>CM077597.1:83720000-93720000 GCA_039654915.1 Aquilaria yunnanensis
AGGACGCCAAGCAGTTCGTCCGGAAATGTGGTAGTTGCCAGAGACATGCGAACATCCAAAGAACACCCTCGGAGTTCGTGACTTCGGCAGACTATCCTTGGCCCTTCGCAGTTTGGGGCATAGATCTCATTGGGCCACTCCTAACGGCGCCTGGAGGAGTAAAGTTCTGCGTAGTAGCAGTAGACTATTTCTCTAAGTGGGTCGAGGCAGAACCTCTGACAACTATCTCGGCAAAAGAAGTGCAGAAGTTCGTATGGAAAAACATCGTATGCAGATTTGGCATACCGAGGGTACTCGTGGCGGACAATGGGTCCCAGTTCATAGACAAAGGATTCCAAGAGTTCACTAGCGACCTCGGGACAAAAATGCACTTCGCCCCAGTAGCTCACCCCCAAAGTAATGGGCAGGTGGAAGTATCTAACAGGACCATAAAAGATGGTCTGAAAAAGAGATTGGGAGAAGCAAAAGGGAAATGGCCAGGAGAACTCCAAAGCGTGTTATGGAGTTACCGAACAACACCCCGAAGAGCCACAGGGGAAACGCCCTTTTCACTCGTCTTCGGCACAGAGGCCATCATCCCTGTCGAGGTAGTACAACCGTCAATACGAGTCCAAGTGTTCGATGAAAATGGAAATGACCTCGGCCTGAGAACCAAGCTCGACCTCGTCGGCGAACACAGAGAAGTAGCCGAGCTGAGAAGAAAAGCCTTCCAGCAAAGAGAAGCAGCAGCCATAAACCTACGTGCCAGGCCAAAGGGAATAAAACAGGGAGACCTCGTTCTCCGAAAGGCTGAATTTGCACCCCGAAAGCCGTCCCACGGGGTACTTCGCGCAAATTGGGAAGGACCCTACCTGGTACTTGCCGAAGTACGAAATGGAGTTTATAAGCTCGGCGATGCCGAAGGCATAGAATTAAAAAACACTTGGCACTCAGAGGCCTTGAAGAAATTCTGTTCCTAAAAAGTTTGGTGGGAACGTTGTATTGCACAAGTTGGACAAATTTGTCTAAGTAAAAAGTTCTGAAGAAGAACAAAACAAGAGTCTCACGAAAGCAATCGCCGAGGAAAGCAAAAGTAAGTTTTTCCAAAGTCTCTTGAGCGAATATGTTCGGGACAAAGGAAAGCAAAAGTATGGTTTTCCGAAGTCTCTTGAGCGAATATGTTCGAGACAAAAGAAAGCAAAAGTATGGTTTTCCGAAGTCTCTCGAGCGAAGTATGTTCGGGACAGTGGGAAACAAAGGAATCTGGCAAAAATACTTAGCCAAATTTTTATCTATAAGTATGGTTTGCCGAAGTCTCTCGAGCGAAGTATGTTTGGGACAGTGGGAAACAAAGGAATCTGGCAAAAATACTTAGCCAAATTTTTATCTATTGAGCCAAAGAGTGCTTACAGAGAAGAAAGTTGCTGAAAGACTACAAAAAAGAAGAAGAAAATGAAGACAAAAAGCCCTAGTACTAAGGAACCTCGGCGTCTTGAGAACTGCCAGCCTCTGTGCTTTTGTCAGCAGCCTTCGGCGCCGGGAGAGAAGGAGGCAGTTTCAAGTGCTCGATCTTGGACCAAGTCCATCGAGGCTCCTTGGGGATGTTCATGCCTTCCAGGAAGGAGAGGTCAAAATTTGGGAACTTCTGCAGAATTTGGTGCCGAACAAGACAGAAGCCGTCTTGAAAGGCCAACTTCGTCATATCATCGGACTCCCGCTTCTTGACCGCCAAATCTGCATAGTCCTTCTCCAAATCCGCGTAATCCTTCTCCAGATCCTTGAGCTTTCTCTTCAATGCCTTCGCATTCTTCTTCTCTTCTGAAGGCTTCTTCAGAGATGCGACCTCGGCTTCGAGCTGGGCCTTTTCCTCGAGCGTCTTCGCAAGGATTGCGTCACTTTCTGACTTATCCTTTTGAATCGTTTCTACAATCGAAGTCAGCTCCGCCATCCGAGAGCCGATGTCGGAAAGTTTCTGGGAGGTGCCTTTCTCAAGTTCCTCTTTCTCTTTTATGAACCCCTCCCGAAGTTCAGCAATTTCCTTCTCTGAAGACTGCTTCAGCTGAGCATTGTCGGCAGCCAACGCCGAACACTGGGCCTTCGTCTTGGTGTAAAGGTCCCAGAGTGACGCCCTCCTTTCTGACTCTCGCGCCACCCGAACACGGAGCAACCCGGCATACCCCATCAGCTGCAAAAAAAGCAAACAAAGGGAAAATGATGCTAAGTAAAAAGCAAAGGCGAAATTGGCACTAAGGAAACAGTGAAGCGTACCTGGGCGGCATGTTCAGTGAGTTTGGCGGCCAAAGAGATGTCGCCTGGGTAAGCCTCCGTAAGGGCCTTGTAAGAGGCTTCAGTAAACACCCCTTTGCATATCTGCCTGGCCATCTCGGGACAGTCCTCGGAGTACATATTCATGTCCTCCGTGAACGTCCAGAAGGGCTCCTTCGGAACTTTCCCTGCTGGGACTTTGGCATCTCGAAGGGCCCTCTTGCGGGCGTGTTCGGCAACCCAGTCAGGAGCGGCTACCTCCGCTGCACAACAAGGCAGGAAAATTGGTTAAGGCCAGAAAACCCTTAGGGATTTACAAGAGAAAAAAAAAAAAAGGTTCTTTGACAAAGTACAAACCTGCTGGCACCTCGATAACGTCGTCGTCAAGAATCGACGTCGCCTCAGTAGAGATCCCCTTGCCTTTTATTTGGCGCCGTTCCTCGGCAGAAGGGGTCTCCTCCCCATCGCCCTCCAGAAGGGCATGCGAAGGCGTGGGGCTTTGAGGAAGGACGTCGGAAGAAGGGACGTCGACAGAAGGAACCTCGGGCAAAGGGGCAGCAGGGTCTTCGGGCTCCTCGCCTACCTCCTCCGGAATTTGCGGAAGAGAGGAAGGAGCAGCTTTCTTTGCCCGTTTGGAAGGAGGGCCGCCCGAAGTCTGCTTCCGCCTCCTAGAGGCGGCCTTCTTTGTCTGTTCGCCCCTCTCGGCCTGCCCGGTAAAAAGAGCCTTGTAGAAGGCAGCCGCGTCGTCGCCCATCTCTGAAAAAAGAAAAAGAAGATCAGTGTAAGTCCAAGATGAAGTTATGAAGGAAAAAATGAGAAAGTAACTTACTCTCGTAAAAAGACTCATAAGTCTCTTTCCCCCGAAGGAGTTTCACGAGCCAGGAGTCCTTCCCCGAAGAAGCCGGTTTCGGCATGTTGAGGTCTGTCACATGCTCCTTTACCACCTTAGGTTCCCGAAGGACCACTTCGGTCATGAGCCTCCAGTTGATCGGAAAGGGGTAAAGGGCACGAGGAGAGACCTCGGCAGCCCAGTCAGAGACGGCCCGGATGCGCCTGTCAAAGTCCTCAAAGATAGGTGCTACGTCGGCGTCTAGCAGTATCTTCGGGTCAACAAGATCCATCTTGAGCCTCCCCTGAGCCCAATTGGTCGGGACGTGCGACCAAGCCTCCGACTTCTTCAGGAAAAAGAATTTTTGTTGCCACCCTCGCCAGCTGTCTTTGGTGGCGAAGGTGAACGTATACTTTTTGCTCCCGGATCCCCGAGGTAGCATAAAGTAGAAGCCACCCTTCGGGACCACGAAGAGCTTGTAGTACTGAAGAAAAACTACAAAGTGAGGTTTTATTTTGAAAACGCCGCACATACAGAGGAAGGCGTTGAAATAGCAATACGAGTTCGGTGGGAGTTGGTTAACGGCAATGCCATGGAAGTTGCAGAACGCGCTAACCATCTCCGGGGGGGATACCGAACTTCGGCCTTCAGTTGGGCTCGGAAAATGGAGATTTCATCACTTCGGTTGGAGAAAGGAAATTGGTCAGGACGGGGCAACCTCGTCACAGAGTAAGAGGGTAAGAAAAACTTTTTCTTCCACTTCGCTAGTTTTGCCGGAGTAGTGCAGCAGGGGTGAGAAAGAAGAGGTTGCCAACTCTCGGGAACAGGCATGATGAAAACGAGTTCGAGAAAAACAAGGAAAACGAGTTCGGGAAAAACAAAGAAGAATCTTTGAAAAAAGCAGAAGGACTAAAACCCACCAAAGGTCTTGCCGGAATCTGGATTTCTGGAAGCCGTCGTGAAAAGTGGTCGGAAAAACGCCTGAAAAAGGAGAACCGCCGCAGAAAATTGGGAGAGAATTAGAAGGCAGAAGAGAGCAAAAGCAAAAGCAAAAAGAGGGTTATGACAGGGCTGGTATATATATAGGCCGAGAAGGCTAGGTGAACCGTCGTCATTAGTACCCCTCGGAAGGCGAAGCGTCGCCAAAACTGCTAAGAGCGCCTGAAAAGTCGCGCCTGCCGTACTCAGTGCATTCCCACCCAATAATAGTGTGCCATGTGTCGGTCATCGCGCAGCAAACGTGCCACGTGTCATCCATCACGTCGAGCACGCCCTCTGACACCATTTGGTCTAGAGGCGCCGCCCTAAACTGACTCTGCCGGACACAGGACGCGACGCATGAGCAGACCTATAAAGGCAAAATAGTAGGTTACCTCGAAGACACCAAAAGACAGCCTGTGACTTCGGGCAAAAGGTCTATCTTCGGTACAAGGTTATCCTATTTTCCCTCGCCACGAGGACACCAAGAGACAGCCTGTGACTTCGGGCAGAGGGTGTATCTTCAGCACAGGGACAGCCTATCTTCTCGCGCCTCGAGGACGCAAAAAGGGCTGCCCATCGCTTCAGGCAGAAGAAGGCGTCTTCGGCGCGGATATCACAACCACAGGACCCGAAAACCGATGAACCGAAGTTTCTCACTTCGGCTTTTCGGAGGGGGGCCTGTGATAGCCAAAGGCTATTGCCTCCTCGGTAGTAACTCCCTGCCAGAATATTGGCCGAGGAGTCTGACGTCACCCAAGAGAGGATCTTTTTACTGACCTCAGAAGGTGCGAAGTCAAACACCTTGAGCTCGAGACTTCAGTTAGCTCGTCAGGAATTCCGAGGACAACACCGTCTCCATCGAGGGGCCAAACTGACCGTCTTCGGGTAGGAGACCCATCTCTCTGAAGCAAGGAAGAATCTCCCCGAAGGCAGAGGCCCCGAGGAGGATCTTCCCCGAACAAGAAACACCTGAACAAGGGAATCCCCTAACTATGGGTGTGAGTCCCGAAGAAGGTGTTCATCAAGGGAGCTCCCAGAACCATGGGATAGATCCCGAAGGAGGTGCTCGCACCGAAGGACGGATAGAATCCGAAGAGGGTGCACCCGCCGAAGGGCGACCTCGCCCAGGGGACCTCGGGAGTACGGTATGAGCATTTAAGGAGCCTCTGACATGTCGCCCACAAGCCCTACACGTCACATCTGAACGGCGAACTGACACGCCGCAGCCCCCCCTGTCCTGACACAACCTGTCCGGGTCCAGGGCTAAAGGAGACTGCAAACGGTTGCCTGTCCCCTAGGTCCAAAAGTACAGATCAAATCCGACCGAACACGTGTCATGATCTGAACGGACCAGCTACTCCTACAAATACTAGGAAATGGGACTGGGCAAAGGATGGGCAATTTCCTCCCTCTGAGAAAACACAAAACCGGCAAGACACTTGATCCCTTAGTGTTCTTCCTCCACTTTCACTCAGAAAACTGACTTGGGCGTCGGAGGGTCCTCCCCGGAAAAGCAAACCGGGGACCTCCTAACCTCTTCTTTGAGCTTTACAGGCACACTCAGCTGGGAAACCAGAGCTCCAGGTGCTCGCCTCCTCAGGAAGTCTCTCCACCTGTCAACATGACAGCCAACGAAGATGCTTTGGGGCATCACTAAAGAGACTTTAAAATGTGATTAACAAGGTTTTGAGAGTTTAAACATGATCCAAATCCGATTTGAAGAGATTAGGATATAATCTAGTGAAATATCAGTTTAAGTCCAACAAAACTCTCTAGCTGCTTATTCTGCCCTAAATTCTGTGTGAATTCCAATTTGACCCAAAACTTCTAGGGATTTGTCAAATTAGCCCAAAATATTGCAAAAATAACCAGATTTTTCCTAGAATTTCATAAAATTGCTAGATTTAGCCGAAACTCTCTAAAATTTAAAGATTTGCCACAAACTTTCCAAAAAAACTTTTTAAAAACCCTCACTTTCCACCCAACTTTTTCTTGCTGCCTAAATTGACCCAACAAAACCTTTAGGACTTTAAATTAGTATCAAAACTAAATTAATTCATATTTCTGCCATAGATGACCACTTTAAATTCCTAAAAATTTGTAGACCAAAATAACAATGTAACTTAAATGTGACTAGACCAACTAACTATGCAAAACCCTAAAATGATAAAAATGACCCAAACTCCTAACAGCTGACCAAATGGCTCCTAGAAATGAAAATACCCCTAAACTAATTTTTCTAACCGAAATCTTAAACAAAACTCAATGCCTGGACAAAATTGGCTGTCAACAGTTGCCCCCCTTTGCATGTCTCATAGAATATGACGCATGCAAAGCTGTTACCAAATTTTATCTGACCTTAACTAGACGATGAAAGCCTTCTCACTGTCGAAACCTTGAGGATAAAAACCTTCTTCTCCTCCCCTTTGAGGTTAAGGAACCTTCCCTGTTACCTCTATGATAGAGGCCTTCCTATCATTTAGGAATCTAAGGAGCAAAACCTTTCGTCATTGATTACCAGACCTAGGAACTTTCCTAACTTTTGCAATAAGAACCTTCTTATTGCTTCCAAACTTAAGAAGAAAAACCTTTTTCTTCTTTGTGAGGTTAAGGAACCTTCCTTAGTACCTCTACGATAAGAACCTTGCTATCGTCTAAGAATCTAAGGAGAAAAACTCCTTCCTCCTCGTTTACCAAGTTTAGGAACTTTCTTAGGCTTTTCACAATAAGAACCTTCCTATTGCTTCCAATCCTAAGAAAAAAAACCCTTTTTCTTCTTTGTGAGGTTAAGGAACCTTCCTTAGTACCTCTACGATAAGAACCTTCCTATCATCTTAGAATTTAAGGGGAAAAACTGTTTCCTCCCCGTTTACCAAGTCTAGGAACTTTCCTAGGCTATTCACAATAAAAACCTTCCTATTGCTTCCTTAGTACCTCTGTCTCTATAGAAACTTTGCTATAGAAAAGAGAAAAATTTCTCTCTTCTTTTAACTTCGGTAGTGATAGCCAAAGGCTATCGCCTCCTCGGTAGTAACTCCCTGCCAGAATATTGGCCGAGGAGTCTGACGTCACCCAAGAGAGGATCTTTTCATTAACCTCGGAAGGTGCGAAGTCAAACACTATGAGCTCGAGACTTTGGTTAGCTCGTCAGGAATTCCGAGGACAACACCGTCTCCATCGAGGGGCCAAGCTGATCGTCTTCGGGTAAGAGAGCCATCTCTCTGAAGCAAGGGAGAATCTCCCCGAAGGCAGAGGCCCCGAAGAGGTCTTCCCCGAACAAGAAACACCTGAACAAGGGAATCCCTGAACTATGGGTGTGAGTCCCGAAGAGGGTGTCCACCAAGGGAACTCCCAGAACTGTGGGATAGATCCCGAAGGAGGTGCTTGCACGGAAGGACGGATAGAATCCGAAGAGGGTGCACGCACCGAAGGGCGACCTCGCCCAGGGGACCTCGGGAGTACGGTATGAGCATTTAAGGAGCCTCTGACATGTCGCCTACAAGCCCTACACGTCACATCTGAACGGCGAACTGACACGCCGCAGCCGCCCCAGTCCTGACGCAACCTGTTTGGGTCCAGGGCTAAAGGAGGCTGCAAACGGCTGCCTGTCCCCTAGGTCCAAAAGTATAGATCAAATCTGACCGAGCGCGTGTCATGATCTGAACGGACCAGCTACTCCTATAAATACTAGGAAATGGGACTGGGCAAAGGATGGGCATTTTTCCTCCCTCTGAGAAAACACAAAACAGGCAAGACACTTGATCCCCTAGTGTTCTTTCTCCACTTTCACTCAGAAAACTGACTTGGGCGTCGGAGGGTCCTCCCCGGAAAAGCAAACCGGGGACCTCCTAACCTCTTCTTTGAGCTTTTCAGGCACACTCAGCTGGGAAACCAGGGCTCCAGGCGCTCGCCTCCTCAGGAAGTCTCTCCACCTGTCAACATGGCAGCAAACGAAGATGCCTTGGGGCATCAGGTAGAGAACTCTCTCTCACCATGGTCTAAGAGGTAGAGAACCCTTTCTTTACCACCTTTTGTTGCCTTAAAGGTAGAGAACAATGTCTCTTCACAACCTCTAAATTTCTTTGAGGTAGAGCACACTAACTCTTTACCACCTCCAAATTCCTTTTAGGTAGAGTACACTGACTCTTTACCACCTCTAAATTCCTTTAAGGTAGAGCACCCTAGCTCTTTACCACCTTTGATGACATTGAGGTAGAGAACTTCATCTTCATCTCTTTACAACCTCTAAATTCCTTTGAGGTAGAGCACCCTGACTATTTACCTCCTCTGAAAACCCTTGAGGTAGAGAACCCTGTCTCTTTACCACCTCGATAACTCTTAGAGGTAGAGCACCCTGACTTTTTACCACCTCTAAATTTCTTTAAGGGCTTAGTTTTGTATTGTTGTGAAATTAAGCAATTCTCCTTGTTATCTCAAGTAAAAATTTCCATGAAATCATCCGAACTTAGAATAATTCCCTCAAAAGTGTGAATTTCCAAAATGGGTGAATTCAAAATTTGAAATTCTATGACATGAGTGAATTTTGAAAAAGCCAAAGTTTTCACAAAATGATTGAATCTTAAGAGAACTGAAGATTCTACAAAATGAGTGAACTCTAAAAAGCTGAAAAAAAAAATTTAAGAGTTGAAATTGTCTTCAAATGCCTTAAAATGAGCTTTGAGAATGACCGTCCAAACAAGTTAAAATTGCTTTAAAAAATGGTATGACAACTTATGGATGTCCACCTCTCAAATATGCCCCCTATCATGAAAATAAACCATGATTTCTTTAATGGTGAAAACTTACCTAGATTTCGATCTTTAAAAACTTAGTTTAACCTTGCAATGGATGTGATGATGTAGAGAAACCTTTCTCATTTAAAACCACGTTTTTGTTTAACCCAATTTACGAGGAAGAGAGTTACCATCTCTTTGGAACCTCGGTTAAATGTGATGAGGTAGAGAAACCTTTCTCGTTTAAAACCTCGATTTGTCCCAAGTTACGAGGTAAGAATTGCCTTCTCTTTGAAACCTCGGTTTAGCTTTTCTTTAAATGTAACGGGGTAGAGAAACCTTTCTCATTTAAAACCTTGGTTTGTCCTAGGTTACGATGAAGAGAATTATAATCTCTTTAGGTTACGATGAAGAGAATTACCATCTCTTTGGAACCTCGGTTTAGCTTTCCTTTAGATGTGATAAGGTAGAGAAACCCTTCTCATTTAAAACCTCAATTTGGCCTAAGTTATGAGGAAGAGAATTATCTTCTCTTTGGAACCTCGGTTTAACTTTTCTTTAAATGTGATGAGGTAGAGAAACCTTTCTTATTTAAAACCTTGGTTTGTCCCAAGTTATGAGGTAGAGAATTGCCTTCTTTTTAAAACCTCGATTTAACTCAAATTACGTTTGATTAATTTGTGTGAACTTACCTGGACCGTAAACATCTTTCACTCGGATGATATCGAGAAGTTGTAGCCTCTAACTCTTGGCAGATGTGAAGTGATTGAAACACTCTTTCTTTTTCCCTTGTGTAAAATGTCTCCCTTTTGATGTGCTTAGAGTGAATTCTTCTTTTGATGTCTACACCAAGCTTCATTGAAACCTGCTTGTGATAAAATAATGATGGAAATGATGTGATGATGCTCATGATGCATGTTTTTCAATCTTTGCATTTTTAGAATGACTTTGATGAAAACCATGATGCATGAGTGAATTCTATGTTTCCTTCAACATTACCTCTTATGATTCTTTTGCTTGAGCTATTTCAAACTTCTCCTTACCTCACCATGGATTTCATACTATCTGAAGGCTCAACTTTCAATCTTTCATTGTCCCCTTCCTTTTCTTGTGGCCGTGCTGATGCTTACTCATCCCCATGTTATAGTCTGAATGATTGCTCTCCCTTGGACTCAATTTCTAATCCATAAAACTTGCCCTCTTGTCTATTGAGCTTCTTTGCTGGTAGTACTCTCCTTACACTCCATAGAGATTACTTTGCCCCCCTTGAATATGGTGTCTATGTGAATGAAGGTATCATCTCCATTTGATTTATAAAGATCATGCATTTCTAGACCTTCATGATGGCACTTGATCATGAATTTCTTTTGCAAGAACCACATCTTCTTAAAGAAAGTCTCAAGCTATCTCCTTCCTTTTAAGTCCACACACATTGATGAATAATGGTTTGGCCTTAAAGAAAAACTTTCATCAATTTGCAAAGCTTGACAAAATAACTTACGGTCTTTGTATTTGATTAAAATGTCCTGTTATTCTTCCCCTTTCCAACTCAAAGACATAAAATGTACAATGCAAAAAGGTAAAAACAGGTTTCACAATGATAGCCTTTTAACTAAGTGAGAATGATATCGAGAGACAAATGTTAGGTTGAGGAAAGTTAAGTTTGAGTGGTGTGAAAGAAGGGTCTTTTAATGCTACTTGTGAGTAGATCTGATTACCGTGAAAAACTCAATAATGATGACTTCAAACTTACTACCTTTTCCAGAAAGTGAGACCTCATATGTTGCCCCCCAACTCTCATAATTTTTATGTACCCTTGCTTTGAAGGTTGCTTTTATCTTCCAAAACCGCCTTTGCAAGTTTTCAATCTAGAATCCACAGCTCACTTTTCTTTTTCTTTTTCTTTTTCTTTTTTCATTTCATTTCTTTCTTTTGCTTTAACTTGAGCCTTTTTTTTTCTTTTGTGAGCTATGATTGTGACATGCTTGATAGCCCTTTTGAAGTGAGATGACTCAAGTGGCCTTACTTGCTCATGCTTGCTCTCAGTCTTTTCTTTCTTTTGAATTTTCCCTTGTTGCCTTTTGATGGAAGGGATGAACTTTTTTTTCTTTTTGGAATTTGCGTTGTAGAGAACTGAGAACCTTTTCTTAATTCGAGCATTCATGAGAATTGGAAGGCCACCCAAGCCATTTAATATGAGAGCTACATTCTTTGGAAGCTAACCAAAAGACTTTTTGGAAGGATGCTGATAACCACTGTGAACTTCCTTTTGAGAGTTGAGGTGCAACATTTGAGATCCTTCTTACTAGATTTAGCAGCATTTTCAAGATCACTACCATCAAATCTCCCTTAACTTTCATTTCCACCCACGAGTAGCATTGTTTACAAAATAAAGTGTAATGGCAAAGAGTGAGAGACAAATGTAAAAATGGAATTTTTGGTAAAAAGTGGTAGAATGCACACATTACATATTTTTATTAGACAAGAAAAGAATAACAGGTGTCCATTCAACAAAGGCTACACCCTAGATTCTGGACTAAATCTAGGAGATTTTTATTATTAAATTATTTTGGTAAGCTTTCAAAGATACAAGTTTACTCAAAGGATTCCCTGTCACTCAAAAGTGTGTGTGAACTGTTGGGTTGGATCTAACTTGGAGCCCTTCCAAAGTCAATGTAATTCCAGCTCAAAATCTTCACTTTCAATTACCAATCACATCAGAATCTAGCAATTTGGAATCGATCAACTGTTGAACCTTGAGTTTCAATGCCACACAATTTTTAGTTAAATGCCCGATTGAGCCTATATGGTAATCACATTTGGCATTTGGGTCATACCAACTTGGAAGAAGATACCGCTTGATCTTTGCTGCCATTGGTATGGGTGATAGCCCGTTTGACTCTATGAGCTTAGGGAGCAACTCAGTGTAGCTTGTAGAAATTGAATCAACTTGAGTAGCTTTCTTCCCATGAGTGGTATGTGGTACTAATGAAGGAGCCTTAAAGATTACCACCTCAATAGGACATTCTTTCACCTGTAATGTGAGTGGTGTTGGACCGTAGAACTTGGAGATGATGTTTTGGATAGCTCCGCTTCTTTTATTGCAAAATCCCCCAATTGAAGAATCGACCAGTTTTCCTATTTTGATTCCAAATTCGATCATTTCTCCAGACAATACCATATTTGAAAAGCTACTCGGAGTGTTCCCAACTAGTTTTTCATAAAATGGTCCATTCAATGTTTGGATAAACAGGGTGATTAGTTCTCTTTCTATCATAGGTGGTTAAATTTCTACGGCTAAGTCTCTCCACCTTTATGTGTACTCCTTAAAGGTTTCTTGTTTATTCTTCTCCATATTCTAAAGGGTTTGATGATCAAGAGCCAAATCCATGACATGCTTATAATTACTAATGAAAGCTTGAGCAAGATCATTCCATGTCCTAATGTTCTTTGGGCCTTGGCTATGGTACCATTGCAATACAGACTTTGTCAAACTCTCTTGAAAAAGAGCCACCTATACCTTTTTCTCCTTTTGCGAGTGGTTGGATCTTACAAAAAGTGTTTTATAGGCGACAGGGCAACTTGTTCCATCATATTTGATGAAATCTGGCACCTTGAAATCTAAAGGAATTACCACATGAAGCACTAAGCAAAGGTCATCAACAGGGAGGGATCTGGATAAAGTGCCACCTTTAATGGCTTGAAGTGTTTTCTCTATGGTCTCGAGTTTCTGAGCATCCTCTTCTTCTTTAAGCAGCTGCTTCTTTTCTTTGAAAATTGGATTATGCCTTAAATGAGTGTCATCAAATGGGCCTAAGTTGTGAAAGAGCTTCTCTTGAACTGAGACTCATTGTTGAGTGAATCTGGGAGGGTAGGTCGGATCTTGTGGGTCTTTGATGGGGGTTTGCATTGCCTTCCCCTTGATCAGCTCCATTAGATGTTTCATTTGTTTAGCCATGCCCTCTATCTTTGACTCATTGTAAGTGAGACGTCCTTCCATCTACTCTGCCATTAGTCTTGTTTGAAGTCGAGTTGGATATCGGTGCTAAGTACCAATCTTTTTCCTTTTTTAAAATGAGATTCTTTTTATCAGACTTTATATGCACGTGATTGATGTAATGCATGCATGCAATAAGTGAGCTTGATTGTCCACTGTCATGGAACTTCAAGACTTCTTGCTGACATAAGAAGGATAATAGTTAGTATAGTTTAATGCTTGATCTTGATGCATGAAGGGAAAAGTATGCTTGAAAAATAATCAAATCAACAAATGAAAAGTGACATTAGTAAAAAGTTAGAATAAAATTGATATGGAGAAATAATATATGAGCCACCAGAGTTATAAAGAGAGAAAACATATGATTAAAGCAACAAAAATAGTCAAATGACAAAAAAGTTAGCAACACTAGTGTAGAAACACAAGCCAGTTACAAAAACAATGAAGCGAGTTAACTAAACTGTATGTGTCTTGTTATGGGAGTCCTAATTGATAGATATAGGGCCGCTATCTGCATAGGTAGTTTTTGAAAGAAGGTTATAGGTTGGTTCTCGAATCCGTTTTGCTAAGTCCTATCGGACTAGAAAAGGCCCAATTCCTTACCCACAAGGGTTACGTGAGGAAGGATTAATTTGAGTCATAGTTTTCATGGTCCCATGGGGTGACTATTGTCGCACTCAAGCAACACTACTTACTACTACGGATTAGAGAAAGCACAGAGATTATTGTCTCACACGACTAGCCTACCTTGGGTGTTCTGCAAAATTTGGTTAAAGTGAGCTTGGGTATTGAGCTCATTATGCATGCTGAGGTGTGTGCGTGTAACAACCTAAAAAAAAAATACACAACACAACACATCAATATGTTAAGAAACAAATAAGAACGAAAAAGAGAAAAACTAAACCCTTTTTATGGCTAGACTTATCCCTAGTGGAGTCGCCAAACTGTAGCAACGTGATTTTTAAAAGTCGCCACCAATCAGTTCCACCTAGGTCGATTGGATACCTGTTGTCGTCTGTGAGAGATTCTAAGCTCATGAGTCGGTGACGCAAAAATAACCTTATTAAAGTGCCCAGAAATTGGTACCATGGGGTTCAGTTTTATCTTTTCCTAAATTTTGTTTCTTAACCTAATCTTTGATTGAAAGTGATTTTTTATGAATTTTATTTTTAATTCCAAACCATGAATCTTATCAGACCAACCGGATATGGATTCCGAAACATCCTTGAAATCTTGGGACTTTATCAAATCCACCAAGAATTTGAAAGGAACACCTTATTCAAATCGTGAATCTTACCAGACCAATCAGATTCGAATGAATAATTTATCTTGAAATTTTATCAAATCACCAAGAATGGACTCTTGAAAAATTTGTTATATATTAGAAAATTGGCTCTATTAAGTTTTTTCCTAATTCCTAAATGCATTATGAGATTCAAAATAAAGAAAAATCAAAACTATTCTAAAAGAAAACTCAAAACTAGTTAAATTTAATTAAACATGAGAAATCATGAAAATTGTTGGTGCAAGTTGTTTCAAAACGACTCAATGTAAGAAAAAACAAAGTTCTGCTCAGTGGCTAAATTGTAAGAAAATAAACTTGTAGCTCTAGTGACTAATCTGCAAACAAAAGAAACAAAGGTTAGTGACCTGAATGAACAAAATAAACAAAATAGAGAGTAAATGAGGGTTAAACCAGGAGGAAAGGTTAACCGAATCAGATTTTGACCAAAATGGGTTGGGAGCGAGTCTGCTATCCGGATCTCTTTCTAATTCTCCGTTTTCCGGCAACGTCGAAGGGAAGGACCACTTGGGCTTGGCTTGACGGTGGTAGGTGACCTCGGTGAGGAGGATACGGTTGCCGATGGCGTCGAGGGCGGTGGTATGGAAGGAGGACCAAAGGCGATGGACCTCGGCGAAGGCGGACGGCGCTTGGAGGGCGTCATGACGGGGGAGGACAAGACTGGCCGACGGCGTGGAGGCAGAGATGGCGAGCGGCGGCGACGGCGAACAACGTGACAGAGCAAAAGGAAGCTGAAGCATCGGGCACTAGAGGGAATGCGAAACGTCAGCTATTAGGGAAGGTGAAGCGTCATCTGGGAGAGGGAGTAGGGTTGGCGGTGCAAGGGGGTTTTTTTGGTTAAGGGAGGATAGGATAGGCAGGGCTCCGGTTGTAGTTTTCTCTTTTTTAGCTATGAGCTTCGAGTTTCAAAAATTCTCCCCCCTTTTTCTCTTCCAAATGTGACTTATACTAGAAAGACTTTAAAACGTGATTAACAAGGTTTTGAGAGTTTAAACGTGATCCAAATCAGATTTGAAGAGATTAGGATATAATCTAGTGAAATACGAGTTTAAGTCTAACAAAACTCTCCAGCTGCCTATTCTGCCCTAAATTCTGTGCGAATTCCAATTTGACCCAAAACTTCTAGGATTTGTTAGATTAGCCCAAAACTTTGCAAACATAACCAGATTTTTCCTAGAATTTCATAAAATCACCAGATTTAGCCGAAGCTTTCTAAAATTGACAGATTTGCAACAAACTTTCCAAAAAAAACATTTTAAAAACCCTCACTTTCCACCCAACTTTTTCCTCCTGCCTAAATTAACCCAACAAAACCTTTAGGACTTTAAATTAGTATCACAACTAAATTAATTCCTATTTCTACCATAGATGACCACTTTAAATTCCTAAAAATTTATAGACCAAAATAACAATGTAACCTAAATGTGACTAGACCAACTAACTATGCAAAAACCTAAATTGACAAAAATGACCCAAACTCCTAACAACTGACCAAATGGCCCCTACAAATGAAAATGTCCCAAAACTAATTTTCCTAACTGAAATCTTAAACAAAAGTCAATGCCCGGACAAAATTGGGTGTCAACAAGTATACACCACAAAATTCTTATGTGGATTTGGTAGCATTAAGATGGGAGTAGAAATCAACCTTTTTCTTAAGCTCCTGGAAACTTTCTTCACACTAAGAAGTCCAGATGAACTTCTATGCCTTTTTTGTCAAAGCAGTCAATGATGAAGCTATCACAGAAGATTTTTCAATGAACCTTTGGTAATAGCTTGCCAAACCCAAGAAACATCAAATTTCAGTCATTGTTGTTGGGTTTTTCGATTCCACCCCTACCTTTACCTTTTATGGGTTAACACTTAATCCCTGAGCATTTATGATATGCCGGAGGAAAAAAATCTCACTTGCCCAGAATTGGCACTTAGATAGTTTTGAATAATATTGGTTATCCTTAAGCACTTGTAAAGCTATCTTTAAATGTTCTTCATGTTCATGGGGAGTCTTAGAATACACCAAATTATCATCAATGAACGCCTCAACAAACTAATCTAGGTAGGGCCTAAAAATCTGATTCATGGCATCCATGAAATCTGTTGGAGCATTGGTTACTCCAAATATCATAACCGTGTACTCATAATACCCATACCTAGTCCTGAATGTAGTCTTTGGGATATCCTCATTCCTTACTCTTATCTAGAAATATTTAGACCTTAGGTCTATTTTGGAAAAGACATTTGCCCTCTTATCCTATCAAATAAATCATTGATCCTGGACAATGGGTATTTGTTTTTTATAGTTATTGCATTCAGTTTTCTGTAATCTGTACACAACTATAAGGTTCCATCCTTTTTCTTCACAAACAGCATCGGGGCACCTCACTGGAAAGCACTTGGCCTTATAAAGCCTTTTTCAAGCAGTTCCACTAACTGCCTTTTCAGCTTATCCACTTCAGGTGTTGACATCCGATATGGGGGTATAGAAATTGGTTTTGCCCTAGGTTGTAAGTGTATAAAGAATTCAATCTACCTATTTGGGGGTAATCCTAGGAGGTCTATAAGAAAAACTTCTGGAAATAGATTGGCTATTGGGAATGGACTCCATCAACTTGAGGTGCAAGCTTTTGGCACTACTTGCCAAACCACTTGTATAAGTTACACTTATGCACATAGTCAATCTGGGCCTTAAACCTACTTAACGAATCTATTCCAAGGATAATGTCATAAATGATTGAGGTTAAAACCCAAAGGTCACACAAAAACCTATGGCCCCTATCTCCAAAGGATACCCCTTAACCATTTCATTGGTGAAAATGATATTCCTCCCAGCGGTCTTAATAAATCTCATTTCATCCAACAAGGTTCTTTGTAAACCTAACTTGACAACCATGCTCCAGGAAATGACAAAAATAGTAGCACCAATGTCAGACAAAATCTTAAGACTACTATCTTGAACATTAAAGTTACCTTGGATAGCCATCGGCTCTTTGGGTACCTGGCCCATTAAAGTAGAGACAAGTGGCTACACAAAGGCTCCCGCGGATGCATTCCTGGCTCTTAAGGCTCATGGTCTTCCTTGGCCTTGCTCTTACCTAAGCCTTAAGCACTATCTATCCTAATGTCTAGTTTGGTGGCAATAATTATAGAGATCGGTCCCTAGAGTGCATGGTTTGTTACCATAAAACCTCTGACACTTAGAGCAACGGCCTTTCCCAACCTTCTTGCCCTTCTTGGGGGGACTTTGGTCTCTTCTCGAGTTAGGCCTCTTGCCCAAAAATCTTGGGTGCACTGGGACCCTTGGCTTAATGGCCTTATCCTTCAGTTTCACATCCACCAACTCTCTTTCCAATGCCATGGCCTTTTGAACGGCCTTATGATATGTCTGGATTCCAATAATGGCCAAAAAACTCCTCAACTCTCCCTTAAGTTGATAAATGAACTTCTTTGCCTTAAGTTCATCCTTCCCTACCAAGTGAAGAACATATCAGAAAAGAGAACTAAATTTCCTCTCATACTCATGAACCGTCAAGCTTCCTTAAACCAACTGATCAAACTTTATCCTTTTTTAATCTTAGGCCACCTTACTATTGAACTCATTCTGGAATTGCTTCTCAAATTTGGTCCAATCAAGTTCTTTGGGCATTTGCCCAGGTCTTCCTTCATTGTAGGACTTGAGTCTTTCCATGACATCCTCCTACCATAAGGAAGTCTTGCCTTCCAAAAAGAAGGACACCAAATCCATCTTAGCCTTATCATCTAATTTTATGTTCTCAAAGATTTCATTGATTTGGTACAACCATCCTTCGACCATATCGGGGTCACCCACTCCATTGAACTTTGGAGTGTCGATCTCACGACATATTAGAATGCGTCCCATATGGTCCAGAATTACAGGCCTCATTTTCCTTCTATGAGGATGAATATCCTCCTCATTATTTTCCTCACTATCCTCCTTGATGTTCACTTGAGCATGTTCATACACTTGCTTTTGATCTTGCACTTGCCCTTGGGGTGGGGGATTTTTCCCCCAACCTTGGTGCACTGTTGGGCCTTAGTGCAAATTGGCCCTTGGTCCACCAACCATGCAGCATCCGATTTATGGACTCATTAAGCCTCTATAACAATGAAGCCACTTTTATCATGTCTGCCCTATTGGGACCACTAGTTCCTACACCATGAGCTTGAGCCCCAACGGCAGCACCTACTTGAGTATTAACCATAATGCTTGCAACGAAAGTTAGAAGAGCACACCTAGAGCAACTTATAAGCAGTACTAACTATACTTGGCACAAACGAACATCCTAATGGCCATGGAAAGGCAAGGAACCATAATCCAACGTCCAAAGGCCATGACCTTGGACAACAAGAAGAACATGAAGAAATTCTATCAATTTCGTTGGGACCATGGGCATGATACCAAAGATTGCTTCTAGCTAAAAAAGTATATTGAATCTTTAATCAAGCAAGGGCAACTTTGACACTACCTACAAATGCTGTCGCCCAAAGCCCAAGATAGAAAGAAAAATAGAGGAAAAGAGAGGATGAGGACTATGATTTCTACCGATGTCAAAACCAAAGCCCCAAAAAGCCCACTATCTACAGTAGGAATAATCCAGACAATCACAACTGGAATACCCTCTGCTGAAAGGAAAAGGAAAGCCTGGGAAATCTCGATGATGGAATTCAACAACTTGGCGAATAAGCTTATTCAGAAAGATGGGTCTATCGTTAAGTTTCCACATGACGACCCTCTCCTAATCATGGCAAGGATAGGAAGCTGGGATGTCAAAAGGTTGCTCATTGATGATGGGTCAAACACTGATTTTTTTTCTCCCATTTGTTACCAAATTTGGGCATCATCAAGGGTGACCTTAAACCCGTTACCTTTCCTATTTTTGGCGTAGGTCCCTCAAAACTCCCAATACTTGGGTGGATTGATCTACCCTTGATGCTAAGGGGAACCTTGGTTCAAACCAAGGAAGAGCTCTTTGGTTCCACCACGATGAGGTTCATCATCATAGATGTCCTTTCTTCATATAATGCCATCCTCAGAAGGCAGAAATAGGGTAATCTTCACATTCGCCCAGATGTGAAATACCTAATGGCCACTTTTGGCAGAAAGCAAGGTGATGCAGAAATACTCATTGATCAAGCCGAACTAAGGAAAGTTTTGCTGAAAGCAAGCTAGATCACAATGAAAGTTTATACACAGACTTAGGACAAAAGAGCATGGCCAGCGCAAATGCAATAGAAGGATAAAAAGTGACCTTGAAAAAATAGAAACAGAGGATGTAGGACTTGTCCCTGGCTGAAGTACTTAAGTGCGGAAAAAACTGGCCCAAAGGTGACAAGAAAAAGCTTGTATCGCTTCTATTAATGAACAAATATCTGTTTGCTTACTCTTCGAAGGATATGCTGAGGGTAGACTCTGGTATAATTTAGCACTGTCTTAAAGTATGCTCGGAGGTGATCCCTGTTCGACACAAAAAGTGTAGCCTTTTGGTGCATAAGAACAATTTTATTAAAATTGAAGTCCAACGGTTAACGGAGGCAGGCATAATAAGGGAGGTCAAGTACCTCGAATGGCTTAGCAATTTTGTTGTTGCCATGAAGGAAAGAAGTGATAAACTCCGAACGTGCATCAACTTTTGAAACATAAACGATGCTTGTCCAAAAGACTCGTATCCTTTACCACCAATAGACCAATTGGTAAATTCCACTGCCAAATATAGTCTACATAACTTCCTCGACGCTTTTAGGGGATATCACCAAATTCCGATGAATCCTAAAGATGAGAAAAAAACTGCCTTCATTACCAAAGTTGGGACCTACTGTTACGTCAAAATGCCCTTTGGCCTTAAAAAAGCAGGAGCAACATTCCAAAGGCTGATGAATAGGGTATTTAGCTCCCAAATTGGGAAAAATATATAAGTATAGGTCGATGATATGACAGTTAAGAGCAAACAACCTAGTAACCATATCATAGACTTGAAGGAAACATTCCACCAACTTTAGGAATTCGGAATTCATCTTAACCCTGAGAAATGTGTGTTTGGGGTGACTACTGGCAAATTCCTTGGGTTTATGGTATTTGAAAGAGGTATCAATGCCAACCTAGAAAAGGTTAAGGCCCTGCAGGATTCCGAACTCCCACGATGACTAGGGATGTGCAAAGGCTTACGGGAAGAATTACAGCCCTTAGCAGATTCATATCCAGATACAGGGACTAATGCCTACCATTCTTTAAAGTTCTCACCAAAGCAGCAAAAACTGAAAGCAACTTTAGTTCCGATGAACACCCTTGGAACAACGATTGCCAAAAAGCTTAGGATGAACTCAAAAGCTGCTTAACCTGTCTTGTGACACTTCAGTAGCCACTGGAAAAAGAACCTCTCATCCTCTAACTTGCCGTCACTAAGAGGGCAGTAGTTCGGTCCTTGTAAGGGAAGAGAGAGGAAAGCAATGACCAGTATACTATGTGAGCAAGTCCCTGCACGGTGCTGAAGTTAGGTGCCCTCTTCTGCAAAAGGCCATCTATGCCCTAGTGTTGGCAAGCAGAAGGCTGCGGCCTTATTTCCAAGGACATCCCATCACTGTTCGAAGTAACTTACCTCTTAGGGATGTCATGAGGAAGGTAGACCACTCTAGAAGATTATCAAAATGGTGCATCGAGCTTGGTGAATACGATATCACCTATGAGCCAAGAAGGGCAATAAAGGCCCAAGCATTGGCGGATTTCATCGCTGAAGTACCAAGAACTGAAAGTACTAGAGAGGACCATAGAAGTGACGAACCTGAGTGGACACTCTTCATTGATGGCACCTCCAGTTTTGAACATCAAGAAGCTAGAGTAATTCTACAGGGACCCGAAGGTATGGAAGCTTCAAAGTCCATCAATTTCAGTTTTAGTGTCACCAATAATGTTGCCAAATATGAAGCCCTCATAGCTGGCTTACGATTGGCAAAAAGAGTTGGCGTGAGAAATCTGAAGGTCCACAGCGATTGTCAGCTGGTGGTCCGACAGATGGCGGGGGATTATGGGGCAAAAGACCCGAACTTAGCAAAATACCATGATATCGTAAAAAGGCTTATCCAAGAATTCAACAAGGTGTAGATAGAAAACATGCCCCGATGAAATAATATGAAAGTGGATATTTTGGCCAAATTAAAAGAGTACACCAAAGTACTAGATCAATCGAGCATAGCAATAATGTCCATAGCAACCTCGAGTAAAGGATGGAAGGATCCTATCAAGAAATATCTCACAACTTCGAAACTTCTCGAAGACCCTTTTGAAGTTATGAAAGTGCAAAAATGCTCAAGTAGATACTTATTGATCGGGGAAAAATTGTACCGACAAGGGTACATCAACCCGCAACAAAGATGTATCATTGAAGGTGACAATGAAGCAGTTCTCACAAAAGTCCATGAAGGAGCCTGTGGGTCTTACATCGGGACTAACACCCTTACTGGGTATTACTTTGGTGAGGATATTTTTGGCCTGTGGGTCTTACATCGGGACTAACACCCATCCAGAGAATACCCTCGAAAGTGATAACTTCAGCAAACTATCCTTGCCGCTTTGCTGTTTAGGATATTGACCTCATTGGGCCTTTCCTAATGACTTTAGGAGGAGTGAAGTTCTTCATAGTCATAGTGGATTATTTCACTAAGTGGATCGAGGTAAAGCCTTTGGTAGCAATTTCGGCAAAAGACATATGGAGATTTGTTTGGAAGAACATCATATGAAGATTCGGCGTGCCAAGGGTGATAGTAATGGATAATGGTTCCCAATTCACTGATAAGGGATTTCAGGAATTCATAACCAACCTCGGGATAAAATTGCACTTCGACCCAGTTGCCCATCCTTAGAGCAATGGACAAGTTAAAGTGTCTAATAGGAAAATAAAAGACAGTCTGAAAAAGATGTTGAAATAGGCAAAGGGAAATTGCTAGGAGAACTCCCGAGTGTGCTATGGAGTTACCAAACAACCCCTAGAATAGCCAATTGAGAAACACCTTTCTCACTCATCTTCGGCACTGAGGCCATTATCCCCGTTGAAGTCATACAGCCGTATATTAGAATACAGGTGTTTGACAAAGAAGGGAACAACCTCAGTTTAGGAGCTAAATAAGACATGCTTGATGAACATAAAGAGATGGCTAAACTCAGAAGAAAAGCCTTTCAGCAAAGGGTAGCCATTGCCGCAAACTCTCATGTCAAACCTAAGGGGATCAAGAAAGGAGACCTAGTTCTCCAAAAGGCTGAACTGGAACCTCGAAGACCATCTCATGGCGTACGTTGGGCAAATTAGGAAGGACCTTATTTGGTCATCCAGGAAGTTCGGCAAGGAGTCTATAAGCTCGGGAATACTGACTGAGAACAGTTGAAGAACTCATGGCATTCTAACTCTTCAAAAAAATTTTACAATTCTAATTTTCCAAAAATTCAACATTAAGTGTTTTCGAGGGTGGATGACCAAATGTGGTTAATCCTAAAAGTACCTAAGTATTGTCTGGATGTGGTTAATCAATTATGGTTGATTTCAAATATGGCTACCAATTATGGTTAACACCAAATACGGTTGATTTCAAAAAAGGTTGACCGAATATGGTTGATTCTATTCTTAAACACTTAGAATTATATCCATAACTCACCGAAGAGAATCAGACGTTACCTTCAAAAAAGGCTAAGATTAGGAATCCCTGGTAAAATTTGTTAAGGATATTATGCGACCAAAGGTGCGGCACCTTATTCTACCGAATATGTTGAATTACCAAAGTCAGTTGGATGCAGAAGGTTGGAATAATGCCGAAGTTGCATCCATCGTGGACTCAACCAAAATTTTTTAAGAAAAGTTTTATTGAAAAAGAAAGAAGTGTATAATACAGCCCCAAAAATAAAAACCTTACCGGTTGCTTTCAGCATCTTTGGGGATCTCGGCAGTTTTACCCTCAGAATCTTCATCTTCGGCTTTGTCCTTATCATTAGCCGAGGGAGGAAAAACAGGAAAGTTAAGAAACTCAATCTTCGACCATGCCGAGGAAGGTCCTTTAATGATATCAAGTGCTTTCAAAAAAGACAGGTCGAGGTTAGAATAATGGGAAAAGACTTGATGGCGGGCAAGGCAAAAGCCATCTTGAAATGAGGACTTGGTTGCTTCATATGACTTAGCCTTCTTAGCCTTCAAGTCATCCAGCTCCTTCTTCAAGACCTTAACTTCCTTTTCTGCCTTCTTCTTCTTCTTCTTGTTTTCCTTCCTTAGTCGGTCAGTCTTGGCAAGGAATTCAGCATTGCTCTTCAGCGGCTTTTTGTGGTCTGCTACCACATCTTCTTTTTCCATTCGAAGGACCTCCCCCTCCGAGGTTAGCTCGACCACCTTCGCTCTGAGGTCAGATATTTTTTAGGAGCACTCATCAAAGAGCCTCCTCTGGCCCTCCAGCACTTCCTGGTGGAGCTTGGCCAGGTCCTCCCTTATAATTTTGTTGAGCTCGCCGTATTTAACGACCGAGCTCACAAACAGTTCTTTGGCCTTGGCCAAGTTCTCCTCTAACAGACCTCGGATGGAAGACTGTTTCACTGGTCAAGCTCAAAAGTAACCTACATATGCCAGTAGCTACAAATAGAAAACACTTGATATGAGCTACAGCAACTTGAAGATCGTGAAAAATCAAAAATTTTCAAAGTACTAAAGGTTACGTAGGCAGCGTGCTCGGACATCCGAGCTGAAAGGACTTCCTCATTTAGGTATTCCTTGGACAAAGTCTGGAAGGTGGCATTGGTCATGATGCCCCTCGCCATCTGAGGAACCATCTTCTGGCAATCCTCAGAGAAGAAATCCATATCCTCAGTGAAGGTCCAAAAGGGTTCCTTCGGGACCTTGTCCTTTAGGATTTTTTAGTCTTGAAAGGCCCTCTTCTAAACATGTTCCATCATTCACTATGCTTGGGCTCACTCATCTGCAAAGTCATGTCGAAGTTCCTTTAGTACATTATCTCTTAGCCATTAATCTACAAGGTCTAAAATGCCGAAAAAGCCAGAGTTCATAGATGAATGGCTAAGAGACAAACCCAGCGGGAGTTTGGCATCATTAGAATCACTAATGTGATGGACCTCGGTAGGAATATCCTTGCCCTCCCTTCTTTGGCGTTCCTCTAGGTTTTCAGTGGAAATCTGGCCGAGAGAGGTCCCTAGTGTTTCCACAGCTGCTTCAGGAAACAATGGAAAAGAAAAGACCACAGTCCCTTAGAAAGGATTTGTGTCATCAATAGAAATTCCCAATTTGGCCGTACTATCTTTAATGGGAGGAAGAAGTAAGTCTTCCTTCACCTTCTTCATCTTCGGTGTCATCGAAGGCTACCCAGTTGGCTTCTTTTTCCTCTTCGGGGCCTTATTCTTTTGCTCCCCCTTCTCGGCTTGACTAAGGAAGAGACTCTTACAAAATGCTGCTGACTTGTTGCCAATCTCTGGAAAGAGAAAAACATCAGTATAAGTGTAGAAAATATCCCAAACAACAAGCTGAAAAGGAGCTTACTCTTTACAAGCATCGAATACGTAAGTTCTCCCTGAAGGAACAAGACCAACCAGGATTTCTTCCCATCCACTGCCAGTTTTGGCATATTCAAGTCAGTGATATGCTCTTTCATGACCCTGGGCCCCTGATATACTTCTTCGGTCATAAGGTTCCATCTAATTGGGAAAAGGTACAGTGGACATGAAGAAGCTTGGTTTGACCAGTTGGCTATTGCCGAAAAACGGTTGTCGAACTCCTCAAATTGAGACTCAAACTCGAGGGTAAGCAGCTTCAATGGGTCCATCACGTCGATGTTGAGCATTCCTAAAGTCCACTTCACAGGAATGTCCTTCCACTTATCATTTACTTTAAAGAAAAGTACTTTTTCTGCCAACCTCGCTAGTTATCTTTGGTGCCGAAAGTAAAAGTAAACTTCTCGCTCTCAAATCCTCGAGGGAGCAAGAAGTAGAATCCGCTCTTCGGGATGGGGTGAAGTTTGTAATATTGCATGAAAAAAATGAAGTGGGGCTCTATTTTGAAGACCTTACACATACAAAGAAAGACGTTAAAGTAAAAGTAGGAGTTTGGGGGAAGTTGGTTAACAGCTATGCCATGAAATTGGCAAAAGTCGCAAACCAACTTCAATAAAGGATACATAAGACTCACCTTCAGCTGTGCTCTAAGGATGGTAACCTCGTCATGACAAGGAAGGTAGCTTAGCACAATAGGTTCGGGAAGCCTGGTTATGGCATAAGAATGAAGAAAAAATCTGGCCGACCATTTCTTCAGTTTTTCTGAAGTGGCGCAACTCAAATGAGAGTTGAGAGGAATCCAACTCTCGGGAACTGAATGAACCTTGGCATGAGAAAAAGACACTTTTGGTGACTAAGAGACTAACCTCAAACAAATGGAAGAAAGAAAAAAAAGGGGAAAAGAAGAGCGACTTTGGAAGGAAACCCACCTATTTAGAAAACAGAAGAACTTCGAAGAACACTGTAGATGACTACAACATTTAGTGACTTATTATGATGCTTTGTATAAATATGGGTTCCTCGTAATAAGGCCTTGTTGAGTGATCTTAAGTGCTCAAGAGATTCATGAAACCTTAATTATTATGTAAAGTGTTAGATAAGTTCCTTTTTATTTGTAAGTAATCAAAGCGCAAATTGTAAAGTAATTGTCTTTAAGATAATCTAAGCAAAGTAAGGAAACAAGTCATCTGATTGATAGTTTCTAGCTAGCTTTTATCCTTCTAAGGTTGGAAACTTATAGACTCCTTCCCAGAGCTTCCTTATGACTACATAGGGTCTATCCCAATTTTTCTTAGCACCCTATATCTTGGGTTTTTGCCAATTCGCTAAGTTTTGATATGGGCCAGACCCCTTACTTGAGTTAAAGATGTTTTTTGCCTAAAGGCTTTCATGCTGATAGCCGAAGTGCTATCGCCCTGTCCACTGACTTCGGAGAAAGAGGGAGCCAAACACATGAGGTATACGACCTCGGAAGCCCCATCGTACCAACCTCGGAAAATTACCATATCGCCTCTCCATCAAAGGATGAATGAACCGACTTCGGAAGAATAAGAACACCCCAAAGAAACAGTATCACCCCGGAGAGAGGTCCTTGTTCGTCCCCCTAAAAGGTAACGTCGGCCGAAGGGACCTTGGAGGAGCGATGGGTGCCACGAAGGAGTCTCTAACATATTCGCCCGTATGCCTCAAGCACTCTGACAAGCCACTGCAGTCTGCACTCTGACACGCTGAGACACACTTCTCAACAAACCACTGCCCGAGAAAGCCTGCAGGTGGCTGGCCACTCTTCTGCTCAGAGGTACGGGCGGCATCCATCCACACACGTGTCACAATCCGAAGGGCTCATTTTCTCCTATTTACAGTAGGGGAGGCTCTCGGTAAATGGGGTTGGACAGGGGTTTTTTGGGGCTCCAGGCTCTAGCTTCCCCCTTTTTTTCCTCTAGACATGCAAGAAAAATGGCTCTGGTGAGATTCATTCCCTTCTGTGCATACCAGAGAAACAGTCCCGGCAAGTCAATTTTGTGCTTACTCTTCGTCACCATTTAGAGGCACTGACTTGGGCGTCGGAGGCTCCTCCCCGGAAAACCACTCCGGGGACCTCCTAACCCCTGTTTTCTGCATGTTTCAGGCCGGACTACTTGGGGACATCCCCGTTTCAAGCTATCTCCAGCACCGGAAAACTTTCTCGGCCACCGCTATCCATCACAGACGGCCACGCGCGGCATTCCTCAGGAGGTCCCTGTTACTCCCGTCATGGAGCCACGGCGGGAACATCTACGATGGCCGCCCAGCGCCATCATTTTGGCACCATCTATGGGAAATTTCCAGGCAGCCGTGGTTGAAAACTCAGTGTTCTAAGGACAAAGGCTCCCTGAGGTCCCCGTCCGCGCCGGAGATTCGCCCGTCGGCCGAACAATTAAGCGCAAGGACTTCCCATCCCGAGGATGATTCTCCTCCAGATATCGCCGTGGTTTTCCTGCATAGTTTCCCACGCGTCGCCGTGGTCGAAGTAGTGCAGCAGGTAGACCGAAGATGGTCGTGTGCAAATTCGAGCCGAAGTCTCCTCTCTCAATCCTTTCGACGAGAGAAGTAGTGGTGACCCAAGAGTTCAGGGGGAAAACAAAGAGTAGTGGGATGATTACCCGAAGGACGTGCTTCCCTTCGGAACATGTTGGACGGGAAAAGTAGAGTCGGTGCTATCCAGACCTCCCCGTCGAAAGAGTTCGGGCCAAAGAAAGGTTGTTGTTCCTCCGGCAGCAACACCGAATCCATTACCCTTAGAAGATGCCTACACTTTGATATTAAACAGGCAAAAGGCTATGATCCTACTCCAACGGACACATTACCATCATCCAAAAATGAGCTGCCCCCGCGCGACGTCAGAGGGAATAGGGTAATCGGGCAAGTGCACCGAACTCCAAAGATATTACATCGCGCATGAGCCCAGAGGGGCAATATAACCCCAGGCGCTAGCAGACTATTGCCGAAATTCCAGAAACAGAAAAAGGGAAATCCAACGAGGACCGAATATAGGTGAAATCCAAAAGAAGGAACCCCCAGCCAAAGAAATCCCAGGCGCAAAAACACTGCGACGCGGGAACGGTACCTCGGAGGCTCGAGGATAGGGAAGTCACCTAAGTTAGCATATTCGGTTAATAAAGTGTTGGACCACCCAAGCTCGGCATTTGCTAGGAATAAAAACTAGGACAAGGGAAGGAAGAACCCCAAAAAAAGGCATCTCCCAAGAGTCCCGAAAAACCCTCGCAGAGTGGTGAAGAATGCAAAATAAAAAAAAAAAATCCTCCGTAAAGTGGCATCTCCCAGGAATCTTAAAACTCTTCATGAAATGGCGGAAAATACAGAGAATGTTCCAGACAGTCTTCCTTGATTGAAGAGGAAGGACATCGGTAGGGAAGTCCAGGCCCGTTATAGAAAGGCATCGGCAGAAAGAGGTGCAGAACAGCTCGCAAAAAAGAGGTGTGAACAAAATGCGTCCAAAAAGGACGAGAATGGCCAAAAATGCACCAGCACCCGAAAAGACTGCCTTCAGAATAAAATACCCGAAAGACTCCCGTCGGAGTGGGTAACCCCGAGAGACTGCCCTCAGCCCTCTACAAAAAAAAAAAAAAAGGGCAAATACGGTCCACTGCCAACAACGCCTGAAGTATAATGCTATGAGAAAGCAGTAAACTACCTCGTTTCGCGAGACAAGACAGAACCCCTACTGATCAAGCAGGCAAAAGGTATACAAAAGCCTGCTTAAAGGAACATGATGCACGAAGATGGCATATTATTACCGGTGGCATAATGGCTTCAGTCTTTAGACGAAGGAGGCCAAAAAGTTCGCCATTAGCACTGGAGTGAAATGACATTTCAGTCCACCATCTTAGTTCTGAAGCAATAAGCAAGTGGAGCCCCCGAATAGAATTGTACACAAGGGACTATGGAAAAGTTGGGAGAAGCAAAGGGGAAAAGGTCCGGAATGGCCGAGAAAATTCCTTGATAAATTTGGGAATTATCAGACAAACTTCTCGAAAAACCACAGGGAGAAAAAACCTTCCTTACTCGCCTGCAAAGATCAGTGCCCACTTGGAGCAATACAGCTACCAAGTGAAGCGCGAGTGTTTGGCAGAAGGAAGAAATAGCCTTGGATTGGGGAACCGAACTCGAGCCGCTCCCCGAAGCATGAACGAGCTCAGGAGAAGTGTTTTCTCCGTAAAAGGTGGCCGTGAGCACAAAATTGCGCCGAATGCCAAAAGGAGATCTCATTCTCCGAAAGGCCAAGACAGAACCCTGAGAACTACCTCAGGGGAGAACTTTGGCCACTAGGAAAAAGGACCTCGCTTCTTGGTTTGACGACTGAAATCAACCGATTAGCCAAACAATGAAGGAAGAAGGAGCTCGGGAGGAATGCTCGGCAAAGGAAGAAATAGCCTCGGATTGGGGAACCGAACTCGAGCCACTCCCCGAAGCATGAAGGAGCTCAGGAGAAATGTTTTCTCCGTAAAAGGTGGCCGTGAGCACAAAATTGCGCCGAACGCCAAAAGGAGATCTCATTCTCCGAAAGGCCAAGACAGAACCCCGAGAACTGCCTCAGGGGACAACTTCGGCCACTACGAAAAAGGACCTTGCTTGATCCAGGGCGAGGTCAAAAAGAAAGGATTATCAGCTTGGCAGCGTCAAAGGGAGAAAATCGAGAAATACCCTAGAAGAATTCTATACTTAGAATTTTATTCTATATTTAGAATTTTTAGATGAACAAGCTATACTTAGAGAAATTTCTCTTTTCTCCTGTATAGGTTACCCGCCGAACAAAGCTTAAGCACACATGCTCGAAGGATATGTTTTCCTTCTAAAAAAAAAAAAAGAAGAAGCACGAAGTCCATCAAAGGCAATCAACGAGGACAATTAGTGTTCGCTTGAAAAGTCTTTGTCAAATCAGGGTGGCCAAGAAAGCGAGATCGGCCAACAGAAAGGGCAAGGATTGGCTTTCCGAAATCCCCTAGCCGAAAGTAGCCAGGGCAACTGGAAAACAAAAAATTGCTCAAGTCAGACAGAGCGAAGAAATGAAGAAGAATCCATTAAAGAAGGTCTTTCGTACAAGAGGAGTACAAGAGAAGCACGAAAACGAAAAACCCTAGGATGTCTAAGGATCCCTAGCGACGCAAGAAGTTCCGACTCCCGTGTCTCTAGCCGTCGCCTTCAGCGCAAGTAGAGGAACAGGTGCCAGGTTGAGGTGATCAGCTTTCAACCAAGTCCACCGAGGACCCTCGGGAATATCCAAGGCCGCAAGAAAGGAGGTCTCGAGGTCTGGGTATCATTGCAGAAATTGATGATGAGCTAGACAGAAGCCGTCCTGAAAGGACACCTTCGACATTTGGATGGCTTTGTCCTTTTCTACGTCTAGCAAGTCCGCCTCATTCTCAAGACCAGCAACCTCTTTCTTGAGACCCAGGACCTCCTCCTTAAGATCGACAATCCTCCTCACCAATCCCCTTACGTTCCTTTTCTTCATCGCACTCCTCCTCAAAAAATAAACCCTGGCCTGAAGAGCCGCTTTTTCGGCAAGAGTTTTCTTCAGAAGGGCAGCTTCTTCTTCTTTTTCCTTCTGAATAACCTCATTGGCCGAAGTCAAGTGCACAACCTCCTCGCCAAGGTCCCGCATTTTGCGGGAAAAGTCCTTTAAGAGGTCCGATTGGCCCATCAGGAACTCATCCTGGAGATGGACCAACTCCTCCCTGGTTATGCGCTTCAACTCGACATTAGCTATGTCTAAGTTAATATAGAAGAGCCTGGCCTTCTCTAGTTCACTTTCAGCCCGAGCTCGGGCAGAAGACTACTCTGCCGCCCAAACTCGGAGGTGCTCACTGTACCCCAAAAGCTACGAAGAAGAAGGAGAAAATCCTCAATGAAAGCAGCATAAGGGAAGGCAAAACACTCGGGCAAAAAAGAGGAGGCCAAAAGGATCACCTGAGCAGCACACTCAAAAACTCTAGCGGCGAGGATATCCCCAAAAGCACACTCCTCGGCAACTGCCTTAGAAGAAGCCTCGGTAAGAACACCCCTCGCCATCTGGGGAGCCATCTCTTGGCAATCAGTGGAGAACAAGTTCATGTCCTCCGTGAAAAACCAAAACGCCTCCCTTGGAACCTTGTCTTTCGGAAGAAGGGAGTCTCGGAGAGTCTGTCTTCGGGCATGGTCAACCATCCATACTGGGGCCGCTCGGTCCTCTACAAAATGGAAGGGCGCAAGTCAGGAAGGACTCCCTGAAAACACAAGTTATGAGGGAGGAGGTGTCAAAAAAGAATCCGACGCAAACCTGGCGCAACCCCGGTAGCCTCCTCCACAAAGGCCAGAATGTGCTTGCCTTTATCCTTGCGACGTCTCTCCAACTTTTTAACAGTAGGACTCTCGGGCAAAGAGCCTAAAAGCTCCACCGACAAGGTAGGACTCGACGGAGTGAAAAAGGTGATTACTCCAGCGGGCACCTCAGCTGCAGCAGTATCAGCCTTAGAAGATGTCGCAGCTACTTCGGAGGGGGCACCAACCCTGGTGGATATCGAAGTGACATCAACCATGGCGAAGGTTGCAATAGCATCGGTGGAAGTGCCTATCGCATCGGTTGAGATAGCAACCTGGGTGGAAGTAGCAATAACTTCATCGACCTCCACCACATCCTCCGAAGGTGGAATAAGGGCCCTCTTCTTTGACTTCTTGGCCGAAGACGATCCGCTCCCAGTAGACTTACGTCTGTTGGAGCCACTTTTCTTTGCTTGTTCTCCTTCTCTACCTAACCAAGGAAGAGACTCTTGTAGTAGGCGGCAGAATCGTCAGCCATCTCTGAAAAAGGGGAAAAGCATCAATATGAGTCCAAAAAGGCACTAAAGCTGAAGATGTGAGTCCAAAAACGGTTAGCCAAAAAAGGAGCTTCGGGAAGAAAGGAAAACGTCAGCAAAAACTGAAAAAATACGACTTCGGGAGGCTGAGAAGTTAGCAAAAGTCAAACTATTCCCAAGGAAGGCACTCACGAAAAGCCTTGTCGAAGTCAGGATTCCTGGATGCCGTTGTAAATAATGGCCGAAAATCGCTCCGCCGTGCAGACCGTCACAGAAAGAGATGGAAAAGGCGAGAGAAAACGAGAGCAAAGGTGAGAGCAAAGAAAAAACAAATAAGAAGAATGGCAGGAGGAGGCTTATATAGAGCAGGGAAGGCTAATTGAAAAGGCGTCATAACTGCTGCGTGGGAGTGAAACGTCACTGTAATTACCCTTCCCATGCAAAAAGACGTGCCATCCCAATTGACGCTTGCCACGTGTCGACCATCGCGAGAAACTAGGGCATGTTTTCTGACATCCTAAAGATTTGGGTGCATCCCCAGATTGACACGCCCAGTTTCAAGGCATGACAGTCCATTAATTTAAGACAGAAAAAATAAGATTGGAAATCTCGAGGATGCCGACAAGCAGGTGTGCGACATCCGCCCGAACAAACTACGCCCTTAAAAATGGCAAAGTACCTTCCTTGCAAACGATATAAGCCGGATCCTCTGAAAGTGCTCCTGAAAGGGCTACAAGCCGAAGTTACACTCCGGCTTTCCGAAGGAGGGCATGTGATAGCCGAAGTGCTATCGCCCTGTCCACTGACTTCGGAGAAAGAGGGAGCCAAACACATGAGGTATACGACCTCAGAAGCCCCATCGTACCAACCTCGGAAAATTACCATATCGCCTCTCCATCAGAGGACGAATGAACCGACTTCGGAAGAATAAGAACACCCCAAAGAAACAGTATCACCCCGGGAAGAGGTCCTTGTTCATCCCCCTAAAAGGTAACGTCGGCCGAAGGGACCTCGGAGGAGCGATGTGTGCCACGAAGGAGTCTCTGACATATTCGCCCGTACGCACTAGACGTCGACCTCAAGCACTCTGACAGGCCACTGCAGTCTGCACTCTGACACGCTGAGACACACTTCTCGACAAACCACTGCCCGAAAAAGCCTGTAGGCGGCTGGCCACTCTTCTGCTCAGAGGTACAGGCGGCATCCGTCCATACACGTGTCACAATCCGAGGGGCTCATTTTCTCCTATTTACAGTATAGGAGGCTCTTGGTAAAGGGGGTTGGACAGGGGTTTTTTGGGGCTCCAGGCTCTAGCTTCCCCCCTTTTTTCCTCTAGACATGCCAGAAAAATGGCTCCGGTGAGATTCTTTCCCTTCTGTGTATACCAGAGAAACACTCCCGGCAAGTCAATTTTGTGCTTACTCTTCGTCACCATTTAGAGGCACTGACTTGGGCGTCGAAGGCTCCTCCCCGGAAAACCACTCCGAGGGCCTCCTAACCCCTGTTTTCTGCATCTTTCAGGCCGGACTACTTGGGGACATCCCCGTTTCAGGCTATCTCTAGCACCGGAAAGCTTTCTTGGCCACCGCTATCCATCACAAACGGCCAGGTGCGACATTCCTCAGGAGGTCCCTGTTACTCCCGTCGTGGAGCCACGGCGGGAACATCTACGATGGCCGCCCAGCGCCATCATTTCAGGAACATCTACGATGGCCGCCCAACGCCATCACATGCAAACCCTCACATCCTACCTAAGTTTTTTCAGTAGGTCTAGATTTCCTTCTAGGGCTTTTTCATTTTGAGTAGGTTCATATGCTTGGATTAACACGGTAGGGCAAAAGATTTCTACAGGTGATAGCCAAACGCTATCGCCTCTATCTGGCTGAACTCCCTGCCACAATGATGGCCAGAAGAAGCTGGCGCTACCCGAGAAAATGTGCGATCAGGCACCTCGGGAGATAGCCGAAGAGCTCCGAGCCCGGCACGCCAGGAAACACTACTTGGCCCCCCAAGGTTGTGAACAGATCGCCTTCGGAAAAGCGGCACCAGACATAGCGAGCCGAACATGATATCCCCGAAGGCGGAACTCCCTGAAACTGGGAACCCCCGAACTGAGGGCTTGTTTCCCGAAGAGGCTCTGTCCGAACTAGAGGACGACCTCACCCAGGGACCTCGGGAGTACGGCAGGAGCATTTATGGAAGCATTTAAGGAAGCCTCTGACACGTCCTTTCACAGACGTCATAAAGTCGCCTGAATAGGCGCTCTGACATACGGACGCCATCAGAATCACATGATGGCCCATCTCAGCACGTGGCTCAGGACAACCTGCTACCAGTTATCTGTCTCCTACGCCCAGAAACTCAGGGAACATCCGACCGAACACCTGTCATGATCTGAACGGGCTAGGCGCTCCTATAAATACCAGGAATTAATACTTGGCAGGAGGCTGGTTGGTTGGCCAAACACTGCTCCCACACTCTGAGAAAACTGCCAGGCGAGACTCTTCAGCCCTTTGTGCTATTTCCTCTGCCTTTTCTCAGCCACCACTGACTTGGGCGTCGGAGGCTCCCCCCCCGGAAAAACACTCCGGGGGCCTCCTAACCCTTTGTTTCTGAGCTTTCAGGCACTCTCATTTGGGCCATCCACTCCATCGGGCATTCTTCCTCCCAGAAGTTTCCCCAACAGTCACCATGACTATAAACGATGAGGCCCTTGGCCATCAACAGGTATGAGGGCTTTGGTTCCATAGGCCATTATGATAGGTGATTATCCTGTAGGCCTTTAGGTAGTCATGTGATAGTTCTACAAAATGCTTGGTAATTCCTTCACCCATTTGTCTTTGGCCTCTCCCAGCCTATTTTTTAAACCTTCTTTTATTGTCTTAATGGTGACTTTTACTTGCTTATTGGATTGGGTATGATAAACGGGTGCAAAGTAGAGGCAGATGGCCTTGTCTTTAGTGAATCATTGAACTTGTTGGTTGTTAAACTATTTCTATTATCTGTGACAATGGCTCATGGACACCAAAAACTACAAATGATATTATTCCATAATAATTTAGTGATTTGGGGGGCATGATAGAAGTTAGATGCTCTACTTTTACCCACTTGGTGAAGTAATCTACTGCCTCAATACAATATTTAACATCCCCTGGTGCTAAGGTCAGTGCTCCAATAAGATCAAACCCTCACATTGGCAAACAGCTATGGGTTTGCTGCTAAAGAGGCACCATTAGATGGCAGCCTCTATATTCTTGAGTTGAGTTGGCAATTGTGGCATATATGAATGAACTCCTTAGCGTCCCTTCTGATTGTATACCAAAAAAAGCCTTGTCTCAAGGCTTTATGGGCTAAGGCATTGGCATCTATATGTGCTCCACAGTCCCATTAGTGAATCTCTTGTAGAACATGATGTCCCTCAAGCAAACTCAAACACCATTGTAAAGGGGAAACAAACACTCTCCTACATACATCTCCTCTAATTATAAGGAAATGCCCAATCTGGATCTTGAATTTCCTCTTTTCCTCACGAGTTCCACTTAATGTACCCTTATTAAAGTAAATTTTAATTGGCTCCTTTCAAGCATCTTCATGTGCCATAGCTTGTATCAAGTGAACCAAGGGCTCCATAAGTTCTTCCATTATGGCATTTTCTCATCCTTTTTAGAGGGCATCAGCTCTAGTGTTTTGGATCTTGGGAATCTTTTGAACTTTGACAAAGTCAAACGTCTTTTTTAGCTTTCTTGTTATGCTAAGGTATTTGCAAAGGGTGTTCTCTTTTATGCCTGCTACTCCTGTGATTGGATTCACTATTAATTAAAAGTCATAGTATACCTGTATACTTCATACCCTATCCCGACCAACTATCTATAGCCTAGCATGGAGTTCATATTCTATGATGTTATTAGTTAAGGGGAGGCAAAATATAGTTCGAAGCATGGCCTCTAAGTTAAGCAGGCCCTGTTGTAAAATGCTTGCATCCTAGCATCCAGGACTTGAGGCCCCATCCATGTATGTTTCCTAGATGGGTGGCTTGGTTTGCCCTTAGTGGGTTTCTATGCTTAGCATCATCTCAGCCACAAAATCTAATAAGGCTTGTGCCTTAATAACTTTTTGGGGCTTTCAACGAATGTCATATTCACCCCATTCAATGAATCATTTAGCAAGTTTGCTAGATTTATCTAGTTTCTGTAAGATATCCCGTAAAGGTAACTCTGAGTGATGGTTTAGGAAGAGTTTAATTGGCTTAAGTGAATCAAAGCTAATTTTGAGTGCCAAAGTGACATGTAGAGGAGAATTTGGTTAAGTCGAGTAGTTGGGATATTTTAAGTAAAGATGAACAACAATAGTCATCACATTCTTCACTCCATTTTTGTAGTTTTCCTCTCTCTATATCTCCTTATCATCAAAGCTCCCAATATACCCAAAATTCTATGAAAATTAAAGGTCCTAAAGCAATCCCAACAAGCCGTTAGCTCATTTTTGGTGTATTTGGTGCATTTAAAGTTCTTGCAATTTTTTTTATTCAAACCCTAAGGTAAGTGTCTAGTAATAGTTTGAGTTAGTTCTAAGCTTTTTAAATGGTTAGAAATGGACTTAATTTCATGCCCTTGGTGTCTAATTTGGTTAAACTCAAGCTTGAAACTCAAGGGAACTTTATTTAGCTCATGTGTGCTTGTTGCATCTTTCTTGCTTTGAGGATGATTTGAGGTAAGGGATTTAAGTTAATTCAGCTCAAATAATGGATAAAAATCTAGGATTACATGTTGGAATGAAGTAGAAATAAGATCCATGTGCATTGGCTTTGGAGATTGAAAGCTTAAGCAAGTTTTGTGCAAGATGGCGCATGGTCGTGCAATGCTGAAAGGGCATTGGCGACACATTGCCAACAACTTTGCTAGGAAACCAGAAAAATAATGCCCTTGGCAACACATTGCCAAGGCCCAAGCCCTTTAAGCTTGGGGCACCCTATGAATGCCTTAATCTCTCGATTATCATCCCTAGGCCTTTCTAAGATGTTTCGTTGCTTCGGTTGGGTCTAGAGCTCATTTCTAAGTTTGGAATTGTGCATTATTTAGGTGGTAGCTAAGTGGTGTTGTTAAGGTAAGGTAAAGAATAGTGGATAAGGGGGTGAAAGTGCTCAAGTTGTTAAGGAAGCAGTAAGTAGATTATGGCAGGTTTTAGATTTTTTGTTGGCCTAAGTGGGATGTCTTAGACCTTTGGGCAATGAGAGGAAAATGTAATAGGATCCCAACCAAACCTTGTGGTTTGATAATTAGGCCAGTAAGGAGCCTTAAGCTAAGTTTCATAAGCTTTATAAGTTGGGCAACATAAGGGAACCACCCTACATAATAAGTGAATAGGAAAAGATGGGTAAGATGGGAGTAAGTGATAACTTACCCTAAGTAGCTTGTTAGGGCCAGGTAAGGGTTGAGTAAGTGATGACTTACTCTAAGGTACCCATAAGAGAACTTCATGGGGTTGGTTAAGTGCTAGCAGAGGATATAAGAACAAGTATCTAAGTACCCCAGTTGTAAGAGCTCACGACAAGTCTAGCACCTACAGGTGTGAGAAAGTTCTAAGTGTATTTGCATGTAGATGTTTCATCTATCCATCCATCCATCCATCCATCCATCTACCCATTATTTTCATTTTTTGTTATTCTTATTCTTGTTTCTAGTTGTTCTTGTTGGTTGCTTAATTTCTTTTGTATGTTATATATATGCTTGTTGTGTTTTGCATGTTTGCATATGTTCCCCCTCCAGGTGCCAAATCCTTTATTAAGTACTTTCATGTACTCACCCCTTAAGTGTTGTGCAGAGATTGAGCGGGCTAGTTGGGCTTAATAGTTTGTAAGAGGCAGCTATTAAGGCTAAATTTTATTGGTATGAAAATACTTTCTAAGTAGGAACTTAAGTTTCTAAGCTATTTGTAGTATAAGCTAGCTTGCTTGGGTGAAAAGATAAGGATGGATCTTAGTAGATATATGTTGCTTCTTCTATATGTAAGGTGTTTCCATATGGAGAGATTGCCTCAACTAGTGTTTATTGGTGTGTCTAACACTAGCATTATATTTAGGTGCATATAAGATTGTGATGTAGGCATATAGTTGTTATTTGGAGTTAAAGTAACTACAGTTTTACGTCTTAGCTTGTTTTGAATTGTGTTTTCATTATTTGTCATGGCATTATTTACAAAGTTATTTTTATTTAACTGTTATTGCATAGACAGGATGATACATGCATATTTTCTATGCAAGGTTGGCTAAGTAACTAGTTGCTCATAATGATTTAATATACTTCACAAGTATTAGCTAGCCAATTATAACCTAAGTGGGATTATAGTTCCCAAAAGAGCTTACTAGTGTTAGCAAATTAGGACACTGGAATGTTGTTCCGCCACATGCACCCATTGCCTTAGGTGGATCTTTCCCCTGAAGATCCATAAGTTGCTATGTTACCTCCCAAATAAAAAGGGGACTTAGAAGGACAAGAAAGAACAAAAGAATGGAGGTTGGTGGGGTAGAATCAACTAGAAGGTACAGCACAGCCAGATGCAGAAAATGTGAAAAAATTGGCAATAATGCATGAACATGCATTGCTACCAACCAGGTAACATTATCTAAACTATTTTTTGGTGTTGATATTGGAACTAGATTAGTGGCATATTGTTACTTGTCTTGATAAGGAAGTCAAAGAAAAAAGAAATCAAATACTCACCTTAACAAGGGGAAGGAGAAGAAAGTAACGGGTGACAGCAAATGAATTTATATGAAAAATGGATTAAGTTGGCAAAATTTTTGTTAAAGGACATAGACAAGAACACTTCTATTATTAGATTAAGTTAAGAACACTTATGTGTTTAATGATACTAGACTTAACTGGAACTAGTTATCTTGAATATTTTAGTTTAGCCCTTATGTTTACCTGTTATATGCAAACTATCTCACAAAACTAATTTTTCATATTACCCGCTCAAGCAAATAGGCGGCCACAATGACAAACAAACATGGAATTCATCTTCAACGACAAACATCACAACTTTAATTCTTCACTAACATCACTAGAATACTCATTACAATTTTAAATATCATTACATTCATCTTCAATGACAAACATACAATTTGCCTTGTTCTTCCTACAATAATTTCCATATGCTCAAGTTTTTCACAAACACTTCATCTTTCACTTCACACTCGTCTACAACATTCTAACCCATAGCTCCAACCCCTACATCTTGACTATCTCTTGAGCTTTGTCTAGCCTACCCAATCTATCCTACACTTTGCATAGGTTTGCACTAGCCCTAGTACTTGGATTTTCACCAAACACATGCATTGTAAAACCTCCCTGGGTTTTCCTAGGACTCTAATATTTTCACCCCTACTTGATGACTGCACCAACAACCTCTATTATTAAATTGGATATGTTCAAATATGGAGTGGTTCATGTTGCTTGCTGACATCCTAAAAACATTATTAACAATAACCTTAGCTTCTCATACTCAGCCTAACCTACTTACAATTTCAAACCCAAAACCATAAACCAAAGGAAAACTTCAAAATCAAAGAAATTAACTTCATCATTGCCACCACCAACAACTTTGCTTTAACACTAACTGATTCACAACCTCAAGAATTTATGGGAATTGGTTTCATGTTCGACGGACGGGTTGAAATGGTTGAACACAATGGATGGAGCTTAAGGGGATGGCAGAAAGCCATTAACAGCTTACTCGTTTTATACTAGTGGTAGGGGCTTTTTTAGATTATTCAATTTCAATGCTCGCTCAGTCCCACTTCCTAAACAATTTCACTAATGGACTTAATGAAGCATGAGGTAATTGTAGGTTGCCAAAAATGGGGGATAAAACTGTACGTTACCCCAAACTTCAGGGGAGATTTTTGTAATTTTCTCTAAATTTAATGAAATAAGGATGAGAACAAAATGGTACATGATTACCAAATCTTAATAAGAGTAAAACAAATACAACATCAACCAAAGGCACAAAAATATAAACCTTACGGAAGACTAGCAACAACAAAGGATGACAAAATCTAACCTGACCTAATGACCGAGCCTAGTACACACAAACCCAAGTCTAAACTGATGCAAAACATAAGTCAAAGTCCTGAACTAACCAAAACCCGATTGAAGCGTAACCCGAGAAAACCCAAACCCGAAATGACCCAAAGTCAAAAAACCCAAAGTCAAGACTGATCTTACTCAAACCTAAGATGACCTGATGACTAAACTCGGTAAGACTCGATTTTAAGCCTCACCTTAAACCTTAAGTTTCCTCTTTCATAAGCTTCCATATTTAGTAAGTTCTAAATATGAATGACTTACATATTTAGTAACCTCCATTTTTCTGGACTTCCATTTTTAGTAAGTCTCAAATTTGAGGAAGATGACTTCCATTATTAGTAACTTATATTTTTTTAGACTTTTCCATATTTAGTAAGTCATATATTTGGGAGGGCTAACTCTTATATTTAGTAACTCCATCTTTTTTTGGACTTCTATGTTTAATAATTCTTATATTTTAAGAAAAGATTTTCATTTTTTTATTACTTTTATTTAGTGAGTGTCATATTTGGGGAATGGAGTTTCATATTTAGTAAGTATCATATTTGAGTTATTCCAAGGCAAGTACTTTTATATTCAATAAGTTTGATGATCTTGATAGGCAATTGTCAAAACTACAACATTCATTCATAAACTTTTAGGTACAATGTAATAATTTACCTAAATTTTGAAAAATTTCATTTTAGTTACCCCTATTAATTACAATATGGGTCCTTGAACTTTTGAAGTCATTGAACTTTCACCCAAAATTTTTGAAATTTTGTAGTTTAGTGGAACATAAGCATAGCAAAATTGTTATAGTGTATGTGTCTAAGTAATAATTAGGTGAGGGTTTGAGTAGTCTGTGCAGTGACAGCTGAAAAGGATGAGTTTAGAAAAAAAATATATTACCAACAATGTTAAATAACCTAAATATGTACTAAACTATAGTGAGGCAAATTTGTATGAATTTCCAATTAAATAAACAAAGAATAAAAAAATTAACTTAAATAAATCGCACCAGAGGATCAACTTTTATAAAAATTTGAAACAATTCAATCATTTTGGCCTAGTAATCGAGCAAAGCCAAATGTTAACCTGAATTTGGCCTGAAACTTGACCTAAAGTTACTTAAGACTGAACTTTGGCCTAATTTGTTGTGAACCTGAATTCAAATAAACTCGGCCGAACCTAACCGTTACCCAAAATCAACTCAACCGAAAATCAACCCATACAAATAACCTAACTTAGACTTGAATTTATGCTAACTTGATTAAACCTGAACTTGAATGACCTGATCAAGCTTAACCTACTCAATTGTCATCTCTAACAAGAACTAGGCCAAGACTTGGCAAAACCAAAATAAAGAAAACAGCTAGAAGAATTAAACTTTTTAAGGTAGCACCCATGGTTTTCTCTGTTAAATCCGATAAAGGGGTTCTAAAATGGAGTTAGGGTGCTCTTTTCTTATGTTTTTTCGGTTTTAACTTGTGTTAGATTTTCATCTCCTGTTATTTTGGGCAGCTCCTAACCGATTTTCTTAATGAATGAGACGAACAATCGAGAGGTGTGAACTCAAGTGTCATTCAGGACAAAAGAAACATTTTCCGATTTTTTAAGCCTCTTCAAATTACTGGTTCCTAGCCAAGTCATTTTTTGGAACTATTTTTTTATTATCAATTGGCGACTTGCGTGATCTTAATTTCTTTTTCAGACCTTAGCTTGCTTGCTCTCAAGCAACATCTGATAGTTGTGCTAAACTGAGTTGTTTACCCTTTTGCCGAACACCAAAATTTCGTATATAATATGCTCAGCTTGGTTTATTTACGATTCAAAATTTGATTTTTTGATGTGTTGTTGTTGAAAATTAGAGCGTTTGCTTCCCCCCATTTAACTTTTGAGTTTCTAGCTTGCTCGCACTCAGGCTTGTTTTTTAATGCAAGAAAATAAATTCCTTGTGCATGCAAATTATTTTCTTTGTAGAACTTATATTGTCGGAAGATACCTCATAACTTCAAGTTCTTGATATACTTTATCTCATTAATTCAAAGGATATTGTAGGAGACAACAGAACAACATATAGACATTGAGACATTGATAATTCATGAAATCAACAAACAAATAAGTGGTAGTTTATTCATTAACAGTAGTACTAGAAATTATTTAATTGCCTCATGGATGCTCCTGCAACGTGCATGCATTTGCCACAGGCTCTGTTGCCACTTGGAACTCGATGGTAACAGAAGGAGCTGTAGTGACAAAGTTCCATTCGATACTTGATGTAACTCCACGAACGTTATCCTTTGCCGCAGAAGTCGCAATCTCCAGGTTTTCCTTGACGGTCTCCCAGTTGATAATTTGAGCAGCAAGATAGATCTTTGTGTAAGCCAGCTACACGTATGTAAGGAGTTTAATTTTGTGTACATGCTATACAAACTTAAAATAGAACAGTTCACATGTTAAATAATCAGAATCAATCTATTTTTCGGCCTTTGATACATATACCTAACTAGGAATGTTTAGGGCCCCTTATCACACGTAACCAAATATGGTTGAGCTACGTACCTTCCTAGGTCGGGTTGCAGAATTTTTCCAAGCAACAACAATTTTCAATGGTTCTTTAGCCGGGGAGCAGTCATGGGTCATATACACCAAAGCACCAGATGAAGTGTTATTATTTTTTATATCTGGTAATTGCTCAAAATTTTTTGTGTTACTGTTAAAAATCGACTGCGGATACGGCTTATTTGGGTTCTCCTTGCCATTCCATTCTTGCTGGTCCATCAAACCTATGGCATAACCGAGGTAGTTTGAAATGGAACCCTGCGTTTTGCCACCAGCCATTGTCTGCAAACGTTGGAGCATAATTTTAGGAATTGCAAAATGGTTTAGAATTAATTGGCAAGACTTATTTAAAAGCTCTAAGAGAAGAAGCTCTCAAATGAATTATGTGAAAATGCTAAACTGTTAGTAATACAAATAAGAGATATTACCAAGTGATTCGGATGCTCTGCTTCAAAACTTTGCACTTAATTTTTTGCCTATGCTTAGAGCTTTGTTGTGAGAAATCTTGCAAATGGGATACTCCTTTATATAGCCTTTTGCAGTCTCTTATTGTTCATGTAAACCTGATTATTTTTTTTTAAGGGAAAGAAGCATATGACTTTGCATATTTAAAAGTGAAATTCTTCCATCATGTGGCAATAGCTGTGTTTTTTTCCGTTTAAAAAATTATTTTCCAGTACCTAACTTAATAAAAGGGTTTGTTGAAATATTTAGAGTTTTAAGTGATACGCAGGTAGAGTAAATAGTCATTATATATATATATACATATATATATATATATATATATATATATATATATATATCACTTTCAGCTTATTACTTAAATTTTTCAAAAAAAATATATTTGATTCATGCTATTATAATCATAAAAATTTATGATCAGTGTACAGTTTTTAACGGCAATAAAAATATTACTATTAACAAAAGTAAAATGTACATCCCCAATTCTAAAAAAATACTGAAATATTAGTAGGAGTATGTCCACCGTAGTAAATATCCTACTATACATCGAGAACCTGTTAGGTCTTCGTCGGTCTTTGTTTAATCTATTGTTGGGACGACAAATGAATGATGAAGTGCTCAAGCAGAAGAAAAAAAACTAGGAAATACAAAGTCTCAATCGGTGTTTGTTCATAGGATTACAATTTTTGAAGCGGCAACTTGAGCACCATAAGTTAAAGTTTTATAACAACATTAGATTGTTTAGTTTTGGGTTTGTGAAGCGTTTCATGTAATTCTAATTGTGTGTTAAACATTAAAAATATTATTTTCAGATGAAAGTATTTAAAAAAAAATTTCACACTTTTTTAGGTTTATGCTAATTATTTTCATCAAAATTTAGCAAATATAAATAATATGTATTGATAAATTTGGTCTACTTTGGTAAAATTGAAAGATAAGAAAAAAAAGAATTATAATAGTTTTCAAACTTAATGATGTTAAAATTTATTAATTGAATTTTATTCTTAAAAAAAAAGAAAGAAGAAAATAACATAATATCTATACTAAAAATATGTATATCATTTTTTTATTTTATATTTCTGTATGGTTCATTAATGTATATAATTTAAAATGAAAGAAGATATCGTTTTCTTCGGAACCCATCTAGTGTACCATGTGGTATGTCCTGGCAAATGGTAAAAAACTTACATATGTTGTAGTCTTGTATGTGGTAAATTAACAAACTATAAAAACATATGTATTGTATACCACATATGTTCCCCACTAAACTTTTAGAAATTTTACTATTTGTGCGCGTACACGTGCATGTATGTTTATAGTTTGTATAAACAAAAATGCAAAAAAAAAAAAAAACCTAATAATACTAAAAAAATGTTTAATCTATAAAGCCCTCAAGTTAATTATTATCTTGAAAATTCTAATTAATTTGTATGAACAAAGTTGACTTGGGATTCGTATACACTCCTCTCGGATACAGCTATTTCGTATAGAGAAAGACGACTTGGACTATATCATCACCGAAACAATCGAATTAATCGGTCTACTTGTACATGGTAGCTGGGCCTTTTTGCCAGTAACAAATCTATGACAACTAATATTCATATTAAACTATTTATTAATAAGCTTCATGCATGTTATTGCATGTGGATTGGTCCGCATTATCGGTAGTTATTGTTTGTGTTCCTAGGGGAGCAAAATTTGTTAGACTTATTTTGTTACCTGTTTTGGGTTAGATCTAAGTTATATTCTTTCCGTCTCACATTAATTGACCATTTTATTTTTTTTACTAAATTTTGAATTAAACATATTTATATTAATATGTATTGATAAAAATTCTATAATCTTTAAATTTTTATTTTTATATAAAATATTCATATTTTTAAAATAAATTTTGAAACGAAAAAAAAATCACAAATTAATTACTGTAAATAGTAAAATGGTCAGTTGTTGTGAAACGGAAAAAGTAATTAATCGACCTTTTTTTGTGAGTTTGGTCATTTCAATTTTTTTTAATAGCAAACAGATTTATGGATACTGATTACAAATGATTGGTATCGGTTAGTAGATGAACTCACTATACCAATAAAAGGGTAGCTGACTAATACTCCAGCTGATACTTCTAACAACAGAATATTTACATTTCAAACTTGCATAATTTCAAAGACATCATTGTTTTTCCATTTCAAAAAATCCAAGTGCCACTTGCATATCTGATAGTTGTTCTTGTACCAGTTCTTTTGACAACATCCACTTTGAAACATAAACTGTTGCACCAGATACCATACCATTTCTGACTAGGCAAAATTTAGCAGAATATGAGTTGTATCTTCGTTTTTAGATCAGTGTCAAGTTTTTTGAGAGAAAAAATGTCCAAATCCAAAAATAAGATACAAGAATCTTTCTAAATAAATCAGACTCAAATCTGAATTTGCTTTTAAAAATAAAATCATTTCTTCTTTTCCATATTGCCCACACTGAGACTGCAAAGCATCTTTTATTTTTTCTTTCTATCGACAACGAGAACATTATTAGAAAGCCAACAAGAAGCTGAAAATGATATAAGATAGCAATAGTAGCAGCGTCAAACTTATACAAGATAGCAACAGTATTAGTGTCGAACATGAAGTGTGTTATGCCTCAAAATCAACCCTAAGAGTCTGTGGGCAACGACATGCCATATACTCAAGAAAATAAATATTCCTAAGCATGCAAGGCTATGTTATTCCAAATAATTCCAAATTTCATAAAATCCAACTTCTAACAATGAGTGGTGGAACAACAACAATCCTTGAAATCGAAACATAATCCATAAAATCTCAGAGTTCTAAGGAGAAAAATCAAATCCAAAGTCTTTCCTAAACATTAATTTATTTCTAAAGGTAGTACGAACAAAATATTTCTAATTGTCCTAAACTGCAACTGGCCTTGTGGTTGCTTCCTAGCTAGTTAATTTAAAATACTCCTTATCTGTGTGAAGAGGGTAGAAAAATTACTTGGGTGGCTTAGGGCAACGTGCATGTGGATAAAGAGTTAGGGGGTTTGAGCATGGTAGCATGAAGTGTGAAAATATCACATTATTAGGTAAATGGTGGTGGAGATTCTATGGTGAAGAGGGAGCATTGTGACAGAAGGTTATATCTAGCATTTATGGAGTGGATGGGGGCATTGAATAGTGATTCAAGAGAAAATAGTTTTGAACAATTTGGGGGGTAATGTGAAAATCAGGAGTGATATAGAGTAGGGGTGGAAACAAGCCAGGCATTTTGTCGAACATTTCAAGCTAGAGCTCGATTATTTTGTTATTGAGCTGAGCCTAATGAGCTTCGAGCAGATCTTTGAGTTTCATTTTATGTTCAAACTCATAACGAGCTAAGCATTGAGCTTGGTACTATTTGGCTCAAACTCTTATAGACCCTAATAAGCTTAATAATTTTTAATGTAAAAATTAAGGTAATTTTATTGTTAATATACCTAAACCCTAAAATTCTAATTTTTATTCCCTAAATCAAGCTTAAAATCTTGAATTGAACTTGAATCAAGCTTTAAGCTTATTGGACCACTAAGATGAATCTAAACCTTTTCAAGCCTTCGAGCTCCATTTTCCAAGCTCGACAAAATCAAGCTCGAGCCCGAGCTGAGCTAATCCTTAATAAGCCAAGCTTCAAGCCTAGTGTGTTCAGGCTTTGGTCGGTGCATTTCCACCTCTAATATAGAGTCTTATGGTGTTCATCTCATTAATTCTTTCCTATGGAAACTTGGGAGTAGATGTATGTTATGGGAGGATATTTGTATAGGCAATGAAAAATTAGAGCCGAGATTTCATAGATCGACAATGAGGCTAGAAGAACATGGGGAATGTATGATTGCTGATAGAGGAAAGTGGGTTGAAGGTATGCAGAAGTGGAATTGAGGAAGGAGGAGGAGTGTGTGAGGAAGTTAAATAAGTGGCCTAGAAGAACTGTTGACTATTTTACAGGATGTTTCATTGGAACCTATTGCAACCGATTCTTTAGTATAGAGTAGAAGTAGCCATGGTGTCAACACAGTCCAAAAGATGAGCATCATTTTGGTTGAAGTTCTTCTTCAAAGGTATGTTTCTTCAATTTGTGATTGGTGGAGCAAGTTGATCCCAAAGAAGGTGAGCTTATTTGTGTGGTGAGCAATTTAAGACCAGATCCCGATGAACAAAGCGCTTATTATCAAAGAAGTAACTTTATTGAGCACCAACTATCCTGTTCGCAATAATGGGTAGGAAGATACAAATAATATTTTGCTACATTTTAAAAGGGCAAGTTTAACAAGGTAGCCTATATTGAAGTGGTGAAACCTGGATATGTAGATTGGAATTAACTTGCTAGTTTTCCTTACTAATTGACCAAAAGAGTGGAGGATTCATATTCAATTCAAAGTATGGCAAGCAATATTTCATGTATCTGGTTGGTTTATATGGAAATGGAGAAATGAGGCAGTTTTTGACTGAAAAAGCTTTGTGGCTGTAGGTGTGTTTTCTGAAATCCAAATAGTATCCTATATTTGGTTTAAAAGCAAGTTACCTAAGTTTAAATGCTTATGGATTGATTGGTGTATGGACCTTTTGCTGTTAGGATTTTACAGACGAATGCTTCTAATGAATTCTAAGGTGTGGTCCTCCTCGAAGAGATAAATGTTGCAAGACACGTGTATAGCTACAACAGCAGAGAATTCAAGGAATATGAGAAAAACTAGCACTTGACCTTCAAAGTGGTTTTAACTATCAAAAGAGGAATACAAAAATTTCAATTTCATCTGGTTGGACACCACTTCGTCGTTGAGATGGACATGTCAACTTTCCCAAAGCTACTAAACTTCCTTTAGAAGAAACTCCCTAATGCTAAGCTACTGAGCTGGCAGTAATGGTTTGTTCGGTTCTCCTTTGACATCAAGCATATAAAGGGTAACTCAAAAGCTTCAACAGACCACCAAAAACTTTCCAAACCCAAGAACTAAAATAGCAACCTCTTCTTCCTACCTTGCTGTGTTTAAAAAAAAACTAACCATTCCTCAGATGTTGAACATTATAATACTAGTCCTTTACCTTTAACCGGCACCATAGGATTTTTCATTATCATTGCTTTGTGATAAAGAAATATGATTTTAAAAACTGTACAGTTAAGCCGTCTGTATTCATCCTAAATACCCTTTTGCTCATCTTTTTTTTATTCATGATGTTTATATTTTCCTTTCGTTAGCTATCTATTTTTTCTAGTACCTTTGCTCAATCCACACCATAAGTATCATATTTAATATTCCCCAACTTTACCAGCTTCTTACCTTTTGCAAAAACTTTCCCTTTAACTTCCATAGCTCTAAACTTTCTACTTTCCTTACCTAGTTTGCCCCTGTTTGTCATTGGGTAAAAGACCTTAAGACTCCTTATAAGGACTTAAGCCCATTAATCCTAAGGTCTCATATTCACCTCCAGTTGGCTACTATTTCTCCCAAAAACTCTTCACTTTTATATAGGATTGCCCATGTAATATACATTAACCATCTTATAACTTTTACCAAAACTAGTACCATTAGGTCTGTTCCTAGTCTTTTACATGACCATAATAAAAACCTAGGCTTTAACCTTGCTCGCCTTGCCTGGCATTGTCCTATTGATTATAAAAATTTCTTAGAGAAGGTGTATCAGTGCAATCATACTGTGTTTTCTTTGAAAGTTTGGCCATATGACAATCCACATTAGTTATCCTATTCAGTAGATTACAGGGAAATGATCCACGGGGCTCTTCAATGTTTTGAAAAGCATCAAAGAATTCAACAAGCCAAAGAAGTTAGAGAAAAAGCATAAAAAACTTTCAAGTTAATTGCTTGCTTTGCTTTGAATTTTTCACAAGATGACGCCATTATTAAAGAACCACCATAATAGAAATAAGAAGAGAATTTATTAATCCTGATTGTGGCTGTGAGCATGATTATGTTGACTAGCATAGGGCCAACAACCCACACTTTCAGCATGAGGATCTTGATAGGACACGATCTAGCAATGATTCTAAGGATTATTATGTCAATCTCCATAATGGTTGGTCCCCATAATGCTCACCTCTATGTTACCAAACTATTATTTAGGAATCTTTGCTTTTCTTTGAGGAAAGTAATGTATGATGTTAGTAATGATGTATTACAGTTTGTCCCCTTCAGGCTTCTATATAAGGGAAGCCTTCATTCTCTGTAAGGCATCGAATTCAGTATTCAGTATTCATTCTCTGAAAGTAAGTCATAGTTATTAGTCTTTAAACTTTTTATAGATGTTCTAAGTTGTCATTTCTGTGGATCTTGTTAGAACCAAGATCTTCAAGTTTATATTAATTAAGCTTTAAGGCAAATGGTGATTTATAGAGTTCTTAAACTCTAAGAGTCTGCATTTGCTTTCAAATCTAATATCTATAACTCACCTTAATCCCAAGTGTATCATCTAGTTAGTTAAGTGAGTGAGACTCCCTCCTAAAGGTGTGGTCTGCCCTTGAGAATGCTGATTAGCTTGGTTACCTGGTGCCCTATTTATGAATTGATTTGTAAGGGCTTTATGGCTTAACTCTTGCTATATAATTTTTGAGTTGTATCACCTTGTGAGTTTGTGAACTTGGCTATCTCAAAACCCATTTGTTATCAGAGCCATCACAAATCATTTATGAAAATGATATCTTACTAAGACACCCTCAGCTACCTCCTATCTAGATTTCCTTCATGAATTTAAATACCTTTCTGAAGAAGATAAAGTCCCACTGACTAATCTTCCTCTCATAAATCCTTATAAAGTCTTTGCAAAATCCTCCTACTCTCTGTCCAACCAGTGAAAAATTAGATTTCTCCTTCATGTAGGGCAGTTAAAGAACCTGTTTCAGCTATAAAGTTTGATCAACATACTCTTCCCACTACCAACAAGGAACAGTATGTTACTATGGAGATTCTTTTTTTTTTCCTTGCCAATGGACTATAGAAGGTCTTACTCATCTTTGGAGCCATTCAGCTTGCTCTCACCAATCCAATCATGGAAGAAAATGATGACTAGTTACTGCCAAACTAGTTCTCCTTGGTACCCGATACAAGAAATACTAACATCCTTGTATTGGTACTGTGGAGACTACACTCAATGTTAGTACTATCCAAATAATTTTCTTCCCAAATTTCTATATGGCACTTCAAGACCCTCATCTACTCTTTGGTTTGAAGATCTAGTTGTAGATTATTGGTGCAAAACAAGTCTCTTATACTTTTGCACCAACTTTCCATTACCAGATGGCACATTAGGTCCAAAATCATGCACTTGATTTTGCCATGCCTAATGTGAACAATGATGCATTGTATCTATCTATAGATACAACCTATGTACCAAATGAGATATATGTTCCTCAACAAATTCCTAGAGAAGAGATTCAGAAACTTATTCCAGCCTCTTGGAATATAAGTTATGAATTTTTTCATTAGCAAACATAGCTTGTCCAATCAAAAAAAGACTATTTTGCTTAATAGAGGAAAAGAACAGACACAAATTTTCTTCCAAAAAGAAGCAGAGTCATCTCAAGATGCTCATATATTTCTACCCCAATAGCCATGACCATGATTCGTGAACTAGATCCAATGATCTATGCTCTAATTGAATCTTTTATTACTGGTGCTTCTCCTATCTACCAATTTCAAGATGATAAAGGTTAGAAATACTTTGATGTTTATGATTGTGAGGCCTATCTACAACTCCTTAATGATGACATAGTAGACATAAAGAAGAAGAACAAGAAGAAATCATCATAAGAGCTTTTTTGCCAAAGATATGAGGATGATGATCCTTTTGTTGGAATTCTTGCCGAACCATCCGAGAAATTTAACTATTATGTGTTGTATTCTAGTAACGAAGATAATCAACCTCCTCAGCCTACTTAAGAGAAATCATTTGATCTCCCTCCTCCTGCTCCTGAAGTGTAGATGGTTTAACATTCATATTACAAAAATGCACTTAAGCAATTGAAGAAGGAACAACCTCTAGTTTCTCCTACTTTTGTAGTCAACATGTTTGAAATGAAAGAAAAGGAATTTCTTCTGCTAAAATTTGAAGATCCTTCATCTTCAACCAAGCATAGTTGGAAGGTTACTTGACCAAGGACCGTTGACTCATAAGGAAGAAAAAAAACACACCTACTGTTGAACAAATGCCCATTTGGCAATTTGAGAATATGATTTCTCATAATTATGTTCTCCACATAATTGAGCAAAATCAACTTTGACTTAAGAAAAAACTTGATAATGCTATAATTGATCATTTAACAAAATGTCAACAAAGGAATGATTGTTGCCATAATGAGTGAATCTCACTTCCTCGGAAAAGAATTTCTTAGCCAAGGAAAGAGAAAGTATACATCTTAAGCAACAACTAAAGCATTTTTAGACCAATCAACAACCTCAACTTCTATATCCTTTCACCCCTCCATCAATTAGTCCTAAACCTTTTAGCCTTTTTCTCGCAAAACGATCAACACCTAAGGTTACTCCTCCATCAATTTATAAATATTGAAACCTAACCAACCTCCACCAATTAGTTCTACACAAACAGAGCCTAGACCAGAAAAACAACTAAAACTTAAAGGCCTAGCTATTCTTGAAGAAATTCCTCCACAACCAACATCATCCAAACCTCCTAATCCTCTAGTAAAGATCCAAAAACTAGCTCATTAAGCCATGAATCTTTAAGCTCATCCAATTAACTCTTTCCTAAACCACCAACCTTTTATGAACTTAATGTGTTTATTGCTCAGTCAGATGCACCTGAGGCATCTGAGGTTCATAATGATCACACGCCTGATGAAGCATCCAATTTGGATGGTATACCTTAGTTTAAATACTAATGTAGCTAACAAACGGGACTCTAGTCGTGTGATTTTTGCTTGGGTTCTAGAATCGGTTCTAGCTACTTGTTGGTACATTGTATTAGTACGTAGTCTTTATGTTAATAAATTTTTTTTCTAGTTATTGTCCAAAAAAATCTATGCAAGGATAGTGAAAATGGGGTAAGCGTGAATAGCCAGCAAGTGATTAGTTTTGGAAATAGAAATACAATATGTAAGACATATAGGGATCAAGCATAACTCCTGTAAAATAATAATAGAAACCTCTTACATAAAATATTTGTAAAGTCAAAAATTAATCAATGCAATAGTAACTTTGAGAAACGAGTAAATAATATTTGTGAATAAAAATTATTAACCAAAATAGAGAATTTCATAGTACATTGACAAAAAAGAAATTCAGAATAAAATGGGTAGGGTGATCACTATAATTATACTTAAACCGCTTAGCACATCTTGAATTGACTAAAACTTGCCACTGCTCAAGCACTTAGAAGGAGTAGTCCTAAAAATAATGCACTAGGAAACAAAAGAAAACGTAATATTTTATGTGGAGGGTCTAAAGGTAAACTTTTTCAGTAGTGCGGGCACAAAACTAGCACCGACTAAATTAGAGTTGGAATAGAAATTGATAGTCTTATAATTTTCATAAAATTTTAGTGCAAAATATTACAATTAAAACTTTCCTGATCCTATATTAATTGATTAAACATAGTATGTTGCATAAATAATTTTGAATTCAAAAAAGTAGTTGTAAAACTAAATAAAAAACACTTGGAAAACAATTTTAGAATAAACATGTACTTGAAAATTCTTATTATGCTTGCAAATCGCTTTAATGAAAAATAATTTTAAATCAAAATATTGAAAGATTGCTAAGTTGGAAAACTTAACAACTTGAAGAACTAACATATACATAATATCAAAATAATTTGAATTTTAGAAATGGTGGGCCACTTAGCTCAAAATGCAACTTTTGTACTCCTAAAAAATGGTTTAGTCAACTAAAATAAGTATGCAAAAGTTAATGTCAAAATATAACCAATTTAAGAAAAAAAACCAAATTTACTCACTGATAATGACCTATATGAGAATTTCTAAAACCTAAGAACAAACTGAATTAGTGTTTAAAGCCCTAGGCAATAATGTTGAGCCTCATGCTTTGTAGTGGCCAAATTATATGAATTTAAAACATAGGATGTCAATTAACACAAACTCATACCTTGGGACCTATTGTGGTTGGACCAATTTTGCTCGAAAACATGTATTGTTGGTCTTCTATGCAACCTTCCCACAACTCATGAATCATCATCATACATTACCAAAACCTCATCAAACTTGTTTCTAATTCATTTCAAACACTCCTAATTATCAATTATCTCTTTCAAGAATTAAAAATAAATTATATCCAACATACCATCAACCCAAATTCCACTTCAAGTTTTAAAAATAACTAGAATATGGATTAAAATTAACTAACACCCACCCACCAAAGACTTTCCCCTTGAATAGAAAAATTCACAAATGCTTCTTGCTTGATCTTCAACTGATGGTTTCCTCTTGTGTTTATTCAAAGCAAGTAGTAGCCACATAGGAAGTAAGAAAAATACCTAAACCCTATTTTTTTTCATATTTCCTTCCATTTTAGCATCCTATTTCACGTTCTCTTGTGCTTCAACCAAAGTATAGAAAATAATTCAAGAAACAAAATTGAGTTTAGGTCATTACATCCTCCCCCTTATAAAAGTTTTGTCCTTGAAACATATCTTCATTGATGAATAGAAATGGATACTTCTCATGCATCTCATCTTCACATTCTCAAGTAGCTTCTGATGAAGATTGCCTTCTCCAATGAACTTTCACAAGTATAATAGTGCATCTCTTCAATACATTCTCTTCTTGATTAAGAATCTCTGGCTGTTGCTCCTCATACTTTGAATTTGGCTTAATATTGATTGGTTGATGTTGAATTATCTGATTCAAACCATGTACACGCTAACATAGCATCGATACATAAAACACATTATGCATTCCTGATAAAGATGGTGGTAGCACAACTCTGTAGTGACATCCCTAACTCGATTTGCAATTTTAAAAGGACACAAATATCTAGGGCTCAATGTCCAAGCTTCCTGACCCCCATAAGCTTTTTGTCGAAGACACTTTAATGTAGACATTATCTTCAACCTCACACTCCAACAATCGTCTGCTCATATCAACTTAACTCTTTTGCCTAATTTATGTAGTCCATAAGTGATCACGAATAATTTAATTTTCCTCTACCATTTGTGGAATTATATTTGAACTAAAAAATATTTCAATTTATGTCATCCCAACATATCAGTGATCTACACCTCCATCCGTACAATGACTCATAGGGTGCCATTTAAATACTAAAATGATAACTATTGGTGTAGGCAAATTCAATAAGTGCTAACTGATTATCCCAATTACCCCTAAAATCAAGCAAATAAGCTCGGAGCATATCCTCAAGATAGTTCTTTCTAATTGTCCATTAGTTTAAACATGATAAGCAATCCTAAAGTTGAGTTGAGTTCCCATAACCTTCAACAACTATCCCCAAAATCTTGAGACAGTCCTAGAATCCCTATGTGGAATAATAGATAATGGGGCACCATGTAGATGTACAATATCCTTCACATATATCTTAGCTAACTTCCTAAACTTGCAGCTTCTTAGAGTGGTAGAAAGTGAGCAGATTTAGATAAACAATCAACAATCACCTATATAATATTGTTACCTATAGTCATCCTTGGAAGTCCCATAGCATAATCTATAGTAATTTGGTCCCAATTTCGTTCAAGAATTAGAATAGGCTATTGTGGCAACGTGGGGGTTTTTGTGAGTCGCCACCAATCGGTTTCACCTAGGTCGATTGGACACCTAAAAATGGTCTACGAGAGTTCGAGGGTTTGGGAGTACGGTTATGTTAAAATAACTCTATTTTAACGCCCAAAATTAGTACCTTAGTTGATTTTAATTTTGTTTTGCTTGCTTTTAAATAATTTCAGTTGAGTTTCAAATCAGAAATTTTAACTGAATCATCCAGATGTGGGTTTTTGAATTAATATGGACTTCAAAATCTTGATAATTAATTTGTATAATTTTTTTATAATAAATTTGATATTTCCGAACCATGGATTGTTTCGAATCACCCGGATACGGAGTTTAATGAAAACTTAATTTTTTTTTATCATTAAATATTTTAATTAATTATTAATCCATATCATAAATTCTGTCGACTTATCTTAATATGAATTTTTTTTATCTTGGTATTTAATTTTTATTCATTTTTATTAAAAATTTGACATTTTCCAAACCATGAATCCTATCGGATCACCCGGATATGGAATTTAATTTAAATTTTAATTTATTGTTAATTATTTCATTAATTATTAATTTTTGTAATAAATTTTTACCAAATATAGATTTTTAATGATCTTAATATTAATTTATTTTTTTATAAAAAAAATTATTTTATTTTTTATTTTAAAATTTTATTTTTTTATTCTTTGTTTTTGTTTGATGAAAGATTTTTTTTTAAAGTAACTATCTAATCCATAGACCTAAAAATATACTTAAGAAAATTAATTTTTGTTGAATCGTCTAGTTATGATTTTTTTAAATTTATTTTTATTTCAAGGAAATAAATGGTTAATTTTTGTTATTTAACGGAAATAAAAAAAAAAAGTAAGTGTCTTAATATCCCAAATAATGTTAAAAATGCCAAAAAAAATAAATATGGGGGCTTTATTGTAATAGAAATAAAAATAATAATAAAATGGGGAAGTAAGATGGGACTCTTGGCCAGCCATAAAAACATGATAAATAAATAAAATAAGGTTAATCATCCACATAAAGAAAAATAAAATTGTGGAAAAGTAAATAAATAAAAAAATAAATAAAGTGAGGTGCTTAACTGTTCATGAAAAAAATAAAAAAAAAAGTGCATAAAGTAAATAAACGTGGAAAATTAAATAAATAAAGAAAGTGGGGCGTTTAGCCATCCACTTAAAAAAATAAAAAGTGCATAAGGTAAATAAACGCAGAAAAATTAAATTAATAAAGAAAGTGGGGCATTTAGCTATCCACTTAAAAAATAAAAAGTGCATAAAGTAAATAAATGTAAAAAAAAATTAAATAAATAAAGAAAGTGGGGCGTTTAGCCATCCACCTAAAAAATAAAAAAAAATGAATAAAGAAATAAACACAGAAAATTAAATAAATAAATAAAGTGGGGCGTTTAGCCATCCACTAAAAAAATTAAAAAAATGCATAAAGTAAATAAACACAGAAAATTAAATTAATAAAGAAAGTGGGGCATTTAGCCATCCACTTAAAAAATAAAAAGTGCATAAAGTAAATAAATATAAAAAAATTAAATAAATAAAGAAAGTGGGGGCATTTAGCCATCCACTTAAAAAATAAAAAGTGCATAAAGTAAATAAATGTAAATAAAATTAATTAAATAAATAAAGTGGGGCGTTTAGCCATCCACCTAAAAAATAAAAAAAATGCATAAAGTAAATAAACGCGAAAAATTAAATAAATAAATAAAGTGGGGCGTTTAGCCATCCACTAAAAAAAATAAAAAAAGTGCATAAAGTAAATAAACGCAGAAAATTAAATTAATAAAGAAGGTGGGGCATTTAGCCATCCACTTAAAAAATAAGAAGTGCATAAAGTAAATAAATGTAAAAAAATTAAATAAATAAAGAAAGTGGGGCATTTAACCATCCACCTAAAAATAAAATAAAATAAGCGCATAAAGTAAATAAACACAGAAAATTAAATAAATGAAGAAAGTGGGGCATTTGGCCGTCCACTAAAAAAATAAAAGTGCATAAAATAAATAAACACAGAAAATTAAATAAATGAAGAAAGTGGCGTTTGGCCGTCCACTAAAAAAATAAAAGTGCATAAAATAAATAAATGCAAGAAAGTAAATAAATAAAGAAAGTGGGGCGTTTAGCCGTCCACTTAAAAAATAAAAGTGCATAAAATAAATAGATGCAAGAAATAAATAAATAAATAAAGTGGGGCGTTTAGCTGCCCACTTAAAAAATAAAAGTGCATAAAGCAAATAATTGCAGAAAAGTAAATAAATAAATAAAGTGGGGCGTTTGGCCGTCCACTTTAAAAAATAAAAGTGCATAAAATAAATAAATGCAGAAAAAAGTAAATAAATAAAGAAAGTGTGGCTTTTAGCTGTCCACTTAAAAAATGTAGGAGGAATAACCTTCCATGGAAAAAGAAATAACAATAAATAAGAAAAAAAAAAGGAAAAAAAAAATATAAACACACAAAAGTTTATTGTTAGTTTCTGCAAAGAACAAAAAAAAAAGGTTAGTGAGTTGGGTGAAAGGATATGAGAAGATGAAGGTCAAAAAGAGGATTATATTAAAAAAATGAAAACTTTTGAATTTGACGGGTCGGGTCGCGCAACAGCTCGTTCCTCGTCTCCATTTGCCGGCAACGATGGGGGGGAGGCCACTTGGCCGGCGCCGTCGGCGGCGAGCTGACGCGGTGGAGGTGTGTGCGGCGGCCGGGCAGGGCGACGAAGGAAAACGGCGTAGGCCGGCGGTGGCTGGAACGGAGGGCGACGGCGGGACGGAGGAGAGGAGAGAGAGAGGCGCGGCGGAGAAGGGGGAAGAAAGGAGAATAAGAGAGAGAAGGAGAGAGAGAGAGCAACAAACGGCGAAAGGGGAAAGGATAGAGGGTGACGGACGGCGAGGAAGGAGAGAGAGAGGGCAACGTTTTGATCAACAGAGAAAAAAAAAAGGTTTAGGCTTTTCTGGAAAGAAAGGAAGATGAACAGGGACCTAAGCTACAGTTCTACCTTTTTAATTAAGAGGCTCTAATCTTGATTTGTTTCTCTCTTTTCTTGGCAGATTTGCACCCCTATTTATAGGGGAAGGAGGATTGATTTCCATTGATTAAAAAAAATTAAAATTTAATTAAAAAAATACTTATATCATAATTTCACAAAAATGACAAATTTAGTCCTTCATCTTTTGTTGACTACTAATATGGTCCCACATTTTTCCCGAAATTACGGATTACCCCAAATTTGGTCTGTTTTGTCAATTTGGCCCAAAACTGTTTGTTTGGCCCAAAAATGACGCGAAAAATTACCAAATTTTCCTGGAATTCCCAGATTTCGTCAGATTTTCCTAAACTTCCCAATTTTGTCATTTTCACCCCAAACTTTTACTTTTGTCAATTTTTTTTAAAATTTTCTTTTTATATTTTATACACACATATAGATATATATATATTATTTTTAACTAACCCTATAAAACAAAATGCCCCCATAAACAATTTAAAATAAAATTTCTTCTTCTCTCTCTTCTTTTTTTTTAATAATAATAATTAATTAATTTTTTTTTTTAAGGGTCGGACAAAATTGGGTGTCAACAACTGCCTCCCTTTGCATACTTCATGAGACATGATGCATGCAAACCGTTACCAAATTTCGTCCGACTTAGCTAGGAATTGAGAATATTCTCGCCGCCTAGACCTTGAGGAGAAAAACCTTTTTCTCCTCCTTTTTGAGGCTAAGGAACTTTCCTTATTACCTCTACGACAGAAACTCTCTTATCGTTAAAGAAAAATTGATAGAGTTTGAGGTTAAGGAGCTTTCCTTAGAACCTCTACGACAGGAACTCTCCTATCGTTGAAGAAAAATTAACTGGTGTTTCAGGTTAAAGAGATTTCCTTAGAACCTCTACGACAGGAACTCTCCTATTGTTGAAGAAAGATTGATTGGTGTTTGAGGTTAAAGAGATTTCCTTAAAACCTCTGAGACAGGAACTCTCCTATCGTTGAAGAAAAATTGATTTGATTGATTTTAAGGTTAAGGAACCTTCCTTAGAACCTCTACGACAAGAACTCTCCTATCGTTGAAGAAAAATTGATTGATTGATTGATTTTGAGGTTAAGGAACCTTCCTTAGAACCTCTACGACAGGAACTCTCCTATCGTTGAAGAAAAATTAATTGATTGATTGATTGATTGAGTTTGAGGTTAACGAACATTCCTTAGAACCTCTACGACAGGAACTCTCCTATCGTTGAAGAAAAATTGATTGATTGATTTTGAGGTTAAAGAACCTTCCTTAGAACCTCTACGATAGGAACTCTCCTATCGTTGAAGAAAAATTGATTGATTGATTTATTGAGGTTAAGGAACCTTCCTTAGAACCTCTACGATAGGAACTCTCCTATCGTTGAAGAAAAATTAATTGATTGATTGATTGAGTTTGAGGTCAAGGAACCTTCCTTAGAACCTCTACGACAGGAACTCTCCTATCGTTGAAGAAAAATTGATTGATTGATTGTGAGGAACTCTCCTATCGTTGAAGAAAAATTGATTGATTGATTGTGAGGTTAAGGAACCTTTCCTTAGAACCTCTACGACAGGAACTCTCCTATTGTTGAAGAAAAATTGATTGATTGATTTTGAGGTTAAGGAACCTTCCTTAGAACCTCTACGACAGGAACTCTCCTATCGTTGAAGAAAAATTGATTGATTGATTTTGAGGTTAAGGAACCTTCCTTAGAACCTCTACGACAGGAACTCTCCTATCGTTGAAAAAAAATTAATTGATTGATTGTGAGGTTAAGAAACCTTTCCTTAGAACCTCTACGAGAGGAACTCTCCTATCGTTGAAGAAAAATTAATTGATTGATTTTGAGGTTAAGGAACCTTCCTTAGAACCTCTACGAGAGGAACTCTCCTATCGTTGAAGAAAAATTGATTGATTGATTTTGAGGTTAAGGAACCTTCCTTAGAACCTCTATGAGAGGAACTCTCCTATCGTTGAAGAAAAATTGATTGATTGATTTTGAGGTTAAGGAATCTTCCTTAGAACCTCTACGACAGGAACTCTCCTATCGTTGAAGAAAAATTGATTGATTGATTTTGATTGTGGAGAAAAACTCTTCCCTCCTTTTTGAGGTTAAAGAGTTTTCCTTATTACCTTAAGCAAAATTTGCATGATGGCAATTGAAGTTGGAATGATTTCTTCGGACGTGTGAATTTTCATAATAGGCGAGTGCAAAAATTTAAACTTCCATGAAATAAGTGAATCTTGATGATGAGAAATGAAACTGACAAATTATGTAAGGGTACGGATATTTCGAATCAATATCCAAGGTTTCATCTAATATTTTCTTCAGACAATATAGATTCCCTTGTAAGATATGTCATCCAAATAAGGATGAAGCTTAACTACCCCAAAATGTCATGACTAGTAGACCTAATAGGATGCGTCTCAAGAGTAAACAAAATTACTCCTTACTCAGCCATTTCAAACTAGAGGCTTTGTCCTATGGTTTTAATATCAGGATGAACAAAACTATCTTACAAGATAAAAAAGAAAGAAATTCCCTGAAAAGAAAATCCGAAACACGAAAGAAAATGCTGATAATAAAACTAAAGGACAAGAAAAACAGATCGGATCGCTTCTTCTTCCACAATGCTTCAACAGGCTGGGTAAAGGACAATTGTGGGACAGAACTGGTCAAGAAAGACTGTCGTGTCCAGTCTATCTGAATCATCGCTGGATCCGGTTCAGGAACAAAAGCTTGCATTTTATCTAGCAATTCTTCAACAGTTTTTGCGGATATTAGGATTCGTTGTGCTACTCTTGATATAAAATTCTTCTGCACAGCGTAATCCAAAAAAGATATCAGACTTGTAAAGAAATTGTTAACATTCAATAGCCCAATGGGTTTCTTGTGCAGATTAAGTTGGGCCATGAAAATAATTTGGAAGACTTCTCCCAATGTGCCAAAACCACCTAGTAGAGCGATAAAAGCATCCGCATTAGAAAGCATTTGTAACAAACACTATTGCAGATTTTTAACCACTAACTCTTCTCCAATCGTGCCCTCAGAAACAAATTTCAAAAGTCCAGGGATAATGCCCAAAACTTGACTTCCTCCTAAAGATACTGCTGATGCTACACCCCCCATTAATCCGACACTACCTCCTCTATAAACTAAATGTATTTTCCGCTCAGCTAATACTTTACCCAAATGGTTGGCTGCCTTTAAGTACTCTTCATCTTTTCCAGGAAAAGCCCCAGAAAATACACAAATACTTCAGGATTTACGAGTTGAGGTTTTCTCCATTCCTATCCTTAACCTTGCAAGAAATGAAGAAAAGATGATACATTTATAGAGGTGAAAAGATAATGCAATAATTACATTTATGAGAATAGGTGCGTTATTGTAGGAAGAGAAGGAAAATTTTCAAAAATGGCAGCTAGCATATACAGTATCATGATTGTGGCTCACGTCAGGAGTAGGTACATCATTGTCAAAAGAGAAGGGAAATTTCAAAAGTGACAACTAGCATGTACAGTAGTTGTGACTTTGGTTCACGTCTTCCACTAGTTTTACGTCTAGTAACGGCTTCAACGCTTCTATGAGTCGGGGATTTGTTTCCCCTCTAGTTTTCTTACAAACTGGCAAACAGGATCGTTTAAAGTTAGATTCCCAAGACTGTAACGATCTCGTTCTTTTTCGAAAGTCATCCATAAACCGATAATTTCCCATTGCACTATTCCACAAGAATGCATTTCAAGAGTCAATAGGATATCATCCAAAGATTCTTGACGCAGGCCATTCTTAATGAATTTTCTTCTATCTTCAAGATTTCTGGTGATCATTCCTAAAGAACGACATTTAGTATCGCAATTCCATCTTCCATATTTATGACAGACGCCTAGCCTCTTTGCTCTTCGTTTTTTGGCATAAGCACTTTTACCTAAACCGGGCATACGGGGGATGAATGCATCTGAAACTTTATCAGCCAAACGGACCTTAGTTTCAATTAGCCACCGCACATTATCAGGAATGCCTTTGTGAATAAATACTCTGATTCTTTCACATCTAGCTTGGTAAATCTTTTTAAGAACATTTATTGGGAGGGAAGGAAAATACTTTCGCAGGGCGGAAAGAGTAGAATCCATTGATGAATGAAGAATTTAAGAGAAGAAATGAAGAAATCAGTTATTGTAGGAAATGGAAATAACCAACTTTGAAAGCCACGGAATACCGTATCCGCTTCTTAACCGTAAAGAAGAACACGCATTTATAGCAATGAAAGGATAACGTGTTTATTACGCTTACAGGAGCAAGTACATTATTGTCAAAAGAAAAGGTAAATTTTCTAAAATGACAGCTTGTGTACAGTAATTGTGACTGTGGCTCACATCTTCCACTGGTTTTACGTCCAGTAACGACTTCAATGCGTTCTATGAGTCGGGGATTTGCTTCCCATCCAGTTTTCTTACAAACTAGCAAACAGGGTCATTTAAAGTCAGATTCCCAAGACTGTAACGTTCTTGTTCTTTATGGCAAGTCCTCCACAATTTGACAATTTGACCTTGCACTCGTCCACAAGAATGCGTTTCAAGAGTCCCTCGGATTTCCTCCAGAGATTTCTTACGCAGGCCATTCTTAATGAATTTTCTTTTATCTTCACGATTTTTGGAGATGTATCCTAAAGAGCGACATTTAGTATCGCAATTCCATCGTCCACATTTATGACAGACACCTAGCCTTTTTGCTCTTCGCTTTTTGGCATAAGCGCTTTTACCTAAGCCGGGCATACAGGGTATGAATGCACTTGAAACTTCACCAACTGAACAGACCTTAGTTTTAATTATCCACTGCACATTGTCAGGAATGCCTTTGTGTATAAAAACTCTGATTCTTTCACATCTAGCTTGGTAAATCCTTCTAAGAACGTTTATTAGAAGGGAAGGAAAGTAATTTCGCAGGGCGGAAAGAGTAGAATCCATTGATGAGAGAAGAATTTGATAGAAAAGAAGAAGAAATCAGTTATTGTAGGAAACTGAAATAACCGACTATGAGAGTCACGGAGTACCGTATCTGCTACTTAACCGGAAAGAAGAACACGCATTTATAGCGATGAAAGGATAACGTGTTAATTACGCTTGCGGGAGCAAGTACATTATTGTCAAAAGAAAATGCAAATTTTCAAATATGACAAATTGTATGTGCAGTGATTGTGGCTGTGGCTCACATCTTCCATTGGTTTTACGTCCAGTAACGGCTTCAACGCCTTCTATGAGTCGGGGATTTGCTTCCCATCCAGTTTTCTTATAAACTGGCAAACAGGGTCTTTTAAAGTCAGATTCCCGGGACTGTAACGCTCTCGTTCTTCGTGAAAAATACTCCATAAACAAAGAAGTTCGCGTTGCACTGATCCACAAGAATGCGTCTCAAGAGTCAATCGGATATCATCCAACGAATCCTTACTCAGGCCATTCTTGATGAATCGTATTTTATCTTCTCGATTATCAGAGATCATTCCTAAAGAACGGCATTTAGTATTACAAGTCCATCGACCACATTTATGACAGACTTGTAACCTTTTCGCTCTTCGCTTTTTGGCATAAGAGCTTTTGCCTATGCCAGGCATGTGAGACAGAAATGCATCTGGGACTTCACCTATCAGACGAACCTTAGCTTCAATTAACCATCGCACATCTTCAGGGATTCCTTTGTGCATCAAAACTCTTAATCGTTCACAGTGAACTCGGTAGATCTTTTTAAGAATGTTCATTGGGAGAAAAGGAAAGTATTTTTGCAATGCAGAAAGAGTATGATCCATTTTCTAGGAGGAAATAAAAGAAAGAAGGGATGAAGAAATCAGTTATTATGGGCAACTGAAACAACCGACTTGAGAGTCACGGAGTACCGTATCCGCCACTTAACCGGAAAAAAGAATACTTTTTGACAATATTTTGATGTCATAGATATCTCTTATCTTTGATATTCCGTCGATCCTATCCTTATGGGTGAAGCCTCGATTATCGAATCCATTGCCAGCTTTTGACGAATTGTCAACGACAATATTTCTTGACGTCTGCGTTATCCTTGACCATAACTATCTCTTTTTTTTTTACTAAGCTGACATCAATCTTGTCCTTACGGGTGTAGCCTCGATTATCGAACCAATTGCCAGGCTTTTGACAAATTGTCTACCTTATCCTTGAATTCCTGACTCGGCTTGGTCCAGCGTATTAGCTGTGCATCCAGTGATAGACTGGAAAGAGCTGATGTCATTGAAGTCTCAGCTTATACTACTGTAATCGTGCCGTGGATATGCTTTCCATTTCTGTTATGTAAAGGCCATGCATGCATGATGTGAAATGCATGAATGCAGACTATGTGTAACTGATGGCTCTTTTGTTTTTTTTTGTTTTTTTTTTGTTTTTTGTTTTTTTTTGCATGGATCTAGTTCTTCTTGTCTTTGCTTTGCAATGTCCTTCTTGTGATTGCCTTCTCGGACTATTATTGAATTTCTTTATGCTTCCCAGCTCTTGTCCATTGCATTAAAAGCCCAATTCTTTTCGAAAGCCCCTTCAAAGAATTTTTTCTTAACTTGTTCCTGAATTTTGGTCTCAACTTCCTTAACGTTTTCCCATGTCATACTTTATGCCTCATTTGGATAGTCATCCCTATTGAAACATTCGTGAGTATGCTTCCTTCTTGTTGATATAATCATTCTCTTATTTTCAATTGTAAGACTTTTGAAGCAATCATCCAGGCAACCACCAAGGCCATCTCCCGAAGATTTGTTACTCGTTTTTCTCTATTAGCCAATGTTTTTGTGCCATTCGCAAAGCAGGACCTCGATCTTACCTGTTTTAATTCGTAAAGCTTATCAAAGTAATCTACGGTCTTTGCTTTTTTTGAGTTTTAATTATTACTATACTTCCTACAAAAGTCACAATTTATTGCACAATTGAGGCCAGTCAGAATGTGAGATTTGAAGAAAAAGAGCTCGAGGGAGATGACTTTTCATTTTTTGGAGAAGGGAATATAAAAGTTGAATATGAGATTTGAAGGAAGAAAGCTAAAGAGAATTGGCTTTTCATTTATGAATAAGGAAATATAAAAGTCTCGGGTACAAATGAAGAACAATGAAGGTTTGAGAGAATAACGCTTTCTTTGATAACTTTGATCAAACAAGCTCTAGCAACCCTGTAGTCACTTCTTCCCTTTTGTCCGAAAACTTCATCATTATGCGAAGTATTTCTTCACTGAATCTGAGTTTACTGGTTTTTGTAGCTCTCGTCCATCCATTTCTGTCAGAATTAGAGCCCCTCCTGAAAAGGCTTTCTTCACCACATATGGTCCATCATAGTTTAGTGTCCATTTTCCTCTAGAATCGTGCTGAATGGGTAGAATTTTCTTGAGCACTATGTCACCTTCATGAAATTGCCATGGGCGAACCTTTTTATTGTAAGCGCGAATCATCCTCCTTTGATAAAGTTGCCCATGGCAGAGGGCCGTCATTCTTCTTTCATCAATTAGGTTTAATTGCTCATATCTAGCTTTGACCCATTCTGTTTCTTTTAATTGGGTATCCATTAGTACCCTTAATGAAGGAATTTCAACTTCAATGGGCAGTACAGCCTCCATACCATATACCAGAAAAAAAGGTGTTGCTCCAGTAGAAGTACGGATAAAAGTTATGTAAGCATGTAACGCGAAAGGTAACATCTCATGCCAGTCCTTGTAAGTGACAATCATCTTTTCGATAATTCTCTTGATATTTTTACTCGCCGCTTCTACTGCGCCATTCATCATTGGTCGATAAGGTGCTGAATTGAGATGCTTGATCTTGAACTGTTGGCACAAAGTCTGCATCATTGCGTTATTCAAGTTCGTGGCATTGTCTGAGATGATACACTTTGGCAACCCATAGCGACAAATGATCTCTTTCTTAATGAACCGGCATACCACCTTTTGAGTTACATTTGCATAAGACGCAGCTTCTACCCATTTGGTGAAGTAGTCTATTGCCACTAGAATGAATTTGTGACCATTAGAAGCTTTGGGGGTAATTGCTCCAATGACATCAATTCCCCACATAGCAAAAGGCCAAGGTATTGCTGTTACATTAAGAGGGGCAGGTGGAGCCTGAATCTTGTTGGCATATATTTGGCACTTATAACATTTTCTTACGTGATTGATGCAATCACTTTCTAATGTGAGCCAATAGTAGCCAGCCCTCATTATTTGTCTTGCCATGGTATAACCACTAGTATGTGCTCCACACATTCCAGAATGAACTTCTTCCATGATCTTTCGTGCTTTATGAGCATCACAACGAAGTAACATCGAATCTCGGGTTTTCTTATAAAGTATGTCTAGGTTTAAAAGAAAACCCATTGACAACCTTCGTAAAAATTTCTTGTCATTTTCCGATGCTTCTAGTGGATATACTCGTTCTTTGAAGTATTTCTTGATATCATGATACCAAGGTTTCCCATCCAATTCTTCCTCCACGCTCATGCAATAAGCTGGGGAATCTAGTATTTTCATTTCAAAAATAGGAGTATGCTCAGGGTCGCTTATCTTATGCATGGCAGCTAAAGTAGCTAAGGCATCTGGAATTTGATTGTCTTCTTTTGGAAGATGATGGAAGCTTATACTGTTAAATTTTCTTGACAACTCTAGTATGAGCTTTTGGTAAGGGATCAATTTTGAATCCCTTGTCTCCCATTCTCCATTGATTTGATATATGACCAATGCGGAATCCCCATAAACTCGGAGATTGTGTACCTTTAATCCCAGTGCCATTTGGAGTCCCATAGCACATGCCTTATATTGTACTATATTGTTGGTACAAGGAAATGTGATTTTCGCTGTAAGGGGGAACTGTTCTCCACTTGGAGAGATGAGTATAGCTCCAATCCCTTGTCCCAAAGCGTTAGAGGCTCCATCAAATGCCATTTTCCATGTTTCATCATCTTCAGAGACTTCTTGTTCTATCATCATTATATCTCCATCAGGAAAGTCCATTCTCATTGGCTCATAATCATCCAACGCTCTATCAGCCAGATATTCGGCAATCGCACTCCCTTTTACGACCTTTTAGGTGACATACTGTATGTCATATTCAGACAACAGCATTTGCCATTTTGCGATCCTTCTTGATAAAGCAGGTTTCTCAAAGATGTACTTAATGGGATCAGTCTTGGAGATCAACAATATGGTATTGTTGAGTAGTGTCGTAGTCGATTTGCTACCCATGCAAGGGCACAACAACACTTTTCTAATATTGAGTATTTCGCTTCATATATGGTAAGCTTCTTGGTCAAGTACTAAATTGCATGCTCTTTCTTGCCTGTCTCATCGCGTTGACCCAATACGGATCCTATTGAAGAATCCTGTATTGATAAGTATATAATCAACAGTTCTCCCGATCGGGGTGGTACCAAGACTGATGGATTTGATAAGTATTACTTGATTTTCTCAAATGCCTATTGGCATTCGTTATTCCACTCAATCGGATTGTTCTTGTTTAGTAATTTGAAAAGCGGTTCACACTTGGATGTCAATTGTGATATGAACCTTGCTATGAAGTTGATTCTGCCCAGAAAACTTCTTACTTGTTTTGGAGTCTTCAGGGGTTGTATTTCTTGTATTGCCTTGACTTTACTTGGGTCAACTCGAATCCCATCTTTGCTTACCATGAAACCCAATAACTTTCCTGAAGAGGCTCCGAAAGTACATTTAGCAGGATTCAATTTTAGTTGATACCTGCAAAGTCTATTGAATAGTTTTCTCAGTACTTTTAGATGCCCCACAGTAGTGAAAGTTTTGGCAATCATGTCATCTACGTATACTTCAATTTCTTTATGCATCATATCATGAAATAGGGCGACCATGGCTCTTTGATATGTGGCACCAGCATTCTTTAACCGAAAAGGCATCACCTTATAGTATAAGGTACCCCAAAGGGTAATAAAAGCAGTTTTTATCATATCATTTAGGTCGAGTTTGATTTGATTGTACCCAGAAAAGCCATCCATGAAGGAAAAGTAGGAGTTTCCTGCGGTATTATCCACCAATGTATCAATGTGAGGAAGTGGGAAATTATCTTTAGGGTTGGCCTCATTCAAGGGCCGGTAGTCCTGACAAACTCTTAGTTTCCCACTCTCTTTCTTTTCAATTGGAACTATGTTGACAACCCATTTTGTATATTCAGCAACTCCAAGGAATCCGGCATCCCATAGCTTTCGAATCTCGTCCTTTACTCTCAAGATCAGATTTGGCTTTAATCTTCGTAGCTTTTGTCTGACAGGCTTCGCCCCAGGCTTCAATGGTATTTTGTGTAGTACTATGTCCGAGCTTAAGCCGGGCATATCTTGGTATGACCAAGCAAATACGTCCACATATTCCCTCAATAAGTGGATTAGTTCTTCTTTCTCTTCAGGAGGAAATAGAGTGCCAATCTTGACTTCTTTTACATCCTAATTGTCTCCCAAGTTGAATGTTTCAGTTGGTTCCTAACTTGTTGCTCATTCTTTTTCATCTTGCTCGATCATTTTTAATAACTCAGGAGATATCTGAATATCTTCGTCATCCGAGTTAGCAGTGTTTACAGGATTATCAAAGTTCTTTCATTGTCATCAAAGAGAGTTTCAGGTTTGCATTAACCAGAGAAAAAGAAGAGAAAATGGCGAGAATGAGATGGACGCAAACTGGTACTTTATTTATAGTGTGCATAAATCACAACTTTATTGGAATAAAAAGCAATAACTAAAAGGTTCACTTAAGCAAAGACTACACCCTATTGATTGAACCTTTCTTTAGGAGGTTTTTACTATTAAATTACTTTGAAAAGCTTTCGATTACAACAGGCAGTTCTATCGCCTCCCAATTGTTCAGCACATCCTGTGGGCTACAAGGTTGAACGAGCTCCTCATTTTCGGGTGAATCACTGATTATTGCCTGAATCGAAAGACTTTCAAAAGACTTCTTGATGCTGATGGTTAGCGCGCCTTCATTGTCATTTTTCGGAATCAAGCAACCACTTACGAATGTTTCAGTGATGTCAAGGATATCCATATTTCTTTCCTTTAGAGGATGCCCTTTTAGTCGTGCAATCCTCTTTTCTTTCTTTTTAGCCATCATCTTCATTTTATCTTGCCTTGTCGGTGTGAAACCTAGGCCATATTTCCCTTCATTTGCAGAAATTTTCAATGGCTCTGTGATTCCTTGTAAATCTTGCCCCAGACCTAACCCGGGTGAGTATCCTCCTTTCATCATGAGTTTGGCAACCATGCGACTTGTTTTGGAGATGCTAGGCACAGGTTCTTCTCCATATTCACTGACATAGGTGGCATTAAATATTTCAAAAGACCTGAAAGAGCAATCAGGTATATCTTCATTGACCTTGACATACTGAGCATCCGCAGGTCTAGATAGCAGAATGTCTTCTTCAGCAAAGACTGTTATTAATTTTCCTTCGATGATGAATTTCATTTTTTGGTGTAATGAAGAGGGAATTGCCCCGGCCATATGGATCCATGGTCTTCCCAACAGAAAAGTATAAGAAGGGTTAATATCCATAACTTGGAATGTGATATGGAAGACACAGGGACCGATCCTTATCGGTAGCTCTATTTCTCCAACAACATCTCTCCTCGTCCCATCAAATGCTCAAATGATGATGATATGACTGTTGTTGAGGAAGTATGATGGGTCTATACCAAGCTTATATAAGTTTCAAGTGGCATTACATTTAGGGCTGACCCATTGTCGATAAGGACTCTAGCCATAATTTGATCTTTGTACTTAGTCAAAATGTGTAGAGCCTTAGAGTGACTTCTTCCTTCTGCTGGTATCTCATTGTCAGTGAATGTGATGAGATTTTGTGCCGCGATATTGCTGACGAGGTGATCAAAATTATTCACAGAAATATCTTGCTCAACATAGGCCTTGTTCAAGACTTTAATGAGGGTTTCTCGATGAGCGTCAAAACTTAAGAGTAGTGAGAGTATAGGAATCTTTGCTGGCAGGCGGTTTAACTACTCCACGGTACTATACTCGCTTTGCTTTATGAGTTTGAGAAACTCACCAGCTTGTTCATCTGTTACCGCTCGAGGCAATCCTTGCTCTTCTAATTTATTTGTGCTAATAGGCCCGCTCGTTGGGTCTGTGATATTCTTATTTTGTTCGAGCTTGTCCATATGCTCCGACGAGTAACATCTACCACTTCTAGTCATGCTTCCAACCTCTAACGGAGTTGGTGTAATGTTGGAAGTGTAATCATACTTCCATGGAATAGCCTTATCTGATTTGTAAGGGAATGGAGTCGGGACTTGAATCCTTAAAGGCTTGATAGTAGGTTTTGAAATTGATATGACTAGTGGTCTTGGCATAGCATTGACTTCCCGCTCTTTAATGATTACATTTACATCAATATCTTTATCTGACATAAAAATGATGAGCTGGGATGAATCTATAAGTCTTTGTAGATTCTCACGGAATTCTGAGCATTCTTGAATGGAATGACTTTTACTGTCATGAAAATCACACCATTCTTCACCTTTGATTTCTTTGTGTCCAAGAGAAGGCTTTCCGATGATGACCTTTTCTTTCACAAGGCATGAGTATACATGCTTAAGAGGGGTTGTAATGTCATTGACTGTCTTCTTTATCAGTCAGTGTTCCTCTATCATATTGACCGGTTTAACTTGATGAGGCGGCAATGGGTTGTGAGTGACATTCGGTTCATCGGAAAAGTCCAACCACTTTGACTCGATCAATTGTTGGACTATGTGTTTCAATGCTATGCAATTTTCCAGGCCATGGCCCACAACGCCATCATGATATGGGCAAGTTATGTTGGGGTCATACCACCTTGGATATGGGGGCTCTATTGGCCTTGTAGGAATTGGGCAGATAAGTTGACTTTCAATGAGCTTTGGATACAACTCAGTGTAAGTCATAGGAATTGGCGCAAAAACTTCTCTTGGTCTTTGTGTAAGTACTGGAGGGGTCGGAACAGGTGGCCGTAATTGATTAGGCCTGTTGGGAGGATAATCATTGGGCCTATTGGTAGGATAGGATAGGCGAGGCCCAGTAGCCACAGTACCAACAAGGGGAATCCCTCTTCCGCGTCCTATTTGTTGTACTTCCTCATCCTTTCTTCTGGATGGTCTTCCTCTTTTCATGGCATCATTAAAGGACTCAGTGATCTTCCCGATCCTAATTCCGTGTTCAATTCGTTCTCCAGACATGACAACGTCTGAGAAATTGGTTGCCGAATTGCCAATAAGTTTGTCGTAATATGGGTACTTCAGTGTCTGAACAAATAAAGTTACCATTTCTCTCTCCATCATAGGTGGTTGTACTTGTGCGGCTAAGTCCCTCCATCTTTGAGCGTACTCCTTGAAGGTTTCTTGTTTTTTCTTTTCCATAATCTGGAGAGTTTGGCGATCCGAAGCCAAGTCCATAACATGCTTGTAGTCATTGATGAAAGCCTGAGCCAGGTCATTCCATGTTTTGATGTCTCTTAGACCTTGACTTAGATACCATTGTAGCGCGGACTTTGTAATGCTTTCTTGAAAAAGTGCTATCCACACCTTCTCGTCTTTTGTGAGTGGTTGTATTCTTCTTAGAAACTGTGCAATATGAGTGATGGGGCAACTTGTTCCATCGTATTTCACAAAGTCTGGTACCTTAAAGTCTGAGGGGATTACTACATCTGGCACTAAGCAGAGATCATCCACCGAGAGAGATCCGAATATAGTGCCTCCTTCAATAGCCCGAAGTCTTTTCTCTATTATCTCGAGCTTTTGAGATTCTCCTTCTTCCTTTGATAATGTCTTCTTCTCTTCATAGGCAGTATTTTGTTTTAGGTGAATGCTAGCGGACGGACCTGGTTCCTGAAATAAATTTTCCTGAACTGAGATCCGTTGTGGGGTGAATCCCGGGGGATAGGTGGGATCTTGTGGCTCTTTGACGGGGACTTGGGTTGCTTTCTCCTTAATTAACTCCATTAATTGTTTCATTTGGTCAGCCATGCTTTCTATCTTGGACTCAATATCTGTGAGACGTCCTTCGGTTGCTCTGCCATTAGTCTTGTTTGGAGCCAAGTTGGATATCGGTGTTGAGGTCCAATTTTACCTTTTTAAAGTAAGATTCATTTTATTAGACTTTACATGTATGTGATTGATGTAATGCATGCATGCAATGAGTGAGTTTGATTATCCACTATCGTGGAAATTCAAGACTTCTAGTTATCATTAGAAAGACCAAAAAGTTAGTATAGTTTGATACGTGGTTTTGATGCATGAAGAAAAATTGCACAAAACATAAGTACAACAAAAGAAAAATAAGGTTATTAACAAGTTAAATAGCAATTAATAACTCATGAACTATTATGAGAAAAGGAGTTAAAGCCATAAATATAAGACACGAAGAAAACAAAGTGTAGGGCAACAAAATGGCATAACAATGACATGCTTATAGCGTTGGTAAATGGTAGGAATTCTATGGCCAATTCTATGGTTAAGTGAGGAGTTCTATATACATAGGGTGGTTTATCAAAAAGGCCGAGGGTAGTTCCCGAATCCCATCACTAAATTATAGTGACAGTCAAATTCCTTACTCACGAGGGTTTATGTAAGGAAAGGATTAATTCGGGTCGTAGCTTTTCATGGGCCCATGCAGAGACTATTCGTCACAGGAGGCAATACACTACTTTGCTACTTGAAACCGGTGAAGGCTTGGAGACCACAGTCTCGCAAGAACAATAACACCAATTCCGCTTTGAAAGAACGTGTTCGAATTGAGGAAGCTCGGGTATAGAGCTTCATGTCATGAATGCATAATGCATGTTTACAATAAGTAAATATAGCACATGAATCCACATGAAAATAAGCAAAGCAGTACAAAACAAATCAACTTTTAGGCTTGACTCACTGACTTATCATCTTCCCCAGTGGAGTCGCCAAGCTGTGGCAACGTGGGGGTTTTTGGGAGTCGCCACCAATCAGTTTCATCTAGGTCGATTGGACACCTAAAAATGGTCTACGAGAGTTCGAGGGTTCGGGAGTACGGTTACGTTAAAATAACTCTATTTTAACTCCCAAAATTGGTACCTCAATTGATTTTAATTTTGTTTTGCTTGCTTTTAAATAATTTCAGTTGAGTTTCAAATCAGAAATTTTAACTGAATCATCCAGATTTGGGTTTTTAAATTAATATGTACTTCAAAATCTTGATAATTAATTTGTATAATTTTTTTATAATAAATTTGATATTTCCGAACAATGGATTCTATCGAATCACCCGAATACGGAGTTTAATGAAAACTTAGTTTTTTTTATTTATCATTAAATATTTTAATTAATTATTAATCCATATCATAAATTTTGTCGAATTATCCGAATATGGATTTTTTTTTATTTTGGTATTTAATTTTTATTCATTTTTATTAAAAATTTGATATTTTCCAAACAATGAATCCTATCGAATCACCCGGATATGGAATTTAATTTAAATTTTAATTTATTGTTAATTATTTAATTAATTATTAATTTTCGTCATAAATTTTTACCGAATATAGATTTTTAATGATCTTAATATTAATTAATTTTTTTTGAAAAAAAAATAAAAAAATATTTTATTTTTTTATTCTTTGTTTTTGTTTGATGAAAGATTTTTTTTAAAGTAATTATCTAATCCATAGACCTAAAAATATACTTAAAATAAAAAATTGATTTTTGTTGAATCGTCTGGTTATGATTTTTTTAAATTTATTTTTATTTAAAGGAAATAAAAGGTTAAATTTTGTTATTTAAAGGAAATAAAAAAAAGTAGGGTCTTAATATCCCAAATAATGTTAAAAATGCCAAAAAAAAAAATAAAGATGGGGGCTTTATTGTAATAGAAATAAAAAATAATAATAAAATGGGGAAGTAAGATGGGACTCTTGGCCAGCCATAAAAAAATGATAAATAAATAAAATAAGGTTAATCATCCACATAAAGAAAAATAAAATTGTGGAAAAGTAAATAAATAAAAAAATAAATAAAGTGAGGTGCTTAACCGTTCACGAAAAAAATAAAAAAAAGTGCATAAAGTAAATAAACTCGAAAAATTAAATAAATAAAGAAAGTTGGGCGTTTAGCCATCCAGCTAAAAAATAAAAAAAATGAATAAAGTGAATAAACGCTGAAAATTAAATAAGTAAAGAAAGTGGGGCGTTTAGCCATCCACTAAAAAAAATAAAAAAACTAGATAAAATAAATAAATACAGAAAATTAAATTAATAAAGAAAGTGGGGCATTTAGCCATCCACTTAAAACATAAAAAGTGCAAAAGTAAATAAATGTAAAAAAATTAAATAAATAAAGAAAGTGGTCATTTAGCCATCCACTTAAAAAATAAAAAGTGTATAAAGTAAATAAATGTAAAAAAAATTAAATAAATAAAGAAAGTGGGGCATTTAGCCATCCACCTAAAAAATAAAAAAAAATGCATAAAGTAAATAAACGCGGAAAATTAAATAAATAAAGAAAGTGAGACGTTTAGCCATCCACTAAAAAAATAAAAAAAATGCATAAAATAAATAAACGCAGAAAATTAAATTAATAAAGAAAGTGGGCCATTTAGCCATCCACTTAAAAAATAAAAAGTGCATAAAGTAAATAAATGTAAAAAAATTAAATAAATAAAGAAAGTTGGGCGTTTAGCCATCCACCTAAAAAAAAAAGTGCATAAAGTAAATAAACACAGGAAATTAAATAATGAAGAAAGTGGGGTGTTTGGCCGTCCACTAAAAAAATAAAAGTGCATAAAATAAATAAACACAGAAAATTAAATAAATGAAGAAAGTGGGGCGTTTGGCCGTCCACTAAAAAAATAAAAGTGCATAAAATAAATAAATGCAGGAAAGTAAATAAATAAAGAAAGTAGGGCGTTTAGCCGTCCACTTAAAAAATAAAAGTGCATAAAATAAATAAATGCAAGAAAGTAAATAAATAAAGAAAGTGAGGTGTTTAGCTGCCCACTTAAAAAATAAAAGTGCATAAAGTAAATAATTGCAGAAAAGTAAATAAATAAAGAAAGTGGGGCGTTTGTCTGTCCACTTTTAAAAAATAAAAGTGCATAAAATAAATAAATGCAGAAAAAAGTAAATAAATAAAGAAAGTGTGGCTTTTAGCCATCCACTTAGAAAAGGTAGGAGGTATAACCTCCCATGGAAAAAGAAATAACAATAAAGAAGAAAAAAAAGGAAAAAAAATATATATAAACACACAAAAGTTTATTGTTAGTTTCTGCAAAGAACAAAAAAAAAGGTTAGTGACTTGAATGAAAGGATATGAGAAGATGAAGGTCAAAAAGAGGATTATATTAAAAAAATGAAAACTTTTGAATTTGACGGGTCGGGTCGCGCAACAGCTTCGTTCCTCGTCTCCGTTTGCCGGCAACGATGGAGGGGGCAGGCCACTTGGCTGGCGTCGTCGGCAGTGAGCTGACGCGGCGGAGCTGGGCGCGGCGGCTGGGCAGGGCGACGGAGGAGAACGGCGTAGGCCGGCGGTGGCTGGAACGGAGGGCGACGGCGGTGGCTTACTTGAAGACACCTAAGGTCTATCTTTCATCTTTTAGTCCTTGAAAAAAAGACCCAGCTTCTTTTACACCATGATAGTTATCTCCACCACTTCTCAAAAAGTTTGAAGGTTATGTGAAAAAACCCTATCTTGAATGGGCTGTTGAAGTTGCATTTTAAAACTTGTGCTTTGATATCGCATTTTTCATATCCCAAAACCCCTAGGAGCCTTGGGCTAATGACATGTCGTATACATAAGAAATTAAATTTCCTTGAGCATGCAATGCTACACTATTCCAAATAATTTCAAACTTCATAAATTTCAATTTCTGACAATGAGTGCTAGATGAAATTGGAACATAATCCATAAAATCTCAGAGCTGTAAAGAATAAAATGAAATCCAATGTCTTTAGTAAACATAACTAAATTTAAAAACATAGTACAAACAAAATATTTCTAATCAACCCAAACAACCATTAGTCTTCTGATTGCTTCCTCGCTAGCTAACTCGAACTAATCCTTATTTGTGTGAGGAACATTAAAACAAGGTGAGCACAAATGCCCAGCAAATTGTTGGTTTTGAAAACAAAAGTGTAATATTGAAAACATATAGGGATCAAGTATGCGTAAAATTTTTGAAGAGTTAGAATATAATCAATGCAATAACAATTTTAAGAACTAAGAAAATGATATTTTTGCATAAAAATAACTAACCAAAATTGAGCATTCTAGAGCAAATTGATAGAACAAAAATTCTAAGTAAAGTGTGTATGGTAATCACTGTTACTACTCTTAAACCACTGTAATTTATCTAGAATAACTAAGAATCACCATTGGTCAAGCCCCTAGAAGGACTAGTCCTAAAAATAGTGCACTGTGAAATAGAATAGAACATACTATCATACATGAAGGGTCCAAAACTATAATTTTCTAGTAGTATAGGCACAGAACTAAGACCCACCAAAATAGTATTGGAACAAAAATTTAGGGTAATACAATTGTCATAAATTTTTAGTGCAAAATATCACAATCAAAACATACTTCATTATAACTTAATTAATTAAACACAGTATGTGGCATAAATAAGGTAGAATTCAATAGGTAGGTAAGGAAGTAAATAAATAATACATTTGGAGAATAATTTTAGAATAAAAAATGTATTTTGAAACTCTTAATATGCTTGAAAATGAATTTAATTAAAAATAAGTTTAAAATTAAAATTTTGAAAGATTACTAAGTTGGAAATTTTTAAAATTTGAAAAAAATAATATATACATAATATCAAAACAATTTGAATTTTAGAAATGGTGGAACCACTTGCCTCAAAATGCAACTTTCCAACTCCTAAATTAATGGTTTAATAGCCTAAAATAATTATGCAAAAGCATATGTCAAAATATAACCAATTTAAGAAATAACCCAAGTTTACTTGTTGGCAATTGGCCAAATGAACATTTTTGAAACCTAAGAACTCACTGAACCAAATCAGTATAAGCCCATAACTACAGTGGGTTTTGATATGCTCATATTTATACATATTTTCTATGTACTTTTCCATGATAATTACCTGTCTATTGATTTGCGTTTTTGCAGGAATTGGTGCTTTATTAATATATATTTTATTTTCATGTATTATTTTAGCTCCTTTATGGTTTAAAAGGATTTGCATAAGTTTTGGAACTGAATTGGAAGATTACAAATTGTTCCACATTGGTACCTTATGAGGCACCAGATAGTTGATCCTTAGAAAGAGTCACCCCAGAATACTTTTGGCTTAAGGCATGGGTAACAACGTTACCCCTACCTGAACAATAATTTATTGAGCAATATATATTCAATCCACCTTCCCTACCTCATGTTCAGATCTTTTTGGGCAAATAAATACTTGAGACACTTATGGTCTATAAAGATCTTAAAGCACCTTCCTATAAGGTAGTGTCTCTGGAGCTTTAAGGGAAAACATAATGGTAGCCAACTCAAGATTGTGCAGTATTATTTTATTAGGCCTTCACTACCTAGACCTGTATGCAATCGCCTGCTTATCCTACATCAACACACATCCTAACCCTAACCTAGATGCATCGGTATGAACCATAAATGTCTTATGTGGACCTTGTAGGATTAAGATGGGAGTAGAAGTTAACCTTTTCTTAAGCTCTTGGAAACTTTCCTTACACTTAGTAACTAAACTGAACTTTTGTGCCTTCTTTGTCAAGGCGGTCAATGGAAAATCTATCACTGAGAATTTTTCATTGAAGCTTCAGTAATAGCTTGTCAACCCTAAGAAGCTTTGAACTTCATTTATAGTGGCTGGGAGTTTCAAATCCACCACTATCTTTAGCTTTTCTACGTAAACACTTAATACTTGAGCATTTATGATGTATCTGAAGAATGGAATTTTACTTGCCCAAAATTGGCACTTAGATAGTTTTGCATAACATCGATTATCCTTAAGCACTTGCAAAGCTATGTTTAAATGTTACTCATGTTCTTTGGGAAGTCTTAGAGTACGCTAATATGTCATCAATGAACACCTTAACCAACAAATCTAGGTAAGGCCTAAAAATTTGATTCATGGCATCCATGAAAATTACTAGGCCATTAGTCACTCTAAAAGGCATAACCACATACTCATAAAGCTCATACCTAGTCCTGAATGTAGTTTTTAGAATACCTTCTTCATTTACGCTTATTTAGAAGTATCCAGACCTTAGGTCTATAATGGAAAAGACCTTTGCCCCTTTGAACCTATCAAATAAGTTATCAATCCTAGGTAGTGGGTGTTTATTTTCCATAGTTAGTGCATTCAGTTTCCTATAGTCTATGCACAAATGTAGGTTTCCATCTTTCTTCTTCACAAGCAACACTGGGTACTTTACTGGGAGACACTTGGCTTTATAAAGCCTTTCTCAAGTGGCTCTTCTAACTACTTCTTTTATCTCATCAATTTCATGTGTTGACATTCGTACGGGAGTATAGAAATTGGCTATACCCCAAGCTGTAGGTGTATGGAGAACTCAATCTCTTTTTGTGGAGGTAACACTAGAAGATCAAGAAGAAATAGTTTCAAGAATAGATTGGCTATCGGGTTTTCCTTAAGCTGCTCTTCTACTTCCACACCATTTGGTGAGTAATATTCTTCTTCACTCACAATGGGGATGGACTCCATTAAATTGAGCTGTAGGCTATTGGCACTACTTGCCAAACTGCTCATGCAAATGACACTTATCCCTAAGGCATCCTCAAAGGTGACCTTACAGCTTGCACAGTCGATCTAGGCCTTCTGCTTGCTTAGACAACATCATATGGGATCAAGGCTTTAACCTAAAGGTCACAAAAAAATCTATGACCCTTTAACTCTAAAGGATACCCCTTAACCATTTTATTGGTAAAAATTATGTTTTCCCTATAGTCCTAATAAACTGCATCTCATTCATCAAAGTTCTTTGGAATCCTAGCACTGATATAAAAAATACTACTATTTTGAACATTAAAGTTACCATGCATAGCTATTGGCTCCCTGGGTGCCTAGCCCGTTAAAGCAAAAAATACACAAGGACTTTGATAGGTGCATTTATGACTCCTAAGGATTTGACCCTTCCTTGGCCTTTCTCTTCCCTATTCCACGGGCACTCTTTAGCCTAATGCTTAGGTTTGCGACAATAATTGCACAGGTCAATCCACAGGGTGCAATATTTGTTACCATGGAATTTTTGACATTTTGGGCAGCAACCATTCTCATTCTTATGGCCTTTCTTGGAGGGACCTTGGTCTCTTTCTAGGTTAAGTCTCTTGTCTGATAACATCGGATGCCCTGAGACCCTTGGATCAATGGATTTATCCTTGGTTTTGCCTCTGAAAATTCTTTTTCTAAAGCCAAGGCCTTTTGAATGGCCTCGTGATAGGTTCAAACCCGCACAAACTACCAATGAGCTCATTAACTCCACCTTGCATCCACAGACAAATTTCTTTGCCTCTAGTTCATAATTCTTAGTTATATGAGGAGCATATAAAAAAAGTGAGCTAAATTTTCTCTTAAGCTCATGGAGCATCATACTTCTTTAGACCAACTCATTAAATTTTATCCTTTTTTGATCTTGGGCGGCCTGATTATTAAATTTATTCTAAAATTCCTTCTCACATTTAGCCTAATCAAGTTCCTTCAGCCTTTGCTCGGGTCTACCCCCATTATAGGACTTGAGCTTCCTAATGACATCCTTCCATAATAAGAATGCCTTGCCATCTAAGAAGAAAGGTATGAAATCCATCTTGGCCTTGTCATCCAACTTCATTTTCTAGAAAATATTGTTAATTTAGTACAACCATCCTCGGATCACATCAAAATCACCAGTGCCATTAAACTTAGGTTTGTTAAGGTCTTGGCATATTGAGACATTCCTCATGTGGTCTGAAATAATAGGTCTCTTCTTTATCCTACAAGATTGAATATCTTCCTCATCCTCCTCTTCACTATCGTCCTTATTGTCCAGTTGAACATGCTCATGCACTTGCCCTTAGGGTAATGGATTTCTTACCTGATCTTGGTGCATTGGTAGGCCTTAGTGCACTTTGGCCCACACACATTAGGGTCCTTTAAGGTCTCCCCTCCATTTTGGAGGATGAGCATGCTCTTTAAGCAAGATAGTGATACCATGTAGTATCCAATCGATGGAGTCATAGAGCCTACATAATAAAGCTACCACTTCTTTCTTGTCAGGTCACTAGTTCCTTTAACAAGAAAATGTCCTCAGTATTAACACCATACTGAGTATTCACCATGATACCTATAACTTAAGCCAAAAGACCACTCCTAGAGCAAGTTTTAAGTAGTACTAACTACTCTTAGTAGAAGAAACACTTATATCTTAGTTCACTTATTACCTTTACTAGAATGATTTACTTGCTATGGTATCAAACTATGAAAAAATAAGGTCCTAATACCCTTAATTTATTAGCTTGTAGGCTTTTAGGGACTATGATCCCACTTAGTTACTGTTGGCTAACTGTTACTAATAGGTCAATTAAAAAAATTTAAATGTAACTCTTGCTTAGCCTACCCTGCAAGAAGATATGCATGTGTTTGTCTTATCAATGCAAACAAATAAGAAAACCGATTAGAGAAAACATCACTTAAGCATTTCATTTAAAACACATTTAAAGCATGTCAAGACATCACAACAATGGTTACTCAAACTTCAAGTAATAGCTTATACAAACTCTTCAACACTAGAATGCACCCAAAAGCAACTTAATGCTCTTATACCACAATGTATCCTAATAGGAGCAATGTCTTAGTACACAAGATACCAAATATATACAAGGCAAAATATTGCTAAGACTATCTACTTGAGCTGCCACCTTTGAGCTATCAAGCTCCAAGTGCAAAGCCTTCACTTATCCTTATGCAGCACTAAGCCTCTAGACTGCCAAGGCACAACAACTTAGTTAGTACAATAATTTTCACTCAAGCAACCTTAGAATCTCAAAGGATTCAAGTTAATAAGTACCTACAAATGAGAGAAAGTTAACCCACAATTATCCACATAGTTGTTAGGCTGGGTGTTGAACCTATGCAATTACACTTAAGGGAGTGAGTACATGGTTCTACACAGTAAAGGTCCCTTGGGGTACCTTCATAGAAGATAACAAGCAAGCATTCAAGTATGGTAATACAAACAGGCAAACAACCAACTGTCAAACAACATAAACAATAAACATAATAAATATGCAATGCATTGATGTATGATATGCAATACATACAATCCTTAGGACTTCCTACACTTGAGGCATCATAAACTTGTCATGAGCTCAAATGATGGAGGTGCTTGAGACACTGACCTATGTATCCCAAATATTTTACCTTTCTTAAGTCCTACTTATAGGTCCTAGGGTAAGTCATCATCTTCTCTCAAAACTTGTCCATCTTTCCCTCAACTTATTGTGCAAGGTAACCATCTTATATGGTCTAATTTATGAAGCTCATAGAACTTAGCTTAGGGCACCTTAATGGCTTAATTACCAAACTAAAAAGTTTAGCTAAGATATCCTTAGGTTTTCTTTTCATTACTCAAAGGTCCAAGGCCTCCTAGTTGGGCCAGCAAAGAGTCTAAAACCCACTTAATCCTTTTAGTTCCCCATTTATGCCTTGAAAACTTTAACCCCTTAAGCCACCCTACCATACCCTTCTTTAACCACACCACTTTGTTACCTTTTAAGTAATGAATAATTCTAGAGTTAGGAGATTGTTTATCACCCGACCAAACCCATGGAACATCTTAGGATAGTCTAGGGATGAAAATTGAAGCAAGAGGAGCTCCTTAAGGTGTCTGTAGCTTAAGCCCACTAGGTTGTGGTGCTGCCGCACCAAGGTTGGCACTACATGCCAAACATTCTATTTCTGGCCATTTTCCTGGCATTACAGCCTCAGCTTGGGAGTTGAGGCATTGGTACACCCCTTGCAGTACAACTCTTATGCATTGTTAGACCAAAACTTGCTCAATTTCTCATCCCCATGGCCAATCTTCTTGGGAATTGTTTTTACTTCATTCTGACTTTAAAAAAAAAATTATGTATTATTTGACCAAAAATTCACTTAAACCGTAACCTCAAATTCACTTACAAAGTTAGAGTAAAACACAAGCACCACACACACAATTGACCTCCCAATAGCTCTCTTGAGTTCCATACCTAAAACAAACATGATATGGCATTAATATATTGAAATGAAGACCATTTATAGCTACCTAACAAGCTTAGAACCAACTCATTCCAATCCATGAAGCTTACTTAGTGTTTATGCCCAAAATAAGCTACAAAGTGCACAAATAAAGCTAATGCAACAAGAATCAGCTAGAGGCTTTTTAATTTCACCTTAGGACCTTTAAATTTGCTAGAAGTTTATAAGATTTGTGAGGTTTGTAGTAGATAAGCTGATGGAAATAGAGACACTTGAAAATTCCAAATGGAAGAGATGAAGTATTAGGTCCAAGTCTTGCAAAATATCTCAACTAATCCTCTTGGCCCTCAAGTTTTCTGTTGTTTCACTTTGGCCATTAGACTCAGACTCAAAACCTCCTTGGTCCCAAGGAGTATTTTATGCCTCCAACACTTAGCCTTTTAGACCCTTAAGCTACTTAAAACATAAATGGCTCATTTGAGCACTTTGTGTTATCTTTGTACTTTTTCCTTAAGAGTTGATTCTAATAGCTAAAATAACTTATGGCCTTAACTTAAAGGGTACAAAATCCTTACATGTCCCTAATTCTATCAAAATTATGCTTATGCCACCCACTCATGTCAAAATTACCATTTTACCCTTATGACTCTTAGGTGCCAAATCACACTTAGGGACTTGTCTTTACTTCACTTAGCTTGTCTTTCTTGCTTAACAAGAAACTAATTTGAGCCATTTAGGAAAAAAAACACTTCAATAAAATGTACTTACTGGGTCAAAGTAAGTCATTGACTAGGAGAGTTGTCACAGTTTTACCTTACAATTATTATGCAGAAGAGAATTACATTTTCTCTAAAATCTTGATTTGACCCTTGATGAGGATGACCTTTCTCATTTAAAACCTTGATTTGAGCTTACTAACAAGGAAGTGAATTACCTTTTCTTTGAAATCACAATTTAAATTTTCTTTAAATGCTACAAGACAGGGAAACCTTTTTCATTTAAAATCTTAGTTTTGCCTTGTAGCAAGATTAAGAAGCCTTCCTTGATATCTCAAGAAAAAATTTCTAAGAGGAAACCCAAACTTAGGATAATTGCATCAAAATTTTTAATTTCAAAATAGGTGAAGTTAAGCCTTGAATTTCTATTAAATGAGTGAGTTTTAATAAAAGCAAAATTCTACAAACTAAGTAAATTTTGAAAATGAGTGAAATTTAAGAAAGCCAAAGATTCCATAAAATGATAGAATGTTAAAAACCAGAAACTCCACAACATGAGTGAATTTCAAGAAAGCCAAAAGATTTAACAAAATGAGTGAATCTTAAAAGTGGAAAATTCTACAAAATAAGTTAATTTCAAGGAAGTTAAAGATTCCACAAAATGAGTGATTCTCAACAATGAGAAATCCTATAAGATGAAATAATTTCTAGAATGTCCAATATTCCAAAAAATAAAATTAAAAAATTGCATGAAATAAGTGAATTTTTGAAATTGGGAGATTTCACAAAATGAGTGAATTTTGAAATGCAAAATTTTTGAAAATGTGTGAATTTTAGCGACTAAAAATTTTGCAAAATGAATGAATTTCAAAAAAGTTGAAGACTCCACAAAATGAGAGAATTTGAAGAAATTCAAATGTTCCACAAAGTGATTGAATCTAAAAAATGAAAAATTTCACAAAATAAAAAAAATTCTAAAATGGGAAATTATAGAGGAATGAAATTTGGCCTGCAAGAAACCTTGAGAATTGGAAATGTCTTGAGGTAGCTTAACGAAAATATACTAAAACATGTCTCAAAATGAGTTTTGAGAAAAAAAAAATTCTTCAAGAAAACAATATCTAAAACTTGTCTTTATGTTCAAAATAATTCTAGGAAATGGTATAATAACCCATGGGTGTAAACCTCTCAAATTTTCCCCTAAGTAAATTAAAGCATGATTTCTTTGGGTGTGAAAACTTACCTCGATTTTGCTATTTCAAAACTCCTTACTAAATGCCAGTGTTTGGTGTCTTTTGGATTTTCTTTAGTGAAACCCACCTTGAATTGTTGCTACCCTTAGGAATCAAAATTAAACCATTTCTTAGCAACCAAGCTCACTTGTGCACCACGATGCCACTAACCATTGTCTCTTTGGAGGTTCATTTTTGGAGATCCATATGGATATTCCTTAAACGTGCCTTCATAAGATATATTTTTGAAACTGTTTTAAAGAAATATGCATTGTGCATGATAGTTATGTTGCTCATGATGAATGGTCCATGACTTTGAAAAAGGTAACAAGAACCTTAATAGGTAAAATGCCTAGGTTATTTAAAAACATTATGTTGCATGAGAGATTAGTAACTCCTAGTCCAGATTCATGTTTACCTCACTTGACCTCCTTTTTGGGGTTGTTATGGCTCTTTACATTGCTTTCAGTTTCATAATCCAAGAATGTGTTTTCTCCTTTTATGATTATAGTAGCACTCAATGCTTTAATGCCCATAGGGTATCCAAGAACTGCCTCTTATCAAGAAAAGTCTTAGACCATTTCCTCACTTTTGGCCCACACATTAATGAACAATGGTTTGGCCTCAATGACAAACTTTCATCAATTTATGGAGCTTAGAAAAATGACTTATGGTCACTGTATTTGATTATAATGTTTTGTTATTTTTTTTCTCTCCAACTTGGAGATGCAAAATGCAGAAGGTGAAAGTAGAAACATGAAGTTGGCCTTCCTGTAGATGAATGGTGTTAAGAGGCAAATTCTTGAATGAGAAAAGTTATGCTTGAATGATGTAAAAGAGGAAGGTGAAGTTTGAATGGCATAAAGGAAGGGCCTTTTAATGCCATTTATGAGTAGACTTAATTATTTTAGAAAACCCAATATGCTAATCCAGAATCTACCACCTTTTTTGAAGAGGCGGGCCTCATTCATTGCCTGTAACTCTTGTAATGGCTAAAGGAAATCAAATGTAGAGGTAAGTCAATCAAGTATTTATTGATCAGGATGCCTAAGCTCATGGAGGTAATAGAATGACATCTAATCCACTAGGTTTTGCTTAACCTCCTATAGAGAACCATCAGAAGATGAGTTGCTCAGAACATTCATAACTAAAACAAGGAATAAAGTTTTGTAAAATAGGAGTTGGATGGGTAATATGAAGATGCAAATGACAAGCATAGGATCTTTGGTGAAAAATTTGGAAACACAAATTGGATAGCTGTCAAAACATGTGGGTTCACTTCAACAAAGACACCTCCTTAGGAAAAATGAAGTAAATCCAATGAAGCAATATAAGGCAATTACCTTGAGAAGTGTTAAGAAATTAAAAGATGTTAAATTAAAAAGTAAAGTAAAAAACTCCCTTTTATTCAAGGGCTTACTGGTGAGTCAAGAAGATAAGGAACAAGAAGGATCTGTTCAAGAAAATTAAGAAAATAGAGCTTATGAAACTGCACCTGAAAAAAAATATAACATATATCATTTTCCCCACCTTTGCCTCTTATAACATCATCTATTCTAGATGCTTAAATGTTTGAGAAGAAGAAGTTGGATGAGTAATTTTCTAAGTTTTTGGATATATTCAGAAAGGTGGAAATCAATATTCCATTACTAAAGGCAAGTCAACAAATGCCTAAGAATGCAAGTTGCCATAGAAATTGCAAGATCTTGATAGCTGCATGATTCTATGTGACATTGGTACTCATTACTTTAACAAGGTGCTATATGACTTAGGTGCTAGTATAAACCTTATGCCATACTCTATTTTTCAGAAGTTGTTATTGGATAAGTTAAGCCTTCCATCGTTTGACTATACCTCGTTGATAGATCACTTACTTATCCAAAAAAGATAATAGAGGATGTGCTAGTAAGGTTGACAAGTTTGTTTTTTTAGTGGATTTTGTTATCCTCTTTTATGGCTGATTTTATTGTCCTTGTCATGGAACAAGATAAAGATATTTTGATTATCTTGGGAAGACCATTTTTACCACTAGAAAAGCTCTAATTGCTATTGCAGGTGAAGAGCTCATCTTGAGAGTGGACAAGGAGCAAGTAAGCTTCAATATCTACAAGGTTCTTCAAAATCCAAAGGATGTGCAAACTTGAAAATAGGTTGATGGGATTTCATCTTGTGTAGTAAATCTTTCCTTTTTATTATTTCTAAAAATCCGTCGATAACTTGGCTATAAGGTACTGTTGAGTTAATGTTCATGAGTATATTTTCTAAAAGTATTGTATGATAAGTGCTTTGAATTGTTTGATGCCTTTGAAATCAAGTTCCTAGCCTCTCTAGGTATGATCCCCCAAGGTTATCGAAACTAGAATTCTACCTACACCAGTTTTGATTTTTTTAGTCATAAAGTTGTAAAAAGTCATACAATGATAAGATGCTACAAAAAAACTATTAAAAATATAAAAAGAAACCTATAACAATCCGAATTATTTTAGGTAGTTCATATTTCAAAAAAATTTCACTTATTAATGATCTAATATCATAAAAAAAGTATCATAACATGCAATATAACAATTAGAATATAAATGTGTTGTTGCTAACAAACTTAATTTAGATGTTTTGGGTTCATATATGTAAGTTTTTGTAAGTGTAGGATTAAACTAAACTAAAAAGGAAAGGTGAAAAGCTTCATTGGCATTTTTCCACTCGTCATCATTTAGAAGGAAAGAACAATTGCTTTGCTTCGTAAGAATGTTGCATCCAATCCCAACAATGGCTGGCAACTATGTTGACAAGGCTGATGAAAATGGTCAATGAAGACTCCTGTGGGCAAAGTTGGGACAAGAGGGTAACCATGAGAGAAAAGGAACTGAAAGATGGAGAAAGATGTGGGGAGATAAAGAGGACAAGAACTTTTGTAGTGACTCTTCAATACTACATGGAGGAAGCAAATCAAGAAACAAAAGAATTTCACCTATATAAATGAAGCTGCATGTCCTCTTGAGCCAAAGTAGAACATGCATTGGGTAGGTGGCATGCTCCACCATCAGGCCAAGCTAAAGTGGATAAGGTAAAATCATAGGCTCGTTGAGTTTCTACATTTTTATAAGTAAATAAGACTTTACCACCAAATACATTTTTAATATGATTTAAAATGGTTTTTCAATAACCATGCGATCCACTATTATTTCCTTCTGTCATATTAGCAATAATGTTGGATTTGAGTTTGGGGAGAAGCATCAGAGTTACATAGAGTTGTTTCATTTGAGTGCTTGTCAAGCTAGTGATGTAAAATTCAACATTTTTCTAAAGGAAAATTGACAATTTATTTTCATGTTTTGAGTGTTTTATTTACTTAATTAGTGAGTACAATATTTTTTGTTTTTATTCTTATTTTTATTTTTTATTTATGCAGGTGGAGCAACGTAATTTTAGGAATCTAATTTTGGTTGTAAGAGATTGAAAGTAATGGAATGTGAGTACCTCATCTTAATTGCTTCTCAAAGATCAAAGTAAGAGAAAGAGGGACACAATTTCCTCCCTAACCCCCAACAAGTCTCAGCTCTTCTCATCAGGTGCACTGTTATGACTCTCCTAGTGGGAAGCATGTCTGAGGGAGGTAAAGTGTTTTAAATCAAGTTTGGAACCTTAATTCAAGTTTACATAGCAAGAATAGGAAAGTTTAGCAAAGTTCATTAAGTTTCGAGAAGGTTACGGTGCCAAATAAGGTTCAAGGGAAAAATGGTCATTTTGCATCCTGACGAGTCAGGCTAGGTCCCGAGTGGTGAAAATGAGTTTTTATAACCTAAGTTTTAAATTTAACCCAAACTTAGTTGAAATAAACATAAATTGACCAAGAATGACTAAGGTTACCAAAGGAATGGGGTTTAAGTGTTCCATGTCTAATACTTTGGTGGCTTGGGTTTTAAATTTGGTTTATAAGATGGTAAAGTGAGGGATGGCTGCCATAGCCCGAGTTCATCCTTCACACCATCATTTCTTCATCCAATTGAGCCCAAAATTAAGAGTTTTTGGTGACAAGAGAAGCTACCATAAGTATATAGGCCATTGCAAGTTCATTTCAAGCATAAAATCATGGTTTTATAGCATGGAAGCTTGTTTCCTTCCATCCCTTATTTTTTATATGAGGTAATCAATGTGTTCTTGATTGATTTCATGTTTATTAGTTGATTGAGAGCTTGGGTTTTTGTTAGAAGGTAGTAACTTGATGTTTTGTGCTCATATTTGCTTGGAACTTAGGTTGGACTTTATGGAACTTGGTTGTTGCAAAAGAGTTGCATAATTCTTGCTTGTTACTTGAGGCTGAGGTAAGGGAGTTGTGTTTTCAAGTTCAATTAATGCTATTGGAATGAGTTTGCTTGATGAATTCGAGTAGTTCTAGCAATAGCATTAGTTAGTGGGCAAGGTTGAATCATGGTAGACTAAGAGGTTTGTGATGATTGGAATGATGTTATAATGCATCATAGATTGGCTTGTGATAGTTGGTTGTGATCTATGCAACATGTTTTACATGTATATGAAGTTTGGAGGCTATCCATGCATGTTTGGTATGTTTGGGAAGTGTCCAAAGTTCATAGCAGCAAAACTGGAAAAGTTTTCTGAGTTTCACAGATTGGCGGTGCATCACCAATCCATACCATTTCCCCATGACGCGTTACCAATATTGCAAAATAGGTAGTTTGTTGACAACTGTGTCAACAAATTTCCACAAGCATATTGGCTGAATTTTCTAAGTTTTGTTAGAAAGGTCAAGGGGAGACCTAAGGGGATTCTTAGGGTACCTTAGGCTCTAAGCATTCCAGGGGTACTCTAAGACTTCCAAAAATCCTTTGAGACCTAAGATTTTTCTGGAATTTTGTAAAGTTTTATGGTTACTTCAACCACAAGCAAGAGAAACTAGCTTACAAAGGAACACAACTAGGTATCACTAACTTGGGTGAAAGGTTTAGAACCCTTGGCAACCTAGCCGTGCCATTAGCCATGAGGTTGCAAGGTGAAACCTTAGTGTACCTAGTCTATAAGATCTTTTTGGCCTAGTCTACAATAGTCCCACCATAGTACCCTTGTACAACATAAATGGGAGAGGTTCAACTGGTGATTTATTACTAGTTAGGCTAGCAAGCTAAGCTTGCTAAAGTACAAGGCAATGCCTTGTAGTTCAAGGACCAGGATTAAGAGATGTCCCAAGGGACCTAGGTATATGCATATATTAGACCCTCAAGCTGTTTGAGCTCACAGCAGGTTACATATGTTCTCATATATGAAATCCTTAGTAATTTTCTTGCAGGTACAGTGAAGAACTTTTATTGAGAATTTCTGAATTCTTACTCCCTAGTTATGTTGTGCATATTCTGAAGTTGTTAGGCTGGATAACCACTGAGGGTTATCGCGGTAGTTTGCTTTTGTTGCAGGTACTTCACTTGAGAATCTTTATGATTCTAGTCTACTTGGTTACCTTGTTGGTAAAGTAACAGTATTAACTATAGTCTTCCTTTGGTTGTAGAGACTAGTAGCACTTGGACAAGGACTTTTGTGACTCGCCACTGGGACTTGCATCCAAGGTAGGAGTTAGTTCAAGAAGATCTCAGTTAAGGCTTGTACATATGGTACTCCTAGTTGCCTCCATTGTCTATGTTTTTAGGAGTCCTAGACTCTAAGGTTGCTCTTGGGTGAGGGCATTTGTCTATTTTATGTATGAATGCTCCCACACAGTTGTTATTTGTAGTAAATTTACATAAATGTTGATTTTGTATGCTTTAGCTATTTGAACTTGTTTTCTTTGGAGATGTCTTGGCCAAGTTAATATTTTATGGATTTCATCAATCCAAGTCAAAGCATGAAGAGCATGCATCTTGCATATTCTAGGTTAATCAACTAATATTATGAAATTTTAATCCGCGCACATATACAGCTAGCCAATTGCAACCACTGTGAGACCAGTTCTCGCAAGCTTCCTAGGCAGGGGCCAAGGACGACTGTTCCATGCACTCTACCTTACTTATCACTTTTCTTTTCACATTGGGGACAATGTTCATTCTAAATATGGGTACGATAATGTTTGTTGTGTGATTGTGCTACGATTTCTTACTCATGTATTTTTTTTATTTTTTTCATTTTTCTTAGCATGTTTCACATATAGTAATAGCATGATTAGGTACATTTAGTAGCATTTGTTTGATACATCGTAGAGGCCCCAAATGGTGACTAATGTTCTAAAAGTTGAAATTCTTACTTGCTAAATGTTGTTAAATTCTTATAAGTGCTTGAAGTATGCCTCTATTGCTTTTGGTGGAAATTAGCCTGGTTAGCATTTTGAGCCTAAATGATCAGTTTATGATGATATGTGATTCCTTTTTGTTGTTGAGTGACCTTTACCTTTTCACAAATTTATAATTTGCTTGATGACTATTCAAATATAACTTGTTGCACATACTCTTGGAGTTCATGATGGCAATTTAGGTACACTCCTCACTCTGAAATAACCATCTTTATATTATTTATCCCTTAGTAACAATGTACTAAATACAAAAACCTGAGAAAAAAAAACTTCTAAAGGCCATTTTCTACTAGCTTGATAAAGAATTGCAAAAAATTTTTTTGAAAACAATTTAACACAAAAATGAAAGATTTCAAGAATCATTTACTTGATACTTAAGTTAAGAACTCAGGATAATAAATTGACATTCACGCTCCAACAAAAAAAGCATTCTTAGTAGTATGATTGGAGAACAATTTAGCTAAAAAAGAAAAGGTTTCCAAAATTTCAAAAATTTGAATAATTCAATAAAAGAAAACTTAACGCCTAAGCTACCAACTCCCACACATCTAAGATATACATTGCCCTCAATGAACAAACATGACAAACACAGCGAAAAAGAGCGGGGCATTAAATACTGATACTACCCTTAAAAATTCAATTGTGTGATGCATAATTTAGAAATCCAAGAGATCCATAAAAATTGTTTGAGGCTAAGATTCAGTAGTAAAAGGCTACCAAGGAAATAGAAAAGATCATCATTAAACAAAAATATTGATAAAAGCCATAAATATAACTAATAAAATGAAAACATAAAAGCAACTAAACTAAGGAACAACCGCTGCTCTAATAGCAATATGCAAACTCACATAAGAAAATAAAGCCGATAATATCCATAAAACATAAACATATGAATAAAAGAAAGTGAATGTATTGCAATCCATCAACCATCTATCGCTAAAGATTATCCTGTTACAAAAAGATCAGCATCAATGCTTAGAGCGGTCATCATCTATGTTGGCTCCATAGAACCCTCAGTAGTCTTGACCTTTGTACTATACTCCATGATCATCAGGTCGGCAGTATGCTCTCCTGTAGTAGTCCCTCCAGCCGTGTGGTCAATAGCAGTCTTCTCTCTCCCTTCTACTTTCTCAATAGCAACAACTGCTTCCACAGTGGCTCCCTTGACAACTACCTCTTATTGGTGCATAGCATCCACAGTTAATGCCATAATGGTGGTGGAATGATCTACCTCCTCTACCACCGTCTCAACCTCATCCCCTTGATCTTTGCCTTCCATGCTAGAATGCATCTAAAAACAATCAATAGAATCATCATCCTGCTAGGAGGATAAAGGAGGAACATAACAAGAAATGCCAGTAGCTCGCAGATGCAAAAAGTGTAGTTTCACAGCTTCTTCCAAACTCTTGCAGCATAACTTAATAGCAAATAGGTGACTGTCAATACCTAGTGGTTGGTTAGTCATGGACTCAAACATCTCTACAATCAATTCTTGCCTTTGAAATATCATTGACAAAGATGGCATAGTGGCACTAGTAGAAGTAAAGGCAACAGGGGTCTCAGTAGCTTCATACTTTTCAACCTAGATCCACTCTTAGGTCTTCAATACAAATCTACACAAGCTGTCAGGGAAGGTAATCTTGTTTATCAGCCACACAAACATCAATAACTCCAAGTTGGCCATTTGAGGTTTGAGTGACTCTGTGAGGTACTATGCTTGTAGAATGGGGCCTAGGTTCATGTCCAACCATGTCGTGAATGGTCCTGTGCATATGACTACCATCCTCACATTATAGGCGATATCTCAAACTCACCAGGTGAAGGCATGATGAAGGCTGCAGTGAATTTGCCTAATAATACATTATACATAAAAAATATCCCTCTAGGTGACCACACTCGTGCTTTTCCTTCATCCAGAGATAAAATGTGAGATGAAATAATGGACGTATCAAATGGTAAGAGGCCTCAACTTAGATGCCTTCGGAACCTTTGTCTAGTAAGTAGCCTTAACATCAACAATCTCACTCTAAAACTCAGCAGGCATAGAGGTCTTCTACCAAAGTCACATAGTGATCATTAGTGGTTATCAAAATCCAAGTGCTTCTGAGTATAAAATCTGCACCTCCACTTAAACTCATTTGTGCTCATCAATTAACTCATCTCACCCAACCGTAATCTAACTCTATCCACCTTGGTCTAACTGATGTTTTTTATGTCAAGCTCTAGGGTGTACAGAAACTGGATGGTCAGCTTAGTGTGGACTAGTTCCTGACAATCAAAAACTGATAACCATTTATCAAAATAAACTAGCTCTTGAACTTCAGTAATCATATTCAACTGGGCGAGGGTATCCCAGTCAAAAGTCTGGCTAGCAACTGGAGGCTTATCCACAAGCCTCTCAAACCCCTCATTCTAAAAATCTTCCTTAAAGCCTAAGTGTGGTTTGGCCATTTTCAGCCTTTTCATTGTCCTCTTGGTGCAAGTAGGATGCTTTCCCAGATGCTTCATCATCCTAAAAATGGCAAAAAATATTCTTGATTGCAACAATATTTTCAAATCCAATAGCAATATCAATCCAAACTCGCAAGAATTAAAGTTTCAAAAATACATTAATTTGATATCCTTTATAGAACATAATTCAATTCAAACTATGTACTAAGGTGATCAGGATTAATAACCAAGATTGAATGCATACAAATCCTAGAAAAGAAAATAAATTCATTCCATACAAATGCTATTTTTTGTTGCACAAGAAATCTAATCCACTATCACACCACAAGACTACCATCCTTAAAACATTCAAATTCATTCCAAATAATAACTACAGTTAATCCAAACTAATAGCATAAGCATCCATCAATCAACTAAGATCCACCAATTCATGAAAACATCAATCCATATATCAAGAATTTCATCAATTTCATAGACCATTGCATCCTAACTTCTAACTTCCAATACAAACTACCAAAATCATCCACACTCACAAATCATGCTATAAACTCCAAACCAACCTCAATGAGAGTAAGAAATCAATCAAATACCTTAAATAACTCTTACCCATTGAAAGAAATCAACTAAATCAACCATAAATTCAAATAAAACAAGGGAGAGAAGTTACCTTGGTAGAGAGAGAAGTGAAGATGTGGGAAATGAAATCAACTATTTGGCACAAAAATGGGGTCCACCAATGAAGGAAAACCTTGCTCAGGATGTAGGAAAGCATCTGTTCTAGTTCAGCAGCTTGTGGAGGAAGATTGGAAGAGTTTTGTGTGAAATACGGTTGTGATCCAGGGAAAAATAGGGATCAACTGGTGTGCAGTTTAGTTTGCAACTTTTTCTACTACAATAATAAACAATGTGGATGTGTCAAATCTCTCTATACTTACAAATTTATAAAATTATAGGCAAGTGCACCTATCATTAAAGTATAGTAGTGGCAAGTACCAAGATCAATTTTCCTGTAGAACGAGTTATCTACCGTACTCAATCTTTCTATATTATCTATTTGGTAGTTAAGAAATTTTGTTTAGCTAATTAACTACTAATTGAACTAAGCTAACTAATGTAGTAAAACAAATAAATAACTACCGGTAGTGGAAAACAACCAGACAATCGGCAATAAGATACGTCATACTTAGACTCGAATCGCCCTACAAATCAATTGTGTTATTCTTACTTTGGTTTAACAAGCATATGATTAGCTTGGACCATGGAATACTACCTAAATTAGATTACCTCCTTTTATTTATGTCCCTAATGTCTATTCATAAGCCACCGATAGGCTGGCTGGTCCTATCGCGCATCCTAAGAATACATTACTAGACTTAAGATAGAACTACTAGTCTTAAGGTATTATGTTGCACCTATTATTACCATCTATAACAATATCCATTCTACCAAATGATGGCCCACAACAAATATATCAGATACTACCTGCATTTGTTTATCATCCAACATTGAACTAATATGCTACTACAATTAATCAACACAAAAAACACATTGGATAGATTGCAAAAAAACCATAATTATATTAAACCAAAAGTAATGACAATCACAATATCATCCTAGGGTTCATCTACTCTATGTATGAGAAGAGAATTTAGTTCATCATGCAAAAAAATAAACACAATAGAAAAAAAAAGAAAAGCTAGGAAAAGAAGTCTCCATCTCTGAATTGTTTCTTCTTCAACAAATCCTTGATTTGATGCTCATTAATCAGTGTTGATAATTGGAACTCCCCTGACAGTCATCTCCTATGAAAAATTAACTTTTTTCTATGTATTCTTGCCTCCTCATTTTTTTTCTTTCCATTCTGCCAAATTAACCCAAAAAAATCCTAATAGTAAGAGGACACGGTTTGTGACACAGCCATATTCAAGGTCATGCTTGACCCTTAGAATGTAAAAATCACAAACATTTAATGACACAATTAAGAACATGGACATGACAATTAACACGAGCATGTTGCTCTCTGACATAGGCATGTTTTAAGTCATGTTTGCTCTAGTTTTTGCCAAAACTTAAAATTCAGCTCCAAAACTTGTATAAAATCCTTCCTATAAAGTTCAAATATGACCTAAAAATAAAATATGAACCAATTAAGGCTAAAATATAACAAAAACACACCAAAGGACAAGCAACTATAGGAAAGAACAGATAAAGAAAACATGTATAAATATTACCATATTATATTTTTCCCCCCACTCTTGAACTTTTGCTTGCCCTTAAGCAAAACTTGATGTGAAAGTTAGCATTCCAAGATATCCACAAAAAGTTTGATCAAGTTTCGGATTCAATATGAAAGCTTCCTGAAAACAAAAGAGATAATCAATAGCAAAATAATGATAGAAATACCTCATGCTTCTTCCAAGCTCAAACTCCTCACCTCAATAGTAGAAAAGACAGTTTCAATGCCAAACAGGTTAGCAGTCATAAAATCAAGTTGGTCCAAGATAAGTTACTGCCTCTGAATGATCACCACAAGGAAGGGGCCTCGGTACTAGCTAAAGTAGAAGTAGCCCAAGTCTTTGCAACAACCTACTCCTTAACCTGAATATCTTCTTAGGACCTCAGAATGAACCTCACCGAGCCATCGGGGAGAGTGGTCTTCTGTAACATCCTCATCTCCTTAAATGAGTCCAAGTTGGCCTTCCTGGGGCTCAATACTTCAGAAAGATACCTTGTAGGAGAAAGTGGACTAAGGCTCCTTACCAACCTTGTAATGAATGATCCTACAAAAATGGCCCCAGTCCTTGGTTTGCATGCAATGTCACGCACCAAACAAGTGAAGCCATGGCCTAGATGATAGTGCATTCTTCTAATAATGAAATATAGATAGAAAAGATCCCTCTTAGTCATAACATTGGTTCTCTCCCTCCATCAATGAATGTGGGCAAGCAAATAGTGCATATAACAGATGACAGTTGATTTCAACTTGGACACCTTGGATATCTTAGGCTAGTAAATAGCCGCATCATAAACAATCTAGCGCCAAAAATCCTGAGCTATAAGGGTGGTGGCACCAAAATTGCGCAATGAACTATTATGCTCATTAGACTCAATATGCTATAGGGTGTAGAAACCACAAATGCAACCTAAACTCGTCATTACTCATCGTGTAGCTCTTCTCACCTAAATGAAACTTTATTGCATCCTCCCTAGTCCAACTAATGTTCTTCATTTCAAACTCCAACATGAATAAAAATTAGAGCATCAACTCACTAAAGACAGGGTCCTAACAGTTAAATACAGATAACCACTCATCAAAGTCCACTACGGCTTAGACGTTGTTAACCATACCAAGGTGGGCTAGAGTATTCCAGTCAATAACTCTATTGGCCTTGACTAGCATATCAAATCTATCTTGTTGGGAATCCTTCTTGAAATCAACAACGGATTGAACATCTTTGGCCTTTTTGCCGGCATCTTGGTATGGATCGAGAACTTCTCTTAATGCTTCATCATCCTTGAAAAGGAAAAAATGTTCCCCAATGCAAAAATAAGTCTCAAATTTAAGATAAAAATCCATAATCACAAATTGAAACATGGGGTTAAGTATAGGCATGAAAACATCTGCGTTTCTTAAACACATTTCCAAACACAGGCATGAAAGAGACCGTGTTTGGTATTTGGACCTGAAAAATTTTAAAAATAGAGAAACACAAATTAAAAAATAGGCATGTAGGTAAACACGATCTTAAACATGACCATGCAAAGGACCATGTTTAAGGTTTGAAGCTTAAATTTTTTGAAAACTGAATAGGTATACATTCTTGGTCAAAGGTATAAACGAAACCATGTTTAATGAACACGTTCAAGAACATGGTCATGTATCCAAACATGTTTGAACTCTAGAATGTTGAAATCATGATAAACTTTGGAATAAACATAAGTGAGGTAGAAACCGTGTTGGTGAATACACTTAAAAACACCATCAACTCATATTCCAGAATTCCCATGTCAGAGCTTTGACTTGATTTGCTATAATTGAATAAGTATTGAAATTATGAATTGTAACTATTCTGCTTGGCTTAATTTTGGATGATGATTTCCATTGAAAATTGTTCGTAGCCATCTCTTCAACCAAATCCTGGGCAGCTTCAGCGGCATATTATTTAGAGTAAAACCAATTACTTCATCAATCATTTGCTTGAAAGCATAATTCAGACCATTGTAGAATGTTTGCACTTGCATCCATATAGGTAATCTATGATGTTGACACCTTTTCAACAAATTCTTAAATCCAAGTTGCCACTGGCACACTTGACAGCCATCCGTGTACCAGTTCTTCTAAGCAAAACCCACTTGGCTTCAATGCTATTTCTTTGAATAAATTTGCTCTGCATTGAAACATAAACTTTCACACCACATACCACAATATTTTTTACCAGACACAATTTAGCAGGATATGAGTTCTATCTTCATTTTTAGATCTATGTCACTTATCTCCATATAAAAAATGCCCAAATCCTAAAATAAGATACTACTAGATTCCTACTTATTAAGCTGGACTTGAACCTGAATTTTGTTTTAAATATAAAATCATTTTTTCTTTTCCACATTGCCTACACAAAGACCACTAAGTTTTCTTTTTTTCTTTTCTTTCTAATGAGCAATGAGAATATTATTACTAGTGTAAAGGCTCTTCAAGTACTTCCCCTAGTTTGGAGCCAAGGTAAGTAAATCCTAAGTTATTTTTCCTTAAATAAGAATTTTATTAAAAAATTCAAGCATCTAAAGTAAGCTCCATAAGGGTTCCTAAGTGTTAATTGACACGTAAAGGGCAAAAAGGGAAAAATGGTAATTTTGGCCTAAGTCTGTGGCATGACAGTAATTTATGTGAAATTAGGTTCATGCAAATGTTGTTAGACAAATAAGTGTTTCTAGCCATTTGAACCAAAAGTGAATGTTAAGGGATAAAAACTCACTGGGTGAGAAATTATGCTCTTATGTCTTATAATGGCTTAAGTGACTTAACAGCAAAGTGTGTGAGTAAGAAAAAGCTTTCTATGGGACCAAAGAGTGATGGTGTAGGAAGAGTTTATGTGGCCTAAGTGAGTCAAAGCTAAGTTTGAGGGCCAAAATGAAAAAATGAGCAAAATGGGCCAAGTGGAAGTAGTTGGATATATATTTGGTAGAGTTAGGGACTAGTCATCATCTCCCTCATCCACCATTTTCATAGCTCTCCTCTCTCCATAGCTCCTCCTCATCAAAGCTCCTAATCTACCCAAAATTTGATGAAAATTGAAACTCCTAAAGCTGTTCCAACAAGCCCTTAGCTCCTTTTCGGTGGAATTGATGCATGTGGCAACATAATTTTTAGGAGTCGCCACCAATTGGTTTCACCTAGGTCAATTGAATATCTGTTATGGTCTGCGAGACATTCTAAGATCGTGAGTCGGTTACGTTAAAAAAACCTTATTATAGTGCCCGGAAATTGGCACCATGAGGTTCAGTTTTATCTTTTCCTAAATTTTTATTTTTTAACCTAATCATTGATGAAATGGTTTTAATGAACTTTATTTAATTATGTTTATTTAATTAATTTAATTCCAAACCGTGAATCTTATCAAACCAATCGGACATGGAATCTTAGATGTCCTTGAAATTTTGGAACTTTACCAAATCAACAAAAAATATGAAAGAAATATCTTGTTCTAAGCCATGAATCTTATGAGACCAATCGGCTTTGAACAATCTGTGTCAAAATGTTACCAAATCACCAAGAACGGATTCTTAAAAAATTTGTTAAGTATTTAAAAATTTTAAACTTTAGATGCTTTGCGAGAATTAAATAAAGAAAATCACATTATGCCAGAATTAAAAAGAAGATAAAGATGAATAAAGAGATAAAAAAATTAACAAAACCAATAAACATCCTAGGTTATATTCCTATGTGGGTTTAATGGCTAAATTTAATGGAAGGCCAAAATAAACAAACAAACAAACAAAGAAACAAAGGAAAACAAACAATAAAAACTTGCTGACAGTGACTAATCTGTAAAAAGAAGAAAAGTTAGTGATTTATATGAACGTAATAGAAAGTCAGAGGCCTAAGTTAAGGTTATACCAAAACTGGAGGTGTTCAAGGGTCAGATCCGGAGAGAGACGGGTCTGGTCGGGTCGGATTCTGAAGTGGGTTGCGAGTGGGATCCTTTCCGATTCCTCGAACGGTGGCTGCGATTCGACAGAGGGTGGCCCAGGATGGGATGGCGGCGTCTATGGCGAGAGCAACAGTGTTGCGCGGCGAACTTGAGGAGCAGGGACGGCTGGAGACGATGAAGGAAGAACCTAGGCACGGTGGCCGACGCTTGGAGGGCGTCGCGAGGGGGGAGGACGAGCAGCTGGTGCTGACGGCGATGTGGCTATAGCGGCGGATAGAGGGCTGGAGCCGTGGGCAGTAGACGGAGGCCTCCAGAGACGGTGACGGAGGAAGGAAGACGGAGCGTCGAGGGAAGGAAGTTGAAGCGTCGGGTGTCCAGGGAGAGAAAGGCAGAGGTGGCTGCTGAAGGAGGGAAAACTTAGGGTTCTGGGTAAGGGTGTCGAGAAAATAGGATATTTGGGCTGTAGTTTCTCCTTTTTTCTTTAGAAGCTTAGGGTTTCAAATTTCCTCCCATATTTTCATCAATTAATGGCCCATACTTATACTAAGAGCGGCTAGGCTAGATTATCTAGGTTTTACAAAGTTTAAACTTGATCCAAATTGAATTTGAGGAAATTAAGATATAATCTGATAAAATATTAGTTTAAGTCCAACAAAAACTCTCAAGCTGCTGATCTTACCCTAAATTCTGTGCGAATTTCAATTTGACCCAAAACTTTAAGGATTTATCAATTAAGCCTAAAACTTCCTAAAATTTTCCAAATTTCCTTAAAATTTCATGATCACATCATATTTGCCCTCAAACTCTCTATTTCTAACAAATTTACCTCGAATTTTTCAATTTTTCCCCAAAATCCCCTAAAAATTCCTGATTTCTTCTCAAACTTTCCTCTTTTCTCTAAATTAACCTAATAAAACTCTCCGGACTCTAAATTAGTGCCTAGAATAAATTAATTCATATTTCTACCCTAGATAAACACTTTAAACTCCTAAAATCAATAACATCTAAAAAGACCAAATTTCCTCTACAAAACCAAAATGCTCTTAAACTAATTTTTTCTAACGTATAACTAAAACAAAAATTAGTACCCGGACAAAATTGCGTGTCAACAATGCATTTGAGCTTGGTTTTGCAAGTTTTTGGTTCAAATCCTATGGTAGGCATCTTTGATCCTTGTAGGTTAGATCTAAGCTTATTAAATGGTTAGAAATGGTCTTAATTTTGAGCCCTTGATGTCCAATTTGGTTGAATTCAAGCTTGGAACTCAAAAGGAACCCCATTGGAGCTAGGTTGAGCCTTTGGTGAATAATTGCTTGGATTTGTGCAAATCTTCATTTGAGGTGATAGCCAAAGGCTATTGCCTCCTCGATAGTAACTCCCTGCCAGAATATTGGCCGAGGAGTCTGACGTCACCCAAGAGAGGATCTTTTCATTGACCTCGGAAGGTGCGAAGTCAAACACTATGAGCTCGAGACTTTGGTTAGCTCGTCAGGAATTCTGAGGACAACACCGTCTCCATCGAGGGGCCAAACTGACCGTCTTCGGGTAAGAGAGCCATCTCTCTGAAGCAAGGGAGAATCTCCCCGAAGGCAGAGGCCCCGAAGAGGTCTTCCCCGAACAAGAAACACCTGAACAAGGGAATCCCCGAACTATGGGTGTGAGTCCCGAAGAAGGTGTTCATCAAGGGAACTCCCAGAACTATGGGATAGATCCCGAAGGAGGTGCTCGCACCGAAGGACGGATAGAATCTGAAGAGGGTGCACGCACCGAAGGGCGACCTCGCCCAGGGGACCTCGGGAGTACGGTATGAGCATTTAAGGAGCCTCTGACATGTCGCCCACAAGCCCTACACGTCACATCTGAACGGTGAACTGACACGCCGCAGCCGCCCCAGTCCTGACACAACCTGTCCAGGTCCAGGGCTAAAGGAGGCTGTAAACGGCTGCCTGTCCCCTAGGTCCAAAAATACAGATCAAGTCCGACCGAACACGTGTCATGATCTGAACGGACCAGCTACTCCTATAAATACTAGGAAATGGGACTGGGCAAAGGATGGGCATTTTCCTCCCTCTGAGAAAACACAAAACAGGCAAGACACTTGATCCCTTAGTGTTCTTCCTCCACTTTCACTCAGAAAACTGACTTGGGCGTCGGAGGGTCCTCCCCGGAAAAGCAAACCGGGGACCTCCTAACCTCTTCTTTGAGCCTTTCAGGCACACTCAGCTGGGAAACCAGAGCTCCAGGCGCTCGCCTCCTCAGGAAGTCCTTCCACCTGTCAACATGACAGCAAACGAAGATGCCTTGGGGCATCATTTGGCGCCGTCTGTGGGAAACTATTCCCAGGTAGCTGTTGTCGAAACTCGGCGTTCGAAGGAAAAAGGACTCCCGAAGCCCCCGTCCGCGCCTGAGACCCAACCGGCTACCGAACAAAGTCCCCCAGAGACTTCCTTGCCTGAAGAGGAACGCCCTCTTGTCATCACCATGGGTTTTTTACGAGACTTTCAGAGGTCTGTTGCGGCTGAAATGACACAACAGATAGACCGAAGATGGCCGCAACCAGCCCAGGCACAAAAACCCACTTCGACAGCACGACTTCGGGAGAAAAGCCCAAGGGCAACCCATCATAGCTCGGGAAGTGGGGAGCCACGGGAAGAGTCCTCGACAGATAACTTGCCCCTCGGAGCACGGCTGGCGGAGAGAGCGAGGCCTGAACGACCCGAAGTCCCGTCCAGAAGAAGTTTGTCGCCAGAGGAAAGGTCCCCCTCACCTCGGTACCGAAGTCGCTCACCGAAGAGACGGCAACAGTCCTTTTACCCAAGAACCTCCAAGCACCAGGAAGAGGAGCCCAGTGCTACGCTCCTCCTGGAGAAAGTCTTGGCAAGACTGGAGAGAGTGGAACAGCAGGTGGCACGCAAGCCTGTTTGGGCCAGGCTAACTGAAACCGTCTCTGGAGAGGAAACTCCTTTCGCCCGAACAGTGGTCGAGGCGGCCATGCCAAGTGACTTCAGGCTACCTCGGCTAGAGACCTATGAGGGTCGGACTGATCCCCAGGCCCACCTAACAAAGTATAAACGCAGCATGGTGCTACACGGGGCTGATGATGCTACACTCAGCAAGTGCTTTGAAGTCACCCTCGCAGGACCAGCAACTGCCTGGTACAATTCCCTGCCTCCCGGAAACATCAGGGGGTTCCAGGATCTGTCCACAGCGTTCACCCAACAGTTCATTGGGAGCAAGCCGACGGCGAAGATGCCCGTCCAGATGTTCGACATAGCACAAAGAAACAGGGAGACCATCCGTGACTATGTCGAGAGGTTCAACAGAGAGGCTCTCTGTGTTCCGGACTTTCGTCCCGAAATCCGCATCCTCGCCATGACGAGGGGCCTCCGGAGGGATTCGCACTTGTTTTATGAATTCTCCAAAGATCCCCCGGACACGCTGGGAGAATTCTACCGAATGGCTGAACAACATATGACAGCTGAAGAGCTGAGAATGACTGGACCGAAGGCTGACCATATTCACACTCGTGGCAAAGGATCCAGCCAGCAAGCCCAGTGTCCAACGGAACAGTTAGGGCGACCTCGGAGAATGCGAGTAGGAGGAACGAAGCCCCAAAACTTTACACCTCTGAGCACCACGAGGGCTAACGTCCTCATGGCGTTGGAAAAACAGGGGGCTCAAATCCAACGACCGAGGGGCATGACTGCTGACAATAGAAGGAACATGAAGAAGTTCTGTCAGTTCCACCGTGATCACGGTCATGACACCGAAGACTGCTTTCAGTTGAAAAAGTACATTGAATCACTGATAAAGCAGGGCCAGCTTCGGCGTTATTTGAGAATGCCTTCCCCGAAGGGGAAAAAAGAGGAAGAAGGAAAGCCCGATGACGAGGATTACGATTCAGACAGGTGAAGGAACCGAAGTCCGAGAAGGCGTCCTCCACCTTCGGAAGGAGTAATACAGACGATCACAACCGGACTTCCATCCTCGAAAAGAAAAAGAAGGGCCAGAGAGATAGCGGTGATGGAATATCAGAGCCCAACGAAAAAATTGGCCCGCGAGGATGGCTCCACCATCGTATTTCCCCATGACGATCCATTGCTGATAATGGCGAGGATAGGAAACTGGGACGTCAAGAGGGTACTGCTGGACGATGGGTCAAACGCAGACGTCTTGTTCTCACATTTGCTGCCAAGCTTGGGCGTATCCAGGAGTGACCTCAAGGCTGTTACTTCACCCAGGTTCGGCGTAGGACCATCTGAGCTACCTGTCCTCGGGTGGATCGACCTCCCCTTGATGATGAAAGGAACTTCGGAGAAAGGAACTGCTGAGTTGTTCGCCTCTACCATGGCAAGATTCATAGTCATGGACGTTCCTTCGTCATACAACGCCATCCTCGGCAGACAGACACAGGGAAATCTGCACATTCGCCCAGATGTAAAGTACTTGACCGTCACCTTCGCCACCAAGGAAGGAGACGCAAAGATCTTCATTGATCAAGGCGAGGTGAGAAAGGTGTTCGTCAGAGCATGAAAGGCTCCAGCAAGCAACTTAGCACATGCTGTAGAAGCAAAAGAGCTGGAAAGGGGCGAGGCAGAAGATCCCACAAAAGCGGAAACAGAAGAAGTAGAGCTTGTCCCAGGCCATAATACCCGAATAGGGAAAAGCATGGCCGAAGGAGACAAGGAAAAACTTGTATCTTTTCTGCTCGCAAATAAAGATCTGTTCGCCTACTCGCCGAAGGACATGCCAGGGGTAAACCCTCGCGTAATCCAGCATAGCCTCAAAGCGAGTCCGGAAATAAAACCTGTCCGGAAAAAGAAACGGAGCATCTCAGCTCACAAAAGTGACTTCGTCAAGACCGAAGTCCAGCGTCTGATAGACGCTAGCGTTATCCGGGAGGTAAACTACCCCTAATGGCTAAGCAACGTGGTAATTGCCACAAAAGAAGGAAGTAGTAAGCTCCGGATGTGCATCGACTTCAGAAATTTGAACGATGCTTGCCCGAAAGATTCGTATCCTCTTCCGCCAATAGACCAACTGGTAGACTCAACTGCCGAGTACGGGCTCCTAAGTTTCCTGGACGCTTTCAGTGGGTATCATCAGATAAGGATGGACCCCGAAGATGAAGAGAAGACTGCCTTCATCACTGAGGGAGGAACATATTGCTATATCAGGATGCCCTTCGGACTCAAAAATGCAGGAGCCACCTACCAGAGGCTGATGAACAAAGTCTTCAAAGACCAATTGGGGAGGAACATGGAGGTGTATGTTGATGATATGATAGTCAAAAGCAAACTGCCTGGCTACCACGTTGCAGATTTAGAGGAAACCTTCCACAAACTCAGAGCCTTCGGGATCCGCCTTAATCCTGAGAAATGCATCTTCGGGGTGACCTCGGGAAAGTTCCTTGGGTACATGGTATTCGAAAGAGGCATCGATGCTAACCCCGAGAAGATTAAGGCTCTGCTTGAATTCCGAACTCCTGCCACAGTCAAAGACGTGCAAAGGCTCACCGGAAGAATAACCTCTCTGAGCAGGTTTATTTCCAGGTACGGAGATAGGTGTCGACCCTTCTTCAAAGTCCTCACAAAGGCAGCAAAGATGGAAGGTGACCTCGGAAGGAATGGTCATCCTTGGGATGAAGATTGCCAAAAAGCCTGGGAAGAACTCAAAGTCTACTTGGCCAGCCTGCCGACCCTGCGGCAACCTCGGGAGGAAGAGCCCCTCGTATTATACCTCGCCGTCACAGAAAAAGCTGTGAGCTCGGTCCTCGTGAAAGAAGAAGGGCCAAAGCAATGGCCGGTCTACTATGTCAGCAAGTCCCTGCATGGCGCCGAAGTCAGGTACCCTTTGCTTCAAAAAGCCATATATGCCTTAGTGCTTGTAGGGAGAAGGTTGCGGCCATACTTTCAGGCTCACCCCATTATCGTCCGAAGTACCCTGCCTCTACGGGATGTTATGAGGAAAGTGGATCATTCGGGAAGGCTTTCCAAGTGGTGTATAGAGCTTGGCGAACACGACATCACGTATGAGCCCCGGAAAGCTATAAAAGCTCAAGCTTTGGCAGACTTCATCGCCGAAGTACCAAATACCGAGGAGGGACATTCGTTTTCGGGCGAAGACGAGCCAGAATGGACGTTATATGTTGACGGGGCCTCAGGATCCGAACACCAGGGAGCTGGAGTGATTATCAGAGGCCCCGAAGGCCTAGAAGTAATTAAGGCCATCAAATTCAGTTTCAACGCCACCAACAATATGGCCGAGTATAAGGCCCTCATAGCAGGATTACGCCTGGCCAGAAAAATTGGCGTGAGAAACTTGAAAGCCCATAGTGATTCCCAGCTGGTGGTCCGGCAAATGGCAGGGGACTATGGCGCGAAAGACCCGACCTTGGCGAAATACCATGAGTTGGTAACAAAGCTTATTCAGGAGTTCGACGCCGTGAAAATCGAGAACGTACCCCGACGAGAAAATGCTGAGGCAGACTGTTTGGCGAAGTCCAAAACTTGCACCGAAGTGCTAAGCCACCCCAGCATCGTGGTGTTAAGCATGGAGACCTCGGGGAAAGGATGGAAAGAACCAATCAAAACATATCTCGCAACCAACACACTCCCCGAAGACCCCAGCGAAGCCGCAAAAGTGCGAAGGCGCTCGGGACGTTTCTTCTTAATTGGAAAAGAACTATATCGGCAAGGATATGCAAATCCACTACAGAGGTGTGTTAGTGAAGAGGATACTGAAATGATCCTTGAAGAAGTTCACGAAGGTGCCTGTGGTTCGCACATTGGAACCGACGCCCTGGCAGCAGTGATACTTCGCCAAGGATACTTCTGGCCTACCCTGAGAAAGGACGCCAAGCAGTTCGTCCGGAAATGTGGTAGTTGCCAGAGACATGCGAACATCCAAAGAACACCCTCGGAGTTCGTGACTTCGGCAGACTATCCTTGGCCCTTCGCAGTTTGGGGCATAGATCTCATTGGGCCACTTCCAACGGCACCTGGAGGCGTAAAGTTCTGCGTAGTAGCAGTAGACTATTTCTCTAAGTGGGTCGAGGCAGAACCTCTGACAACTATCTCGGCAAAAGAAGTGTAGAAGTTCGTATGGAAAAACATCGTATGCAGATTTGGCATACCGAGGGTACTCGTAGCTGACAATGGATCCCAGTTCACAGACAAAGGATTCCAAGAGTTCATTAGCGACCTTAGGACAAAAATGCACTTCGCCCCAGTAGCTCACCCCCAAAGTAATGGGCAGGTGGAAGTATCTAACAGGACCATAAAAGATGGTCTGAAAAAGAGACTGAGGGAAGCAAAAGGGAAATGGCCAGGAGAACTCCAGAGCGTGTTATGGAGTTACCGAACAACACCCCGAAGAGCCACAGGGGAAACGCCCTTTTCACTCGTCTTCGGCACAGAGGCCATCATCCCTGTCGAGGTAGTACAACCGTCAATACGAGTCCAAGTGTTCGATGAAAATGGAAATGACCTCGGCCTGAGAACCAAGCTCGACCTCCTCGGCGAACACAGAGAAGTAGTCGAGCTGAGAAGAAAAGCTTTCCAGCAAAGAGTAGCAGCAGCCATAAACCTACGCGCCAGGCCAAAGGGAATAAAACAGGGAGACCTCGTTCTCCGAAAGGCTGAATTTGCACCCCGAAAGCCATCCCACGGGGTACTTCGCGCAAATTGGGAAGGACCGTACCTGGTACTTGCCGAAGTACGAAAAGGAGTTTATAAGCTCGGTGATGCCGAAGGCATAGAATTAAAAAACACTTGGCACTCAGAGGCCTTGAAAAAATTCTATGCCTAAAAGTTTGGTGGGAAGGTTGTATTGCACAAGTTGGACAAATTTGTCTAAGTAAAAAGTTCTGAAGAAGCACAAAACAAGAGTCTCAGAAAGCAATCGCCGAGGAAAGCAAAAGTAAGTTTTCCGAAGTCTCTTGAGCGAATATGTTCGGGACAAAGGAAAACAAGAGTATGGTTCTCCGAAGTCTCTTGAGCGAATATGTTCGGGACAAAGGAAAGCAAAAGTATGGTTTTCCGAAGTCTCTCGAGCGAATTATGTTCGGGACATAGGGAAACAAAGGGATCTGGAAAAAAATACTTAGCCAAATTTTTATCTATTGAGCCAAAGAGTGCTTACAGAGAAGAAAGTTACTGAAAGACTACAAAAAAGAAGAAGAAAATGAAGACAAAAGGCCCTAGTACTAAGGAACCTCGGCGTCTTGAGAACTGCCAGCCTCTGTGCCTTTGTCAGCAGCCTTCGGCGCCGAGGGAGAAGGAGGCAGTTTCAAGTGCTCGATCTTGGACCAAGTCCACCGAGGCTCCTTGGGGATGTTCATGCCTTCCAGGAAGGAGAGGTCAAAATCTGGGAACTTCTGCAGAATTTGGTGCCGAGCAAGACAGAAGCCGTCTTGAAAGCCCAATTTCGTCATATCATCGGACTCCCGCTTCTTGACCGCCAAATCTGCATAGTCCTTCTCCAGATCTGTGTAATCCTTCTCTAGATCCTTAAGCTTTCTCTTCAATGCCTTCATCTTCTTCTTCTCTTCTGAAGGCTTCTTCAGAGATGCGACCTCGACTTCGAGCTGGGCCTTTTCCTCGAGCGTCTTCGCAAGGATTACGTCACTTTCTGACTTATCCTTTTGAATCGCTTCTACGACCGAAGTCAGCTCCGCCATTCGAGAGCCGATGTCGGAAAGTTTCTAGGAGGTGCCTTTCTCAAGTTCCTCTTTCTCTTTTATGAACCCCTCCCGAAGATCAGCAATTTCCTTCTCTGAAGACTGCTTCAGCTGAGCATTGTCGGCAGCCAACGCCGAACACTGGGCCTTCGTCTTGGTGTAAAGGTCCCAGAGTGACGCCCTCCGTTCTGTCTCTCGCGCCACCCGAACACGGAGCAACCCGACATACCCCATCAGCTGCAAAAAAAAAAGGGGCAAAACAAAGGGAAAATGACACTAAGTAAAAAGCAAAGGCGAAATTGGCGCGAAGGAAACAGTGAAGCATACCTGGGCGGCATGTTCAGTGAGTTTGGTGGCCAAAGAGATGTCGCCTGGGTAAGCCTCCGTAAGGGCCTTATAAGAGGCCTCAGTAAACACCCCTTTGCACATCTGCCTGGCCATCTCGGGACAGTCCTCGGAGTACATATTCATGTCCTCCGTGAACGTCCAGAAGGGCTCCTTCAGAACTTTCCCTGCTGGGACTTGGGCATCCTGAAGGGCCCTCTTGCGGGCGTGTTCGGCAACCCAGTCAGGAGCGGCCACCTCCGATGCACAACAAGACAGGAAAATTGGTTAAGGCCAGAAAACCCTTAAGGACTTACAAGAGAAGAAAAGGGTTCTTCGACAAAATACAAACCTGCTGGCACCTCGGTAACGTCGTCGTCAAGAATCGACGTCGCCTCAGTAGAGATCCCCTTGCCTTTTATTTGGCGCCATTCCTCGGCAGAAGGGGTCTCCCCCCCATCGCCCTCCAGAAGGGCATGCGAAGGCGTGGGGCTTTGAGGAAGGACGTCGGAAGAAGGGACGTTGACAGAAGGAACCTCGGGCAAAGGGGCAGCAAGGTCTTCGGGCTCCTCGCCTACCTCTTCCAGAATTTGCGGAAGAGAGGAAGGAGCAGCTTTCTTTGCCCGTTTGGAGGGAGGGCCGCCCGAAGTCTGCTTCCGCCTCCGAGAGGCGGCCTTCTTTGTCTGTTCGCCCCTCTCGGCCTACCCCGTAAAAAGAGCCTTGTAGAAGGCAGCCATGTCGTCGCCCATCTCTGAAAAAAGAAAAAAGAAGATCAGTGTAAGTCCAAGATGAAGTTATGAAGGAAAAAATGAGAAAGTAACTTACTCTTGTAGAAAGACTCATAAGTCTCTTTCCCCCGAAGGAGTTTTACGAGCCAGGAGTCCTTCCCCGAAGAAGCCGGTTTCGGCATATTGAGGTCTGTCACATGCTCCTTTACCACCTTGAGTTCCCGAAGGACCTCTTCGGTCATGAGCCTCCAGTTGATCGGAAAGGGGTAAAGGGCACGAGGAGAGACCTCGGCAGCCCAGTCAGAGACGGCCCGGATGCGCCTGTCGAAGTCCTCGAAGATAGGTGCTACGTCAGCGTCTAGCAGTATCTTCGGGTCAACAACATCCATCTTGAGCCTCCCCTGAGCCCACTTGGTCGGGACGTGCGACCAAGCCTCCGACTTCTTCAGGAAAAAGAATTTTTGTTGCCACCCTCGCCAGCTGTCTTTGGTGGCGAAGGTGAACGTATACTTTTTGCTCCCGGATCCCCGAGGTAGCATAAAGTAGAAGCCACCCTTCGGGACCACGAAGAGCTTGTAGTACTGGAGAAAAACTACAAAGTGAGGTTTTATTTTGAAAACGCCGCACATACAGAGGAAGGCATTGAAATAGCAGTACGAGTTCGGTGGGAGTTGGTTAACGGCAATGCCATGGAAGTTGCAGAACGCGCTAACCATCTTCGGGGGGGGATACCAAAGTCCAGCCTTCAGTTGGGCTCGGAAAACGGTGATTTCATCACTTCGGTTGGAGAAAGGAAATTGGTCAGGACGGGGCAACCTCGTCACAGAGTAAGAGGGTAAGAAAAACTTTTTCTTCCACTTCGCTAGTTTTTCCGGAGTAGTGCAGCAGGGGTGAGAAAGAAGAGGTTGCCAACTCTCGGGAACAGGCATGATGAAAACGAGTTCGGGAAAAGCAAAGAAGAAGCTTTGAAAAAAGCAAAAGGACTAAAACCCACCAAAGGTCTTGCCGGAATCTGGATTCCTGGAAGCCGTCGTGAAAAGTGGTCAGAAAAATGCCTGAAAAAGGAGAACCGCCGCGGAAAATCGGGAGAGAATTAGAAGGCAAAAGAAAGCAAAAGCAGAAGAAGAAAGAGGGTTATGACAGGACTGATATATATAGGCCGAGAAGGCCAGGAGAACCGTCGTCATTAGTGCCCCTCGGAAGGCGAAGCGTCGCCATAACTGCTAAGAGCGCCTGAAAAGTCGCGCCAGCCGTACTCAGTGCATTCTTACCCAATAAAAGTGTGCCATGTGTCGGTCATCGCGCAGCAAACGTGCCACGTGTCGTCCATCACGTCGAGCACGCCCTCTGACACCATTTGGTCTAGAGGCGCCGCCCTAGATTGACTCTGCTGGATACAGGACGCGACGCATGAGCAAACCTATAAAGGCAAAAAAGTAGGTTACCTCGAAGACACCAAAAGACAGCTTGTGACTTCGGGCAAAAGGTCTATCTTCGGTACAAGGTTATCCTATTTCCCCTCGCCATGAGGACACCAAGAGACAGCCTGTGACTTCCGGCAGAAGGTGTATCTTCGGCACAGGGACAGCCTATCTTCTCGCGCCTCGAGGACGCAAAAATGCTGCCCATCGTTACAAGCAGAAGAAGGCGTTTTCGGCACAGATATCACAACCACAGGACCCGAAAACCGATGAACCGAAGTTTCTCACTTCGGCTTTTCGGAGGGGGGCCTGTGATAGCCAAAGGCTATTGCCTCCTCGGTAATAACTCCCTGCCAGAATATTGGCCGAGGAGTCTGACGTCACCCAAGAGAGGATCTTTTCATTGACCTCGGAAGGTGCGAAGTCAAACACTATGAGCTCGAGACTTTGGTTAGCTCATCAGGAATTCTGAGGACAACACCGTCTCCATCGAGGGGCCAAACTGACCGTCTTCGGGTAAGAGAGCCATCTCTCTGAAGCAAGGGAGAATCTCCCCGAAGGCAGAGGCCCCGAAGAGGTCTTCCCCGAACAAGAAACACCTGAACAAGGGAATCCCCGAACTATGGGTGTGAGTCCCGAAGAAGGTGTTCATCAAGGGAACTCCCAGAACTATGGGATAGATCCTGAAGGAGGTGCTCACATCGAAGGACGGATAGAATCCGAAGAGGGTGCACGCACCGAAGGGCGACCTCGCCCAAGGGACCTCGGGAGTACGGTATGAGCATTTAAGGAGCCTCTGACATGTCGCCCACAAGCCCTACACGTCACATCTGAACGGTGAACTGACACGCCGCAGCCGCCCTAGTCCTGACACAACCTGTCCAAGTCCAGGGCTAAAGGAGGCTGCAAACGGCTGCCTATCCCCTAGGTCGAAAAATACAGATCAAATCCGACCGAACACGTGTCATGATCTGAACGGACCAGCTACTCCTATAAATACTAGGAAATGGGACTGGGCAAAGGATGGGCATTTTCCTCCCTCTGAGAAAACACAAAACAGGCAAGACACTTGATCCCTTAGTGTTCTCCCTCCACTTTCACTCAGAAAACTGACTTGGGCGTCGGAGGGTCCTCCCCGGAAAAGCAAACCGGGGACCTCCTAACCTCTTCTTTGAGCTTTTCAGGCACACTCAGCTGGGAAACCAGAGCTCCAGGCGCTCGCCTCCTCAGGAAGTCTCTCCACCTGTCAACATGACAGCAAACGAAGATGCCTTGGGGCATCATGAGGTAAGGGATTTATGTTATGACATGATTAAATGATGTATAAGTAGTGTTAGAACACTTGGGAGTGAGTTGGAATAAGCCATAAATGATTGGAATTTGTTTGGGCAAGATTTGGAATGAGATTGACGAAGAAAGGGGTGAAGAATTTCAGCTCCAGGGGTTAGTGCGATCGCACCGATGTGGTCGCATTGAGCTTTAGAGGAAGAACAAGTTGCCTGAGATGTGCGATGCTGTTGCACCAATTATCTAGTGCTATCACAACATTTCTAACAACTTCCATAAAATTATGATGTTGTCACACCACAATGCAATGCTATAACATTGCGCCTGAATTGTGCTAACCTTGTTTCTAAGTGTCCTAAATCAATTCCTAAGGCTTAGGTCAATAAATGATTAATAAATGAGTAAGAGGGCTAAGGAAAAATGGATAAGTAAGGTAGCTTAAGTCACAAATAGGGTACTAATGAGGGACCTAGTATTGTACGAGTCTTCCAATAGCCAAGGGCTGAGGTTGTGAACCTCCGGCATTGGAGAGGGACGCGAGAAGGGTCTAGGGCCCTTGATGACCCAAGGGTAGAGGCCAAGTGCCTCTGGGCATTGAGCGGAACCTAAGAGGTCCCAACTAAGGTGATGGGCTCGATAAGCGAATCAACTAAGTTATCTGAGTCGAGTTCAGGGGAACTTGGTGAAGTTTAGCCACTAAGTTCAATTACTTGGCACAACAGGTAAGGGGAAGTAACGATTAAGAGCTAAGTATGTGATGATTTACTCTAAGTAGCTCGTAAAAGGTGGGCAAGGTCAAGTAAGTTAGGGCTTACTTAAGGTGCCCGTAAGGAGGACTTCATGGGGTTTAATCAAATGTTAGCATTGGATACAAGGGCCAGTATCCAAGTACCCAAGCTGTATGAGCTCACGGCAATTAAGGAAACCTTTGGGTGTAAGGAAGTCCTAAGTGCATAAACATGTGCATTCATTCATCCATCCATCCAAACATTACATTGTATTATTATTGTTGTTTATTAGTTGCTTGCGCTTATTGTTTGTTGTGTTGCTTGTTTGCTTGGTTTGTTTGTATATATATATATATATATATATATATATATATATATATATGTTTTTGCATATATTTTCTTTGCAGGTGCCAAATCCCTTACTGAGTACTTTCGAGTACTCACCCCTTATGTGTTGTGAAGGTATTTAGAAAGCTAGTTGGGCTTAACAGTTGGTGAAGGGCGAATGTTAGTGCTAAGTTTTAATTGTCTGAAGGTACTCTCTAAGTATGAATCCTTTGGTTAAAGATTCCTTATAGTATAAGTTGGTACTGACTAAAGATAGGTTGCTCAGTGGAAAGTAAGGCTTTCAAAGCTAAGTATGCACAAGGAAAGTAAGGCTTACCACTTGAAGATAGGTTGCTCAGTGGAAAGCTAATGGTGGATCTTAGTAGATATTGTTCTCACTGTTGTATGTATGACAGTTTTTGTACTAATGATTGCCTCTACTAGTATCCATTAGTGCGTCTAACACTAGGTTTATATTTGGGTGCATATAAGTTTGAGATGTATGCATATAGTTGTTACTTGAAGTTAAAGCAACTAAAGTTTTACATCTTGGCTCGTTTAGAATTGAGATTTCATTAATTGTCGCAGTGCTATTTTCATTGTTATTTTTATTTAAATGCTATTGCATAGCCAGGATGATGCATATATATTTTTTGTGCAAGGTAAGCTAAGCAACTAGTTGCACGTAATGATTTAAGATACTTCATAAGTAAAGACTGGCCAGTTGTAACCTAAGTAGGATTATAGTTCTCAAAGAGCCTACTAGTGTCAGCAAATCAGGGCACTAGGGCCACAACAAGGCTAGTAAAAAGCAGGTAAGGACATAATATAGCAATAGTAATATCATCGACCTTGAAGTCCTTATGTAAATACAATCATTATTTGAAGAATGATCAAGGATTTAAACACCAAAAGTCAAAACAGGAAGTTGTCCAACCTGATCTCTTGGAAATATAGAAAAAGGAGAAGGATTTCACTAAATAAATGATCTCCAACTAATTTTTAGGCTTATTGTTCAATAGAAATTTTTTTTTAGCCTTCTAAAATAACCACAATGTTGTTTTCTAGTCACGTCCTGTAATGCCCGGACAATCCAAAGTGATTAGGTCCCGGGTTAAATGGATTTGGAGCATAAGAATTTTTCCTTAATTAGGAATTTAGCTCAATTAAATTGAGAAGACAATATGGCATGTGCATAATTGAGTGTTGAACATCTTAAAAATAAGCTTGGCTTAGGCCAAGAGAAATAGTAATGAAAATGGTGGTTTTTAAAGATGAGGGACTAAATTGAACAAAGGGATTTTTAGTGGTTGGGTTCAATTGCCCAAATTTAGAAAGTTGGAGGACTAAAGGGGGAATTATGCCATTTTAATGGCTTTGGATGCCTTAGCCAGCCATGCCCCTCCAATTCCCAATATTTTATGTCACCTTCCTCCAAATCCTATTATTTTAATCCACCTCCCATCCTTAGTCATCACCTTGGATTCTTTCTTCACCTACTTTTGACTTTTTCTACCAAACTTACACAAAAGTCTTCCAATTAGTCTTCCATCCATTAAATCTTGTCTCCCACTCATTTCAAACACATTATTCATTCCCTATTATTTTAATCCACCTCCCACCCTTAATCATTACCTTGGATTCTTTCTTCACCTACTTTTGACTTTTTCTACCAAACTTACCCAAAAGTCTTCCAATTAGTCTTCATCTCTTTTAATCTTGTCTCCCACCTTCCAAGCACATTATACACTCATTTTCCTTCCCATATGGCTGGCCATTACCTTCCCACACATTAAAACATAATCACTCCACTCATTCAAAGCCATTTGCTCTCAAACTCTCTCATTCTCTCTCCATTTTCTTCCATACCAAGTCTCATCATTCCAAACACATTTCCAACTCTTTTCTCATCCAAATATTCGTCCATAGCTAGAAATAATCATTCCTCAAATTAAAACCAAGTATTCTTGGTTGAATTCAAGCTCTAAGACCATAAAGAGCAAGAATCAGATGAAGAATTCAAAGAAAACCAAGGAGGAAAATTTGGCCATTTCCATTTCTTGGAGGTTTTAAGCTCTACTCAAGGAACTCTTTGTGTGATTGAGTTTCTAAGTTCATTAGAAGCAAGAAATCAAGAAGAAGCTTGAAGAACATCAAGCACAATAAATTGGCGTTACCTCTTCTGTGAGGTTCTGTAAGTGTACACCAAGTGTTCTTGGTATTTTGTGTTATTTGGGTTAATCACCAAGATTTCTTGGTATCTTATGGTTACTAATAAAATTCGGCCCATCTTGGTTCTTATGCTAGAAAACAATTTCTAGAGTCAACAAGCAAGGAAAACGAAGGAAAATAAGCTTATAAAGCTTTCGGTGTTGTGGGTAAGGATTCCTATACTCACTTTATTGCATGGTATAATTCCATGGCCTTTTTATGTGAGTATTCGGGCCCCTAGGTGATGGTCAAAGAACCATGTGATCCTAGGAGTGCTAAGAGGGCTTAAGTTATGTTATTGCTTCGGCAATTCTGTTTTGCTCATGAGCTAAGTTAAGTAAGCAAGCATTATGGGCTAGGAGTTAAGGCGGCCACCTTAATTCCTATGCTAAGTGAGCTCTCCGAAAACATTAAGTATATGAAATTAATGAACTAAAACTTGAGGGATGCTTGCTGCCCTTCTGTGAACAAAGTGTTAAGTGGCGTGTGTTTGTGTGCTTCTTTGATTTGTTGTGCATGCTAACCCCCGATTATGATATTATTGCTATATGCATGTATCTTTTTGTTTTCTTTGTCTTTATGTTTCCTTTGCAGGAATAAGGATTATTTTGCCATTACATTCTTGGCATATGTTAGGCCTTGGAGGCCATAAGTTAGGCATTGGATGCCACGGAATCCTTATTGAGTTTTATAACTCACCCGCCCTACTCTACTTTTGTAGGTAAAGGTTTGCTTGAAAGATCAAGCTAAGAGTCTTGAGTACTCTTTCTGTATTCTAAGGTTGGATTTGTGTATGGTATTGCTCAAAATATTCTAAGTATTCTAAGTATATAAGCTGCTTGTAAACAAGCTAAAAAAAAATGTGGACTTTCTGTGCAGGACTTGAAGTCTTAGAATTGTGGGAACAAGGTCTATTAAGGTGGAAATTTGTGTTCCATGGCTTTGTGAATTTATGGGTTGCTTTTAAGCATGTTTTTGTTGGTCTAACTTTAGTGACCAAATTATGGACTTAGCTAAAATTTGGCCAAAACTTGGCTTTGGGCTTGTATTATGGACTTGGACATTTTCGGGTATTTTTATTGCTTGGTGGACTTACCAAGGCCCATGCATGAATTTATGGGTTATGTTTTCATGAAATTTGAAGCATGTTGAAATTGGGCTTAAATAAGAACTTAAAAATTTTGATTTTATTCTTGGTTAATTTTGGGCCATATGCATGTTAAGTACTAAAAGGCCCATAAGCCCATGTCTATGTTAAAAGCATGCAATGTTTGGCTATGTATGCTCATTTAGTAAAGAACATGCAAGTAAACTTAGAAAAAGCATGAAATTGGATGCTTGTGTAAAGTTTGGCTAATAAGAAATTTAAATGCACGTATGTGAATTAATACATGCCTAAGCATTAGTTGCATTTAAAGGCATTAAGTGATTATGTGCACTAGTGAACTCCAAAACGCATAAGCATGCAAAGCATATGCATGAAAATAAGTTTTTAAACTTAAGTTGGTGTTTTAGTTGCCATGCATATTCTTGGCTAAGCTCGGTAAAGACCATGAAAATGAACACATGAAATCCACATAGGTGCTAGCTTGTTTCTGAGAGCACTTCAACTTAACCTTAATTAAAGAACTTAACGAGCTAGTACCGATAAGTATCCTGGGGTTCGTGCCCATAAGTCTTAGTGAGTTTTAAAAGCCCCTTCTGTGTAATGAAAACTTCCGCTGCATGTTTGAAAAAAAAAAAAAAAAAAATCAGGCCCAAATGGGCCAGGGGCAGTTTAGGGCACGACAGCTTGGTATCAGAGCACAGTTGCTCTTAAGGACCAAAGTTTTGGTCTATGATTCTTAGTATAGACTTGTTCCCACATAGGTTAAGTCCACTAATGAATATTTATGAATATTGAGCAATTGTGTGCCTTGCTTGTTGTTAATTCAAGGATGAGAACCAGAAATAGGAACCGAGGCCGAAATGAAAGTGAAACTTCCCATCAGGGGAATGAAAATGCTGGCTTTGTGCCAGAGGCCCAAGTCAGGCCTTCTGAGCTCATAAGGGCTATGGCCCTAGAGCAAGAATTCAGGGAGCAAGCCATGAATGGCCCTGGAAGTACTAGTGGGATGCAAAAAATTCTCTAAGAAGAGAGGCAGAGAAAGCTTGGCATATGAGCCAAGAAAGGGTAACAAAAGAGAGAAGACCGCATCCCCCTATGGGCCACAATGTGAGACATGTGGAAAATTCCATGGCCAGAAGCCATGTTATAGGCTCACTTCCGGATGCCTTAAATGTGGTGCCCAGGATCACTGGGTAAAAGACTGTCCTGTCAGGGGAGAAGATCAGAGGACCCCAGGAGGGTTTAATAACAGATGGGCACAGAGGCAATTGCCCATAAGAAGGCCCAATATGCCTCCACCCCCACAAAGAAGGGACCAAGATAAGGCCAGGAGGGGACAACCTCAGGCTACTGGAAGAATATTCCAGATTGAGACATCGATGAAAGCACGAGAGGACCCAGAGGTCAACAAAGCTGGGGAGGATGAGGAAGAAATAGACCAGGCTAAGCTGGTCAGGAAGACTCTAAAAGGTACCATTTCCATAAATGGTTATGAAGTATCAGTTTTGTTCGATACTGGAGCATCTTTATCTATAGTATCCTTTAAGTTAGTCAAAGATATAAACCTCGAAGTATGCAATACAGATAAAATGTACCCGGTTAAAACTGCCGGGAATGAGGTTATGATAACATACCATATTGTAAAAGATTGCATGCTTAAGCTAGGTGAACTAGAGCTTAGAGCCGACCTGATGGTCTTGGATACTAATGGATATGACATCATCCTAGGAATGAACTGGCTTAGTGCCAATCGGGTGGTTATAGACTGCCATGCCAGGCAACTTTATCTGCCTGGGCACAAACCTCAATCTTTGGAAAAATCTCCTGGGTTAGTCCCAGATTTTCATTTAAAGGTGGTGGAACACAAACCCTTATTACTAAAAGGTGAATACCTAGGGTTAAATGGAACAGAAGTAGAAATAGAGCTGGGTAAAATACCCATAGTAAGAGAATTCCCTGAAGTGTTCCCCACTGATCTCCCAGGACTCCCTCCTGCAAGAGAGGTTGAGTTTGAGATCAAATTAGTGCCAGGAGCTGCACCAGCATCTATTGCTCCATACAGGATGGCTATTCCTGAAATGATGGAACTAAAGAAGCAACTGGATGAGTTGCTTGAGAAAGGTTTCGTAAGGCCAAGTACATCTCCTTGGGGAGCACCTGTACTTTTTGTGAAGAAGAAAGATGGAACCCTTAGGTTGTGCATTGATTACAGGAAGCTCAATGCACTGACCATTAAGAATAAGTACCCCCTCCCAAGGATCGAGGATCTATTTGATCAGTTAAAGGGAGCTAAGGTCTTTTCCAAAATAGACCTCAGATCTGGATACTTCCAGCTGAAAGTCAGGGAAGAAGATGTCCCAAAGACAGCTTTCAGGACCAGATATGGTCACTTTGAGTACACAGTGATGCCATTTGGGCTCACAAATGCACCAGCCTTTTTTATGGACCTCATGCAAAGAGTGTTTAAAGCTCATTTAGACCACTTTGTTGTGGTATTTATTGATGACATATTGGTGTACTCAAAGGATGAAGAAGCCCATAAGGAGCACCTAAGAGTGGTGCTAAGCCTGTTAAAGGAACATGAACTATATGGCAAATTAAGTAAGTGCCAATTCTGGGCTAAAGAAATTGGATTTCTCGGACATGTAATCAATGAGCATGGTTTAGCTGTTGATCCCGAGAAAATTAAAGCTGTCTTGGAATGGAAGCAACCTCAGACTGTGAGGGACATAAGAAGCTTCTTGGGACTTGCTCGCTATTACAGGAGATTTGTGCCTAAATTTTCTGTACTAGCAGCTCCGCTCACTCAATTGACAAGAAAGGACCAAAAGTTTGAGTGGAGTGAGCAATGCGAGGCTAGCTTCCGAGAACTTAAGGAAAGATTGACTACAGCCCCAATACTGGTTCTACCAGACCCTACTAAGGAGTATATAGTTTACACGGATGCTTCTCGAGTTGGGCTGGGCTGTGTCTTAATGCAAGGGAAGCAAGCAATAGCCTATGGATCAAGACAATTAAGGCCTCATGAGAAGAATTATCCAGTTCATGATCTGGAATTAGCGGCAGTGATCTTTGCTCTGAAGCAATGGAGGCACTACCTACTTGGAGGCAGATTCCAAGTCTTCACAGACCACAAGAGTCTAAGGTACCTGTTTACACAAAAGGACCTGAACATGAGGCAAAGAAGATGGCTTGAGTACCTGAAAGATTTTGAGTGCGTCATCGAGTATACGGCCGGAAAAGCCAATGTGGTAGCTGATGCTCTCAGTAGGAAGTACACGGGAATACTCAAAGCCACTGGAGAGCCTACCGAGGCAGAGGTACTCAGTTTATCTGGGTTGGCCCAAGATTGGGATAAGTGGGAAATGGACCAAGTAAAGGTCTTAACTATTAGGACTGAGTGGAAAGACCTAATTCAGGAAGCTCAGCTTCAAGATGAGGAGATTCCCAGGATCTCTGGGCAGAAACAAGGAAAATTGTATCAAGGATTTTCCTTTAAGGCTGGAATATTATATTTCCGGGATAGGATTTATGTGCCAAATAAGGATGGAATCAGGCAACAAATCTTAGAAGAAGCCCACTCCAGTTTGATGAGTATGCATCCTGGAGCTCAGAAAATGTATAAGGATTTGAAATCCCATTTCTGGTGGCCATATATGAAGCAAGAGATTGGTGCTTCTGTGGCTAAGTGTATGACTTGTCAACAAGTCAAAGTGGAGCACCAGAGACCTGGTGGAAAATTACAGAGCTTACCTATACCAGAAAGAAAATGGGGATCCATATCCATGGACTTTGTAGTGGGTTTGCCACTGACCCGAAGAAAGTGTAATACAATCTGGGTCATAGTGGATAGATTGACTAAGGCAGCCCACTTCTTGCCCATAAACCTTACAGACTCCCTGGAGAAATTAGGCCAACTATACGTTAAGGAGATAGTAAGGCTACATGGTGTACCGGACGATATTGTCTCGGATCGAGACCCAAGATTTGTTTCCAGATTCTGGAAGTCCTTACACCATGCCTTGGGCACTAAGTTAAAGTTTAGTTCTGCATACCATCCTCAAACGGATGGACAGACTGAAAGAACCATTCAGACATTGGAAGATATGTTAAGGTGTTGTGTTATTGACTTCCAAGGAGAATGGGATAAACACTTGCCTTTAGTGGAGTTTTCATACAACAATAGCCATCACTCAGTGATTGGCATGGCACCTTATGAAGCACTCTATGGAAGAAGATGCATAACTCCACACTGCTGGCATGAGCCAGGTGATAAGTTGGAAATTGGCCCAGAACTCATAAGAGAAACTACTGGGAAGATTAAGCAAATCCAGGAAAGGATTAAGACTGCCAACAATAGGCAAGAATCATATGCCAACCTCAAGAAAAGAAGAGACCTGGAGTTCCAGGTAGGAGACCAAGTATGGTTAAAAGTATCTCCTATGAAAGGAGTAATGAGGTTTGGAAAACGGGGAAAATTAGCCCCGAGGTATGTAGGACCATACCTAATACTCGCAAGAGTAGGAAATGTAGCCTACAAGTTAGAGCTACCGCCTGAGCTGGGACATGTACATGACACATTCCATGTAAGCCTATTGAAGAAGTGTGTATTTGATCCTAAACAAGTGGTACATGTCACTAGTGTTCCCATCACCCAAGATCTCACCTATGAAGAAGAACCAATTCGGGTATTGGCAAAGGACACTAGGAAGCTCAGAAGTAAGTGGATATCGATGGTAAAAGTCCAATGGACTAACCATTCTGAGGAGGAGGCCACATGGGAGGTTGAAGCTGAAATGCTTAAGAATTATCCTGATATCTTCCCTAAACTTCTAGGAAATTTGGAGGACCAAATTTCTTAAGGAGGGGAGTGTTGTAATGCCCGGACAATCCAAAGTGATTAGGTCCCGGGTTAAATGGATTTGGAGCATAAGAATTTTTCCTTAATTAGGAATTTAGCTCAATTAAATTGAGAAGACAATATGGCATGTGCATAATTGAGTGTTGAACATCTTAAAAATAAGCTTGGCTTAGGCCAAGAGAAATAGTAATGAAAATGGTGGTTTTTAAAGATGAGGGACTAAATTGAACAAAGGGATTTTTAGTGGTTGGGTTCAATTGCCCAAATTTAGAAAGTTGGAGGACTAAAGGGGGAATTATGCCATTTTAATGGCTTTGGATGCCTTAGCCAGCCATGCCCCTCCAATTCCCAATATTTTATGTCACCTTCCTCCAAATCCTATTATTTTAATCCACCTCCCATCCTTAGTCATCACCTTGGATTCTTTCTTCACCTACTTTTGACTTTTTCTACCAAACTTACACAAAAGTCTTCCAATTAGTCTTCCATCCATTAAATCTTGTCTCCCACTCATTTCAAACACATTATTCATTCCCTATTATTTTAATCCACCTCCCACCCTTAATCATTACCTTGGATTCTTTCTTCACCTACTTTTGACTTTTTCTACCAAACTTACCCAAAAGTCTTCCAATTAGTCTTCATCTCTTTTAATCTTGTCTCCCACCTTCCAAGCACATTATACACTCATTTTCCTTCCCATATGGCTGGCCATTACCTTCCCACACATTAAAACATAATCACTCCACTCATTCAAAGCCATTTGCTCTCAAACTCTCTCATTCTCTCTCCATTTTCTTCCATACCAAGTCTCATCATTCCAAACACATTTCCAACTCTTTTCTCATCCAAATATTCGTCCATAGCTAGAAATAATCATTCCTCAAATTAAAACCAAGTATTCTTGGTTGAATTCAAGCTCTAAGACCATAAAGAGCAAGAATCAGATGAAGAATTCAAAGAAAACCAAGGAGGAAAATTTGGCCATTTCCATTTCTTGGAGGTTTTAAGCTCTACTCAAGGAACTCTTTGTGTGATTGAGTTTCTAAGTTCATTAGAAGCAAGAAATCAAGAAGAAGCTTGAAGAACATCAAGCACAATAAATTGGCGTTACCTCTTCTGTGAGGTTCTGTAAGTGTACACCAAGTGTTCTTGGTATTTTGTGTTATTTGGGTTAATCACCAAGATTTCTTGGTATCTTATGGTTACTAATAAAATTCGGCCCATCTTGGTTCTTATGCTAGAAAACAATTTCTAGAGTCAACAAGCAAGGAAAACGAAGGAAAATAAGCTTATAAAGCTTTCGGTGTTGTGGGTAAGGATTCCTATACTCACTTTATTGCATGGTATAATTCCATGGCCTTTTTATGTGAGTATTCGGGCCCCTAGGTGATGGTCAAAGAACCATGTGATCCTAGGAGTGCTAAGAGGGCTTAAGTTATGTTATTGCTTCGGCAATTCTGTTTTGCTCATGAGCTAAGTTAAGTAAGCAAGCATTATGGGCTAGGAGTTAAGGCGGCCACCTTAATTCCTATGCTAAGTGAGCTCTCCGAAAACATTAAGTATATGAAATTAATGAACTAAAACTTGAGGGATGCTTGCTGCCCTTCTGTGAACAAAGTGTTAAGTGGCGTGTGTTTGTGTGCTTCTTTGATTTGTTGTGCATGCTAACCCCCGATTATGATATTATTGCTATATGCATGTATCTTTTTGTTTTCTTTGTCTTTATGTTTCCTTTGCAGGAATAAGGATTATTTTGCCATTACATTCTTGGCATATGTTAGGCCTTGGAGGCCATAAGTTAGGCATTGGATGCCACGGAATCCTTATTGAGTTTTATAACTCACCCGCCCTACTCTACTTTTGTAGGTAAAGGTTTGCTTGAAAGATCAAGCTAAGAGTCTTGAGTACTCTTTCTGTATTCTAAGATTGGATTTGTGTATGGTATTGCTCAAAATATTCTAAGTATTCTAAGTATATAAGCTGCTTGTAAACAAGCTAAAAAAATGTGGACTTTCTGTGCAGGACTTGAAGTCTTAGAATTGTGGGAACAAGGTCTATTAAGGTGGAAATTTGTGTTCCATGGCTTTGTGAATTTATGGGTTGCTTTTAAGCATGTTTTTGTTGGTCTAACTTTAGTGACCAAATTATGGACTTAGCTAAAATTTGGCCAAAACTTGGCTTTGGGCTTGTATTATGGACTTGGACATTTTCGGGTATTTTTATTGCTTGGTGGACTTACCAAGGCCCATGCATGAATTTATGGGTTATGTTTTCATGAAATTTGAAGCATGTTGAAATTGGGCTTAAATAAGAACTTAAAAATTTTGATTTTATTCTTGGTTAATTTTGGGCCATATGCATGTTAAGTACTAAAAGGCCCATAAGCCCATGTCTATGTTAAAAGCATGCAATGTTTGGCTATGTATGCTCATTTAGTAAAGAACATGCAAGTAAACTTAGAAAAAGCATGAAATTGGATGCTTGTGTAAAGTTTGGCTAATAAGAAATTTAAATGCACGTATGTGAATTAATACATGCCTAAGCATTAGTTGCATTTAAAGGCATTAAGTGATTATGTGCACTAGTGAACTCCAAAACGCATAAGCATGCAAAGCATATGCATGAAAATAAGTTTTTAAACTTAAGTTGGTGTTTTAGTTGCCATGCATATTCTTGGCTAAGCTCGGTAAAGACCATGAAAATGAACACATGAAATCCACATAGGTGCTAGCTTGTTTCTGAGAGCACTTCAACTTAACCTTAATTAAAGAACTTAACGAGCTAGTACCGATAAGTATCCTGGGGTTCGTGCCCATAAGTCTTAGTGAGTTTTAAAAGCCCCTTCTGTGTAATGAAAACTTCCGCTGCATGTTTGAAAAAAAAAAAAAAAAAAATCAGGCCCAAATGGGCCAGGGGCAGTTTAGGGCACGACACGTCCCATGACTTGTGTGCATCTACAGTTATTGATGGAATAAGGGTTGCTCAACAAGGATGGATCTAGAATTTTTTTTTTCTGTAGAATAGACATGTAGTTAAAGTTTTTTTTTATTAGTATGTGACACATGACATGCCATAAAGGAAGTCTATGTGATATCTGATGCGTATATATGAGTTGAAGTTATGAAAATTGATCATCTAGTGCTTATACTTTTTATAAATGATTGGTGTTTAAACCAACTATTGTCAGCATAGGCTTAGGCTTCTATTTTGGTAGGATCTTTGTTGTCATGTAATTCTTGTAGTTCCTCTGTGTTGCTCGAGCTTCTTGTTGGTTCTTTTAATAAAAAATTTTTCTCGTTGATAAAGAAAATGTAGTGTCAGCAAGTGCTCCATGAACCAGTTCTCGACTTGAGTCTTCACAAAATGGTTTTAGATCCAACATAGTTCCGTGATGGTTTGGACCATGGTTTTGATTCTATGCGGGCCGAGTCCTGATTCTGTTCTATATGTCCTATGTACAGTTGGGTCTGAAACATGGTCGCCAAGTGCTTTTCCTTTTCACAATAGATAGCCCATGTGGTATAGATAGGTATTTAGTGAACTGGTTTTGGACTTAGGTCTTTTCACGACAACAAACATTTTATTAAAAGCAAAGTTATTTTTTTAATTTATAGAACATACTTATAAAATAAAAACATAAAAATTTTAATTTAGTTTCAACATATTTATGGAAAGAATAGTTATTCTTTTTTAATTTTAGTATACTTATTTTCCTAAATTGCAAAAGTCATTTGAGAAATAAACTGAGCTGGAATTGATCTAAACCCGGAACGATCGAAATTTGACACTAACCTGACTTGAATCCAAATAACCCAATGGCTAAACCCAACAAGAGCTAAATTTAACCCAAATCAATTGAAGACATAAAGTTGGAAGAGATTTAAAAAAATTATGAATTTTTATTTATTGATTATTTATCAAAATGGTACATCAATTATGACCACAAAATTTCAGAAACTTAAAAATACTTTAAAAAATATATTTTTTGTTTAGAGTCTAATGACAATTGAAAAATAGATTAACAAAATAACTTGTTTTGGCTTCTTTAGGGGTCTTCTACGATTTATTGGTTTACAAATCTTTTAGTTTGTACTAGTTCAGGAGTCTCAGTCATATTCTAAATAGCAACAAAAGCAATATTTGTTTTCAATTATATGCCTACAATTTTGAATGCAATTGATATAGTCAACTATTTTATTTAACTCTTTGTATTTGTCTTTGATGTATACTTATTACCCGTAAAACTTTGAACCCCAACCCTAACCTTAACCATAGACACTCAATCCTCCTAACTATAAACTGCATACCTAAATGCAAACTTTGAATCATAAACCTAAACCCTATTGCTAGCCCTAACCTTAACCTAACGCTCACTTTTACCAAAAACCCTAAATCTAAACCTAAACCCAAGATCCTAATCGTAAACTTTAAAAGCCTAAACACAAAACTTAACCTAATCCATAAATCACACAAAAAAACCAAATTAATTAATTTAAATTTTAACAAATATTTGAACAAAAATTTAAATCAATTATATTATTTCAACATACGCATTAGTAACCTGAGTGAATTTGATGATCAACCTAAAATTTACCAGTGACTAAAATTGTCCCAATCTACATCAAACCCAAACCCAAATAAACCCAACCCAAACCCAAATAAACCCAACCCAACCCAACACAAACCCAAATTTGAAATCTACTCAACCTAAAATGAAATGGAACCTAAAATAACCCAACCTATGGTGTATTATGATTGGACGTCCGGTGATGGTATATGTTATAGCAACAGGATTGAAGCAATGGTAACCACTAAGTTTTAACCAAAAATAGATGACCTGGGGTTAAACATTTTTGCTATCGCTCAATTGAGCCCCTAATGTTTTTTAGTATGTATATGTATATAAGCAGTAAAATAATTCCTACAAAATCATATAATTATATGTACTAGAAAATAATATAGGAAAAATTTTAATATGAAATTAGAACATGCATAAATATTAAAACATAGTTGTAGAAATGTATAATCACATATGCATAAAAGAATAAATTTATTTCTATGAATTAATCTTATGAACGTATGGTGGATATTTAATATTCAATAATAAAATTAGTAAGTGTTAGATAAATATTTTAAAAATTAAACTCACATATATAATTGAATATACCGATAACAATTTTCAAAATTTCATTTATATATTGTCTTACATGTTTATGCATATCCCCGGCCTTCTTTGTACATTGGATTCACATATATCTGTTATTTGATTTGTACATATATTAGATTTTGATATGAAGAACATTTTAGCATATTTCAATTTGTTCATATATGTCATTCGGTTTGCACATAACATTAGCTTTAGTAGTACATCATGTTTATATATATCTAAGGTATCATTTGTACATATCACTAATGTGTTACTATTGATTGAATTTTAAATCAATGTCATTTTATTTATAAAAAATATAAATGTATGTATAAATTGTATCAAAACATAAAATGTATATGTCTTTTTTTAGAAAACACCTAAAATAGCCCAGCGACGCTTACAAAAAGAGGACTTACAGAAAAAACTAGGAAAGCCTGACCTAAAATAAAAGCAAAAGAATACCAACCAAATAGTAATAGTAGTCTCAATAACATTGAAAAGATCCATAGCATTTCAACAACTAGAGTGATGCAGTCTTTACTTGCGTTCCTGCTAGAGAGCATAAAACAAAGTAGCAATACAAGCTCTCCTAATTGCAAATTGAAAAAAACTTTCCATTCACCATGTTTTCTTGGAGCATCTCTTACATGAAGCTTACACATACATTCTCACAAAAGATATAAAGAGTAGCAGCATTCAAAAAAGCGATCGTTCCTATATTCTTCAAGCAAAAGACAGAGAAGACAAAGGTACATTCCAAAACCAAATACTAATTTAATCTATTTAGAGTAGGTAATCGATTCAACAAAGCTAGCAAGCACAAAGAAAAAAAAAGAACTTAGAAACTGAATTCTAGTCCATTTTAGACCAAGGCACTCTATTAAAGTTTTCCATGACATGAAGATAAGCAAGTTTCATAACAATCTTACTATTCCTCATGCAGTCCCAAATTTGATCATGAGCATAATAAAAGAAGTAATTATGGCCTTTAAGATATGTTTCTAACAAATAAACACACCACCTAATGGAGTGATCTCCCCAATATTTGAATCATGTAAGCATTAGGCATGGATCCATTGAACCTATAGGCTTTCTTTATCAGTCAGTAATCTCCATAGTTTCTAACCATTTGAAGTAATATTCCAACCAATTAAACTGAAAATGTCTAAACCACTTTGGAACTTAGGCATGCAAACTTTAAACCAAGGAACCGGAAATTTCTTACCAAAGATAAAGCTAGTCTAGAGAAAAGCCCTTCCGTATTTCTCCAAGTGATTAAGCACTCCTATATAGAGAAAATGGCAGCCCAATAGGCTTGAATGCTAAAGATCAAATATTTGATCTACTAGAGCCTAGATACTTGATAGGAAGGGACCCTTTAGTCATCTTCAACCTCAAGATCAGCACCACCAAAGAAAACATGACTTTTGTCATAATTTATCTATAAACTAATGGTCTGAAAGAAAACCTTTGGACAATAACAAATATTTTTGGCAAAACTAGTATCTCCTAGAGCACAAATCATATAATCCACAAGGAGAACATGAAATTGATTAATTTTCCTACATTTAGGATGATATCCAATATAAACCTCATCAAACATTTTCCCTAGTGCTCTAGACAGATAATCCATAGCAGTAACAAACAAAAAGGGAAAAAGGGGGTCTCTTTGTCCCACACCCATTATAGAATAATATGAGATCTAACACAAACTGTTACCTAGTCAATCCATTTCTCATGAAAGCCAATATTAAGTAAAAATTGCACAAAAAATTCCAGGTCAGTAAGTCATAAGCCTTTTTTAAGTCAATCTTTAGACACATTTTGGGTTTGATATTCTTTCAATTATAACCCCTGACTATCTCTTGACAAAGCATCACATTATCAGCAATGAACCTCCCTTTAATGAAAGCCCCTTAACTTTTATTTATGAGATTAGGCAGAAGCCCCAAAAGTTTATTAGCCAGAATCTTTGATATGAATTTATAGAAAACATAACAGTAAGCAATAAGCCTGTAATCAGAGAAGTAGAAGCATGGGCATGTTTTTACACCAAGAATATGGTAGTAGCAGATAAAGCAGTAGGTAAAACAACAAAATTAAAGAAATTGAGAATAGTCATAGAGACATCTGAACCAACTATGCCCTAATTGTGTTGGAAAAAACCAATAGTAGAGTCATTAGGGCTAAGGGCTTTTAATGCATGACTACCTTTAATAGCAAGCAAGATTTCCTTTATAGACACATCTTTTGCCAACAAGCTCCTGTGAAGATAAGAAATCTTGGGACCATTTAGGATAATATTAATGTTTGTATTAGTAAAAAAATCATAAGAAATAACAAAAAAATCATTGAAATATTGAACAAACTCATCTTTAACTTCCGTTTGAGCAGATAATTTCTTGTCACTTCTGGACGAAAGGCAGGATATTTGAGCTTTTGGAGACAAAGACATTATTCCAAAGAATGGAAAAGAACAGTGGTGGAACCAAGTTTTTAGGTTCGGGGGGCTAGGTGGTGGCGAGCCAAGAGGCCGCCAAAACCTAGGAGAAAATATTATTTAAATAATTGTTTATAAAAATTAACTTTTATAAAAAAATATTTAAATAATTATTAGGTGTAGTATAGTGTTCAAATAATATCTATTCTAAATAAAAATTAATAAAATAATTAATTTTTTTATTAATAATCACTGAAGCAGAGTAGAGTAAAAAGAGAGAGTTAGAGAGAATGACATTAAGAGAAGCAAATCACATTAAGAGAGAAGCAAGTGAGACAAAGGTTTGCGACAGATGTGCAAGGATTGAGAGGTTATGGATGAATTTGCAGTGTAAAGTAAAAATTATGATTGCTATCGCTATTTACCCTTTTTGAATTCTTACACTAATTTAGGCTAGCAAAACTCTAGTTTGGTCCTTAACTTATGACATGATGACCAACTTAGTACATAAAATTTACAAAATTTCAAAATTTTTGGGTTGGGGATGCAGCAGCACTCCCTTACCCGTAAGGGTGACCAAAATTTTGGTTATATCCAAAATAACTGAAAATTATTTTGGTTTTTTATTACCATATTTAGTTATAATTTTGGTTTTTAATTATAACCGAAAACAAATATATAATTTTGGTTCAGTTTTCGGTTCACTTCAATTGAAATTTAGTTAACCAAAATAACCAAATTTTCACTCTACTTGTATTTATGTTTTAGATTTGAAAATGATTACGTATGTGATGGATGTTTCTTATTTGTATAAATGTGATGTTTGGGTTTAGAATAAGTTATAGATATTTACTATGTGATTAGAATGTGTGTTTAAATTAAAATATATAGTGGATATTTAAGGTTTGGAATATGTATGTATAAAATTTATTTATTTTGGTTTGGTTGAAAACCAAATAATTGAATTTTTTTTTGCTTATTTTGGTTTTTAGCCATAATTCGGTCTATTCAGCTATAAGTATATGATACTAAAAGCTGAATAAATTCGGTTATTTGGTTTTAGTTGAAACAAAAAAAATTGATTGATCATTCCTACCTGCTCGAAGGTGGCTGCCCTGCTGATTCAAAACAGGACGATACTGTGCCTGGAAATGAGTCTACCCTGCTGATTCAAAACAGGACGATACTGTGCCTGGAAATGAGTCTGTCCATGCATTTGCAACTCATTCTGGAAAGATTTCTGGGCCTAAAGCACCTATTGGAACTAGTTGAGCTTTCCTGTATAAGTTCTCTGGAGTCCTGCTACCGATGACGTAGAAAGAAAAAATAAAAAGAGCTCAAAAGGGTGGAAGCTACACGTATTCATCCAAGAATCCATCTGTCAGTAGAGAAAGCCTGGACAGCATAATAAAGCGCGGAAATGAGGTCCTTAAAGCGTCGAGAGTGGTCCTGATGCCCCGAGGCATCTTCGTTTGTTGTCATGTTGACGGGTGGGGAGACTTCCTGAGGAGGCGAGCGCCTGGAGCTCTGGTTTCCCAGCTGAGTGTGCCTAAAAAGCTCAAAGAAGAGGTTAGGAGGTCCCCGGTTTGCTTTTCTGGGGAGGACCCTCCGACGCCCAAGTCAGTTTTCTGAGTGAAAGTGGAGGAAGAACACTAAGGGATCAAGTGTCTTGCCTGTTTTGTGTTTTCTCAGAGGGAGGAAAATGCCTCATCCTTTGCCCAGTCCCATTTCCTAGTATTTATAGGAGTAGCTGGTCCGTTCAGATCATGACACGTGTTCGGTCGGATTTGATCTGTACTTTTGGACCTAGGGGATAGGCAGCCGTTTGCAGCCTCCTTTAGCCCTGGACCCGGACAGGTTGTGTCAGGACTGGGGCGGCTGCGGCGTGTCAGTTCGCCGTTCTGATGTGACGTGTAGGGCTTGTGGGCGACATGTTAGAGGCTCCTTAAATGCTCATATCGTACTCCCGAGGTCCCCTGGGCGAGGTCGCCCTTCGGTGCTTGCATCCTCTTTGGATTCTATCCGTCTTTTGGTGCGAGCACCTCCTTCGGGATCTATGCCATAGTTCTGGGAGTTCCCTTGATGAACACCTTCTTCGGGACTTATACCCATAGTCCGGTGATTCCCTTGTTTAGGTGTTTCTTGTTCAGGGAAGATCCTCTTCAGGGCTTCTGCCTTCGGGGAGATTCTTCCTTGCTTCAGAGAGATGGCTTTCTTACCTGAAGACGGTCAGTTTGGCCCCTCGATGGAGACGGTGTTATCCTCGGAATTCCTGACGAGCTAACCGAAGTCTTGAGCTCATAGTGTTTGACTTCGCACCTTCCGAGGTCAGTAAAAAGATCCTCTCTTGGGTGACGTCAGACTCCTCGGCCAATATTCTGGCAGGGAGTTACTACCGAGGAGGCAATAGCCTTTGGCTATCACAAGCCCCCCTCCGAAAAGCCGAAGTGAGAAACTTCGGTTCATCGGTTTTCGGGTCCTGTGGTTGTGATATCTGCGCCGAAGACGCCTTCTTCTGCCTGAAGCGATGGGCAGCCCTTTTTGCGTCCTCGAGGCACGAGAAGATAGGCTGTCCCTGTGCCGAAGATACACCTTCTGCCCGAAGTCACAGGCCGTCTCTTGGTGTCCTCGTGGCGAGGGAAAATAGGATAACCTTGTACCGAAGATAGACCTTTTGCCCGAAGTCACAGGCTGTCTTTTGGTGTCTTCGAGGTAACCTACTTTTTTGCCTTTATAGGTCTGCTCATGCGTCGCGTCCTGTGTCCAGCAGAGTCAGTCTAGGGCGGCGCCTCTAGACCAAATGGTGTCAGAGGGCGTGCTCGACGTGATGGACGACACGTGGCACGTTTGCTGCGCGATGACCGACACATGGCACACTATTATTGGGTGGGAATGCACTGAGTACGGCAGGCGCATTTAGCAGTTATGGCGACGCTTCGCCTTCCGAGGGGTACTAATGACGATGGTTCACCTGGCCTTCTCGGCTTATATATACCAGCCCTGTCATAACCCTCTTTTTGCTTCTGCTTTTGCTTTCTTCTACCTTCTAATTCTCTCCCGATTTTCCGCAGCGGTTCTCCTTTTTCAGGCGTTTTTCCGACCACTTTTCACAACGGCTTCCAGAAATCCAGATTCCGGCAAGACCTTTGGTGGGTTTTAGTCCTTTTGCTTTTTTCAAAGCTTCTTCTTTGTTTTTCCCGAACTCGTTTTCCTTTTTTCCCTGAACTCGTTTTCCTTGTTTTTCCTGAACTCATTTTCATCATGCCTGTTCCCGAGAGTTGGCAACCTCTTCTTTCTCACCCCTGCTGCACTACTCCGGCAAAACTAGCGAAGTGGAAGAAAAAGTTTTTCTTACCCTCTTACTCTGTGACGAGGTTGCCCCGTCCTGACCAATTTCCTTTCTCCAACCGAAGTGATGAAATGACCGTTTTCCGAGCCCAACTGAAGGCCGGACTTCGGTATCCCCCCCGGAGATGGTTAGCGCGTTCTGCAACTTCCATGGCATTGCCGTTAACCAACTCTCACCGAACTCGTACTGCTATTTCAACGCCTTCCTCTGTATGTGCGGCGTTTTCAAAATAAAACCTCACTTTGTAGTTTTTCTCCAGTACTACAAGCTCTTCGTGGTCCCGAAGGGTGGCTTCTACTTTATGCTACCTCGGGGATCCGGGAGCAAAAAGTATACGTTCACCTTCGCCACCAAAGGTAGCTGGCGAGGGTGGCAACAAAAATTCTTTTTCCTGAAGAAGTCGGAGACTTGGTCGCACGTCCCGACCAAGTGGGCTCAGGGGAGGCTCAAGATGGATGTTGTTGACCCGAAGATACTGCTAGACGCCGACGTAGCACCTATCTTTGAGGACTTCGACAGGCGCATCCGGGCCGTCTCTGACTGGGCTGCCGAGGTCTCTCCTCGTGCCCTTTACCCCTTTCCGATCAACTGGAGGCTCATGACCGAAGAGGTCCTTCGGGAACTCAAGGTGGTAAAGGAGCATGAGACAGACCTCAACATGCCGAAACCGGCTTCTTCGGGGAAGGACTCCTGGCTCGTGAAACTCCTTCGGGGGAATGAGACTTATGAGTCTTTTTATGAGAGTAAGTTACTTTCTCATTTTTCCCTTCATAACTTCATCTTGGACTTACACTGATCTTCTTTTTCTTTTTTCAGAGATGGGCGACGATGCGGCTGCCTTCTACAAGGCTCTTTTTACCGGGCAGGCCGAGAGGGGCGAACAGACAAAGAATGCCGCCTCTCGGAGGCGGAAGCAGACTTTGGCCGGCCCTCCTTCCAAACGGGCAAAGAAAGCTGCTCCTTCCTCTCTTCCGCAAATTCCGGAGGAGGTAGGCGAGGAGCCCGAAGACCCTGCAGCCCCTTTGCCCGAGGTTCATTCTGTCGACGTCCCTTCTTCCGACGTCCTTCCTCAAAGCCCCACGCCTTCGCATGCTCTTCTGGAGGGCGATGGGGAGGAGACCCCTTCTGCCGAGGAACGGCGCCAAATAAAAGGCAAGGGGATCTTTACTAAGGCGACGTCGATTCTTGACAACGACGTTACCGAGGTGCCAGCAGGTTTGTACTTTGTCGAAGAACCTTTTTTTCTCTTGTAAATCCTTAAGGGTTTTCTGGCCTTAACCAATTTTTCTGCCTTGTTGTACAGCGGAGGTGGCCGCTCCTGACTGGGTTGCCAAACACGCCAGCAAGAGGGCCCTTCGGGATGCCAAAGTCCTAGCAGGGAAAGTTCCGAAGGAGCCCTTCTGGACGTTCACGGAGGACATGAATATGTACTCCGAGGACTGTCCCGAGATGGCCAGGCAGATGTGCAAAGGGGTGCTTACTGAGGCCTCTTACAAGGCCCTTACGGCGGCTTACCCAGGCGACAACTCTTTGGCCGCCAAACTCACTGAACATGCCGCCCAAGTACGCTTCACTGTTTCCTCAGTGCCAATTTCGCCTTTGCTTCTTACTTAGCATCATTTTCCCTTTGTTTGCTTTTTTTGCAGCTGATGGGGTATGCCGGGTTGCTCCGTGTTTGGGTGGCACGAGAGTCAGAAAGGAGGGCGTCACTCTGGGACCTTTACACCAAGACGAAGGCCCAGTGTTTGGCGTTGGCTGCCGACAATGCTCAGCTGAAGCAGTCTTCAGAGAAGGAAATTGCTGAACTTCGGGAGGGGTTCATAAAAGAGAAAGAGGAACTTGAGAAAGGCACCTCCCAGAAACTTTCCGACATCGGCTCTCGGATGGCGGAGCTAACTTCGATCGTAGAAACGATTCAAAAGGATAAGTCAGAAAGTGACGCAATCCTTGCGAAGACGCTCGAGGAAAAGGCCCAGCTCGAAGCCGAGGTCGCATCTCTGAAGAAGCCTTCAGAAGAGAAGAAGAAGATGAAGGCATTAAAGAGAAAGTTCAAGGATTTGGAGAAGGATTACGTGGTTTTGGAGAAGGACTATGCGGATTTGGCGGTCAAGAAGCGGGAGTCCGATGATATGACGAAGTTGGGCTTTCAAGACGGCTTCTGTCTTGTTCGGCACCAAATTCTGCAGAAGTTCCCAGATTTTGACCTCTCCTTCCTGGAAGGCATGAACATCCCCAAGGAGCCTCGGTGGACTTGGTCCAAGATCGAGCACTTGAAACTGCCTCCTTCTCTCCCGGCGCCGAAGGCTGCTGACAAAAGCACAGAGGCTGGCAGTTCTCAAGACGCCGAGGTTCCTTAGTACTAGGGCCTTTTGTCTTCATTTTCTTCTTCTTTTTTGTAGTCTTTCAGCAACTTTCTTCTCTGTAAGCACTCTTTGGCTCAATAGATAAAAATTTGGCTAAGTATTTTTGCCAGATTCCTTTGTTTCCCACTGTCCCGAACATAATTCGCTCGAGAGACTTCGGAAAACCATACTTTTGCTTTCCTTTGTCCCGAACATATTCGCTCAAGAAACTTCGGAAAACCATACTCTTGCTTTCCTTTGTCCCGAACATATTCGCTCAAGAGACTTCGGAAAACCTTACTTTTGCTTTCCTTTGTCCCGAACATATTCGCTCAAGAGACTTCGGAAAACTATACTCTTGCTTTCCTTTGTCTCGAACATATTCGCTCAAGAGACTTCGGAAAACCTTACTTTTGCTTTCCTCGGCGATTGCTTTCGTGAGACTCTTGTTTTGTACTTCTTCAGAACTTTTTACATAGACAAATTTTTCCAACTTGTGCAATACAACTTTCCCACCGAACTTTTTAGGCATAGAGTTTTTTTAAGGCCTCTGAATGCCAAGTATTTTTTAATTCTATGCCTTCGGCATCACCGAGCTTATAAACTCCTTTTCGTACTTCGGCAAGTACCAGGTAGGGTCCTTCCCAATTTGTGCGAAGTACCCCGTGGGACGGCTTTCAGGGTGCAAATTCAGCCTTTCGGAGAACGAGATCTCCCTTCTTTATTCCTTTTGGCCTGGCGCGTAGGTTTATGGCTGCTGCCACTCTTTGCTGGAAAGCTTTTCTTCTCAGCTCGGCTACTTCTCTGTGTTCGCTGACGAGGTCGAGCTTGGTTCTCAGGCCGAGGTCATTTCCTTTTTCATCGAACACTTGGACTCGTATTGACGGTTGTACTACTTCGACAGGGATGATGGCCTCTGTACCGAAGACGAGTGAAAAAGGTGTTTCCCCTGTGGCTCTTCGGGGTGTTGCTCGGTAGCTCCATAACACGCTTTGGAGTTCTCCTGGCCATTTCCCTTTTGCTTCTCCCAATCTCTTTTTCAGACCATCTTTTATGGTCCTGTTAGATACTTCCACCTGCCCATTACTTTGGGGGTGAGCTACTGGGGCGAAGTGCATCTTTGTCCCGAGGTCGCTAATGAACTCTTGGAATCCTTTGTCTATGAACTGGGATCCATTGTCCGCTACGAGTACCCTCGGTATGCCAAATCTGCATACGATGTTTTTCCATACGAACTTCTGCACTTCTTTTGCCGAGATAGTTGTCAGAGGTTCTACCTCGACCCACTTAGAGAAATAGTCTACTGCTACTACGCAGAACTTCACGCCTCCAGGCGCCGTTGGGAGTGGCCCAATGAGATCTATGCCCCAAACTGCGAAGGGCCAAGGATAGTCTGCTGAAGTCACGAACTCCGAGGGTGTTCTTTGGATGTTCGCATGTCTCTGGCAACTACCACATTTCCGGATGAACTGCTTGGCATCCTTTCTCAGGGTAGGCCAGAAGTATCCTTGGCGAAGTATCACTGCTGCCAGGGCGTCGGTTCCGATGTGCGAACCACAGGTACCTTCGTGAACTTCTTCGAGGATCATTTCAGTATCCTCTTCACTAACACACCTCTGTAGTGGATTTGCATATCCTTGCCGATATAGTTCTTCTCCAATTAAGAAGAAACATCCGGAGCGCCTTCGCACTTTTGCGGCTTCGCTGGGGTCTTCGGGGAGTGTGTTGGTTGCGAGATACGTTTTGATTGGTTCTTTCCATCCTTTCCCCGAGGTCGCTATGCTTAACACCGCGACGCTGGGGTGGCTTAGCACTTCGGTGCAAGTTTTGGACTTCGCCAAGCAGTCTGCCTCAGCATTTTCTCGTCGGGGTACGTTCTCGATTTTCACGACGTTGAACTCCCGAATAAGCTTTGTTACCAACTCATGGTATTTCGCCAAGGTCGGGTCTTTCGCGCCATAGTCCCCTGCCATTTGCCGGACCACCAGCTGGGAATCATTATGGGCTTTCAAGTTTCTCACGCCAATTTTTCTGGCCAGGCGTAATCCTGCTATGAGGGCCTCATACTCGGCCATGTTGTTGGTGGCGTTGAAACTAAACTTGATGGCCTTCATTACTTCTAGGCCTTCGGGGCCTCTGATAATCACTCCAGCTCCCTGGTGTTCGGATCCTGAGGCCCCGTCAACATATAACGTCCATTCTGGCTCGTCTTTGCCCGAAAACGAATGTCCCTCCTCGGTGTTTGGTACTTCGGCGATAAAGTCTGCCAAAGCTTGAGCTTTTATAGCTTTCCGGGGTTCATACGTGATGTCGTGTTCGCCAAGCTCTATACACCACTTGGAAAGCCTTCCCGAATGATCCACTTTCCTCATAACATCCCGTAGAGGCAGGGTACTTCGGGCGATAATGGGGTGAGCCTGAAAGTATGGCCGTAGCCTCCTTCCTGCAACTACCAAGGCATATATAGCTTTTTGAAGCAGGGTACCTGACTTCGGCGCCATGCAGGGACTTGCTGACATAGTAGACCGGCCATTACTTTGGCCCTTCTTCTTTCACGAGGACCGAGCTCACAGCTTTTTTCGTGACGACGAGGTATAATACGAGGGGCTCTCCCTCCCGAGGTTGCCGCAGGGTCGACAGGCTGGCCAAGTAGACTTTGAGTTCTTCCCAGGCTTTTTGGCAATCTTCATCCCAATGATGACCATTCCTTCCGAGGTCGCCTTCCATCTTTGCTGCCTTTGTGAGGACTTTGAAGAAGGGTCGACACCTATCTCCGTACCTGGAAATAAACCTGCTCAGAGAGGTTATTCTTCCGGTGAGTCTTTGCACGTCTTTGACTGTGGCAGGAGTTCGGAATTCAAGCAGAGCCTTAATCTTCTCGGGGTTAGCATCGATGCCTCTTTCGGATACCATGTACCCAAGGAACTTTCCCGAGGTCACCCCGAAGATGCATTTCTCAGGATTAAGGTGGATCCCGAAGGCTCTGAGTTTTTGGAAGGTTTCCTCTAAATCTGCAACGTGGTAGCCAGGCAATTTGCTTTTGACTATCATATCATCAACATACACCTCCATGTTCCTCCCCATTTGGTCTTTGAAGACCTTGTTCATCAGCCTCTGGTAGGTGGCTCCTGCATTTTTGAGTCCGAAGGGCATCCTGATATAGCAATATGTTCCTCCCTCAGTGATGAAGGCAGTCTTCTCTTCATCTTTGGGGTCCATCCTTATTTGATGATACCCACTGAAAGCGTCCAGGAAACTTAGGAGCCCGTACTCGGCAGTTGAGTCTACCAGTTGGTCTATTGGCGGAAGAGGATATGAATCTTTCGGGCAAGCATCGTTCAAATTTCTGAAGTCGATGCACATCCGGAGCTTACTACTTCCTTCTTTTGTGGCAATTACCACGTTGCTTAGCCATTCGGGGTAGTTTACCTCCCGGATAACACTAGCGTCTATCAGACGCCGGACTTCGGTCTTGACGAAGTCACTTTTGTGAGCTGAGATGCTCCGTTTCTTTTGCCGGACAGGTTTTATTTCCGGACTCGCTTTGAGGCTATGCTGGATTACGCGAGGGTTTACCCCTGGCATGTCCTTCAGCGAGTAGGCGAACAGATCTTTATTTGCAAGTAGAAAAGATACAAGTTTTTCCTTGTCTCCTTCGGCCATGCTTTTCCCTATTCGGGTACTATGGCCTGGGACAAGCTCTACTTCTTCTGTTTCCGCTTTTGTGGGATCTTCTGCCTCGCCCCTTTCCAGCTCTTTTGCTTCTACAGCATGTGCTAAGTTGCTTGCTGGAGCCTTTCGTGCTCTGACGAACACCTTTCTCACCTCGGCTTGATCAATGAAGATCTTTGCGTCTCCTTCTTTGGTGGCGAAGGTGATGGTCAAGTACTTTACATCAGGGCGAATGTGCAAATTTCCCTGTGTCTGTCTGTCGAGGATGGCATTGTATGACGAAGGAACGTCCATGACTATGAACCTTGCCATGGTAGAGGCGAACAACTCAGCAGTTCCTTTCTCCGAAGTTCCTTTCATCATCAAGGGGAGGTCGATCCACCCGAGGACAAGTAGCTTAGATGGTCCTACGCCGAACGTGGGTGAAGTAACAGTCTTGAGGTCACTCCTGGATACGCTCAAGCTTGGCAGCAAATGTGAGAACAAGACGTCTGCGTTTGACCCATCGTCCAGCAGTACCCTCTTGACGTCCCAGTTTCCTATCCTTGCCATTATTAGCAATGGATCGTCATGAGGGAATACGATGGTGGAGCCATCCTCGCGGGCCAATTTTTTCGTCGGGCTCTGATATTCCATCACCGCTATCTCTCTGGCCCTTCTTTTCCTTTCCGAGGATGGAAGCCCGGTTGTGATCGTCTGTATTACTCCTGCCGAAGGTGGAGGACGCCTTCTCGGACTTCGGTTCCTTCGCCTGTCTGAATCGTAATCCTCGTCATCGGGCTTTCCTTCTTCCTCTTTTTTCCCTTTCGGGGAAGGTATTCTCAAATAACGCCGAAGCTGGCCCTGCTTTATCAGTGATTCAATGTACTTTTTCAACTGAAAGCAGTCTTCGGTGTCATGACCGTGATCACGGTGGAACTGACAGAACTTCTTCATGTTCCTTCTGTTGTCAGCAGTCATGCCCCTCGGTCGTTGGATTTGAGCCCCCTGTTTTTCCAACGCCATGAGGACGTTAGCCCTCGTGGTGCTCAGAGGTGTAAAGTTTTGGGGCTTCCTTCCTCCTACTCGCATTCTCCGAGGTCGGCCTAACTGTTCCGTTGGACACCGGGCTTGCTGGCTGGACCCTTCGCCACGAGCGTGAATATGGTCAGCCTTCGGTCCGGTCATTCTCAGCTCTTCGGCTGTCATATGTTGTTCAGCCCTTCAGTAGAATTCTCCAAGCGTGTCCGGGGGATCTTTGGAGAATTCATAAAACAAGTGCGAATCCCTCCGGAGGCCCCTCGTCATGGCGAGGATGCGGATTTCGGGACGAAAGCCCGGAACACTGAGGGCCTCTCTGTTGAACCTCTCGACATAGTCACGGATGGTCTCCCCGTTTCTTTGTGCTATGTCAAACATCTGGACAGGCATCTTCGCCGTCGGCTTGCTCCTAATGAACTGTTGGGTGAACGCTGTGGACAGCTCCTGGAACCCCCTGATGTTTCCGGGAGGCAGGGAATTGTACCAGGCAGTTGCTGGTCCTGCGAGGGTGACTTCAAAGCACTTGCAGAGTGTAGCATCATCAGCCCCGTGTAGCACCATGCTGCGTTTGTACTTTGTTAGGTGGGCCTGGGGATCAATCCGACCCTCATAGGTCTCTAGCCGAGGTAGCCTGAAGTCACTTGGCATGGCCGCCTTGACCACTGTTCGGGCGAAAGGAGTTTCATCTCCAGAGACGGTTTTAGTTAGCCTGGCCCAAACAGGCTTGCGTGCCACCTGCTGTTCCACTCTCTCCAGTCTTGCCAAGACTTTCTCCAGGAGGAGCGTAGCACTGGGCTCCTCTTCCTGGTGCTTGGAGGTTCTTGGGTAAAAGGACTGTTGCCGTCTCTTCGGGGAGCGACTTCGGTACCGAGGTGAGGGGGACCTTGCCTCTGGCGACAAACTTCTTCTGGACGGGACTTCGGGTCGTTCAGACCTCGCTCTTTCCGCCAGCCGTGCTCCGAGGGGCAAGTTATCTGTCGAGGACTCTTCCCGTGGCTCCCCACTTCCCGAGCTATGATGGGTTGCCCTTGGGCTTTTCTCCCGAGGTCGTGCTGGCGAAGTGGGTTTTTGCGCCTGGGCTGGTTGCGGCCACCTTCGGTCTATCTGTTGTGTCATTTCAGCCACAATAGACCTCTGAAAGTCTCGTAAAAAACCCATGGTGATGACAAGAGGGCGTTCCTCTTCAGGCAAGGAAGTCTCTGGGGGACTTTGTTCGGTAGCTGGTTGGGTCTCAGGCGCGGACGGGGACTTCGGGAGTCCTTTGTCCTTCGAACGTCGAGTTTCGACAACAGCTACCTGGGAGTAGGTTCCCACAAACGGCGCCAAATGATGCCCCGAGGCATCTTCGTTTGTTGTCATGTTGACGGGTGGGGAGACTTCCTGAGGAGGCGAGCGCCTGGAGCTCTGGTTTCCCAGCTGAGTGTGCCTGAAAAGCTCAAAGAAGAGGTTAGGAGGTCCCCGGTTTGCTTTTTCGGGGAGGACCCTCCGACGCCCAAGTCAGTTTTCTGAGTGAAAGTGGAGGAAGAACACTAAGGGATCAAGTGTCTTGGCTGTTTTGTGTTTTCTCAGAGGGAGGAAAATGCCCCATCCTTTGCCCAGTCCCATTTCCTAGTATTTATAGGAGTAGCTGGTCCGTTCAGATCATGACACGTGTTCGGTCGGATTTGATCTGTACTTTTGGACCTAGGGGACAGGCAGCCGTTTGCAGCCTCCTTTAGCCCTGGACCCGGACAGGTTGTGTCAGGACTGGGGCGGCTGCGGCGTGTCAGTTTGCCGTTCTGATGTGACGTGTAGGGCTTGTGGGCGACATGTCAGACGCTCCTTAAATGCTCATATCGTACTCCCGAGGTCCCCTGGGCGAGGTCGCCCTTCGGTGCGTGCACCCTCTTCGGATTCTATCCGTCTTTTGGTGCGAGCACCTCCTTCGGGATCTATCCCATAGTTCTGGGAGTTCCCTTGATGAACACCTTCTTTGGGACTTATACCCATAGTCCGGTGATTCCCTTGTTCAGGTGTTTCTTGTTCAGGGAAGATCCTCTTCGGGGCTTCTGCCTTCGGGGAGATTCTTCCTTGCTTCAGAGAGATTGCTTTCTTACCCGAAGGCGGTCAGTTTGGCCCCTCGATGGAGACGGTGTTATCCTCGGAATTCCTGACGAGCTAACCGAAGTCTCGAGCTCATAGTGTTTGACTTCGCACCTTCCGAGGTCAGTAAAAAGATCCTCTCTTGGGTGACGTCAGACTCCTCGGCCAATATTCTGGCAGGGAGTTACTACCGAGGAGGCAATAGCCTTTGGCTATCAGGTCCCTGGATGCAAAAAAAAAAAAAAAAAAAAAGCTCAGTAGAGGAAACAGAGAAAATATTTGGAAGTTGGGACAGAAATCGCAATATGTTCGGATGGATGTGAAAATGAAATATTTCAGGCGTTGGGACAAATAAGTAAATCAGAAAAACAGTAGAAAGTTTACGATGGTGAGACTTCTTCTTCACACGATCAGACAGGTGCCGAAAGTCATTCACAATGAAGGTTTTAAACATAAATGCGATAGGTTTACTTATAAGTTTATATTTATTATATTTATTTTTTTCATATTTAATATTCCCTCTGTCCCATAAATTTTGATACATTTGATTTTTTGTTGTACTTTGACTCAATTTTATTCATATTATTGTTTGTTAGAAAAAATAAAAAAAAATATATTTAGAAACTACATATCTTGAATTGTTATTCATATACAAAGATTGTTTATTTATATATTAGAATGTTGAAAATAAAAAATCATAGATTAATTGCCAAAAACAAATGGAGCAAAACTTTTGGGACGGAGGGAGTATGTTTTAATATATTTTGAACCTTAAAGATATATTTTGAGTATATTTTGTAGCTTATAGCATATCTGGGCTTAATTAATTAAGAGGGGATTTAATTTGCCATTTTACAAGTTTTAATTTTGTTGTGTTCTTTCAGGATTTTGATAGATTTGTGATGTTCCGATAGAAAACTTATATCTTGAGCTACAGAGATCAGAATCAAGTGATTCTTGATTCATTGAAAAGCTAACATCTGGAGCTATAAATCACATGCAGACCATGGAGCCCAGTTTGCACGTTAAGAGGATCAAATTCAGCTTCAAAATCGCGATTTGCGAGTCACCGCTAGTTCAGAAGCAGTTGCGGTATTTTAGGTATATCTATGGCTGTAGATGTCCGTTTTATGTGATTCAAGTGTCGTTTCGAAGATAAGAAAGGGATCTACAACTTTTATGCTTTGCATTGTGAGAAATAGTGATTAAATTAAGGTCCAATCTCAGCTTGAAGTTGCTGCTTCTGTTCTAAAGCATTGCTTGACTGACAAACTTCAAAATCTTTTAGTTATTTTGAATCTTTTTATTTCTGTTGGGGTACTTTTGTAACAATATAAAAAGTTTAGAGAGTTTTTATGAGTTTAGCTCACTAGGTTAGGTATTTAAGTGGCTGCGCCACAGCGTTTTTTTGGGGCACTCTCACGCAGGGGCTGTCCCCCCTCCTTCCCCAACTCTTTTTGTGTTCTTTTCTTTTATTTTTTTATTGCTCTTTTTATTTTTAGTTGAAGGAGACTGAAACCCTGAAGTTTTCAGCACTGTGAGGTCAAAGTTGTTTTTATTTATCAATTAATATTTTGAGTATTGGATATTTTTCTATGATTAATTTCATGATTGTTTCGCTTATATACTAGGAGGTCTACTAGTTGTTATTCGAATTCAATTTACTACTGGGTTAGAAATCAAATTTGTAATTATTTGGTTTCTCTAATCTGTGAAGCAACTGAGGTTTAGTGATTTGCTGTGTCATAAATCATTAGGTCTTAGGGAGAACATCCAACTAAATTAAATGCATCTGCTTGTGTTTGTATTATTTAGTTTCATTCATCTCTCTATTTTTTAATGCAATTATTAAATTAAATCAAAGTGCTTGTCTTAAGTTATTTAGCAGTTAGGGTTAATTAGATCGCTTGTTTTCTAATTAACTACAATTAAGGAGAGGTAGGAAGATAGCTCCAACGATGAATATTCAAAGTCTTGATTGATCTATTTATACATCGATGATCAGTTGTAGGAATTCAATGGTGAAAGTTGATTAATATCGAGGTTTGAATTCTTGATTGTTTTGTTGGTTTCTTACGTGATAGTTTTCTTAATTTTTGTTTTCTGATCATTTTTTTTATTTTATCTCTTGTTTTTATTGCAAACAATCTCCCCAATCTTTTATTTCAGTTTTCTATCATAAAGCTTTTAGATAAAGAATTTTCCTTGGGATTTGACCTGATTTCCACTGCTATATGACAGAATTATTTTTTGCGGTTTCGACGATCGACCATTTAGGTAAGAAAGGTAAGGAAACAGCAATCAAAAGCCTCATCAAGAATGAAAAAGTTGACTTTCTTCTCCTGCAAGAAACTAAAATGCAGATCATCAACAGACGCCTAGCCAGAGCTTTATGGAGAGACAATCAATTGGATTTCGTGGCAAGGAGTTCAGAAGGAAAATCAGGGGGCCTAGTCTACATTTGGAATTTAGCAGTTATCTGTTTAGAGGACTCATTTAGTGGAGATGGCTTTTTAGGTGTCATTGGAAGGTGGAATGACACAGATTTTCCTGTGCTCAACATTAACATCTACGCCTCACAGACTTCGAGTGGAGAGAAGGAATTGTGGGAAAATCTAACCCTGTTAGCAAATAATTTTAGTGGGCCTTGGTGTTGTAACGGGGATTTCAACTCAGTGGGTTGTCAGGAAGGACAAAGAGGTTGCTCAAGCCATAATGGAGATATTGAAGATTTCAAAGAGTTTATCAGAGATACTCAGGCTGAAGATTTACCTCCTGAGGCGACAAAGTTTACGCGGTATAATTCTTCTGGCTGCAAAATGAGTAGACTGAATAGAGCATTCGTTTCTATGGATTTTCTAGAAAAATGGCCACAGTTATAGCTATTGGGGCTAAAAAGAAGCTTTTCAGATCATTGTTCCATCTTGTTAAGGCAGCTTCGACAAGATTATGGACCAACCCCCTTCAAATTTTGCAATGCTTGGCTATTACATAAAGACTTGTTGACTTTTGCGGACCAGGATTCGAAGAGTTTTGATGCCACGGGTAGTGCAAATTTTATTCTGAAAGAAAAGTTGAAAAAATTGATGACAAGACTTAGAAGGTGGAATAGAAATGTGTTTGGTAACGTAGATGCAAATCTTTATGAATGTCCCTTTAACCTTGATAATCTGGACAAGAAGGCAGAAGAACAAGACCTCTCTGACTCAGACATCATGGAGAAAAAATGAGACTAAGCAAGTATTGGGAACATCGGGAAAGGAAGGAAGTTTTTTTGAAACAAAAAGCCAGAGATCGTATAAAAGAAGGAGACTATAATACACAGGAGTGTAAGTCAAAGGAGGAGGAAACAAATGATTAAAGGACTGTCAGTAAATGGTTGCTGGATTGAAAATCCTGATGATGTCAAGAACAGGACGAAGCGCAGACCAACTTTTCACTATGGAAAAATTAAAAAGCTGACTAATCTCCAATTTGTACATCTAGAAGCACCTTTCGAACAGGTTGAAATCAAAGCTACCGTTTGGGATAGTGGGGGAGATAAATCACCTGGTCCAGATGGCTTCAACTTCATGCTCTTCAAGAGGTGCTAGAACATATTGAAGGATGACGTCTATAATTTTGTAAAGGAGGTTGAAGCTTCAGGTAAATTGGTAATAGGCAGTAATGCTTCCTTCCTTACCTTTACTACGAAAAAGGCAAATCCAATTCGTCTTTTAGATTATAGACTGATTGGTTCTTTGTACAAAATAGCGGCCAAGCTTCTTGCTAACAGGCTGAGAAACATAATTCATGATTTAATCAGCCATACTAAGACCGCATTCATTCTGGGAAGGCAGATATTACATGGAGTGCTTATAGCAAACGAAGTTGTCAACTTTGCAAAGAAAAAGAAATTAAAAATGGCCGTTTTTAAGATTGATTTTGAGAAGACTTTTGACAATGTAAATTGGAACTTTCTGTTCCAGATAATGAGGCATATGAACTTTGGTGAAAAATGGTTGTCTTGGATTAAAGGCTGCATTAAAACAGCTTCAATCTCTGTACTCATAAATGGAAATCCTTCTTCAAAATTTAGCTTGGAAACAGGTCTCAAACTAGGGCTAAAAATGGGCCGGGCTTTATTCGGGTAGCTCGAGCTCGAGCTCGAGTAAGAGATTTTTGAGTCGGGTATTTTCGAGCTCGAGCTTGAAAATTGGGCTCGAATTATTTTCAAGCTGAGCTCGAGCCCACACATATTCGGCCCTTTAGGCCCTCGAGCTTAACAAGCTCAATATTTACATTATTGGGCCTTCCCCTTAATCCCAGGCCCAGCCCACCCCTCTTTGGCCCCTTCCCCCTAGTCCCCACTCACAATGCGCTCAGTCCCTCTCGGGAGTCGCGGCCTCTCCCTCCAGTCTCCAGACTAGTCTCGACTCTTAGTCTCTTTGTCGGATTTAGAATTTCCGATCAGCCGTCAGCGCCTTCCGTCACTCTCGTCGTAGTCGTATCGTCCGTCACTCTCCCCGTCGGCAGTCTCCGGTCTCCCCTCCCGAGTCCCGAGTCCCGACTCCCGTGACCCCGTCCCGGCTTTTCCCTGCTGGCTGCTGCCCTGACTCCCCACCGGCACCCAGTCACTTACTCGGCGTGACGGCGTCGGCTACTCCCTTCGGCGGCTTGGCCTTGGTAATTCTTGTCCCTCACCTTCGCTCATTCCGCCTCCGACGGACCGACGCTTCCACTTTGCGACGCCGACGCTTCACGGCTTCAGAATCAGCACCACGTACAGCACAATTGGTTGTCGTCGCTCGTCGGCTCCGGCTCGTCGCACTTGGTATTTAATTTTTATTTACAATTTTCGTATAAAATTTTTTTGTTCTTAATTTGTTTCTTGCTTTCTTGTAATGTTGCTTACATTGGTTGTCCTCTAATTTGACACTTAGAAGAAAGCTGAGTTATGATATGCTGTCATACTTGTTTTGCATCGGGTTCTCACTTCTCAGTTAGCATCGGGTTCTCAGTTGACACTTAGTTTTGACGTTGCTAAGGGAAGAGTATTGGTTCAAGATCAATTCCTTTGAGTTTCCTGTTGGCTGTTATTCTGTATTCCCTGCTCAAATGTTACTTATGTTGAAACTTATGAGGGGAGAAGCTATGAAGTTTCACAGTTAATAATGCTCCTTTGGATGCCTGAACAGTCAGCAACTCATACTTTATTGTTAGGGGATACAAATGCTTGTGCGATGTTGCGTAGAGGGATCTGGAGAGGGGCTGTACAAACTTGTTTACGGATAGCCCTATATTTGCAGTCTCAGAGTGGGTTGATCTGAATGTTGACATCTACTTAAATTAGTTCTTGTAGGAATTTATATTTCCTAAAAGGAAGAAGCTCTCCCAAAATAATGTTATTGAATGCAGGAATTAAGGTTTTTGGCTTCAGATTCAGATAGACATGATTGCATTAACAGTAGTCTTCTCGTCTCATAAAAAGTGCAAAAAGATCCCGCGTCTTCTCTTCAATAAATAGAATAATTGCTTAAAGTTTGTGATTTAGGTGAGGTTGGTGAGTTGATTGCGACCTAAGTGCCAAGAATTTGGCAGCTTTTCTTTGATTACAAAAATGTTTTTTTTCCCCATGTCACAGTGCTATGTTGATTGGATATTGGTATGCTACGCAGCTCAAACTGATAAATGCTGATTTTTTACAATTAAGAATGTTCTTATTATGCCCTTTCTTTGTCTTTTGTTCTTTTTTAGGTCAAACTTTAAAAGGCTTGACTACAGTGGTTTTCTCACTGCAATTCTAGAACGGGGTGATGAGATTATTGCTGCAGCTTCCATTAGGTATATCATGCTATGAGCTGATTAAATTTCCGTCCTTGGCTATTCAATTCCCTACTACTTATATTCTTGCTCAAACTGGTGGGATATGTGGCACACCAATTTCTTTGTGGAGGTTAGATTACCATTTAATGCTAGGCTAATGGAGCCATGAGATTGAAACCAGAAATTGTTATACTCCCAGTTAGTTACTAGTATATATTAGTGTCATAAGTTTTTATCAATCATCTAGTATGGTGCTGACTATTATACATATTATCCTCTTTTTTTTTTTTATCTTGGGAAATAGCTACCAGCAGGTCTCTTTGTAATTAACCTATGATGCCCACCATTTCTTGTGGTCAGGCAGGTTTCAAATCAAAGTTTGTGTATGACGTTTCTCCTCTTTGTAGCCAAAGGATGGGCCTAGATAGGGTGGAGTGGGGTCTAGGGTAGACTTTTTGATAGAATTTCTCTTTACACTCTTGTAATGTAATCCTGTGTACAGAAGAAAATTAAAAAGCCTGGACAGATTTGCACCGCAGTCCCAACATTGTTTTTGCTGTTTCCATTTAATTCTTTTGAGATTGTTTGTAACATAAGCTAGGAGTTATGTTCTTGATAATAATATACTTTATTCACCATTTAGTTTGATATAGCTTAGGCTCAACTGACTTCATCATCAAATGTGTGATAAAAGACAGAAGCAAAGAGAGGAAGAAGTAATGACAGCTTTTGTAGATTGGCTGCAATTGATCTATGATTGCAACTTTTTTTTACTTCTCTCAAAACATCAGCCCATTATTAGATTCTAATATATGTTAGTGTTTGCTTCTTGCCACATAGAATTCATGGAAACCAGTTTGCTGAGATGCCATTCATTAGAACTCGCTATACTTATAGGCGTCAGGGAATGTGCAGGAGGCCATTTAGATGTTTTTATTTAGTTATAAATTTTGATATTTGGATTTGGTTTATTATTTTTTGTCAAATTTGAGGATATATTTCAGATTTTTTTTATCAAAATTCAGGATATATTTCAGATTTTTTTTAAGTCATATTTGTATTCGAGCCTCGAGCATTTTCGAGCCGAGCTTGAGCCCAAAAAAAGGGGGCTCGAGCAACTCGAGCTCAAGCTCGAGTAGTGCCGAATTGTGATAAGGCCGAGCTCGAGCCTGGCGAGCTTGGGTTCGGCCCGGCCCATTTTCAGCCCTATCTCAAACAAAGAGACCATTTGTCCCCATTCCTATTTCTGATCGTTGTGGAAGCCCTTCATTGCTTGATTGAGGATATTGTTGACTTAGGTGTTTGCATGTTAGAAGAATTTTGGTGTTAATGTGTGGTCGATTATCGAAACTGCCAAAAATAATTTTGGCTCACTAGTGACTTAGAATTAATAAATTTATAGTTTAACAGTGAAAATCAAGTCAAATCCCAAAGAAAATTCTTTTTATGTGAAAACATCTTGTTAGAAAATTGAAATAAATGATCGAAGGGTTTTTTTGCATCAATTGCTAAAATAAATTAACTATAGAATTAACATAAAATTAAACAATACTAAAAATGCTCAATTCAGAGTTGATTATCCATTCCAGTTTCACAGTTGATTATTGAAGAAAAATATTTTATCAATAAAAAAAAATAAACAGTACTCTCTTTAAAGCTAAAAATAATCCAAAGAATTTAGCAGTTAAATTAATTAGAAAAAAAGTTTTGGATTATATTTTTATTTTTGAGTAACTAGATATTGAAAAGAAATTTTTAATAAAATCAAAATTAGCCATAAGAACAATGAACCAAAAAGTTTATTTCAAGAAATAATCCAAAAACTTGAACAATTTAACCTATCTTACTTCTCCTACATGAACTAACCAAAATAAACATAATCTCCAGTCAAATTCACTTGCTTCTAATCAAATTCTTCACCCAAGCAGTTTGAAAGAAAACTAAACAAATTTGCAATGTAGACTAAATTCCACAAGCGAGAACAGGTAAATCAATTACAATAAATCTAAACCACAAAGAAGAAAATACTTGAATTTAAAGAAAAATTCAACAAGCAAAATTAATCATCACAACTGGTTTTGGCGATGGAAATCGTCTCTAAAACTGAACCAGAAAACTATTTTGTCATCTTTGGGATGAAAAACCAATGAAAAGATAAAATCCCAAAAGACCAGACCTGCTCTCCTCTTCGTTTCTTTCAGCCCTGGCTTTTTAGAGTTCTATCCTCCCAAGAGAAGTTCAAGCTTAATAGGATATCTCTTTAATTTGGCAAATTCTCTTTGCGTTTCAAGTTGGGCCGCATTCAATTATCCTTTTGTAGCCGAACATGGTGGGAGTCCTTAGTGGGGCTGCCTCTTCTCTTCAACTTGATTCGGACATTTTATCGAACGCCTTTTGCGAGCCAAGTTCCTGGAGAGCCAGCTGCCTTATTTGTGCGTTGCTTTCCACTTGAACATGTAAAACCAGCTCCCAACATAATCTCGGATGCTAAAGACTCAGTTGTTGCTCTTTTATTGTCACGAATAAATGCACAAGAGACAAAAGCCGCTAGTCCATAATGAGCACCAATTCGGACAGCAAGCAAACTGGAGCAATTAAATTGCTAAAAGCCTTCAATCGATGCTTTAATCTTGATTGGAAGTAGCGAATTGAAGAAACAAAAAAAAAAAAAAAAAAGAGATAACAAGCTGTAATGGAAGAGCTCCAAGCACGTGAAAAATAGCAAATTTAGACTTTGCTTCTCCTTTGGTCCAAACGCACCGTTTGTTTACTTCCGTTAAAATTGAACAAATCCAAATGGATGTATCCTTACTCCCTTCAAAACACAAAATACCATTGTTAATCCCCATAAAGTTAATAAATCAAAACAAAACCCAAGAAAATTATTGCATAAATAAGTATAAATTATGGATTAATCAATGTGTGGGATGGATTTCATTTCTATTGTAGTCCAGTTAAAAGTTAATGATAAAATTGTTAATGTCGGAGTTTTTTAAAAGCCTACTTTGAAAGGTGTGTTGATTTTTTGGAATTGGTTTAGTTGGTTTTTGGGATAGTCGGAATAGTTGGAAAATAATTTGGAACAGTTGAAGAACGAAACTTGTAATTTAAAAATAGGGAAAGGACTTAATTGAAAGGATTTTGTTTATTGATGGTGGAAAGGAGGAGTACAATGGTTTTTAGGCCACCATAGGGGTTTGCTCCCCCAAGCCCTATTTATAATAGTTTCTGCCGACTCTCCAAGTCGGCTCGACCTTTATTTTTTTTGGGCTAAGCCACTCCTAGCCACAACTTTATAGAAGCTTCTACATTCTAGCCCACATCTTTGACTATTTTCACTTTTTCTAGATTTCTCTTACAAAATATCTCTTAATTTAATTGTTATCTTTTCTCTATATTTTATCTAGGATACATCTAGATATTCTTAAGCACCAAGTAATTCCATAATTTTCTTGATTTTTCTTTTTTTAAATTTGCATCAATATTTTAATACTTCTCTTTGATGCAAATTTGTTGAACTTCGAGCTTGGTTCATAAATGCTCAAACTTTGTTCTTGGAAGTGCCTTGGCGAAGATGTCTGCAACTTGATCCTCCTTTGTGCAGTGTTCCAGCCTGATCTCATTGTTTGCTAATGCCTCCTTGATAGAGTGATATTTTATTGCTGTGTGTTTTGTGCGATTGTGGTAGACCGGATTCTTTGTCATGCTTATGGCTAACTTGTTGTCACATAAAATCTTTGTTGGCTTTTTTTGTGGCTCACTTATGTCTGCTAGAATCCATCGTAGCAACATAGCTTGATTTGAGGTTTCTGCAACTGCTACATATTCTGCTTCTGCAAATGATTGCGCCACAGAGTCTTACTTCTTTGACGACCATGAGAAGAATCCTGATCCGAGTGTAAATCCATAGTCATATGTGCTTTTTAGGTCATCTACTGATCCTCACCAATGACTTTCTGTATACCCGAGTAGTCTTGAGTTGGTAGCGGACTCGAACCAGATTCTAAAATCCTTACTTCCTTGGAGATACTTGAGTATTCTCTCGCCAGCTCCATAAAGAATCTCACTTGGCTCTTGCATGAACCTTGATAGTAGGCATGTTGCGTACATTATATCTGGTCTTGTAGCTGTTAGATATAGTAGGCTTCCAATCAAACTTCTATAGTAAGAGGCATTCACTTTTCCAAAGTTGTCTTCTTTCTGTTATTTTTGATTTGTAGCTAAAGGAGTAATGATGGACTTATAGTGGTCCATCTTGAACTTCTTCAAGAGCTTTTCTGTGTATTTCTTTTGTGATATGAATATACCTTCTTCTTTCTAACTTACCTTGATCTTGAGAAAGTAGTGCATTAGACCCAAGTTGCTCATTTTAAACATCTTCATCACATCTTCTTTGAACTCTTGAATCATACTCTTGTTCCCTGTGTAAATTAAATCATCTACATATAAAGAAACAATGAGAGTGTTTTTACCTTGAGTCTTTACATAGAGCATTGGTTCACTCAAGCTTTTCCTGAATCCTTGATTGGTGAAGTATCTGTCGATACGGTTGGACCAAGCTTGTGGTGCTTGCTTTAACCCATATAGGGTCTTCTTATCGATCTTCTGTTCATCCCAATTCCAGGATGCTTCTTCATCGAACTCCACATTGTGGCTTATTGTTAACCTTTTTGTCTCTATATTGTAGATTATGTATCCTATTGATTGTGTGCTATAGCCCATAACAATTCCTCTTTCACTCTTGTTGTCGAGCTTACCTCTTTTTTCTTACAGAACATAGATGTAGCATATGCTGTCGAAGACTCTGAGATGTTTGGATGAAGGCTTTCATCCACTCCATTCTTCAATTGGTGTCTTGCCATCTACGGCCCTGGTTGGACACCTGATGAGTATATAAGCAGCAGTTTAGATAGCTTTTACCCAAAATGTTTTTGGCAAGCCTTTTTCTACTAGCATTGACCTTGCCATCTCCATCACAGTTCTATTATTTCTTTTAGATACACTATTTTGTTCTCGTGCATAACCGACGGTGAGTTGTTGATTAACTCCTTCTTCTTTGCAACGCATGTCAAATTCTCTTGATGTGTACTTTTTTCCTGTATCACTTCTCAAGATCTTGATGTGATGAGCACTTTGTTTCTTTACAAGATTATTGAATTTCTTGAATATTCCAAATACTTTTAACCTTTCTTTCATGAAATAAACCCAAGTCATTATACTGAAATCATCAATGAATAGAATGAAGTACCTATTTTTGTTTGGAATGATTGTCCTCATCAACCCGCTTAGGTCTGTATAAATCAGCTCTAATGGCTTTTTGGCTCTCCAAGAAGCTTCGGATGGAAATGGTTGTCTATGTTGTTTCCCGAGCAGACAACCTTCACATGTATCTCTAACAACTTCTATTTTTAGTAGGTCTTTGATTATGTTTTGTTTTTAAAGAGTCTTCAGCCCTTGAAAGTTAAAATGGCCGAACCTTTTATGGCATAGCCAAGCATCGTTCTCTTGTGTTGTCTTGGCAGTTTATTCTCTTCATCTTAATCTTGGAGATGATTAGATTTTTGTCCTCCTTATCATAGATGGTGCAGTAGTTTCTTTCAAAGTGGAGTGTATATCCATGCTCCATCATCTGGCCAACACTTAGTAAATTTTCTGTCAAATCTAGAACCCATAGAACATCATGTATGTAGCGCGTACCTTTCTTTGTTTGGACAACTATAGTGCCTTTTCCCATGATCTTGATTGATTTTTTGTCGGCTAGTTATACCCTTGAATTTTAGGTGGTGTCTAGTTTGGGGAACACCTCTTGACTTGGTGTCATGTAATTGCAACAAGCACTGTCGATTAGCCACAGAATCTGGCTTTGTTCAACAGCAGCTTGGCAGACACAGAAGATGTTTTCTTTCTCTTATTGCTCCTTGGAATGACTAGCTTGATGAGTTTTACTTCCATTGGAGGGACAGTCTATCTCCACATACCCGAACCTTTTGCAATTGTGGCATTTTGGTTTTCCTTGGAACCAACAATCTTTCTCCAAGTGGTTTTCTTTTTTTGTAAATTCCACATGGAGGATTTGTTTGATTTCCTTAAATTTTCTCTATGATGAGAATTTCTACCTGATATTTTTTTATTATTTTTGAATTTATGAGATTGATTCTTGGAATAAAAGGCACTCTCAAATGGATCTTCATGATGCCTGTTCAGCCTCTTTTCTCTCGCTTCAAATGAGCCTATGAGTTCAGACACAAATAATGTTGATAGATCTTTTGTTTCTTCTATCACAGAGATTATTGATTCAAATTTCTCTTGGATAGAATTTAATATTTTCTCAACAATTTTTTGGTTTGGGATTTTCTCTTCATAAGCTTTCATTTGATTAACTATTTTAGTTAATCTAGAATAATATTCATTTATTGTCTCAGAATCCCTCATTTTTATATTTTTGAATTCTCGTCTTAGACTTTGTAGTCGTATAGCACGTACCTTGGAAAATCCTCGAAACTCATCTTACAAGATATCCCACACTTGCTTTGCACTAGTTGCCTTAATGATTCTTGGAAAAATTGTGTCTGCCACCGCCTGCTGTATGGTGAACAATGCTTGTGCATCCTTTGCTCATCGTCGTCCAACTTTGCAATTTGTGTCTCGTTTAATGTGGAAGTATCCTTAGGAATATTAATTCCTTTTCTAAAAATATTCCAAAATTTTTGAGACACAAAATAGGTCTCCATTTTGATGCTCCAATAATCAGAGTTTTCACTGAAAAAAACCGGCAAAGGGATGGCTTGGTAGTTGGTATTTGGGATAGTTGGAATAGTTGGGAAATAATTTGGAATAGTCAAAGAACGAAACTTGTGATTGAAAAATAGGGAAAGGACTTACTTTAAAGGATTTTGTTTATTGACGGTGGAAAGGAGGAGTACAAGGTTTGTTAGGTCACCATAGGGGTTTGCCCCCCAAACCTTATTTATGATAGTTTCTGCCAACTCTCCAAATCGGCTCCGGCTTTATTTTTTTTGGGCTACACCACTCTTAGACACAAGTTTATAGCAGTTTCTACATTCTAGCCCACATCTTTGACTATTTTCACTTTTTCTAGATTTCTCTTACAAAATATCTCGTAATTTAATTATTATCTTTTCTCTAGATTTTATCTAGGCTACATCTAGATTTTCTTAAGCACTAAGTAATTCCAGAATTTTCTTGATTTCTATTTTTTAAATTTGCATCAATATTTTAATAAGGTGATTCAGCATAATAAAAATTATGGTATTTGTTCATATGAATGAGAAGCTGATGGAGCATATTCGGAAAAATAAATAGTTTTCTCCATCGATTCCTTAGCCAGCCCAAGAGCAAGCAACCCAAAAATAACGAAAATAACGGGAAAAACAAAACCTTTTAAGGTAGCACAAAAAGTTTCTCTATCGATTCCTTAACTCATCCTTGGATCTTCACTAGAAATTATATGCCATGGTCCTTTTCCTTGTTCGGATGGTTTCCAAATCCGATACAGGGGTTCTAAATTGGACCTAGCATTTTCTTTTCTAAATTGTTTTGGATTTATGTATGAGTTTTCATCTACCGTATTTTTGGCCAGCTCCTAACCAGTTTTCATCTGCCGTATTCTGTTAAGAATGTACAAAAAACAGGTAAACATGGTGAACACTCGAGGGTTGTAACCTTGCATGTCATTCAAGAATAAAAAACTTTTTTTTTATTATTTTTTAAGCATCATCAAATTACTGGTTTCCAAGTTATTTTCTGGAACCCTTTTTTTTTATTTTCAAATGGTGACTTGCATGATCTCAATTTAGTTGTCAGATCTTAACTTGCTTGCTCTGAACAAGTTATTAGTACAATCAATTGCTACTGTGATTTTGTTGAAAACTAGATTGCTTCCACCCATTTAACTTTTATGTTTCTAGCTTTCTCGCACGCAGGCTTTATTTTTCCTTTCATGGAAAAAAAAATTACTTTGCACGCAAGTTAATTTTGGTAGAAGTTATGTTCTTGGAAGAAGCCTCATAACTTTGAGTTCTTGATATATTTTATTTCATTAATTCAAAGCATACAATAGGACACAACAAAACAACATGCAGACATTAAGACACAGATAATTCATGAAATTAACAGACAAATAAGAGGCAATTTATTCATTAGTACAAGTACTAGAAATTGTTATAGTGCCTTATAGGTGCTCCTGCATTGCCCATGCATTTGTTGCTTAGTTCAGGCATGCTACCGCTTGGAACTGGATGGTAACAGAAGGAAGTGCAGCGACAAAGTTCCATTCGATACTTGATGTAACTCCACCAACGTTATCCTTAGCTGCAGAAGTTGCAATCTCCAGGTTTGCCTTGACAGTGTCCCAGTCAATAACTTGAGTAGCAAGATAGATCTTTGTGTAAGCTAGCTGCATGCATGTATAGAGTTAAATTTTGTGGACATGCTATACAAATTTAAAACAGAACCAATTCTCCCATTAAATAACGATAGTGCAAGCCGTTTTTGGCCTTGGATACACATACCTAAATTGGAACGTTTATGCCTCCCTATCCTAAATATGGTTGAGCTACATACCTTCCCAGGGCCAGTTGCAGAATTTTTCCAAGCGACTACAATTTTCAAGGGAGCTTTTGCCGGGGAGGAGTCATGGGCTATATACACCAAAGCACCAGATGAAGTGTTTATTGTATCTGGTAATTGCTCAAAAGTTTCTGTCTTATCGTTAAGAATCGACTGCGGGTATGGCTTAGTAGGGTTCTCCTTGCCATTCCATTCCTTCTGGTCCATCAAACCCGTGGCATAGCCGAGGTAGTTTGAAATGGCACCCTGGGTTTTGCCACCAGCCATTGTCTGCAAATGTTGGAGCAAAATTTTAGGAATTGCAAAATGATTTAGAACTAATTGGCAGGACTTATTTAAAAGCCCTGAGAGAAAAAGGTCACAAATGAAGTAAGTGAAAATACTAAACTAGTACTAATAGCAAATAAGAGATATTACCAAGTGATTCGGGTGCTCTTGCTTCAAAACTTTGCACTTATTTTATCGCCTACGCTTAGAGCTCTGATGTGAGAAATCCTGCAAATGGGATACTCCTTTATATAGACTTTTGTTGCCTCTTAGCGACCATGTAAATGTGACTAGTTTTTTTAATGGAAAGAAGCATATGAGGTGCGTATTTAAAAGATAAGTTTTTCCATCATATGCTAGTCTCAATCGGTCTTTGTTTAATATGTTATTGTTGGGACAAATTAAAGGCAAAGCGCACAAGACGGAAAAGCTAAGAAAACAAAGTCTCGATCTTTCTGCTAACTGACCATTAGATTGTTTAAAGTTTTATAACAACTTTAGATTGTTTAGTTTTGGGTTTGTGGAAGTTTCATGTAGTGTCAATTGTATGGTAAACATTAAAGATATTATTTTAAGAACAATGTATTAAATATATTTTTTTCACACATTTTTAGATTTATTCTAATTATTTTCATCACAATTTACCAAATGTAAATAATATATATTAATAAATGGAGTCTACTTTGGAAAAATTAATGATAAAAAAGAAAAGAAAAGAATTATAATAGTTTCCAAACTCAATCATGTTAAAATTTTTTAATTGAATTTTATTACCAAGACAAAAAACGGAAGAAAATAACAAAATATCTATGTTAGAAACGTTATACTATTTCATTTTATATTTTTTATATACTAGAAAATAACCGTATACGTATACCTACTTTGACCAAAGTTTTAAAAATTTTAGCGCTTTTTCATGCAAGTGCGCTAATATCACAAAAGTTTTAGTCTATAAAACTCTCAATTTAATTATTACCTTGAGAATTCTAATCAATTTGTATAAACAAAGTTGACTTGGGATTTGTATCCATGCCTTACGAAGTGCACTAATTCGTATAATGAAAGACGACTTGGAGTATCAAGTCATTGAAACAATTGAATTAATTGGTCCACTTGTACCTGCAAGCTGGGCTTTTTTGCCAGTAACAAATCCATGCAAATAATATTCATATTAAGCTATTTATCAACAAGCTTCATGCATGTTATTGCATGTGGATTGTTGGGTGTTATCGGTAGCTATTGTTTTTGTTCATAACGGGAACTAAATTTGTTAGGGTTATTTTGTTAGATGTTTTGGGTTAGATCTAAGAATTTTAGGGATTCCGCTATAAATAATTCACCTTCCTTGTGAGTTTGTTCATTTCAATACCTTTTTGAACTGCAAATAAATTTATGAAAACTGATTACAGATAGTTGGTACTAACTAGTAGCGAAACCCATTATACTAATAAAAGAGCTACTGACCAATACTTCCCCTCACACATCTAATGATAGAAAATTAACATTTCAGGTTTGCATAATTTCAAAGGCACCATTATCTCTCCATCTAAGAAAATCCAAGTTGCCACCTGCACAACTGATGGCCATCCTTGTACCATTTTTTTTGACCAACGCCCATTTGGCTTCAATGCGATCTCTTTGAACAAATTTGCTCTACATTGAAACATAAGCTGTCATAGTAGATAGCACAATATTTTTCACTAGACACAATTTAGCTGGATATGAGTTCTATCTCTGTTTTTAGATCTATGTCACATATCTCCAGATAAAAAAATGCCCAAATCCTAAAATAAGATATAACTAGATTCTCACTTAGTAAGTTGGACTAAAATCTAAATTTGCTTTTAAAGATAAAATCATTTCTCCTTTTCCATATTGCCCACAAAACGACTACTAAGTTTTTTTTTTTTTTATAATCGGCACTGAGAATATTATTAGAAGGCTAGTAAGAAGCAGGTAAGGATACAAGATAGCAGCACTAGTAGCAACATCGAACTTGAAGTGCCTATGTAAGTACAATCATTATTTGAAGAACGATCGAGGATTTAAACATCAAAATTCGAAACAAGAAGTTGCCCAGCCCGATCCCTTGGATATAAAGAGAAACAAGAAGGATTTTACTAAATAAATTATCTCCAACCAATTTGCAACTTGTTGTTAAATAGAAAATTTTTTTGAGCCTTCTACAGTAGCAACGATGTTGTTCTCTTGTGACATCCCATGACTTGGTTGCATCTGCAGTTATTGTGCTTAATAATGATGGATCTAGAAATGTTTTTTTGTAGGATCCACATGTAGTTATTTTTTTTTTATTTTTTTGAGCACCATGTTGCACCCGACATGCCACAAAGGAAATCTGTGTAATACCTAATGTGTATATATGAGTCAAAATTTAAGAAATTGATCACCTAGTACATATCCATTTCACAAATGATAGGTTATGTAGTGTGGGCAGGTGCTCCATTAACCAGTTCTGGACTTGAGTCCTCACAAATGGTATCAAGTCCAACGTAGTTCCATGATAGTATGGAACGTGCTTATGATTCTGTGTGAACTGAGGCCCAAATCTGTTATTTATCCTTGAACGGTTAGGTTTGAAACATGGTCACCAAGTGCTTACCATTTTAACAAATAATAGCTCATGTGATGTAGGCATGTATTCAGTAAACCGGTTCTGGACTTAGGTCATTTTATGGCAACAAACAATTTATTAATAGCAATGTTAATTTTTTTATGAAGCATACTTAGAAAACAAAAACAAAAAAATTTTAATTTGATTCCAACATATTTATGTAAAAAAAATTTGTTCTTTTTTTTTTATTCTACTTATTTTCTTAAATTGCTGAAGTCATTTGAGAAATGAATTGAGCTCGAATTAACCTAAACTCGAAATGACCGAAATATGAGATTGACTTGACCTGAATCCAAAATAGGATCACAATCCGAAGGGGCCTACAAGTTAAGCAATTGGCATAATGGGACCCGGCTCCGTGACATCAAACAAGGAGACCCTTTGTCCCGATTCCTATTTTTGGTTGTTAGGGAAGCCCATCATTATTTGATTGAGGATGCTGTTGACTTAGGAATACTAAAAGAAATTAAGTTGAGAAGAACTTACTCATTCATAACTTGTGAATAACACCCTACAGTTAGGAGAATGGTGTGAGGAAAATTTAAGGCAATTCAAAAGAGTTTTGTGTTATTTTCAGCTTCTTTAGGGTCTTAAAATTAATCTGTCTAAAAGTAGCCTTATTGGAGCGAATTTTGTTGAAAAGGAAGTGTAGAGGATTGCCTTTTAAATCAGTTGTCATGTGGGTTCTATCCCTTTTAAATACCTTGGCTTACCTGTTGGTCAATCTATGAGCAGGTTATCTACCTAGAATGAAGTCATTGAAAAAGTAAAATCCAGGCTTGCTTCCTGGAAGGCAAAGTATTTGTCTACTGGAGCAAGACTCACACTCATCAAGTCAAGTATTTCTTGTTTGCCCTTGTACTTCTTTTCCTTGTTCCAGCCTCTTCTAGCTACACTCCACATTCTTGTATCTCTCAGAAATAATTACTTTTAGGGATGGTTTCTAGTGGATGGAAGGAAAATAGAATATGTTAGCATGAAAAAATTTTGTGTTGGCATCACCTAACTTTAACCAATCAGAAGAGGATTTTTTATCATCGAAATCTTCCTCATCCTTTTTTATCTGAGAACACTTAAATTGAGATTGCTAGGTCTTTGTAGGTCATTGTTTAATCTATTGTAGGGACAAATGAATGAGGAAGTGTGCCAGAAATTTGAAAAAAAAAACAAGAATGTCTCAATTAGTCTCTTTTAGCATGTTATTGTTGGGACAAATTAATGAGAAACAGGCCAAGAAGAAAAAGGCAAGATAAACAAAGTCTCTCTCCTAACAGACCGTTATATTCTTTTGTTTGGGGTTTGTGAAAGTTTCATGCTATTATTGTTTTTGTTCATAAGAGGAACTAAATTTATTTGGCTTATTTTTTTAGAACTTTTGTGTTAGATCTAAAAATTTTAGTGATTCAGCTATAATTAATTCCCTTTCTTTGTGTGCTTGCTCATTTCAATTTCTTTTTGAACCACAAGCAGAATTATGAATACTGATTATAGATGATTGATACTGGCTAATAAATGAATCCAAAACACTAATAAAAGAGTAGCTGATCAATACTGCTGTTGATACATCTAATGATAGAAAATTAACATTTCAAGCTTGCATAATGTAAAAGACACCATTATTTCTCCATCTAAGAAAATCCAAGTTGCCACCTGCACACCTAATAGCCATCCTTGGACCAATTCTTTTGACCAATAGCCACTTGGCATCAATGCCATTTCTTCGAACGTAAAACAACCATGAACACGTCAAATTATGTGTCTTTCAAAGTTTAAGATATGTAAAAATCATTTATTGGAGATGTAAAAAAGAAAGTAAGAAATTTGTAAAAATAATGTGTGACATATATACAAAAAAAATGACAAAAATGTTATCAATATTTTAAATAGTATGTACTAGTTCAAGCTGCAACAAAAAAAAAAAAGTATTAATACCTTAAATCCCTTTTCTCACCAAAACTAGAGATATATATAAATAAAATAATAGATATGTACGAAACTCAACGTATAAAATAAGTGATGGATATGTACAAAACATATGCAATATATATAAAAATGAAATGAGAGATAGGTGCAAATATGTTCAAACTTATGCATATGATTTCTCTTAGGTGTACATAAATTATATTCATTTGAACATATGCTTTTCATATTTTCATACAATTTATACATAGATTTATTTTCTTTTTGTAGATCAAATGAAAGTTAGATTACAAATATTTATGTAACATTTACTAATTCCACTGTTGTATATTATATATGCACACGAGGTTCATAAGATTATTTATACAAATGAATTTGTTCTTTTATACATATATGATTATGCATTTCTACAACTATGTTTATGTATTTGAACATGTTATAATTTTATATTAAAATTTTTCCTATATATTTTTTAGTACATATAATTTTATGATTTTGTAAGAATTATTTTACTACTTATATATGTAAACATGCTAAGAAATTATTAGGGGCTCAATTGAGGGATAGTAAAATGGTTTTGGCCTTAATTCTTTTCTTTCTATTCAAAAATTAGTAGCTTCCATTGCTGAACATCCAACTGTGTTCCATTGACCCTCACCTCGCCTCTTATCCTGCCATATTACTGCTCCTATACTGTGTCGGTAAAACACCTATTTGTCACCACTCTTGATCCATCACTTTGTTCTTCAATTTGACAACGAGATAGCATAATAAGGGGAGCAGTGGTAGAAGCAACTTCTAGGTAGGCCAAGAGATGTGGCTGGCAATGTTAGGAGGCAAGACCGAAGATGAAGTATTAGCGAGCCAAAGTGATGAAGGAATATTTATGATAGTTGGGTGAGTTTGGTCAAGTTTGGGTCAGCCCATTCAAGTTCAGGTTTAATCGGGTTACCATAAAATATGGATCCAGGTCAGGTTGGGTTGTTTTAGGTTTGATTTGATTTTAGGTTGAGCTAATTTTGGGTTTGATTTCAAGTTGGGTAAATTTTATTTTGGTTTAGGTTCAATATAGGTCAATCCAATTTCAAGTAAATTTCAGGTTAACTATTGAGTTTAAGTTTAGATTTAGGGTTTATGATAAAGTTAGTCTTATGATTAAGGTTAGGGTTACCATTAGTGTCTAGGTTTACGGTTTAGAAGTTAGATTTAGTTATGGGGCTTATGGTTAGGAGGATTGAGGGTTTATGGTTAAGGTTAGGGTTGGGTTTAGAGTTTTAGGATTAATAAATATAAATTGGGGACAGATATAAAGAGTTAAATAAAATAGTTGGCTACATTAACTATATTCAAAATTGTCATTAACTATATTCAAAATTATAGGCAAATAACTGAAAACAATATTACTTTATTGCTAAATTAGAATACTATTGAGGCCCCTAAACTAGTAAAACCCAGAAGATTTCTAAACTAGTAAATTCCAGAAGACCCTCAAACAAACCAAAACAAATTATTTGTTAATTTATTCTTCAAATTCCATAACATCCTAAACAAAAAATATTTTTAATGTATTTTTTAATTTTCTTAAATTGCATTGTCATAATTGATGTATAATTTAGATAAATCATCACCATATAAAAAATTCACAATTTTTGTTAAATCTCTACAGACTATATATTTTATATTGATTTTGGTTTCAAATCAGGTCTTGTCGGGTTTGGTCATTAAGCTATTTTAGGTTTGGGTCAAGTCAAACTTAGATTTGATTCATTTTGGGTTCATGTCAGTTTGGGCTTAATACATTTCGAGTTCAGATATTTTGAGTTTAGGTCATTAACTTTCACAGTCAAATCGGATCATAGTTGAATTCATGTCATTAACTTTCATAGTCAAGTTTAATTAGGTCATTAACTTTCAAGGTCAAATTGGATCATGTCAGACTTCAGTTTGGGTAGATTTGGTCAAGTCGTCAATTTAGAGACATGGTGGAGATTTGGTACGTTAACAAACGTATGTTAGACAATTTGCCTGTGTGCCACCCATAAGGTACGACAATTTTTATTACTGTAGACCCTCTTTATCAACTTGTGGTGGGGGTACAACTATACTAGAAACGGTAGTCTCCTTTTATTTCATTAATCAGCATGGATGCATCTATTTTGAGAACAATGGAGACCATGGATCCTAGTGAAAATTTTAATTTCTATACAAAATATTAAGTAATTTTTAAATGAATCCCACTAAAGTTTCTCAAATGACACCAATAATTTAGGAAAATAAGAAAAATAAAAAAAGTAATTATTTTTTCCATAAATATGTTGAAACTAAAGTAAAATTTTTGTTTTTTTATAATTATGTTCTATAAAAAAATTAACTTTACTATTAATGAAATGTTTTTTTGCCATAAAATGACACAAGACTAAAACCAATCCATGGAACAATTGCCTATATTACATGAGTTATCCCTTGTGAAAAGGATAAATATTAGTTGACCACGTTTCAAGCCCAACCGTACATGGGTTCGACTGAATAGATTTCGTTGGAGATCATTTATTCATTGATATCCTTCTCCTTAATCTAGATTTCCAAGAGATAACGTTGGTTTACTTCTTCTTTCAAATTTTGGTGTTTAAATCCCTGATCATTTCTCAAATAATGGTTGTATTTATACAGGCACTTCAAGTTCAATGTCGTTACTATTGCTATCTCCAACTTCTTGCTGACCTTCTAATAATATTCTCATTGCCGATTAGAAAAATTAAACAAAAGAAACTTAGTTTTCTTTGTGTGGGCTATATGGAAAGGAGTAAATGATTTATCTTTAAAAGCAAATTCAAATTTATTTATTGAGTAAGAATAAAGTCATATCTCATTTTAGGATTTGGGCATATTTGTCAAGAGAAATGTGACACATATGCATCTAAAAATGGAGATAAAACTCATATCTGTTAAATTGTGACTGGTCAGATATATTGTTGTATCTGGTGTAACAATTTATGTTTCAAAGTAGAGCAAATTTATTCAAAGAACTGGCACTGAGGCCAAGTGGTTGCTAGTCATATGGTGGCAACTTGAATTTTCTAAAATGGGGGAACAATGGTGTCTTTGAAATTACGTAAATCTGAATTGTTTATTTTCTATCATTTGATGTATTAGGGGACGTATTGGCTAGCTGTTCTTTTAGTAGTGTAGTGAGTTCAGCTACTAGCTACTACCAACCATTTGTAATCAGTTTTCATAAATCTGTTGAAGGTTCTAGAAGAAATTGAAATGACTAAACTCACAAAGAAGGTGGATTAATTATAGGGGAATTCCTAAAATTCTTAGATCTACCCCAAAATATTTAGCAAAATAAGTCTAACAAATTCTTAGATCTAACCCCAAATGAACAAAAACAATAACTACGGATAACGCGCGACAATCCCCAAGCAATAACATGCTTGAAGCTAGCTAATAAATAGTTTAATATGAATATTAGTTGCATTGAGTTGTTACTGGCAAAAAAGCCCAGCTGCCCGGTACGTACAAGTGCGCCGATTAATTCGATTGTTTCGGTGACGAGAAAGTCCAAGTCGTCTTTCTCTATGCGAATTAGCCGACTGCAACAGCTGCATATACAAATCCCAAGTCAACTTTGTTTATACAAATTAATTAGAATTTTCAAGGCAATAATTAACTTGAGAACTTCGTACATTAAAAATTTTGTAACCTTACCATTCATGTGCGCACAAACACAAAAATTTTGTTAAAAGTTTGGTGGGGCAGATATGCAGTATACAGAACATATGTTTTTACATTTTGATTTACCAGACAGAAGACTTCCATATATGCAATTGTTTTTTCCCCATTTACTGTGTATACCGTATGATACACAACATCAGTTAGGGAAAAAAAGATAACATCTTATTTCATTTTAAATTATATACATCAAAGTATCATAAACTTATATAAAATAAAAAGTAAAATGGTATACATATTTTTGGCATAGAGATTATGTTATTTTATTCTTTTTTTTTTTAAGAATAAAATTCAATTAATAAATTTTAACATCCTTGAGTTTCGAAACTATTACAATTTTTTTCTTTTGTTTTTATCATTCATTTTTACCAAAGTACACTACATTTATCAATATATATTACTTATAATTGATAAATCGTGATGAAAATAATTAGAACAAATATAAAATGTGTGAAAAAATTATATTCAATATGTTCATCTTAAAATGATATCTTTATTATTTACCACGCAATTAAAACTGAATGAAACATTTCAAAAGCCCAAAACTAAACAATCTAATGTTATAAAACTTTAACCTAGGGTATTGCTCAAGTTATCACTTCAAAAATTTTAATCGTATGAAGAAAGACGACTTGCACTAACACCTCTCACAATCCACTAAATCGTATTAATTATATAAATTTCGATGTTCAAACTACGCTCATTCCCATTAAAAGTTTTTAGTTAAAAAAAAAAAGGTATAACTATATCTTAAGTTTAACATTTTGGTCATTTAGGAGTTTGTATTTCTTGGGTTTGTTTTTTCTCACGCTCTTTCTCATTAATTTGTCCCAACAATAATATATTAAACAAAGATCAATTAAGACTCTGTATTTCTTGGTCTTTTTCTTTCTCCGATGCTTTGTCATTCATTTATCCTGGCAATAGATTAAACTTTTCACTAACATTCGTTTTACTAACTGGTTGGAATTGTCTTTTGGGGCTAAGACCTAACAGGTTCTCCATGTACAGTAGGACATTTCAGTAACATTCATTTTACTAACTGATGTCTTTAATATTGATACTGTCAAGTATATGACACCCATAATAAGTAGTTTACTGCACCTTTTTCATGTTCCCTTAAAATGTTCCTGTTGTCATGATAGCACCATCATTACACTATACTGTATATGTCATTCATATTGCAACATCATTAATGATATATATTGCTATAAATTTAGAAATTTTTATTTTTGAAATTCACTTTTAATTTTGTCATAAGATTTTTTTGCATAAAAAATTATGATCATAATTTTTTTTTTTATTACAATCGCATGAATCATGTATACTCAACATAATTTTTTATGATTATAATCAAATGAATCAAATTTTTTAAAAACATGTAATTAATAGACTAAAAGTAATTATTTTTGTATATAGTGATTATTTACTCTTATCTCCATCTCACTTGAAACTCTAAATATTTCAACAATCCTGATGATTAATTTTATTAAGGTAGGTATTTCAATAAATTCATAAAACAAAAAATATTTTGAAAATATTTTATTCAACCAGTTACCAGATATTTAGAGTTTAAATTTCCAATGCCGCATCATTAGTTTCGGGTATAAAACAAGGAAAATTGAAAATAAATAATTTTTGGAGTCTGAAATTAACAAAGCTCTAAGCATATGATCACGTTTACATGATCAAAAAGAGTCGGCAAAACTCTATATAAAGAAGTATCCCATTCGCAAGATTTCTCATAACATAGTTCTAAGCACAGGCAAAAAACCAAGTGCAAAGTTTTGAACCCAGAGCATCCAAATCACTTGGTAATATCTCTTATTTGCCGTTAGAACTAGTTTAGTATTTTAACTTAATTCGTTTGCAGCATTCTTCTCTCAGAGCTTTTAAATAAGTCCTGCAAATAAATTTTAAACCATTTTGCAATTCCTAAAATTATGGTCCAACATTTGCAGACAATGGCTGGTCGCAAAATGCGAGGCGCCATTTCAAACTACCTTGGCTATGCCACGGGTTTGATGGACCAAAAGAAATGGAATGGCAAGGAAAATCTGAATAAGCCATACCACAGTTGATACCTAATAATAAGATAGAAACGTTTGAGCAATCACCAGATACAATGAATAATGACACTTCATTTGGTCTTTTGGTGCATATATCCCATGACTCCTCCTAAGCAAAAGGTCCTTTGAAAATTGTAGTTGCTTAGGACAATTCTACAACCGGACCTGGGAAGGTACGTAGCTAAACCTTCTTTAGGAACATGTGATAGGGAGGCCTAAACTTTCCAAGTTAGGTATGTGTATTGATGGCCAAAAATGGCTTTGCTTTCCCATAATTTAATGGGAGAACTGGTTCTATTTTAAATTGTATAGCATGTACACAAAATTGAACTATATACATGCTTGCAATTGGCTTACACAAAGATCTATCTTGCTACTCAAGTTATTGACTGGGAGATTGTCAAGGCAAACCTGGAGATTGTGACTTCTGCAACCAAAGATAACATTAGTGACATCAAGTATCTAATGGAACTTTGTCACTGCAATTCCTTCTATTGCCATCCAATTCCAAGTAGCAACAGCACCGAACTAAGCAGCAAATGCATGTGCAATGCAAGAGCATCCATGAGGCACTTAAATAATTTTTAGCTTTAGCACTAATGAATAAACTGCCTCTTATCTATATGTTAATTTCATGAATTATCTATGTCTCATTATTTGTATGTTGTTTTGTTGTGCCCAATAGTATACTTTGAATTAACCTGCATTCACAATGAATATAATTTTTTCCATTAAAAAATGAAAGCCCACATGCGAGCATGCTAGAAACTCAATAGTTAAATGGGGGGAGGATTAGCTTTGTTTTTCAGCAAAATCACAATAACAATTGATTTTTGAATCATAAATAAACCAATTAGAGAGCATATCACATACAAAATTTTGGTGTTGGGCAAAGGGTAAACAACTATGAAATCTTTCTTGTACTATTAAATTGATGAGAGCAAGCAAGTTAAGATCTGCTAATTAAATTGAGATCATGCAAGTCACCATTTGATAATAAAGAAAAAGCATTCCAGAAAATGACTTGGAAACCAGTAATTCAATGATGCTTAAAAAATAAAAAAATGTTTCTTTTGTCTTGAATGACGTATGAGTTTACACCTCTTGATTGTTCATTTCATTTACCCATTTTTGTACTTTTTTATCAGGATATGATGGAATTAATTAGGAAGACCAGTTCGAAGCTAGCAAAAACTACATCAGATAAAGTATTCAAATAGCTGGAGATTGGAGACTAAACCCTACTAATGGTTTTAGTGTCTACCGTGAATATACGTTAGATAATGGTTTGATTAAACAGGGAAGTGTGAAAGGGATTGAGAGGCTGAAGAAAAGGAAGTGTGAAAGGGATTGAGAGGCTGAAGAAAAGAACCAACTTCCTTCGTCCCTTATTGTTCTCCCTTTTCAGTACCCGAAAGCGCCCAATCCGTCTTGGTTGTTCTACTATGAAGATGATTGAGAGGCTGAATAAAAGGATTTTAAGGTGGGATCCACCAAAAGCAAATGTTTTTACAGGAATAAATGTTTTTTCCCAGTTCCTAGAATTGAATGAGTTTATTGATATTTGGGATTTGGGTTTTATGTTTCGAAATGAAAGGTTGCAGAAAATTTAAGTAATGATATTCATTGTTTGACTGTTCGTACGTATGAGAGAAAGATGCATTTTTTATTCTGGTTATATACACACATATATGCATGCATGTACGTATGTATGTGTATATATACATACATATACATACATACATACATAGATACATATATGTATGTTTTTGTATGTGTGTGTGTGTGTGTGTTTGTGTATAAAAGCCTATGTTACAATTGTATGGATTTGGGTTGCCATTGAATGAAATTGGATCCATATATCTATTAGGTTGCCATTGCATGAAAGTTGATTCATATATGTATGAAACTATATACTATTCGTGCCGAACAAAGAAAATTTTTTATAGCATAGTATGCAGATATAACAATAAAACATAGAGACATGCCTATAATTTCAGTCGGTGGGAAAATTAAGCTCGAACACAATTTATAGCTGCAACTAAGTTCTTATTATACAAAACTTGTGCATGAAATTTTGTTTGAATTTGAGTTTCTATTGTACAATGCTTGTAACCTATTATATGAAACTAAGCTGGTGTCTTATAAATGTAGAAGTTGAGATTATGATATATAATTGAGTCTCATGTTGTTCTAATTAAATTATTAATGTATGAAAGTGAACATCTGTTGAATAAACATTATTTCCTACTAAGCAAAATTTAGTTCATACTATACAAAAATGAGTTACTATATGTAATTGAAGCTTCCCATAAAGTCAAATAAAAACTCTCCCAATGAAAAATTGAATCTTGAATGTATTAACTTGGTAACTTATTGTATGAAACTGATATCCAAATGTATGCAACTCTTTGAATACCAAAGTTTCAAAAAAAATTAATAAATAAAATTATTTTTTTAATAATGACCATATTTATCATATTATCTTGATTATTTCTTTATGATTATCTCTTCAGATGTATTCAAATTTAAAAATTTTCCATAAATTAAAAATTTGAATAAAGTTAATATATTTAATTATTTTCCCAATCAAATCCAAGTTACTCTAACAAATAAAAGTTACCATTTCTAATTAAAACCAAAACGAATAGACATTAATGTGAGATAACCGCAGTATATATGCATCGAGTTTGCCTCAAAATGCATAGAATAGCTGACTTTATAATTGTCAATAAATTTGGAGGTTGAATGGTCAAGGGGCTCGGCATCATAAATCTATTGCTATGTGGAAGCTACTTTATTTTTGTTGGACTCCATAATATTTTTATTAATTTTCGGTTTAGACTAACAATGATATTCTCAAAACATCCTCAATCTGTCTATCATTAATTTTCTTTCCTTTAATCAAATTGCTATAATTGGGCTGCTATTTTTCTTTGTTGGGCTACACAATTTCTCGCCACTCTAATTTGTAGCCCCCTTCAAGTCCACCATCCAATTTTTTGCTCAATACGTCCTTACCAAAGGTGTCAAGAACCTCGGCATTTAACTTACTTAGGCAACAATCAATATTTTTCCCATTATCCTCATTTAAATTATGAGCCTATTCAAGAGTTCCTACTCCATTAATTCTAATCGTTTCCCTAGATAGTCTAGCGGCTCTGCTCGTCACACTTCCCCCAATTTGTTCATTTTCCCAAAAAAGTGTCCGTTCATCTTCCAAGGATCCATTTTCCAGGAAGACTTCATCGTGATCATCATTGAAATGTGCTCCATCAATTTCTAATTCCGATGAACAAATGCCATAATTTTTATTACTTTGGACCAAATCACTTTATATAGTAAACTCTTCAACAATTCTAACATTGACAGTTTTATCATCAACTTTTAACTGGACTACAGTAAAGTTGAAATCCATCTCACGCATTAACACCAAAAATTCTTCCAACATGGAAACACCTTTTATCAGATGTATCTTTGTCCACAGCTACCACTTTGCCCCACTTAACGCCCAACAATTCGAAAGTTGAACTTTTTCAAGGATGCAAAAGGACTCCAACACACAACAATCAAACCAATCTTCTAGGACCATTCAAGTTCTTTTTCCATCCCTAAATCCTTTTCCAGTGATTAAAATATTCCTCTCCTTCAACCAACAATGTATCTACTGCGCTCTTTGACTTGCATGCTCGCAAAATTCTTAAACCACCAAGATTCTTTATTTTACGTGAGCTAGTACCATGTAATTCACATATATGTTAGACTAACTTTTCCAACTCCAAATGCATTAACTTAGCCACAACACATCTCTGAAGCTCAGCAAGCTCTTCCAAATTTGACTGTATTTTAACTTCAGCCTACTGGCTTTTTGCTTAATGTTTGCCACCCTCCTTTGCTTTTCATCCCAACACCACATCATTGAAGAACCTCCCATCCCTTAGACTACTAGTATATCTCCTCCTTATCTCAGCTACTTTTTAGGACAGTCTGCAATTCCTCTGGTTTTCTCCATTTTCTTCAAATAGAATACAGTAACCCTTATCTTGAAACTCCCAATCCATATCGAGTTCAAATCTGTATATAAAAAGCCAACATTTTTAACATCTTTGAAACAAATAAAACCTAATTTACAGCATTTCGTTGTCTTTTCCAAGGAACATATATGTCCATAACTACTAAAAATCGTTGAAACGCTTTCCATAAGTGATTGTCTTCCCAACATTCAGGAAAATTTATGAAATAAAAGGATGCACCAACCTAGCCCATCACCTTATGAAGATCACTGGCCCCAGCTTTCTCCTATACTGTTTACCAGAGTCAAACCCCCTTATACTTTCTCTTGCATTCTTTCACTCACACACACACACACACACACACACACTATCTCACCATATCTTTGTTGGGATAGGGAAAGGTGCAAGTGGATAATGAAGTAAGGCAATTGTGCATGGGTAGTTTGAAAAGTAAAAATATGGTGTCGTTATGAAAATGGTAGGGGATATTTTGGCAAGAGCAAGAGGCTTTGTTATAGAAGGTAATTGTTAGTATTCATGGTAAGGAAGGCAGACTATCAAATGTTTTAGGGAAAAGGAGTTAGAGTGGTGTTTGGGGGAAAATATTAAAAATAGGTAGGGATATATAGTAGAGTGGAGTTCTTTTTTTAAATTCCTTTAATGGAAAGTTGGGAATTAGGGTAAATATAGGTTTTGGAAAAATGTTTGGGTGGTAAATGGATGTTGAAAGAAGAGATTCCCTAGGTTAGCTTGGTTACGGTCAAATGTAGAGTGTAAGGTCTATGAAAAATGAATTTGGGTTGATGGTAATTAGACGTGGCAGTGAGAATGGAGGAGAAGATTAAGAGGGCAAGAGTGTGGAGAAAATCATGAACTAACAAACATTTTGCAAGATTTTCCCATGGATTCTAAAGCCTTTGACTCTTATATTTGGAGTGGGAGCTTTGGTAGTTTGTTCATTGTTCAAAAGTTATCCAGATGCTTAGATGAAATGCTACTATAGAACAATGAGGTGAGGCTTGTGGTTGTTGGAGAAAATGGGTTCAAAAAAATGTGTCTTTATTCTTGTCATGAATGATCCAAGACTATGTTTTGAAAAAGCTGAACTTGACTAGTAGAGGCACATCTTTGCCTAAAAAGAAATTTTTGTGTGTGAGAAAGATATTGAGGATACAGAACATATTTGTCCACATTATGTTAAATTTGGTTTACTGTGGCGCTTGATCTCGTGATGGTGCAATATACAGTTACAGTTTGCTCGTAGCTTACTAGAGCTTGTGAGGGGCATTCCAAGTGAATGCAGGACATTTGAGCAATTTAAAGTGTGGCATGCAATTCTACAGGTCATAATTTCTTCTTTATGGAAAAGAAAAAGTAAGGTGGTATTTAACAATAAAAACTTCAAGGCTATGTGTAAATGCTTTACAAGTACTTCCTCCGAGGTCAAATGCCAAGGTAAATAAATCTTAAGTTATTTTCCTTAAAAAAGTTTTATTAAGCAAGAAAAGCAAGCTAAGTAAGGTTAACAGTAGTTCCTAAGTGCAAATAACATTTAAAGGGCAAGAAAGACAAAATGGAAATTTTGTCTTGAGTCAGTGGCATGGCCATAATTTCTATGAAACTAGGTCATGTAACTATTCATAACCAAAGAAGTTAATACCAAAAGTATTTCTAGTCATTTTAACCAAAAGTGAAAATTACGGGCTAAAAATGCACTAAGTGTGAAATTGAGTTATTATATTTTATAATGCCTTACTTAAGTGGCTTAAGGCCAAAGTGAGAAGAAAACAAAAATAGGCCAACTGCAATAGTTAGGATATTTTAAGAAGAGATGAACAACACTATTCATCACCTTTTTCATTCCATTATCATAGTTGTCCTCTCTCCACAGCTCCTTCTCATCAAACCACCTAATCTACTCAAAATTCCATGAAAATTGAAGGTCCCAAAACCATCCTAACAAGCATCTAGCTCATCTTTGGTGTGTTTGGTGCACTTGAATTTATTCTTGCAAGTTTTCATTTCAAACGCTAGGGTAAGCTTTTATGGTCCTTATGAGTTATTTCTAAGCCTATTAAATGGTTATAAATGGTCTTAATTTCATGCCCTTGGTGTCCACTTAGTTGAATTCAAGCTTGGACATCAAAGGAACTTCATTGAGCTCATGTCTGCTTCCTGCTTTATGGATGATTTGAGGTGAGAGATTTGAGTTATGGCATGATTGAATGATGGATAACTAGTGTTGTAACACTTATGAGTATGCTTTGTTTGGGTACTTGGTGATTTGTCCATGGTGGTGTGGTGTCACAGGCCATGGGTGCCCCGTCACTAAGGGTAACACTGTCCCATGTTTTTAATATATTTCAAGCACTTAGGTGCTACAGTTTTCTTCCTAGGCCTAACCTATGGTGTTTAGCACTTTAATTCAAGTTTAAAACCTACCTTTAAAGCTAAGATAATGCATCATTATTAGGTAATAAGTAGGTGGTTAAGAGGGCTATGTTTAAGTGGCTTCATTTAGGTACCTTAAGGCTTAAAGAGGTGCCAAGATGGGACTAAGAGGAGCTTGATGTTGCAATGGCCAAAAAATGAGGCCAAGAACATTTGAAATTAGATTCGAACCTGAGGTGGGTTTAAGACCTCTAACGGCCCAAGGAAAGAAAGTGGGAACCTTTTAGCATTGTGGTGGTTCCTAAGAAGTTCTGGCTGAGCTATGAGCTTTATAAGTGATCTACCAAGGAGCCAAAGCCAAGTCTAAAAGAATTTGGCAAAGAATGGCCATTAAGTTCATTACTTGGCATAACAAGAAAAAGGAAGATATGGGTAATAAAAGGGTAAGTGATGACTTACTTAAGTAAGCCCATAAGGGGTGCATAAGGTCAAGTAAGCAATAACTTACATTAAATGCTCGTCAATATGACTTCAAAGGGTAAGTTAAGTGCTAGCATGGGATGCTAGGGCCGGTGTCCAAGTATCCCAGCCATAAGAGCTCATGGCAAGTTTATTACCTACGGGTGTAAGGAAGTCCTAAATGCATTTGCATGTGCATGTTTTATCCATGCATCCATTAATTCATTAGTTGCATTATTGGTTGTTGTTTTGTTATTGTTGTTGGTTATGTGTTTGCTACTTGTGGTATATTTTTTGTATGTTTATGTAAATGCATATTACTTGCACTATGATTTCCCTTGTAGGTGCTCAAATCCCTTACTGAGTACTTTTAAATACTCACTCCTTAAGTACTGTGCAGGTATTAGGTAGGCTAGTTAGGCTAAACAATTGTAAAGGATAGCTGTTAAGGCTAAGTTTGTTCAGTCTGAAGGTATTTTCTAAGTAGGAAACTTTATGGTTCCAAGCTACTTATGATATAAGTTGTAGTGACCAAGTGTTTTCCTTTTCAGTTGATGCTATGTGAGCACAATGAAAGTGTGGCTCATCACTTAAACCTAGCTTGCTCAAGTTAAGAGCTAAAGATGGATCTTACTAAATATTGTTACTTTATGTACAAGTACTATATTTTACATACTAAGTGTTGCCTCTACTACTATCCATTGGTGTGTATAACACTAGGGTTGCATTTGGCCACATATAGGATTAAGATGCGTGCAAATGGTTGTTACTTGAAGCAAAAACAATTAAATTTTTTATGTTTTGGCTTGTTTTTAACTTTTCTTTTATAATTGGAAATGTCACGATTTTCTTCTCAGTTTTATATATTTTTTATTTCATAGCCAGTAAGACACATGCATTTTTTCTTTATATGGTAGGTTAAGTAACTAGTTGTGCGTAATGCTTCAAGATATACTTCATGAGTATAGCTAGCCAATTTTGACCTAAATAGGATCATAGTTCCCTAAAAGCCTATCAATAGTAGTAAATGTAGGGCCCCGGTACCTTGTTTCACCATAGTTAGTATCAGAGCAGGTAAATGGCCATAGTATAGGTAATATGTGACTAAGATCCTTATGTGTCCTTATGCTCAGTAAGGTTGGTATTGTTCATAAGTGCCTTTAGAGTTATTGTCTAGCTTCGATTGCAAGTATATTGGTATAAACCCGATAAGGTGATAAAATTCAAGTAAAGGACCGAGTAAAGGTCTGAGTGGCTTAAGTTAAACCCATAGGGAAGCTGGTAGTTTAATGTGTAATCTTAGTGGCACTAAAGCATTGGTGCCTCAAGGAAGCATGCCTAACCTTTGAAGGAAGAGAGAGACCAAGGTTAATGCTCAGGTGGTAAAGGTCAAACTATGTTGAAGTCTACCAGAATACCAAGACTAAGGAAGAAATCTTTACTTCAAGGGGTAGGACCAAGGTCAAGGCAACATTCTAGGGCATGTTGGTTCAGTTAAGTCAGAATGTGATAAGGTATAAGTTGAGGAGTAGATAAGAACCCTGAGGGTAAGGGCTGATGAACACTTACTAATGGTGCACTGAGGCTATGTGAATTATCACCACCTAAGGGCAAATGGTAATGTGGACACAAAGAGTTTAACAGATCATGGGGTAAGGGCTAAGGTGCATGAGGACTTTGATGCTCCTAGGCCAAGAGAGTAACATCTCTACACAAGGTAAGTTGAGGCCCAAAATAATAAGTTGGTAAAGTACGTTTAAGTTGAAGTCCATGGAATTGAAGAAAGTAATAGTCTAAGGGAAAGTAAGCCCAAGCTCAAGGCTTGGACAAGGCTATGCTCAAGACCACTTCAATCACTAGGGAAAGCACTGCCATTATTTTAAAACAACTGAGAATTCCTTCTTTGACCAGTGAATGGTCAAGGAGTCAGTAACAAAAAAAAAAGTACCTTTATGTTAACAGCATAGTAGTAATTGGATTTATTTTTTGACTACTGTGTCTATGGTTATGATGAGTTTGCCTAAAAACTAAAATTGTAAAAGAAAAGGGGCAATTTGAAACCTTAAGAGCCCTAAGGGTAAATTTTGATTATACCATTTGGTTGGTAAGAACTAGTGATTAGGAGCTTCAGAGTAGTCAAAATGGTGTGCTCTATGGTTATGGTTTTGGTTGAACAATGAAATCACACTTAGGAAGTGAACCAATTAAGGGCATAAGAGCCAACTTTTTTATACCGGTCATAAGTGGTCCTGGAAAGTATTTATAGGGTAAGGGAAACTAGCACAAAAAAGTTCATAGGTTATGTTTTGGGTTATGCTTTAAGCTAATTGAACTTTTTCTTATGCTACAAATGGTGGCTTATGAACCATAGGAATGGTTTAGTGAAGGAAAGCTCTAAGATGATCATGAACAGTCCAATTCTAAGAAGTATAGCCAACTAGTTTACAAGAGTTACGAAGTGCAGAGAGATTGAGTTCTCTAAGCACTGTAGTTGAGGGTAAGGAAGCTATAAAGCCAAGGATTATTTCAAGGGGCCGAATGCTGTAAGTGAAGGCAAGAAATGTGGTATGCTAAGAACTTGCACTAAATGCAAGAGGTTAGAATTAAAGAATAAGAACCATAAACCACAAGTCTGAGAATGGTGAAGTAACTTTGAGGATGTGGTTCTTCAAAAAAGGGAGTCAATGAGTTTGGCACATTGGTTAAGGTACAAGAGTTAAACCAAACCATGGAGACCAAAAGGTAGTAACTAAACCCCCAAGACACTACAAACTGACACAGGAGTATGAGAGAGAACTGGATTATCACTAAGTGCCATGAGGCTTAAAGGATACCTAAGTGAGTTTAAATAAAAGGCAACCTATGGAATTCAGAATTGAGACCTACTAACTGTTAAAGATTCCTATGGTGGTAAGATGAACTCCAAGTCCTGAGCATAGTTCCTATAGTTTCTTTAGGGTCTGAGTGAATTAATATTGCTTATCAAGAGTGGAAGTGACTTGAGCAGTATCAAGATTGCTAAGTAGTTCAAAATTTTTAAATAGTGGAGCTAGTTCTACATTCAAAAGAATGAAGAAGGCCAAGAGCCATAAGGCTTAATAGTACTGGCTTAAGTAGAGTTTAGAGGTTCTAACTAAGAGGATCCTTGAGATCTGAAATGAACCCCACGGTTGAAGGATACCAGGAAGATTAAAGGGAATAGGTAGAGGCATGACTAACTAAAATTGCCAAGTTAAAGTGTTGAATGACTGAGTAGCTCAAAGGTCAGTGTGGCAACGTGCGGGTCATTTTCGGGAGTCGCCACCAATCGGTTTTCGCTTAGGTCGATTGGACACCTTAAAATTGGTCTGCGAGAGTTCGAGGATTCGGGAGTACGGTTACGTTAAAACAACTTTGTTAAAACGCCCAAAAATTGGTACCTTAGTTGATTTCAATTTTGTTTTGCTTTGCTTTAAAAAAATATTCAGTTAATTTTCTAACTAGAAATTTTAACTGAATTAGTCGGATGTGGATTTTTAAATTAAGACGGGTTTAAAAGTCTTCAGCAATTAATTTGTATAAAATTTGATATTTTCGAACCATGGACTCTGCCGAGTCACCCGGACACGGAAGTTTTAATTCCGAACCATGGACTCTGCCGAGTCACCCGGACACGGAATTTGACGAAATTTTAAATAATTTAATCCATATCGTAAAATATGGATTTTTATCTTTATATTTATTTTTATTCAAAAAAAGTTGATATTTTCCAAACCGTGAATCTTGCCGGATCATCCGGATATGAAAATTGATTTAATATTTTATTAATTTTTTTTTGTTTATTTAATCATAATTTTTTAATATTTTGTTGTTATTATTTTTTTTACTTTTCTTAAATTGTTAATTACTATTACTTTTAAAAAAATTTATTGATTTTCTTTAATGTTTTCTTTAAAAGAAATAAATAAAAATATGTAATCCAAAAATAATAAAAGATGGTTGGCTTTTTTGTTAAAAATTGATTTTTTTTTGTTAGACATACAAATGAAGTTAATTATTCACATAAAAAAAAACTTCTTTTTTTGTTATTATTTTTATTTTTATAGCCGAAAGTGAAATAAGTTTGACCATCTATATAAAAAAAATACATAAAGTAAATAAAGGATAAATAAATAAATAAATAAATAAAGTGGGGCTTTTTGGCCATCCACTTAAAAATTGCAGAAATTAAATATCATATGCAAATAAAAAGCACATAAAGGAAGATTAAAAGTCAATAAATAATAAACAAATAAATAAAGCGAGGCTTTTTGGCCATCAACTAATAATAAATAAATAGGAGGTATAACCTTCCATGAATTATAATAATAATAATAAAGATAATAAAAGTTAGTTGTTAGAATTAGTTATTAATAATAGTAATAATAACAATAATAAAGGTTAATAAAGTTAGCAAAGTTAGTTATTAATAATAATAACAATAATAATAAAGGTTAGTGAAGTTAGTAAGTTAGTAACAATTATAACAATAATAAAAGGTTAGTAAGGTTAGTAAGTTAGTAACAATTATAACAATAACAAAAGTTAGTGAAGTTAGTTGTGCGAAAATTAAAAGGTTAGTGACTAATAACAATAATAATAAACAAACAATATAAAGATTATTATTAGTTCTGCAGAGATAAAAAAAACAAGGTTAGTAACTAAAAGGAATAAATATGAAAAGATGGAGGATTAAAAGGGAGTTTTACCCTGAAATCAAAATTTTAAATTCTGAGAAACAGGGGCGACGCGGACGCGGGAGGGGAAACGGCGACGACTTCGCACGGCGGCGTGCAGGGGCTGGGCGACGCGGCGGAGGAGGCTAGGCACGGCGTCGGTGGCGAGCTGGGTCGACGGAGGTGACGAGGAAGGCGGCTGAAAAGGGGTAGCGACGTCGGGGGATTAACTCGGGGTGACGGGACGCGACGGAGAATGGAGAAACGTGCGACGGGACGGCGTGGGAGCGACGGCGGCGTCGTGGGGAGGCGACGGGCGACAGCGTGACGGCGTGACGGCAGCGACGGAGCAAAACGACGGCGACGGCGACGGGAAGCGACGGCAGGGGCGCGCAGGGGACGGCAGTGAAAGAAAACGGAAGGAGGAAGATGGTCAAACCGTCAAAAGGCCAAAATTTTGGGATTTTCTGGAGAAAAAAAGGAGAGTTAGGAACCTAAGCTGTAAGTTTTGCTTTTTTTTTTTAAAACGGAGCTCTAAGCTTTTTTTCTATTTTTTTCCTCTCTTTCTCTGTGTTAAGACACAGATTTGGACCCCTATTTATAGGGGAAGGGGTGCTGGACTGTTCATAATTAAAAATTAATTAAATTCAAACTTATCTTTTAATTTAGTAAAATGACAGTTTCAGTCCTTTACGTCTCTCAGACTCTGGATAAGGTCCTGAAGCTTCTGATTTTGACAATTTTGTCGTTTTCTGTTGATTTGGGCCAGAACCGTTATGCTGGCCCCAAATTGATGTGACAAACTACCAAATGCTCCTAGAACTTTCAGATTTTGTCAATGTTTCCCGAAACTTCTGAATTTTGTCATTTTTACCTCAAACTTTTTAATTTTGTCATTTTTATGGAGTTTTCTTTTTTTCTTTCAAACATACACATATACACACATATATCATTTTAAATCAGATCTTCACAAAAAAAAAATGTATTTTAAACTAATTAAAAAATTTTAGTAATAATAATAATAATAATAGTAATAATAATAAATTTTTTTTAATTAATTTTTTATTTAATTTTTTTAAAAAATTTTTTAATGGCCGGACGAAATTGGGTGTCAACAGTCAGTTAAGTGGGACTTGAGAAGAAAAGACATCAGTCAAAAGATTCAAGGTAAACAAAGGTTAAGGTTCCTTTCAACATAAAAAGATTTGTGGAGCCTAAGTAGCTTGTAGGAGTCTTTGCTCCTTAAAGGGTAAACAAGGTACCTAAGTGGTTTAAGGGACTAAGTGGAGGTCAGTAAATGGCTAAGGATTACTCTTAGATAATAAGGTGACCAAGAAAAAGGAATTCAACACATGAGGAAAATTTGTTTAAGCTAAGGCAATTGGAACTACCTTATGACTCTAGAAGTTGAAGCTTATTGAACATCAACCTTGAATCATTATGTGCCAATGAAAATGTCTCATAGTAAAGACATAGTAATTTTAATAGCCAAAGAGATTTTAAGTACCCAAGAAAAGTTTGGGACTAGTGAAGTGCCAAGCATGTCTTCGCCGGACATAAGTAGGTTGTAGAGCTCGATCAAGCCTAAATGTGTAGAAATTTTGGACTATGGTTGTATAAATCAAAATAAGTAGCCACAACGCTGAGTCCATAAGGACGAGAAAATGAGATAATGACCTGAGAATGTGCCCAAGTATTGGGAAGTAAGGTATAGGTACCAAAGCGGTCTCAAAGAAGGCATGAGAATTGTAAATGTTATTTGGCCACAGTTGTATAACAGGAGCACTCATGGCCAGGACTTGAGTTGTGTTGACCCAATAGGTTTGGGATGTTAAGAAACACTCCTATGGATTCAATCGGTAATAAGTTGTCTGCCATTCTCAGCATTTTTTTATTATTTAGCTGTTCAATCAGAAAAGTTGTTAACTAACTACAATGGATTAAAATGCTACAAGAAATAAAATTAAATATAGCACAACAAAAAAAAATTAAATGAATCAACAATCAACAGATATCATGCTTATATTCGAATCCCCCTATAAATCTATTGCATTACCCTTATTTTTGTTTAATAGGTATATAGTCATCTTGGATCATAAATAGCTCTTGAGTTAGATTAACCCCTCTCTAGAGGTAGCTAACCATTGTTCGCAAGTTGATTAATTCGAATCTCTTCTCAACCAAAACCCTTAAAAATGTATTACTAGTTCTTTGAGTCTCACTACTAGGTTTCACCCTACTCCAGAGGTCTTATGTTGATTTATCTCTAGGCTTGCATGCAATCTCTTTTACCCACATGTTGTTAAAATAAAAAATACAAGCAATTAACTTAACATGCATGATATTAGACATTGACTTAATCGGCTAGCTTCTACCAATCCAATAATAAGGAAGCATACATGGAAAGATTGAAAGAAACTATATGAAATTAATCCAAAATTACTCTAAGCTTGAGTAAGAATTTAGCCCATTATCCTAACAAGGAAACTCCTCAAGAGAAAAATGGAACAAGAAATCAAAGACTCCATCTCTCAACATCTTTTTATTCAAGAAATCCTTGCTCTGATGTGAATCAATCAGTGTTGATTATCAGAACTGCCTCCTGTAGCCTCTTACTATAAGCCATGAACTTCTTTTTTCTCTTTTTGGCTGCTCTCCCTTTGTCTTCTTCCAAATTGCAGAATATCTTGTTCAGTGTTGGCTGGCAAAGGGCCTTGTAGCCTTTTGAAATAAATTTGGCTAGCTTTCCCAATTGCATTTCCAAATTTTGAAGGCTTGCTTCTTGGTTTCTTAATAATGATTCTACAGCCTTAAACTGATAATCAAAACTTTGGGTGTGCTTGTTTGACAACTCTTGCACATTTTGTCATCTTTCTTATGGTGGTGGTCGTCTAGGTTGAAAACTAGGTAGTTGTTGTTGTCTTTAATCAGTCTAAAAAAATTTTGGATGGTTCTTCTAACCTAGATTATATGTATTGTTGTATGGGTTATACCTGTTCAGGTTTTCTCATCCAATTATATGTTTGTCAATGTTGACTAAAGTGGTCTTCTTCACATGAATCACATTGCATTACTAGATCGCATCTCTCAATAATAGGGATACCATCAATTTTCTTAGATAAAAGTTTCACCTAAATAATTAATGCCAAAACTGCATCATAACTCTCGACTTAGTTTAATTCAGGAAAGCAATTGCCATGGTTAATAATTCAATGCATTTCCTTGATAAGTTCCTAAGCTACTTTTGGTGTTTTATTATTCAGAGTACCACCTACTACTACATCAATCATCTGCTCAGAAGGATAATTCAATCCATTACAAAATGTTTGAACTTGCAACCAAGTGGCCAATCCATGGTGTTGAGACTTTTTTAATAAATCTTTCAATCTTTCCCAAGTCTCTTATAGTGTCACTAAATATAACTGAATAAAAGCAAACTCATTACAGAGCCTTACAATCTTAGCTAGAGGAAAATACTTCATCATAAACCTTTCAACAATGGCATTCTAAGTGCCAATAGAACCTTTCAAAAGCAAAGTAAACCATCGATTTACTTTTCCTATCAATGAGAACAGAAATAACCTCAGTTAAATACTATATTCATTAGCTTCATTAACCTTAAATGTATCATGTCTTCAAGACTATTTTGAACCATCTGAATATTTTTTGGCTTAATTTGAAAATTGCTATCATGGATAACAGGCCTAACAATACTTGATTTCGTCCATTTAAGTGATGGTTTGCCATAATCAGAAATAGTCCGAACTAGATTCCATTCATCCATGATCAACTGATCTCAAATTTCCCCTTCTTGATCAACTTCAGGAGGTAGTGTCTCTGACTCAATACTCTGTATATGGTGAAGTCTCCTTAAAGTTTTTTTAATTTTTTGATCAACATTCTGAACTTCACTTTGATTACTCGGAGTCAAGCACTAATTCTCCTATCATAAAATAAAAAGAAATTAACAAACAAAAAGAACATAAAAAATACAAAAAGAAAAAACTAAATGAAAAAAATTATCAAAATTCAAAATTTAAAGTAGCAATCTTAACTATGTCCCTAACAACAATGCCAAAAACTTGATGGCTCCCAAACTACACTAACAAAAATATTTAATTGCAAACCCTCAATGATGTGGAACCTTTAAGCCATGCCCACCTATCATACTAGTGTAACATATGGTAAGCATCAAGGTCATGTTCCAAATGAATAAAGTTGTCTACCCTACTCAACTTTTTTCTATTACTTGTTTGATCAATTAGAGAGGATGTTAATTGACTACTATGAATTAAACTGTTACAGTAAATAAAAATAATCAAGAAAGCAAATTCAATTTATCAACAATCAATAGATACCATGCTTAGATTTGAATCCTTAATAAATATATTACACTACTGTTATTTTGGTTTAACAGGCATATGGTCATCTTGGACCATGGAAAACTCCTGAACTAGATTAACTCCTACCTTGAGGTTGCTAACCATTATTCCCAAGTTGACTGATTGGAATTTCTCTCTAATCAAAACCCCCTGGAAATGCATTGATAGTTCTTTGAATCTCATTAGTAGGTTTGACCTTGGTCCAGAGGTCTTATGTTGGTCCAGCTCTAGACTCGCATACAATCCTTTCTACTCATATGGCGATCCAATCAAACATACAAATAGGTTAATTAACATGCTCAAAATCAAACATTGAATTAATAGGCTAGCTTTTACCAATCCAACAACAACAAAGCACACATGGTTAGATCACAAAAAACTATATTAAATTAAACCAAAATATTCATAAAAACAATATCATCCTAAGGTTTATCAACTTTAAGCATGAGTTGGAATTTGGCTCATTATCCCAATGAAGTAATAGAACAAGAGCAAAAGAAAACTAAAAATCAAAGACTTCATCTGTAAATGTATTTTGATCTAAGAAATCCTTGCTACAGTGTGCATTAGTCAGAGTCGATCATTAGAAATGCCTCTTGCAGACCTCTACTATGAACCTTGAACCTCCTTTTCTCTTTTTGGCTACTCTCCTTTTCTCTTTTTCCAAACAGTAGAAAAATCTAAAGAAAATCCTAATAGCAGTTGAACATGGTCACAAGCATGGTTTTGTCTCACCTCTAGATGCAAAAATTCATGAAATTGTTAATGAAACGGTTCCAGAAACAAGCGTGATAACAGACATGGTTTGCTCAATCACGGGCATATTTGCTACTAAAAAAAATAAGGGAGTATATTTGACTTACCCATAAGATGCTCCCACTTCTTTCTATAACTTTTAGGGGCTCATGAGATTTGATATGGTGAGAAAGAAGGTACAAAAGAGCAGGAGAAAGATAGTGAGGGGTTTAAACTTCGGCAAATGGTATAGGGGAAAGCTTAGGCCAATGATCTTCATAAGGTGATGGACTGCATTACTAAATCCTTCTATTTTACTAATTTTCATAAAGATTGGGAAGGCATGCAACTGTGGAAAGCATTTGAAATATTTGGAATAGTTGTTAATGTATGTGTTGCTTGGGAAAGGACAATAAAAGGCCATAGATTCGATGTTATTCATTTCAAGGATGTTAAAGATGTTGGATTTTTTTAGAAGGATTTGAGCTTGATATGGATTAGGAGTTCCAAGATTAGGGTCAATGGATTGCATTTTATGATGATTGATAAAGCTAGGGGAACCGAAGACAGTCTTGTAAAGGCAGCTGAGATAAGGAGGAGATATAGTAGTAGTCTAAGGGATAGGAGATGCTTCTAGGATGTGATGGTGGGATGAAAAACAAAAGAAGATGGAAAACATAAAGTAAAGAAATAGTTCGCTGGAGTTGAAATACAGTTAGAATAAGAAGTGCTAGCTTGGCTTTAGAGATATGCTATGGGTGAATCAAAGAATGTGGAGCTATTAAACTCAATCCAACATTTGTGTGAATTAGATGTTGTTGCTTCACATAAAATAAAGTATCTTAATGGTCTAGGAATTTTACTAGAGTTCCAATCTAAGGAGATAGTAGTTACATTGTTGGTTCAACTTTTGATTTGTTGAGCATCAAGTAGGGCAAAGTGCTGGCTATGGACAGAGATGCATCTGGTAAAAGGTGTTTGCGTGTTGGAAGAATGTTGGTGTTAATGTGTCGTCGTTATTGAAATTGCGAAAAATAATTTTGGCTCACTAGTGACTCAAAATTAATAAATTTATAGTTTAGCAGTGAAAATCAGATTTAATCCCAAAGAAAATTTTTTTTATCCAAAAGCATCCTGTAAGAAAATCGAAATAAAAGATTGGAGAGTTTTTTTGAATTGATTGCTAAAATAAATTAACTATAGAATTAAAATAAAATTAAACAATACTAAAAATGCTTAGTTCATAGTTGATTATCTATTCTAGTTTCACAGTTGATCATTGAAGAAAAATATTTCTTCAATCCAAGCAAATAAACGGGGCTCTCTTTAAAATTAAAAAGAACCCACAGAATTCAGCAGTTAAATTAATCAGAAAAAAGCTTTAGATTATATTTTTATTCTCGAGTACTAGATATTGAAAAGAAATTTTTAATAAAATCAAAATTTAAGAACAATGGACCAAAAAGTTTATTTCAGAAAATAATTTAAAAGCTTGAACAATTTAACCTATCTTACTTCTTCTACATAAACTAACCAAAAATAAAAATAATCTCCAGTTAAATTCACTTGCTTCCAATCAAATCCCTCACCCAAGCAATTTGAAAGAAAACTAACTAAACTTGCAATCGTACAATGAATTTCGCAAGTGAGAACAGGTAAATCAATCACAATAAATCTGAACGACAAAGAAGTAAATACTTGAATTTAAAGAAAAATTCAACAAGCAAAATTAATCCTCACAACTAGTTTTGGCGATGGAAATCATCCCTAGGACCGAATCAGAAAAGTATTTTGCCATCTTTGGAATGAAAAACCATTGAAAAGATGAAATCCCAAAAGACCAGACCTGCTCTCCTTCTCATTTCTTTCAGCCCTGGCTTTTTAAAGTTCTATCCTCCCAAGAGAAGTTCAAGCTTAAAAGGATATCTCTTTAATTTGGCAAATTCTCTTTGCATTTCAAGTTGGGCCGCATTCAATTATCCTTTAGTAGCCGAACATGGTGGGTGTCCTTAGTGGGGCTGACTCTTCTCTTCAACTTCATTCGGACATTTTATCGAACGCCTTTTGCGCTCCAAGTTCCTGGGGAGCCAGCTGCCTTATTTGTGCGTTGCTTTCCACTTGAACATGTAAAACCAACTCCTAACATAATTTAGGATGCTAAAGACTCAGTTGTTGCTCTTTTATTGTCACGACTAAATGCACAAGAGACGAAAGCCGGTAGTCCATAAAGAGCACCAATTCGGACAGCAAGCAAACTGGAGCAATTAAATTACTAAAAGCCTTCAATTGATGCTTTAATCTTGATTGGAAGTAGCGAATTGAACAAACCAAAAAAAAAAAAATGAAATGACAAGCTGTAATGGAAGTGCTCCAAGCACGTGAAAAATGGCTGGTGCTAGAATAGCAAAGTTAGACTTTGCTTCTCCTTTGGTCCAAACGTACCGTTTGTTTACTTCCGTTAAAATTTAACAAATCCAAATGGTTGTATCCTTACTCCCTTCAAAACACAAAATACCATTATTAATTCCCATAAAGTTAATAAATCAAAACAAAACCCAAGAAAATTATTGCATATGTGTAAATTATGGATTAATCAACGTGTGAGATGGATTTCATTTCTATTATAGTCCAGTTAAAAGTTAATGATAAAATTGTTAATGTTAGAGTTTTTTAAAAAGCGTACTTTAAAAGGTGTGTTCATTTTTTGGAATTGGTTTAGTTGGTTTTTGGGATAGTAAGAATAGTTGGAAAATAATTTGGAATAGTTGAAGAACGAAACTACGATTTAAAAATAAGGAAAGGACTTAATTGAAAGGATTTTGTTTATTGATGGTGGAAAGGAGGAGTACAAGGTTTTCTAGGCCACCATAGGGGTTTGCTCCCCCAAGCCCTATTTATGCTAGTTTCTGCCGACTCTCCAAGTCGGCTCGGCTAAACCACTCCTAGCCACAACTTTATAGAAGCTTCTACATTCTAGCCCACATCTTTGACTATTTTCACTTTTTCTAGATTTCTTTTACAAAATATCTCTTAATTTAATTATTATCTTTTCCCTATATTTTATCTAGGATACATCTAGATATTCTTAAGCATCAAGTAATTTCAGAATTTTCTTGCTTTTTCATTTTTTTTATAAATTTGCATCAATATTTTAATACTCTTCTTTTATGCAAATTTGTTGAACTCTGAGCCTGGTTCATAAATGCTCGTACTTTGTTCTTGGAAGTGCCTTGGTGAAGATGTCTGCAACTTGATCCTCCTTTGTGCAGTGTTCCAGCTTGATCTCATTATTTGCTAATGCCTCCCTGATAGAGTGATATTTTATTGCAGTGTGTTTTGTGCGATTGTGATAGACCGGATTATTTGTCATGCTTATGGTTGACTTGTTGTTACATAAAATCTTCGTTGGCTCTTTTTGTGGATACTTATGTATGCTAGAATCCATCATAGCTGTATAGCTTGATTTGAAGTTCCTCGAGCTGCTACATATTCTGCTTCTGCAAATGATTGTGCCACAGATTCTTGCTTCTTTGACAACCATCAGAAGAATCCTGATCCGAGTGTAAATCTATATCTATATGTGCATTTTAGGTCATCTACTGATCCTCCCCAATCACTGTCTGTATACCTGAGCAGTCTTGAGTCGGTAGTGGACTTGAACGAGATTCTAAAATCCTTACTTCATTGGAGACACCTGAGTATTCTCTTGCCAGCTCCATAATGGATCTCACTTGGCTCTTGCATGAACCTTGATAGTAGGCTTGTTGCGTACATTATGTCTAGTCTCGTAGCTGTTAGATATAGTAGGCTTCCAATCAAACTTCTGTAATGAGAGGCATTTGTTTTTCCAAAGTTGTCTTCTTTCTGTAGTTTTTGATTTACAGCTAGAGGAGTAATGGCAGACTTCCAATGTTCCAACTTGAACTTCTTTAGGAGGTTTTCTGTGTATTTCTTTTGTGATATGAATATTCCTTCTTCTTTTTGACTTACCTTGATCCCAGGAAAGTAATGCATTAGACCCAAGTCGCTCATTTCAAACATCTTCATTACGTCTTCTTTGAACTCTTGAATAATTCTCTCGTTGTTCCCTGTGTAAATTAAATCATTTACCTATAAAGAAACAATGATAGTGTTTTTACCTTGAGTCTTTATATAGAGCATTGGTTCACTCAAGCTTCTCCTAAATCCTTAATTGGTGAAGTATCTATCAATACAGCTGTACCAAGCTTGTGGTGCTTACTTTAACCTGTATAGGGCCTTCTTATCAATCTTCTGTTCATCCCAATTCTAGGATGCTTCTTCATCGAACTCCACATTGCGGCTTATTGTCAACTTTTTTATCTCTAGATTATAAATTCTGTATCCTGTTGATTGTGTGCTATAGCCCATAAAAATTCCTCTTTCACTTTTGATGTCAAGCTTACCTCTTTCTTCTTGCAGAGCATGGATGTAGCATATGCTGCCGAAGACTCTGAGATGTTTAGCTAAAGGCTTTCATCCACTCCATTCTTCAATTGGTGTCTTGCCATCTACGGCCCTGGTTGGACACCTGTTGAGTATATAAGTAGCAGTGTAGACAGCTTCTACCCAAAATGTTTTTGGCGAGCCTTTTTCTACTAGCATTGACCTCGCCATCTCCATCACAGTTCTATTATTTCTTTTAGATACACCATTTTGTTCTCGTGCATAACTGACGGTAAGTTGTCAATCAACTCCTTCCTCTTTGCAAAACTTGTCAAATTCTCTTGATGTGTCTCTTTTCCTCTATCACTTCTCAAGATCTTGATGTGATGACCATTTTGTTTCTTCACAAGATTATTGAATTTCTTGAATATTCCAAATATTTTGACCTTTCTTTCATGAAATAAACCCAAGTAATTCTATTGAAATCATCAATGAAGAGAATAAAGTACCTATTTTTGTTTGGAGTGATTGTCCTCATCAGCCCACATAGGTCTCTATGAATTAGCTCTAATGGCTTTTTGGCTCTCCAAGAAACTTCAGATCGAAATGGTTGTCTGTGTTGTTTCCTGAGCAGACAACCTTCACATTTTTCTCTTATAACTTCTATTTTCAGTAGGTCCTTGATTGTGTTTTTTTTTAAGGGTCTTCAACCCCTTGAAAGTTAAAATGACCGAACCTTTTATGCCATAGCCAAGAATCATTCTTTTGTGCTGTCATGGCAGTTTGAGTTATGCTCCTCCATTGAATAGGAAAGTTTCTTCTCTTCATCTTGATCTTGGCAATGATTAGATTTTTGTCCTCCTTATCATAGATGGTGTAGTAGTCTCCTTCAAAGTAGAGTGTATATCCATACTCCATCATCTGGCCAACACTTAGTATATTTTCTGCCAAATCTAGAACCCATAGAGCATTAGGTATGTAGTGCGTACCTTTCTTTGTTTGGACAGCTACAGTGCCTTTTCCCATGATCTTGACTGATTTTTTGTCGGCTAGTTATACCCTTAAATTGTAGGTGGTATCTAGTTTAGAGAACACCTCTTGATTTGGTGTCATGTGATTGCTACAAGCACTGTCGATTAGCCACAGAATTTTGCTTTGTTCAACGGCAGCTTGGCAGACATAGAAGATGTTTTCTTCATCTTCTTGCTCCTTGGAATGACTAGCTTGATGATTTTTACTTCCATTGGAGGGACAGTTTGTCTCCACATGCCTGAACCTTTTGCAATTGCGGCATTTTGGTTGTCCTCGAAACCAACAATCTTTCTCCAAGTGGATTGCTTTTTTTGCAAAGTCCACATGGAGGATTTGTTGATTTCCTTAAATTTTCTCTTTCATAAGAATTTTTGCTTCATATTTTCTTCTTATTTTTGAATTTATGAGACCGATTCTTGAACTAAAAGGCACTATCAGATGGATCTTCATGATGCCTGTTCAGCCTTTCTCTTGCTTCAAGTGAGTCTATGAGTTCAGACACAAATAATGTTGATAAATCTTTTGTTTCTTCTATCATAAAGCTTATTGATTCAAATTTCTCTGGGGTAGAATTTCATATTTTCTCAACAATTTTTTGGCCTGGGATTTTCTCTTCATAAGCTTTCATTTGATTAACTATTTCAGTTAATCTAGAATAACATTCATTTATTGTCTCAGAATCCCTCATTTTTATATTTTTGAATTCTTGTCTTAAACTTTGTAGTCGTACAGCATGTACCTTGAAAGATCCTTGAAGCTTATCTTGCAAGATATCCCACGCTTGCTTTGCACTAGTTGCCTTGATGATTCTTGGAAAAATTGTGTCTGCCACCACCTACTGTATGGTGAACAATGTTTGTGCGTCCTTTGCCTCATCATCCTCTAACTTTGCAATTTGTGTCTCGTTTAATGTGGAAGTATCCTCAGGAATATTAATTCCTTTTTTAACAATATTCCACAATTTTTGAGACACAAAATAGGTGTTCATTTTGATACTCCAATAATCATAGTTTTCACTAAAAAAAACCGGTAGAGGGATGACTTGGTTATGTTTGGAGGCAGCCATCAGTGATGTATATGTATATATATTTTGTTTTTGCTTATGGAGCTTATATGGGAAGCTTTGGTTGACCTACACCCAAGTAAATGACCAGATGAGGCTATGGTACAACTATTGATTTTTTGGAATTGGTTTAGTTGGTATTTGGAATAGTTGGAATAGTTGAGAAATAATTTGGAATAGTCAAAGAACGAAACTTGTGATTTAAAAATAGGGAAAGGACTTAATTGAAAGGATTTTGTTTATTGATGCTAGTTTCTGCCGACTCTCCAAATCGGCTCTAGCTTTTTTTATTTTCTTTTTGGGCTAAACCACTCTTAGACACAGGTTTATAGAAGTTTCTACATTCTAGCGCACATCTTTGACTATTTTCACTTTTTCTAGATTTCTCTTACAAAATATCTCTTAATTTAATTATTATCTTTTCTCTAGATTTTATCTAGGATACATCTAGATTTTCTTAAGCACCAAGTAATTCCAGAATTTTCTTGATTTTTCTTTTTTAAATTTGCATCAATATTTTAATAAGGTGATTCAGCATAATAAAAATCATGGCATTTGTTCATCTGAATGAGAAGCTGATGGAGCATATTCGGAAAAATAAACAGTTTTCTCCATCGATTCCTTAACCAGACCAAGAGCAAGCAACCCAAAAATAACGAAAATAACGGGAAAAACAAAACCTTTTAAGGTAGTACAAAAAGTTTTCTCTATTGATTCCTTAACTCATCCTTGGATCTTCACTAGAAATTATATGCCATGGTCCTTTTCCTTGTTCGAATGGTTCCCAAATCCGATACAGGGGTTCTAAATTGGACCTAGCGTTTTCTTTTCTAAATTGTTTTGGATTTGTGTATGACTTTTCATCTACCGTATTTTTGGCCAGCTCCTAACCAGTTTTCATCTGCCATATTCTGTTAAGAATGTACAAAAAACTGGTAAACATGGTGAACACTCGAGGGTTGTAACCTCGTATGCCATTCAAGAATAAAATTTTTTTTTTCATTTTTTAAGCATCATCAAATTACTGGTTTCCAAGTCATTTTCTGGAACCCTTTTTCTTTATTTTCAAATGGTGACTTGCATGATCTCAATTTAGTTGTCAGATCTTAACTTGTCTGCTCTCAACAATTTATTAGTACAAGCAAGATCTGATAGTTGTGTTCAACTTGGTTTCTTTATGATTCAAAAATCAATTGCTACTGTGATTTTGTTGAAAAATAGATTGCTTCCACCCATTTAACTTTTATGTTCCTAGCTTTCTCGCACGCAGACTTTATTTTTCCTTTTATGGAAAAAAAAATATTTTGCCCGCAAGTTAATTTCTTGGTAGAAGTTATGTTCTTGGAAGATGCCTCATAACTTTGAGTTCTTGATATATTTTATTTCATTAATTCAAAGCATACAATAGGACACAACAAAACAACATACAGACATTAAGACATAGATAATTCATGAAATTAACAGACAAATAAGAGGCAATTTATTCATTAGTACAAGTACTAGAAATTGTTAGAGTGCCTTATAGGTGCTCCTGCATTGCCCATGCATTTGTTGCTTAGTTCAGGCCTGCTACCGCTTGGAACTGGATGGTAACAGAAGGAAGTGCAGCGACAAAGTTCCATTCGATACTTGATGTAACTCCACCAACGTTATCCTTAGCTGCAGAAGTCGCAATCTCCAGGTTTGCCTTAACAGTGTCCCAGTCAATAACTTGAGTAGCAAGATAGATCTTTGTGTAAGCCAGCTGCATGCATGTATAGAGTTTAATTTTGTGGACATGCTATACAAATTTAAAACAGAACCAATTCTCCCATTAAATAACGATAGTGCAAGCCGTTTTTGGCCTTGGATACACATACCTAACTTGGAACGTTTAGGCCTCCCTATCCTAAATATGGTTGAGCTACATACCTTCCCAGGGCCAGTTGCAGAATTTTTCCAAGCGACTACAATTTTCAAGGGAGCTTTTGCCGGGGAGGAGTCATGGGCTATATACACCAAAGCACCAGATGAAGTGTTTATTGTATCTGGTAATTGCTCAAAAGTTTCTGTCTTATCGTTAAGAATTGACTGCGGGTATGGCTTAGTAGGGTTCTCCTTGCCATTCCATTCCTTCTGGTCCATCAAACCAGTGGCATAGCTGAGGTAGTTTGAAATGGCGCCCTGGGTTTTGCCACTAGCCATTGTCTGCAAATGTTGGAGCAATATTTTAGGAATTGCAAAATGATTTAGAACTAATTGGCAGGACTTATTTAAAAGCCCTGAGGGAAAATGTCACAAATGAAGTAAGTGAAAATACTAAACTAGTACTAATAGCAAATAAGAGATATTACCAAGTGATTCGGGTCCTCTTGCTTCAAAACTTTGCACTTATTTTTTCGCCTATGCTTAGAGCTCTGATGTGAGAAATCTTGCAAATGGGATACTCCTTTATATAGACTTTTGTTGCCTCTTAGCGACCATGTAAATGTGACTAGTTTTTTAATGGAAAGAAGCATATGAGCTGCGTATTTAAAAGATAAATTTTTCCATCATATGCTAGTCTCAATCGGTCTTTATTTAATATGTTATTGTTGGGACAAATTAAAGGGAAAGGGCACAAGAGGAAAAAGCCAAGTAAACAAAGTCTCTTTCTGCTAACTGACCATTAGATTGTTTAAAGTTTTATAACAACATTAGATTGTTTAGTTTTGGGTTTGTGGTAGTTTCATGTAGTTTCAATTGTATGGTAAACATTAAAGATATTATTTTAAGAACAATGTATTAAATATATTTTTTTCACACATTTTTAGATTTATTCTAACTATTTTCATCGCAATTTACCAAATGTAAATAATATATATTGATAAATGGAGTCTACTTTGGAAAAATTAATGATAAAAACAAAAGAAAAGAATTATAATAGTTTCCAAACTCAATCATGTTAAAATGTTTTAATTGAATTTTATTATCAAGACAAAAAACGGAAGAAAATAACAAAATATCTATGCTAGAAGCGTTATACTATTTCAATTTATATTTTTTATATGCTAGAAAATAACCGTATAAGTATACCTACTCTGACCAAAGTTTTAAAAATTTTAGCGCTTTTTCACGCACGTGCACTAATATCACAAAATTTTTAGTCTATAAAACTCTCAATTTAATTATTACCTTGAGAATTCTAATCAATTTGTATAAACAAAGTTGACTTGGGATTTGCATCCATGCCTCTCGCAGTGCGCTAATTCGTATAGTGAAAGACGACTTGGAGTATCAAGTCATCGAAACAATTGAATTAATCGGTCCACTTGTACCTGTAGCTAGGCTTTTTTGCCAGTAAAAAATCCATGCAACTAATATTCATATTAAGCTATTTATCAACAAGCTTCATGCATGTTATTGCATGTGGATTGTTGGGTGTTATCGGTAGCTATTGTTTTTGTTCATAACGGGAACTAAATTTATTAGGGTTATTTTGTTAGATGTTTTGGGTTAGATCTAAGAATTTTAGGGATTCTGCTATAATTAATTCACCTTCCTTGTGAGTTTGTTCATTTCAATACCTTTTTGAACTGCATATAAATTTATGAAAACTGATTACAGATAGTTGGTACTAACTAGCAGCTGAACTCTTTATACTAATAAAAGAGCAGCTAACCAATACTTCCCCTCGCACATCTAATGATAGAAAATTAACATTTCAGGTTTGCATAATTTCAAAGCCACCATTGTCTCTCCATCTAGGAAAATGCAAGTTGCCACCTGCACAGCTGATAGCCATCCTTGTACCAGTTCTTTTGACCAACACTCACTTGGCTTCAATGCAATCTCTTTGAACAAATTTGCTCTACATTGAAACATAAGCTGCCATAATAGATAGCACAATATTTTTTACCTGACACAATTTAGTTGGATATGAGTTCTATATCTGTTTTTAGATCTATGTCACATATCTCCAGATAAAAAAATACCCAATCATAAAATAAGATATAACTAGATGCTCACTTAGTAAGTTGGACTAAAATCTAAATTTGCTTTTAAAGATAAAATCATTTCTCCTTTTCCATATTCCCCACACAATGACTACTAAGTTTCCCCCTTTTTTTTTTTTTTATAATCGACTATGAGAATATTATTAGAAGGCTAGTAAGAAGCAGGTAAGGATACAAGATAGCAGCAGTAGCAGCAGCATCGAACTTGAAGTGCCTATGTAAATACAACCATTATTTGAAGAATGATCAAGGATTTAAACATCAAAAGTTGAAACAAGATGTTGCCCAACCCGATCCCTTGGAAATAAAGAGAAACGAGAAGGATTTTACTTAATAAATGATCTCCAACTAATTTGCAGCTTGCTATTAAATAGAAACTTTTTCTGAGCCTTCTAGAGTAGCAACGATGTTGTTCTCTTGTGACATCCCATGACTTGGTTACATCTGCAGTTATTGTGCTCAATAATGATGGATCTAGAAATGTTTTTTTATAGGATCCTCATGTAGTTTTTTTTTTAGTAGCATGTTGGACCCGACATGCCACAAAAGAAGTATGTGTGATACCTAATGTATATACATGAGTCAAAATTTAAGAAATTGATCGCCTAGTACTTATCCATTTCACAAATGATAGGTCATGTAGTGTGGGTAGGTGCTTCATTAACCAGTTTTGGACTTGAGTCCTCACAAATGGTGTCAAGTCCAATGCAGTTCCATGATAGTATGGAACGTGCTTATGATTCTGTGCGAGCCAAGGCCCAATTCTATTATTTATCTGTGAACGATTAGGTTTGAAACATAGTCACCAAGTGCTTACCATTTTCACAAATAATAGCTCATGTGATGTCGGCATGTTTTCAGTAAACCGATTTTGGACTTAGGTCATTTCATGGCAACAAAACATTTTATTAGTAGCAATGTTAATTTTTTTATGAAGCATACTTATAAAACAAAAAAAAAAATTTAGTTCCAACATATTTATGGAAAAAAAGTTATTCTTTTTTGTTCTATTTTACTTATTTTCTTAAATTGCTGAAGTCATTTGACAAATGAATTGAGCTTGAATTAACCTAAACTTGAAATGACAATCTGAGGCTGACTTGACCTGAATCCAAAATAACCTAATGGCTAAACCCGACAAAAACCAATTTTAACCGAAATCAATATAGATATATAATCAGCAAAGATTTAAAAAAATTATGATTTTTTATATATTGATCATTTAAATAAATTATATGTCAATTATGACCAAGCACTTTAAGAAGATTAAAAATACTTTTAAAAAATATTTTTGGTTTAGAATCTTATGAAAATAGAAAAATAAATTAACAAAAACACTTGTTTTGGCTTGTTTAGGAGTCTTCCATGATTTACTTACTGGTTTAGGAGTCTCAGTTGTATTCTAATTAGCAACAAAAGCTATATTTGTTTTCAATTATATGCCTACAATTTTGAATACAGTTAATGCATTCAACAATTTTACTTAATTTCTATATAAAAATAGCTATCAAGAAGGTATTAAGATGGTGCCCTATGAAGCTTTGTATGGGCATAAGTGTGTGACGCCTCATTGTAGGGCAGATAAGGTAGATGAAGTGGTTGTTGGCCCGAAAATAATTGCTGAGACCATGGCAAAGATTAAGTTGATCTAAGCAAGGATCAAGGCTGCCTTACACTAATGGGCCAAGTATACCAATGTGTGAAGGAAAAATTTGGAATTTGATGTAGGAGCTAAATCAGATTGTATCTAATAGAGATCCCCGTTTTGTCTCAAGGTTCAGGAATGCTTTTCAAAGGGCTATGGGTTGCACAGTGACCCTAAGTACTGCTTATCTTCCTCAGACTGATGGGCAAACTAAGCGGGTGATCCAAACCTTGGAAGACCTGTTGCTAAGTTGTGTGATGGATTTTAGAGACGGTTAAGACCAACACCGGCCTTTTATTGAGTTTTTTTTTAACAATAGCTGTCAAGAAGGTATTAAGATGGTGCCCTATGAAGCTTTGTATGGGCGTAAGTGTGTGACGCCTCATTGTAGGGCAGATAAGGCAGATGAAGTGGTTGTTGGCTCAAAAAGAATTTTTGGCACCATGGCAAAGATTAAGTTAATCTAAGCAAGGGGCAAAGCTACCTTAGACCAACAGGCCAAGTATGCCAATGTGTGAAGGGAAAATTTTGAACTTGATGTAGGAGACAAATCAGATTATAGCTGATAGAGATCTCCATTTTGTCTCAAGGTTCAGGAATTCTTTTCAAAGGGCTATGGGTTTCATAGTGAGCCTAAGTACTGCTTATCGTCCTCAGACTGATGGGCAAACTGAGCGGGTGATGCAAATCTTGGAAGACATGTTGCTAAGTTGTGTGATAGATTTTAGAGGGGATTAAGACCAACAGTGGCCTTTGATTGAGTTTCCTTATAACAGTAGCTATCAAGAAGGTATTAAGATGGTGCCCTATAAAGCTTTGTATGGGCATAAGTGTGTGACACCTCATTGTAGGGTAGATAAGGCAGATGAAGTGGTCGTTGGCCCGAAAATAATTGCTGAGACCATGGCAAAGATTAAGTTGATCTAAGCAAGGATCAAGGCTGCCTTAGACCGACGAGCCAAGTATGCCAATGGAAAAATTTGGAATTTGATGTAGGAGACAGAGTACTCCTTAAGGTTTCCCTGATGAAGGGTGTTGCTAGGCTTAGGCAAAAGGGTAAGTTGACTCTAAGATATATTCGTCCTTTTGAACTCTTTGAAAGCATTTGGAAAATGGCTTATTAGTTGGCTTTGCCACCAAGTTTGGTCTATCCTCACAATGTCTTTCATGTAAGTTCCTTAAGGAAATGCATTATGAACCCCAGGCAAGTGTTAGCCCCATCCTTCATTTCAATGAAAGAGGACCTAAGTTGTGAAGAGTACCCCGTCAAGTTTCTTGACTGCCAAGTTTGGAAACTAAGAACAAAGTGGATTTCAATGGTGAAGTTACTATGATCTAACCATGGGGAGAAGAGGCCACCTGAATGACGAAGCAGGATATGCAAAGGCAATATCAAAGTGAATTTGCCAAATTAAGTCAGAATTTGGGGGACCAAATTTTTGAATGAAAGAAGGATGTGACAACTCTCCTAGTCAATGGCTAGCTTTGAGTTGGTAAGTGTGTTTTATTCAAGTGTTCTCACTTAAGTACCTCGAGTTAGTATCTTATTAAGTAAGAAAGACAAGCTAAGTAAAGTAAAGATGAGTTCCTAAGTGTTATTTGGCAACTAAGAGTCAAAAGGCCAAATGGTAATTTTGACCAAAGCAAGAGGCATGACCATAATTTTTAATAAATTATGGTCATCTAAGGAATTTTGACTATTTAAGCTAAGGCTATAAGTTAATCTAGCTATTAGAACCATCATTTGAAAGAAAAGTGCAAAAAATGCACTAAGTGCTCAAGTGAGTCATTTATGTCCTAAGTGGCATGATTGTCTGAGAAGCTAAGTATAAGAGGCTTATGAACATTCTTTAGGACCAAGAAAGGACGGTTTTGCTTGTGTGTTAAGTGGCCAATGTGAAACAAATGAGGACTTGAGGGCTAAGAGACAAGAAAACAAAAGTTGGCCTGGGTGGAGTTGGTAGGATGTTTCTTGGTGCATTTGCCTCATTCTAACTTCTTGGTTTGGTTTGAACCAGTTCTAAGTTGTTTGAGTAGCTAGAAATGGTCTTGATTTAAATTTCTTGGTGCCATATCACATTGGTTTTAGGTCTAGAACCCAAGAGAGATAAGTAGAACTCAAGTATTTTAAGTATGCTTGTGGTCCTTGTGTTTTATTCTTGCTTTGTGGATGTATTTGAAGTAAGGGGTTTGATTTAATTTAGCTCAAGTAATGCATACAAATGTAGTATTGCATGTGGGAATGAAGTGGAAACAAGATCCACATTAATTGGCTCTGGGAATTGAAAGATAGAGCAAGTTAGATAGCATGCAGTTTCGCGATGCTAGAAGGGCATTAGCGATGCATCGTTGTGGTGACACTTAATGGTGATGCATCTTTGTGGTGGTGAAAATTGGTGATGCATTTCCAACAAGCTACCAAGAAGCCCAAGAATTGATGTTCTTGGCAACACGTCACCAACAGCATTGCCAAGTCCCAAGTCCCTCAAGCTCGGGGCGCCTTAAAAATGTCTCAATCTCTTGGTTAACATCCCTAAGCTATTCTATGATGTTCTGTAGCTTCGGTTGGGTCTAAAAATAATTCTTAAGCTAATAATTATGCATTATTTAAGTGGTAGCTAAGTGGTATGGTTAACATGGGGCTAAGTAGAGTGGCTAAGGCGATAAAAGTGCTCAAGTTGCTAAAGGGGTACTAAGGGGATTAAGGCGGCTTTTGGGGTCTTCCTTCACCCAAGTGAGATGTCTTATACCCTTGGGAAAATGAAGAAAAAACCTAAGAAGATCCTAACCAAATCTTGCGGTTTGGTAATTAAGCCACTAAGGAGCTCTAATCTAAACTCTAACAGCTTGGCAAGTTGGACCACATAAGATGGCTACCTTGAACAATAAGATAAGGGTAAGACGAGTAAGATTTTAGAGAAGGTACTGACCTATTGTAGGACTCGTAAGTGGAACTTAAGGGTGGTAAAAGATTCAGGATATGAGTGGCAGTGTCTCAAGTACCTCCGCTATTTGGGCTTACAACAAGTATAAGGCACCTAAGATGCAAGAAGTCCTAAGGAATATGTATGTTGCATATCATACATTCATGGATTGCATATATATTATGTTATTGGTTGAGTTGATTTTTGGTTAGTTGTTTGCTTGTTTATATGCCATATTTGCATGTTTGCTTACTATCTTCTTTGTAAGAACCCCAAGGGACCCTTACTGAGTACATTCATGCACTCATTCCCAATAGTTTGTTGTGCAGGTTCTAACATTGGGACTAACAACTAAGTGGATAGTTGTGGGCTAAGTTTCCCCTATTGCAGGTACTTATTCATTATAATCCTTGAGATTCTAAGGTTATTTGAGATATAAGCCTTGAACTAACTAAGTATTATGCCTTTGCCTTTACAATGTAAAGGCTAAATGGTGTACAAGGATAAGAAAAGGCTTGCATTTGAATCTTGATAGCTCAAAAGTGGGGCTCAAGTGATGGATCTTGGTTAAGAATTTTGCCTGTATTTATATAGTACCTTGTTTACTAATATGTTGCCTTTATTAGGCTACATTGTCAAGTTAAACAATTAAGTTACTTTTGGGTACTTGCTAGTGTTGTAGAATGTGCAAAAACTATTACTTGAAGTTGAAGTAACTAGTATTTTATTGTCTTGACATGTTTCAAGTACATTTGAAATGGAATGCTTAAGTAATGTTTTCTTAAATGGTTTACATATTTGTTTGCGTCACCAGGACAAACGCATGCATATCTTTTGTATGGTAGGCTAAGAAACCAGTTGCACATAAATTGTCTTAATTTACCTACAAATAATAGTTAGCCAATAGTAACTAAGTAGGATACCACTCCCAAAGGGCCTATAAGTTAAGCAATTCAGCATAATGGGACCCCACTCCATGACATCAAACAAGGAGACTCTTCATCCCTATTCCTATTTTTGGTTGTTGTGGAAGCCCATCATTACTTGATTGAGGATGTTGTTGACTTAGGAGTACCAAAAGGAATTAAGTTGAGAACAACTTACTCATTCACAACTTGCAAATGACACCCTATAGTTAGGAGAATTGTGTGAGGAAAATTTGGGACAATTCAAAAGAGTTTTGTGCTATTTTCAACTTCTTTCAGGCCTTAAAATTAATCTTGCTAAAAGTAGCCTTATTGGAGCGAATTTTGTTTAAGAGGAAGTGTAAAGGATTGCCTCTCAAATCAGCTATCATGTGGGTTCTATCTCTTTTAAATACCTTGGCTTACCTATTGGTCAATCTATAAGCAAGTTATCTACCTGGAATGAAGTCATTGAAAAAGTAAAATCCAGGCTTTCTTTGTGGAATGCAAAGAATTTGTCTATTGGAGCAAGACTCACACTCATCAAGTCAAGTATTTATTGTCTGCCATTGTCCTTATTTTCCTTGTTCCAGCCTCCTCTAGCTACGCTCCACATTCTTGTATCTCTCAAAAATAATTTCTTTTAGGGATGGTTTCTAGTGGATTGAAGGAAAATAGAATATGTTAGCGTTAAAAAATTTAGTATTGGCATCACCTAACTTTAGCTAATCACAAGAGGATTTTTTATTGTTGGAATCTTCTTCATCTTTTTTTAATCTGAAAACTCTTAAATTGAGACTGTTAGGTCTTTGTAGGCCATTGTTTAATGTATTGTAGGGACAAATGGATGAGGAAGTGTGCCAGAAATTAAACAAAAAAAAAATGTCTCAATCAGTCTTTTTTAATATGTTTTTGTTGGGACAAATTAATAAGAAAGAGCCCATGAAGAAAAAGCCAACATATACAAAGTCTCTCTCCTAACTAACCATTATATCGCTTAGTTTTGGGTTTGTGAAAGTTTCATGCTGTTATTGTTTTTATTCATTAGAGGAACTAAATTTATCAGGCTTATTTTGTTAGATTTTTTGTGTAAGATCTAAGAATTTTATTGATTCAGCTATAATTAATCCCCTTTCTTTGTGTGCTTGTTCATTTCAATTTCTTTTTGAACCACAAGTAGAATTATGAATACTAATTATAGATGATTGATACTAGCTAATAGATGAATCCACAACACTAATAAAAGAGCAGCCGACCAATACTCCAACTTATATATCTAATGATAGAAAATTAACATTTCAAGCTTGCATAATTTCAAAGGCACCACTATTTCTCCATCTAAGAAAATCCAAGTTGCCACCTGCACACCTAATAGCCATCCTTGGACCAGTTCTTTTCACCAACACCTACTTGGCTTCAATGCCATTTCTTTGAACGTAAAACGACCATGAACATGTCAAATTATGTGTCCCTCAAAATTTAAGATATGTAAAATTCATTTATTGGAAATGTACAAAAGAAAGTGGGAAATTTGTACAAATAATGTGTGACATATATACAAAAGAAATGACAAATATGTTATCAATATTTTAAATAGTATGTACTAGCTCAAGCTCCAACAAAAAAGAAAAAGTATTAATACCTTACTAATTTATGTAACACTTACTAATTTCATTGTTGTATATTATATATGCACCCGAGGTTCTTAAGATTATTTATACAAATGAATTTATTCTTTTATACATATGTGATTTTACATTTCTACAACTATGTTTATGTATTTGAAGATGTTATAATTTTATATTAAAATTTTTCCTATATTATTTTTTAGTACATATAATGTTATGATTTTGTAGGAATTATATTACTACTTATATATGTAAATATACTAAGAAAATATTATGGCCTCAATTGAGGGATAGTAAAATGGTTTTGGCCTTAAGTCTTTTCTTTCTAGTAAAAAATTAGTAGCTACCATTGTCGGACGTCCAATTGTGTTCCATTGACCCTCACCTTGCTTCTAACCCTGCCATATTGTTGCTCCTATACTGTGTCGGCAAAATGCCTATTTTGTAACCACTCCTAATCCATCACTTTGTTCTTCAATTTGATAATGAACAGCATAATAAGGGCAGCAGTGGTAGAAGCAGCTTCTAGGTAGGCCAGGAGATGTGGCTGGCAATGTCAGGAGGCAAGATCAGAGATGAAGTTTTAGCAAGCCAAAGTGATGAAAGAATGGGTGTGATAGTTGGGTGAGTTTGGTCAGGTTCGGGTCAGGGCATTCTGGCTCATGTTTAATCGTGTTACCATAAAATGTGGGTCCAGGTCAGGTTGGGTTGTTTTAGGTTTGATTTGATTTTAGGTTGAGCTAATTTCGGGTTTGAGTTCAAGTTGGGTCAATTTTATTTTGGTTCAAGTTCAATATAGGTCATGCCAATTTCCGATTCAAGTAAATTTCAGGTTAACTATCGAGTTTAAGTTTAGATTTAGGGTTTATGATAAAGTTAGTCTTAGGATTAAGGTTAGGGTTACCATTAGTGTTTAGGTTTACGGTTTGGAGTTTAGATTTAGTTATGGGGTTTATGGTAAGGAGGATTAAGGGTTTATGGTTAAGGTTAGGGTTGGGTTTAGAGTTTTAGGATTAATAAGTATACATTAGAGACAAATATAAAGAGTTAAATAAAATAGTTGACTACATTAACTATATTCAAAATTGTAGGCAAATAACCGAAAACAAATATTACTGTATTGCTAAATTAGAATACTATTGAGGCTCCTAAGCTTGTAAAACCTAGAAGATTCCTAAACCAGTAAATTCCAAAAGACCCTTAAACAAACTAAAACAAATTATTTGTTAATTTAGTCTTCAAATTCCATAACATCCTAAACAAAAAAATATTTTTATCATATTTTTTAATTTTCTTAAATTGCATTGTCATAATTGATGTATAATTTAGATAAATCATCACTATATAAAAAATTTTGTTTAAATCACTGCATATTGTATATTTTATATTGATTTTGGGTTCAAATCGAGCATTGTCAAGTTTAGTCATTAGGCTATTTTAGGTTTGGGTCAGGTTAAACTTAGGTTTGGTTCATTTTGGGTTCATGTCAGTTTGGCCTTGATACATTTTTAGTTTGGATATTTTAAGTTTGGGTTATTAACTTTCACAGCCAAATCAAATCATAGTTGAATTCAGGTCATTAACTTTCATAGTCGAGTTTAGGTCATTAACTTTCACAGTCAAATTGGATCATGTCAAACTTCAGTTTGGACAGGTCTTGTCAAGTCGTCGATTTAGAGATATTGTGGAGATTTGGTACTTTAACGAATGTATGTTAGACAATTCGCCTATGTGCCAGACATAAGGTACGACATATTTTTTACTACTGTAGGCCCCAGTTATCAACTTGTGGTAGGGGTACAACTATACTAGAAACGGTAGTCTCCTTTTATTTTGTTAATTAGCATGAATGCATCTATTTTGAGAACAACGGAGGCCATGGATCCTAGTGAAAATTTTAATTTCTATACAGAATATTAAGTAATTTTTAAATGAATCCCATTAAAGTTTCTCAAATGACTCCAATAATTTAGGAAAATAAGAAAAATAAGAAAAATAATTATTTTTTCCATAAATATGTTGAAACTAAAGTTAAAATTTAGTTTTTTTATAATTATGTTCAATAAAAAAATTAACTTTGTTGTTAATGAAAATATTTTTTGCCATAAAATGACACAGGTCTATAACCAATCCCCAAAACAACTGCCGATATTACATGAGTTATCCCTTGTGAAAAGGATGAATATTAGTTGACCATGTTTCAAGCCCAACAGTACATGGGATCGACTGAATAGAATTAAGTCTTGACCCACACAAAATTAGAACTGTGGTCCATGCTATCATAGAGCCAAGTTAGTTTTAATACCATTTGTGACGCCTCAAGTCTAAAACCAATTTGTGGAATATCTGCCTACATCACATGAATTATCATTTGTGAAATGATAAGTACTAGGTGATCAAGTTGTGAAACTTTAAGTCATATATACATATCAGATATCATATAGATTTCCCATATGTGATATGGGATGTCAAATTTCGTTGAAAGGTATAAAAAAATTAACTACATGTGGATCCCATAGGAAGAAATTTCTAGACCGATCCTTGTTGAACAACTCCTTTCTCATCTAGAATTGCATATGCAACCAAGACACGAGATGTCACAATAAAACAACATTGTGGCTGCTCAAGAAGGTTCTGAAAAACTTGGTATTTAACAGTCAGCCAGCAAATTGGTTGGAGATCATTTATTTATTGATATCCTTCTCCTTTTTCAAGATTTCCAAGAGAACACGTTGGTTTACTTCTTCTTTCAAATTTTGGTGTTTAAATCCCTAATCATTTCTCAAATAATGGTTGTATTTATATAGGCACTTCAAGTTCGATGCTGTTACTATTGCTATCCCCAACTCCTTGCTAACCTTCTAATAATATTCTCATTGCCGATTAGAAAAATTAAACAAAAGAAACTTAGTATTCTTTGCGCGGGCAATATGGAAAGGAGTAAATGATTTATCTTCAAAAGCAAATTCAAATTTATTTATTGAGTGAGAATCAAGTCATATATTATTTTAGAATTTGGGCATATTTATCTGGAGAAATGTGACACATATGTATCTAAAAATGGAGATAGAACTCATATCTATTAAATTGTGTTTGGTCAGATATATTGTTGTATCTGGTGTAACAATTTATGTTTCAAAGTAGAGCAAATTTATTCAAAGAACTGGCATTGAGGCCAAGTGGGTGTCGGTCAAAAGAACTGGTACAAGTATGGCTATTAGATATTTAGGTGGCAACTTGAATTTTCTAAAATGGGGGAATAATGGTGTCTTTGAAATTATGTAAGTCTGAAATATTTATTTTCTATCATTAGATGTATCAGGCGACGTATTGGCCAGCTGCTCTTTTACTAGTGTAGCGAGTTCAGCTACTAGGTACTACCAACCATCTGTAATCAGTTTTCATAAATCTGTTAAAGGTTCTAGAAGAAATTGAAATGACTAAACTCACAAAGGAGGTGGATTAATTATAGGGGAATTCCTAAAATTCTTAGATCTAACCCAAAATTTTTAGCAAAATATGTCTAACAAATTCTTAGATCTAACCCCAAATGAACAAAAACAATAACTACGGATAACGCGCGACAATACACAAGCAATAACATGCTTGAAGCTTGCTGATAAATAGTTTAATATGAATATTAGTTGCATTGAGTTGTTACTGGCAAAAGAGCCCAGCTGCCCGGTACAAGTGGACCGATTAATTCGATTGTTTCGGTGACGAGAAAGTCCAAGTCGTCTTTCTCTATGCGAATTAGCCGACTGCAAGAGCTGAATATACAAATCCCAAGTCAACTTTGTATATACAAATTAATTAGAATTTTGTAACATTACCAATCATGCACGCACAAACACAAAAAAATTTTTAAAAGGTCAGTGGGGCAGATATGCAGTACCCAGAACAAAAGTTTTTACATTTTGATTTACCAGATAGAAGACTGCAATATATGCAAGTGTTTTTTCCGCCATTTACTGTGTATACCGTATGATACACAACATCAATTAGGGATAAAAAACATAACTTCTTATTTCATTTTAAATTGTATACATCAAAGTATCATATACTTATATAAAATAAAAAGTAAAATGGTATACATATTTTTAGCATAGATATTATGTTATTTTATTATTTTTTTTATTTTTTGTTTTAAGAATAAAATTCAATTAATAAATTTTAACATCATTGAGTTTCGAAACTATTACAATTTTTTTCTTTTGTTTTTATCATTCATTTTAACCAAAGTACACTACATTTATCAATATATATTACTTATAATTGGTAAATTGTGATGAAAATAATTAGAATAAATATAAAATGTGTGAAAAAATTATATTCAATATTTTCATATTAAAATGATATCTTTATTATTTACCACGCAATTAAAACTGAATGAAACCTTTCACAAGCCCAAAACTAAACAATCTAATGTTATAAAACTTTAACCTAGGGTGCTCAAGTTATCACTTCAAAAATTGCAATCGTATGAAGAAAGACTACTTGCACTAATACCTCTCACAATCCACTAAATCGCATTAATTATATAAATTTCGATGTTCGAACTACGTTCATTCCCATTAAAAGTTTTATTTAGAAAAAAAAAAAACAGGTATAACTATACCTTAAGTTTAACATTTTGGTCATTTAGGAGTTTGTATTTCTTGGTTTTTTTTTTCTCACGCTCTTTCTCATTAATTTGTGCCAGCAATAATATATTAAACAAAGACTGATTAAGACTTTGTATTTCTTGGTCTTTTTCTTTCTTTGGTGCTTCGTCATTCATTTGTCCTAGCAATACATTAAACAAAGTCTGACGAAGACTTAACAGTTTCTCAATGTAAAGTAGGACATTTATTAGGGTGGACATGCTCCTACTAACCATTTAGTAACATTCATTTTACTAACCGATGTCTTTAGTATTGATACTGTCAAGTATATCACACCCATAATAAGTAGTTTATTGCATGATATTTTATTTTATATATGTAAATTGTGGAAACCCGCACCTCTTTCATGTTCCTTTAAAATTTCAAGTCAAACCTGGAGATTGCAACTTCTACGGCCAAGGATAACATTAGTGACATCAAGTATCAAATGGAACTTTGTTGCTGCAATTCCTTCTCTTGCCATCCAGTTCCAAGCAGCAACAGCACCGAACTAAGCAGCAAATGCATGCACAATGCAAGAGCATCCATGAGGCACTTAAATAATTTCTAGTTTTAGTACTAATGAATAAACTGCCTCCTATCTGTCTCTTAATTTCATGAATTATCTATGTCTCGTTATCTGTTATCTGTATGTTGTTGTGTTGTGTCCAATAGTATACTTTGAATTAACCTTCATTCACAATGAATATAATTTTTTACATTAAAAAATAAAAGCCCACATGTGAGCAAGCTAGAAACTCAAAAGTTAGATGGGGGAAGGGGGAGGATTAGCTTTGTTTTTCAGCAAAATCACAATAACAATTGATTTTTGAATCGTAAATAAACCAAGTTGAGAGCATGTCACATACAAAATTTTGGTGTTGGGCAAAGGGTAAACAGCTATGAAATCTTGCTTGTACTATTAAATTGATGAGAGCAAGCAAGTTAAGATCTGATAATTAAATTGAGATCATGCAAGTCGCCAGTTGATAATAAAGAAAAAGGGTTCCAAAAAATGAGTTGGAAACCAGTAATTCAATGAGGCTTAAAAAATCTAAAAATGCTTCTTTTGTCTTGAATGACGTATGAGTTTACACCTCTTGATTTTTCATTTCAATTACCTGTTTGGAGCTAGCAAAAAATACAGCAGATAAAGTATTCAAATAGCTGGAGATTGGAGACTGAACCCCCGGTGTATATATACCAGCTAACGGTGTTGGTGTCTACCATTAATATACATTAGATAGTGGTTTGATTAAACAGGGAAGCGTGAAAGGGATTGACAGGCTAAAGAAAAGAACCAACTTCCTTCGTCCCCCATTGTTCTCCCTTTTCAGTACCCGAAAGCGCCCAGTCCGTCTTGGTTGTTCTCCTATGAAGATGATTGAGAGGCTAAATAAAAGGATTTTAAGGTGGGATCCACAAAAAGCACATGTTTTTACAAGAATAAAAGTTTTTTCCCTGTTCCTAGAATTGAATGAGTTTATTGATATTTGGGATTAGGGTTTTATGTTTCGAAATGAACGGTTGCAGAAAATTTAAGTAATGATATTCATTGTTTGGCTGTTCGTACGTATGTGAGAAAGATGCATTTTTTATTCTGGTTATATACATACATATATGTATGTGTATATATACATACATATATGTATGTTTGTGTGTGCGTGTGTGTGTGTGTGTTTGTGTATATAAGCCTATGTTACAATTGTATGGATTTGGGTTGCCATTGTACGAAAGTGGATCCATATATATATTGGGTTGCCATTGCATGAAAGTTGATTCATATATATATGAAGCTATATACTATTCGTGTAGAACAAAGAAAAAATTTTATAGCATAGTGTACAGATATAACATAAAACATAGAGACACACCTATAATTTTAGTTGGTGGGAAAATTGAGCTCGAACACAATTTATAGCCGCAACTAAGTTCTTATTATACAAAACTTGTGCATGAAATTTTGTTTGAATTTGAGTTTCTATAATACAATGCTTGTAACCTATTGTATGAAACCAAGCTGGTGTCTTATAAATGTAGAAGTTGAGATTATGATATATAATTGAGTCTCATGCTGTATTAATTAAACTATTAATGTATGAAAGTGGACATCTATGGAATAAAAATTATTTCCTACTAAGCGAAATTTAGTTCATATTATACAAAAATGAGTTCTTATATGAAATTGAAGCTCCTCCATAAAGTCAAACAAAAGCTCTCCTAATGTAAAACTGAATCTTGGATGTATTAACTTGGTAACTTATTGTATGAAATTGATATCCAACTGTATGCAACTCTCTAAATACCAATGTTTCAAAGAAAACAGAATTAACAAAATTATTTTTTAATAATAACCATATTTATCATGTTATCTCTATTATTTCCTTATGATTATCTCTTCAGATGTATTCAAATTCAAAAATTTGCGACAAATAAAAAATTTGAATAAAGTTAATATATTTCATAATTATCCCAATCAAATCCAACTTAGTCTAACAAATAAAAGTTACCATTTCTAATTAAAACCACAACTAATAGACATTAATGTGAGATAACGCTAGTATATATGCATCGCGTTTGCCTTAGAATGCATAGAATAGCTAACTTCATAATAATGTTATTAATTTTCCGTTTAGGCTAGCACACTAGATCGCATGATCTTCTCAAAACATCCTTAATCTGTCTATCATTAATTTTCTCTCCTTTAATCACATTTCAATAATTGCGCTGCTATTTTTCTTTGTTGGGCTGCACAATTTCTCTCCACTCTAATTCGCAGCCCCCTTCAAGTCCACCATCCAATTTTTTGCCCAATACTTCCTTACCAAAGGTGTTAAGAACCTCGGCATTTAACTTACTTAGGCAACAATCAATATTTTTCCCATTATCCTCATTTAAATTATGAACCTATTCAAGAGTTCCTGCTCCTTCATTAATTTTAATCATTTCCCTAGAAGGTCTAGCGACTTTGTTCGTCACACTTCCCCCAATCTGTTCATTTTCCCAAAGAAGTGTCTGTTCATCATCCAAGGATCCATTTCCCAGGAAGACTTCATCATGATCATCATTGAAATGTGCTCCATCAATTTCTAATTCTGATGAACAAATGCCATAATTTTTATTACTCTGGACCAAATCACTTTCTACAATAGACTCTTCAACAATTCTAACATTGACAACTTTATCATCAACTTTTAACTAGACTACAGTAAAGTTGAAATCCATCTCATGCGTTAACATGAAAAATTCTTCCAACATGCAAACACCTTTTATCATATACAGCTACCACTTTGCCCTACTTAATGCCCAACAATTCAAAAGTTGAACTTCTTCAAGCATACAAAGGGACTCCAACACACAACAATCAAACCAATCTGCCAGGACCATTCAGGTTCTTTTTCCATCCCCAATTCCATGAAAACTAATGATTAAAATATTCTTCTCCAACCAACAACGTATCTACTGTGTTCTTTGACTTGCATTCCTACAAAATTCTTAAACCACCAGGATAATTTATTTTACATAAGCTAGTACCATATGATTCGCATATATGTTGGATGGACATTTCCAACTCCAAATGCTTTAACTCATCCACAGCACATCTCTTAAGCTTGGCAAGCTCTTCCAAATTTGACTATATTTTAACTTCAGCCTATTGGTTATTTGCTTCATCTTTGCTACCCTCCTTTGTTTTTCATCCCACCACCACATCATTGAAGCACCTCCCATCCCTTAGACTACTAGTATATCTTTTCCCTATCTTAGCTACTTTTTATGACAGTCTACAGTTCCTTTGGTTTTCTCCATTTTTTTAAAATAGAATACATTGACCCTTATCTTGAAACTCCCAATCCATATCGAGTTCAAATCTGTATATAAAAAACCAACATCTTTAACATCTTTGAAACAAATAAAACCTAATTTACGGCCTTTTTTTGTCTTTTCCAATGAACATATATGTCTATAACTACTCAAAATCTTTGAAACACTTTCCACAAGTGATTCCTTCCCAATCTTCAGGAATGTTTATGAAACAAAAGGATGCACCAACCTAGTCCATCACCTTGTGAAGATCACTGGCCCCAGCTTTCTCCTATACCGTTTACCACAGTCAAACCCCCTTATAATTTCTCTTCCATTCTTTCACACACACACACACACACACACACACACACTCTCTCTCTATCTCACCATATCTTGGATAGGATAGGGAAAGGTCCAAATGGATAGTGAAGTAAGGCAATTATGCATGGCTAGTTTAAAAAGTAAAAATATGGCGTCCTTATGAAAATGTGGTGGATATTTTGGCAAGAGTAAGCGGCTTTGCTACAACAGGTAGTTGCTAGTTTTCATGGTAAGGAAGGCAGACTATCAAATCTTTTAGGGAAAAGGAGTTAGAGTGGTGTCTAGGGGAAAATATTAAAAATAGGTAGGGATATAGAGTTGAGTGGAGTTCCTTTTTTAAATTCCTTTAATGGAAAGTTAGGAATTAGGGTAAATATAGATTTTAGAAAGACGTTTGGATGGTAAATGGATGTTTAGAAAAGAGATTTCCTAAGTTAGCTTGGTTACAGTCAAATGTAAAGTGCAAGGTCTACGAAAAATGAATTTGGGTTTATAGTAAGTGGGCGTGGCAGTGGGAATGGAGGAGAAGATAATAGGGCAAAAGAGTGAAGAAAATCATTAACTAACAAACATTTTGCAAGATTTCCCATGGATTCTAAAGCCTTTAATTCTTGTATTTGGAGTGGGAACTTTGGTAGTTTGTTCACTGTTCAAAAGTTATCCAGATGCTTAGATGAGATGCTACTATAGATCTATGAGGGTGAGGCTTCTGGTTGTTGGAGAAAGTGGCTTCCAAAAAATGTATCATTTTTTTTGTCATGAATGATCCAAGACCATGTTTCGACAAACTTGAACTTGACTAGTAGAGGCATATCTTTGCCTAATAAGAAATTTTCCTGCGTGAGAAAGATATTGAGGATACAGAACATATTTTTCCACATTATGTTAAATCTAGTTTAGTGTGGCACTTGATCTTGTGATGGTGCAATATATAGTTATAGTTTGCTCCTAGCTTACTAGAGCTTGTGAGGGGCAATCCAAGTGAACGCAAGACATTGGAGCAATTTAAAGTGTGGCACGCAATTCTACAAGTCACAATTTGGGCTTTATGGGAAAGGAAAAATAAGGTGGTATTTAACAATAAAAACTTCAAGGCTATATGTAAACAATTTACAAGTACTTCCCCTAAGTTCAAATGCCAAGGTAAGTAAATCTTCAGTTATTTTCCTCAAATAATTTTTATTAAGTAAAAAAAGCAAGCTAAGTAAGGTTATGAGTAGTTCCTAAGTGCAAATAGCACTTAATATGAAACTAAGGTCATGTAAGTATTCATAACCAAACAAGTTAATACCATAAGTATTTCTAGCCATTTTAACCAAAAGTGAAAATTACGGGCTAAAAATGCACTAATTGCGAAATTAAGCTATTATGTTTTATAATGCCTTAAGTGGCTTAAAGGCAAAGTGTGTGGGTAAGAAATTTTTTTCTATAGGACCAATGAGAGATGGTGGAGGAAGGGGTTAGGTGGCCTAAGAAAAACAAATAGAAGTCTTGGGGCCAAAGTGACAAGAAAACAAAAATAGGCTAACTACAACAGTTAAGATATTTTAAGAAAAGATGAACAACACTATTCATCACCATTTTCATTCCATTAACATAGTTGTCCTCTCTCCATAGCTCCTTCTCATCAAACCTCATAATCTACTCAATATTCCATGAAAATAAAAGGTCCCAAAACCATCCCAACAAGCGTCTACCTCATCTTTGGTGTATTTGGTGCACTTGAAGTTATTCTTGCAAGTTTTCATTTCAAACCCTAAGGTAAGCTTATATAGTCCTTATGGGTTAGTTCTAAGCCTATTAAATGGTTATAAATAGTCTTAATTTCATGTCCTTAGTGTCCACTTAGTTGAATTCAAGCTTGGTCATCAAAGGAACTTCATTGAACTCACGTGTGCTTTTTGTTTTATAGATGATTTGAGGTGAGAGATTTAAGTTATGGCATGATTGAATGACATATAACTAGTGTTGTAACACTTATGAGTATGTTTTGTTTGGGTACTAAGTGATTTGGCCATGGTGGCGTGGTGTCATAGGCCATGGGCGGCCCGTCACCAAGGGCAACCCTGTCCCGTGTTTTCAATTTGTTTCAAGCACCTAAGTATTACAGTTTTCTTCCTAGGCCTAATCTATGGTGTTTAGCACTTTAATTCAAGCTTCAAACCCACCCCTAAAGCTAAGATAATGCATTATTAGTAGGTAAGAATAAGTTTAAGTGAAGTTTAAGTGGTTTCGTTTAGGTACCTTAAGGCTTAAAGAGGTGCCAAGATGGGACTAAGAGGAGCTTGATGCTGCAATGGCCAAAGAATGAGGCCAAGAACCTCTAAAATTGGATTTAAATCTGAGCTGGGTTCGAGACCTCTAATGGCCCAAGGATAGAGGCCAGGTACTTTGGGCATTGTAGTGGTTCCTAAGAAGTCCTGGCTAAGCTACAAGTTTTTTAAGTGATCCACCAAGGAGCCCAAGCCCAATCTAAAAGAATTTGGCAAAGAATGGCCACTAAGTTCCTTACCTGGCATCACAAGAAAAGGGAAAATATGGGTAAGAAAAAGCTAAGTGATGGCTTGCTTAAGTAAGCCCATAAGGAGTGAGTACGGTCAAGTAAGCGAAAACTTACATTAAATACTCGTCAATATGACTTCAAGGAGTAAGTTAAGTGCTAGCATGGGATACTAGGGCCAGTATCCAAGTATCCCAGCCATAAAAGCTCATGGCAAGTTTATCACCTATGGGTGTATGAAAGTCCTAAATGCAATTACATGTGCATGTTTCATCCATACTGATAGCCAAAGGGCTATCGCCTCTCTCACTACATACTTCCTGCCAGTAGCGTGGTTGGGAAACCTGGCGTTACCCGAAGGAGGCGCTAACACTGACCTCGGAAGGAGCGAAGTCAAACGCCTCGAACTCAGGACTTCGGCTAGTACGTCAGGAATTTCAAAAATGTTGCCGGCTCCCTTAGAGGACCAAACGGATAGCCTTCGGTAATAAAGAACCAGCTATTGCAAGCAGGAGAGACTCTCCCCGAAGGCGGAACCCCTGAGCAAGAGAAATCCCCGAACTACCGGCATGATTCCTGAAGAAGGGCACCCGTACCAAAGGACGACCTCGCCCAAAGGACCTCATGACTACGGCATGAGCATTTAAGGAGCCTCTGACATGTCGCCCCCACTGCCTGGGATGGCGGTCTGACACGCCGACGCCGTCCGAGTCTTGTCACAACCTATCTCGGACCAAGATTCAAGGAGCCTACAAACGGCTACTTGTCCCCTACGCTCGAAAGTACAGAGAGCATCCGACCGAACACGTGTCGTGATCTGAACGGGCTAGACACTCCTATAAATACCAGGAAACAAGCCCTGGCAAAAGATCCGACCCTCTCTCCCTGAGGAAAATAAAAACAGGCAAAGGCCACTTCACCCCTTAGTGCTCCTCCTCTATCTTCCTTCAGGACACTAACTTGGGCGTCGGAGGCTCATCCCCAGAAAAACATCCCGGGGACCTCCTAACCCTCTTCTCTTCAGCATTTCAGGCACACTCCCCTGGGAAATCTGTGCTCCAGCCGTTCTCCCTCTCAGGAAGTCCCTCCCGAAGTCATAATGTCACCCGAAAAAGATGCTGCTGGGCATCATTTGGCATCGTCTGTGGGAACTCACCCTCAGGTCGCCGTTGTTGAAACTCGGCATTCCAAGGACAAGGGACTTCCGAAGTCCTCGTCCGCGCCTGAAGTTCAACCGGCTACTGAGCAAACCCTTCCAAGGACTTCCTCGCCTGAGGAAGAACGTCCTCTAGTCATAACTATGAGTTTTCTGCACAACTTACAACTCTCCATTGTGGCCGAAATGACGCAGCAAATAGACCGAAGATGGCCGCAACCAGTGCAGGCCCAAAGGTCTTCCTCACCAGCACTCCTTTGGGAGAAAAGCCCGAGATCACCTTACCGGAGTTTGGGAAGTGGGGATCCGCGTGATGTGTCCTCAACGAAAAACATACCCCTCAGGGGATGACCTAAGGGGCCAGTAGGGCCTAAACGACCTAAAACCCCACGTCAAAAGAGTTCATCGCCTGAGGCAAAATCGCCATCCCCTCGGCGGCGAAGTCCGTCCCTGAAAAGGCACCGGCAATCTCCCTTCCCAGAAGCCTACAAGCACCAGGAAGAAGTGCCCAGTACTACGATCCTTGAGGAGAAAATGTTAGCGAGGTTGGAGAAAGTGGAAAAATAGGTAGCTCGCAAACCAGTATGGGCCAAGTTGTCTGAAACTTTCTGTGGGGATGAATCGCCGTTCACCCGAACAGTGGTCGAGGCAGCCATGCCAAGTGACTTTTGGGTGCCTCGGCTGGAAGCCTATGATGGCCGAATTGACCCCCAGGCTCATCTAACTAAATACAAACGTAGATTGGTGTTACACGGTGTTGATGATGCTACTTTGTGCACATGCTTTGAGGTCACCCTCGCAAGGCCCTCGATGGCATGGTATAACTCATTGGCCCCTGGAACCATCAGGGAGTTTCAGGAGTTGTCCACAGCCTTTACACAGCAGTTCATTGGAAGCTGTCCGATGGCGAAGATGCCGGTCCAGATGTTCGACATAGCGCAGAAGAACGGAGAAACCATCCGCGACTATGTCGAAAGGTTTAATGGAGAGGCCCTAAGTGTTCAAGACTTTCGGCCCGAAATACGCATCCTCGCCATGACACGGGGCCTTCAGAGGGACTCACAGCTGTTCTACGAGTTTTCCAAGGACCCCCCGGACACGCTTGGCGAATTTTACCGAAGGGCCGAGCAGCACATGATAGCCGAAGAGCTGAGAATGGGTGGACCAAAGAATGATGACACCCGTCCCGAAGGGACCGGCCAGTAAGCAAAGTACCCGGTTGAACAGGCAGGGCGACCTTGGAGGTTTAGGGGAAGGAAAACCTCCTCCGAACTTCACACCCCTGAACACTCCAAGAACCAATATCCTTATGACAATGGAGAGGCAGGGAACCCAGATTCAGCGGCCAAGGGCTATGACTGCTGACAACAAAAAGAATATGAAAAAATTCTGTCAGTTTCATCGCGACCACGGGCATGACACTGAAGATTGCTTCCAACTGAAAAAGTATATTGAGTCGCTGATAAAACAAGGCCAACTCCGGCGTTATCTGCGAATGCCTTCCCCGAAGGGAAGAAAGGAGGAGGAAGGAAAGGCTGATGATGAGGAGTACGACTCCGATAGACGGAGGAACCGAAGTCCAAAGAGGCGTCTCCCGCCCCCAGCGGGAGTGATACAAACAATCACGACGGGACTGCCATCCTCGGAAAAAAGAGGAAAGCCAGAGAAATATCAATGATGGAATACCAAAATCCGTCGAAGAAACTGACCCAAAAGGATGGTTCCACCGTCATCTTTCCCCATGACGATCCACTGTTGGTCATGGCAAGAATAGGAAATTGGGACGTCAAAAGGGTATTACTTGATGATGGATCAAACGCCGACGTCCTATTCTCGCATTTGCTGCCGAGCTTGGGAATATCCAACACTGACCTCAAGCCCGTCGCTTCGCCAACTTTCGGGGTAGGGCCATCCGAACTGCCTGTCCTCGGATGGATCAACCTCCCCCTGATGATGAGAGGAGGTTCGGTAAACGGGGCAAGTGAATTATTTGCCTCCACAATGACAAGGTTCATTGTCATGGATGTCCCTTCGTCATATAACGCCATCCTTGGAAGGCAAACACAAGGAAATCTGCACATTCGCTCGAATGTAAAGTACTTAACTGTCACTTTCGCCACCAAGGATGGAGACGCGGAAATTTTTATCGATCAAGGCAAAGTAAGGAAAGTGTTCGTCAAAGTGTGAAAGACCCCAGTAACCAACTTCACGTAAACTGTAGAGGCAGAGGCTTTGCCAGGTGGAAAACCAAAAAAGGGCGAGGCAGAAAAGACCGCGAAGGTAGAAATAGAAGAAGTAGAACTTGTCCCAGGCCGAAGTACCCGGATAGGGAAAAACTTGGCCGAAGGTGACAAGAAAAAACTTGTATCCTTTCTACTAATGAATAAAGACCTGTTTGCCTACTCACCGAAAGATATACCAGGGGTAAACCCTCGCATAATACAGCATAGCCTTAAGGTAAGTCCGGAAGCAAAACCTGTCCGGCAAAAAAAATGGGGCATCTCAGTCCATAAAAAGAACTTCGTCAAAGCCGAAGTCTAGCGCTTATTGGACGCAGATGTAATCAGGGAGGTCAAGTACCCCGAATGGTTAAGCAATGTGGTTATTGCCACAAAAGAAGGGAGCAGTAAGCTCCAAATGTGCATCGACTTCAGAAACTTGAACGATGCTTGCCCAAAAGATTCATACCCTCTCCCACCAATAGACCAGTTGGTAGACTCAACTGCCGAATACGGGCTCCTAAGTTTCCTAGACGCCTTCAGTGGGTATCATCAAATAAGGATGGACCCCGAAGATGAGGAGAAGACCGCCTTCATCACCGAGGGCGGAACGTATTGTTACACTAGGATGCCCTTCGGGCTAAAAAATGTAGGAGCTACCTACCAGAGGTTGATGAGCAAGGTCTTCTATGACCAAATAGGGAGGAACATGGAAGTCTATGTCGATGACATGATAGTCAAGAGCAAGCTGCCTAACGACCACATCGTAGATCTAAAGGAAACTTTCCCCCAGCTCAGAACCTTCGGGATCCGCCTTAATCCCGAAAAGTGCATCTTCGGCGTAACCTCGGGAAAGTTTCTTGGAGGGACTTCCTGAGAGGGAGAACGCCTGGAGCACAGATTTCCCAGGGGAGTGTGCCTGAAATGCTGAAGAGAAGAGGGTTAGGAGGTCCGCGGGATGTTTTTCCGGGGATGAGCCTCCGACGCCCAAGTTAGTGTCCTGAAGGAAGATAGAGAAAGAGCACTAAGGGGTGAAGTGGCATTGCCTGTTTTTATTTTCCTCAGGGAGAGAGGGTCGGATCTTTTGCCAGGGCTTGTTTCCTGGTATTTATAGGAATGCTTAGCCCGTTCAGATCACGACACGTGTTCGGTCGGATGCTCTCTGTACTTTCGAGCGTAGGGGACAAGTAGCCGTTTGTAGGCTCCTTGAATCTTGGTCCGAGATAGGTTGTGACAAGACTCGGATGGCGTCGGCGTGTCAGACCGCCGTCCCAGGCAGCGTGTAGCGCTTGGGGGCGACATGTCAGAGGCTTCTTAAATGCTCATGCTGTACTCCTAAGGTCCTTTGGGCGAGGTCGTCCTTTGGTGCGGGTGCCCTTCTTCAGGAATCATGCCCGTAGTTCTGGGAGTTCTCTGGCTCGGGGGTTCCGCCTTCGAGGAGAGTCTCTCCTGCTTGCAATAGCTGGTTCTTTATTCCCGAAGGTGATCCGTTTGGTCCCTTGAGGGAGCTGGCAACATCTTTGAAATTCCTGACGTACTAGCCGAAGTCCTGAGTTCGAGGCGTTTGACTTCACTACTTCCGAGGTCAGTGTTTGCGCCTCCTTCGGGTGACGCCAGGTTTCCCAACCACGCTACTGGCAAGAAGTATGTAGTGAGAGAGGCGATAGCCCTTTGGCTATCAGTATGGATGAATCATGCACATGTAAATGCATTTAGGACTTTCATACACCCATAGGTGATAAACTTGCCATGAGCTTTTATGGCTGGTATACTTGGATACTGGCCCTAGTAGCCCATGCTAGCACTTAACTTACTCCTTGAAGTCATATTGATGAGTATTTAATGTAAGTTGTCACTTACTTGACCGTACTCACTCCTTATAGGCTTATTTAAGCAAGTCATCACTTAGCTTTTTCTTACCCATATTTTCCCTTTTCTTGTGATGCCAGGTAAGGAACTTAGTGGCCATTCTTTGCCAAATTCTTTTAGATTGGGCTTGGGCTCCTTGGTGGATCACTTACAAAGCTTGTAGCTTAGCCAGGACTTCTTAGGAACCACTACAATGCCCAAAGTACCTGGCCTCTATCCTTGGGCCATTAGAGGTCTCGAACCCAGCTCAGATTTAAATCCAATTTTAGAGGTTCTTGGCCTCATTCTTTGGCCATTGCAGCATCAAGCTCCTCTTAGTCCCATCTTGGCACCTCTTTAAGCCTTAAGGTACCTAAACGAAACCACTTAAACTTTACTTAAACTTAGCCCTCTTAACTACCTACTTATTATTACCTACTAATAATGCATTATCTTAGCTTTAGGGGTGGGTTTGAAGCTTGAATTAAAGTGCTAAACACCATAGATTAGGCCTAGGAAGAAAACTGTAATACTTAGGTGCTTGAAACAAATTGAAAACACGGGACAGGGTTGCCCTTGGTGACGGGCCGCCCATGGCCTATGACACCACGCCACCATGGCCAAATCACTTAGTACCCAAACAAAGCATACTCATAAGTGTTACAACACTAGTTATATGTCATTCAATCATGTCATAACTTAAATCTCTCACCTCAAATCATCTATAAAACAAAAAGCACACGTGAGTTCAATGAAGTTCCTTTGATGACCAAGCTTGAATTCAACTAAGTGGACACTAAGGACATGAAATTAAGACTATTTATAACCATTTAATAGGCTTAGAACTAACCCATAAGGACTATATAAGCTTACCTTAGGGTTTGAAATGAAAACTTGCAAGAATAACTTCAAGTGCACCAAATACACCAAAGATGAGGTAGACGCTTGTTGGGATGGTTTTGGGACCTTTTATTTTCATGGAATATTGAGTAGATTATGAGGTTTGATGAGAAGGAGCTATGGAGAGAGGACAACTATGTTAATGGAATGAAAATGGTGATGAATAGTGTTGTTCATCTTTTCTTAAAATATCTTAACTGTTGTAGTTAGCCTATTTTTGTTTTCTTGTCACTTTGGCCCCAAGACTTCTATTTGTTTTTCTTAGGCCACCTAACCCCTTCCTCCACCATCTCTCATTGGTCCTATAGAAAAAAATTTCTTACCCACACACTTTGCCTTTAAGCCACTTAAGGCATTATAAAACATAATAGCTTAATTTCGCAATTAGTGCATTTTTAGCCCGTAATTTTCACTTTTGGTTAAAATGGCTAGAAATACTTATGGTATTAACTTGTTTGGTTATGAATACTTACATGACCTTAGTTTCATAGAATTATGGCCATGCCACTGGCTCAGGACAAAATTACCATTTTGTCCTTCTTGCCCTTTAAGTGCTATTTGCACTTAGGAACTATTCTTAACCTTACTTAGCTTGCTTTTTTTACTTAATAAAAATTATTTGAGGAAAATAACTTAAGATTTACTTACCTTGGCATTTGAACTTAGGGGAAGTACTTGTAAATTGTTTACATATAGCCTTGAAGTTTTTATTGTTAAATACCACCTTATTTTTCCTTTCCCATAAAGCCCAAATTGTGACTTGTAGAATTGCGTGCCACACTTTAAATTGCTCCAATGTCTTGCGTTCACTTGGATTGCCCCTCACAAGCTCTAGTAAGCTAGGAGCAAACTATAACTATATATTGCACCATTACGAGATCAAGTGCCATACTAAACTAGATTTAACATAATGTGGAAAAATATGTTCTGTATCCTCAATATCTTTCTCACGCAGGAAAATTTCTTATTAGGCAAAGATATGCCTCTACTAGTCAAGTTCATGTTTGTCGAAACATGGTCTTGGATCATTCATGACAAGAAAAATGACACATTTTTTGGAAGCCACTTTCTCCAACAACCAGAAGCCTCACCCTCATAGATCTATAGTAGCATCTCATCTAAGCATCAGGATAACTTTTGAACAATGAACAAACTACCAAAGTTCCCACTCCAAATACAAGAATTAAAGGCTTTAGAATCCATGGGAAATCTTGCAAAATGTTTGTTAGTTAATGATTTTCTCCACTCTTTTGCCCTATTATCTTCTCCTCCATTCCCACTGCCACGCCCACTTACTATAAACTCAAATTCATTTTTCGTGAACCTTGCACTTTACATTTGACTGTAACCAAGCTAACTTAGGAAATCTCTTCTCTGAACATCCATTTACCACCCAAACGTCTTTCTAAAACCTATATTTACCCTAATTCCTAACTTTCCATTAAAGGAATTTAAAAAAGGAACTCCACTCAACTCTATATCCCTACCTATTTTTAATATTTTCCCCTAAACACCACTCTAACTCCTTTTCCCTAAAGAATTTGATAGTCTGCCTTCCTTACCATGAATACTAGCAACTACCTGTTGTAGCAAAGCCTCTTACTCTTGCCAAAATATCCACTACATTTTCATAATGATGCCATATTTTTACTTTTCAAACTAGCCATGCATAATTGCCTTACTTCACTATCCGTTTGGACCTTTCCCCATCCTATCCAAGATATGGTGAGATAGAGAGAGAGAGAGAGAGAGAGAGAGAGAGTGTGTGTGTGTGTGTGTGTGTGTGTGTGTGTGAAAGAATGGAAGAGAAATTATAAGGGGTTTGACTGTGGTAAACGGTATAGGCGAAAGCTGGGGCCAGTGATCTTCACAAGGTGATGGACTAGGTTGGTGCATCCTTTTGTTTCATAAACGTTCCTGAAGATTGGGAAGGAATCACTTGTGGAAAGTGTTTCAAAGATTTTGAGTAGTTATAGACATATATGTTCATTGGAAAAGACAACAAAAGGCCGTAAATTAGGTTTTATTTGTTTCAAAGATGTTAAAGATGTTGGTTTTTTATATACAGATTTGAACTCGATATGGATTGGGAGTTTCAAGATAAGGGTCAATGTATTCTATTTTAAAAAAATGGAGAAAACCAAAGGAACTGTAGACTGTCATAAAAGTAGCTGAGATAGAGAAAAGATATACTAGTAGTCTAAGGGATGGGAGGTGCTTCAATGATGTGGTGGTGGGATGAAAAACAAAGGAGGGTAGCAAAGATGAAGCAAATAACCAATAGGCTGAAGTTAAAATATAGTCAAATTTGGAAGAGCTTGCCAAGCTTAAGAGATGTGCTGTGGATGAGTTAAAGCATTTGGAGTTGGAAATGTCCGTCCAACATATATGCGAATCATATGGTACTAGCTTATGTAAAATAAATTATCCTGGTGGTTTAAGAATTTTGTAGGAATGCAAGTCAAAGAACACAGTAGATACGTTGTTGGTTGGAGAAGAATATTTTAATCATTAGTTTTCATGGAATTGGGGATGGAAAAAGAACCTGAATGGTCCTGGTAGATTGGTTTGATTGTTGTGTGTTGGAGTCCCTTTGTATGCTTGAAGAAGTTCAACTTTTGAATTGTTGGGCATTAAGTAGGGCAAAGTGGTAGCTGTATATGATAAAAGGTGTTTGCATGTTGGAAGAATTTTTCATGTTAACGCGTGAGATGGATTTCAACTTTACTGTAGTCTAGTTAAAAGTTGATGATAAAGTTGTCAATGTTAGAATTGTTGAAGAGTCTATTGTAGAAAGTGATTTGGTCCAGAGTAATAAAAATTATGGCATTTGTTCATCAGAATTAGAAATTGATGGAGCACATTTCAATGATGATCATGATGAAGTCTTCCTGGGAAATGGATACTTGGATGATGAACAGACACTTCTTTGGGAAAATGAACAGATTGGGGGAAGTGTGACGAACAAAGTCGCTAGACCTTCTAGGGAAATGATTAAAATTAATGAAGGAGCAGGAACTCTTGAATAGGTTCATAATTTAAATGAGGATAATGGGAAAAATATTGATTGTTGCCTAAGTAAGTTAAATGCCGAGGTTCTTAACACCTTTGGTAAGGAAGTATTGGGCAAAAAATTGGATGGTGGACTTGAAGGGGGCTACGAATTAGAGTGGAGAGAAATTGTGCAGCCCAACAAAGAAAAATAGCAGCGCAATTATTGAAATGTGATTAAAGGAGAGAAAATTAATGATAGACAGATTAAGGATGTTTTGAGAAGATCATGCGGTCTAGTGTGCTAGCCTAAACGGAAAATTAATAACATTATTATGAAGTTAGCTATTCTATGCATTCTAAGGCAAACGCGATGCATATATACTAGCGTTATCTCACATTAATGTCTATTAGTTGTGGTTTTAATTAGAAATGGTAACTTTTATTTGTTAGACTAAGTTGGATTTGATTGGGATAATTATGAAATATATTAACTTTATTCAAATTTTTTATTTGTCGCAAATTTTTTAATTTGAATACATCTGAAGAGATAATCATAAGGAAATAATAGAGATAACATGATAAATATGGTTATTATTAAAAAATAATTTTGTTAATTCTGTTTTCTTTGAAACATTGGTATTTAGAGAGTTGCATACAGTTGGATATCAATTTCATACAATAAGTTACCAAGTTAATACATCCAAGATTCAGTTTTACATTAGGAGAGCTTTTGTTTGACTTTATGGGGGAGCTTCAATTTCATATAAGAACTCATTTTTGTATAATATGAACTAAATTTCGCTTAGTAGGAAATAATTTTTATTCCATAGATGTCCACTTTCATACATTAATAGTTTAATTAATACAGCATGAGACTCAATTATATATCATAATCTCAACTTCTACATTTATAAGACACCAGCTTGGTTTCATACAATAGGTTACAAGCATTGTATTATAGAAACTCAAATTCAAACAAAATTTCATGCACAAGTTTTGTATAATAAGAACTTAGTTGCGGCTATAAATTGTGTTCGAGCTCAATTTTCCCACCAACTAAAATTATAGGTGTGTCTCTATGTTTTATGTTATATCTGTACACTATGCTATAAAATTTTTTCTTTGTTCTACACGAATAGTATATAGCTTCATATATATATGAATCAACTTTCATGCAATGGCAACCCAATATATATATGGATCCACTTTCGTACAATGGCAACCCAAATCCATACAATTGTAACATAGGCTTATATACACAAACACACACACACACACGCACACACAAACATACATATATGTATGTATATATACACATACATATATGTATGTATATAACCAGAATAAAAAATGCATCTTTCTCACATACGTACGAACAGCCAAACAATGAATATCATTACTTAAATTTTCTGCAACCGTTCATTTCGAAACATAAAACCCTAATCCCAAATATCAATAAACTCATTCAATTCTAGGAACAGGGAAAAAACTTTTATTCTTGTAAAAACATGTGCTTTTTGTGGATCCCACCTTAAAATCCTTTTATTTAGCCTCTCAATCATCTTCATAGGAGAACAACCAAGACGGACTGGGCGCTTTCGGGTACTGAAAAGGGAGAACAATGGGGGACGAAGGAAGTTGGTTCTTTTCTTTAGCCTGTCAATCCCTTTCACGCTTCCCTGTTTAATCAAACCACTATCTAATGTATATTAATGGTAGACACCAACACCGTTAGCTGGTATATATACACCGGGGGTTCAGTCTCCAATCTCCAGCTATTTGAATACTTTATCTGCTGTATTTTTTGCTAGCTCCAAACAGGTAATTGAAATGAAAAATCAAGAGGTGTAAACTCATACGTCATTCAGAAGCATTTTTAGATTTTTTAAGCCTCATTGAATTACTGGTTTCCAACTCATTTTTTGGAACCCTTTTTCTTTATTATCAACTGGCGACTTGCATGATCTCAATTTAATTATCAGATCTTAACTTGCTTGCTCTCATCAATTTAATAGTACAAGCAAGATTTCATAGCTGTTTACCCTTTGCCCAACACCAAAATTTTGTATGTGACATGCTCTCAACTTGGTTTATTTACGATTCAAAAATCAATTGTTATTGTGATTTTGCTGAAAAACAAAGCTAATCCTCCCCCTTCCCCCATCTAACTTTTGAGTTTCTAGCTTGCTCACATGTGGGCTTTTATTTTTTAATGTAAAAAATTATATTCATTGTGAATGAAGGTTAATTCAAAGTATACTATTGGACACAACACAACAACATACAGATAACAGATAACGAGACATAGATAATTCATGAAATTAAGAGACAGATAGGAGGCAGTTTATTCATTAGTACTAAAACTAGAAATTATTTAAGTGCCTCATGGATGCTCTTGCATTGTGCATGCATTTGCTGCTTAGTTCGGTGCTGTTGCTGCTTGGAACTGGATGGCAAGAGAAGGAATTGCAGCAACAAAGTTCCATTTGATACTTGATGTCACTAATGTTATCCTTGGCCGTAGAAGTTGCAATCTCCAGGTTTGACTTGAAATTTTAAAGGAACATGAAAGAGGTGCGGGTTTCCACAATTTACTTTTATAAAATAAAATATCATGCAATAAACTACTTATTATGGGTGTGATATACTTGACAGTATCAATACTAAAGACATCGGTTAGTAAAATGAATGTTACTAAATGGTTAGTAGGAGCATGTCCACCCTAATAAATGTCCTACTTTACATTGAGAAACTGTTAAGTCTTCGTCAGACTTTGTTTAATGTATTGCTAGGACAAATGAATGACGAAGCACCAAAGAAAGAAAAAGACCAAGAAATACAAAGTCTTAATCAGTCTTTGTTTAATATATTATTGCTGGCACAAATTAATGAGAAAGAGCGTGAGAAAAAAAAAACCAAGAAATACAAACTCCTAAATGACCAAAATGTTAAACTTAAGGTATAGTTATACCTGTTTTTTTTTTTTCTAAATAAAACTTTTAATGGGAATGAACGTAGTTCGAACATCGAAATTTATATAATTAATGCGATTTAGTGGATTGTGAGAGGTATTAGTGCAAGTAGTCTTTCTTCATACGATTGCAATTTTTGAAGTGATAACTTGAGCACCCTAGGTTAAAGTTTTATAACATTAGATTGTTTAGTTTTGGGCTTGTGAAAGGTTTCATTCAGTTTTAATTGCGTGGTAAATAATAAAGATATCATTTTAATATGAAAATATTGAATATAATTTTTTCACACATTTTATATTTATTCTAATTATTTTCATCACAATTTACCAATTATAAGTAATATATATTGATAAATGTAGTGTACTTTGGTTAAAATGAATGATAAAAACAAAAGAAAAAAATTGTAATAGTTTCGAAACTCAATGATGTTAAAATTTATTAATTGAATTTTATTCTTAAAACAAAAAATAAAAAAAATAATAAAATAACATAATATCTATGCTAAAAATATGTATACCATTTTACTTTTTATTTTATATAAGTATATGATACTTTGATGTATACAATTTAAAATGAAATAAGAAGTTATGTTTTTTATCCCTAATTGATGTTGTGTATCATACGGTATACACAGTAAATGGCGGAAAAAACACTTGCATATATTGCAGTCTTCTATCTGGTAAATCAAAATGTAAAAACTTTTGTTCTGGGTACTGCATATCTGCCCCACTGACCTTTTAAAATTTTTTTTGTGTTTGTGCGTGCATGATTGGTAATGTTACAAAATTCTAATTAATTTGTATATACAAAGTTGACTTGGGATTTGTATATTCAGCTCTTGCAGTCGGCTAATTCGCATAGAGAAAGACGACTTGGACTTTCTCGTCACCGAAACAATCGAATTAATCGGTCCACTTGTACCGGGCAGCTGGGCTCTTTTGCCAGTAACAACTCAATGCAACTAATATTCATATTAAACTATTTATCAGCAAGCTTCAAGCATGTTATTGCTTGTGTATTGTCGCGCGTTATCCGTAGTTATTGTTTTTGTTCATTTGGGGTTAGATCTAAGAATTTGTTAGACATATTTTGCTAAAAATTTTGGGTTAGATCTAAGAATTTTAGGAATTCCCCTATAATTAATCCACCTCCTTTGTGAGTTTAGTCATTTCAATTTCTTCTAGAACCTTTAACAGATTTATGAAAACTGATTACAGATGGTTGGTAGTACCTAGTAGCTGAACTCGCTACACTAGTAAAAGAGCAGCTGGCCAATACGTCGCCTGATACATCTAATGATAGAAAATAAATATTTCAGACTTACATAATTTCAAAGACACCATTATTCCCCCATTTTAGAAAATTCAAGTTGCCACCTAAATATCTAATAGCCATACTTGTACCAGTTCTTTTGACCGACACCCACTTGGCCTCAATGCCAGTTCTTTGAATAAATTTGCTCTACTTTGAAACATAAATTGTTACACCAGATACAACAATATATCTGACCAAACACAATTTAATAGATATGAGTTCTATCTCCATTTTTAGATACATATGTGTCACATTTCTCCAGATAAATATGCCCAAATTCTAAAATAATATATGACTTGATTCTCACTCAATAAATAAATTTGAATTTGCTTTTGAAGATAAATCATTTACTCCTTTCCATATTGCCCGCGCAAAGAATACTAAGTTTCTTTTGTTTAATTTTTCTAATCGGCAATGAGAATATTATTAGAAGGTTAGCAAGGAGTTGGGGATAGCAATAGTAACAGCATCGAACTTGAAGTGCCTATATAAATACAACCATTATTTGAGAAATGATTAGGGATTTAAACACCAAAATTTGAAAGAAGAAGTAAACCAACGTGTTCTCTTGGAAATCTTGAAAAAGGAGAAGGATATCAATAAATAAATGATCTCCAACCAATTTGCTGGCTGACTGTTAAATACCAAGTTTTTCAGAACCTTCTTGAGCAGCCACAATGTTGTTTTATTGTGACATCTCGTGTCTTGGTTGCATATGCAATTCTAGATGAGAAAGGAGTTGTTCAACAAGGATCGGTCTAGAAATTTCTTCCTATGGGATCCACATGTAGTTAATTTTTTTATACCTTTCAACGAAATTTGACATCCCATATCACATATGGGAAATGTATATGATATCTGATATGTATATATGACTTAAAGTTTCATAACTTGATCACCTAGTACTTATCATTTCACAAATGATAATTCATGTGATGTAGGCAGATATTCCACAAATTGGTTTTAGACTTGAGGCGTCACAAATGGTATTAAAACTAACTTGGCTCTATGATAGCATGGACCACAGTTCTAATTTTGTGCGGGTCAAGACTTAATTCTATTCAGTCGATCCCATGTACTGTTGGGCTTGAAACGTGGTCAACTAATATTCATCCTTTTCACAAGGGATAACTCATGTAATATCGGCAGTTGTTTTGGGGATTGGTTATAGACCTGAGTCATTTTATGGCAAAAAATATTTTCATTAACAACAAAGTTAATTTTTTTATTGAACATAATTATAAAAAAACTAAATTTTAACTTTAGTTTCAACATATTTATGGAAAAAATAATTATATTTCTTATTTTTCTTATTTTCCTAAATTATTGGAGTCATTTGAGAAACTTTAATGGGATTCATTTAAAAATTACTTAATATTCTGTATAGAAATTAAAATTTTCACTAGGATCCATGGCCTCCGTTGTTCTCAAAATAGATGCATTCATGCTAATTAACAAAATAAAAGGAGACTACCGTTTCTAGTATAGTTGTACCCCTACCACAAGTTGATAACTGGGGCCTACAGTAGTAAAAAATATGTCGTACCTTATGTCTGGCACATAGGCGAATTGTCTAACATACATTCGTTAAAGTACCAAATCTCCACAATATCTCTAAATCGACAACTTGACAAGACCTGTCCAAACTGAAGTTTGACATGATCCAATTTGACTGTGAAAGTTAATGACCTAAACTCGACTATGAAAGTTAATGACCTGAATTCAACTATGATTTGATTTGGCTGTGAAAGTTAATAACCCAAACTTAAAATATCCAAACTAAAAATGTATCAAGGCCAAACTGACATGAACCCAAAATGAACCAAACCTAAGTTTAACCTGACCCAAACCTAAAATAGCCTAATGACTAAACTTGACAATGCTCGATTTGAACCCAAAATCAATATAAAATATACAATCTGCAGTGATTTAAACAAAATTTTTTATATGGTGATGATTTATCTAAATTATACATCAATTATGACAATGCAATTTAAGAAAATTAAAAAATATGATAAAAATATTTTTTTTGTTTAGGATGTTATGGAATTTGAAGACTAAATTAACAAATAATTTGTTTTAGTTTGTTTAAGGGTCTTTTGGAATTTACTGGTTTAGGAATCTTCTAGGTTTTACAAGCTTAGGAGCCTCAATAGTATTCTAATTTAGCAATACAGTAATATTTTTTTTCGGTTATTTGCCTACAATTTTGAATATAGTTAATGTAGTCAACTATTTTATTTAACTCTTTATATTTGTCTCTAATGTATACTTATTAATCCTAAAACTCTAAACCCAACCCTAACCTTAACCATAAACCCTTAATCCTCCTTACCATAAACCCCATAACTAAATCTAAACTCCAAACCGTAAACCTAAACACTAATGGTAACCCTAACCTTAATCCTAAGACTAACTTTATCATAAACCCTAAATCTAAACTTAAACTTGATAGTTAACCTGAAATTTACTTGAATCGGAAATTGGCATGACCTATATTGAACTTGAACCAAAATAAAATTGACCCAACTTGAACTCAAACCCGAAATTAGCTCAACCTAAAATCAAATCAAACCTAAAACAACCCAACCTGACCTGGACCCACATTTTATGGTAACCCGATTAAACATGAGCCAGAATGCCCTGACCCGAACCTGACCAAACTCACCCAACTATCACACCCATTCTTTCATCACTTTGGCTTGCTAAAACTTCATCTCTGATCTTGCCTCCTGACATTGCCAGCCACATCTCCTGGCCTACCTAGAAGCTACTTCTACCACTGCTGCCCTTATTATGCTGTTCATTGTCAAATTGAAGAACAAAGTGATGGATTAGGAGTGGTTACAAAATAGGCGTTTTGCCGACACAGTATAGGAGCAACAATATGGCAGGGTTAGAAGCAAGGTGAGGGTCAATGGAACACAATTGGACGTCCGACAATGGTAGCTACTAATTTTTTACTAGAAAGAAAAGACTTAAGGCCAAAACCATTTTACTATCCCTCAATTGAGGCCATAATATTTTCTTAGTATATTTACATATATAAGTAGTAATATAATTCCTACAAAATCATAACATTATATGTACTAAAAAATAATATAGGAAAAATTTTAATATAAAATTATAACATCTTCAAATACATAAACATAGTTGTAGAAATGTAAAATCACATATGTATAAAAGAATAAATTCATTTGTATAAATAATCTTAAGAACCTCGGGTGCATATATAATATACAACAGTGAAATTAGTAAGTGTTACATAAATATTGTTAATCTAACTTTCATTTGATCTACAAAAGAAAATAAATCTATGCATAAATTGTATGAAAATATAAAAAGTATATGTTCAAATGAATATAATTTACGTACAACTAAGACAAATCATATGCATAAGTTTGAACATATTTGCACCTATCTCTCATCTCATTTAAACATATGTTACATATGTTTTGTACATATTCATCACTTGTCATATATATTGAGTTTCAAACATATCTGTCATTTGATTTATACATATCTCTAGTTTTGGCGAGAAACGGGATTTAAGGTATTAATACTTTTTCTTTTTTGTTGGAGCTTGAGCTAGTACATACTATTTAAAATATTGATAACATATTTGTCATTTCTTTTGTATATATGTCACACATTATTTGTACAAATTTCCCACTTTCTTTTGTACATTTCCAATAAATGATTTTTACATATCTTAAATTTTGAGGGACACATAATTTGACATGTTCATGGTCGTTTTACGTTCAAAGAAATGGCATTGAAGCCAAGTAGGTGTTGGTGAAAAGAACTGGTCCAAGGATGGCTATTAGGTGTGCAGGTGGCAACTTGGATTTTCTTAGATGGAGAAATAATGGTGTCTTTGAAATTATGCAAGCTTGAAATGTTAATTTTCTATCATTAGATATATCAGTTGGAGTATTGGTCGGCTGCTCTTTTATTATTCATCTATTAGCTAGTATCAATCATCTATAATTAGTATTCATAATTCTACTTGTGGTTCAAAAAGAAATTGAAATGAACAAGCACACAAAGAAAGGGGATTAATTATAGCTGAATCAACAAAATTCTTAGATCTTACACAAAAAATCTAACAAAATAAGCCTGATAAATTTAGTTCCTCTAATGAATAAAAACAATAACAGCATGAAACTTTCACAAACCCAAAACTAAGCGATATAATGGTCAGTTAGGAGAGAGACTTTGTATATGTTGGCTTTTTCTTCATGGGCTTTTTCTTATTAATTTGTCCCAACAAAAACATATTAAAAAAGACTGATTGAGACATTTTTTTTTTGTTTAATTTCTGGCACACTTCCTCATCCATTTGTCCCTACAATACATTAAACAATGGCCTACAAAGACCTAACAGTCTCAATTTAAGAGTTCTCAGATTAAAAAAAGATGAGGAAGATTCCAACGATAAAAAATCCTCTTGTGATTAGCTAAAGTTAGGTGATGCCAATACTAAATTTTTTAACGCTAACATATTCTTTTTTCCTTCAATCCACTAGAAACCATCCCTAAAAGAAATTATTTTTGAGAGATACAAGAATGTGGAGCGTAGCTAGAGAAGGCTGGAACAAGGGAAATAAGGACAAGGGCAGACAATAAATACTTGACTTGATGAGTGTGAGTCTTGCTCCAATAGACAAATACTTTGCATTCCACAAAGAAAGCCTGGATTTTACTTTTTCAATGACTTCATTCCAGGTAGATAACTTGCTTATAGATTGACCAATAGGTAAGCCAAGGTATTTAAAAGAGATAGAACCCACATGATAGCTGATTTGAGAGGCAATCCTTTACACTTCCTCTTAAACAAAATTCACTCCAATAAGGCTACTTTTAGCAAGATTAATTTTAAGGCCTGAAAGAAGCTGAAAATAGCACAAAACTCTTTTGAATTGTCCCAAATTTTCCTCACACAATTCTCCTAACTATAGGGTGTTATTTGCGAGTTGTGAATGAGTAAGTTGTTCTCAACTTAATTCCTTTTGGTACTCCTAAGTCAACAACATCCTTAATCAAGTAATGATGGGCTTCCACAACAACCAAAAATAGGAATAGGGATGAAGAGTCTCCTTGTTTGATGTCATGGAGTGGGGTCCCATTATGCTGAATTGCTTAACTTATAGGCCCTTTGGGAGTGGTATCCTACTTAGTTACTATTGGCTAACTATTATTTGTAGGTAAATTAAGACAATTTATGTGCAACTGGTTTCTTAGCCTACCATACAAAAGATATGCATGTGTTTGTCCTGGTGACGCAAACAAATATGTAAACCATTTAAGAAAACATTACTTGAGCATTCCATTTCAAATGTACTTGAAACATGTCAAGACAATAAAATACTAGTTACTTCAACTTGAAGTAATAGTTTGTGCACATTCTACAACACTAGCAAGTACCCAAAAGTAACTTAATTGTTTAACTCGACAATATAGCCTAGTAAAGGCAACATGTTAGTAAACAAGGTACTATATAAATATAAGGCAAAATTCTTAACCAAGATCCATCACTTGAGCCCCACTTTTGAGCTATCAAGATTCAAATGCAAGCCTTTTCTTATCCTTGTACACCATTTAGCCTTTACATTGTAAAGGCAAAGGCATAATACTTAGTTAGTTCAAGGCTTATATCTCAAATAACCTTAGAATCTCAAGGATTCTAGTGAATAAGTACCTGCAATAGGGGAAACTTAGCCCACAACTATCCACTTAGTTGTTAGTCCCAATGTTAGAACCTGCACAACAAACTATTGGGAATGAGTGCATGAATGTACTCAATAAGGGTCCCTTGGGGTTCTTACAAAGAAGATAGTAAGCAAACATGCAAATATGGCATATAAACAAGCAAACAACTAACCAAAAATCAACACAACCAATAACATAATATATATGCAATGCATGAATGTATGATATGCAACATACATATTCCTTAGGACTTCTTGCATCTTAGGTGCCTTATACTTGTTGTAAGCCCAAATAACGGAGGTACTTGAGACACTGCCACTCATATCCTGAATCTTTTACCACCCTTAAGTTCCACTTACGAGTCCCACAATAGGTCAGTACCCTCTCTAAAATCTTACTCGTCTTACCCTTATCTTATTGTTCAAGGTAGCCATCTTATGTGGTCCAACTTGCCAAGCTGTTAGAGTTTAGATTAGAGCTCCTTAGTGGCTTAATTACCAAACCGCAAGATTTGGTTAGGATCTTCTTAGGTTTTTTCTTCATTTTCCCAAGGGTATAAGACATCTCACTTGGGTGAAGGAAGACCCCAAAAGCCGCCTTAATCCCCTTAGTACCCCTTTAGCAACTTGAGCACTTTTATCGCCTTAGCCACTCTACTTAGCCCCATGTTAACCATACCACTTAGCTACCACCTAAATAATGCATAATTATTAGCTTAAGAATTATTTTTAGACCCAACCGAAGCTACAAAACATCATAGAATAGCTTAGGGATGTTAACCAAGAGATTGAGACATTTTTAAGGCACCCCGAGCTTGAGGGACTTGGGACTTGGCAATGCTGTTGGTGACGTGTTGCCAAGAACATCAATTCTTGGGCTTCTTGGTAGCTTGTTGGAAATGCATCAACAATTTTCACCACCACAAAGATGCATCACCATTAAGTGTCACCACAACGATGCATCGCTAATGCCCTTCTAGCATCGCGCAACTGCATGCTATCTAACTTGCTCTATCTTTCAATTCCCAAAGCCAATTAATGTGGATCTTGTTTCCACTTCATTCCCACATGCAATACTACATTTGTATGCATTACTTGAGCTAAATTAAATCAAACCCTTACTTCAAACACATACACAAAGCAAGAATAAAACACAGGGACCACAAGCATACTTGAGCTCTACTTATCTCTCTTGAGTTCTAGACCTAAAACCAATGTGATATGGCACCAAGAAATTTAAATCAAGACCATTTCTAGCTACTCAAACAACTTAGAACTGGTTCAAACCAAACCAAGAAGTTAGAATGAGGCAAATGCACCAAGAAACATCCTACCAACTCCACCCAGGCCAACTTTTTTTTTCTTGTCTCTTAGCCCTCAAGTCCTCATTTGTTTCACATTGGCCACTTAACGCAGAAGCAAAACCATCCTTTCTTGGTCCTAAGGAATGTTCATAAGCCTCTTATACTTAGCTTCTCGGACACTCATGCCACTTAGGACATAAATGACTCACTTGAGCACTTAGTGCATTTTTTGCACTTTTCTTTCAAATGATGGTTCTAATAGCTAGATTAACTTATGGCCTTAGCTTAAATAGTCAAAATTCCTTAGATGACCATAATTTATTAAAAATTATGGTCATGCCTCTTGCTTGGGTCAAAATTACCATTTGGCCTTCTGACTCTTAGGTGCCAAATAACACTTAGGAACTCATCTTTACTTTACTTAGCTTGTCTTTCTTACTTAATAAGATACTAACTCGAGGTACTTAAGTGAGAACACTTGAATAAAACACACTTACCAACTCAAAGCTAGCCATTGACTAGGAGAGTTGTCACATCCTCCTTTCATTCAAAAATTTGGTCCCCCAAATTCTGACTTAATTTGGCAAATTCACTTTGATATTGCCTTTGCATATCCTGCTTCGTCATTCAGGTGGCCTCTTCTCCCCATGGTTAGATCATAGTAACTTCACCATTGAAATCCACTTTGTTCTTAGTTTCCAAACTTGGCAGTCAAGAAACTTGACGGGGTACTCTTCACAACTTAGGTCCTCTTTCATTGAAATGAAGGATGGGGCTAACACTTGCCTGGGGTTCATAATGCATTTCCTTAAGGAACTTACATGAAAGACATTGTGAGGATAGACCAAACTTGGTGGCAAAGCCAACTAATAAGCCACTTTCCAAATGCTTTCAAAGAGTTCAAAAGGACGAATATATCTTAGAGTCAACTTACCCTTTTGCCCGAGCCTAGCAACACCCTTCATTGGGGAAACCTTAAGGAGTACTCTGTCTCCTACATCAAATTCCAAATTTTTCCATTGGCATACTTGGCCCGTCGGTCTAAGGCAGCCTTGATCCTTGCTTAGATCAACTTAATCTTTGCCATGGTCTCAGCAATTATTTTCGGGCCAACGACCACTTCATCTGCCTTATCTGCCCTACAATGAGGTGTCACACACTTATGCCCATACAAAGCTTTATAGGGCACCATCTTAATACCTTCTTGATAGCTACTGTTATAAGGAAACTCAATCAAAGGCCAGCGTTGGTCTTAATCCCCTCTAAAATCTATCACACAACTTAGCAACATATCTTCCAAGATTTGCATCACCCGCTCAGTTTGCCCATCAGTCTGAGGACGATAAGCAGTACTTAGGCTCACTATGAAACCCATAGCCCTTTGAAAAGAATTCCTGAACCTTGAGACAAAATGGAGATCTCTATCAGCTATAATCTGATTTGTCCCCTACATCAAGTTCCAAATTTTCCCTTCACACATTGGCATACTTGGCCTGTTGGTCTAAGGTAGCCTTACCCCTTGCTTAGATTAACTTAATCTTTGCCATGGTGCCAAAAATTCTTTTTGAGCCAACAACCACTTCATCTGCCTTATCTGCCCTACAATGAGGCGTCACACACTTACGCCCATACAAAGCTTCATAGGGCACCATCTTAATACCTTCTTGACAGCTATTGTTAAAAACAAACTCAATAAAAGGCCGGTGTTGGTCTTAACCGTCTCTAAAATCCATCACACAACTTAGCAACAGGTCTTCCAAGGTTTGGATCACCCGCTCAGTTTGCCCATCAGTCTGAGGAAGATAAGCAGTACTTAGGGTCACTGTGCAACCCATAGCCCTTTGAAAAGCATTCCTGAACCTTGAGACAAAACGGGGATCTCTATTAGATACAATCTGATTTAGCTCCTACATCAAATTCCAAATTTTTCCTTCACACATTGGTATACTTGGCCCATTAGTGTAAAGCAGCCTTGATCCTTGCTTAGATCAACTTAATCTTTGCCATGGTCTCAGCAATTATTTCCAGACCAACAACCACTTCATCTACCTTATCTGCCCTACAATAAGGCGTCACACACTTATGCCCATACAAAGCTTCATAGGGCACCATCTTAATACCTTCTTGATAGCTATTTTTATATAGAAATTAAGTAAAATTGTTGAATGCATTAACTGTATTCAAAATTGTAGGCATATAATTGAAAACAAATATAGCTTTTGTTGCTAATTAGAATACAACTGAGACTCCTAAACCAATAAGTAAATCATGGAAGACTCCTAAACAAGCCAAAACAAGTGTTTTTGTTAATTTATTTTTCTATTTTCATAAGATTCTAAACCAAAAATATTTTTTTAAAGTATTTTTAATCTTCTTAAAGTGCTTGGTCATAATTGACATATAATTTATTTAAATGATCAATATATAAAAAATCATAATTTTTTTAAATCTTTGCTGATTATATATCTATATTGATTTTGGTTAAAATTGGTTTTTGTCGGGTTTAGCCATTAGGTTATTTTGGATTCAGGTCAAGTCAGCCTCAGATTGTCATTTCAAGTTTAGGTTAATTCAAGCTCAATTCATTTCTCAAATGACTTCAGCAATTTAAGAAAATAAGTAGAATAGAACAAAAAAAAATAACTTTTTTTCCATAAATATGTTGGAACTAAATTATTTTTTTTTTTTGTTTTATAAGTATGATTCATAAAAAAATTAACATTGCTACTAATAAAATGTTTTGTTGCCATGATATGACCTAAGTCCAAAATCGGTTTACTGAATACATGCCGACATCACATGAGCTATTATTTGTGAAAATGGTAAGCACTTGGTGACTATGTTTCAAACCTAATCGTTCACGGATAAATAATAGAATTGGGCCTTGGCTCGCACAGAATCATAAGCACGTTCCATACTATCATGGAACTGCATTGGACTTGACACCATTTGTGAGGACTCAAGTCCAAAACTGGTTAATGGAGCACCTACCCACACTACATGACCTATCATTTGTGAAATGGATAAGCACTAGGCGATCAATTTCTTAAATTTTGACTCATGTATATACATTAGGTATCACACAGACTTTCTTTGTGGCATGTCGGGTGCAACAAGCTACTAAAAAAAAAACTACATGTGGATCCTATAAAAAAACATTTCTAGATCCATCATTATTGAGCACAATAACTGCAGATGTAACCAAGTCATGGGATGTCATAAGAGAACAACATCGTTGCTACTTTAGAAGGCTCAGAAAAAGTTTCTATTTAACAGCAAGCTGCAAATTAGTTGGAGATCATTTATTAAGTAAAATCCTTCCCGTTTCTCTTTATTTCCAAGGGATCGGGTTGGGCAACATCTTGTTTCAACCAACTTCGCTCAAACTGTAGAGGCAGAGGCTTTGCCAGGTGGAAAACCAAAAAAGGGCGAGGCAGAAGAGACCGCGAAGGTAGAAATAGAAAAAGTAGAACTTGTCCCAGGCCGAAGTACCCGGATAGGGAAAAACTTGGCCGAAGGTAACAAGAAAAAACTTGTATCCTTTCTACTGATGAATAAAGACCTGTTTGCCTACTCACCGAAAGATATGCTAGGGGTAAACCCTCGCATAATATAGCATAGCCTTAAAGTAAGTCCGGAAGCAAAACCTGTCCGGCAAAACAAATGGGGCATCTCAGTCCATAAAAAGAACTTCGTCAAAGCCGAAGTCCAGCGCTTATTGGATGCAGATGTAATCAGGGAGGTCAAGTACCTCGAATGGTTAAGCAATGTGGTTATTGCCACAAAAGAAGGGAGCAGTAAGCTCCGAATGTGCATCGTCTTCAGAAACTTGAACGATGCTTGCCCAAAAGACTCATACCCTCTCCCACCAATAGACCAGTTGGTAAACTCAACTGCCGAATACAGGCTCCTAAGTTTCCTAGACGCCTTCAGTAGGTATCATCAAATAAGGATGGACCCCGAAGATGAGGAGAAGACTGCCTTCATCACCGAGAGCGGAACGTATTGTTACACTAGGATGCCCTTCGGGCTAAAAAATGCAGGAGCTACCTACCAGAGGTTGATGAGCAAGGTCTTCTATGACCAAATAGGGAGGAACATAGAAGTCTATGTCGATGACATGATAGTCAAGAGCAAGCTGCCTAACAACCACATCGCAGATCTAAAGGAAACTTTCTACCAGCTCAGAACCTTCGGGATCCGCCTTAATCCCGAAAAGTGCATCTTCGGCGTAACCTCGGGAAAGTTTCTTGGGTACATGGTATCAGAAAGAGGCATTGATGCTAACCCAGAAAAAATTAAAAAGGCTCTGCTCGAATTCCGAACTTCCGTTACAATAAAAGATATGCAGAGACTCACCGGAAGGATAACCTCTCTTAGCAGGTTCATCTCCAGATATGGAGACCGGTGTCGAGCATTCTTCAAAGTCCTCACTAAAGCAGCAAAAAAGGAGGGCAACCTCGGAAGTGATGATCATCCTTGGAATGAGGACTGCCAAAAGGCCTGGGAAGAACTCAAAATCTACTTAGCCCGTCTGCCCACTCTGCGACAACCTCGCGAGGGAGAGCCCCTCGTGTTATACCTCGCCGTCACAGAAAAAGCAGTAAGCTCGGTCCTTGTGAAAGAGGAAGGGACGAAGCAATGGCCGGTTTATTATGTAAGCAAGTCCCTGCACGGCGCCGAAAAGTCAGGTATCCATTGCTACAAAAAGCTATATATGCCCTGGTACTGGCAGAAAGAAGGCTACGGCCATATTTTCAAGCTCACCCTATCATCGTCCGAAGTAGTCTACCTCTACGGGACGTCATGAGGAAAGTTGATCATTCAGGAAGGCTTTCCAAATTGTGCATAGAGCTTGGCGAACATGACATTACTTATGAACCTAGGAAAGCCATAAAAGCTCAAGCCCTGGCAGACTTCATTGCCGAAGTACCCATCACCGAGGACAGCCATCCGGATCCCGGCGAAGGTGAGCCGGAATGGACTTTGTATGTTGACGGAGCCTCGAGGTCCGAACACCAAGAAGCTGGGGTAATTATCAGAGGTCCGGAAGGTCTAGAAGTAATGAAGGCCATCAAGTTCAGCTTTAACGTCAGCAACAATGTGGCTGAGTACGAAGCTCTCATAGCAGGGTTGCGCCTAGCCAGAAAAATTGGTGTAAGAAACTTGAAAGCCCACAGCGACTCCCAGCTGGTAGTTTGACAAACAGCAGGGGATTACTGGGCGAAGGACCCGACCTTGGCAAAATACCATGAACTCGTAACAAAGCTCATTCGAGAGTTCGACACCGTACGAATTGAAAATGTGCCTCGGCGAGATAATGTCGAGGCAGATTGCTTGGCAAAGTCGAAAACATGCACCGAGGTACTAAACTGCCCGAGCATCGCAGTGCTGAGCATACTAACTTCGGGAAAAGGCTGGAAAGACCCGATAAAAAGATATCTCGCAACCAATTCGCTCCCCGAAGACCCCAGCGAAGCTGCAAAAGTGTGAAGATGCTCTGGTTGTTTCTTCCTGATTGGAGAAGAGTTATATCGGCAGGGATATGCAAATCCACTGCAGAGGTGTGTTGGCAAAGAGGATACAGAAATGATCCTCGAAGAAGTTCACGAAGGCGCTTGTGGTTCGCACATAGGAACCGACACCCTGGCAGCAGTGATGCTTCGCCAAGGATACTTTTGGCCTACCCTAAGAAAGGATGCTACGCAGTTCATCCAGAAATGTGGTAACTGCCAGAGACACGCAAGTATCCAAAGGACACCCTCGGAATTGGTAACTTCGGCTGACTATCCCTGGCCCTTCGCAGTTTGGAGCATAGACCTCATCGGGCCACTCCCGATAGCGCCCGAAGGCGTGAAGCTCTGCGTAGTCATAGTGGATTATTTCTCTAAGTGGGTCGAGGCAGAACCCTTGGTAACTATCTCAGCAAAAGATGTGCAGAAGTTCGTATGGAAGAACATTGTATGCAGATTTGGCATACCGAGGGTACTAGTAGCCGACAATGGATCCCAGTTTATAGACAAAGGGTTCCAAGAATTTATCAATAACCTCGGAATAAAGATGCACTTCGCCCCAGTGGGCCACCCCCAAAGCAATGGGCAAGTAGAAGTATCTAATAGGACCATAAAAGATGGTCTGAAAAAGAGGTTGGGGGAAGCAAAAGGGAAATGGCCAGGAGAGCTCCCAAGTGTGTTATGGAGCTACCGAACAACACCCCAAAGAGCCACAGGGGAAACACCTTTTTCACTTGTTTTCGGTACAGAGGCCATCATCCCAATTGAGATAGTACAACCATCGGTGCGAGTACAAGTGTTTGATGAAAGAGGAAATGACCTCGGCCTGAGAGCCAAGCTGGACCTCGTCGGCGAACATAGAGAAACAGCCAAGCTGAGAAGAAAAGCCTTTTAGCAAAGATTGGCCGCAGCTATAAACTTGCGCGCCAGGCCAAAGGGAATAAAGAAAAGAGACCTCGTTCTCCGAAAGGCTGAATTTGGGCCGCAAAGGCCATCCCATGGAGTACTTCGCGCAAAGTGGGAAGGTCCTTATCTGGTACTTGCCGAAGTGCGAAAAGGAGTTTACAAACTCGGCGATACCGAAGGCGTAGAATTAAAAAATACATGGCATTCGGATGCCTTGAAAAAATTCTATGCTTAGGATTTTGGTGGGAAAATTGTACAAGTTAGAAAAATTTCTAAGTACAAAATTTTCTGGGAAATGACCTCGGCCTGAGAGCCAAGCTAGACCTCGTCGGCGAACACAGAGAAACAGCCAAGCTGAGAAGAAAAGCCTTTCAGCAAAGAGTGGCCGCGGCTATAAACTTGCCCGCCAGGCCGAAGGGAATAAAGAAAAGAGACCTCGTTCTCCAAAAGGCTGAATTTGGGCCCCGAAGGCCATCCCACGGAGTACTTCGCACAAAGTGGGAAGGTCCTTATTTGGTACTTGCCGAAGTGCGAAAAGGAGTTTACAAACTCGGCGATACTGAAGGCGTAGAATTAAAAAATACATGGCATTCGGATGCCTTGAAAAAATTCTATGCTTAGGATTTTGGTGGGAAAATTGTACAAGTTAGAAAAATTTCTAAGTACAAAAGTTTCTTAGGAAAATTTTTTCTAAGTACAAAAGCTTCTTTTCACCAGAACAGTCGTCGCCGAAAGAAAGCTTATTTACAAAGGTTATCAACCTTCTCTGAAGATTGGAGATTCACTTAAGAGAATTTCCCGAGGGTGATTCCAAGGCTAAATAAGTCTAGCTATGATCTTCCGAAGTCTCTTGAGTGAACGTGTTCGAGACAGTGAGAAATAAAAGATTTTGCGCAACAGACTTAGCCAAAAATTCATGAAAGAAAGGGTCTTTATTAAGATAGATCTGCTTACAAAGAAGGAAGTTCGCCAAAAGAAGAAGTGCAAAACAGAAGAAAAAGAAGGCAAAGGACCCTAATACCAACTAAGGAATCTCGGCATCTCGGGAGCCACCAGCTTTTGCGTCCCTATCCACCGCCTTCAGCGCCGGAAGAGGGAAGGGCAATTTAAGGTGCTCGATTTTGGACCAAGACAACCGAGGCCCCTCGGGGATGTTTAGGGCCTCCAAAAAGGGGAGGTCCAGATCTGGGAACCTCTGCAGAACTTGATGCCGAGCAACGCAGAAGCCGTCTTGGAAACCAACCTTTGTCATTTCGTCGGCTTTCTCCTTCTCGACTGCTAGCTCATCATGTTCCCTCTCCAGATCAGCAACCTCCTTCTTCAGTGCCTTCATCTTCTTCTTCTTTGGCTCCTTCTTCAAAGACTCGACCTTGGCCTCAAGCTCGGCCTTCTCAGCAAGCACATTCGCCAAGAGAACCTCAGACTCTGACTTCTCCTTTTGAAAAGCTTCATTTGCCGAAGTCAGCTCCGCCACCTTGGAGCCAAGGTCAGAAATCTTCTAGGAGGAGTCCTTCAAAAGTTCCTCTTTTTCCTTCGAGAACTCCTCCCGAACGGTAGCAACCTCCTTCTTCGCAGCTTGAGCCATCTCCGTGTTCTTAGCAACCAAGTCGGAACACATGGCCTTAGGCTTTTCTATGCAGTCTAAGGCCGAGACTCAGAACGCCGCTTGCCTCGCTGCCTGAACCCTGAGGAAGCCAGTGAACCCCAGCAGCTGCAAAGAAGTAAAAGCAAAGTCAGTAAGGCAAAAAATAATAAGCCAAGTACTTAGAAAAAATGAAAAAGGAGAAAACAAAGGCGAGAAGTATACCTGGGCAGCGTGCTCGGAAACTTTTGTAGCAAGGGACTCATCGTTCCGGCATGCCTCGGAAATGGCCTTGAAGGAGGCCTCAGTGAGGATCCCCTTTGAAATTTGGTTGGCCATTTGCTGGCCGTCGCCGGAGTACAAGTTCATGTCCTCCGTAAACGACCAGAAAGGCTCGCTCGGGATCTTCCCCTTCAGGATATGGGAATCTCGAAGGGCCCATTTTCGGGCGTGCACGGCAAGACAAGCAACTTGTTAAGGCAAGCAATTCTCAAAGTTTAAAAAATAAAAATACTGCAGCTTGCCCAAAGAAAGAACCTGGCGGCACCTCGGTGACATCATCGTCAGCGTCCCGGACCCCCTCGGCAGAAATCTTCTTGCCTTTTTCCTTCCGGCGCTCCTCGGCAGAAGGGACTTCCACCAAGGTGTCCAGAAGAGCCGCCGAGGAAGTGGGACTCCGAGAAAGGGCGTTAGTAGCAACCTCGGTCGGTGGGGCAATAGCAGCATCAGCCTCTTCACGCGCCTCCTCAGGAATTTCCGAGTGAGGAATATGCGCGTCTTTCTTCGCCCGTTTTGCCGATGATGGCCTGGCCCCAGACGATTTCCGCCTTCGGGAGACGGCCTTCTTTGTTTTCTCCCCCTTCTCGGCTTGACCGAGGGAGAGCGCCTTGTAGTAAGCAGTGGACTCGTCGCCCATCTCTGAAACAGAAGGAAAACATCAGTGTGAGTTTAAGATGTGTCTATAACAAAAAAAATTTTGAGATAACTTACGCTCACAAAATGTCTCGTAAGTAACCTCCTCCCGAAGGAGTTTTACCAGCCAGGAGTTTTTCCTTGTGATGGCAGGAGCCAGCATCTAGAGGTTCATCTCGTGCTCCTTCACTACCCCTAGCTCGCGAAAGACCTCCTTGGTCATCAGTTTCCACTTGATGGGGAAGGGGTAGAGGGGGCGCGAAGGGACCTCGGAATCCCAGTCGGAGACTGCTCGGATCCGTCTGTCGAAGTCCGTGAATCCAGGTGCCAACTCAGGAGTCAACAGCATCCTCGGATCTACGACATCCATCTCCAATTTTCCCCGAGCCCACTTGGTCGGAACGTACGACCAAGCCTCCTCCATCTTCAGAAAGAAAACTTTTTCTTGCCACCCTCGCCAGCTGTCCTTAGTGGTGAAGGTGAACATATACTTTTTGCTCCCTGATCCCCGAGGTAGCATAAAGTAAAAGCCACCCTTTGGGACCGTGTAGAGCTTATAGTACTGCATAAAAAGAATAAAATGGGGTTCTATTTTGAAGACGCCGCACATGCAAAGGAAGGCATTAAAGTAGTAGTACGAATTCGGTGGAAGTTGATTTACGGCAATGCCATGAAATTGGCCAAAGTCGCAAATCACCGTCGAAGGAGGGTACCGAAGTCTGGCCTTCAGTTGGGCGCGAAAAACGGTAACCTCGTTGTCGTGGTTCCTAAAACTGACCTCCTGAGGGCCAGGAAGTCTGGTGGTGGCATAAGAAGGAAGAAAGAACTTTTTGGTCCATTTTTCCAATTTTTCTAAAGTCGTACAGCAAGTATGACTAAGAAGAGGTTGCCAGCTTTCTGGAATGGGGGAAATAGTCATAAGAGGAGTTGGCGAAGACATTTTTGGAGAAAAAACCGACTTCGGGAAAGATTTAAAATCAAAGGACACTGGAAATCAAAACCCACCAAATGTTTTGCCGAAATCTGGGTTTGAAGTCACCGTCACGAAAGGTGGCCGGAAAAAACTCCGTTAACAGCACCGCCGTAAAAAGCAGAAGAGAACGCAAAAACAATTAAAAGGCAAGAGGGAAGCGAAAGCAGAATCAAAAGGAAATAATGATGGAATGGCGTATATATAGGCCGATGGGGGGTAGGTAAACCGGCGTCATAACTACTCCGCGAAGGTGAAAAGTCGCCATAACTGCTCTTTGCGTATAAAAAGGCACGCCTGCTGTATCCGATGCAGTCCCCGACAATAACAAACAGCCACGTGTCAGCCATCGCGCCAAAAGAAGGACACGACTTCTGACACCCCTAAACCTTGAGGCGCACCGCTCCAGACTGACATGCCTGTTAACGAGACGTGACGTTGCGTAGACCTACAAAATGAGAGAAGTAGGTTACCTCAAAGACACCAAAAGACAGGCTATGGGCGAATAGCCTACGTCTTCGGACAAAAGGTCCATCTTCGGCACAGGTATTACGCCCAAGGCATCGAAGGGTGCCCTCCAGAAGCTGACAAGCCGAAGTTTCCACTTCGGCTTTCTGGAATGGGGGCCTGTGATAGCCAAAGGGCTATCGCCTCTCTCACTACATACTTCCTGCCAGTAGCGTGGTCAGGAAACCTGGTGTCACCTGAAGGAGGCGCTAACACTGACCTCGGAAGGAGCAAAGTCAAACGCCTCGAACTCAGGACTTCGGCTAGTACGTCAGGAATTTCAAAGATGTTGCCGGCTCCCTCAGGGGACCAAACGGATCTCCTTCAGGAATAAAGAACCAGCTATTGCAAGCAGGAGAGACTCTCCCCGAAGGCGGAACCCCCGAGCCAAAGAACTTCCCGAACTATGGGCATGATTCCCAAAGAAGGGCACCCATACCAAAGGACGACCTCGCCCAAAGGACCTCGGGAGTACGGCATGAGCATTTAAGGAGCCTCTGACATGTCGCCCCAAGGCGCTACACGCCGCCTGGGACGGCGGTCTGACACGCCGACGCCGTCCGAGTCTTATCACAATCTATCTCGGACCAAGATTCAAGGAGCCTACAAACGGCTACTTGTCCTCTACACCCGAAAGTACAGAGAGCATCCGACCGAACATGTGTCATGATCTGAACGGGCTAGGCACTCCTATAAATACCAGGAAACAAGCCCTGGCAAAAGATCCGACCCTCTCTCCCTGAGGAAAATAAAAACAGGCAAGGCCACTTAACCCCTTAGTGCTCCTCCTCTATCTTCCTTCAGGACACTAACTTGGGCGTCGGAGGCTCCTCCCCGGAAAAATATCCCGGGGACCTCCTAACCCTCTTCTCTTCAGCATTTCAGGCACACTCCCCTGGAAAATCTGTGCTCCAGGCGTTCTCCCTCTCAAGAAGTCCCTCCCGATGTCATAATGTCACCCGACGAAGATGCTGCTGGGCATCACATACATCCATCGATTCATCAGTTGCATTATTGGTTGTTATTTTGTTATTGTTGCTAGTTGTGTTGTTTGTTGCTTGTGGTATATTTTTTGTATGTTTATGTATATGCATATTGCTTGCACTATGATTTCCCTTGTAAGTGCTCAAATGCCTTACTGAGTACTTTTAAACACTTACCCCTTAAGTGCTATGTAGGTATTATGTAGGCTAGTCAGGCTTAACAGTTGTAAAGGACAGCTGTTAAGGCTAAGTTTGTTCAGTCTGAAGGTATTCACTAAGTAGGAAACTTTATGGTTCCAACCTGCTTATGATATAAGTTGTACTAACCAAGTGTTTGCCTTTTCAGTTGTGGCTACGTGAGCACAAGGAAAGTGTGGCTCATCACTTAAACCTAGCTTGCTCAAGTTAAGAGCTAAAGATGGACCTTACTAAATATTGTTACTTTATGTACAAGTATTATATTTTACACACTAAGTGTTGCCTCTGCTAGTATCCATTAGTGTTACAGTGTCCATTAGTGTGTATAACACTAGGATTGTATTTGGCCACATATAGGATTAAGATGCATGCACATAGTTGTTACTTAAAGCAAAAATAATTAACGTTTTTATGTTTTGGCTTGTTTTTAACTTTTGTTTTATAAATGGGAATGCCACAATTTTATTATCAATTTTATATATTTTTTATTGCATAGCTAGCAAGACACATGCATTTTTTCTTTGTATGGTAGGCTAAGTAACTAATTGTGCGTAATGCTTCAAGATATTTCATGAGTAATATCTAGCCAATTTTAACCTAAGTAGGATCATAGTTCCCTAAAAGCCTATCAACCGTGGTAAATTTAGGGCCTTAGGACCTTGTTTCACCATAGTTCGTATTAGAGTAGGCAAAATGGCTATAGTATAAATAATATGTGACAAAGATCCAAGTGTGTCCTTATGCTCAGTCAGGTTGGTACTGCTTATAAGTCCTTCTGGAGTTATTGTCTAGCTTTGGTTGTACGTATATTGATGAAAACCCGATAAGCTACTAAATTTTAGGTAAGTGACCAAGTAAAGGTCAAAATGGCCTAAGGTTAAACCCATAGGGAATGTGGTAGTTTAATGTGTAATCCCAGTGGCACTAAGGAATTGGTGGCTCAAGGAAGCATGCCTAACCTTCGAAGGAAGAGAGAGACCGAGGTTAATGCTCAAGGGGTAAGGGTAAAAGTATGTTGAAGCCTGCCAGAATATTGAGACTAAGGGAGAAATCTTTACTTCAAGGGGCATGACCAAGGTCAAGGAGAAATCTTTACTTCAAGGGGCATGACCAAGGTCAAGGCAACATTTTAGGGCATGTTGGTGCAGTTAAGTCAAAATGTGGTAAGGTATAAGCTGAGGAGTAAATAAGAACCCTGAGGGTAAAGGCTAAGGATCGCTTACTAATGCTGCAATGAGACTAAGTGAATTATCACCACCTAAGGGAAAGTGGTAACGTGGACACAAAGAGTTTACAGATCATGGGGTAAGGCCTAAGTGGATGACAACTTTGACACTACTAGGCCAAGAGAGTAACATATCTACACAAGGTAAGTTGAGGCCCAAAACAAGAAGTCAGTAAAGACAGTTTAAGTTGAAGTCATTGGAATTGAAGAAAGTAATGGGCTAAGGGCAAGGTAAGCCTAAGGTCAAGGTTTGAACAATGGCTATATTCAAGACCACTTTAATCACTGGAGAAAGCACTGCCATTATTCAAAAGCAATTAAGAAGGGTACCTTTATGTTAACAACATAGTAGTAACTGGATTTATTGTTTGACTGCTTTGTCTTGGGTTATGACGAGTCTACCTAACAACTAAAATTGTAAAAGAAAATGGGTAATTTGAAACCTTAAGAGCTCTAAGTAAGTTTTGATTATACCATTTGGTTGGTAAAAACTAGTGATTAGAAGCTTCAAAGTAGTCAAAATGGTGTGCTCTATGGTTATGGTTATGGTCGAACAATGAAATCACACTTAGGAAGTGAACCAATTAAGGGCATAAGAGCCAACTTTTTTATGCCGGTCATAAGTGGTCCCTGAATGTATTTTGAGGGTAAGGGAGACTAGCACAAGAAAGTTCATAGGTTGTGTTTTGGGTTATGCTTTAAGCTAATTGAACTTTTTCTTATGCTGGAAATGGTGTCTTATGAACTATAGGAATGGTTCAAGGAAGGAAAGCTCTAAGATGATCATGAATAGTCCAATTCTAAGAAGTATAGCTGACTAGATTACAAGAGTTACCAAGTGAAGAGAGATTGAGTTCTCTAAGCACTATAGCTAAGGGGTAAGATGGTTGTAAAGCCAAGGATTATTTCAAGAGGTCCAAAGCTGTTAGTGAAGGTAAAAAATGTAACACGCTAAGAACTTGCATTAAATGCAAGAGGTTAGAATTAAAGAATAAGAACCATAAACCACAAGTCTGAGAATGGTGAAGTAACTTTGAGGATGCGGATCCTCAAAGAGGGGAGTCGATGAGTTTGGCATATTGGTTAAGGTTCAAGAGCTAAACTGAACCATGAAGACCAATAGGTAGTAACTAAACCCCAAAACACTAAAACTCGACATAGGAGTATAGGGGAGAACTGGATTAACACCAAGTGCCGTGAGGCTTAAAGGACAACCCAAATGAGTTTAAAAGAAAGGCGACCTAAGGAATTCAGAATTGAGACCAATTAACTGTTCAATAGTGGTAAGATGAACTCCAAGTCCTGGGCATAGTCCTAGTAGTTTCTTTAGGGTCTACATGAATTAATATTGCTTATGGAGAGTGGAAGTGACTTGAGCAGTGTCTCGATTGCTAAATAGTTCAACATTTTTAAATAGTGGAGCTAGTTCTACATTCAAAAGAACGAAAAAGGGCAAGAGCCATAAAGCTTAAGAGTACTGGCCTAAGTAGAGTCTAAAGGTTCTAACTAAGAGGATCCTTGAGATTTGAAATGAACCCCACAATTGAAGGATCCCGAGAAGATTAAGGAAAATAAGCAGAGGTGTGACTAACTAAAATTGCCAAGTTAAGGTGTTGAATGACTAAGTAGCTCAAATGTCAGTTGAGTAGGACTCTTAGATAAGAAGGTGACCAAGAAAATGGAATTCAACAAATGAGGAAATTTTGTTTAAGCTAAGGCAATTGGAACTACCTTATGACTCTAGAAGTTAAAGCTTGTTGAACATCAACCTTGAATCACTATGTGCCAATGAAAGTGTCCTAGTAAAGACACAGTAATTTTAATAGCCAAAGAGACTTTAAGCACCCAAAAGAAGTGTGGGACTAGTGTAGTTCCAATTGAGTCCTCCCCAGGCATAAATGGGTTTTAGAGCTCAGTCAAGCCTAAGGGTGTAGAAAATTTGGGCTAAGGTTGTATAAATCACAATAAGTAGTCACAACGCTTAGTGCATAAGCACGGGCTAACGAGATAACGACCTGAAAATGTGCCCAAGTGTTGGGAAGTAAGGTATAGATACCAAATCGGTCTCAAAAAGGGCATAAGAATTGTAAGTCTCATTTAGCCATAGTTGTACACTAGGAGCACTCATGGGCAGCGCTCGAGTTGTGTTGAACCGGTAGGTTTGGGATGTTAAGAAAGACTCTTATAGATTCCATTTGCAAAGAGTTGTCTACCATTCTCAACATTTTTTTATTATTTAGGTATTCAGTCAGAGAAGTTGTTAACTAATTACAACGAATTGAAATGCTACAAGAAATAAAAATAAATATAGCACAAAAAAAAATTAGATGAATCAACAATCAACAGATATCATGCTTATATTTGAATCTCCCTATAAATTCATTGCATTATTCTTTTTTTGATTTAACATGCATATAGTCATCTTGGATCATAGATAAATCCTAAATCAGATTAACCCCTCTGAAGGTAGCAAACCCCTGTTCCCAAGTTGATTAATTTGAATCTATTCCCAACCAAAACCCTTAAAAATTCAATACTAGTTCTTTGAGTCCCACTACTAGGTTTCACCCTAGTCTAAAGGTCTTATGTTGATTTATTTCTAGGCTTGCATGCAATCTCTTTTACCCACACGATGTTAAAATAAAAAATACAAGCAATTAATTTAACATGCCTGATATTAGACATTGACTTAATTGGCTAGGTTCTACCAATCCAAAAATAAGGAAGCACACGTGGAAAGATTGAAAGAAACTATATGAAATTAATCCAAAGTTACCCTAAGCTTGAGTATGAATTTAGCCAATCATCCTAACAAAGAAACACCTCAAGAAAAAAAGAAACTAGAAATCAATTAGTGTTGATTATCAGAACTACCTCCTGCAACCTTCTACTATAAACCTTAAACTTTTTTTTCTCTTTTTGGCTACTCCTCCTTTGTCTTTTTCCAAACTGTAGAATATCTTATTCAGTGTTGGCTGGCAAAACACCTTGTAGCCTTTCTGAAACAAATTTGGCTAGCTTTCCCAATTGCATTTACAAATTCTGAAGGCTTGCTTGTTGGTTTCTTAATAATGATTCTACATCCTCAAACTGACAATCAAAACTTTGGGTGTGCTTGTTTGACAACTCTTGCATGTTTTTTCATCTTTCCTATGATGGTGGTGGTCTAGGTTGAAAACTAGGTAGTTGTTGTTGTCTTTAATTAGTCTAAAAAAACTTTGGATGGTTCTTCTAACCTAGATTATATGTATTGTTGTATGGATTATATCTATTTAGGTATGCTCATCCAATTATATGTTTGTCAATGTTGACTAGAGTGGTCTTCTTCACCTAAATCACATTGCATTACTAGATTTCATCTTTCAATAATAGGGATACCATCAATTTTCTTAGATAAAGGTTCCACCTAAATAATCAATCCCAAAACTGCACCATAACCCTCGACTTGGTTTAATTTAGGAAAGCAATTGCCATGGTTAATAATTCAATGCATCTCCTTAATAAGTTCCTAAGCTACTTTTGGTGTTTTATTATTTAGAGTACCACTTGCTGCTACATCAATCATCTGCTCAGAAGGATAATTCAATCCATTGTAAAATGTTTGAGCTTGCAACCAAGTGGCCAATCCATGGTGTTGAGACTTTCTCAATAAATCTTTCAATCTTTCCCAAGTCTCTTACAGTGTCACTAAACATAACTGAATAATAGCAAAAGTGTCATTATAGAACCTTGCAATCTTAGCTATAGGAAAATACTTCATCATAAACCTTTCAACAATGGCATTCCAAGTGCTAATAGAACCTTTCAAAAGCAAAGTAAACCATTAATTTACTTTTCAAATCAATGAGAACAAAAATAACCTCAGTTAAATACTATATTCACTAGCTTCATTAACCTTAAATGTATCATGTCTTCAAGAAACTAGCAGTATGAGCATTTGGATCCTCATCCACCCGGCCATCAAATTAAACACTATTCTGAACCATCTGAATATTTTTTGGCTTAATTTGAAAATTGTTGTCATGGATAGGAGGCCTAACAATACTTGATTTCGTCCATTTAAGTGATGGTTTACCATAATCAGAAATAGTCCAAACTGGATTCCATTCATCCATGATCAACTGATCTCAAAATTCTCTTTCTTGATCAACTTCAAGTGGTAGTGCCTTTGACTCAATACTCCATATATGGTGAAGTCTCCTTAAAGTTTTTTCAATTTTGGATCAACATGCTGAACTTCACTTTGATTACTTGGAGTCAAGCACTAATTCTCCTATCATAAAATAAAAAGAAACTAACACACAAAGAAAACATAAAAAAACACAAAAACACAAAACTAAATGAAAAAAATTAATAAAAATCAAAATTTAAAGTAGCAATCTTAATTATGTCCCTAACAAAGATGCCAAAAACTTGATGGCTCCCAAACTACACAAACAAAAATATTTAATTGCGAACCCTCAATGATATGGAACCTTTAAGGCACGTCTACCTATCATACTGGCATAGCATATGGTAAGTATCAAGGCCATGCTCCAAATGAAAGAAGTTGTCTACCCTACTCAACTTTTTTCTATTACTTGTCTGATCAATTAGAGAGGTTTTTAATTAACTACTATGAATTAAACTGCTGTAGTAAATAAAAATAAACAAGAAAGCAAATTCAATGTATCAACAGTCAATGGACACCATGCTTAGATTTGAATCCTTAATAAATCTATTACAATACTATTATTTTGGTTTAATAGGCATATAGTCATCTTGGACCATGGAAAACTACTAAATTAGATTAACCCCCCTTGAGGTTGCTAACCATTATTCCCAAGTTGATTGATTAGAATTTCTCTCTAATCAAAACCCCCCAAAAATGCGTTGCTAGTTCTTTGAATCTCACTAGTTGGTTTGACCCTAGTCTAGGGGTCTTATGTTGGTCTAGCTCTAGACTCGCATACAATCCTTTCTACTTATATGGCAATCCAATCAAACATACAAATGGGTTAATTAACATGCTCAAAATCAAACATTTAATTAATAGGCTAGCTTTTACCAATCCAACAACAAAAAGCACACATGGTTAGATCACAAAAAACTATATTAAATTAAACCAAAATATTCATAAAAACAATATCATCCTAAGGTTCATCAACTCTAAGCATGAGTTGGAATTTGGCTCATTATCCCAATGAAGTAATAGAACAAGAGCAAAAGAAAACTAAAAATCAAATACTTCATTTGTAAATGTGTTTTCATCTAATAAATCCTTGCTCCAGTGTGCATTAGTCAGAGTTGATCATTAGAAATCCCTCCTGCAGACTTCTACGTTGAACCTTGAACGTCTTTTTGTCCTTTTGTCTACTCTCTTTTTCTCTTTTTCCAAATGGTAGAAAAATCTAAAGAAAATCCTAATAGTAGTTGAACATGGTCACAAGCATGGCTATGTCTCACCTTTGGATACAAAAATTCATCAAATTGTTAATGAAACGGTTCCAGACACAAGTGTGATAACAGACATGGGCGTCTTTGCTCAATCACGGGCATATTTGCTACTAAAAAATAACAAATGAGCATGTTTGACTTAGCCGTAAGATGCTCCCACTTCTTTCTATAACTTTTAGGGGCTTATGAGATTTGATATGGTGACAAAAAAGGTGTGAGAGAGTGGGAGGGAGAGAGTGAGGTGCTTCGATGTCGGCAAATGGTATAGGGGAAAGCTTAGGCCAATGATCTTCATAAGGTGATAGACTGCATTACTAAATCCTTTTATTTTACTTTCATAAAGATTGGGAAGGCATGCAACTGTGGAAAGCATTTGAAATATTTGGAATAGCTGTTGGTGTATGTGTTGCTTAGAAAAGGACAACAAAAGGCCATAGATTAGGTTTTATTCATTTCAAGGATGTTAAAGATGTTGGATTTTCTTAGAAGGATTTGAGCTTGATATGGATTAGGAGTTTCAAGAATAGGGTCAATGGATTACATTTTATGATGATTGATAAAGCTTAGGGAACTGGGGACAATCTTGTAAAGGCAGCTGAGATAAGGAGGAGATATACCGGTAGTCTAAGCGATAGGAGATGCTTCAAGGATATGATGGTGGGATGAAAAACAAAGGAAGATGGAAAACATAAAGCGAAGAACTAGTGGGCTAGAGTTGAAATATAGTTAGAATCAGAAGTGCTAACTTGGCTGTAGAGATATGCTATGGGTGAATCAAAGCATGTAGAGTTGCTAAACTCAATCCAACATTTGTGTGAATCAGATGCCGTTGCCTCACATAATATAAAGTATCTTGGTGGTCTAAGAATTTTGCTAGAGTTCCAATCTAAGAAGGCAATAGATACATTGTTAGTTGAAAGAGAAGAATGGTTTGATAAATGGTTTTCACATATTCTCCCATGGAAAAAGGACATGAAAAGCCCTAGCAAATTATTTTGGTTCTTGTGTATTGCAGTCACTCTACATGGTTAAAGAAGTTCAACTGTTTATTTGTTGAGCATCAAGTAGGGCCAAGTGTGGCTGTGGAGAGCGATGCATCTCGTAAAAGGTGTTTACGTGTTGGAAGAATTTTGGTGTTAATATGTGGTCGATTGTCGAAACTGCCAAAAATAATTTTGGCTCACTAATGACTCAGAATTAATAAATTTAGAGTTTAGCAGTGAAAACCAAGTTGAATCCCAAAGAAAAAAAATTTTATCCGAAAGCATCCTGTCAGTAAACTGAAATAAAAGGGTTTTTTTGAATCGATTGCTAAAATAAATTAATTGTAGAATTAAAATAAAATTAAAAAATACTAAAAATGATCAAGTCAGAGTTGATTATCCATTCCAATTACACGATTGATCATTGAAGAAAAATATTTCTTCAGTCCAAGCAAATAAACACGACTCTCTTTAAAGTTAAAAAAAACCCAAAGAATTCAGTAGTTAAATTAATCAGAAAAAAGCTTTAGATTAATTTTTTAATTTTGAGTAACTAGATATTGAAAAGCAATTTCTAATAAAATCAAAATAAGCCTTGAGAACAATGAACCAAAAAGTTTATTCCAGGAAATAATCGAAAAGCTTGAACAATTTAACTTATCTTACTTCTCCTATATAAACTAACCAGAAATAAAAATATTCTCCAATTAAATTTACTTGCTTCTAATCGAATTCTTCACCCAAGCAATTTGAAAGAAAGCCAACCAAATTTACAATCGTAGAATGAATTTCGCAAGCAAGAACAGGTAAATTAATCACAATAAATTTGAATCATAAAGAAATAAATAATTGAATTTAAAGAAAAATTCAACAAGCAAAATTAATCATCACAGCTAATTTTGGAGATGGAAATCGTCCCTAGAACCGAATCAGAAAACTTCTCAACCATGTTTGGAATGAAAAACCAATGAAAAGATGAAATCTCAAAAGACCAAACATGCTCTCCTCTTCGTTTCTTTCAGCCCCGGCTTTTTAAAGTTCTATCCTCCCAAGAGAAGTTCAAGCTTAACAGGATATCTCTTTAATTTGGCAAATTCTCTTTGCGTTTCAAGTTGGGCCGCATTCAATTATCCCTTAGTAGCTGAACATGGTGGGAGTCCCAAATGGGGCTGGCTCTTCACTCCTGCTTCATTCGGACATTTTATCGAACACCTTTTGCGTGTCAAGTTCTTGGAGAGCTAACTGCCTTATTTGTGCGTTGCTTTCCACTTGAACATGTAAAACCAACTCCTAACATAATTTAGGATGCTAAAGACTCAGTTGTTGCTCTTTTATTGTCACGACTAAATGCACAAGAGACGAAAGCCGCTAATCCATAATGAGCACCAATTCGGACAGCAAGCAGACTGGAGCAATTAAATTGCTAAAAGCCTTCAATTGATGCTGCAATCTTGATTCGAAGCAGCTAATTGAAAAAAAAAAAAATGACATAACAAGCCGTAGTGGAAGAGCTCCAAGCACGTGAAAAATGGCTGCTGCTAAAATAGAAAACTTAGACTTTGCTTCTCCTTTAGTCCAAACGCACCGTTTGTTTAATTCCGTTAAAATTGAACAAATCTAAATGGTTGTATCCTTACTCCCCTCAAAACACAAAATACCATTATTAATCCCCATAAAGTTAATAAATAAATAAAAATCCAAGAAAATTATTGCATAAATATGTGTAAATTATGGATTAATTAACGTGTGAGATGGATTTCATTTCTACTGTACTCCAGTTAAAAGTTAATGATAAAATTGTTAATGTTAGAGTTTTTGAAAAGCCTACTTTAAAAGGTGCGTTGATTTTTAGGAATTGGTTTAGTTGGTATTTGGATAGTTGGAATAGTTGGAAAATAATTTAGAATAGTTGAAGAATGAAACTTGTGATTTAAAAATAGGTAAAGGACTTAATTGAAAGGATTTTGTTTATTGACGGTGGAAAGGAGAAGGACAAGGTTTGTTAGGCCACCTTAGGGGTTTACTCCCCCCGAGGTAGTCCAGTAACTAATCTTTCATAAAATCATTTGAAAACAAGGTTTAATCTTGGTACGTGGCATTGTTATTCAGCCAGACCCTCCATAGAGATTTCCGAAGAATTGCTCTATGGTACGTTTTACCGTGGCACGAGACAGTTTCCAGCCCAATATACCAAAGATTGGCAGAATCACAGGATTCTGGAAATCAACAGGAAAGATTAACTGTGATACAGTCCAAGAACACACAAAGAACTCATAAGCTCTAGCCAACTTTTCCATAAGCATCAGGCCCCGAGCACCAGAGTTCCAGGAGGCATTCTCCAGGACTTTTCCACACAAATAAATCTTTTCTGAAGATCGTTTGAAAAACCTTTGGAAAACATATTTGAAAAACACGTTACTGGATTATCCGGACATATCACCGGGGATCGAGACCGGTAGATTACAACAATTATGATTGAAGGCAGAGGACGACTTGAAGAGAGGATCCACAGAGTGGCAACTCCTAAGTCATCATTTGCCTTCAAGCTTAATTATCATAAGCTTGAAGATGATCTAAACCTGAGAGGATCCACGAAGGTGGCAACTCAGATTATCGGATAGAGTTGAGAGACTAAGAACTTCTGCCTCACCCTTTAACCAGAATTTTCTAGTGAAAATATGAGAACATAGAGAGAGAAGTAAGAAAGGAGTTCTATATTAGCTCCGAGATATCTTACAAGAGTGATGAGGCCTCCTTATATAGGCGGAGGAAGGAGAAAACAAACAAACTTAGTGACGTAAGGGCTTACGTCTAAAACTAATAATGCTAGACCGGAAGTGACAGGCCACTATCCGATATTACACTGTTACACGCACTATGCTATTATTACATACACTAATTAGGACAGCTGTAAAGCTTGTGGAAGATAGCTGGATAGCATCCTAGGGATATCTACGTGGAAATTTTGACCTATCGATAAGGTCAGGCGTGTATTCTGTGTTATCTCTGAAGGCAGGTTCTGGAAAAGCATGTAGGTCCAGGGACCAGTTATGGTTTGAATCTTCAGAGTCACTCTGAGACTGTCTTTCGCGCCAAAAATATGGGTCATCCATTGACGGGTCATCTGGGTCAGGTCCATTGAGACGTTTCCAGTGAATGCAGATGAATCCGCAACCACAGTCAGGCATAATAAGGTGTTCGCTTGTCTGGGTCAACGGAAGATCTTCGTCTTCTTCTTCTTCAATGGTCAGTGGTGAAGAAGGAGTTGGAGCAGGGCAGTTGATCTGGTTTATAGCCTTCTGGGTGGCTATGGCTCTTTCTTGTCGTTCTTTGTGACGGCGAAGACGCTGAAGATCATCAAAAGACTGGAGAGCTTCATGGATCATTTCTTGGTAGTCCATTGGATAGGATGGCCATTCGGGAGAGTCGTGGGGCCAGAGCTCCATTGAGAAGACAGTGTGGTTGTATCGGTATGCGGTTCTCAGGAAGGCTCGGTATTCAGAGTGTCGTTGCCATGGTACTTGAGCTAGGTTGAAATCCAGGTTTTTATAGTGGTGGTAGGAGGGAGAAGGGATGAATTTCAAGCCTGAGGCTGACTTATTAAAAGTAATAGGACGGTGAAAGAAAAATATAACATGACTAACTCCATAATTCATACAGGAATTAGCCGGGGAAATATTATTTAGCTGGTAGCCTATTCGGCGGTCTGGGATAGCAGGGTTAAGGTCTTTATAGGATTTATGGAGGTGGTCAATCCATGTGCAGATTGGATCAAACCAGGAGAGAAAAAAGGAGATGTCTGAAGAGAAATCAGAATGGAAATTTGTGGAGTAAGAGAGAAGCTGGTGAAGTTCTGGAATATTAAAAATAATACCTATGGTATGAACAGAGCATAGGTACCAGAAAAAACAAAGAGCTGATGGAGGGAAAGAGAAAACATCTGGGATGGAGAAGAGATGAGCGAAAGGAAATTGGGGATGAATCCCAACAGGTTTAACAGGACAGTCATCGAAACCATACCTCTCAATGAGGGAGACATGATAGTGGAAGACTCTGTGTCTCTGGGTGAAGGTGAAGGACTGATGCTCATATCTTTCAACATCAACCGGGAGATTTTCATCCTTGTTAAAAACTGGGGGATCGGAAGAAGAGGAAGAGGCCATTTCAGATTTTTGGTTTTGGAGGCTTTGGAGGTTTAAGGAAAGATTTTGAAGGTCTGCTCAGGATATCAGCAAGAGTGTTGGAGGTGCCCTTTATATGCTTGACGTCGAAGCTGAAGCGGACGAACCATTGTTGCCAGCGAAGCAGCAGATAATTAGGAAGTTGTTTCTGCCTGTAGTTCAGCATACGGGGGAATGCTGACATGTCCATCTCGACAAGGAAATGGTGACCAATGAGGTGGAACTGGAACTTCTCAATCCCACGTTTAACGGCCAAGATTTCTTTGTAGGTGGAATGGTAGTGCTTCTCTGACTCTTTGAATTCTCCACTGTTGTAGCAGCATACGTGTCGGACTCCATTGATCTCTTCAAGGAGGACCGCTCCCCAGTATTCGTCTGAGGCGTCCGTCTGGAGTATCCTTTTTCCTTTGTCGGGAATCTTGAGAGGTGGCAGATTCTGAACCACTTCTTTAAGCTTGAGGATAGCTCGTCGGTGGAGGTCGGACCATGGTGGAGAGATCTTTCTGAGATACACGTGTAAAGGATGGAGAATGGAGGACAGCTTTGGGATGAACTCGCGGATATAATTGACAAGGCCGAGAATTTGCTGGACTTGTCGTCTCGTGAGATGATCATCCGGGAAGTTCATGATTTTGGTAGCAATATGCGGCTGAGGATGGTACTTGCTATCTTTGATCTGGACTCCAAGGAATTCGATGGAAGTCTGACCAAGGACCATCTTGCTTTGAGAGAGCATTACTCCATTATCTTTAACTATCTGGGCAAACTGAGCTAATAACTTCAAATGGGTACCTGTACAAGGGGAAAACAATAAAATATCGTCAATATAAACAAGGGCCGACTGCAGTATCGGCTCGAAGATTCGGATCATAGCCTTCTGGAACAATGAAGGTGCCGTCTTCAGACCAAAAGGAAGCACCGTCCATTGGTAATGGTGGTCTGGGATGCAGAAGGCAGTTTTGTATTTGTCTGGAGGAGAGATTGACAATTGCCAGAAGCCAGACTTAAGGTCAAATTTGGAGAAGACCTTGGCATTTGTCAGATTGGCGAAGAGAGTATTTTTCCGTGGTAACGGAAACTTGACGTCAGCTACAAACTCATTCAGGGGCTTGTAATCAATAACAAGCCTGGGCTTCTTTCTTTTCTGTTCTGAATGCTTGTTGACGTAAAAGGCCTGGCAGGCCCACGAAGAGGTTGTGGGCTCAATGAGGTTCTGGGCCTTGAGCTCTTGCAGCTCTTGGATCGCCATCTTTTTCTCCTCTGGGCTCATTCCCGAATGGGTAGCCTTAGTTGGGTTTACATCCTCATTCTTCTTGAAAGGAATTTCGATGAAGAACTTGGGATTCTTCCAAAGGGGAAGAGGATGCTTCTGTTCGAACTCAGCATGTGACTCAGCACATGATTGCTGGATGAGAGCTTGCATGATTGTGCCATACACTGGGTCACTTTCAGACTGAATCTGACTTGCTGAGAGAGCTTCTCCTTCTGTTGAGTAAAGTCTTGGAGTTGTTGTCCATGGAAGGAAAAACTTATGAAGTTGCAGACCTTTATCAGTCCATTTATGAACTGATATCTTCTTGATGATGTCGAAGCCAAGGATCATATCTCTGCCATGGTTATAACCAAATACAGTAGTTACTACGTACTTTGTAGGAGAGAACTTGATCCGGATTGGCTTACTTATCTTGGTGACATAGAAGACACCATTTGCGGCTCGGAATCTTTCATTGCAAGGTCGCCACATTCTTTCTGGAAGGAGGGAAGGATTGACAATGGTGTTTGTGGCACCAGTATCAAACAGGGCAATCACCGGGATAGGTTTTGCATATTTATCCAGGAGAATGTTAATCTTGGCTTGAGGTATGACTTGAGCAGCAAAGAGAGAGGACTGCATCGGAGAGATCTGAACAGTATATATTGAAGCTTTCTCTGGATCAGAATCAGACTCTGAGGAGTAGGCTTCAATAGCAAAGAGGCCAGATGCCTCATCTTCAGTTTCTGAGAAAATGGATTCCATGTCGTCATTGGAAAGGTTAGCGCCAGTGACTTGGGAAATGGTGTGCACCATTTTCTTCTTTGACTTGTTGTTCTTCTTAGGACAGTCTTTGGCAAAGTGTCCTGGTTGTCGGCAGATGAAACATCGTTTGAATTTGCCGCCATTCTTCTTGTATCTGAAGAATCTTTTCTTCTTTCTTCTGAATCGACGAGGGCGATCAGGAGAATAGATTCTGCGTCTATGGTGTTTCTTTCGAGGGGTGTTGCAGTTACAAGCGCCTTTGTCTTTGCACTTGATTGTTAACTCAGGTTGCTGGCAGGCTTTATCAAACAGGCTTTGAGACTGGTTGAAATCCTTGAAGAAGGAGTGAGTGTTGCACAGCTTTCTGAGGGCCATCATAAGGACTTGGTGGAGCTTACCAAAAGAATAATCTTTGAAAGCTTGTCCACTTTGCTGTATGATGCGAAGAGCTTCCTGGCCAATTGTGTCTGGCACAGAATTTAAGTATGCTTGCTTCAGGTTATTGTCTGCTTCATAGCCGGTGCAGATTAGGTAGAAGCGTCTGAGCATACTTTCATAGTGCTTCTCAAGATCTTTTCGATTGTATGAGCAGCACTTCATCTTGAAGAATTCTTCTCTAGCTATATCCAGAAGAGCTTCTGGTTCACCAATGAATTCTTTGTATAGCTTGAGAATGAACTCTGTAGTTGTTGGTGTCTGGGCTAACTCGAGCTGGCGGTATTCTCCAATACTCATGAACCAATGTTTGAGGATACCTGACATTCCAGCGATGAAGGCACAGTTGACCTTCAGATGAGTAGCACCTTCTCGTTGAAGTTGAGTGAGACACCAGGCATGAAATTCAAGAAACTTCTCATGCCACTTGGCTGTTGGAATTCCTTCAAGAGATAATGTAACGTTTAATGAAGGAGGTTGCCAAACAGGGTCAAGATTTACCACTGGAGGATCTTCATCCATTTGGACAAAGGGTTGTTGAGGAGGACCAGGTGGTGGTCCAGGAGGAGGTCCTGGCGGAGGAGCTGGAGGTGGTTGCTGAGGCGGAGGTTGGGCTTGTTGTGTTCCAGCATCGGTTGTAGTTGACTCAGCTGGTTGAGCATGGCTAGTAGCTCCTTGGGCCATATAGACTTGAGCTTCTGAGGAAGAAGTTGAGAAAGAATCATCTTCTTCATATTCGCTTGATGAGGTAGAACTTAAGTCTTGTTGGGCCACATAAGCAGTAGGAGAACTAGGCTGCTGTATCTGTTGGTCAAGGAATCCAAGAATGGGATTGGACTGGGCCATCCATGTTTGGTGTGAAGGTTCTTGGATCTTGATGGGCTTTTGAGGGTATGCTGGGCCTTTTTGTTTTTTATCTGGATTAGGAGTTTGGGCCGGAGTATAACTGGACCAGGTAAAAGAACTGGGCCAAGTAGGCTGAGGCCTGGGAGGTTGATAGGCTGGTTTAGAAAGGAGAGCTGGCAGAGGTTTAAAGATACCTCTAGTAGAAGGAGGAGGATGGTAAGCCGGGCTTGGGCTTGTTCTGAATGGGTCAGGCGAATGGAATATTGAGGAAAAGGATTCAGGATACTTAGGCTGTTGTTGCTGGGCCTGAAGATGCCTGAGCTGTTCCTTCAAATGTTGGATCTCCTGTTCTTGGGCCGTAGAGTTTTCATGTCGGGCTATGAGGCCAAGAATCTCCTGGTGGAGGTAGTTGATCCGTTGCTGACACTGCGTTAATGGATCAATGATCATTTGATCTATCTTTTGCTCCAAGCGGACTTGGTTGTGCTCGATTCTGCTGAGGACTTTGTTCTGAGATACCATGTTCTCAGATTGCCAATTGAGAACTTGTTCAGCAGCTGAGGTTTCCCTTCGTCTTCCTTCTGAATCAACTGTTGAAGGTTGAGGAACCTTCCAAGAATGCTTTGTTGAGGTAGAAGGATCATTGAATGCTAGAGGGGGAAAGTCTTCAGGAGCACTTTCAAAAACATTAACTTCAGGAATGAAACAAGGAGGTTGTTCCTTCCTGAGTTGCTTGATGGCTTTCCTATAGTAAGGATGACATGGCATCTTAACTTCTGGTGATGGAGGTGGAAGTTCAAATGGTTCAGCAGGAGTTGTGAAGATATCATCCGTGGTTTGTTCCTTCTGGGAGTAGAGGACATAGAAGTCATACTTGCCAGAGTGTTCTCCAAGTAATCCAACTTCGGGATCACCTTGGTTATAACGTTGCTCAAGAAGATGCTGGGAAGATTTCTTCTTAGACTTTTTCTTCTTCATCTTCTTGGTAGTTTCTTCATCATCATAGGGAGATTGGTAACAGTCTGGACAATCACAAATATCAAAATATTTGTGACCTTTCTCGTCTTTGAAGGAGTAGACTGGATTACCTAGAGAGTCAAAAGACTCAATTGGTATATGTAGGTATTCTACAGGCTCCCGGATGAAGGTAAGGACTGCAGGAGTGGAGAAGACATCAGTGTCTTCTGACGGTTCCTCTTTCTGGAAGAAGATTTCCGTCTGCCCATTTCCTCTGTCAAGGAAAATGGGTTTCTTTGACTGGACTGGCTCTGTCTGCTGATGGAGAGATTCATATGCAGATATCCAAGAGGCAGGGATCAGTCGTTGGAGTTCCTCACGAGGTATCTGTTGAGGGATATACGTCTCGTTCGGAACATGGGTTGTATCCACAGACAGATACAAGGCATCATTGTTCATGTTAGGCATAGAGAAATCAAGAGCATGATTCTGGACTCTATATGCCATCTGGTAGTGCAGGGTAGATGCCAGGGTGGTAGAGACTTGTTCTGCACCAGTTATCTGGATCTGGATCTTCAAAGCTGATAGGAGGTGTGGATCTTGAAGAGCCATACAGAAATTGGGGAAGAACGTCATAAGGATTGTACCGGCGTTGAGAGTGGTCTCGACAGTGCCTATACAGGCATGCTTGTACTTCTTATATCGAGAATCAAGCAAGGCGAGACGAGCAGTGACTGGAAATCCTTTTCTCCCAGGGTAGGTGAGAGCAAGGCGAACAGCACCAAAGTGGAGATGGGTATATCCTTCAGCTGTCCATTGGCGAGGAAAGTGAGGAGGGATCTCCAGTGTGACATACTGTTCTTTGGATGTTGCAGGAAGAGTATGTTGGTCAAACTTTGTAGCTTGGACATACTCCTTTACATGCTTCCGAGTAGGGGAAACAATATTCTTTACTGTACGAGTAAGAGAATGGGAAGGTTTGGTGAAAGCTTTATAAGGGTTGATGAGGGGAAGATCAGTGAGAGGGATCTTCTCATCATCTGAAAGATACTTGAATTCACAGAGAGAATCCAAGTGTGAAGAAGAGGTAGATCTAAAAGAGGTAGTAGGAGTTAAAGGGTGAGGCAGAAGTTCTTAGTCTCTCAACTCTATCCGATAATCTGAGTTGCCACCTTCGTGGATCCTCTCAGGTTTAGATCATCTTCAAGCTTATGATAATTAAGCTTGAAGGCAAATGATGACTTAGGAGTTGCCACTCTGTGGATCCTCTCTTCAAGTCGTCCTCTGCCTTCAATCATAATTGTTGTAATCTACCGGTCTCGATCCCCGGTGATATGTCCGGATAATCCAGTAACGTGTTTTTCAAATATGTTTTCCAAAGGTTTTTCAAACGATCTTCAGAAAAGATTTATTTGTGTGGAAAAGTCCTGGAGAATGCCTCCTGGAACTCTGGTGCTCGGGGCCTGATGCTTATGGAAAAGTTGGCTAGAGCTTATGAGTTCTTTGTGTGTTCTTGGACTGTATCACAGTTAATCTTTCCTGTTGATTTCCAGAATCCTGTGATTCTGCCAATCTTTGGTATATTGGGCTGGAAACTGTCTCGTGCCACGGTAAAACGTACCATAGAGCAATTCTTCGGAAATCTCTATGGAGGGTCTGGCTGAATAACAATGCCACGTACCAAGATTAAACCTTGTTTTCAAATGATTTTATGAAAGATTAGTTACTGGACTACCTCTAGTTTCTGCCGACTCTCAAGGTCGGCTCCAGCTTGATTTTTTCTGGGCTAAACCACTCCTAGCCAGAACTTTATAGAAGCTTCTACATTCTAGCCCACATCTTTGACCATTTTCACTTTTTCTAGATTTCTCCTACAAAATATCTCTTAATTTAATTATTATCTTTTCTCTATATTTTATCTAGGATGCATCTAGATTTTCTTAAGCACCAAGTAATTCCATAATTTTCTAGATTTTTCTTTTTTAAATTTGCATCAATGTTTTAACACTCCTCCTTGATGCAAATTTGTTGAACTACGAGCTTGGTTCATAAACACTCAAACTTTGTTCTTGGAAGTGCCTTGGTGAAGATGTTTGTAACTTGCTCCTCCTTTGTGCAGTGTTCCAGCTTGATCTCATTGTTTGCTGATGCCTCCCTGATAGGGTGATATTTTATTGTGATAGGCCGGATTCTTTGTCATGTTTATGGCTAACTTGTTGTCACATAAGATTTTTGTTGGCTCCTTTTTTGGCTCACTTATGTCTACTAGAATCCGTCGTAGCCATATAGCTTGATTTATGGTTCCTGCAATTGCTACGTATTCTATTTCTGCAAATGATTGTGCCACAAAGTCTTGCTTCTTTGATGACCAAGAGAAGAGTCCTGATCCAAGTGTAAATCCATAGCCATATGTGATTTTAGGTCATCCACTGATCCTCCCCAATCACTGTTTCTTATACCCAAGCAGTCTCGCTTCGGTAGTGGACTCAAACCAAATTCTAAAATCCTTACTTCCTTGGAGATACTTGAGTATTCTCCTGGCAGCTCCATAATGGATCTCATTTGGCTCTTGCATGAACCTTAATAGTAGGCTTGTTGTGTACATTATGTTTGGTCTCATAGCTGTTAGATATAGTAGGCTTCCAATCAAACTTTTGTAGTGAGAGGCATTCACTTTTCCAAAGTTGTCTTCTTTCTATAGTTTTTGATTTGCAGCTAAAGGAGTAGTGACAGACTTACTGTGGTCCATCATGAACTTTTTCAAGAGGGTTTTTGTGTATTTCTTTTGTGATATTAATATTCCTTCTTCTTTCTAACTTACCTCGATCTCGAGAAAGTAGTGCATTAGACCCAAGTCACTCATTTAAAACGTCTTCATCATGTCTTCTTTGAAGTCTTGAATCATACTCGCGTTGTTCCTTGTGTAAATTAAATCATCTACATATAAAGAAACAATGAGAGTGTTTTTACCTTGAGTCTTTATATAGAGCATTGGTACACTCAAGCTTCTCCCGAATCCTTGATTGGTGAAGTATTTGTCGATACGGCTGTACCAAGCTTGTAGTGCTTGCTTTAACCCATATAGGGCCTTTTTTCGATTTTCTGTTCATCCCAATTCCAGGATGCTTCTTCATCGAACTCCACATCGCGGCCTATTGTCAACTTCTTTGTCTCTAGATTATAGATTCTGTATCTTTTTTATTGTGTGCTATAAGCCAGAAAAATTCTTCTTTCACTCTTGTTGTTGAGCTTACCTTTTTTTTCTTGTGGAACATGGATGTAGCATATGTTGTCGAAGACTCTGAGCTGTTTGGCTAAAGGCTTTTGTCCACTCCATTCTTTAACTAGTGTCTTGCCATCTACGGCCCTGGTTGGACACCTGTTGAGTATACAAACAACAGTGTAGACAACTTCTACCCATAATGTTTTTGGCAAGCCTTTTTCTACTAGCATTGACCTCGCCATCTCCATCATAATTCTTTTATTTCTTTGAGATACACCATTTTGTTCTCATGCATAATTGACTGTGGGTTGTCGATCGACTTCTTCCTCTTCGTAGAACTTGTCAAATTCTCTTAATATGTACTATTTTCCTTTATCACTTCTCAATATCTTGATGTGATGACCACTTTGTTTCTCCACAAGATGGTTGAATTTCTTGAATATTCCAAATACTTTTGATCTTTCTTTCACGAAATAAACCCAAGTCATTCTACTAAAGTCATCAATCAAGAGAATGAAGTACTTGTTTTTGTTTGGAATGATTGTCTTCATCAGCCCGTATACGTTTATATGAATCAACTCTAATGGCTTTTTGGCTCTCCAAGAAGCTTCAAATGGAAATGGTTGTCTGCGTTGTTTCCCGAGCAGACAGCCTTCACATGTATCTTATATAACTTTTGTTTTCAGTAGGTCCTTGATTATGTTTTGTTATTGAAGAGTCTTCAGCCCTTGAAAGTTAAAATGATGAAACCTTTTATACCATAGCCAAGAATCATTCTCTTGTGCTTTCATGGCAGTTTGAGTTGTGTACCTCCATTGAATAGGAAAGTTTCTTCTCTTCATCTTGATCTTGGCGATGATTAGACTTTTGTGCTCATTATCATAGATGGTGCAGTAGTCTCCTTCAAAGTGGAGTGTATATCCATGCTCCATCATCTAGCCAACAATTAGTAGATTTTCTGCCAGATCTGGAACCCATAAAACATCATGTATGTAGCACGTACCATTCTCTGTTTGGACCACTACAATGCCTTTTCCCATGATCTTGATTGATTTTTTCTCAGCTTGTTGTACCCTCAAATTGTAGGTGGTGTCTAGTTTGGAGAACACCTCTTGATTTGATTTCATGTGATTGCTACAATCATTATCGATTAGCCACATATTCTTGCTTTTTTCAATGGTAGCTTGGCAGACATAGAAGATGTTTTCTTCATCTTCTTGCTCTTCATGCCCGAACATTTTGCTTGATGATTTTTACTTCCATTGGTATGACAATTTGTCTCCACATGCCCGAACATTTTGCAATTGCAGCATTTTGGTTGTCCTCGAAACCAACAATCTTTCTTCAAGTGGTTTGCTTTTTTGCAAATTCCACATGGAGGATTTGTTGATTTGCTTAAATTTTCTCTTTGATGAAAATTTTTGCTTGATATTTTCTTGTTATTTTTGAATTTATGAGACTGATTCTTGGACTGAAAGGCACTCTCAGATGGATTTTCATGATGCCTGTTCAGTCTCTTTTCTCTTGCTTCAAGTGAGCTTATGAGTTCGGACACAAATAATGTTGATAGATCTTTTGTTTCTTCTATCATAGAGATTATTGATTCAAATTTCCCTTAGATAGAATTTAATATTTTCTCAACAATTTTCTGCTCCGGGATTTTCTCTTCATAAGCTTTCATTTGATTAACTATTTCAGTTAATCTGGAATAATATTTATTTATTATCTCAAAATCGCTCATTGTGAAACTCTTGCAAGATATCCCATGCTTGCTTTGCACTAGTTGCCTTGATGATTCTTGGAAAAATTGTGTCTGCCACCGCCTGCTGTATGGTTAACAGTGCTTATGCGTCCTTTGCCTCATCGTCCTCCAACTTTGTAACTTGTGTCTCGTTTAAAGTGGAAGTATCCTCATGAATATTAAATCCTTTTTGAACAATATTCCACAATTTTTGAGACACAAAATAGGTCTTCATTTTGATGCTCCAATAATTATAGTTTTGACAAAAAAAAACTGGTAGAGGGACAGCTTGGTTAATGGTTGCCAATGGGCGGGGTTAACTCGGGCCTGACCCAAACCCGGCTCGGGTCAAACTCGGCCCGGCACTGTCAAACTCAGGCTCGCCCAGCACAGATAAGGCTCGGGAGGTGGTGGGCCGAACATGCGCCTAGAAGAAGAAGGATGTTCAAACTAGCACGGCCCAACCCACGACTCGGCCGAGCCGAGCCCAGCCCAAGCCGGTTCGAACGTTTCCATAAATCTGTTGAGTTTTAAAAAATTTTAAGAAAATAGGAAAATGATAGCCAACCCCTCTTAATGGTTTCAGATTAATTTTTTTTGCCTCATACTTTTTTACCCTCACTCAACATCACTAACGGCTAGTTTTTAAGAGCTTTTTGGGTAAAACCAAATTTTCCTTCCCTTATAAATAGCCAGCCTCCTTCCCATACTTCGTCACACCAATTCTTTCTTCTTCAATCTCCTACAATAATCTCTCATTCTCTCTGCTATCTCTTTCCAAGTTTCTTAATTTCCTCCTAATTGATAAGCTTATATTTATTATATTTTTTTCTCTTATATTTAGTATGTTTTAATAGGTTTTGAACCTTAAATATATATTTTGAGTATGTTTTGTAGCTTAGAGCATATCTGGACTTAATTGATTGAAAGTGAATTTAATTTTCCATTTTACAAGTTTTAATTTGGTTGTGCTCTTTCAGGATGTTGACAGATTGGTGATGTTCCGGTAGAAAAATTATATCTTGAGCTACAGAGATCGGAATGAAGTGATTCTTGATTCATTGGAAAGCTAACATCTGGAACTACAAATCGCATTCATACCATGAAACCCATTTTGCACGTTAAGAGGGTCAAATTCAGCTTCAAAGTCAAGATTTACGAGTCACCGCCTGTTCATAAGCAGTTGCAGTATTTTGGGCATATCTTTGACTGTAGATGTCCGTTTTATGCGATTCAGGTGTCGTTTCGAAGCTAAGAAATAGACCTACAACTTTTATGTTTAATTTTTTAGGAACAATGGTTGCATCAAGGTCGAATATCAGCTTGAAGTTTCTGTTGCTGTTCTGGAGCATTGCTTGGCTGACAACTTTGAAACCTTATAGTTATTTTGAATCTTTTTATTTGTTTGGGGTACTTTTGTAACAATATAGAAAGTTTAGGGAGTTTTTATGAGTTTAGCCATAGGAATAATGGAGTTGGCCATGTTATTTATTTCTTTCATAGGCCTATTACCTTTACTAAATCTCCCTCTGGTCTTAAGTTTATCCCCTCTCCTGTCTACTACCATTACAAAAACCTAGACTTCAACCTAGCCCAAGTCCCCTGGCAAAGACACATGGAATATCGTGCCTTTATACGAGAAGCCTATCGGTACAACCATACTGTGTTCTCCATGGAGCTTTGGCCCCATGACTCTCCTGAATGGCCGTCCTACCCTATGGATTATCAAGAAATGATCCATAAAGCTCTCCAGTCTTTTGATGATCTTCAGCGACTCCGCCGTCACAAAGAACGACGAGAAAGGGCTATAGCAACTCAGAAGGCTATTAACCAGATTGGCTGCCCTGCTCCTGCCCCTTCTTCACCATTGACTATTGAAGAAGATGAAGATCTTCCGTTAACCTAGACAGCCGAACACCTCATTATGCCTGACTGTGGTTGCGGATTCATTTGCATTCACTAGAAGCATCTTAATGGACCGGACCCTGATGACGCGTCTATGGATGACCCGCGTATCGATGACCCGTACTTTTGGCGCAAAAGACAGGCCTAGAGCGACTCAGAGGATTCAAACCACAACTAGCCTGTGGACCCATATGCTTTCCCAGAACCTGCCAACAGAGAAAGGAAGAAGTAGTGTTTTCCAGCTGGCACTTTAATGTTTTACAGCTGGTCTGCTAGTGCTTGTAATAATAAGATTCCCAGTTAAGTGGCCTGTCACTTCCGGTCTGGCATTATTAGTTTTGACGTAAGCTCTTACGTCATTTAAGTTTGTTTGCTTCTCCCTTCCTCTGCCTATATAAGGAGGCCTTATTTCTCTTGTAAGATATTCTGGAGCGAATACAGAACTCCTTTCTTATATTCTCTCTATGTTCCTAATCTCTCACTAGAAAACTCTGGCTAAAGGGTAAGGCAGAGGTTCTTAGTCTCTCAACTCTATCCGATAATCTGAGTTGCCACTCTGTGGATCCTCTCAGGTTTAGATCATCTTCAAGCTTATGATAATTAAGCTTGAAGACAAATGATGACTTAGGAGTTGTCACTCTGTGGATCCTCTCTTCAAGTCGTCCTCTGCCTTCAATCATAATTGTTGTAATCTACCGGTTTTGATCCCCGGTGATATGTCCGGATAGTCCAGTAACATGTTTCTCAAATATGTTTTTCAAAAGGTTTTTCAAATGATCTTCAGAAAATATTCTTTGTGTGGGAAAGTCCTGGAGAATGCCTCCTGGAACTCTGGTGCTCGGGGCCTGATGCTTATGGAAAAGTTGGCTAGAGCTTATGAGTTCATTGTGTGTTCTTGGACTATATCACAGCTAGTCTTCTCTGTTGATTTCCAAAATCCTGCTTTTTCACAGTTCTGCTTATCCTTGGTATATTGGGCTGGAAACTGTCTCGTGCCACGTTAAAACGTACCACAGAACAATTCTTCGGAAATCTCTGTGGAGGGTCTGGCTGAATAATAATGCCACGTACCAGGATTAAACATCGTTTTCCAATGATTTTTATGAAAATAAGTTACTGGGCTACCTCGGAACCCATTTGGTATCAGAGCCATTTGATTGATTTTACCATATACAATTGAGTTGAGTTATTAAGAATTTCTTGCTGATCCCTTGATCCAGATCTATCCAGATATGTCAGGAACCTCTACTCCCTCTCTTTCTCCAACTACCTTTTTTAGATCTACCTCTTCTTCTCAATTGGATTCTCTCTGTGAATTCAAGTACCTTTCTGATGATGAGAAGATCCCCCTTACTGATCTTCCCCTCATCAACCCCTATAAAGCTTTTACCAAACCTACTCATTCTCTTACCGGTACAGTAAAGAATATTGTTTCCCCTACTCGGAAGCATGTAAAGGAGTATGTTCAAGCTACTAAGTTTGATCAACATACCCTTCCTGCAACATCCAAAGAACAGTATGTCACTCTGGAGATTCCTCCTCACTTTCCTCGCCAATGGACAGCTGAAGGATACACGCATCTCCACTTTGGTGCTATTCGCCTTGCTCTCACCTACCATGGAAGAAAAGGATTGCCAGTCACTGCTCGTCTCGCTTTGCTTGACTCTAGATACAAGAAGTACAAGCATGCCTGTATTGGTACTGTCGAGACCACTCTCAACGCTGGAACAATCCTTATGACGTTCTTCCCCAATTTCTGTATGGCTCTTCAAGATCCTCATCTCTTATCAGCCCTGAAGATCCAGATTCAGATTACTGGTGCAGAACAAGTCTCTACCACATTAGCATCTACCTTGCACTACCAAATGGCGTACAGAGTCCAGAACCATGCTCTTGACTTCTCTATGCCTAACATGAGCAACGATGCATTGTATCTATCTGTGGATACAACTCATGTTCCAAACGAGACGTATGTCCCTCAACAAATACCTCGTGAGGAACTCCAACGACTGATCCCTGCCTCTTGGATCTCTGCCTACGAATCTCTTCATCAACAGACAGAGCCAGTCCAGTCGAAGAAACCCATTTTTCTTGACAGAGGAAATGGGTAGACGGAAATCTTCTTTCAAAAAGAAGAACCATCAGAAGACACTGATGTCTTCTCCACTCCTGCAATTCTTACCTTCATCCGGGAGCCAGTGGAATACTTGCGTATGCAAATTAAGTCTTTTGACTCTCTAGGTAATCCAGTCTACTCTTTCCAAGATTCAAAGGGACACAAATACTTTGATATTTGTGACTGTCCAAACTGTTACCAATCTCCCTATGATGGTGAAGAAACTACCAAGAAGATGAAGAAGAAGAAACCAAAGAAGAAATTGTCTTCTCAGTATCTTCTCGAGCAACGGTATAACCAAGGTGATCCTGAAGTTGGATTACTTGGAGAATCATTTGGCAAGTATGACTATTATGTCCTCTACTCCCAGAAGGAACAAACCACGATGACATCTTCACAACTCCTGCTGAATCATTTGAACTTCCACCACCATCACCAGAAGTTAAGATGCCATACCATCCGTACTACAAAAAGGCTCTCAAGCAACTCAAGAAAGAACAACCTCCTTGTTTTATTCCTGAAGTCAATGTGTTTGAAAGTGCTCCTGAAGGCTTTCCCCCACTTGCATTCAATGATCCTTCTACATCGACAAAGCATATACCTGGAAGGTTCCCCAACCTTCAACAGTTGATTCAGAAGGAAGACGACGGGAAACCTCAGCTGCTGAACACGTTCTCAATTGGATATCTGAGAACATGGTGTCTCAGAACAAAGTCCTCAGCAGAATCGAGCATAACCAAGTCCGCTTGGAGCAAAAGATGGATCAGATGATCATTGATCCATTAACACAGTGTCAGCAACGGATCAACTACCTCCATCAGGAGATTCTTGGCCTCATAGCCCGACATGAGAACTCTACGGCCCAAGAATAGGAGATCCAACACTTGAAGGAACAGCTCAGGCATCTTCAGGCCCAGCAACAACAGCCCAAGTATCCTGAGTCCTTTTCCTCAATATTCCATTCACCTGACCCATTTAGATCAAGCCCAAGCCCAGCTTATCATCATCCTCCTCCTTCTTCTAGAGGTATCTTTAAGCCTCTACCAGCTCTCATTTCTAAACCAGCCTACCAACCTCCCAGGTCTCAACCTACATGGCCCAGCTCTCCTACCTAGTCCAGTTATACTCCGGCCCAAACTCCTATTCCAGATAGAAAACAAAAAGGCCCAGCTTATCCTCAAAAGCCTAACAAGATCCAAGAACCTTCACACCAAACATGGATGGTCCAGTCCAATCCTATTCTTGGATTCCTTGACCAGCAGATACAGCAGCCCAGTTCTCCATCTGCCTATGCGGCCCAACAAGACTTAAGCTCTACCTCCTCAAGCAAATATGAAGAAGACGATTCATTCTCTACTTCCTCCTCAGAAGATCAAGTCTATATGGCACAAGGAGCTGCTAGTCATGCCCAACCAGCTGAGTCAACAACAACAGATGCTGGAACACAACAGGCTCAGCCTCCGCCTCAGCAACAACCACCTCCAGCTCCACCGCTAGGACCTCCTCCTGGTCCTCCCCAACAACCCCATGTCCAGATGGATGAAGATCCTCCGGTGATAAATCTAGACCCTATTTGGCAACCTTCTTCACTCAATGCTACTCTTTCTCTTGAAGGAATTCCAACAGCAAAGTGGCATGAGAAATTCCTTGAATTTCATGCCTGGTGTCTCACGCAATTACAACGAGAAGGTGCTACCCACCTGAAGGTCAACTGTGCCTTCATTGCTGGTATGTCCGGTATCCTCAAACATTGGTATATGAGTATTGGAGAATACTGCCAGCTTGAATTAGCCCAAACACCAACAACTACAGAATTCGTTCTCAAGCTATACAAAGAATTCATTGGTGAACCAGAAGCTCTTCTAGATAGAGCAAGGGAAGAATTCTTTAAAATGAAGTGCTGCTCATACAACCGAAAAGATCTTGAGAAGCACTATGAAAGTATGCTCAGACGCTTCTATCTTATCTGCACCGGCTATGAAGCTGATAACAACCTGAAGCAGGCATACTTAAATTCTATGCCAGACACAATTGGCCAGGAAGCTCTTCGCATCATACAGCAGAGTGGACAAGCTCTTAAAGATTACTATTTTGGCAAACTCCACCAAGTGCTTATGATAGCTCTCAGGAAGCTGTGCAACACTCACTCCTTCTTCAAGGATTTCAACCAATCCCAGAGTCTGTTTGATAAAGCCTGTTAGCAACCTGAGTTAACAATCAAGTGCAAAGACAAAGGCACTTGTAACTGCAACACCCCTTGGAAGAAACACCACAGACGCAGAGTCTATTCTCCTGATCGCCCTAGACGATTCAGAAGAAAGAAGAAAAGGTTCTTCCGATACAAGAAAAATAGCGGCAAATTCAAACACTGTTTTATCTGTCGCCAGCCAGGACATTTTGCCAAAGACTGTCCTAAGAAGAACAGCAAGTCAAAGAAGAAAATGGCGCACATTATCTCTCAAGTCACTGGTGCTGATCTTTCCAATGACGACATGGAGTCCATTTTCTCAGAAACAGAAGATGAGGCATCTGGCCTTTTTGCTATTGAAGCCTGCTCTTCAGAGTCTGATTCTGACCCAGAGAAAGCTTCAGCCTACACCATGCAGATCTCTACTGTGCAGTCCTTACTCTTTGCTGCTCAGATAATCCCTCAGGCCAAAATCAACATTCTCCTGGATAAATATGCAAAACCAATCCCGGTGATTGCTCTATTTGATACTGGTGCCACAAACACCATTGTCAACCCTTCCCTCCTTCCAGACAGAATGTGGCGACCTTGCAATGAAAGATTCCGTGCTGCAAATGGTGTCTTCTATGTCACCAAGATAAGTAAGCCAATTCGGATCAAGTTCTCTCCTACAAAGTACGTAATTACTACTGTATTCGGTTATAACCATGGCAGAGATATGATCCTTGGTTTCGACATCATCAAGAAGATATCAGTTCAAAGATGGACTGATAAAGGTCTACAGCTACACAAGTTTTTCCTTCCATGGACATCAACTCCAAGACTTTACTCAACTGAAGGAGAAGCCCACTCAGCAAGTCAGATACAATCTAAAAGTGACCCAGTATATGGCACAATCATGCAAGCCCTCATCCAGCAATCTTGTGCTGAGTCACATGCTGAGTTTGAAAAGAAGCATCCTCTTCCCCTTTGGAAGAATCCTAAGTTCTTCATCGAAATTCCATTCAAGAAGAATGAGGATGTCAACCCAACAAAGGCTACCCATGCGGGAATGAGCCCAGAGGAGAAAAAGATGGCAATCCAAGAGCTGCAAGAGCTCAAGGCCCAAAACCTCATTGAGCCCACAACCTCTTCGTGGGCCTGCCAAGCCTTCTATGTCAACAAGCATTCAGAACAGAAAAGAAAGAAGCCCAGGCTTGTCATTGACTACAAGCCCCTAAATGAGTTCATTGCTGACGTCAAGTTTCCGTTACCACGAAAAAACACTCTCTTCGCCAATCTGACGAATGCCAAGGTCTTCTCCAAGTTTGACCTTAAATCTGGCTTCTGGCAGTTATCGATCTCTCCTCCAGACAAATACAAGACCACCTTCTGTATCCCAGACCACCATTACCAATGGACGGTGCTTCCTTTTGGTCTGAAGACAGCACCCTCATTGTTCCAGAAGGCCATGATCCAAATCTTCGAGCCGATACTGCAGTCGGCCCTTGTTTGTATTGACGATATTTTATTGTTTTCCCCTTGTACAGGTACCCATTTGAAGTTATTAGCTCAGTTTGCCTAGATAGTTAAAAATAATGGAGTAATGCTCTCCCAGAGCAAGATGGTCCTTGGTCAGACTTCCATTGAATTCCTTGGAGTCCAAATCAAAGATAGCAAGTACCATCCTCAGCCGCATATTGCTACCAAGATCATAAACTTCCCGGATAATAATCTCACGAGAAGACAAGTCCAGCAAATTCTCGGCCTTGTCAACTACATCCGCGAGTTTATCCCGAAGTTGTCTTCCATTCTCCATCCTTTACACGTGTATCTGAGAAAGACCTCTCCGCCCTGGTCCGACCTGCACCGACGAGCTATCCGTAAGCTTAAAGCAGTGGTTCAGAATCTGCCACCACTTAAGATTCCTGACAAAGGAAAAAGGATACTCCAGACGGACGCCTCAGACGAATATTGGGGAGCGGTCCTCCTTGAAGAAATCAATAATGTTCGACACGTGTGCTGTTACAATAGTGGAAAATTCAAAGAGTCAGAGAAGCACTACCACTCCACCTACAAAGAAATCTTGGCCATCAAACGTGGGATTGAAAAATTCCAGTTCCACCTCATTGTTGAAACATTCCAATTCCACCTCATTGGTCACCATTTCCTTGTGGAGATGGATATGTCAGCATTTCCTCGTATGCTGAATTACAGGCAGAAACAGCTCCCAAATGCTCTGCTACTTCGCTGGCAACAATGGTTCGTCCGCTTCAGCTTTGACGTCAAGCATATAAAGGGCACCTCCAACACCCTTGCCGATATCTTGAGCAGACCTTTAAAATCCTTCCTCAAACCACCTAAGCCTCCAAAATCAAAAAACTAAGATGACCTCTTCCTCTTCTTCAGATCCCCCAGTTTTTAACAAGGATGACAATCTCCCGGTTGATGTTGAAAGATATGAGCATCAGTCCTTCACCTTCACCCAGAGACACCGAGTCTTCCACTATCATGTCTTCCTCATTGAGAGGTATGGTTTCGACGACTGCCCTGTTAAACCTGTTGGGATTCATCCCCAATTCCCCTTTGCTCATCTCTTCTCTATCCCAGACATCTTCACCTTCCCTCCATCAGCCTTTTGTTTCTTCTGGTACCTATGTTCTGTCCATACCATAGAAGACCTTGGCATTCGTCAGATTGGCGAAGAAATAGCCGCTGGACCCTGGGCGCATCTTTGCTTTTTCGCTTTTCAGTGTTTTTTTCAATTGTTCTTTGTTTTCTCTTCTGATCATGGCTGAGTAATCTTCTGGTTTAGTTCTAGGGACGTTTTGTTCTCTTTACTTCATGCAAAAGTTTGATGTTTTTCTCAGATTTTTAACGGTAATTGTTGCTAGCTTGTGAAAAATTGTTTTCAACGACTTACTTAGTTTTGAGTTGCTATTGCCGAGTAGATTGCGTGCTTAATTCCTCTTGTTAAGTTTTTCAAGACCCTTGGATGTGAAACTCTCTTACTCTGTTCAGCTCAAAAGTATGTTTCTATTTTGAGTTTTTCCCGGGGACAAGCAAAAGCTAAGTGTGGGGGAATTTGATAAGCTTATATTTATTATATTTATTTCTCTCATATTTAGTATGTTTTAATAGGTTTTGAACCTTAAATATATATTTTGAGTATGTTTTGTAGCTTAGAGCATATCTGGACTTAATTGATTAAAAGTGAATTTAATTTTTCATTTTACAAGTTTTAATTTGGTTGTGCTCTTTCAGGATGTTGACAGATTGGTGATGTTCCGGTAGAAAAATTATATCTTGAGCTACAGAGATCGGAATGAAGTGATTCTTGATTCATTGGAAAGCTAACATCTGGAACTACAAATCACATTCAGACCATGAAACCCATTTTGCACGTTAAGAGGGTCAAATTCAGCTTCAAAGTCACGATTTACGAGTCACCGCCTGTTCAGAAGCAGTTGCAGTATTTTGGGTATATCTTTGACTGTAGATGTCCGTTTTATACGATTCAAGTGTCGTTTCGAAGCTAAGAAATAGACCTAAAACTTTTATTTTTGAGTTTTGAGGAATAATGGTTGCATCAAGGTCAAATATCAGCTTGAAGTTGCTGTTGCTGTTCTGGAGCATTGCTTGGCTGACAACTTTGAAACCTTATAGTTATTTTAAATCTTTTTATTTTTTTGGGTACTTTTGTAACGATATAGAAAGTTTAGGGAGCTTTTATGAGTTTAGCCATAGGTTTTAGTTTTCTTTTGGTTTAAAAGCGCAGCCGCTGGGCTGGACCTGGGCGCATCTTTGCTTTTTCGCTTTTTAGTGTTTTTTTCAATTGTTCTTTGTTTTCTCTTCTTATCATGGCCCGAGTAATCTTCTGGTTCAGTTCTAGGGATAATTTTTTTTGCCAACATCGGTTGTGAGGATTAATATTTCTTGCTTAAACTTTCTTTAATTTCAAGCATTTACTTCTTTGTTGTTCAGATTTATTTTCCTATTCTCGCTTGTTGAATTGGTTCGGCAATTGCAAATTTGCTTGATTTTTGTTTCAACCGCTTAGGTAAAGAATTCAATTTAGAAGCAAGTGAATTAACTAGAGATTACTTTTATTTCTGGTTAGTTCATATGAAGAAGTAAGACAGGTTAAATTGTTCAAGTTTTTGGATTGTTGTCTGGAATAAACTTTTTGGTTCATTGATCTTAATGCTGATTTTGAGATAATTAGAAATTACTTTTCAATATCTGGTTACTCAAAATTAAGAAATTAATCTGAAGCCTTTTCTGGTTAATTTTACTGCTGAATTCTTAGGATTCTTTTTAGCTTTAAAGAGAGTCCTGTTTATTTGCTTGAATTGAAGAAATATTTTCTTTCGATGATCAACTGTTTGATTGGAATGAATAATCAACCCTGAACTGAGCATTTTTAGTATTGGTTAATTTCGTTTTAATTCTACAGTTAATTTATTTCAGCTTTTAATTAAAGAAACCCCCCAAATCTTTTATTTCAATTTTCTGACAGGAAGCTTTCAGTAAAAAAAAATTTCCTTTGGGATTCGATCTGGTTTTTACTGCTAGACTACAAATTTATTTATTCTGAGTTGTTAGGGATACCATAATTATTTTTGGCGGTTTCGACGACCGACCACTAATCAGCTCTAAATCTCTTCAATTATTTTCTTCAATTATTACCTTTTTTTTTTCATGGAACATTTCACAATTTTCAAGTGCAAGGCACGTTTCAAATTATGTAAGTGCCGTTTGACTTTCTCATTAATAAAAATGACACTGGCGATAGTATTTATTCTTAAAAAAGTATATATTTCATAAAATTACTATCGAAGAACGATTGTAAACATATTAAAACACATTTTTCATTATTCGCACAAACTCAACCCAACTCGGACCGGGCCCGCCCCGCGCCGGGCCCGAGTCCAACACGGCCCAAGCACACCCTGCTTTAATGCAGGTCGTGCCCAGGTCCAGAAAAACGAACCCAGGCCCAGCCACGCCAAACCGGGTTCGGGCTGGGTTAGCCCACTGGCCACCACTAGGCTTCGTTGTTTTTGGAGGCAGCCATCAGTGATATATATATTTTTGTTTATGGAGCTTATATGGGGAGCTTTGGTTGACCTATGCCCAAGTAAATGATTAGATGAGACTTTGATACCACTGTTGATTTTTTGGAATTGGTTTAGTTGATATTCGGGATAGTTGGAATAGTTGGGAAATAATTTGGAATAGTTGAACGAAACTTTTGATTTAAAAATAGGGAAAGGACTTAATTGAAAGGATTTTGTTTCTTGATGGTGGAAAGGAGGAGTACAGGGTTTGTTAGGCCACCTTAGGGGTTTTTTCCCCCGCTCTCCAAGTCAGCTACAGCTTTATTTTTTTTGGGGTAAACCACTCTTAGCCACAACTTTATAAAAGTTTCTACATTGTAGTCCACATCTTTGACTATTTTCACTTTCTTTACATTTCTCTTACAAAATATCTCTTAGTTTAATTATTATCTTTTCTCTATATTTTATCTAGGATACATCTAGATTTTCTTAAGCGCCAAGTAATTCCAGAATTTTCTTGATTTTTCTTTTTTAAATTTGCAACAAGATGATTCAGCATAATAAAAATTATGGCATTTGTTCATCTGAATGAGAAGCTGATGGAGTATATTCGGAAAAATAATTAGTTTTCTCCATCGATTCCTTAACCAGCCCAAGAGCAAGCAGCCCAAAAATAATGAAAATAGCAGGGAAAACAAAACCTTTTAAGGTAGCAGAAACAGTTTTCTCTATCGATTCCTTAACTCATCTTTGGATCTTCACTAGAAATTATAAGCCATAGTTCTTTTCCTTGTGTGGATGGTCCTCAAATCTGATACAGGGGTTCTAAATTGGACCTTATGTTTTCTTTTCTAAATTGTTTTGGATTTACGTAACAGTTTTCATCTGCCATATTTTTTGCCAGCTCCTAACTAGTTTTCATCTGCCATATTCTGTTAAGAATGTACAAAAAAGAGGTAAACAAGGTGAACACTCGAGGGTTTTAACCTCGTATGTCATTTAGGAGAATAAAACAGTTTTTTTATTTTTTAAGCCTCCTCAAATTACTGGTTTCCAAGTCATTTTCTGGAACCCTTTTTCTTTATTTTCAAATGGTGACTTGCATGATCTCAATTTAGTTGTCAGATCTTAACTTGCTTGCTCTCAACAATTTATTAGTACAAGCAAGATCTGATAGTTGTGTTCAACTTGGTTTCTTTATGATTCAAAAATCAATTGCTACTGTGATTTTGTTGAAAAATAGATTGCTTCCACCCATTTAACTTTTAAGTTTCTAGCTTTCTCGCACGCAGATTTTATTTTTTTCTTTTATGGAAAAAAAATTTATTTTTCACGCAAGTTAATTTCTTGGTAGAAGTTATGTTCCTGGAAGATGCCTCATAACTTTGAGTTCTTGATATATTTTATTTTATTAATTCAAAGCATACATTAGGACACAACAAAACAACATACAAACATTAAGACATAGATAATTCATGAAATTAACAAACAAATATGAGGCAATTTATTCATTAGTACAAGTACTAGATATTATTAGAGTGCCTTATAGGAGCTCCTGCATTACCCATGCATTTGTTGCTTAGTTCAGGCCTGCTACTGCTTGGAACTGGATGGTAACAAAAGGAAATTTAGCGACAAAGTCCCATTCGATACTTGATGTTAGTCCACCAACGTTATCCTTAGCTGTAGAAGTTGCAATCTCCAGGTTTGCCTTGACAGTGTCTCAGTCGATAACTTGAGTAGCAAGATAGACCTTTGTGTAAGTCAGCTGCATGCATGTATAGAGTTCAATTTTGTGGACATGCTATGCAAATTTAAAATAGAACCAATTCTCCCATTAAATAACGAGAGTGCAAGCTATTTTTGGCCTTTGATACACATACCTAACTTGGAACATTTAGGCCTCCCTATCCTAAATATGGTTGAGCTACATACCTTCCCAGGGCTAGTTGCAGAATTTTTCCAAGCGACTATAATTTTTAAGGGAGCTTTTGCCAGGGAGGAGTCATAGGCTATATACACCAAAGCACCAGATGAAGTGTTGATTGTATCTAGTAATTGCTCAAAAGTTTCTGTCTTATCTTTAAGAATTGACTGCGGGTATGGCTTAGTAGGGTTCTCCTTGCCATTCCATTCCTTCTGGTCCATCAAACCCGTGGTCAGAAACCCGTGGTATGGTAAATGGCGCCCTGGGTTTTGCCACCAGCCATTGTCTGCAAATGTTGGAGCGAAATTTTAGGAATTGCAAAATGATTTAGAACTAATTGGCAGGACTTATTTAAAAGCCCTGAGAGAAAAAGGTCACAAATGAAGTAAGTGAAAATACTAAACTAGTACTAATAGCAAATAAGAGATATTACCAAGTGATTCGGGTGCTCTTGCTTCAAAACTTTGCACTTATTTTTTCGCCTATGCTTGGAGCTCTGATGTGAGAAATCTTGCAAATGGGATACTCCTTCATATAGACTTTTGTTGCCTCTTAGCGACCATGTAAATGTGACTAGTTTTTTAATGGAAAGAAGCATATGAGCTGCGTATTTAAAAGATAAATTTTTCCATCATATGCTAGTCTCAATCAGTCTTTGTTTAATATGTTATTGTTGGGACAAATTAAAGGCAAAGGGCACAAGAGGAAAAAGCCAAGTAAACAAAGTCTCTTTCTGCTAACTGACCATTAGATTGTTTAAAGTTTTATAACAACATTAGATTGTTTAGTTTTGGGTTTGTGGAAGTTTCATGTAGTTTCAATTGTATGGTAAACATTAAAGATATTATTTTAAGAACAATGTATTAAATATATTTTTTTCACACATTTTTAGATTTATTCTAATTATTTTCATCACAATTTATCAAATGTAAATAATATATATTGATAAATGGAGTCTACTTTGGAAAAATTAATGATAAAAACAAAAGAAAAGAATTATAATAGTTTCCAAACTCAATCATGTTATAATTTTTTAATTGAATTTTATTATCATGACAAAAAAAGGAAGAAAATAACAAAATATCTATGCTAGGAACGTTGTACTATTTCATTTTATATTTTTTATATGCTAGAAAATAACCGTATACGTATACCTACTCTGACCAAAGTTTTAAAAATTTTAGCGCTTTTGCACGCACGTGCGCTAATATCACAAAATTTTTAGTCTATAAAACTCTCAATTTAATTATTACCTTGAGAATTCTAATTAATTTGTATAAACAAAGTTGACTTGGGATTTGTATCCATGCCTCTCGCAGTGCGCTAATTCGTATAGTGAAAGATGACTTGGAGTATCAAGTCATCGAAACAATTGAATTAATTGGTCCACTTGTACCTGCAAGCTGGGCTTTTTTTGCCAGTAACAAATCCATGCAACTAATATTCACATTAAGCTATTTATCAACAAGCTTCATGCATGTTATTGCATGTGGATTGTTGGGTGTTATCAGTAGCTATTGTTTTTGTTCATAACGGGAACTAAATTTATTAGGGTTATTTTGTTAGATGTTTTGGGTTAGATCTAAGAATTTTAGGGATTCCGCTATAATTAATTCCTCTTCCCTATGAGTTTGTTCATTTCAATAACTTTTTGAACTGCAAATAAATTTATGAAAACTAACTAGTAGCTGAACCCATTATAGTAATAAAAGAACAGCTAACCAATACTTTTCCTCACACATCTAATGATAGAAAATTAACATTTCAGGTTTGCATAATTTCAAAGACACCATTGTCTCTCCATCTAAGAAAATCCAAGTTGCCACCTGCATAGCTGATAGCCATCCTTATACTAGTTCTTTTGACCAACACCAACTTGGCTTCAATGCCATCTCTTTGAACAAATTTGCTCTACATTGAAACATAAGCTGTTATAGTAGATAACACAATATTTTTTACCATACACAATTTAGCTGGATATGAGTTCTACATCTGTTTTTAGATCTATGCCACATATCTCCAGAAAAATAAATGCCCAAATCCTAAAGTAAGATATAAATAGATTTTCACTTAGTAAGTTGGACTAAAATCTAAATTTGCTTTTAAAGATAAAATCATTTCTCCTTTTCCATATTGCCCACACAACGACTACTAAGTTTCCTTTTTTTTTTTCTTTATAATCGGAAATGAGAATATTATTAGAAGGCTAGTAAGTAGCAGGTAAGGATACAAGATAACAGCAGTAGCATCAGCATCAAACTTGATGTGCCTATGTAAATACAACCATTATTTGAAGAACGATCAAGGCTTTAAACATCAAAAGTCGAAACAAGAAGTTGCCCAACCCGATCCCTTGGAAATAAAGAGAAACTAGAAGGATTTTACTAAATAAATTATTGCCAACTAATTTGCAGCTTGCTATTAAATAAAAGCTTTTTCTAAGCCTTCTAGAGCAGCCACGATGTTGTTTTCTTGTGACATCCCGTGACTTGGTTGCATCTGCAATTATTGTGCTCAATAATGATGGATCTAGAAATGTTTTCCTGTAGGATCCACATGTAGTTAATTTTTTTTTTTTAGTAGCGTGTTGCACCTGACATGCCACAAAGGAAGTTTTGCGTGATACCTGATGTGTATATATGAGTCAAAATTTAAGAAATTGATCACCTAGTTCTTATTATTTTCACAAATGATAGCTCATGTAGTGAGGGCAGGTACTCCATTAACCAGTTCTAGACTTGAGTCCTCACAAATGGTATCAAGTCCAACGCTGTTCCATGATAGTATGGAACATGCTTATGATTCTTTGTAAGATGAGGCCCAAATTTGCTATTTATCCATGAACGGTTAGGTTTGAAACATGGTCACCAAGTGCTTACCCTTTTCACAAATAATAGCTTATGTGAGGTAGGTACATATTCAATAAACCGGTTCTGGACTTAGGTCATTTCATGGCACAAAAACATTTTATTAATAGCAATGTTAATTTTTTTATGAAGCATACTTGTAAAACAAAAACATAAAAATTTTAATTAAAAAAAGTTATTCATTTTTTTATTCAACCTATTTCCTTAAATTACTAAAGTCATTTGAGAATTGAATTGAGCTCAAATTAACTTAAACGTAAAATGACCGAAATCTGAGACTGACTTGACCTGAATCCAAAATAACCTGATGGCTAGACCCAACAAAAACCAATTTTAACCCAAATCAATATAGATATATCGTCAACAGAGATTTAAAAAAATTATGATTTTTTATATATTGATCATTTAACTAAATTATATGTCAATTATGACCAAGAACTTTAAGAAGCTTAAAAATACTTTAAAAAATATTTTTTGTTTAGAATCTTATGAAAATAGAAAAATAAATTAACAAAATAACTTGTTTTGTCTTGTTTAGGAGTCTTCCAATATTTACTTGTTTAGGAATCTTTTGGGTTTTACTAGTTCAGGAGTCTCAGTTGTATTCTAATTAGCAACAAAAGCTATATTTGTTTTCAATTATATGCCTACAATTTTGAATACAGTTAATGCATTCAACAATTGTACTTAAATATTTATATTTGTCTTTACGATATACTTATCTAACATATATTATAAAATAATGATACACTTTAGGCTAGAATTGACTTTTCACTCAACAAAATAAACTATAGACTGACACATTGCATTTCAGATATTTAAAGAAAGAAAATTTAATTTTGTACCATTGTGTTGCCAATTGTACCCTTCTCCATTTAAGCCCTTGTTGCCATTGATGTTGATTGAGATATTATTAGAATATTTTTGAACGAACGTATTTTTCCACTGTAATTTCCTTTTCAATGTTGCAAATTAATATTTGTTATCTTGGCTGACCATCATTCTTTTCTCTCTACCTGCACTCATTCCCTAAATTGTAGTGTTTCTCCAAAATAGATGAAAAGCCTTCTCACATCCGTTTAACTCATAATTGTAAGCCTTCTCTCATCCGTCTAACACATAATTGTTCCTTAATCGCTCTCTCAAAGATATTTCTCATCTTTTGTAGGGCTCTATTTCATGTTGGAATCGATGAATCAGTGAATAATTATGGGATGGCATCATCTTGATGTTGGCAGGAGAACGAAAAGGAGCCCTCGACTATCGGCAACTTGGTGTCACAGCCATCCTGACTAGCATTCACCTCAGCCAAGCTTGGTTTACTTTTAGGACATCACCTTTGTTAAATCAGCCTCTGAAGTCCAGGGTTTAGGTTTACTGTTACTTGATCTTTGATAGCCTAAGACACAATTTTTTTTTTAAGAATGGCATGAGCTTTATGGCACCGATACTGGTATGTGAATGGCTTGGCCTTCAACATTTCCCTGTTGCAACAGAAATAAAAAATTTTAAATTTCTAGGCAAATTAAATAAAGTGATGATTTTTTTGTTTTGAACACTTCAAATATGGAATTGATAATTGTATTTTAAGGTGTGCCTTTTTTCTATTTTGGATTACTAAGGCTCTTAACACTCTGAACATCCTGGTCTTGGGAAAAGGCAGTGTCAAGATGTCATCTACTATCAATTCACTTATTGCGAACCAAAAGGTGAGATCGAAAAAGAGCAGTCTACTATCGGCCATCTTGAAAGAGGGACAAACATCTCCTGGTCACTACAGGTTTGTCTTCAAGAATATCGATGCCTGCAGGCAACTCTCCACCATGGGTATTATAACTATAGGGTAGATCAGTTGTCTTTTCTTTATCTCATTCTCTTTGTTTTTCTTTTCCAGTTCTTCGATAAATCTATGTGGGGATTCAGAGCCGTGTATGGATGATGCCATTCGAAGCGAAATGTGCTTCAACTAAGGCAGATCGATGTCGTCGTTAAATGTGCTGATAAATTGACAGAATGAGGACATTCGCAGCAATCACAGGCTTCACAGACACCACCACGAAGGTTACTTGCTCTCTATGAGAATTTTTTATGGCTGCTTGATCACAGCTAATAAAACATACATATATGTACGAATTTGGTTTTGGGTGAATTTCTTTCACTATATTAATTGCTCTATTCTTCATTTTCTTTCCTAATTTTAGAACACTAATCTATGGTTATTTTAATTTTTTTTCAAGGACCCATTAGTATACTGGAATTTGTTAACAAAATTGCCATCATTGGCATCTAGCTGCATTCCAACAACTTTGTTTAGACATTAAAATTGCGCAATTCTTTCACTCTATGTCACCACCAGTGCTTCTCAGTACAATAGTCAGATTGCAGGTAGCACCACTCTTTTCCTTATGTACTAGTAGGTTTTACTTATGCAGAATCTTTTCTAGGTTTGGAAATAATACACCCAACCAATGCTCAGTTCAAGAAAAAGCCACCAAGCTTGGTAAAAAAAATTTTCTAAAGAAATTTTATTTATCTACTTGTGCTCATATTTGCGTAGTTTGGTTATTTAGAATTGCAATCTTCTTTCTTTGCAGACCTTTTGAGTTATGGATTCTAAAGCTAACACAATCGAGTTTCAATTGCTTGAACAACAGACAGAGCAAAGGTCTATGATTCCATTTCCAAAGTGACTTGCTCTTGATTGCATACTTTTAATGCTAGCTAGGTTTATTTGATTTTCTTTATAGGCTAATGAATTGTTGCCAAACTTTGAAAGCCATCTATGTATGAATTATTCCATCATTGATTGATTCTTCGTAACTAAACTAGTTTTTGAAAATTTCAAGCTACCTTTTGTAGTTCTATTACTGTGAAGTGAATATATGAAGCATAAACATTAGCCTCTTCATCTTGAACCATCATATTTGGTTTTCTTTTGTCTTGATAGAGCCTATTATGCATGAACTGCTATATCATATATGACAAACATACACACACGCACAAACACATAAACTTATACAGCTTTCTTGGCATGTATGGCATCAACTTTGGACATCATCTCATGAGCGTAACATTCTAAAGTTCCACTTTCTATTTTTATGATCCATCAAATTATATGGCACATCAACATGTTTTTTTTTACCTGATGGTTATTTTGGCATTGCTGCGGGATGTGTTTGCATTTTTAACAAGAATGTGTTTATTTGTGCTGCAAGCCTGTATTTTATGTAAGGCTTTGGCTTTGGCTCTGGCCAATGCATTAAACAGTTATGTGCATAGTAACAAATTTTACAATTATGTGAATTCTAATTTCTTATTGTTAGTGTAATGCTAGGCATAATGCACATTTACCTATTCCGTATCATTTTTAGTGCCTTCATGTTTTTCTTATGGAATACAAACCTAAAAATACCAGAGGAACTAAAGCCATGTTCGAATCTTATGTCCACAAAGCTGTACATGCATAGGGTTCTGCTTTTATATAATCTTCCAAGACCACCTTTATAACTTGCATAACTAAAGCTGTTTATCTGGAATTACGTCCCAAATGCTCCACCTATGTAGTTCTCTTCTTATGGAATGCAAAAAAGGTATGAAATTTGCCTTAGGACCCATTATCAGATGATTTTTTTTATTTTTATATGTCATTTTGCTAGGTCTTTGCATTTTTAGCGTTCAAAAGAGGATAATTTTTAGTACTTAAAAGGCGATAATTAGTAGCTCTTTTACTTGTTTCCCTGTTTCATCTGGTTGTTTTCTGCCATACGGTTGATTCTTTTTCTACTGTTTTGATGGATTAGAGTAATTGAGAGGAATTGTGAAATTCCTCACATGAAAGCCCATTTTGCGTCCTTATGTGGAGTGACCCAAAAGACATTGAAACATAGGCAATCAACCAACATTTAGCAAGTTGACTCTTTGGATCTAAAATGACATTCCAGATAAATAAAATTGTCTCTTTGTTCTTTAACTTAATACTAAATCATAAGTCTTATCTTTATATTTAATCTAATGCATTTCAACCACATTAACATGTAGTTTGTTGAGCACACTAGATAGTACAAGAAGGACTCAAGCATATGTTTTAGGATAAAGGACTAGTGATTGTGAAATGCTAAAACTTCTTGTGTTACCACTTTGAGTGCTTAAATACAATGACCATATTTAGTGTGTCAAGTCTCAAGAGCTATGCATGTTTTGTAGGCCACATAGAACAATGCTCACCATGTTACCCAAGTGGCCCCCTTGGTCTTTATGCGCATATATGTATATTGGTCCAACCATCACACACATATTCACTCACAATTTCATCTGGAGGTAATGATGACAGCCAAATTCTTTATTCCTGTCCAATATGAAATTTGAGTAAAATCCCCAAGTGCATATACAACCATATGCATACTTGGTGCACTTGGTGCTCATTTCACGTGTCCAAACCTTTACATCAAGTCCAACTCAGATTCTACCCATGTTCTCCAGTGCCCTAAAGGTTTTAAACCCTTTAATACACTTTAACTTGATACGAAAACAAATTTGAGGCATTAAATCCATACAAGTTTGCAATTATGGATTTTATGCTCAACCAGTTAAAATTTACCATATGAACAGTGCACAGATCCAGTGATTCAAAACCAAATTTTTCATATTGAAGTGTTCTAAGTGTGGTCAAAATTTCACAGCAAAACTCATTATGTACGCTAAGTTATGGCCATTGAAGTACAGGGTACCAAATCTGTGCATCTAATTACTAGAATGCCCATACAAAAATTCATAAAATTCTTGCACTTCATTTGCAGGTGCAAACCCAACATGGGCAGTTCCATACATATCTTAGACAGTTGGGGAAGCCATTCCCATGAATTTTAAGTCATTCTATAAGCATTGAACATAATTTCTTTTGAAACAGCCCATATGTTGTAAAATGGACAGAATTGAACATACAAGCTCAAACATCACTTCATTGCTTCATATATCATCCATACAGCACCCATAGTGTATTTAAATGCATAAATGCATCATACATATGACCTATCTTAGGTGGGTACATACACTAGCTTCTTGGAGAGCCTTACAAACACAATGCACTCCAGAAACTTCAAAAGGCAGCAGGTGTGTAAGACAAAAAGTACTAACACTATAATTAGCACATGTGCTCGAAAAATCATGAAAAACTCCAGTTTAATACTAGACATATTGAAGTTTATGTACCTGAAATTTCACAGGAAAAATCAAACTAAAAGTGTTATTTTGAATACTCCCTTTCAAGTGTTCCTGAAAATGGACAAAAAGGGGGGTAAGTTCCTTTAAAGAATTTAGTAAGGCCTTATCTTTAAAATCTTGAGTTACTAGCCATAAAATTGAAATCCAAAGACATTAAAACATAAAATCACAACACATATACACCAATATAGCCATCCAAGTGCACAAACAAACACAGCAACAAACATATGTAATGCTGGCAGCAATAACACATTAGGGTTAGTCCATAATAATTCAAATAAACATTAAGAACTCACTATGGCAACCCTCCTCAAGCTATTGCTTGGTCTTATGAGGTCATTAGGTCTTTGTTAGTACTAACTTGGGCTCTAGAAACCCTCAATTTCACTACCATAACAAAGTACCAAAGTTGTAGGGCCAAAACCTAGCTGCAATTTCCCCCTTAACCTAAACTTGGTTCATTAAGCTCTTGGCTCTCTTCCAAGATTAGAGTCTTAGCTTCATGGATGTTTGGGCATCATTATTGAATAATAAAAAGCCATGAAACCCAGATAAAACCCTTACCTTTTGTTGGAAATCCGACAAACCTTAGGTAAACCCGAAAACTAGGGTTTATGGTCTTCTTTGATACTTCAGTTCTTTACTCTTGCTTTCTCTTGATTGTTTGCAGTAAGATGGTTATGGTTGATGGTGGAGGAGCTTAACGAAGAACCCTAGCTGCTAGGGGCTGAAATATGAAGGAAGAAATGAAAAAAACAATGATTTTTCTTTAGTCTTTCCTTATTTATTCTATCTTTGACCTTGGTGGCATATGTGCAAATTTTTTGAAATTTTTGCCAACACTTGGACATGTTGTATCCAGCCATTTTGGCTGGGAAATCATGTTTTTGACCACCTTTAAGCTTGTCAAAGGTCATTATAACCTGTAGACCAAAAGGTGGACACTTGGGTCCTTAGTTGGCATTATGCCATCCATGTCCTTTCTTCGTAATTTCATCCATTTCCTTTCCATAGTCATCTTTGAAAATTTGTACAATTAAGTACCCGACCTTTTTGACAAGCTTATATTTATTATATTTATTTCTCTCATAGTTAATATGTTTTAATATATTTTGAACCTTAAAGATAAATTTTGAGTATGTCTTGTAGCTTACAGCATATCTGGACTCAATTAATTAAGAGTTGATTTAATTTACCATTTTACAAGTTTTAATTTGATTGTGTTCTTTCAAAATTTTGATAGATTGGTGATGTTCCAGTAGAAAACTCATATCTTAAGCTACAGAGATCGGAATCAAGTGACTTTTGATTCATTGGAAAGCTAACATCTGGAGCTAAAAATCACATTCAGACCATGGAACCAGTTTGCATGTTAAGATGGTCAAATTTAGCTTCAAAGTCGCGATATGTGAGTCAGTGCTAGTTAAGAAGTTGCGGCATTTTAGGCATATCTTTGACTGTAGATGTCCGTTTTATACGATTCGGGTGTCATTTCGAAGATAAGAAAGAGATATACAACTTTCATTCTTTGAGTTTTGATAAATAATGACCTCATTAAGGTCGAATCTTAGCTTAAGGTTGTTGATGCTGTTTTGGAGTATTGCTTAGCTGATAGCTTTGAAACGTTATAGTTAGTTTGAATCTTTTTTTTTTTTGTGTGGGGTACCTTTGTAACAATATAGGGAGTTTAGGGAGTTTTGTGGATTTAATCACATTAGGTTAGCTATATTAGAATAGAGAAGCAGCTGCCACTAGAGGCTTCCAGCACCCCCCTCTTCGCCAACTTCCTTTGTTTCTTGTTTCTTTTCTTTTCTTTCCTTTTTAGTGTTTTTTTTAATCCTTGGCTAATGAAGGCTGAAACCCCGAATTTTTGAGTACTGTGAGATCAAAGTTATTTTTATTCATCAATTAATATTTTGAGTATTGGATGTTTATTCTATGATTAATTTCATGATTGTTTCGTTTATATGCTAGGAGGCCTACTAGTTGTTATTTGAGTTCAATCTACTGCTGGGTTAGAAATCAAATCCGTAATTGTTTGGTTTCTCTACTCTATGAAGCAACTGAGGTTTAGTGATTTACTGCATTAGAAATCATTAAGTCTTAGGGAGGACATTCAAATAAATTAAATGCAGCCGCTTGTGTTTGAGTTATTTAGTTTCATTGACCTCTCTAATTTTTAATGCAATTGTTAAATTAAATCAAAGCGCTTGTCTTATTTTGTTTAGCAGTTAGGGTTAATTAGATCACTTGTTTATGATTAACTACAATTAAGGAAAGGAAGGAAGATATCTTCAATGATGAATATTCAAAGTTTTGATTGATCTATCTATGCATCAATGATCAGTTATAGGAATTCGGTGGTGGATGTTGACTAATGCTAAAGTTTGGATTCTTGATTGTTTTGTTGGTTTCTTACGTGATAGGTTTCTTAATTGTTTTTCTCTGATCATTTTTTTATTTTATTTCATATTTTTCATTGCAAACAATCCTCCCCAATCTTTTATTTCAGTTCTCTGTCAGGAAGCTTTTAAAGAAAGAATTTCCTTTAGGATTCGACATGATTTTCACTACTATATTACAAATTTATTTATTCTGAGTTGTTAGTGAAACCAGAATCATTTTTTGCGGTTTCGACGATCGATAAAAAATTAGCGCCATTGCTAGGGAGATTTCTTCTTCTGTTAAAGTTTCTTATTTCTTTTCTTTTCTTTTTTCTCTAGTTTTATTTTTCAAATTTTTTTTTATTCTTGCAATTGGTTTTCTTGGTCAGCAGTGCTTTTTCAGGCTAAAAAAGAAGCGAAACATAGGGGTAGCAAGCTAAAGTCTTTTTCCAAGCAGTACACATTCTTTTTCCCATTCGTTTTTTTGTTGTGAACATTGAAGACAATGTTTGATTTAAGTGTGGGGGAGTGGGTAGCTTGGGCCCTAATTTTCTTGGGTTTCAAAATTTTTGAACTAAAATTTTTTAATTCATACTTTTGAGCATTGATCTGAATTGTTAGATGATTTTACCTTTTTGGTTCTTAAATGCTTAGCTTGAGTGTTGAGTTAGTAATTTATTAGTCTTTATACAACTCTCAAGTTTTATTTTTAAATGGTTTTTACAATTTTTGATCAAGCTAGTTGATGGTTATCTTAATAAGCTGATTTTTTTCATCAAATTTGTGTACTTAGTACAGTGATTTAAACCTTGTGAGATTATGAGCTTATTAAGTTGAATATGTGGTTTGTTTGGTTGATGGATGATTTGAATCATTTGAGAAAAAAAATAAATATTGTTGTTTGGATTGTTGCATTCTAATAGAAAAAAAACATTTGCTACTCCTCCGTTCTGAGTATTGAAATAGTTTGGAGTCTTCTCCTAAGGCAAGAGTCAATCACTGCTCAAAAAGGTATTATGAACATAAGCATGGTCAAAGATCACTTTGGAGTTGTGTCGAGTTAGTAGCTTAGGTATGATAGAGTCCATATTATATACTCACTAAACGGTGGAACACAAAAAAAAAAATTGAAAAAATGAAAAAAAATCAGGTAAAAATAAAATAAAAAAAAGTAAATTCTCAACTGATTTCTTATTTTCCATGATTTTGTGGTAAGACTGATTGTGCTTTTTAAGTTTTTATCTATCTGATTTGTTCTCTTTACTTCATACAAAAGTTTGATGTTTTTCTCATATTTTCAATGGTGATTGTTGCTAGCTTGAGAAGAAATTATTTTCAAGGACTTATTTAGTTTTGAGTTGCTATTGCTGAGTAGATTGTATACTTAATTCCTCTTGTTAAGTTTTTCAAGACCCTTGGATGTGAAATTATCTTACTCAGTTTAGCTCAAAAGTATGTTTTGATTTTGAGTTTTGCCCAGGGACGAGCAAAAGCTAAGTGTGGGGAAATTTAATAAGCTTATATTTATTATATTTATTTCTCCCATATTTAGTATGTTTTAATATGTTTTGGGTCTTAAAGATATATTTTGAGTATATTTTGTAGCTTACAGCATATCTGGACTCAATTGTTTAAGAGTTGATTTAATTTGCCATCTTACAAGTTTTAATTTGGTTATGTTCTTTCAAGATTTTGATAGATTGGTGATATTCTGGTAGAAAACTCATATCTTGAGCTACAGAGATCGTAATCAAGTGATTCTTGATTCATTGGAAAGCTAACATCTGGAGCTAAAAATCACATTCAGACCATGGAACCTAGTTTGCACGTTAAGAGGGTCAAATTCAGCTTTAAAGTCGCGATTTTCGAGTCACCGCTAGTTAAGAAGCAGTTACGGTATTTTGGGCATATCTTTAGCTGTAAATATCTGTTTTATAAGATTCAGGTGTCGTTTTGAAGATAAGAAAGAGATCTACAACTTTCATGCTTTGAGTTTTGAGAAATAATGACTTCATCAAGGTCGAATCTTAGCTTGAAGTTGCTGCTGCTATTTTGGAGTATTGCTTGGCTGATAGCTTTGAAACATTATAGTTAGTTTGAATCTTTTTATTTGTGTGGGGTACTTTTGTAACAATATAGAAAGTTTATGGAGTTTTGTGAATTTAACCACGTTAGGCTAGCTATATTAGAATAGAGGAGCAGCTGCCGCCAGGGGCTTCCACCCCCCCTCTTCGTCAACTTCCTTTGTTTCTTGTTTCTTTTCTTTTTCTTTTTAGTTTTTTTTTATCCTTGGTTGAAGGAGACTGAAACGCCGAATTCTTGAGCACTATGAGATCAAAGTTGTTTTTATTCATCAATTAATATTTTGAGTATTGGATGCTTATTCTATGATTAATTTCATAATTGTTTCGTTTATATGCTAGGAGGCCTACTAGCTGTTATTCGAATTCAATCTACTGCTAGGTTAAAAATCAAATCCGTAATTGTTTGGTTTCTCTACTCTGTGAAGCAAATGAGGTTTAGTGATTTACTACATTAGAAATCATTAGGTCTTAGGGAGGACATTCAAATAAATTAAATGCAGCCGCTTGTGTTTGTGTTATTTAGTTTCATCGATCTCTCTAATTTTTAATGCAATTATTAAATTAAATCAAAGCGCTTGTCTTAGGTTGTTTAGCAGTTAGGGTTAATTAGATCTCTTGTTTATGATTAACTACGATTAAGAAGAGCTAGGAAGATAGCTCTAATGATGAATATTCAAAGTCTTGATTAATCTATCTATGCATCAATGATCAGTTGTAGGAATTCGGTGATGGTGTTAACTGATGCCAAGGTTTGAATTCTTGATTGTTTTGTTGGTTTCTTATGTGATAAGTTTCTTAATTTTTGTTCTCTTATCATTTTTTTATTTTATTTCTTATTTTTCATTGTAAATAATCCCCCCCAATCTTTTATTTTAGTTCCCTGTCAGAAAGCTTTTAGAGAAAAAATTTTCCTTGGGATTCTACTTGGTTTTCACTACTATATTACAAATTTATTTATTCTAAGTTGTTATTAATACCAGAATTATTTTTTGCGGTTTCAACGATTGACCACTTTTTAACCTTACCATTTAGGTCAAAGGTTACTTGAAAATTAGGCAATATATTAATGCTCTCTTAAGGACCAAACTATCATTGTATGCGCGACTTAAAGTAGTCTATATTGAATACTTTACACCTCACAATTCACACGCTATGATGAAAATTAAAGCATATAAGTTTAGGTCCTTATGTTGTAATTTTCCCATTTTGTGAAGGTGTAACATTTCTCCCCCCTTACAAATTCTGGTCCTCCAAAATTTCCTTTAACTTGGTTTACTCTTCTGAATATCTTTCTTGCATTTCTTTCTTAGTTTCCCAAGTTGCTTCTTTTTCAGAATGGTGTGACCATTGTACTTCAACCTTGGGAATTAGTTTGTTCCTTAACCTTTGGCATCCTTACCTAAGATAGCTATAGGTTACTCTTCATATGTCAGACTAGGCTTTAACTATATGTCATCCACTGCTATAGCATGCTTTGTGCCCAGTAAACACTTCTTAAGCATACTGATGTGGAAAACATTATGGACATTTGACATACTTGGCGGTAGAGCTAACCTATAAGCTACATTGCCAACCCTTTCTAGTATTTTAGAAGCACCAATGTACCTTGGAGCTAGCTTACTTCTTTTACAAAATCTCATGGTACCTTTGGTTGATGCTACTTTGAGCCATACTTTATCACCAACCTCAAACTCCAAGTCTCTTTTTCTTTTATTCACATAAGCAGTGGTCCTTTCATTGGCTATCCTTAATCTTTCCTATATCTTCTTGATTTTGCTTGGTGTTCCTTCAATGATTTTTGGACCTAACTGTAGCTTATCTAAGGCTTCTACCAAACAATGGTGTGTCATGCACCTTTTCCTATAAAGGGCTTCATATGGTGCCATACCAATGGTGCTTAGATAACTGTTATTATAAAAAAATCCATCAAAGGTAAATGTTGGTCCCATTCTCTTTTAAAATCGAAGATACAGCTCTTGAGCATGTCTTCAAGTATCTGAATCACCTTTCAGTTTGTCCATCAGTCTGAGAATGATAGGAAGTGCTCAAGTGGATTTTGGTTCCTAGTGCTTTGTGAAAAGTACTCCAAAATCTAACTGTAAACCTTGGATCTCTATTTAACACTATCGAGTCTAGCACTCCATGCAATATTACTATTTCTTTGATATACATTTGTGTCAACTTTTCCAGTGAGTCTGTGATTTTCATTGGCAATATGTGAGCACACTTGGTTAGCCTATCAACAATGACCCAGATTGTGTCATGTTTTAGTCTAGTCATAGGCAACCCAGTTAAGAAACCCATAATAATGTTACCTTACTTTCTCACTAAAATGGGTAGAGTCTATAATGTTCCTGCTGGCTTCTGATGCTCTACCTTCACCCTTTTGGCATGTTGCACATTTAGAGACATATGTTGCTATGTCTTTCTTCATGTTTGGCTACCAGAAATATGTCTTCAAGTCTTTGTACATCTTCTTTCTTCTAGGATGGATGTTCAATTTGCTAGTGTGAGCTTCCTCAAGTATCTTATTTTTTAGTTCTTGCTTACTAGGCATATATATTCTGTTCTTGAAGTAATCCTTGCTTATAGGCAAAAGATTCATACAATGACCCTTTGTCTTCCCCTGAAATCTTCTTTAGGTTTGGGTTTGCTTCTTGTGCCTTTCTTATCTCCTCAATCTACCTAGACTGAATAGATAATGTATAGACTTGTGCTTCTTCCGACTATTGCCACTTATGCCAAAGGCATATCAAACTATTCTCCTCACTAGTATCTGTAAAAGATCCACCTTTTACCAGGCTAATATACTTTCTACTTAAGGCATCTGCCACTAGATTGCCTTTACCCTTAGTGTACTCAATGCTGCAATTACAGTCTTTGATATACTCTAACCATCTTCTTTGCCTTGTGTTCAATTCTTTCTGAGTAAACAAGTACTTTAGGCTTTTATGGTCAGTGTACATCACAAATTTGCTTCTCAATAGGTAATGCCCCTATTGTTTTAGGGAAAAGATCAATGCAGCAAGCTATATGTCATGGGTAGGATAGTTTTGCTCATGGGGTCTTAGTTGCCTTGACCCATAAGCAATCATATTTCTATCTTGCATAAGAACACATCCAAACCCATATCTAGATGCATCTGTATGATATAAGGCTTGCTTGGATCAAGTAGAATCAGTATTGCACCTTGGATCAATCTACTTTCCAGCTCCTAAAAACTCTTTTCACATTTTTCAGTCCATTCAAACTTTTGACCCTTCTTGGTCACTTGAGTAAGAACTAAATCAATCACATTAAATTTTGGTATAAATCTTCTATAATAACCTGCTAGTTTTAGGAAGCTTCTAACTTCCTTCACAGTCTTTGGTTTTTCCCATTCTTGCACAACCTTGACCTTTTCAGGGTCTGCTCTAAGGCCTTACGTATCAATGATGTATCCTAGGAAAGACACTTCCATTAACCAGAATTGGCATTTGGAAAATTTTGCATACAGTTGATTGTCCAACAGTGTGTTCAAGACAGTTCTTAAGTGATGCTCGTGTTCACTTTCATCCTTGGAATACACTAGGATGCCATCAATGAACACCAGTACAAACTTATCCAAGTATGGTCTGAACACATGGTTCATCAAGTCCATAAATGCAGTAGGGGCATTAGTCAAGCCGAAGGGCATGATTGTATACTTATAGTGTCCATATCTGGTTTTGAATGCTATCTTAGGTATATCCTCCTCTTTTACCCTTAACTGAAAATACCCAGATCTCAAATCAATCTTAGAGAAGATCTTTGCTCCCTTGAGTTGATCAAATAGATCCTCAATCTTAAGGAGTGGATACTTGTTCTTGATAGTCACAACATTCAATTTTTTGTAGTCAATGCACAATCTCAATGATCCATCCTTCTTTTTCACAAAGAGAATTGGAGCTCCCCATAATGAAACACTTGGTCTTATGAACCCCTTTTTGAAGAAGTTCATTAAGCTATTTCTTGAGCTCAATCATCTTTGTGATTGGCATTCTGTAAATAGGTATGGATATTGGTGTAGCTCCAGGCTGTAGTTTTATCTCAAATTCAATCTTTTTTGGAGGAGGAATACCTAGTAGGAAAGACTTGTGGAAAGTCTTTTACAACAAGTATCCTACTAACCTCTTCTTTAATCTTAACATCATTTAATGCATAGTATTTATCTTCAGAAATCCTAGGAATTTCATCCATAACTTCTAGTTTTATGTCATGCATTTCATACACTAATTCTTTAAAATTCACTAATGCTTGCACTTCATCACTAGGCGATGTGATTTCTCTTTTAGCACAATCAATATTTATACCATGCATAGCCAACCAATTCACACCCAACATAATATCATATTTTGGGATATTTAACCCTAGCAGATCAATCACAATCTTAGTTTTTCCTACTACTAGCTCACAGTTCTTAGCTAGTTCATTAGTTAAAAGACATTAACTACTTGCTGTTCTTATTAATGATAAGTTATGCATGAATTCAATAGGCAATTCCATAGATTCAGCTAACTTCGCAGCCCAAATGGACACTGAGGCACCAGTATCAAACAATGCTCTAACAAGCATAACATTTAAATAAATGTTACCTTTTAGTGCACCCTACTGGGATGCTTTTCCTCTATCAATCTGGAACACTCTTCCAGCTCTCTACACTTGTGGCCTTTGAGCTCTTGGAGGACCCCTTGGTTGATTGCCTCTGGCAGTTGGCACATTAGGCTTATTCTGGCCTTAGTCCTTTTGCCCTATTCTTTGGACTAAAAGGCAGTCCTTGATCCAGTGATCCAACGATCCACATCTGAGACATACTTGTGTCTCAAAATAACATGGATTCTTGCCATGAATCTTATTACATTGAAGACACCTTGGGCCAATAAACTTACTCTTGGCCTTGCCATCCAAACTAGATTTTAAAACCTTGGTAATGTCTATGTTTTTCATTGGTTTCTGCAGTCTTCCAGCCTGGCTAGTTTCTTCTGGTACACTAGGAAACCACTTGCTTCCAAATTCTTCTTCTTCTTCTACCAGTAGAGCCTTCTGCACTGCATCATGATAGGTAATGGCATTGAAAGGCCTAACACCTTTCCTGATATCCAGTCTCAGACTTCTGACAAACCTTTTTGCTTCAAGTTCTTCCAAGCTGTGGTATTGTGGTGCATCCCTCACAAGTTGGTTGAACTTGTGTTTGTATTCCAAAACACTAAGGTTGTCTTATTTTAGTGCATCAAACTCAGCTTGCTTTAGATCTTTGATGGCATCACTTATATATTGGTCTTGGAACATCCTTGTAAATTCAGGCCATCTCATCTCTAGGTCATGATCTGTTCCTCTGCCTCTCTAGGTAGCATACCTATCTCTCACACTTCTCCACCATAATTCTACACTACCTCAAAGATTGTAGGTAGCCAGAGATACGTTCTTTGTGGATCTCAAATGCATCCCCTTAAACATCTTCTCAATGATTCTTAGCCATTCCTCAACTTTCTGCAGTCCAGCTTTGCCATAAAATTGTGGAGGTCTTAGGCCTTGAAACCATTCCAACAATCTAACATCATTAGAGCCCTCATGATCTTCAACTTTGTGCACACTGGATCTGTGTGATCCCCCACACTCCTGATGCTCTCTATGTCTCCTTCTTTCTCTTTTTTCATTAAAGTTCCTAGCTTCTGAGTGACCGACCCTTGAAACTTGTCCAATGTCAGACCTAATTCTTCTAACTCTGGGCTGTCTTCTATCCTCATTTTCATCAAATTCTTCATTTTATTTCTTTTAGAAGGAACATTAATTGAGTTGTTCCTAGCAACTTCCTGGTTTTGCTTCTGTGGTACCGTCTGTGCTACTTGGACTGCTTGCTATTGAGCTTGCAGTAGCCTTACTATGTTTTTATTTATCTAGGTCAAATTTCTTTGTAGTTCAACCCACACTTGTGGTGCATTCAATTCAGGTGCTAGGTTTTCTACTTCTTGAACCCCTGCCTGCTCTTGTATACCCCTTCCATTTCTGTTGGCCTACCTTAGCTCAGTAAGAGGTCTTAGGGGTCCTTGATCCCTTCTCCTTGTTGCAACCATTTTTTTGTATCATGACAATCAGAAGAGCACAATATATTTATGTGTTATGTACAAAACACTAGCAGCTGACCCAACTAAGCTATATGTATGCAACTATATGCATCATCTCATATGCACATAAACACATTCAAACCTTACTCTGATACCAATTTCTATTACTATAGCAATGTGTTTTTTGGAGTTGCCACCAATCAGTTTCACTTAGGTTGATTGAACACCTTTGTGGCAACGTGCGGGTTTTCGGGAGTCGCCACCAATCGGTTTTCGCTCAGGTCGATTGGATACCTTAAAAATAGTCTGCGAGAGTTCAAGGGTTCGGGAGTACGGTTACGTTAAAACAACTATGTTATAGCGCCCAAAAATTGGTACCTTAGTTGATTTCAATTTTGTTTTGCTTGCTTTTTTTAAAATAAATTCAGTTAATTTTTGAAACCAGGAATTTTAACTAAATTATTTAGTTATGGATTTTGAATTAATGTGGATTTCACGATTTCGGTAATTAGTTTACGTAATTTTGTAATAAATTCGATATTTCCAAACCATGGATTCTACCGAATCACCAGGACACGGAATTTGATGAAATTTTAGTTAATTACTAAATATTTTAAGTAAATATTTAATAATCCATATCATCAATTCTGCCGAATTATCAAAATATGGATTTTTATTTTTATATTTAATTTTATTTATTTAAAATTTTTATGCTTCTCCAAGCCATGAATCCTATCGGATCACCCGGACATGAGTTTTTAATTTAAAATTTTAATTCTTGATTTTTTCATAAATTTTTGTCAATTTTTTTTGGACTTTTTTAGTAACTTTAATGTTAATCTTATTAAAAATTATTATAGAAGTCTAAACATGAGTCTAAAAATATGTTTTTTTAAAAAAATAAATTTATTTCTTTGGTAGAATCATTTGTTTATTATTTTTTTTGGATATTTTATTTTATTTACTTAAAAGTAAAAATTTGTTTCCAAACCGTGGATCCTGCCGGATCATTTGGATATGGAATTTAATTTAAATTTTTGTTTATTTAATTAATTATTAATTTTGATAATAATTTTTAATATTTTTAATATTTTATTATTATTTTTTCTATTTTTCTTGAATTTTTTAATATTATTACTTTAAAGATATATTTAAAAAGAATTGATTTAAATTTTTGGAATTATTTAATTATGATTTTTTAATAATTTTAATAAAAAAAGAATAAATGGTTAACTTTTTTTTGCTGTTTTTGTTTTTATTCTTGAAAGAAATAAAATAAAAATATGTGTTCCAAAATAATAAAAGATGGTTGCCTTTTGTTAAAAATTGATTTTTTTGTTAGCCCTAAAAATAAATGGAATAAAGTTAATCATTCACATAAAAAAATTCTTCTTTTAATTTGTTATTATTTACTTATTTATTTTATTTATTTTTTTATCGCTAAAGGTGAAATAAATGAAATAAGTTTAACTATAAAATAAAATTTGCATAAAGTAAATAAAGGAAAATTAAATGACAATAAATAAATAAAGTAAAGTGGAGATTTTCTTTTCTTTGGTTTGGACATCTATTTAAAATAAAAGGTGCATAAATTAAATAACACATGCAAATAAATAAAGAGAAAGCACATAAAGTAAATAAAGGAATATTAAAAGATAATAAATAAATAAATAAAGTGGGGCTTTTTGGCCATCCACTTAAAAAAATAAATAAATAGGAGGTATAACCTTCCATGAATTATAATGATAATAATAATAATAATAATAATAATAAAAGTTAGTTGTTAGTAATTAGTTGTGCAAAAAAATTAAAAGGTTAGTAACTTATACTGGAATAATAATAATAATAATAATAATAATAATAATAATAAAAGTTAGTTGTTAGTAAAGTTAGTTGTTAATAATAATAATAATAATAAAAGTTAGTTGTTAGTAAAGTTAGTTGTTAATAATAATAATAATAATAATAAAAGTTAGTTGTTAGTAAAGTTAGTTGTTAATAATAATAATAATAATAATAATAAAAGTTAGTTGTTAGTAATTAGTTCTGCAAAAATTAAAAGGTTAGTGACCAAAATGAATAATCATGGAAAGTGAAGGATTAAACCAGGATTTTACCTAGAGAGATAAAATTTTGAATTTTCTGTTACAGGAGCGACGCGACTGGCTGGGCGCCGGCGGCGTGCAGGGGCGAGGTGAACGGCGGCCAGGCGAGTAGGCGACGGCGGCGGCATACCGGGACGGGAACGGCGGCGACGAGTAGAGAGAGAGGGCGTGACGGAGGACGAGAGGGATGACGGGGCGAGAGAGAGGGGAAGAGAGGAGGAGCAAGATGACGACGATGACGGCGACGCGGTAGGACGGCGTGAGGCGGCGACGGCGCAACAGGGGGGGCAGGCGCGGCGGAGCAGAGAAGGCGACAGAGGACAGGGTGGCAAGCTGGGGAGGAAGAAACGGACGGCGAGACGGAGGAGGACAGAGAGAGACGAAACGCGCAGAGAAAATGGAAGGTGGACGGAGAAAGGGGTTGGTCTCAACAGAAGTTTAGGATTTTTCTGAGTGAAGGGGGAGAGGCCAGGGACTATTTCTACAGTTTTTCCCTTTTTTTTAAATGGAGTTCTAATCTTGATTTTTTTTTTCTCCTCTTTCTTTACAGATTTGGACCCCTATTTATAGGGGAAGGAGTGTGATAGCCAAAGGCTATCACCTCAATCTGGCCGAACACCCTGCCACAACAATGGCCAGAAGAACTGGCGCTTCCCGGGAACAGGTGGAATCATGCACCTCGGGAGATAGCCGGAGAGCTCCGAGCCTCGGCACGCCAGTAAAACTTGAGGACTCTATTCGCCCCCCAAGGTTGTGAACAGCGCGCCTTCGGAAAAGTGGCACCAGAAATTGCTGCCCGAACATGATATCCCCGAAGGCGGAACCCCCTGGAACTGGGAACCCCCGAACTGAGGGTATGCTTCCCGAAGAGGCTCTGTTCGAACTAGAGGACGACCTCGCCCAGGGACCTCGGGAGTACGGCAGGAGCATTTAAGGAAGCATTTAAGGAAGCCTCTGACACGTCCCACCACAGACGTAAAAAGCCGCCCTGACGCGCAGACGCCATCAGAATCACATCATGGCCCGTCTCAGCACAAGGCTCGAGGCCATCTAGTTACCAACTATCTGTCCCCTACGCCCAGAAGTTCAGGAGCATCCAACCGCACACGTGTCATGATCTGAACGGGCTAGGTATTCCTATATATACAGGAAATAAATACTTGACAGGAGGTTGGTAGGCCGGAGATACAGCTCCCACACTCTGAGAAAATATCAGGCGAGACTTTTCTGCCTTTCTCTTTGAGCTAGTGACTTTCTCCTTTTTCCGACCACCACTGACTTGGGCGTCGGAGGCTCCCCCCCCGGAAAAACACTCCGGGGGCCTCCTAAGCCTGTTTACCAGCTTTTCAGGTACTCTCGACCGAATGCGGGCGTCGAAATCCGCGAACACGGAAGCCAACAGTGGGGTCAGCAGCATCCTCGGATCAACGACGTCTGCGTTCAGCACTCCCTGAGCCCATCTGGTCGAGACATCAGACCAGTTCTTATCCACCTTCAGGAAAAAGAACTTAGGCTGCCACCCCCGCCAGCTATCCTTCGTGTCGAAGGTGAAGGTGAATTTTTTGCTCCCGGATCCCCGAGGCAGCAGGAAATAGAAGCCACCCTTTGGGACCACGTAGAGCTTGTAGTACTGCATGAAAATGATGAAGTGGGGCTCTATCCCGAACACGCCACACATGCAGAGGTAGGCGTTAAAATAGCAGTACGCGTTCGGGGGAAGCTGGTTCACAGCAATGCCATGGAATTGGCAGAACTCGTAAACCACATTCGGGGGAGGATACCGAAGTCCGGCCTTCAGTTGGGCTCGGAAGACGGTAACCTCGTCGCCGCGGTTTGAAAAAGCAAAATGGCTAGAACGAGGCAGCCTAGTCACAGCGTAAGACGGAAGAAAGAATTTTTTCTTCCACCTCTCTAGTTTTTTGGGGGTGGTACAACAAGGATGGGCCAGAAGAGGTTTCCAGCTCTCGGGAACAGGCATCGTAGACATGGAAAAGAGTTTGAGATGGAAAAGAAAATAGTTTCCAAAAAAACTCAGAAGACGAGTTTGGAAAAAAACAACAGTTTTCCAGAAAAACTCAAAAAAACAGAGAAATCAGAGTACTCTGGAAATCAAAACCCACCAAAAGATTTGCCTGAGGACGCCGTCGTGAAAGTTGGTAGGAAAAGCTCTGATTAAAGAAGCTCCGCCACAGAAAGCAAGATAAAACGCAAGAACAGAGGGCAAAGCAGAGAGAGAGCAGAAAAACAGTAAGTGGGACTTATGATGGAATGGGCTATTTATAGGCCAAAGGTGGGTAGCCGAAAAGAGATCATAAGTAGCCATTGGAGGCGAACCGTCGCCGTAACTGCCCGCTGCACCCGAAAAGGCGCGCCCTCTGTAAATGACGCGCCTCTCCTCCAATGGCAAGAAGCCGCGTGTCAACCGCTGCGCAGAAATAGGGGACGTGCCTCCCCAAACGTCCCTGGAAAACCGGGACACACCTCCTGATTGGGACACGTCGTTTGACATCCCTGAAAAGTGGAGACGCGCCGCTCAGTCTGACGCGCTTGGCCATCAGACCTGCAGAAATAAAAAGCAGGCCACCTCGAGGACACCAAGAGACAGGCTATGGCTGAACAGCCCATGACTTTTGGGCAAGATGTGTATCTTCGGTACAGGCTTTGCCTCGGAGACACCAAAGAATAGGCCAAGGCCGAACAGCCCAGACCCTCGGGCAAAAGGTGCGACCTCGGAACAGGTTATGCTTCCCAACAAGACTCCCAACGACAACCTCGGAAAGAGATGCAAACCGAAGTCTTCACTTCGGCTTTCCAGAGGGGGGCATGTGATAGCCAAAGGCTATCGCCTCAATCTGGCCGAACACCCTGCCACAACAATGGCCAGAAGAACTGGCGCTTCCCGGGAACAGGTGGAATCATGCACCTCGGGAGATAGCTGGAGAGCTCCGAGCCTCGGCACGCCAGTAAAACTTGAGGACTCTATTCGCCCCCCAAGGTTGTGAACAGCGCGCCTTCGGAAAAGTGGCACCAGACATTGCTGCCCGAACATGATATCCCCGAAGGCGGAACCCCCTGGAACTGGGAACCCCTGAACTGAGGGTATGCTTCCCGAAGAGGCTCTGTTCGAACTAGAGGACGACCTCGCCCAGGGACCTCGGGAGTACGGCAGGAGCATTTAAGGAAGCATTTAAGGAAGCCTCTGACACGTCCCACCACAGACGTAAAAAGCCGCCCTGGCGCGCAGACGCCATCAGAATCACATCATGGCCCGTCTCAGCACAAGGCTCGAGGCCATCTAGTTACCAACTATCTGTCCCCTACGCCCAGAAGTTCAAGAGCATCCAACCGCACACGTGTCATGATCTGAACGGGCTAGGTATTCCTATATATACAGGAAATAAATACTTGACAGGAGGTTGGTAGGCCGGAGATACAGCTCCCACACTCTGAGAAAATATCAGGCGAGACTTTTCTGCCTTTCTCTTTGAGCTAGTGACTTTCTCCTTTTTCCGACCACCACTGACTTGGGCGTCGGAGGCTCCCCCCCCGGAAAAACACTCCGGGGGCCTCCTAAGCCTGTTTACCAGCTTTTCAGGTACTCTCGACCGAATGCGGGCGTCGAAATCCGCGAACACGGAAGCCAACAGTGGGGTCAGCAGCATCCTTGGATCAACGACGTCTGCGTTCAGCACTCCCTGAGCCCATCTGGTCGAGACATCAGACCAGTTCTTATCCACCTTCAGGAAAAAGAACTTAGGCTGCCACCCCCGCCAGCTATCCTTCGTGTCGAAGGTGAAGGTGAATTTTTTGCTCCCGGATCCCCGAGGCAGCAGGAAATAGAAGCCACCCTTTGGGACCACGTAGAGCTTGTAGTACTGCATGAAAATGATGAAGTGGGGCTCTATCCCGAACACGCCACACATGCAGAGGTAGGCATTAAAATAGCAGTACGCGTTCGGGGGAAGCTGGTTCACAGCAATGCCATGGAATTGGCAGAACTCGTAAACCACCTTCGGGGGAGGATACCGAAGTCCGGCCTTCAGTTGGGCTCGGAAGACGGTAACCTCGTCGCCGCGGTTTGAAAAAGCAAAATGGCTAGAACGAGGCAGCCTAGTCACAGCGTAAGACGGAAGAAAGAATTTTTTCTTCCACCTCTCTAGTTTTTTGGGGGTGGTACAGCAAGGATGGGCCAGAAGAGGTTTCCAGCTCTCGGGAACAGGCATCGTAGACATGGAAAAGAGTTTGAGATGGAAAAGAAAATAGTTTCCAAAAAAACTCAGAAGACGAGTTTGGAAAAAAACAACAGTTTTCCAGAAAAACTCAGAAAAACAGAGAAATCAGAGTACTCTGGAAATCAAAACCCACCAAAAGATTTGCCTGAGGACGCCGTCGTGAAAGTTGGTAGGAAAAGCTCTGATTAAAGAAGCTCCGCCACAGAAAGCAAGATAAAACGCAAGAACAGAGGGCAAAGCAGAGAGAGAGCAGAAAAACAGTAAGTGGGACTTATGATGGAATGGGCTATTTATAGGCCAAAGGTGGGTAGCCGAAAAGAGATCATAAGTAGCCATTGGAGGCGAACCGTCGCCGTAACTGCCCGCTGCACCCGAAAAGGCGCGCCCTCTGTAAATGACGCGCCTCTCCTCCAATGGCAAGAAGCCGCGTGTCAACCGCTGCGCAGAAATAGGGGACGTGCCTCCCCAAACGTCCCTGGAAAATCGGGACACACCTCCTGATTGGGACACGTCGTTTGACATCCCTGAAAAGTGGAGACGCGCCGCTCAGTCTGACGCGCTTGGCCATCAGACCTGCAGAAATAAAAAGCAGGCCACCTCGAGGACACCAAGAGACAGGCTATGGCTGAACAGCCCATGACTTTTGGGCAAGATGTGTATCTTCGGTACAGGCTTTGCCTCGGAGACACCAAAGAATAGGCCAAGGCCGAACAGCCCAGACCCTCGGGCAAAAGGTGCGACCTCGAAATAGGTTATGCTTCCCAACAAGACTCCCAACGACAACCTCGGAAAGAGATGCAAACCGAAGTCTTCACTTCGGCTTTCCAGAGGGGGGCATGTGATAGCCAAAGGCTATCGCCTCAATCTGGCCGAACACCCTGCCACAACAATGGCCAGAAGAACTGGCGCTTCCCGGGAACAGGTGGAATCATGCACCTCGGGAGATAGCTGGAGAGCTCCGAGCCTCGGCACGCCAGTAAAACTTGAGGACTCTATTCGCCCCCCAAGGTTGTGAACAGCGCGCCTTCGGAAAAGTGGCACCAGACATTGCTGCCCGAACATGATATCCCCGAAGGCGGAACCCCCTGGAACTGGGAACCCCCGAACTGAGGGTATGCTTCCCGAAGAGGCTCTGTTCGAACTAGAGGACGACCTCGCCCAGGGACCTCGGGAGTACGGCAGGAGCATTTAAGGAAGCATTTAAGGAAGCCTCTGACACGTCCCACCACAGACGTAAAAAGCCGCCCTGACGCGCAGACGCCATCAGAATCACATCATGGCCCGTCTCAGCACAAGGCTCGAGGCCATCTAGTTACCAACTATCTGTCCCCTACGCCCAGAAGTTCAGGAGCATCCAACCGCACACGTGTCATGATCTGAACGGGCTAGGTATTCCTATATATACAGGAAATAAATACTTGACAGGAGGTTGGTAGGCCGGAGATACAGCTCCCACACTCTGAGAAAATATCAGGCGAGACTTTTCTGCCTTTCTCTTTGAGCTAGTGACTTTCTCCTTTTTCCGACCACCACTGACTTGGGCGTCGGAGGCTCCCCCCCCGGAAAAACACTCCGGGGGCCTCCTAAGCCTGTTTACCAGCTTTTCAGGTACTCTCGACCGAATGCGGGCGTCGAAATCCGCGAACACGGAAGCCAACAGTGGGGTCAGCAGCATCCTCGGATCAACGACGTCTGCGTTCAGCACTCCCTGAGCCCATCTGGTCGAGACATCAGACCAGTTCTTATCCACCTTCAGGAAAAAGAACTTAGGCTGCCACCCCCGCCAGCTATCCTTCGTGTCGAAGGTGAAGGTGAATTTTTTGCTCCCGGATCCCCGAGGGAGCAGGAAATAGAAGCCACCCTTTGGGACCACGTAGAGCTTGTAGTACTGCATGAAAATGATGAAGTGGGGCTCTATCCCGAACACGCCACACATGCAGAGGTAGGCGTTAAAATAGCAGTACGCGTTCGGGGGAAGCTGGTTCACAGCAATGGCATGGAATTGGCAGAACTCGTAAACCACCTTCGGGGGAGGATACCGAAGTCCGGCCTTCAGTTGGGCTCGGAAGACGGTAACCTCGTCGCCGCGGTTTGAAAAAGCAAAATGGCTAGAACGAGGCAGCCTAGTCACAGCGTAAGACGGAAGAAAGAATTTTTTCTTCCACCTCTCTAGTTTTTTGGGGGTGGTACAGCAAGGATGGGCCAGAAGAGGTTTCCAGCTCTCGGGAACAGGCATCGTAGACATGGAAAAGAGTTTGAGATGGAAAAGAAAATAGTTTCCAAAAAAACTCAGAAGACGAGTTTGGAAAAAAACAACAGTTTTCCAGAAAAACTCAGAAAAGCAGAGAAATCAGAGTACTCTGGAAATCAAAACCCACCAAAAGATTTGCCTGAGGACGCCGTCGTGAAAGTTGGTAGGAAAAGCTCTGATTAAAGAAGCTCCGCCACAGAAAGCAAGATAAAACGCAAGAACAGAGGGCAAAGCAGAGAGAGAGCAGAAAAACAGTAAGTGGGACTTATGATGGAATGGGCTATTTATAGGCCAAAGTTGGGTAGCCGAAAAGAGATCATAAGTAGCCATTGGAGGCGAACCGTCGCCGCAACTGCCCGCTGCACCCGAAAAGGCGCGCCCTCTGTAAATGACGCGCCTCTCCTCCAATGGCAAGAAGCCGCGTGTCAACCGCTGCGCAGAAATAGGGGACGTGCCTCCCCAAACGTCCCTGGAAAACCGGGACACACCTCCTGATTGGGACACATCGTTTGACATCCCTGAAAAGTGGAGACGCGCCGCTCAGTCTGACGCGCTTGGCCATCAGACCTGCAGAAATAAAAAGCAGGCCACCTCGAGGACACCAAGAGACAGGCTATGGCTGAACAGCCCATGACTTTTGGGCAAGATGTGTATCTTCGGTACAGGCTTTGCCTCGGAGACACCAAAGAATAGGCCAAGGCCGAACAGCCCAGACCCTCGGGCAAAAGGTGCGACCTCGGAACAGGTTATGCTTCCCAACAAGACTCCCAACGACAACCTCGGAAAGAGATGCAAACCGAAGTCTTCACTTCGGCTTTCCAGAGGGGGGCATGTGATAGCCAAAGGCTATCGCCTCAATCTGGCCGAACACCCTGCCACAACAATGGCCAGAAGAACTGGCGCTTCCCGGGAACAGGTGGAATCATGCACCTCGGGAGATAGCTGGAGAGCTCCGAGCCTCGGCACGCCAGTAAAACTTGAGGACTCTATTCGCCCCCCAAGGTTGTGAACAGCGCGCCTTCGGAAAAGTGGCACCAGACATTGCTGCCCGAACATGATATCCCCGAAGGCGGAACCCCCTGGAACTGGGAACCCCTGAACTGAGGGTATGCTTCCCGAAGAGGCTCTGTTCGAACTAGAGGACGACCTCGCCCAGGGACCTCGGGAGTACGGCAGGAGCATTTAAGGAAGCATTTAAGGAAGCCTCTGACACGTCCCACCACAGACGTAAAAAGCCGCCCTGACGCGCAGACGCCATCAGAATCACATCATGGCCCGTCTCAGCACAAGGCTCGAGGCCATCTAGTTACCAACTATCTGTCCCCTATGCCCAGAAGTTCAGGAGCATCCAACCGCACACGTGTCATGATCTGAACGGGCTAGGTATTCCTATATATACAGGAAATAAATACTTGACAGGAGGTTGGTAGGCCGGAGATACAGCTCCCACACTCTGAGAAAATATCAGGCGAGACTTTTCTGCCTTTCTCTTTGAGCTAGTGACTTTCTCCTTTTTCCGACCACCACTGACTTGGGCGTCGGAGGCTCCCCCCCCGGAAAAACACTCCGGGGGCCTCCTAAGCCTGTTTACCAGCTTTTCAGGTACTCTCGACCGAATGCGGGCGTCGAAATCCGCGAACACGGAAGCCAACAGTGGGGTCAGCAGCATCCTCGGATCAACGACGTCTGCGTTCAGCACTCCCTGAGCCCATCTGGTCGAGACATCAGACCAGTTCTTATCCACCTTCAGGAAAAAGAACTTAGGCTGCCACCCCCGCCAGCTATCCTTCGTGTCGAAGGTGAAGGTGAATTTTTTGCTCCCGGATCCCCGAGGGAGCAGGAAATAGAAGCCACCCTTTGGGACCACGTAGAGCTTGTAGTACTGCATGAAAATGATGAAGTGGGGCTCTATCCCGAACACGCCACACATGCAGAGGTAGGCGTTAAAATAGCAGTACGCGTTCGGGGGAAGCTGGTTCACAGCAATGGCATGGAATTGGCAGAACTCGTAAACCACCTTCGGGGGAGGATACCGAAGTCCGGCCTTCAGTTGGGCTCGGAAGACGGTAACCTCGTCGCCGCGGTTTGAAAAAGCAAAATGGCTAGAACGAGGCAGCCTAGTCACAGCGTAAGACGGAAGAAAGAATTTTTTCTTCCACCTCTCTAGTTTTTTGGGGGTGGTACAGCAAGGATGGGCCAGAAGAGGTTTCCAGCTCTCGGGAACAGGCATCGTAGACATGGAAAAGAGTTTGAGATGGAAAAGAAAATAGTTTCCAAAAAAACTCAGAAGACGAGTTTGGAAAAAAACAACAGTTTTCCAGAAAAACTCAGAAAAGCAGAGAAATCAGAGTACTCTGGAAATCAAAACCCACCAAAAGATTTGCCTGAGGACGCCGTCGTGAAAGTTGGTAGGAAAAGCTCTGATTAAAGAAGCTCCGCCACAGAAAGCAAGATAAAACGCAAGAACAGAGGGCAAAGCAGAGAGAGAGCAGAAAAACAGTAAGTGGGACTTATGATGGAATGGGCTATTTATAGGCCAAAGGTGGGTAGCCGAAAAGAGATCATAAGTAGCCATTGGAGGCGAACCGTCGCCGTAACTGCCCGCTGCACCCGAAAAGGCGCGCCCTCTGTAAATGACGCGCCTCTCCTCCAATGGCAAGAAGCCGCGTGTCAATCGCTGCGCAGAAATAGGGGACGTGCCTCCCCAAACGTCCCTGGAAAACCGGGACACACCTCCTGATTGGGACACGTCGTTTGACATCACTGAAAAGTGGAGACGCGCCGCTCAGTCTGACGCGCTTGGCCATCAGACCTGCAGAAATAAAAAGCAGGCCACCTCGAGGACACCAAGAGACAGGCTATGGCTGAACAGCCCATGACTTTTGGGCAAGATGTGTATCTTCGGTACAGGCTTTGCCTCGGAGACACCAAAGAATAGGCCAAGGCCGAACAGCCCAGACCCTCGGGCAAAAGGTGCGACCTCGGAACAGGTTATGCTTCCCAACAAGACGCCCAACGACAACCTCGGAAAGAGATGCAAACCGAAGTCTTCACTTCGGCTTTCCAGAGGGGGGCATGTGATAGCCAAAGGCTATCGCCTCAATTTGGCCGAACACCCTGCCACAACAATGGCCAGAAGAACTGGCGCTTCCCGGGAACAGGTGGAATCATGCACCTCGGGAGATAGCTGGAGAGCTCCGAGCCTCGGCACGCCAGTAAAACTTGAGGACTCTATTCGCCCCCCAAGGTTGTGAACAGCGCGCCTTCGGAAAAGTGGCACCAGACATTGCTGCCCGAACATGATATTCCCGAAGGCGGAACCCCTTCGAACTGGGAACCCCCGAACTGAGGGTATGCTTCCCGAAGAGGCTCTGTTCGAACTAGAGGACGACCTCGCCTAGGGACCTCGGGAGTACGGCAGGAGCATTTAAGGAAGCATTTAAGGAAGCCTCTGACACGTCCCACCACAGACGTAAAAAGCCGCCCTGACGCGCAGACGCCATCAGAATCACATCATGGCCCGTCTCAGCACAAGGCTCGAGGCCATCTAGTTACCAACTATCTGTCCCCTACGCCCAGAAGTTCAGGAGCATCCAACCGCACACGTGTCATGATCTGAACGGGCTAGGTATTCCTATATATACAGGAAATAAATACTTGACAGGAGGTTGGTAGGCCGGAGATACAGCTCCCACACTCTGAGAAAATATCAGGCGAGACTTTTCTGCCTTTCTCTTTGAGCTAGTGACTTTCTCCTTTTTCCGACCACCACTGACTTGGGCGTCGGAGGCTCCCCCCCCGGAAAAACACTCCGGGGGCCTCCTAAGCCTGTTTACCAGCTTTTCAGGTACTCTCCTTGGGGCGATCCACCTTCCAGGCGTTCTTCCTCCTAGAAGTCTCTTCAACGGTCATCATGACTCACAACGATGAGGCCCCAGGCCATCAGAGTGCTGAACTGTTCATAATTAAAAAATACTTAAAATCAAACTTATCTCTTAATTTGGTAAAATGACAGTTTCAGTCCTTTCCGTCTCTTTTGACTTTGGGGATGTTCCTGAAACTTCTGATTGAGACAATTTTACCTTTTTCTGCCAATTTAGGCCAGAACCGTTGGTCTGGCCCAAAATTCATGTGACAAACTACCAAATGCTCCTGAAACTTTCATATTTTGTCAAATTTTCCCCAAACTTCTTAATTTTGTCATTTTTACCCCAAACTTTTCAATTTTGTTTGTTTTTTTTTTTTATGGAGTTTTCTTTTGTAATTCCTACATACATACATACACACATATATTATTTTTAACTAAACCCTTATAAAACAAAATATATTTTAAACTAATTAATTAAAAAAAATTTCGTAATAATAATTAATTAGTTAATAATAATAATTTTTTAATTAATTTTTTTTTTAATTTTAATTTATTTGGATATACACACATAGATATTAACTTAACAAAATTCCCCTTCCCCAAAACTATTTAATTTAATTTTCTCTTTGTATAATTAATTAATAATAATTTTTATATAATTATTATTTTTAAATTTTTAACTAATTTTTTTTAATTATTATTTTTAAAAAAAGAAGGGGTCGGACGAAATTGGGTGTCAACAACCTTAAAATCATCTGCGAGGGATTATGAGATCGTGAGTCGGTTACACTAAAATAACTTTATTAAAGCGCCCGGAAATTGGTACTATGTGGTTCCATTTTATCTTTTCCTAAATCTTTATTTCTTAACCTAATCTTTCATTGAGGTAATTTTTATGAATTTTATTCAATTTAATTTAAAACCATGAATCTTATCAGATCAATCGGATATGGAATCTTAGATGTCCTTGAAATCTCGGGATTTTATCAAATCTACCAAGAATTTGAAAGAAACACCTTATTCAAAGCCATGAATCTTATCAGACCAATTAGATTCAGACGAATAATCCATTTCTAGATTTTATCAAATCACCAAGAAAATATCTTTGAAATTTGTTATGTATTTTACAATTGCATAACCAATAATTTTTGTGTGTCATTGAACTTTAGCTGCATTATGGGAAATTAAATGAATTTTAAAAATTATATTAGTTATATTAAAAAAACATCTGTCCATCCTAAACCTACAATCTTTACCTAATCATAGTGACCAAATTAATTCATGACTTGAATAAGCAAAACAAGTAAACAGAGAAAGAAATAAATGAAGATAATGCTGTCAATGGCTTTTCTACAAAATGAAAGGACGTTAGTGACTTGGACAGGCGGAATAAAGAATGGAAAGGACTCATCAGGAGTTATACCTCTGATCCGGGTTGGGTCACGGGTTTTGGAGGCGGGTCACGAGTTTGTCGATGATTCTGCCTTTGATTCAACCACCGGTTGCGCCTTCAGAACAATCGGCAACTTGGAATTTGATGGCGAGGCGCTGGTGACAGTGACGGTGAGTGGTGTGGCAGCTGGGGACGTTAGAGATGATCGGAAAGAAGTGTTGAAGGCAGGAGAATAGAACATTGGAGCGGCGGGGAGGCGCGATCTTCCTCCCAATGGGCGCGGATGGCGGCAATGGAGATACGGGCTGAGGTGGACGGCGCTTGGAGGGTGTCACGACGAGGGAGGATGAGCCTGGCAAACGGCGTGGAGAGGGAGTAGGGGTAGCGGCGTGGTCGAGGAGATGTTTAGGGTTTCTGGGTAGTTGGGTTCGAAAAGTCAGGGGGTTGAGGTTGCAGTTTTGTTTTTTTTCTATAGGAGCTTAGGGTTACTAATTTCCTCATCTCTTTTAATCAATTAATGGCCCACACTTATACTAAGAGTGGCTAGGCGAGATTAGCTAGGTTTTATAGAGTTTAAACTTGATCCAAATTCAATTTGAGGAGATTATGATATAATCTAGTAAAGTATCAGTTTAAGTCCAATAAAAACTCCCAAGTTGCTGATCTGGCCCTATATTCTATGCAAATTTCAATTTGGCCCAAAACTTACAGGATTAATCAAATTAGTCCAAAACTTTGCAAAAATAACCAAATTTTCCTAGAATTTCATAAAATCACCATATTTTCCCCACACTTTTCAATTTTGACAAATTTACCCCAAATTTTTCAATTTTAACAGATTAACCCCAAACTTTCAAATTTTGCTCAAAGCCTTATAAAAATTTCCAGTTTCCTCCCAAACTTTCATTTTTGCCTAGATTGACCCTGCAAAACTCTTTGGACTCCAAATTAGTGAATACACTAAATTAATTCTTATTTCTTCCCTAGATAAACGTTTTATACTCCTAAAATTAGTAACACATAAAAAGACCAAATTGCCCCAAAAATAAAATGCCCTCTAAACTAATTTTTCTTTCTAACCTAGAACTTAAGCAAAAGTTAGTACTCCAAGCAAAATTGAGTGTCAACAGCTGCCCCCCTTTGCATGTTTCATAGAATATGACGCATGCAAAGCCGTTAACAAATTTTGTCCAGTCTTTTGTTTGGACAATGAGAACCCACTTACTGTAAAAAACCTGACCTTTTTCTCCTCCCATTTGAGGTTAAGGAACATCCCTTATTATCTCTATGATAGAAACCTTAGTATCATTTAAGAATCTAAGGAGAAAAACTCTTTCCTCCATTTCTATCAGGCCTAAGAACTCTCCTTGCCTTTTTGCAATAGGAACCTTCCTTATGACTTCTAAACCTAAAAGGAAAACTCTTTCCTTTTTTCTTGAAGGATTGAAGAACCTTCCTCACCCTTGTTTCTATAGAAACCTTTCTATAGAAGAGAGAAACTCTTCTCTTATTTCTTTTAACTTTGGTAGAGAACTCTCTCTCACCATGGTCTAAGAGGTAGAGAATCCTTTCTTTACCACTTCTTGTTTTTTTGGAGATAGAGAACTCTATCTCTTTACAACCTCTAAAATTTCTTTTAGGTAGAGCACCCTGGCTCTTTTACATCTTTGATAACCTTTGAGGTAGAGAACTTTGTCTCTTTACCACGTTTAATTACTCTTGAGGTAGAGAACTCTGTCTCTTTACAACCTCCAAATTTCTTTGAGGTAGAGCACCCTGACTCTTTACCACCTCTAAATTTCTTTGAGGTAGAGCACCCTGACTCTTTACCACATCTGATAACCTTTGAGGTAGAGAACCATGTCTTTTTATCACCTCTAATTACTCTTGAGGTAGAGAACTTTGTCTCTTTACAACCTCTAAATTTCTTTGTGGTAGGACACCCTGTCTCTTTACCACCTCTAAATTTTTTTGTGGTAGAGCACCTTGACTCTTTACCACCTCTGATGACCTTTGAGGTAGAGAACGCTGCCTCTTTACAACCTCTAATTACTCTTAAGGTAGAGAACTTTGTCTCTTTGTCACGTCCAAATTCCATTGAGGTAGAGCACCCTGGCTCTTTATCACCTCAAAATTCTTTTAAGGTAGAGTACCCTGACTCTTTACCACCTCAAAATTTTTTTAAAGCCTTAGTTTTGCCTAGTTGTGAGATTAAGGAACTCTCCTTGTTATCTTAAGCAAAAATTTCCAAGAAATCATCCAAACTAAGAATAATTCCATCAAAAGTGTGAATTTCCAAAATGGGTGAATTCAAAATTTAAAATTCTAGGACATGAGTGAATTTTGAGAAAGCCAAAGATTCTACGAAATGAATGAATCGTAAGAAGATTGAAGGTTCCACAAAATGAGTGAATCTCAAAGAGCTGAAGATTCCATAAAATTAGTGAATCTTAAAAGTGAGAAGCTAGTCGAACGAGAAACCTTGAGATTTGAAAATATCTTCAAATGCCTTAAAACGAGCTCTCAAAGATACAAGTTTACTCAAAGGATTCCCTGTCATTCAAAAGTGTCTGCAAATTGCTAGGTTGGATCTAATTTGGATCCCTTCCAAAATCAATGTAATTCTAGCTCAAAACCTTCACTTTCAATTACCAATTACATGGAGATCTAGTGATTGGAATTGATCAACTGTTGAACCAACTTGGAAGATGAGGCCGCTTGATCTTTACTGCTGTTTGTATGGGTGACAGCATGTTTGACTCTATGAGCTTAGGGAGTAGCTCCATATAGCTTGTGGAAATCAAATCAACTTGAGTGGTATGTGGTACTGATGAGGGAGCCTTGAAGATTACCGCCTTACTAGGACATCCTTTCACCTGTAATGTGGGTGGCATTGGACTATAGGACTTAGAGATGATGTCTTGGACAGCTTCGCTTCTTTCATTGCAAGATTCCCTAGTCGAAGAATCGACTAGCTTTCCTGTTTTGATTCCAAATTCGATCCTTTCTCCGGATAATACCATATCTGAAAAGCTACTCGGAGCATTCCCAACTAGCTTTTCATAAATGGTCTATTCGGTGTTTGGATAAATAAAGTGATAATTTCTCTTTCTATCATAGGTCATCGAACTTGTGCTGCCAAGTCTCTCCATCTTTGAGCATACTCCTTAAAGGCCTCTTGTTTATTCTTTTACATAATTTGAAGAGTCTAGAAATTAAGAGCCAAGTCCATAACATGCTTCTAATTATTGATGAAAGCTTGAGCGAGGCCATTCCACGTCTTGATGTTTCTCAGACCTTGGCCTAGATACCACTGTAATACAGATTTTGTAAGACTCTCTTGGAAAAGAGCCATCATCCTTTTGCATCATTGGTGAGCCATTATAGCTTTCTCAAGAATAATGTGATGTGAGTGATAGGGCAACTTGTTCCATCATACTTTAAGAAGCCTAGCACCTTGAAATCTGAAGGAATTACCACATCAGGCAGCAAGCAAAGGTCATCCACGAAGAGATATCCAAATATGGTGCCCCCTTCAATAACTCGAAGCCTTTTCTCTATAATTTCAAGCTTCTAAGCATCGTCTTCTTCTTTTGTCAGTGTTTTCCCTCCTTCGTAGATGAGATTGTGCCTTAAGTGAATACCGTCGGAAGGACCTAAGTCTTGAAAAGGCATTTCTTGAACTAGGACCCATTACGAGGTGAACCCTGGAGGGTAGATGCGATCCTGCGGGTCTTTGACGGGGGTCTAGATCACTTTCCCCTTGATCGGCTTCATCAACAACCTCATCTGTTCTGCCATACTCTCAATCTTTGACTCAATGTTAGTGAAGCATCCTTTGACTTGTTCCGCCATGAGTCTTGTTTATAGCCGAGTTGAATATGGATGTCAAGTACCAATATTTTACCTTTTTAAAAAGTGGGAATTCTTTTATTAGACTTCATATATGAATTGATGAATGATGCATGATGCACATGATATTTTTATTAATGTGATTAAAGGAGTTGAGTTGAATGGCCACTATCGTAGCACTTCCAAACTCTAATGACTATTTACGCCTAAACACTTAGTGCAACACTAAATCACCAAAGGAATCCTAAAACCAAATAAAAAAGCCATAGTGTTTCAGCCTACTTTATTGGATCAAAAACTGAAAAACTAAAAGAATTTCCCGATGTGGCCATATTGCTTGCGAGGCTTCTTGATATAGCGGATGATCTTTTGCTATCTTAGACATGAGTTGGGCCAGGTACTAGCAATTATGTCACTGGCCTCTTCATTGATCTTCTTTGCAACATGGGTGACCTTCAGTACTTCATTTACGAAGTCTTTTATTTGACATGCAGATCGGATATACTCTCATTTCCAGTTCTCCTTCTCCTATTCATTCTTATTACATTCCTCGACTAACTGCTTATTGATGGCCTGGTTGTCTTACAGCTTTCCTCGCAAGTAGATTCTCGTTCCTCAGTGCCTCCAATTCAGATTTCTTTTCATCTAGCTCAACTCGGATCTTCTTTATCTTTCCTTTTTCTTCTTTAAGCTCCTTCTCGAGATCTCTTTTAGTAGCGTAACTAGGTCCATCCAGTGGGAGAATACCTTCCCTTCAATTTTGCCTTCATTTTGGATACCTTTTTGAAGGCACTAAGGTTCCAGGTTTTACTAGGTACACTTTCTTCCATGCTATTTCCATTCCAGAAATGAGATGGTGGCATTGTGATCATCATAAGAAAACTCGAGCTCACACAACCAATGCATTATGGTATGAACTGTTAAGATCCAAACTGCCTATGAACCAAGGCTGGGGCGTAGCTTGCTCCTCCTTATATTCCGAGAAGAGGAGCCTATGGGAGCTTCCCACATCAATAGAGCACTGGTCTTACTAAGATAAATGGCGCCTTTTATGTAACCTGAGAGTCTTGTAAGTTTTCAAGGAACTCTCTCCACTCCTCTTTGCTTCCCTTTTCTATCTAGACATTGTCTACGAAAGCTTTGATTGGAATAAAATCCTGAAAGAAACGGTGGCCAAATTCCTTCTTTATGCATGAAAGATGACTATTAATCTAAATGTGTAGTAATGGCACACAACCTAAGAACCGTCCTTCATTGCATCTACCAAAATTAAGAGAGTAAATAGTTTCAACTAGAATAACAAGAAGAGGGCTCATGTGTTTTCTTTGCATCTGATCCAATAGCTTGATTACCCCAGCATCAATGTATGATAACACCCTTTGAAATAGCACAAGCCCATAGATTGCCAGTGCAAGCACCTTCCTTTTTTGGGATTCTGATGTCAATGTCTCCATAAGATGCTTGATAGTGCTCCATGCCAAGCTTTTTCCACTCCCCTTCATACTAACTCATTGCTTAAGATCCATGACTTGCATGTTTAGGAAACAAGGCAGGCATTGTAACACATCACTCTTCTAATAAGGAGAATATGCCTCAATTGGTAAGTCAAGAGGAATGTTCAAAAGGATGCCGTACTCTTTGGTAGTCAGAGTCAAGTCCATCTTGTTGATCAAAAAACAATGATAATATGGATCCCAGAACGATATCAATGCTCAAAACAAGGCCTCATCAATCTTGATGTCCAGAAGATAAGCAATGTGCCCAAATTCGCTATTGAAGATCTCTCTTTCAACAGAGGACCAAGCCTTCTATATCTATGATAACTCCTTCATGGAATTCTGTTCTAGTAAAAAATGGGTCTGGCTTTTCAAATCGAGCTCACTTCTAGGTGAAAGGCAATCTCCATGTACTAACTGCGACTCCTCAGAGAAGTCCATGGCTTCTGGCTAACCTTCTTCTATAGTAAATGCCCAAGCCACGTTGCAGTTTGTTGAAAGTAGGTCAAGAATATCCATGGTAATAGAGGTTGTGCTAAGTGCTTCCTATAGTGCAATGCATACATAGAAAACAACAACTTGAAGAGAGTTAGTAACACGGTAGAATAACATACGAGCTATTGTGAGAAGAGAAATCAACGTTACAAAGAGAAAAAGTACACGAACAAGGTAACAAAAAAGGGCCAATTGACAAAAGAGTTAGCAACTAAACAAGATGTGTCTTGTTATGGAAGTCCTAGTGGATAGATCTATGGCTGCTATATGTGTAGGTAGTTTTTTTGAAAGAAATGTTATAGGTTGGTTCTTCAATCCCTCTTGCTAAGTCCTATCAGACTATAAATGGCCCAATTCCTCACCCACGAGGGTTACATGAGGAAGGATTAATTTGAGTAGTAGTTTTCATGGTCCTATGGGGTGACTATCGTTATACCCAAGCAGCACTACTTACTACTATAGATTAAAGAAAGCGCGGAAACTATTGCCTCACACAACTAGCCTAACTCGGGTGTTTTGAAAAACTTGGTTGGAGTGAGCTTGGGTATCTAGCTCATTATGCATACTGAAGTGTGCTCGTGTTAGAACCTAAAAGAACACAAGGCATCAAATCAGTATGTTAAGAAACAAACAACAAAAAAAAAGCAAAACTAAACCCTTTTTATGGCCAAACTCTTCCCTAGTAGAGTCGCCAAGTTATAGCAACGTGTTTTTGGGAGTTACCATCAATCAGTTTTACCCAGGTCGATTGGACATCTTAAAATGGTCTGCTAGAGATTCTGAGATCATGAGTCGGTTGCACTAAAATAACCTTATTAAAGCACCTGGAAATTGGTACCATGGGGTTCCGTTTTATCTTTTCCCAAATCTTTATTTCTTAACCTAATCTTCCATTAAGGTAATTTTTATGAATTTTATTTAATTTAATTCCAAACCATAAATCTCATCAGGCCAACCAGATATGAAATCCTAGATATCCTTGAAGTCTCAGGATTTTATCAAATCTACTAAGAATTTGAAAGAAACAACTTATTCAAAGCCATAAATCTTATCAGACCAATCGGATTCAGACGAATAATCCATCTTGGGATTTTATCAAAACACCAAGAAAATATCTTTGAAATTTGTTATGTATTTTACAATTGCATAACCAATAATTTTTGTGTGTTATTAAACTTTAGGTGCATTATGGGAAATTAAATGAATTTTAAAAATTATATTAGTTATATTAAAAAAACATATGTCCATCCTAAACCTACAATCTTTACCTAATCATAGTGACCAAATTAATTCATGACTTGAATAAGCAAAACAAGTAAACAGAGAAAGAAATTAATGAAGACAATGTTGTCAGTGGATTTTCTACAAAATGAAAGGACATTAGTGACTTGGACAGGCAGAATAAAGAATGGAAAGGACTCATCAGGTGTTATACCTCTGATCCGGGTTGGGTCACGGGTTTTGGAGGCGGGTCGCGGGTCCTTCGATGATTCCGCCTTTGATTCAACCATCGGCTGCATCTTCGGAGCGATTGGCAGCTTAGGATTTGATGGCAAGGCGCCAGCGACTCTGACGGTGAGTGGTGTGGTTGCTGGGGACGTCGGAGATGACCGAAGAGAGGTGCTGGAGGCAGGACAATAGAAGATTGGAGCGGCGGGGAGGCACGATCTTCCTCCTAATGGACGCGGATGGCGGTGATGGAGATGTGGGCTGAGGCGGACGACGCTTGGAGGGCGTCGCGACGGGGGAGGACGAGCCTGGCAGACGTGGTGGAGAGGGAGCAGGTGTAGTGGCGTAGTCGGGGAGAAGTTTAGGGTTTCTGGGCAGTTGGGTTTGAAAAGCCAGGGGCTTAAGGCTGCAGTTTTACTTTTTTTCGATGGGAGCTTAGGGTTATTAATTTCCTCCTCTCTTTTCATCAATTAATGGCCTATACTTATACTAGAGTGGCTAGGCAAGATTAGCTAGGTTTTGCAGAGTTTAAACTTGATCCAAATTAAATTTGAGGAGATTATGATATAATCTGGTAAAGTATCAGTTTAAGTCCAACAAAAACTCCCAGGCTGCTTATCTGGCTCTATATTCTATGCAAATTTTAATTTGACCCAAAACTTCCAGGATTAATCAAATTAGTCCAAACTTTTACAAAAATAACCAAATTTTCCCAGAATTTCATAAAATTGCCATATTTTCCCCAAGCTTTCCAATTTTGACAAATTTACCTCAAATTTTTCAATTTTGACAGATTAACACCAAACTTTCAAATTTTGCTCAAAGCCTTCTAAAAATCCCCAATTTCTTCCCAAACTTTCCTTTATGCCTAAATTGACCCTACAAAACTCTTTGGACTCCAAATTAGTGCCTACACTAAATTAATTTCTATTTATTTCCTAGATAAACATTTTATACTCCTAAAATTAGTAAGACATAAAAAGATCAAATTGCCCCCAAAATAAAATGCCCCATAAACTAATTTTTTTTTCTAACCTAGAACTTAAACAAAAGTTAGTACCTGGGCAAAATTAGGTGTCAACAATTACTACTCTGAGTGCTTAAATACAATGACCATATTTAGTGTGTTGAGTCCAAGGAGCAATGCATCTTCTGTATGCCAAGCAAAACAATGCTCACTATGTTACCCAAGTCGCCCCCTTGGTCTTTATGCAAATATATATATATTGGTCCAACCATCATACATTTATTCACATAAAATTTCATCTAGAAGTAATAATGATAGTCAAATTCTTTATTCCTGACCAATATGAAATTTGAGTAAAATCCCTAACTGCATGTACAATCATATGCATGCTTGCTGCACTTGGTGCCCATTTCATGTGTCCAAACCTTCACACTATGTCCAACTTAGAGTTTACCCATATTCTCCTATGCACTAAAGATTTTAAACCCTTTAATACACTTTAACATTCATAGGGAAAAAATTTTGAGGCATTAAATCCATACAAGTTTACAATTATGGATTTTATACCCAATTGGTTAAAATTTACCATATTAACAGTGAACAGCAAAATTAGCAAATTTTGACAGACTGTAACTTTGGCTACAGAGCACCAAATCCAGGGATTCAAAATCCAAATTCTTCATATTGAAATGTTCTAAGTATGGCCAAAATTTCATAGCCAAACTCATTACGTCCACCAAGTTATGGCCCTTGGAGTACAGGGTACCAAATTTGTGCATCTAATGATCAAAATGCCCATACAAAAATTCATAAAATTCTTTCACTTCACTTGCAGGTGCAAAGCCAACATGGTTAGTTCCATACATGTCTTAAACACATAGGGAAGCCATTCCTATGAATTTTAAGTCATTCCATATGCATTGAACATAATTTCTTTTGAAACAGCCCATATGTTGCAAAATGGATAGAATTGAACACACAAGCTCAAACATCACTTCAATGCTTCAAATATCATCCATATAGCACCCATAGTGTATTTACATGCATAAATGCATCATACATATGCCATATCTTACTTGGGTACTTATACTAGCTTCTTGGAGAGCCTTACAAAGACAATGCACTCCAGAAAACCTTAGGTAAACCAAAAAACTAGGGTTTATGGTCTTCCTTGATGCTTCAGTTGTTTTCGCTTGCTTTCTCTTGATTTTTTGTAGTAAGATGGTTATGGTCGATGGTGGAGGAGCTTAAGGAAAAACCCTAGCTGCTGGGGGCCGAAATATGAAGGAAGAAATGAAAGAAATAATGATTTTTCTTTAGTCTTTCCTTATTTATTCTATCTTTGACCTTAGTGGCATATATGTAAATTTTAAGAAATTTTGGCCAACACTTGGACATGTTGTATCCAGCCATTTTGGCTGGGAAAATGATGTTTTTGACCACCTTTAAGCTTGTCAAAGCTCATTATAACCTTTAGACAAAAAGGTGGACACTTGGGTCATTAGTTGGCATTATGCAATAAATGATCAAGTTTGCCTTCTTAAGCACTTTGGTCCCTAAAAAATATCCTAAATTCCATCCATGTCCTTTCTTCATAATTCCATCCACATCCTTTCCATAGAAATCTTTGGAAATTTGTGCAATTGAGTACAGAACCTTTTTAACCTTACTATTTAGTCCATAGGTTACGTGAAAATTAGGCAATATATTAATGCTTTCTGAAGGACCAAACTATCACTGTGTTGGCCACTTAAGGGAGTCTGTATTGAATACTTTACATTAAATAATTCATATACTATGGTGAAAATTGAAGCATATAGGTTTAGGTCCTTCTACTGTAATTTCCCATTTTGTGAAGGTGTAACATCTTGTGCATCTCATTTTCCACTTAACTATAACCTGGCTTGATTTACTTTGTTGATCCATGGCCATTTAAGTTTTAGTCTACCCAAATTATTGTCATTGGTGTGGGAATGTTGCTTCTATATTTAGTTATAATGAAAACATGACAACATGTTTTGTGCATTAAGTTCCTAATAATTTTTAAATTTTTTCTTTTAATTTTCAGTATAGCGCACCACTTTTTTTGTTTAGCTTTCTTATTTATTTGGTTTAGTTTAGTTTTTCAACCCAGCTAGATTCTTAGAACTAATATGATTGAAAGCTTATTTCCTTTTTCATCATTGTTTATGTGTACGAAAGAGAAGTGAAATTTTTCATATCATTGAATCTTAGTGAGTTTTTTTTTCTTACCTTTACAAGAATTTACATTTTTTTGGATTTGAGGTTTGGAATATGAATATGATTATCTTTATTTAAAAAATTTCTTTGTTTTTTCATGTACTATGGTAGGTTTTTCTAATTTTTTTTCAAATAATGCTCAGCTTTACTTGAAAAAAGGTAAGATATTAAAAAGAAATTTTCTACCCTTTGTGGCTGACATTTTAGCATTTTCAAAAGGAAGCACAACAAGCATGAGAGCTATTAAAGAAACATGGGACTGGAGGCAATTAGTACAATTTTATAAAATTAGAACTAAGAGGGAGGGAGCTTACATGTTAGTACATGAGGATTGATATGTGTTACTAATTTTTCTACATGGGTAAAATTAAGTTGTAGGAAGAAATTAATTATTATGTGTTGTTTTTCCAATGTTTAGGTAATTGTGGTATAACCATGTATTAAAAAATAATATATTGATTCAAACTTCAACGACATAATGTTGAAAATTTATGCATAGTTGGGTATTTTTTGTGTTTATTATGTTCATTATGCATACTTCTATTTGTAAAGCCATAGTTGTGAGGAATAGCATTTTTATTGATTATTTTCTTCAAATCAATTATTGCATTATTTTATATTTTAAACCATTTGGTCTTGTGGTAACACCAAGAATTTTCTTTTTAAATTTTCTTGTTGAATATGTTATGATAAATTGGTACTTGTTAAATTGTTGTTTTGATTATAATATTTTTTAATAACATTTGTAAAACATTTAAAAATATATTATTTTCTAGAATTCAATTTAAGTTTGAATTATGTTGCAATGCTGGGTATGTAAACTAATTAATCCTAAAACCCTGAACCCAAACCCTAACATTAACCATAGGCCCTCAATCCTCCTAACCATAAACTGCATACTTAAATCTAAACTCTAAATCATAAACCTAAATCCTGACCCTAGCCCTAACCCTAATCCTAACACTAACTTTTATGAAACACCCTAAATCTAAACCTAAACCTACGATCCTAACCATAAACTTTAAAAGCCTAAACATAAAACTTAATCTAATCCTAAAATCACACAAAAAAAAAATCAGATTCTTTTATTTAAAATTTAATTGATTCAGTAATTTTGGATTATGCACCAGTAACCCAAAATGAACCCGATAATCAGCCTGAAATTTACCAGTGACTAAAATTATCCTGACTTGTATTAAACCCAAACCCAAATAAAATCGATCGAACATGAACCCAAATTTGAAATATATGAAACCTGAAATCAAATGTAATATAAAATAATCCAACTTGGACATGAATTTATGCTAACTCCATTAAACCCGAACCTAAATTGCCTAACTCATTCTTGACCTCACTTACCCAATTGTTATGCCCATCCCTTCCCCTCCTTGGCTTGCTAAAGCTTCACCTCCAATTATGCCTCCTAACATCGCCAACCACCTCTCTCAGCTAGCCTGGAAGCTGCTTGTTGGTTTGCCACCCTAATTTCACCATCCCACTATCGTATTAAAGAAATATGGCAACAAATCAAGGGCAATGGCTGATGAGCATTTTGCCAGCACCATCTAGGAGAGGTCATAGGGCACGAGGCGACATGAGGGTAGGTGGATTGTGGTTGCATGTCTGGTGATGGTATGTAAGATAGTGGTAGGATTGGAGCAGTGGTAGCTACTAAGTTTTGACCAAAAAGAGATGACTTGGGGTCAAACCCTTTTGTTATCACTTAATTGAGCCCTTAATGTTTTTTTGGTTTGTGTATATATAATTAGTAAAATAACTACTACAAAATCATAAAATTAGATGCACTAAAAAATAACGTAAGAAAAATTTTAATAGAAAATTAGAACATGTACAAATACATAAACATAGTTGCAGAAATACATAAGTATGAAACAATAAATTTATTTTTATTAATTAATCTTATAAACCTACGGTGCATATTTAATATTTAATAATAAAATTAGCAAGTGTTACATAAATATTTGAACAATTAAACTCATACATATAATTGAATAAACCCATAACAATTTTCAAAATTTCATTTATATACTTGTCTTACATGTTTATGCATATATCTGACTTTCTTTGTACATTGGATTTACACATATCTGTCATCTAATTTATACATATGTCAGATTTTGATAGGATGAACATTTTAGCATATCTCAATTTGAACATATATGTCATTTAGTTTGCACATAACTTTAGCTTTATATGTACATCAAGTTTATATATATCTAACGTATCATTTGTAAATATCACTAATTTATTACTATTGATTGAATTTTTAATCAATATCATTTCATTTATAAAAAATGTAATCTATGTATAAATGGTATGAAAAGATAAAATGTATATCTCCTTTTTAAAAAACACCTAAAATAACCTAGTGGTACTTGCAAAAAGAGGAGTGTCTATAGAAAAAACTGGCAAAGTGTGTCCTAAAATTAAACCAAAAGAATACCAACCAAATAAAAATAGTAGTCTTAATAACACTCAAAAGATCAATAGTATTTTAGCAAATAGAGTGATGCAATCTTTTATTGCATTCCTGCTAAAGAGTATAAAACAAAGTAACAATACAAGCTCTCCTAATTGCAGATTTAAAAAAAATTTCCATTCACCACACTTCCAAACCAGCTACAGAAATAATCCCATTGTCTTGGAGCATTTTTTAAACGAAGCTTACACATATATTCTTGCCGAAGATATAAAAAGTAGTAGCATTCAAAAAAGAAATGGTTTTTGTATTCTTCATGCAGAAAGTAGAGAGGACAAAGGGTAAATTCCAAAGCCATATACTAAGTTAATCAAACTAGAGCAGGTAATTGATTTAACACGGCTATCTAGCACCACATCAGAAAAGAAAACTTCAGAACTAAGTTCTAAACCATTTTAGACCAAGGCACTCTATCAAAGTTTTCCACCATATGAAGATAAGCAGGTTTCATAACAATCTTGCCATTTCTTATGCAGTCTCAAATTTGGTCATGAACACAATCAGAGTAGTAAGCTCTGGCCTTTAAGAAATGTTTTTAACAAATAGACACATCACTTGATGAAGTGATCTCCCAAATATTTGAATCATGTTAGCAATAGGCATGGATCCATAAAACCTATAAGATTTCTTTATTAGTCAGTAATCTTTAAAGTTTGTTACCATTTGAAGCAATATTCAAACCAATTAAACTGAAAAATGCCCAAACCAATTTAGGACTAACGCACAAAAACTTTAGACCAAGCAATGGAAAATTTCTTTCCAAAGATGGAGCTAATCTAGAGAAAAGCTTCACAAAATTTCTCCAAGTGATTAAGCACTCCCATAGGAATGAAGAAAATGGTAGCCCAATAGGCTTGAATGCTAAAGATCATTGATTTGATCAACTAGAGCCTATTAACATAAGAAAGAAACTTAATAGACTAGGCATTAAGGCTTTGAAGGATTTTCCCTTCAAGAGTTTTACAATGTTTGATTTGAAGCCCCACTCAACCAAGAGAACTCCAAGATACATAAGAGAGAGGGGCCCTTTAGACATATTCAAGATGGATATATTGTCTTTTCCAACCTTAAGATCAACACCACCAAAGAAAACATGACTTTTGTCATAATTTATCTATAGACTAGTGGTTTAAGAGAAAAACCTTCAAACAATAACAAATATTTCTGGCAAAGCTAGTATCTCATCGAGTACAAATCATAATATCATCCACAAAGATAACATGAAAGAGATTAACTTTCTTGCATTTAGGATGATATCCAATATAAACCTTATAAAACATTTTCCTGAATGCTCTAGATAGATAATCCATAGTAATAATAGACAAAAAGGACAAATAAGGTCACCCTGTTTCACGTTGTTTTTTCCAAGGAAAAAAGGTACATAAGGAGCCATTCAAAACTTTAGAATAATAAGGGATCTAACATAATCCACTACCCAATTGACCCATCTTTCATGGAAGCCAACATTAAGTAAAAATTGCTCTTAAAAATTCCAATCCAGTAAGTCAAAAGCCTTCTTTAATTCAATCTTTACACAAAATTTGGGTTGGATAATTTCCTGACACTTCTGGAAAAAAGGTGGGATATTTGAGCTTTCAAAGACAAAGACATTATTCCAAAGAATGGAGAAGAACCTGATGCATCTGTTGAAGAAAATTCAATAGAGGATGATAGTGTGCCTAGAACGAAGTCTATCCATGCATTCATGACTCATTCTGCAAAGGTTTCTTGGCCTAAAACACCTATTGGGCCTACATGGGCTTTCTTGCATAAGTTCTCTAGAGGCCCATTACCGATGAGGTAGAAAGAAAATATAAAATGAGCTCAAAAGAGAGGAAGCCACTTGAAGTCACCCAAGAATCCATGTGTCAATATAGAAAGCATGCATAGCTTAACAAAAAGCAAAAATGATGCCATATAACTATGAGTAGACTTGACAGAGAATTAGTTTTCATGGATTTTCTAGAAAAATAGCCACAATTATCTCTATTGGGGCTGAAAAGAAGCTTTTCAGATCATTGTTCCATTTTGTTAAGGCAGCTTTGACAAGATTATGGACCAACCCCCTTCAAATTTTGTAATGCTTGGTTATTACATAAAGACTTCATGACTTTTATAGAGTAGGAATAAAAGAGTTTTGATGTCATGAATAGTACAATTTTTATTCTTATAGAAAATTTTGAAAAAATTGAAGACAAGTCTCAGAAGTTGGAATAGAAATGTGTTTGGTAACATAGGTTCAAATCTTGATGAATGTTTGGACAAGATGGCAGAAAAACAAGACCTGTCTAACTTAGGCATCATGGAGAAAAAAATGTGGTTGAGCAAGTATTGGGAATATTAGGAAAAGAAGGAAGTTTTTTTTAAACAAAAAGCTAGAGATTTTTGAATTAAAGGATTTTCAGTCAGTGGTTGCTGGATTGAAAATCCTGATGACGTAAAAAATGAGGCAAAGCAAATTTTTCTTGGAGAAATTCAAAAAGACTTGAAGCATAACCTAACTTTTTACTCTAGAAAAATTAAAAGCCGAATAATCTCTAATTCCTACATCTAGAAGCACCTTTCGAAAAGGATTAAATCAAAGCTATAGTTTTGGATTGTGGGGGAGATAAATCACCTAGTCCAAATGGTTTTAACTTCACGTTCTTTACGAGGTGCTAGAACATAGTAAAGGATGATGTCTATAATTTGTAAAAGAGTTTGGAGGTTCTGGTAAATTGGTAAGAGGCAATAATGCTTCCTTCCTTACCTTTATTCTAAAAAAAGCAAATCCAATTGGTCTTTCAGATTATAGACCAAATAGTTTGATTGGTTCTTTGTACAAAATAACGACCAACCTTCTTACTTATAGGCTGAGAAACATAATTCATGATTTGATCAGCCATACTCAGATCGCATTCATTCAAGGAAAGGTAATATTGGATAGAGTGCTTGTAGCAAACAAAGTTGTCAACTTTACAAAGAAAGAGAAATTTAAAATGGCCCTTTTTAAGATTGATTTTGAGAAGGCTTTTGACAATGTAAATTAGAACTTTCTATTCTAGAAGATGAGGCATAGGAAATTTGGTGAAAAATGGTTGTCTTGGGTTAAAGGATTCATTACAATAGATTCAATCTCTATACTAAAAAATAAAAGCCCTTCTTCAAAATTTAGCTTGGAAAAGGGCCTTAGATATGACAACTCTCCTAGTCAATGACTAGCTTTGACCTAGTAAGTGTGTTTTATTTAAGTGTTTTCAATTAAGTATCTCAAGTTAGCATCTTATTGAGCAAAAAAGACAAGCTAAGTAAAGTAAAGATGAGTTCCTAAGTGTAATTTGGCACTTAAGAGTCAAAAGGGTAAAATGGTAATTTTTACCCAAGTGAGTGGTATGACTATAATTTTAAAGAATTTAGGGTCATGTAAGAAATTTTGACTATTTAATTTAAAACCATAAGTTAATATTGCTATTAGAATCATCATTTGAAAGAAAACTGCAACAATAGCACTAAGTGCTCAAGTGAGTCATTTATGTCCTAAATAGCTTATGTGTCCAAGGAGCAAAGTGAAAGAGACTTATGAAAATTCTTTAGAACCAATGAGGGAAAATTTTTGGTGTGTTTTTAGTGGCAAAAGTTAAACAAAAGTGGACTTGAGAGTCGAGAGACAAGAGAACAAAAGTTGGCCTTAGTGGAGTTCATAGGATGTTTCTACCAACAATTGACCACCATTGTCCATCCCTTTCTTTCCCATTTCATGGCTCCCTCTCTATAGCATCTTGTCTCTTACAAACCACCCCAATCCTACTAATTTCCATCAAATTTAAAGTCCCAAGGTGAATTCAAGAAGGCCCCAACTCATTCTTGGTGCATTTGCCTCATTCTAGCTCTTTATTGCTTATTTTGGGCATAAAAACTAAGGTAAGCTTCTTGGTTTGGTTTGAGCAAGTTCTAAGTTGTTTGAGTGACTATAAACTGCCTTGATTTAAAGTTCTTGCTGCCACATCACATTGGTTTTAGGCCTGGAACTAAAGAGAGCTAAGTTGAGCTCAAGTATGCTTGTGGTTTGTTCTTACTTTATGGCTGTATTTGAGGTAAGGGTTCAAGTAAATTGAGCTCAAATAATGTATATAAATGTAGTATTACATGTGGGAATGAAACAAAAACAAGACCCATGTGAATTGGCTTTGGGAATTGAAAAATTGAGTAAGTTTTGTGTAAGATAGCACGTAGTCGCACAATGCTGGAAGGGCATTAGCAATGCATCACCGTGGTAATGCATAATGGCAATGTGTCTTTGTGGTGATGTGAATTGGTGATGTATCACCAATTCACATCACCACAAAGACACATTATCACCAACAAGTTCCCAGGAAACTTGAGAATTGATGACCTTGGCGATGCATCGCCAACGGTGTCGCCAAGGCCCAAGCTCTTAAGGTTAGGGCACCTTAAGAATGTTTTAATCTCTTTGTTAACATCCTTAGGATATTCTAAGATGTTCCATAGCTTTGGTTAGGTCTAAAACTCATTCCTAAGTTAGGAAGTAAGCATTATTTAAGTGGTAGCTAAGTTGTGTGATTCAGGTAGGGCTAAGTAAAATGGCTAAAGGGGATAAAAGTGCTCAAGTTGCTAAGAGGGCTTTAAGGTGATTAAGGTGGGTTTTAGAGACTTCATTCACCTGAGCGAGAGGTCTTAGACATTTGGGAAAACAAATAAAAAACCTAAGAGGATCCTAACCAAACCTTGTGATTTGGTAAGTAAGCCACTAAGGAGCTATAAGCTAAGCTCTAGGAGCTTGACAAGCTGCACCATATAAGATGGCTACCTTGCTCAATAAGTTAATGGTAAGAAAAATAAGATTTGAGAGGAGGTGATGACCTATTCTAGGACCCATAAGTTGGAGTTAAGAGAGGTAAAGGATTTGGGATACAAGGACTAGTGTCTCAAGTACCTTCACCATTTGAGCTCACGACAAGTATAAGACACCTAAGATATAAGAAGTCCCAAGGAATATGTAAGTTGCATATCATACATTCATGCATTGCATATCTATTATGCTATTGGTTGTGTTGATTGTTGGTTGGTTTTTTTCTTGTTTGTATTCCATATTTGCATGTTTGCTTGCTATCTTCTTTGTAGCTACCCCAAGGGACCTTTATTGAGTACATTCATGTACTCAATGTACTCATTCCCTTAAGTTTATTTTGCAGGTTCTAACGTCAAGCCTAATAACTAAGTGGATAGTTGTGGGCAAAGTTTCCCCTTTTACAAGTACTTATTCACTATAACCCTTGAAATTCTAAGGTTGTTTGAGATATAAGCATTGTACTAACTAAGTGTTATGCCTTTACAGTGTGAAGGCTAAGTGGTGTATAAGGATAAAAAAAGGCTTGCATTTGGAGTTGATAGCTCAAAGGTAGGGCTCAAGTGATGGATCTTGGTTAAGAATTTTGCCTTGTATTTATATAGTACCTTTTGTGCTAGGATGTTGCCTTTATTAGGTTACATTGTGGTGTTAAACCATTAAGTTACTTTTGGGTGCATGCTGGTGTTGTAGAGTGTGCACAACTATTACTTGAAGTTGAAGTAACTAGTATTTTATTGTCTTGGCACGTTTTAAGTACATTTTAAATGGAATGCCAAGCAGTGTTTTCTTAGGTAGCTTACTTATTTTTTTTGCATCACCAGGGAAAATGCATGCATATCTTCTTGTAAGGTAGGCTAAGAAACTAGTCGCACGTAAATTGTCTTAATTTACTTAAAAGTAATAGTTAGCCAATAGTAACTAAGTCGGATCACAATCCCAAAGAGCCTACAATTTAATTAATTCAGCTCACTAGGACCCCACTCCATGACAATTTGGTATCAGAGCAAGTCAATGGTCCTAGTAGAGAAAATAAGTGACCTAAAATCTAAGTGCTCCTTGTGCTAAGTATAGTTTGTATTGCTTATAAGTTGCTATGGGTGTGGTCTTCTGGCTTTGGTTGCTGGTACCATGGTTAATACTTGGTTAGGTACTCCTGCTGAGGCTCAAGCTCTTGGTGTTAAAACTAGTGGTGTTAATGGGGCAGATATGAGAGAAGTGGTGGCTTTGTTACATTATCTCAATGAATCTATGGACCAGATGCTACATGGCATGTCTAACCTAATTGAAGAGCGTGCTTAACCTCTAAATAAAGGTGATACCTTGGAGGACCCTAATGGAGTAAAGGTCTAAGTGTGCCACGGCCTAGCGGTGCACCAAGGTCAGAGGAGAAATCCTCATCCCTAAGGGCAAGTGCAAGGTCAAGGGCATGTGTCTGAGTGTGCTTTAGTGGACTTTGAAAAAGATAGCGAGGAAGAGGATGAGAAAGATATCCATCCCTAGAGGAAAAGGAGAAGACCCTTTATTTCAGATCATATGGGGATTGTCTCGATATGCCTAAAAAATTAACACTCCAAAGTTTAATGGTGTGCGTGATCTTGATGTCATCGAAGGTTGGTTGTACCAAATTAATGAAATCTTTGATTACAAGAAGTTGGATGACAAGGCTAATATGGATTTAGTGCCTTTCTTTTTGGAAGGCAAAGCTTAATTGTGATGGAAAGATGTCATAGAGGGGCTTAAATCCTACAATGAAAGTTAACCCTGGAAAAGGCCCAAGGAACTTGATTAGACCTAATTTGAGAAAGAATTTTTGAATGAATTCAATAGTGAAGTGGTCCAAGATTAAAAGATGATAGAATTCGATAAGTTGGTTCAAAGAAGTTTGATGGTCCATGACTATGAGAGAAGATTTTGTTCTATTTTTTTACATGCTCTTCATTTGGCTGGGAAGGCTGAACTTAAAGCAAAGAAGTTCATTCATGGAGTTAAGGGGAAGTTAACAAGTTTCTTGACTATTATTGGGGTTTAGACCAATCATGAGGCCATTCAAAAGGCCTTGGCATTTGAAAGGGAGTTGATGGAGGTGAAACCCAAGGATAAGGCCATTGAGCCAAGAGTCATGGTGCACTCAAGATTGCCAGGCAAGAGGCCTAACCCGAGATGAGACCAAGGTACCTCCAAGAGGGTTAAGAAAATTGAGATAGGCCGTTGCCCTAAATGTCAGAAGTTTCATGGTAACAAACCATGAACCCTCATGACTGATCTCCATAATTACTACCGCCTGGGCTAGGGAATGCCCAAGGCTTTGGCAAAAGCAAGGCCAAGGAAGGTCGAAAGCCTCAAAAGCTGGAAATGCATCTATTGGAGCTCTTATGTAGCCATGTGTTTTAACCTTGACAGACTAGACACCTAGAGAGCCGACAACTATGCAAGGTAACTCTAATGTTTAGAATAGTAATATTAAGATTTTATTTGACATTGGTGCTACTATTTCTGCCATTTCCTTGAACATGATTGTCAAGTTAGGATTGCAAAGAACTTTGATGGATAGGATAAGATTTATTAAGATTGGTAGGAGGAATATTATCTTCACCAATATAATGGTTAAGGGTTATCCTTTAGAGTTAGGGGGTCATAGTGTTTTGTGTGACCTTTGGGTTTTAGCCTCGGTCCTATATAATGTTGTCCTTGGAATGAATTGCTTAAGTAAGTATAAGGCCCAGATCGACTGTGCAGGTTGTAAGGTCACCCTTGCGGATACCTCGGGGGCGAGTCTAACTTGCACGGGCAGTTTGGAAAGTAGTGCTAGAAGCTTGCACCTCAAGTTAATGGAGTCCATTCCCATTGTGAGCGAAGAAGAATATTACTCATTGGATGGGGTGGCAGTCGGGAAACAACCTAAGGAAATCCCAACAGCCAATCTATTTCCAGAAGTTTTCCTATATACCTCCTAGGGTTACCTCCAAATATGGAGATTGAATTCTCCATACACTTACAACCTAGTGCAGAACTGATTTTGCATACCCCCATATTAGATGTCAGCACTTGAAAATACAGTTAGAAGAGCTACTTCAAATGGGATTTATAAGGCCAAGTGTTTCCCTATGGGGTGCTCCAATATTGTTTGTGAAGAAAAAGGATGGAACCTTATGTTTGTGTATAGACTACAATAAACTAAATGTAGTAACTGTAAAGAACAAATATCCATTGCCCACGATTAATGACTTATTTGATAGGTTAAGATGGGCAAAGGTCTTTTCTAAAGTAGACCTACAGTCTAGATACTTCTAGATAAGAGAAAAGGAATAAGATATCCCAAAAGCTGCATCTAGAACTAGGTATGGGCATTAGGAGTACACAGTTATTCCTTTCAGAGTGACTAATGCTCCGACAGTTTTCATGGATGCCATGAATCAAATTTTTAGGCCCTAGCTAGATCAGTTTGCTAAGGTATTCATTGATGGCATATTGGTGTACTTTAGGACTCCCTAAGAACATGAGGAGCATTTAAAGATAGCTTTGCAAGTGCTTAAAAAAAACCAGTATTATGCGAAACTATTTAAGTGCCAATTCTGGGCAAGTGAAATTCCATTCCTTAAGTTGTGATGGAGTGGAAATGCCCAACAACTGCAAGTGAAATTTGAGGTTTATTAGGATTGGCGGGCTATTATAGAAGGTTCATTGAGAAATTTTCCATGATAGCTTCATCATTGACTACCTTGATAAAGAAGGCATAAAAGTTCATTTGGAGTTGTAAGTGTGAGGAAAGTTTTCATGAGCTTAAGAAAAGGTTAACTTCTGCTCCTATCTTGATGCTACCAAATCCGCATAAGACTTTTGTGGTGTATACCAAAGCATCTAGGGCAAGATTATGATGTGTGTTGATGCAAGATAACCAAGTGATTACATATGCATCTGGGTAGTTAAGGCTTAGCGAATTGAAATAACTTTTGCACAATCATGAGTTGGCAGCCATTGTGTTCACCTTAAAGCTTTAGAGACACTACCTTATAAGAAGGTCTTTTAAGATCTTTGCAGACCATAAGAGTCTCAAGTACTTGTTTACCTAAAAGGACATGAACATGAAGCAAAGAAGGTGGATCAAGCATATAAAGGATTATGATTGGTTGATAGACTATTGTTCTGGTAAAGGCAATGTAGTTGCTGATGCCTTGAGCCGCAAGTAATCTGGGGTGATTCTTTCTATGGTTCAAGAAGCTATTACCTCATAGAGTTCCAGTGTGGAACAATTTTTGGTCTTATTTGAAACATGGCGAGACTAGGAATGACTCAATTTATAGTCCTTGAGATTTAATCAACATGACTGGCTAAGGTTAAGAAAGCTCAAGACAGGGACCCAAACTTGATGAAAGTTTTTGGGGAGGAAAGGCATGGTACCGTATTGAAAGAATTTTAGTACAATGATGGGTTGCTTTATTATGGTGACCAACTCTATGTGCCAAGTGATTTAAGGCAACAAGTGTTGCAAAAAGAACATATGGGAAAGCTTAATATTCCCCCTAGTGTGAATAAGATGTACTATGACTTTGGGACTCATTTCTGGTGGCCAAAGTCTAAAAGGGACATATATGAATATGTGTCTAAGTGCCTCACTTGTTAAATCGTGAAGGCAGAGCATCAAAAGCCGTCATGAATAATGCAAAGTTTACCCCTCCCGAAGAGAAAGTAGGGGTCCATCACCATGTACTTTTATGTTGGGTTACCCAACACTAGAAGTCAGCATGACTTAATTTGGGTGGTAGTGGATAGGTTAACAAAGTTGAGAGACTTTATCCTTATTAAGATTACATATACTATGGAGAAGTTGGCCTAGTTATATATCTGAAAAATGGTGAGACTCCATGGAATCCCTAATTAGATTGTATCTGATAGAGATCCCTATTTTGTCTCAAGGTTCAAGAATGTTTTTTAAAGGGTTATGGGTTCCATAGTGAGCCTAAGTATTGCTTATCATCCTCAAACTGATGGGCAAATTGAGCGGGTGATCCAAACTTTGGAAGACATGTTGCTAAGTTATGTCATGAATTTTAGAAGGGATTAAGACCAACACATGTCTTTGATTGAGTTTGCTTATAACAACAGCTATCAAGAAGGTATTAAGATGGCGCCCTATGATGCTTTGTATGGGTGTAAGTGTGTGACGTGTTATTGTAAGGTAGATAAGGCAGGTGAAATGGTTGTTGCCTTGGAAATAATTGTTGAGGCCATGGCAAAGATTAAGTTGATCTAAGCAAGGATCAAGGCTGCCTCAGACCGACAGGACAAGTTTGTCAATGTGTGAAGGAAAAATTTGGAATTTGATGTAGGAGATAAAGTACTCCTTAAGGTTTTCCCAATGAAGGGTGTTGCTAGGTTTGGCCAAAGAGGTAAGTTGGCTCCAAGATATGTTGGTCCTTTTGAAATCGTTAAGAGCGTCAAGAACGTGGCTTATTGGTTGGCCTTGCCACCAAGGTTGGCCCATGTTCACAATCTCTTTCATGTAAGTTCCTTAGGGAAATACATTATGAACCCTAGGCAAGTGTTAGCCCCATCCTTCATTCTAATAATGGAGGACTTAAGTGGTAAGGAATACCCCGTCAAGTTTTTTGACCACCAAGTTCAAAAACTAAAAACAAAGTGGATCCCAATAATCAAGGTACTATGATCTAACCATGGGGAGAAGAGGCCACCTGAGAGACCGAGCAGGACATGCAAAGGTAATATCAAAGTGAATTTGCCCAATTAAGTCAGAATTTGGGGGACCAAATTTCTGAATGAGGGGAGGATATGACAACTCTCCTGGTCAATGACTAGCTTTAACGTAGTAAGTGTTTTTTATCAAGTGTTTTCACATAAGTACCTTAAGTTAGCTTCTTATTAAGTAAGAAAGACAAGCAAAGTAAAGTAAAGATGAGTTCCTAAGTGTTATTTGGCAACTAAGATTCAAAATGGCAAAATGGTAATTTTGACCAAAGTGAGAGGCTTGACTATAATTTTTAAGAAATTAGGGTCATGTAAGTAATTTTGACTATTTAAGTTAAGTCCATAAGTTAATCTAACTATTAGAACCATCGTTTGAAAGAAAAGTACAAAAAATGCACTACATGCTCAAGTGAGTCATTTACATCCTAAGTGGCATAGATGTCCAAAAAGCTAAGTGTAAGAGCTTATGAACATTCTTTAGGACCAAGAAAGGATGATTTTGGGTGTGTGTTTAGTGGACAACATGAAACAAAAGAGGACTTGAGGGCCAAGAGTCAAGAAAACAAAAGTTGGCCTGGGTGGAGTTGGTAAGATGTTTCTACCAAGAATTGACCACCATTGCCCATCCCTTTCTTTCCTATTTCACAGCTTCATTTCTCTAGCAGCTTGTCTGCTACAAGCCACCCCAATCCCACAAATTTTTATCAAATTTGAAGGTACTAAGGTGAATTCAAGATGTGCTTGTGGTAGGTTGAGCTCAAGTGTGCTTGTGGTCCTTGTGTTTTATTCTTGCTTTATGACTGCATTTAAAGTAAGGGTTTGATTTAATTTAGCTCAAGCAATGCAAAGAAATGTAGTATTACATGTGAGAATGAAGCGGAAACAAGATCAACATGAATTGGCTTTGGGAATTGAAAGATTGAGTAGGTTTCATGCAAGATAGCATGTAGTTGCCCAATGCTGGAAGGGCATTAGTGACGCATCACTAATGGCGTCGCCAAGTCTCAAGTCTCTCCAGCTCGGGGTATCTTAAGAATGTCTTAATCTCTCGGTTAACATCCCTAAGCTATTTTATGATGTTCCATAGCTTTGGTTAGGTCTAAAACTAATTCGTAAGCTGAGAATTATGTGTTATTTATGTGGTAGCTAAGTGGTATGGTTAAGGTATGGCTAAGTAGAGTGGCCAAGGCGGTAAAAGTGCGCAAGTTGCTAAAGGGCCACTAAGAGGATTAAGGTGGGTTTTAGGGTCCTCGTTCAGCAAAGTGAGAGGTCTTAGACCCTTGGGAAAATAAAGAAGAAACCTAAAAGGATCCCAATCAAACCTTGTGGTTTGGTAAGTAAACCATTAAGGAGCTCCAATCTAAGCTTTAAGAGCTTGGCAAGTTAGACCACATTAGATAGCTACATTGAACAATAATATAAGGGTAACATGAGTAACATTTGAAAGAAGTGATGGCCTACTTTGGGACTCGTAAGTGGGACTTAATGGAGGTAAAAGATTCAGGATAAGAGTGGTAATGTCTCAAGTACCTCCGCCGTTTGAGCTCACAGCAATTATAAGGCACCTAAGGTGTAAGAAGTCCTACGGAATGTGTATGTTGCATATCATACATTCATGCACTTCATATCTATTATGTTATTGGTTGTGTTGATTTTTGGTTAGTTGTTTGCTTATTTGTATGCCATATTTGTATGTTTGCTTGATATTTTCTTTGTAGGTACCCCATGGGACCCTTACGGAGTACATTCATGTACTCATTCCCATAAGTTTATTATGCAGGTTCTAACGTTGGGACTAACAACTAAATGGATACTTGTGGGCTAGGTTTCCCCTATTGTAGGTACTTATTCACTAGAATCCTTGAGATTCTAAGGTTACTTGAGATATAAGCTTTGAACTAACTAAGTGTTATGCCTTTGCCTTTACAATGTAGAGGCTAAGCGGTGCATAAGGATAAGAAAGGGCTTGCATTTAAATCTTGATAGCTCAAATGTGGGGCTCAAGTGATGGATCTTGGTTAAGAATTTTTCTCTGTATTTATATAGTACCTTGTGTACTAACATGTTGCCTCTATTAGGTTACAATGTGGTGTTAAATAATTAAGTTACTTTTGGGTGCATGCTAGTGTTGTAGAGTGTGCATAAAATATTACTTGAAGTTGAGGTAACTAGTATTTTATTGTCTTGGCATGTTTTAAGTATGTTTTAAATGGAACGTTGAAGCAATGTTTTCTTAAATGGTTTACTTATCTATTTTTCTTTGCCAGGACAAACGCATGCATATCTTTTGAAGGGTAGGCTAAAAAACTAGTTGCACATAGATCGTCTTAATTTACTTAAAAGTAATAGTTATCCAATAGTAACTAAGTAGGATCACATTCCCAAAGGGCCTACAGGCTAAACAATTCGGCATAATGGGACCTCACTCTATGACATCAGACAAGGAGACCCTTTGTCCCCATTCCTATTTCTAGTTGTTTTGGAAGCCCATCATTACTTGATAAGGCTGCTATTGACTTAGGAGTACTAAAAGGAATTAAGTTGAGAAGAACTTACTCACTCACAACTTGCAAATGATGCCCTACTATTAGGAGAATGGTGTGAGGAAAATTTGAGGCAATTCAAAAGAGTTTCTTGCTATTTTCAGCTTTTTTCGAGACTTAAAATTAATCTTGCTAAAAGCAGCCTTATTGGAGCTAATTGTATTGAAGAGGAAGTGTAAAGGATTACCTCTCAAATCAACTGTCATGTGGGTTCTGATGCCCAGGGGCTTCATCGTTGGTAGTCATGGTGACTGATGGAGGGACTCCCGGAGAGGAAGAACGCCTGGTGGCCAATTTGCCCAAGGGAGAGTGCTTGAGATGTTCAGAAAAAGTGGGTTAGGAGGTCCTCGGGGTATTGTTCCGGGGAGGAGCCTCCGACACCCAAGTCAGTGGTGCTGAGAGAAGGCGGAGGAAATAGCACTGAGGGGTTCAGTGAACTCGCCTAGTCGTATTTTCTCAGAGTGAGGAGTCAGGATATTTGGCAACCGTTTGCCAAGGTGTACTCCCTGGTATTTATAGAGGTGTCCAGCCCGTTCAGATCGTGACACGTGTTCGGTCGGATGTTTTCTGAATGTCTGGGTGTAGAGGACAAGTAGCTGGTGGCAGGCTTCCTTGAGCCCTAAGCCGAGATGGGCCATGATGTGACTTTGATGGCGTCGGCGTGTCAGAGCGCCGTTTGAGGCGGCTTGTGACGTCTGTGGGCGACATGTTAGAGGCTTCCTTAAATGCTCCTGCCGTACTCCTGAGGTCCCTGGGTGAGGTCGTCCTCTAGTACGGACCGTGCCACTTCGGGAAACATGCCCCTAGTTCGGGGGTTCCCAGATTCAGGGAGCTCCGCCTTCGGGAAGATCACGTTCGGCCCGCACTAGCTAGTGAAACTCTTCCGAAGGCGGTCCGTTTACTACCTCGGGGGGGCTAATAGTATCCTCAAGTTCCCTGGCGTGCCGAGCTCGGGCTCTTTGGCTTGTCTCCGAGGTGTGTGATCCCACATTTTTCCGGGTAGCGCCAGATCTCCTGGCCATTCTGGTGGCAGGGAGTTCGGCCAGGTGGAGGCGATAGTCCTTCGGCTATCACATGCCCCCCTTTGGAAAGCCGAAGTGACGACTTCGGTTTTGTTTTCTTTCCGAGGATATTCTTTGGGAGTTTATAGAGAGTAACACCTGTGTCGAAGGTACACCTCTTGCCCAAAGGTGTGGGCTGCTCGGCCTTGGCCTGTTTTTTTTGGTGTCTCTGAGGCAAAGCCTGCGCCGAAGATACACCTCTTGCCCGAAGGTATGGGCTGTTCGGCCATAGCCCGTCTTTTGGTGTCTTCGAGGCAATCCTGCTTCTTTGCTTTTGCAGGTCTGTGCAGCGTTGCGTCTGATGGCCAAGCGTGTCAGTCTGAGCGACGCGTTTCAGTTGTTTAGGGATGTCAGAAGACGTGTCCCCTATTTTGGCGCAGCGGTTGACACGTGGCACACTGTCATTGGAGGAGAGTCACGTCGTTTACAGAGAGCGCGTCTTTTCAGGCGCAGAGTGCAGTTACGGCGACGGTTCGCCTTCAAAGGGCACTTATGACGTCGTTTCGGTTACCCACCTTTGGCCTATAAATAGCCCATTCCGTCATAAGCCGCTTTTGCTTTTGCTTCTGCTCTTTCCCTGCTTGCCCTTTTCTCTATGCTTTCTCTTGCTTTTGCGGCGGAGCTGTTTTAACGGAGCTTTTTCCGGCAACCTTTTACGATGGTGACCTCCGATTTTGGCAAGTCTTTTGGTGGGTTTTTTCTTTCCAGAGTCTTTTGATACCTCTGTTTTTTCGAGTTTTTGCCGGAATTTGTTTTCTTGCCTTTTTCCGAACTCGTTTTTCTGTCCAAAATGCCTATCCCTGAGAGCTGGCAGCCTCTTTTATCTCATCCTTGTTGCACCACCCCTAAAAAATTAGAGAGGTGGAAGAAGAAGTTCTTTTTTCCCTCTTACGCCATTACCCGGCTGCCACGATCTGACCACTATGCTTTTTCAAACCATAGTAATGAGGTTACCGTTTTCCGAGCCCAGCTGAAGGCCGGACTTCGGTATCCTCCCCCGAAGATGGTTTGCGAGTTCTGCCAATTTCATGGCATTGCTGTGAATCAGCTTCCCCCGAACTCGTACTGCTATTTTAACGCCTTCCTCTGTATGTGTGGTGTCTTCGGGATAAAACCCCATTTTGTAATTTTCATGTAGTACTACAAGCTCTTCGTGGTCCCGAAGGGTGGCTTCTATTTCATGCTACCTCGGGGATTCGGGAGCAAAAAATTCTTGTTCACTTTTTCCACTAAAGACAGTTGGTGAGGGTGGCAACAGAAATTCTTCTTCCTGAAGATAGATGAGGCCTGGTCGTATGTTCCGACCAAATGGGCTCGGGGAAAGCTGGATGTAGACGTCGTTGATTCGAGGATACTACTGACTCCAGAGTTGGCTCCCGTGTTCGAGGACTTTGACGGACGTATTCGCGCTGTCTCCGACTGGGCTCCCGAGGTCGCTCCGCGCTCCCTGTACCCCTTCCCCATTAACTGGAGGTTGATGACCGAAGAGGTCCTTCGGAAGTTAGGGGTGGTCAAGGAGCATGAGACTGACCTCGAGATGCCAGCTCCTGCTATCGCCGGGAAGGACTCCTGGTTAGTGCAACTCCTTCGGGAGGAAGTTTCTTTCGAAACACTTTTCGAAAGTAAGTTATCTTCTACTCCCTTGCAGTTTTTCCCTCGGACTTACGCTGATGTCTTTTTTCTTTTTCAGAGATGGGGGACAGGACTGCTGCATTCTACAAGTCCCTTTTCTCCGACCAGGTGGAGAAGGGCTATTAGACAAAGAAGGCGGCTTCCCGAAGGTGGAAGTCTACTGGCGCTGGTCCTTCGGCGAAACGGGCAAGGAAAACTGCCCAGCTTCCTCAGCAAGAAATTTCTGAGGAGGCTGCCGAGGAGCCAGGGGCAGCCGAGATTCCGCCGCCCGAGGCTGCTGCCGATGTCCCTGCCGCTGCCGAGGTTCCTTCCGCCGACGTCCTTCCCCAGAGCCCTTCCGCACCGCAGGCCCTTCTAGAGGCCGTGGTAGAGGCTCCTTCTGCCGAGGAGCGGCGCAGGAAGAAAGGCAAGGGGATTTCGACCGAGGAGTCTCAGGACTCCGAGGACGTCGTGGTAGAAGTGCCACCAGGTTTGTTGTTTTCAGAACAAGTATGGCTCTTTTGTTTTTCTGAAATTTCCTTTGTTTCTGACCTGCTTCTCGTTTTTGCCATGCAGGGGAGTTGCTTACTTCGAACTGGGCGGCCGAACACGCGAAGAAGCGGGCCCTTCGCGATGCCAAAGTCCCGCAAGGGAAGATACCCAAAGAGCCTTTCTGGACGTTCACGGAGGACATGAACTTGTACTTCGAGGACTGTCCTGAAATGGCGAAGCAGATTTCGAAGGGGGTGCTTACAGAGGCCTCCTTCAAGGCTATTGCAGCGGCCCATCCGGGCGATGACACCCTCGCCGCGAAAGTTACCGAGCATGCTGCTCAGGTGTGCTCTTTACACCTTTTTCCCTTCAATTTTTCCTGAGTGCTTGGCTCTTACTGACCTTGCATTCATCTTTTCGCAGCTGCTGGGGTACGCCGGCTTTCTCCGAGTTCGGGTAGCCAGGTAGACGGCGTTCCGAGCTTCGGCCTTAGAGGCCTTAGAAAAAGCGAAAGTCACGTGCTCGGAATTGACCGCCAAGAACCAGCAGCTGGCAGATGCTGCGAAGAAAGAATTTGCTGCCCTTCTGGAGGAGTTCCGGAAGGAAAAGGAAGACCTTGAGAAGGACTCCTCCCAGAAGATTGCTGACCTCGGCGATCAGGTGGCGGGGATGCTCGCTACCAACCAAGACCTTCTCAAGGATAAGTCAGATTCTGACAAGCTCATACGGTCGTTGGTGACTGAGAAAAACGCTCTTGAAGCCGAGGTCAAGTCTTTGAAGAAGGAGCCCGACGCGAAGAAGAGGATGAAGGCGCTGAAGAAGGAGGTTGCAGATTTGAAGGACGAGCTCGAGGACCTTGAGGTTGAGAAGGACAAATCCTACCAAATGACTAAGGTCGCCTTCCAGGACGGGTTCTGCCTTGCTCGGCACCAAGTCCTTCAGAGGTTCCCAGGTCTGGACCTCCTTTTTTTGGAAGCTCTGAACATTCCCGAGGGGCCTTGGTGGTCCTGGTCAAAAATCGAGCACCTGAACCTACCTTCCATAATTCTGGTGCCGAAGGTGGTGGAAAAGGGCACAGAGGCTGGTGGCTCCCGGGACGCCGAGAACCCTTAGGCTGTTTTAGGGGCCTTTTCCTTTTTTTCCTCTTCGTTTTTGTGCTCCTTCTTTGGGCACTTCTTCTTTGTAAGCCTGATCATTCTCAATGAATATATATATATTTTTTTGGCTAAGTCTTTTTGCAAGATTTTGCATTTCCATCGTCCCGAACAAGTTCGCTCAAGAGACTTCGGGAAACCTACAATCACAAAAAATTATTCTGCGTTTTTTGCGGCGAGTACTTTCGCAAGATTTTTGTTTTCCATTTTTCCGAGCGTGATGGCTCAAGGGACTTCGGAAAATCACATCTGCGCTTTATCACGGCGAACACCTTCGCGGAATTCTGTCTTGCACCATTTTGTACACTTAAGAATTTTTCTCAAGGACATTCTGTACTTAGGATATTTTTTGTACAATACAATCCTTCCGCTCCATCTTAAGCGTAGAATTTCTTCAAGGCGTTTGAGTGCCAAGTGTTTTTCAATTCTACGCCTTCGATGTCGCCAAGTTTGTACACGCCTTTTCGTACTTCGGCAAGAACCAGATAAGGTCCTTCCCAGTTCACGCGAAGTACTCCGTGGGATGGCTTTCGGGGTGCAAAGTCAGCCTTTCGGAGAATGAGGTCCCCTTTCTTGATTTCTTTTGGCCTGGCTCGTAAATTTATAGCCGCAGCCACTCTTTGCTGGAAAGCTTTTCTTCTCAGCTCAGCTATTTCTCTGTGTTCGCCGACGAGGTCGAGCTTCGTTCTTAGGCCGAGGTCGTTTCCACCTTCATCAAATACTTGCACCCGTACTGATGGTCTAACTATCTCGATAGGGATGATGGCCTCTGTTCCGAAGACGAGTGAGAAGGGAGTCTCCCCTGTGGCTCTTCGGGTCATCGTTCGGTAACTCCATAATACGCTTTGGAGTTCTCCTGGCCATTTCCCTTTTGCTTCCCCCAGTCTCTTTTTCAGGCCATCTTTTATGGTCCTGTTAGATACCTCCACCTGCTCGTTGCTTTGGGGGTGAGCTACTGGAGCGAAGTGCATCTTTATTCCGAGGTCGCTGATAAATTCCTGGAATCCTTTGTCTATGAATTGGGATCCATTATCAGCCACTAGTACCCTCGGTATGCCGAATCTGCATACGATGTTCTTCCATACAAACTTTTGCGCTTCTTTCACCGAGATAGTTGTTAGCGGTTCCGCCTCGACCCATTTGGAGAAATAGTCTACTGCTACCACGCAGAATTTCACGCCTTCGGGCGCTGTGGGGAGTGGCCCAATAAGGTCTATACCCCAAACTGCGAAGGGCCAGGGATAGTCAGCCGAAGTTACCATTTCCGAGGGTGCCCTCTGGATGTTCGCGTGTCTCTGGCAACTACCGCATTTCCGGACGAACTGCCTTGCGTCCTTTCTTAGGGTAGGCCAGAAGTATCCCTGGCGGAGTATCACTGCCGCCAGGGCATCGGTTCTAATGTGTGAACCACACATGCCTTTGTGGACTTCTTCAAGGATCATTTCAGTATCCTCTTCGTTCACACATCTTTGTAGTGGATTCGCGTATCCCTGTCGGTATAGTTCTTCACCGATTAGGAAGAAACGGCCAGAGCGCCTTCGCAGTTTTGCAGCGTCACCGGGGTCTTCAGGGAGCACATTTTTCGCGAGGTACCTTTTTATTGGATCCCTCCATCCTGTTCCCGAGGTCGCTATGCTCAGCACTGAGATGCTCGGATGGTCTAGCACCTCGGTGTAGGTCTTTGACTTCGCCAAGCAATCTGCCTCGGTGTTTTTCCGCCGAGGTACGTTTTCGATCTGTACGGTGTCGAACTCTTGAATGAGTTTTGCTACCAGCTCGTGGTATTTTGCCAAGGTTGGGTCCTTCGCCCCATAGTCTCATGCCATCTGCCGAACTATTAGCTGGGAATCACTGTGAGCCTTTAAGTTTCTCACGCCAATTTTTCTGGCCAGTCGTAATCCCGCTATGAGGGCCTCATACTCAGCCACATTGTTAGTGACGTTGAAGCTAAACTTGATAGCCTTCATTACCTCTAGGCCTTCGGGGCCTCTGATAATTACCCCAGCTCCCTGGTGTTCGGACCCCGAGGCTCTGTCAACATGTAAGGTTCGTTCTGGCTCACCTTCGTTCAGATCCGGATGACTGTCCTCAGTGGTGGGTATTTCGGCAATGAATTCTGCCAGTGCTTTAGCTTTTATGGCCTTCCGAGGTTCATAGGTGATATCATGTTCGCCAAGCTCTATACACCACTTGGAGAGCCTTCCCGAATGATCCACTTTCCTCATAACGTCCCGTAGTGGTAGGCTACTTCGGACGATGATGGGGTGAGCCTGAAAGTATGGTCGCAGCCTTCTCCCTGCAAGCACCAAGGCGTATATAGCTTTTTGCAGCAGAGGGTACCTGACTTCGGCGCCATGCAGGGATTTGCTTACATAGTAGACCGGCCATTGTTTTGGCCCTTCTTCTTTCACGAGGACCGAGCTCACAGCTTTTTCCGTGACGGCGAGGTATAATACGAGGGGCTCTCCCTCGCGAGGTTGTCGCAGAGTCGGCAGGCTGGCTAGGTAGATTTTGAGTTCTTCCCAGGCTTTTCGGTAGTCTTGATCCCAAGGATGGTATTCCCTTCCGAGGTTGCCTTCCTTTTTTGCTGTCTTAGTGAGGACTTTGAAGAAAGGCCGACACCTATCTCCGTACCTGGAAATGAACCTGCTAAGAAAGGTTATTCTTCCGGTGAGTCTCTGCACATCTTTTACTGTGGCAGGAGTTCGGAACTCGAGCAGAGCCTTAATTTTTTCGGGGTTAGCATCGATGCCTCTTTCGGATACCATGTACCCAAGGAACTTTCCCGAGGTCACCCCGAACATGCATTTTTCAGGATTGAGACGAATCCCGAAGGCTCTGAGCTTTTGGAAGGTTTCCTCTAGATCTGCAACGTGGTTGCGAGGGAGCTTGCTTTTGACTATCATATCGTCAACATACACCTCCATGTTTCTCCCCATTTGGTCCTTAAAGACCTTGTTCATCAACCTTTGGTAGGTGGCTCCTGCATTTTTAAGCCCGAAGGGCATCCTGACGTAGCAGTATGTTCCTCCCTCGGTGATGAAGGCGGTTTTTTCTTCATCTTCGGGGTCCATCCTTATTTGATGGTAGCCGCTGAAGGCGTCTAGGAAACTTAGGAGCCCGTATTCAGCAGTTGAGTCTACCAGTTGGTCTATTGGCGGAAGAGGGTACGAGTCTTTCGGGCAAGCATCGTTCAAGTTTCTGAAGTTTATGCACATCCGGAGTTTGCTGCTGCCTTCTTTTGTGGCAATGACCACATTGCTTAACCATTTGGGGTATTTGACCTCCCTGATGACTTCAGCGTCTAACAGGCGCTGGACTTCGGTTTTCACAAAGTTGCTCTTATGGGCTGAGATGCTTCTCTTCTTTTGCCGGACAGGCTTTGCTTCCAGGCTTACTTTGAGGCTATGCTGTATTATGCCAGGGTGCACCCCTGGCATGTCTTTCGGCGAGTAGGCAAAGAGATCTTTATTTTCCAATAGGAAAGATACAAGGTTTTTCTTGTCACCTTCGGGCAAGCTCTTCCCTATTCGGGTAGATTGTCCTGGGACAAGTTCCACTGTTTCCGTTTCCATTCTCATGGGATCTCCTTCTTTGCCCTTCTCTGGCGCCTTTGCCTCCATTGTTTGTGCGAGGTTATTTGCCAGAGCTTTTCGTGCTTTTACAAACACCTTCCTTACCTCGACTTGATCTATGAAGACCTCTGCATCCCCATCCTTGGTGGCGAATGTGATAGTTAAGTACTTCACGTCATGGCGAATGTGCAGGTTTCCCTGTGTCTGCCTTCCAAGGATGGCGTTGTACGAAGAAGGAACGTCCATGACGATAAATCTCGCCATTGTGGAGGCGTACAACTCAGCTGTTCCGTTGACCAAAGTTCCTTTCATCATCAGGGGGAGATCAATCCATCCGAGGACAGGTAGTTCGGACGGTCCAACCCCGAAGGTGGGCGAGGTGACAGGCTTGAGCTCGCTGCTGGAGATGTCCAAATTCGGCAGTAAATGCAAGAATAGGACGTCGATATTTGATCCATCATCAAGCAACACTCTTTTGACGTCCCAGTTCCCTATCCTTGCCATGATTAGCAGCAGATCGTCATGGGGGAAGATGACGGTGGATCCATCCTCGCGAGCCAGTTTTTTTGCCAGACTTTGATATTCCATGACCGCAATCTCTCTGGCCTTCCGCTTTCTTTCCGAGGATGGGAGCCCCGTGGTGATGGTTTGTATTACCCCTGCAGGAGGAGGAGGGCGCTTTTTCGGACTTCTGTTTCTCCATCTGTCGGAGTTGTAGTCCTCGTCTTCGGCCCTTTCTTCCTCATCTTTTCTTCCTTTTGGGGAAGGCATCCGTAGATATTTCCGAAGTTGGCCGAGTTTTATCAGCGACTCAATGTACTTATTCAGTTGGAAGCAGTCTTCGGTGTCGTGGCCGTGGTCGCAGTGAAACTGGCAGAACTTCTTGATGTTTTTCTTGTTATCAGCGGTCATGGCCCTTGGCCGCCGAATCTGCGTCCCCTGCCTTTCCAGCGCCATAAGGATGTTTGTCCGTGTAGTGCTCAGGGGTGTGAAGCTTTGAAGTCTGCTTCCCCGCATCCTCCGAGGTCGGCCTGCCTGTTCAGTTGGATGCCGAGCTTGCTGATTGGACCCTTCGGCACGGTTGTGATCGGACTTCGACCTAGCCATTCTTAGCTCCTCGGCGGTCATGTGCTGTTCGGCCTTTTGGTAAAATTCTCCGAGGGTGTCGAGGGGGTCCTTTGAGAACTCATAAAACAGCTATGAGTCTCGCCGAAGGCCCCGTGTCATGGCGAGGATGCGTATTTCGGGCCGGAAGTCCGGGACGCTTAGAGCTTCCCTGTTGAATCTTTCGACATAGTCTTGGATGGTTTCTCCGTTTCTCTGCTCTATGTCGAACATCTGAACAGGCATCTTCGCCGTTGGTCGGCTTCCAATAAATTGCTGCGCGAAGGCCGTAGACAACTCCTGGAACTCAGTGATGGTTCCTGGGGGCAATGAGTTGTACGACGCAGTTGCTGGTCCCGTGAGGGTGACCTCGAAGCATTTACACATGTTAGCGTCGTCAGCACCATGCATTATCATGCTGCGTCTGTACTTGGTCAGATGGGCCTAGGGATCAGTGCGGCCATCATAAATCTCCAGCCGAGGTACCCTAAAGTCGCCTGGCATGGCTACCTCGGCCACGGCCCGGGTGAACGGGGACCCCTCTTCGCAGAAGGCTCCCGTCAGCTTGTCCCAGACGGGTTTGCGAGCTACCTGCTTTTCCACCCTGTCCAGCCGCGCTAGTATCCTTTCTATGAGGACTGTGACATTAGGCTCTTCCTCTGGGAAGGGAGATCGTCGGCGCCTCTTCGGGGAGCGAGTTTGGCGCTGAGGGGATAGGGACCTCGCCTCAGGCGACGAACTCCTTCGCTGTGAGACTTTCGGTCGCTTGGACCCAGTTTGTCCCACAGGCCGTTTCCCCAGGGGTATATTCTCCGTAGACGACTCTTCGCGCGGGCCTCCGCTTCCCGAACTGCGATGAGTCGACCTCGGGCTTTTCTCCCGAGGGCGTGCAGGTGAGGGAGGTTTTTGGGCCTGTGTCTGCTATGACCACCTTCGGTCGATCTACTGTGTCATTTCGGCCACGACCGAACGCTGAAACTCCCTCATAAAGCTCATAGTGATTACTAGAGGGCGGTTTTTCTCAGGCGTAGAAGTCCCTGGGAGTGTTTGCTCAGCAGCCGGTTGTGTCTCAGGCACGGACAGAGACCTCGAGAGTCCCCTGTCCTTAGAATACCGAGTTTCAACGACGGCGATCTCAGAGCGGGTTCCCACAGACGGCGCCAAATGATGCCCAGGGGCTTCATCGTTGGTAGTCATGGTGACTGATGGAAGGACTCCCGGAAAGGAAGAACGCCTGGTGGCCAATTTTCCCAAGGGAGAATGCCTGAGATGTTCAAAAAAAGTGGGTTAAGAGGTCCCCGGGGTGTTGTTCCGGGGAGGAGCCTCCGACGCCCAAGTCAGTGGTGCTGAGAGAAGGCGGAGGAAATAGCACTGAGGGGTTCAGTGAACTCACCTAGTCGTATTTTCTCAGAGTGAGGAGTCAGGATATTTGCCAACCGTTTGCCAGGGTGTACTCCCTGGTATTTATAGAGGTGTCCAGCCCGTTCAGATCGTGACACGTGTTCGGTCGGATGTTCTCTGAATGTCTGGGCGTAGAGGACAAGTAGCTGGTGGCAGGCTTCCTTGAGCCCTGAGCCGAGACTGGCCATGATGTGACTTTGATGGCGTCGGCGTGTCAGAGCGCCGTTTGAGGCGGCTTGTGACGTCTGTGGGTGACATGTCAGAGGCTTCCTTAAATGCTCCTGCCGTACTCCCGAGGTCCCTGGATGAGGTCGTCCTCTAGTACGGACCGTGCCACTTCGGGAAACATGCCCCCAGTTCGGGGGTTCCCAGATTCAGGGAGCTCCGCCTTCGGGAAGATCACGTTCGGCCCGCACTAGCTGGTGAAACTCTTCCGAAGGCGGTCCGTTTACTACCTCAGGGGGGCTAATAGTATCCTCAAGTTCCCTGGCGTGCCGAGCTCGGGCTCTTTGGCTTGTCTCCAAAGTGTGTGATCCCACCTTTTTCCGGGTAGCGCCAGATCTCCTGGCCATTCTGGTGGCAGGGAGTTCGGCCAGGTGGAGGCGATAGTCCTTCGGCTATCAGGTTCTATCCCTTTTAAATACCTTAGCTTACTTGTTGGTCAATCTATGAGCAGGTTATCTACTTGGAATGAAGTCATTGAAAAAGTTAAATCAAGGCTTTCTTCATGGAAGGCAAAGTATTTGTCCACTAGAGCAAGATTCACACTCATCGAGTCAAGTATTTCTTGTTTGCCCTTGTACTTTTTTTCCTTGTTCCAGCTTCCTCCAGCTACGCTCCATGTTCTTATATCTCTTAGAAATAATTTCTTTTAGAGATGGTTTCTAGGGGATGGAAGGAATATAGATTATGTTAGCATGAAAAAATTTAGTATTGGCATCACCTAACTTTAGCCAATCACATGGGGATTTTTTATTGTCAAAATCTTCCTCATCTTTTTTTGATCTGAGAAGTCTTAAATTGAGATTGTTAGGTCTTTATAGGTCATTGTTTAATCTATTGTAGGGACAAATGAATGAGGAAGTGCACAAAAAATTTAAAGGAAAAAACAAGAATGTCTCAATCGGTCTTTTTTAATATGTTATTGTTGGGACAAATTAATTGGAAAGAGCCCAAGAAGAAAAATCCAAGATATACAATGACTCTCTCCTAACTAACCAATATATTGTTTAGTTTTGGGATTGTGAAAGTTTCATGCTGTTATTGTTTATGTTCATAATGAGAACTAAATTTATTAGGCTTATTTTGTTAGATTTTTTGTGTTAGATCTAAGAATTTTAGTGATTCAGCTATAATTAATCCACTTTCTTTGTGTGCTTGTTCATTTCAATTTCTTTTTGAACCACAAGTAGAATTATGAATATTGATTATAGATCATTGATACTAGCCAATAGATGAATCCACAACACTAATAAAAGAGCAGCTGACCAATACTCCTGTTGATACATCTAATGATAGAAAATTAACATTTCAAGCTTGCATAATTGCAAAGACACCACTATTTCTCCATCTAAGAAAATCTAAGTTGCCACCTGCACACCTAATAGCCATCCTTGGACCAGTTCTTTTGACTAACACTCACTTGGCTTCAATGCCATTTCTTTAAACGTAAAACAACCAGGAACACCTCAAATTATGTGTCCTTCAAAATTTAAGATATGTAAAAATCATTTATTGGAAATGTATAAAAGAAAGTGGGAAATTTGTACAAATAATGTGTGACATATATACAAAAAAAATGAAAATACGTTATCAATATTTTAAATAGTATGTACTAGTTCAAGCTCTCTAAAAAAAAAGTATTAATACCTTAAATCTCATTTTTCACCAAAACTAGAGATATGTATAAATCAAATGACAGATATGTATGAAACTCAACGTATAAAACAAGTGATGGGTATGTACAAAACATATGTAACATATGTAAAAATGAGATGAGAGATAGGTGCAGATATGTTCAAACTTATGCATATGATTTGCCTTAGGTGTACATAAATTATATTCATTTGAACATATACTTTTTATATTTTCATATAATTTATACATAGATTTATTTTCTTTTTGTAAATCAAATGAAATTTAGATTAAGAATATTTATGTAACACTTACTAACTTCACTATTGTATCTTATGTATGCACCCAAGGTTCATAATATTATTTATACAAATGAATTTATTCTTTTATATGTATGTGATTATACATTTCAACAACTATGTTTATGTATTTGAACATGTTATAATTTTATATTAAAATTTTTCCTTTATTATTTTTTAGTACATATAATTTTATGATTTTGTAGGAATTACTTTACTATTTATATATGTAAACATACTAAGAAAATATTAGGAGCTCAATTGAGGGATAGTAAAATGGTTTTGGCCTTAAGTCTTTTCCTTTTAGTAAAAAATTAGTAGCTACCATTGCCGGACGTCCAACTGTGTTCCGGCATAACTCCATTCCGTATATGTCATTCATGATATTTAAGGATATAAATTTATAAATTTTTATTTTTGAAATTCACTTTTAACTATGTCATAAGTTTCTTTCGCATAAAAAATCATGATCATAATTTTTTTTGTGATTACAATCGCAGGAATCATGTACACTCAACATAATTTTTTATGATTATAATGGCATGAATCAAATATTTTTTTTGGAAAAAAATGTAAGTAATATACTAAAATTAATTATTTTTATATACTGTGATCATTTAGTCTATCTCCATCTTACTTGAAACTCTAAATATTTCAACAATCCGGACGCTTATTTTTATTAAGGTAGGTACTTGAATAAATTCATAAAAAAAATAAATTAAATTTTGAAAATATTTTATTCAACTAGTTACCAGATATTCGCGCAGAAAATCAGGAAAATTGAAAATAAATAATTTTTTAAATTTGAAATTAACAAAGATCTAAGCATATGATGGAAGAATTTATCTTTTAAATACGTACGTCATATGCTTCTTTCCCTTAAAAAAACTAATCACGTTTACATGATCAATAAGCGTCAGCAAAACTCTATATAAAGGAGTATACCATTTGGAAGAATTTATCTTTTAAATACGTAAGTCATATGCTTCTTTCCCTTAAAAAAACTAATCACGTTTACATGATCAATAAGCGTCAGCAAAACACTAAATAAAGGAGTATCCCATTTGCAAGATTTCTCACAACAGAGCTCTAAGCATAGGCAAAAAACCAAGTGCAAAGTTTTGAAGCAAGAGCATCCAAATCACTTGGTAATATCTCTTATTTGCTATTAGTACAAGTTTTTGCTTAATTCATTTGCAACCTTCTTCTCTAAGAGCTTTTAAATAAGTCTTGTCAATTAATTCTAAACCATTTTGCAATTCTTAAAATTATGCTCCAACATTTGCAGACAATGGCTGCTGGCAAAATGCAGGGCGCCATTTCAAACTACCTTGGCTATGCCACGGGTTTGATGGACCAAAAGGATTGGAATGGCAAGGGAAACCCGAATAAACCGTACCCACAGTCGATCCCTAACAGTAAAGCAAAAATGTTTGAGCAATCACCAGATACAATGAATAAAAACAATTATGTGCTTTAGTGTATACGGCCCATGACTCTTCCCAAGCAAAAGCTCCTTTGAAAATTGCAGTTGCTTGGAAAAATTCTACAACCAGACCTGGGAAGGTATGTAGCTCAACCTTATTTAGGTACGTGTGATAGGGTGGCCTTAACTTTCCAAGTTAGGTATGTGTATCGATGGCCAAAAATGGCTTGTGTTCTCATTATTTAATGGGAGAACTGGTTCTATTTTAAATTGTATAGTATGTAAACATAATTGAACTCTATACATGCATGTAGTTGGGTTACACAAAAATCTATCTTGCTACTCAAGTTATTGACTGGGAGAACGTCAAGGCAAATCTAGAGAATGCGACTTCTGCGGCCAAGGATAACATTTGTGGAGTGACATCCAGTATCGAATGGAACTTCGTTGCTACAATTCCTTCTGTTGCCATCCAGTTCCAAGCAGCAACAGCACCAAACTAAGCAACAAATGCATGCGCAGTGGAGGAGCATCCATGAGGCACTTAAATAATGTCTAGTGTTAGTACTAATGAATATACTGCCTCTTATTTTTTTGTTAATTTCATGAATTATCTATGTCTCAATATCTATATGTTGTTGTGTTGTGTCCAACTGTATTCTTTGAATTAATGAAGTAACTTCTACAAAGAAGTTAACCTGCATAAACAATGAATTTAATTTTCTTCATTCAAAAATAGAAGCCTGCGAGCGAGTTAGCTAGAAACTCGAAAGTTAAAATGTTGGGGGCCCGGGGGTGTTTGGCAATTGATTTTTCAATCATAAATAAACAAAGTTGAGCATATCACATACGAAATTTTGGTGTTGGGAAAGGGGTAAACAACTCACTTGAGCACAACTATCAGATCTTGCTTGTACTAATAAATTGTTGAGAGCAAGCGAGTTAAGATCTGATAATTAAATTGAGATCGTGCAAGTCACCATTTGACAATAAAGAAAAAGGGTTCCAGAAAATGGCTTGGAAACCAGTAATTAGATGAAGCTTAAACAATCGAAAAGAGTTTCTTTTGTCTTGAATGATGTATGAGTTTACACCTCTCGATTGTTCATTTCATTTTCCTGTTTTTGTACTTTTTTTTATCAGAATATGACGTAATTAATTAAGAAGACCGGTTCGGAGCTGGCAAAAAAATACAACAGATGAAAATATGACACAAGTTAAATAAAAAAAAAAACAGAGAAGGCTAATTTCAATTTAGAAGATCCAAAGATGAGTTAAGGATTTAATATAGAAAACTATTTGTGCTACCTTGATATCTATTCGTCAACTCAGTCCTTGTCTTTCTACTGGATGTCAAGAAGGTCCGAGAAGACAATTCACTCCTTCTCACCGTGGTGTTTCAATCCCTTCCGGTTTCGTAGGGAAGGCTGTTTTTTCTTTTTCTTAAAAACTATATTTCGGTTGCAATTTCTCAGCATCTTGCTCTCTATTAATAAAGTTATTTGCTGATTAAAAAAAAAAGGTTTTGTTCTTGTTATTTTCATTATTTTGGCGTTGCTTGTCCTTGGGCTGGTTGTTGTTGGTCTTCTTTGGCGTTTATGTTTTCCTACCCTGGCTTGATGTAGCGGCTTTTTTACTCTTATTAAGAGTTGGTAATCATGTACCATCTTGTTCTCTTCCTTATTTAATTAAATTTATAATCTTTGTTGAGATAAAATGTACAAGAAAAAAAATTAAATAGCCAATATAAGTACAAGACGAGTTTTCAAAATAGCAGATAAAGTATTAGAATAGTTGGAGATTGGAGGCTAAGCACTTGGTGTATATATACCAACTTATGGTGTTACTGTCTACCGTTAATATACATTAGATAGAGGTTTGATTAAATAGGGCAGCGTGAAAAGGAAAGGAAAATTAAAAAAGAATTCCTGATGGTAGTCTTTCTCCATAGAGACTTGATGGCCATGGGCCTCATCGTTTATAGTCATGGTGACTGGGGGAGAGACTTCTGGGAGGAAGAACGCCTGGTGGAATGGATAGCCCCAAGGAGAGTGCCTGAAAGCTCATAAACAAATGGTTAGGAGGCCCCCGGAGTGTTTTTCCGGGGGAGGAGCCTCCGACGCCCAAGTCAGTGGTGGCTGAGAAAAGGCAGAGAAAATAGCACAAAGGGCTGAAGGGTCTCGCCTGATAGTTTTCTCAGAGCGTGGGAGCGGTGTTTGGCCAACCAACCAGCCTCCTTGCCAAGTATTAATTCCTGGTATTTATAGGAGGGCCTAACCCGTTCAGATCGCGACACGTGTTCGGTCGGATGTTCCTGAATTTCTGGGCGTAGGGGACAGATAGCTGGTAGCAGGTTGTCCTGAGCCACGTGCTGAGATGGGCCATGATGTGATCCTGATGGCGTCCGTATGTCAGAGCGCCTATTCAGGCGACTTTATGACGTCTGTGAAAGGACGTGTCAGAGACTTCCTTAAATGCTTCCATAAATCCCCTGCCGTACTCCCGGGGTCCCTGGGTGAGGTCGTCCTCTAGTTCGGACAGAGCCTCTTCGGGAAACAAGCCCTCAGTTCGGGGGTTCCCAGTTTCAGGGAGTTCCGCCTTCGGGGATATCATGTTCGGCTTGCTATGTCTGGTGCCGCTTTTTCGAAGGCGATCTGTTCACAACCTTGGGGGGCCGAGTAGTGTTTCCTGGCGTGCCGGGCTCGGAGCTCTTCGGCTATCTCCCGAGGTGCCTGATCGCACCTTTTCTCGGGTAGCGCCAGCTTCTTCTGGCCATGACTATGGCAGGGGGTTCGGCCAGATGGACGCGATAGCGTTTGGCTATCACATGCCCCCCTTTGGAAAGCCGAAGTGAAGACTTCGGTTTTGCATCTCTTTCCGAGGTTGTGTATGGGAGTTTCTTTGGAAGCTTAACCTGTTCCGAGGATGCGCCTTTTGCCCGAAGATCATGGGCTCTTCGGCCTTTGCCTGTTCTTTGGTGTCTCCGAGGCGGAGCCTGTGCCGAAGATACACCTCTTGCCCGAAGGTCATGGGCTGTTCGGCCATAGCCTGTTCGGCCATAGCCTGTTTCTTGGCGTCCTCGAGGTGGCCTGCTCTTTGTTTCTGCAGGTCTGTTTGGCCAAGCGTGTCAGTCTGAGCGTCGCGTCCCAGTTTCATCTTAATTTTCAAGGGACGTTTGGAGGACGTGTCCCTCATTTTCGCGCGGCGGTTGACACGTGGCGCTTTGCCATTGGAGGAGAGTCGCGTCGGTTACAGAGGGCGCGCCTTTTCAGGTGCAGAGAGCAGTTACGGCGACGGTTCGCCTCCAAAGGGTACTTATGACGATGTTTCGGTTACCCATCTCTGGCTTATAAATAGCCTACTCCATCATAAGTTCCTTTTGCTTTCTCTTCTGCTCTTTTCTCTGCTTTGTCCCTATTCTTGCATTTTCTTGCTTTCTGTGGCGGAGCTACCTTAATCAGAGCTTTTTTCCAGCCAGCTTTCACGACGGCGTCCTCAGATTTTGGCAAATCTTTCGGTGGGTTTTTGTTTTTCAGAGCGTTTTGATCCCTGTGTTCTTTTGAGTTTTTCTCTGGAAACTGTTTTCTTCCATTTTCAAACTCATTTTTATGTCGAAAATGCCCATTCCTGAGAGCTGGCAGCCTCTTTTAACCCATCCTTGTTGCACCACCCCTGAAAAGTTAGAGAGGTGGAAGAAAAAATTCTTTCTTCCCTCTTACGCCATTACTAGGCTGCCTCGTTCTAGCCATTATGCTTTTTCAAACCACAGTAAGGAGGTTACCGTTTTTCGAGCCCAGCTGAAGGCCGGTCTTCGGTATCCTCCCCCGAAGATGGTGTGCGAGTTCTGCAAATTTCATGGCATTGCTGTGAACCAGCTTCCCCCGAACTCGTTCTGCTATTTTAACGCCTACCTCTGCATGTGTGGCGTCTTCGGGGTAGAACCCAATTTCAGAATTTTTATGCAGTATTACAAGCTCTCTGTGGTCCCGAAGGGTGGCTTCTATTTCATGCTACCTCGGGGATCTGGGAGCAAGAAATTCATGTTCACCTTCGCCACTAAAGATAGCTGGCGGGGGTGGCAACAGAAATTTTTCTTCATGAAGATGGACGAGGCCTGGTCGTATGTTCCGACCAAATGGGCTCAGGGAACACTGGATGTGGACGTTGCTGATCCGAGGATGCTACTGACCCCAGAGTTAGCTCCCTTGTTCGCGGATTTCGACGCCCGCATTCGGGCTGTCTCTGACTGGGATCCCGAGGTCGTTCCGCTCGCCCTTTACCCTTTTCCAATCAACTGGAGGTTGATGACCGAAGAGGTCCTTCGGGAACTAAAGGTGGTAAAGGAGCACGAGACTGACCTCGGGATGCCAGCTCCTGCCATCGCCGGGAAGGATTCCTGGTTGGTCAGGCTTCTTAAGGAGGAAATTTCTTTCGAAGCGCTTGCCGAAAGTGAGTTATCTTCTACTCCTTTACTGTTCTTTCCTCGGACTCACGCTGATGTTTCTCTCCTTTTTCAGAGATGGGCGACGCGACTGCCGCCTATTACAAGTCCCTTTTCACCGGCCAAGTGGACGAGGGCGATCAGACGAACAAGGTGTCTTCCCGAAGGCGGAAATCTACTGGCGCGGGGCCTTCGAGGAAACGGGCAAAGAGAGTTGTTCTCGAAGAAATCCCCGAGGAGACCGCCGAGGAGCTTGGGACAGCCGAAGTTGCGGCCTCTGAGGCTGCTGCTTCCGAGGTTCCTTCAGCCGACGTTCCTCCTCAAAGTCCTACCGCGTCACAGGCCCTCCTTGATGTAGTGGTAGAAGTACCTTCTGCCAAGGAGCGGCGCAAGCGGAAGGGCAAGGGCATTTCGGCCGAGGGCTCCGAGGACGATGTTGTCGAGGTTCCGCCAGGTTTGTTTCCAGACAATGTGTACTTCCTTTGTTTTTTCTGGATTGGCTTCTTTGTCTTTAATCTCCTTCTCATTCTTACCACGCAGGAGAGTTTACTACCCCTGGCTGGGTGGCCGATCATGCTCGGAAACGAGCTCTTCGGGATGCCAAAATCCCGCAAGGGAAGATACCCAAGGAGCCTTTTTGGACGTTTACGGAGGACATAGATATGTACTCCAAGGACGCTCCTCAAATGGCTAAGGAAATTTCGAAGGGGGTGCTCACCGAGGCCTCCTTCAAGGCTATAGGGGCGGCCCACCCGGGGGATAACACCCTCGCCGCAAAGATCACCGAGCATGCTGCTCAGGTATATCCTTCACAACTTTTTCCCTTCAATTTTTTCCTAAGTGTTTGGCTCTTGCTGATCTTGCGTTTATTCTTTGCAGCTGATGGGGTACACCGCCTTTCTCCAAGTTCGGGTGGCCAGGGAGGTTGCTTTTCGAACTTCGGCCACTCGAACCATGAATGAGACGAGGACCGCACTCGTGGAGTCGGTCACCAAAAACCAGCAGCTGAAAGAGGCTGCTGTGAAAGAAGTAGCTGCCCTTCGGGAGGAGTTCCGCAAGGAAAAAGAAGAACTTCAAAAGGACTCCTCCAGGAAGATCGCTGACCTCGGTGACCAAATAAAGGGGATGCTGGCCGCCAACGAAGAGTTGACGAGTGAGAATAACGCTCTCCGGGCCGAGGTCGAGTTGCTGAGGAAGGAGCCGAAGGGGGAGGAGCAGATAAAGGTGCTGGAGGAGGAGGTCGCGGATCTGAAGGACGAGCTTGACGACCTCGAGCTTGAGAAGAACAAGTCTGGTCAGATGAGCAAGGTCGCGTTCTAGGACGGCTTCTGCCTTGCTCGGCACCAGGTTCTCCAGAGGTTCCCAGATCTGGACCTCTCTTTTCTGGAGGGTCTAAACATTCCTGGGGGACCTCGGTGGAAATGGTCCAAGGTCGAACATCTGAAACTTCCTCCTTCAATTCCAGCGCCGAAGGTGGTGGAAAAGGGCGGGCAGGCGAGTGCTTCTTGGGACGCCGCGAACCCTTAGGCTACTTTAGGGCCCCTTTTCCTTCCCTTCTATTTTGTAATCCTTCTTCGGGCAGTTCTTTATTGTAAAGCAGCTTTGCTCTTAATGAAGATTTTTTGGCTAAGTCTTTTCTTGCAAGTTTCTTCATTTCCATTGTCCCGAACACGTTCGCTCAAGAGACTTCGGAAAACCTGCGGTTTAAAGAAACTTTTTTACCTTCCTTTGTCCCGAGTGTGCTTGCTCGAAAGATTTTCTGGAAGGCCTGAAAAAATTTGACTAAGTCTTTTTGCAGGCTTTTGCATTTCCAATTTACCCCGAACATGATTGCTCAAGGGACTTCGGAAGACCTTCAGTCAAATTTTTTGTTTTTCCATTTGTCCCGACCATTTTTGCTCAAGGGACTTCGGAAAACCTTTCGCGAGATTTTTCACTTCCCATTTTCCCGAGCATGTTTGCTCAAGGGAGTTCGGAAAATTATCCCTGCGCTGGCTATGGCGAGTACTTCTGCGAGATTTTTGTTTTCCATCTTTCCCGAGCGAGATGGCTCAAGGGACTTCGGAAAGTCATATCTACGCTTTATCATGGCGAGCATCTTTGCGGAATCCTGTTTTGCATAATTTCTGTACACTTAAGAAATTTTCTTAAGGCCATTCTGTAATCATAACTCCTCCGCTTAACCTTAAGCGTAGAATTTTTTCAAGGCGTCTGAGTGCCAAGTGTTTTTCAATTCTACGCCTTCGGCGTCACCAAGCTTGTACACGCCTTTTCGTACTTCGGCGAGAACCAGATAAGGTCCTTCCCAGTTTGTGCGAAGTACGCCATGGGATGGCCCTTCGGGATGCGAAGTCGGCCTTTCGGAGAACGAGGTCTCCCTTCTTGATTTCTTTTGGCCTGGCCCGTAAGTTTACAACCGTGGCCACCTTTTGCTGAAAAGCTTTTCTTCTCAGCTCGGCTATTTCTCTCTATTAGGGTAATGGCCTCTGTTCCGAAGACGAGTGAGAAAAGAGTCTCCCCTGTGGCTCTTCGGGGCGTCCTTCGGTAGCTCCATAAAACACTTTGGAGTTCTCCTGGCCATTCCCCCTTGGCTTCTCCTAGTCTCTTTTTCAGGCCATCTTTTATGGTCCTGTTCGATACTTTGGGGGTGAGCTACTGGGGAGAAGTGCATTTTTGTCCCGAGTTCACTAATGGACTCTTGGAATCCTTTTTCTATGAACTGGGATCCGTTGTCCGCTATGAGTACCCTCAGAATGCCGAATCTGCACACGATGTTTTTCCGTACGAACTTCTGCACTTCTTTTGCCGAGATAGTTGTCAGAGGTTCTGCCTCGACCTACTTTGAGAAATAGTCCACTTTTACCACGCAGAATTTCACGCCTCCGGGTGCTGTGGGGAGTGGCCCAATAAGGTCTATACCCCAGACTGTGAAGGGTCAAGGATAGTCTGCCGACGTTACCGTTTCCGAGGGTGACCTCTGGATGTTCGCGTGTCTCTGGCAGCTACCACATTTCCGGGCGAACTGTCTTGCGCCCTTTCTCAGGGTAGGCCAGAAGTATCCTTGGCGGAGTATCACTGCTGCCAGGGCATCAGTTCCAATGTGTGGACCACACATGCCTTCGTGAACTTCTTCAAGGATCATTTCAGTATCCCTTTTCATCCACACATCTTTGCAGCGGATTCCCATATCCCTGCCAATATAACTCTTGGCCAATCGGGAAGAATCTTTCGGAGCGTCTTCGCAGCCTTGCAGCATCGCCGGGGTCTTCGGGGAGCAAATTCTCTGCAAGGTATCTTTTTATTGGGTCTTAGGAGCCCAATTCCGCAGTTGAATCTACCAGTTGATCTATTGGCGGCAGAGGGTATGAGTCTTTCGGGCAAGCATCGTTCAAGTTTCTGAAGTCGATGCACATCCGGAGTTTGCTGCTACCTTCTTTTGTGGCGATGACCACGTTGCTTAACCATTCGGGGTACTTGACCTCCTTGATAACTTCAGTATCTAGCAGACGCAGGACTTCGGTTTTGACAAAGTTGCTTTTGTGGGCTGAGACGCTTCGTTTCTTTTGCCGGGCACGTCTTGCTTCCGGACTTACTTTGAGGCTGTGCTGTATTATGGCAGGGTTCACCCCCGACATATCTTCTGGCTAGTAGGCAAACAGATCTTTATTTTTCAGCAGAAAGGATACAAGTTTTTTTTGTCACCTTCGGCCAAGCTCTTCCCTATTCGGGCAGATTGACCTGGGACAAGCTCTATTGCTTCCATTTCTGTTTTGGCGAGATCTTCTTCTTTTCTTTTTTCTGGTGCCCTTGCCTACATCGTTTGCGTGAGGTTGCTTGTCGGAGCTTTCCGTGCTTTTATAAACACCTTTCGTACCTCGGCTTGGTCTATGAAGACCTCTGCGTCTCCACCCTTGGTGGCGAATGTGACAGTCAAGTACTTCACATCAGGGCGAATATGCAGGTTCCCCATTGTCTGCCTTCCAAGAATGGCGTTGTACGAGGATGGGACATCCATGACGATGAATCTCACCATTGTGGACGCGTACAACTCAGCTGCTCCGTTCACCGAAGTCCCTTTCATCATTAGTCGGAGGTCGATCCATCCGAGGACGGGGAGTTCGGATGGTCCAACCCCAAAAGTGGGCGAGGTGACAGGCTTCAGTTCGCCGCTAAAGATGCCCAAGCTCGGCAGCAGGTGCGAGAATAGGACATCAGCATTTGAGCCATCATCAAGCAACACTCTTTTGACGTCCCAGTTCCCTACTCTGGCCATAATCAGTAGCGGGTCGTCGTGGGGGAAGACGACAGTAGAGCCATCTTTGCGAGCCAGCTTCTTTGATGGATTTTGATACTCCATGACTGCAATTTCTCTGGCTTTGGATAACCCCTGCTGGAGGTGGAGGGCACCTCTTTGGAGTCCTATTTCTCCGCCTATCGGAGTCATAGTCCTCGTCTTCGGCCCTTTCTTCCTCCATTTTTCTGCCTTTTGGGGATGGCATCCTCAGGTATTTCCGAAGTTGGCCCTGTTTTATCAGCGACTCTATGTACTTCTTCAGCTGGAAGCAATCTTCGGTGTCATGACCGTGGTCGCAATGAAACTAGCAGAACTTCTTGGCATTCTTTTTGTTATCGGTGGTCATGGCTCTTGGTCGCCGAATCTGCGTCCCTTGCCTTTCCAGCGCCATGAGAATATTGGTCCGTGAAGTGCTCAATGGCGTGAAACTTTGAAGTTTCCTTCCTCGTATCCTCTGAGGTCGTCCTTCGTGTTCGGTAGGATGCCGAGCTTGTTGACTGGACTCTTCGGGGCGGTGGTGATCAGACTTCAGCCCAGCCATTCTTAGTTCTTCGGCGGTCATGTGCTGTTCTGATCTTCGGTAAAATTCTCCGAGGGTCTCCGGGGGGTCCTTTGAGAACTCGTAGAACAGCTGTGAGTCTCGCCGAAGACCTCGTGTCATGGCAAGAATGCAGATTTCGGGCCTGAAGTCTGGGACACTCAGAGCTTCCCTGTTGAATCTTTCGACATAGTCTCGAATGGTTTCTCCGTTCCTCTGCTCTATGTCGAACATCTGCACAGGCATCTTCGCCGTAGGTCTGCTCCCAATGAATTGCTGTGTGAAGGCCGTGGACAACTCCTGGAACTCAGTGATGGTTCCTGAAGGCAAGGAATTGTACCATGTCGTGGCTGGCCCTGTGAGGGTGACTTCGAAGCACTTGCACATGGTAGCGTCGTCAGCACCGTGTATTATCATGCTGCGTCTGTACTTCGTCAGATGGGCCTGTGGATCAGTACGGCCGTCATAAATCTCCAACCGAGGTACTCTGAAGTCACCTGGCATGGCTGCCTCAACAACGGCCTGAATAAATGGTGAGTCATCTTCGCAGCATGTTCCCGAGAGTCTGGCCCAAACGGGTTTTCTGGCCACTTGTTTCTCCACTCTGTCCAGCCGTGCTAGTATCCTCTCCATCAGCACAGTGGCGCTAGGGCCTTCTTCAGGGAGTGTAGATCGCCGGCGCCTCTTCGGGGGGCGAGCTCGGCGCTGAGGGGACAAGGACCTCGGCTCAGGCGACGAACTGCTTCGTTGTGAGACTTTCGGTCGCTTGGACCCTGTTTGTCTCACAGGCCGTTTCCCGAGGGCTATGTCTTCTGTGGATGATTCTTCGCGAGGATCTCCACTCCCCGAACTGCGATGTGTAGACTTGGGGCTTTTCTCCCAAGGGCGTGTCGTTGAGGAGGGTCTCTGGGCCTGTACTTGCTGTGGCCACCTTCGGTTGATCTGCTGGGTCATTTCAGACACGACCGAACGCTGAAAGTCCCTCAAGAAGCTCATGGTGATTACCAGAGGGCGGTCTTCCTCAGGGGTAGAAGTCCCTGGGAGTGTTTGCTCAGCAGCCGGTTGTATCTCAGGCGCGGATGGGGACTTCGGGAGCCCCTTGTCCTTAGAACGCCGAGTCTCAACGACGGCGATCTCAGAGCGGGTTCCCACAGACGGCGCCAAATGATGGCCATGGGCCTCATCGTTTATAGTCATGGTGACTGGGGGAGAGACTTCTGGGAGGAAGAACACCTGGTGGAATGGATAGCCCCAAGGAGAGTGCCTGAAAGCTTAGAAACAAAGGGTTAGGAGGCCCCCGGAGTGTTTTTCCGGGGGGGGAGCCTCCGACGCCCAAGTCAGTGGTGGCTGAGAAAAGGCAGAGAAAATAGCACAAAGGGCTGAAGGGTCTCGCCTGATAGTTTTCTCAGAGCGTGGGAGCGGTGTTTGGCCAACCAACTAGCCTCCTTGCCAAGTATTAATTCCTGGTATTTATAGGAGGGCCTAGCCCGTTCAGATCGCGACACGTGTTCGGTCGGATGTTCCTGAATTTCTGGGCGTAGGGGACAGATAGCTGGTAGCAGGTTGTCCTGAGCCACGTGCTGAGATGGGCCATGATGTGATCCTGATGGCGTCCGTATGTCAGAGCGCCTATTCAGGCGACTTTATGACGTCTGTGAAAGGACATGTCAGAGGCTTCCTTAAATGCTTCCATAAATCCCCTGCCGTACTCCCGGGGTCCCTGGGTGAGGTCGTCCTCTAGTTCGGACAGAGCCTCTTCGGGAAACAAGCCCTCAGTTCGGGGGTTCCCAGTTTCAGGGAGTTCCGCCTTCGGGGATATCATGTTCGGCTCGCTATGTCTGGTGCCGCTTTTCCGAAGGCGATCTGTTCACAACCTTGGGGGGCCGAGTAGTGTTTCCTGGCGTGCCGGGCTCGGAGCTCTTCGGCTATCTCCCGAGGTGCCTGATCGCACCTTTTCTCGGGTAGCGCCAGCTTCTTCTGGCCATGACTATGGCAGGGGGTTCGGCCAGATGGACGCGATAGCGTTTGGCTATCAAGACTCTCCCCAAATCTCTCCCTAGTTACTATATTATAAATATATGTCTAATTAGACATACTAATCCATTTTCAAATCCCCTATATATAACCAACAACCCAGCCTAAGAAATGACTAATTTACCCTTAAACTAAAACTCACCCTCACCCTCCCAAAACCATATCTCGCTACTGCCATCAGTTCCGCCACCTCCTCCGACGAGCCGTGATCGCTTTCAGATCTCACTATCATCGTAAGCCTCCAGAGCTCGCAACCACTGGCCTTCAGACCTCGCTATTGCTTGCGACCTTCACCTCCATATTGCATTGCCCCACCTCACATCTAAATCGTCACTCGCCTCCATGACTAGGCTGTTAACACTCACCTCGAATTTGGATTGTTGCTCGCATCCGCGATCCGGCCTCCTCGGTTGTGCATGATCATTGTTTGTGTCTGGATGGCGTCATTGTTGTTGGCCTACAAATCTGCCATCTATTGCCTATAGATCACGCCAATTAAAGCCTCTGGTCTTCACCTTGGTAATTGTTACCAATGAGCTGTGCGCGGGAAAAAAAAACTGGGAAAGTGTCAAAGAAAATATGCAGAAATACCTAAAAGAATACGTTAAAATGTCTGAAGAAGTATATAAAAGTGTATGACACAATATGTAGATATTTTATTTTCTTTAGAAAATATGTAAAGTGTAAAATTGTCTAAAGTAATAAGTAAAAATTTTTGTATTAAAATATAAAAATATCTAATGCAAAACAAGATAGTGTATGGAGTAATATGCACATAATTGACTATCTTCAAAAAACAAGAGTGCTCGAAGCAATAGGTTAAAGTGTATAAATTAATATCAAAAAGTGTCTAAAAAATATATAAAAGTGTCTAAATCATATATGAAAATAATTTCTTTTTCTTTACAAAACAATGTTTGAAAATAATAAGTAAAAGTGTCTAAATGATTATGCACAAGTGTCTACAAGAATATGTAAAAGTGTCTGAACAAAATATGTGAAAGTGTCTAAACAAAATTGAATAGGTTTATGGATATTTAGGATTTAGATTTCATGTTTTGGAATGAACGGTTGCAAAAAATTTAAATAATGATATTCATTGTTCGACTGTTTGTATGTATGAGAGTCGGGTCCTTCTACAGTGAGGCCACATTTTTTAACCTCACCGTACGACCTATTGATGCTACAGCTGATAGGTAGTTGCACAACCTAAAACATAAAATCATGACAGATTTTCAGGATGCAGAAAAAGTTAACCTAAACAACTACCTGAAGTTTTGATAAAATTATAGTTTACCCATAATAGTCGATAAATTGATACTTTAGTGATCAAAAGTGAGCACTATTTTTACAATTGCAAGTTAAGACTTCGGGTTTTCAGATCCTAATTGGGTAAGTTACATGCATTAACCCTAACCTTTTAATTCTATTTAATTTCTAACCACAACTTGCAATTTGTTCGTTCCATCTCTCTAACGTGGTTAATACGTTTCATTTCAGACCATTTTTGGATGAAAAGTGTTATCTCTTATGGAATGGTCCATAATGGCATAGATCTTCCTTGGATTGGCCGCATTAGACCATAAATTATGTCCAGTCACCTAGCCATGCGAGAAATGGTGCCAATATTTCCCAGCAAATTTTTCCCACCTGTAGCAACGTGATTTTTTGGAGTCGCCACCAATCAGTTTTCCTAAGTCGATTGGATACCTGAAAAATGGTCTGCAAGAGATTCTAAGATCGTGAGTCGGTTACGCTAAAATAATTCTATTAAAGCGCTCGGGAATTGGTACCATGGGGTTCAGTTTTATCTTTTCGTAACTCTTTATTTCTTGATCTAATCTTTGATTTAAAGTGATTTTTATGAATTTTATTTAATTTTTAATTCCAAACCATGGATCTTATCAGACCAATCGAATATGGAATAAACAATCTGCCTCGAGATTTTATCAAACCACCGAGAACGGATATTTTTGAAAAATAAATGTCAAGTATTAAAAATATAAAAAGAGTTATCTTCATTTGATTTCTTGCTAATGTCTAGATAATGAGGAAAATAAATAAAATCTAAGCAATTAAAGAACTAATTATTATTTATTCTAAGCCACATTATGAGATCCTAAAACCAAATTGCATAATCCTAAAGTTAGTTAATAAAAATAAAAGATGACTGAGGTAATTTAAGAAAATAAAATAGTATAAAAAAAAACATACTAGGTGAAATTAATGACTAAATTTAATGGGTGCCCAAAACAAACAAACAAAAAAAAGAGAAACAAAGAAGAACAAAAATAAAAATAAACCTTGCTGTCAGTGACTGATCTGAAAGAAAAAAGAAAAGAATTAGCGACTTAATGAGCGAAATAAAAACTTAGAGGACTAGATTGAGGTTATAACAAAAAGGATGACTATTCGGGTCGGATCTGGGTCGAAAACGGGTCGGGTACGACTAGAGAAGCGGATCGTGCTCGGTTTCTCCTTCGATTCGTGCGTTCAGTGGCCTAGCGAAGGCAGGGGAGGCGACGGCGGCAACGTAGGGACGACGGCGAGTCTGGTGGCGGACCGAGGAGGAAGGAGACAGAGACAGCGGCGGTGAGGGTGGCGAAACGGACGACGGTGGACGGCGTTAGGATCGCGCCGTGACGGGGAGGACGAGCAATGAAGGCTGGAGGTGGCGGCGTGACGGAGCAAGGAGGCTGGCACGGCGTGGAGCGGCGTCGAACGGCTGGCGTCGGGCAACAGAGAACAGCAAGGGAGAGAGAAACACCAGGGATGACGGCGTAGATGGCAAGAACTTAGGGTTTCTGGGGAGAGGGGCTGTGAGACCAGGGGGCTTAGGCTGCAGTTTGACCTTTTTCTGAGAGAGCTTAGGGTTTCAAAATTTTCCTCGTTTTCTCTCGAAATCTGAGCCATATTTATACTAGTGTGAGCTTAAAACGTGATTAACACTGATTTTTAGAGTTTAAAATCCATCCAAATCAAATTTGAAGAAGTTTTGTTCAATTAGGATATAATCTGGAAAAATTACCAGTTTCAGTCCAATAAAAATTTTAATCTGCCTATTTGACCCAAAACTTTCAGGAATTGTCAGATTAGCCCAAAACTTTCCAAAAACCCCAGATTTTTCCTGAAATTCCATAAAATCGCCAGATTTGGCTCAAACTCTCTAAAATTGACAGATCTGCCCCAAACCTTTGAATTTTGCTCAAAACTTCCTAAAAATCGCCCATTTTCTCCCAAACTTTTTTCTTTTTGCCCAAATTGACCCAACAAGACTTTTAAGACTCCAAATTAGTGCCTAACTAAATTAATTCCTATCTCTACCTTAAATGATCCAAAAAAATCAAAAATTACCTAAAAAGACTAAAATGCCCCTATAAAAATCAAAATGCTCCTAAACTAATTTTCCTAATCTAAAACTTAGAAAAAAGTCAGTGTCCGGACAAAATTGGGTGTCAACAGCTGCCCCCCTTTGCATGTCTCATAGAATATGACGTATGCAAAGCCATTACCAAATTTTGTCCGACCTTAGCTAGACGACGAGAACCTTCTCATTGCCGAAACCTTGAGGAGAAAAACCTTCTTCTCCTCCCCTTTGAGGTTAAGGAACTTTCCCCATTACCTCTATGATAGAAACTTTCCTATCATTTAGGAATTTAAGGAGCAAAACTCTTTCCTCCTTGATTACCAGACCTAGGAACTTTCCTAGCCTTTTGCAATAAGAACCTTCCTACTGCTTTGAAACCTAAGAAGAAAAACCTTTTTCTTCTTTGTGAGATTAAGAAATCTTCCTTAGTACCTCTATGATAAGAACTTTCCTATCGTCTAAAAATTTGAGGAGAAAAACTTTTTCCTCCCCGTCTACCAAGTCTAGGAACTTTCCTAGGCTTTTCGCAATAAGAACCTTCTTATTGCTTCCAAACCTAAGAAGAAAAAACTTTTTCTTCTTTGTGAGGTTAAGGAACCTTCCTTAGTACCTCTACGATAAGAACCTTCCTATCGTCTAAGAATTTAAGGAGAAAAACTCTTTTCTCCCCCTTGTCTCTTTAGAAACCTTTCTATATAAAAGAAAAACTTTTCTCGCAATCTTAACTTTCGTAGAGAACTCTCTCACACCATGATGTAAGAGGTAGAGAACCTTTTCTTTATCACCTCTTGTCGCCTTTGAGGTAGAGAACACTGTCTCTTTACAACCTCTAAATTTCTTTGAGGCAGAGCACCCTGACTCTTTACCACCTCCAAATTCCTTTGAGGTAGAGCACCCTGACTCTTTACCACCTCTAAATGCTTGAGGTAAAGCACCTTGACTCTTTACCACCTCTAAAAATGCTTGAGGTAGAGTACCCTGACTCTTTACCACCTCTAAAAATGCTTGAGGTAGAGTACCTTGACTCTTTACCACCTCTGATTTATCCCATACTATGAGAAAAAGAATGACTTTGCTTTTGAAAACTTGTATTATCTTTGTTTTAGATGTAATGAGGTAGAGAAACCTTTCTCATTTAAAAACCTTTATTTGACTTGAACCACGATGAAATGAATTACTTTTTCTTTGGAGCCTTGATTTAGCTTTGGTATTGAGATATAGGAACCCTCCTTGTTATCTCAAACAAAAACAACCAGACTTAGAATAATTTCATCAAAAGTGTGAATTTCCAAAATGGGTGAATTCAAAATTTGAAATTTTATGACATGAGTGAATTTTGAGAAAATAAGTGAATCTTGAAAGTGAGAAATTTCACAAAAGTGAATTTAAAAAAGCTGAAGATTCCACGAAATGAGTGAATCTTGAAAGTGAGAAATTCCACAAAACGAGTGAATTTCAAAAGGCTGAAGATTCCACGAAATGAGTGAATCTTGAAAATGAGAAATTCCACAAAATGAGTGAATTTCAAAGAGCTGAAGATTCCACAAAATGAGTGAATCTTGAAAATGAGAAATTCCACAAAATGAGTGAATTTCAAATAGCTGAAGATTCCACAAAATGAGTTAATCTTGAAGGTGAGAAATTCCACAAAATGAGTGAGTTTAAAAAGCTGAAGATTCCACGAAATGAGTGAATCTTGAAAGTGAGAAATTTCACAAAACGAGTGAATTTCAAAAAGCTGAAGATTCCACGAAATGAGTAAATCTTGAAAGTGAAAACTTGTCCAATGAGAAACCTTAAGGATTGAATATCTCTTGAGATACCTTAAAAATCTCTTGAAAATGTCTTGAACTGAGCTTTGAGAGCAACTGTCCAAACAAGATGAAAATCATTTTGAAAAAATCTTATGACAATACCTGGATGCCCACCTCTCAAACTTGCCCCCCAAAGCATGAAAATAAGCCACAATTTTTTTAGTAGTGAAAACTTACCTTGACCTTGATCTTTAAAAAATCCTTGTTGAATGTCCATGTTTCTATCCTTTGGTTCCTGCCTTTAGGAGACCTGTCTTTAAAATTGTTTTGAAAAGAATATGCCTAATGGTCATGAATGACTCAAAAAGTGAGAACCTCAATAGGTGAAATGCACAGATTTTACGAAATCTATGACTGTTGAGAACCTTAATAGATGAAATGCCTAGATTTTGAAAAATCTATGATGCTTGAGAAGGGAGCATCTTCCATCTTAACTCCCGTTATTTTGTTCTTGTGAATTCACTTTCTTGGAATTGTTCCCTCGGAAGTGTGCGTCTCCCTTGCCCCCTTCCTATTTGGATCATATGAATTGCTTGCCAAAGGTCCAAGTGAATCTTGAATGGATTGTTCAAAGATGTCTCTCATTGGTTATGACACCGCTTCTCCTTCAAATGAGAGATGGTTGGTCAATCTATGTCCCAGGAAATCACATCTCCTCAAAGAGATACTCAAGCTATTTCCACTTTTTGAATCTGGACACTTTGAAAAATAATTGTATTTCCCCAAAGAAATTCTCATCAATTTGCAAAGCTTGACAAAATAACTTACGGTCTTTGTTTTGATTAAAATGTCCTGTTATTCTTCCCCTTTTCAACTCAAAGGCATAAACATGTACAGGGCAAAAGGCAGAAATAGGTTTTAGAGTGACAACCTTTTAAATGAATGAGGATTGTGTCAAGAGGCAAATGTTAGGCTGAGGAAAGTTAAGTTTGAATGATGTAAAAGAAAGGCTTTTTAATGCCACTCATGAGCAAAATTGATTGCCTTGAAAAACTTAATAGCGACGAACTCAAACTTGCTACCTCTTCCAGAAAGTTAGACCTCATCTGTTGCCCCCCAACTCTTGTAATCTGTATGTACTCTTGCTTTGAATGTTGCCTCTATCTTCTAAACTACCTTTGCAAGTTTTCAGTCTATAATCCATAGCTCACTTTTCTTTTTCTTTTTCTTTTTTTTTTCTTCTTTTCTTTTTTTTGCTTTAGCTTGAGCACATTTTTTTTTCTTTTCTTCTTTTTTTCTGTGAGCTATGGTTGTGTCGTGCTAGGTAGCCCCTTTTGAGTGAGACGACTCAAGTGACATTAGTTGCCTGTGCTTACTTTCAGCTCTTTCTTTCTTTTGAATTTCCCTTGTTGTCTTTTGATGGAAAGGATGACCTTCTTCCCTTTTTGGAATTTGTGTTGTAGAAAACTGAGAACCTTTTCTTGCGTTGAGCACTCATGAGAATTGGGATGTGACCAAAGCCGTTTAGTATGAGGGCTACCCTTTTCCGGAAGCTAACCATGAACTTTTTGCAATGATGTTGATAACCACTGAAAGTTGAGGTGCAACATTTAAGATCCTTCTTCCTAGATTTGGTAGTGTTTTCAAGATTGCCACCATCAAGTCTCCCTTGACTTTCATTTCCACTCTTGAGTAGCATTGTCACGTTCGTGTTTATTTACGCAAGAGAAACATGATTACAGGATGCTGTAAGGGTAAAAATGGTGAAAAAAGAAGTAAAATGTGGTTTTTTATTACAAGGCAATGAAATGCACATGTAACATCTCCTTATTGAAAAAGAAAAGAATAACAGATGTCCATTTAACAAAGACTACACCCTAGGTTCTGGACTAAATCTAGGAGATTTTTACTATTAAATTACTTTGACAAGCTCTCAAAGATACAAGTCACTTCGAGGCATTCCAATTATTTAAAAATGTGCCTAGACCTAAAACTTGACCTAACTTGAGATAGTCTCCTGCGTTGATGCACTTTCTCATGGTCTATTAGTGAAATCCAACAACTTTGCCTCAAGTAGTTGTTGTACCTTCCTCTTGAAAGCAAAACAATTTTCAAGTGAGTGACCAGCTGCTCCGCCATGATATTCACAAATGGCATTCACATCATACCACCTTGGATAAGGAGGTTGAATTTGCTTTGTTGGCACAGGCTGTATCAGTTGACTCTCAATAAGCTTGGGATACAACTCAGTGTATGAAATAGGGATGGGATCAAATTCCTCTTTCTTCTTTGGTGTTGCTCCTTGTTGCTTGTGATCTTGAATCAATGATGAAGTGGAGTGAGGAAATGACCCCGAGACTATTGCCTCATTAGGGTACCTTTTCCTATACATCTTAAGCGGTGTTGGACCACGAGTGTCAGAAATGATATTTTGAACAGCCCCACCTCTCTCCTTGTGAAATCCTCCGGTTGAAGGCTCGACTAGCTTTCCTATTTTGATTCCGAATTCGATCCTTTCTCCAGAAAACACCATATCTGAAAAGCCACTTGGAGTCTTCCTAACTAGCTTCTCATAAAATGGTCCTTTCAATGTTTGGATAAAAAGAGTGATCATTTCTCTTTCTATCATAGGTGGTCGAACTTGTGCTGCCAAGTCTCTCCATCTTTGAGCATACTCCTTAAAGGTTTTTTGTTTCTTCTTCTCCATATTCTGAAGGGTTTGACGATCAGGAGCCAAATCCATGACATGCTTGTAATTGTTGATGAAAGCTTGAGCGAGGTCATTCCACGTCTTGATGTTTTTCGGACCTTGACTAAGATACCACTGCAACGCAGATTTTGTAAGACTATCTCGAAAAAGAGCCATCCATATCTTTTCATCCTTTATGAGTGGTTGTATCTTTCTCAAGAATAACGTGATGTGAGTGATAGGACAACTTGTTCCATCATACTTCACAAAATCCGGCACCTTGAAATCTGAAGGAATTACCACATCAGGCACCAAGCAAAGGTCATCCACAGAGAGAGATCCAAATATAGTGCTCCCTTCAATAGCACGAAGCCTCTCCTCTATAATTTCAAGCTTATGAGCATCGTCTTCTTCTTTTGTTAGTGTCTTCTTTCCTTCGTAGATAGGAATGTGCCTAAATTGAATACCATTAGATGGACCTGAGTCTTGAAAAGGCGTTTCTTAAATCGGGGCCCGTTGCGGGGTGAACCCTAGAAGGTAGATAGAATCCTGCGGGTCTTTGGCGGGGTTTGGGTCGCTTTCCCCTTGATCAGGTCCATCAACAGCCTCATCTGTTCGGCCATACTTTCGATCTTTGACTCCATGTCGGTGAGGCGTCCTTCCATTTGTTCCACCATGAGTCTTGCTTGCAGCCGAGTTGAATATAGATGTCGAGTACTAATCTTTCACCCTTGTTAAAAGTGGGAATTCTTTTATTAGACTTTGTATGCACGTGATTAATGTGATGCATGCATGTAATGAGTGAGCTTGATTGTCCACTATTGTGGAACTTTAAGACTTTTTGTTGACATAAGAAGGACAATAGTTAGTATAGTTGATGTGTGATTTTGATGCATGAAAGGAAAAGCGTGCTTGAGAAATCAAAAGAACAACAAAAGAAAAAGCAAGGTTAGTAATAGAAGATAATTGATACAGAGAAATGATATATGAGCTACCAGAGTTATAAAGAGAGAAAACATACGTTTAAAGCAACAAAAACGGTCAAACGACAAAAGAGTTAGCAACACTAGTGTAAAAACAACAAAGTGAGTCAACTAAACGGTATATGTCTTGTTATGGGAGTCTTAATGGATAGATCTATGGCCGCTATATGCGTAGGTAGTTTTTGAAAGAAAGGTTATAGGTTGGTTCTCGAATCCCTCTTGCTAAGTCCTATCGGACTAGAAAAGACCCAATTCCTCACTCACAAGGGTTATGTGAGGAAGGATTAATTCGAGTCGTAGTTTTCATGGTCCCATGGAGTGACTACCGTCACACTCGGGCAACACTACTTGCTATTATGGATTAGAGAAAGCACGGAGACTATTGTCTCATACGACTAGCCTAACTCGGGTGTTTTGGGAAACTTGGTTGGAGTGAGCTCGGGTATGGAGCTCATTATGCATGCCGGAGTATGTGCGTGTCAAGACCTGAGAGAAAACACAACACATTGAATCAGTATGTCAAGAAATAAACAAGCAAGCAAAGAAAAAAACTAAACCCCTTTTTTTTATGGCTAGACTTGTCCCCAGCGGAGTCGCCAAGTTGTAGCAACGTGATTTTTTAGAGTCACCATCAATCAATTTTCCTAGGTCGATTGGATACCTGAAAATGGTCTGCGAGAGATTCTAAGATCGTGAGTCGGTTACACTAAAATAACCCTATTAAAGTGCCCCGGAATTGGTACCATAGGGTTCAATTTTATCTTTTCCTAACTCTTTATTTCTTGATCTAATCTTTGATTTAAAGTGATTTTTAAATGTCAAGTATTAAAAATATAAAAAGAGTTATCTTCATTTGATTTCTTGCTAATGTCTAGATAATGAGGAAAATAAATAAAATCTAAGCAATTAAAGAACTAATTATTATTTATTCTAAGCCACATTATGAGATCCTAAAACCAAATTGCATAATCCTAAAGTTAGTTAATAAAAATAAAAGATGACTGAGGTAATTTAAGAAAATAAAATAGTATAAACAAAAACATACTAGGTGAAATTAATGACTAAATTTAATGGGTGCCCAAAACAAACAAACAAAAAAAAGAGAAACAAAGAAGAACAAAAATAAAAATAAACCTTGCTGTCAGTGACTGATCTGAAAGAAAAAAGAAAAGAATTAGCGACTTAATGAGCGAAATAAAAACTTAGAGGACTAGATTGAGGTTATAACAAAAAGGATGACTATTCGGGTCGGATCTGGGTCGAAAACGGGTCGGGTACGACTAGAGAAGCGGATCGTGCTCGGTTTCTCCTTCGATTCGTGCGTTCAGTGGCCTAGCGAAGGCAGGGGAGGCGACGGTGGCAACGTAGGGACGACGGCGAGTCTGGTGGCGGACCGAGGAGGAAGGAGACAGAGACAGCGGCGGTGAGGGTGGCGAAACGGACGACGGTGGACGGCGTTAGGATCGCGCCGTGACGGGGAGGACGAGCAATGAAGGCTGGAGGTGGCGGCGTGACGGAGCAAGGAGGCTGGCACGGCGTGGAGCGGCGTCGAACGGCTGGCGTCGGGCAACAGAGAACAGCAAGGGAGAGAGAAACACCAGGGATGACGGCGTAGATGGCAAGAACTTAGGGTTTCTGGGGAGAGGGGCTGTGAGACCAGGGGGCTTAGGCTGCAGTTTGACCTTTTTCTGAGAGAGCTTAGGGTTTCAAAATTTTCCTCGTTTTCTCTCGAAATCTGAGCCATATTTATACTAGTGTGGGCTTAAAACGTGATTAACACTGCTTTTTAGAGTTTAAAATCCATCCAAATCAAATTTGAAGAGGTTTAGTTCAATTAGGATATAATCTGGAAAAATTACCAGTTTCAGTCCAATAAAACTTTCAATCTGCCTATTTGACCCAAAAATTTCAGGAATTGTCAGATTAGCCCAAAACTTTGCAAAAGCCCCAGATTTTTCCTGAAATTCCATAAAATCGCCAGATTTGGGTCAAACTCTCTAAAATTGATAGATCTGCCCCAAACCTTTGAATTTTGCTCAAAACTTCCTAAAAATCACCCGTTTTCTCCCAAACTTTTTTCTTTTTGCCCAAATTGACCCCACAAAACTTTTAAGACTCCAAATTAGTGCCTAACTAAATTAATTCCTATCTCTACCTTAAATGATAAAAAAAAAAAACATAAATTGCCTAAAAAGACTAAAATGCCCCTATAAAAATCAAAATGCTTCTAAACTAATTTTCCTAATCTAAAACTTAGACAAAATTCAGTGCCCGAACAAAATTGGGTGTCAACACCACCCACCATTATAACTAGCTCATGAAAGGCAGTGAACTTAATCTGGGCAAGTTAACGCGTTTCAGTGTTGGCATTAGATGTAATTATATAGCCATGGATGGAGCGATGCCAAAGATCTGTTCATGTGGAAGACCTGTAACCCTATTGACGTCCTGGACAAAAGCAGATCTTGGTTGAAGGTTCTTGAGATGCAGCAATTATGGGGTATACTCCCACAAAATCTTATCTTATAATGTTTGTAACTAAGTTTAGTTTTAATAGTAGGGTTTTTTTGATGTTATGTTTAGGGAGTGGAGAATTGTGGGGTTTTTTATTCATATGATCTACCCACCACGAGTAGGATGCGGGAGGTTGTTGGGGGATTATTGAGGTGGATTCAAATGATGGAAGAGTAGCGAAGCGAGGAAAAGGCTCAAACGAAACAATTGAATGTGTGGATTGGAGTGCTTGTTATTGTGATTGTGATGGGGCCAATGATACGAATTCGCCCGTGAGAATGAGGGTTTGTTGGAGAATGGGGGTGGGGTTTATGTTCAGGTTGAGGGTGATGTTTTGTTAGGCATGTGTTCGGGTTGATGGTGTTATGGGTTGTTGTGCGTTGTATTTTGAAGGAAGTGGTGTGTTAGCAGGTGTATGTGGGGAAACTCGTTTGCTGTTAATGATTAGGTTTTAATTAGTTCCAAATCAAACCCGCACTAAAACGAGTTATGGGTAATGATTAGGTTGTAATTAGTTCCTAATCAAATCCACACTATGTGTTAATGTTATAGTTTTAACCCAAACCTTTTTTCTTGTTTCATTTTGGACCCTAACTATGAATTACTTGTTCCATATTAAACCCTAGCCTTTATATATAATTGCCAAATGAACCCAAACCAATGTTTCATATTTCATTTAAGTGAAAAACAACCGCACACTTTTAAGTTGAAGTTCTAAACAACTAGTTTCCATATATTTTTCAAGTCAAACTTTTAAACTTACTGTTGTGTTACATATTTATATCCTAAAATATAAAAACATCTAACAAAAGTAACTAAATCTGGTCATTCCTAATTCACTCTCTAATTGTTGATGGCAATTGTACAAAAAACGTCCCAACTACACAAAAACCATCATAACTGCACAATTAACATGACATGTACAAAAAATGCTTGAATTATCCTAGGTTCAAGCTTGTGGATTCTTTCTGGGCTGACATCTTCCTCATTTGACTTTAGGCACCCCATCTGCATTTGTGTGCAAGAAGGCTGAACTAGATGCATATGGACATGGTTGAGATTGTGGCCTTACTTGATTTTGGTCCAAATCAACAGGGTCATTAACTGCCTTTGGTGGTCGGATTGATGCTTGATTTCTCTGAACCTAAAATGAAGATAAATATTCAGAGCATGGTTAAAACATATCAACTTGCTATGGAAATGATTCATAGTTGATGAAATTTGTTAATATACTTAAACTTTGTGCCTTTTATAAGTTGATGATCCTATTATTACTTGGTTTTGATGTTGGGATCTGTTGTCCTTATTTTTGCAAGTAACCTTGGTATGTCCCTCCTCTTTACATACACTGCAATGCATTTTTATCCCAAAACTTCTCACCTAGTTTGGGTTATCACTTTCCCTTACTTCTCTTCTTCTCTTCTTTTGTTTCCTGCCTTTCTTTGGCTTTCCCAATTAAAGGGGTTGGATGGGGTTATGGTATGTTTTTTGCCACTAATCCATACTGGTGACAGGATTGATGATATTTCCATATGTCTTTGGACATGTCTCATTTGTATAGCAAGAATATACATATTCTTCTATCTTGCCTCTATTGTGTGATATGGTAGAGCATGCATGTGGGCAGGGTATCCTACTCAGCTGCCACTTTCTACAACTACAGGTTTTTATTGCCAGATCAACAACAAATTGTCCATGAGGGGTGCTCGCTTGACACTATGACCCTCTAGATCCCATAGGGATACACCAACCTACTTGTTCCATTGACTTGTTAAGCTTCCTCACAATTTGAGGACAAAGAACCCCTGTAAAACTCTTTAATGCCATCTTTCTATTGGCAACTCTAACCATTAACTCTGTCCTAATTATCTCTAGCATGGCTAAAATAAGTTTGACCCTAGCATCTAGGATGAACCTATTAAAACACTTACTTATATTATTCAGCAGAACATCACACTTGCAATACTCTCTAAAATGTGCCCTTGACCAGTGTTGCGGTGGAATAGCATTCTAACACATCCATGCACTCTTATCTATAAACTTAAGCCTCTCCATATTACTACTGAACTATGAAATATAACTACTTTTAGCAGCAAACCATACAAGCTCTTTCAACACACCACTGGGATGTGAGTTTTTAAAATTCTTGTACAAATGGGGAACACAAAACTTGTGTTCAACTTTAGAGAACAACTCTTGCACTGCTGGAATTAGACCCTGGCATAATTACATAAGTAAAGTTAGCTTTTGTATCAATAAGATAAAAAGAAATAAAAAAAACATTGTCAATTACCTTTTGTTTGTCACTAGTGAATGTCCACTACCTTGAATTTGTATTGTCTATTCCCAACGTCTCACCCAACATACTCAGAAACCAATGCCATGAACCATAGCACTCAACCTCAACTCTTACATAGGCAATTGGCCAGATGCAATCATTTGCATTTATTCCCACTATAGCTAGTAGCTATCCACCATAATTTTTTTTTTCAGAAAACAACTGTCAATACCAATTATAGGTCTGCATCCTTCAAGAAACCTTTTCTTACATGCGTCAATATAGATGAAAACCCTTTGGAAAACTAAATTCTCCAACTTTAGCATAAACATTGTTCCAGGATTTGTCCTTCTGAGCTCACCTCCATAATCACCTAGCTTACTAGACTGGACACTTTCATCACCCTTTATATTCTTAAGTGCCTTCTACTTCCCTTGCCATACTTTGGTTCTAGGCACTTCTAAGTTGTAATCTCTTCTAATTTGATCCCGAAGTGTTGTAATAGACATATGAGGATCAAACCTTATGTTTTCCAAGTAGGCCTCTGCAATCCATGAATACTTTGTATTCTTGGTCTTGAAAACCTTCATGCAACTATGTTCCCTAATGTATGTTCTTATCTGAACCGTTGCATCTAATGTAGGTGTTGCATTCAATGTCCAAGGACACCCATCTAAACACCTTGCCCTTACCCTTCGTTTCTCACTCTTGACAACCCCCACATCACACCTTGACTTAATTGCATAAAGTCTGATTCCCTTCTTCAACACCTTAAATGAGGTGAATGGTTAGTTGTCGAAACTGTAAAAAATAATTCTGGTATCACTGATAACTCAAAATAAATAAATTTGTAGTATAGTAGTGAAAATTAGGTCAAATCCTAAGGGAAATTGGTTAACCGAAAGCTTCCTGTCAGAAAACTAAAATAAAAGGTTACAGGGTTTTCTTGAATTGAATGCTAAAATAAATTAACCAATACTAAAAAGCTTGGTTCAATGTTGATTATCCATTCCAGTTATGCAGTTGATCATTGAAAGAAAATATTTCTTCAATCCAAGCAAATAAATAGGACTCTCTTTAAAGCTGAAAAGAACCTAAAGAATTCAACAGTAAAATTAACCAGAAAAAACTTCAGATTAATTTCTTAGTTTCGAGTAACTAGATATTGAAAAACAATTTCTAATAAACCTAAAATTAGCATTAAGAACAATGAACAAAAGTTTATTCCAGACAATAATCCAAAAGTTTAAACAATTAAACCAATCTTACTTCTCTGTATAAACTAACCTGAAATAAAAGCAATCTCAGTCAAATCACTTGCTTCTAAATCAAATTCTTCACCTAAGCGGTTGGAAGAAAATCAAGCAAATTTGCAATCGCATAACCAATCCAACAAACGAGAATAAGAAAATTAATTGCAATAAATTTGAACAATAAATAAGTAAATACTTGAAATTAAAGAAAGTTTCAGTAAGAAAAATCAATCCTCACAACTGGTGTTGGTGATGAAAATCGTTCAGTTGAATTGAACCAGAAAATTACTCACTCATGATTGGAAGAAAATAATAATAATAATAATAGAAAAATAACTAAAATTGCGAAAAAGAGAGATAGGGAGAGGGGGTCTGGTGCCAGCTTCGAGAGAGAGAGCCACGAGCTGCTGTACTCTGATTCTAACAAGGCTAACTTAGTGTGCTAAATTCACAAACTATCTCTAAACTTTGTAAATTTTTATAAAAGTACCCCATACAAATAAAAAGATTCAAACTAACTAGAAGGTTTCAAAATTGTGAACCCAAAAACGCTTCAGAACAACAGAGGCAACTTCAAGCTGAGATTCAACCTTGATTCATGCATTATCTCTCAAAACTCAAAGCACGAAATTTTTATATCTCTTTCTTATATTTAGAATGACACCTGAATCGTATAAAAGGACATCTATAGCCAAAGATATGTCCAAAATACTGAAACTGCTTCCGAACCAGTGATGACTTACAAATCGCGAATTTGAAGCTGCATTTGACCCTCTTAACGTGCAAACTGGGTTTTTCGCTTTTGAATGTGATTTGTAGCTCTAGATGTTAGCTTTTCAATGAACTAATAATCACTTGATTTTGATCTCTATAGTTCAAGATATGATTTTTCTACTAGAATATTGCCAATCTATCAAAATCCTGAAAGAACACAACCAAATTAAAACTTGTAAAATTGCAACTAAATCTACTTTCAATCAATTGAGTTTAGATATGCTTTAAGTTACAAACCATACTCAAAGTATATATTTAAGGTTCAAAACCTATTAAAACATACTAAATATGAGAGAAATAAGTATAATGAATATAAGCTTATCAAATTTCCCCACACTTAGCTTTTGCTCGTCCCCGGGAAAAACTTAAAATAGAAACATACTTTTGAGCTAAACCAAGTAAGATAATTTCACATCCAAGGGTATTGAAAAACTTAATAAGAGGAATTAAGTACGCAGTCTACTCAGCAATTATAACTCAAAACTAAATAAGTGGTTGAAAACAATTTCTCCTCAAGCTAGTAACAACCACCATTGAAAATCTGAGAAAAACATCAAACTTTTATTTGAAGTAAAGGAAACAAACTAGGTAGATAAGAACTGAAAAAGTACAACCGGTCTTACCACAAACCCATGGAAAAAAAAAGAAATCAGTTGAGAATTTACTTTTTTCTTATTTGATTTTTTTTCATTTTATCTTTTTCTTATGTTCTGCTGTTTAGCGAGTGTATAACAGGGGCTCTTACCTTAGGAGAAAACCACAACCTACTTCAATACCCAGAACAGCAAAGTAGCAAAAAATTTTGTTTTTCTATTAGAATGCAACAATCCAAACAACAATTTTTTTTTTCTCAAGTGATTCAGATCATCCATCAACCGAACAAACCACATATTCAACTTAATAAGCTCATAATCTCACAAGGTTTAAATCAATGTATTAAGTACACAAATTTGATGAAAAAATCAACTTCTCGAGATAACCATCAACTAGCTTGATCAAAAAATGCAAAAACAATTTAAATATAAAATTTGAGAGATGCATAAAAACTAATAAATTACTAACTCAACACTCAAGCTAAGCATTCAAGAACCAAAAAAGTGAAATCATCTAACAATTCAGATCGATGCTCAAAAGTATGAATAAAACAAAAAATTTAGTTCAAAAATTTTGAAAACAAAAAATTATGGCTCAAACTACCCACTCCCCCACACTTAAATCAAACATTGTCCTCAATGTTCACAATAAAAGCACAAATAGGGAAAAGAAAAGGTATTGCCCTGAAAGGTGATTTCACAGTGATTCGCAGCCCAGAATTTGACTTTAGCTTGTTGCCCATATGATTTAGTTCACCCCCAGCTTGAAAGAGATATTGCCTGACCTAGAAAATCAGTTTTGAGAATAAAGAAACCTAAAAAAAATAAAAGCTGAAAAATAAAAATAAAAATAAAAGAAAAAAAATGCTAATTGTTCATGGCACAAAACCACGCTTGGGTTACCTCCCAAAAGTGCCTTTCTTTGTTGTTTTTGGCTAGATAGTCCCTTCCTGCATCAACCAGGGTGCTTTGAGAATTCCTCATGAAAAGGCTTCAACTTATGTATCTCAGTAATGAACACTTTATCCATTTCCAAACTTTTAAGCTTGACAAATTACACTTTCCATCTTTTTATGTGTTTGTGAAACACTTTTTGTCCAACCACAAATGGCATCTCATATTCTTGTTGCAACTTGACATTTTCTTTCTTATCTTTTTGTGCCAACTTTGCTTGGTTTTCAAACTTTGTTCCTGATTCATTGTGCACCAAAGTATCAATTTTTTCAACAAAAGAAATATAATTATTCTTGTGCACCAAAAATCTCAAGAATTTCTTGCCCTGTCTCTTTTTTCTTCGATTTTGCCAACTTGCCAGGAAAATGAGGTGGAATCAGATTTTTTGGTTTTGGAAAAATTGGCTCATTATTTACCTTCTCAGTTGGTGTACCAAAAGTTGATGGTTTTAGGCTATATTGTTCTTTTTTAAGTGCTGCCATTTTTTATGTGATGGTTTGCACCTTTTTGCCACTTTCAAGGGTCACGACATTAACATGCTTTCTCGGGTTGATTTCAGCTTGAGATAGTAGTCTTCCTTTTTTAGCTTCAATTTTTGTTCAATGTGGCTGCTGGTTGTGAAATGTGATTCCCTAAGTCTTTAATACTAGCCCATGTTTCCTATTGAAACATTTGAGTATTGGTAGCTAAAGCTTTCATAATATCCTCTAAAGCCATACCTGAATTTGCTACTTGGTTATGTGGTGGAAGAGTTGGTTTGTTGTAACTGACAGATAGATACGATGGCTAGTTGTTTGGCTGCCCATATCTCAGATTTGGGTGATCTCTCCAACCAGGGTTGTATTGATTGACATAGGGGTTATACCTTCTTGGTTTGTTAACAAACCCGCTTATTACATTCACTTGAGGTGTTGTATCCTCTTGTAGTTGTAGGCACAAGTCAGTAAGGTGTCCTTGAGTAGAGCAAATGCCACAAACACTAGAATTTTGGACCTGTCCCAAGGCAATTTGTCTAACAAGAGAGGTTAGTTTAGAAAGTTGAGCTTCAATACTCGAAGTTTCTACCTCATTTACCTTCTTCGGCACATTGTCCACCTGTGTCCTAAATTACTGTGACCTAATTGCCATTTTATAAATCAGGTCTTTTGCTTCTTCGAGCGTCTTTTCTATAAGTGCTCCTCCACTTACAGCATTCAACATGCTTCGATCTATGAACGGCAGCCCTTCATACAAGTACTATAGCAACAGTTGATTAGAAATCTAGTGATGTGGGCAGCTCACACATAGCTAGTTGAATCTCTCCCAGTACTAATAGAGATTTTCCCTGTTGTACTGTTGAATCCTGCTGATTTCTTTCCTAATCGTTCCAGCCCTCAAAACTAGAAAGAACTTCTCAAAAAATTTTCTTTTCAAGTCATTCCAGGTTCTGATTGAACCGAAGGGAAGGTAGTACAGTCGGTCCTTCTCCTTGTCCGCCAAAGAGAATGGGAAAGCTCTTAGCCTAATCTGTTCTTCTATAACTCCGTGTGGTTTCATGGTCGAGCAAACTCCATGACATTCCTTCAAGTGTTTGAGGGGGTCCTCGCCTACAAGACCACAAAAAGTAGGCGATAAATGAATTAATCCAGATTTTAATTCAAATGCTATCTCAATATCAGGAAAATTGATCCATAGGGGTTGTTGGACAACATCGGGAGTTGCCAACGCCTTTAGTGTCCTTTGTGCTGCCATCTCTACAGTAACAACTGCTTCTTCTTCATTTTCTGAGTTGCTGTTCGTAAATGTCGAAGTTGTAAAATTAACCACTTGCCTTTTTACTTTCCTGTTTGCCTTTGTTGTCTTCTTGATCAAATACTAATTCACCTTTACAAGAAGATCTTGGCATAAGTCAGTTTACTGAGAAAGAAAGAAAGGAAATAGAATTAATAAAAAAAAAAAAAAATAAATCTCCCTATTAATAAAAATTGATTAATTGTTTAGGCCGAGGAGATATGCCCAAGTCGTTTTTGTTTATGCAATTTAGTTGACTATGATAGGAGTTGGCACAAGTCCTATTTGTATATAGGATTACAAATTAAGGATATTGCAGAGTTTATTAAAAAGCCATAAAACTTCAAAACATTGTCTCTATTAATCTTAAGCTAGACATCTCGCAAAAATCCTACGTGACACTTAACTTCGGCTAGCTCCCAATTGAAGAAAAAGAAGGATCCAGAAATTTAATACTTGTCAAAATTTAATCAAGATGTTTCTTAACACTATTATATATCACCATACGATTGAAAGTTCTATAGTATTTATAATAAGTTTCTTAATTCTTTCTTAATTGAAGTGGCATGCACCATTTAGATACTACGTGGGTGGAGTTTCATAATTTAATTTGTCCCAATTACTTACAGACACAAATTATTATAACTCTATTAAAAGTACAAACTCATCCTACTAATTGCAGTAACCATTTGCATTAGCTTCAAGATCATCATGAGACTTCTCTAGTTTTCATTACTTCATCGATCTACCATATATGAGACTTATCTAGTCCATATAATTACATAATTTTAACTTGTTTTTACCCATTTTATAATTATTGTTCAACTAGTTTAAAGTTAGGTTCCCATTATAGGTGATTTCATTGTGGATTCTCTTATTGTAGAAATAAACAAATCTCCATCAAGTTATATACAAATTTTACATAAATAACAGTGATCACTTCATGAATATTAATCTTAGATGTAATTATGTCTTACACTAATGTGTCAATTACAAATTTCGCAATATGCTTTAAACATGTAGTAGTCTCAACATCACAGTGCAAAGAAATAGCCCCCATGATGAGTTGTTGCCGCAACTCTATTTTAGATAACATTGTTTAAGTCATTCCATTTAATCAAAGTGATAAAAATTTAATACTAATTAGCAATTTAAATTTGTTTTCTCAATTAGATATGAATTCTATAGCACTTTCACATAAAACAAATATCCACACATAAGGAACCAAAAAAAAAAAATGGCGAGAGAGAGAGCAGGCGAGAGAGTGTCAGAGAGTGCTTCATGGAGAGGGGCTATCGGGTTGAGCAATAGTGGAGCCAATATATAACCTTTTGGGGGGGGGGGGGGGGGATCCAAGTCTCAATTAAATCAAGATTTGATGCATATTGAGATAAATGTTGATATGCACCCTCTACTTCTATGCTATTTCCATCTAGATTCGTAAAGTTAAAAGTTTACCCATTCAATCAAATTTTCAACATAGCAAAAGAGTCAAAAGAAAAAGTATGTATACTAATGCGTTTTGTACTTTGAAAGTTTTCTTACTACCACCTTCTCGTTTTACCTTGCGGTTATTCCATTTTTTAAAGTTTCAAATTACTTGTCAAATGAAAAAATATCACTCATACTCATTTGTCTTTTCTACAAACCTATTAAAAGTAAAATTTCTTAAATTAAACTCCATAAAATGTTAAAGAGACCATCTTTATGAGATGGAGAGAGTAGTAAATAGCCAAACAAAGTTAAAATTATATAATATAGCTATATAAGCATTTCTAATTAATAAATTCAAGAATTTGTTAACTCAATGATTTGTCCATTATTAAGTTACCTAGGGACCTAAGGTTCCAATGTCCATGGACTTGTGTACGCTTATTTCAATGAAATGGCAAATAATTTTAACTTTAAGCACGAACGAAGTCAAGGACTTGAGTAGAGTTTCGTCTTCATTCTTCTTATCCAATTTTCTAGACAACCGGGAGGTGAGAGTCTTCCAGAGATTCGGCTTATTGGTGGATGTTTATGTTGCTAGGAAGAGAACGAAAGCTTCAGATTTGGTTTCGTTTGTTACAAAAAACATGAGTGTGAAAATATCTTGGAGAATGAGTTGAATAGTCTGTGGATTGGATCTTATAAGCTAAGGGTGAATATATGTCGATACAGAACGGGCCAGCATGGAATCAGAAGAAGGTCAAAATAAAAACAGAGAAAGACCTACGAGAGAAGATTACCCAAAGATCAATTTGCAAGGAAAAAAAGGTTGAAGGACGCTCCTACAAAGATGTTGTGAAAGCTGATACAATGAGTTCTGCCAAAGGACACACTCGTAGAAAGCATAATTCGGAAACTTGGGCTGGAATAGAATTGGCCTCGAATTCTTCAGAGTTGATGTGGTTACACAGTTGCACTGTGGGAGAAGTTAAGGAAGTGGGTTTGTTGACATCATTGCAGAGGCTCTGTGATGAGGAAAACATTGGTCCATGCAAAGTAAAATATATTGGAGGACTAAGGGTGTTAATTACTCGAGTGCTTGTCGCAAGAAACGGTCGACACAATGCTCGTAAATGGAGAAGAATGGTTTTCACAGTGGTTTGAATGGATCGGGCCGTGGCATTCTCAGTTGAACACAGTAGAGTAGATAGACTTGTCTGGTTGAAATGTGAGGGTATTCCCCTGCAAGCCCGGAACACTAAAACTTTTGCCACCATTGGTGTTCTCTGGGGTAAAGTACTCAGCGATGAGCAAAGTACACAGGAGAAAGAAAAGTACTCACTGGAACAACATGGAATTGGAAGATGAACAGACCTCCTTTCTGGAGTGGTCAGACAATGAGCAGGAGAATGTTGGGAGGGGCCTAATTGGTAATCTATGAATTTTGAATGGGGAAGAAAGTGAAAGGGCGAATGTTACAGGATCAATGACCTTGGGAAAGAAGACACACTAATTGAGGCAGCTAATGACAGAGCAGCAGTAAAAACGGTGGCACACTTTAATAATAGAACCGAAAATGGAGATGTGGCGGGCACAGAAGTTATTTTGAATCAGGAAGACATATCCAACAAAGTTTCTAGTAAGCCAAATTCTTTTAAGGCCCAAAAAGCTACGCAAATCAGTGCTGCCCATTCCGACCCATATTTAAAGCCTGATAACCGAAAAAACATTTTGGCATGGCATCAGATTGCTTTAGAAAGTCTAAAGTGAGAAGATCTCTTCCAATGGATGAGATTTTGTCTCGAATTGATGGAAATCTGAACCAAGCTAAATTACAGATTGTTAAATCGATGATGAAGAATGAAGCGAGAAGAATACAAGCGAAACATAAAGACGAAGTCCAGAGATCAGAGGACATTGGCGAGAATGTTGGGAGTTTCGATGGAAAATGTAGCAGGTCTTTCAATTTCAGACAACAAGATCCAAAACATGGTGAATCTGGCGAAGAAGAACTCTGGTATCGGGATGCAAAGAGGTCACAGCACCTCGTCGAGTGAAGAAAGAGGTTGTCAAAGAAGATGCTTGCGAGGAATTTCTGCAATGCTGCAGAAAATCGGAATCTCAGAATCCAAACTTTTAAATAGCATGTGCTGGTGTTTTGTTGTGTAGATTGATAGATTATAGTTCACTGCATCCAACCCAAGACTGATTGGCAATAAGTAGAAAGACTTTATCACTGTATAAGGCCTTCATTGACATTTTTTATTTTTTCGCCTTGTGTGATTTTCTCATTTAAGACGTTCTCTTTTATGTAGGTCACTTTGACTCTATCACTTAGATTATTTTTTGTACCCCTCAGGTATAGGCCACTTCAATTCTATCACATGGGTTATTTTTTACAATGGCTGCGCAGTTTCAAACCTTGGGCTCTGAAATCATGTTAAAGCAACTAGCATAAAACTAATTGGTAATAAGTGGAGATGCCTCATTACTAGATAAAACCTTTACTAACCCCTTTTTTTTTGCCATGGTGATTTTCCCACTTAATAAAAACCACAAATAAGCAACCAATATGAGGATTACTTTAAATAAAATCTATTTTAGTGATTTCAATAATCTTATCCTTTTGTTGCTAACTATAAAAACCATAAAAAATTGTAATTCACTTGATGTTTCAGTACTTATACACACAAATGAACAGTTTTGTCAAGATTGGACTTTAGCCAGAACAAGGAACTGTGGAAGCAAGCAAGAGTTAGGGAGATCAACCCTAACCAAAATAAATATCTTAAGCTGGAATATAAGAGGAATTCGGAAGAAAGAAAAGAAAATAGCAATAAGGAGTCAGTGCAGGATAAGGCAAATAGATTTTCTTCTACTGCAAGAAACGAAAGTGGTGGATGTGAGTCAGATTGTAGGTCAATAACTTTGTGGAAAAATGACAGGTTTGACTTTGTGGTGAAAGGGTCAGAAGGTAAGTTTGGAGGCTTTGCATGTGCTTGGATTTAGACACATTCTATAAGGAGGATTTTTTCTCTAGAAAAAGCTTCCTGGGAGTTCTTGGTAGGTGGAAGGGGTGTGAAGAACCAATTTTGATAGTCAACATCTATGCCCCTAAAAAATTTTTTGAGAAAAGAGAGTTATGGGACGATCTGAGCCTAATCATGAACAATTTTGGAGGTGCTTGGTGCTACATGGATGACTTTAATTTTAGTCACTTCACACAAAAAAAGAACAGGATGTGAAAGTGGCAAGGAAGGCATCAGAGACTTCAACACATCCATTCAAAATGTGCAAGCTGAAGATTTTCTTTTGAGAGTGAGAAAATTTACTTTGTCTAATGTAGAAGCATCAAAATTGAGTAGGATTCATCGAGCATTGGTATCTGCTAACTTCATGACAATTTGGCCAAATTTATCCTTGATTTGTTTGCAGCAAGCTTTATGAGACCATTGCCTAATTATGCTTAGACAGGTTTTCTTAGATTATGGTGCAACCAAGTTCAAATCTGGTGATGCATGGATCAGGCATGAGAAATTTCCAAAACGTATTTCAAAAGAGTGGAAGAAATATGACATTCAAGGGAAAGAGAGCTTTCTGGTCAAAGAGAAATTAAAGGGATTAAAATCTTATTTGAAAGGTTGGAATCTTGATGTATTTGGAAATATTGATGCTATTATAAGCTCCATTTAGCCAAAGCTTAATGAATGTGATTTAAAGGCAGATGACAATAGTTCGAATGAATTTAAGGTCTCTGATAAAAAAGTCTTGTAGAATCTGCTGTCGGAACAGCTTGGAAGAAAGGAAATATTATTAAAGTAGAAATTAAGGGAGTAATGGGTTAAAGAAGGAGATGAAAATTCAACGTTCTTTCATAGGTGTATTAACCAAAACTATAGGGAGCTTGCCATCAAAGGATTGAAAATGAATTTAAGATGGATTGATGATCCGAGTGAAGTAAAAGCTGAAGCGTTTCACTTCTTTCAAGAGATGTTTAGGGAGGAGCTCAAAAATAAACTAGCTTTTTCTTCAAGCAGAATTTCAAAATTGAGTTTGCATGCTTTTGCAGACCTTGAAAGGCCAATTGAGGAGTGTGAAATTAAAAATGCAGTTCTAAAATGTGGCAGCTACAAATTGCCTAGTCTTATGGTTTTAACTTCATATTCTTCAAACATTGTAAGGATTTATTTAAGGAGGACATTATATAGTTATGAAGGACTTTGAAGCTTCAAGAAGACATGGGAAGGGATGTAATGACTCTTTTATTTCCTTAACCTCTAAGAAAGTCAATCTTCCCATTTTGAATGGCTGTAGGCATATTAGTCTAATCGGTTCTATGTATAAGATAATTGTAAAACTACTAGCGAATAGGCTCAAATCGAAGATCCATTTGTTCATTAGAAACACTTAGTCAAGATTTATTCATGGAAGACAAATTTTAGCAGGGATTCTTGTTGTTAATAAGATGGTAAGCTTCTTAGACAATAAAAATCAAAAAGTAGGTTTCATCAAGATTAATTTTGAAAAGCCATTTGATAATGTGAATTGGGATTTTTTATTTTCAATGATGCATCAAATGAACTTCAGTGACAACTTTTTTTTTTTTTGTGGTTGGAATGTTGTTTGAAGTCAGCTTTAATTTCTATTTTAATAAACGGGAGCTCTATAGGTTAGTTCTTTATGGAGAAAGGCCTTTGTCAAGGAGATTTCATGTCTTCATTACCTTTTTGAATTACGGTAGAGGCTTTACATTGTTGGAAGAAGCTGTTTTTCTTTAATTGCTCAAAATAATGAAAGTTAGCTCTATTGCGATTGAAGATTCACATCTCCACTTCGCAGATCAAATTATTCTAATGGGGGCATGAAGTGAATCAAATATCTCCCAATCTAAGCATTTAATGAACTATTTTGAGCTTAACTCTGGTCAAAAATTTAACTTTTCCAAAATTAGCCTAATTGGTTTAAATGTAACTGTGGATGAAGTTTAGAGTCTTGCCTCTTTACTGGTTGTAGGGCATGGAATGCATGTTGGGGCACAAATGTGAACACTTTCCCCTTGGAATGCTATGATTGACAAGTTTAAGCTCAGATTGTCTTCATGGAAAACAATGATTTGTAGGGGCCCGGCTTACTTTGGTTAGGTCTTGCCTATCCAGCTTGCCTTTGTACCTTTTCTCTTTGTTTTAGGCTTTTTTAGGTGCACTTAAACCTTTTGAATATCTTTGTATTAAAGTAAGGATGGGGAATGGCAAGAAGATTTGTTTGATACCATGGTCAGAGATGATCTTAGATGAATCTGTAGGAGCGTTAAGTGCCAAAGCTTTGAAGGAAAGAACTTAGCACTCCTCTCAAAAGGGTGGTGGAGATTTAAGTTAGAAACTAAAGCTCTTTATAGGAAAATTGCAATACCTATTTATCGTGAGAAGGGAGGGTTATGACGGCCATCAAGTAATACTATTTGGGGTAGAATTATAGGGGGCATAAAGTCTTGCTGCATAAAGGAATAAACTTGATAGATTGCTCTTCATTGAAGGTAAGGAATTAGGAAGCAATCAAATTTTGGCTTGATAACTAGGTAAGGCATAAGCAATTGTCCACTAAATTTCCTAGGATATTTAGTCTTCCCACAAACAAATTTTCAAAGGCAGTTGAAAATCGGAGTGTAAACTAGAAATTTGTGGTATTTGTAGCAGAGTTTGCACAGGGCAACAAAAGGAAGGGAAACTTCTAAATTGATCAATTTTCATGTCAAACTAGATTTTTTCGTACTGAAAATTCCTCTCCAAATGCTCAACAGTGATGGTAAATTCTTTCTCAGAAGTTTTGCAACCTTTATCAATTATATTCATGCAAAAGTCATTCATCAAGCATCAGACTTTACTTGGAACAGGTGATGCCCAATCAAGGTGAATCTTTTCTTTTTTCAGACAAGTGAGAGAGAATGGTCGAGCAAGAGAGAGTAGGTGTTTAGGGTTACAATTTTGGGAAGAATGTCAAGGGCATGACTGGTAGAGTAGACTTCAGCAAGTTGATCAGGAGGGTTTCGGTCACTTTCCTTTCTGTAACTTTTTGGATGACTGGGAAGCTAAAAATTTTTAGCTTGTGTTCAAAAGGTTTGGTTGGGTGATTGAAGGGTCATAGGTTGTGTAGAGTTGACAGGAATGTTGCGAGCCTAAGAAGTATTCAAAAAAAGACAACCTTGCTTTGCAATTCCAAGATGACTGCTATTAATGATAAAGAAATGGGAAACGATGGTGGTTATCATGATGCCAACTCAACCTCCAATTTAGAAAATGAAGGGCTATGCCAATTGTTTCTGGAGAGTGACAATTAACTGATGGGCTAGCAAATTTTAGGCCTCTCACAACTAATAAGAAGGAGATAGTTAAAACTAGGTAGAAGTCAAGTGGATCTAGGCCTTAGGAAACTATTCATAAACTCAACAAAGAAGTTAGGCCCAAGAAAAAGTATAAGTTGAAGCTTGTATCTAAGGTCCTCACTTTTAATCTTTTACATTCCTCGTCTTTTAGATTGTTGAAAGAAGCTTCTCTTGCACCTCTAGTAGGGGATGATAACTCCATTTCAAGCAAAGATGCAGGCGAGTCAGTCTCCGATTTAATGAGACTTATTGGACAGAAGTCTTTCAATATGGTTGGATTTTTACACTCTAACACCAACGTATTGAACGATGAACTACATCTCTTATCGATCTTGCTAGAAACCTCAAAGTAATGCACAAAATGAATTGTATCCATATTTATATTCCCCATCCTGTCCTCAAAAAATTGAATTTGAAACTGTTTGGGCTCGATGCCTTGGATCCTCTACACATCCACAAAACATTTTTTACTTCGACCTTTGTAATAAGACTTTCTAGATATTTTTGCAACTTTTTCAGATAATGTTTTAAACCATATTGTTTTAAAACCTGGCTAAGTTGGTATCTATTTACAAAAATTCTTTAAAAGAAAGTTGAACATTTCTTTTTTATTTATCAAAAAAATTTTTGGTTCAAAGATTGTGATAAAGTGAAAGTGCATTTCTGTAAAAGGGGAGTTCATACTAGGGCACTATAATTACACTTATCACTGGGAATTAGTAAATGAAGAGCGACTTGTGTGGTCATAAAGGTTTTGTGGGTAGTGTCCTGTGGGACCTCTATTGTCTGAGCTCTGCATCGGCTTCTAAAAATGTACGTACTTCAGTCAACTACAGCCCTTGATAGACACTAGAAAAAGGGGTGAAGGGAGTCTCTAGAGTGTTTTTCGGGGGGACTCTGTGACGCCTAAGTAAGAAGGTAATATAGCTAGGAGTATTAAGTAAGCTTAGTAAAATAAGCTCTTTTAAAATACCTAGGAGTGGTTCCTTTTATACTGGCTCCCAGGGGTGAAGCTTTCATATCTGCCTTGCACGTGTTCATCTATATCGAGGCTCAGTGGTCTACATCATTCCAACTACCCTTGCAATTAGCTGTTTTGACACAGGCCTTGGTGAGCACTTTTCACGTACCTAGAAGTAGCTTTATAACAATATTTGTCTGTATTATGGTACATCAGTGTCGAGGCCAGTTGTTTTGTCCTTCAGTCAGATGACATTAGGCCGAACTACAAGCCGCCCGAGGTTGAGGCATGCAGTTGAAGTGCTTGAGCCCTGGACGGACCTCGGGTGATTCATTATGCCTTATGGCCTTTTGCCATCACATGCCCCCTCTTCAAAATAGCCATGAGGTACTTTTGTAACAATATATAAAGTTTAGAGAGTTTTTATGAGTTTAGCATACTAAGTTTTTTATTTTTTTTTTAAAAGCGTGGCTGCCGTAAGAACTCCCCCCCTCTTTCTTTCAACAGTTTTAGTTTGCCATTATTATTATTGTTCTTTGTTTTTCTTCCAAACATGAGTGAGTAATTTTTCTGGTTCAGTTCTAGAGACAATTTTCATCACCAACAACGGTTGTAAGGATTGATTTTACTTGCTTAAATGCTCTTTAAATTCAAGTATTTACTTTTTTGTTGTTCAGATTTATTGCAATTCATTTTTTTGTTCTCGCTTGTTGGATTGGTTATGCGATTGCAAATTTGCTTGATTTTCTTTCAACCACTTAGGTGAAGAATTTAATTAGAAGCAAGTGAATTGATTGGAGATTACTTTTATTTCTGGTTAGTTCATACAAAGAAGTAAGACAGGTTGAATTGTTGAAGATTTTGGATTGTTGCCTGAAATAAAATTTTTGGTTCATTGATCTTAACGCTAATTTTGAGATAATTAGAAATTTCTTTTCAATATCTTGTTACTCAAAATTAAGAAATTAATCTGAAGTTTTTTCTAGTTAATTTTACTACTGAATTCCTTGTGTTCTTTTTAGCTTTAAAAAGAGCCATGTTTATTTGCTTGGATTGAAGAAATCCTTTTCTTCGATGATCAACTGGGTCATTGGAATGGATAATCAACCCTGAATTGAGCTTTTTTAGTATTAGTTAATTTTATTTTAATTTTACAGTTAATTTAATTCAGTATTCAAGTCAAGAAAACCCCCTAACCTTTTATTTCAGTTTTCTAATAGGAAGCTTTCGGTTAAGAAATTTCTCTTGGGATTCAACCTGGTTTTCATTAGTAGACTACAAATTTATTTATTCTGAGTTGTTAGCGATACCAGAATTATTTTTGGCGGTTTTGACGACCGACCAAAAATTTGGCACCGTTGCCAGGGATATATTTTTTTTTCTGTTAAAGTTTCCTCTTTATTTATTTATTTTTCTCTTTCTTTCTTTCTTAGTAAGCTGACTTATGCTAAGATCTTCTCGTACAAGTAAACTAGTGTTTGATTCAGAGATCGAGAAGATAGCAAAAGTGAACAGGAAAGTAAAGAGGCAAGCGATCACTTTTACAGCTTCAACTTCTGCGAATAGCAACTCTGAAAGCGAAGAAGAAGCAGTTGTTATTGTAGAGATGGTAGCACAAAAAACACTAATGGAGTTGGCAACTCCTGACGTTGTCCAACAACCCTTGTGCATCGATTTTCCTGATATTGAGGTAGCATTTGAATTAAAATCCAGATTAATTCATTTATTACCTACTTTTTGTGGTCTTGCAGGCGAGGGCCCCCACAAACACTTGAAGGAATTTCATGTAGTCTACTCGACCATGAAACCACAAGGAGTTCCAGAAGAACAGATTAAACTAAGAGCTTTCCCATTTTCTTTGGTGGACAAGGCGAAGGACTGGCTGTACTACCTTCCCTTTGGTTTGATCAGAACTTGGAATGACCTGAAAAGAAAATTTTTGGATAAGTTCTTTGCAGCTTCGAGGGCTGGAACGATTAGGAAGGAAATCAGTGGAATTTGGCAGTACAACGGAGAAAGTCTCTATGAGTACTGGGACAGATTCAACCAACTGTGTTTGAGCTACCCACATCACCAGATTTCTGATCAATTGTTGCTGCAGTACTTCTATGAAGGGCTACTGTTCATGGATCAATGTATGTTGGATGCTGCAAGTGGTGGAGCACTTGTAGAAAAGACACCCGAAGAAGCAAAAGACCTGATTTCTAAAATGGTGGCTAACTCGCAAAAATTTGGGACACAGGTAGACCATGTGCCGAATAAGATAAATGAGGTAGGAACTTCAAGTATTGAAGCTCAACTTTATGAACTAACTTCTCTTGTTAGACAAGTTGCCTTGGGACAAGTCTAAAATTCTAGAGTTTGTGACATTTGCTCTATTCAAGGACACTTTACTGACTCGTGCCCACAGTTGCAAGAGGATACAACACCTCAAGTGAATGCAGCAAACGGGTTTGTCAACCAACCAAGAATGTGTGACTCCTATGTCAATCAATACAACCCTGGTTTTAGAGACCACCCGAATATGTGATATGGGCAACCAAACAATCAGCCACCGTATTCATCTCCCGGTTACAACAAACCAGCTCCTTCACCATAGAACCAAGCACCAAATTTAGGTATGGCTTTAGAAGATATTGTGAAAGCTTTAGCTACTAACACTCAAATGTTTCAACAGGAAACAAGGGCTAGCATTAAAGACTTGGGGAACCAAATTTCACAACTGGTAGCCTCATTGAACAAAATTGAAGCTGAAAAAAGGAGGCTGCCATCTCAGGCTGAAATCAACCCAAGAGAGCATGTTAATGCCATGATCTTTCAAAGTGGCAAAGAGGTGTAAACCACCACATCAAAAATGGTAGCACTTAAAAAAGAACAAGATAGCCTAAAAGCATCAACTTCTGATGCACCAACTGATGAGGTAAGCAACTAGCCAATTTTTTCAAAATTAAAAATTCTAATCCCACCTCCTTTTCTTGACAGGTTGGCTAAATCAAAGAAACCGAGCAGGAAATTCTTGAAACTTTTAGGAAGGTCAAAATCAACATACCCTTACTGGATGCAATCAAGCAGGTGCCACAGTATGCTAATTTTCTAAAGGAGTTGTGCACCAATAAAAAGAAGCTGAAGGTGATGAGACAATCAAAGTTAGGGAGAATGTGTCAGCAATAATCTAAAGAAAGTTGCCTGAGAAGTGTAAGGACCTTGGTATGTCTACTATACCATGTGCAATAGGCAATTTTAATGCGGAAAAAGCTATGTTAGATTTGGGAGCCTCAATGAATGTCATGTCATATTCAATATATGCTTCTTTGAAACTTGGATCTTTGAACGAAACCGGTGTTGTGATGCAATTAGCTGATAAATCCAATGCCTATCCTATGGGTCTCCTAGGGGCATAGTTGAGAATGTTTTTGTGGAAGTAAATGATTTAATTTTTCCTGCTGATTTTTATGTGCTTGATATGGAGAATGATGACCTAACTGCTCCTATTTTATTAGAAAGACCATTTTTAAAGACATCCAAGACAAAGATTGATGTGGATACTAGCACTCTCACAATGGAATTTGATGGAAAAATTGCACAGTTCAATATTTTTTGGCACATTGAAAGAAACTGACAAGGATAATTATGTTTCTTTGGTTGAAAAATTGATGCTTTGGTGTAGTATGAATCAAGAACAAAGTTTGAAAACCAAGCAAAGTTGGCACAAAAAGGTAAGAAAGAAAATGTCAAGTTGCACCAAGAACATGAGATGTCATTTGTGGCTTGACAAAAGGTGTTTCGCAAACACAGAAAAAGATGAAAAGAGTTATCTGGCAAGTCTGAGCTTTATTGGATTGGACCATTTGTTATTACTGCTATTTCTACTCATGGTACAGTTAAGCTTAAAAGTTTGAAAACGGATAAAGTATTTAACACTGAGATGCATAAGTTGAAGCCTTTTCATGATGGATTCTCAAAGCACCCTGGTTGATGCAGGAAGAGGTTGTCTAGCCAAAGATAATAAAGAAAGGCGCTTTTGGGAGGCAACCCAAACATGGTTTTGTGTCACAAAAAATTAGGATTTTTTTTTCCTTTCTTTCTTTTATTTTTATTTTTATTTTCCAGCTTTTATTTTGTAGGTTTCTTCATTCTCACAACTGATTTTCTTGGTCAGACAATATCTCTTTCAAGCTGGAGGTGAACCGAACCTTATGGGGTAGCAAGCTGAAGTCAAATTCTGGGCTATAAATCATTGTGAAATCACCTTTTAGGGCGGTACCTTTTCTTTTCCCCATATATGCTTTTATTGTAAACATTGAGAACAATGTTTGATTTAAGTGTGGGGGAATGGGTAGCTTAAGCCCTAATTTTCTGTTTTCAAAATTTTTGCATTCAAATTTTTTTTATTCATATTTTTTAGCATTGATCAGAATTGTTAAGATGATTTCACCTTTTTGGTTCTTGAATGCTTAGCTTGAGTGTTGAATTGGTAATTTATTAGTCTTTATGCAACTTTGAAATTTTATTTTTAAATTGTTTTTATAATTTTTGATCAAGCTAGTTGATGGTTATCTTGAGAAGTTGATTTTTTCATCAAATTTGTGTACTTAGTACATTAATTTAAACGTTGTGAGATGATGAGCTTATTAAGTTGAATATGTGGTTTGTTCGGTTGATGGATGATTTGAATCACTTGAGAAAAAAATAAAAATTGTTTGAATTGTTGCATTCTGTTTAAAAAAAAATTTGCTACTCTACTGTTCTGGGTATTGAAGTAGGTTGGGGTCTTCTTCTAAGGCAGGAGTTGATCACTGCTCGAAAAGATACTAGAAATATGAATATGGTCAAAGACCACTTTGGAGTTGTGTCGAGTTAGTAGCTTGGATATGAAAAAACCCTTATTATGCTCTCGCTAAACGGCGGAACACAAGAAAAGGATAAAACAAAAAAAAAGTGAAAAAATCAAGTCAAATAAAAAAAAAATAAAAGTAAATTCTCAACTAATTTCTTCTTTTCTATGGGTTTGTGGTAAGACCGGTGATGCTTTTTGATTTCTTATCTACCTGGTTTGTTCTCGTTACTTCGTGCAAGGTTTGATGTTTTTCTTAGATTTTCAATGGTGATTGTTGCTATCTTGAGAAGAAATTGTTTTCAATGACTTATTTTTTTTGGAGTTGCTATTACCGAGTAGATTGCGTGCTTAATTCCTCTTACTATGTTTAGCTCAAAAGTATGTTTCTATTTTGAGTTTTGCCCGAGGACGAGCAAAAGATAAGTGTAGGGGAATTTGATAAGCTTATATTTATTATATTTATTTCTCTCATATTTAGTATGTTTTAATATGTTTTGAATCTTAAAGATATATTTTGAGTATGATTTATAGCTTAGAGCATATATGGAATTAATTGATTGAAAGTGGATTTAATTGCAATTTTACAAGTTTTAATTTGGTTGTGCTCTTTCAAGATTCTGAAAGATTGGCGATGTTACAGTAGAAAAATCATATCTTCAGCTACAGAGATCGGAATGAAGTGATTCTTGATTCATTAGAAAGCTAACCTCTAGAGCTACAAATCACATTTCGACTATGAAACCCAGTTTGCACGTTAAGAGGGTCAAATTCATCTTCAAAGTCGCGATTTACGAGTCATCGCTAGTTCAAAAGGAGTTGCGGTATTTTAGGTATATCTTTGGCTGTAGATATCCGTTTTATGCGATTCAGATGTCGTTTCGAAGCTTAGAAAGAGATCTACAACTTTTATGATTTGAGTTTTGAGTGATACTGCCTGTATCAAGGTCAAATATCAGCTTGAATTTGCTGTTGCTGTTCTAGAGTATTGCTTGGCTGACAATTTTGAAACCTTCTAGTTATTTTGAATCTTTTTATTTGTTTGAGGTACTTTTGTAACAATATATAAAGTTTAGAGAGTTTTTATGAGTTTAGCATACTAAGTTTTTTATTTTTTGTTTTAAAAGCGTGGCTGCCGCAAGAACTCCCCCCTCTCTCTTTCAACAGTTTTAGTTTGTTATTATTATTATTGTTCTTTGTTTTTCTTCCAAACATGAATGAGTAATTTTTCTGGTTCAGTTCGAGAGACAATTTTCATCGCCAACACCGGTTGTGAGGATTGATTTTACTTACTTAAATGCTCTTTAAATTCAAGTATTTACTTCTTTGTTGTTCAGATTTATTGCAATTAATTTTTTTGTTCTCGCTTGTTGGATTGGTTAAGTGATTTCAAATTTGCTTGATTTTCTTTCAACCACTTAGGTGAAGAATTTAATTAGAAGCAAGTGAATTGATTGGATATTACTTTTATTTCTGGTTAGTTCATACAAAGAAGTAAGATAGATTGAATTGTTGAAGCTTTTGGATTGTTGCCTGAAATAAAATTTTTGGTTCATTGATCTTAATGCTAATTTTGAGATAATTAGAAATTGCTTTTCAATATCTTGTTACTCAAAATTAAGAAATTAATCTGAAGGTTTTTCTAGTTAATTTTACTGCTGAATTCCTTGGGTTCTTTTTAGCTTTAAAAAAAGTCATGTTTATTTGCTTGGATTGAAGAAGTACTTTTCTTCGATGATTAACTGCATGGTTGGAATAGATAATCAACCCTAAACTGAGTGTTTTTAGTATTGGTTAATTTTATTTTGATTTTACATTTAACTTAATTCAACATTCAATTCAAGAAAAACCCCTAACCTTTTATTTCAGTTTTCTAATAGGAAACTTTCCGTTACGAAATTTCTCTTGGGATTCGACCTGTTTTTCATTACTAGACTACAAATTTATTTATTTTGAGTTGTTAGCGATACCAGAATTATTTTTTGCGGTTTCAACGACCGACTAGATATTTAGCTGGTAGTCTCGGATACTATGAATGAAAGTCTTAGGCTCCTTATTTGGCTGAGGAGATTTGCACTCCACTATTCCATATGCATCCAATGAAGTCTCTAGGTCTGGATGGTATGCCACCCCTTTTCTATCAGAAATATTGGCACATTTTAAAGGATGAGGTGACTAAGTATATTCATGACATTCTAAATGGAAGTTTGATAGTATTTGGTCTGAATTATACCTTTGTAGTCCGAATTCTAAAAGTGACTAATCTGAAAACTGTGATAGACTTTTGGCCCATCAGTCTCTGTAATGTTAAATATAAACTAGTGTTGACAGTTTTGGCTAATCGATTAAAGCCACTTCTTCCTTGATTAATTTCTGAAAATTAGAGTGGTTTTGTACCGAGTTGGCTTCTTAAAAATAATGCTCTTATGGTTCTTGAGATGTTTCATTATATAAATAGGTATTATGAGAAAAAGGAGGCAGAAATAGAGTTGAAACACGATATGGTGAAAGCTTATAACAAGGTTAAGTAGAACTTCCTTCGAGCGGACATGATCAGGATGGGTTTTCACATTCAATGGGTGGACCTAGTGATGAGTTTGGTAGAGCCATCCTCATTTTTTGTACTAGTAAATGGCCAGGCATCTCGGGTATTTTGACCCTTTAGGGGTCTCAGGTAGGGTGACCCACTTTGCCCGTTCCTATTTTTGTTTTGTGCAAAAGGGCTTTCTGTTTTGCTTTGTCATGCTGAGGAAAGCTGAATGATTATAAGGATATCTATTGCAAGGGCTAGTCCAACTATATCTCATTTGTTGTTTGCCGACAATAGTCTTTTATTCTTGCTGGCCAAAGAGACAAATGTTAGGCACTTGTTGGCAATTCTAGCTCTATATAAATGTGCCTCAGGTTAGAAAGTGAATATAGGGAAATCATCGGCCTTCTTTAGTCCCAATTGCAATAGGGATCTTTAGGCAATCAATAATGAGTCTCCTTGGGATAAAGCCATACTTAAAGGAGGAAAAATATTTAGGTTTTCCTTGGCTCCTTAGTCGGGAAAAAACTATGCAATTTGAGTTTCTTACTAAGAGAGTAATGTAAAAATTATTGCAGTGGAAAGCTTTTTTACTTTCTTTGGCAAGGAAGTGCCTCTTAATCAAAATAATGATATAGGCAATGTCAAGCCATCTAATGAGTTGTATTCTAATCTCGATTGAAGTGTGTGACGAATTGAGGCTTTTTCTAGTCTTATGATGTGGAGGATAAGAAAATAATATGATTTGCGTGGAATCGCTTGCGCACCTCCAAGAGGGTGGGGTGCTTAGGCTTTTGGGATTTGGAAGCCTTCAATTGGGCTATGTTGGCAAAACAAGCATGAAGAATAGTAACAAATCTAAGGAGTTTACTAGCATGGGTCTTCCAAGGAAGGTATTTTTGGACAACTCAATTTTGTTTGGGCACAAAATCCAAGTTCATGCTCAATTATTTATAAAGGCTTGCTAGAAGGGATAGATATTATACGAAAAGGGGCTTTTTGGCGACTAGGTAATGGGTTCAATATTTCAATTTGGCTAGATAACTAGCTCCGTGGAGACCATTGTAAGCCTATAACCATGATGGTCCCGGCTATAGAGCATTGGAAGGTGTGGCGCTTAATTGATCATAATGCAATTCAATGGAATTATAATATTATTAATGGCTTGCTTCATCTTTTGGATGCCGCGGCAGTGAATGTGATTTCTCTAGTGCCTTAGTTCCAGGAAGATGTATTAATGTAAGGCATGCATGAGAATGGGTGGTTTTTGGTCAAGTCAGCTTACTACTTAGCATTTGCATGCTCGTATGGCCAAGATCCCTTGCTGTATTCAAAATTTTGGGAGTGGGTGTAAAGTCTAATGTTACCACCAATTTTGTGTGTGACTTAATGGGATCTTACCACATTAGCAATGATGATAAATCACATTTATGATCATAAACAATGAACAGTGTCTAGCAACACATCATTGATACCCAAGTGACAAGATTGTCGGCGATTTGACTTAACCTTTATGATCATTATCCGTATAAGCCATTGTCTTTTTGTCCAAGATATCAAGACTAAGCACGAGACATGGAATGTGTCACTCTCGTATAGTCCAATATTTGGTTTCTTGATTATCGAGTAAACTAACTTAAACTGATGACATTGATATCGTATATCAAGTCATTCAAGCATGGCCATGTATTTTTTTAGTCTCACTCTATCAAGGGGCCCGAAGATATCACCCTTGTTACATATGAGGGAATAATCTTATCTTGGTCATACAAAACCCTCCACATGATATGTGATATACCCAATGACCTCCTTCAAGTTCACTCAGTTACGAGCAACAAATGGAAATATCAAAGTATGTGACTCACATGTAGGGAACCTTGATGACCTTAAGTCAAAGGACTACATATACCATGATCATTATGAGAATCACTTATGACACTCATATAGCGATCCATGCAGCGTTTTCATGGTGGGTCGGTCCAGTACACAAGTTCTCCAACTTGTACCCATATGTAGATAACATATCTCATATTAATCTTCACATATGCTAGTCATTATGTGTTATTATAACCTGCTCTACGATAATATTAGACCAGAGACATTTAAGAATATCATTATTCTAGGATTGTAATTATGTTTATTAACTTACGTAGAAATAAAACAACAAATATAATTACTAGATTAATATCTTAATAAAATATCATGACTCAATGTGCAAAAATACAATCATCTCATAATTGGCTTTTGGGCATGACACTAACATATAGGTAGTGGTAATTATGAAGCAATACAAATAAATCATCATGGAAATAATATCTTACTCATATAGGCTTGTGGATAGAACTTGTAAAACTTCATAACATTCCCTTAAAAGTTAACTTCATTAATGACCATTCAGATAAAAAAACAAAAAACTTTGTTTTATCCTCTTTATCTTCACTTGATAACTTTGTCCCTAGACTTTTACATCTGACGGACCAGTGCACACTACCCTACTTGATGGTGATGTGTTGGTTCTCTTCCATCTCCACCGTTAGTGGCTACCCAGAACAAAGAAATTTCTCACTGCCTCTTTCTGATTTCAAGTCGGCCAACTCCTTTCTCTTTCTTCCTTGCCTCCTCACCTTATCATCACAAAACTTTTCATCACCAAGATCTACGTTGAATTGTTGGAGCATGGCTAACTAAAAACTGGAATTGCTTCTTCAGTCACTATTGAAAAAATTCCATAGCAGTAAGAACTTTGCTTGGTTCAGATTTTCTATTTTTTCATTAGCTTTCTCCATGACTTCACTGTCGTCCTCTTCATCAATGGCTTCCCCATTATCCTCTTCCTCAATGACTTCTCAAAGCTCTGTGTTGGGAAAAAATTCTCCAGTCACTTATCACGTGCAACGTAATACCAACACAATCAAGCAAGCACAAATGAATGTAACGTGGTTTGGCTCTTAACTTGCCTAAATCAATGGATGAGAGAAAACCACTTGAACAAAATATAGAGATTACAATAAAGGTACGCCCTTAGTACTCACGCTGACCTATGGATCATCTACACACCATTGATAACTCTAATATCTTGCCCTCACACAATTACAAGATATAAGAATCCCAAAAGGCTTCTCGTCCTAGCCCTCTCTAGCCTCCAGACCTTTCATCCCTCCTAAAACCGTTACATCTTGCCTTTTTACCACATTGGCTTTTTCTCTCATACCCAAACCTTAACATAAAAAGCCTTTATATAGGCTACACACAAACCCAAACCATATGAAAATAGGAAAACTAAATCCCAAATAAATAGAAAAACTAAAACCAAATCCAAAACAAAATCATAAACTCAATTCTAAACAAACTAAAATTCTCAAGCTTCTTAGATTTAAGCCAACAAATCCAACAATCTTTACTTTGACTCAAGTTCATCACCATGGATATAAATATCATGAACACATGATCACGATCACAGACACAAACATCACTAAAACACAAACATAGCAACGAATGCAAATGATTACGAACAACACAAACAACAACGAGCGGAAATGACCGAGAACAGAATATCACAAACATCAACATTATGAGCATCAACACATATGAATAAAATCATCAATCTTCAAACTTGTACCGAACTGTCGGTACCACATTGTAACAATTGTCAAATATCCTTAAGATGATTCCTTAGGAATCCACTAAACAATCAAATTGCTCTATCATACCAAGCATCGAACTATATGCTCCGCCATGCTATAAACAGACCACAAGCTATACCATACCAAGAACGCATCACAAGCTCCGTCGTATGAGGATGCACCAAATGATCCACCATACCAGGACCAAACCATAAGCTCTAATACTACTTGTTGGGAAAGAGTTTATAGTGGATCGGCTCTTAGCTAGCCTATATCCACAGATGAGAAAAAATCACTCGAATAAAATATAGAGATTACAGTAGAGATATGCCCTTACTGCTCATATTGGCCTATTGATCTCATACACACAACTAATAACCCTTTTATCTTACCTCACACAATTAAAAGATATGAAAATCCCAAAAGGCTTATCGTTCTAGCCCTCTTCAACCTCCAAACCTTTCCTCCTTCCTAAAACCCCCACATCTTGCATTTTCACCACATTGGCTGTTCTCTCATACCCAAACCTTAACATAACAAGCATTTATATACGGTACACACAAACCCAAACCATATGAAAATAGGAAAACTAAATCCAAAATAAATAGGAAAACTAATACTAAATAAAAAACAAAAACCCAATCATAAACAAACTAAAATTCTTAAGCTTCTTGAATTTGAGTCAACAAACTCAACAGAACTCTTGGATGTTGTCCCTCTCCTTGCGTGGCTTCCGAGCCATATAGTTCTGACCTCCGTGGGTTTGGGACACAAACGTGCTGTCCATTGCCAACTCTTACACCGCCCTCCACATCGTTGGAGACCAGGTGACCAGATGTTCCTGGTCGGACTCGTCCATGCTCTCGGTGGTGACCAGGTGTTCCTAGTCGGCCATGACTGAGGGGTGATGACAGCCTGGCATTTTTGCGAGTTTAGGCCTGATATAGTTTGGCCTTGTCGTTGTTCCTGGGACTCAAGGAATGCCCAAAATCTCAGCCTTAACTTGAGCAGGAATTAGTTGTCTTACAGGTGTAAAGTGTTCGAGTCCAGAGGATTCAGTAAACCAAAATAGTTCCTAGCCAAAAATAAAAAAAGAAAACTTGTTTTCTTTGTTTTTGTCCTGCCAAAGGAAGTTATTGAGAACATCGAAGGGAAATGCAGAATCTTCTTCTAGAAAGGCAAGGTTGTTGCTAAGAGTAGGCCTCTAGTTGGTTGGAGGAAAATTGTAGCTCCAAAACATGAAGTAGGTTTGGGTGCCAAGCTGTTACAAGTGTGGAGTCAATCTGTCATCTTGCATCTATTGTGGGCAATTCATAAGTAGATAGATGTTCTTTGGGTGCAATAGGTTTAGAGTTATCATTTCAAGGGGTAGGGAGTATGGGAAGATAAAAAAGATTTCAAAAGTGAGGCATATATCCTGTATGAAGGCTGGTTCGGTTGATAATAGAAAGGTGTTTATGGATGCAGCTACTTTCTCTTCTGTTGTTCAATGGTAAGCCTATGAGATTCTAAAGGTGAAGCAGTCCCGTAGGGGTTAGTCTAAGCAGTGTTAGAATTCGATAGCAGCTCCAAAATTTAATCTCATTTATTAGCGAATTATGCATGGAGGGCTTCCAGTTCAAGCTAAGCTGAAATCTTGGGCCATCTCGCTGGCTAATTGGTGTTTTCTTTGTGTGCAGGGAAGCCTAGGAGCATTTGTCAGGTGTGGAACAAAGTGGCTGGGTGGTTGCATGTGAACTTGGGATCCAGAAATATCAAGAACTGGAGATACTTTTGCAGTGCCTTCCTTTAGAGTTAGGTACCTTTTCAAGAGGGTTAAAAAAGCTGGCTTCTTGGTTGTTGTCTATCATACTTAAGGAACGAAATGGGCACTGCCACAACAAGAATCCTAGGAGGATAGAAGACATTGTTAAGGATGTTGAGGTTAAGCTTGGTATGAGATTATCCAAGATCCCCTTGCCTGTTTGCTTGCTTCTAGCTAGTCTAAACACTTTTAAATTTGTGAGGTTTTGTTTGTTTATCCCATTTATGCTTGGTTGTATTTGTATTGAGGTTCATGCATATATGAAATTTTTTCCTTTACCTAAAAAGATGTGTTATATTTTTTTTGTAAAATTATTTTTTTTTCTTTCCCTTATTCCTAGCAACCTTCCTATGACATATTTCAGAGTTATATTTTGGAAAACATGTTGATTGATAAATTAAACTTGATTGATAAATTATAAAACTTGATGAACTAAAAAAAACTTGAAAGAATTAAGGATTGAAAATGATATTGAGCTAAAAATAAGGCAACTTAATTTAAAATAGATTATTTTTGTTTTTATATCTTTCATGCTTGGAACGAATTTCATTTCTTAGCCAATATTATGTAGGTCTAATAATCCATTGAATATAAAATTTTTATGGTGTTATTAGACTTTTATAAAATTTTATTTTTATAGGTATTAAAAACTAAAAATTCATAAAATTTTAATAAAATTATCAAAAATCTATTTTCAATGGATTATTATACCTAGATAATACTCACTTTCAAATAAAATTAATATCAGGTAAAAAAAGACATAAAAAATAATTCACTCTAGATTAAATTAACTTAAGTTAAAATAAATTTGGTGAGATAGTGAAATAGTTAATTAGAAAAAAGGACCATTCACGTAATAGGCTTTTAGTTTAGGCTAAAATTCACAAAATTTATTAGATCATAGATCAAGACGAAACAAATTGTTATGGTACAAGGAACCCTAGCATAATTTACCAAATGAAAAACAAAATGGAAGAAAGAAGTCCGACAAGACATAGACATGTTGGAGCATTCTAAAATCAGAAATCCAAGGGTGATGGGTCATGGATGCAATAGATGCGTCTATGCAATCTGATACATTGGCTCCTTATGGGACCCACAATATCGGGCAGCACAGACACATCTGTAATCTGACATGCGATAGAGATCCTTCTAAAATACATGACGATAGCAATATCCCTTTTTGGCCTTTTCCTCAAACTCTTGAATTTTGATCACTTAAGTACCTAAATTTAGAAGTGCAACAAAATATGCCCAAACAAGCAAATGGTCTCTCATAACCTGCTACTGCAGTTCTAGTGTAGGCCACATGTGTCACGAAGTGGGATCCTAGTACCTCAAATTGCTTAACTTGTAGGCTCTTAGGGACTGTGATCTCACTTAGTTACTATTAACTAACCATTACTTCTGGGTAAATTAAAACAATTTATGTGCAACTAGTTTCTTAGTCTACCTGCAAAAAGATATGCATGTGTTTGTCCTGGTGATGCAATCAATTAAGTAAATGATTTCAAGAACATCACTTGAGCATTGCATTTAAAACAAATACTTAAACCGTGCCAAGACAATGAAATACTAGTTGCTTCAACTTCAAGTAATAGTTTATGCACACTTAATATTACTAGCATGTACCTAAAGATAACTCAATGGTTTTACGTCACAATGTATTATAATAAAGGTAACATCTTAGTACACAAGGTACTATATATATACAAGATAAAATCCTTAACTAAGATCTTTTACTTGAGCCCCACCTTTGAGCTATCAAGCTCTAAGTGCAAGCCCTCTTCCTTATCCTTGTGCACCACTTAGCCTTTATACTGTAAAGACACAACCTTAGTTAGAACAAAGCCTAAATCACAAGTAAACTTAGAATCTCAAGGATTCTGAAGAATAAGTACCTACAAAAAGAGGAAACTTAGCCCACAGCTATCTGTTAGTTGTTAGGCCCGGTGTTAGAACCTGTACAACAAATTTAAGAGAGTAAGTACATGAATGTACTTACTAAGGATCCCTTAGGGTACCTGTAAAGAAGATAGCAAGCAATCATGCAATATGACACACCAACAACGAAGCAACCAACCAACAATAAGGAAATATTTGCCAAAGAAAATACACCATGGAAGTATTAAAGCGTTTTGGTATGGAGGAAAGCAAGTCTATCAACAGCCCTATTGTTCCAGGAAATAAACTGAGCAAGGATAAAGGAGGGAACAAATTGGATGAAACATACTTCAAACAAATGATAGGAAGTCTTATGTATTCATTGCCACCCGTCCTGATATTATGTTTGTTGTTAGCCTTATCAGTCGTTATATGGCAAGAACCACAGAGTTGCATCTACAAGTGGCCAAAAGAGCTTTAAGGTACTTGAAAGGAACTATCAACTATGGTATTCTATACAAGAAGAAAGGGGCTAAAGAATTATTAGCCTTAACGAATAGTGATTATGCTAGAGATATAGAAAATAGGAATAACACTTCGGGATATGTTTTCTTGATGAATGGAAGTGCAGTGGCTTGGTCTTCAAAGAAACAGCCCATTGTCACACTTTATACTATAGAGGCCGAATTTGTAATAGCAACAGCATGTGCATGCTAAGCAGTATGGATGAGGAAGATTTTAAAGGAGCTAGGACACATTCAAGACAATTGTACCACTGTAATGTGTGACAACAGTTCAACCATAAGGTTGCCTAAAAATCCTGTCTTGCATGGTCGCAACAAACACATTGACGTGCGGTTTCACTATCTAAGAGATCTCACTAAGGATGGAGTTGTCCAGCTAGCTCATTGTGGAACACAATACGAAATTGCGGATTTGACGACAAAGGCACTAAAACTAGAGACGTTTTTGAAGCTGCGGCAGGAGCTAGGTGTGTGCACAATTCTTGAAGTAAACTAAATGTTACCCAACATTTAGTTTAAGGGAGGAAATGTTGAGTTTGTTACATCAAGTTGTTTTGGTTTAGAGTCCTAGATAAAATAAAATCTTAACTTTCAGGATATTGGATAAGTTTGATTTCTTTCTGTTGTATTACCACGTGCATGCAAATGTGGGCTACAAATCTTCTTCCTGTTAGAGTTTGTTTTTCAGCTGGCTATTTAGAGTTCGTTTTTTAGCTGGCTATTTAAGTGCTAGCTACTAAAATAATGAAGAGTGGTCATGCACCCATTTGTTTATGTTCTTGATTTCTTGTCTCTGATTCTTAACAAGTACCTACCTTAATAAAAATAAGCGTCAGGATTGTTGAAATATTTAGACTTTCAAGTGAGATGGAGATAGAGTAAATGATCACTGTATATAAAATAATTACTTTTAGTCTATTACTTACATTTTTTCCAAAAAAAATAATATTTGATTCATCCCATTATAATCATAACAAAATTATGTTTACTATATACATGATTCTTGCGATTGTGATCACAAAAAAATTATGATCATAATTTTTTATGCGAAAGAAACTTATGAAATAATTAAAAGTGAATTTCAAAAAAAAAAAATTTCTAAATTTATATCCTTATATATCATGAATGATGTTGCAACATGAATGGCATATATGGTATAGTGTAACGACGGCATTATCACGACAACAGGAACATTTTAAGGGAACATGAAAAAGGTACGGGTTTCCACAATTTACATTATGTAAAATAAAATGTCATGCAGTAAACTACTTATTATGGGTGTGATATACTTAACAGTATCAATATTAAAGACATCAGTTAGTGAAATGAATGTTACTGAAATGTTAGTAGGAGCATGTCCACCCTAGTAAATGTCCTAGTGTACATCGAGAACCTGTTAAGCCTTCGTCGGTCTTTGTTTAATCTATTGCTGGGAAAAATGAATCACGAAGCACCCAAGAAAGAAAAAGACCAAGAAATACAAAGTCTTAATTAATCGGTCTTTGTTTAATATATTATTGTTGGGAAAAATTAATGACGAAGCGCCGAAGAAAGAAAAAAAACCAAGAAATACAAAGTCTCTCTCCTAAATGACCAAATGGCAAACTTAAGGTATAGTTATACCTTTTCTTTTTCTTTTTCTTTTTTGTTTTAAAGGAAACTAATGGGAATGAGCGTAGTTTGAACATCAAAACTCTTTAATACGATTTAGTGGACTGTGAGAGGTTTTAGTGCAAGTCGTGTTTGTTCATAGGATTACAATTTTTGAAGTGATAACTTGAGCATCCTAGGTTAAAGTTTTATAACATTAGATTGTTTAGTTTTGAGCTTGTGAAATGTTTCATTCAGTTTTAATTGTGTGGTAAATATTAAAGAAATCATTTTAAGATGAAAATTTTAAATATAATTTTTTTCACACATTTTTATATTTATTCTAATTATTTTCATCACAATTTAGTAAATATAAATAATATATATTGATAAATGTAGCGTACTTTGGTAAAAATGAATGATAAAAACAAAAGAAAACAATTGTAATAGTTTCGAAATTCAATGATGTTAAAATTCTTAATCTATAAAGTTCTCAAGTTAATTATTGCCTTGAAAATTCTAATTAATTTGTATAAACAAAGTTGACTTGGGGTTTGTATATGCGGCTCTTGCAGTCGGCTAATTCGCATAGAGAAAGACGACTTGGACTTTCTCGTCACCGAAACAATCGAATTAATCGGTCCACTTGTACAGGGCAGCTGGGCTTTTTTTGCCAGTAACAAGTAACAACTCAATGCAACTAACATTCATATTAAACTATGTATCAGCAAGCTTCATGCATGTTATTGCATGTGGACTGTCGCGCGTTATCCGTAGTTATCGTTTTTGTTCATTTGGATTTAGATCTATGAATTTTAAAAATTTTTAAGTTTATATCCTCACTTATCAAGCGTCCATTCCCCTATAAATAGGCATCAAACCGAACACTAATTCTTCCACAGCCCAAACCATATCCCCAACATCGCCTATCGAGTGTTACGTATCCACTAAACAGTATGGCCACCTCCCATTCTCGTTTCTCTGACTTTGCTGCGATCGTCCGAAGCCTGGAAGGTGCCAGCAAGGGACAGACCTTCCAAGGGCTGAACCAAGTTAAGTCTTACCTCCAGTTCTATGGCTACTACGGAAACACCACCAGCATTGATCTCACCGATGATTTCGATGAATCTCTCGAATCCGCCCTCAAAGTTTTCCAAGAAAGTTACGGTCTCCAGATAACCGGCGAAATGGACTCGGGCACCGTGAATCAGATGTGTACCCCCCGCTGTGGAAATCAAGAATTAGACTCTGAGACCCAACATTCTGTCTCTCCCACCCCAATGATGGGGCATTACTCTCTTGGTCTCACCAAGTGGTCCAAGTCCAACTTGACCTACTGCTTCAATGCCGGCATCCCAGAAGAGCGCCAGGAAGCAATCAGGAAGGCGTTCATGACATGGACCCGGAACTCAGCATACGATTTTGCAGAAGTGCAGCAGGGGACGCAGACCGACATCCATATCAACTTCAGCCAGGGCGACCACGGCGACGGGCATCGGTTCGACGGCCGCTGGGGCACCCTGGCTCATGCGTTCTACCCAGAGGACGGGAGGCTCCACTTCGATGCAGAGGAGATCTGGAGCACAAGCGAGAACCCGGAAGCTGATAACATTGACTTGGAGTCGGTGGCGCTGCATGAAATCGGGCACTTGCTCGGACTCCGGCACAGCTCCGATAGAAATGCGGTTATGTATGATTCAATCGGGCGCGGAGAGAAGAAAAGGATTTTAACTCAAGACGATATTGATGGGATTCAAGCTCGCTATCAGAATTGAGGGAGCCAAGTCCAAAGTTTCTGTGTGTTTCATTCGCAGTTGAATAATGTGGACGAGACGCGTCCTTTCCTCGTGTTGTGTCGTACGTGCTCAGCAAAATTGTTTCTGTGTTTTGCTTTGTTTTTCCGTCCTCATGGCTTCCTAGTCTTGTGCTTCCTGATCTCATCAATGATAAAATAAATGTTTGTCGACCTTATACCAGGACCATAATTATTCCTATTCTCAAGACCAAAGGTTTTTTTTTCCCTTATCACTGCTTCCACAAACAATCCATAACCTTAAATTATCGTTCTATGTTAGTCTCTACCTATTATAACGATTGTTTTATTTTGGTCCTAGTTGATGAAATCCATTAACTTGGTGTAATTATATAATAGTTTTTAAAAGTTTAATTTAAAATGTCCAACAACTATATTCTATTTAACAAAATTTTAAAATTTTAATTTAAAATATCCAGCACAGAAGCTTAATATTGTTTATCGACATCTATGAGAAATCCACTCAGATAAAAAATAAAAAATACTGTAATAGCATGCTTTTAATATTCACACTGGTTTATGTATCCCCTACACACCATTGACAATCCTAAATCTTAGTCTCATACAATTACAAGATATGAAAATTATAAAAGATTTCTTGTTCCTAGTCCTCTCCGATTTTGGACCTCTTTCTCTTTTAAAAATTATCACATATTGCCTTTTCATTATATCAACTTTTCTTTCGCACTTAAAACTCTAATGACAAGCCTTTTTTTTTTTTTAAGGTCATTGACAATCTCAATCATATGAAAACAAGAAAACTAAATCTTAAATAAATATGAAAGCTAAAATCAACTCATAAATACTGTAATATCATGCTTTTAGTATTCACAGTGGTTCGCTGCATAGCTAGAGAGCTATTATTACAATTGTTATTATTATTATTATTATTATTATTATTATTTGGTAAGTGGTGCACATATGTGGAGGATATGAAATAAAAAAAATAAAAAAAAACAGAGGGTCATTAATTTCCTTAAATTTATTTCATTATTCAAACCAGAAATGCTAGCAAAATTAAGCTCAAAATTCCACATGATTTCAATTTATTGACTATCTCCTCTGCACATCAACAATAAGTCATTAGCAAAAGCTAGGTGGGTGATCCTTTGCTGGTGGCATTTAGAATGATGGTGAAGCCTCTCTTCTTTATGAATATTCTCTAGGTATCTTGAAAAAATTTCAATGCACACCATTAATAGACAAGGGTACAAAGGGTTCCCTTGACGGAGACCTTTTTTGCCTTTAAAAACTTTATAAATCAATTTATGTAGATGGGAGATGAAACACATTCCATAATCCAATTGACAAATCTCAAAGGAAATTTAAGGGCAATTAAATTATCTTCAAGGAATTACGAACGGTCAAAATCATAAGCTTTTTTAGTGCCCAATTGCCTCATGCATCTATGGGAAGAAAAATTTCTTCTCAAATAATGATTTATCAATTCATTACCCAACAGAATATTATCTGATAAAGAACGGCTAGGAATGAAAGCATGTTGCACATGTCTAATAATCTAATTCAATACTTTCTTCATTTTATTGTAAATCAGATTACAATAGGTAATAGGACGATAATCAGCAACACTCTGAGCATCACTTTTTTTAAAGATAAGTACCAAAGTAGTGGTATTAGCATATTTAAGGAGCCTACTTGTAAGGAAGAATTCCACCGCAGCATCATAGACAAAACGGCTATGCTTGTCCCAAACCACTTTGAAAAATCTAGCTGTAAAGCCATCAAGATCGAGAACATTATCTACAGGTATAGACCACATGGCTTCCTTGAATTCCCCAATTGAAATAAGCTTAATCAAATCCCAACATTGGTCCTCAGGGAGGTAGTTATGCCTTTTTGGATTAAGCTAACATATAATCTCTCCACCATCAGATCTCACGGCACTAGAAATGCTAGTAATAGTCCAAGAAAGCCTCTAAAAGTTGATTATGACCAAACTTGGGGTTCCCAGCTCTGTCCACCATTTCACAGATTTTATATTTGGCTCTACTCTGCAACATCTTCACACGGAAGAATTTTGGGTTAGCATTAGCTTCTCTCATCCAATGTAACTTAACTTTCTATCTGTAGAAATTTTTCTCAACCTTTAAAAGTTTCCAAAGTGCTATGCGGCTTGCTTTTTCAAAAAGGATTAAAACTAGGTTGCCTACGTTTTACTGCAGTTTGTTCTTGTTATCACCTCACAAAATGGGAGAATTACAAGTGTGCATAATGGCTAAAAACCATTATATTGTGTAATTCTCACCATAGTGATTGAAGTTGGGGGGGGGGGGTAAAAGGCATGATCAACACCTCTTTAAAAGTGTTCCAAGTTGGTAACTTAGCCCCAAAGAAAAGCCTAAAGGATTGCTTATTTGTCAAGCAACCTGTGGATTTTTTTTGTAAGGTTTTGTAAATTCGGGTACTCAATTGCAAAACTATCAAGAAAGAGACTTGGAGAGTTATGAGAAGGATATAAATGGTATGAAAGTGCTATTAGAGGACCAAATTACTCATGGAAGACAAGTTTGGACAAAGGAAACACTAAAGGTAATAAGGACCTAAATGTCCTAGTATAAACCTTAAGGTGTTCAAGCTTTTGACTTAAGTCTAAGGGTGGACTTGTGGGGTTATCCCACCATGGGGGAGGTAGCCAAGACTTGATAAATAGTAAAAAATGTTGGGCACATGTATACCAATGAGTTTAAGACAAAGAAACCATAATTAGTGAGAAGGAAAATGACATAAAGCAAGGTTAAGCTTGTTTAAGTGTATTTTGTGCCCTTAAACTCATTTAAGGCCATTTAAGTGGCCAAATCACTTATCCCTCTCTCATTTTCGTCCTCCTCTTGCCCAAGAACACAACCACACTTCCTCCATAGCCACCATACCTCCAAGATTGAAATTGAAGGCAAAATAAAGCAAGAAAGGGCAATTGGAAGCTATGTGGTACTAAGACTTGAGTGCACCTCGGATCAAGCTCCAATTTTAGCATGCCCATCAAGGTAAGGGTTCTCTTGCTCTCATGGACTATTTTCTGCAATTTTCAAACATCCATGGATCTTAGGCTAAGCTTGGAAAATAGCCATGAGCTTGATGAACCAAGCTTAGTGAGGGGAGTGCACTTATTGAAGGTTTTGTGACCTAGTGTGAAGTGCACAATGATGGCAGTAAAGTGAGGGTTTCTAGAGCCCAAAGTTAGTACTAACTACTGTTAAAATCCTCCTAAGACCAAGCATTAGCTTGAGGAGGGTTGCCATAGTGATTTGGTTATGTTTATTATGTGTTTTATGGACTAACCTATGGTATATGTTGCTGCCACATTTCACGTGTTTGTTGGTTGTGAATGGCTGCTGCATTTGGTTGCTATATCTTGTATATATGCATGATGGTTTTTGTGTTTTAGTGTCTTTGGATGCAGGTTTTAATGATGGTTACATTGCCTATTGAATCCAAGTGCTACCCTTACTAAGTTTCTCAATGAAACGTACTCCCCTCAATTCTGTCATTTCAGGTCCAGAAGAAAGATCACATTCAAACTGACATTTGTGGTTTGATTTTTTATCTGAAATTTCAGGTACATGAACTTCCATATGTCTGGTTATGATCTGGAAATTTTGGTGATTTTAGGAGCACATTTGGTATTTGTAATGGCAGTACTTATTGTGTTGTGCAGCAGCCGTCTAGCATCTTGTTCTGGAGTCCATTGTGTCTTAGGCACTCCTGTAACTTAGGGTGTGTATATAGCTGAGTTAAGACCATTATGTAGTGCATGTATTCATGTACATGTAGTGTATGTAAAATGAGACAAGTATGTGAACATTTGAGTAATGTTTTGGCTATGTAAGTGATGTGGTGCAAAGCTGCCTAAGTATGAATGATGGGCTGCTTACTTGTAAATTCTGTTTTGGCCACATAAAGTTGTTAAAAGAAAGGGAATGTAATTCCTATGTGTAATGGACATGTATGGGATGGCTTTGGATGGTTTTCCCCTTGCGAATGAAGTGTTTGCACGCTTATGAAATTTTGTATGGACAAAATGGTTATAAAGTGACCAGAATTTTGACCCGCTACCTAAAGCTGAATATCTCCATGTGTATAATGAATCCTAATGTGAAATTTTCGCTACACCTATAGGACATCAAGAGGTTTAAATGGGATTTAAAATTTCTGAATTTAGATCCCTGTACCCAAAGATATGACGTTGCAAAGTTGGCTGAGTTACTGTTTATTTGGTCAGAATTTTGTAACCAACTTGAAAAATTCATAACTTGATCCATAGATGGGCTATTGATGTAAAACAAAATTCCTTGGTTTTATCTAAGTATCTATTTGATAATGGAGCAAATAAAATAGGGGGTACATGGCTAGAATGATACATTTTATTAGTGGAAGTTACAGGTGCAGTGGCTGGTCACTATAACTTAACAAGATTGCCTAATGTGTGGTAGCCAAGATTAAGACTTGTGCTAGTGTTTTCCTTCTTTACTGCCATAGTGTGCATGAAATGTGAATATGTATGTGATGGTTGGACCAATATGCTTGTGTTTACATAGTGCCCAAGAGGGCCACTTGCGTATGCACACTAAGGGTAGTGTTCTGATGGCCTACAGAACATTACTAATCTTGGGAGTCTAAATGCATAATTTTGGCACCATAATTGGACTACCACAAAGTGGGTAATAGTTCTGAATTTCAGCTAGGTGAGCATAAACTTCTTACACCTTAGCCTAAGTATTTGCATAGGTACCCCTGTTGAGGCTTTTTAATTCTCTCTTAACGAACTGAAGCTTTTGAGTTAATTGATACATTTTTGCAACCTTTGACATCAGCATTTATCCCTTGATCAACAAGGTGATGAAACTAAGGGTCTTCTAACAACAAATTCAATAATCTAAATTGACCTTTTCATGTAGACAAATCTTCATAAACTGAAACAAACATGGGTTAGAGCTCTTCATCCGAAAGCAACTATTAATATCAGCCAGAGAAAGGTAAATCCTCCATCCCAAGCTCCTCAAAGTAGCTATTAATATCAACAATTTTAGATTCTGATACAAGGTTTGAGCTCTCCCTTTTTTAAGCTGTCCTCACCAAATTAAAATCCCCCATAATAATCCAGGGGTCCAAAATGTTTTGCTGTCGCAGACCAAACCATAAAGATTTCCTTTACATTTCTGAGTTGAAGGCACACAGAAAAGTAAATACAGATTTTTGGTTAGGACACAACATAGGCTTAACCATAACCCAATGAGTTAAGGCTCCAACCACTTTTAGCTTTAAGTCAAGTATCCATAGGGCAATAATCCTACCATTTGGGTGCATAGCATGATTATTGTAGGATTCCTATTCCCCTTTGGCAACATCTAGCTAGCTAAACAAGTTTAGTAGCCTTGATTCTACTTTTTAAGATTATACAAATCTAAACATTATTCATAGTAACAAACTTCAAAATCTCGTAAAGTTTAAGAGACTTACTGCAACCTCTCACATTCTAAACTACCACAATCATGATTTAGAAGTAAAGAGGGTGCCCCCTTATCTACCAACAACTTCTTCATGGTCCTTGCTTTTGGTGGAAATCTAGCAAAATTCTTCAGCAGCTTACCTGCAAGCCTTTTGCCATTAACATTTGCTCCTAGTGGCTGGAATATATTGGATAGGTTTAGTATAACATTCTCTGTAGCAGGTTTACTCAAGCTTGTCTTTGGGTCACTCATTGGGATAGACTTTAAGCTGGTCTCCTTTTCTTCATTTGCATCAATATGCTGATCAGTAGCTAGAAGCTAGTTTTGCTTCAGTTGTTCTTGTGTTTTGGGGATCCATACTTACAGAGATTGGGGTTTAGGCTTAACCCCTTTCTTCCTACAAGATTCCAAGCTATGGCCAACCAAAGAGCAAGAAAAACAAAACTTTGGAAGTTTTTCAAAAATGAATTGCACCTCAACCTGCAAATCGTTGGGTAGATTTATGGCAAAACAGGGCCCCAGTGCCCTGATTTGTTATCACTGGTAGGCTTATTGGGAACTATGATCCCACTTAGATTACAATTGGCTAGTTATTACTTGTAAAATATCATAAATCATTACATGCAACTAGTTACTTAGCCTACCCTACATAGAAAATATACATGCATCGTCTTGGTTATGCAATAAAAATTAAATAAAAATAATATTGAAAATAGTGCCAGTAATTAATGAAAACACAATTTACAATGAGCCAAGACGTAAAACTTTTGTTGCTTTAACTTCAAGTAATAACTATGTGCATAAATCAAAAACTTATATGTAGCCAAATGTAACCCTAGTGTTAGGCACACTAATGGGTACTAATAGAGGCAATCTATTTGTATGAAAATACCATACAAAAAGAAAAAACAACAGGTATATACTAAGATCTATCATTACCTCTTCACTAAAGCAAGCAAGCTTCAAGTGATAAGCCATATTTTCCTTGTGCTTACTTAGCCTTAAACTGTAAGGCAAATACTTTGATCAATACTAGCTTATACTACAAGTAGCTTAAAAACATAAGATTTCAAACTCTTACACAGTACCTTCAAACCAATAAAACTTAGCCGTAATAACTGCCCTTTACCAACTGTTAAGTCCAACTAGCCCACTTAATACCTGCACAACACTTAAGGGGTGAGTACTCTAGAGTACTCAGTAAGGGATTCAGCACCTATAGGGGGAAACATATACAAACTTGCAAAGTACAACAACATATATATCTTATACAACACAAGCAACCAACCAAACGATGCAACAAGCAATAAACACAAGCAAATAATAAAGAACAACAACAATGCAATGAAATGTATGGATGGATGAGTGAATACACATGTTTATGCACTTAGAACTTCCTTACACCCAAAGGTGTTCTTAACTGTCGTGAGCTCATACAGCTAAGGTACTTGGATACTTGCCCTCGTATCTGATGCTAGCATTTGATTAAACCCCATGAAGTCTTCCTTATGAGGGACTTAAGTAAGTCGTCACTTACTTGACCTTGCCCGCCTTCTACGGGCTACTTAGAGTAAATCGTCATTTACTCAGCTCTTACCCATAACTTCCCCTTACTTCTTGTGTTGGGTAATGAACTTAGTAGGCAAACTTTGCCAAGTTCCCTTAAACTCCACTCAGGTAATTTAGTGGATCACTTATCAAGCTCGTTGACTCAATTGCGACCTTTTGGGCACCGTTCAATACCCAAAGGCACTTGGCCTCTACCCTTGAGTCATTAAGGGCCCAGACCCTTCTCATGTCCTTTTTCAATGCTAGAGGGTTACGACCTCACCCCATGGCCATTGGAGTACTCATACAGTACTAGGTCCCTTCTTAGTACCCTATTTATGACTTAAGGTTCCTCACCTATTCACTTTTCCTTTGCCTTCTTAACTATTCACTTATTACCCACTTATTGATGTATACTCAAATCCTAGGAGCACTTTCAGCCATGTTAGGATGCCCCCTAAACCTTAGAATTTGATCTGGGACTCTTAGAAAAAAAGTTGGCACAAGTCAGGCACAATGCTATAGCATTACATTTTCTGGTGCGACAGCATTGTGATTTATAGAGGTTTCTATAATTGATGCGAAAGCACCAGAAAACTCTGTGCAACAGTATTACTTATTTCAAGTAGCCTTTTCTTCTTCCTAAGCTAGAAGTGATTGCATCAGAAAATGAATGCAATCGCATTAAACCTTGGACCTACTTTTCTTCGCCCCTTTTTCGGCCAATCTCATTCCAAACCATACCCAAACCAGTTCCAATCACTTTTGACTCATTTTAAATTACTCCCAAGTGTTGTAACACTACTTATGCATCATTTAATCATACTATAACTTAAATCCCTTACCTAAAATGAAGATTTTCCCAAATCAAGCAACTATTCACCTCAAGCTCCAATGGAGTTCTTTTGAGTTCCAACCTTGAATTCAACCAAATCGGACACCAAGGGTAAAAAATTAACAATTTCTAACCATTTAACAAACTTAGAACTAATCCACAAGGATCAAAGATGCTTAAATTAGGGTTTGAACCAAAAACTTGCAAAATCACTCTAAATGCACCAAATACACAAAAAATGAGCTAAGAACTTGTTCGGATAGCTTTGGGAACTTCGATGTTCATTGAAACTTAGGTGATTTGGGAGGTTTGGAGGTGGAAAGCTGTGGAGGAGAGTGAGCCACAGAAATGGCAAATGGACAAGATGATGAATAGTGTCATCCTCCTTCCATTATAACCAACTTAGCCTAACTCTTTTCTACTTGACACTTTGGCCCTCAAGCTTATCTTTAGTTCACTTAGGCCACTTAAGCTCTCCCTAAACCATCCTTCTTAGTCCCAAGAAAGGTTTTTTTCTCTTATCCAAACACAATGCCCTTAAGCCACTTAAGCCACTATAAGACATAATAGCTCAATTTCTCACTTCGTGTATTTTCATCCTTTAACTTTTACTTTTGGTTCAAATGGCTAGAAACACTTATGGTCTTAACTTATTTACCTAAAAACACTTGCATAAACCTAATTTCACCAAAATTATGGTCATGCCACTGACTTGGACCAAAATTACCATTTTGCCCATTTTGCCCTTTAGGTGCCTATTACACTTTGAAACTCAACTTAACGTTACTTGGCTTGCTTTTGTTCCTTGATAAAACTTATTTGAGAAAAATAACTTGGGATTTACTTACCTTGGCATCCAAACTATGGGAAGTATTTGGAGAGCCTTTACATTCTCCCATCCTTAAGAAATTTGGTGCTCCAAATTTCAATTCTTAACCAAGCACCACACTTGGATGATAATCCTCTTACATCTTGCTCAGTTTTTCTTACTCATGGTCTTTTCCTTACTATGGTTACCCATAGCTCTTTAACTACAAGCTCATTTTATGCCCTTAGCTTCTTGACTTGTCAGTAAAAAAAACTTATTAAGGTGCTCCTTAGGAGACCACTCTTTGGAGACACTACTTATGGGGTGGATACCTTACCTTGGTTCACAAGGCACATCCCTATACTCCCAATTTTCAATTAAGCCTATATAACTTGGAGCTAACTTCTTTTTTGGCCATTCTCCCCACTGGGGTACTTTTGGGAGTATTTAGTCCCCTACCTTGATTATTTGCCCTTGGTGGAATTTATCACAATCTTATGCCTCACTTGGGTTTTCAAGTCCTACTTTGGTGTTTTTTAGTTACCACCACCTTAGCATTCTTGGAACAATTCAACTTGGCAACACATGCACCCGTCTTAAGCATTTAAGCCACCTTGGGTACATTACAATTTTATCGTCACTTAGTGCCCTTTAGTACTCAGGACACATTTTGACTTAGCAACTCTTACACCTGACTTAGGCACTCAAGCCAATTCTTAGGTGCACCCTTAAATCTTGATGCCTTTTAATGCCATAAGCACATACTTCTCATGATAAATTATCCTAGGCATCATTGCCTTTTAACACCTTAAGTATGGCTATTAAGTGCATAAATCCACGATTAAAGTTGTTGACTTTTCTGCAACTTTGACCAACAATTTCTTGCATCTCTTCCTGTGTTTCTTAGTTTTTCTTATTTTCATGGGCTTCCTATAGGTTGGGTGGTGTTGAGGACATCGCAGTTCGGCGCGGGATCAAGCGAGACAGATTTTGGACGATGGAAGCGGTCAACACTAGAATGGACGTTGGCGACACTGTGACATTTTCTCATTCTGGCGATGCATCACCAGAATTCGAACCCAGCTGGCGACGCGTCACCAGCGCTTGCTCTGTTTCACCAAAAACTCAAAATTTTGATGGTCCCCCACACTCCCCACCTGGCGACCTAGCCTTGGAGAGGGATTCTTATCCCTTTAGGGTTTTAGGAAAAGGAATGGAAGGGAAAAATCACTGGGGTATAAATAGAAAAGAGGAAGGAAGAGCATGGGGGGATGACCTACCTTGCCACTTTCTTCTATCATCACTCTTGGAGGTTTTCCACCATTGAAGGAAGTGTTGAAGCTTGAAGAAGGTGTCATCAATCCAAAAGGCTTAGTCTTCTAAGGGTTTTTCTGGGTTTCCTCTTTTCCCTCTTTCTATTTGTTGGATGTTTATGGATACATTTGTTATAGGATTGTTGATGATACATATTATGGATTGTGAGTAGTTTGATCTATCTCTCTAGAATGACATTTCCTACCTTGCTATTCAATGAATTTTTGTTATGATTATGGATGTGTTTTATCTTGTGTTGCCCTTTGCTTGTGCTTATTGTTGAGTGATGGTAGGCCACCATACACAATGATCTAATTCACTTAGTCCTTGAGAGATGATTAATAGGTGAGTGAAGTGAAGTAGGGAGCATAGTGGCAATCTAGATTAGAGGTAATCTAGGTAGTCATTAGGTTTTTAAAAGAGGTTCAAGCCTTAACCCACCTTAGATTAAAATTAGAGCTTGAGCGATGCCTAATTTAATTAAGGGTGAGCAACGACTCAACTTAAGAAAGGAGTTTTTGAAGTTAGATTCTTATTACCACACAAGGGAAACCAATCTACGAGTTAAAGTTACTTGGATAGCAAAGGAAGGGGGTGGAGTCCTAGGGAGATCGTTTCCTTATTTTTAGCCCATTTTACAAGTTTGTTTAGCACTTAGTGAACTCATCTAGTTCAACTCCTTCAAGTGCCTCACTAGGAGCAATTACCTTCTCTTGTTTTAATTCCTTCCCGTTTTCAATTAAGTAGCTTAAGTAATTAGATTTTTGATTCTTGGTAAAAACACCAATTTCCCTTGGGACGATACCCATACTTACTTTAAAGTACACAACAACTCTGTGCCCTTGCAGGTAATTAAGGGTTACAAATTGAAAAACTTTTGAATTTACAACAAAGTTTTTGGCACCGTTGTAGGGGACATTGATTAGATTTTTACTCTGGATATTGAAAGTTGGTTACTCTTGTCTATTTCTTTTTTTTCTTTGTAGTTAGTTTGTTCTTCCTTGTCATTTGTAGGTACATTTAGTGCATGACCAGGAGCTCTTGTTCTCAATTGTTGCCTTTTGATCCAAAGATTGAAAGAAGCATAAGGGAACTTCGGTTAAGCAAAGCGGTTGAGGAAGGTGATTCTAGTACTTCCAATTCCATCAACATGGAGGGAAATCAAGAAGACAACATGAGGAACTTTGAAAAAGAAAGAAACGTCAATGCTATGGATCCCAATGAAGTTGAGGAAGTGATGGACAATGGAAATGGTGCTAGAAGAAGAGGAAGACTGGTGCTTGACTACATTCGCTCTCAAAGGGTGGAGGACCATGACAACATGATAAGATCGGTGTCGCTTTGAGGGAGAGCTTTCATGATTCCTAGCCATGTACTCCAATTGGTTGAAGCATATCCATTTAGAGGAGCTCTTGATGAAAATCCAAACAACCATATCAAGAGGTTTGTTTGTCTATGTGATACTTTTGATTTGGATGGTGTGAGTGAAGATGTGAAAATGATGAGACTTTTCCCCTTTTCTCTTGTTGATGAAGCATCGTAATGGTTTAAGAATTTTGGAGCCTACATCGGTTCATACTTGGCAAGAGTTATACGATGCATTTATTCGGAGGTTTTTCCCATCACAAAAAGCTTTTAAGCTTAAGAATGAATTGTTGGCCTTTAGGCAAAATGAATGGGAATCACTTGCAGAGGCTTGGGTGTGCTTTAAGAGGATGGTGAAGAGGGTTCCAACTCAAGATATTGATCAAGCTCACTAACTTCATCTCTTCTACAATGGATTGAGTTTAAATACTCATTTGCAAGTTGATGCCGCTGCTGGTGGTTTCTTATTGTTGAAAGATGTGGAGGAGTGCTTTGAGTTGTTGAACAACATGGCCAAAAGCTTTGAGCTTAGCAGAAAAAGGATCCCAAGGAAGGGAAGTGGATTGTATGAAGTGGACCAAGATACCTCCCTCCAAGCACAACTTTTGGCACTCACTAGCATGGTATCCAAGTTGTCAAAAAATCAAGATAGGATAAAATTGTAACAAGTTATGGCTAGTGAGGATGTGGGTGAAGTAGAAGATGTGAATTTTTTGGGGTACCGAAATCCATACCCACCCAAGCAAGAAAGAGAAAATTTCTTTCCAATGAATTGTCAACATGAAGGTTTCAACTACTCAAATCCCAAAGGTGCCATGTAACCACAAGGTGAGACTTCTAATGATTCAGAAGCTTCTTTGAAAGACTTCATGAAGGGAATGATGGGAGAGTTTATGCATGAAGTAAGAGGGAATGGCTAGTGGACAAAACAAAAAGATTGGTGCATTGGAGGATGAGATGAAGACGATGCAAGCTAACACTTGAGCATCAATCAAAAAATTGGAAACACAAATTGGTCAACTAGCCACTTCTATGAGGCAACTCCAAAAAGGGAAGTTCATACCTAGTGATACAAATGTCAATCTAAGGGAGTCTTGCCAAGCTATTACTTTAAGAAGTGGAAGGAATATGGTGACACAACCCAAGGAGTCACCCACTCAAGAAGAATATCCTCTCCAAGGACCCACCTTACTGGAAAGAGTTGAAGATGTTCAAGCATCATCACCTAGAGATGATGGAGTTCATTCAAAGGAAGAGGAAAGAAATGTGCCCATGCAAGGGGAAGCTCCAAAGCATATTCCTACTCTTCCATAGGCCCAAAGGTTCAAGCCCAAGAAGAAGGATACTCAATTTATGAGGTTTCTTAAAATATTCAAAAAATTGGAGATCAACATTCCTTTCTTGGAAGCACTAAATCAAATGCCTTCCTATGCCAAGTTCCTTAAGGAGTTGATTACTAAAACGAAGAGGTTCCTTGATAATGAACTCATTTTGATGAAAAAAGAAGTAAGTGCCATCATTCAATGGAAAATGCCTAAAAAACTCAAAGACCCAGGAAGTTTCACCATTTATCTAGACATTGGGTCTTTCCATTGTGACAAGGCTTTATGCGACCTCAAGGGTAGTATTAATTTGATGTCATTATCTATTTGTAGGAGCCTTCGTCTTGGAAAGGTGAAGCCTTCTTCGATTAGTCTCCAATTAGCGGATAGATCATTCACTTTTCCAAAAAGGAGTTTTGGAGGATGTGTTGGTTAAGGTGGGCAAGTTCATATTCCTGGTGGACTTTGTAGTGTTGAATATGGAGGAAGATCGAAACATGCCAATCATACTTGGGAAACCATTCCTTGCTACCGGGAAGGCCGTGATAGATATGGAAAAAGGTAATCTTACTTTGAGAGTTAATGATGAGGAAATTACTTTCAATCTTGCTCAAGCCATGAAATCTATTGATAATGATGTGCCCAAATGCTTTATGGTTGATGTGATTGATTCTTGTATTAAAGAGAAAAGAGATTTATTGCTTATTGAGGACCCCATTAAAAGAGCACTTGTTTGTGAAAACTCATGTGGTGAGGAAGATTATGAAGTAATGAGCACTTTGGTTACCCTTGATTCTTGTGGGAAGTTGCAAGCTCCAATAAAAAAGGTAGAACAAATTTTATCTTGTGATCTCAAGGAAGAGCCTAAGTTGGAGTTAAATCCATTACCAAAAGATCTTAAGTATGTTTATCTTGGCAATGAGGGTTCCTTCCCGGTGATTATTTCTTCTACATTGACTACCTTGGAGGAAGAGAAATTGATTCGAGTTTTGAGGGAGCATAGAGGGGCAATAGCTTGGTCCATCTCTGACATTAAGAGAATTAGCTCAAAAATTTGCATGCACAAAATTCTTATGGAAGATGACTTTAAGCCTTCCATTCAAGCTCAAAGAAGGTTAAATCCAAAGATGAAGGAATTGGTCAAATAGGCGATTGTGAAATTGCTAAATGCCAGTATTATTTATCCAATCTCGGATTTCCAATGGGTGAGCCCGGTACAAGTGGTGCCCAAAAAGGGTGGTACAACCATGGTGGGTAACAACAACAATGAATGGATTTTGACCCAGTTGGTTACCAAATGGAGAGTATGCTTTGATTACCAGAAGCTTAACAAAGCTACTCGGAAAGATCATTTCCCCCTTCCTTTTATTGATCAAATTTTGAATAGGTTGACGGGGCATGAGTTTTATTGCTTCTTGGATGGTTATTCGGGTTATAAACAAATTATGATAGCACCGGAGGATCAAGAGAAGACTACTTTCACTAATCTTCGGGGTACATATGCCTTTCGAAGAATGCCATTTGGACTTTGTAATGCATCGACAACCTTCCAATGATGTATGATGGCCACATTTTCCGACATGGTGGAATAATGCATGGAGGTATTTATGGATGATTTTTCGGTCTTTGGTGTGTTTGGATAACTTAGCACTTGTCTTGAAGAGATGTCAAAAGACTAATTTAACTTTGAATTGGGAAAAATGTCACTTTATGGTTAGTTCGGGAATAGTGCTTCGGCACAAAATTTCTTGTGAAGGCATAGAGGTGGATAGAGCTAAGATTGTGGCTATTGAAAAATTACCACCACCCTCCAATATGAAAGGGATAAGAAGCTTTTTGGGGCATGCTGGTTTTTACCGAAAATTTATAAAGGATTTTTCTAAGATTGCTAAACCATTATGCAACTTGCTTGAAAAGGATGTGACATTTCATTTTGATGATAATTGTTTGGAAGCATTCAAAAACTTGAAGGAGAAATTGGTGAGTACACCGGTGGTGGTAGCACCCAATTGGGAGGAACCATTTGAAATCATGTGTGGTGCTAGTGATTTCGCCGTGGGAGCAGTGTTGGGACAAAGGAAGGAAAGGATTTTTTGGGTAATTTATTATGCTAGCAAGACCTTGGATGGAGCTCAACAAACGGCAAGTAAGGTATTGCAAACCAGTTATTATTGGCCAACTTTATTTAAGGATGCATATACTTTTGTGAAAACATGTGATAGATGCTAAAGGTTGGGAAACATTTCTAGAAGAGATGAAATGCCATTGCAAAATATTCTTGAGGTAGAAGTGCTTGATTTATGGGGTATGGATTTTATGGCTCTTTTTCCTCCCTCATTTGGCAATCATTATATTTTGCTTGCGGTTGATTATGTTTCTAAGTGTGTGGAAGCCATTGCCACCCCTTCTTGTGATGCTAATGTGGTTGTCAAGTTCCTTTAAAGGAATATTTTTGCAAGGTTTGGAACACCTAGAGTAATTATCTCCGACGAGGGATCACACTTCATTAATAAGACTTTGGCTCAAGCTCTAATGAAGTATGGTGTGTGGCATAAAGTGTCACTTCCCTATCACCCACAAATGAATAGTTAAGTTGAAATTTCAAACCGGGAAATCAAGATATTGGAAAAGACAGTGGACATCAATCAGAAAGATTGGTCACAAAAATTGAGTGATGCACTTTAGGCATATAGGATGGCTTTTAAGACACCCATTGGAATGTCCCCATACCGACTTGTGTTTGGGAAAGCTTGCCACTTGCCGGTGAAGTTAGAGCACAAGTCATATTGGGCGGTAAAGAAAATGAATTTTGAATTGAAGAGTGCCCAAAAAAAGAGAGCTATCCAATTAGACGAGTTGGATGAAATCCGCTTTGAAGCTTATGAGAATGCAAGGATTTACAATGAGCGAACGAAGCTGTGGCATGATAAGATGCTTGTGAAGGAAGAGTTACAACCGGGTCAAAAAGTGCTACTTTTCAATTCAAGGTTGAGGCTTTTCTCAGGTGTTGACACCCAATTTTGTCCAAGCATTGACTTTTGTCTAAGTTTTAGATTAGGAAAATTAGTTTATGAGCATTTTTATTTTTATAGGGGCATTTTAGTCTTTTTAGGTAATTTTTGATTTTTTTGGATCATTTAAGGTAGAGATAGGAATTAATTTAGTTAGGCACTAATTTGGAGTCTTAAAAGTCTTGTGGGGTCAATTTGGGCAAAAAGAAAAAAGTTTGGGAGAAAACGGGCGATTTTTAGGAAGTTTTGAGCAAAATTCAAAGGTTTGGGGCAAATCTGTCAATTTTAGAGAGTTTGAGCCATATCTGGCAATTTTATGGAATTTCAGGAAAAATCTGGGGTTTTTGCAAAGTTTTGGGCTAATCTGATAATTCCTGAAAGTTTTGGGTCAAATAGGCAGATTGAAAATTTTATTGGACTGAAACTGGTAATTTTGCCAGATTATATCCTAATTGAACTAAACTTCTTCAAATTTGATTTGGATGGATTTTAAACTCTAAAAAAGCAGTGTTAATCACGTTTTAAGCCCATACTAGTATAAATATGGCTCAGATTTCGAGAGAAAAGGAGGAAAATTTTGAAACCCTAAGCTCTCTCAGAAAAAGGTCAAACTGCAGCCTAAGCCCCCTGGTCTCAGAAACATTATATCATCCACCATGGTGTACGTCCACCACTAACAGTGAAACTAACGGTATTAGATAGTTATTATTAACAGAATGGAAGTTACCATTTAAAAAAAAATACATAATTATGGAGTAAATAAGGTAGTTATTATTAGGGGGGAGAGTTGCCATTTTAAATAATTTTCTATAATCATAGAATAAATAATGCCTAAAACTTTAATTATTTATGTAGAGAAAAAATCTATCATTTTCAAACGAAAATGCTAGCATATTCAGAATTTTGGCTTGTAGTGTATGTGAAATTGATGTAATATATTGGCTGGAATGGTGTCTAGAACTGTTGTTTTGGTGTCTATAACTAATATTCTAGTGTCCAGTACTACTTTTTTTTTTTTATGTCTAAGTGTATTACATTTATGTATAATTTAGTTAATTTGGTGTCCAGTGCTGCTCTTCCAGTGTCTAGTACTGTTATTCTAGTGTCTAGTACTGGTGTTCTAGGTATCTAGTAATATTTTCTCTATGTCTAATTATGCTAGATTGATGTATAAATTTATTAATCTAGTGTCTAAGACTGATGTTCTAGTGTGTAGAACTACTATTCTAGTGTCTATGACTACTTTTATGGTGTCTAATTATGTTAGTTTCGTGTCTAAATTTATCAATCTGATGTCTAAAACTGTAGCCAAAAATTTTAAAAATGGTATGATTATCTTCTTATTAATTTTAAATTCAAAATATCATAATTATCTGTAAAATATAAAATCAATATACACTTCATTTTCTAATTAAAGCCCCATTTTCCTTTGCTTGTGAAACCCAAAACAAGAGAGAGAGAGAGAGAGAGAGGGGGGGGGGGGGGAGGAGGAGGAGGTGGAGGAGGAGAGAACGAAAAAAAAAGAAGAAGAATTAAATAATGTTAGGTTGTGTTTGATACATAAAAATTGTAAATTGTTTTAAATTATCATGATCGTGGAAAATGATCCTTATTGTTAATGGAGATAATGAGATATAATTATCTTATTATTAATTTTAAATTTAAAATATTATAATTATCTTTCTAATTAATTAAAAAAATTGAAAAGTCAAAAAATTATCTTATCCATTTAATATTAACACCGTTAAAGTTCCATTCAGTGGTGTACGCCCACCAGGGTGGACGCAAGAAATTTCCCTGATGTCACAGCCCCTCTTCCCAGAAACCCTAAGTTCTTGCCATCTACGCCGTCATCCCTGGTGTTTCTCTCTCCCTTTGCTGTTCTCTGTTGCCCGACGCCAGCCGTTCAACGCCGCTCCACGCCGTGCCAGCCTCCTTGCTCCGTCACGTCGTCACCTCCAGCCTTCATTGCCCGTTCTCCCAGTCGGGGCGCGATCCTAACGCCGTCCACCGTCGTCCGTTTCGCCACCGTCACCGCCGCCATCTCTGTCTCCTTCCTCCTCGGTCCGCCACCAGACTCGCCGTCGTCCCTACGTTGCCGCCGTCGCCTCCCCTGCCTTCGCTAGGCCACTGAACGCACGAATCGAAGGAGAAACCGAGCACGATCCGCTTCTCTAGTCGTACCCGACCCGTTTTCGACCCAGATCCGACGCGAATAGTCATCCTTTTTGGTATAACCTCAATCTAGTCCTCTGATTTTTTATTTCGCTCATTAAGTCGCTAATTCTTTTCTTTTTTCTTTCAGATCAGTCACTGACAGCAAGGTTTATTTTTATTTTTGTTCTTTTTTGTTTCTCTTTTTTTTTTATTTGTTTGTTTTGGACACCCATTAAATTTAGTCATTAATTTCACCTAGTATGTTTTTTTTTGTTTATTCTATTTTATTTTCTTAAATTACCTCAGTCATCTTTTATTTTTATTAACTAATTTTAGGATTATGCAATTTGGTTTTAGGATCTCATAATGTGTCTTAGAATAAATAATAATTAGTTCTTTAATTGCTTAGATTTGATTTATTTTCCTCATTATCTAGACATTAGCAAGAAATCAAATGAAGATAACTCTTTTTATATTTTTAGTACTTGACATTTATTTTTCAAAAATATTCGTTCTCGGTGGTTTTATAAAATACTGAGGCGGATTCTTTATTTCATATTCGGTTGGTCTAATAAGATCCCCGGTTTGGAATTAAAAATTAAATAAAATTCATAAAAATCACTTTAAATCAAAGATTAGATCAAGAAATAAAGCGTTAGGAAAAGATAAAACTGAACCCCATGGTACCAATTCCTGGGCGCTTTAATAGGGTTATTTTAGCGTAACCGACTCACAATCTTAGAATCTCTCACAGACCATTTTTCAGGTATTCAATCGACCTAGGAAAACTGGTTGGTGGCAACTCCTAAAAATCATGTTGCTACAGCTTGGCGACTCCGCTGGGGACGAGTCTAGCCATAAAAAGGGTTTAGTTTTGCTCTTTTTCTTTCTTGTTGGTTTCTTGACATACTGATTTGATGTGTTGTAGGTTGTTACACGTACACACCTCAGCATGCATAATGAGCTCAATACCTAAGCTCACTCCAACCAAATTTTTCAAAACACCCGGGGTAGGCTAGTCATGTGAAATAATAGTCTCCGTGCTTTCTCTAATCCATAGTAGTAAGTAGTGTTACCCGAGTGTGACGATAGTCACCCCATGGGACCATGAAAACTACGACTCGAGTTAATCCTTCCTCACATAACCTTTGCGGGTGAGGAATTAGGTCTTTTCTAGTCCGATAGGACTTAGCAAGAGGGATTCGAAAACCAACCTATAGCCTTTCTTTCAAAAACTACCTACGCATATAACGGCTATAGATCTATCCATTAATACTTCCATAACAGATACATATTACTTAGTTGACTCGTTTCATTGTTTTTGTAACTAGCTTGTGCTTCTACACTAGTATTGCTAACTCTTTTGTCATTTGACCATTTTTATTGCTTTAATCCTATGTTTCGTCTCTTTATAACTCTGGTGGCTCATATATTATTTCTCCATATCAATTTTATTCTAACTTGTTACTAATCTCACTTTTCTTTTGTTGATTTGAATATTTTTCAAGCATACTTTTCCCTTCATGCATCAAAATCATGCATCAAGTCTTGAAGTTTCACAACAGTAGATGATCAAGCTCACTTATTGCATCCATGACATCAATCACGTGCATATAAAGTTAGATAAAAAGAATCTCATTTTTTTTTATAAAAAAAAGGTAAAAGAATGGTACTCAACACCAATATCCAACTCGACTACAAACAAGGCTTTTGGTGGAACAAGTCAAAGCACGCTTCACTGACATCGAGTCAAAGATAGAGGGCATGGCTGAACAGATGAAGCATCTAATAGAGCTGATCAAGGGGAAGGCAGTGCAAACCCCCATCAAAGACCCACAATATCCGACCTATCCTCCCAGATTCACTCAACAACGGGTCTCAGTCTAAGATAAGCTCTTTCAATACTCAAGCCCATTTGATGACATTCATTTAAGGCACAATCCAATTTTCGAAGAAAAGAAGTCGCTACTTAAAGAAGAAGAGGATACTCAAAAAATCGAGACCATAAAGAAGAGACTTTGGGCCATTAAAGGTGGCATTGAAACTCAAGGTTCAACAGTTGATCGATTCCAAATTGCTAGATTCCGATGTGATGGGTAATTGAAAGTGAAGATTTTGAGTTGGAATTACATTGATTTTGAAGTGCTCCAAGTTATATCCAACCTGGCAGTTCACACACACTTTTGAATGACAGGGAATCCTTTAAGTAAACTTGTATCTTTGAGAGCTTGCCAAAGTGATTTAATAGTAAGAATCTCCTAGATTTAGTCCAGAATCTAGGGTATAGTCTTTGTTAAATGGACATCTGTTATTCTTTTCTTTTTCAATAAGGAGATGTTACATGTGCATTTCATTGCCTTGCAATAAAAAAACCACATTTTACTTCCCTTTTTACCATTTTTACCATATCACTGTCCTGCAATCCTGTTTCTCCTGCGTAAATAAACACAAATGTGACAATGCTACTCAAGAGTGGAAATGAAAGTCAAGGGAGACTTAATGGTGGCAATCTTGAAAACACTGCCAAATCTAGGAAGAAGGATCTTAAATGTTGCACCTCAACTTTCAGTGGTTATCAACATCATTGCGAGAAGTTTGTGGTTAGCTTCTGGAAAAGGTAGCCCTCATATTAAACGGCTTTGGTGACATCTTAATTCTCATGAGTGCTCAATGTAAGAAAAGGTTCTCAGTTCTCTACAACACAAATTCCAAAAAGGAAAGAAGTTCATCCCTTCCATCAAAAGACAATAAGGGAAATTCAAAAGAAAGAAAGAGCTGAAAGTAAGCACTGGCAACTAATGTCACTTGAGTCGTTTCGCTCAAAAAGGGCTACCTAGCACGACACAACCATAGCGCACAACAAAAAAAAAATAGAAGGGGCTCAAACTAAAGTGAAAGAAGAAAAAAAAAAAGAAAAAGGCTCTAATTAAAGCAAATGAAGAAAAAAGAAGAAGCAAAAAGCAAGAAAAAAAAAAGTGAGCTATGGATTCTAGACTGAAAACCTGCAAAAGCGGTTTAGAAGACAGAAGCAACCTTCAAAGCAAGCGCACACACAGATGAAGTCTAACTTTCTGGAAAATGTGGCAAGTTTGAGGTCATCCTTATTGAGTTTTTGAAGGCAATTAGGTCTACTCACGAGTGGCATTAAAAGACCCTTCTTTCACACCACTCAAACTTAACTTTTCTCAACCTAACATTTGCCTCTCAATATCATTCTCATTCAATTAAAAGGCTATCATTGTGAAACTTGTTTCTACCTTTTTGCCTTGCACATTTTATGTCTTTGAGTTGGAAAGGGGAAGAATAACAGGATATTTTTCAAATACAAAGACCGTAAGTTATTTTGTCAAGCTTTACAAATTGATGAAAGTTTTTCTTTAAGGCCAAACCATTATTCATTAATGTGTGTGGACTTAAAAGTAAAGAAATAGCTTGAGACTTTCTTTAAGAAGATGTGCTTCTTGCAAGAGAAATTCAAGATCAAGTGCCATCACGAAGGGCTAGAAATGTATGATCTCGAAAGGGGATGATACCTTCATCCACATAGACACCATATTCAGGGGGGCAAAGTAGTTTCTACGGAGCGCAAGGAGAGCACTACCAGCAAAGAAGTTCAATAGACAAGGGGGCAAATTTTATAGATCAAAACTTGAGTTCAAGGAAAAGCTGTCAATCATATTATAACACAGGGATGAGTAAGCGTCGGCATGGCCACAAGAAAGGGAAGGAGCAAGAGAGACGCACACTTCCGAGAACAATTCCAAGAAAGTGAATTCACAAGAGTAAAATAAGTGAAGTTAAGATGGAAGATACTCCCTTATCATGCATCATGGATTTTATAAAATCTAGGCACTTCATCTATTAAGGTTTTCAACAGTCATAGATTTCGTAAAATCTGTGCATTTCACCTATTGAGGTTCTCACTTTTGGAGTCATTCATGACCATCATGCATATTCTTTTCAAGATAATTTTAAAGACAGGTCTCCTGAAGGCAGGTTTGAGGAATGTCCACAAGGATCTTCAAGAAGAAAACTTTCACGAGGCACAGTTTAAAGACCAAAGGATAGAAACATGGGCATTTAACAAGGATTTTTCAAAGATCGAGGTCAAGGAAAGTTTTCACTCCCAAAAAAAATTGTGGCTTATTTTCATTCTTTGAAGGGCAAGTTTGAGAGGTGGGCATCTAGGTATTGTCATAAGATTTTTTCAAAACAATTTTCATCTTGTTTGGACAATTGCTCTCAAAGCTTAGTTCAAGACATTTTCAAGAGATTTTTAAGGTATCTCAAGACACATTCAATCCTTAAGGTTTCTCATTGGACAAGTTTTCACTTTCAAGATTCACTCATTTCGTGGAATCTTCAGCTTTTTGAAATTCACTCATTTTGTGAAATTTCTCACTTCCAAGATTCACTCATTTTGTGGAATCTTCAGCTTTCGAAATTCATTCGTTTTGTGGAATTTCTCACTTTTAAGATTCACTCATTTTGTGAAATCTTCAGCTTTTTGAAATTCACTTGTTTTGTGGAATTTCTCATTTTCAAGATTCACTCATTTTGTGGAATCTTCAGCCTTTCGAAATTCACTGGTTTCGTGAAATTTCTTACTTTCAAGATTCACTCATTTCGTGGAATCTTCAGCTTTTGAAATTCACTCATTTTGTGGAATTTCTCACTTTTAAGATTCACTCATTTCGTGGAATCTTCGACCCTTTTGAAATTCACTCGTTTTGTGGAATTTCTCACTTTTAAGATTCACTTATTTCGTGGAATCTTCGGCCTTTTGAAATTCACTTATTTTGTGGAATTTCTCATTTTCAATATTCACTCATTTCGTGGAATCTTCAGCTTTTTGAAATTCACTCATTTCGTGGAATCTTTGGCTTTCTCAAAATTCACTCATGTCATAGAATTTCAAATTTTGAATTCACTCATTTTGGAAATTCACACTTTTGATGAAATTATTCTAAGTCTCGTTGTTTTTGTTTGAGATAACAAGGAGGGTTCCTATATCTTAATACCAAAGCTAAATCGAGGCTCCAAAGAAAAAGTAATTCTTTTCCTCGTGGTTCAAGTCAAACAAAGGTTTTTAAATGAGAAAGGTTTCTCTACCTCATCACATCTAAAACAAAGATAATCCAAGTTTTCAAAAGCAAAATCATTCTTTTTCTTATAGTATGCGATAAATCAGAGGTGGTAAAGAGTCAGGGTACTCTACCTCAAGCATTTTTAGAGGTGGTAAAGAGTCATGGTGCTCTACCTTAAGCATTTAAAGATGGTAAAGAGTCAGGGTGCTCTACCTCAAAGGAATTTGGAGGTGGTAAAGAGTCAGGGTGCTATACCTCAAAGAAATTTAGAGGTTGTAAAGAGACAGTGTTCTTTACCTCAAAGGAGACAAGAGGTGATAAAGAGAAGGTTCTCTACCTCTTAGATCATGGTGTGAGAGAGTTTTCTACCAAAGTTAAGATTGAGAGAAAAGTTTCTCTCTTATATAGAAATGTTTCTATAAAGACAAGGGTGAGGAAGGTTCCTTAACCTCACAAAGAAGAAAAAGGTTTTTCTTCTTAGGTTTGGAAGCAATAGGAAGGTTCTTATTGCGAAAAGCCTAGGAAAGTTCCTAGACTTGGTAGACGGGGAGGAAAAAGTTTTTCTCCTCAAATTCTTCCTAGACTTGGTAGACGGGGAGAAAAAAGTTTTTCTCCTCAAATTCTTAGACGATAGGAAGGTTCTTATCGTAGAGGTACTAAGAAAGGTTCCTTAACCTCACAAAGAAAAAAAAGCTTTTTCTTTTTAGGTTTAGAAGCAATAGGAAGGTTCTTATTGCGAAAAGCCTAGGAAAGTTCATAGACTTGGTAGACGGGGATGAAAAAGTTTTTCTCCTCAAATTCTTAGACGATAGGAAGGTTCTTATTGTAGAGGTACTAAGGAAGATTCCTTAATCTCACAAAGAAGAAAAAAGTTTTTCTTCTTAAGTTTGAAAGCAGTAGGAAGGTTCTTATTGCAAAAGGCTAGGAAAGTTCCTAGGTCTGGTAATCATGGAGGAAAGAGTTTTGCTCTTTAGATTCCTAAATGATAGGAAAGTTTCTATCATAGAAGTAATGGGGAAAGTTCCTTAACCTCAAAGGGGAGGAGAAGAAGATTTTTCTCCTCAAGGTTTCGGCAGTGAGAAGGTTCTCATCGTCTAGCTAAGGTGGGACAAAATTTGGTAATGGCTATATGACACATGCAAAGAGAGGCAATTGTTGACATCCAATTTTGTCCGAGCACTGACTTTTGTCTAAGTTTTAGATTAGAAAAATTAGTTTATGAGCATATTGATTTTTATAGGGGCATTTTAGTCTTTTTAGGTAATTTTTGATTTTTTTTGGATCATTTAGGGTAGAGATAGGAATTAATTTAGTTAGGCACTAATTTGGAGTCTTAAAAGTCTTGTGCGGTCAATTTGGGCAAAAAGAAAAAAGTTTGGGAGAAAACGGGTGATTTTTAGGAAGTTTTGAGCAAAATTCAAAGGTTTGGGGCAGATCTGTCAGTTTTAGAGAGTTTGAGCCAAATCTGGTGATTTTACGGAATTTCAGGAAAAATCTGGGGTTTTTGCAAAGTTTTGGGCTAATCTGACAATTCCTGAAAGTTTTGGGTCAAATAGGCAGATTGAAAATTTTATTGGACTCAAACTGGTAATTTTTCAGATTATATCCTAATTGAACTAAACTTCTTCAAATTTGATTTGGATGGATTTTAAACTCTAAAAAGCAGTGTTAATCACGTTTTAAGCCCACACTAGTATAAATATGGCTCAGATTTCGAGAGAAAAGGAGGAAAATTTTGAAACCCTAAGCTCTCTCAGAAAAAGGTCAAACTGCAGGCTAAGCCCCCTGGTCTCACAGCCCCTCTTCCCAGAAACCCTAAGTTCTTGCCATCTACGCCGCCATCCCTGGTGTTTCTCTCTCCCTTGCTGTTCTCTGTTGCCCGACGCCAGCCGTTCGACGCCGCTCCACGCCGTGCCAGCCTCCTTTTTCCGTCACGCCGTTACCTCCAGCCTTCATTGCTCGTCCTCCCCGTTGCGGCGTGATCCTAACGCCGTCCACCGTCGTCCGTTTCGCCACCGTCACCGCCGCCATCTCTGTCTCCTTCCTCCTCGGTCCGCCACCAGACTCGCCGTCGTCCCTACGTTGCCGTCGTTGCCTCCCCTGCCTTCGCTAGGCCACTGAACGCACGAATCGAAGGAGAAACCGAGCACGATCCTCTTCTCTAGTCGTACCCGACCCGTTTTCGACCCAGATCTGACCCGAATAGTCATCCTTTTTGGTATAACCTCAATCTAGTCCTCTTAGTTTTTATTTCGCTCATTAAGTCGCTAATTCTTTTCTTTTTTCTTTCTGATCAGTCACTGACAGGAAGGTTTATTTTTATTTTTGTTCTTTTTTGTTTCTCTTTTTTTTATGTTTGTTTGTTTTGGACACCCATTAAATTTAGTCATTAATTTCACCTAGTATGTTTTTTTTTGTTTATTCTATTTTATTTTCTTAAATTACCTCAGTCATCTTTTATTTTTATTAACTAATTTTAGGATTATGCAATTTGGTTTTAGGATCTCATAATGTGTTTTAGAATAAATAATAATTAGTTCTTTAATTGCTTAGATTTTATTTATTTTCGTCATTATCTAGACATTAGCAAGAAATCAAATGAAGATAACTCTTTTTATATTTTAGTACTTGACATTTATTTTTCAAAAATATCCATTCTCGGTGGTTTGATAAAATCCCGAGGTGGATTGTTTATTCCATATTCGGTTGGTCTGATGAGATCCCCGGTTTGGAATTAAAAATTAAATAAAATTCATAAAAATCACTTTAAATCAAAGATTAGATCAAGAAATAAAGAGTTAGGAAAAGATAAAACTGAACCCCATGGTACCAATTCCCAGGCGCTTTAATAGGGTTATTTTAGTATAACCAACTCACGATCTTAGAATCTCTCGTAGACCATTTTTCAGGTATCCAATCGACCTAGGAAAACTGATTGGTGGCGAGTCCTAAAAATCACGTTGCTACACCAGGAAAGTTAAAGTCCAAGTGGTTGTGTCCTTTCAAGGTGGTTAAAGTGCAACCACATGGAGCGGTGGAGCTTAAAGGTTAAGATGGATCTATCTTTCAAGTGAATAGACGACGAGTGAAGGCTTATTATAGTGATGAACTTAGACACATTGGCCAAGTGATTTTGGCCGAACCCAACCCTTGAAAGAGCTTGTTAAAGGCGCTTAGCTAGAGGCGTAAAACCAAGCGCTAGTAGGGAGGCAACCCGATTTCCATTGCCTTGTCTTTTCATTTTCATGAGTTAGATTGTGTTTCCTTTATGATTTTGTGTTTATTTGTTGGTTTACTGTGTTGTTGTAGGGTTGGAAGAGCCATTGGAAGGAAAGTGAAGAGGATGGGCAACACTTTCTCAACTTAGGGAAGTACAATGCTTTGATTGTTTAAGTGGTAAGTGAGCAAATATAGATACTTAGGGGTTAAATTGCAAGGATTTCAAAAACTAAAAGGGTGTTTGTAACGCTGGCGACGTGTTGCCAGAATTTTGCGATAATTGGAGACGCATCGCCAATTGTGCAAATGTTCACAGAACGTTCATAGCGTTGGCGACGTGTCGCCAGAATTTCATCTAGATTGGCGACGCGTCGCCAAGCTTGAAACTGGCATTTTTAACTTCGTTTCTTTTCATTCTTCTTCACTTTTTAACTTGCTCCTCTAACAAAAACCTCTGAACTTTCAAACCCTAGCCCTTTCGTAAGCCCTACGGTTCGATTTTCTTGTTGGTTCTTCTTATCAAGATCGAAAGCAAGTAAGTTTTCTTCTTCTTCCTCTCTTTTTCTTCTTTGTGATGCGTTTTGGGGGCGAATGGTGCATGCTTGTAGGGGTTCCAAAAATTGATAGATTATGCTTGAGTTTCATGGATTCCTTGCTTGATTTTGATCTACATTGGATATATTTATGTATTTGGAGTGTTTTTTGCAATGGATTGTAGATTTGGATTGGAAATCATAGTTAGAATTTTTCCCACAAAGAGGGCTACGAATTTTCATGGTAAATTCTTGATTATGCTCGTTCTTGATGTTTGATTGATTCTAAACTTGGTATCTACTTCAAATAGAAGTGGGTCAACCTTGAATTGCTACCAATTTGCTCTAAGGTGATTGAATTTTAAGTTTGTGTGTTTCCGGAAAAGTGTAACTCAACTTCCTCCATAGGTACTTTGCACAACAATGTATCTTCATGTGTTTCTAGTTTACCTCAATTCTTTGTGTAAGCTGCATCTAGTTATTGCATACGGCAAGTTTGAGCCATTAGTTTGCACCCAGAAGCATGCTTTTTATATGTACCAAGAGCAAGATTTATGTATGGACTTTGATGGGGATCCCCTTGCTAGCATGTTCATGAGCATGCAACTAATGGCCTTAACTTTGTTTTTCTTGATGATTTGCCCGATGGGCAAGTGTATGTTGCATAGTTGTCTACTCCCAACATGCTTGGCCCTCATAATACTTGGAACAATTTCCTAGAATACCTAGTATGAACTTGAAGTAAGATTTGAAATGCCTCATTTATGCATGAGCTTTTCTTGTGTAGTTTATCAAGTTAAAGTTGTGAGTAGTGGTTGTGAAGGTTAATTCTTTGTCCCTTAAATTTTCATGTGAAGGAAGCTGAATTGAATTTTGTGGTTTTGTAGGAAACATGCCTCGTAGGTCAGTGCCAGTTCATTCTTTGAAAGAGAAGGGGAGGGGAAAGAGGATTCGTGAGAAGGAGCCTCAAGAACCTCCATATGACAAGTTCCGCTTCATTTCGTCCCGGGTGAACAATTACTTAGAGGGGTTCTCGAATCGCAAGTTCACACCGAAGCGGGGCTTCAACTTTTCAAAGAAAGAAAATAAGGGGATACTGAAGGTGGTGGAGAGGCAAGGATGGCAGCACTGGGCTGCTCATCCTCAGGCTGTGGTACCAAAGATCTTTATCATGGAGTTCTATGCTAACTTGATGGGAGCATACTACTTGAATCACCGAGCATAGGTCTATTTTGTAAAGAAACGTAGTGTGCACTATGATGACACAACCATCAACAACCTACTCCAAATTAACCCTTTGATTGGAGGATCAGTGAAGGATGCCTCTCTAGAGCAGATGGCTCAGTTGGTATATGGGAACCCGGTCAATAGGACATTGAGCCGGGACCAGTCATGTAGGAAACTTTACTTTAGCTCTGCAACCCTTCCACCCGAGATGAAAGCCTGGAACTATTTCATCTCTTTTCGGCTTGTCCCAACTACTCATGTGAGGGAGGTTACCCCAGATCGCTTGGAGATTTTATACTACATTGCTTGTGATATTCAGATAGATGTCGACTGCCTCATCTACAAGCATATCCTCCAGGCCGCCAAGTCGAAGCAGGGGAACCTACCCTTCCCTTAGCTAGTCACTAGTTTACTATTGAGGGCCGATGTTGACATGGAGGACCCCTCGAAGCTATCTTTGGCCATTAGGCCAATTTCAATGGATAAACTTAGCGGGGCTTCGGAGGGCATCCAGGAGATAGTGTCAGAGGAAGAGGAAGAAGACGCCACTCAGGACCAAGAGTAAGTGGGAGAAGAAGAAAATGAGGAGCAGCATCAGTAGCAGTTTCAGGAGCACTTTCAGGGAGGTGACGAGCTAAGGGGGCTTCTGAGCAACTATTTGACCCGGCTACCGCTACCCCAGCATCACTGGCTGTAGCACTCAACAAGATGTACATTTTGATGAGAGAGCAGCATGAAGAGTCAGTAGCCCGGTTCGAATCAGTCGGTGGCTCCTTCGCCTCTTTTGCTAAAGAGATGCACGAAGGCATCTCACTCCTTGCCTGCAAGCAGGAGTCTCTTTCTGGCCAAGTTCGCTGGGCCCACCAGCAGCAGCAATAGAACCTCCCGCAAGAATACCCTCATTTCCAACCCATCCCGCCACACTTCCACCCCTCGGCGTACTAGTGGTACATGCCACACCCCTCAAGCCATCCACCTCCATTTTACCCACATTTCGGCCTTCCCTACAACCCGTCTAAGGGTCCTTCTTCCTTCCCTCTAGCCAGTTGCTCTTCTGGCCAAGACGACATGGGCGAGGATTAATAGGGTCGGGTGTTGTATGATTCTTGAACAAATACTTTCCATTGAGGACAATGCTATGTTTAAGCTTGGGGGAGTTTTTGTTTGGCCCTCATACTTGATATTCCTTGTTTGTGTTATTGTTTTTATTTTTAGACTAAGTTGTGTTTTTGAGTTTTAGGTTAATTGTGGTTGTTTCATTTAGGGTGCATGTTTCTTACATGTTTTTCTTTTATTTAATCTTGATAGGTTGCATGTAGGAGCATATAGGTTGATTTCCTTTTGTTGTTCCTTATTTTTTTGTTTTTAGGACCCAATGGAAACCATTGTTGCATATGGATGGATGTGGTTGCTAGTTTTACTCTCTTGAAGCTTTGATGAATTTGGAAAGTTAGTTTTGACACTTTTGGTGGAATCTTAATGGTGTAATGTGTTGAGGTTGGGAGTTGTGCTATGAACTTGCTCTCTTTTGAGATTCTTGCACTGTGTTCCGATCTAGAACTTGCTTAAGGACCCAGCAAACCCATAGTAGTTATATAAAGCATGAAGTTTTTTTTGGTTCCATAGGAGGAACCTTTCCACCAAATGGCCAATCTCCATCATGCTTTCTCGTAGTGAGTCCCTTTGTGCTTAATTGATTATCTTTTGTTTGTTTCACCCATACTTTGAGCGTTCATTCTTTTTGTACCCTTGCCCTTAGTTGAGGTAGAAAATGTAAATCTCGGGCTTAGAAGAGACTACATTGAGTTGAATAAAGTGGGAAATAATGGCAAGTTTGGGGGTTGATTATAAAAAAAGAAAAGAAAAAAGAGTATATACTACTCCGTTGTTTCGTAGTATCGAAGTAGGTTAGGGTCTTCTCCTAAGGCAAGAGTCGATCACAGCTCAAAAAGTTGCCTAAGACATGAGTATGATTTGTAAAATATATATATAATAATAAATCACCTTGGATTGTATTAAGTTAGTAGCTTGGGTATAGGCAGAGCTCCTGTTTGTACACTTACCAAATGGCGAAATACATGAAGAGGAAATAGTAGTTGGTTAAGAGGTGTAATGGGTTGGTGAACGATGGATTGATGCTTGTTCAATTTGATCATTTCTCATTTCTTTTAAGACCTTGATTTAGTCTTCTCCACCTCACTAGCTCCATTCAGAAAGCTGTCATCCGGCTCCTCCTCCTTTCTTAGCCCAAACCTGTTGCGACATTTTGAAAGACCATTTGAGCTTTGAGTGTTGTACAACTTACCATAGAAGAATATGGTAGGGGATGTTGGATCCTCTTGCAAGCCTATGGAAAGGAACCTAGTGCAAGTTCCAAGTTAGATGGCACAACTCCTTTAGCGGGAATCGAGCTTAAGTGTTGGGGGTCACACCCTCAAGTGCTCCACCTTAAGTAGCAAAATTTTTATTTCCTTAGTCACCATTTATTCTTTTAAAGTTGAACTAGTGAATCATTAAAGTTTATGTGTGGCAATTGGTTGACATTGTAGTTTCTATGTTTTGTTACGTTTAGTTTCTCTACGTTAGGCCGCTAGGGACTAGCTTAGGTTTAAGTTTGGGGGAGTTTGTTAAGTGCATAAATCCATGGTCAAAGTTGTTGACTTTTCAGCAACTTTGACTGACAATTTCTTGCATCTCTTCCCTATTAGTTTTTCTTGTTTTCATGGGCTTTCTACAGGTTGGGTGGTGTTAAGGACATTGCGGTTTAAAGTAGGATCAAGTGAGACAGATTTTGGATAACGGAAGCAGTCAAAACTGGAATCGACGTTGGTGACACATCACCAACGCTATGAACATGCTGCGACATTTTCTCATTCTGGAGACACGTCACTAGAATTTGAACCCAGCTGGGGACGCATCGCCAGCGCTTGCTTTGTTTCGCCGAAAACTCAAAATTTTGATGGTCCCCCACACTCCCCACCTGGCGACCTAGCCTTGGAGAGGGATTCTTATCCCTTTAGGGTTTTAGGAAGAGGAATGGAAGGGAAAAATCACTGGGGTATAAATAGAAAAGAGGAAGGAAGAGCATGGGGGGATGACCTACCTTGCCACTTTCTTCTATCATCACTCTTGGAGGTTTTCCACCATTGAAGGAGGTGTTGAAGCTTGAAGAAGGTGTCATCAATCCAAAAGGCTTAGTTTTCTAAGGGTTTTTCTGGGTTTCCTCTTTTCCCTCTTTCTATCTGTTGGATGTTTATGGATACATTTGTTATAGGATTGTTGATGATACATATTATGGATTGTGAGTAGTTTGATCTATCTCTCCAGGATGACATTTCTTACCTTGCTATTCAATGAATTTTTGTTATGATTATGGATGTGTTTCATCTTGTGTTACCCTTTCCTTGTGCTTATTGTTGAGTGATGGTAGGCCACCATACACATTGATCTAATTCACTTAGTCCTTGAGAGAGGATTAATAGGTGAGTGAAGTGAAGTAGGAAGCGTAGTGGCAATCTAGATTAGAAGTAATCTAGGTAGTCATTAGGTTTTTAAAAGAGGTTCAAGCCTTAACCCACCTTAGATTAAAATTAGAGCTTGAGTAATGCCTAATTTAATTGAGGGTGAGGAAGGACTTAACTTGAGAAAGGAGTTTTTGAAGTTAGATCTTCATTACCACACAAGGGAAACCAATCTAGGGTTTAAGGTTACTTGGGTAGCAAGGGGAGGGGGTGGAGTCTTAGGGAGATAGTTTCCTTATTTTTAGTCCATTTTACAAGTTTCGTTTAGCACCTAGTGAACTCATCTAGTTTAACTCCTTCAAGTGCCTCCCTAGGAGCAATTACCTTCTTTTGTTTTAATTTCTTCCCGTTTTCAATTAAGTAGCTTAAGTAATTAAATTTTTGATTCTTGGTAAAAACACCAATTTCCTTTGGGATAATACCCATACTTACTTTAAAGTACACAACAACTTTGTGCAATTATGGGTAATTAAGGGTTACAAATTGAAAAACTCTTGAATTTACAACAATGGTTTCCTTTTTTAGGTGACTTACCCTTAGGTTTCTTAGGTAGCCATTTACACTTGCTACCTTATGTTTCCTTAGCCACTATAGGCATTCATAAGATTGACCCCTTGCTATGGTATAGACACCTTAGTTCATATAGACTTTATAGTCTTTCAGGTGTTCATGGGGTACAATAGACTCCCCAATTCTCCAACTCTTAACTCCTCTAGGTAATCACTTAACATGCTCAGGGTCCTTGACTAGTCTTTAGTCACCTAGCCATTTTTCTGGCCCTTAATTCTTAAAACACCCTTAGCATGCTCCTTCACTCTTTATTACCTACGAGTCGTTTCTTAATCAGCCTAGCCTTCTCTGGTGCCAGGGTATTCTAGGCCATTATCACCTTTTCTTAGGTCTCTTTAAATTGCTTAAGACTATTCCTTAGCACTATCAATCAACTTGCTTAAGTGCTTTAAATACCCCCCTGCACTGCCCAACATGTCACCACTGTGACCCTTAGGCCTTAGCTTGATTACTTGGCCACCTTTGGTGTACACTTGGCATTTAGTTCTCTTAGGCTCTAAGGCCTTTCTTAACTTTTCTTAGGAAGCCCTTAGGACTCTTAGTTTTCAAACTTTCACGATACTCCCTTAACTTCTACACTTGGTACACTTTGTGCCCCACAACTTATGCCGTACCCTTGGCCTTCTTAGGAATGTTAGTTTGCTTGATTCCAACTCAGCATTTGGCATTTGCTTTATTACTTATCTTGGTTTTTATGGAATCCATAGGAGTCTTTCTTAACACCTTAAACCCATCGAGTTAACACAACCCGATTACTGCCCATAGCCCATAGTATGCACACTTTTAGGCTTAACTGAGACCTACAACCTCCTTATGCCCGAGCAAGTGTTACTTGGCACCTCTTTGGCCAAAATTTCACTTAGGCACTTGAAGTTTCTTTGAACACTAAGATTTCTTAGAGTCTTTACTATGATTCGTCTTCATGCACTCTTAGTGATTCAAGGCCAACATTTAACAACTCAACTTTAGGGACTCACTAGGTAGTTCCAACTAACTTAGCTTCAACAACTTTACCTTGGGGTTTTTAGTTCTTTTCTTGGCTACTTACTTGTTCAAGAATCCTTTTTAGTCATTAGCTGACCACACTTAGACTCTTAAACTACTTAGGTAACTACTTAGGTTTTTTTCAACAAACCTCAACTTTTAGTTGCCTTGAATCCACTAGCGAAGATATTCTCACAACTTACACTTAGCTCCACCTTGAGCTTTTCTATATTTAAGGCCTTAACTCGGCATTTACACCCATCTAAACCTTTGCCAATTCTTTCTGATTTATCCGAAACCCTTTGATAGTGGAGTACACTTTGGACCTTAAGGTCCTTTTTCTTACTAATCTTTAGGTTAACTTAGGTCCGCACTCTTAGCCTTTTGGCTTAAAGCTTTCTTAGCTCTTTTAAACTTACAATGATCCTCACTATCTAAATTGATTGAACTCCCAAACATTTGATAACACTACCCAATTCACTTCACTCTTCATGAGTAGACTTATGTCAACATAGACCATAACAAAAACACTAGGCATAAGCCTACTACTTGGAGTTCATTCTTTCCCCAAGGATGTTCTCATCAGCTATTAGGTCCCAGTTTTATTACCGTTTAGGACTCATCCTTTTTAACTTACTTGGGTTGTTCTTAAAGCCACTTGGCTAATGATGCTTTCATGGTCCCATCTTACACTCCCATTTCGGGTTATAATTTCTTAGGGATCCAAATGTTACCATTTTAGTATTTAAGGCTTAGGTTAATTCTTGAACCTTGGCTAACTTACCAAAATCAATGGACTCCACTCCTTAAGGAATAACACCTTTAAAGACAACTTCACATTTTTTAGACTTGTGGGTTATGGTTCTTAGCCCTCACTTGATCAACTTCTCACAATTTCTGTGAGTCCTTAGGGTACTGCTTACTTTTTTCCTTTACTTGCAACTTCAGGTTCTTAAAGTTAACTCTTAGCTTTATAAGCCCTCTTACCTTAGTTGTGGGTGCTTGGAGAATTTGATTTCACCTTACTTGGTAACTCTTAGTAACTTGCGTGCAATACTTCTTAGAATTAGGCCAACCATAATTGTCTTAGAGTTGTCCTTCCTCAAATTGTCCCTATGGTGCATAAAGTGTTACCACTCAGAGTGTTTAAATATAGTGATCAATTTTAGTGAGCTCAAGCCCCCGACAGTCCATGTCCTGTAGGCTAAGTAGAACATGCGCATTATGTTTACCCAAGTGGCCCTCTTGGTCATTATGCAAATATGTGTATATTGGTCCAACCATCACACACATATTCACATACAAATTTCATCTAGAAGTAATGATGACAGTAAAATTCTTTATTCGTGGCCAATATGGAATTTGAGTAAAATCCCTAAGTACATGTACAATCATATGCACACATGATGCTATTCGTGCGCATTTTATGTGTTCAAACTTTCACACCGTGTCCAACTCAAATTCTACCCATGTTCTTCTGTGCCCTAAAGGTTTTAAACCTATAAATACCCTTAAACCTTCATAGGGAAATAGGTTTGAGACATTAAATCCATCTAAGTTTGCAATTATGGATTTTACACTTAACTAGGTCAAAATGACAATATGAACAGTATGCAGCAAAATTAGCCAACTTTGACAAGCCATAACTCTAGCTACAGGGCACCAAATCTAGTGATTTAAAAGAAAATTTATTCATATTAAAATGTTCTAAGTATGGTCAAAATTTCATAGCCAAATTCTTAATGTAAAAAAAGTTATGGCAGCTGGAGTATAGGGTACCAAATTTTAGTCACTATTGACCATTATGCCCATACAAAATTTCATAATATTCATACGCTTCATTTCCAGGTCCAAAACCCACTTGGTAATGTCTATATATGTCTTACACACATGGGAAAACCATTCCCATGAATTTACAGCCCTTCTAACCATCATTCATAAAAATGCCATCAAAACAGCCCATAAACACCATATGGACAGCATTGTATACACACCTTAAACCACACTCCTTTGATCCGTATATCCTTCTCACACTAAAAATACAACATACCCAACTCATTTACATGCATTTATGCACCACATAAATGACAATAACTTAGTCAATACGTACACTAAACTTCTTGGAGAACTTCAAAAGCACTAAGCACTCCAGAAACTTGAAGGGACTAGCTGCTGCATAAGGTAGAAAGTACCATTACTAAAAATAGCTAATGTGCTCCAAAAATACTTATGACCGGCACGGTTAAGTCAGGTCTTATGGCCCTTAACCAATCCTCTTCCTAAGCATTGCCACCTCCACCAATAAACCACAACCACAGATCACTACATACTTGCTACCCCTAAGCTTCTAGGCAAAACCTTGACCACCCTGGGTTTAAACAAAACTTTCTCTTCTTGGGCTCTTATGGGTTCGCATACCCACACTTCCTTCACAATCCTAATTTTCTAGGCAAGCTAGTCACAACCATAGACATAGTAGTTTAAAAACAAAATTTACTTACCACTATGCTGTAAACTTAAAGGCACCTCTTTTGTTGTTGTTGGCTTCTTGACCAATCAATTGGCCCAAGTAAGTCTTTTTGGTTGTTTTTAAGTACTAGCAGCGCTTCCTCGGTGATTGAGGCTTTTTTTTTTTTTTTACCTTAGCTTTTTTTAGGCCTTGACCTTGAGCATATTCATGCCCTTAATCTTTTACCTTCCTAGTTTCCAAGCAATTAGCACATAGCCCTTTTTTTGGTTTGTGTTACTCTTCCTTAGTTCTCCCCTAGGTTTCATGGGCTCCAGATTATATGGTCCTTATTAAGCTTTTGCTTCGGTCCTCAATTTACCTTGGGGAGAAGATGTTATTCATTTGGCCCGAGTGCACATATGGTCTTACTGAACCTTAGCCCTTACCCCATGGCCTAACGTTCACTTGGTGTCCATGTCACCCTTGCCCTTGGCAAAAAATGGTTCACTTCGCTTCAGTGCACCTTTTGTAACTTAGTGCCCCTTGGCCCTTACCACAGGGCTATTCAATTACTTGTCGAATTCTATCCTTATCCACATAACTGTAGACATTTTCTTGACCTTGGTCTTACCCTTAGGGTGGGGACTCCTCCCTTGGTCTCAGCGTACTAGTACACCTTAGCACACTTCAATCCTTACCCATTAGGCACAAACCACTGTCTCCCATTCTTTGAAGATTGAGCATAATCATTGGGCTACTAGTGTCATAGTGCTATTGGGACTATAAAACAAGATCGCCACCTTCCCTATGGCTAACATCATAAGGTCACTTGGACCTTTGCTCAGTCCCTTGCCTCAATACCAAAACCTTACTAGGTTTCAACTGATACACCTGTAACCAAAGCCAGACGACAACTCCAGGAATACTTATAAGTGGTACTAACCACACTTACTACAAGGACACACTTGGATCTTAGTCACTTATAGTGTTTATTAGGACCATTGACCTGCTCTGATACTAACTGTGGTAGAACAGGACCTTAGTGCCCTAATTTGCTAACATTTGTAGGCTTATTAGGAACTATGATCCTACTTAGGTTACAATTGGCTAGTTATTACTTGTAAAGTATTTTAAATCATTACGTGTAACTAGTTACTTAGCCTACCCTCCTTAGAAAATATGTATGCATCGTCCTAGCTATGCAATAATAATTAAATAAAAATAACAAAAAAAATAGTGCTGGAAATTAATGAAAACACAATTTAAAATGAGCCAAGACGTAAAAATTTAGTTACTTTAATTTCAAGTAACAATTATGTGCATACATCTCAAACTTATATGCACCCAAATGTAACCCTAGTGTTATATATGCCAATGGATACTAGTAAAGGCAATCTCTTTGCATGAAAATATCACAAAAAAAAAAGAAACAGCATGTATTTACCAAGATCCATCCTTAGCTCTTCACCCAAGTAAGCAAGCTTCAAGCGATGAGCCACACTTTCCTAGTGCTCACTTAGCCTTAGAGTGTAAGGCAAAAACTTTGGTCAATATTAGCTTATACTACAAGTAGCTTAAAAAAATAAGATTTCCCACTCTTAAAGAAAACCTTTAAACCAATAAAACTTAGCCTTAACAGCTGTCCCTTACCAACCGTTAAGTCTGACTACCCCGCTTAATACTTGCATAACACTTAAGGGGTGAGTACTCTAGGGTACTTAGTAAAGGGTTTGGCACCTGCAAGGTCAAACATATGCGAACATGCAAAGCACAACAACATATACATCTTATACAGCACAAGCAACCAACCAAACAATACAACAACCAATAAACATAAGAAAATAATAAACCACAACAACAATGCAACGTAATGTATCGATGGATTAGTGAATGCACATGTTTATGCACTTAGGACTTTCTTACACCCAAAGGTGTTTTTAACTACTGTGAGCTCATACAGCTAGAGTATTTGGATACTGGCCCTTGTATCCGATGCTAGCACTTGATTAAACCCCATGAAGTCTTCCTTACGAGCGACTTAAGTAAGTTGTCACTTACTTGACCTTGCCTGCCTTTTACGGGTTACTTAGAGTAAATTGTCATTTACTCACCTCTCAACCGTAACTTCCCCTTACTTGTTGTGCTAGGCAATTGAACTTAGTGGGCAAACTTCACCAAGTTCCCTTGAACTCGACTTGGGTAACTTAGTGGATCACTTACCAAGCTCGTCGACCCAATTGGGACCTCTTGGGCACCACTCAATGCCCGAAGGCACTTGGAGTCTACCCTTGAGTCATTAAAGGTCCCAGACCCTTCTTAAGTCCCTCTCTAATGGCGGAGGTTCACAGCCTCACCTCTTGGCCATTGGAGTACTCATACGATACTAGGTCCCTCCTTAATACCCTATTTATGACTTAAGGTACATCACCTATCCATTTTTCTTTAGCTCTCTTAACCACTCACTTATTACCCACTTATTGATACAAACTTAAATCCTAAGAGCACTTTTGAGCCATGTTAGGACACTCGCTAATCCTTAGGAATTTATTTGGGACTCTTAGAAACAAGGCTGGCACAAGTCAAGCACAGTGCTGTAGCATTACGTATTGTGGTGCGACAACATTGTGATTTTATAGAGGTTTTTGGATGCGATATCACAAAAAAACTTTGTGCAACAGCATTGCCCATTTCAGGTAGCCTTTTCTTCTTCCCAAGCTTGATGCGATCGCATCAGAAAATCAATGCGATCATATTAACCCCTAAAGCTACTTTTCTTTGCCCCATTTTTCGGCCAATCTCATTCCAAACCATACCCAAACCAGTTCCAATCACTTTTGACTCATTTCAACTTACTCCCAAGCATTCTAAAACTACCTATGCATCTTTTAATCATGCCATAACTTAAATCCCTTACCTAAAATGAAGATTTTCCCAAATCAAGCAACTATTCACCTCAAGCTCCAATAAAGTTCCTTTGAGTTCCAACCTTGAATTCAACCAAATTGGACACCAAGGGCACAAAATTAAGACCATTTTTTACCATTTAAATAACTTAGAATTAACCCATAAGGATCAAAGATGCTTACCTTAGGGTTTAAACCAAAAACTTGCAAAAATCACTCCAAATGCACCAAATACACAAAAAAGGAGCTAAGGGCTTGTTGGGATAGCTTTGGGAAGTTCAATTTTCATGGAAACTTGGGTGATTTGGGAGGTTTGGAGGTGGAGAGCTATGGGGGAGAGAGATCCACAAAAATCGCAAATGGAGGAGATGATAAATAGTGTCATCCTTATTCCATTATAACCAACTTAGCCCAACTTGTAATGCCCGGACTATCCGAAGTGATTAGGTCCCGGGGTAAGTGAATTGGAGCAAAGAAATTTTTTTTTTATTATTTGGGAATTAAGTGTAATTAATGTGAGGGGACATTAAATTAAGTGTTGGACATTCATAAAAATTAAGCTTGGCCTTGGCCAAGAAAATTAGTGGTGAAAATGAAGTACTTCAAAAGTGAGGGACTCAATTGAATAAGGGAATTTTTGTAGGTTGGGCTCAATTGCCCAAATTCAAATAATTGGAGGACCTAATTTCTTAAGGTGGGGAGTATTGTTATACCCGGAAAATCATAAAAGATTAATTCCCGGGTTAAGCGGATTAGTGACAGAAAAAGTTTCCTAATCTGGAAACTTGGAAATTTAATCGTGGAGACTTGGAATTTATTTATGGAATGGGCATTAATGAGTGTTGGACACTCTGAGAATTATGCTTTGTTTAGACCAAGAGTGTTAGTGATGAAAATTGTGGAATATAAAGTTGAGGGACTCAATTGCACAAAGGAAAAATTTGTGGGAGGACTCAATTGAAAGGATTGAAGAAAGATGGAGGACTAAGAGTGGAATTTGACCACTTTTCATGGCAATACAAGCCATGGCTGCCACCCTTGCATATTGGCAATAAAAAAAATGCCACATCATCCCTCCACTCACCAATTTAAATTCTCCTACATCCTCCACTCACACTATTTTATTCCCTCCACTATACATGTCTCCCACTCACACATAAAATACATTATTTAGGCCCATGCTTGTCTCCCACTTATGCTCCACTATCATTTTTTATTGTCCACTACAAATCCCACTTACATTATAAAATAATTCCATTATCTCTTGTCCCCTACCTACATTTGACTAATGATTGCTTAATGGCCTAATTAAACTATTGTTTATTTCCCCCCCCCTCCACTAGCACACATGGCCGCCCACCCCCTTTGAATTTATGCATTTAGAATGCATTTGGCTGCATTTCTCTTTCCATTTAGCAGCCAAAAATTCGGCCATGCTCCATTTCCATTTCATTTTCATCTCTCCACTCTCTCTCTAGCTCACTTTGCTCTCCCTTCTCTCTAAAAACCAGCCATGGTGTTCTTCCAAGTTCATCATCTTCCTCCTTGCTTCTAAGATTCGGCCATGAGCAAACCAACTCCTTTCCCACATGCAAACACATTTTCATGAAGCTTTTAACCTCCTAAACACATCTAAACCAAGAACCAAGTGAGAAATCAAAGAAAACCCATGGAGAAATGGCTATGAAGTTTCGGCCTTGAGAAGAAAATGGTGTTCTTGAGCTTCCTTCAAGAGTTCCTTACATACATGGAATTTCTAAACCATGAGGAAGAAGAAAATCACGAAGAACATCAAGGAAAATAGAGCTCAAGATTCGGCCATGTTCAAGGTTGTAAGTGAACCAAGTTTTCTTGGTAGTTTCATGTGTTTTGAGCTAGGTACTACTCTCTAATGGCTTGGCTATGTTGGATTTTTGCAAGGAAAGACTCTTGATGTTTCGGCCATGGAAAGATCTTGGTGTTCTTGGACTCAACTTAAGAGTTCAAGGCATGCATGGCACTTTTAAGCCATGGAAAGCAAGAAATCAAGCAAAGATGAAGAAAAATCATGTGTGTTGGAAGCCAACAAAGCAAAGATCAAATGAAGGCTTCAAGCATGAAGAAAGTTTCGGCCATGAAGATTCTTGGAATTTCAAAGCTCTAAACCAAGTGTTCTTGGTACTTGTGAGCTTTTATGGTCAACATAAGCAAGAAAAATAAGTGAAACATGGAGGAAGGCAAGATGTAAAATTCGGCCATGTATGTATCTTGGCATTAGTGAGCTTAAACCAAGTGTTCTTGGTACTAAACAAGCTCTTATGTAGGTTTAAGACAAGTTCCAAAAGATGGTTATAAAAAGAGGAAGATTTGTGGGCTATGAAAGTCAATATAAATTCGGCCATAAGTGCCATTTTGGTGGTTGTGTGTGTAATCCATGTGTTCATGGTATCTAGGTGTTCCTAGTAAAAAGTGAAGCCAAAATGGTAAAGAAAGTGGTGTTAGATTCGGCCATGATGACAAGTTGGTGAGAAATTGGTGTTGGCCAAGTGTTCTTGGCATAAATGGTCCTAAGTTCATTTTGGGCCTAAGTGGTCCTAAGTTCATTTTGGGCCTAAGTGGGCCTAAGTCATTTTGGGCCTAAGTACTAAGAAAGCTAAGTTGGGCCTAAGTTATTAAAAGGCCAAATGGGCCTAAGTTATTAAGAGGCCAAGTTGGGCCAAAATTCCAGAACAGGCCAAGTGGGCCTGAATCCTGGAAAGGATTAAGTTGGGCCTGGATTTCCAGGAAAAAGGCCAATGTAGGCCTGAGTTCACAGAAAATTGGGCCTAAGTCAAAGAAAGGCTAAAATGGGCCTTACCTCCTTAAGTTGAGGTCCATTAAGGAAAAGACAAGTTCTACCAACAACAAGCAAGGAAAGGCAAAGGAATTAAGCATTACACGGTTACAAAAATTATGGTAAGGATTCCTATACTCACTTTATTGCATGGTGTATCTCCATGATCTTGTTTGTGAGTATTAGTGCCCCTAGGTGATGGTCAAAGAACCATGTGATCCTAGGTGTGCATGCAGGGCTAAGTTGTTTTGTTGCTTCGGCAACTCTGTGTGAGGATTTTCTCATACTCACTTTGTGAGTATTCGGGCACATAGTGCATAGTGGGCTAAGTATCGTTGTTTCGGCAACTATGGTTACTCATGAGTTAAGTGCAAGCATTTAGGTCTTGGCATCGAGTTTGGCCAACTCGATTCCCAAGCTAAGGAGTACTCAGTATGGTATAAGAAAGGTCGACCGATATTGTGTGATATGGAATATGCTAATGCTTGCTTTGCCCATACAGAATTGTGTTATGTGGTGTGTTGTGTTGTGTGCTTCTATGAATTGATTGTGCATGCTGACCCCAATTATTATTATTATTGTTATTTCTACATGCTTTGTGTTTTCTTTGTCTTAGTGTTTTCTTTGCAGGTTTATGGAATAATTGCCATTACGTTCTTGGCATAAGTTAGGCTTTGGAAGCCATATGTTAGGCCTTGGAGGCCATAAGTTGGCTTTGAAAGCCATAAGAAAATACCTCACTAAGTTAGGCATTGGATGCCATTGGATTCCTTATTGAGTTTTATAACTCACCCGCCCTACTCTACTTTTGTAGGTAAAGGAGCTATAGAAAAGCATTACGGTCAAGAGTAATAAATACTCTTTCACATAGTAGAGGTTTGTACATATGTTGCTCAATATTCTAAGTGTCTTAAGTGTTATGGATTGCTTGTGAAACAAGCTAATGTTGTGGACTTCCTTGTGCAGGCTTGAGGAGTCTAGAAATTTGTGGGAACAAGGTCTATTAAGGTGGAATGTGTTCTATGGACTTATGAATTATTTGCCATGTATCATGCTTTTGGATATCCTGGCTATTTAAGTGATTATGTTTATTTTCAGTATAACACAATTTTTATGACTTGTAAATATGAATATGGTGTTTTGGTTGCCATGCATGTACTTGGCTAAGCATGATAAAGATCATGAAATGAACACTAAATTCCACATAGGTGTGCTAGCTTGTTTCTGAGAGCAATAAAACCCTAAAAGTAAATAGTTAACGAGCTAGTACCGGTAAGTATCCTGGGGTTCGTGCCCTTAAGTTGTAATAATAATAATTTTAAATGCCCCTTTTGTGAAATAAGACTTCCGCTGTATTGTTTTAAGTAATCGGGCCTGAATGGGCCAGGGGCAAGTGTGGGCACGACACAACTCTTTCTCACTTGACACTTTGGCCCTTAAACTTATCTTTAGTGCACTTAGGCCACTTAAACTCTCCCTAAACCATCCTTCTTAGTCCCAAGACATAATAGCTCGATTTTTCACTTGGTGCATTTTCATCCCTTAATTTTCACTTTTGGTTCAAATGGCGAAAAACACTTATGGTCTTAACTTATTTATCTCAAAACACTTGGATGAGCCTAATTTCACCGAAATTACGGTCATGCCACTGACTTGGGCCAAAATTACCATTTTGCCCATTAGGTGCCAATTACATTTTAGAACTTAACTTAACCTAACTTAGCTTGGTTTTGTTGCTTGATAAAACTTATTTAAGGAAAATAACTTAGGATTTACTTACCTTAGCATCCAAACTATGGGAAGTACTTGGAGGGCATTTACAAGATTAAACTTTAGTTTATTTAACAATAGCCTTTGCTAAATCAACCTCCACCAAAGCTCAAACATACATGATGCGATCTTTAGTGGTTGTAAGCTTATTAGTAACCACAATCTTCCCTACTTTACTAACTGACAATTTTGCTTAATGCCTTTTGAAATTTAGAGAACAAGAGGGCACTTAATCTGCACCCACATTGGTACCTTTGATGTATCTTCGTTATGAAAATTGGAATCCATTGGCAAATGCTTAAAGACCTATGGATGAAGTCTTATATAGCTAGCACCTTTACTCATAACATTATCACAATCCACCTGATGGAGAAAATGGAAGATAAACCAACCTGATGGAAGATAAAATATCTCTAGTTTTGTAATATCGATTGATATCCAATTTTTATCCATAAATTTTTTCATCAAAGTGAAACTCGGCAGGGGCTGCCAATAATGTAACCAATGAAACTGTTCTCCCATCTTTGAACCTCATCAGCTATATCACTAGCTTTAATTTCCACAGGATTTTCATTATTTAATTTTAGGAAGAATTCCAATTTTAATCCATTAGCCAGCCACCAATTATCTACCAAAATTTGACTATAAGACTTTCTTCGCTCAGCCTTATCATCCTCCTTCTGAACTAGTTGATTATCCATTTCTTACTACTCCACTTTGTCAACCCAATCTAGATTTTAGACTCCATTGATCTCCGATGGGATACTACATTATCCGCATGCTTTGATTCTTCCTTAAATGGGTCATTTGTTGCTTCCTCAAACTGGGCAAAAATCTCTTCTGGAATCAATGACAAAGTAAGTTCCTTCTTGGGATGACCTCATTTCTTTGCCATTCAATTGTGTTTTATGAATCGGCTTTCCACCATGACTGGAAGTGTACAATCCTAGCACTCGTGAGAGCTTTTATATTTCTCCTCTTTTTTGGATCCTCCAATCCATTTTTCCCTAAATATATACTCCCCCCGTCTAAAAAAATGCAACATTTTTCTGTTTAGGCTATCCTAAAAAGAATGAAATGTTTCCTAATTTAGTAAAATTTTATGCCCAATTTCCTATTATACCCTTATAATCACTTACACGCCTTTGCTCTCCCTCATCTTTTGGCCTCTTCCCTATAAAATCACCCTAGCCTAGTGAGACATGAAGCAAGAGGAGGAAATGGACATTGGAGATTCAACCCTTGTCGGAGAGGGAGAGATTTGACCCAAATTGGTGATCGAAGATGATCCTAGACGATTCAAAAATAGAGAGGGATCCAACAATTCAAAGTTGATTGAAGACAATTCAAAGGCAAAGAGGCATCTGATGATTTGAAGATGACCAAAGACAATTCAAAGATGATTGCTGGAGAGAGAGAGATTGTGATGAAGATCGAAGACAATTGAAGGCGATTTGAAGACAATTTGGGGATCTAATGGAGATCGATGATGATTCAATGGTGGAGAATGTTGGGACCGAATATTGTCCAAGTGTAGATCCATTGCCTCTTGCTTTTCCAGACGACATTGACAAAGGAGATAATAGGGCAAAATCGTCTAAAACTCAAAAATTGTTGCTCGCCTAAAACCCTATGCCAAGTTAAATGTTTTAGTCAACTTAGGACAGATGGAGTAATATATTTGTAATAAATCTTCTATTTTTTTAATAATTTATGTGTTTATAAATTCCCTAGTAGTTCCTAGATCTATAATATAGTTCCATATTTATGAACCAAGTTTTTGCTTGTCATTAATATTAATATTTACTTTTTTAACATTTTATTCATTTTTCAATTTGTTCAAATAGAGAAGTATCTTCTTTTAAGACAAATATATTTTAACTATTCTTATTTTATTTTGAAAATTAATTCTCAACATAGGAAACAAATCTACACATTCGATAATTTTTTTGCAACACATAATATAAATAATATATTAATTCAGCACATCATCAATTATGTTTCATTATAACATTAATTAAGTAAATTTTTAGTCAAATGGTAATCTACTTTTTGTAATTTCTTAGCCTAACCAATGTAAAAAATTAATAAATTTTAATTATTTTTTACAATATTTGAAAAGTCAAAAATGTGAAATTTAGTTGTATATTCAATAAATGCATTATATTGATTAATTTCCAGCATTTGACTTGCATACGGAGTAGAAAGTAAGTAACAAATCAATTAAAAAAAATAAAATAAAATATAAATATAAATTTCATTTTGGAATCTCAAGAAAGTATTGAGTGCACGCAAAATTTTTTTCTGAGATTTTTGGCAAATGTAGTTTGGTCACCAAATAAAATTACTAAAACTTTGTCTAATCCGACTAAAAATAAAATAAAAAGAATACACAAATGTGCCGCAACATTAACATATAGGCAAAGAAGTAACCTCAAATAGGTTAAATCATGATTATAAATATTTATCTAAAACAATTGGTGGAACAAGAGGGACAAGAGAGCCGAAACCAAGATCGACACATTTCCAAAAAAAAAAGAAAAGATCAAAAATTTAAGCTAGATAAATGTAAACCCTAACTTTTAGTGGAATTACCACCATCAACACCAAACAAGATCCACCACAATGTGAAGATGAAGATGAAGAAAGATCCAAGCTAAGAAAAAGGAAAAATAAATGAAAAACAAACATCCACCTTGAATTACCAGCCAGCATTCCAATTCTTTATCCAAAAGGCTGATGATGACCTTTCTCATGATGATCTAGTTTATGACTTGAACTAGAGATCGACTTGAAGTCTTACATAGAGAACAAAAGCCTTGCACTTATTGAATACATAAATAAATGGTAATTAAAAATTGGTAAATGTGTAATACATTTATTGAATGCATAACTAAATTTCACATTTATTGAATTAATATATTTTATGAAATTATGAATTTTAAATTTTTTGTAAAAAATAAGTATAATTTATTGATTTTTTTGTTGGTATCATTTAGCTAAAAAAAGTACCTAAGTAATGATATAATCATATGTAATTAACGATGTACTTAATTAATATATTATTTATATTATGCGTTGTTAACAAACTATAGAATGTTTATATTTCTTCAAATGGTAAGAATTAGTTTTCAGAAAAGGAGATTGGCTAAAATATATATTTTTCCTAAAAGATGATATATACCTCTCTGTTTGAACTAATTAAAAAATAAATAAAATATTAAACAAGTAAATAGTACTAATAATAATAATAATAATAATAATCACAAGCATAAACCATTGGTTTATAAACACAGAAATATATTATGGATCTATAAATTATTAGTAAATTTATAAAGATGGAAATTACTTAGAAATAGAAAATTTATTATAAATATATTATATATTTACAGAAAATGGATTGGAGGTAGCATTAAATGATTATTGTGGTTAATTTGTATGATTTGCAAATCTTATTGGGCAATGGCATTTGGACTACTTGCAAAATAATCAATTTGACTGACATGACTAATCCAAGAGGTAAAGTGTAGTTTTTCTAAAATAGAAATGATAAGTATAGGTTAGGCCAAACGTGGGGGTGTAAATTTCCCAAAACCCTAGTTCTCAAATCCGATATAGGGGGTTTATATTGGAATTATCCTAGTCTCTTCTTGTTTTTTTTTGGTTTTAACCTTTTGTTTTTTTGGATTTAACTTGTCTTAGCTTTTCGCCTGCTGTGTTTGTGCGTATGCAATGCCACTCATCTCCATTTTGTTTTTTTTTTTCTGATAAAGAAGTACAAAACAGGTTAATGAGATTAACAATCGAGAGGCAGTAGCGGGTTTAAGAAATTTACAAATGGGTCCGTATGTGTCCATATAATGATGTTTCTAAATTTGCATATATGATATGATGATTGATAAATATTTTTTAGTGGAAAATCTGAGAATGTTTTGATTTAGCATTTATTTTTTTGTTTTCGATTGACTTGCTTCAATGAAATATGGAAAAGATGATCAACATGTTCATGTTATCTATAATATAAAAGACAAAACTTCCCTTTTAGCTTATATTCTTATACATTCCTTCTCACTTGAGCCATTAACTTTATCGCGTGTCCAACTATTGATTTAAGTTTTTCATATGTTTAAAGAGAAAATAGAGTGATAAAAAAAGTTCAAATCCTAGATGGAAAAATAAATGAAAGTTCAGGGGTCAATGTAGGACTTATGTCATTATTGTCAGTAGAGAGAAGAGACTACTTAATTTTTTATTTTTCTTATTAAGATAAAGGGGCACATTGTTTTGTTCCAATAAATATTATAAAAATAATTGGGATCCATTAAAAAATTAGAGGGATACAATTACTAAACTATGGGTTGATGAAAAAGGGTTCATGAACCTTCATATTACATATATACATACGCCACAGTCGAGAGGTGTGAGCTCAAATGTCACTCAAGACAAAAGAGACATTTTTCGATTTTTTCCTCTTCAAATGACTGGTTTTCTAGTCATTTTCTGGAACCTTTTTTCTTTATTATCAAATGTTGACTTGCTTGATCTCAATTTATCAGATCCTAACTTCCTCTCCCTCCACAGTTTATTAGACACGGGCAACATCTGGCAGTTATGCCCAGCTAAGTTTTCTACCCTTTGCCCGACACCAAAATTTCATACATAATATGCTCAACTAGGTTTATTTAGGATTAAAAAAATCAATTAATTTATTTCCTTTTCCCTCCTTTTAAATTTTGAGTTTCTAGCTAATTAATTGCTCACATGCAGGTTTTTTTTTTCTTTCTCAATGGAATAAAATAAATTCATTTTCGCATGCAACCTATTTTATTGGTAGTGTTATATTCTTGGAAGATACCTCATAACTCTGAGTTCTTAATATACTTTATTTCATTCAAAGGATAGAGTAGGACACAACACAACAACATACAGACATTAGGACATACATAATATTTGAAATTAACATACAAATAAGAGGCACTTTATTCATTAGTACTAGAAACTATTTAAGTGCCTCATCGGTGCTCCTGCATTCCGCACGCATCTATTGCTTAGTTTGAGGCTGCTGCCGCCTGGAGCTGGATAGTAATAGAAGGAACTGCAACAACGAAGTTCCATTCGATACTAGATGTCACCCCACCAACATTATCCTTGGCAGCAGAAGTTGCAATCTCTAGGTTTGCCTTGACGGCCTCCCAATCGATAACTTGAGTAGCAAGATAGATCTTTGTGTAAGCCAGCTGCATGCATGTATGGACTTCATTAATGTCTACATGCTATACATACCTAACTAGAAACTTTCAAGCCTCGATCTCTATGACACATATATACCTAAATATAGTTGAGCTATATACCTTCCTGGGTCCAGTAGCAAAATTTTTCCAAGTGACCATGATTTTCAAGGGAGCTTTTGCCAAGGAGGAGTCATGGGCTGTATATACCCAAGCACCAGATGAAGTGTTATTGTTCGTTATATCTGGTAATTGCTCAAAACTTTCTGTGTTACTGTTTAAAATTGACTGCGGGTAAGGCTTAGTCGGGTTCTCCTTCCCATTCCATTCCTTCTGGTCCGTCAAACTAGTGGCATAGCCGAAGTAATTTGAAATGGTGCCCTGTGTTTGCCACCAGCCATTTGTCAGCAAATTTTGAATTTCATAAATTTAAGAATTGCAAAATGGTTTAAAATTAATTGGTAGAGCCTTTTTAAAAGCTTAATTTGGGAGAGGAAGCGCTCAAAGCAATTAATAAGTGAAAATACTAAACCAGTGCTATAGCAAATAAGAGATATTACCAAGTGATTTGGATGCTCTTGCTTCAGGACTTCGCACTTATTTTTTGCCTATGCTTGGAGCTCTGTTGTGAGAAATCTTGCAAATGGAATGGTCCTTTATATAGACTGTTTCCTCCGTCTCTTAGCGATCAAGAAAACTTCATTAAATTTTTTAAGGGAAAGAAGTGTATGACATAGTATTTAATATTGAAATTCTCCCATCTAAACTTAAAGGGAAAAAAAAAGAAAGAAAGTTGCGTATGTGTACCTTTCCCATCTAATGTGATTAATGGTTTTAAGGAAAAGAAGTGTATGACATATTTAAAAGCAAAATTCTCGATCCCATCAAAAAGACAAAACAAAAAAAAAAACATTGCTGTGCTCTTTTCCGATTTAAAAGAATTTTTTATTTTTAATTTTATTGATTTTCTGTCTGAAACAAATGTCCGACATTTGAAAACTAATTCTCTAAATTTATGGTAATCAATTGACTAAAATATTTTAGAAAAAACTATTTTTGATGAATTTTTTCAAGTACCTAACTTAATAAAAATAAATGTAGAATTTATTGAAATGTAGAGTCTCAAGTGATGTGCAGGTTGAGTAAATAATCACTATATATAAAAATAATATTTTTTTAATCTATTACTTACATTTTTTCAAGAAAAATATTTGATTCATGCTGTTATAATCATAAAAAATTATAATAATAATTTCCTACGGGACACGAACTTATAGCTTAATTAAAAGCTAATTTAAAAAAAATAAACATTTCTAGCTTCATATCTTGCTTATCTTCAAGGATGATGTAATGCAGGGGCAGAGTCAGGATTTCATATTAAGAGGACTGGGACTTAGGAATTTTAAATATAAAACTTATATATACAAATAACTGTATTTAAATTACAGGAAAAATATACTAAATATCATTGTCAAACAAATTAAATAAAATTGACAAACATACAAGTAAAAAAATCACAAAAATAGAAAAAATTGCCACCCAAAGCTTTGCAACTCGCTATTGCCTCAAACACTTCTGTTTTTCCCTTTGTTTTTTGCAATATCTCTGTGTGATCTCTCCATCTCCGTTTGGTTTGGTATGCATAGAAAATAAAACCAATTATGTTGTGTTTATATATATATGAGCTTACCAAATCATTTTTTTCTTTTCTTCACATCTTAAGTAAATTTTAATCTGACTTTACCAAACCACTTGATTGACGTGACAATAAGCAAACCCAAAAACTAATTAAATTTCCAACCACTAGTAAAAAGCCAAGCCTAATACATTAATATTGGGAGCGAGATACCCAACCCCCCTAGCTCCACCTCTGATGTAACATGAATGACATATAGTATAGGGTAACACCAGCTCCATCACAACAATAGTAACGTTTGGGGGGAACAAGTAAGAGGTGGGGGATCCTCACAATTTGCATTATTGAAATTCGGGTTTTGTTATGTTAGTACCATAGAATCAAATATCCTGCCGTACGTAAACAGCTTATAATGGGTATATAATGTAAATTATGCATGCTTCACCGTGATATTTAGTGTACTTATAGTACACAGCGGTATTTCGCGAACTTACAATTTTTTTGTACTTTTTTTAACAATTTATGGCTGTATATAGGTTTAGAATAAAATATTATTGTTTCCTCATTTCATTTTAAATCATATACATCAATGTAACATAGAGAAAAATATAAAATGAAAAACTATATATTTTTTCTTATGCATGTATAAACTGATTTTTTAATGGATAATATTTATTTTGTTGTCATATATATATGCCATTTTCATGTTGTCATATAATATAATAACGTATTTCATGTATAAATTTTATTTATATTATAAAAATTATGATAAAAGTAATTATAATACTGATAAAAATATATACAAAAAAAAAATTCCATCTCAAAATAATATTGTAATAATTTATTTACAAAATTTTCAAATGGTATGTGATGCGATATATCATTCAATATACATATAGGTATGTTATATATAAAGCCATCAGCATTAAAAACCTTGGTGAGTAGACGGAATGTTAGTGGAATGTTGGTAAGTCTGTCCACCCCAATGGATGTTTTACTACAATAGTAACGTCTTGGGCGAATATGTAGAACAGGTCAGGCTTCAGTTGGTCTTTGTTTAATCTATTGTTGGGACAAATGGGAAAGAGAGTAAGAAAGGAAAACACGAAATACAAAGTCTTTCTTCTAGCAAACCATGTTTTGTCTTAGTTAAATTAGAATAATAATTTAACTTGTGCCCTACGGCCAATTCTTAAGTACGCCTGGTAGGTTTATTATTATAATAAAAGATGAGCGGCATCCTAACACAAGTGTTAAAATGTCGGAGTGGCTGGAGTTTTCTTGAAAATCAAGTGTGAGGGGGTTTGAGTCTCCATAGTTACATTTTTTACTTTTTTCAGTTTTTTTTATCTTTATTTTTTAAAACTTTTTACTTTTTTTAGTCTTTTTGTTTGGCTTTTTTTTTCCTTCCAATTGTTTTTTTTCTTTTTTCTTCAAGCTGTTTCATATCATCTACATTTTATCCTACTTCTATTTTTCTATTTTTCTTCTTTTTTTTTTTTTTTACTTTTTCCATTTTTCTCTGTTTATACATGTGTGTATATTCTTTTCACTATAGTTTATATAACTTCGCCTATGTTCCTTGTTTTATTTTTATATATTCTTTTCTTTCTATTCATATGTTCTTCTATACATGTGTATATGTACATGCACATATATTTGCATATTTGCTCAGAATCGATATTTCTGAACAAATATGTTCTTTTCTTACGCATGTGTTCTTTTTCTTGTGTGTATATTGTTATTTGCACATGCATACATGTTCATAATGTGTTTTGATATTTGATCTATATAGATATAGGTGATATGTTTTTTTCTTTACATGCATATGTTCTTTTGTGCATATGTGTTTTGATATTTGTTCTGTATATATGTTTCTAAAGGTATGTGTTATTTTCTTTGTAGGTATATGTTCTTTTCTTTATATTGATATATTATGTTATATATATGTGTATGTTCTTTTCACTATAGTTTGCGTAACTATGTATATGTTCTTTGATTTTTTCATATGTTCTTTTATAAATGTATGCATGTACATGCACATATACATGCAAATTAGTTCTGAATAGATATTTCTTAACGTATGTCTTATTTTATTTGCATGCACATGTACTTTTCTTTATGTGCATACATTCACTTATACATGTGTGTATGTTCATAATATTTTTTTATATTTTTTTGTATGGATATATGTGAAGATATATGTTCTTTTCTTTATATGCATATGTTCTTTTCTTTAAATGCATATGTTTCTCTTTACATGTGTTTTTATTATATTTGCTCTATATATATGTATGTGTTCTTTTATTTGTAGGTATATGTTGTTTTCGTTATATTGTAATATTCTTTTATATGTATATGTATGTTCTTTTCACGATAGGTTATGTAACTATGTATATGTTCTTTATTTTATTTTCATATTATCTTTTCTTTCTATGCATATGTTTTTTTATATATGCGTGTGTACATGTACATATACTTGTAAATTTTTTTTGAATAGATATTTCTGAACATATGTGCTCTTTTCTTCACACACACATGTTCTTTTCTTTACGTTTATATGTGCCTTTCTACATTGTCCTTTCATTTTTCATATGTTCATGTTCTTTTTAAACTATGTGTATGTTTTTTAAAGTAGTTGTTAGCATAATTTTTGTTGATCTATAAATGAAAAAAAATGAACAACAATGCATACATGAACAGATATGAACTTAAACTCTTTAACTAACCTATAGCATCCAAGGAGCTTCTTGAGAAATAGATAAATCTGAATAAGTGTCATTAATTTGTGGGTGGCGACTTGAAAATTTATTGGGGAAAAATGCCAGATGTCAAAACTTAAGGAAGCTATACCTGCCTCTTTTTTGTTTGGGAATGAACAAGTCTGAACATCAAGACCCATTAATACAGATTGATTAATTGTTTAGGCCGAGGAGATGAGCCTAAGTCATTTTTGTTTATACAATTTAGTTGACTGTGATAGGTGTTAGTGCATTTCCTTTTTGTTTATAGGATTACAATTTTTGAAGTGATAACTTAAGTGCCTTAGGTTAAGATGTCTTAACAACATTACATTGTTTAATTAATTTATATGGATTTGTTCATAATTAAGCAGTACTTTCTTGGTATGGGAGAAGGAATTAAGAATATTGCCGAGTTTATTAAAAAGTCATAAAAATTTGAAACGTTATCACTATTAGTCCAAAAGCTAGACATCTTGTTAAAATCCTATATGGCACTACTTAACTAAGGCTAGCTCTCAATTGGAGACAAAGACGGATCCAAAAATTTAATATTTTTCAGAATTTAATCAAGATGTTTGTTAGTACTATTATATATGGCCATTTGCTAATTGAAAGTTCCACGCTTGAAATGTATTTGTAAGAAGTTTCTTAATCTTCTTAGTTAAAGAAACACCATTTCGATACTACATGAGTAGGGTTTCACCATTTAATTTGTCACTATTGCTTACAGATGCAAATTATGGTATATATGCTTGAAATGTATAGTACCCTCAATATCATAATGCAAAAAGAAAGAGTCCCATGATGAGTTGTTGCCACAACTCTATTTTAGATAACCTTTGTTTAATTCATTCTATTTCTTTGACTTGACAATCAAAGTGATAAAAATTTTATACTAATTAACAATATAGATTTTTTTTCTTAATTAGATATGAAATCTATAGCACTTTCACATAAAACAAATATCCACCTATTAGTGGTTTTGTTTTCACTAGTATTTCTCACTCAACATCCAGTAGACACCATTCTAGCACACGGCAACAATTTGAATAGAACAACATCAAATCTTTTATTCTTCTAAAGTATCTCAAAACTCTTGGAATATTTGCTTTCCAATGTCCTATGTCATGTTTAATTGTATATAGAAAGCAACATACATTATATCTGAGTAAAATCCACTAGGAGTCACCTAGCTTATTTTTTTTATCCTAAACGGTTGCCTTGCCTTCAATTTTTCTTAGCAGGGTACCTTTCATCCAATTGCATGTTCTAATAAGTTACTTTTGGTCAATTATAGCCTTAAGCCTAATGGAAAATATTGATGTGGCATTAAAAAATATTAAAATAAATCATATAATAACACTTGTGGTCCTTTAACATTTTTCTTATCAACAATTTTAAACCCCAATATTCTAAATCTGTTGTGCCACCATTCAAGCTACTGAAAACCAAACCTAAGTATACGTCACGCTGCCGGACTTCGCTCTTCTTTGCCATGGCCGCCTCCGAGCTTGCAAGATCCAATTCCTAGTAGTATTTCTCTTCAATTTCTGAGTCTTACAATCGATTAGAGGTTGACGGCATTAGCATCGGCAAAAGGCCCTTGGTTTGAGATTTGGGACTTCATCTCACACAATTCAAAGTTGGCAGAAGCCTTCCTATCCTTCCTCGCATCTCTTTTTCTTGAATACTGCCGCTCCTTACTCGCCGAATCTGGTGGAATTTCCCCACCCCCCAAATGCCCCCGCCGCACTCTTCATCCTGCATTGCACTCCCTCCGATCCCATTTCTTACCCCATGTCTTCACTTAACAAATCTTCGTTGAACAGATCTTTGAGACATCGATCGATGTTGCAATATGTGATATCCGCAATCAATCATTTCTGCAATCAATTGATCTAATTTGGTCACCATTTAGGTGCTAGGGTTTCTGATGTAGGTTTTTATCAAAATTCGGTGCGGTTCACTTGGGTTCATGTTTATACATTTGTCTAAGGATTCATTGCAACTTGCTGGGGCTTTCCACACCAACCCAGATCGTCGTGACTCGCAGCCGATTTGCCTGGGTTTTTCGTCAGACTTTTCGATTCGCCATTGAATATGCTTACAAGAAAAAAAGGGGCATTGATTGCGGCAATTGGTGGCTCATGGCTGGGGAATTGGGTTTTTGCGCAGGTGGCGATTGGGCAGTCTTCAACCTAGAGGACGGCCAACGATGGGGTTAGCGGCAGGGTTGGTGGCTGGACGGTGGTCAGCGGCAGGAGGACTAGCTTGCCGGCTGGAGGTTGTGATAGTAGATGAAAGATTAGAGTTTTGGGGTAGAATTGATTTGGGTGAAAATTTAGGTGTTATAATAGTGATTGAAATAATTTGAAGACTGCAGTTGTTATTTTAAGATTATTTAAGTGTTGTTTAATGCCATGTCATCATTTTCCATTCGATTTAACTATGAAATTGACAGAAAGTACTTGGATATGTTGTGCAATAAGAAAACATGTAGTTCGGTAGAACAATCGTAAGATCAGGTGCCCAATTAAGACAAAAAAATAAGTTAGTGTGACGCACCATGAATTTTACCCTATTATATCCAGTACTATACAATTTATTGCATCTTACACCAGACTACCAATAGTATTTGCACGTTCTTTCTAAGCAATGATGTTGTCATTATTACTTGAAAATTTTATGAACCATAACATTTTTGTGGCTCAATCTAATCAAATTGAATTGAAATTTCTTTTCCTAGTAGAGTCCACTACATTGCCTGATAAACATTCATTCACAATAATGGCCAAAAATCAATCAAAACTATTGTAGCAATCGTTCATGAGTTGCCACCAATCAGTTAATGCCTAGGTCGATTGGATACCTATTATAATTCACGAGAGATTCTAAGATCGTAAGCTGGTTGTATTAAAATAACCTTATTCTAGCGCCCAAAATTTGGTACCATGGGGGTTCAGTTCTATACTTTTCTGAAACTTTTTGTTTCTTTACCTAATCATTAATGAAAATAATTTTTATGAGTTTTTATTAGTTATTTTACCTTAGAGATTTATCCATTAATTTCAAACCATGAATTTTATCGGATCAATTGGATATGAATTTTAAATGTTCTTGAAATATTGGAATTTCAGCAAATCCACCAAACATTGGAATGGAACATCTTGTTCAAATTATGAGTCTTATTAGACTAATCAGACTTGACCAAATAATCTACATCAAGATCTTATCAAATCCATCAAGAAAGGATCCTGCAAGATTTATTAAGTATTTTTTAACTATCTTAATTTAATTAATTTTAAAAAAAATTATGTAATTTAAATTATTTATACAATTGAAAAAAAAAAAAAAGAAGTCTAGCCTAATCTCATAATCTTATGTTTTAGAAATTTCTTTTAGAAGTAGTCCAGTCTTAAATAAACAAAGGAACAAAAAACAAACAAAAGAGAAAAAAGTAAAAAACAAATCAAATGGAAGAATAAAGAAGACAATAATGCTGTCAGTGACCTATCACAAGAGATACATTTGACTGGGCTGGACGGGTTGAGTCACGAATCTAGGTTGTGATTCAGGTTCTCCTTCAATCACTTTTGAGGAGGTGACAAGTAGGTGACTGGGCGACTTCATTCACCTCTAATGTCTTTTGGGGTAGAGAACTTCATCTTTTTAACACCTTTAAATTCCTTTGATATAGAGGGCCCTGTCTCTTTACTACCTTATTTAAATAATGAAAACTTTCCCGTTGTCAAACATCCTAAGGAGAAAAACCTTTTCTTCTTTTTTCATAAGGCCAAGGAACCTTCCTTACCTCGGTAATAAAAACACTAATGTTGTTTAGAAAAAACAAGGAGAAAAGCTCTTCCCCCTTGCTTATAAGGCTAAAGAACCTTCATTGCCTTTTGAATCAAAACCTTCCTATTGTTGCATTGGAGAGAGAAACTCTTCTCTCATTTCATTTATCTTTGTAGGCAGAGAAATCTTTCTAGCTATTTTCCCTCATAGGCAAAGAACTATCCTTAGCCATTACCATTTAGGTATGATGAGGTAGAGAAACTTTTCTTATTTAAAACCTTGGTTTGCCCAACTTACAAGGAAGAGAATTGCCTTCTCTTTGAAACCTTTGTAATCTTTATTTGGATGTGATGAGATAGGAAACCTGTTCTCATTTAAAACCTCAGTTTAACCCATGTTATGAAAAAGAGAAATACTTTGCCTTTGGAAACTTGGTTTAGCCTTGTAATGGACATGATGAGGAAGAGAAACCTTTTTTGTTTAAAACCACGGTTTGACCCAAGTTATAAGGAAGATAATTACCTTATCTTTCCTAACCTCAAATTTGCCTTTCTTTAAATGTAATGAGGTAGAAAAACCTTTCTTATTTAAAACCTCAGTTTAACCCAAGTTATGAGAAAGAAAACAATTGAACTTAGAATAATTCCATCGAAGGTGTGAATTTTAAAATGAATGAATCTGAAACTTAAAATTCAACAAAAAAAGTGAAAAGTCCACAAAATGGATAAATTCCCAGAAAGCTAGAAAATCCACAAAATGGGTAAATCTCAAAAGTGAGAAATCTCATAAAATGAGTGACTTTCAAGAAACCTGAAGATTTTGCACAATGAGTGAACCTTAAAAGTTAAAAATTCCACAAAAATGAGTAAACTTCAACAAAGCCAAACATTTCAAAAAATAAATGAATCTTAAAAATGAAAAATTGCACTAAATGAGTGAATTTCAAGAAAGTCAGAGATTTCACAAAATGAACAAATCTTAAGAGTGAAAAATTCTCCAAAATGAGTGAATTTCAAGCAAGCCCAAGATTCTACAAGATGAGTGAATCTTAAAACTAAGAAATTTCATAAATGAGTGAATTTAAAAAAATGAAAGATTACAAAAAAAATATTAAATTTTTAGAAGTAAAAAGTTTCACAAAATAAGTGAATTTTTAGAAAGCTGAAGATTTTCAAAAAATCAATGAATCTTAAAAGTGAAAATTTTCACAAAATGAGTGAACTTAAAAAAACTAAAAATTTTGCCAAATAAGTCAATTCTAAGAAAGCTAAAGTTTCAACAAAATGAGTGAATCATAAAATTGAAAAATTTCACAAAATGAGTTTATTTTGAGAAAGCCAAAGATTCCACAAAATAAGTTAATAATAAAAGTGAGAAATTTTACAAAATAAGTGAATCTTAAAAGTGAAAAATTTTCACAAAATGAGTAAATTTCGAGAATGCTAAAGATTCTACAAAATAAGAGAATCTTAAATTTGAGAAATTTCATAAAATGGGTGAATTTCAACAAGTCTGAAGATTCTACAAAATGAGTGAATCTCAAAAGTAAAAAATTTCACAAAATGAGTGAAGTTCAAAAATACTGAATATTTTATTAAATGAGTGAATCTTAAAAGTGAGAAATTTTATAAAATGAGTGAATTTCAAGAAAACTGATGATATCATAAAACGAGTGAATCTTAAGAAAGTAGAAATTCCACGAATTGAGTGAATTTCTCAAATGAAGTTTGTGCAATGGGAAACCTTGAGAGTTGAAAATGTCTTAAGATGCCTTAAAAATTCCTTGCGAATGTCTCAAAATGAGCATTGAGAAAAAACAATACCTTAAGAAAACAACTCCAAATATGTCTTTAAGATGAGGATTATTTTGGAAAATGGTATGGCAACCTATAAATGCCAACCCCTCAAATTTGCACCCCAAGTATGAAAATAAGCCATAATTTCTTTGGAAGTGAAAACTTATCTAAACTTTGATCTTGAAAACTCCTAGCTGAATGCCGATTTTGGCATCTTTTGGTCTCACTTTAATGAAACCTATCATGAATTATTGCTATCCTTGGGAATCAAAATTGAACCATTTCCCAATAACCAAGCTCACTTGTGCACCATAACACCGCCAACCCTTGCCTCTTAAAAGATTCCTTCTTGGATATCTTTATAGATATTCCTCACACTTGCCTTCACAAGACCTATCTTTAAAATTGTTTCAAAGGAATGTTCATTATGCATGATAGTCATGTTGCTCATGATGAATGATTCATGACTTTGAAAAAGTTAATAAGAGCCTCTCAATATGTGAAATGCATAGATTATATGAAAAAAAATTGTGATGCATAAGAGATGAATAACTCCTAGTCTAAATTCAAGTTTACCTCCCTTGACCTCTGTTTTAAGCTTATTGTAATTGTTTACTTTGCCTTCGGCTTCATGATCCAAGAATGTGTATTTTTGCTCTTTTTGTGGCCATGATGGTACTCAATACTTAATGCCCCCCAGTGTGTCCAAGAAATGCCTATTTTTGAGAAGAATTATAGGTTTTCTTCTCACTTTTGATCCATACACATTAATGAATAATGGTTTCACCATAAAAAAAAACTTGTATCAATTTGCAAAACTTGATAAAATAATTTACAGTCTTTATTTTTTGTTCAAATTTTCTTTTATTCTTTCCTTCCCAACTCAAAGATACAAAATGCACAAGGTGAAAGGTAGAAACATGATTTAAAATGATGATGGACTTTCTATAGTGAAGCGAAATGGCATTCAAGAGGTAAATACTTGGCTGAAGAAAATCAAGCTTGAATAGCATAAAAGAGGAAGGTCAAATTTAAATGGTGTAAAACAAAGGCCTTTTAATGCCACCCATGAACAAATTTGATTGCTTTGAAAAACTCAATAGTAACAACCTCAAATTTACCACATTTTCCAAAAAATTTGACTGCATCTATTTCCCCCAACTCTTGCAATTTGTGTGCAAACTTGCTTTGAAGGTTACCTTTATCTTCTAAATTGTTTTTGTAGGTTTTCAATCTATAGTTCATAACTCACTTTTTTTTTCTTTTCTTTTCATTTTTTTCTTCTTTAAGTTTTCCTTTTGTGCTCTAACTTTTGCCTAAGTTGTCATGGAGATTGATAGCCCAGCGAGGCATTATTCTTTTTTTTTCTTTTTTTTTGTTTTTGTGAGCTATGATCTTGATAACTTGAAGGTGATGTTTTTCACTTCATGTGATGAGCTAGATTGCCCTCATGTAGTGTTCGATAAAAGTAGACTTAAGTGAGACAGCTTCAAGTGACACCCGTTGCTCATCTTTGCTCCCAATCATTTCTTTTTTCTGAATTTCCCTTTCTGCCTTTTGAGAGATGGGAGGGGTTTCTTCTTTGAAATTTACTTATTGAAGAACTAAGAACTTTTTCTTGTGTTGGGCAATCATGAAATACCACCTAAGCTATTTAATGTAATGAGGACTATCATCAAAAGAGACGGTTTAGAGTTGTGGTGGATCAAAAGTGCCCGGCCTCGATGGATTCACATCCAATTTTGTGAAGTGCCATTGGGAGATTGTTGGTTTGGACATTATCAGCTTTGTTAAGTATTTCAAAGTCTCAAGTAGAACTAATAGGGGTTGTAACTCCTCATTTGTGACTCTGGTTGCCCGAAAAACAAAAACCCGATCTCTCTTGGAGAATATAGGCCTATTAGTCTTATCAAGTGTCAATATAAAATCATCGTGAAGGTACTGGCAGCAAGGTTGAAAAAGGTAATCCCTCTGTTGATAAGTGAATTCCAATCTGGTTTTATTAAGGGTAAACAAATTTTAGATGGTGTACTCATTGCAAATGAAATAGTTCATTCAGTCAAGAGGAGAAAAAATAAAATTATGTTGTTCAAGGTGGATTTTGAAAGGGCTTATGATTCAATGATGGAGCAGATGAATTTTGGAGGGAAATGGCGTCGGCTGATAAGGTCGTGTTTAGAGACTTCCAATATATGAATTTTTGTTAATAGGAGTACTACTCTGGAGTTCCATTAAAATGGAAATGGAGGTGCGTCAAGGTGATCTCCTTTCTCCATTTTTTTTTCTTATCATGGCAGAGGTTTTACATGTGATGATGGTGGAGGCCAAGCAAAAACAAAATTTTTATGGTGTTTCAGTTGGTGAAGGCTAGTGGTTTCCCACTTGTAATATGCAGATGATACCTTTTTATGGGGGATTGGTCTAAAAAAAAAAAAGGCAGAAACTTGGTGAGATTGTTGGAGTGCTTTCAACAAGTGTCTGGGCAGAACGTAAATCTAAGCAAAAGCAGGCTTTTACTGTCGGACTTCATCAATCTGAGGTGGTGGATATGGCGAGATCAATGGGCTGCTGCGCTGAAAAGTTTCCGTTTAAATATTTCGGGTTGTCGGTCGGTGCAAACATGAAGAGGATTAATTCCTGGCAGCAGGTGGCTGACAAGGTTAGGCAAAAATTGAGAATGTTGAAAGCTAAATTGTTGTCTGCTGGTAGGAGATTGACCATGTTAAAATCGGTCCCTATTCTTTTTCTCATTATTTTGAGCTCCTATGTCGGTAATTAAAACACTTGAGAGTAAAAGATACCAATTCTTTTGGGGGGGCTTTGGGAAGTGAAAAAATGGTTTGGGTTGAGTGGAAAAAAAATTCTGTCAACCAAAGAGAGTGGAGGTTTAAATGTAGGAAGTTTGAAAGCAAAAAAACTTGTCTCTTCTTGGGAAGTGGTGGGGGAGATTTAGGATGGAAGATGGGGCTCTTTGGGTTAGAGTTATAAAATCGATTTTTGGGAGTGATGGTGGGTTTGGTAGGGAGGTGTCAGATAAATTGTGTTCAGGGGTTTGGGGGGACGTTATAAAAATAGGGTGGTCGTTAGAAAAAGTGAGCCTGGGGTTTGTTAATTCCTTTAGGTGGAAGGTTGGGGATGGAGCTAGGATTAACTTTTGGAGAGATTTCCTGGATTTTTTAGGTTGGAACAGTCAAAGGATATATAGTTAAAGAGAGGAGGAAGGAAGGATTTTGGGTGTGGTTGTGACGGAGGGAGCTGCGAGGGAGGGAAATTAGGGAATTGCAGGTTCTTTGAAGACAGGTTATGTGGACTGGTGAAGCTGCCAAATGCAGGCTAATGGACCATTCTCTGTGAAGACACTCTCCGACAAGGTGGATGGAGCCTTGTTAGCATGGGCTGCTGGAACACACAGCAGAAGGTGGAACAAGTGGGTGCTTCGGAAGATCATGCAACATTTGTGTTTGGAGGGCAACTCAATACTAACTTCCCTCAAGAGTCAATCTGGCCTTACGTGGTATTTATCCCATTTTGCAAGCAAGAAGAAGAGACTTTGGACCATGTGTTCGTAAGATGTTTACAGGCAGCTTCAGTTTGGCGCTTAGTCAGAGAGTAGTGGCAGCTTGAGAAGTTAGCAGCAGCAAATTTGATTGAGGTGACCTCCTATCTTCAAGTAGAAGGCTTGTCATCGGTTCAGATAAAGGTTTGGGAGGCTGTATCTTTCATTGTTCTGTGGAGTTTGTGGGATAGAAGAAATAAGATAGTGTTCAAGGGCTGTAAGAAAACTGATGGACAGGTACTGCTAGGAATTCAAACTCTTTCTTTTCTGTGGATTAAAAATAAGTGTTTGAAGCTAAATTGTAATTAGTTTGAATGGTTTAGTAATCCCAAGCTAGCGATTAGGAACTGGTCGTAAAGGTTTGGTATAGGTCAGGATAGGTGAAAGCAGTTCTGGGGGATTGTGTGCGGATTGTGGTCTGGTTACTGAGGGCTTGCTCATTGCTAGTTCTTATGTATGTATGTTGTTGGCTGATTATTAATAATACTTTATTTTTTCTGTTCAAATATATATATATATATATACCTAAATGAAGCTGAGCTACGTACCTTCCCAGGGTCTGGTCGCAGAATTTTTCCAAAGACTACGATTTTCAAGGGTGTTTCGGCCGGGGAGGAGTCATGGGCCATATATACCAAAGTGTTGGAGATTGAGCAGAGAAACAACAGAGAACACGAAAAAGAATTGATGCTACAGATCAAATCTGCTTTATTCGACGAAAACTTAGCCCATTAAATAGGCAATACATAAGTAGAAGCTAAAACAAACTTTGCTACAAACACTCAACTGTCTAACGTAAACTAGCTGAAAGATAGGAACATGTTTAACACCTACTGCTACCAGACTCCTATGCTTATTCAAAAACTAACAAACAGAGAATATCAAGGAAACAAATTCACATGATCTTCAACACTTCCCCTTCATTTGAATTTGGATATTCCTAGTAGAGTGCAAAGTTCTAGATGCTTCTTGAGTGGCAAACTTTTAGTCATGAGGTCTGCAAGTTGCTCCTCAGTTCTGCAATTTTCCAATTTAACTTCACCTTTTGCTATCAATTCATAGGTGAAATGGTGCTTGATTTCAATATGTTTAGTCCTACTATGATAGACCGGATTCTTTGCAAGCAACATACCTGACTTGCTATCACATAATACTTCTGTTGCCTTACTTTGCTCCTCACCAATATCTCCCAATAGTCTTCGGAGCCATACGGCTTGGCAAGCAATGGCTGTAACATCTACATATTCTGCCTCTATCGATGAAAGGGCCACAGTTGCCTGTTTCTTGGAGCTCCATGATACTACCGCTGTCCCAAGTAAAAAATAGCTCCCGGTCGTGCTTCGTCTATCCTCTAATGAACCTGCCCAGTCACTGTCACAGTATCCTCTAAGAGTGAAAAATTGAGCTTCACGAAACCAAATACCGTAATCCTTGGTGCCAGCAAGATAGCATAATACTCTTTTGGCCGCCCCAAAATGATGCTTACTCGAATTATGCATGAAACGAGAAAGGACAGCAACTGAGAAGCTTATATCTGGACGAGAATGCATCACGTAAATAAGTCGACCGATCAGGCTTCTGTATATGCTTGCTTCTATAATTCTTGTATTATTACCTGACCAGAGCTTTTCATTGATGTTCATCGGAGTAGCAGCAGTTTTACATCCCCATCATGTTAAAACTCTTCAACGTGTCCTCCACATATTTCCTTTGTGTCATGAAGATTCCATTACCTGTTTGAGTGACTTCTAAACCCAAAAAATATCTCAACTCTCCAAGATTAGTCATATCAAACATGCTTTTCATAGACTCTTTGAACTCACATATAAGTCGTGAAGAAGACCCAGTATAAATCATATCGTCAACATATAAGCTTACCACCATAAGTTCATTCATACCTTGCTTCTTGACATATAACGTGGGCTCATGCATACTTCTTTCAAAGCCATTGTTATGGAAGAACTCATCTATTTTGCTGTACCATGCCCGAGGGGGTTGCTTCAAACCATAAAGTGCTTTCTTGAGTCAAAACACTTTATTTTGCTCATTTTGGTTTTCGAATCCAGGTGGTTGAGCCACATAGACTTCTTCTTGCAATTCTCCATTCAAAAAAGATGACTTTACATTGAATTGAAACACCTTCCACTGTTTTTGTGTTGCTAGTGCCAACATAACTTGAATGGTCTCAAAGTCTACTCCTAGTTGTTGAGCGTAGCCTCTTACGACTAGCCTTGCTTTATGTTTTTGAATGCTCCCATCTGCCAAAAAATTTGTTTTGAAAATCCATTTCAACCCAATTATGTTTTTACCTTCTGGTTCATCGACCAGCTCCCACGTTTGATTTTTGTCGATGGCTTGAAGCTCTTCTTGCATTGCTTTTTGCCATTGTTGCTGCTTCATGACCTCTTCTACACTTCATGGGTCTTCGGCAAATAAAACCAAAGGCGAGGCAGCATAAATCTCCTAACTAAGAGATTTTAATTTTCATGCAGGCGATGGTGAGTCTTCTAACGAAGACGTCGAAATGGAGGCTAAACTTGATTTTGTTGGTGTCGATGCTTGTGAGCTGTGAGGTGTAATTGTTTGTGTGCTAGCACCAACTGTTTCTTCTTCCTCCTCCATTGTCTCTGTTTGAACAACTGATTCCTTCATCTTTTCTTTCTATTCCCAGCAACCTTGCTCATCAAACTTCACATTTTAGCTTATAATAATCTTTTCATTCTCTGGATCATAAAGCTTGTAGGCTTTTGATTGGGAACAGTAGCCAATAAAAATGTATTTTTTCAATTTTTCTTCCAGCTTGTGCCTGTCACTTATGAGTAACACATAACAAATACAACCAAATGTACGCAAGTAACTTACCGAAGGCTTGTTCCCATGCCACACTTCATAAGGAGTTCTGTCCCATACTGCCTTGGTAGGAGAAATATTGATGAGATATACTGCGGTGGCCACTCCTTCTGCCCACAGTGAGTCCAGTAGTTTCTTTCCCTTCATCATCGACTTAGCCATTTCTACAACGATTCAATTCTTTCTTTCCGCCACGCCATTTTGCTCAGGTGTGTACAAAGCTGTCAGCTCTCTCTTGATACCATGTTCTTCACAGAAATCAACGAACTCTTTTGATGTGAACTCACCTCCACGGTTCGTTCGTAACACCTTCAAATTCCTTCCATTTTGCTTTTCTAATAGCGCCTTGAATATTTTGAAATGCTCAAATGTCTTTGATTTTGTTAGCAAGAAATACACCCAACTCATCCTACTGTAGTCATCAATGATCAGCAAGAAGTATTTACTTCCTGCTAGTGACTCGATCCTTATTGGGCCACACAAATTGGCATGTACCAGCTCCAAAATTTGGGTAGCACGTTTGGACTTCCCTACCGGAAACACCTTCTTGGATTGCTTACTGAGTGTACATCCTTCACACATCCTTTCTAGTGGTGCAATGTTGGGCAAGTCATTGACCATCTCTTTGATTTTCAGAAGTTGCAGTCCTTTAATATTTAGATGCCCATACCTAAGGTGCCATAACTCACTGTTTTCGACCACCTTGCTTATCATGGCTGCTTCAGCATGTTCTGAAAAATTTAGAGGAAACATTCGATTGGATAACATTCGAGCTGTTGCAAGAAGTTTACCTGTTGCTTTCTCCTTCACCACACACTTATTATCATCAAATAATACAGAATATCCAGACTCAATCAATTGACCCATGCTTACGAGACTATGAGCCAAACAAAGAGCAAAATGCACATTCTTGATGAGTTTTGTCTGGTTACCTACTGCAACAATTGCTGTACCTCTTCCTTCAATCTGAAGTTGCTTGTTGTCTCTAAGACAAACCAATGATTTTATTGATTCAACGAGGTTTTTGAACTTAGATTTGTCCCCGGTCATGTGATGTGAGCAATCACTGTTGAGATACCAGACTTCCTTGTTAGCCACTTTTGTGTTCAATGAAGCCATGAAGAAATAATAATCTTGTTCATCGTCTTTTTCAGCAAACTTTGCCTCTTCCGATTTAGACCAACAGAATTTTTCTGTATGTCCGTATTTTTTGCAGTAGGAACATTGAAGAGAGCTACTACGCCCTCGTCCTCATCCTCAGTAGTTTCCTCTACCTCTTCCTCTCATACGCTGGGTAGAGGAATCTGGCTCCCCCTTTGTCTGAAATGCCTTTTCTTTTTCTCCAGTAACGGACCTGTTAATTCTGGCTTCATGCGCTTGCAAAGACCCCATTAGTTCATCAAAAGAAAATTTTGATAAATACTTATACTCTTCAATGGCAGCAACCACATGATCAAATTTTGGAGTCAGACTTCTTAAAACTTTAGCTACCACAATTTCATCACTCATTGTTTCTCTGTACGAATACATTTGACTCACAACTGCTGACACTCTAGCCAAGTATTCCTGGACCGACTCATTATTCTTCATGCAAAAAGTTTCGAAAACCCGTCTAAGTGATTGCAGTTTGACGGCAATTACCTTTGTTGATCCTTGATATTCGGTTTTAAGGATTGACCATGCCTGTTTTGCGGTTGTAGCTGCAGCTATCCTTGAAAAGATGGCTTCATCCACTGCCTGCTGGATGAAAAAAAGAGCCTTTGCATCGCGCTTCAAATTCTCCTTGTGGCAAGTATCATCGTCGCTAGCTTCTGCATAGCCAGACTCAACAAAATCCCAAAGATCCTGGTACTTAAAAAGAGTTTTCATTTTAATGCTCCAGAATTTGTATGAATCACCTTTGAAAATAGGAATTTGTGGCTGAGATATATTAAGAGAACTTAGATTTGCAGCCATTTTTGAAAAAAATAGAATGCCCAATTCAGAAGGAACCTGGCTCTGATACCAATTTGTTAGAGATTGAGCAAAGAAACACCAAAGAACACGAAAAAGAATTGATGCTACAGATCAAATTTGCTTTATTCGATGAAAACTTAGCCCATTAAATAGGTAATACATGAGTAGAAGCTGAAACAAACTTTGCTACAAACACTCAACTGTCTAACGCAAACTAGCTGAAAGATAGGAACACGTTTAACACCTACTACTACCAGACTCCTATGCTCATTCAAAAACTAACAAACCGAGAATATCAAGGAAACAAATTCACATGATCTTCAACACAAAGCGCCAGATGAAGTGTTATTATTCGCTGTATCCAGTAATTGCCAAAAACTCACCGTGTTAGTGTTAAGTATCGACTGCGGATATGCCTTATTGGGGTTCTCCTTGCCGTTTCATTCCTTCTGGTCCATCAAACCCGTGGCATAGCTGTGACAGTTTGAAATGGAGCCCTGCATTTTACCACCAGCCATTGTGTGCGAAAATTGCTGCATAATTTTAAGATAAGAATTACTTAAAGGAATTAAGTAAAAAAAACTAAACCCGTACTAACAGCGAATAAGCGCTATTACCAAGTGATCCAGATGCTCTTGCTTCAAAGCTTTGCACTTATTCTACTGCCTATGCTTAGAGCTCAGTTGTGAGAAATCTTTCTAATGGAATACTCCTTATATAGAGTTTTGCCGGCCGCCTCTTACGATTAAGTAAACGTGATTATTTTCTTTCAAGGAAAAGAAATAAATGACATAGTTAAAAGCAAAATTCTCCCATCGAAAAGGAAAAAAAAAACCACAGAGCTGTGTTGTTTTCCGATTTAAAAAAATCTTTATTTTCAATTTTTCTGATTTCTGCTTGAAACTAATGCTCGACATTTGATGTCTGGTGCTATAAATATCATTTAACCAATTGAATAAAATATTTTCAGAATAATTAATTTTTTATGAATTTATTCAAGTACCTACATTAATAAAAATAAGCTTATGGTTGAAATATGTAAACTTTCAAGTCATATGGAGGTAGATTAATTAATTATTATATATAAAAATAATCACTTTAATCTATTAGACACATTTTTGTAAAAAAAAATTGATTCATGCCGTTATAATCACAAAAAAATTATGATCAGTATATAGGATTCAAGCCATTGTAATCATAGAAAACCAAGAAACTTTTGACTTAACTAAATGCGAATTAAAAAAAAAACTTTTCCAAGTTTATATCGTATTTATCATGAAAGTGTTGGAATTTTCTTATATGTGGGCTATATTAATTGTATATGTTTTTCTTAATCGGATTAAAAATTGAAATTGGCCAAATGAAACATACAGGGCTATATGGTAATTGATCTGAAGATGGGTTAGTAACTCCAATTATAATAAAGGATGTAGGTTTATTTAAGTATATGCCAATAGAGTCCAAGTAACCAATGATGGGTGGTCCCATGAACTTCTATATACATAGAGAGCAAGGGTCTCCCTTAGCTAAGTGATTAGGGTAAAAGTTTTTCACTCATTGGGAGAACTGCCAATTGGAATAAGGGATAAGACCTATGCATTCATCAATCTTGTTTCCGCTATGGTTATTGTTGGATTTGTTCCATTCATGGCTCACATTTATTTGATTTTGATGATAACAAAACATAGTTGTTTTATGTGTTTCAAAGTTTTACCTAAAGATTTATACATTGGTTTTTTATTGATAAACTTTTTATCTTTGTAAGGAAAATTATTTCATAAGTATATTTGAAGTATTTATGTTGATTCAAGCATTGCTTGTGAAGGAAGAAATCATTTTGGAGAAAAATTCATTGAAGTTTGAAAGTTTGGAAGTAAGAAAATCCTGGAGCTACAGTTTCAACAAGTTGAAAGCGTTTCAACGTGTTGAAACTGGAGACAGTTTTCGAACCCGAGAGTATTTTACTTCTGGATAAGAAAATCATTCAAGTAAAATTTTTTCAAGTAGGTGAAACTGGAGTGATTTTTAGGACCTGAGAGTATTTTGGTTCTGGAACAAAAAAACACTCAAGTGAAATTTTTTCAACCGGGCGAAACTGGGGGCGATTTTCCGAACCCGAGAGCATTTTGGTTCTGGAACAGGAAAACACTCAAATTAAAATTTTTCAACCGGCTGAAATGTTGATTCCAGACTTGCGCGTGATTTTTTGATTCAAAAAATCTTTGAAAATTAATTATAAATTCATGTCATGTTAGATTTTCACGTGTATAAAGCGTTGACAGCTCATTAATTACCAATATAGCCATTGGAGGTCAAACCTTAGGTTTTGTTATCAGACATAATTTTCAATCGAGTTAAAATATTTCACCCGGGTGAAACTGAGTGACAGACGCGATTTCCTGTCAAAATTGACAGCAATGTCCACCAGATTTCAAAGGAACTTTTCTGATCATTCCAACGGTTCTTCAACGTCTCTTTGGCCCCCAAATGAGCATAAATACATGAAGAAACACATTGGAGATAATTCTTGGCAACTAGAAAAGAGAATCCATCATCAAAGAGCTCAAACTTGATATTTCCAAAGAACTTGTGCTTTCACTTGTTTATCTAGCTTTGAGAGCTTCTATTGTTCTTACCATTTTATAACCTTGTAAACACTATTTTGGTGAGATTGAGTTGGTGAGGTTTCTAGTTAGCCCCTAGGAAAACTAGTGAGGGAAATGGTGTTTGTGAGGTTTCTAGTTAGCCTTTAGGAAAACTAGTGAGTGGTTCTAGTCGAGAGAATTGCCAAAGGAGTGTGTACTCTTGTGATTCATAGTGAAGAAGAAAACTTTCAAGTGGTGAACTTAAATAGAGTAGTAGGCTCTCAAGAGGAGAGACCGAACCTTTATAAATCCTTGTGTGGAAGCTTCTCTCCTTCTCTCTACATACTTGATCTTTGGTTGGTGTTTTATGCAACCTATCATGGTTGAACTTGTTTGTTTTAAAAAATAATTCAAAGGTTGCTTTCAAAGCAAATTTAGGTGGATTGTAGTAGTCTTTTTTTTGTTAGAATATGGTTAATTATTGTTCCTTAAATTAACTTTGAGTTTGAAGGTTCAATAACTCATTTTTTGTTTGATTTGGAACCTGTTGACACCCAATTTCGTCCGGGTGTTTTAAAATTTTAAAAAATTTTATTAAAAAAAAATTAATTTAAAAAAAATATATTACTATTATTATTAAAAAAAAATTAATTAGTTTAAAATATATTTTTGTTTTGTGAAAATTTGATTTAAAATGATATATGTGTGAATATGTGTATGTTTGAAATAAAATAAAATTTCATGAAAAAATGACAAAAAATTAAAAGTTTGAGGTAAAAATGACAAAATTGAGAAGTTTCAGACAAAATTGACAAATTCTGAAAGTTTCAGGAGCTTTGGGTAATTTTTCGCATCAATTTTGGGCCAGACGGACGTTTCTGGCCCAAATTAACAGAAAACGACAAAATTGTCAAAATCAGAAGCTTCTGATAATTATCCAGAGGATAAGAAACGTAAAGGACTGAAATTGTCATTTTACCAACTTAAGAGATAAGTTTTGATTATTTTTATTATTTAATTAGGAGCAGTTCATCCAAACTTCCTCTATAAATAGGCCTCCAAATTCATTGCTGAACACAAGAAAAAAATAAAACTAAAACTTAGAGCTCCGTTTCAAAAAAAAAAGTAAAATTACAGCCTTATTCCCTAGATTATCCTCCCTCTGCCCAGAAAGTCTCAAAAATTCGTTTTCTTACGATTCGACCATCTTCTTCGTTTGTTTTCTTTTCTTCCGTTTCACATCTCTCTCTCTTTCCTGCACGCTGCCTGACCGCCACCTCCCCCGCCGTCCCTCTGCCGTCGTCCCGCCGTCCGGCCCGCCGCCGCCGCCTCTACCGCCGTCGTCCGCGCCTCCCCTCCGCCGTGACTTTTTTTCTTTTTCCTTCCCTTTCCGGCCGTCGTCCCGCATCGCCGTGCTGCCGTCACGCCGCCGCCGCTCCCCCGCCGTCACCTCGCCGTCCACGCCCCCCGCCGTCGCCCCCTGCCAGCCCACGCCGCCGCCACCTGCTCTTCCTTCCTCCCTCCTCCTTCCCTGCTCCCTTCCCTGTGCGCGCGAAGTCACGTTTCTTAACAGGAAATTCAAAAAATTAAATTTAAAAGGGTAAACCCCTATTTAATCCTTCATCTTTTCAATTTCTTTCACTTTGGTCACTAACTTTTTATTTTGTTCTTTCAGAATTAATTACTAACCCTTTTAATTTTTACTTGTTTGTTTACTATTTGTTTATTACTAACCCTTTCTTTATTGTTGTTGTTAACAACTAACTTTACTAACAACTAACTTTTATTATTATTGTTATCACTAACTTTTATTTTTGTTATACTAACAATTAATTGTGCTAACCACTAACTTTCATTATTATTGTTATCACTAACCGTTTAATTTTTGCTATACTAACAATTAATTGTGCTAACCACTAACTTTCATTATTATTGTTATCACTAACCATTTAATTTTTCCTATACTAACAATTAACTGTGCTAACCACTAACTTTCATTATTATTGTTATCACTAACCATTTAATTTTTGCTATACTAACAATTAACTGTACTGACCGCTGACTTTTATTATTATGGACTAATCATTTATTCCGCTTACTTATTAGGACTAATCAAGAATCCAATTTTTATAAAGCCCCCATCCTTTATTATTTGGAACATATTTTTATCAAAAGTTAACCTTTATTTCCTTTTATTAAAAACATAATTAAATAATTCCAAACATACAAATCAATTTTTTTTAAACACATCTTTAAAGCAATGATATTTAAAATTTAAAAAAAAATTCAAGAAAAATTATGATTTTATTAATAATTAATTAAATAAAATTTAATAAAAATTAAATTCCATGACCAAATGATCCGCCAGGATCCATGGCTTGGAAAATATTTTAAATAAAGTATATAAATCATTTTTTTAAATAAAGTATATGAATAAATTTTCCTTTTATTATTAAAAAATAAAAAAAAACTTTGGGATAATATTTTACTTATGTTTTTTTTATCCAGTAATATTTTACTTATTTCTCTTAAAATAATAAAAGGATATAACTTTTTGTTTCCTTTATTAAACAAAAATAAAAATTTTACCCAAATAATTTCAAATAAAGGTAATAAAAAAATTAAATTTTTTCTTAAATATTTTAGACTTATAAATTACATAATTACTTTAAGATCTTTTATCAAGAATAAAAAAAAAAATTTATGAATATCAAGACTTTTCTTTCACTTAGATTTTTTTTAAAATATATAACTCTTTGTTTTCTTTAGTAAATAAAATTTCATTAAATAATTAAATAACTACTTTTTGGCTAACCTTTTACCAAATAAAATGAATAAAAGAAATATTAAGATTTTTCTTTTATTTTTGAAATATACATATAAATTTTTATTTTCTTTATTAAATGATCACTTTTGATTAATCTTTTCTTAAAAAAATAAAATAAATAAAATATTAAGACTTTACTTTTATTTTTAAAATATACATCTTTAGTTTTCTTCATTAAATAAATAAAACCTTGATTAAATAATTTCTTTTTGGCTTAACTTTTATCAAATAAAAAGAATAAAAAAAGAATAAAAGAATAATAAAATACTTTATAATTTTTAAAATTATTAAAAATTCAAAATTTTCCTAATACTAATAATTAATAATTATATAACTAATAATTAATTAAAGTAATTTCCATATCCGGATGATCCGGCAGGATCTACGGTTTGGAAAATATTAACTTTTTTTAACTAAATAAATTAAATAAATATAAAAGGTAAAAATCCATATTAACGATATGGATTAAATTCTTTAAAATTTCGTCAAATTCCGTGTCCGGGTGACTCGGCAGAGTCCATGGTTCGGAATCAAATCTTCCGTGTCCAAATGACTCGGCAGAGTCCATGGTTCGGAAGTATAAAATTCTATACAAATTAACTTAAAAATCCACATTTCGACTAATTCAGTTAAAATTTCTAAATTAACTGAAAATTATTTAAAAGCAAAGTAAAACAAAATTAAAATCAACTAAGGTGCCAATTTTGGGCACTATAACAATATTGTTTTAGCGTAACCGTACTCCCAATCCCCGAACTCTCGCAGACCAATTTTAAGGTGACCAATCGACCTAAGAAAACTGATTGGTGGCGACTCCAGAAAACCCGACGTTGCCACAGCTTGGCGACTCCACTGGGGACTCGACGTTAGTGAGTCGAGCCTAAAGTTGATTTGTTTTGATTTACTTTGCTTATTATGTGGATTTTTATATACTATATTTACTTAGCAAAAACATGCATGACGCATTCACAATATGAAGCTCTATACCCGAGCTTCCTTAAATCAAACACGATTCTTTCTAAGCGGAATTGGTGTTGCTGTCCTTGTGAGGCCACAGTCTCCAAGCCTTCACCGGTTTCAAAGTAGCAAAGTAGTGTATTGCCTTCTGAGACGGTTAGTCTCTGCATGGGCCCACGAAAAGCTACGACTCGAATTAATCCATTCCTTACATTAACCCTAGAGGGTAAGGAATCGGGCCGTCACTATGATTTAGTGACGGGATTCGGGAACTATCCCTTGCCTTTTTGATAAGCTACCTTATGCATATAGAACTCCCCACTTAACCATAGAACTGACCATAGAATTTCTACCATTTTACCAACGCCATAAGCACGTCCTTGTTATGCTAGGTTGTTGCTCTACACTTTTATTTTCTTCGTGTCTTATATTTATGGTTTTAATTCATTTTTCCATAATACTTCATAAGTTGTTAATTGCTATTTAACTTATTAATAACCTTATCTTTCTTGTGCAATTATTCTTCATGCATCAAAACCACGCATCAAATTATGCTAATTTTTTTGTCTTTATAATGACAACTAAAAGTTTTGAAGTTCTACGATAATGGATAAGCAAACTCACTCATTGCATGCATTCCATTACATTAATCACGTGCATATAAAGTCTGATAAAAACATAATCTCACTTTATATTGCATGCATCCATTACATCAATCACACGCATATAAAATCTGATAAAAATAATCTCATTGCATGCATTCCATTACATCAATCACGTACATATAAATTTTGATAAAAACATAATCTCATTGCATGCATCCATCACATCAATCATATACGCATAGAATCTAATAAAATAAATATTCCTTTAAAAAGGTAAAATTGGACCTCAACACCGATATTCAACTCGGCTCCAAACAAGATTAATGGCAGAACAAGCCGAAGGACGTCTTATAGAGATGGAGTCCAAGATAGAAAGTATGGCAGAACAGATGAGACAATTCATGGAACTAATCAAGGAGAAAGTAACTCAAGTTCCCATTAAAGAAGCACAAGATCCCACTTATCCTCCGGGATTCACTCCGCAACGAGTCTCAGTCCAAGAAAACCTGTTTCAGGAACCAGGACAGTCTGCTAGTGTTCACCTGAAACAAGACACTGTACATGAAGAGAAGAATATATTACCAAAAAAAGAAGCAGAATCTCAAAAGCTCGAAACAATAGAGAAGAGACTGCGAGCCATTGAAGGAGGTAATATATTCGGATCTCTCTCAGTGGATGACCTCTGCTTAGTGCCAGACGTCATAATCCCTTCGGACTTTAAAGTACCGGATTTCGTAAAATACGATGGAACGAGTGATCCCATCACTCACATCACACTGTTCCTAAGGAGACTACAACCACTCACAAAAGATGAAAAGGTGTGGATTGCACTTTTTCAGGAAAGTCTCACAAAATCAGCATTGCAGTGGTATCTAAGTCAAGGACCAAGAAACATCAAAACTTGGAATGACCTTGCTCAGGCCTTCATCGGCAACTATAAACATGTTATGGACTTGGCTCCGGATCGCCAAACTCTCCAAAACATGGAGAAGAAAAAGCCAGAAACTTTCAAGGAATATGCCCAACGATGGAGGGACTTAGCTGCACAAGTTCAGCCACCCATGACAGAAAAAGAAATGGTCACTTTGTTTGTCCAGACACTGAAATACCCATATTATGACAAACTCATCGGCAATTTGGCAACTAATTTCTCCGATGTTGTCATGTCTGGAGAAAGGATCGAGCATGGGATTAGGACTGGGAAGATTGCTGAGTCCTTTAGTGATCCTATGAAAAGAGGAGGACCATCCAGAACAAAAGATGAAGAAGTACAACAAATAGGACGCGAAAGAGGGATTCCCCTCGTAGGTACTGTGGCTACCGGTCCTCGCCTATCCTATTCTGCCAAAAGGCCCAATTATTATCCTACCAATAGGCCCAATGACTATCCTCCCAATATGCCCAATGATTATCCTTCCAATAGGCCTAATGATTATCCTCCCAATAGGCCCAACAATTATCCTCTCAACAGGCCTAATCAGTTACGGCCACCTGTTCCGATTCCTCCAGTACCCACACGAAGACCAAAAGAAGTTTTTGCACCAATTCCCATGACTTACACTGAGTTGTATCCAAAACTCATAGAAAGTCAACTTATCCGTCCAATTCCTACAAATCCATTTGGACCCCCATATCCAACGTGGTATGACCCCAACATAACTTGCCCATATCATGATGGCGTTCCAGGCCATGGCTTGGAAAATTGCACAGCATTGAAACGTATAGTCCAACAATTAATCGAATCAAAGTGGTTGGACTTTTCCGATGAACCGAACGTCACTCACAATCCATTGCCGCCTCATCAAGAAAAACCAGTCAATATGATAGAAGAACACCGGCTGATGAAAAAGTCAGTCAATGATATCATAACCCCTCTTAAGCATGTATATTCATGCCTTGTGAAAGAAGGGATTATCATGGGAAAGCCTTCTTTTGGACATGAAGAAGTTGAAGATGAGGAATGGTGCAACTTTCATGACAGTAAGAGTCATTCTATCCAAGAATGCTCAGAATTCCGTAAGAATCTGCAAAGACTCATAGACTCATCCCAACTTATCGTTTTTATGATGATGTGAATGTGATCATTAAAGAACAAGAAGTAAATGCTATACCAATCTCAAAACCTACTCTTAAGCCGTCAAGTCCCAAGGCCATTCCTCTACAAATCAAACAAAACCGAGGTCAAGCTGCTAAGCCCGATGTGATTGGTAATTGAAAGTGAAGATTTTGAGCTGGAATTACATTGATTTTGGAAGGGCTCCAAGTCAGATCTGACCTAACAGTCCGCATACATTTTCGAATGACAGGGAATCCTTTGAATAAAATTGTATCTTTGAAAGCTTGCAAAAGTAATCTAATAGTAAAAATCTCCTAGATTTAGTCCAGAATCTAGGGTGTAGTCTTTGTTAGATGGACACCTGGTATTCTTTCTGGTACAACAAAAAGATGTAATGCGTGCATTCTACTACTTTCCATTTTTACACTCTTTGCCATTATACTATCTATTATTGCCATCACACTTTACTTTTTGACAACTGGTAATTCTTTTTGTTCTCTAACAAAAAGATGTTACGTGTACATTATACCACTTTTTAATTCCATTATTACATCTACATATTGTACCAATTTTTACCAAAAATTCAATTATTACACCTACACATTCTACCACTTCTTACCAAAAATTCTGTTTTTACATCCATCTCTCACTCCTTTCCATTATACTATCCATTATTGCTATCATACTTTGCTTTCTAAATGATACTACTCATGGGTGAAAATAAAAAGTTAAGGAAAATTTGATAGTAATGATCTTGAAAGTGCTGCCAAATCTAGTAAGAAGGATTTCATATGTTGCACCTCAACCCTCAAAAAGAATTCACAGTGATTATCAACATCCTTGCAAGAAGTTTGGGGTTAGCTTCCAAAAAAAGTTAGCTCTCATATTAAATGACTTCAGTGGCCTCCCAATTCTCACAAATGCTCAATACAAAAAAAAATTCTCAGTTTTCCGCAACACAAGTTCCAACAAAGGAAAGAAGTTCATCCCTTCCATCAAAAGCCATTAAAGGGAAAAATCCAAAACAAAAAAAAGAGACTGAGAGCAAACACAAGCAGCTAAGGCCACTTGAATCATTTCACTTCAAGAGGGCTATCATCTCAGTTCTTTGCAACACAAACTCCGAAAAGAGAAATTCATCCCTTCCATCAAAAGACAACAAGGGAAAATTCAAAACCAAAAAAGACTGAGAATAAGCACGAGCAGGCAAAGCCACTTGAGTCATCTCACTTCAAGAGAGTTATCAAGTATGTCATCACCATAGCTCATAAAAAAAAAAGGGGAAACAAAAAAAAAAACAAAACAAAACAAAAAAAGAAAAAAAAAGGGCTCAAGTTAGAGCAAAAGAAAGAAAACAAAAAAGTGAGCTATGGATTCTAGACTGAAAACCTGCAAAGGCGGTTTAGAACACAAAAGCAACCCTCAAGCCAAGCATACATAAAGACCACGATAGTTGGGGGGCAACAGATGAGGTTTAACTTTCTGGAAAGAGTGGCAAGTTTGAGGTCATCACTATTGAGTTTTTCACCATAATCAAATTTGCTCACGAGTAGTATTAAAAGACCCTTCTTCCACACCACTTAAATTTAACTTTTCTCAAACCGAACATCCTTATTCAGTTAAAAGACTATCATTACGAACCATGTTTCTACCTTATTTAATACTGCTCACGAGTAGTATTAAAAGACCCTTCTTCCACACCACTTAAATTTAACTTTTCTCAAACCGAACATCCTTATTCAGTTAAAAGACTATCATTGCGAACCATGTTTCTACCTTATTTAATACTGCTCACGAGTAGTATTAAAAGACCATTCTTTCACACCACTTAAATTTAACTTTCCTCAGACCTATCATCCTCATTCAGTTAAAAGGCTATTATTGTGAATCATGTTTCTACCTTATTGCCTTGCACAGTTTATGTTTTCGAATTGGAAAGGGAGGAATGGCAGGATATTTTAATTAAAAACAAAGACCGTAAATTACTTTGTCAAGCTTTGCAAATTGATGAAAGCTTTTCTTTAAGGCCAAACCATTATTCATTAATGTGTGTAGACTTAAAAGTGAGGAGATAGCTTGAGTCTTTCTTTAATAAGATGTGGTTCTTGTAAGAGAAATTTACGATCAAGTGCCATCACAAAGGTCTAGAAATGCTCGACCTTCTGTTAAATTAAAGGCGAGATGATACCTTTTATCCACATAAATACCATATTCAGGGGAGCAAAGTAGTCTCTACGAAGCGTAAGAGGAGTACTGCCAACAAAGAAGTTCAATAGACAAGGGGGCAAGTCTTATGGATCAAAACATGAGTTCAAGGAAGAGCAATCATTCAGATTATAACATGGGGATAAGTAAGTGTCGGCACGGTCACAAGAAAAGGGGCAAAGCAGACATTGGAAGATAAGCCTTCGATGATATGAAATCCATAACAGGGACAATTGTCCAGAGAAGCATAAAGAGATTCAATGATAGTCCAAGAAGGCAATCACAAAGAAGATCCAGTAAAGCAAAGACATGAAGAACTAGATCCATAAAAAAAAAAAAACATCAATTCCACATGCTCTGCATTCATGCATTTCACATCATGCATGCATGGCTTTTACATAACAAGGACCAAACGGGAATCACATTCACAGCACAGTTACAGCAGTATAGGCTGAGATCTCAATGTCATCAGCTCTTACCAATCTATCACTGGATACACAGCTAATATGCAGGACCAACCCGCATCAGGAATTCAAGGATAAGGTAGACAAGATGTCAAAAGCCTGGCAATCGATTCAATAATCGAGACTACACCTGGAAGGACAGGATTGACGTCAGCTAGTAGTATCCAAGATAAGAGATAGCTATAGCCAAGGATAAGGCAGATATCAAAAAATATAAAGTAGACAATATTGTCAAAAGCCTGGCAATTGATTCAATAATCGAGGCTACACCTGGAAGGACAGGATTGACGTCAGCTAGTAGTATCCAAGATAAAAGATAGCTGTGGTCAAAGATAAGGTAGACATCAAGAAATATTGTCGTTGAAACTTTGTCAAAAGCGGACAATGGATTCAATAATCGAGGACTGGATCAACGTCAGCTCGATGGAATATCCAAGATAAAAAATATCTATCACATCAAAATGAAGTAGGATCTACTTTTCCGGTTAAACGGCGGATACGGTACTCCGTGACTCTCAAGTCGGTTCTCTCAGTTGCCCATAATAACTGATTCCTTCACCCCTTCTTTCTTTTACTTCCTCCTAGAAAATGGATCCTACTTTTTCCGCCTTGCGAAAGTATTTCCCTTCTCTCCCAATGAACATCCTAAAAAAGATCTACCGAGTTCGCTGCGAACGATTAAGAGCTCTGATGCACAAAGGAATACCTGAAGATGTACGGTGGTTAATCGAAGCCAAGGTTCGTCTGGCAGGTGAAATCCCAGAGACATTTGCATCTTACATGCCTGGTGTTGGCAAAAGTTCTTATGCCAGAAAAAGAAGAGCGAAAAGATTACAAGTCTGCCATAAATGTGGTAGGTGGACTTGTAATACTAAATGTCGTTCTTTAGGAATGATCTCTGATAATCGAGAAGATAAAATACGATTCATTAAGAATGGCCTGAGTAAGGACTCGTTGGATGATATCCAATTGACTCTTGAGACGCATTCTTGTGGATCCGTGCAACATGAACTTCTTGGTTTATGGAGCATTTTTCATGAAGAACGAGAACGATACAGTCCCGAGAATCTGACTGTAAACGACCCTGTTTGCCAGCTTGTAAGAAAACTGGATGGCAAGCAAATCCTCGACTCATAGAAGCCGTTAATGCCGTTACTGGACGTAAAGCCAGTGGAAGATGTGAGCCACAGTCACAATTATTGTACATACGATTTGTCATATTTGAAAAATTTGCATTACCTTTGGACAATAATGTACTTGTTCCTGTAAGCGTAATTAACATGTTATCCTTTCATCGCTATAAATGCGTGTTCTTCTTTCCGGTTAAGTAGCGGATGCAATACTCTCTGACTCTCATAATCGGTTATTTCAGTTTCCTACAATAACTGATTTATTCATCTCTTCTCTCAAATTCTTCTTTTATCAATGGATTCTACTCTTTCCGCCATGCGAAAATACTTTCCTTCCATCCCAATAAATGTTCTTAAAATGATTTACCAAGCTAGATGTGAAAGGATTAGAGTCTTTATGCACAAAGGCATTCCTGACAATGTGCGGTGGCTAATTGAAGCTAAGGTTCGTTCAGCTGGTGAAGTTCCAGAAGCGTTCTTTCCCCGTATGCCCGGCTTTGGTAAAAGCGCTTATGCCAAAAAGCGAAGAGCAAAAAGGCTAGGTGTCTGTCATAAATGTGGACGATGTAATTGTAATACTAAATGTCGCTCTTTAGGATACATCTCCAGAAATCATGAAGATAAAAGAAAATTCATCAAGAATGGCCTGCGTAAGGAATCTTTGGATGATATCCTATTAACTTTTGAAACACATTCTTGTGAAATAGTGCAATAGGAAATTATGGATTTATGGTGGACTTTCCGTAAAGAACAGGATCGTTACAGTCTTGGAAATCTAACTTTTAATGACCCTGTTTGCCAGTTTGTGAGAAAACTGGATGGGAAGCAAATCCCCGACTTATAGAAGGCATTGAAGCCGTTACTAGACATAAACTAGTGGAAGATGAGAGCCACAGTCATGATTGCTGTACATATAAGTTGTCATTTGTCTTTTCTTTTGACAATAATGTACTTGCTTCTGTAAGTGTAATTAACGCATTATCCCTTTCATCACTATAAATATGTGTTAGTTATTTTCGTTTCTTACAATCACTAATTTCTTTCTTTGCCTCCTTTATCAATGGAGTCTTCTCTTTCCGCCCTACGAAAGTATTTTCCTTCCTTCCCAATAAATGTTCTTAAAAATATTTATCAAGCTAGATGTGAACGATTCAGAGTATTTATGCACAAAGGCATTCCTGATAATGTGCGGTGGCTAATTGAAGCTAAGGTTCGTTCAGCTGGTGAAGTTCCCGAAGCGTTCTTTCCCCGTATGCCCGGCTTTGGTAAAAGCGCTTATGCCAAAAAAAGAAGAGCAAAGAGGCTAGGCGTTTGTCATAATTGTGGATGGTGGATTTGCGGCAATAAATGTCGTTCTCCAGGAGTGATCACCAGAAATCGTAATGATAGAATAAGATTCATTAAGAATGGCTTGCGTAAGGAATCTCTAGAAGATATTCGAGAGGTTCTTGAAGCGCATTCTTGTGGAATAGTGCAATTTGAGGTTGTTGGATTATGGATAATTTTCCAAAAAGAACGAGATCGTTACAGTCTTGGGAATCTGACCCTAAACGACCCTGTTTGCCAGTTTGTGAGAAAGCTAGATGAGATGCAAATCACCGATTCATAGAAAGCATTAAAGCCATTACTGGACGCAAAGCCAGTGGAAGACGAGGATCAAAGTCACGATTACTGTACATGCTAGCTGTCGCTTTTGAAATTTTCCTCCCCTTTTGGTAATAATGTATCCACTCCTGACGTGAACCAAAGTCACGATTACTGTACATGCTAGCTGTCACTTTTGAAATTTTCATCCCCTTTTGGTAATAATGTATCCACTCTTGACGTGAACCAAAGTCACGATTACTATACATGCTAGCTGTCGCTTTTGAAATTTTCCTCCCCTTTTGGTAATAATGTATTCACTCCTGACGTGAACCAAAGTCACGATTACTGTACATGCTAGCTGTCGCTTTTGAAATTATTCTCCCAATAATGTACCCACTCCTGACATGAGATACAGTTATGATTACTGTATATAGCTGCCACTTTTTAAAATTTTCCTTCTCTTCCAACAATCACGTACCTACTCCTGACGTAAGCTACAGTAGTGACTACTGTACATGCTAGCAGCTATTTTGAAAATTTTCCTCTTCTTTTAACGATAATGTACCCATACCTGACCAAAGTCATACTCGTGACTACTGTGAATAGCTGGCAATAATGTATCCATTCTTGAAAATAAAATTATTGCCTTATCTCTTCATCTCTATAAATATATCCTCTTTTCTCACAAGGGTAAGGATAGGAATGGAGAAAACCCCAACTCGTAAATCCCGAAGTATTTGTGTATTTTCTGGGGCTTTTCCTGGAAAAGATGAAGAATATTTAAAAGCAGCCAACCATTTGAGTAGAGTATTAGCTGAGCGAAAAATACATTTAGTTTATGGAGGAGGTAGTGTCGGATTAATGGGAGGTGTAGAATCAGCAGCATCTCTAGGAGGAAGTCAAGTTCTGGGCATTATCCCTGGACCTCTGAAATTTATTTCTGGGGGCACGATTGGAGAAGAATTAGTGGTTAAAAATTTGCAAGAGCGTGTGTTACAAATGCTTTTAAATGCTGATGCTTTTATCGCTCTACCAGGTGGTTTTGGCACATTGGGAGAAGTCTTTCAAATTGCTTCCATGGCCCAACTTAATTTGCATAAGAAACCCATTGGGCTTTTAAATGTTAACAATTTCTTTACAGGTCTGATAGCTTTTATGGATTATGCTATGCAGAAGAATTTCATATCAAAAGTGGCACGGCGAATCATAATATCCGCAACAACTGCTGAAGAATTGCTAGATAAAATACAAGCTTTTGTTCCTGAACCAGATCCAGCAATGATTCAGATAGACTGGACACGACAGTCTTTCCCGACCAGTTCACTCCCATAATGGTCCTCTACTCACCCTGTTGAAGTATTGTGGAAGAAAGAAGCGATCTGATCCGTTTTTCTTGTCCTTTAGTTTTATTATCAGCATTTTCTTTCGAGTTTCAGTTTTTCCTTTCAGGGAATTTCTTTTTTTTTTTATAATATAGTTTCGTCCATGCTGATATTAAAACCATAGGACAATGCCTTTAGGTTGGAATGGCTGAGTAAAGAGTAATTTTTGTTACTCTTGAGACGCATCCTATTAGGTCTACTAGGCATAACATTTTGGGGTAGTTAAGCTTTAACCTTATTCGGATGACATATCTCACAAGGGAATCTATATTTACTGAAGAAAATATTAGATGAACCTTGAATATTGATTCCAAACATCCGTTCCCTTTACATAATTTGTCAGTGTTATTGTCATCATCAAGATTCACTCGTTTTATCGAAGCCTAATTCTTTGAGCTCGCCTATTATGAAAATTCACACTTTCGAAGAAAATTATTCTAATTTCAATTGCTTTCATATAAATTTCGCTCGAGGTCCTAAGGAAAGCTCCTTAGTCTCAAAATCAATTTTCATCATCGGGGTTTTAAGGATGGAACCTTTGCCTCAAAAATAATCAATTTTCATCATCGGGGTTTTAAGGATGGAACCTTTGCCTCGAAAATAATCAATTTTCATCATCGGGGTTTTAAGGATGGAACCTTTGCCTCGAAAAAAATCAATTTTCATCATCGGGGTTTTAAGGATGGAACCTTTGCCTCGAAAACAATCAATTTTCATCGGGGTTGTAAGGATGGAACCTTTGCCTCGAAAATAATCAATTTTCATCATCGGGGTTTTAAGGATGGAACCTTTGCCTCGAAAAAAATCAATTTTCATCATCGGGATTTTAAGGATGGAACCTTTGCCTCGAAAACAATCAATTTTCATCGGGGTTGTAAGGATGGAACCTTTGCCCCGAAAACAATCAATTTTCATCGGGGTTTTAAGGATGGAACCTTTTGCCTCGAAAATAATCAATTTTCATCATCGGGGTTTTAAGGATGGAACCTTTGCCTCGAAAACAATCAATTTTCATCATCGGGGTTTTAAGGATGGAACTTTTGCCTCGAAAACAATCAATTTTCATCATCGGGGTTTTAAGGATGGAACCTTTACCTCGACATCAATCAATCAATCCGAGGTTTTAAGGATGGAACCTTTTGCCTCGAAATCAATCAATCAATCCGAGGTTTTAAGGATGGAACCTTTGCCTCGAGATCAATCAATCAATCCGAGGTTTTAAGGATGGAACCTTTGCCTCGAGATCAATCAATCAATCCGAGGTTTTAAGGATGAAACCTTTGCCTCGAAAACAATCAATTTTCATCGGGGTTGTAAGGATGGAACCTTTACCTCGAAAACAATCAATTTTCATCATCGGGGTTTTAAGGATGGAACCTTTGCCTCGAAAATAATCAATTTTCATCATCGGGGTTTTAAGGATGGAACCTTTGCCTCGAAAATAATCAATTTTCATCATCGGGGTTGTAAGGATGGAACTTTTGCCTCGAAAACAATCAATTTTCATCATCGGGGTTTTAAGGATGGAACCTTTGCCTCGAAAATAATCAATTTTCACCATCGGGGTTTTAAGGATGGAACCTTTGCCTCGAAAAAAATCAATTTTCATTATCGGGGTTTTAAGGATGGAACCTTTGCCTCGAAAATAATCAATTTTCATCATCGGGGTTTTAAGGATGGAACCTTTGCCTCGAAAATAATCAATTTTCATCATCGGGGTTTTAAGGATGGAACCTTTGCCTCGAAAATAATCAATTTTCATCATCGAGGTTTTAAGGATGGAACCTTTGCCTCGAAAACAATCAATTTTCATCATCGGGGTTTTAAGGATGGAACCTTTGCCTCGAAAACAATCAATTTTCATCATCGGGGTTTTAAGGATGGAACCTTTACCTCGACATCAATCAATCAATCCGAGGTTTTAAGGATGAAACCTTTTGCCTCGAAATCAATCAATCAATCCGAGGTTTTAAGGATGGAACCTTTGCCTCGAGATCAATCAATCAATCCGAGGTTTTAAGGATGGAACCTTTGCCTCGAGATCAATTAATCAATCCGAGGTTTTAAGGATGGAACCTTTGCCTCGAGATCAATCAATCAATCCGAGGTTTTAAGGATGAAACCTTTGCCTCGAAAACAAACAATCAAATCAATCAGTCCATCTTACAACGATAGGAGCTTTTCTATCGTTAGAGGTTCTAAGGACCTTTCCTTAACCTCAAACAAATAATCAATCAATCAGTCCATCTTACAACAATAGGAGCTTTCTTATCGTTAGAGGTTCTAAGGACCTTTCCTTAAACCTTACTGTTTGGGCGGCGAGAAGATTCTCAATGCCTACCTAAGCCGGACGAAATTTGGTAACGACTTTGCATACATCATGTCCCATGAAGCATGCAAAGGGGGGCAGCTGTTGACACCCAATTTCGTCCGGGTTTTTTAAAATTTTAAAAAATTTTATTAAAAAAAATTAATTTTAAAAAAAATATATTACTATTATTATTAAAAAAAAAATTAATTAGTTTAAAATATATTTTTGTTTTGTGAAAATTTGATTTAAAATGATATATGTGTGAATATGTGTATGTTTGAAATAAAATAAAATTTCATGAAAAAATGACAAAAAATTAAAAGTTTGAGGTAAAAATGACAAAATTGAGAAGTTTCAGACAAAATTGACAAATTCTGAAAGTTTCAGGAGCTTTGGGTAATTTTTCGCATCAATTTTGGGCCAGACGGACGTTTCTGGCCCAAATTAACAGAAAACGACAAAATTGTCAAAATCAGAAGCTTCTGATAATTATCCAGAGGATAAGAAACGTAAAGGACTGAAATTGTCATTTTACCAACTTAAGAGATAAGTTTTGATTATTTTTATTATTTAATTAGGAGCAGTTCAGCCAAACTTCCTCTATAAATAGGCCTCCAAATTCATTGCTGAACACAAGAAAAAAATAAAAAGAAAACTTAGAGCTCCGTTTCAAAAAAAAAAGTAAAATTACAGCCTTATTCCCTAGATTATCCTCCTACGATTCGACCATTTTCTTCCGTTTCACATCTCTCTCTCTTTCCTGCACGCTGCCTGACCGCCACCTCCCCCGCCTTCCCTCTGCCGTCGTCCCGCCGTCCGGCCCGCCGCCGCCGCCTCTACCGCCGTCGTCCGCGCCTCCCCTCCGCCGTGACTTTTTTTCTTTTTCCTTCCCTTTCCGGCCGTCGTCCCGCATCGCCGTGCTGCCGTCACGCCGCCGCCGCTCCCCCGCCGTCACCTCGCCGTCCACGCCCCCCGCCGTCGCCCCCTGCCAGCCCACGCCGCCGCCACCTGCTCTTCCTTCCTCCCTCCTCCTTCCCTGCTCCCTTCCCTGTGCGCGCGAAGTCACGTTTCTTAACAAGAAATTCAAAAAATTAAATTTAAAAGGGTAAACCCCTATTTAATCCTTCATCTTTTCAATTTCTTTCACTTTGGTCACTAACTTTTTATTTTGTTCTTTCAGAATTAATTACTAACCCTTTTAATTTTTACTTGTTTGTTTACTATTTGTTTATTACTAACCCTTTCTTTATTGTTGTTGTTAACAACTAACTTTACTAACAACTAACTTTTATTATTATTGTTATCACTAACTTTTATTTTTGTTATACTAACAATTAATTGTGCTAACCACTAACTTTCATTATTATTGTTATCACTAACCGTTTAATTTTTGCTATACTAACAATTAATTGTGCTAACCACTAACTTTCATTATTATTGTTATCACTAACCATTTAATTTTTCCTATACTAACAATTAACTGTGCTAACCACTAACTTTCATTATTATTGTTATCACTAACCATTTAATTTTTGCTATACTAACAATTAACTGTACTGACCGCTGACTTTTATTATTATGGACTAATCATTTATTCCGCTTACTTATTAGGACTAATCAAGAATCCAATTTTTATAAAGCCCCCATCCTTTATTATTTGGAACATATTTTTATCAAAAGTTAACCTTTATTTCCTTTTATTAAAAACATAATTAAATAATTCCAAAAATACAAATCAATTTTTTTTAAACACATCTTTAAAGCAATGATATTTAAAATTTAAAAAAAAATTCAAGAAAAATTATGATTTTATTAATAATTAATTAAATAAAATTTAATAAAAATTAAATTCCATGACCAAATGATCCGCCAGGATCCATGGCTTGGAAAATATTTTAAATAAAGTATATAAATCATTTTTTTAAATAAAGTATATGAATAAATTTTCCTTTTATTATTAAAAAATAAAAAAAAACTTTGGGATAATATTTTACTTATGTTTTTTTTATCCAGTAATATTTTACTTATTTCTCTTAAAATAATAAAAGGATATAACTTTTTGTTTCCTTTATTAAACAAAAATAAAAATTTTACCCAAATAATTTCAAATAAAGGTAATAAAAAAATTAAATTTTTTCTTAAATATTTTAGACTTATAAATTACATAATTACTTTAAGATCTTTTATCAAGAATAAAAAAAAAAATTTATGAATATCAAGACTTTTCTTTCACTTAGATTTTTTTTAAAATATATAACTCTTTGTTTTCTTTAGTAAATAAAATTTCATTAAATAATTAAATAACTACTTTTTGGCTAACCTTTTACCAAATAAAATGAATAAAAGAAATATTAAGATTTTTCTTTTATTTTTGAAATATACATATAAATTTTTATTTTCTTTATTAAATGATCACTTTTGATTAATCTTTTCTTAAAAAAATAAAATAAATAAAATATTAAGACTTTACTTTTATTTTTAAAATATACATCTTTAGTTTTCTTCATTAAATAAATAAAACCTTGATTAAATAATTTCTTTTTGGCTTAACTTTTATCAAATAAAAAGAATAAAAAAAGAATAAAAGAATAATAAAATACTTTATAATTTTTAAAATTATTAAAAATTCAAAATTTTCCTAATACTAATAATTAATAATTATATAACTAATAATTAATTAAAGTAATTTCCATATCCGGATGATCCGGCAGGATCTACGGTTTGGAAAATATTAACTTTTTTTAACTAAATAAATTAAATAAATATAAAAGGTAAAAATCCATATTAACGATATGGATTAAATTCTTTAAAATTTCGTCAAATTCCGTGTCCGGGTGACTCGGCAGAGTCCATGGTTCGGAATCAAATCTTCCGTGTCCAAATGACTCGGCAGAGTCCATGGTTCGGAAGTATAAAATTCTATACAAATTAACTTAAAAATCCACATTTCGACTAATTCAGTTAAAATTTCTAAATTAACTGAAAATTATTTAAAAGCAAAGTAAAACAAAATTAAAATCAACTAAGGTGCCAATTTTGGGCACTATAACAATATTGTTTTAGCGTAACCGTACTCCCGATCCCCGAACTCTCGCAGACCAATTTTAAGGTGACCAATCGACCTAAGAAAACTGATTGGTGGCGACTCCAGAAAACCCGACGTTGCCATAGAACCCAACCAATTTACCCCCCTCTTGGTTGCATTTGGGCCAATAGTCATTGATGGAGCCTAAATCGGATCAGATCTTTTGTTTATTTCAATTTAATTTACGTGATTCTATGTTTTCATGTATGATCTTGGTAGGTTGAAAAAATCAACATGTGATATCAAAGCCTGTTACATGATAATAGAATACATGAAATTAGTTTGGGATTTTCTGATTGTATAATTGATTTTTGATTTTTTATGACTGGAACATGTTTTAATTAATTGGGCTTGTAATCGGTGGATGGATCCTCTTATTTTCTTTGGCTTGTTTTGGTTTGTTACCTTTGTTAATAAAACAAAAATAAAGAAATCCATGGTGGGGTAAATTAGGTTTGGAACCAGGATCTCTTGCGGATGCATCGAAGAGAAGTGATTGCATAGATGGTCGCATTGGGATCTGTGGTCAGTGCCATCGCTGTTCTAGCTAGATTCTGGGAGAGCCCGAACATGGACAGTTGTTATTGCAAATAAACAACTTGCCAATGTTATTCATGGGTTGTTTTCTGCGCAATTTCATTGCCGTTTGTTAATGAAAATGTGAAGGAGGTGGATGATTTTTTAAAATCTATCATGATTTTGGGGTTGAAATCGGCTGTTGCTAATTAAAAAAATGAAAGGGATGAAGTCGTCTCTGCGTTCAAAAGTTAAAGAACAAATCAAGGAAGAAGAATAAGAAATCTTATCTTTGTGGCCCAATTGCTAGACTGCCATCCATGTTATGATTTTTTGACAATTAATAACTGGGTTTTATTTTCATTAGTTAGATCATGGTTTGCTTGCTATAATTATTTGTTAGCCATTAACTTTTTCCCCTTGATGCTTTTCAGTCCCAGACTTTCATAATGAACCCTAAAGCTGCTGATTTCATAAAAATGACTCCAAACTTTTAATTCAAGCCATACTATTTTCTTGCATGACAAATAATTATTTAAATAGATCAAAAGACACAAATAAATACGGCAACGTATGGCTGGGGAGAAATTTTAAGTGAATTAATTCTCCTATTCGGTAAAGTTATATGAAAATTAAAATTGAGCCCCGTTATTGCCATTGATTAGGAAGGTAATATAAGACATATCCCATTGTGGGAAGGTTTTGTGGTGTCCATTGATTTGTTACCACCAAAGTGGTCTATTTGATGGTGTTGACACCTAATTTCGTCCGACCGTTAAAAAATTTAAAAAAAAAATTAAATAAAAAATTAATAAAAAAAAATTATTATTATTACTATTATTATTACTAAAATTTTTTAATTAGTTTAAAATACATTTTTTTTTTTGTGAAGATTTGATTTAAAATGATATATGTGTGTATATGTGTATGTTTGAAAAAAAAAAAAAGAAAACTCCATAAAAATGACCAAATTAAAAAGTTTGAGGTAAAAATGATAAAATTGAGAAGTTTCGGGAAAAATGGACAAAATCTGAAAGTTCCAGGAGCATTTGGTAGTTTCTCACATAACCGTTCTGGCCCAAATTAACAGAAAACGACAAAATTGTTAAAATTAGAAGTTTCAGGAACTTATCCAGAGTCTGAGAGACGTAGAGGACTGAAACTGTTATTTTACCAAATTAAAAGATAAGTTTGAATTTAATTAATTTTTAATTATGAACAGTCCATCACCCCTTCCCCTATAAATATGGGTCCAAATCTATGTGTTAACGGAAAAAAGAGAGAAAAAAAAATAGAAAGAAAGCTTAGAGCTCCGTTTTAAAAAAAAAGAAAATATTCAGCCTTAATCCCTGGCCTCTCTTTCTTATTCCCAGAACACTAGAAATTTTTCCTGTCTGCCGTTTAACTCCCCCCTTTCACACTTCCGTTTGCCTTTGCGTGCCGTCACTCCTTCCTGTCTCCGTCACGCCGTCATCCCGTCGACGTCGCCGTCATCCAGCCACCGCCGTCGCCCACGCCGCGCCACCGTCGCGACGATCTCCTCCCTTCCTCCGACGCGTTCTCCTTCCTCCTTTCGCTCCGCCGCCACCGCCGTTCGCCACCTTCGCCTCCACGCCGCACGCCGCCACCGCCGTTGGCCTTAGCCCGTGCGCCCGCTGTGCTCGCCCCTGGCCGCCGTCGCCGCCGTGTTGCTCCTCCCCCCCCCCCGCGTCGCGCTCTGTTCTCGTTTCTGTCAAATTCAAAATTATACTCTTAGGGTAAAACTCTGCTTTAATCCTTCATCTTTCCATGATTATTCATTTTGGTTACTAACTTTTTCATTTATTTTTGCAAAACTAATAACTAACTTTTAATATTATTATTGTTATTATTATTATTATTATTATTATAAGTTACTAACCTTTTAATTGTTAACAACTAACTTTACTTCACTAACTTTTATTATTATTGTTATTATTATTAATAACTAACTTTGCTAACTTTATTAACCTTTATTATTGTTATTATTACTATTATTAACAACTAATTCTAACAACTAACTTTTATTATCTTTATTATTATTATTATTATAATTCATGGAAGGTTATACCTCCTATTTATTTATTATTAGTGGATGGCCAAAAAGCCTCGCTTTATTTATTTGTTTATTATTTATTGACTTTTAATCTTCCTTTATGTGCTTTTTATTTGCATATGATATTTAATTTCTGTAATTTTTAAGTGGATGGCCAAAAAGCCCCACTTTATTTATTTATTTATTTATTTGTCCTTTATTTACTTTATGTATTTTTTTTATATAGATGGTCAAACTTATTTCACTTTCGGCTATAAAAATAAAAATAATAACAAAAAAAGAAGTTTTTTTTATGTGAATAATTAACTTCATTTGTATGTCTAACAAAAAAAAAATCAATTTTTAACAAAAAAAGTCAACCATCTTTTATTATTTTTGGATTACATATCTTTATTTATTTCTTTTAAAGAAAACATTAAAAAAAATCAATCAATTTTTTTAAAAGTAATAGTAATTAACAATTTAAGAAAACAAAAAAAAATAATAACAAAAAAATATTAAAAAATTATGATTAAATAAACAAAAAAATTTTAATAAAATATTAAATCAATTTCCATATTCGGATGATCCGGCAGGATCCACGGTTTGGAAAATATCAACTTTTTTTTTATTGAATAAAAATAAATATAAAGATAAAAATCCATATTTTACGATATGGATTAAATTATTTAAAATTTCGTCAAATTCCGTGTCCGGGTGACTCGGTAAAGTCCATGGTTCGGAATTAAAACTTCCGTGTCCGGGTGACTCGGCAGAGTCCATGGTTCGGAAATATCAAATTTTATACAAATTAATTACTGAAGACTTTTAAACCCGCCTTAATTTAAAAATCCACATCTGACTAATTCAGTTAAAATTTCTAGTTAGAAAATTAACTGAATATTTTTTTAAAGCAAAGCAAAACAAAATTGAAATCAACTAAGGTACCAATTTTTGGGCGTTTTAACAAAGTTGTTTTAACGTAACCGTACTCCCGAATCCCCGAACTCTCGCAGACCAATTTTAAGGTGTCCAATCGACCTGAGCGAAAACCGATTGGTGGCAACTCCCGAAAATGACCCGCACGTTGCCACAGCTTGGCGACTCCACTGGGGACACGGTTAGTGACTCAAGCCTAAAAGTTGATTCGTTTTGTTCTGCTTTGCTTATTATATGTAGATTTATATATTATATTTACTTAGATAAACATGTATAATGCATTCATAATATGAAGCTCTATACCCGAGCTTCCTCAAATCGAACACGTTCTTTCTTAGCGGAATTGGTGTTGTTGTCCTTGTGAGGCCATGGTCTCCAAGCCTTCACCGGTTTCAAAGTAGCAAAGTAGTGTATTGCCTCCTGAGACGGTTAGTCTCTGCATGGGCCCACGAAAAGCTACGACTCGAATTAATCTTTTCCTTACATAAACCCTAGAGGGTAAGGAATTGGGCTGTCACTATAATTTAGTGATGGGATTCAGGAACTATCCCTTGCCTTTTTGATAAACCACCCTATGCATATAGAACTCCCCACTTAACCATAGAACTGACCACAGTATTCCTCCCATTTACCAATGCCATAAGCATGTCCTTGTTATGCTATGTTGTTGCTCTACACTTTTATTTTCTTCGTGTCTTATATTTATGGTTTTAATTCATTTTTCCATAATAGTTCATGAGTTGTTAATTGCTATTTAACTTGTTAATAACCTTATTTTTCTTTTGTTATACTTCCGTTCTGTGCAATTATTCTTCATGCATCAAAACCACGCATCAAACTATGCTAACTTTTTGGTCTTTCTAATAATAACTAGAAGTCTTGAAGTTTCACGATAGTTGATAATCAAGTTCACTCATTGCATACATCCATTACATCAATCACATGCATATAAAATCTGATAAAAATGATCTCATTGCATGCATTCCATTACATGAATCACGTGCATATAAATTTTGATAAAAACATAATCTCATTATGTATTGCATGCATCCATTGCATCAATCATATACATGTAAAATCTAATAAAATGAATCTCACTTTAAAAGGGAAAAATTGGATCTCAACACCAATATTCAACTCGGCTCCAAACAAGACTAATGGCAGAGCAAATCGAAGGATGCCTCACAAATATTGAGTCCAAGAGAAAACATGGCCGAGCAAATAAAAAAATTAATCGAGTTAATCAACGGGAAAGCAACCCAAGTCCTCGTCAAAGAACCACAAGATCTCACCTATCCTTCCGGATTCACTCAACAACGGATCTCAGTTCAAGAAAAGCTCTTTCATGATTCAGGCCCATCTGATAACATTCATCTAAGGTACAATCCAATTTTTGAAGAAAAGAAGCCCTTGCTTAAAGAAGAAGAGGATACTCAAAAAAATCGAGACCATAGAAAAGAGACTTCGGGCCATTAAATGAGGCACTGTATTTGGATCTCTTTCGGTGAATGATCTTTGTTTGATGCCAGACGTTATGATTCCTTCAAACTTTAAGATGCCAGACGTTGTGATTCCTTCAAACTTTAAGATGCCAGACTTTGTGAAATACGTTGGAACAAGTTGTCCTATCACTCACACCACACTATTTCTAAAAAGAATACAACCACTCACAAAAGATGAGAATGTGTGGATTGCACTTTTTCAAGAAAGTCTTACAAAATCAGCACTACAATGGTATCTAAGTCAAGGTCCAAGAAACATCAAAACATGGAATGACCTTGCTTAGGCCTTCATCAATAACTACATGCATGTTATGGACTTGGCCCCCAGATCGCCAAACTCTCCAGAATATAGAGAAGAAGGAACAAGAAAACCTTTAAGAAGTACGCACAAAGGTGGAGAGACTTAGCCGCACAAGTTCAACCACTTATGATAGAAAGAGAACTAATCACCCTGTTTATCCAAACACTAAATAGACCATTTTATGAAAAACTAATTGGGAACACTTCAAGTAGCTTTTCAAATATGGTATTATCTGGAGAAAAGATTGAATTTGGAATTAAAACAGGAAAGCTGGTCGATTTTTCAATTGGAGGATGTTTCAATAAAAGAAGCGGAGTTGTCCAAAACATCATCTCCAAGTCCTATGGTCCAATACCACCCACGTTACAAGTGAAAGGATATCCTATTGAGACTGTAATCTTCAAAGCTCCCTCATCAGTGCCACATACCACTCATGGGAAGAAAGCTGCTCAAGTCGATTCAATTTCCACAAGCTACAAACCTGCTATCACCTATACCAACGGTAGCAAAGATCAAATGGCCTCCCAAATCCCAAATGTAACTGAAAATTCTGTGGTACTGAAACTCAAGGTCCAACAGTTGGCCGAGTCCAAGTTGCTATGCCCGATGTGATTGGTAATTGAAAGTGAAGATTTTGAGCTGGAATTACATTGATTTTGGAAGGGCTCCAAGTTAGATCCGACCTAACAGTCCGCACATACTTTTGAATGACAGGGAATCCTTTGAATAAACTTGCATCTTTGAAAGCTTGCAAAAGTAATCTAATAGTAAAAATCTCCTAGATTTAGTCCAGAATCTAGGGTGTAGTCTTTGTTAGATGGACACCTGGTATTCTTTTTCTTGTCCAACAAAAAGATGTAATGCGTGCATCCTACCACTTTTTACCAAAAATTTGATTTTTACATCTATCTCTCACTCTTTCCCATTACACTATCCGTTATTTCCATCACACTTCACTTTGCAAACGATACTACTCGTGGGTGAAAATGAAAGATAAGGAAGATTTGTTAGTGGTGATCTTCAAAGTGCTACCAAATTTAGTAAGAAGGATTTCAAATGTTGCACCTCAACTCTCAAAAGAGAATTCGCAGTGGCTATCAACATCCTTGCAAGAAGTCTGGGGTTAGCTTCCAAAGAAAGTAGCTTTCATATTAAATGACTTCAGTCGTCTCCCAATTCTCACAAATGCTCAACACACAAAAAAAAAAAAAAAAAAAAAGGTTCTCAGTTTTCCGCAAAACAAATTCCAAAAAAGGAAAGAAGTTCATCCCTTCCATCAAAAGACAACAAGGGAAAATTCAAATCCAAAACAAAAAGAGACTAAGAGCAAGCACAAGCAAGTAAATCCACTTGAGCCATCTCACTTCAAGAAGGCTATAATCTCGTTTCTCCGCAACACAAACTCCAAAAAGGAAAGAAGTTCATCCCTTCCATCAAAAGGCAACAAGGGAAAATTTAAAAAAAAAAAAAAAGACTGAGAGCAAACACGAGCAAGCAAAACCACTTGAGTCATCTCATTTCAAGAGAGTTATCAAGTATGTCATCACCATAGCTCACACAAAAAAAAAACAACAACAACAACAAAAAAAGAAACAAAAAAAAGAAAAGAAAAGAGGCTCAAGTTAGAGCAAAAGAAAGAAAAAAAGGAGTGAGCTATGGATTCTAGACTGAAAACTTGCAAAGGCAGTTTAGAAGACAAAAGCAACCCTCAAACCAAGCGTACATAAAGATTACGATAGTTGGGGGGCAACAGTTGAGGTCTAACTTTCTGGAAAAAGTGGCAAGTTTGAGGTCATCACTATTGAGTTTTTCACCATAATCAAATTTGTTCACGAGTAGTATTAAAAGACCCTTCTTTCACACCACTTAAACTTAACTTTCTCAACACCGAACATCCTCATTCAGTTAAAAGACTATCATTGTGAATCATGTTTCTACCTTATTTAATACTGCTCACGAGTAGTATTAAAAGATCCTTCTTTCACACCACTCAAACTTAACTTTACTCAGACCTAATATTTACCTCTTAATATCATTCTCTTTCAGCTAAAAGACTGCAACAAAACAAAAAAAAACATTCAAACTTAATTTTCCTCACACCTAACAGTTATCACTCGATATCATCCTCATTCAGCTAAAAGGCTATCCTTGTGAATCATGTTTCTACCTTATTGCCTTGCACAGTTTATGTCTTCGAGTTGGAAAGGGAAGAATGGCAGGATATTTTAATTAAAAACAAAGACCATAAATTACTTTGTCAAGCTTTGCAAATTGATAAAAGTTTTTATTTAAGGCTAAACCATTATTCATTAATGTGTGTAGATTTAAAAGTGAGGAGATAGCTTGAGACTTTCTTTAAGAAGATGTGGTTCTTGTAAGAGAAATTTACGATCAAGTGCCATCACAAAGGTCTAGAAATGCTCGACCTTCTGTTAAAGGCGAGGTGATACCTTTTATCCACATAAACACCGTATTCAGGGGGGCAAAGTAGTCTCTACGAAGCGTAAAAAGAGTACGGCCAACAAAGAAGCTCAATAGACAAGGGGGCAAGTCTTATGGATCAGAACCTGAGTCTAAGGAAGAGAAATTATTCAGACTATAACATGGAGATAAATAAGTGTCGACACGGCCACAAGAAAAGGGACAATGAAACATTGAAAGTTAAGCATTTGATAGTATGAAATCCATGACAAAGGATGAGTATTTGAAGAAATATAAAGTATGAGGCGAGCGAACATTAAAGAAATTGAGGCCAAAATTCAAGAACAAGTCAAGGAAAGGGGATTTTGAAAAGAGTCGGGCTTTTAAGGCAATGGACAAGAGCTGGGAAGCATAAAGAGATTCAATGATAGTCCAAGAAGGCAATCACAAAGAAGATCCAGTAAAGCAAAGACATGAAGAACTAGATCCATCCAAAAAAAAAAAAACATCAATTCCACATGCTCTACATTCATGCATTTCACATCATGCATGCATGGCTTTTGCATAATAGGAACCAAATGGGAAGCACATCCACGGCACAGTTACAGCAGTATAAGCTGAGATCTCAATGACATCAGCCATTACCAGTCTATCACTGGATGCACAGCTAATACGCTGGACCCAGTCCCATCAGGGATCCAAGGATAAAGTAGACAATATTGTCAAAACCCTGGCAATTGATTCAATAATCAAGGCTACACCTGGAAGGACAGGATTGATGCCAGCTTAGCAGCATCTAAGATAAGAGATAGCTGTGGTCAAAGATAAGGCAGACATCAAGAAATATTGTCGTTGAAAATTTGTCAAAAGCGGACAATGGATTCAATAATCAAGGACTGGATCGATGTCAGCTGGATGGAATATCAAAGATAAGAAATATCATTCGCATCAAAATAAAGTAGGATCCACTTTTCTGGTTAAGCGGCGGATACGGTACTCCGTGATTCTCAAGTCGGTTCTCTCAGTTGCCCATAATAACTGATTCTTTCTTCTCTTCTTTCTTTTACTTCCCTCTAGAAAATGGATCCTACTATTTCTGTCTTACGAAAATATTTTCCTTCTCTCCCAATGAACATTCTAAAAAAGATCTACCAAGTTCGCTGTGAACGATTAAGAGTTCTGATGCACAAAGGAATCCCTGAAGATGTGCGGTGGTTAATCGAAGCCAAGGTTCGTCTGGCAAGTGAAATCCCAGAGGCATTTGTGTCTCACATGCCTGGTATAGGCAAAAGCTCTTATGCCAAAAAGCGAAGAGCGAAAAGGTTACAAGTCTGCCATAAATGTGGACGGTGGACTTGTAATACTAAATGTCGTTCTTTAGGAATGATCTCCGATAATCGAGAAGATAAAATACGATTCATTAAGAATGGCCTGAGTAAGGACTCATTGGATGATATCCAATTGACTCTTGAGACGCATTCTTGTGGATCAGTGCAACGCGAACTTCTTGGTTTATGGAGCATTTTTCATGAAGAACGAGACCGTTACAGTCCCGGGAATCTGGCTTTAAACGACCCTGTTTGCCAGCTTGTAAGAAAACTGGATGGGTAGCAAATCCTCGACTCATAGAAGGCGTTAATGCCATTACTGGACGTAAATCAGTGGAAGATGTGAGCCACAGTTACAATTACTGTACATACAATTTGTCATATTTGGAAAAATTTACATTTTCTTTTGACAATAATGTACTTACTCCCATAAGTGTAATCGACACGTTATCCTTTCATCACTATAAATGCATGTTCTTCTTTCCGATTAAGCAGCGGATACGATACTCCGTAACTTCCAAAGTCGGTTGTTTCAGAGTCCTTTCCCTCATCCATTAAATTCTTCTTTCATCAATGGATTCTACTCTTTCTACCCTGCGAAAGTACTTTCCTTCTCTTCCAATAAATGTTCTTAAAAAGATCTACCATGCTAGATGTGAAAGAATCAGAGTTCTTATACGCAAGGGCGTTCCTGACAATGTGAAGTGGATAATTGAAGCTAAGGTCCGTTTGGCTGGTGAAGTTCCAGATGCATTTATGCCCCGCATGCCCGGTTTAGGTAAAAGCCGTTATGCCAAAAGGCGAAGAGCAAAGAGACTAGGCGTGTGTTATAAATGTGGGCGATGGAATTGTAATACTAAATGTCACTCTTTAGGATACATCTCCACAAATCGTGAAGATAAAAGAAAATTCATTAAGAATGGCCTGCGTAAGGAATCTCTTAAAGATATCCGAGAGACTCTTGAAACGCATTCTTGTGGAAAAGTGCAAGGTGAAATTATCGGTTTATGGAGGACTTACCATAAAGAACGAGACCGTTACAGTCTTGGGAATGTGACTTTAAACGACCCTGTTTGTCAGTTTGTAAGAAAACTGGATGGGAAGCAAATCCCCGACTTATAGAAGGCATTGAAGCCATTACTGGACATAAATCAGTGGAAGATGAGAGCCACAGTCATGATTGCTGTACATATAAGCTGTCATTTGTCTTTTCTTTTGACAATAATGTACTTGCTTCTGTAAGTGTAATTAACGCATTATCCCTTTCATCACTATAAATATGTGTTAGTTATTTCCGTTTCCTACAATCACTAATTTCTTTCTTCTCTTAAATACCTCCTTCATCAATGGAGTCTTCTCTTTCCGCCCTACGAAAGTATTTTCCTTCCTTCCCAATAAATGTTCTTCAAAAGATTTATCAAGCTAGATGTGAACGATTCAGAGTATTTATGCACAAAGGCATTCCTGATAATGTGCGGTGGCTAATCAAAGCTAAGGTTTGTTCAGCTGGTGAAGTTCCAGAAGCGTTCTTTCCCCGTATGCCCGGCTTTGGTAAAAGCGCTTATGCCAAAAAAAGAAGAGCAAAGAGGCTAGGCGTTTGTCATAATTGTGGATGGTGGATTTGCGGCAATAAATGTCGTTCTCTAGGAGTGATTACCAGAAATCGTAATGATAGAATAAGATTCATTAAGAATGGCTTGCGTAAGGAATCTCTAGAAGATATCCGAGAGGTTCTTGAAGTGCATTCTTGCGGAATAGTGCAATTTGAGATTGTTGGATTATGGATAATTCTCCAAAAAGAACGAGATCGTTATAGTCTTGGGAATCTGACTTTAAACGACCCAGTTTGCCAGTTTGTGAGAAAACTGGATGGGATGCAAATCGCCGATTCATAGAAGGCATTGAAGCCGTTACTGGATGCAAAATCAGTGGAAGACGTGGACCAAAGTCACGATTATTGTACATGCTAGCTGTCGCTTTTGAAATTATCCTCCCAATAATGTACCCACTCTTGACATGAGGTACAGTTATGACTACTGCATATAGTTGCCACTTTTGAAATTTTCCTTCTCATCCGACAATCACGTGCCTACTCCTGACGTAAGCTACAGTCACGACTACTGTGTATGCTAGTTGCTTTTGAAATTTTCCTCCTCTTTTGACGATAATGTACCCATTCCTGACATGAGTCATAGTCACGATTAATATGTATAACTGTCACTTTTGAAAATTTTCTCCTTTTCCGACAATAATATATCCACTCTTGAAAATAAAATTATCTCTTTATCTCTATAAATATATCCTCTTTTCTCCTTCTCTCACAAGGGTGAGGATAGGAATGAAGAAAATCCCAACTCGTAAATCTCGAAGTATTTGTGTATTTTCTGGGGCTTTTCCTGGAAAAGATGAAGAGTATTTAAAGGCAGCCAACCATTTGGGTAGAGTATTAACTGAGCAAAAAATACATTTAGTTTATGGAGGAGGTAATGTCGGATTAATGGGAGGTGTAGCATCAGCAGCATCTCTAGGAAGAAGCCAAGTTCTGGGCATTATCCCTGGACCTTTGAAATTCGTTTCTGGGGGCACGATTAGAGAAGAATTAGTGGTTAAAAATTTGCAAGAGCGTGTGTTACAAATGCTTTTAAATGCTGATGCTTTTATCGCTCTACCAGGTGGTTTTGGCACATTGGGAGAAGTCTTTCAAATTGCTTCCATGGCTCAACTTAATTTGCATAAGAAACTCATTGGGCTGTTGAATGTTAACAATTTCTTTACAGGTCTGATAGCTTTTGTGGATTATGCTATGCAGAAGAATTTCATATCAAGAGTGGCACGACGAATCATAATATCCGCAACAACTGCTGAAGAATTGCTAGATAAAATGCAAGCTTTTGTTCCTGAACCAGATCCAGCAATGATTCAAATAGACTGGACACGACAGTCTTTCCCGACCAATTTGATCCCATAATTGTCCTCTACTCACCCTGTTGAAGTATTGTGGAAGAAGAAGCGATTCGATCCGTTTTTCTTGTCCTTTAGTTTTATTATCAGCACTTTCTTTCGTATTTCAGTTTTTCTTTTCAGGGAATTTCGTTATCTTATAAGATAGTTTCGTTCATGCTGATATTAAAACCATAGGACAATGCCTTTAGGTTGGAATGGCTGAGTAAAGAGTAATTTTTATTGCTCTTGAGACGCATCCTATTAGGTCTACTAGGCATGACATTTTGGGGTAGTTAAGCTTCAACCTTATTTGGATGACATATCTCACAAGAGAATCTATATTTATTGAAGAAAATATTAGGTGAAACCTTGGATATTGATTCCAAACATCCGTTCCCTTTACATAATTTGTCAGTGTTATTGTCATCATCAAGATTAACTCATCTTATCGAAGTCTAAATTTTTGCAGTCGCCTATTATGAAGATCCACACTTTCGAAGAAAATTATTCCAATTTTAATTGCTTTCATATAAATTTCGCTAGAGGTTCTAAGGAGAGTTCCTTAAGCCTCATTCAATCAAATTTTCAATGATAGGAAAGTTCCTATCGTCGAGGTTCTAAGGAGAGTTCCTTAAGCCTCAATCAATCAAATTTTCAACGATAGGAAAGTTCCTATCGTCGAGGTTCTAAGGAAAGTTCCTTAAGCCTTATTCAATCAAATTTCCAACGATAGGAAAGTTCCTATCGTCGAAGATCTAAGGAGAGTTCCTTAAGCCTCATTCAATTTTACTTTCAACGATAGGAAAGTTCCTATCGTCCAGGTTCAAGGAGAATTCCTTAACCTCATTCAATCAATTTTACTATCAACGATAGGAAAGTTCCTATCGTCGAGGTTCTAAGGAGAGTTCCTTAAGCCTCATTCAATCAAATTTTCAATGATAGGAAAGTTCCTATCGTCGAGGTTCTAAGGAGAGTTCCTTAAGCCTCAATCAATCAAATTTTCAACGATAGGAAAGTTCCTATCGTCGAGGTTCTAACGAGAGTTCCTTAAGCCTCATTCAATCAAATTTCCAACAATAGGAAAGTTCCTATCGTCGAGGATCTAAGGAGAGTTCCTTAAGCCTCATTCAATTTTACTTTCAACGATAGGAAAGTTCCTATCGTCCAGGTTCAAGGAGAGTTCCTTAACCTCATTCAATCAATTTTACTTTCAACGATGGGAAAGTTCTTATCGTCGAGGTTCAAGGAGAGTTCCTTAACCTCATGCAATCAATTTTACTTTCAACGATGGGAAAGTTCCTATCGTCGAGGTTCAAGGAGAGTTCCTTAACCTCATTCAATCAAATTTTCAACGATAGGAAAGTTCCTATCGTCGAGGTTCAAGGAGAGTTCCTTAACCTCATTCAATCAATTTTACTTTCAACGATAGGAAAGTTCCTATCATCGAGGTTCAAGGAGAGTTCCTTAACATCATTCAATCAATTTTACTTTCAACGATAGGAAAGTTCCTATCGTCGAGGTTCAAGGAGAGTTCCTTAACCTCATCCAATCAATCAAGCAGTCCATCTTACAACGATAGGAGCTTTCCTATCGTAGAGGTTCTAAGGACCTTTCCTTAACCTCAAACAATCAATCCACCAGTCCATCTTACAACGATAGGATCTTTCCTATCGTAGAGGTTCTAAGGACCTTTCCTTAACCTCAAACAATCAATCAACCAGTCCATCTTACAACGATAGGAGCTTTCCTACCGTAGAGGTTCCAAGGACCTTTGCTTAAACCTCAAACAATCAATCAAGCAGTCCATCTTACAACGATAGGAGCTTTCCTATCGTAGAGGTTCTAAGGACCTTTCCTTAACCTCAAACAATCAATCAACCAGTCCATCTTACAACGATAGGAGCTTTCCTATCGTAGAGGTTCTAAGGAACTTTCCTTAAACCTCAAACAATCAATCAACCAGTCCATCTTACAACGATAGGAGCTTTCCTATCGTAGAGGTTCTAAGGACCTTTCCTTAAACCTCAAACAATCAATCAATCAGTCCATCTTACAACGATAGGAGCTTTCCTATCGTAGAGGTTCTAAGGACTTTTCCTTAACCTCAAACAATCAATCAATCAGTCCATCTTACAACGATAGGAGCTTTCCTATCGTAGAGGTTCTAAGGACCTTTCCTTAACCTCAAACAATCAATCAACCAGTCCATCTTACAACGATAGGAGCTTTCCTATCGTAGAGGTTCTAAGGACCTTTCCTAAACCTCAAACAATCAATCAACCAGTCCATGTTATAACGGTAGGAGCTTTCCTATCGTAGAGGTTCTATGGACCTTTCCTTAACCTCAAACAATCAATCAACCAGTCCATCTTACAACGATAGGAGCTTTCCTATCGTAGAGGTTCTAAGGACCTTTCCTTAACCTCGAACAATCAATCAACCAGTCCATCTTACAACGATAGGAGCTTTCCTATCGTAGAGGTTCTAAGGACCTTTCCTTAAACCTTTCCTATCATAAAGGTTCTAAGGACCTTTCCTTAAACCTCAAACAATCAATCAATCAGTCCATCTTACAACGATAGGAGCTTTCCTATCGTAGAGGTTCTAAGGACCTTTCCTTAACCTCAAACAATCAATCAATCAGTCCATCTTACAGCGATAGGAGCTTTCCTATCGTAGAGGTTCTAAGGACCTTTCCTTAACCTCAAACAATCAATCAATCAGTCCATCTTACAATGATAGGAGCTTTCCTATCGTAGAGGTTCTAAGGACCTTTCCTTAAACCTCAAACAATCAATCAACCAGTCCATCTTACAACGATAGGAGCTTTCCTATCGTAGAGGTTCTAAGGACCTTTCCTTAAACCTCAAACAATCAATCAACCAGTCCATCTTACAACGATAGGAGCTTTCCTATCGTTGAGGTTCTAAAGACCTTTCCTTAAACCTCAAGCAATCAATCAATCAGTCCATCTTACAACGATATGAGCTTTCCTATTGTGGAGGTTCTAAGGACCTTTCTTTAACCTCAAATAATCAATCAATCAGTCCATCTTACAACGATAGGAGCTTTCCTATCGTAGAGGTTCTAAGGACTTTTCCTTAAACCTTAAAACCAACCAAATCAATTTCTTTTCGACGGTAGGAAGGTTCCTATCGTAGAGGTTCTAAGGTAGGGCCCTTAACCTCTATCAATCAATCAATTTTTATTTAACGATAGGAGAGTTCCTATCGCAGAGGTTCTAAGAAAGTTCCTTAACCTCAGGATTTAGGCGGCGAGAAAGTTTTCAATGCCTAGCTAAGCCGGACGAAATTTGGTAACGACTTTGCATACATCATGTCCCATGAAGCATGCAAAGGGGGGCAGCTGTTGACACCCAATTTCGTCCGATCGTTAAAAAATTTTAAATAAAAAATTAATTTCAAAAAAAATTATTGTTATTACTATTATTATTACTAAAATTTTTTAATTAGTTTAAAATACATTTTTTTTTGTTTTTTTTTGTGAAGATTTGATTTAAAATGATATATGTGTGTATATGTGTATGTTTGAAAAAAAAAAAGAAAACTCCATAAAAATGACAAAATTAAAAAGTTTGAGGTAAAAATGACAAAATTGAGAAGTTTCGGGAAAAATGGACAAAATCTGAAAGTTCCAAGAGCATTTGGTAGTTTGTCACATCAATTTGGGGCCAGCATAACCGTTCTGGCCCAAATTAACAGAAAATGACAAAATTGTCAAAATCAGAAGCTTTAGGAACTTATCCAGAGTCTGAGAGATGTAGAGGACTGAAACTGTCATTTTACCAAATTAAAAGATAAGTTTGAATTTAATTAATTTTTAATTATGAACAGTCCAGCACCCCTTCCCCTATAAATAAGGTCCAAATCTGTGTGTTAACGGAGAAAAGAGAGAAAAAAAGATAAAAAGAAAGCTTAGAGCTCCGTTTTAAAAATAAAGAAAATATTCAGCCTTAATCCCTGGCCTCTCTTTCTTATTCCCAGAACACTAGAAATTTTTCCTGTCTGCTGTTTAACTCCCCCCTTTCCCACTTCCGTTTGCCTTTGCGTGCCGTCACTCCTTCCTGTCTCCGTCACGCCGTCATCCCGTCGACGTCGCCGTCGTCCAGCCACCGCCGTCGCCCACGCCGCGCCACCGTCGTGACGATCTCCTCCCTTCCTCCGACGCGTTCTCCTTCCTCCTTCCGCTCCGCCGCCACCGTCGTTCGCCACCTTCGCCTCCACGCCGCACGCCGCCACCGCCGTTGGCCTTAGCCCGTGCGCCCGCTGTGCTCGCCCCTGGCCGCCGTCGCCGCCGTGTTGCTCCGCCCTCCACCCCCCCCCCCCCCCCCCCCCGCGTCGCGCTCTGTTCTCGTTTCTGTCAAATTCAAAATTATACTCTTAGGGTAAAACTCTGCTTTAATCCTTCATCTTTCCATGATTATTCATTTTGGTTACTAACTTTTTCATTTATTTCTGCAGAACTAATAACTAACTTTTAATATTATTATCGTTATTATTATTATTATTATTATTATAAGTTACTAACCTTTTAATTGTTAACAACTAACTCTACTTCACTAACTTTTATTATTATTGTTATTATTATTAATAACTAACGTTGCTAACTTTATTAACCTTTATTATTGTTATTATTACTATTATTAACAACTAATTCTAACAACTAACTTTTATTATCTTTATTATTATTATTATAATTCATGGAAGGTTATACCTCCTATTTATTTATTATTAGTGGATGGCCAAAAAGCCTCGCTTTATTTATTTGTTTATTATTTATTGACTTTTAATCTTCCTTTATGTGCTTTTTATTTGCATATGATATTTAATTTCTGCAATTTTTAAGTGGATGGCCAAAAATCCCCACTTTATTTATTTATTTATTTATTTGTCCTTTATTTACTTTATGTATTTTTTTTATATAGATGGTCAAACTTATTTCACTTTCGGCTATAAAAATAAAAATAATAACAAAAAAAGAAGTTTTTTTTATGTGAATAATTAACTTCATTTGTATGTCTAACAAAAAAAAATCAATTTTTAACAAAAAAAGTCAACCATCTTTTATTATTTTTGGATTACATATCTTTATTTATTTCTTTTAAAGAAAACATTAAAAAAATCAATCAATTTTTTTAAAAGTAATAGTAATTAACAATTTAAGAAAAGTAAAAAAAATAATAACAACAAAATATTAAAAAATTATGATTAAATAAAAAAAAATTAATAAAATATTAAATCAATTTCCATATCCAGATGATCCGGCAGGATCCACGGTTTGGAAAATATCAACTTTTTTTTTATTGAATAAAAATAAATATAAAGATAAAAATCCATATTTTACGATATGGATTAAATTATTTAAAATTTCGTCAAATTCCGTGTCCAGGTGACTCGGCAGAGTCCATGGTTCAGAATTAAAACTTCCGTGTCCGGGTGACTCGGCAGAGTCCATGGTTCGGAAATATCAAATTTTATACAAATTAATTACTGAAGACTTTTAAACCCGTCTTAATTTAAAAATCCACATCCGACTAATTCAGTTAAAATTTCTAGTTAGAAAATTAACTGAATATTTTTTTAAAGCAAAGCAAAACAAAATTGAAATAAATTAAGGTACCAATTTTTGGGCGTTTTAACAAAGTTGTTTTAACGTAACCGTACTCCCGAATCCCCGAACTCTCGCAGACCAATTTTAAGGTGTCCAATCGACCTGAGCGAAAACCGATTGGTGGCGACTCCCGAAAATGATCCGCACGTTGCCACAAATGGGCCTTGTGAAATTCCGTTCTTGCATGGGTAAGGATGTCTCTGGATTAAATGCATGGTTATTCTGTCCAAAGGTGTTGACTATGCATGAAGTTTTGAGATGAGGCACATATGACATATGATTGAAAATTGACTTGCCTAAGTTGTCTATACACCCAATGGTGGTAAATTTAGTGATGATAGAAAAGTTTCTTGAATTGTCATTATGTGTGAGAATTTGAGATTGTATGTTATGAATTCTGCCCAAAGGTGTTTTCATAGTGATGTGCTTTAATTCTCAATGTAGATACCATTTGTAGTTTTAAGTATTATGGTTAGCTTATAAATTATTGATGTCTATGTTTGGTTGATCTTTTCAGTCACTCTTTTTGTTAACAACAACTTGTTTACTAATAAGATATTGACTGGCTCCAACTTTAAAAAGTGGAAGCAATATGTGGAATTTGCCCTTGAGATGGCAGATGTGAATTTATTCATGATCAAACTGCATGTGTTATTTGTCTATAAAGAGGTATATTCCTACGCACCTACTTAGTGATCTTTCTAAAACTAATGTATCTAAGGATTTCCTTAATGTTATGTCCCATAGGTATAAAGTATCCTCCAATGCTGAGATAGGCACCTTCCTAAAGGAACTTTACTCCATAAGGTATAACAGAATATGAGTTGTTGGAGAGTATATCATTAAGATGGTCCACATTCAAAGTAGACTCAAGGCGTTCAATATTATCATCCCTGATGCATGTATTGTGCATCAAATGTTGAATTTCTATCTTATGGAGTATGAGCTTCTTGTCACTACTTATAATTCTTAGGACCAGATTTGGTGATCAATGACCTGATTACCAGGTACGTCCCTAAAGAGGAAAAGCTTAAGATTGATAAATCCTAAACTGCCTTGTTTGTATTAGGCAAACACAACAAGAAGAATGGTAAGAAACCTAATTCTAATGCTCCTAAGAATGTTCAGACACAGGCCAATGGTCAGGATGGAGGAGTGAGTGATCCAAATGTAGTGATTGATAAGAAACAAAAGAAATGTTTCTTCTGCAGGAAAAGAGGTCACTTTAAAAATGATTGTCCTAAATTTAAAGCTTGGTCAGCTAAAAATGGGTTTAAAGGTAATGACTATTTGGCTCTTGTTTTACATGAAGCCAGTTTAGCTATGGCCCATCCAATTCCTGGTGGCTAGATAGCGAAACAACTATTTATGTTGCTTTTATTTTACAAGGGTTCATAAGTAAGAGGCAACCAACTAAAGAGGAGTCAATGCTTATTGTTGGCAATAATGAAGAGGTGGATGTGGAGTTCATAAGAGTTATTTTTCTAAATTTAAATTCTAGATTTAGACCTATTTTGAATAACACATTTTATATAATGTCTTTTAGATGGAATTTGATCTCGGTTTCTATGTTGGACAAAGATGCCTATGCTTTTGAGATTAAGAATGGTTTTATTAAATTACTCTTTGACTCAAAGCATGTTGGTAGTTATTCTTTGTCCTCTAGCCTATATAGATTGTGTTTGACTTTAAATGATATCTATGTCACCTCATATAATATTGAGAAATTTGTTGCTAAAAGGCCTTTTATAAAGGAAAAATTTTCTATGTTGTGGCATAAAAGACTTAGCCACATCTCTAAGAAAAGACTAGAAAAGTTGATAAAGGAAAACATCCTACCTATTTTTGAGTTCAGTAACCTAAAGACATGTATTGATTGTTGTAGAGGCAAGTCGACCAAGATTAAGAAAAAAAGAGTTACATGTAGCTCGGACCTCTTTAAAGTGATTCACACTGACATAAGTAAAATATACGCATATACGGTTTGTAACTCCAAATATTTTATCGCTTTTATTGATGACTATTCCTAGTAGGTTGTTTGTACTTGATTAAGGGAAAGTTTGAAGCTCTTGACAAATTCAAGATCTTCAAGACTAAAGTTGAGAAACAGTTGGGAAAGGTTATCAAGATTGTGAGATCTGATCGAGGAGGTGAGAATTATGGCAAACACGGGGACAGTGGTCAAATCGGGTCTGCTTGCCAGATACTTAGAAAATTGTGGAATAATGACTCAGTTCACTATGCTAGGTAGTCCTGAATAAAAGGGTATGGCCGAAAGGCGAAATCACACCTTAAAAGACATGGTGATGAGCATGCAAAGTAGGGAAAATTTGCCTAATTTTCTCTGGGGTGAGACTATCAAGATAGCCTTGTATATCCTCAATTAAGTATCTAGTAAATCAGTGCAAAAGATGCCATTTGAGTTTTGGGCTGGTAGGAAACTCAGCTTTGCAACACTTTTGAGTTTAGGGTTGTCCTACTAAAGTGAGATTGTACGATAAAAAAAAAAATAAATTGCAACCTCATTTTACTCATTGTTATTTTGTTGGTTACCTTGAACATTCTAAAGGGTATAAATTCTATCATAGAGATGGAGGTTCTAAAATTGTGGAATCACAAATAGCTAAGTTTCTGAAGCACGATATAGCAAATGAAAGTGGTCACTTTAAGACCACAAAGAAGGATGTACAAGCTAGTACCATTTGTAATCCTCTACCTATATAACAAGAGACTGTAGATCATTTACCTGTGTTTGCTCCAATAGAGCAAGAACCTTTACAACCACTAATTAAAGAGTTTCCTCAGGCATAGGGTGCGGTAACAGAGGTTGCACTTAAATGGTCTATATGGGAGAGAAGGTTTATTTTATCTTTTGATTATGTGGTCTATCTTGGTGAAAATGATTATGATATCGGTCATGTAATCAATCCAGTGACTTTTTTAAAAGTTGTATTTAGTCATCAAAAGGATCTATGGTAGGATGCAATAAAGGATGAGATGCAATCTATGCAACACAATCAAGTGTGGCAGCTTGTTGAGCTACTTAAGGGCTATAAACCCATTGGCAACAAAGGGGTGTTTAAGACTAAAAGGGATCCTAATAGAATGATTGAGAGGTTTAAAGCTAGATTGGTTGCTAAATTGTACACTCAGATAGAAGGAATTGACTATGTTGATTTGTTTTCTCCAACATCGTCTACAGAATATTTTCGAGTCGTTATGGCACTTTTAGCTCATTATGATTTAGAGTTACACCAGATGGATTTTAAAATTATCTTTCTAAATGGGAACCTAAAAGAAGATGTCTATATGGAACAGCCTGAGGGTTTTAAGGTAGTTGGTAAAGATCATATGGTATATAGACTATTAAAGTCTATTTATGGTCTAAAGCAAGCTTCCCATCAGTGGTACCTAAGGTTTGATGAGGTAATCAGCTCGTTTGGTTTTGTGGAAAACCAAGTTAGTAGATGCCTATATCACAAGGTTAATAGAAGCAAAATTATCTTGCTGGTTCTTTATGTGGATGATATTTTGCTTGCAATAAATGACCTAGGCATGCTCCATCAGGTTAAGTAGTTCTTGTCTAGGCAATTTGACATGAAGGATCTCAGTGAAACATCTTTTCTTCTTTGAATTGAAATGCATAAAGACAGATCTCGAAACTTATTGGATTTATCTAAAAAATCATACACTGAATGCATATTAAAGCGATTGAATATGTAAAACTGTAAATGTTGAAATTTGCCAATTGTTAAAGATGAAAACTTGAGCTTGGTACAATGTGCTATGAATGATTCTGAGAAAAAATGCATAAGGGATGTGCCATATGCCAGTGTTATTGGTAGCCTGATGTATGCACAGGTTTGCACTAGACCATGCATCACTTTTGTAGTAGGCCTCCTAGGACATCGCATTTGTAGTAGGTCTCCTAGGAAGATACTTTTCAAATCTTGGGCATTACCGTTAGGTTGTTGCAAAGAAAGTCTTGAAATACTTAAGGGAAACCAAAGACTACATTTTGACTTATAAAAGGGTTAAGAATTTTGAACTCATTGGTTATCCTCATTCTGACTATACCAGCTACAAAAATGATAGAAAAACCACATTATGGTACATTTTCATATTGGCAGGTAGTGCAGTTTAATGGGGAAGTATCAAATAGACAATTGTGACCTCTTCATGTGACGGAACGGGGCCCAGTGCCCCTAATCTTGTAGGCTCTTAGGGATAATGAATCCCACTAGTTACAGTTGGCTAACTATTACTCGTCAATATAAATTAAAACAATTTATATGCAACTAGTTACTTAGCCTACTCAGATTAAGTTATGCATGCTTCTGACTTGGCAATGCAACCGAAATTTAAAAGTCTTGAATTAAAACATTGCTCGAGCATTTCATTAAAACATACTGAAAACGTACCAAGTCATTGAAATACTAGTTGCTTTAACTACAAGTAACAGTTTTGTGCATACATTACAACTCTAGCATGCACCCAAAAGTAACAAGATGGATTTACATCCTAATGTATCCCAATAGAGGCAACTTACTTAGTACACAAAGTACTATGTACAAGAGACAAAATTACTACTAACTAAGATCATTTACTTGAGCCCACCTTGAGCTAAGCCAAGCTCCAAGTGTAGCCCTTCACTAGACCTTGTTCTTGTGTACTCTTAGCCTCTACACTGTAAAGGCACAACTTGGTTAGCACATAACTTATACTGCAAGAAACTAGAATCACTAGGATTCTCAATAAAATACCTGCAAAACAGAAAGCTTAGGCCTCAGCTATCACTTCAGTGATTAGGCCCGGGATTAGATCCTGCACAATAAAACTAAGGGAATGAGTACTTAAAAGTACTCAGTAAGGATTCCCTTCTTGAATACCTGCAAAGAAATATGCAACAAATATGCAATATGGCAACCAAGCAATCAAACATGCAATTCAAACAACAAACAATCAACAAAATGCCAAAAATGCAATGTATGGATGTATGGTATGGAATGCACACAACACATGCACTTGGGACTTTCTGCACTTAAGTGCCTTAATTCTTGCCGTGAGCTCAAACGGCTGAGGTACTTGAGATACTGGCCCTCGTATCCCGGACACTTTACCTCAATTAAGTCCCATCTACGGGTTCTAGAGTAGGTCGTCACCTATCTCAAACTTACCCGCCTTTACCCTTGATTTATTGTACAGGGTAGTCTTACTATGTGGTTTAACTAGTCAAACCCTCAAGGTTTAACTCAAAATACTACTAGTGGCTCACTTACCAAACCAAATGGCTTGGTTGGGATCGACTTAGGTTTTTCTCTCTATTGACCATATGTAATTGATACTCTATATGGCCAATAAAGAGTCTAAAAACCCACTTAATCCCCTTAATTTCCATGTAAAAACTTAAATACTATGAGTTACTTAGCCACCAAGTCACATTTCTTTTATACTTAACCACACAACTTGACTACCTTCCAAATAACGCACAATTCCCGCCTTAGGAACGAATTCTAGACCCAACCGAGGCTATGGAACGTCTTAGAATAGCCTAGGGATAGAAACCGAGAGTCTAAGTTAATCTTAGGATGGCCGGAAATCGAGGCCAAATTGGCATTTGGCGACGCGGCGCCAAAGAGCAAATGCTTTTGGCGACGCGGCGCCGCCGAGTAAACGTTCTGTGTACAATTTCACTTCTTGGCGCCGCGGCGCCAATTCACGGACGAATTGGCGACGCGTCGCCAATTCTGTTTTTCTGGGTTTATGCGACAGCATCGCTCTTGTACACAAACTACTCAAACTCTCTCATTTCTAATCCAAACTTAATGGGTCTTGTTTCTAATTCATCCCAACATACAAAGCTACAAAACCATGCATTATTTGAGCTTAATTACTTGAACCCTTACCTCAATTTTAGCCACAAAGCAAGCAATGCAACAAAGCTTCCTAAGCTCAATTGAGCTTCCTTGAGTTCCAAGCCTAAAACCAACGAAATTTGGCACCCAAACCAATCAAACCAAGACCATTTCTAGCTCTAGAAACAACCTATAAACACACCAAATGATCTCAAGAAGCTTACCTACGAAAATTGGATTCCAAAACAAGCTCCAAAGATCAAAGGAAGCAAGAACACTAGCAAAGGGGCTTAGTGATCTTTCTAACACCTTGGGCACCCTTAATTCAATGAGAATTTGCAAGAAAATGGAAGCTTGGGCTGTGAATTTGGGAGAGGAGAGGGAGCTACGAAAATTTGGAACTTAGAACTAATGGCTAAGGATGAAGGAACTTAGCTTATAAGCATTCAAAACAACTTTTCCCTCCCTTGCACTTTAGTCCTCAAACTTTCAAAAGCTTCAAATAGCTCACCAACTCACACTCCAAACTCACTTTTCTTTGTTTTAAAAGGTACTAAAGAGCTTCCCAAACTTAATTTTCTTGAACACTTTAGCCACTTAAATTCTAAATGGCTCAAAAAGAACACTTAGTGCCACAAGTTGTCAAAACTTACTAGGATGATTCTAAAAGCTAGAACAACTAATGGTCTTGACTTAACTATGCCAAATCACACTTAGGAACTCACTTAACTTGATTAAGCTTATGTTACTTGCTTAACAAGGCGCTAATTTGAGGTACTTAATTTCATAAACACTTAATCAAAGTAAATAAACACTTACTTGATTAATTGACTAGGAGAGCTGTCACATCCTCCCCTCCTTCAGAAATTTGGTCCTCCAAATTCTGACTTAATTGAGCATACAGACTTGGATATTGCCTTAGCATATCCTGCTCGGTCTCCCAAGTGGCCTCTTCCTCCCCATGGTTAGACCATAGTACCTTGACCATTGGGATCCGTTTGGTCCTTAGTTTCCGGACTTGACGGTCAAGAAACTTGATAGGATGTTCCTCATAACTTAGGTCCTCTCTCAAGGGAATAGTGGGCGGGGTTAACACTTGCCCAGAGTTCACAATGCACTTCCTTAAGGTACTCACATGAAACACATTATGAACATGGGCTAAACTTGGCGGTAAAGCCAACCGATAAGCCACTTTTCCTACCCTTTCGAGAATTTCAAAAGGACCAATAAACCTTGGTGCCAACTTACCCCTTTGACCAAACCTAGCCACACCTTTCATAGGTGAGACTTTAAGGAGTACTCGGTCTCCTACCTCAAACTCTAAATCTTTTCTTCGCACATTGGCGTACTTAGCTTGCCGGTCTGAGGCAGCTTTGATCCTTGTTTGGATCAACTTAATCTTTGCCGTGGTCTCGGCAATGATTTCTGGACCAACAACTATTTCATCAGCTTTATCTGCCCAACAATGAGGGGTCACACACTTACGCCCATACAAAGCCTCGTAGGGCGCCATCTTAATAGCTTCTTGATAGCTATTATTATAAGCAAATTCAATCAAAGGCAGATGTTGGTCCCAATCCCCTTTGAAGTCCATCACACAACTTCGTAACATATCTTCCAAGGTTTGGATCACCCGCTCAGTCTGCCCATCAGTCTGAGGGTGATATGCAGTACTTAGGTTCACAGCGGAACCCATAGCCTTTTGAAAGGCACTCCAAAACCTTGAAACAAAACGGGGATCTCTATCAGATACAATCTGATTAGGAATACCATGAAGTCTTACTACTTCTCGGATATACAACTGGGCTAATTTCTCCATGGTATAAGTGATTTTAATGGGGATAAAATGTGCAGATTTTGTTAACCTATCCACCACCACCCAAATGGAATCATGCTGACTTCTTGTGTTTGGCAACCCAACACAGAAGTCCATGGTGATGGATCCCCATTTCCTTTCTGGGAGTGGTAAACTTTGCAACATTCCTGATGGCCTTTGGTGCTCTGCCTTCACCATTTGACAGGTGAGGCACTTAGACACATATTCATACATGTCTCTCTTAAACTTTGGCCACCAAAAATGAGTCCTAAGGTCATGGTACATCTTATTCACACCAGGGTGAACATTAAACTTACTCGTATGTGCCTCCTGCAACACTTGTTGCCTTAATTCACTTGGCACATAGAGCCGGTCACCAAAATAAAGTAACCCATCCTTGTACTGAAATTCTTTCAGTACAGTACCATGCTTTTCCTCCCCAGAAATTCTTTTCAAGCTCGAATCACTTTCTTGAGCTTGCTTAACTCTAGTCAACCATGCTGACTGAATTTCAAGGACCATGACTTGAGCCATTTCCCATTCTCTCCACAATTCATATAAAACTGTGAATTGCTCTGCACTAGGATCTTTTGAGGTTTGTGTTACTTGATCCTTGGAGAGAATTACCCCAGAATACTTACGGCTCAAGGCATCAGCAACCACGTTGCCTTTACCTGAACAATAGTCTATCGAGCAATCATAATCCTTGATATACTCGACCCATCTTCTCTGCCTCATGTTAAGATCCTTTTGGGTAAATAAGTACTTCAGACTTTTATGGTCTGTAAAGATCTTAAAGGACCTTCCCATAAGGTAGTGTCTCCAGAGCTTTAAAGCAAACACAACTGCTGCTAACTCAAGATCATGCACTGGGTAATTCAACTCGTTAGGCCTTAACTGCCTAGACCCATATGCAATCACTTGCTTATCCTGCATCAACACACATCCTAATCCTGTCCCAGATGCATCGGTATAAACCACAAAAGTCTCATGCGGATCTGGTAGGATTAAGATGGGAGCAGAAATTAACCTTTCCTTAAGCTCCTGGAAACTCTCCTCACACTTAGGAGTCCAAATAAACTTCTGTGCCTTCTTTGTCAAGGCGGTCAATGACGAAGCTATTATAGAGAATTTTTCAATAAACCTTCGATAATAGCCTGCCAAACCCAAGAAACTCCTAACTTCAGTTACAGTTGTTGGGCGTTTCCACTCCACCACAGCCTTTACCTTTTCTGGGTCCACACTTAATCCTTGAGCATTTATAATATGTCCAAGGAAAGGAATTTCACTTGCCCAGAACTGGCACTTAGATAGTTTGGCATAAAACTGATTACTCTTGAGTACTTGTAAAACTATCTCTAAATGTTTTTCATGCTCGTGGGGAGTCGGGGAATACACCAAAATATCATCAATAAACACCTCAACAAACTGATCTAGGTAGGGCCTAAAAATCCGATTCATGGTATCCATGAAAACTGCCGGAGCATTAGTCACTCCAAACGGCATAACGGTATACTCATAATGCCCATACCTAGTCCTGAATGCAGTCTTCGGGATATCCTCATCCCTAACTCTTATCTGGAAATATCCAGACCTTAGGTCTATTTTCGAAAAGACCTTCGCCCCTCTTAATCTATCAAATAGATCATCAATTCTGGGCAATGGGTACTTATTCTTTACCGTTACTGCATTCAGTTTTCTATAGTCTATACACAACCTTAAGGTTCCATCCTTTTTCTTTACAAACAACACTGGAGCACCCCACGGGGAAATACTTGGCCTAATAAAGCCTTTCTCAAGCAACTCTTCTAATTGCTTTTTCAGCTCATCCATTTCAGGCGCTGACATTCTATAAGGGGGTATGGAAATTGGTTCTGCCCCAGGCTGTAAATGTATGGAGAATTCAATCTCCCTTCTTGGAGGTAACCCTGGGAGGTCTACAGGAAAAACTTCTGGAAATAGATTGGCTACTTGAATTTCCTTGAGTTGCTCCTCGACTGCCACTCCGTTCAACGAGCAAGCGACCAACTCACTCGGAACGGGAATGGACTCCAATAACTTGAGGTGCAAACTCTTTACACTACTTGCCAAACCGCCTGTGCAAATTATACTTACCCCTGAGGCATCCTCAAGAGTGACCTTACAACCCGCACAGTCAATCTGGGCCTTAAACTTACTTAACCAATCCATTCCAAGGACAATATCATAAGGAATTGAGGCCAAGACCCAAAGGTCACTTAAAAATTTACTACCTCCTAATTCCAAAGGATATCCCACAACCATTTCATTGGTAAACACAAGGTTACTCCCCACTGACTTAATGAACATCATTTCATCAAGCACAGTTCTATGCAAACCAAACTTAACAACCATGCCTAGAGTAATGACAGAAATAGTAGCACCAGTATCAAACAGAATTCTAATACTACTATCCTGAACATTAAAGTTACCTTGCACAGCTGTAGGTTCTCTGGATACCTGGCTTGCCAGTGCAAAAACTCGTGGTGGCACAGGAGGAACTCTGACAAAAGTACTACCAGTACTACCAACTCCTGAGGCTCCCGGTCGTCCTTGACCTTGGTCTTGTCTAAGCCTTGGGCACTCCTTCGCCCAATGTCCTGGCTGACGGCAGTAATTACAGAGATCGGTTCCAAGAGTACAAGGTTTGTTACCATGAAATCTCTGACACTTAGGACAACGGCCCTTTGCAGCTTTCTTGATTTTCTTGGAAGGTCCTTGATCACCTCCCACACTAGGCCTTTTATCCATTAACCTTGAATGTACCGGAACCCTTGGCTCAACGGCCTTTTCATTGGATTTTGCTTCCATCAACTCCCTTTCCAACACTAAGGCTTTTTGGACAGCCTCATGATAGGTCCGAACTCCTATCACTGTCAGAAAACTCCTCAACTCCACCCTAAGTCCACGAATGAACTTCTTTGCTTTTAGTTCATCTTTTCCGGCCAAATGAGGTGCATACCGAAAAAGAGAACTAAACTTCCTTTCATACTCATGAACTGTTAGCCTTCCCTGGATTAGTTCATCAAACTCAATCCGCTTTTGATCCTGGGCAGCCTCACTATTGAATTCATTTCGAAACTCCTTCTCGAATTCAATCCAATCAAGTTCTTTAGGCCTTTGCCCGATCCTCCCTTCATTATAAGCATCAAGCCTTTCCATGACATCCTTCCACCATAATGACGCCTTGCCTTCTAAAAAGAAAGGCACCAAATCCATCTTTACTTTGTCATCCAACTTCATGTTTTTGAAGATCTCATTAATCTGATACAACCACCCTTCAGCCATATCGGGATCTCCTATGCCATTGAACTTGGGAGTATTGATGTCCCGGCATAAGGAAACAAGTCCCATATGGTCTGGAATGACGGGTCTCCTCCGTCTCCTCCTTGGATGGATGTCCTCCTCATCTTCCTCCTCACTGTCCTCTTCACTGTCCTCACTGGACTCCACTTGAACATGCTCATTAGACGGTTCCTGACCTTGCACTTGCCCCTGGGGCGGGGGATTTCTCCCCTGACCTTGGTGCACCGTTGGGCCTTGGTGCACTTCGGCCCTTACCCCATTAGGGTCCTCCAAGGTCTCCCCCTGTACTGGAGGTTGAGCACGCTCTTCAAGCAAAATGGCCATGCCATGTAGCATCCGGTCCATCGACTCATTAAGTCTCCTCAACAAGGAAACCACCTCCCTCATATCTGATCCACCAGGATCACTAGTTCCTGCACCGGAACCCTGAGCCTCAGCAGTAGTACCGGCCCGTGTGTTCACCATACCTGCAACCACAGCCAGAAGACCATATCCAGAGCAACTTATAAGCAGTACTAACCACACTTAACACAAGAACACTTTGATCTTAGTTCACTTATTGCCTCTACTAGGAACATTAACCCGCTCTGATACCAATTTTCTGTGACGGAACGGGGCCCAGTGCCCCTAATCTTGTAGGCTCTTAGGGATAATGAATCCCACTAGTTACAGTTGGCTAACTATTACTCGTCAATATAAATTAAAACAATTTATATGCAACTAGTTACTTAGCCTACTCAGATTAAGTTATGCATGCTTCTGACTTGGCAATGCAACCGAAATTTAAAAGTCTTGAATTAAAACATTGCTCGAGCATTTCATTAAAACATACTGAAAACGTACCAAGTCATTGAAATACTAGTTGCTTTAACTACAAGTAACAGTTTTGTGCATACATTACAACTCTAGCATGCACCCAAAAGTAACAAGATGGATTTACATCCTAATGTATCCCAATAGAGGCAACTTACTTAGTACACAAAGTACTATGTACAAGAGACAAAATTACTACTAACTAAGATCATTTACTTGAGCCCACCTTGAGCTAAGCCAAGCTCCAAGTGTAGCCCTTCACTAGACCTTGTTCTTGTGTACTCTTAGCCTCTACACTGTAAAGGCACAACTTGGTTAGCACATAACTTATACTGCAAGAAACTAGAATCACTAGGATTCTCAATAAAATACCTGCAAAACAGAAAGCTTAGGCCTCAGCTATCACTTCAGTGATTAGGCCCGGGATTAGATCCTGCACAATAAAACTAAGGGAATGAGTACTTAAAAGTACTCAGTAAGGATTCCCTTCTTGAATACCTGCAAAGAAATATGCAACAAATATGCAATATGGCAACCAAGCAATCAAACATGCAATTCAAACAACAAACAATCAACAAAATGCCAAAAATGCAATGTATGGATGTATGGTATGGAATGCACACAACACATGCACTTGGGACTTTCTGCACTTAAGTGCCTTAATTCTTGCCGTGAGCTCAAACGGCTGAGGTACTTGAGATACTGGCCCTCGTATCCCGGACACTTTACCTCAATTAAGTCCCATCTACGGGTTCTAGAGTAGGTCGTCACCTATCTCAAACTTACCCGCCTTTACCCTTGATTTATTGTACAGGGTAGTCTTACTATGTGGTTTAACTAGTCAAACCCTCAAGGTTTAACTCAAAATACTACTAGTGGCTCACTTACCAAACCAAATGGCTTGGTTGGGATCGACTTAGGTTTTTCTCTCTATTGACCATATGTAATTGATACTCTATATGGCCAATAAAGAGTCTAAAAACCCACTTAATCCCCTTAATTTCCATGTAAAAACTTAAATACTATGAGTTACTTAGCCACCAAGTCACATTTCTTTTATACTTAACCACACAACTTGACTACCTTCCAAATAACGCACAATTCCCGCCTTAGGAACGAATTCTAGACCCAACCGAGGCTATGGAACGTCTTAGAATAGCCTAGGGATAGAAACCGAGAGTCTAAGTTAATCTTAGGATGGCCGGAAATCGAGGCCAAATTGGCATTTGGCGACGCGGCGCCAAAGAGCAAATGCTTTTGGCGACGCGGCGCCGCCGAGTAAACGTTCTGTGTACAATTTCACTTCTTGGCGCCGCGGCGCCAATTCACGGACGAATTGGCGACGCGTCGCCAATTCTGTTTTTCTGGGTTTATGCGACAGCATCGCTCTTGTACACAAACTACTCAAACTCTCTCATTTCTAATCCAAACTTAATGGGTCTTGTTTCTAATTCATCCCAACATACAAAGCTACAAAACCATGCATTATTTGAGCTTAATTACTTGAACCCTTACCTCAATTTTAGCCACAAAGCAAGCAATGCAACAAAGCTTCCTAAGCTCAATTGAGCTTCCTTGAGTTCCAAGCCTAAAACCAACGAAATTTGGCACCCAAACCAATCAAACCAAGACCATTTCTAGCTCTAGAAACAACCTATAAACACACCAAATGATCTCAAGAAGCTTACCTACGAAAATTGGATTCCAAAACAAGCTCCAAAGATCAAAGGAAGCAAGAACACTAGCAAAGGGGCTTAGTGATCTTTCTAACACCTTGGGCACCCTTAATTCAATGAGAATTTGCAAGAAAATGGAAGCTTGGGCTGTGAATTTGGGAGAGGAGAGGGAGCTACGAAAATTTGGAACTTAGAACTAATGGCTAAGGATGAAGGAACTTAGCTTATAAGCATTCAAAACAACTTTTCCCTCCCTTGCACTTTAGTCCTCAAACTTTCAAAAGCTTCAAATAGCTCACCAACTCACACTCCAAACTCACTTTTCTTTGTTTTAAAAGGTACTAAAGAGCTTCCCAAACTTAATTTTCTTGAACACTTTAGCCACTTAAATTCTAAATGGCTCAAAAAGAACACTTAGTGCCACAAGTTGTCAAAACTTACTAGGATGATTCTAAAAGCTAGAACAACTAATGGTCTTGACTTAACTATGCCAAATCACACTTAGGAACTCACTTAACTTGATTAAGCTTATGTTACTTGCTTAACAAGGCGCTAATTTGAGGTACTTAATTTCATAAACACTTAATCAAAGTAAATAAACACTTACTTGATTAATTGACTAGGAGAGCTGTCACACTTCAACTATGCATGCGGAGTACATAGCATGTTGTAGAGTTTCCACACAAGCTGCATGGTTGCAGAATCTCATCACTAAAATGTCTATTGTGGTTTCCATTGCTAAGCCCATTCGACTATGCTGTGATAATATTGCAGCAGTGTTGTTTTGCAAGAATAATAGAAATATATCTTGGGCTAAGCATTTGGAAGTCTAATATTTGACAACTACGGAGCAAGAAAGAAAAGGTGAAGTTGTGATAGAGCACATTGGAATTGAGTATATGATTGTTGATCCTCTAACCAAGCGACTTCTCCCTGAAAGTTTCAGGCGCCATGTTACTAATATGGAATTACTAGAGTTCTTTGATGCACTTGGTTAGTGAGAGTCATATGTAATTGCTCTACTACTTTATTTTAAATATTGATTTGACTTGTGTAATTTTTTAAGACATTTTATAATGAATGATGTTTTTCAATCATAAAGTTTCTTCATTATGAAATGTTTTAAAGTCTTAACCTGAGTGTCAATCTTAAGCAAAGGCTTGGGGCATTACTGGTTATAGCCTTATGGTTGTATGTCTTATGTAACACATAAAGGGTCATCTCGAGATGAGTAGAGTTATAAAGAGGTACTAGCTCAATAAAGAGCAATAAAAGATTTCTCTGGCATGTCTATGTTGTTTAAAGAGATAAATCAATGAGATCGATAAGTAGACAACAATGTAATTAGATCATAAGGTGAAGGTTATTGTCACTTGCCACACTTTCACATCATGTTCATGTCGGCAAGGTATATTAATGAGTGTGACCATAGAGGGTCTTGCACATTGTTGAGTAATGCAATTACCACCATTATTTGCCACTGAGAGCCTTATTGGATGAAATGGTATCTGGAGTTGTTTCATGATCAATTGTTTTTTAAATAGCATGTGCATAGAGTTTCTCAATTGTCTTAATCCAATAAAATTGTTTTATTTTCAAAATAATTGATAATTAATATGCCCAAGTGGAAGAATGTTGGAATTTTTTTATATGTGGCCTATATTAATTGTATGTGTGTGTTTTTAATCTGATGAAGGATTGAAATTGGTCAAATGAAATATATATGGCCCATATGATAATTGATCTAAAGGTAGGTTAGTGACTCCAACTATGATAAAAGATGTGAGTTTATTTAAATGCGGGCCAGTAGAGTTTATGTGGCTAATGATAGATAGGCCCATGAACTTCTATATAAATAGAGAGTTAGGTTCCTCCCTTAGCCAAGTGTGCTAAATGTTTTCCATCCATTGAAAGAGCTGCTGACTAGAATAAGAGAGAAGACACATTCATTCATTTATCTTGTTTCTGTTACGTTCATGGATGAAACCTAAATCAGGTCAAATCTTTTGTTTGTTCCTATTTAATTTATATGATTATATGCTTTCATGTATGATCCTTGTAGGCTGAAAAAATCAACAGAAGGATGATGCACCATGAATGATGTGTGGCGTAGTGTAACACCGGCTCCATCATGAGAACAGGAAAATTTTGTGGGAACAATGAAAGAGGTGGGACTTACCACATTTTGCATTTGATTGAAATTCTATTTTTAATGTTAATTCCGTAAAATATAATGCGATATGCTTAACATTATCAGTATTAAAAACATTAGTTTGTAAATTGAATGTTAGCGGAATGTTAGTAGGAGCATGTCCAACATAGTAGGTGCTTTCCTGTACATTGAGAACATATGAGGTCTCAGTCGGAATTGTTCAATCTATTTGGAACAAATTAATGAGAATGAGTGGAAGAAAGAAAAAGACTAAGAAATACAAAGTCTCCCTCCTAACTATACACAGAGCTATTGGGAAAAAAGGCCAAATGTGAAAACTTAAGTTAGCTATACCTGTTTTTTGAAAAAAAATTAAAAAAAAAATTAAAATCCCCTTAATACGATTTAGTTGACTGTGATAGGTGTTGGTGCAAGTCGTCTTTGCTCATAGGATTACAATTTTTTAATTGATAACTTGAGAGCCTTAGGTTAAATCAATTAAGTTTTATAACGACATTAGATTGTTTGACTTTTAGGTTTGTGAAACGTTTCTTGCAGTTTTAATTGTGCGGTAAACATTAAAGATATTATTTTAAGATGAAAATATTAAATATAATTTTTTACACTTTTATATTTATTCCAATTATTTTCATTATAATTTACCAAATGTAATTAAAATATATTGATAAATGTATTCTACTTTGGTAAAAATCAAAGATTAAAATAAAAAAATTATACCGAATCTCAATGATGTTCAAATTTATTAATCAAATTTTATTCTTAAAAATAAAAATTAAGAAAATAAAATAAAATCTATTTAAAATTTTTTATACCATTTATTGTTTATTTTATACATGTATATGATTTAAAATAAAATAAGAAAATATATTTTCCCCCTAACCCAAGTATCATACCATGCGGTATATGCAGTAAATGACAAAAAAAAAAAAGTACACATTTTTTGGTCTTCTACATAGTAAATTGACAAAATATAAAAATATATATATCACATACCATATGCCTGTTTCCACAGAACTTTTAGAAACTTTAGTGGATAATCCAAATAACCTAATATTGTTACAAAATTCTAAGCGATAAAGCTCTCAAGTTAATTGTTACCGTGAAAAATATAATTTTCAAAAATGACTTGGAATTTGTATATTGTCGTTGGGACAAATTAATGAGAATGAGCAGAAGAAAAAAACAAGACCAAGAAATACAAAGTCTGTCTCCTAACTATACACAGAGCTCTTGGGAAGAAACGCCAAATGTAAAAACTTAAGGTAATTATACTTTTTTTATTTAAAAAAATTAAAAAAAAAACTAAAATCCCCTTAATACGATTTAATTGACTGTGGTAGTTGTTGATGCAAGTCGTCTTTGCTCACTGGATTTCCGTTTTTGAAGTGATAACTTGAGAACAGTTGGTTAAAGTTTTATAATAACATTAGATTGTTTAATTTTTTGAAATGTTTCACGCAGTTTTAATTGTGCTGTAAACATTAAAAGTATTATTTTAAGATGAAAACTTTAAATATAATTTTTTTCACATACATTTCCAAATTTATTCTAATTATTTTCATCAAAATTTACCAAATACAAATAAAATATGTTGAGAAATGGAGTCTCATTTGATAAAAATGAAAGATAAAATAAAATAAAATAATTATAATAGTTTCCAAATCTCAATTATGATTTCAAAATTTATTAAATTAACTTTATTCTAAAAAAAAGAAGAAAATAATATAAGTCTATGCTAAAAATATGTATATTAATATTTTTATTTTATATATGTATATATATGGTACATTGATGTATATGATTTGAAATGAAATAAGAAGAGATTTTTTTTTCCCTTAAGCCATATAACGTACCATGCGACATACGCGGTAAATTAATGGAAAAACAACTTATTATATATACAAATAGTTTGTATAAACAAAGATGTCCGGTGCTACTCTTTTTGGATCCAAGCTGATGAACAAAAAACATAATAATATTACAAATTCCTTAATCTATAAAGCTGTCAAGTTAATTATTACCTTGAAAATTCTAATTTGTATAAAAAAAATGACCTGGAATTTGAATTTATGCCTCTCGCTGCCAGCTTATTCATAGACGAACTTGGACCATCTCGTCACCTAAACTGTCGAATTAGTCCACATGTAGCTGGCACCTAGCCTTTTTAGCCCGTAACAAATCAATGACAATTAGTATTCATATTAAATTATTTGTCAATAAGCTTCATGCATGTTATTGCATATGGATTGCTGCGCGTTATCGGTAGTTATAATGTTTGTGTTCGTGTGGGAACTAAATTCATATTATAATAGATTACTCATCATATTTAATTTTTATTTATTATAAATAATAATAATAATAATTCAGTTCAAAAGAAAGAGTGATATTGGTGATCGAAGATGCTTAAAAGACATACAATGTGATTCAGCCAATGGGTAATCCGGTTGCAAAGAATTAGTTGGTATGGAATAATGTGTCCTTGCCAAAGCATAGGCTCATTCTGTGGTTGCTCGTGTCCAAGGGCTTTAATACTAAGGACAAGTTATAATACTAGGCCCCCCAAACCTTAAATCGTTGTTATTTATGTTATGAAGATAAGGAAATTTCTAACCATCTATTCTTCTAATGTCAGTATTATTGTCGAGTATACACTATTATTTTGAGATGGTTGCGGATTAGGAGGGGCCCATTGAGATGAAGGGAGGAGTTGAACGGTTTGCTTGAAGGATGAAGTGCGAGTTGCTCATGAGCAAAGTTTGTCGTGCCGCCTTTTGCAACTATTGTCTATCACATTTTGGTGAAAAGGAATAGTAGATGTTTTTGAGAGACCAGTAACACTATCGAGCAGCTATGATGCCGGATTCCGTTTAAGGTTTGTGCTCCTATGAGCTGTCTTGACTTCGAGAGATCTAGGTGGCATAGTTCAATGATTTAGTCTTGAGTTAGACGCCTTTTACTTTTACCTTATAATGCCAAGAAACTCTTTGTATATATTCATTCATTAATGATATTTACCAATCCCTAAAATATATATATATGACATAGAATATTCTAAGTGTATTAATGGTTGCAAAAAAGTGATAGGATTTTTTTTATTTGTGATTGTAAGGTACTTATAAAAATTTCTTCGTCATACATTTAATATCTTACTAAAGATATCAAGCTTTCTCCTCTTGGCAATAAAATTTAAAATTAATAGCATACAATCTGTTAAGAAAAGCTCCTAATTTAATGGACTTAATGATATTATGTAGTTAGTAAATTTCATCTTATTATTATACTTTAGATTAAAAAAGCTAATGACTAAAATAAAAATCTTATATTAGTTGGCTCCAACAATTAAATGTATTTACTATTAACGTATTAATATAACTTTGACTTTTTAAATAGAAATAAGCTAAGTTTTTAATAAATATTTTGAGGTTGTATTGTTGACATAGAATAAAAAAAACAGACATATGGTAACTCCATAGATGGGACATTAAACAAGAAACCTAAGACAAAATAAATTTCTTTCAAAAAATATGTGTAACACCCCCAATTTTATGAATCTTAATTTTGAAAAATATTTTAAATTCCAAGAATTATAAAACATTTAATTAAAAATAATTTAAGAAGTATGAGGTAAAACATTTTCTTTTAATTTATTTTCCAAATAATAAGAGTATTAAAGGAAATCAGAGTAATCAAGTGATAATCCCAGGAAAACTAACATACGGATAATTTGCCAATTTAAACAAACCATATATTTCTTCAAAAATCAAATAACATAAAGTTGAAACCTAGTCCCAGCCAGTTTTACTTTCAATCGGCTATAGCATACCCTCACTCAGTCTACTCTACATCCTAAACCTCATTATCTAGTTCAGTGTACTCTGTCTCCTCATAATACTCACATAAGAAAACATGTTAGAAGGAGGGGTAAGCACAACTTGCTCAGTAAGTGAGAAGTATCAGGCCCATCACGTGGGTCCTAATATTCCCACAACAAATAACAGTGAATAATAAACTTTAAGTTAAAGCAATTTAATTAAAGAAAAATTTCATACAACATCATAAAAACAATATTAAAATCCTACTAGCATGCGTAATCTAATATGCATTTTTATAATTTCTTCTACCAATTAAATCATATCTTATTAATTGATCATTTAATCCAATACTTAAATGCCATCGAACGAACTTAGGGTGGTGAGTCTGTACATCACCCACTTTTAAGATAACTCTTAGGTAGTGCCACTAGGGACGCCATCAAGCTAGAGCCTATCGAAATACCTATGCCGAGGTGTAGCCTCTCGTGATACCAGTCGTAGGCATGGTCCCCCGCCAGCTATGGTCTAGTAGCGTACAAATCATATCTCCATACTCCATATCATTATCGGGTCATTACTAAGGATGGTCCACCACCATTATAACATGCCTCTCGGGTTCAAATCATCCGTTTCGAACCTCTCTTCTAAATTTACGGCTCATCAGGTCATACGGATATGTCCATCGCCAACTTTGCATGACTCGTGTTTTATCTTACTCCTCAAATCTTTTACTCAATGCAGGCTTATGTATGACAAATATCAATCATATGCAACAGCTAACTGAAGTATGATCATAGCTCATTTTATTTTAGCTCTTTTTAGTAAAGTGTCATTATTCTAATGCATCCTATTTCTTTTATCTTGTTATCTTAGCTTAGTGTTACATGATGTCATGACAATCAATGATATCTTTTCAAGCGTATTTATGATAAATGTTCATCTCATCTCTCGTGAATTCTTTCTAAGCTGGTCATTTAGCATGTACACTCCTAGTCCTTTATCTACCGGCTTATAGTAATTTATTACAGTCCTAACAAGCCATTAACGATTGCTTTCAATCTCATCATGTTGCGAGCGAGCTTGTCAACCGTAAACATAGTACTAGTGGTGTTTGTCTTACCAGCCTTAAACATGGTACTAATGGGTTTATTCAAGTGGTCCTAAAAAACTTCTAATTTAATTCTTATTACAAGCAGTCCTAGTATGATACTAGCGCCAAACATACACCATATATCACATCATTACAACCATACAACCAACCAACCAAAATTACATCTCATTGGAAAATGAGTAAAATAAAATTTCTAGAAGAACTAATTAATTACCGTACCTATGTTTCTCACGCACTTAAAGATTTTACTTAACCCAATTGTTTACTTAAAATTTATTATTCGGGTTGATGCTTATTTTGGGCCTAAGAGGGTAGATAACCCGCTCTTCCCCCTTACCTAGTATAGAATAATACGGCAAAATGAGGCGATTTCTTAGGACGGTCTTATAAAATATTAGTAAGGTAGAAAATTAGAAAATATGCTAAAATTTGAAAATTTCCTAAATGGTGCTTGGAAGGTTTATGTTCTTAGCATCTAGGCCGAAAAAATTACAGTGGCCACACACTGAGTTATATGCTCATTTAATGGCTATAAAAACTGATCTTGGAAAGAAAAAAATTTTATTTCGGTTACTGATGTGAGGCTTCTGGAGTCCAAATAAGCGTCAAACCTTCAAGTAAGGATTTTCTAACCCTTTGCAACAAGATGGACAGCAAGGAAAATAGACTTATTAGGGCTCTAAGATTTTAAATTGGCAGCCAAAAGAATTTTAAAAAGGCTACAGTGGCTTACCGAGGCTTAGGAGCAAATAAGGACCTGATAGCACTAGAGACGAGTGCAAACACCCAAAACTTGGATTAACAATGATCTACCAACAATTTAGAGCAAAAATATAAGGCCTTTAGGTGCTGAAAAAAAAAATCAAAAGAGTAATACCGAAAAATTTTGGCTCACATGAATCAAATTAGGATCGTTGGTACTCGTAGGATCGCTTTTGGTATTTGGATGTGGTCTCCTTTCAACTTAATTGACCTAAGCAATAATAGGAAATTAAATAAAAAAAATTGCTTGGATGATGGAGAAATAAAGCCCAAGGGCTGGACTTACGATAGTTCGACAAAGAATGTGATCAAGATGACAACAATACACAATGGTGTGATGATGATTCTTCTAGTGCAATGACTCTCCTCTCCAAAGAGGAAAACCAGAAATATTGGATCGGTTAAATGACTATCTAGATTGAGTAAGATAATGAAGGAGAGAAAAATAGCTAAAACTATTAGAAAATAATGTGTATGGCAAGACTTGAATTAATGGTCATGGCGTTGGCCTTGTGTGCTGGGGCTTGGCGGCTGGAGAAAAAGATGAAGCCAAAAGAATGAACATGCTAGGTTTTGTTTTTCTAGAGAAAGTTTCGGATCTTGACTTAGGTACAATTACGGGGAGAAGGGAAGAAATAAAAAAAAAAATAAGGTTACTGGGATAATGGCACAAATAAGAAAAAGGTAAGTAGATTAAATAGGTTTAATATTCTAATTAGTCATGCGGCAAGAAGTTAAATTTTTATATTAAGATAGAGATTAGGGTTAAATAAGAAATTATCCCATACAACAAAAGCACAAACTCAGTTTAAACCCTACATACACGTATGCTAAATTTTTTAAAACCTAAGCAAATAAATTCAAAATTGAGTGAGGCTAATTTCTTTTGACTCATTTTTGTGAGAAAAATCCAATGGTGCTCACAGATTTTCCATTTGATGCTCGGTTGGAATGACAAAAATGCCCTTAGCCTAAAGAAAATAACTTTGAGATTTTTGCTTGGAATTTGACTTAATTACCATTAAAGAAATTATTTAAGGATCAATATTTTTAATTTTACACCGATTTTCTAAATTGATAGGTAAAATTACTAAAATACCCTTCAGAGTAAAATGGTAATTTTTGCATTTATGGTAATGTGGTAATTTTATTTCCCTTAATTTCTAAGGTTATTACAATATGACACAAATATGAGTCATGATGTCAAAGTATAAACTTGGTAAGTAAAAATTGAATTATTCCAAAGACATGTAACTATAATTAACTATACATTACTAAAAAAGCCTAATTACCTATCAATTAATTTTTAATAAAAAATACACATACATCAAGGTCTCAAATCTACACTTACCATCTATTTTATAGAAAAAGTCAATGTGATTGGAACAAATAGCGAGGCCAAGTTTTATATAGCTTTTTTATCTTTGGGTAATTAATGCATACCCATGACTTAAAAATTATACTCACATCACTAAGGTTTAAAAATTTAGTCTTACCTAATATTCTTATGATATCATTAGTCAACCATATGAAATCGACTCCTTAAAATAGAATAATTTTCAGTACCTAAAAGGAAAACTGATAACTTTATAATTTAAGGTCTACTCACCCCATATCTTTACACTTTTTATTTTATATTTGTGTGTGTGTGTGTGTGTGTTAAATTGTACTTTTGGGTTCTAATAAAAATATTAAAAATTTAAAAATTAAATAAATGGATAAACATGTTTTTAGGTATGTTTAATAGTCAAATAAATCAAAGAAATATTTTTTACAAAATTTTAAATTTATTGGCATTTTTCAGTTTTTTGTTACAAAAAGACTTATAGAAAACACAAGAAACAATCACCAATTGTTGACACCCAATTTCGTCCGGCCATTAAAAAAATTTAAAAAAAAATTAAATAAAAAATTAATTAAAAAAAATATATTATTATTACTATTATTATTATTATTATTACTAAAATTTTTTAATTAGTTTAAAATACATTTTTTTTTGTGAAGATCTGATTTAAAATGATATATGTGTGTATATGTGTATGTTTGAAAGAAAAAAAGAAACCTCCATAAAAATGACAAAATTAAAAAGTTTGAGGTAAAAATGACAAAATTGAGAAGTTTCGGGAAAAATTGACAAAATATGAAAGTTCCAGGAGCATTTGGTAGTTTGTCACATCAATTTGGGGCCAGCATAACGGTTCTGGCCCAAATCAACAGAAAACGACAAAATTGTCAAAATCAGAAGCTTCAGGAACTTATCCAGAGTCTGAGAGACGTAAAGGACTGAAACTGTTATTTTACCAAATTAAAAGATAAGTTTGAATTTAATTAATTTTTAATTATGAACAGTCCAGCACCCCTTCCCCTATAAATAGGGGTCCAAATATGTGTGTTAACACAGAGAAAGAGAGAAAAAAAATAGAAAAAAAGATTAGAGCTCCGTTTTAAAAAAAAAAAAAAATTACAGCTTAGGTTCCTAGTTCTCCTTCCTTTCTCCAGAAAATCCCAAAATTTTGGCCTTTTGACGCTTTGACCATCTTCCTCCTTCCGTTTTCTTTCACTGCCGTCCCCTGCGCGCCCCTGCCGTCGCTGCCCGTCGCCGTCGCCGTCGTTTTGCTCCGTCGCTGCCGTCACGCCGTCGCCCGTCGCCTCCCCACGCCTCCGCCGTCGCTCCCACGCCGTCCCGTCGCACGTTTCTCCCTTCTCCGTCGCGTCCCGTCACCCCGAGTTAACCCCCCGACGTCGCCACCCCTTTTCGGCCGCCGTCCTCGTCACCTCCGTCGACCCAGCTCGCCACCGACGCCGTGCCTAGCCTCCTCCGCCGCGTCGCCCAGCCCCTGCACGCCGCCGTTTGAAGTCGTCGCCGTTTCCCCTCCAGCGTCCGCGTCGCCCCTGTTTCTCAGAATTCAAAATTTTGATTTCAGGGAAAACTCCCTTTTAATCCTCCATCTTTTCATATTTATTCCTTTTGGTTACTAACCTTATTTTTTTTATCTCTGCAGAACTAATAATAATCTTTATATTGTTTGTTTATTATTATTGTTATTAGTCACTAACCTTTTAATTTTCGCACAACTAACTTCACTAACTTTTGTTATTGTTATAATTGTTACTAACTTACTAACCTTACTAACCTTTTATTATTGTTATAATTGTTACTAACTTACTAACTTCACTAACCTTTATTATTATTGTTATTATTATTAATAACTAACTTTGCTAACTTTATTAACCTTTATTATTGTTATTATTACTATTATTAACAACTAATTCTAACAACTAACTTTTATTATCTTTATTATTATTATTATAATTCATGGAAGGTTATACCTCCTATTTATTTATTATTAGTGGATGGCCAAAAAGCCTCGCTTTATTTATTTGTTTATTATTTATTGACTTTTAATCTTCCTTTATGTGCTTTTTATTTGCATATGATATTTAATTTCTGCAATTTTTAAGTGGATGGCCAAAAAGCCCCACTTTATTTATTTATTTATTTATTTGTCCTTTATTTACTTTATGTATTTTTTTTATATAAATGGTCAAACTTATTTCACTTTCGGCTATAAAAATAAAAATAATAACAAAAAAAGAATTTTTTTTATGTGAATAATTAACTTCATTTGTATGTCTAACAAAAAAAAATCAATTTTTAACAAAAAAGCCAACCATCTTTTATTATTTTTGGATTACATATTTTTATTTATTTCTTTTAAAGAAAACATTAAAGAAAATCAATAAATTTTTTTAAAAGTAATAGTAATTAACAATTTAAGAAAAGTAAAAAAAATAAAAACAACAAAATATTAAAAAATTATGATTAAATAAACAAAAAAAATTAATAAAATATTAAATCAATTTCCATATCCGAATGATCCGGCAGGATCCACGGTTTGGAAAATATCAACTTTTTTTGAATAAAAATAAATATAAAGATAAAAATCCATATTTTACGATATGGATTAAATTATTTAAAATTTCGTCAAATTCCGTGTCCGGGTGACTCGGCAGAGTCCATGGTTCGGAATTAAAACTTCCGTGTCCGGGTGACTCGGCAGAGTCCATGGTTCGGAAATATCAAATTTTATACAAATTAATTACTGAAGACTTTTAAACCCGTCTTAATTTAAAAATCTACATCCGACTAATTCAGTTAAAATTTCTAGTTAGAAAATTAACTGAATATTTTTTTAAAGCAAAGCAAAACAAAATTGAAATCAACTAAGGTACCAATTTTTTGGCGTTTTAACAAAGTTGTTTTAACGTAACCGTACTCCCGAATCCTCGAACTCTCGCAGACCAATTTTAAGGTATCCAATCGACCTGAGCGAAAACCGATTGGTGGCGACTCCCGAAAATGACCCGCACGTTGCCACACCAATGTTTTTCTATTTTTTATTTTTCAAATACTATTCTTACTTTCCTAATATAAAGAATTTATAAATGATACAAATGTGTTTAAATTTTAAATATTAGAAAAAAATAAAATTTTGAATAATAAAAAAAAAGAAAAATATTAACTTAGTAAACTGAATATAAAATTCCAATTTTTTAAAAACTTATAAATACTTAAAATATGTTTTATATTTAAATAATTTTGTGTATCAGTGTCAAATATGAAAGTATAGGGATTCAATATTACAAAAATGAAAAAATAACAAAGTTTCAACAAAATTATATTTTGGATGAAAATGAATAAAATTTTAATCCAACATTATAGCACATGTTGGGTATTTCTTTTGTTATACCAAAATTTATTGCATGTCCTTTTAAGAATTCTCCAGCTTCTTCCATTTTCATATAATTCTTTATATGGTCAAACCTGTAGTCAAGGCCTAAAAATGTGTAATTTAGTTATAACTTTTAAAAAAATAAACCTCCGAACTTTTCTCCTTAATATAGTTAATGTAAGACAAAATAAAAACTTGCAATCACAAAATTATTGACTTTATCTTTTAACAATTTCAAAACTACTTCAATGCTATGAGCCTCTACTATGAAATACAATATTCAAATAAAAATTACTTCTATTTTTTTATACAACTTGTAAGTCCTTAGCTCCAAAAAATTTAAAAAGAAATAATATTTTAATACTATTTGGTATAGAATAAGAGATAGCTGCTAAGAATAAAAATTGTTTTACAATATTAAAAGGGATGACCACGTGGAAAAAATAACTATTATAATTTTTCCAATATTTTAAAACATTGGAAAATGTAAAAAAATTGCTGCAAAATTATAATATAAGTAACTAATTCTAATAGCCAATAACATTTTTTTCCTAATTTTTTACCAATGGCCTTTGCTACAATGATAATTTTTTTTATTTTTTATAATAGGTGTTTGAGTCGTACTTGAATTATATTACTCCCTTCATCTCGAAACATTTGAACCATTTCATTTCACAAGCAAACCAAGAAAAATATATTGTTTCCCGCAATTTTCAAACATTGCCCTATGTGTTCGATATCGTCCTACCGGTCCTCATCCTCCATCATTAATCTCGTCCTCCATCATCGATCATCGTGTCCTTGATTGCCGATTGCCTCTGTCATTGTTCCGTTGTCGATCTCATCGATTGCCTCCTTAATTGTGGCTTCCATCTTCATCTCCCGTGTTCGGCTTCTATCTATGCCTTCGGCTTCCATCTCCATTTTAAACTTCCATCTCCAGCTTCTGTCTACACTTTCTGTAACGACCCAAGTCCAAAACCAGTTAACGGAACACTGCCCACACCATTTGGGCTATCTTTTGGAAAATAATAAGCGCTAGGTGCTTATATTCTGAAACTGGAGCCTATATATCCACATAAGGCTTCCTCATCTTGAAACCATCCATTTGTAACATAATTTTGAAAGATATCTGATAAAATCCATTTGTAACATAGTCTCATCGTCAATTTGTAACATCCCCATATCCTACATGGGTGAATTGTAGGAAGCCTTATAAGGATATATAGGCTCTAATTCCGGAACATAAGCACTTAGCGCTTATCCTTTTCATAAAGGATAGCCCATGTGATATAGGCAGGTGTTCCGTTAACCGATTCTGGACTTGGGTCATCATAGATGGTATCATCCATAATCATCCATGTGGGATATGGGGGTGTATTTTGAACGCAGTTTTGGCATCCATTTGCCATATCTCATAATCATAGTGTGCAGCAATAACCCATAAAATTTGGATGGATGTAAGCATGACAACTGGTGAAAAAGTCTCATCATAGTCAGTACCATGAATTTGATTAAAACCTTTTACAACCAATCATCCTTTAAAGGTAATCACATTACCATCCATGTTAGTTTTCTTCTTGAAACCTATTTACACCCTATAGGTTTTACCCTTTCAGGTGGATCAATCAAAGTCCATACTTGGTTTTTATACATGGATTCTATTTCGGACTTCATGGCCTCTAGTCATTTCTTAGAGACAGGCCCCAACATAGCTTGTTGGTAAGCTGTGGATTTATCGTGATCCATGAGCATCACATCACCAGTGTGAGTTACAAGAAATTCATATCTCTTGAGCTCATACCGAATCTTACCAGACCTATATGGGCTCTGTACTACAGGAACAAACTCTTGAATCACAACATCTTGTGGTGTCTATTCAGGTTCCGTTTCAAGTTCGATGTCCCCTTGTTGTTTTTTAATTTCTTCAAGTTCTACTTTCCTCCCACTAGTTCCTTTTCATAAAGGATAGCCTATGTGGTATGGGCAAATGTTCCATTGACCAATTCTGGACTTGGGTCATTATAGATGGTATCAGAGCCAGGTTTGGTTCAAAGTATATGGTAGAGTTTGCCGGTATAGGACGGGAAAACCTCCTTACACTGAGAGTCCATTTTTAAGTACCTAACACTTATTTTTTTCTAAAGGATAGCCTATGTGGTGTGAGCAGATGTTCCGTTAACCAAATCTGGACTTGGGTCATTATAGATAGTATTAGAGCTAACCCGGGAGCATGATGGTGCGGCATTGTGGGTGTGCACATGCATCGTCGACCAGGACTAATCCTAGATTTGAGAGGCTACTTAGCTAAGGGCTAAGTAGTTCGATTAGAAAGGTTACTTGGTCCAGGGTACCAAGTAATCTGACTGACCCCAACGAGGACATTGGTTACATAAGACGAGTAGTTTGTAACACCCCCATATCTTACATGGGTGAATTGTGGGAAGTCTTATGTGGATATATAGGCACCAATTCCAGAACATAAGCACCTAGCGCTTATCCTTTTCATAAAGAATAGCCCATGTGGTGTAGGCAGGTATTCCGTTGACCGGTTTTGGACTTGGGTCATTATACCTTCAGCCTCCAACTCCATTTTTAGCTTCCATCTCCGTCTTCCATCTGCATCTTCGGTCGTCATCTCTGTCACTATCATTTGTTATGATCTCACCAACGAGAAGGATCTGAGGCTAGCGAGCAGTGTAACGGTTACCTCAGTCGAAGATCCTTCCTCCGATTCACCTCAATCAGAGATCATTCCTTCAATTCACTTCGATCGGAGATCCTTCCTCCGGTGTATTGCCTATGTCACCTCCAACATTAGTTTCGCTTACAGCCACGGATCAGACAATAAAATGGATTTGAGATCATTCCGGTATTGGCTCAACTGATATCGTAGAAGTAGAGAGGTTAAGAGTGTAACCAAGTCACTGGATGAAATTTCCAGCAAGGGCACATGAACAAAAATAGATAGCATTAAGAGGGGTATAATGGTAAAGTTGCATGTTAAAATTTACTAAAAAAGTAAATTTTGCAAAAAAATTAGGACAACCCAAAATGGAAAATGTTGCAAAGAAAGTGGGACGAAGGGAGTATTTTTTTAATATTGACAAGATATGTAAACTTTCATATAGTATATATTCATCCAACTTGGAAAACGAACTTAATTATAAAACTTTATATTCAAAGACATGTTTTTATAGTAGAACAAACTTAGGCCATACTTGTTAAGTTGAAATTTTAAGTTTTATAAATAATTATTGTATTTGAGATAATTATTTGGCAGTAATATAGAATTAAAGGCAGCATGTTTGATGAAAAAAAAAAATAAAGAGAAAACCTTAGTGGGAATCTAAGAGTTTTAGCAATGAAGGGAAAGATTAACTCAAAAAATATATATATAATATATGATTCTGTAATATAGAGTCAAGTGCAGGCAAGTTTAAAGCAAAAATAAAGCTAAGTGGCAACTAAAGCTCTCTTTTAGTGTTTTATTGCTAATATAACTCTAATTAGATAGACAATGAAAAAATTAGATTTCATTAAAACAACAAAATAACTTGTAGTGTAAAGGTAAAAATTTGAACATGCACTTTCATACTTTATATATGTGTGTGTGTGTGTGTGTGTGTGTGATTCTTATTTCAAAAAAAGTATGAAGGTACACAAATATTGAACGGCTTTTTTACTCTCTAGTTATAAAGCTGTTTACTAATTTAATGAGACCTAGATATGTCATTATATATTTAATTAGATTTTTAATACCATTATAACATCCTAGAGAAAAAAATCACATGGCCCAAGGATTTCTCTTTTGCTTTGTCACTTCTCCTGATTTTGCTCGCTTGATTGGTTTTAATTTAGCCACTAATGGCTAAAGTATTCAAAACACCTCCAATTTTTAATCCCTTATCATTTGAAGCCTCTTATTTTAATCTTGTGCACTTCGTAATGTGAGAGTGCTGGAAAGTTTTTTGCACTATCCAACAAGCCAACACATTCCCTGTTGGAAAATCCTCGCATGGCAGCATATCAACTTAATTTTTGAACAATATGATTTGTGCTCTAAATGGAAAAAAAATGAAGAAAAAAAACCCATAAATTATTTTATCTGTTATGGAAAAAATTTGTGAGTTGTTACTAAATTTAAAATTTTGCAACAAACATGCGTCTATGTTTACTGTAATGTAAAAAATATCATCAAACATAAGATTTTATCAATTTATTTATCTTTTAACTTATTAAAACAAATGTTTTTATTAGAACTTAAGAGTGCAACTTAATACCAAAAATAAAAAAAGTAAAGATACATAAATTGACTTGACCATTACTCTTAAGTTATAAGAATTAATGTAATACCCTCATATCCCACATGGGTGAATTGTGAGAAGCCTTATGTAGATATATAGGCTCTAGTTTCGGAACACAAGCACCTAGCACTTATCCTTTTCACAAAGGATAGCCCATGTGATATGGGCAAGTATTTTGTTGATCGGTTCTAAACTTCGGTCATTACAGATGATGTCGGAGTCGACAGAAGACCATGATGGTATGGCATAGTGGGTATGCACATGCATCGTCTACCGGGACTGATTCTAGATTTGAGAAGCTACTTAGTCCAATTAGAGAGGTTACTTGGTCCAGGGAACCAAGTCCCAGACCAAGTAATCTGACTGACTCCAACGAGGATGTTCAGTACAGAAAGGCAAAATACCTGGTCACACTACATAAGCTATATCCTTTATGAAAAGGAATAAGTGCTATATGCTTATATTATGGAATTGAAGCCTATATATCCGCATAAGGCTTCTCACAATTCACCCATATGGGATATGAGAGTGTTACAAACTCTCCCCCTCACATACCCAACTTCCTTGTTGGGGTCAATCGGATTACTTGATTCCCCGGACCAAGTAACCTATCTAATCAGACTATTTAGCCCTAAGTCAAGTGGCCTTTCAAATCTAGGATCAGCCCTGGTAGATAATGCATGTGTACACCCACTATGTCACACCATTATTGTCCCAGGTTAGCTCTGATATCATTTGTAACGGCTTAAGTCCAGAATCGGTTAACGAAGCATTTGCCCACACCATATTTTCTGAAATTGGAGCCTATATATCCACATAAGATTTTCCATAATTCAGCTATGTGGGATATGGGGCTGTTACAAACTCGCCCCTTATATACCCAACGTTCTCATTGGGATCAGTTGGATTACTTAGTTCGCCAAACCAAGTAACTTCTCTAATCGGAGATATAAGGGTGTTACAAACTCCCTCCTTATATACCCAATATCCTTGTTAGGGTCAGTTGGATTACTTGATTCCCCGAACCAAAGAATCTCTCTAATCAGACTACTTAGCCTCTAGCTAAGTAGCCTCTCAAATTCAGGATCCGTCACGGTAAATGATGCATGTGCACATTCACTATGTCACACCATCATGGTCCCAGGTCGGCTTTGATGCCATTTGTAATGACCCAAGTCCAATACCGATCAACGGAACACCTGCCCATACCACATGTGTTATCCTTTGAAAAATGATAAACACTAGGTACTTATGTATGGAACTGAAGACTATATATCGACATAAGGCTTACCACAATTCACCCATGTGGGATATGAGAGTGTTACAATTAAGTATGACACTTTTAATGCTACATAAACTTTAGCGTGGTAAAATTCATCCTAAAGTATGACTTTTGCTTAATCCCCACTAAGTATGAGAAAGCTTATTACGTAATAAAATTCATGCAAAAGTTTCACATAAAAATTTATAAGTGTTGCAACACAAAAAAAATAATTTTAGGTATAAAAAGTATATATTAAAGAATAATTTTAGATATAAAAAGTACAAAGCTGCACAAATATTAAAAAACTTTTTTTTCCCTTCAGTTATAAAATAGTTTACTATTTTAATAAGACCTAGATATGTCGTTCTATATTTAATTAGAGTTTTAATACCATTATAATATCCTATGGAAAAAAATCGGATGGCACAAGGATTTATTTTTCGCTCTCTCACGCCTTCTAATTTTGCGCGCCTAGTTGACCACTAATGGCTAAAGCATTCAAAACACCACCAATTTTTATTTCCTTATCATTTGACGCCTCTTATTTTAATCTTATGCACTTCCTAATGTGAGCTTGTTGGAAAGTTTGTCCCCCTATCCAACAAGCCAACACATTCTCCGTTGAAAAATCCTTACACGACAATATATCAGCTTAATTTTGGAACTATATGATTTGCGCTCTAAATGGCAAAAAAAATAAAGAAAAAAACCCATAAATTTTTTTATCTATTATGAAAAAAATTTATGAGTTGTCACTAAAGTTAAAATTTTGCAACAAACATGCGTCTATGTTTATAGTATTGTAAAAAAAATTCATCAAACATAAGATTTTGTCAATTTATTTATTTATTAACTTATTAAAACAAATGTTTTTATTAGAACTTAAAAGTGTAACTTACTGGCACAAATAAAAAATGTAAAGATATATAAATTGACGTGACCATTTTACTCTTAAGTTATAAGTACTAAGTATGACACATTTAATGCCACATAAACTTTAGCATGTGAAACTTTAGCATGAATTGAACAAAGCTTTAGTATGTGAAACTTTAGCATTTGAAATTCAGGAGGGAGAAACTTTAGCGTGCTAAAGTATGACTTTAGCATGTGAAACTTTAGCATGGTAAAATTCATGCTAACGTATGACTTTTGCTTATTCCCCACTAAGTATGAGAAAGCTTATTATGTGGTAAAATTCATGCTAAAATTTTATATGAAAATTTATTAGTGTTGCATATTAAAAAATAATTTTATGTATAAAAAGTATATATTAAAAATTTATATAACTAAATACTTTTTAATAGTTCACCTATAGTTCTTCATTTATCCTAAAATTATAAGTTCTTTTACTCTTTTAATGATAAATAAATTTTATATTCTCTACTTAATTAGAGTTGTGTTAGTATTAGGGCTCTAAAAGGAGGGAAAGAAAAGAATCTACTTACAAAGATCTAAAAATATAATTTCCCATTTAATTGGTTATTTAATGGTTTTAAAATACTAGAAATACAATAACAGAGAAAAAAATGCAAAGTCAGGTGCGTTTAGCCTTTACTTTTTGTGAAATTTGCTATTTTGACTACAAAACTAACTTTGACCACTAAACTTAGTTAATTTTAATAAATATGACCCAAGTTTATTCTACTATAAAAGATATATGAATATAAAATCTGTGTCAATTAAGTTTTTTTCCCAACTCAGATGAATATATACTTTGAGAGCTTAGGTATTTTGTCCACATTAGAGTAATCATATAATTCACATATGACTCAAGCACACACTATAAAAAAAAAAAAAGAATTATTACTATAGCAAATGTCAATGTGAAAAATTTTATAAAAAAAATTCTTAGCTCCTATAATTAGTTACTTATATGCTAATTGATAGCCAAAGGCTATCGCCTCTATCTGGCCGAACTTCCTACCACAATCATGGCCAGAAGAAACTGGCGCTACCCGAGAAAAGGTGGGATCATACACCTCGGGAGATAGCCGAAAAGCCCCAAGCCCGGCACGCCAGGAAACTTGAGGATACTACTTGCCCCCCTGAGGTTGTAATAGATCGCCTTCGAAAAAGAGGCACCAGCTATCACGGGCCGAACATGATCTCCCCGAAGGTGGAACTCCCTGAAGCTGGGATCCCCCGAACTGGGTGCGTGTTTCCCGAAGAGGCACTGTCCGTACCAAAGGACGACCTCGCCCAGGGACCTCGGGAGTACGGCAGGAGCATTTAAGGAAGCATTTAAGGAAGCCTCTGACACGTCCTTTCACAGACGTCATAAGCCGCCTCAAAAGGCGCTCTGACACGCTGACGCCATCAGAATCACATCATGGCCCATCTCAGCACAAGGCTCAAGGCAACCTGCTACCAGCTATCTGTCCCCTACGCCCAGAAACTCAGGGAACATCTGACCGAACACGTGTCGCGATCTGAATGGGCTAGTTACTCCTATAAATACCAGGAAGTAAATACTTGGCAGGAGGTTGGTTAGCAAAGGTCTAACTCCCAGACTCTGAGAAAATCACTAGGCGAGACTCTTCAGCTCCTTTGTGCTATTTCCTCTGCCTTTTCTCAGCCACCACTGACTTGGGCGTCGGAGGCTCCCCCCCGGAAACACATTCCGGGGGCTTCCTAACCCTTTATTTCTGGACTTTCAGGCACACTCCTAAGGGCGGACCATCCTCCAGGCGTTCTTCCTCCTAGAAGTCTCTCCACCAGTCACCATGACTCTAAACGATGAGGCCCCCGGCCATCATTTGGCGCCGTCTGTGGGAACCCGCTCTGAGATCGCCGTCGTTGAAACTCGGCGTTCTAAGGACAAGGGGCTCCCAAGGTCCCCGTCCGCGCCTGAGACACAACCGGCTGCTGAGCAAACACTCCCAGGGACTTCTGTGCCCGAGGAAGATCGCCCTCCAGTAATCACTATGAGCTTCCTGAAAGACTTTCAGCGTTCGGTCGTGTCTGAAATGACACAGCAGATCGACCGAAGGTGGCCACAGAAAGCACAGGCCCAGAGATCTCCCTCACCAGCACGCCCTCGGGAGAGAAGCCCGAAGTCTACTCATTGCAGTTTGGGAAGCGGAGATCCGCGCGAAGAATCGTCCACAGAAAATACGCCCCTCGGGAAACAACGTATGGGGCGGAAGAGGTCTGAGCGACCGAGGGTCTTGCAGCAAAGAAGTTTGCTGCCTGAGGCGAGGTCCCTGTCCCCTCAGCGCCGAACTCGCTCCCCGAAGAGGCGCCGGCAATCTCCCTTCCCTGGAGAAGGGTCTACTGCCACAGTGATTATGGAGAGGATATTAGCACGGCTAGAAAGGGTGGAGAAACAAATGGCCAGAAAACCTGTTTGGGCCAGACTTTCGGGAACATTCTGCGAAGATGACTCCCCATTCATTCAGGCCGTTGTTGAGGCAGCCATGCCAGGTGACTTCAGAGTACCTCGGTTGGAGATTTATGATGGCCGTACTGATCCGCAGGCCCATCTGACGAAGTACAGACGCAGCATGATAATGCACGGTGCTGACGACGCTACCATGTGCAAGTGCTTCGAAGTCACCCTTACAGGGCCAGCAACTGCATGGTACAATTCATTGCCTTCAGGGACCATCACTGAGTTCCAGGAGTTGTCCACGGCCTTCACGCAACAATTCATTGGGAGTCGACCTACTGCAAAGATGCCTGTCCAGATGTTCGACATAGAGCAGAGGAACGGAGAAACCATCCGAGACTATGTCGAAAGATTCAACAGGGAAGCTCTGAGCGTCCCAGACTTCCGGCCTGAAATCCGCATTCTTGCCATGACACGGGGCCTTCGGCGAGACTCACAGCTATTCTACGAGTTCTCAAAGGACCCCCCGGAGACCCTCGGAGAATTCTACCAAAGGGCAGAACAGCACATGACCGCCGAGGAACTAAGAATGGCTGGGCCGAAGTCCGATCACCACCGCGCCGAAGGGTCCAATCAAAAAGCTCGGCATCCGACCGAATAGGCAGGATGACCTCGGAGGATCCAGGGAAGGAAACCCCAAAGTTTTACACCACTGAGCACTACACGAACCAACATCCTCATGGCGCTGGAAAGGCAAGGGACGCAGATTCGGCGGCCAAGGGCCATGACTGCCGATAATAAGAAGAATGCAAAGAAGTTCTGCCAGTTTCATTGCGACCACGGTCATGACACCGAAGACTGCTTCCAGCTGAAGAAGTACATAGAGTCGCTGATAAAGCAGGGCCAACTTCGGAAATACCTGCGGATGCCATCCCCGAAAGGCAGAAAAGTGGAGGAAGAAAGGGCCGAAGATGAGGACTATGACTCCGACAGGCGGAGAAACCGAAGTCCAAAAAGGCGCCCTCCACCTCCGACAGGGGTTATCCAAACAATCACCACGGGGCTCCCATCCTCGGAAAGAAAGCGGAAGGTCAGAGAAATTGCAGTCATGGAATATCAAAATCTAGCAAAGAAGCTGGCCCGCAAAGATGGATCCACCATCGTCTTCCCCCACGACGATCCGCTGCTGATCATGGCGAGGATAGGGAACTGGGACGTCAAAAGGGTGCTACTTGATGATGGATCAAATGCGGACGTCCTATTCTCGCACCTATTGCCGAGCTTGGGCATCTCCAGCAGCGAGCTTAAGCCAGTCACCTCGCCCACCTTTGGGTTTGGACCATCCGAACTGCCCGTTCTCGGATGGATCTACTCCCACTGATGATGAGAGGGACTTCGGTAGATGGAGCAGCTGAGTTGTACGCCTCCACAATGGCGAGGTTCATCGTCATGGACGTCCCGTCCTCGTACAACGCCATCCTTGGAAGGCAGACACAGGGAAACCTGCACATTCGCCCTGATGTGAAGTACTTGACTGTCATATTCGCCACCAAGGATGGAGATGCAGAGATCTTCATAGACCAGGCCGAGGTAAGAAAGGTGTTTGTGAAAGCACGAAAGGCTCCGGCGAGCAACTTCGCACAAACAATGGAGGCAAAGGCGCCAGAAAAGGGCAAAGAAGGAGATCTCGCAAAAGCGGAAATAGAAACAGTAGAACTTATCCCAGGACAATCTACCCGAATAGGGAAGAGCTTGGCCGAAGGTGAGAAGGAAAACCTTGTATCCTTTCTGCTGAAAAATAAAGATCTGTTTGCCTACTCACCGAAAGATATGCCAGGGGTAAACCCTGGCATAATACAGCATAGCCTCAAAGTAAGCCTGAAAGAAAAACCTGTCGGCAAAAGAAACGAAGCATCTCAGCCCACAAGAGCAACTTTGTCAAAACCGAGGTCCAGCGTCTATTAGACGCCAAAGTCATCAGGGAGGTGAAGTACCCCGAATGGTTAAGCAACGTGGTCATTGCCACAAAAGAAGGTAGTAGCAAACTCCGGATGTGCATCGACTTTAGAAACTTGAACGATGCTTGCCCGAAAGACTCATACCCTCTGCCGCCAATAGATCAACTGGTAGATTCAACTGCCGAATATGGGCGCCTAAGTTTCCTAGACGCCTTCAGTGACTACCATCAAATAAGGATGGACCCCGAAGATGAAGAAAAAACCGCCTTCATCACCGAGGGAGGAACATACTGCTATGTCAGGATGCCCTTCGGGCTAAAAAATGCAAGAGCCACCTACCAAAGGTTGATGAACAAGGTCTTTAAAGACCAAATGGGGAGAAACATGGAGGTGTATGTTGATGATATGATAGTCAAGAGCAAGCTGCCTAGTTATCACGTTGCAGATCTAGAGGAAACCTTCCAAAAGCTCAGAGCCTTCAGGATTCGGCTCAATCCTGAAAAGTGCATCTTCGGGGTAACCTCGGGAAAATTCCTTGGGTACATGGTATCCGAAAGAGGCATTGACGCTAACCCCGAGAAGATTAAGGCGCTGCTTGAGTTCCGAACTCCTGCCACAGTCAAAGACGTGCAGAGGCTCACCGGAAGAATAACCTCCCTGAGCAGATTTATTTCCAGGTACGGAGATAGGTGTCGACCTTTCTTCAAAGTCCTCACAAAGGCAGCAAAAGTGGAAGGCGACCTCGGAAGGAATGATCACCCTTGGGATGAAAATTGCCAAAAGGCCTGGGAAGAACTCAAAGTCTACTTGGCTAGCCTGCCGACTCTGCGACAACCTCGGGAGGGAGAGCCCCTCGTTTTGTACCTCGCCGTCACGGAGAAAGCTATAAGCTCGGTCCTCGTGAAAGAAGAAGGGCCAAAGCAATGGCCAGTCTATTACGTCAGCAAATCCCTGCATGGCGCCGAAGTCAGGTACCCTCTGCTTCAAAAAGCTATATACGCCTTGGTGCTTGCAGGGAGAAGGCTGCGACCATACTTTCAGGCTCACCCCATCATCGTCCGAAGTAGTCTACCACTACGGGATGTTATGAAGAAAGTTGATCATTCGGCAAGGCTCTCCAAATGGTGCATAGAGCTTGGCGAACACGAAATCATATATGAACCTCGGAAGGCCATAAAAGCTCACGCACTGGCAGATTTTATCGCCGAAATACCCACCACTAAGGAAAGCCATTTGGATCCAAACGGAGGTGAGCCAGAGTGGACCTTGCATGTTGACGGAGCCTCGGGATCCGAACACCAGGGAGCTGGAGTAATTATCAGAGGACCCGAAGGCCTAACGGTAAAGAAGGCTATCAAGTTCAGCTTCAGTGTCACTAACAATGTGGCTGAGTATGAAGCCCTCATAGCGGGATTACGCTTGGCCAGAAGGATTGGCGTGAGAAAATTAAAGGCTCACAGCGATTCCCAGCTGGTAGTTCGGCAGACGGCAGGAGATTATGGGGCGAAGGACCTAATCTTGGCAAAATACCACGAGCTGGTAGCAAAGCTCATCCAAGAGTTTGACGCCGTATGGATCGAAAATGTACCTCGGCGGAATAACACTGAGGCAGATTGCTTGGCGAAGTCAAAAACATACACCGAGGTGCTAGACCACCCAAGCATCTTAGTGCTGAGCATAGCGACCTCGGGAAAAGGATGGAAAGATCCCATAAAAAGATACCTCGCAGAAAATAAGCTCCCCGAAGACCCCGGCGACGCTGCAAAACTACGAAGACGCTCAGGCCGATTCTTCCTGATTGGTGAAGAATTATACCGACAGGGATATGCAAACCCGCTGCAAAGATGCGTGGATGAAGAGGATACTGAAATGGTCCTTGAAGAGGTTCACGAAGGCATGTGTTGTTCACATATTGGAACTTATGCCCTTGCGGCGGTGATACTTCGCCAAGGATACTTCTGGCCTACCCTGAGAAAGGATGCAAGGCAGTTCGTCCGAAAGTGAGGAAGTTGCCAGAGACACGCGAACATCCAGAGGGCACTCTCGGAAATGGTATCCTCGGCTGACTATCCTTGGCCTTTCGCAGTCTGGGGTATAGACCTTATTGGGCCACTCCCCTCAGCGCCTGGAGGCGTGAAATTCTGCGTGGTAGCAGTAGACTATTTCTCAGCAAAAGAAGTGCAGAAGTTTGTATGGAAGAACATTGTATGCAGATTCGGCATACCGAGGGTACTAGTGGCTGATAATGGATCCCAGTTCATAGACAAAGGATTCCAGGAATTTATTAGCGACCTCGGAATGAAGATGCACTTCGCCCCAGTAGCTCACCCCCAAAGCAACGGGCAGGTGGAAGTATCCAATAGGACCATAAAAGATGGCCTGAAAAAGAGACTGGGGGAAGCAAAAGGGAAATGGCCAGGAGAACTCCAAAGCGTATTATGGAGTTACCGAACGACGCCCCGAAGAGCCACAGGGGAGACTCCCTTCTCACTCGTCTTTGGTACAGAGGCCATTATCCCAATAGAGATAGTTCAACCTTCAGTACGGGTGCAAGTATTTGATGAAGGTGGAAACGACCTCGGCCTCAGAACCAAGCTCGACCTCGTCAGTGAACACAGAGAAATAGCCGAGCTGAGGAGAAAAGCTTTTCAGCAAAGAGTGGCCGCGGCTATAAACTTACGGGCCAGGCCAAAAGAAATCAAGAAAGGAGACCTCGTTCTCCGAAAGGCTGACTTTGCGCCCCGAAGGCCGTCCCATGGAGTACTTCGCGCAAACTGGGAAGGACCTTATCTGGTCCTCGCCGAAGTACGAAAAGGCGTGTACAAACTTGGCGATGCCGAAGGCGTAGAATTGAAAAACACATGGCACTCAGACGCCTTGAGAAAATTCTACGTCTAAGCTTGAGCGAAGGAATCATACTGTGCGAAAAATATTCTAAGTACAGAAGTGTCTTGAGAAAATTTCTTAAGTGCAGAATTGTACAGAATTCCGCAAAGATGCTCGCCACAAGCGCAGATATGACTTTCCGAAGTCCCTTGAGCCATCACGCTCGGGAAAGATGGGAAAATCTCTCAGCGGTACTCGCCGTAATAAGCGCAGAAACGGTTTTCCGAAGTCCCTTGAGCCATCACGCTCGGGAAAAATGGAAAACAAAAAATCTCGCAAAAGGTTTCTTAAGTCTCTTAAGCGAACATGCTCGGGACAAGGGGAAATGAAAAATTTTGACTAAGGGGTTTCCGAAGTCCCTCGAGTGAACGTGTTCGGGACAGAATGGAAATGCAAAAACCTGCAAAAAGACTTAGTCAAATTTTTCAGACTTTCCAAAAAGCCTCTTGAGCGAACAGGCTCGGCCAATGGAAAAGTCTTTCACACTTAGTCAAGTTTCTTTGATCGCAGGCTTTCCGAAGTCTCTTGAGCAAATGTGTTCGGGGCAATGGAAATAAAGAAACTTGCGAAAACACTTAGCCAAAAAAGATCTTCATTTACAATGATCAGGCTTACAAAGAAGAAGTGCCCGAAGAAGGAGAACAAAGAAGAAGAGGTCGCTAAAATAGCCTAAGGGTTCTCGGCGTCCCGGGAGCTACCAGCCTCTGTGCGTTTTTCCACCACATTCGGCGCCGGAATTGTGGGAGGCAGGTTCAGGTGCTCGATTTTTGACCAGGACCACCGAGGCCCCTCGGGAATGTTCAGAGCTTCCAAAAAATAGAGGTCCAGACCTGGGAACCTCTCAAGGACTTGATGCCGAGCAAGGCAGAATCCGTCCTGGAACGCGACCTTGTTCATTTGGTAGAATTTGTCCTTTTCAACCTCAAGGACCTCGAGCTCGTCCTGCAGGTCCGCAACCTCCTTCTTCAGGGCCTTTATCTTCTTCTTTTCGGGCTCCTTCTTCAAAGACTGGACCTCGGCTTCAAGGGCGTTTTTCTCGCTCACCAACGACCGAATGAGATTGTCAGATTCTGACTTATCCTTGAGAAGGTCTTGGTTGGCGGCGAGCATCCCGGCCACCTGATCACCGAGGTCAACAATCTTCAGAGAGGAGTTCTTCTCAAGATCTTCCTTCTCCTTCCGGAACTCCTCCCGAAGGGCAGCAACTTCTTCCTTCGCAGCGTCTGACAGCTGCTGGTTCTTGGCGATCAATGCCAAGCGAGTGGCCTTCGCCTTCTCTAAGGTCTCTAAGGCCGTAGCTCGGAACTTCGCCTGCCTGGCCATCCGAACTCGGAGAAAGCCGGCGTACCCCAGCAGCTGCAAAAAGATGAACGCAAGGTCAGTAAGAGCCAAACACTTAGGAAAAATTGAAGGGAAAAAGGTGTGAAGAACATACCTGAGCGGCATGCTCGGTGACTTTAGCGGCAAGGGTGTCATCATCCGGATGGGCCGCCGCAATAGCCTTGAAGGAGGCCTTTGTAAGCACCCCCTTCGAAATTTGCTTCGCCATTTCAGGACAATCCTCGGAGTACAAGTTCATGTCCTCCGTGAATGTCCAGAAAGGCTCTTTGGGAACCTCCCCTTGCGGGACTTTGGCGTCACGAAGGGCCCGCGCCTTCGCGTGTTCGGCCGCCCAGTTTGGGGTAAGTAACTCCCCTGCACGGCGAAAACGAGAAGTGGGTCAGAGACAAAGGAAAATTCAGAAAAACAAAAAGAAGCATACTTGTTCTGAAAGCAACAAACCTGGCGGCACTTCGAATACGGCATCCTCGAAATCCTGAGACTCCTCGGTCTAAATCCCCTTGCCTTTCTGCCTGCGCCGCTCCTCGGCAGAAGGAGCCTCTACGACGGCCTCCAGAAGGGCCTGCAGCGCGGAAGGGCTCTGGGGTGGGACGTCGGCGGAAGAAACTTCGGTAGCAGCAGGGACCTCGGCAGCAGCCTCGGACGCCGGAATCTCGGCTGTCCCAGGCTCCTCATCAGCCTCTTCGGAAATCTCCTCCAGAGGAACTTGGGCAGCTTTCTTTGCCCGTTTCCCCGAAGGCCCGGCGCCAGTAGACTTCCGCCTTCGGGAAGCCGCCTTCTTTGTCTGATCGCCCTTCTCCACTTGGCCGGAGAAAAGGGACTTATAATACGCGGCAGTCCCGTCGCCCATCTCTGAAAAAGAAGAGAAATATCAGCGTAAGTCCGAGGAAAAAACAGCAAGGGAGTAGAAGACAACTCACTTTCGACAAGCATTTTGAAAGAGATTTCCTCCTTAAAAAGCTTGACCAACCAGGAATCCTTCCCAGCGATGGCAGGAGCTGGCATCTCGAGGTCAGTCTCGTGCTCCTTCACCACCTTTAGCTCCCGAAGAACCTCTTCGGTCATCAACTTCTAGTTGATGGGAAAAGGGTAAAGGGCGCGCGGAACAACCTCGGGAGTCCAGTCAGAGACAGCCCGAATGCGGCCGTCGAAGTCCGCGAAAGTGGAAGCCAACTCTGGAGTCAGCAACAACCTCGGATCAACAACGTCCACATCTAACTTTCCCTGAGCCCACTTGGTCGGAACATACGACCAGGCCTCCTCCATCTTCAGGAAGAAGAATTTCTGTTGTTACCCCCGCTAACTGTCCTTGGTGGCGAAGGTGAACATGAATTTTTTGCTCCCGGATCCCCGAGGTAGCATAAAATAGAAGCCACCTTTTGGGATCACAAAGAGCTTGCAGTACTGCATGAAGATTATAAAATGGGGTTTTATCCCGAACACGCCACACATACAGAGGAAGGCGTTAAAATAGCAGAACGAGTTCGGGGGAAGCTGGTTCACAGCAATGCCATGGAATTGGCAGAACTCACAAACCATCTTCGGGGGAGGATACCGAAGTCCGGCCTTCAGCTGAGCTCGGAAAATGGTAAGCTCGTTACTATGGTTTGAAAAAGCATAATGGCTAGAGCGAGGCAGCATAGTAACGGCGTAAGAGGGAAGAAAGAACTTTTTCTTCCACCTCTCTAGTTTTGCGGGGGTAGTGCAACAAGGATGGGCTAAAAGAGGCTGCCAGCTCTCAGGGATAGGCATTTTCGACATGAAAACGAGTTCGGAAAAGGCCAGAAAATAGTTTTCGGGAAAAACTCAAAAGAACAGAGGAATCAAAACACTCTGGAAAACAAAAACCCACCAAAAGATTTGCCAAAATCTGAGGATGCCGTCGTGAAAGTTGGCTGAAAAAAGCTCTGATTAAAGCAGCTTCACCACAGAAAGCAAGAAAGTACAAGAACAGGGGCAAAGCAGAGGAAAGAGCAGAAGTAAAAGCAAATGGGACTTATGATGGAATGGGCTATTTATAGGCCAAAGGTGGGTAACCGAAACATCGTCATAAGTACCCTTTGGAGGCGAACCGTCGCCGTAACTGCCCTCTGCACCTGAAAAGGAGCGCCTTCTGTAACCGACGCGACTCTCCTCCAATGGCAAAGCGCCACGTGTCAATCGCCGCGCCAAAACAGGGGACACGTCTCCTGACATCCCTAAAAAGCTGGGGCGTGTTGCTTAAACTGACACGCTTGGCCAGCAGACACGACGTTACACAGACCTGCAAGAAGAAAAAGCAGGTTACCTCGAGAACACCAAGAGACAGGCTATGGCCAAACAGCCCATGACCTTCGGGCAAGAGGTGTATCTTCGGCACAGGCTTCGCCTCGAAGACACCAAAGAACAGGCCAAGGCCGAACAGCCCATACCTTCGGGCAAGAGGTGCATTCTCGGAACAGGTTGAGCTTCCTAAGAGACTCCCAAGAACAACCTCGGAAAGAGATGCAAAACCGAAGTCTTCACTTCGGCTTTCCAAAGGGGGGCATGTGATAGCCAAAGGCTATCGCCTCTATCTGGCCGAACTTCCTGCCACAATCATGGCCAGAAGAAACTGGCGCTACCCGAGAAAAGGTGGGATCATACACCTCGGGAGATAGCCGAAGAGCCCCAAGCCCGGCACGCCAGGAAACTTGAGGATACTACTTGCCCCCCCGAGGTTGTAACAGATCGCCTTCGGAAAAGAGGCACCAACTATCACGGGCCGAACATGATCTCCCTGAAGGCGGAACTCCCTGAAGCTGGGATCCCCCGAACTGGGTGCGTGTTTCCCGAAGAGGCACTGTCCGTACCAAAGGACGACCTCGCCCAGGGACCTCGGGAGTACGGCAGGAGCATTTAAGGAAACATTTAAGGAAGCCTCTGACACGTCCTTTCACAGACGTCATAAGCCGCCTCAAAAGGCGCTCTGACACGCTGACGCCATCAGAATCACATCATGGCCCATCTCAGCACAAGGCTCAAGGCAACCTGCTACCAGCTATCTGTCCCCTACGCCCAGAAACTCAGGGAACATCCGACCGAACACGTGTCGCGATCTGAACGGGCTAGGTACTCCTATAAATACCAGGAAGTAAATACTTGGCAGGAGGTTGGTTAGCAAAGGTCTGACTCCCAGACTCTGAGAAAATCACCAGGCGAGACTCTTAAGCTCCTTTGTGCTATTTCCTCTGCCTTTTCTTAGCCACCACTGACTTGGGCGTCGGAGGCTCCCCCCCGGAAACACATTCCGGGGGCCTCCTAACCCTTTATTTCTGGACTTTCAGGCACACTCCCAAGGGCGGACCATCCTCCAGGCGTTCTTCCTCCTAGAAGTCTCTCCACCAGTCACCATGACTCTAAACGATGAGGTCCCCGACCATCACTAATCAAGAGGAATTTTAGCAGCAACTCCTTTTTTATATTTTTCCAATATTTTAAAACATTGAAAAAATTATAATAATTATTTTTCCAACATGATCATCACTTTGCATGTTGGAATAGAATTTTTTATTTTTAGCAACTAACTCTTTTTCTATACTAAATAATATTAATGTATTATTATTATTAACTTTTTTTAGATCTAGTCAAATCTTGTGAGTTGTATCAAAGTAGCATTACGCATGTATTGTTTTAGGTTTTAATTTTTGGAAAATTACTTAACCATAAATTTAGTTAAATTTGGCAAATATGCCCTAAAGTTTTTATAAATGATTTTGAACGTTAGTTTTGGCTAAATTTATTTTCTCTTTCCTTTGCTTGTATTATAAAAAGTACAAACATGCACAGATGTTAAACGAATTTTTTACTGTTCTATTATAAGATATTTGGTTCTTTTAATGAAGCTTAATTTCTCTATTCTCTACTTAATTAGAGTTATATTTAAACTAGAAAAGTGTAGAAAAAAAACCCCTCAAGTTTGCACTAAATTTAATTTTTTATTGCAAACTTACCCACCCTTCATTCTATGTTACAAAATTACTTATTATATGCAATTGATTTGTACGTTAATCTAAAGAAACCCTTAAGTTGCAATTAAATTTTATTTTCTATTACAAACTTACCCGCCTTTGATTCTTTTTTAGTTATATGCAATTATTTTTTTATTTGCGTTAATCCTACCTAAAACTCTTAAATTACGTTTAAATTTTTTTCACCACCAATATGTTGCTCTTGGTTCTATATTACTATCAAATAATGCCTTAAGTAAATACTTTATAAAAATTAACATTTCAACTTAGCGCTTCAAAAAATTTCATAGTCAAACCTTTTATTTGAATAAAAGACTTAAATATATGGTAAAAATAATGCTAACATTTGTACAAAAAAATAGTTTGTAAAACCTAAAATTTTTGTCAATTAATTTTTTTTCCAACTTGGATGAACATATGCTTTGAAAGCCTAGGTATTTGGTCCATGTTATGATCTTTCCTTAATAGATTGTATACCATTAATTTTAAATTGTACATTGATAAGAGGAATTTTGAAATCTTTGATTGGATATTAAAAATAACAGCAAATAACTTTATAAGTACTCTACTCTCACAAATAAAAAAAATTATCAGTTTTTTTTATGACAATTAGTACATATAGTAAATTCTACGTTATATTGTTGTTGTTGTTATTTATATTAAACAAAAATCTAATATGGTGAGCTATCTATTATAATAGATAACATAAATAAGGAGAATCGTAAAGAAATATTATAACTAAAATTTATGTAAGATACAAAAAATGAAACTAATAAGAAATATATCTAAACTAAAAAAGGTAAAATTATTATTGCTGCTATTTATTAACTTGATCGTTGGAATGTTTCCCCTGAGAAAACATCTTGGGGCTTTGACATTGTCTTTGGCTGCAGGACCTTCGATTCATCATCTCTGAAGCTCCAAGGTTGGCCCAACAAGCTTGAACAATCCCACTTTGAATATTAAAGAGAAACCTTTAAATGCATAATAGAAATATTTTTATTTTTATTTTTTGGTATGTGAGTGAGAGATACTCCAAAAAATGGTAAAGAACAGATTCCAAACATATTGATAATAATCTCAAGGCCTAAATATACAGATGGCTTATATATTATAGTGATTTAGCCAATCACTCCTCCAAACATTTTAGGGTATGAATCGAACCTTGAATTTTGATGAACAAGGCTTTGGCCAAACAACTTAACTTTTGTCCATTTAAAAAGAAAAAAACCATATAATTGCCACTTAAGTTTTCCAATTTTTATCTTTTGCACCCAAATATTTTATCTCCTCCACTTAGGCTATTATCTTCAATCCAAGCCTCCACCACCACCAAGACTGCCACCTCTCCTGTCCAGCAACTCCCTACCTTTAAGACCGCCACCTCCCATCTCCAGTGCCTCCCATCCTTTAGGCAAAACTTTTGAACTTGTTTTTTACTATAATAGAAAAATGAAGCAACTAATGAGCTGACTCATTATTATGTGGAAAAAAATAATTAAAATTCCTTAACTAAAATAAATTATCTAGATAAAATAATACCTTAAATTTTATGAAATTGAGTATTAATTCATCCAAGAACCAAAGATTTTGTGGCTGTCAAATATTCTGTGCTATATAAATTATTTTTTCAATAACCTTTCCTGAACGATCAACTAATATACAAATCTTGTTCTTACATTGTAATTGTTTATGAGTTATTTCTTAAGAATTGATAATTCAATAATGCTCATAAAGGTGAAAGACTATGATAAGGTGCATCTTAATGATTAACGCCCCATTTAGCGCCGATTAATGTTGTTCGGTTAATAAGTTTTTTGGTGTGTTGACCGGCCAGTTGGTATAGGTCCTAGTGTTTCCTTTCTTTAATACCCCTAGACTTGAAAAGAATTACTTTTTACGTGCCATTATTGAGATGATCGCGTGCCCACCTAGATCCACACACTTACTTTCCTCGCTCAACTGGTGTTCTAATTTTTGTGAGCACTCTAGTCATCAACCAAGGTACCAAAAAAAAAAAACATTATAAGCCAAAAAAGCTTATGGAAATGTGCTTGAACAATGGAACTGAAGCTACATCAAGCGTAGCAGTTACAGAAAATCTCGTTGTAGGTCTTCGGTATCGGAGAAGGAGACAGCATGCCAAACCCTGGTGAAGTGTCGACAACATCGTTGAATTGTTCTTGCCAGCAAAGCTGCCGCCATTGCATGCTCTTTTTGTCACTGAAGTATGAGAAACCTTGGTTGGTTGCCGAGAATGCAAGAGATTTTCCACAGAAATGAAGCTATAGCTAGGATTTTCTTTTCCCTTTCATTTTTCCTTCTTAATGGTTTCAGCCAAAGATCAGTTTTGTTTCATTCGAACCAAAGTCAAAGAAGTCTAACTTGTCCTCACAGTGTAAATATTGTGAACTAAAGGGAGAAACATTTCACCCTGGGTCCCACAAAGGTTGAAACACACATTAACTCCAACCTATTAAGTTATACTAAACTGAGCTTTTTAAGGGATTAGATTTAGAGGAAATTAGGAAATATTGAAAATTTTTGTACTCCATATTTGTGGTTTGAGAAATTTCAGCTGCAGATCAAGATATTTTAGAGGTTTAAATAAGGAGTTATGTTGATTCTCGCAAGATATCATTCAAATGATAGACATTGCATGACTGTAAAACTTGGTGATTAAACTGTACCTATTGCCTAATCTAAAAATTGTAAATAAAAGATATATTATAGCTTGAGAAATCTAGTTTAATATAAATTTTACAGGTTGCAATTTGAAGTTTCCTGTGCAGAGTTATGATCATTCTCATGTGAGTATGCAATTTGAAGCAGAACCAAGGCTTTTGAAAATTAAATTAGGCCCTAATGATAGTTCATACTATTTTAATTAAGTTCAAAAACCCAATTGATCAATGGTGGATGGAAGATCCAGCTTGAATAGGGTTTGCTACAATTGCAGATATGAGAACATGTAATGAGGCTACACTGAGGATTAGGACTTAGGTAGTAAGAGGTAAAGTTTTGGGTGCAAATGATTGAAATAAAAAACCTAGATAACTATGTTTAGTTGTAATTTAAGTCCTAAAGTTATTAGTGTGTATGATTAATAGAGGCCTACAATTTTAAATTGTGCAACAAGATACAATCTGTTACATAATTGACGAAAAAATTTCAGGTGATCGAGTTAGGTGATTAAAGTGTCTCAGTCATAGAAGTCTAGTTTTTTATTCATGCCTTCAAAATGTCTAGAGCAGCGATTGACCGGGCTACTATAATACTGAAGTCATCTAGGTATTCATGCCTAAACTTAAATCTTACTCACTACGATAAAGTTTTGATTAGCTAGTAGGAAAGTTGATTGTCGTTCATGGATAAAGAATTATTAAAATGAGTTGAAACAACCAATTTTTAAGAGACGACCGAAAACCTAGTCAAATATTATTCAGTCCTCTAGATCTTGATGAAATATAGTTTCTTTGGATGTTTTCTAAGAAAAAATTGAAGTTGAAAATTGATTCGATCATCCATCCAAAACGAAACAAAAACGTACTAGTATCTAATTTTTTAACACCAACACGTACACAAGGCCGCCTATGAAAAGTCGAAGTCAAGGAGGTCGGCGAAATCAAAGGAATAGTTGGCAACATCGAACGATCTGACGGCCATCAGATCAGATGGCAGCGGATAGTCGGGCGATGAGGGCTGATGCTGGTCGAGATCTTCAGTACCGTTCCCAGGAACATTCGAAAGCTCTTGCTGGGCAGAGGAGAAAAGGGAGCTGCCGAGGGGCTGAAAGGTGGAGGGAGAGCCGAAGCTGAGCATTTTAGAGGAGCAGGAGCCTATGGAAATGGAATCCGACTCCAACAGAAGTTGGGCTTTCGCTTGCCTGAGGAGGCTTGTGCAGGTATGGTGGCCATAGTATGTGCTCCGAAACTTGGCCGGGTTTTCATGGACTATCTGGATTTGTTTGGTTGCTTCGCACCCTTGATCGAACTTGTGTGTGCACCGATAGTAGCACCCGTTTAATTGGTTACCCGTGAAATTAACAATTAGATTAATGGTAATGAATTATTTGTCTGGCAACGGTAAATTTAATCTATTAAACTATTATAAAGTGAAAGAGAAGAAGATTTCTGTAATTGTAGTAATGATTAGATCCAACTGTCTAACATCTTATATTTTCCTCCATTAAATGACAAAATTACCCCTAAAATAAAAATATAAACCTATAAATGCCTCTTAAATGTTCTCAGTTTTGACTTACATTTAACATTTTAGCTAAAATTCATAAGTTTTTCTATTTTAAAGTGTGTTCATAGTGCACAACGAATCAACAATACTTTCTGTGACAATTTGTTATTCAGTCAACTATACAATATTTGTTTGAAAAAATAGAAGGTGATATTCAGTACTTCCATTGATACTAGATGTATTGCTAGTATAACTTTCAATTCACTTCAGATTTTTCAAAAATAATTGTTGTTCCAATTATATAGCAAACACACACGAATGTATGTGATAGACACACACGCACACACACATATATATGGCATTGTCAAATTAGTTATTTTACTATTTTAGTAAATAGATTTAAAATTATGATGCAATATTGGAGAATAAATTTTAAGAAAGTTTTCTGGACATGATTATTAATTGAGATTTTATGGCTTTCAGTCATGAATTAGAGGCTGATTTTATTGTCACCCAAGATGGGAATGTTGGCATGAATCATGGTCATTGATTCAAAATCTTGCCTTACAGTCATCTTTGCCTTGGGTTATTCTAGGTGATTTTAACGAATTTCTATGAGCTTCAAATAATAATGGAGGATGACTTAAATTTGCAGGTTAGATTGAGGGCTTTCATGGGGAGGTGTAGAAGGCCCACCTTATTGACCTAGGTTTCCATGGATTAGATTTTACATGGTGCCATGTATGCTTAGGAGGGGTTTGGGTGCATGAAAGGTTAGATAAGACATTGGGTACTCTTTCATGGAAGCATGTGTTCTTGAAGGCGTATGTGGAATGCTTCCTTTTTGTATGCTCTAATAATAGTGGTATTCTTCTATCTTTATTAGCGAAACTAGATGTATTCCATACAAAAATGTCAAGATTTGAAGCTACTTGGGCCATGAAAGAGAAATGCGAGACCATCATCAAGAAACATATTCAAGACTATACTTCGGGTACTCTCCATCATAAACTTGAGGCATGCAAGTAGGGCTTATGATAGTAGAAGGAAGGGGCAGATTTACTAAAATCAGAGATGAAAATGGTGGAGAAGGAGCTGGAGAAAGTTGCTCAAGAGAAGGTTAGTGAAGAAGCTATATGTCAAAGAGAAGGAGGAGAGATGTTTGAGTCAAAGATCAGAGATCATTTGGCTTCACCAGGGAGATCAAAACACTCATTTTTTCCACTAGATAGCCTCGGGAAGGAAGAATCAAATCTTCATCCATAAACGTAAGAGAGAAGACGGGACCGAAGTACCTACACAAGCAGAAATTCAAGAGGAGATTGTAGGTTTCTTTTCTTAACTAATTATAGCATCCCATCCATCTTTAATGGAGGAGGTTACATCCCATATTCAGCTACTAGTCTCGGATACTATGAATGAAACCCATATTCAGCTGCTAGTCTCGGATACTATGAATGAAAGTCTTAGGCTCCTTATTTGGCTGAGGAGATTTGCACTCCACTCTTCCATATGCATCCGATGAAGTCTGTAGGTCTGGATGGTATGCCACCCCTTTTCTATCAGAAATATTGGCACATTTTAAAGGATGAGGTGACTAAGTATATTCTTGACATTCTAAATGGAAGTTCGATACTATTTGATCTGAATTATACCTTTGTAGTCCTAATTCTGAAAGTGACCAATCTGAAAACTGTGATAGACTTTTGGCCCATCATTCTCTGTAATGTTAAATATAAACTAGTGTTGAAAGTTTTGGCTAACCGATTGAAGCCACTTCTTCCTCGATTAATTTCTGAAAATTAGAGTGCTTTTATACCGAGTTGGCTTCTTACAAAATAATGCTCTTGTGGTTCTTGATATGTTTCATTATATAAATAGGTAGTATAGGAAAAGGGAGGCAGAAATAGAGTTGAAACTTGATATGGTGAAAGCTTATAATTGGGTTAAGTAGAACTTCCTTCGAGCAGTCATGATCAGGATGGGTTTTCATGTTCAACGGGTGGACCTAGTGATGAGTTTTGTAAAGTCATCCTCATTTTTTTTACTAGTAAATGGCCAGGCATCCCGGGTATTTTGACCCTTTAGGGGTCTCAGGTAGGGGTGTAAGTAAATACCCGAAACCCGACCCGAAACCGAACCAATATATTGGGTTAGGGTCGGGTCATAAGGTAAAAAAAGTTCACTTCGGGTTAACCCGAACCCGACCCGATATAAAAATAAAAAATTGGGTTGGTTCGGGTCCAACCCGAATTAACCCGAATGACCCGAAATTCATCCTAAATAACTAACTCCCTACCAAATAACTTGAACCCAAGCCCACTACCTAAGCCCAACTCTCATAAGCCCTAACCTTAGCATCCCCCAACCATCCTTTTATGCCCTCCTATTGACTATTATGTGTTATGAAGTTGCATTTAGGTGTAAAATGTGCATTTTTTTAATACATTTTTATTTTGCATTTTTCAAAGTTTCAGACCCGACCCAATCCGATCCGATCCGTTTTTTTTTTCTGGTTATGGTCGGTTCGGGTTGATGATGTAAATCGGGTCGGTTCGGGTCCTAAATTTCGGATGACTATCTTAGTTGATTTTTTCGGGACCCGACCCTAACCCGAAAATTACACCCCTAGTCTCAGGTATGGTGACCCACTTTGCCCGTTCTTATTTTTGTTTTGTGCAAAAGGGCTTTCTGCTTTGCTTTGTCATGCCGAGGAAAGCTGAATGATTACAGGGATATCTATTGCGAGGGCTAGTCCAAGTATATCTCATTTGTTGTTTGTCGACAATAGTCTTTTATTCTTGTTGGCCAAAGAGACAATTGTTAGGCACTTGTTGGCAATTCTAGCACTATATGAATGTGCCTCAGGTGAGAAAGTGAATATAGGGAAATCATCGGCCTTCTTTAGTCCCAGCTGCAATGGGATCTTTAGGCAATCAACAATGAGTCTCCTTGGGATAAAGCCATGCTTAAAGGAGGAAAAATATTTTGGTTTTCCTTGGCTCCTCAGTCGGAAAAAAACTATGCAATTTCAGTTTCTTACTAAGAAAGTAATGTAAAAATTATCGCAGTGGAAAGCTTCTTTACTTTCTTCGGCAAGGAAGTGCCTCTTAATCAAAATAATGATACAGGCAATGTCAAGCCGTCTAATGAGTTGCATTTGACGCATAACCGTCGCTACCTAGTGACACTTAACTGTCACTAGTTAGTGACGCATTACCATCTCTAGTTAGTGTAGTTAGTGACTCGCAGCCGTCGCTAGTCAGTAACACATAACCGTCACTAGTTTGTTTGTGACTTACAGCCGTCACTAGTTTGTAACAGTTGGCCTTCACTAGTTTTTGCAAACAATTCTCAATAACTCGCTCTATCCATTTCTTAATCCTCCTACATACATTCCAATATTGTCATCGATTTCATACAAATGCAACAACCAAGGTACATAATTATTTTTCATTAATACAAAATATGATTAACACAATGTCATGTCATGTCATTCGACAATTAAAACACATAAGGTTACAATTTCCTTTACAAGACAAACAAGCGTGTAGAATCCTTGGCTGCTGCTAATATTAACTCCTTGGTCGGCAGATTTGTGCTGAAACATGCAGATTGACCAACAGACATCTGAGCTACAGTTGCTTCTAGATGAGGAAATACTGCTCCATTCCCCATCTCAAGCTCAAAATCCTCATAGCTTTCAAGAAGCTCTTTTGCAGGTTCACTTTCTGCCAGCAAGCGTACAGAATAAATAATGGACACCAAAGACCCAGTAGATGGGTACACACCAGAATCTAGACCGCTAATGGTAATGCTATTTACTTCATCTGGCAAATTGTATGCTAGACCTTGACCGCTATGAACACTAAGTATAGACTGACACAATATAAACTCTTTTAAAAAGTTATGAGGATATAGTATGATGTCAAAGTTTCTCGATGCCAGCCATGCCAATTGCAGATTGTGACCTTGCCAGCTTTTACCATTCACAAAAGCCCTCTCAGCTGATTGGCGTGATGTGAAACTAACAAGAGCTGAGCAGCTTCTTGGTGTTTCTGATCCATCACCTTGATCATGGCCCTCGCCATCTAGCTCAACAGAAGAAAGATCTCCATATTGCGAGAAGTGCTCCTTCAGAACAGCAACCTGATGCACTCAGGTGTTTCAGTTTGATGATTGAAATAGAGCTAAATACCCTTAACTATCCACCAAAACAAATCATGAGCTATTTAGGTTCTAGTATTTGGGTAGATGGTCTCCAGAGAATGATTTACGCCAGAAAACTCAGTGAAATGTGGAAAGCAAAAGCATGAATGTCCATATATATGAACTTGTGGAAATGAATGAATAGCCATGGATCATAATGAAAGTCAGGGAGGCAGTTAACTCACATCTGCAAAACCACTTGGTAAAGGTCGAAAAACTCTAAAAGCAGCTGGCCGGTTATCCATTTTGTACTTATTAGCTAAGAATGGATCACCTCCAGGTACAAATGGATGAATCAGTTGCTGCGAGCATGTTGATATAGGGACAGTGGCTGGACTGACTTTTGGGCTACAAGAAACAAGATTATCTCCTGATTTGCTCTTTTCTACAGTTAACAAAGCTTGCTGTGATGTTGCAGCAGTCACAGCAGTACTAGAATCGAATTTTGGCATTCCAGCTTTCCAGGATCAACTGCAATTCCTACCTTTGGCCTCTTTGCTACTGGTTCAGCTGGAGCCTCACCCTTAGCTCCAGTAGCCTGCAAAAGATGCATGACAACCGTTGAGCTAAGGATGAATCATCACATTTAACAATTGATGGCTTAAACAACCATGCTTACATACATCTCCTATTGTAACATGCAAAATGCAAATATCATATGACAGTGTACTGCAATTTAATGATTTCATGTTAGTGACAATATTTGGAAAAGAAATAGAAGCAAGTACAATTACTTTTATCAGCATCCAATTGCATGGGGTCTGAGTGTCCCTAGGGTCTGAGTGTCCTTGGCAAACCAACAGAAAAACTCTAGAAAAATGACAAGTTCTCGACATGTGAGTTAAGCAATGACTTGCAAGTTCTCTACAAGGGTGCGTTTAGGGGGCTATAAATATCTTTCTAAACTTGCCCAAAGCACAAAGACCTGTTAGCATAATGGAAGAGAAGTCAGAACATACATGGGAGAAATTTCAATGGCTTAGTAAAGGTTGTAAGATGAGTGAAAAATGTGCACTGAAGAAAACAAAGAAAGCATGAAGAGTGTTAAATGAATTTTGCTCTGTAACCTATGTATGTGTTCACAGCATTCGTCATTAACCTAGAAAGAAAAGAATATCAAAGCCAATTAAGTGAACCAACAATAACCCCGAGATAACAAAAAACAAGCATCAACAAATAAGAAAAGCATTCAGGACAGCCTCTTACTCCATAAGAAATACATTCTTTCTTCTACAACCAATATTTTCTAATCCAAAATTCATTCACCACATATTATCCGTAACAATATCTGCGGGTGGAAATCACTTCAATTGTCCTTCCCTTACCCATCTGAATAAACTGAACAATTAGCTAAGGAATTGATTTTTCTTTTCCCCTTTTTCTTTCCAGACATAAAAATAACGCTAGTCTTCAGAGAAACAAAAATCAACTAGCACAAACACAAGCTCTACTCACCGGTCCCACCCTGAAGGCCCCAATGCTCCCAAGAGGAATAGACACATAGACAAACCCCAATGGCCAAACATGACACCAATCACACCAAAGCAAAGAAAGACATCTAGCAAAACAAGCATAACTACACTAATATTAGCAGGAATGGGGCCTCTAGTTATTGTAAGTAACTGGGGGGAAAATAACCAGACTTACACATCAGTGCGAGGTTTCTTATTGGCCTTTCTCCTGTTTTTTTTTTCTCTTTCTTCCATTATTCTCAACCACACCAATCTGTTGCTCTGAAACTGGAGGCACGAAAGGAATTGGTAGTCCCACTTGATCTGGTAATTGTTCTTGCTTTGGAGGAACGAATTCATGGCTTGAAAGTTGCTGAAGAGGGCGGGCATCAGAAGTCGTATCAGTTAATACTTTATGAGTGACAGCAGCATGTTCAACTTGCCCAGCATCTGTTCCTACCCTGGCAGGTTGAGAGCCCTGTTCAGCATTGCATGAGTCCTTAACTTGATTTAAACTAGAATAGATCTTAGCTTTGGCATTAATGATCTCAGAGAGGTACATCATATACGCAGGATCCCCTGTATCAAATAAACTTTTAACAAGATTCTGATGGTAGAACTTCAGTTATGAGCGTGCAAAATTTTAGCCAACTTATTCCACAATGACGCATAACAATAACCTTAAGGAAAACTGAATTTATTCCAACATATGACAGAACAACATGAAAGCTAACCAGTAAAATTTAATGCTTGTGTATATGAGTAACGAATCATCAAGAAAAACCTAACAGACAAACCTCTGTTCCAGCTATGCCCATAGCAAGTCCAATGTCTGACTGGTGCAAAGCAGGAGCATCAATTGTGCCATCACCGGTAACTGCAACAACCTCTTCTAAATTTCTTAAATGTTTTACCAAAGTGAGCTTGTCCGAGGGCAGAGATCTTGCCATTACCTGAAACAAAAAATAAACACCTAAACCAAGCAGCTTCTTCTGAATTAAAACTAAAAAGAAAACAATTCAATATCTAAGAACCTGAAGTTTCGGTATAATTTCCCTCATCTCATCAGAAGACTTCCTACTGAATTCTGGTCCTTCTATGGCATTTTCATCAGACGTGAGTATACGATTGAAGTAGCGAGTAGAGGGAGGAAGGAGACGAAGGCCGACCTGATGGCGGATAAGAGCTTAACAGGTCTGCCGAAGAAGCCATGGAAGACGCTGTAGGTGACGGCCAACCCAAGCCGAGGAGGGCGAGGATGAAGACGAAGAGACAGTAGAGGAGAGTGAGGAGAAGGGTTTCGGGAGCGACAGCGTCTGTAGAGGAGAGAAGACGCTCTAGAAATAAAACACTTAAGCAACGGCTAAGTGTCGCTTAAAACTAGCGACGTCTCACCTTCGCTAGTTCTTAACATATTTAACCTACGTCTAGTAACATTATGCCACAATGAGATAATAAAATATTAAAAAATGGCTAAATTTTATATGCTAATAAATCAAATCAAATGAATTCAATTTTTATTAAATAGATTTTTTGTTAATTACTACAAAAATATTAAGAGATTTGTAATCTGAATTAATGAAATTAAAATTTATAATTATACAATTAAACAAGTGACATATAAAAGGATAAGTGGTTTTGTTGAAGTAAAATAAACAATAAGTAAAATAAAAATTAAATAATGGCAAACTAGCGAAGCTATTAGTCTCTAATTATTCGCGACTGCTAACCGTCTTTAATTATTAGCGACCGCTAAATAATGGCAAAAATCAATTGAAATTCAAGAGATTTTCACTTCTATTTTCTCTTTTCTAGAAAAATAATTGCGATAATAATTTTTATAACGTTAATTATAATATATATTTTTTTTCATAAACACATAGATCCATTGATCCATATATCTGAATAAAAAAAATCCTAAGAGTTGGAACTGATCTATGTTAGTGAGAGCTGCGTGTCGCAAAATCTAGCTGACACTTAGCGAGGGCAAATCGTCACTAAATTTAGCGACGTCTAACCGTCGCTAAATTTATTGATGGCTAACCCTCACTAAATTAGCGAGGGCAAACCGTCACTAAATTTAGTGACGGCCAATCGTCGCTAAATTAGCGAAGGCAAATCGTTACTAGCACTATCTATAATTTAGTGACGGATAGCCTTTACTAAATTAGCTAGGTCAAACCGTCACTAAATTTAGTGACGGCCAACCGTCGCTAAATTAGCAAAGGCAAATCATCACTAGCACTATCTATAATTTAGTGACGGCTAGCCTTCGCTAAATTAGAGAGGGCAAACCGTCACCAAATTTAGTGACGGCCAACCGTCGCTAAATTAACGAAGGCAAACCGTCACTAGCACTATCTATAATTTAGTGACGGCTAGCCTTCTCTAAATTAGTGAATGTAGCAAGGGCAAACTGTCACTAAATTTAGTGACGGCCAACCGTCGCTAAATTAGCGAAGGCAAACCGTCACTAACACTATCTATAATTTAGTGACGGCTAGCCTTCGCTAAATTAGTGACGGCAAACCGTCACTAAATTTAGTGACGGCCAACCGTCGCTAAATTAGTAAAGGCAAACCGTCACTAGCACTATCTATAATTTAGTGATGGCTAGCCTTCGCTAACTTAGTGAGGGCAAACAGTCTCCATAAGTTAGTGACAGCTAGTCATCACTTTTAAAACTTTGTTCGTTCATTTTTAGAAAAATAACTAAGATAATAAATTTTTTAACCATAAAATAAAATTTTATCCTAAATTATAATATTTTTTTATACACGCATGGATCCATCGATCCATACATTTTCATCGGAAAAGAAACTGAAAGCATTTGAAATTTATCATTATCGAACAAATGAAAAGAAAATGGAATAAAAGTCTCATTAAAAGCTAGTCATAGTTAGTCGCCTCTAGTCTTCGAAATATTACCAAGGGCAACCCATATTTAATTTTTTAACCTCTTACTAAAATTAGCGACGGCTAATCGTCACTAAATTAGTGAAGGCAAGTCGTCGCTAAAATTAGCGACTACTAACCGTTGCTAAATTAGCGACGGCTAATGTCGCTAATTTTACCGACGGCTAGCGACTACTAACCGTCGCTAGTTAGTGACGACAAACTGTCGCTAAAATTTAGCGACTGTCAACCGTCGCTAAACTTTCACCGGACTTTTAGCGACTGTTTGCCATCGCTAATTTGCGACTGTTTGCCATCGCTAATTTGCGACTGTTTTTAACCGTCACTAATTAAACCGTCGCTAAATGACAATTTTCTAGTAGTGGAAGCCAACTGATATCGTCATTCACCATGGAAAAGAAAAAACAACTTATTTGTTATCATGGGAAAACTCTTCCTTGAAAGGTATTACTATCTTCTTCAAAGAAGTAGAAGAATTAATGCTAAACTAATGTGTTAGGAATAATAGCTATCTAGACTATCTGTCCCTTGTCTTTAAAACTTGTTTGTGACTTTCTGTCCATCATCTTAACAATTGCCTGCAGCGGTGCCAAGTTCTCAAAATTCTTCTGGAGGAGAAGTGCTTGAAGCATCCCAAAAAGCTTACTTAACCCGAGATGGGAGAATGGAGATAATGAATGTAACAACTAGTTCAACCATATTAAACCCCATCTCTTGCTATTGCAGGGCTAGATCTTCCTGATATTATCAGCGACTCATGTAAGTAAAAGGCTATTATTTAAGTCCTGTTAGATGTTTTGTCCTATATTATTTTGCTTGACGCTTTTGGTCTTTTGTGAAAGTTTCTCCTGTCAAGGGCCCCTACAGCAGATGGATGAGACAGCGGGAACTTTGGTCGACAGCACAATGAAAGATAAAACCAGTGAATTCGGGCAAAGAACGCAGCGAGACCGATGGTCATACGTTACCTTTTGTTAAGAATTCACCTCTTTGGGAACACATTGAACTGATGGAAGCATTACGTTTCTATCCACAAAATCCCCACTTTCGTCCATTGGAAAAGGTCACCAATTTATATAGTGAAGGAGTAGCAATTGCTTATATGGTTATACTTGGCAGCAAAGTGGAGGAGATGCCAAAGTTGGTTGTTGATGTTCCGGAAAGTAAGATTGACAACATCATGAAATGTGTTCTCACTTTGGAAAATCATGGATTTCATGTTGACCCAGTAAAAAGCTGGGTCACTCAGTTACGAAGAACCAAAGAAGATCAAGGGTGTCGGCTGCTGGCGCTAAAAGAAATCGAAAGTAAAATCATGGAACAGGAACATAAGATCACAAAAACTTCAGCAGAGCTGGAAAATGCTTTGAAGGACCTGAATGAACTGGAAGAGAAGGTAACAAAACTTCGTGCGGTAAAAAAGCCACAGGATTCTGAAATAGTAGCTCTAAAATCCAAAGCAGAATCAATTAACCAAGGGATAATGGAAAATGGAATCCATTTGGAAATCTCCTTCCTGCCTCGAGCAAGTTTAGCTAACTGCAACTGGAAGTTTTGTCAGCTGTATATAGCTTTTTGGTCCGCCCACATCACCCAGGCTAGTGACTTCTTGTTACTTCTTTTCAAGATACCGCATGTTAATACCTTCCTCCTCAGATTGCATGTGCCTCATAAAGCACAATGACCGATTCACTTTTATGATTAACAGCAATACCTCTTTACATGTTGCATAAAGAACTCAGGTTGCTTTGTTTTGGCTTGCAGATGTGATATTTCAGTATTATCTTTCGTTAAAAGGCAGGCAGCGTGTGTATGGCAATCCTTGTACTCTCGGATATAGGTGTTGTGCTTTTGGATAATGGAACTATACCAGGTAAAGCCGGTCTTTCGTTGTAGATGATCAAGCTACAAGCTTATGCTACTGCAAGGAAGTGTAAATTATGGTAGTTTTCCATGTCATGTAAATGCCTTGTTAAGATACGTGCAGGCAGTCATAGTGATCTTTTGTGTACAAGTGAAGGAGGCTACGAGCAACTAGTGTCACAGTGAGAACTGAAAAGAGTGAAGAAGAAGAAATGGAACTATTTGGTGTTCTTTATGCAATATTATATATACATACTAAAATGAAAATCAAACACATCAAGCCCTGGCTTAGATTGTACGAGAGAAGGTTCTAAGGATGGAAAAGCTTGTTTCCACATTCGCGTTTCCATGTGACAATAGTTCTCAGCTTCATCACCTCCACCATTTCTCACTACAACATCTGTATCCTCCTTAGACACCACAAGAATAGCCTTGCAGGGCCTGCAGCTCAAGCACTTGTTCTCGCACCGGGGAGGCTTCGATCCCAACACTGTCTCGGGTTTGAAGTGTCTCGGATTGCTTCAAACCTGCACCATTCGCATCTAGCCATTACCCAGCCACGTATTGGGCACGAACAATTTCATAGGAATTTGTTTGTTTCAATCTCAACACTATCTTTCCAAACCCTCGCGGTTTGCATTAAACATTATCCGCACGCATAGTATACACATAAATACGTACACAAATACATATGAACAACTTCATAGGACGCGAGTTCTTTTCGATCCAGTGGCGGAACCACCTTAGGGCAGGGTTGCTGCTGCCCCCTTAGAATTTCTAAAGTTTGTAAATATGAGATACTAAGTTGGCCAATTTGTGATAAAATAAGGTCCAGATATGTATATGTTCCCCCAAAATTGGCTTAAGAATATAAAAGGGTAAATAACGCTAACAGTACCAAATCTTCACTTTTTATTACAAATTTACCGCTAACCTATCAAAAATATTGCATATGCATCCCAAACTATTCTCTCTCATTATCTCTCTGTCTCTCTCTCCTCTAGTCTACGATCACCACCTCCGCCTAGCCCTAGCTCCCGAGCCTAAAAAGTTGGGTCCGCCACTATTTCGATTTGTGATTAGAGGTGGATATCCATACCTGTGTTAGGAGGCAGAAACATAAGAGAAGAAAAGCACCAACGTGATTACAACTCCAAGGCTCTTCAAATTGCTGCTCGATGAGCCCATGATCGATGTTCTTCCTTGAAATTAAAGCTAGCTTCTGATTTCTCTTCTTGTTTCTGAAGAACTGGTTTAATTTGTTTGTGCCCACAAATATAAAAGAACTGTTACCATCGGTATTAGATAACTTAAATTATGAAGTTAACAATATAATACTTATTCCGTCCCATAAAAGATGATACATTTATCTGGATATGTAGATTAAGATATATGTAATTTAGGATTTTTTTTCATTTTTGTACTTTAAACTAAAATAAAAAAAAAAACTTATTCTTAGGTTATATGTAGTAAAAGTGTAAATAATAATTAAATAAAAAAAAATTTCTTTAGGAGTTTTGCGCAATGAGAATTTTAATAAACATTAAAAAAGAAACGAATAAACTTGTGTAAGCCTGTTTCATACATGAGCCCAACTTGCGCGCATCTACAGGAGATTTGTGAAATTATAGCCTCGCCCATGCTTAAAAGGAAATTTGCTCAATTGTTCCGAATTCATGTCGCATCCTGTATACGTTTTCGGTTTAACTTACCCGCGTCGTGTTTTGCATTGTGATAGCCCCTTTTTTTCCTACTTTTTCACTTCATTTTTGGCTTTTTTCATTTCAGATTTTATTATTTGTTCCTTTCTTGTTGGTATTAGTTCCAGTTTTTTTGGTGTTCTTTTTACAATTATTTTATTTTTCATTTATTTTATTTTTTATTTTCATTTTTTTACTTTATTTACTTTTTTCATGTTTTATTTTTTATTTTCTTTTATTTTCCATTTTTTTTTCAATTTCAATTTTTTTTTCTTTCCAACCTTTTCCATTTTTTCATCTTATTTTTGTATCTAACTTTGTTAGTTGTTTTGTTTCTAGTTTTATTCCTTGTTAGTTGTATCTAATAGTTACTGCTTAAGGAACTAGTAATTTCTCTAAAAAAATAGATACTGATAAAAAAATAATTAGTTCATATTAATTCTAATTTGTTCTTTTATCATTTTTACTCGTTCTTTTATTAGTTTTTGTTTATTCTTTCATCAATGTTATCTATTGTTTATCAATTTTATCATTTCTTTTCTCATTTCATATTTGTTATTTTATCAGTTTTATTTGTTGTTTTATTAATTGTTGTGCTTTTATTAGTAGCTTTTTATTTTTTTATTAGTAAGTGCTTGTTCTTTTTTAGTTCATGTTTATTCTTTTAGATGAATTTGATATTTGTTCTTTTATCAGTAATTGTTTATTCTTTTATTTATAGGATAAAGTCTACCAAAGGTACCTTAGCTTTTATTTTTGTACCAAATTGATACCTAATCTTTAGATTTATCTTATCAAACTACCTAAACTTATATTGCGTGTCGTAATTAGATACTTTCCGTCAATTTCACTATTAAATCGGACAGAAAATGCTAATGTGGCATTAAATAACATTAAATTAAATCTTTAATAATAGTTTTAGTCCTCAAATTTTTTCAATTAATGATTCTAAACCTCAAAGTTTTAATCCTTCTATTTACACCCCTAATTTCCTAAGTTCTAAACCTCAAATTCCTCAATTCCTTAATGTCCAAAAACAAACAACTCAACCACCAAGAAAAATTAGATAAATCACTGAATCAAATGAACCAGAAAATGAAGAATTAGACGAACAATGACAAGCAACGATCATGTCGGAGACATGGCAAGCAATTTGTTCAATCAAGTTGGGCGCGATCGAATGACCCGCTCAATCCACCGGAGTGCCATAATTAGATGCACCAATAAGTTTAATCCGCTAAAGAAGCTACTCGAGGGGTGCGAGAGGGTGGAGCAAGGTGGCAGAGAGTGGGGCGGTGCTTCAAATAGCCACTGGAGAAGAAGACAAGGGTATGGTTATTAGATTTAGGGTTCTTAAAGTTTTAAACAGATTCTGGGACGAGGATGGTGATGGAGGGAGGCCATGGAAAAAGTTTAAGGTTTAAATTTTTTAAGAAGAAAATCTAAAAGACTAAAAGTGTTATTTTGAGATTTATTTTAACTTTTTTTATATTATGTTAGCATTTTCCGTCAAATTTAGCACTAAAATTAACGGAAAGTACCCAGTTAAAATGCGCAATATGAGTTTAGCCTGTTTAGGTAGTTTGGAAGGACAAATTTAAAGATTAAATACCCATTTGGGATAAGAAAATAAGCCAGGGTACCATACGTGGACTTTACCCTTTATTTATATGTGTTTGTTCTTTCAGCTCATGTTTATTTCTTTTTGTGAACTGGTTATTTATTCCTTTATTATACCTATTTGGATTTTTATTAGTAACAATTTGTTCTCTTACTAATTCCTACTTGTTCTTTTAGAAAAAATAATTTTTTATTCACTTGAAACTATTTGTTTGTTTTTTTATTAGTAGGTTTTGTTTTTTTATAAGTAGGTGTTTGTTCTTTTTTCACTTCATGTATGTTCATTTAGATGAGCTTGATTTTTGTTCTATTATTAGTATCTCTTTGTTCCTTTTTTGGTATGTGTTTATTCTTTTATCAATTTTTTTTATATGAACAAATTAATTGTTCTTTTATTAGTTGTTATTTGTACTTTTATTAGTTTTTGTTTGTTCCTTTGTCAATTTTATCTATTCTTTTATAAGATTTATATGTTATTTTATTAATTTTTTTTGTTCTTTTATGAATTTGAGCATAAGTTAGTTTTTTAAATAACATTGATTGATCCTTTATTAGTATTTGTTTGTTATTTTTTAGAAGCTATATGTTCTTTTATTAGTTGAAAAATACGAGACACAAAAATGAAGAAAAAATAGATAAATTCTAAAAACAAGAATAATTTAAGAACCAAAAAATTGCTCCAAAGGATCAAATAGTTACTACCAAAAGAAACTGATTTATCTCATCTTTTATTTGTTCATTTATTTATATTAAATTGTTCATGTAACCTGATGCATCTAAAAAAGGTAAAGAAAAAATTAGTACAAGAAAAAAGAAATATCAGATCAATAAAAAGGACATAAGAAGAACAAAGTAGAAAAAAAAATTGTACTTTTTGTGCCAAAGAAAGAATTGAGGAACTTACTACATGGCGGCAAACATAAAAAAAGGCAAAAAGACAAAGGAGCAACAAGACGGAGAATGGGAAAACACGAAAAGGCAAAAATAGGCAGTGGTGCAGACAACTTTTTTACGCAGAATAAGGAAACCCCGTAATTTTCTAGAAATTATAGTGCGAGGGTTGATTTGTAACATTTCAAATAGTTTGGTGATGATGCATGGCATATGCCCGGCACACGCAATACTTATTCAAAAAGAAAAGATTCTTTTTAAGGTTTTATGTAGTAAGAGTTTAAATAAACATAGGGATGACAAAATCGGACCCGACCCGATGACTTAGTCCAACCCACCTGAACCCAAGACTGACCTAACCCGATTTGACTAAAAAAGTCAATGACCTGAACCCGACTGTGTCCAACCTGACCTAAACTCAAACCTGAACCCGATTAAAGAGAAACCTGAGAAAATCCGAATCTAAATGACCCAAACCCGAAATACTCAAATATGAAATAACCCGAGCCTCAATTGACCCGAACTCAAAATGACCCAAACCCGAGACTGACCTAACCTGAACCTAAGATGACCCGATAACTAAACCCGACAAGACCCGATTTTAATCCTCACATTAAGCGTTACCTTTCCTCTTTCATTACTTTTCATATTAAGTCAGTCCTAAATATGGGGGGTTTCCATATTTAGGAACTTCCATTTTTTGAGACTTCATATTCAATATGTCTTATATATAGGAATGGTGATTTCCGTAATTAGTAACTTCCATTTTTTTGTACTTCCATATTTACTAAGTCTCATATTTGAATATGAGACTTTCATATTTAGTAGTTTCAATTTTTTTTTAAGATGTTCATGTTTTATAATTTTCATATTTTGAGAAGGGATTTTCATATTTAGTAACTTCTATTTTTTTATGACTTATATATATTTCAAGTATCTTATTTAGAGAAAAAACATTCATATTTAGTGAATCTCATATTTGGATTTTTCAAACAAAAGTAATTTTTATATTTAGTAAGTTTAATGATCTTAATAGGTAATTGTTAACATTACAACATTAATCCCTAAACTTTAAGTATAGTGCAATAAGGTACATAAATTTTTAAAATTTTCATTTTACTCACCCATAATAATTACAATATAGGTCCTAAAATTTTTGAAATCTTTTCACTTTCACCCAAAATTTTTCAAATTTTACAATTTAGTCAATGGTGAACTTGATTTGCATTTCGTTGTAATTTCAAAAAAAATTCATTGAAACATAAGCATAATAAAATTGTCGTTGTGTATGTCTGGATGATACCTGGGTGAAGATCTGAATAACCTGTACAATGATAGTTAAAGGGTATGGGTTTAGAAAAACAATCAAATATTACTAACAATGTTAAATTACTTAAATATGTACTAAACTATAATGAAGAAGATTTTTATGAATATTTTAATTAAATATAGTAAAAAATGGAGATTTAATTTAAAGTAAATCACATAAAAAATTGAATTATTTGATTTAAATTTAAAAAAATTGAATTGATTCAATTGTTTTGACTTTACACCAATAACCCGCGTGAACATAAAGGTTGACCCGAATTTGATCCGAAAGCTGACCTAAAGTTACCTGAGACTAAAAATAACCCGACCTGAAGTAAACTCGAACCCAAATAAACCCGGCCCAACCCGAACACAAACCCGAAATCAAACTGAACCCAAATGACATAACCTGAACCCGACCTAGACCCGAATTCATGCTAACCCGACTAGACCCGAACTTGAATGACCTAACCCAAACCTAACCCAACCCACCCAATTGTGATTCTTAAATAAAGACAATAAGATAAATTATATATTAAAAACTTGTTTTTAAAAAAATACATTTCATCTTTTTTTTGTGACAGTCATAAAAAAATATGTTTTAACCCCTTTTGGGGCAGGAGGAATGCATGTTATTGTCTACAGAAAAGGAGACATGTCTCCTCTGTGAAAGACTTGAGCTCACCAATAAAAGACCTTTCTTGGGTTGAAAGTCTTCCTTCACAGTTCTTTTTGGTCGTTTTGGAGAAGTGGTGAACTTGACTTACGAACTTGAGGTCCTGTGGCTGATTGGTGCATTTGACTTTTCAAGCTCTGTTTAGTGTTGGCTCATTCCTTTGACCGTCTTAACATTAAAACCACAAGAAAGAAACATCGTTTTTGACTTCAAGAAAATATTACTACTATTGCCAAAACAAATAATCCTAGAGGTCTTAGGTTCATATATCAAGGTGCAAGTGTTTGCCCTACTAACTTTAGATTGAGTCGGTGACATGAAATTCATGTGTCTACCAACTATGTTGTATCTATATTCACTATCATGATACTTCCTCAGTTCCAAAACTATTACAAAATATTTTATTTTGGGTAGTTTTAAATATTTTCAACATTTTCATATTTAGTAATTTACTTTACTATACTACTTTTTAAACTATCGTTTTAATATCTATTTTTTTCAATTTTCTTGGCTTACGAAGTGGAAATAGCACATAAATTTTGTTTACTTTCTTAATCTACACATCTGATAAGCTTATATTTATTATATTTATTTCTCTCATATTTAGTATGTTTTAATATGTTTTGAACCTTAAATATATATTTTGAGTATGTTTTGTAGCTTACAGTATATCTGGACTCAATCGATTGAAAGTGAATTTAATTTTCCATTTTACAAATTTTAATTTGGTTGTGCTCTTTCAGGATGTTGACAGATTGGTGATATTCTGGTAGAAAAATTATATCTTGAGCTACAGAGATCGGAATGAAGTGATTCTTGATTCATTGGAAAGCTAACATCCGGAGCTACAAATCACATTCAGACCATGGAACCCAGTTTGCACGTTAAGAGGGTCAAATTCAGCTTCAAAGTCACGATTTACGAGTCACGGCCGGTTCAGAAGCAGTTGCGGTATTTTGGGCATATCTTTGGCTGTAGATGTCCGTTTTATGCGATTCAGGTGTCGTTTCGAAGATAAGAAAGAGATCTACAAATTTCATGCTTTGAGTTTTGAGAAATAATGGCTCAATCAATGTTGAATATCAGCTTGAAGTTACTGTTGCTGTTCTGGAGCATTGCTTTGCTGATAACTTTAAAACCTTATAGTTATTTTGAATCTTTTTATTTGTTTGGGGTACTTTTGTAACAATATAAAAAGTTTAGGAAATTTTTATGAGTTTAGCCAAGGTTTTAGTTTTCTTTGGTTTTTAAGCGTGGCTGCCACCGCCAGTCCCCCCATCTCCAGCTCTCCGTTTTTCGTAATTTCAGATTTAGTTTCTTTTATTCTTATTTGTTTTTCTTTTGATGATGGCTGAGTAATTTTCTGATTCAGCTCTAGGAATGATTTCCATCGCCAACACCAATTGTGATGATTAATTTTTCTTGCTTAAACTTTCTTTAATTTCAAGTATTTACTTATTTGTTGTTCAGATTTATTGAAATTAATTTTCCTGTTCTCGCTTGTTAAATTGGTTCTGTAATTGCAAATCTGCTTGATTTTCTTTCAACCGCTTAGGTGAAGAATTCAATTAGAAGCTAGTGAATTGATTGGAGATTACTTTTATTTCTGGTTAGTTCATATGAAGAAGTAAGACAGGTTAAATTATTCAAGCTTTTGGATTATTACCTGAAATAAACTTTTTAGTTCATTGATCTTAATGTTGATTTTGAGATAATTAGAAATTGCTTTTCAATATCTGGTTACTCAAAACTAAGAAATTAATCTGAAGCTTTTTTTGGTTAATTTTACTGCTGAATTCTTAGGGTTCTTTTTAGCTTTAAAGAGAGTCCTTTTTATTTGCTTGAATTGAAGAAATATTTTCTTTTGATGATCAACTGCGTGATTGCAATGGATAATCAACCCTGAACTGAGCATTTTTAGTATTGGTTAATTTTGATTTGATTCTACAGTTAATTTATTTCAGCTTTTAATTCAAGAAAATCACCCAATCTTTTATTTCAGTTTTCTGACAGGAAGCTTTCAGTAAAAAAATCTCCTTTGGGATTCGACCTGGTTTTCACTGCTAGACTATAAATTTATTTATTTTGAGTTCTTAGGGATACTAGAATTATTTTTTGCGGTTTCGACGATCGGCCAAAAATTTGGCGCCATTGCCAGGGAGATTTTTTTTTTCTGTTAAAGTTTCTTTTTTCATTTATTTATTTATTTTATTTATTTTCTTTCTTTCTCAGTTAACTGACTTATGCACAGATCTTCTCATACGGGTGAATTAGTGTTTGATCCAGAGATTGAGAAGACAGCAAAGGCAAACAGGAAAGCGAAAAGACAAGCAGTCAATTTTTTAGCTTCGACTTCTGCGAACAGCAACTCAGAAAGTAAATAAGAACCAGTTGTTATTGTAGAGATGGCAGCCCAAAGAACATTAAGGGAGTTGGCAACTCTTGATGTTGTCCAGCAACCCTTGTGCATCGATTTTCCTAATATTGAGGTTGCATTTGAATTAAAATCTGGATTAATTCACTTATTACCTACTTTTCATGGTCTTGCAGGTGAGGACCCCTACAAACACTTGAATGAATTTCATGTAGTCTGCTCGACCATGAAACCACAAGGAGTTACAGAAGAACAGATTAAACTAAGAGCCTTCCCGTTCTCATTGGCGGACAAGGCAAAAGACTGGCTGTACTACCTTTCCTCCGGTTCGATCAGAACCTGGAATGACTTGAAGAGAAAATTTTTGGAGAAATTCTTTCCAGCTTCAAGGGCTAGGATAATTCGGAAGGAAATCAGCAGGATTCATCAGTACAGCGGAGAAAGTCTATATGAGTACTGGGAGAGGTTCAACCAGCTATGTGTGAGCTGCCCACATCACCAAATTTCTGATCAACTGTTGCTGCAGTACTTCTACGAAGGGCTACTGTTCATGGATCGATATATGTTAGATGCTGCAAGTGGGGGAGCACTTGTAGAAAAGACGCCCGAAGAAGCAAAAGACTTGATTTCTAAAATGGCAGCCAACTCGCAACAATTTGGGACACGGGTAGACCATGTGCCGAAGAAGATAAATGAGGTAGGAACTTCAAATATTGAAGCTCAACTTTCTGAACTAACCTTTCTTGTTAGACAAGTTGCCTTGGGACAGGTCCAAAATTCTAGAGTTTGTGGCATTTGCTTTATTCAAGGACACTTTACTGACTCGTGCCCACAACTGCAGGAGGATACAACAACTCAAGCGAATGCGGCAAGTGGGTTTGTTAACCAACCAATAATGTATGACCCATATGCCAATCAATACAACCCTGGTTGGAGAGACCACCCGAATATGAGATATGGGCAGCCAAACAATCAGCCACCGTATCCATCTGCCGGTTATAACAAACCAGCTCCTCCATCATAGAACCAAGCATCAAATTCAGGTACGGCTTTAGAAGATATTGTGAAAGCTTTAGCCACTAACACTCAAATGTTTTAAACAGGAAACAAGGGCTAGCATTAAAGACTTGGGGAACCAAATTTCACAATTGGCAACCGCATTGAACAAAATTGAAGCTGAACAAGGGAGGCTGCCATCTAAAGCTGAAATCAACCCAAGAGAGCATGTTAATGCCGTGACCTTTCAAAGTGGCAAAGAGGTGCAAACCACCACATCAAAAATGGCAGCACTTAAAAAGGAACAAGATAGCCTAAAACCATCAACTTCTGATGCACAAACTGAGGAGGTAAGCAACAAGCCAATTTTTCCAAAATCAAAAATTCTAATCCCACCTCCTTTTCCTGGTAGGTTGGCTAAATCAAAGAAAGAGGAGACCGAGCAGGAAATTCTTGAAACTCTTAGGAAGGTCGAAATCAACATACCCTTGCTGGATGCAATTAAGCAGGTGCCACGGTATGCCAAGTTTCTGAAAGAGTTGTGCACCAATAAAAAGAAGCTGAAAGTTGATGAGACAATCAAAGTTGGGGAGAATGTGTCAGCAATAATCCAAAGAAAGTTGCCTGAGAAGTGTAAGGACCCTGATATGTTTACTATACCATGTGTAATAGGCAATTTTAATGTGAAAAAAGCTATGTTAGATTTGGGAGCCTCAATGAATGTCATGCCATATTCAATATATGCTTCTTTGAAACTTGCACCTTTGAATGAAACTAGTGTTGTGATTCAATTAGCTGATAAATCCAATGCCTATCCTAGGGGCATGGTTGAGGATGTTCTTGTGCAAGTAAATGATTTAATTTTTCCTGCTGATTTTTATGTGCTTGATATGGAGAATGATGACTGGTCGGTCGTCGAAACCGCAAAAAATAATTTTGGTATCCCTAACAACTCTGAATAAATAAATTTGTAGTCTAGCAGTGACAACTAGGTCGAATCCCAAGGGAAATTTTTATCTGAAAGCTTCCTGTAAAAAAACTGAAATAAAATGTTGGGGGATTTTCTTGAATTAAAAGCTGAAATAAATTAACTGTAGAATCAAATCAAAATTAACCAATACTAAAAATGCTCAATTCAGGTTGATTATCCATTCTAATCACGCAGTTGATAATTGAAAGGAAATATTTCTTCAATTCAAGCAAATAAACAAGACTCTCTTTAAAGTTAAAAAGAACCCTAAGAATTCAACAGTAAAATTAACCAGAAAAAGCTTCAGATTAATTTCTTAATTTTGAGTAACCAGATATTGAAACGTAATTTCTAATAATCTCAAAATCAGCATTAAGATCAATGAACCAAAAAGTTTATTCTAGGCAACAATCCAAAAGCTTGAACAATTTAACCTGTCTTACTTCTTCGTATAAATTAACTAGAAAGAAAAGTAATCTCCAATCAATTCACTTGCTTCTAATTGAATTATTCACCTAAGCGGTTGAAAGAAAATCAAGCAGATTTGCAATTGCAGAACCAATTCAACAAGTGAGAACAGGAAAATTAATTGCAATAAATCTGAACAACAAAGAAACAAATACTTGAAATTAAAAAAAGTTTAAGCAAGAAAAATTAATCCTCACAACCGGTGTTGGCGATAGAAATCGTCCCTAGAACTGAACCAGAAAATTATTCGGCCATCATCAAAAGAAAAACAAAGAAAAATAAAAGAAACTAAAACTAGAAAATAAAATCCGAGAGCTCCTCGTGTGCGGCAGCTTTTAAAAACCAAAGAAACCTAAAACCTATGGATAAACTCATAAAAAATCCCTAAACTTTCTATATTATTACAAAAGTACCCCAAACAAATAAAAAGATTCAAAATAACTATGAGGTTTCAAAGTTGTCAGCCAAGCAAATGCTCCAGAACAGCAACAGCAACTTCAAGCTGATATTCGACCTTGATTCAACCATTATTTCTCAAAACTCAAAGCATAAACGTTGTAGATCTCTTTCTTATCTTCGAAACGACACCTTAATCGTGTAAAACGGACATCTACAGCCAAAGATATGCCCAAAATACTACAGCTGCTTCTGAACCAACGCTGACTCGCAAATCGCGACTTTGAAGCTGAATTTTACCCTCTTAACGTGCAAACTGGGTTCCATGGTATGAATGTGATTTGTAGCTCCAGATGTTAGCTTTCCAATGAATCAAGAATCACTCCATTCCGATCTCTGTAGCTCAATATATGATTTTTCTACCGAAACATCACCAATCTGTCAACATCCTAAAAGAGCACAACCAAATTAAAACTTGTAAAATGGCAAATTAAATTCACTTTCAATCAATTGAGTCCAGATATACTGTAAGCTACAAAACATACTCAAAATATATATTTAAGGTTCAAAACATCTTAAAACATACTAAATATGAGAGAAATAAATATAATAAAATATAAACTTATCAATGACCTAACTGCTCCTATTTTGTTAGGAAGACCATTTTTAAAGACATCCAAGACCAAGATTGATGTGGATACGGGCACTCTCACAATGGAATTTGATGAAAAAATTGCACAGTTTAATATTTTTGACACATTAAAGGAAATTGACAAGGATAATTCTGTTTTTTTTTTGTTGGAAAAATTGATACTTTGGTGCAGAATGAATCAGGAACAAAGGTTGAAAACCAAGTAAGGTTTGCACAAAAAGGTAAGAAAAAAAATGTCAAGTTGCACCAAGAACATGAGATGTCATTTGTGGTTGGAAAAAAAGTGTTTCGCAAACACAGAAAATGATGGAAAGAGTTATCTGTCGAGCTTAAAAGTTTGAAAACGGATAAAGTGTTAAACACTGAGATGCATAAGTTGAAGCCTTTTCATGAGGGATTTTCAAAGCACCCTGGTTGATGCAGGAAGGAACTGTCTAGCCAAAGACAATAAAGAAAAGGAAAATTGATTTAAACTCATCAAATCCCTGTTATATAAGAAAACTAAACCAGATTTAATCTACAATAAGCCACTAATCCGAAACAAAAAGAAAAGGAAAATTGATTTAAACTCATCAAATCCCTGTTACATCCCTGAATTCTGTGGTTCTATCTCTGCAGACTGAAATTCAACAAAAGATCTTTTTTATCTACCACCAGACTTAGCAGTATCAGACAAAAAATGAAAAAAGAAAAGGAAATCAGGCTATTATTACTATCGATCACTGGCAATGAGTAACCCTGATGACCCCAAGTGCAAGAAGAGATTCCGTTTAAGTAGTAAGGATTGGTGGGAGGAAATCAGCCTTTCCACCAAGTTACGTGCCTTACAGAAAGATGAGATGGCTGGTAACCTCCCATTGCTATCTCATAGTCTCTGGCAACATCCATTGATCTTTGGTTGATATTGGCAGGGCCAGTTTTTTTTGTATTCATCCTCAACTGCAACAGCCAGAGAATTTTTCATGTTTCTCCTCCCTCAAGCTATTCTTTCCAAATACTTTTTTGGCTGTAACTGAGAAGTTCTTTAGTAGGTGGATAGTGGAGCAGATTATTCTGCAGTCTATCACAACAGCATAAACATAATTCATTTCGTAACCTAAGACTTCTAAACTCTTGCCTCGTTAAATATTACTAAAGCATCAGATTCCCCTACCTTGTGTACACAGATACTTTCATGATTTCTGATCCTAACTTATCAAGTTATAGGCACTAGGCGCCAAAAGTTCACCAAAACATGCATAAAGAAAAGAAGCGAATATCATAGAATATTAAACCAAATATTGTAGCCACCTACCAATCATCATCTTGGTATGGCCACATATCATAAAGCGTCGTGCCTCCTGGGCCTTACTGTAATCTGTATCAGGCTCTGGTTTTCCTGAGGGTTCATGTTCTCCACTCTTCCTCACCTCCCGATTCCCTAAGGAGAAGAAGGTCAAATAGTTTCTTGGGTCATCTTCGCTTCTCTCAGCTCTAAGAGCATGAGCAATATCCTTATACATCACCTCCGTAGTGCCTCCTCTGCCAATCTAATATTGCCACGTGTCAAAATATAGTTCACTCTATTAAGCATGTCCTCCACCATCCTCTTTCATTGCAGCTCTGCCACAGCACCTCCATCATCATCATTTAACATGGCGATGAACTGGTGGGGAAGTAGAGCCCGACAGCTATGGTTGATTTTCTTGCCTTCACATCCTCCAAGTATTTGCAGAAACGCTTGTTATCATGCTTGGGGAACTTCACCTTGTAAAGCTTCATCGCAACAAAGGCGACCCTATGGTATGGAATCAAATCTCATATGCCAATTCCAACACAACACATTAAGTAATCAATCAGGAGAAAAAATAGACTAAAATTGCATAGAATCGATCAAATTTAGAATTCAAATCATACCTGTTCTAGCCGATATAAACCTCGGGCAATTCCAAAACCTTCGACAATCGGATGAGAACCTCCTTCCGAAGATGATCATGGACTCTAAGCGATTTAGAGAGTCCGATCCAAACTGCAAGCAACGGCAATGGAGAAATCAACGTGAGTTCATATGACAGACGAAGCGAGGAAAGAGAAGAAGCCGAAGAAAGAAATCTTACAAACGCATAAATAGAAATTTTTTTTCCATTAATTATCTCGTTTAAAACTGAGATTTGTACCATTCCCCATTTTTTTTTCACGAAATTTTCTCACATGGATTCAATAATACACTTTTCAAACAAAGAATTTGATCAGATTTACCATAATTTAGATGCCTCGCTTCTCCTTTCTTTTCGATTTGTCTGGTACTAAGCCGTCGGTTTTGATTTCCTATCTTCCTCATCAGTTTTTTTAGACACGAACCTATTGGCAGTAGACGAAGGCAAGCAGAACTATACAGGGTAGCCGAAGGCAGACAGAAGGTGAGGAGGAAGAAGAAAGTGCGAAGAGTAACTGTGGAAACGCAAAAGGGAATATTTTCTTTCCTTAATTATCGAGTTTGAAGACGAGATTGCTTATATTAAGAGATGTCAATTGGTCGAATTTGAGTTGGATGAGCATATTCCCACATCCTACTCGTGACCTTGAATGTTCTATCTATTACATCCGTATCTTACCAATTTTTAAACAGGTTGAGTCAGGTAAAACTCATCCACCCACCACATCTTCACAATTACAATTTTATTAAGTCATGTCATATCTAATATTACATTTTTTACTATTAAAAACATTCATTATAACTTATCTATTAAAGCAACTCATACTTGTTTTTAATTCATATAACTTACCCATTATACTTTTATTTTCATCATATAACTAATACTAATATGTTATACACATGCGTACACACATATATATGGGTCAGATATTGGGCGGATGTACCCTAAACCCACATCCTACCCAAATCCGATGATGGGTGGACAAAGAAAAACTACATCCAACCCAAGCCTGATCAAATGCTAAAAAAACCAAACCTATTAAATCAGATGCAACTAGATATCCATCATATTGGACATCCATTGATATCCCTACTTGTAACCAACGTGATTTAGGGGATTGAATGGGGAGGGGTAGCGCCGATTTCATGCTAGTACAAAGTCAAAATTTCTTTCCTAATATATAAAAATTGCCATATGTAAAAATATAGTTCACTCTATTAAGTAAAAAGATATTAATATTCATGTGTTTAAAGGGTCTGCAAGATACATTAGTCTTTCTGCAATGTAAACACATTAGATTGTTTCCACAAATAAAAAAAGTGACACGTGTTAACTTGTTGTTTACTTTGTTAAATGAAAAGACCCCTAACAATAGATTTAGGTCATTAATAGTTTGACTTTCAGTTTTGAAGATAAAAATGGAAAAAATAAATTGAAGATAAAAATATATGATTCATTATTAATACCACAAAAAGTCAAAATAAAAATTCCTAAATCTCTTAATCAATTCCTAAATCTCTTAACTTAATCAATTCCTAAATATCTTAGAAATTTTGTTTCCATTTTACACCATTCTTATTTTTTTTGATTTATATATTGCTGGTCAACAATTTTAAAATGGAAAGCCAATATAAATGTATTGTTTTAAAACCATTTTAGTTAAAATGAATAAAAAAATAATGAGATATTTAAATTATAGCCAAAATTAAGAAAATTTTCTCTAATTATAGTGTAATTAAGAGAAAAAATACAGCCAAAATTATAGATTATTATGCAATTGACATATAGTATATATTTACATTTGCCATATGTTAATATTGCACAAAAATCAAATAAAGCCAAAATTAAGAAGTAATAAAAATCAAATTTCCACACATATGGACACAACAACAATATAAAACCCCATACTTTCTCCATTGGTTATGAAGACAATCTTAGTTCAAAGTAAAATAATTTTTGTCTATTTATTTCTATGCAAATTACATAAAATGTGTGATTTCCTAGGAACAACTATCCTTTGCCGGAATGGCTTTAGGTGTGGCCAATGAAAAACAGAGGCAAAGATCAAAGAAAAAATACTGATATGATATAGAATGAGACATGGATTGTGCAAGAAAACAATAAAAAAGAGGCAAAGATAAAAAAGCAAAAAAAAAAAACCATGTAATAAAAATAAAAACAAAAGAATAACAAGGAAAAATAGATCTACAAGAAAAGTACCAAAATAAATAAGAAATAGGAATGATGGAAATATCTCAAGCAAGGAAAAAAAAAGCATACAAGTAAATAAAAGTAAAAACTAAAACAAAGTAAAAATCAAAGAAGAACAAAAATGAAATAAGAAATCTCAAATGAAAATAACTTAAACAATAAATAAAAATAAAAAATAGGGCACCAGCGTTGTCCTTAACACATCTCATGTCAAAGACCACTGCCATCCTTTTGTTGGAAATGGCTTTGTATGGTGGTTAATGGTGCATCGATTCACCATTGTTCATCCAAGCAAAAGACAAAACACAATGAGTAGCAGATCCAAATCGATAAAAATCATGGCAGAAATACATAAACTAAATAATTTTTTCATAAATTATTATTAGATGATGTTTAGTGACTTAATAATTATTATTACATAGATGAAATATTAATATCCAAATGTTATTAATTCTACATGGAATGAAATTGAAAATGCTACATTTAAAGTTTCCCCTTTTAGTTTTTCATTTATTTTAGTATATGCAAAATTTCAACTCCTAATAAGTTTAGGCTTATGTATCACTAAGTGCTTAAAATTTTTTTTGTAAAATTTCAACCCCTAATAAGTTTAGACTTAATTTTCTGCCCCTAATAAGTTTTTGTAATTCAAGGCCCAAACTTTGATTTATTACAAACATGGGACAACACATTTAAAAATTTAATAGTGTTAACTACAATTAATGCTTCAAAAACCAGGTTGCTTCGAGCCATACACTACAACAAGTTTTCAATTTGCCGACTGTTAGGGCGACTATTTTTTGCAATCATTGCACAAATGGTGACATTGCCCAAAAGGTTCTCTCAAAATTAGCAATTTGAGGGGGCCACCATTCAAAATTGATCACTTCAAATGATGGCCAAAATGGTCACCCATGACAACCATCCTAACCACTATTTTTTTGACCAACATTTTGATGGCCAAATAGTGACTAGAGAAAGCGAATTTTAAACTTGTGCATGGCCTTTTTAAATTCAAACTAAAATTTTAGGCGATCATTTGAACCAAAGCTTGTTATTTCTTGTTCTTTCACTCTCAAATTAGAAACCTTAGAATCTTAAACACCTTCCCAACACTTTCTTCATGTTCTTCCACCATTTTATGTGTGCCTAATTTCTTGAGGCCTCAATTACTACTCCATATCCTTATTTTTCTGTCTACAAATTCTTCTCTATGATGTTTACTTCTAAAAAAGTAAAGCTCGGTTGTTTGTTTCTCTCATATGATCTGAGCAATTTACTAATCTTTTAGCCCAAGCATGGTTTTAATTCTTGGAAGATTCTTTAAGAGCAACATTTTTAAGTTAATGGAAGAGTTTGAATAAAAAATTTGTGTGAGTTTGGGTGTCCGCTCAAAGAAAGCATCTATCGAGATTTTGCACCACAAAAAGAAAGCCTAAAGCAAAACAAACATAGGTGTTTGTTGTGTTTTGTTTTTTTAGCATAAGGTAGTGGTGATTGGGCATAGAGTACAAGAGAGGGATTTGCTTTTACTTTTGCTATTCTTTAGTTTATTGGTGGCTGTAGAGTGTTGGAAGAAACTAAAGAGGTAGAATCAAAACTTCCAAAAAATGAAAATAAAAGTTTTTTATAAATAAAAATTAAAATTCCCAAAAGAATGAAAATAAATTAATTTTATAAATAAATGGTGTAGCGATCAAAATAAATGGGCACTAGGAGTGACCAAAGTGGACAATTGTCTGCCCTTGGTGACTAGGCTTTGGCCACTATTTGATCACCATATTTTTTCGGTTACTGAAAAGTAAATTTGTCACTGAATAACTGGTCGTTAAAACATATTTCTCTTATAGTGATAGTACAAGGATGAAATTTTTTGAGTCAACATAATTCAACAAACTAAAAGTATATCATAGTCGTAAATTATAATATATTCGATGGATGAAAACCTTTTATTGAATTTCATATAGTATGCTATAGTATATTATATTATTTCTTAATACAAAATATAAGTTTCTATGGATTTTTGTTGTTAATTGTGCTCAGTTACATGAATGAAGGAAAAACTTAATTGGCAAAACTTCTTCAAACAATTTATATCAATTTGATTAATATATTATAGGTAGGTAACGGATATAAATACTTTTCCCTATTTGCTACTATGTGGGGATGGTGCTCATAGAAATTACCTAATCTTGTACAAGTAGTAGAGAATATTTGTATGATTATAATGGTTTTGTTGGCAAGCCAAGTTCAATTCCGATCTATGCATGATTCCATTATTCTAATAAACTTAAAGTTATCTTTTTTTTATTCAAGAAGATTTAGGTTAATTGGATTTTCATTAGTTGAACTAAGGTATTTATTATATTTGTATCAACACAAGTCAGGTTATTTTCTCATTTCAAGAGAGTTTTAAATGGGTTAATCGGGCTCTATTTAAATTTAGGTTCACTTATTCAATTTATTATGGTGAAAACATTTTTGTGAATTTGATAGCATAGTATTGAAAAAATTTTTGGACATGTAATATAATTTTTTATTTTTTTTGGTCTATATTACTGTATATTATTACTAATAACATAAAAACAAAAACCTACTGAAATTTTTTTTTTCAAAAGATTTATACCAATCATAATAATGTATACCATTTAGATGGGTTGATGGGATAAGAACCATGTCCCACTATCCTAGTATATGTACTTTTTAAGTTTTTTGCACCTTAAAAATGTTGAACTCAAAATATAACATTTTTATGGTTCATATTATTATTCATAGTTTTTTAAAAATAAAACAATTACTATAGGATAAGAAATGGCTTACCTCATGAATTTAGCTCAAAACCACCAAGAACATGCAAGAGCTTTTCCAATGAATCAAAATGGCTTAAAATCTTGTTTGGGGATTATTGTGATAGCTTTAGGGACATCAATTTCATGCAAAAATTGACCTAAATTGAAGGATTAAGGTTGTATAAGGTAGGGGTTGAGATACACTTGGATTGGATCGTAAGTCATACATCCCTTTTCACATTTATTATATAATAATATTTCATTCGTTAATTTTTAACACATTATTGTGGACAAAAGAATGTGAAGGACAAGAGCCATCCATCAAGGATTAGTGGACTAAGGCGCACATTTGAAAGAACCCTAGTTAGTTGGAAGATCATGTCACACACTAGCTTAAGGTCAACTTTTCCTTTCTTGCTCTAATATGTTTGAACTTACTAACAAACACCTTTTGGCCAAACATTACTTAAGATGTATGGGAAATGGTACTCTAATTGGGCAATAATCCTAGGGTCATTTCCTCACCCCAATTCATCACTGATTCAAGAACTCAAGGCTCCAAGAGCACAACTAAAGAAGAAGGAAGAATTTGATCCAATCCCGATTTCGTACACTAAGTTGTATCACAAGCTTATTGACGGTTAATGGTCGGTCGTCGAAACTACAAAAAATAATTCTGGTATCCCTAACAACTCAGAATAAATAAATTTATAGTATAGCAGTGAAAACCAGGTCGAATCCCAAAGGAGATTTTTTTACTGAAAACTTCCTGTCAGAAAACTGAAATAAAAGATTTGGGGGGTTTCTTCAATTAAAAGCTGAAATAAATTAACTGTAGAATCAAAATGAAATTAACCAATACTAAAAACGCTCAGTTCAGGGTTGATTATCCATTCCAATCACGCAGTTGATCATCGAAAGAAAATATTTCTTCAATTCAAGCAAATAAACATGACTCTCTTTAAAGCTAAAAGGAACCCTAAGAATTCAGCAGTAAAATTAACCAGAAAAAGCTTCAGATTAATTTCTTAATTTTGATTAACCAGATATTGAAAAGCAATTTCTAATTATCTCAAAATCAGCATTAAGATCAATGAACCAAAAAGTTTATTCCAGGCAACAATTTAAAAGCTTGAACAATTTAACCTGTCTTACTTCTTCGTATGAACTAACCAGAAATAAAAACTATCTCTAATTAATTAACTTGCTTTTAAATTGAATTCTTCACCTAACCGGTTGAAAGAAAATCAAGTAGATTTGCAATTGCAGAACCAATTCAACAAGCGAGAACAGGAAAATTAATTGCAATAAATCTGAACAACAAAGAAGTAAATACTTGAAATTAGAGAAAGTTTAAGCAAGAAAAATCAATCCTCACAACCTACGTTGGTGATGGAAATCGTCCTTAAAACTGAACTAGAAAATTACTCAGCCATGATCCAAAGAGAAACAAAGAACAATTGAAAAACACTAAAAAGCGAAAAAGCTAAAGATCGAGCGCCAGGAGGATGACGGCAGCTTTTAAAAACCAAAGAAACCTAAAAACTATGGCTAAACTCATAAAAAATCCCTAAAATTTTTATATTATTACAAAAGTACCCCAAACAAATAAAAAGATTGAAAATAACTATAAGGTTTCAAAGTTGTCAGCCAAGCAATACTCCAGAACAGCAATAGCAACTTCAAGCTGATATTCGACCTTGATTCAGCCATTATTTCTGAAAAATGAAACCATAAAAGTTGTAGATCTATTTCTTATCTTCGAAACGACACCTGAATTGCATAAAACGGACATCTACAACCAAAGATATGCCCAAAATACCGCAATTGCTTCTGAACCGGCGGTGACTCGTAAATCGCGACTTTGAAGCTGAATTTGACCCACTTAACTTGCAAAATGGGTTTCATGGTCTGAATGTGATTTGTAACTCCAGATGTTAGCTTTCCAATGAATCAAGAATAACTTCATTCCGATCTCTGTAGCTCAAGATATGATTTTTCTACCGGAACATCACCAATCTGTCAACATCCTGAAAGAGCACAACCAAATTAAAACTTGTAAAATGACAAATTAAATTCACTTTCAATCAATTAAGTACAGATATGCTCTAAGCTACAAAACATACTCAAAATATATATTTAAGGTTCAAAACATATTAAATCATACTAAATATGAGAGAAATAAATATAATAAAATATAAGCTTATCAAATTCCCCCACACTTAGCTTTTGCTCGTCCTGGGCAAAACTCAAAATAGAAACATGCTTTTGAGCTAAAATAAGTAAGATAATTTCATATCCAAGGGTCTCGAAAAACTTAGCAAGAGGAATTAAGCACGCAATCTACTCGGCAATAGCAACTCAAAACTAAATAAGTCATTAAAAACAATTTCTTCTCAAGCTAGCAACAATCACCGTTAAAAATCTGAGAAAAACATCAAAATTTTGCACGAAGTAAAGAGAACAAACCAGGTAGATAAGAGCTCAAAAAGCACCACCGGCCTTATCACAAACCAATGAAAAATAAGAGATCAAATGAGAATTTACTTTTTTTTTATTTGACTTGATTTTTTCACTTTTTTTTTTGTTTTGTCTTTTTCTTGTGTTTCGCCGTTTAGCGAGTATATAATAGAGGCTCTACCATACCCAAGCTACTAACTCGACACAACTCCAAAGTGGTCTTTGACCATACTCATATTCCTAGTACCTTTTTGAGCAGTGATCGACTCTTGTCTTAGGAGAAGACCCCAACCTACTTCAATACCCAGAACAGCGGAGTAGCAAATTTCTCTTTTTTTTTTTTCAGAATTCAACAAGTCAAACAATTTTTATTTTTATTTTTTCTCAAGTGATTCAAATCATTCATCAACCGAACGAACCACATATTCAACTAAATAAGCTCATAATCTCACAAGGTTTAAATCAATGTACTAAATACACAAATTTGATGAAAAAATTAGCTTCTCAAGATAACCATCAACTAGCTTGATCAAAAATTGCAAAACCAATTTAAAAATGAAATTTGGGAGTTGCATAAAGACTAATAAATTACTAACTCAACACTCAAGCTAAGCATTCAAGAATAAAAAAGGTGAAATCATCTAACAATTCAGATCGATGCTCAAAAGTATGAATAAAAAAATTTTAGTTCAAAATTTTGACAACAGAAAATTATGGCTCAAGCTACCCACTCCCCCACACTTAAATCAAACATTGTCCTCAATGTTTACAATAAAAGCACAGATGGGGAAAAAAAAAGGTACCGCCCTGAAAGGTGATTTCACAACGATCTATTGCCCAGAATTTGACTTCAGCTTGCTGCCCCATATGGTTCAGTTCACCTCCAGCTTGAAAGAGATATTGCCTAACCAAGAAAATTAGTTGTGAGAATAAATAAACCTAAAAAATAAAAGCTGGAAAATAAAAATAAAAATAAAAGAACAAAAAAAAAAATCATAATTGTTCGTGGCACAAAACCACGCTTGGGTTGCCTCCCAAAAGCGCCTTTTCTTTATTGTCTTTGGCTAGACAGTTTCTTCCTGCATCAACTAGGGTGCTTTGAGAATCCCTCATGAAAAGGCTTCAACTTATGCATCTCATGTTGAACACTTTATCCATTTTCAAACTTTTTAGCTCGACTGCACCATGAGTAAAAATATCAGTAATAACGAATGGTCCAATCCAATTCAGCTCAGACTTACCAGATGACTCTTTCCATCTTTTTCTATGTTTGCGAAACACCTTTTGTCCAACCACAAATGACATCTCATGTTCTTGGTGCAACTTGACATTTTTTTTCTTACCTTTTTGTGCAAACCTTACTTGGTTTTCAACCTTTGTTCCTGATTCATTCTGCACTAAAGTATCAAATTTTCCAACAAAAGAAACAGAATTATCCTTGTCAGTTTCCTTTAATGTGTCAAAAATATTAAACTGTGCAATTTTTCCATCAAATTCCATTGTGAGAGTGCCAGTATCCACATCCATCTTGGTCTTGGATGTCTTTAAAAATGGTCTTCCTAACAAAATAGGAGCAGTTAGGTCATCATTCTCCACATCAAGCACATAAAAATCAGCAGGAAAAATTAAATCATTTACTTGCACAAGAACATCCTCAACCATGCCCCTAGGATAGGCATTGGATTTATCAACTAATTCAATCACAACACTAGTTTCATTCAAAGGTGCAAGTTTCAAAGAAGCATATATTGAATATGGCATGACATTCATTGAGGCTCCCAAATCTAACATAGCTTTTTTCACATTAAAATTGCCTATTACACATGGTATAGTAAACATACTAGGGTCCTTACACTTCTCAGGCAACTTTCTTTGGATTATTGCTGACACATTCTCCCCAACTTTGATTGTCTCATCAACTTTCAGCTTCTTTTTATTGGTGCACAACTCCTTCAGAAACTTAGCATACCGTGGCACCTGCTTAATTGCATCCAGCAAGGGTATGTTGATTTCGACCTTCCTAAGAGTTTCAAGAATTTCCTGCTCGGTCTCCTCTTTCTTTGATTTAGCCAACCTGCCAGGAAAAGGAGGTGGGATTAGAATTTTTGATTTTGGAAAAATTGGCTTGTTGCTTACCTCCTCAATTTGTGCATCAGAAGTTAATGGTTTTAGGCTATCTTGTTCCTTTTTAAGTGCTGCCATTTTTGATGTGGTGGTTTGCACCTCTTTGCCACTTTGAAAGGTCACGGCATTAACATGCTCTCTTGGGTTGATTTCAGCTTGAGATGGCAGCCTCCCTTTTTTAGCTTCAATTTTGTTCAATGAGGCTGGCAGTTATGAAATTTGGTTCCCCAAGTCTTTAATGCTAGCCCTTGTTTCCTGCTGAAACATTTGAGTGTTAGTGGCTAAAGCTTTCACAATATCTTCTAAAGCCATACCTGAATTTGGTGCTTGGTTCTGTGATGGAGGTGCTGGTTTGTTATAACTGGCAGATGGGTACTGCTGTTGATTACTTGGCTGCCCATATCTCAAATTCGGGTGGTTTCTCCAACCAGGGTTGTATTGATTGGCATAGGGATCATACCTTCTTGGTTGGTTAACAAACCCACTCACCGCATTCACATGAGGTGTTGTATCCTCTTGCAATTGTGGGCACGAGTTGGTAAAGTGTCCTTGAACAGAGCAAATGCCACAAACTCTAGAATTTTGAACCTGTCCCAAAGCCACTTGTCTAACAAGAGAAGTTAGTTCAGAAAGTTGAGCTTCAATATTCAAAGTTCCTACCTCATTTACCTTCTTCGGCACATGGTCTACCCGTGTCCCAAATTGTTGCGAGTTGGCTGCCATTTTAGAAATCAAGTCTTTTGTTTCTTCGGGCGTCTTTTCTACAAGTGCTCCTCCACTTGCAGCGTCTAACATACATCGATCCATGAACAGTAGCCATTCGTAGAAGTACTGCAACAACAGTTGATCAGAAATCTGGTGATGTGGACAGCTCGCACATAGCTGGTTGAATCTCTCCCAGTACTCATATAGGCTTTCTCCGCTGTACTATCGAATCCCACTGATTTCCTTTCGAATTGCTCCGGCTCTTGATGCTGGAAAGAACTTCTCCAGAAATTTTCTTTTCAGGTCATTCCAAGTTCTGATAGAACTGGACGGAAGGTAGTACAGCCAATCATTCGCCTTGTCCGCCAACGAAAATGGAAAAGCTCTCAGCTTAATTTGTTCTTCTGTAACCCCTTGTGGTTTCATGGTTAAGCAGACAACATGAAATTCCTTCAAGTGTTTGTGGGGGTCCTCACCTGCAAGACCATGAAAAGTAGGTAATAAGTGAATTAATCCAGATTTTAATTCAAATACAACCTCAATATCAGGAAAATCGATGCACAGGGGTTGCTGGACAACATCAGGAGTTGCCAACTCCCTTAGTGTTCTTTGGGCTGCCATCTCTATAATAACAACTAGTTCTTCTTCACTTTCTGAGTTTCTGTTCGCAGAAGTCGAAGTAGAAAAATTGTCTGCTTGCTTTTTCGCATTCCTGTTTGCCTTTGTTGTCTTCTCAATCTCTGAATCAAACACTAATTTACCTGTACGAGAAGATCTGGGCATAAGTCAGTTAACTGAGAAAAAAAGAAAATAAAGAAAATAAATAAATAAATGAAAAAGGAAACTTTAACAGAAAAAAAAATCTCCCCTGCAACGGCGCCAAATTTTTGGTCGGTCGTCGAAACCGCCAAAAATAATTCTGGTATCCCTAACAACTCAGAATAAATAAATTTATAGTATAGCAGTGAAAACCAGGTCGAATCCCAAAGGAGATTTTTTTACTGAAAATTTCCTGTCAGAAAACTGAAATAAAAGATTTGGGGGGTTTCTTCAATTAAAAGCTGAAATAAATTAACTGTAGAATCAAAATGAAATTAACCAATACTAAAAACGCTCAGTTCAGGGTTGATTATCCATTCCAATCACGCAGTTGATCATCTAAAGAAAATATTTCTTCAATTCAAGCAAATAAACATGACTCTCTTTAAAGCTAAAAGGAACCCTAAGAATTCAGCAGTAAAATTAACTAGAAAAAGCTTCAGATTAATTTCTTAATTTTGATTAACCAGATATTGAAAAGCAATTTCTAATTATCTCAAAATCAGCATTAAGATCAATGAACCAAAAAGTTTATTCCAGGAAACAATTCAAAAGCTTGAACAATTTAACCTGTCTTACTTCTTCGTATGAACTAACCAGAAATAAAAGCTATCTCTAATTAATTAACTTGCTTTTAAATTGAATTCTTCACCTAAGCGGTTGAAAGAAAATCAAGTAGATTTGCAATTGCAGAACCAATTCAACAAGCGAGAACAGGAAAATTAATTGCAATAAATCTGAACAATAAAGAAGTAAATACTTGAAATTAGAGAAAGTTTAAGCAAGAAAAATCAATCCTTACAACCTACGTTGGTGATGAAAATCGTCCCTAAAACTGAACTAGAAAATTACTCAGCCATGATCCGAAAAGAAACAAAGAACAATTGAAAAACACTAAAAAGCGAAAAAGCTAAAGATCGAGCGCCAGGAGGATGACGGCAGCTTTTAAAAACCAAAGAAACCTAAAAACTATGGCTAAACTCATAAAAACTCCCTAAAATTTTTATATTATTACAAAAGTACCCCAAACAAATAAAAAGATTGAAAATAACTATAAGGTTTAAAAGTTGTCAGCCAAGCAATACTCCAGAACAGCAACAGCAACTTCAAGCTGATATTCGACCTTGATTCAGCCATTATTTCTGAAAACTCAAACCATAAAAGTTGTAGATCTCTTTCTTATCTTCTAAACGACACCTGAATTGCATAAAACGGACATCTACAGCCAAAGATATGCCCAAAATACCGCAACTGCTTCTGAACCGGCGGTGACTCGTAAATCGCGACTTTGAAGCTGAATTTGACCCACTTAACTTGCAAAATGGGTTTCATGGTCTGAATGTGATTTGTAACTCCAGATGTTAGCTTTCCAATGAATCAAGAATCACTTCATTCCGATCTCTGTAGCTCAAGATATGATTTTTCTACCGGAACATCACCAATCTGTCAACATCCTGAAAGAGCACAACCAAATTAAAACTTGTAAAATGGCAAATTAAATTCACTTTCAATCAATTAAGTCCAGATATACTCTAAGCTACAAAACATACTGAAAATATATATTTAAGGTTCAAAACATATTAAATCATACTAAATATGAGAGAAATAAATATAATAAAATATAAGCTTATCAATTAACTGATATAGCTTATGGCAACAAAGCAAATTTAGCTTTGTTATCTAAAATGGTATGATGTGAGTGCCATTTGTGAATATAATGGTAGAGTAATTGGTCATTCACTCAAAAATTGTTTTTCTTTCAGGAAGAATATGCAATAGCTGCTTAAGGCAATGTTGTTGTATTTTAAAAATCAAGGGAGTAATGGGTTAAAGAGGGATATGAAAATTCAATGTCTTTTCACATGTGTATTAACCAAAACTATAGGAAGCTAGCTATCAAATGGCTGAGAATTAATGGAAGATGGATTGATGATTTGAGTGAAGCAAAGGCTGTAGCATTTCATTTCTTTCAAGAGGAGTCTAGGAAGAAGGTAAAAAATATAACTGTTTCTTCTTCCACCAAAACTAAAAAACTGAGTTTGCAGGCTGCTACAGACCTTGAAAGGCTGGTTAAGGAGTGTGAAATGAAAATTGCAGTGTTCAAATGTGCCAGCCCCAAATCACCTAGTATTTACTGTTTTAACATTAGATTCTTTAACCACAACTGGGATATTTTTAAGGAGGACAGTGGGACATGGAGCATCAAGTGTACTAGTTCTTAGAGTGGGCTGATCGTGCAAAACCAAAGAAGAAATCTTGAAAATAGGGCTTGTGCGACCCTCAACTTCCAGAGGCCATAACATTTGTTGTAGTTGTCAGAATTACTATTATCCTATGTCATTTAGAAGCGAATTTCATGCTCTACAAGAGTTTAAGGATGATGCCCTTTGTGACCATGCTTGTTAGAAAAAAAATCATCATTTGGAGTGGTATTTGGGCCTCTAAAGTTTGACTTGACCTTCATTCCAAGTTATATTTTGTTTCTTAATTTATTTTGGATTAGGATTTCTTTGTAAGCCTATAAATTGGTCATCCTATATTATTTTAGCAATACTAGTGGTGTCAACAGGGTTCATAATCACTCCAGGATTACATGATAGAATTTGTGTGATTGTCCTAACATAATGATCTAGGAGATAAAGATGGGCAAATGATTTCACAATTTCTGGATGGGTTGAAACCTACACTTTGGAACAAAATTGGGATTCTACTAGTACAAAATTTGGCCGAAGCTCAGCATTTAGTGTTGAGGGCAAAGCTTTCAACCAAAGAAATAGAGAGGTAGGAGTTTCCTCATATAAATTACCTAGGAAAGGGATCAAATAGTTTGGCTAAGAAGGTGAAGGCACTGCCAGAACCTACCTCGTGCAAGAATTGTTTTTAGGAGGAAAAGGCAGCATGAAAACAGAAGGTCATGGAGAATAAAAAAGCTGCAAAAGTGATGAACCATTACCCAAGACCAACACCTAATGTATGTTATCATTGTCAGGAGCCTACATGCCTGCCCAAAAATAGTCTACTTCAAAATGTTAATGTTGTTGATAAAGAGGATAATGAGGAGATTATTTCTAAACCTGATGTGGAAGAAGAAAAATATAAGAGCTAGGAGGAAGATAGTTACAAAATGGAAAATTGTGTATTATAGAAGTTGTTGCTGGCTCCCAAACAGGAAGATCAAACCCAACGCAATCAGTTGTTTCACACTCAATGCACAACTGTTAATCAGTTATTTGATGTGATTATTAATAATGGGAGTAGCAAAAATATCATTAGTAAGGATATGGTGCGACATTTGCGATTGAATATAGAGAAACATCTAGACCTTTTATATGATCAGATGGATTAAATTGATGAACAACATTTAGGTGACCAAACACTATAAGGTAGATTTTCCATCGGGGCCAATATCGAGATGAAATTTATTTTGATATTTTGGATATGAATGCTTGTCATTTGTTATTCCATAGGCCATGGAAGTTTGATATTGTAGCGTAGTACAATGGATAAGATAACGTGTACAAGTTGTAGAAATGAGGAAAGAAGTGTGTGCTTCATCCACAACAAAAAAAAGAGCTCCTTACCCAAAACTTCTAAAGTAGAGAGGTGAACTTTTCTTACATTTACACATCCTGAATGAGAATTGTTTGCAGAAAAAAAAGGCCAAGGGATTTTACACTTTGGTAGTGAGACTGGTTGTGACGGAACGGGGCCCAGTGCCCCTAATCTTGTAGGCTCTTAGGGATAATGAATCCCACTAGTTACAGTTGGCTAACTATTACTCGTCAATATAAATTAAAACAATTTATATGCAACTAGTTACTTAGCCTACTCAGATTAAGTTATGCATGCTTCTGACTTGGCAATGCAACCGAAATTTAAAAGTCTTGAATTAAAACATTGCTCGAGCATTTCATTAAAACATACTGAAAACGTACCAAGTCATTGAAATACTAGTTGCTTTAACTACAAGTAACAGTTTTGTGCATACATTACAACTCTAGCATGCACCCAAAAGTAACAAGATGGATTTACATCCTAATGTATCCCAATAGAGGCAACTTACTTAGTACACAAAGTACTATGTACAAGAGACAAAATTACTACTAACTAAGATCATTTACTTGAGCCCACCTTGAGCTAAGCCAAGCTCCAAGTGTAGCCCTTCACTAGACCTTGTTCTTGTGTACTCTTAGCCTCTACACTGTAAAGGCACAACTTGGTTAGCACATAACTTATACTGCAAGAAACTAGAATCACTAGGATTCTCAATAAAATACCTGCAAAACAGAAAGCTTAGGCCTCAGCTATCACTTCAGTGATTAGGCCCGGGATTAGATCCTGCACAATAAAACTAAGGGAATGAGTACTTAAAAGTACTCAGTAAGGATTCCCTTCTTGAATACCTGCAAAGAAATATGCAACAAATATGCAATATGGCAACCAAGCAATCAAACATGCAATTCAAACAACAAACAATCAACAAAATGCCAAAAATGCAATGTATGGATGTATGGTATGGAATGCACACAACACATGCACTTGGGACTTTCTGCACTTAAGTGCCTTAATTCTTGCCGTGAGCTCAAACGGCTGAGGTACTTGAGATACTGGCCCTCGTATCCCGGACACTTTACCTCAATTAAGTCCCATCTACGGGTTCTAGAGTAGGTCGTCACCTATCTCAAACTTACCCGCCTTTACCCTTGATTTATTGTACAGGGTAGTCTTACTATGTGGTTTAACTAGTCAAACCCTCAAGGTTTAACTCAAAATACTACTAGTGGCTCACTTACCAAACCAAATGGCTTGGTTGGGATCGACTTAGGTTTTTCTCTCTATTGACCATATGTAATTGATACTCTATATGGCCAATAAAGAGTCTAAAAACCCACTTAATCCCCTTAATTTCCATGTAAAAACTTAAATACTATGAGTTACTTAGCCACCAAGTCACATTTCTTTTATACTTAACCACACAACTTGACTACCTTCCAAATAACGCACAATTCCCGCCTTAGGAACGAATTCTAGACCCAACCGAGGCTATGGAACGTCTTAGAATAGCCTAGGGATAGAAACCGAGAGTCTAAGTTAATCTTAGGATGGCCGGAAATCGAGGCCAAATTGGCATTTGGCGACGCGGCGCCAAAGAGCAAATGCTTTTGGCGACGCGGCGCCGCCGAGTAAACGTTCTGTGTACAATTTCACTTCTTGGCGCCGCGGCGCCAATTCACGGACGAATTGGCGACGCGTCGCCAATTCTGTTTTTCTGGGTTTATGCGACAGCATCGCTCTTGTACACAAACTACTCAAACTCTCTCATTTCTAATCCAAACTTAATGGGTCTTGTTTCTAATTCATCCCAACATACAAAGCTACAAAACCATGCATTATTTGAGCTTAATTACTTGAACCCTTACCTCAATTTTAGCCACAAAGCAAGCAATGCAACAAAGCTTCCTAAGCTCAATTGAGCTTCCTTGAGTTCCAAGCCTAAAACCAACGAAATTTGGCACCCAAACCAATCAAACCAAGACCATTTCTAGCTCTAGAAACAACCTATAAACACACCAAATGATCTCAAGAAGCTTACCTACGAAAATTGGATTCCAAAACAAGCTCCAAAGATCAAAGGAAGCAAGAACACTAGCAAAGGGGCTTAGTGATCTTTCTAACACCTTGGGCACCCTTAATTCAATGAGAATTTGCAAGAAAATGGAAGCTTGGGCTGTGAATTTGGGAGAGGAGAGGGAGCTACGAAAATTTGGAACTTAGAACTAATGGCTAAGGATGAAGGAACTTAGCTTATAAGCATTCAAAACAACTTTTCCCTCCCTTGCACTTTAGTCCTCAAACTTTCAAAAGCTTCAAATAGCTCACCAACTCACACTCCAAACTCACTTTTCTTTGTTTTAAAAGGTACTAAAGAGCTTCCCAAACTTAATTTTCTTGAACACTTTAGCCACTTAAATTCTAAATGGCTCAAAAAGAACACTTAGTGCCACAAGTTGTCAAAACTTACTAGGATGATTCTAAAAGCTAGAACAACTAATGGTCTTGACTTAACTATGCCAAATCACACTTAGGAACTCACTTAACTTGATTAAGCTTATGTTACTTGCTTAACAAGGCGCTAATTTGAGGTACTTAATTTCATAAACACTTAATCAAAGTAAATAAACACTTACTTGATTAATTGACTAGGAGAGCTGTCACATCCTCCCCTCCTTCAGAAATTTGGTCCTCCAAATTCTGACTTAATTGAGCATACAGACTTGGATATTGCCTTAGCATATCCTGCTCGGTCTCCCAAGTGGCCTCTTCCTCCCCATGGTTAGACCATAGTACCTTGACCATTGGGATCCGTTTGGTCCTTAGTTTCCGGACTTGACGGTCAAGAAACTTGATAGGATGTTCCTCATAACTTAGGTCCTCTCTCAAGGGAATAGTGGGCGGGGTTAACACTTGCCCAGAGTTCACAATGCACTTCCTTAAGGTACTCACATGAAACACATTATGAACATGGGCTAAACTTGGCGGTAAAGCCAACCGATAAGCCACTTTTCCTACCCTTTCGAGAATTTCAAAAGGACCAATAAACCTTGGTGCCAACTTACCCCTTTGACCAAACCTAGCCACACCTTTCATAGGTGAGACTTTAAGGAGTACTCGGTCTCCTACCTCAAACTCTAAATCTTTTCTTCGCACATTGGCGTACTTAGCTTGCCGGTCTGAGGCAGCTTTGATCCTTGTTTGGATCAACTTAATCTTTGCCGTGGTCTCGGCAATGATTTCTGGACCAACAACTATTTCATCAGCTTTATCTGCCCAACAATGAGGGGTCACACACTTACGCCCATACAAAGCCTCGTAGGGCGCCATCTTAATAGCTTCTTGATAGCTATTATTATAAGCAAATTCAATCAAAGGCAGATGTTGGTCCCAATCCCCTTTGAAGTCCATCACACAACTTCGTAACATATCTTCCAAGGTTTGGATCACCCGCTCAGTCTGCCCATCAGTCTGAGGGTGATATGCAGTACTTAGGTTCACAGCGGAACCCATAGCCTTTTGAAAGGCACTCCAAAACCTTGAAACAAAACGGGGATCTCTATCAGATACAATCTGATTAGGAATACCATGAAGTCTTACTACTTCTCGGATATACAACTGGGCTAATTTCTCCATGGTATAAGTGATTTTAATGGGGATAAAATGTGCAGATTTTGTTAACCTATCCACCACCACCCAAATGGAATCATGTTGACTTCTTGTGTTTGGCAACCCAACACAGAAGTCCATGGTGATGGATCCCCATTTCCTTTCTGGGAGTGGTAAACTTTGCAACATTCCTGATGGCCTTTGGTGCTCTGCCTTCACCATTTGACAGGTGAGGCACTTAGACACATATTCATACATGTCTCTCTTAAACTTTGGCCACCAAAAATGAGTCCTAAGGTCATGGTACATCTTATTCACACCAGGGTGAACATTAAACTTACTCGTATGTGCCTCCTGCAACACTTGTTGCCTTAATTCACTTGGCACATAGAGCCGGTCACCAAAATAAAGTAACCCATCCTTGTACTGAAATTCTTTCAGTACAGTACCATGCTTTTCCTCCCCAGAAATTCTTTTCAAGCTCGAATCACTTTCTTGAGCTTGCTTAACTCTAGTCAACCATGCTGACTGAATTTCAAGGACCATGACTTGAGCCATTTCCCATTCTCTCCACAATTCATATAAAACTGTGAATTGCTCTGCACTAGGATCTTTTGAGGTTTGTGTTACTTGATCCTTGGAGAGAATTACCCCAGAATACTTACGGCTCAAGGCATCAGCAACCACGTTGCCTTTACCTGAACAATAGTCTATCGAGCAATCATAATCCTTGATATACTCGACCCATCTTCTCTGCCTCATGTTAAGATCCTTTTGGGTAAATAAGTACTTCAGACTTTTATGGTCTGTAAAGATCTTAAAGGACCTTCCCATAAGGTAGTGTCTCCAGAGCTTTAAAGCAAACACAACTGCTGCTAACTCAAGATCATGCACTGGGTAATTCAACTCGTTAGGCCTTAACTGCCTAGACCCATATGCAATCACTTGCTTATCCTGCATCAACACACATCCTAATCCTGTCCCAGATGCATCGGTATAAACCACAAAAGTCTCATGCGGATCTGGTAGGATTAAGATGGGAGCAGAAATTAACCTTTCCTTAAGCTCCTGGAAACTCTCCTCACACTTAGGAGTCCAAATAAACTTCTGTGCCTTCTTTGTCAAGGCGGTCAATGACGAAGCTATTATAGAGAATTTTTCAATAAACCTTCGATAATAGCCTGCCAAACCCAAGAAACTCCTAACTTCAGTTACAGTTGTTGGGCGTTTCCACTCCACCACAGCCTTTACCTTTTCTGGGTCCACACTTAATCCTTGAGCATTTATAATATGTCCAAGGAAAGGAATTTCACTTGCCCAGAACTGGCACTTAGATAGTTTGGCATAAAACTGATTACTCTTGAGTACTTGTAAAACTATCTCTAAATGTTTTTCATGCTCGTGGGGAGTCGGGGAATACACCAAAATATCATCAATAAACACCTCAACAAACTGATCTAGGTAGGGCCTAAAAATCCGATTCATGGTATCCATGAAAACTGCCGGAGCATTAGTCACTCCAAACGGCATAACGGTATACTCATAATGCCCATACCTAGTCCTGAATGCAGTCTTCGGGATATCCTCATCCCTAACTCTTATCTGGAAATATCCAGACCTTAGGTCTATTTTCGAAAAGACCTTCGCCCCTCTTAATCTATCAAATAGATCATCAATTCTGGGCAATGGGTACTTATTCTTTACCGTTACTGCATTCAGTTTTCTATAGTCTATACACAACCTTAAGGTTCCATCCTTTTTCTTTACAAACAACACTGGAGCACCCCACGGGGAAATACTTGGCCTAATAAAGCCTTTCTCAAGCAACTCTTCTAATTGCTTTTTCAGCTCATCCATTTCAGGCGCTGACATTCTATAAGGGGGTATGGAAATTGGTTCTGCCCCAGGCTGTAAATGTATGGAGAATTCAATCTCCCTTCTTGGAGGTAACCCTGGGAGGTCTACAGGAAAAACTTCTGGAAATAGATTGGCTACTTGAATTTCCTTGAGTTGCTCCTCGACTGCCACTCCGTTCAACGAGCAAGCGACCAACTCACTCGGAACGGGAATGGACTCCAATAACTTGAGGTGCAAACTCTTTACACTACTTGCCAAACCGCCTGTGCAAATTATACTTACCCCTGAGGCATCCTCAAGAGTGACCTTACAACCCGCACAGTCAATCTGGGCCTTAAACTTACTTAACCAATCCATTCCAAGGACAATATCATAAGGAATTGAGGCCAAGACCCAAAGGTCACTTAAAAATTTACTACCTCCTAATTCCAAAGGATATCCCACAACCATTTCATTGGTAAACACAAGGTTACTCCCCACTGACTTAATGAACATCATTTCATCAAGCACAGTTCTATGCAAACCAAACTTAACAACCATGCCTAGAGTAATGACAGAAATAGTAGCACCAGTATCAAACAGAATTCTAATACTACTATCCTGAACATTAAAGTTACCTTGCACAGCTGTAGGTTCTCTGGATACCTGGCTTGCCAGTGCAAAAACTCGTGGTGGCACAGGAGGAACTCTGACAAAAGTACTACCAGTACTACCAACTCCTGAGGCTCCCGGTCGTCCTTGACCTTGGTCTTGTCTAAGCCTTGGGCACTCCTTCGCCCAATGTCCTGGCTGACGGCAGTAATTACAGAGATCGGTTCCAAGAGTACAAGGTTTGTTACCATGAAATCTCTGACACTTAGGACAACGGCCCTTTGCAGCTTTCTTGATTTTCTTGGAAGGTCCTTGATCACCTCCCACACTAGGCCTTTTATCCATTAACCTTGAATGTACCGGAACCCTTGGCTCAACGGCCTTTTCATTGGATTTTGCTTCCATCAACTCCCTTTCCAACACTAAGGCTTTTTGGACAGCCTCATGATAGGTCCGAACTCCTATCACTGTCAGAAAACTCCTCAACTCCACCCTAAGTCCACGAATGAACTTCTTTGCTTTTAGTTCATCTTTTCCGGCCAAATGAGGTGCATACCGAAAAAGAGAACTAAACTTCCTTTCATACTCATGAACTGTTAGCCTTCCCTGGATTAGTTCATCAAACTCAATCCGCTTTTGATCCTGGGCAGCCTCACTATTGAATTCATTTCGAAACTCCTTCTCGAATTCAATCCAATCAAGTTCTTTAGGCCTTTGCCCGATCCTCCCTTCATTATAAGCATCAAGCCTTTCCATGACATCCTTCCACCATAATGACGCCTTGCCTTCTAAAAAGAAAGGCACCAAATCCATCTTTACTTTGTCATCCAACTTCATGTTTTTGAAGATCTCATTAATCTGATACAACCACCCTTCAGCCATATCGGGATCTCCTATGCCATTGAACTTGGGAGTATTGATGTCCCGGCATAAGGAAACAAGTCCCATATGGTCTGGAATGACGGGTCTCCTCCGTCTCCTCCTTGGATGGATGTCCTCCTCATCTTCCTCCTCACTGTCCTCTTCACTGTCCTCACTGGACTCCACTTGAACATGCTCATTAGACGGTTCCTGACCTTGCACTTGCCCCTGGGGCGGCGGATTTCTCCCCTGACCTTGGTGCACCGTTGGGCCTTGGTGCACTTCGGCCCTTACCCCATTAGGGTCCTCCAAGGTCTCCCCCTGTACTGGAGGTTGAGCACGCTCTTCAAGCAAAATGGCCATGCCATGTAGCATCCGGTCCATCGACTCATTAAGTCTCCTCAACAAGGAAACCACCTCCCTCATATCTGATCCACCAGGATCACTAGTTCCTGCACCGGAACCCTGAGCCTCAGCAGTAGTACCGGCCCGTGTGTTCACCATACCTGCAACCACAGCCAGAAGACCATATCCAGAGCAACTTATAAGCAGTACTAACCACACTTAACACAAGAACACTTTGATCTTAGTTCACTTATTGCCTCTACTAGGAACATTAACCCGCTCTGATACCAATTTTCTGTGACGGAACGGGGCCCAGTGCCCCTAATCTTGTAGGCTCTTAGGGATAATGAATCCCACTAGTTACAGTTGGCTAACTATTACTCGTCAATATAAATTAAAACAATTTATATGCAACTAGTTACTTAGCCTACTCAGATTAAGTTATGCATGCTTCTGACTTGGCAATGCAACCGAAATTTAAAAGTCTTGAATTAAAACATTGCTCGAGCATTTCATTAAAACATACTGAAAACGTACCAAGTCATTGAAATACTAGTTGCTTTAACTACAAGTAACAGTTTTGTGCATACATTACAACTCTAGCATGCACCCAAAAGTAACAAGATGGATTTACATCCTAATGTATCCCAATAGAGGCAACTTACTTAGTACACAAAGTACTATGTACAAGAGACAAAATTACTACTAACTAAGATCATTTACTTGAGCCCACCTTGAGCTAAGCCAAGCTCCAAGTGTAGCCCTTCACTAGACCTTGTTCTTGTGTACTCTTAGCCTCTACACTGTAAAGGCACAACTTGGTTAGCACATAACTTATACTGCAAGAAACTAGAATCACTAGGATTCTCAATAAAATACCTGCAAAACAGAAAGCTTAGGCCTCAGCTATCACTTCAGTGATTAGGCCCGGGATTAGATCCTGCACAATAAAACTAAGGGAATGAGTACTTAAAAGTACTCAGTAAGGATTCCCTTCTTGAATACCTGCAAAGAAATATGCAACAAATATGCAATATGGCAACCAAGCAATCAAACATGCAATTCAAACAACAAACAATCAACAAAATGCCAAAAATGCAATGTATGGATGTATGGTATGGAATGCACACAACACATGCACTTGGGACTTTCTGCACTTAAGTGCCTTAATTCTTGCCGTGAGCTCAAACGGCTGAGGTACTTGAGATACTGGCCCTCGTATCCCGGACACTTTACCTCAATTAAGTCCCATCTACGGGTTCTAGAGTAGGTCGTCACCTATCTCAAACTTACCCGCCTTTACCCTTGATTTATTGTACAGGGTAGTCTTACTATGTGGTTTAACTAGTCAAACCCTCAAGGTTTAACTCAAAATACTACTAGTGGCTCACTTACCAAACCAAATGGCTTGGTTGGGATCGACTTAGGTTTTTCTCTCTATTGACCATATGTAATTGATACTCTATATGGCCAATAAAGAGTCTAAAAACCCACTTAATCCCCTTAATTTCCATGTAAAAACTTAAATACTATGAGTTACTTAGCCACCAAGTCACATTTCTTTTATACTTAACCACACAACTTGACTACCTTCCAAATAACGCACAATTCCCGCCTTAGGAACGAATTCTAGACCCAACCGAGGCTATGGAACGTCTTAGAATAGCCTAGGGATAGAAACCGAGAGTCTAAGTTAATCTTAGGATGGCCGGAAATCGAGGCCAAATTGGCATTTGGCGACGCGGCGCCAAAGAGCAAATGCTTTTGGCGACGCGGCGCCGCCGAGTAAACGTTCTGTGTACAATTTCACTTCTTGGCGCCGCGGCGCCAATTCACGGACGAATTGGCGACGCGTCGCCAATTCTGTTTTTCTGGGTTTATGCGACAGCATCGCTCTTGTACACAAACTACTCAAACTCTCTCATTTCTAATCCAAACTTAATGGGTCTTGTTTCTAATTCATCCCAACATACAAAGCTACAAAACCATGCATTATTTGAGCTTAATTACTTGAACCCTTACCTCAATTTTAGCCACAAAGCAAGCAATGCAACAAAGCTTCCTAAGCTCAATTGAGCTTCCTTGAGTTCCAAGCCTAAAACCAACGAAATTTGGCACCCAAACCAATCAAACCAAGACCATTTCTAGCTCTAGAAACAACCTATAAACACACCAAATGATCTCAAGAAGCTTACCTACGAAAATTGGATTCCAAAACAAGCTCCAAAGATCAAAGGAAGCAAGAACACTAGCAAAGGGGCTTAGTGATCTTTCTAACACCTTGGGCACCCTTAATTCAATGAGAATTTGCAAGAAAATGGAAGCTTGGGCTGTGAATTTGGGAGAGGAGAGGGAGCTACGAAAATTTGGAACTTAGAACTAATGGCTAAGGATGAAGGAACTTAGCTTATAAGCATTCAAAACAACTTTTCCCTCCCTTGCACTTTAGTCCTCAAACTTTCAAAAGCTTCAAATAGCTCACCAACTCACACTCCAAACTCACTTTTCTTTGTTTTAAAAGGTACTAAAGAGCTTCCCAAACTTAATTTTCTTGAACACTTTAGCCACTTAAATTCTAAATGGCTCAAAAAGAACACTTAGTGCCACAAGTTGTCAAAACTTACTAGGATGATTCTAAAAGCTAGAACAACTAATGGTCTTGACTTAACTATGCCAAATCACACTTAGGAACTCACTTAACTTGATTAAGCTTATGTTACTTGCTTAACAAGGCGCTAATTTGAGGTACTTAATTTCATAAACACTTAATCAAAGTAAATAAACACTTACTTGATTAATTGACTAGGAGAGTTGTCACACTGGTCCTCCCTGTTTTAAATTCACATGCAAACAAAGTTCTAGAAGCAATTTAGGCGCCGTTACAAGAATTTTGGGACATAATGTTAGAGGAGTTGCCTGATGAACTTCGACTTATGAAATACATTTAGCATCATATTAGTCTAATTCCTGGAGCAAGTTAGCCCAACTTGCCCACCACTAGATGAACTCAAAGGAGTGTGAGATCATGTAGAAGACAATGGAAAAGTTACTACATAATGGATATATCAGGAGAGCATGAAACCGTGTGCAACTCTAGCTTTGTTGACACCTAAGTTGGATGGGAGTTAGAGGATGTATACTAATAGTCGGGCCATTAATAAAATTACTATTGGCTACAAATTTCTTATACCCTGATTGGATGACATGTTAGATCAATTACATGGGTTGGTTGTGCTTTCCAAAATAGATTTAAGGAGTCGGTATCATCGTATTACAATTCAACCTGGAGATGAGTGGAAAACATCATTCAAGACCAAGGAGAGGATGTAGGAGTGCCTAGTAATGCCATTTGGTCTAACTAGAGTTAAGTACTGGAACCATTTACTGGGTGTTTTATTGTCATGTAATTTGATGATATCCTGATTTATAGTAGCTCAGAAGAAGAGCATGTATCATAGTTGCGCCAAGTATTCATAGTGTTGTAGGAGAATAAACTATATATGAACATGAAGATGTGCAGTTTTATGATTTATAAGATATTATTCTTGGGCTATGTAGTCAGTGCAAAGGGGGTTCAGGTGGACAAAGTCAAGACTCAGGGCATTAAAGAGTGGTTCACATAGAAGACAGTTTATGAAGTTTGGATCTTCCATGGGTTGGCCATATTCTACAGATGGCTTATTTGAGATTTTAGTAGCATTAATGCCCTATTATAGAGTGCTTGAAGAAGAGGAAGTTTCCTAGCTCTGGCCTGGATCAGTTGCATGGGTTGGTAGCATTTTCCAAAATTGATCTCAGGATCAGAACATAAATTGGGGATGAGTGGAAGACAATGTTGAAGGCTAAGGATGGGTTGTATGAGTGGCTGGTCATGCCATTCGATCTCACCAATACACTGAGCACATTATGTCGTTGATAAATTAGGATATGAAACCATTTATTGAGAGTTTTTGTAAAGGCTCTCCTAGTATTTCCTCTACATTAAATGTCGAGGTAAGTGAATCCCAAGTATCTTTCCCTCAATAAGTAGTATTAAGAAAGGAAAGCAAGCTAGTTGAGGTTAAATTGAGTTCCAAAGGGTAATTGGCACCTAAGGGGCAAAAAGGGCAAAATGGTAATTTTGGCCCAAGTCAGTGGCATGACCGTAATTTTGGTAAAATTAGGTCCATGCAAGTGTTTTGAGCTAGTTAAGTTAAGACCATAGGTATTTATAGCCATTTGAACCAAAAGCTTAAGTTAAGGGTGAAAAATGCACTAAGTAAGAATTTAAGCTATTATGTCTTATAATGGCTTAGGTGACGCAAGGGCAGCGTGTTTAGGTAAGAATAACATTTCTTTAGGACCAAGGAGTGATAGAAATGGGAGTGTTTAGGTGGCCTAAGAGATTCAAAATTTAGTTTGAGAGCCAAAGTGACAAGAGGTAGAAGTTGGGCTAAATTGGTTTAAATGGAGGAGATGACACTATTCATCATCTCCCCCATTAGCCATTTTCGTAGCTCTTCTTTCTCCCTTGCTTTCTACCCCCCAAACCTCCCAAATCACTCAATTTTTCATGGAATTCGAAGGTCCCGAAGCAATCCAACAAGCCCTTAGCTCGTTTTTGATGGAATTGGTGCATTTGGAGTTGTTCTTGCAAGTTTTTGGTTCAAACCCAAAGGTAAACGTATTTGATCCTTATGGATTAGTTTTAAGTTTGTTAAATGGTTAGAAATGGTCTTAAATTCGTGCTATTGGTGTCCAATTTGGTTGATTTCGAGCTTGGAACTCAAGGGAACCCATTGGAGCTTGGAGGTGCTCATAGCTTGTTCTTGCTTTCAAGATGATTTGAGGTAAGGGATTTAAGTTAATTAGCTCAAATAATGCGTAGAAATGTATTCTTTTATGTGGGAATGAGTTAGAAAGAAGACCCAAGTGATTTGGTTATGGGATGAAGGAGTTTGAGCAGTTTTCGTGCAAGAACGCACGCTGTCGCGCAATGCTGGAAAGCATTGGCGACGCGTCGCCAGTTTTGACACCATTGGCGATGCGAGTTGGCGACGCGTCGCCGAGAAATGCAAAAGTTTTCTGAACGCTGATGCCTTGGGCGACGCGTCGCCAATGGCGCCGCCAAGGCATTTTGCCCTTAAGCTCCGGGCATCCTAAGAGTGTCTCAAACTCTCGGTTTCCATCCCTAGGCTAAGTTAAGACGTTCCGTAGCCTCGGTTGGGTCTAGAACTCGTTCCTAAGCCGGGAATTATGCATTATATAGGTAGTAGCTAAGTGGTGTGGTTAAGGAAGGGTAAGTAGTGGTGGCTAAGGAAGTTAAAGTGCTTCAGTTCTCAAGTGAGCACTAAGGGGATTAAGTCGGGTTTCAGACTCTTCGTTGGCCGAGTAGAATGTTATAAACCTATGGTCAATGAAAAGGAAACCTAAGAGAATCCCAACCAAACTTTATAGTTTGGTAAGTAAGCCACTAAGGGGCCCTAAGCTAAGCTTCAAAAGCTTGGTAAGTTGAACCACATAAGGTAGCTACTCTGCACAATAAGTTAGGGGAAGAGACGGGTAAGGAGTGAGTAAGTGGAAACTTACTCTAAGTAGCTCGTCAAGGCGGGTAAGGTTGAGTAAGCAAGGTCTTACTCTAAGGTGCCCGTAAGAAGACTTCAAGGGGTTAGTAGTTAAGTGCTAGCATAGGATACGAGGGCCAGTATCCAAGTACCCTAGTCGTAAGAGCTCACGACAAGTCCAGCACCTACGGGTGTAAGGAAGTCCTAAGTGCATTTGCATGTGCATAACTCATTCATCCATCCATCCATCCATCACTTGCATTGTTTATTGTTTATTTTCCTGCTTCTGGTTATCTTGTTGATTGCTTGTTTTGTTTTGTATGCTGTCTATTTATATGCTTGTTGTGCTTTGTATGCATGCATTGCTTTTCCCTGCAGGTACTAATCCCTTACTGAGTACTTTGGAGTACTCACCCCTTAAGTGTTGTGCAGGTTTAAGCAGTTTTGTTTGGGCTTAACAATTGTAAGGGGCAGCTATTAAAGCTAAGTTTTATTGGTTCAAAGGTATTCTCTAAGTAGGAAACTCCATGTTTTCTAAGTTACTTACGGCATAAGTAAGTACTGACCAAAGTGTTTGCCTTACAGTTGAGGCTAAGTGAGTACAAGGAAAGTGTGGCTCATCACTTGAAGCTAGCTTGCTTTGGTGAAGAGCTAAGGATGGATCTTAGTAGTTAGGAGATGCTTCTTTTAGTATGTATGGTAATTTCATACATAGATTGCCTATACTAATGACCATCGGTGTGTATAACACTAGAGTTACATTTGGGTGCATATAAGTTGGAAATGTATGCACGTAGTTGTTACTTGAAGTTAAAGCAACTAAAGATTTATGTCTTGGCTTATTTGATTTATGTTTTCATTAATTGCCGTGGCACTGTTTTCGATGAAGTTTTAATTTAATTATTATTGCATAGCCAGGACAACGCATGCATATCTCTTATGCAGGGTAGGCTAAGTAACTAGTTGCACGTAATGATTTAAGGTATTTTACAAGTAATAACTAGCCAACTGTAACTTAAGTGGGATCATAGTTCCCTAGAGCCTACTAGTGTTAGCAATTCAGGGCACTAGGGCCCTGTTCCGCCACAGTTTTGTTGCTGTATATTTTAATATTATCTTGACTTATAGTCACTTAGAAGAAGAGCATGTATCATACCCGTGCCAAGTCCTTAGAGTCTTGCAAAAGAATAAGCTAAATATGAACTTGAAGAAGTGTAGCTCCATAACTAGTAATATATTATTCTTGGGCTATGTAGTCAGCTCAGAGGGGTTTCAGGTGGATGAAGGCAAGATGTGGGCCATTAAAGAGTAGCCTACAATAAAGATATAGTTTCTGAAGTTTAGAGTTTCCATGGGCTGGCTACTTTGTACAAATGGTTTATTCGAGATTTTAGTAGTATTACTGCCCCTATTATAGAGTGCTTGAAGAAGGGGCAATTTCATTGGGATGAGGAGGTAGATGTAAGTATTTTCTTAGGAAATGAGAAGCTATGCACCGCACCAGTTCTTGCCTTACCTGATCTTAAGGCTCATTTTTAGGTAGAGTGTGATGCTAGTGGTATAAGAGTTGGTTTTTTCCTTTCTTAACAACATAGACTAGTTGATTATTATAGTGAGAAACTTTCTGATGTGGGGCATAAAGGGACCATTTATGACAAAGATTTCTATCCCACTATGCATGCCCTGAAGGTATGGGAATATTATTTGATTGGTCTTTTATTTATTTTTTTGTTCTGTCCATGATGCTTTGAAGTACTTGAATAGTTAGGAAAGAATTAGCAAGGATACGCAAGTAATGTGGTCCTAATTTCTGTAAAGATTCCCTTTTAAGCTAAAGCATAAGGCAAGAGTTCAAAATAGGTTTGTAGATGCCTTGAGTCAGTATGCATGTATATTGTTGACATTGAGATAATAGATTATTGGGTTTGATAAGTTGAAATAAGTGTATGCTACAGATGAGGTACTCAGCTCTGTATTCCTAAAACTTCATTAAGGGAAAAGCTTATTCGAGATTTGTGTGTTAGAGGCTTAGCTGAACATAGGGGGATAAATAAGACCTTAGTAGTAGTAGAGGAGCACTATTACTAGCGATATATGTGTAGGGATGTATGTAAGTTCGTTCATAGGTGTTATGTGTGCCAAACAACGAAGGGGAAATCCTAGAATACCGATCTGTGGATGCCTTTACCTGCTCCAAATAATATTTAGAAGTATTTTTCCATGGATTTTATTCTTAGGTTACCCTGAGCCCAAAAAGGTGTAGATTCTATGTTTCTTGTAATGGACAGGTTTTCTAAAATGATGCATTTTATTACCTGCTAGAAGACATCAAATGCAAGCAAAATTACTAAATTGTTCTTTAAAGTGGTTGTTTGTTTGCAATGGGTGCCCAAAACAATGACATTAGATGGAGACAGCAAGTTTCTAGGACACTTTTGGAGGACTTTATGTAAGATATTAGATTCTTCTTTGAATTTTAGTACCACTGCCCATCCTCAAACAAACAAAAGAGGTGAACCAAACACTGAACAATTTGACGCACAACCATTGTGAAGAAAGTCCTAGGCAGTGGAATCTTGCATTAGCTCATTTGAAATTTTATTATAACGGTGTTGTTTATAGTGCCATAAGAAAGTCTCCCTCTACATTGGTTTACACCAAACTGCCTAGCATACTCTTGATTTCAAAAATCCTTGAATTGGAGTGAGTAAGGTTGCAAAAAATATTGCAGAACTATGGAAAAATATTTAGGCTCAAGTTAAGCAGAAATTGGAGTTGGCAAACAATAGGCATAAATAGGCTGGTGATCAACACCATCGTGAGCAAATTTTTGGGATGGGTGATCAATTTATGGTGTTTTTGTGGAAGGAGAGGTTCTTGGTAGGTACGTATGGCAAGCTATAGCCACAAAAAATATGGTACATATATGGCTCTGAAGAAGATTAACAACCATGCTTATATGAATGATTTACCAGATAGTATGGGAATTTCCAAAACATTTAATGTGGTGAATATTTTCCTTACTACTCTTCTGCCGAAACTTTCTACCCATACCTTCTAGGCAACTTGAGGTTGAGCTTTTATCTGGTAAAGGGGGTTGACATGGAGCATCTATAGGACAAGTTCTTGGAATGGGCTGATAGTGCAAAACCAAAGAAAAAATCTCAAACATAAGCCATGCATGACCCTAAACTTCTAGAGGCCATAACTTTTGCTCTAGTTGATAAAGTAACTATTATAATATGTCATTCTGAAGGAAATTTCACACTTTACAGGTGTCACATGGCTTTGACCTTTATGACTAGTTGGTCGTTAAAATTGCCAAAATTAATTTTGGTTTCACAAACAGCTCAGAATAAATAAATTTGTATTACAACGGTGAAACCTAGGTCAAATCCAAAGGAAAATTTATCTGAAAGCTTCCTAACAAAAAATAGAAATAAAAGATTGGGGGAGGTTGTTTTCAAACAGAAATGAAATAAAAAAAATGATTAGAGAACAAAAATTAAGAAACTTATCACATAAGAAATAAAACAAAACAATCAGGAATGCAAATCTTGGGATCAGTCAACATCCACCATCAAATTAATACAACTGATCATTGATGCATAGATGGATCAATCGAGACTTTGAATATTCATTGTTGGAGCTATCTTCCTACATCTCCTTAATCGTAGTTAATTAGAAAACAAATGATTTAATTAACTATAACTGCTAAACAACCTAAAACAAGCACTTCAATTTAATTTAACAATTGTATTAAAAATTAGAGAGATCGATGAAACTAAATAATACAAACATAAACGGTTCAATTTAATTTAGTTGAATGTTCTCCCTAAGACTTAATGATTTTGGACGCAGCAAATTAATAAACCTTAGTTGCTTCACTGATTAGAAAGGCCAAATAATAACGGATTTGATTTCTAACCCAGTAGTAGATTGAATTCGAATAACAACTAGTAGTAATTCTAGCATATAAACAAAACAATCATGAAATTAATCATAGAAGAACACCCAATACTCAAAGTATTAATTAACTAAATAAAAAAAACTTTGATCTGATAGCGCTGAGGAATCCGGAGTTTCAGTCTCCTTCAACTAAGAATTAAAAGATTAGCCAAACATGGCCATGGAAAATCACTAAAAAGAAAAGAAAAGAAACAAGAAAAAGACAAAAGAGAGTTAGGAAAGAGAGGGGTAGTCGTAGGTCTGTTTGTCTCCTTTAATAAAATTAACCTAGTGTGGTAAAATCCACAAAAGCTCCCTAAACTTCCTACATTCTTCTAAAATTAACCCACACAAATAAAAAGGATTAAAAATAACAAGAATGCCTTAATATGACTAAGAGAATGATGTCTTTCAACTGGAAATTTTTACCCACATGTTTTATAGGCCTTTGGAATTAATCTACATCAAAACTGGTTTTCAGAGTTGTGAGCCAAAAAATGCTTTAGAACATCAACAGCAACTTCAAGCTAAAATTCGACCTTGATGTAGTGATTATCTCTCAAAACCTAAAGCAGAAAGTTGTAGAGCTTTTTCTTAGCTTCAAAATGACATCTAAATCACATAAAACAGCTATCTACAGCCAATGATATGCTCAAAATACACTATAAGAGAACAAGGTATTTAAGATGGGAAAAAAATGTAGAGAAACCATAGGAAACAGTAATTTCCTACAATTAAAATTGTTAGGTAAAACTGTAGGAAAAAGAAGTGTCAAAAATAAAAAATGTCGATAAGCGTAGACCCATCCTACACTTTTGTGATATCTGTGGACCCCAGCTTATCCAACAGTTTTGAGGTGGATTAAATCATACACTTTTCTGACGAATCTATTTCTTACGATTTTCTGACCCCATTGTCCTGCGGTTTTGTGATATCTATGGACCCCAGCTTGTCCGACGGTTTTTTGACCCCAATGATCCAACATTTTTCTGACTCCACTTGTCCGACAGTTTTCTGACCCTGCTTGTCCTATGGTTTTTTGACCCCACTAATCCAACGGTTTTATGACTAAATTATCTCCTACATTTTTGTGACAACTATTTATCCTACACTTTTCTGACTACATTACTTCCTATGATTTTCCTACGATTTTGTGACATGTTGTAAATTTTTGTAAATTAATTTATACATAAATTAAAACATATTATATAGCATTATACATATTTTAGACATTATGACATATATAAAGATTGTATACATTATTAAGAACATATTACATAGGATTATATATATATATAACAATTGATCAAAGTAGTCAATATTTCACTATATATAGAAGTAATCAAACTGTATAGAAAAAGTCAATTACAAACAGCTGGAGACATAATATAAAATCAATGGGATGCCGTGCTTGGCTGATCATAACTATCACGTCGGCTACCATCATTGTCATGATGCTGACTGGAGGATCCGGTCCGCAAATTGTTTGAGAGCTGATGCAGGTATAATCCTTTACTAGACCAACCTGTTAAGCATGGCGCTCATTGCAGCCTCAATCTTTCGTTGGACCTGACTACGAACCTCTGTCTGTAACCTGGAAAAATTACTCTGTAGCTGAGTGTTCTCAGCCCTCAATTGAGCAATCTTAGCCAAATCAACACATGGCGCCTAAAAAATTTGGCAATTAAGTAGCAACTAGCAATGTAAAAGTAATAAAATTAATGTATTAACTTAAATAGAAATGAAAAATACCCGATTTGGTCCAAAAGTGTGAGGATCAGCGAGTTGGAGTGGAAGACCCAGTAGTCGACCCTTTTTTGGATGGCTTCGTACCTCACTCCAGACCTGTGTATCGAACTACGGGCAGTTATTTAGATTTTCGTATTTTTCTTGAATCCACTGCACGTATCCTTCTTAAAGGAAAAAGAAATTAAAGTTAGTAAGGCGCTTAATATGTTTTTAAAACATTGTTAGCACTGGAAAATAAATATTTATTACCTGTAGCTATTGTGCAATCGGATCGATGGGCTGACCGGTCTTCTTACATCTATGGGTATGACACCACCACTCATCAAATGATGGCTCAACTCCATCTCGTTCTTTGGTCTGCACATTTTTACATATCATTAAAAATTTTAGTAAATAATAAATCATGTAAAAAATTGTATTGTACGTGAGGGAGAAGTTGGTACAATATGATCCCAGTGCATCTTGCCTAGGATAAAGCCATCGTGTCCTTCGAAACAAGGCCTAAGGCATCTGCCGTGTACTTGGCATGGGAACCAACCACCGTTAGCTTCTTCCATCTCTCTTGCTGCCACTGGTCACACAACTGATTCCATATATACTGACTGTAATAGGATGGAACATGTGGCCGCAGCAAATTATAGTCAGGGTTGGTGAAGAAGTTGGGGATCTTTGCAACGTTCCTCCAGTGATAGACGTGGCTTTGTATGAATCACAAGCAGTAATCAAACACGAGATGGCGGATGTGGCCAAAGTCTCTAGGGTCTCATCTATAATAGTTTTGCAATATCAAAAGAGAGAAAAATATCAATTAGTGTGTATAGAAACTAGTATTTAAAAATCCATTAAAAACTAAGTACCTCTAACCTGGTGATGTGCTCCTCCTGTAAAGCTCGAGATGCATGTGACCAAGCTATACAACTTTTGTTCCGCAACCTCACATGAATGAAGGCTACGGTGGAATGAACGGACTCATCAGTGAGACAGCTGTAACAAATTTAGATCATAGTAAGATATATATATGAAGTGACGTAATTAAAGTGATGTAATTAAAAAAGAAGATAATCATACCAACAATTAAATTTGTAGGAGTCAGTAACACTTACTCTCGAGGGACGATCATTGGACGGTCCTATGGAGGTGGAGGTAAGTCAGGTACCCGTGGGCCTTGCCCTCTATGGATTGGGGCGTCATCAGCTGCCTGCTCGTCATGTATGATAGCTGGTCCATCATCATCTGGCTGCTGTTGTTGAGGCAGCTGATGTTGCTGAGTTTGGCGTAGGCTAGGTAAATGAGTGGATATGCCAAGCTCATCTGGATCAATGTACAAATTAGGATCGAGCTCCCACAGGGTTTGCCTGATACCTGTATGTTGGTAATGAGATGACCCGGATATTCCACTCATATCCGGGTAATAGGCATCGGTCTATGTGTCACGAAACTGATGAAATGCAGATCTCGATGCTCTAAATGTCTAAGGCACGTAAGGCCTAGGCATTGGAGTATATGGCAATTGGCTTTGTGGCTGAGTCTGTGCTACCGAGGTCTAAGCTTCGATATATGGCACCGGGGTCTATGGCACCTGGGTCTGAATCCTGTGACACCTAGGTTGGTGTCACAGTAGGGCCTCGTGGACCTCGACTGCGTCGCGAGTCCCGTAACTCCTTGGCTAGGCCTTTGCCCGAGCCTGAGTGTTTAGGGCGAACCATCCTAAAATTTAAGGGAACTTGTTTTTGATTTTTTTAATTATTGCAAAACCGTTTATTACATAAAAATTTATTTATAAAGTACCATTACGTCTCAGTCATTTAGTTATAAATGACCATTACTACACTAACATTTACTTATTAAATTTCATTATTGCTGTATAATCATTAATTTCTAAATTATTATAACTATAATAACATTTATTATATTAACATTATTGAAATAACATTACTGTACTAACTTTAACTAATTACACTAACATTATTGAACTAACAACATTATTAAAGTAGCATTTTTTTCTAACTTACCATATATATACATATTACTATATTGTACGTATTACTATATTGTACTAACTTTAACTTACCACATACATATTACATGCATCTGTATATATTTAACTTACCATTATTACAGTAAAAATTATTTATAACTAACCCACATACATAGTACTAACAATACCCATAAAATTACTACAAAAATAAAATAAAAAATTATCATTTAAAAATATAACATACAAAACATGCATTATGTAAATCATCACTATAATAGAAAATATTAATTATATAAGAACAAAAATTGTAATAACCCTAGAAATTAAGTAAAATAAAATTACCAAATTACCCTAAATAAATAAATAAAAATAAATTAATTAACATTTTGTCCTCAAGGGTATTTTTGTAATTTTACCTATCAATTTAGAAAATCAATATAAAATTAAGAATCTTGATCCTTAGATGATTCCTTTAGTGGTTATTAAGTCAAATTCCAAACCGGAAGCTCAAAGTCATTTTCTTTAGGCTAGGGGCATTTTTGTCATTTACAACCGAGCATCGGATGGAAAATCTGGGAGCACCATTGGATTCTTCTCAAAAAAATGAGTCAAGAGAAATTTACCTTACTCAATTCTGAATTCGTTTGCTTAGGTTTCTCAAAATTTAGCCAACGCGCGTGTGGGGTTTAAACCGGGTTCGTACTTTTGTTGCATAAGATAATTTCTTACCTAACCCTAATTTCTATTTGATAATACTCCACAGCCGCATATACAGCCCCTAAAATTTAAAATTTTTATAGTTAATTCCTATTTTCTACTTATCTATATTTTCCTTATTTTAAACACTCTATCTATTATCCTAATATAACTAAAACTCTTCTTTTAATTTATTACACTTGCCGTATCTCTCATAGGTTAAAAACTAAGTTAGCCATAAATTAAAACATACAGCCTGCTGCTGCCTCTTGTCTTCTTCTCCTTCAACAACTCTCCACCACCACAAAACAAAAATTGGAACTTGGGAAAAAGGCCATTCACAATCTTTTGGTCCGCTTCGCGACGGTTGTTCATCTACGCTTATTTCTCTATCAAACCGTGTAAGTCTAGCCATTCATGATTTGATTCTGGGCTCTTCCAAATTATTGGAATATTAATTTAATTCCATATTTTACCTAGATTTATTAGATTGAGGAGAAACCCTATTGGAACACAAAAACGATCCTACACGCACCGGCGATTCCGAATTCATTTGTGTAAGTCTAAATTATTCTATATCCCTCTTTTAATTTTTTTTTTCCAGCACCTAAAGGCCTTATATCTTTGCTGTAAATATTTGGTAGATTATCATTAATCCAAGTTTTGGGTTTTTCCACTCGTTTCTAGTGCAACCTTGTCCATACTTGGTTTCAGCCCCGGTAAGCCACTGTAGCCTCTTTTAAAAATTATCTTGGCTGCCAATTTCAAATATTACAGCCCTAATAATTCTCTTTTCCTTGCTGTCCATGTTGTGACAAAGGGTTAGAAAATCCTTACTTGAAGGTTTGGTGCTTTTTGGACTCCCGGAGCGTTAGAGATCCCGAAAACATATCAGTAACCGAAATAAAAATTTTTTCCTTCCAAGATCAATTTTTAAAGCTACTAAATGAGTATATAACTCAGTGTGTGGTCACTGTACTTTTTAGGATCAATATCAAGAAGGCTCCCGACATGATCCTGAATAGGCACGAGGCTACCGAAGATACCTCGAGACCCTTTTTGCCGACTAGGTAAAATTTTGGCCTTGATGTTAAGAACATGAACCTTCCAAGTACCATTTAGGAAAATTTCTAAATTTTAGCACATTTTCTAATTTTCTACCTTACTAACATTTTGTAGGACCGTCCTAGGAAATCGCCCATTTCACCGTATTATTCCGAACTAGGTAAGGGGGAAGAGCGGGTTATTTCTCGTGGGCCCTCTTAGGCCCAAAATAAGCATCAACCCGAATAATAAATTTTAAGTAAATAATTGGGCTAAACAAAATCTTTAAATGCGTGGGCAACATGGGTAAGGTCATTAATTAGTTTTTCAAGAATTTTATTTTATCTTATTTTATTTTATTTTAGTTCTCTTCCATTGAGATGTAATTTTGGTTGGTTGGTTGTATGGTTGTAATCATGTGATGTATGATGTATGTTTGGCGCTAGTATCATACTAGGACCGCTTGTAACAAGAATTAAATTAGAAATATGTTAGGACCGCCTAAATAAACACCGCTAGTACCATGTTTAGGGCCGACAAACTCACTAGCAACATGATGAGATTAGAAGTAATCATTAGTGGCATGTTAGGGCCATAATAAATTATTATAAGCCGATAGATAAAGGATCAGGAGCGTAAATGCTAAATGACAAATTTAGAAAGAATTCACGAGAAATGAGATGAACATTTATCACAAATACACTTAAAAGATATCATTGATTGTCATGACATCATGTAACACTAAACTAAGATAACACGATAAAAAGTAATAGGATGCACTAGAATCATGGCATTCTACTAAAAAGAGCTAAAATAAAATGAGCTACGGTCATGCATCAATTGATTGTTGCATATGATTGATGTTTGTCATACACAAGATTGCATTAAGTAAAAGATTTGAAGAGTAAGACAAAATACGAGGCATGCAAGGTTGGTGACAAACCATATCTACATGACCTAACAAGTCGTAAATTTAGACGAGAGGTTTGGAACGGACGATTCGAACCCGAGAGGCATGTTAGGGTGGCGGCAGATCGTCCCTAGTCATGACCCGATATTGACACGGAGTATGGAGATATGATTTGTGCGCTGTCAGACCATAGCTGGCGAGGGACCATGCTTATGGCTGGTATCACGAGAGGCTCTACCTCGGCGTAGGTATCCCGAAAGGCTTTGGCTTGGTGGCATCCCTAGTGGCACTGCCTAAGAGTTATCCCGAGAGTGGGTGATGTACACACTCACCACCCTAGGTTCGTCCAACGACATTTAAGTATTGGATTAAATGATCGATCAATAAGATATTATTTAATCGGAAAAAGGAATTATGCATATGCATGGTAGTTCAAGCATGCTAATAGGACTTTGATTTTGTTGTTATGATGTTATATGGAATTGTTCTTTAATTAAATTGCTACAGCTTAAAGTTTATTATTCATTGTTGTTTGTTACGGGAATATTAGGACCCACGTGATGGGCCTGATACTTCCCCCTTACTGAGCAAGTTGTGCTCACCCATTCTCTTAACATGTTTTTCTTAGGTGAGTACTATGAGAAGACAGAGTATACTGAACCATATAATGAGGTTCAAGATGTGGAGCAGACTGAGTGAGGGTACGCTATAGCCCCTCGAAAGTAGAACTGGCTGGGACTGAATTTCAACTTGTGTTATTTGATTTCTAAAGAAACATATGGTTTGTTTAAATTGACACATTATGCGCATATTAGTTTTCCTGGGATTGTCACTTAACTACTTTGATTTCATTTAATACTCTCATTGTTTGGAAAATAATTTAAATAAAATGTTTTACCTCATATTTCTTAAATTATTTTTAATTAAATGCTTTATAATTTTGGGAATTTAAGATATCTTTTAAAATTAGGGTTTATAAAATTGGGGGCATTACAAAAATACTTAAAAAATAAAACATACTTGGCTTAGGGATCTCTAAAGGGGATTTTGGAAGAAGGTTGCAGGAGATCTTAACAGAAGAAAGGGAGAAAAGTTGTGAGGAATGAGAGAAGCTCCCATGAATTTAAAGGGAAGAAGTGGAGATTCAGCCACCCTTAAGGCCTACGATTTTCCTGCAGTTTTACCAAATTGTAGGAAAAGCAGAGGAAAACATCATATGGCTTTTTTAAGATAATTAAGGGATGTCTGAAAAGCGTAGGATCCGAAAAAATTTAACTCACCCACCATAAATTTGGTTTCCTACTTTATGTCCTACGTATTTCTGAAATTAGCCTACAAATCTCCTATAATTTAAATATTTGTGTTAAAACTATCAGATAACTCTTACATATTACCTACAGTTTCCAAAAATGTGTTAAAACCGTCGGATAGTGCCTAGGTAACTGTATCCTACAGTTTTCCTACGTTTTATAAAATTAACTAAAAAATGTCGAACAGAGCACTGCCCTAGGTAACTCTGTCCTACAGTTTTTCTACATTTTATAAAATTAACTTAGACCTGTTAGACAGCACACTGCCCTAGGTAACTCTGGCCTACATTTATCTTATGTTTTCTAAAATTAACTCAAAACCGTCGGACAGCGCACTGTCCTAGGTGTCAAGTTTGTATGTTATATTTTGTAATAAATTATATATATTATATGTACCATTTTTGTTTAGTTTAAGAATTAATGATAATATTTATATACTTAAATTTAAAGGTATGGTTTTAATGTATATGGTTAGATTAAATCTCCCAAATTTATTAACATCATTATCACTATTGTTAAAGTAATTATTATATTTTTATACTGATAAAAATTGATATATTCATTTCAACATAGTAAATTATATATGTGATTATTAAATTTAATAAATTTAATATCATTTCAGTCTAAAATGCAAATGCATTGAAAGTTATTATGTCTTTAAATAAAACATACAGATATTTTGAACAATAACACTTAATCAAATATCCTCGACTTCATTTGACTCTAAACTAACTAATGATGTCTCATTATCTGATGTATCACTATCATCTTGTGTGATCTCAATATTCTGATCCATGTCTTGAATGATTTCAAGATAACATGTGAAATCGACAAGTCAAGGACGGTGCCATCAATTGTTACTGTGAGTATTTCACTTGAAATCACTTCTTGGAACGACTCATCAGTGGTTTCTAAAACACGTGTTTGCTCATTAGACATTTCCTCATTGTCCTTAGACCAATCCCTAATATTATTCGATGAACAATCGATGAAAGCTCGTGGCTTCATCTTAATAACCATCCACCATTAATGAAGATTCTTGTTAGGGTACTCATAGTAGTAAACTTGTTGAGCCTGTGTTGCAAAGATAAAGTGGTGACAATCTAGACTTCCATTTAATGTCAATGATACCGATATGTACGCAACTCTGAATGTCACGTGTCGGATCAAACCAAGTACATTTGAATAGCTTTATGACTTCATGCCCACTCCTGTAGTACTCAATGCATATAATCTCATCAATAAGACCACAAAAATCATACCCACTAGATTCCCATGTCTCACCCTTAACGCAACACCATAATTCTGTGTCACTTTGTCTTTGCCATAGGAATGTGTGTGGAAATGAAAGCCATTCATAATATATCCATTGTATGATGTGCTAACTCGAATAGGACCACGAGCTAATTACACAATGCAAGGATCTAATTTATCCTTGAAATCGTCAGCTTGAAATCAGTATGTTAATATAATAACTTAACTACTGAGTAAATATAAACACAACACATTTAAGTACATAAAAATTATCACTCATGATACTCACGTATAACAAGAACATTAGATGAAACGTTCATCTCGATAACTTTGTAATTGAGTTTCATTGAATTAGGGAAATCTTGTCGATATATAAAAGTCAAAGTGCCTGAAATGATATTTATCCATAGATGAATTAAAGTAATCCGATTGAAAGAAAAAACCTTGACACTTGTCTACATTATATGGCACCTGACAATCAAGGTAATCTCATTGCAGTTCTGCAAAGTGTAGATGTGCATTTGTTGTCTTTTAGTGGGATCCAGTAAATGTTGTCGCCCATGGTTAGGTATATTATGACATCTTGCATTGAAAATAGATAGCAATTGACCCTTAACATGCGCCATAGGTAGATCGATGTCATCATTTCGTGGCACTCTGTTTAACCTCATAGGAATATTTGATTCAAAGTAGTGGCTGTAGAATGCATGTAGACATTTCTTGGACCAAGTATGCTTCAACAATTGAACCTTCAATTGCAGCTTTATTTTGGGCCTTTTTCTTTAACGACCGCATGAGTCTGGTAGGTTAAAAGAATAGAACAATTATTGGCATATAATACGCATAAATTATTGACATATAATATATGAAAAATAATGACAAAAATATGAATGTAAAACCAAAAATTACCTTTCAAACAAATACATCCATCAAAATTGAACTGGGCCACACAACTTTGCCTCATGAGGGAGGTGGATGACAAGATGTTCCATCGAATAAAAAAAAGCGGGAGGGAATATCTTTTCTAGCTTAATATGGTAACCATTATATTCTACTCCAATTGTTGTATGTCATCAAATCAAATCCTAGTTGTACATAATGTTCTAAAAAATGAACAAAGTTCAGAAATCGTCTGCCATATAGGACCTGACATGTACCCATGTAATGCAAAAGGAAGCAACCTCTACATAAACACATGACAATTGTGGCTCTTGAAGTTATAAAATATACCTTCACTCAAGTTAACAGTATGATCCAAAGTTTGAGGCATACTCATCAGGCATCTTTATCATTCTCAGCCACAGAGTAACTTCTCTTACATGTTCCTCACTCAACGTATAAGATGCTTTTGGTTTTACACAGTTTTCCCTAACATTTTGTAAATGTAGTTCATGACGCATATTTTTTAAATCCTCAAGCAAAAGGCAAGAACTCGAATTATTTTTTATTTTACCCCGTATATCCATAACAATATTGAAAATATTCTCAACACAATTTTTTTTTTAAATGCATGACGTCCCAATTATGGCGAACTAGCAAATACTTTCAGTATGGTAACTCCTGAAATATACACGGCTTTAACCAATTATGCCACTGTCCAAACCCCGCAACTCAATGTTTATCATACGCATAGCCAAATGAAGGAAAACAATAGCCAATCAACATATAATGAATTTCCTCACCTGACTTATATGGACTAGCGACAACACTAACCTTCTTCCTGGGATGAATGATGTTACATTCGAACGGGATATATGATTCTGCGGCAAAAACACCATGTGACAATCAAACCAACATGGCTTTCTGCATTTCTTCAACATAAATGTGTCAATTTCATCCGTGCAATATGAGCACGCAAGCTTATCATGGGTGCTTTAGCCCGAAAGGTTTCCTAGTGCAGGAAAATTATTAATTGTCCATAATAAACATGCATTCATAACAAAATTCTGTTGTCGAGAGCTATCCCATGTAATAACCCCTTTCGACCCTAAAGTTTTGAGCTCCTCAATCAATGGTCATAAAAATACATCAATATCGCGTCCTAGTGCTCTAGGATTAGGAATTAGGAGAGTTATAAAAATGAAGGGTTCTTTCATACACATATTCGGTGGAAGATTGTAAATAACTATAAAGATCGGTCATATCGTGTAGGTTTTACCAATAACATTATTCGGGTTAAATCCATCAGTACCCAATCCAAGCCTAACATTTCTAATTTTAGCATCAAATGATGGGAATGTTTGGTCTACGTGCCCTCATGCTTCAGACTAACATGGGTGACCCATACTTCCATCATTGCACAATCTATTATAAGCATGCCAAGTCATGTGAGTTGCTGTTTTTTATGACATGTATAAGTGCTTCAACCTACTAGTTATTGGTAGATATCGTAGCATTTTTTTGAGAATCAACTTCCTTCTTTCAAATGTTACTCTTTGTTTATATCTACTACTCCCACATTCACGACAATGTGTTAAATTTTCATCTTCCCTATAGAATAGCATACAGTTATTCTCACAAGCATGAATTTTTATATATGGCAACCCAAATCCTTTTGTGAGTTGTTTCGCATCATATAGAATATTTGGGAGTCTATTAGTTTTAGGCAACATTTCTTTCATAAGCTCTAACACTTGATTGAAACAATGATCCGTCATATTAAACTCACTTTTGTAACTTAACAATTGGGTCATTGTAGACAATCGTGTATGTTTAGTGCATCCATCTCACAATGGTGCATTTGCATCATCCAACAAATTATAAAATTGTTATGCAGTCGAATTAGGTAACCCCTCTCTTATTTGAGACACATTGAACATATTATCATTATTATCACTGACGTTATTAGCTTTTTCGACATTAGCATCGATAAACTCTTCATCAACCAATATTATTTCACTTTTTCCAGATCCTACATTCGACGATAATGGACCAATTGATTCACGTATCATCTGTTCATACGCATTTACGCTACTTGATTCCCTACTTATTGCTCCATATGAGTATGAGGGAAAATAGGTATGGGCCATACTAAAATTGTGCAAACTGCTATCATCTTGTTCATTGTGAGAGTGCTATATGTAATAGTTTGCCATAAATTCATATCGATACAAATGCTCTCTCACTTTCACTTCTATTCTATAACATCTGTTATTACATTTGTGACAAGGTCATTTAATCATTTCTGACTCCATCCTACTGTAAGCAAACTGTAAAAACTCATTAACACCAAACATAAATCTAGGATTTATATACCCATCTGTATCTGTTCTCTGGTACATTCACTCACGTTGATTACTAGCCATTTGGTTCCCTTGTAAAACACATAGTAAAAACCCTAAACATAAATACATAATAAATATATTATATTCATATAATGTAAATATAGTGATAATGTAATTGAATTGCTCATATATGTCATACATGCATGTCAACTTTCCATTACTAAACCACGTACTCCATTAAGATAAGGGCCCTACTCCATTGAAAGTTGCATAAGCAATAAAACATTTTAACTGTGTTCCACTTTAGTAGCATTTTATGTAAATTTTGGCAGCATTTGCCTTTAGTTCTTGGTCACAGCATTTCTCAATAATACCTATTTATTGAGAAACACACAACGGGAACAATTTGGGAAATGTTCTACCAAAATTCACAAATTGCTAATATGAAAGGAACACATTAGCTGCAATACTTCTTATACAACTTTCAACTATCCAACATGGACAATCCATGATTATGTTAATCATAAATATAACTTAATCCAATACATTTTGTCTACCCATAATCTGAATCGGACTAATATTATATTTGTTATCAACATAATCATGAATGGAGAATCTAAGGTTTAATGAATAAATACTTATTATGCAACAACATGTTGTCTTATAAGTTAGCTACCTAAAATAACATAACTGTATCTTTGAAAAAACAAGTAATTACTATATATCTAAATCACTAACCTTTAAATTACTTTGAAACTCCTCGATTGAGCTGAGGAAGAAGTTGAAACAGAAACCAAAATGAATGCCAAAAGAGTAGCTGAGACGAACCAGAGAAGGGGGAGGGGAAGGTATTTATTAGCAAAATCTGTAGCAAAATTGTAGGATATATATAAAAAGTCAAACTACATGACTTATGTAACAAATATGTAGTAATTAACGTCATAAAAAGATTGGAAAAATAAACTGTAGGAAAATATAAGGAGTACAACTTCTCCATTTTTAAGACACCCATATCCTCGTTTGTCTCAAAAGCGTAGGAAAAGATATTTGCAGGAAAAGCGCCGAAAAAAGTGTCCAATGCTTTTCCTACGGTCGTGGTCCCTATTCATCTAATTAGCATGAAAAGCGTCCGACTCTTTAGGGCCACAATTTCCTGCCATCTTATTTTCACACTTATGCTACGGTTTTATCTGTCACAATTTTATTATAGAAAAACCGTAGGACAGATTCCATATTGACCGGTCAATGCCTTTTTGTCCAACGGTTTTCCTGTGGAAATGGTTCCTACGCTTTTTTTCATAGCAATTGCTTGTAGCAAATGCTACTCATCCTTGTAGTGATACTGCAACTGCTTCCGAACCAATAATGACACGCAAATTGTGACTTTGAAGATGCATTTGACTCCCTTAAGGTGCGAACTGGGTTTTGTGTTATCATATGATTCATAGCTCCAAATGTTAGCTTTTCAATGAATCAAAAATCACTAAATTTTGATTTCTTTAGCTCAAGATATGATTTCTTTACAGGAATATCGTGAGTCTGTCAAAATCCAGAAAAAATACAAGCAAATTAAAACTTGTAAAATTGTAAATTAAATCCATTTTCAATCACTTGAGTTTATATATGCTCTAAACTACAAAATATACTCAAAATAGATCTTTAAGTGTTCAAAACAAATGAAAACATACTAAATATGAGAGAAATAAATATAACAAATATAAACTTATCAGTGACAATTCTTTCAGAACAAAAATTCATCATTTTGAGATGTATTCGGGCCTCTAAAATTTGTGTCGATTTTCCTTCCTAGTTATTTTTACTGTCTTTAGTTATTTTGGACTGAGGTTTCCTTGTAAGCCTATAAATAGGCCTTCCTACATTATTATTAGACATTTTATCAATAATATTGAAGTATTCTAGTGGCTTTGGCTATCTCTATCAGTAGATTCTTGTTTCTTTTTCCTTCTTGATTAGCCGTATCACTTGATCAATTTTATTTCTCACTACATCGCATCGTCAGATTTGTGAAGGACTTTGAAGATTCAGGAAGATCTAGGTCCAGGGGTGTAATGCCTCTTTTATTTGTTTAATCCCTATGAAAGTCAACCCTCCAATTCTGAATGACTATTGGCCGATTACTCTAATAGGCTATATGTACAAGATAATTGCAAAAATACAAGCAAATAGGCTCAGATGGAATATCCATTTGTTGATTAGCAACACTTAGTCAGCATTTATTCATGGAAGACAAATTTTGGATGGGATTCTTTTTGTTAATAAGGTGGTGAGCTTCTTAAAACGAAAAAATAAAAAATAAAAAAGCTGTTTTCAACAAGATTGATTTTGAAAAGGCGTTTGATAATGTGAATTGGAAGTTTTGATTTCGAATGATGCGTCAAATAACTTCGGTGACAATTGGATTTGATGGTTGGAAGGTTGTTTCAGGTAAGCTTCAGTTTCTGTCTTAATAAATGGAAGCCGCACAGGTGAGTTCTTTATGGAGAAAGGCCTTTGTCAACTAGATCCCATTTCTCCAGTCCTTTTTTTTAATTGCTGTGGAGGCTTTACATTGTATGCTAGAAGAAGTTGTTTCTCTTGGATTATTGAATGGAATCAAAGTTGGCTCTAATGAGATTGAAGTATCCCATCAACAATTTGCAGATGATAATATTCTAATGGGGGAGTGGAGCGAATCAAATATCTCCTAGTTTAAGCGCTAAATGAATTGTTTTGAGCTTACCTCTGGTCTTAAAATTTACTTGGCCAAAAGTAGCCGATCGAATTGATTTAAATGTAGCTGTGGATGAAGTTTAGAGTCTTGCTCTTTACTAATCGCAGAGTGAGTTCATTGCCTTTCTAGTATCATGGAATGCCTGTTTGGGCACAGATCTGGAGACTTTCCTCTTGAAATGCTATGATTGACAAGTTTAAGTTCATATTGTATTTGTGGAACGCAAAGACATTGTCTGTTGGGGCTCGGCTCACTCTCCTTAAGTTTTGCCTATCCAACTTGCCTTTGTTCTTTTTCTCCTTGTTTCAGGCTTCTTCAAGTACGCTTAAAACTCTTGAATCTCTTCATCTTGATTTCTTTTAGGGAGCAAGGATGGGGAATGGCAAGAAGATTTGTTGGATACCACGGTCAAAGGTGATTTTAGATAAATCTTTAGGGGGGTTTAAGTGTTGGAAGCTTTGAAGGAAAGAATTTAGCACTCCCCTCAAAAAGGTAGTGGAGATTTAGGTTAGAAACTGGAGCTCTTTTGAGGAAAATTGTAGTATCTATTTACACAGAGGAGGGATGGTTGTCAGGGCGATCAAGTAATACTATTTGGGGTAGAGTATATAAAGGAAAAAACTCGGTAGATTTCTTTTTTTTGGAAAGTAGGGAAACGGGAAGCAATCAGATTGTAATTTGCCTGATAAGTGGGTAAGGGATGAGCACCTGTCCACTAAATTTCCAAGGCCGTTTAGTCTCCTCACAAACAAACTTACAAAGGTAGCTAAAATGGGAGAGTGGCGTGGAAATCTGTGGTATTGGCAATGGAGTTGACGTCGTGCAGCAAAGGGAAGAGAAGCTTTTGAACTGATCAATTTACATGTCCAACTAGATTTTTTTCGTACTGAATATGAACTCTCCAGACACTCCTCCCTAGATGCTCAACAATCTTGGCAAATTCTCTGTCAAAAGTTTTGCAACCATTATTGATTCTATTCATGCAAAAGCCATTCATCAAGCATCAAACTTTACATGGAACAGGTGGTGCCCGATCAATGTGAATCTTTTTTCATGGTGAGCTATTGAGGATAAAATTGCAATGAGCATTGGCAGAGCTATTCAAAATTTCAGGCCCCCCCGCCCCCAACCTCGAGAAAAGCCTATTACATGTTCTTAATTGTTTTGCTAAAATTCAATTAGCTTCCATATATTCTATGTATTTTTCCACTAGCTCCATGCATTTTAAGAGTGGATAATTTGATCAAAATATTCTATTATTTTTATTCTCAATTCGATGAATTCCTTGCTATCCTTTAGGTTCAATATTTAAATAAAAGAATCACTTGCATAACATTATATTCCATGAATCAGTTTATACAGCTAGTTTATTAGAAGGGGAATACTGTGATTGATAGTTAATTTCATTGTAAATCTGAATTAGTATGGTTGTAATGTTTCTTACAAACATGGCACATTTGTAGTGTTTATATAGTTTTTTATCCAAAAATATTACATCACAAATGAATTAAATTTTTATACAAGTGTCTTATAATTGTTACTCTTGATTTTAGTTTTTCATATTTTCTTCCAGTTGATTACTACAATTAGTTTTATGATTTTGTTGGTTAAAAACTTCAGAAGGTTACATCGTATCACCTTTTTTCTTAATTCCAAATCATCAAATTTATGTTCATGTTATTCAAAAAAAAAAATTGAAGACAAATTTCTAAATATGACCATCATTCAAAGAAATTTATAAAAAAAATAAATATTTTATATTAGCCTCCGAATGCCCAAATCCTGGCTGCGCCATTGGCAACGAGATATAATCTTCATGCTAGGGGACTACATGATCAACAACCTCTGTGCCGTCTTTGCTTGCAACATGTCGAGGAGATTGTTCATCTCTTCATCATGTGCAACCCAACGAGAAGAATTTCGTCTTCCATTTACGCTTAGAGGGGAGCAAGCATTTCGAGCATCAGAAGTATTTCTCAGCTGTTTGAATTCCCTCTTTACTCAGGTTCGACAGGCTATAAGATGGCTTGGGATGCAACATGTGAGGCTAACATTGTGGCTCGTTTAGGAGGCGAGGAACAGACTCATTTTCGACAGCAAAGATTTCAACTCTCTTAACGTTTTCTCCTCTGTGCAAATGCTCTCTCACTTCTGGCTATCAAGGAGGATTAATGGGTGGTTTGCTTCTTATGTAGATTGGTGTTCTAATCCTTCACTCTGCGTTTAAAGTTTCTTGGGCTGACTGGTTCCTTTCTTTCATTCCTGTATCATCCCCTCCAGCTTCTTGCTGGTTTCATCAATAAAATCTGTTTGCTTTACTGACAAAAAATAAAATAAAATAAAACTAGGTGTAAGGTGCTAGTGTATATAAAACTTGGTATGTTTTCTCTGCTGTTGTGACTAGCTCTTGCTAGTCCACTGGTGGTGTACAATACATCTTCAGGTAAATTATCAACAAGATGAACTCATTTGTGCTGTTAAAAAACCAAAGATCTGATAGCTGTGCTCAACCAGTTGATTGTCTTTGTCCAACAGCACAATTTCATACATAATAATGCTCAACTCGGCCATTTATGTTTCCAAAATCATTTGCTGCTTCTATTTTGTGAAATCCAGAGCGTCCCCCCCCCCCCCCCCCATTCTATTTTTGAATGGAATAATTTTTTTTTTATTTTTGCCTTTTATTTTTATTTTTGAATGGAATAAAAAATTTCATTTCTTGTGGCAAGTTATTTTCATTCTAGAAGTTATGTTTTAGGAAGGCACCTCTCAGAACTCCGAGTTCTTGATATACTTTATTTCATTAATTCAAAGGATACAGTAGGACAGAACACAACAACTTACAAACACTGACACATAGATAATACTTGAAATTAACAGACAAATAAGAGGCAGTTTATTCATTAGCACTAGTACCAGACATTATTCAAGTGCCTCATCGCTGCTCCTGCAATTGCGCAATCATTTGTTGCTTACTTCTGGGCCGCTGCAGCTTGAAACTGGATGGAAACTGAAGGAATTGCAGCAACAAAGTTCCATTCGATACTTGATGTCACCCCGCCAATGTTATCCTTGGCGGCAGAAGTCGCAATCTCTAGGTTTGTCTTAACGGTCTCCCAGTCGATAACTTGAGTGGCAAGATAGATCTTTGTGTAAGCTTGCTGCATACATGTTCGTGGTTCATTAATGTACCTAACTAGGTATTTAAGCGTCCTTAGCACACATATATACCTAAATAACGTTGAGCTACATACCTTCCCGGGTCCAGTTGCAGAATTCTTCCAAGCGACTACAATTTTCAAGGGAGCTTTTGCCGGGGAGGAGTCATGGGCCGTATACACCAAAGCGCCTGATGAAGTATTATTATTTGCAGTATCTGGTAATTGCTCAAAACTTTCTGTGTTGCTATTCAGGATGGACTGCGGGTAGGGCTTACTAGGGTTCTCTTTGCCATTCCATTCCTTCTGGTCCATCAAACCTGTGGCATAGTTAAGGTAGTTTGAAATGGTGCCCTGTGTTTTGCCACCAGCCATTGCTGCAAATATTGCAGCTTAATTTTGAGAGAAGAATCGCTTAAAAGAATTAAGTAAAACATACTAAACCAATAGTAATAGCAAATAAGGGATATTACCAAGCAATTTGGATGCTCTTGCTTCAAAGCTTTGCACTGATTTTTTTGCCTATGCTTAGAGCTTTGTTGTGAGAAAACTTGCAAATGGAAAACTCCTTTATATAGAGTTTTGCTGTCTCTTGTCGATTAAGTAAACGTGATTATTAATTGTTTAAGCGAAAGAAGTATATAACATACGTGTTTAAAAGTGAAATTCTTCCGTCATATGCCTAAGTTGTGTTCTTTTCCAATTTAAAAAAATTCTTTATTTTGTCTCCTCCTAGCTTGATTGGGAAAAGGACATGACTTTTTACACTTAATAAAATTAATTATAAGGTTTCAATAATCACTATATATAGAAATAATCAGTTTAAATCTATTACTTACATTCTTTTTCCAAAAGAATATTTGATTTTTGCCATTATAATCATAAAAAATTACGACCAGAATACATAGAATCATGCCATTGTAATGATAAAAAATTATGATTATAACTTTTTATGGGGAAGAAACTAACAGAAATAATTAATTAAAAGCAAATTTCAAAAATAACAATTTCTAAGTTTATATCCATATGATATATAATGCAACATGAATGACAGATATGGTATAGTGTAAGGCTGGCTCCATCATAACAATGGGCGAAACCAAAGGGAGCTAGTAGGGGTCAAAGTTCCCTTAAAATTGTAAAATACAAGTGATTTATTGTAGAATTTAAAGGTAAATACATTCTTACTGCTCCTTAAAATAGGTCAAAATCCCTTGTAAGGACTATAATTTAGAAAAATATTTGTTTTGACCTATTCTTTATAAAAAAATTTGGGCCTGCCCTTGACTAGAACAGGAAAGTTTTGAGGGCACAGCAAAGAGATGTGGCTTTTCACGATTTTCTTAGATAAAATAAAGAAACAAATAGTAAATTGCTTATTGTGACTGTGATATACTTAATGGTGTCAATATTACAGACATTGGTTAGTAAATGCCATCCGATACATCAAGAACTTAGGTTTTAGTCGGTCTTTGTTTAATCTATTATTGTGACTAATGATTGTGGAAGAGCGCAAGAAAAAAAAAAATAGGAAGTCCCTCTCCTAGCTAACCAAGTCTTGTCCCAGTGGAATCAGTACAACAATAAAGAAAGATTAAGTCCAAATATTAAGTCCTTAATTACCCATTGACGTGAAAGAATAACTAAGCTTCTTGAGAAATAGATAAATCTGAATAAGTGTCATCTTGGAAATGCTCTCAGGGAAAAAAGCCAGATGTCAAATTTATGGTGGTTATGCCTTTTTTTTTTTTCCTTTTGTATGGGAGTCTGAACATTAAAAGTAAAAAAACTATCTTTTTAAAGCAAAAAAAAAAAAATTATACATTAAAAAAATATAATTTTAAAATAAATATGAGGCAAGGATATGTTTCCAAACTTGGGAGTGAAAAATTAATTAGTACTAAATATCATGAGTGAAATTATACTTGACCCTTGACAAAATTATAAACTTGACTTATATTATTAATTTATATTTTGAAGCTTGTTTTTATTATTTTTATAACTTTGAAAAAAATTGAACATTCATAATATTTGATACTTCTTAAACGCAATTACATTTTAATAAATTCTTCAATTAAATAGAGTCCACATAAAAGGCAAAATACAATCAATTTGCTTGGGTTTCGGTTTTTCTTTCAATAAATGAAATAGAATTAAAAGGTTAGGTCACATAGGCATAGAGTTTCTCTTTTTATATGTATTTAAAGCAATCAGTAACTTGTCAGTTTCCTTTTTTTTTTTTTTTTTTTCTTTTTTATGGATATTATGAGTGCGTGGTTGAGGAATTGTTCGATTTCCAGCTTGGGAGCAATGCTTCCAGAAAATTCCGAGTCCTGCTAATTGTTTCTTTTTCGTCGGGAAAGAAAATTCAATAGTGAATATGACTGATACAATGACGGGGAAAATGAGATTAATGTGAACGTATGGAAATAGAAGGATTTCGAATGAACTTATGGATGATGATAAGTACATGCAGTTTGAACAGAAGACTTCCCACGGAAAGGAAAGTAGTGTTGTTCCGGCGGCTGGCCTAAGTGGATTAATTGTTTTTATTAGTCGCGAATAAATAGTATTATTGTTTTTATCTTTGTCCAGTTCCCTTTGTGCTAGCAAATTTATAAAGTACTGTTTTTATTATTCATGAAACCCAGTTAATAGATGGATTAATTGTTTTTATTAGTCGCGAAGAAATAGTCCAAGTCGTTTTTGTTTAAACGATTTAATTAGTTGACTGCGATAGATGTTAGTGCAAGTGGCGAGGATTACAATTTTTATAAGTGATAACCTGAGAGCCTTGGGTTAGAATTTTATAACAATATTAGGTTGTATTTTTTATCATAACATCAAATTGTTTAAGTTTGGGTTTGTGAAAATTTTAAATATAGTTTTTTCACAGCTCTTTATATGTATTGTAATTATTTTTGTCATGATTTAGTAAATATAAATAAAATATATTGATAAATGTGATCTGCTTTGGTAAAAATTGAAAGAGACAAATAAAAAATAATTATAATAGTTTTTCAAATCCCAATCATGTTAAATTTTTTTAAATGGCAAGAGCAAAAGGAATTTATTAAAAGAATGATGAGCAAATGTACAATGGGTACCCTCCCGCTAGCTGCTGGAAATGTAGCTCCAGAGTGTTAGAACCTTCCCCCTAATCCATCACCAATACATCCAGGAGGAGTTCGAAACCAACATAAAATGAACAAACCTGCACCTACCACAGCCAGTCAAGCAGAAGGAAAGATCATGGAATCATACTCAAAGCAAATACTGGATCATGACACCAAAGAAACTAAGAGCAATCAAAATTTTTGGGTCTCTTCGTAATCCTAGAGAAGATTTTTGCATTACGACCATTCCATATACACAAAATCGATACGAGAAGCGCTGCTATCTAGATCAATCATGTTAAAATATACCAAAATTTTATTCTTACAAAAAAAAGAAAAATCAAGTTGTTGACACCCAATTTCGTCCGGCCTTTTTTTAAAAAAATTTTAAAAAAACTAATTAAAAAAAATTATTATTATTATTATTATTATTGCTAAAAAATTTTAATTATGTTAATTAGTTTAAAATATATTTTTATTTTGAGAAGATTTGATTTAAAATAATATATGTGTGAATATGTATGTGTTTGAAATAAAAATAAAATTTCAGAAAAAAATGACAAAAAATTAAAAGTTTGAGGTAAAAATGACAAAATTGAGAAGTTTCGGACAAAATTGACAAATTCTGAAAGTTTCAGGAGCTTTTTTGCGTCAATTTTGGGCCTAAACGGACGTTTCTGGCCCAAATTGACAGAAAACGTTAAAATTGTCAAAATCAGAAGCTTCTGAGCTTATCCAGAGCTGGAGTAACGTAAAGGACTGAAACAGTCATTGTACCAATTTAAAAGATAAGTTTGATATTTTTTTATTAATTTATCCGTCCACAGTTCAGCTAAGCTCCTTCTATAAATGCCCCACCAAATTCAGTGCTGAACACATAGAAAATCAGAGAAAAAAGTTCAGAGCTCCGTTTTAAAAAAGAGAAAATAGAAGCCTTAGTTCTAGCCTCTCCTCCCTCTGTCAAAACAGTCCCAAAAATATTTTCTCTTACATTTCGACTACCTTCTTCCTCCGTTTTCCCATTCTTTCTTTCGCCGTCGCCGCCGCGGTGCCGCCCCGTCGCCCTGCCGCCGCCGTCTCGCCATCGCCGTCGCCGTTCCGCCGCCGTGCCCAGCCATCCCGCCGTCGCCGTGGCCGCCGCTGTTGCCGTTCCGCCGCCACGCCCAGCCGTCCTGCCGTCGCCGTCACCGCCGCCGTGCCGCCCTGTCGCCTTCCGCCTGCCGCCCCGTCGCCTTCCGCCGTGCTCCCGCACGCCTTCGCCCTCGCCGCCGCTTGCCTGGCCGCCGCCGTTCCCCCCCCTGCCCCTGGCCGCGATTTCACGTTTCCTGTTAACAGGAAATTCAAATTCAAAATAAAAAGGTATAACTCTTGTTTAATCCTTCATCTTTTTAATTTCTTTCATTTTGGTCACTAACCTTTTTATTTTGTTCTTGCAGAAAACAAAAAAAAAAACTAATTACTAATTCTTTTACTTGTTTATTTATTTGTTTATTATTGTTATTATTACTAACCCATTTTTTTATTGTTGTTATTAACAACCAACTAATCTAACTTTACTAACTTTTTTTTTTTTGTTATTAACAACTAATCTAACTTTACTAATTTTTTTTTATTGTTATTAACAACTAATCTAACTTTACTAACTTTTCTTTTTATTGTTATTAACAACTAACCATATTAACTGTGCTAAATTTTATTATTATTGTGTTATTAAAGTGGATGGCCAAAAAGCCCCACTTTATTATTAATTTTTTTTTTGATGATTAAAAAAATAAAAAGGGAATTTTATGTGAATAATTTTTAAAAGGCTAACAAAAATCACTAATAAAAAAACCAACTATCTTTTATTATTTTGAGACATAACTTTTATTCCTTTTAATAAACAAACATAATGAAAAATAAATAAATAAATAAATGAATATAAATCATTTTTTAAAATATATCTTTAAAAGTAATGATTTTTAATTAATAATTAATTAAATAATTAATAAAATTTAATAAAATTAAATTCCATGTTCAAATGATCCGCCAGGATCCATGGCTTGGAAAATATTTTAAATAGAATATATAAAATATTTTAAATAAAGTATATAAATAAATTTTCCTTTATTATAAAAAATAAAAACTTTGAACTAATATTTTTACTTATCTCTTTACCCAGCAAAATAATAAAATATAACTTTTTAGTTTCTTTATTAATAAAAAGAATAAAAGAGTAAAAAAAATTTTGGGCTAATATTTTACTTATTTTTTTTACTTATTTCTTTCAAGATAATAAAAATATACAACTTTTTGTTTTCTTTATTAAATAAAATTTTATCCAAATGATTTCAAATAAAGGTAATAATAAAAAATTAAATCTCTTTACTTATTAATTAGACGTATTTATAAATTAGAAAATTGAAAAAAAAAATCTTTTAACAAACAAAAAGAACATAAAAAAATCATATAAATATCAAAAACTTTTCTTTATATACATATAAATCTTTGATTTCTTTAATCTTTTTTAAATAAATTATATAAATATCAAAACTTTACCTTTATTTTTAAAATATACATATAAATTTTTAATTTCCTTATTAAATAATCATTTTTGCTTAATTTTTTTATATATAAAAAATAAAACAAATAAATATTAAGACTTTTATTTTTGAAATATACGTATAAATTTTTGGTTTCATCATTAAATAAATAAAGTTTTGTTTACTTTTTGATTCACCTTTTTATCAAATAAAATATTAAGACTTTACTTTTATTTTAAAAATATACATATAAATCTTTAGTTTTCTTCATTAAATAAATAAAAACTTGATTAAATAATTACTTTCTTGGTTCATCTTTTATCAAATTAAAAAAATAAGCTTAAAAAATAAATATGTATAAATATCAAGACTTTTTATATAAATCTTTTCTTGAATAATTAATTTTGGTTTATCTTTTATCAAACAACAAAAATCAATCAAATACATGAATATCAAGATTTTATTTTTAACTCTTTTGTTTTCTTTGGTAAATAAAATCCTGGTATTAAATAAAAAGAAATAAAAAAAAGAAGAAAACCTCCACTTTATTTATTGTTATTTAATTTTTCTTTATTTTATGGTTAAACTCATTTCATTTAAAGAAATTAGCCATAAAAAAATATATATGTAAAATAAATCTGAACCATGTTGTTAAGTCAAAAAAAAAAAAAAATTTTTAGTTCATGGTATATTGGCTGGAAACTGTCTCGTGCCCGCTTTTGAGCTGCTTCACCTGGTGAAGAGGGTCTGGCTAAGTAACAACGCCCCGTACCATGATCAAAGATTTTTTTAAACTCTTTGATTCCTTTAAATTAATTTCTTATTAAATAAAAAAATTAATTTTTTTTAATTCTTTTATAAATTGAGTAATTCTTTAAATAATAAATATCCTTCATTAAACAAGAAAAATCAGATAAGAAAAAAAAAAGAAAGATAAGAGAAAGATAAAAATAAAAAAGACAAAGAAAAGAAAAGAAAAGAAAGAAAAGAATAATAAGATATAAAAAAGAAAGATTTTTTTTAAAATCATTAACAAATTTAATAACAAAAGACTTATAAGTTAAACTAATAATTAATTCCATAAAGTAATAATTAAATAATTAACTCTAAATAATTTCCATATCCGCATGATCCGGCAGGATCTACGGTTTGGAAAATATCAACTTTTTTTAAAATTAAATAAATAAAAAGGTAAAAATCCATATTTACAATATGGATTAAATTGATAAAAATTTCGTCAAATTCCGTGTCCAAATGACTCGGCAGAGTCCATGGTTCGGAATCCAAATCTTCCGTGTCCAAATGACTCGGCAGAGTCCATGGTTCGGAAGTATAAAATTCTATCCAAATTAACTTAAAAATCCACATTTTCCCATAATTCAGTTAAAATTTCTAATTTCAAAAATTAACTGAAAATTATTTAAAAGCAAAGTGAAACAAAATTAAAATTAACTAAGGTGCCAATTTTGGGCGCTATAACAATATTGTTTTAACGTAACCGTACTCCCGATCCCCGAACTCTCGCAGACCATATTTTAGGTATCCAATCGACCTAAGAAAAACCGATTGGTGGCGACTCCCGAAAACGAACTATATGTTGCCACACAAGTTAAATAATATTTTAGCTAAAATATGTCTGCCATTTATGTTGTTTTATCTTTTGTATGTATGTGTTAAACAATGATGTAATGATTTAAAAACAAATAAGAAAAAAACATTATTTTCCCCTAACATGTGTAGCATACGACACAATAAACTGATGAAAGGCAAAATTACATACGTACTGTATGCCACATACCTGCCCGTACCGAAGCTTTAGAAACCTTAGTGTGCGTGTCTATATATATATATATATATACATATATATTACTTTCCCTAAACCCTAAACCCTAAACCTTACATATATATATATTGGTTTCCCTAAATCGTGTACCTTGGCACGTGATAAATTGATGAAAAAAAAAATTATATACGTACAGTATGCTACATACTTAATTGCCTCTAGGGATGGGTATGGAGCAGATCGATTCGCTTCATAAAACGATCAACCATTGCTCAACTCTTTTATGAATTGATCCACAGCCTGCTCCATTCATTTTTAGATTGATTCAGAACCCACCCCATTTAACTTGTGGATACCAATTAATAATCCGTGGATATCCTATGTACGATATTTTGGTAATCATTTGAAGAAGAAACTTTTTTTTGTAGCTATTTCAAATATTTATTTTTCTAGTGACAAAGGGAGGCACAAAATGTGTATTTCAATATATAGTTTTTTTTTCAGTTTTTATTTTTCTTTCCTTGTAAAAAGTACTTACTTTTATCAATTTATAGAAGAATTGTCATGTAAAAACAATAACAAAGAATTCAATATCAATATACCTATTCAGATTAACAATTATAAAAGCTAAAACCAAAATCAGCAATGATTCATAATTTCCAAGGCACTTAAGTATGTAAATGAACCACTAGAAATGTAGAATAGACTCCCATTTTCTTGGCTTTAGTAGAGTATGCATTTTCTCAAGATTAGGTTGCATCCCTTGTCTGAAAAACATGATGAAACTAAATTTGAAGCCAGCCTTGGTTCTTCTTCGAGAGACAAAGACATCTACTACTACCTTGTATCTAGCAAAAACTTTGTGAAGATCACCTTCAGCCCAAGAGTTGGGAAAATTTGTGAAGAAAAATGACTCTACAACATGGTCAAGGTTCCTCCCATTGGCTCTAGCATCCAGCTTACTCTTATCATTCTGATTTGTACCTGAACCGTTGCTGAAATCATGAGCAAACAAGCCACCTTTCTCTCTCACTTGTCCTCTTGCTCTCTCCCAATCCCTCTCTATCATCTTTTAGTGCTATTATATGTATATCTATGTATGTATGCATGTGCTGCTGCTATAGCTCCTTGACTTGAATTGGCATTTTCCCCCAACATCTTTCAAACTTGGGATGTGCACTTGTATACATATTTAAATGCATGTCCTTAATTTATCAATTTCCACTGGAATGGTCATGAATAATTTATTAAACAATAAATATTAAGGACTGATTTTGTTTTAGGGTTTACACATTAGTGACACAAGCTACATAATTTCGATATAACACGAACACAAAAAAGGGGAAAATGACGGTGTTTCGAAAGAAAAAGCTAGTGCCACATTTTTATTCTATAAAATGTGCTCCTACAACATGGCGTCAATATATCTAGTAATCCTCCCATTTTTTTCTTTAATTTTGTTATCACTTATAGTTTATTTGTGCTATGATTATCTTGTTCACTTTTAAATGATAATTAATTTAATTATTAATTTTTAAATTTTAATTGCCTTCCTAGTCAATGACCTGTTTTAACAACATAAGTAAGCTTAATTTAAATGTTTTTATTTACATACCTCAAATTTGTTTCCTATTAAGCAAGAAAAGTAAGCTAAATAAGGTTGTATTGAGTTCCTAAGTGTAAAATGGCACCAAATGAGCAAAAGGGTAAGAAGATAATTTTGACCCAAGTGAGTGACATGGCTATAATTTCAGTGAAATTAGGGTCATGTAAGTAATTTCGATTAAATAAGTTAAAGCCATAAGTTACTATAATCATTGGAACCAAGAATAAAAGTTAAGGGACTAAAACACAGAAACTAAGAAATTAAGGTTATTGTGCCACTTATGGCATAAAGTTTAAAGGCTAGGGGCAAGGAGAATAATTAACCATGGGGCTTAAAGGGATTGTTTGGGAAGAGGTCTGGTAAAAAATATAGTGGTAATAGGTGAAGATCTTTTAGACAAAGAAACACCAACTATTCATCATTCATCATCTCTTTCCTACGCCATTTTCAGATATTCTTTTCCTCCAAAGTTCATGTTCATCATTTCTTCAAAATCTGATAAAATTCATGCAAAATTAAAGGTTCCAAAGCTTGTATATCAAGTGTCCAACTTATTTTTTGTGGAATTGGTGCATTTGAGCGTGGTTTTGCAAGTTTTGGGTATAAACCCTACGGTAAACTTTTTTGCTTCTACTGGTTTAGTTCTAAGCTTAATAAATGGTTACAAATGGTCTTGTAATTATGCCTTTGGTGTCCAGATTAGTTGGATTTAGGATCAGAACTCAAAGGAAGCTCCATTGTACAAAATGGTGCTTATGTGTGTGGCTTGCTTTGGATCTTGCTTAACTTATATTTGAGGTAAGGGATTTATGTTATGGCATGATTCAATGATGCATAAATAGTGTTATAACACTTGGGAGTGAGTTGGAATGAGCCTAAAGTGATTGGAATTAGTTCAGGTAAGATTTGGAAGGAGATTGGCTGAGAAATGGACGAGGAAATGTAACTCCAAGGGCTAATACAGTCACACTAAATATTTGATGTGATCACATCAAGGTCAAAAAGGAGAATAGGCTGCCTAAATGTGTAATGCAACTGCACAAACTATGTTGGTGCCATCGTACCATTTCCAACAACTTCCATAAAATTATGATGCCATGGTACTACAATATGCAATGTTGTAATGTTATGCTTGAATTGTGTAAAATTTATTTCTAAGTGTCCCAAATCAATTCCTAAGGCTTAGGTGGTATCATAACATGTCTCAAAAGTACTCCTAAGATTTAATTATGAATCAATAAGTCGGTAATAAGTAGGTAGTTAAAAGGGCTAAGGAAAAGTTGATAAGTTAGATACCTTAAATCACAAGTAGGATACTAAGGAGGGACCAAGTATTGTATGAGTACTCCACTGGCCAAGGGGTAAGGTCATGAACCTCCAACATTAGAGAGGGACTGAATAACGGTTCCAGACCCTTGATGATCGAATGGCAGAGGCCAGGTAGCTCCAGGCATTGAGGAGTACCCAAAACGTCCAGACTGAGTTGATGGGCTCAGTAAAGAAATCTACTTGGTTGCCCGAGCTGAGTTCAGGGGGACTTGGCGACGTTTGGTACTAAGTTAAATTACCCATCATAATAAGAAAGGGGAAGATACAGGTAAGAGTTCATTAAGATATAACTTGCTCTAAGTAGCCTGTAAAAGGTATTCAAGGTCGAGTAAGCGTTGGCTTACTTAAGACGCCCATAAAGAGGACTTAATGGGATTTAAATATGGTCTAGCATCGGATACGAAGACCAGTATTCAAGTATCCCAGTTGTATGAGCTCATAGTAGTTAAGAACACATTTGGGTGTAAGGAAGTCCTAAATGCATAAACTTGTGCATTCACTCATCCATCTATAGATAACACTACATTACTATTGTTGTTTATTAATTGTTTGTGCTCATTGTTTTTTGTGTTGTTTGATTGCTCGGTTTGTTTGTATATATATTTGCTTTTTGTGCTTGTATATGTTTTCCTTACAAGTGCGAAATCCCTTACTGAGTTCTTTCGATTACCTACCTCAAGTGTTGTGCAGGTTATTAGAAGGCTAATCGGGCTTAATAGTTGGTGATGAGCAATTGTTAGTGCTAAGTTTTATTCATTTTGAAGATACTCCCTAAGTATGAACCTTCTAGTTAATGAATACTTATAATGTAAGTTAGTACTGACTAAAATGTTGTCTTTTTGTGTTTCAAAGCTACATATGCACAAGGAAAGTAAGGCTGGCCACTTGAAGCTATGTTGCTCTAGTGGAAAGTTAATGGTGGATCTTAGTAGATAATGTTGTCACTGTTGTATGTAGGATAGTTTTCATTTAAAGTGTTACCTTTACTAGTGTTCATTAGTGTGTATAACACTATGTTACATTAGTGAGCATATAAGATTAAGATATATACACACAATTGTTACTTGAAGTTAAAGTAACTACAATTTTCACCTCTTGACTTGTTTTAACTTATGTTTTATTATTTGGTGTGTCATGGTTTCCTTTATAGTTTTATTTACTTGTTATTGCATATCCAAACCAATACTTGCATATTTTCTATACAAGGTAAGCTAAGTAACTAGTTGCACGTAATGATTTAAATTACTTTACAAGTAATAACTGGGCAATTGTAACTTAAGTGAGATCATAATTCCTTAAAAGCCTATCAGTGGTTACATTTAGGGCACTGGAACCATGTTCTGCCATATTAATGGTTTTTGTTCTATTGATTTTTTTTAATCATTAATCTTTGTCATCTATGCAACAAATGCTAATGGGTACTCTTTACACATGGCGTTCAATTAAATTTGGAACTGTTATTCTAATTAGATTTCGCTTCAAGGATTTGGACATATATCACTTACTAGAAAAACAAAACATATATTTGTCATTTATCTTCTCTGGGTAGCTTTCATTGTTATAAGTAGTAATTCATATGCACGTTATTGTATTTCTTTTGTTTTTTTTTTTTTTTTGCTTACACTAATTGCAAAACATAGGCTGTTCTTCCTTTTACTTTTTTTTTTTTTCGTGAAGTAAGAAGAAATTATCAAAAAGTAACGAACTCTTATGGGAAAGTATATATGTTCAGTTCCAAAACTTTGATAATATTTTCATTTAAGTTCTAAAATTCTACAAGTTTCTATTTAAGTAATAAAACATTCAAAACATAAAAAATTATTCTTAAACTATTAACCACCTATTCTGGAGTTAAGTTTAAGACTAACTATTTACATATACATTTTGTAAGTTTTATGACTTAAATAAAAGTTTGCAAATTTTTAGGATTTAAATAGAAATTTATAAAGTTTTAGGACATACACAAAAAAAAAAGTTTAAAAAAGATTTAGGACTAAAATTGGTGTTTTCCCCTCTTGAACAAGAACCAAAAAAATTGAAAAGAAAAGATTTGTTCTTCTCACCGTAAAAGCATTTGCAAGAAAAAAAAAAGTGAAAGACAAATTGGTATATGAGTTCTAAATCTTTTGCAACTATTTTATTTAAGTACTAAAATATTGTGATTTTATATTTTAGTTCCAAAATTTTTTGAATTTCTATTTGAATCTTAAAATTTGCAAAACTTGTAAATAGTTTATTGTAAAGTTAACCCCAGAACAGGTGACTAATGCTTTACCACTAACTGTTTACACATTTTAAAAGTTTTAGAACTAAAATAAAAACTTGATCAAAGTTTTTGAATTAAATGTGTTTTTTTCCTTGAAATTGTATCATTAGCTTCTAATAGGAAAGAAAGAAAATAAATACCATATGTTATTAATTGTATTGGTTATTGAAGATTGCATAAAGGGTGCAATTTTTTCCATTTAAAACTCATTTACACAATTTCTGTTATTTTTTTTATGCTATCACAATTTATTGTTTGTAATGGTTATTATCTTACGATACATGTTGAGTTTAACCTCACACAGTATTATTCCTGGGGCTGCCATAGCGATCCGGTATAATTAAAATTGCTTTGTAGGTGATTTTGAGCTTCAAGGCAATAGCGCTCTTATTATTAATTTATTATCGTTGTTGTCCATTTCCTTCTCGTTTTCTTCATGAATCCAAGTTGGTCTATATTTTCTCCCTTTTGTTTTGTTGTTTCCATTATTTTCTTATTTTTTTCTTTGTTTATTTTTGTTTGAACTTCTGTGTTTAATTTGAGTCGATGGATGATAAAAAAACAAACAAGACAAAACAGAAACTAAAAGAGAAGTTGGAATATTTATGCCTCTCTCGAAGTCAGGTAATTCGAATAAACAAAGACGACTGTATATTTCTGCTACACGAAAAGAATTGAATCAATCCACATATCTGAACTGATGAGTCTCAATATTCAGACTCATTTTTCAACAACTTTCTAACCTGTAATAAAATTTTCTGGCCAAATGTGTGTTTTCTTTTTGCGTGTATATGCACATGAAAACATAGTAATTCGTGTCAGAATCACATACATTGCCAGCACATAAAACTCATACTAGTTACTCGGGTTTCAGGCACAACAACTAGTTGACAACTCACTACAAAAAAAAAGTAGCATTTAGCCACAATTAATTAGCGATGGTAAAAAGTTTTAGCTATAGTAAACTGCCTTTAGCTATTTTGTACTCTCTCCTTCCCGCATTGTTTGCACCATTTGTAAGTGGCACGAAGATTAAAAAATGCTAAAATGATATACATTTTTCCCTTTTTCCCCTTAACCCACCTTTTCTCTTGCTCCACCTGCTGCACCACCAAACCACTGATTTTACCTCATCGCCTTCCTAGTTGTGATATCACTGTGTTAATCAGAGCAACAGGCTGCCTCTCATTAGCTGCCGCTGCCTCTCCTCATCGGTTGCCTCCTCGATCTCATATTCCTTCAATTGCATCGTCGAGTCTATCGGTGGCATACATCAATCGTGTCCATTGTCGCTCTCCTGGGTTGCATCGTCAATCGTGTCCATCATTGGTCCCCTGGGTCACATCGTCGATCCGTCGGCTGCCTTAGTCTCCACCTCCATTGATCATCTCGATCTCCTCATCGCCGGAGTCAATCTTGGCCTCCGTTGATTACCTCGTCTTTTAGATCGCCTCGTTGCCAAAGTCCAACGATGCTTTGACTTTTTTCTCTCCTACCCTTGCCTTCAATCGATCAATTGAGCCTTCTCACCCACCATGTCCTCAATCCAAACGATCGTGACTTCATCTCCATCCCAGTCACGTCGATCTCTAGCCATCTATCACTTCCATTCTTGATATCCTCACATCCTCAATCACCAGCCGTCTCCTTAGTTTGTTGATCATTGATGAAATGAGTGAGAATCAGTTTGAAGTTTTGGTGACAATTGGAAAATTGTGCAAAGAATATAAGACGGAGAGAGTAAAAAATAGTGATATATAACTTTAGTTTAGAGATTGACATTTGTGATAGTCAAGTCCTTGCTAAGGCTCACAACTAAGGTTAGCAACAGGCAATCGCAGCAATATATAATTCTTTCCTTTTTTTTTAAAGCAAAATTAAAATAATTTTCATTTAAATTTTTCTGCCCGGCCCTTTAAACTAGTGATGGCAAAGTCGTCGCTAATTTAACAACTGCTAGGCTGCCATTAGGGTTTAGCGACAACTGGGCCATTGCAAGGCCTTTTAAAATTTGGCAGCCCCTTCCCCTCCTTTGTTTGCACACTAGAGCTTCTTCATTCAAACTTTCGAATTTCACCCGCATTTCAGCTCCTTCCAATTCTAGCCATTCTAAACCAAATGTATCTTTAAATCTTGTGTTTCTAGGTTGGGTCGAGGCTAATTTCAATAAATACTGAGCTATAGAAAATTCCATCCATGGCTTAGAATAATTTGATGATCTTGTTTTTGTCTTATTTATTTCTAGAGGATTTGAAACATATACTAATATTCCATGACTAAGTAATTTCCTAATTGAAAATTATGAAAACTGAGACAGTTGTACATAATTTTAAGTGCAAACTCTTTTTTTGCTGGAGTGTGTTCGATTTGCAAGTACTAAATAGCAAGATAACGTGTATAGCATGTACCTTTTATGACATGCAGCCATCACTAAATCAGTTATGTCAATTACGAGTGGCTAGCCACTAACCTAGCGATGGTTTGCCTATCACTATACTTAGCAACGGCTTACTTGTCACTTAGAGTAGCTATGACTTGCTTATTGCTAATTGCCAATAGGTTAACCGGCACCGTTTTGACATCCAAGATTCAATGACGGTCGACAGCCGCTAAGTATAGTGATAGTTGTTGTTTTTAACACAATTAGCAGCGAGTCATTAAGTGGCGAGTCAACTAATGGCAGTCAACCATCACTATACTTGATTAAACGATGACTGACAATTACTAATAGCCATCATGAAAGATGTCTGGCAGAACTCTTTCAGGATCCGAGCTGATGAACCGAACAACATAGTGTTATTACAAAATTTTATCGTATAAAGCTCTCAAGTTAATTAATTATCACTATGAAAATTCTAATTTGTGTAAACAAAGCCGACCTGGAATTTGTATATATACCACTCGCTGTCAGCTAATTCATATAGATAAAGACGACTTTGAATTTCTTGTCACTGAAAAAATTGAGTTAATCCACTTGTACCTGGCGGCTGGCCCTTTTTGCTAGTAACAAATGAATGAAAATTAATATTCATATTATACTATTTGGCAAGAACCTTCATGCATGTCATTGCATAGGGGTATTCACTATTTGGATAAAACCAAATAATTTAAGTGGATTATTTGGATTGGACAAAATAGTTTGGTTATTTGGTGAAATTTTTATTTGGTTATTGGATCAATTATTGGTTCCTAAGCCAAAAACCGAACAAACCGAAAAGTAATATATATTTTATAATTATACTCATCAATTCCATATATGTAAGGTCATTTTTGTCAATTTTGGACTATATGTTATGCATCAAATCTTAAATTTAGGTATAAATGGAATATTATTAAAATTTATCATATCTTTTTCAAGTTTTATTTTACTTTTTCAATTATCATGTGCTTGACACTAATAAAAAAGAATTGAATTATAAAAATTAAATAAATTAGATTACAATTTGGATGGTTCGGATAAAAACTAAAAAAATTGAATTATAATTTGGATGGTTTGGGTCAGTTTTAATATGTAATTCGGATGGTGTGGATTAAATTTACAAAAACAAAAAATTAATCGGATTGTTCTATTCGGATTGGTTTTAAATCGATCCAACCGAATGAACACCCCTATTGCGTACAGATTGTTGTGCGTTATCAATAGTTATTGTTTGTGTTCATATGGGAAGTAAATTTATTAATTAGACTTATTTCGTCGGATGTTTTGGTTTAGATCTAAGTTTTAGGGCTCCTTTTGTAATTAATCCATCATCGGTTTGAGTTCGGTCTTATATAAATCTTTTGTATGTCTGACTTATGCCATAAGTCATCCTCCTATAATACATAAATTGACAGTTTGGTATAGATTTCTCCAAATCATTCAATTACATATAGGTCCACAAAAATCCTACAGGTTTAATTTTTTTTATTTGGTTTAGCTTTTGGCTCTTTTCTTTTCTCTTGTTCTGTTTTTCATCAAGCAATGCTCAACCTCCTTTGACTCTTTTCTATTGCTCTTTTTTTCACCTCTTCCCTCTTTGAACAAAAAAAAAAATCTCTATTTTTGTTCCTTGCAGAATTTTTTTTATTGCTTACATTTAATTATGCATTATCTTGTTTCTCTAGTTTGCTCGGATTTCAATTGTTTACTTTGCTTTTAGTTTCAATCAGATTATAGTTGTTTGCTTTGATTTAGAATTTTTATATAATTTCATTATTTGCTTTAACTTAGATTTTTTTTATTTCATTGATTGCTCTAGTTTGTTCTTTCTTGCAATATGTCCTATAAATAAATATGAATTTAACACAAGGAAGTCTAAAATGGAAGAAATCAACCAGCCAACATTGAAAAATTGATATCTTATTCATTTTCTATCAATTCTTATTTATTTTTTTATTAGTAGTTGTTTTATCTTTTACCAGTAGTTTTTTTTTTTTACTAGAAGTTGTTTGTTATTTTATCAATTCGTGCTTGTTCTAAAAATAAATTAGTTGTATGTTCTTTTATTAGTTATTATTTATTATTTATTAGTAGTTAATTACTCCCTCTGTCCTATATTCTTTGAAACACTCACTTTTTAGTAATTAATCTATGATTTTTTATTTTCAATTTTTAGTATATAAAGAAAAAAATTTAAATGAATGATAAATAAAAACCTATAGTCTCCAAATATATTTTTTTAAATTTTTTTAACAACCAAGAATATAAATAAATTCAAGTCAAACTATGGCCAATAGTCAACTGTTTTAAACAATATGGGATGGAGGTAGTATTTTTTATCAATTCCAATTCACTCTTTAGATAAACTAGTTGCTCTTTCTTTTATTAGTAGTTATTTATTATTTTACCAGTATTTATTTATTCTTTTACTAGTAGTTGTTAGTTCTTTTATAAATTTTTGTTTATTCTTTAGATAAAATAGTTATTTATGATGACTCTCCTAGTCAATGCCTTGTTTTGACTTAGTAAATATATTTAATTAAAGTGTTTTTATTTAAATGCCCCAAATTAGTTTCCTATTAAGCAAGAAAAGCAAACTAAGTAAGGTTGTATTGAATTCCTAAGTATAAAATGGCACCAAATGGCAAAAAAGGGTAAAATGGTAATTTTGAACCATGACTGGCATGGCCATAGTTTCATTGAAATTAAGGTCATGTAAGTATTTTTGACCAAATAAATTAAAACCATAAGTTACTCTAACCGTTCGAACAAAAAATGAAAGTTAAGGGACTAAAATGCACTAACTAAAGAATTAGGGCTTTTGCACAGCATAAAAATTAAAAGCTAGGGCCAAGGGAATAATTCTTCCCCTTTAGGACCTAAAGACAAACAGAGGAGAAATAAAATAAAAATAATTTGGCATGTGGAAGAAAATTTTGTCAAAGTTTTAGTGGGAGTAGGTGATGACCTTTAAAACAACACAAATAACTATTCATCATCTATGTCCCAAGCCATTTTCGTTCTTCCCTTTCCTACATATCATCTTCACCATTTCTTCAAAATCCCATAAAATTCATGCAAAATTGAAGGTCCCAAAGCATATATATCAAAGCTTTAGCTTATTTTTGGTGGTTTGGGTGCATTTGTCTTGTTTCTTGCAAGTTTTAGCTTCAAAACCTAAGATGAGTTTGTCCATGGGTTTAACTTGGTTCTAAGCTTGAAATATGGTTAGTGATGGCCTTAATTTAGTGCTTGAGGTGCCCATTTTGCCTAGATTTAGGACTGAAACTCAAGGGAAACAAATTGAGCTCAAGTGGGCTTTAGGTGGCTTGTTTGCTTTGATCTTGCTTTGGTTTGTATTTAAGGTAAGGGGTTAAGTTAATCTAAGTTAAATTGATATATATCATATTTATTTCATGAATGGGAAGTGAAATTGAAAGTGCCAAAGAGATGGAATTGCTTGGAGATTAAGTGGAATGAAGGAAAGGGCGTGGTAGGCACAAAATGGTTGCACCTCTAGGGGTAAAGCGTTTGCACTCCTATGGTTGGTGAGACACCATCAATTCCAGAAAATGGCCAAAACTGAGATCCTATCATATCTCATAATGGGGTGTGACAGCATCATGCCTTATTCTGCCCAAAATTCATCCTACGTGGCATTAATGCATTATTAAGGGCTTCCTTTCAATTCCAACATCATGGTAAATGTTAAATATATTCCAAAGTCATTTAGAAGATAATTATAATCATCAATTATGTAGGGTAATTAAGTGTGTGGTTTAAGAGGGTTAGGTTTGGTGGATAATTAAGGGTACCTTAAGGAGGAATTAAGGTGCCAAGTGGGGGCTAAGTAGGGTTCAATTTCTCTAATAACCCAAGTGTTGGGTCATGTACCCTGGGCCACTAAAGTAGAACCTAAAGAAGTTTCAACCAAGCTAAGAAGCTTGGTAAGTAAGTCCACTAAGGGAGCCTGAGTCAAGTTTGAAGAACTTGGTGAAGTCAAGCCACTAAGTCGATTACCCTACACAATAAACAAAGGAAAGATAGGTAAGTGACGCGAGTGGGTGAAGACCTACTTTAGGACTCGTAAGCGGGACTTAAGGGATGTAAAGAATTTGGGATATGTGGGTCAGTGTCTTAGGTACCTCTATCATTTGAGCGCACGGTAAGTCTAAGACACCTTAGGGTGTAACAAGTCCCAAATATTGTATGTTGCATATCATTCACTCATGCATTGCATTTATCATTATTTTATTATTTATGGTTGATTGTTGGAAGCTTGGTTGTTTGTTTTCCATATATACATGGTTGCTTGAGTTTTCTTGCAGGTACCAAGGGACCCCTTATGAAACATGATAACATACTCACTCCTTTAAACTTATCTATGCAGGTACTAACCCTGAGCCCAACAACTAGGTGGATAGTTGTGGGCTAAGTTTCTTTATTTTGCAGTTACTTATTCTACTTGAAACCTTGTGTTTCCAAGTTACTTATAAGCTAAGTTTTGTGCTAACTAAGTATTTGTGCCTTTATAATCTAGAGGCTAAGAGTTACACGAGGACAAGTGAGAGCTCTGCACTTGGAGCTTGATAGCTCAAAGGTGGGAGCTTAAGTAGATGATCTTAGTAGTGTTTCGCCTTGTATATATGGTACCTTGTGTACTATGACATTACCTCTATTAGGACATATTGTGGTTTAAGACCATTAAGTTACTTTTGAGTACATGTTAGAGCTTACGTGTGTGCACAAAACTATTCCTGGAAGTTAAAGTAACTAGTGTTTTATTATCTTAACACATTTTAAATATATTGTAAATGAAGCGCCCAAGAGACATTTTCTTTATTTATTTTATTTATTTGAGTTGCATTACTAGGACAAACGAATGCATATCTTCCTACAGGGTAGGCTAAGTAACTAGTTGCACATAAATTGTTTTAATTTACTGACAAGTAATAGTTAGCCAATAGTAATTAAGTGAGATTACAGTCCCTAATAGCCTTCATGGTAAGTAATCCACGAAACTCGTACCCCGCTTCGTGACATTATCTATTTTTTTATTACTAGTTATTTATTCGTTTATCAGTAGTTATTTGTTATTTCACTAATAGATATTTGTTCTTTTATAAATTTCTACTTGTTCTATTCTTTTATAATAGTTATTTATTAATTAATCAATAATTATTTATACTTTTATCAATTCATATTTCACTACTAAAAAAACATGCATTTTCCAATAACCAAGCCATTGAAAAATTTGAATGCAATGAGCTGTTGGACAAAGTGAATACCAAATTTTCCAATGGCTTAGTCATTGGAAATTTCCAACGCATTAAGCTGTTGGAAACCTAGCCATTGGAAATTTTAAAATTTTAATTTCCAACATGAAAACCGTTGGAAATTCTAGACCTTAGAAAATGATGCTATTGAACCAATAAATTTTACAATTTTAGAAAGTAAAGTAGTATTGTGAAAATATTTTGTTATCTATATATATATATATATATATTAGAAATAACAACAATAATAATAATAATATGTATATTTATATTATATTGATATTCATATTTATATATATTCATATTGATATATTTATTTATTTCTTAGTTCTTTTATTAGTGGTTATTTGTTCTTTTATCATTCTTTATTCTTTAGATAAACTAGTCATTTTTTTATTAGTAGTTTTTTTATTAGTAAATCTTGTTATGGTGGAACATCATTTCAGTGCCTTGATTTTACTAACACTACTAGGCTCTTTGGGAACTATGATTCCATTTAAGCTATAATTGGCTAGTTATTACTTACATAGTATCTTAAAACTTTTACGTGCAACTATTTCTCAGCCTACCCTACACAAAAAATGTGCATGCGTTATCCTGGCTATGCATTAACAGTAAATAAGGAAAAAATAATAAAATAGTGACATGGCCTTTATCCAAGAAAAATAATTAAAAAAAACCACAATGTAAAAAATTTAGTTACTTTAACTTCAAGTAACAACTATGTACATACATCTAAACCTTATACACAACCAAATCTAAGTCTAGTGTTATACACACAAATGGATACTAGTAGAGGTAAACATAGTATACAAAGTACCAAATGTACAAAGCAAACACTTCTAGGATTCTTTTTTACCTCCCACTTAAGCTTAAGCTAGCTTTAAGTGCAAGCTGCACATTCCTTGTGCTTACTCAGCCTTAAAAGTTTGAAAAGACATCACTTTGATCGGTACTAACTTGTTATTTAGTAGACCATGGAAATTTTCTATTTCAACGCAAAACAATGGATGAGGTAATGTGTATAGGTTAAGGAAATGAGGAAAGAAGTGTGTGCTTTGTATACAACAAAAGAAGAGCTTTTTACCCAAAACTTCTAAAGTAGAATGGCGGACTTTTCTCACCGTTACACATTAGGAACGAGAATCATTTGTAGAAATAATGGAGGCCAAAGGATTTTACTCTTTGGTAGTGAGACAGGTCCTCCCCGTTTTAAAGTCACATGCAGAAAAAGTTGCAGAAGCAATTCAAGTTCTGTTATAGGAATTTCGGGATATGTTGCTAGAGGAGTCAGCTAATGAACTTCCACCCATGAGAGACATTTAGCATCATATTAGTCTGATTTCTAGAGTAAGTTTGCCCAACTTGCCCACCACCAACTGAACCCGAAGGAGTGCGACATCTGGCAGAAAACAGTGGAAGAGTTGTTGTGGAAAAATATATCTAAGAAAGCATGAAACCATGTGTAATTCCCACTTTCCTGACAATTAAGTTGGATGGGAGTTGGAAGATGTGTATTGACAGTTGAGCCATCAATAAAATTACTGTTGGCTATAGATTTCCTTAACCGAGTTCAACGACATGTCAAATTCATTGCATGGGTTAGTAATGCTTTCCAAAATTAATCTTAGGAGCGGGTATCATCAGAGTAGAATTCAACTAGGAAATGAGTGGAAAACAGCATTCATGACGAAGGATAGGATGTATGAGTGGCTGGTCATGCCATTTGGTCTCACGAATGCATCGAGGACATTTATGAGGGTGAAGAATTAGGTACTAAAACCATTTTTGGGAGTTTTTTTGTCGTATTTTGATGATATCCTTATTTATAGTCACTTAGAGGAAGAACATATATCACACCTGCACTAAGTAGTCATAGTCTTTGCAGAAGAATAAGCTATATATGAACTTGAAGAAGTGTAGTTTTATGACTAGCAAGATGTTATTCTTGGAAGTTAGCGTAGAAGGGATTCAAGTGGATGAAGCCAAGATTCAGGCTATCAAAGAATGGCCTACACCGAAGAAAGTTTTTGAAGTTCAGAGCTTCCATGGGTTGGCCATTTTCTATAGGCAGTTTATTCAAGACTTGAAAAAGCATTGCTACCCCTATTACAGAGTATTTGAAGAAGAGGAAGTTTCCTAACCTTGCTTGGATGACATGCTGCTCCAGTTGCATGGGTTGGTAGTGTTTTCCAAAATTGATCTCACGGGTGGGTATCATCAAATAAGAACTTGACTTAGGGATGAGTGGAAAATAGTGTTCAAGACCAAGAATGGGTTATATAAGTGGCTGGTCATGTTATTTGGTCTCACCAATACAACGAGCACATTTATGAAAGTGATAAGTTAGGAACTAAAACCATTTATTGGGTGTTTTGTTGTCATATATTTTGATATTATCTCGATTTATAGTCACTTAGAAGAAGAGCATGTATCACACCTGTACCAAGTACTCATAGTCTTGCAATAGAATAAGCTATTTATGAACTTGAAGGAGTGCATCTCTACAACGAGCAACATATTATTTATGGGTTATGTACTTAGGGTTGAGAGGATTTGGGTAAATAAAGACAAGACATGGACCATTAAAGAGTGGCCTACACTAAAGATGGTTGTTGAAGTGTAGAACTTCCATAGGTTGGTTACTTTCTACAGGTGGTTTATTCGAGATTCTAGTAGTATTACTGCCCCTATTACAGAGTGCTTGAACAAAAGGAAGTTTCATTAAGGTGGGGAGGTAGATGCAAGCTTTGCCTTGCTGAAAGAAAAGCTGTGCACCACACTAGTTCTTGTCTTACCAAATCTTGAGGTTCATTTTGAGGTAGAGTGTGATGCTAATGACATGGGAGTTGGTGCTATCCTTTATAAACAACATAAGCTTGTTGCTTATTATAGTGAGAAACTTTTTGAGGTGAGGTGTAAAAGGACTACCTAAGATAAGCAGTTCTATCCCATTGTGTGTGCTCTAATGGTGTGGGAACATTATTTGATTGGTCTTCAATTTATTATTTATTCTAACCATGATGCTTTGAAGTACTTGAATAGTTAGAAAAAAATAACAAGGATATGCAAGTAAGGTGGCCCCAGTTTCTGCAAAAATTTTCTTTTAAGCTTAAGCATAAGGCAGGAGTTTAGAATAAGTTTGTAGATGCCTTAAGTCAGTGTGCAAATTTATTGTTGACATTGAGATAGTAGATTGTTGGCTTTCATGAGTTGAAGGAACTGTAAACTACTGATGAGAATTTTTTTGGCATTTGAGAAAAGTGTGGAAAACAACAACCTGTATGCTACTGATGAGGTAATCAACTATGCATTCCTAAAACTATGTTAAAGGGAAAGATGATCTGAGATATGCGTGGTGAAGGCCTAGGTGAACATATAGGTAGAAATAAGTCATTTGCAGTAGTTGAGGAGCATCATTACTGGCCACATATTCATAGGGATGCATCTAGGTTTTTGCAGAGGTGTTATGTGTGCCAAACAGTGAAGGCGCAATCCTAGAATACTGGTCTGTGTATGCCTTTAACTATTCCAAATAATATTTGGCAGGATTTTTCCATGGATTTTATTCTCAAATTACCTCAAACCCAAAGAGATGTAGATTCTATATTTGTTGTGGTGGACAAATTTTCTAAAATGGTTTGTATATAATAAAATAATTAAATTTAGGTGTACAAAAAAATATATGCTTACCCTAAATTGGTGACATGCTCCTCACATAACGATCGGGGTGCCTGTAACCAAAAGATATAAGGCTCATCCCATAGCCTCCTATGAATGGATGCTAATGTTAACCGTACAGACTCATCAGTAAGAAGGTTGTATGAAATTGAAAATATTGTTAGCAAATAAATTATTGTAATAAAATTTAATTATATTAATTACACTAGGCGAATGTTGTTAATACTTACTTGTGAGGGACAATCACTCAACGATCTCGTGAAGGGTGAAGTGGAGTTAAGTCAGCATTTCTCAGTCTTCACCCTCGAGTGGCAAGGGTTCCGTCCTCTGTCCGCTCAGTATCAAATGATCGGTTGAAGGCAAGTGGGTTAGCCTGCTGCTGCTAGTGCCCACTTAAATATGGGCTCAATAGCATGCCTAGCTTTAGGATTTCGATGGAGGAAGCATCGAACTCAAAGGTTTATGGGTTGGTGCCCATATGCCAATACTGGGCGTGCCCAGGAATATGACTCATGTCTGTGTGATACCCCTTTTGCGTATCACCGAATAGTTGACTACTAGATGTGCTAGTGATTAATGTCTAGGGCACATATGCTCTCTGGCCTTAAGTTGGTGGCATATAAGTCGGTGGCACCTAAGTCGGCAGCACCTAAGTCGGCGACACTTGAGTCGATGTCACCAGAGTTAGCGGCACCTACATCAGTTGGACATGGTGGTAGAGTGGTGTACCAAGCATCCTGGTGGACCTTATCCATGTCTCGGGTCATGCCCATAATCAGCTGGGGCCTTGCCGTGACGAGCCATCCTAGAATCTACAACAACTTTTACTATATATAAATTTACATATTTATTCAAATTTTATTTGACTTTAATGAAATTTTATTAAATTCTATTAAGTTTTGAGTTAAATTATATTAGGATGATTATATTAAGTTAAAAAATTAATTTATATTATGTTGTCTTAAATTTTTATTGATTGTATTAAAAAAAATAAATTGGTGTGAAAATTATTGAAATTACTTGCACTTATTAAATAGAAGGAGTATGTAATAAAACTAACTAACATGTAATTAGTACCAAGTAATTAATATGATGTAGTAATTAATTTTCCAACTAATAAATTAAAAAATAATTTTCAATTGAACTAATTCATTAAATAGACCTAATTAGCAACGTGTCATAATTAAACAGACATAATTAATACCAACTAACTAATAATCTAATAGTTAATTAGAACTAATTAACAACATCTTTGAATAAAACTACCATTTAGCAATTAATGAATAGCAAATTAATTAACAACATATATCATTAAGTACTACTAACTAGACATAATTAACAACAATCATACTTAACAAATACTAATTAGCAATTAATTAAAAAAATTAACAAAATTACTAACATGGATGTTTGTGTGTGTGTGTGCGTGTGTCTATATAACTACCTAATTAACTTAAACAAAAAGGCTCGACACATACCTAGGGGGAGACTTCATAAAGAGGCTGAGGGACACTTGACTCTAGTCAAGATCCACTTCAAACTTTTCCCATTGGCGTCCAGGGATGTGGTTGGACACTTGATGAGCTAGCTACTAGGACTACCCAACTAGCCCGTACATAGCGACCAGGTATACTAGTATGCACCCTTACCTCACACACTATAGGAGATTGATATTGGCATCACAGAGGCTTCCAAACGCGCAAGGTAACAATCATCCGTCATTGGACTTCATGGACGAAGTGCCATAGCACATACCTCCAACTATGTTTCAATCAAGAGTTGATCAATATGACCTTGGGTCATTGGCTCTTAATCGATATGGGATGTTCCCAGAGCAAATTACCTGTGACGAAACAGCAATTGGCGATGGGACAATAACGAGGAAGGGACGAATCTAGCAGGACACTCCCGTAAGAAAGACTTCTAATGATGAGGAGACTTTCAATGCCTCACCGATCCCCAGGGGCCCATGAAATTGACTTATGGACACCTCCTCCAGCAGGAGAGCGTCAGACGATCATCCCATGCGAGTAAGTATACTATATTTTCAATGTTTTCTTAAAGCCTAGAATTTCCAAAATTCCTTTGAATTAATTAAAATTTTAATTAATCATTGCAGTATTTTACTATATATGTTTGTCCAGCAGATCGACCATTCTATTGTTCGACAACTGTCGAGTGGACCTTGGCCCTTATGCACGGAGATACCACACAAGATACGTGAGGAGAATGTCACCCCACTAATCGTAAGTTTCTTAACTATTTTTTAAGTATTCATATTAGGCGATTGGTGTTTAATTAAATTGACATAATGTTAGGAGTTTTATCAGTGGAACACTCGGGACTTCACTAATATTGCTGACTCATTTTTTACTATTGCTTGAGTTCCACACAAAGTATGCAAATGAAGGGCAGATGCGGTGAAAACAGTCTCAGGGTGGAATATTCAAAATCCTAACTTCAATCTCTTGTGGCCGTATGTTGCCCTCACATAAGATGCCAACTTGTGGTAAAAAATGTGACTTCCGGTAGGAGTAACAACAGATATAGTTTTAATATGGGAAAAAGGTTAAGAAAGTGATGGATGAGTTGAAGGCTATCACGAAGCAAAAGATGGACTTTATTCCTGGTGAGATACACTCAAACCGAATACTAAGTCCTGCATCCCTTTTCACATTTATTTCACATTTATTATATAATAATATTTCATTTGTTAATTCTTAACACATTGTTGTTGGCTAACGAATTTGAAGGACAGGATCCATCCATCGAGGATTAGTAGACCAAGGCGTACATTCAAAAGAATCCTAGCCAGTTGGAAGATCATGTCATATCCTAGCTCAAGGTAAACTTCTCCTTTTTCACTCTAGTATGTTGGTAGTTACTAACAAACACCTTATGGCCTAACACCATATAAGATGTATGGAAAAGGTACTCTAAATGGGTGATAATCCCGGGGTCATTTCTGTAAAGGCTCTCCAAGTACATCCCATCATTTGGATGCCAAGGTAAATAAATCCCAAGTTTTTTTCCTCAAATAAGTTTTATTATGCAAGAAAAATAAGCTAAGTAAAGGTTAAGTTGAGTTCCAAAGTGTAACTAGCACCTATAGGGTGAAAAGGGCAAAATGGTAATTTTGGCCCAAGTCAATGGCACGATCATAATTTTAGTGAAATTAGATTTATGCTAGTGTTTTGAGATAAATATGTTAAGACCATAAGTGTTTTAAGCCATTTGAACTAAAAGTGGGAGTTAAGGGTTAAAAATGCACTAAGTGAAAAATTGAGATATTATGTCTTATAATGGCTTAAATGACTTAAGGGAAAAGTGTGAAGGTAAGAAAAGCCTTTCTGTGGGACCAAGGAGTGATGGTGTAGGAAGATTTTAAGTAGCCTAAGTGAATTAAAACTAAGTTTGCAGGTCAAAGTGTGAAGTAGAGGAGAAATGGGCTTAATGGAGTAGTTGAGATATTTTGAGGATGGAGGATGACACTATTCATCATCTCCTTCATTTGGCAATTTCGTGGCTACCTCTCCTCCATAGCTCTCCATCTCTAAACCTCCCAAATCACCTAAAATTCCATGAAAATTAAAGGTCCCAAAGCCATCCCAACAAGCCTTTAGCTCATTTTTTGTAAAATGGGTGCATTTGGAGTTGTTCTTCAATTTTTTTGGTTCAAACCATAAGCTAAGTGTCTTTGATCCTTGTAGGTTAGTTCTAAGCTTGTTAAATGGTTAAAAATGGTCTTAATTTCTTGCCCTTCATGTCCAATTTGGTTGAATTCAAGCTTCGAACTCAAATGAACTCAATTAAGCTCAACTATACTTGTAACTTGCTTCTTGCTTTGTGGATGATTTAAGGTAAGGGATTTATGTTATGGCATAATTAAATGATGTATAAGTAGTGTTAGAACACCTGTAAGTAAGTTGAAATGAGCCAAAATTGATTGGAGCTGGTTTGGGTAAGGTCTGGAGCAAGTTTGGTTGAGAAAGGTGCAGAGAAAAAAAGCTCCAGGGGTTAACGTAGTTTGCACTAATTATTTTGAAGTGATCGCATCAAGCTCAGGAGGAAGAAAAAGCTTTTTGAAATGTACAAAGCTATCACACCAAGTATGCTGGCGTTATCGTATCATTTCTAGCAACATCCATAAAATTAGAATGCTATCGCACCACAATATTCAATGCTACAGCATTGTGCCTGAATTGTGCCAAGCTTGTTTCTAAGTGTCCCAAATCAACTCCTAAGGCTTAGGTGGCATCCTAAGATGGCTCAAAAGTGATCCTAAGATTTAAATATGCATCAATAAGTAGGTAATAAGTTTGTAGTTAAGAGGGCTAAGGAAAAGTGGATAAGTGAGGTAACTTAAGTCACAAATAGGGTACTAAGGAGGGACCTAGTGTTGTATGAGTCCTCTAATGCCCAAGGGGTGAAATCGTTAACCTCCAACAATGGAGAGGGACCCAAGAAGGGTCTAGGACCCTTGATGACCCATGAGGAGAGTCCAAGTGAAGATTTTGGGACCCTTGATGACCCATGGGGAAAGTCCAAATGCCTTCGGGCATTGAGCGATGCCCAAGAGTCCCAACTGAGTTGACAGGCTCGGTACGCGAATTCACTAAGTTGCCCGAGTCGAGTTCAAGGGAACTTGGTGAAGTTTGGCCACTAAAATCAATTACCTGACACAACAAGTAAGGGGAAGTTATGGATAAGAGGTGAGTAGGTGACAATTTACTCTAAGTAGCTTGTAAAAGGCAGGGAAGGTCAAGTAAGTGACGGCTTACTTAGGACACCTGTAAGGAAGACTTCATGGGGTTTAATCAAATGCTAGCACTGGATATGAGGGCCAGTATCCAAGTACCCCAGCCATATGAGCACATGGCAGTTAAGAACACCTTCGGGTGTAAGGATGTCCTAATTGCATAAACTGGTACATTCACTCATCTACCCATACATTACATTAAATTATTATTGTTGCTTATTAATTGTTTGTGCTTATTGTTTATTGTGTTATTTGATTGCACGTAATGATTTAAATTACTTTACGAGTAATAGCTAGCTAATTATAACCAAAGTGTGATCTTAGTTTCCTAAGAGCCTGCCAGTGGTTGCATTTAGGGCACGGAGCCCTATTTTGCCACAATTTCCTCACCCCACTTCATCATTGATTCAAGATCGCAATCCTCAAGGAGCACCACTGAAGAAGAAGGAAGAATTTGATCCTATCCTTATCTCATATACTGAGTTGTATGTGAAATGAACTTATTTGTGATGTTAAACAACCAAAGCTTTGATAGTTGTGCTCAACTAGTTGATTGTCTTTGCCCAACACCACAATTTCATGCATAATAATGCTCCACTCGGTCATTTATGTTTCCAAAATCATTTACCGCAGCTATTTCGCAAAAACAAGAGCATCCCCCACATTCAACGTTGGAGTTTCTCATTTGCTCACATGCAAGCTTTTTTATTTTTTATTTTTGAGTGGAATAAAATAAGTTCATTTCTTCCGGCAAGTTATTTTCTTTCTACAAGTTATGTTCTAGGAAGGTAGCTCTCAGAACTCCGAGTTCTTGATATACTTTATTTCATTAATTCAAAAGATGCAGTAGGACACAACAACATACAAACACTGAGACAAAGATAATACTTGAAATCAACAGAAAAATAAAAGGCAGTTTATTCATTAGTATTAGTACTAGAAATTATTCATGTGCTTCATTGCTGCTCCTGCGATTACGCATGCATTTTTTCCTTACTTTGGGGCTGTTGCCACTTGGAACTGGATGGAAACTGAAGGAATTGCAGTGAAAAAGTTCCATTCGATACTTGATGTCACCCCGCCGATATTATCCCTGGCGGCAGAAGTCATAATCTTTAGGTTTGCCTTGATTGCCTCCCAATCAATAACTTGAGTAGCAAGATAGATCTTTGTGTAAGCTTGCTGCATGCATGTATGTGGTTCATTAATGCACCTAACTAGGTAAGTTTAAGCCTCCCTATAACACATACATACCTAAATAATGTTGAGCTACGTACCTTCCTGGGTCCAGCTGTAGAATTTTTCCAAGCGACTACAATTTTCAAGGGAGCTTTTGTCTAGGAGTATATACACCAAAGCTCCTGATGAAGTGTTATTATTTGCTGTATCTAGTAATTACTCGAAACTTTCTGTGTTGCTGTTCAGGATGGATTGTGGGTAGGGCTTACTAGGGTTCTCCTTTCCATTCCATTCCTTCTGGTCCATCAAACCCGTAGCATAGTTGAGGTAGTTTGAAATGCTGCCCTGCGTTTTGCCACCAGCCACTATCTGCAAATATTGAAGCTTAATTTTGAGAGAAGAATCACTTAAAGGAATTAAGTAAGACATACTAAACCATTAGTAATAACAAATAAAGGATATTACCAGGTGATTCGGATACTCTTGCTTCAAAGTTTTGCACTTATTTTTTTTTTGCCTATACTTAGGGCTGTCTTGTGAGATATCTTGCAAATGGAAAACTCTTTTATGTAGAAGTTTGCTGTCTGTTGTCTGTTGTCGATTAAGTAAATGTGATTATTAATTTTTTTAGGCAAAGAATTATATAATATATAACATACATGGTTAAAAGCGAAATTGTTCTGTCATATTGCTGTGTTCTTTTCCTGTTTAAAATTTTTTTATTTTGTCTCTTCATAGCTTGCTTGTGAAAAGGACGTTAATTTACACCCCTTAATAAAATTAATCTTCAATAATCACTATATATAGAAATAATCACTTTTAATGTATTACTTACATTCTTTTTTCAAAAGAATATTTGATTTATGCCAATATAACCATAAAAAATTGTGACCAGCATACATAGATTCATGCCTTTGTAATTATTAAAAATTATGATTATAACTTTTTATGGGAAAGAAACTTACAAAAAGACTTAACTAAAAGGGAATTTCAAAAATAACAATTTCAAAGTTTATATCCTTATGATATATAATGTAACATGAATGACATATATGGTATAGTGTAACGCCGGCTCCATCACAACAATGGGTGAAACTATAGGGAGCTAGTAGGGGCCCGACACTACAAAAAAAACAGCTATATGTGATTGACAATATAGTTATCAATCAGTTGCAAAACTAATAAAAGCAACTGCAAAAATGGTAGCTCGAAACAGCGGCTTTTTTATAGGTTGTTAAACTCAACCAACTAGAATACGACTGGAAATAGCAACTAAAAAATTGGATGAAATTGCAGTTGCTAGTTTTGAAGATAGTCCTATCTTATCCACTAAGATGTCAGCTGCCAATTTTGTAATTGATTTCCCACCAAAATAGAGTAACAGTTTCATATCAGTTGCTGAGTTATTTCTAAATAGTTAGTGGTATTTTAGTTGCTTTATGTTATAGATATATATACATAAAATGTTAAAATTAAATTTCTAATACTGAATTTTAGTTAAATTAAAATATAGAAAGCAATATCTGTTGAGGTGGACTAGTAAAAAATTAAAAAAAAAAAAAAGCTTCTTAGGAAAATAGAATTCACCTTTGCCATTTTGGATTCGATTCTCCTAAGAATCTTTATCAATTGCCATATAAACACCTTAATAAAACTCCATTAACACATACCGAATATGGGATCTTGAAATTTGTCAATTCTTGGAGAGGAATGGGATTTGTGTTACTGGTTGAGGACCTTGATCTCGCTCTAGACCTGTCGGAAACCAACTACTCCACCGTCACCACCAAAACTTTGTTGACACTAAAGATCAAACACAAACAGGAACACTTTTCTGAAACCTTCCCTAAAAATGTTTAAGACCATTCCAACTTTTCGATTCCTAATCCCATTCCTAGCCCCTTGCTCCCATCTCCTGCTCAACAACCACCTTCACCATCATCCAAAGAAGACCAGCAGAGACTATATTGCAATTAATTTGACAGCACTTTCGAGCTCTTCCACACAACATTCACCAAAAGATTGGTGATCCAAGTGAAAGTTTTGTATCCTGACCATTAGATTAGAGGCTTTGCTTGGTGATTGGTGCGAATGAGTAGGACCAGATTGATGAGTTAGTACGCCCAACATAAAAAAGTAGATATGATGGGTGTAGCAACGTGATTTTTAGGAGTCGCCACCAATCAGTTTACCTAGGTTGATTGGATACTTGTTATGGTCTGCTAGAGATTCTAAGATCGTGAGTCGGTTACACTAAAATAACCTTATTAAAGCGTCCGAAAATTATAACATGAGATTTAGTTTTATCTTTTCTTAAATCTTTGCTTCTTAACCTAATCTTCGATTGAAAAAATATTTTAATGAAATTTATTTAATTTAATTCCAAACCGTGAATCTTATCAGACCAACCGGATATGGAATCTTAGATATCCTAGAAATCCCAGAACTTTATCAAATCCACCAAGAATTTGAAAGGAACATCTTGTTCTAGCCCATGAGTCATATCAGACCAATCGGATTCAAACGAATAATTCGTCTCGGGATTTTATCAAACCACCAAGAATGGATATTTGAAGGTTTACTAAATATCTTGTAATTTGCCTTAATTTAATCTCTTTCTAATCTCTAAGAATTTAAATTACCTAGCATAAGAAATAATTCTTTATGTGCTATCAAATTTTAAGATGCATTATGTAAATCAAAATAAAAATAAGATGAAACTATTTTAAAAAAACTTAAAAGGAAATAAAAGAGAAACAAAGAAAATAATAAATATAGAAAAAAAAATTTAAGTATTAAAAAGAATTAACTTTAATTTAATTTCTTTCTAGGTGATGATGAGGTCAATAAAAATATCTGTGCAATAAAATAACCAATTGTTTTTGTGTATTATTACTTTTTAGTAACATTATGAGAATTAAAATTAACTATTCTAAAATTAAAAATAAAGAGACAAACCGAGTTAATATCCTACATTGGAATCCTGTACAAATTTAATGGCGATGTCTAATGCATAGTCAAACAAACCAGAAAACAAACAATAAAAAAACTTGTTGTTAATGGCCTATCTGCAAAAAGAGAAACATGTTAATGATTTAATCAGTTAAATAAAAGGTCAGAGGACTGAAGAGGAGTTTTACCCAGAAAGTCGTTTGACTGGGTCGGATGAAGCTAGAAATGGGTCGGGTTCGCGGGTCACGGTCCGAATCTGGCCCGTCTCCTTCGATTCGATGGGCAGCGGTGGCGTGGCTCTGCTCGGCAGCGACGCAGCGGCCACCAGGAGGGGTTGACGGAGAGTGGAGCGGCGGCTGGGGATGCACAGCGTCGGCGACTGGGGAGGATGAGGGGCGACGGTAACGGCGACGGGGGCAACTGTTACGGCGGAGCTACGAGTACGGTAAGCTGAGGTGTCAGGAGACGAAGCGTTGGGGGGCGGAAGACCAAACGTCGGCTGGAAGAGGGAGACAGGGATGACGGCGCCTTGAAGAAAAGGTTAGGGTTTCTAGGCAGGAAGGGTGGTGAGACCAAGGGCTAAAGCTGCTGTTTTCTCTTTTTTAGCTAAGAGCATAGGGTTTCAAATTTTCTCCCTTCTCTAGAAATTTCGACCCATATTTATACTACTGAGACTTAAAAAACGTGATTAACAATGTTTTTAGAGTTTAAACTTTATCCAAATCAAATTTGAAGAAGTTTGAATCAATTAGGATGCAATCTGGTAAAATTACTAGTTTCAGTCCAAAAAAACTCTCCAGCTGCCTGTTCTGCCCTAAGTTCTGTAAGAATTTCAATTTGACACAAAACTTCTAGGAATTGTCAGATTAGCCTAAAACTTTGCAAAAATCCCTAGATTTTCCTAGAATTCCATAAAATCGCCAGATTTGGCTCAAACTCTCTAAAATCGACAAATTTGCCACAAACTTTCGAATTTTGCTCAAAACTTTCTAAAAATCCCCAGTTTCCTCCCAAACTTTCATTTTTGCCCAAATTGACCCTACAAGACCTTTAAGATGTCGAATTAGTACCTAAACTAAACTAATTCCTATTCCTACCCTAAATAAACACTTTAAACTCCAAAAAAAATCAACAACACCTAAAAAGAACAAACTGCCCATGTAAAACCAAAATGCTCCTAAACTAATTTTCCTAATCTAAAACTTAGACAAAAGTCAATGTCCGGACAAAATTGGGTGTCAACAATGGGAAAAGGTTATAAAGTGGCGGCAGCTTTAAGTATCTGAAATGCAACTTAGTTAATTAGCAACTAAAATGCAACCATAATACAATTTCAATTGCATTTCAATTGTAGTGTTAAGTAAAAAAAATGCGACTGGTTGATTTTTAACAACTAATATGCAACCATGATGTAATTTCAGTTGCAGACTCAATAAGCTTCGTTTCCTGCTCAATGCCAAAAGTTCCTGCCCATCTAGGTTTGCAACTAAAAAGCATTGAGATTTTAGTCCAGTTGGAATCCAGTTGCAAACTTAGTATAACTTTTTATTCCCTATTCATAGCTACTATAAAGCCACAAAAATACAACTAAAAGTAAACAATTGTTTTTCTAGTTGCATATGGTAGTTGCATTTGGCCCTTTATTTTGTAGTGCGGGCTCCCATAAAATTGTAAAATACTAGTAATTTGCTCTAGAATTAAAAGATAAATATAACTTTGCTACCCCTTAAAATAGGTCAAAATGCCTTGTAAGGACTATAGCTTAGGAAAATATTTGTTTTGACCCATTCTTTATAAAAAATCTGGGCTTGCCCTTGACGACAACAGGAACATTTTGAGGAAACAGGAAAGAGATGTGGCTTTTCACGATTTTCTTAGTTAAAATAAAATATCTAATAGTAAATTGCTCATTATGAGTGTGAAATACTTAATGGTATCAATATTACAAAAATCGGTTAGGTAAATGTTAGTAGGAGCATGTCCACCGCAAGTAAATGCTATCCAATAAATCAAGAACTTAGGTTTTAGCCGGTCTTTGTTTAATCTATTATTGTGACTAATGATTGAGGAAGAGCGCAAGAAAAAAAAAACCGAAAAATAGGAAGTCCTTCTCCTAACTAACCATGTCTTGTCCTCGTGAAATCAGTACAATAATAAAGAAAGATTAAGTCCTTAATTACCCAGTTAATACAAGGATTAATTGTTTTTATTAGTCGCGAAGAAAAGTCCAAGTCGTTTTTGTTTAAACGATTTAGTTAACTGCGATAGATGTTAGTGCAGGTGGCGAGGATTACAATTTTTCGTGAGTGATAACTTGAGAGCCTTAGGTTAAAATTTTACAACAATATTAGGTTTTTTTTTTTATCATAACATTAGATTGTTTAAGTTTAGGTTTGTGAAATGTTTCACCTAGTTTTAATTGTGGGGTAAACATTAAAATATTACTTTAAGGTAAAAATTTTAAATATAATCTTTTTCACACTTCTTTATATATATTCTAATTATTTTTTATCATGATTTACCAAATATAAATAAAATATATTGATGAATGTGGTCTGCTTTGGTAAAAATTGAAAGAGAAAAATAAAAAAAAATAATTATAATAGTTTTCAAATCCCAATCATCTTTTTTTTCTTTTAAATGGCAAGAGCAAAAAAAATTTATTAAAAGAATGATGAGCAAATGTACAATGGGAACCTTCCTGCTAGCTGCTGGAAAAGTGTTAGACCCTCACCCCTAATCCATCACCAACACATACAGTCACTTAGACAATAAAACCCGCACCTACCACAACCAGTCAAGCAGAAGGAAAGATCATGGAATCATACTCAGAGCAAGTACTCGATCATGACACCAAAGAAACTAAGGGCAATCAAAATTCTTGGATCTCTTCGTAATCCAAATAAGGACCATTAGATTTGCCAGAAAACTCAATGGTAAACCAAATTGTGTTAAAGGTCGCCCTGCTGCAAAAGGTTTTCCTAGAGATAATTTTTGCATTACGAGTTACGACCATTCCACATACACCAAATTGATACGAGAAGCACTGCTATCTAGATCAATCATGTTAAAATATACCAACGTTTTATTCTTAAAACAAAAAAAATAACGAAATGACATAATATTTATGCTAAAATATGTCTGCCATTGATGTTTTTTTTTTAATCTTTTATATGAATGTGTTGTACAATGATGTAATGATTTAAAAACAAATAAGAAAAAAAATTATTATTTTCCCCTAACATGTGTAGTAGCGTGCCACACAATAAATTGATGAAAGGCAAAATTACATATGTACCGTATTTCGCAAAACTGCCTCTACCAAACCTTTAGAAACCTTAGTGTCCGTGTTTATATATATATTGCTTTCCCTAACTCGTGACTCGTGTAGCTTGCCACGTTGTAAATTGATGAAACACAAAATTATATACGTACAGTATGCTGCACATATGCCTCTAGGAATGTGTATGAAGTTGGTCGATCCACTTCATAAAGCGATCTACCATTGCTCCACCCTTTTATGAATCAATCTATGACCTACTTTATTCATTTTTTGATAGATCCATGACCTGTCTTGCCTAACTTGTGAATATCTATAGATAATCCATAGATATCCTATGTATGATATTTTCGTAGACATTTGAAGAAGGAAATTTTTTTGTTGCTATTTCAAAATTTTTTTTATAGTGACAAAGGAATGCACAAAATGTGTACTTCAATATATAATTTTTTTCAGTTTTTTTCTTTCCCTGTAAAAAATATTTACTTTTATCAATTTATAAAAAGCATTCTCATGTACAAACAATAACAAAGAATTCAATATCAATATACCTATCTAGATTAACAAATATAAATACCAAAACCAAAGCCAGCAATGATTCACAACTTCCAAGGTACTTAACTATGCAAATGAACTCCTAGAAATGTAAAACAGACTCTCATTTTCTTGGCTTTAGTAAAGTAAACTAAAGCTACAGGCAAAAACGGATCAAACCGAGTGGAGAGAACTAAACAAATAAAAACGTCTTTTGTAATATTTTAATGGTCCTACTCTTGAGAATTGATAATTGTCTAATGCTCATAAAGGTGAAAGACCAGGGTAAGGGGGCATCTAAATCATTAAAAGGGATTAGATTATGAGAAAAATAAGAAAGATTAGAAATTTTCGCACATCACTATGGTTTAAAGACTTCTGGTAGTAGATTAAGATATTTTGATTAGTTATATACTAAATGTGACTAAAACCTAGGTTTATAATATATCATTGGAAAAGTCTATGAGTCTGTTTTAACATAAAAAAATGAAATTTGATTTGAAGTATAATGACCCAAATCCAGAACTGGTCAACAGAACACCTGCCCACACCACATGGGCTATCCTTAGGAAAAGGATAAGCGCTAGGTGTTTATGTTCTGGAATTGGAGCCTATATATCCACATAAGGCTTCCCACAATTCAACCATGTGGGATATGGGGGTGTTACAAACTCCCCCCCTTATGTACCCAACGTCCCCGTTGGGGTCAATCGGATTACTTGGTTCCCCGGACCAAGTAACCTCTCTAATCGGACTGCTTAGCCCCTGGCCAAGTAGCCTCTCGAATCCAGGATCAGTCCCGGTAGATGATGCATGTGCATACCCACTATGTCACACCATCGTGGTCCCGGGTCGGCTCTAATACCATCTATAATGACCCAAATCCAGAACTGGCCAACAGAACACCTGCCCATACCACATGGGCTATCCTTAGGAAAAGGATAAGCGCTAGGTGTTTATGTTCTGGAATTGGAGCCTATATATCCACATAAGGCTTCCCACAATTCAACCATGTGGGATATGGGGGTGTTCCCCTTAAATAACCCTAGAAATTAAGGAAAATAAAATTACTAAGTTACCCTAACAAAAAAAAATTTAAAAAAATAATAATAATAATAAGTAAATAAAATAAATAAATAAAAATTAATTAATTAACATTTTGTCCTCAAGGGTATTTTTGCAATTTTACCTATCAATTTAGAAAATCAATATAAAATTAAGAATCTTGATCCTTAGATGATTCCTTTAGTGGTTATTAAGTCAAATTCCAAACCGGAAGCTCAAAGTCATTTTCTTTAGGCTAGGGGCATTTTTGTCATTTACAACCGAGCATCGGATGGAAAATCTGGGAGCACCATTGGATTCTTCTAGAAAAAATGAGTCAAGAGAAATTTATCTCACTCAATTCTGAATTCGTTTGCTTAGGTTTCCCAAAATTTAGCTAACGTGCGTGTGGGGTTTAAACCGGGTTCGTGCTACCGCTACATAGAATTATTTTTCTTTTTCTCCCTAACCCTAATTTCTTTCTTATAACACTATCCAGCCGCAACACCTCCTGGAGTTAAAAAAAAAAAAAACTAATTAATTCCTTGTCTCCATTTTTTTTTCCCCTAATTAAACCCCACGCACATTTCCTTCCATTTTTTTTATTTCTTGTTTCTATGCGATCAAGAGTCCGAATTTAGTTAGGAATTTGACCTATCTTTTCTTCTCACAACCAGCTGCCGCTTCTTATTCTTTCCTCCTTCAACACCTCACCACCATAAGAAAGAAAAAAATTAGATTTTAGGAAAAAGGAAGCCCACCATCCTTTGGTCCTCTTCACGCCGGTTATTGTCTCGCTTATTCCTCCATCAAAACGGTGTAAGTACAGCCCTTTATGCTACGATTAAATTTTATTCTGGATTATTAGAACAATAATTTTGCCTAATCTTACCTAGGTTTACTAGGTTGAAGAGAAATCTCATCCAGACAGAAAAATCGACCCAACGCGTACCGATGATCCCAGATTCATTTGTGTGAGCCCAAATCCTTCTGTATCACTCTTTTAATTTTTTTCCCAGCACCTAAAAGTCTTATATCTTTGCTGTAAATTTTTTTGGTAGGTTATCGTTAATCCAACTTTTAGGTTTTGTACTCGTTTCCAGTGCAATCGGGTCCATACTTGCTCCTAAACCCCGGTAAGCCACCGTAGTCTTTTTAAAATTCTTTTGGCTGTTAATTTCAATCTTACAGCCCTAACAATTATCTCATCTTTGCTGTCCATGTTGTTAGAAAGGGTTAGAACATCCTTACTTGAAGGTTTGGCGCTTCGTTGGACTCCCGGAGCGTCAGAGATCCCGAAAACACATCGGTAACCGAAATAAATTTTTTTTTCCTTCCAAGATCAATTTTTACAGCCATTAAATAAGCTTATAAGTTAGTGTATGGCTGCTGTAATTTTTAGGATCGATATCAAGAAGGCTCCCGGCACGATCCCGAATAGGCACAAGGCCACCGAAGGCACCCCGAGACCCTTTTTGCCCACTAGGTAAAATTTCGGCCTAGTTGTTAAGAACATGAACTTTCCAAGTACCATTTAGGAAAAATTCTAAATTTTAGCATATTTTCTAATTTTTTTTTTCCTTACTAACATTTTGTAGGACCGTCCTACGAAAATCGTCCTCTTTCGTCGTATTATTCCGAACTAGGTAAGGGAGAAGAGCGGGTTAGTTCTCGTGGGCCCTCTTAGGCCCAAAATAAGCATAAACCCGAATGATAAATTTTAAGTAAACAATTGGGCTAAACAAAATCTTTAAACGCATGGGCAACATGGGTAGAGTAATTAATTAGTTTTCTAGAATTTTATTTTATTTTATTTTATTTTATTTCTCTTCCATTGAGATGTAATTTTGGTTGGTTGGTTGTATGGTTGTAATGATGTGATGTATGATGTATGTTTGGCGCTAGTATCATATTAGGACCGCTTATAACAAGAATTAAATTAGAAATACGTTAGGACCGCCTAAATAAACACCGCTAGTAGCATGTTTAGGGCCGGCGAGACAAACACCGCTAGTACTATGTTTAGGGCCGACAAGCTCATTAGCAACATGATAAGATTGGAAGGAACCGTTAGTGGCATGTTAGGGCCGTAATAAATTTTTATAAGCCGATAGATAAAGGATTAGGAGCGTAAATACTAAATGACCAATTTAGAAAGAATTCACGAGAAATGAGATGAACATTTATCACAAATACACTTAAAAGATATCATTGATTGTCATGACATCATGTAACACTAAACTAAGATAACATGATAAAAGAAATAGGATGCACTAGAATCATGGCATTCTACTAAAAAGAGCTAAAATAAAATGAGCTAAGGTCATGCATCAATTGGTTGTTGCATATGATTGATGCTTGTCATACACAAGATTGCATTAAGTAAAAGATTTGAAGAGTAAGATAAAATACGAGGCATGCAAGGTTGGTGACAAACCATATCTACATGACCTAACAAGCCGTAAATTTAGACGAGAGGTTCGGAACGGACGATTCGAACCCGAGAGGCATGTTAGGGTGGCGGCGGACCGTCCCTAGTCATGACCCGATATTGACACGGAGTATGGAGATATGATTTGTGCGCTGTCAGACCATAGCTGGCGAGGGACCATGCTTATGGCTGTTATCACGAGAGGCTCTACCTCGGCGTAGGTATCCCGAGAGGCTCTGGCTTGGTGGCATCCCTAGTGGCACTGCCTAAGAGTTATCCCGAGAGTGGGTGATGTACACACTCACCACCCTAAGTTCGTCCGACGGCATTTAAGTATTGGATTAAGTGATCGATCAAGAAGATATTATTTAATTGGTAAAAAGAAATATGCATATGCATGGTAGTTCAAGCATGCTAGTAGGATTTTGATTTTGTTGTTATGATGTTGTATGGAATTGTTCTTTAAGTAAATTGCTATAGCTTAAAGTTTATTATTCGTTGTTGTTTGTTACGGGAATATTAGGACCCACGTGATGGGCCTGATACTTCCCTCTTACTGAGCAAGTTGTGCTCATCCCTCCTCTTAACATGTTTTTCTAGGTGAGTACTATGAGGAGACAGAGTACACTGAACCATATAACGAGGTTCAAGATGTGGAGCAGACTGAGTGAGGGTACGCTGTAGCCCCTCGAAAGTAGAAATGGCTGGGACTGGGTTTTAACTTTGTGTTATTTGATTTCTAAAGAAACATATGGTTTGTTTAAATTGGCACCTTATCCGCATATTAGTTTCCTGGGATTGTCACTTAACTACTCTGGTTTCATTTAATACTTTTATTGTTTGGAAAATAATTTAAATAAAATGTTTTACCTCATATTTCTTAAATTATTTTTAATTAAATGCTCTATAATTATGGGAATTTAAGATATCTTTTAAAATTAAGGTTTATAAAATTGGGGGCGTAACAGTTTGGTATCAGAGCCAGATTCGAGGAAGGCAGCGACCTCACTCAGTAAGTATGCTTCTTGTTTGTTTGCTAAGTTAGAGACCTTGGATAGGTTTCGAAAAGTTTCCATAATTGAGCATAATATATTAGCAAGTTTATAAGCAAAAGTTAACAACTTGGCTTTCAATAAGGGGACTCGTAAAATAATATACCAATTAATTTAATGTCTAAAAAGATATAGGAGTTACCTAGAGCCTCACCTAGTGTTATAAGTTAAAAGTTACTTCCAAAGTTGTTTAACTACGTTGGACTAAACCTTTTCCTTTTTAGGTCATGGACCCACATGAGTACCCTGCCTTGGCTCTTGGGCGAGGTGCACAGGATGAGCCGCCAGCTCGTGGTCGAGGATGACCCCCACGAGGTCGAGGTCAAAATGCGCAAGTGCCTGGACAGGATATGCCGAATCATGGGCAACAAGCCCAGAATCTTGGTCAACAGGCCAATGATGATCCATTGCGTCAGACAGTTATTGCCTTAGGCCAATACTTTCAGAATTTGAATGAGCGGGAGCAGCAGCCTCATGCCCCGGCCAGATGTCAGCATAGGGCCGACCTACTTGAGCGGTTCAAGAGGCTAACCGGTGAGTATACTGGTGGGGTTAACCCTACCAAAGCTGAGGAGTGGATCAGGGCTTCGGAGAGGACACTTACAGCCTTGAGAATTCCAGAAGAGGACAAGGTGGACTTAGCTACCTTTAGCTTGGTTGAGGAGGCCCAGACATGGTGGGAGGCCACTCGACCAGGGGTTCCGAGAACTGAGGGTGGATATATCACTTGGGAGACATTCGTGCATACTTTTTATGGTCGATACTTCTCTGAGGCCATGAGGGACAGAAAAGAGCAGGAGTTTCTTGCACTGGTACAGGGGAGCATGACAGTAGATCAGTACACAGCCAGATTTAATGCCTTGGCCCACTATGCTGAGCACATTGTGGCACATGAACCAAGGAAAATCAAGAGGTATGTTAATGGTTTGCGTGACGAGCTGGCAGATAGGCTGATTATGCAAGAGATTGATACCTTTGAGAAAGCAGTATCCTTAGCTCAACGGGGTGAGGCAAGGATGCGAGATAAGCAACTATCTAGACCACTTGACATGAGTCGGAGTCGTATGCCATCACGAACTACACATGCAGGCAGTTTCCGTCCTATACCACGACCGATGCCTGCCCAGGGGCGAGGACATTTTGGCAGAGGTCAGCCAATCGATAGCAGAGCTACCCGACTACAGCTTAATGAGACAGGAGGGTCTACAGTGCGACCAGTTTTTCAGGGCCAGGGAGGGTCTAGATGTCAGACTTGTCATTTCTTTCACCCGATTGGAGGGCGGTGTGTGACCTGTTTCTATTGCCAGGAGATAGGGCATCTATCCAGGCAATGTCCTAAGAGGGATGCTCCACTAGTAGCACACGTTCCACCAGCAGCACCGGCAGAACCACCAACAAAGAAACCTCGTGTGGCAGGACGTGTTTACGCAGTGACAGCCGAGGAGGCAGAGGATGCTCCAGGTGTGGTGCAAGGTACGCTGTTTTTTTTTATAGTTTTTAATTATAGCCTTCAATTTCAAGTTCATGGTAGTGGCATGCTTAGGTTAGTGATTGTTTAAATTGATCGTAGGTACTCTTTCTATTTCTGGGTTCCCTGCTAGAGTTCTTATAGACTCGGGGTCCACACATTCTTTCATATCTCCTAGACTAGCAAATCAGTTAGGCATGCCTGCTAAAGAGCTTCCTTTCATACTAGTGGTTTCTACACCATCAGACACTAGTATGAGTTCTACTCGTGTACTTCAATCTTGCTCAATTTCTGTTGGAGGACGCAATTTAGACTCTGACCTCTTTGTGCTTGGGATATTTGAATTTGATTGTATTTTGGGCATGGATTGGCTACATCGCCACCATGATAAAGTGGATTGCTATCAGAAGCTAGTTACCTTCTCCTTACCGGATGGGTCAGAAGTGCAATTTGTTGGGGATAAAAAGAGCTTCACTCCAATCTTAATTTCTAGCTTGCAAGCTAATAGATATCTCCGTCAAGGTGGTGTTGGCTATTTGGCTTATGTGCAAACAGAGTCAGAGAAGCCTGAATCAGTAGCTGGTATTCCCATTGTGGAAGAATTTCCAGAAGTGTTTCCAGAGAAGTTACCTGGAATGCCACCTAACCGGGATGTTGACTTCACCATTGATTTATTGCCAGGAACGGCTCCTATCTCTCAAGCACCTTATCGAATGGCTCCCTCAGAAATGGCGGAACTAAAAAGTCAATTACAGGAGCTTCTCGAAAAGGGGTTCATACGTCCAAGTACCTCACCTTGGGGTGCTCCTGTTTTATTCGTGAAGAAGAAGGATGGTAGCTCGAGGATGTGCATCGATTATCAACAGCTGAATTTGGTGACGATAAAGAATAGGTACCCTTTACCTCGGATTGATGACCTGTTTGATCAGCTAAGGGGGTCATCAGTGTTCTCCAAGATCGATTTGAGGTCTGGGTACTATCAACTGAAAATCAAAGAGGGAGATGTGTCAAAGACAGCATTCAGGACTCGTTATGGGCATTATGAGTTTTTATTGATGCCCTTCGGGTTAACAAATGCACCCGCAGCTTTCATGGGCCTAATGAATAGGGTGTTCCAACCATACCTAGATCAGTTTGTCATCGTTTTCATAGATGATATTCTGATTTACTCACCAGATGCTGAAAGCCATAGAGAATATTTGAGGATTGCACTTCAGACGTTGAAGAAGCATAAGCTGTATGCAAAGCTGAGCAAGTGCGAGTTTTGGTTGGACAGTGTCACCTTTTTAGGCCATGTGGTAACTAAGGAAGGAATTTCAGTGGATCCTAGTAAGGTTGAAGCTGTGGTGAATTGGCAACAGCCGAAGACTATGTCAGAGATTCGGAGTTTCTTGGGCTTGGCTGGGTATTATAGACGTTTTGTGGAAGGTCATTCAAAGTTGGCACGCCCTTTGACCCAACTGACTAAGAAGGATCAACCATTCCAGTGGACCGAGCGGTGCGAAAATAATTTTCAGGAGTTAAAGAAGCGGTTAGTCTCTGCACCTGTTCTTACTCTTCCTGATGGGCGGAGTCGTTTTGCAGTTTATACAGATGCATCACATTAGGGGCTTGGCTGTGTATTGATGCAGGCGGGAAAGGTGATCGCTTATGGGTCTAGGCAGTTGAAGCCTCATGAGCTTAATTACCCAACTCATGATTTGGAGTTAGCAGCTGTCATACATGCGTTAAAGCTTTGGAGACATTATTTATATGGAGAAGAGTTTGAGGTCTTCACTGATCACAAAAGCCTACAGTATCTATTGTCACAGAGGGAACTCAATAATCGACAACGTCGTTGGGTTGAATATCTCTCCGATTATAATTGCACTATTCAGTATCACCCAGGTAAAGCCAACCTAGTGGCTGATGCTTTGAGTAGAAAAATGGGTGCCAAACTGAATGCTATGGTGGTTTCTGAGTGGAAACTACTAGAGGAGTTTAGTCATATGAGCTTAGGAGTTCAAGTGAAGGGACCCCAGGTTCTCATGGCCAGTTTGCATATGGAGCCTACACTTGTGGCAAGGGTCAAGGAGGCGCAAAAGGAGGATCCACAATGCCGAGAATGGTCAGTTCTAGGGCAAAAGGGATTCAGTGTGGATGTGGATGGTACCCTAAATTTTCAAAATAGAATTGTTGTTCCCCAAGGTAGTGAGGTAAAGTATGATGTTTTATCGGCGGCACATGCATCTCGGTTGACCATCCACCCGGGGGGCACCAAGATGTACCATGATTTGAAGAAAAGCTTTTGGTGGAGTGGCATGAAGAAGGATATTGCAAAGTTTGTATCTAGATGTCTGACTTGTCAGAAGGTCAAAGTAGAACACCAGAGACCTGGAGGACTGCTACAGCCATTAGAGATTCCTCAATGGAAGTGGGATGACATTGCAATGGATTTCATAGTTGGGCTACCTGCCACTCGTCGTCGACATGATGCAATATGGGTTATAGTTGATCGGTTAACCAAGTCAGCCCACTTTTTGGCAATCCAAAAGACTTGGCCTGTAGCTAGATTAGCTGAATTATACATATCTGAGATAGTTCGTCTTCATGGAGTACCGAGGAGCATTGTTTCTGATAGGGATCCACGATTCACATCACAGTTTTGGCAGGCTTTACAAGAACAATTGGGCACTGTGACATTAATGAGCACCGCTTATCATCCACAGACAGATGGGCAGTCGGAGAGGACTATACAAACTATTGAGGATATGCTTAGAGCTTGTTCACTGGATTACAAGAACTCCTGGGATAATGACCTGCCACTAGTGGAGTTTGCTTATAATAATAGCTATCACTCCAGCATTCAGATGGCCCCATATGAGGCTTTGTATGGACGTAATTGTCGTACTCCGGTGTGTTGGGAAGAAGTGGGCGACAGGCCTTTATTAGGACCAGATTTGGTACAACAAACTTCAGATAAGGTCAAAGTAATCAAACAATGAATGGTAGCGGCTCAAGATAGGCAGCGAAGTTATGCAAACCAGAGGCGTCGTCCCTTGGAGTTTTCTGTTGGTGATCATGTGTTCCTAAAGGTGTCACCGACCAAGGGAGTTCAACGCTTTGGAGTGAGAGGAAAGTTGGCCCCGCGCTTTGTTGGACCTTTTGAAGTTTTGGAACGGGTTGGAGAGGTGGCTTATAGAGTAGCTTTACCACCTAACTTGGCTAGAATTCATAACGTGTTCCATGTGAGTAATATTCGAAAATATCAGCCAGATCCAGCACATGTTATTCCGTGGGAGCCGTTGCAGTTACGTGAGGATTTGACTTACGTCGAGGAGCCTTTGGCCATTGTGGATCGTAGAGAAAAGGTTCTGCGCAACAAAGTCATTCAACTGGTAAAGGTCATTTGGAATAATCATGGAGAGCAAGAAGCAACCTGGGAAGTTGAGGATGAGCTTCGAAAGAAGTATCCACAGCTTTGAGGTACTTCTCAACACCTTCTTTCAAATTTGGGGACAAATTTCTTTTAAGGGGAGGAGGCTGTAATAACCCTAGAAATTAAGGAAAATAAAATTACTAAGTTACCCTAACAAAAAAAAAATTTTAAAAAATAATAATAATAATAAGTAAATAAACTAAATAAATAAAAATTAATTAATTAACATTTTGTCCTCAAGGGTATTTTTGCAATTTTACCTATCAATTTAGAAAATCAATATAAAATTAAGAATCTTGATCCTTAGATGATTCCTTTAGTGGTTATTAAGTCAAATTCCAAACCGGAAGCTCAAAGTCATTTTCTTTAGGCTAGGGGCATTTTTGTCATTTACAACCGAGCATCGGATGGAAAATCTGGGAGCACCATTGGATTCTTCTAGAAAAAATGAGTCAAGAGAAATTTATCTCACTCAATTCTGAATTCGTTTGCTTAGGTTTCCCAAAATTTAGCTAACGTGCGTGTGGGGTTTAAACCGGGTTCGTGCTACCGCTACATAGAATTATTTTTCTTTTTCTCCCTAACCCTAATTTCTTTCTTATAACACTATCCTGCCGCAACACCTCCTGGAGTTAAAAAAAAAAAAACTAATTAATTCCTTGTCTCCATTTTTTTTTCCCCTAATTAAACCCCACGCACATTTCCTTCCATTTTTTTTATTTCTTGTTTCTATGCGATCAAGAGTCCGAATTTAGTTAGGAATTTGACCTATCTTTTCTTCTCACAACCAGCTGCCGCTTCTTATTCTTTCCTCCTTCAACACCTCACCACCATAAGAAAGAAAAAAATTAGATTTTAGGAAAAAGGAAGCCCACCATCCTTTGGTCCTCTTCACGCCGGTTATTGTCTCGCTTATTCCTCCATCAAAACGGTGTAAGTACAGCCCTTTATGCTACGATGAAATTTTATTCTGGATTATTAGAACAATAATTTTGCCTAATCTTACCTAGGTTTACTAGGTTGAAGAGAAATCTCATCCAGACAGAAAAATCGACCCAACGCGTACCGACGATCCCAGATTCATTTGTGTGAGCCCAAATCCTTCTGTATCACTCTTTTAATTTTTTTCCCAGCACCTAAAAGTCTTATATCTTTGCTGTAAATTTTTTTGGTAGGTTATCGTTAATCCAACTTTTAGGTTTTGTACTCGTTTCCAGTGCAATCGGGTCCATACTTGCTCCTAAACCCCGGTAAGCCACCGTAGTCTTTTTAAAATTCTTTTGGCTGTTAATTTCAATCTTACAGCCCTAACAATTATCTCATCTTTGCTGTCCATGTTGTTAGAAAGGGTTAGAACATCCTTACTTGAAGGTTTGGCGCTTCGTTGGACTCCCGGAGCGTCAGAGATCCCGAAAACACATCGGTAACCAAAATAAATTTTTTTTTCCTTCCAAGATCAATTTTTACAGCCATTAAATAAGCTTATAAGTTAGTGTATGGCTGCTGTAATTTTTAGGATCGATATCAAGAAGGCTCCCGGCACGATCCCGAATAGGCACAAGGCCACCGAAGGCACCCCGAGACCCTTTTTGCCCACTAGGTAAAATTTCGGCCTAGTTGTTAAGAACATGAACTTTCCAAGTACCATTTAGGAAAAATTCTAAATTTTAGCATATTTTCTAATTTTTTTTTTCCTTACTAACATTTTGTAGGACCGTCCTAGGAAAATCGTCCTCTTTCGTCGTATTATTCCGAACTAAGTAAGGGGGAAGAGCGGGTTAGTTCTCGTGGGCCCTCTTAGGCCCAAAATAAGCATAAACCCGAATGATAAATTTTAAGTAAACAATTGGGCTAAACAAAATCTTTAAACGCATGGGCAACATGGGTATAGTACATGGGCTATTCTTAGGAAAAGGATAAGCGCTAGGTGTTTATGTTCTGGAATTGGAGCCTATATATCCACATAAGGCTTCCCACAATTCAACCATGTGGGATATGGGGGTGTTACAAACTCCCCCCCTTATGTACCCAACGTCCCCGTTGGGGTCAATCGGATTACTTGGTTCCCCGGACCAAGTAACCTCTCTAATCGGACTGCTTAGCCCCTGGCCAAGTAGCCTCTCGAATCCAGGATCAGTCCCGGTAGACGATGCATGTGCATACCCACTATGTCACACCATCGTGGTCCCGGGTCGGCTCTGATACCATCTATAATGACCCAAATTCAGAACTGGTCAACAGAACGCCTGCCCACACCACATGGGCTATCCTTGGGAAAAGGATAAGCGCTAGGTGTTTATGTTCTGGAATTGGAGCCTATATATCCACATAAGGCTTCCCACAAATCAACCATGTGGGATATGGGGGTGTTACATGAAGGCCTGAGTAAGGAGTTATGTTTATTCTTGCAAGACATCATTGAAATGGAGGACTTCAAATGAGTCTGAAAGTTGGTGAATAAACTGTGTTGATTGCCTTAACCAAAAATTATGAACAAAATATATATTATAGCTTGGGAAGTCTAGTTTCCTAGGAATTTTACAGGTTGTGATTTGAAGTTTTCTATAAAGAGTTATGGTCATTCTTTTAGGAGTGTGTAACTTTGTTAGTTTTATTAGTGGGTGGTTTAACATGATTGTTATGGTATTCAAGTTCAACCAAGTACTTTGGAGATTAAATTAGGCTCTGATAATATTTTATACTCTTTTGATTCGGTTTTTGAACCTGAGTGATCATTTAATGATTCTAGGGTTGGAACAGGATAATTGACATCCTATATACCTTGCCTATTTTCTCCTCACACTTTACTTGAGCTAAATATGATTTTGACTATTGCAATTTCACAAAATAATTTCTACAATGTGATGATTTCTTCTTGATTTCTTGATTTATGAATGGATTATGTTTTTCTTACACAAGGATCAAGCATGAGATGGTTTACAAAGTTGTTAATTATTGTTATAGTTGAATTATTAAATAGAATAAGGGCATGATAACTTCCAAAATTCGACCAATACAGATACGAACATAGGCTTGCCGTAAGCAGTTAACCATCTCTATAACCAATAATAGCAAAGACTCAAGATCAAGTTAGCAAAGAATGCATATCAGTAGATCAGTAGTGGATCGACTGTGAAACTAACATATGGCCACAAATGAATGTGAACAGTGGTTTGAGTGAAACACAACTGACTTCCTAAACCGGTGCTCCATGGAGCTCCACCAGAAGCTTCAAACCCGCCTTACTTTCTAAAATATCATAGGTGGATCATAACCCGCTATACTCCAAAAATGGTAAATCATTTAAAAAACCAACTCCACCAGAATGGGTCAGACTAAAGCTCCACTAGAGTGAGGTTCAATGCCCATTCCTACTTGCCTCTGCTTAACTTTTAGAAACCTTAGGATGAATGTCAATATATATGTATGTGCATATATGTTGCTACTAGAGCTCCTAAAATTGCATTGTCAATTGCCCCAATGTTCATTTCTTCAGATGTTTAAGTGCATGTCCTTAATTTGACATTTCACACACACACATACACACACACACACACACACACACATGTACATACGTATGTGTGTTTCTTTTTTTAATTTGCAAAGAAAAGAATTGGTTAAAGCTAGAAAGATGTTGAAAAATCGTACAAGAGAAGGACGAAATACATTAGACCTAAACAAAGCCCAACTAAATAACCAGAGAAAGATTTAGTACCCAAAAAGCATATGAAGCAGCACCCTTCCTAGACCTATTTGAAAGCCAAAAGAACAATAAGGACAAAATCAAGGAGAACACCTCCAACATATCTTGTGCTGCATTATTGAAAACCAGACTATCGCGCACCTTCTAAATACACCAAAGAATGGTCTTAACTATGAAATTCTAAGCTTTGTGGGTTTGATGGGAAATCATTGTCAGGGGGCTTAGCCAAGAAACTGAGACATAGAGGGAGTAGGTAAAAAAAACACCACCCTACCAAGTGAAGATTGACATCCAAAAAGTGGTGGAGAACCTGCAAGCTAGCAAAACATGAGCAATATCCTCCTGATTTTGCCAGCAAAAGAAGTAGGTAGAGCCTTGGTGCCAGATTCCTTTCTATTGCAAATTACCTTTGGTTGGGAGCCTTCCAAGAACAGCCTTCTAGGTGAAAAAATTTACTTTTAGAAGGCACCATGAGTTCCACATCAAGTTGACATTAAAGCTGCTCAAAGACGAAGAGCTCTGCTCCATTTTGGTCACCAAAGATTTCATAGTAAAAAAGCTGCAACTGCTTAAGGACCATTTCAACTTGTTAAGCACAAACCTGTTAAGAGAAACAATGTTAAGTAAATGAGATAAAACCTCAAATTCCGCATTTACCCTACCTTTATGATCCCTTGACCATGACTAATGCCAAATCCAATTATCCCCCTCCTAATGGACCATATCTAACAACCACTTATCTGGAAATAATGACAACCTAAACAACCTTGCAAAGTTGCTGCATAGGTTTTCACTACCTACCATTTATCAGACCATAATTTTATCTCTTCCCCATTAGCTATCATCCAAGAAAAACAATCATCTAAGGTAACACCTCTTGAAGTAAGAAACTTTGACACACTAGCTATGCCCCCCAAACAAAGGTAGACTCATAGTAACCAATGCCACCATTATCCCCATAAATTAACGCAATCTATCTTCTCTAGAGGACTTTTTTCTCTTACCTAAATCTCCACCACCACGTTGATAATGGAGCAACATTTTTCCGACCTAATGTACCCACACTCAACCCCCTTAAAGACTTAGTTGCTGTCACCACATTCCAACTAACCCAAACAATCTTCCTACCCTCCCTTGTGTGTCCTCACAAAAAGTTTCTTCTGATGGATTCAAGAGAATGCAGCATTTTAACTGTGCAACGAGGCAAAGAAAAAAATGGAAGGGTAAGCTAGAAAGGCACGCCTTTAATAGGATAATCCTTGCCTCATGCGAAAAAAAATTCATCTTCCAATTAGATAACCTATTCTTCATTTTATCAATGACTGGAACCTAAAAAGCTGACTTCTTCATTGATTTTCCTACTGGCAATCCAAGATAAACAAAATGGAAGAGAGCCTAGTTTACATCCAACTAGCTGAGACAACTTGATCACTTTAGAGTATGAAACATTTAATCCTATTAAGTTTCTTTTGAACATATTTATACTTAAACCAGAAACAACCTAAAAGCATCTAAAACACCTTCGAAACTATAATATATTGGTTTCATTCCAATCACTTATCATCAATGTGTCATCAACAAACTGCAAACGAGGGATCTCTTTATTAGTTTCACCAACTTTCATACCTTTCAATTCACCTTTCGAAACTGCCTCTACAAAAAAACAATGTAAAATTTCAACAACAATAAGAAATAAAAAAGGGGACACGGTGTCTCTTTGTCTAAAGCCTTTCACCATGGGAAATGCTAAGGTTAGGCTTCTGTTTACCAAAATAGAGATTGATGTAGAGGTTGGACAACCTTTCATCAAAGATAGCCATTTAGGACCAAAATTCATAGCTTGCATAGTAGAGAACAAAAAATTCCCAATTAACGTTGTCAAAAGCCTTCTTAAAGTCTACTTTAAAAAGCACAAATTTAAGCTTCTTCATTTGAGCACAATAAACTAATTCATTTGCCACCAAACCTCCATCTAGAAATTGCCTTCCATGAATGAATGTTGTTTAATTCTCACTTATTAATAGGCAAATTTTAGTACACAATCTATTTGCAAGAATCTTGGTGATAATTTTGTAAAGAGACCTAGTAAGACTAATAGGCTTAAAATCCAACAAAGAGGTAGGATTAGTTACCCTAGCAATTCAGGCAATGAAAGAAGCATTGCAAGCCCAAAAAAAAATTCCCTGACTATTTGAATTCTTTCACAAATCTACAAATGTCATTTTTTAGGAGATCCCAAAAATTTTTTTGGAAACCAATAATGTAATTGTCTGGTCTGAGAGCCTTTAAGCTACCACAATCCCAAATGGCTTGTTTGACATCGACTTCATCAATAGGCTTCTCTAAATCTCAGGCATCTGAAGTAGAAACCATTTTTAAGCAAGAAAGAATAAAAGCTGGTTTGTGCTTTAACCTTTTTGAAAACTTTCACTTGAGGAAATGACAAACCTCATTTTTAAATCTGGAAGGCTAATCAAGCCACTTCCTTTTAACACAAATACCTTTTAACCCATTCTTAAATGATCTGATCTTGATAGTTCAATGGAAGAAACCTGTGATACTGTCCCCCTCCTTGATCCACTTCTTTTTGGATTTTTGTATGTAGAAGGCTTCTTTCAATTTTGCTTGTTTCCAACTCCTTCTAAAAGTGTCATTTTTTTCTTTTAATTTTGAATCTGTCAAAGCTCTAGTACCCATTATAATGCCCCAAGAAGCCAACTTTCGCTTCAAGTCATCATTCATAGCTTCAATATTCCTAAATACTTTTATATTCCAGACCTTGATTTTGGATTTTAGTCTTTTCAATTTTTCCTTGAGAACAAAACTGCCACTTCCTTGGATAGAAAACAAGTTCCATTCACGGGTAACAAACTGCAGCAATTCTTCATGTACAAACCATGCACTAAACACTTTGAATGGCATAGGGCTAAAGTTTTGTTAGTTCTGCTTAAGGATGATAAGGTAGGGATCTGATAGGTGCCTTTTGTAAACCAAGTGAATAGAGTCTAGGCCAATTATGAAGGAAATCCTTTGAGACCAAAGCTCTGTCAATATGACTTATTTTTGTGCCTCTTGAATTGTACCAAGTGAATTTTCTTGCACCTAACGGCATATCTATAGCCTAGGTGTCTAAGAGGAAGTCTCTGAAAGCCAAGATTTCTACTTCGCTACTAGTTTCGCCACTTCTTTAATCGTTTAAAATCACAAAGTTAAAATCTCCTAAACAACACCATGGACCCATAAAATTATTTAGGATTAAGCTCAAATTGTCCTAGAGTTCCATCTTTTTTTAGGGCCATTATGGAACATATACATTCACTAGCAAGACTAGAGAATCAAATACATGCCACTATCCAACTACTCTGAAAAAGCCATTATAACAAAACCAATCATATTTGGAAAAGCTTTTCTGGGTTCCAAATGCGCAACAAACTGCTAAAAAACCCATCTACATTTTTCTCAACAAAATCAAAGCGATTGTTTAACCAGATAACTTGAACTAAAAGTTGAGGCAAATTATTTTATTTGGTCTCCTGCAACATTAGAAAATCAACCTTATTCATTTTAATCAACTCTCTCACCATAGACTTTTTACTCTAATTTCCAATACCACAAATATTCAAGCTAAGAATATTCATGATTGCTTGATTGCTCCTTGTCTGAAGATGATGATGGCTTGTCCTTCATGGGTGCCTCTTTGTAGATTTCATGAAGAATGGCTAAGTCCTTCTCATCTAGAATCATACCAAGCCTTTTGCTCAACTCAAATGTTTTCTCTGCCTTTGCGATTTCCTCTTGAGAAATTGGATGAGCAGCTAACAAATCTTTCAAGATGAGATTGTTCTTGAGCAGGATATTGGTGTTTAAAATGATATCATCAAAAATGGCTCTATCTATAGCACGAAATAGGGAAGAAGCAGATGAACAACCCTAATTGAATCTATTGCATGATCCAATCCTCTTGGGCTTACTATTAGGGGCTCCATGAATCAAACTTAGAAAACCCCACTTAGGCCATTTAAGTTTCGGCCATGTAGGTTTCTTCTTATGTTTAACAACTTTAGTAAGTCCATCATTCTCCTGAGAATTCAAGGAAACAACAATAAAGATCTATTGATCATGGGACTCACCAATTGGTTCTTTAGGGAAATGGTTATTTCAATGCCTACCACTTCCCTGAACATCTGCCTCATTCTTTGCTTACGCCTCCTGGTTTAATTGGTTAATAATGCCTTTTTTTTTTTAATTTAAGTCATATGAAACTCCAGTTTGCCACTTATCATTAAGATAACCACCAATACAATCTTCTTTTGATGCAAAGCTAGCATTATTCTTTTCCAAGTCAGCATTATTCCCCTCTAAAGCCGTCTCCTCAACTTCTTCATTGTCATCACTAACCTTTTCCTTGGAGACACCATCTTTGTTCAACATCTGATTCCCATGTGAATCTAAGGTAACTGAGTTAATATGGTTGCCCAAAAATGACGAGTAAGGGAAAAGCTTGCCATGCATGTAATCATGAATTAAATCTTCAGTGACTGTACCAGTATCGATATCATCATCCCCTGAATAGATTTGGAGATGAGCTCAACAAGTTAGAAATAAAATACGTCCAAACTTTAAATTACTTTTAGAACTCATCTAAGGATTAATCTCAATAACCCTACCCCATAACAAGGCAATGTTAGAGAAGAACTGCTCATTCTAACCATGACGTGGCACACCATCAATACAGAGTAGATCTTTTATTGTTCTCCAGTCAGCAGCTCCATTTTGAAATGCTAGTGAACTATTAGGAAAGCCATGGAGCACCATCAATCTGATGTTTCGTGAATCACCTATTTATGTCATGATATGAGATAAAAACTCTCAACCTCCTTAGAAGAGTTTGATTTTATAAGGATTTTGTTGCCTCATATTGCCTCTCGTCCACATGGACCAACACCTTCATTATAAAAAATGCTCTAAATTCTGTTCAATAAATCCAAGTTCTTAACAACCCCAATAGCATAAGAATCTAGCCACATTTTTTCAGATAGTCTAGAATTACATTTGATCCCTGCCCACTCTTCCTTTTCGTTTTGTGCCATTAAGACATTCTTTCCATTACATTTAGAGCCCAAAACTGCACCTTTAAAGCACTTAAGAGGTTTTCATGACCTTGATGATGAACATTGCTATGCCTAAAAGTAGAAGCGTCATCAACTTTACTTCTGGATTTTTTTCCATATTTAGTAACAATTGATCCCAACTTGAAAGTTCTAATCTATTTTTGATTTAGCAATTCCTCGAGATTAGGTTGCATCTCTTATTTGAAAAACTTGATGAAACCAAATTTGAATCTAGCCTAGGTTCTTTTTTTAGAGGCAAAGACATTTACTACCACCCTGTATTTGGCCAAAACTTTGTGAAGATCACCTTAAGCCCAAGAATTAGGAAAATTTATGAAGAAAAATGACTCTGCAACATGGTCAGGGTTCTTTCAATCGGCCTTAACATCTAGCTTACCTTTATCATTTTGATTTGTACTTGAACCGCTACTGAAATCATGAGCAAACAAGCTGTCTCTTTCTCACTTGCTCTCTTGCCCTCTCTTAATCCTTCTCTATCATCTTTTAGTGCTATTATATGTATATATATGTATGTATGCATGTGTTGCTACTATAGCTCTTCAACTTGCATTATCATTTTTCCCCTTGACATCTTTCAAACATGGGATGTGCACTTGTGCACATATTTAAATGTGTGTCCTTAATTTATCAGTTTCAATTAGAATGATCATGAAAAATTTATGAAACAAAAAATATTAAGGAATGATTTTGTTTTAGGGTTTATACATTAGTTACATAAGCTCCATAATTTCCTTACAACACAAACACAAAAAATGCAAAAATGGCAGTATTTCAAAAGAAAAATACTACTGGTACATTTTTATTCTATAAAATATGCTTCTACAAAATGGCGTTGATATATCTAGTAATCATCCCATTTTTTTCTTTAATTTTTTTATCACTTATAGTTTATTTGTGCTATGGTTATCTTGTCCATTTTTAAATGACAATTAATTTAATTATTAATTTTTTAATTGTAATAGCCTTCCTAGTCAATGACCTGTTTTGACCAGGTAAGTAAGTTTTACTTAACTATTTTTATTTACATACCTTAAGTTAGCTTCTTATTAAGTAAGAAAAGTAAGCTAAATAAGATTGTATTGAGTTTTTGAGTGTAAAATGGCACCACAGGGGTAAAAAGGTAAAATGATAATTTTGACCCAAATGAGTGGTATGACGATAATTTCAATGAAATTAAGGTCATATAAGTAATTTTGACCAAATAAGTTAAGGCCGTAAATTACTCTAACCATCAGGATGAAGAATGGAAGTTAAAGGACTAAAATACACAAACTAAGGAATTAGGGCTATTGTGCAAGTTATGGCATAGAGTTTAAAGGCTACGGGCAAGGAGAAAAATTAACCATGGGACCCAAAGGGACAGTTAGGGGAAGTGGTCTGGTAAAAGAAAATTAATTTGACAAGTTGAGGAAGTAAGACTAAAGATATAGTGAGAGCAGGTGAAGATTAGACAAAGGAAGACCAACTATTCATCATCTCTTTCCCAAGCCATTTTTGTATCTTCCATTCCACCATAGCTCATCTTCATTACTTCTTCAAAATCAGACAAAATTCATGCAAAATTAAAGGTCCCAAAGCTTTTATATCAAGCCGTTAACTTATTTTTAGTGGAATTAGTGCATTTGACCTTGTTTTTGCAAGTTTTGGGTGTAAACCCTAAGGTAAGCTTCTTTCATTCTATTGGTTCAGTTCTAACCTCAAAAAATAGTTAGAAATGGTCTTGAATTTGTGCTCTTGGTATCCAAATTGGTTAGATTTAGGCTAGGAACTCAAAGGAAGCTCTATTGTACAAAATGGTGCTTATATGTGTGCCTTGCTTTGGATCTTGCTTAACTTGGATTTAAGGTAAGGGATTTATGTTTTGGCATGATTAAATGATGCATAATAGTTTATAATAGTTAGGAGTAAGTTGAAATGAGCCAAAAGTGATTGGAACAAGTTTGGGTAAGATTTGGAATGAGATTGTTCAAAAAAGAAACCAAGAAATGTAGCTCCAAGGGCTAATGCCATCGCACTAAATATTTGATGCGATCGTATGAAGGTCAAGAGGAAGAACAGGCTACTTGAATGTGCAAAAAAAGTTGCACAAACTATGCTAGTGTCATCACACCATTTCCAGCAACTTCCATAAAATCATCATGTTGTCGCACCACAATATGCAATGTTGTAGCATTATGCTTGAATTGTGACAAAATTGTTTCAATGTGTCCCAAATCAACTCCTAAGGCTTAGATGATATCCTAACATTGCTCAAAAGTGCTCCTAATATTTAATTATCATCACTAAGTAGGTTAAATGGATGGTTAAGAGGGCTAAGAAAAAGTGGATAAATTATATACCTAAAATCACAAGTGGGGTACTAAGGAGGGACAAAGTATTGTATGAGTCCTCCACTGGCCAAGAGTTGATGTCATGAACCTCAGCATTAAAGAGTGACCCTTGATGATCTAAGGGTAAAGGCTAGGTAGCTCCAGGCATTGAGAAGTACCCAAGAGGTCCTGACCAAGTTAATGGGCTCAGTAAGCAAATCCACTATGTTGCCTGAGTCGTGTTCAGGGGACTTTGGTGAAGTTTAGGCACTAAGTTAAATTACCCAGCATAACAAGAAAGGGGAAGATATGGGTAAGAGTTGAGTAAGTGATAACTTACTCTAAGTAGCCCGTAAAAGGCGGGCAATAGGTGAAGTTAGTGATGGCTTACTTAAGGCACCCATAAAAGGACTTCATAGGGTTTAATTAAATGGTAGTATCGGATACAAGAGTCGGTATCCAAGTACCCCAGCCGTATGAGCTCACGGAAGCTAATAATATCTTTGGGTGTAAGGAAGTCCTGAGTGCATAAACATGTGCATTCACTTATCCATCCATACATTACATTTCATTATTGTTGTTGTTTATTAACTACTTGTGCTTATTGTTTATTGTGTTGTTTGATTGCTCGGTTTGTTTGTATCTATATATTGCTTTGTATCCTTGTAAATGTTTTTCTTGCATATGCCAAATCCTTACTGAGTTCTTTCAAGTACTTACCCCTTATGTGTTGTGCAGGTTGTTAGAAGGCTAATTAGGCCTAATAGTTGGTGATGGGCAACTATTAATGCTAAGCTTTATTCATTTTCAAGGTACTATCTAAATATAAATCTTGTGGTTAACGAATACTTATAATATAAGTTAGTACTGACCAAAGTGTTATCTTTTCAACTTTCAAAGCTAAGTATGCGTAAGGAAAATGAGACTTGCCACTTGAAGCTATGTTTCTTGGGTGGAAAGCTAAAAGTGAATCTTAGTAGATAATGTTGTCACTATTGTATGTATAACATTTTTCATTCTAAGTGCTGCCTCTGCTAGTGTTTATTGGTATGTGTAACAAGAGGTTATATTTGGGTATATATAAGGTTAAGATATGCGCACATAGTTATTACTTGAAGTTAAAGCAACTACAATTTTCACGTCTTGGCTCGTTTTAACTTATGTTTTATTTATTGGTGCGTCATGGTTTCTTTTACAGTTTTATTTACTTATCATTGCATAGCCAGGACGACACATACATATTTTCTATCCAGGATAAGCTAAGTAACTAGTTGCACGTAATGATTTAAATTATTTTACAAATAACAGCTAGCCAATTATAATCTAAGTGGGATCACAGCCCTAAAAGTCCTAAAATATTGTGAATTTATACTTAAGTTCCAAAGTTTTCCAAATTTCTTTTTTGAATTTTAAAACTTGCAAAACATGTAAACAGTTTGTTGTAAAATTAACCACAGAACAGGTGGCCAATGCTTTACTACTAACCATTTACACATTTTGAAAGTTTTAGAATTCAAATAGAAACTCGCAAAGTTTTAGGACTTAAGTAGAAAAGTGATCAAAGTTTTACAATTGAATGTGTTTTTTCCCCTGAAATTGTATCATTAGCTTTTAAAAGAAAAGAAAGAAAATTAATACTATGTTATTAATTGTACTGATTATGGAAGATCGCATAAAGGGATCAATTTTTGCCATTTAAAACTGATTTACACAATTTCTGTTATTTTTTGCTCTCACAATTTATTGTTTTTAACGGTTATTATGTTACGTTATACATGTTAAGTTTAACCTCACGCAGTATAATTCCTGGGCTGCGATAGCGATCCGGTGTAATTAAAATTGCTTTGTAGGTGACTTTGAGCAAGGCAATAGCGTTCTCATTATTATTATTATTATTATTTTGAATTTCTTTTTTTAATTTTAGTCGATGGATGATAAAAAAACTAAATTGGAATTTGTATGCCTTTCTCGGAGTCGGCTAATTCGAATAAACAAAGACGACTATATATTTCTTCTAGACGAAAACAATTGAATTAATCCATATTTCTGAACTGATCAGTCTCTATGTTCAGAGTCATTACCTGACAAAATAAAGGTAGCTATAGCTATTTGCTGCCCTGCAAGCTGTAGAGACATTTTGTAACAACTTTCTAACATGTAATAAAATTTTCTGGCACGTGTGTTTTCTTGTCGTGTGTATATGCACATGAAAACATAGTAATTCGTGTCAGATCACTCGGTTTTAAGGCGCAAAAACTAGTTGACAACTCACTACAAAAAAAGTGGCATTTAGCCACAATTAATTAGTGATGGTAAAAAGTTTTGGCTATAGTAAACTGCCTTTAGCTATTTGGTAAAAAATAGTGATGTCTGTCACTAGTTCTGTGACGGTCAAGCCATTGCAAAGGCTCACAACTAAGGTTAGCAACAGGCAACTGTAGCAATATATGATTCTTTCCTATTTTTTTTAAGAAAAATTAAAGCAATTTTCTTTTAAAATTTTCTACTTGCCCCTTTAAATTGGTGATGGCAAAGCTGTTGCTAATTTAACGACTGTTAGGCTTCCACTAGGATTTAGCGACAACTAGGCCATCACAAGGCCTTTTAAAATTTGGCAGCCCCTTTCCCCTCCTTAGCCCGCGCACCCAAGCATCTTTATTCGAACTTTCACATTTGAACCGCCTTTCATCTCCTTCCAATTACAGCCATTCTAAGCCAAATTTATCTTCAAATCTTGTTTCTAGGTTGGATCAAGGCTAATTTCAATAAATACTGAGCTTATAGAAAACTCCGTCTATTGCTCAGAATAATTTGATGATCATGTTTTTTGTGTTATTTATGTACATAGGTTTTGGAACATATACTAATACTCCGTGACTAAGTAATTTCCTAATTGAAAATTATGAACATTGGGACACTAGTGCGTAATTTTAAGTGCAAAAACTCTTTTCTTGCTATGAGTGTGTTTGATTTGTAGGCACTAAATAGCAGGATAATGTGTATAGCGTGTACCTTTCATGATAGGCAGCCCATCACTAAATTGGCTTTGCGACGGCGATCGCTACATTTATTGGTGGCTGGCTGGTCATGAACCTAGTGATAGTTTACCTATCACTATACTTAGCAACAACCTACTTATCACTTAGAGTAGCTACAACTCGCTTGGTGCTAATTAGCGACAGGTTAACTGGCACGGTTCCAGCTTCGGAGATTCAGCAACAGTCGACAGCCACTAAGTATAGTGATAGTTGCTGTTTCTAGCACAATTAGCAACGGGCCATTAAGTGGCAGTCAACCATCACTATACTTGATTAAACCATGACTGACAATTACTAACAGCCATCGAGAAGTGGCTTGCTTTTAGTAGTGTAGCTCATAGCTCATGAAAGAATTCGTTATAGGTATTCCACATTTATGCATTCTATGCAGAAGTTACCTGGATCAGAGTATCGTAAGATGTCTGGTGCAACACTTCCAGGATCCGAGCTGATGAACCGGACAACCTAGTGTTATTACAAAATTTTATCGTATAAAGCTCTCAAGTTAATTAATTATTACCTTGAAAATTCTAATTTGTATAAACAAAGCCGACTTGGAATTTCTATACATACCACTCGCAGTCAGCTAATTCATATAGATAAAGACGACTATGTATTTCTTGTCACTGAAAAAATTGAGTTAATCCACTTGTACCTGGCAGCTGGCCTTTATTGCTAGTAACATATCAGTGACAATTAATATTCATATTATACTATTTGCCAAGAAACTTCATGCATATCGTTGCATACGGATTGTTGCGCGTTATCGGTAGCTATTGTTTGTGTTCATATGGGAACTAAATTTATTAATTAGACTTATTTCGTCGAATGTTATGGGTTAGATCTAAGGTTTAGGGCTCCTTCTGTAATTAATCCATCTTCGGTTTGAGTTCGGTCGTTATAATTTTTTTAACAGCTTTACTCTTCTGTAAGAGTAAATCTTATATAAATGTTATGTAAGTCTAGCTTATGTTGTAAGTCATCCTCCTATAGTACATAAATTGACAGTTTGGTATAGATTTCTACAAATCATTTAATTACAACATAGGTCCGCAAAAATCCTACAAGTTCCCTTTTTTTTTTTCATTTGGTTTAGCTTTTGCCTTTTTTCTTTTCTCTTGTTCTATTTTTCATTAAGTAGTGCTCAACCTCCTTTGACACCTTTCTATTGCTCTTTTTTTCACTTCTTCCTTTTTGGAACAAAAAAAAATCTGTATTTCTTTTCCTTACATAATTTTTTTATTGCTTACATTTAATTATACATTATCTTGTTTCACTAGTTTGCTTTGATTTCAGTTGTTTACTTTGAGTTTAGTTTCAGTCTGATCCCAATTGTTTCCTTTGATTTAGAATTTTTATATAATTTCATTATTTGCTTTAATTTGAATTTTTTTTTATTTCATTCATTGCTCTAGTATGTTCTCTCCTACAATATGTCCTATAAAGAAACCTGAAATTTATCACAAGAAAGTCTAAAATGGAAAAAATAAAGCAGCCAACAATGAAAAATTGATACCTTATTCATTTTTTTATCAGTTCTTATTTATCCTTTTATTAGTAGTTGTTTATTCTTTTACTAGTAGTTGTTTTTTTTTCTAGTAGTTATTTATTCTTTTATCAATTCGTGTATGTTCTAAAAATAAATCATTTGTATGTTATTTTATTGGTAGTTATTCATTTTTTTTAGTAGTTAATTGTTCTTTCATCAATTCCAGTTCACTCTTTAGATAAAACTAGTTATCCGTTCTTTTATTAGTAGTTATTTATTCTTTTTTTTAGCATTTATTTGTTCTTTAAATGGAAGTTGTTAATTGTTTTATAAATTTCTACATGTTCTTTGGATAAAATAGTTATTTGCTCTCTTATTAGTAGTTATTTATTCTTTTATTAATAGTTATTTGTTCTTTTACTAGCAGCTATTTGTTCTTTTATAATAATTTTTTATTAATTGATCAATAATTGTTAGTTCTTCTATAAATTTATATTTGCTCTCTAGATAAATTAGTTGTTAGTTCTTTTATTAGTGGTTATTTGTTCTTTTATCAGTAGTTATTTGTTCTTTATTAATAACTCTGGGTGTTTGGAAATAATGTCTTAGTGCCCTAATTTTACTAACACTGGTAGGCTATTTGTGAACTGTGATCCTACTTAGGTTACAATTGGCTAGTTATTATTCACAAAGTGTCTTAAAACATTTACATACAACTAGTTTTTTAGCATATCCTGCACAAAAAAATATACATGCATCATCCTGGCTATGCATTAATGATAAATAAGAAAAAAAATAATAAAATTATGATGTGGCCTTTATCTAAGAAAACTAATTTAAAAAAGCCACAATGTAAAAAATTTGGTTGCTTTAACTTCAAGTAACAACTGTATGCATACATCTAAACCTTATATGCACCAAAATGTAACTCTAGTGTTATACACACAAATGAATACTAGTAGAGACAAACATAGTGCACAAAGTACCAAATGTACAAAGAAAATACTTCTAAGATAACACATTTCCTCCCACTTAAGCTTAAGCTAGCTTTATGTTCAAGCCTCACATTCTTTGTGCTTACTTAGCCTTAAAAGTTGAAAATGCATCACTTTGATCAGTACTAACTTACATCACAAGCAATCATTGACAATAAATCTTATACATAGAGAGTACATTCAAAACAAATAAAATCTAGCACTAACAACCACCCTATACCAATTGTTAGACACAATTAGCTGCCTAAGTACCTATGCAACACTTAAGAGATAAGTACTCGAAAGTACTCAGCAAGAGATTCGACACCTGTAAGGAAAACTTGTGCAAACATGAAAAGTAATATACATATATATATATATATAAACAAGCAACCAATGAAGCATATAACACAACATACAATTGTCTCAAGCAATTTGTAAACAACAACAATGTAATGAAATACATGGATGGATGACTAAATGCGCATGTTAATGCATTTAGAACTTCCTTACAGTCAAAGGTGCTTTTAACTGGAATTAACTCATATGGCTAGGGTACTTAGATATTGACTTACGTATTCGATGCTAGCATTTAAACAACCCCATGAAGTCCTCTTACGAGATCCATAGAGTTAGTCATTGCCTACTCAAACCTTGCTCGCATTTGACAGGCTACTTAGAGTAAGTTGCCACTTACTCACCTTTTACCCACCTCTTCCCCTTAATTGTTGTTTGGGCAACAAACTTAATGGCCAAACTTCATCAATTTTCCCAAACTTGGCTCGGGCACCTTAGTAGATCACTTACAAATTCCATCACCTTGGTTGGCACCTTTTGAGTTCACATAATGCCCAGAGGCTTCCAATCACAACTCTGGAGACATTAGGTAACCTAAACCTTTTGGTTTTTCTCCAAGGCTAAAGGTTCATGACCTCAATCCTTGGTCATTGGCCATTGAAGTACACAAATATTCCTTATTCCCATCTTAGTGCCTGGCAAAAAGCATATCCATTAGCATTTAGCCCTATTAACCACTTACTTATTCCTCACTAATATTGCATTATATTGCCTTTAGGAGTAGGTTTAAGTCCAGGATTAAAGTTTTAAATTCCTTAGATTAAGCCTAGGAAGGAAATTGAACTACTGGGGCACTCAAAGCATGTTGAAAATATGACCCCTTAGCGTTCTTATACTATTTATGCACCATTTAATCATGCCATAACTTGAATCTCTTACCTCAAATGGATAAGTTCCCAAATTCAAGCAATGATGTACTTCAAGCTCAATCTAGCTTCAATGGCTCCCAATTTTTATTTCTTTGCAAAACAAGTACCACAATTTTTCTATGAAGACCATTTTTAACTCATTGATACCGTTAAAACCAACTCATAGGTTAAGAAGTGCCTTATCTCATGAATTTAGCTCAAAACCACCAAGAACATGTAGGAGCTTTTCCAACTCACCAAAATAGCTGAAAATCTTGTTTGGGGCCTATTATGATAGCTTTAGGGCATCAATTTCATGCAAAACTTAAGGTAAATTGAAGGATTAAGGTTGTATGAGGTGAGGCTTCAAGGTGCTGCAGGTTAGCGCAAGGAAGGAGAAGATGAATGGTGGTCTCCTCTCTCCCAAAATATCTCCAACAATCCAACATCTTTAAACTTGCTTAAGCTAATTAACCTTTCTTAAGTCTTTCTTTAGTCTTCCAGTCAATTCCTCTTAGCCCCAAATGAGAGAAACCTAATCTCCTATGTTTTCCTTTAAACCTATCACACACAAAACCATTTAAACACTTAAGCCTTAAACTTCCTTAATTGGTGCAAATAAGCTATTCCTTGACACTTATTGCTTCTAATGAGTCACAATGCCTATGGATTTGACAAAATTAGTCATTTTCACCTATTTATAGCCATGCCACTAATTTGGGTCAAATTTACCCTTTATAACTTTTAGGTGTAAACTTATACTTTGGAACCCTTATGGAGCTTACTTTAGTTACTTAATTCATTTAATAAAACACTTATTTGATGATTAACCTTGCATGATTAAACTTAATTTACAAAATAAAAACATTATGGATATAATTGTAAGTAATCAAAGTTTCAGGACTTGATTGACAAGGGTACCAAAATTATGGATAACATTGTAAGGGGTTAAAGCTTGAGGATTACTTGACAAAGTAACAAAATTATGGATAAAATTGTAAGTAATTAAAGTTTTGGGACTTAATTGACAAATGTCCCAAAAATATGGATAAAATTGTAAGTAATTAAACTTTATGGACTTAATTGAAAAAAGTTTAAAATGTAAATAATTGATGTTTAAGGACGTAATTTATAAAAAAAAACTAATTAAATTTTTTTATATATTTTCAAAATTTGGAAAATGTGAGGGCGTGGGGTACTTTAGGATGAGTAGAAGGACACTTGACTATAGTCAAGATTCACTTAATCTTTTGCCCATTGTCGTCCAGGGATATGGGTGGACATTTGCTGCATTGGCTATTAAGACCACGCCACTAGCCCATAGTAAGCAACCAGGCACACCAGCGTGCATCCTTACCCCACACACTTTTGGGGATCGACTTTGGCTTCATAGATGCTCCCAAACATGCAGGGTAACTATCATCCATCATTGGACTTAATGGATGGAATGCCACAACATAGACCTCCAACTAGGTTTCAATTAAGAGTTGATTAGTATAACCTTGGATCATTGGCTCTTGATCCGTCTTGGATGTTGCCAGAGCAATTATCTTTGACAAAACAACAATTGGCAATGGGACAACAGGGATGAAGAGGGAGAATTTAGCAAGACACTCCTGCAGGGGAGACCTCTAATGATTAGGAGACTTTCAATGCCTCACCAGCCCCTAGGGGCTTAACATGTTGACTTATGGACACCTCCTCCAATAGGAAAACGTCAAATGATCGTTCTATACAAGTAAGTATACTATGTTTTCAATGTTTTCTTAAAGCCTAAAACTTACAAAATTCTTTTAAATTAATTAAAAATTTAATTAATCATTGTACTATTTTACTAGATATGTCAGTCCAGCAGACCAACTATTCTGTTGTCGGCAATTGTTGAGTGGGCCTTGGCCCTTATGAATGGAGATACCACATGAGATATACGAGGAGTATGTCACCCAACTAATCATAAGTTTCTTAAATATTTTTTAAGTATTCACATTAGGTGATTGGTGTTTAATTAAATGACATAATTTTAGGAGTTTTATTAATGGGACCCTTGGGACTTTGCCGATATCACCAACTCATTTTCAACTATTGCTCGAGCTCTACATAGAGTATAGAAATGAAGGGAGATGCAGTGAAGACAGTCTCGGGGTGGAATACCTAAAATCCTAACTTCAATCTTCTATGGCCATGTGTTCCCCTTGCATACAATACCAACTTGTGGCGAAAGTGTGTGACTTCTTGTAGGAGCAGCAGCAGAAGTAGTATGAAGATAGGAAAAAGGTCAAGAAGGTAATGGATGAGTTGAAGGCTACCCCGAAGCAAACGATGGACTCTATTCCCAATGAGCTATACTTGGACCGGATCATCAATAATGCATCCCTTTCCTTATTGGAAAGGGTACTCTAAATGGGTGATACTCCCGATGTCATTTCTTCACTCCACTTCATCATTGATTCAAGATTACAAGCCTCAAGTAGCACCACGGAAGAAGAGGGGAGAATCTGTGACCAACATACATAGATTCATGCCATTGTAATTATAAAAAATTGTGATTATAACTTTTTATGGGAAGGAAGCTTATAGAAGGATTTAATTAAAAGTGAATTTCAAAAATAACAATTTCTAAGTATATATCCTTATGATATATAATGCAGCATGAATGGCATATATGGTATAGTGTAATGCTGGCTCCATCACGATAAGAGGTGAAGCTAAACGCAGCTAGTAGAGGCCTAGGTACCCCTAAAATTGTAAAATACTAGTAATCTACTTTAGAATTTAAAGATAAATATATTCTTGCTGCTCCTTAAAATAAGTCAAAATTTTTTATAAGGACTATAATTTAAGAAAATATTTGTTTTGCCCCATTCTTTATAAAAAACTGGACCTGCCCTTGACGACTACAAGAAGATTTTTGGGGAACAGGAAAGACATGTGGCTTTTCATGATTTTGTTAGATAAAATAAATTATCAAATTATCAAAGCCCCGGTAAGCCACCGTAGCCTCTTTTAAAAATTATCTTGGCTGCCAATTTTAAATATTACAGCCCTAATAATTCTCTTTTCCTTGCTTTCCATGTTGTTACAAAGGGTTAGAAAATCCTTACTTAAAGGTTTAGAGCTTATTTGGACTCCCGGAGCGCCAGAGATCCCGAAAACGCATTGGTAACTGAAATAAAAACTTTTTCGTTCCAAGATCAGTTTTTAAAGCTATTAAATGAGTATATAACTCAGTGTGTGGCCGCTGTAATTTTTAGGATTAATATAAAGAAGGCTCCCGGCACAATCCCGAATAGGCACGAGGCCACTAAAGACACCTCGAGACCTTTTTTGCCCACTAGGTAAAATCTCGGCCTAGATGTTAATAACATGAACCTTCCAAGTACCATTTAGGAAAATTACTAAATTTTAGCACATTTTCCAATTTTCTACCTTACTAACATTTTGTAGTACCGTCCTAGGAAATCGCCCATTTCACCGTATTATTCCAAACTAGGTAAGGGGGAAGAGCGGGTTCGTTCTTGTGGGCCCTCTTAGGCCCAAAATAAGCATCAACCCAAATAATAAATTTTTAAGTAAAAAATTGGGCTAAACAAAATCCTTAAATACGTGGGCAACACGGGTAGGGTAATTAATTAGTTTTTCTAGAATTTTATTTTATTTTATTTTATTTTAGTTTTCTTCCATTAAGATGTAATTTGGTTGGTTGGTTGTAATGATGTGATGTATGATATATGTTTGGCGCTAGTATCATACTAGGACCGCTTGTAATAAGAATTAAATTAGAAATATGTTAGGACTGCCTAAATAAACTCGTTAGTACCATGTTTAGGGCCGGTGAGACAAACACTGCTAGTACCATGTTTAGGGCCGACAAGCTCGCTAGCAACATGATGAGATTGAAAGCAACCGTTAGTGGCATGTTAGGGCCGTAATAAATTATTATAAGCTGATAGATAAAGGATTAGGAGTGTAAATGCTAAATGACCAATTTAGAAAGAATTCACGAGAAATGAGATCAACATTTATCACAAATACACTTAAAAGATATCATTGATTGTCATGACATCATGTAACACTAAACTAAGATAACACGATAAAAGAAATAAGATGCACTAGAATCATGGCATTCTACTAAAAAGAGCTAAAATAAAATGAGCTACGGTCATGCATCAATTAGTTGTTGCATATGATTGATGTTTGTCATACACAAGATTGCATTAAGTAAAAAATTTGAAGAGTAAGATAAAATATGAGGCATACAAGGTTGGTGACGAACCATATCTACATGACCTAACAAGGCGTAAATTTAGACGAGAGGTTTTGGAACGGACGATTCGAACCCGAGAGGTATGTTAGGGTGGTGGCGGACCGTCCCTAGTCATGACCCGATATTGACACAGAGTATGGAGATATGATTTGTGCGTTGTCAGACCATAGCTGGCGAAGACCATGCTTATGGCTGGTATCACGAGAGGCTCTACCTCGGCATAGGTATCCCGAGAGGCTCTGGCTTGGTGGCATCCCTAGTGGCACTGCCTAAGAGTTATCCCGAGAGTGGGTGATGTACACACTCACCACCCTAGGTTCGTCCGACGGCATTTAAGTATTGGATTAATTGATTGATCAATAAGATATTATTTAATCGGTAAAAGGAATTATGCATATGCATGGTAGTTCAAGCATGCTAGTAGGACTTTGATATTATTGTTATGATGTTGTATGGAATTGTTCTTTAATTAAATTGCTACAACTTAAAGTTTATTATTCCTTGTTGTTTGTTACGGGAATATTATGACCCACGTGATGGGCCTGATATTTCCCCCTTACTGAGCAAGTTGTGCTCACCCCTTCTTTTAACATGTTTTTCTTAGGTGAGTACTATGAGAAGACAGAGTACACTGAACCATATAATGAAGTTCAAGATTTGGAGCAGACTGAGTGAGGGTATGCTGTAGCCCCTCGAAAGTAGACCTGGCTGGGACTGGATTTCAACTTTGTGTTATTTGATTTCTAAAGAAACATATGGTTTGTTTAAATTGACACATTATGCGCAAATTAGTTTTCCTGGGATTGTCACTTAACTACTCTGATTTCATTTAATACTCTCATTGTTTGGAAAATAATTTAAATAAAATATTTTACCTCATATTTCTTAAATTATTTTTAATTAAATATTTTATAATTCTGGGAATTTAAGATATTTTTTAAAATTAAGGTTCATAAAATTGGGGGCATAACACTAATTAGTAGGAGCATGTCCACCCCAAGTAAATGCTATCCTATACATCAAGAACTTAGGTTTTGGTTGGTCTTTGTTTAATCTGTTATTGTGACTAATGAATAAGGAAGAGCGAAAAAAAAAAAAAGAACAAAAAATAGGAAGTCCCTCTCCTGGCTGAGCATGTCTTGTCCTCGTGAAATCAGTACAGCAATAAAAAAAAGATTTAATGCATGGGAATGAGCGAGTCTGAACATCGAAACCCAGTTACTACATGGATTAGTTGTTTTTATTAGGCGCAAAGAAGTAGCCCAAGTCGTTTTTGTTTAAACGTTTTAGTTGACTGCGATAGATGTTTGTGGAAGTGGCGAGGATTACAATTTTTGTAAGTGATAACCTGAGATCCATAGATTAAAATTTTATAACAACATTAGGTTGGCTTTTTTTTGTTTTATCATAACATTAGATTGTTTAAGTTTGGGTTTGTGAAATGTTTCACACAGTTTTAATTGTGCGTTAAACATTAAAATATTACATTAAGGTGAAAAATACAAATATAATTTCTTTCACACCTCTTTATATATATTCTAATTATTTTTATCATGACTTACCAAATATAAATAAAATATATTGAAAAACGTGGTCTGCTTTGAAGAAAATTGAAAGAGGAAAATAAAAAAATAATTATGATAGTTTTCAAATCCCAATCATGTTATTTTTTTTTTTAAACGGCAAGAGAAAAAAAAATTTATTAAAAGAATGATGAGGAAATAATGGAACCTTCCTGTTAGCTGCTGGAAATGTAGCTCCAGAGTGTTATACCCTTACCCATAATCCATCACCAATAGATCCAGCTGTCCAGATCAATCATGTTAAAATATACCAAAATTTTATTCTTAAAACAAAAAAATAAATAAATGACATAATATTTCTGCTAAATATGTCTGCCATTAATGTTTTTTTTTATGTTTTATATGTATGTGTTCTATAATGATGTACTGATTTAAAAACAAATAAGAAAAAAATATATTTTCCTCTAACATGTGTAGGGTGCCACACAATAAATTAATGAAAGGCAAAATTATATACATACCGTATATCACATACCTGCCTCTACCAAACCTTCAAAATCCTTACTGTGCATGTCTATATATATATACTAGTAACTGTATATGTGTGTTGCATGTGAGTTAAATACTAAGTTATTTTTTACTTAAATAACTATAATTCTAATTCTTTTGCCTGAAATAAGTAATAGCAATAAATATTTAACTTTTTTTTAGTTTAGATATATTTCTTATTAATTTTTCTATTTCTTATGTACTCCATCGTAAATTCTTTGCACATTTTACTTTTTAGCAATTAATCAATAGTTTTTTATTTTCAATATTTTAATATATAAATAAAAAATATTTTTATATGAGTGATAAATTAAGACCTATAGTTTCTAAATATATTTTTTAAATTTATTATAATAAAAAATAATACAAATAAATTTAAGTCAAACTATTAAAAAATTTAAATTGAGCAAAGAAATTGGGACAAAAGGAGTAGTTTTTTATTATAATATTTCATCAAAACTATCCTCATTTGCATCATTTATTAGAATAGATAACTCATTTTATTAGACTTCTGTTTATTATAAATAATAAAAATAATGACAAAAGCAATAACAACAACAATAATAACAATATCATGTAGAATACGTTACAGTTAATAATTGTTATAAAATATTGATAGAAGTTTTTTGTTTTTTTGTGATGGTATAATACTTATAAAATTACTTCTTGGAAATTTTTAATATTTAATTAAAGATGTCAAAATTTCTTTGATAGTGTAAAATTTAAAAGTAATGTTATTCAATCTGTTAAGAAAAATCTCAATTTAGTATCTCAATAGTATTATGTAATTATAAATTTTATTAGAATTTGATTTTGTAAATTTTATCTTAAGTTCTATAATTTAGATTCAAAAATTAATGATTAAAATGTAGATTCTATATATTTTAGTTGGCTCAAACAATAAAATAAATTTACTGTTAACATGTTATCATAACTTTGACTTTTTAAAGAGATATAAGATAAATTTTTAATTAAATTATTTTGATGTTATACTCAAAATTAAAAAGAACATAGTACAGGTGGGACATTTAATAAGAAAATCAAGCAAACATAATTTTTTTTTCAATAAAATATGACACAAATATAGACCATGACGTCAAAGTATAGACTTAGAAAATAAACATTAAGTTTTTACAAAGGCATATAACTATAAGTAACCACTGGCGGCTCTAGGAATTATATCATGTAAGGCCAAATTTAGTGCTTCATTTTCTTAAATTTTTTTTAATATTTTTAACACAATTAGTTTTGAGGTTGACTTTGGTTTCAATTTATATCTAGTTGACATATGAATAAAATAATTATATCTATAAGTACAAGCTATGTACTTCTTTCTTTTGAAAGCATAGATATTTCTTTTTTTTTTGGAAATGCATTGATTCATAATCAATAGGCTCCTTTGTTCTTTTATGGGGTTTTCTCTAGTTTCATTAGAATTGTTCTTTTTGCATTTTAGATATATTCTAAAATGTTTTATTTTATGAGATATTTAAAATTGTTGACATGTTGCAATATAAGATGAAACAATTCATTTGTATCTTTTTTATTTTGTATGAAATAAAATAAACAGAGAATTGCATATTTATACCAAAAAATGGAGTTGCATGACTTGTAACCTAATAATTATGACAGTAATGTAAAGTATTCTAGTAGTTATAGTTTTGTGAGAGACATATGTCTTATTTTAAATAATAATTATGAAAATAAGAAAAAAAAAAGAGCAAATATATTAGGATTTATGTATGTTAAGCACAAGAGAAATCTTTTTTGTATAGTCAAAAGGATTCGCTTTAGTGGGATGAAGTTGGATATACACTTATAATATGATCATCTTTTAAGCATCTCTTATAATATAATTTTGAGTTAAAAATATGTGAATGAATTTATAAAGTAATACTAAAAGATTCAACACTAGATAAAAATTAAATAGAAATAAAATTATAGCATATACAAATAAATAGAAAATGCTAATAAACAACAAATAATACAGTAAATCTCTAAAAAACTAAATTAAAAATCAATAAAGGGGTAAGGCAAGGTAGAATACACAAAGTAAGTGAGTTTGTGAAAAACAGTAAATTTGGTGGTCAGCAACTACAATATTTATGGTCAAATTAGAAGTAATATTCCCAATTTGCTATATATTAGTCAATTATAGAATGGGTAAATGATATATTAAGGACCCAAACTTAGTAGACATTTTCATATGTGTCCTATGATTCCAAAAATCCAAATAATTTGAGGGGGCAAATCATAATTAAGGACACATATTTACCAGCTATGAACATATATAGTATAAGGTTTCCAAGGATTTAGTGGGGCCAAGTGCCCCGATTGCCCCCATTATGGAGCCGCCCATGTAAGTAACTATACATTACTCAAAAAGCTTAAGTACATACTATTAATTTTTTATTAAAACAATTACTTCCAATTTTTCAAAATTTACATTTACCTTCTATTTTATGGCCAATTTAATGTGATTGTTCCCAAGATTTAGGTAAAATCTTCTATAGCTTTTTATATTTTTAGGTAATTAATGGTTACCAGCTGATTTAGAAATTATACTCACATTATTGAAGTCCGAAAAAGTAGTCATATCAATTGTTCTTATAATATAATTAGTCAATCATAGGAAAACAAACTCACTAAATTAAAACAAAATCTTAGTACCTAAGAGGAAAATTAATAACTTATAATTTAAGGTTTAGTTATTTTATATATCATTGCTATTGCATATTGATATATATAGATATATATTAAGTTGCACTTTCAAGTTCTGACGAATATATTTTAGGTTTAAAAAGTAAATGAATTGATAAACACTATGTTTTTACACATGTTTAAGAGTCATATAAATCAAACACATATCTGTTACAAAAATTTAAATTCAGTGATATTTTTTTCATTTTTTCGCCATGAGAAACTTATAGAAAACTTAGAAAGCAAACAACAAATCTTTTTTATATTTTTTCTTTTCAAATACTAATCTTATTTTCCTAATATCAAGGCTAACAGCTTGTCAACACTTTATTCTACTTTTTTTTTTTTCCTTTCCATAATTTTAGTTTTTGTAAAATTTTTAGAGGTTTTGCAGCCTTTCTTGATTCTATTCATGCAGAAGCCATTCATCAAGCATCAAACTTTACTTGGAACAGGTGTTGCCTAATCAAGGTGAATCTTTTTTCATGGAGCGCTATTCAGGATAAAATTGCAACGAGCAATTGGGTAGCTATTCAAAATTTCGAGGGGGCCACCCAACCTTGAGGAGAGCCTATTATTTGTTCTTAATTGTTTTGGTAAAATTCAATTGGCTTTCTCATATTGTATGTATATTTCCACTTAGCTCCATGCATTTTAAGAGGGGATAATTTGATCAAAATATTCTATTATTTTTATTCTCAATTCAATGAATTCCTTAGTGTTCTTTAGGTTCTACATTTAAATAAAAAATCACTTGCACTGCTTTATATTCTAGGAATTAGTTTATACACCTAGTTAATTACCAGGGGAATATTGTGATTGATAGTTAATTTCATTGTAAATCTGAATTAGCATGGTTGTAATGTTTCTTACCAACATGGCAAATTTATAGTGTTTATGTAGTTTTTTATCTAAAAATATAACATCACAACTGAATTAATTTTTTTGTAAAATTTAGGTGTTTAATAATTGTTACTGTTGATTTTATTTTATTTTTATATTTTTTCTAGTTGATTACTACAATTAGTTTTATGATTTTGTAGATTAAAAACTTGACATTGTCACATAGTATCACTTTTTTTCTTAATTACAAATCATCATACATATCTTCATGTCATATTTCAAAAAAAATAAAAAATTTAAACCTTGAAGGAAACTTTCAGAAAAAGACCATTATTCAAAGAAATTTATAAAAATCTAAATATTTTATATTTGATCACAAATGCCCAAATACTGGCTACACCGCTGGCAACGAGGTACAATCTTCATGCTAGGGGGCTTCATGATCAAAAACCTCTGTGCCGGCTATGCTTGCAACATGTCGAGGAGATTGTTCATCTCTTCAGCATAACATCATGTGCTACCCAACGAGAAGAGTTCATTTCTTCTGGAAAATTATATTTTATTTTTGAATGGAATGAAAAAAGCTCATTTCTTCTGGCAAGTTATTTTCATTCTAGAAGTTATGTTTTAGGAAGATACCTCTTAGAACTTTGAGTTCTTGATATGCTTACTTTCATTAATTCAAAGGATACAATAGGACAGAACACCACAGTATACAGATACTGAGGCATAGATAATACTTGAAATTAACAGAAAAACAAGAGGCAGTTTATTCACTAGTACTAGTACTAGAAATTATTCAAGTGCCTCATCGGTGCTCTTGCAATTGCGCTTGCATTTGTTGCTTAGTTCGGGGCTGTTGCCGCTTGGAATTGGATGGAAACGGAAGGAATTCCAGCGACGAAGTTCCATTCGATACTTGATGTCACCCCGCCAACGTTATCCTTGGCAGCAGAAGTTGCAATCTCCAGGTTTGCCTTGACGCTCTCCCAGTCGATAACTTGAGTAGCAAGATAGATCTTTGTGTAAGCTTGCTGCATGCATGTATGTGGTTCATTAACGTATCTAACTCAGTAAGTTTAAGCCTCCCCATAGCACATGTATACCTAAATAATGTTGAGCTACGTACCTTCCCAGGTCCACTTGCAGAATTTTTCCAAGCGACTACAATTTTCAATGGTGCTTTTGCAGGGGAGGAGTCATGGGCCGTATACACCAAAGCGCCTGATGAAGTGTTGTTATTTGCTGTATCTGGTAATTGCTCGAAACTTTCAGTGTTACTGTTCAGGATGGACTGTGGATAGGGCTTACTAGGGTTCTCCTTTCCATTCCATTCCTTCTGGTCCATCAAACCCGTAGCATAGTTGAGGTAGTTTGAAATGCTGCCCTGCGTTTTGCCTCCACCCATTGTCTGCAAATATTGTACCTTAGTTTTGAGAGAAGAATCTCTCAAAGGTATTAAGTAAAACACACTAAACCAATAGTAATAGCAAATAAGGGATGTTACCAAGTGATTCGGATGCTCTTGCTTCAGGGCTTTGCACTTATTTTTTTGCCTATGCTTAGAGCTCTGTTGTGAGAAATCTTGCAAATGGAAAACTCCTTTATATAGAGTGTTTCCGTCCCTTGTTGATTAAGTAAACGTGATTATTAATTTTTTAAAGGAAAGAGGTATATAACATACGTGTTTAAAAGTGAAATTCTTCCGTCGTATGCCTAGGCTGTGCTCTTTTCCAATTTAAAAAATTCTTTATTTTCTCTCTTCCTAGCTTGATTGGGAAAAGGACATTACTTTACACCCCTTAATAAAATTAATCATAAGGTATTAATAATCACTATATATAGAAATAATCACTTTTAATCTATTACTTACATTCTTCTTTCAAAAGAATATTTCAGTTATGCCATTATAATCATAAAAAATTATGACCAGCAAACATGGATTCATGCCATTGTAAATATAAAAAATTATGATTGTAACTTTTTATGGGAAAGAAACTAATTACAGAATGACTTACTTAAAAGCAAATTTGAAAAATAACATTTTCTAAGTTTATATCCTTATGATATATAATGCAATAACATGAATGACATATATCGTCTCCATCACGATAAGAGGTGAAACTAAACGGAGCAAGTAGGGGGCCGGGCTCCCCTAAAATTACTCCTTTCTGTCCCAAATTCTTTGCACTATTCACTTTTCAGTAATTAATTTATGATTTTTTTATTTTCAACATTTTAGTATATAAATGAAGAACTTTTACATCAGAATAATGAATTATGACATATAGTTTCTAAATATATTTTTTTAAAATTTTTTCTAACAAGTACTAATATAAATAAATTCAAGTCAAATTATGTAAAAAAATCAAATTATGCAAAGAATATGAGACAAAAGTAGTAAAATACTAGTAATTTACTTTAGAATTTAAAGCTAAGTAGTAAGGATTATAGCTTAGGAAAATATTTGTTTTGACCCATTCTTTATAAAAAAAACTAGGTCTACCTTGATGACAATAGGAACGTCTTGAAGGAACAGGAAAAAGATGTGACTTTCCACGATTTTCTCAGATAAAATAAAATATCAGATAAAAAATTGCTTATTATCAGTGTGATATACTTAATGGTATGAATATTACAAACATTGGTTAGTAAACCGAACGTTAGTTAAATGTTAGTCGGAGCACGTCCACCCCAAGTAAATGCTATCCTATACACCAAGAACTTAGGTTCTAGTCGGTCTTTGTTTAATCAATTATTGTGACTAAAGAATGAGGAAGAGCGCAAGAAAAGAAAAAACAAAAAATAGGAAGTCCCTCTCCTAAGTAACCATGTCTTGTCCTCGTGAAATCAGTACAACAATAAAGAAAGATTTAAGTCCTTAATTACCCATCGACGTGGAAGAATAATTAAGCTTCCTGAGAAATTAATAGATAAATCTGAATAAGTGTCATCTTGAAAATGCTCTTAAGTAAAAGGCCAGATGTCAAATTTATGATGATTGTGCCTTTTTTTTTTTCCCTTTGTATGGGAATGCGTGAGCCTGAACATCGTGTTGGGTTTCGGGAGCCAAACAGCGCAGCGGAATTTAACCGAAACCCTCCAGGATCCAAGTGAAACGGGGTAAACCGGGTGTTCGAAAATTTCATACCTAATTTTCGGTTGAGATCTCTCACTCAACTGTAGAGTCGAATCACAAAACCTGAACAGTTGACGTGTTCAGGCTTTCTATGGTATCCACACAAGCCTCTCGGGATCACCACGCTTCCACCACGTCCCGGTAGATGCGTTTCTCTTGCGCTCGCAGTGCTAGCTTGCGTCCTCCAAGGAATTGTAAGAGAAGAGTGCGGCTGTCCTTTTGGGAGGCTAGGGCAAGGAGACCTACGAATTTCTCACTTAAAAGTTGTATTTATAGTGAGACTCAACTTCCAGGCCTAATGGGTTTCAAAGCCCTAATCCAATTAGTATTTAATTTCGGGCTTAATAATGGCTCAACTCCTTGGCCCATTATTACTACGAAATTAAAGTGAAACCATAACCCAAATAATTAGCTCATGCACTCTAATGATCCAAATAGATCTATGTGTGCGACCCAATAGGCTCTTGCCATGTTGGCAATGATCATAAATCACATTTATGATCATAAGCAATGAGTGGTGTCTAGCAACACATCATTGCTACCCAAGTAACAAGATTGTCGGTGAATCGACTAAACCTTTATGATTATCACCGATATATGTCATTGTCCCTTTGTCCAAGATATCAAGACTAAGCACGAGACATGGAATGTGTCACTCTCGTATAGCCCAATCTTTGGTTTCTTGATTACCGAGTAGACCAACTTAAACTGATGACATTGATATCATATATCAACTCATCGGAGCATGGCCATGCATTTTCTAAGTCTCACTCTATCAGGGGGCCCAAAGATATCACTCCCGTTACATAGGAGGGACAAATCCCATCTTGATCATACAAATCCCTCCGCATGATATGTGACATACCCAATGACCTCCTTCAAGTTCACTCAGTTACGAGTAACAAAGGAAAGTATCAAAGTATGTGACTCACATGTAGGGAACCTTGATGATCTTAGGTCGAAGGACTACATATACTATGATCACTATGAGAATCACTTATGACACTCATATAACGATCCATATAGTGTTCTCATGGTGGGTCACTCCAGTACACAAGTTCTCCAACTTGTACCCATATGTAGACTACATATCTCATATTAGTCTCCACATATGCTAGTCGTTATGTATTATTGCAACACGCTCCACAATAATACTAGACCAGAGACGTTTAAGAATATCATTATTCTAGGGTTACAATTATGTTTGTTAAGTTACGCAGAAACAAAACAACAAACATAATTGCTGGATTAATGCCTTAATAAAATATCATGACCCAATGTGCAAAAAATACAATCATCTCATGATTAGCTTTTTGGGCACAACACTAACACATCGAAACCCAGTTAATACAAGGATTAATTGTTTTTATTAGTCGCGAAGAAATAGCCCAAGTCGTTTTTGTTTAAATGATTTAGTTGACTGTGATAGATGTTAGTGCAAGTGGCGAGAATTATAATTGAGCAGGTATTATATAGGCCGGGTTTATTCCGTACATTATTTTTTAAAAAATTAAGAATTTACGTTTTGACCTAGCACTTAAAATTCTACATATATCTTCCATGCACAACTTCAAACAAAGTTTTGCAGTAGGCAGAGTGAATCTGATTGGAGGATAGGTGAGATAGTGGGTCATGGCATCAATAGCCCACAGCGTCTTGATCTGATTTTTCTAGGTTTTTTGTTTCTATTTTTTTTTTTGTCATTTTAATTTTCCCCTTGTTTTCCCTCACCTGTTTTTTTTAAGAAAAATTTCCCCTGTTTTCCTTCCACTTTTTCTTTTTCTTATTTTCTCTTTCCAGTTTTGTTTTTTCCACTGATTTTTCTTTTTTTTTTTTTGTCTTTTTCATTTTCCCCTTGTTTTCTGCCATCCTTTAAAAAAAAAAAAAGCATTGAAACAAGCCATGAAAAAATAAGAAATCGAGTAACCAATACTAAAAAGTTCATACCTTATTTGTTTGTTTTATCAGTTCCTATTGGTTCCTTTATTAATAGTTATTTTTCTTTTATCAGTAGTTTCTTATTTTTTTACAAACAGTTATTTGTACTTTCATCAATTTCTACTTGTTATTTAGATAAACTAGTTATATGTTCATTCGTTAGTAGTTATTTAGTTTTTTATCGGTAGTTGTTTATTGTTTTATCCATACATGCTTATTTTTTAGATAAACTAGTTGTCTATTCTTTTATTAGTAGTTATGTGTTCTATTAACAGTATTTTTTTGTTCTTTTACAAACAGTTACTTGTTCTTTTATCAACTATTGCTTGTTCTTTGGATAAACTAGTTGTCTGTTCTTTTATTAATAGTTATTTGTTCTTTTACAAATAATTGTTTATTCTTTTATAAAGTCTTGCTTTTTCTTTAGATAAACTAGTTGTTTGTTATTTTATTAGTATTTATTTGTTTTTTTATTAATAGTTGTTTATTATTTTATGAATTTATACTTATTCTCTTGATAAATTAGTTGTCTGTTCTTTTATTAGTAGTTAAGTATTTGTTTATTTATCAATAATTATTTTTTTATCAATCCCACTTGTTTTTTGGATAAACTAGCTATATGTTATTTTATTAGAAATTATTTGTTCTTTTATATGCAACTATTTGTTCTTTCATCAATTCCCACTTGTTATTTAGATAAATTAGTTATTTGTTCTTTGGAACTTCTAAAAAAACAAGTAAAACTTATAAAAAAATAGATAAAAGGTGATAAAAGAACAGATAAAAGAATGAAAAGAAACTAGGAACAATTCCAAAAAACAACATAGAAGAAAAAAGGAAAAAGGAAAGAATTGAAGCAAAAACAAATTGGAAAACAAAAGAAAAACAGGGGAAGGAACGCCAAAAAAAAAAGAGGGAGTGAGAGAGAGAGAGAGAGAGAAATGAAAAAAAAAGTAGGCCAAATGAAACAAAAAAAAAGGTGGATGAAAATAGAAGAAACCAAAAAGTGTGAAGGCAAGCCCAAAAAGGTTAAAAAAAATAAGTTTATAAATGAAAAAATGAGAAAAAAGGAAAGAAAAATAACTAAAATGAAAAGGAAATAAAAATTCAGGAAAAATAAAAGCAAAAAAAAAAAGGAAAAAAAATAAAGTAACATGAGAAGTATGATTCAGGGAGGGGAAAAAATAGCATCAAAAATATAATTTGGGGAAAAAAAAAGAAAAAGAAAAAAGCCATTAACAAAATTTGAAAAATAAAACGAAGAAAAAAGAAACGGAAAAGGTAAAAAAATTAAACAAGAGCAAAAGGAAACAAGAGAAACCAAAAAAGAAATGAAGTGAGAAAGCAAAACAGGAAAACAAGAGAATGTGAAATTAAAAAAAAAAAAGCACAGAGGAATGCATCAGCAAAAGAAATAGAGAATAAAGAAAGTATCATAGAAGGTCAAATCACTTTTGTCAGGGCTTACGCATAAGCCCGGCCTACACAAGTTCTTTCCTTACAATTTTGGTAAGTGAAAACCTGAGAGCCTTAGGTTAAAATTTTATAACAATATTAGGTTTTTTTTTTATCATAACATTAGATTGTTTAAGTTTGGGTTTGTGAAATGTTTCACACGGTTTTAATTGTGAGGTAAACATTAAAATATTATTTTAAGGTGCAAAATTATACATTTTTCACACCTCTTTATATATATTCTAATTATTTTTATCATGATTTACTAAATATAAATAAAATATATTGATAAATGTGGTCTGGTTTGGTAAAAATTGAAAGAGAAAAATAAAAAAAATAATTATAATAGTTTTCAATTCCCAATCATGTGTATTTTTTGAAACGGCAAGAGCAAAAAGAATTTATTAAAAGAATGATGAGCAAATGTACAATGGGAACCTTCCCGCTAGCAGCTGGAAATGTAGCTCTAGAGTGTTAGCCCCTTACCGCTAATCCATCACCAATACATCCGGCAAGAGTACGAAACCAACATAAAATGAATTGGCACTTAGACAATAAAACCTGCACCTACCACAACCAATCAAGCAGAAGGAAAGATCCACTACTAAAAATAGGTAAATTACCAACTGCTTAATTACCAATGGTCTAACCGTTGGTAAATATCAATGTGTAGAACCATTGCTATATTTTTTTCCAACGTACACACATTGGTAAAGAATGAGAATTGGGCTGGGTTTTTTTCCAACGGCCTAGTCATTGGTAAATACCAATGGGCTTGCCCGTTGGTAAAATTTCCAACGTGCACGCGTTGGTAGAGTTGGGCCTGGAAATAGGCCTGATTTTGTGGGTTTTAGTACCAACGGCTTAGCCGCTAATAATTATTTAATGAAATGGTGCGTTTCATTTGATTTTTTACCAACGGCAAGGGAGTTTTAAAAAGTTCATCTTCCTCCTCCAGATGAATCAGTTGCGACATTAACGCGTTTCTCCTCCATTTGCTCTCTGCCGCCGCGTTTATCGCCATTTCCAGTGACGGACATCGGTGACCGCCGTTTAACGTGTTTCTCTCTCCATTTCATGGATCTGGTGCCAGTTTATGAGGTATGGGTCTATATTTACAGTTTTCTTTCATTTTCAGAAATTAAATGTATTTTTCTTGATATTAAGTTGTTTAGCTCGATTTTTTTTGTTCCTCCCTTCATCACTGAGCGTCAAGAGTTGCCCATTGTTATTCCTCTGCTTTTGAAGTAGTTAGAGGTAATTTTCATTTTTTTTTCTCCGATATTCCCAGTCCAAAATCCGTAATTAAAACGGGATTTTGAACGAAAATTGTTTTTAATTATTTATATTGATAATAAAATTTATGTATTGTGACTATGGTTCCAACATAGTTCTAGGTATTTGTCAATTAATTTCTGTTAATTATTTATTATTTGTGGATATTTTTAGCAATGGAAAAGGTGAATATGCAATTTCATTGTGGTATTTAATTATGTTAAGGGTAGGTATTTTTAGTTTATGACATAGATTATTGTATGAATTGATTATTTGTATATTTTGATGCTAATTGGTTTAGTTATGGTTTAGTTGGAGTGATTTAGTGTAAATGGTTATGTTATGTCATGGTGTAATAATAATAATAATAATAATAAGATGTACGCAATAATATAAAAATAATAATTGTAATAATAATAATTAAGATGTGTACGTAGTAGTAGTAGTAAGTTAGAAAATAATAGTAATGAAACTAAGTAATAATAATTAAGTATGATATGGTCAATGTTATAACGTTCATACTAAGAACAATAAGAATGAGAATAATAATAACGTAATAATACGCTTAATAATAACAATAATATGAACAATATTACAACAATAATAATAGTATTATTGATAATGATTATAATAATAATAATACTAAAAATAATTATTTGTACCCAATAATTATAATAACAGTATGCGTTCTAATTATAGTCATAATAATAATACGTAGAAAGGATAATAATAATATTAGTAACAATAATAATATAAGAATAATATTTATAATACTTAAAAAAATAAAAATACTAATTATATATAATAATTAAAATAATTATAGAATAAAGTACAATAATACCCATAGTAATTAAATTTGACTAATAATAATACCCATAATAATACTGATAATAATAATGTATATAATTATTATTATATCATCATAATAATTATACTTATATGCATGGAACAGTCATAATAATAATAATAATAATAATAATAATAATAATAATATAAAAATAATATTTATAATAGTTAAAAAAAATACAAATACTAATTATATATAATAATTCAAATAATTATAGAATCAAGTGCAATAATACCCATAGTAATTAAATGTGCCTAATAATAATACCCATAATAATACTGATAATAATAATGTATATAATTATTATTATTACATCATAATAATTATACTTATATGCATGGCTCAGTCATAATAATAATAATAGTAATAATATAGAAATAATATTTATAATACTTATAAAAATACAAAAACTAATTATATATAATAATTAAAATAATTATAGAATTAAGTATAATAATACCCATAGTAATTAAATTTGACTAATAATAATACCCATAATAATACTCATAATAATAATGTATATAATTATTATTATTATATCATAATAATTATACTTATATGCATGGCACAGTCATAATAATTATAATAATAATAATTATTATTATTATTAATATTATATAAGAATAATGTTTATAATACTTTCAAAAATACAAATACTAATTATATATACTAATTAAAATAATTATAGAATCAAGTACAATAATACCCATGGTAATTAAATTTGACTAATAATAATACCCATAATAATACTCATAATAATAATGTATATAATTATTATTATTACATCATAATAATTATACTTATATGCATGGCACAGTCATAATAATAATAATAATAATAATTAAAATAATTATAGAATCAAGTACAATAATACCCATAGTAATTATATGTGACTAATAATAATACCCATAATAATACTGATAATAATAATTACTATAATTATTATTATTACATCATAATAATTATACTTATATGCGTGACACAGTCATAATAATAATAATAATAATAATAATAATAATAATAATAATATAAAAATAATATTTATAATACTTATAAAAATAAAAAAAACTAATTATATATAATAATTAAAATAATTATATAATTAAGTACAATAATAGCCGTAGTAATTAAATTTGACTAATAATAATACCCATAATAATACTGATAATAATAATACTATAATTATTATTATTACATCATAATAATTATACTTATATGCATGGCACAGTCATAATAATAATAATAATAATAATAATAATAATAATAATACTAAAACTAAAACAATAATATTCATAGAAAATACAAATAATATTTATATATTATTATAAATATATATAATTAGTATAGTAATAAAATTGGACAGTATAATAATATCCATAATTAATCTGATAATTATAATGCGTATAATAATTATTATTGCTTCATTATAATTATAGTGATATTCACCGCACAATCATAATACTAATAATAATAATAATAATAATAATAATAATAAATATACTAATAAAATTAGTAATAGTATTAGTGTTGCTAATTGAAAGGATGTCTTTTGTTATATCTATATTCTGTTGTTGTGATACATATGTGGGAAGGGTACAAATGATTATTAATAGTTTCGTGATTGTGTTCTTTAATGACTATATATGTCTTTTATACGATTACGAACAGATTTAGTTTGTAATGGAGTCGGGCCGTAGTTAGATGTACAGTAACCGTTTCTTGTCTGGCCGAACGGGTTACATAAAAGAGTTGGAGTCCGTGGTTGATGAATTTATATCATTTGTTGTCTCTCATCCTCAAACAATGAGCGGGTTATGCATTTGATGTCCTTGTCGGAAGTGTAAAAATTTGCGATTTAAAGAGTCTGACGAGGTCAGAGTTCATCTGTACAAATGGGGGTTTAAGCCTTTTTACTTGAATTGGACGGCTAATGGGGAGCCATTTAATGAAGCATCAGATACAAACCCGAGTGTGGGTGGCTTTGATCAGTTTGACCAGGGGTCTTCGACGAATCCATACGAAAGGATGGTATTAGATGTGTAACACCCCCATGTCCCACATGGGTGAATTGTTGGAAGTCTTATGTGGATATATAGGCTTCAATTCCAGAACATAAAGCACCTAGCGCTTATCCTTTTCTAAAAGATAGCCCATGTGGTGTGGGCAGGTGTTCCGTTGACCAGTTCTGGACTTGGGTCGTTACAGATGGTATCAGAGCTAGGTTTGGTTCAAAGTATGTGGTTGAGTCCGCCGGTATGGGACGGGGGAACTTCCTTATACTGAGAGTCCATTCCTAAAGTACCTAACTCTTATCCATTTCCAAAGGATAGCCCATATGGTGTGGGCAGGTGTTCCGTTGACCAGTTCAGGACTTGGGTCGTTACAGATGGTATCAGAGCCGACTCGGGACCACGATGGTATGGCATAGTGGGTATGCACATGCATCGTCTACCGGGACTGATCCTGGATTCGATAGGCTACTTGGCCAGGAGCTAAGTAGTTCGATTAGAGAGGTTACTTGGTCCGAGGAATCAAGTAATCCAATTGACCCTAACGGGGACGTTGGGTACATAAGGGGGGGAGTTTGTAACACCCCCATGTCCCACATGGGTGAATTGTGGGAAGTCTTATGTGGATATATAGGCTTCAATTCCAGAACATAAGCACCTAGCGCTTATCTTTTCTAAAGGATAGCCCATGTGGTGTGGGCAGGTGTTCCATTGACCAGTTCTGGACTTGGGTCGTTACAAGATGCCATTGGGCCTAATTTCACAATTTATGGAAGACAATGTTGCGCAGTTGAATGAAAGTGCACAAAATTTTTTTAATCTATTGAATTCAGCATCAACCCCTCTATGGGATGGGTGCGAAAATCATTCTGAGTTATCTGCTGCTGTCCGTCTTCTTAACCTTAAGTCTGACTATCACATGTAACGAGCATGTTTTAATGGCATTGCCCAACTGATGAAAGAGACTCAACCTACAGATAGTAAGGTGCCATCAAATTGGTTTGAAACGAAGAAATTAGTTTCATAGTTGGGCCTGTCTCACTAGAAGATTGACGTCTATGTTAATGATTGCATGTTGTTCTGGGAAGATGAAAGTAATCTTCATATTTGTAAGCATTGTGGAACTGAGAGATATAAGCCAAAAAAGGGTGGTAGGGGTAAAGATCGACCTAGAAAAACCATGCATTACTTACCACTAAGCCTTCGGCTGCAATGCTTATTTGTGTCAATGTCAACAACAGAGCAGATGAGGTGGCATAAGGAGAAAAAACAAATCCCAGGTGTTATAAAACATCCATCAGATAGTGAAGCTTGGAAACATTTTGATCGGACCTACCCATGGTTTGCTTCGGAAGCACGAAATGTCCGATTGGGGTTGTGTGCCGATGGATTTACCCCTTTTGGACCATCTAGAAAACAATACTCTTGTTGGCTTGTTATCATTACTCCATATAATTTGCCCCCTTGGATGTGCATGAAAAAACCCTATATGTTCCTTTCGTTGTTGATTACAGGTCCACATAGCCCAAATCATAAGATTGATGTTTATCTACAACCTCTAATAGAAAAGCTACGGCATCTGTGGTTTGATGGCATTGAAACATGGGATGTGTCATTGAAAGAAAATTTTGTTCTTCGAGTAGCATTAATGTGGACCATAAATGACTTTCCAGTTTATGGCATGCTTTTAGGATGGATGACACATGGTCGATTGTCTTGCCCTATTTGTATGGGTGAAAGTAAGGCATTCCAACTTAAGAATGGCAGAAAAATTTCTTTTGTCGACTATCACCGGCAATTTCTTAACCGAAACCACCCATGTAGAAGAAATAGTACTTGTTTTAAGGGGGAAATCAGAGAAGTCATTGCCTCCCGAGGGCTTATCAGGTGAGGCTATATTTGAAAGAATCTCATGGATTCCATCAATTGGTAATGATGGTCCACAACATCGCCCGTGCGATTATGGGAAATCACATAATTGGACGAAGCAAAGCATTTTTTGGGAGTTACCCTATTGGGCCACGAACTTAATCCGCCATAATCTTGATGTCATGCATATTGAGAAGAACGTGTTTGACAATATATGGAATACTGTGATGGATGTTAAGAACAAAATGGAAGATAATGTTAAAGCACGGAAGAACCTCAAAATTTATTGTAATCAACCGGAGTTAAACATGGTTCCTCTTAATGATGGTCGTTCATTCAAACCAAAGGTGAGGTTCACATTTGATGTTAACCAAAGGCAAGATGTGATCGCTTGGGTAAAATCTCTACGACTCCCTGATGGATATGCCTCGAATCTTGGGAGATGTGTTGATACCTCTGATTGCAATATGTATGGCATGAAGAGTCATGATTACCATGTTATGATGCAAAGGCTTCTCCTCATTGCCCTTGAAACGCTTCCCGAGAATATATGGAAGCCATTAACGGAGTTAAGCCTATTTTTTAGAGACTTGTGCTCTCCAGAGTTTCATGAGTGGTGCATGCATAACCTAAAAATGAAGGTTTCTAATACTGCTTATGTTGAGGGATTGATATGTGAACCATACCTTATAGAAGAGACTTCCATCTTTTGCTCTCATTACTTTGAATCCCATGTTCCCTTCATGATGAACCGAGTACCACAAAACGATGATGGTGGTCCTGTCCCATGTAATGGTGAGTTGTGGTCCATATTCACCTTTCCGGGACGTCCATATGGTGCATGTAGATATAGATTCCTGACAAACGATGAACTCAGACTTGCAACCACATACGTTCTTCTAAACTATGCTGAGATCAGGTCATATCTAAAGTAAGTCATCCTTAATGATTATCTAGTAGTTTGATTATATTAAAGTTCAATACTAATCATCTGATGAAACTAACATATTTTCCCCCTCTCCTCATTTGGTCACAGTATGTTTGTGGATCAGGTAAGGGAAACTGCACCCGATATAACCATGTCTAAGATGGACATACATATTGAAAACGATTTCTCAACCTGGCTCCGACACTATGTACGCTAAATTTGACTCACTATGTGTTGCAATATGTTAAGTTATAAACTTTCAGATATATTGTCCTAAAATGAAATTGTTTTACATAGGTTGATGACCCAGGTAACAATTTATAGTCGATAACATATTGTGGGATGTTGCATGTGGACCCTTACGTCGGGTAGAGACATGGCCTGTTTATTTCACAAATGGGTACAAGTTTCACATAAGTGAATGGGGCAAGGACAAATCAACATTTAATAGTGGAGTCTGCATACGAAGCACGGGTTCAAGCGAAGTTGAATATGATTTTTATGGTATATTAGAAGAAGTCATTCAACTCGAATATCCTGGTTATCCACATAAGAATGTTGTCTTGTTTAGGTGCAACAGGTTTGACCCAATTCTTGAATATGGAACTCGAATGCATAAACAGTTTGGGTTAGTTAAGATCCGGGATAGCCACAGATATCAAAAGTTTGATCCTTTCATTCTAGCATCACAGGCTGACCCAGTTTACTACACACCCTATCCGACAAAGTCATGTGAGAAAAACAGGTGGTCAGCTGTTATGAAGATAAAACCTAGATGGATAATCCAGTATACAACTATTGACAAGGATGACGTTTATTAAGAAAGTGGATCCATTATGAGTCAAAGAATTAAAAATGACCCAGTTGAGGAGTTAGCTGACCCGAGTGTCGGTGATGATATTGAAGAAGATTTAGTTGAGGAGGGGGGTTTTAATGATGAAACAGATGATGAGGATCCGATGACACTGACACTGAAGAAAACGAGGAGTTTCACGATACTGGAAGCACTAGGTCGGGTGAATGAAGATAACAGTTAGCATGTTTAGTCATCACGAGTCATTAGTTGTCTAGAACATCTTTGGTAAATTTATGTGAAGCGAATACATAACAATTAATGTTAGTAAACATATGAATTTTTAATTTTCTTACTTAAATAATAATAAATGCAGATGCCGCGAAAAGGGGATAACACCTATAAGCGCCGACCTGGGAACAGACCATTTGCGCAGTTTAAGGAGGTCATGGAGCCAATACTTAATGCTCGATAGAGGATGGGTTCTTCATCGCGAGCACAGGACGATGTTGGTGTAGAGACGCAGGACACAACAGTGCTAGTGACTCACGTCCACTCACATCAGCACCAATCTGATGACGGTGGAGGCACGACATTTAGACATGGATCTGGTGCGCGGCATGTTAGTCACCCGATACTGACTACTCATCCCTCAGATGAAGACATACATATTGATGACATCCCATCATCGATGTCACAGACACTAGCCCGAGCTCGGATGAGGATATCCCCACATGGTAACACGTAAGTGATGAATATCCTACAAATGTTCTGAAAATAGTAATATTACTTATATTACTGTGAATCATCAACATATAACTATGATTAATCATTTCAACTGTGCAGATTCATTCCAGTTGCAATGACACGGTTAGTGACACCATGTTTCACCACACATTTCAAACCCTATTCTGATTGGTCCTCTGTCTCTCCATCAGACCTTCAACAATGGTGGCGTGTTTTTGAGGTATAACACGTATATTACTATGATAATGATGTATTACTATCAAAACAACTACTTGCTTTTTTCATGCTAATAGTTTTGAAATATTAACCTTTACAGAAGAGGTATGAGTGGGATCTGATACACTATAATGAGTTGTATCGAGTGTGGAATATCTTGGGAGCACAGCATTACAGATGCATGATGGCAGAAATCAGGCGTGTCAAGGATCCTGTTAAACGTTGAACAAAGGCAAACTTTATGTCCGATGCTGCATATGCGGAAATGAAGGCATATTGGGCCAGTCCGGAGTTCATTCAGAAGTCTGCTAAATTCAAGGCAATGTGAGCAACAGTAAGTGATGATGATTCACAGTCTGGCTCTTACAGCCCGACATATGCAAGGGGATCTATCTCGATGTCTGCACATCGAGAGCAAATGGTATATATCCCATCAATGTTCTTCCATTTTATATTTAAGTAAATAATGAACTTAAATTACCTATTAATCTGACATTTCATTCAATTAGAAAGAGAGAGATCCAGAGAAGAAGGACCCTGGCTTGTTTAAAGTCCTTCAAGCAACACATAAAATGAAGAACGGAAAATATGTTAGTAAGCGATGTGAAGAAGTTACTGTAAGTATTATAACTTTTTTTTCTAAACTATTCTTAAGATACTTACCATGTTTTACCAATAATGTCTGATTCAAATGTGTTAATATGTTTATGTAGACTCATATCAGTGCTGAGATTGAGGAGCAAACACATCCAGATGATGGATTAGAGCCAATTGATGAACTTGCAATAATTAGTACTATATCTAGAGGGAGAAGGAGAGGGCGTGTTTTTGGTTTAGGATCTGAGCAGTGCGTCATATCGGGCCACCGACTGCCAGGTGGCATCCCACCTATTGACATCACACAGACACTGCAATTCAACGAGTAAGTATAGAAGATGATGGCGGAGGAGAATGCGCGAAGGGATGCTGAGTGCGAAAGGAAGCTTGAGAGAATTAAGAGGAGATAGAGAGCAGAGATGGAGGCGAATAGGGCCGCATTGGAGGCGAACCGGGCTCAGTTGGATATTATTTGTCGTTCGCTTAACCTTCCATGCCCGCCGGCTTAACAAGTTCCAAAGTATCCTGATGACTCGGAGTCGGAGGATGAGAAGATAGTCGGGACTCCTTGATTGTCGTCTTCAACAGGTAAATCATTTCATAATTTCTTGTGTTATCAGACTTAGACAAGAATCGTTAGACCTAAGACTCAGATGAAATTCCTGAGATGTGTCGACCGTTGAATGTTGTATGGTTTGTTCCAGACATATATGTACTTGTTTTAATTATGATGTATTAGAGAATATTTGATGGAAATTACGTGGAATATCTGTGTAATTTTGATTGCTTAGCAAGGCTGAGGGAACTTTGGAATTGGTATCTCCGTTTTGAACTTGTTTCAAACAGGGGAAACACGAAACAACCCCGACCCGGAACTGAAAATGTACATTACCAACGCGCGTGCACGTTGGTAAATACCAACGGCCGTTTACCAACTCGCACGCGTTAGTAATTACCAACTCGCACGCGTTGGTAATTACCAACTGTCACCCGCGTTGGTACTTACCAACATACTTGCCAATGCGTATGCAAGTTGGTAATTACCAACGGCTTGCTACCAACGTGCACGCATTGGTAATTACCAACTTTCACGCGCGTTGGTAATTACCAACCCCCTTACCAACTCACGTAAGTTGGAACTTACCAACACGTCTACGCGTTGGTAATTACCAACTCTCCTACCAACCCGCATGGCAGTTGGTAATTACCAACGTGCGTGGTAGTTCGTAAGTACCAACGCGCGTGGCAGTTGGTAATTACCAACGAGCGAATGTTGGTAACTACAACTACGTGTTGGAAACCAAGGCCGGTTCTTGACCGTTGGTAATTATCAACGTGCACACGTTGGAATTTACCAACGTGCACGTGTTGGAATTTACCAACATGCTAATTTTTGCGCGTTGGTAAAAAAACTTCCAACGAATCGATTACCAATGTGCGTTTATCAATGGCTCCGCGTTGGTAATTGTGTGTTGGTAAACAGGGGAATTTTAATAGTGATCATGTAATCATACTCAAAGCAGATACTGTATCATGACACCAAAGAAACTAAGAGCAATCAAAATTCTTGGATCTCTTTGTAATCCAAATAAAAGACCTATATTGAATTATATCAAAATTTGCCTTCCTACAAAAGGTTTTCCTAGAGATGATTTTTGAGTTATGATCGTTCCATATACACCAAGTCGATACGAGGAGCACTGATATCTAGATCAATCATGTTAATATATGCCAAAAATTTATTCTTAAAACAAAAAAAATAAGGAAATGACGTAATATTTATGTCTGCCGTTTATGCTTTTTTACATTTTATATGTTTGTTTTGTACAATGATGTAATGATTTAGAAACAAATCAGAAAAAAATATTATTTTCCTCTAACATGTGTAGCATGCCACACAATAGATTGATGAATTGCAAAATTATATACGTACTGTATGTCATAGACCTGGCTCTACCAAACCTTTAAAAACGTGCGCCTCTCTCTCTCTCTCTCTATATATATATATATATATATATATATATATAGCTTCCCCTAACTCGTGTTAGCTTGTAATGTGATAAACTAACGAAATAGAAAATTATGTACATACAGTATGCTGCTTACTTGCCTCTAGGGATGGGCATGAAGCAGGTCGATCCGCTTCATGGAATGATCTACCATTGATTTACTCCTTTATGGATTGATTTACGATCGGCTACATTCATTTATGGATCGATCCACAATCTACTCCACCTAACTTATGGATATCCATAGATCAATATTTATTTATGCATGCAGGTCAATATACGTGCATGTGTGTATATATTGCTACTAGAGCTCCTAAAATTGCATTGTCATATGCCCATCAACTTCTTTCAAACTTAAGATGTTTATTTCTTCAGATGTTTAAGTGCATGTCCTTAATTTTTCATTTCATACACACACACACACACACACACACACACAAACATATATACATATGCACGTGTATTTTTATTTTTATTTTGATTATCAAAGAAAAGAATTGATTGAACCCAGCAAGATGCTGAAAAAGAGTACAAAATAGGTACAAAATACATCAGATCCAAACAAAGAATGAAACCCAACTACACAGCCAGAGAAGAATTTAGAACCCAAGAAACATATGAGGTACAACCCTTCCCAGACCTATTTGTGAACACCTCTAACACTTATGGTGTCGTAGAATTGAAAACCAGACTATTGTGCGCCATCCAGATATACTAATAAGCGGCTCTAACTGTGACATTCTACGTTTTTTAGTTTCATGGGAAATCACTGTTGGGGGACTTTGGCTAAGAAATTGAGACATTAAGGGAGTAGGTAAAAATGAACCATCCCACCAAGTGCAAATTGATGCCGAAAGAGTAGCAAAGAACCTGCAAGCTAGCAAAACATAAGCAGTATGCTTCTGATTCTGCGAACAAAAAGGGCAAGTAGAGTCTTGGACTCGTATTGCTCTCAATTGTGAATTACATCTGGTTGGGAGCCTTCCAAGAAGTGTCTTCCAAGTGAAAAAATTATTTTAAAAGGGCACCATGAGCTCCACATCAAGCTGACAATAAAGCTAGTAGGAGACGACGAGCTCTACTCCAACCTGGTCACCACAAAAATTTAACAGTAAAAGAGCCAAAACTGCTTAAGGACCATTTCAACTTGTCAGTCACAGGCCTGTTAAAAGAAACAGTCTTAAATAAATGAGATAGATTCAGAAATTTCCCTTTTTCCTTACTTTTATAATCCTTTAACCATGAGTAGTGCCACATCCAATTACCCCCCTTCGAATGGCCTATATCTGATAAACACCTATTTAGAAATAAAGACAACCTAAACAACCTCAAGAACTTGGTACACAGGGTTTCATTCCTTAACCATCTACCAAACCAAGATAACCACTCTTGAAGTAAGAAACTTTGACACACTAGCTATGGCCCCCCGAAATAGAGGTAAACTCATAAAAACCTAAGTTGCCATTATCCCCATAAATTGAAGTAATCACTAGAGGGCTTTTTGCACATACCTAAATCTCCACCACCACTTTGATAATAGAACAACAATTTTCCCACCTAAAGTACCCACATGCAACCCTTCTAAAGACTTAGTTGCTTTCACCACATTCCTACTAACCCAATGAATCTTCCTACCCTCGTCTGTAGCCCCCATAAAAAGTTTCTTCTGATGGATTCAAGAGATTGCAGCATTTTAACTAGGCAGTAGAACAAAGAAAAGAAATATACGGGTAAGCTAGAAAGGCAGCCCTTTAATAGGATAATCTTTGCCCTATGTGACAAAGAATTCATCTTCCAATTAGATAACCTCTTCTTGTTTTTATCAATGATTGGAACTAGGAGGTTGACTTCTTCATTGATTTTCCTATTGGCAGTCCAAGATAAACAAATGGAAGAGAGCCTTGTTTACACCCAACTAGCTGAGAAATCCTAGTCACTTTTGAGTCTGAAACATTTAATCCTATTAAGCTGCTCTTGGGCATATTTATACTTATACTATAAACAAGCAGAAAGCATCTCACACACCTTTGGTATTGCAAGATATTGGTTTCATACCAATCACCTATCAACAACTTGTCATTAGTGAACTGTAAATGGGAGATCTCAACATTATCCTCACCAATTTTCATGCCTCTAAATTCACTTTTCCCAATAATACAACTTTTGCTTTAACTCGTCTTGCACCGCTTCAATATTCCCAAATACTTCTCTGTCCCAGACCTTAATTTTGGAATTTAGGCTTTTCAACTTTTCTTGAAGAACAAAACTGCAACTTCCTTGAATAAAAAACACGCTCCATACAAAACTGCAACTTCCTTGGGCAAAAAACACGTTCCATTCACAGGTAACAAACTACAAAAAATCTTCATGTGCAAACCAGGCATTGAAAACTTTGAACGGTATAGGGCCAAAGTCTTGATCTACTTAAGGAAGTTAGGGTAGTGATCCGAGAGATGCATTTCTATACCAAACAAACAGAGTCCATGCCAATTATGATGAAAATCCTTTGAGACCAAAGCTTTGTCAAGATGACTCTTTTTTGTACCTCTTGAATTGTACCAGGAGAATTTTCTTGCACCCAACAGCATTTATATAGCCTGAGTGTCTAGGACGAAGTCTTTGAAAGCCAAAATTTTTACTTGGCTACTAGTACAGCCACTTCTTTCGTTGTTTGAAACCACCAAGTTAAAATCTCTTAAACAACTCCTTGGACCCACAAAATTCTTTAGGATTAAGCTTAAGTTGTCCCATAGTTCTGTCTTCTGGGAAGGGCAATGCAAAGCATATACATTCACTTGCAAGATTTGAGAATCAAATCCATGCCACCAACGAACTACTCCTAAAAAACTGCTAGAGAGCCCATTTGCATTTTTCTCAACAAAATCAAAGCGATTGCTCGATTGGAGAGCTTGAACTGAAAGTTAATGCAAATTACTATATTTGGTCTCCTGTAACATTAAAAAGTCAACCCTATTCTTTTTAATCAACTATCTTACCATAGACTTCTTACCTTTTTTTTGAATACCACAAATATTCAGGCTAAGAATGTTCATGATTACTCCATATCCGAAGATGATGCCAGCTTGTCTTCCATGGATGCCTTTTTGCAGTTTTTGTAAAGAGTAGCTAGGTTCTTCTCATCTAGAATCATACAAAGCCTTTTGCTCAACTTAAATGTTTTCTTAGCCTCTAAGATTTCCTCTTGAAAACTTAGATGAGCTACTGACAAATCTTTCAAGATAAGATTGTTCTTAAGCAGAATATTGGTGTCCAAAGTGGTATCATTAAAGCTGGCTCTATCCGCAACACAAAATGGGGAAGACGCAGAGGAACAACCCTTCTTGGATCTATTGCCAAATCTAATAATCTTGGGCTTACTATTAGGCACTCTATGAATCAAACTTAGAAAACCCCATTTAGGCCTAAAGGAATGTTTGTGTTTGGGCCAGGTATGTTTCTTTTAATCTCTAACTACTTCAGGATAACCATCATTCTCATGAGAATTTGATAAAATAACAACAAAGATCTGTTGATCATAGGACTCACCAACTGGTTCCTTGGGAACATGGTTATTTGAAATCTTACCACTTCCCTAAACATCCACCTCATTCCTGCTAATGCCTCTTGATTTACCTGATTAGTAATGCTTCTTTTTGAATTTGAGTCACATGAAACTCTAGCTTGGTGCTTATCGTTAAGGGAACCACCAATACAATCTTCTTTTGAGCATTATTCTCTTCCAAGTTAGCATTATTCTCTTCTAAGGTTGTCTCTTCAACTTCTTCCTCATCATCACTAGTCTCTTCCTCAAAGACACCTTTTTTTCTCAACATCGAATCCCCATCTGAATCTAAGCTAATCAAGTTAATATGGTTGCCTAAAAGTGATGAGTAGGGGAAAAGCTTGCCATGCACTTAATTATGAATTGAATCTTTAGTGACCCTAATAGTAAAGGTATCATCAACTATTTTCACCCGAATAGAATTAGAGTTAAGCTCAACATAACTTGTCTGAATCAAAACACATCCAAACCTTAAATTTTTGTTGGACCTCATATAAGGATCGACCTTAATAACCCTACCCCACAACAAGGAAATGATAAAGAATAATTTTTTATTCCAACCATGAATTGGAGCAACATCAATACAGAGCCAAAAGAATCTTTTATCCTTCGCCAATGAGCGGCTCCATTTTGAAATACTGGTGAACCATTGGGAAAACCATTGAGCCCCATTAATCAGAGCATTCGTGAATCACCTATTTATGTCATGATATGAGGTAAAAACTGTCCACCTCCTTAGGAGAGTTGCATTCGATAAGGATTTTGTGGCCTTTTTTTGCCTTCAGTCTACATGGACCAACACCTTTATTATAAAAAATGCTCTAAATTCCATCCAATAAATCCAGGTTCTTGACAACCTTGACTGCACAAGAATTTATCCATATTTTTTCACATTATCTTGAATTACATTCGATCCCTATCCACTTTTCCTTTCTCATCTCGTACCAATAAGACATCATTTCCATTACATCTAGAGACCAAAACTGTATCTCTGAAGCTCTTAGGGGGGTTTCCATGACCTTGATGATGAATGTTGCTATGCCTGAAAGTAGAAGTTTCATCAGCTTTATATCTGGATTCTCTTCCATATTTAGCAACGTTGGCTCTCAACTTGAAAGTTCTAATCCATATTTGATCTGGCAATTCCTCAAGATTAGGTTGCATCCTTTGTCTGAGAAACATGATGAAACTAAATCTGAAGCCAGCGTTCATTTTTATTTGAGAGACAAAGACATCTAGCACCACCCCTTATCTGGCAAAAATTTTACGAAGATCACCTTCAGCCCAAGAGTTGGGAAATTTTGCAAAGAAAAATGACTCTATAACCCAGTCAAGGTTCTTCCAATCGACCCCAACATCTAGCGTACCCTTATCATTTTGATTTATACTGGAATCACTGCTAAAATCATGAGCAAACAAACTGCCTTTCTCTCATATTCGCCTTCTTTCTTTCTCTTGATCTCTCTTTCTCTCTATCTCTTTCATCTTTTAGTGTTATTATAAGTATATATAAGTACGTATGCATGTGTTGCTACTATAGCTCCTTGGTCAATCATCAAAACCACTAAAAGTAATTCTAGTCTCACTAACAACTTAGAAACCTATCAAGTAAGAAATCAACGAAACAATCAAGAATGTAAAACCTTGGCATCAATCAACTTCTACTACCAAATTCTTACAGTTGATTATCAATGCATAGATGGATCAATCAAAACTTTGAATATTTATCGTTTGAGCTATTTTCCCTCCTTAGTCATAGTTAATCAGAAAACAAGCGATCTAATTAACCGTAATAGCTAAGCAATCTAAGACAAGTGCTTCGATTTCATTTAACAATTGTATTAAAAATTAGAGAGATTGATGAAACTAAATAACACAAACACAAGTAGTTGCATTTAATTTAGTTGAATGTTCTCCCTATGATCTAATGATTTCTGGCGCTACAAATCAATAGACCCTAGTTGCTTCACAAATTGGAGGGGCCAAACAATTACGGATTTGATTTTTAACCCAGTTATAGATTAAATTCGAATAACAACTGGTAAACCTCCTAGCATATAAACGAAATAATTTGAAAATTAATCATAGAAGAACATCCAATACTCAAAGTATTAATTGAATGAATAAAAAAATTTTGATCTCACAATACTGAAGAATTTGGGGTTTCAGTTTTCTTTAACCAAGAATAAAATAAATCAGCTAGACATGACAATGGAAAATCATTAAAACGAAAAGAAAAGAAAAGAAGCAAGAAAAAAAAAGATGAAAGAGAGTTAGGGAAGGAAGGAGGCAGCAGCAGGTCCCTTTTTAATGAAATTACCCAAGTGTGCTAAAATTCACAAAATCCCCCTAACTTCCTATACTATTCTAAAATTACCCCACACAAATAAAAAAGATTAAAAATAACTAGAATGCCTTAATATGCCTAGGATAACAGTGCTTGTCAACTGTAATTTTCACCCACTTAGTTTAGAAGCCTTCAAAATTAATCCAAATCAAAACTGGTTTTATAGTTGTGAGCCAATAAATACTCCAGAACATTAGCAGCAACTTCAAATTAAAATTAAACCTTGATGTATCGATTATCTCTCAAAATGCAAAGCATGGAAGTTGCAGAGCTCTTTCTTAGCTCTGAAATGACACTTGAATTGCATAAAATGGACATCTACAGCCAAAGATATACCCAAAATACCACAATTACTTCTAAGCCAGCAATGACGTGCAAATCGCAACTTTAGAGATGAATTTGACCTGTTTAATGTACCGACTGGGTTTTATAGTCTGCATATGATTTGTAGCTCCAGATGTTAGCTTTCAAATGAATCAATAATCACTCAATTCCAATCTTTGTAGCTTAAGATATGATTTTTCTACTAGAATATCACCAATCTGTCAAAATCCTGAAAGAACACAACCAAATTAAATCTTGTAAAATTGCAAATTAAATCCACTTTTAGTCAATTGAGTCCAAATATGCTCTAAGCTATAAAACATAGTCAAAATAGATCTTTAAGATTTAAAATGCATTAAAACATACTAAATCTAAGAGAAATAAATATAACAAATGTAAGCTTATCAAATTCTTTCACACTTAGTTTTTGCTCGTCCTCGATCAAACCTCAAAATAAAAGAAATCTGAGAAAGAAAGAAAAATACTTTTAAGCTAAACAGAGTAAGATAATATCACATCTAAGGTGACAAATGTTCTGACAAGTGTACTCCAACGTGATCTTTGACCATACTCATGTTTCTAGTACCTTTTTTAGTAAATATCAACTTTTGCCTTACGAGAAGACCTTCTACCTACTTCAATATCCAGAAACAACGGAGTAGCAACTTTTTATTTATCAAAACACAACAATTTCAACCTTTTTTCTTCTTCTCAAGTGGTTCAAATCATCCATCAACCAAACAAACCACATAATCAACTTAATAAGCCCATAGTCTAACATGGTTTAAATAAATGTACTAAGCACAAAAATTTGATGCAAAAATCAACTTCTCAAGATAACCATCAACTAGCTTGATCAAAAATTGTAAATAATACAATATAAAAATAAGATTTGAAAGTTGCATAAAGATTAAAAAATTGATAACTAAATACTCAAGCTAGGCATTCAAGAACCAAAAAGTGAAATTATTCTAACAATTTATATCAATGCTCAAAAGTATGAATAAAAAATTTTAGTTCAAAAATTTTGAAAATAGAAAATTAGGCCCCAAGCTACCTACCCCCTACACTTAAATTGAACATTGCCCTCAATGTTCACAATAAAAAACACAGATGGTGAAAAGAAAAGGTACTGTCATGAAAATTGTTTTCGTGGTGATTTGCAGCCTGGAACTAGACTTTAACTTAAGTCTACTGCCTTATATTTACTTTTATATCTTTTTGCCCAAAACCAATTTTATTGAAATTTAATAATATGCAGATGCAATAATCCACTTGAAAGTAAATTTTCATGATGTTGTTAAATTTTTATGAAAATTTTCTTTTTAATGCATTAAACAAAAAAAAATCATAAAAATTTTATGAGATTAAAAAAATTATATTTTCAATGGATTATTGCAACTACATAATATTGTCTTTTAAATAAAATTAGTTTTGGGTAAAAAAGACATAAGAATAAAAATAAGTCATTTTAAAGTCAATTTATTTAAATTAAAATGAATTGGGTGATAATACCTGACCAAGAAAACCAACTGTGAGAACAAAGAAGCCTGAAAAATAGAAGCAAGAAAAAAAATTAAAAAAATGAAATTCTTATTGTTTGTGGGATAAAACCACACTTGGGTTGCCTCCCAAAGCGCCTTTCTTTATTGTCTTTGGCTAGACAACCACTTTTTTCATCAACTGGGGTGCCATGAGAATCCCTCATGAGAGGACTTCAACTTATGCGTCTCAGTGTTGAACAATTTATCCGTTTCCAAACTTTTAAGCATGATAGGTAACACTTTCCATCTTTTTTCTATGTTTGCACAACACCTTTTCTCCAACCACAAATGGCATCTCATGCTCTTGCTGCAACTCAATATTTTCTTTCTTATTTTTTATGCCAACTCTTCTTGGTTTTCAGAATTTGTTCCTGATTCATTTTGTACTAAAGTATTAATTTTTCCAACAAAAGAAACAGAATTATCATTTTCAGTTTCTTTCAGCGTATCAAAAATATTGAACTGTGTAATTTTTCCATCAAATTCCATTATAAGAGTGTCAATATCCACATCAATCTTGGTCTTAGATGTTGATAAACTTACATTTTGTTATACTTATTTCTCTCATATTTAGTATGTTTTAATGTGTTTTAAACCTTCAACATCTCTTTTCAGTATGTTTTATAGCTTAGAGCATATATGGACTCAATTGATTGAAAGTGGATTTCATTTGCAATTTTACAAGTTTTAATTTTGTTGTGTTCTTTCGGGATTTTGATATATTGGTGATGTTCTGGTAGAAACATCATATCTTGAGCTACAAAGATTGGAATTTAGTGATTATTGATTCATTAGAAAGCTAACATCTGGAGCTACAAATCATATGCAGACCATGAAACCCAGTTTGCACGTTAAGAGGGTCAAATTCAGCTTCAAAGTCATGATTTGTGCGTCATCATTGGTTTGGAAGCAGTTGCGGTATTTTGGGAATATCTTTAGCTGTAGATGTCTGTTTTATGTGATTTAGATGTTATTTCGAATCTCAGAAAGAGATCTACAACTTTCATGCTTTGAGTTTTGAGTGATAATGCCTTCATCAAGGTCTAATTTCAGCTTGACGTTGCTGCTTCTGCTTTGGAGTATTTCTTAGTTCACAACTTTTAAACTTTCTAATTGGTTTGAATATTTTTATCTGTGCGGAGTAATTTTGTAAAAATATAGAAAGTTTAGGGAGAGTTTATGAATTTAGCATACTAGGTTAGCTTTATTAGAATTGGGGCACAGCAGCTCGTGGCCCTCTTTTTCTCACGGCTGGACGCCCTCTCCTTCTCCCTCTCTCTTCCCAACTCTCTGTCTCTTTTCTTGTTTGTTTTTTTTATTTTTCTTTTTAGTAATATTTTTATTCTTGGTTGAAGGAGACTGAAATCCTGAGTTCTTTAGCACTGTGAGATCAAAGTTATTTTTATTCATTCAATTAATAATTTGAGTATTAGATGTTCTTCTATGATTAATTTCATGATTGTTTCGTTTATATGCTAAGAGGCATACTAGTTGTTATTCGAATTCAATCTACTGCTGGGTCATAAATCAAATCCATAATTGTTTGATTTCTCTAATTTGTGAAGCAACTGAGGTTTAGTGATTTGCTGCGTCATAAATCATTAGGTCTTAGGGAGAACATTCAACTAAATTAAATGCAGCCGCTTGTGTTTATGTTATTTAGTTTCATCGATCTCTCTAATTTTTAACGCAATTGTTAAATTAAATCAAAGCGCTTGTCTTAGGTTGTGTAGCAGTTAGGCTTAATTAGATCGCTTGTTTTCTGATTAACTACGATTAAGGAGAGGTAGGAAGATAACTCAAATGATGAATATTCAAAATCTTGATTGATCTATCTATGCATTGATGATCAGCTATAGGAATTCGGTGGTGAATGTTGATTGATGCCAAGGTTTGAATTTTTTATTGTTTTGTTGGTTTCTTACTTGATAGATTTCTTAATTTTTGTTCTCTGATTATTTTTTTTATTTCATTTTTTTATTGCAAATAATCCCCCCAATCTTTTATTCTAAGTTTTCTGTGAGAAAGCTTTCAGATAAAAATTTTCCTTGGGATTTGACCTGGTTTCCACTGTTATATTACAAATTTATTTATTTTGAGTTGTTAGTGATATAAGAATTATTTTTTACGGTTTTGATGACCAACTAGATGTATTAGAAAATGGTCTTCCTAACAAAATAGGAGCAGTTATGTCACTATTCTCTGTATCAAGTACGTAAAAACCAGCAGAAAAAAATAAATCATTTACTTATACAAAAACATCCTTAACTACGCTCCTAGGATAGGCATTCGATCTATCAGCTAATTGAATTACAACACCAGTTTCATTCAAAGGACTAAGTTTCAAAGAAGTAAACATGGTATAGTGAACATACTAGGGTCCTTACACTTTTGAGGCAACTTCCTTTGAATTATTGCTGACACATTCTCACCTACTTAGATCGTCTCATCAGTTTGCAAGTTCTTTTTGTTGGTGCACAGCTCATTCAGAAAATTTGGCATACCAAGGCACTTACTTGATTGCATCCAAGAAAGATATGTTAATTTTGAGCTTCATAAAAGCCTCAAGAATTTCCTATTCTGTCTCCTCCTTCTTTGATTTTGTCAACCTCCCAGGAAGAGAAGGTAGAATTAGAATTTTTGACTTTGCAAAAAATTGGCCTGTTACTTACCTCCGTAATTGGCACATCAGAAGTTGTTGGTTTTGGGTCATCTTGTTCTTTTTTAGGTGCTGCCATTTTTTATATTGTGGTATGCATTTCTTTGCCACTTCGAAAGGTCACAACATTAGCATGTTCTCTCTAGTTGATTTTAGCTTAAGATGGCAGCCTCCCCTTTTTAGCTTCAATTTTGTTTAATGAGGCTGCTAGTTGTGAAATTTGGTTCTCCAAGTATTTGACGTTAGCCCTTGTTTCTTGCTGAAACATTTAAGTATTAGTGGCTAAAGCTTTAACAGTATGCTCTAAAGCCATACCTGAACTTGGCCCTTAGTTTTGTTGTGGAGGGGTTGGTTTATTGTAACCAGGAGATGGGTGGTCGGTCGTCGAAACCGCGAAAAATAATTTTGGTATCCCTAACAACTTAGAATAAATAAATTTGTAGTCTAGCAGTGAAAACTAGGTCGAATCCCAAGAGAAATTTCTTAACCGAAAGCTTCCTATCAGAAAACTGAAATAAAAAGTTAGGGGGTTTTCTTGAAATGAATGCTGAATTAAATTAATTGTAGAATCAAAATAAAATTAACCAATACTAAAAACGCTCAGTTCACGGTTGATTATCCATTCCAATCACACAGTTGATCATCGAAGAAAAGTACTTCGTCAATCCAAACAAATAAACAGGACTCTTTTTAAAGCTAAAAAGAACCTAAGGAATTCAACAGTAAAATTAACCAGAAAATGCTTCAAATTAATTTCTTAATTTTGAGTAACAAGATATTGAAAAGCAATTTCTAATTATCTCAAAATCAGCATTAAGATCAATGAACCAAAAAGTTTCCAGGCAACAATCCAAAAGCTTGGACAATTTAACCTATCTTACTTCTTCGTATGAACTAACCAGAAATAAAAGTAATCTCCAATCAATTCACTTGCTTCTAATTGAATTCTTCACCTAAGTGGTTGAAAGAAAATCAAGCAAATTTGCAATCCCATAACTAATCCAACAAGCAAAAACATGAAAATTAATTGCAATAAATCTAAACAACAAATAAGTAAATACTCGAATTTAAAGAGCATTTAAGCAAGTAAAATCAATCCTTACAACCGATGTTGGTGATGAAAATCGTCCCTACAACTGAACCAAAAAAATTACTCACTCATATTTGGAAGAAAAAAAAAGAACAATAATAATAGAAAAAAAACTAAAAAAGCAAAAAAGAGAGGAAGAGAGGAGGAGCCGCCAGCCAGCTCTCCCTTTAAATACTTAAACCTAGTGTGCTAAATGCATAAATCCTCCCTAAAATTTCTATATTGTTACAAAATTACCCCAAACAAATAAAAAGATTGAAAATAACTAGAAGGTTTTAAAGCTGCCAGTGAAGCAATGCTCCAAAACAGTAACAGAAACTTCAAGCTGATTTCGACCTTGATTTAGTCACTATTTCTCAAAACTAAAAGTATTAAAGTTGTAGATCTGATTCTTAGCTTCGAAACGACACCTAAATCACATAAAACAGACATCTACAGCCAAAGATATACCCAAAATACCGCAACTGCTTTTGAACCAGCGATGACTCGTAAATGGTGACTTTGAAACTGAATTTTATCCTCTTAACGTGCAAACTGGGTTTTATGGTCTGCATGTGAATTGTAGCTCCAGATGTTAGCTTTCCAATGAATCAAGAATTACTCCATTCCGATCTCTGTAGCTGAAGATATGATTTTTCTACTGTAACATCGCCAATCTGTTAGAATCCTGAAAGAACACAACCAAATTAAAACTTGTAAAATTGTAATTAAATCGAATTTCAATCAATTGAGTCCATATATGCTCTAAGCTACAAAACATACTCAAAATATATCTTTAAGATTCAAAACATATTAAAACATACTAAATATGAGAGAAATAAATATAATAAATATAAACTTATCAATGGGTATTGTGGTTGGTTACTTGGCTACCCATATCTGAAAGTCAGGTGGTCCCTTTAACTAGGATTATATTCATTCATATAGGGATCATACATTTTTAGTTGGTTAACAAACCTGCTTACCGCATTTACTTGAGGCATTGTAACCTCTTGAAGCTATGGGCACAAGTCGGTAGGGTGTCTTTGAACTGAGCAAATACCATAAATTCTAGGATTTTGAACCTGTCTCAAGGCAACTTGTTTAACAAGAGATGTTACTTTAGAAAGTTGAGAGCTTCAATACTAGAAGTTTCTACCTTATTTACCTTCTTCAACACCTGGTTTACCGTTGTCCCAAATTATTGTGAGTTGGCTGCCATTTTAAAAATCAAGTCCTTTGCTTCTTCGGGCGTTTTTTCTAAAAGTGATCCTCCACTTGCAGCATCCAACATACTTTGATCCATGAACAGTAGCCATTCATAGAAGTATTGTAGCAACAATTGGTCAGAATTTTGGTGATGTGGGTAGCTTGCACATTGTTGATTGAATCTCTCCCAGTACTCATATAGGCTCTTTCCGTTGTATTGACGAATCTCATTGATTTCCTTTCGAATTGTTCTAGCTCTTGAAGCTGTAAAGAACTTCTCTAAAAATTTTCTCTTTAAGTCATTCCAAGTTCTGATTGAACTAGAGGGAAGCTAGTACAACCAATCCTTTGCCTTGTCTACCAACGAGAATGAGAAGGCTCTTAGCTTAATCTGTTCTTCAGTAACTTCCTGTGGCTTCAAGGACAAGCAAACTACATGAAATTCCTTCAAATGTTTGTGGAGGTCCTTACCTGCAAATCTATGAAAGGTAGGCAATAAATCAATCAATCCAGATTTTAATTCAAAAGCTACCTCAATATCAGGAAAGTCGATGCACAAGGGTTGCTAGACAACGTTGGAAGTTGCCAACTCCCTCAATGTTCTTTTTGTCGTCATCTCTACAACAACAATAGCTTCTTTTTCACTTTCAGAGTTGCTGTTCGCAGATGTCGAAGCTGTAAAATTGACCGATTGGCTTTTTTCTTTCTTGTTCGTGTTTATTGTCTTCTCAATCTCTTGATCAAACATTAATTCACATGTACGAGAAGATCTTAGCATAAATCAGTTTACTAAGAAAGAAAAAAAATGAAAACTTTAACAGAAAAAGAAATCTCCCCAACAATGGCGCTAAATTTTTGCTCGGTCGTTGAAACCGTAAAAAATAATTATGGTCTCACTAATAAATCAGAATAAATAAATTTGTATTATAGTGGTGAAAACAAGGTCGAATCCCAAGGAAAATTTTAACTAAAAGTTTTCTGATAAAAAAATGAAACAAGAGATTAGGGGGGTTCTTTGCAATTAATAATGAAATTAAATATAATTAAAGAACAAAAATTAAGAAACCTATCAAGTAAGAAATCAAAGAAACAATTAAGAAAGCAAACCTTGGTATCAATCAACATTTACCACCGAATTCATACAACTGATCATTAACACATAGATGGATCAATCAAGACTTTGAATATTTATCATTAAAGCTATCTTCCTACCTCTCCTTAGTCATAGTTAATCAGAAAACAAGTGATCTAATTAACCCTATTTGCTAAACAATCTCAGACAAGCACTTCGATTTAATTAAACATTAAAATTAGAAAGATCAATGATACTAAATAAAACAAACACAAGTGGTTGCATTTAATTTAGTTGAATATTTTCCCTAAGACCTAATGATTTCTGACGCAGCAAATCAATAGACCTTTGTTGCTTCATAAATTGAAGATACTAAAAAATTACGGATTTAATTTCTAACTCAACTGTAAATTGAATTTGAATAACAACTAATAAGCATCCTAGCATATAAATGAAACAGTTATAAAATTAATTATAAAAAAACATCTAATACTCAAAGTATTAATTGAATGAATAAAACAATTTTGATCTTATAGTACTGATGAAGAATTCAGAGTTTCAGTCTCCTTTAACCAAGAATAAAATAAATTAGTTGGGCATGGCTAGGAAAAATCATTAAAAGGAAAAAAAGAAAAGAAACAAGATAAAAAGATGAAAGAGAGTTGGGGAAGGGAGGAGGTAGCCGTAGGTCCCTTTTTAATGAAATTAACCTAGTGTGCTAAAATTCACAAAATCCCCCTAACTTCTTATATTCTTCTAAAATTACCCCATACAAATAAAAAATATTAAAAATAACTAGAATGCCTTAATATGTCTAGAGAATGGTGTCTTTCAGTTGGAATTTTGATATCAAAACTGCTTTTAGAATTGTGAGCCAAGAAATACTCCAAAACATCAGCAGCAACTTTAAGTCAAAATTCAACCTTGATGTAGTGATTATTTTTCCAAATGGAAAGCATGAAAGTTGTAGAGCTCTTTCTTAGCTTCAAAATAATACCTGAATCACATAAAACAGGCATCTACAGTCAAAGATATGCCTAAAATACCGTAATTGCTTGAGAACCAACGATGATGCACAAATTACTACTTTGAAGAAGAATTTGACCCCTTAACGTGTAAACTGGGTTTTGTGGTCTACATATAATTTGTAGCTCTAGATATTAGCTTTATAATGAATTAAGAATCACTCAATTCTGATCTTTGTAGCTCAAGATATAATTTTTCTACTGGAATATCACAAATCTATTAAAATCCTGAAACAATACAACTAAATTAAAACTTGTAAAATTACAAATTAAATATAATTTTAATCAATTGAGTCTAGATATACTCTAAGTTATAAAACATGCTCAAAATATATCTTTAGGGTTTAAAATACATTAAAGCATACTAAATATGAGAGACATAAATATAACAAATGTAAACTTATCACTCCCCAACTTACATTGTCATTTTTCCCCTCAAAATCTTTGAAACTAGGGATGTGCACTTGTAAAGATATTTAAGTGCATGTCCTTAATTTGTCAGTTTCCTCTAGAACGATCATGAATAATTTATGAAACAAAAAAGATTAAGGGCTGATTTGTTTTAGGGTTTATACATTAGTTACACAAGCTACATAATTTCCTTACAACACGAAGACAAAAACAAATGAAAATGACGGTATTCTTTTCTCCCTCTTGTTTTCTTGTTTCCTTTCTTTTCTTAATTTTTTTTTTTGTTTATTTTTGTTTGAATTTCTTTGTTTCATTTGAGTCGGTGGATCATAAAAAAACAAACAAGGTAAAACAAAAACAAAAAGACAAGTTGGAATTTGTATGCCTCTCTCGAAGCCGGCTAATTCGACTAAATAAAGACAACTATATATGTCTGCTAGACGAAAACAATTGAATTAATCCATATATTTGAACTGATAAGTCTCGATGTTCAGACTCATTACTAGACAAAATAAAAGTAGCTATAGCTATTATAGCTGCCCTGCGAGCTATAGAGACATTTTGCAACAACTTTCTAACTTGTAATAAAATTTTCTGGCCAAATGTGTGTTTTCTTGTTGTCTGTCTATGCACTTGAAAACATAGTAACTCGTGTCAGAATCACATACATTCCCAGCACATAAAACTTTCGCATTTCAATGCATTTCATCTCCTTCCAATTCCAGCCATTATAAACCAAATGTATCTTCAAATCTTGTGTTTCTAGGTTGGATCAAGGCAAATTTCAATAAATATTGAGCTATGGAAAAGTCCATCCGTGGCTCAGAACTTGATGAGCTTGTTTTTGTGTTATTTATGTATATAGGATTTGGAACATATACTATAAGCAATGTCCCAATTGAAAATTATGAACATTGAGACAGTAGTACGTAATTTTAAGTGCAAAAACTCTTTTATTGCTAGTGTGTTTGATTTGCAGGTACTGAATTGCAGGATAGCATGTATCTTTTATGACAGGCAGTTCATCACTAAATTAGCTATGTCTTAGCGACGGTTGGATGGCCACTAACCTAGTGATGGTTTGTCTATCATTATGCTTAGCAATGGCCTACTTGCCACCTAGAGTAGCTACGGTACGCCTGTTGCTAATTAGCGACAGGTTGACCGGCACCATTCTGACATCGGAGATTCAGCAATTGTCGACAGTCGCTAAGTGTAGTGACAGTTGCTACTGCAAATACAATTAGGAGCGAGCCATTACTGACAATTAGTGGCGCTTAACAATCACTATACTTGATTAAACGACGCCTGGCAATTACTGACAACAATCGATAAGTAGCCTGTTTTTAGCAGTGTAGCTCATAGCTCAAGAAAGAATTCGATAAAGGTATTCCACATTTAAGCATTCTACACCGAAGTTAACTACACCAGAGTATCTTAAGATGTCTGGTGCAACTCTTTCAGGATCCGAGCTGATGAACCGGACAACCTAGTGTTATTGCAAAATTTTATCGTATAAAGCTCTCAAGTTAATTAATTATTACCTTGAAAATTCTAATTTGTATAAACAAAGCCGACTAGGAATTTGTATACATACCACTCGCAGTCAGCTAATTCCTATATATAAAGACGACTATGTATTTCTTGTCACTGAAAAAATTGAGTTAATCCACTTGTACCTGGCAGCTGGCTTTTATTGCTAGTAACATATCAGTGACAATTAATATTCATATTATACTATTTGCCAAGAACCTTCATGCATGTCGTTGCATACGGATTGTTGCGCGTTATCGGTAGCTATTGTTTGTGTTCATATGGGATCTAAATTTATTAATTAGACTTATTTCGTCGAATGTTATGGGTTAGATCTAAGGTTTAGGGCTACTTTTGTAATTAATCCATCTTCGGTTTGAGTTCGGTCTTTATATTTTTTTTAACAGCTTTACTCTTCTGTAAGAATAAATCTTATATAAATGTTATGTAAGTCTGGCTTATGTTGTAAGTCATCCTCCTATAATAGATAAATTGACAGTTTGGTATAGATTTCTACAAATCATTTACTTACATCATAGGTCCACAAAAATCCTACAAGTTCCCATATTTTTTTATTTGGATTAGCTTTTGCCTCTTTTCTTTTCTCTTGTTCTATTTTTCACCAAGTAGTGCTCAACCTCCTTTGACACTTTTCTATTGCTTTTTTTTTTCACTTCTTCCTTTTTGGAACAAAAAAAAATCTCTATTTCTTTTCCTTACATAATTTTTTTATTGCTTACATTTAATTATGCATTATCTTGTTTCACTAGTTAGCTCTAATTTCAGTTGTTTCCTTTGAGTTTAGTTTCAGTCTAATCCCAGTTGTTTGCTTTGATTTAGAATTTTTATATAATTTCATTATTTGCTTTAATTTAAACTTTTTTTTATTTCATTCATTACTCTAGTCTGTTCTCTCCTATAATATGTCCTATAAAAAAAATCTGAAATTTATCACAAGAAAGAGTAAAATGGAAAAAATAAAGCAACCAACAATGAAAAATTGATACCTTATTCATTTTTTATCAGTTCTTATTTATTCTTTTATTAGTAGTTATTTGTCCTTTTACCAGTAGTTATTTTTTTTCTAGTAGTTATTTATTCTTTTATCAATTTGTGCTTGTTCTAAAAATAAATTAGGTGTATGTTCTTTTATTAGTAGTTATTCATTTTTTTATTAGTAATTAATTGTTCTTTTATCAATTCCGGTTCACTCTTTAGATAAAACTAATTATCTGTTTTTTTATTAGTAGTTATTTATTTTTTTAGTATTTATTTATTCTTTAAATAGAAGTTAGTTGTTTTTTAAATTTCTACATGTTCTTTAGATAAAATAGTTATTTGTTCTCTTATTAGTAGTTATTTATTCTTTTATTAGTAGTTATTTATTCTTTTACTAATAGTTATTTGTTCTTTTATAATAATTTTTTATTAATTGATCAGTAATTGTTAGTTCTTTTATAAATTTATGTTAGCTTTTTAGATAAATTAGTTGTTAGTTCTTTTATTAGTGGTTATTTATTCTTTTATCAGTAGTTATTTATTCTTTTATCAATTCATACTTATTCTTTAGTTAAGGGCCAGATCGGTTCGCGTTAATTGGGGCCAATTAACACGTTTTGCAATGGTTAGGCTTGTTGGACTAGTGAGGCCCACAAAGCAATTCCGATTTTGCCCTATCCACGTGCGTATCTGGAGTTATCTTTTCCCCACCAACCAAATTGCCTCAGTTGTAACAGGCGCTTGTTTGCATCTAAAAAATCTCATCGTTCGCATCTGAAAAATCTCATCGACCAAGCATATGCAGGATTGAGATAGCGCATGGGTAGGAGTTTTCGGATCTTCTTCATCAGAGCTGGTGAGCGACACTAGCACTGGGTAAGTGAGAATATTTTACTCGTATTTACCGAACACCAGTCCTGTTATAATGGCCGAATATGTTGAAGGTAATGGTGTTCAAATCCTATTATTTTTGTTTACATTATTGTGATTGAAGTGTTTATCTGGTGAGGTGTGTGGGAGCTTGATTTTTGGACAGATGTTGTTGTTAGGAAATTATGGTTTCACAATGGCCTCATTTTGTACCCAATTCATAGGCTGTTCATATTTCAGCATATTGTTTTTTGACATTGTTTGTAATTGCATAGAAGGTATTGTGATTTATATATTTGATACCCGGTTTAAATAAAAAATATGTCTTTTATGATTTCATCGATCATGCTCTGTTGTTAGTTTCCGTGTGAATGCTCTGTTGGCAAGTTCATATGTTGTTTGTTTCGTTGTACTGATTATTGTTGCATGGAAGAAGGTGTAATAGTTTTCAAGTTCACAGAACCGATTATTGCCTGACAAGTATTTATCCATGATTTTTCATGCGTGAAACACATAAGTTGTTTACCATTTTAATTATACATTTTCTTGTACAACCATTCAACTTCAGTGATGATGGATAATGAAATCGTGCTTGTGTTTGATCCCAATTGGGATGAGGAGACGGAACCGTACATCATGCGTCTGACCCCATCTAGAAGGAAATGGACTGACTTGTTCAGTATGCAATGGGTGCATATACATGAGGAGAATTTGATGGTCAGCGTTTGACTAGCACTGGATGGGAAACTGTTCGTGATCAAATGCATGATAGTAGTGACTACCCATGGACTATTGTCCATTTAAAGAATCTATGGAACAAACTAAGTGAGCAATACAAATTGCTCCTTCTGGCCATGGGTCCAACGTCGAACTGGAGATGGGACCCAAGAAGTAGGAAAGTCATTGCCTCGGATGCCTGGTGGTCCCGTTGCCTTCAGGTAATATATCTTTTGGTTTTTGGATTTGTTTTCAATAAAATGTGTGTTGTAAGGTTTAGGGACCTAAAGCATGTGCTACTATGATCATAACATCCATTGTTTGCGTAGCAAAAAAATGTGTTAAGTTTGATCGTGGAAATGTATGTATACCAATTGCATTGCTTGTGCTTATTCAAGTTTTACTGTTGTGATGAATAAACATGTCACTTTGAACTTCAATGCGTATTGTTGTTGGGTTTTTTTTTTTTGCTTCTTTATCAGTATACTTGATGCCATAATTTTTCCATATACCTTCACAGTCACACCCAAATTTGGCGGTTCTCCGTGATACTATTGTGCCCAATATGGAAGCATGTGCTGCACTTTTCTTGGGAGCTGAAAATGGCACATCTGCACCTGTGAATAGACGGCTGTTTGGGTCTGTTCTTCGGGCTGGCATGGAGGTTATTGATGTTCCATCTGATTGTTCGTCTGAACCTACTCTAGTGTGGCCTCCTACCTCTGTACCTCCAGCAGGGTGGCCTCTGCGTAGGTCTGGGCGCCCTGCGCCACCTTCGCCCTCTGTATCATCACAAGGCTTTGCCAATATCCAGCAAGCAACTCCACTGACCATGAAACGATGTATGGAGATTGTGCGCAGTTTACTCGGGGTTGTTGAGGGTGACACATTTTGCGTGAAAGCCGCTTCATTCCTCACTCATTCTTCTATGGCTCGGGATATGCTATTGAATGGAACTGAGAGTAATGCAGCCCGGCTCGCATGGCTTCAACTAGAGCTTGATCAGTACTGAATTCTATAGTGGCTTGTCTTGCTTCCATACACTAGTGGTAGGTAACCTAGGATGCTCATGCTCCCCTTTTGTTCGTATGTATGTTTTTCATATGAATTTGGTAATTTGCTGTGGTAGTTGTATGGTCAATCAATAGGTGCTAACCCCATGGGACTACTAAAAAAAAGTCAAGGTCACCATTGGATCGTCCCTATTTTGTTAGTCAAGTTTAGCATCAACTATATGTTGTTAATGAAGCCAACAAGTATGGTTTTAATGTAAACGATGTAATGGGAGTGGACTATGTATGGAAGTTATGATATTATTCTACCTAGTGATAAAAAAAAAAAGATCATCCATATGCATAAGTATCTAACGTGCAAAAAAAAAAAAGATTTTCATCTATCAAAAGAAAAGATAAATGTTTAAATATGTCACCAACAGTTTTACATTGCCATGATATCCATTACTTATTTAACCATAACATGATTCAAAAAATGACATCTGGCTGACATACAATGATAGTCCACCAAATTGTCGGCTGACTTGGTCTATTGTCTTCTTCGCATAATATGGCCCCCAAAATGTCCTGATATAGCACCTGCTATTTCGTCCCTTATTGCTGCCATAGATGCTGTTTCACTCCTGAGAGTCTCATCATCTACGTCTCGTGCAGAATTAGCAGCCTCATTTTGGTAGTAGTCATGATGCTGAAAACTGAGAATATCAATGTCGCGCTTGTCACAGTAATGTACATAGTTGTGCAGTGCACAACATGCTATAACAATGTCTGTCTGTAGCTCGGGTTTGAACCGACCCATCCCTAGCAAGATCTTCCACTTCATTTTTGTGGCCCCAATTATTCGCTCGACAACATTTCGTAATGACGCGTGAGCATAGTTGAATGTTTCCTTTTCACCAATAGGAGACCCATTCCCAAAATCATTATGATGATAGTCCACTAACCTAAAGGGCGCAAGAAATCCCTCCATGTTTGCGTACCCAGAGTCCACCAAATAATACCTCCCTACAATAATAAGTATAAGTTGGTATATCCCAATTCAGACAAAATCAACCATTTAAAGTTTTCGAATATGACACCTATAAAGTTTGAAAAGGGACTGATAGTGTACCTGTAGGGGGTTCTGGGAAAGTAGACCCGGGTTGTGAACGACATTGATGAAGAACACGATTGTCATGTGCTGTACCGGGGGTACCGGCATAAACATGTGTATATATCATGTTAAAGTCACAAGCGACCATAACATTTTGTGTCGACCTCCCTGAACGGCCACGGTAATACTCCCTATCAATGCGTGGGAAAATACCTCCAATATGAGTCCCATCAATGGCGCCCAATGCACCGATGAAGGTGCCCCCCCAATTAGAGGCAACTTGTGGGTGGACCTCATCAAAATAGCCCTCAGCAGGTGCAATAATAACTCCATCCAGAGATATAACAGCAGCTAAAACCTTACGAAACCACCGACAAATTGTATCTGTTGAATGAGGGAAGATCTGCCGCACATCTCGATACTTGAAACCATGTGCACACACTGTTAGGAACATAGCCAGGCCTTCATAGGAAGCTACCCTACGTGAGCTCCTCAAATTATGATTGTCAACCAAGTCCTGATGAAGGTTCCAAAAACATCGAGTCGACATGCGAAACCGTTCATAGAATTCTCGTTCATTTTGACCTAGGTGAAATAAGTACTGAGTACTTGTGAAAAGGGGCTCCTTTTGAGAAGGTATTATATGGGGCTCATTATGACCAGTGAACCACGCCACTCCAATTGTCATCTGAATTAGGTGATGCAAGCATGCCTCTTCCAAGTCAGGGTTATCATTACTTGCAAAAAAGGCTCGAGGTGAAGTTGAGGGTGATGATGGTTGGGTTTCCTAGGGTATCTCACTATCAATCCCAAGTCCAATGTTTGAGTCCATCTGCATGCACATAGGAATTATATTCAGCTACCTACACAAACACGCCATCTAGAAAACAAACACACTACATTGTCTAGCAATAGGTTATGCAAATGTCAAAACATCGTTAACACATCCAACACTTCATGGCTAACCATCCATAAACAACACCTAGATAAGGTAGACAACATATATACAAGGCACTAACCATTCCCCACCAACAGAATATGACAAAACATTACATAATGAGCCACTCTAATTTAGAAATATAGTACATCTTCTGTGACAGAAGGCTACATCCCCGGCACACCCTTAAAGAATCCTGCTTCCCTTGTTTGACCAATCTTGGCCTCCAACCAAGCGACACGGACCTCACTCGTCAAACAACCATATATGAAACACTCCCTCAGCGCTGGGTCGCAGGTGAGTAACATGGAGGCTGCGATCCAAGTACGGTCACCAACAGTAATACCTGGAAGATCAGAAATGATAGACATTACAGTCCCAATACTAGTATCAGCACGTCGGCCTTCACGACAACCTGATATCTCACTGAGTCTATCCTGGCTAGCTCGAAGGATAGACAACATCTCACATGTGTCTTCCACATCCCGACCACGACTAACCCTTGATCGCTTCGAAGTACTAGAACCTTCGGCACTACTAACAGCATAAGTTGCCATCCCCCGCGGAAAATGGCCAGACCCTGAAGTAGAGCATCGAGTTCTGATTGGTGGGGAGGAATGAACTCGTCTAAGAGTGGGTGACGAACCGGATGTCCTTATTGGTTAAGCCCTAAGCTGAATCGATGGTGTCTCATCAGTGACGTCAGGAGGGACTTCAACTGGAAGGGGCTGTGAGGATCGTGGTGAAACCTATGTTCCTGAACCCTGTCTAATGCTCTCCTGATGTACATAGGTGATGTCGATTGGGGGGGAAGGTTGTTGTGATGACCGGCCATAAGAAGATAAGTCTTTGCTAGGTCCGAACATACAGCACAAATCATCCCAATTAGGCATATTTTGATTGCGTAGATGCATGACCTCGGGTGTCGCCTGCATAACAAGCTACAATTACTAAACACATGCATATGGGAGTTGCAAGATATCAATATATATAACATTGCCAACACCATAACTAGATTTCGCCATTTCTACATGAAATTACCAAACAGTAACAAAATCCACAAAGACTTTAGTAGTACCTGGATACGGCTAGCCTACCAGTCTTCATCAGCAACAATGGTACTAGTTGCTGGGTCCCACCCCAGCCTGGTGGTTGCTCCTAACAGTTGTTTCCAATGCCGCCAATTGGTCTTTAGAGACCTAAACTTATTTTTAATTTGTTCTAGTGTGTATTGCCTACTTGTCTCAGAGCAGAATTGTTGAAGGATCATTCGCCACGCACACTTGGTCGGATTTCCGCCATCAATATGGCCGACACTAATCACATGTGCTGCAATTCGACAGAACACAATAGCAGCATTGTGATCCCATTTTGCTCGATCGTGCTGGATAACTGAAGTTGCTGCCACTGGAACAGAAGATGTACCAACGTGGCTTTCCCCTATAACCTCGCCTATCATAAATTCAATATGGCGAAGATGCTATGCTCATGATACTATAAAATTAATGGAAGCAAGACTATTTGGAATATCACGCAAACTGGTAATCCATATATGACACAGGGAAATGGATCATTATACAAAACTATAGCCATACATACAAATCGATAATGCGCACATAAACACCATAAAACAACTAATTGGAATATCATGCCTATATGTTTATTTAATTGGAAATCATCAACCACCCTCCACAAAACCCCACATGCATTCGGACAGAGTGGAGAAGCAAGTGGCCAGAAAACCCGTTTGGGACAGGCTGTCGGGGGCATTGTGCGAAGATGACTCCCCGTTTATTCACGCCGTCGTTGCGGCAGCTATGCCAGGCGACTTCAGAGTGCCTAGGCTGGAGATCTATGATGGCCGGACTGATCCATAGGCCCATCTGACGAAGTACAGATGGAGCATGATAATGCACGGAGCTGATGACGCTACCATGTGCAAATGCTTCGAAGTCACCCTCACAGGCCCAGCAACAGCGTGGTACAATTCCTTGCCCCCAGGGACTATCACTGAGTTCCAGGAGTTGTCCACAGCCTTCACCCAGCAGTTCATTGGGAGCAGGCCGACGGCCAAAATCCCTGTGCAGATGTTCGACATAGAGCAGAGAAACGGAGAGACAATCCGAGACTATGTCGAACGATTCAACAAGGAAGCACTCAGCGTCCCGGACTTCCGGCCCGAAATCCACATCCTCGCTATGACACGGGGCCTTCGGCGTGACTCACAGCTGTTCTACGAGTTCTCAAAGGACCCCCCGGAGACCCTCGGAGAATTTTACCGAAGGGCAGAGCAGCACATGACAGCCGAGGAATTGAGGATGGCGGGGCCGAAGTCTGATCATCACCGCGCCGAAGGGTCCAGTCAGCAAGCTCGGCATACTTCTGAACACACAGGCCGACCACGACGAATGCGAGGAAGGAAACCTCAAAGTTTCACGCCCTTGAGCACGACACGGACCAACATTCTCATGGCGTTGGAAAGGCAAGGGACGCAGATTCGGCGGCCAAAGGCCATGGCCGCCGATACTAAGAAGAATGCCAAGAAGTTCTGCCAGTTTCATCGCGACCACGGTCATGACACCGAAGACTGCTTCCAGCTGAAGAAGTACATAGAGTCGCTGATCAAACAGGGCCAACTTCGCAAATACCTGCGGATGCCCTCCCCAAAAGGCAGAAAAGAGGAGGAAGAGAGGGCCGAAAACGAGGACTATGACTCCGACAGGCGGAGAAACAGAAGTCCAAAAAGGCGCCTTCCACCTCCAGTAGGGATCATCCAAACCATCACCACGGGGCTCCCATCCTCGGAAAGAAAGCGGAAGGCCAGAGAAAGTGCAGTTATGGAGTATCAAAGTCCATCAAAGAAACTGGCTCGCAAAGATGGCTCCATCGTCGTCTTCCCCCACGACGACCCGCTGCTGATAATGGCGAGAATAGGGAACTGGGACGTCAAGAGAGTGTTGCTTGATGATGGCTCAAATGCTGACGTCCTATTCTCGCACTTATTGCCGAGCTTGGGCATCTCCAGCAGCGAGCTTAAACTAGTCACCACGCCCACCTTCGGCGTTGGGCCATCCGAACTACCCGTCCTCGGATGGATCGACCTCCCCTTGATGATGAAAGGCACTTCGGTAGACGAAGCAGCTGAGTTATACACGTCCACAATGGCAAGATTCATCGTCATGGACGTCCCGTCTTCGTACAACGCCATCCTTGGAAGGCAGACTCAGGGGAACCTACACATTCGCCCTGATGTGAAGTACTTGACTGTAACATTCGCCACCAAGGATGGAGATGCAGAGGTCTTCATCGACCAAGCCGAGGTAAGAAAGGTGTTTGTAAAAGCACGAAAGGCTCCGGCAAACAACTCTACACAAATGATGGAGGCAAAGGCGCAGGAGAAACGCAAAGAAGGAGATCCCGCAGAAGCAGAAACGGAAGCAGTAGATCTTGTCCCAGGACAATCTACCCGAATAGGGAAGAGCTTGGCCAAAGGTGATAAGGAAAATCTTGTATCCTTTCTGCTGAAAAATAAAGATCTGTTTGCCTACTCGCCGAAAGACATGCCAGGAGTGAACCCTGGCATAATACAGCACAGCCTCAAAGTAAGCCCGGAAGCAAAACCTATCAGGCAAAAGAAACGAAGCATCTCAGCCCACAAAAGCAACTTCGTGAAAACCGAAGTCCAGCGCCTATTGGATGCTGAAGTTATCAGGGAGGTAAAATACCCCGAATGGTTAAGCAATGTGGTCATCGCCACAAAAGAAGGTAGCAGCAAACTCCGGATGTGCATTGATTTCAGAAACTTGAACGATGCTTGCCCGAAAGACTCATATCCCCTCCCGCCAATTGATCAACTGGTAGATTCAACGGCCGAATACGGGCTCCTGAGCTTCCTAGATGCCTTCAGCGGCTACCATCAGATAAGGATGGACCCCGAAGATGAAGAGAAAACTGCCTTCATCACCGAGGGAGGAACGTACTGCTATGTCAGAATGCCCTTCGGGCTCAAAAATGCAGGAGCCACCTACCAGAGACTGATGAACAAGGTCTTCAAGGACCAAATGGGGAGAAACATGGAGGTATATGTTGATGATATGATAGTCAAAAGCAAGCTGCCCGGCTACGACGTTGCAGATTTGGAGGAAACCTTCCAAAAGCTCAGAGCCTTCGGGATTCGCCTTAATCCCGAGAAGTGTATCTTCACCGTGACCTCGGGAAAATTCCTTGGGTACATGGTATCCGAAAGAGGCATCGACGCCAATCCTAAGAAGATTAAGGCTCTGCTTGAGTTCCGAACTCCTGCCACATTCAAAGACGTGCAGAGACTAACCGGAAGAATAACCTCTCTGAGCAGGTTTATTTCCAGGTACGGAGATAGGTGTAGACCTTTCTTCAAAGTCCTCACAAAGGCAGCAAAGATGGAAGGCGACCTCAGAAGAAACAATCATCCTTGGGATGAAGATTGCCAAAAGGCCTGGGAAGAACTCAAAGTCTACCTGGCCAGCCTGCCGACTCTGCGACAACCTCGGGAGGGAGAACCCCTCGTACTGTACCTCGCCGTCACAGAAAAGGCCGTGAGCTCGGTCCTGGTGAAAGAAGAAGGGCCGAAACAATGGCCGGTCTACTACGTCAGCAAGTCCCTGCATGGCGCCGAAGTCAGGTATCCTTTGCTTCAAAAAGCTATATACGCCTTGGTGCTTGCAGGAAGAAGACTGCGACCATATTTCCAGGCTCACCCCATCATCGTCCGAAGTAGTCTACCACTACGGGATGTTATGAAGAGAGTTGATCATTCGGGAAGGCTCTCCAAGTGGTGCATAGAGCTTGGCGAACACGAAATCACGTATGAGCCTCGGAAGGCCATAAAAGCCCAAGCATTGGCAGATTTTATCGCCGAAATACCCACCACTGAGGAGAACCACTCAGATCCGAAAGAAGGTGAGCCAGAATGGACCTTGCATGTTGACGGAGCCTCGGGGTCCGAACACCAGGGAGCTGGAATAGTTATCAGAGGACCCGAAGGCCTAGAGGTGATGAAGGCTATCAAGTTCAGCTTCAACATCACTAATAATGTGGCTGAGTATGAAGCCCTCATAGCGGGATTACGCTTGGCCAGAAAGATTGGCGTGAGAAACTTAAGGGCTCACAGCGATTCCCAGCTGGTAGTTCGGCAGACGGCAGGAGATTATGGGGCGAAGGACCCAATCTTGGCAAAATACCACGAGCTGGTAACAAAACTCATCCAAGAGTTTGACGCCGTGCGGATCGAAAATGTACCCCGGCGGAATAACACTGAGGCAGATTGCTTAGCAAAGTCCAAAACATACACCGAGGTGCTAGACCATCCAAGCATCTCCGTGCTAAGCGTAACGACCTCGGGAACAGGGTGGAAGGACCCCATAAAGAGATACCTCACAGAGAATGAGTTTCCCGAAGACGCCGGCAATGCTGCAAGACTGCGAAGACGCGCCGGAAGATTCTTCCTAATTGGTGAAGAGTTATATCGGCAAGGATATGCAAATCCGCTGCAGAGATGTGTGGGCGAAGAGGATACTGAGATGGTCCTCGAAGAAGTTCACGAAGGCATGTGCGGCTTGCACATTGGAACTGATGCCCTTGCAGCAGTGATACTCCGCCAAGGATACTTCTGGCCTACCCTGAGAAAGGACGCAAGGCAGTTCGTCCAGAAGTGCGGTAGTTGCCAGAGACATGCAAAAATCCAGAGGATACCCTCGGAAATGGTAACGTCGGCAGACTATCCTTGGCCCTTCGCAGTCTGGGGTATAGACCTTATTGGGCCACTCCCCACAGCGCCCGGAGGCGTGAAATTCTGCGTGGTAGCAGTGGACTATTTCTCAAAGTGGGTAGAGGCAGAACCACTAGCAACTATCTCGGCAAAAGAAGTGCAGAAGTTCGTATGGAAGAACATCGTATGCAGATTTGGCATACCGAGGGTACTAGTAGCTGATAATGGATCCCAGTTCATAGACAAAGGATTCCAGGAATTCATCAGCGACCTTGGAATAAAGATGCACTTTGCCCCAGTAGCTCACCCCCAAAGCAATGGGCAGGTGGAAGTATCAAACAGGACCATAAAAGATGGCCTGAAAAGGAGACTTGGGGAAGCCAAGGGGAAATGGCCAGGAGAACTCCAAAGTGTATTGTGGAGCTACCGAACGACGCCACGAAGAGCCACAGGGGAAACTCCCTTCTCACTCGTCTTCGGAACAGAGGCCATTATCCCAATAGAGATAGTTCAGCCTTCAGTACGGGTGCAAGTATTTGATGAAGGCGGAAACGACCTCGGTCTGAGAACTAAGCTCGACCTTGTGGCCGAACACAGAGAAATAGCCGAGCTGAGAAGAAAAGCTTTCCAGCAAAGAGTGGCCGCCGCTATCAACTTAAAGGCCAGGCCAAAAGAAATCAAAAAAGGAGACCTCGTTCTCCGAAAGGCCGACTTTGCACCCCGAAGGCCATCTCACGGAGTACTTCGCGCAAATTGGGAAGGACCTTATCTGGTTCTCGCCGAAGTACGAAAAGGCGTGTACAAGCTTGGCGACGCCGAAGGCGTAGAATTGAAAAACACTTGGCATTCAGACGCCTTGAAAAAATTCTATGCCTAAGGTTGAGCGGAGGAGATATATTGTACAAGAAATATTCTAAGTACAGAATGGTCTTGAGAAAAATTTTTAAGTATACCAAATTGTCCAAGACAGAATTCCGCGAAGGTGCTCGCCACGAAAAAAGCAGATATGACTTCCCAAAGTCCCTTGAGCCACTATGCTCGGGAAAAATGGGAAACAAGAATCTTGCAAAGGTACTCGGCATAATCAGTGTAGAGAAAATTTTCCGAACACCCTTGAGCAAACATGCTCGGGAAAAAGGGAAAGCAAGAATCTTGCAAAAGTACACGCCAAAACAAAAGCAGAGGTAATTTCCGAACACCCTTGAGCGAACGTGCTCAGGAAAAAGGGAAATGAGCAATCTCGTGAAAATGTTCCTAAGTCCCTTGAGCAAATATGCTCGGGATAATAGGAAGACAGAAAAATTTGGCTGAAGGTGATCCGAAGTCCACCCTTGAGCGAACATGTCCGGGATAAAAGGGAACAAAAAGCCTGCAAAAGACTTAGCCAAACTTTTACAAACTTTCCAGAAAGTCTCTTGAGCGAGCACACTCGGGACAGAGGAAGGTAAAAAGTTTCTTTGGTTGCAGGTTTTCCGAAAGTCTCTTGAGCAAACATGTTCGGGATAGTGGAAATGAAGAAACTTGCAAGAAAGGACTTAGCCAAAAGATTGTTCATTTAGAGTAAACGCTGCCTTACAAAAGAAGTGCCCAAAGAAGGAGCAGAAAGGAGAAAAATAAGAGGAGCCCTAAAGCAAACTAGGGAGAGCCGGGCGGACGAAGACCAGGAAGCTTCAGATGCTCGACCTTGGACCACTGCCACCGAGGTCCCTCAGGAATATTTAGGCCCTCCAGAAAAGAGAGGTCCAAATCTGGGAACCTCTGCAGGACTTGATGCCGAGCAACGCAGAAGCCGTCCTGAAAGGCGACCTTGGCCATTTGATCAGAAGTATGTTTTTTAACGCCAAGGTCATTGAGCTCGTCCCTCAGCTCAGCAATCTCCTCCTCCAGCTCGCTTATCTCCGGCGTCTCTCCGGACTCCTTCTTCAGAGCCTCGACCTCGGCTCGGAGAGCATTGTTCTCATCCGTCAACCTCACCGCAAGACTGTCAGAAACAGCCTTGTCCTTGACAAGATCTCCGTTGGCGGCGAGCAGCCCCTTTACTTGGTCACCGAGGTCGGCAATCTTCCGGGAGGAGTCCTTTTCAAGTTCTTCTCTCTTCTTCGAGAACTCTTCCCGAACGGCGGCGACTTGCTGAGAACAATCCGCTGTCAGCTGTTGGTTGCTGGCGACCAGCTTCGCAAGCGAAGCCTTCGCTTCACTGAGTTCCCGCGAAGTCGCATCCTTGGAGGCAGCCTCTCTGGCCACCCGAACTCGGAGGTAACCAGCGTACTCCAGCAGCTACGGCAAGGCAAAAGTCCAGGTTAGTACAAGTCTAAACACTTAGAAAATTAAGGAAAAAGAGTGTAAAGACTATACCTGAGCAGCATGCTCGATGACTTTTGCGGCGAGGGTATTATCCCTCGGGTGAGCCGCCGCAATGGCCCGGAAGGAGGCGTCAGTGGTCATCCCCTTCCAAATCTCCTTTGTCATTTTCGGACAATCGTCGGAGAACAAATTCATATCCTCCGTGATTGTCCAAAAGGGCTCTAAGGGGATTTTCCCCTCAGGGATTTTGGCATCGCGAAGGGCTCGTTTCCTCTCATGAATGGCCCTCCAACCGGCAGTAAGAGGCTCCTCTGAAAGTGAGAAGGAAGTTAGGAGCAGAAGAAAAATTCACGAAAAGTAAAGGAGCTGAATTTCGCCTGAAGGCATACCTGGAGGAACCTCGGAGACAGTGTCCTTGGGATCCTCGGGCCCCTCGGAAGAAAGACCCTTACCCTTCTGCCGGTACCGCTCCTCGGCAGTAGGTACTTCTACCACTACAGTGTTTCTGGGGGCTTCGAGGTCGGAAGGAGGCACCTCGGCGGAAGTAGCGGGGACCTCGGCCGGTGGAATTTCAACAAGACCAGCCTCTTCACCAGCTTCTTCTTCCGAAAGCTCTGGCTGAGGAGGCTGGAGAGCCTTCCTAGCTCGCTTCACCGAGGGCCCCGCCCCTGTCAACTTCCTTCTTCGGGAAGCCGCCTTCTTTGTCTGCTCCCCCTTCTCCACTTGGCCAGAAAGGAGGGCCTTGTAATAGGCGGCAGCCCCATCGCCCATCTCTGAAAAAGAGAAGAAGTATCAGCGTAAGTCCGAGGAAAAAACATAAAGGGGTGGAAGATTACTCACTTTCGGCAAAAGATTCGAAAGAAGTCTCCCCCTTAAGGAGCTTGACCAGCCAGGAGTCCTTCCCGGTGATGGCGGGAGCGGGCATATTGAGGTCAGTCACGTGCTCCTTAACCACTTTCAGCTCCCGAAGGACTTCTTCGGTCATCAACCTCCAGTTGATAGGAAAGGGGTAAAGAGCACGAGGAGAGACCTCGGGAGCCCAGTCAGCGACTGCCCGAATGCGGGCGTCGAAATCCGCGAACACGGAAGCCAACGGTGGGGTCAGCAGCATCCTCGGATCAACGACGTCTGCGTTCAGCACTCCCTGAGCCCATCTGGTCGGGACACCAGACCAGTTCTTATCCACCTTCAGGAAAAAGAACTTAGGCTGCCACCCCCGCCAGCTATCCTTCGTGTCGAAGGTGAAGGTGAATTTTTTGCTCCCGGATCCCCGAGGCAGCAGGAAATAGAAGCCACCCTTCGGGACCACGTAGAGCTTGTAGTACTGCATGAAAATGATGAAGTGGGGCTCTATCCCGAACACGCCACACATGCAGAGGTAGGCGTTAAAATAGCAGTACACGTTCGGGGGGAAGCTGGTTCACAGCAATGCCATGGAATTGGCAGAACTCGCAAACCACCTTCGGGGGAGGATACCGAAGTCCGGCCTTCAGTTGGGCTCGGAAGACGGTAACCTCGTCGCCGCGGTTTGAAAAAGCAAAATGGCTAGAACGAGGCAGGCTGGTTACAGCGTAAGAGGGAAGAAAGAATTTTTTCTTCCACCTCTCTAGTTTTTCAGGGGTGGTACAGCAAGGATGGGCCAGAAGAGGTTTCCAGCTCTCGGGAACAGGCATCGTAGACATGAAAAAGAGTTTGAGATGGAAAAGAAAATAGTTTCCAGAAAAAACTCAGAAGACGAGTTTGGAAAAAAAACAACAGTTTTCCAGGAAAACTCAGAAAAACAGAGGAATCAGAATACTCTGGAAATCAAAACCCACCAAAAGATTTGCCTGAGGACGCCGTCGTGAAAGTTGGTAGGAAAAGCTCTGATTAAAGAAGCTCCGCCACAGAAAGCGAGATAAAACGCAAGAACAGAAGGCAAAGCAGAGAGAGAGCAGAAAAACAGTAAGTGGGACTTATAATGGAATGGGCTATTTATAGGCCAAAGGTGGGTAGCCGAAAAGAAATCATAAGTACCCATTGGAGGCGAACCGTCGCCGTAACTGCCCACTGCACCCGAAAAGGAACGCCCTCTGTAAATGACGCGTCTCTCTTCCAATGGCAAGAAGCCGCGTGTCAACCACTGCGCAGAAATAGGGGACACGCCTCCCCAAACGTCCCTGGAAAACCGGGACACACCTCCTGATTGGGACACGTCGTTTGACATCCCTGAAAAGTGGAGACACGCCGCTCAGTCTGACACGCTTGGCCATCAGACCTGCAGAAATAAAAAGCAGGCCACCTCGAGGACACCAAGAGACAGGCTATGGCTGAACAGCCCATGACTTTTGGGCAAGACGTGTATCTTCGGTACAGGCTTTGCCTCGGAGACACCAAAGAATAGACCAAGGCCGAACAGCCCAGACCCTCGGGCAAAAGGTGTGACCTCGGAACAGGCTATGCTTCCCAACAAGACTCCCAACGACAACCTCGGAAAGAGATGCAAACCGAAGTCTTCACTTCGGCTTTCCAGAGGGGGGCATGTGATAGCCAAAGGCTATCGCCTCAATCTGGCCGAACACCCTGCCACAACAAATGGCCAGAAGAACTGGCGCTTCCCGGGAACAGGTGGAATCATGCACCTCGGGAGATAGCCGGAGAGCTCCGAGCCTCGGCACGCTAGTAAAACTTGAGGACTCTATTCGCCCCCCAAGGTTGTGAACATCGCGCCTTCGGAAAAGTGGCACCAGACATTGCTGCCCGAACATGATATCCCCGAAGGCGGAACCCCCTGGAACTGGGAACCCCCGAACTGAGGGTATGCTTCCCGAAGAGGCTCTGTCCGAACTAGAGGACAACCTCGCCCAGGGACCTCGGGAGTACGGTAGGAGCATTTAAGGAAGCATTTAAGGAAGCCTCTGACACGTCCCACCACAGACGTAAAAAGCCGCCTTGACGCGCAGACGCCATCAGAATCACATCATGGCCCGTCTCAGCACAAGGCTCGAGGCGAGCTGGTTACCAACTATCTGTCCCCTACGCCCAGAAGTTCAGGAGCATCCGACCGCACACGTGTCATGATCTGAACGGGCTAGGTATTCCTATATATACAGGAAATAAATACTTGACAGGAGGTTGGCAGGCCGGAGATACAGCTCCCACACTCTGAGAAAATACCAGGCGAGACTTTTCTGCCTTTCTCTTTGAGCTAGTGACTTTCTCCTTTTTCCGGCCACCACTGACTTGGGCGTCGGAGGCTCCCCCCCCGGAAAAACACTCCGGGGGCCTCCTAACCCTGTTTACCAGTTTTTCAGGTACTCTCCTTGGGGCGATCCACCTTCCAGGCGTTCTTCCTCCTAGAAGTCTCCTCAACAGTCATTCATGACTCACAACGATGAGGCCCCAGGCCATCAGATCCGACCCTGTAGATGTTAATCGGAGCGCAAATCTCCTGATGTACCTAGATCCAGGCTTCCGGCCTCGCTTTAAGCTCCAAGCCCCTTTACACACACTCCTCCAAGATTTTCTATTTTTTTTGGCTCTGGTAAGCATGTTTTCTCTCTCTCTCCAGCAATAGCGAAGACTTGGATAAACAGAAGCTTCACCATGGTCGGATCGTAAATAAGTTCAAGTTTCAATGGCAATGATATTTTCAGGTTTTTTTGTGACAGAAGCCGAGGTCGACAAAACGTGTTAATTGGCCCCAATTAACGTGAACCGATCTGGCCCTAAACTAGCCACTATTCTATTAATAGTTATTTGTTCTTTATTAGTAACTCTAGGTGTTCTGAAATAAGGTCTCGGTGCCCTAATTTTACTAACACTGGTAGGCTATTTGTGAACTATGATCCTACTTAGGGTACAATTGATGCCCAGCAGCATCTTCTTCATGTGACATGGTGAGACCGAGAGGGAATTCCGGTGTGGGAAAGCGCCTGAAATGGAGATTTCCCAGGAGAACCTGCCTGAAACACTCACAAAACAGGGGTTAGGAGGTCCCCGAAGCCTTTTTCCGGGGAGGAGTCTCCGACGCCCAAGTCAGTGATTTGGGAGGTAGGGAGGGAGTAGTAGGGGCCAAAGACTTGCCTATTGCCTTTTTTGGAGGGAGGAAAAGAGAGATCGAGAAAGACCTCTGCTGAGACCGTTTCCCTGATATATATAAGAGGGGGTAACCCGTTCAGATGGTGACACATGTTCGGTCGAATGCTGTATGTACTTCCGGGTGTGGGGGCCCCTAGCCGCCTGCAGGCTCCTCGGGCCACGGGCTAGGGCAAGCACAGCCCTACATGACAAGACGTAGGCGGCGTCGGCGCGTCAGAGTGCATACGAGGGCGGCGTGTAGGGTATGCGGGCGACTTGTCAGAGACTCCTTAATTGCTCCTACCGTACCTCTGAGGTCCCTTTGTTTGAGGTCTCCCTTCGGGGCGAGGGGTCTTTTCACAGAGTCATACCGGTAGTTTGGGGGATTTCCTGGTTCCGAAGTTACTCATTCGAGGGGATTTTCTCCTGCCGAAGGTGGCTGGTCCTTCTCCCCCGAAGCTAGATCGGTCTCCTTCCCGAGGAGGCGAGACGGTAGTTTTCCGATGTTGGTATTGGTGGACTAAAGGGATCCTGCATGCAAGATGCCAGACTCCTCATTCCCGTGGTTAGTACTGTCGTTCTTCGTGGGTGACGCTGGACTTTCTCGAGCGTGATGTCGAACTGAAGTCCTTAGGTGAACAGGGCGATAGCACTTCGGCTATCACATGCCCCCCCTCGGAAAACCGGAGTTGAGGCTCCAGCGAAGCGTCCTTTTGGGGATGCTTGTCGGGGCTCGGAGTGTGACATTCGCAGAAAGGGCACCTTGCCACCAGGGCACAGGCTTTGCCCGGACAGATGTCACCTATCTGCCCTTTGGAGTTCTCGAGATACTCAAATTATTTACATCTTCTAGCGTAAGTCAGTGGACTGTCGCGTCTTGAAACTAGGCGTGTCAGTCTAGAGCGGCATGCTCGGGCTTTCAGGATGACAGAAAATGCGTCCTAGTTTGTCGTGACGGGCGACACATGGCAGGCAGTGGTAGGGAATAGTCACGTCGTTTACGGTAGGCACGCCTTTTTGCGCACGAGGGGCAATTATGGCGATGTTTCGCCTTCACCGAGCAATTATGACGCCAGTCCAGCTACTCTTCCTCGGTCTATATAAACCTCCTTCTGCCATAATCTTCATTTGTTTTTTCTTTGCTCTCATTTTGCTCTTGTCTGCTTTCGTGCCTTTTCTTCTTTCTTTGAGGTAGTGTTACCGGCAGCGCGATTTCCGGCCACCTTTCACGATGGCGTCCTCAAACTCTAATTTTGGCAAGACTTTTGGTGGGTTCTGACTCTAGAGCTCCTTTCATTTCTTCATTTTCTGCATTTCCTTTAGCTTTCCGAAGTCCCTCGGTTCTTTTTACCCGAAGTCACTTTTTGCCAATCATGTCTTCACCCATCCCCGAGAGTTGGCAACCTCTCATGGCTCACCCTTGTTGCTCCACTTCGGAGAAATTAAATAAGTGGAGCACTAAATTTTTTCTTCCCTCCTATGCTGTCGCGAGGTTACCTCGTCTTGGTCATTTAAGTTTTATGAACCGAGACAACGAGGTTACCGTTTTCTGAGCCCAACTGAAGGCCAGACTTCGATTTCCTCCCCCGAGGATGATTTGCGACTTTTGCCAATTCCATGGCATAGCCATGAATCAGCTTCCTCCAAACTCGTACTGTTATTTTAACGCCTTCCTCTGCATGTGCGGGGTCTTCAGAATAGAGCCTCACTTCGTCCTGTTCATGCAGTACTATAAGCTCTATCCGGTCCCGAAGGGTGGCTTTTATTTCATGCTACCTCGGGGATCTGGGAGCAAGAAGTTTATGTTCACCTTCGTTACTAAAGATAGCTGGCGAGGGTGGCAAAGGAAATTCTTCTTTCTAAAGGTGGCGGAGGCCTAGTCGTACGTCCTGACCAAGTGGGCTTGGGGAAAGCTGGAGACGGATGTCATGGACCCCAAGAAGCTGCTCACTCCCGAGTTGGCAGCGAGGTTTGTGGAATTTAACAGACATATCCGTGTTGTCGCCGACTGGGATGCCGAGGTCCCTCCACGCTCCCTCTACCCTTTCCCCATAAATTGGACGCTTATGACGGAGGAGGTCCTACGGGAGTTAGGGGTAGTTAAGGAGTACAACATGGACCTCGCCATGCCAGCTCCTGCCATCGACGGGAAGGAGTCCTGGCTAGTGATGCTCCTTCGGAGGGAGCTTACTTACGAAGCCTTTTTTAAAAGAAAGCTTTTTTCCAAAAATTCTTAGTATAAGTACCCGTCTGGACTTACACTGATGTTTCCCTTCTTTTTCAGAGATGGGGGACGAATCTGCTGCCTACTACAAGTCCCTCTTCGTCGGCCAGGCCGATAAGGGGGAAGAAACGAAGAAGAGTGTCTCCAAGAGGTGAAAAACTACTGGTAGTGGGCCATTTTCGGCAAAGAAGGCGAAGAAGGACATTCTTCTTCCACCCCCGGAAGAAGCAGGGAAGGCTGTCGGTGAGCCTGAAACTTTCGCTGAGCCTGAAACTCCCGTCGAGCTTCCTGCCGGGGTGGCTACCAGTACTGCTTCTTGTAGTCCCGCCACATCGGCGGATCTTTTAGGCTCTTTGGCGGAGGGTCCCTCAGCTGAGGAGTTAGAAAATTGCCAAAAGGACAAAGGCAAACATATCCCTACCGACGTGGAGGAGGTCGGGGATTCTGATGATGAAGTTGCTGAGGTTGCGCCTAGTTTGTCTCTTATCCCTGTTTTAGTACTCACAACCTTATAGTTCTTACTGCTAGGCAGCTTTACTTGACAAAAGTTACGCTTTTAAATTTGCAGAGGAACTGGTGCCCTCAGCTTGGATGGTCAAGCATGCCCGTAGGCAAGCTCTTCGGGATTCCCATATCCCGAAGGACAATGTTCCTAGGGAGCTGTTCTAGTCTTTCACGGAGGACATGAATTTGTTCTCCGAAGACTGCTGGGAAATGGCTCCCCAGATGGCGAAGGGCATGCTTACCCAAGCTTCCTTTAAGGCAGTTGCCGAGGAGTACGCCAATGAGGATACCCTTGCTGCTAAGGTTTCAGAGCACGCTGCTCAGGTAGTTCTTCGGGCCTCTTAATTTTTTTTAAATGCTTGGCTTTCCTTATGAAAATTTCACTAAGTACCTTCTTCTTTTTTGCAGCTCCTGGGGTATAGTGGATACCTTCAAGCTTGGGCAGTGAAGTAATCTTCAGCCCGAGCTTGGACCGAGGATAAATTATAGAAGGCCAAGGTTTTCTATGCCAACTCGGTTGTGACGAACACTGAGCTGAGCCGAATAGCCAAGGAGAGGGTTGCCAATCTTCGGGAGGAATTCTTGAAGGGCCAGGAAAAGCTCTTGAAGGATTTTTCCCAGAAGATGTCTGACCTTGGCGTGAAGGTGGTGAGCCTAACTTTGGCCAACGAGGCCTATCAAAAGGGTAAAGAGGAAGACTCTGCTCTCCTGGCGAAGGCACTTGCTGATAACGCCGAGCTTCAAGCCGAGGTCGAGGCTTTGAAGAATGAACCAAAGAAGAAGAAGGTGAAGGTGCTGAAGAAGGAGGTTGCTGACCTTCAAGACGAGGTGGAGAAGCTGTCCCTTGCAAAAGATACGGCCGTTCAGGTGACCAAGGTTGCCTTCCAGGATGGTTTCTGTTTGGCTCGCCACCAGTTCTTGAAGAAGTATCCAGACCTCGACGTCTCCTTATTAGCTGGCCTAGACATTCCCGAGGAGCCTCGGTGGACTTGGTCAAAGATCGAGCATCTCAACCTGCCGCTTGCCCCCACTCCTCCGACACAAAAAGCGGTGGCTAGGGACACAAGAGCGGGAGCTTCTCAGGACCCCGGGGTTTCTTAGGCGTTTTAGGACCTTTCCCTTTTTTTTCTTTGTAATTTCTTTTCTTGTAACCTTCTCCTTGTAATAAGGCCTTCTTTAATGGAATTTTTCCCTTTTTCCATAATTTGTCTAAGTCTTTGAGTAATAACTTCTATTTTCCGGCAATCCCGACCATTTTCAATCAAGGGACTTTGGAAAGTATTTGTTTACTCGCTCTGTTAGTCATCTTTGGAAAAATGTCCATTTTCGACGGAGTCCCTCAAGCAAGATTGTGGCCTACTCGCAATGCACTCACTTTTTGTGAGAATGACTCAATCATCTTCAGAAGTAAATAAATTTTACAAGCTTCTAAACCCCATCTTTTTTTTTAATTAATTTGTACAATCTTTTACCAAGATTCTAAGTATAGAACTTCTTCAAGGTGTCTGAATGCCATGTATTTTTCAATTCTCCACCCTCGGAGTTGCCAAGCTTATAGACTCCCTTTTGGACTTCACCGAGGACCAAGTAGGCCATCTCTCTATGTTCGTTAATCAGATCGAGCTTAGTTCTCAATCCAAGGTCGTTTCCTCCTTCATCGAACACTTGTATTCTAACTGACGGCCGTACTACTTCTATAGGGATAATGGCCTCTGTACCGAAGACAAGTGAGAAATGTGTATCCCCCGTGGCCTTTCGGGGCGTTGTCCGATAACTCCACAGCATACTAGGGAGTTCTCTTGGCCACTTTCCCTTTGCTTCCTCCAACCTCTTTTTCAGACCCTCTTTTATGGTTCTGCTGGATACCTCTACTTATCCGTTGCTCTGGGGAGGAGCTACCGGGGCGAAGTGAATTTTTATCCTGAGGTTTGTGACAAATTCTTGGAATCCCTTGTCTGTAAACTGGGAACCATTATCAGCTACTATCACCCTCGGTATGCCAAATTTGCATATAATGTTCTTCCAGACGAACTTTTGTATATCTTTAGCCGAAATAGTTGCTAGGGGTTCTGCCTCGACCCATTTAGTGAAGTAACCCACTGCCACTACGCAAAACTTCACTCCTCCGGGTGCTGTCGGGAGTGGCCTGATGAGATCTATGCCCCATACCGCAAAGAGACAAGGGTAATCTGCCGAGGTTATTAACTCTGAAGGCAGTCTTTGAATGCTGGCATGTCTTTGGCAATTGTTACACTTCTGGGCGAACTACCTTGCATCTTTTCTCAAGGTGGGCCAGAAGTACCCTTGGCAGAGTATTACCCCCGCCAAGGCGTCAGATCTGATATGGGAACCACAAGCCCCATCGTGGACTTCCTCGAGAACCATCTTAGTGTCTTCTTCGCTGACACACCTTTGCAACGGATTCACGTACCCTTGTCGGTATAGTTCTTCCCCAATTAGGAAATATCGTTCGGAACGTATTCGCACTTTTGCCGCTTCGTGAGGATCTTTGGGAAGCTCTTTGGTTGTAAGATACCTCTTTATAGGATCTTTCCACCCTTTGTCCAAGGTTGCTATACTTAGTGTTGCTATGCTCAGGTGGCTCAATACTTCGGTGAACCTTTTTGATTTGGCCAGGCTGTCTGCTTCGGCATTGTCTCGGTGAGCTACATTGTCAATATGTACTGCGTCGAACTCTTGGATGAGCTTTGATACGTATTCATGATATTTTGCAGAAGTTGGGTCCTTTGCACTATAGTCCCCTGCCATCTGCCGCACCACTAGTTGGGAGTCACTGTAGGCTTTTAGATTTCTCACACCAATCTTTCTAGCCAGGCGTAACCTTGCTATGAGAGCTTCATACTCTGCCATATTATTGCTGACGTTAAACCCAAATTTGATGGATTTCATAACTTCCAGGCCTTCGGGGCCATGAATGATTACCCCAGCCCCCTGGTGTTCGGAGCCGGAGGCCCCACCTACAAACAAAGTCCATTTTGGTTCACTTTTGCCAAGGTCCGATTGTTCTTCTTCGACCATAGGTACTTCAGCAATGAAGTCTGCAAGGACTTGGGCTTTTATTGCTTTCCTTGGCTCATAAGTAATATCATACTTGCCAAGCTCTATGCACCACTTGGAAAGTCTTCCCGAATGATCTACTCTCTTCATGACGTCCTGAAGAGGTAGGTTACTTCGGATAGTAATGGGGTGAGCATGAAAGTACAGTCGTAGTCTCCTGCTTGCTAACACCAGGGCATAAATAGCTTTTTGTAGTAGGGGATACTTGACCTCGGTGCCATGCAGGGACTTGCTTACGTAGTATACTGGCCACTGCTCCGTCCCCTCTTCCTTCAGGAGCATCGAACTCAGTGCTTTTTCGGTAACGGCAAGGTATAACACGAGAGGTTCCCTCTCTCGTGGTTGCCGAATAGTGGGTAGGTGAGCTAGGTAGACTTTGAGTTCTTCCCAGGCCTTTTGGCATTCCTCATTCTAGGGATGGTCATTGTCTTTGAGGTTGCCACCATTTTTCGCTGCCTTGGTAAGAACCTTAAAGAATGCTCGACAGCGATCCCCATACCTGAAGATGAATCTGCTAAGGGACGTTATTCTCCCCGTGAGCCTTTGCACATCCTTTGTTATAACAGGAGTCCGGAATTCGAGTAACGCTTTGAATTTTTTGGGGTTGGCATCGATGCCTCTTTCCGATACCATAAATTCGAGGAATTTGCCTGAGCTTATGCCGAAGATGCATTTTTCCGGATTAAGGTGAATTCCAAATGCTCTAAGTTGGTGGAAAGTTTCCTCCAAATCTGTGATATGACCGCCAGGCAGCTTGCTCTTGACTATCATGTCATCAACATAAACTTCCATGTTTCTCCCTACTTGGTCTTTGAAGACCTTGTTCATCAGCCTCTAGTAGGTAGCTCCTGCATTCTTGAGCGCAAAGGGCATTTTGACATAGCAATATGTACCAACTTCAGTGATGAAGGTGATTTTTTTCTCATCTTCGGGGTTCATTCTAATTTGATGATACCCACTGAAGGCGTCGAGGAAGCTCAGAAGTCCATACTCAGCAGTTGAGTCCACCAACTGGTCTATTGGCGGGAGAGGATACAAATCTTTAGGGCAAGCGTCATTTAAATTTCGGAAGTCAATGCACATTCGGAGCTTGTTGCTTTCTTCTTTTGTGGCGATGACCACATTACTTAGCCATTCGGGGTATTTGACTTCCCTGATTATGCCCGCTTCTATCAAGTGTTGGACTTCGGTTTTGACGAAGTTATTTTTATGTACCGAGAGACTTCACTTTTTTTGGCGAATAGGCTTTGCCTCTGGGCTCACTTTAAGGCTATGCTGTATTATACGGGGGTCTGCCCCAAGCATATTTTTCGGCGAGTAGGCAAATAGATCTTTATTCATCAGTAGAAAAGATACAAGTTTTTGTTTGTCACCTTCGGCCAATTTTTTCCCTATTCGGGTATTTTGGCCTGGGACAAGCTCTATTTCTTCCGTTTCTACTTTTTCAGGATCTTCTGTTCCTTCTCCTTTTGGCTCTTGTGGGGGTAAGGCCTTTGTTTCCGTAGTCTGTGTGCAGTTCGTCAATGGGGCCTTTCTTGCCTTAACAAACACTTTCCTCACTTCACCTTGGTCGATGAAGATCTCAGCATCTCCATCCTTCGTGGCGAATGTGACAATTAGATACTTTAGATCGGGGCGGATGTGATGGTTCCCTTGCGTTTACCTTCCAAGAATGGCGTTGTATGAGGACATCTATGATGATGAACCTCGTCATTACGGAGGCAAACAACTCATCCTTGTTGTTTACCGAGGTTCCTCTCAGCATCAAGGGGAGATCAATCCAGCCGAGGACGGGGAGTTCGGATGGCCATACTCTAAAGGTAGGGGAAGTGACGGACTTGAGGTCGCTCCTCGAGATACCCAGACTCGGCAACAGGTGCGAGAATAGGACGTCTGCATTCGAACCGTCATCAAGTAACACTCTCTTGACATCCCAGCTGCCTATTCTTGCCATAACCAGGAGTGGATCATCATGGGGAAATATGACGGTGGACCCATCTCTCCGAATCAGCTTTTTTGATGGGCTCCCATGTTCCATTACCGAAATCTCCCTAGCATTTCTCTTCCTTTCCGCTAATGGCAATCCTGTTGTGATTATTTGTATCACTCTTGCCAGGGGTGCGCGGGCGCCTTTTCGGACTTCGGTTCCGTCGTCTGTCCGAGTCGTATTCATCGTCATCTCTTTTCCCCTCATCTTCTCTTCTTCCCTTCAGGGAAGGCATCCACAGGTAACGTCGGAGTTGATCTTGCTTTATCAGGGATTCAATGTACTTCTTCAGCTGAAAGCAGTCTTCGGTATCATGGCTGTGGTCTCGATGGAACTGGCATAACTTCTTCATATTCTTTTTGTTGTCCGAGGTCATGGCCTTCAGTCGCTGGATTTGAGGTCCTTGCCTTTCCATTGCCATGAGGATGTTCGTCCTTGAGGTGTTCAGAGGGGTGAAAGCCAGCGGCTTCTTTCCCCTAAGCTTCCGAGTTCATCCCCCTGATTCGGTTGGATAACAAGGTGGCTGGCTCGGCCCCTCGGTGCGAATGGGGTCGGACTTTGGGCCTCCCATCCTTAGTTCTTCAGCAGTCATGTGCTGCTCGGCCCCTTAGTAGAATTCACCAAGCGTGTCGGGGGGATCCTTGGAAAACTCATAGAACAACTGGGAGTCTCTCCGAAGCCCTCGTGTCATGGCCAGGATACGTATTTCTGGCCTGAAATCTGGAGCACTCAAGGCTTCGCTGTTGAACCTTTCGACATAGTAGCGAATGGTTTCCTCACTCTTCTGCGCTATGTCGAACATTTGGACTGACATCTTCCCCAATGGTCGGCTAGCAATGAACTGCTGTGTGAAGGCAGTAGACAATTCTTGAAATTCCATGATGGCCCCAAGAGCCAATGAGTTATACCACGCCGTTGCTGGTCCGGCAAGGGTGACCTCAAAGCATTTACATAAGGTGGCCTCATCAGCGCTGTGCAGCACCATGCTGCGCTTGTATTTCGTCAGATGAGCTTGAGGGTTGGTTCGGCCATCGTAGGTCTCTAACTGAGGTACCCAAAAGTCACTCGGCATGGGTGCTTCGACCACCGCCCGGGTGAATGGTAATTCATCCCTGTTGAAAGTTTCTGATAACCTAGCCCAGACGGGCTTCCGAGCTACCTGCCTCTCTACTCTTTCTAGCCTCTTTAAGATTTTCTCCACGAGGAGTGTAACACTGGGCTCTTCTTCCTACTGCCGATAGGTCTCCGGGAACGGGGACTGACGTCTCTTCTTTGGGGAGTGACTTCGACGCCGAGGAGATGGTGATTTTTCTTCGGGTGAAGAACTTCTTTGGCGGGGAGTTTTAGGTCGCTTTGACCCTGTTTCTCCCGCGGGGTGCGTTGCGAGGGGCATGTTTTCCGTTGAGGACTCATCTCGTTGTTTAGTTGACCTGGGGCTTTTTTCTTGACAAGGTACTGGTGAGGAGGGCCTTCAACCCGGAGTTGGTTGTGGCCATCTTCGGCCTAACTGCTGCGTCATTTCGGCCACGACGGAGCGTTGGAAATCACGCAGGAAGCCTATGGTGATAGTAAGAGGATGTTCATTCTCGGGCAAAGAAGTCCTGCTGCAGTTTGTTCGGTCGCCGGTTGAACCTCTGGCCTGGATGGGGAGCTTGGCAGTCCCTTGTCCTTAGAACGCCGAGTTTCAACGATGGTGACCTGGGGCTAGGTTCCCACAGACGACGCCAAATGATGCCCAGCAGCATCTTCATCATGTGACATGGTGAGACCGAGAGGGACTTTCGGTGTGGGAGAGCGCCTAAAATGGAGATTTCCCAGGAGAACCTGCCTGAAACATTCACAAAACAGGGGTTAAGAGGTCCCCGGAGCCTTTTTCTAGGGAGGAGCCTCCGATGCCCAAGTCAGTGATTTGGGAGGTAGGGAGAGAGTAGTATGGGCCAAAGACTTGCCTGTTCCCTTTTTTGGAAGGAGGAAAAGAGAGATCGAGAGAGACCCCTGCTGAGACCGTTTCCCTGATATATATAAGAGGGGGTAAACCGTTCAGATGGTGACACGTGTACGGTTGGATGCTGTCTGTACTTCCAGGTGTGGGGGCCCCTAGCCACCTGCAGACTACTCGAGCCACGGGTTAGGGCAAGCACAGCCCTACATGACAAGACGTAGGCGGCGTCGGCGCGTCGGAGTGCATATGAGGGCGGCGTGTAGGGTATGCGGGCGACATGTCAGAGACTTCTTAATTGCTCATGCCGTACCTCGGAGGTCCCTTTGGTTGAGGTCTCCCTTCGGGGCGAGAGGCCTTTTCCTGGAGTCATACCGGTAGTTTGGGGGATTTCCTGGTTCCGAGGTTACTCCTTCGGGGGGATTTTCTCTTGCCGAAGGTGGCTGGTCTTTCTCCCTCGAAGCTGGATCGGTCTCCTTCCCGAGGAGGCAAGACGCTAGTTTTCTGATGTTGGTACTGGCGGACTAGAGGGATCCTGCACACAAGACGCTAGACTCCTCCTTCCCGAGGTTAGTACTGTCGTTCTTCGTGGGTGACGCCGGACTTTCCCGAGCGTGATGTCGAACCGAAGTCCTCAGGTGAACAGGGCGATAACACTTCGGCTATCAACAATTGGCTAGTTATTACTCACAAAGTGTCTTAAAACGTTTACATGCAACTAGTTTCTTACCCTATCCTGCACAGAAAATATACATGCGTCATCCTGGCTATGCATTAATGATAAACAAGAAAAACAATAATAAAATTATGACATGGCCTTTATCTAAGAAAACTAATTTAAAAAATCCACAACATAAAAAATTTAGTTGCTTTAACTTTAAGTAACAACTATATGCATACATCTAAACCTTATATGCACTCAAATGTAACTTTAGTGTTATACACACAAATGGATACTAGTAGAGACAAACATAGTGCACAAAGTACCAAATGTACAAAGAAAACACTTCTAAGAGCCCACCTTTCCTCCCACTTAAGCTTAAGCTAGCTTTATGTGCAAGCCTCACATTCCTTGTGCTTACTTAGCCTTAAAAGTTGAAAATGCATCACTTTGATTAATACTAACTTACATCATAAGCAATCATTGACCATAAATCTTATACATAGAGAGTACATTCAAACCAAATAGAACCTAGCACTAACAACCGCCACATACCAATTGTTAGAGATAACTAGCCACCTAAGCACTTACGCAGCATTTAAGAGGTGAATACTCGAAAGTACTCAGCAAGAGATTCGGCACCTGTAAGGAAAACTTGTGCAAACATGGCAAGTATTATATATATATATATATATATAATAAACATGGCAAGTATTATATATAATAAACAAACAACCAATGAAGCATACAACACAACATACAATTTTCTCAAGCAATTTGTAAACAACAACAATGTAATGAAATACATGGATGGATGACTGAATGTGCATGCTAATGCATTTAAAACTTGCTTATAGTCAAAGGTGCTCTTAACTGGCATGAACTGATATGACTGCGATACTTAGATATTGACTTACATATTCGACGGTAGCATTTAAACAACCCCATGATGTCTTCTTATGAGATCCATAGAGTAAGCCATTGCCTACTCAAACCTTGCTCGCATTTGACAAGCTACTTAGAGTAAGTTGCCACTTACTCACCTCTTACCCACCTTTTCCCCTTAATTGTTGTTTGGGTAACAGACATAGTGGCCAAACTTCATCAATTTTCCCAAACTCGACTCGGGCACCTTAGTAGATCACTTACAAATTCCATCAACATGGTTGGCACCTTTTGAGTTCACATAATGCCCAGAGGCTTCCAATCACAACTCTAGAGCCATTAGGTAACCTAAACCATTAGGTTTTTTTCCAAGGCTAGAGGTTTATGACCTCAATCCTTGGTTATTGGCTATTGGAGCACACAAATATTATTCCCATCTTAGTGCCTGGCAAAAAGCTTATTCATTAGCACTTAGCCCGATTAACCACTTACTTATTACCCACTAATATTGCATTATATTGCCTTTAAGAGTGGGTTTAAGTCCTGGATTAAAGTTCTAAATACCTTAGATTAAGCCTAGGAAGGAAATCGAACTACTAGGGCACTCAAAGCATGTTGAAAATATGACCCCTTAGCATTCTTATACTACTTATGGACCATTTAATCATGCCATAACTTGAATCTCTTACCTCAAATCAATAATTTCCCAAATTCAAGCAATGATGTACTTTAAGCTCAACCTAGCTCCAATGGCTCCCAAATTTTATTTCTTTGCAAATAAGTACCACAATCTTTCTATGAAGACCATTTTTAACTCATTGATACCGTTAGAACCAACCCATAGGTTAAGAAGTGTCTTATCTCATGAATTTAGCTCAAAACCACCAAGAATATGTAGGAGTTTTTCCAACGCACCAAAATAGCTAAAAATCTTGTTTGGGGCCTATTGTGATAGCTTTAGGGGCATTAATTTCATGAAAAACTTAAGCTAAATTGAAGGATTAAGGATGTATGAGGTGAGGCTTGAGGGTGCTGTAGGTTAGCACAATGAAGGAGAAGATGAATGGTGATCTTCTCTCTCCAAAAATTTCTCCTACAATCCAACCTCCTTAAACTTGCTTAAGGTAATTAATCTTTCTTAAGTCTTTCTTTAGTCTTCCAATCAATTCTTTTTAGCCCCAAATGAATGAAACCTAATCTCCTATGTTTTCATTTAAACTTATCACACACAAAACCATTTAAACACTTAAGCCTTCAATTTTCTTACTTGGTGTAAATAAGCTATTCCTTGACACTTATTGCTTCTAATGAGTCACAATGCCTATGGATTTGACATTTTCACCTACATGACAATAATTTTTCTGAATTTATAAACATGCCACTAATTTGTGTCAAATTTACCATTTTACCCTTTGTAACTCTTAGGTGTGAAGTTATACTTAGGAACCCTTATGGAGCTTACTTTAGTTGCTTAATTCATTTAATAACACACTTATTTGATGATTAAACTTGCATGATTAAACTTAATTTAAAAAATAAAAACATTATGGATATAATTGTAAGTAATCAAAATTTTAGGACTTAATTGACAAGAGTACCAAAATTATGGATAACATTGTAAGGAATTAAAGTTTGAGGACTTACTTGACAAAGTAACAAAATTATGGATAAAATTGTAAGTAATTAAAGTTTCGGGACTTAATTGACAAATGTTCTAAAATTATGGATAAAGTTGTAAGTAATTAAACTTTAAGGGCTCAACTGACAAAAGTTCAAAATTTAAGTAATTGATGTTTAGGGATGTAATTTAAAAAGAAATAATTAAATTTTTGTATAAATTTTCAAAATTTGGAAGATGTGAGGGCGTGGGGTATTCTAGGATGAGTAGAGGGACACTTGACTCCAGTCAGGATCCACTTCATCTTTTGCCCATTGTTGTAACGCCCCCAATTTTATGAACCTTAATTTTAAAAGATATCTTAAATTCCCAGAATTATAAAGCATTTAATTAAAAATAATTTAAGAAATATGAGGTAAAACATTTTATTTAAATTATTTTCCAAAAAATGATAGTATTAAATGAAATCAGAGTAGTTAAGTGACAATCCCAGGAAAACTCATATGTGGATAATGTGCCAATTTAAACAAACCATATGTTTCTTTATAAATTAAATAGCACAAAATTGAAACCCAGTCCCAGCTAATTCTACTTTTGAGGGGCTACAACGTACCCTCACTTAGTTTGCTCCACATCTTGAACCTCATTATATGGTTTAGTGTAATCTGTCTCCTCATAGTACTCACCTAAGAAAAACATGTTAGAAGGAGGGGTGAGCACAACTTGCTCAATAAGGGGAAAGTATCAAGCCCATCATATGGGTCCTAATATTCCCGTAACAAACAACAACGAATAATAAACTTTAAGTTATAGTAATTTAATTAAAGAACAATTCCATAAAACATCATAACAACAATATCAAAGTCCTACTAGCATGCTTGAACTGCCATGCATATGTATAATTCCTTTTACTGATTAAATAATATCTTATTGATCGATCATTTAATCCAATTCTTAAATGCCGTCGGACGAACCTAGGGTGGTGAGTGTGTACATCACCCACTCTCGGGATAACTCTTAGGCAGTGCCACTAGGGATGCCACCAAGCCAGAGCCTCTCGGGATACCTACGCCGAGGTAGAGCCTCTCGTGATACCAGCCATAAGCATGGTCCCTCATTAGCTATGGTCTGACAGTGCACAAATCATACTTCCATACTTCGTGTTAATACCGGGTCATGACTAGGGACGGTCCGCCGCTACCCTAACATGCCTCTCGGGTTCGAATCGTCCGTTCCAAACCTTTCATCTAAATTTACGGTTGTTAGGTCATGTAGATATGGTTCGTCACCAACCTTGCATGCCTCGTATTTTATCTTACTCCTAAAATCTTTTACTTAATGCAATCTTGTGTATGACAAACATCAATCATATGCAACAATCAATTGATGCATGACTGTAGCTCATTTTATTTTAGCTCTTTTTAGTAGAATGCCACGATTCTAGTGCATCCTATTTCTTTTATCGTGTTATCTGAGCTTAGTGTTATATGATGTCATGACAATCAATGATATCTTTTTAAGTGTATTTGTGATAAATGTTCATCTGATTTCTCATGAATTCTTTCTAAATTAGTCATTTACCATTTACGCTCATAATCCTTTATCTATTGGCTTATAGTAATTTATTACGGCCTTAACATGCCACTAACGGTTGCTTTCAATCTCATCATGTTGCTAGTGAGCTTGTCGGCCCTAAACATGGTACTAGCGGTCTTTGTCTTGCCGGCCCTAAACATGGTACTAACAAGTTTATTTAGGTAGTCCTAACATATTTCTAATTTAATTCTTGTTACAAGCGGTCTTAGTATGATACTAGTGCCAAACATACATCATACATCACATCATTACAACCATGCAACCAACAAACCAAAATTACATCTCAATAGAAGAGAACTAAAATAAAATAAAATAAAATTCTAGAAAAACTAATTAATTACCCTACCCCTATTGCTCACGCATTTAAAGATTTTGTTTAGCCCAATTGTTTACTTAAAATTTATTATTCGGGTTGATGCTTATTTTGGGCCTAAGAGGGCCCACGAGAACTAACCCGCTTTTCTCCCTTACCTAGTTCGGAATAATACGGCGAAAGAGGGCGATTTCCTAGGATGGTCCTACAAAATGTTAGTAAGGTAGAAAATTAGAGAATATGCTAAAATTTAGAATTTTCCTAAATGGTACTTGGAAGGTTCATGTTCTTGGCATCTAGGCCGAAATTTTACCTAATGAGCAAAAAGGGTCTCGGGGTGTCTCCAGTGGCCTCGTGCCTATTCAGGATCGTGTCGGGAGCATTCTTGATATTGATCCTAAAAATTACAACGGCCACACACTAAGTTATATACTCATTTTCTAGTTGTAAAAAGTGATCCTGGGAGAAAAAAAGTCTTTATTTCGGTTATCGATGTGCTTTTGAGATATCTAGCGCTTCGGGAGTCCAAAAAAACACTAAATCCTTAAGTAAGGAATTTCTAACCTTTTGTAACAACATGGATAGCAAGGAAAAGAGAATTATTAGGGCCACAAGATTTAAAAATTGGCAGCCAAAATAATTTTAAAAAGGCTACGGTGGCTTACCGGGGCTTAGGAACAAGTATGGACCTGATTACACTTGAAACAAATGCAAAAACCTAAAAGTCGGATTAACGATAATATACCAAAAAAATTACAGCAAGGATATAAGGCCTTTAGGTGCTGGAAAAAAAATTAAAAGAGTGGTATAGAAGGATTTGGACTCACACAAATGAATCTTGGATCGTCGGTACGCGTAGGATTGATTTTGGTATCCGGATGTGGTTTCTCTTCAACTTAATGAACCTAAGCAATAATAGGGAATTTAATAAAATAAAAATAAATAAAAAAATTGCTTGGATGATGGAGAATAAAGCCCAATGGTTGGACTTACGACGGTTCGACAAAGAACGCAATCGAGATGACAACGATACACAATGGTGTGATGATGATTCTTCTAGTGCAATGACTTCTTCTCTCCAAATAGACTAACCAGCAATATTGGATCAATTAAATGGCTGTGTAGATGGAGTAAGAAGAATTTCGGAGAGAAATATAGTTAAAAAATATATATTAGAAACTAATTCATTTGGCAAGAGTAGGCTTAATGGCCATTACTGCTATTTCTTTTTCCATTGTGCCTTGGCGATGGAGAATGGTTGGAGAAGGAAAGGAGAAAAGAGCCTGTCAGAATTTGGGCAAATGGCAATTGGAGTCGTAGATGGGATCAAGCGGAAACAATTAAAAAGGAAAAGTAAAATAAATGTAAATAGTAATAATAGTAATTGTAGGATAACTGGTAAGAAAATGGTTAGTGTGATTGCAATGGAACTTAGCTATATAAATAAGGTAAACTGAATTTGAATAAATAAATAAATAAAACAAAACAAAATCATAGGGTGCATTGCGGCTGTAGGTTTATTTATTTTAATAATAGGGTTAAGTGAAAAATTATTGTATGTAACAGTAGCATGAATCCGATATGAACCATACACTCGCTTATGCTAAAATTTTGAAACCCTAAGCAAATGAATTCAGAAGTGAGTGAGGAAAATTTCTTTTGACTAATTTTTGTGAGAAAAATCCAGTGGTACTCCTAGAATTTCCGTTCTGTGCTCGGTTAGAAATAACAAAAATGCCCTTAGCCTAAAATAATGACTTTGAGCTTTCGGATTGGAATTTGACTTAGTGGCCACTAAAGGAATTATCTAAGGATCAAGATTTTTAATTTTATGTTGATTTTCAAAATTGGTAGGTAAAATTATAAAAATACCCTTGAGGATAAAATGTTAATTAATTAATTTTTATTTATTTATTTTATTTATTTATTTATTTTAATTTTATTTATTTATTTATTTAGGGTGATTTGGTAATTTTATTTTACTTAATTTCTAGGGTTATTACAGTCCAGAATTGGTCAACGGAACACCTGCCCACACCACATGGGCTATCCTTTAGAAAAGAATAAACGTTAGGTGCTTATGTTCTGGAATTGGAGCCTATATATCTACATAAGTCTTCCCACAATTCACTCATCTGGGACATAGGGGTGTTACAAACTCCCCCCCTTATGTACCCAACATCTCCATTGGGGTCAATCGGATTACTTGGTTCTCCAGACTAAGTAACCTCTCTAACCAGACTATTTAGCCCCTGGCCAAGTAGCCTCTCGAATCCAGGATCAGTCCCGGTGCACGATGCATGTGCATACCCACAATGTCACACCATCATGGTCCTAGGTCGGCTTTGATACCATCTGCAATGACCCAAGTCCAGAACTGGTTAATGGAACACCTGCCCACACCACATGGGCTATCCTTTAGAAAAGGACAAACGTTAGGTACTTATGTTCTGGAATTGGAGCCTATATATCCACATAAGTCTTCCCACAATTCACCAATGTGGGACATGGGGGTGTTACAATTGTCGTCCAGGAATATGGTTGAACATTTGATGCGTTGGCTATTAGGACCATGCCACTAGCCCATAGTTACCAACCAAGCATACCAGCATGCACACTTACCACACACACTTTAGGGGATCGACAATGGCATCATAGATGCTCCAAGACACGCAGGGTAACTATCATCCATCATTGGACTTAATGGAGGTTTCGATCAAGAGTTGATCAGTATAACCTTGGATCATTGGCTCTTGATCTGTCTTGGATGTTTCCAAAGTAATTATCTTTGACGAAACAGCAATTAGCCATGGGACAATAGGGATGAGGGGGTGAATTTAGCGGGACACTCCTGTAGGGGAGACTTCTAATGATGAGGAGACTTTCAATGCCTCACCGGCCCCTGGGGGCCCAACATGTTGACTTATGGACACTTCCTCCAGTAGGAAAACGTCAGACGATCATTCTATATGAGTAAGTGTACTATGTTTTCAATGTTTTCTTAAAGCGTAAAAGTTGCAAAATTCCTTTAATTAATTAAAATTTTAATTAATCATTGTAGTATTTTACTAGATATGTCCGTCCGGTATACTAACTATTCTATTTTTTGGCAATTGTTGAGTGGGCCTTGCCCCTTATGAATGGAGATACCACATGAGATATGCGAGGAGTATGTCACCCAACTGATCATAAGTTTCTTAATTATTTTTTAAGTATTTACATTAGGTGATTGGTGTTTAATTAAATTGACATAATTTTAGGAGTTGTTTTAGTGGGACCCTCAGGACTTTGCCGATATCGTCAACTCTTTTTTTACTATTGCTTAAGCTCCACATAGAGTATAGAAATGAAGGGCAGATGCGATGAAGATGGTCTCAGGGTGGAATACCTAAAATCTTAACTTCGATCTTTTATGGTTGTGTGTTCCCTTCGCATACAATACCAACTTGTGGCAAAAGATGTGTGTCTTCTGGTAGGAGTAGCGGCAGAAGTGGTATAAAGATAGGAAGAAGGTCAAGAAGGCAATGGATACACTTGGACCAGATCATCAGTAATGTATCCCTTTCCCTATTGGAAAGGGTACTTTAAATGGGCGATCGTCCTGGGGTCATTTCTTCACTCCACTTCATTATTGATTCAAGATTACAAGCCTCAAGCAGCACCACCGAAGAAGAAGAGAGAATCTGTGATCAGCATACATAGATTCATGCCATTGTAATTATAAAAAATTGTGATTATAACTTTTTATGGGAAAGAAACTTACAAAAGGATTTAATTAAAAGCAAATTTCAAAAATAATTATTTCTAAGTATATATCCTTATGATGTATAATGCAGCATGAATGGCATAAATGGTATAGTGTAACACCGGCTCCATCATGATAAGAGGTGAAACTAAACGCAGCTAGTAGGGGCCCAGGTTCCCCTAAAATTGTAAAATACTAGTAATTTGCTTTAGAATTTAAAGGTAAATGTATTCTTGTTGCTCCTTAAAATAAGTCAAAATTTCTTATAAGAACTATAGTTTAAGAAAATATTTGTTTTGACCCATTCTTTATAAAAAATCTAGACCTGCCCTTGACGACAACAGGAACATTTTGGGTGAAAAGCAAAGACATGTGGCTTTTCACGATTTTCTTAGTTAAAAAAAAATATCAAATAGTAAATTGCTTATTATGAGTGTGATATGCTTAATGGTATGAATATTACAAACACTAATTAGTAGGAGCATGTCCACCCCAAGTAAATGCTATCCTATACATCAAGAACTTAGGTTTTGTTCGTCCTTTGTTTAATCTACTATTATGATTAATGAATGAGGAAGAGCGACTGAAAAAAAAAAAAAGAACAGAAAATAGGAAGTCCCTCTCCTTGCTAACCATGTCTTGTCCTCGTGAAATCAGTACAACAACAATAAAGAAAGATTTAATACATGGGAATGAGCAAGTCTGAACAGCGAAACCCAGTGAATACATGGATTAGTCGTTTTTATTAGTCGCGAAGAAATAGTCCAAGTCGTTTTGTTTAAACGTTTTAGTTGACTGCGATAGATGTTTGTGGAAGTGGCGAGGATTACAAATTTTGTAAGTGATAACCTGAGATCCTTAGATTAAAATTTTATAACAATATTAGGTTGGCTTTTTTTTTTTTTATCATAACATTAGATTGTTTAAGTTTGGGTTTGTGAAATGTTTCACACAGTTTTAATTGTGCGGTAAACATTAAAATATTACATTAAGGTGAAAAATAAAAATATAATTTTTTCACACCTCTTTATATATATTCTAATTATTTTAAACATGACTTACCAAATATAAATAAAATATATTGAAAAACGTGGTCTGCTTTGGAGAAAATTGAAAGAGGAAAATAAAAAAATAATTATAATAGTTTTCAAATCCCAATCATGTTATTTTTTTTAAACGGCAAGAGAAAAAAATTATTAAAATAATGATGAGCAAATAGTGGAACCTTCCTGTTAGCTGCTGCAAATGTAGCTCCAGAGTGTTAAACCCTTACCCATAATCCATCACCAATAGATCCAGCTGTCCAGATCAATCATGTTAAAATATACCAAAATTTTATTCTTAAAACAAAATAAAATAAATGACATAATATTTCTGCTAAATATGTCTGCCATTTATGTTTTTTTTTTTATGTTTTATATGTACGTGTTCTACAATGATGAAATGATTTAAAACCAAACAAGAAAAAAAAAATAATTTTCCCCTAACATGTGTAGGGTGCCACACAATAAATTGATGAAAGGCAAAATTATATACATGCCGTATATCACATACCTGCCTCTACCAAACCTTCAGAAGCCTTAGTGTGCATGTCTATATATATATATACTAGTAACTGTATATGTGTGTTGCATGTGAATTAAATACTAAGTTATTTTTTACTTAAATAACTATAATTCTAATTATTTTGTCTAAAATAAATAATAGCAATAAATATTTAACTTTTTTTTTAGTTTAGATATATTTCTTATTAATTTTTCTATTTCTTATGTACTCCATCCTAAATTCTTTGCACATTTTACGTTTTAGCAATTAATCAATGATTTTTTATTTTCAATATTTTAATATATAAATGAAAAATATTTTTATATAAATTATAAATTAAGACCTATAGTTTCTAAATATATTTTTTAAATTTCTTATAATAAAAAATAATACAAATAAATTTAAGTCAAAAAAATTTAAATTAAGCAAAGAAATTGGGATAGAAGGAGTAGTTTTTCATTATAATATTTCATCAAAACTATCCTCATTTGCGTCATTTATTATAATAGATAGCTCATTGTATTAGATTTCTATTTATTATAAATAAAAACAATAATGACAAAAACAACAACAACAGTAATAATAATATCATGTAGAATACGTTACAAGTAATACTTGTTATAAAAAATTGATAGAATTTTTTTTTGTGATGGTAGAATACTTATAAAATTGCTTCTTGGAATTTTTAATATTTAATTAAAGATGTCAAAATTTATTTGATAGTGTAAAATTTAAAATTAATGTTATTCAATCTGTTAAGAAAAATCTTAATTTAATATCTCAATAGTATTATGTAATTATAAATTTTATTAAAATTTAAGTTGGTAAATTTTATCTTAAGTTCTATAATGTAGATTCAAAAAGTAATGTTTAAAATGGAGATTCTATATATTTTAGTTGGCTCAAACAATAAAATAAATTTACCGTTAATATGTTATCGTAACTTTGACTTTTTAAAGAGACATAAGATAAATTTTTAATAAAATTATTTTGATGTTATACTAAAAATTAAAAGGAACATAGTACATTTGGGACATTTAATAAGAAACTCAAGCAAAAATAAATTTTTTTTGAGAAATATGACACAAATATAGACCATGATGTCAAAGTATAGACTTAGAAAGTAAATATTGAGTTTTTACAAAGGCAAATAACTATAAGTAACCAGTGGTGGCTCCAGGAATTATATCATGTAGGGGCAAATTTAGTGCTTCATTTTCTTAAAATTTTTTTTAATATTTTTAACACAATTAGTTTTGAGGTTGACTTTGGTTTCAATTTATATCTAGTTGACATATGAATAAAACAATTATATCTATAAATACAAGCTACGTACTTCTTTCTTTTGAAAGCATAGATGTTTCTTTTGCTTGGAAATGCATTGATTCATAATCAATAGGCTCCTTTGTTCTTTTATGGGGTTTTCTCTAGTTTCAATAGAATTGTTCTTTTTGCATTTGAGATGTATTCTAAATTGTTTTATTTTATGAGATATTTAAGATTGTTGACATGTTGCAATATAAGATAAAACAATTCATTGGTATCTTTTTATTTTGTATGAAATAAAATAAATAGAGAATTGTATATTTATACCAAAAAATGGAGCTGCATGACTTGTGACCTAATAATTATGAGAGTAATGTAAAATATTCTAGTGGTTAGAGTTCTATGAGAGAAATATGTTTTATTTTAAATAATAATTATGAAATTAAGAAAAACAAAAGCAAATATATTAGGATTTATGTATGTTAAGTACAAGGGAAATCTTTTCTATATAGTCAAAAGGATTCGTTTAAGTCAGATGAAGTTGGATATACACTAATAATATGATCTTCTTTTAAGCATCTCTTATAATATAATTTTGAGTTAAAAATCTACGAATGAATTGATAAAGTAATACTAAAAGATTCAACACTAGATAAAAATTAAATATAAATAAAATTATAGCATATACAAATAAATAAAAAGATGCTAATAAACAACAAATAATACTATAAATCTCTTAAAAACACTAAAGTAAAAATTATTAAAGGGGTGAGGCAAGGTAGAATACACAAAGTAAGTGAGTTCGTGAAAAACAGTAAATTTGGCAGTTAGCAACTGCAATATTTATTGTCAAATTATAAGTAATATTCTCAATTTGCTGTATTGATAAATAAAGAAGATAAGAAGATAAAATAGATAAATTAATTAATTTATTTTTTTTAAAAAAAATATATTCCAGGAGGTGTTGCGGCTAGGTGTTTTATAAGAAAGAAATTAGGGTTAGGGAGAAAAAGAAAAATAATCCTATCAGTCAATTATAGAAGTGGTAAATGATATATCAAGGATCCAAACTTAGTAGACATTTTCATATGTGTCCTATGATTCATTTTTCAATTTAGTGGGGGCAAGTGCCCCCATTGCCCCTATTGTGGAGCCGCCCATGTAATCATCCCCTCCAGCTTTTTGCTGGTTTCATCAATAATATCTGTTTGCGTTATTGACAAAAAATAAAATAAAATAAAATAAAACTAGGTGTAAGGTGCTGGTGTATATAAAACTTGGTATGTTTTCTCTACTGTTGTGACTGGCTCTTGCTAGTCTACTGGTGGTGTACAATACGTCTTCAGTTAAATTATCAACAAGATGAACTCATTTGTGCTGTTAAAGAACCAAAGATCTGATAGTTGTCCTCAACCAGTTGATTGTCTATGCCTAACAGCACAATTTCATACATAATAATGCTCAACTCGGCCATTTATGTTTCCAAAATCATTTTCTGCTTCTATTTTGTGAAATCCAGAGCGTCCCCCCCATTCAACGTTGGAGTTTCTCGCTTGCTCGCATTCAGACTTTTTATTATTTTGGCAGAAATATCAAATTTGTCACTAATATTTTGGGTAAAGAGTAGATATGTCACTATAGTTTTTTTTTGCCCAATCTCTCACTAATGTTTTAAAATAAGCCAAATATGCCACTATCAGTTAGAAAATAATGGAAAAAGGTAAAAATAGTAGGTTTTGAAATCTTGGGGTTATTATGCATCTTTAAAAAAGTATCAGGACATTTGAGATTTTTTCCAAAAGAGGATTTAATCTTTGCTATTAGCATTTCAGCCCTGTCACTATCTCCATCACTAGCGCCCTAGCCCTATCGCCGCCCTCCCTTTGTCTCTACTATCTGATCTTCCTGCCAGCATTTAAGAGAGAGAAAAAAAGAGTCTAATTACAAATTTTTTTTTAAAGTTTGTTAAAACTTGTATTATTACCCTAAAATTTTAAAACTTGTTATTTTTAACATTTTTCATTAGCTTTTTAATGTTTTTCGTTAGATTTTTAACGGTTAGTGACATATTTACTCTTAATTTGAAACTTCAGTAGCATATCCAACCCATTTTAAAACATTAGTGGGAGATTAGGCAAAAAAAAAAACTATGGTAGCATATCAGCTCACAACTCAAAACATTAGTGGTAAATTTGATTCATTTCTTTTGCAGTTCAAAAAAAAAAAAATTTGGATATGCCTTTTATCTTTTATTTTTGAACGGAATAAAAAAAGTTCATTTCTTCTGGTAAGTTTTTTTCATTCTAGAAGTTATGTTTTAGGAAGGTACCTCTCAGAACTCCGAGTTCTTGACATACTTTATTTCAATAATGCGAAGGATACAATAGGACAGAATACAACAACTTACAAACACTGAGACATAGATAATACTTGAAATTAACAGACAAATAAGCGGCAGTTTATTCATTAGTACTAGTACTAGAAATTATGCAAGTGCCTCATCGTTGCTCCTGCAATTGCGCAATCATTTGTTGCTTACTTCTGGGCTGCTGCAGCTTGAAACTGGATGGAAACTGAAGGAATTGCAGCAACAAAGTTCCATTCGATACTTGATGTCACCCCGCCAATGTTATCCTTGGCTGCAGAAGTCGCAATCTCTAGGTTTGTCTTAACGGTCTCCCAGTCGATAACTTGAGTGGCAAGATAGATCTTTGTGTAAGCTTGCTGCATGCATGTTTGTGGTTCTTTAACATACCCAACTAGGTATTTAAGCGTCCTTAGCACACATATATACCTAAATAATGTTGAGCTACGTACCTTCCCGGGTCCAGTTGCAGAATTCTTCCAAGCGGCTACAATTTTCAAGGGAGCTTTTGCCGGGGAGGAGTCATGGGCTGTATACACCAAAGCGCCTGATGAAGTATTATTATTTGCTGTATCTGGTAATTGCTCAAAACTTTCGGTGTTGCTATTCAGGATGGACTGCGGGTAGGGCTTACTAGGGTTCTCTTTGCCATTCCATTCCTTCTGGTCCATCAAACCCGTGGCATAGTTAAGGTAGTTTGAAATGGTGCCCTGTGTTTTGCCACCAGCCATTGTCTGCAAATATTGCAGCTTAATTTTGAGAGAAGAATCGCTTAAAGGAATTAAGTAAAACATACTAAACTAATAGCAAATAAGGGATATTACCAAGCGATTTGGATGCTCTTGCTTCAAAGCTTTGCACTGATTTTTTTGCCTATGCTTAGAGCTCTGCTGTGAGAAATCTTGCAAATGGAAAACTCCTTTATATAGAGTTTTGCTGTCTCTTGTCGATTAAGTAAACCTGATTATTAATTTTTTTAAGCGAAAGAAGTATATAACATACGTGTTTAAAAGTGAAATTCTTCCGTCATATGCCTAAGTTGTGTTCTTTTCCAATTTAAAAAATTCTTTATGTTGTCTCCTCCATGCTTGATTGGGAAAAGGACATGAGTCTACATCCCTTAATAAAATTAATTATAGGGTTTCAATAATCACTATATATAGAAATAATCAGTTTAAATCTATTAATTACATTCTTTTTTCAAAATAATATTTGATTTATGCCATTATAATCATAAAAAATTACGACCAGAATACATAGAATCATGCCATTGTAATGATAAAAAATTATGATTATAACTTTTTATGTGGAAGAATCTAACAGAAAGAATTACTTAAAAGCAAATTTCAAAAATAACAATTTCTAAGTTTATATCCATATGATATATAATGCAACATGAATGACATATATGGTATAGTGTAATGCCGGCTCCATCAGAACAATGGGTGAAATTAAAGGGAGCTAGTAGGGGGCAAAGTTTCCCCAAAATTTTAAAATATAAGTGATTTATTGTAGAATTTAAAGGTAAATATATTCTTACTGCTCCATAAAATAGGTCAAAATTCCTTGTAAAGATCATAATTTAGGAAAATATTTGTTTTGACCTATTCTTTATAAAAAAATCTGGGCCAGTCCTCGACTAGAACAGGAAAGTTTTGAGTGAACAGAAAAGAGATATGGCTTTTCACGATTTTCTTAGATAAAATAAAGAAACAAATAGTAAATTGCTTATTGTGACTGTGATATACTTAATGGTGTCAATATTACAGACATTGGTTAGTAAATGCCATCCGATACATCAAGAACTTAGGTTTTAGTCGGTCTTTGTTTAATCTATTATTGTGACTAATGATTGTGGAAGAGCGCAAGAAAAAAAAAAAGGAAGTCCCTCTCCTAACTAACCATGTCTTGTCCCAGTTTGATCAGTAGGACAATAAAGAAAGATTAAGTCCTTATTTGCCCATTGACGTGGAAGAATAACTAAGCTTCTTGAGAAATATATAAATCTGAATAAGTGTCATGTTGAAAATGCTCTTATGGAAAAAGGCCAGATGTCAAATTTATGGTGGTTATGCCTTTTTTGTTTCCTTTGTATGGAGTCTGAACATCGAAACCCAGTTAATGTTTTTATTAGTCGCGAAGAAATAGTCCAAGTAGTTTTTGTTTAAACGATTTAGTTGACTGCAATAGATGTTAGTGCGAGTGGCGAGGATTACAATTTTTATAAGTGATAACCTGAGAGCCTTGGGTTAGAATTTTATAACAATATTAGGTTGTTTTTTTTATCAGAACATTAAATTGTTTAAGTTTGGGTTTGTGAAATGTTTCACATAGTTTTAATTTTGCGGCAAACATTAAAGTATTACTTTAAGGTGAAAATTTTAAATATAGTTTTTTCACACCTCTTTATATATATTGTAATTATTTTTGTCATGATTTACCAAATATAAATAAAATATATTGATAAATGTGATCTGCTTTGGTAAAAATTGAAAGAGACAAATAAAAAATGATTATAATAGTTTTTCAAATCCCAATCATGTTAATTTTTTTTAAACGGCAAGAGCAAAAGGAATTTATTAAAAGAATGATGAGCAAATGCACAATGGGAACCTTCCTGCTAGCTGCTGGATATGTAGCTCCAGAGTGTTAGACCCTTCCCCCTAATCCATCACCAATACATCCAGGAGGAGTTCGAAACCAACATAAAATCCATCACCTACCACAGCCAGTCAAGCAGAAGGAAAGATCGTGGAATCATACTCAAAGCAATCAAAATTCTTGGGTCTCTTCATAATCCTAGAGAAGACTTTTGCATTACGACCATTCCATATACATCAAATCGATACGAGAAGCACTGCTATCTAGATCAATCATGTTAAAATATATCAAAATTTTATTCTTACAACAAAAAAAACTAATCAAATTACATAATATTTTAGCTAAAATATGTCTGCCATTTATGTTGTTTTATCTTTTATATCTATGTGTTAAACAATGATGTAATGATTTAAAAACAAAAAAGAAAAAAATATTATTTTCCCCTAACATGTGTAGCGTACCACACAATAAACTGATGAAAGGCAAAATTACATACGTACCGTATCCTGCCGAACCTTTACAAACCTTAGTGTGCGTGTTTATATACATATACATATATATATTGCTTTCCCTAAATCGTGTAGCTTGCCATGTGATAAATTGATGAAAAAAAAATTATATACGTATAGTATGCTGCATGCTTGCCTCTAGGGATGGGTATGGAGTGAGTTAATCCATTTCATGGAGCGATCCACCATTGCTCTTCTCTTTTATGAATTGATCCACGACCTGCTTTATTCATTTTTGGATTGATCGACAACCAGCCTCATCTAACTTTTGAATATCCATGGATAATCTGTTGATATCCTATGTATGATATTTTGGTAATCATTTGAAGAAGAAAATTTTTTTTGTAGCTATTTCAAATATTTATTTTTATAGTGATGAAGGGATGCACAAAATGTGTATTCCAATATATAGTTTTTTTCAGTTTTTATTTTTCTTTCCCTGTAAAAAAATATTTATGTTTATGAATATATAAAAGAATTCTCATGTAAAATCAATAACAAAGAATCCAATATCAATATACCTACCTAGATTAACAAATATAAATACCAAAACCAAAATTAGCAATGATTCACAATTTCCAAGGCACTTAACTATGCAAATGAACCACTAGAAATGTAAAACAAACACCCATTTTCTTGGCTTTAGTAGAGTATGCAATTCCTCAAGATTAGGTTGCATCCCTTGTTTGAGAAACTTGATGAAACTGAATTTGAAGCTAGCCTTGGTTCTTCTCTAAGAGACAAAGACATCCACTGGCACCCTATATCTGGCAAAAACTTTGTGGAGATCTGCCACGGAACGGGGCCCCAGTGCCCCGAAATCTCAGCTTGTAGGTCCTTAAGGACTATGAATCCCACTTAGTTACTATTGGCTAACTATTACTCGCCAAGATAAATTAAAACAATTTATATGCAACTAGTTTCTTAGCCTACCCTATAAAAGATATGCATGCTTTTGTCCTGGCAATGCAAACGAATAAGTAAAATATTTGTTAAAAATATTGCTCGAGCATTTCATTTAAAACATACTCAAAGCATGCCAAGATAGTGAAATGCTAGTTACTTCTACTTCAAGTAATAGTCTGTGCATTCTTAACACCACTAGCATGCACCCAAAAGTAACTAGATGGTTTTACATCACAATGTATCCTAATAGAGGCAACACCTTAGTACACAAGGTACTAAACACATGAGACAAAAACCTAACTAAGATCATCTACTTGAGCCCCACCTTTGAGCTATCAAAGCTCCAAGTGCAAGCCCTTCCTTAGTTCTTGTGCACCCTTTAGCCTCTACAGTGTAAAGGCATAAAACTTAGTTATTACATAGCTTAGTCCACAAGTAAACTTAGAATCACAAGGATTCTCAAGGAAGAATACCTGCAAAAGAGAAAGCTTAGGCCACAGCTATCATCTAGTTATTAGGTCCGAGGTTAGAACCTGCACAATAAACTTAAGGAAGTGAGTACATGAATGTACTCAGTAAGGGTCCCTTGGGGTACCTGCAAAGAAGATAGCAGCAAGCCAACATACAACCATGACAAGCAAGCAAACAGACAAGTGGTCAACCAACAAACAAACTCAAGCAATAAAAACATGTAAAATATGCAATGCATGAATGTATGATATGAAATTCACATAACAATTGGGACTTCATGCACACTAGGTGCCATAAGCCTGCCGTGAGCTCAAACGGCGGAGGTACTTGAGACACTGGCCCTCGTATCCCGGGTACTTTACCTCCCATAAGTCCCACCTACGGGTTCTAGAGTAGGTCGTCACCTCCTCTCAAACTTACCCGCCTTTATCCTTAACTTATTGTACAAGGTAGCCATCCAATGTGGTTTAACTAGCCAAACCCTTAGAGTTTAGCTTAGAGCTCCGTAGTGGCTCACTTGCCAAACCAAATGGTTTGGTTGGGATCTACTTAGGTTTCCTTTTTATTGACCAAAGGTCTATGACATTCCACTCGGCCAACAAAGAGTCTAAAAACCGACTTAATCCTCTTAGTGCTCACTTAGGAACTTAAGCTGTGACAACTCTCCTAGTTGATTAATCAAGTAAGTATTTATTTTACTTTGATTGAGTGTTTATTAAATTAAGTACCTCAAGTTAGCACCTTGTTAAGCAAGTAAGGTAAGCTTAATTAAGTAAGTGAGTTCCTAAGTGTGATTTGGCATAGTTAAATCAAGACCATTAGTTATTCTAGCTTTTAGAACCATCTTTGTGAGTTTTGAGAACTTGTGGCACTAAGTGTTCTTTTTGGGCCATTTAAATCTTAAGTGGCTAAAGTGTCCAAGGTGTTGACACCCAATTTCGTCCGGCCTTTTTTTTAAAAAATTTTTTTAAAAAAAAAAACTAATAAAAAAAAATTATTATTATTATTATTATTATTGCTAAAAAATTTTAATTATGTTAATTAGTTTAAAATATATTTTTATTTTGAGAAGATTTGATTTAAAATAATATATGTGCGAATATGTATGTGTTTGGAATAAAAATAAAATTTCAGAAAAAAAATGACAAAAAAATTAAAAGTTTGAGGTAAAAATGACAAAATTAAGAAGTTTCGGACAAAATTGACAAATTCTGAAAGTTTCAGGAGCTTTGGGTAATTTTTCGCGTCAATTTTGGGCCTAAACGGACGTTTCTAGCCCAAATTGACAGAAAACGTTAAAATTGTCAAAATCAGAAGCTTCTGAGCTTATCCAGAGCTGGAGTAACGTAAAGGACTGAAACTGTCATTTTACCAATTTAAAAGATAAGTTTGATATTTTTTTATTAATTTATCCGTCCACAGTTCAGCTAAGCTCCTTCTATAAATACCCCCCCAAATTCAGTGCTGAACACACAGAAAATCAGAGAAAAAAGTTCAGAGCTCCGTTTTAAAAATAGAGAAAATTACAGCCTTATTCCCTAGCCTCTCCTCCTTCTGCCAGAAAGTCTCAAAATTTTATTTTTCTACGATTTGACCATCTCTTTCGTTTGATCTCCTTCGTTGTTCTCTCTCTCTCTCCTCTCGTTTTCTCTCTCTTTCTCCTCCTGCCGCCGTGCTGCCTCGCCCGTTGCCGTCCCGCCGCCGTGCCGCCTCGCCCGTCGCCGTCCTGCCACCATACCGCCTCGCCGCGCCGCCCTCGCCGCGTCAACCTACCCTCGCCGGCCGCTGTTTCCGCCGTGCCGTCGCTCGCCGCCCCGTGCCCGTGCCGCCGCGCCACCCCCGCCGTCCCCCCTGCCCCTGGCCCAGCCGCCGCCGGCCGCCAGCCCCTTTTCCCCCTCGCGCTCGCGTCGCGCCTGTACCCAGCAAATTCAAAAATTTCAACCTTTAGGTAAAATTCTACTTTAATACTTCATCTTTTCAATTCTTTTCATTTTGGTCACTAATCTTTTTATTTTGTTTTTTTTTTCAGAATTAATTACTAACTTTATTTTTTTTACTTGTGTATTTATTTGTTTATTATTGTTATTGTTACTAACCCTTTTTTTTTTTTTTTTTTTTTTTTTGTTATTATTAACTTGTTAACTAACTTACTAACAACTAACTTTTAACATTATTATTGTTACTAACCTTTTAATTTTTGCATTATTACTAACTTTTATTATTGTTAATTAATTTAATCAACTTGGTTAATTAACAATTAATTAATTTGGCTAAATTTTATTATTGTTGTTAATTAATTAATTTAATTAACTTGACTAACTTTTTATTATTGTTGTTAACAATTAATTTAATTAAACTTGGCTAATTTTTATTATTGTTGTTAATTAATTTAATCTAACTTTTACTAACCTTTTTTATTGTTATTAACTAACTAATCCAACTAATCTAACTATATTAATTGTGCTAACTTTTATTATTATTGTGTTATTAAAGTGGATGGCCAAAAAGCCCCACTTTATTAATTGAATTTTTTTATGATTAAAAGATAAAAAAAGGAATTTTATGTGAATAATTTTCTAAAGGCTAATAAAAATTACTTTTTTTTATTTTGAAACAAAGTTTTTATTCCTTTTAATAAACAAACATAATGAAATAATTCAAAAATAAAATAAATAAATAAATAAACATAAAATCATTCTTTTAATACATCTTTAAAATTAATAATTAATGAAATAAAAAAAAAATTAAAACTTCATGACCAAATGATCCGCCAGGATCCATGGCTTGGAAATATTTTTAAATAAAATATATAAATAAATTTTTTCTTTATAAAAAATAAAAAAACTTTAGACTAATATATTAATTATCTATTAATATATAATTTTTTTTAGTTTTCTTTATTAATAAAAAGAATAAAAAGCGTGAAATTTTTGGGTTAATATTTTTCAGTAATATTTTATTTATTTCTTTTAAGATAATAAAATATAACTTTTTTTAGTAAAAAGAATAAAAAAAAAGTAATTTTTTTTTGGGTTAATATTTTTCAGTAAAATTTATTTCTTTTAAAATAATAAAATATAACTTTTTTTTTAGTTTTCTTTATTAAAATGAATAAAAAGAGTAAATTTTGGGTTAATATTTTTCAGTAATATTTTATTTATTTCTTTTAAAATATAACTTTTTTTTAGTTTTCTTTATTAATAAAAAGAATAAAAAGAGTAAATTTTGAGTTAATATTTTTCAGTAATATTTTATTTATTTCTTTTAAAATATAATTTTTTTTAATGAAAAGAATAAAAATTTTGGGTTAATATTTTATTCAGTAATATTTTACTTATTAAAAGATATAACTTTTTGTTTCCTTTATAAAAATCTTAATCAAATAATTTCAAAATAATACAAAATAAAACAAAAATAATTGAATTTTCTCTTAAATATTTTTGACTTATTGATTAGATATATTTTCAGAAATATAAATTAAAATTAAAAAAAAAAATCTTTCATCAAACAAAGAAGAATATAAAAAATAAAAATATCAAGACTTTTGTTTTAAAATACATATAAGTTTTCGGTTAAATAATCTTTTATTCCAAAATAAATTAAATAAATATCAAAACTTTTCTTCTTTTGTTTAAAATATACATATAAATTTTTGATTCTCTTAATAAAACAATTACTTTTGGTTAATCTTTTATAAAAAAAAAATAAAAAAATAATAAAAAAATAAAAAAAATAAAAAAATAAAAAAATTTTAGTTCATGGTATATTGGCTGGAAACTGTCTCGTGCCCGCTTTTGAGCTGCTTCACCTAGTGAAGAGGGTCTGGCTGAGTAACAACGCCCCGTACCATGATCAAAATTTTTATTTTTAAACTCTTTAATTCTTTTAAATTAACTTCTTATTAAATAAAAATTAATTATTATTTTTTTTAATTCTTTTATAAATTGAGTAATCCTTTAAAATAATAAATATCTTTCATTAAACAAGAAAACAAAAAAAGTAAACAAGAAAAAAAAAAAAGAAAGATAAGAAAAATAAAAGAAAGATAAGAAAGAAAAATAAAAGAAAGATAAGAAAGAAAAGAAAGATAAAAGAAAGAAAAAGAAAAAGAAAAGAAAGAAAGAAAAGAATAAAAAAGAAAGAAAAGAAAAGAAATTATAAGAAAATTAAAAAAAAAAGTAAAAATAAGTAAAAAAGAAGAAAAAGAAAGAAAGTAAAAAAAGAAGTAAAAATATAAAGATAAATTTTTTAGTTAGTATTAAAAATCATTCATAAACAAAAAGAATTACCATTTAAAAATTAATTTCATAATAATAAGAATTAAATAATTACGATAAATCAATTTCCATATCCGGATGATCCGGCAGGATCTACGGTTTGGAAAATATCAAACTTTTAAAATAAATAAATTAAATAAAAAGATAAAAATCCATATTTTTTACAATATGGATAAAATTGTTTAAAATTTCACCAAATTCCGTGTCCAAATGACTCGGCAGAGTCCATGGTTCGGAATCAAAATCTTCCGTGTCCAAATGACTCGGCAGAGTCCATGGTTCGGAAGTATAAAATTTTATCCGAATTAATTACCAAAATCCACATTTTCGACTAATTCAGGTAAAATATCTAAATTAACTGAAAAGTTTTAAAAGCAAAGTAAAACAAAATTAAAATCAACTAAGGTGCCAATTTTTGGGCGTTTTAACAAAGTTGTTTTAACGTAACCGTACTCCCGATCCCCGAACTCTCGCAGACCATATTTTAGGTGACCAATCGACCTAGGTGAAACCGATTGGTGGCGACTCCAGAAAACCTGACGTTGCCACAGCTTGGCGACTCCACTGGGGAGATGCGACGTTAGTGAGTCGAGCCTAAAGTTGATTTGTTTTGATTTACTTTGCTTTACTATTATGTGGATTTATATATTATATTTACTTAAGTAAACATGCATAACGCATTCACAAAATGAAGCTCTATACCCGAGCTTCCTTAAATCAAACACGATTCTTTCTAAGCGGAATTGGTGTTGCTGTCCTTGTGAGGCCACGGTCTCCAAGCCTTCACCGGTTTCAAAGTAGCAAAGTAGTGTATTGCCTTCTGAGACGATTAGTCTCTGCATGGGCCCACGAAAAGCTACGACTCGAATTAATCCATTCCTTACATAAACCCTAGAGGGTAAGGAATCGGGCCGTCACTATGATTTAGTGACGGGATTCGGGAACTATCCCTTGCCTTTTTGATAAACCACCTTCTGCATATAGAATTCCTTACTTTACCTTAGAACCAGCCATTAAGAATTTTCTATACCTCGGTTCCCATTTCCATAGGTTTTGTTTTATCTATATGTTTGTATGATCTTATGTGTTACCTTTTTACTAACTCTGTTTTTCCTTATTTTTCCGGCATACACATTTCATCATTAAAGATAAATATTTGGTGAAAAAACCATTATCATGGATATTCTCGATTATCTTCCCACGGCTGTTACTGCATCATGGAATGACACTGTAATCGAAACTCAGCCTGAAGCTATGGAATATTCCGAAACAGCTCAAAAGCTTCACGGAGATGCTCTGACATCCCACTCTCACATACAGCTTAAGGACCAGGTATCGGTCCGGATAAATCAGAACGACACCACGGAATTATTGCAAGTCTGGAATAGTTGGAATTCTGCTGATCGGGAAGCTTTTACGGCAAAATATGGTCACATCACTTGCCTACTAAAGGTTACCGTTGATGCATCACTTGTCCGGGCTCTAATACAATTTTGGGATCCATTTTATCGATGCTTTTCTTTCGATAAGATGGATCTGGTTCCAACCATTGAAGAATACAACAGCCTCTTGGGTTGGTCCTCCGACTATCCAATCGAGACTTATCAACATGATAGAAGAACGGAGCCTCATCGAGCCCTAGCAAAATTATTGGACATGCCAGCTTCCAGTCTTCAACCCAAATTTGCAACAAAAGGGTGTCGGAAATTTATCAGCTGGACCGATCTAAAACAACTAAGTCACACCCTCCCTCAGAAGAATCAACGACGCAAGTTGTTCGCCTTGGCAATATATGGCCTGGTAGTCTTCCCAAGAATTGTCGGATTTATTGAAGGAGACGTCATCACATTATTTGAGCAAGTCTGCAATGCCCAAGTAAATCCGACCTCAGTGATATTATGTGAAACTATCAGGGCATTAAAATTTTGTCGCCAAAGAGGAGGCAAATTCATAGGATGTTCACATCTCCTCAACGTTTGGATCAAAAGCCACCTTCCTTGTGAGAAGCAACATTTTGGAAATCGCTTTTCAAAAGACTTCATCCCAATTGAAGCCTTTTTGAAAAGTGAAACCACTAATCATGATAGCAAGGAAGCATGGGTTGACTACTTCAAGAACATCAGCGAATTCCAAATTGAATGGAGAGCACCCTGGTCCACCACCACCCGCATAGTTTACCGTTGCGGCAATTGCCCGTGGGTTCCTCTCTTAGGCATATCGGGAGGAACAAGCTATGCTCCAGCCCAAGTACGTAAACAATTTGGGTCCATGCAATTTATACCCATGACACATAACCTGAGCAAGTTGGAGTTTTCACATGAAGATCCAAATTCAAATAAGCTTGCAATGGGTATTTCAGTTGCATGGAAAAGACTTTTCATATTAAAGTCAGGCCCTATTATTTCTCCTACTGCGTATTATGAATGGAGAAATAATCGGAAAGAAGGAATAGTTCTTCCCGAAGAGGTCATCAGAAAATTGGCAAAAAGAGAGTTGGAGAAAGAGCTAGAGGAAGAAAAGGAGAAGAACAAGAAGATGCTCTTCGACATACAACAGCTCAGTCACAAAACACAACTCCTCGAAGAAAAGATCGAAAGCCAAAAACAAGTCATCACCGAATTAGTTGATGAAACCGATCAAACAGAGATGAGAGCAAGATATTGGGAAGATCAATACAGATTTTCTCAAGAACAGCTTCAAATATTTTTGGCAGAAGTCAGAAAAGTGACTGAGCAAGCCCAACTAATGGGCGAAGAAGCCAAGGAGTTAGAAGAATTGAGCTGCCCTACTCCATCAGTGAATATTCAAAAAATGATGGAGTTTATTTCAAAGGCCAGAAAGCAATACTGTACTTTGGGCCGTTTCTTTTGAAAATAATAAGCTTTTGGTGAATGTAATTGAGAAATTCCACTATAATTCTTCTTTCACCAAGTATTTACAATATTCATGCATGCATCCATCACATCAATCATACACACATAGAATCTAATAAAATAAATATTTCCTTTAAAAGGGTAAAATTGGACCTCAACACCGATATTCAACTCGACTCCAAACAAGATTAATGGCAGAACAAGCCGAAGGACGTCTCATGGAGATGGAGTCCAAGATTGAAAGTATGTCAGAACAGATGAAACAATTGATGGAATTAATCAAAGGGAAAGCAACTCAAGTCCCCATCAAAGAAGTACAAGATCCCACTTATCCCCCGGGATTCACCCCGCAACGAGTCTCAGTCCAAGAAAACCTGTTTCAAGAATCAGGACCCTCTGCTAGTGTTCACCTGAAACAAGACACTGTACAGGAAGAGAAGAAGACATTACCAAAAGATGAAGCAGAATCTCAAAAAATCGAGACAATAGAGAAAAGACTGAGAGCCATTGAAGGAGGCACTATATTCGGATCCCTTTCAGTGGATGACCTTTGCTTAGTGCCAGACGTCGTAATCCCTTCAGATTTTAAGGTGCCAGATTTCGTAAAATACGATGGAACGAGTGATCCCATCACTCACATCACTTTGTTTCTCAGAAGACTACAACCACTTACCAAAGATGAGAAGGTGTGGATCGCACTTTTTCAGGAAAGTCTCACAAAATCAGCATTACAGTGGTATCTAAGCCAAGGTCCAAGAAACATAAAAACTTGGAATGACCTTGCTCAGGCCTTCATCGGCAACTATAAACATGTTATGGACTTAGCTCCGGATCGCCAAACTCTCCAAAACATGGAGAAGAAAAAAACAGAAACTTTTAAGGAATACGCCCAACGATGGAGGGACTTAGCTGCACAAGTACAGCCACCCATGACAGAAAGAGAAATGGTCACTTTGTTTGTCCAGACACTGAAATACCCATATTATGACAAACTTATTGGCAATGCGGCAACTAACTTCTCCGACGTAGTCATGTCTGGAGAAAGGATCGAGCATGGTATCAGAACCGGGAAGATTACTGAGTCCTTTAGTGATCCTATGAAAAGAGGAGGACCATCCAGAAGAAAAGATGAAGAAATACAACAAATCGGACGAGGAAGAGGGATTCCCCTCGTGGGTACCGTGGCTACCGGACCTCGCCTATCCTATTCTGCCAACAGGCCCAATTATTATCCTACCAATAGGCCCAATGATTATCCTCCAAATAGGCCCAGTGATTATCTTCCCAATAGACCCAACAATTATCCTCTCAACAGGCCTAATCAGTTACGGCCACCTGTTCCGACTCCTCCAATGCCTGCACCAAGACCAAGAGAAATTTTCGCACCGATTCCCATGACTTATACTGAGTTATATCCAAAACTCATCCAGAGCCAACTCATTCACCCAATTCCCACAAGGCCATTCGAACCCCCATATCCAACATGGTATGACCCTAAACTAAATTGCCCATATCATGATGGTGCCGTGGGCCACGGACTCGAAAATTGCATAGCATTGAAGCGTATAGTCCAACAATTAATTGAGTCAAAATGGTTGGACTTTTCCGATGAACCAAACGTCACTCATAATCCATTGCCTCCTCATCAAGCCAAACCAGTCAATATGATGGAAGAATACTGGCCGATGAAGAAAACAGTCAATGATATCATAACCCCTCTTAAGCATGTATATTCATGCCTTGTGAAAGAAGGGATTATCATAGGAAAGTCTTCTGGAAATAAAGAAGTCGAGGATGAGGAGTGGTGCAACTTTCATAACAGTAAGAGTCATTCTATCCAAGAATGCCCAGAATTCCGTAAAAGTCTACAAAGTCTCATGGACTCCTCCCAAATCATCGTTTTTATGTCAGATAAAGAGGATGACGTGAATGTGATAATTAAAGAACAAGAAGTCAATATCATGCCAAGACCACTAGTCATTCCAATCTCAAAATCTGCTCTCAAGCCTTTAAGAATTCAAGTTCCAAAGCCATTCCCGTACAAATCAGACAAAACTGTTCCATGGAACTATGGCTATACTTCTAACATCACATCAACTTCGTTAGAAGTTGGGGGCATGACTAGAAGCGGTCGGTGTTATTCTCCCGAGCAAATGAACAAGCTCCAACAAGAGAAGAATGTTACGGATCCAGCAAATGGACCTATTAACACATCTAAAGAGCAAGAGATGCCTCGAGCAGTAACAGATGAACAAGCTACTGAGTTTCTCAAACTCATAAAGCAAAGTGAATACAGTATCGTGGAGCAGTTGAACCGTCTGCCAGCAAAGATCTCCATACTTTCATTACTCTTAAGTTCTGATGCCCATCGAGAAGCTCTTCTCAAAGTCCTGAATAAGGCTTATGTTGAACAAGATATCTCCGTGAACAACTTTGACCACCTTGTCAACAACATCACGGCACAAAATCTCATCACATTCACTGACGATGAGATACCAGCAGAAGGAATGGGTCACTCTAAGGCTCTACATATTTCGATTAAATACAAAGATCGGATTATGGCTAGAGTTCTGATCGACAATGGATCAGCTCTAAATGTAATGCCATTAGAAACTTTACATAAGATCGGTTTAGACCCATCACACCTCAACAACAGTCATATTGTTGTTCGAGCATTTGACGGAACAAAGAGAGATGTGGTTGGAGAAATAGAGCTACCAATTGGGATTGGTCCCTGTCTTTTCCATATCACATTCCAAGTCATGGACATTTCTCCATCTTATACTTGTCTGCTGGGAAGACCATGGATCCATATGGCTGGAGCAATTCCTTCCTCATTACATCAAAAAATGAAATTCATCATTGAAGGAAAGATAATCACAGTCTTTGCTGAAGAAGACATTCTGCTATCTAGACCTGCGGATGCTCAATATGTTGAGGTCAATGAAAATATACCTGATTGCTCCTTCAGGTCTTTTGAGATTGTCAATGCTGCTTATGTCAGTGAATATGGAGAAGAACCCGTTCCTAACATCTCTAAAACAAGTCGCATGGTCGCCAAACTCATGATAAAAGGAGGATACTCACCAGGGTTAGGTTTGGGACAAGATTTACAAGGAATCCCAGAGCCATTGAAAATATCCGCAAATGAAGGGAAATACGGCCTAGGCTTCACACCGACAAGACATGATAAAATGAAGGCAATAGCTGAAAAGAGAGAAAAGAGGATTGCACGATTAACAGGGCATCCTCTCCAGGAAAGAAATCTGGATATCCCTGAAATCACCGAAACGTTCGTGAGTGGTGGTCTCATTCCAAAAAATGACAATGAAGGCAAGCTGACTATCAACATCAACAAGTCTTTTGAAAGTCTTTCTATTCAGGCAATCATCAGCGATTCACCTGAAGAGGAGGAGCTCATTCAACCTTGTGGCCCACGGGATGTGCTGAACAACTGGGAGGCGATAGAACTTCCTGTTATAATCAAAAGCTTTCCAAAGTAATCTAATAGTAAAAACCTCCTAAAGAAAGGTTCAATCAATAGGGTGTAGTCTTTGTTTAAGTGAACCTTTTAGTTATTGCTTTTTATTCCAATAAAGTTGTGATTTATGCACATTGTAAATAAAGTACCAGTTTGCATCCATCTCATTCGTGCCATTTTTTTTTTTTCTCTCTTCTCTTTCTTTTCTCTCTGGATAATGCAGACCCAAAACTCTCTTTGATGACAATGAAAGAATGAACTTTGATAATCCTGTAAACACTACCGACTCGGATGACGAAGATCTTCAAGTATCTCCTGAGCTATTAAAAATGATTGAGCGAGATGAAAAAGAAAGAGCAACAAGTCAAGAACCAACTGAGGTATTCAACCTGGGAGACAGTCAGGATGTAAAAGAAGTCAAGATTGGCACTTTATTCCCTCCTGAAGAAAAAGAAGAATTAGTCCATTTATTGAAAGAATATGTGGATGTATTCGCTTGGTCATACCAAGATATGCCTGGCTTAAGCTCAGACATAGTACTACACAAAATACCCTTGAAGCCTGGGGCGAAGCCTGTCAGACAGAAGTTACGAAGATTAAAGCCGGAGTTAATCTTAAGAGTAAAAGACGAGATTCGAAAGCTGTGGGATGCAGGATTTCTTGGGGTCGCTGAATATACAGAATGGGTGGTTAACATTGTCCCAGTCGAAAAGAAAGAAAGTGGGAAACTAAGAGTTTGTCAGGACTACCGGCCTTTGAACGAAGCCAGTCCTAAAGATAACTTCCCACTTCCTCATATTGATACACTGGTGGATAATACCGCAGGAAACTCCTACTTTTCCTTCATGGATGGTTTTTCTGGATACAATCAAATCAAACTTGATCCAGATGACATGATAAAAACTGCTTTTATTACCCTTTGGGGTACCTTCTACTATAAGGTGATGCCTTTCGGGTTAAAGAATGCTGGTGCTACATATCAAAGAGCCATGGTCACGTTGTTCCATGACATGATGCATAAAGAAATTGAAGTATATGTGGACGACATGATCGCCAAAACTTTCACTGCTGGGGGGCATCTAAAAGTGCTAAGAAAACTATTCGATAGACTTCGCAAATATCAATTGAAGTTGAATCCTGCCAAATGTACTTTTGGAGCCTCTTCAGGAAAGTTATTGGGTTTCATGGTCAGCAAGGACGGGATTCGAGTTGACCCGAGTAAAGTCAAAGCGATACAAGAAATGCAACCCCCGAAGACTCCAAAACAAGTAAGAAGTTTTCTGGGTAGAATCAACTTCATAGCAAGGTTCATATCACAATTGACGTCCAAGTGTGAACCGCTTTTCAAATCACTAAAGAAGAACAATCCGATTGAGTGGAATAACGAATGCCAAGAAGCATTCGAGAAAATCAAACGATATCTATCAAATCCACCAGTCTTGATACCACCTCGATCCGGAGAACCGTTGATTCTATATTTATCCATACAGGATTCTTCATTAGGATCCGTATTGGGTCAACGTGATGAGACAAGCAAGAAGGAGCATGCAATTTACTATTTGAGCAAAAAGCTTACCACATATGAAGCTAAATACTCAATAGTAGAAAAGTCCTGTTGTGCCCTTGCATGGGTAGCACATCGACTACGACACTACATGCTCAACAACACAACATTACTGATCTCCAAGACTGACCCCATTAAGTACATTTTCGAGAAACCCGCTTTATCAGGCAGGATTGCAAAATGGCAAATGCTGTTATCTGAATACGACATACAGTATGTCACCCAAAAGGCCGTAAAAGGAAGTGTGATCGCTGAATATCTGGCTGATAGAGCATTGGAGGATTATGAGCCCATGAGAATGGACTTTCCTGATGGAGATATAATGACGATAGAACAGGAAGTTGATGAAGAAAATGAAACATGGAAAATGGCATTCGATGGAGCATCTAATGCTTTGGGACAAGGGATCGGAGCTATACTCATCTCTCCAAGCGGAGAGCAGTTTCCCCTCACAGCAAAAATTACATTTCCTTGTACCAACAATATAGTAGAGTATGAAGCATGTGCTATGGGACTCCAAATGGCATTGGATTTGAAAGTGCGAGATCTCCGAGTCTATGGGGATTCCGCATTAGTCATATATCAAATCAATGGAGAATGGGAGACAAGAGATTCAAAATTAATCCCTTACCAAAAGCTTATACTAGACATGACTCGAAGATTTAACAGTATAAGTTTCCATCATCTTCCAAGGGAAGATAATCAAATCCCAGACGCTTTAGCTACTTTGGCTGCTATGTACAAGATAAGCGACCCTGAGCATACTCCTGTGTTCGAGATGAAAATAATAGATTCTCCAGCTTATTGCATGAGCATCGAAGAAGAATTGGATGGAAAGCCTTGGTATCATGATATCAAGAAATACCTCCAAGAACGAACATATCCACTAGAAGCATCAGAAAATGACAAGAAATTTCTACGAAGATTGTCAATGGGTTTTCTTTTAAACCTAGACATACTCTATAAGAAAACCCCAGACTCGATGCTACTTCGCTGTGTAGATACTCATGAAGCACGAAAGATTATGGAAGAAGTTCATTCTGGAATATGTGGAGCACACACTAGTGGTCATACCATGGCAAGACAAATAATGAGGGCTGGCTACTATTGGCTCACATTGGAAAGTGATTGTATTAATCACGTGAGAAAATGTCACAAATGTCAAATATATGCCAACAAGATCCAAGCTCCACCCACCCCTCTTAATGTAACAGCAATACCTTGGCCTTTTGCCATGTGGGGAATTGACGTCATTGGAGCCATTACCCCTAAAGCTTCCAATGGTCACAAATTCATCCTAGTGGCAATTGATTACTTCACTAAATGGGTAGAAGCTATGTCATATGCAAGTGTGACTCAAAAGGTGGTATGCCGGTTCATTAAGAAAGAAATCATTTGTCGTTATGGGCCGCCGGAATGTATCATCTCAGACAATGCCACGAACCTGAACAATGCAATGATGCAGACTTTGTGCCGGCAGTTCAAAATCAAACATCTCAATTCGGCACCTTATCGACCAATGATGAATGGTGCAGTAGAAGCGGCCAATAAAAATATCAAGAGAATTGTTGAAAAGATGATCGTCACTTACAAGGACTGGCATGAGATGTTACCTTTTGCACTACATGCTTATAGAACTTCTACCCGTACTTCTACTGGAGCAACACCTTTTTCTCTGGTATACGGTATGGAGGCTGTATTGCCCATCGAAGTTGAAATTCCTTCATTAAGGGTACTAATGGATACTCAATTAAGAGAAGCAGAATGGGTCAAAGCTAGATACGAGCAATTAAATCTAATTGATGAAAGAAGAATGATAGCCCTCTGCCATGGGCAACTTTATCAAAGAAGGATGATTCGTTCTTACAACAAAAAGGTTCGCCCACGACAATTTCACGATGGTGACATAGTGCTCAAGAAAATTTTACCCATGCAACATGATTCAAGAGGAAAATGGACACCAAATTATGACGGGCCATATGTCGTGAAGAAAGCATTTTCAGGAGGGGCACTAATTCTGACAGAAATGGATGGACGAGAATTACCGAAGCCAGTAAATTCGGATGCAGTAAAGAAATACTTTGCATAATGAAGAAATTTTCAAACAGAAGCGGAGAAGTGGATACAGGGTTACCAAAGTTTATTTGATCAAAGTTGTCAAAGAGAGCTTTCTTCTCTTACACTTTCATTATCTATCTGTACCCAAGATTTTCATATTACCCATAAATAAAAAGCCAATTTTCTTTAACTTACCTTAGATTCTCACGTTCAAAATGCTAAAGTCGCTTCTATCCAGTTCTTTTCCTTCAAATCTCACATTCTTACTAGCCTTAAGTGTGCAATAAATTATGACTTTTGAAGGAAGAATAGTAATAATTAAAACTTAGAAAAAACAAAGACCGTAGATTACTTTGATAAGCTTTATGAATTAAAACAGGAAAGATTGAGGTCCTGCTTTGCGAGCGGCACAGAACATAGGCTAACAAAGAAGAAGGAGTAACAAATCTTTGGGAGATAGCCTTGGTGGTAGCCTGAATGATCGCTTCAGAAGTCTTAACACGTCCATGTCAGCAAGAAAGAATCATACTCACGAATATCTCAACAGGGACAATTATCCAGAGAGGCATAAAGTACGAGGCGGACATTAAGGAAATTGAAGCCAAAATTTAAGAACAAATCAAGGAAAGAAGATTTTTGAAAAGAGTTAGGCTTTTGAGACAATGGACAATAGCTGGAAAGCGAGACAATGAACAACAGCTGGAAAGCAAGACAAGGAACAACAGCTGGAAAGCAAGACAATGAACAACAGCTGGAAAGTGAAACAATGGACAACAGTTGGAAAGCATAAAGAGATTCAACGATAGAAGGCAATTACAAAGAGGATCCAGTAAAGCAAAGATATAAAAAATAAATCCATCAGTTACACATGCTCTGCATTCATGCATTTCACATCATGCATGCATGGCATACAGAACAAGGATCAAATGAGAAGCGTATCCACCGCACAGTCACAGCAGTATAAGCTGACGTCTCAGTGACATCCGTTTTTACCAATCTACCGCTGGATGCACAGCTGATATAGTGGACCCAGCCCCATCAGCAATTCAAGGATAAAGTAGACAATATTGTCAAAATCCTGGTAATCAATTCAATAATCGAGGCTACACCGGGATGGACAGAATTGACGCCAGCTTAGCGGTATCCAAGATAAGAAATAGCTATGGTCAAAGATAAGCGTGGATATCGAGAAATATTGTCGTCGAAAGCAGACAATGGATTCAATAATCAAGGACTGGATCGATGTCATGCCTGATGAGATATCAAAGATAAGAAATATCTATGATACTAAAATAAAGTAGGATCCACTTTTCCGGTTAAACGGCGGATACGGTACTCCGTGACTCTCAAGTCGGTTCTCTCAGTTGCCCATAATAACTGATTCCTTCACCCCTTCTTTCTTTTACTTCTTCCTAGAAAATGGATCCTACTTTTTCCGCCTTGCGAAAGTATTTCCCTTCTCTCCCAATAAACATCCTAAAAAAGATCTACCAAGTTCGCTGTGAACGATTAAGAGCTCTGATGCATAAAGGAATCCCTGAAGATGTGCGGTGGTTAATTGAAGCTAAGGTTCGTCTGGCAGGTGAAATCCCAGAGGCATTTGTGTCTTACATGCCTGGTGTTGGCAAAAGTTCTTATGCCAGAAAAAGAAGAGCGAAAAGATTACAAGTCTGCCATAAATGTGGTAGGTGGACTTGTAAGACTAGGTGTCGTTCTTTAGGAATGATCTCCAATAATCGAGAAGATAAAATACGGTTCATCAAGAATGGCTTGAGTAAGGACTCATTGGATGATATCCAATTGACTCTTGAGACGCATTCTTGTGGATCTGTGCAACGTGAAATTCTTGATTTATGGAGTATTTTTCATGAAGAACGAGACCGTTACAGTCCCGGGAATCTGACTTTTAACGACCCCGTTTGTCAGTTTGTAAGAAAACTAGATGGGAAGCAAATCCCCGACTTATAGAAGGCATTGAAGCCATTACTGGACATGAATTAGTGGAAGATGAGAGCCACAGTCATGATTGCTGTACATATAAGCTGTCATTTGTCTTTTCTTTTGGCAATAATGTACTTACTTCCGTAAGTGTAATAAACGCATTATCCTTTCATCACTATAAATGCGTGTTCTTCCTTCTGGATACGGTACTCCATAACTCCCAAATTCAGTTATTTCCATTTCCTACAATCACTAATTTCTTTCTTTTTCTCTTAAATGCCTCATTCATCAATGGAGCCTTCTCTTTCCGCTCTACGAAAATATTTCCCTTCTTTCCCAATAAATGTTCTTAAAAAGGTTTATCAAGCTAGATGTGAACGATTCCGACTATTTATGCACAAAGGCATTCCTGATAATGTGCGATGGCTAATCGAAGCTAAAGTTCGTTCGGCTGGTGAAGTTCCAGATGCGTTCTTTCCCCGTATGCCCGGCTTTGGTAAAAGCGTTTATGCCAAAAAGAGAAGAGCAAAGAGGCTAGGCGTCTGTCACAATTGTGGATGGTGGATTTGCGGCAATAAATGTCATTCTCCAGGAGTGATCACCAGAAATCGTAATGATAGAATAAAATTCATCAAGAATGGCTTGCGTAAGGAATCTCTGGAAGATATCCGAGAGGTTCTTGAAGCGCATTCTTGCGGAATAGTGCAATTTGAGGTTGTTGGATTATGGATAATTCTCCAAAAAGAACGAGAACGTTACAGTCTTGGGAATCTGACCCTAAACGACCCTGTTTGCCAGTTTGTGAAAAAGCTAGATGAGATGCAAATCACTGATTCATAGAAAGCATTGAAGCCGTTACTGGACGCAAAGCCAGTAGAAGACGGAACAAGGTCACGATTACTGTACGTGCTAGCTGTCGCTTTTGAAATTTTCCTCCCCTTTTGGTAATAATGTATCCACTCCTGACATGAACCAAAGTCACGATTACTGTACGTGCTAGCTGTCGCTTTTGAAATTTTCCTCCTCTTTCAGCAATAATGTATCCACTCTTGACATAAGGCATAGTCACGATACTGTACATGCTAGCTGACGCTTTTGAAATTTTCCTCCCATAATGTACCCACTCCTGACATGAGCTATAATTATGACTACTGTATATACCTGCCACTTTTGAAATTTTCCTTCTCATCCGACAATCATGTACCTACTCCTGACATAAGCTACAGTCGCAACTACTGTACATGCTAGCAGCTATTTTAAAAATTTTCCTCCTCTTTTAACGATAGTGTACCCATACCTGACCAGAGTCATACCCGTGACTACTATGAATAGCTGGCAATAATGTATCCATTCTTGAAAAATAAAATTATTGCCTTATCTCTTCATCTCTATAAATATATCCTCTTTTCTCACAAGGGTAAGGATAGGAATGGAGAAAACCCCAACTCGTAAATCCCGAAGTATTTGTGTATTTTCTGGGGCTTTTCCAGGAAAAGATGAAGAGTATTTAAAAGCAGCCAACCATTTGGGTAGAGTATTAGCTGAGCGAAAAATACATTTAGTTTATGGAGGAGGTAGTGTCGGATTAATGGGAGGTGTAGCATCAGCAGCATCTCTAGGAGGAAGTCAAGTTCTGGGCATTATCCCTGGACCTCTGAAATTTATTTCTGGGGGCACGATTGGAGAAGAATTAGTGGTTAAAAATTTACAAGAGCGTGTGTTACAAATGCTTTTAAATGCTGATGCTTTTATCGCTCTACCAGGTGGTTTTGGCACATTGGGAGAAGTCTTTCAAATTGCTTCCATGGCCCAACTTAATTTGCATAAGAAACCCATTGGGCTTTTAAATGTTAACAATTTCTTTACAGGTCTGATAGCTTTTATGGATTATGCTATGCAGAAGAATTTTATATCAAGAGTGGCACGGCGAATCATAATATCCGCAACAACTGCTGAAGAATTGCTAGATAAAATACAAGCTTTTGTTCCTAAACCAGATCCAGCAATGATTCAGATAGACTGGACGCGACAGTCTTTCCCGAACAGTTCGATCCCATAATAGTCCTCTACTAACCCTGTTGAAATATTGTGGAAGAAGAAGTGATCCGATCCGTTTTGCTTGTCCTTTAGTTTTATTATCAGCATTTTCTTTCGTGTTTTAGTTTTTCTTTCAGGGAATTTCTTTTTTTATCTTATAAGATAGTCTCGTCCATGCTGATATTAAAACCATAGGACAATGACTTTAGGTTGGAATGGCTGAGTAAAGAGTAATTTTTATTGCTCTTGAGACGCATCCTATTAGGTCTACTAGGCATAACATTTTAGGATAGTTAAGCTTCAACTTTATTTGGATGACATATCTCTCAAGTGAATCTATATTTACTAAAGAAAATATTAGATGAACCTTGGATATTGATTCCAAACATCCGTTCCCTTTACATAATTTGTTAGCGATATTGTCATCATCAAGATTCACTCATTTTATCGAAGTCTAAAATTTCGCACTCGCCTATTATGCAAATTCACACTTTCGAAGAAAATTATTCCAATTCTAATTGCTTTCATATAAATTTCGCTCGAGGTTCAAGGAGATTTCCTTAACCTCATTCCATCAATTTTCCTTCAAACGATAGGAGAGTTCCTATCGTCGAGGTTCTAAGGAAGGGCCCTTAACCTCAAATCATCAATTTTTCTTCAAACGATAGGAGAGTTCCTATCGTCGAGGTTCTAAGGTAGGGCCCTTAACCTCAAAATCATCAATTTTCCTTCAAACGATAGGAGAGTTCCTATCATCGAGGTTCTAAGGTAGGACCCTTAACCTCATTCAAACAATTTTCCTTCAAACGATAGGAGAGTTCCTATCGTCGAAGTTCTAAGGTAGGACCCTTAACATCAAAATCATCAATTTTCCTTCAAACGATAGGAGAGTTCCTATTGTCGAGGTTCTAAGGTAGGACCCTTAACCTCAAAATCATCAATTTTCCTTCAAACGATAGGAGAGTTCCTATCGTCGAGGTTCTAAGGTAGGGCCCTTAACCTCAAAATCATCAATTTTCCTTCAAACGATAGGAGAGTTCCTATCGTCGAGGTTCTAAGGTAGGACCCTTAACCTCATTCAATCAATTTTACTTCAAACGATAGGAGAGTTCCTATCGTCGAGGTTCTAAGGTAGGACCCTTAACCTCAAAATCATCAATTTTCCTTCAAACGATAGGAGAGTTCCTATCGTCGAGGTTCTAAGGTAGGACCCTTAACCTCATTCAAACAATTTTCCTTCAAACGATAGGAGAGTTCCTATCGTCGAGGTTCTAAGGTAGGGCCCTTAACCTCAAAATCATCAATTTTCCTTCAAACGATAGGAGAGTTCCTATTGTCGAGGTTCTAAGGTAGGACCCTTAACCTCAAAAACAATCAATTTTCCTTCAAACGATAGGAGAGTTCCTATCGTCGAGGTTCTAAGGTAGGGCCCTTAACCTCAAAATCATCAATTTTCCTTCAAACGATAGGAGAGTTCCTATCGTCGAGGTTCTAAGGTAGGGCCCTTAACCTCAAAATCATCAATTTTCCTTCAAACGATAGGAGAGTTCCTATTGTCGAGGTTCTAAGGTAGGACCCTTAACCTCAAAATCATCAATTTTCCTTCAAACGATAGGAGAGTTCCTATCGTCGAGGTTCTAAGGTAGGACCCTTAACCTCAAAATCATCAATTTTCCTTCAAACGATAGGAGAGTTCCTATCGTCGAGGTTCTAAGGTAGGACCCTTAACCTCAAAACAATCAATTTTCCTTCAAACGATAGGAGAGTTCCTATCGTCGAGGTTCTAAGGTAGGGCCCTTAACCTCAAAATCATCAATTTTCCTTCAAACGATAGGAGAGTTCCTATTGTCGAGGTTCTAAGGTAGGAGGTAGGACCCTTAACCTCAAAATCATCAATTTTCCTTCAAACGATAGGAGAGTTCCTATCGTCGAGGTTCTAAGGTAGGGCCCTTAACCTCAAAATCATCAATTTTCCTTCAAACGATAGGAGAGTTCCTATCGTCGAGGTTCTAAGGTAGGACCCTTAACCTCAAAACAATCAATTTTACTTCAAACGATAGAAGAGTTCCTATCGTCGAGGTTCTAAGGTAGGACCCTTAACCTCAAAATCATCAATTTTCCTTCAAACGATAGGAGAGTTCCTATCGTCGAAGTTCTAAGGTAGGACCCTTAACCTCAAAACAATCAATTTTACTTCAAACGATAGGAGAGTTCCTATCGTCGAGGTTCTAAGGTAGGACCCTTAACCTCAAAATTATCAAATTTTCCCTTCAACGATAGGAGAGTTCTTATCGCAGAGGCTCTAAAAAAAATTTTCCTTAACCACATAGTTTAGGCGGCGAGAAGGTTCTCAAAGGCTAGCTAAGACGGACGAAATTTGGTAACTACTTTGCATACATCATGTCCCATGAAGCATGCAAAGGGGGGCAGCTGTTGACACCCAATTTCGTCCGGCCTTTTTTTTAAAAAATTTTTTTAAAAAAAAAAACTAATAAAAAAAAATTATTATTATTATTATTATTATTGCTAAAAAATTTTAATTATGTTAATTAGTTTAAAATATATTTTTATTTTGAGAAGATTTGATTTAAAATAATATATGTGCGAATATGTATGTGTTTGGAATAAAAATAAAATTTCAGAAAAAAAATGACAAAAAAATTAAAAGTTTGAGGTAAAAATGACAAAATTAAGAAGTTTCGGACAAAATTGACAAATTCTGAAAGTTTCAGGAGCTTTGGGTAATTTTTCGCGTCAATTTTGGGCCTAAACGGACGTTTCTAGCCCAAATTGACAGAAAACGTTAAAATTGTCAAAATCAGAAGCTTCTGAGCTTATCCAGAGCTGGAGTAACGTAAAGGACTGAAACTGTCATTTTACCAATTTAAAAGATAAGTTTGATATTTTTTTATTAATTTATCCGTCCACAGTTCAGCTAAGCTCCTTCTATAAATACCCCCCCAAATTCAGTGCTGAACACACAGAAAATCAGAGAAAAAAGTTCAGAGCTCCGTTTTAAAAATAGAGAAAATTACAGCCTTATTCCCTAGCCTCTCCTCCTTCTGCCAGAAAGTCTCAAAATTTTATTTTTCTACGATTTGACCATCTCTTTCGTTTGATCTCCTTCGTTGTTCTCTCTCTCTCTCCTCTCGTTTTCTCTCTCTTTCTCCTCCTGCCGCCGTGCTGCCTCGCCCGTTGCCGTCCCGCCGCCGTGCCGCCTCGCCCGTCGCCGTCCTGCCACCATACCGCCTCGCCGCGCCGCCCTCGCCGCGTCAACCTACCCTCGCCGGCCGCTGTTTCCGCCGTGCCGTCGCTCGCCGCCCCGTGCCCGTGCCGCCGCGCCACCCCCGCCGTCCCCCCTGCCCCTGGCCCAGCCGCCGCCGGCCGCCAGCCCCTTTTCCCCCTCGCGCTCGCGTCGCGCCTGTACCCAGCAAATTCAAAAATTTCAACCTTTAGGTAAAATTCTACTTTAATACTTCATCTTTTCAATTCTTTTCATTTTGGTCACTAATCTTTTTATTTTGTTTTTTTTTTCAGAATTAATTACTAACTTTATTTTTTTTACTTGTGTATTTATTTGTTTATTATTGTTATTGTTACTAACCCTTTTTTTTTTTTTTTTTTTTTTTTGTTATTATTAACTTGTTAACTAACTTACTAACAACTAACTTTTAACATTATTATTGTTACTAACCTTTTAATTTTTGCATTATTACTAACTTTTATTATTGTTAATTAATTTAATCAACTTGGTTAATTAACAATTAATTAATTTGGCTAAATTTTATTATTGTTGTTAATTAATTAATTTAATTAACTTGACTAACTTTTTATTATTGTTGTTAACAATTAATTTAATTAAACTTGGCTAATTTTTATTATTGTTGTTAATTAATTTAATCTAACTTTTACTAACCTTTTTTATTGTTATTAACTAACTAATCCAACTAATCTAACTATATTAATTGTGCTAACTTTTATTATTATTGTGTTATTAAAGTGGATGGCCAAAAAGCCCCACTTTATTAATTGAATTTTTTTATGATTAAAAGATAAAAAAAGGAATTTTATGTGAATAATTTTCTAAAGGCTAATAAAAATTACTTTTTTTTATTTTGAAACAAAGTTTTTATTCCTTTTAATAAACAAACATAATGAAATAATTCAAAAATAAAATAAATAAATAAATAAACATAAAATCATTCTTTTAATACATCTTTAAAATTAATAATTAATGAAATAAAAAAAAAATTAAAACTTCATGACCAAATGATCCGCCAGGATCCATGGCTTGGAAATATTTTTAAATAAAATATATAAATAAATTTTTTCTTTATAAAAAATAAAAAAACTTTAGACTAATATATTAATTATCTATTAATATATAATTTTTTTTAGTTTTCTTTATTAATAAAAAGAATAAAAAGCGTGAAATTTTTGGGTTAATATTTTTCAGTAATATTTTATTTATTTCTTTTAAGATAATAAAATATAACTTTTTTTAGTAAAAAGAATAAAAAAAAAAGTAATTTTTTTTTGGGTTAATATTTTTCAGTAAAATTTATTTCTTTTAAAATAATAAAATATAACTTTTTTTTTAGTTTTCTTTATTAAAATGAATAAAAAGAGTAAATTTTGGGTTAATATTTTTCAGTAATATTTTATTTATTTCTTTTAAAATATAACTTTTTTTTAGTTTTCTTTATTAATAAAAAGAATAAAAAGAGTAAATTTTGAGTTAATATTTTTCAGTAATATTTTATTTATTTCTTTTAAAATATAATTTTTTTTAATGAAAAGAATAAAAATTTTGGGTTAATATTTTATTCAGTAATATTTTACTTATTAAAAGATATAACTTTTTGTTTCCTTTATAAAAATCTTAATCAAATAATTTCAAAATAATACAAAATAAAACAAAAATAATTGAATTTTCTCTTAAATATTTTTGACTTATTGATTAGATATATTTTCAGAAATATAAATTAAAATTAAAAAAAAAAATCTTTCATCAAACAAAGAAGAATATAAAAAATAAAAATATCAAGACTTTTGTTTTAAAATACATATAAGTTTTCGGTTAAATAATCTTTTATTCCAAAATAAATTAAATAAATATCAAAACTTTTCTTCTTTTGTTTAAAATATACATATAAATTTTTGATTCTCTTAATAAAACAATTACTTTTGGTTAATCTTTTATAAAAAAAAAATAAAAAAATAATAAAAAAATAAAAAAAATAAAAAAATAAAAAAATTTTAGTTCATGGTATATTGGCTGGAAACTGTCTCGTGCCCGCTTTTGAGCTGCTTCACCTAGTGAAGAGGGTCTGGCTGAGTAACAACGCCCCGTACCATGATCAAAATTTTTATTTTTAAACTCTTTAATTCTTTTAAATTAACTTCTTATTAAATAAAAATTAATTATTATTTTTTTTAATTCTTTTATAAATTGAGTAATCCTTTAAAATAATAAATATCTTTCATTAAACAAGAAAACAAAAAAAGTAAACAAGAAAAAAAAAAAAGAAAGATAAGAAAAATAAAAGAAAGATAAGAAAGAAAAATAAAAGAAAGATAAGAAAGAAAAGAAAGATAAAAGAAAGAAAAAGAAAAAGAAAAGAAAGAAAGAAAAGAATAAAAAAGAAAGAAAAGAAAAGAAATTATAAGAAAATTAAAAAAAAAAGTAAAAATAAGTAAAAAAGAAGAAAAAGAAAGAAAGTAAAAAAAGAAGTAAAAATATAAAGATAAATTTTTTAGTTAGTATTAAAAATCATTCATAAACAAAAAGAATTACCATTTAAAAATTAATTTCATAATAATAAGAATTAAATAATTACGATAAATCAATTTCCATATCCGGATGATCCGGCAGGATCTACGGTTTGGAAAATATCAAACTTTTAAAATAAATAAATTAAATAAAAAGATAAAAATCCATATTTTTTACAATATGGATAAAATTGTTTAAAATTTCACCAAATTCCGTGTCCAAATGACTCGGCAGAGTCCATGGTTCGGAATCAAAATCTTCCGTGTCCAAATGACTCGGCAGAGTCCATGGTTCGGAAGTATAAAATTTTATCCGAATTAATTACCAAAATCCACATTTTCGACTAATTCAGGTAAAATATCTAAATTAACTGAAAAGTTTTAAAAGCAAAGTAAAACAAAATTAAAATCAACTAAGGTGCCAATTTTTGGGCGTTTTAACAAAGTTGTTTTAACGTAACCGTACTCCCGATCCCCGAACTCTCGCAGACCATATTTTAGGTGACCAATCGACCTAGGTGAAACCGATTGGTGGCGACTCCAGAAAACCTGACGTTGCCACACAAGGAATCAAGTTTGAGAAGCTTTAAGCATCCTTTAGAGCAAAGAAATGTGGTTTTGAGTGAGGGTTTAGTGACCTATTTGAAGCTTTTGAGAGCTTGTGGACTTAAGTGCAAGAGAGGGAAAAGTTGCCTTAAACACATATATAAGTTAAGTCTTCTTCTCCCTTAACCATTTGCCTCAAACTTCAAATTTCGTAGCTCCATCTCCTCTCCCAAAATCGCAGCCCAAACTTTCATTTCCTTGCAAATCTTCATCAAATTAAGGGTGCCCAAGGGGTTAGGAAGAATCAACAAGCTTCTTTGCTACTGTTCTTGCTTCATTTGGCTCTTGGAAGCTTGTTTGGAACTCAATTTCATGGGTAAGCTTCTTGGGATCATTTGGATTGATTCTAGGTTGTTTCTAGAGCTAGAAATGGTCTTAGTTTGATTGGGTTGGATGCCAAATTGCATTGGTTTTAGGTGTGGAACTCAAAGAAGCTTGATTGAGCTAAGGATGATTGTGTATCAAGACTTGCTTTTGTGGCTGAATTGAGGTAAGGGTTCAAGTAATTAAGCTCAAATAATGCATGGTTTGGTAGTTTTGTGTGTGGGAATGAATTAGGAACAAGACCCAAATCATTTGGATTAGAAATGAGAGAGTTTGAGTAGTTTGTGTGCAAGAACGAAGCTGTCGCGCAACGCAGAAACCAGCGTTGGCGCCGCAGCGCCAGAAGCAAGTGTACTGGCGCCGCAGCGCCAGGGGGCGATTTTTCGCTCAATAAGCTTTGTTTGCCAGCGCTGCGCTTTTGCTCTTTGGCGCCGCAGCACCAGAGGTGACCTTAAGGAATTTTGGGCCATTTTTCCGGCCATCTTAAGAGCAACTTAGACTCTCGGTTTCTATTCCTAGGCTATTCTAAGGCGTTCCGTAGCCTCGGTTGGGTCTAGAATTCATTCATAGAGCGGGAATTGTGCATTATTTAAGAGGTAGTCAAGTTGTGTGGTTAAGAACAAAAGTGTGACTTGGTGGCTAAGTTATTCATAGTGCTTAAGCTTTTAGATGAGCATTAAGGGGATTTAAGTGGGGTTTTAAACTCTTTATTGGCTGTATAGAACGTCATTTACATATGGTCAATGAAGAGAAAAACCTAAGTCGATCCCAACCGAACCATTTGGTTTGGTAAGCAAGCCACTAGTAGTGTTCTGAGTTAAACCTTGAGGGTTTGGCTAGTTAAACCACATAGGAAGACTACCCTGTACAATAAGTTAAGGGTAAAGGCGGGTAAGTTTGAGATAGGTGACGACCTACTCTAGAACCCGTAAGTGGGACTTAAGTGAGGTAAAGTATCCGGGATACGAGGGCCAGTATCTCAAGTACCTCCGCCGTTTGAGCTCACGGCAAAGTTTTAAGGCACCTAGAGTGCAGAAAGTCCCAAGTGCATATATTGTGTGCATTTCATACCATACATCCATACATTGCATATCTTACATATTGTTGATTGATTGAGTTGTTTATTGATTGAATTGCTTGTTTGGTTGCTTGGTTGCCATATTTGCATAGTTGCTGCATTTTTCCTTGCAGGTATTCAAAGGATCCTTGCTGAGTACTTTCAAGTACTCATTCCCTTAAGTTTTATTGTGCAGGTTCTAACTCCGAGCCTAATCACTAAGTGATAGTCGAGGCCTAAGTTTTCTGTTTTGCAGGTATTTCTCTTGAGAATCCTAGTGATTCTAAGTTACTTGTGATATAAGTTATGTGCTAACCAAGTTGTGCCTTTACAGTGTAGAGGCTAAGAGTACACAAGAACAAGATCTAGTGAAGGGTTTACACTTGGAGCTTGGTATAGCTCAAGGTGGGACTCAAGTAGTTGATCTTAGTTAGTAGTTTTTGTCTCTTGTACATAGTACTTTGTGTACTAAGTAAGTTGCCTCTAATAGGATACATTGTGATGTAAATCCATCTTGTTACTTTTGGGTGCATGCTAGAGGTATAATGTATGCACAAACTATTACTTGTAGTTAAAGCAACCAGTGTTTTCAAGGTCTTGGCACGTTTTATATATGTTTTAGTGAAATGCTCGAGCAATGTTTTCAATCCACGACTTATAAAAATTCATTTGCATTGCCAGGACAGAAGCATGCATAACTTAAATTGAGTAGGCTAAGAAACTAGTTGTATATAAATTGTTTAATTTATATTGACAAGTAATAGTTAGCGAATAGTAACTAGTGGGATTCATAAATCCCTAAGGCCTACAAGGTTATGGGCACTGGGGCCCCGTTCCGCGACATAAGCACTTTAACTTCCTTATACTTACTCTTCCTTAACCACACCACTTAGCTACCACCTAAATAATGCATAATTCCCAACTTAGGAATGAGTTCTAGACCCAACTGAGGCTACGGAACATCTTAAGTTAGCCTAGGGATGAAAACCGAGAGTTTGAGACACTTTTAGGATGCCCAGAGCTTGGGGGGAAAAATGCCTTGGCGGTGCTGTTGGCGATGCGTTGCCAAAGGCATTGACGCTCAGGCAATTTTGGCATCTCTCGGTGATGCGTCGCCACCAGAGATGCGTTGCCAAATGGCGTTGCCACTAGTGACGTGTCGCCATTGCCTTTCCATCATTGCGTGACAGCATGCGATCTTGCACGAAACCTGCGCAAACTTTCTCATCCCAAGCTCAAATCATATGGGTCTTGTTTTTACTTTAAGATCACCTTCAGCCTAAGAGTCTGGAAAATTTGTGAAGAAAAATGATTCTACAACATGGTCAAGGTTCCTCCAATATGCCCTAACATCTAGCTTACCCTCATCATTCTGATTTGCACCTGAATCGCTGCTGAAATCATGAGCAAACAAGCTGCCTCTCTTTCTAACTCGCTCTGTTTCTTACTCTCAATCCCTCTCTATCATCTTTTAGTGCTATTATATGTATATTTATGTATGTATGCATGTGTTGCTGCTATAGCTCCTTGACTTGCAGTGTCATTTTTCCTCTCAACATCTCTCAAACTTGGGATGTGCAAATTCATGTCCTTAATTTATCAATTTCCACTGGAATGGTCATGAATAATTTATTAAACAATAAAGATTAAGGACTGATTTTGTTTTAGGGTTTACACATTAGTTACACAAGCTACATAATTTTGTTACAACATGAACACAAAAAATGGGAAAATGGTGGTGTATTAAAAGAAAAAATCCACTGCCACATTTTTATTCTATAAAATGTGCCCCTACAAAATGGCATCGATATATCTAGTAATCTTCCCATTTTTTTATTTAATTTTTTTTATCACTTACAATTTATTTGTGCTATGATTATCTTGTTCATTTTTAAATGATAATTAATTTAATTATTAATTTTAAATTTTAACTGCCTTTCTAGTCAATGACCTGTTTTAACCAAGTTAGTAAGTTTAATCTAAATGTTTTTATTTACATACCTCAAATTAGTTTCTTGTTAAACAAGAAAAGTAGGCTAAGTAAGGTTGTATTGAGTTCCTAAGTGTAAAATGACAACAAATGGGCAAAAGGGTAAGATGATGATTTTGACCCAAGTGAGTGACATGGTTGTAATTTCAGTGAAATTAAGGTCATGTAAGTAATTTTGACTTAATAAGTTAAAGCCATAGGTTACTCTAATCACTAGAACCAAGAACAAAAGTTATTAAACTAAAATGTAGAAACAAAAAAATTAGGGCTATTGTGCCACTTATGGCATAAAGTTTAAAGGCTAGGGGCAAGGAGAACAATTAACCATGGGAACACAAAGGGATGATTTTGGGAAGAGGTTAGGTAAAAAAAAAATAATTTGGCAAGTAGAGGAAGTAAGGCTAAAGATGTAGTGGTAGTAGGTGAAGATCTTTTAGATAAAGGAACACCAACTATTCATCATCTCTTTCTCAAGCCATTTTCGTATCTTCCTTTTCTCCAAAGCACATCTTCATCATTTCTTCAAAATCTGATAAAATTCATGCAAAATTAAAGGTCAGAAAACTTATATATCAAGCCTTTAGCTCATTTTTTGTGAAATTGGTGCATTTGAGCTTGATTTTGCAAGTTTTGGGTATAAACCTTAAGGTAAAATTCTTTGATTCTGTTATTTCAGTTATAATCTTAATAAATGGTTACAAATGGCCTTGGAATTATGCCCTTGGTGTCCAAAGTAGTTGGATTTAGGATAGGAACTCAAAGGAAGCTCTATTGTACAAAATGGCGCTTATGTGTATGGCTTGCTTTGGATCTTGCTTAACTTGGATTTGGGGTAAGTGATTTATGTTATGACATGATTCAATGATGCATGAGTAGTATTATAACACTTGGGAGTGAGTTGGAATGAGCCAAAAGTGATTGGAACTAGTTTGCGTAAGATTTGAAACAAGAATGGCTGATAAATAGATGAAAAAATGTAACTCCAAGGGCTAATGCAGTCACACTAAATATTTGATGTGATCACATCAAGGTCAATAGGAAGAACAGGCTGCCTAAATGTGCAATGCAGTTGCACAAACTATGTTGGTGCCATTGTACCAATTCTAGCAACTTCCATAAAATTATGATGCCATCGCACTACAATATGCAATGTTATAGCATTATACTTGAATTGTGCAAACCTTGTTTCTAAGTGTCCCAAATCAATTCCTAAGACTTAGGTGGCATCCTAACATGGCTCAAAAGTGCTCCTAAGATTTAATTATAAATCAATAAGTGCGTAATAAGTAGGTGGTTAAGAGGGCTAAGAAAAAGTGGATAAGTTAGATACCTTAAATCACAAATAGGTTACTAAGGAGGGACCAAGTATTGTATGAGTACTCCATTAGCCAACCGAGTAAGGTCATGAACCTCCAGCATTAAAGAGGACCCTAGAACAGTTTCAGACCCTTAATGATCGAATGGTAGAGGCCAGGTAGCTCCAATCATTGAGAAGTACCCAAAAGGTCCAGACCGAGTTGATGGGCTCGGTAAATAAATCTACTAAGTTGCCCGAGTTGAATTCAGGGGAACTTGGTGACGTTTGGCAACTAAGTTAAATTACCCATCACAACAAGAAGGGGGACAATATGGGTAAAAGTTAATTAAGTGATAACTTGCTCTAAGTAGCTTGTAAAAGGTATGCAAGGTCAAGTAAGTGATGACTTACTTAAGGGGCTTGTAAAAAGGACTTCATAGGATTTAATTAAGTTCTAGCATCAGATACGATGGCCAATATCCAAGTACTTCAGTTGTATGAGCTCATAGCATTTAAGAACACATTCGGGTGTAAGGAAGTCCTGAGTACATAAACATGTGCATTCACTCATCCATCCATGCATTACATTGCATTACTGTTGTTGTTTATTAATTGCTTGTGATTTTTGTTTATTGTGTTGTTTGATTAATCGGTTTGTTTGTATATATATTTTGCTTTGCATGCTTGTATATGTTTTTTTTGCAGTTGCGAAATCCTTTATTGAGTTCTTTTGATTACTCACCCTTTAAGTGTTGTGCAGATTATTAGAAGGCTAATCGAGCCTAATAGTTGGTGATGGGCAACTATTAGTGGTAGGTTTTATTCATTTCAAAGGCATTCTCTAAGTATGAACCTCCTAGTTAATAAATACTTATAATATAAGTTAGTGCTGACTAAAGTGTTGTCGTTTAGAGTTTCAAAGCTAAATATACATAAGGAAAGTGAGGCTTGCCACTTGAAGCTATGTTGCTCAGGTGGAAAGCTAATAGTGGATCTTAGTACAATGTTGTCACTATTGTATGTATGATATTTTTCATTCAAAGTGTTACCTCTACTAGTACTCATTGGTGTGTATAACACTATGTTACATTTTGGAGCATATAAGGTTAGCATATATACGCACAATTGTTACTTGAAATTAAAGTAACTACAATTTTCAGGTCTTAACTTGTTTTAACTTATGTTTTATTAACTGGTGTGTCATGGTATTTTTTTTATAGTTTAATTTACTTGTTATTATATAGCCAAAACGACACATGCATATTTTCTGTTCAGGGTAGGCTAAGTAATTAGTTGCACGTAATGATTTAAATTACTTTACAAGTAATAGCTAGCCAATTGTAACCTAAGTGAGATCATAATTCTCTAAAAGCCTACCAGTGCTTACATTTAGGGCACTAGAACCATGTTCCCATATTAATGGTATTTGTTCTATTGATTTTTAACCTTTGTCATCTGTGCAACAAATGCTAATGGGTACTCTTTACACAAGGCGTTCAATTAAATTTGGAACTATTATTCTAATTAGATTTCGCTTTAAGGATTTGGACATATATCACTTACTAGAAAAAGAAAACATATATTTGTCATTTATCTTTTCCGTGTAGCTTTCATTGTTATAAGTAGTAATTCGTATGCACGTTATTGTTTTTTTTTTTCTTACTTACACTAATTGCAAAACATAAGTTGTTCTTCCTTTTACTTTTTTTTTTTCGAGAAGTAAGAAGAAATTATCAAAAAGTAACTAACTCTTATGGGAAAGTATATATGTTCAGTTCAAAAACTTCGATAATTTTCTCATTTAAGTCTTAAAATTTTACAAGTTTTTATTTAATTAAATAATAAAACATTCAAAACATAAAAAATTAGTCTTAAACTGTTAACCACCTATTCTGGAGTTAAGTTTACACAATTTCTGTTATTTTTTTTATGCTATCACAATTTATTGTTTGTAATGGTTATTTTATATCTTACGATACATGTTGAGTTTAACCTCACACAGTATTATTCCTTGGGCTGCCATAGCGATCTGGTGTAATTAAAATTGCTTTGTAGGTGATTTTGAGCTTTAAGGCAATAGCGCTCTTATTATTAATTTATTATTGTTGTTGTCCATTTCCTACTCGTTTTCCTCATGAATCCAAGTTGGTCTATCTTTTCCCCCTTTTGTTTTGTTGTTTCCATTATTTTCTTATTTTTTTTCTTTGTTTGTTTTTGTTTGAACTACTGTGTTTAATTTGAGTCGATGGATAATAAAAAAACAAACAAGACAAAACAGAAACAAAAAGACAAGTTGGAATATGTATGCCTCTCTCGAAGTCAGGTAATTCGAATAAACAAAGACGACTGTATATTTCTGCTAGCTAGACGAAAAGAATTGAATCAATCCACATATCTGAACTGACGACTCTCAATATTCAGACTCATTTTTCAACAACTTCCTAACTTGTAATAAAATTTTCTGGCCAAATTTGTGTTTTCCTATTGCATGTATATGCACATGAAAACATAGTAATTCGTGTCAGAATCACATACATTCCCAGCACATAAAACTCATACTAGTTACTCTGGTTTAAGGCACAACAACTAGCTAGTTGACAACTAACTACAAAAAAAAAGTAGCATTTAGCCACAATTAATTAGCATGGTTTTACCTCGTCGCCTCCCCAGTTGTGATATCACCGTGTTAATCAAAGCAGCAGGCTGTCTTTCATCCGCCACTGCCGCCTCTCCTCGTCAATTGCCTTCTTGATCTCATATTCCTTCAATCGCATCATCAAGTCTGTCGGCCACGTACGTCAATTGTGTCCATTGTCGCTCTCCTAGGTCGCATCATCGATCGTGTCCATCGTTGGTCTCCTGGGCCACATTGTCGATCCGTCAGCCGCCTCAGTCTCTGCCTCCATTGATCAACTCGATCTCCTCATCGCCGGAGTCACTCTTTGCCTGCATTGATTACCTCGTCTCTTAGATCGCCTTGTTGCCAGAGTCCAGCAATGCTTTGATTTTTTCTCTCCTACCCTTGCCTTCAATCGATCAATTGATCCTTCTTGCCCACCATGTCCTCAATCCAAACGATCGCGACTTCGTCTCCATTGCAATCACGTCAATCTCTGGCCATCTATCACTGCCGTTCTTGATATCCTCACATCCTCAATTGCCAATTGTCTCCTCAGTTTCTTGGTCGTTGATGAAATGAGTTAGAATCGGTTTGAAGTTTTGGTGACAATTGGAAAGAGAGGCATAGCTGTCATTTGGGTTAGTAAAACTTACTAAAAAGGGAAATGATGCAAAGAATTTGGGATAACCTAAAAAGGAAAGTGGTGCAAAGAATGTGGGACGGAGAGAGTAAAAAATAGTGATATCTGTCTTTAGTTTGGAGATTGACATTTGTGATAGTCAAGCCATTGCTAAGGCTTACAACTAAGGTTAGCAACAGGCAACCGCAGCAATATATGATTCTTTCCTTTTCTTTTTAAAGCAAAATTAAAGTAATTTTCTTTTAAATTTTTCTATCTGACCCTTTAAACTAGTGATGCCAAAGTCGTCGCTAATTTAACGACTGATAGGCTGCCACTAGGGTTTAGCGACAACTAGGTCATTGTAAGGCCTTTTAAAATTTCGCAACCCCTTCCCCTCCTTAGTTTGCACACCAGAGCCTCTTCATTCAAACTTTTGCATTTCACCCGCATTTCAGCTCCTTCCAATTCTAGCCATTCTAAACCAAATGTATCTTCAAATCTTGTGTCTCTAGGTTGGATCAAGGCTAATTTCAATAAATACTGAGCTATAGAAAGTTCCATCCATGGCTTAGAATAATTTGATGATCTTGTTTTTGTGTTATTTATGTTCAGAGGATTTGAAACATATACTAATATTCTGTGACTAAGTAATTTCCTAATTGAAAATTATGAACACTGAGGCACTTGTACGTAATTTTAAGTTCAAACTCTTTTTTTTGCTATGATTGTGTTTGATTTGCTGGTACTAAATAGCAAGATAACGTGTATAGCATGTACCTTTTATGACATGCAGCCCATCACTAAATTAGTTATATCATGCCGGTCACTACATTCAGTGACAAGCGGCTGACCACTAACCTAGCGATGGTTTGCCTATCACTATACTTAGCAACGGCTTGTCACTTAAGAGTAGCTATGACTTGCTTATAGTTAATTAGCGATAAGTTAACCGGCACCATTCTGACATTGGAGATTCAGTGATGGTCGATAGCCGCTAAGTATAGTGATAGTTGTTGTTTCTAGCACAATTAGCAACGAGCCATTAAGTGGCGAGTCAACTAATGGCAGTCAACCATCACTATACTTAATTAAACGATGACTGACAATTACTAACAGCGATCATGAAAGAATAATCCGTCACATTTATGCATTGATATCAATAAGTGGTCTGAGTATGGTAAGATGTCTGGCGGAACTCTTTCAGGATCCGAGCTAATGAACCGAACAACATAGTGCTATTATAAAATTTTATCGTAAAAAGCTCTCAAGTTAATTAATTATTACCATGAAAATTCTAATTTGTGTAAACAAAGTCGACTTCGAATTTGTATATATGCCACTCGCAGTCAGCTAATTCATATAGATAAAGACGACTTTGTATTTCTTGTCACTGAAAAAATTGAGTTAATCCACTTGTACCTGCTGGCTGCCCTTTTTTGCTGGTAACAAATGAATGACAATTAATATTCATATTATACTATTTGCCAAGAACCTTCATGCATGTCATTGCATAGGGGTATCCACTATTTGGATAAAACCAAATAATTCAAATGGATTATTTCGATTGGACAAAATAGTTTGGTTATTTGGTTATTTGGTGAAATTTTTATTTGGTTATTGGATTGGTTATTAGTTCCTAAGCCAAAAACCGAACAAACCAAAAAGTAATATGTATTTTATAATTATACTCATCAATTCTAAATATGTAAGGTCATTTTTGTCAATTTTGGACTATATGTTATGCATCAAATCTTACACTTAGGTATAAATGGAATATTATTAAAATTTATCACATCTTTTTCAAGTTTTCTTTTACTTTTTCAATTATCATGTGTTTGATTCTAATAAAAAAAGAATTGAATTATAAAAATTAAATAAATTGAATTACAATTTGGATAGTTCGGATAAAAACCGAAAAAATTGTATTATAATTCGGATGGTTTGGGTCGGTTTTAATATGTAATTCGGATGGTGTGGATTAAATTTACAGAAACAAAAAATTAATCAGATTGTTCTATTTGGATTGGTTTTAAATCGATCCAACCGAATGAACACCCCTATTGCATACGGATCGTTGTGCGTTATCAGTAGTTATTGTTTGTGTTCATATGGGAAGTAAATTTATGGTCGATTGTCGAAATGGACTGTTGTCAAAACCACAAAAAATAATTCTGGTATCCCTAACAACTCAGAATAAATAAATTTGTAGTCTAGTAGTAAAAACCATTTCGAATCCCAAGAGAAATTTCTTAACCGAAAGCTTCATATCAGAAAACTGAATTAAAAGGTTGGGGGGTTTTCTTGAATTGAATGTTGAATTAAATTAACTGTAGAATCAAAATAAAATTAACCAATACAAAAAACCCTCAGTTCAGGGTTGATTATCCATTCCAATCACGCAGTTAATTATCGAAAGAAAATATTTCTTCAATCCAAGCAAATAAACAGGATTCTCTTTAAAGCTAAAAAGAACCTAGAGAATTCAACAGTACAATTAATCAGAAAAAGCTTCAGATTAATTTCTTAATTTTGAGTAACCAGATATTGAAAAGCAATTTCTAATAAACCCAAAATTAGCATTAGGATCAATGAACAAAAGTTTATTCCAGGCAATAATTCAAAAGCTTGAACAATTTAACCTGTCTTACTTCTCCATATGAATTGACCAGAAATAAAAATAATCTCCAATCAATTCACTTGCTTCTAATTGAATTCTTCACCTAAGTTGTTGAAAGAAAATTAAGTAAATTTGCAATCGCATAACCAATCCAACAAGCGAGAATAGGAAAATTAATTGCAATAAATCTGAACAACAAAGAAGTAAATACTTAAATTTAAAGAGAATTTAAGCAAATAAAATCAATCCTCACAACAGATGTTGACAATAGAAATCCTCCCTAGAATTGAACTAAAAAATTACTCAGCCATGATCGAAAGAGAAACAAAGAACAATGATGAAAAAAACTGAAATTACGAACTCCCCCAAAAGTGTAGCCTAGTGTGCTAAATGCACAAAGTCTCCATAAACTTTGCATGTTGTTACAAAAGTACACCAACCAAATAAAAAGATTTAAAATAACTAAAAGATTTCAAAGTTGTCAGTCAAGCAATGCTCTAGAATAGTAGTAGCAACTTCAAGCTGATATTCAACCTTGATGTAGTCACTATTTCTCAAAAATCAAAGCATGAAAGTTGTAGAGTTCCTTCTTATCTTCGAAATGACACCTAAATCTTATAAAACGGACATCTACAGCCAAAGATATGCCCAAAATACCGCAATTGCTTCTGAACCATTGATGACTCGTAAATCGCGACTTTTAAGCTAAATTGGACCCTCTTAACGTGCAAACTGGGTTTCATGGTCTGCATGTGAATTGTAGTTCCAGATGTTAGCTTTCCAATGAAAAGAATTACTTTATTCTGATCTCTGTAGCTGAAGATATGATTTTTCTACTAGAACATCATCAATCTGTCAGAATCCTGAAATAACATAACTAAACTAAAACTTGTAAAATTGCAAGTTAAATCCACTTTCAATCAATTGAGTTCAAATATACTCTAAGCTACAAAACATACTCAAAATATATTTTTAAGGTTCAAAACATATTAAAATATACTAAATATGAGAGAAATAATAATAATAAATATAAGCTTATCAATTTATTAATTAGACTTATTTCATCGAATGTTTTGGGTTAGATCTAAGTCTTAGGGCTCTGTTTGTAATTAATCTATCATCAGTTTGAGTTCGGTCTTTATATATATATATTTTTAACAACTTTACTTTTCTGTAAGAGTAAATCTTATATAAATCTTTTGTATGTCTAACTTATGCTGTAAATCATCCTCCTGTAATACATAAATTGATAGTTTGGTATAGATTTCTACAAATCATTCAATTACATCATAGGTCCACAATATCCTACAAGTTTCATTTTTTTTATTTGGTTTAGCTTTTGCCTCTTTTCTTTTCTGTTGTTGTATCTTTCATCGAGCAGCGCTCAACCTCCTTTGACACTTTTCTATTGCTTTTTTTTTTTCACTTCTTCTTCGAACAAAAAAAAATCTTTATTTTTGTTCCTTGCAGAATTTTTTTTATTGCTTACATTTAATTATGCATTATCTTGTTCCTCTAGTTTGCTCGGATTTCAGTTGTTTTCTTTGATTTAGAATTTTTATATAATTTCATTATTTGTTTTACTTTAGATTTTTTTTATTTCATTCATTGTTCTAGTTTTTTCTTTCCTGCAATATGCCCTATAAAGAAATATGAAATTTAACACAAGAAAGCCTTAAATGGAAGAAATCAACCAACCAACATTGAAATTTCTATCAGTTCTTATTTATTCTTTTATTAGTAGTTGTTTTATCTTTTACGAGTAGTTATTTGTTTTTTTTACTAGAAGTTGTTTGTTATTTATCAATTCGTGCTTGTTCTAAAAATAAATTAGTTGTATGTTCTTTTATTAGTTACTCCCTCCGTCCCAATTTAGATGAAACGTATTCTTTATTGGGATATCCCAAAAGGTTGAAACGTTTCCTCTTTTGGAAAAATTTAAACAATTAAATTATCCTTTTACATAAAACCCAAGAAAGATTCTTTTTTTAATCTTCACTCAATCCCTCACTGCACAAAACCCAAAAAAGAATATTTTATTTTTTAATCATTATTTAAACTTTCACTACATAAAAAAATAACACAAATTACGTACACCTTAATCTCTGTACCCAGAGAAATGTTTCAAGTAAATTGGGACGGAGGGAGTATTATTTATTATTTATTAGTAGTTAATTATTTTTTATCAATTCATGTTCACTCTTTAGATAAACTAGTTGTACATTCTTTTATTAGTAGTTATTTATTAATTTACCAATATTTATTTTTTCTTTTACTAGTAGTTGTTAGTTCTTTTATAAATTTTTTGTTTGTTCTTTAGATAGAATAGTTATCTGTGATGACTCTCCTAGTCAATGCCTTGTTTTGATTTGGTAAGTATGTTTGATTAAATTTTTTTTTATTTAAATGCCTCAATTAGTTTCCTATTAAGCGAGAAAGGCAAACTAAGTAAGGTTGTATTGAGTTCTTAAATGCAAAATGGGACCAAAGGGCAAAAAGGTAAACTGGTAATTTTGAACCATGACTGGCATAACCATAATTTCATTGAAATTAAGGTCACGTAAGTATTTTTGACCAAATAAGTTAAGACCGTAAGTTACTCTAATCATTGGAATAAAAAATGAAAGTTAAGGGACTAAAATGCACTGACTAAAGAATTAGGGCTTTTGCACGACATAAAAATGAAAAGCTAGAGGCAAGGAAACAATTCTTCCCCTTTGGGACCTAAAGATAACCAGCTGGTGAAGGGAGAAATAAAATAAAAATAATTTGGCATGTGGAAGAAAATTTTGTCAAAGTTTTAGTAGGAGTAGGTGATGACCTTTAAAACAACACAAATAACTATTCAACATCTATTTCCCAAGCTATTTTCGTTCTTCCCTTTCTTACATACCTCATCTTCACAGTTTCTTCAAAATGTTGAAAATTCATGTAAAATTGAAGGTCCCAAAGCATATATATCAAAGTTTTAGCTTATGTTTGGTGGTTTGGGTGCATTTGTCTTGTCTTTTGCAAGTTTTGGCTTCAAACCGTAAGATGAGTTTGTCCATGGGTTTAACTTGGTTCTAAGCTTGAAATATGGTTAGTGATGGTCTTAATTTAGTGCTTGTGGTGCCCATTTTGCCTAGATTTAGGCTTGAAACTCAAGGGAAATAAATTGAGCTCAGGTGGGCTTTATGTGGCTTGTTTACTTTGATATTGCTTTGGTTTGGATTTAAGGTAAGGGGTTAAGTTAATCTAGGTTAAATTGATATCTTTCATATTTATTTCATGAATGGGAAGTGAAACTGGAAGTGCCAAAGAGATGGAATTGTTTGGAGATTAAGTGGAATATAGGAAAGGGCATGGTAAGCACAAAATGGTTGCACCTCCAGGGCTAAAGCGATCACACCCCCATGGTTGGTGTGACACCATCAATTCTAGAAAAATGGCCAAAAGTGAGATGCTATCATACCTCATATTGGGGTGTGACCGAATCATGCCTTATTTTGCTCAAAATTCACCCTACGTGGCATTTATGCATTATTAAGGGCTTTCTTCCAATTCCAATAACATTGTAAGTGTTAAATATATTCCAAAGTCATTTTTAAGTTAATTATAAGCATCAATTAAGTAGGGTAATTAACTGTGTGGTTTAAGAGGGCTAGGTTTGGCGGATAATTAAGGGTACCTTAAGGAGGAATTAAGGTGCCAAGTGAAGGCTAAGTAGGGTTGGATTTCTCTAATAACCTAAGTGTTGGGTCATGGACCCTGGGCCACTAGAGTAAAACCTAAGCAGGTTTCATCCAAGCTAAAAAGCTTGGTTAGTAGGTCCGCTAAGGGAGCCCAAGTCAAGTTCGAAGAACTTGGCAAAGTCAAGCCACTAAGTCGATTACCCCGCACATTAAGAAAAGGAAAGAAGGGTAAGTAATACGAGTGGGTGAAGACCTATTCTAGGACTCATAAGCAGGACTTAAGGGAGGTAAAGAATTTGGGATATGTGGGTTAGTGTCTTAAGTACTTCTACCATTTAAGCTCATGGTAAGTCTAAGACACCTTAGGGTGTAACAAGTCCCAAGTACTGTATGTTGCATATCATTCATTCATGCATTACATTTATCATTATTTTATTATTTACGGTTGACTGTTAAAAGCTTGGTTGTTTGTTTCCATATGTACATGATTGCTTGAGTTTCCTTATAGGTACCAAGGGACCCCTTACTAAGCACGATAACATACTCACTTCCTTAAACTTATCTATGCAGGTACTAACCCTAGGCTCAACAACTAGGTGAATAGTTGTGGGCTAAGTTTATTTATTTTGTATTTACTTATTCTACTTGAAACCTTCTATTTCCAAGTTACTTATAAGCTAAATTTTGTACCAACTAAGTATTTGTGTCTTTACAGTCTAGAGGCTAAGAGTTGCACAAGGATAAGTGAGAGCTTTGCACTTGAAGCTTGATAGGTCAAAGGTGGGAGCTCAAGTAGATGATCTTATGAGTGTTTTGCCTTGTATATATGGTACCTTGTGTGCTATGACATTACCTCTATTAGGACATATTGTGGTGTAAGACCATTAAGTTGCTTTTGGGTACATGCTAGAGCTTACGTGTGTACACAAAACTATTCTTAGAAGTTTAAGTAACTAGCATTTTATTGTATTGGTACATTTTAAATATGTTTTAAATGAAGCGCTAGAGCGACATTTTCTTTATTTATTTTATTTATTTGAGTTGCATTACTAGTACAAACGCATGCATATCTTCCTACAGGGTAGGCTAAGTAATTAGTTGCACATAAATTATTTTAATTTACTGACAAATAATAGTTAGCCAATAGTAATTAAGTTAGATCACAGTCCCTAACAGCCTTCATGCTAAGTAATCTTGGGAACTGGGACCCCACTTTGTGACATTATTTATTTTTTTATTACTAGTTATTTATTCTTTTATCAGTAGTTATTTGTTCTTTCACTAACAGATATTGTTCTTTTATAAATTTTAGCTTGTTCTATTCTTTTATAATATTTATTTATTAATTAATAAATAATTATTTGTACTTTTATCAATTCATATGTCACTACTAAAAAAACATGCATTTTGCAACAGCCAAGCCATTCGAAAATTTGAACACAATGAGCTGTTGGACAAAGGGCATACCAAATTTTCCAACAGCTTGGCCATTAGAAATTTCCAATGCATTAATCTATTGGAAACCTAGTTGTTCGAAATTTCAAAATTTCAATTTCCAACGTGAAGACTGTTGAAAATTCTAGACCTTGGAAAATGAGACTATTGAACCAATAAATTTTACAATTTTAGAAAGTAAAGTAGTATTGTGAAAATATTTTGTTATATATATATATATATAATAAGAAACAGCAACAACAATAATAATAATATGTATATTTATATTATATTGATATTTATATTTATATATATTCATATTGATATATTTATTTATTTCTTAGTTCTTTTATTAGTGGTTATTTGTTCTTTTATCAATTCTTACTTATTCTTTAGATAAACTAGTCATTTTTTTATTAGTAGTTACTTGTTCTTTATTAGTAAATCTTGTTATGGTGGAACATCATTTTAATGCCTTGATTTTACTAACACTAGGAGGCTCTTTAGGAACTATAATCCCATTTAAGCTATAATTGGCTAATTATTACTTACAAAGTATCTTAAAACTTTTACATGCAACTATTTCTTAGCCTACCCTGCACAAAAAGTATGCATGCATTATCCTGGCTATACATTAACAGTAAATAAGGAAAAAATAATAAAATAGTGACATGGCCTTTATCTAAGAAAAATAATTTTAAAAAACCACAATGTAAAAAATTTAGTTACTTTGTCTTCAAGTAAGAACTATGTACATACATCTAAACCTTATACAAACCCAAATCTAAGTCTAGTGCTATACACACCAATGGATACTAGTAGAGGTAAACATTGTACACAAAAGTACTAAATGTACAAAGCAAACACTTTTAAGACCCTTTTTTACCTCCTACTTAAGCTTAAGCTTGCTTTAAGTGCAAGCTGCACATTCCTTGTGCTTACCCAGCTTTAAAAGTTGAAAAAACATCATTTTGATCAGTACTAACTTGTTATTTAGTAGACCATGGCAGTTTGGTATTTTAATATAGAACAACGGATGAGATAATGTGTATAGGTTAAGGAAATGAGGAAAGAAGTGTGTGCTTTATATACAACTAAAGAAGAGCTTTTTACCCAAAACATCTAAAGTAGAATGGCGGACTTTTCTCTCCCTTACACATTAGGAATAATAATTGTTTGGAGAAATAATGGAGGCCAAGGGATTTTACTTTTTGGTAGTGAGACAAGTCCTCTTTATTTTAAAGTCGCATGTAGAAAAAGTTGTAAAACCAATTCAAGTTCCGTTACAGGAATTTTTAGGACATGATGCTAAAGGAGTCACCTGATGAACTTCCACCTATGAGAGACATTTAGCATCATCTTAGTCTGATTCCTGGAGTAAGTTTGCCCAACTTGCCCACCACCAATTGAACCCGATGGAGTGCGACATCTGGCGGAAGACAGTGGAAGAGTTGCTATGCAAAGGATATATTTAGGAAAGCATGAAACCATGTGTAGTTCCTGTTTTCTTGAAACCTAAGTTGGATGGGAGCTAGAAGATGTGTATTGACAGCTGAGCCATCAATAAAATTACTGTTGGCTATAGATTTTCTTAACCCAGTTCAATGAAATGTCAAATTCATTGCATGGGTTGGTTTCCAAAATTAATCTTAGGAGCGAGTATCATCATATTAGAATTCAAATAGGAAACGAGTGGAAAACAGCATTCATGACCAAGGATAGGATGTATGAGTGGCTGGTCATGCCATTTGGTCTCACTAATGCACCGAGAACATTTATGAGGGTGATGAATTAGGTGCTAAAACCATTTTTGGAAGTCTTTTTGTTGTATATTTTGATGATATCCTTATTTATAGTCACTCAAAGGAAGAACATGTATCACACTTGCAACAAGTACTCATAGTCTTGCAGAAGAATAAGCTATATATGAACTTGAAGAAGTGTAGTTTTATGACTGGCAAGATGTTATTCTTGGGTTATAAAGTCAGCGTAGAAGGGATTCAAATGGATGAATCTAAGATTCAGGCCATCAAAGAGTGGCCCACACCGAAGAAAGCTTTTTAAGTTCAAAGCTTCCATGGGTTGGCCATTTTCTACAGGCAGTTTATTCAAGATTTGAAAAGGATTGCTACCCTTATTATAGAATGTTTGAAGAAGAGGAAGTTTCCTAACCTTGCTTGGATGACATGCTGCTTTAGTTGCATGGATTGGTAGTGTTTTCTAAAATTGATCTCAGGAGTGGGTATCATCAAATAAGAACTCGATTTAAGGACGAGTGGAAAATAGTGTTCAAGACCAAAGATGGGCTATATGAGTGGCTGGTTATGTTATTCGGTCTTACCAATACATCGAGCACATTTATGAAAGTGATAAGTCAAAAACTAAAACCATTTATTGGGTATTTTATTATCATATATTTTGATATTATCTTGATTTACAGTCATTCAGAAGAAAAGCATGTATCAAACCTGTACCAAGTACTCATAGTCTTACAATTGAATAAGCTATTTATGAACTTGAAGGGGTACAGTTCTACAACTAGCAACATATTATTTTTGGGCTATGTAGTCAACATATATAGGATTCAGGTAGATAAATCCAAAACTTGGGCCATTAAAGAATAGCCTACACTAAAGATAGTTTTTGAAGTTCAGAGCTTCCATAGGTTGGCTACTTTCTATAGTTGATTGATTTGATATTTTAGTAGTATTACTGCCCTTATTACAGAGTGCTTGAAGAAGCAAAAGTTTCATTAGGGTGGGGAGGTAGATGCAAGCTTTCCCTTGTAGGAGAAGAAGTTGTGCACCACACCAGTTCTTGCCTTACTAGATCTTAAGGCTTCTTTTGAGGTAGAGTGTGATGCTAGTGATGTGAGAGTTGGTGTTATCCTTTATAAACGACATAAGCTTATTACTTATTATAATGAGAAACTTTTTGAGGTGAGGTGTAAAAAGACCACCTAAGATAAGCAGTTCTATCCCATTTTGTATGCTCTGATGGTGTGGGAACATTATTTGATTGGTGTTCAATTTATTATTTATTCTAACCATAATGCTTTGAAGTACTTGAATAGTTAGAAAAAATTAACAAGGACATGCAAGTAAGGTGGTCCCAGTTTCTATAGAAATTTTCTTTTAAGCTTAAGCATGAGGTAGGAATTTAGAATAAGTTTGCATATGCCTTAAGTCAATGTGCAAATTTATTGTTGACATTGAGATAGTAAAAAATAGATTGTTGGCTTTCATGAGTTGAAGGAAGTGTAAGCTACTGATGAGAATTTTTCTGCCATTTGGGAAAAGTGCAGAAAATAACAACCTGTATGCTACTGATGAGGTAATCAACTATGCATTCCTAAAACTATGTCAAGGGGAAAAATGATCCAAGATATGTGTGGTGAAGGCCTAGGTGAACATATAGGGAGAAATAAGTCCTTTGCAGTAGTTGAGGAGCATCATTACTGGCCACATATGTAGAGGGATGCATCTAGGTTTGTGCAGAGCTATTGTTGGTGCCAAACATTGAATGCGCAATCCCAGAATGCTGGTCTGTGTATGCCTTTACTTGTTCCATATAATATTTGGCAGGATTTTTCTATGGATTTTATTCTCGGATTACCTCAAAGCCAAACAGATGTAGATTTTGTATGTGTTGTGGTGGACAGATTTTCTAAAATGGTTTGTATATAATAAAATAATTAAATTTAGGTGTACAAAAAAATATATGCTTGCCCCTAAATTGGTGACATGCTCCTCCTGCAATGATCGGGGTGCCTGTAACCAAGAGATATAAGGCTCATCCCACAGTCTCTTCTAAATGCCATTCTTAGATAGACCAAGTTTTTCAAAGACCCATTTATTTTAGACCAGGTTAACCTTGAGACAATTAGAGGATAAGTTACAATTTGTGTTGAGATTTGTAGAGTATAGTAATAACAAGAACTTTAATAGACGCAATTATGTGCTATTATTAATCGATAACGTTTGAAACTAGTACTATTAGTGCTTCTAAGAATGCTAGGTATTTGTTGTGGAGAAACTTTTGCTATAGATGTTTTATATATTATAAAATTTCTATGAACAATTTTTTTGTTGAGAAAATTGGATGTACAATTGTGAACAAAGATGTATTCCATAAAAAAATGAACAAAGGTGTACAAGCATATAATAAAGCAAGAAAACATGAACAATTATGAACAGGGGTGTACTCCAAAAAAATTAAAAATGAATAAAGGTGTACAAGTATTATAATAAAATGAGAAAATATGAACAATTATGAACAAAGATGTACCTCAAAAAAATTAAAAATGAACAAAGGTGTACAAGCATCATAATAAAGCAAGAAAAATATGAGGAACATAATTGTACAATCATGTTGCTGAAAATATGAATTAGGTAAAAGGATAAAGTAAAAGAACATTTTTCAAATCATTTGTAGTATTCTTTAACTTCTAATTTTAATTGTTATCTAATTTTCCTTTGTGATTATTGACCATTAACTCTTAATTTTTCATTAGTGAGAGTTATTTACATATTCCTAAATTAATCCCACATTTTTTGCCCTATAATTACTCACAATAATAGTCATCCTTAAACTTATTAATTTACCAAATTCAAATAATTGACTCAAGTTATCAATTAATAGGGGTAAAAGTGTCCAACATTATATGGGTCCATAAAGGCCATGGTCCATGGTCAAGAGCCTCCCTCTGAATGGATGCTAACGTTAACCGTACAGACTCATCAGTAAAAGTTTGTATAAAATTGAAAATATTGTTAGCAAATAAATTACTTTAAATCAAAGTTAATTATATCAATTACACTAGGCGAATGTTGTTAATACTTACTTGCAATGGACAATCACTCAACGATCTCATGAAGGGGGAGGTGGAGTTAAGTCAGCATTTCTCAGTCTTCACCCTTGAGTGGCAAGGGTTTTATCCACCATCCGCTCAGTATCACATTATTGGTTGGAGGCAAATGGGTTAGCCTGCTATTGCTAGTGCCCGCTTAAATTTGGGCTCAAGAGGATGCCTAGCTCTAGGAGTTCGATGGAGGAAGCGTCAAGCTCAAAGATTTATGGGTTGGTGCTTATAGGCCAATACGGGGCGTGCTCGGGAATATGACTCATGTCCGTGTGATACCCCTCTTATGTATCACTAAATAGTTGACTACTAGATGTGCCAGTGCCTAATGTGTGTGGCACATATGGTCTCTGGCCTTGCGTCGGCGGCACCTAAGTTAACGGCACCTAAGTGGGTGGCTGTGACGATTCTCCTAGTTAATGATGGGTCTTAACCAAGTAAGTATTATTTTTTTAGTTTATTTAAATGTTTTTAAATTAAGTACCTCAAGTTAGCACCTTGTTAAGCAAGAAAGACAAACTTAGCTAAGTAAGTGAGTTCCTAAGTGTGGTTTGGCACCTAAAAGTCAAAAAGGGGCAAAATGGTAGTTTTGACCCAAGTAAATAGCATGACTATAATTTTGATGAAATTAGGGTCATGTAAGAATTTTGGCCTAGTTAAGTCAAGACCATTAGTTATCCTAGCTATTAGAACTGTCTTTGAAGGAAAGGAGTAAAAGGTTTCACTAAGTGTTTAATTAAGCCATTTATGCCTTAAGTGGCTTAAGTGTCCAAGGGGCCAAGTGTAAGAGGCTTTTGGGCATCATTTAGGACAACGGAAAGATGGTTTTGGGTGAGTGTTTTGGTGACCAAAGTAAAACAAATGAGAACTTGAGGGTCAAGGAGCAAGAAAACAAGAAGTATGCTTTAGTAGAGGAGTTAGGATATTTTTTGGAATGTTGACTTCCTTTACCATTTGCTTTCTTTCCTAAAATTTGTAGCTTCCTCTTCCCACCAAAATTTCTGCTCCAAAGCTCCCCAATTCTACAAATTCCCATTGATTTCGAAGGCCCCAAGGTGATTACAAGAAGCCTCAAGCTCCATTTTGGTGTTCTTGCTTCAATCTAGCTCTTTGATGCTTGTTTTGGACTTGAAACCTTAGGTAAGCTTCTTGGTTTTATATGGCCTAGTTCTAAGTTGTTTGCATAGCTAGAAAGGGTCTTGATTTGAGGTTCTTGGTGCTATATCATGTTGGTTTTAGGATTGGAACTCAAGAGAGCTTGGTTGAGCTAAAGTGAGCACGTGCTTCGATTCTTGCTTCGTGGCTGAGTTTGAGGTAAGGGTTCAAGTTAATCTAGCTTAAATAATGCACAGAAATGTAGTGTTATGTGTGGGAATGAAGTAGAAACAAGACTGATGTGAATCAGACATGAGATAAGAAAGTTTGAGTAGGTTTCATGCAAGTTCGCATGCTGTCGCACAATGCTGTAAATGCATTGGCAACGCGTCGTCATTAAACATCAAGATACCTAAGCGTCAATGCCTTTGGTGACGTCTCGCCGCCGCCGTTGCCAAGGCATTAGTCCCTCAAGCTCAGGGCATCCTAAGAGTGTCTCAAACTCTCGATTTTCATCCCTAGGCTAATTTAAGACGTTCCATAGCCTTGGTTGGGTCTTAGACTCATTCCCAAGTTAAGAATTATGCATTATTCAATAGGTAGCTATGTAGGGTGGTTAAGTTAGAGCTAAGTAGAATGGCTAAGGGCTAAAAGTGCTCAAGTTGTCAAGTGGGCACTAAGGGGGATTAAGTCAGTTTCAGAGGCTACATTGACCTAGAAGAAAAAGGTCTCAAACCTAAGAGAATTGAATAAAAAACCTAAGAAGATCCTAACTGAACCATTTGGTTTAGTAAGTAAGCCACTAAAGAGCTCTAAGCGAAACTCTAAGAGTTTGACTAGTTAAATGAAATAAGATGGCTACCCTGTACAATAAATTAAGGGTAAGGCAGGTAAGTTTGAGAGGTGGTGACGACTTACTCTAGGACCGATAAGTGGGACTTAAGGGAGGTAAAGTATTCATGGTATGAGGGCCAGTGTCTCAAGTACCTTCGTCGTTTGGGCTCATGGCAAGTATAAGGCACTTAGTGTGCAAGAAGTCCCAGGGATTGTGCGAATTACATATCCAACATTCATGCATTTCATATCTTATATGTTGTTGTCTTGAGTTGCTTGTTGGTTGGCTACTTGATTGTTTGTTTGTCATGGTTGCATGCTGGCTTGCTGTTATCTTCTTTGTAGGTACCCCAAGGGACCCTTACTAAGTACATTCATGTACTTACTCCCTTAAGTTTGTTGTGCAGGTTCTAACATCGGGCTTAACAACTAATGGATAGTTGTGGGCTAAGCTTTCTCTTTTTGCAGGTATTCTTTCTTTAGAATCCTTGTGATTCTAAGTTGACTTGTTGACTAAGCTACGTACTGACTAAGCTTTATGCCTTTACAGTGTAGAGGCTAAATGGTGCACAAGGACCAAGGAAGGGCTTACACTTAGAGCTTTGATAGCTCAAAGGTGGGGCTCAAGCAAAGGATCTTAGTTAGGTTTTTGTCTCATGTATATAGTACCTTGTGTACTAAGGTGTTGCCTCTATTAGGATACATTGTGGTGTAAAACCATTGGGTTACTTTTGGGTGCATGTTAGTGATGTTAAATGTGCACAGACTATTACTTGAAGTCGAAGTAACTAGCATTTCCTTGTCTTGGCACGATTTAAGCTTCTTTTAAATGAAATGATTGAGCAATGTTTTTAACAAATAGTTTACTTATTCATTTGCATTGCCAAGATAAAAGCACGCATATCTTTTGCAAGGTAGGCTAAGAAACTAGTTGCACATAAATTGTTTTAAATTATACTGACAAGTAATAGTTAGCCAATAGTAACTACGTGAGATTCATAGTCCCTAAGGGCATACAAGCTAAGAAATTAGGGCGCTGGGACCCCATTCCGCAATAGTGGAACTTGAGTCGATGTCACCAGAGTTAGCGGTACCAACATCAATTGGACATGGGTGGTAGAGTGGTGTACCAAGCATCCTCGTGGACCTTATCCACGTCTCGGGTCATGCTTATAATCAACTAGGGCCTTACCGTGACAAGCCATCCTATAATCTATAAAAACTTCTATTATATATGAATTTACATATTTATTCAAATTTTATTTGACTTTAATGAAATTTAATTAAATTCTATTAATTCTTGAGTTAAATTATATTAGGATGCTTATATTGATTTAAAAAATTAATTTCTATTATGTTGTCTTAAATTTTTATTGAATGTATTAAAAAAATAAATTGGTGTGAAAATTATTGAAATTACTTGCACTTATTAAATAGAAGGAGTATGTAATAAAACCAACTAACATGTAATTAGTACCAAGTAATTAATATGATGCAGTAATTAATTTTTCCAACTAATACATTAACAACTAATTTTCAATTGAACTAATTCATTAAATAGACCTAATTAGCAACGTGTCATAATTAAATAGACCTAATTAATACCAATTAACTAACAATCTAATAATTAAATAGAACTAATTAACAACATATATGAACAAAACTACTATTAGCAATTAATGAAGAGCAAATTAATTAACAACATATATCATTAACTACTAATAACTAGACATAATTAACAACAATCATACTTAACAACTACTAATTAGCAATTAATGAAAAGAATTAACAAAATTACTAACATGCATGTGTGTGTGTGTGTATGCATCTATATAACTACCTAAGTAACTTAAACAAAAAGGCTCGACACATTCCTGGGGGGAGATTTCGTAGAGAGGCTGGGGGACACTTGACTCTAGTCAAAATCCACTTCAAACTTTTCCCATTGGCCTCTAGGGATGTGGTTGGACATTTTATGAGCTAGCTACTAGGACCACGCCGCTAGCCTGTACATAGTGACCAGGTATACCAGCATGCACCCTTACCTCACACACTATAGGGGATTGACATTGGTGTCACAGAGGCTCCCAAACGCGCAAGGTAACAATCATCCGTCATTGGACTTCATGGACGAAGTGCCACAACTCAAATGTCAAACTATGTTTCAATCAAGAGTTGATCAATATGACCTTGGGTCATTGGCTCTCAATCGATCTAGGATGTTCTCAAAGCAATTACCTATGATGAAATAGCAATTGATGATGGGACAATAGCAAGGAGAGCGCGAATCTAGCAGGACACTCCCACAAGGGAGACTTCTAATGATGAGGAGACTTTCAATGCCTGACCGATCCCTAAGGGCCTATCAAATTGACTTATAGACACCACCTCCAGCAAGAGAGCGTCAGATGATCGTCCCACGCAAGTAAGTATACTATATTTTCAATGTTTTCTTAAAGCCAAGAATTTCCAAAATTCCTTTGAATTAATTAAAATTTTAATTAATCATTGTAGTATTTTACTAAATATGTCTGTTTCTTTTACAACTGTCGAGTGGTCCTTGGCCCTTATGGACGGAGATACCACAAAAGATACGTGAGGAGCATGTCACCCAACTGATCATAAGTTTCTTAACTATTTTTCAAGTATTCACATCATGTGATTGATGTTTAATTAAATTGACATAATGTTAGGAGTCTTATCAGTGGGACAATTGGAACTTCACTGATATCGATGACTCATTTTTTACTATTGCTTCAGTTCCACACAGAGTATGCAAATAAAGGGCAGAAGCAGTGAAGACAGCCTTAGGGTGGAATACCCAAAATCCTGACTTCAATCTCCTGTGGCCGCATGTTGCTCTTATATACGATGCCAACTTGTGCTAAAAAATTTGTGCCTTCCAGTAGGAGTAGCAACATATATAGTTGTAATATGGGAAAAAGGTCAAGAAGGTGATGGATGAGTTGAAGGCTATCACGAAGCAAAAGATGGACTTTATTCCTGGTGAGATACACTCAAACCGAATTCTAAGTCTTGCATCCCTTTTCACATTTATTTCACATTAATTATATAATAATATTTCATTTGTTAATTCTTAACACATTGTTGTGGGAGAAAGAATTTGAAGGATAAGATCTATTCATCGAGGATTAGTGGACCAAGGCGCACATTCAAAAGAAGCCTAGTCAGTTGGAAGATCATGTCACACCCTACCTCAAGGTAAACTTCTCTTTTTTCAATCTAGTATTTTGGTACTTACTAACAAACACCTTATGGCCCAACACCACATAAGATGTCTGGAAAAGGTACTCTAAATGGGTGATAGTCCTGGGGTCATTTCTGCAAATGCTCTCCAAGTACTTCCCATAGTTTGGATGCCAAGCTCAATAAATCCTAAGTCATTTTTCTCAAATAAGTTTTATTATGCAAGAAAAGTAAGCTAAGTAAGGTTAAGTTGAGTTTCACCTAAAGGGTGAAAAGGGAAAAATGGTAATTTTGGGCCAAGTCAATGGCATGATCATAATTTTAGTGAAATTAGGTTCATGCTAGTTTTTGAGATAAATATGTTAAGACCATAAGTGTTTCAAGTCATTTGAACTAAAAGTAGGAGTTAAGGGTTAAAAATACACTAAGTGAGAAACTAAGCTATATGTCTTATAATGGCTTAAATGGTTTAAGGGTAAAATTATAATAGTTTCAAATCCCAATCATCTTTTTTTTCTTTTAAATGGAAAGAGCAAAAAGAATTTATTAAAAGAATGATGAGCAAATGTACAATGGGAACCTTCCTGCTAGCTCCTGGAAAAGTGTTAGACCATTACCCCTAATCCATCACCAATACATACAAGCACTTAGACAGTAAAACCTGCACCTACCACAACCAGTCAAGCAGAAGGAAAGATCATGGAATCATACTCAAAGCAAATACTGGATCACGATACCAAAGAAACTAAGAGCAATCAAAATTCTTGGATCTCTTCGTAATCCAAATAAGGACCATTAGATTTGCCAGAAAACTCAATGGTGAACCAAATTGTGTTAAAAGTTGCCCTGCTGCCAAAGGTTTTCCTAGAGATAATTTTTGCATTACGACCATTCCATATACACCAAATTGATATGAGAAGCACTGCTATCTAGATCAATCATGTTAAAATATACCAACATTTTATTCTTAAAACAAAATAAAATAACGAAATGACATAATATTTATGCTAAATATGTCTGCCATTTACGTTTTTTTTTATCTTTTATATAAATGTGTTGTAGAATGATGTAATGATTTAAAAAAAATAAGAAAAAAATATTATTTTCTCCTAACATGTGTAGTGCGCCACACAATAAATTGATGAAAGGCAAAATTACATATGTACCGTATGTCGCATAACTGCCTCTACCGCATCTTTAGAAACTTTAGTGTGCGTGTCTATATATATATATATATACATATATATATATATATATATATATATATATATTGCTTTCCCAAACTCGTGTGGCTTGCGACGTTGTAAATTGATGAAACACAATATTATATACGCACAGTATCCTGCATATATGCCTGTAGGGATGTGCATGAAGTTGGTAAATTTGATTCATGAAGCGATCCACCATTGCTCAACTTTTTTATGGATCAATCCACAACCCGCTTTATTCATTTTTGGATAGATCCACAACCGGTCCTACCTAACTTGTGAATATCTATGGATTATCCATAGATATCCTATGTATGATATTTTGGTAGACATTTGAAAAAGAAATTTCTTTTTGTTGCTATTTCAAATATTTTTTTTTATAGTGACAAAGGGATGCACAAAATGTGTATTTCAATATATAATTTTTTTCAGTTTTTTTCTTGCCCTATAAAAAATATTTACTTTTATCAATTTATAAAAGCATTCTCATGTACAAACAATAACAAAGAATTCAATATCAATATACCTATCCAGATTAACAAAAAAAAATACCAAAACTAAAATCAGCAATAATTCACAACTTCCAAGGCACTTAAGCATGCAAACAAACCCCTAGAAATGTAAAATAGATTCTCATTTTCTTGGCTTTAATAGAGGAAATCAAAGGTACATGCAAAAATGGATTAAACCAAGTGGAGAGAACTAAACAAATAAAAACGTCTTTTGTAATATTCTAATGGTCCTGCTCTTGAGAATTGATGATTGTCTAATGCTCATAGAGGTGAAAGACCAGGGTAAGGGGGCATCTAAATAATTAAAAGGGATTAGATTATGAGAAAAATAAGAAAGATTAGAAATTTTCGCACATTATTGTGGTTTAAAGACTTCCAGCAGTAGATTAAGATATTTTGATTAGTTATATGCTAAAATGTTACTGAAACGTAGGTTTATAATATATCATTGGAAAGGTCTATAAGTCTGCTTTAACACAGAAGACATGAAATTTGATTTGGAGGCCGAAGTAAGGAGTTATGTTTATTCTTGCAAGATATCATTGAAATGGAGGACTTCGAATGAGTCTGAAAGTTAGTGAATAAACTGTGTTGATTGCCTTAACCAAAAATTGTGAATAAATTACATATTGTAGCTTGTGAAGTCTAGTTTCCTAGGAATTTTACAGATTGTGATTTGAAGTTTTCTACAAAGAGTTATGGTTGTGTAACTTCGTTAGTTTTATTAGTGGTAGGATTAAGATGATATTCAAGTCGAACCAAGTACTTTGGAGGTTAAATTAGGCTTTGATAATAGTTTATACTTTTTTTTTATTAGGTTTTTTAACCTAAGTGATCATTTGATCATTCTGGGATTAGAACAGGATAAGTGACATCCTATATACCTTGCTTATTTTCTCCTCACGCTTTACTATAGCTAAATATGATTTTGATTATTGGAATTTCATAAAATGATTTGTATAATGTGATGATTTCTTCTTGATTTCTTGATTTATGAATGGATTATGTTTTTCTTACACAAGGATTGAGCATGAGATGGTTTACAAAGTTGTTAATTATTGTTATGGTTCAATTATTAAATAGAATAAGGACATGATAACTTCCAAAATCTGGCCAATATAGATACGAACATAGGCTTGCTGTAAGCAATTAACCTTCTTTATAACCGATAATAGCAAAGACTCAAGATTCAGGTTAGCAAAGAATGCATACCAATAGATCAACAGTGGATCAGCTGTGAAGCTAACATATGGCCACAAATGAATGTGAAGAGTGGTTTGAGTGAAACACAACTGACTTCCTAAACCGGTGCTCCATGGAGCTCTACTAGAAGCTTCAAACCTGCCTTAGTGCTCAATGGAGCTCCACTAGAAGCTTCAAACTTGCCTTACTTTCTAAAATATCATAGGTAGATCATAACCCGCTCCTACTCTAAAAATGGTAAATCATTTAAAAAACCAGCTCCACCAAAGCGGGTCAAACTAGAGCTCCACTGGAGCAAGGTTTGATGCTTATTCCTACTTGCATCTCCTTAACTTTTAGAAACCTTAGTATGCATGTCAATATATATGTATGTGCATATATGTTGCTACTAGAGCTCCTAAAATTGCATTGTCATCTGCCCCTTTAATTTCTTTCAAACTTGAGATGTTCATTTTTTTAGATGTTTGAGTGCATGTCCTTAATTTGTCATTTTGTTTGAGTACATGTCCTTAATTTTTCATTTCACACACACACACACACATGTACATACGTACGTGTGTTTTTTTTTTATTCTCAAAGAAAAGAATTAGTTAAACTAGCAAGATGTTGAAAAATGGTACAACAGAGGGACCGAATACATTAGACCCAAACAAAGAATGAAACCCAACTAAATAGGTAAAGAAGGATTTAGTACCCAAAAAGCATATGAAGCAGCACCCTTCCCAGACCTATTTGAGAGCCAAAAGAACAATCAGGACAAAATCAATGGGAACACCTCCAACATATCTGGTGCTGCACTATTGAAAACCAGACTATTGCGCATCTTCTAGATATAGCAAAGAGTGGTCTTAACTATGAAATTCCAAGCTTTGCGGGTTTTATGGGAAATCATTGTCGAGGGGGCTTGGCCAAGAAACTGAGTCATGGAGGGAGTAGGTAAAAAAACACCACCCTACCAAGCGAAGATTGACATCCAAATGGTGGTGGAGAACCTGCAAGCTAGCAAAACATGAGCAGTATCTTCCTAATTCTACGAACAAAAGAGGGAACTAGAGCCTTAGTGCCAGATTCCTCTCGATTGCAAATTACCTTTGGTTGGGAGCCTTCCAAGAACAGCTTTCTAGGTGAAAAAATTTACTTTTAAAAGGCACCATGAGTTCCACATCAAGTTCACATTAACGCTGCTTGAAGATGAAGAGCTCTACTCCATTTTGGTCACCAAAGATTTAACAATAAAAAGCTGCAACTGCTTAAGGACCATTTTAACTTATTAGGCATAGACCTGTTAAGAGAAACAATGTTAAGTAAATGATATAGAACCTCAAATTCCCCACTTACCCTGCCTTTATGATCCCTTAACCATGAGCAATGCCAAATCCAATTATCCCTCTCCTAATGAACCATATCTAACAAACACCTATTTAGAAAAAAAGACAACCTAAACAACCTTGCGAAGTTGTTGCACAGGTTTTCACTACCTACCATTTATCATACCATAATTTTATCTCTTCCCCATTACCTATCATCCAAGAAAAACAATCATCTAAGTTAACGCCTCCTGAAGTAAAAAACTCTGACACACTAGCTATGCCCCAAAACAAAGGTAGACTCACAGTAACTTATGCCACCATTCTCCCCATAAATTAACGCAATCACCCATCTCTAAAGGACTTTTTTCTCTTCCTAAATCTCCACCACCACATTGATAGTAGAGCAACATTTTTTCCACCTAATGTGCCCACACTCAACCCCCTTAAAGACTTAGTTGCTATCACCCTATTCCAACTAACCTAAAGAATCTTCCTACCTTCCTTTGTGTGCCCTCGCAAAAAGTTTCTTCTGATGGATTCAAGAGAATGCAGCACTTTAACTATGCAACGAGACAGATAAAAAAAATGCAAGGGTAAGCTAGAAAGGTAGGCCTTTAATAGGATAATCCTTGCCCCATGCGATGGAAAATTCATCTTCAAATCAGATAACCTCTTCTTCATTTTATCAATGAATGGAACCCAAGAAGCTAACTTCTTCATTGATTTTCCTACTAGCAATCCATGATCAACAAAATGGAAGAGCGCCTAGTTTACATCCAACTACCTGTGACAACTTGATCACTTTAGAGTCTAAAACATTTAATCTTATTAAGTTTCTTTTGGACATATTTATACTTAAACCAGAAACAACCTAAAAGCATCTAAAACACCTTCAAAACTATAAGATATTGGTTTCATCCCAATCGCTTATCATTAATGTGTCATCAATGAAGTACATACGGGAGATCTCAACATTATCCTCACCAACTTTCATACCTTTCAATTCACCTTTTGAAATTGCCTCTACAAAAAAACATTGCAAAATTTCAACAACAATAAGAAATGAGAAAGGGGACACGAGCTCTCTTTGTCTAAAGCCTTTCGCCATGGGAAATTTTGAGGTTGGGCTTCTGTTTACCAAAATAGAGATTGATGTAGAGGTTGAACAACCTTTCATCCAAGATAGCCATGTAGGACCAAAATTCATAGCTTGCATTGTAGTGAACCAAAAATCCCAATTAACGTTGTCAAAAGCCTTCTTAAAGTCTACTTTAAAAAGCACAAATTTAAGCTTCTTCTTCTGCGCACAATGAACTAATTCATTTGCCACCAAACCTCCATCTAGAATTTTTCTTCCATGAATGAATGTCGTTTAATTCTCACTTATTAACAGGCATATTTTAGTACACAATCTGTTTGCAAGAATCTTGGTGATAATTTTGTAAAGAGACCCAGTAAGACTAGTAGGCCTAAAATCCAACAAAGAGGTAGGATTAGTTACCTTAGCGATTAAGGCAATGAAAGAAGCGTTGCAGCCCTAAAAAAAATTCCCTGACTATTTGAATTCTTTCAAAAATCTACAAATGTCATTTTTTAGGAGATCCCAACAATTTTTTTTGGAAACCAATAGTGTAATTGTCTGGTCTAAGAGCCTTTAAGCTACCACAATCCCAAATGGCTTTTTTGACATCGACATCATCAATAGGCTTTTCTAAATCTCAGGCATCTAAAGCAAAAACCATTTTTAAGTAAGAAAGAATAAAAGCTGGTTTGTGCTTTATCCCTTTTAAAAACTTTGACTTGAGGAAATGAAGAGCATCATTTTTAATTTCAGAAAGCTGATCAAGCCACTTCCCTTTAACACAAATACCTTTTAACCCATTCTTAAATGATCTGATCTTGATAGTTTTATGGAAGAAACCTGTGATACTGTCCCCCTCCTTGATCCACTTTTTTTTGGATTTTTGTATATAGAAGGCTTCTTTCAATTTTGCTTGTTTCCAACTCCTTCTAAAAGTTTCATTTTTTTCTTCTAATTCTAAGTTTGTCAAAGCTCAAATATCCATTATAATGCCCCAAGAACGCAACTTTTGCTTCAAGTTATCATGCATAGCTTCAATATTCCTGAATACTTCTATATTCCAGACCTTGAGTTTGGATTTTAGCCTTTTCAACTTTTCCTTGAGAACAAAAATGGCACTTCCTTGGATAGAAAACAAGTTCCATTCATGGGTAACAAACTGTAGAAAATCTTCATGTACAAACCATGCACTAAACACTTTGAATGGTATAGGGCTAAAGTTTTGCTGGTTCTGCTTAAGGATGATAGGTTATTGATCTGATAGGTGCCTTTGTAAACCAAGCAAATAGAGTCTAGGCCAATTATGAAGAAAATCCTTTGAAACAAAAGCTCTGTCAATATGACTAATTTTTGTGCTTCTTCAATTATAGTAGGTGAATTTTCTTGCACCTAACGGCATATTTATAGCCTAGGTGTCTAAGAGGAAGTCTTTGAAAACCAAGATTTCTACTCGGCTACTAGTCCAACCACTTCTTTCATCATCTAAAATCATAGAGTTAAAATCTCCTAAGCAACACCATGGACCCATAAAATTGTTTAGGATTAAGCTTAAATTGTCCTAGAGTTTCTGTCTTCTGGGAAGGCCATTATGGGATATATACATTCACTAGCAAGACTAGAGAATCAAATGCATGCCACTGTCCAACTACTCCTAGAAAGCCATTACAACAAAACCAATCATATTTGGAAAAGCTTTCTGGGTTCCAAATGCACAACAAACTGCTAGAAAGCCTATCAGCATTTTTCTCAACAAAATCAAAGTAATTGTTTGACCAGAGAGCTTGAACCAAAAGTTTAGGCAAATTATTTTATTTGGTCTCCTGCAACATTGGAAAATCAACCTTATTCGTTTTAATCAACTCCATCACCATAGACTTTTTACTTTAATTTCTAATACCACAAATATTCAGGCTAAGAATCTTCTAGATTGCTTGATTGCTCCTTTTCCGAAGATGATGATGGCTTGTCCTTCATGGGTACTTTTTTGGAGATTTCATGAAGAATAGCTAGGTCCTTTTCATCTAGAATCATACCAAGCCTTTTGCTCAACTCAAATGTTTTCTTAGCCTTTGAGATTTCCTCTTGAGAACTTGGATGAGCAGCTAACAAATCTTTCAAGATGAGATTATTATTAAGCAGGATATTGGTGTTTAAAATGATATCATCAGAGTTGGCTCTATCTGCAGCACGAAATAGGGAAGAAGCAGATGAACAACCCCCATCGAATTTATTGCATGATCTAATCCTCTTGGGCTCACTATTATGGGCTCCATGAATCAAACTTAGAAAACTCCACTTAGGCAGTTTAGGTTTCAGCCAGGTAGGTTTCTTCTTATGTTTAACTGCTTTAATAAGTCCATCATTCTTTTGAGAATTCAAAGAAACAACAATGTAGATCTATTGATCATGGGACTCACCAACTAGTTCTTTGGGGAAATGGTTATTTTAAAGCTTACCACTTCCCTGAACATCCGCCTTATTCTTTACTTACGCCTCCTAGTTTAATTGGTTAATAATGCCTTTTTTTTTTTTAAATTTGAGTCACATGAAACTCCAGTTTGCCACTTATCATTAAGATAACAACCAATACAATCTTTTTTTGATGCAACGTTAGCATTATTCTTTTCCAAGTCAGCATTATTCCTCTCTAAGGCCATCTCCTCAACTTTTTCTTCGTCATCACTAATCTCTTCCTTAGAGATACCTTCTTCGTTCAACATCCGATTCCCATCTGAATCTAAGGTAACAGAGTTAATATGGTTGCCTGAAAGTGATGAGTAAGGGAAAATCTTGCCATGCATTTAACCATGAATTGAATCTTCAGTGACTGTAATAGTATTGATATCATCATCTACTTTCACCCGAATAAATTTGGAGATGAGCTCAACAAGTTAGAAATAAAATATGTCCAAGCTTTAAATTACTTTTAGAACTCGTCTGAGGATTAACCTCAATAACCCTACCCTATAACAAGGCAGTGTTAGAAAAGAACTGATCATTCCAACCATGAGGTGGCACACCATCAATACAGAGTAGATCTTTTATCATTCTTCAATCAGCAGTTCCATTTTGAAATGCTTGTGAACTATTAGGAAAGCCATTGAGCACCATCAATTTGATGATTCGTGAATCACCTATTTATGTCATGATATGAGATAAAAACTCTCAACCTCCTAGGAGAGTTGGATCTCATAAGGATTTTGTTGCCTCGTATTGCCTTTAGTCTACATGGACCAACACCTTCATTATAAAAAATGCTTTAAATTCTATCCAATAATTCTAGGTTCTTCACAACCACAACAGCACGAGAATGTAACCACATTTTTTTAGATAGTCTGGAATTACATTCGATCCCTACCCCACTCTTCCTTTTCATTTTGTGCCAGTAAGACATCTTTTCCATTACATTTAGAGCCTAACACTGCATCTCTGAAGCTCTTAGGGGTTTTCCATGACCTTGATGATGAACATTGCTACACCTGAAACTAGAAGCGCCATCACCTTCACTTCTGGATTCTTTTCCATATATTAGCAACATTTGCTCCCAACTTGAAAGATCTAATCTATATTTGATTTAGCAATTCCTCGAGTTTAAGTTGTATCTTTTGTCTGAGAAACTTGATGAAACCAAATTTGAAGATAGCCTTGGTTCTTTTTTTAGAGGCAAAGACATCTACTACCACCCTGTATTTGGCCAAAACTTTGCGAAGATCACCTTATGCCTAAGAATCAAGAAAATTTATGAAGAAAAATGACTCTATAACATGGTCAAGGTTCCTCCAATCGGCCCTAGCATCTAGCTTACCTTTATCATTTTGATTTGTACCTAAACTGCTACTAAAATCATGAACAAACAAGCTGCCTCTCTCTCTCACTTGCTCTCTTGCTCTTTCTTAATCCTTCTTTATCATCTTTTAGTGCTATTATATGTATATATATGTATATATGCATATGTCACTACTATAGCTCCTCAACTTGCATTGTCATTTTTCCCCTTAACATTTTTCAAACATGGGATGTGCACTTGTGCACATATTTAAATGCATATCCTTAATTTATCAATTTTAACTGGAACAATCATGAAAAATTTATGAAACAAAAAAGATTAAGGAATGATTTTGTTTTAGGGTTTATGCATTCGGTACACAAGCTACATAATTTCCTTACAACATAAACACAAAAAATGCAAAAATGGCGGTATTTCAAAGCAAAAATGCTATTGCCACATTTCTATTCTATAAAATGTGCTTCTTCAAAATGGCATTGATATATCTAGTAATCACCCCTTTTTTTTCTTTAAATTTGTTTATCACTTATAGTTTATTTGTGCTATGGTTATCTTGTCCATTTCTGAATGATAATTAATTTAATTTTTAATTTTTAATTGTAACGGCCTTCCTAGTTAATGACTTGTTTTGATCAAGTAAGTAAGTTTTACTTAACTATTTTTATTTACATACCTTAAGTTAGTTTCCTATTAAGCAAGAAAAGTAAGCTAAATAAGGTTGTATTGAGTTTTTTAGTGTAAAATGACACCAAAAGGGTAAAAGAGAAATGATAATTTTAACCAAAATGAGTGGTATGGCTGTAATTTCAGTGAAATTAAGGTCATGTAAGTAATTTTGACCAAATAAGTAAATGCCATAAGTTACTCTAACCATTGGGATGAAGAATGAAGGTTAAATAACTAAAATACACAAACTAAGGAATGACATATAGTTTAAAAGCTAGGGGCAATGAGAAAAATTAACCATAGGACCCAAAGGGATAGTTTGAGGAAGAGGTCTGGTAAAAAAAATTAATTTGACAAGTTAAGAAGGTAAGGCTAAAGATATAGTGGGAGCAAGTAAAGATTAGACAAAAGAAGACCAACTATTCATCATCTCTTTCCTAAGCCATTTTTGTATCTTCCATTCCACCATAGCTCATCTTTAAAATTTCTTCAAAATCAGATGAAATTCATTCAAAATTAAAGGTCCCAAAGCTTATATATCAAGCCGCTAGCTCATTTTTAGTGGAATTAGTGCATTTGAGCTTATTTTTGCAAGTTTTGGGTATAAATTCTAAGGTAAGCCTCTTTCCTTCTATTGGTTTAGTTATAACCTCAATAAATAGTTAGAAATAGTCTTGAATTGTGCCCTTGGTGTCCAAATTGGTTGGATTTAGGCTAGGAACTCAAAAGGAAGCTATATTGTACAAAATGGTGCTTATATGTGTGGCTTGCTTTGGATCTTGCTTAACTTGGATTTGAGGTAAGGGATTTATGTTATGGCACGATTGAATGGTGCATAATAATTTTATAATGGTTAGGAGTAAGTTGGAATGAGCCAAAAGTAATTAGAACTGGTTTGGGTAATATTTGGAATTAGATTGTTCAAAAAAGAAACGAAGAAATGTAGCTCTAAGGGCTAATGCAGTCATACTAAATATTTGATGTGATCGTACCAAGGTCAAGAGGAAGAATAGGCTACTTGAATGTGCAATGCAGTTACGCAAACAATGCCAATGTCATCGCCCCATTACTAGCAACATCCATAAAATCATCATGCTGTCGCACCATAATATGCAATGTTGTAGCATTATGCTTGAATTGTGACAACCTTGTTTCTAAGTGTCTCAAATCAACTCCTAAGGCTTAAATAATATCCTAACATAGCTTAAAAGTGCTCCTAAGATTTAATTATCATCACTAACTAGGTCATATATGGATGGTTAAGAAGGCTAAGGAAAAGTGGAGAAGTTATAAACCTTAAATCACAAGTGGGGTACTAAGGAGGGACAAACTATTTTATGAGTCCTCCACTGGCCAAGAAGTGAGTTCATGAACTTCCGGCATTAGAAAGGGACCCAAGAAGGGTCCAAGACCCTTAATGATCTAAAGGTAAAGGCTAGGTAGCTCCAGGCATTGAGCAGTACCCAAGAGGTCCCAACCAAGTTGATGGGCTCAGTAAGCAAATCCACTATGTTGCCCGAGTTATGTTCAGGGGACTTTGGCAAAGTTTAGCCACTAAGTTAAATTACCCGACATAACAAGAAAGAGGAAGATACGGGTAAGAGATGACTAAGTGATAACTTTTAGGATTAGTTACCCCTATTACTTTATGCTTGTTTTTCGTACTCTAGTTCTTTATGTAAATAGTTATGTGCTTTGGTGCTTCTTACATTTATTATATTTCAGATAACTTGATGTCACTCTTGTAGTATTTATTAATATTTTTTTTATTCTCAAATTTATTATTATTATTATTATTATTATTATTATTATTATTATTATTATTATTATTATTATTATTATTATTATTATTATTATTATAGCACTAGTGGGAGGAAAAAAGGATATATAATGATATTTAGATTTTATATTGACCAAATACGAAGATGAATACTAACATAAATTAAATGTCACCTAAGATTCTATTAATGTGACAATTGAAAAATGTCATTATAAGTCTAACATTGTCTGACTTATTTTAACACATATAAATGTCATTGATAACTAATAGAATTATACTTCCAAAAAAGTTACAAAAAAATAATTTATGATAACATTTGTTGAAATAACACTTTAACTCTTGTACGTTGAAATAGCGATTTACCTATTGTATCATTTAATAAATGTTAGTCAAAGATGCTTATCATGATACATACAAATGTCACACCAAATGTGAATAAATGTTACAATAATCATGTAGCATCATTCTTTTCAAATGTCACTTAAACTTTAACTGACACTGACTATAGTGACACTTATGTGACATTTAGCAAAAATGTTACAACAACTCTCCTGTGACACTTTTTCAACCTATTGCAACATATGACAAATGTCATAAAAAATGCATTTTGTTGTAGTGTGGGGATCAATAGTTTGGAGTTCTATCCCAAAGTTTTCATTTGTTTGCTGGTGGGCTATGCTAGATAGACTGCCTACTTTTGATAGACTAAGTAAGTACATGGATGTGAGATCGTCTTTATGTCCTATGTGTCTTTGAGTTGATGAATCCAGGAATCATCTCTTTTTCGAATGCTCTTTATTCCTTTCTTTTTGGCAGGAAGCAATGTGCAAACCTCCTTTTCTCTTGTTCTATTTTTTATCAAGTAGTGCTCAACCTCCTTTGACACTTTTCTATTGCTCTTTTTTTTACTTCTTCCTTTTTGGAACAAAAAAAAATCTCTATTTCTTTTCCTTGGATAATTTTTTTATTGCTTACATTTAATTATGCATTATCTTGTTTCACTAGTTTGCTCTGATTTCAGTTGTTTACTTTGAGTTTAGTTTCAGTCTGGTCCCTATTGTTTGCTTTGATTTAGAATTTTTATATAATTTCATTATTTGCTTTATTTTGAATTTTTTTATTTCATTCATTACTCTAGTCTGTTCTCTCCTACAATATGACCTATAAAGAAATCTGAAATTTATCACAAGAAAGTCTAAAATGGAAAAAATAAAGCAGCCAACAATGAAAAATTGATACCTTATTCATTTTTTATCAGTTCTTATTTATTCTTTTATTAGTAGTTATTTATTCTTTTATTAGTAGTTGTTTATTTTTTTTCTAGTAGTTATTTGTTCTTTTATCAATTCGTTCTTGTTCTAAAAATAAATTAGTTGTATGTTCTTGTATTAGTAGTTATTCAATTTTTATTAGTAGTTAATTGTTCTTTTATCAATTCCGGTTCACTGTTTAGATTAAACTAGTTATCCGTTCTTTTGTTAGTAGTTATTTATTCTTTTTTTAGTATTTATTTGTTCTTTAAATAGAAGTTGTTAGTTGTTTTATAAATTTCTGCATGTTCTTTAGATAAAATAGTTATTTTTTCTCTTATTAGTAGTTATTTATTCTTTTATTAGTAATTATTTGTTCTTTTACTAGTAGCTATTTGTGTTTTTATAATAATTTTTTATTAACTGATCGGTAATTGTTAGTTCTTTTATAAATTTATATTTGCTCTTTTGATAAATTAGTTGTTAGTTCTTTTATTAGTAGTTATTTATTTTTTATCAGTAGTTATTTATTCTTTTATCAATTCCTACTTATTCTTTAGATAAAGTAGCCGCTCTTCTGTTAATAGTTATTTTTTCTTTATTAGTAACTCTGGATGTTCTGAGATAGGGTCTCAGTGCCATAATTTTACTAACACTAGTAGGCTGTTTGTGAACTGTGATCCTACTTAGGTTACAATTGGCTAGTTATTACTCGCAAAGTGTCTTAAAATGTTTACATGCAACTAGTTTCTTAGCCTACCCTGCGCAGAAAATATACATGCATTATCGTGGCTATGCGTTAATGATAAATAAGAAAAATAATAATAATATTATGACATGACCTTTATCTAAGAAAACTAATTAGAAAAGCCACAACGTAAAAATGTCGTTGCTTTAACTTCAAGTGACAACTATGTGTATACATCTAGACCTTATATGCACTCAAATGTAACTCTAGTGTTATACACAAAAATGGATACTAGTAGAGACAAACATAGTGCACAAAGTACCAAATGTACAAAGAAAATACTTCTAAAACCCCACCTTTCCTCCCACTTAAGCTTAAGCTAGCTTTATGTGCAAGTCTCATATTCCATGTGCTTACTTAGCCTTAAAAGTTGAAAATGTATCACTTTGATTAGTACTAACTTATATCACAAGCAATCATTGACCATAAATCTTATACATAGAAAGTACATTCAAAACAAATAGAACCTAGCATTAACAACCGCCCCATACCAATTGTTAGACACAACTAGCCGCCTAAGTACCTACGCAACACTTAAGAGGTGATTACTCGAAAGTACTCAGCAAGAGATTCAGTACCTGTAAGGAAAACTTGTGCAAACATGCCAAGTAATATATATATATATATATATACACACACACAAGCAACCAATGAAGCATACAACACAACATACAATTGTCTCAAGCAATTTGTAAACAACAACAATGTAATGAAATACATGGATGGATGACTGAATGCGCATGCTAATGCATTTAGAACTTCTTTACAGTCAAAGGTGCTTTTAACTAGCATGAACTCATATGACTGGGGTACTTAGTTATTAACTTATGTATTCGATGCTACCATTTAAACAACCCCATGAAGTCCTCTTACGAGATCTATAACGTAAGTCATTGCCTACTCAAACCTTGCTTGCATTTGACAGGCTACTTAGAGTAAGTTGCCACTTACTCACCCCTTACCCGCCTTTTCCCCTTAATTGTTGTTTGGGTAACAAACTTAGTGGCCAAAATTCATCAATTTTTCCCAAACTTGATGCGGGCACCTTAGTAGATCACTTACAAATTCCATCAACTTGGTTGGCACCTTTTGAGTTCACATAATGCCTAGAGGCTTCCAATCACAACTCTGAAGCCATTAGGTAACCTAAACCATTAGGTATTTCTCCAAGGCTAGAGGTTCATGACCTCAATCCTTGGTCATTGGCCATTAGAGAACACAAATATTCCTTATTACCATCTTAGTGCCTAGCAAAAAGCTTATCCATTAGCACTTAGCCCTATTAACCACTTACTTATTACCACTAATATTGCATTATATTGCATTTAGGAGTGGGTTTAAGTCCTGGATTAAAGTTATAAATACCTTAGATTAAGCCTAGAAAGGAAATTGAACTACTAGGGCACTTAAAGCATGTTGAAAATATGACCCCTTAGCATTCTTATACTACTTATGCACCATTTAATCATGCTATAACTTGAATCTCTTACCTCCAATGGATAATTTTCCAAATTCAAGCAATGATGTACTTTAAGCTCAACCTAGCTCCAATGGCTCCCAATTTCTATTTCTTTTCAAAACAAGTACCACAATCGTTCTATGAAGACCATTTTTAACTCATTGATACCATTAGAACCAACCCATAGGTTAAAAAGTGCCTTATCTCATGAATTTAGCTCAAAACCACCAAGAATATGTAAGAGCTTTTCCAATGCACTAAAATAGCTGAAAATCTTGTTTAGGGCCCATTGTGAAAGCTTTAAGGGCATCAATTTCATGCAAAACTTAAGCTAAATTAAAGGATTAAGGTTGTATGAGGTGAGCCTTAAGGGTGCTGCAGGTTAGCACAAGGAAGAAGAAGATGAATGGTGATCTCCTCTCCCCCAAAATATCTCCAACAATCCAACCTCCTTAAACTTGCTTAAGCTAATTAACCTTTCTTAAGTCTTTCTTTAGTCTTCCAATCAATTCCTCTTAGCCCCAAATGAGAGAAACCTAATCTCCTATGTTTTCCTTTAAACTTATCACACACAAAACCATTTAAACACTTAAGCCTTCAACTTCCTTACTTGGTGCAAATAAGTTATTCCTTGACACTTATTGCTTCTAATGAGTCACAATACCTATGGATTTGACAAAATTAGTCATTTTCACCTATATGACAATAATTTTGTTGAATTTATAGCCATGCCACTAATTTGGGTCAAATTTACCATTTTACCTTTTTAACTCTTAGGTGTTAACTTATACTTAGGAACCCTTATGGAGCTTACTTTAGTTGCTTAATTCATTTAACAACACACTTATTTGATGATTAAACTTAATTTACAAAATAAAAAAATTATGGATATAATTGTAAGTAATCAAAGTTTCAAAACTTAATTGACAAGAGTACCAAAATTATGGATAACATTGTAAGGAATTAAAGTTTGAGGACTTACTTGACAAAGTAACAAAATTATGGATAAAATTGTAAGTGATTAAAGTTTTGGTACTTAATTGAAAAATGTTCCAAAAATTATGGATAAAATTGTAAGTAATTAAACTTTAAGGACTCAATTGAAAAAAGTTAAAATGTAAGTAATTGATTTTTAACGATGTAATTCATAAAAAAAAACTAATTAAATTTTTTGTATAAATTTTCAAAATTTGGAAGATGTGAAGGTGTGGGGTGCTCTAGGATGAGTAGAGGGACACTTGACTCTAGTCAGGATCCACTTCATCTTTTTCCCATTGTCGTCTAGGGATATGGTTGGACATTTGATGCGTTGGCTATTAGGACCACTCCACTAGCCCATAGTTAGCAACCAGGCATACCAACCTGCACCTTTACCCCACGCACTTTAGGGGATAGACATTGGCTTCATTGATGCTCCCAGACACGTAGGGTAACTATTATTTGTCATTGGACTTAATGGACAGAATGCCACAACACAAACCTCCAACTAGGTTTCAATCACGAGTTGATCGGTATAACCTTGGATCATTGGCTCTTGATCTGTCTTGGATGTTCCTAGAGAAATTATCTTTGACAAAATAACAATTGGTGATGGGACAATAGGGATGAGGGGGCGAATTTAGCGGGACACTCTTACAGGGGAAACCTCTAATGATCAGAAGACTTTTAGTGCCTCACCAACCCCTGGGGGCCCAACATGTTGACTTACGGACACCTCCAGTAGGGAAATGTCAGATGATCGTTCTACAGGAGTAAGTATACTATGTATTCAATGTTTTCTTAAAGCCTAAAACTTGCAAAATTCCTTTAAATTAATTAAAATTTTAATTAATCATTGTAGTATTTTACTACATATGTCCGTCTGGCAGACCAACTATTCTATTGTCCGAAAATTGTTCAGTGGGCCTTGGCCCTTATGAACGGAGATACCACATGAGATATGTGAAGAGTATGTCACCCAACTAATCATAAGTTTCTTAATTATTTTTTAAGTATTCACATTAGGTGATTGGTGTTTAATTAAATTAACATAATTTTAGGAGTTTTATTAGTGGGACCCTCGGGACTTCGCTGATATTGCTGACTCATTTTCGACTATTGCTCGAGCTTCACACAGAGTGTAGAAATGATAGGTAGATGCGGTGAAGACGGTCTCGGGGTGGAATACCTAAAATCCTAACTTCAATCTTCTATGGCCATGTGTTCCCCTCACATACAATACCAACTTGTGGCAAAAGATGTGTGACTTCTAGTAGGAGCAGCGGTAAAAGTGGTATGAAGATAGGAAGAAGGTGAAGAAGGCAATGGATGAGTTGGAGACTACCCTGAAGCAAACGATGGACTCTATTCCCGATGAGATACACTTCGACCAGATCATCAGTAATGCATCCCTTTCCCAATTGGAAAGGGTACTCTAAATGGGTGATAGTCCCGAGGTCATTTCTTCACTCCACTTCATCATTGATTCAAGATTACAATCCTCAAGCAGCACCACCGAAGAAGAGGGGAGAATCTGTGACTAGCATACATAGATTCATGCCATTGTAATTATAAAAAATTTTGATTATACCTTTTTATGGGAAGGAAACTTACAGAAGGATTTAATTAAAAGTGAATTTCAAAAATAACAATTTCTAAGTATATATCCTTATGATATATAATGCAGCATGAATGGCATATATGGTATAGTGTAACGACGGCTCCATCAAGATAAGGGGTGAAACTAAATGCAGCCAGTAGGGACTCAAGTTCCCCTAAACTTGTAAAATATTAGTAATTTGCTTTAGAATTTAAAGGCAAATTTATTCTTATTGCTCCTTAAAATAAGTCAAAATTTCTTATAATGACCATAGTTTAAAAAAATATTTGTTTTGACACATTCTTCATATAAAAAATCTAGACCTGCCTTTAACGACAACAGGAACATTTTGGGGGAATAGGAAAGACATGTAGCTTTTCACGATTTTCTTAGATAAAATAAAATATCAAATAGTAAATTGCTTATTATGAGTGTGATATGCTTAATGGTATCAATATTACAAATACTAATTAGTAGGAGCATGTCCACCCCAAGTAAATGCTATCCTATACATCAAGAACTTAGGTTTTGTTCGGTCTTTGTTTAATCTACTATTATGACTAATGAATGAGGAAGAGCGACTGAAAAAAAAAAAAGAACAAAAAATAGGAAGTCCCTCTCCTAACTAACCATGTCTTGTCCTCGTGAAATCAGTACAACAACAATAAAGAAAGATTTAATACATGGGAATGAGCAAGTCTGAACAGCTAAACCCAGTTAATTCATGGATTAGTTGTTTTTATTAGTCGCGAAGAAATAGTCCAAGTCGTTTTTGCTTAAACGTTTTAGTTGACTGCGATAGATGTTTGTGGAAGTGGCGAAGATTACAATTTTTCTAAGTGATAACCTGAGAGCCTTAGATTAAAATTTTATAACAATATTAAGTTGTTTTTTTTTTTTATCATAACATTAAATTGTTTAAGTTTGGGTTTGTGAAATGTTTCACACATTTTTAATTGTGCGGTAAACAATAAAATATTGCATTAAAGTGAAAAATATAAATATAATTGTTTCACACCTCTTTATATATATTCTAATTATTTTTATCATGACTTACCAAATATAAATAAAATATATTGATAAATTTGGTCTGCTTTGGAGAAAATTGAAAGAGGAAAATAAAAAAATAATTATAATAGTTTTCAAATCCCAATCATGTTATTTTTTTTAAACGGCAAGAGAAAAAAAAATTATTAAAAGAATGATGAGCAAATAATGGAACCTTCCTGTTAGCTACTGGAAATGTAGCTCCAGAGTGTTACACCCTTACCCATAATCCATCACCAATAGATCCAGCTGTCCAGATCAATCACGTTAAAATATATCAAAATTTTATTCTTAAAACAAAAAAAAATAAATAAATGACATAATATTTCTGCTAAATATGTCTGCCATTTATGTTTTTTTTTTTATGTTTTATATGTATGTGTTCTACAATGATGAAATAATTTTTAAAAAATAAGAAAAAAATTTATTTTCCCCTAACATGTGTAGTGTGCCACACAATAAATTGATGAAAGGCAAAATTATATATATACCGTATATCACATAACTGCCTCTACCAAACCTTCAGAAACCTTAGTGTGCATGTCTATATATATGTACTAGTAACTGTATATGTGTGTTGCATGTGAATTAAATACTAAGTTATTTTTTATTTAAATAATTATAATTCTAATTATTTTGTCTAAAATAAACAATAGCAATAAATATTTAACTTTTTTTTAGTTTAGATATATTTCTTATTCATTTTTCTATTTCTTATGTACTCCATCCAAAATTCTTTGAACATTTTACCTTTTAGCAATTAATCAATGATTTTTTTATTTTCAATATTTTAATATATAAATGAAAAATATTTTTATATGAATGATAAATTAAGTACTATAATTTCTAAATATATTTTTTAAATTTCTTATAATAAAAAATAATACAAATAAATTTAGGTCAAACAATTAAAAAAATTTAAATTGAGCAAAGAAATTGGGACGGAAAGAGTAGTTTTTTATTATAATATTTCATCAAAACTATCATTATTTGCGTCATTTATTATAATAGATAACTCATTATATTAGATTTCTGTTTATTATAAATAATAACAATAATGACAACAACGAAAACAATAATAATATCATGTAGAATACGTTACAGGTAATACTTGTTATAAAAAATTGATAGAATTTTTTTTTGTGATGGTAGAATACTTATAAAATTACTTCTTGGAATTTTTAATATTTAATTAAATATGTCAAAATTTCTTTGATAGTGTAAAATTTAAAATTAACGTTATTCAATCTATTAAGAAAAATCTTAATTTAATATCTCAATAGTATTATGTAATTATAAATTTTATTAAAATTTAAGTTGGTAAATTTTATCTTAAGTTCTATAATTTAGATTCATAAAGTAATGATTAAAATGAAGATTCTATATATTTTAGTAGCCTCAAACAATAAAATAAATTTACTGTTAACATGTTATCATAACTTTGACTTTTTAAAGAGACATAAGATAAATTTTGAATAAAATTATTTTGATGTTATACTCAAAATTATAAAGAACATAGTACAAGTGGGACATTTAATAAGAAATTCAAGCAAAAATAAATTCATTTTGAGAAATATGACACAAATATAGACCATGACGTCAAAGTATAGACTTAGAAAGTAAACATTGAGTTTTTACAAAGGCATATAACTATAAGCAACTATACATTACTCAAAAAGCTTAATTACATACTGTTAATTTTTATTAAAATACACTTACCTCCAATGCTTTAAAATCTACACTTACCTTCTATTTTATGGCCAATTTAATGTGATTGTTCCAAAGATTGAGGTAAAATCTTGTATAGCTTTTATATTTTTAGGTAATTAATAGTTACTAACTGATTTAGAAATTATACTCACATTATTGAAGTCCAAAAAAGTAGTCATATCAATTGTTCTTATAATATAGTTGGTCAACCATAGGAATAAAAACTCATTTAAGTAAAACAAAATCTTAGCACCTAAAAGGAAAATTAATAACTTATAATTTAAGGTTTAGTTATTTTATATATCATTGCATTTTTATTGCATATTGATATATATAGATATATATTAAGTTGCACTTTCAAGTTCTGAAGAATATATTTCAAGTTGAAAAAGTAAATAAATTGATAAACACTATGTTTTTAGGCTTGTTTAAGATTCATATAAATCAAATACATCTGTTACAAAAATTTAAATTCAGTGATATTTTTTCAGTTTTTTTCCATGAGAAACTTATAGAGAACTTAGAAAGCAAACAACAAATCTATTTTATATTTTTCCTTTTCAAATAATAATCTTATTTTCCTAATATGAAGGCTAAGAGCTTGTCAACACTTTATTCTACTCTTTTTTTCCTTTCCATAATTTTAGTTTTTGTAAATTTTTTAGAGGTTTTGCAACCTTTATTGATTCTATTCATGCAGAAGCCATTCATCAAGCATCAAACTTTACTTGGAACAGGTGTTGCCTAATCAAGGTGAATCTTTTTTCATAGAGTGCTATTCAGGATAAAATTGCAACGAGCAATTGCGTAGCTATTCAAAATTTCGAGGGGGCCACCCAACCTTGAGGAGAGCCTATTATATGTTCTTAATTGTTTTGGTAAAATTCAATTGGCTTCCTCATATTGTATGTATGTTTCCACTTAGCTCCATGCATTTTAAGAGGGGATAAGTTGAAAAAAATATTCTATTATTTTTATTCGCAATTCAATGAATTCCTTAGTATTCTTTAGGTTCTATATTTAAATGAAAAATCACTTGCACTACATGATATTCTATGAATTAGTTTATACACCTAGTTAGTTACCAGGGGAATGTTGTGATTGATAGTTAATTTCATTAATGTAAATCTGAATTAGCATGGTTGTAATGTTTAATTTCTTACCAACATGGTAAATTTATAGTGTTTATATAGTTTTTTATCTAAAAATATAACATGAAAAATGAATTAAATTTTTTATAAAATTTAGGTGTTTAATAATTGTTACTGTTGATTTTATTTTATTTTTATATTTTTTCTAGTTGATTACTAGAATTAGTTTTATGATTTTGTAGATTAAAAACTTGACACTGTCACATAGTATCACTTTTTTTTCTTAATTACAAATCATCATATATATCTTCGTGTCATATTTCAAAAAAAAAGAAAAAGGTTAAACATTGAAGGCAACTTTCGGAAAAAGACCATTATTCAAAGAAATTTATAAAAATCTCAATATTTTATATTTGATCCCAAATGCCCAAATCCTGGCTACGCCATTGGCAACGAGGTATAATCTTCATGCTAGGAGACTTCATGATCAAAACCTCTATGCTGGCTATGCTTGCAACATGTCGAGGAGATTGTTCATCTCTTCAGCGTAACATCATGTTCTACCCAACGAGAAGGGTTCATTTCTTCTGGAAAATTATATTTTATTTTTGATTGGAATGAAAAAAGTTCATTTCTTCTGGCAAGTTATTTTCATTCTAGAAGTTATGTTTTAGGAAGATACCTCTTAGAACTTTGAGTTCTTGATATACAGTAGGACAGAACACCACAGTTTACGGATACTGAGGCATAGATAATACTTGAAATTAACAGAAAAAAAAGAGGCAGTTTATTCACTAGTACTAGTACTAGAAATTATTCAAGTGCCTCATCGGTGCTCCTGCAATTGCGCTTGCATTTGTTGCTTAGTTCGGGGCTGTTGCGGCTTGGAATTGGATGGAAACGGAAGGAATTCCAGCGACGAAGTTCCATTCGATACTTGATGTCACCCCGCCAACGTTATCCTTGGCAGCAGAAGTTGCAATCTCCAGGTTTGCCTTGACGCTCTCCCAGTCGATAACTTGAGTAGCAAGATAGATCTTTGTGTAAGCTTGCTGCATGCATGTATGTGGTTCATTAACGTATCTAACTCAGTAAGTTTAAGCCTCCCCATAGCACATGTATACCTAAATAATGTTGAGCTACGTACCTTCCCAGGTCCACTTGCAGAATTTTTCCAAGCGACTACAATTTTCAATGGTGCTTTTGCAGGGGAGGAGTCATGGGCCGTATACACCAAAGCGCCTGATGAAGTGTTGTTATTTGCTGTATCTGGTAATTGCTCGAAACTTTCAGTGTTACTGTTCAGGATGGACTGTGGATAGGGCTTACTAGGGTTCTCCTTTCCATTCCATTCCTTCTGGTCCATCAAACCCGTAGCATAGTTGAGGTAGTTTGAAATGCTGCCCTGCGTTTTGCCTCCACCCATTGTCTGCAAATATTGTACCTTAGTTTTGAGAGAAGAATCTCTCAAAGGTATTAAGTAAAACACACTAAACCAATAGTAATAGCAAATAAGGGATGTTACCAAGTGATTCGGATGCTCTTGCTTCAGGGCTTTGCACTTATTTTTTTGCCTATGCTTAGAGCTCTGTTGTGAGAAATCTTGCAAATGGAAAACTCCTTTATATAGAGTGTTTCCGTCCCTTGTTGATTAAGTAAACGTGATTATTAATTTTTTAAAGGAAAGAGGTATATAACATACGTGTTTAAAAGTGAAATTCTTCCGTCGTATGCCTAGGCTGTGCTCTTTTCCAATTTAAAAAATTCTTTATTTTCTCTCTTCCTAGCTTGATTGGGAAAAGGACATTACTTTACACCCCTTAATAAAATTAATCATAAGGTATTAATAATCACTATATATAGAAATAATCACTTTTGTGGCAACGTGCGGGTCATTTTCGGGAGTCGCCACCAATCGGTTTTCGCTCAGGTCGATTGGATACCTTAAAATATGGTCTGCGAGAGTTCGGGGATCGGGAGTACGGTTACGCTAAAACAATATTGTTATAGCGCCCAAAATTGGCACCTTAGTTGATTTTAATTTTGTTTTACTTTGCTTAAAAAAATTTTCAGTTAATTTAGATATTTTAACTGAATTAGTCGAAAATGTTGATTTTGGTAATTAATTCGGGTAAAATTTTATACTTCCGAACCATGGACTCTGCCGAGTCATTTGGACACGGAAGATTTTGATTCCGAACCATGGACTCTGCCGAGTCATTTGGACACGGAATTTGATGAAATTTTAAAGAATTTAATCCATATCGTTAATATGGATTTTTATCTTTTTATTTAATTTATTTTAAAAAGGTTGATATTTTTCAAACCGTAGATCCTGCCGGATCATTCGGATATGGAATTTAATTTTAAAAAAAATTATTATTAGTTAATTAATTAATAAATGGCCCACATAGACCGAAATTTTCTAAAATGTGATTTTTATTTTTAATATGTCAAATTAATTTTTAGATTAATTATTAAAAAGTCTATCTAATCTAATTATATAATATTAATTTCTAAGCTAATTTATGACTTTAATAAATCCAAACAAAACTATAAAAGAAAACCATAAGTGAAACAATGATCAATTTAGAAATCAGAACAAAATTAGAGGCTCAATTAGATAAATCAAATAAATCCAGGGGTAAATTATTTATTAAAAATATTTATCTAACCTAATCATACAATTATGCTTAATAGTAATTCCTAAGTTAATTCAAGCTTTTAATCAATTGATCAAACAAAATCACAGAAGAAAATAAAACTAAACTGTAAATCAAGACAACAAATCTCAGATGACCAAATCAAATAAATTCAAGGACAAATTATTTATTAAAAATTATTTATCTAACCTAATCGCGTAATTAAGATTAATGTTAATTTTTAAGTTAATTTATGTCTTTAATTAACTGAACAAAAGCATAATAGAAAATAAATGGACTTATGGCTTAATTGTAAATTAAAACAAAATTAAAGTCTCAAATTGACAATCAAATAAATCCAAGAGTAAAAATTAAAATTATGCCAAAATTACGAACTTTCATATTAGATCCGAACAACGAGTTGATTTGCGATTGGGGTTTCATTTTTTTTTTTAATTTTTAATTTTTTTTTGTTTGGTTTGCTTTAAATAAAATCAATTGATATCCAAACCATGGATTCTAACCAAACCACCCGGATATGGATTTTTTGTAATTTACTTGTTTCCTAAATTCATCATCGAGTTTTCATTAAAACCCGTTCAAAATTGAATCTTGTAAATATGATCTTTTTAAATGTGTTATGTAAACATGAGTTCTAAACTTATACTAATAATGAAAAGTTAAAATCAATATATAAGTAAATATCTGATCTAAACTAAACATATAATTTTATATTAACTCATCAACAAATTCATGGTCCAAAATAATAAAACAAGCAATTGAACAAAAGTAAACCAAACTATAAAAAATAATGCTGTCAGTGATTAATCTGCAAGATAAAAATATGTTAGTCACTTAAATGGATGATACAAAAAAGTAAAAGGACTAATCAAGAGTTTTACCCTAAGGATAAAGAAAACAGATTTTTGACTCGGTCAAAGCAAAGAAAGAACGCGTCTTTCTTCCTCCTGAGAGCGCAACAGCGAAGGAAGCGGCAGAGGGGGCAAGTCGACGTGGCTGGAGGGGTGAGGGACGGCTGGCGCAAGCAGGAGGCTGTCGGCTGACGGCGGGGAGCGAGCGGTGGAGCGTCAAGATGCAACAGGCGCGACGGAGTGGCTGCTGAGACAGGAGGAAGGCAACACGGCGTGGTTCGGGCGCGAATCGGCAAGGGGAGGCCAGAGGTGGCGACGCGGCTGCTGGAGGGGAAAGCTTTTCAGGTGGCGTGACGAGAGGGGTGCGACCAGCAGGGAGACGACGCGAGCTGGCGCAGAGGATGAGTGAGTTCAGGCGGAGTTGGGCAGGAGGGAGGCGAGGTCAGCAGGGGCCGGAGACGGCGCTGGCGAGTGAGAGAGTGAGAAGCTATGGCTGAAGAGAGGGCGGGAGCTGGGTTTGTTCGAGAGAGAGTGAGAGAGCTCGGCCGAGAGAGAGAGAAGAGAGGGAAAGTAAGATCAGATTTTTTTGGGAGAGAGAGAGAGTTGAGAGTTTTTTTTTTTTGTGAGCTTTTTTCTGAGCTCCCTCTTTTTTAGAGAGTAGGATCGAGAGTAGATAAGAAGGGGGCGAGAGAAGCTTCTGGAGAGCGCGAGAAGGGAGAGCCGTGTGAGAGTGAAAGAAGAGTTTTTTTTTTTTTTTTTTTCTTTTTAATTATATACATATAGATATCTATATATTATTTCTAACTAACCTTAAAATGCCCCCATAAGCTATTTAATTTTTTAAATAATTTAACTAATTAATAATAATAATTAATTTAATTAATTAATTAATTTAATTTTTTTAAATTTTAATTAATTATTTTTTTTTAAAAATTAATAATTTTTTAATTTAATTTCTTTTAAATTTTTTTTTTTATGGTCGGACGAAATTGGGTGTCAACAGCTGCCCCCCTTTGCATGCTTTATGGGACATGATGTATGCAAAGTCGTTTACCAAATTTCGTTCGACCTTAGTTAGGCATTGAGAACTTTCTTGCCGCCGAAACTCTGAGGTTTAAGGAAAGATCCTTAGAACCTTTAACGATAGGAAAGCTCCTATCGTTGTAAGATGGACTGAATGATTGATTGTTTGTTTGAGGTTTAAGAAAAGGTCCTTAGAACCTCTAACGATAGGAAAGGTTCTATCGTTGTAAGATGGACTGAATGATTGATTGTTTGTTTGAGGTTTAAGAAAAGGTCCTTAGAACCTCTAACGATAGGAAAGGTTCTATCGTTGTAAGATGGACTGAATGATTGATTGTTTGTTTGAGGTTAAGGAAAGGTCCTTAGAACCTCTAACGATAGGAAAGGTTCTATCGTTGTAAGATGGACTGAATGATTGATTGTTTGTTTGAGGTTTAAGGAAAGGTCCTTAGAACCTCTAACGATAGGAAAGGTTCTATCGTTGTAAGATGGACTGAATGATTGATGTCGAGGCAAAGGTTCCATCCTTAAAACCTCGGATTGATTGATTGATGTCGAGGCAAAGGTTCCATCCTTAAAACCTCGGATTGATTGATTGATCTCGAGGAAAAGGTTCCATCCTTAAAACCCCGGATTGATTGATTGATGTCGAGGCAAAGGTTCCATCCTTAAAACCCCGATGATGAAAATTGATTGTTTTCGAGGCAAAGGTTCCATCCTTAAAACCCCGATGATGAAAATTGATTGTTTTCGAGGCAAAGGTTCCATCCTTAAAACCCCGAACTGATGAAAGTTGATTGTTTTCGAGGCAAAGGTTCCATCCTTAAAACCCCGATGATGAAAATTAATTGTTTTCGAGGCAAAGGTCCCATCCTTAAAACCCCGATGATGAAAATTGATTGTTTTCGAGGCAAAGGTTCCATCCTTAAAGCCCCGATGATGAAAATTGATTGTTTTCGAGGCAAAGGTTCCATCCTTAAAACCCCGATGATGAAAATTGATTGTTTTCGAGGCAAAGGTTCCATCCTTAAAGCCTCGATGATGTAAATTGATTATTTTCGAGGCAAAGGTTCCATCCTTAAAACCCCGATGATGAAAATTGATTGTTTTCGAGGCAAAGGTTCCATCCTTAAAACCCCGACGATAGGAGCAGTCCTACCGTTGATTGTTTTCGAGACAAAGGTTCCATCCTTAAAATCCCGATGATGAAAATTGATTATTTTCGAGGCAAAGGTTCCATCCTTACAACCCCGATGAAAATTGATTGTTTTCGAGGCAAAGGTTCTATCCTTAAAACCCCGATGATGAAAATTGATTATTTTCGAGGCAAAGGTTCCATCCTTAAAACCCCGACGATAGGAGCAGTCCTACCGTTGATTGTTTTCGAGACAAAGGTTCCATCCTTAAAATCCCGACGATGAAAATTGATTATTTTCGAGGCAAAGGTTCCATCCTTACAACCCCGATGAAAATTGATTGTTTTCGAGGCAAAGGTTCCATCCTTAAAACCTCGGATTGATAATTGATCTCGAGGCAAAGGTTCCATCCTTAAAACCCCGGATTGATTGATTGATCTCGAGGCAAAGGTTCCATCCTTAAAACCCCGGATTGATAATTGATTGTTTTCGAGGCAAAGGTTCCATCCTTAAAACCTCGATGATGAAAATTGATTGTTTTCGAGGCAAAGGTTCCATCCTTAAAACCCCGATGATGAAAATTGATTGTTTTCGAGGCAAAGGTTCCATCCTTAAAACCCCGATGATGAAAATTGATTTTGAGGCTAAGGAGCTTTCCTTAGGACCTCGAGCGAAATTTATATGAAAGCAATTGAAATTGGAATAATTTTCTTCGAAAGTGTGAATTTTCATAATAGGCGAGCGCAAAGAATTAGGCTTCAATAAAACGAGTGAATCTTGATGATGACAATAACACTGACAAATTATGTAAAGGGAACGGATGTTTGGAATCAATATTCAAGGTTCATCTAATATTTCCTTCAGTAAATATAGATTCCCTTGTGAGATATGTCATCCGAATAAGGTTAAAGCTTAACTACCCCAAAATATTATGCCTAGTAGACCTAATAGGATGCGTCTCAAGAGTAATAAAAATTACTCTTTACTCAGCCATTCCAACCTAAAGGCATTGTCGCATGGTTTTAATATCAGCATGGACGAAACTATCTTATAAGATAACGAAATTTCCTGAAAAGAAAAACTGAAATACGAAAGAAAATGCTGATAATTAAAACGAAAGGACAAGAAAAACGGATCAGATCGCTTCTTCTTCCACAATGCTTCAACAGGGTGAGTAGAGGACCATTATGGGAGTGAACTGGTCGGGAAAGACTGTCGTGTCCAGTCTATCTGAATCATTGCTGGATCTGATTCAGGAATAAAAGCTTGTATTTTATCTAGCAATTCTTCAGCAGTTGTTGCGGATATTATAATTCGTCGTGCCACTCTTGATATGAAATTCTTCTGCATAGCATAATCCATAAAAGCTATCAGACCTGTAAAGAAATTGTTAACATTCAATAGCCCAATAGGTTTCTTATGCAAATTAAGTTGGGCCATGGAAGCGATTTGGAAGACTTCACCTAATGTACCAAAACCGCCGGGTAAAGCGATGAAAGCATCAGCATTTAAAAGCATTTGTAGCACACATTCTTGCAGATTTTTGACCACTAGCTCCTCTCCGATCGTGCCCCCAGAAATAAACTTCAAAGGTCCTGGGATAATGCCTAGAACTTGACTTCCTCCTAAAGATGCTGCTGATGCTACGCCTCCCATTAATCCGACACTACCTCCTCCATAAACTAAATGTATTTTACGCTCAGCTAATACTCTACCCAAATGGTTGGCTGCTTTTAAATATTCTTCATCTTTTCCAGGAAAAGCCCCAGAAAATACACAAATACTTCGGGATTTACGAGTTGAGGTTTTCTCCATTCCTATCCTTACTCTTGTAAGAAAAGATGATATATTTATAGAGATGAAGAGAGAAGGCAATAATTTTATTTTCAAGAATGGATACATTATTGCCAGCTATTCACAGTAGTCACGAATATGACTCTGGTCAGGTATGGGTACACTATCGTTAAAAGAGGAGGAAAATTTTCAAAATAGCTGCTAGCATGTACAGTAGTCACTACTGTAGCTTACGTCAGGAGTAGGTACGTGATTGTTGGAAGAGAAGGAAAATTTCAAAAGTGGCAGCTATATACAGTAGTCCGTGTCAGGAGTGGGTACATTATTGCCAAAGGGGAGGAAAATTTCAAAAGCGACAGCTAGCATGTACAGTATCGTGACTATGGCTCATGTCAGGAGTGGATACATTATCGCCGAAAGGGGAGGAAAATTTCAAAAGCGACAGCTAGCACGTACAGTAATCGTGACTTTGGTTCATGTCAGGAATGGATACATTATCGCCGAAAGGGGAGGAAAATTTCAAAAGCGACAGCTAGCACGTACAGTAATCGTGACTTTGGTTCATGTCAGGAGTGGATACATTATTACCAAAAGGGGATGAAAATTTCGAAAGCAACAGGTAGCACGTACAGTAATCGTGACCTTGTTCCGTCTTCTACTGGCTTTGCGTCCAGTAACGGCTTCAATGCTTTCTATGAATCGGTGATTTGCATCTCATCTAGCTTTTTCACAAACTGGCAAACAGGGTCGTTTAGGGTTAGATTCCCAAGACTGTAACGTTCTCGTTCTTTTTGGAGAATTATCCATAATCCAACAACCTCAAATTGCACTATTCCGCAAGAATGCGCTTCAAGAACCTCTCGGATATCTTCTAGAGATTCCTTACGCAAGCCATTCTTAATGAATCTTATTCTATCATTACGATTTCTGGTGATCACTCCTGGAGAACGACATTTATTGCCGCAAACCCACCATCCACAATTATGACAAATGCCTAGCCTCTTTGCTCTTCTTTTTTTGGCATAAGCGCTTTTACCAAAGCCGGGCATACGGGGAAAGAACGCTTCTGGAACTTCACCAGTTGAACGAACCTTAGCTTCAATTAGCCACCGCACATTATCAGGAATGCCTTTGTGCATAAATACTCTGAATCGTTCACATCTAGCTTGATAAATCTTTTTAAGAACATTTATTGGGAAGGAAGGAAAATACTTTCGTAGGGCGGAAAGAGAAGACTCCATTGATAAAGGAGGCAAAGAAAGAAATTAGTGATTGTAGGAAACGAAAATAACTAACACGTATTTATAGTGATGAAAGGGATAATGTGTTAATTACACTTACAAAAGCAAGTAAATTATTGTCAAAAGAAAAGACAAATGACAGCTTATATGTACAGCAATCATGACTGTGGCTCTCATCTTCCACTAGTTTATGTCTAGTAACGGCTTCAATGCCTTCTATAAGTCGGGGATTTGCTTCCCATCCAGTTTTCTCACAAACTGGCAAACAGGGTCATTAAAAGTTAGATTTCCAAGACTGTAACGATCCTGTTCTTTACGGAAAGTCCACCATAAATCCATAATTTCCCATTGCACTATTTCACAAGAATGTGTTTCAAAAGTTAATAGGATATCATCCAAAGATTCCTTACGCAGGCCATTCTTGATGAATTTTCTTTTATCTTCATGATTTCTGGAAATGTATCCTAAAAAGCGACATTTAGTATTACAATTCCATCGTCCACATTTATGACAGATACCTAGCCTCTTTGCTCTTCGCTTTTTGGCATAAGCGCTTTTACCAAAGCCGGGCATACGGGGAAAGAACGCTTCTGGAACTTCACCAGCTGAACGAACCTTAGCTTCAATTAGCCACCGCACATTATCAGGAATGCCTTTGTGCATAAAGACTCTAATCCTTTCACATCTAGCTTGGTAAATCATTTTAAGAACATTTATTGGGATGGAAGGAAAGTATTTTCGCATGGCGGAAAGAGTAGAATCCATTGATAAAAGAAGAATTTGAGAGAAGAGATGAAGAAATCAGTTATTGTAGGAAACTGAAATAACCGATTATGAGAGTCAGAGAGTATTGCATCCGCTACTTAACCGGAAAGAAGAACACGCATTTATAGCGATGAAAGGATAACGTGTTAATTACGCTTACAGGAACAAGTACTTTATTGTCCAAAGGTAATGCAAATTTTTCAAATATGACAAATCGTATGTACAATAATTGTGACTGTGGCTCACATCTTCCACTGGCTTTACGTCCAGTAACGGCATTAACGGCTTCTATGAGTCGAGGATTTGCTTGCCATCCAGTTTTCTTACAAGCTGGCAAACAGGGTCGTTTAAAGTCAGATTCCCGGGACTGTAACGGTTTCGTTCTTCATGAAAAATACTCCATAAACCAAGAATTTCACGTTGCACAGATCCACAAGAATGCGTCTCAAGAGTCAATTGGATATCATCCAATGAGTCCTTACTCAAGCCATTCTTGATGAACCGTATTTTATCTTCTCGATTATTGGAGATCATTCCTAAAGAATGACACCTAGTCTTACAAGTCCACCTACCACATTTATGGCAGACTTGTAATCTTTTCGCTCTTCTTTTTCTAGCATAAGAACTTTTGCCAACACCAGGCATGTAAGACGCAAATGTCTCTGGGATTTCACCTGCCAGACGAACCTTGGCTTCGATTAACCACCGTACATCTTCAGGTATTCCTTTGTGCATCAGAGCTCTTAATCGTTCACAGCGAACTCGGTAGATCTTTTTGAGAATGTTCATTGGGAGAGAAGGGAAATACTTTCGCAAGGCAGAAAAAGTAGGATCCATTTTCTAGGAGGAAGTAAAAGAAAGAAGGGGTGAAGGAATCAGTTATTATGGGCAACTGAGAGAACCGACTTGAGAGTCACGGAGTACCGTATCCGCCGTTTAACCGAAAAAGTGGATCCTACTTTATTTTGGTATCATAGATATTTCTTATCTTTGATATCTCGTAAGGCATGACATTGATCCAGTCCTTGACTATTGAATCCATTGTCCGCTTTTGACAAATTTTCAACGACAATATTTCTTGATGTCTGCCTTATCTTTGACCACAGCTATCTCTTATCTTAGATGCTGCTAAGCTGGCATCAATCTTGTCCTTCCAGGTGTAGCCACGATTATTGAATCAATTGTCAGGCTTTTGACAATATTGTCTACTTTATCCTTTTTGATATCTGCCTTATCCTTGGCTATAGCTATCTCTTATCTTGGATACTACTAGCTGGCGTCAATCCTATCCTTCCAGGTGTAGCCTCGATTATTGAATCGGTAGCCAAGCTTTTGACAATATTGTCTACTTTATCCTTGAATTCCTGATGCGGGTTGGTCCCGCATATTAGCTGTGTATCCAGTGATAGATTGGTAAGAGCTGATGACATTGAGATCTCAGCTTATACTGCTGTAACTGTGCTGTGAATGTGATTCCCGTTTGGTCCTTGTTATGTAAAGGCTATGTATGCATGATATGAAATGCATGAATGCAGAGCATGTGTAACTAATGGCTTTTTTTGTATGGATCTAGTTCTTTATGTCTTTGTTTTACTGGATCCTCTTTGTGATGGCCTTCTTGGACTATCATTGAATCTCTTTATGCTTTCCAGCTTTTGTTCGCTGCCTCAAAAGCCCAACTCTTTTCAAAATCCCCTTTCTTTGACTTGTTCTTGAATTTTGGCCTCAATTTCTTTAAAGTTGGCCCGCCTCATAATTTATATCTCTTTCGGGTACTCATCCATTGTCATGGATTTGATACCATCAAAGGCTTTACTTTCAATGTCTGCTTTGCCCCTTTTCTTGTGGCCGTGTCGACACTTGTTTACCTCCATGTTACAGTCCGAATGATTGCTCTTCCTTAGACTCAGGTTCTGATCCATAAGACTTGCCCCCTTGTCTATTGAGCTTCTTTCTTGGCAGTACTCTTCTTACGCTTAGTAGAGACTACTTTGCCCCCCTGAATATGGTATTTATGTGGATAAAAGGTATCACCTCGCCTTTAACAGAAGGTCGAGCATTTCTAGACCTTTGTGATGGCACTTGATCGTAAATTTCTCTTACAAGAACCACATCTTATTAAAGAAAGACTCAAGTTATCTCCTCACTTTTAAGTCTACATACATTAATGAATAATGGTTTGGCCTTAAAGAAAAGCTTTCATCAATTTGCAAAGCTTGACAAAGTAATTTACGGTCTTTGTTTTTAATTAAAATATCCTGCCATTCTTCCCTTTCCAATTCGAAAACATAAACTGTGCAAGGCAATAAGGTAGAAACATGATTCACAATAATAGCCTTTTAACTGAATGAGAATAATATCGAGAGGTAAATTTTAGGTCTGAGGAAAGTTAAGCTTGAGTGGCGTGAAAGAAGAGTCTTTTAACACTGCTCGTGAGCAGTATTAAATAAGGTAGAAACATAATTCACAATGATAGTCTTTTAGCTGAATGAGGATATTAAGTCTGAAGGAAGTTAAGTTTTAATGGTGTGAAAGAAGGGTCTTTTAATACTACTCGTGAGCAGTATTAAACAAGGTAGAAACATGATTCACAATGATAGTCTTTTAACTGAATGAGGATGTTCGGTTTGAGAAAAGTTAAATTTAAGTGGTGTGGAAGAATGGTCTTTTAATACTACTCGTGAGCAAATTTGATTATGGTGAAAAACTCAATAGTGATGACCTCAACTTGCCACTCTTTCCAGAAAGTTAGACCTCATCTGTTGCCCCCCAACTATTGTGATCTTTATGCCTGCTTGGTTTGAGGGTTGCTTTTGTGTTCTAAACCGCCTTTGCAGGTTTTCAGTTTAGAATCCATAGCTCACTTGTTTTCTTTTTTTTCTTTTGCTCTAGTTTGAGCCCTTTTCTCTTTTTTTTTTTTTTGTTTTGTTTTTGTTTCCTCTTTTTTTTTTTTTTTTTGAGCTATGGTGATGACATACTTGATAACTCTCTTGAAGTGAGATGACTCAAGTGGCCTTGCTTGCTCGTGCTTGTTCTCAGTTCTTTTTGGTTTTGAATTTTCCCTTGTTGTCTTTTTGATGGAAGGGATGAACTTTTTCCTTTTCGGAGTTTTTGTTACAGAGAACCGAGATCATAGCCTTCTTGAAATGAGATGATTCAAGTGGCCTTACTTGCTTGTGTTTGCTCTCAGTTTCTCTTTTTTTTTTTTTTGGTTTTGAATTTTCCCTTGTTGGCTTTTTGATGGAAGGGATGAACTTTTTCCCTTTTTTTTTTTTTTTTTTTTTGGAGTTTGTGTTATGGAGAACCGAGATCATAGCCTTCTTGAAGTGAGATGACTCAAGTGGCTTTATTTGCTTCTCAGTCTCTCTTTTTTTTTTGTTGGATTTTCCCTTTAATGGCTTTTTTATGGAAGGGATGAACTTTTTCTTTTCGGAGTTTGTGTTGCGGAAAACTGAAAACCTTTTTTTTGTATTGAGCATTTGTGAGAATTGGGAGGCCACTGAAGTCATTTAATATGAGAGCTAACTTCTTTGGAAGCTAACCCCGGACTTCTTGCAAGGATGTTGATAACCACTGTGAATTCCTTTTGAGGGTTGAGGTGCAACATATGAAATCATTCTTACTAGATTTGACAGCACTTTCAAGATCGTCACTATTAAATCTCCCTTAACTTTTTAGTTTCACCCACGAGTAATATCATTTAGAAAGCAAAGTATGATAGCAATAATGGATAGTATAATGGAAAGGAGTGAGAGATGGATGTAAAAAATGAAATTTTTGGTAAGAAGTGGTGGAATGTGTAGGTGTAATAATTGAATTTTTGGTAAAAATTGGTAGAATGTGTATAAGTAATAATGGGATTAAAAAGTTGTAGAATGTACACGCAACATCTTTTTGTTAGAGAACAAAAAGAATTACCGGTTGTCGAAAAGTAAAGTGTGATGGCAATAATGGATAGTATAATGGCAAAGAGTGTAAAAATGGAAAGTAGTAGAATGCACGCATCACATCTTTTTGTTGTACCAGAAAAAGAATAGCAGGTGTCCATTTAACAAAGACTACACCCTAGATTCTGGACTAAATCTAGGAGATTTGTACTATTAAATTACTTTTGCAAGCTTTCAAAGATACAAGTTTATTCAAAGGATTCCCTGTCATTCAAAAGTGTGTGCGGACTGTTAGGTCAAATCTGACTTGGAGCCCTTCCAAAATTAATGTAATTCCAGCTCAAAATCTTCACTTTTAATTACCAATCACATCGGGCCTAGTAACTTGGACTCGGCCAACTGTTGGACCTTGAGTTTGAGTGCCACACAATTTTCAGTTACATTTCGCATTTGGGTTACACCAACTTGGAAGAAAAGGTCAATTGGTCTTTGCTACCGTTGATATGGGTGATAGCAGAATGTCTTCTTCAGCAAGGACTGTGATTAACTTTCCTTCAATGACGAATTTCATTTTTTGGCGTAATGAAGAAGGAATTGCTCCGGCCATGTTCTATGTTGGACTCAATATCTGTAAGATGTCTTTTGGTTTGCTCTGCCATTAGTCTTGTTTGGAGTCAAGTTGGATATTGGTGTTGAGATCCAATTTTACTTTTTTTTAAAGTGAGATTGATTTTATTAGATTTTACATGTATATGATTGATGCAATGGATGCATGCAATGAGTGAGCTTGATTATCAACTATTGTGAAACTTCAAGACTTCTAGTTATCATTATAAAGACCAAAAAGTTAGCATAATTTGATGCGTGGTTTTGATGCATGAAGAATAATTGCACAGAACGGAAGTATAACAAAAGAAAAATAAGGTTATTAACAAGTTAAATAGTAATTAACAACTCATGAAGTATTATGGATAAACAAGTTAAAACCATATGAAGAAAAGTGTAGAGTAACAACACAGCATAACAAGGATATACTTATGGCGTTGGTAAAATGGTAGAAATTCTATGGTCAGTTCTATGGTTAAGTGGGGAGTTCTATATGCATAAGGTGGTTTATCAAAAAGGCAAGGGATAGTTCCCGAATCCCGTCACTAAATCATAGTGACGGCCCGATTCCTTACCCTCTAGGGTTAATGTAAAGAATGGATTAATTCGAGTCGTAGCTTTTCGTGGGCCCATGCAGAGACTAACCGTCTCAGAAGGCAATACACTACTTTGCTACTTTGAAACCGGTGAAGGCTTGGAGACCGTGGCCTCACAAGGACAGCAACACCAATTCCGCTTAGAAAGAATCGTGTTTGATTTAAGGAAGCTCGGGTATAGAGCTTCATTTTGTAAATGCATTATGCATGTTTAGAATAAGTAAATATAACATATAAATTTACATAAAAATAAACAAAACAAAACAAAATAAATCAACTTTTAGGCTTGACTCACTAACCGTGTCCCCAGTGGAGTCGCCAAGCTGTGGCAACGTGCGGGTCATTTTCGGGAGTCGCCACCAATCGGTTTTCGCTCAGGTCGATTGGATACCTTAAAATATGGTCTGCGAGAGTTCGGGGATCGGGAGTACGGTTACGCTAAAACAATATTGTTATAGCGCCCAAAATTGGCACCTTAGTTGATTTTAATTTTGTTTTACTTTGCTTAAAAAAATTTTCAGTTAATTTAGATATTTTAACTGAATTAGTCGAAAATGTTGATTTTGGTAATTAATTCGGGTAAAATTTTATACTTCCGAACCATGGACTCTGCCGAGTCATTTGGACACGGAAGATTTTGATTCCGAACCATGGACTCTGCCGAGTCATTTGGACACGGAATTTGATGAAATTTTAAAGAATTTAATCCATATCGTTAATATGGATTTTTATCTTTTTATTTAATTTATTTTAAAAAGGTTGATATTTTTCAAACCGTAGATCCTGCCGGATCATTCGGATATGGAATTTAATTTTAAAAAAAATTATTATTAGTTAATTAATTAATAAATGGCCCACATAGACCGAAATTTTCTAAAATGTGATTTTTATTTTTAATATGTCAAATTAATTTTTAGATTAATTATTAAAAAGTCTATCTAATCTAATTATATAATATTAATTTCTAAGCTAATTTATGACTTTAATAAATCCAAACAAAACTATAAAAGAAAACCATAAGTGAAACAATGATCAATTTAGAAATCAGAACAAAATTAGAGGCTCAATTAGATAAATCAAATAAATCCAGGGGTAAATTATTTATTAAAAATATTTATCTAACCTAATCATACAATTATGCTTAATAGTAATTCCTAAGTTAATTCAAGCTTTTAATCAATTGATCAAACAAAATCACAGAAGAAAATAAAACTAAACTGTAAATCAAGACAACAAATCTCAGATGACCAAATCAAATAAATTCAAGGACAAATTATTTATTAAAAATTATTTATCTAACCTAATCGCGTAATTAAGATTAATGTTAATTTTTAAGTTAATTTATGTCTTTAATTAACTGAACAAAAGCATAATAGAAAATAAATGGACTTATGGCTTAATTGTAAATTAAAACAAAATTAAAGTCTCAAATTGACAATCAAATAAATCCAAGAGTAAAAATTAAAATTATGCCAAAATTACGAACTTTCATATTAGATCCGAACAACGAGTTGATTTGCGATTGGGGTTTCATTTTTTTTTTTAATTTTTAATTTTTTTTTGTTTGGTTTGCTTTAAATAAAATCAATTGATATCCAAACCATGGATTCTAACCAAACCACCCGGATATGGATTTTTTGTAATTTACTTGTTTCCTAAATTCATCATCGAGTTTTCATTAAAACCCGTTCAAAATTGAATCTTGTAAATATGATCTTTTTAAATGTGTTATGTAAACATGAGTTCTAAACTTATACTAATAATGAAAAGTTAAAATCAATATATAAGTAAATATCTGATCTAAACTAAACATATAATTTTATATTAACTCATCAACAAATTCATGGTCCAAAATAATAAAACAAGCAATTGAACAAAAGTAAACCAAACTATAAAAAATAATGCTGTCAGTGATTAATCTGCAAGATAAAAATATGTTAGTCACTTAAATGGATGATACAAAAAAGTAAAAGGACTAATCAAGAGTTTTACCCTAAGGATAAAGAAAACAGATTTTTGACTCGGTCAAAGCAAAGAAAGAACGCGTCTTTCTTCCTCCTGAGAGCGCAACAGCGAAGGAAGCGGCAGAGGGGGCAAGTCGACGTGGCTGGAGGGGTGAGGGACGGCTGGCGCAAGCAGGAGGCTGTCGGCTGACGGCGGGGAGCGAGCGGTGGAGCGTCAAGATGCAACAGGCGCGACGGAGTGGCTGCTGAGACAGGAGGAAGGCAACACGGCGTGGTTCGGGCGCGAATCGGCAAGGGGAGGCCAGAGGTGGCGACGCGGCTGCTGGAGGGGAAAGCTTTTCAGGTGGCGTGACGAGAGGGGTGCGACCAGCAGGGAGACGACGCGAGCTGGCGCAGAGGATGAGTGAGTTCAGGCGGAGTTGGGCAGGAGGGAGGCGAGGTCAGCAGGGGCCGGAGACGGCGCTGGCGAGTGAGAGAGTGAGAAGCTATGGCTGAAGAGAGGGCGGGAGCTGGGTTTGTTCGAGAGAGAGTGAGAGAGCTCGGCCGAGAGAGAGAGAAGAGAGGGAAAGTAAGATCAGATTTTTTTGGGAGAGAGAGAGAGTTGAGAGTTTTTTTTTTTTGTGAGCTTTTTTCTGAGCTCCCTCTTTTTTAGAGAGTAGGATCGAGAGTAGATAAGAAGGGGGCGAGAGAAGCTTCTGGAGAGCGCGAGAAGGGAGAGCCGTGTGAGAGTGAAAGAAGAGTTTTTTTTTTTTTTTTTTTCTTTTTAATTATATACATATAGATATCTATATATTATTTCTAACTAACCTTAAAATGCCCCCATAAGCTATTTAATTTTTTAAATAATTTAACTAATTAATAATAATAATTAATTTAATTAATTAATTAATTTAATTTTTTTAAATTTTAATTAATTATTTTTTTTTAAAAATTAATAATTTTTTAATTTAATTTCTTTTAAATTTTTTTTTTTATGGTCGGACGAAATTGGGTGTCAACAACTTTTAATCTATTACTTACATTCTTCTTTCAAAAGAATATTTCAGTTATGCCATTATAATCATAAAAAATTATGACCAGAAAACATGGATTCATGCCATTGTAAATATAAAAAATTATGATTGTAACTTTTTATGGGAAAGAAACTAATTACAGAATGACTTACTTAAAAGCAAATTTGAAAAATAACATTTTCTAAGTTTATATCCTTATGATATATAATGCAATAACATGAATGACATATATCGTCTCCATCACGATAAGAGGTGAAACTAAACGGAGCAAGTAGGGGGCTGGGCTCCCCTAAAATTACTCCTTTCTGTCCCAAATTCTTTGCACTATTCATTTTTCAGTAATTAATTTATGATTTTTTTATTTTCAACATTTTAGTATATAAATGAAGAACTTTTATATCAGAATAATGAATTATGACATATAGTTTCTAAATATATTTTTTTAAAATTTTTTCTAACAAGTACTAATATAAATAAATTCAAGTCAAATTATGTAAAAAAATCAAATTATGCAAAGAATATGAGACGAAAGTAGTAAAATACTAGTAATTTACTTTAGAATTTAAAGCTAAGTAGTAAGGATTATAGCTTAGGAAAATATTTGTTTTGACCCATTCTTTATAAAAAAAACTGGGTCTACCTTGATGACAATAGGAACGTCTTGAAGGAACAGGAAAAAGATGTGACTTTCCACGATTTTCTCAGATAAAATAAAATATCAGATAAAAAATTGCTTATTATCAGTGTGATATACTTAATGGTATGAATATTACAAACATTGGTTAGTAAACCGAATGTTAGTTAAATGTTAGTCGGAGCACGTCCACCCCAAGTAAATGCTATCCTATACACCAAGAACTTAGGTTCTAGTCGGTCTTTGTTTAATCAATTATTGTGACTAAAGAATGAGGAAGAGCGCAAGAAAAGAAAAAACAAAAAATAGGAAGTCCCTCTCCTAAGTAACCATGTCTTGTCCTCGTGAAATCAGTACAACAATAAAGAAAGATTTAAGTCCTTAATTACCCATCGACGTGGAAGAATAATTAAGCTTCCTGAGAAATTAATAGATAAATCTGAATAAGTGTCATCTTGAAAATGCTCTTAAGTAAAGAGGCCAGATGTCAAATTTATGATGATTGTGCCTTTTTTTTTTCCCTTTGTATGGGAATGCGTGAGCCTGAACATCGTGTTGGGTTTCGGGAGCCAAACAGCGCAGCGGAATTTAACCGAAACCCTCCAGGATCCAAGTGAAACGGGGTAAACCGGGTGTTCGAAAATTTCATACCTAATTTTCGGTTGAGATCTCTCACTCAACTGTAGAGTCGAATCACAAAACCTGAACAGTTGACGTGTTCAGGCTCTCTATGGTATCCACACGAGCCTCTCGGGATCACCACGCTTCCACCACGTCCCGGTAGATGCGTTTCTCTTGCGCTCGCAGTGCTAGCTTGCGTCCTCCAAGGAATTGTAAGAGAAGAGTGCGGCTGTCCTTTTGGGAGGCTAGGGCAAGGAGACCTATGAATTTCTCACTTAAAAGTTGTATTTATAGTGAGACTAAACTTCCAGGCCTAATGGGTTTCAAAGCCCTAATCCAATTAGTATTTAATTTCGGGCTTAATAATGGCTCAACTCCTTGGCCTATTATTAATACGAAATTAAAGTGAAACCATAACCCAAATAATTAGCTCATGCACTCTAATGATCCAAATAGCTCTATGTGTGCGACCCAATAGGCTCTTGCCATGTTGGCAATGATCATAAATCACATTTATGATCATAAGCAATGAGTGGTGTCTAGCAACACATCATTGCTACCCAAGTAACAAGATTGTCGGTGAATCGACTAAACCTTTATGATTATCACTGATATATGTCATTGTCCCTTTGTCCAAGATATCAAGACTAAGCACGAGACATGGAATGTGTCACTCTCGTATAGCCCAATCTTTGGTTTCTTGATTACCGAGTAGACCAACTTAAACTGATGACATTGATATCATATATCAACTCATCGGAGCATGGCCATGCATTTTCTAAGTCTCACTCTATCAGGGGGCCCAAAGATATCACTCCCGTTACATAGGAGGGACAAATCCCATCTTGATCATACAAATCCCTCCGCATGATATGTGATATACCCAATGACCTCCTTCAAGTTCACTCAGATACGAGTAACAAAGGAAAGTATCAAAGTATGTGACTCACATGTAGGGAACCTTGATGATCTTAGGTCGAAGGACTACATATACCATGATCACTATGAGAATCACTTATGACACTCATATAACGATCAATATAGTGTTCTCATGATGGGTCACTCCAGTACACAAGTTCTCCAACTTGTACCCATATGTAGACTACATATCTCATATTAGTCTCCACATATGCTAGTCGTTATGTATTATTGCAACACGCTCCACAATAATACTAGACCAGAGACGTTTAAGAATATTATTATTCTAGGGTTACAATTATGTTTGTTAAGTTACGCAGAAACAAAACAACAAACATAATTGCTGGATTAATGCCTTAATAAAATATCATGACCCAATGTGCAAAAAATACAATCATCTCATGATTAGCTTTTTGGGCACAACACTAACACATCGAAACCCAGTTAATACAAGGATTAATTGTTTTTATTAGTCGCGAAGAAATAGCCCAAGTCGTTTTTGTTTAAATGATTTAGTTGACTGTGATAGATGTTAGTGCAAGTGGCGAGAATTATAATTGAGCAGGTATTATATAGGCCGGGTTTATTCCGTACATTATTTTTTAAAAAATTAAGAATTTACGTTTTGACCTAGCACCTAAAATTCTACATATATCTTCCATGCACAACTTCAAACAAAGTTTTGCAGTAGGCAGAGTGAATCTGATTGGAGGATAGGTGAGATAGTGGGTCATGGCATCAATAGCCCACAGCGTCTTGATCTGATTTTTCTAGGTTTTTTGTTTCTATTTTTTTTTTGTCATTTTAATTTTCCCCTTGTTTTCCCTCACCTGTTTTTTTTAAGAAAAATTTCCCCTGTTTTCCTTCCACTTTTTCTTTTTCTTATTTTCTCTTTCCAGTTTTGTTTTTTCCACTGATTTTTCTTTTTTTTTTTTTGACTTTTTCATTTTCCCCTTGTTTTCTGCCATCCTTTAAAAAAAAAAAAAGCATTGAAACAAGCCATGAAAAAATAAGAAATCGAGTAACCAATACTAAAAAGTTCATACCTTATTTGTTTGTTTTATCAGTTCCTATTGGTTCCTTTATTAATAGTTATTTTTCTTTTATCAGTAGTTTCTTATTTTTTTACAAACAGTTATTTGTACTTTCATCAATTTCTACTTGTTATTTAGATAAACTAGTTATATGTTCATTCGTTAGTAGTTATTTAGTTTTTTATCGGTAGTTGTTTATTATTTTATCCATACATGCTTATTTTTTAGATAAACTAGTTGTCTATTCTTTTATTAGTAGTTATGTGTTCTATTAACAGTATTTTTTTGTTCTTTTACAAACAGTTGCTTGTTCTTTTATCAACTATTGCTTGTTCTTTGGATAAACTAGTTGTCTGTTCTTTTATTAATAGTTATTTGTTCTTTTACAAATAATTGTTTATTCTTTTATAAAGTCTTGCTTTTTCTTTAGATAAACTAGTTGTTTGTTATTTTATTAGTATTTATTTGTTTTTTTATTAATAGTTGTTTATTATTTTATGAATTTATACTTATTCTCTTGATAAATTAGTTGTCTGTTCTTTTATTAGTAGTTAAGTATTTGTTTATTTATCAATAATTATTTTTTTATCAATCCCACTTGTTTTTTGGATAAACTAGCTATATGTTATTTTATTAGAAATTATTTGTTCTTTTATACGCAACTATTTGTTCTTTCATCAATTCCCACTTGTTATTTAGATAAATTAGTTATTTGTTCTTTGGAACTTCTAAAAAAACAAGTAAAACTTATAAAAAAATAGATAAAAGGTGATAAAAGAACAGATAAAAGAATGAAAAGAAACTAGGAACAATTCCAAAAAACAACATAGAAGAAAAAAGGAAAAAGGAAAGAATTGAAGCAAAAACAAATTGGAAAACAAAAGAAAAAAAGGGGAAGGAACGCCAAAAAAAAAGAGGGAGTGAGAGAGAGAGAGAGAGAGAGAAATGAAAAAAAAAGTAGGCCAAATGAAACAAAAAAAAAGGTGGATGAAAATAGAAGAAACCAAAAAGTGTGAAGGCAAGCCCAAAAAGGTTAAAAAAAATAAGTTTATAAATGAAAAAATGAGAAAAAAGGAAAGAAAAATAACTAAAATGAAAAGGAAATAAAAATTCAGGAAAAAGAAAAGCAAAAAAAAAAGGAAAACAAATAAAGTAACATGAGAAGTATGATTCAGGGAGGGGAAAAAATAGCATCAAAAATATAATTTGGGGAAAAAAAAAGAAAAAGAAAAAAGCCATTAACAAAATTTGAAAAATAAAACGAAGAAAAAAGAAACGGAAAAGGTAAAAAAATTAAACAAGAGCAAAAGGAAACAAGAGAAACCAAAAAAGAAATGAAGTGAGAAAGCAAAACAGGAAAACAAGAGAATGTGAAATTAAAAAAAAAAAAAGGACAGAGGAATGCATCAGCAAAAGAAATAGAGAATAAAGAAAGTATCATAGAAGGTCAAATCACTTTTGTCAGGGCTTACGCATAAGCCCGGCCTACACAAGTTCTTTCCTTACAATTTTGGTAAGTGAAAACCTGAGAGCCTTAGGTTAAAATTTTATAACAATATTAGGTTTTTTTTTTATCATAACATTAGATTGTTTAAGTTTGGGTTTGTGAAATGTTTCACACGGTTTTAATTGTGAGGTAAACATTAAAATATTATTTTAAGGTGCAAAATTATAAATTTTTCACACCTCTTTATATATATTCTAATTATTTTTATCATGATTTACTAAATATAAATAAAATATATTGATAAATGTGGTCTGGTTTGGTAAAAATTGAAAGAGAAAAATAAAAAAAATAATTATAATAGTTTTCAATTCCCAATCATGTGTATTTTTTGAAACGGCAAGAGCAAAAAGAATTTATTAAAAGAATGATGAGCAAATGTACAATGGGAACCTTCCCGCTAGCAGCTGGAAATGTAGCTCTAGAGTGTTAGCCCCTTACCGCTAATCCATCACCAATACATCCGGCAAGAGTACGAAACCAACATAAAATGAATTGGCACTTAGACAATAAAACCTGCACCTACCACAACCAATCAAGCAGAAGGAAAGATCCACTACTAAAAATAGGCAAATTACCAACTGCTTAATTACCAATGGCCTAACCGTTGATAAAGACCAATGTGTAGAACCATTGCTATATTTTTTTCCAACGTGCACACATTGGTAAAAAATGAGAATTGGGCTGGGTTTTTTTCCAACGGCGTAGTCATTGGTAAATACCAATGGGCTTGCCCGTTGGTAAAATTTCCAACGTGCACGCGTTGGTAGAGTTGGGCCTGGAAATAGGCCTGATTTTGTGGGCTTTAGTACCAACGGCTTAGCCGCTAATAATTATTTAATGAAATGGTGCGTTTCATTTGTTTTTTTACCAACGGCAAGGGAGTTTTAAAAAGTTCATCTTCCTCCTCCAGACGAATCAGTTGCGACATTAACGCGTTTCTCCTCCATTTGCTCTCTGCCGCCGCGTTTATCGCCATTGCCGGTGACGGACATCGGTGACCGCCGTTTAACGTGTTTCTCTCTCCATTTCATGGATCTGGTGCCAGTTTATGAGGTATGGGTCTATATTTACAGTTTTCTTTCATTTTCAGAAATTAAATGTATTTTTCTTGATATTAAGTTGTTTAGCTCGATTTTTTCTGTTCCTCCCTTCATCACTGAGCGTCAAGAGTTGCCCATTGTTATTCCTCTGCTTTTGAAGTAGTTATAGGTAATTTTCATTTCTTTTTCTCCGATATTCCCAGTCCAAAATTCATAATTAAAACGGGATTTTGAACGAAAATTGTTTTTAATTATTTATATTGATAATAAAATTTATGTATTGTGACTATGGTTCCAACATAGTTCTAGGTATTTGTCAATTAATTTCTGTTAATTATTTATTATTTGTGGATATTTTTAGCAATGGAAAAGGTGAATATGCAATTTCATTGTGGTATTTAATTATGTTAAGGGTAGGTATTTTTAGTTTATGACATAGATTATTGTATGAATTGATTATTTGTATATTTTGATGCTAATTGGTTTAGTTATGGTTTAGTTGGAGTGATTTAGTGTAAATGGTTATGTTATGTCATGGTGTAATAATAATAATAATAATAATAAGATGTACGCAATAATATAAAAATAATAATAGTAATAATAATAATTAAGATGTGTACGTAGTAGTAGTAGTAAGTTAGAAAATAATAGTAATGAAACTAAGTAATAATAATTAAGTATGATATGGTCAATGTTATAACGTTCATACTAAGAACAATAAGAATGAGAATAATAATAACGTAATAATACGCTTAATAATAACAATAATATGAACAATATTACAACAATAATAATAGTATTATTGATAATGATTATAATAATAATAATACTAAAAATAATTATTTGTACCCAATAATTATAATAACAGTATGCGTTCTAATTATAGTCATAATAATAATATTAGTAACAATAATAATATAAGAATAATATTTATAATACTTAAAAAAATAAAAATACTAATTATATATAATAATTAAAATAATTATAGAATAAAGTACAATAATACCCATAGTAATTAAATTTGACTAATAATAATACCCATAATAATACTGATAATAATAATGTATATAATTATTATTATATCATCATAATAATTATACTTATATGCATGGAACAGTCATAATAATAATAATAATAATAATAATAATAATATAAAAATAATATTTATAATAGTTAAAAAAAATACAAATACTAATTATATATAATAATTCAAATAATTATAGAATCAAGTGCAATAATACCCATAGTAATTAAATGTGCCTAATAATAATACCCATAATAATACTGATAATAATAATGTATATAATTATTATTATTACATCATAATAATTATACTTATATGCATGGCACAGTCATAATAATAATAATAGTAATAATATAGAAATAATATTTATAATACTTATAAAAATACAAAAACTAATTATATATAATAATTAAAATAATTATAGGATTAAGTATAATAATACCCATAGTAATTAAATTTGACTAATAATAATACCCATAATAATACTCATAATAATAATGTATATAATTATTATTATTACATCATAATAATTATACTTATATGCATGGCACAGTCATAATAATTATAATAATAATAATAATTATTATTATTAATATTATATAAGAATAATGTTTATAATACTTTCAAAAATACAAATACTAATTATATATACTAATTAAAATAATTATAGAATCAAGTACAATAATACCCATGGTAATTAAATTTGACTAATAATAATACCCATAATAATACTCATAATAATAATGTATATAATTATTATTATTACATCATAATAATTATACTTATATGCATGGCACAGTCATAATAATAATAATAATAATAATATAAAAATAATATATATAATACTTAAATAAATACAAATACTAATTATATATAATAATTAAAATAATTATAGAATCAAGTACAATAATACCCATAGTAATTATATGTGACTAATAATAATACCCATAATAATACTGATAATAATAATTACCATAATTATTATTATTACATCATAATAATTATACTTATATGCGTGACACAGTCATAATAATAATAATAATAATAATAATATAAAAATAATATTTATAATACTTATAAAAATAAAAAAACTAATTATATATAATAATTAAAATAATTATATAATTAAGTACAATAATAGCCGTAGTAATTAAATTTGACTAATAATAATACCCATAATAATACTGATAATAATAATACTATAATTATTATTATTACATCATAATAATTATACTTATATGCATGGCACAGTCATAATAATAATAATAATAATAATAATAATAATATTAATACTAAAACTAAAACAATAATATTCATAGAAAATACAAATAATATTTATATATTATTATAAATATATATAATTAGTATAGTAATAAAATTGGACAGTATAATAATATCCATAATTAATCTGATAATTATAATGCGTATAATAATTATTATTGCTTCATTATAATTATAGTGATATTCACCGCACAATCATAATACTACTACTAATAATAATAATAATAATAATAAATATACTAATAAAATTAGTAATAGTATTAGTATTGCTAATTGAAAGGATGTCTTTTGTTATATCTATATTCTGTTGTTGTGATACATATGTGGGAAGGGTACAAATGATTATTAATAGTTTCGTGATTGTGTTCTTTAATGACTATATATGTCTTTTATACGATTACGAACAGATTTAGTTTGTAATGGAGTCGAGCCGTAGTTAGATGTACAGTAACCGTTTCTTGTCTGGCCGAACGGGTTACATAAAAGAGTTGGAGTCCGGGGTTGATGAATTTATATCATTTGTTGTCTCTCAAACAATGAGCGGGTTATGCATTTGATGTCCTTGTCGGAAGTGTAAAAATTTGCGATTTAAAGAGTCTGACGAGGTCAGAGTTCATCTGTACAAATGGGGGTTTAAGCCTTTTTACTTGAATTGGACGGCTCATGGGGAGCCATTTAATGAAGCATCAGATACAAACCCGGGTGTGGGTAGCTTTGATCAGTTTGACTAGGGGTCTTCGACGAATCCATACGAAAGGATGGTATTAGATGTGTAACACTCCCATGTCCCACATGGGTGAATTGTGGGAAGTCTTATGTGGATATATAGGCTTCAATTCCAGAACATAAGCACCTAGCGCTTATCCTTTTCTAAAAGATAGCCCATGTGGTGTGGGCAGGTGTTCCGTTGACCAGTTCTGGACTTGGGTCGTTACAGATGGTATCAGAGCTAGGTTTGGTTCAAAGTATGTGGTTGAGTCCGCCGGTATGGGACGGGGGAACTTCCTTATACTGAGAGTCCATTCCTAAAGTACCTAACTCTTATCCATTTCCAAAGGATAGCCCATATGGTGTGGGCAGGTGTTCCGTTGACCAGTTCAGGACTTGGGTCGTTACAGATGGTATCAGAGCCGACTCGGGACCACGATGGTATGGCATAGTGGGTATGCACATGCATCGTCTACTGGGACTGATCCTGGATTCGATAGGCTACTTGGCCAGGAGCTAAGTAGTTCGATTAGAGAGGTTACTTGGTCCGAGGAATCAAGTAATCCAATTGACCCCAACGGGGACGTTGGGTACATAAGGGGGGGAGCTTGTAACACCCCTATGTCCCACATGGGTGAATTGTGGGAAGTCTTATGTGGATATATAGGCTTCAATTCCAGAACATAAGCACCTAGCGCTTATCTTTTCTAAAGGATAGCCCATGTGGTATGGGCAGGTGTTCCGTTGACCAGTTCTGGACTTGGGTCGTTACAAGATGCCATTGGGCCTAATTTCACAATTTATGGAAGACAATGTTGCGCAGTTGAATGAAAGTGCACAAAATTTTTTTAATCTATTGAATTCAGCATCAACCCCTCTATGGGATGGGTGCGAAAATCATTCTGAGTTATCTGCTGCTGTCCGTCTTCTTAACCTTAAGTCTGACTATCACATGTAACGAGCATGTTTTAAGGGCATTGCCCAACTGATGAAAGAGACTCAACCTACAGATAGTAAGGTGCCATCAAATTGGTTTGAAACGAAGAAATTAGTTTCATAGTTGGGCCTGTCTCACTAGAAGATTGACGTCTGTGTTAATGATTGCATGTTGTTCTGGAAAGATGAAAGTAATCTTCGTATTTGTAAGCATTGTGGAACTGAGAGATATAAGCCAAAAAAGGGTGGTAGGGGTAAAGATCGACCTAGAAAAACCATGCATTACTTACCACTAAGCCTTCGGCTGCAACGCTTATTTGTGTCAATGTCAACAACAGAGCAGATGAGGTGGCATAAGGAGAAAAAACAAATCCCAGGTGTTATAAAACATCCATCAGATAGTGAAGCTTGGAAACATTTTGATCGGACCTACCCATGGTTTGCTTCGGAAGCACGAAATGTCCGATTGGGGTTGTGTGCCGATGGATTTACCCCTTTTGGACCATCTGGAAAACAATACTCTTGTTGGCTTGTTATCATTACTCCGTATAATTTGCCCCCTTGGATGTGCATGAAAAAACCCTATATGTTCCTTTCGTTGTTGATTACAGGTCCACATAGCCCAAATCATAAGATTGATGTTTATCTATAACCTCTAATAGAAAAGCTACGGCATCTGTGGTTTGATGGCATTGAAACATGGGATGTGTCATTGAAAGAAAATTTTGTTCTTCGAGTAGCATTAATGTGGACCATAAATGACTTTCCAGTTTATGGCATGCTTTTAGGATGGATGACACGTGGTCGATTGTCTTGCCCTATTTGTATGGGTCAAAGTAAGGCATTCCAACTTAAGTATGGCAGAAAAATTTCTTTTGTCGACTATCACCGGCAATTTCTTGACCGAAACCACCCATGTAGAAGAAATAGTACTTGTTTTAAGGGGGAAATCAGAGAAGTCATTGCCTCCCGAGGGCTTATCAGGTGAGGCTATATTTGAAAGAATCTCATGGATTCCATCAATTGGTAATGATGGTCCACAACATCGCCCGTTCGATTATGGGAAATCACATAATTGGACGAAGCAAAGCATTTTTTGGGAGTTACCCTATTGGGCCACGAACTTAATCCGCCATAATCTTGATGTCATGCATATTGAGAAGAACGTGTTTGACAATATATGGAATACTGTGATGGATGTTAAGAACAAAATGGAAGATAATGTTAAAGCACGGAAGAACCTCAAAATTTATTGTAATCAACCGGAGTTAAACATGGTTCCTCTTAATGATGGTCGTTCATTCAAACCAAAGGTGAGGTTCACATTTGATGTTAACCAAAGGCAAGATGTGATCGCTTGGGTAAAATCTCTACGACTCCCTGATGGATATGCCTCGAATCTTGGGAGATGTGTTGATACCTCTAATTGCAATATGTATGGCATGAAGAGTCATGATTGCCATGTTATGATGCAAAGGCTTCTCCTCATTGCCCTTGAAACGCTTCCCGAGAATATATGGAAGCCATTAACGGAGTTAAGCCTATTTTTTAGAGACTTGTGCTCTCCAGAGTTTCATGAGTGGTGCATGCATGACCTAAAAATGAAGGTTTCTAATACTGCTTATGTTGAGGGATTGATATGTGAACCATACCTTATAGAAGAGACTTCCATCTTTTGCTCTCATTACTTTGAATCCCATGTTCCCTTCATGATAAACCGAGTACCACAAAATGATGATGGTGGTCCTGTCCCATGTAATGGTGAGTTGTGGTCCATATTCACCTTTCCGGGACGTCCATATGGTGCATGTAGATATAGATTCCTGACAAACGATGAACTCAGACTTGCAACCACATACGTTCTTCTAAACTATGCTGAGATCAGGTCATATCTAAAGTAAGTCATCCTTAATGATTATCTAGTAGTTTGATTATATTGAAGTTCAATACTAATCATCTGATGAAACTAACATATTTTCCCCCTCTCCTCATTTGGTCACAGTATGTTTGTGGATCAGGTAAGGGAAACTGCACCCGATATAACCATGTCTAAGATGGGCATACATATTGAAAACAATTTCTCAACCTGGCTCCGACACTATGTACGCTAAATTTGACTCACTATGTGTTGCAATATGTTAAGTTATAAACTTTCAGATATATTGTCCTAAAATGAAATTGTTTTACATAGGTTGATGACCCAGGTAACAATTTATAGTCGATAACATATTGTGGGATGTTTCATGTGGACCCTTACGTCGGGTAAAGACATGGCCTGTTTATTTCACAAATGGGTACAAGTTTCACATAAGTGAATGGGGCAAGGACAAATCAACATTTAATAGTGGAGTCTGCATACGAAGCACGGGTTCAAGCGAAGTTGAATATAATTTTTATGGTATATTAGAAGAAGTCATTCAACTCGAATATCCTGGCTATCCACATAAGAATGTTGTCTTGTTTAGGTGCAACAGGTTTGACCCAATTCCTGAATATGGAACTCGAATGCATAAATAGTTTGGGTTAGTTAAGATCCGGGATAGCCACAGATATCAAAAGTTTGATCCTTTCATTCTAGCATCACAGGCTGACTGTGACGGAACGGGGCCCCAGTGCCCCTAATCTTGTAGGCTCTTAGGGATAATGAATCCCACTAGTTACAATTGGCTAACTATTACTCGTCAATATAAATTAAAACAATTTATATGCAACTAGTTACTTAGCCTACTCAGATTAAGTTATGCATGCTTCTGACTTGGCAATGCAACCGAAATTTTAAAGTCTTGAATTAAAACATTGCTCGAGCATTTCATTAAAACATACTGAAAACGTACCAAGTCATTGAAATACTAGTTGCTTTAACTACAAGTAACAGTTTTGTGCATACATTACAACTCTAGCATGCACCCAAAAGTAACAAGATGGATTTACATCCTAATGTATCCCAATAGAGGCAACTTACTTAGTACACCAAGTACTATGTACAAGAGACAAAATTACTACTAACTAAGATCATTTACTTGAGCCCACCTTGAGCTAAGCCAAGCTCCAAGTGTAACCCTTCACTAGACCTTGTTCTTGTGTACTCTTAGCCTCTACACTGTAAAGGCACAACTTGGTTAGCACATAACTTATACTGCAAGAAACTAGAATCACTAGGATTCTCAATAAAATACCTGCAAAACAGAAAGCTTAGGCCTCAACTATCACTGCAGTGATTAGGCCCGGGATTAGATCCTGCACAATAAAACTAAGGGAATGAGTACTTAAAAGTACTCAGTAAGGATTCCCTTCTTAATACCTGCAAAGAAATATGCAACAAATATGCAATATGGCAACCAAGCAATCAAACATGCAATTCAAACAACAAACAATCAACAAAATGCCAAAAATGCAATGTATGGATGTATGGTATGGAATGCACACAACACATGCACTTGGGACTTTCTGCACTTAAGTGCCTTAATTCTTGCCGTGAGCTCAAACGGCTGAGGTACTTGAGATACTGGCCCTCGTATCCCGGACACTTTACCTTAATTAAGTCCCATCTACGGGTTCTAGAGTAGGTCGTCACCTATCTCAAACTTACCCGCCTTTACCCTTAATTTATTGTACAGGGTAGTCTTCCTATGTGGTTTAACTAGTCAAACCCTCAAGGTTTAACTCCAATTACTACTAGTGGCTCACTTACCAAACCAAATGGCTTGGTTGGGATCGACTTAGGTTTTTCTCTCTATTAACCATATGTAATTGATACTCTATATGGCCGATAAAGAGTCTAAAAACCCACTTAATCCCCTTAATATCCATTTAAAAGCTTAAATACTATGAGTTACTTAGCCACCAAGTCACAATCTTTTACACTTAACCACACAACTTGACTACCTTCCAAATAATGCACAATTCCCGCCTTAGGAATGAATTCTAGACCCAACCGAGGCTATGGAACGTCTTAGAATAGCCTAGGGATAGAAACCGAGAGTCTAAGTTGATCTTAGGATGGCCGGAAATCGAGGCCAATTTTACACTTGGCGACGCGGCGCCAAAGAGCAAATGCTTTTGGCGACGCGGCGCCGCCGAACAAACGCTCTGTGCGCATTTTCGCCTTCTGGCGCCGCGGCGCCAATTCGCGACCGAATTGGCGACGCGTCGCCAACTCAGTTTTCTGGGTTTATGCGACAGCGTCGTTCTTGTACACAAACTACTCAAACTCTCTCATTTCTATTCCAAACTTAATGGGTCTTGTTTCTAATTCATCCCAACACACAAAACTACAAAACCATGCATTATTTGAGCTTAATTACTTGAACCCTTACCTCAATTTTAGCCACAAAGCAAGCAATGAAACAAAGCCTCCTAAGCTCAATTGAGCTTCCTTGAGTTCCAAGCCTAAAACCAAAGCAATTTGGCACCCAAACCAATCAAACCAAGACCATTTCTAGCTCTAGAAACAACCTATAAACACACCAAATGATCTCAAGAAGCTTACCTACGAAAATTGGATTCCAATACAAGCTCCAAAGATCAAATGAAGCAAGAACACCTCAACCAAAGCTTGGTGATCTTTCCTAACCCCTTGGCACTCTTAATTTTGATGAAAACTTGCAAGGAAATGAAGCTTGAGCTGGGAATTTGGGAGAGGAGATGGAGCCACGAATTTTTGGTGTTTGGAAGAAATGGCTAAGTATGAAGAAGAGAAGAAGAAACTTAACTTATAAGCTTATTAAGCAACTTTTCTCTCCCTTGCACTTAAGCCCTCATACTTTCATTTGTTTCAAATAGCTCACCAACTCACACTCCAAACTCACTTTTCTTTGTTTTAAAAGGTACTAAAAAGCTTCCCAAACTTAATTTTCTTGAACACTTTAGCCACTTAAGTTCTAAATGGCTCAAAAAGAACACTTAGTGCCACAAGTTGTCAAAACTTACTAGGATGATTCTAAAAGCTAGAACAACTAATGGTCTTGACTTAACTATGCCAAATCACACTTAGGAACTCACTTAACTTAATTAAGCTTATGTTACTTGCTTAACAAGGCGCTAATTTGAGGTACTTAATTTCATAAACACTTAATCAAAGTAAATAAACACTTACTTGATTAGTTGACTAGGAGAGCTGTCACACTGACCCAGTTTACTACACACCCTATCCGACAAAGTCATGTGAGAAAAACAGGTGGTCAGCTGTTATGAAGATAAAACCTAGATGGATAATCCAGTATACAACTATTGACAAGGATGACGTTTATTAAGAAAGTGGATCCATTATGAGTCAAAGAATTAAAAATGACCCAGTTGAGGAGTTAGCTGACCCGAGTGTCGGTGATGATATTGAAGAAGATTTAGTTGAGGAGGGGGGTTCTAATGACGAAACAGATGATGAGGATCCGATGACACTGACACTGAAGAAAACGAGGAGTTTCACGATACTGGAAGCACTAGGTCGGGTGAATGAAGATAACAGTTAGCATGTTTAGTCATCACGAGTCATTAGTTGTCTAGAACATCTTTGGTAAATTTATGTGAAGCGAATACATAACAATTAATGTTAGTAAACATATGAATTTTTAATTTTCTTACTTAAATAATAATAAATGCAGATGCCGCGAAAAGGGGATAACACCTATAAGCGCCGACCTGGGAACAGACCATTTGCGCAGTTTAAGGAGGTCATGGAGCCAATACTTAATGCTCGATAGAGGATGGGTTCTTCATCTCGAGCACAGGACGATGTTGGTGTAGAGACGCAGGACACAACAGTGCTAGTGACTCACGTCCACTCACATCAGCACCAATCTGACGACGGTGGAGGCACGACATTTAGACATGGATCTGGTGCGCGGCATGTTAGTCACCCGATACTGACTACTCATCCCTCAGATGAAGACATACATATTGATGACATCCCATCATCGATGTCACAGACACTAGCCCGAGCTCGGATGAGGATATCCCCACATGGTAACACGTAAGTGATGAATATCCTACAAATGTTCTGAAAATAGTAATATTACTTATATTACTGTGAATCATCAACATATAACTATGATTAATCATTTCAACTGTGCAGATTCATTCCAGTTGCAATGACACGGTTAGTGACACCATGTTTCACCACACATTTCAAACCCTATTCTGATTGGTCCTCTGTCTCTCCATCAGACCTTCAACAATGGTGGCGTGTTTTTGAGGTATAACACGTATATTACTATGATAATGATGTATTACTATCAAAACAACTACTTGCTTTTTTCATGCTAATAGTTTTGAAATATTAACCTTTACAGAGGAGGTATGAGTGGGATCTGATACACTATAATGAGTTGTATCGAGTGTGGAATATCTTGGGAGCACAGCATTACAGATGCATGATGGCAGAAATCAGGCGTGTCAAGGATCCTGTTAAACGTTGAACAAAGGCAAACTTTATGTCCGATGCTGCATATGCGGAAATGAAGGCATATTGGGCCAGTCCGGAGTTCATTCAGAAGTCTGCTAAATTCAAGGCAATGCGAGCAACAGTAAGTGATGATGATTCACAGTCTGGCTGTTACAGCCCGACATATGCAAGGGGATCTATCTCGATGTCTGCACATCGAGAGCAAATGGTATATATCCCATCAATGTTCTTCCATTTTATATTTAAGTAAATAATGAACTTAAATTACCTATTAATCTGACATTTCATTCAATTAGAAAGAGAGAGATCCAGAGAAGAAAGACCCTGGCTTGTTTAAAGTCCTTCAAACAACACATAAAATGAAGAACGGAAAATATGTTAGTAAGCGATGTGAAGAAGTTACTGTAAGTATTATAACTTTTTTTTCTAAACTATTCTTAAGATACTTACCATGTTTTACCAATAATGTCTGATTCAAATGTGTTAATATGTTTATGTAGACTCGTATCAGTGCTGAGATTGAGGAGCAAACACATCCAGATGATGGATTAGAGCCAATTGATGAACTTGCAATAATTAGTACTATATCTAGAGGGAGAAGGAGAGGGTGTGTTTTTGGTTTAGGATCTGAGCAATGCGTCATATCGGGCCACCGACTGCCAGGTGGCATCCCACCTATTGACATCACACAGACACTGCAATTCAACGAGTAAGTATAGAAGATGATGGCGGAGGAGAATGCGCGAAGGGATGCTGAGTGCGAAAGGAAGCTCGAGAGAATTAAGAGGAGATAGAGAGCAGAGATGGAGGCGAATAGGGCCGCATTGGAGGCGAACCGGGCTCAGTTGGAGATTATTTGTCGTTCGCTTAACCTTCCATGCCCGCCGGCTTAACAAGTTCCAAAGTATCCTGATGACTCGGAGTCGGAGGATGAGAAGATAGTCGGGACTCCTTGATTGTCGTCTTCAACAGGTAAATCATTTCATAATTTCTTGTGTTATCAGACTTAGACAAGAATCGTTAGACCTAAGACTCAGATGAAATTCCTAAGATGTGTCGACCGTTGAATGTTGTATGGTTTGTTCCAGACATATATGTACTTGTTTTAATTATGATGTATTAGAGAATATTTGATGGAAATTACGTGGAATATCTGTGTAATTTTGATTGCTTAGCAAGGCTGAGGGAACTTTGGAATTGGTATCTCCGTTTTGAACTTGTTTCAAACAGGGGAAACACGAAACAACCCCGACCCGGAACTGAAAATGTACATTACCAACGCGCGTGCACGTTGGTAAATACCAACGGCCGTTTACCAACTCGCACGCGTTAGTAATTACCAACTCGCACGCGTTGGTAATTAACAACTGTCACCCGCGTTGGTACTTACCAACATACTTGCCAATGCGTATGCAAGTTGGTAATTACCAACGGCTTGCTACCAACGTGCACGCGTTGGTAATTACCAACTTTCACGCGCGTTGGTAATTACCAACTCACGTAAGTTGGAAGTTACCAACACGTCTACGCGTTGGTAATTACCAACTCTCCTACCAACCCGCATGGCAGTTGGTAATTACCAACGTGCGTGGTAGTTCGTAAGTACCAACGCGCGTGGCAGTTGGTAATTACCAACGAGCGAATGTTGGTAACTACAACTACGTGTTGGAAACCAAGGCTGGTTCTTGACCGTTGGTAATTATCAACGTGCACACGTTGGAATTTACCAACGTGCACGTGTTGGAATTTACCAACATGCTGATTTTTGCGTGTTGGTAAAAAAACTTCCAACGAATCGATTACCAATGTGCGTTTATCAATGGCTCCGCGTTGGTAATTGTGTGTTGGTAAACAGGGGAATTTTAATAGTGATCATGTAATCATACTCAAAGCAGATACTGTATCATGACACCAAAGAAACTAAGAGCAATCAAAATTCTTGGATCTCTTTGTAATCCAAATAAAAGACCTATATTGAATTATATCAAAATTTGCCCTCCTACAAAAGGTTTTCCTAGAGATGATTTTTGAGTTATGATCGTTCCATATACACCAAGTCGATACGAGGAGCACTGATATCTAGATCAATCATGTTAATATATGCCAAAAATTTATTCTTAAAACAAAAATAATAAGGAAATGACGTAATATTTATGTCTGCCGTTTATTCTTTTTTACATTTTATATGTTTGTTTTGTACAATGATGTAATGATTTAGAAACAAATCAGGAAAAAATATTATTTTCCTCTAACATGTGTAGCATGCCACACAATAGATTGATGAATTGCAAAATTATATACGTACTGTATGTCATAGACCTGGCTCTACCAAACCTTTAAAAACGTGCGCCTCTCTCTCTCTCTCTCTATATATATATATATATAGCTTCCCCTAACTCGTGTTAGCTTGTAATGTGATAAACTAACGAAATAGAAAATTATGTACATACAGTATGCTGCTTACTTGCCTCTAGGGATGGGCATGAAGCAAGTCGATCCGCTTCATGGAATGATCTACCATTGATTTACTCCTTTATGGATTGATTTACGATCGGCTACATTCATTTATGGATCGATCCACAATCTACTCCACCTAACTTATGGATATCCATAGATCAATATTTATTTATGCATGCAGGTCAATATACGTGCATGTGTGTATATATTGCTACTAGAGCTCCTAAAATTGCATTGTCATATGCCCATCAACTTCTTTCAAACTTAAGATGTTTATTTCTTCAGATGTTTAAGTGCATGTCCTTAATTTTTCATTTCATACACACACACACACACACACACACACAAACATATATACATATGCACGTGTATTTTTATTTTTATTTTGATTATCAAAGAAAAGAATTGATTGAACCCAGCAAAATGCTGAAAAAGAGTACAAAATAGGTACAAAATACATCAGATCCAAACAAAGAATGAAACCCAACTACACAGCCAGAGAAGAATTTAGAACCCAAGAAACATATGAGGTACAACCCTTCCCAGACCTATTTGTGAACACCTCTAACACTTATGGTGTCGTAGAATTGAAAACCAGACTATTGTGCGCCATCCAGATATACTAATAAGCGGCTCTAACTGTGACATTCTACGTTTTTGAGTTTCATGGGAAATCACTGTTGGGGGACTTTGGCTAAGAAATTGAGACATTAAGGGAGTAGGTAAAAATGAACCATCCCACCAAGTGCAAATTGATGCCGAAAGAGTAGCAAAGAACCTACAAGCTAGCAAAACATAAGCAGTATGCTTCTGATTCTGCGAACAAAAAGGGCAAGTAGAGTCTTGGACCCGTATTGCTCTCAATTGTGAATTACATCTGGTTGGGAGCCTTCCAATAAGTGTCTTCCAAGTGAAAAAATTATTTTAAAAGGGCACCATGAGCTCCACATCAAGCTGACAATAAAGTTAGTAGGAGACGACGAGCTCTACTCCAACCTGGTCACCACAAAAATTTAACAGTAAAAGAGCCAAAACTGCTTAAGGACCATTTCAACTTGTCAGTCACAGGCCTGTTAAAAGAAACAGTCTTAAATAAATGAGATAGATTCAGAAATTTCCCTTTTTCCTTACTTTTATAATCCTTTAACCATGAGTAGTGCCACATCCAATTACCCCCCTTCGAATGGCCTATATCTGATAAACACCTATTTAGAAATAAAGACAACCTAAACAACCTCAAGAACTTGGTACACAGGGTTTCATTCCTTAACCATCTACCAAACCAAGATAACCACTCTTGAAGTAAGAAACTTTGACACACTAGCTATGGCCCCCCGAAATAGAGGTAAACTCATAATAACCTAAGTCGCCATTATCCCCATAAATTGAAGTAATCACTAGAGGGCTTTTTGCACATACCTAAATCTCCACCACCACTTTGATAATAGAACAACAATTTTCCCACCTAAAGTACCCACATGCAACCCTTCTAAAGACTTAGTTGCTTTCACCACATTCCTACTAACCCAATGAATCTTCCTACCCTCGTCTGTAGCCCCCATAAAAAGTTTCTTCTGATGGATTCAAGAGATTGCAGCATTTTAACTAGGCAGTAGAACAAAGAAAAGAAATATACGGGTAAGCTAGAAAGGCAGCCCTTTAATAGGATAATCTTTGCCCTATGTGACAAAGAATTCATCTTCCAATTAGATAACCTCTTCTTGTTTTTATCAATGATTGGAACTAGAAGGCTGACTTCTTCATTGATTTTCCTATTGGCAGTCCAAGATAAACAAATGGAAGAGAGCCTTGTTTACACCCAACTAGCTGAGAAATCCTAGTCACTTTTAAGTCTGAAACATTTAATCCTATTAAGCTGCTCTTGGGCATATTTATACTTATACTATAAACAAGCAGAAAGCATCTCACACACCTTTGGTATTGCAAGATATTGGTTTCATCCCAATCACCTATCAACAACTTGTCATTAGTGAACTGTAAATGGGAGATCTCAACATTATCCTCACCAATTTTCATGCCTCTAAATTCACTTTTCCCAATAATACAACTTTTGCTTTAACTCGTCTTGCACCGCTTCAATATTCCCAAATACTTCTCTGTTCCAGACCTTAATTTTGGAATTTAGGCTTTTCAACTTTTCTTGAAGAACAAAACTGCAACTTCCTTGGGCAAAAAACACGTTCCATTCACAGGTAACAAACTACAAAAAATCTTCATGTGCAAACCAGGCATTGAAAACTTTGAACGGTATAGGGCCAAAGTCTTGATCTACTTAAGGAAGTTAGGGTAGTGATCCGAGAGATGCATTTCTATACCAAACAAACAGAGTCCATGCCAATTATGATGAAAATCCTTTGAGACCAAAGCTTTGTCAAGATGACTCTTTTTTGTACCTCTTGAATTGTACCAGGAGAATTTTCTTGCACCCAACAGCATTTATATAGCCTGAGTGTCTAGGATGAAGTCTTTGAAAGCCAAAATTTTTACTTGCCTACTAGTACAGCCACTGCTTTCGTTGTTTGAAACCACCAAGTTAAAATCTCTTAAACAACTCCTTGGACCCACAAAATTCTTTAGGATTAAGCTTAAGTTGTCCCATAGTTCTGTCTTCTGGGAAGGGCAATGCAAAGCATATACATTCACTTGCAAGATTTGAGAATCAAATCCATGCCACCAACGAACTACTCCTAAAAAACTGCTAGAGAGCCCATTTGCATTTTTCTCAACAAAATCAAAGCGATTGCTTGATTGGAGAGCTTGAACTGAAAGTTAATGCAAATTACTATATTTGGTCTCTTGCAACATTAAAAAGTCAACCCTATTCTTTTTAATCAACTATCTTACCATAGACTTCTTACCTTTTTTTTGAATACCACAAATATTCAGGCTAAGAATGTTCATGATTACTCCATATCCGAAGATGATGCCAGCTTGTCTTCCATGGATGCCTTTTTGTAGTTTTTGTAAAGAGTAGCTAGGTTCTTCTCATCTAGAATCATACAAAGCCTTTTGCTCAACTTAAATGTTTTCTTAGCCTCTAAAATTTCCTCTTGAAAACTTAGATGAGCTACTGACAAATCTTTCAAGATAAGATTGTTCTTAAGCAGAATATTGGTGTCCAAAGTGGTATCATTAAAGCTGGCTCTATCCGCAACACAAAATGGGGAAGACGCAGAGGAACAACCCTCCTTGGATCTATTGCCAAATCTAATAATCTTGGGCTTACTATTAGGCACTCTATGAATCAAACTTAGAAAACCCCATTTAGGCCTAAAGGAATGTTTGTGTTTGGGCCAGGTATGTTTCTTTTAATCTCTAACTACTTCAGGATAACCATCATTCTCATGAGAATTTGATGAAATAACAACAAAGATCTGTTGATCATAGGACTCACCAACTGGTTCCTTGGGAACATGGTTATTTGAAATCTTACCACTTCCCTAACCATCCACCTCATTCCTGCTAATGCCTCTTGATTTACCTGATTAGTAATGCTTCTTTTTGAATTTGAGTCACATGAAACTCTAGCTTGGTGCTTATCGTTAAGGGAACCACCAATACAATCTTCTTTTGAGCATTATTCTCTTCCAAGTTAGCATTATTCTCTTCTAAGGTTGTCTCTTCAACTTCTTCCTCATCATCACTAGTCTCTTCCTCAAAGACACCTTTTTTTCTCAACATCGAATCCCCATCTGAATCTAAGCTAATCAAGTTAATATGGTTGCCTAAAAGTGATGAGTAGGGGAAAAGCTTGCCATGCACTTAATTATGAATTGAATCTTTAGTGACCCTAATAGTAAAGGTATCATCAACTATTTTCACCCGAATAGAATTAGAGTTAAGCTCAACATAACTTGTCTGAATCAAAACACATCCAAACCTTAAATTTTTGTTGGACCTCATATAAGGATCGACCTTAATAACCCTACCCCACAACAAGGAAATGATAAAGAATAATTTTTTATTCCAACCATGAATTGGAGCAACATCAATACAGAGCCAAAAGAATTTTTTATCCTTCGCCAATGAGCGGCTCCATTTTGAAATACTGGTGAACCATTGGGAAAACCATTGAGCCCCATTAATCAGAGCATTCGTGAATCACCTATTTATGTCATGATATGAGGTAAAAACTGTCCACCTCCTTAGGAGAGTTGCATTCGATAAGGATTTTGTGGCCTTTTTTTGCCTTCAGTCTACATGGACCAACACCTTTATTATAAAAAATGCTCTAAATTCCATCCAATAAATCCAGGTTCTTGACAACCTTGACAGCACAAGAATTTATCCATATTTTTTCACATTATCTTGAATTACATTCGATCCCTATCCACTTTTCCTTTCTCATCTCGTACCAATAAGACATCATTTCCATTACATCTAGAGACCAAAACTGTATCTCTGAAGCTCTTAGGGGGGTTTCCATGACCTTGATGATGAATGTTGCTATGCCTGAAAGTAGATGTTTCATCAGCTTTATATCTGGATTCTCTTCCATATTTAGCAACGTTGGCTCTCAACTTGAAAGTTCTAATCCATATTTGATCTGGCAATTCCTCAAGATTAGGTTGCATCCTTTGTCTGAGAAACATGATGAAACTAAATCTGAAGCCAGCCTTCATTTTTATTTGAGAGACAAAGACATCTAGCACCACCCCTTATCTGGCAAAAATTTTACGAAGATCACCTTCAGCCCAAGAGTTGGGAAATTTTGCAAAGAAAAATGACTCTATAACCCAGTCAAGGTTCTTCCAATCGACCCCAACATCTAGCGTACCCTTATCATTTTGATTTATACTGGAATCACTGCTAAAATCATGAGCAAACAAACTGCCTTTCTCTCATATTCGCCTTCTCTCTTTCTCTTGATCTCTCTTTCTCTCTATCTCTTTCATCTTTTAGTGTTATTATAAGTATATATAAGTACGTATGCATGTGTTGCTACTATAGCTCCTTGGTCAATCATCAAAACCACTAAAAGTAATTCTAGTCTCACTAACAACTTAGAAACCTATCAAGTAAGAAATCAACGAAACAATCAAGAATGTAAAACCTTGGCATCAATCAACTTCTACTACCAAATTCCTACAGTTGATTATCAATGCATAGATGGATCAATCAAAACTTTGAATATTTATCGTTTGAGCTATTTTCCCTCCTTAGTCATAGTTAATCAGAAAACAAGCGATCTAATTAATCGTAATAGCTAAGCAATCTAAGACAAGTGCTTCGATTTCATTTAACAATTGTATTAAAAATTAGAGAGATTGATGAAACTAAATAACACAAACACAAGTGGTTGCATTTAATTTAGTTGAATGTTCTCCCTATGATCTAATGATTTCTGGCGCTACAAATCAATAGCCCTAGTTGCTTCACAAATTGGAGGGGCCAAACAATTACGGATTTGATTTTTAACCCAGTTATAGATTAAATTCGAATAACAACTGGTAAACCTCCTAGCATATAAACGAAATAATTTGAAAATTAATCATAGAAGAACATCCAATACTCAAAGTATTAATTGAATGAATAAAAAAATTTTGATCTCACAATACTGAAGAATTTGGGGTTTCAGTTTTCTTTAACCAAGAATAAAATAAATCAGCTAGACATGACAATGGAAAATCATTAAAAAGAAAAGAAAAGAAAAGAAGCAAGAAAAAAAAAATGAAAGAGAGTTAGGAAAGGAAGGAGGCAACAGCAGGTCCCTTTTTAATGAAATTACCCAAGTGTGCTAAAATTCACAAAATCCCCCTAACTTCCTATACTATTCTAAAATTACCCCACACAAATAAAAAAATTAAAAATAACTAGAATGCCTTAATATGCCTAGGATAACAGTGCTTGTCAACTTTAATTTTCACCCACTTAGTTTAGAAGCCTTCAAAATTAATCCAAATCAAAACTGGTTTTATAGTTATGAGCCAATAAATTCTCCAGAACATTAGCAGCAACTTCAAATTAAAATTAAACCTTGATGTATCGATTATCTCTCAAAATGCAAAGCATGGAAGTTGCAGAGCTCTTTCTTAGCTCTGAAATGACACTTGAATTGCATAAAATGGACATCTACAACCAAAGATATACCCAAAATACCACAATTACTTCTAAGCCAGCAATGACGTGCAAATCGCAACTTTAGAGATGAATTTGACCTGTTTAATGTACCGACTGGGTTTTATAGTCTGCATATGATTTGTAGCTCCAGATGTTAGCTTTCAAATGAATCAATAATCACTCAATTCCAATCTTTGTAGCTTAAGATATGATTTTTCTACTAGAATATCACCAATCTGTCAAAATCCTGAAAGAACACAACCAAATTAAATCTTGTAAAATTGCAAATTAAATCCACTTTTAGTCAATTGAGTCCAAATATGCTCTAAGCTATAAAACATAGTCAAAATAGATCTTTAAGATTTAAAATGCATTAAAACATACTAAATCTAAGAGAAATAAATATAACAAATGTAAGCTTATCAAATTCTTTCACACTTAGTTTTTGCTCGTCCTCGATCAAACCTCAAAATAAAAGAAATCTGAGAAAGAAAGAAAAATACTTTTAAGCTAAACAGAGTAAGATAATATCACATCTAAGGTGACAAATGTTCTGACAAGTGTACTCCAACGTGATCTTTGACCATACTCATGTTTCTAGTACCTTTTTTAGTAAATATCAACTTTTGCCTTACGAGAAGACCTTCTACCTACTTCAATATCCAGAAACAACGGAGTAGCAACTTTTTATTTATCAAAACACAACAATTTCAACCTTTTTTCTTCTTCTCAAGTGGTTCAAATCATCCATCAACCAAACAAACCACATAATCAACTTAATAAGCCCATAGTCCAACATGGTTTAAATAAATGTACTAAGAACAAAAATTTGATGCAAAAATCAACTTCTCAAGATAACCATCAACTAGCTTGATCAAAAATTGTAAATAATACAATATAAAAATAAGATTTGAAAGTTGCATAAAGATTAAAAAATTGATAACTAAATACTCAAGCTAGGCATTCAAGAACCAAAAAGTGAAATTATTCTAACAATTTATATCAATGCTCAAAAGTATGAATAAAAAATTTTAGTTCAAAAATTTTGAAAATAGAAAATTAGGCCCCAAGCTACCTACCCCCTACACTTAAATTGAACATTGCCCTCAATGTTCACAATAAAAAACACAGATGGTGAAAAGAAAAGGTACTGTCATGAAAATTGTTTTCGTGGTGATTTGCAGCCTGTAACTAGACTTTAACTTAAGTCTACTGCCTTATATTTACTTTTATATCTTTTTGCCCAAAACCAATTTTATTGAAATTCAATAATATGCAGATGCAATAATCCACTTGAAAGTAAATTTTCATGATGTTGTTAAATTTTTATGAAAATTTTCTTTTTAATGCATTAAACAAAAAAAAATCATAAAAATTTTATGAGATTAAAAAAATTATATTTTCAATGGATTATTGCAACTACATAATATTGTCTTTTAAATAAAATTAGTTTTGGGTAAAAAAGACATAAGAATAAAAATAAGTCATTTTAAAGTCAATTTATTTAAATTAAAATGAATTGGGTGATAATACCTGACCAAGAAAACCAACTGTGAGAACAAAGAAGCCTGAAAAATAGAAGCAAGAAAAAAAATTAAAAAAATGAAATTCTTATTGTTTGTGGGATAAAACCACACTTGGGTTGCCTCCCAAAGCGCCTTTCTTTATTGTCTTTGGCTAGACAACCACTTTTTTCATCAACTGGGGTGCCATGAGAATCCCTCATGAGAGGACTTCAACTTATACGTCTCAGTGTTGAACAATTTATCCGTTTCCAAACTTTTAAGCATGATAGGTAACACTTTCCATCTTTTTTCTATGTTTGCACAACACCTTTTCTCCAACCACAAATGGCATCTCATGTTCTTGCTGCAACTCAATATTTTCTTTCTTATTTTTTATGCCAACTCTTCTTGGTTTTCAAAATTTGTTCCTGATTCATTTTGTACTAAAGTATTAATTTTTCCAACAAAAGAAACAGAATTATCATTTTCAGTTTCTTTCAGCGTATCAAAAATATTGAACTGTGTAATTTTTCCATCAAATTCCATTATAAGAGTGTCAATATCCACATCAATCTTGGTCTTAGATGTTGATAAACTTACATTTTGTTATACTTATTTCTCTCATATTTAGTATGTTTTAATGTGTTTTAAACCTTCAACATCTCTTTTCAGTATGTTTTATAGCTTAGAGCATATATGGACTCAATTGATTGAAAGTGGATTTCATTTGCAATTTTACAAGTTTTAATTTTGTTGTGTTCTTTCGGGATTTTGATATATTGGTGATGTTCTGGTAGAAACATCATATCTTGAGCTACAAAGATTGGAATTTAGTGATTATTGATTCATTAGAAAGCTAACATCTGGAGCTACAAATCATATGCAGACCATGAAACCCAGTTTGCACGTTAAGAGGGTCAAATTCAGCTTCAAAGTCATGATTTGCGTGTCATCATTGGTTTGGAAGCAGTTGCGGTATTTTGGGAATATCTTTAGCTGTAGATGTCTGTTTTATGTGATTTAGATGTTATTTCGGAGCTCAGAAAGAGATCTACAACTTTCATGCTTTGAGTTTTGAGTGATAATGCCTTCATCAAGGTCTAATTTCAGCTTGACGTTGCTGCTTCTGCTTTGGAGTATTTCTTAGTTCACAACTTTTAAACTTTCTAATTGGTTTGAACATTTTTATTTGTGCGGAGTAATTTTGTAAAAATATAGAAAGTTTAGGGAGAGTTTATGAATTTAGCATACTAGGTTAGCTTTATTAGAATTGGGGCACAGCAACTCGTGGCCCTCTTTTTCTCACGGCTGGACGCCCTCTCCTTCTCCCTCTCTCTTCCCAACTCTCTGTCTCTTTTCTTGTTTGTTTTTTTTATTTTTCTTTTTAGTAATATTTTTATTCTTGGTTGAAGGAGACTGAAACCCTGAGTTCTTTAGCACTGTGAGATCAAAGTTATTTTTATTCATTCAATTAATAATTTGAGTATTAGATGTTCTTCTATGATTAATTTCATGATTGTTTCGTTTATATGCTAAGAGGCATACTAGTTGTTATTCGAATTCAATCTATTGCTGGGTCATAAATCAAATCCATAATTGTTTGATTTCTCTAATTTGTGAAGCAACTGAGGTTTAGTGATTTGCTGCGTCATAAATCATTAGGTCTTAGGGAGAACATTCAACTAAATTAAATGCAGCCGCTTGTGTTTATGTTATTTAGTTTCATCGATCTCTCTAATTTTTAACGCAATTGTTAAATTAAATCAAAGCGCTTGTCTTAGGTTGTGTAGCAGTTAGGCTTAATTAGATCGCTTGTTTTCTGATTAACTACGATTAAGGAGAGGTAGGAAGATAACTCAAATGATGAATATTCAAAATCTTGATTGATCTATCTATGCATCGATGATCAGCTATAGGAATTCGGTGGTGAATGTTGATTGATGCCAAGGTTTGAATTTTTTATTGTTTTGTTGGTTTCTTACTTGATAGATTTCTTAATTTTTGTTCTCTGATTATTTTTTTATTTCATTTTTTTATTGCAAATAATCCCCCCAATCTTTTATTCTAAGTTTTCTGTGAGAAAGCTTTCAGATAAAAATTTTCCTTGGGATTTGACCTGGTTTCCACTGTTATATTATAAATTTATTTATTTTGAGTTGTTAGTGATATAAGAATTATTTTTTACGATTTTGATGACCAACTAGATGTATTAGAAAATGGTCTTCCTAACAAAATAGGAGCAGTTATGTCACTATTCTCTGTATCAAGTACGTAAAAACCAGCAGAAAAAAATAAATCATTTACTTATACAAAAACATCCTTAACTACGCTCCTAGGATAGGCATTCGATCTATCAGCTAATTGAATTACAACACCAGTTTCATTCAAAGGACTAAGTTTCAAAGAAGTAAACATGGTATAGTGAACATACTAGGGTCCTTATACTTTTGAGGCAACTTCCTTTGAATTATTGCTGACACATTCTCACCTACTTAGATCGTCTCATCAGTTTGCAAGTTCTTTTTGTTGGTGCACAGCTCATTCAGAAAATTTGGCATACCAAGGCACTTACTTGATTGCATCCAAGAAAGATATGTTAATTTTGAGCTTCATAAAAGCCTCAAGAATTTCCTATTCTGTCTCCTCCTTCTTTGATTTTGTCAACCTCCCAGGAAGAGAAGGTAGAATTAGAATTTTTGACTTTGCAAAAAATTGGCCTGTTACTTACCTCCGTAATTGGCACATCAGAAGTTGTTGGTTTTGGGTCATCTTGTTCTTTTTTAGGTGCTGCCATTTTTTATATTGTGGTATGCATTTCTTTGCCACTTCGAAAGGTCACAACATTAGCATGTTCTCTCTAGTTGATTTTAGCTTAAGATGGCAGCCTCCCCTTTTTAGCTTCAATTTTGTTTAATGAGGCTGCTAGTTGTGAAATTTGGTTCTCCAAGTATTTGACGTTAGCCCTTGTTTCTTGCTGAAACATTTAAGTATTAGTGGCTAAAGCTTTAACAGTATGCTCTAAAGCCATACCTGAACTTGGCCCTTAGTTTTGTTGTGGAGGGGTTGGTTTATTGTAACCAGGAGATGGGTGGTCGGTCGTCGAAACCGCGAAAAATAATTTTGGTATCCCTAACAACTTAGAATAAATAAATTTGTAGTCTAGCAGTGAAAACTAGGTCGAATCCCAAGAGAAATTTCTTAACCGAAAGCTTCCTATCAGAAAACTGAAATAAAAAGTTAGGGGGTTTTCTTGAAATGAATGCTGAATTAAATTAATTGTAGAATCAAAATAAAATTAACCAATACTAAAAACGCTCAGTTCACGGTTGATTATCCATTCCAATCACACAGTTGATCATCGAAGAAAAGTACTTCGTCAATCCAAACAAATAAACAGGATTCTTTTTAAAGCTAAAAAGAACCTAAGGAATTCAACAGTAAAATTAACCAGAAAACGCTTCAAATTAATTTCTTAATTTTGAGTAACAAGATATTGAAAAGCAATTTCTAATTATCTCAAAATCAGCATTAAGATCAATGAACCAAAAAGTTTCCAGGCAACAATCCAAAAGCTTGAACAATTTAACCTATCTTACTTCTTCGTATGAACTAACCAGAAATAAAAGTAATCTCCAATCAATTCACTTGCTTCTAATTGAATTCTTCACCTAAGTGGTTGAAAGAAAATCAAGCAAATTTGCAATCCCATAACTAATCCAACAAGCAAAAACAAGAAAATTAATTGCAATAAATCTAAAAAACAAATAAGTAAATACTCGAATTTAAAGAGCATTTAAGCAAGTAAAATCAATCCTTACAACCGATGTTGGTGATGAAAATCGTCCCTACAACTGAACCAGAAAAATTACTCACTCATATTTGGAAGAAAAAAAAAGAACAATAATAATAGAAAAAAAACTAAAAAAGCAAAAAAGAGAGGAAGAGAGGAGGAGCCGCCAGCCAGCTCTCCCTTTAAATACTTAAACCTAGTGTGCTAAATGCATAAATCCTCCCTAAAATTTCTATATTGTTACAAAATTACCCCAAACAAATAAAAAGATTGAAAATAACTAGAAGGTTTTAAAGCTGTTAGTGAAGCAATGCTCCAAAACAGTAACAGAAACTTCAAGCTGATTTCGACCTTGATTTAGTCACTATTTCTCAAAACTAAAAGCATTAAAGTTGTAGATCTGATTCTTAGCTTCGAAACGACACCTAAATCACATAAAACAGACATCTACAGCCAAAGATATACCCAAAATACCGCAACTGCTTTTGAACCAGCGATGACTCGTAAATGGTGACTTTGAAACTGAATTTTATCCTCTTAACGTGCAAACTGGGTTTTATGGTCTGCATGTGAATTGTAGCTCCAGATGTTAGCTTTCCAATGAATCAAGAATTACTCCATTCCGATCTCTGTAGCTGAAGATATGATTTTTCTACTATAACATCGCCAATCTGTTAGAATCCTGAAAGAACACAACCAAATTAAAACTTGTAAAATTGTAATTAAATCGAATTTCAATCAATTGAGTCCATATATGCTCTAAGCTACAAAACATACTCAAAATATATCTTTAAGATTCAAAACATATTAAAACATACTAAATATGAGAGAAATAAATATAATAAATATAAACTTATCAATGGGTATTGTGGTTGGTTACTTGGCTACCCATATCTGAAAGTCAGGTGGTCCCTTTAACTAGGATTATATTCATTCATATAGGGATCATACATTCTTAGTTGGTTAACAAACCTGCTTACCGCATTTACTTGAGGCATTGTAACCTCTTGAAGCTATGGGCACAAGTCGGTAGGGTGTCTTTGAACTGAGCAAATACCATAAATTCTAGGATTTTGAACCTGTCTCAAGGCAACTTGTTTAACAAGAGATGTTACTTTAGAAAGTTGAGAGCTTCAATACTAGAAGTTTCTACCTTATTTACCTTCTTCAACACCTGGTTTACCGTTGTCCCAAATTATTGTGAGTTGGCTGCCATTTTAAAAATCAAGTCCTTTGCTTCTTCAGGCGTTTTTTCTAAAAGTGATCCTCCACTTGCAGCATCCAACATACTCTGATCCATGAACAGTAGCCATTCATAGAAGTATTGTAGCAACAATTGGTCAGAATTTTGGTGATGTGGGTAGCTTGCACATTGTTGATTGAATCTCTCCCAGTACTCATATAGGCTCTTTCCGTTGTATTGACGAATCTCATTGATTTCCTTTCAAATTGTTCTAGCTCTTGAAGCTGTAAAGAACTTCTCTAAAAATTTTCTCTTTAAGTCATTCCAAGTTCTGATTGAACTAGAGGGAAGCTAGTACAACCAATCCTTTGCCTTGTCTACCAACGAGAATGAGAAGGCTCTTAGCTTAATCTGTTCTTCAGTAACTTCCTGTGGCTTCAAGGACAAGCAAACTACATGAAATGCCTTCAAATGTTTGTGGAGGTCCTTACCTGCAAATCTATGAAAGGTAGGCAATAAATCAATCAATCCAGATTTTAATTCAAAAGCTACCTCAATATCAGGAAAGTCGATGCACAAGGGTTGCTAGACAACGTTGGAAGTTGCCAACTCCCTCAATGTTCTTTTTGTCGTCATCTCTACAACAACAATAGCTTCTTTTTCACTTTCAGAGTTGCTGTTCGCAGATGTCGAAGCTGTAAAATTGACCGATTGGCTTTTTTCTTTCTTGTTCGCGTTTATTGTCTTCTCAATCTCTTGATCAAACATTAATTCACATGTACGAGAAGATCTTAGCATAAATCAGTTTACTAAGAAAGAAAAAAAAATGAAAACTTTAACAGAAAAAGAAATCTCCCCAACAATGGCGCTAAATTTTTGCTCGGTCGTTGAAACCGTAAAAAATAATTATGGTCTCACTAATAAATCAGAATAAATAAATTTGTATTATAGTGGTGAAAACAAGGTCGAATCCCAAGGAAAATTTTAACTAAAAGTTTTCTGATAAAAAAATGAAACAAGAGATTAGGGGGGTTCTTTGAAATTAATAATGAAATTAAATATAATTAAAGAACAAAAATTAAGAAACCTATCAAGTAAGAAATCAAAGAAACAATTAAGAAAGCAAACCTTGGTATCAATCAACATTTACCACCAAATTCATACAACTGATCATTAACACATAGATGGATCAATCAAGACTTTGAATATTTATCATTAGAGCTATCTTCCTACCTCTCCTTAGTCGTAGTTAATCAGAAAACAAGTGATCTAATTAACCCTATTTGCTAAACAATCTCAGACAAGCACTTCGATTTAATTAAACATTAAAATTAGAAAGATCAATGATACTAAATAAAACAAACACAAGTGGTTGCATTTAATTTAGTTGAATATTTTCCCTAAGACCTAATGATTTCTGACGCAGCAAATCAATAGACCTTTGTTGCTTCATAAATTGAAGATACTAAAAAATTACGGATTTAATTTCTAACCCAACTGTAAATTGAATTTGAATAACAACTAATAAGCATCCTAGCATATAAATGAAACAGTTATAAAATTAATTATAAAAAAACATCTAATACTCAAAGTATTAATTGAATGAATAAAACAATTTTGATCTTATAGTACTGATGAAGAATTCAGAGTTTCAGTCTCCTTTAACCAAGAATAAAATAAATTAGTCGGGCATGGCTAGGAAAAATCATTAAAAGGAAAAAAGAAAAGAAACAAGATAAAAAGATGAAAGAGAGTTGGGGAAGGGAGGAGGTAGCCGTAGGTCCCTTTTTAATGAAATTAACCTAGTGTGCTAAAATTCACAAAATCCCCCTAACTTCTTATATTCTTTTAAAATTACCCCATACAAATAAAAAATATTAAAAATAACTAGAATGCCTTAATATGTCTAGAGAATGGTGTCTTTCAGTTGGAATTTTGATATCAAAACTGCTTTTAGAATTGTGAGCCAAGAAATACTCCAAAACATCAGCAGCAACTTTAAGTCAAAATTCAACCTTGATGTAGTGATTATTTTTCCAAATGGAAAGCATGAAAGTTGTAGAGCTCTTTTTTAGCTTCAAAATAATACCTGAATCACATAAAACAGGCATCTACAGTCAAAGATATGCCTAAAATACCGTAATTGCTTGAGAACCAACGATGATGCACAAATTACTACTTTGAAGAAGAATTTGACCCCTTAACGTGTAAACTGGGTTTTGTGGTCTACATATAATTTGTAGCTCTAGATATTAGCTTTATAATGAATTAAGAATCACTCAATTCTGATCTTTGTAGCTCAAGATATAATTTTTCTACTGGAATATCACAAATCTATTAAAATCCTGAAAGAATACAACTAAATTAAAACTTGTAAAATTACAAATTAAATATAATTTTAATCAATTGAGTCTAGATATACTCTAAGTTATAAAACATGCTCAAAATATATCTTTAGGGTTTAAAATACATTAAAGCATACTAAATATGAGAGACATAAATATAACAAATGTAAGCTTATCACTCCCCAACTTACATTGTCATTTTTCCCCTCAAAATCTTTGAAACTAGGGATGTGCACTTGTAAAGATATTTAAGTGCATGTCCTTAATTTGTCAGTTTCCTCTAGAACGATCATGAATAATTTATGAAACAAAAAAGATTAAGGGCTGATTTGTTTTAGGGTTTATACATTAGTTACACAAGCTACATAATTTCCTTACAACACGAAGACAAAAACAAATGAAAATGACGGTATTTCTTTTCTCCCTCTTGTTTTCTTGTTTCCTTTCTTTTCTTATTTTTTTTTTTGTTTATTTTTGTTTGAATTTCTTTGTTTCATTTGAGTCGGTGGATCATAAAAAAACAAACAAGGTAAAACAAAAACAAGAAGACAAGTTGGAATTTGTATGCCTCTCTCGAAGCCGGCTAATTCGACTAAATAAAGACAACTATATATGTCTGCTAGACGAAAACAATTGAATTAATCCATATATTTGAACTGATAAGTCTCGATGTTCAGACTCATTACTAGACAAAATAAAAGTAGCTATAGCTATTATAGCTGCCCTGCGAGCTATAGAGACATTTTGCAACAACTTTCTAACTTGTAATAAAATTTTCTGGCCAAATGTGTGTTTTCTTGTTGTCTGTCTATGCACTTGAAAACATAGTAACTCGTGTCAGAATCACATACATTCCCAGCACATAAAACTTTCGCATTTCAATGCATTTCATCTCCTTCCAATTCCAGCCATTATAAACCAAATGTATCTTCAAATCTTGTGTTTCTAGGTTGGATCAAGGCAAATTTCAATAAATATTGAGCTATGGAAAAGTCCATCCGTGGCTCAGAACTTGATGAGCTTGTTTTTGTGTTATTTATGTATATAGGATTTGGAACATATACTATAAGCAATGTCCCAATTGAAAATTATGAACATTGAGACAGTAGTACGTAATTTTAAGTGCAAAAACTCTTTTATTGCTAGTGTGTTTGATTTGCAGGTACTGAATTGCAGGATAGCATGTATCTTTTATGACAGGCAGTTCATCACTAAATTAGCTATGTCTTAGCGACGGTTGGATGGCCACTAACCTAGTGATGGTTTGTGTGACAGCTCTCCTAGTCAATTAATCAAGTAAGTGTTTATTTACTTTGATTAAGTGTTTATGAAATTAAGTACCTCAAATTAGCGCCTTGTTAAGCAAGTAACATAAGCTTAATCAAGTTAAGTGAGTTCCTAAGTGTGATTTGGCATAGTTAAGTCAAGACCATTAGTTGTTCTAGCTTTTAGAATCATCCTAGTAAGTTTTGACAACTTGTGGCACTAAGTGTTCTTTTTGAGCCATTTAGAATTTAAGTGGCTAAAGTGTTCAAGAAAATTAAGTTTGGGAAGCTCTTTAGTACCTTTTAAAACAAAGAAAAGTGAGTTTGGAGTGTGAGTTGGTGAGCTATTTGAAGCTTTTGAAAGTTTGAGGACTAAAGTGCAAGGGAGGGAAAAGTTGTTTTGAATGCTTATAAGCTAAGTTCCTTCATCCTTAGCCATTAGTTCTAAGTTCCAAATTTTCGTAGCTCCCTCTCCTCTCCCAAATTCACAGCCCAAGCTTCCATTTTCTTGCAAATTCTCATTGAATTAAGGGTGCCCAAGGTGTTAGAAAGATCACTAAGCCCCTTTGCTAGTGTTCTTGCTTCCTTTGATCTTTGGAGCTTGTTTTGGAATCCAATTTTCGTAGGTAAGCTTCTTGAGATCATTTGGTGTGTTTATAGGTTGTTTCTAGAGCTAGAAATGGTCTTGGTTTGATTGGTTTGGGTGCCAAATTTCGTTGGTTTTAGGCTTGGAACTCAAGGAAGCTCAATTGAGCTTAGGAAGCTTTGTTGCATTGCTTGCTTTGTGGCTAAAATTGAGGTAAGGGTTCAAGTAATTAAGCTCAAATAATGCATGGTTTTGTAGCTTTGTATGTTGGGATGAATTAGAAACAAGACCCATTAAGTTTAGATTAGAAATGAGAGAGTTTGAGTAGTTTGTGTATAAGAGCGATGCTGTCGCATAAACCCAGAAAAACAGAATTGGCGACGCGTCGCCAATTCGTCCGTGAATTGGCGCCGCGGCGCCAAGAAGTGAAATTGTACACAGAACGTTTACTCGGCGGCGCCGCGTCGCCAAAAGCATTTGCTCTTTGGCGCCGCGTCGCCAAATGCCAATTTGGCCTCGATTTCCGGCCATCCTAAGATTAACTTAGACTCTCGGTTTCTATCCCTAGGCTATTCTAAGACGTTCCATAGCCTCGGTTGGGTCTAGAATTCGTTCCTAAGGCGGGAATTGTGCGTTATTTGGAAGGTAGTCAAGTTGTGTGGTTAAGTATAAAAGAAATGTGACTTGGTGGCTAAGTAACTCATAGTATTTAAGTTTTTACATGGAAATTAAGGGGATTAAGTGGGTTTTTAGACTCTTTATTGGCCATATAGAGTATCAATTACATATGGTCAATAGAGAGAAAAACCTAAGTCGATCCCAACCAAGCCATTTGGTTTGGTAAGTGAGCCACTAGTAGTATTTTGAGTTAAACCTTGAGGGTTTGACTAGTTAAACCACATAGTAAGACTACCCTGTACAATAAATCAAGGGTAAAGGCGGGTAAGTTTGAGATAGGTGACGACCTACTCTAGAACCCGTAGATGGGACTTAATTGAGGTAAAGTGTCCGGGATACGAGGGCCAGTATCTCAAGTACCTCAGCCGTTTGAGCTCACGGCAAGAATTAAGGCACTTAAGTGCAGAAAGTCCCAAGTGCATGTGTTGTGTGCATTCCATACCATACATCCATACATTGCATTTTTGGCATTTTGTTGATTGTTTGTTGTTTGAATTGCATGTTTGATTGCTTGGTTGCCATATTGCATATTTGTTGCATATTTCTTTGCAGGTATTCAAGAAGGGAATCCTTACTGAGTACTTTTAAGTACTCATTCCCTTAGTTTTATTGTGCAGGATCTAATCCCGGGCCTAATCACTGAAGTGATAGCTGAGGCCTAAGCTTTCTGTTTTGCAGGTATTTTATTGAGAATCCTAGTGATTCTAGTTTCTTGCAGTATAAGTTATGTGCTAACCAAGTTGTGCCTTTACAGTGTAGAGGCTAAGAGTACACAAGAACAAGGTCTAGTGAAGGGCTACACTTGGAGCTTGGCTTAGCTCAAGGTGGGCTCAAGTAAATGATCTTAGTTAGTAGTAATTTTGTCTCTTGTACATAGTACTTTGTGTACTAAGTAAGTTGCCTCTATTGGGATACATTAGGATGTAAATCCATCTTGTTACTTTTGGGTGCATGCTAGAGTTGTAATGTATGCACAAAACTGTTACTTGTAGTTAAAGCAACTAGTATTTCAATGACTTGGTACGTTTTCAGTATGTTTTAATGAAATGCTCGAGCAATGTTTTAATTCAAGACTTTTAAATTTCGGTTGCATTGCCAAGTCAGAAGCATGCATAACTTAATCTGAGTAGGCTAAGTAACTAGTTGCATATAAATTGTTTTAATTTATATTGACGAGTAATAGTTAGCCAACTGTAACTAGTGGGATTCATTATCCCTAAGAGCCTACAAGATTAGGGGCACTGGGCCCCGTTCCGTCACAGAAAATTGGTATCAGAGCGGGTTAATGTTCCTAGTAGAGGCAATAAGTGAACTAAGATCAAAGTGTTCTTGTGTTAAGTGTGGTTAGTACTGCTTATAAGTTGCTCTGGATATGGTCTTCTGGCTGTGGTTGCAGGTATGGTGAACACACGGGCCGGTACTACTGCTGAGGCTCAGGGTTCCGGTGCAGGAACTAGTGATCCTGGTGGATCAGATATGAGGGAGGTGGTTTCCTTGTTGAGGAGACTTAATGAGTCGATGGACCGGATGCTACATGGCATGGCCATTTTGCTTGAAGAGCGTGCTCAACCTCCAGTACAGGGGGAGACCTTGGAGGACCCTAATGGGGGTAAGGGCCGAAGTGCACCAAGGCCCAACGGTGCACCAAGGTCAGGGGAGAAATCCCCCGCCCCAGGGGCAAGTGCAAGGTCAGGAACCGTCTAATGAGCATGTTCAAGTGGAGTCCAGTGAGGACAGTGAAGAGGACAGTGAGGAGGAAGATGAGGAGGACATCCATCCAAGGAGGAGACGGAGGAGACCCGTCATTCCAGACCATATGGGACTTGTTTCCTTATGCCGGGACATCAATACTCCCAAGTTCAATGGCATAGGAGATCCCGATATGGCTGAAGGATGGTTGTATCAGATTAATGAGATCTTCAAAAACATGAAGTTGGATGACAAAGTAAAGATGGATTTGGTGCCTTTCTTTTTAGAAGGCAAGGCGTCATTATGGTGGAAGGATGTCATGGAAAGGCTTGATGCTTATAATGAAGGGAGGATCGGGCAAAGGCCTAAAGAACTTGATTGGATTGAATTCGAGAAGGAGTTTCGAAATGAATTCAATAGTGAGGCTGCCCAGGATCAAAAGCGGATTGAGTTTGATGAACTAATCCAGGGAAGGCTAACAGTTCATGAGTATGAAAGGAAGTTTAGTTCTCTTTTTCGGTATGCACCTCATTTGGCCGGAAAAGATGAACTAAAAGCAAAGAAGTTCATTCGTGGACTTAGGGTGGAGTTGAGGAGTTTTCTGACAGTGATAGGAGTTCGGACCTATCATGAGGCTGTCCAAAAAGCCTTAGTGTTGGAAAGGGAGTTGATGGAAGCAAAATCCAATGAAAAGGCCGTTGAGCCAAGGGTTCCGGTACATTCAAGGTTAATGGATAAAAGGCCTAGTGTGGGAGGTGATCAAGGACCTTCCAAGAAAATCAAGAAAGCTGCAAAGGGCCGTTGTCCTAAGTGTCAGAGATTTCATGGTAACAAACCTTGTACTCTTGGAACCGATCTCTGTAATTACTGCCGTCAGCCAGGACATTGGGCGAAGGAGTGCCCAAGGCTTAGACAAGACCAAGGTCAAGGACGACCGGGAGCCTCAGGAGTTGGTAGTACTGGTAGTACTTTTGTCAGAGTTCCTCCTGTGCCACCACGAGTTTTTGCACTGGCAAGCCAGGTATCCAGAGAACCTACAGCTGTGCAAGGTAACTTTAATGTTCAGGATAGTAGTATTAGAATTCTGTTTGATACTGGTGCTACTATTTCTGTCATTACTCTAGGCATGGTTGTTAAGTTTGGTTTGCATAGAACTGTGCTTGATGAAATGATGTTCATTAAGTCAGTGGGGAGTAACCTTGTGTTTACCAATGAAATGGTTGTGGGATATCCTTTGGAATTAGGAGGTAGTAAATTTTTAAGTGACCTTTGGGTCTTGGCCTCAATTCCTTATGATATTGTCCTTGGAATGGATTGGTTAAGTAAGTTTAAGGCCCAGATTGACTGTGCGGGTTGTAAGGTCACTCTTGAGGATGCCTCAGGGGTAAGTATAATTTGCACAGGCGGTTTGGCAAGTAGTGTAAAGAGTTTGCACCTCAAGTTATTGGAGTCCATTCCCGTTCCGAGTGAGTTGGTCGCTTGCTCGTTGAACGGAGTGGCAGTCGAGGAGCAACTCAAGGAAATTCAAGTAGCCAATCTATTTCCAGAAGTTTTTCCTGTAGACCTCCCAGGGTTACCTCCAAGAAGGGAGATTGAATTCTCCATACATTTACAGCCTGGGGCAGAACCAATTTCCATACCCCCTTATAGAATGTCAGCGCCTGAAATGGATGAGCTGAAAAAGCAATTAGAAGAGTTGCTTGAGAAAGGCTTTATTAGGCCAAGTATTTCCCCGTGGGGTGCTCCAGTGTTGTTTGTAAAGAAAAAGGATGGAACCTTAAGGTTGTGTATAGACTATAGAAAACTGAATGCAGTAACGGTAAAGAATAAGTACCCATTGCCCAGAATTGATGATCTATTTGATAGATTAAGAGGGGCGAAGGTCTTTTCGAAAATAGACCTAAGGTCTGGATATTTCCAGATAAGAGTTAGGGATGAGGATATCCCGAAGACTGCATTCAGGACTAGGTATGGGCATTATGAGTATACCGTTATGCCGTTTGGAGTGACTAATGCTCCGGCAGTTTTCATGGATACCATGAATCGGATTTTTAGGCCCTACCTAGATCAGTTTGTTGAGGTGTTTATTGATGATATTTTGGTGTATTCCCCGACTCCCCACGAGCATGAAAAACATTTAGAGATAGTTTTACAAGTACTCAAGAGTAATCAGTTTTATGCCAAACTATCTAAGTGCCAGTTCTGGGCAAGTGAAATTCCTTTCCTTGGACATATTATAAATGCTCAAGGATTAAGTGTGGACCCAGAAAAGGTAAAGGCTGTGGTGGAGTGGAAACGCCCAACAACTGTAACTGAAGTTAGGAGTTTCTTGGGTTTGGCAGGCTATTATCGAAGGTTTATTGAAAAATTCTCTATAATAGCTTCGTCATTGACCGCCTTGACAAAGAAGGCACAGAAGTTTATTTGGACTCCTAAGTGTGAGGAGAGTTTCCAGGAGCTTAAGGAAAGGTTAATTTCTGCTCCCATCTTAATCCTACCAGATCCGCATGAGACTTTTGTGGTTTATACCGATGCATCTGGGACAGGATTAGGATGTGTGTTGATGCAGGATAAGCAAGTGATTGCATATGGGTCTAGGCAGTTAAGGCCTAACGAGTTGAATTACCCAGTGCATGATCTTGAGTTAGCAGCAGTTGTGTTTGCTTTAAAGCTCTGGAGACACTACCTTATGGGAAGGTCCTTTAAGATCTTTACAGACCATAAAAGTCTGAAGTACTTATTTACCCAAAAGGATCTTAACATGAGGCAGAGAAGATGGGTCGAGTATATCAAGGATTATGATTGCTCGATAGACTATTGTTCAGGTAAAGGCAACGTGGTTGCTGATGCCTTGAGCCGTAAGTATTCTGGGGTAATTCTCTCCAAGGATCAAGTAACACAAACCTCAAAAGATCCTAGTGCAGAGCAATTCACAGTTTTATATGAATTGTGGAGAGAATGGGAAATGGCTCAAGTCATGGTCCTTGAAATTCAGTCAGCATGGTTGACTAGAGTTAAGCAAGCTCAAGAAAGTGATTCGAGCTTGAAAAGAATTTCTGGGGAGGAAAAGCATGGTACTGTACTGAAAGAATTTCAGTACAAGGATGGGTTACTTTATTTTGGTGACCGGCTCTATGTGCCAAGTGAATTAAGGCAACAAGTGTTGCAGGAGGCACATACGAGTAAGTTTAATGTTCACCCTGGTGTGAATAAGATGTACCATGACCTTAGGACTCATTTTTGGTGGCCAAAGTTTAAGAGAGACATGTATGAATATGTGTCTAAGTGCCTCACCTGTCAAATGGTGAAGGCAGAGCACCAAAGGCCATCAGGAATGTTGCAAAGTTTACCACTCCCAGAAAGGAAATGGGGATCCATCACCATGGACTTCTGTGTTGGGTTGCCAAACACAAGAAGTCAGCATGATTCCATTTGGGTGGTGGTGGATAGGTTAACAAAATCTGCACATTTTATCCCCATTAAAATCACTTATACCATGGAGAAATTAGCCCAGTTGTATATCCGAGAAGTAGTAAGACTTCATGGTATTCCTAATCAGATTGTATCTGATAGAGATCCCCGTTTTGTTTCAAGGTTTTGGAGTGCCTTTCAAAAGGCTATGGGTTCCGCTGTGAACCTAAGTACTGCATATCACCCTCAGACTGATGGGCAGACTGAGCGGGTGATCCAAACCTTGGAAGATATGTTACGAAGTTGTGTGATGGACTTCAAAGGGGATTGAGACCAACATCTGCCTTTGATTGAATTTGCTTATAATAATAGCTATCAAGAAGCTATTAAGATGGCGCCCTACGAGGCTTTGTATGGGCGTAAGTGTGTGACCCCTCATTGTTGGGCAGATAAAGCTGATGAAATAGTTGTTGGTCCAGAAATCATTGCCGAGACCACGGCAAAGATTAAGTTGATCCAAACAAGGATCAAAGCTGCCTCAGACCGGCAAGCTAAGTACGCCAATGTGCGAAGAAAAGATTTAGAGTTTGAGGTAGGAGACCGAGTACTCCTTAAAGTCTCACCTATGAAAGGTGTGGCTAGGTTTGGTCAAAGGGGTAAGTTGGCACCAAGGTTTATTGGTCCTTTTGAAATTCTCGAAAGGGTAGGAAAAGTGGCTTATCGGTTGGCTTTACCGCCAAGTTTAGCCCATGTTCATAATGTGTTTCATGTGAGTACCTTAAGGAAGTGCATTGTGAACTCTGGGCAAGTGTTAACCCCGCCCACTATTCCCTTGAGAGAGGACCTAAGTTATGAGGAACATCCTATCAAGTTTCTTGACCGTCAAGTCCGGAAACTAAGGACCAAACGGATCCCAATGGTCAAGGTACTATGGTCTAACCATGGGGAGGAAGAGGCCACTTGGGAGACCGAGCAGGATATGCTAAGGCAATATCCAAGTCTGTATGCTCAATTAAGTCAGAATTTGGAGGACCAAATTTCTGAAGGAGGGGAGGATGTGACAGCTCTCCTAGTCAATTAATCAAGTAAGTGTTTATTTACTTTGATTAAGTGTTTATGAAATTAAGTACCTCAAATTAGCGCCTTGTTAAGCAAGTAACATAAGCTTAATCAAGTTAAGTGAGTTCCTAAGTGTGATTTGGCATAGTTAAGTCAAGACCATTAGTTGTTCTAGCTTTTAGAATCATCCTAGTAAGTTTTGACAACTTGTGGCACTAAGTGTTCTTTTTGAGCCATTTAGAATTTAAGTGGCTAAAGTGTTCAAGAAAATTAAGTTTGGGAAGCTCTTTAGTACCTTTTAAAACAAAGAAAAGTGAGTTTGGAGTGTGAGTTGGTGAGCTATTTGAAGCTTTTGAAAGTTTGAGGACTAAAGTGCAAGGGAGGGAAAAGTTGTTTTGAATGCTTATAAGCTAAGTTCCTTCATCCTTAGCCATTAGTTCTAAGTTCCAAATTTTCGTAGCTCCCTCTCCTCTCCCAAATTCACAGCCCAAGCTTCCATTTTCTTGCAAATTCTCATTGAATTAAGGGTGCCCAAGGTGTTAGAAAGATCACTAAGCCCCTTTGCTAGTGTTCTTGCTTCCTTTGATCTTTGGAGCTTGTTTTGGAATCCAATTTTCGTAGGTAAGCTTCTTGAGATCATTTGGTGTGTTTATAGGTTGTTTCTAGAGCTAGAAATGGTCTTGGTTTGATTGGTTTGGGTGCCAAATTTCGTTGGTTTTAGGCTTGGAACTCAAGGAAGCTCAATTGAGCTTAGGAAGCTTTGTTGCATTGCTTGCTTTGTGGCTAAAATTGAGGTAAGGGTTCAAGTAATTAAGCTCAAATAATGCATGGTTTTGTAGCTTTGTATGTTGGGATGAATTAGAAACAAGACCCATTAAGTTTAGATTAGAAATGAGAGAGTTTGAGTAGTTTGTGTACAAGAGCGATGCTGTCGCATAAACCCAGAAAAACAGAATTGGCGACGCGTCGCCAATTCGTCCGTGAATTGGCGCCGCGGCGCCAAGAAGTGAAATTGTACACAGAACGTTTACTCGGCGGCGCCGCGTCGCCAAAAGCATTTGCTCTTTGGCGCCGCGTCGCCAAATGCCAATTTGGCCTCGATTTCCGGCCATCCTAAGATTAACTTAGACTCTCGGTTTCTATCCCTAGGCTATTCTAAGACGTTCCATAGCCTCGGTTGGGTCTAGAATTCGTTCCTAAGGCGGGAATTGTGCGTTATTTGGAAGGTAGTCAAGTTGTGTGGTTAAGTATAAAAGAAATGTGACTTGGTGGCTAAGTAACTCATAGTATTTAAGTTTTTACATGGAAATTAAGGGGATTAAGTGGGTTTTTAGACTCTTTATTGGCCATATAGAGTATCAATTACATATGGTCAATAGAGAGAAAAACCTAAGTCGATCCCAACCAAGCCATTTGGTTTGGTAAGTGAGCCACTAGTAGTATTTTGAGTTAAACCTTGAGGGTTTGACTAGTTAAACCACATAGTAAGACTACCCTGTACAATAAATCAAGGGTAAAGGCGGGTAAGTTTGAGATAGGTGACGACCTACTCTAGAACCCGTAGATGGGACTTAATTGAGGTAAAGTGTCCGGGATACGAGGGCCAGTATCTCAAGTACCTCAGCCGTTTGAGCTCACGGCAAGAATTAAGGCACTTAAGTGCAGAAAGTCCCAAGTGCATGTGTTGTGTGCATTCCATACCATACATCCATACATTGCATTTTTGGCATTTTGTTGATTGTTTGTTGTTTGAATTGCATGTTTGATTGCTTGGTTGCCATATTGCATATTTGTTGCATATTTCTTTGCAGGTATTCAAGAAGGGAATCCTTACTGAGTACTTTTAAGTACTCATTCCCTTAGTTTTATTGTGCAGGATCTAATCCCGGGCCTAATCACTGAAGTGATAGCTGAGGCCTAAGCTTTCTGTTTTGCAGGTATTTTATTGAGAATCCTAGTGATTCTAGTTTCTTGCAGTATAAGTTATGTGCTAACCAAGTTGTGCCTTTACAGTGTAGAGGCTAAGAGTACACAAGAACAAGGTCTAGTGAAGGGCTACACTTGGAGCTTGGCTTAGCTCAAGGTGGGCTCAAGTAAATGATCTTAGTTAGTAGTAATTTTGTCTCTTGTACATAGTACTTTGTGTACTAAGTAAGTTGCCTCTATTGGGATACATTAGGATGTAAATCCATCTTGTTACTTTTGGGTGCATGCTAGAGTTGTAATGTATGCACAAAACTGTTACTTGTAGTTAAAGCAACTAGTATTTCAATGACTTGGTACGTTTTCAGTATGTTTTAATGAAATGCTCGAGCAATGTTTTAATTCAAGACTTTTAAATTTCGGTTGCATTGCCAAGTCAGAAGCATGCATAACTTAATCTGAGTAGGCTAAGTAACTAGTTGCATATAAATTGTTTTAATTTATATTGACGAGTAATAGTTAGCCAACTGTAACTAGTGGGATTCATTATCCCTAAGAGCCTACAAGATTAGGGGCACTGGGCCCCGTTCCGTCACAGAAAATTGGTATCAGAGCGGGTTAATGTTCCTAGTAGAGGCAATAAGTGAACTAAGATCAAAGTGTTCTTGTGTTAAGTGTGGTTAGTACTGCTTATAAGTTGCTCTGGATATGGTCTTCTGGCTGTGGTTGCAGGTATGGTGAACACACGGGCCGGTACTACTGCTGAGGCTCAGGGTTCCGGTGCAGGAACTAGTGATCCTGGTGGATCAGATATGAGGGAGGTGGTTTCCTTGTTGAGGAGACTTAATGAGTCGATGGACCGGATGCTACATGGCATGGCCATTTTGCTTGAAGAGCGTGCTCAACCTCCAGTACAGGGGGAGACCTTGGAGGACCCTAATGGGGTAAGGGCCGAAGTGCACCAAGGCCCAACGGTGCACCAAGGTCAGGGGAGAAATCCCCCGCCCCAGGGGCAAGTGCAAGGTCAGGAACCGTCTAATGAGCATGTTCAAGTGGAGTCCAGTGAGGACAGTGAAGAGGACAGTGAGGAGGAAGATGAGGAGGACATCCATCCAAGGAGGAGACGGAGGAGACCCGTCATTCCAGACCATATGGGACTTGTTTCCTTATGCCGGGACATCAATACTCCCAAGTTCAATGGCATAGGAGATCCCGATATGGCTGAAGGATGGTTGTATCAGATTAATGAGATCTTCAAAAACATGAAGTTGGATGACAAAGTAAAGATGGATTTGGTGCCTTTCTTTTTAGAAGGCAAGGCGTCATTATGGTGGAAGGATGTCATGGAAAGGCTTGATGCTTATAATGAAGGGAGGATCGGGCAAAGGCCTAAAGAACTTGATTGGATTGAATTCGAGAAGGAGTTTCGAAATGAATTCAATAGTGAGGCTGCCCAGGATCAAAAGCGGATTGAGTTTGATGAACTAATCCAGGGAAGGCTAACAGTTCATGAGTATGAAAGGAAGTTTAGTTCTCTTTTTCGGTATGCACCTCATTTGGCCGGAAAAGATGAACTAAAAGCAAAGAAGTTCATTCGTGGACTTAGGGTGGAGTTGAGGAGTTTTCTGACAGTGATAGGAGTTCGGACCTATCATGAGGCTGTCCAAAAAGCCTTAGTGTTGGAAAGGGAGTTGATGGAAGCAAAATCCAATGAAAAGGCCGTTGAGCCAAGGGTTCCGGTACATTCAAGGTTAATGGATAAAAGGCCTAGTGTGGGAGGTGATCAAGGACCTTCCAAGAAAATCAAGAAAGCTGCAAAGGGCCGTTGTCCTAAGTGTCAGAGATTTCATGGTAACAAACCTTGTACTCTTGGAACCGATCTCTGTAATTACTGCCGTCAGCCAGGACATTGGGCGAAGGAGTGCCCAAGGCTTAGACAAGACCAAGGTCAAGGACGACCGGGAGCCTCAGGAGTTGGTAGTACTGGTAGTACTTTTGTCAGAGTTCCTCCTGTGCCACCACGAGTTTTTGCACTGGCAAGCCAGGTATCCAGAGAACCTACAGCTGTGCAAGGTAACTTTAATGTTCAGGATAGTAGTATTAGAATTCTGTTTGATACTGGTGCTACTATTTCTGTCATTACTCTAGGCATGGTTGTTAAGTTTGGTTTGCATAGAACTGTGCTTGATGAAATGATGTTCATTAAGTCAGTGGGGAGTAACCTTGTGTTTACCAATGAAATGGTTGTGGGATATCCTTTGGAATTAGGAGGTAGTAAATTTTTAAGTGACCTTTGGGTCTTGGCCTCAATTCCTTATGATATTGTCCTTGGAATGGATTGGTTAAGTAAGTTTAAGGCCCAGATTGACTGTGCGGGTTGTAAGGTCACTCTTGAGGATGCCTCAGGGGTAAGTATAATTTGCACAGGCGGTTTGGCAAGTAGTGTAAAGAGTTTGCACCTCAAGTTATTGGAGTCCATTCCCGTTCCGAGTGAGTTGGTCGCTTGCTCGTTGAACGGAGTGGCAGTCGAGGAGCAACTCAAGGAAATTCAAGTAGCCAATCTATTTCCAGAAGTTTTTCCTGTAGACCTCCCAGGGTTACCTCCAAGAAGGGAGATTGAATTCTCCATACATTTACAGCCTGGGGCAGAACCAATTTCCATACCCCCTTATAGAATGTCAGCGCCTGAAATGGATGAGCTGAAAAAGCAATTAGAAGAGTTGCTTGAGAAAGGCTTTATTAGGCCAAGTATTTCCCCGTGGGGTGCTCCAGTGTTGTTTGTAAAGAAAAAGGATGGAACCTTAAGGTTGTGTATAGACTATAGAAAACTGAATGCAGTAACGGTAAAGAATAAGTACCCATTGCCCAGAATTGATGATCTATTTGATAGATTAAGAGGGGCGAAGGTCTTTTCGAAAATAGACCTAAGGTCTGGATATTTCCAGATAAGAGTTAGGGATGAGGATATCCCGAAGACTGCATTCAGGACTAGGTATGGGCATTATGAGTATACCGTTATGCCGTTTGGAGTGACTAATGCTCCGGCAGTTTTCATGGATACCATGAATCGGATTTTTAGGCCCTACCTAGATCAGTTTGTTGAGGTGTTTATTGATGATATTTTGGTGTATTCCCCGACTCCCCACGAGCATGAAAAACATTTAGAGATAGTTTTACAAGTACTCAAGAGTAATCAGTTTTATGCCAAACTATCTAAGTGCCAGTTCTGGGCAAGTGAAATTCCTTTCCTTGGACATATTATAAATGCTCAAGGATTAAGTGTGGACCCAGAAAAGGTAAAGGCTGTGGTGGAGTGGAAACGCCCAACAACTGTAACTGAAGTTAGGAGTTTCTTGGGTTTGGCAGGCTATTATCGAAGGTTTATTGAAAAATTCTCTATAATAGCTTCGTCATTGACCGCCTTGACAAAGAAGGCACAGAAGTTTATTTGGACTCCTAAGTGTGAGGAGAGTTTCCAGGAGCTTAAGGAAAGGTTAATTTCTGCTCCCATCTTAATCCTACCAGATCCGCATGAGACTTTTGTGGTTTATACCGATGCATCTGGGACAGGATTAGGATGTGTGTTGATGCAGGATAAGCAAGTGATTGCATATGGGTCTAGGCAGTTAAGGCCTAACGAGTTGAATTACCCAGTGCATGATCTTGAGTTAGCAGCAGTTGTGTTTGCTTTAAAGCTCTGGAGACACTACCTTATGGGAAGGTCCTTTAAGATCTTTACAGACCATAAAAGTCTGAAGTACTTATTTACCCAAAAGGATCTTAACATGAGGCAGAGAAGATGGGTCGAGTATATCAAGGATTATGATTGCTCGATAGACTATTGTTCAGGTAAAGGCAACGTGGTTGCTGATGCCTTGAGCCGTAAGTATTCTGGGGTAATTCTCTCCAAGGATCAAGTAACACAAACCTCAAAAGATCCTAGTGCAGAGCAATTCACAGTTTTATATGAATTGTGGAGAGAATGGGAAATGGCTCAAGTCATGGTCCTTGAAATTCAGTCAGCATGGTTGACTAGAGTTAAGCAAGCTCAAGAAAGTGATTCGAGCTTGAAAAGAATTTCTGGGGAGGAAAAGCATGGTACTGTACTGAAAGAATTTCAGTACAAGGATGGGTTACTTTATTTTGGTGACCGGCTCTATGTGCCAAGTGAATTAAGGCAACAAGTGTTGCAGGAGGCACATACGAGTAAGTTTAATGTTCACCCTGGTGTGAATAAGATGTACCATGACCTTAGGACTCATTTTTGGTGGCCAAAGTTTAAGAGAGACATGTATGAATATGTGTCTAAGTGCCTCACCTGTCAAATGGTGAAGGCAGAGCACCAAAGGCCATCAGGAATGTTGCAAAGTTTACCACTCCCAGAAAGGAAATGGGGATCCATCACCATGGACTTCTGTGTTGGGTTGCCAAACACAAGAAGTCAGCATGATTCCATTTGGGTGGTGGTGGATAGGTTAACAAAATCTGCACATTTTATCCCCATTAAAATCACTTATACCATGGAGAAATTAGCCCAGTTGTATATCCGAGAAGTAGTAAGACTTCATGGTATTCCTAATCAGATTGTATCTGATAGAGATCCCCGTTTTGTTTCAAGGTTTTGGAGTGCCTTTCAAAAGGCTATGGGTTCCGCTGTGAACCTAAGTACTGCATATCACCCTCAGACTGATGGGCAGACTGAGCGGGTGATCCAAACCTTGGAAGATATGTTACGAAGTTGTGTGATGGACTTCAAAGGGGATTGAGACCAACATCTGCCTTTGATTGAATTTGCTTATAATAATAGCTATCAAGAAGCTATTAAGATGGCGCCCTACGAGGCTTTGTATGGGCGTAAGTGTGTGACCCCTCATTGTTGGGCAGATAAAGCTGATGAAATAGTTGTTGGTCCAGAAATCATTGCCGAGACCACGGCAAAGATTAAGTTGATCCAAACAAGGATCAAAGCTGCCTCAGACCGGCAAGCTAAGTACGCCAATGTGCGAAGAAAAGATTTAGAGTTTGAGGTAGGAGACCGAGTACTCCTTAAAGTCTCACCTATGAAAGGTGTGGCTAGGTTTGGTCAAAGGGGTAAGTTGGCACCAAGGTTTATTGGTCCTTTTGAAATTCTCGAAAGGGTAGGAAAAGTGGCTTATCGGTTGGCTTTACCGCCAAGTTTAGCCCATGTTCATAATGTGTTTCATGTGAGTACCTTAAGGAAGTGCATTGTGAACTCTGGGCAAGTGTTAACCCCGCCCACTATTCCCTTGAGAGAGGACCTAAGTTATGAGGAACATCCTATCAAGTTTCTTGACCGTCAAGTCCGGAAACTAAGGACCAAACGGATCCCAATGGTCAAGGTACTATGGTCTAACCATGGGGAGGAAGAGGCCACTTGGGAGACCGAGCAGGATATGCTAAGGCAATATCCAAGTCTGTATGCTCAATTAAGTCAGAATTTGGAGGACCAAATTTCTGAAGGAGGGGAGGATGTGACAGCTCTCCTAGTCAATTAATCAAGTAAGTGTTTATTTACTTTGATTAAGTGTTTATGAAATTAAGTACCTCAAATTAGCGCCTTGTTAAGCAAGTAACATAAGCTTAATCAAGTTAAGTGAGTTCCTAAGTGTGATTTGGCATAGTTAAGTCAAGACCATTAGTTGTTCTAGCTTTTAGAATCATCCTAGTAAGTTTTGACAACTTGTGGCACTAAGTGTTCTTTTTGAGCCATTTAGAATTTAAGTGGCTAAAGTGTTCAAGAAAATTAAGTTTGGGAAGCTCTTTAGTACCTTTTAAAACAAAGAAAAGTGAGTTTGGAGTGTGAGTTGGTGAGCTATTTGAAGCTTTTGAAAGTTTGAGGACTAAAGTGCAAGGGAGGGAAAAGTTGTTTTGAATGCTTATAAGCTAAGTTCCTTCATCCTTAGCCATTAGTTCTAAGTTCCAAATTTTCGTAGCTCCCTCTCCTCTCCCAAATTCACAGCCCAAGCTTCCATTTTCTTGCAAATTCTCATTGAATTAAGGGTGCCCAAGGTGTTAGAAAGATCACTAAGCCCCTTTGCTAGTGTTCTTGCTTCCTTTGATCTTTGGAGCTTGTTTTGGAATCCAATTTTCGTAGGTAAGCTTCTTGAGATCATTTGGTGTGTTTATAGGTTGTTTCTAGAGCTAGAAATGGTCTTGGTTTGATTGGTTTGGGTGCCAAATTTCGTTGGTTTTAGGCTTGGAACTCAAGGAAGCTCAATTGAGCTTAGGAAGCTTTGTTGCATTGCTTGCTTTGTGGCTAAAATTGAGGTAAGGGTTCAAGTAATTAAGCTCAAATAATGCATGGTTTTGTAGCTTTGTATGTTGGGATGAATTAGAAACAAGACCCATTAAGTTTAGATTAGAAATGAGAGAGTTTGAGTAGTTTGTGTACAAGAGCGATGCTGTCGCATAAACCCAGAAAAACAGAATTGGCGACGCGTCGCCAATTCGTCCGTGAATTGGCGCCGCGGCGCCAAGAAGTGAAATTGTACACAGAACGTTTACTCGGCGGCGCCGCGTCGCCAAAAGCATTTGCTCTTTGGCGCCGCGTCGCCAAATGCCAATTTGGCCTCGATTTCCGGCCATCCTAAGATTAACTTAGACTCTCGGTTTCTATCCCTAGGCTATTCTAAGACGTTCCATAGCCTCGGTTGGGTCTAGAATTCGTTCCTAAGGCGGGAATTGTGCGTTATTTGGAAGGTAGTCAAGTTGTGTGGTTAAGTATAAAAGAAATGTGACTTGGTGGCTAAGTAACTCATAGTATTTAAGTTTTTACATGGAAATTAAGGGGATTAAGTGGGTTTTTAGACTCTTTATTGGCCATATAGAGTATCAATTACATATGGTCAATAGAGAGAAAAACCTAAGTCGATCCCAACCAAGCCATTTGGTTTGGTAAGTGAGCCACTAGTAGTATTTTGAGTTAAACCTTGAGGGTTTGACTAGTTAAACCACATAGTAAGACTACCCTGTACAATAAATCAAGGGTAAAGGCGGGTAAGTTTGAGATAGGTGACGACCTACTCTAGAACCCGTAGATGGGACTTAATTGAGGTAAAGTGTCCGGGATACGAGGGCCAGTATCTCAAGTACCTCAGCCGTTTGAGCTCACGGCAAGAATTAAGGCACTTAAGTGCAGAAAGTCCCAAGTGCATGTGTTGTGTGCATTCCATACCATACATCCATACATTGCATTTTTGGCATTTTGTTGATTGTTTGTTGTTTGAATTGCATGTTTGATTGCTTGGTTGCCATATTGCATATTTGTTGCATATTTCTTTGCAGGTATTCAAGAAGGGAATCCTTACTGAGTACTTTTAAGTACTCATTCCCTTAGTTTTATTGTGCAGGATCTAATCCCGGGCCTAATCACTGAAGTGATAGCTGAGGCCTAAGCTTTCTGTTTTGCAGGTATTTTATTGAGAATCCTAGTGATTCTAGTTTCTTGCAGTATAAGTTATGTGCTAACCAAGTTGTGCCTTTACAGTGTAGAGGCTAAGAGTACACAAGAACAAGGTCTAGTGAAGGGCTACACTTGGAGCTTGGCTTAGCTCAAGGTGGGCTCAAGTAAATGATCTTAGTTAGTAGTAATTTTGTCTCTTGTACATAGTACTTTGTGTACTAAGTAAGTTGCCTCTATTGGGATACATTAGGATGTAAATCCATCTTGTTACTTTTGGGTGCATGCTAGAGTTGTAATGTATGCACAAAACTGTTACTTGTAGTTAAAGCAACTAGTATTTCAATGACTTGGTACGTTTTCAGTATGTTTTAATGAAATGCTCGAGCAATGTTTTAATTCAAGACTTTTAAATTTCGGTTGCATTGCCAAGTCAGAAGCATGCATAACTTAATCTGAGTAGGCTAAGTAACTAGTTGCATATAAATTGTTTTAATTTATATTGACGAGTAATAGTTAGCCAACTGTAACTAGTGGGATTCATTATCCCTAAGAGCCTACAAGATTAGGGGCACTGGGCCCCGTTCCGTCACAGTTTGTCTATCATTATGCTTAGCAATGGCCTACTTGCCACCTAGAGTAGCTACGGCACGCCTGTTGCTAATTAGCGACAGGTTGACCGGCACCATTCTGACATCGGAGATTCAGCAATTGTTGACAGTCGCTAAGTGTAGTGACAGTTGCTACTGCAAATACAATTAGGAGCGAGCCATTACTGACAATTAGTGGCGCTTAACAATCACTATACTTGATTAAACGACGCCTGGCAATTACTGACAACAATCGATAAGTAGCCTGTTTTTAGCAGTGTAGCTCATAGCTCAAGAAAGAATTCGATAAAGGTATTCCACATTTATGCATTGTACACCGAAGTTAACTAGACCAGAGTATCTTAAGACGTCTGGTGCAACTCTTTCAGGATCCGAGCTGATGAACCGGACAACCTAGTGTTACTGCAAAATTTTGTCGTATAAAGCTCTCAAGTTAATTAATTATTACCTTGAAAATTCTAATTTGTATAAACAAAGCCGACTAGGAATTTGTATACATACCACTCGCAGTCAGCTAATTCATATATATAAAGACGACTATGTATTTCTTGTCACTGAAAAATTTGAGTTAATCCACTTGTACCTGGCAGCTGGCTTTTATTGCTAGTAACATATCAGTGACAATTAATATTCATATTATACTATTTGCCAAGAACCTTCATGCATGTCGTTGCATACGGATTGTTGCGCGTTATCGGTAGCTATTGTTTGTGTTCATATGGGATCTAAATTTATTAATTAGACTTATTTCGTCGAATGTTATGGGTTAGATCTAAGGTTTAGGGCTCCTTTTGTAATTAATCCATCTTCGGTTTGAGTTCGGTCTTTATATTTTTTTTAACAGCTTTACTCTTCTGTAAGAGTAAATCTTATATAAATGTTATGTAAGTCTAGCTTATGTTCTAGGTCATCCTCCTATAGTACATAAATTGACAGTTTGGTATAGATTTCTACAAATCCTTTAATTAAATCATAGGTCCGCAAAAATCCGACAAGTTCCCTTTTTTTTTTTTTTTTATTTGGTTTAGCTTTTGCCTCTTTTCTTTTCTCTTGTTCTATTTTTCATTAAGTAGTGCTTAACCTCCTTTGACACTTTTCTATTGCTCTTTTTTTCACTTCTTCCTTTTTGGAACAAAAAAAATCTCTATTTCTTTTCCTTACATAATTTTTTTATTGCTTACATTTAATTATACATAATCTTGTTTCACTAGTTTGCTCTAATTTCAGTTGTTTACTTTGAGTTTAGTTTCAATCTGATCCCAGTTGTTTGCTTTGATTTTTAAATTTTATATAATTTCATTAGTTTTTTAAATTTGAATTTTTTTTATTTCATTCATTGCTCTAGTCAATTCTCTCCTACAATATGTCCTATAAAGAAATCTGAAATTTATCACAAGAAAGTCTAAACTGGAAAAAATAATGCAGCCAACAATGAAAAATTGATACCTTATTCATTTTTTTATTAGTTTTTATTTATTCTTTTATTAGTAGTTGTTTATTCTTTTACCAGTAGTTTTTTTTTTCTAGTAGTTATTTGTTCGTTTATCAATTCGTGTCTGTTCTAAAAATAAATTAGTTGTATGTTCTTTTATTGGTAGTTATTCATTTTTTTTAGTAGTTAATTATTCTTTTATCAATTCCAGTTCACTCTTCAGATAAAACTAGTTATCCGTTCTTTTATTAGTAGTTATTTATTCTTTTTTTAGCATTTATTTGTTCTTTAAATAGAAGTTGTTAATTGTTTTATAAATTTCTGCATGTTCTTTAGATAACATAGTTATTTGCTCTCTTATTAGTAGTTATTTATTCTTTTATTAATAGTTATCTATTCTTTTATAATAATTTTTTATTAATTGATCAGTAATTGTTAGTTCTTTTATAAATTTATATTTGCTCTCTAGATAAATTAGTTATTAGTTCTTTTATTAGTGGTTATTTGTTCTTTTATCAGTAGTTATTTGTTCTTTCATCAATTCCTACTTATTCTTTAGATAAACTAGCCACTCTTCTGTTAATAGTTATTTGTTCTTTATTAATAACTCTGGGTGTTCTGAAATAAGGTCTTAGTGCCCTAATTTTACTAACACTGGTAGGCTATTTGTGAACTGTGATCCTACTTAGGTTACAATTGGCTAGTTATTATTCACAATGGGTCTTAAAACATTTACATGCAACTAGTTTTTTAGCATATCCTGCACAAAAAATATACATGCATCACCCTAGCTATGCATTAATGATAAATAAGAAAAACAATAATAAAATTATGACATGGCCTTTATCTAAGAAAACTAATTTAAAAAAGCCACAATGTAAAAAATTTGGTTGCTTTAACTTCAAGTAACAAATGTGTATATACATCTAAACCTTATATGCACCCAAATGTAACTCTAGTGTTATACACACAGATGGATACTAGTAAAGACAAACATAGTGCACAAAGTACCAAATGTACAAAGAAAATATTTCTAAGATCCCACATTTCCTCCCACTTAAGCTTAAGCTAGCTTTATGTGCAAGCCTTTCATTCTTTGTGCTTACTTAGCCTTAAAAGTTGAAAATGCATCACTTTGATCAGTACTAACTTACATCACAAGCAATCATTGACAATAAATCTTATACATAGAGAGTACATTCAAAACAAATAAAATCTAGCACTAACAACCACTCCATACCGATTGTTAGACACAACTAGCCGCCTAAGTACCTACGCAACACTTAAGAGATAAGTACTCAAAAGTACTCAGCAAGAGATTCGGCACCTGTAAGGAAAACTTGTGCAAACATGAAAAGCAATATATATATAAACAAGCAACCAATGAAGCATACAACACAACATACAATTGTCTCAAGCAATTTGTAAACAACAACAATGTAATGAAATACATGGATGGATGACTAAATGCGCATCTTAATGCATTTAGAACTTCCTTACAGTCAAAGGTGCTCTTAACTGGAATTAACTCATATGGCTGGGGTACTTAGATATTGACTTACGTATTCGATGCTAGCATTTAAACAACCCCATGAAGTCCTCTTACGAGATCCATAAAGTAAGTCATTGCCTACTCAAACCTTGCTCGCATTTGACAGGCTACATAGAGTAAGTTGCCACTTACTCACCTTTTACCCACCTCTTCCCTTTAATTGTTGTTTGGGTAACAGACTTAGTGGCCAAACTTCATCAATTTTCCCAAACTTGGCTCGGGCACCTTAGTAGATCACTTACAAATTCCATCAACTTGGTTGGCACCTTTTGAGTTCACATAATGCCCAGAGGCTTCCAATCACAACTCTAGAGCCATTAGGTAACCTAAACCATTAGGTTTTTCTCCAAGGCTAAAGGTTCATGACCTCAATCCTTGGTCATTGGCCATTGAAGTACACAAATATTCCTTATTCCCATCTTAGTGCCTGGCAAAAAGCTCATTCATTAGTACTTAGCCCTATTAACCACTTACTTATTCCTGGCTAATATTGCATTATATTGCCTTTAGGAGTAGGTTTAAGTCTTGGATTAAAGTTTTAAATACCTTAGATTAAGCCTAGGAAGGAAATTGAACTACTGGGGCACTCAAAGCATGTTGAAAATATGACCTCTTAGTGTTCTTATACTATTTATGCACCATTTAATCATGCGATAACTTGAATCTTTTACCTCAAATGGATAATTTCCCAAATTCAAGCAATGATGTACTTTAAGGTCAACCTAGCTTCAATGGCTCCCAATTTTTATTTCTTTGCAAAACAAGTACCACAATCTTTCTATGGAGACCATTTTTAACTCATTGATACCATTAGAACCAACTCATAGGTTAAGAAGTGCCTTATCTCATGAATTTAGCTCAAAACCACCAAGTTTATGTAGGAGCTTTTCCAACTCACCAAAATAGCTGAAAATCTTGTTTGGGGCCTATTATGATAGCTTTAGGGGCACCAATTTCATGCAAAACTTAAGCTAAATTAAAGGATTAAGGTTGTATGAGGTTAGGCTTCAGGGTGCTGCAGGTTAGCACAAGGAAGGAGAAAATGAATGGTGGTCTCCTTTCTCCCAAAATATCTCCAACAATCCAAAATCCTTAAACTTGCTTAAGCTAATTAACCTTTCTTAAGTCGTTCTTTAGTCTCCTAGTCAATTCCTTTTAGCCCCAAATGAGAGAAACCTAATCTCCTATGTTTTCCTTTAAAACTATCACACACAAAACCATTTAAACACTTAAGCCTTAAACTTCCTTACTTGGTGCAAATAAGCTATTCCTTGACACTTATTGCTTCTAATGAGTCATAATGCCTATGGATTTGACAAAATTAGTCATTTTCACCTACATGACAATAATTTTGCTGAATTTGTAGCCATGCCACTAATTTGGGTCAAATTTACCATTTTACCCTTTATAACTCTTAAGTGTGAACTTATACTTTGGAACCCTTATGGAGCTTACTTTAGTTTCTTAATTCATTTAATAAAACAATTATTTGATGAAAAAACTTGCCTGATTAAACTTAATTTACAAAATAAAAACATTATGGATATAATTGTAAGTAATCAAAGTTTCAGGACTTGATTGACAAGTAATAAAATTATGGATAAAATTGTAAGTAATTAAAGTTTTGGGACTTAATTGACAAATGTTCTAAAATTATGGATAAAATTGTAAGTAATTAAACTTTAAGGAATCAATTGAAAAAAGTTTAAAATGTAAATAATTGATGTTTAAGGACGTAATTTATAAAAAAAAACTAATTAAATTTTTTGTATACATTTTCAAAATTTGGAAGATGTGAAGGCGTGGGGTACTTTAGGATGAGTAGAAGGACACTTGACTATAGTCAAGATCCACCTCATCTGTTGCCCATTGTCGTCCAGGGATATGGGTGGACATTTGATGCATTGGCTATTAGGACCACGCCACTAGCCCATGGTAAGCAACCAGGCACACCAGCATGCACCCTTACCCCACACACTTTAGGGGATCGACATTGGCTTCATAGATGCTCCCAGACACGTAGGGTAACTATCATCCATCATTGGACTTAATGGATGGAATGCCACAACATAGACCTCCAACTAGGTTTCAATTAAGAGTTGATTAGTATAACCTTGGATCATTGGCTCTTGACCCATCTTGGATGTTGCCAGAGCAATTATCTTTGACGAAACAATAATTGGTGATGGGACAACAGGGATGAAGGGGGAGAATTTCGCAAGACACTCCTGCAGGGGAGACCTCTAATGATTAGGAGACTTTCAATGCCTCACCAGCCCCTAGGGGCCCAACATGTTGACTTATGGACACCTCCTCCAGTAGGAAAACGTCAGATGATCGTTCTACACGAGTAAGTATACTATGTTTTCAATGTTTTCTTAAAGCCTAAAACTTACAAAATTCTTTTAAATTAATTAAAATTTTAATTAATCATTGTACTATTTTACTAGATATGTCAGTCCGGCAGACCAACTATTCTGTTGTCCGACAATTGTTAAGTGGGCCTTGGCCCTTATGAATGGAGATACCACATGAGATATGTAACGACCCAAATCCAGAACCGGTCAACGGAACACCTGCCTACACCACATGGGCCATCCTTTGGAAAAGGATAAGCGCTAAGTGCTTATGTTCTGGAATTGGAGCCTATATATCCACATAAGGCTTCCCACAATTCACCCATGTAGGATATGGGGGTGTTACAAACTCCCCCCCTTATGTACCCAACATCCCCGTTGGGGTCAATCGGATTACTTGGCTCCCCGAACCAAGTAACCTCTCTAATCGGACTACTTGGCCCTTGGTCAAGTAGCCTCTCGAATCCAGGATCAGTCCCGGTAGACGATGCATGTGCATACCCACTATGCCACACCATCGTGGTCACGGGTCGGCTTTGATACCATTTGTAACGACCCAAATGCAGAACCGGTCAACGGAACACCTGCCCACACCACATGGGCCATCCTTTAGAAAAGGATAAGCGCTAGGTGCTTATGTTCTGGAATTGGAGCCTATATATCCACATAAGGCTTCCTACAATTCAGCCATGTGAGGCGGTTCTGGATTTGGGTCGTTACAAATGGTATTAGAGCCGACCCGGGACCACGATGGTGTGGCATAGTGGGTATGCACAAGCATCGTCTACCGGGACTGATCCTGGATTCGAGAGGCTACTTGACCAGGGGCCAAGTAGTTCGATTAGAGAGGTTACTTGGTTCGGGGAGCCAAGTAATCCGATTGACCCCAACGGGGACGTTGGGTACATAAGGGGGGGGGGGGAGTTTGTAACACCCCCATATCCCACATGGGTGAATTGTGGGAAGTCTTATGTGGATATATAGGCTCCAATTCCAGAACATAAGCACCTAGCGCTTATCCTTTTCCACAGGATGACCCATGTGGTGTGGGTAGGTGTTCTGTTGACCAGTTCTGGACTTAGGTCATTACAAGATATGCGAGGAGTATGTCACCCAACTAATCATAAGTTTCTTAAATATTTTTTAAGTATTCACATTAGGTGATTGGTGCTTAATTAAATTGACATAATTTTAGGAGTTTTATTAATGGGACCCTTGGGACTTTGCCGATATCACCAACTTATTTTCAACTATTGCTCGAGCTCTACACAAAGTATAGAAATGGAGGGCAGATGCAGTGAAGACGGTCTCGGGGTGGAATACCTAAAATCCTAACTTCAATCTTCTATGGCCATGTGTTCCCCTCGCATACAATACCAACTTGTGGCGAAAGATGTGTGACTTCTTGTAGAAGTAGCAGTAGAAGAAGTAGTATGAAGATAGGAAGAAGGTCAAGAAGGTAATGGATGAGTTGAAGGCTACTCGAAGCAAATGATGGACTCTATTCCCAATGAGCTACACTTGGACCGGATCATCAAGAATGCATCCCTTTACTTATTGGAAAGGGTACTCTAAATGGGTGATAGTCCCGAGGTCATTTCTTCACTCCACTTTATCATTGATTCAAGATTACAAGCCTCAAGTAGCACCACGGAAGAAGGGGAGAATTTGTGGCCAACATACATAGATTCATGCCATTGTAATTATAAAAAATTGTGATTTATAACTTTTTATGGGAAAGAAACTTACAGAAGGATTTAATTAAAAGTGAATTTCAAAAATAACAATTTCTAAGTATATATCCTTATGATATAGTATAATGCAACATGAATGGCATATATGGTATATTGTAACGACGGCTCCATCACGATAAGGGGTGAAGCTAAACACAGCTAGTAGAGGCCTAGGTTCCCCTAAAATTGTAAAATACTAGTAATCTGCTTTAGAATTTAAAGATAAATGTATTCTTGCTACTCCTTAAAATAAGTCAAAATTTCTTATAAGGACTATAATTTAAGAAAATATTTGTTTTGCCCCATTCTTTATAAAAAATCTAGACCTGCCCTTGACGACGACAAGAAGATTTTTGGGGAACAGGAAAGACATGTGGCTTTTCACGATTTTGTTAGATAAAATAAAATATCAAATAGTAAATTGCTTATTATGAGTGTGATATGCTTAATGGTATCAATATTACAAACACTAATTAGTAGGACCATGTCCACCCCAAGTAAATGCTATCCTATACATCAAGAACTTAGGTTTTGGTTGGTCTTTGTTTAATCTGTTATTGTGACTAATGAATAAGGAAGAGCGAAAAAAAAATTGTAAGTCCCTCTCCTGGCTAAGCATGTCTTGTCCTCGTGAAATCAGTACAACAATAAAGAAAGATTTAATGCATGGGAATGAGCGAGTTTGAACATCGAAACCTAGGTAATACATGGATTAGTTGTTTTTATTAGGCGCGAAGAAATAGTCCAAGTCGTTTTTGTTTAAACGTTTTAGTTGACTGCGATAGATGTTTGTGGAAGTGGCGAGGATTACAATTTTGTAAGTGATAACCTGAGATCCTTAGATTAAAATTTTATAACAATATTAGATTGGCTTTTTTTTTTTTATCATAACATTAGATTGTTTAAGTTTGGGTTTGTGAAATGTTTCACACAGTTTTAATTGTGCGGTAAACATTAAAATATTACATTAAGGTGAAAAATACAAATATAATTTTTTCACACCTCTTTATATATATTCTACTTATTTTTATCATGACTTACCAAATATAAATAAAATATATTGAAAAACGTGGTCTGCTTTGGAGAAAATAGAAAGAGGAAAATAAAAAAATAATTATAATAGTTTTCAAATCCCAATCATGTTATTTTTTTTAAACGGCAAGAGAAAAAAAAATTATTAAAAGCATGATGAGGAAATAATGGAACCTTCCTGTTAGCTGCTGGAAATGTAGCTCCAGAGTGTTAGACCCTTACCCATAATCCATCACCAATAGATCCAGCTGTCCAGATCAATCATGTTAAAATATAGCAAAATTTTATTCTTAAAACAAAAAAAAATGACATAATATTTCTGCTAAATATGTCTGCCATTTATGTTGTTTTTATGTTTTATATGCATGTGTTCTACAATGATGTACTGATTTAAAAACAAATAAGAAAAAAAATTATTTTCCTCTAACATGTGTAGGGTGCCACACAATAAATTGATGAAAGGCAAAATTATCTACATACCGTATATCACATACCTGCCTCTACCAAACCTTCAAAAGCCTTACTGTGCATGTCTATAGTAACTGTATATGTGTGTTGCATGTGAGTTAAATACTAAGTTATTTTTTACTTAAATAACTATAATTCTAATTATTTTACCTAAAATAAGTAATAGTAATAAATATTTAAATTTTTTTAGTTTCGATATATTTCTTATTAATTTTTCTATTTCTTATGTACTCCATCCTAAATTCTTTGCACATTTTACTTTTTAGCAATTAATCAATTTTATTTTCAATATTTTAATATATAAATAAAAAATTTTATATGAATGATGAATTAAGACCTATATTTTCTAAATATATTTTTTAAATTTCTTATAATAAAAAATAATACAAATAAATTTAAGTCAAACTATTAAAAAAATTTAAATTGAGCAAAGAGATTGGGACAGACGGAATAGTTTTTTTATTATAATATTTCATCAAAACTATCCTCATTTGCATCATTTATTATAATAGATAACTCATTTTATTAGATTTCTGTTTATTATAAATAATAAAAATAATGACAATAACAATAACAACAACAATAATAATAATACCGTGTAGAATACATTATAGGTAATAATTGTTATAAAAAGTTGATAGAAGTTTTTTTTTGTGATGGTTGAATACTTATAAAATTACTTCTTGGAAATTTTTAATATTTAATTAAAGATGACAAAATTTCTTTGATTGTGTAAAATTTAAAATTAATGTTATTCAATCTGTTAAGAAAAATCTTAATTTAATATCTCAATAGTATTATGTAATTATAAATTTTATTAGAATTTAATTTTGTAAATTTTATCTTAAGTTCTATAATTTAGATTCAAAAATTAATGATTAAAATGTAGATTCTATATATTTTAGTTTGCTCAAACAATAAAATAAATTTATCGTTAACATGTTATCATAACTTTGACTTTTTAAAGAGACATAAGATAAATTTTTAATAAAATTATTTTGATGTTATACTCAAAATTAAAAAGAACATAGTACAGGTGGGGCATTTAATAAGAAAATCAAGCAAAAATAATTTTTTTTGACAAATATGACACAAATATAGACTATGATGTCAAAGTATAAACTTAGAAAGTAAACATTAAGTTTTTACAAAGACATATAACTGTAAGTAACCACTGGCGGCTCCAGGAATTATATCATGCAAGGCCAAATTTAGTACTTCATTTTCTTAAATTTTTTTTAATATTTTTAACACAATTAGTTTTGAGGTTGACTTTGGTTTCAATTTATATCTAGTTGACATATGAATAAAATAATTATATCTATAAATACAAGCTATGTACTTCTTTCTTTTGAAAGCATAGATATTTCTTTTGCTTGGAAATGCATTGATTCATAATCAATAGGCTCCTTTGTTCTTTTATGGGGTTTTCTCTAGTTTCATTAAATTGTTCTTTTTGAATTTTAGATGTATTCTAAAATTTTGTTATTTTATGAGATATTTAAAATTGTTGACATGTTGCAATATAAGATGAAACAATTCATTGGTATCTTTTTTATTTTGTATGAAATAAAATAAATAGAGAATTGTATATTTATACCAAAAAATGGAGTTGCATGACTTGTAACCTAATAATTATGAGAGTAATGTAAAATATTCTAGTAGTTACAGTTTTGTGAGAGAAATATGTCTTATTTTAAATAATAATTATGAAAATAAGAAAAAAAAAAGAGCAAATATATTAGGATTTATGTATGTTAAGCACAAGAGAAATCTTTTCTGTATAGTCAAAAGGATTCGCTTAAGTAGGATGAAGTTGGATATACACTTACAATATGATCTTCTTTTAAGCATCTCTTATAATATAGTTTTGAGTTAAAAATATGTGAATGAATTTATAAAGTAACACTAAAAGATTCAACACTAGATAAAAATTAAATAGAAATAAAATTATAGCATATACAAATAAATAGAACATGCTAATAAACAACAAATAATACAATAAATCTATAAAAAAACTAAATTAAAAATCATTAAAGGGGTGAGGCAAGGTAGAATACACAAAGTAAGTGAGTCCGTGAAAGACAATAAATTTGGTGGTCAGCAACTGCAATATTTATGGTCAAATTATAAGTAATATTCCAAATTTGCTATATATTAGTCAATTATATAAGGGGTAAATGATATATTAAGGACCCAAACTTAGTAGACATTTTCATATGGGTCCTATGATTCCAAAAATCCAAATAACTTGAGGGGGCAAATCATAATTAAAGACACATATTTACCAGCTATGAACATATATAGTATATATAACGACCCAAGTCCAGAACCGGTCAACGAAATACCTGCCACACCACATGAGCTATCATTTGGAAAATGATAAGCGCTAGGTGCTTATGTTTTGGAATTGGAGCTTATATATCCACATAAGGTTTCTCACAATTCACCCATGTGGGATATGGGGGTGTTACAAACTCCCCCCCTTATGTACCCAATGTCCCCGTTGGGGTCAATCGGATTACTTGATTCCCCGGACCAAGTAACCTCTCTAATCGGACTACTTAGCCCCTGACCAAGTAGCCTCTCGAATTCAGGATCAGTCTCGGTACACTACTAAAAAACACACTTTTTCCAATGGCCAATTCCAACGGCTTCATGTTGGAAATTTTAAAATTTCCAACGCGAAGCCGTTGGAAATAGGGCGTTGGAAAACCCACCGTTGGAAGTCAATTTTCCAACGGTCAAAATAAAGGCCGTTGGAATTTCCAACAGTCAGCCGTTGGAATTTGAGCAGTTGGAAATTTTCCAACGGCTCTTTTTTTTTTTCATTTTGGAAATTTTTTCCAACGGCCAAGGCAGTTGGAAAATGGAAATGGTTTGCAACTGCCAAGGCCGTTGGAAAGTAGGTTTTTTATATTTTGTATATTCCCATTCCATTTCGAATGCATTTCATTAAACGTCAAACGGCTTAGGCGGTTCAAAATTATTGTATCGTATGTAATCACATTCTGAACCAGTGCACGTGCATAAATGCAGTTGTAAATCTCAATAAAAACATACACAATTGAAAGTACATAATCATATCATAAATATAGTTATAACATACACATAAAAGCATACACAATTGAAATTACAATATCATGACACAAATATAGTTACAATCCACATAAAAACATATATAATTGAAATTACATACTTCCATTACTCCTAAAAAGTGTTTGTTTGTTGATGAACATAGAAAGTAAAGTGATATACCTGATCTAGTCATCATCGGATCCCGAGGCATCAATATCATTGTCTGGGTGCATGGGCGGAGGAATTCCAACTCGTTGACATATGTACTCCAGCTTTGCTCGTTGTCTCCTCTTCAGTCGCTCTAACTTCCGCTCATAATATGATGCTTGTTGTGCTGTATGCTCCGCAACCACTCGCTCAACTTGTTCAGTGCACTCCGGCGTCTGAGTGACATCAACATGTGCTGCAGGAGTATTCCCTGGTCATCGTCGTCCAAGCACAACATGTTGTTCTGATCCAAGCCCAAATACACGCCTTTTCTTCCTTCCACCTGCAGCTGCACTCATTATCGCAGCCTCATCAATGTCATGTGCGACATCTTCCTCTTCCATTTGCTGTGTTTGTTCCTCGATCTAAGCAGTTACCTTCGCCTTCATAAGGGTACAACTTCATTTATTAGTAAGTCAATATTTATTGGTATGTAAAAAGGTAATTTAATATAACATGATTATTACCGCCACTTCTTCAGTACGTCTGTTGACATATTCCCCGCTCTTTTTCTTATGAGTTTGCTGCATAACCTTGAACAAGCCAGGGTCCCTGTCACGGAACGGGGCCCCAGTGCCCCATAATCTTGTAGGCTCTTAGGGATTATGAATCCCTCTAAGTTACTATTGGCTAACTATTACTCGTCAATATAAATTTAAACAATTTATATGCAACTAGTTTCTTAGCCTACTTAATTCAAGAGATATACATGCTTTTGTCCTAGCAATGCAAAAGAATAAATAGATCGTTGGTTAAAAACGTTGCTCGAGCATTTCTATTAAAACATACTTAAAACGTGCCAAGACATTGAAATACTAGTTACTTTGACTACAAGTAATAGTTTGTGCATACAATATACTTCTAGCATGCACCCAAAAGTAACAAGATGGATTTACATCACAATGTATCCTATTAGAGGCAACTTTCTTAGTACACAAGGTACTATATACAAGAGACAAAAACTAACTAACTAAGATCGTCTACTTGAGCCCCACCTTGAGCTATCCAAGCTCCAAGTGCAAGCCCTTCCTTAACTCTTGTTCTTGTGCACTCTTAGCCTCTACACTGTAAAGGCACAACTTGGTTAGCACATAACTCACACCACAAGTAACCTAGAATTACAAGGATTCTAAAGAAAAGTACCTGCAAAACAGAGAGCTTAGGCCTCAGCTGTCAACTAGTGACTAGGCCCGAAGTTAGAACCTGCACAATAAACTTAAGGGAGTGAGTACTTAAAAGTACTCAGTAAGGGTCCCTTGAATACCTGCAAGAAGATAACAACAACCAAGATGCAACCATGGCAAACAAGCAACCAAACAAATGAATCAACCAACAAACAACTCAAACAATCAACAAACATATATATATAAGATATGCAATGCATGAATGTATGATATGAAATGCACATAATGCATGCACTTGGGACTTTCTGCACTCTAGGTGCCATAAAACTTGCAGTGAGCTCAAACGGCGGAGGTACTTGAGATACTGGCCCTCGTATCCCGGGTACTTTACCTCCCTTAAGTCCCACCTACGGGTTCTAGAGTAGGTCGTCACCCCTCTGAAACTTACCCGTCTTTACCTTTAACTTATTGCGCAGGGTAGTTATCCTATGTGGTTTAACTAGCCAAACCCTTAAGGTTTAACTTAGAGCACTCATAGTGGCTTACTTACCAAACCAAATGGTTTGGTCGGGATCGACTTAGGTTTTCCTCCTCATTGACCATAGGTAAATGACGTTCTACTCTGCCAACAAAGAGTCTAAAAGCCCCCTTAATCCCCTTAGTGCTCATTTAGAAGCTTAAGCACTTTGATTTTCTTAACCACCAAGTCATACTCTTTCTTAACCACACAACTTAACTACCACTTAAATAATGCATAATTCCTAACTTAGGAAGGAGTTCTAGACCCAACCGAGGCTACGGAATGTCTTAACTTAGCCTAGGGATGAAAACCGAAAGTTTGAGACATTCTTAGGATGCTCGGAGCTTGGGGGCAAAATGCCTTGGCGGCGCCGTTGGCGACGCGTCGCCATAGGCATCAGTGTTCGGAAAACTTTTTCATTTCTCGGCGACGCATCGCGCGGCGACGCGTCGCCAATGGTGTCGAAACTGGCGATGCGTCGCCAATGCTTCCAGCGTTGCGCGACAGCGTGCGTTCTTGCACGAAAACTGCTCAAACTTCTTCATCCCATAACCAAATCACTTGGGTCTTGTTTCTAACTCATTCCCACACAAAAGACTACATTTCTATGCATTATTTGAGCTTGATTAACTTGAACCCTTACCTCAATTTAGCTACAAAGCAAGCATTGAAATGTAACCACCTTAGCTCAATCAAGCTCCCTTTGAGTTCCTCACCTAAAACCAATGTAATATGGCACTAAACACTTCAAACCAAGACCATTTCTAGCTATGGAAACAACTTAGAACCAATCCAAATGAATCCAACAAGCTTACCCACAAATTTTGAGTCCAAACTAGCACCAAAAAGCAAATTGGAGCTAGAACACCAACAAAGAAGCTTGATGATTCCTACTAACACCTTGGGCTTCCTCAATTTGATGAAGAATTGCAGGAAAAGAAGCTTTGGGCTGGGATTTTGGAGAGGGAAAATGGAGCTACGAATTTGAAATTGAATGCAAATGACTAAGGAAGAAGAAGACTTAACAACTTAAACTAACTTATACTAAATCCCCTCACTTGGCAAACTTCTTCCTCTTTTGCTCCACAAACTCTCAATTTTTTTAAATGGGTCACCATCTCTCACTCAAAACCAACTTTCCTTTGCTTTAAAGGATGCTAAAAGCTTCTCACACTTGATTTTCTTGGACACTTTAGCCACTTAAGATTTAAATGGCTTAAGCGAACACTTAGTGCCACAAATACTCAAAACTTTCAAAGATGGTTCTAATAGCTAGGATAACTAATGGTCTTGATTCAACTATGCCAAATCACACTTAGGAACTCACTTACTTAATTAAGCTTACCTTACTTGCTTAACGAGGTGCTAACTTGAGGTACTTAATTTAATGAAACACTTAAACAAAGTAAAATAAACACTTACTTGATTAGTCAACTAGGAGAGCCGTCACAGTCCTTCTTCTCCGGATCTTTTTCACGCTACATTGGTTGTTAGTATGAATAAAGTTATTACACCATAAATAAGTTGAATTATGTGAAAAAGAGGTTCATAACGTTTACCATTCGCTCTCGGTGTTCTGTAATTGAAACAGATCCTCCTGCATAAGTAGCACTGCATCTACCAGTAGAGTTAGACGACTGCGATGATGATGCTTGTATTGTCTTACCCCTCGACGATTTCTCTTGAAAATCTGGTGTAGCCCACCATTCCTTCATGGCTGCATACTATGCGTCGGTCATAAATGATGCCCGTGCTCGCCGTTTCTCAGGATTTTTCTCGCGGCAAATGTCACCCAGCGTCCCCCTGTAATGATTAGCCGCCATCATATGCCAAACGCGATAGACCTCATTATGGTGGGCTGGATCCCACTCACATAAACCCTAGGCATAAAATAAAATATAAGGAGTCTAATAGTTATCTACATGATTTGTAAAGCTGAAAATTCAATGTGTACTTTAAGTGCAAACCTCAAATACGCGCCACCACACCTGAATATCTGCTGGGCTTGCGCTCGTCCAATCATGATGTCCCTTAAAGTGTGTGGTGAAGCATCTAGTCACCATCCGTGTTGCTCTTGATGGAAGGAAGCTATATGGAATGCATGTTCGAATACAATAAATTTTGTTTTCATTGGAAGATAATGAACTGCATGTAACATAAACTATTCTTCTTTGAAATGATACATTACTTATGTGTTACCGTGAGGTATGATCCGTAAGCGACCCTGATGCGGGGCTTCGGATACCGCTGATTGGCCAATAGAATTCCCTCCATCGGATGAAGGTATAGGTGTGGGAGTCGATCGACTAGCACAACGGCCAAGTGGAGGAATGCCAATATCATCCGTACGAGGGGTGGGATGTGGAAGAACATCTTCTTCTATTATAGGCCGCGAAGCTGAATGTCGGGAATGCGATTGGCCTGCCCTTTCATGTCTGGCAAGTGGCTCTGCTAACACTTCTTTGAACTGCTGCAATAGGCCTTTCCCTGGGCGACGTGTATACGTCGCATCTCCTTTAGGTGGCATCTGCAATTTGATTAAAAACCTTACACCATTTTACAAATATTAATTATGGCCAATAGTATTGCTCTCGCAAATGCACCCATCACAGTCAATTTAGACGTACTCATATTATGATTATAAGTTATTCCACGTTCACATTACATTTTATAAGTAATTGCACGTTAACATGAAAGTCAATGGACGTCATCGTCCTCAGATTGTGCCTCTGAATCGCTATTCTCAGTATCCCCAGATTCAAATTCATCTTCTTCATCACTTACTTCAACGGCGTCCTCTTCCTCAGATTCATCGTCATGTTCCAAAGTTTCTTCCCTGTTCGGCATGTCATCCTCTACAGCTTCCCCCACTCCTGTTTCAGTTAAATTATCGATTGGATCATCCATAATTATGGGTGGATTGTTCAGGCCACCTTGAAAATCTTCCTGAAATGCATCATCGATGTCATTAACATTATAATGAACGATGCGTCTAGGTTTGATTTTCAAAACGGCTAACCATCCTATTTTTTCACGTGACTTTGTTGGGTAATGGGTGTAGTAAACTTGATCAGCTTGGGAGGCAAGAATGAACGGGTCAAACTTCCCATATCGGCGACCATCACGAACCTCAACTAAACCATATTGTTTATGCACCCGAGTGCCACGATCTGGAGTAGGGTCAAACCATGCACACCTAAACAATACAACATGTTTCTGTGGCCATCCAGGATATTCGAGTTGAATGATTTCTTCTAACACCCCATAAAAATCACATTCAACCTCACTTGATTCTGAAGTCCTTAAGCAAACGCCACTGTTAAATGTTGCTTTGTCGCGACCCCAGTCGCTAATGTGGAACTTGTACCCATTTATGAAATAAACAGGCCAAGTCTCAACACGACGTGATGGCCCACACCCAACATCCCACAAGAAGCCGTCCGTGATATTGTTGCGCATATCATTCATCTAGTTACATATCAACAAGTTTATGAATATTTCTTTCCCTTGAGAAGCAAATTATTATTATTATTATTATTATTATTATTCGTAGTCATATTATGATTGTCTTTGTTCTCATCGAACCATACATCATTATTTAAATAATTATTATTATAGTAATCTAAGTTTCATAATAATTATTTTAATTATTATTATTATGATTATTGTTATTATTATTATTACTACTACCACTCTTAGTATAATAGTAATTATTTTAATTATAATAATAATAATTATTATTATTATTAATATTATTATTATTTTCATACTTCACTTCGAATAATAATAATTATTTAAATTATTATTAGTATTATTATTAGTATTATTATTATTACTTTTATTATTAAAGTTGTACTATAATAATAATTATTTTAATTATTATTATTATTATTATTATTATCATTATATAACTTCTCTTAGTATAATAATTACCAATTTACTTATTAGTATTATTATTATTACTGAAATTATTATTAAGTACTACTCTGAGTATACTTCAACTTACTTAAATTATTATTATTATTATTATTATTATTATTACTTTAATTAATATCATTATTATGATTATTTTAGCTCGTATCTTTGTACAATAATTATTATTTTAATTATTATTTTTACATAGTATTATTAATATTACCATTACTATTATTATTATTATTATTATTATTATTATTATTATTATTATTATTATTCTACTACTCTTAGTATAATTATTATTATTTTTATTACTGTTATTACTATTATTATTATTCTTAATACTATTATTATTATTGACACATATTTTATTAAAGGTAAATTTTAATCAAAAAAATTTAGTTAAGTATAACTACTTTGAACGTTTCTAGTAATTCCAAAACTTAAAACATTATAAAAATATTCCCAGTTAAATATTATTAATTAAACTAAAACTGTAAAATTAACCCTAAAAACCTGAAAATAATAAAAAAATTAACAAAATAGGTAAAAATTAAAAATTCTAATGGGCTACGTACAAATCTTCACATCCAACCATCAACCACTTCAAATCACATAAGAAAGATTTAAAGCATTTTTCGGATAAATAATTTAAAAATTTTTAAAAATACGCATTAAATGAAAATACCTCAAAATCCTTCCTTCAAATGCGTTCTTTCTTCCTTCCAATCTGCTAGAACAAGTCAAAAATTACACCCATTACAGTTATTAAACAAAAAACCATGAAAATTGAAAAAAAAAAAATTACACCCGAAATGAACAAAACGAAAAATCCATAAACATACCTACAGATCTACGAGTTAGACCACCAGATCCAACAAATGAGGCTCTGAGCAACGTTAATCCGGCCCTGGGAGACTTGAGGAAGGTGCTGTGTGTGTGTGTGGAGACAGAGAGCAAAGGACGAGAGCAGACAGAGAGCGAAGGACAATACCAGACGAAGAAGACGAAGTCGCGAGCTGGGGGAATTTAATTTTGAATTTTCCAACGACCTTGGCCATTTGGAAAATAATAACTTAAACGGTGCGTTTTCAACTTAATTTTTCCAACGGGTTAGGCCGTTGGAAATAATTTTCAAAATTTTAAAAATTTTCATGTAAAACGGTGCGTTTTCAACTTCCTTTTTCCAACGGCTTAGGCCGTTGGAAATAATTTTCAAAATTTACAAAATTACTGTGTCACTTCATTTTCCAATGGCCTAAGCCATTGGAAACAATTTTAAACCCAATAAACTTAATTCCAACGGCTAAAGCCGTTGGAAATACAGCTTATTTTCAATTTCTTAATTTTTCCAACGGGAAAGCCGTTGGAAATTTTTTTCCTCTTTCTCCAACGGCTTAAGCCGTTGGATATTCTCCAACGGTCAGCCCGTTGGAAGGTAGGCCGTTGGAAAAGTCAGTTTTTCTAGTAGTGGTAGACGATGCATGTGCATACCTACCATGCCACATCATCGTGGTACCGGGTCAACTCTAATACCATCTGTAATGACCTAAGTCCAGAACCAGTCAACGAAACACCTGCCCACACCACATGAGCCCATATCCCACATGGGTAAATTGTGGGAAGCCTTATGTGGATATATAGGCTCCAATTCCAGAACATAAGCACCTAGCACTTATCCTTTTCCAAAGGATAGCCCATGTGGTGTGGGCAGGTGTTTCGTTGACTGGTTTTGGACTTGGGTCGTTACAGATGGTATCAGAGCCAGGTTTGGTTCAAAGTATGTGGTTGAGTCTGTTGGTATGGGACGGGGGAACTTCCTTATACTAAGAGTCCATTCCTAATTACCTAGCGCTTATCTTTTTCCAAAGGATAGCCCATGTGGTGTGGGCAGGTGTTTCGTTGACCGGTTCTGGACTTGGGTCATTACAGATGGTATCAAAGCCGACCCGGGACCACGATGGTGGGCCATAGTGGGTATGCACATGCATCGTCTACTGGGATTGATCCTGGGCATGAGAGGCTACTTTGCCAAGGGCCAAGTAGTCCGATTAGAGAGTTAACTTGGTCTGGGGGAACCAAGTAATCCGATTGACCCCAACAGGGACGTTGGGTATATAAGGAGAGGAGTTTGTAACACCTCCATATCCCACATGGGTAAATTGTGGGAAGCCTTATGTGGATATATAGACTCCAATTCTAGAACATAAGCACCTAGCGCTTATCATTTTTCAAAGGATAGCCCATGTGGTGTGGGCAGGTGTTCCGTTGACCGGTTCTGGACTTGGGTCGTTACAGTATAAGGTTTCCAAAAATTTAGTAAGGGCAAGTGCCCCGATTGCCCCCATTATGGAGCCGCCCATGTAAGTAATTATACATTACTCAAAAAGCTTAAGTAGATACTATTAATTTTTTATTAAAACACTTACCTCCAATGTTTCAAAATCTACATTTACCTTCTATTTTATGGCCAATTTAATGTGATTTTTCTCAAGATTTAGGTAAAATCTTGTATAGCTTTTTATATTTTTAGGTAATTAATGGTTATCAGCTGATTTAGAAATTATACTCACATTATGGAAGTTTGAAAAAGTAGTCATATCAATTGTTCTTATAATATAATTAGTCAATCATAGGAAACGAACTCATTAAATTAAAACAAAATCTTAGTACCTAAAAGGAAAATTAATAACTTATAATTTAATGTTTAGTTATTTTATATATCATTGCACTTTTTATTGCATATTGATATATATAGATATATATTAAGTTGCACTTTCAAGTTCTGATGAATATATTTTAGGTTTAAAAAGTAAATGAATTGATAAACACTATGTTTTTAGGCATGTTTAAGAGTCATATAAATCAAACACATATCTGTTACAAAAATTTAAATTCAGTGATATTTTTTTCAGTTTTTCGCCGTGAGACACTTATAGAGAACTTAGAAAGCAAACAACAAATCTTTTTTATATTTTTCCTTTTCAAATACTAATCTTATTTTCCTAATGTGAAGGCTTAGAGCTTGTCAACACTTTATTCTACTTTTTTTTTTCCTTTCCATAATTTTAGTTTTTGTAAATTTTTTAGAGGTTTTGCAACCTTTATTGATTCTATTCATGCAGAAGCCATTCATCAAGCATCAAACTTTACTTGGAACAGGTGTTGCCTAATCAAGGTGAATCTTTTCTCATGGAGTGCTATTCAGGATAAAATTGCAACGAGCAATTGAGTGGCTATTCAAAATTTCGAGGGGGCCAACCAACCTTGAGGAGAGCCTATTATATGTTCTTAATTGTTTTGGTAAAATTCAATTGGCTTCCTCATATTGTATGTATATTTCCACTTAGCTCCATGCATTTTAAGAGGGGATAATTTGATCAAAATATTCTATTATTTTTATTCTCAATTCAATGAATTCCTTAGTATTCTTTAGGTTCTACATTTAAATAAAAAATCACTTGCACTACATTATATTCTAGGAATTAGTTACCAGGGGAATATTGTTATTGATAGTTAATTTCATTGTAAATTTGAATTAGCATGGTTGTAATGTTTCTTACCAACATGGCAAATTTATAGTGTTTATATAGTTTTTTTATCTAAAAATATAACATCACAACTGAATTAAATTTTTTGTAAAATTTAGGTGTTTAATAATTGTTACTGTTGATTTTATTTTATTTTTATATTTTTTTCTAGTTGATTACTACAATTAGTTTTATGATTTTGTAGATTAAAAACTTGACATTGTCACACAGTATCACTTTTTTTCTTAATTACAAATCATCATACATATCTTCATGTCATATTTCAAAAAAAAAGAAAAAATTTAAACATTGAAGGCAACTTTCAGAAAAGACCATTATTCAAAGAAATTTATAAAAATCTAAATATTTTATATTTGATCCCAAATGCCCAAATCCAGGCTACGCCGTTGGCAACGAGGTATAATCTTCATGCTAGGGGACTTCATGATCAAAGACCTCTGTGCCGGCTATGCTTGCAACATGTCGAGGAGATTGTTCATCTCTTCAGCGTAACATCATGTGCTACCCAACGAGAACGGTTCATTTCTTCTGGAAAATTATATTTTATTTTTGAATGGAATGAAAAAAGTTCATTTCTTCTGGCAAGTTATTTTCATTCTAGAAGTTATGTTTTAGGAAGATACCTCTTAGAACTTTGAGTTCTTGATATACTTAATTTCATTAATTCAAAGGATACAGTAGGACAGAACACCACAGTTTACAGATACTGAGGCATAGATACTACTTGAAATTAACAGAAAAAAAAGAGGCAGTTTATTCACTAGTACTAGTACTAGAAATTATTCAAGTGCCTCATCGGTGCTCCTGCAATTGCGCTTGCATTTGTTGCTTAGTTCGGGGCTGTTGCGGCTTGGAATTGGATGGAAATGGAAGGAATTGCAGCGACGAAGTTCCATTCGATACTTGTTGTCACCCCGCCAACGTTATCCTTGGCAGCAGAAGTTGCAATCTCCAGGTTTGCCTTGACGCTCTCCCAGTCGATAACTTGAGTAGCAAGATAGATCTTTGTGTAAGCTTGCTGCATGCATGTATGTGGTTCATTAACGTATCTAACTCAGTAAGTTTAAGCCTCCCCATAGCACATGTATACCTAAATAATGTTGAGCTACGTACCATCCCAGGTCCACTTGCAGAATTTTTCCAAGCGACTACAATTTTCAATGGTGCTTTTGCAGGGGAGGAGTCATGGGCCGTATACACCAAAGCGCCTGATGAAGTGTTGTTATTTGCTGTATCTGGTAATTGCTCGAAACTTTCAGTGTTACTGTTCAGGATGGACTGTGGGTAGGGCTTACTAGGGTTCTCCTTTCCATTCCATTCCTTCTGGTCCATCAAACCCGTAGCATAGTTGAGGTAGCTTGAAATGCTGCCCTGCGTTTTGCCTCCACCCATTGTCTGCAAATATTGTAGCTTAATTTTGAGAGAAGAATCTCTCAAAGGTATTAAGTAAAACACACTAAACCAATAGTAATAGCAAATAAGGGATGTTACCAAGTGATTCGGATGCTCTTGCTTCAAGGCTTGGCACTTATTTTTTTGCCTATGCTTAGAGCTCTGTTGTGAGAAATCTTGCAAATGGAAAACTCCTTTATATAGAGTTTTTCCGTCCCTTGTTGATTAAGTAAACGTAATTATTAATTTTTCAAAGGAAAGAGGTATATAACATACGTGTTTAAAAGTGAAATTCTTCCGTCGTATGCCTAGGCTGTGCTCTTTTCCAATTTAAAAAATTCTTTATTTTGTCTCTTCCTAGCTTGATTGGGAAAAGGACATTACTTTACACCCCTTAATAAAATTAATCATAAGGATTTAATAATCACTATATATAGAAATAATCACTTTTAATCTATTACTTACATTCTTCTTTCAAAAGAATATTTCATTTATGCCATTATAATCATAAAAAATGATGACCAGCAAACATGGATTCATGCCATTGTAATTATAAAAAATTATGATTGTAACTTTTTATGGGAAAGAAACTAATTACAGAATGACTTACTTAAAAGCAAATTTGAAAAATAACATTTTCTAAGTTTATATCCTTATGACATATAATGCAACATGAATGACATATATGGTCTCCATCACGACAAGAGGTGAAACTAAACGGAGCAAGTAGGGGGCCGGGCCCCCCTAAAATTATACTCCTTTCTGTTCCAAATTCTTTGCACTATTCACTTTTCAGTAATTAATTTATGATTTTTTTTGTTTTCAACATTTTAGTATATAAATGAAGAACTTTTATATAAGAATAATAAATTATGACATATAATTTCTAAATATATTTTTTTAAAATTTTTTCTAACAAATACTAATATAAATAAATTCAAGTCAAATTATGTAAAAAAATCAAATTATGCAGAGAATATGAGACGAAAGTAGTAAAATACTAGTAATTTACTTTAGAATTTAAAGCTAAATAGTAAGGATTATAGCTTAGGAAAATATTTGTTTTGACCCATTCTTTATAAAAAAAAATTGGGTCTACCTTGATGACAATAGGAACATTTTGAGGGAACAGGAAAAAGATGTGACTTTCCACCATTTTCTCAATAAAATAAAATATCAGATAGAAAATTGCTTATTATCAGTGTGATATACTTAATGGTATGAATATTACAAACATTGGTTAGTAAACCGAATGTTAGTTAAATGTTAGTCGGAGCACGTCCACCCCAAGTAAATGCTATCCTATACACCAAGAACTTAGGTTTTAGTCGGTCTTTGTTTAATCAATTATTGTGACTAAAGAATGAGGAAGAGCGCAAGAAAAAAAAAACAAAAAATAGGAAGTCCCTCTCCTAACTAACCCTGTCTTGTCCTCGTGAAATCAGTACAACAATAAAGAAAGATTTAAGTCCTTAATTACCCATCGACGTGGAAGAATAATTAAGCTTCCTGAGAAATTAATAGCTAAATCTGAATAAGTGTCATCTTGAAAATGCTCTTAGGTAAAGAGGCCACATGTTGAATTTATGGTGATTATGGCTTTTTTTCTCCCTTTGTATGGGAATGCGTGAGTCTGAACATCGAAACCCAGTTAATACAAGGATTAATTGTTTTTATTAGTCGCAAAGAAATAGCCCAAGTCGTTTTTGTTTAAACGATTTAGTTTACTGCAATAGATGTTAGTGCAAGTGGCGAGAATTACAATTGAGCAGGTATTATATAGGCCGGGCTTATTCCGTACATTGTCCCTAAAAAAATTAAGAATTTACGTTTTGACGTAGCACTTAAAATTTTACATATATCTTCCATGCACAACTTCAAACAAAGTTCCGTAGTAGGCAAAGTGAATCAGATTGGAGGATAGGTGAGATAGTGGGTCATGAGATCAATAGCCCACAGTGTCTTGATCTGATTTTTCTAGTTTTTTTGTTTCTTTTTTTTTCTGTTTTTTTAATTTTCCCCTTGTTTTCCCTCACTTTTTTTTTAAGAAAAATTTCCCCTGTTTTCCTTCCACTTCTTCTTTTTTCTTATTTTCTTTTTCCAGTTTTGTTTTTTCCACTGATTTGTTTTTGTCTTTTTCATTTTCCCCTTGTTTTCCACCATCCTTTTTTTAGAAAAAAAAAAAAGCATTGAAACAAGCCATGAAAAAATAAGAAATCGAGTAACCAATACTAAAAAGTTCATATATTATTTGTTCTTTTATTAGTTCCTATTTGTTACTTTATTAATAATTATTTTTCTTCTATCAGTAGTTTTTTATTTTTTTACAAACAGCTATTTGTACTTTCATCAATTTCTACTTGTTATTTAGATAAACTAGTTATATGTTCATTCATTAGTAGTTATTTAGTTTTTTATCGGTAGCTGTTTATTGTTTTATCCATTCATGCTTATTTTTTAGATAAACTAGTTGTCTGTTCTTTTATTAGTAGTTATGTCTTCTATTAACAATATTTGTTTGTTCTTTTACAAACTGTTGCTTGTTCTTTTATCAACTATTGCTTGTTCTTTGGATAAACTAGTTATTTGTTCTTTTATTAGTAGTTATTTGTTCTTTTACAAATAATTCTTTATTCTTTTATAAAGTCTTGCTTTTTCTTTAGATAAACTAGTTGTTTGTTATTTTATTAGTATTTATTTATTTTTTTATTAGTAGTTGTTTATTATTTTATGAATTTATACTTATTCTCTTGATAAATTAGTTGTCTGTTCTTTTATTAGTGGTTAAGTATTTGTTTATTTATCAATAATTATTTTTTTATCAATTTCCACTTATTTTTTAGATAAACTAGCTATATGTTCTTTTATTAGAAGTTATTTGTTCTTTTATATGCAACTATTTGTTCTTTCATCAATTCCCACTTGTTATTTAGATAAATTAGTTATTTGTTCTTTTACCAGTTCTTATTTGTTCTTTGGAACTTCTAAAAAAACAAGTAAAACTTATAAAAAAAATAGATAAAAGGTGATAAAAGAACAGATAAAAGAATAAAGAGAAACTAGGAACAATTCCAAAAAACAACATAGAAGAAAAAAGGAAAAAGGAAAGAATAGAAGCAAAAACAAATTGGAAAACAAAATAAAAAAAAGGGAAGGAACGCCAAAAAAAAAAGGGAGAGAGAGAGAGAGAGAGAGAGAGAAATGAAACGGGGAAAAAAGTAGGCCAAATGAAACAAAAAAAAAGGTGGATGAAAATAGAAGAAACCAAAAAGTGTGATGGCAAGCCCAAAAAGGTTAAAAAAAATAAGTTTAGAAATGAAAAATGAGAAAAAAGGAAAGAAAAATAACTAAAATGAAAAGGAAATAAAAATTCGAGAAAAAGAAAAGCAAAAAAAAATGGATAAAAAATAAAGTAACATGAGAAGTATGATTTAGGGAGGGGAAAAAATAGCATCAAAAATATAATTTGGGGAAAAACAAAAAAAAAATAAAAAAGCCAGTAACAAAATTTAAAAAATAAAACGAAGAAAAAAGAAATGGAAAAGGTAAAAAAAAATAAACAAGAGCAAAAGGAAACGAGAGAAACCAAAAAGAAGTGAAGTGAGAAAGCAAAACAGGAAAACAAGAGAATGTCAAATTAAAAAAAAAAAAAGGACAGAGGAATGCATCAGCAAAAGAAATAGAGAATAAAGAAAGCATCATAGAAGGTCAAATAACTTTTGTCGGGGCTTACGCATAAACCCGGCCTACACAAGTTCTTTCCTTACAATTTTGGTAAGCGAAAACCTGAGAGCCTTAGGTTAAAATTTTGTAACAATATTAGGTTGAGTTTTTTTATCATAACATTAGATTGTTTAAGTTTGGGTTTGTGAAATGTTTCACACAATTTTAATTGTGAGGTAAACATTAAAATATTGTTTTAAGCTGAAAAATTATAAAATTTTCACACCTCTTTATATATATTCTAATTATTTTATCATGATTTACTAAATATAAATAAAATATATTGATAATTGTGGTCTGCTTTGGTAAAAATTGAAAGAGAAAAATAAAAAAAAATAATTATAATACTTTTCAATTCCCAATCATGTGTATTTTTTGAAACGGCAAGAGCAAAAAGAATTTATTAAAAGAATGATGAGCAAATGTACAATGGGAACCTTCCTGCTAGCAGCTGGAAATGTAGCTCCAGAGTGTTAGACCCTTATCGCTAATCCATCACCAATACATCCGGCAGGAGTACGAAACCAACATAAAATGAATTGGCACTTAGACAATAAAACCTGCACCTACCACCAGTGGCGGAACTAGGATTTTCGGTTCAGCGGGGCGCGCCCAGAGGAGAGTCGACTAAAGCCGCAGGAGAGGGATGGCATCGCGGCGAGGTAAAGCCGGAGACTGGAAGTAATTTGTACTAATTCAAAGATTAGGACGCAACTCATACAAGTTGAAAAATTTGGAGGACTAATAGTGCATTTAGGCCATGTTAGATTAGAGGGAATAATTACTCATTTGGTCACTATTTTCTCTAGTGCCTACCTCACTACCCCCCATCTTCATATTCTTCCATTATTTCCAGGGGGAATGCATTTCCACTCCCTAATTTCTCTTGAATTAACTAATTAAGTACCTATATTTAAATTCTTTCAAAATTTTTGGGGGGAACGAGACCCCCTGCCCCTACGTAGGTCCGCCCCAGCCTACCACAACCAGTCAAGCAGAAGGAATGATCATGTAATCATACTCAAAGCAAATACTGTATCATTGTAACACCCCCATGTCCCACATGGGTTAATTGTGGGAAGCCTTATGTGGATATATATGCTCCAATTCCAGAACATAAGCACTTAGCGCTTATCCTTTTCTAAAGGATAGCCCATGTGGTATGGGCAGGTGTTTCGTTGACCGGTTCTGGACCTGGGTCATTACAGATAGTATCAGAGCCAGGTTTGGTTCAAAGTATGTGGTTGAGTCCGCCGGTATGGGACGGGGGAACTTCCTTATACTGAGAGTCCATTCCTAAGTACCTAGCGCTTATCCTTTTTCAAAGGATTGCCCATGTGGTGTGGGCAGGTGTTCCGTTAACCAGTTCTGGACTTAGGCCGTTACAGATGGTATCAGAGCTGACCCAGGACCGCGATGGTGTGACATAGTGGGTATGCACATGCATCGTCTACCGGGACTGATCTTGGATTCGAGAGGCTACTTAGCCAGGGGCTAAGTAGTCCAATTAGAGAGGTTACTTGGTCCGGGGAACCAAGTAATCCGATTGACCCCAACGGGGACGTTGGGTACATAAGGGGGGGAGTTTGTAACACCCCCATGTTCCACATGGGTTAATTGTGGGAAGCCTTATGTGGATATATATGCTCCAATTCTAGAACATAAGCACCTAGCTCTTATCCTTTTCATAAAGGATAGCCCATGTGGTGTGGGCAGGTGTTCCGTTGACCAGTTCTGGACTTAGGCCGTTACAGAGGACATCCAAAAAAATTGGAACGATACAGAGAAGATTAGCATGGCCCCTGCGCAAGGATGACACGCATAAATTGAGAAATGGTCCAAATTTTTTCATCTGTAACGGCCTAAGTCCAGAACTGGTCAACGGAACACTTGCCCACACCACATGGGCAATTCTTTGAAAAATGATAAGTGCTAGGTACTTAGGAATGAACTCTCAGTATAAGGAAGTTCCCCCATCCCATACCGGCGGACTCAACCACATACTTTGAACCAAACCTGTCTCTGATACCAAACTGTAACACCCCCAATTTTATAAACCTTAATTTAAAAGATATCTTAAATTCCCAGAATTATAAAGCATTTAATTAAAATAATTTAAAAAATGTGAGGTAAAATATTTTATTTTAAATTATTTTCCAAACAATAAGAGTATTAAACGAAATCAGAGTAGTTAAGTGACAATCCCAGGAAAACTAATATGCGGATAAGATGCCAATTTAAACAATCCATATGTTTCTTTAGAAATCAAATAACACAAAGTTAAAACCCAGTCCCAGCCATCTCCAAACCTCCTAAATAACCCAAAATTCAATGAAAATTAAAGGTCCCAAAGCCATCCCAACAAGCCCTTAGCTCTTTTTTTGTAAAATGGGTGCATTTGGAGTTGTTTTTATAAGTTTTTGGTTCAAACCGTAAGGTAAGTGTCTTTGATCATTGTGGGTTAGTTCTAAGCTTGTTAAATGGTTAAAAATGGTCTTAATTTCTTGCCCTTGGTGTACAATTTAGTTGAATTCAAGCTTGGAACTCAAATGAACTCCATTGAGCTCAATTATGCTTGTTGCTTGCTTCTTGCTTTGTGGATGATTTAAGATAAGGGATTTATGTTATGGAATAATTAAATGATGTATAAGTAGTGTTAGAACACCTAGAAGTGAGTTGAAATGAGCCAAAAGTGATTGGAACTAGTTTGGTAAGGTCTGTAGCAAGTTTGGTTGAGAAAGGGGCGAAGAAAAAGTAGCTCCAAAGGTTAATGCGGTCGCACTGATTATTTTGATGTGATCATATCGAGCTCAAGAAAAAGAAAGGGCTTCTTGAAATGTACAAAGCTATCACACCAACTATGCTAGTGTTCTCGCATCATTTCCAGCAACGTCCATAAAATCAGAATGCTGTCGTACCACAATATACAATGCTACAGCATTGTTCTTGAATTGTGCCAACCTTGTTTCTAAGTGTCCCAAATCAACTCCTAAAGCTTAGGTGGCATCCTAAGATGGCTCAAAAGTGCTCCTAGGATTTAAGTTTGCATCAATAAGTGGATAATAAGTTTGTAGTTAAGAGGGCTAAGGAAAAGTGGATAAGTGAGGTACCTTAAGTCCCAAATAGGGTACTAAGGAGGGACCTAGTGTTGTATGAGTCCTCTAATGGCCAAGGGGTGAGATCGTTAACCTCCGGCATTGGAGAAAGACCCAAGAAATGTCCGAGACCCTTGATGACCCATGGGGAGAGTCCAAGTGCCTTCAAGTATTAAGCGGTGCCCAAGAGTCCCAACTGAGTTGACAGGCTCGGTAAGCGAATCCACTAAGTTGCCCGTGTCAAGTTCAAGGGAACTTGGCAAAGTTTGGCCACTAAGATCAATTACCCGGCACAACAAGTAAGGGGAAGTTATGGGTAAGAGGTGAATAGGTGGCAATTTACTTTAAGTAGCCTGCAAAATGCAGGGAAGGTCATGTAAGTGACAACTTACTTAAGACGCCTGTAAGGAAGACTTCATGGGTTTTATTCAAGTGTTAGCACCGAATACAAGGGCCAGTATTCAGGTACCCCAGCCATATGAGCTCATGACAGTTAAGAACACCTTCAGGTGTAAGGATGTCCTAATTGCATAAACTTGTACATTCACTCATCGACCCATACATTACATTGCATTATTATAGTTGATTATTAATTGTTTGTGCTTATTGTTTGTTGTGTTGTTTGATTACAAATAATGATTTAAATTACTTTACAAGTAATAGCTAGCCAATTGTAACCAAAGTGGGATCTTAGTTCCCTAAGAGCCTACCGGTGGTTGCATTTAGGGCACAGAGCCCTATTCCACCACAATTTCCTCACTCCACTTCATCATTGATTCAAGATCAAAATCCTCAAGGAGCACCACTGAAGAAGACGGAAGAATTTGATCCTATCCCCCATCTCATATACTGAGTTGTATATGAAATGAACTTATTTGTGATGTTAAAACACCAAAGATTTGATAGTTGCACTCAACTAGTTGATTGTCTTTGCCCAACACCAGAATTTCATGCATAATAATGCTCCACTTAGTCATTTATGTTTCCAAAATCATTTAATGTAGCTATTTCGTGAAAAAAAGAACATCCCCCACATTCAACGTTGGAGTTTCTCATTTGCTCACATGTAGGCTTTTTTATTTTTTTTATTTTTGAGTGGAATAAAATAAGTTCATTTTTTCCAGCATGTTATTTTCTTTCTACAAGTTATGTTGTAGGAAGGTAGCTTTCAGAACTCTGAGTTCTTAATATACTTTAATTCATTAATTCAAAAGATGCAGTAGGACACAACACAACAACATACAAACACTGAGACAAAGATAATAATTGAAATTAATAGACAAATAAAAGGCGGTTTATTCATTAGTTCCAGTACTAGAAATTATTCAAGTGCCTTATCACTGCTCCTGCAATTACGCATGCATTTTTTACTTATTTTAGGGTTGTTGCCACATGGAACTGGATGAAAACTGAAGGAATTACAGCGACAAAGTTCCATTCGATACTTGATGTCAGCGCGCCGACGTTATCCTTGGCAGTAGAAGTCATAATCTCTAGGTTTGCCTTGACGGTCCCCCAATCAATAACTTGATTAGCAAAATAGATCTTTGTGTAAGCTTGCTGCATGAATGTATGTGGTTCATTAACGTACCTAACTAGGTAAGTCTAAGCCTCCCTATAACACATACATACCTAAATAATGTTGAGCTATGTACCTTCCCAGGTCCAACTCTAGATTTTTTCCAAGCGACTACAATTTTTAAGGGACCTTTTATCTGGGAGGAATCATGGGCTATATACATCGAACCTCCTGGTGAAGTGTTATTATTTGCTGTATCTGGTAATTACTCGAAACTTTCTGTGTTGCTGTTCAGGATGGACTGCGAGTAGGGCTTACTAGGGTTCTGCTTGCCATTCCATTCCTTCTGGTCCATCAACCCTGTGGCATAGTTGAGGTAGTTTGAAATGGTGCCCTGCGTTTTACCACTAGCTATTATTTGTAAATATTGCAGCTAAATTTTGAGAGAAGAATCACTTAAAGGAATTACGTAAAACATACTAAACCAATAGTAATGGCAAATAAAGGATATTACCAAGTGATTCGGACACTCTTGCTTCAAAGCTTTGCACTTATTTTTTTGCCTATGCTTAGGGCTCTGTTATGAGAAATCTAGCAAATGGAAAACTCTTTTATATAGAAGTTTGCTGTCTGTTGCCTGTTGCCGATTATGTAATGACCCAAGTTCAGAACTGGTTAACGGAACACCTGCCCCCACCACATGGGCTATCCTTAGGAAAATGATAAGCTCTGATACCAAACTGTTACGCCCCCAATTTTATAAATCTTAATTTAGGAAAATATCAAAATTTCCCAGAATTATTAATTAAAAAAGATTTAAGAAATATGAGGTAAAAATTTTTATTTAAATTATTTTCCAAACAATGAGAGTATTAAATGAAATCAAAGTAGTTAAGTGACAATCCCAGGAAAACTAATATGCGCATAATGTGTCAATTTAAAAAAACTATATGTTTCTTTAGAAATCAAATAACACAAAGTTGAAATCCAGTCCCAGCCAGTTTTACTTTCGAGGGGCTACAGCGTATCCTCACTCAGTCTGCTCCACATCTTGAACCTCATTATATGGTTCAGTGTACTCTGTCTCCTCATAGTACTCACCTAAGAAAAACATGTTAAAAGGAGGGGTAAGCACAACTTGCTCAGTAAAGAGGGAGTATCAGGCCCATCACGTGGGTCCTAATATTCCCATAACAAACGACAACGAATAATAAACTTTAAGCTGTAGAAATTTAATTAAAGAACAATTCCATACAACATCATAACAACAAAATCAAAGTCCTACTAGCATGCTTGAACTACCATGTATATGCATAATTCCTTTTACCGATTAAATAATAACTTATTGATCGATCATTTAATCCAATACTTAAATGCCTTCAGACAAACCTAGGGTGGTGAGTGTGTACATCACCCACTCTCGGGATAACTCTTAGGCAGTGCCACTAGGGATGCCACCAAGCCAAAGCCTCTCGGGATATCTACGCCGAGGTAGAGCCTCTCGTGATACCAGCCATAAGCATGGTCCCTCGCCAGCTATGGTCTGACAGCGCACAAATCATATCTCCATACTCCATGTCAATATCGGGTCATGACTAGGGACCGTCCGCCGCCACCCTAACATGCCTCTCGGGTTCGAATCGTCCGTTCCGAACCTCTCGTCTAAATTTACGACTTGTTAGGTCATGTAGATATGGTTCGTCACCAACCTTGCATGCCTCGTATTTTATCTTACTTTTCAAATCTTTTACTTAATGCAATCTTGTGTATGACAAACATCAATCATATGCAACAACCAATTGATGCATGACCGTAGCTCATTTTATTTTAGCTCTTTTTAGTAGAATGCCATGATTCTAGTGCATCCTATTTCTTTTATCTTGTTATCTTAGTTTAGTGTTACATGATGTTATGACAATCAATGATATCTGTTAAGTGTATTTGGGAGAAATGTTCATCTCATTTCTCGTGAATTCTTTCTAAATTGGTCATTTAGCATTTACGCTCCTAATCCTTTATCTATCGGCTTATAATAATTTATTATGGCCCTAACATGCCACTAGCGGTTGCTTCCAATCTCATCATGTTACTAGTGAGCTTGTCGGTCCTAAACAAGGTACTAGCGATGTTTGTCTCACCGGCCCTAAACATGGTACTAGCGGTGTTTATTTAGGCGGTCCTAACATATTTCTAATTTAATTCTTGTTACAAGCGGTCCTAGTATGATACTAGCGCCAAACATACATCATACATCACATCATTACAACCATACAACCAACCAACCAAAATTACATCTCAATGGAAGAGAACTAAAATAAAATAAAATAAAATTCTAGGAAAACTAATTAATTACCTAACCCATGTTTCCCACGCATTTAAAGATTTTGTTTAGCCCAATTGTTTATTTAGAATTTATTATTCGGGTTGAAGCTTATTTTGGGCCTAAGAGGGCCCACGAGAATTAACCCACTCTTCCCCCTTACCTAGTTCGGAATAATACGGCAAAAGGGGCGACTTCCTAGGACGGTCCTACAAAATGTTAGTAATGTAGAAAATTAGAAAATGTGCTAAAATTTAGAAATTTTCCTAAATGGTATTTGGAAGGTTCATGCTCTTAACATTTAGGCCGAAATTTTACCTAGTGGGCACAAAAGGGTCTCGGGGTGTCTTCGGTGGCCTCGTGCCTATTCGGGATCGTGCTGGGAGCCTTTTTGATATTGATCCTAAAAATTACAGCGGCCATACACTAACTTATAACCTCATTTAATGGCTGTAAAAATTGATCTTGGAAGGAAAAAAAAAATTATTTCGGTTACCGATGTGTTTTCGGGATCTCTGACGCTCCGGGAGTCCAACAAAGCGCCAAACCTTCAAGTAAGGATTTTCTAACCCTCTATAACAACATGGACAGCAAGGAAAAGAGAATTATTAGGGCTGTAATATTCAAAATTGGCAGCCAAGATAATTTTTAAAAGAGGCTACGGTGGCTTACCGGGCTTAGAACCAAGTATAGACAAGATTGCACCGGAAACAGGTGGAAAAACCCAAAACTTGGATTAATGATAATCTACCAAATATTTACAGCAAAGATATAAGACCTTTAGGTGCTGGAAACAAATTTAAAAGAGGGATATAGAATAATTTAGACTTACACAAATGAATTTGGGTTCACCGGTATGTGTAGTATTGTTTTTGTGTCCCCGGTAGGGTTTCTCTTCAATTTGATGAATCTAAGAAAAATATAAAATTAAAATAATGTTCCAATACTCTAGAATAACTAAGAATCAAAGCATGGAGGGCTGACTTACACGGTTTGATGGAGAAATAAGCGTAGCTGAACAACCGTGGTGAAGCGGACCAAAAGATTGTGAATGGCCTTTTTCCCAAGTTCCAATTTTTGTTTTGTGGTGGTGGCGAGTTGTTGAAGGAGAAGAAGACAAGAGGCGGCAGGAGAAGAAGACAAGAGGTGGCAGCAGGCTTTGGTTTTGTTTAATTTGAGCCGAATTGGATTTTTTGACCTAGGAGAGATACGGGAAAATAATATTAAATTAAAAGAAAGAGTTGTAGTTATATTAGGATAATAATGAAGGTTTTTAAGATAAGGAAAATATAGATGAGTAGGCAAATTAAATTAAATTGGTTTTTTTTTATAAACAAACAAAATTCCAAGGAGGCATGCGGCTGAGACTTTTAGAATAAAAAAAATTAGTGTTATTTGGAAAATTATTCTATGTAACGGTAGCATGATCCCGGTTTAAATTGTACACGTGTGTAGGCTAAATTTTTGAAAACCTAAGCAAACGAATTCAGAATTGAGTGAGGTAAATTTCTCTTGACTCATTTTTTCGAGAAGAATCCAATGGTGCTCCCAGATTTTCCATCCGATGCTCAGTTGTAAATGACAAAAATGCCCCTAGCCTAAGGAAAATGACTTTGAGCTTCCGGTTTGGAATTTGACTTAATAACCACTAAAGGAATCATCTAAGAATCAAGATTCTTAATTTTATATTTTATTATTATTATTATTTTATTATTTTATTTATTCAATTAATTAGGATAATTTGGTGATTTTATTTTACTTAATTTCTAGGTTTATTACAGCTTTTGTAACACCCCCATGTCCCACATGGGTTAATTGTGGGAAGCCTTATGTGGATATATAGGCTTCAATTCCAGAACATAAGCACCTAGCGCTTATCCTTTTCTAAAGGATAGCCCATGTGGTGTGGGCAGGTGTTTCGTTGACCGGTTCTGGACCTAGGTCGTTACAGATGGTATCAGAGCCAGGTTTGGTTCAAAGTATGTGGTTGAGTCCGCCAGTATGGGACAGGGGAACTTCCTTACACTGAGAGTCCATTCCTAAGTACCTAGCGCTTATCCTTTTTCAAATGATTGCCCATGCGGTGTGGGCAAGTGTTCCGTTGACCAGTTTTGGACTTAGGCCGTTACAGATGGTATCAGAGCTGACCCGGGACCGTGATGGTGTGACATAGTGGTTATGCACATGCATCGTCTACCGGGACTGATCCTGGATTCGAGAGGCTACTTAGCCAGGGGCTAAGTAGTCCGATTAGAGAGGTTACTTGGTCCAGGGAACCAAGTAATCCGATTGACCCCAACGGGGACGTTGGGTACATAAGGGGGGGAGTTTGTGGCACCCCCATGTCCCACATGGGTTAATTGTGGGAAGCCTTATATGGATATATAGGCTCCAATTCTAGAACATAAGCACCTAGCGCTTATCCTTTTCATAAAGGATAGCCCATGTGATGTGGGCAGGTGTTCCATTGACCAGTTCTGGACTTAGGCCGTTACAGATGGTATCACAGCTAACCCGGGACCGCGATGGTGTGACATAGTGGTTATGCACATGCATCGTCTACTGGGACTGATCTTGGATTCGAGAGGCTACTTAGCCAGGGGCTAAGTAGTCTGATTAGAGAGGTTAGTTGGTCCAGGGAACCAAGTAATCCGATTGACCCCAACGAGGACGTTGGGTACAAAAGGGGGGGAGTTTGTAACGCCCCCATGTCCCACATGGGTTAATTATGGGAAGCATTATGTGGATATATAGGCTCCAATTCTAGAACATAAGCACCTAGCGCTTACCCTTTTCTAAAGGATAGCCCATGTGGTGTGGGCAGGTGTTTCGTTGACCGGTTCTGGACCTGGGTCGTTACAATCATGACACCAAAGAAACTAAGAACAATCAAAATTCTTGGATCTCTTCATAATCCAAATAAAGAACTTGTGTTGAATTTTGTCAAAATTTGCCCTAGTACAAAAGGTTTTCCTGGAGATGATTTTTGAGTTATGACCGTTTCATATACACCGAGTCGATACGAGAAGCACTGCTATCTAGATCAATCATGTTAATATATACCAAAATTTTATTCTTAAAACAAAAAAATAAGGAAATGACATAATATTTATGTCTACCGTTTATGCTTTTTTATGTTTTATATGTTTGTTTTGTACAATGATGTAATGATTTAGAAACAAATCAGAAAAATATATTATTTTCCTCTAACATGTGTAGCATGCCACACAATAGATTGATGAATTACAAAATTATATACGTACTGTATGTAGCATACCCGCCTCTACCAAACCTTTACAAACGTGTGTCTCTCTCTCTTTCTATATTTATATATATATATATTGCTTCCCTTAACTCGTGTTAGCTTGTAATGTGATAAACTAATGAAACAGAAAATTATGTACATACGGTATGATACTTACTTGCCTCTAGGGATAGGCATGAAGCAGGTCGATCCGCTTCATGGAATGATCTACCATTGATTTACTCTTTTATGGATTGATTTACGACCCGCTACATTCATTTATAGATCAATCCACAATCCGTTCCACCTAACTTATGGATATGCATAGATTGATATTCATGTATGCATGCATGTCAATATACGTGCATATGTGTATATATTGCTACTAGAGCTCCTAAAATTGCATTGTCATATGCCCCGCAACTTTTTTCGAACTTAAGATGTTCATTTCTTCAGATGTTTATGTTTAATTGCATGTCCTTAATTTTTCATTTCATACACACACACACACACACAAACATATATACATACGTACGTGTATTTTTATTTTTATTTTTGATTATCAAAGAAAAGAATTGATTGAACCCAACAAGATGCTGAAAAAGAGCACAAGATAGGTGCAAAATACGTCAAATCCAAAGAAAGAATGAAACCCAACTACACAGCCAGAGAAGAATTTAGAACCCAAGAAACATATGAGGCACAACCCTTCCTAGACCTATTTGTGAACACCTCTAACACTTCTGGTGCCGTACAATTGAAAACCAGACTATTGCACGCCATCCAGATATACTAACAAGCGGCTCTAATTGTGACATTCTAAGTTTGTGAATTTCATGGGAAATCATTGTTGGGGGGCTTTGGCTAAGAAATTGAGACATTAAGGGAGTAGGTAAAAAGGAACCATCCCACCCTAAAGAGTAGCAGAGAACTTGCAAGCTAGCAAAACATGAGCAGTATACTTTTGATTCTGTGAACAAAAAGGGCAAGTAGAGTATTGGACCCGTATCCCTCTCAATTGTGAATTACATCTGGTTGGGAGCCTTCCAATAAGTGTCTTCCAAGTGAAAAAAATTTAATTTAAAAGGGCACCATGAACTCCACATCAAGCTGACAATAAAGTTGGTAGGAGATGACGAGCTCTGCTCTAACCTGGTCACCATAGAAATTTAACAGTAAAAGAGCCAGAACTGCTTAAGGACCATTTCAACTTGTCAAGCACTGGCCTGTTAAAAGAAACAATCTTAAATAAATGAGATAGATCCTAAAATTCTTCTCTTGCCCTACCCTTATGATCCTTACCATGAGCAGTGCCACATCCAATTACCCCTTTTTTAATGGCCCATATCTGATAAACACCTATTTGGAAATCAAGACAACCTAAACAACCTCAAGAACTTGGAACACAAGGTTTTATTCCTTAACCATCTACCAAACCAAGATAACCCCTCTTGAAGTAAGAAACTTTGACACACTAGCTATGATCCCCCTAAATAGAGGTAAACTCACAATAACCTAAGTCGCCATTCTCCCCATAAATTGAAGTAATCACCCTTCTCCAGAGGGCTTTTTTCTCATACCTAAATCTCCACCACCACTTTGATAATAGAACAACATTTTTCCCACCTAAAGTACCCACACTCAACCCTTCTAAAGACTTAGTTGCTTTCACCACATTCCTACTAACCCAATGAATCTTCCTCCCCTCCTCTGTACCCCCTATAAAAAGTTTCTTCTAATGGATTCAAGAGATTTGTGCATTTTAACTGGGCAATAGAACAAAGAAAAGAAATATACGGGTAAGCTAGAAAGGCAGCCCTTTAATAGGATAATCTTTGCCCTATGTGACAAAGAATTCATCTTCCAATTAGATAACCTCTTCTTCCTTTTATCAATGACTGGAACCCAAGAGGCTGACTTCTTCATTGATTTTCCTATTGGCAGCCCAAGATAAACAAATGGAAGAGAGCCTTGTTTACACCCAACTAGTTGAGAAATCCTAGTCACTTTAGAGTCTAAAACATTTAATCCTATTAAGCTGCTCTTGGACATATTTATACTTATACTAGAAACAATCAGAAAGCACTTCAAACACCTTTGGAATTGCAAGATATTGGTTTCATGCCAATCACCTATCAACAACTTGTCATTAGTGAACTGTAAATGGGAGATCTCATCATTATCCTTACCAATTTTCGTAGCTCTAAATTCACCTTTCCCAATAATACAACTTTTGCTTTAACTCATCCTGCACCACTTCAATTCAAATACTTCTCTATTCCAGACCTTAAGTTTGGATTTTAGCTTTTTCAACTTTTCTTGGAGAACAAAATTGCAACTTCCTTGAACAGAAAACACGTTCCATACAAAACTGCAACTTCCTTGGACAAAAAACACATTCCATTCATGGGTAACAAACTACAAAAAATCTTCATGTGCAAACCAGGCATTGAAAAGTTTGAATGGTATAGGGCCAAAGTCTTGGTCGTTCTACTTAAGGAAGATAGGATAGTGATCCGAGAGATGCATTTCTATACCAATTAAACAGAGTCTATGCCAATTGTGATGAAAATCCTCTAAGACTAAAGCTCTGTTAATGCGACTCATTTTTGTACCTCTTGAACTGTACCAGGAGAATTTTCTTGCACCCAACAGCATTTCTATAGCTTGAGTGTCTAGGACAAACTCTCTGAAAGCCTTTTTACTTGCCTGCTAGTATAGCCACTTCTTTCATTGTTTGAAACCACCAAGTTAAAATCTCTTAAACAACTCACTGGACCCATAAAATTCTTTAGGATTAAGCTTAAGTTGTCCCATAGTTCTGTCTTCTAGGAAAGGTAATGCAGAGCATATACATTCACTTGCAAGATTTGAGAATCAAATCCATGCCACGAACGAACTACTCCTAAAAAACCGGCGTAACAAAACCAATTTTCTTTGGAAAATCTTTCTGGGTTCCAAATGCACAACAAACTGCTAGAGAGCCCATTTGCATTTTTCTCAAAAAAATCAAAATGATTGCTTAACTGGAGAGCTTGAACTGAAAGTTAATGCAAATTACTTGATTTGGTCTCCTGCAACATTAAAAGGTCAACCCTATTCCTTTTAATCAACTATCTCACCACAGACTTCTTACCCTTTTTTGAATACCACAAATATTCAGGCTAAGAATGTTCATGATTGATCCCTATTTGAAGATGATGCCAGCTTGTCTTCCATGGATGCCTCTTTGCAGATTTTGTGAAGAGTAGCTAGGTCCTTCTTATCTAGAATCATACCAAGCCTTTTGTTTAACTCAAATGTTTTCTTAGCCTCTAACAAATCTTTCAAGATAAAATTGCTCTTAAGCAGAATATTGGTGTCTAAAGTGGTATCATTAAAGCTGGCTCTATCTGCAACACAAAACGGGAAGACGCAGAGGAACAACCCTCATTGGATCTATTGCCAAATCTAATAATCTTGGGCTTACTATTAGGCACTCTATGAATCAAACTTAGAAAACCCTACTTAGGCCCAAAGGGATGTTTGTGTTTGGGCCAGGTAGGTTTCTTTTAATCTTTAACTACTTCAGTACGAGCATCATTCTCATGAGAATTTAAAGAAATGACAACAAAGATCTGTTCATCATAAGACTCACCAACTAGTTCCTTGGGAACATGGTTATTTGAAAGCTTACCACTTCCCTAAACATCCACCTCATTCCTGCTAATGCCTTTTGATTTACCTGTTTAGTAATACTTCTTTTTGAATTTGAGTCACATGAAACTCCAAGTTGGTGCTTATCGTTAAGAGAACCACCAATACAATCTTCTTTTGAGCATTATTCTCTTCCAAGTTAGCATTATTCTCTTCTAAGGTTGTCTCTTCAACTTCTTCTTCATCATCACTAGTCTCTTCCTCAAAGACACCTTCTTTGCTCAACATCGAATCCCCATCTGAATCTAAGCTAATCAAGTTAATATGGTTGCCTAAAAGTGACGAGTAAAAGAAAAGCTTGCCATGCACTTAATCATGAATTGAATCTTCAGTGACCCTAATAGTAAAGGTATCATCATCTACTTTCACCCAAATAAAATTAGAGTTGAGCTCAACATAACTTGTTTGAATCAAAACACGTCCAAACCTTAAATTTTTGTTGGACCTCATATAAGGCTCGACCTTAATAACCCTACCCCATAACAAGGAAATGATAAAGAATAATTGTTTATTCTAACCATGAATTGGAGCAACATCAATACAGAGCCAAAAGAATCTTTTATCCTTCACCAATGAGCGGCTCCATTTTGAAATACTGGTGAACCATTGGGAAAACCACTGAGCCCCATTAATCAGAGGATTTGTGAATCACCTATTTATGTCATGATATGAGGTAAAAATTGTCCACCTCCCTAGGAGAGTTGCATTCGATAAGGATTTTGTGGCCTTTTATTGCCTTCAGTCTGCATGGACCAACACCTTTATTATAAAAAATGCTCTAAATTCCATCCAATAAATCCAGGTTCTTGACAACCTTGACTATAAAGAATTTATCCATATTTTTTCACATTATATTGAATTACATTCGATCCTTATCCACTTTTTTTTTTTCATCTCGTACCAATAAGACATCATCTCCATTACATCTAGAGACCAAAACTGTATCTTTGAAGCTCTTAGGGGGGTTTCCATGACCTTTATGATGAATGTTGCTATGCCTAAAAGTAGAACTGTCATTAGCTTTAGTACTGGATTCTCTTCTATATTTAGCAACATTGGCTCTCAACTTGAAAGTTCTAATCCATATTTGATCTGGCAATTCCTCAAGATTAGGTTGCATCCCTTGTCTGAGAAACATGATGAAACTGAATCTGAAGCCAGCCTTGGTTTTTCTTTGATAGACAAAGACATCTAGCACCACCCCTTATCTGGAAAAAATTTTATGAAGATCACCTTCAGCCCAAGAGTTGGGAAATTTTGCAAAGAAAAATGACTCTGTAACCCGGTTAAGGTTCTTCCAATCGACCCCAACATCCAGCATACCTTTATCATTCTAATTTATACTTGAATCACTGCTAAAATCATGAGGAAACAAATTGCCTTTCTCTCTCACTCATGTTAGTGTTGTGCCCAAAAAGCCAATCATGAGATGATTGTATTTTGTGCACATTGAGTCATGATATTTTATTAAGGCATTAATCCAGCAATTATGTTTGTTATTTTTGTTTCTGTGTAACGTAATAAACATAATTGTAACCCTAGAACAATGATATTCTTAAATGTCCCTGGTCTAGTATTATTGTGGAGTGGGTTGCAATAATACATAACGACTAGCATATGTAGAGACTAATATGAGATATGTAGTCTACATATGGGTACAAGTTGGAGAACTTGTGTACTGGGCCGACCCGCCATGAGAACACTACATGGATCGTTATATGAGTGCCATAAGTGATTCTCATAGTGATCATGGTATATGTAGTCCTTCGACCTAAGATCATGAAGGTTCCCTACATGTGAGTCACATACTTTGATACTTTCCTTTGTTGCTCGTAACTGAGTGAGCTTGAAGGAGGTCATTGGGTATGCCACATATCATGCGGAGGGATTTGTATGATCAAGATGGGATTTGTCCCTCCTATGTAACGGGAGTGATATCTTCGGACCCTTTGATAGAGTAAGACTTAGAAAAATGCATGGCCATGCTCGGATGAGTTGATATACGATATCAATATCATCAGTTTAAGTTAGTCTACTCGATAATCAAGAAACCAAAGATTGGGCTATACGAGAGTGACACATTCCATGTCTCGTGCTTAGTCTTGATATCTTAGACAAAGGGACAATGGCATATATCGGGGATGATCATAAAGGTTTAGTCAAATCATCGACAATCTTGTCACTTGGGTAACAATGATGTGTTGCTAGACACCGCTCATTGCTTATGATCATAAATGTGATTTATGATCATTGCCAAGGTGGTAAGAGCCTATTCGGTCACACACATAGAGCTATTTGGGTCATTAGAGTGGATGGGCTAATAATTTAGGTTTTGGTTTCACAATAATTTCATATTAAAAATGGGCCCAATAGTTGAGTCATTATTAAGCCCGAAATTAAAGCCTAATTGGATTAGGGCTTTGAAACCCATTAGGCCTGGAAGTTGATTCTCACTATAAATACAACTTCTAGTGAGAAATTGGCAGCTCTCCTTGCCATAGCCGCCCAAAAGGACAGCCGCACTCTTCTCTTGCAATTCCTTGGAGGACGCAAGCTAGCACTGCGAGCACAAGAGAAACGCATATGCTAGGACACGGTGGAAGTGTGGTGATCCTGAGACGCTCGTGTGGATACCATAGAGAGCTTGAACACGTCAACTGTTCAAGTTTTTTGATTCGACTCTACAGTTGAGTGAGAGATCTCAACCGAAAATTAGGTATGAAAATTTTTGAACACCCGATTTACCCTGTTTCACTTGGATCCTAAAGGGTTTCGGTTAAATTCCGCTGCGCTGTTTGGCTCCCGAAACCCAACAACTCGCCCTCTCGCTTTCTCTCTCTCTCTCTATCATCTTTTAGTGTTATTATATGTATATATATGTATGTATGCATGTGTTGCTACTATAGCTCCTTGGTCAATCATCAAAACTACCAAAAGTAATTCTAGTCTCACTAACAACTTATAAACCTATTAAGTAAGAAATCAACGAAAGAATCAAGAATGCAAAACCTTGGCACCAATCAACATCTACTACCAAATTCCTACAGTTGATTATCAATGCATAGATGGATCAATCAAAACTTTGAATATTTATCGTTTGAGCTATTTTCCCTCTTTAGTCATCGTTAATTAGAAAATAAGTGATCTAATTAACCGTAATTGCTAAATAATCTAAGACAGGCGCTTTGATTTCATTCAACAATTACATTAAAATTTAGAGAGATTGATGAAACTAAATAATACAAACACAAGCGGTTGCATTTAATTTAGTTGAATGTTTTCCCTAAGATCTAATGATTTCTGACGCAGCAAATCAATAGACCCTAGTTGCTTCACAAATTGGAGAGACCAAACAATTAAGTATTTGATTTCTAACCCAGTTGTAGATTAAATTTGAATAACAACTGGTAAACCTCCTAGTATATAAACGAAGCAATCTTAAAATTAATCATAAAAAAACATCCAATACTCAAAGTATTAATTGAATGAATAAAACAATTTTGATCTCACAATACTGAAGAATTTTGGGTTTCAGTTTTCTTTAACCAAGAATAAAATAAATCAGCTAGACATGACAATGGAAAATCATTAAAAAGAAAAGAAAATAAACAAGAAAAAAAAAAGATGAAAGAGAGTTGGGGAAGGGAGGAGGCAACAGCAGGTCCCTTTTTAATGAAATTACCCAAGTGTGCTAAAATTCACAAAATCCCCCTAACTTCCTATCCTATTCTAAAATTACCCCACACAAATAAAAAAGATTAAAAATAACTAGAATGCCTTAATATGCCTAGGATAACGGTGTTTTTCAACTGTAATTTTCACCCACATGGTCTAGAAGCCTTCAAAATTAAACCAAATCAAAACTAGTTTTAGAGTTGTGAGCCAATAAATGCTCCAAAACATCAGCAGCAAATTCAAATTAAAATTCAACCTTGATCTAGTGATTATCTCTCAAAACTCAAAGTATGGAAGTTGTGGAGCTCTTTCTTAGCTTTGAAATGACACTTGAATCACATAAAACGGACATCTACAGCCAAATATATTCCCAAAATACCACAATTACTTCTGAGCCAGCAATGACGCGCAAATCGCGACTTTGAAGATGAATTTGACCCCCTTAATGTGCCGATTGGGTTTTATAGTCTCATATGATTTGTAGCTCCAAATGTTAGCTTTCCAATGGATCAATAATCACTCAATTCCGATCTCTGTAGCTCAAGATATGATTTTTCTACTAGAATATCACCAATCTGTCAAAATCCTGAAAAAACACAACCAAATTAAATCTTGTAAAATTGCAATTTAAATCCACTTCTAATCAATTGAGTTCAAATATGCTCTAAGCTATAAAACATAGTCAAAATATATTTTTAAGATTTAAAAAGCATTAAAACATACTAAATCTGAAAGAAATAAATATAACAAATGTAAGCTTATCAAATTCCTCCACACTTAGTTTTTGCTCGTGTTCGAGCAAACCTCAAAGTGAAAGAAATCTGAGAAAGAAAGAAAAATAATTTTAAGCTAAACAGAGTAAGATAATATCACATCCAAGGTGACAAGTGTTCTAACAAGTGTAGTCCAAAGTGTTCTTTGACCATACTCATGTTTCTAGTACCCTTTTTAGTAAAGATTGACTTTTGCCTTAGGAGAAGACCTCCTACCTACTTCAATATCCAGAAACAACAGAGTAGCAACTTTTTCTTTATCGAAACACAACAATTTCAACCTTTTTTTTTTTCTTCTCAAGTGGTTCAAATCATCCATTAACCAAACAAACCACATAATCAACTTAATAAGCCCATAGTCTAACATGGTTTAAATAAATGTACTAAGCACAAAAATTTGATGCAAAAATCAACTTCTCAAGATAACCATCAACTAGCTTGATCACAAATTGTAATTAATACAATATAAAAATAAGATTTGAAAGTTGCATAAAGATTAAAAAATTGATAACTAAATACTCAAGTTGGGCATGCAAGAACCAAAAAGTGAAATTATTCTAACAATTCATATCAATGGTCAAAAGTATGAATCAAAAATTTTAGTTCAAAAATTTTGAAAATAGAAAATTAGCCCCCAAGCTACCTACCCCCCACATTTAAATTGAACATTGTCCTCAATGTTCACAATAAAAACACAGATGGGGAAAACAAAAGTTACTGTCATGAAAATTGTTTTCGGGGTGATTTGCAGCCTGGAACTAGACTTTAACTTAAGTCTATTGACTTATATTTACTTTTACATCTTTTTGCCTAAAACCAATTTTATTTGAAATTCAATAATATGCAAATGCAATAGTCCATTTGAAAGAAAATTTTCATGATGTTGTTAAATTTTTATGAATTTTTTATTTTTAATGCATTAAATGACAAAAATTCATAAAAATTTTATGAGATTAAAAAATTGCATTTTTAATGGATTATTGCAACTACATAATATTGACTTTTAAATAAAATTAGTTTTGGGTAAAAAAGACATAAGAATGAAAATAAGTCATTTTAAAGTCAATTGACTTAAAGTAAAACGAATTGGGTGATAATACCTGACCAAGAAAACCAGTTGTGAGAACAAAGAAGCCTGAAAAATAGAAGAAAATGAAATTCTTATTGTTTTGGGATAAAACCACACTTGGGTTGCCTCCCAAAGCGCCTTTCATTATTGTCTTTGGCTAGACAGCCACTTTTTCCATCAACCGGGGTGCCATGAGAATCCCTCATGGAAAGACTTCAACTTATGTGTCTCAGTGTTGAACACTTTATCCATTTCCAAACTTTTAAGCTTGATAGGTAACACTTTCCATCTTTTTTCTATGTTTGCGCAACACCTTTTCTCCAACCACAAACGGCATCTCATGTTCTTGCTGTAACTCGACATTTTCTTTCTTATTTTTTGTGCCATATTTTCTTGGTTTTCAGAATTTGTTACTGATTCATTTTGTACCAAAGTATTAATTTTTCCAAGAAAAGAAACAGAATTATCATCTTCAGTTTCTTTCAGCATATAAAAAATATTAAACTGTATAATTTTTCCATTAAATTCTATTGTGAGAGTGTCAATATCCACATCAATCTTGATCTTAGATGTTGATAAACTTACATTTGTTATACTTATTTCTCTCATATTTAGTATTTTTTAATGTGTTTTAAACCTTCAACATCTCTTTTCAGTATATTTTATAGCTTAGAGCATATATGGACTCAATTGATTGAAAGTGGATTTCATTTGCAATTTTACAAGTTTTAATTTGGTTGTGTTCTTTCGGGATTTTGACATATTGGTGATGTTCTGGTAGAAAAATCATATATTGAGCTACAAAGATTGGAATTGAGTGATTATTGATTCATTAGAAAGCTAACATCTGGAGCTACAAATTATATGCAGACCATGAAACCCAGTTTACACATTAAGATGGTCAAATTCAGCTTCAAAATCGTGATTTGCGCGTCATCACTGGTTTGGAAGTAGTTGTGGTATTTTGGGCATCTCTTTAGTTGTAGATGTCCGTTTTATATGATTCAGGTGTCATTTCGAGGCTAAGAAAGAGATCTACAACTTTTATGCTTTAAGTTTTGAGTTATAATGCTTTCATCAGGGTCTAATTTTAGCTTGAAGTTGCTGCTTCTGTTCTAGACTATTTCTTGGTTCGCAACTTTGAAACTTTCTAGTTAGTTTGACTATTTTTATTTGTGCGGGGTACTTTTGTAAAAATATAGAAATTTTAAGGAGATTTTATGAATTTAACACACTAAGTTAGCTTTATTAGAATTGGAGCACAGCAGCTCATGGCCCTCTCTCTCTTGTGGCTGGACGCCTTCTCCTTCTCCCTCTCTCTTCCCCAACTATATGTATCTTTTCTTGTTTGTTTTTTTCTTTTTCTTTTTAATGATATTTTTATTCTTGGTTAAAGGAGACTGAAACCTCGAATTCTTTAACACTGTGAGATCAAAGTTTTTTTATTCATTCAGTTAATATTTTGAGTATTGGATGTTCTTCTATGATTGATTTCATGATTGTTTCGTTTATATGCTAGGACGTCTAGTAGTTGTTATTCTAATTCAATCTACTACTGGGTTAGAAATCAAATCCGTAATTGTTTGTTTTCTATAATTTGTGAAGCAACTAAGGTTTAGTGATTTGCTGCGTCAGAAATCATTAGGTCTTAGAGAGAACATTCAACTAAATTAAATGCAGCCGCTTGTGTTTGCGTTATTTAGTTTCATCGATCTCTCTAATTTTTAACACAATTGTTAAATTAAATCAAAGCGCTTGTCTTAGGTTGTGTAGCAGTTAGGCTTAATTAGATCGCTTGTTTTCTGATTAACTAAGATTAAGGAGAGATAGGAAGATAGCTCAAACGATAAATATTTGAAGTCTTGATTGATCTATCTATGCATCGATGATCAGTTGTAGGAATTCGGTTGTGAATGTTGATTGATGCCAAGGTTTATATTTTTGATTGTTTTGTTGGTTTCTTACCTGATAGATTTCTTAATTTTTGTTCTCTGATAATTTTTTTATTTCATTTTTTTATTGCAAACAACCCCCCCAATCTTTTATTCTAAGTTTTCTGTGATGAAGCTTTCAGATAAAAATTTTCCTTGGGATTCGACTTAATTTCCAATGTTATATTATAAATTTGTTTATTTTGAGTTGTTAGTGATACAATAATTATTTTTTATGGTTTTAATGACCAACTAGATGTCTTAGAAAATGGTCTTCCTAACAAAATATGAGCAGTTAGGTCACTATTCTCTGTATCAAGTATGTAAAAACCAGCAGAAAAAAATAAATTATTTACTTATACAAAAATATCCTTAACTACGCTCCTAGGATAGGCATTCGATCTATCAGCCAATTGAATTACAACACTAGTTTCATTCAAAGGTCTAAGTTTCAAAGAAGTATATATAGAATATAACATGACATTAATTGAAGCTCCTAAATCTAACATAGCTTTTTCCATCTTGAAATTGCCTATTACAGATGGTATAGTAAACATACCAGGGTCCTTACACTATTGAGGTAACTTCCTTTGAATTATCGTTGACACATTTTCACCTACTTTGATCGTCTCATCTTGTTCTTTTTTAGGTGCTGCCATTTTTTATATGGTGGTTTGCACTTCTTTGCCACTTCGAAAGGTCACGACATTAGCATGTTCTCTCTGGTTGATTTTAGCTTAAGATAGCAGCCTCCCATTTTCAGCTTCAATTTTGTTTAATGAGGCTGCTTGTTGTGAAATTTGCTTCCCCAAGTATTTGACGTTAGCCCTTGTTTCTTACTAAAACATTTGAGTATTAGTGGCTAAAGCTTTAACAATATGCTCTAAAGCCATACCTGAACTTGGTCCTTACTTTTGTTGTGGAGGGGTTGGTTTATTGTAACCAGGAGATGGGTATTGTGGTTGGTTATTTGGCTACCCATATCTGAAAGTCAGGTGGTCTCTTTAACTAGGATTATATTCATTCATATAGGGATCATACCTTCTTAATTGGTTAACAAACCCGCTTACCGCATTCACTTGAGGCATTTTATCCTTTTGAAGCTATGGGCACAAGTTGGTAGGGTGTCCTTGAACTGAGCAAATACCATAAATTCTAAGATTTTGAACCTGTCTCAAGGCAACTTGTTTAACAAGAGATGTTAGCTCAGAAAATTGAGCTTTAATACTAGAAGTTTATACCTCATTTACCTTTTTCGGCGCCTGGTTTACCGTTGTCCTAAACTGTTGTGAGTTGGCTGCCATTTTAGAAATCAATTCCTTTGCTTCTTCGGGCATCTTTTCTAAAAGTGCTCCTCCATTTGCAACATCCAACATACTCTGATCCATGAACAGTAGCCATTCATAGAAGTATTGTAGCAACAATTGGTCAGAATTTTGGTGATGTGAGCAGCTCGCACATTGTTGATTAAATCTCTCCTAGTACTCATATGGGCTCTTTCCATTATATTGACGAATCTCATTGATTTCCTTTCGAATTGTTCTAGCTCTTGAAGCTGTAAAGAACTTCTCTAAAAATTTTCTCTTTAAGTCATTCCAAGTTCTGATTGAACTGGAGCGAAGCTAGTACAACCAATCCTTTGCCTTGTCTGACAACGAGAATGGGAAGGCTTTTAGCTTAATCTGTTCTTCAGTAACTCCCTGTGGCTTCACGGACAAGCAAATTACATGAAATTCCTTCAAATGTTTGTGGAGGTCCTTACCTACAAATCCATGAAAGGTAGGCAATAAATGAATCAATCTAGATTTTAATTCAAAAGCTACCTCAGTATCAGGAAAGTTGATGCACAAGGGTTGCTAGACAATGTTGGAAGTTGCCAACTCCCTCAATGTTCTTTGTGTCATCATCTCTACAACAACAATAACTTCTTTTTCACTTTCAGAGTTACTGTTCGCAGATGTCGAAGTTATAAAATTGATCGATTGGCTTTTTGCTTTCTTGTTCGCCTTTATTGTCTTCTCGATCTCTTGATCAAACATTAATTCACATGTACGAGAAGATCTTAACATAAATCAGTTTAATAAAAAAGAAAAAAAAATGAAAACTTTAACAAAAAAAAAAAATCTTCCCGACAACGGCGCCAAATTTTTGGTCGGTCGTTGAAACTGTAAAAAATAATTATGGTCTCACTAACAAATCAGAATAAATGAATTTGTATTATAGTGATGAAAAGAAGGTCGAATCCCAAGGAAAATTTTTAACTAAAAGCTTTCTGATAAAAAAATGAAACAAGAGATTAGGGGGTTCTTTGCAATTAATAATAAAATTAAATATAATTAAAGAACAAAAATTAAGAAACTTTTCAAGTAAGAAACCAAAGAAACAATCAAGAAACCAAACCTTGGTATCAGTCAACATCTACCACCGAATTCATACAACTGATCATCAACACATAGATGGATCAATCAAGACTTTGAATATTTATCGTTAAAGTTATCTTCCTACCTTTTCTTAGTCGTAGTTAATCAGAAAACAACTGATCTAATTAACCCTATTTGCTAAACAATCTAAGACAAGCGCTTCGATTTAATTAAACAATTGTATTAAAAATTAGATAGATCAATGAAACTAAATAAAACAAGCACAAGCGGTTGCATTTAATTTAGTTGAATATTTTTCCTAAGACCTAATGATTTCTAACACAGCAAATCAATAAATCTTTGTTGCTTTATAAATTGAAGAGACCAAACAATTATGGATTTAATTTCTAACCCAACTGTAAATTGATTTTGAATAACAACTAATAAGCATCCTAGCATATAAATGAAACAATCATAAAATTAATCATAGAAGAACATCCAATACTTAAAGTATTAATTAAATGAATAAAACAATTTTGATTTCATAGTACTGATGAAGAATTTATAGTTTCAGTCTTCTTTAACCAAGAATAAAATAAATCAGTCGGACATGGCTGCAAAAAATCACTAAAAGGAAAAAGAAAAGAAACAAGATAAAAAGATGAAAGAGAGTTGGGGAAGGGAGGAGGCAGCCGTAGGTCCCTTTTTAATGAAATTAACTTAGTGTGCTAAAATTCACAAAATCCCCCTAACATCTTATATTCTTCTAAAATTACCCCACAAAAATAAAAAATATTATAAATAACTAGAATGCCTTAATATGCCTAGAGAATGGTGTCTTTCAGCTAGAATTTTGACATTAAAATTGCTTCTAGAATTGTGAACCAAAAAATACTCTAGAACATCAGCAGCAAATTTGAGTCAAAATTCAACCTTGATATAGTGATTATTTCTCTAAATGCAAAGCATGAAAGTTGTAGAGCTCTTTCTTAGCTTCAAAATGATACCTAAATCACATAAAACAGGCATCTACAGCCAAAGATATGCCTAAAATACCGTAATTGCTTCATAACCAGCGATGATGCACAAATTGCTATTTTGAAGAAGAATTTGACCCCTTAACGTGTAAACTGCGTTTTGTGGTCTACATATAATTTGTAGCTCTAGATGTTAGCTTTATAATGAATTAAGAATCACTCAATTCTGATTTTTGTAGCTCAAGATATGATTTTTCTACTAGAACATCACCAATCTGTCAAAATCCTGAGAGAACACAACCAAATTAAAACTCGTAAAATTGTAAATTAAATATACTTTTAATCAATTGAGTTTAGATATACTCTAAGCTACAAAACATACTCAAAATATATCTTTAGGGTTTAAAATATATTAAAGCATACTAAATATGAGATAAATAAATATAACAAATGTAAGCTTATCACACCTCAACTTACATTGTCATTTTTCCCCTCAAAATCTTTGCAACTTGGGATGTGCACTTGTAAAGATATTTAAGTGCATGTCCTTAATTTGTCAGTTTCCTCTCGAACGATCATGAATAATTTATGAAAAAAAAAAGATTAAGGGCTGATTTTTTTTTAGGGTTTATACATTAGTTACACAAGCTACATAATTTCCTTACAACACGAAGACAAAAACAAATGAAAATGACGGTATTTCTTTTCTCCCTCTTGTTTTCTTGTTTCCTTTATTTTCTTATTTTTTCTTTTTTTATTTTTGTTTGAATTTCTTTGTTTCATTTGAGTCGATGGATCATAAAAAAACAAAGAAGACAAAACAAAAACAAAAAGACAAGTTGAAATTTGTATGCCTCTCTCGAAGCCGGCTAATTTGAACTGATAAGTCTCGATGTTCAGACTCATTACTAGATAAAATAAAAGTAGCTATAGCTATTATAGCTGCCCTGCGAGCTATAGAGACATTTTGCAACAACTTTCTAACTTGTAATAAAATTTTCTGGCCATGTGTGTTTTCTTGTTGTGTGTATATGCACATGAAAACATAGTAACTCGTGTCAGAATGACGTACATTCCCAGCACATAAAACTTTCGCTTTTCAACGCATTTCATCTCCTTCCAATTCCAGCCATTATAAACAAAATTTATCTTCAAATCTTGTGTTTCTAGGTTGGATCAAGGCAAATTTCAATAAATATTGAGCTATGGAAAACTCCATCCGTGGCTCAGAACTTAATGATCATGTTTTTGTGTTATTTATGTACATGGGATTTGGAACATATACTACGTGACTAAGCAATGTCCCAATTGAAAATTATGAGCATTGAGACAGTAGTACGTAATTTTAAGTGCAAAAACTCTTTTATTGCTATGAGTGTGTTTGATTTGTAGGTACTCAATTGCAGGATAGTATGTATCTTTTATGACAGGCAATTTATCACTAAATTAGCTATATCACACTAGTTGCTACATTTAGTGACGGTTGGATGGCCACTAACCTAGTGATGGTTTGTCTATCATTAAACTTAGCAATGGCATACTTTCCACCTAGAGTAGCTACGGCTCGCCTGTTGCTAATTAGCGACAGGTTGATTGGCACCATTCTGACATCGGAGATTCCACATTTATGCATTCTACACCGAAGTTAACTACACCAGAGTATCTTAAGATGTCTGGTGCAACTCTTTCAGGATCCGAGCTGATGAACCGGACAACATAGTATTATTACAAAATTTTATCGTATAAAGCTCTCAAATTAATTAATTATTACCTTTAAAATTCTAATTTGTATAAACAAAGCCGACTTGGAATTTGTGTATATACCACTCGCAGTCAGCCAATTCATATAGATAAAGACGACTATGTATTTCTTGTCACTGAAAAAATTTAGTTAATCCACTTGTGCCTGGCAGCTGGCCTTTTTAGCTGGTAACAAATCAATGACAATTAATATTCATATTAAACTATTTGCCAAGAAGCTTCATGCATGTCATTGCATACGGATTGTTGCGCGTTATTGGTAGTTACTGTTTGTGTTCATATGGGAACTAAATTTATTAATTTGACTTATTTCGTCGAATGTCATGGGTTAGATCTAAGTTTTAGGGCTTCTTTTGTAATTAATCCATCTTCGGTTTGATTTCGATCTTTAAATTTTTTTTAACAGATTTTCTCTTCTGTAAGAGTAAATGTATATCTCATGTAAATCTTATGTAAGTCTAACTTATGTCATAAGTCATCATCTCATAATACATAAACTTACAATTTAGTATTGATTTCTACAAATCGTTCAATTATAACACAGGTCCACAAAAATCCTGCAAGTTTCCTTTTTTTTTTTTTTTTTACCTTTTGCCTCTTTTCTTTTCTCTTGTTCTATTTTTCATCATGCAGCGCTCAACCTCCTTTGACACTTTTCTATTGCTCTTTTTTTTTTTCACTTCTTTCTTCTTGGAACAAAAAAAAATCTCTATTTCTTTTCCTTGCATAATTTTTTTTTATTGCTTACATTTAATTATGCATTATCTTGTTTCCCTAGTTTCCTCTGATTTCAGTTGTTTACATTGAGTTTAGTTTCAAACTGATCTGAGTTGTTTGCTTTGATTTAGAATTTTTACATAATTTCATTATTTGCATTAATTTGGATTTTATTATTTCATTCATTGCTCTAGTTTGTTCTTTCCTATAATACGTCCTATAAATAAATCTAAAATTTATCTCAAGAAAGTCTAAAATGGAAAAAATCAAGCAACCAACACTGAAAAATTGATACCTTATTCATTTTTTATCAGTTCTTATTTATTCTTTTATTATTAGTTGTTTATTCTTTTACAAGTTATTGTTTCTTTTTTTTTTTTACTAGTAGTTGTTTGTTCTTTTATCAATTTGTGAGTAGTTGTTTGTTCTTTTATCAATTCGTGCCTATTCTAGAAATAAATTAGTTGTATGTTCTTTTATTAGTATTTATTTATTTATTATTAATAGTTAATTGTTCTTTTATCAATTTCGGTTCACTCTTTAGATAAAACTAATTATCTGTTCTTTTATTAGCAGTTATTTATTCTTTTTTTTTGTATTTATTTGTTCTTTAAATAGAAGTTGTTAGTTCTTTTATAAATTTCTACATGTTCTTTAGATAAAATAGTTATCTATTCTTTTATTAGTAGTTATTTGTTCTTTTACTAGCAGCTATTTATTCTTTATAAATTTCTGTTTGTTCTATTCTTTTATAATAGTTATTTATTAATTGATCAGTAATTTTTATTTCTTTTATCAATTTATGTTTGTTCTTTAGGAAAAATAGTTTTTAGTTTTTTTATTAGTGGTTATTTGTTCTCTTATCAGTAGTTATTTATTTTATTATCAATTCCTACTTATTCTTTAGATAAACTAGCTATTCTTCTAATAGTAGTTATTTATTCTTTATTAATAACTCTTGGTGTTGCAGAATAAGGTCTTGGTGCCCTAATTTTACAAATACTGGTAGGCTCTTTAGGAACTATGATCCTACTTAGGTTACAATTGGCTAGCTTTATTCACAAAGTATCTTAAAATGTTTACGTGCAACTAGTTTCTTATCCTACTCTGCACAGAAAATATGCATTAGTGATAAATAAGAAAAACAATAATAAAATTGTGACATGGTCTTTATCTAAGAAAACAATAATAACAAAGGTGTACAAGTATTATAATAAAGTGAGAAAATATGAACAATTATGAATAGAGTTGTACTTCAAAAAAATTAAAAATGAAGAAAGGTGTACAAGCATCATAAAAAAGCAAAAAAAATATAAGGAACATAATTGTACAGTCATGTTGCTGAAAATATGAATTAGGTAAAAGGATAAAGTAAAAGAACACTTTTCAAATCATTTGTATTATTCTTTAACTTCTAATTTTAATTGTTATCTAATTTCCCTTTGTGATTATTGACCATTAACTCCTAATTTTTCATTAGTGAGAGTTATTTACATATTCCTAAATTAATCCCACATTTTCTGCCCTATAATTACTCACAATAATAGTCAACCTTAAACTTATTAATTTACCAAATTCAAATAATTGACTCAAGTTATCAATTAATAGGGGTAAAAGTGTCCAACATGATATGCGTCCATAAACGCCATGGTCCATGGTCAAGAGCCTCTCTCTGAATGGATGCTAACGTTAACCGTACAGACTCATCAGTAAAAAAGTTGTATGAAATTGAAAATATTGTTAGCAAATAAATTACTGTAAATCAAAGTTAATTATATCAATTACACTAGGTGAATGTTGTTAATACTTACTTGCGATGGACAATCACTCAATGATCTCACGAAGGGGGAGGTGGATTTAAGTCGGCATTTCTCAGTCTTCAGGGTTTCGTCCTCCGTCCGCTTAGTATCAGATGATCGGTTGGAGGCAGGTGGGTTACCCTACTCTTGCTTGTGCCCGCTTAAATGTGGGCTCAAGAGGATGCCTAGCTCTTGGAGTTAGATGGAGGAAGCATCGAGCTCAAAGGTCTGTGGGTTGGTGCTCATAGGCCAATACGGGGCGTGCTCGGGAATATGACTCATGTCCGTGTGATACCTCTCCTACGTATCACTGAATAGTTGACTACTAGATGTGCCAGTGACTAATGTGTGGGGCACATATGGTCTCTAGCCTTGAGTAGGCGGCACCTAAGTCGGTGGCACCTGAGTCAGCAGCACCTAAGTCGGTGGCACTTGAGTCGATGTCACCAGAGTTAGCAGTACCTACATCAGTTGGACATGGGTGGTAGAGTGGTGTACCAAGCATCCTCGTGGACCTTATCCACATCTTGGGTCATGCTTATAATCAACTGGGGCCTTGCCGTGAGAAGCCATCCTATAATCTACAACAACTTCTACTATATATGAATTTACATATTTATTCAAAATTTATTTGACTTTAATGAAATTTAATTAAATTCTATTAAGTTTTGAGTTAAATTATATTAGGATGATTATATTAAGTTAAAAAATTAATTTCTATTATGTTGTCTTAAATTTTTATTAAATGTATTAAAAAAATAAATTGGTGTGAAAATTATTGAAATTACTTGCACTTATTAAATAGGAGGAGTATGTAATAAAACCAACTAACATGTAATTAGTACCAAGTAATTAATATGATGTAGTAATTAATTTTTCCAACTAATAAATTAACAACTAATTTTCAATTGAACTAATTCATTAAATAGACCTATTTAGCAATGTGCCATAATTAAACAGACCTAATTAATACCAACTAACTAACAATCTAATAATTAAATAGAACTAATTAACAACATATATGAACAAAACTACTAATTAGCAATTAATGAAGAGCAAATTAATTAACAACATATATCATTAACTACTAATAACTAGACATAATTAACAACAACCATACTTAACAACTACTAATTAGCAATTAATGAAAAAAATTAACAAAATTACTAACATGCATGTGTGTATGTGTGCGCGCCTATATAACTACCTAAGTAACTTAAACAAAAAGGCTTGGCACATTCTTAGGGGGAGATTTTGTGGAGAGGCTGAGGGACATTTGACTCTAGTCAAAATCCACTTCAAACTTTGCCCATTGGCCTCTAGGGATGTGGTTGGACATTTGATGAGCTAGCTGCTAGAACCACGCCGCTAGCCTATACATAGCGACCAGATATACAAGCATGCACCCTTACCTCACACACTATAGAGGATTGACATTGGCATCACAGAGGCTCCCAAACACGCAAGGTAACAATCATTCGTCATTGGACTTCATGGACGAAGTGCCATAGCACAAATGTCCAACTATGTTTGAATCAAGAATTGATCAATATGACCTTGGGTCACTGGCTCTCAATCAATCTAGGATGTTCTCAGAGCAATTACCTTGAAGAAATAGCAATTGATGATGGGAAAATAGCAAGGAGGGCGAGAATCTAGCAAGACACTCCCACAAGGGAGACTTCTAATGATTAGGAGACTTTCAACGCTTCACCGATCCCTAGGGGCCCATCAAATTGACTTATAGACACCACCACCAGCAAGAGAGTGTCAGATGATTGTCCCACGCGAGTAAGTATACTATAGGAGTAGCAACATATATAGTTTTAATATGGGAAAAAGGTCAAGAAGATGATGGACGAGTTGAAGGCTATCACGAAGCAAAAGATGGACTTTATTCCTGGTGAGATACACTCAAACCGAATTCTAAGTCCTGCATCTGTTTTCACATTTATTTCACATTTATTATATAATATTATTTCATTTGTTAATTCTTAACACATTGTTGTGGGTGAAAGAATTTGAAGGATAGGATCCATCCATCAAGGATTAGTGGACCAAGGTGCACATTCAAAAGAAGCCTAGTCAGTTGGAAGATCATGTCACACCCTAGCTAAAGGTAAACTTCTCCTTTTTCAATCTAGTATTTTGGTATTTAATAACAAACACCTTATGGCCTAACACCACATAAGATGTAAAGAAAAGGTACTCTAAATGGGTGATAGTCCCGGGGTCATTTTTACAAAGGCTCTCCAAGTACTTCCCATAGTTTGGATGCCAAGCTAAGTAAATCCCAAGTTATTTTTCTCAAATAAGTTTTATTATGCAAGAAAATTAAGCTAAGTAAGGTTAAGTTGAGTTCCAAAGTGTAATTGGCACCTAAAGAGTGAAAATGGAAAAATGGTAATTTTGGCCCAAGTCAATGGCATGATTTTAATTTTAGTGAAATTAGGTTCATGCTAGTTTTTTAGATAAATATACTATGACCATAAGTGTTTCAAGTCATTTGAACTAAAAGTATGAGTTAAGGGTTAAAAATCCACTAAGTGAAAAACTAAGTTATGGGCCAAAGTGTGAAGTGTGAGGGTAAGAAAAACCTTTCTATGGGACCTAGGAGTGATGGTGTAGGAAGAGTTTAAGTAGCCTAAATGAATCAAAACTAAGTTTGAGGGCCAAAGTGTGAAGTAGAGGAGAAATGGGCTTAATGGAATAGTTGAGATATTTTTAGGATGGAGGATGACACTATTCATCATCTCTTTCATTTGGCAATTTTGTGGCTACCTCTCCTCCATAGCCCTCCATCTCCAAACCTCCTAAATAACCCAAAATTGCATGAAAATTAAAGGTCCCAAAGCCATCCCAACAAGCCCTTAGCTCATTTTTTGTAAAATGGGTGCATTTGGAGTTGTTTTTACAAGTTTTTGGTTCAAACCGTAAGGTAAGTGTCTTTGATCCTTGTGGGTTAGTTCTAAGCTTGTTAAATGGTTAAAAATGGTCTTAATTTCTTGCCCTTGGTGTACAATTTAGTTGAATTCAAGCTTGGAACTCAAATGAACTCCATTAAGCTCAATTATGCTTGTTGCTTGCTTCTTGCTTTGTGGATGATTTAAGATAAGGGATTTATGTTATGGCATAATTAAATGATGTATAAGTAGTGTTAAAACACCTGGAAGTAAGTTGAAATGAGCCAAAAGTGATTGGAACTAGTTTGGTAAGGTCTATAGCAAGTTTGGTTGAGAAATGGGCAAAGAAAAAGTAGCTCCAAGTGTTAATGTGGTCGCACTAATTATTTTGATGTGATCACATCGAGCTCAAGAGAAAGAAAAGGCTTCTTGAAATGTACAAAGCTATCACACCAACTATGCTGGTGTTATCGCATCATTTCCAGCAATGTCCATAAAATCAGAATGCTGTCGTACCACAATATACAATGCTACAGCATTGTGCTTGAATTGTGCCAACCTTGTTTCTAAGTGTTCCAAATCAACTCCTAAAGCTTAGGTGGCATCCTAAGATGGCTCAAAAGTGCTCCTAGGATTTAAGTATGCATCAATAAGTGGGTAATAAGTTTGTAGTTAAGAGGGCTAAGGAAAAGTAGATAAGTGAGGTACCTTAAGTCCCAAATAGGGTACTAAGGAGGGACCTAGTGTTGTATGAGTCCTCCAATGGCCAAGGGGTGAGATCGTTAACCTCCGGCATTGGAGAGGGACCCAAGAAATGTCTAAGACCCTTGAGGACCCATGGGGAGAGTCCAAGTGCTTTCAGATATTAAGTGGTGCCCAAGAGTCCCAACTGAGTTGACAGGCTCGATAAGCAAATCCACTAAGTTTCTCGAGTCAAGTTCAAGGGAACTTGGCGAAGTTTGGCCACTAAGATCAATTACCCAGCACAACAAGTAAGGGGAAGTTATGGGTAAGAGGTGAATAGGTGGCAATTTACTTTAAGTAGCCTGCAAAATGCAGGAAAGGTCAAGTAAGTGACAACTTACTTAAGACGCCTGTAAGGAAGACTTCATGGGTTTTATTCAAGTGTTAGCACTGGATACAAGGGCCAGTATTCAGGTACCCCAGCCATATGAGCTCATGACAGTTAAGAACACCTTCGGGTGTAAAGATGTCCTAATTGCATAAACTTGTGCATTCACTCATCGACCCATACATTACATTGCATTATTATAGTTGATTATTAATTGTTTGTGCTTATTGTTTGTTATGTTGTTTGATTGCACATAATGATTTAAATTATTTTACAAGTAATAACTAGCCAATTGTAACCAAAGAGGGATCTTAGTTCCCTAAGAGCCAACCGGTGGTTGCATTTAGGGCACAGAGCCCTATTCCACCACAATTTCCTCACTCCACTTCATCATTGATTCAAGATCAAAATCCTCAAGGAGCACCACTGAAGAAGACGGAAGAATTTGATCCTATCCCCATCTCATATACTGAGTTGTATATGAAATGAACTTATTTGTGATGTTAAAACACCAAAGATTTGATAGTTGCGCTCAACTAGTTGATTGTCTTTGCCCAACACCAGAATTTCATGCATAATAATGCTCCACTTAGTCATTTATGTTTCCAAAATCATTTAATGCAGCTATTTTGTGAAAAGAAGAACGTCCCCCACATTCAACGTTGGAGTTTCTCATTTGCTTACATGTAGGCTTTTTTATTTTTTTATTTTTGAGTGGAATAAAATAAGTTCATTTTTTCCAGCATGTTATTTTCTTTCTACAAGTTATGTTCTATGAAGGTAGCTCTCAGAACTCCGAGTTCTTAATATACTTTAATTCATTAATTCAAAAGATGCAGTAGGACACAACACAACAACATACAAACACTGAGACAAAGATAATAATTGAAATCACAGACAAATAAGAGGCGGTTATTCATTAGTACCAGTACTAGAAATTATTCAAGTGCATTATCGCTGCTCCTGCAATTACGCATGCATTTTTTACTTATTTTAGGGTTGTTGCCACATGGAACTGGATGAAAACTGAAGGAATTACAGCGACAAAGTTCCATTCGATACTTGATGTCAGCGCGCCGACGTTATCCTTGGCAATAGAAGTCATAATCTCTAGGTTTGCCTTGACGGTCCCCCAATCAATAACTTGATTAGCAAGATAGATCTTTGTGTAAGCTTGCTGCATGAATGTATGTGGTTCATTAACGTACCTAACTAGGTAAGTTTAAGCCTCCCTCTAACACATACATACCTAAATAATGTTGAGCTATGTACCTTCCCAGGTCCAGCTCTAGATTTTTTCCAAGCGACTACAATTTTTAAAGGAGCTTTTCTCTGGGAGGAATCATGGGCTATATACATCGAAGCTCCTGATGAAGTGTTATTATTTGCTGTAGCTGGTAATTACTCGAAACTTTCTGTGTTGCTGTTCAGGATGGACTGCGAGTAGGGCTTACTAGGGTTCTGCTTGCCATTCCATTCCTTCTGGTCCATCAACCCTGTGGCATAGTTGAGGTAGTTTGAAATGGTGCCCCGCGTTTTACCACCAGCCATTATCTGTAAATATTGCCGCTAAATTTTGAGAGAAGAATCACTTAAAGGAATTAAGTAAAACATACTAAACCAATAGTAATAGCAAATAAAGGATATTACCAAGTGATTCGGACACTCTTGCTTCAAAGCTTTGCACTTATTTTTTTGCCTATGCTTAGGGCTCTGTCATGAGAAATATAGCAAATGGAAAACTCTTTTATGTAGAAGTTTGCTGTCTGTTGTCTGTTGCCGATTAAGTAAACGTGGTTATTAATTTTTTAAGGCAAAGAAGTATATAACATACATGTTTAAAAGTGAAATTCTTCTGTCATATGCTTGCTGTGTTCTTTTCCAATTTAAATTTTTTTTATTTTGTCTCTTCATAGCTTTGCTTGGGAAAAGGACATTTACACCCCTTAATAAAATTAATCTTCAATAATCATTATATATAGAAATAATCACTTTTAATGTATTACTTACATTCTTTTTTCAAAAGAGTACTTGATTTGTGCCATTATAACCTTAAAAAATTGTGACCAACATACATAGATTCATGCTTTTGTAATTATAAAAAATTATGATTATAACTTTTTATGGGAAAGAAACTTAAAAAAAGACTTAACTAAAAGGGAATTTCAAAAATAACAATTTCAAAGTTTATATCCTTATGATAGATAATTTAACATGAATTACACAACAAGGGGTGAAACTATAGGGAGCTAGTAGGGGCCTGGCACAACAAAAAAAAAAAAAGCTATATGCGACAAACAATATAGTTGTCAATCAGTTGCAAAACTAATAAAAGCAATTGCAAAAATAGTAGCTTGAAATAGCGACTTTTTTATAGGTTGCTAAACTCAAGCAACTATAATACAACTGGAAATAGCAACTAAAAAAGTGGATGCAATTGCAGTTGCTAGTTTTGAAGATAGTCCTATTTGATCCACTAAGATTTCAGCTGCTAATTTTGCAATTGATTTCCCACCAAAATAGAGTAACAGTTTCATTTCAGTTGCTGAGTTATTTCTAAATAGTTAGTGGTATTTCAGTTGCTTTATGTTGTAGATATACGTATATAAAATATTAAAATTAAATTTCTAATACTGAATTTTAGTTAAATTAAAATATAGAAAGCAATATCTACTGAGGTGGAGTAGTAAAAATTAAAAAAAAAAAAAGCTTCTTAGGAAAAAGAATTCACCTTTACCATTTTGGTTTCGATTCTCCTAAGAATCCTTATCAATCGCCATATAAACACCTTAATAAAACTCCATTAACACCGAAGATGGGATCTTGAAATTTGTCAATTCTTTGAGAGAAATGGGATTTGTGTTACTGTTTGAGGACCTTGATCTTGCTCTAGACCTATCAGAAACCAACTACTCCACCGTCACAACCAAAACTTTGTCGACACTAAAGATCAAACACAAACAGGAACACTTTTCTGAAACCTTCCCTAAAAATCTTCAAGACCATTCTAACTTTTTGATTCCTAATCCCACTCGTAGCCCCCTTGCTCCCATCTCTTGCTCAACAACCACCTTCACCATCATCCAAAAAAGACCAGCAGAGACTATATTGCAATTTGACAGTACTTTCGAGCTCTTCCACACAACATTCACTAAAAGATTGGTGATCCAAGTGAAAGTTTTGCATCCTGACCATTAGATTAAAGGCTTTGTTTGGTGATTGGTGCGAATGAGTAGGACTAGATTGATGAGTTAGTATGCCCAACATAAAAAAAGTAGATATGATGGGAAAAGGTTATAAAGTGGTGGCAGCTTTAAGTATCTGAAATGCAACCAAGTTATTTAGTAACTAAAATGTAACCATAATACAATTTCAGTTGCATTTCAATTATAGTGTTAAGTAACTAAAATGCAACTGGTTGATATTTAACAACTAATATGCAACCATGATGTAATTTCAGTTGCAGACTCAATAAGCTTCATTTCCTGTTCAATGCCAAAAGTTCCTGCCCATGTAAATTTGCAATTGACAAGCATCGAGATTTTAGTCCAGTTGGAATTCAGTTGCAAACTTAGTATAATTTTTTATTCCATATTGATACCTACTATGAAGCCACAAAAATTCAACTAAAATTAAACAATTGCTTTTCTAGTTGCATATGGTAGTTGCATTTGGCCCTTTATTTTGTAGTGCGGGCTCCTATAAAATTGTAAAATACTAGTAATTTGTTTTAGAATTAAATGATAAATATAACTTTGCTACTCCTTAAAATAGGTCAAAATCCCTTGTAAGGACTATAGCTTAGTAAAATATTTGTTTTGACCTATTCTTTGTAAAAAATCTGGGCTTGCCCTTGATGACAACAGGAACATTATGAGAAACAGGAAAGAGATGTGGCTTTTCTCGATTTTCTTAGTTAAAATAAAATATCTAATAGTAAATTGCTCATTATGACTGTGATATACTTAATGGTATCAATATTACGAAAATTAGTTAGGTAAATGTTAGTAGGAGCATGTCCACCCTAAGTAAATGCTATCCTATAAATCAAAAACTTAGGTTTTAGCCGGTCTTTGTTTAATCTATTATTTGTGACTAATGATTAAGGAAGAGCGCAAGAAAAAAAAAAAAGGAAGTCCCTCTCCTACCTAACCATGTCTTGTCCTCGTGAAATCAGTACAACAATAAAGAAAGATTAAGTCCTTAATTACCCAGTTAAGACAAGGATTAATTGTTTTTATTAGTCGCGAAGAAAGAGTCCAAGTCATTTTTGTATAAACAATTTAGTTAACTGTGATAGATGTTAGTGCAGGTGGCGAGGATTACAATTTTTCGTGAGTGATAACCTGAGAGCCTTAGGTTAAAATGTTACAACTATATTAGGGTTTTTTTTTAATCATAACATTAGATAGTTTAAGTTTGGGTTTGTGAAATGTTTCACACAGTTTTAATTGTGGGGTAAACAGTAAATATTACTTTAAGGTAAAAAATTTATAATCTTTTTCACACCTCTTTACATATATTCTAATTATTTTTTTATCATGATTTACCAAATATAAATAAAATATATTGAAAAATGTGGTCTGCTTTGGTAAAAATTGAAAGAGAAAAATAAAAAATAAATAATTATAATAGTTTTCAAATCCCAATCATCCTTTTTTTCTTTTAAATGGCAAGAGCAAAAAAATTTATTAAAAGAATGATCAGAAAATGTACAATGGGAACCTTCCTGCTAGCTGCTGGAACAGTGTTAGATCCTTACCCCTAATCCATCACTAATACAAACAGGCACTTAGACAATAAAACTTGCACCTACCACAACCAGTCAAGCAGAAGGAAACATCTTGGAATCATACTCAAAGCAAATGCTGGATCAAGACACCAAAGAAACTAAAAGCAATCAAAATTCTTGGATCTCTTCGTAATCCAAATAAGGACCATTAGATTTGCCAGAAAATTCAAATGGTGAACCAAATTGTGTTAAAAGTCGTGCTGCTACAAAAGGTTTTCCGAGAGATAATTTTTGCATTTCGACCATTCCATATACACCAAATTGATATGAGAAGCACTGCTATCTAGATCAATCATGTTAAAATATACCAACATGTTATTCTTAAAACAAAAAAAAAATAACAAAATGACATAATATTTATGCTAAAATATGTCTGCCATTTATGTTTTTTTTATCTTTTATATGGATGTGTTGTACAATGATGTAATGATTTAAAAAAAAATAAGAAAAGAAATATTATTTTCCCCTAACATGTGTACCTTGCGACTTGAAGCTATGCTGCTTGGGTGGAAAGTTAAAAGTGAATCTTAGTAGATAATGTTGTCACTATTGTATGTATGATATTTTTCATTCTAAATGTTGGCTCTGCTGGTGTTTATTAGTATGTATAACACTAGGTTACATTTGGGTACATATAAGGTTAAGATATGTAACGACTCAAGTCCAGAACCAGTTAAAAAAATACCTGCCCACACCACATGGGCCATCCTTTATAAAAAGGATAAGCGCTAGGTGCTTATGTTCTGGAATTGGAGCCTATATATCCATATAAGTGTTCCCACAGTGTACCCATGTGGGATATGGAGGTGTTACAAACTTCTCCCTTATGTACCCAATGTCCTCATTGGGGTCAGTCGGATTACTTGGTTCCTCGGACCAAGTAATCTCTCTAATCGGACTACTTAGCCCCTGACCAAGTAGCATTTAACATCTAGCCCCTCAAGTCTAGGATCAGTCCCGGTGGATGATACATGTGCACAACCACCATGCCATACTGTCATGATCTCGAGTCGATTCTGATACCATTTGTAACTATCCAAGTCCAGAACCAGTCAACGAAACATCTGCCCACACCACATGGGTCATCATTTATGAAAAGGATAAACGCTAGGTGCTTATGTTCTGAAATTGGAGCCTATATATCCACATAAGGCTTCCTATAATTCACGCATGTAGAATATAGGGGTGTTACAAGATATGTGCGCGTAGTTGTTACTTGAAGTTAAAGCAACTACAATTTTCACGTCTTGTCTCGTTTTAACTTATGTTTTATTAACTGGCGTGTCATGGTTTTTTTTACAGTTTTATTTACTTGTTATTGTATAGCCAGGACAAGACATGCATATTTTCTATCAAGGATAGGCTAAGTAACCAGTTGCTCGTAATAATTTAAATTACTTTACGAGTAATAGCTAGTAAATTGTAATCTAAGTGGGATCACAACCCCTAAAAGTCCTAAAATATTGTGAATTTATATTTAAGTTCCAAAATTTTCCAAATTTCTTTTTGAATTTTAAAACTTGCAAAACATTACTACAATGATTTAGAGCATTTCCTACGTCAATTTCCTACAAAAAAAAAAAAGCGTAGGAAAACTATTCGCAAGAAAACTGTCGGACAAAAAATTATGTCCGACAGTTTTCATTCACTAAAAGTGTGACAAATAAAGCCATAGCACATATGTCAGAATAGGATGTGGGAAATTACGGCACCAAAAGCATCCGACGCTTTTTATGCGAATTAAATAGGTACGGACCACATGTGCAAGAAAAGCATCGGATATGTTGTTCGATGTTTTTCCTTCAATATGTTGTCCTATGCTTTTGAGACAAACGAGGATATGGACGTCTTAAAAATGTAGGAAATTTATTCCTTCGATTTTCCTACAGTTTACTTTTCCTACGTTTTTTTTACGTAAATTACTACATATTTGCTACACCAGTCTTGCAGTTTGACTTTTCATATGTATCATACGATTTTGCCACATATTTTTCTTATAAATACCCACCCATCTCTTATTCTCCAGCTCGTCTGTGCTACTCTTTCCGCATCCATTTTCGCTTCTGTTTTAACATCTTCTTCAACTCAATGTGGTGTTTCAAAATAATTTAGAGGTTAGTGATTTAAATGGTAATTATTTGTTTTTTAGAAGATATAGTTATGTTTTGTTAGGTAGCTGATTTATATGACAGCATGTTATTGTATAATAAGTATTTATTTATTATACCTTAGATTCTCCATCCATGATTGTGTTGATGAAAAATATAATATTGCTCCGATTCAGATTGTGGGGAAACAAAATGTATTGGATTAAGTTATATTTGTGATTAACATAATCATGGATTGTCCAAGTTTGACAGTTGAAAGTTGCATAAGCAGTATTGCAATTAATGTATTCCTTTCGTAGTAGCAGTTTGTGAATTTTGGTAGACTATTTCCTAAATTGCTCCCGTCGTGTGTTTCTCAATAAGTTGATGTTGTTAAGAAACACGGTGAACGGGAATTGAAGGGAAATGCTGCTAAAATTTACATATATGCTCCTACAATGGAACAGTTAAAATGCTTTACTGCTTATAAAACTTTCAATGGAGTAGGGCTTTTACCATAATGGAGTATGTGTTTTAGTTATGAAAAGTTGACATGTATGTATGACATATATGAGTAATTCATTTACTTTTGTACTATATTTATATTATGTGAAATATAAAAAATTTATTACATATTTATGTTGAGGATTTTTACTGTTTATTTTACAAGGGAAACAAATAGCTGGCAATGGACATGAGTGGATGTACCATAGGACAGATACAAATGGGTATATGAATTCTGGATTTATGGCTGGTGTTAATGAGTTTTTACAGTTTGCATGTAGTGGAAAGGAATTAGAAATGATTAAATGCCTTTGTCGTAAATGTAATAACAGATTTTATAGAATAGAAGCGAAAGTGAGAGAGCATTTGTTTTGATATGGATTTATGCCAAACTATTACATATGTAAAGGCTCTCCTAGTATTTTCTCTACATTAAATGTTGAGGTAAGTGATTCCCAAGTATTTTTCCCTCAATAAGTAGTATTAAGCAAGGAAAGCAAGCTCGTTGAGGTTAAATTGAGTTTCAAAGGGTAATTGGCACCTAAGGGGCAAAAAGGGCAAAATGGTAATTTTGGCCCAAGTTAATGGCATGACCGTAATTTTGGTGAGATTAGGTCCATGCAAGTGTTTTGAGCTAGTTAAGTTAAGACCATAGGAATTTATAGCCATTTGAACCAAAAGCTTAAGTTAAGGGTGAAAAATGCACTAAGTAAGAATTTAAGCTATTATGTCTTACAATGGCTTAGGTGACACAAGGGTAGCATGTTTGGGTAAAAATAACCTTTCTTTGGGATCAAGGAGTGATAGAAATGGGAGTGTTCAAGTGGCCTAAGTGAATTCAAAATTTAGTTTGGGGGCCAAGGTGACAAGAGGAAGAAGTTGGGCTAAATTGGTTTAAATGGAGGAGATGACACTATTCATCATCTCCCCCATTAGCCATTTTCGTAGCTCTTCTTTCTCCCTTGCTTTCTACTCCCCAAACCTCCTAAATCACTCAAGTTTTCATGGAATTCGAAGGTCTCGAAGCAATCCCAACAAGCCCTTAGCTCGTTTTTTATGGAATTGGTGCATTTGGAGTTGTTCTTGCAAGTTTTGGTTCAAACCCAAAGGTAAACGTATTTGATCCTTATGGGTTAGTTTTAAGGTTGTTAAATGGTTAGAAATGGTCTTAACTTCGTGCTATTGGTGTCCAATTTGGTTTATTTCAAGCTTGGAACTCAAGGGAACCCATTGGAGCTTGGAGGTGCTCATAGCTTGTTCTTGCTTTCAAGATGATTTGAGGTAAGGGATTCAAGTTAATTAAGCTCAAATAATGCATAGAAATGTAGTCTTTTGTGTGGGAATGAGTTAGAAACAAGACCCAAGTGATTTGGTTATGGGATGAAGGAGTTTGAGCAGTTTTCGTGCTAGAACGCACGCTGTCGCACAACGCTGGAAAGCGTTGGCGACGCGTCGCCATTGTCGATGCCATATTGGCGACGCGTCGCTGGTGGAGACGTGTCGCCAAGAAATGCGAAAGTTTTTCGAACGCTGATGCCTTTGGCGACGCGTCGCTAACGGCGCCGCCAAGGCATTTTGCCCTTAAGCTCCGGGCATCCTAAGAGTGTCTCAAACTCTCGGTTTCCATCCCTAGGCTAAGTTAAGACGTTCCATAGCCTCGGTTGGGTCTAGAATTCGTTCTTAAGTCAGGAATTATGCATTATATAGGTAGTAGCTAAGTGGTGTGGTTAAGGAAGGGTAAGTAGTGATGGCTAAGGAAGTCAAAGTGCTTCAGTTCTCAAGTGAGCACTAAGGGGATTAAGTCGGGTTTCAGACTCTTCGTTGGCTGAGCAGAATGTCATAAACCTATGGTCAATGAAAAAGAAACCTAAGAGAATCCCAACCAAACTTTATAGTTTGGTAAGTAAGCCACTAAGGGGCCCTAAGCTAAGCTTTAAAAGCTTGGTAAGTTGAACCACATAAGGTAGCTACTCTGCACAATAAGTTAAGGGAAGAGACGGATAAGGAGTGAGTAAGTGGAAACTTACTCTAAGTAGCTCGTCAAGGTGGGTAAGGTTGAGTAAGCAAGGTCTTACTCTAAGGTGCCCGTAAGAGGACTCCAAGGGGTTAGTAGTTAAGTGCTAGCATAGGATACGAGGGCTAGTATCCAAGTACCCCAGTCGTAAGAGCTCACGACAAGTCCAGGACCTACGGGTGTAAGGAAGTCCTAAGTGCATTTGCATGTGCATAACTCATTCATCCATCCATCCATCCATCCATCCATCCATCCATCACTTGCATTGTTTGTTGTTTATTTTCCTGCTTCTAGTTATCTTGTTGGTTGCTTGCTTTGTTTTGTATGCTGTCTATTTATATGTTCGTTGTGCTTTGTATGCATGCATTACTTTTCCCTGCAGGTACTAATCCCTTACTGAGTACTTTGGAGTACTCACCCCTTAAGTGTTGTGCAGGTTTAAGCAGTTTTGTCTGGGCTTAACAGTTGGTAAGGGGCAGCTGTTAAAGCTAAGTTTTATTGGTTCAAAGGTATTCTCTAAGTAGGAAACTTCATGTTTTCTAAGTTACTTACGGCATAAGTAAGTACTGACCAAAGTGTTTGCCTTACAGTGAGGCTAAGTGAGTACAAGGAAAGTGTGGCTCATCACTTGAAGCTAGCTTGCTTGGGTGAAGAGTTAAGGGTGGATCTTAGTAGTTATGAGATGCTTCTTTTATATGTATGGTAATTTCATACATAGATTGCCTCTACTAGTGTCCATTGGTGTGTATAACACTAGAGTTACATTTGGGTGCATATAAGTTGGAAATGTATGCACATAGTTGTTACTTGAAGTTAAAGCAACTAAAGATTTATGTCTTGGCTTACTTGATTTATGTTTTCATTAATTGCCGCGGCACTGTTTTTGATGAAGTTTTAATTTAATTATTATTGCATAGTCAGGACAACGCATGCATATCTCTTATGCAGGGTAGGCTAAGTAACTAGTTGCACGTAATGATTTAAGGTATTTTACAAGTAATAACTAGCCAACTGTAACTTAAGTGGGATCATAGTTCTCTAGAGCCTACCAGTATTAGCACTTCAGGGCACTGGGGCCCTGTTCCGCCACAACATATGGCACTGTCATAATGAACAATATGATAGCAATTTGCACAATTTCAGTATGGCCCGTAGCTATTTCCCATCGCACTTATATGGAAGGATAAGTTGGGAATTAAGTAGTGTCAATGGGTATGAACAGATAGTACGTGAATCAATAGGTTCGTTATCGTTGAATGTAGGATCTGGAAATAGTGAAAGAATGTTGGTGGATGAAGAGTTTATCGATGTTGATGTCGAAGAAGCTGATAATGCCAGTGATAATAATGATAATGTGTTTGATGTGTCTGAAATGAGGGAGGGGTTACCTAATCCGATTGCACAACAATTTTATAATTTGTTGGATGATGCAAATGCACCGTTGTGGGATGGGTGCACTAAACAAGCACGATTGTCTACAATGACCCAATTGTTAAGTTACAAAAGTGAGTTTAATATGACAGATCGTTGTTTCGATAGAGTACTGGAGGTTATGAAAGAAATGTTGCCTGAAAGTAATAGACTCTCATCCACCCTATATGATGCAAAACAACTCGCAAAAGGACTTGGGTTGCCATATATAAAAATTCATGCCTATGAGAATAACTGTATGCTATTCTATCGGGAAGATAAGAAATTAACATATTGCCGTGAATGTGGGAGTAGTAGATATAAAGAAAGAGTAACCTCCGGAAGAAAGATGTTAATTCCTAAAAAATTGTTACAGTATCTACCAATAACCAGCAAGTTGAAGCGCTTATACATGTCATCAAAAACAGCGACTCACATGACTTGGCATGCTTATAATAAATCATGCAATGATGGAAGTATGAGTCATCTATGTCAGTCTGAAGCATGGTGTCATGTAGATCGAACATTCCCATCATTCGCTGATAAAATTAGAAATATTAGAATTGGATTGTGTACTGATTGATTTAACCCAAATAATGTTATTGGTGGAACATACACGATATGGCCAATCTTTACAGTTGTTTACAATCTTTCGCCGGAACTGTGTATGAAAGAACTATTTATTTTTATGAGTATCCTAATTCTTGGTCCTAGAGCACTAGGATGCAACATTGATGTATTTTTACGACCATTGATTGAGGAGCTCAAAACTTTATGGTCAGAAGGGGTTGTTACGTGGGATAGTTATCAACAACAAAATTTTGTTATGAAGGCATGTTTATTGTGGACAATTAATGATTTTCCTGCACTAGAAAACTTTTTAGGTTGCAGTACCTATGGCAAGCTTGCGTGCCCATATTGCATGGATGAAATTGACATATTTATGTTGAAGAAATGCAGAAAGCCATGTTGGTTTGATTGTCACAGAGTTTTTTTACCGCATAATCACACATTCCGTTCGAATGTAACATCGTTCATCCCAGGGAAGAAGGTTAGTGCTGTCGCTAGTCCATATAAGTTAGGTGAGGCAATTCATGATATGTTGGTTGGGTATTGTTTTCCTCCGTTTGGCTCTTTATATGATAAACACCGAGTTACGGGGTATTGGTTAAAGCGGTATATATTCTGGGAGTTATTGTACTGGAAGCATTTGCTAGTTTGCCATAAGTTGGACATCATGCATATTGAAAAAAATTGTTTCGAGAATATTTTTAATATTCTTATGGATATACGTGGAAAAACAAAAGATAACTCGAATTCTCGCCTTTCACTTGAGGAGTTAAAAAATATGCAGCGTGAACAACATTTATGAAATATTAGGGGGAAATATGTAAAACCAAAAGCATCTTATACATTGAGTCGGGAACATATAAGAGAAGTTACTCTGTGGTTGAGAATGGTAAAGATGCCTGATGGGTGTGTCTCGAACTTGGGCCGTACGATTAACTTGAATGATGGTACATGTTATAACTTCAAGAGCCACGATTGTCATATGTTAATGCAGAGGTTGCTTCTTATTGCATTACGTGGCTATATGCCAGGTCCTATATGGGAGACGATTTCTGAGTTTTACTCATTTTTCAGAACATTATGCACAAGTAGGATTCAATTTGATGACATACAACAGTTGGAGCAAAATATAGTGGTTACCATATGTAAGCTAGAAAAGATATTCCCTCCTGCCTTTTTTGATTTGATGGAACATCTTGTCATCCACCTCCCTCATAAGGCAAAGTTGTGTGGTCCAGTTCAATTTTGATGGATGTATCCGTTTGAAAGGTAATTTTGGGATTTGCATTCATATTTCTGTCAATAATTTTCATATATTATATGTCAATAATTTTTGCATATTATATGTCATTAATTGTTATATTTTTTTTAACTTGGCAGACTAATGCGGTCATTGAAGCGAAAGGCTAAAAATAAAGTTGCAATTGAAGGTTCAATTGTGTAAGCGTACTTGGTCCAGGAAATGTTTACATTTTGTAACCATTACTTTGAAGTAAATATTTCTACACGATTAAACAGGGTCCCACGAAATGATGATATTGATATTCCTGTGGCTCATGTTGAGGGTCAATTGTTATCTATCTTCAATACAAGATGTTGTGACATACCTAACCGTGGGCAACAACACTTACTTGATCCCATTGAGAAACATCAAATGCATATCTACACTTTGCGCAACTGCAATGAAATTATACCAATTGTCAAGTGACATATATGTAAACATCTGTGAGGGTTTTTATATCAAGCAGATTGCTTTAATTCATTATTAACTAGTTATCATTTCTGGCACTTTGACTCTTATATATCAACAAGATTTCCCCAATTAGGTGAAAGTGAATTACAAATTTATTGAGACGAACATTTGACCGAATGGTTCTCATCATACATGAGTATCATGGCGTGATAATTTTTATCTACCTAATTGTGTTCTATTTGTATATACTGTGCAGTTATGTTATTATATTAACTATCTATTTTCAGGTTAACCGTTTCAAGGATAAATTAGATCATCGTATTGTACAATTAGCCCGTGGTCCTATTCAAGTGGCCACTTCATACAATGGATGTATTGTGAATGGTTTTCGTTTCCACACACAATCTTATGGCAAACACAAAATGACATAGAATTATGGTGTTTGCGTGAAGGGTGAGACATGGGGATCCAGTGGGTATGATTTTTATGGCCTTATTGAGGAGATTATACGTATTGAGTACCACGGGAGTGGGTATGAAGTCATGACATTGTTCAAATGTACTTGGTTTGATCCGACACGTGGTGTTCGAAGTTGCGCACATACCAGTGTTGTTGACATTAAATGGAAGTCTAGATTATCACCACCTAAGCCATTTATCTTTGCGGTACAGGCTCAACAAGTTTACTACTATGCGTACCCTAACGAGACTCTTCATTAGTGGTGGGCGGTGGTCAAGACGAAGCCACGAGCTTTCATCAATTGTTCATCGAATAATTTTAGTGATCGGTTTGAGGACAATGAGGAAATGTCTGATGAGCAAACATGTGAGTTACAAACCACAGATGAGCCGTTCTAAGAAATGATTTCAAGTGAAGTACCAATGGTAACAACTGATGGTATTGCCCTTGATGAAATTAACATACTTGTCGATTTCACGTGTTATCCTGAAATCATGCAAGACATAGATCAGACCATTGAGGTCACACAAGCTAACGGGGATACATCAGATGATGAGGCATCATTCAATAGTTTAGACTCAAATGAAGGTGAGGATGTTTGATTAAGTGTAATTGTTCAAAATATCTGCATGTTTTATTTGAAGTCGTAATATTACTTTGAATGCATTTGTGTTTTGGACTAAAAAATATTAAATTTATCAAATTTAATCATCACATATCTAATTACCTATGTCGTTGAAATGAATATGTCAATTTTTTTCCGTCCAAAAATTATTGCATGCTATTAAAAAAATGATAATAATGTTAATAAATTTGGGAGATTCAATCTGACCATATACATTAAATCCATAAATTTGAATTCCAAAAATAAATATTTTCATTTATTCTTCAACTAAAAAAAGTAAACTAATTAACTTCCAAACATAGTAATTATTTCATATATATACACATTAAAAATTATATATATATATATATATATGGTGTCCGACGGTTTTAAATTGATACTAAAAAAATGTAGGAAAAGTGTAGGTGATGACCGACGGTTTTAACACATTTTCAAAAAATCGTAAGAAAGATGTAGGACTCTATCACCTAAGGCAATGTGTTATGCGACGGTTTTGAGTTAATATTAAAAGTATGTAGGAAATGATCGACGGTTTTAAAACAGTTTAAAAAGGTGTAGGAGAGATGTAGGACAATGTCACCAAGGGCAGTGCGCGATCCGACGGTTTTGAGTTAATATTTAAAATAAGTGGCAAAACTATAGGACAAGGTAGCTGTCATAAAACCGTAGGACTAAAGTTGGGAATCCGTAGGAATCAAGGCAGGAAGCCAATTAATGGCGGGAAGCTTAAAATTTTTGTTTCCTACGCTTTTGATGAATTTCCTAAATTTTGTAAGAAAACCGTAGGATAATTTGCTACGATTTTCCTACACTTTGAAAAAGTGCAAGAAAATCGTAGGACAATTAGGTAGCTTAATCGCCGCATCTTCCCTTGAAATTCATGGGACGTTCTTCAGTTCTCATCACTCCAATCCTTCTATTCAGGGACGCCCTCTTCCAAACTCATTCCCAAACTCCCTTCCAGAGCTATTTTAACTAGGTATTTTAAATTTTTAAGCAATTTTTTCATATATAATTAATGTTTGTCATTATATATAGTTGTTGTTTACATAATGCATGTATTGCATGTTATATTTTTCAAAGCCAATTTTTATATTCTATGTTTTAAGTAATTTTATCTATGGTGTTAGTAATATGTATGTGGTTAGTTATAAATAATTTTTAGTGTAATAATGGTAAGTTCTATTTGTACAAAAGCATGTTACTATGTATCTGGTTAACATAAAAAACTGTTACGTCAATAATGTTAGAGTAATATTGTTGTCACTTCAATAATGTTAGTGTAATCAGTTAAAGCTAGCACAATAATGTTACTTTAGTAATGTTAGTATAATCAGTTAATGGTAGTTTAATAATTGTAATTTATAAATAAGTATATGTCGAATAATTGGTAATTTCAAAAAAGTGTAACTGCACAAACGGTATTGAAATGCACTCACTTTAAAAATTAATGAGTTTATTGAAATAATGGAATTTAATAAGTAAATGTTAGTCTAGTAATGGTCATTTATAAATAAAAGACTGTGACGTAATGGTAATTTAGTATTACATATATATGTAGTAAATGATTTTGAAATAATTAAAAAAATTAAAAATGTGTTAAACTTTAATTTTAGGATGGTTTGCCACAGACAGTCAGGCTCGGGCAAAGGCCCGACCAAGGGCTTACATGCCCCGCGACACAGTCAGGGTCCACAACAGCTTGCTGTGACACGTACACAGGTGTCACAGATTGAGACTCAGACCCAGGTGCCAGAGACCCTGTTGCCACAGCCCCAGGCTTAGACCCCGGTGGCACAGACCCAGCCATAGACCCAGGTGCCATATACTCCGGTGCCTCGACCGTATGTGCCCCAGACATTTAGGGCATCGAGCTCCGTATTTCAGCAGTTTCAAGACACGCAGACCGATGTGTATTACCTGGATATGAGCGGAATATCCGAGTCATCTCATTACCAGCATACAGGGATTAGGCAGCTTACATGGGAGCTCGATCCTAATTCACTTCTTGATCCAGATGAGATTGGTATATCCACTCATCTACCTGGCCTACACCCGAGTCAGCATCAGCAGCAGCAGCCGCCTCAGTAGCATCAGCAGCACTCGGCCACTGGCAGCTCAACCATCGCACCTGATGCGTAGCCAACTGATGAGGCCCCACAGGACCGTCCGATGATCGTCCCTCGAGAGTAAGTGTTAATGACTCATCTGAAATTAATTGTTGGTATAATTATACGTTGTTCTTAGTTACATCACTTTATATATATATCTTACTATAATCATCATTTGTTACAGCTTATTCACTGATTACTCCATTCATTCCACCATAGCCTCCATTCATGTGAGGTTATGGCATGAAAGTTGTATAGCTTGGTCACATGTATCTCGAGCTGCACAAGAAGAGCACGTCACCAAGTTAGAGGTAATTGGTTGCTATACATTTTTAAACAATAGTTTGTATATGGACTAATTCATATTTTTTTTCTTTTTTGTGAAATTGCAGAACTACTATAGATGGGACCCCAGAGACTTCAGCCCTATATGCCGGATTGTGTTCGACTACTGTTCGCGGTCCATGCGAAACCATGTCTATCATTAGAGGTCTATTGCAATTCAAAAGATCCCCGACTTCTTCGCCAACCCTGACTACAATTTACTGCATCCACATGTTCCATCCTGCTACAGTCAGCAGGTATGGAATCAGTTGTGTGACCAGTGGGAGTAGGAGAAATGGAAGAAGCTATTGGAGGTTGGTTCCCATGCCAAGCACATAGCGGATAGCTCAGGCCCTGTTCCAAAGCACACAATGTGCTTAATCCCAGGCGAGATGCACTGGGATCGTATGGTACCAACTTCTCCCTTCCATATATTATAATTTTTTTATTGATTTATTAAGTACTTAAAATTTTAATTATATCTAAAATTGTGCAGACAAAAGCCCGAGATGGAGTTGAGCCATCATTTGATGGGTGGTGGTCTCATACTCATAGACGCAAGAAGACCGGTTAGCCAATCGATCCAATTTCACAGCAGTTGCAGGTAATAAATGTTCATTTACCACTACTAACAATGTTTTAAAAATATAATATTTTCCTTACTAACTCTAATTTTTTTTTTCTTATAGGATGGATATGTCTAGCGGATTCAAGAAAAATACCAGAATCCGAATGACCGCCTGCAGTTCGATGCAGAGTTATGGAGTGAGGTACGAGGCCCACCAAAAAAAGGCTGACTACCAGGTGTTCCGCTCTAACTCGCTGATCCGTACACTTTTGGACCAAATCGGGTATTTTTCATTCACAATTAGCTTAATTAATTATTTTTACCACTTTTACATTGCTAATTGCTACTTATCAAATTTTTTAGGCTCCACATGTTGATTTGGCTAAGATTGCTCAGCTGAGGGCTGAGAACACCCAGCTACGTAGTGATTTTACCTGGTTACAGGCAGACGTTCGCAGTCAGGTCTAGCGAGAGACTGAGGCTGCAATGAGTGCCATGCTTAACAGGTTGATCTAGCAGAGGATTATACCTGCATTAGCTCTCTCAGATGACCTACAGACCGGATCCTCCACTCAGCATCATGAGGACGATCGTAGCCAGCAAGATGGGGATGATCAGCCCCGCACTGCATCTCATTGATTTTATATTAGACCTTTAGTTTTTTGTAATTAACTTTTTTCTGTAAATTTTGATATTGTTATGTATAGTGAATTATTTGACTACTTTGATCAATTGTTATATAATATATATATATATATATATATATATATATATATATATATATATATAATGCAATATAATATGTTTTTAATTTGTGTATAAATTAATTTACTAAATTCTTTAACTTGTCACAATATCATAGGAACAGTATTAATGTCAAAAAACCATAGGAGGTCGTGTGGTCACAAAATTGTAGGACAAGTGAGGTCACAAAACCGTAGGACAAATGGCGTCACAAAACCGCAGGACCAACGGGGTCACAAAACCGCAGGAAATACTTTTGTCAGAAAAATGTAGGAGTTAATGCATCTAAAAACCGTTTGATAAACTAGGGTCCACGGTCATCACAAAAGGGTAGAAGTATTTTACGCCTATCCAACGGTTTTTATTTCCGACACTATTTTTTCCTACAGTTTTGTCCGACGATTTTAATTGTAAGAAATGACCATTTCCTAAGGTTTCCCTACATTTTTTCCTGTCCCAAATGCCTTGTTTTCTTGTAGTGCATGTAACTAGTTTGTTGTAAAGTTAACCATAAAATAGGTGGCTAATGTTTTACCACTAACTATTTACACGTTTTGAAAGTTTTAGAACTCAAATAGAAACTGGTAAAATTTTTGGACTTAAGTAGAAAGGTGATCAAAGTTTTAGAATTAAATGTGTTTTTGCCCTGAAATTGTATCATTAGCTTTTAAAATAAAATGAAAGAAAATTAATGCTATGTTATTAATTGTATTGATTATTGAAGATCGCATAAAGGGATCAATTTTTGCCATTTAAAACTGATTTACACAATTTCTGTTATTTTTTTCTATCACAATTTATTGTTTGTAATGGTTGTTATCTTACGTTACATGTTAAGTTTAACCTCACGCAGTATAATTCCTGGGCTGCGATAGCGATCCAATGTAATTAAAATTGCTTTGTAGGTGACTTTGAGCAAGGCAATAGCGTTATCATTATTATTTTTATTTCTGTTTGAATTTCTTTGTTTAATTTGAGTCGATGGATGATAAAAAAACTAAATTGGAATTTGTTTGCCTCTCTCGAAGTCGGCTAATTCGAATAAACAAAGACGACTATATATTTCTGCTAGACGAAAATAATTGAATTAATCCATATTTCTGAACTGATGAGTCTCGATTTGCAGAGTCATTATCAGACAAAATAAAAGTTGCTATAGCTATTTGCTGCCCTACAAGCTATAGAGACATTTTGTAACAAGTTTCTAACTTGTAATAAAATTTTCTGGATGTGTGTTTTCTTGTCTTGTGTATATGAACATGAAAACATAGTAATTCGTGTCAGATCACTAGGTTTTAAGGCGCAACAACTAGTTGACAACTCACTACAAAAAAAAGTGGCATTTAGCCACAATTAATTAGTGATGCTAAAAAGTTTTAGCTGTAGTAAACCGCCTTTAGCTATTTGGTAAAAAATAATGATGTCTGTCTCTACTCCTGTGACGGTCAAGCCATTGCTAAGGCTCACAACTAAGGTTAGCGACAGGCAACTGTAGCAATATATGATTCTTTCCTATTTTTTTGAGAAAAATTAAAGAAATTTTCTTTTAAAATTTTCTGCTTGCCCCTTTAAATTGGTGATGGCAGAGCTGTTGCTAATTTAATGACTGTTAGGCTTCCACTAGGATTTAGCGACAACTAGGCCATCGCAAGAACTTTTAAAATTTGGCAGCCCCCTTCCCCTCCTTAGTCCGCGCAAGCTTCTTCATTCAAACTTTCACATTTGAACCGCATTTCATCTCCTTCCAATTACAGCCATTCTAAGCCAAATGTATCTTCAAATCTTGTGTTTCTAGGTTGGATCAAGGTTAATTTCAATAAATACTGAGCTATAGAGAACTCCATCTATTGCTCAGAATAATTTGATGATCATGTTTTTGTGTTATTTATGTACATAGGTTTTGGAACATATACTAATACTCCGTGAGTAATTAATTTCCTAATTGAAAATTATGAACATTGGGACACTAGTGCGTAATTTTAAGTGCAAAAACTCTTTTCTTGCTATGAGTGTGTTTGATTTGTAGGCACTAAATAGCAGGATAATGTGTATAGCGTGTACCTTTCATGATGGGCAGCCCATCACTAAATTGGCTATGCCACGGCGGTCGCTACATTTAGTGGTGGCTGGCTGGTCATGAACCTAGTGATGGTTTGCCTATCACTATACTTAGCAACAGCCTACTTATCACTTAAAGTAGCTACAACTCGCTTGGTGCTACTTAGCGATAGGTTAACTGGCACCGTTTCGGCTTTGGAGATTCAGTGACGGTCGACAGCCACTAAGTATGGTGATAGTTGCTGTTTCTAGCACAATTAGTAACGAGCCATTAAGTGGCAGTCAACCATCACTATACTTGATTAAACGATGACTGACAATTACTAACAGCCATCGATAAGTGGCCTGCTTTTAGTAGTGTAGCTCATAGCTCATGAAAGAATTTGTTATAGGTATTCTGTTGAAGATCATTTGAATTTGTTTCCTTGATATTCTCAGTTTGTTAGTTTTTGAATGAGCACAGGAGTTCTCGTAGTAGTATGTGTTAAACGTGTTCCTATATTTTAACTAGTTTACGTTAGACAATTGAGTGATTGCAGCTAAGTTTGTTTCAGCTTCTGCTCATGTATTGCCTATTTAGTGGGCTAAGTTTTCATCGAATAAGGAAGATTTGATCAGTAGCATCAATTCTTTTTCGTGTTTTTTATTATTTCTTTGCTTAATCTCCAACAATGTGGTATCAAAGCCAGGTTCCTTCTGAACTAGGCATTCTATTCTTTCAAAAATGGCTGCAAATCTAAGTTCTCTTAATATATCTCAGCCACAAATTCCTATTTTCAAAGGTGATTCATACGAATTCTGGAGCATTAAAATGAAAACTCTTTTTAAGTCCCAGGATCTTTGGGATTTTGTCGAGTCTGGTTATGCAAAAGCCAGTGACGATGATACTCGCCACAAGGAGAATTTAAAGCGCGATGCAAAGGCTCTTTTCTTCATCCAGCAAGCAGTGGATAAAGCCATCTTTTCGAGGATAGCTGCAACTGCAACAGCAAAACAGGCATGGTCAATCCTTAAAACTGAATATCAAAGATCGATAAAGGTAATTATTGTCAAACTGCAATCACTTAGATGGGTTTTCAAAACTTTTTGTATGAAGAATAATGAGTCGGTCCAGGAATACTTGGAAAGAGTATCAGCAGTTGTGAGTCAAATGTGTTTGTATGGAGAAACAATGAGTGATGAAATTGTGGTAGCTAAAGTTTTAAGAAGTTTGACTCCAAAATTTGATCATGTGGTTGCTGCCATTGAAGAGTCTAAGGATTTATCAAATTTTTCTTTTGATGAACTAATGGGGTCTTTGTAAGCCCATGAAGCCAGAATTAACAAGTCCTTTACTGGAGAAGAAGAAAAGGCATTTCAGACAAAGAGGGAGCCAGATTCCTCTACCCAGTGCATGAGAGGAAGAGGTAGAGGAAACTACCGAGGACGAGGGCGTAGTAGCTCTCTTCAATGTTCCTACTGCAAAAAATACGGACACAGAAAAATTCTGTTGGTCTAAATTGGAAGAGGCAAAGTTTGCTTTAGAAGACGATGAACAAGATGATTATTTGTTCATGGCTTCATTGAACACAGAAGTGGCTATCAAGGAAGTCTGGTATCTTGATAGTGGTTGCTCACATCACATGACCGGGGACAAATCTATGTTCAAAAACCTTGATGAATCAATAAAATCATTGGTTCATCTTGGAGACAAAGAGGTATAGCAATTGTTGCAGTAGGTAACCAGACAAAACTTATCAATAATGTGCATTTTGCTCCTTGTTTGGCTCATAGTCTCATAAGCGTGGATCAATTAATTGAGTTCGGATATTCTGTATTATTTGACGATAATAAGTGTGTGGTGAAGAAGAAAGCTACAGGTAAAATTCTTGCAACAGCTTGAATGTTATCCAACTGAATGTTTCCTTTAAATTTTTTGGAGCATGTTGAAGCAGCCATGATAAGCAAGGTGGTCGAAAATAGTGAGTTGTGGCACCTAAGGTATGGGCATCAAAATATTAAAGGACTGCAACTTTTGAAAAGCAAAGAGATGGTCAATGACTTGCCCAACATTGCACCACTAGAAGGGATGTGTGAGGGATGTGCACTCGGTAAGCAGTCCAAGAAGGTGTTTTCAGTAGGGAAGTCCAAATGTGCTACCCAAATTTTGGAGCTGGCACATGCCAATTTGTGTGGCTTAATGAGGATCGAGTCACTAGCAGAAAGTAAATACTTCTTGCTATTCACTGATGACTACAACAGGATGAGTTGGGTGTATTTCTTGTGATCAAAATCAAAGACATTTAAGCATTTCAAGAGATTCAAGGTGTTGGTAGAAAAGCAAAGTGGAAAGAATCTGAAGGTGTTACAAACAGACCGTGCAGGTGAGTTCACATCAAAAGAGTTTGCTGATTTTTGTGAAGAACATGGTATCAAAAGAGAACTGATAGCTCCGTACATACTTGAGCAAAACTGCGTAGCAGAAAGAAAGAATCAAACTGTTATAGAAATGGCTAGGTCGATGATGAAGGGAAAGAAACTACCGGACTCACTATGGGCAAAAGGAGTGGCCACCGCAGTATATCTCATCAATATTTCTCCCACCAAGGCAGTATGGGACAGAACTCCATATGAAGCATGGCATGGGAACAAACCTTCAGTAAGTCACTTGCGTACATTTGGTTGTATTTGTTATGCGTTACTCACAAGTGATAGGCACAAGCTGGAAGAAAAATAAAAAAAATACATTTTATTGGCTACTGTTCTCAAGCAAAAGCCTATAGGCTTTATGATCCAGAGAATGAAAAGATTATTATAAGCAGAAATGTGATGTTTGATTAGCAAGGTTGCTGGGAATGGAAAGAAAAGATGAAGGAATCAGTTGTTCAAACAGAGACAATGGAGGAAGAAGACGAAACAGTTAGTGCTGGTACACAAACAATTACACCTCACAGCTCACAAGCGTCGACACCAACAAAATCAAGTTCGGCCTCCAGGTCAGCGTCTTCGTCAGAAGACTCACCATCACCACCACGAAAATTAAAATCTCTTAATCAGGAGATTTATGCTGCCTCACCTTTGGTTTTGTTTGCCGAAGACCCATCAAGTGTAGAAGAGGCCATGAAGCAGCAACAATGTCAAAGAGCAATGCAAGAAGAGCTTCAAGCCATCGACAAAAATCAAACGTGGGAGCTGGTCGACGAACTGAAAGGTAAAAACATAATTGGGTTGAAATGGATTTTCAAAACAAAGTTTTTGGCAGATGCGAGCATTCAAAAACATAAAGTAAGGCTGGTCATGAGAGGCTACGCTCAACAACTAGGAGTAGACTTCGAGGAAACGTTCGCGATAGTTGCTTGATTTGAGACCGTTTGAGTTATATTGGCACTAGCAGCACAAAAACAGTGGAAGGTGTTTCAATTCGACATAAAGTCAGCTTTTTTGAATGGAAAATTGCAAGAGGAAGTCTATGTGGCTCAACCACCTGGATTCAAAAACCAAAATAAGCAAAATAAAGTGTTTCAACTCAAGAAAGCACTTTATGGTTTGATGCAAGCCCCTCAGGCATGGTACAGCAAAATAGATGAGTTCTTCCACAACAATGGCTTTGAAAGAAGTATGCACGAGCCCATGTTATATGTCAATAATCAAGGTACGAATGAACTTATGGTGGTGAGCTTATATGTTGACGATATGATTTACACTAGGTCTTCTTCACGACTTATATGTGAGTTCAAAGAGTCTATGAAAAGCATGTTTGACATGATTGATCTTGGAGAGTTGAGATATTTTTTAGGTTTAGAAGTCACTCAAAATAGGTAATGGAATCTTCATGACACAAAGGAAATATGTGGAGGACACGTTGAAGAGTATTAACATGATGGGGTGTAAAACTGCTGCTACTCTGATGAACATCAATGAGAAGCTTTGGTTAGGTGATAATACAAGAATTATAGAAGCAAGCATATACAGAAGCTTGATCGGTCGACTTATTTACGCGACGCATTCTCATCCAGATATAAGCTTCTCAGTTGGTGTCCTTTCTCGTTTCATGCATAATCCGAGTAAGCATCATTTTGGGGCAGCCAAAAGAGTATTACGCTATCTTGCTGGCACCAAGGATTATGGTATTTGGTTTCGTGAAGCTCAGTTTTTCACTCTTAGAGGATACAGTGACAGTGACTGGGCAGGTTCATTAGAGGACAGATGAAGCACGACCGATAGCTATTTTTCACTTGGGACAGCCGTAGTATCATGGAGCTCCAAGAAACAGGCAACTATGGCCCTTTCATCGACAGAGGTAGACTATGTAGCTGTTACAGCCACAGCTTGCCAAGTAGTATGGCTCCAAAGACTGCTGGGAGATATTGGTAAGGAGCAAAGTAAGGCCACAGAAGTATTATGTGAAGCAAGACTAAACATATTGAAATCAAGCACCATTTCATCTGTGAATTGATAGCAAAAGGAGAAGTTAAATTGGAAAATTGCAGAACTGAGGAGCAACTTGCAGACCTCATGACTAAAAGTTTGCCCCTCAAGAAGCATCTAGAACTTTGCACTCTTCTGGGAATATCCAAATTCAAATGAAGAGGGAGTGTTGAAGATCATTTGAATTTGTTTCCTTGATTTTCTCGGTTTGTTAGTTTTTGAATGAGCATAGGAGTTTTGATAGCAGTAGGTGTTAAACGTGTTCCTATCTTTTAGCTCGTTTACATTAGACAGTTGAGTGACTGTAGCTAAGTTTGTTTCAGCTTCTGCTCATGTATTGCCTATTTAATGGGCTAAGTTTTCATCGAATAAGGAAGATTTGATCAATAGCATCAATTCTTTTTTGTGTTTTCTATTATTTCTTTGCTCAATCTCCAACATATTCCACATTTATGCATTGTATGCAGAAGTTACCTGGACCAGAGTATCGTAAGATGTCTAGTGCAACACTTCCAGGATCCGAGCTGATGAACCGGACAACCTAGTGTTATTACAAAATTTTATTGTATAAAGCTCTCAAGTTAATGAACTATTACCTTGAAAATTCTAATTTGTATAAACAAAGCCGACTTGGAATTTGTATACATACCACTCGCAGTCAGCTAATTCATACAGATAAAGACGACTATGTATTTCTTGTCACTAAAAAAATTGAGTTAATCCACTTGTACCTGGCAGCTGGCCTTTATTGCTAGTAACATATCAGTGACAATTAATATTCATATTATACTATTTGCCAAGAACCTTCATGCACGTCGTTGCATACGGATTGTTGCGCGTTATCGGTAGCTATTGTTTGTGTTCATATGGGAACTAAATTTATTAATTAGACTTATTTCGTCGAATGTTACGGGTTAGATCTAAGGTTTAGGGCTCCTTTTGTAATTAATCCATCTTCGGTTTGAGTTCGGTCTTTATATATTTTTTTAACAGCTTTACTCTTCTGTAAGAATAAATCTTATATAAATGTTATCTAAGTCTAGCTTATGTTGTAAGTCATCCTCCTATAATAGATAAATTGACAGTTTGGTATAGATTTCTACAAATCATTTACTTACATCATAGGTCCACAAAAATCCTACAAGTTCCCATTTTTTTTTTATTTGGATTAGCTTTTGCCTTTTTTCTTTTCTCTTGTTCTATTTTTCATCAAGTAGTGCTCAACCTCCTTTGACACTTTTCTATTGCTTTTTTTTTTTTTCACTTCTTCCTTTTTGGAACAAAAAAAAATCTCTATTTCTTTTCCTTGCATAAGTTTTTTATTGCTTACATTTAATTATGCATTATCTTTTTTCACTAGTTAGCTCTAATTTCAGTTGTTTCCTTTGAGTTTAGTTTTAGTCTGATCCTAGTTGTTTGCTTTGATTTAGAATTTTTATATAATTTCATTATTTTCTTTAATTTGAACTTTTTTTATTTCATTCATTGCTCTAGTCTATTCTCTCCTATAATATGTCCTATAAAAAAATCTGAAATTTATCACAAGAAAGTGTAAAATGGAAAAAATAAAGCAACCAACAATGAAAAATTGATACCTTATTCATTTTTTATCAGTTTTTATTTATTCTTTTATTAGTAGTTATTTGTCCTTTTACCAGTAGTTATTTTTTTTCTAGTAGTTATTTATTCTTTTATCAATTCGTGTTTTTTCTAAAAATAAATTAGGTGTATGTTCTTTTATTAGTAGTTATTCATTTTTTATTAGTAATTAATTGTTCTTTTATCAATTCCAGTTCACTCTTTAGATAAAGCTAATTATCTGTTCTTTTATTAGTAGTTATTTATTTTTTTAGTATTTATTTATTCTTTAAATAGAAGTTAGTTGTTTTTTAAATTTCTACATGTTCTTTAGATAAAATAGTTATTTGTTCTCTTATTAGTAGTTATTTATTCTTTTATTAGTAGTTATTTATTCTTTTACTAACAGTTATTTGTTCTTTTATAATAATTTTTTATTAATTGATCATTAATTGTTAGTTCTTTTATAAATTTATGTTAGCTCTTTAGATAAATTAGTTGTTAGTTCTTTTATTAGTGGTTATTTGTTCTTTTATCAGTAGTTATTTGTTCTTTTATCAATTCCTACTTATTCTTTAGTTAAACTAGCCACTCTTCTGTTAACAGTTATTTGTTCTTTATTAGTAACTCTAGGTGTTCTAAAATAAGGTCTCGGTGCCCTAATTTTACTAACACTGGTAGACTATTTGTGAACTGTGATCCTACTTAGGTTACAATTGGCTAGTTATTACTCACAAAGTGTCTTAAAACGTTTACATGCAACTAGTTTCTTAGCCTATCCTGCACAGAAAATATACATGCGTCATCCTGGCTATGCATTAATGATAAACAAGAAAAACAATAATAAAATTATGACATGGCCTTTATCTAAGAAAACTAATTTAAAAAATCCACAACATAAAAAATTTAGTTGCTTCAACTTCAATTAACAACTATATGCATACATCTAAACCTTATATGTACTCAAATGTAACTTTAGTGTTATACACACAAATGGATACTAGTGGAGACAAACATAGTCCACAAAGTACCAAATGTACAAAGAAAACACTTCTAAGATCCCACCTTTCCTCCCACTTAAGCTTAAGCTAGCTTTATGTGCAAGCCTCACATTCCTTGTGCTTACTTAGCCTTAAAAGTTGAAAATGCATCACTTTGATTAGTACTAACTTACCTCATAAGCAATCATTGACCATAAATCTTGTACATAGAGAGTACATTCAAAACAAATAGAACCTAGCACTAACAACCGCCACATACCAATTGTTAGACAGAACTAGCCACCTAAGCACCTACGCAACACTTAAGAGGTGAGTACTCAAAATTACTCAATAAGAGATTCGGCACCTGTAAGGAAAACTTGTGCAAACATGCCAAGTAATATATATATCTATATATAATAAACAAGCAACCAATGAAGCATACAACACAACATACAATTTTCTCAAGCAATTTGTAAACAACAACAATGTAATGAAATACATGGATGGATGACTGAATGTGCATGCTAATGCATTTAAAACTTCATCAATTTTCCCAAACTTGACTCGGGCACCTTAGTAGATCACTTACAAATTCCATCAACATGGTTGGCACCTTTTGAGTTCACATAATGCCTAGAGGCTTCCAATCACAACTCTAGAGCCATTAGGTAGCCTAAACCATTAGGTTTTTCTCCAAGGCTAGAGGTTCATGACCTCAATCCTTGGTCATTGGCCATTGGAGCACACAAATATTCCTTATTCCCATCTTAGTGCCTGGTAAAAAGCTTATTCATTAGCACTTAGCCCTATTAACCACTTACTTATTACCCACTAATATTGCATTAAATTTCCTTTAAGAGTGGGTTTAAGTCCTGGATTAAAGTTCTAAATACCTTAGATTAAGCCTAGGAAGGAAATCGAACTACTAGGGCACTCAAAGCATGTGGAAAATATGACCCCTTAGCATTCTTATACTACTTTGCACCATTTAATCATGTCATAACTTGAATCTCTTACCTCAAATCAATAATTTCCCAAATTCAAGCAATGATGTACTTCAAGCTCAACCTAGCTCCAATGGCTCCCAATTTTTATTTCTTTGCAAAATAAGTACCACAATCTTTCTATGAAGACCATTTTTAACTCATTGATACCGTTAGAACCAACCCATAGGTTAAGAAGTGTCTTATCTCATGAATTTAGCTCAAAACCACCAAGAATATGTAGGAGCTTTTCCAATGCACCAAAATAGCTAAAAATCTTGTTTGGGGCCTATTGTGATAGCTTTAGGGGCATCAATTTCATGCAAAAATTAAGCTAAATTGAAGGATTAAGGATGTATGAGGTGAGGCTTGAGGGTGCTGTAGGTTAGCACAATGAAGGAGAAGATGAATGGTGATCTCCTCTTTCCCAAAATTTCTCCTACAATCCAACCTCCTTAAACTTGCTTAAGGTAATTAATCTTTCTTAAGTCTTTCTTTAGTCTTCCAATCAATTCCTCTTAGCCCCAAATGAGGGAAACCTAATCTCCTATGTTTTCCTTTAAACTTATCACACACAAAACCATTTAAACACTTAAGCCTTCAACTTTCTTACTTGGTGTAAATAAGCTATTCCTTGACACTTATTGCTTCTAGTGAGTCACAATGCCTATGGATTTGACAAAATTAGTCATTTTCACCTACATGACAATAATTTTGCTGAATTTATAGCCATGCCACTAATTTGTGTCAAATTTACTATTTTACCCTTTATAACTCTTAGGTGTGAAGTTATACTTAGGAACCCTTATGGAGCTTACTTTAGTTGCTTAATTCATTTAATAACACACTTATTTGATGATGAAACTTGCATGATTAAACTTAATTTTAAAAATAAAAAAATTATGGATATAATTGTAAGTAATCAAAATTTTAGGACTTAATTGACAAGAGTACCAAAATTATGGATAACATTGTAAGTAATTAAAGTTTTGGGACTTAATTGACAAATGTTCTAAAATTATGGATAAAGTTGTAAGTAATTAAAATTTAAGGGCTCAATTGAAAAAAGTTCAAAATTTAAGTAATTGATGTTTAGGGATGTAATTTAAAAAAAACTAATTAAATTTTTGTATAATTTTCAAAATTTGGAAGATGTGAGGGCGTGGGGTATTCTAGAATGAGTATAGGGACACTTGACTCCAGTCAAGATCCACTTCATCTTTTGCCCATTGTTGTAACGCCCCCAATTTTATGAACCTTAATTTTAAAAGATATCTTAAATTCCCAGAATTATAAAGCATTTAATTAAAAATAATTTAAGAAATATGAGGTAAAACATTTTATTTAAATTATTTTCCAAAAAATGAGAGTATTAAATGAAATCAGAGTAGTTAAGTGACAATCCCAGGAAAACTCATATGTGGATAAGGTGCCAATTTAAACAAACCATATGTTTCTTTAGAAATTAAATAACACAAAATTGAAATCCAGTCCCAGCTAGTTCTACTTTTGAGGGGCTACAATGTACCCTCACTCAGTCTGCTCCACATCTTAAACCTTATTATATGGTTCAGTGTAATCTGTCTCCTCATAGTACTCACCTAAGAAAAACATGTTAGAATGAGGGGTGAGCACAACTTGCTCAGTAAGGGGAAAGTATCAAGCCCATCACGTGGGTCCTAATATTCCCGTAAGAAACAACAACGAATAATAAACTTTAAGTTATAGCAATTTAATTAAAGAACAATTCCATAAAACATGATAACAACAATATCAAAGTCCTACTAGCATGCTTGAACTACCATGCATATATATAATTCCTTTTACCAATTAAATAATATCTTATTGATCGATCATTTAATCCAATACTTAAATGCCGTCGGACGAACCTAGGGTGGTGAGTGTGTACATGACCCACTCTCGGGATAACTTTTAGGCAGTGCCACTAAGGATGCCACCAAGCCAGAGCCTCTCGGGATACCTACGCCGAGGTACAGCCTCTTGTGATACCAGCCATAAGCATGGTCCCTTGCCAGCTATGGTCTGACAGTGCACAAATCATATTTCCATACTCTGTGTCAATATCGGGTCATGACTAGGGACGGTCCGCTGCTACCCTAACATGCCTCTCGGGTTCGAATCGTCCGTTTCAAACCTTTTGTCTAAATTTACGGTTGTTAGGTCATGTAGATATGTTTCGTCACCAACTTTGCATGCCTCGTATTTTATCTTACTCCTCAAATCTTTTACTTAATGCAATCTTGTGTATGAAAAACATCAATCATATGCAACAACCAATTGATGCATGACCGTAGCTCATTTTATTTTAGCTCTTTTTAGTAGAATGCCATGATTCTAGTGCATCCTATTTCTTTTATCGTGTTATCTTAGCTTAGTGTTACATGATGTCATGACAATCAATGATATCTTTTTAAGTGTATTTGTGATAAATGTTCATCTCATTTCTCGTGAATTCTTTCTAAATTGGTCCTTTAGCATTTACGCTCTTAATCCTTTATCTATCGGCTTATAGTAATTTATTACGGCCCTAACATGCCACTAACGATTGCTTTCAATCTCATCATGTTGCTAGTGAGCTTGTCGGCCCTAAACATGGTACTAACGGTGTTTGTCTTGCCGGCCCTAAACATGGTACTAACGAGTTTATTTAGGCAGTCCTAACATATTTCTAATTTAATTCTTGTTACAAGCGGTCCTAGTATGATACTAGCGCCAAACATACATCATACATCACATCATTACAGCCATGCAACCAACCAACCAAAATTACATCTCAATAGAAGAGAACTAAAATAAAATAAAATAAAATTCTAGAAAAACTAATTAATTACCCTACCCCTGTTGCCCACGCATTTAAATATTTTGTTTAGCCCAATTGTTTACTGAAAATTTATTATTCAGGTTGATGCTTATTTTGGGCCTAAGAGAGTCCACGAGAACTAATCCGCTCTTCCCCCTTACCTAGTTCAGAATAATACGGCAAAAGAAGGCGATTTCCTAAGACGGTCCTACAAAATGTTAGTAAGGTAGAAAATTAGAAAACATGCTAAAACTTAGAAATTTTCCTAATTGGTACTTGGAAGGTTCATGTTCTTGGAATCTAGGCCGAAATATTACCTAATGAGCAAAAAGGGTCTTGGGGTGTCTCCAGTGGCCTCATGCCTATTCAGGATCGTGTCGGGAGCCTTCTTGATATTGATCCTAAAAATTACAGTGGCCACACACTGAGTTATATAGTCATTTTCTAGCTGTAAAAAGTGATCCTGGAAGAAAAAAAAGTCTTTATTTCGGTTACTGATGTGCTTTTGAGATATCTAGCGCTCCAGGAGTCCAAAGAAACACTAAATCCTCAAGTAAGGAATTTCTAACCTTTTGTAACAACATGGACGACAAGGAAAGGAGAATTATTAGGGCCATAAGATTTAAAAATTGGCAGCCAAAATAATTTTAAAAAGGCTACGGTGGCTTACCGAGGCTTAGGAACAAGTATGGACCTGATTACACTGGAAACGAATGCAAAAACCTAAAAGTTGGATTAGCGATAATATACCAAAAAAATTACAGCAAGGATATAAAGCCTTTAGGTGCTGGAAAAAAAATTAAAAGAGTGGTATAGAAGAATTTGGACTCACATAAATGAATCTGGGATTGTCGGTACGCGTAGGATCGATTTTGGTATCCGGATGTGGTTTCTTTTCAACTTAATGAACCTAAGCAATAATAGGGAATTTAATAAAATAAAAATAAATAAATAAATAAATTTCTTGGATGATGGAGAATAAAGCCCAATGGCTAGACTTACGATGGTTCGACAAAGAACGCAATCGAGATGACAACGATACACAATGGTGTGATGATGATTCTTCTAGTGCAATGACTTTTCCTCTCCAAATAGCAAAACCAGCAATATTGGATCAATTAAATGGCTGTGTAGATGGAGTAAGAAGAATTTCGGAGAGAAATATAGTTAAAAAAAATATTAGAAACTAATTCATTTGGCAAGAGTAGGGTTAATGGCCATTACTGCTATTTCTTTTTCCATTGTGCCTTGGCGATGGAGAATGGTTGGAGAAGGAAAGGAGAAAAGAGCCTGTCAGAATTTGGAAAAATGGCAATTGGAGTCATAGATGGGATCACGTGGAAACAATTAAAAAGGAAAAGTAAAATAAATATAAATAGTAATAATAGTAATTGTAGGATAACTGGTAAGAAAATGGTTAGTGTGATTGGAATGGAACTTAGCTAAATAATAAGGTAAATTGAATTTGAATAAATAAATAAATAAAACAAAACAAAATCCTAGGGTGCATTGCGGCTGTAGGTTTATTTATTTTAATAATAGGGTTAAGTGAAAAATTATTGTATCTAACAGTAGCATGAACCCGATATGAACCGTACACTCGCTTATGCTAAAATTTTGAAACCCTAAGCAAATGAATTCAGAAGTGAGTGAGGAAAATTTCTTTTGACTAATTTTTGCGAGAAAAATCCAATGGTACTCCTAGAATTTCCATTCTATGCTCAGTTAGAAATAACAAAAATGCCCTTAGCCTAAAAAAATGACTTTGAGCTTCAGGATTGGAATTTGACTTAGTGGCCACTAAAGGAATTATCTAAGGATCAAGATTTTTAATTTTATGTTGATTTTCAAAATTGGTAGGTAAAATTACAAAAACACCCTTGAGGATAAAATGATAATTAATTAATTTTTATTTATTTATTTTATTTACTTATTTTTTTTAATTTTATTTATTTAGGGTGATTTGGTAATTTTATTTTACTTAATTTCTAGGGTTATTATAGTCCAGAATTGGTCAACGGAACACCTGCCCACACCACATAGGCTATCCTTTAGAAAAGGATAAGCGCTAGGTGCTTATGTTCTGGAATTGGAGCCTATATATCCACATAAGTCTTCCCACAATTCATCCATGTAGGACATGGGGGTGTTACAAACTTCCCCCCTTATGTACCCAATGTCCCCATTGGGGTCAATCGGATTACTTGGTTCTCCATACCAAGTAACCTCTCTAATCAGACTACTTAACCCCTGGCCAAGTAGCCTCTGGAATCCAGGATCAGTCCCGGTGGATGATGCATGTGCATACCCACTATGCCACACCATCATGGTCCCGGGTCGGCTTTGATACCATCTGTAATGACCCAAGTCCAGAACCGGTCAACGGAACACCTGCCCACACCACATGGGCTATCCTTTAGAAAAGGATAAGTGCTAGGTACTTATGTTCTGGAATTGAAGCCTATATATCCACATAAGTCTTCCCACAATTCACCCATGTGGGACATGGGGGTGTTACAATTGTCGTCCAGGAATATGGTTGAACATTTGATGCGTTGGCTATTAGGACCACGCCACTAGCCCATAGTTACCAACCAGGCATACTAGCATGCACACTTACCCCACACACTTTAGGGGATCGACAATGGCATCATAGATGCTCCAAGACACGCAGGGTAACTATCATCCGTCATTGGACTTAATGGAGGTTTCAATCAAGAGTTGATCAGTACAACCTTGGATAATTAGCTCTTGATCTGTCTTGGATGTTTCCAAAGCAATTATCTTTGACGAAACAGTAATTAGCGATGGGACAATAGGGATGAGGGGGTGAATTTAGCGGGACACTCCTGTAGGGGAGACTTCTAATGATGAGGAGACTTTCAATGCCTCACTGGCCCCTGGGGGCCCAACATGTTGACTTATGGCCACTTCCTCCAGTAGGAAAACGTCAGACGATCGTTCTACATGAGTAAGTGTACTATGTTTTCAATGTTTTCTTAAAGCATAAAAGTTGCAAAATTCCTTTAATTAATTAAAATTTTAATTAATCATTGTAGTATTTTACTATATATGTCCGTCCAGTATACTAATTATTTTGTTTTCCAGCAATTGTTGAGTGGGCCTTGGCCTTTATGAACGGAGATAGCACATGAGATATGCGAGGAGTATGTCACCCAACTGATCATAAGTTTCTTAATTATTTTTTAAGTATTTATATTAGGTGATTGGTGTTTAATTAAATTGACATAATTTTAGGAGTTGTTTTAGTGGGACCCTCAGGACTTCGCCGATATTGTCAACTCTTTTTTTACTATTGCTTAAGCTCCACACAGAGTATAGAAATGAAGGGCAGATGCGGTGAAGATGGCCTCAGGGTGGAATACCTAAAATCCTAACTTCGATCTTTTATGGCTGTGTGTTCCCTTCACATACAATACCAACTTGTGGCAAAAGATGGTGACTTCTGGTAGGAGCAGCGGCAGAAGTGGTATGAAGATAGGAAGAAGGTCAAGAAGGCAACGGATACACTTGGACCAGATCATCAGTAATGCATCCTTTTCCCTATTGGAAAGGGTACTTTAAATGGGTGATAGTCCTGGGGTCATTTCTTCACTCCACTTCATTATTGATTCAAGATTACAAGCCTCAAGCAGCACCACCGAAGAAGAGGAGAGAATCTGTGATCAGCATACATAGATTCATGCCATTGTAATTATAAAAAATTGTGATTATAACTTTTTATGGGAAAGAAACTTACAGAAGGATTTAATTAAAAGTGAATTTCAAAAATAATTATTTCTAAGTATATATCCTTATGATGTATAATGCAGCATGAATGGCATATATGGTATAGTGTAACGCCGGCTCCATCATGATAAGAGGTGAAACTAAACGCAGCTAGTAGGGGCCTAGGTTCCCCTAAAATTGTAAAATACTAGTAATTTGCTTTAGAATTTAAAGGTAAATGTATTCTTGTTGCTCCTTAAAATAAGTCAAAATTTCTTATAAGAACTATAGTTTAAGAAAATATTTGTTTTGACCCATTCTTTATAAAAAATCTAGACCTGCCCTTGACGACAACAGGAACATTTTGGGTGAAAAGCAAAGACATGAGGCTTTTCACGATTTTCTTAGATAAAATAAAATATCAAATAGTAAATTGCTTATTATGAGTGTGATATGCTTAATGGTATCAATATTACAAACACTAATTAGTAGGAGCATGTCCACCCCAAGTAAATGCTATCCTATATTTAATCTACTATTATGACTAATGAATGAGGAAGAGCGACTGAAAAAAAAAAACAGAACAAAAAATAGGAAGTCCCTCTCCTAGCTAACCATGTCTTGTCCTCATGAAATCAGTACAACAACAATAAAGAAAGATTTAATACATGGGAATGAGCAAGTCTGAACAGCGAAACCCAGTTAATACATGGATTAGTTGTTTTTATTAGTCGCGAAGAAATAGTCCAAGTCGTTTTTGTTTAAACGTTTTAGTTGACTGCGATAGATGTTTGTGCAAGTGGCGAGGATTACAAATTTTGTAAGTGATAACCTGAGATCCTTAGATTAAAATTTTATAACAATATTAGGTTGGCTTTTTTTTTTTTTATCATAACATTAGATTGTTTAAGTTTGGGTTTGTGAAATGTTTCACACAGTTTTAATTGTGCGGTAAACATTAAAATATTACATTAAGGTGAAAAATACAAATATAATTTTTTCACACCTCTTTATATATTCTAATTATTTTTATCATGACTTACCAACCATAAATAAAATATATTGAAAAAAGTGGTCTGCTTTGGAGAAAATTGAAAGAGGAAAATAAAAAAAATAATTATAATAGTTTTCAAATCCCAATCATGTTATTTTTTTTTTAAACGGCAAGAGAAAAAAAATTATTAAAAGAATGATGAGCAAATAGTGGAACCTTCCTGTTAGCTGCTGCAAATGTAGCTCCAGAGTGTTAAATCCTTACCCATAATCCATCACCAATAGATCCAGCTGTCCAGATCAATCATGTTAAAATATACCAAAATTTTATTCTTAAAACAAAATAAAATAAATGACAAAATATTTCTGCTAAATATGTCTGCCATTTATGTTTTTTTTAATGTTTTATATGTATGTGTTCTACAATGATGTAATTATTTAAAACCAAATAAGAAAAAAAAATAATTTTCCCCTAACATGTGTAGGGTGCCACACAATAAATTGATGAAAGGCAAAATTATATACATGCCGTATATCACATACCCGAATCTACCAAACCTTCAGAAGCCTTAGTGTGCATGTCTATATATATATATACTAGTAACTGTATATTTGTGTTGCATGTGAATTAAATACTAAGTTATTTTTTACTTAAATAACTATAATTCTCATTATTTTGTCTAAAATAAATAATAGCAATAAATATTTCACTTTTTTTTAGTTTAGATATATTTCTTATTAATTTTTCTATTTCTTATGTACTCCATCTTAAATTCTTTGCACATTTTACTTTTTAACAATTAATCAATGATTTTTTATTCTCAATATTTTAATATATAAATGAAAAATATTTTTATATGAATTATAAATTAAGACTTATAGTTTCTAAATATATTTTTTAAATTTCTTATAATAAAAAATAATACAAATAAATTTAAGACAAACTATTAAAAAAATTAAATTAAACAAAGAAATTGGGATAGAAGGAGTAGTTTTTCATTATAATATTTCATCAAAACTATCCTCATTTGCGTCATTTATTATAATAGATAGCTCATTGTATTAGATTTCTATTTATTATAAATAATAACAATAATGACAAAAACAACAACAACAATAATAATAATATCATGTAGAATACGTTACAAGTAATACTTGTTATAAAAAATTGATAGAATTTTTTTTTGCGATGGTAGAATACTTATAAAATTGCTTCTTGGAATTTTTAATATTTAATTAAAGATGTCAACATTTTTTTGATAGTGTAAAATTTAAAATTAATGTTATTCAATCTGTTAAGAAAAATCTTAATTTAATATCTCAATAGTATTATGTAATTATAAATTTTATTAAAATTTAAGTTGGTAAATTTTATCTTAAGTTCTATAATTTAGATTCAAAAAGTAATGATTAAAATGGAGATTCTATATATTTTAGTTGGCTCAAACAATAAAATAAATTTACCTTTAACATGTTATCATAACTTTGACTTTTTAAAGAGACATAAGATAAATTTTTAATAAAATTATTTTGATGTTATACTCAAAATTAAAAATAACATAGTACATGTGGGACATTTAATAAGAAACTCAAGCAAAAATAAATTCTTTTTGAGAAATATGACACAAATATTGACCATGATGTCAAAGTATAGACTTAGAAAGTAAACATTGAGTTTTTACAAAGGCAAATAACTATAAGTAACCACTGGCAGCTCTAGGAATTATATCATGTAGGGGCAAATTTAGTGCTTCATTTTCTTAAATTTGTTTTTATATTTTTAACACAATTAGTTTTGAGGTTGACTTTGGTTTCAATTTATATCTAGTTGACGTATGAATAAAACAATTATATCTATAAATACATGTAGCTATGTACTTCTTTCTTTTGAAAGCATAGATATTTCTTTTGCTTGGAAATGCATTGATTCATAATCAATAGGCTCCTTTGTTCTTTTATGGGGTTTTCTCTAGTTTCAATAGAATTGTTCTTTTTGCATTTGAGATGTATTCTGAACTGTTTTATTTTATGAGATATTTAAAATTGTTGACATGTTGCAATAAAAGATAAAACAATTCATTGGTATCTTTTTATTTTGTATGAAATAAAACAAATAGAGAATTGTATATTTATACCAAAAAATGGAGTTGCATGACTTGTGACCTAATAATTATGAGAGTAATGTAAAATATTCTGGTGGTTAGAGTTCTATGAGAGAAATATGTCTTATTTTAAATAACAATTATGAAATTAAGAAAAACAAAAGCAAATATATTAGGATTTATGTATGTTAAGTACAAGAGAAATCTTTTCTATATAGTCAAAAGGATTCGCTTAAGTAGGATGAAGTTGGATATATACTTATAATATGATCTTGTTTTAAGCATCTCTTATAATATAATTTTGAGTTAAAAATCTATGAATGAATTGATAATGTAATACTAAAAGATTCAACACTACATAAAAATTAAATAGAAATAAAATTATAGCATATACAAATAAATAAAAAAATGCTAATAAACAACAAATAATACTATAAATCTCTAAAAAAACTAAAGTAAAAATTATTAAAGGGGTGAGGCGAGGTAGAATACACAAAGTAAGTGAGTTCGTGAAAAACAGTAAATTTGGTGGTTAGCAACTGTAATATTTATGGTCAAATTATAAGTAATATTCTCAATTTGCTATATATTAATCAATTATAGAAGTGGTAAATGATATATTAAGGATCCAAACTTAGTAGACATTTTCATATGTGTCCTATAATTCATTTTCAATTTAGTGGGGGCAAGTGCCCCATTGCCCCTATTGGGAGCCGCCCATGTAATCATCCCCTCCAGCTTTTTGCTGGTTTCATCAATAAAATCTGTTTGCGTTATTGACAAAAAATAAAATAAAATAAAATAAAACTAGGTGTAAGGTGCTAGTGTGTATATAAAACTTGGTATGTTTTCTCTACTGTTGTGATTGGCTCTTGCTAGTCTACTGGTGGTGTACAATACGTCTTCAGTTAAATTATCAACAAGATGAACTCATTTGTGCTGTTAAAGAACCAAAGATCTGATAGTTGTCCTCAACCAGTTGATTGTCTATGCCCAACAGCACAATTTCATACATAATAATACTCAACTCGGCCATTTATGTTTCCAAAATCATTTGCTGCTTCTATTTTGTGAAATCCAGAGCGTCCCCCCCATTCTATTTTTTAATGGAATATTTTATTTTTATTTTGAATGGAATAAAAAATTTCATTTCTTCTGGCAAGTTTCATTCTAGAAGTTATGTTTTAGGAAGGCACCTTTCAGAACTCCGAGTTCTTGATATACTTTATTTCATTAATTCAAAGGATACAGTAGGACAGAACACAACAACTTACAAACACTGACACATAGATAATACTTGAAATTAACAGACAAATGAGAGGCAGTTTATTCATTAGTACTAGTACCAAATATTATTCAAGTGCCTCATCGCTGCTCCTGCAATTGCGCAATCATTTGTTGCTTACTTCTGGGCTGTTGCAGCTTGAAACTGGATGGAAACTGAAGGAATTGCAGCAACAAAGTTCCATTCGATACTTGATGTCACCCCGCCAATGTTATCCTTGGCGGCAGAAGTCGCAATCTCTAGGTTTGTCTTAACGGTCTCCCAGTCGATAACTTGAGTGGCAAGATAGATCTTTGTGTAAGCTTGCTGCATGCATGTTTGTGGTTCATTAACGTACCTAACTAGGTATTTAAGCCTCCTTAACACACATATATATACCTAAATAATGTTGAGCAACGTACCTTCCCGGGTCCAGTTGCAGAATTCTTCCAAGCGACTACAATTTTCAAGGGAGCTTTTGCCGGAGAGGAGTCATGGGCCGTATACACCAAAGCGCCTGATGAAGTATTATTATTTGCTGTATCTGGTAATTGCTCAAAACTTTCGGTGTTGCTATTCAGGATGGACTGCGGGTAGGGCTTACTAGGGTTCTCTTTGCCATTCCATTCCTTCTGGTCCATCAAACCCGTGGCATAGTTAAGGTAGTTTGAAATGGTACCCTGCGTTTTGCCACCAGCCATTGTCTGCAAATATTGCAGCTTAATTTTGAGAGAAGAATCGCTTAAAGGAATTAAGTAAAACATACTAAACCAATAGTAATAGTAAATAAGGGATATTACCAAGCGATTTGGATGCTCTTGCTTCAAAGCTTTGCACTGATTTTTTTGCCTATGCTTAGAGCTCTATTGTGAGAAATCTTGCAAATGGAAAACTCCTTTATATAGAGTTTTGCTGTCTCTTGTCGATTAAGTAAACGTGATTATTAATTGTTTAAGTGAAAGAAGTATATAACATACGTGTTTAAAAGTGAAATTCTTCCGTCATATGCCTAAGTTGTGTTCTTTTCCAATTTAAAAAAATTCTTTATTTTGTCTCCTCCTAGCTTGATTGGGAAAAGGACATGACTTTTCACCCCTTAATAAAATTAACTAGAAGGTTTCAATAATCACTATATATAGAAATAATCAGTTTAAATCTATTACTTATGTTGACACCCAATTTCGTCCGGCCATTAAAATAATTTTAAAAAAAATTAAATAAAAAAAATTAAATAAAAAAATGTATTATTATTATTATTGTTATTATTATTACTAAATTTTTTTTTAATTAGTTTAAAATATATATATTTTTTTAAGATTTGATATATGTGTGTATATGTGTATGTTTGAAAGAAAAAAAGAAAACTCCATAAAAATGACAAAATTTAAAAGTTTGAGGTAAAAATGACAAAATTAAGAAGTTTCAGGCAAAATTGACAAATTCTGAAAGTTCCAGGAGCATTTGGCAGTTTGTCACATAAAATTTTGAGCCTGCCGACGTTTTTGGCTCAAATTGACAGAAAACGACAAAATTGTCAAAATCAGAAGCTTCAGGAACTTATCCAGAGGCTGAGAGACGTAAAGGACTAAAATTGTCATTTTACCAATTTAAGAGATAAGTTTGAAATTTTTTATTAATTTATCCATCAACAGTTTAGCTAAACTTCCTCTATAAATAGCCCCTCAAATTTTGTGTTGAACACAGAAAAAAATAGCAAAAAAACTTAGAGCTCCGTTTCAAAAAAAAGAGAAAATTACAGCCCTTAGCCCCAGCCCTCTTCCCTTCTTCCCCAGAAAGCCAAAATTTTTTTTCACTGCTGTTCCCTCTCTCTCTCTCTCTCTCTCTCTCTCTCTCTCTCTCTCTCTGCCGTGCCTCTCTCCTCACCGTCGCCGCCTCCGCCGTGCCCGTGCCGCCGTCGCCCCGCCGTCGCCCCGCCGTCCCGCCTCCGCCGTGCCCGTGACGCCGTCGCCCCGCCGGCCCGCCGCCGCGTCCCCTTTTCTTTTCCCTCCTTTTCCTTCTTTCTCCTCGGACCTCCGCCCCTCGCCGGCCGCTGTCTCCGCCGTGCCGTCGCTCGCCGTCCCGTGCCCGTGCCGCCGCGCCACCCCCGCCGTCCCCCCCTGCCCCTGGCCCAGCCGCCGCCGGCCGCCAGCCCCTTTCCCCCCTCGCGCTCGCGTCGCGCCTGTACCCAGCAAAATTCAAAAATTTCAACCTTTAGGTAAAATTCTACTTTAATACTTCATCTTTTCAATTCTTTTCATTTTGGTCACTAATCTTTTTATTTTGTTTTTTTTTCAGAATTAATTACTAACTTTATTTTTTTTTACTTGTGTATTTATTTGTTTATTATTGTTATTGTTACTAACCTTTTTTTTTTTTTGTTATTATTAACTTGTTAACTAACTTACTAACAACTAACTTTTAACATTATTATTGTTACTAACCTTTTAATTTTTGCATTATTACTAACTTTTATTATTGTTAATTAATTTAATCAACTTGGTTAATTAAGAATTAATTAATTTGGCTAAATTTTATTATTGTTGTTAATTAATTAATTTAATTAACTTGACTAACTTTTTATTATTGTTGTTAACAATTAATTTAATTAAACTTGGCTAATTTTTATTATTGTTGTTAATTAATTTAATCTAACTTTTACTAACCTTTTTTATTGTTATTAACTAACTAATCCAACTAATCTAACTATATTAATTGTGCTAACTTTTATTATTATTGTGTTATTAAAGTGGATGGCCAAAAAGCCCCACTTTATTAATTGAATTTTTTTTATGATTAAAAGATAAAAAAAGGAATTTTACGTGAATAATTTTCTAAAGGCTAATAAAAATTACTTTTTTTTATTTTGAAACAAAGTTTTTATTCCTTTTAATAAACAAACATAATGAAATAATTCAAAAATAAAATAAATAAATAAATAAACATAAAATCATTCTTTTAATACATCTTTAAAATTAATAATTAATGAAATAAAAAAAAATTAAAACTCCATGACCAAATGATCAGCCAGGATTCATGGCTCGGAAATATTTTTAAATAAAATATATAAATAAATTTTTTCTTTATAAAAAAATAAAAAAAAACTTTAGACTAATATATTAATTATCTATTAATATATAATTTTTTTTAGTTTTCTTTATTAATAAAAAGAATAAAAAGCGTAAAAATTTTGGGTTAATATTTTATTCAGTAATATTTTACTTATTAAATTATATAACTTTTTGTTTCTTTTATAAAAATCTTAATCAAATAATTTCAAAATAATACAAAATAAAATAAAAATAATTGAATTTTCTCTTAAATATTTTTGACTTATTGATTAGATATATTTTCAGAAATATAAATTAAAATTAAAAAAAAAAATCTTTCATCAAACAAAGAAGAATATAAAAATAAAAATATCAAGACTTTTGTTTTAAAATACATATAAGTTTTCGGTTAAATAATCTTTTATTCCAAAATAAATTAAATAAATATCAAAACTTTTCTTCTTTTGTTTAAAATTTTTGGTTCTCTTAATAAAAAAAAATAATAAAAAAATAATAATAAAATAATAAAAAATAATAAAAAAAAATAAAAATTTTTAGTTCATGGTATATTGGCTGGAAACTGTCTCGTGCCCGCTTTTGAGCTGCTTCACCTGGTGAAGAGGGTCTGGCTGAGTAACAACGCCCCGTACCATGATCAAAATTTTTATTTTTAAACTCTTTTAAATTAACTTCTTATTAAATAAAAATTAATTATTATTTTTTTTTAATTCTTTTATAAATTGAGTAATCCTTTAAAATAATAAATATCTTTCATTAAACAAGAAAACAAAAAAAGTAAACAAGAAAAAAAAAAAAGAAAGATAAGAAAAATAAAAGAAAGATAAGAAAGAAAAATAAAAGAAAGATAAGAAAGAAAAGAAAGATAAAAAAAATAAAAGAAAAGATAAGAAAAAGAAAAGAAAGAAAGAAAAGACAAGAAAAATAAAAGAAAGATAAGAAAGAAAAATAAAAGAAAGATAAGATAAAGAAAAGAAAAGAAAGATAAGAAAAAGAAAAGAAAGATAAAAGAAAGAAAAAGAAAAAGAAAAGAAAGAAAGAAAAGAATAAAAAAAGAAAGAAAAGAAAAGAAATTAAAAGAAATTTAAAAAAAAAAGTAAAAAAAAAGTAAAAAAGAAGAAAAAGAAAGAAAGTAAAAAAAGAAGTAAAAATATAAAGATAAATTTTTTTTAGTTAGTATTAAAAATCATTCATAAATAAAAAGAATTACCATTTAAAAATTAATTTCATAATAATAAGAATTAAATAATTACGATAAATCAATTTCCATATCCGGATGATCCGGCAGGATCTACGGTTTGGAAAATATCAAACTTTTTTAAAATAAATAAATTAAATAAATACAAAGATAAAAATCCATGTTTACAATATGGATTAAATTATTTAAAATTTCACCAAATTCCGTGTCCAAATGACTCGGCAGAGTCCATGGTTCGGAATCAAATCTTCCGTGTCCAAATGACTCGGCAGAGTCCATGGTTCGGAAGTATAAAATTTCATACAAATTAATTAATTTAAAAATCCACATTTCGACTAATCCAGTTAAAATTTCTAATTTTGAAAATTAACTGAGAATTATTTAAAAGCAAAGCAAAACAAAATTAAAATCAACTAAGGTGCCAATTTTTGGGCGTTTTAACAAAGTTGTTTTAACGTAACCGTACTCCCGATCCCCGAACTCTCGCAGACCAATTTTAAGGTGACCAATCGACCTAGGTGAAACCGATTGGTGGCGACTCCAGAAAACCCGACGTTGCCACAGCCTGGCGACTCCAGAAAACCCGACGTTGCCACAACTTACATTCTTTTTTCGAAAGAATATTTGATTTTTGCCATTATAATCATAAAAATTATGACCAGAATACATAGAATCATGCCATTGTAATGATAAAAAATTATGATTATAACTTTTATGGGGAAGAAACTAACAGAAAGAATTAATTAAAAGCGAATTTCAAAAATAACAATTTCTAAGTTTATATCCATATGATATATAATGCAACATGAATGACAGATATATGGTATAGTGTAAGGCCGGCTCCATCATAACAATGGGCGAAACTAAAGGGAGCTAGTAGGGGTCAAAGTTCCCTTAAAATTGTAAAATACAAATGATTTATTGTAGAATTTAAAGGTAAATACATTTTTACTGCTCCTTAAAATAGGTCAAAATCCCTTGCAAGGACTGTAATTTAGGAAAATATTTCTTTTGACCTATTCTTCATAAAAAAATTTGGGCCTGCCCTTGACTAGAACAGGAAAGTTTTGAGGGCACAGCAAAGAGATGTGGCTTTTCACGATTTTGTTAGATAAAGTAAAGAAACAAATAGGAAATTGCTTATTGTGACTGTGATATACTTAATGCTGTCAATATTACAGACAGTGGTTAGTAAATGCCATCCGATTCATCAAGAACTTAGGTTTTAGTCGGTCTTTGTTTAATCTATTATTGTGACTAATGATTGTGGAAGAGCGCAAGAAAAAAAAAAAAAAAGGAAGTCCCTCTCCTAGCTAACCATGTCTTGTCCCAGTGGAATCAGTACAACAATAAAGAAAGATTAAGTCCAAACATTAAGTCCTTAATTACCCATTGACGTGGAAAAATAACTAAGCTTCTTGAGAAATAGATAAATCTGAATAAGTGTCATCTTGGAAATGCTCTTAGGGAAAAAAGCCAGATGTCAAATTTATGGTGGTTATGCCTTTGTTTTTTTTTTTTTTCCTTTTGTGTGGGAGTCTGAACCTTAAAAGTAAAAAAACTAGCTTTTCAAAGCAAAAAAAAAAAAAATTATACATTAAAATATAAATTTAAAATAAATATGAGGCAAGGATATGTTTCCAAACTTGGGAGTGAAAAATTAATTAGTACTAAATATCATGAGTGAAATTATACTTGACCCTTGACAAAATTATAAACTTGACTTATATTATTAATTTATATTTTGAAGTTTGTTGTTATTATTTTTATAGCTTTGGAAAAAATCGAACATTCATAATATTTTATACTTCTTAAACGCAATTATATTTTAATAAATTCTTCAATTAAATAGAGTCCACATAAAAGGAAAAATACAATCAATTTGCTTGGGTTTTGGTTTTTGTTTCAATAAATGAAATAGAATTAAAAGGTTAGGTCACATAGGCATAGAGTTTCTCTTGTTATATGTATTTAAAGCAATCAGTAACTTGTCAGTTTCCTTTTTTTTTTTAATTTTTTATGGATATTATGAGTGCGTGGTTGAGGAATTGTTCGACTTCCAGCTTGGGAGCAATGCTTCCAGAAAATTCCGAGTCCTGCTTATTGTTTCTTTTTCGTCTGGAAAGAAAATTCAATAGTGAATATGACTGATACAGTGACGGGGAAAATGAGATTAATGTGAACGTATGTAAATAGAAGGATTTCGAATGAACTTATGGATGATGATAAATACATGCAGTTTGAACAGTATACTGTTGTTCCGGCGGCTGGCCTAAGTGGATTAATTGTTTTTATTAGTCGCGAATAAATAGTATTATTGTTTTTATCTTTGTCCAGTTCCCTTTGTGCTAGCAAATTTATAAAGTACTGTTTTTATTATTCATGAAACTCAGTTAATAGATGGATTAATTGTTTTTATTAGTCGCGAAGAAATAGTCCAAGTCGTTTTTGTTTAAACGATTTAGTTGACTGCGATAGATGTTAGTGCAAGTGGCGAGGATTACAATTTTTATAAGTGATAACCTGAGAGCCTTGGGTTAGAATTTTATAACAATATTAGGTTGTATTTTTTATCATAACATTAAATTGTTTAAGTTTGGGTTTGTGAAAATTTTAAATATAGTTTTTTCACAGCTCTTTATATGTTTTGTAATTATTTTTGTCATGATTTAGTAAATATAAATAAAATATATTGATAAATGTGATCTACTTTGGTAAAAATTGAAAGAGACAAATAAAAAATAATTATAATAGTTTTTCAAATCCCAATCATGTTAAATTTTTTTAAACGGCAAGAGCAAAAGGAATTTATTAAAAGAATGATGAGCAAATGTACAATGGGTACCTTCCCGCTAGCTGCTGGAAATGTAGCTCCAGAGTGTTAGAACCTTCCCCCTAATCCATCACCAATACATCCAGGAGGAGTTCGAAACCAACACAAAATGAACAAACCTGCACCTACCACAGCCAGTCAAGCAGAAGGAAAGATCATGAAATCATACTCAAAGCAAATACTGGATCATGACACCAAAGAAACTAAAAGCAATCAAAATTCTTGGGTCACTTCGTAATCCTAGAGAAGATTTTTGCATTACGGCCATTCCATATACACCAAATCGATACGAGAAGCGCTGCTATCTAGATCAATCATGTTAAAATATACTAAAATTTTATTCTTACAAAAAAAAAATCAAATTACATAATATTTTAGCTAAAATATGTCTGCCATTTATGTTGTTTTATCTTTTATATGTATGTGTTAAACAATGATGTAATGATTTAAAAACAAATAAGAAAAAAACATTATTTTCCCCTAACATGTGTAGCATACGACACAATAAACTGATGAAAGGCAAAATTACATACGTACTGTATGTCACATACCTGCCCGTACCGAAGCTTTAGAAACCTTAGTGTGCGTGTCTATATATATATATACATATATATATTGCTTTCCCTAAATCGTGTAGCTTGCCACGTGATAAATTGATGAAAAAAAAAAATTATATACGTACAGTATGATACATACTTAATTGCCTCTAGGGATGGGTATGGAGCAGATCGATCCATTTCATAGAACGATCCACCATTGCTCAACTCTTTTATGAATTGATCCATGCCCTGCTCCATTCGTTTTTAGATTGATCCAGAGCCCACTCCATTTAACTTGTGGATACCAATTAATAATCCGTGGATATCCTATGTACGATATTTTGGTAATCATTTGAAGAAGAAACTTTTTTTTTGTAGCTATTTCAAATATTTATTTTTCTAGTGACAAAGGGAGGCACAAAATATGTATTTCAATATATAGTTTTTTTTTCAGTTTTTATTTTTCTTTCCCTGTAAAAAGTATTTACTTTTATCAATTTATAGAAGAATTCTCATGTAAAAACAATAACAAAGAATTCAATATCGATATACCTATTCAGATTAACAAATATAAAAACCAAAACCAAAATCAGCAATGATTCACAATTTCCAAGGCACTTAAGTGTGCAAATGAACTACTATAAATGTAGAATAGACTCCCATTTTCTTGGCTTTAGTAGAGTATGCATTTTCTCAAGATTAGGTTGCATCCCTTGTCTGAAAAACTTGATGAAACTAAATTTGAAGCCAGCCTTGGTTCTTCTTTGAGAGACAAAGACATCTACTACCACCTTGTATCTAGCAAAAACTTTGTGAAGATCACCTTCATCCCAAGAGTTGGGAAAATTTGTGAAGAAAAATGACTCTACAACATGGTCAAGGTTCCTCCAATTGGCCCTAGCATCCAGCTTACTCTTATCATTCTGATTTGTACCTGAACCATTGCTGAAATCATGAGCAAACAAGCTACCTCTCTCTCTCACTTGCCCTCTTGCTCTCTCCCAATCCCTCTCTATCATCTTTTAGTGCTATTATATGTATATATATGTATGTATGCATGTCCTGCTGCTATAGCTCCTTGACTTGCATTGGCATTTTCCCCCAACATCTTTCAAACTTGGGATGTGCACTTGTACACATATTTAAATGCATGTCCTTAATTTATCAATTTCCACTGGAATGGTCATGAATAATTTATTAAACAATAAAGATTAAGGACTGATTTTGTTTTAGGGTTTACACATTAGTTACACAAGCTACATAATTTCGTTATAACACGAACACAAAAAAGGGGAAAATGATGGTGTTTCGAAAGAAAAAGCTACTGCCACATTTTTATTCTATAAAATGTGCTCCTACAACATGGCGTCAACATATCTAGTAATCCTCCCATTTTTTTCTTTAATTTTGTTTTCACTTACAGTTTATTTGTGCTATGATTATCTTGTTCATTTTTAAATGATAATTAATTTAATTATTAATTTTTAAATTGTAATTGCCTTCCTAGTCAATGACTTGTTTTAACCACGTAAGTAAGCTTAATTTAAATGTTTTTATTTACATACTTCAAATTAGTTTCCTATTAAGCAAGAAAAGTAAGCTAAATAAGGTTGTATTGAGTTCCTAAGTGTAAAATGGCACCAAATAGGCAAAAGGGTAAGAAGATAATTTTGACCCAAGTGAGTGACATGGCTATAATTTTAGTGCAATTAGGGTCACATAAGTAATTTTGATTAAATAAGTTAAGGCCATAAGTTACTCTAATCACTGGAACCAAGAATAAAAGTTAAGGGACTAAAATGCAGAAACTAAGAAATTAGGGCTATTGTGCCACTTATGGCATAAAGTTTAAAGGCTATGGGCAAGGAGAACAATTAACCATGGGGCTCAAAGAGATGGTTTGGGAAGAGGTCTGGTAAAAAATATAGTGGTAATAGGTGAAGATCTTTTAAACAAAGGAACACCAACTATTCGTCATTCATCAGCTCTTTCCTAAGCCATTTTCAGATCTTCCTTTCCTCCAAAGCTCATCTTCATCATTTCTTCAAAATCTGATAAAATTCATGCAAAATTAAAGGTTCCAAAGATTGTATATCAAGCGTCCAACGTATTTTTTGTGGAATTGGTGCATTTGAGCTTGGTTTTGCAAGTTTTGGGTATAAACCCTAAGGTAAACTTCTTTGCTTCTATTGGTTCAGTTCTAAGCTTAATAAATGGTTACAAATGGTCTTGTCATTATGCCTTTGGTGACCAGATTAGTTGGATTTAGGATAAGAACTCAAAGGAAGCTCCCTTGTACAAAATGGTGCTTATGTGTGTGGCTTGCTTTGGATCTTGCTTAACTTATATTTGAGGTAAGGGATTTATGTTATGGCATGATTCAATGATGCATAAATAGTGTTATAACATGTGGGAGTGAGTTGGAATGAGTCCAAAGTGATTGGAATTAGTTCAGGTAAGATTTGGAACGAGATTGGTTGAGAAATGGACAAGGAAATGTAACTCCAAGGGCTAATACAATCACACTAAATATTTGATGTGATCACATCGAGGTCAAAAAAGAGAATAGGCTGCCTAAATGTGTAATGCAATTGCACAAACTATGTTGGTGCCATCGTACCATTTCCAACAACTTCCATAAAATTATGATGTCATGGCACTATAATATGCAACGTTGTAACATTATGCTTGAATTGTGTAAAACTTGTTTTTAAGTGTCCCAAATCAATTCCTAAGGCTTAGGTGGTATCGTAACATGTCTCAAAAGTACTCCTAAGATTTAATTATGAATCAATAAGTCGGTAATAAGTAGGTAGTTAAAAGGGCTAAGGAAAAGTTGATAAGTTAGATACCTTAAATCACAAGTAGGATACTAAGGAGGGACCAAGTATTGTATGAGTACTCCACTGGCCAAGGGGTAAGGTCATGAACCTCTAGCATTAAAGAGGGACCGAAGAACGGTTCTAGACCCTTGATGATCGAATTGTGAAGGCCAGGTAGCTCCAGGCATTGAGGAGTACCCAAAAGGTCCCGACTGAGTTGATGGGCTCGGTAAAGAAATCTACTTGGTTGCCCGAGCTGAGTTCAGGGGAACTTGGTGACATTTGGTACTAAGTTAAATTACCCATCACAATAAGAAAGGGGAAGATACAGGTAAGAGTTCATTAAGATATAACTTGTTCTAAGTAGCCTGTAAAAGGTATGCAAGGTCAAGTAAGCGTCGGCTTACTTAAGACGCCCGTAAAGAGGACTTAATGGGATTTAAATATGGTCTAGCATCGGATACGAAGACTAGTATTCAAGTACCCTAGCTGTATGAGCTTATAGCAGTTAAGAACACATTTGGGTATAAGGAAGTCCTAAATGCATAAACATGTGCATTCATTCATCCATCTATAGATTACAATGCATTACTATTGTTGTTTATTAATTGCTTGTGCTCATTGTTTTTTGTGTTTTGATTGCTCGGTTTGTTTGTATATATATTTGCTTTTTGTGCTTGTGTATGTTTTCCATACAAGTGCGAAATCCCTTACTAAGTTCTTTCAATTACCTACCCCTTAAGTGTTGTGTAGGTTATTAGAAGACTAATCGGGCTTAATAGTTGGTGATAAGCAATTGTTAGTGCTAAGTTTTATTCATTTTGGAGATACTCCCTAAGTATGAACCTTCTAGTTAATGAATACTTATAATGTAAGTTAGTGCTGACTAAAATGTTGTCTTTTTGTGTTTCAAAGCTACATATGCACAAGGAAAGTGAGGCTGGCCACTTGAAGCTATGTTGCTCTAGTGGAAAGCTAATGGTGGATCTTAGTAGATAATGTTGTCACTATTGTATGTAGGATAGTTTTCATTCAAAGTGTTACCTTTACTAGTGTGCATTAGTGTGTATAACACTATGTTACATTAGTGTGAGCATATAAGATTAAGATATATACATACAATTGTTACTTGAAGTTAAAGTAACTACAATTTTCACCTTTTGACTTGTTTTAACTTATGTTTTATTATTTGGTGTGTCATGGTTCCTTTAGAGTTTTATTTACTTGTTATTGCATTTCCAAACCAATACTTGCATATTTTCTGTACAAGGTAAGCTAGTAACTAGTTGCACGTAATGATTTAAATTACTTTAGAAGTAATAATTGGGCAATTGTAACTTAAGTGAGATCATAATTCCCTAAAAGCCTATCAGTGGTTACATTTAGGGCACTGGAACCATGTTCTGCCATATTAATGGTTTTTGTTCTATTGATTTTTTTTAATCATTAATCTTTGTCATCTATGCAACAACTGCTAATGGGTACTCTTTACACATGGCGTTCAATTAAATTTGCAACTGTTATTCTAATTAGATTTCGCTTCAAGGATTTGGACATATATCACTTACTAGAAAAAGAAAACATATATTTGTCATTTATGTTCTCTGTGTAGCTTTCATTGTTATAAGTAGTAATTCGTATGCACGTTATTGTATTTCTTTTCTTTTTTGTTTTTGCTTACACTAATTGCAAAACATAGGTTGTTCTTCCTTTTACTTTTTTTTTTTTTCGTGAAGTAAGAAGAAATTATCAAAAAGTAACGAACTCTTATGGGAAAGTATATATGTTCAGTTCCAAAACTTTGATAATATTTTCATTTAAGTTCTAAAATTCTACAAGTTTCTACTTAAGTAATAAAACATTCAAAACATAAAAAATTACTCTTAAACTATTAACCACCTATTCTGGAGTTAAGTTTAAGACTAACTGTTTATACATTTTGTAAGTTTTATGACTTAAATAAAAGTTTGCAAATTTTTAGGATTTAAATAGAAATTTACAAAGTTTTAGGACATACACCAAAAAAAAAAGTTCAAAAAGGATTTAGGACTAAAATTGGTGTTTTCCCCTCTTGAACAAGAACCAAAAAAATTGAAAAGAAAAGATTTGTTCTTCTCACCATAAAAGCATTTGCAAGAAAAAAAAAGTGAAAGACAAATTGGTATATGAGTTCTAAATCTTTTGCAACTATTTTATTTAAGTACTAAAATATTGTGAATTTATATTTTAGTTCAAAAATTTTTTGAATTTTTATTTGAATCTTAAAATTTGCAAAATGTGTAAATAGTTTATTGTAAAGTTAACCACAGAACAGGTGACTAATGCTTTACCACTAATTGTTTACACATTTTGAAAGTTTTAGAACTAAAATAGAAACTTGATCAAAGTTTTTGAATTAAATGTGTTTTTTTCCTTGAAATTGTATCATTAGCTTCTAATAGGAAAGAAAGAAAATAAATACTATGTTATTAATTGTATTGGTTATTGAAGATTGCATAAAGGGAGCAATTTTTTCCATTTAAAACTCATTTACACAATTTCTGTTATTTTTTTATGCTATCACAATTTATTGTTTGTAATGGTTATTATTTTACGATACATGTTGAGTTTAACCTCACACAGTATTATTCCTGGGGCTGCCATAGCGATCCGGTGTAATTAAAATTGCTTTGTAGGTGATTTTGAGCTTCAGGGCAATAGCGCTCTTATTATTAATTTATTATCGTTGTTGTCCATTTCCTTCTCGTTTTCTTCATGAATCCAAGTTGGTCTATCTTTTCCCCCTTTTGTTTTGTTGTTTCCATTATTTTCTTATTTTTTCTTTGTTTATTTTTGTTTGAACTTCTGTGTTTAATTTGAGTCGATGGATGATAAAAAAACAAACAAGACAAAACAGAAACTAAAAGAGAAGTTGGAATATTTATGCCTCTCTCGAAGTCAGGTAATTCGAATAAACAAAGACGACTGTATATTTCTGCTACACGAAAAGAATTGAATCAATCCACATATCTGAACTGATGAGTCTCAATATTCAGACTCATTTTTCAACAACTTTCTAACTTGTAATAAAATTTTCTGGCCAAATGTGTGTTTTCTTTTTGCGTGTATATGCACATGAAAACATAGTAATTCGTGTCAGAATCACATACCTTCCCGGCACCTAAAACTCATACTAGTTACTCGGGTTTCAGGCACAACAACTAGTTGACAACTCACTACAAGAAAAAAGTAGCATTTAGCCACAATTAATTAGCGATGGTAAAAAGTTTTAGCTATAGTAAACTGCCTTTAGCTATTTTGTACTCCCTCCATCCCACATTGTTTGCACCATTTGTATATCGCACGAAAATTAAAAAATGCTAAAATGATATACATTTTCCCCTTTTTACCCTTAACCCACCTTTTCTCTTGCTCCACTTGTTGCACCACCAAACCACTGGTTTTACCTCATCGCCTCCCCAGTTGCGATATCACCGTGTTAATCAGAGCAACAGGCTGCCTCTCATTCGCCACCGTTGCCTCTCCTCATCGGTTGCCTCCTCGATCTCATATTCCTTCAATTGCATTGTTGAGTCTGTCGGTCGCATACATCAATCGTGTCCATTGTCGCTCTCCTGGGTTGCATCGTCGATTGTGTCCATCATTGGTCCCCTGGGTCACGTCGTCGATCTGTCGGCTGCCTTAGTCTCCACCTCCATTGATCATCTCGATCTCCTCATCGCCAGAGTCAATGTTGGCCTCCGTTGATTACCTCCTCTTTTAGATCGCCTCGTTGCCAAAGTCCAGCGATGCTTTGACTTTTTTCTCAACTACCCTTGCCTTCAATCGATCAATTGAGCCTTCTCACCCACCATGTCCTCAATCCAAACAATCGCGACTTCGTCTCCATCCCAGTCATGTCGATCTCTAGCCATCTATCACTACCATTCTTGATATCCTCACATCCTTAATCACCAGCCGTCTCCTCAATTTATTGATCGTTGATGAAATGAGTGAGAATCAGTTTGAAGTTTTGGTGACAATTGGAAAATGGTGCAAAGAATATAAGATGGAGAAAGTAAAAAAAAATGATATATGTCTTTAGTTTAGAGATTGACATTTGTGACAGTCACGTCCTTGCTAAGGCTCACAACTAAGGTTAGCAACAGGCAACCGTAGCAATATATAATTCTTTCCTTTTTTTTTAAAGCAAAATTAAAGTAATTTTCATTTAGATTTTTCTACCTGGCCCTTTAAACTAGTGATGGCAAAGCCATCACTAATTTAACAACTGCTAGGCTGCCATTAGGGTTTAGCGACAACTGGGCCATTGCAAGGCCTTTTAAAATTTGGCAACCCTTTCCCCTCCTTTGTTTGCAGACCAGAGCTTCTTCATTCAAAATTTTGAATTTCACCCGCATTTCAGCTCCTTCCAATTCTAGCCATTCTAAACCAAATGTATCTTTAAATCTTGTGTTTCTAGGTTGGGTCGAGGCTAATTTCAATAAATACTGAGCTATAGAAAATTCCATCCATGGCTTAGAATAATTTGATGATCTTGTTTTTGTCTTATTTATGTCTAAAGGATTTGAAACATATACTAATATTCCATGACTAAGTAATTTCCTAATTAAAAATTATGAAAACTGAGACAGTTGTACGTAATTTTAAGTGCAAACTCTTTTTTTGCTGAGTGTGTTTGATTTGCAAGTACTAAATAGCAAGATAACGTGTATAGCAGTACCTTTTATGACATGCAGCCCATCACTAAATCAGTTATGTCATTCCAGTCACTACATTCAATGACGAGTGGCTAGCCACTAACCTAGCGATGGTTTGCCTATCACTATACTTAGCAACGGCTTACTTGTCACTTAGACTAGCTATGACTTGCTTATTGCTAATTACCAATAGGTTAACCGGCACCGTTCTGACATCCGAGATTCAATGACGGTCGATAGCCGCTAAGTATAGTGATAGTTGTTGTTTTTAACACAATTAGCAACGAGTCATTAAGTGGCGATCAACTAATGGCAGTTGTTGACACCCAATTTCGTCCGGCCATTAAAAAATTTAAAAAAAAAATTAAATAAAAAATTAATTAAAAAAAAATTATTATTATTATTACTAAAATTTTTTAATTAGTTTAAAATACATTTTTTTTTTGTTTTGTTTTGTGAAGATTTGATTTAAAATGATATATGTGTGTATATGTGTATGTTTGAAAGAAAAAAGAAAACTCCATAAAAATGACAAAATTAAAAAGTTTGAGGTAAAAATGACAAAATTGAGAAGTTTTGGGAAAATTGACAAATTCTGAAAGTTTCAGGAGCATTGGGTAATTTTTCGCATCAATTTTGGGCCAGACGGACGTTTCTGGCCCAAATTGACAGAAAATGATAAAATTGTCAAAATCAGAAGCTTCTGAAGCTTATCCAGAGCCTGAGAAACGTAAAGGACTGAAACTGTTATTTTTACCAATTTAAGAGATAAGTTTTGATTTTTTTTATTATTTAATCATCAACAGTTCAGCAAAACTTCCTCTATAAATAGGGGTCCAAATCTGTGGCTCAACAGAGAGAAAAGGAGAAAAAAAAATAAATCAAGCTTAGAGCTCCGTTTTAGAAAAAAAAAAGGAAAGATTCAGCCTTAATCCCTGGCCTCTCTTTCTTATTCCCAGAACACTATAAATTTTTCCTGTCTGCCGTTTAACTCCCCCATTTCACACTTCCGTTTCCCTTTGCGTGCCGTCACTCCTTCCTGCCTCCGTCACGCCGTCATCCGGTCGACATCGCCGTCGTCCAGCCACCGCCGTCGCCCATGCCGCCGCTTTCACCTCCGCCTCGTCGCTGCCTGGCCCCGGCATCGCCGCCCCTATTTCTTTTCTCTTCTCCTCCTCCGACGCGTTCTCCTTCCTCCTTCCCCTCCGCCGCCACCGCCGTTCGCCACCTTCGCCTCCACGCCGCACGCCACCACCGCCGTTGGCCTTAGCCCGTGCGCCCGCTGTGCTCACCCCTGGTCGCCGTCGCCGCCGTGTTGCTCCTCGCCCCCCCGCGTCGCGCTCTGTTCTCGTTTCTGTCAAATTCAAAATTATACTCTTAGGGTAAAACTCTGCTTTAATCCTTCATCTTTCCATGATTATTCATTTTGGTTACTAACTTTTTCATTTATTTCTGCAGAACTAATAACTAACTTTTAATATTATTATTGTTATTATTATTATTATTATTATTATAAGTTACTAACCTTTTAATTGTTAACAACTAACTTTACTTCACTAACTTTTATTATTATTGTTATTAATTATTAACAACTAACCTAACTTTACTTGTTAACAACTAACCATTATTAACAACTAACTTTACTAACTTTGCTAACCTTTATTATTATTATTATTATTATTATTATTATTATTATTATTATTAATGGAAGGTTATACCTCCTATTTATTTATTTTTAAGTGGATGGCCAGAAAGCCCCACTTTATTCTTATTTATTTATTTATTGTCCTTTAACTTTCCTTTATTTACTTTATGTGCTTTTTATTTATTTATTTATTTATTTATTTGCATATGTTATTTAATTTGTGCAAATTTTTTAAGTGAATGGTCAAAAAGCCCCACTTTATTTTCCTTTAATTTTCCTTTTGCTTAATTTATGCAAATTCTAATTATGTAGATGGTTAAAACTTATTTCACTTATTTCACCTTTAGTCATAAAATAAAATAAAAAATAAAAAATAAAATAATAACAAAATAAAAAAAAAAGTTTTTATGTGAATAATTAACTTTATACTATTTATTTTTTAGGGCTAACAAAAATCATTTTTTTTAACAAAAGCCAACCATCTTTTATTATTTTGGAATACATATTTTATTTATTATTTCGTTGAAAACAACAAAAAGTTAACCTTTTATTCCCTTTTTATTAAAATTATTAAACAAACATAATTAAATAACTCCAAAAATAAAAATCAATTCTTTTTAAATATATTTTTAAAGTAATGATTATTAAAAATTTAAGAAAAATAGAAAAATAAAAACAATAAAAATTATGATTAAGATTAATAATTAATTAAATAAAAAATTAACAAAAAAATTTAACTCCATCTCCAAATGATCCGCCAAGATCCATGGTTTAGAGAACGAAAAATATATTTTTTTAAATAAGTATAAAATAAAATTAATTTTTTTTATAGTTACATTATCAAATAAAAAGAATAAACATAAAATAAAATATATGAATGTCAAGATTTCTTTTAAAATTATATAACTCTTTAGTTTCTTTATTAAATAAAGAATCTTGATATTAAAAAAAAAATTACTTTTTAGTTCTTTTATAAATTGAGTAATTAATTAATTAAAATAAATAATAAAGATCTTTCATTGAATAAGAAAATAAAAAGAACAAGTAAAAATAAATAAATAAATAAATAAATAAAAAGAAAGAAAGAAAAGAATAATAAAAAGAAATAAGAAAGATTTTTTTTAACATTAAAGATCATTAACAAATCCAAAATTTCATAAATAAAAAGACTTATAAATTAGTAATTAAACTAATAATTAATTCCATAAAAAAATAAGAATTAAATAATTAACAATAAATTAAAATAATTTCCATATCCGGATGATCCGGCAGGCTCCACGGTTTGGAAAGTATCAACTTTTTAATTAAATAAATACAAAGATAAAAATTCGTATTTTCGATATGGATTAAATTATTTAAAATTTCATCAAATTCTGTGTCCGGGTGACTCGGCAGAGTCCATGGTTCGGAAATATCAAATTTTATACAAATTAATTACCAAAAATCCGCATCCGACTAAATAATTCAGTTAAAATTCCTGGTTTCGAAAATTAACTGAAAATTATTTAAAAGCAAAGCAAAACAAAAATTAAAATCAACTAAGGTGCCAATTTTGGGCGCTATAACAATATTGTTTTAGCGTAACCGTACTCCCGAACCCCCGAACTCTCGCAGACCATATTTTAGGTGTCCAATCAACCTAGGGAAACCGATTGATGGCGACTCCAGAAAACCCGACGTTGCCACAGCAGTCAACCATCACTATACTTGATTAAACGATGACTGACAATTACTAATAGCCATCATGAAAGAATAAACCGTCACGTTTATGCATTCATATCAATAAGTGGCCTGAGTATGGTAAGATGTCTGGCAGAACTCTTTCAGGATCCGAGCTGATGAGCGGAACAACATAGTGTTATTACAAAATTTTATCGTATAAAGCTCTCAAGTTAATTAATTATCACTATGAAAATTCTAATTTGTGTAAACAAAGCCGACTTGGAATTTTTATATATACCACTTGCTGTCAGCTAATTCATATAGATAAAGACGACTTTGAATTTCTTGTCACTGGAAAAATTGAGTTAATCCACTCGTACCTGGCAGCTGGCCTTTTTTGCTAGTAACAAATGAATGACAATTAATATTCATATTATACTATTTGGCAAGAACCTTCATGCATGTCATTGCATAGGGGTATTCACTATTTGAATAAAACCAAATAATTCAAGTGGATTATTTGGATTGGACAAAATAGTTTGGTTATTTGGTTATTTGGTGAAATTCTTATTTGGTTATTGGATCAGTTATTGATTCCTAAGCCAAAAACTGAACAAACCAAAAAATTATATGTATTTTATAATTATACTCATCAATTCCATATATGTAAGATCATTTTTTTCAATTTTGGACTATATGTTATGCATCAAATCTTAAATTTAGGTAAAAATGGAATATTATTAAAATTTATCATATCTTTTTCAAGTTTTATTTTACTTTTTCAATTATCATGTGTTTGATTCTAATAAAAAAAGAATTGAATTATAAAAATTAAATAAATTATATTATAATTTGGATGGTTCGGATAAAAACTGGAAAAATTGAATTATAATCCGGATGGTTCGGGTCAGTTTTAATATGTAATTCGGATGGTGTGGATTAAATTTAGGCCTAAATACCTATTGCTCCCCTGAACTATGGTGACTCGGACAGTTTGCCCCCTGATCTATAAAATGGATCAATTCGAACCCTAAACTTTGATGAGTGGGCCAATTTGAACCCTAAACTATGGTGACTCGGACAATTTGCCCCCTAAACTATAAAGTAGATCAATTCGAACCCTGAACTTTGATGAATCGATCATTTTAGTCCCTTGACTAAACCTAATTCTCACGTTATCCATCTTTAATAGAGCAGCTGCCGCTGCCGCCCCCTCTTCTGCCGGATCTCTACCTTCCACAACCTTTCCGCCTTCTTCTTCACTTTCCTCTTCTCCTATCTCTGACACCGAAGCAGCCTCTTCCACAACCAAAGTAGCCTGCTCCCCCACTGCTCCTTTGACAGTGCATCGTGCCACTTTGAGATGGATAAATCGTGCCACTTGTTGGATGGAGAGTATTTGAACGAATCAGATGAATCATTGACACGAAAAACATGCTCGACTTCAAGGCCTTCTTCTTTTCTTCATGTACCTTGTTTGTTAGTTGCAGCATAGAATCGTGGCATATCCAATTCCGTTGATGTCAATACACTATTGGTCTCCGATTGGAACTCTGATGTCAATATGCTATTGGGTTTCTGCGATGTCAGGAAATCCAATCAAAACTCAGGTAGGCAGGAGGAATATAAAGGCGGCGTTGGATCGAGGCGGTGTCAGGAATGAATGAGAGAAATGAGTAGGCTACTTCGGTTGTGGAGGATACTGCTTTAGTGTCAGAGATAGGAGAAGAGGAAAGTGAAGAAGAAGCCAAAAAGGTTGTGGAAGGCAGAGATTGGGCAGAGGAGAGGGCAACGGCAGCAGCTGCTTTGTTAAAGATGGATGACGTAAGAATTAGGCTGAGTCAAGGGACTCAAATGACAGATTCATCAAAGTTGAGGGTTCGAATTGCCCCATTCATCAAAGTTTAGGGTTCAAATTGATCCACTTTATAGTTCAAGGGGCAAACTGTCCAAGTTACCATAGTTCAGGGTTCGAATTGGCCCACTCATCAAATTTTAGGGTTCGAATTGATCCATTTTATAGTTCAGGGGGCAAATTGTCCGAGTCACCATAGTTCAGGGGAGCAATAGGTATTTAGGCCTTAAATTTACAAAAAAAAAAATTAATCGGATTGTTGTGTTCGGATTGGTTTTAAATCGATCCAACCGAATTAACACCCCTATTGCGTACAGATTGTTGTGCGTTATCGATAGTTATTGTTTGTGTTCATATGGGAAGTAAATTTATTAATTAGACTTATTTCGTCAAATGTTTTGGTTTAGATCTAAGTTTTAGGGCTCCTTTTGTAATTAATCCATCATCGGTTTGAGTTCGGTCTTATATAAATCTTTTGTATGTCTGACTTATGCCATAAGTCATCCTCCTATAATACATAAATTGACAGTTTGGTATAGATTTCTACAAATCATTCAATTACATCATAGGTCCACAAAAATCCTACAGGTTTAATTTTTTTTATTGGGTTTAGCTTTTGCCTCTTTTCTTTTCTCTTGTTCTATTTTTCATCAAGCAGAGCTCAACCTCCTTTGACTCTTTTCTATTGCTCCTTTTTCCACCTCTTCCTTCTTTGAACAAAAAAAAATCTCTATTTCTATTCCTTGCAGAATTTTTTTTATTGCTTACATTTAATTATGCATTATCTTGTTTCTCTAGTTTGCTCGGATTTCAATTGTTTACTTTGCTTTTAGTTTCAATCAGATTATAGTTGTTTGCTTTGATTTAGAATTTTTATATAATTTCATTATTTGCTTTAATTTAGATTTTTTTTTATTTCATTGATTGCTCTAGTTTGTTCTTTCTTGCAATATTTCCTATAAATAAATATGAAATTTAACACAAGAAAGTCTAAAACGGAAGAAATCAACCAGCCAACATTGAAAAATTGATATCTTATTCGTTTTCTATCAGTTCTTATTTATTCTTTTATTAGTAGTTGTTTTATCTTTTACCAGTAGTTGTTTGTTTTTTTACTAGAAGTTGTTTGTTATTTTATCAATTCATGCTTGTTCTAAAAAAAAATTAGTTGTATGTTCTTTTATTAGTTATTATCTATTATTTATTAGTAGTTAATTACTCCTTCTGTCCTATATTATTTGAAACACTCACTTTTTAGTAATTAATCTATGATTTTTTATTTTCAATTTTTAGTATATAAATAAAAAAAATTTAAATAAATGATAAATAAAAACCTATAGTTTCCAAATATATTTTTTAAAATTTTTTTAACAACCAATAATATAAATAAATTCAAGTCAAACTATGGCCAAAAGTCAACTATTTTAAACAATATGGGATGGAGGTGGTATTTTTTATTAATTCCTATTCACTCTTTAGATAAACTAGTTGCTTGTTCTTTTATTAGTAGTTATTTATTATTTTACCAGTATTTATTTGTTCTTTTACTAGTAGTTGTTAGTTCTTTTATAAATTTTTGTTTGTTCTTTAGATAAAATAGTTATCTATGATGACTTTCCTAGTCAATGCCTTGTTTTGACTCAATAAATATGTTTAATTAAAGTGTTTTTATTTAAATTCCCTAAATTAGTTTCTTATTAAGCAAGAAAAGCAAACTAAGCAAGGTTGTATTGAATTCCTAAGTATAAAATGGCACCAAATGGAAAAAAGGGTAAAATGGTAATTTTGAACCATGACTGGCATGGCCATAATTTCATTGAAATTAAGGTCATGTAAGTATTTTTTATCAAATAAATTAAAACCGTAAGTTACTTTAACTGTTGGAACAAAAAAAGAAAGTTAAGGGAATAAAATGCACTAACTCAAGAATTAGGGCTTTTGCACAGCATAAAAATTAAAAGCTAGGGCCAAGGAAACAATTCTTCCCCTTTAGGACCTAAAGACAACCAAGGGAGAAATAAAATAAAAATAATTTGGCATGTGGAAGAAAATTTTGTCAAAGTTTTAGTGGGAGTAGGTGATGACCTTTAAAACAACACAAATAACTATTCATCATTTATTTCCCAAGCCATTTTCGTTCTTCCCTTTCCTATATAGCTCATCTTCACCATTTCTTCAAAATCCCACAAAATTCATGCAAAATTGAAGGTCCTAAAGCATATATATCAAAGCTTTAGCTTGTTTTTGGTGGTTTGGGTGCATTTGTCTTGTTTCTTGCAAGTTTTGGCTTCAAACCCTAAGATGAGTTTGTCCATGGGTTTAACTTGGTTTTAAGCTTGAAATATGGTTAGTGATGGCTTTAATTTAGTGCTTGAGGTGCCCATTTTGCCTGGATTTAGGCTTGAAACTCAAGGGAAATAAATTGAGCTCAAGTGAGCTTTATGTGGCTTGTTTGCTTTGATCTTGCTTTGGTTTGTATTTAAGGTAAGGGGTTAAGTTAATCTAAGTTAAATTGATATATATCATATTTATTTCAAGAATGGGAAGTGAAATTGGATGTGCCAAAGAGATGGAATTGCTTGGAGATTCAGTGGAATGGAGGGTGTGGTAGGCACAAAATGGTTGCACCTCTAGGGGTAAAGCGTTTACACCCCCATGGTTGGTGCGACACCATCAATTCCAAAAAATGGCCAAAACTGAGATCATATCATATCTCATATTGGGGTGTGACCGCATCATGCCTTATTCTGCCCAAAATTCATCCTACGCAGCATTTATGCATTATTAAGGGCTTCTTTTCAATTCCAACATCATGGTAAATGTTAAATATATTCCAAAGTCATTTATAAGATAATTATAATCATCAATTATGTAGGGTAATTAAGTGTGTGGTTTAAGAGGGTTAGGTTTGGTGGATAATTAAGGGTACCTTAAGGAGGAATTAAGGTGCCAAGTGGGGGCTAAGTAAGGTTCAATTTCTCTAATAACCCAAGTGTTTGGTCATGTACCCTAGGCCACTAAAGTAGAACTTAAAGGAGTTTCAACCAAGCTAAGAAGCTTGGTAAGTAAGTCCACTAAGGGAGCCTGAGTCAAGTTTGAAGAACTTAGCGAAGTCAAAGCCACTAAGTCGATTACCCCGCACAATAAGCAAAGGAAAGACAGGTAAGTGACGAGAGTGGGTGAAGACCTACTTTAGGACCCATAAGCGGGACTTAAGGCAGGTAAAGAATTTGGGATATGTGGGTCAATGTCTTAGGTACCTCTACCGTTTGAGCGCACGGTAAGTCTAAGACACCTTAGGGTGTAACAAGTCCCAAGTATTGTATGTTGCATATCATTCACTCATGCATTGCATTTATCATTATTTTATTATTTATGGTTGATTATTGGAAGCTTGGTTGTTTGTTTTCCATATATACATGGTTGCTTGAGTTTTCTTGCAGGTACCAAAGGACCCCTTACTAAACACGATAACATACTCACTCCCTTAAACTTATCTATGCAGGTACTAACCCCGAGCCCAACAACTAGGTGGATAGTTATGGGCTAAGTTTCTTTATTTTGCAGTTACTTATTCTACTTGAAACCTTGTGTTTCCAAGTTACTTATAAGCTAAGTTTTGTGCTAACTAAGTATTTATGCCTTTATAGTCTAGAGGCTAAGAGTTACATGAGGACAAGTGAGAGCTTTGCACTTGGAGCTTGATAGCTCAAAGGTGGGAGCTCAAGTAGATGATCTTAGTAGTGTTTCGCATTCTATACATGGTACCTTGTGTACTATGACATTACCTCTATTAGGGCATATTGTGGTGTAAGACCATTAAGTTACTTTTGAGTACATGTTAGAGCTTACGTGTGTGCACAAAACTATTCCTGGAAGTTAAAGTAACTAGTGTTTTATTATCTTAACACATTTTAAATATGTTTTAAATGAAGCGCTCAAGAGAGGTTTTCTTTATTCATTTTATTTATTTGAGTTGCATTACTAGGACAAATGAATGCATATCTTCCTACAGGGTAGGCTAAGTAACTAGTTGCACATAAATTGTTTTAATTTACTGACAAGTAATAGTTAGCCAATAGTAATTAAGTGAGATCACAGTCCCTAATAGCCTTAATGCTAAGTAATCCATGGAACTCGTACCCCGCTCCGTGACATTATCTATTTTCTTATTACTAGTTATTTATTCATTTATCAGTAGTTATTTGTTATTTCACTAATAGATATTTGTTCTTTTATAAATTTCTACTTGTTCTGTAACAACCCTAGAAATTAAGGAAAAGAAAATTACCAAATTGTCCTAAATAAAATAAAATAAAATAAAAATAAATTAATTAACATTTTGTCCTCAAGGGTATTTTTATAATTTTTACCTACCAATTTAGAAAGTCAATATAAAATTAAGAATATTAATCCTTAGATAATTCATTTAGTACTTATTAAGTCAAAATTCCAAACTAGAAGCTTAAAGTCATTTTCTTTAGGCTAAGGGCATTTTTATCATTTCCAACTGAGCATCGGATGAAAAATCTAGGAGCACCATTGGATTCTTCTCGTGAAAATGAGTCAAGAGAAATTTGTCTCACTCAATTCTGAATTCGTTTGCTTAGATTTCAAAAAATTTAGCCTATGGATGTGTAGGGTTTAAACCGGGTTTGTGCTTTTGTTGTATATAATAATTTCCCAACTAACCCTAATTTTTATTCTAAAAAGTTTCAGCCGCATGCCTCCTTGGAATTTTGTTTGTTTAAAAAAAACAATTTAATTTAATTTACCTACTTATCTATATTTTCCTTATTTTAAAAACCTTCATTATTATCCTAATATAACTACAACTCTTTCTTTTAATTTAATATTCTTTTCCCGTATCTCTCCTAGGTCAAAAAAAAAAAAATTCCAATTCGGCACCAAAGCCTGCTGCCGCTTCCTTTCTTTTCTAGTCCATGCACAACATCCACTTAAGCAACAACAATAGGAAAAACACCAATGATCGCCATGTTCCACCTTGCCATTCCAGCCGCCTCCTTCAACCTTCGTGTATATTTCTCTTTTTCATTCCTTTATTCCATTTAGATAGCCTCCTAATTCCACCATTGTTCAGCGACTTGCATAGTAGAGTGGAGAAGAAATTATCACACCAAATGATTGTCATCGCACTCTCCGCTCCGTTACCGGCTTGATCGTGATCTTTGTCGAACCAGGGTAAGTCCAGCCCTTTGGGCTTTTATTTCTCCATCATCCAACCAATTTTGAATTCTATTTAATTCTCTATTATTTCTTAGGTTTATTAAGTTGAAGGGAAACCACATCCAGACACCAAAAGCGATCCTACGAGTACTGACGATTTTGATTTGATTCGCGTGAGCCAAAATTCTTCGGTATTACTCTTTTAATTTTTTTTTCTTTTCTTCCAGCACCTAAAGTCCTAATATTCTTACTGTAAGTTCTTGGTAGATCATTGTTAATCCAATTTTTGGGTTTTGCACTCGTTTCCGGTGCAATCGGGCCCATACTTGCTCCTAAACTCTGGTAAGCCACCGTAGTCTTTTTAAAATCCTTTTGGCTGCCAATTTCAAATCTTACAGCCATAACAATTATCTTATCTTTGCTGTCCATGTTGTTAAAAAAGTTTAGAAAAATCCTTACTTGAAGGCTTGGCGCTTCTTTGGACTCCCGGAGCGCTAGAGATCCTGAAAACACATTAGTAACCGAAATAAAAAAATTTTCCTTCCAAGATCAGTTTTTACAGCCATTAAATGAGCATATAAATTAGTGTGTGGTCGCCGTAATTTTTAGGATCAATATCAAGAAGGCTCCCAACACGATCCCAAATAGGCACGAGGCCACCGGAGACACCCCGAGACCCTTTTTGCTCACTAGGTAAAATTCTGACCTAGATGCCAAGAACATGAACCTTCCAAGTACCATTTAGGAAATTTCCAATTTTTAGTATATTTTTCTAATTTTCTACCTTACTAACATTTTGTAGGACCGTCATAGGAAATCGCCATCTTTCGCCATATTATTCCAAACTAGGTAAGGAGGAAGAGCGAGTTAGTTCTCGTGGGCCCTCTTAGGCCCAAAATAAGCATCAACCCGAATAATAAATTTTAAGTAAACAATTGGGCTAAAAAAAATCTTTAAATACATGGGCAACATGGGTAGGGTAATTAATTAGTTTTTTTAGAATTTTATTTTATTTTATTTTATTTTAGTTCTCTTCCATTGAGATGTAATTTTTGGTTGGTTGGTTGGTTGCATGGTTGTAATGATGTGATGTATGATGTATGATGTATGTTTGGCACTAGTATCATACTAGGACTACTTGTAACACGAATTAAAATAGAAATATGTTAGGACCGCCTAAATAAACTCGTTAGTACCATGTTTAGGGCCGGCGAGACAAACACTGCTAGTACCATGTTTAGGGCCGACAAGCTAGCTAGCAACGTGATGAGATTAAAGGAAACTGTTAGTGGTATGTTAGGGTCGTAATAAATTACTATAAGTCGGTAGATAAATGATTAGGAGCGTAAATCCTAAATGACAAACTTAGAAAGAATTCATGAGAGAGGAGATGAACATATATCATAAATACACTTAAAAGAAATATCATTGATTGTCATGTCATCATGAAACACTAAGCTAAGATAACAAGATAAAAGAAATATAATGCATTCGAATCATGGCACTCTACTAAAAAGGGCTAAATAAAATGAGCTACGATCATGCATCAATTGGCTGTTGCATACGATTGATGATTGTCATACACAAGACTGCATTAAATAAAGGATTTGAGGAGTAAAATAAAACACGAGGCATGCATGGTTGGCGACAAACCATATCTGCATGACCTGACAAGCCGTAAATTTAGATGAGAGGTTCGAAATGGATGATTCGAACCCGAGAGGGATGCTAAGGTGGCAGCAGACCGTCCCTAGTCATGACCCGATATTGACATGGAGTATGGAGATATGATTTGTGCGCTACCAGACCATAGTTGGCGAGAGACCATGCTTATGGCTGGTATCACGAGAGGCTCTACCTTGGCGTAAGTATCCCGAGAGGCTCTGGCTTGGTGGCATCCCTAGTGGCACTGCCTAAGAGTTATCCTGAGAGTGGGTGATGTACACACTCACCACCCTAGGTTCGTCTGACAGCATTTAAGTATTGGATTAAATGATTGATCAATAAGATATGATTTAATTGGTAAAAGAAATAATGCATATGCATGGTAGTTCAAGCATGCTAGTAGGATTTTGATATTGTTGTTATGATGATGTAAAAAATTGTTCTTTGATTAAATTGCTAGAAATTAAAGTTTATTATTCGTTGTTGTTTGTTTGGGGAATATTAAGACCCACGTGATGGGCCTGATACTTCCCCCTTACTGAGCAAGCTGTACTCACCCCTCATTCTAACATATTTTCTTAGGTGAGTACTATGAGGAGACAGAGTACACTAAACCATATAATGAGGTTCAAGATGTGGAGCGGACTGAGTGAGGGTACACTGTAGCCCCTCGAAAGTAAAACTGGCTGGGACTGGGTTTCAACTTTGTGTTATTTGATTTCTAAATAGACATATGGGTTGTTTAAATTGGTACATTATCCGTATATTAGTTTTCCTGGGATTGTCACTTAATTGCTTTGATTTTATTTAATACTCTTATTATTTGGAAAATAGATTACAAAAAAAAAATGTTTTACCTCATATTTACTAAATTATTTTTAATTAAATTATTTATAATTCTGGGAATTTAAGATATCTTTTAAAATTAAGGTTCATAAAATTGGGGGTGTTACATGTTCTATTCTTTTATAATAGTTTTTTATTAATTAATCAATAATTATTTGTACTTTTATCAATTCATATTTCACTACTAAAAAAACATGCATTTTCCAATAACAAAGTCATTGGAAATTTTGAATGCAATGATCTGTTGGACAAAGTGAATACCAAATTTTCCAATGGCTTGGTCATTGGATATTTCCAATGCATTAAGCTGTTGGAAACCTAGCCATTGGAAATTTTAAAATTTTAATTTCCAACACGAAGACCATTGGAAATTCTAGACCTTGGAAAATGATGCTATTGAACCAATAAATTTTACAATTTTAGAAAGTAAAGTAGTATTGTGAAAATATATTGTTATATATATTGATATTCATATTTATATATATTCATATGGATATATTTTTTTATTTCTTAGTTCTTTTATTAGTGTGGTTATTTGTTCTTTTATCAATTCTTACTTATTCTTTAGATAAACTAGTCATTTTTTTATTAGTAGTTATTTTTTTTATTAGTAAATCTTGTTATGGTGGAACATCATTTCAGTGCCCTGATTTTACTAACACTATAGGCTCTTTGGGAACTATAATCCCATTTAAGTCATAATTGGCTAGTTATTACTTACAAAGTATCTTAAAACTTTTACGTGCAACTATTTCTTAGCCTACCCTACACAAAAAATATGCATGCGTTATCCTGGCTATGCATTAACAGTAAATAAGGAAAAATAATAATAAAATAGTGACATGGCCTTTATCCAAGAAAAATAATTAAAAAAAAACACAATGTAAAAAATTTAGTTACTTTAACTTCAAGTAACAACTATGTACATACATCTAAAACTTATACACACCCAAATCTAAGTCTAGTGTTATACACACCAATGGATACTAGTAGAGGTAAACATAGTATACAAAGTACCAAATGTACAAAGCAAACACTTCTAGGATTCTTCTTTACCTCCCACTTAAGCTTAAGCTAGCTTTAAGTGCAAGCTACACATTCCTTGTGCTTACTCAGCCTTAAAAGTTTGGAAAGACATCATTTTGATCGGTACTAACTTGTTATTTAGTAGACCATGACAATTTGGTATTTCAATGCAAAACAATGGATGAGGTAATGTGTATAGGTTAAGGAAAGGAGGAAAGAAGTGTGTGCTTTGTAAACAACAAAAGAAGAGCTTTTTACCCAAAACTTCTAAAGTAGAATGACGGACTTTTCTCACCCTTACACATTAGGAATGAGAATCATTTGTAGAAATAATGGAGGCCAAAGGATTTTACTCTTTGGTAATGAGATAGGTCCTCCCCGTTTTAAAGTCACATGCAGAAAAAGTTGCAAAAGCAATTCAAGTTCTGTTATAGGAATTTCGGGACATGATGCTAGAGGAGTCACCTGATGAACTTCCACCAATGAGAGACATTTAGCATCATATTAGTCTGATTCCTGGAGTAAGTTTGCCCAACTTGCCCACCACCAACTGAACTCGAAGGAGTGCGACAACTGGCGGAAAATAGTGGAAGAGTTGCTATGGAAAAATATATCTAAGAAAGCATGAAACCATGTGTAATTCCGCTTTCCTGACAGTTAAGTTGGATCGGAGTTGGAAGATGTGTATTGACAGTTGAGCCATAAATAAAATTACTATTAGCTATAGATTTCCTTAACCCAGTTCAATGACATGTCAAATTCATTGCATGGGTTAGTAATGCTTTCCAAAATTAATCTTAGGAGCGGGTATCATCATAGTAGAATTCAACTAGGAAATGAGTGGAAAACAACATTCATGACCAAGGATAGGATGTATGCGTGGCTGGTCATGCCATTTGGTCTCACTAATGCACCGAGGACATTTATGAGGGTGAAGAATTAGGTACTAAAACCATTTTTGGGAGTTTTTTTGTCATATTTTGATGATATCCTTATTTATCATCACTCAGAGGAAGAACATGTATCACACTTGCACGAAGTACTCATAGTCTTTGCAGAAGAATAAGCTGTATATGAACTTAAAGAAGTGTAGTTTTATGACTAGCAAGATGTTATTCTTGGAAGTCAGTGTAGAAGGGATTCAAGTGGATGAAGCCAAGATTCAGGCTATCAAAGAGTGGCCTACACCGAAGAAAGTTTCTGAAGTTCAGAGCTTCCATGGGTTGGCCATTTTCTATAGGCAGTTTATTCGAGACTTGAAAAGCATTGCTACCCCTATTACAGAGTATTTGAAGAAGAGGAAGTTTCCTAACGTTGCTTGGATGACATGCTGCTCCAGTTGCATGGGTTGGTAGTGTTTTCCAAAATTGATCTCAGGAGTGGGTATCATCAAATAAGAACTTGACTTAAGGATGAGTGAAAAATAGTGTTCAAGACCAAGAATGGGTTATATGAGTGGCTAGTCATGTTATTTGGTCTCACCAATACATCGAGCACATTTATGAAAGTGATAAGTGAGGAACTAAAACCATTTATTGGGTGTTTTGTTGTCATATATTTTGATATTATCTTGATTTATAGTCGCTTAGAAGAAGAGCATGTATCACACTTGTACCAAGTACTCATAGTCTTGCAATAGAATAAGCTATTTATGAACTTGAAGGAGTGCATCTCTACAACTAGCAACATATTATATATGGGTTATGTACTTAGGGTTTAGAGGATTTGGGTAAATAAAGATAAGACACGGGCCATTAAAGAGTGGTATACACTAAAGATAGTTGTTAAAGTGTAGAGCTTCCATAGGTTGGCTACTTTCTACAGGTGGTTTATTCAAGATTTTAGTAGTATTACTGCCCCTATTACAAAGTGCTTGAACAAAAGAAAGTTTCATTAGGGTGGGGAGGTAGATGCAAGCTTTGCCTTGTTGAAAGAAAAGCTGTGTACCACACCAGTTCTTGCCCTACCAGATCTTGAGGCTCCTTTTAAGGTAGAGTGTGATGCTAATGACATGGGAGTTGGTGATGTCCTTTATAAACAACATAAGCTTGTTGCTTATTATAGTGAGAAACTTTTTGAGGTGAGGTGTAAAAGGACTCCCTAAGATAAGCAGTTCTATCCCATTGTGCGTGCTCTGATGGTGTGGGAACATTATTTGATTGGTCTTCAATTTATTATTTATTCTAACCATGATGCTTTGAAGTACTTGAATAGTTAGAAAAAATTAACAAGGATATGCAAGTAAGGTGGTCCCAGTTTCTGCAAAAATTTTCTTTTAAGCTTAAGCATAAGGCAGAAGTTTAGAATAAGTTTGCAAATACCTTAAGTTAGTGTGCAAATTTATTGTTGACATTGAGATAGTAGACTGTTGGCTTTCATGAGTTGTAGGAAGTGTAAACTACTGATGAGAATTCTTTTGGCATTTGAGAAAAGTGCGGAAAACAACAACCTGTATGCTGCTGATGAAGTAATCAGCTATGCATTCCTAAAACTATGTTAAAGGGAAAAATGATCTGAGATATGCATGGTGAAGGCCTAGGTGAACATATAGGGAGAAATAAGTCATTTGCAGTAGTTGAAGAGCATCATTACTGGCGACATATTCATAGGGATGCATCTAGGTTTTTGTAGAAGTGTTATGTGTGCCAAACAGTGAAGGCGCAATCCTAGAATATCGGTATGTGTATGCCTTTAACTGTTCCATCTAATATTTGGCAGGATTTTTCCATGGATTCTATTCTCAGATTACCTCAAATCCAAAGAGATGTAGATTCTATATTTGTTGTGGTGGACAAATTTTTTAAAATGGTTTGTATATAAATAAATAATTAAATTTAGGTGTACAAAAAAATATATGCTTACCCTAAATTGGTGATATGTTCTTCCCATAACGATCGTGGTGCCTGTAACCAAGAGATATAAGGCTCATCCCACAACCTCCTATGAATGGATGCTAATGTTAACCGTACAGACTCATTAGTAAGAAGGTTGTACGAAATTGAAAATATTGTTAGCGAATAAATTACTGTAAATAAAATTTAATTATATTAATTCCATTAGGCGAATGTTGTTAATACTTACTTGTGAGGGACAATCACTCAACGATCTCGTGAAGGGCGAAATGGAGTTAAGTCAGCATTTCTTAGTCTTTACCCTCGAGTGGCAGGGGTTCCGTCCTCTGTCCACTCAGTATCAAATGATCGGTTGTGTAACGACCCAAGTTCAGAACCGGTCAATGGAACACTTGCCCACACCACATGGGCATCCTTTAGAAAAGGATAAGCGATAGGTTTACAATTCACCCATGTGGGATATGGGGCCCTTATGTACCCAATGTCCTCGTTGGGGTCAATCGGATTACTTGGTTCCCCGGACTAAATAAGCTCTCTAATCGGACTACTTAGCCCCTAGCCAAGTAGCCTCTCAAATCCAAGATCAATCCCAGTAGATGATGCATGTGCACACTCACTATGCAACACCATCGTGGTCTCGGGTTGGCTTTGATACCATCTGTAACGGGCCCAAGTCCAGAACCAATCAACGGAACACCTGCCAACACCACATGGGCTATCCTTTATGAAAAGGATAAGCGCTAGGTGCTTATGTTATGGAGCTGGAGCCTATATATCCACATAAGGCTTCCCACAATTCACCCATGTGGGATATGGGGGTGTTACAAACTCCCCCTCCCCCCCTTATGTACCCAATGTCCTCGTTGGGGTTAAACGGATTACTTGGTTCTCTGGACCAAGGAACCTCTCTAATCGGACTACTTAGCCGTTGGCCAAGTAGCCTCTCAAATCTAGGATCAGTCCCGGTAGATAATGCATGTGCACACCCATCGTGGTCCCGGGTCGGCTTTGATACCATTTGTAACGACCCAAGTCCAGAACCGATCAACGGAACACCTGCCCACACCACACGGGCTATCCTTTAGAAAAGGATAAGCGCTAGGTGACAATTCACCCATGTGGGATATCTATTATTCAAGTTGATGCTTATTTTGTGCCTAAGAGGGCCCACGAGAACTAACCCGTTCTTCCCTCTTACCTAGTACGAAATAATACGGCGAAACGAGGCGATTTCCTAGGACGGTCCTACAAAATTTTAATAAGGTAGAAAAATTAGAAAAATATACTAAAAATTGGAAATTTCCTAAATGCTACTTGGAAGGTTCATGTTTTTGGCATCTAGGCCGAAATTTTACCTAGTGAGCAAAAAGGGTCTCGGGGTGTCTCTGGTGGTCTCGTGCCTATTCGGGATTGTGTCGAAAGCCTTCTTGATATTGATCCTAAAAATTACAGCGGGCACACACTACGTTATATGTGCATTTAATGGATGTAAAAACTAATATTGGAATGAAAATTTTTTTTATTTTGGTTACCGATGTGTTTTTAGGATCTCTGGCACTCTGGGAGTCCAAAGAAACGCCAAACCTTCAAGTAAGGATTTTCTAACCCTTTGTAACAACATGAATAGCAAAGATAAGATAATTGTTAGGGCTGTAAGATTTGAAATTGGCAGCCAAAAGAATTTTAAAAAGGCTACGGTGGCTTACCAGGGTTTAGGAGCAAGTATGAACCCGATTGTACAGGAAATGAGTGCAAAAACTGAAAACTTGGATTAACAATGATCTACCATGATTTTACAGCAAAAATATAAGGCCTTAGGTGCCAAAAGAAAAGAAAAGAAAATTAAAAGAGTAATACCGAAGAACTTTGGCTCACACGAATAAAATCGGGATCGTCGGTACTCGTAGGATCGGTTTTGGTGTCCGAATGGGGTTTCCCTTCAACTTAAAGAATCTAGGCAAAAATACAGAATTAAATTAATGTTCTAATACTTTGGAAGAGCCAAGAATCAAAGCATGGATGGCTGAACTTACACAGTTTGATGGAGCACTAGGTGGAGACAAACAACCGGCGTGAAGGGATGAAAGAATTGTGAACGATCGTCAGAAAAATCCAGTTTTCTTCTTATGGCTTAGGCAGCGGTTGATGGGGAGAAGAAAAGAATAGATTAATTTGCCTAGGTGTAGTTTCTACAGGCTCTTGGCAGCATAAGAACATGCGGAAAAATAAAAAAGGAAAGAACATGAATAATGGTAATATAATATTCAAAGTGATTTAATTAAATGAAAAAAAACGTAAGGAGATAATGAATTAATTTTTCAATTTCATTGTTCTAAAGGGGTTTGCGGCTGGATTCTATATAAGCGAGAAATTAGGGTTAGGGAAATAAAATTAAATAGATAAATAAATAAAAATATAATAATCCTATGTAGCGGTAGCATGAACCCGGTTTAAATCGTACATGTACGTTGGCTAAATTTTGGGAAACCTAAACAAATGAATTCAGAATTGAGTGAGACAAATTTCTTTTGATTCATTTGTGCGAGAAGAATCTAATGGTGCTACTAGATTTTCCATTTGATGTTTGGTTAGAAATGACAAAAATGCCCTTAGCCTAAAAAAATGACTTTGAGCTTCCGGTTTGGAATTTGACTTAATAACTACTAAAGGAAGTATCTAAGGATCAAGATTCTTAATTTTATATTGATTTTCTAAATTGGTAGGTAAAAATTAAAAAAATACCCTTGAGGACAAAATGTTAATTAATTAATTTATTTTATTTACTTATATTATTATTATTATTTTAATTTTATTTATTTATTTATTTAGGGTAATGTGGTAATTTTATTTTACTTAATTTCTAGGGTTGTTATAGCATCCTCCCCTTAAAAGAAATTTGTCCCTAAATTTGAAAGAGGCTGTTGAGAAGTACCTTAAAGCTGTGGATACTTTTTTCGAAGCTCATCCTCAACTTCCCAGGTTACTTCTTGCTCTCCATGATTATTCCAAATAACATTTACCAATTGAATGATTTTGTTGCGCAGAACCTTTTCTCTACGATCCACAATGGCCAAAGGTTCCTTGACGTAAGTTAAATCCTAGCGTAACTACAATGGCTCCCAAGGAATAACATGTGCTGGATCTGGCTGATACTTTCGAATATTACTCACATGGAACACGTTATGAATTCCATCCAAGTTAGGTGGTAAAGCTATTCTATAAGCCACCTCTCCAACCCATTCTAAAACTTCAAAAGGTCCAACAAAGCGCAGGGCTAACTTTCCTCTCACTCCAAAGCATTTAAGAACACATGATCACCAACAGAAAACTCCAAAGGACAACGCCTCTGGTTTGCATAACTACGCTGACTATCTTGAGCCGCTAGCAATCGTCGTTTGATTATTTTGACCATATCTGAAGTTTGTTGTACCAAATCTGGTCCTAATAAAGGCCTGTCGCGCACTTCTTCCCAACACACCGGAGTACGACAACTACATCCATACAAATCCTCATATGGGGCCATCTGAATGCTGGAGTGATAGCTATTATTATAAGCAAACTCCACTAGTGGCAGGTCATTATCCCAAGAGTTCTTGTAATCCAGTGCATAAGCTCTAAGCATATCCTCAATGGTTTGCATAGTCCTCTCCGACTGCTGATCTGTCTGTGGATGATAAGTGGTGCTCATTAATGTCACAGTGCCCAACTGTTCTTGTAAGGCCTGCCAAAACTGTGATGTGAATCATGGATCCCTATTAGAAACAATGCTCTTCGGTACTTCATGAAGATGAACTATTTCAGATATGTATAATTCAGCTAATCTAGCTATAGGCCAAGTCTTTTGGATTGCCAAAAAGTAGGCTGACTTGGTTAACCGATCAACTATAACCCATATTGCATCATGTCGATGACGAGTAGCAGGTCGCCCAACTATGAAATCCATTACAATGTCATGCCACTTCCATTGAGGAATCTCTAATGGCTGTAGTAGTCCTCCAGGTCTCTGGTGTTTTACTTTGACCTTCTGACAAGTCAGACATCTAGATACAAACTCTGCAATATCCTTCTTCATGCCACTCCACCAAAAGCTTTTCTTCAAATCATGGTACATCTTGGTGCCCCCCGGGTGGATGGTCAATCGAGATGCATGTGCCGCCAATAAAACATCATACTCCACCTCACTGGGGAACAACAATTCTGTTTTGAAATTTTAGGGTACCATCCACATCCACACTGAATCTTTTTTGCCCTAAAACTGACCATTTTCAGCATTGTGGATCCTCCTTTTGCGCCTCTTTGACCCTTGCCACAAGTGTAGGCTCCCTATGCAAACTGGCCATGAGAACTTGGGGTCCCTTCACTTGAACACCTTAGCTCATATGACTAAACTCCTCTAGTAGTTTTCACTCAGAAACCACCATAGCATTCAGTTTAGCACCCGTTTTTCTACTCAAAGCATCAGCCACTAGGATAAATTTACGTGGGTGATACTGAATAGTGCAATTATAATCGGAGAGATATTCAACCCAACGACGCTGTCGATTATTGAGTTCCCTCTGTGACAATAGATACTGTAGGCTTTTATGATCAGTGAAGACCTCAAACTCTTCTCCATATAAATAATGTCTCCAAAGCTTTAATGCATGTATGACAGCTGCCAACTCCAGATCATGAGTTAGGTAATTAAGCTCATGAGGCTTCAACTGCCTAGACCCATAAGCGATTACCTTTCCTACCTGCATCAATACACAGCCAAGCCCCTGACGTGATGCATCTGTATAAACTGCAAAACGACTCCGCCCATCAGGAAGAATAAGAACAGGTGCAGAGACTAACCGCTTCTTCAACTCCTGAATATTATTTTTGCACTAGTCGGTCCATTGGAATGGTTGATCCTTCTTAGTCAGTTGGGTCAAAGGGCATGCCAGCTTCGAATAACCTTCTACAAAATATCTATAATACCCAGCCAAGCCCAAGAAACTCCGAATCTCAAACACGATCTTCGGTTGTTGCCAGTTAACCACAGCTTCAACCTTACTAGGATCCACTAAAATTCCTTCCTTAGTTATCACATGGCGTAAAAAGGTGACACTGTCCAACCAGAACTCACACTTGCTCAGCTTTCAATACAACTTATGCTTCTTCAACGTCTGAAGTGAAATCCTCAAATGTTCTCTGTGGCTTTCAGCATCTGGTAAGTAAATCAGAATATCATCTATGAAAACAATGACAAACTGATCTAGGTATGGTTGGAACACCCTATTCATTAGGCCCATGAAAGCTGCAGGTGCATTCGTTAACCCGAAGGGCATCACTAAAAACTCATAATACCCATAACGAGTCCTGAATGCTGTCTTTGACACATCTCCCTATTTGATTTTCAGTTGATAGTACCCAGACCTCAAATCAGTCTTAGAGAACACTGATGATCCCCTTAGTTGATCAAATAGGTCATCAATCCGAGGTAAAGGGTACCTATTCTTTATCGTCCCCAGATTCAGCTGTCGATAATCGATGCACATCCTTAAGCTACCATCCTTCTTCTTCACGAATAAAATAGGAGCACCCCAAGGTGAAGTACTTGGACGTATGAACCTCTTTCCGAGAAGCTCTTGTAATTGACTTTTTAGTTTCGCCATTTCTGAGGGAGCCATTCGATAAGATACTTGAGCGATAGGAGCCGTTCCTAGTAATAAATCAATGGCAAAGTCGATATCCCGGCTAGGTGGCATTCTAGGTAACTCCTCTGGAAACACTTCTGGAAATTCTTCCACAATAGGAATACCAGCTACTGATTCAAGCTTATCTGACTCTGTCTGCACATAAGCCAAATAGACAACACCACCTTGATGGAGATATCTATTAGCTTGTAAACTAGAAATTAAGATTGGAGTGAAGCTCTTTTTATCCCCGACAAACTTCACTTCTGACCCATCAGGCAAGGAGAAAGTAATTAGCTTCTGATAGCAATCCACTTTAGCATGGTGACAATGTAGCCAATCCATGCCCAAAATACAATTAAATTTAGATATTCTAAGCACAAAGAAGTCAGTGTCTAAATCGCATCCTCCAACAGAAATCGAGCAAGATTGAAGTACCTGAGTAGAACTCATACTAGTGTCTGATGGTGTAGAAACCATTAGTATGAAAGGAAGCTTTTTAACAGGCATGCCTAACTAATCAGCTAGTCTAGGAGATATGAAAGAAAGTGTGGACCCCAAGTCTATAAGAACTCTAGCAGAGAACCCAACAATAGAAAGAGCACCTATGACCAATTCAAACAATTACTAACCTAAGCATGCCGCTACCATAAACTTGAAATTAAAGGCTATAATTAAAAGCTATAAATAACAGCGTACCTTGCACCACACCTGGAGCATCCTCTGCCTCCTCGGCTGTCACTATGTAAACACGTCCTGCCACATGAGGTTTCTTTGTTGGTGGTCCTGCGAGTGCTGCTGGTGGCACGTGTACTACTAGTGAAGCATCCCTCTTAGGACATTGCCTGGAGAGATGCCTTATCTCCTACCAATAGAAACAGGTCACACACCGCCCTCCAATTGGGTGAAAGAAATGACAAGTCTGACATCTAGGCCCTCCCTGGCCCTGAAAAATCGGCCGCACTATAGGCCCTTATGTCCAATTAAGCTGTAGTCGGGTAGCTCTGCTATCGATTGGCTGACCTCTGCCAACATGTCCTTGCCCTTTAACAGGCACTGGTCGTGGTATAGGATGGAAACTGCCTGCATGTGTAGGTCGTGATGGCATACGACTCCGACTTGTGTCAATAGGTCTAGATAGTTGCTTATCTCGCATCCTTGCCTCACCCCGTTAAGCTAAGGATACTACCTTCTCAAAAGGATCAATCTCTTGCATAATCAGCCTATCTGCCAGCTTGTCATGCAAACCATTAACATACCTCTTGATTTTCTTTGGTTCATGTGCCATAATGTGCTCAGCATAGCGGGCCAAGGCATTAAATCTAGTTATGTACTGATCTACTGTCATGCTCCCCTGTACCAGTGCAAGAAACTCCTGCTCTTTTCTATCCCTCGTGGCCTCAGAGAAATATCGACCATAGAAAGTATGCACGAATGTCTCCCAAGTGATATATCCACCTCAGTTGTCAGAACCCTTGGTCGAGTGGCCTCCCACCATGTTTAGGCCTCCTTAACCAAGCTAAAGGTAGCTAAGTCCACCTTGTCCTTTTCTGGAATTCTCAAAGCTGTAAGTGTCCTCTCCGAAGCTCTGATCCACTCCTCAGCTTTGGTAGGGTTAACCCCACCAGTATACTCACCAGTTAGCCTCTTGAACCACTCAAGTAGGTCGGCCCTATGTTGACATTTGGCTGGGGCATAAGGCTGCTGCTCCCACTCATTCAAATTTTGAAAGTACTGGCCTAAGGCAACAGCTGTCTAACATAATGGATCATCATTAGCCTACTGACCAAGATTCTGGGCTTGTTGCCGATGATTCAGCATGTCTTGTCCAGGCACTTGAGCATGCTGACCTCAACCTCGTGGGGGTCATCCTCGACCACAAGCTTGTTGCTCATCCTGTGCACCTCACCCAAGACCCAAGGCAGGGTACTCATGTGGGTCCATGACCTAAAAAGGAAAATATAACGACCCAAGTCCAGAACCGGTCAACGGAACACTTGCCCACATCACATGGGCTATCCTTTGGAAAAGAATAAGCGCTAGGTGCTTATGTTCTGGAATTGGAGCCTATATAACCACATAAGGCTTTCCACAATTCACTCATGTGGGATATGGGGGTGTTACAAACTCCCCCCTTTATGTACCCAACGTCCCCGCTGGGGTCAATCGGATTACTTGGTTCCCTGGACCAAGCAACCTCTCTAATCGAACTACTTAGCCCCTGGCCAAGTAGCCTCTCGAATCTAGGATCAGTCCCAGTAGATGATGCATACGCATACCTACTATGTCACATCATCGTGGTCCTGGGGCGGCTCTGATACCATTTATAATGACTCAAGTCCAAAACTAGTCAACGGAACACCTGCCCACACCACATGGGCTATCCTTTGGAAAAGGATAAGTGCTAGGTACTTAGGAATGAACTCTTAGTATAAGGAAGTTCCCCCATCCCATACCAGTGGACACAGCCATATACTTTGAACCAAACCTGGCTCTGATACCATCTATAACGACCCAAGTCCAAAACCGGTCAACGGAACACCTGCCCACAGCACATGGGCTATCATTTGGAAAAGGATAAGCGCTAGGTGCTTATGTTCTGGAATTGGAGCCTATATAATCACATAAGGCTTTCCGCAATTCACTCATGTGGGACATAGGGGTGTTACAGAAAAGGTTTAGTCCAGCGCAGTTAAACAACTTTGGAAGTAATTTTTTAACTTAGAAAACTAGGTGAGGCTCTAGCTCCTATATCAGTTTAGACGTTAAATTAATTGGTATATTATTTTACGAGTCCCCTTATTGAAAGCCAAGTTCTTAACTTTTGTTTATAATCTTGCTAATATATTATGCTCAATTATCAACACTTTTTGAAACCTATCCAAGGTCTCTAACTTAGCAAATAAACAAGACGCATACTTACTGAGTGAGGTCGTTGCCTTCCTCGAATCTGGCTCTGATACCATCTGTAACGACCCAAGTTCAGAACTGGTCAATGAAACACCTGTCCACACCACATGGGCTATCTTTTGGAAAAGGATAAGCGCTAGGTGCTTATGTTATGGACCTGGAGCCTATATATCCACATAAGGCTTCCCACAATTCACCCATGTGGGATATGGGGGTGTTACAAACTCCCACCCCCTTATGTACCCAACGTCCACATTAGGGTTAATCAGATTACTTGGTTCTCCGGACCAAGTAACCTTTCTAATCGGACTACTTAGCCTTTGGCCAAGTAGCCTCTCAAATCCAGGATCAGTCCCGGTAGACGATGCATGTGCACACTTATTATGCCACATCATCGTGGTCCCGGTCGGCTCTGATACCATCTGTAACGGCCCAAGTCCAGAACCGGTCAATGGAACACCTGCTCACACCATATAGGCTATCTTTTAGAAAAGGATAAACGCTAGGTGACAATTCACCCATGTGGAATAAATAAAATGGGGATGTAACACGATGACTTCCTAGCATGTCACCGATGCTAGTACCACTCTCGCCCAAGCACGCTTAACTATGGAGTTCTGATGCGATCATTCCAGCACTTATTGTCAAAACTCCACAGTTAAGCATGCTTAGGCGAGAGTGGTACTAGCATCGGTGACGTGCTGGGAAGTCATCATGTTGCATCCCCTATTTATTTATCCCACATGGGTGAATTGTCACCTAACGCTTATTCTTTTCTAAAAGATAGCCTATGTGATGTGGGCCGGTGTTTTGTTGACCGGTTCTGGACTTGGGCCGTTACAGATGGTATCAGAGCCAACCCGGGACCACGATGATGTGGCATAATGGGTGTGCACATGTATCGTCTACCGGGACTAATCCTAGATTTGAGAGGCTACTTGGTCAACGGCTAAGTAGTCCGATTAGAAAGGTTATTTGGTCTGGAGAACCAAGTAATCCGATTAACCTCAATGAGGACGTTGGGTACATAAGGGGGGGAGTTTGTAACACCCCCATATCCCACATGGGTGAATTGTGGGAAGCCTTATGTGGATATATAGGCTCTAGCTCCATAACATAAGCACCTAGCGCTTATCCTTTTCATAAATGATAGCCCATGTGGTGTGGGCAGGTGTTCCGTTGACTGGTTCTGGACTTGGGCCGTTACAGGTTGGAGGTAGGTGGGTTAGCCTACTACTGTTAGTGCCCGCTTAACTATGGGCTCAATAGCATGCCTAGCTTTAGGAGTTCGATGGAGGAAGCACCGAACTCAAAGGTCTGTGGGTTGGTGGCCATATGCCAATACTGGGCGTGCCCGGGAATATGACTCATGTCCGTGTGATACCCTTCTTGCGTATCATCGAATAGTTGACTACTAGATGTACCAGTGATTAATGTCTAGGGCACATACGGTCTCTGGCCTTGAGTTGGCAGCACATAAGTCGGTGGCACCTAAGTCAGCAGCACTTAAGTCGGCGGCACTTGAGTCAATGTCAGCAGAGTTAACGACACCTACATCAGTTGGACATGGGTAGTAGAGTGGTGTACCAAGCATCCTCGTGGACCTTATCCATGTCTCGGGTCATGCCCATAATTAGCTAGGGCCTTGCTGTGACGAGCCATCCTATAATCTACAACAACTTTTACTATATATAAATTTACATATTTATTCAAATTTTATTTGGCTTTAATGAAATTTTATTAAATTCTATTAAGTTTTGAGTTAAATTATATTAGGATGATTATATTAAGTTAAAAAATTAATTTATATTATGTTGTCTTAAATTTTTATTGATTGTATTAAAAAAAATAAATTGGTGTGAAAATTATTGAAATTACTTGCACTTATTAAATAGAAGGAGTCTGTAATAAAACTAACGAACATGTAATTAGTACCAAGTAATTAATATGATGTAGAAATTAATTTTTCCAACTAATAAATTAAAAACTAATTTTCAATTGAACTAATTCATTAAATAGACCTAATTAACAATGTGTCATAATTAAACAGACCTAATTAATACCAACTAACTAACAATCTAATAGTTAATTAGAACTAATTAACAACATCTGTGAATAAAACTACCACTTAGCAATTAATGAATAGAAAATTAATTAACAACATATATCATTAAGTACTACTAACTAGACATAATTAACAACAATTATACTTAACAAATACTAATTAGCAATTAATTAAAAAATTAACAAAATTACTAACATGGATGTTTGTGTGTGTGTGTGTGTCTATATAACTACCTAAGTAACTTAAACAAAAAGGCTCGACACATACCTAGGGGGAGACTTTGTAAAGAGGCTGAGGGACACTTGACTCTAGTCAAGATCCACTTCAAACTTTTCCCATTGGCCTCCAGGGATGTGGTTGGACATTTGATGAGCTAGCTACTTGGACTATGCCACTAGGCCGAACATACCGACTAGGTATACCAGCATGCACCCTTACCTCACACACTATAGGAGATTGATATTGGCATCACAGAGGCTTGCAAACGCGCAAGGTAACAATCATCTGTCATTGGACTTCATGGACAAAGTGCCATAGCACAAATGTCCAACTATGTTTCAATCAAGAGTTGATCAATATGACCTTGGGTCATTGGCTCTTAATCGATCTAGGATGTTCCCAAAGTAAATTACTTGTGACGAAACAACAATTGGCGATGGGACAATAACGAGGAAAGGGCGAATCTAGCAGGACACTCCCGTAAAAGAGACTTCTAATGATGAGGAGACTTTCAATGCCTCACCGATCCCTAGGGGCCCATCAAATTGACTTATGGACACCTCCTCTAGTAGGAGAGCGTCAGACGATCGTCCCATGCGAGTAAGTATACTATATTTTCAATGTTTTCTTAAAGCCTAGAATTTCCAAAATTCCTTTGAATTAATTAAAATTTTAATTAATCATTGCAGTATTTTACTATATATGTTTGTCCAGCAGATCAACCATTTTATTGTTCGACAACTGTCGAGTAGACCTTGGCCCTTATGCACGAAGATACCACACAAGATACGTGAGGAGTATGTCACCCCACTAATTGTAAGTTTCTTAACTATTTTTTCAGTATTCATATTAGGCGATTGGTGTTTAATTAAACTGACACAATGTTAGGAGTTTTATCAGTGGAACACTCAGGACTTCACTAATATCGCTGAACTCATTTTTTACTATTGCTTGAGTTCCACACAAAGTATGCAAATGAAGGGAATATGTGGTGAAGGCAGTCTCAGGGTGGAATATTCAAAATCCTAACTTCAATCTCTTGTGGCCACATGTTGCCCTCACATAAGATGCCAACTTGTGGTAAAAAATGTGTGACTTCCGGTAAGAGTAACAACAAATATAGTTTTAATATGGGAAAAAGGTTAAGAAAGTGATGGATGAGTTGAAGGCTATCACGAAGTGAAAGATGGACTTTATTCCCGGTGAGATACACTCAAACTAAATACTAAGTCCTGCATCCCTTTTCACATTTATTTCACATTTATTATATAATAATATTTCATTTGTTAATTCTTAACACATTATTGTGGGCTAACAAATTTGAAGGACAGGATCCATCCATCGAGGATTAGTAGACCAAGGCGCACATTCAAAAGAAGCCTAGCTAGTTGGAAGATCATGTCATACCCTAGCTCAAGGTAAACTTCTCTTTTTCACTCTCGTATGTTGGTACTTACTAATAAACACCTTATGGCCCAACACCATATAAGATGTATGGAAAAGGTACTCTAAATGGGTGATAATCCTGGGGTCATTTCTATAAAGGCTCTCCAAGTACTTCCCATCATTTGGATGCCAAGGTAAGTAAATCCAAAGTTTTTTTCCTTCAATAAGTTTTATTATGCAAGAAAAATAAGCTAAGTAAAGGTTAAGTTGAGTTCCAAAATGTAACTTGCACCTAAAGGGTGAAAAAGGCAAAATGGTAATTTTGGCCCAAGTCAATGGCACGATCATAATTTTAGTGAAATTAGGTTTATGCTAGTGTTTTGAGATGAATATGTTAAGACCATAATTGTTTCAAGCCATTTGAACTAAAAGTGGGAGTTAAGGGTTAAGAATGCACTAAGTGAAAAATTGAGATATTATGTCTTATAATGGCTTAAATGACTTAAGGGCAAAGTGTGAAGGTAAGAAAAGCCTTTCTATAGGGCCAAGGAGTGATGGTGTAAGAGGATTTTAAGTAGCCTAAGTGAATCAAAACTAAGTTTGAAGGCCAAAGTGTGAAGTAGAAGAGAAATGGGCTTAATGGAGTAGTTGAGATATTTTTAGGATGGAGGATGACACTATCTATCATCTCCTTCATTTGGAAATTTCGTGGCTACCTCTCCTCCATAGCTCTCCATCTCTAAACCTCCCAAATCACCTAAAATTCCATGAAAATTAAAGGTCCCAAAGCCATCCCAACAAGCCCTTAGCTCATTTTTTGTAAAATGGGTGCATTTGGAGTTGTTCTTAAATTTTTTTGGTTCAAACCATAAGGTAAGTGTCTTTGATCCTTATGGGCTAGTTCTAAGCTTGTTAAATAGTTAAAAATGGTCTTAATTTCTTCCCCTTCATGTCCAATTTGGTTGAATTCAAGCTTCGAACTCAAATGAACTCAAATGAGCTCAACTATACTTGTAACTTGCTTCTTGCTTTGTGGATGATTTAAGGTAAGGGATTTATGTTATGGCATAATTAAATAATGTATAAGTAGTGTTAGAACACCTGGAAGTAAGTTGAAATGAGCCAAAATTGATTAGAATTGATTTGGGTAAGGTCTGGAGCAAGTTTGGTTGAGAAAGGGGCAGAGAAAAAAAGCTCCAAAGGTTAATGTAGTTGCACTAATTATTTTGAAGTGATCGCATCAAGCTCAGGAGGAAGAAAAAGCTTCTTGAAATGTACAAAGCCATCACACCAACTATGCTGGCGTTATCGCATCATTTCTAGCAACATCCATAAAATTAGAATGCGGGCGCACCACAATATTCAATGCTACAGCATTGTGCCTGAATTGTGCCAAGCTTGTTTCTAAGTGTCCCAAATCAACTCCTAAGGCTTAGGTGGCATCCTAAGATGGCTCAAAAGTGCTCCTAAGATTTAAATATGCATCAATAAGTGGGTAATAAGTTTGTAGTTAAGAGGGCTAAGGAAAAGTGGATAAGTGAGGTACCTTAAGTCACAAATAGGGTACTAAGGAGGGACCTAGTGTTGTATGAGTCCTCCAATGGCCAAGGGGTGAAATCGTTAACCTCCAACAATGGAGAGGGACCCAAGAAGGGTCCAGGACCCTTGATGACCCATGAGGAGAGTCCAAGTGAAGGTTTTGGGACCTTTGATGACCTATGGGGAAAGTCCAAATGCCTTCGGGCATTGAGCGATGCCCAAGAGTCCCAACTGAGTTGACAGGCTTGATAAGCGAATTCACTAAGTTGCCCAAGTCGAGTTCAAGGGGACTTGGTGAAGTTTGGCCACTAAAATCAATTACCTGACACAACAAGTAAGGGGAAGTTATGGGTAAAAGGTGAGTAGGTGACAATTTACTCTAAGTAGCCTGTAAAAGGCAGGGAAGGTCAAGTAAATGACGGCTTACTTAGGACGCCTGTAAGGAAGACTTCATGGGGTTTAATCAAATGCAAGCACCGGATATGAGGGCTAGTATCCAACTACTCCAGCCATATGAGCAAATGGCAGTTAAGAACACGTTCAGGTGTAAGGATGTTCTAATTGCATAAACTGGTGCATTCACTCATCTACCCATACATTACATTGAATTATTATTGTTGCTTATTAATTTTTTGTGCTTATTGTTTATTGTGTTATTTGATTGCATGTAATGATTTAAATTACTTTACGAGTACTAGCTAGCCAATTGTAACCAAAGTGGGATCTTAGTTCCCTAAGAGCCTACCAGTGGTTGCATTTAGGGGCACGAAGCCCTGTTTTGCCACAATTTCCTCACCCCACTTCATCATTGATTCAAGATTGCAATCCTCAAGGAGCACCACCGAAGAAGAGGGAAGAATTTGATCCTATCCTCATCTCATATACTGAGTTGTATATGAAATGAACTTATTTGTGATGTTAAAAAACCAAAGATTTGATAGTTGTGCTCAACTAGTTGATTGTCTTTGCCCAACACCACAATTTCATGCATAATAATGCTCCACTCAGTCATTTATGTTTCCAATATCATTTACTGCAGCTATTTCGCAAAAACAAGAGCATCCCCCACATTCAATGTTGGAGTTTCTCATTTGCTCACATGCAAGCTTTTTTATTTTTTATATATTTTTGAATGGAATAAAATAAGTTCATTTCTTCCGGCAAGTTATTTTCTTTCTACAAGTTATGTTCTAGGAAGGCAGCTCTTAGAACTCCGAGTTCTTCATATACTTTATTTCATTAATTCAAGAGATGCAGTAGGGCACAACAACATACAAACACTGAGACAAAGATAATACTTGAAATTAACAGAAAAATAAGAGGCAGTTTATTCATTAGTACTAGTACTAGAAATTATTCAAATGCCTCATCGCTGCTCCTGCAATTACGCAAGCATTTTTTCCTTATTTTGGGGCTGTTGCCCTTTGGAACTGGATGGAAACTGAAGGAATTGCAGTGACAAAGTCCATTCGATACTTGATGTCACCCCACCGACGTTATCCCTGGCGGCAGAAGTCATAATCTCTAGGTTTGCCTTGATTGCCTCCCAATCGATAACTTGAGTAGCAAGATAGATCTTTGTGTAAGCTTGCTGCATGCATGTATGTGGTTCATTAATGTACCTAACTAGGTAAGTTTAAGCCTCCCTATAACACATACATACCTAAATAATGTCGAGCTACGTACCTTCCTTGGTCCAGCTGTAGAATTTTTCCAAGCGACTACAATTTTCAAGGGAGCTTTTGTCTAGGAGTATATACACCAAAGCTCCTGATGAAGTGTTATTATTTGCTGTATCTAGTAATTGCTCGAAACTTTCTGTATCGCTGTTCAGGATGGATTGCGGGTAGGGCTTACTAGGGTTCTCCTAGCTATTCCATTCCTTCTGGTCCATCAAACCTGTGGCATAGTTGAGGTAGTTTGGAATGGTGCCCTGCGTTTTGCCACCAGCCACTATCTGCAAATATTGCAGCTTAATTTTGAGAGAAGAATCACGTAAAGGAATTAAGTAAAACATACTAAACCATTCGTAATAGCAAATAAAGGATATTACCAGGTGATTCGGATACTCTTGCTTCAAAGTTTTGCACTTATTTTTTTTTGCCTATACTTAGGGCTATGTTGTGAGAAATCTTGCAAATGGAAAACTCTTTTATGTAGAAGTTTGCTGTCTGTTGTCTGTCGATTAAGTAAATGTGATTATTAATTTTTTAAGGCAAAGAAGTATATAACATACATGGTTAAAAGTGAAATTCTTCTGTCATATGCTGCTGTGTTCTTTTCCAACTTAAAATTTTTTTATTTTGTCTCTTCATAGCTTGCTTGTGAAAAGGACTTTAATTTACACCCCTTAATAAAATTAATCTTCAATAATCACTATATATAGAAATAATCACTTTTAATGTATTACTTACATTCTTTTTTCAAAAGAATATTTGATTTATGCCATTATAACCATAAAAAATTGCGACCAGCATACATAGATTCATGCCTTTGTAATTATTAAAATTTATGATTATAACTTTTTATGGGAAAGAAACTTACAAAAAGACTTAACTAAAAGGGAATTTTAAAAATAACAATTTCAAAGTTTATATCCTTATGATATATAATGTAACATGAATGACACATATGGTATAGTGTAACGCCGGCTCCGTCACAACAATGGGTGAAACTATAGGGAGCTAGTAGGGGCCCGACACTACAAAAAAATAGCTATATGTGACAGACAATATAGTTATCAATCAGTTGCAAAACTAATAAAAGCAACTGCAAAAATGGTAGCTCGAAACAGCGGCTTTTTTATAGGTTGCTAAACTCAACCAACTAGAATACAGCTGGAAATAGCAACTAAAAAAGTGGATGAAATTGCAGTTGCTAGTTTTGAAGATAGTCCTATCTGATCCACTAAGATTTCAGCTGCCAGTTTTGCAATTAATTTCCCACCAAAATAGAGTAACAGTTTCATATCAGTTGCGGAGTTATTTCTAAATAGTTAGTGGTATTTTAGTTGCTTTATGTTATAGATATATATACATAAAATGTTAAAATTAAATTTCTAATACTGAATTTTAGTTAAATTAAAATATAGAAAGCAATATCTGTTGAGGTGGAGTAGTAAAAATAAAAAAAATAAATAAATAAAAGCTTCTTAGGGAAATAGAATTCACCTTTGCCATTTTGGATTCGATTCTACTAAGAATCCTTATCAGTCGCCATATAAACACCTTAATAAAACTCCATTAACACCGAATATGGGATCTTGAAATTTGTCAATTCTTGGAGCGGAATGGGATTTGTGTTACTGGTTGAGGACCTTGATCTCGCTCTAGACCTGTCGGAAACCAACTACTCCACCGTCACCACCAAAACTTTGTTGACACTAAAGATCAAACACAAACAGGAACACTTTTCTGAAACCTTCCCTAAAAATCTTCAAGACCATTCCAACTTTTCGATTCCTAATCCCATTCCTGGCCCCTTGCTCCCATCTCCTGCTCAACAACCACCTTCACCATCATCCAAAGAAGACCAGCAGAGACTATTGCAATTAATTTGACAGCACTTTCGAGCTCTTCCACACAACATTCACCGAAAGATTGGTGATCCAAGTGAAAGTTTTGTATCCTGACCATTAGATTAGAGGCTTTGTTTGGTGATTGGTGCAAATGAGTAGGACCAGATTGATGAATTAGTACGCCCAGCATAAAAAAGTAGATATGATGGGAAAAGGTTATAAAGTGGTGGCAGCTTTAAGTATCTGAAGTGCAACTTAGTTAATTAGCAACTAAAATGCAACCATAATACAATTTAAATTGCATTTCAATTGTAGTGTTAAGTAAATAAAATGCGACTAGTTGATTTTTAACAACTAATACGCAACCATGATGTAATTTTAGTTACATTTCAGTTGCAGACTCAATAAGCTTCGTTTCCTGCTCAATGCCAAAATTTCTTGCCCATCTGAGTTTGCAACTAAAAAGCATCGAGATTTTATTCTAGTTGGAATCCAGTTGCAAACTTAGTATAACTTTTTATTCCCTATTCATACCTACTATAAAGCCACAAAACTAAAACTAAAAGTAAACAATTGTTTTTCTAGTTGCATATGGTAGTTGCATTTGGCCCTTTATTTTGTTGTGCGGGCTCCTATAAAATTGTAAAATACTAGTAATTTGCTTTAGAATTAAAAGATAAATATAACTTTGCTACCCCTTAAAATAGGTCAAAATGCCTTGTAAGGACTATAGCTTAGGAAAATATTTGGCTTGGCCCATTCTTTATAAAAAATCTGGGCTTGCCCTTGACGACAACAGGAACATTTTGAGGAAACAGGAAAGAGATGTGGCTTTTCACGATTTTCTTAGTTAAAATAAAATATCTAATAGTAAATTGCTCATTATGAGTGTGATATACTTAATGGTATCAATATTACAAAAATCGGTTAGGTAAATGTTAGTAGGAGCATGTCCACCGCAAGTAAATGCTATCCAATAAATCAAGAACTTAGGTTTTAGCGGGTCTTTGTTTAATCTATTATTGTGACTAATGATTGAGGAAGAGCGCAAGAAAAAAAAACCCAAAAAATAGGAAGTCCTTCTCCTAACTAACCATGTCTTGTCCTCGTGAAATCAGTACAACAATAAAGAAAGATTAAGTCCTTAATTACCCAGTTAATACAAGGATTAATTGTTTTTATTAGTCGCGAAGAAAGAGTCCAAATCGTTTTTGTTTAAATGATTTAGTTAACTGCGATAGATGTTAGTGCAGGTGGCGAGGATTATAATTTTTCGTGAGTTATAACTTGAGAGCCTTAGGTTAAAATGTTACAACAATATTAGGTTTTTTTTTATCATAGCATTAGATTGTTTAAGTTTGGGTTTTGGTCGATCGTCGAAACCGCAAAAAATAATTCTGGTATTCCTAACAACTCAGAATAAATAAATTTGTAATCTAACAGTAAAAACTAGGTTGAATCCCAAGAGAAATTTCTTTAACCAAAAGCTTCCTGTCAAAAAACTGAAATAAAAGATCGGGGGTTTTTTTGAAACGAATGCTGAAATAAATTAATGGTAGAATTAAAATGAAATTAACTAATACTAAAAATACTCAAGTCAAGGTTGATTATCTATTCTAATCACGCAAATGATCATCGAAAGAAAATATTTCTTTAATCCAAGTAAACAGACAGGACTCTCTTTAAAGCTAAAAAGAATCCTGAGAATTCAGCAGTAAAACTAACTAGAAAAAGCTTCAGATTAATTTCTTAATTTTGAGTAGCCAGATATTGAAAAGCAATTTCTAATTATCTCAAAATTAACATTAAGATCAATAAACAAAAGTTTATTCCAGTCAATAATCCAAAAGCTTGAACAATTTAACCTGTCTTACTTCTCCGTATAAATTAACCAGAAATAAAAGTAATCTCCAATCAATTCACTTGTTTCTAATAGAATTCTTCACCTAAGCGATTGAAAGAAAATCAAGTAGATTTGCAATCGCATAACCAGTCCAACAAAGTGAGAACAGGAAAATTAATTACAATAAATCTGAACAACAAAGAAGTAAATACTTGAATTTAAAGAAAGTTTAAACAAGAAAAATTAATTCTTACAACCGGTGTTAGTGATGGAAATCGTCCCTAGAACTGAACCAAAAAATTACCCAGCCATGATTCGAAGAAAAAAACAAAGAACAATGATAATTGAAAAAAAAAATGGAGAGGAAAGAGGGACGTCTGGCAGCAGCCCCCCAAATCCGGAGCGAGTCGCCAGCTGCCCTTCTCCATTCTAATAAACTAACATAGTGTACTAACTCATAAAAACTTCCTAAACTTTCTATATTATTACAAAAGTGCCTCAAATAAATAAATTCAAAATAACTAGAATGTTTGAAAGTTATCAGCAAAGCAATACTCCAAAACAGCAACATCAACTTCAAGCTGATATTCGATCTTGATGCAACCATTATTTCTCAAAACTCAAAGCATAAAAGTTGTATATCTATTTCTTAGCTTCGAAACGACACCTGCATCGCATAAAACGGACATCTATAGCCAAAGATATGCGCAAAATACCGCAACTGCTTCTGAACCGGCGGTGACTCGCAAATCGTAACTTTGAAGCTGAATTTGACCCTATTAACGTGCAAACTGGGTTTCATGGTCTGAATGTGATTTGTAGCTCCAGATGTTAGCTTTCCAATGAATCAAGAATCACTTCAATCCGATCTCTGTAGCTCAAGATATGATTTTTCTACCGGAACATCACCAATCTGTCAACATCCTGAAAGAGCACAATCAAATTAAAACTTGTAAAATGGCAAACTAAATTCACTTTCAATCAATTAAGTTCAGATATGCTCTAAGCTACAGAATATACTCAAAATATATATTTAAGGTTCAAAACATATTAAAACATACTAAATATGAGAGAAATAAATATAATAATTATAAGCTTATCAGGTTTGTGAAATGTTTCACACAGTTTTAATTGTGGGGTAAACATTAAAATATTACTTTAAGGTAAAAAATTTAAATATAATCTTTTTCACACCTCTTTATATATATTCTAATTATTTTTTTTCATGATTTATGAAATATAAATAAAATATATTGATAATCTGGTTTGGTAAAAATTGAAAGAGAAAATTAAAAAATAAATAATTATAATATTTTTCAAATCCGAATCATCCTTTTTTTTTTCTTTTAAATGGCAAGAGCAAAAAGAATTTATTAAAAGAATGATGAGCAAATGTACAATGGGAACCTTCCTGCTAGCTCCTGGAAAAGTGTTAGACCATTACCCCTCATCCATCACCAATACATACAAGCACTTAGACAGTAAAACCTGCACCTACCACAACCAGTCAACCAGAAGGAAAGATCATGGAATCATACTCAAAGCAAATACTGGATCACGACACCAAAGAAACTAAGAGCAATCAAAATTCTTGGATCTCTTCGTAATCCAAGTAAGGACCATTAGATTTGCCAGAAAACTCAATGGTGAACCAAATTGTGTTAAAAGTTGCCCTGCTGCAAAAGGTTTTCCTAGAGATAATTTTTGCATTACGACCATTCCATATGCACCAAATTGATACGAGAAGCACTGCTATCTAGATCAGTCATGTTAAAATATACCAACATTTTATTCTTAAAAAAAAAACATAACGAAATGACATAATATTTATGCTAAAATATGTCTGCCATTTATGTTTTTTTAATCTTTTATATGAATGTGTTGTAGAATGATGTAATGATTTAAAAAAAATAAGAAAAAAATATTATTTTCCCCTAACATGTGTAGTGCGCCACACAATAAATTGATGAAAGGCAAAATTACATATTGTGGCAACGTCGGGTTTTCGGGAGTCGCCACCAATCAGTTTTCTTAGGTCGATTGGTCACCTTAAAATTGGTCTGCGAGAGTTCGGGGATCGGGAGTACGGTTACGTTAAAACAACTTTGTTAAAACGCCCAAAAATTGGCACCTTAGTTGATTTTAATTTTGTTTTGCTTTGCTTTTAAATAATTCTCAGTTAATTTTCAAAATTAGAAATTTTAACTGGATTAGTCGAAATGTGGATTTTTAAATTAATTAATTTGTATGAAATTTTATACTTCCGAACCATGGACTCTGCCGAGTCATTTGGACACGGAAGATTTTTGATTCCGAACCATGGACTCTGCCGAGTCATTTGGACACGGAATTTGGTGAACTTTTAAATAATTTAATCCATATTATAAATATGGATTTTTATCTTTTTTTTATTTAATTTATTTAATTAAAAGGGTGATATTTTTTTTAAACCGCAGATCCTGACGGATCATCCGGATATGTAAGTTGATTTAATTTATAGTTAATTATTTAATTCTTATTTTTATGGAATTAATTATTAGTTTAATTACTAATTCGTAATTCTTTTTGTTATAGAATTTTTAGATTCATTAATAATCTAAAAATTTTTATTTTCTATATTTTTCTTTCTTTTCTTTCTTTTCCTTCTTATCTTTCTTATCTTATCTTATCTTTCTTATCTTTATTATCTTTTTCTTATCTTTCTTATCTTTTTCTTATCTTGTTTTAATTTTCTTTTTGTTTTCTTGTTTAATGAAAAATATTTATTATTTTAGTGGATTTAAAAGTTATATTTTAAATAAATCAGTAAAATATAAAGTCTTAATTTTCATGTATTTTTTTTAAACAGGTTTTATTTTTATTTTTTTTATTATTTTTACTGGATAAAAATAACTATTAAAATTAATTTTAACTTTTTGTTATCTTTAAAGAATTAAAAACATGTATATAAAAATAAAAATAATTGGCTTTTTTAAAAATAATTTTTATTAGCCTTAATAATTAATTACAAAATAATCTTCTTTTAATTTTCATTTATTTATTAATTAGTAAAGGGTAAAGGTGAATTAAATAAAAAAATTATATAAAGAAAAAAAATTAATAATAATAAAGTGGGGCTTTTTGGCCATCCACTTTAAAAATAATAATAAATGTTAGCAAAGTTAATTAAATTAATTGTTAAACAACAATAATAAAAAGTTAGTCAAGTTAATTAAATTAATTAATTAACCACAATAATAAAAAGTTAGCCAAGTTAATTAAATTAATTAATTAACAACAGTAAAAAGTTAGCCAAGTTAATTAAATTAATTAATTAACAAAAATAATAAAAAGCTAGCCAAGTTAATTAAATTAATTAATTAACAACAATAATAAAAGTTAGCCAAGTTAATTAAATTAATTAATTAACAACAATAATAAAAGTTAATTAATTGTTAACAACAATTATAAAAGTTAGTAATAATGCAAAAATTAAAAGGTTAGTAACAATAATAGTATTAAAAGTTAGTTGTTAGTAAGTTAATAACAACAATAAAAAAAGGGGTTAGTAATAAACAAATAATAAACAAACAAGTAAAAATTAAAAGGGTTAGTAATTAATTCTGCAAGAACAAAATAAAAGGTTAGTGACCAAAGTGAAAGAAAATTGAAAAGATGAAGGATTAAATGAGAGTTGTACCCTTAAAAACTGAATTTGAAATTCTGGAAACGTGAAGAACAGAACGCACGCGCGCGGGGGGAGAGAAAAAAAAGAAAAAAAAAAAAAAAAAAAAAAAAAAAAGGGTCAGAGAAGGTTTAGGTTTTCTGGAGAGGAAGAGAAGAGGGCCAGGGACCTAGGCTATAATTTTTTCTTTTTTCAAAACGGAGCTCTAAGCTTTATTTCTATTTTTTTTCTGTGTTTAGCACAAAATTTGGGGGGCTATTTATAGAGGAAGTTTAGCTGAACTGTTGATGGATAAATTAATAAAAAATTTCAAACTTATCTCTTAAATTGGTAAAATGACAATTTTAGTCCTTTACGTCTCTCAGCCTCAGGATAAGTTCCTGAAGCTTCTGATTTTGACAATTTTGTCGTTTTCTGTCAATTTGAGCCAAAAACGTCGGCAGGCTCAAAATTTTATGTGACAAACTACCAAATGCTCCTGGAACTTTTAGAATTTGTCAATTTTTTCCGAAACTTCTCAATTTTGTCATTTTTACCTCAAACTTTTAATTTTTTGTCATTTTTTCATGAAATTTTATTTTATTTCAAACATACACATATTCACACATATATCATTTTAAATCAAATTTTCACAAAACAAAAATATATTTTAAACTAATTAAATTTTTTTTAATAATAATAGTAATATATATATTTTGTTTTTTAATTAATTTTTTTTAATAAAATTTTTTTCAAAATTTTAAAACACCCGGACGAAATTGGGTGTCAACAGCTGCCCCCCTTTGCATGCTTCATGGGACATGATGTATGCAAAGTCGTTACCAAATTTCGTCCGGCTTAGGTAGGCATTGAGAATGTTCTCGCCGCCCAAACAGTAAGGTTTAAGGAAAGGTCCTTAAAACCTCTAACGATAGGAAAGCTCCTATTGTTGTAAGATGGACTGATTGATTGATTATTTGTTTGAGGTTAAGGAAAGGTCCTTAGAACCTCTAACGATAGGAAAGCTCCTATCGTTGTAAGATGGACTGATGGATTGATTGTTTGTTTTAGGTTAAGGAAATGTCCTTAGAACCTCTAACGATAGGAAAGCTCCTATCGTTGTAAGATGGACTGATTGATTGATTATTTGTTTTCGAGGCAAAGGTTCCATCCTTAAAACCTCGGATTGATTGATTGATCTCGAGGCAAAGGTTCCATCCTTAAAACCCCGGATTGATTGATTGATGTCGAGGCAAAGGTTCCATCCTTAAAACCTCGAATTGATTGATTGATGTCGAGGCAAAGGTTCCATCCTTAAAACTTCGGATTGATAATTGATCTCGAGGCAAAGGTTCCATCCTTAAAACCCTGGATTGATTGATTGATCTCGAGGCAAAGGTTCTATCCTTAAAACCTCGGATTGATTGATTGATCTCGAGGCAAAGGTTCCATCCTTAAAACCCCGGATTGATTGATTGATCTCGAGGCAAAGGTTCTATCCTTAAAACCTCGGATTGATTGATTGATGTCGAGGCAAAGGTTCCATCCTTAAAACCTCGAATTGATTGATTGATGTCGAGGCAAAGGTTCCATCCTTAAAACCTCGGATTGATAATTGATCTCGAGGCAAAGGTTCCATCCTTAAAACCCTGGATTGATTGATTGATCTCGAGGCAAAGGTTCTATCCTAAAAACCTCGGATTGATTGATTGATCTCGAGGCAAAGGTTCCATCCTTAAAACCCCGGATTGATTGATTGATGTCGAGGCAAAGGTTCCATCCTTAAAACCTCGAATTGATTGATTGATGTCGAGGTAAAGGTTCCATCCTTAAAACCTCGGATTGATAATTGATCTCGAGGCAAAGGTTCCATCCTTAAAACCCCAGATTGATTGATTGATCTCGAGGCAAAGGTTCTATCCTTAAAACCCCGGATTGATTAATTGATGTCGAGGCAAAGGTTCCATCCTTAAAACCTCGAATTGATTGATTGATGTCGAGGTAAAGGTTCCATCCTTAAAGCCTCGAATTGATTGATTGTTTTCGAGGCAAAGGTTCCATCCTTAAAACCTTGATGATGAAAATTGATTATTTTCGAGGCAAAGGTTCCATCCTTAAAACCCCGATGATGAAAATTGATTGTTTTCGAGGCAAAGGTTCCATCCTTAAAACCCCGAATTGATGAAAATTGATTGTTTTCGAGGCAAAGGTTCCATCCTTAAAACCCCGATGATGAAAATTGATTCTTTTCAAGGCAAAGGTTCCATCCTTAAAACCCTGATGATGAAAATTGATTATTTTCGAGGCAAAGGTTCCATCCTTACAACCCCGATGAAAATTGATTGTTTTCGAGGCAAAGGTTCCATCCTTAAAACCCTGATGATGAAAATTGATTGTTTTCGAGGCAAAGGTTCCATCCTTAAAACCCCGATGATGAAAATTGATTGATCTCGAGGCAAAGGTTTCATCCTTAAAACCCCGGATTGATTGATTGATCTCGAGGCAAAGGTTCTATCCTTAAAACCTCGGATTGATTGATTAATCTCGAGGCAAAGGTTCCATCCTTAAAACCCCGGATTGATTGATTGATCTCGAGGCAAAGGTTCTATCCTTAAAACCTCGGATTGATTGATTGATCTCGAGGCAAAGGTTCCATCCTTAAAACCTCGAATTGATTGATTGATGTCGAGGCAAAGGTTCCATCCTTAAAACCTCGGATTGATAATTGATCTCGAGGCAAAGGTTCCATCCTTAAAACCCCGGATTGATTGATTGATCTCGAGGCAAAGGTTCTATCCTTAAAACCTCGGATTGATTGATTGATCTCGAGGCAAAGGTTCCATCCTTAAAACCTTGAATTGATTGATTGATGTCGAGGCAAAGGTTCCATCCTTAAAACCTCGGATTGATAATTGATCTCGAGGCAAAGGTTCCATCCTTAAAACCCCGGATTGATTGATTGATCTCGAGGCAAAGGTTCTATCCTTAAAACCTCGGATTGATTGATTGATCTCGAGGCAAAGGTTCCATCCTTAAAACCCCGGATTGATTGATTGATGTCGAGGCAAAGGTTCCATCCTTAAAACCTCGAATTGATTGATTGATGTCGAGGCAAAGGTTCCATCCTTAAAACCTTGATGATGAAAATTGATTATTTTCGAGGCAAAGGTTCCATCCTTAAAACCCCGATGATGAAAATTGATTGTTTTCGAGGCAAAGGTTCCATCCTTAAAACCCCGAATTGATGAAAATTGATTGTTTTCGAGGCAAAGGTTCCATCCTTAAAACCCCGATGATGAAAATTGATTCTTTTCAAGGCAAAGGTTCCATCCTTAAAACCCTGATGATGAAAATTGATTATTTTCGAGGCAAAGGTTCCATCCTTACAACCCCGATGAAAATTGATTGTTTTCGAGGCAAAGGTTCCATCCTTAAAACCCCGATGATGAAAATTGATTTTGAGGCTAAGGAGCTTTCCTTAGGACCTCGAGCGAAATTTATATAAAAGCAATTGAAATTGGAATAATTTTCTTCGAAAGTGTGAATTTTCATAATTGGCAAGCGCAAAGAATTAGGCTTCGATAAAACGAGTGAATCTTGATGATGACAATAACACTGACAAATTATGTAAATGGAGTGGATGTTTGGAATCAATATTCAAGGTTCATCTAATATTTTCTTCAGTAAATATAGATTCCCTTGTGAGATATGTCATCCGAATAAGGTTAAAGCTTAACTACCCCAAAATGTTATGCCTAGTAGACCTAATAGGATGCGTCTCAAGAGTAATAAAAATTACTCTTTACTCAGCCATTCCAACCTAAAGGCATTGTCGCATGGTTTTAATATCAGCATGGACGAAACTATCTTATAAAAAGAAATTCCCTGAAAAGAAAAACTGAAACACGAAAGAAAATGCTGATAATAAAACTAAAGGACAAGAAAAACGGATCAGATCGCTTCTTTCTTCCACAATACTTCAACAGGGTGAGTAGAGGACCATTATGGGAGTGAACTGGTCGGGAAAGACTGTCGTGTCCAGTCTATCTGAATCATTGCTGGATCTGGTTCAGGAACAAAAGCTTGTATTTTATCTAGCAATTCTTCAGCAGTTGTTGCGGATATTATGATTCGCCGTGCCACTCTTGATATGAAATTCTTCTGCATAGCATAATCCATAAAAGCTATCAGACCTGTGAAGAAATTGTTAAAATTCAAAAGCCCAATGGGTTTCTTATGCAAATTAAGTTGGGCCATGGAAGCAATTTGAAAGACTTCTCCCAATGTGCCAAAACCACCTGGTAGAGCGATAAAAGCATCAGCATTTAAAAGCATTTGTAACACACGCTCTTGCAAATTTTTAACCACTAATTCTTCTCCAATCGTGCCCCCAGAAATAAATTTCAGAGGTCTAGGGATAATGCCCAAAACTTGACTTCCTCCTAGAGATGCTGCTGATGCTACACCTCCCATTAATCCGACACTACCTCCTCCATAAACTAAATGTATTTTTCGCTCAGCTAATACTCTACCCAAATGGTTGGCTGCTTTTAAATACTCTTCATCTTTTCCAGGAAAAGCCCCAGAAAATACACAAATACTTCGGGATTTACGAGTTGGGGTTTTCTCCATTCCTATCCTTACCCTTGTGAGAAAAGAGGATATATTTATAGAGATGAAGAGATAAGGCAATAATTTTATTTTCAAGAATGGATACATTATTGCCAGCTATTCACAGTAGTCACGAGTATGACTCTGGTCAGGTATGGGTACACTATCGTTAAAAGAGGAGGAAAATTTTCAAAATAGCTGCTAGCATGTACAGTAGTCACTACTGTAGCTTACGTCAGGAGTAGGTACGTGATTGTTGGAAGAGAAGGAAAATTTTAAAAAGTGGCAGCTAGCATGTACAGTATCGTGACTATGGCTCATGTCAGGAGTGGATACATTATCGCCGAAAGGGGAGGAAGATTTCAAAAGCGACAGCTAGCACGTACAGTAATCGTGACTTTGGTTCACGTCAGGAGTGGATACATTATTACCAAAAGGGGAGGAAAATTTCCAAAAGCGACAGCTAGCACGTACAGTAATCGTGACTTTGATCCTCGTCTTTCACTGGCTTTGCGTCCAGTAATGGCTTCAATGCTTTCTATGAATCGATGATTTGCATCCCATCCAGTTTTCTCACAAACTGGCAAACTGGGTCGTTTAAAGTCAGATTCCCAAGACTATAACGATCTCGTTCTTTTTGGAAAACTATCCATAATCCAACAACCTCAAATTGCACTATTCCGCAAGAATGCGCTTCAAGAACCTCTCGAATATCTTCCAGAGATTCCTTACGCAAGCCATTCTTGATGAATTTTATTCTATCATTACGATTTCTGGTGATCACTCCTGGAGAACGACATTTATTGCCGCAAATCCACCATCCACAATTATGACAAACGCCTAGCCTCTTTGCTCTTCTTTTTTTGGCATAAGCGCTTTTACCAAAGCCGGGCATACGGGGAAAGAACGCTTCGGGAACTTCACCAGCTGAACGAACCTTAGCTTCAATTAGCCACCGCACATTATCAGGGATGCCTTTGTGCATAAATACTCTGAATCGTTCACATCTAGCTTGATAAATCTTTTTAAGAACATTTATTGGGAAGGAAGGAAAATACTTTCGTAAGGCGGAAAGAGAAGACTCCATTGATGAAGGAGGCAAAGAAAGAAATTAGTGATTGTAGGAAACGAAAATAACTAACACATATTTATAGTGATGAAAGGGATAATGCGTTAATTACACTTACAGAAGCAAGTACATTATTGTCAAAAGAAAAGACAAATGACAGCTTATATGTACAGGAATCATGACCGTGGCTCTCATCTTCCACTGATTTATGTCCAGTAATGGCTTCAATGCCTTCTATAAGTCGGGGATTTGCTTCCCATCCAGTTTTCTTACAAACTGACAAACAGGGTCGTTTAAAGTCACATTCCCAAGACTGTAACGATCTTGTTCTTTTTGGAAAGTCCACCATAAATCCATAATTTCCCATTGCACTATTTCACAAGAATGTGTTTCAAAAGTTAATAGGATATCATCCAAAGATTCCTTACGCAGGCCATTCTTGATGAATTTTCTTTTATCTTCATGATTTCTGGAGATGTATCCTAAAAAGCGACATTTAGTATTACAATTCCATCGTCCACATTTATGACAGACACCTAGCCTCTTTGCTCTTCGCTTTTTAGCATAAGCGCTTTTACCAAAGCCGGGCATACGGGGAAAGAACGCTTCTGGAACTTCACCAGCTGAACGAACCTTAGCTTCAATTAGCCACCGCACATTATCAGGAATGCCTTTGTGCATAAAAACTCTGATTCTTTCACATCTAGCAAGGTAGATCTTTTTAAGGACTTTTATTGGAAGAGAAGGAAAGTATTTTCGCAGGGTAGAAAGAGTAGAATCCATTGATGAGAGAAGAATTTGAGAGATGATGGAAAGGAATTAGTTATTGAAGGAAACTTAGATAACCAACTGGAAGAACATGCATTTATAGCGATGAAATGGATAACGTGTCGATTACACTTAGAAGAGCATGTACATCTGTCAAAAGAAAATGCAAACTTTTCCAAATATAACAAACTGTATGTACAGTAATTGTGACTGTGGCTCACATCTTCCACTGGTTTTACGTCCAATAACGGCATTAACGGCTTCTATGAGTTGAGGATTTGCTTCCCATCCAGTTTTCTTACAAGCTGGCAAACAGGGTCATTTACAGTCAGATTCCCGGGACTGTAACGGTTTCATTCTTCATGAAAAATGCTCCATAAACCAAGAAGTTCACGTTGCACAGATCCACAAGAATGCGTCTCAAGAGTCAATTGGATATCATCCAACGAGTCCTTACTCAGGCCATTCTTAATGAATCGTATTTTATCTTCTCGATTATCAGAAATCATCCCTAAAGAACGACATTTAGTATTACAAGTCCACCGTCCACATTTATGGCAGACTTGTAACCTTTTCGCTCTTCGCTTTTTGGCATAAGAGCTTTTGCCTATACCAGGCATGTGAGACACAAATGCCTCTGGGATTTCACCTGCCAGACGAACCTTGGCTTCGATTAACCACCGCACATCTTCAGGGATTCATTTGTGCATCAGAACTCTTAATCGTTCACAGCGAACTTGGTAGATCTTTTTGAGAATGTTCATTGGGAGAGAAGGGAAATACTTTCGCAAGGCGGAAAAAGTAGGATCTATTTTCTAGGAGGAAGTAAAAGAAAGAAGGGGTGAAGGAATCAGTTATTATGGGCAACTGAGAGAACCGACTTGAGAGTCACGGAGTACCGTATCCGCCGTTTAACCGGAAAAGTGGATCCTACTTCATTTTGATGTGATAGATATTTTTTATATTCCATCGAGCTGACGTCGATCCAGTCCTCGATTATTGAATCCATTGTCCGCTTTTGACAAATTTTCAACGACAATATTTCTTGATGTCTGCCTTATCTTTGACTATCTCTTATCTTGGATGCTGCTAAGCTGGCATCAATCCTGTCCTTCCAGGTGTAGCCTCGATTATTGAATCAATTGCCAGGCTTTTGACAATATTGTCTACTTTATATTTTTTTTTTATATCTGCCTTATCCTTGGCTATAGCTATCTCTTATCTTGGATACTACTAGCTGGCGTCAATCCGATCCTTCCAGGTGTAGCCTCGATTATTGAATCATTAGCCAAGCTTTTGACAATATTGTCTACTTTATTCTTGAATTCCTGATGCGGGTTGGTCCCGCATATTAGCTGTGTATCCAGTGATAGATTGGTAAGAGCTGATGACATTGAGATCTCAGCTTATATTGTTGTAGCTGTGCCGTGGATGTGCTTCCCGTTTGGTCCTTGTTATGTAAAGGCTATGTATGCATGATATGAAATGCATGAATGCAGAGCATGTGTAACTAATGGCTTTTTTTTTTTTGTATGGATCTAATTCTTTATGTCTTTGTTTTATTGGATCCTCTTTGTGATGGCTTCTTGGACTATCATTGAATCTCTTTATGCTTTCCAGCTTTTGTTCGCTGCCTCAAAAGCCCAACTCTTTTCAAAATCCTCTTTCTTTGACTTGTTCTTTGAATTTTGGCCTCAATTTCTTTAAAGTTGGCCCGCCTCATAATTTATATCTCTTTCGGGTACTCATCCATTGTCATGGATTTGATACCATCAAAGGCTTTACTTTCAATGTCTGCTTTGCCCCTTTTCTTGTGACCGTGCCGACACTTACTTATTCCCATGTTATAATCTGAATGATTGCTCTTCCTTGAACTCATGTTTTGATCCATAAGACTTGCCCCCTTGTCTATTGAACTTCTTTGTTGGCGGTACTCCTCTTACGCTTCGTAGAGACTACTTTGCCCCCCTGAATATGGTGTTTATATGGATAGAGATATCATCTCGCCTTTGATTTAACAGAAGGTCGAGCATTTCTAGACCTTTGTGATGACACTTGATCGTAAATTTCTCTTACAAGAACCACATCTTATTAAAGAAAGACTCAAGCTATGTCCTCACTTTTAAGTCTACATACATTAATGAATAATGGTTTGGCCTTAAAGAAAAACTTTCATCAATTTGCAAAGCTTGACAAAGTAATTTACGGTCTTTGTTTTTAATTAAAATATCCTGCCATTCTTCCCTTTCCAACTCGAAGACATAAACTGTGCAAGGCAATAAGGTAGAAACATGATTTACAATAATAGCCTTTTAACTGACTGAGGATGATATCGAGAGGTAAATGTTAGGTGTGAGGAAAGTTAAGTTTGAATGTTTTTTTTTTTTGTGGCAGTCTTTTAGCTGAATGAGAATAATATTAAGAGGTAAATATTAGGTCTAAGTAAAGTTAAGTTTAAGTGGTGTGAAAAAAGGGTCTTTTAATACTACTCATGAGCAGCATTAAATAAGGTAGAAACATGATTCACAATGATAGTCTTTTGACTGAATGAGGATGTTAGGTCTGAGGAAAGTTAAGTTTAAGTGGTGTGAAAGAATGGTCTTTTAATAGTACTCGTGAGCAGTATTAAATAAGGTAGAAACATGTTTCACAATGATAGTCTTTTAGCTGAATGAGGATGATAAGTCTGAGGAAAGTTAAGTTTAAGTGGTTTGAAAGAAGGGTCTTTTAATACTACTCGTGAGCAAATTTGATTATGATGAAAAACTCAATAGTGATGACCTCAAACTTGCCACTCTTTCCAGAAAGTTAAACCTCATCTGTTGCCCCCCCAACTATCGTGGTCTTTATGTATGCTTGGCTTGAAAGTTGCTTTTGTCTTCTAGACCGCCTTCGCAGGTTTTCAGTTTAGAATCCATAGCTCACTTGTTTTCTTTTTTTTCTTTTTTTTTTTGCTCTAGTTTGAGCCCTTTTTTTCCTTTCTCTTTTTTTTGTTTTTGTTTTTGTTTCCCTTTCTTTTTTTTTTGTTTTTTTTTTGTTTTGTTTTTTTTTATATATATATATTTTTTTTGTTCCTTTTTTTTTGTGTGAGCTATGGTGATGACATATTTGATAACTTTCTTGAAGTGAGATGACTCAAGTGGCCTTGCTTGCTCGTGCTTGTTCTCAGTTCTTTTTGGTTTTGAATTTTCCCTTGTTGGCTTTTTGATGGAAGGGATGAACTTTTTCCTTTTCGGAGTTTTTGTTACAGAGAACCGAGATCATAGCCTTCTTGAAATGAGATGATTCAAGTGGCCTTACTTGCTTGTAATTGCTCTCAGTCTCTCTTTTTTTTTTGGTTTTGAATTTTCCCTTGTTGGCTTTTTGATGGAAGGGATGAACTTTTTCCCTTTTTTTTTTTTTGGAGTTTGTGTTATGGAGAACCGAGATCGTATCCTTCTTGAAGTGAGATGACTCAAGTGGCTTTATTTGCTTCTCAGTCTCTCTTTTTTTTTGGATTTTTTTTTTGGATTTTCCCTTTAATGGCTTTTTGATGGAAGGGATGAACTTTTTCTTTTCGGAGTTTGTGTTGCGGAAAACTGAGAACCTTTTTTTTTTTTTTGAGCATTTATGAGAATTGGGAAGCCACTGAAGTCATTTAATATGAGAGCTACCTTGTTTGGAAACTAACCTCAAACTTCTTGCAAGGATGTTGATAACCACTGTGAATTCTTTTTGAGGGTTGAGGTGCAACATATGAAACCCTTCTTACTAGATTTGGCAGCACTTTCAAGATCATTACTATCAAATTTCCCTTAACTTTTTATTTTCACCCACGAGTAGTATCATTTAGAAAGCAAAGTATGATAGCAATAATGGATAGTATAATGGAAAGAGTGTAAAAATGGAAAGTAGTAGAATGCACGCATCACATCTTTTTGTTGTACCAGAAAAAGAATAGCAGGTGTCCATTTAACAAAGACTACACCCTAGATTCTGGACTAAATCTAGGAGATTTTTACTATTAGATTACTTTTGCAAGCTTTCAAAGATACAAGTTTATTCAAAGAATTCCCTGTCATTCGAAAATGTATGCGGACTGTTAGGTCAGATCTGACTTGGAGGCCTTCCAAAGTCAATGTAATTCTAGCTTGAAATCTTCACTTTTCAATTATCAATCACATCAGGCCTAGCAACTTGGACTTGGTTTTGCTTGATGAGGCGGCAATGGATTGTGGGTGACATTTGGCTCATCGGAAAAGTCCAACCACTTTGACTCGATTAATTGTTGAACTATACGCTTCAATGCCATGCAGTTTTCCAAGCCATGGCCTGGAACGCCATCATGATATGGGCAGGTAATGTTAGGGTCATACCACCTTGGATATGGGGGTTTGAATGGCTTTGTAGGAATTGGACGGATAAATTGTCTTTCGATGAGTTTTGGGTATAACTCAGTATAAGTCATGGAAATTGGTGTGAAAACTTCTCTTGGTCTTGGTGCAGGTATTGGAGGAGTAGGAGCAGGTGGCCATGACTGATTAGGTCTGTTAAAAGGATAATTGTTGGGCCTATTGGAAGGATAATCATTGGGCCTATTTGGAGGATAATTATTGGGCCTATTCAGAGGATAATCATTGGGCCTATTTGGAAGGTAATTATCGGGCCCATTGGCAAAATAGGATAGGCGAGGCCCGATAGCCACAGTATCCACGAGGGGAATCCTTCTTCTGCGTCCTATTTGTTGTACTTCGTCATCTTTTCTTCTGGATGGTCCTCCTCTTTTCATAGGATTATTAAAGGATTCAGCAATATTCCCAGTCCTAATCTCATGCTCGATTCTTTCTCCAGACATGACAATGTTAGAAAAATTAGTTGCCGAATTGCCAATGAGTTCGTCATAATATAGGTACTTCAGTGTCTGAACAAACAAAGTGACCATTTCTCTTTCTGTCATGGGTGGCTGAACTTGTGCTTCTTGAATTGCTTTCGCCTTGATTAGCTCGATCAATTGTCTTATTTGTTCGGCCATACTTTCTATCTTGGACTCTATCTTTATGAGACGTCCTTCGATTTGTTCTGCCATTAATCTTATTTGGAGCCGAGTTGAATATCGGTGTCGAGGTCCAATTTTATCCTTTTAAAAGTAAGGTATATTTTATTAGATCCCATGTGTATGTGATTGATGCAATGGATGCATGCAATGAGATTATGTTTTTATCAAAATTTATATGCACGTGATTGATGTAATGGAATGCATGCAATGAGATTATTTTTATCAGATTTTATATGCGTGTGATTGATGTAATGGATGCATGCAATATAAAGTGAGATTATGTTTTTATCAGACTTTGTATGCACGTGATTAATGTAATGGAATGCATGCAATGAGATTATTTTTATCAGATTTTATATGCATGTGATTAATGTAATGGAATGCATGCAATGAGATTATTTTTATCAGATTTTATATGCGTGTGATTGATGTAATGGAATGCATGCAATGAGATTATTTTTATCATACTTTATATGCACGTGATTAATGTAATGGAATGCATGCAATGAGTGAGTTTGCTTATCCATTATCGTAGAACTTCAAAACTTTTAGTTGTTATTATAAAGACCAAAAAGTTAGCATAATTTGATGCGTGGTTTTGATGCATGAAGAATAATTGCACAAGAAAGATAAGGTTATTAATAAGTTAAATAGCAATTAACAACTCATGAAGTATTATGGAAAAATGAATTAAAACCATAAATATAAGACACGAAGAAAATAAAAGTGTAGAACAACAACATAGCATAACAAGGACGTGCTTATGGCGTTGGTAAAATGGTAGAAATTCTATGGTCAGTTCTATGGTTAAGTGGGGAGTTCTATATGCATAAGGTAGCTTATCAAAAAGGCAAGGGATAGTTCCCGAATCCCGTCACTAAATCATAGTGACGGCCCGATTCCTTACCCTCTAGGGTTAATGTAAGGAATGGATTAATTCGAGTCGTAGCTTTTCGTGGGCCCATGCAGAGACTAACCGTCTCAGAAGGCAATACACTACTTTGCTACTTTGAAACCGGTGAAGGCTTGGAGACCGTGGCCTCACAAGGACAGCAACACCAATTCCGCTTAGAAAGAATCGTGTTTGATTTAAGGAAGCTCGGGTATAGAGCTTCATATTGTGAATGCATTATGCATGTTTAGAATAAGTAAATATAACATATAAATCCACATAATAAGCAAAGTAAATCAAAACAAATCAACTTTAGGCTCGACTCACTAACGTGGAGTCCCCAGCGGAGTCGCCAAGCTGTGGCAACGTCGGGTTTTCGGGAGTCGCCACCAATCAGTTTTCTTAGGTCGATTGGTCACCTTAAAATTGGTCTGCGAGAGTTCGGGGATCGGGAGTACGGTTACGTTAAAACAACTTTGTTAAAACGCCCAAAAATTGGCACCTTAGTTGATTTTAATTTTGTTTTGCTTTGCTTTTAAATAATTCTCAGTTAATTTTCAAAATTAGAAATTTTAACTGGATTAGTCGAAATGTGGATTTTTAAATTAATTAATTTGTATGAAATTTTATACTTCCGAACCATGGACTCTGCCGAGTCATTTGGACACGGAAGATTTTTGATTCCGAACCATGGACTCTGCCGAGTCATTTGGACACGGAATTTGGTGAACTTTTAAATAATTTAATCCATATTATAAATATGGATTTTTATCTTTTTTTTATTTAATTTATTTAATTAAAAGGGTGATATTTTTTTTAAACCGCAGATCCTGACGGATCATCCGGATATGTAAGTTGATTTAATTTATAGTTAATTATTTAATTCTTATTTTTATGGAATTAATTATTAGTTTAATTACTAATTCGTAATTCTTTTTGTTATAGAATTTTTAGATTCATTAATAATCTAAAAATTTTTATTTTCTATATTTTTCTTTCTTTTCTTTCTTTTCCTTCTTATCTTTCTTATCTTATCTTATCTTTCTTATCTTTATTATCTTTTTCTTATCTTTCTTATCTTTTTCTTATCTTGTTTTAATTTTCTTTTTGTTTTCTTGTTTAATGAAAAATATTTATTATTTTAGTGGATTTAAAAGTTATATTTTAAATAAATCAGTAAAATATAAAGTCTTAATTTTCATGTATTTTTTTTAAACAGGTTTTATTTTTATTTTTTTTATTATTTTTACTGGATAAAAATAACTATTAAAATTAATTTTAACTTTTTGTTATCTTTAAAGAATTAAAAACATGTATATAAAAATAAAAATAATTGGCTTTTTTAAAAATAATTTTTATTAGCCTTAATAATTAATTACAAAATAATCTTCTTTTAATTTTCATTTATTTATTAATTAGTAAAGGGTAAAGGTGAATTAAATAAAAAAATTATATAAAGAAAAAAAATTAATAATAATAAAGTGGGGCTTTTTGGCCATCCACTTTAAAAATAATAATAAATGTTAGCAAAGTTAATTAAATTAATTGTTAAACAACAATAATAAAAAGTTAGTCAAGTTAATTAAATTAATTAATTAACCACAATAATAAAAAGTTAGCCAAGTTAATTAAATTAATTAATTAACAACAGTAAAAAGTTAGCCAAGTTAATTAAATTAATTAATTAACAAAAATAATAAAAAGCTAGCCAAGTTAATTAAATTAATTAATTAACAACAATAATAAAAGTTAGCCAAGTTAATTAAATTAATTAATTAACAACAATAATAAAAGTTAATTAATTGTTAACAACAATTATAAAAGTTAGTAATAATGCAAAAATTAAAAGGTTAGTAACAATAATAGTATTAAAAGTTAGTTGTTAGTAAGTTAATAACAACAATAAAAAAAGGGGTTAGTAATAAACAAATAATAAACAAACAAGTAAAAATTAAAAGGGTTAGTAATTAATTCTGCAAGAACAAAATAAAAGGTTAGTGACCAAAGTGAAAGAAAATTGAAAAGATGAAGGATTAAATGAGAGTTGTACCCTTAAAAACTGAATTTGAAATTCTGGAAACGTGAAGAACAGAACGCACGCGCGCGGGGGGAGAGAAAAAAAAGAAAAAAAAAAAAAAAAAAAAAAAAAAAAGGGTCAGAGAAGGTTTAGGTTTTCTGGAGAGGAAGAGAAGAGGGCCAGGGACCTAGGCTATAATTTTTTCTTTTTTCAAAACGGAGCTCTAAGCTTTATTTCTATTTTTTTTCTGTGTTTAGCACAAAATTTGGGGGGCTATTTATAGAGGAAGTTTAGCTGAACTGTTGATGGATAAATTAATAAAAAATTTCAAACTTATCTCTTAAATTGGTAAAATGACAATTTTAGTCCTTTACGTCTCTCAGCCTCAGGATAAGTTCCTGAAGCTTCTGATTTTGACAATTTTGTCGTTTTCTGTCAATTTGAGCCAAAAACGTCGGCAGGCTCAAAATTTTATGTGACAAACTACCAAATGCTCCTGGAACTTTTAGAATTTGTCAATTTTTTCCGAAACTTCTCAATTTTGTCATTTTTACCTCAAACTTTTAATTTTTTGTCATTTTTTCATGAAATTTTATTTTATTTCAAACATACACATATTCACACATATATCATTTTAAATCAAATTTTCACAAAACAAAAATATATTTTAAACTAATTAAATTTTTTTTAATAATAATAGTAATATATATATTTTGTTTTTTAATTAATTTTTTTTAATAAAATTTTTTTCAAAATTTTAAAACACCCGGACGAAATTGGGTGTCAACACATATGTACCGTATGTCGCATAACTGCCTCTACCTAATCTTTAGAAACCTTAGTGTGCGTGTTTATATATATATATATTGCTTTCCCTAACTCGTGTTGTAAATTGATGAAACACAAAATTATATACGCACAGTATCGTGCATATATGCCTGTAGGGATGGGCATGAAGTTGGTCGATCTGTTTCATGAAGCGATCCACCATTGCTCAACTCTTTTATGGATCAATCCATAACCTGCTCTATTTATTTTTGGAAAGATCGACAATCCGTTCTACCTAACTTGTGGATATCTATGGATTATCCATATATATCCCATGTATGATATTTTGGTAGACATTTGAAGAAGGAAATGTTTTTTGTTGCTATTTGAAATTTTTTTTTTTATAGTGACAAAGGGACGCACACAATGTGTACTTCAATATATAATTTTTTTCAATTTTTTTCTTTCCCTGTAAAAAATATTTACTTTTATCAATTTATAAAAGCATTCTCATGTACAAACAATACCAAAACCAACGTCAGCAATGATTCACAACTTCCAAGGCACTTAAGCATGCAAATGAACCCCTAGAAATGTAAAACAGACTCTTATTTTCTTGGCTTTAGTAAAAGAAACCAAAGCTACATGCAAAAATGCATCAAACCAAGTGGAGAGAACTAAACAAATAAAACCATCTTTTGTAATATTCTAATGGTCCTACTCTTGAGAATTGATGATTGTCTAATGCTCATAGAGGTGAAAGACCAGGGGGCATCTAAATGATTAAAAGGGATTAGAAATTTTCATACATCATTGTGGTTTAAAGACTTCCAACAGTAGATTAAGATATTTTGATTAGTTATATGCTAAAATGTTACTGAAACCGAAGTTTAAAATATATCATTGGAAAGGTCTATGAGTCTGCTTTAATATAGAAGAAATGAAATTTGATTTGGAGGCCTGAGTAAGGAGTTATGTTTATTCTTGCAAGACATCATTGAAATGGAGGACTTCGAATGAGTCTGAAAGTTGGTGAATAAACTATGTTGATTGCCTTAACCAAAAATTATGAATAAATTATATATTATAGCTTGGGAAGTTTAGTTTCCTAGGAATTTTACAGATTGTGATTTGAAGTTTTCTACAAAGAGTCCTAGTCATTCTTTTAGGAGTGTGTAAATTTGTTAGTTTTATTAATGGCGGGTTTAAGATGAATGTTATGGTATTCAAGTTGAACCAAGTACTTTAGATGCTAAATTAGGCTCTGATAATAGTTTATACTCTTTTAATTAGGTTTTTGAACCTAAGTGATCATTTGATCATTCTAGGATTGGAACAGGATAAGTGACATCCTATATACCTTGCCTATTTTCTCCTTATGCTTTACTATAGCTAAATATGATTTTGATTATTGGAATTTCATAAAATGATTTATATAATGTGGGGATTTCTTCTTGATTTCTTGATTTATGAATGAATTATGTTTTTCTTACACAAGGATTGAGCATGAAATGGTTTACAAAGTTGTTAATTATTGTTATGGTTGAATTATTAAATAGAATAAGGACATGATAACTTCCAAAATCCATCCAATACGGATACGAACATAGGCATGCCGTAAGCAATTAACCCTCTCTATAACCAGCTCCTCCAAAGTGGGTCAGACTGGAACTCCACTAGAGTGAGGTTCGATGCCTATTCCTACTTGCCTCCGCTTAACTTTTAGAAACCTTAGTATGCATGTCAATATATATGTATGTGCATATATGTTGCTACTAGAGCTCTTAAAATTGCATTATCATCCGCCCCCTTAATTTCTTTCAAACTTGAGATGTTCATTTTTTTAGATGTTTGAGTGCATGTCCTTAATTTGTCATTTTGTTTGAATGCATGTCCTTAATTTTTCATTTCACACACACACACACACACACATGTACATACATGTGTGTGTGTGTTTTTTTTTCTTCTCAAAGAAAAGATTTGATTAAACCTAGCAAGATGTTGAAAAATGGTACAAGAGAGGGACGAAATACATTAGAGCCAAACAAAGAATGAAACCCAACTAAATAGCCAAAGAAGGATTTAGTACCTGAAAAGCATATGAAGCAGCACCCTTCCTAGACCTATTTGAGAGCTAAAAGAACAATCAGGACAAAATCAAGGGGAACACCTCCAACATATCTGGTGTTGCACTATTGAGAACCAAACTATTGCGCATCTTCTAGATACAGCAAAGAGTGGTCTTAACTATGAAATTCCAAGTTTTGCAGGGTTTCATAGGAAATCATTGTCGAGGGGTTTGGCCAAGAAATTGAGTCATGGAGGGAGTAGGTAAAAAAACACCACCTTACCAAGCAAAGATTAACATCCAAAGAGTGGTGGAGAACATGCAAGCTAGCAAAACATGAGCAATATCTTCCTAATTCTATGAACAAAAGAGGCAGGTAGAGCCTTGGTGCCATATTCCTCTTGATTGCAAATTACCTTTGGTTGAGAGCCTTCCAAGAACAGCCTTCTAGGTGAAAAAAAATTACTTTTAGAAGACACCATTGTGGCAACGTCGGGTTTTCGGGAGTCGCCACCAATCAGTTTTCTTAGGTCGATTGGTCACCTTAAAATTGGTCTGCGAGAGTTCGGGGATCGGGAGTACGGTTACGTTAAAACAACTTTGTTAAAACGCCCAAAAATTGGCACCTTAGTTGATTTTAATTTTGTTTTGCTTTGCTTTTAAATAATTCTCAGTTAATTTTCAAAATTAGAAATTTTAACTGGATTAGTCGAAATGTGGATTTTTAAATTAATTAATTTGTATGAAATTTTATACTTCCGAACCATGGACTCTGCCGAGTCATTTGGACACGGAAGATTTTTGATTCCGAACCATGGACTCTGCCGAGTCATTTGGACACGGAATTTGGTGAACTTTTAAATAATTTAATCCATATTGTAAATATGGATTTTTATCTTTTTTTTATTTAATTTATTTAATTAAAAGGGTGATATTTTTTTTTAAACCGCAGATCCTGACGGATCATCCGGATATGTAAGTTGATTTAATTTATAGTTAATTATTTAATTCTTATTTTTATGGAATTAATTATTAGTTTAATTACTAATTCGTAATTCTTTTTGTTATAGAATTTTTAGATTCATTAATAATCTAAAAATTTTTATTTTCTATATTTTTCTTTCTTTTCTTTCTTTTCCTTCTTATCTTTCTTATCTTATCTTATCTTTCTTATCTTTATTATCTTTTTCTTATCTTTCTTATCTTTTTCTTATCTTGTTTTAATTTTCTTTTTGTTTTCTTGTTTAATGAAAAATATTTATTATTTTAGTGGATTTAAAAGTTATATTTTAAATAAATCAGTAAAATATAAAGTCTTAATTTTCATGTATTTTTTTTAAACAGGTTTTATTTTTATTTTTTTATTATTTTTACTGGATAAAAATAACTATTAAAATTAATTTTAACTTTTTGCTATCTTTAAAGAATTAAAAACATGTATGTAAAAATAAAAATAATTGGCTTTTTTTTAAAAATAATTTTTATTAGCCTTAATAATTAATTACAAAATAATCTTCTTTTAATTTTCATTTATTTATTAATTAGTAAAGGGTAAAGGTGAATTAAATAAAAAATTATATAAAGAAAAAAAATTAATAATAATAAAGTGGGGCTTTTTGGCCATCCACTTTAAAAATAATAATAAATGTTAGCAAAGTTAATTAAATTAATTGTTAAACAACAATAATAAAAAGTTAGTCAAGTTAATTAAATTAATTAATTAACCACAATAATAAAAGTTAGCCAAGTTAATTAAATTAATTAATTAACAACAGTAAAAAGTTAGCCAAGTTAATTAAATTAATTAATTAACAACAATAATAAAAAGTTAGCCAAATTAATTAAATTAATTAACAACAATAAATAAAAAGTTAGCCAAATTAATTAAATTAATTAACAACAATAAATAAAAAGTTAGCCAAATTAATTAAATTAATTAATTAACAACAATAATAAAAAGCTAGCCAAGTTAATTAAATTAATTAATTAACAACAATAATAAAAGTTAGCCAAGTTAATTAAATTAATTAATTAACAACAATAATAAAAGTTAATTAATTGTTAACAACAATTATAAAAGTTAGTAATAATGCAAAAATTAAAAGGTTAGTAACAATAATAGTATTAAAAGTTAGTTGTTAGTAAGTTAATAACAACAATAAAAAAAGGGGTTAGTAATAAACAAATAATAAACAAACAAGTAAAAATTAAAAGGGTTAGTAATTAATTCTGCAAGAATAAAATACAAAGTTAGTGACCAAAGTGAAAGAAATTGAAAAGATGAAGGATTAAATGAGAGTTGTACCCTTGATTTTAAATTCTGAATTCTGAGAAATGGAAACAGAGGGCGCGCGAGGGGGGGAGAAGATGGCTTAATCGTCAAAATGAAAAGTTTTGAGATTTTCTGAGGAAAGGAAGGAGAGCTAGGGACTAAGGCTGTAATTTTTTCTATTTTAAAAACGGAGCTCTAAGCTTTTCTTTCTATTTTTATCTGTGTTCAGCACAAAATTTGGGGGGCTATTTATAGAGGAAGTTTATCTGAACTGTTGATGGATAAATTAATAAAAAATTTCAAACTTATCTCTTAAATTGGTAAAATGACAATTTTAGTCCTTTACGTCTCTCAGCCTCAGGATAAGTTCCTGAAGCTTCTGATTTTGACAATTTTGTCGTTTTCTGTCAATTTGAGCCAAAAACGTCGGCAGGCTCAAAATTTTATGTGACAAACTACCAAATGCTCCTGGAACTTTTAGAATTTGTCAATTTTTTCCGAAACTTCTCAATTTTGTCATTTTTACCTCAAACTTTTAATTTTTTGTCATTTTTTTCATGAAATTTTATTTTATTTCAAACATACACATATTCACACATATATCATTTTAAATCAAATTTTCACAAAACAAAAATATATTTTAAACTAATTAAATTTTTTTTTAATAATAATAGTAATATATATTTTTTTTTAAATTAATTTTTTTTTTAATAAAATTTTTTTCAAAATTTTAAAACACCCGGACGAAATTGGGTGTCAACAGCTGCCCCCCTTTGCATGCTTCATGGGACATGATGTATGCAAAGTCGTTACCAAATTTCGTCCGGCTTAGGTAGGCATTGAGAATGTTCTCGCCGCCCAAACAGTAAGGTTTAAGGAAAGGTCCTTAAAACCTCTAACGATAGGAAAGCTCCTATTGTTGTAAGATGGACTGATTGATTGATTATTTGTTTGAGGCTAAGGAAAGGTCCTTAGAATCTCTAACGATAGGAAAGCTCCTATCGTTGTAAGATGGACTGATGGATTGATTGTTTGTTTTAGGTTAAGGAAATGTCCTTAGAACCTCTAACGATAGGAAAGCTTCTATCGTTGTAAGATGGACTGATTGATTGATTATTTGTTTTCGAGGCAAAGGTTCCATCCTTAAAACCTCGGATTGATTGATTGATCTCGAGGCAAAGGTTCCATCCTTAAAACCCCGGATTGATTGATTGATGTCGAGGCAAAGGTTCCATCCTTAAAACCTTGAATTGATTGATTGATGTCGAGGCAAAGGTTCCATCCTTAAAACCTCGGATTGATAATTGATCTCGAGGCAAAGGTTCCATCCTTAAAACCCCGGATTGATTGATTGATCTCGAGGCAAAGGTACTATCCTTAAAACCTCGGATTGATTGATTGATCTCGAGGCAAAGGTTCCATCCTTAAAACCCCGGATTGATTGATTGATCTCGAGGCAAAGGTTCTATCCTTAAAACCTCGGATTGATTGATTGATCTCGAGGCAAAGGTTCCATCCTTAAAACCTCGAATTGATTGATTGATGTCGAGGCAAAGGTTCCATCCTTAAAACCTCGGATTGATAATTGATCTCGAGGCAAAGGTTCCATCCTTAAAACCCCGGATTGATTGATTGATGTCGAGGTAAAGGTTCCATCCTTAAAGCCTCGAATTGATTGATTGTTTTCGAGGCAAAGGTTCCATCCTTAAAACCTTGATGATGAAAATTGATTATTTTCGAGGCAAAGGTTCCATCCTTAAAACCCCGATGATGAAAATTGATTGTTTTCGAGGCAAAGGTTCCATCCTTAAAACCCCGATGATGAAAATTGATTATTTTTGAGGCAAAAGTTCCATCCTTAAAACCCCGATGTTGAAAATTGATTGTTTTCGAGGCAAAGGTTTCATCCTTAAAACCCCGATGATGAAAATTGATTATTTTCGAGGCAAAGGTTCCATCCTTAAAACCCCGATGATGAAAATTGATTATTTTCGAGGCAAAGGTTCCATCCTTAAAACCCCGATGATGAAAATTGATTGTTTTCGAGGCAAAGGTTCCATCCTTAAAACCCCGATGATGAAAATTGATTGTTTTCGAGGCAAAGGTTCCATCCTTAAAACCCCGATGATGAAAATTGATTATTTTCGAGGCAAATGTTCCATCCTTAAAACCCCGATGATGAAAATTGATTATTTTCGAGGCAAAGGTTCCATCCTTAAAACCCCGATGATGAAAATTGATTGTTTTCGAGGCAAAGGTTCCATCCTTAAAACCCCAATGATGAAAATTGATTATTTTCGAGGCAAAGGTTCCATCCTTAAAACCCCGATGATGAAAATTGATTATTTTCGAGGCAAAGGTTCCATCCTTAAAACCCCGATGATGAAAATTGATTATTTTCGAGGCAAATGTTCCATCCTTAAAACCCCGATGATGAAAATTGATTATTTTCGAGGCAAAGGTTCCATCCTTAAAACCCCGATGATGAAAATTGATTGTTTTCGAGGCAAAGGTTCCATCCTTAAAACCCCGATGATGAAAATTGATTATTTTCGAGGCAAAGGTTCCATCCTTAAAACCCCGATGATGAAAATTGATTGTTTTCGAGGCAAAGGTTTCATCCTTAAAACCCCGATGAAAATTGATTGTTTTCGAGGCAAAGGTTCCATCCTTAAAACCCCGATGATGAAAATTGATTATTTTCGAGGCAAAGGTTCCATCCTTAAAACCCCGATGATGAAAATTGATTATTTTCGAGGCAAAGGTTCCATCCTTAAAACCCCGATGATGAAAATTGATTATTTTCGAGGCAAAGGTTCCATCCTTAAAACCCCGATGATGAAAATTGATTCTTTTCAAGGCAAAGGTTCCATCCTTAAAACCCTGATGATGAAAATTGATTATTTTCGAGGCAAAGGTTCCATCCTTACAACCCCGATGAAAATTGATTGTTTTCGAGGCAAAGGTTCCATCCTTAAAACCCCGATGATGAAAATTGATTATTTTCGAGGCAAAGGTTTCATCCTTAAAACCCCGATGAAAATTGATTGTTTTCGAGGCAAAGGTTCCATCCTTAAAACCCCGATGATGAAAATTGATTATTTTCGAGGCAAAGGTTCCATCCTTAAAACCCCGATGATGAAAATTGATTATTTTCGAGGCAAAGGTTCCATCCTTAAAACCCCGATGATGAAAATTGATTATTTTCGAGGCAAAGGTTCCATCCTTAAAACCCCGATGATGAAAATTGATTCTTTTCAAGGCAAAGGTTCCATCCTTAAAACCCTGATGATGAAAATTGATTATTTTCGAGGCAAAGGTTCCATCCTTACAACCCCGATGAAAATTGATTGTTTTCGAGGCAAAGGTTCCATCCTTAAAACCCCGATGATGAAAATTGATTATTTTCGAGGCAAAAGTTCCATCCTTAAAACCCCGATGATGAAAATTGATTGTTTTCGAGGCAAAGGTTCCATCCTTAAAACCCCGATGATGAAAATTGATTCTTTTCAAGGCAAAGGTTCCATCCTTAAAACCCTGATGATGAAAATTGATTATTTTCGAGGCAAAGGTTCCATCCTTACAACCCCGATGATGAAAAGTGATTGTTTTCGAGGCAAAGGTTCCATCCTTAAAACCCCGAATTGATGAAAATTGATTGTTTTCGAGGCAAAGGTTCCATCCTTAAAACCCCGATGATGAAAATTGATTCTTTTCAAGGCAAAGGTTCCATCCTTAAAACCCTGATGATGAAAATTGATTATTTTCGAGGCAAAGGTTCCATCCTTACAACCCCGATGAAAATTGATTGTTTTCGAGGCAAAGGTTCCATCCTTAAAACCCCGATGATGAAAATTGATTTTGAGGCTAAGAAGCTTTCCTTAGGATCTCGAGCGAAATTTATCTAAAAGCAATTGAAATTGGAATAATTTTCTTCGAAAGTGTGAATTTTCATAATAGGTGAGTGCAAAAATTTAAACTTCGATAAGATGAGTGAATCTTGATGATGACAATAACACTGACAAATTATGTAAAGGGAACGGATGTTTGGAATCAATATCCAAGGTTCATCTAATATTTTCTTCAGTAAATATAGATTCCCTTGTGAGATATGTCATCCAAATAAGGTTAAAGCTTAACTACCCCAAAATGTTATGCCTAGTAGACCTAATAGGATGCGTCTCAAGAGTAATAAAAATTACTCTTTACTCAGCCATTCCAACCTAAAGGCATTGTCCTATGGTTTTAATATCAGCATGGATGAAACTATCTTATAAGATAACGAAATTCCCTGAAAATAAAAACTGAAATACGAAAGAAAATGCTGATAATTAAAACTAAAGGACAAGAAAAACGGATCAGATCGCTTCTTTCTTCCACAATACTTCAACAGGGTGAGTAAATGACCATTATGGGAGTGAACTGGTCGGGAAAGACTGTCGTGTCCAGTCTATCTGAATCATTGCTGGATCTGGTTCAGGAACAAAAGCTTGTATTTTATCTAGCAATTCTTCAGCAGTTGTTGCGGATATTATGATTCGCCGTGCCACTCTTGATATGAAATTCTTCTGCATAGCATAATCCATAAAAGCTATCAGACCTGTAAAGAAATTGTTAACATTCAAAAGCCCAATGGGTTTTTTATGCAAATTAAGTTGGGCCATGGAAGCAATTTGAAAGACTTCTCCCAATGTGCCAAAACCACCTGGTAGAGCGATAAAAGCATCAGCATTTAAAAGCATTTGTAACACACGCTCTTGCAAATTTTTAACCACTAATTCTTCTCCAATCGTGCCCCCAGAAATAAATTTCAGAGGTCCAGGGATAATACCCAGAACTTGACTTCCTCCTAGAGATGCTGCTGATGCTACACCTCCCATTAATCCGACACTACCTCCTCCATAAACTAAATGTATTTTTCGCTCAGCTAATACTCTTCCCAAATGGTTGGCTGCTTTTAAATACTCTTCATCTTTTCCAGGAAAAGCCCCAGAAAATACACAAATAGTTCAGGATTTACGAGTTGAGGTTTTCTCCATTCCTATCCTTACCCTTGTGAGAAAAGAGGATATATTTATAGAGATGAAGAGATAAGGCAATAATTTTATTTTTCAAGAATGGATACATTATTGCCAGCTATTCATAGTAGTCACGAGTATGACTCTGGTCAGGTATGGGTACACTATCGTTAAAAGAGGAGGAAATTTTCAAAAGCAACTAAAATATACAGTAGTCGCGATTGTAGCTTATGTCAGGAGTAGGTACGTGATTGCCGGAAGTGAAGGAAAATTTCAAAAGTGGCAGCTATATACAGTAGTCCGTGTCAGGAGTGGGTACATTATTAGGAGGATAATTTCAAAAGCGACAGCTAGCACGTACAGTAATCGTAACTATGGCTCATGTCAGGAGTGGATACATTATCGCTGAAAGGGGAGGAAAATTTCAAAAGCGACAGCTAGTACGTACAGTAATCGTGACTTTGGTTCACGTCAGGAGTGGATACATTATTACCAAAAGGGGAGGAAAATTTCAAAAGCGACAGCTAGCACGTACAGTAATCGTGACTTTGATCCTCGTCTTCCACTGGCTTTGCGTCCAGTAATGGCTTCAATGCTTTCTATGAATCGGTGATTTGCATCTCATCTAGCTTTCTCACAAACTGGCAAACAGGGTCGTTTAGGGTCAGATTCCCAAGACTGTAACGATCTCGTTCTTTTTGGAAAATTATCCATAATCCAACAACCTCAAATTGCACTATTCCGCAAGAATGCGCTTCAAGAACCTCTCGAATATCTTCTAGAGATTCCTTACGCAAGCCATTCTTAATAAATCTTATTCTATCATTACGATTTCTGGTGATCACTCCTGGAGCACGACATTTATTGCCGCAAATCCACCATCCACAATTATGACAAACGCCTAGCCTCTTTGCTCTTCTTTTTTTGGCATAAGCGCTTTTACCAAAGCCGGGCATACGGGGAAAGAACGCTTCGGGAACTTCACCAGCTGAACGAACCTTAGCTTCAATTAGCCACCGCACATTATCAGGAATGCCTTTGTGCATAAATACTCTGAATCGTTCACATCTAGCTTGATAAATCTTTTTAAGAACATTTATTGGGAAGGAAGGAAAATACTTTCGTAGGGCGGAAAGAGAAGACTCCATTGATGAAGGAGGCAAAGAAAGAAATTAGTGATTGTAGGAAACGAAAATAACTAACACATATTTATAGTGATGAAAGGGATAATGCGTTAATTACACTTACAGAAGCAAGTACATTATTGTCAAAAGAAAAGACAAATGACAGCTTATATGTACAGCAATCATGACTGTGGCTCTCATCTTCCACTGATTTATATCTAGTAATGGCTTCAATGCCTTCTATGAGTCGAGGACTTGCTTCCTATCCAGTTTTCTTACAAGCTGGCAGACAGGGTCGTTTACAGTCACATTCCCAAGACTGTAACGGTCTCGTTCTTTATGGTAAGTCCTCCACAATTTGACAATTTGACCTTGCACTTTTCCACAAGAATGCGTTTCAAGAGTCTCTCGGATATCTTCCAGAGATTCCTTACGCAGGCCATTCTTAATGAATTTTCTTTTATCTTCACGATTTGTGGAGATGTATCCTAAAGAGCGACATTTAGTATTACAATTCCATCGCCCACATTTATAACACACGCCTAGTCTCTTTGCTCTTCGCCTTTTGGCATAACGGCTTTTACCTAAACCGGGCATGCGGGGCATAAATGCATCTGGAACTTCACCCGCCAGACGGACCTTAGCTTCAATTATCCACTGCACATTATCGGGAATGCCTTTGCGTGTAAAAACTCTGATTCTTTCACATCTAGCAAGGTAGATCTTTTTAAGGACTTTTATTGGAAGGGAAGGAAAGTATTTTCGCAGTGCTGAAAGAGTAGAATCCATTGATGAGAGAAGAATTTGAGAGATGATGGAAAGGAATTAGTTATTGAAGGAAACTTAGATAACCGACTGGAAGAACATGCATTTATAGCGATGAAATGGATAACGTGTCGATTACACTTACGGGAGCAAATACATTATTAAAAGAAAAATAAAAAATTTTAAATATGATAAATTGTATGTACAGTGATTGTGACTGTGGCTCACATCTTCCACTGGTTTTACGTCCAGTAACGGGATTAATGGCTTCTATGAGTCGAGGATTTGCTTCCCATCCAGTTTTCTTACAAGCTGACAAATAGGGTCGTTTAACGTCAGATTCCCGGGACTGTATCGTTCTCGTTCTTCATGAAAAATGCTCCACAAACCAAGTAGTTCACGTTGCACAGATCCACAAGAATGCGTCTCAAGAGTCAATTGGATATCATCCAACGAGTCTTTACTCAAGCCATTCTTAATGAATCGTATTTTATCTTCTCGATTATCAGAGATCATCCCTAAAGAACGACATTTAGTATTACAAGTCCACCGTCCACATTTATGGCAGACTTGTAACCTTTTCGCTCTTCGCTTTTTGGCATAAGAGCTTTTGCCTATACCAGGCATGTGAGACACAAATGCCTCTGGGATTTCACCTGTCAGACGAACCTTGGCTTCGATTAACCACCGCACATCTTCAGGGATTCCTTTGTGCATCAGAACTCTTAATCGTTCACAGCGAACTTGGTAGATCTTTTTGAGAATGTTCATTGGGAGAGAAGGGAAATATTTTCGTAAGATAGAAAGAGTAGGATCCATTTTCTAGAGGGAAGTAAAAGAAAGAAGAGAAGAAAGAATCAGTTATTATGGGCAACTGAGAGAACCGACTTGAGAGTCACGGAGTACCGTATCCGCCGTTTAACCGGAAAAGTGGATCCTACTTTATTTTAGATGTGATAGATATTTTTTTATATTCCATCGAGCTGACGTCGATTCAGTCCTCGATTATTGAATCCATTGTCCGCTTTTGACAAATTTTCAACGACAATATTTCTTGATGTCTGCCTTATCTTTGACTATCTCTTATCTTGGATGCTGCTAAGCTGGCATCAATCCTGTCCTTCCAGGTGTAGCCTCGATTATTGAATCAATTGCCAGGCTTTTGACAATATTGTCTATTTTATATATTTTTTTTTATATCTGCCTTATCCTTGGCTATAGCTATCTCTTATCTTGGATACTACTAGCTGGCGTCAATCCGATCCTTCCAGGTGTAGCCTCGATTATTGAATCGGTAGCCAAGCTTTTGACAATATTGTCTACTTTATTCTTGAATTCCTGATGCGGGTTGGTCCCGCATATTAGCTGTGTATCCAGTGATAGATTGGTAAGAACTGATGACATTGAGATCTCAGCTTATATTGCTGTAGCTGTGCCGTAGATGTGCTTCCCGTTTGGTCCTTGTTATGTAAAGGCTATGTATGCATGATATGAAATGCATGAATGCAGAGCATGTGTAACTAATGGCTTTTTTATTTTATTTTATGGATCTAGTTCTTTATGTCTTTGTTTTACTGGATCCTCTTTGTAATGGCCTTCTTGGACTATCATTGAATCTCTTTATGCTTTCCAGCTTTTGTTCGCTGCCTCAAAAGCCCAACTCTTTTCAAAATCCTCTTTCTTTGACTTGTTCTTTGAATTTTGGCCTCAATTTCTTTAAAGTTGGCCCGCCTCATAATTTATATCTCTTTCGGGTACTCATCCATTGTCATGGATTTGATACCATCAAAGGCTTTACTTTCAATGTCTGCTTTGCCCCTTTTCTTGTAACCGTGCCGACACTTACTTATTCCCATGTTATAATCTGAATGATTGCTCTTCCTTGAACTCATGTTTTGATCCATAAGACTTGCCCCCTTGTCTATTGAACTTCTTTGTTGGCGGTACTCCTCTTACGCTTCGTAGAGACTACTTTGCCCCCCTGAATATGGTGTTTATGTGGAAAGAGATATCATCTCGCCTTTGATTTAACAGAAGGTCGAGCATTTCTAGACCTTTGTGATGGCACTTGATCGTAAATTTCTCTTACAAGAACCACATCTTATTAAAGAAAGACTCAAGCTATGTCCTCACTTTTAAGTCTACATACATTAATGAATAATGGTTTGGCCTTAAAGAAAAACTTTCATCAATTTGCAAAGCTTGACAAAGTAATTTACGGTCTTTGTTTTTAATTAAAATATCCTGCCATTCTTCCCTTTCCAACTCGAAGACATAAACTGTGCAAGGCAATAAGGTAGAAACATGATTTACAATAATAGCCTTTTAACTGAATGAGGATGATATCGAGAGGTAACTGTTAGGTGTGAGGAAAGTTAAGTTTGAATGTTTTTTTTTTTGTGGCAGTCTTTTAGCTGAATGAGAATAATATTAAGAGGTAAATATTAGGTCTAAGTAAAGTTAAGTTTGAGTGGTGTGAAAAAAAAGGGTCTTTTAATACTACTCGTGAGCAGCATTAAATAAGGTAGAAACATGATTCACAATGATAGTCTTTTGACTGAATGAGGATGTTAGGTCTGAGGAAAGTTAAGTTTAAGTGGTGTGAAAGAATGGTCTTTTAATACTACTCGTGAGCAGTATTAAATAAGGTAGAAACATGTCTCACAATGATAGTCTTTTAGCTGAATGAGGATGATAAGTCTGAGGAAAGTTAAGTTTAAGTGGTTTGAAAGAAGGGTCTTTTAATACTACTCGTGAGCAAATTTGATTATGATGAAAAACTCAATAGTGATGACCTCAAACTTGCCACTCTTTCCAGAAAGTTAAACCTCATCTGTTGCCTCCCCAACTATCGTGGTCTTTATGTATGCTTGGCTTGAAAGTTGCTTTTGTCTTCTAGACCGCTTTTGTAGGTTTTCAGTTTAGAATCCATAGCTCACTTGTTTTCTTTTTTTCTTTTGCTCTAGTTTGAGCCCTTTTTTTCCTTTCTCTTTTTTTTGTTTTGTTTTGTTTTGTTTTTTTGTTTTGTTTTGTTTTGTTTTTTTTTTTTGTTCCTTTTTTTTTTGTGTGAGCTATGGTGATGACATATTTGATAACTTTCTTGAAGTGAGATGACTCAAGTGGCCTTGCTTGCTCGTGCTTGTTCTCAGTTCTTTTTGGTTTTGAATTTTCCCTTGTTGGCTTTTTGATGGAAGGGATGAACTTTTTCCTTTTCGGAGTTTTTGTTACAGAGAACCGAGATCATAGTCTTCTTGAAATGAGATGATTCAAGTGGCCTTACTTGCTTGTGTTTGCTCTCAGTCTTTTTTTTTTGTTTTGAATTTTCCCTTGTTGGCTTTTTGATGGAAGGGATTAACTTTTTCCCTTTTTTTTTTTTTTTTTTGGAGTTTGTGTTATGGAGAACCGAGATCGTAGCCTTCTTGAAGTGAGAAGACTCAAGTGGCTTTATTTGCTTCTTAGTCTCTCTTTTTTTTTTGGATTTTTTTTGGATTTTCCCTTTAATGGCTTTTTGATGGAAGGGATGAACTTTTTCTTTTCGGAGTTTGTGTTGCGGAAAACTGAGAACCTTTTTTTTTTTTGAGCATTTATGAGAATTGGGAAGCCACTGAAGTCATTTAATATGAGAGCTACCTTGTTTGGAAACTAACCCCAAACTTCTTGCAAGGATGTTAATAACCACTGTGAATTCTTTTTTAGGGTTGAGGTGCAACATATGAAATCCTTCTTACTAGATTTGGCAGCACTTTCAAGATCATTACTATCAAATTTCCCTTAACTTTTTATTTTCACCCACGAGTAGTATCATTTAGAAAGCAAAGTATGATAGCAATAATGGATAGTATAATGGAAAGAGTGTAAAAATGGAAAGTAGTAGAATGCACGCATCACATCTTTTTGTTGTACCAGAAAAAGAATAGCAGGTGTCCATTTAACAAAGACTACACCCTAGATTCTGGACTAAATCTAGGAGATTTTTACTATTAGATTACTTTTGCAAGCTTTCAAAGATACAAGTTTATTCAAAGGATTGCCTGTCATTCGAAAATGTATGCGGACTGTTAGGTCAGATCTGACTTGGAGGCCTTCCAAAGTCAATGTAATTCTAGCTCGAAATCTTCACTTTTCAATTATCAATCACATCGGGCCTAGCAACTTGGACTTGGTTTTGCTTGATGAGGCGGCAATGGATTGTGGGTGACATTTGGCTCATCGGAAAAGTCCAACCACTTTGACTCGATTAATTGTTGAACTATACGCTTCAATGCCATGCAGTTTTCCAAGCCATGGCCTGGAACGCCATCATGATATGGGCAGGTAATGTTAGGGTCATACCACCTTGGATATGGGGGTTTGAATGGCTTTGTAGGAATTGGACGGATAAATTGTCTTTCGATGAGTTTTGGGTATAACTCAGTATAAGTCATGGAAATTGGTGTGAAAACTTCTCTTGGTCTTGGTGCAGGTACTGGAGGAGTAGGAGCAGGTGGCCATGACTGATTAGGTCTGTTAAAAGGATAATTGTTGGGCCTATTGGAAGGATAATCATTGGGCCTATTTGGAGGATAATTATTGGGCCTATTCAGAGGATAATCATTGGGCCTATTTGGAAGGTAATTATTGGGCCCATTGGCAAAATAGGATAGGCGAGGTCCGATAGCCACAGTATCCACGAGGGGAATCCTTCTTCCGCGTCCTATTTGTTGTACTTCGTTATCTTTTCTTCTGGATGGTCCTCCTCTTTTCATAGGATTATTAAAGGATTCAGCAATATTCCCAGTCCTAATCCCATGCTCGATTCTTTCTCCAGACATGACAATGTTAGAAAAATTAGTTGCCGAATTGCCAATGAGTTCGTCATAATATAGGTACTTCAGTGTCTGGACAAACAAAGTGACCATTTCTCTTTCTGTCATGGGTGGCTGAACTTGTGCTTCTTGAATTGCTTTCGCCTTGATTAGCTTGATCAATTGTCTCATTTGTTCGGCCATACTTTCTATCTTGGACTCTATCTTTATGAGACGTCCTTCGATTTGTTCTGCCATTAATCTTATTTGGAGCCGAGTTGAATATCGGTGTCGAGGTCCAATTTTATCCTTTTAAAAGTAAGATATATTTTATTAGATCCTATGTGTATGTGATTGATGCAATGGATGCATGCAATATGAGATTATGTTTTTATCAGACTTTGTATGCACATGATTGATGTAATGGATGCATGCAATATAAAGTGAGATTATGTTTTTATCAGACTTTATATGCACGTGATTAATGTAATGCATGCATGCGATGAGTGAGTTTGATTATCCACTATCATGGAACTTCAAGACTTCTAGTTGTCATTAGAAAGACCAAAAGTTATTATAGTTTGATGCGTGGTTTTGATGCATGGAGAAAATTGCACAAAACAGAAGTACAACAAAAGAAAGATAAGGTTATTAATAAGTTAAATAACAATTAACAACTCATGAACTATTATGGGAAAATGAGTTAAAACTATAAATATAATACACGAAGACAATAAAAGTGTAGAACAACAACACAGCATAACAATGATATGCTTATGGCATTGGTAAATGGGAAGAATACTATGGTCAGTTCTATAGTTAAGTGGGGAGTTCTATATGCATAAGGTGGCTTATCAAAAAGGTAAGGGATAGTTCCCGAATCCCGTCACTAAATTATAGTGACGGCCCGATTCCTTACCCTCTAGGGTTTATGTAAGGAATGGATTAATTCGAGTCGTAGCTTTTCGTGGGCCCATGCAGAGACTAACCGTCTCAGAAGGCAATACACTACTTTGCTACTTTGAAACCAGTGAAGGCTTGGAGACCATGGCCTCACAAGGACAACAACACCAATTCCGCTTAGAAAGAACGTGTTCGTTTTGAGGAAGCTCGGGTATAGAGCTTCATATTGTGAATGCATTATGCATGTTTATCTAAGTAAATATAACATATAAATCCACATAATAATAAGCAAAGTAAATCAAAGCAAATCATCTTTTAGGCTCGACTCACTATCATCGAGTCCCCAGCGGAGTCGCCAAGCTGTGGCAACGTCGGGTTTTCGGGAGTCGCCACCAATCAGTTTTCTTAGGTCGATTGGTCACCTTAAAATTGGTCTGCGAGAGTTCGGGGATCGGGAGTACGGTTACGTTAAAACAACTTTGTTAAAACGCCCAAAAATTGGCACCTTAGTTGATTTTAATTTTGTTTTGCTTTGCTTTTAAATAATTCTCAGTTAATTTTCAAAATTAGAAATTTTAACTGGATTAGTCGAAATGTGGATTTTTAAATTAATTAATTTGTATGAAATTTTATACTTCCGAACCATGGACTCTGCCGAGTCATTTGGACACGGAAGATTTTTGATTCCGAACCATGGACTCTGCCGAGTCATTTGGACACGGAATTTGGTGAACTTTTAAATAATTTAATCCATATTGTAAATATGGATTTTTATCTTTTTTTTTATTTAATTTATTTAATTAAAAGGGTGATATTTTTTTTTAAACCGCAGATCCTGACGGATCATCCGGATATGTAAGTTGATTTAATTTATAGTTAATTATTTAATTCTTATTTTTATGGAATTAATTATTAGTTTAATTACTAATTCGTAATTCTTTTTGTTATAGAATTTTTAGATTCATTAATAATCTAAAAATTTTTATTTTCTATATTTTTCTTTCTTTTCTTTCTTTTCCTTCTTATCTTTCTTATCTTATCTTATCTTTCTTATCTTTATTATCTTTTTCTTATCTTTCTTATCTTTTTCTTATCTTGTTTTAATTTTCTTTTTGTTTTCTTGTTTAATGAAAAATATTTATTATTTTAGTGGATTTAAAAGTTATATTTTAAATAAATCAGTAAAATATAAAGTCTTAATTTTCATGTATTTTTTTTAAACAGGTTTTATTTTTATTTTTTTATTATTTTTACTGGATAAAAATAACTATTAAAATTAATTTTAACTTTTTGCTATCTTTAAAGAATTAAAAACATGTATGTAAAAATAAAAATAATTGGCTTTTTTTTAAAAATAATTTTTATTAGCCTTAATAATTAATTACAAAATAATCTTCTTTTAATTTTCATTTATTTATTAATTAGTAAAGGGTAAAGGTGAATTAAATAAAAAATTATATAAAGAAAAAAAATTAATAATAATAAAGTGGGGCTTTTTGGCCATCCACTTTAAAAATAATAATAAATGTTAGCAAAGTTAATTAAATTAATTGTTAAACAACAATAATAAAAAGTTAGTCAAGTTAATTAAATTAATTAATTAACCACAATAATAAAAGTTAGCCAAGTTAATTAAATTAATTAATTAACAACAGTAAAAAGTTAGCCAAGTTAATTAAATTAATTAATTAACAACAATAATAAAAAGTTAGCCAAATTAATTAAATTAATTAACAACAATAAATAAAAAGTTAGCCAAATTAATTAAATTAATTAACAACAATAAATAAAAAGTTAGCCAAATTAATTAAATTAATTAATTAACAACAGTAATAAAAAGCTAGCCAAGTTAATTAAATTAATTAATTAACAACAATAATAAAAGTTAGCCAAGTTAATTAAATTAATTAATTAACAACAATAATAAAAGTTAATTAATTGTTAACAACAATTATAAAAGTTAGTAATAATGCAAAAATTAAAAGGTTAGTAACAATAATAGTATTAAAAGTTAGTTGTTAGTAAGTTAATAACAACAATAAAAAAAGGGGTTAGTAATAAACAAATAATAAACAAACAAGTAAAAATTAAAAGGGTTAGTAATTAATTCTGCAAGAATAAAATACAAAGTTAGTGACCAAAGTGAAAGAAATTGAAAAGATGAAGGATTAAATGAGAGTTGTACCCTTGATTTTAAATTCTGAATTCTGAGAAATGGAAACAGAGGGCGCGCGAGGGGGGGAGAAGATGGCTTAATCGTCAAAATGAAAAGTTTTGAGATTTTCTGAGGAAAGGAAGGAGAGCTAGGGACTAAGGCTGTAATTTTTTCTATTTTAAAAACGGAGCTCTAAGCTTTTCTTTCTATTTTTATCTGTGTTCAGCACAAAATTTGGGGGGCTATTTATAGAGGAAGTTTATCTGAACTGTTGATGGATAAATTAATAAAAAATTTCAAACTTATCTCTTAAATTGGTAAAATGACAATTTTAGTCCTTTACGTCTCTCAGCCTCAGGATAAGTTCCTGAAGCTTCTGATTTTGACAATTTTGTCGTTTTCTGTCAATTTGAGCCAAAAACGTCGGCAGGCTCAAAATTTTATGTGACAAACTACCAAATGCTCCTGGAACTTTTAGAATTTGTCAATTTTTTCCGAAACTTCTCAATTTTGTCATTTTTACCTCAAACTTTTAATTTTTTGTCATTTTTTTCATGAAATTTTATTTTATTTCAAACATACACATATTCACACATATATCATTTTAAATCAAATTTTCACAAAACAAAAATATATTTTAAACTAATTAAATTTTTTTTTAATAATAATAGTAATATATATTTTTTTTTAAATTAATTTTTTTTTTAATAAAATTTTTTTCAAAATTTTAAAACACCCGGACGAAATTGGGTGTCAACAACCATGAGTTCCACATCAAGTTCACATTAAAGCTGCTTAAAGATGAAGAGTTGTACACCATTTTGGTCACCAAAAATTTAACAGTAAAAGAGTTGCAACTGCTTAAAGACCATTTCAACTTGTTAGGCACAAACTTGTTAAGAGAAACAATGTTAAGTAAATGAGATAGAACCTCAAATTCCCTACTTACCTTGCCTTTATGATCCCTTAACCATGAGCAGTGCCAAATCTAGTTATCCCCTTCCTAATGGACCATATCTAACAAACACCTATTTGGAAAAAAAGACAACCTAAACAACCTTGCGAAGTTGCTGCACAGGTTTTCACTACCTACCATTTATCGTACCATAATTTTATCTCTTCCCTATTACCTATCATCCAAGAAAAACAATCATCTAAGTTAACGCCTCCTAAAGTAAGAAACTCTGACACACTGGTTATGCCCCCCAAACAAAGGTAGACTCACAGTAACCTATGCTAAATGCCCTCCCTAAAATTAACGCAATCACCCTTCTCCAGAGGACTTTTTTCTCTTCCTAAATCTCCACCACGATGTTGATAGTAGAGCAACATTTTTCCCACCTAATGTAGCCACAATTAACCCCCTTAAAGACTTAGTTGCTATCACCCCATTCCAACTAGCCCAAAGAATCTTTCTACCTTCTCTTGTGTGCCCTGGTAAAAAGTTTCTTCTAATGGATTTAAAAGAATGTAGCACTTTAACTGTGCAACGAGACAGAGAAAAAAAAATGCAAGGGTAAGCTAGAAAGGTAGGCCTTTAACAGGATAATCTTTGCCCCATGCCATAGAAAATTCATCTTCCAATCAGATAACCTCTTCTTCATTTTATCAATGACTGGAACCCAAGAAGCTGACTTCTTCATTGATTTTCCTACTGGCAATCCAAGATAAACAAAATGGAAGAGAGCCTAGTTTAAATCCAACCAGTCGAGACAACTTGATTACCGTAGAGTCTGAAACATTTAATCATATTAAGTTTCTCTTGGACATATTTATACTTGAACCAGAAATAACCTAAAAGCATCTAAAACACTTTCGAAACTATAAGATCTTGGTTTCACCCTAATCGCTTATCATCAATGTGTCATCAATGAACTGCAAATGGGAGATCTCAACATTATCCTCACCAACTTTCATACATTTCAATTCACCTTTCGAAACTTTCTCTACAAACAAACAATGTAAAATTTCAACAACAATAAGAAATAAAAAAGGGGCATGGGGTCTCTTTGACTGAAGCCTTTTGCCATGGGAAATTCTAAGGTTGGGCTTTCGTTTATGAAAATAGAGATTGATGTAGAGGTTGAACAACCTTTCATCCAAGATACCATTTAGGACCAAAAATCATAGCTTGCATAGTAGTGAACAAAAAATCCCAATTAACGTTGTCAAAAGCCTTCTTAAAGTCTACTTTAAAAAGCACAATTTTAAGCTTTTTCTTCTGAGCATAATGAACTAATTCATTTGCCACCAAACCTCAATCTAGAATTTTTCCTTCTATGAATGAATGTCGTTTAATTCTCACTTATTAACAGGCAAATTTTAGTACACAATCTATTTGCAAGAATTTTGGTGATACTTTTGTAAAAAGACCTAGTAAGACTAATAGGCCTAAAATCTAACAAAGAGGTAGGATTAGTTACCTTAGTGACTAAGGCAATGAAAGAAGTGTTGCAACCTAACAAAAAATTCCCTAACTATTCGAATTCTTTCACAAATCTGCAAATGCCATTTTTTAAGAGATCCCAACAACTTTTTTGGAAACCAATAGTGCAACTGTTTGGTCTGAGAGCCTTTTAAGCTACCACAATCCCAAATGGCTTGTTTGACGCCGAATTCGTCAATAAGTTTCTCTAAATCTCAGGCATCTGAAGTAGAAACCATTTTTAAGCAAGAAAGAATAAAAGCTGGTTTATGCTTTAACCATTCTGAAAACTTTGACTTGAGGAAATGAAGAACATAAATGATCTAATCATGATAATTCTATGGAAGAAACCTATGATACTATCCCCCTTCTTGATCCACTTCTCTTTGGATTTTGCATGTAGAAGGCTTCTTTCAATTTTGCTTGTTTCCCACTCCTTCTAAAAGTGTCATTTTCTTCTTATAATTCTAAATCTGTCAAAGCTCTAGTATCCATTATAATGCCCCAAGAAGGCAACTTTTGCTTCAAGTCATCATGCAAAGCTTCAATATTCCTAAATACTTCTATATTCCAGACCTTGAGTTTGGATTTTAACCTTTTCAACTTTTCCTTGAGAACAAAAGTGCCACTTCCTTGGATAGAAAACAAGTTCCATTCATGAGTAACAAACTACAGAAAATCTTCATGTACAAACCATGCACTGAACACTTTGAATGGTATAGGGCTATAGTTTTGCTGGTTCTGCTTAAGGATGATAGAGTTGTGATCCGATAGGTGCCTTTTGTGAACCAAGCGAATAGAGTCTAGGCCAATTATTAAGGAAATCCTTTGAGACCAAAGCTTTGTCAATATGACTTATTTTTGTGCCTCTTGAATTGTACCAGGTGAATTTTCTTGCACCTAATGGCATATCTATAGCCTGGGTGTCTAAGAGGAAGTCTATGACAGCCAAGATTTCTGCTCGGCTACTAGTCCAGCCACTTCTTTGATCGTCTAAAATTACGGAGTTAAAATCTCCTAAACAACACCATGGACCCATAAAATTATTTAGAATTAAGCTTAAATTGTCCTAGAGTTCCATCTTCTGGGAAGGCCATTGTGGAACATATACATTCACTAGCAAGACTCAAGAATCAAATACATGCCACTGTCCAACTACTCTAAAAAAATCCATTATAACAAAACCAATCATATTTGGAAAAGCTTTATAGGTTCCAAATGCACAACAAACTGTTAGAAAGCCCATCTACATTTTTCTCAACAAAATCAAAGTGACTGTTTGACCAGAGAGCTCAAACTAAAAGTTAAGGCAAATTATTTTATTTGGTCTCTTGCAACATTAGAAAATCAACCTTATTGATTTTAATTAACTCTCTCACCATAGACTTTCTACTCTAATTTCGAATACCACAAATATTCAGGCTAAGAAGATGATGATGGCTTGTCCTTCATGGGTGCTTCTTTGTAGATTTCATGAAGAATAGCTAGGTCTTTCTCATCTAGAATCATACCAAGCCTTTGGCTCAACTCAAATATTTTCTCATCCTTTGAGATAACCTCTTGAGAACTTGGATGAGCAGCTAACAAATCTTTCAAGATGAGATTGTTCTTGAGTAGGATATTGGTGTTTAAAATGATATCATCAGAGCTAGCTCTATCTGCAACATGAAATGGGGAAGAAGCAAATGAACAACCCTCCTTGAATCTATTGCATGATCTAATCCTCTTGGGCTTACTATTAGGGGCTTCATGAATCAAATTTAGAAACCCCACCTAGGCCGTTTAGGTTTCGGCCAGGTAGGTTTCTTCTTATGTTTAACTGCTTTTGTAAGTCCATCATTCTCCTGAGAATGCAAAGAAACAACAACAAAGATCTATTGATCATGGGACTCACCAATTGATTCTTTGGGGAAAAGGTTATTTCAATGCTTACCACTTTCCTGAACATCTGCCTAATTCTTTGCTTATGCCTCCTGGTTTAATTGGTTAATAATGTTTTTTTTTAATTTAAGTCACATGAAACTCCAATTTGGCTTATCATTAAGATTACCACCAATACAATCTTCTTTTGATGCAAAGTTAGCATTATTATTTTCCAAGTTAGCATTATTCCCCTCTAAGGCCGTCTCCTCAACTTCTTCTTCATCATCACTAATCTCTTCCTCAGAGACACCTTCTTCGTTCAACATCCAATTCCCATCTGAATCTAAGGTAACTGAGTTAATATGGTTGCTTGAAAGTGATGAGTAAAGGAAAAGCTTGCCATGCATGTAATCATGAATTGAATCTTCAGTAAGTTTAATAGTATCGATATCATCATCTACTTTCACTCGAATAAATTTGGAGATGAGCTCAACAAGTTAGAAATAAAATACGTCCAAACTTTAAATTACTTTTAGAACTCATCTGAGGATTAACTTCAACAACCCTACCCCATAACAAGGCAATGTTAGAGAAGAACTGCTCATTTTAACCATGAGGTGGCACACCATCAATACGGAGTAGATCTTTTATCTTTCTTCAATCAGCAGCTCCATTTTGAAATGTTGGTGAACTATTAGGAAAGCCATTGAGCACCATCAATCTGATGATTTGTGAATCACCTATTTATGTCATGATATGAGATAAAAACTCTCAACCTCCTTAGGAAAGTTGGATTTGATAAGGATTTTGTTGCCTCGTATTGCCTTTAGTCTACATGGACCAACACCTTCGTTATAAAAAATGCTCTAAATTTTGTCCAATAAATCCAGGTTCTTAACTACCCCAACAACACAACAATTTAGCCACATTTTTTCAGATAGTCTGGAATTACATTTGATCCCTGCCCATTCTTCATTTTCATTTTGTGCCAGTAAGACATCCTTTCCATTACATTTAGAGCCCAAACCTGCATATGTGAAGCCCTTAAGGGGTTTCCATGACCTTGACGATGAACATTGCTACACTTGAAAGTAGAAGCGTCATCACCTTGACTTCTGGATTCTCTTCCATATTTAGCAACATTTGCTCCCAACTTGAAAATTATGATCTATATTTGATTACCAATTCCTCGAGATTAGGTTGCTTCTCTTGTCTGAAAAACTTGATGAAACCAAATTTGAAGCTAGCCTTGGTTCTTTTTTTAGAGGCAAAGACATCTACTACCACCCTGTATTGGGCCAAAACTTTGCGAAGATCACCTTAAGCCCAAGAATCAGGAAAATTTATGAAGAAAAATGACTCTGCAACATGGTCACGGCTCCTCCAATTGGCCCTAGCATCTAGCTTACCTTAATCATTTTGATTTGTACCTGAACCGCTACTGAAATCATGAGCAAACAAGCTGCCTCTCTCACTCTCACTTACTCTCTTGCTTTCTCTCAATCACTCTCTATCATCTTTTACTGCTATTATATGTGTGTGTGTGTGTGTATATATATATATATGTATGTATGTATGTATGTATGCATGCATGTGTTACTACTATAACTCCTCAACTTGCATTGTCATTTTTCCCCTTAACATCTTTCAAACATGGGATGTGCACTTATGCACATATTTAAATGCATGTCTTTAATTTATCAGTTTTAACTGCAATGATCATGAAAACTTTATGAAACAAAAAAGATTAAGGAATGATTTTGTTTTAGGGTCTATACATTAGTTACACAAGCTACGTAATTTCCTCACAACACAAATAGAAAAAATGTAAAAATGGCGGTATTTCAAAATAAAAATGCTACTGCCACATTTCTATTCTATAAAATGTGCTTCTACAAAATGGCGTTGATATATCTAGTAATCAACCCATTTTTTGCTTTCATTTTTTATCACTTATAGTTTATTTGCGCTATGGTTATCTTGTCCATTTTTAAATGATAATTAATTTAATTATTAATTTTTTTTAATTGCAATGGCCTTCCTACTCAATGACCTATTCTGACGAAGTAAGTAAGTTTTACTTAACTGCTTTTATTTACATACCTTAAGTTAGTTTCCTATTAAGCAAGAATAGTAAGCTAAATAAGGTTGTATTGAGTTTCTGAGTGTAAAATGACACCACAAGGGTAGAAAAAGTAAAATGATAATTTTGACCCAAATGACTGGTATCTGTAATTTCAATGAAATTAATGTCATATAAGTAATTTTGACCAAATAAGTTAAGGTCATAAGTTACTCTAACAATCGGGATGAAGAATGAAAGTTGAAGGACTAAAATACACAAACTAAGGAATTAAGGCTATTGTGCAAGTTATGGCATAGAGTTTAAAGGATAAGGGCAAGGAGAAAAATTAACCATGGGACCCAAAGGGATAGTTTGGGGAAGATTGGTAAAAAAAAATTAATTTGACAAGTTGAGGAAGTAAGGCTAAAGATATAGTGGGAGCAAGTGAAGATTAGACAAAGGAAGACCAACTATTCATCATCTCTTTCCTAAGCCATTTTTGTATCTTCCATTCCACCATAGCTCATCTTCATAATTTCTTCAAAATCAGACAAAATTCATGCAAAATTGAAGGTCCCAAAGCTTATATATGAAGCCACTAGCTCATTTTTAGTGGATTTAGTGCATTTAAGCTTGTTTTTACAAGTTTTGGGTATAAACCCTAAGGTAAGCATATTTCCTTCTATTGGTTCGGTTCTAACCTCAATAAATAGTTATAAATGGTCTTGAATTTGTGTCCTTGGTATCCAAATTGGTTGGATTTAGGCTAGGAACTCAAATGAAGCTCTATTGTATAAAATGGTGCTTATATGGGTGGCTTGCTTTGGATCTTGCTTAACTTGGATTGAGGTAATTATGTTATGGAATGATTAAATGATGCATAATAGTTTTATAATGGTTAGGAGTTAGTTGGAATGAGCCAAAAGTGATTGAAACTGGTTTGGGTACGATTTGGAACGAGATTGTTCAAAAAAGAACGAAGAAATGTAGCTCCAAGGGCTAATGCGGTCGCACTAAATATTTGATGCGATCGTATTGAGGTCAAGAGGAAGAACGTGCTACTTGAATATGTAATGCAGTTGCACAAACTATGCCAGTGTCATTGCACCATTTCTAGCAACTTCCATAAAATCATCATGCTATCGCACCACAATATGCAATGTTGTAGCATTATGCTTGAATTATGACAACCTTGTTTCTAAGTGTCCCAAATCAACTCCTACGGCTTAGATGATATCCTAACATGGCTCAAAAGTGCTCTTAAGATTTAGTTATCATCACTAAGTAGGACATAAATGGATGGTTAAAAGGGCTAAGGAAAAGTGGATAAGTTATATACCTTAACTCACAAGTGGGGTACTAATGAGGGACAAAGTATTGTATAAGTCCTCCACTAGCCAAGAGGTGAGGTCATGAACCTCCGGCATTGGAGAGGGACCCAAGAAGGGTGCCAGACCCTTGATGATCTAAGGGTAAAGGCTAGGTAGCTCTAGGCATTGAGCAATACCCAAGAGGTCTCGACCAAGTTGACGGGCTCAACAAGCAAATCCACTATGTTGCCCGAGTCATGTTTAGGGGACTTTGGTGAAGTTTAGCCACTAAGTTAAATTACCTGACATAACAAGAAAGGGGAAGATACGGGTAAGAGTTGACGAAGTGATAACTTGCTCTAAGTAGCCCGTAAAAGGCGGGCAATTGGTGAAGTAAGCGATGGCTTACTTAAGGCACCCGTAAAGGGACTTCATAGGGTTTAATTAAGTGGCAATATTGGATACGAGAACCGGTATCCAAGTACCCCAACCGTATAAGCTCACGGAAGCTAATGATATCTTTGGGTGTAAGGAAGTCCTAAGTGCATAAACATGTGCATTCCCTTATCCATCCATGCACTACATTGCATTATTATTGTTGTTTATTAACTACTTGTGCTTATTTTTTATTGTGTTGTTTGTATCTATATATTTCTTTGTATGCTTGTATATGTTTTTCTTGCATATGCCAAATCCCTTACTAAGTTCTTTCAAGTACTTACCCCTTATGTGTTGTGCAGGTTGTTATAAGGCTAGTTGGGCCTAATAGTTGGTGATGGGCAACTATTAATGCTAAGCTTTATTCATTTTGAAGGTACTATCTAAATATGAATCTTATGGTTAGTGAATACTTATAATATAAATTAGTACTGACCAAAGTATTGTCTTTTCAACTTTCAAAGCTAAGTATGCGTAAGGAAAATGAGACTTGTCACTTGAAGCTATGTTGCTTGGGTGGAAAGCTAAGAATGAATCTTAGTAGATAATGTTGTCACTATTGTATGTATGACATTTTTCATTCTAAGTGTTGCCTCTACTAGTGTTTATTGGTGTGTATAACACTAGGTTACATTTGGGTACATATAAGGTTAAGATATGTGTGCATAGTTGTTACTTCAAGTTAAAGCAACTACAATTTTCACGTCTTCGCTCGTTTTAACTTATGTTTTATTAACTAGTGTGTCATTGTTTCTTTTACAGATTTATTTACTTGTTATTGCATAACTAGGATGACAAATGCATATTTTCTACCAAGGATAAGCTAAGTAACTAGTTGCTCATAATGATTTAAATTACTTTATGACTAATAGCTAGCCAATTGTAATCTAAGTGGAATCACAAGCCCTAAAAGTCCTAAAATATTGTGAATTTATATTTAAGTTCCAAAATTTTCCAAATTTCTTTTTAAATTTTAAAACTTGCAAAACATGTAAACAGTTTGTTGTAAAGTTAACCACAGAACAGGTGGCTAATGCTTTACCAATAATTATTTACATGTTTTGAAAGTTTTAGAACTCAAATAGAAACTCGCAAAGTTTTAGGACTTAAGTAGAAAAGTGATCAAAGTTTTAGAATTAAATGTGTTTTTTCCCTAAAATTGTATCATTAGCTTTTAAAAGAAAAGAAAGAAAATTAATACTATGTTATTAATTGTATTGAATATTGAAGATCGTATAAAGGGATAAATTTTTTCCATTTAAAACTGATTTACACAATTTCTGTTACTTTTGCTATCACAATTTATTGTTTGTAATGGTTATTATCTTACGTTACATGTTAAGTTTAACCTATTGCAGTATAATTCCTGGGCTGCGATAGCGATGCGGTGAAATTAAAATTGCCTTGTAGGTGACTTTGAGCAAGGCAATAGCGTTCTCATTATTATTTTTATTTTTGTTTGAATTTCTTTGTTTAATTTGAGTTGATGGCTGATAAAAAAACTAAATTGGAATTTGTATGCCTCTCTCGAAGTCAGCTAATTCGAATAAACAAAGACGACTATATATTTCTGCTAGACAAAAACAATTGAATTAATCCATATTTCTGAACTCATGAGTCTCGATGTTCAGAGTCATTATCAGACAAAATAAAAGTAGCTATAGCTATTTGCTGCCCTGCAAGCTATAGAGACATTTTGTAACAACTTTCTAACTTGTAATAAAATTTTCTGGCCAAATGTGTGTTTTCTTGTCGTGTTTATATGCACATGAAAACATAGTAATTCGTGTCAGATCACTCGGTTTTAAGGCGCAACAACTACTTGACAACTCACTACAAAAAAAGTGGCATTTAGCCACAATTAATTAGCGATGGTAACAAGTTTTAGCTATAGTAAACTGCCTTTAGCTATCTGGTAAAAAATAGTGATGTCTGTCTCTAGTTCTGTGACGGTCAAGCCATTGCTAAGGCTCACAACTAAGGTTAGCAACAGGCAACTGTAGCAATATATGATTTTTCCTTTTTTTTTAAGAAAAATTAAAGCAATTTTCTTTTAAAATTTTCTGCTTGCCCCTTTAAATTGGTGATGGCAAAGCTGTTGCTAATTTAACGACTATTAGGCTTCCACTAGGATTTAGCGACAACTAGGCCATCACAAGGCCTTTTAAAATTTGGCAGCCCCTTTCCCCTCCTTAGCCCGCGCACCCAAGCATCTTCATTCGAACTTTCACATTTGAACCGCCTTTCATGTCCTTCCAATTACAGCCATTCTAAGCCAAATTTATCTTCAAATCTTGTGTTTCTAGGTTGGATCAAGGCTAATTTCAATAAATACTGAGCTTATAGAAAACTCCGTCTATTGCTCAGAATAATTTGATGATCATGTTTTTGTGTTATTTATGTACATAGGTTTTGGAACATATACTAATACTCCGTGACTAAGGAATTTCCTAATTGAAAATTATGAACATTGGGACACTAGTGCGTAATTTTAAGTGCAAAAACTCTTTTCTTGCTATGAGTGTGTTTGATTTGTAGGCACTAAATAGCAGGATAATGTGTATAGCGTGTACCTTTCATGATAGGCAGCCCATCACTAAATTGGCTTTGCCACGGCGATCGCTACATTTAGTGGTGGCTGGGTGGTCATGAACCTAGTGATGGTTTGCCTATCACTATACTTAGCAACAACCTACTTATCACTTAGAGTAGCTACAACTCGCTTGGTGCTAATTAGCGACAGGTTAACTGGCACGGTTCCGGCTTTGGAGATTCAGCGACAGTCGACAGCCACTAAGTATGGTCATAGTTGCTGTTTCTAGCACAATTAGCAACGGGCCATTAAGTGGCAGTCAACCATCACTATACTTGATTAAACCATGACTGACAATTACTAACAGCCATCGAGAAGTGGCCTGCTTTTAGTATGTAGCTCATAGCTCATGAAAGAATTCGTTATAGGTATTCCACATTTATGCATTCTATGCAGAAGTTACCTGGATCAGAGTATCGTAAGATGTCTGGTGCAACACTTCCAGGATCCAGCTGATGAACCGGACAACCTAGTGTTATTACAAAATTTTATCGTATAAAGCTCTCAAGTTAATTAATTATTACCTTGAAAATTCTAATTTGTATAAACAAAGCCGACTTGGAATTTGTATACATACCACTCGCAGTGAGCTAATTCATACAGATAAAGACGACTATGTATTTCTTGTCACTGAAAAAATTGAGTTAATCCACTCGTACCTGGCAGCTGGCCTTTATTGCTAGTAACATATGAGTGACAATTAATATTCATATTATACTATTTGCCAAGAACCTTCATGCATGTCGTTGCATACGGATTGTTGCGCGTTATCGGTAGCTATTGTTTGTGTTCATATGGGAACTAAATTTATTAATTAGACTTATTTCGTCGAATGTTATGGGTTAGATCTAAGGTTTAGGGCTCCTTTTGTAATTAATCCATCTTCGGTTTGAGTTCGGTCTTTATATTTTTTTTAACAGCTTTACTCTTCTGTAAGAGTAAATCTTATATAAATGTTATGTAAGTCTAGCTTATGTTGTAAGTCATCCTCCTATGGTACATAAATTGACAGTTTGGTATAGATTTCTACAAATCATTTAATTAGATCATAGGTCCGCAAAAATCCTACAAGTTCCCTTTTTTTTTTTTATTTGGTTTAGCTTTTGCCTCTTTTCTTTTATCTTGTTCTATTTTTCATTAACTAGTGCTCAACCTCCTATGACACTTTTCTATTGCTCTTTTTTTCACTTCTCCCTTTTTGGAACAAAAAAAAATCTCTATTTCTTTTCCTTATATAATTTTTTTATTGCTTACATTTAATTATACATTATCTTGTTTCACTAGTTTGCTCTGATTTCAGTTGTTTACTTTGAGTTTAGTTTCAATCTGATCCCAGTTGTTTGCTTTGATTTAGAATTTTTATATAATTTCATTATTTGCTTTAATTTGAATTTTTTTTTATTTCATTCATTGCTCTAGTCTGTTCTCTCCTACAATATGTCTTATAAAGAAATCTGAAATTTATCACAAGAAAGTCTAAAATGGAAAAAATAAAGCAACCAACAATGAAAAATTGATACCTTATTCATTTTTTTATTAGCTCTTATTTATTTTTTTATTAATAGTTGTTTATTCTTTTACCAGTAGTTATTTTTTTTTTCTAGTAGTTATTTGTTCTTTTATCAATTCGTGCATGTTCTAAAAATAAATTAGTTGTATGTTCTTTTATTGGTAGTTATTCATTTTTTTAGTAGTTAATTGTTCTTTTATCAATTCCAGTTCACTCTTTAGATAAAACTAGTTATCTGTTCTTTTATTAGTAGTTATTTATTCTTTATTTTAGCATTTATTTGTTCTTTAAATAGAACTTGTTAATTTTTTTATAAATTTCTACATGTTCTTTAGATAAAATAGTTATTTTCTCTCTTATTAGTAGTTATTTATTCTTTTATTAATATTTATTTGTTCTTTTACTAGCAGCTATTTGTTCTTTTATAATAATTTTTTATTAATTGATCAGTATTGTTAGTTCTTTTATAAATTTATATTTTCTCTCTAGTTAAATTAGATGTTAGTTCTCTTATTAGTGGTTATTTGTTCTTTTATCAGTAGTTATTTGTTCTTTCATCAATTCCTACTTATTCTTTAGATAAACTAGCCATTTTTCTGTTAATAGTTATTTGTTCTTTATTAATAACTCTGGGTGTTCTGAAATAAGGTCTTAGTGCCCTAATTTTACTAACACTGGTAGGCTATTTGTGAACTGTGATCCTACTTATGTTACAATTGGCTAGTTATTATTCACAAAGTGTCTTAAAACATTTACATGCGACTAGTTTTTTAGCATATCCTGCACAAAAAATATACATGCATCATCCTGGCTATGCATTAATGATAAATAAGAAAAACAATAATAAAATTATGACATGGCCTTTATCTAAGAAAACTAATTTAAAAAAGCCACAATGTAAAAAATTTGGTTGTTTTAACCTCAAGTAACAACTGTGTGCATACATCTAAACCTTATATGCACCCAAATGTAACTCTAGTGTTATACACACAAATGGATACTAGAAGAGACAAACATAGTGCACAAAGTACCAAATGTACAAAGAAAATACTTCTAAGATCCCACATTTCCTCCCACTTAAGCTTAAGCTAGCTTTATGTGCAAGCCTCACATTCTTTGTGCTTACTTAGCCTTAAAAGTTGAAAATGCATCACTTTGATTAGTACTAACTTACATCACAAGCAATCATCGACAATAAATCTTATACATAGAGAGTACATTCAAAACAAATAAAATCTAGCACTAACAACCGCCCCATACCAATTGTTGGACATAATTAGCAGCCTAAGTACCTACGCAACACTTAAGAGATAAGTACTCGAAAGTACTCAACAAGAGATTCGGCACCTGTAAGGAAAACTTGTGCAAACATGAAAAGTAATATATATATATAAACAAGCAACCAATGAAGCATACAACACAACATACAATTGTCTCAAGCAATTTGTAAACAACAACAATGTAATGAAATACATGGATGGATGACTAAATGCGCATGTTAATGCATTTAGAACTTCCTTACAGTCAAAGGTGCTCTTAACTGGAATTAACTCATATGGCTGGGGTACTTAGATATTTACCTACGTATTCGATGCTAGCATTTAAACAACCCCATGAAGTCCTCTTACGAGATCCATAGAGTATGTCATTGCCTACTCAAACCTTGCTCGCATTTGACAGGCTACTTAGAGTAAGTTGCCACTTACTCACCTTTTACCTACGTCTTCCCCTTAATTGTTGTTTAGGTAACAGACATAGTGGCCAAACTTCATCAATTTTCCCAAACTTGGCTCGGGCACCTTAGTAGATCACTTACAAATTCCATTAACTTGGTTGGCACCTTTTGAGTTCACATAATGCCTAGAGGCTTCCAATCACAACTCTGGACCATTAGGTAACCTAAACCATTAGGCTTTTCTCCAAGTCTAAAGGTTCATTGACCATTGAAGTACACAAATATTCCTTATTCCCATCTTAGTGCCTGGCAAAAAACTTATCCGTTAGCACTTAGCCCTATTAACCACTTACTTATTCCCCACTAATATTGCATTACATTGCCTTTAGGAGTAGGTTTAAGTCCTGGATTAAAGTTTTAAATACCTTAGATTAAGCCTAGGAAGGAAATTGAACTACTAGGGCACTCAAAGCATGTTGAAAATATGACCCCTTAGCATTCTTATACTATTTATGCACCATTTAATCAAGCCATAACTTGAATCTCTTACCTTAAATGGATAATTTCCCAAATTCAAGCAATGATGTACTTCAAGCTCAACCCAGCTTCAATGGCTCCCAAGTTTTATTTCTTTGCAAAACAAGTACCACAATCTTTCTATGAAGACCATTTTTAACTCATTAATACCGTTAGAACCAACTCATAGGTTAAGAAGTGCCTTATCTCATGAATTTAGCTCAAAACCACCAAGAATATGTAGGAGCTTTTCCAACTCACCAAAATAGCTGAAAATCTTGTTTGGGGACTATTATGATAGCTTTAGGGGCATCAATTTCATGCAAAACTTAAGCTAAATTGAAGGATTAAGGTTGTATGAGGTGAGGCTTCAGGGTGCTGCAAGTTAGCACAAGGAAGGAGAAGATGAATGGTGGTTTCCTCTCTCCCAAATCTCCAACAATTCAACATCCTTAAACTTGCTTAAGCTAGTTAACCTTTCTTAAGTCTTTCTTTAGTCTTCCAGTCAATTCCTCTTAGCCTCAAATGAGAGAAACCTAATCTCCTATGTTTTCCTTTAAACCTATCACACACAAAACCATTTAAACACTTAAGCCTTAAACTTCCTTACTTGGTGCAAATAAGCTATTCCTTGACACTTATTTCTTCTAATGAGTCACAATGCCTATGGATTTGACAAAATTAGTCATTTTCACCTACATGACAATAATTTTGCCGAATTTATAGCCATGTCACTAATTTGGGTCAAATTTACAATTTTACCCTTTATAACTCTTAGGTGTGATTCATTTAATAAAACACTTATTTGATGATTAAACTTGCATGATTAAAATTAATTTACAAAATAAAAACATTATGGATATAATTGTAAGTAATCAAAGTTTCAGGACTTGATTGACAAGTGTACCAAAATTATGGATAACATTGTAAGGAATTAAAGTTTGAGGATTTACTTGACAAAGTAACAAAATTATGGATAAAATTGTAAGTAATTAAATTTTAAGGACTCAATTGAAAAAAGTTTAAAATGTAAATAATTGATGTTTATGGACATAATTTATAAAAAAAATAACTAATTAAATTTTTTGTATGCATTTTCAAAATTTGGAAGATGTGAGGGCGTGGGCTACTTTAGGATGAGTAGAAGGACACTTGACTATAGTCAAGATCCACTTCATCTTTTGCCCATTGTCATTGTTGACACCCAATTTCGTCCGGCCATTAAAATAATTTTAAAAAAAATTAAATAAAAAAATTAAATAAAAAAATGTATTTTTATTATTATTGTTATTATTATTACTAAAATTTTTTTTAATTAGTTTAAAATATATTTTTTTTGTTTTGTTTTGTGAAGATTTGATATATGTGTGTATATGTGTATGTTTGAAAGAAAAAAAGAAAACTCCATAAAAATGACAAAATTAAAAAGTTTGAGATAAAAATAACAAAATTGAGAAGTTTCAGGCAAAATTGACAAATTCTGAAAGTTCCAGGAGCATTTGGTAGTTTGTCACATAAAATTTTGAGCCTGCCGACGTTTTTGGCTCAAATTGACAGAAAACGACAAAATTGTCAAAATCAGAAGCTTCAGGAACTTATCCAGAGGCTGAGAGACGTAAAAGACTAAAATTGTCATTTTACCAATTTAAGAGATAAGTTTAAAATTTTTTATTAATTTATCCATCAACAGTTCAGCTAAACTTCCTCTATAAATAGCCCCCCAAATTTTGTGCTGAACACAGAAAAAAATAGCAAAAAAACTTAGAGCTCCGTTTTAAAAAAAAGAGAAAATTACAGCCCTTAGCCCCAGCCCTCTTCCCTTCTTCCCCAGAAAGCCAAATTTTTTTTTTCACTGCTGTTCCCTCTCTCTCTCTCTCTCTCTCTCTCTCTCTCCGCCGTGCCCCTCGCTGCCCGCCGCCGCCGCCGTCCCTCCGCCTCGCCGCCCTCGCCGCCGCGCCGCCTCGCCACCTCGCCGCCCCGCCGCGCCGCCAGCTGCCCCTGCCTCCCCCCCCCTTCGCGCGCGCCTTCGCGTCTCTGTTCTTCAGATTCAAAAACTTGTTTTGAAAGGTGAAACCTTGATTCCATACTTCATCTTTTCAATTTCTTTCAATTTGGTCACTAACCTTTTATTTTTGTTCCTGCAGAATAAATTACTAACCTTTTTAATTTTTACTTGTTTATTTATTTGTTAATTATTGTTATTATTACTAATCTTCTTTTTATTGTTGTTATTGACTTACTAACAACTAACTTTTAATATTATTATTGTTACTAACCTTTTAATTTTTGCATTATTACTAACTTTTATAATTGTTGTTAACAATTAATTAACTTTTATTATTGTTGTTAATTAATTAATTTAATTAACTTGGCTAACTTTTTATTATTGTTGTTAATTAATTAATTTAATTAACTTGGCTAACTTTTTATTATTGTTGTTAATTAATTAATTTAATTAACTTGACTAACTTTTTATTATTGTTGTTAATTAATTAATTTAATTAACTTGACAAACTTTTTATTATTGTTGTTAATTAATTAATTAACTTGACTAACTTTTTATTATTGTTGTTAATTAATTAATTTAATTAACTTGACTAATTTTTTTATTATTGTTGTTAATTAATTAATTTAATTAACTTGGCTAACTTTTTATTATTGTTATTAATTAATTAATTTAATTAACTTGGCTAACTTTTTATTATTGTTATTAATTAATTAATTTAATTAACTTGGCTAACTTTTTATTATTGTTATTAATTAATTAATTTAATTAACTTGGCTAACTTTTTATTATTGTTATTAATTAATTAACTTGGCTAACATTTTATTATTATTGTTAATTAATTAACTTGACTAACTTTTTATTATTGTTGTTAACAATTAATTAAACTTGGCTAATTTCTATTATTGTTGTTAATTACTTTAATCAACTTTGCTAACCTTTATTATTATTTATTTTTAAAATGGATGGCCAAAAAGCCCCACTTTATTTTATTTAATTCACCTTTACCCTTTACTAATAAATAAATAAATGAAAATTAAAAGAAGTTTATTTTGTAATTAATTATTAAGGCTAATAAAAAAATCATTTTTAAAAGCCAATTATTTTTATTTTTTTTTTATTTTATTATTTCTTTAAAAATAACAAAGTTGACTTTTTATTCCTTTTTTTAAATTAATAAATAGAAATAATTAAATAATTCCAAAAATACAAATCAATTCTGTTTTTAAATATATCTTTAAAGTAATAATAATTAAAAATTCTAGAAAAATTCAATAAAATTATAATTAAAATTAATAATTAATTAAATAATTAAATTTAAAAAAAAAATAAAAATCCATGACCAAATGATCCGTCAGGATCCATGGCTTGGAATTATTTTTAAATAAAATATATAAATAAATTTTTCTTTATTAAAAATAAAAACTTTGGACTAATATATTAATTATTAAAATATAACTTTTTAATTTTCTTTATTAATAAAAAGAATAAAAAGAGTAAAATTTTTGGGTTAATATTATTCAGTAATATTTTGCTTATTTCTTTCAAAATAATGAAAAGACATAACTTTTTGTTTCCTTTATAAAAATCTTAGCAAATGATTTCAAAAATAGAATAAATTCAAAAGGATTAAATTATCTCTTAAATATCTTAGAATTATTAATTAAAATTATTTATCAAAAAAAAAAAAGAACATAAAAATGAAATATAAATATCAAAACTTTCCTTTATTTTTTTTAAAATATACATATAAATTTTATTTTTTTAAGATCCTTGTTAAATAATCACTTCTTTTTAGTTAATTTTTTTTTATCAAAAACAAAACATATAAATATCAAAAATTTTTCTTTATGTTTAAAATATACATAAAATTTTTTTTTTAGTTTCTTTTCTTGAATAATCATTTTTGCTTAATTCATTCAAAACAAAATTAAGACTTTTGTTCTATTTTTGAAAAATACATATGAATTTTGCCTTCATCATTGAATAAATAAAGTTTTAATTTAATTAAAAAAAAACATAAAATAAATCTAAGTCATATTGTTAAGTCTAAAAATTTTTAGTTCATGGTATATTGGCTGGAAACTGTCTCGTGCCCGCTTTTGAGCTGCTTCACCTGGTGAAGAGGGTCTAGCTGAGTAACAACGTCCCGTACCATGATCAAAATTTTTTTTGAATTAACTTCTTATTAAAAAAAATTAATTATTTTTTTAAGTAATTCTTTAAATAATAAATATACTTCCTTAAACAAAAAAAAAAAAAAGAAAAGAAAGATAAGAAAAAGAAAAGAAAGGAAAGAAAGGAAAAATAAAATCAAAAAGAAAAAAAAAATAAATAAATAAAATTTTTAGATTATAAACAAAAAGAATTATGAATTAGTAATTAAACTAACAATTAATTCTATAATAAGTAAGAATGTAATAATTAATTATAAAAAATTAATTTCCATATCCGGATGATCCGGCAGGATCTACGGTTTGGAAAACTTTTTTTTACTAAATAAATTAAATAAATACAAAGATAAAAAATTCATATTTATAATATGGATTAAATTATTTAAAAGTTCACCAAATTCCGTGTCCAAATGACTCGGCAGAGTCCATGGTTCGGAATCAAAATCTTCTGTGTCCAAATGACTCGGCAGAGTCCATGGTTCGGAAGTATAAAATTTCATACAAATTAATTAATTAAATAAATCCACATTTCGACTAATCCAGTTAAAATTTCTAATTTTGAAAATTAACTGAAATTTTTTTAAAAAGCAAAGCAAAACAAAATTAAAATCAACTAAGGTGCCAATTTTTGGGCGTTTTAACAAAGTTGTTTTAACGTAACCGTACTCCCGATCCCCGAACTCTCGCAGACCATATTTTAGGTATCCAATCGACCTAAGAAAAAACAGATTGGTGGCGACTCCAGAAAACCCGACGTTGCCACAGCTTGGCGACTCCACTGGGGAGATGCGACGTTAGTGAGTCGAGCCTAAAGTTGATTTGTTTTGATTTACTTTGCTTTACTATTATGTGGATTTATATATTATATTTACTTAAGTAAACATGCATAACGCATTCACAAAATGAAGCTCTATACCCGAGCTTCCTTAAATCAAACACGATTCTTTCTAAGCGGAATTGGTGTTGCTGTCCTTGTGAGGCCACGGTCTCCAAGCCTTCACCGGTTTCAAAGTAGCAAAGTAGTGTATTGCCTTCTGAGACGGTTAGTCTCTGCATGGGCCCACGAAAAGCTACGACTCGAATTAATCCATTCCTTACATAAACCCTAGAGGGTAAGGAATCGGGCCGTCACTATGATTCAGTGACGGGATTCGGGAACTATCCCTTGCCTTTTTGATAAACCACCTTCTGCATGTAGAATTCCTTACTCTACCTTAGAACCAGCCATTAAGAATTTCCCATACCTCGGTTCCCATTTCCATAGGTTTTGTTTTATCTATATGTTTGTATGATCCTATGTGTTATTTTTTTTTACTAACTCTATTTTTCCTTATTTTTCCGGCATATACATTTCATCATTAAAGATAAGTATTTGGTGAAAGAACTATTATCATGGATATTCTCGATTATCTTCCCACGGCTGTTACTGGATCATGGAATGACACAGTAATCGAAACTCAGCCTGAAGCTATGGAATATTCCGAAACGGCTCAAAAGCTTCACGGAGATGCTCTGACATCCCATTCTCACGTACAGCTTAAGGACCAAGTATCGGTCCGAATAAATCAGAACGACACCACGGAATTATTGCAAGTCTGGAATAGTTGGAATTCTGCTGATCGGGAAGCTTTTACGGCAAAATATGGTCACATCACTTGCCTACTAAAGGTTACCGTTGATGCATCACTTGTCCGGGCTCTAATACAATTTTGGGATCCATTTTATCGATGCTTTTCTTTCGATAAGATGGATCTGGTTCCAACCATTGAAGAATACAACAGCCTCTTGGGTTGGTCCTCCGACTATCCAATCGAGACTTATCAACATGATAGAAGAACGGAGCCTCATCGAGCCCTAGCAAAATTATTGGAAATGCCAGCTTCCAGTCTTCAAACCAAGTTTGCAACAAAAGGATCTCGAAAATTTATCAGTTGGATCGACTTAAAACAATTAAGTCACGTTCTCCCTCAGAAAAATCAACGACGCAAGCTTTTCGCCTTGGCGATATATGGCCTGGTAGTCTTCCCAAGAATCGTCGGATTCATTGAAGGAGACATCATTACACTATTTGAGCAAATCTGCAATGCTCAAATAAATCCGACCTCAGTAATATTATGTGAAACTATCAGGGCATTAAACTTTTGTCGCCAAAGAGGGGGCAAATTCATAGGATGTTCACATCTCCTCAACATTTGGATCAAAAGCCACCTTCCTTGTGAGAAGCAACATTTTGGAAATCGCTTTTCAAAGGACTTCATCCCAATCGAAGCCTTTTTGAAAAGTGAAACCATTCATCACGACAGCAAGGAAGCATGGGTTGATTATTTCAAGAACATCACCAAATTCCAAATTGAATGGAGAGCCCCCTGGTCTACCTCCACCCGCGTTGTCTACCGTTGCGGCAATTGCCCGTGGGTTCCTCTCTTAGGTATATGGGGAGGAACAAGTTATGCCCCAGCTCAAGTACGAAAACAATTTGGGTCCATGCAATTTATACCCATGACGCATAATCTGAGTAAGTTGGAATTTTCACACGAAGATCCAAATTCAAATAAGCTCGCAATGGGTATTTCAGTTGCGTGGAAAAGAATTTTCATATTGAAGTCAGGGCCTATTATTTCTCCCACTGCTTATTATGAATGGAGAAATAACCGGAAGGAAGGAATAGTTCTATCTGAAAAGGTCATCAGAAAATTGGCGAAAAGAGAGTTGGAGAAAGAACTAGAGGAAGAAAAGGAGAAGAACAAGAGGATGCTCCTTGACATGCAACAGCTCGGTCACAAAACACAACTCCTCGAAGAGAAAGTTGAATACCAAAAACAAGTCATCTCCCAATTGGTTGATGAAACCGATCAAAAAGAGATGAGAGTCAGATACTGGGAAGATCAATACAGATTTTCTCAAGATCAATTGCAAACATTTTTGGTAGAAGTCAGAAAAGTTACAGAACAAGCCCAACTAATGGGCGAAGAAGCCAAGGAGTTAGAAGAATTGAGCTGTCCTACTCCATCAGTAAATGTTCAAAGAATGATGGAGTTCATATCTAAGGCCAGAAAGCAGTATTGTACTTTGGGTCGTTTCTTTTAAACAAACCTTTTGCTGAATGTAATTGAGAAATTCCATTATAGTTCTTCTTTCACCAAGTATTTACAATATTCATGCATGCATCTATCACATCAATCATACACACATAGAATCTAATAAAATAAATATTCCTTTAAAAGGGTAAAATTGGACCTCAACACCGATATTCAACTCGACTCCAAACAAGATTAATGGCAGAACAAGCCGAAGGACGTCTCATGGAGATGGAGTCCAAGATTGAAAGTATGTCAGAACAGATGAGACAATTGATGGAATTAATCAAAGGGAAAGCAACTCAAGTCCCCATCAAAGAAGTACAAGATCCCACTTATCCCCCGGGATTCACCCCGCAACGAGTCTCAGTCCAAGAAAACATGTTTCAAGAATCAGGACCGTCTGCTAGTGTTCACCTGAAACAAGACACTGTACAGGAAGAGAAGAAGACATTACCAAAAGAAGAAGCAGAATCTCAAAAACTCGAAACAATAGAAAAGCGACTGCGAGCCATTGAAGGAGGCACTATATTCGGATCTCTCTCGGTGGATGACCTCTGCTTAGTACCAGACGTCGTAATCCCTTCAGATTTTAAGGTGCCAGATTTCGTGAAATACGATGGAACGAGTGATCCCATCACTCACATCACATTGTTCCTAAGGAGACTACAACCACTCACAAAAGATGAAAAGGTGTGGATTGCACTTTTTCAGGAAAGTCTCACAAAATCAGCATTACAGTGGTATCTAAGCCAAGGTCCAAGGAACATAAAAACTTGGAATGACCTTGCTCAGGCCTTCATCGGCAACTATAAACATGTTATGGACTTGGCTCCGGATCGCCAAACTCTCCAAAACATGGAGAAGAAAAAGCCAGAAACTTTCAAGGAATATGCGCAGCGGTGGAGGGACTTAGCTGCACAGGTTCAGCCACCCATGACAGAAAGAGAAATGGTCACTTTGTTTGTCCAGACACTAAAATACCCATATTATGACAAACTCATTGGCAATTCGGCAACCAATTTCTCCGACGTAGTAATGTCTGGAGAAAGGATCGAGCATGATATCAGGACCGGGAAGATTACTGAATCCTTTAGCGATCCTATGAAAAGAGGAGGACCTTCCAGAAGAAAAGATGAAGAAATACAACAAATAGGAAGAGGAAGAGGGATTCCCTTCGTGGGCACTGTGGCCACCGGACCTCGCCTATCCTATTCTGCCAATAAGCCCAATTATTACCCTACCAATAGGCCCAATGATTATCCTCCCAATAGGCCCAATGATTATCTTCCCAATAGACCCAACAATTATCCTCCCAACAGACCTAATCAGTTACGGCCACCTGTTCCAACTCCTCCAGTACCTGCACCAAGACCAAGAGAAATCTTCGCACCAATTCCCATGACTTATACTGAGCTGTATCCAAAACTCATCGAAAGTCAACTTATTCGCCCAATTCCTACAAGGCCATTGGAACCCCCGTATCCAAGGTGGTATGACCCTAACATAAATTGCCCATATCATGATGGTACCGTGGGCCACGGACTGGAAAATTGCATAGCATTGAAACGTATAATCCAACAATTAATCGAATCAAAGTGGTTGGACTTTTCCGATGAGCCAAACGTCACTCAAAATCCGTTGCCGCCTCATCAAGCAAAACCAGTCAATATGATAGAAGAACACTGGCCGACAAAGAAGTCAGTCAACGATATCATAACCCCTCTTAAGCATGTATATTCATGCCTTGTGAAAGAAGGGATTATCATGGGAGAGCCTTCTTTTGGAAATGGAGAGGTCGAGAATGAAGAGTGGTGCAACTTCCATGACAGTAAGAGTCATTCTATCCAAGAATGCTCAGAATTTCGTGAAAGACTGCAAAGTCTCATCGACTCCTCCCAACTCATCGTTTTTATGTCAGATAAAGATGATCATGTGAATGTGATCATTAAAGAACAAGAATTCAATGCTATGCCAAGACCACTGGTCATACCAATTTCAAAACATGCTCTTAAGCCTTTAAAAATTCAAGTCCCAAAACCATTCCCATACAAATCAGACAAAACTGTTCCATGGAGCTATGATTACACTTCTAACATCACATCAACCCCGTTAGAAGTTGGGAGCATGACTAGAAGTGGTCGGTGTTATGCTCCGGAGCAAATGAACAAGCTCCAACAAGATAAGAATGTTACGACGAGTGGATCTCTTGATACAAATACATCTAAAGAGCAAGAGACGCCTCGAGCAGTAACAGATGAGCAAGCTACTGAGTTTCTCAAACTCATAAAGCAAAGTGAATACAGCATCGTTGAGCAGTTAAACCGCCTGCCAGCAAAAATTTCCATACTTTCATTACTCCTAAGCTCTGATGCTCATCGAGAAGCTCTTCTCAAAGTCCTGAATAAGGCTTATGTTGAACAAGATATCTCCGTGAACAATTTTGACCACCTCGTCAACAACATCACGGCACAAAATCTCATCACATTCACTGACGATGAGATACCAGCAGAAGGAAGGGGTCACTCTAAGGCTCTACATATTTCGGTCAAATACAAAGATCGGATTATGGCCAGAGTTCTTATCGACAATGGGTCAGCTCTAAATGTAATGCCACTCGAAACCTTACATAAGATTGGTTTAGACCCATCATACCTCAACAACAGTCATATTGTTATTCGAGCATTTGACGGAACGAAGAGAGATGTTGTTGGAGAAATAGAGCTACCAATAGGGATTGGTCCCTGTCTTTTCCACATCACATTCCAAGTCATGGATATTTGTCCATCTTATACCTGCCTGCTGGGAAGACCATGGATCCATATGGCCGGAGCAATTCCTTCTTCATTACACCAGAAAATGAAATTCATTATTGAAGGAAAGATAATCACGGTCTTCGCTGAAGAAGACATCCTGCTATCAAGACCTGCGGATGCTCAATATGTCGAAGTCAATGAAAATATACCTGATTGCTCCTTCAGGTCTTTTGAGATTGTCAATGCTGCTTATGTCAGCGAATATGGAGAAGAACCCATTCCTAGCATCTCTAAAACAAGTCGCATGGTTGCCAAACTCATGATAAAAGGAGGATACTCACCGGGGTTAGGACTGGGACAAGATTTACAAGGAATCACAGAACCATTGAAAATCACCACAAATGAAGGGAAATACGGCCTAGGCTTCACACCGACAAGACATGACAAAATGAAGGCAATAGCTGAAAAGAGAGAAAAGAGGATTGCACGATTAACAGGGCATCCTCTCCAGGAAAGAAATCTGGATGTCCCAGAGATCACCGAAACGTTCGTGAGTGGTGGTTTGATTTCAAAAAATAACAATGAAGGCGCGCTGACCATCAACATCAACAAGTCTTTTGAAAGTCTTTCTATTCAAGCAATCATCAGCGATTCACCTGAAGATGAGGAGCTCATTCAACCTTGTGGCCCACGGGATGTGCTGAACAATTGGGAGGCGATAGAACTGCCTGTTATAATCGAAAGCTTTCCAAAGTAATCCAATAGTAAAAACCTCCTAAAGAAAGGTTCAATCAATAGGGTGTAGTCTTTGTTTAAGTGAACCTTTTAGTTATTGCTTTTTATTCCAATAAAGTTGTGATTTATGCACACTATAAATAAAGTACCAGTTTGCATCCATCTCATTCTTGCCATTTTTTTCCTCTGAATAATGCAGACCTGAAACTCTCTTTGATGACAATAAAAGAATGAACTTTGATAATCCTGTAAACACTACCGACTCGGGTGACGAAGATCTTCAAATATCTCCTGAGCTATTAAAAATGATCGAGCGAGATGAAAAAGAAAGAGCAACAAGTCAAGAACCAACTGAGGCATTTAAATTGGGAGACAGTCAGAATGTAAAAGAAGTCAAGATTGGCACTCTATTCCCTCCTGAAGAAAAAGAAGAATTAGTCCACTTATTGAAAGAATATATGGATGTGTTTGCTTGGTCATACCAAGATATGCCTGGCTTAAGCTCAGACATAGTACTACACAAAATACCCTTGAAACCTGGGGCGAAGCCTGTCAGACAAAAGTTACGAAGATTAAAGCCGGATCTAATCTTAAGAGTGAAAGATGAGATTCGAAAGCTGTGGGATGCAGGATTCCTTGGGGTCGCTAAATATACAGAATGGGTGGTTAACATTGTTCCAGTCGAAAAGAAAGAAAGCGGGAAACTAAGAGTTTGTCAGGACTACCGGCCATTGAACGAAGCCAGTCCTAAAGATAACTTCCCACTTCCTCACATTGATACGCTGGTGGATAATACCGCAGGAAACTCATATTTTTCCTTCATGGATGGCTTCTCTGGATACAATCAAATCAAACTTGATCCAGATGATATGATAAAAACTGCCTTTATAACCCTTTGGGGTACCTTCTACTACAAGGTGATGCCTTTTGGGTTAAAGAATGCTGGTGCTACATATCAAAGAGCCATGGTTGCATTATTCCATGACATGATGCATAAAGAAATTGAAGTATATGTAGACGACATGATCGCCAAAACTTTCACTGCTAAGGGGCATCTAAAAGTGCTAAGAAAACTATTCGATAGACTTCGCAAATATCAACTGAAGTTGAATCCTGCCAAATGTATTTTTGGAGCCTCTTTAGGAAAGTTATTTGGGTTTCATGGTCAGCAAGGATGGGATTCGAGTTGACCCGAGTAAAGTCAAAGCAATACAAGAAATGCAACCCCCGAAGACTCCAAAACAAGTAAGAAGTTTTCTGGGCAGAATCAACTTCATAGCAAGGTTCATTTCACAATTGACATCCAAGTGTGAACCTCTTTTCAAATCACTAAAGAAGAACAATCCGATCGAGTGGAATAACGAATGCCAAGAAGCATTCGAGAAAATCAAGCAATATCTATCAAATCCACCAGTCTTGGTACCACCCCGATCTGGAGAATCGTTGATTCTATATTTATCCATACAGGATTCTTCATTAGGATCCGTATTGGGTCAACGTGATGAGACAGGCAAGAAAGAGCATGCAATTTACTATTTGAGCAAGAAGCTTACCACATATGAAGCGAAATACTCAATAGTAGAAAAGTCCTGTTGTGCCCTTGCATGGGTAGCACACCGACTACGACACTACATGCTCAACAACACCACATTGCTAATCTCCAAGACTGATCCCATTAAGTACATTTTTGAGAAACCAGCTTTATCAGGCAGGATCGCAAAATGGCAAATGCTGTTGTCTGAATACGACATACAGTATGTCACCCAAAAGGCTGTAAAAGGGAGTGTGATTGCTGAATATCTGGCTGATAGAGCATTGGATGATTATGAGCCAATGAAAATGGAGTTTCCTGATGGAGATATAATGACGATAGAACAGGAAGTCTCTAAAGATGATGAAACATGGAAAATGGCATTCGATGGAGCATCTAATGCTTTGGGACAAGGGATTGGAGCCATACTCATCTCTCCAAGTGGAGAGCAATTCCCTCTTACAGGAAAAATTACATTTCCTTGTACCAACAATATAGTAGAGTATGAGGCATGTGCTATGGGACTCCAAATGGCACTGGAATTGAAAGTGCGAGATCTCCGAGTTTATGGGGATTCCGCATTAGTCATATATCAAATCAACGGAGAATGGGAGACAAGGGATTCAAAATTGATCCCTTACCAAAAGCTCATACTAGACTTGGCTCGAAAATTCAACAGTATAAGCTTCCATCATCTTCCAAGGGAAGATAATCAAATACCGGATGCTTTAGCTACTTTGGCTGCTATGTACAAGATCAGTGACCCCGAGCATACTCCTGTGTTCGAGATGAGAATAATAGATTCTCCAGCTTATTGCATGAGCATCGAAGAAGAATTGGATGGAAAGCCTTGGTATCACGATATCAAGAAATACCTCCAAGAAAGAGTATATCCACCAGAAGCATCAGAAAATGACAATAAATTTCTACGAAGATTGTCAATGGGTTTTCTTTTAAACCTAGACATACTTTACAAGAAAACCCCAGACTCGATGCTACTTCGCTGTGTAGATACTCATGAAGCACGAAAGATCATGGAAGAAGTTCATTCTGGAATATGTGGAGCACACACTAGTGGTCATACCATGGCAAGACAAATAATGAGGGCTGGTTACTATTGGCTCACATTGGAAAGTGATTGCGTCAATCACGTAAGAAAATGTCACAAATGCCAAATATATGCCAACAAGATCCAAGCCCTACCTGCTCCTCTTAATGTAACAGCAATACCTTGGCCTTTTGCCATGTGGGGAATCGATGTCATTGGAGCGATTACCCCTAAAGCTTCCAATGGTCACAAATTCATCCTAGTTGCAATTGACTACTTTACTAAATGGGTAGAAGCTGTGTCTTATGCAAGCGTAACTCAAAAGGTGGTATGCCGGTTCATTAAGAAAGAAATCATTTGTCACTATGGACCGCCAGAGTGTATCATCTCAGACAATGCCACAAACCTGAATAATGCAATGATGCAGACTTTGTGCCGGCAATTCAAAATCAAGCATCTCAATTCAGCACCTTATCGACCGATGATGAATGGTGCAGTAGAAGCGGCCAATAAAAATATCAAGAGAATTGTTGAAAAGATGATCGTCACTTACAAGGACTGGCATGAGATGTTACCTTTTGCACTACATGCTTATAGAACTTCTACCCGTACTTTTACTGGAGCAACACCTTTTTCTCTGGTATACGGTATGGAGGCTGTATTGCCCATCGAAGTTGAAATTCCTTCATTAAAGGTACTAATGGATACTCAATTAAGAGAAGCAGAATGGGTCAAAGCTAGATACGAGCAATTAAATCTAATTGATGAAAGAAGAATGATAGCCCTCTGCCATGGGCAACTTTATCAAAGAAGGATGATTCGTGCTTACAACAAAAAGGTTCGCCCACGACAATTTCACGAAGGTGACATAGTGCTCAAGAAAATTTTACCCATGCAACATGATTCAAGAGGAAAATGGACACCAAATTATGACGGGCCATATGTCGTGAAGAAAGCATTTTCAGGAGGGGCACTAATTCTGACAAAAATGGATGGACGAGAATTACCGAAGCCAGTAAATTCGGATGCAGTAAAGAAATACTTTGCATAATGAAGAAATTTTCGAACAGAAGGGGAGAAGTGGATACAGGGTTACCAAAGTTTATTTGATCAAAGTTGTCAAAGAGAGCTTTCTTCCCTTACATTTTCATTATCTATCTGTACCCAAGATTTTCATATTCTTTTACCCATAAATAAAAGCCAATTCTCTTTAACTTACCTTAGATTCTCACGTTCAAAATGCTAAAGTCGCTTCTATCCAGTTCTTTTCCTTCAAATCTCACATTCCTACTAGCCTTTAAGTGTGCAATAAATTGTGACTTTTGAAGGAAGAATAGTAATAATTAAAACTTAGAAAAAAAACAAAGACCGTAGATTACTTTGATAAGCTTTATGAATTAAAACAGGTAAGATTGAGGTCCTGCTTTGCGAGCGGCACAGAACATAAGCCAACAAAGAAGAACGAGTAACAAATCTTCGGGAGATAGCCTTGATAGTTGCCTGGATGATCGCTTCAGAAGTCTTAGCATGTCTATGTCAGCAAGAAAGAATCATGCTCACGAATATTTCCACAGGGACAATTATCCAGAGAAGCATAAAATATGAGGCGGGCATTAAAGAAAATTGAGGTCAAAATTCAAAAATAAGGCAAGGAAAGAGGATTTTTGAACAAAGTTGGGCTTTTGAGACAATGGACAACAGCTGGAAAGCATAAAGAGATTCAATAATAGTCCGAGAAGGAAATCACAAAGAAGATCCAGTAAAGTAAAGCAAAGACATGAAGAGCTAGATTCAAAAAAAAAAAAAAAAAAAAACCATCAGTTACACATGCCTTGCATTCATGCATTTCACATCACGCATGCATGGCTTTTACATAACAGGGATCAAATGGAAAGCATGTCCGCAGCATGATTGCAGCAGTATAAGCTGAGATCTTAATGACATCAGCTCTTACCAATTGGACGCATAGCTAATACGCTGGACCCAGCCCCATCAGGAATCCAAGGATAAAGTATACAATATTGTCAAAAGCCTGGCAATTGAGGCTACACCTAAAAGAACAGAATTGATGCCAGCTTAGCAGCATCCAAGATGAGTGATAGCTATCGTCAAAGATAAGGCAGACATCAAGAAATATTGTCGTTGAAAATTCGTCAAAAGCGGACAATGGATTCAATAATCAAGGACTGAATCGACGTCAGCTGGATGGAATATCTATCACATCAAAATAAAGTAGGATCCACTGTTCCGGTTAAGCGGCGGATACGGTACTCCGTGACTCTCAAGTCGATTCTCTCAGTTGCCCATAATAACTGATACTTTCCTCCCTCATTTCTTTTACTTTCTCCTAGAAAATGGATCCTACTTTTTCTGCCTTGCGAAAATATTTTCCTTCTCTCCCAATGAACATCCTCAAAAAGATCTACCAAGTTCGCTGTGAACGATTAAGAGCTCTGATGCATAAAGGAATCCCTGAAGATGTGCGGTGGTTAATTGAAGCTAAGGTTCGTCTGGCAGGTGAAATCCCAGAGGCATTTGTGTCTCACATGCCTGGTGTAGGCAAAAGCTCTTATGCCAAAAAGTGAAGAGCGAGGAGACTAGGCGTCTGTCATAAATGCGGACGCTGGACCTGTAATACTAAATGTCGTTCTTTAGGGATGATCTCTGATAATCGAGAAGATAAAATACGATTCATTAAGAATGGCCTGAGTAAGGACTCATTGGATGATATCCAATTGACTCTTGAGACGCATTCTTGTGGATCCGTGCAACGTGAACTTCTCGATTTATGGAGCATTTTTCATGAAGAACAAGAACGATACAGTTCCGGGAATCTGACGTTAAACGACCCTATTTGCCAGCTTGTAAGAAAACTGGATGGGAAGCAAATCCTCGACTCATAGAAGCCGTTAATCCCGTTACTGGACGTAAAACCAGTGGAAGATGTGAGCCACAGTCACAATCACTGTACATACAATTTATCATATTTAAAATTTTCCATTTTTCTTTTAATAATGTATTTACTCCCGTAAGTGTAATCGACACGTTATCCATTTCATCGCTATAAATGCATGTTCTTCCAGTCGGTTATCTAAGTTTCCTTCAATAACTAATTCCTTTCCATCATCTCTCAAATTCTTCTCTCATCAATGGATTCTACTCTTTCTACCCTGCGAAAATACTTTCCTTCTCTTCCAATAAAAGTCCTTAAAAAGATCTACCTTGCTAGATGTGAAAGAATCAGAGTTTTTACACGTAAAGGCATACCCGATAATGTGCAGTGGATAATTGAAGCTAAGGTCCGTTTGGCGGGTGAAGTTCCAGATACATTTATGCCCCGCATGCCCGGTTTAGGTAAAAGCCGTTATGCCAAAAGGCGAAGAGCAAAGAGACTAGGCGTGTGTTATAAATGTGGGCGATGGAATTGTAATACTAAATGTCGCTCTTTAGGATACATCTCCATAAATCGTGAAGATAAAAGAAAATTCATTAAGAATGGCCTGCGTAAGGAATCTCTGGAAGATATCCGAGAGACTCTTGAAACGCATTCTTGTGGAAAAGTGCAAGGTCAAATTGTCAAATTGTGGAGGACTTACCATAAAGAACGAGACCGTTACAGTCTTGGGAATGTGACTGTAAACGACCCTGTCTGCCAGCTTGTAAGAAAACTGGATGGGAAGCAAGTCCTCGACTCATAGAAGGCATTGAAGCCATTACTAGATATAAATCAGTGGAAGATGAGAGCCACAGTCATGATTGCTATACATATAAGCTGTCATTTGTCTTTTCTTTTGACAATAATGTACTTGCTTCTGTAAGTGTAATTAACGCATTATCCCTTTCATCACTATAAATATGTGTTAGTTATTTTCGTTTCCTACAATCACTAATTTCTTTCTTTGCCTCCTTCATCAATGGAGTCTTCTCTTTCCGCCCTACGAAAGTATTTTCCTTCCTTCCCAATAAATGTTCTTAAAAAGATTTATCAAGCTAGATGTGAACGATTCAGAGTATTTATGCACAAAGGCATTCCTGATAATGTGCGGTGGCTAATTGAAGCTAAGGTTCGTTCAGCTGGTGAAGTTCCCGAAGCGTTCTTTCCCCGTATGCCCGGCTTTGGTAAAAGCGCTTATGCCAAAAAAAGAAGAGCAAAGAGGCTAGGCGTTTGTCATAATTGTGGATGGTGGATTTGCGGCAATAAATGTCGTTCTCCAGGAGTGATCACCAGAAATCGTAATGATAAAATAAGATTCATTAAGAATGGCTTGCGTAAGGAATCTCTAGAAGATATTCGAGAGGTTCTTGAAGCGCATTCTTGCGGAATAGTGCAATTTGAGGTTGTTGGATTATGGATAATTTTCCAAAAAGAACGAGATCGTTACAGTCTTGGGAATCTGACCTTAAACGACCCTGTTTGCCAGTTTGTGGGAAAGCTAGATGAGATGCAAATCACCGATTCGTAGAAAGCATTGAAGCCATTACTGGACGCAAAGCTAGTGGAAGACGAGGATCAAAGTCACGATTACTGTACGTGCTACCTGTCGCTTTTGAAATTTTCCTCCCCTTTTGGTAATAATGTATCCACTCCTGACGTGAACCAAAGTCACGATTACTGTACGTGCTAGCTGTCGCTTTTGAAATTTTCCTCCCCTTTCGGCGATAATGTATCCACTCCTGACATGAGCCATAGTCACGATACTGTACATGCTAGCTGTCGCTTTCGAAATTTTCCTTCTCCTTTGGCAATAATATACCCACTCCTGACACGGACTACTGTATATAGCTGCCACTTTTGAAATTTTCCTTCTCTTCCAACAATCACGTACCTACTCCTGACGTAAGCTACAGTAGTGACTACTGTACATGCTAGCAGCTATTTTGAAAAATTTTCCTCCTCTTTTAACGATAGTGTACCCATACCTAACCAGAGTCGTACTCGTGACTACTGTGAATAGCTGGCAATAATGTATCCATTCTTGAAAATAAAATTATTGCCTTATCTCTTCATCTCTATAAATATATCCTCTTTTCTCACAAGGGTAAGAATAGGAATGGAGAAAACCCCAACTCATAAATCCCGAAGTATTTGTGTATTTTCTGGGGCTTTTCCTGGAAAAGATGAAGAGTATTTAAAGGCAGCCAACCATTTGGGTAGAGTATTAGCTGAGCGAAAAATACATTTAGTTTATGGAGGAGGTAGTGTCGGATTAATGGGAGGTGTAGCATCAGCAGCATCTTTAGGAGGAAGTCAAGTTTTGGGCATCATCCCTGGACCTTTGAAATTTGTTTCTGGGGGCACGATTGGAGAAGAATTAGTGGTTAAAAATTTGCAAGAGCGTGTGTTACAAATGCTTTTAAATGCTGATGCTTTTATCGCTCTACCAGGTGGTTTTGGCACATTAGGAGAAGTCTTTCAAATTGCTTCCATGGCCCAACTTAATTTGCATAAGAAACCCATTGGGCTTTTAAATGTTAACAATTTCTTTACAGGTCTGATAGCTTTTATGGATTATGCTATGCAGAAGAATTTCATATCAAGAGTGGCACGGCGAATCATAATATCCGCAACAACTGCTGAAGAATTGCTAGATAAAATACAAGCTTTTGTTCCTGAACCAGATCCAGCAATGATTCAGATAGACTGGACACGACAGTCTTTCCCGACCAGTTCACTCCCATAATGGTCCTCTACTCACCTTGTTGAAGTATTGTGGAAGAAAGAAGCGATCTGATCCGTTTTTCTTGTCCTTTAGTTTTATTATCAGCATTTTCTTTCGCGTTTCAGTTTTTCTTTTCAGGGAATTTCTTTTTTATAAGATAGTTTCGTCCATGCTGATATTAAAACCATAGGACAATGCCTTTAGGTTAGAATGGTTGAGTAAAGAGTAATTTTTGTTACTCTTGAGACGCATCCTATTAGGTCTACTAGGCATAACATTTTGGGGTAGTTAAGTTTTAACCTTATTCGGATGACATATCTCACAAGGGAATCTATATTTACTGAAGAAAATATTAGATGAACCTTGAATATTGATTCCAAACATCCGTTCCCTTTACATAATTTGTCAGTGTTATTGTCATCATCAAAATTCACTCATCTTATCGAAGTTTAAATTTTTGCACTCACCTATTATGAAAATTCACACTTTCGAAGAAAATTATTCCAATTTCAATTGCTTTCATATAAATTTCGCTCGAGGTCCTAAGGAAAGCTGCTTAGCCTCAAAATCAATTTTCATCGGGGTTTTAAGGATGGAACCTTTGCCTCGAGAACAATCAATCATTCAGTCCATCTTACAACGATAGAACCTTTTCTATCGTTAGAGGTTCTAAGGACCTTTCCTTAACCTCAAACAAACAATCAATCATTCAGTCCATCTTACAACGATAGAACCTTTCCTATCGTTAGAGGTTCTAAGGACCTTACCTTAACCTCAAACAAACAATCAATCATTCAGTCCATCTTACAACGATAGAACCTTTCCTATCGTTAGAGGTTCTAAGGACCTTTCCTTAAACCTCAAACAAACAATCAATCATTCAGTCCATCTTACAACGATAGAACCTTTCCTATCGTTAGAGGTTCTAAGGACCTTTCCTTAAACCTCAAACAAACAATCAATCATTCAGTCCATCTTACAACGATAGAACCTTTCCTATCGTTAGAGGTTCTAAGGACCTTTCCTTAAACCTCAAACAAACAATCAATCATTCAGTCCATCTTACAACGATAGAACCTTTCCTATCGTTAGAGGTTCTAAGGACCTTTCCTTAAACCTCAAACAAACAATCAATCATTCAGTCCATCTTACAACGATAGAACCTTTCCTATCGTTAGAGGTTCTAAGGACCATTCCTTAAACCTCAAACAAACAATCAATCATTCAGTCCATCTTACAACGATAGAACCTTTCCTATCATTAGAGGTTCTAAGGACCTTTCCTTAAACCTCAAACAAACAATCAATCATTCAGTCCATCTTACAACGATAGAACCTTTCCTATCGTTAGCGGTTCTAAGGACCTTTCCTTAAACCTCAGAGTTTAGGCGGCGAGAAGGTTTTCATTGCCTAGCTAAGCTGGACGAAATTTGGTAACTAACTTTGCATACATCATGTCCCATGAAGCATGCAAAGGGGGGCAGCTGTTGACACCCAATTTCGTCCGGCCATTAAAATAATTTAAAAAAAAAATAAATAAAAAAATTAAATAAAAAAATGTATTATTATTATTATTGTTATTATTATTACTAAAATTTTTTTTAATTAGTTTAAAATATATTTTTTTTGTTTTGTTTTGTGAAGATTTGATATATGTGTGTATATGTGTATGTTTGAAAGAAAAAAAGAAAACTCCATAAAAATGACAAAATTAAAAAGTTTGAGATAAAAATAACAAAATTGAGAAGTTTCAGGCAAAATTGACAAATTCTGAAAGTTCCAGGAGCATTTGGTAGTTTGTCACATAAAATTTTGAGCCTGCCGACGTTTTTGGCTCGAATTGACAGAAAACGACAAAATTGTCAAAATCAGAAGCTTCAGGAACTTATCCAGAGGCTGAGAGACCTAAAGGACTAAAATTGTCATTTTACCAATTTAAGAGATAAGTTTGAAATTTTTTATTAATTTATCCATCAACAGTTCAGCTAAACTTCCTCTATAAATAGCCCCCCAAATTTTGTGCTGAACACAGAAAAAAATAGCAAAAAAACTTAGAGCTCCGTTTTAAAAAAAAAGAGAAAATTACAGCCCTTAGCCCCAGCCCTCTTCCCTTCTTCCCCAGAAAGCCAATTTTTTTTTTTCACTGCTGTTCCCTCTCTCTCTCTCTCTCTCTCTCTCTCTCTCTCCACCGTGCCCCTCGCTGCCCGCCGCCGCCGCCGTCCCTCCGCCTCGCCGCCCTCGCCGCCGCGCCGCCTCGCCGCCTCGCCGCCCCACCGCGCCGCCAGCTGCCCCTGCCTCCCCCCCCCTTCGCGCGCGCCTTCGCGTCTCTGTTCTTCAGATTCAAAAACTTGTTTTGAAAGGTGAAACCTTGATTCCATACTTCATCTTTTCAATTTCTTTCAATTTGGTCACTAACCTTTTATTTTTGTTCCTGCAGAATAAATTACTAACCTTTTTAATTTTTACTTGTTTATTTATTTGTTAATTATTGTTATTATTACTAATCTTCTTTTTATTGTTGTTATTGACTTACTAACAACTAACTTTTAATATTATTATTGTTACTAACCTTTTAATTTTTGCATTATTACTAACTTTTATAATTGTTGTTAACAATTAATTAACTTTTATTATTGTTGTTAATTAATTAATTTAATTAACTTGGCTAACTTTTTATTATTGTTGTTAATTAATTAATTTAATTAACTTGACTAACTTTTTATTATTGTTGTTAATTAATTAATTTAATTAACTTGACAAACTTTTTATTATTGTTGTTAATTAATTAATTAACTTGACTAACTTTTTATTATTGTTTTTAATTAATTAATTTAATTAACTTGACTAATTTTTTTATTATTGTTGTTAATTAATTAATTTAATTAACTTGGCTAACTTTTTATTATTGTTATTAATTAATTAATTTAATTAACTTGGCTAACTTTTTATTATTGTTATTAATTAATTAATTTAATTAACTTGGCTAACTTTTTATTATTGTTATTAATTAATTAATTTAATTAACTTGGCTAACTTTTTATTATTGTTATTAATTAATTAACTTGGCTAACATTTTATTATTATTGTTAATTAATTAACTTGACTAACTTTTTATTATTGTTGTTAACAATTAATTAAACTTGGCTAATTTCTATTATTGTTGTTAATTACTTTAATCAACTTTGCTAACCTTTATTATTATTTATTTTTAAAATGGATGGCCAAAAAGCCCCACTTTATTTTATTTAATTCACCTTTACCCTTTACTAATAAATAAATAAATGAAAATTAAAAGAAGGTTATTTTGTAATTAATTATTAAGGCTAATAAAAAAATCATTTTTAAAAGCCAATTATTTTTATTTTTTTTTTATTTTATTATTTCTTTAAAAATAACAAAGTTGACTTTTTATTCCTTTTTTTAAATTAATAAATAGAAATAATTAAATAATTCCAAAAATACAAATCAATTCTGTTTTTAAATATATCTTTAAAGTAATAATAATTAAAAATTCAAGAAAAATTCAATAAAATTATAATTAAAATTAATAATTAATTAAATAATTAAATTTAAATAAAAAATTAAAAATCCATGACCAAATGATCCGTCAGGATCCATGGCTTGGAATTATTTTTAAATAAAATATATAAATAAATTTTTCTTTATTAAAAATAAAAACTTTGGACTAATATATTAATTATTAAAATATAACTTTTTAATTTTCTTTATTAATAAAAAGAATAAAAAGAGTAAAATTTTTGGGTTAATATTATTCAGTAATATTTTGCTTATTTCTTTCAAAATAATGAAAAGACATAACTTTTTGTTTCCTTTATAAAAATCTTAGCAAATGATTTCAAAAATAGAATAAATTCAAAAGGATTAAATTATCTCTTAAATATCTTAGACTTATTAATTAAAATTATTTATCAAAAAAAAAAAGAACATAAAAATGAAATATAAATATCAAAACTTTCCTTTATTTTTTTTAAAATATACATATAAATTTTATTTTTTTAAGATCCTTGTTAAATAATCACTTCTTTTTAGTTAATTTTTTTTTATCAAAAACAAAACATATAAATATCAAAAATTTTTCTTTATGTTTAAAATATACATAAAATTTTTTTTTTAGTTTCTTTTCTTGAATAATCATTTTTGCTTAATTCATTCAAAACAAAATTAAGACTTTTGTTCTATTTTTGAAAAATACATATGAATTTTGCCTTCATCATTGAATAAATAAAGTTTTAATTTAATTAAAAAAAAACATAAAATAAATCTAAGTCATATTGTTAAGTCTAAAAATTTTTAGTTCATGGTATATTGGCTGGAAACTGTCTCGTGCCCGCTTTTGAGCTGCTTCACCTGGTGAAGAGGGTCTAGCTGAGTAACAACGTCCCGTACCATGATCAAAATTTTTTTTGAATTAACTTCTTATTAAAAAAAATTAATTATTTTTTTAAGTAATTCTTTAAATAATAAATATACTTCCTTAAACAAAAAAAAAAAAAAAGAAAAGAAAGATAAGAAAAAGAAAAGAAAGGAAAGAAAGGAAAAATAAAATCAAAAAGAAAAAAAAAATAAATAAATAAAATTTTTAGATTATAAACAAAAAGAATTACGAATTAGTAATTAAACTAACAATTAATTCTATAATAAGTAAGAATGTAATAATTAATTATAAAAAATTAATTTCCATATCCGGATGATCCGGCAGGATCTACGGTTTGGAAAACTTTTTTTTACTAAATAAATTAAATAAATACAAAGATAAAAAATTCATACTTATAATATGGATTAAATTATTTAAAAGTTCACCAAATTCCGTGTCCAAATGACTCGGCAGAGTCCATGGTTCGGAATCAAAATCTTCCGTGTCCAAATGACTCGGCAGAGTCCATGGTTCGGAAGTATAAAATTTCATACAAATTAATTAATTAAATAAATCCACATTTCGACTAATCCAGTTAAAATTTCTAATTTTGAAAATTAACTGAAAATTTTTTAAAAAGCAAAGCAAAACAAAATTAAAATCAACTAAGGTGCCAATTTTTGGGCGTTTTAACAAAGTTGTTTTAACGTAACCGTACTCCCGATCCCCGAACTCTCGCAGATCATATTTTAGGTATCCAATCGACCTAAGAAAAAACAGATTGGTGGCGACTCCAGAAAACCCGACGTTGCCACAGCTTGGCGACTCCACTGGGGAGATACGACGTTAGTGAGTCGAGCCTAAAGTTGATTTGTTTTGATTTACTTTGCTTTACTATTATGTGGATTTATATATTATATTTACTTAAGTAAACATGCATAACGCATTCACAAAATGAAGCTCTATACCCGAGCTTCCTTAAATCAAACACGATTCTTTCTAAGCGGAATTGGTGTTGCTGTCCTTGTGAGGCCACGGTCTCCAAGCCTTCACCGGTTTCAAAGTAGCAAAGTAGTGTATTGCCTTCTGAGACGGTTAGTCTCTGCATGGGCCCACGAAAAGCTACGACTCGAATTAATCCATTCCTTACATAAACCCTAGAGGGTAAGGAATCGGGCCGTCACTATGATTCAGTGACGGGATTCGGGAACTATTCCTTGCCTTTTTGATAAACCACCTTCTGCATGTAGAATTCCTTACTCTACCTTAGAACCAGCCATTAAGAATTTCCCATACCTCGGTTCCCATTTCCATAGGTTTTGTTTTATCTATATGTTTGTATGATCCTATGTGTTATTTTTTTTTACTAACTCTATTTTTCCTTATTTTTCCGGCATATACATTTCATCATTAAAGATAAGTATTTGGTGAAAGAACTATTATCATGGATATTCTCGATTATCTTCCCACGGCTGTTACTGGATCATGGAATGACACGGTAATCGAAACTCAGCCTGAAGCTATGGAATATTCCGAAACGGCTCAAAAGCTTCACGGAGATGCTCTGACATCCCATTCTCACGTACAGCTTAAGGACCAAGTATCGGTCCGAATAAATCAGAACGACACCACGGAATTATTGCAAGTCTGGAATAGTTGGAATTCTGCTGATCGGGAAGCTTTTATGGCAAAATATGGTCACATCACTTGCCTACTAAAGGTTACCGTTGATGCATCACTTGTCTGGGCTCTAATACAATTTTGGGATCCATTTTATCGATGCTTTTCTTTCGATAAGATGGATCTGGTTCCAACCATTGAAGAATACAACAGCCTCTTGGGTTGGTCCTCCGACTATCCAATCGAGACTTATCAACATGATAGAAGAACGGAGCCTCATCGAGCCCTAGCAAAATTATTGGATATGCCAGCTTCCAGTCTTCAAACCAAGTTTGCAACAAAAGGATCTCGAAAATTTATCAGTTGGATCGACTTAAAACAATTAAGTCACGTTCTCCCTCAGAAAAATCAACGACGCAAGCTTTTCGCCTTGGCGATATATGGCCTGGTAGTCTTCCCAAGAATCGTCGGATTCATTGAAGGAGACATCATTACACTATTTGAGCAAATCTGCAATGCTCAAATAAATCCGACCTCAGTAATATTATGTGAAACTATCAGGGTATTAAACTTTTGTCGCCAAAGAGGGGGCAAATTCATAGGATGTTCACATCTCCTCAACATTTGGATCAAAAGCCACCTTCCTTGTGAGAAGCAACATTTTGGAAATCGCTTTTCAAAGGACTTCATCCCAATCGAAGCCTTTTTGAAAAGTGAAACCATTCATCACGACAGCAAGGAAGCATGGGTTGATTATTTCAAGAACATCACCAAATTCCAAATTGAATGGAGAGCCCCCTGGTCTACCTCCACCCGCGTTGTCTACCGTTGCGGCAATTGCCCGTGGGTTCCTCTCTTAGGTATATGGGGAGGAACAAGTTATGCCCCAGCTCAAGTACGAAAACAATTTGGGTCCATGCAATTTATACCCATGACGCAAAATCTGAGTAAGTTGGAATTTTCACACGAAGATCCAAATTCAAATAAGCTCGCAATGGGTATTTCAGTTGCGTGGAAAAGAATTTTCATATTGAAGTCGGGGCCTATTATTTCTCCCACTGCTTATTATGAATGGAGAAATAACCGGAAGGAAGGAATAGTTCTATCTGAAAAGGTCATCAGAAAATTGGCGAAAAGAGAGTTGGAGAAAGAACTAGAGGAAGAAAAGGAGAAGAACAAGAGGATGCTCCTTGACATGCAACAGCTCGGTCACAAAACACAACTCCTCGAAGAGAAAGTTGAATACCAAAAACAAGTCATCTCCCAATTGGTTGATGAAACCGATCAAAAAGAGATGAGAGTCAGATACTGGGAAGATCAATACAGATTTTCTCAAGATCAATTGCAAACATTTTTGGTAGAAGTCAGAAAAGTTACAGAACAGCCCAACTAATGGGCGAAGAAGCCAAGGAGTTAGAAGAATTGAGCTGTCCTACTCCATCAGTAAATGTTCAAAGAATGATGGAGTTCATATCTAAGGCCAGAAAGCAGTATTGTACTTTGGGTCGTTTCTTTTAAACAAACCTTTTGCTGAATGTAATTGAGAAATTCCATTATAGTTCTTCTTTCACCAAGTATTTACAATATTCATGCATGCATCTATCACATCAATCATACACACATAGAATCTAATAAAATAAATATTCCTTTAAAAGGGTAAAATTGGACCTCAACACCGATATTCAACTCGACTCCAAACAAGATTAATGGCAGAACAAGCCGAAGGACGTCTCATGGAGATGGAGTCCAAGATTGAAAGTATGTCAGAACAGATGAGACAATTGATGGAATTAATCAAAGGGAAAGCAACTCAAGTCCCCATCAAAGAAGTACAAGATCCCACTTATCCCCCGGGATTCACCCCGCAACGAGTCTCAGTCCAAGAAAACATGTTTCAAGAATCAGGACCGTCTGCTAGTGTTCACCTGAAACAAGACACTGTACAGGAAGAGAAGAAGACATTACCAAAAGAAGAAGCAGAATCTCAAAAACTCGAAACAATAGAAAAGCGACTGCGAGCCATTGAAGGAGGCACTATATTCGGATCTCTCTCGGTGGATGACCTCTGCTTAGTGCCAGACGTCGTAATCCCTTCAGATTTTAAGGTGCCAGATTTCGTGAAATACGATGGAACGAGTGATCCCATCACTCATATCACATTGTTCCTAAGGAGACTACAACCACTCACAAAAGATGAAAAGGTGTGGATCGCACTTTTTCAGGAAAGTCTCACAAAATCAGCATTACAGTGGTATCTAAGCCAAGGTCCAAGGAACATAAAAACTTGGAATGACCTTGCTCAGGCCTTCATCGGCAACTATAAACATGTTATGGACTTGGCTCCGGATCGCCAAACTCTCCAAAACATGGAGAAGAAAAAGCCAGAAACTTTCAAGGAATATGCGCAGCGGTGGAGGGACTTAGCTGCACAGGTTCAGCCACCCATGACAGAAAGAGAAATGGTCACTTTGTTTGTCCAGACACTAAAATACCCATATTATGACAAACTCATTGGCAATTCGGCAACCAATTTCTCCGACGTAGTAATGTCTGGAGAAAGGATCGAGCATGGTATCAGGACCGGGAAGATTACTGAATCCTTTAGCGATCTTATGAAAAGAGGAGGACCTTCCAGAAGAAAAGATGAAGAAATACAACAAATAGGAAGAGGAAGAGGGATTCCCTTCGTGGGCACTGTGGCCACCGGACCTCGCCTATCCTATTCTGCCAATAAGCCCAATTATTACCCTACCAATAGGCCCAATGATTATCCTCCCAATAGGCCCAATGATTATCTTCCCAATAGACCCAACAATTATCCTCCCAACAGACCTAATCAGTTACGGCCACCTGTTCCAACTCCTCCAGTACCTGCACCAAGACCAAGAGAAATCTTCGCACCAATTCCCATGACTTATACTGAGCTGTATCCAAAACTCATCGAAAGTCAACTTATTCGCCCAATTCCTACAAGGCCATTGGAACCCCCGTATCCAAGGTGGTATGACCCTAACATAAATTGCCCATATCATGATGGTACCGTGGGCCACGGACTGGAAAATTGCATAGCATTGAAACGTATAATCCAACAATTAATCGAATCAAAGTGGTTGGACTTTTCCGATGAGCCAAACGTCACTCACAATCCGTTGCCGCCTCATCAAGCAAAACCAGTCAATATGATAGAAGAACACTGGCCGACAAAGAAGTCAGTCAACGATATCATAACCCCTCTTAAGCATGTATATTCATGCCTTGTGAAAGAAGGGATTATCATGGGAGAGCCTTCTTTTGGAAATGGAGAGGTCGAGAATGAAGAGTGGTGCAACTTCCATGACAGTAAGAGTCATTCTATCCAAGAATGCTCAGAATTTCGTGAAAGACTGCAAAGTCTCATCGACTCCTCCCAACTCATCGTTTTTATGTCAGATAAAGATGATCATGTGAATGTGATCATTAAAGAACAAGAATTCAATGCTATGCCAAGACCACTGGTCCTACCAATTTCAAAACATGCTCTTAAGCCTTTAAAAATTCAAGTCCCAAAACCATTCCCATACAAATCAGACAAAACTGTTCCATGGAGCTATGATTACACTTCTAACATCACATCAACCCCGTTAGAAGTTGGGAGCATGACTAGAAGTGGTCGGTGTTATGCTCCGGAGCAAATGAACAAGCTCCAACAAGATAAGAATGTTACGACGAGTGGATCTCTTGATACAAATACATCTAAAGAGCAAGAGACGCCTCGAGCAGTAACAGATGAGCAAGCTACTGAGTTTCTCAAACTCATAAAGCAAAGTGAATACAGCATCGTTGAGCAGTTAAACCGCCTGCCAGCAAAAATTTCCATACTTTCATTACTCCTAAGCTCTGATGCTCATCGAGAAGCTCTTCTCAAAGTCCTGAATAAGGCTTATGTTGAACAAGATATCTCCGTGAACAATTTTGACCACCTCGTCAACAACATCACGGCACAAAATCTCATCACATTCACTGACGATGAGATACCAGCAGAAGGAAGGGGTCACTCTAAGGCTCTACATATTTTGGTCAAATACAAAGATCGGATTATGGCCAGAGTTCTTATCGACAATGGGTCAGCTCTAAATGTAATGCCACTCGAAACCTTACATAAGATTGGTTTAGACCCATCATACCTCAACAACAGTCATATTGTTATTCGAGCATTTGACGGAACGAAGAGAGATGTTGTTGGAGAAATAGAGCTACCAATAGGGATTGGTCCCTGTCTTTTCCACATCACATTCCAAGTCATGGATATTTGTCCATCTTATACCTGCCTGCTGGGAAGACCATGGATCCATATGGCCGGAGCAATTCCTTCTTCATTACACCAGAAAATGAAATTCATTATTGAAGGAAAGATAATCACGGTCTTCGCTGAAGAAGACATCCTGCTATCAAGACCTGCGGATGCTCAATATGTCGAAGTCAATGAAAATATACCTGATTGCTCCTTCAGGTCTTTTGAGATTGTCAATGCTGCTTATGTCAGCGAATATGGAGAAGAACCCATTCCTAGCATCTCTAAAACAAGTCGCATGGTTGCCAAACTCATGATAAAAGGAGGATACTCACCGGGGTTAGGACTGGGACAAAATTTACAAGGAATCACAGAACCATTGAAAATCACCACAAATGAAGGGAAATACGGCCTAGGCTTCACACCGACAAGACATGACAAAATGAAGGCAATAGCTGAAAAGAGAGAAAAGAGGATTGCACGATTAACAGGGCATCCTCTCCAGGAAAGAAATCTGGATGTCCCAGAGATCACCGAAACGTTCGTGAGTGGTGGTTTGATTTCAAAAAATAACAATGAAGGCGCGCTGACCATCAACATCAACAAGTCTTTTGAAAGTCTTTCTATTCAAGCAATCATCAGCGATTCACCTGAAGATGAGGAGCTCATTCAACCTTGTGGCCCACGGGATGTGCTGAACAATTGGGAGGCGATAGAACTGCCTGTTATAATCGAAAGCTTTCCAAAGTAATCCAATAGTAAAAACCTCCTAAAGAAAGGTTCAATCAATAGGGTGTAGTCTTTGTTTAAGTGAACCTTTTAGTTATTGCTTTTTATTCCAATAAAGTTGTGATTTATGCACACTATAAATAAAGTACCAGTTTGCATCCATCTCATTCTTGCCATTTTTTTCCTCTGAATAATGCAGACCTGAAACTCTCTTTGATGACAATAAAAGAATGAACTTTGATAATCCTGTAAACACTACCGACTCGGGTGACGAAGATCTTCAAATATCTCCTGAGCTATTAAAAATGATCGAGCGAGATGAAAAAGAAAGAGCAACAAGTCAAGAACCAACTGAGGCATTTAAATTGGGAGACAGTCAGAATGTAAAAGAAGTCAAGATTGGCACTCTATTCCCTCCTGAAGAAAAAGAAGAATTAGTCCACTTATTGAAAGAATATATGGATGTGTTTGCTTGGTCATACCAAGATATGCCTGGCTTAAGCTCAGACATAGTACTACACAAAATACCCTTGAAACCTGGGGCGAAGCCTGTCAGACAAAAGTTACGAAGATTAAAGCCGGATCTAATCTTAAGAGTGAAAGATGAGATTCGAAAGCTGTGGGATGCAGGATTCCTTGGGGTCGCTGAATATACAGAATGGGTGGTTAACATTGTTCCAGTCGAAAAGAAAGAAAGCGGGAAACTAAGAGTTTGTCAGGACTACCGGCCATTGAACGAAGCCAGTCCTAAAGATAACTTCCCACTTCCTCACATTGATACGCTGGTGGATAATACCGCAGGAAACTCATATTTTTCCTTCATGGATGGCTTCTCTGGATACAATCAAATCAAACTTGATCCAGATGATATGATAAAAACTGCCTTTATAACCCTTTGGGGTACCTTCTACTACAAGGTGATGCCTTTTGGGTTAAAGAATGCTGGTGCTACATATCAAAGAGCCATGGTTGCATTATTCCATGACATGATGCATAAAGAAATTGAAGTATATGTAGACGACATGATCGCCAAAACTTTCACTGCTAAGGGGCATCTAAAAGTGCTAAGAAAACTATTCGATAGACTTCGCAAATATCAACTGAAGTTGAATCCTGCCAAATGTATTTTTGGAGCCTCTTCAGGAAAGTTATTTGGGTTTCATGGTCAGCAAGGATGGGATTCGAGTTGACCCGAGTAAAGTCAAAGCAATACAAGAAATGCAACCCCCGAAGACTCCAAAACAAGTAAGAAGTTTTCTGGGCAGAATCAACTTCATAGCAAGGTTCATTTCACAATTGACATCCAAGTGTGAACCTCTTTTCAAATCACTAAAGAAGAACAATCCGATCGAGTGGAATAACGAATGCCAAGAAGCATTCGAGAAAATCAAGCAATATCTATCAAATCCACCAGTCTTGGTACCACCCCGATCTGGAGAATCGTTGATTCTATATTTATCCATACAGGATTCTTCATTAGGATCCGTATTGGGTCAACGTGATGAGACAGGCAAGAAAGAGCATGCAATTTACTATTTGAGCAAGAAGCTTACCACATATGAAGCGAAATACTCAATAGTAGAAAAGTCCTGTTGTGCCCTTGCATGGGTAGCACACCGACTACGACACTACATGCTCAACAACACCACATTGCTAATCTCCAAGACTGATCCCATTAAGTACATTTTTGAGAAACCAGCTTTATCAGGCAGGATCGCAAAATGGCAAATGCTGTTGTCTGAATACGACATACAGTATGTCACCCAAAAGGCTGTAAAAGGGAGTGTGATTGCTGAATATCTGGCTGATAGAGCATTGGATGATTATGAGCCAATGAAAATGGAGTTTCCTGATGGAGATATAATGACGATAGAACAGGAAGTCTCTAAAGATGATGAAACATGGAAAATGGCATTCGATGGAGCATCTAATGCTTTGGGACAAGGGATTGGAGCCATACTCATCTCTCCAAGTGGAGAGCAATTCCCTCTTACAGGAAAAATTACATTTCCTTGTACCAACAATATAGTAGAGTATGAGGCATGTGCTATGGGACTCCAAATGGCACTGGAATTGAAAGTGCGAGATCTCCGAGTTTATGGGGATTCCGCATTAGTCATATATCAAATCAACGGAGAATGGGAGACAAGGGATTCAAAATTGATCCCTTACCAAAAGCTCATACTAGACTTGGCTCGAAAATTCAACAGTATAAGCTTCCATCATCTTCCAAGGGAAGATAATCAAATACCGGATGCTTTAGCTACTTTGGCTGCTATGTACAAGATCAGTGACCCCGAGCATACTCCTGTGTTCGAGATGAGAATAATAGATTCTCCAGCTTATTGCATGAGCATCAAAGAAGAATTGGATGGAAAGCCTTGGTATCACGATATCAAGAAATACCTCCAAGAAAGAGTATATCCACCAGAAGCATCAGAAAATGACAAGAAATTTCTACGAAGATTGTCAATGGGTTTTCTTTTAAACCTAGACATACTTTACAAGAAAACCCCAGACTCGATGCTACTTCGCTGTGTAGATACTCATGAAGCACGAAAGATCATGGAAGAAGTTCATTCTGGAATATGTGGAGCATACACTAGTGGTCATACCATGGCAAGACAAATAATGAGGGCTGGTTACTATTGGCTCACATTGGAAAGTGATTGCGTCAATCACGTAAGAAAATGTCACAAATGCCAAATATATGCCAACAAGATCCAAGCCCCACCTGCTCCTCTTAATGTAACAGCAATACCTTGGCCTTTTGCCATGTAGGGAATCGATGTCATTGGAGCGATTACCCCTAAAGCTTCCAATGGTCACAAATTCATCCTAGTTGCAATTGACTACTTTACTAAATGGGTAGAGGCTGTGTCTTATGCAAGCGTAACTCAAAAGGTGGTATGCCGGTTCATTAAGAAAGAAATCATTTGTCGCTATGGACCGCCAGAGTGTATCATCTCAGACAATGCCACAAACCTGAATAATGCAATGATGCAGACTTTGTGCCGGCAATTCAAAATCAAGCATCTCAATTCAGCACCTTATCGACCGATGATGAATGGTGCAGTAGAAGCGGCCAATAAAAATATCAAGAGAATTGTTGAAAAGATGATCGTCACTTACAAGGACTGGCATGAGATGTTACCTTTTGCACTACATGCTTATAGAACTTCTACCCGTACTTTTACTGGAGCAACACCTTTTTCTCTGGTATACGGTATGGAGGCTGTATTGCCCATCGAAGTTGAAATTCCTTCATTAAAGGTACTAATGGATACTCAATTAAGAGAAGCAGAATGGGTCAAAGCTAGATACGAGCAATTAAATCTAATTGATGAAAGAAGAATGATAGCCCTCTGCCATGGGCAACTTTATCAAAGAAGGATGATTCGTGCTTACAACAAAAAGTTCGCCCACGACAATTTCACGAAGGTGACATAGTGCTCAAGAAAATTTTACCCATGCAACATGATTCAAGAGGAAAATGGACACCAAATTATGACGGGCCATATGTCGTGAAGAAAGCATTTTCAGGAGGGGCACTAATTTTGACAGAAATGGATGGACGAGAATTACCGAAGCCAGTAAATTCGGATGCAGTAAAGAAATACTTTGCATAATGAAGAAATTTTCGAACAGAAGGGGAGAAGTGGATACAGGGTTACCAAAGTTTATTTGATCAAAGTTGTCAAAGAGAGCTTTCTTCCCTTACATTTTCATTATCTATCTGTACCCAAGATTTTCATATTCTTTTACCCATAAATAAAAGCCAATTCTCTTTAACTTACCTTAGATTCTCACGTTCAAAATGCTAAAGTCGCTTCTATCCAGTTCTTTTCCTTCAAATCTCACATTCCTACTAGCCTTAAGTGTGCAATAAATTATGACTTTTGAAGGAAGAATAGTAATAATTAAAACTTAGAAAAAAAACAAAGACCGTAGATTACTTTGATAAGCTTTATGAATTAAAACAGGTAAGATTGAGGTCCTGCTTTGCGAGCGGCACAGAACATAAGCCAACAAAGAAGAACGAGTAACAAATCTTCGGGAGATAGCCTTGATAGTTGCCTGGATGATCGCTTCAGAAGTCTTAGCATGTCTATGTCAGCAAGAAAGAATCATGCTCACGAATATTTCAACAGGGACAATTATCCAGAGAAGCATAAAATATGAGGCGGGCATTAAAGAAAATTGAGGTCAAAATTCAAAAATAAGGCAAGGAAAGAGGATTTTTGAACAAAGTTGGGCTTTTGAGACAATGGACAACAGCTGGAAAGCATAAAGAGATTCAATAATAGTCCGAGAAGGAAATCACAAAGAAGATCCAGTAAAGTAAAGCAAAGACATGAAGAGCTAGATTCAAAAAAAAAAAAAAAAAAAAACCATCAGTTACACATGCCTTGCATTCATGCATTTCACATCACGCATGCATGGCTTTTACATAACAGGGATCAAATGGAAAGCATGTCCGCAGCATGATTGCAGCAGTATAAGCTGAGATCTTAATGACATCAGCTCTTACCAATTGGACGCATAGCTAATACGCTGGACCCAGCCCCATCAGGAATCCAAGGATAAAGTATACAATATTGTCAAAAGCCTGGCAATTGAGGCTACACCTAAAAGAACAGAATTGATGCCAGCTTAGCAGCATCCAAGATGAGTGATAGCTATCGTCAAAGATAAGGCAGACATCAAGAAATATTGTCGTTGAAAATTCGTCAAAAGCGGACAATGGATTCAATAATCAAGGACTGAATCGACGTCAGCTGGATGGAATATCTATCACATCAAAATAAAGTAGGATCCACTGTTCCGGTTAAGCGGCGGATACGGTACTCCGTGACTCTCAAGTCGGTTCTCTCAGTTGCCCATAATAACTGATACTTTCCTCCCTCATTTCTTTTACTTTCTCCTAGAAAATGGATCCTACTTTTTCTGCCTTGTGAAAATATTTTCCTTCTCTCCCAATGAACATCCTCAAAAAGATCTACCAAGTTCGCTGTGAACGATTAAGAGCTCTGATGCATAAAGGAATCCCTGAAGATGTGCGGTGGTTAATTGAAGCTAAGGTTCGTCTGGCAGGTGAAATCCCAGAGGCATTTGTGTCTCACATGCCTGGTGTAGGCAAAAGCTCTTATGCCAAAAAGCGAAGAGCGAGGAGACTAGGCGTCTGTCATAAATGCGGACGCTGGACCTGTAATACTAAATGTCGTTCTTTAGGGATGATCTCTGATAATCGAGAAGATAAAATACGATTCATTAAGAATGGCCTGAGTAAGGACTCATTGGATGATATCCAATTGACTCTTGAGACGCATTCTTGTGGATCCGTGCAACGTGAACTTCTCGATTTATGGAGCATTTTTCATGAAGAACAAGAACGATACAGTTCCGGGAATCTGACGTTAAACGACCCTATTTGCCAGCTTGTAAGAAAACTGGATGGGAAGCAAATCCTCGACTCATAGAAGCCGTTAATCCCGTTACTGGACGTAAAACCAGTGGAAGATGTGAGCCACAGTCACAATCACTGTACATACAATTTATCATATTTAAAATTTTCCATTTTTCTTTTAATAATGTATTTACTCCCGTAAGTGTAATCGACACGTTATCCATTTCATCGCTATAAATGCATGTTCTTCCAGTCGGTTATCTAAGTTTCCTTCAATAACTAATTCCTTTCCATCATCTCTCAAATTCTTCTCTCATCAATGGATTCTACTCTTTCTACCCTGCGAAAATACTTTCCTTCTCTTCCAATAAAAGTCCTTAAAAAGATCTACCTTGCTAGATGTGAAAGAATCAGAGTTTTTACACGTAAAGGCATACCCGATAATGTGCAGTGGATAATTGAAGCTAAGGTCCGTTTGGCGGGTGAAGTTCCAGATACATTTATGCCCCGCATGCCCGGTTTAGGTAAAAGCCGTTATGCCAAAAGGCGAAGAGCAAAGAGACTAGGCGTGTGTTATAAATGTGGGCGATGGAATTGTAATACTAAATGTCGCTCTTTAGGATACATCTCCATAAATCGTGAAGATAAAAGAAAATTCATTAAGAATGGCCTGCGTAAGGAATCTCTGGAAGATATCCGAGAGACTCTTGAAACGCATTCTTGTGGAAAAGTGCAAGGTCAAATTGTCAAATTGTGGAGGACTTACCATAAAGAACGAGACCGTTACAGTCTTGGGAATGTGACTGTAAACGACCCTGTCTGCCAGCTTGTAAGAAAACTGGATGGGAAGCAAGTCCTCGACTCATAGAAGGCATTGAAGCCATTACTAGATATAAATCAGTGGAAGATGAGAGCCACAGTCATGATTGCTATACATATAAGCTGTCATTTGTCTTTTCTTTTGACAATAATGTACTTGCTTCTGTAAGTGTAATTAACGCATTATCCCTTTCATCACTATAAATATGTGTTAGTTATTTTCGTTTCCTACAATCACTAATTTCTTTTTTTGCCTCCTTCATCAATGGAGTCTTCTCTTTCCGCCCTACGAAAGTATTTTCCTTCCTTCCCAATAAATGTTCTTAAAAAGATTTATCAAGCTAGATGTGAACGATTCAGAGTATTTATGCACAAAGGCATTCCTGATAATGTGCGGTGGCTAATTGAAGCTAAGGTTCGTTCAGCTGGTGAAGTTCCCGAAGCGTTCTTTCCCCGTATGCCCGGCTTTGGTAAAAGCGCTTATGCCAAAAAAAGAAGAGCAAAGAGGCTAGGCGTTTGTCATAATTGTGGATGGTGGATTTGCGGCAATAAATGTCGTTCTCCAGGAGTGATCACCAGAAATCGTAATGATAGAATAAGATTCATTAAGAATGGCTTGCGTAAGGAATCTCTAGAAGATATTCGAGAGGTTCTTGAAGCGCATTCTTGCGGAATAGTGCAATTTGAGGTTGTTGGATTATGGATAATTTTTCAAAAAGAACGAGATCGTTACAGTCTTGGGAATCTGACCTTAAACGACCCTGTTTGCCAGTTTGTGAGAAAGCTAGATGAGATGCAAATCACCGATTCGTAGAAAGCATTGAAGCCATTACTGGACGCAAAGCTAGTGGAAGACGAGGATCAAAGTCACGATTACTGTACGTGCTACTTGTCGCTTTTGAAATTTTCCTCCCCTTTTGGTAATAATGTATCCACTCCTGATGTGAACCAAAGTCACGATTACTGTACGTGCTAGCTGTCGCTTTTGAAATTTTCCTCCCCTTTCGGCGATAATGTATCCACTCCTGACATGAGCCATAGTCACGATACTGTACATGCTAGCTGTCGCTTTCGAAATTTTCCTTCTCCTTTGGCAATAATATACCCACTCCTGACACGGACTACTGTATATAGCTGCCACTTTTGAAATTTTCCTTCTCTTCCAACAATCACGTACCTACTCCTGACGTAAGCTACAGTAGTGACTACTGTACATGCTAGCAGCTATTTTGAAAAATTTTCCTCCTCTTTTAACGATAGTGTACCCATACCTAACCAGAGTCGTACTCGTGACTACTGTGAATAGCTGGCAATAATGTATCCATTCTTGAAAATAAAATTATTGCCTTATCTCTTCATCTCTATAAATATATCCTCTTTTCTCACAAGGGTAAGAATAGGAATGGAGAAAACCCCAACTCGTAAATCCCGAAGTATTTGTGTATTTTTTGGGGCTTTTCCTGGAAAAGATGAAGAGTATTTAAAGGCAGCCAACCATTTGGGTAGAGTATTAGCTGAGCGAAAAATACATTTAGTTTATGGAGGAGGTAGTGTCGGATTAATGGGAGGTGTAGCATCAGCAGCATCTTTAGGAGGAAGTCAAGTTTTGGGCATCATCCCTGGACCTTTGAAATTTGTTTCTGGGGGCACGATTGGAGAAGAATTAGTGGTTAAAAATTTGCAAGAGCGTGTGTTACAAATGCTTTTAAATGCTGATGCTTTTATCGCTCTACCAGGTGGTTTTGGCACATTAGGAGAAGTCTTTCAAATTGCTTCCATGGCCCAACTTAATTTGCATAAGAAACCCATTGGGCTTTTAAATGTTAACAATTTCTTTACAGGTCTGATAGCTTTTATGGATTATGCTATGCAGAAGAATTTCATATCAAGAGTGGCACGGCGAATCATAATATCCGCAACAACTGCTGAAGAATTGCTAGATAAAATACAAGCTTTTGTTCCTGAACCAGATCCAGCAATGATTCAGATAGACTGGACACGACAGTCTTTCCCGACCAGTTCACTCCCATAATGGTCCTCTACTCACCTTGTTGAAGTATTGTGGAAGAAAGAAGCGATCTGATCCATTTTTCTTGTCCTTTAGTTTTATTATCAGCATTTTCTTTCGCGTTTCAGTTTTTCTTTTCAGGGAATTTCTTTTTTATAAGATAGTTTCGTCCATGCTGATATTAAAACCATAGGACAATGCCTTTAGGTTGGAATGGTTGAGTAAAGAGTAATTTTTGTTACTCTTGAGACGCATCCTATTAGGTCTACTAGGCATAACATTTTGGGGTAGTTAAGTTTTAACCTTATTCAGATGACATATCTCACAAGGGAATCTATATTTACTGAAGAAAATATTAGATGAACCTTGAATATTGATTCCAAACATCCGTTCCCTTTACATAATTTGTCAGTGTTATTGTCATCATCAAAATTCACTCATCTTATCGAAGTTTAAATTTTTGCACTCACCTATTATGAAAATTCACACTTTCGAAGAAAATTATTCCAATTTCAATTGCTTTCATATAAATTTCGCTCGAGGTCCTAAGGAAAGCTCCTTAGCCTCAAAATCAATTTTCATCGGGGTTTTAAGGATGGAACCTTTGCCTCGAGAACAATCAATCATTCAGTCCATCTTACAACGATAGAACCTTTTCTATCGTTAGAGGTTCTAAGGACCTTTCCTTAACCTCAAACAAACAATCAATCATTCAGTCCATCTTACAACGATAGAACCTTTCCTATCGTTAGAGGTTCTAAGGACCTTACCTTAACCTCAAACAAACAATCAATCATTCAGTCCATCTTACAACGATAGAACCTTTCCTATCGTTAGAGGTTCTAAGGACCTTTCCTTAAACCTCAAACAAACAATCAATCATTCAGTCCATCTTACAACGATAGAACCTTTCCTATCGTTAGAGGTTCTAAGGACCTTTCCTTAAACCTCAAACAAACAATCAATCATTCAGTCCATCTTACAACGATAGAACCTTTCCTATCGTTAGAGGTTCTAAGGACCTTTCCTTAAACCTCAAACAAACAATCAATCATTCAGTCCATCTTACAACGATAGAACCTTTCCTATCGTTAGAGGTTCTAAGGACCTTTCCTTAAACCTCAAACAAACAATCAATCATTCAGTCCATCTTACAACGATAGAACCTTTCCTATCGTTAGAGGTTCTAAGGACCTTTCCTTAAACCTCAAACAAACAATCAATCATTCAGTCCATCTTACAACGATAGAACCTTTCCTATCGTTAGAGGTTCTAAGGACCTTTCCTTAAACCTCAGAGTTTAGGCGGCGAGAAGGTTTTCAATGCCTAGCTAAGCTGGACGAAATTTGGTAACTAACTTTGCATACATCATGTCCCATGAAGCATGCAAAGGGGGGCAGCTGTTGACACCTAATTTCGTCCGGCCATTAAAATAATTTAAAAAAAAAATAAATAAAAAAATTAAATAAAAAAATGTATTATTATTATTATTGTTATTATTATTACTAAAATTTTTTTTAATTAGTTTAAAATATATTTTTTTTGTTTTGTTTTGTGAAGATTTGATATATGTGTGTATATGTGTATGTTTGAAAGAAAAAAAGAAAACTCCATAAAAATGACAAAATTAAAAAGTTTGAGATAAAAATAACAAAATTGAGAAGTTTCAGGCAAAATTGACAAATTCTGAAAGTTCCAGGAGCATTTGGTAGTTTGTCACATAAAATTTTGAGCCTGCCGACGTTTTTGGCTCGAATTGACAGAAAACGACAAAATTGTCAAAATCAGAAGCTTCAGGAACTTATCCAAAGGCTGAGAGACCTAAAGGACTAAAATTGTCATTTTACCAATTTAAGAGATAAGTTTGAAATTTTTTATTAATTTATCCATCAACAGTTCAGCTAAACTTCCTCTATAAATAGCCCCCCAAATTTTGTGCTGAACACAGAAAAAAATAGCAAAAAAACTTAGAGCTCCGTTTTAAAAAAAAGAGAAAATTACAGCCCTTAGCCCCAGCCCTCTTCCCTTCTTCCCCAGAAAGCCAAATTTTTTTTTTTCACTGCTGTTCCCTCTCTCTCTCTCTCTCTCTCTCTCTCTCTCCGCCGTGCCCCTCGCTGCCCGCCGCCGCCGCCGTCCCTCCACCTCGCCGCCCTCGCCGCCGCGCCGCCTCGCCGCCTCGCCGCCCCGCCGCGCCGCCAGCTGCCCCTGCCTCCCCCCCCCTTCGCGCGCGCCTTCGCGTCTCTGTTCTTCAGATTCAAAAACTTGTTTTGAAAGGTGAAACCTTGATTCCATACTTCATCTTTTCAATTTCTTTCAATTTGGTCACTAACCTTTTATTTTTGTTCCTGCAGAATAAATTACTAACCTTTTTAATTTTTACTTGTTTATTTATTTGTTAATTATTGTTATTATTACTAATCTTCTTTTTATTGTTGTTATTGACTTAGTAACAACTAACTTTTAATATTATTATTGTTACTAACCTTTTAATTTTTGCATTATTACTAACTTTTATAATTGTTGTTAACAATTAATTAACTTTTATTATTGTTGTTAATTAATTAATTTAATTAACTTGGCTAACTTTTTATTATTGTTGTTAATTAATTAATTTAATTAACTTGGCTAACTTTTTATTATTGTTGTTAATTAATTAATTTAATTAACTTGACTAACTTTTTATTATTGTTGTTAATTAATTAATTTAATTAACTTGACAAACTTTTTATTATTGTTGTTAATTAATTAATTAACTTGACTAAATTTTTATTATTGTTGTTAATTAATTAATTTAATTAACTTGACTAATTTTTTTATTATTGTTGTTAATTAATTAATTTAATTAACTTGGCTAACTTTTTATTATTGTTATTAATTAATTAATTTAATTAACTTGGCTAACTTTTTATTATTGTTATTAATTAATTAATTTAATTAACTTGGCTAACTTTTTATTATTGTTATTAATTAATTAATTTAATTAACTTGGCTAACTTTTTATTATTGTTATTAATTAATTAACTTGGCTAACCTTTTATTATTATTGTTAATTAATTAACTTGACTAACTTTTTATTATTGTTGTTAACAATTAATTAAACTTGGCTAATTTCTATTATTGTTGTTAATTACTTTAATCAACTTTGCTAACCTTTATTATTATTTATTTTTAAAATGGATGGCCAAAAAGCCCCACTTTATTTTATTTAATTCACCTTTACCCTTTACTAATAAATAAATAAATGAAAATTAAAAGAAGGTTATTTTGTAATTAATTATTAAGGCTAATAAAAAAATCATTTTTAAAAGACAATTATTTTTATTTTTTTTTATTTTATTATTTCTTTAAAAATAACAAAGTTGACTTTTTATTCCTTTTTTTAAATTAATAAATAGAAATAATTAAATAATTCCAAGAATACAAATCAATTCTGTTTTTAAATATATCTTTAAAGTAATAATAATTAAAAATTCAAGAAAAATTCAATAAAATTATAATTAAAATTAATAATTAATTAAATAATTAAATTTAAAAAAAAACTAAAAATCCATGACCAAATGATCCGTCAGGATCCATGGCTTGGAATTATTTTTAAATAAAATATATAAATAAATTTTTCTTTATTAAAAATAAAAACTTTGGACTAATATATTAATTATTAAAATATAACTTTTTAATTTTCTTTATTAATAAAAAGAATAAAAAGAGTAAAATTTTTGGGTTAATATTATTCAGTAATATTTTGCTTATTTCTTTCAAAATAATGAAAAGACATAACTTTTTGTTTCCTTTATAAAAATCTTAGCAAATGATTTCAAAAATAGAATAAATTCAAAAGGATTAAATTATCTCTTAAATATCTTAGACTTATTAATTAAAATTATTTATCAAAAAAAAAAGAACATAAAAATGAAATATAAATATCAAAACTTTCCTTTATTTTTCTTAAAATATACATATAAATTTTATTTTTTTAAGATCCTTGTTAAATAATCACTTCTTTTTAGTTAATTTTTTTTTATCAAAAACAAAACATATAAATATCAAAAAATTTTCTTTATGTTTAAAATATACATAAAATTTTTTTTTTAGTTTCTTTTCTTGAATAATCATTTTTGCTTAATTCATTCAAAACAAAATTAAGAATTTTGTTCTATTTTTGAAAAATACATATGAATTTTGCCTTCATCATTGAATAAATAAAATTTTAATTTAATTAAAAAAAAACATAAAATAAATCTAAGTCATATTGTTAAGTCTAAAAATTTTTAGTTCATGGTATATTGGCTGGAAACTGTCTCGTGCCCGCTTTTGAGCTGCTTCACCTGGTGAAGAGGGTCTGGCTGAGTAACAACGCCCCGTACCATGATCAAAATTTTTTTTGAATTAACTTCTTATTAAAAAAAATTAATAATTTTTTTAAGTAATTCTTTAAATAATAAATATACTTCCTTAAACAACAAAAAAAAAAAAAAAAGAAAAGAAAGATAAGAAAAAGAAAAGAAAGGAAAGAAAGGAAAAATAAAATCAAAAAGAAAAAATAAATAAATAAATAAAATTTTTAGATTATAAACAAAAAGAATTACGAATTAGTAATTAAACTAACAATTAATTCTATAATAAGTAAGAATGTAATAATTAATTATAAAAAATTAATTTCCATATCCGGATGATCCGGCAGGATCTACGGTTTGGAAAACTTTTTTTTACTAAATAAATTAAATAAATATAAAGATAAAAAATTCATATTTATAATATGGATTAAATTATTTAAAAGTTCACCAAATTCCGTGTCCAAATGACTCGGCAGAGTCCATGGTTCGGAATCAAAATCTTCCGTGTCCAAATGACTCGGCAGAGTCCATGGTTCGGAAGTATAAAATTTCATACAAATTAATTAATTAAATAAATCCACATTTCGACTAATCCAGTTAAAATTTCTAATTTTGAAAATTAACTGAAAATTTTTTAAAAAGCAAAGCAAAACAAAATTAAAATCAACTAAGGTGCCAATTTTTGGGCGTTTTAACAAAGTTGTTTTAACGTAACCGTACTCTCGATCCCCGAACTCTCGCAGACCATATTTTAGGTATCCAATCGACCTAAGAAAAAACAGATTGGTGGCGACTCCAGAAAACCCGACGTTGCCACAGTCATCCAGGGATATGGGTGGACATTTGATGCATTGGCTATTAGGACCACACCACTAGCCCATACTAAGCAACCAGGCACACCAGCATGCACCTTTACCCCACACACTTTAGGGGATCGACATTTGCTTCATAGATGCTCCCAGGCACGCAGGGTAACTATCATCCGTCATTGGACTTAATGGATGGAATGCCACAACATAGACCTCCAACTAGGTTTCAATTAAGAGTTGATTAGTATAACCTTGGATCATTGGCTCTTGATCCGTCTTGGATGTTGCCAAAGCAATTATCTTTGATGAAACAACAATTGGCGATGGGACAATAGGGATGAAGGGGGAGAATTTAGCAAGACACTCCTGCAGGGGAGACCTTTAATGATTAGGAGACTTTCAATGCCTCACCAGCCCTTAGGGGCCTAACATGTTGACTTATGGACACCTCCTCCAGTAGGAAAACATCAGACGATCATTCTACATGAGTAAGTATACTATGTTTTCAATGTTTTATTAAAGCCTAAAACTTACAAAATTCTTTTAAATTAATTAAAATTTTAATTAATCATTGTACTATTCTACTAGATATGTCAGTCCGGCAGACCAACTATTCTGTTGTCCCGCAATTGTTGAGTGGGCCTTGGCCCTTATGAATGGAGATACCACATGAGATATGCGAGGAGTATGTCACCCAACTAATCATAAGTTTCTTAAATATTTTTTAAGTATTCACATTAGGTGATTGGTGTTTAATTAAATTGACATAATTTTAGGAGTTTTATTAATGGGACCCTTGGGACTTCGCCGATATCACCAACTCATTTTCAACTATTGCTCGAGCTCTACATAGAGTTTAGAAATGAAGGGTAGATGCAGTGAAGACGGTCTCGGGGTGGAAAACCTAAAATCCTAACTTCAATCTTCTATGGCCGTGTGTTCCCCTCGCATACAATACCAACTTGTGTCGAAAGATGTGTGACTTCTTGTAGGAGCAGCAGCAGAAGTAGTATGAAGATAGGAAGAAGGTCAAGAAGGTAATGGATGAGTTGAAGGCTAGCCCGAAGCAAACGATGGACTCTATTCCCAATGAGCTACCCTTGGACCGGATCATCAATAATGCATCCCTTTCCTTATTGGAAAGGGTACTCTAAATGGGTGATAGTCCCGAGGTCATTTCTTCACTCCACTTCATCATTGATTCAAGATTACAAGCCTCAAGTAGCACCACAGAAGAAGAGGGGAGAATCTGTGACCAACATACATAGATTCATGCCATTGTAATTATAAAAAATTGTGATTATAACTTTTTATGAGAAAGAAACTTATAGAAGGATTTAACTAAAAGTGAATTTCAAAAATAACAATTTCTAAGTATATGTCCTTATGATATATAATGCAGCATGAATGGCATATATGGTATAGTGTAACGCCGGCTCCATCACGATAAGGGGTGAAGCTAAACGCAGCTAGTAGAGGCCTAGGTTCCCCTTAAATTGTAAAATACTAGTAATTTGCTTTAGAATTTAAAGATAAATGTATTCTTGCTGCTCCTTAAAATAAGTCAAAATTTCTTATAAGGACTATAATTTAAGAAAATATTTGTTTTGCCCCATTCTTTATAAAAAATCTGGACCTGCCTTGATGACGACAAGAAGATTTTTGTGGAACAGGAAAGACATGTGGATTTTCACGATTTTGTTAGATAAATAAAATATCAAATAGTAAATTGCTTATTATGAGTGTGATATGCTTAATGGTATCAATATTACAAACACTAATTAGTAGGAGCATGTCCACCCCAAGTAAATGCTATCCTATACATCAAGAACTTAGGTTTTGGTTGGTCTTTGTTTAATCTGTTATTGTGACTAATGAATAAGGAAGAGTGAAAAAAAAAAAAGAACAAAAACTAGGAAGTCCCTCTCCTGGCTAAGCATGTCTTGTCCTCGTGAAATCAGTACAACAATAAAGAAAGATTTAATGCATGGGAATGAGCGAGTCTGAACATTGAAACCCAGTTAATACATGGATTAGTTGTTTTTATTAGGCGCGAAGAAATAGTCCAAGTCGTTTTTGTTTAAACGTTTTAGTTGACTGCGATAGATGTTTGTGGAAGTGGCGAGGATTACAATTTTTGTAAATGATAACCTGAGATCGTTAGATTAAAATTTTATAACAATTAGGTTGGCTTTTTTTTTTTTTTTTTATCATAACATTAGATTGTTTAAGTTTCGGTTTGTGAAATGTTTCACACAGTTTTTATTGTGCGGTAAACATTAAAATATTACATTAAGGTGAAAAATACAAATATAATTTTTTCACACCTCTTTATATATATTCTAATTATTTTTATCATGACTTACCAAATATAAATAAAATATATTGAAAAATGTGGTCTGCTTTGGAGAAAATTGAAAGAGGAAAATAAAAAAATAATTATACTAGTTTTCAAATCCCAATCATGTTATTTTTTTTAAACGGCAAGAGAAAAAAAATTATTAAAAGAATGATGAGGAAATAATGGAACCTTCCTGTTAGCTGCTGGGAATGTAGCTCCAGAGTGTTAGACCCTTACCCATAATCCATCACCAATAGATACAGCTGTCCAGATCAATCATGTTAAAATATACCAAAATTTTATTCTTAAAACAAAAAAAAATAAATGACATAATATTTCTGCTAAATATGTCTGCCATTTATGTTGTTTTTATGTTTTATATGTATGTGTTCTACAATGATGTACTGATTTAAAAACAAATAAGAAAAAAAATTATTTTCCTCTAACATGTGTAGGGTGCCACACAATAAATTGATGAAAGGCAAAATTATATACATACCGTATATCACATGCCTGCCTCTACCAAACCTTCAAAAGCCTTACTGTGCATGTTTATATATATATATACTAGTAACTGTATATGTGTGTTGCATGTGAGTTAAATGCTAAGTTATTTTTTACTTAAATAACTATAATTCTAATTATTTTGCCTAAAATAAGTAATAGCAATAAATATTTAACTTTTGTTTAGTTTAGATATATTTCTTATTAATTTTTCTATTTCTTATGTACTCCATCCTAAATTCTTTGCACATTTTACTTTTGAGCAATTAATGAATAATTTTTTATTTTCAATATTTTAATATATAAATAAAAAATATTTTTATATGAATGATAAATTAAGACCTATAGTTTCTAAATATATTTTTTAATTTTCTTATAATAAAAAATAATACAAATAAATTTAAGTCAAACTATTAAAAAAATTTAAATTGAGCAAAGAAATTGGGACAGAAGGAGTAGTTTTTTATTATAATATTTCATCAAAACTATCCTCATTTGCATAATTTATTATAATAGATAACTCATTTTATTAGATTTTTGTTTATTATAAATAATAAAAATAATGACAATAACAATAACAACAACAACAATAATAATATTATGTAGAATACATTACAGGTAATAATTGTTATAAAAAATTGATAGAGCTTTTTTTTTTTTTATGGTAGAATACTTATAAAATTACTTCTTGGAAATTTTTAATATTTAATTAAAGATGTCAAAATTTCTTTGATAGTGTAAAATTTAAAATTAATGTTATTCAATCTGTTAAAAAAAATCTTAATTTAATATCTTAATAGTAATATGTAATTATAAATTTTATTAGAATTTAATTTTTTAAATTTTATCTTAAGTTCTATAATTTAGATTCAAAAATTAATGATTAAAATGTAGATTCTATATATTTTAGTTGGCTCAAACAATAAAATAAATTTACCGTTAACATGTTATCATAATTTTGACTTTTTAAAGAGACATAAGATAAATTTTTAATAAAATTATTTTGATGTTATACTCAAAATTAAAAAGAACATAGTACAGGTGGGACATTTAATAAGAAAATCAAGCAAACATAATTTTTTTTTTAACAAATATGACACAAATATAGACCATGATATCAAAGTATAGACTTAGAAAGTAAACATTAAGTTTTTACAAAGGCATATAACTATAAGTAACCACTGGCGGCTCCAGGAATTATATCATGTAAGGCCAAATTTAGTGCTTCATTTTCTTAAATTTTTTTTTAAAATTATTTTAACACAATTAGTTTTGAGGTTGACTTTGGTTTCAATTTATATCTAGTTGACATATGAATAAAATAATTATATCTATAAATACAAGCTATGTACTTCTTTCTTTTGAAAGCATAGATATTTCTTTTGCTTGGAAATGCATTGATTCATAATCAATAGGCTCCTTTGTTCTTTTATGGGGTTTTCTCTAGTTTCATTAGAATTGTTCTTTTTGCATTTTAGATGTATTCTAAAATTTTTTATTTTATGAGATATTTAAAATTGTTGACATTTTGCAATATAAGATAAAACAATTCATTGGTATCTTTTTTATTTTGTATGAAAAAAAAAATAAACAGAGAATTGTATATTTATACCAAAAAATTGAGTTGCATGACTTGTAACCTAATAATTATGAGAGTAATGTAAAATATTCTAGTAGTTGCAGTTTTGTGAGAGAAATATGTCTTATTTTAAATAATAATTATGAAAATAAGAAAAAAAAGAGAGCAAATATATTAGGATTTATGTATGTTAAGCACAAGAGAAATCTTTTCTGTATAGTCAAAAGGATTCGCTTAAGTAGGATGAAGTTGGATATACACTTATAATACGATCTTCTTTTAAGCATCTCTTATAATATAATTTTGAGTTAAAAATATTTGAATGAATTTATAAAGTAATACTAAAAGATTCAAAAGTAATACTAAAAGATTCAACACTAGATAAAAATTAAATAGAAATAAAATTATAGCATATACAAATAAATAGAAAATGCTAATAAACAACAAATAATACAATAAATCTCTAAAAAACTAAATTAAAAATCATTAAAGGGGTGAGGCAAGGTAGAATACACAAAGTAAGTGAGTTCGTGAAAAATAGTAAATTTGGTGGTCAGCAACTGCAATATTTATGGTCAAATTATAAGTAATATTTTCAATTTGCTGTATATTAGTTAATTATAGAAGGGGTAAATGATATATTAAGGACCCAAACTTAGTAGACATTTTCATATATGTCCTAGGATTCCAAAAATCCAAATAATTTGAGGGGGCAAATCATAATTAAGGACACATATTTACCAACTATGAACATATATAGTATAAGGTTTCCAAAAATTTAGTGGGGGCAAGTGCCCCGATTGCCCCCATTATGGAGCCGCCCATGTAAGTAACTATACATTACTCAAAAAGCTTAAGTACATACTATTAATTTTTTATTAAAACACTTACCTCCAATGTTTCAAAATCTACATTTACCTTCTATTTTATGGCCAATTTAATGTGATTGTTCCCAAGATTTAGGTAAAATCTTATATAGCTTTTTATATTTTTAGGTAATTAATGGTTATCAGCTGATTTAGAAATTATACTCACATTGTTGAAGTCCGAAAGAGTAGTCATATCAATTGTTCTTATAATATAATTAGTCAATCATAGGAAAATAAACTCATTAAATTAAAACAAAATCTTAGTACCTAAAAGGAAAATTAATAACTTATAATTTAATGTTTAGTTATTTTATATATCATTGCACTTTTTATTGCATATTGATATATATAGATATATATTAAGTTGCACTTTCAAGTTCTGACAAATATATTTTAGGTTTAAAAAGTAAATGAATTGATAAACACTATGTTTTTAGGCATGTTTAAGAGTCATATAAATCAAACACATATCTATTACAAAAATTTAAATTCAGTGATATATTTTTCAATTTTTCACCGTGAGAAACTTATAAAGAACTTAGAAAGCAAACAATAAATCTTTTTTACATTTTTCTTTTTCAAATACTAATCTTATTTTCGTAATATGAAGGCTAAGAGCTTGTCAACACTTTATTCTACTTTTGTTTTTTTTTTCCTTTCCATAATTTTAGTTTTTGTAAATTTTTTAGAGGTTTTGCAACCTTTATTGATTCTATTCATGCAGAAGCCATTCATCAAGCATCAAACTTTACTTGGAACAGGTGTTGCCTAATCAAGGTGGATCTTTTTTCATGGAGTGCTATTCAGGATAAAATTGCAACGAGCAATTGCGTAGCTATTCAAAATTTCGAGGGGGCCACCCAACCTTGAGGTGAGCCTATTATATGTTCTTAATTGTTTTGGTAGAATTCAATTGGCTTCCTCATATTGTATGTATATTTCCACTTAGCTCCATGCATTTTAAGAGGGGATAATTTGATCAAAATATTCTATTATTTTTATTCTCAATTCAATGAGTTCCTTAGTATTCTTTAGGTTCTACATTTAAACAAAAAATCACTTGCACTACATTATATTCTAGGAATTAGTTTATACACCTAGTTAATTACCAGGAGAATATTGTGATTGATAGTTAATTTCATTGTAAATCTAAATTAGCATGGTTGTAATGTTTCCTGCCAACATGGCAAATTTATAGTGTTTATATAGTTTTTTATTTAAAAATATAACATCACAACTGAATTAATTTTTTTGTAAAATTTAGGCGTTTAATAATTGTTACTGTTGATTTTATTTTATTTTTATATTTTTTCTAGTTGATTACCAATTAGTTTTATGATTTTGTAGATTAAAAACTTGACATTGTCACATAGTATCACTTTTTTTTCTTAATTACAAATCATCATATATAGCTTCATGTCATATTTAAAAAAAAAGAAAAAATTTAAACATTGAAGGCAACTTTCAGAAAAAGACCATTATTCAAAGAAATTTATAAAAATCTAAATACTTTATATTTGATCTCAAATGCCCAAATCCTGGCTACGCCATTGGCAACGAGGTATAATCTTCATGCTAGGGGACTTCATGATCAAAAACCTCTGTGCCGGCTATGCTTGCAACATGTCCGAGGAGATTGTTCATCTCTTCATCATAACATCATGTGCTACCCAACGAGAAAAGTTCATTTCTTCTGGAAAATTATATTTTATTTTTGAATGGAATGAAAAAAGTTCATTTCTTCCGGCAAGTTATTTTCATTCTAGAAGTTATGTTTCAGGAAGGCACCTCTTAGAACTTTGAGTTCTTGATATACTTACTTTCATTAATTCAAAGGATACAGTAGGATAGAACACCACAGTATACAGACACTGAGGCATAGATAATACTCGAAATTAACAGAAAAACAAGAGGCAGTTTATTCACTAGTACTAGTACTAGAAATTATTCAAGTGCCTCATCGGTGCTCCTGCAATTGCGCTTGCGTTTGTTGCTTAGTTCGGGGCTGTTGCCACTTGGAATTGGATGGAAACGGAAGGAATTCCAGCGACGAAGTTCCATTCGATACTTGATGTCACCCCGCCAACGTTATCCTTAGCAGCAGAAGTTGCAATCTCCAGGTTTGCCTTGACGCTCTCCCAGTCGATAACTTGAGTAGCAAGATAGATCTTTGTGTAAGCTTGCTGCATGCATGTATGTGGTTCATTAACGTATCTAACTCGGTAAGTTTAAGCCTCCCTATAGCACATGTATACCTAAATAATGTTGAGCTACGTACCTTCCCAGGTCCACTTGCAGAACTTTTCCAAGCGACTACAATTTTCAATGGTGCTTTTGCAGGGGAGGAGTCATGGGCCGTATACACCAAAGCGCCTGATGAAGTGTTGTTATTTGCTGTATCTGGTAATTGCTCGAAACTTTCAGTGTTACTGTTCAGGATGGACTGTGGGTAGGGCTTACTAGGGTTCTCCTTTCCATTCCATTCCTTCTGGTCCATCAAACCCGTAGCATAGTTGAGGTAGTTTGAAATGCTGCCCTGCGTTTTGCCTCCACCCATTGTCTGCAAATATTGTAGCTTAATTTTGAGAGAAGAATCTCTCAAAGGTATTAAGTAAAATACACTAAACCAATAGTAATAGCAAATAAGGGATGTTACCAAGTGATTTGGATGCTCTTGCTTCAAGGCTTTGCACTTATTTTTTTGCCTATGCTTAGAGCTCTGTTGTGAGAAATCTAGCAAATGGAAAACTCCTTTATATAGAGTTTTTCCGTCCCTTGTTGATTAAGTAAACGTGATTATTAATTTTTTAAAGGAAAGAAGTATATAACATACGTGTTTCAAAGTGAAATTCTTCCGTCGTATGCCTAGGCTGTGCTCTTTTCCAATTTAAAAAATTCTTTATTTTGTCTCTTCCTAGCTTGACTGGGAAAAGGAAATTACTTTACACCCCTTAATAAAATTAATCATAAGGTTTCAATAATCACTATATATAGAAATAATCACTTTTAATCTATTACTTACATTCTTCTTTCGAAAGAATATTTCATTTATGCCATTATAATCATAAAAAATTATGACCAGCAAACTTGGATTCATGCGATTGTAATTATAAAAAATTATGATTGTAACTTTTTATGGGAAAGAAACTAATTACAGAATGACTTAATTAAAAGCAAATTTGAAAAATAACATTTTCTAAGTTTATACCCTTATGATATATAATGCAACATGAATGACATATATGGTCTCCATCATGACAAGAGGTGAAAATAAATGGAGCAAGTAGGGGGCCGGGCTCCCCTAAAATTATACTCCTTTCTGTTCCAAATTCTTTGCACTATTCACTTTTCAGTAATTAATTTATAATTTTTTTTGTTTTCAACATTTTAGTATATAAATGAAGAACTTTTATATAAGAATAATAAATTATGACATATAATTTCTAAATATATTTTTTTAAAATTTTTTCTAACAAATACTAATATAAATAAATTCAAGTCAAATTATGTAAAAAAATCAAATTATGCAGAGAATATGAGACGAAAGTAGTAAAATACTAGTAATTTACTTTAGAATTTAAAGCTAAATAGTAAGGATTATAGCTTAGGAAAATATTTGTTTTGACCCATTCTTTATAAAAAAAAATTGGGTCTACCTTGATGACAATAGGAACATTTTGAGGGAACAGGAAGAAGATGTGACTTTCCACCATTTTCTCAGATAAAATAAAATATCAGATAGAAAATTGCTTATTATCAATGTGATATACTTAATGGTATGAATATTACAAACATTGGTTAGTAAACCGAATGTTAGTTAAATGTTAGTCGGAGCACGTCCACCCCAAGTAAATGCTATCCTATACACCAAGAACTTAGGTTTTAGTCGGTCTTTGTTTAATCAATTATTGTGACTAAAGAATGAGGAAGAGCGCAAGAAAAAAAAAAACAAAAAATAGGAAGTCCCTCTCCTAACTAACCGTGTCTTGTCCTCGTGAAATCAGTACAACAATAAACAATGATTTAAGTCCTTAATTACCCATCGACGTGGAAGAATAATTAAGCTTCCTGAGAAATTAATAGATAAATCTGAATAAGTGTCACCTTGAAAATGCTCTTAGGTAAAGAGGCCAGATGTCAAATTTATGGTGATTATGTCTTTATTTTTTTTACCCTTTGTATGGGAATGCGCAAGTCTGAACATCGAAACCCAGTTAATACAAGGATTAATTGTTTTTATTAGTCGCGAAGAAATAGCCCAAGTCGTTTTTGTTTAAACGATTTAGTTGACTGCGATAGATGTTAGTGCAAGTGGCGAGAATTACAATTGAGCAGGTATTATATAGGCTGGCCTTATTCCGTACATTATTCCTAAAAAAATTAAGAATTTACGTTTTGACGTAGCACTTAAAATTTTACATATATCTTCCGTGCACAACTTCAAACAAATTTCCGTAGTAGGCAGAGTGAATCAGATTGGAGGATAGGTGAGATAGTGGATCATGGGATCAATAGCCCACAGTGTCTTGATCTGATTTTTCTAGTTTTTTTGTTTCTTTTTTTCTGTTTTTTTTTTAATTTTCCCCTTGTTTTCCCTCATTTTTTAAAAGAAAAATTTCCCATGTTTTTCTTCCACTTCTTCTTTTTTCTTATTTTCTCTTTCCAGTTTTGTTTTGTCCACTGATTTTTTTTTTGTTTTTTTCATTTTCCCCTTGTTTTCGGCCATCCTTTTTTTTTTATATATAAAAAAAAACGCATTGAAACAAGCCATGAAAAAATAAGAAATCGAGTAACCAATACTAAAAAGTTCATACCTTATTTGTTCTTTTAACAGTTCCTATTTGTTCCTTTATTAATAATTATTTTTCTTTTATCAGTAGTTTTTTTTATTTTTTTACAAACAGTTATTTGTACTTTCATCAATTTCTACTTGTTATTTAGATAAACTAGTTATATGTTCATTTGTTAGTAGTTATTTATTTTTTTATCGGTAGTTGTTTATTGTTTTATCCATTCATGCTTATTTTTTAGATAAACTAGTTGTGTGTTCTTTTATTAGTAGTTATGTATTCTATTAACGGTATTTGTTTGTTCTTTTACAAACAGTTGCTTGTTCTTTTATCAACTATTACTTGTTCTTTGGATAAACTAGTTGTCTGTTCTCTTATTGGTAGTTATTTGTTCTTTTACAAATAATTGTTTATTCTTTTATAAAGTCTTGCTTTTTCTTTAGATAAACTAGTTGTTTGTTATTTTATTAGTATTTATTTGTTCTTTTATTAGTAGTTGTTTATTATTTTATGAATTTATACTTATTCTCTTATTAAATTAGCTGTTTGTTCTTTTACTAGTAATTAAGTATTTGTTTATTTATCAATAATTATTTTTTTTATCAATTCCCACTTGTTTTTTAGATAAACTAGCTATATGTCCTTTTATTAGAAGTTATTTGTTCTTTTATATGCAACTATTTGTTCTTTCATCAATTCCCACTTGTTATTTAGATAAATTAGTTATTTGTTCTTTTACAGTTCTTATTTGTTCTTTAGAACTTCTAAAAAAACAAGTAAAACTTATAAAAAAAATAGATAAAAGGTGATAAAAGAATAGATAAAAGAATAAAGAGAAACTAGGAACAATTCCAAAAAACAACATAGAAGAAAAAAGAAAAGGAAAGAATAGAAGCAAAAAGAAATTGGAAAAGAAAAGAAAAAAAAAAGGGGAAGGAATGCCAAAAAAAAGAGGGAGGGAGGGAGAGAGAGAGAGAGAGAGAGAAAGAGAGAGAGAGAGAAATGAAACGGGGGAAAAAGTAGGCCAAATGAAACAAAAAAAAAAAGGTGGATGAAAATAGAAGAAACCAAAAAGTGTGATGGCAAGCCCAAAAAGGTTAAAAAAAATAAGTTTAGAAATGAAAAAATGAGAAAAAAAAAGAAATAAAAATAACTAAAATGAAAAGGAAATAAAAATTTTAGAAAAAGAAAAGCAAAAAAAATGGATAAAAAATAAATTAACATGAGAAGTATGATTCAGCGAAGGGAAAAAAAAATAGCATCAAAAATATAATTTGGGGAAAAAAAAGAAAAATAAAAAAGCCAGTAAAAAAATTTGAAAAATAAAACAAAGAAAAAAGAAATGGAAAAGGTAAAAAAAATAAATAAGAGCAAAAGGAAACAAGAGAAACCAAAAAGAAATGAAGTGAGAAAGCAAAATAGGAAAACAAGAGAATGTGAAATTAAAAAAAAAAAAAGGACAGAGGAATGCATCAGTAAAAGAAATAGAGAATAAAGAAAGCATCATAGAAGGTCAAATAACTTTTGTCGGGGCTTACGCATAAGCCCAACCTACACGAGTTCTTTCCTTACAATTTTGGTAAGTGAAAACCTCAGAGCCGTAGGTTAAAATTTATAACAATATTAGGTTGTTTTTTTTTATCATAACATTAGATTGTTTAAGTTTGGGTTTGTGAAATGTTTCACACAGTTTTAATTGTGAGGTAAACATTAAAAAATTATTTTAAGGTGGAAAATTATAAAATTTTCACTTCTCTTTATATATATTCTAATTATTTTATCATGATTTAGTAAATATAAATAAAATATATTGATAAATGTGGTCTGGTTTGGTAAAAATTGAAAGAGAAAAATAAAAAAAATAATTATAATAGTTTTCAATTCCCAATCATGTGTATTTTTTGAAACGGCAAGAGCAAAAAGAATTTATTAAAAGAATGATGAGCAAATGTACAATGGGAACCTTCCTGCTAGCAGCTGGAAATGTAGCTCCAGAGTGTTAGACCCTTATAGCTAATCCATCACCAATACATCCGGCAGGAGTACGAAACCAACATAAAATGAATTGGCACTTAGACAGTAAAACCTGCACCTACCACCAGTGGCGGAACTAGGATTTTCGGTTCAAGGGGGTGAGCCTGGAGGAGAGTCGACCAAAGCCGCAAGTGAGGGATGGCATCGCGGCGAGGTAAAGCCGGAGATTGGGAGTAATTCATACTAATTCAAAGATTAGGATGCAACTCGTACAGGTTGAAAAATTTGGAGGACTAATAGTGCATTTAGGCCATGTTAGACTAGAGGGAATAATTACTCATTTGGTCATTATTTTCTTTAGTGCCTACCTTGCTGCCCCCCATCTTCATATTCTTCCATTATTTCCAGGGGTGGAATGCATTTCCAGTCCCTAATTTCTCTTAAATTAACTAATTAAATACCTATATTTAAATTTTTTCAAAATTTTGTGGGAGCGGCACCCCCTTGCCACTACGTAGGTCCGCCCCAGCCTACCACAACCAGTCAAGCAGAAGGAACGATCATGTAATCATACTCAAAGAAAATACTGTATCATGACACCAAAGAAACTAAGAGCAATCAAAATTCTTGGATCTCTTTGTAATCCAAATAAAGAACCTGTATTGAATTTTGTCAAAATTTGCCCTACTACAAAAGGTTTTTTGTCAAAATTTGCCCTACTACAAAAGGTTTTCCTAGAGATGATTTTTGAGTTATGATTGTTCCATATACACCGAGTCGATACGAGAAGCACTGCTATCTAGATCAATCATGTTAATATATACCAAAATAGGTTTTCCTAGAGATGATTTTTGAGTTATGATTGTTCCATATACACCGAGTCGATACGAGAAGCACTGCTATCTAGATCAATCATGTTAATATATACCAAAATTTTATTCTTAAAACAAAAAAATAAGGAAATGACATAATATTTATGTCTGCCGTTTATGCTTTTTTATGTTTTATATGTTTGTTTTGTACAATGATGTAATGATTTAGAAACAAATCAGAAAAATGTATTATTTTCCTCTAACATGTGTAGCATGCCACACAATAGATTGATGAATTGCAAAATTATATACGTACTGTATGTCGCATACCCGCCTCTACCAAACCTTTAGAAACGTGCGTCTCTCTCTCTCTCTCTCTCTCTCTCTCTATATATATATATATATATATTGCTTCCCTTAACTCGTGTTAGCTTGTAATGTGATAAACTAACGAAACAGAAAATTATGTACATGCAGTATGCTACTTACTTGCCTCTAGGAATGGGCATAAAGCAAGTTGATCCGCTTCATGGAATGATCTACCATTGATTTACTCTTTTATGGATTGATTTACGACCCGCTACATTCATTTATAGATTAATCCACAATCCGCTCCACCTAACTTATAGATATCTATAGATCGATATTCATTTATGCATGCATGTCAATATACGTACATATGTGTATATATTGCTACTAGAGCTCCTAAAATTGCATTGTTATATGCCCCTCAACTTCTTTCAAACTTAAGATGTTTAAGTGCATGTCCTTAATTTTTCATTTCAAACACACACACACACAAAAACATATATACATACGTACGTGTATTTTTATTTTTATTTTTGATTATCAAAGAAAAGAATTGATTGAACCCAGCAAGATGCTGAAAAAGAGTACAAGATAGGTACAAAATATGTCAGATCCAAACAAAGAATGAAACCCAACTACACAGCCAGAGAAGAATTTAGAACCCAAGAAACATATGAGGCACAACCCTTCCCAGACCTATTTGTGAACACCTTTAACACTTCTAGTGCCGTACAATTGAAAACCAGACTATTGCGTGCCATCTAGATATACTAACAAGCGGCTCTAACTATGATATCCTAAGTTTGTAAGTTTCATGGGAAATCACTGTTGGGGGGCTTTGGCAAAGAAATTGAGACATTGAGGGAGTAGGTAAAAAGGAACCATCCCACCAAGTGAAGATTGACGCCTAAAGAGTAGCAGAGAACTTGCAAGCTAGCAAAACATGAGCAGTATACTTCTGATTCTGTGAACAAAAAGGGCAAGTAGAGTCTTGGACCCGTATTCTTCTCAATTGTGAATTACATCTGGTTGGGAGCCTTCCAAGAAGTGTCTTCCAAGTGAAAAAATTTATTTTAAAAGGGCACCATGAACTCCACATTAAGCTGACAATAAAGCTGGTAAGAGATGACGAGCTCGGCTCTAACCTGGTCACCATAGAAATTTAACAGTAAAAGAGCCAAAACTGCTTAAGGAACATTTCAACTTGTCAGGCACAGGCCTGTTAAAAGAAAAAATCTTAAATAAATGAGATAGATCCTAAAATTCCCCTCTTGCCCTACCCTTATGATCCTTTAACCATGAGTAGCGCCACATCCAATTACCCCTCTTTGAATGGCCCATATCTGATAAACACCTATTTGGAAATAAAGACAACCTAAACAACTTCAAGAACTTGGTATACAGGGTTTCATTCCTTAACCATTTACCAAACCAAGATAACCCCTCTTGAAGTAAGAAATTTTGACACACTAGCTATGTCCCCCCTAAATAGAGGTAAACTCACAATAACCTAAGTCGCCATTCTAACCATAAATTGAAGTAATCGCCCTTCTCCAGAGGGCTTTATTCTCATACCTAAATCTCCACGACCACTTTTATAATAGAACAACATTTTTCCCACCTACAGTACCCACACTCAACCCTTCTGAAGACTTAGTTGTTTTCACCACATTCCTACTAACCCAATGAATCTTCCTACCCTCCTCTGTATCCCCCATAAAAAGTTTCTTCTGATGGATTCAAGAGATTGCAGCATTTTGACTGGGCAATAGAACAAAGAAAAAAAATATACGGGTAAGCTAGAAAGGCAGCCCTTTAATAGGATAATCTTTGCCTTATGTGACAAAGAATTCATCTTCCAATTAGATAACCTCTTCTTCCTTTTATCAATGACTGGAACCCAAGAGGCTGACTTCTTCATTGATTTTCCTATTGACAGTCCAAGAAAAAAAAATGGAAGAGAGCCTTGTTTACACCCAACTAGCTGAGAAATCCTAGTCACTTTAGAGTCTGAAACATTTAATCCTACTAAGCTGCTCTTGGACATATTTATACTTATGCTAGAAACAATCAGAAAGCATCTCAAACACCTTTGAAATTGTAAGATATTGGTTTCATCCCAACCACCTATCAACAACTTGTCATTAGTGAACTGTAAATGGGAGATCTCAACATTATCCTCACCAATTTTCATACCTCTAAATTCACCTTTCCCAATAATACAACTTTTGCTTTAGCTCGTCTTGCACCACTTCAATTCAAATACTTCTCTATTCCAGACCTTAAGTTTGGATTTTAGCCTTTTCAACTTTTCTTGGAGAGCAAAATTGCAACTTCCTTGAACAGAAAACACATTCCATACAAAACTGCAACTTCTTTGGACAAAAAACACGTTCCATTCACGGGTAACAAACTAAAAAAAATCTTCATGTGCAAACCAGGCATTGAAAACTTTGAATGGTATAGGGCCAAAGTCTTTCTTGTTCTACTTAAGGAAGATAGGATAATGATCCGAGAGATGCATTTCTATACCAAACAAATAAAGTCCATGCCAATTGTGATGAAAATCCTCTAAGACTAAAGCTCTGTTAATGCGACTCATTTTTGTACCTCTTGAATTGTACCAGGAGAATTTTCTTGCACCCAACAGCATTCTCTATAGCTTGAGTGTCTAGGACGAAGTCTCTGAAAGCCTTTTTACTTGCCTGCTAGTACAGCCACTTCTTTCATTGTTTGAAACCACCAAGTTAAAATCTCTTAAACAACTCACTGGACCCACAAAATTCTTTAGGATTAAGCTTAAGTTGTCCCATAGTTTTGTCTTTTGGGAAAGGTAATGCAGAGCATATACATTCACTTGTAAGATTTGAGAATCAAATCCATGCCACCAACGAACTACTCCTAAGAAACCGATGTAACAAAACCAATCTTCTTTGGAAAATCTTTCTGGGTTCCAAATGCACAACAAACTGCTAGAGAGCCCATTTGCATTTTTCTCAACAAAATCAAAGCGATTGCTTGACTGGAGAGCTTGAACTGAAAGTTAATGCAAATTACTAGATTTGGTCTCCTGCAACATTGAAAAGTCAACCCTATTCTTTTTAATCAACTATCTCACCATAGACTTCTTACCCTTTTTTTGAATACCACAAATATTCAGGCTAAGAATGTTCATGATTGATCCCTATCTGAAGATGATGCCAGCTTGTCTTCCATGGATGCCTCTTTGTAGATTTTGTGAAGAGTAGCTAGGTCCTTCTTATCTAGAATCATACCAAGCCTTTTGTTCAACTCAAATGTTTTCTTAGCCTCTAACAAATCTTTCAAGGTAAAATTGCTCTTAAGCATAATATTGGTGTCTGAAGTGGTATCATTAAAGTTGGCTCTATCTGCAACACAAAACGAGGAAAACGCAGAGGAACAACCCTCATTGGATCTATTGCCAAATCTAATAATCTTGGGCTTACTATTAGGCACTCTATGAATCAAACTTAGAAAACCCCACTTAGGCCCAAAGGGATGTTTGTGTTTGAGCCATGTAGGTTTCTTTTAATCTTTAACTACTTTAATACGACCATCATTCTCATGAGAATTTAAAGAAATAACAACAAAGATCTGTTGATCATAGGACTCACCAACTGGTTCCTTGGGAACATGGTTATTTGAAAGTTTACCACTTCCCTAAACATCCACTTCATTCCTGCTAATGCCTCTTGATTTACCTAATTAGTAATGCTTCTTTTTGAATTTAAGTCACATGAAACTCCAGCTTGGTGCTTATCATTAAAAGAACCACCAATACAATCTTCTTTTGAGCATTATTCTCTTCCAAGTCAACATTATTCTCTTCTAAAGTTGTCTCTTCAACTTCTTCCTCATCATCACTAGTCTCTTCCTCAAAGACACCTTTTTTGCTCAACATCGAATCCCTATCTGAATCTAAGCTAATCAAGTGAATATGGTTGCTTAAAAGTGATGACTAAGAGAAAAGCTTGCCATGCACTTAATCATGTATTGAATCTTCAGTGACCCTAATAGTAAAGGTATCATCTTCTACTTTCACCCGAATAAAATTAAAGTTGAGCTCAACATAACTTGTCTGAATCAAAACATGTCCAAACCTTAAATTTTTGTTGGAACTCATATGAGGATCGACCTCAATAACCCTACCCCACAACAAGGAAATGGTAAAGAATAGTTGTTTATTCCAACCATGAATTGGAGCAACATCAATACAAAGGCAAGTGAATCTTTTATCCTTCTCCAATGAACAGCTCCATTTTGAAATGCTGGTGAACCATTGGGAAAACCACTAAGCCCTATTAATCAGAGGATTCGTTAATCACCTATTTATGTCATGATATGAGGTAAAAACTGTCGACGTCCTTAGGAGAGTTGCATTTGATAAGGATTTTGTGACCTCCTATTGCCTTCAGTCTGCATGGACCAACACCTTTATTATAAAAAATGCTCTAAATTCCATCCAATAAATCTAGGTTCTTGACAACCTTGACTACACAAGAATTTATCCATATTTTTTCACATTATATTGAATTACATTAGATCCCTATCCACTTTTTCTTTTTCATCTCGTACCAATAAGACATTATCTCCATTACATCAAGAGACTGAAACTGTATCTTTGAAGCTCTTAGGGGGGTTTCCATGACCTCGATGATGAATGTTACTATGCCTAAAAGTAGAAGCTTCGTCACCTTTACGGCTAAAAGTAAAAGCGTCATAAGCTTTAGTACTGGATTCTCTTCTATATTTAGCAACATTGGCTCTCAACTTGAAAGTTCTAATCCATATTTGATCTGGCAATTCCTCAAGATTAGGTTGCATCCCTTGTCTGAGAAACATGATGAAACTGAATTTGAAGCCAGCCTTGGTTTTTCTCTGAAAGGCAAAGACATCTAGCACCACCCCTTATCTGGTAAAAATTTTATGAAGATCACCTTCAGCCCAAGAGTTGGAAAATTTTGCAAAGAAAAATGACTCTGTAACCCTGTTAAGGTTCTTCGAATCGACCCCAACATTCAGTGTACCCTTATCATTCTGATTTATACCTGAATCACTGTTAAAATCATAAGCAAACAAATTGCGTTTCTCTCTCACTCACTCACTCTCTTTCTCTCTCTCATCTTTTAGTGTTATTATATGTATATATATCTAAGTATGCATGTGTTGCTACTATAGCTCCTTGGTCAGTCATCAAAACCGTCAAAAGTAATTCTAGTCTCACTAACAACTTATAAACGTATCAAGTAAGAAATCAATGATACAATCAAGAATGCAAAACCTTGGCATCAATCAACATCTACTACCAAATTCCTACAGTTGATTATCAATGCATACATGGATCAATCAAAACTTTGAATATTTATCGTTTGAGCTATTTTCCCTCCTTAGTCATAGTTAATCAGAAAATAAGTGATGTAATTAACCATAATTGCTAAATAATCTAAGACAAGCGCTTTGATTTAATTCAACAATTGCATTAAAAATTAGAGAGATTGATGAAACTAAATAACACAAACACAAGCGATTGCATTTAATTTAGTTGAATGTTTTCCCTAAGATCTAATGATTTCTGACGCAGCAAATCAATAGACCCTAGTTGCTTCACAAATTGGAGAGACCAAACAATTAAGTATTTGATTTCTAACCCAATTGTGAATTAAATTTGAATAACAACTGGTAAACCTCCTAGCATATAAACAAAGCAATCTTAAAATTAATCATAGAAGAACATCCAATACTCAAAGTATTAATTAAATGAATAAAATAATTTTGATCTCACAATACAGAAGAATTTTGCATTTCAGTTTTCTTTAACCAAGAATAAAATAAATCAACTAGACATGACAATGGAAAATCATTAAAAAGAAAAGAAAATAAATAAGAAAAAAAAAAGATGAAAGAGAGTTGGGGAAGGGAGGAGGCAGCAGCGGGTCCCTTTTTAATGAAATTACCCAAGTGTGCTAAAATTCACAAAATCCCCCTAACTTCCTATCCTATTCTAAAATTACCCCACACAAATAAAAAAGATTAAAAATAACTAGAATGCCTTAATATGCCTAGGATAACAGTGTTTGTCAACTATAATTTTCACCCACATGGTTTAGAAGCCTTGAAAATTAATCCAAATCAAAACTAGTTTTAGAGATGTGAGCCAATAAATGCTCCAGAACATCAGCAGCAAATTAAAATTAAATTCAACCTTGATCTAGTGATTATCTCTCAAAACTCAAAGCATGGAAGTTGTAGAGTTCTTTCTTAGCTTTGAAATGACACTTGAATCACATAAAACGGACATCTACAGCCAAAGATATACCCAAAATACCACAATTACTTTTGACCTAGCAATGACACGCAAATCGCGACTTTGAAGATGAATTTGAGCCCCTTAATGTGCCAATTGGGTTTTATAGTCTCATATGATTTGTAGCACTGGATGTTAGCTTTCCAATGAATCAATAATCACTCAATTTCGATCTCTGTAGCTCAAGATATGATTTTTCTACTAGAATATAACTAATTTGTTAAAATCTTGAAAGAACACACCAAATTAAATCTTGTAAAATTGCGAATAAAATCCACTTCTAATCAATTGAGTCCAAATATGCTCTAAGCTATAAAACATAGTCAAAATAGATCTTTAAGATTTAAAATGCATTAAAACATACTAAATCTGAGAAAAATAAATATAACAAATGTAAGTTTATCAATTTCCTCCACATTTAGTTTTTCACATTTAGTTTTTGCTCGTCTTCGAGCAAACCTCAAAATAAAAGAAATCTGAGAAAGAAAGAAAAATAATTTTAAGCTATACAGAGTAAGATAATATCACATCCAAGGTGACAAATGTTCTGACAAGTGTACTCCAAAGTGATCTTTGACCATACTCATGTTTCTAGTACTTTTTTTAATAAAGATCGACTTTTAACTTAGGAGAAGACCTCCTAACTACTTCAATATCTAGAAACAACGGAGTAGCAACTTTTTCTTTATCAAAACACAACAATTTCAACCTTTTTCTTTTTCTTCTCAAGTGGTTCAAATCATCCATCAACCAAACAAACCACATAATCAACTTAATAAGCCCATAGTCTAACTTAAAAGTTTGATGCAAAAATCAACTTCTCAAGATAATCATCAACTAGCTTGATCACAAATTGTAAATAATACAATATAAAAATAAGATTTGAAAGTTGCATAAAGATTAAAAAATTGATAACTAAATACTCAAGCTGGGCATTCAAGAACCAAAAAGTGAAATTATTCTAACAATTCATATCAATGCTCAAAAGTATGAATCAAAAATTTTAGTTCAAAAATTTTGAAAATAGAAAAGTAGGCCCCAAGCTACCTACCCCCCACACTTAAATTGAACATTGTCCTCAATGTTCACAATAAAAACACAGATGGGGAAAAGAAAAGTTACTATCATGAAAATTGTTTTTGTGGTGATTTGCAGTCTGGAGCTAGACTTTAACTTAAGTCTATTGACTTATATTTACTTTTACATCTTTTTGCCTAAAACTAATTTTATTTGAAATTCAATAATATGCAGATGCAATATTCCATTTGAAAGAAAATTTTCATGATGTTGTTAAATTTTTATGAATTTTTTCTTTTTAATGCATTAAACAAAAAAAATTCATAAAAATTTTATGAGATTAAAAAATTGTATTTTTAATGGATTATTGCAACTACATAATATTGTCTTTTAAATAAAATTAGTTTTGGGTAAAAAAGAAATAAGAATAAAAATAAGTCATTTTAAAGTCAATTGACTTAAATTAAAATGAATTGGGTGATAATACATGACCAAGAAAACCAGTTGTGAGAACAAAGAAGCCTGAAAAATAGAAGCAAGAAAAAAAATAAAAAAAATAAAATTCTTATTGTTTGTTGGATAAAACCATACTTGGGTTGCCTCACAAAGTGCCTTTCTTTATTGTCTTTGGCTAGACAGCCACTTTTTCCGTCAACCGGGGTGCCATGAGAATCCCTCATGGAAGGACTTCAACTTATGTATCTCAGTGTTCAACACTTTATCCGTTTCCAAACTTTTAAGCTTGATAGGTAACACTTTCCATCTTTTTTCTATGTTTGCACAACACCTTTTCTCCAACCACAAATGGTATCTCATGTTCTTGCTGCAACTCGACATTTTCTTTCTTATTTTTTGCGCCAACTCTTCTTGGTTTTTAGAATTTGTTCCTGATTCATTTTGTACCAAAGTATTAATTTTTCCAACAAAAGAAACAGAATTATCATATTCAGTTTCTTTCAGCATATCAAAAATATTGAACTGTGTAATTTTTCCATCAAATTCCATTGTGAGAGTGTCAATATCCACATCAATCTTGATCTTAGATGTTGATAAACTTACATTTGTTATTCTTATTTCTCACATATTTAGTATGTTTTAATGTGTTTTAAACCTTCAACATCTCTTTTCAGTATGTTTTATAGCTTAGAGCATATATGGACTCAATTGATTGAAAGTGGATTTCATTTGACATTTTACAAGTTTTAATTTGGTTGTGTTCTTTCGGAATTTTGACATATTGGTGATGTTCTGGTAGAAAAATCATATCTTGAGCTACAAAGATTGGAATTGAGTGATTATTGATTCATTAGAAAGCTAACATCTGGAGCTACAAATCATATGCAGACCATGAAACCCAGTTTGCACGTTAAGATGGTCAAATTCAGCTTCAAAGTCGCGATTTGCGCGTCATCATTGGTTCAGAAGCAGTTGTGGTATTTTGGGCATATCTTTAGTTGTAGATGTTTGTTTTATGTGATTCAGATGTCATTTCGAAGCTAAGAAAGATATCTACAACTTTCATGCTTTAAGTTTTGAGTGATAATGCTTTCATCAAGGTCTAATTTTAGCTTGAAGTTGCTGCTTCTGTTCTAGACTATTTATCAGTTCACAACTTTGAAACTTTCTAGTTAGTTTGAATATTTTTATTTGTGCGGGGTACTTTTGTAAAAATATAAAAATTTTAGGAAGAGTTTATGAATTTAGCACACTAGGTTAGCTTTATTAGAATTGGAGTACAGCAGCTCATGGCCCTCTCTCTCTTGTGGCTAGACGCCCTCTCCTTCTCCCTCTCTCTTCCCCAACTGTCTGTCTCTTTTCTTGTTTGTTTTTTTTTTCTTTTTAGTGATATTTTTATTCTTGGTTAAAAGAGACTGAAACCTCAAATTATTTAGCACTGTGAGATCAAAGTTTTTTTTATTCAATCAATTAATATTTTGAGTATTGGATGTTCTTCTATGATTGATTTCATGATTGTTTCGTTTATATGCTAGGAGGTCTACTAGTTGTTATTCTAATTCAATCTACTGCTGCGTTAGAAATCAAATCCGTAATTGTTTGGTTTCTATAATTTGTGAAGCAACTAAGGTTTAGTGATTTGCTGCGTCAAAAATTATTAGGTTTTAGAGAGAATATTCAACTAAATTAAATGCAGCCGCTTATGTTTGTGTTATTTAGTTTCATCAATCTCTCTAATTTTTAACACAATTATTAAATTAAATCAAAGCGCTTGTCTTAGATTGTGTAGCAGTTAGGCTTAATTAGATCGCTTGTTTTCTGATTAACAAAGATTAAGGAGAGATAGGAAGATGACTCAAACGATAAATATTTAAAGTCTTGATTGATCTATCTATGCATCGATGATCAGTTGTAGGAATTTGGTTGTGAATGTTGATTGATGACAAGGTTTGAATTTTTTATTGTTTTGTTGGGTTCTTACTTGATAGATTTCTTAATTTTTGTTCTCTGATCATTTTTTTATTGCAAACAATCCGCCCAATCTTTTATTCTAAGTTTTCTGTGAGGAAGCTTTCAGATAAAAATTTTCCTTGGGATTTGACCTGATTTCCAATGCTATATTATAAATTTATTTATTTTGAGTTGTGAGTGATACAAGAATTATTTTTTACGGTTTCAATGACCAACTAGATGTCTTAGAAAATGGTCTTCCTAACAAAATAGGAGCAGTTAGGTCACTATTCTCTGTATCAAGTATGTAAAAACTAGCAGAAAAAAATAAATTATTTACTTACACAAAAATATCCTCAACTACGCTCCTAGGATAGGCATTCGATCTATCAGCTAATTGAATTACAACACCAGTTTCATTCAAAGGTCTAAGTTTCAAAGAAGTATATATAGAATATAACATGACATTAATTGAAGCTCCTAAATCTAACATAGCTTTTTCCACCTTGAAATTGCCTATTACACATGGTATAGTAAACATACCAGGGTCCTTACACTGTTGAGGCAACTTCCTTTGAATTATCACTGACACATTTTCACCTATTTTGATCGTCTCATCAGTTTGTAGGTTCTTTTTGTTGGTGCATAGCTCGTTCAGAAATTTGGCATACTAAGGCACTTACTTGATTGCATCCAATAAAGGTTAGTTAATTTTGACCTTCATAAAAGCCTCAAGAATTTCCTATTCTGTCTCCTCCTTCTTTGATTTTGTCAACCTGCCAGGAAAAGGAGGTAGAATCAGAATTTTTTACTTTGCAAAAAATTGGCCTGTTACTTACCACCACAATTGGCGCATCAGAAGTTGCTGGTTTTGGGCCATCTTGTTCTTTTTTAGGTGTTGCCATTTTTTATATGGTGATTTGCACTTCTTTGCCACTTCGAAAGGTCACGACATTAGCATGTTCTCTCTGGTTGATTTTAGCTTAAGATGGTAGCCTCCTATTTTCAGCTTCAATTTTGTTTAATGAGGCTGCTAGTTGTGAAATTTGGTTCCCCAAGTATTTGACGTTAGCCCTTGTTTCCTGCTGAAACATTTGAGTATCAGTGGCTAAAGCTTTAACAATATGCTCTAAAGCCATACCTGAACTTGGTCCTTACTTTTGTTGTGGAGGGGTTGGTTTATTGTAACTAGGAGATGGGTATTGTGGTTGGTTACTTGGCTACCCATATCTGAAAGTCAAGTGGTCTCTTTAACCAGGATTATATTCATTCATATAGGGATCATACCTTTTTAATTGGTTAACAAACCCGCTTACCGCATTAACTTGAGGCATTGTATCCTCTTGAAGCTATGGGCACAAGTCGGTAGGGTGTCCTTGAACTGAGCAAATACCATAAATTCTAAGATTTTGAACCTGTCTCAAGGCAACTTGTTTAACATGAGATGTTAGTTCATAAAATTGAGCTTTAATACTAAAAGTTTCTACCTCATTTACCTTATTCGGCACCTGGTTTACCGTTGTCCTAAACTGTTGTGAGTTGGTTGCCATTTTAGAAATCAATTCCTTTGCTTCTTCAGGCGTCTTTTCTAAAAGTGCTCCTCCACTTGCAACATCCAACATACTCTGATCCATGAACAGTAGCCATTCATAGAAGTATTGTAGCAACAATTGGTCAGAATTTTGGTGATGTGAGCAGCTCGCACATTGTTGATTAAATCTCTCCTAGTACTCATATGGGCTTTTTCCATTGTATTGACGAATCTCATTGATTTCCTTTCGAATTGTTCTAGCCCTTGAAGCTGTAAAGAACTTCTCTAAAAATTTTCTCTTTAAGTCATTCCAAGTTCTGATTGAACTGGAGGGAAGCTAGTACAACCTATCCTTTGCCTTGTTTGCCAACGAGAATGGGAAGGCTCTTAGATTAATCTGTTCTTCAGTAACTCCCTGTGGCTTCAAGGACAAGCAAACTACATGAAATTCCTTCAAATGTTTGTGGAGGTCCTTACCTACAAATCCACGAATGGTAGGAAATAAATGAATCAATCTAGATTTTAATTCAAAAGCTACCTCAATATCAGGAAAGTTGACGCACAAAGGTTGCTAGACAATGTTGGAAGTTGCCAACTCCCTCAATGTTCTTTGTGTCGTCATCTCTACAACAACAACAACTTCTTTTTCACTTTCAGAGTCACTGTTCGCAGATGTCGAAGTTATAAAATTGACCGATTGGCTTTTTGCTTTCTTGTTCGCCTTTATTGTCTTCTCGATCTCTTGATCAAACATTAATTCACATGTACAAGAAGATCTTAGCATAAATCAGTTTACTAAGAAAGAAAAAAAAATGAAAACTTTAGCAGAAAAAGAAATCTCCCCAGCAATGACACCAAATTTTTGGTCGGTCGTTGAAATCGTAAAAAATAATTATGGTCTCACTAACAAATCAAAATATATAAATTTGTATTATAGTGATGAAAACAAGGTCGAATCCCAAGGAAAATTTTTAACTAAAAGCTTTATGATAAAAGAATGAAACAAGAGATTAGGGGGGTTCTTTGCAATTAATAATAAAATTAAATATAATTAAAGAACAAAAATTAAGAAACCTATCAAGTAAGAAACCAAAGAAACAATCAAGAAAGCAAACCTTGGTATCAGTCAACATCTACCACCGAATTCATACAACTGATCATCAAAACATAGATGGATCAATCAAGACTTTGACTATTTATCGTTAGAGTTATTTTCCTACCTCTCCTTAATCGTAGTTAATCAGAAAACAAGTGATCTAATTAACCCTATTTGCTAAAAAATCTAAGACAAGCACTTCGATTTAATTAAACAATTGTATTAAAAATTAGAGAGATCAATGAAACTAAATAAAACAAGCACAAGCGGTTGCATTTAATTTAGTTGAATATTTTCCCTAAGACCTAATGATTTCTGACGTAGCAAATCAATAAACCTTTGTTGCTTCATAAATTGAAGAGACCAAACAATTACGGATTTAATTTCTAACCCAACTGTAAATTGATTTTGAATAACAACTAATAAGCATCCTAGCATATAAATGAAACAATCATAAAATTAATCATAGAAGAACATCCAATACTTAAAGTATTAATTGAATGAATAAAATAATTTTGATTTCATAGTACTGATGAAGAATTTAGAGTTTCAGTCTTCTTTAACCAAGAATAAAATAAATCAGTCGGACATGGCTAGGAAAAATCACTAAAAGGAAAAAGAAAAGAAACAAGATAAAAAGATGAAAGAGAGTTGGGGAAGGGAGGAGGCAGCCGTAGGTCCCTTTTTAATGAAATTAACTTAGTGTGCTAAAATTCACAAAATCCCCTTAACTTCTTATATTATTCTAAAATTACCCCACATAAATAAAAAATATTAAAAATAACTAGAATGCCTTAATATGCCTAGAGAATGGTGTCTTTCAGCTAGAATTTTGACATCAAAATTGCTTTTAGAATTGTGAACCAAGAAATACTCTAGAACATCAACAGCAACTTTGAGTCAAAATTCAGCCTTGATGTAGTGATTATTTCTCTAAATGCAAAGTACGAAAGTTGTAGAGCTCTTTCTTAGCTTCAAAATAATACCTGAATCATATAAAACAATCATCTACAGCCAAAGATATGCCTAAAATACCGTAATTGCTTCATGACCAGTGATGATGCACAAATTGCTACTTTGAAGAAGAATTTGACCCCTTAACGTGTAAACTGGGTTTTGTGGTCTATATATAATTTGTAGCTCTAGATATTAGCTTTATAATGAATTAAGAATCACTCAATTTTGAAATTTGTAGCTCAAGATATGATTTTTTTATTAGAACATCACAAATCTGTCAAAATCCTGAAAGAAAACAACCAAATTAAAACTCGTAGAATTGCAAATTAAATATACTTTAATCAATTGAGTTCAGATATACTCTAAGCTACAAAACATACTGAAAATATATCTTTAGGGTTTAAAATACATTAAAGCATACTAAATATGAGATAAATAAATATAACAAATGTAAGCTTATCACACCTCAACTTACATTGTCATTTTTCCCCTCAAAATCTTTGAAACTTGGGATGTGCACTTGTAAAGATATTTAAGTGCATGTCCTTAATTTGTCAGTTTCCTCTCGAACGATCATGAATAATTTATGAAACAAAACAGATTAAGGGCTGATTTTGGTTTAGGGTTTATACATTAGTTACACAAGCTACATAATTTCCTTACAACACGAAGCAAAAAACAAATGAAAATGACGGTATGTCTTTTCTCCCTCTTGTTTTCTTGTTTCCTTTATTTTCTTATTTTTTCTTTGTTTATTTTTGTTTGAATTTGTTTGTTTCATCGGAGTCGGTGGATCATAAAAAACAAAGAAGACAAAACAAAAACAAAAAGACAAGTTGAAATTTGTATGCCTCTCTCGAAGCCGGCTAATTTGAACTGATAAGTCTCGATGTTCAGACTCATTACTAGATAAAATAAAAGTAGCTATAGCTATTATAGCTGCCCTGCGAGCTATAGAGATATTTTGCAACAATTTTCTAACTTGTAATAAAATTTTCTCGCCAATGTGTGTTTTCTTGTTTTGTGTATATGTACATGAAAACATAGTAACTCGTGTCAGAATGACATACATTCCCAGCACATAAAACTTTCGCATTTCAACGCATTTCATCTCCTTCCAATTCCAGCCATTATAAACCAAATTTATCTTCAAATCTTGTGTTTCTAGGTTGGATGAAGGCAAATTTCAATAAATATTGAGCTATGGAAAACTCCATCCGTGGCTCAGAACTTGATGATCATGTTTTTGTGTTATTTATGTGCATGGGATTTGGAACATATACTACGTAACTAAGCAATGTCCCAATTGAAAATTATGAGCATCGAGACAGTAGTACGTAATTTTAAGTGCAAAAACTCTTTTATTGCTATGAGTGTGTTTGATTTGTAGGTACTCAATTGCAGGATAGCATGTATCTTTTATGACAGGCAATTTATCACTAAATTAGTTATATCACACTAGTTGCTACATTTAGCGACGGTTGGATGGCCACTAACCTAGTGATGGTTTGTCTATCATTAAACTTAGCAATGGCATACTTTCCACCTAGAGTAGCTACGGCTCGCCTGTTGCTAATTAGCGACAGGTTGACTGGCACCATTCTGACATCAGAGATTCAGCAATTGTCGATAGCCGCTAAGTGTAGTGACAGTTGCTACTGCAAATACAATTAGCAGCGAGCCATTAAGTAGTGAGTCAATTAGTAGCGGTTAACAATCACTATACTTGATTAAACGACGCCTGGCAATTACTGACAACAATTGATAAGTAGCCTGTTTTTAGTATTCCACATTTATGTATTCTACACCGAAGTTAACTACACCAGAGTATCTTAAGATGTCTGGTGCAACTCTTTCAGGATCCGAGCTGATGAACCGGACAACATAGTATTATTACAAAATTTTATCGTATAAAGCTCTCAAATTAATTAATTATTACCTTTAAAATTCTAATTTGTATAAACAAAGCCGACTTGGAATTTGTGTATATACCACTCGCAGTCAGCCAATTCATATAGATAAAGACGACTATGTATTTCTTGTCACTGAAAAAATTTAGTTAATCCACTTGTGCCTGGCAGCTGGCCTTTTTAGCTGGTAACAAATCAATGACAATTAATATTCATATTAAACTATTTGCCAAGAAGCTTCATGCATGTCATTGCATACGGATTGTTGCGCGTTATTGGTAGTTACTGTTTGTGTTCATATGGGAACTAAATTTATTAATTTGACTTATTTCGTCGAATGTCATGGGTTAGATCTAAGTTTTAGGGCTTCTTTTGTAATTAATCCATCTTCGGTTTGATTTCGATCTTTAAATTTTTTTTAACAGATTTTCTCTTCTGTAAGAGTAAATGTATATCTCATGTAAATCTTATGTAAGTCTAACTTATGTCATAAGTCATCATCTCATAATACATAAACTTACAATTTAGTATTGATTTCTACAAATCGTTCAATTATAACACAGGTCCACAAAAATCCTGCAAGTTTCCTTTTTTTTTTTTTTTTTTTTTTTAACCTTTTGCCTCTTTTCTTTTCTCTTGTTCTATTTTTCATCATGCAGCGCTCAACCTCCTTTGACACTTTTCTATTGCTCTTTTTTTTTTTCACTTCTTTCTTCTTGGAACAAAAAAAAATCTCTATTTCTTTTCCTTGCATAATTTTTTTTTATTGCTTACATTTAATTATGCATTATCTTGTTTCCCTAGTTTGCTCTGATTTCAGTTGTTTACATTGAGTTTAGTTTCAAACTGATCTGAGTTGTTTGCTTTGATTTAGAATTTTTACATAATTTCATTATTTGCATTAATTTGGATTTTATTATTTCATTCATTGCTCTAGTTTGTTCTTTCCTATAATACGTCCTATAAATAAATCTAAAATTTATCTCAAGAAAGTCTAAAATGGAAAAAATCAAGCAACCAACACTGAAAAATTGATACCTTATTCATTTTTTATCAGTTCTAATTTATTCTTTTATTATTAGTTGTTTATTCTTTTACAAGTTATTGTTTCTTTTTTTTTTTTACTAGTAGTTGTTTGTTCTTTTATCAATTTGTGAGTAGTTGTTTGTTCTTTTATCAATTCGTGCCTATTCTAGAAATAAATTAGTTGTATGTTCTTTTATTAGTATTTATTTATTTATTATTAATAGTTAATTGTTCTTTTATCAATTTCGGTTCACTCTTTAGATAAAACTAATTATCTATTCTTTTATTAGCAGTTATTTATTCTTTTTTTAGTATTTATTTGTTCTTTAAATAGAAGTTGTTAGTTCTTTTATACATTTCTACATGTTCTTTAGATAAAATAGTTATCTATTCTTTTATTAGTAGTTATTTGTTTTTTTACTAGCAGCTATTTGTTCTTTATAAATTTCTATTTGTTCTATTCTTTTATAATAGTTATTTATTAATTGATCAGTAATTGTTATTTCTTTTATCAATTTATGTTTGTTCTTTAGGAAAAATAGTTGTTAGTTTTTTTATTAGTGGTTATTTGTTCTCTTATCAGTAGTTATTTATTTTATTATCAATTTCTACTTATTCTTTAGATAAACTAGTCATTCTTCTAATAGTAGTTATTTGTTCTTTATTAAGAACTCTTGGTGTTGCGGAATAAGGTCTTGGTGCCTTAATTTTACGAATACTAGTATGCTCTTTAGGAACTATGATCCTCCTTAGGTTACAATTGGCTAGCTTTATTCACAAAGTATCTTAAAACGTTTACGTGCAACTAGTTTCTTATCCTACTCTGCACAGAAAATATGCATTAGTGATAAATAAGAAAAAGAATAATAAAATTGTGACATGGTCATTATCTAAGAAAACAATAATAACAAAGGTGTACAAGTATTATAATAGAGTGAGAAAATATGAACAATTATGAACAGAGATGTACTTCAAAAAAATTAAAAATGAAGAAAGGTGTACAAGCATCATAAAAAAGCAAGAAAAATATGAGGAACATAATTGTACCATCATGTTTCTAAAAATATGAATTAGGTAAAAGGATAAAGTAAAAGAACACTTTTCAAATCATTTGTATTATTCTTTAACTTCTAATTTTAATTGTTATCTAATTTCCCTTTGTGATTATTGACCATTAAGTCCTAATTTTTCATTAGTGAGAGTTATTTATATATTCCTAAATTAATCCCACATTTTCTGCCCTATAATTACTCACAATAATAGTCAACCTTAAACTTATTAAGTTACCAAATTCAAATAATTGACTTAAGTTATCAATTAATAGGGGTAAAAGTGTCCAACATGATATGGGTCCATAAACGCCATGGTCCATGGTCAAGAGCCTCCCACTGAATGGATGCTAACGTTAACCATACACACTCATCAATAAAAAAGTTGTATGAAATTGAAAATATTGTTAGCAAATAAATTACTGTAAATCAAAGTTAATTATATCAATTACACTAGGTGAATGTTGTTAATACTTACTTGCGATGGACAATCACTCAATGATCTCACGAAGGGGGAGGTGGAGTTAAGTCGGCATTTCTCAGTCTTCAGGGTTTCATCCTTCGTCCGCTTAGTATCAGATGATCGGTTGGAGGCAGGTGGGTTACCCTACTCTTGCTTGTGCCCGCTTAAATGTGGGCTCAAGAGGATGCCTAGCTCTAGGTATTCGATGGAGGAAGCGTCGAGCTCAAAGGTCTGTGGGTTGGTGCTCATAGGCCAATACGAGGCGTGCTCGGGAATATGACTCATGTCCGTGTGATACCCCTCCTACGTATCACTGAATAGTTGACTACTAGATGTGCCAGTGACTAATGTGTGGGGCACATATGGTCTCTAGCCTTGAGTAGGCGGCACCTAAGTCGGTGGCACCTGAGTCAGCAGCACCTAAGTCGGCGACACTTGAGTCGATGTCACCAGAGTTAGCGGTACCTACATCAGTTGGACATGGGTGGTAGAGTGGTGTACCAAGCATCCTCTTGGACCTTATCCACATCTTGGGTCATGCTTATAATCAACTGGGGCCTTGCCGTGAGAAGCCATCCTATAATCTACAACAACTTCTACTATATATGAATTTACATATTTATTGAAATTTAATTAAATTCTATTAATTTTTGAGTTAAATTATATTAGGATGATTATATTAAGTTAGAAAATTAATTTCTATTATGTTGTCTTAAATTTTTATTGAATGTATTAAAAAAAATAAATTGGCGTGAAAATTATTGAAATTACTTGCATTTATTAAATAGGAGGAGTATGTAATAAAACCAACTAACATGTAATTAGTACCAAGTAATTAATATGATGTAGTAATTAATTTTTCCAACTAATAAATTAACAACTAATTTTCAATTGAACTAATTCATTAAATAGACCTATTTAGCAATGTGCCATAATTAAACAGACCTAATTAATACCAACTAACTAACAATCTAATAATTAAATAGAACTAATTAACAACATATATGAACAAAACTACTAATTAGCAATTAATGAAGAGAAAATTAATTAACAACATATATCATTAACTACTAATAACTAGACATAATTAACAACAATCATACTTAACAACTACTAATTAGGAACTAATGAAAAAAATTAACAAAATTACTAACATGCATGTGTGTGTGTGCGCGCGCCTATATAACTACCTAAGTAACTTAAACAAAAAGGCTCGGCACATTCCTAGGGGGAGATTTTGTAGAGAGGCTGAGGGACATTTGACTCTAGTCAAAATCCACTTCAAACTTTGCCTATTGGCCTCTAGGGATGTGGTTGGACATTTGATGAGCTAGCTGCTAGAACTACGCCGGTAGCCTATACATAGCGACCAGATATACCAGCATGCACCCTTACCTCACACACTATAAGGGATTGACATTGGCATCACAGAGGCTCCCAGACACGTAAGGTAACAATCATCCGTCATTGGACTTCATGGGCGAAGTGCCATAGCACAAATGTCCAACTATGTTTCAATCCAGAGTTGATCAATATGACCTTGGGTCATTGGCTCTCAATCAATCTAGGATGTTCTCAGAGCAATTACCTTGACGAAATAGCAATTGACGATGGGACAATAGCAAGGAGGGCGCGAATCTAGCAGGACACTCCCGCAAGCGAGACTTCTAATGATTAGGAGACTTTCAACGCTTCACCGATCCCTAGGGGCCCATCAAATTGACTTATAGACACCACCTCCAGTAAGAGAGCGTCAGATGATTGTCCTGCACGAGTAAGTATACTATATTTTCAATGTTTTCTTAAAGCCAAGAATTTCCAAAATTCCTTTGAATTAATTAAAATTTTAATTAATCATTGCAGTATTTTACTAAATATGTCTGTCTAGTAGATCAACTATTCTGTTGTTCGACAACTGTCGAGTGGTCCTTGGCCCTTATGGACGGAGATACCACATAAGATATGTAAGGAGTATGTCACCCAACTGACCGTAAGTTTCTTAACTATTTTTCAAGTATTCACATTAGGTGATTGGTGTTTAATTAAATTGACATAATGTTAGGAGTCTTATCAGTGGGACAATTGGGACTTCACTAATATTGCTGACTCATTTTTTACTATTGCTTGAGTTCCACACAGAGTATGCAAATGAAGGGCAGAAGTGGTAAAGATAACCTCGGGGTGGAATACCCAAAATCTTGACTTCAATTTCCTATGGCCGCATGTTGCCCTCATATACGATGCCAACTTGTGGTAAAAAATGTGTGACTTCTGATAGGAGCAGCAACATATATAGTTTTAATATGGGCAAAAGGTCAAGAAGATGATGGACGAGTTGAAGGCTATCACGAAGCAAAAGATAGACTTTATTCCCTGTGAGATACACTCAAACTGAATTCTAAGTCTTGCATCTATTTTCACATTTATTTCACAATTATTATATAATATTATTTCATTTGTTAATTCTTAACACATTGTTGTGGGTGAAAGAATTTGAAGGATAGGATCCATCCATCAAGGATTAGTGGACCAAGGCGCACATTCAAAAGAAGCCTAGTCAGTTGGAAGATCATGTCACACCCTAGCTCAAGGTAAACTTCTCCTTTTTCAATCTTGTCGCGGAACGGGGCCCCAGTGCCCCATAATCTTGTAGGCTCTTAGGGACTATGAATCCCACTAAGTTACGATTGGCTAACTATTACTCGTCAATATAAATTAAAATAATTTATATGCAACTAGTTTCTTAGCCTACTCAGTTTAGGATATGCATGCTTCTGTCCTGGCAATGCAAAAGAATAAATAGATCATTGGTTAAAATGTTGCTCGAGCATTTCAATAAAACATACTTAAAACGTGCCAAGACATTGAAATACTAGTTACTTTGACTACAAGTAATAGTTTGTGCATACAATATACTTCTAGTATGCACCCAAAAGTAACAAGATGGATTTATATCACAATGTATCCTATTAGAGGCAACTTTCTTAGTACACAAGGTACTATATACAAGAGATAAAAATCTAACTAACTAAGATCATCTACTTGAGCCCCACCTTGAGCTATGCCAAGCTCCAAGTGTAAGCCCTTCCTTAAATCTTGTTCTTGTGTACTCTTAGCCTCTACACTGTAAAGGCACAACTTGGTTAGCACATAACTTACACCACAAGTAACCTAGAATCACTAGGATTCTCAAGAAAAGTACCTGCAAAATAGAAAGCTTAGGCCTCAGCTGTCAACTAGTGACTAGGCCCGGAGTTAGAACCTGCACAATAAACTTAAGGGAGTGAGTACTTGAAAGTACTCAGTAAGGGTCCCTTGAATACCTGCAAGAAAATGGCAACAATCCAATATGCAACCATGGCAACCAAGCAACCAATCAAGCAATCAACCAACAAGTAACTGAAACAATCAATAACAATTAAGATATGCAATGCATGAATGTATGATATGAAATGCACATAATGCATGCACTTGGGACTTTCTGCACTCTAGGTGCCACAAAACTTGCCGTGAGCTCAAACGGCGGAGGTACTTGAGATACTGGCCCTCGTATCCCGGGTACTTTACCTCCCTTAAGTCCCACCTATGGGTTCTAGAGTAGGTCGTCACCCCTCTCAAACTTACCCGCCTTTACCCTTAACTTATTGCGCAAGGTAGTCATCCTATGTGGTTTAACTAGCCAAACCCTTAAGGTTTAACTTAGAGCACCCATAGTGGCTTACTTACCAAACCAAATGGTTCGGTCGGGATCGACTTAGGTTTTTCTCCTCATTGACCATAGGTAATTGACGCTCTCCTCGGCCAACAAAGAGTCTAAAAACCCACTTAATCCCCTTAGTGCTCATTTAGAAGCTTAAGCACTTTGATTTTCTTAACCACCAAGTCATACTCTTCCTTAACCACACCACTTAACTACCACTTAAATAATGCATAATTCCCGGCTTAGGAAGGAGTTCTAGACCCAACCGAGGCTATGGAACGTCTTAACTTAGCCTAGGGATGAAAACCGAGAGTTTGAGACACTCTTAGGATGCCCGGAGCTTGAGGGTAAAATGCCTTGACGGCGCCGTTGGCGACGCGTCGCCAAAGGCATCAGTGCTCGAAAAAATTTTCATTTCCCGGTGACGCGTCGCCAATATGGCGTCGACACTGGCGACGCGTCGCCAACGCTTTCCAGCATTGCGCGACAGCGTGCGACCTTGCACGAAAACTACTCAAACTTTCTCATCCCAAACTCAAATCACTTGGGTCTTGTTTCTAACTCATTCCCACACAAAACACTACATTTCTATGCATTATTTGAACTTAATTAACTTGAACCTTTACCTCAATTTAGCTACAAAGCAAGCATTGATACACGAACTTCCTTAGCTCAATTAAGCTCCCTTGAGTTCCATGCCTAAAACCAAAGTCATTTGGCACCAAATACTTCAAACCAAGACCATTTCTAGCTATGGGAACAACTTAGAACTAATCCAAATGAACCCAACAAGCTTACCCACGAATTTTGAGTCCAAACTAGCACCAAAAAGCAAATTGGAGCTAGAACACCAACAAAGAAGCTTGATGATTCCTACCCACACCTTGGGCTTCCACAAATTGATGAAGAAATGCAAGAAAATGAAAGTTTGGGATGCGATTTTGGGAGAGGAGATGGAGCTACGAAATTTGAAGTTTGAGGCAAATGGTTAAGGGAGAAGAAGACTTAACTTATATATGTGTTTAAGGCAACTTTTCCCTCTCTTGCACTTAAGTCCACAAGCTCTCAAAAGCTTCAAATAGGTCACCAAACCCTCACTCAAAACCAACATTTCTTTGCTCTAAAGGTTGCTACAAGCTTCTCAAAACTTTCAAAGATGGTTCTAATAGCTAGGATAACTAATGGTCTTGATTCAACTATGCCAAATCACACTTAGGAACTCACTTACTTAATTAAGCTTACCTTGCTTGCTTAACGAGGTGCTAACTTGAGGTATTTAATTTAATGAAACACTTAAACAAAGTAAAATAAATACTTACTTGATTAGTCAACTAGGAGAGCCGTCACAAAACTGAAGTCCGGCCTTCAATTGGGCGCGAAAAATGGTTACCTCATCTTGGTGGTTCATAAAACTGATCTTTTGAGGGCGAGGAAGTCTGGTGGTGACGTAAGAAGGAAGAAAGAACTTTTTGGCCCATCTTTGCAATTTTTTTGGAGTGGTACAACAAGTATGATTCAGGAGAGGTTGCCAACTTTCCGAAAGTGGGGAAACAGTCATAAGAGGAGTTGGCGAAGACATTTTCGAAGAAAAAAGGACTTCGGGAGACGAAAAACCAACTTCGGGAAAGCTTTTGGAAAAGCAAAAGAGCACAGAAAATCAAAGAATTTTTTAAAGTCAAAACCCACCAAATGCTTTGCCAAAATCTAGGTTTGGAGCCGCTGTCATAAAAAGTGGCCGAAAATCGCTTGAGAAAAAGCACCTCCGCGAAAGAACGCAAAAAACAGCTGTGAGCAGGGAAGAGCAAAAACAGAACAAGAGGAGCTTATGACAAAATAGACCATATATACGCCAAGGGAGGATAGGCGAACCGGCGTCATAAGTACTCCATGGAGGCGAACAATCGCCATAATTGCTCTTTGCGCCTAAAAAGGCGTGCTTGCCGTAATCGATGCAGTCCCCTCCAATGACAGCGTGCCACGTGTCTGCCAGCGCGCCAAGCAAGGAACGCACCTTCTGACACCCCTAGACCCTGGGCACGCCGCTCCAGACTGACATGCCTGGTTATGAGATGCGACGTTATGCAGACAGGCAAAAGAAAAGAAGTGGGTTTCCTCGAAGACGCCAAAAGACAGGCTATGGTCGAACAGCCTATGTCTTCGGACGAAAGGCGCATCTTCGGCACAGGTATTACACCAAAGGCCCCCGAAGGACGCCCTCAGAAAGCCTACAAACCGAAGTTTCCACTTCGGCTTTCCGAAGGCGGGCATGTGATAGCCGAAGGGCTATCGCCTCTCTCAATACACACTTCCTGCCAGTAGTACGGTCAGGAAGCCTGGTGTTACCCGAAAGAGGCGATATCACGGATCTCGGAATGAGCGAAGTCAAACACCCCGAACTCAAGACTTCGGCTAGAACGTCAGGAATTCCAAGGATGTCACCGGCTCCCTCGGGGGACCAAACGGATCGTCTTTGGAGATGAGGAACCAGCTATTTCAAGCAGGAGAGAATCTCCCCAAAGGCGGAACCCCTGAACCAGGGAACTCTCCTAACTGCGGACACAATTCCCGAAGAGGGGCGTCCGTACCAAAGGACAACCTCGCCCAGAGGACCTCGGGAGTACCACATGTGCATTTAAGGAGCCTCTGACATGTCGCCTATACTCGCTACACGCCGCCTCAAAGAGTGGTCTGACGCGCCGACGCCGTCTAGGTCTTGTCACGACATGTTTCGGTTCCAGACCCAAGGGACCTACAAACAGCTACCTGTGCCCTACACCCAGAAGTATAGATTACATCTGACCGAACACGTGTCGCAATCTGAACAGGCTGGGCACTCCTATAAATACTAGGAAAACAGGCCCTGGCGGGGGATCCCCCTGTCCGACCCCCTCTCCCTGAGAAAAAACACAAACAGGCAAGATCACATAACTTCTTCGTGCTCTTCCTCTACCTTCTCTCAGAACACTGACTTGGGCGTCGGAGGCTCCTCCCCGGAAAAACACTCCGGGGACCTCCTAACCCTTTTCTTCTGAAGTATTTCAGGCACACTCCCCTGGGGAATCTTGGCTCCAGACATCCTCCCTCTCAGGAAGTCCCTCCCGAAGTCATAATGTCACCCGAGGAAGATGCTGCTGGGCATCACACAGCTTGCCAAGTAGTATGGCTCCGAAGATTGCTGGGAGATATTGGTGAGGAGCAAAGTAAGGCCACAGAAGTATTATGTGAAGCAAGACTAAACATATTGAAATCAAGCACCATTTCATCCGTGAATTGATAGCAAAAGGATAAGTTAAATTAGAAAATTGCAGAACTGAGGAGCAACTTGTAGACCTCATGACTAAAAGTTTGCCACTTAAGAAGCATCTAGAACTTTGCACTCTTCTGGGAATATCCAAATTCAAATGAAGGGGGAGTGTTGAAGATCATTTGAATTTGTTTCCTTGATTTTCTTGGTTTGTTAGTTTTTGAATGAGCATAGGAGTTCTGGTAGCAGTAGGTGTTAAACGTGTTCCTATCTTTTAGCTCGTTTACGTTAGACAATTGAGTGACTGTAGCTAAGTTTGTTTTAGCTTCTGCTCATGTATTGCCTATTTAATGGGCTAAGTTTTCATGGAATAAGGAAGATTTGATCGGTAGCATCAATTCTTTTTCGTGTTTTCTATTATTTCTTTGCTCAATCTCCAACATATTCCACATTTATGCATTCTATGCAGAAGTTACCTGGACCAGAGTATCGTAAGATGTCTAGTGCAACACTTCCAGGATCCGAGCTGATGAACCGGACAACCTAGTGTTATTACAAAATTTTATCGTATAAAGCTCTCAAGTTAATTAATTATTACCTTGAAAATTCTAATTTGTATAAACAAGGCCGACTTGGAATTTGTATACATACCACTCGCAGTCAGCTAATTCATACAGATAAAGACGACTATGTATTTCTTGTCACTGAAAAAATTGAGTTAATCTACTCGTACCTGGCAGTTGGCCTTTATTGCTAGTAACATATTAGTGACAATTAATATTCATATTATACTATTTGCCAAGAACATTCATGCATGTCGTTGCATACGGATTGTTGCGCGTTATCAGTAACTATTGTTTGTGTTCATATGGGAACTAAATTTATTAATTAGACTTATTTCGTCGAATGTTATGGGTTAGATCTAAGGTTTAGGGCTCCTTTTGTAATTAATCCATCTTCGGTTTGAGTTCGGTCTTTATATTTTTTTTAACAGCTTTACACTTCTGTAAGAGTAAATCTTATATAAATGTTATGTAAGTCTAGCTTATGTTGTAAGTCATCCTCCTATAATAGATAAATTGACAGTTTGGTATAGATTTCTACAAATCAGTTACTTACATCAGAGGTGCACAAAAATCCTACGAGTTCCATTTTTTTTATTTGGTTTAGCTTTTGCCTCTTTTCTTTTCTCTTGTTCTATTTTTCATCAAGTAGTGCTCAACCTCCTTTGACACTTTTCTATTGCTTTCTTTTTTCATTTCTTCCTTTTTGGAACAAAGAAAAATATCTATTTCTTTTCTTTGCATTATTTTTTTTTATTACTTACATTTAATTATGCATTATCTTGTTTCACTAGTTAGCTTTGATTTCAGTTGTTTCCTTTTACTTTAGTTTCAATCTGATCCCAGTTGTTTGCTTTGATTTAGAATTTTTATATAATTTCATTATTTGCTTTAATTTGAACTTTTTTTCTTTCATTTATTGCTCTAGTCTGTTCTCTCCTATAATATGTCCTATAAAGAAATCCGAAATATATCACAAGAAAGTCTAAAATGGAAAAAATAAAGCAACCAACAATGAAAAATTGATACCTTATTCATTTTTTATTAGTTCTCATTTATTCTTTCATTAAAAGCTGTTTGTCCTTTTACCAGTAGTTGTTTTTTTTTCTAGTAGTTATTTATTCTTTTATCAATTCGTGCTTGTTCTAAAAATAAATTAGGTGTATGTTCTTTTATTAGTAGTTATTGATTTTTTATTAGTACTTAGTTGTTGTTTTATCAATTCTAGTTCACTCTTTAGATAAAACTAGTTCTTCGTTCTTTTATTAGTAGTTATTTATTTTTTTTAGTATTTATTTATTCTTTAAATATAAGTTAGTTGTTTTTTAAATTTTTGCATGTTCTTTAGATAAAGTAGTTATTTGTTCTCTTATTAGTAGTTGTTTATTCTTTTATTAGTAGTTATTTATTCTTTTACTAGCAATTATTTGTTCTTTTATAATATTTTTTATTAATTGATCAGTAATTGTTTGTTCTTTTATAAATTTATGTTAGCTCTTTAGATAAATTAGTTGTTACTTCTTTTATTAGTGGTTATTTGTTCTTTTATCATTAGTTATTTGTTCTTTTATCAATTCCTACTTATCCTTTAGTTAAACTAGCCACTCTTCTGTTAACAGTTATTTGTTCTTTATTCGTAACTCTAGGTGTTTTGAAATAAGGTCTTGGTGCCCTAATTTTACAAACACTGGTAGGCTATTTGTGAACTGTGATCCTACTTAGGTTACAATTGGCTAGTTATTACTCACAAAGTGTCTTAAAACATTTACATGCAACTAGTTTCTTAGCCTATCATGCACAGAAAATATACATGCGTCATCCTGGCTATGCATTAATGATAAACAAGAGAAACAAAAATAAAATTATGACTTGGCCTTTATCTAAGAAAACTAATTTAAAAAATCCACAACGTAAAAAATTTAGTTGCTTTAACTTCAAGTAACAACTATGTGTATACATCTAAACCCTATATGCACTCAAATGTAATTTTAGTGTTATACATACAAATGGATACTAGTAGAGACAAACATAGTGTACAAAGTACCAAATGTACAAAGAAAACACTTCTAAGATCCCTCCTTTCCTCCCACTTAAGCTTAAGCTAGCTTTATGTGCAAGCCTCACATTCCTTGTGCTTACTTAGCCTTAAAAGTTGAAAATGCATCACTTTGATTAGTACTAACTTACATCATAAGCAATCATTGACCATAAACCTTATACATAGAAAGTACATTCAAAACAAATAAAACCTAGCACTAACAACCGCGACATACCAATTGTTAGACATAACTAGCCACCTAAGCACCTACGCAACACTTAAGAGGTGAGTACTCGAAAGCACTCAGCAAGAAATTTGGCACTTGTAAGGAAAACTTGTGCAAACATGACAAGTAATATATATATATATATATATATATATATATATATATATATATATATATATATATACTCGAAAGCACTCAGCAAGAAATTTGGCACTTGTAAGGAAAACTTGTGCAAACATGACAAGTAATATATATATATATATATATATATATATATATATATATAATAAACAAGCAACCAGTGAAGCATACAACACAACATACAATTGTCTCAAGCAATTTGTAAACAACAACAATGTAGTGAAATAAATGGATGGATGACTGAATGTGCATGCTAATGCATTTAAAACTTGCTTACAATCAAAGGTGCTTTTAACTGGCATGAACTGATATGACTGTGGTACTTAGATATTGACTTACGTATTCGATGGTAGCATTTAAACAACCCCATGAAGTCTTTTTTTTAAGATGCATAGAGTAAGTCATTGCCTACTCAAACCTTGCTCGCATTTGATAGGCTACTTAAGGTAAGTTGCCACTTACTCACCTTTTACCCACCTTTTCCCTTTAATTGTTGTTTGGGTAACAAACATAGTGGCCAAACTTCATCAATTTTCACAAACTTGACTCAGGCACCTTAGTAGATCACTTACAAATTCCATCAACATGGTTGGCACCTTTTGAGTTCACATAATGCCCAGAGGCTTCCAATCACAACTCTAGAGCCATTAGGTAACCTAAACCATTAGGTTTTTCTCCAAGGCTAGAGGTTCATGACCTCAATCCTTGGTTATTGGTCATTGGAGCACTTAAATATTCCTTATTCCCATCCTAGTGCCTGGCAAAAAGCTTATCCATTAGCACTTTGCCCTATTAACCACTTACTTATTACCCACTAATATTGCATTATATTGCCTTTAGAAGTGGGTTTAAGTCCTGGATTAAAGTTCTAAATACCTTAGATTAAGCCTAGGAAGGAAATCAAACTACTAGGGCACTCAAAGCGTGTTGAAAATATGACCCCTTAGCATTCTTATACTACTTATGCGCCATTTAATCATGCCATAACTTGAATCTCTTACCTCAAACCAATAATTTCCCAAATTCAAGCAATGATGTACTTCAAGCTCAACCTAGCTCCAATGGCTCCCAATTTGTATTTCTTTGCAAAACAAGTACAACAATCTTTCCATGAAGACCATTTTTAACTCATTGATACCGTTAGAACCAACCCATAGGTTAAGAAGTGTCTTATCTCATGAATTTAGCTCAAAACCACCAAGAATATGTAGGAGCTTTTCCAACGCACCAAAATAGCTAAAAATCTTGTTTAGGGCCTATTGTGATAGCTTTAGGGGCATTAATTTCATGCAAAACTTAAGCTAAATTGAAGGATTAAGGATGTATGAGGTGAGACTTGAGGGTGCTGTAGGTTAGCACAATAAAGGAGAAGATGAATAGTGATCTCCTCTCTTCTAAAATATCTCCTACAGTCCAACCTCCTTAAACTTGCTTAAGGTAATTAATCTTTCTTAAGTCTTTCTTTAGTCTTCCAATCAATTCCTCTTAGCACCAAATGAGGGAAACCTAATCTCCTATGTTTTCCTTTAAACTTATCACACACAAAACCATTTAAACACTTAAGCCTTCAACTTTCTTACTTGGTGTAAATAAGCTATTCCTTGACACTTATTGCTTCTAGTGAGTCACAATGCCTATGGATTTGACAAAATTAGTCATTTTTACCTACATGACAATAATTTTGCTGAATTTATAGCCACGCCACTAATTTGTGTCAAATTTACCATTTTACCCTTTATAAATTTTAAGTGTGAAGTTATACTTAGGAACCCTTACGGAGCTTACTTTAGTTGCTTAATTCATTTAATAACACACTTATTTGATGATTAAACTTGCATTATTAAACTTAATTTACAAAATAAAAACATTATGGATATAATTGTAAGTAATCAAACTTTTAGGACTTAATTGACAAGAGTACCATAATTATGGATAACATTGAGGGCTTACTTGACAAAGTAACAAAATTATGGATAAAATTTTAAGTAATTAAAGTTTCGGGACTTAATTGACAAATGTTCTAAAATTATGGATAAAATTGTAAGTAATTAAACTTTAAGGACTCAATTGACAAAAGTTCAAAATTTAAGTAATTGATGTTTAGGGACATAATTAACAAAAAAATAATTAAATTTTTTTTATAAATTTTCAAAATTTGGAAGATGTGAGGGCATGGGGTATTCTAGGATGAGTAGAGGGACACTTGACTCCAGTCAGGATCCGCTTTATCTTTTGCCCATTGTCGTCCAGGGATATGGTTGAACATTTGATGGGTTGGCTGTTAGGACCACGCCACTAGCCCATAGTTACAAACCAGGCATACCAGCATGTACATTTACCCCACACACTTTAGGGGATCGACAATGGCATCATAGATGCTCCTAGACACGTAGGGTAACTATCATCCGTCATTGGACTTAATGGATGGAGTGCCACAACACAGACCTCTAACTAAGTTTCAATCAAGAGTTGATCAGTATAACCTTGGATCATTGGCTCTTGATCCGTCTTGGATGTTTCCAGAGCAATTATCTTTGACGAAACAGCAATTGGCGATGGGACAATATGGATGAGGGGGTGAATTTAATGGGACACTCCCGCAGGGGAGACCTCTAATGATGAGGAGAGTTTCAATGCCTCACCGGCCCCTGGGGGCCCAACATGTTGATTTATGGACACTTCTTCCAGTAGGAAAACGTCAGACGATTGTTCTACATGAGTAAGTATACTATGTTTTCAATGTTTTCTTAAAGCCTAAAAGTTGCAAAATTCCTTTAAATTAATTAAAATTTTAATTAATCATTGTAGTATTTTACTAGATATGTCTGTCCAGCATACTAACTATTCCGTTGTCCGGCAATTGTTGAATTGGCCTTGGCCCTTATGAACGGAGATTCCACATGAGATATGCAAGGAGTATGTCACCTAACTGATCATAAGTTTCTTAATTATTTTTTAAGTGTTTACATTAGGTGATTGGTGTTTAATTAAATTGACATAATTTTAGGAGTTTTTTTAGTAGGACCCTCGGGACTTCGCTGATATCGCCAACTCATTTTTTACTATTGCTCGAGCTCCACACAGAGTATAGAAATGAAGGGTAGATATGGTGAACATGGTCTCGGGTTGGAATACTTAAAATCCTAACTTCGATCTTCTGTGGCCGTGTGTTCCTTTCACATACAATACCAACTTGTGGCAAAAAAATGTGTGACTTCTGGTAGGAGTAGCGGCAAAAGTGGTATGAAGATGGGAAGAAGGTCAAGAAGGCAATGGATACACTTGGACCGGATCAACAGTAATGCATCTCTTTCCCTATTGGAAAGAGTACTTTAAACGGGTGATAGTCCTGGGGTCATTTCTTCACTCCACTTCATTATTGATTCAAGATTACAAGCCTCAAGCAGCACCATTGAAGAAGAGGAGAGAATCTATGACTAGCATACATAGATTCATGCCATTGTAATTATAAAAAATTGTGATTATAACTTTTTATGGGAAAGAAACTTACAGAAGGATTTAATTAAACGCGAATTTCAAAAATAATTGTTTCTAAGTATATATCCTTTTGATATATAATGCAGCATGAATGGCATATATGGTATAGTGTAATGCCAGCTCCATCATGATAAGGGGTGAAACTAAACGCAACCAGTAAGGGCCCAGATTCCCCTAAAATTGTAAAATACTAATAATTTGCTTTAGAATTTAAAGGTAAATGTATTCTTGCTGCTCCTTAAAATAAGTCAAAATTTCTTATAAGAACTGTGGTTTAAGAAAATATTTGTTTTGACCCATTCTTTATAAAAAATCTGGACCTGCCCTTGACGACAACATGAGCATTTTGGGGGAAAAGCAAAGACATGTGGCTTTTCACGATTTTCTTAGATAAAATAAAATATCAAATAGTAAATTGCTTATTATGAGTGTGATATGCTTAATGGTATCAATATTACAAACAATAATTAGTAGGAGCATGTCTACCCCAAGTAAATGCTATCCTACACATCAAGAACTGAGGTTTTGGTTGGTCTTGGTTTAACTGTTATTGTACTAATGAATGAGGAAGAGCGAAAGAACAAAAAAACAGAAAACAAAATAGGAAGTCCCTCTCCTAGCTAACCATGTCTTGTTCTCGTGAAATCAGTACAACAATAAAGAAAGATTTAATGCATGGGAATGAGCGAGTCTGAACATCGAAACCCAGTTAATACATGGATTAGTTGTTTTTATTAGGCGCGAAGAAATAGTCCAAGTCGTTTTTGTTTAAACGTTTTAGTTGACTGCGATAGATGTTTGTGGAAGTGGCGAGGATTACAATTTTTGTAAGTGATAACCTGAGATCCTTAGATTAAAATTTTATAACAATATTAGGTTGGCTTTTATTTTTATCATAACATTAGATTGTTTAAGTTTGGGTTTGTGAAATGTTTCACACAGTTTTAATTGTGTGGTAAACATTAAAATATTACATTAAGGTGAAAAACACAAATATAATTTTTTCACACCCCTTTATATATATTCTAATTATTTTTATCATGACTTACCAAATATAAATAAAATATATTAAAAAACGTGGTCTGCTTTGGAGAAAATTGAAAGAGGAAAATAAAAAAATAATTATAATAGTTTTGAAATCCCAATCATGTTATTTTTTTTAAACGGCAAGAGAAAAAAAATTATTAAAAGAATGATGAGCAAATAGTGGAACCTCCCTGTTAGCTGCTGGAAATGTAGCTTCGGAGTGTTAAACCCTTACCCATAATCCATCACCAATAGATCCAACTGTCCAGATTAGTCATGTTAAAATATACCAAAATTTTATTCTTAAAACAAAAATAAATAAATAAATGACATCATATTTCTGCTAAATATGTCTGCCATTTATGTTTTTTTTTATGTTTTATATGTATGTGTTCTACAATGATGTAATGATTTAAAACCAAATAAGAAAAAGAAAATAATTTTCCCCTAACATGTGTAGGGTGCCACACAATAAATTGATGAAAGGCAAAATTATATACATGCCGTATATCACATACCTGCCTCTACCAAACCTTCAGAAGCCTTTGTGTGCATGTCTCTCTCTCTCTCTATATATATATATACTAGTAACTGTATATGTGTGTTGCAAGTGAATTAAATACTAAGTTATTTTTTACTTAAATAACTATAATTCTAATTATTTTGTCTAAAATAAATAATAGCAATAAATATTTAACTTTTTTTTAGTTTAGATATATTTCTTAGTAATTTTTCTATTTCTTATGTACTCCATCCTAAATTCTTTGCACATTTTACCTTTTAGCAATTAATCAATAATTTTTTATTTTCAATATTTTAATATATAAATGAAAAATGTTTTTATATGAATTATAAATTAAGACCTATAGTTTCTAAATATATTTTTTAAATTTCTTATAATAAAAAATAATACAAATAAATTTAATTCAAACTATTAAAAAAAATTAAATTAAGCAAAGAAATTGGGACAGAAGGAGTAGTTTTTCATTATAATATTTCATCAAAACTATCCTCATTTGCGTCATTTATTATAATAGATAGCTCATTGTATTAGATTTCTATTTATTATAAATAATAACAATAATGACAACAACAACAACAACAACAACAACAACAACAATAATAATAATAATAATATCATGTAGAATACGTTACATGTAATACTTGTTATAAAAAATTGATAGAAGTTTTTTTTTTTGTGACGGTAGAATACTTATAAAATTGCTTCTTGAAATTTTTAATATTTAATTAAAGATGCCAAAATTTATTTGATAGTGTAAAATTTAAAATTAATGTTATTCAATCTATTAAGAAAAATCTTAATTGAATATCTCAATAGTATCATGTAATTATAAATTTTATTAAAACTTAAGTTGGTAAATTTTATCTTAAGTTATATAATTTAGATTAAAAAAGTAATGATTAAAATGGAGATTCTATATATTTTAGTTGGCTCAAACAATAAAATAAATTTATCGTTAACATGTTATCATAACTTTGACTTTTTAAAGAGACATAAGATAAATTATTTTGATGTTATACTCAAAATTAAAAAGAACATAGTATAGGTGGTACATTTAATAAGAAACTCAAGCAAAAATAAATTCTTTTTGAGAAATATGACCCAAATATAGACCATGACGTCAAAGTATAGACTTAGAAAGTAAACATTGAGTTTTTACAAAGGCAAATAACTATAAGTTACCACTAGCGGCTCTAAGAATTATATCATGTAGGGGCAAATTTAGTGCTTCATTTTCTTAAATTTTTTTTTTATATTTTTAACACAATTAGTTTTGAGGTTGACTTTGGCTTCAATTTATATCTAGTTGACATATGAATAAAACAATTATATCTATAAATACAAGCTATGTACTTCTTTCTTTTCAAAGCATAGATGTTCCTTTTGCTTGGAAATGCATTGATTCATAATCAATAGGCTCCTTTGTTCTTTTATGGGGTTTTCTCTAGTTTCAATAGAATTGTTCTCTTTGCATTTGAGATGTATTCTAAAATTTTTTATTTTATGAGATATTTAAAATTGTTGACATGTTGCAATATAAGATAAAAAAATTCATTGGTATCTTTTTTATTTTGTATGAAATAAAGTAAATAGAGAATTGTATATTTATACCGAAAAATGGAGTTGCATGGCTTGTGACCTAATAATTTTGAGAGTAATGTAAAATATTCTAGCTGTTAGAGTTCCATGAGAGAAATATGTCTTATTTTAAATAATAATTATGAAATTAAGAAAAACAAGAGCAAATATATTAGGATTTATGTATGTTAAGTACAAGAGAAATATTTTCTGTATAGTCAAAAGGATTCGCTTAAGTAGGATGAAGTTGGATATACACTTATAATATGATCTTCTTTTAAGCATCTCTTATAATATAATTTTGAGTTAAAAATATGTGAATGAATTGATAAAGTATTACTAAAAGATTCAACACTAGATAAAAATTAAATAGAAATAAAATTATATCATATACAAATAAATAGAAAATGCTAATAAACAACAAATAATACTATAAATCTCTAAAAAAAACTAAAGTAAAAATTATTAAAAGGGTGATGCAAGGTAGAATACACAAAGTAAGTGAGTTCGTGAAAAACAGTAAATTTGGTGGTGAGCAACTGCAATGTTTATGGTCAAATTATAAGTAATATTCTCAATTTGCTATATATTAATCAATTATAGAAGGGGTAAATGATATATTAAGGATCCAAACTTAGTAGACATTTTCATATGTGTCCTGTGATTCTAAAAGTCCAAATAATTTTAGGGGGGAAATCATAATTAAGGACACATATTTACCAGCTATGAACATATATAGTATAAGGTTTTCAAAAATTTAGTGGGGGTAAGTGCCCCCATTGTCCCCATTGTGGAGCCGCCCATGTAATCATCCCCTCCAGCTTTTTGCCGGTTTCATCAATAAAATCTGTTTGCGTTATTGACAAAAAATAAAATAAAATAAAATAAAACTACGTGTAAGGTGCTAGTTCATATAAAACTTGGTATGTTTTCTCTACTGTTGTGACTGGCTCTTGCTAGTCTACTGGTGGTGTACAATACGTCTTCAGTTAAATTATCAACAAGATGAACTCATTTGTGCTGTTAAAGAACCAAAGATCCGATAGTTGTCCTCAACCAGTTGATTGTTGTGGCAACGTCGGGTTTTCGGGAGTCGCCACCAATCAGTTTACCTAGGTCGATTGGTCACCTTAAATATTGGTCTGCGAGAGTTCGGGGGTTCGGGAGTACGGTTACGTTAAAACAACTTTGTTAAAACGCCCAAAAATTGGCACCTTAGTTGATTTTAATTTTGTTTCACTTTGCTTTTAAATAAATTTCAGTTAATTTTCAATCTAGAATTTTTAACTGAATTAATCGGATGTGGATTTTTGGTAATTAATTTGTATAGAATTTTATACTTCCGAACCATGGACTCTGCCGAGTCATTTGGACACGGAAGATTTTTATTCCGAACCATGGACTCTGCCGAGTCATTTGGACACGGAATTTGGTGAAAATTTTAATCCATATCGTAAAAATATGGATTTTTATCTTTTTATTTAATTTATTTATTTTGAAAGTTTGATATTTTCCAAACCGTAGATCCTGCTGGATCATCCGGATATGGAAATTACTTTAATTAATTGTTAGTTATATAATTATTATTTTTATGGAATTTATTATTACTAATTTGTAAGTCTTTTGTTTTTAGATTTATTAATAATCTAAAAAATTTATTTTTTATTCTTTACACTTTCTTTTCTTTTCTTTCTTTTCTTTCTTTCTTTTCTTTCTTTTTGATTTTATCTTTCTTTTAGTTTTATTTTTCCTTTCTTTTCTTTCTTTTCTTTTCTTTTCTTTTTCTTTTCTTTCTTTTCTTTCTTTCTTTTCTTTTTTTATCTTTTTCTTATCTTTCTTATCTTTTTCTTATCTTTCTTTTAGTTTTTTTTTTAGTGAAAGTTATTTATTATTTAAATAATTATTCAATTTATAAAAGAAAAATAAAAATAATTGGCTTTTTAAAAAATTATTTTTATTAGGCTTAAAAAATAATCTTCTTTTAATTTTCATTTATTTATTTTAAGTAAGGGTAAAGGTGAATTAAATTAAAAAAAATTATATAAAGGAAAATTAATAATAATAAAGTGGGGCTTTTTGGCCATCCACTTTAAAAATAAATAATAATAAAAGTTAGCAAAGTTAATTAAATTAATTAACAACAATAATAAAAATTAGCCAAGTTTAATTAAATTAATTGATTAACAATAATAATAAAAAGTTAGTCAAGTTAATTAAATTAATTGATTAACAACAATAATAAAAAGTTAGTCAAGTTAATTAAATTAATTAATTAACAACAATAATAAAAAGTTAGTCAAGTTAATTAAATTAATTAATTAACAACAATAATAAAAAGTTAGTCAAGTTAATTAAATTAATTAATTAACAACAATAAAAGTTAGCCAAGTTAATTAATTAATTAACAAAAATAATAAAAAGTTAATTAATTGTTAACAACAATTATAAAAGTTAGTAATAATGCAAAAATTAAAAGGTTAGTAACAATAATAATATTAAAAGTTAGTTGTTAGTAAGTTAATAACAAAAAAAAAAGGGTTAGTAATAATAACAAATAAGTAAAACAAGTAAAAATTAAAATAGTTAGGAATTAATTCTGCAAGAACAAAATAAAAGGTTAGTGACCAAAGTGAAAGAAATAAAAAAAATAGAGGACAAAACAAGGGTTGTACCCTTTAGTTTTAATTTTGAATTTTGCTGGGAACGTGAGAAACAGACGCGCGCGCAGGGGGGGAAGGAGAGGCAGCTGGCGGCGGGGCGGCAGCGCGGCCAGGGGCAGGTGGGGACGGCGCGACGGCAGCGTGGGGGAGCGATGAGCGGCGGCGGGACGGCGTGGAGCGACGGGCAGCGAAGGAGAAGGAAGAAACAGAAAAAAACGGAGGAAGAAGATAGTCTATACGTCAGAATAGAAACTTTTGGGACTTTCTGGGAAAAGGAAAGAGGGCCAGGGACTAAGTCTGTAATTTTTATTTTTTCTAAAACGGAGCTCTAAGCTTTCTGTCTATTTTTTTGTGTGTTCAGCACAAAATTTGGGGGGCTATTTATAGAGGAAGTTTGGCTGAACTGTTGATGGATAAATTAATAAAAAATTTCAAACTTATCTTTAAAATTGGTAAAATGACAATTTTAGTCCTTTACGTCTCTCAGCCTCTGGATAAGTTCCTGAAGCTTCTGATTTTGACAATTTTGTCGTTTTCTGTCAATTTGCGCCAGAACGTCGGCAGGCCCAAAATTTTATGTGACAAACTACCAAATGCTCCTAGAACTTTCAGAATTTGTCAATTTTTCCCGAAACTTCTTAATGTTGTCATTTTTACCTCAAACTTTTAAATTTTGCCATTTTTTTGGAGTTTTCTTTTTTTCTTTCAAATACACACATATATCATTTTAAATCAAATCTTCACAAAAAAAAATGTATTTTAAACTAATTAAAATTTTTAGTAATAATAATAATAATAAAAATAATAATTTTTTTTATTTAATTTCTTTTAAAATTTTTTATGGTCGGACGAAATTGGGTGTCAACAGCTGCCCCCCTTTGCATGCTTCATGAGACATGATATATGCAAAGTCGTTACCAAATTTCGTCCGGCTTAGTTAGGCATTGAAAACCTTTTCGCCGCCTAAATCGTGAGGTTAAGGAACTCTCCTTAGAACCCCGGCGATAGGAGCTCTCCTATCGTTGAAGGAAAATTGATTGTTTCTGAGGCAAAGGTTCCATCCTTAAAACCTCGGATTGATTGATTGATTTCGAAGCAAAGGTTCCATCCTTAAAACCTCGAATTAATTGATTGATTTCGAGGCAAAGGTTCCATCCTTAAAACCTTGAATTGATTGATTGATCTCGAGGCAAAGATTTCATCCTTAAAACCTCTGATTGATTGATTGATTTCGAGGCAAAGGTTCCATCCTTAAAACCTTAGATTGATTGGTTGATTTCGAGGTAAAGGTTCCATCCCTAAAACCTCGAATTGATTGATTGATCTCGAGGCAAAGGTTCCATCCTTAAAACCTCGGTTTAATTGATTGATTTCGAGGCAAAGGTTCCATCCTTAAAACCTCGGATTGATTGATTGATGTCGAGGTAAAGGTTCCATCCTTAAAATCTCGAATTGATTGATTGATCTCGAGGCAAAGGTTTCATCCTTAAAACCTCGGATTGATTGATTGATTTCGAGGCAAAGGTTCCATCCCTAAAACCTCGGATTGATTGATTGATCTCGAGGCAAAGGTTCCATCCTTAAAACCTCGGATTGATTGATTGATCTCGAGGCAAAGGTTCCATCCTTAAAACCTCGGATTGATTGATTGATCTCGAGGCAAAGGTTCCATCCTTAAAACCTCGGATTGATTGATTGATCTCGAGGCAAAGGTTCCATCCTTAAAACCTCGGATTAATTGATTGATTTCGAGGTAAAGGTTCCATCCTTAAAGCCTCGAATTGATTGATTGATGTCGAGACAAAGGTTCCATCCTTAAAACCTCGGATTGATTGATTGATGTCGAGGTAAAGGTTCCATCCTTAAAACCTCGAATTGATTGATCTCAAGGCAAAGGTTCCATCCTTAAAACCTCGGATTGATTGATTGATTTCGAGGCAAAGGTTCCATCTTTAAAACCTCGGATTGATTGATTGATCTCGAGGCAAAGGTTCTATCCTTAAAACCTCGGATTGATTGATTGATCTCGAGGCAAAGGTTTCATCCTTAAAACCTCGGATTGATGAAAATTGATTGTTTTCGAGGCAAAGGTTCCATCCTTAAAACCCCGGCGATGAAAATTGATTCTTTTCGAGGCAAAGGTTCCATCCTTAAAACCCCGATGATGAAAATTGATTGTTTTCGAGGCAAAGGTTCCATCCTTAAAACCCCGATGATGAAAATTGATTGTTTTCGAGGCAAAGGTTCCATCCTTAAAACCCCGATGATGAAAATTGATTGTTTTCGAGGCAAAGGTTCCATCCTTAAAACCCCGATGATGAAAATTGATTGTTTTCGAGGCAAAGGTTCCATCCTTAAAACCCCGATGATGAAAATTGATTGTTTTCGAGGCAAAGGTTCCATCCTTAAAACCCCGATGATGAAAATTGATTGTTTTCGAGGCAAAGGTTCCATCCTTAAAACCCCGATGATTAAAATTGATTCTTTTCGAGGCAAAGGTTCCATCCTTAAAACCCCGATGATGAAAATTGATTGTTTTCGAGGCAAAGGTTCCATCCTTAAAACCCCGATGATGAAAATTGATTCTTTTCGAGGCAAAGGTTCCATCCTTAAAACCCCGATGATGAAAATTGATTTTGAGGCTAAGGAGCTTTCTTTAGGACCTCGAGCGAAATTTATATGAAAGCAATTGAAATTGGAATAATTTTCTTCGAAAGTGTGAATTTTCATAATAGGCGAGCGCAAAGAATTAGGCTTCGATAAAACGAGTGAATTTTGATGATGACAATAACACTGACAAATTATGTAAAGGGAACGGATGTTTGGAATCAATATTCAAGGTTCATCTAATATTTTCTTCAGTAAATATAGATTCCCTTGTGAGATATGTCATCCGAATAAGGTTAAAGCTTAACTACCCCAAAATGTTATGCCTAGTAGACCTAATAGGATGCGTCTCAAGAGTAATAAAAATTACTCTTTACTCAGCCATTCCATCCTAAAGGCGTTGTCCTATGGTTTTAATATCATCATGGACGAAGCTATATTATAAAAAAAGAAATTCCCTGAAAAGAAAAACTGAAACGCGAAAGAAAATGCTGATAATAAAACTAAAGGACAAGAAAAACGGATCAGATCGCTTCTTTCTTCCACAATACTTCAACAGGGTGAGTAGATGACCATTATGGGAGTGAACTGGTCGGGAAAGACTGTCGTGTCCAGTCTATCTGAATCATTGCTGGATCTGGTTCAGGAACAAAAGCTTGTATTTTATCTAGCAATTCTTCAGCAGTTGTTGCGGATATTATGATTCGCCGTGCCACTCTTGATATGAAATTCTTCTGCATAGCATAATCCATAAAAGCTATCAGACCTGTAAAGAAATTGTTAACATTTAAAAGCCCAATGGGTTTCTTATGCAAATTAAGTTGGGCCATGGAAGCAATTTGAAAGACTTCTCCCAATGTGCCAAAACCACCTGGTAGAGCGATAAAAGCATCAGCATTTAAAAGCATTTGTAACACACGCTCTTGCAAATTTTTAACCACTAATTCTTCTCCAATCGTGCCCCCAGAAATAAATTTCAGAGGTCCAGGGATAATGCCCAGAACTTGACTTCCTCCTAGAGATGCTGCTGATGCTACACCTCCCATTAATCCGACACTACCTCCTCCATAAACTAAATGTATTTTTCGCTCAGCTAATACTCTACCCAAATGGTTGGCTGCTTTTAAATACTCTTCATCTTTTCCAGGAAAAGCCCCAGAAAATACACAAATACTTCAGGATTTACGAGTTGGGGTTTTCTCCATTCCTATCCTTACCCTTGTGAGAAAAGAGGATATATTTATAGAGATGAAGAGATAAGGCAATAATTTTATTTTCAAGAATGGATACATTATTGCCAGCTATTCACAGTAGTCACGAGTATGACTCTGGTCAGGTATGGGTACACTATCGTTAAAAGAGGAGGAAAATTTTCAAAATAGCTGCTAGCATGTACAATAGTCACTATTGTAGCTTACGTCAGGAGTAGGTACGTGATTGTTGGAAGAGAAGGAAAATTTTAAAAAGTGGCAGCTATTTACAGTAATCATAACTGTATCTCATGTCAGGAGTGGATACATTATTGGGAGGATAATTTCAAAAGCGACAGCTAGCATGTACAGTAATCGTGACTTTGGTTCACGTCAGGAGTGAATACATTATTACCAAAAGGGGAGGAAAATTTCAAAAGCAACAGGTAGCACGTACAGTAATCGTGACCTTGTTCCGTCTTCTACTGGCTTTGCGTCCAGTAACGGCTTCAATGCTTTCTATGAATCGGTGATTTGCATCTCATCTAGCTTTTTCACAAACTGGCAAACAGGGTCGTTTAGGGTTAGATTCCCAAGACTGTAACGTTCTCGTTCTTTTTGGAGAATTATCCATAATCCAACAACCTCAAATTGCACTATTCCGCAAGAATGCGCTTCAAGAACCTCTCGGATATCTTCTAGAGATTCCTTACGCAAGCCATTCTTAATGAATCTTATTCTATCATTACGATTTCTGGTGATCACTCCTGGAGAACGACATTTATTGCCGCAAATCCACCATCCACAATTATGACAAACGCCTAGCCTCTTTGCTCTTCTTTTTTTGGCATAAGCGCTTTTACCAAAGCCGGGCATACGGGGAAAGAACGCTTCTGGAACTTCACCAGCTGAACGAACCTTAGCTTCAATTAGCCACCGCACATTATCAGGAATGCCTTTGTGCATAAATACTCTGAATCGTTCACATCTAGCTTGATAAATCTTTTTAAGAACATTTATTGGGAAGGAAGGAAAATACTTTCGTAGGGCGGAAAGAGAAGACTCCATTGATAAAGGAGGCAAAGAAAGAAATTAGTGATTGTAGGAAACGAAAATAACTAACACATATTTATAGTGATGAAAGGGATAATGTGTTAATTACACTTACAAAAGCAAGTACATTATTGTCAAAAGAAAAGACAAATGACAGCTTATATGTACAGCAATCATGACTGTGGCTCTCATCTTCCACTAGTTTATGTCTAGTAACGGCTTCAATGCCTTCTATAAGTCGGGGATTTGCTTCCCATCCAGTTTTCTCGCAAACTGGCAAACAGGGTCATTAAAAGTTAGATTTCCAAGACTGTAACGATCCTGTTCTTTACGGAAAGTCCACCATAAATCCATAATTTCCCATTGCACTATTTCACAAGAATGTGTTTCAAAAGTTAATAGGATATCATCCAAAGATTCCTTACGCAGGCCATTCTTGATGAATTTTCTTTTATCTTCATGATTTCTGGAGATGTATCCTAAAAAGCGACATTTAGTATTACAATTCCATCGTCCACATTTATGACAGACACCTAGCCTCTTTGCTCTTCGCTTTTTGGCATAAGCGCTTTTACCAAAGCCGGGCATACGGGGAAAGAACGCTTCTGGAACTTCACCAGCTGAACGAACCTTAGCTTCAATTAGCCACCGCACATTATCAGGAATGCCTTTGTGCATAAAAACTCTGATTCTTTCACATCTAGCAAGGTAGATCTTTTTAAGGACTTTTATTGGAAGAGAAGGAAAGTATTTTCGCAGGGTAGAAAGAGTAGAATCCATTGATGAGAGAAGAATTTGAGAGATGATGGAAAGGAATTAGTTATTGAAGGAAACTTAGATAACCGACTGGAAAAACATGCATTTATAGCGATGAAATGGATAACGTGTCGATTACACTTAGGAGAGCATGTACATCTGTCAAAAGAAAATGCAAACTTTTCCAAATATAACAAACTGTATGTACAGTAATTGTGACTGTGGCTCACATCTTCCACTGGTTTTACGTCCAATAACGGCATTAACGGCTTCTATGAGTCGAGGATTTGCTTCCCATCCAGTTTTCTTACAAGCTGGCAAACAGGGTCATTTACAGTCAGATTCCCGGGACTGTAACGGTTTCATTCTTCATGAAAAATGCTCCATAAACCAAGAAGTTCACGTTGCACAGATCCACAAGAATGCGTCTCAAGAGTCAATTGGATATCATCCAACGAGTCCTTACTCAGGCCATTCTTAATGAATCGTATTTTATCTTCTCGATTATCAGAAATCATCCCTAAAGAACGACATTTAGTATTACAAGTCCACCGTCCACATTTATGGCAGACTTGTAACCTTTTCGCTCTTCGCTTTTTGGCATAAGAGCTTTTGCCTATACCAGGCATGTGAGACACAAATGCCTCTGGGATTTCACCTGCCAGACGAACCTTGGCTTCGATTAACCACCGCACATCTTCAGGGATTCCTTTGTGCATCAGAACTCTTAATCGTTCACAGCGAACTTGGTAGATCTTTTTGAGAATGTTCATTGGGAGAGAAGGGAAATACTTTCGCAAGGCGGAAAAAGTAGGATCCATTTTCTAGGAGGAAGTAAAAGAAAGAAGGGGTGAAGGAATCAGTTATTATGGGCAACTGAGAGAACCGACTTGAGAGTCACGGAGTACCGTATCCGCCGTTTAACCGGAAAAGTGGATCCTACTTCATTTTGATGTGATAGATATTTTTTATATTCCATCGAGCTGACGTCGATCCAGTCCTCGATTATTGAATCCATTGCCCGCTTTTGACAAATTTTCAACGACAATATTTCTTGATGTCTGCCTTATCTTTGACTATCTCTTATCTTGGATGCTGCTAAGCTGGCATCAATCCTGTCCTTCCAGGTGTAGCCTCGATTATTGAATCAATTGCCAGGCTTTTGACAATATTGTCTACTTTATATTTTTTTTTTATATCTGCCTTATCCTTGGCTATAGCTATCTCTTATCTTGGATACTACTAGCTGGCGTCAATCCGATCCTTCCAGGTGTAGCCTCGATTATTGAATCGGTAGCCAAGCTTTTGACAATATTGTCTACTTTATTCTTGAATTCCTGATGCGGGTTGGTCCCGCATATTAGCTGTGTATCTAGTGATAGATTGGTAAGAGCTGATATTATTGAGATCTCAGCTTATACTGCTGTAACGGTGCGGTGGATGTGTTTCCCATTTGATTCCTATCATGTAAAAGTCATGCATGCATGATGTGAAATGCATGAATGCAAAGCATGTGTAATTGATGGTTCTTTTTTTATTTTTATTTTTATTTTTATTTTATTTTTTTATTTTTATTTTTTTGGATTGATCTAGTTCTTCATATCTTTGCTTTACTGGATCCTCTTTATAATTGCCTTCTTGGACTATCATTGAATCTCTTTATGCTTTCCAGCTTTTGTTCACTGCCTCAAAAGCCCAACTCTTTCCAAAATCCCCTTTCTTTGAATTGTTCTTGAATTTTGGCCTCAATTTCTTTAAAGTTGGCCCGCCTCATAATTTATATCTCTTTCGGGTACTCATCCATTGTCATGGATTTGATACCATCAAAGGCTTTACTTTCAATGTCTGCTTTGCCCCTTTTCTTGTGGCCTTGTCGACACTTATTTATCTCCATGTTATAGTCTGAATGATTGCTCTTCCTTGAGCTCAAGTTTTGATCCATAAGACTTGCCCCCTTGTCTGTTGAGTTTCTTTGTTGGCAGTACTCCTCTTACGCTTCGTAGAGACTACTTTGCCCCCCTGAATATGTTATTTATGTGGATAAAAGGTATCATCTCGCCTTTGATTTAACAGAAGGTCGAGCATTTCTAGACCTTTGTGCTGGCACTTGATCGTAAATTTCTCTTACAAGAACCACATCTTATTAAAGAAAGACTCAAGCTATCTCCTCACTTTTAAGTCTACATACATTAATAAATAATGGTTTGGCCTTAAAGAAAAACTTTCATCAATTTGCAAAGCTTGACAAAGTAATTTACGGTCTTTGTTTTCAATTAAAATGTCCTGCCATTCTTCCCTTTCCAACTCGAAGACATAAACTGTGCAAGGCAATAAGGTAGAAACATGATTCACAATAATAGCCTTTTAACTGAATGAGGATGATATCGAAAGGTAAATGTTAGGTGTGAGGAAAGTTAAGTTTGAATGTTTTTTTTTTTTTTTGTGGCAGTCTTTTAGCTGAATGAGAATGATATTAAGAGGTAAATATTAGGTCTGAATAAAGTTAAGTTTGAGTGGTGTGAAAGAAGGGTCTTTTAATACTACTCGTGAGCAAATTTGATTATGGTGAAAAACTCAATAGTGATGACCTCAATTTGCCACTCTTTCCAGAAAGTTAGACCTCATCTGTTGCCCCCCAACTATTGTGATCTTTATGCATGCTTGGTTTGAGGGTTGCTTTTGTGTTCTAAACCGCCTTTGCAGGTTTTCAGTCTAGAATCCATAGCTCACTTTTTTCTTTTTTTTTTTTTCTTTTGCTCTAGTTTGAGCCCTTTTTCCTTTTTTTTTTTGTTTTTTTTTTTGTTTTCCTTTTTTTTTTTTGTGAGCTATGGTGATGACATACTTGATAACTCTCTTGAAGTGAGATAACTCAAGTGGCCTTGCTTGCTCGTGCTTGTTCTCAGTCCTTTTTGGTTTTGAATTTTCCCTTGTTGTCTTTTAATGGAAGGGATGAACTTCTTTTTCTTTTTGGAGTTTGTGTTGCAGAGAACCGAGATTATAGCCCTCTTGAAGTGAGATGACTCAAGTGGCTTTACTTGCTTGTATTTGTTCTCAGTCTCTTTTGATTTTGGATTTGAATTTTCCCTTGTCGTCTTTTGATGGAAGGGATGAATTTCTCTTTCTTTTTGGGAGTTTGTGTTGCAGAGAACTGAGAACATTTTCTTGTGTTGAGCATTTATGAGAATTGGGAAGCCATTGAAGCCATTTAATATGAGAGCTAACTTCTTTGGAAGCTAACCCCGGACTTCTTGCAAGGATGTTGATAACCACTGTGAATTCTTTTTTTTTTTTTAAGAGTTGGGGTGCAACATATGAAATCATTCTTGCTAGATTTAGTAGTACTTTTAAGATCACTACTATCAAATCTCCCTTAACTTTTTATTTTTACCCACTAGTAGTACCATTTAGAAAGCAAAGTATGATGGCAATAATAGTTAGTGCAATGGCGAAGATTGAGAGATAGAGGTAAAAATGAAATTTTTGGTAAAAAATGGTAGAATGCACACATAATATCTTTTTGTTGGAGAACAAAAAGAATTACCGGTTGTCAAAAAGTAAAGTGTGATGACAATAATGGATAGTATAATGGCAAAGAGTGTAAAAATGGAAAGTAGTAGAATGCACGCATTACATCTTTTTGTTGTACCAGAAAGAATACCAGGTGTCCATCTAACAAAGACTACACCCTAGATTCTGGACTAAATCTAGGAGATTTTTACTATTAGATTACTTTTGCAAGCTTTCAAAGATACAAGTTTATTCAAAGGATTCCCTGTCATTCGAAAATGTATGCGGACTGTTAGGTCAGATTTGACTTGGAGCCCTTCCAAAATCAATGTAATTCCAGCTCAAAATCTTCACTTTCAATTACCAATCACATCGGGCCTAGCAGCTTGACCTCAGTTTTGTTTGATTTGTAGAGGAATGGCCTTGGGACTTGATGGCTTAAGAGTAGGTTTTGAGATTGGTATAGCATTGACTTCTTGTTCTTTAATGATCACATTCACATCATCATAAAAACGATAAGTTGGGATGAGTCTATGAGTCTTTGCAGATTCTTACGGAATTCTGAGCATTCTTGGATAGAATGACTCTTACTGTCATGAAAGTTGCACCATTCCTCATCTTCAACTTCTTCATGTCCAAAAGAAGGCTTTCCCATGATAATCCCTTCTTTCACAAGGCATGAATATACATGCTTAAGAGGGGTTATGATATCATTGACTGACTTTTTCATCAGCCGGTGTTCTTCTATCATATTGACTGGTTTTTCTTGATGAGGCGGCAATGGATTGTGAGTGACGTTCGGTTCATCGGAAAAGTCCAACCACTTTGATTCGATTAATTGTTGGACTATACGTTTCAATGCTGTGCAATTTTCCAAGCCATGGCCTGGAACGCCATCATGATATAGGCAAGTTATGTTGGGGTCATACCACGTTGGATATGGGGGTCCAAATGGATTTGTAGGAATTGGACGGATAAGTTGACTTTCTATGAGTTTTGGATACAACTCAGTATAAGTCATGGAAATTGGTGTGAAAACTTCTCTTAGTCTTGGTGCAGGTACTGGAGGAGTAGGAGCAGGTGGCCATGACTGATTAGGTCTGTTAAAAGGATAATTGTTGGGCCTATTTGGAAGATAATTATTGGGCCTATTCAGAGGATAATCATTGGGCCTATTTGGAAGGTAATTATCGGGCCCATTGGCAAAATAGGATAGGCGAGGTCCGATAGCCACAGTATCCACGAGGGGAATCCTTCTTCCGCGTCCTATTTGTTGTACTTCGTCATCTTTTCTTCTGGATGGTCCTCCTCTTTTCATAGGATTATTAAAGGATTCAGCAATATTCCCAGTCCTAATCTCATGCTCGATTCTTTCTCCAGACATGACAATGTTAGAAAAATTAGTTGCCGAATTGCCAAGGAGTTCGTCATAATATAGGTACTTCAGTGTCTGGATAAACAAAGTGACCATTTCTCTTTCTGTCATGGGTGGCTGAACTTGTGCTTCTTGAATTGCTTTCGCCTTGATTAACTCGATCAATTGTCTCATTTGTTCGGCCATACTTTCTATCTTGGACTCTATCTTTATGAGACGTCCTTCGATTTGTTCTGCCATTAATCTTATTTGGAGCCGAGTTGAATATCAGTGTCGAGGTCCAATTTTATCCTTTTAAAAGTAAGATATATTTTATTAGATCCTATGTGTATGTGATTGATGCAATGGATGCATGTAGGAAAAATGAGATTATGTTTTTATCAGACTTTGTATGCACATGATTGATGTAATGGATGTATGCAACGAGATTATGTTTTTATCAGACTTTATATGCACGTGATTAATGTAATGGATGTATGCAATGAGATTATGTTTTTATCAGACTTTATATGCACGTGATTAATGTAATTGATGTATGCAATGAGATTATGTTTTTATCAGACTTTATATGCACGTGATTAATGTAATGGATGTATGCAATGAGATTATATTTTTATCAGACTTTGTATGCACGTGATTAATGTAATGGATGTATGCGATGAGTAAATTTGATTATCCACTATCGTGGAACTTCAAAACTTTTAGTTGTCATTATAAAGACTAAAAAGTTAGCATAATTTGATGCGTGGTTTTAATGCATGAAGAATAATTGCACAAGAAAGATAAGGTTATTAATAAGTTAAATAGCAATTAACAACTCATGAAGTATTATGGAAAAATGAATTAAAACCATAAATATAAGGCACGAAGAAAATAAAAGTGTAGAGCAACAACATAGCATAACAAGGACGTGCTTATGGCGTTGGTAAAATGGTAGAAATTCTATGGTCAGTTCTATGGTTAAGTGGGGAGTTCTATATGCATAAGGTGGCTTATCAAAAAGGCAAGGGATAGTTCCCGAATTCCGTCACTAAATTATAGTGATGGCCCGATTCCTTACCCTCTAGGGTTAATGTAAGGAATGGATTAATTCGAGTCATAGCTTTTCGTGGGCCCATGCAGAGACTAACCGTCTCAGGAGGCAATACACTACTTTGCTACTTTGAAACCGGTGAAGGCTTGGAGACCATGGCCTCACAAGGACAACAACACCAATTCCGCTTAGAAAGAATTGTGTTCGATTTGAGAAAGCTCGGGTATAGAGCTTCATATTGTGAATGCATTATGCATGTTTAGAATAAGTAAATATAACATATAAATCCACATAATAAGCAAAGTAAATCAAAACAAATCAATTTTAGGCTCGACTCACTAACGTGGAGTCCCCAGTGGAGTCGCCAAGCTGTGGCAACGTCGGGTTTTCGGGAGTCGCCACCAATCAGTTTACCTAGGTCGATTGGTCACCTTAAATATTGGTCTGCGAGAGTTCGGGGGTTCGGGAGTACGGTTACGTTAAAACAACTTTGTTAAAACGCCCAAAAATTGGCACCTTAGTTGATTTTAATTTTGTTTCACTTTGCTTTTAAATAAATTTCAGTTAATTTTCAATCTAGAATTTTTAACTGAATTAATCGGATGTGGATTTTTGGTAATTAATTTGTATAGAATTTTATACTTCCGAACCATGGACTCTGCCGAGTCATTTGGACACGGAAGATTTTTATTCCGAACCATGGACTCTGCCGAGTCATTTGGACACGGAATTTGGTGAAAATTTTAATCCATATCGTAAAAATATGGATTTTTATCTTTTTATTTAATTTATTTATTTTGAAAGTTTGATATTTTCCAAACCGTAGATCCTGCTGGATCATCCGGATATGGAAATTACTTTAATTAATTGTTAGTTATATAATTATTATTTTTATGGAATTTATTATTACTAATTTGTAAGTCTTTTGTTTTTAGATTTATTAATAATCTAAAAAATTTATTTTTTATTCTTTACACTTTCTTTTCTTTTCTTTCTTTTCTTTCTTTCTTTTCTTTCTTTTTGATTTTATCTTTCTTTTAGTTTTATTTTTCCTTTCTTTTCTTTCTTTTCTTTTCTTTTCTTTTTCTTTTCTTTCTTTTCTTTCTTTCTTTTCTTTTTTTATCTTTTTCTTATCTTTCTTATCTTTTTCTTATCTTTCTTTTAGTTTTTTTTTAGTGAAAGTTATTTATTATTTAAATAATTATTCAATTTATAAAAGAAAAATAAAAATAATTGGCTTTTTAAAAAATTATTTTTATTAGGCTTAAAAAATAATCTTCTTTTAATTTTCATTTATTTATTTTAAGTAAGGGTAAAGGTGAATTAAATTAAAAAAAATTATATAAAGGAAAATTAATAATAATAAAGTGGGGCTTTTTGGCCATCCACTTTAAAAATAAATAATAATAAAAGTTAGCAAAGTTAATTAAATTAATTAACAACAATAATAAAAATTAGCCAAGTTTAATTAAATTAATTGATTAACAATAATAATAAAAAGTTAGTCAAGTTAATTAAATTAATTGATTAACAACAATAATAAAAAGTTAGTCAAGTTAATTAAATTAATTAATTAACAACAATAATAAAAAGTTAGTCAAGTTAATTAAATTAATTAATTAACAACAATAATAAAAAGTTAGTCAAGTTAATTAAATTAATTAATTAACAACAATAAAAGTTAGCCAAGTTAATTAATTAATTAACAAAAATAATAAAAAGTTAATTAATTGTTAACAACAATTATAAAAGTTAGTAATAATGCAAAAATTAAAAGGTTAGTAACAATAATAATATTAAAAGTTAGTTGTTAGTATGTTAATAACAAAAAAAAAAGGGTTAGTAATAATAACAAATAAGTAAAACAAGTAAAAATTAAAATAGTTAGGAATTAATTCTGCAAGAACAAAATAAAAGGTTAGTGACCAAAGTGAAAGAAATAAAAAAAATAGAGGACAAAACAAGGGTTGTACCCTTTAGTTTTAATTTTGAATTTTGCTGGGAACGTGAGAAACAGACGCGCGCGCAGGGGGGGGAAGGAGAGGCAGCTGGCGGCGGGGCGGCAGCGCGGCCAGGGGCAGGTGGGGACGGCGCGACGGCAGCGTGGGGGAGCGATGAGCGGCGGCGGGACGGCGTGGAGCGACGGGCAGCGAAGGAGAAGGAAGAAACAGAAAAAAACGGAGGAAGAAGATAGTCTATACGTCAGAATAGAAACTTTTGGGACTTTCTGGGAAAAGGAAAGAGGGCCAGGGACTAAGTCTGTAATTTTTATTTTTTCTAAAACGGAGCTCTAAGCTTTCTGTCTATTTTTTTGTGTGTTCAGCACAAAATTTGGGGGGCTATTTATAGAGGAAGTTTGGCTGAACTGTTGATGGATAAATTAATAAAAAATTTCAAACTTATCTTTAAAATTGGTAAAATGACAATTTTAGTCCTTTACGTCTCTCAGCCTCTGGATAAGTTCCTGAAGCTTCTGATTTTGACAATTTTGTCGTTTTCTGTCAATTTGCGCCAGAACGTCGGCAGGCCCAAAATTTTATGTGACAAACTACCAAATGCTCCTAGAACTTTCAGAATTTGTCAATTTTTCCCGAAACTTCTTAATGTTGTCATTTTTACCTCAAACTTTTAAATTTTGCCATTTTTTTGGAGTTTTCTTTTTTTCTTTCAAATACACACATATATCATTTTAAATCAAATCTTCACAAAAAAAAATGTATTTTAAACTAATTAAAATTTTTAGTAATAATAATAATAATAAAAATAATAATTTTTTTTATTTAATTTCTTTTAAAATTTTTTATGGTCGGACGAAATTGGGTGTCAACAATTGTCTATGCCCAACAGCACAATTTCATACATAATAATGCTCAACTCGGCCATTTATGTTTCCAAAATCATTTGCTGCTTCTATTTTGTGAAAACCAGAGCGTCCCCCCCATTCAACGTTGGAGTATCTTGCTTGCTCGTATTCAGACTTTTTATTATTTTGGCAGAAATATCAAATTTATCACTAATATTTTGGATAAGGAGTAGATATGTCATTATAGTTTTTTTTTTTTTCCTAATCTCTCACTAATGTTTTCAAATGAGCCAAATATGCCGCCATCAGTTAGAAAATAATAGAAAAAGGTAAAAAAAAAAGTAGGTTTTGAAATCTTGAGGTTATTATACATCTTTAAAAAAGTATCAGGACATTTGAGATTTTTACTAAAAGAGGATTTGATCTTTGCTATTAGCGCTTCAGCCTTGTCACTGTCTCCATCACCAGCGCCCTACGCCCATTGCCACCCTCCCTCTATTTCTACTGTCTAATCTCTCTACCAACATTTGAGAGAGAGAAAAAAAGAGTCTAATTACAAAAATTCTTTAGAGTTTGTTAAAACTTGCATTATTACCCTAAAATTTCAAAGCTTGTTATTTTTGAAATTTTTCATTAGCTTTTTAATGTTTTTCATTAGATTTTTTAACGGTTAGTAGCATATTCATTTTTAATTTGGAACTTCAGTAGCATATCCGACACATTTTAAAACATTAGTGGGAGATTAGGTTGAAAAAAAACTATGATAGTATATCCGCTCCCAACTCAAAACATTAATGGTAAATTTGATTCATTTCTTTTGCAGCTCAAAAAAAAAAAATTGGATATGCCTTTTTATTTTTTATTTTTGAACGGAATAAAAAAGGTTCATTTCTTCTGGTAAGTTATTTTCATTCTAGAAGTTATGTTTTAGGAAGGTACCTCTCAGAACTCCGAGTTCTTGACATACTTTATTTCAATAATGCGAAGGATACAATAGGACAGAATACAACAACTTACGAACACTGACACATAGATAATACTTGAAATTAACAAACAAATAAGAGGCAGTTTATTCATTAGTACTAGTACTAGAAATTATTCAAGTGCCTCATCGCTCCTCCTGCAATTGCGCAATCATTTGTTGCTTACTTCTGGGCTGTTGCAGCTTGAAACTGGATGGAAACTGAAGGAATTGCAGCAACAAAGTTCCATTCGATACTTGATGTCACCCCGCCAATGTTATCCTTGGCGGCAGAAGTCGCAATCTCTAGGTTTGTCTTAACGGTCTCCCAGTCGATAACTTGAGTGGCAAGATAGATCTTTGTGTAAGCTTTCTGCATGCATGTTTGTGGTTCATTAACGTACCTAACTAGGTATTTAAGCGTCCTTAGCACACATAGATACCTAAATAATGTTGAGCTACGTACCTTCCCGGGTCCAGTTGCAGAATTCTTCCAAGCGACTACAATTTTCAAGGGAGCTTTTGCCGGGGAGGAGTCATGGGCCGTATACACCAAAGCGCCGGATGAAGTATTATTATTTGCTGTATCTGGTAATTGCTCAAAACTTTCTGTGTTGCTATTCAGGATGGACTGCGGGTAGGGCTTACTAGGGTTCTCCTTGCCATTCCATTCCTTCTGGTCCATCAAACCTGTGGCATAGTTAAGGTAGTTTGAAATGGTGCCCTGCGTTTTGCCACCAGCCATTTGTCTGCAAACATTGCAGCTTAATTTTGAGAGAAGAATCGCTTAAAGGAATTAAGTAAAACATACTAAACCAATAGTAATAGCAAATAAGGGATATTACCAAGCGATTTGGATGCTCTTGCTTCAAAGCTTTGCACTGATTTTTTTGCCTATGCTTAGAGCTCTGTTGTGAGAAATCTTGCAAATGGAAAACTCCTTTATATAGAGTTTTGCTGTCTCTTGTCGATTAAGTAAACGTGATTATTAATTTTTTAAGCGAAAGAAGTATATAATATACGTGTTTAAAAGTGAAATTCTTCCGTCATATGCCTAAGTTGTGTTCTTTTCCAATTTAAAAAATTCTTTATTTTGTTTCCTCCTAGCTTGATGAATAAAATTAATTATAGTGTTTCAATAATCACTATATATAGAAATAATCAGTTTAAATCTATTACTTACATTCTTTTTTCAAAAAAATATTTGATTTATGCCATTATAATCATAAAAAATTACGACCAGAATACATAGAATCATGCCATTGTAATGATAAAAAATTATGATTATAACTTTTTATGGGGAAGTAACAAACAGAAAGAATTAATTAAAAGCGGATTTCAAAAATAACAATTTCTAAGTTTATATCCATATGATATATAATGCAACATGAATGACATATATGGTATAGTGTAACGCCGGCTCTATCATAATAATGGGTGAAACTAAAGGGAGCTAGTAGGGGCCAAAGTTCCCCTAAAATTGTAAATTTCAAGTGATTTATTGTAGAATTTAAAGATAAATACATTCTTACTGCTACTTAAAATAGGTTAAAATCCCTTGTAAGGACTATAATTTGGGAAAATATTTGTTTTGCCCTATTCTTTATAAAAAAATCTGGGCTTGCCCTTGACTAGAACAGGAAAGTTTTGAGGGAACAGCAAAGAGATGTGGCTTTTCACGATTTTCTTAGATAAAATAAAGAAACAAATAGTAAATTGCTTATTGTGACTATGATATACTTAATGGTGTCAATATTCCAGACATTGGTTAGTAAATGCCATCCGATACATCAAGAACTTAGGTTTTAGTCGGTCTTTGTTTAATCTATTATTGTGACTAATGATTGTGGAAGAGCTTAAGAAAAAAAAAAAATAAGAAGTCCCTCTCCTAACTAACCATGTCTTGTCCCAGTTGGATCAGTACAACAATAAAGAAAGATTAAGTCCTTAATTACCCCTTAATTACCCATTGACGTGGAAGAATAACTAAGCTTCTTGAGAAATATATAAATCTGAATAAGTGTCATCTTGAAAATGCTTTTATGGAAAAAGGTCAGATGTCAAATTTATGGTGGTTATGCCTTTTTTTTTTACTTTGTATGGAGTCTGAACATCGAAACCCAATTAATAGATGGATTAATTGTTTTATTAGTCGCGAAGAAATAGTCCAAGTCGTTTTTGTTTAAAGTTGACTGCGATAGATGTTAGTGCAAGTGGCGAGGATTACAATTTTTATATGTGATAACCTGAGAGCCTTGGGTTAGAATTTTATAACAATATTAGGTTGTATTCTTTTATCAGAACATTAAATTGTTTAAGTTTGGGTTTGTCAAAAGTTTCACACAGTTTTAATTGTGCGGCAAACATTAAAGTATTACTTTAAGGTGAAAAATTTAAATATAGTTTTTTCACACCTCTTTATATATATTGTAATTATTTTTGTCATGATGTAGAAAATATAAATAAAATATATTGATAAATGTGATCTGCTTTGGTAAAAATTGAAAGAGACAAATAAAAAATAATTACTCTCTCCGTCCCATATTCTTTGAAACACTCACTTTTTAGCAATTAATCTATGATTTTTTATTTTCAATTTTTAGTATATAAAGAAAAAAAAATTCTATATAAATGATAAATAAAGACCTCTAGTTTCTAAATATATTTTTTTTAATTTTTTTCTAACAACCAATAATATAAATAAATTCAAGTCAAACTAGAGCCAAAAGTCAACTGTTTCAAAGAACTTGGGACGGAGGGAGTATAATAGTTTTTCAAATCCCAATCATGTTAACATTTTTTAAACGGCAAGAGTAAAAGGAATTTATTAAAAGAATGATGAGCAAATGTACAATGGGTACCTTCCTGCTAGCTGCTGGAAATGTAGCTCCAGAGTGTTAGACCCTTCCCCCTAATCCATCACCAATGCATCGAGGAGGAGTTCGAAACCAACATAAAATGAACAAACCTGCACCTACCACAGCCAGTCAAGCAGAAGGAAAGATCATGGAATCATACTCAAAGCAAATACTGGATCATGACACCAAAGAAACTAAGAGCAATCAAAATTCTTGGGTCTCTTCGTAATCCTAGAGAAGACTTTTGCATTACGACCATTCCATATACACCAAATCGATACAAGAAGCACTACTCTCTAGATCAATCATGTTAAAATATACCAAAATTTTATTCTTACAGCAACAAAAAATAATCAACACTACAAAAGAAATGGTATTTGAGATAGTAAAAACCGTAGGAAAAGTGTAGGTAATAGTCATTTGCTACAATTAAAACTGTAGGACAAGACTGTAGGAAATGCCTGTGTTGAAAAAAGAAAGTGTCGGACAAGTGCAGGATTGTCCGACAGATTTTTGACACCAATAATCCGACGGTTTTCTGATGCTTATTCATCCTACGGTTTTGTGACAGTTGCTGTCCTAAGCCTTTTTGACACAAGTTGTCATACGGTTTTATAATAGATGATGTTCTACGCTTTTTTTACATCAGTTGTCCTACATTTTTATGACACCATGTTATTATTATTTTTTTAAACCATAATATATATATATATATAATAAAATCCAAATATGGTCCTCTAAATTTTATTATCATCCTAAAGTGATCCCTTAACTTTTTTTTTTTTATAACAATTAACAATTATATTAAAAGAATACAAACTTTCAAGTTCAAGTTGACAGAAGTTCACAATCTTGGGGACTTAAAGGTACATTAACCCAATTCCTTCTTCCAAAATTAACAACCTTCGGATCCTGATGGACAAACTTCTCCGTCTCCGGCGACTTACCGATTCGCCCCGCCTTTTCAAGCACCACCACTCAACAATTTGTCAGGCCTTCTCAATCAACATATAGCCAACAACCTTCAATTCCTCTTGTCTCTTTAACGCGCCACAATTAGGTGGAGGTGGGGGCTCAGCAGACGGAGACGGCAAAGAAGAGGCGGCCAAAGAAAAACTAAAGCAGCCAAATTGAAGAATTGATGCAGAGAAGAAGTGATTGAGAGAGAGAGAAGCAAAATCGGGGAGGGATAGGCACGGTGGGAGTGGGAGAAGAGAAATCGAAGAAGGACGATTGGAAGCATGAGATGGTGGCCGGCGATGATTGGAAGCCTGAGATGGTGGTAACACGATTGGAAGTGGAATTAAACCTACATGGTGGTGAGGAGAAATCGGTGTCGAGGAGGAGAGGGGCTCAAAGTGGACGAAGAAGACAGACTGAATATACGAAGTGGACGAAGAAGACAGACGAAGAAGAAGATGGATTGTCATACGGTTTTGCCACTAGACAAGGAAGCATAACTGTAGGATTTGTCCTACGTAGGTGTGACATATATTGAGAACTGTAGGGCAGTCGTAGGAACTATTCCTATGATTTTAAGGTAGGTGGATGTAAGATAAATTTTTTTCATTTCCCGTTTTCCTCTATCTACCAAAATTTTACAATTCCCGCACACCACACTTACAATTTTGTGATGATTATTCAAAACCACAATAAAATCATAGAAAATTTCATTCCCCCTCAAAATACATAATTATTATTACTATTATTATTATTATATACACACACATTTTTAACATATATATACATTTAACCATATATACATATATATATGTATATTATATAATGCATTGTGTGTGTGTGTGCACGCGTACACACTAACAAATATGGAAATTGCTATATCCTAACAAAATCATTAAACTTACTAAATATAAAAATTGCTCAATATTAAATAAGTTACTACTTACATAAATATGTGCAAGCCCCTAGATGATGAGGTAATTTAATTACTAAACACAATAATTGAACCAGATTTCATATTTGATGAATAATCACTTCATTATCTACAAAAAGCATCATTGAGTAATTATGAACTTTCATCCTCAAAATTATCTTTAAAATTGTTACTAAGTAACTTTGTAAATGAAGCAACATCTTCATATTCAATCACTACCGATGGTGTTATATATATAAATTAAGGGTAGGGTTTACAATGTTAAAGTTAAGGTTAAGGATAGTGCGTTAGGAATTAAATCTTCAATTAGGGTTTAGAGTTTCGAGTTATAAGATTTGAGCTGGTTTAGCCATTTAGAGTACTTACGGGCAAGAGATTTTATATGGTTTCAAGGGTTTAAGGATATGGTTTTAAGTTTTAGGGTTCAGGATTAATAAGATTTGTGTTTAATGTTAAGGTTTTGTACATGTTTAGGGATTTAGGGTTTAAGCCAATTTAGGGTTTAGGGTTTGGGGTAGGATTTAGGGTTAGGGTTTGTATTTAGGGATTTAGGGTTTATATGAATTGTAAGAAAACTGTCATAATTTATATTACTATGATTTTAAGACACATTTTTCATCGTAAAAAATGTGTAGGAAAGTAGCTTTTTCCTACATTTTTGAGACATTTACTTTGCTACTATTTTATTCATCAAAAAAACATAGGAAATAATTGTCCATGAAAACCGTAGGGCTCTTTTTTAGAATGAAAACTGTAGGACAACTTATTGCAGGAAAAGTGTAGGAAGAATATTTGCCTTAAAACCATCGGATATATTGGCCCCACTTATTTTTTAGAATAAAAATCGTAGGAAACTTTTTGAAGGAAAAGCGTAGGAAGAATATTTGCCTTAAAACCATCTAACAAACTGGCCCCACCTCTGCGTCTAACGCTTTTACTTTAGTTTATTTGTCCTACGATTTTTAGCATAGGAAAAAGCTGTAGGAAATACCCCTTACTCTTGTAGTGCAAATTACATAATATTTTAGTGAAAACATGTCTATCATTTATGTTGTTTTATCTTTTATATGTATGTGTTAAACAATGATGTAAATATTTAAAAACAAATAAGAAAAAAATATTATTTTCCCCTTCCATGTGTAGCGTTCCACACAATAAACTTATGAAAGGCAAACTTACATATGTACCGTATGTCGCATACCTGCCCCTACCGAACCTTTAGAAACCATAGTGTGCGTGTTTATACACATATACATATATATATTGCTTTCCCTAAATTGTGTAGCTTGCCACGTGATAAATTGATTGAAAAAAAACAATTATATACGTACAGTATGCTGCATACTTGCCTTTAGGGATGGGTATGGAGCGGGTCAATCCACTTCATGGAGTGATCCACCATTGCTCCTTTCTTTTATGGATAGATCCACGACCCGCTCCATTTATTTTTTGATTGATCGTCAAGTAGCCCCATCTAACTAGTGGATATCCATGGATATCTTATGTATGATATTTTGGTAATCATTTGAAGAAGAAAATTTTTTTTTAGCTATTTCAAATATTTATTTTTATAGTGACGAAGGGATGCACAAAATGTGTATTCCAGTATATAGTTTTTTTTAGTTTTTGTTTTTCTTTCCCTATAAAAAATATTTAATTTTATCAATTTATGAAAGAATTCTCATGTAAAAACAATAACAAAAAATCCAATATCAATATATCTATCCAGATTAACAAATATAAATACGAAAACCAAAATTAGCAATCATTCACAATTTCCAAGGCACTTAAGTATTCAAATGAACCACTAGAAATGTAAAATAGACACCCATTTTCTTGGCTTTAGTAGAGTATGCAATTCCTCAAGATTAGGTTGCATCCCTTGTCTGAAAAACTTGATGAAACTAAATTTGAAGCCAGCCTTGGTTCTTCTCTGAGAGACAAAGACATCTGCTACCACCTTGTATCTGGCAAAAAACTTTGTGGTGATCAACTTTAGACCAAAAGTCAGAAAAATTTGTGAAGAAAAATGACTCTAAAACATGGTCAAGGTTCCTCCAATCGGCCCTAACATCCAGTTTACCCTTATCATTCTGATTTGTACCCGAACTACTGTTCAAATCATGAGCAAACAAGCTACCTCTCTCAGTCACTCGCTCTCTTTCTCACTCTCAATCCCTCTCTATCATCTTTTAGTGCTATTATATGTATATATTTGTATTTATGCATGTGTTGCTACTATAGCTCCTTGACTTGCATTGTCATTTTTCCCCTCGGCATCTTTCAAACTTGGGATGTGCACTTGTACACATATTTAAATGCATGTCCTTAATTTATCAGCTTCCATTGGAATGGTCATGAATAATTTATTAAACAATAAAGATTAAGGACTGATTTTGTTTTAGGGTTTACACATTAGTTACACAAGCTACATAATTTTGTTACAACATGAACACAAAAAAAGGGAAAATAGTGGTGCTTCCAAAGAAAAAAAGCTACTGCCACATTTTTATTCTATAAAATGTGCTCCTAAAACTTGTTCATTTTTAAATGATAATTAATTTAATTATTAATTTTAAATTTTAATTGCCTTCCTAGTCAATGACTAGTTTTAACCAAGTAAGTTTAATTTAAATGTTTTTGTTTACATACCTCAAATTAGTTTCCTGTTAACCAAGAAAATAAGCTAAGTAAGGTTGTATTGAGTTCTTAAGTGTAAAATGGCACCAAATGGGTAAAAAGGTAAAATGATAATTTTGACCAAAGTGAGTGACATGGTTGTAATTTTAATGAAATTAAGGCCACGTAAGTAATTTTAACTTAATAAAATTTTTTTTTAGCTATTTCAAATATTTATTTTTATAGTGACGAAGGGATGCACAAAATGTGTATTCCAGTATATAGTTTTTTTTAGTTTTTGTTTTTCTTTCCCTATAAAAAATATTTAATTTTATCAATTTATGAAAGAATTCTCATGTAAAAACAATAACAAAAAATCCAATATCAATATATCTATCCAGATTAACAAATATAAATACGAAAACCAAAATTAGCAATCATTCACAATTTCCAAGGCACTTAAGTATTCAAATGAACCACTAGAAATGTAAAATAGACACCCATTTTCTTGGCTTTAGTAGAGTATGCAATTCCTCAAGATTAGGTTGCATCCCTTGTCTGAAAAACTTGATGAAACTAAATTTGAAGCCAGCCTTGGTTCTTCTCTGAGAGACAAAGACATCTGCTACCACCTTGTATCTGGCAAAAAACTTTGTGGTGATCAACTTTAGACCAAAAGTCAGAAAAATTTGTGAAGAAAAATGACTCTAAAACATGGTCAAGGTTCCTCCAATCGGCCCTAACATCCAGTTTACCCTTATCATTCTGATTTGTACCCGAACTACTGTTCAAATCATGAGCAAACAAGCTACCTCTCTCAGTCACTCGCTCTCTTTCTCACTCTCAATCCCTCTCTATCATCTTTTAGTGCTATTATATGTATATATTTGTATTTATGCATGTGTTGCTACTATAGCTCCTTGACTTGCATTGTCATTTTTCCCCTCGGCATCTTTCAAACTTGGGATGTGCACTTGTACACATATTTAAATGCATGTCCTTAATTTATCAGCTTCCATTGGAATGGTCATGAATAATTTATTAAACAATAAAGATTAAGGACTGATTTTGTTTTAGGGTTTACACATTAGTTACACAAGCTACATAATTTTGTTACAACATGAACACAAAAAAAGGGAAAATAGTGGTGCTTCCAAAGAAAAAAAGCTACTGCCACATTTTTATTCTATAAAATGTGCTCCTAAAACTTGTTCATTTTTAAATGATAATTAATTTAATTATTAATTTTAAATTTTAATTGCCTTCCTAGTCAATGACTAGTTTTAACCAAGTAAGTTTAATTTAAATGTTTTTGTTTACATACCTCAAATTAGTTTCCTGTTAACCAAGAAAATAAGCTAAGTAAGGTTGTATTGAGTTCTTAAGTGTAAAATGGCACCAAATGGGTAAAAAGGTAAAATGATAATTTTGACCCAAGTGAGTGACATGGTTGTAATTTTAATGAAATTAAGGCCACGTAAGTAATTTTAACTTAATAAGTTAATGCCATAAGTTACTCTAACCAGTGGAACCAAGAATAAAAGTCAAAGGACTAAGATGCAGAAACTAAAAAATTAGGGCTATTGTGCCACTTATGGAATAAAGTTTAAAGGCTAAAGGCAAGGAGAACAATTAACCATGGGTTTTGGGAAGAAGCCAGGTAAAAAAAAAATTAATTTGGCAAGTGTAGGAAGTAAGGCTAAAGATATAGTGGTAGTAGGTAAAGATCTTTTAAACAAAGGAACACCAACTATTTAGCATCTCTTTCTCAAGCCATTTTCACATCTTCCTTTCGTCCAAAGCTCATCTTCATCATTTCTTCAAAATATGATAAAGTTCATGCAAAATTAAAGGTCTCAAAGCTTATATATCAAGCCTCTAGCTCATTTTTCTTGGAATTAGTGCATTTGAGCTTTGCAAGTTTTGGGTATAAACTCTAAGGTAAACTTCTTTGCTTCAATTAGTTCAGTTCTAAGCTTAATAAATGGTTACAAATGGTCTTGGAATTATGCCCTTGGTGTCCAAACTAGTTGGATTTTGGATAGGAACTCAAAGGAATCTCCATTGTACAAAATAGTGCTTATGTGTAAGGCTTGCTTTGGATCTTGCTTAAGTTGGATTTGAGGTAAGGGATTTATGCTATGACATGATTCAATGATGCATAAGTAGTGTTATAACACTTGGGAGTAAGTTGGAATGAGCCAAAATTGATTGGAACTAGTTTGGGTAAGATTTGGAATGAGATTGGCTAAGAAATAGATGAAAAATGTGACTCCAAGGGCTAATGCAGTCGCACTAAATATTTGATGTGATCATATCGAGCTCAATAGGAAGAACTGGCTGCTTAAATGTGCAATGCAGTTGCACAAACTATGTTGGTGCCATCATACCATTTTTAGCAACTTCCATAAAATTATGATGTCATTGCACTACAATATGCAATGTTGTTGCATTATACTTGAATTGTGCAAACCTTATATCTAAGTGTCCCATGTTAATTCCTACGGCTTAGGTGGCACCTTAATATGGCTTAGAAGTGCTCATATTATTTAATTACAAATCAATATGTGGGTAATAAGTAGGTAGTTAAGAGGGCTAAGGAAAAGTGGATAAGTTAAACACCTTAAATCACAAGTAGGGTACTAAGGAGGGACCAAGTATTGTATGAGTACTCCACTGGCCAACGGGTAAGGTCATGAACCTCCGGTATTTGAGAGGACCCAAGAACAGTTCCAGACCCTTAATGATCAAATGGTAGAGGCCAGGTAGCTCCAGGCATTGAGCAGTACCCAAAAGGTCTTGACCGAGATGATGGGCTCAGTAAACAAATCTACTAAGTTGCCTAAGCTGAATTCAGGGGAACTTAGTGACATTTGGCCACTAAGTTAAATTACCCATCACAACAAGAAAGGGGACGATGCGAGTAAAAGTTAATTAGGTGATAACTTGCTCTAAGTAGTTTGTAAAAGGTACGCAAGGTCAAGTAAGCGATGGCTTACTTAAGGTGCTCGTAAAGAAGACTTCATGGGATTTAATTAAGTTCTAGCATCAGATATAATGGCCAACATCCAAGTACTCCAACTATATGAGCTCACAGCAGTTAAAAACACATTCGGGTGTAAGAAAGTCCTAAGTACATAAACATGTGTATTCACTCATCCATTCATACATTACATTGCACTATTATTGTTATTTATTGATTGCTTGTGCTTATTGTTTATTGTGTTGTTTGATTACTAGGTTTGTTTGTATATATATTTTGGTTTGTTTGCTTGTATATGTTTTCCTTGCAGGTGCTAAATCCTTTATTGAGTTCTTTCGATTACTCACCCCTTAAGTGTTGTGCAGGTTATTAGAAGGCTAATCAGGCCTAATAGTTGGTGATGGGCAACTGTTAGTGTTAGGTTTTATTCATTTTGAAGGTACTCTCCAAGAATGGACCTCCTAGTCAATGAATACTTATAATATAAGTTAGTACTAACTAAAGTGTTGTCTTTTCAGGTTTCAAAGCTGAATATGAACAAGGAAAATAAGGCTTGCCACTTGAAGCAACGTTGCTCAGGTGGAAACCTAATGGATGAGCTTAGTAGATAATGTTGTCACTATTGTATGCATGATATTTTTCATTCAAAGGGCTGCCTCTACTAGTGTTCATTGGTGTGTATAATACTACGTTACATTTTAGAGCTTATAAGGTTAAGATATATGTGCACAATTGTTACTTGAAGTTAAAGTGACTACAATTTTCACATCTTGAATTGTTTTAACTTATGTTTTATTAACTGGTGTGTCATGGCTTCCTTTATAATTTTATTTACTTGTTATTGGATAGCCAAAATGACACATGCATATTTTCTGTCCAAGGTAGACTAAGTAACTAGTTGCACGTAATGATTTAAATTACTTTACGAGTAATGGCTAGCTAATTGTAATCTAAGTGAGGTCATAATTCCCTAAAAGCCTACCAGTGATTACATTTAGGGCACTAGAACCATGTTCTGCCATATTAATGGTATTTGTTCTATTGATTTTTTTTAATCATTAACCTTTGTAATCTATGCAACAAATGCTAATGGGTAATCTTTACACATGGCGTTCAATTAAATTTGGAACTGTTATTCTAATTACATTTTGCATCAAGGATTTGGACATATATCACTTACTAGAAAAAGAAAACATATATTTGTCATTTATCTTCTCTGTGTAGCTTTCGTTGTTATAAGTAGTAATTCGTATGCACGTTATTGTTTTTTTTTTTTTTTTTGCTTACACTAATTGCAAAACATAAGTTGTTCCTCCTTTTACTTTCTTTTTTTCGAGAAGTAAGAAGAAATTATCAAAAAGTAACAAACTCTTATGGGAAATTATATATGTTTGGTTCTAAAATTTCAATAATTTTTTCATTTAAGTCCAAAAATTTTACAAAAATTAGTCTTAAACTGTTAACCACCTATTCTGGAGTTAAGTTTAAGACTAATTGTTTATAATTTTTGTAAGTCTTATTACTTAAATAAAAGTTTGCAAATTTTTAGGATTTAAATAGGAATTTACACAGTTTTAGGACATACGCAAAAAAAAATTTCAAAGAAGATTTAGGACTAAAATTGGTGTTTTCCCCTCTTGAACAAGAACCGAAAAAATTGAAAAGAAAAGATTTGTTCTTCTCATCGTAAAAGCATTTGCAAGCAAAAAAAGTGAAAGACAAATTGGTATATGAGTTCTAAATCTTTTGCTACTAGTTTATTTAAGTACTAAAATATTGTGAATTTATATTTTAGTTCCAAAATTTTTTAAATTTCTATTTGAATCTTAAAACTTGCAAAATGTGTAAATAATCTGTTGTAAAGTTAACCACAGAACAGGTGACTAATGCTTTACCACTAACTATTTATACATTTTAAAAGTTTTAGCACTCAAATAGACACTTGCAAAGTTTTATGACTTAAGTAGAAAAGTAATTAACACTAATAATTTATGTGTATTTTCTTACAATTTTTTTTTATTTTCGTGATGAATTAAAAAATATGAAATTATTAGTGTTAATTGAATTGTTTAGGTACTATATTTATGTGTGAAGTTAGTTAAGATAATTAAAATTAGTAAATTATTATTTAAACGTAACTTGTTTAGGTACTAAAGTTATGTATGAAATTAGTTATTATATTTCAAAATATGAAATAATTTTGATTTTAATAAAGTGTTTAGGTAGTATAATTATCTCTCAAATTAGTTGGAATAATTAAAAATATTAAATAAATAGTTTAAAGTACATTGTTTAGGTAGTATATTTTACGTTTGAAATTAGTTTTTATGGGTTTATTTAGGTAGTACTTTTATGTGTAAAAGTAGTTAGTATATTTACCAAAAAAATTTTAATTACTAAGTAATTAAATATTTACAAATATAAAATTATTTGTTTTCTGTAAATGGTTTACAAAATATTTTTAAAAATATTTAAGTACTAAGTATTAGTGTATTTCCAAGTAGAAAATAAAATTGTTTTCCGTAAATTGTTTACGTATTTTTTTTAAAAATTGTTTAGTTAGTATATTTATGTGTCAAGTTAGTTAGTATATTTAAAAATAATAATTAATGGTGGGATGTAAATTATTTAGGTAGTATATTTATGTGTCAAACGTAGTTTGTATATTTAAGAATAGAAAATAATTAGTTAAAATCTGGATTATTTCATGGTAATTTGGTTTGAAATATGTGATTAGTATGTGATTTGTAGTTGTTGATGGTTGGATGTGAAGTATTTGGGTTACCCATTATAATTTAACATTTTTTTCCATTTTCTTACTTTTTTTATTAATTTCGGGGTTAATTAAAAAATAAAAAATACTTAGTTTTAAGTAAATTGTTTAGGAAGTATATTTATGTGTGAAATTAGTTAGTATAATTAAAAATAGTTAATAATTAGTTTTAAGTAAATTGCTTAGGTAGTATATTTATGTGTAAAATTAGTTAGTATATTTAAAAGTAATATTTAATTAGTGATATTTAAAATTAGTTAGTGATCTGAAAGCAGTTAGTATTTTTAAAAATATGAAATCTTTTGTTGATTGTCATTTGTTTAGGTAATACATATTGTTAGTGTGTATAATGTTTAATTTGAATCATTCTTAAAATGTTTTCATAATTGGAATTAATATAAATGTACAAAATATTTCTATTTAAGTAAGTGTAGTTAATTAAGTTTGCCCTTGAATAATAATATATGTCAATAATAATAATAATAGTAATAATATATAATACTTCAAAGAATAATTATTATTGTAAGAGTTGTAGTAAAGTCACAGTAAGATTAATAATAAATATTATCATTATTATTATTACTTAAATTGATTAATAAACTAAGAGTAATAATAAATCTAATAATTTTAATAAAAATAATAATAATAATAATAATAATAATAATAATAATAATACTAATAATAATAGTAATAATATATTATTAGTGAAAGAATAAATATTATTGTAAGAGTAGTACTAAAGTATTAGTAATAATAATAATAATAATGATAATTATTATTACAGTAATAATAAATCCAACAAGAGTAACTAATAATAATTATAATAATTATTATTATTATAATAATAATATTAACAATAGTATAGTTAGTAGTACTAGTAAATGTAATAATAATTATTATTATTATAATAATTATACTAATAATTAATCCAATAAGAGTAATAATAATTATAATAATAATTATTGTTATAAAAAAATAGTAATTATGGAGGTTTTATTGTTAATAATATTATTATTTGCATAATAAATCCAATAAGACTAATAATAATAAATCCAATAATAATTATTATTATTATTTTTTTCCAACTGCCCAACCTCATTTCCAACGGCTGAGGCAGTTGGAAAATATGGAAATTCTCCAACTGCTGAGGCAGTTGGAAATTTTCCAATGGCTGAGGCAGTTGGAAATTTTCCAAATTTTCCAACGGCTAAGGCAGTTGGAACACAAAAAAAAAAATAAATCACTACAACCGTTGGAAATTCTCCAACTGCTTATTTTCCAACGGCTGCCCGTTGGAAATTCCAACTACTAAAACCTAGGCCGTTGGAAGTAAAATTTCCAACGAAAGGATTTCCAACTGCCAGCAGTTGGAAACATGAAATTTCCAACGGCCAGCAGTTGGAAATGGCAGTTGGAAAAACAGGTTTTTTTAGTAGTGAAAGTTTTTGAATTAAATGTGTTTTTTTCCCTAAAATTGTATCATTAGCTTCTAAAAGGAAAGAAAGAAAATAAATACTATGTTATTAATTGTATTGGTTATTGAAGATTGCATAAAGGGAGCAGTTTTTTCCATTTAAAACTGATTTACACAATTTCTGTTTTTTTTGTATGCTATCACAATTTATTGTTTGTAATGGTTATTATCTTACGATACATGTTGAGTTTAACCTCACACAGTATTATTCCTGGGGCTGCCATCTCAATCGGGTGTAATTAAAATTGCTCTGTAGGTGATTTTGAGCTTCAAGGCAATAGCAATCTTATTATTAATTTATTATTGCTGTTGTCCATTTCCTTCTCGTTTTCCTTAGAAATCCAAGTTGGACTATCTTTTCTCCCTTTTGTTTTGTTGTTTCCATTATTTTCTTATTTTTTTCTTTCTTTGTTTTTGTTTGAACTTCTGTGTTTAATTTGAGTCGATGGATGATAAAAAAACAAACAAGACAAAACAGAAACAAAAAGACAAGTTGCAATATGTATGCCTCTCTCGAAGTCAGGTAATTCGAATAAACAAAGGCGACTGTATATTTCTGCTACACGAAAAGACTTGAATCAATCCACACATCTGAACTGATGACTCTCAATATTCAGACTCATTTTTCAACAACTTTCTAACTTGTAATAAAATTTTCTGGCCGAATTTGTGTTTTCTTTTTGCGTGTATATGCACATGAAAACATAGTAATTCGTGTCAGAATCACATACATTCCCAGCACATAAAACTCATACCAGTTAGTCGCGTTTAAGGCACAACAACTAGCTAGTTGACAACTAACTACAAAAAAAAAAGTAGCATTTAGCCACAATTAATTAGCATGGTAAAAAGTTTTAGCTATAGTAAACCGCCTTTAGCTATTTTGTACTCCCTCTATCCCACATTGTTTACACCATTTGTATATGGCATGAAGATTAAAAAATGCTAAAATGATATACATTTTTCTGTTTTTACCCTTAACCCACCTTTTCTCTTGCCCCACCTACTGCACCACCAAACCACCGGTTTTACCTCATCGCCTCCCCAATTGCGATATCGCCCTGTTAATTAAAGCAGCAGGCTGTCTTTCATCCACTACTGCTGCCTCTCCTTGTCAATTGCCTTCTCGATCTCATATTTCTTCAATCGCATCATCGAGTCTGTCTGTCACGTACGTCAATCATGTCCATTGTCGCTTTCCTAGGTCACATCATTGATTGTGTCCATCGTCGATATCCTGGGCAACATTATCCATCGCCCGCCTTAGTCTTCGCCTTCATTGATCATCTCAATCTCCTCATTGCCAGAGTCACTCTTGGCCTTCATTGATTACCTCGTCTCTTAGATCGCCTCGTTGCCAGAGTCCAGCGATGCTTTGATTTTTTTTCTCTCCTACCCTTGCCTTCAATCGATTAATTGAGCCTTCTCGCCCACCATGTCCTTAATCCAAACAATCGCGACTTCATCTCCATCGCAGTCGCGTTGATCTCTAGCCATCTATCACTGCCGTTCTTGATATCCTCATATCTTCAATTGCGAGTCGTCTCCTCAGTTTCTTGGTCATTGATGAAATGAGTTAGAATTGGTTTGAAGTTTTGGTGACAATTGGAAAGAGAGGCATAGCTGTCATTTGGGTTAGTAAAACTTACTAAAAATGGAAATCATGCAAATAATTTGGGATTGCCTAAAAAGGAAAGTGGTGCAAAGAATATGGGATGGAGAGAGTAAAAATAGTGATATCTGTCTTTAGTTTGGAGATTGACATTTGTGACAGTCAAGCCATTGCTAAGGCTCACAACTAAGGTTAGCAACAGGCAACCGCAACAATATATGATTGTTTCCTCTTTTTTTTTTTTCAAAGAAAAATTAAAGTAATTTTCTTTTAAATTTTTATGCCTGACCCTTTAAACTAGTGATGGCAAATCCGTTGCTAATTTAACGACTGATAGGCTGCCACTAGGGTTTAGCGACAACTAGGTCATTGCAAGGCCTTTTAAAATTTGGCAACCCCTTCCCCTCCTTAGTTTGCACACCAAAGCATCTTCATTCAAACAGATAAGCTTATATTTATTAAATTTATTTCTCTCATATTTAGTATATTTTAATATATTTTGAACCTTAAAGATATATTTTGAGTATGTTTTATAGCTTAGAGCACATCTAAACTCAATTGATTAAGAGTTGATTTAATTTGCCATTTTACAAGTTTTAATTTGGTTGTGTTCTTTTAGGATTTTGACAGATTGGCGATGTTTCGGTAGAAAAATAATATCTTGAGCTACAGAGATCAGAATTGAGTGATTCTTGATTCATTGGAAAGATAACATCTGGAGCTACAAATCACATTCAGACTATGAAACCCAGTTTGCACGTTAAAAGGGTCAAATTCAGCTTCAAAGTCGCAACTTGCGAGTCACCTCTGGTTCAGAAGCAGTTGCAATATTTTTGGTATATCTTTGGCTGTAAATGTCCGTTTTATGCGATTCAGGTGTAGTTTCGAAGATAAGAAAGAGCTCTACAACTTTGATGCTTTGAAATTTGAGAAATCATAGCTGTATCAAGGTCAAATCTCAGCTTGAAGTTGCTGCTGCTGTTTTGGAGCATTGCTTGGCTAACAGCTTTGAAACCTTCTAGTTATTTTGAATCTTTTTATTTGTTTGGGGCACTTTTGTAACAATATAGGAAGTGTAGGGAGATATGTGGATTTAACCAGATTAGGTTAATTATATTAAAAGGGACCAAGGGCTGCCGCATGGGGGACTCTTCCCCAACTCTTTCTGTATTCTTTCTTTTTCTTTTCTTTTTAGCGATTTTTTTATTCTTGGTTGAAGGAAACTGAAACCCGAATTCTTCAGCACTGTGAGATCAAATTTGTTTTTATTCATCAATTAATATTTTGAGTATTGGATGTTTATTCTATGATTAATTTCATGATTGTTTCGTTTGTATACTAGGAGGCCTACTAGTTGTTATTGGAATTCAATCTACTGTTGGGTTAGAAATCAAATTTGTAATTGTTTGGTTTCTCTAATTTGTAAAGCAGCTGAGATTTAGTGATTTACTGCGTCAGAAATCATTAGGTCTTAGGAAGAACATTCAAATAAATTAAATGCAGCCACTTATGTTTGTATTATTTAGTTTCATTAATCTCTCTAAATTTTAATGCAATTTTTAAATTAAATCAAAGCGCTTGTCTTAGGTTGTTTAGCAATTAGGGTTAATTAGATCGCTTGTTTCTAATTAACTACGACTAAGGGGAGGTAGGAAGATAGCTCCAACAATGACTATTCAAAGTCTTGATTGATCTATCTATGCATCGATGAACAGTTGTACGAATTCGGCAGTGGATGTTGACTGATGTCAACGTTTGAATTCTTGATTGTTTTGTTGGTTTCTTACTTGATAGGTTTCTTAATTTTTGTTCTTTGATTTTTTTTATTTCATTTTTTATTGCAAACAATCCCTCCAATCTTTTATTTCAATTTTCTATCAGAAGCTTTTAGATAAAGAATTTCCCTTGGGATTCGACCTGGTTTTCACTACTCCCTCCGTCCCATAAATTTGGATACATTTGACTTTTTGTTGTATTTTGACTCAATTTTATTCATATTATTGTTTGTTAAAAAAAATTAAAAAAAATATATTTAGAAACTACATATCTTGAATTATCATTCATATACAAAGATTTTGTATTTATATATTAAAATGTTGAAATAAAAAATCATAGATTAATTACCAAAAACAAATGGAGCAAAACTTTTGGGACGGAGGGAGTACTATATTACAAATTTATTTATTCTGAGTTGTTAGTGATACCAGAAATATTTTTTGCGGTTTTGACAATCGACCAAAAATTTGGCAAAGTTGCTGGGGAGATTTCTTCTTCTGTTAAAATTTCTTATATTTTTTTTTCAAGTGTTTTTTTTATTCTCACAATTGGTTTTATTGGTCAGCAGTACTTTTTTAGGCTGGAGGTGAATCGAACCATATAGGGCAACAAGCTAAAGTCAAATTCTAAACTGCGAATCATTGTGAAATCACCTCTAAGAGCGGTACCTTTACTTTTCCTCAGCTCTGCTTTTATTGTGAACATTAAGAAAAATATTTGATTTAAGTGTGAGGGAGTGGGTAGCTTAAGCCATAATTTTCTGTTTTCAAAATTTTTGAATAAAATTTTTTTTTATTCATACTTTTGAGCATTGATCTGAATTGTTAGATGATTTCACCCTTTTGGTTCTTGAATGCTTAGCTTGAGTGTTGAGTTAGTAAATTATTAGTCTTTATGCAACTCTCAATTTTTATTTTTAAATTATTTTTACAATTTTTTATCAAGCTAGTTGATGGTTATCTTGAGAAGCTAATTTTTTTTATCAAATTTGTGTGCTTAATACATTGATTTAAACCTTGTGAGATTATGAGCTTATTAAGTTGAATATTTGGTTTTTTCGGTTGATGGATGATTGGAATCACTTGAGAAAAAAATAAAAATTGTTGTTTGAATTGTTGCATTCTGATAGAAAAAAAAATTGCTACTACGCTATTCTGGGTATTAAAGTAGGTTGGGTCTTCTCCTAAGGCAACAGTCGATTACTGCTCGAAAAGGTACTAGGAACATGAGTATGGTTAAAGAACACTTTGGAGTTATGTCGAGTTAGTAGCTTGGGTATGGTAGAGCCCCTATTATACACTCGCTAAACGGTGGAACACAAGAAAAAGACAAAATAAAAAAAATCAAGTAAAAACAAAAAAAAAGTAAATTCTCAACTGATTTCTTATTTTCCATGGGTTTGTGATAAGACCGGTTGTGCTTTTTGAGTTCTTATCTATCTGGTTTGTTCTCTTTACTTCGTACAAAAATTTGATGTTTTTCTTAGATTTTTAGTGGTGATTGTTGCTAGCTTGAGAATAAATTATTTTCAATGACTTATTTAGTTTTGAGTTGCTATTGTCGAGTAGATTATTTGCTTAATTCCTCTTGTTAAGTTTTTTAAGACACTTGGATGTGAATTATCTTACTCGGTTTAACTCAAAAATATGTTTCTATTTTGAGTTTTGCTCGGAGACGAGCAAAAGCTAAGTATGGGGGAATTTGATAAGCTTATGTTTATTAAATTTATTTCTCTCATAGTTAGTATGTTTTAATATGTTTTGAACCTTAAAGATATATTTTGAGTATGTTTTGTAGCTTATAGCACATCTGGACTCAATTGATTAAGAGTTTGATTTAATTTGCCATTTTATATGTTTTAATTTGGTTGTGTTCTTTTAGGATTTTGATAGATTGGTGATGTTTCGGTAGAAAAATAATTTCTTAAGCTACAGAGATCAGAATTGAGTGATTCTTGATTCATTAGGAAGCTAACATCTAGAGCTACAAATCACATTTTGCACGTTAAAAGGATCAAATTCAGCTTCAAATTCGTGATTTGTGAGCCACCTCTAGTTCAGAAGCAGTTGCAGTATTTTTTGCATATCTTTGGGTGTAGATATCCGTTTTATACGATTCAGGTGTCGTTTCGAAGATAAGAAAAAGCTCTACAACTTTGATGCTTTGTACTTTTAGAAATCATAACTGTATCAAGGTCGAATCTCAGCTTGAGGTTACTGCTGCTGTTTTGGAGCATTGCTTGGCTGACAGCTTTGAAACCTTCTAGTTATTTTGAATCTTTTTATTTGTTTGGGGCACTTTTTTTAACAAGTTAGGAAGTTTAAGGTGATTTGTGGATTTAATAAGATTAGGTTAACTATATGAAAGGGGACCAAAGGCTGCCGCGTTGGGGGCTCTTCCCCAACTCTTTCTATATTCTTTTCTTTTTAGTGATCTTTTCATTCTTGGTTGAAGGAGATTGAAACCCCAAATTCTACAGTACTATGAGATCAAAGTTGTTTTTATTCATCAATTAATATTTTGAGTATTGGATGTTTATTCTATAATTAATTTCATGATTGTTTCGTTTATATGCTAGGAGGCATACTAGTTGTTATTGGAATTCAATCTACTGTTGGGTTAGAAATCAAATCCGTAATTGTTTGGGTTCTCTAATTTGTAAAGCAACTAAGATTTAGTGATTTACTGCGTCATAAATCATTAGGTCTTAGGGAGAACATTCAAATAAATTAAATGGAGCCGCTTCTATTTATATTATTTAGTTTCATCGATCTCTCTAATTTTTAATGCAATTGTTAAATTAAATCAAAGCGATTATCTTAGGTTGTTTAGCAGTTAGGGTTAATTAGTTCGCTTGTTTCTGATTAACTACGACTAAGGGGAGGTAGGAAGATAGCTCCAACGATGAATATTCAAAATTTTGATTGATCTATCTATGCATCGATGATCAGTTATAGGAATTCGGTGGCAGATGTTGACTGATGTCATGGTTTGAATTTTTGATTGTTTTGTTAGTTTCTTACTTGATAGATTTCTTAATTTTTATTCTCTGATAATTTTTTTTATTTTATTTCATTTTTTATTGCAAACAATCCCACCAATCTTTTATTTTAGTTTTCTATCAGAAGCTTTTAGATAAAGAATTTCCTTTAGGATTCAACCTGGTTTACACTACTATATTACAAATTTATTTATTCTGAGTTGTTACTGATACCATAATTATTTTTTACGGTTTCGACGACCGACTATAAACTTTTGCATTTCACCCGCATTTCAGCTCCTTCCAATTCTAGCCATTCTAAAACAAATATATCTTCAAATCTTGTGTTTCTAGGTTGGATCAAGGCTAATTTCAATAAATACTGAGCTATAGAAAATTCCATCCGTGGCTTAGAATAATTTGATGATCTTGTTTTTGTGTTATTTATGTTCAGAGGATTTGAAACATATACTAATATTCTGTGACTAAGTAATTTCCTAATTGAAAATTATGAACACTGAGACACTTGTACGTAATTTTAAGTGCAAACTCTTTTTTTTGCTATGAGTGTGTTTGATTTGCTGGTACTAAATAGCAAGATAACTTGTATAGCATGTACCTTTTATGACATGCAGCCCATCACTAAATTAGTTATGTCATGCCGGTCACTACATTCAGTGATGGGCAGCTGACCACTAACCTAGAGATGGTTTGCCTATCACTATACTTAGCAACGGCCTACTTGTCACTTAGAGTAGCTATGACTTGCTTATAGTTAATTAGTGATAAGTTAACCGGCACCGTTCTGACATTGGAGATTCAACGACAGTCAATAGCCACTAAGTATAGTGATAGTTGTTGTTTCTAACACAATTAGCAACGAGCCATTAAGTGGCGAGTCAACTAATGGCAGTCAGCCATCACTATACTTAATTAAACGATGACTGACAATTACTAACAGCCATCATGAAAGAATAAACCGTCACATTTATGCATTCATATCAAAAAGTGGCCTGAGTATGTTAAGATGTCTGGCGGAACTGTTTCAGGATCCGAGCTGATGAACCCAACAACATAGTGTTATTATAAAATTTTATCGTATAAAGCTCTCAAGTTAATTAATTATTACCATGAAAATTCTAATTTGTGTAAACAAAGCCGACTTCGAATTTGTATATATGCCACTCGTAATCAGCTAATTCATATAGATAAAGACGACTTTGTATTTCTTGTCACTGAAAAAATGGAGTTAATCCACTTGCACTTGGCTGCTGGCCTTTTTTGCTAGTAACAAATGAATGACAATTAATATTCATATTATACGATTTGCCAAGAACCTTCATGCATGTCATTTCACAGGGGTTTTTACTATTTGGATAAAACCAAATAATTCAAATGGATTATTTGGATTCGACAAAATAGTTTGGTTATTTGATTATTTGGTGAAATTCTTATTTGGTTATTAGGTCGGTTATTGGTTCCTAAGCCAAAAACCGAACAAACCGAAAAGTAATATGTATTTTATAATTATACTCATCAATTCCATATACAGAAGGTCATTTTTGTCAATTTTGGGCTATGCATCAAAACTTAAGCTTAGGTATAAATGGAATATTATTAAAAGTTACAATATCTTTTTCAAGCTTTATTTTACTTTTTCAATTATCATTCGTTTGATTCTAATAAAAAAAGAATTGAATTATAAAAATTAAATAAATTGAATTACAATTTGGATAGTTCGGATAAAAACAAAAAAAATTGAATTATAATTCAGATAGTTCGGGTCGGTTTTAATATGTAATTCAGATGGTGTGGATTAAATTTACAGAAACAAAAAATTAATTGGATTGTTCTATTTGAATTGGTTTTAAATCAATCCAACTGAATAAACACCCCTATTGCATACGGATCGTTGTGTGTTATCAGTAGTTATTGTTTGTGTTCATATGGGAAGTAAATTTATTAATTAGATTTATTTCGTCGAATGTTTTGGGTTAGATCTAAGTTTTAGGGCTCCGTTTGTAATTAATCTATCATCGGTTTGAGTTCAGTCTTTATATATTTTATTTAACAACTTTACTCTTCTAAAAGAGTAAATCTTATATAAATCTTTTGTATGTCTGATTTATGCCGTAAATCATCCTCCTATAATACATAAATTGACAGTTTGGTATAGATTTTTACAAATGATTCAGTTACATCATAGGTCCGCAAAAATCCTACATGTTTCATTTTTTTTATTTGGTTTAGCTTTTGCCTCTTTTTTTTTTCTCTTGTTGTATTTTTCATCAAGCAGCGCTCAACCTCCTTTGACACTTTTCTATTGTTTTTTTTTTCACTTCTTCTTCGAACAAAAAAAAAATCTTTATTTATGTTCCTTGCAAAAAAATTTTTATTGCTTACATTTAATTATGCATTATTTTGTTTCTCTAGTTTGCTCGGATTTCAGTTGTTTACTTTGCTTTTAGTTTCAATCAGATTATAGTTGTTTGCTTTGATTTAGAATTTTTATATAATTTCATTATTTGCTTTACTTTAGATTTTTTTTATTTCATTCATTGCTCTAGTTTGTTCTTTCCTGCAATATGCCCTATAAAGAAATATGAAATTTAATCTAAAATGGAAAAAATCAACCAGCCAACATTGTACGAATCTTTCTCTCCTAGTGAGAGCTTCTTTCTCTAAATGAGAGTTCGTCCAGGCTGGTGTAGTCTTTGATCAATAATTCGAGAAAACTGATTGTCGTTTTTGTTTGCTCTCGGTCAGCTTCTTCGGGTTGAACACGATTCGCTTTCAACAGCTGAAATTGACTCTTCACCAACCGATTAGATCAAGTAGAGGATTTTCTTGGCTTAGATTGGAGATCTGATTGATGTAAGAGGCTTGCCCAGTGGCTTTCAATAGGATCTTGGAGGCGAATTCTGAGTGATCGCTGAAGGGGATTCAGGTGGAAATTGAGGCCATCAGATAGGGGCTATCGGCTGATAGCTGCCTTGAGTTCGTTTCTTGCATCTTTTTCTTGGAGTTAAGGCGGACAATAGAAGTAGATATAGTCTGATGCTTAGTAGTATGTGTATGTAGAAGGTTATTTTTGCATTAGTGCCGTAATAGATTCTTGTTTTGATTACAGTATATAGGCAAGATGGAAGCGACATTAGGGGGTGATACTCTCCCCAGTCTAGAGTCGGAGGAGTTGGAGGAAATAGTGTTGGATCTTCAGCCTGATCTGGAAACAGCTGACTAGGTTATATCTCTCGTTGGGAAGATTATATCGGAAAAGAAGTTGAATCAGAAAGGTATTATGAATATATTGTTGAAAATTTGGAAGAACTATGGAATACATGCGATTACTTTTCTGGATGAAAAAATGGTGCATTGTGTGTTTATGAACTGGGAGATGATTGATTGTGTTTTGGAAGAGGGGCCATGGAATATTATGGGATGTATATTATCTCTTCAGAAATGGTTGCCAACACAGTCTCTGCAGGATTTGTGCTTCACAGAAGTTCCGTTTTGGGTCCAAATTCATGGATTGGCTCTTAATCTGATGACCAAGTCGAATGGGTGGGTAATTGGCAAACAGTTTGGCCAAGTGATGGTGGTAGAGGACCCAGGAAATATGGGGGAATTCTGTAAAGGATATCTGAGGATCAAGATAAAGCTGAATATCATGGAGCCTATCAAAGCTGGATTTTGGCAGATGAAGTCTGTAGGGTGCAAGAAATGGAGAGCAGTGAGATATGAAAGACTAGGGGACCTATGTTATACATGTGGTAAGCTGGGGCACACTGACATTAGCTGTATAGTGGCTACTCAACCGGTTATGATGAGCACTGGTTAGCAGACTTATGGCCCCTGGTTAAGAGCTCCTACGCCAAGAGGTAATGAGGATCTTGCCAAAACTCTTCCACCAAGGCCAAACTACTTACGGCCTAGAACTCTAGTAAGATCGAATATGCATAAAAAGGCCACTGATGGATTATCATCTAAATCCCCGAATAGTCAAGAATCCCAAAAGTTGGTTAAAAAGGTGCCTGAATTGCACCAATCCAGCATTGAGAGTATACCAACAAAGTGTGCTGATCTAAATCATCAATCTCAAGCTCCTGATACACCAGGGGAATCTGATACTACTGGAGCAGAGGAGGATGAGTCCAGTGAAGTGATGTTTCAGAGAGGGGTTAGGAAAAGATGTAGGCCCCCTAAGAGGAAAACGGCAGAACTGGAAAATTTAGTAGAGGAAAATGCTGGAAAAAAGAAAACTCGGGAGAATAACACAGCTGAACATGGGTCTGGTGGCTGCCCTTCAGCCACAAGGGTGCCGTGATTATTATGAGTTGGAACTGCCAGGGGATAGGGCCAACCCTGAAAGTTCAGTACCTGGAGTGGCTCTTAAGGAAATACAAACCACAAATATGTTTTTAAATGGAGACAAGGAACAAGAAAGAGAAGTTGGAAATGGTTAGAAAGAGAATCAAGTTCAAAAATACTTGGTATGTTGAACCTATTGGAATGTCTGGAGGGCTAGCTCTTTGGTGGAACGATGCTGTTCATATTAGTATTGGTATGAGGTCAAAGAATTTTTTGGCTACAACAGTCACAGACGATAAGACTAATACCAGTCAGATTGCTTGGGTTTATGCAGACCCAAAATTCCTGGACAGGAAGAGAAACTGGGATGTCCTAAAAGGATTAGCTTCTAGAAATACATTACCCTGGGTTTGCATTGGGGACTGGAATGACATAGCTGCCGAAGATGAGAAAATTGGAGGTAGGCTGAAAGCTCAGGATCAGATTATGGAATTCCAGGATATGATGCTAAAAAGCCAACTTCATGATGTTGGCTTTCAAGGACAGAAATACACCTGGTCAAATGGCAGAAAGGATGAAGTAGTTCAAGAGAGGATTGATAGAGCTTTAGTGAGCCATTCCTGGAGAGTTATGTATCCAAATTCTCTGGTGTATCATAGCCCTCGAATTGGTTCTGATCATTGCCCTATAATACTAAAAACTGAGTGCGAATGTATCAGGGGCAGGAAAAAGTTCAGATTTGAGCACATGTGGACTCGGGAGCCGACTTGTAAAGATACTATTAAAAAATCCTGGGATGTGAAGGTAGGAAAGGACACATATGCTCTTCAAGACAGATTAAGAAGCTGTAGCAAAGAGTTGATTAAATGGAGTAAGGCACACTTCCTAAATAACAGACAGGAAATTGAGGCTTTAACGACAAAACTAGTTGATATGCAGGACAACTATGAAACCCAGGATAGGAGAGATGAAAACCAAATCATTAGCCAAATAGAGGAGCATTGGTCTAGAGAGGAAATGTACTGGCACCAAAGAAGTAGAGTTGATTGGTTAAACCTGGGGGACAGAAACGCTGACTACTTCCACAACGTAACTATGTAGAGAAGAGCCTCAAATAAAATTCTGAGGATCCAGAATGAGCAGGGGATATGGATGGAGAATGAGGGTGATATTATAAACTTGTTCAAGCATTACTATACAGATTTATTCAAGTTAGAAGGGGCGATAGGAATGAGTGAAGTGCTGGGTCACATAAAAACAGTAGTTCAAGAAGACATGAAAGAGGAGGTTCAAAGAGATGTGTCAGCAGAGGAAATCAAGGCAGCTGCTCTTTAGATGGCTCCTCTTAAGGCACTTGGGCCGGATGGTTACTCAGGAATATTCTTCCACAAATACTGGGAAGAGGTTGGGGAAAGTGTCACCAGCGCAGTCCAAACTTTTTTTAAGCAAGGTATTTTTAATGCCTCCATAAATCGAACAACTATTGTTCTTATTCCTAAAGTTCCCCATCTTGAAAATGTTACACAATTTAGACCTATAAGCCTGTGTAACTATTGCTACAAAATTATCTCTAGGGTCCTTGTTAATAGACTAAGGCCATACATGAATAATATTATATCACCTTTTCAAAATGCTTTTGTTAATGGGAGACAAATACAGGATAACATTTTAATAGCTCATGAGGCTTTTCATTGGTTAAAAACAAAAAAGAAAGGTCTTGACTGGAATATGGCAATAAAAATTGACATGCAAAAAGCGTATGATCGTGTAGAATGGTCTTTTTTGGAATGTGTTATGGGAAAAATGGGATTTCCTTTTAGGTGGATTAATTGGATTATGACCCTAGTTGCCTCAGTGTCTTACTCTCTTTTGATTAATGGTAAGGAGACTGAGGTTTTTAAGCCCACAAGGGGCATAAGACAAGGTGACCCTTTATCCCCTTATTTGTTTATAATGATCACTGAAGCCTTATCTCAAATGCTAATCAACACAGCTGAATTGAAAGATATTGAAGGTATAAAAATGGCCAACCATTGTCCACATTTGACTCATTTATTATTTGCAAATGACTCCCTCCTTTTTATGAAAGCCAGTGTCAAGAATGGGCATCACCTGTAGATGGTTATTGCACAGTACTGCCAAGCCTCAGGGCAGAGAATAAATTTAGATAAATCTACTATTTTTTTCAGCCCTAACACTCCTGTTGCCCTGCAAGACAAAATTAGCAGGCTTTTGAAAATTCATAAAGAAGAAAATCCAGGGAATTATCTGGGGCTGCTTACTATCTGGGGACGATCAAAATGTGAAGCATTGGCCTTTCTTAAAGATAGAATCATCAGGAAAATTCAAGGGTGGAAGGAGGCATTACTTTCATACTCAGGTAAAGAAATCCTGCTGAAATCTGTTCTTTCTGCATTACCCTCATATGCAATGGCCCTTCTAAAACAAAAGGTCTGCTGGCAAGTTCATGATGGTCATTCAATTTCTGTTTGGGAAGATGCTTGGATTCCAAAAATATGGGGTCTTAAGCTTCAGCCAAATATTGAAATTCCCATAGAAATAAGAAATATGAAAGTTGATAGCCTTATTGATGGGTGCACTCATACATGGAAGTTAGATAAGATTGCAAATTTGATTACTAATAAGGAAAAACAAGCTATACTTCAGATCCCTATCAGCCACTTTCCTGGAAATAAGCTGGTATGGCCATATGAAAAAGCTGGTAAGGTAACAGTCAGGTCCGCATATGAGATTCAAAAAACCATTGCTTTTAATTTCCCTTTGGCCTCAACATCTCATCAGATAAACCCTTGTGTGTGGAAGTTATTCTGGAAAATAAAATGCTCTCCCAAAATTCAAAACTTCATATGGAGAGCTTGTCATAATGCTGTAGCTGTCAGGCAGAACCTAGCTAAAAAGGGTACCAAGATAACTCCTACTTGTCCTTTCTATGCTCATGATGAAACTATGGAACATATGCTTCTCCAATGTGAGTGGACTCATATTATCTGGTTTGTGTGCTTGGATTATAAACCTCAAAATGCTGAAATCCGAACATTTGATCAATGGTTTATGGAGGTTTGTCATTCTTTAAAGTTTACACAGGATAATAATGAAATTATTATTTCCACTATTGCCTATACTTGCTGGTTTGTTTGGTTGGCAAGGAATGAAGCTGTTTTTCAAAAGAAAAACATCATTCCTGATGGTGTAGTTTGCAGGATACAGGGTGCTGTCACTGAATTCTACCAAGTCCGCCAGAATGGGAGCATAAGCAAATTTCTGTCCGCATCTGCTACCACTGAAACATGGAAGAAGCCAGCAAGGGGAGTACTAAAAATTAATGTGGCGGTTAGCGGTGGACAGCCTAATGGGATGGCATACCTATTGAGAGATTGGCAGGGGAGTATTTTGGAGAACCAAGTCATGGCTGATACTGGCACTTGCAAAGAGGCAGCAGTAGCAGAAACCTTTCGAACAGGGCTCAGGGACATGCTGAGACTAGGATACACAGCAGTAGAAGTTGAGATCGCAGACAAAGAATCAGTCGACTGTCTAAAGGGTAAGGGTAATTGGCGGATTGGCACATTAGTATCAGACATTAAAACTTTACAGTGTTCCTTCTCTTACTATACTATTAGGGAGATTTCGAACAATGCTAATATGTGTGCTATGCATATAGCTAAATGGGCGAAGGCACAGAAGAGGTAAAATTGGACAACTTGTCCCCCCTCTGTGTATGCCTTTCAAAATGTCTTGGATGTAAACTTTGAGCCCCCTTGAGGCTTTCTTTGTAATAAAAATTGTTCTTTAGTCCAAAAAAAGAAAAAACCAGCCAACATTGAAAAATTGATATCTTATTCATTTTCTATCAGTTCTTATTTATTCTTTTATTAGTAGTTGTTTTATCTTTTATGAGTAGTTGTTTGTTTTTTTTACTAGAAGTTGTTTGTTATTTATCAATTTGTGCTTGTTCTAAAAATAAATTAGTTGTATGTTCTTTTATTAGTTATTATTTATTATTTATTAGTAGTTAATTATTTTTTATCAATTCCTGTTCACTCTTTAGATAAACTAGTTTTCCATTCTTTTATTAGTAGTTATTTATTAATTTGCCAGTATTTATTTTTTCTTTTACTAGTAGTTGTTAGTTTTTTTATAAATTTTTTTTATTCTTTAGATAAAATAGTTATCTGTGATAACTCTCCTAGTCAATGCCTTGTTTGATTTAGTAAGTATGTTTAATTAAATTTTTTTTATTTAAATGCCTCAAATTAAATGGTAATTTTGAACCATGATTGGCATAGCCATAATTTCATTGAAATTAAGGTCACGTAAGACCGTAAGTAACTTTAATCATTGGATTAAAAAATGAAAGTTAAGGGACTAAAATGCACTGACTAAAGAATTAGGGCTTTTACACGGCATAAAAATAAAAAGCTAGGGGCAAGGAAACAATTCTTCCCCTTTGGGACCTAAAGACAACCAGCTGGTGAAGGGAGAAATAAAATAAAAATAATTTGGCATGTGGAAGAAAATTTTGTCAAAGTTTTAGTAGGAGTAGGTGATGACCTTTAAAACAACACAAATAACTATTCAACATATATTTCCCAAGCTATTTTTGTTCTTCCTTTTCCTACATAGCTCATCTTCGATTTCTTCAAAATCCTACAAAATTCATGCAAAATTGAAGGTCCCAAAGCATATATATCAAAGCTTTAGCTTATGTTTGGTGGTTTGGGTGCATTTGTCTTGTCTCTTGCAAGTTTTGGCTTTGAACCCTAAGATGAGTTTGTCCATGGGTTTAACTTGGTTCTAAGCTTGAAATATGGTTAGTGATGGTCTTAATTTAGTGCTTGTGGTCCCCATTTTGCATGGAATTAGGCTTGAAACTCAAGGGAAATAAATTGAGCTCAGGGGGCTTTATGTGGCTTATTTGCTTTGATCTTGCTTTGGTTTGGATTTAATGTAAGAGGTTAAGTTAATCTAAGTTAAATTGATATCTTTCATATTTATTTCATGAATGGGAAGTGAAATTGGAAGTGCCAAAGAGATCGAATTGCTTGGAGATTAAGTGGAATAGAGGAAAGGGCATGGTAGGCAGAAAATGGTTGCACTTCTAGGGGTAAAGCGATCGCACCCCCATGGTTGGTGTGAAACCATCAATTCCAGAAAAATGGCCAAAAGTGAGATGCTATTGTATCTCATATTGGGGTGTGACCGAATCATGCCTTATTTTGCCCAAAATTCATCCTACGTGGCATTTATGCATTATTAAGGGCTTTCTTCCAATTCCAACAACATCGTAAGTGTTAAATATATTCCAAATTCATTTCTAAGTTAATTATAAGCATCAATTAAGTAGGATAATTAAGTGTGTGGTTTAAGAGGGCTAGGTTTGGTGGATAATTAAGGGTACCTTAAGGAGGAATTAAGGTGCCAAGTGGGGGCTAAGCAGGGTTCAATTTCTCTAATTACCTAAATGTTGGGTCATGGACCCTGGGCAAGTATAACCTAAGGAAGTTTTAGCCAAGCTAAAAAGCTTGGTAAGTAGGTCCACTAAGGGAGCCCGAGTCAAGTTCGAAGAACTTGGCGAAGTCAAGCCACTAAGTCAATTACCCCGCACATTAAGCAAGGGAAAGACGGGTAAGTGATGCGAGTGGGTGAAGACCTATTCTAGAACTCATAAACGGGACTTAAGGGAGGTAAATAATTTGGGATATGTGGGCCAGTGTCTTAAGTACTTTTGCCATTTGAGCTCATGGCAAGTCTAAGAAACCTTAGGGTGTAACAAGTCCTAAGTATTGTATGTTGCATATCATTCACTCATGCATTGCATTTATCATTATTTTATTATTTACGGTTGATTGTTAGAAACTTGGTTGTTTTTTTTCCATATGTACATGGTTGCTTGAGTTTCCTTGTAGGTACCAAGGGACCCCTTACTAAGCACGATAACATACTCACTCTCTTAAACTTATCTATGCAGGTACTAACCCCACGCTCAACAACTAGGTGAATAGTTGTGGGTTAAGTTTCTTTATTTTGTAGTTACTTATTCTACTTGAAACCTTCTGTTTCCAAGTTACCTATAAGCTAAGTTTTGTACCAACTAAGTATTTGTGCCTTTACGGTCTAGAGGCTAAGACTTGCATAAGGACAAGTGAGAGCTTTGCACTAGGAGCTTGATAGCTCAAAGGTGGGAGCTCAAGTAGATGATCTTAGGAGTGTTTTACCTTGTATATATGGTATCTTATGTGCTATGACATTACCTCTATTAGGACATATTGTGATGTAAGACCATTAAGTTACTTTTGGGTACATACTAGAGCTTACGTGTGTGTACAAACTATTCTTGGAAGTTTAAGTAACTAATGTTTTATTGTCTTGGCACATTTTAAATATGTTTTAAATGAAGGGCTTGAGGGACATTTTCTTTATTTATTTTATTTATTTGAGTTGCATTACTAGGATAAATGCACGCATATCTTCCTACAGGTTATGCTAAGTAACTAGTTGCACGTAAATTATTTTAATTTACTGACAAATAATAGTTAGCCAATAGTAATTAACTTAGATCACAATCCCTAAGAGCCTTCATGCTAAGTAATCCGGTGACCTGGAACCCCGCTTCGTGACATTATTTATTTTTTTATTACTAGTTATTTATTCTTTTATCAGTAGTTATTTGTTCTTTCACTAACAGATATTTGTTCTTTTATAAATTTTTGCTTGTTCTATTCTTTTATAATAGTTATTTATTAATTAATAAACAATTATTTTTACTTTTATCAATTCATATTTCACTACTTAAAAAACATGCATTTTGCAATAGCCAAGCCATTGGAAAATTTGAACACAATAAGCTGTTGGACAAAGTGCATACCAAATTTTCCAACGGCTTGCTCATTGGAAATTTCCAATGCATTAAGCCGTTGGAAATTTCAAAATTTCAATTTCCAACGTGAAAACCATTGGAAATTCTAGACCTTGGAAAATGATACTATTGAACCAATAATTTTTACAATTTTAGAAAGTAAAGTAGTATTGTGAAAATATTTTGTTATATATATATATATATATATATATATATATATATATATATATATATATATATATATATATATATATATATATATATATATATATATATATATATATATATATATATATATATATATATATATATATATATAAAATAAGAAATAACAATAATAATAATAATAGTAATGTATATTTATATTATATTGATATTTATATTTATATATATTCATTTTGATATATTTATTTATTTCTTAGTTCTTTTATTAGTGGTTATTTGTTCTTTTATCAATTCTTACTTATTCTTTAGATAAACTAGTCATTTTTTTATTGGTAGTTACTTGTTCTTTATTAGTAAATCTTGTTATGGTTGAACATCATTTCAATGCCCTGATTTTACTAACACTGGAAGGCTCTTTGGGAACTATGATCCCATGTAGGCTATAATTGCCTAATTATTACTTACAAAGTATCTTAAAACTTTTATGTGTAACTATTTCTTAGCCTACCCTACACAAAAAATGTGCATGCGTTATCCTGGCTATACGTTAATAGTAAATAAGGAAAAAATAATAAAATAGTGAAATGGCCTTTATCTAAAAATAATAATTTACAAAAACCACAATGTAAAAAAATTTAGTTACTTTAGCTTCAAGTAACAACTATGTACATACATCTAAACCTTATACAAACCCAAATCTAAGTCTAGTGTTATACACACCAATGGATACTAGTAGAGGTAAACATAGTACACAAAGTACTAAATGTACAAAGCAAACACATCTAAGATCCTTTTTTAGTTCCCACTTAAGCTTAAGCTTGCTTTAAGTGCAAGCTGCACATTCCTTGTTTTTACCCAGCCTTAAAGTTGAAAAGACATCATTTTGATCAGTACTAACTTGTTATTCAGTAGACCATGGAAGTTTGGTATTTCAATGCAGAACAACAGATGAGATATTCTGTATAGGTTAAGGAAAGGAGGAAAGAAGTGTGTGCTTTGTATACAAGAAAAGAAGAGTTTTTTACCCAAAACATCTAAACTAGAATGGCGGACTTTTCTCACCCTTACGCATTAGGAATGAGAATTGTTTGGAGAAATAATGGAGACCAAGGGATTTTACTCTTTTGGTACTGAGACAGGCCCTCCTTATTTTAAAGTCACGTGTAGAAAAAGTTGCAAAAACAATTCAAGTTCCATTACAGGAATTTCGGGACATGATGCTAAAGGAGTCACCTGATGAACTTCCACTAATGAGAGACATTTAGCATCATATTAGTCTGATTCCTGGAGTAAGTTTGCCCAACTTGCCCACCACCAATTGAACCCGAAGGAGTGCGAAAACTGGTGGAAAATAGTGGAAGAGTTGCTATGCAAAAGATATATTCAGGAAAGCATGAAACCATGTGTAGTTCCCGCTTTCTTGAAACCTAAGTTGGATGGGAGTTGGAAGATGTGTATTGACAGCTGAGCCATCAATAAAATTACTGTTGGCTATAGATTTCCTTAACCTAGTTCGATTACATGTCAAATTCATTGCATGGGTTGGTACTACTTTCCAACATTAATCTTAGGAGCGGGTATCATCATATTAGAATTCAACCAGGAAATGAGTGGAAAACAGCATTCATGACCAAGGATACGATGTATGAGTGGCTGGTCATGCCATTTGGTCTCACCAATACACCGAGGACATTTATAAGGGTGATGAAATAGGTACTAAAACCATTTTTGGGAGTCTTTTTGTCATATATTTTGATGATATCCTTATTTATAGTCACTCAGAGGAAGAAAATGTATCATACCTGCGACAAGTACTCGTAGTCTTGCAGAAGAATAAGCTATGTATGAACTTGAAAAAGTGTAGTTTTATGACTGGCAAGATGTTATTCTTGGGTTATAAAGTCAACGTAGAAAGGATTCAAGTGGATGAAGCGAAGATTTGGGCCATCAAAGAGTGGCCCACACCGAAGAAAGTTTTTGAAGTTCAAAGCTTCCATGGGTTGGCCATTTTCTACAGGTAATTTATTCGAGATTTGAAAAGCATTGCTACCCCTATTATAGAGTGTTTGAAGAAGAGGAAGTTTCCTAACCTTGCTTGGATGACATGCTGCTTCAGTTGCATGGATTGGTAGTGTTTTCCAAAATTGATCTCAGGAGTGGGTATCATCAAATAAGAACTCAATTTAGGGATAACTGGAAAATAGTGTTCAAGACCAAGGATAGGTTATATGAGTGGCTGGTCATGTTATTCGGTCTCACCAATACATCGAGCACATTTATGAAAGTGATAAGTTAGGAACTAAAACCATTTATTGGGTGTTTTGTTGTCGTATATTTTGATATTATATTCATTTATAGTCATTCAGAACAAGAGCATGTATGAACTTGAAGGAGTGCAGTTCTATAACTAGCAACATATTATTTATGGGCTATGTAGTCACCGTATAGAGGATTCAGGTAGGTAAAGCCAAGACATGGGCCATTAAAGAGTGGCCTACACTAAAGATAGTTTTTAAAGTTCAGAGCTTCCATAGGTTAGCTACTTTCTATAGGTGGTTTATTTGAGATTTTGGTAGTATTACTACCCCTATTATCGAGTGCTTAAAGAAGCGGAAGTTACATTAGGGTGGGGAGGTAGATACAAGCTTTGCCCTGTAGGAGAAGAAGTTGTGCACCACACCAATTCTTGCCTTACTAGATCTTGAGGCTCCGTTTGAGGTAGAGTATGATGCTAGTGACGTGAGAGTTGGTGCTATCCTTTATAAATGACATAAACTTGTTGCTTATTATAGTGAGAAACTTTTTGAGGTGAGGCGTAAAACGACCACCTAAGAAAATAACAACCTGTATGCTGCTGATAAGGTAATCAACTATGCATTCCTAAAACTATGTTAAAGGGAAAAATGACCGAGATATGCGTGGTGAAGGCTTAGGTGAACATATGGGGAGAAATAAGTCCTTTGCAGTAGTTGAGGAGCATCATTACTGGCCACATATGCATAGGGATGCATCTAGGTTTGTGCAGAGGTTTGTGTGTGCCAAACAGTGAAGGCGCAATCCCAGAATGCTGGTCTGTGTACCCCTTTACCTGTTCCAGATAATACTTGGTAGAATTTTGCTATGGATTTTATTCTCAGATTACCTCAAAGCCAAAGAGATGTAGATTTTGTATGTGTTGTGGACAGATTTTCTAAAATGGTTTGTATATAATAAAATAATTAAATTTAGGTGTACAAAAAAATATATGCTTGCCCCTAAATTTGTGACATGCTCCTTCTGTAATGATCGGGGTGCCTGTAACCAAGAAATATAAGGCTCATCCCACAGCCTCCTCTGAATGCCAGACTCTTAGGTAGACCATGGTTTTCAAAGACCCATTTATTTTGGACCAGGTTAACCTTGAGACAATTAGTGGATAAGTTAGAATTTGTGTTGAGATTTGTAGAGTATAGTAATAACAAGAACTTTAATAGATGCAATTATATGCTATTATTAATAGATAACATTTGAAACTGGTACTATTAGTGCTTCTAAGAATGCTAGGTATTTGTTGTGGTGAAACCTTTGCTATAGATGTTTTATATATTATAATCTAATTTTATATGTTATAAAATTTTTATGAACAATTTTTTTTGTTGAGAAAATTGGATGTACAATTGTGAACAAAGATGTATTCCATAAAAAATGAACAAAGGTGTATAAACATCATAATAAAGCAAGAAAACATGAATAATTATGAACAAGGGTGTACTCCAAAAAAATAAAAAATGAACAAAGGTGTACAAGTATTATAATAAAGTGAGAAAATGTGAACAATTATGAACAGAGATGTACTTCAAAAAAATTAAAAATGAAGAAAGGTGTACAAGCATCATAATAAAGCAAGAAAAATATGAGGAACATAATTGTACAATCATGTTGCTGAAAAAATGAATTAGGTAAAAGGATAAAGTAAAAGAACACTTTTCAAATCATTTGTATTATTCTTTAACTTCTAATTTTAATTGTTATCTAATTTCCCTTTGTGATTATTGACCATTAAGTCCTAATTTTTCATTAGTGAGAGTTATTTATATATTCCTAAATTAATCCCACATTTTCTGCCCTATAATTACTCACAATAATAGTCAACCTTAAACTTATTAAGTTACCAAATTCAAATAATTGACTTAAGTTATCAATTAATAGGGGTAAAAGTGTCCAACATGATATGGGTCCATAAACGCCATGGTCCATGGTCAAGAGCCTCCCACTGAATGGATGCTAACGTTAACCATACACACTCATCAATAAAAAAGTTGTATGAAATTGAAAATATTGTTAGCAAATAAATTACTGTAAATCAAAGTTAATTATATCAATTACACTAGGTGAATGTTGTTAATACTTACTTGCGATGGACAATCACTCAATGATCTCACGAAGGGGGAGGTGGAGTTAAGTCGGCATTTCTCAGTCTTCAGGGTTTCATCCTTCGTCCGCTTAGTATCAGATGATCGGTTGGAGGCAGGTGGGTTACCCTACTCTTGCTTGTGCCCGCTTAAATGTGGGCTCAAGAGGATGCCTAGCTCTAGGTGTTCGATGGAGGAAGCGTCGAGCTCAAAGGTCTGTGGGTTGGTGCTCATAGGCCAATACGAGGCGTGCTCGGGAATATGACTCATGTCCGTGTGATACCCCTCCTACGTATCACTGAATAGTTGACTACTAGATGTGCCAGTGACTAATGTGTGGGGCACATATGGTCTCTAGCCTTGAGTAGGCGGCACCAGTCGGTGGCACCTGAGTCAGCAGTACCTATGTTGGTGGCACTGGAGTCGATGTCACTAGAGTTAGCAGTACCTACATCAGTTGGACATGGGTGGTAAAGTGGTGTACCAAGCATCCTCGTGGACCTTATCCACATCTTGGGTCATGCTTATAATCAACTGGGGCCTTGCCGTGACAAGCCATCCTAAAATCTACAACAACTTTTACTATATATGAATTTACATATTTATTCAAAATTTATTTGACTTTAATGAAATTTCATTAAATTCTATTAAGTTTTGAGTTAAATTATATTAGGATGATTATATTAAGTTAAAAAATTAATTTCTATTATGTTGTCTTAAATTTTTATTGAATGTATTAAAAAAATAAATTGGCGTGAAAATTATTGAAATTACTTGCACTTGTTAAATAGAAGGAGTATGTAATAAAACCAACTAACATGTAATTAGTACCAAGTAATTAATATGATGTAGTAATTAACTTTTCCAACTAATAAATTAACAACTAATTTTCAATTGAACTAATTCATTAAATAGACCTATTTAGCAATGTGCCATAATTAAACAGACCTAATTAATACCAACTAACTAACAATCTAATAATTAAATAGAACTAATTAACAACATATATGAACAAAACTACTAATTAGCAATTAATGAAGAGCAAATTAATTAACAACATATATCATTAACTACTAATAACTAGACATAATTAACAACAATCATACTTAACAACTACTAATTAGCAATTAATGAAAAAAATTAACAAAATTACTAACATGCATGTGTGTGTGTGTGCGCGCCTATATAACTACCTAAGTAACTTAAACAAAAAGGCTCGGCACATTCCTGGGGGGGAGATTTCGTAGAGAGGCTGAGGGACATTTGACTCTAGTCAAAATCCACTTCAAACTTTGCCCATTGGCCTCTAGCGATGTGGTTGGACATTTGATGAGCTAGATAGAGCTAGATACTAGAACCATGCCGCTGGCCTGTACATAGTGACCAGATATACTAGCATGCACCCTTACCTCACACACTATAGGGGATTGACATTGGCATCACAGAGGCTCCCAGACACGCAAGGTAACAATCATCCGTCATTGGACTTCATGGACGAAGTGCCACAGCACAAATGTCCAACTATGTTTCAATCAAGAGTTGATCAATACGACCTTAGGTCATTGGCTCTCAATCAATCTGGGATGTTCTCAGAGCAATTACCTTGACGAAACAGTAATTGATGATGGGACAATAGCAAGGAGGGCGCGAATCTAGCAGGACACTCCCGCAAGGGAGACTTCTAGTGATTAAGAGACTTTCAACGCTTCACCGATCCCTAGGGGCCCACCAAATTGACTTATGGACACCACCTCCAGCAAGAGAGTGTCAAACAATTGTCCCACACGAGTAAGTATACTATATTTTCAATGTTTTCTTAAAGCCAAGAATTTCCAAAATTCCTTTGAATTAATTAAAATTTTAATTAATCATTGCAATATTTTACTAAATATGTCTATCTAGTATATCAAGTATTCTGTTGTTCGACAACTGTCAAGTGGCCCTTGGCCCTTATGGACAGAGATACCACATAAGATACGTAAGGAGTATATCGCCCAACGATCGTAAGTTTCTTAACTATTTTTCAAGTATTCACATTAGGTGGTTGGTGTTTAATTAAATTGACATAATGTTAGGAGTCTTATCAGTGGGACAATTGGGACTTCATTGATATCGCTGACTCATTTTTTACTATTACTTGAGTTCCACACAGAGTATGCAAATGAAGGGCAGAAGCGGTGAAGACAGCCTCGGGGTGGAATACCCAAAATCCTGACTTCAATTTCCTGTGGCCGCATGTTGCCCTCATATACGATGCCAACTTATGGTAAAAAATGTGTGACTTCTGGTAGGAGTAGCAACATATATAGTTTTAATATGGGAAAAAGGTCAAGAAGATGATGGATGAGTTGAAGGCTATCATGAAGCAAAAGATGGACTTTATTCCCGGTGAGATACATTCAAACCGAATTCTAAGTCCTGCATCTGTTTTCACATTTATTATATAATATTATTTCATTTGTTAATTCTTAACACATTGTTGTGGGTGAAAGAATTTGAAGGATAGGATCCATCCATCAAGGATTAGCGGACCAAGGCGCACATTCAAAAGAAGCCTAGTCAGTTGGAAGATTATGTCACACCCTAGCTCAAGGTAAACTTCTCCTTTTTCAATCTAGTATTTTGGTACTTACTAACAAACACCTTATGGCCCAACCCCACATAAGATGTATAGAAAAAGGTACTCTAAATGGGTGATAATCCCGGGGTCATTTCTGCAAAGGCTCTCCAAGTACTTCCCATAGGTTGGATGCCAAGCTAAGTAAATCCCAAGTTATTTTTCTCAAATAAGTTTTATTATGCAAGAAAATTAAGCTAAGTAAGGTTAAGTTGAGTTCCAAAGTGTAATTGGCATCTAAAGAGTGAAAATGGCAAAATGGTAATTTTGGCCCAAGTCAATGGCATGATCGTAATTTTAGTGAAATTAGGTTCATGCTAGTTTTTGAGATAAATATGTTAAGAATGTAAATGTTTCAAGTCATTTGAACTAAAAGTATGAGTTAAGGGTTAAAAATGCACTAAGTGAAAAACTAAGCTATTATGTCTTATAATGGCTTAAATGGCTTAAGGGCAAAGTGTGAGGGTAAGAAAAACCTTTCTGTGGGACCAAGGAATGATGGTGTAGGAATAGTTTAAGTAGCCTAAGTGAATCAAAACTAAAAGTAGAGGAGAAATGGGCTTAATGGAATAGTTGAGATATTTTTAGGATGGAGGATGACACTATTCATCATCTCTTTCATTTGGAAATTTCGTGGCTACCTCTCCTCCATAGCCCTCCATCTCCAAACCTCCTAAATCACCCAAAATTCCATGAAAATTAAAGGTCTTAAAGCCATCCCAACAAGCCCTTAGCTCATTTTTTGTAAAATGGGTGCATTTGGAGTTATTTTTACAAGTTTTTGGTTCAAACTGTAAGGTAAGTGTCTTTGATCCTTGTGGGTTAGTTCTAAGCTTGTTAAATGGTTAAAAATGGCCTTAATTTCTTGCCTTGGTGTACAATTGGGTTGAATTCAAGCTTGGAACTCAAATGAACTCCATTGAGCTTAATTATGCTTGTTGCTTGCTTCTTGCTTTGTGGATGATTTAAGATAAGGGATTTATGTTATGGCACAATTAAATGATGTATAAGTAGTGTTAGAACACCTGGAAGTGAGTTGAAATAAGCCACAAGTGATTGGAACTAGTTTGGTAAGGTCTGGAGCAAGTTTGGTTGAAAAAAGAGCGAAGAAAAGTAGCTCCAGGGGTTAATGCGGTCGCCTGATTATTTTGATGCGATCACATCGAGCTCAAAAGGAAGAAAAGGCTTCTTGAAATGTACAAAGCTATCATACCAACTATGCTGGTTTTATCGCATCATTTCCAGCAACGTCCATAAAATCAGAATGCTGTCGCACCACAATATACAATGCTACAGCATTGTGCTTGAATTGTGCCAACCTTGTTTCTAAGTGTCCCAAATCAAGTCCTAGGATTTAAGTATGCATCAATAAGTGGGTAATAAGTTTGTAGTTAAGAGGGCTAAAGAAAAGTGGATAAGTGAGGTACCTTAAGTCACAAATAGCATACTAAGGAGAGACCTAGTGTTGTATGAGTCCTCCAATGGCCAAGGGGTGAGATCGTTAACCTTCGGCATTGGAGAGGGACCCAAGAAATGTTCGGGACCCTTGATGACCCATAGGAAGAGTCCAAGTGTCTTCAGGTATTGAGCGATGCCCAAGAGTCCCAACTAAGTTGACAGGCTCGGTAAGCGAATCCACTAAGTTGCCCGAGTCAAGTTCAAGGGAACTTGGCGAAGTTTGGCCACTAAGATCAATTACCCGGCACAACAAGTAAAGGGAAGTTATGGGTAAGAGGTGAATAAGTAACGATTTACTTTAAGTAGCCTACAAAATGCAGGGAAGGTCAAGTAAGTGACAACTTACTTAAGACACCCGTAAGGAAGACTTCATGGGTTTTAATCAAGTGTTAGCACCGATACAAGGGCCAGTATTCAGGTACCCCAGCCATATGAGCTCATGGCAGTTAAGAACACCTTCGGGTGTAAGGATGTCCTAATTGCATAAACTTGTGCATTCACTCATTGACCCATACATTACATTGCATTATTATAGTTGATTATTGATTGTTTGTGCTTATTGTTTGTTGTGTTGTTTGATTACACATAATGATTTAAATTACTTTACAAGTAATTGCTTGTCAATTATAACCAAAGTGGGATCTTAGTTCCCTAAGAGCCTACTAGTAGTTGCATTTAGGGCACGGAGCCTTGTTCCACCATAATTTCCTCACTCCATTTCATCATTGATTCAAGATCGAAATCCTCAAGGAGCACCACTGAAGAAGACGGAAGAATTTGATCCTATCCCTATCTCATATACTGAGTTGTATATGAAATGAACTTATTTGTGATGTTAAAAAACCAAAGATTTGATAGTTGTGCTCAACTAGTTGATTGTCTTTGCCCAACACCAGAATTTCATGCATAATAATGCTCCACTTAGTCATTTATGTTTCCAAAATCATTTAATGCATCTATTTCGTGAAAACAAGAACATCCCCCACATTCAATGTTGGAGTTTATCATTTGCTCACATGTAGGCTTTTTTATTTTTTATTTTTGAGTGGAATAAAATAAGTTCATTTTTTCCGGCATGTTATTTTCTTTCTACAAGTTATGTTCTAGGAAGGTAGCTCTCAGAACTCCGAGTTCTTAATATACTTTAATTCATTAATTCAAAAGATGCAGTAGGACACAACACAACAACATACAAACACTGAGGCAAAGATAATAATTGAAATTAACAGACAAATAAGAGGCAGTTTATTCATTAATGCCAGTACTAGAAATTATTCAAGTGCCTTATCACTGCTCTTGCAATTACGCATGCATTTTTTACTTATTTTAGGGTTGTTGCCTCATGGAACTAGATGGAAACTGAAGGAATTACAGTGACAAAGTTCCATTCGATACTTGATGTCAGCCCGCCGACATTATCCTTGGTGGTAGAAGTCATAATCTCTAGGTTTGCCTTGACGGTCTCCCAATCAATAACTTGATTAGCAAGATAGATCTTTGTCTAAGCTTGCTGCATGAATGTATGTGGTTCATTAATGTACCTAACTAGGTAAGTTTAAGCCTCACTATAACGCAAACATACCTAAATAATGTTGAGCTATATACCTTCCCAGGTCCAGCTGTAGATTTTTTTCCAAGCGACTACAATTTTTAAGGTAGCTTTTATCTGGGAGGAATCATGGGCTATATACGTCGAAGCTCCTGATGAAGTGTTATTATTTGCTGTATCTGGTAATTGCTCGAGACTTTTTGTGTTGCTGTTCAGGATGGACTGCGGGTAGGGCTTACTAGGGTTCTGCTTGCCATTCCATTCCTTTTGGTCCATCAACCCTGTGGCATAGTTGAGGTAGTTTGAAATGGTGCCGGTGTTTTACCACCAGCCATTATCTACAACTATTGCAGCTAAATTTTGAGAGAAGAATCACTTAAAAGAATTAAGTAAAACATACTAAACCAATAGTAATAGAAAATAAAGGATATTACCAAGTGATTTGGACACTCTTGCTTCAAAGCTTTGCACTTATTTTTTTGCCTATGCTTAGGGCTCTGTTGTGAGAAATATAGCAAATGGAAAACTCTTTTATGTAGAAGTTTGCTGTCTGTTGTCTGTTGTCGATTAAGTAAACGTGGTTATTAATTTTTTAAGGCAAAGAAGTATATAACATACATGTTTAAAAGTGAAATTCTTCTGTCATATGCCTGCTGTGTTCTTCTCCAATTTAAATTTTTTTTATTTTTTCTCTTCATAGCTTGCTTGGGAAAAGGACATTTACACCCCTTAATAAAATTAATCTTCAATAATCACTATATATAGAAATAATCACTTTTAATGTATTACTTACGTTCTTTTTTCAAAAGAATATTTGATTTATGCCATTATAACCTTAAAAAATTGTGACCAGCATACATAGATTCATGGCTTTGTAATTATAAAAAATTATGATTATAACTTTTTGTGGGAAAGAAACTTAAAAAAATACTTAACTAAAAGGGAATTTCAAAAATAACAAGTTCAAAGTTTATATCCTTGTGATAGATAATTTAACATGAATGACACAACAAGGGGTGAAACTATAGGGAGCTAGTAGGGGCCTGGCACTACAAAAAAAAATAGCTATACCCGACAAACAATATAGTTTTCAATCAGTTGCAAAACTAATAAAAGCAACTACAAAAATAGTAGCTTGAAATCGCAGCTTTTTTATAGGTTGCTAAACTCAATCAACTAGAATACAACTGGAAATAGCAACTAAAAAAGTGGATGCAATTGCAGTTGCTAGTTTTGAAGATAGTCCGATCTGATCCACTAAGATTTCAGCTGCTAATTTTGCAATTGATTTCCCACCAAACTAGAGTAACAGTTTCATTTCAGTTGCTGAGTTATTTCTAAATAGTTAGTGGTATTTCAGATGCTTTATGTTGTAGTTATACATACATAAAATATTAAAATTAAATTTCTAATACTGAATTTTAGTTAAATTAAAATATAGAAAGCAATATCTGTTGAGGTGGAGTAGTTAAAATTAAAAAAAACAGCTTCTTAGGAAAAAACAATTCACCTTTGCCATTTTGGATTCAATTCTCCTAAGAATCCTTATCAATCGCCATATAAATGTTAGTATTGTGCCCAAAAAGCCAATCATGAGATGATTGTGTTTTTGCACATTGAGTCATGATATTTTATTGAGACATTAATCCAGCAATTATGTTTGTTGTTTTGTTTCTGCGTAACGTAATAAACATAATTGTAACCCTAGAATAATGATATTCTTAAACGTCCCTAGTCTAGTATTATTGTGGAGCGGGTTGCAATAATACATAATGACTAGCATATGTGGAGACTAATATGAGATATGTAGTCTACATATGGGTACAAGTTGGAGAACTTGTGTACTGGACCGACCCACCATGAGAACACTTCATGGATCGTTATATGAGTGTCATAAGTGATTTTCATAGTGATCATGGTATATGTAGTCCTTCGACCTAATATCAGCAAGGTTCCCTACATGTGAGTCACATACTTTGATACTTTGCTTTGTTGCTCGTAACTGAGTGAACTTGAAGGAGGTCATTGGGTATGTCACATATCATGCGGAGGGATTTGTATGATCAAGATGGGATTTGTCCCTCCTATGTATAGGGAGTGATATCTTTGGGCCCCTTGATAGAGTGAGACTTAGAAAATGCATGGCCATGCTCCGATGAGTTGATATATGATATCAATGTCGTCAGTTTAAGTTGGTCTACTCGGTAATCAAGAAACCAAAGATTGGGCTATACGAGAGTGACACATTCCATGTCTCGTGCTTAGTCTTGATATCTTGGACAAAGGGACAATGGCATATATCGGTGATGATCATAAAGGTTTAGTCGATTCACCGACAATCTTGTCACTTGGGTAGCAATGATGTGTTGCTAGACACCGCTCATTGCTTATGATCAGAAATATGATTTATGATCATTGCCAACATGGCAGGAGCCTATTGGGTCACACACATAGAGCTATTTGGATCATTAGAGTATATGGGCTAATTATTTGGGTTATGGTTTCACTTTAATTTCGTATTAATAATGGGCCAAGGAGTTGAGCCATTATTAAGCCCGAAATTAAATCTTAATTGGATTAGGGCTTTGAAACCCATTAGGCCTGGAAGTTGACTCTCACTATAAATACAACTTTTAAGTGAGAAATTCGCAGGTCTCTTTGCCCTAGCCTCCCAAAAGGACAGCCGCACTCTTCTCTTGCAATTCCTTGGAGGACGCAAGCTAGCACTGCGAGCGCAAGAGAAACGCATCTACCGGGACGTGGTGGAAGCGTGGTGATCCCGAGAGGCTCGTGTGGATACCATAGAGAGCCTGAACACGTCAACTGTTCAGGTTTTGTGATTCGACTTTACAGTTGAGTGAGAGATCTCAACCGAAAATTAGGTATGAAATTTTTGAACACCCGGTTTACCCCGTTTCACTTGGATCCTGGAGGGTTTCGGTTAAATTCCGCTGCGCTGTTTGACTCCCGAAACCCAACAATAAACACCTTAATAAAACTCCATTAACACCGAAGATGGGATCTTGAAATTTGTCAATTCTTGGAGAGAAATGGGATTTGTGTTACTGTTTGAGAACCTTAATCTCGCTCTAGACCTATTAGAAACCAACTACTCCACCATCACCACCAAAACTTTGTTGGCACTAAGGATCAAACACAAACAGGAACACTTTTCTGAAACCTTCCCTAAAAATCTTCAAGACTATTCTAACTTTTTGATTCTTAATCCCATTCGTAGCCCCCTTGCTCCCATCTCCTGCTCAACAACCACCTTCACCATCGTCCAAAAAAGACCAGCAGAGACTATATTGCAATTTGACAACACTTTCGAGCTCTTCCACACAACATTCACCAAAAGATTGGTGATCCAAGTGAAAGGTTTGTATCCTAACCATTAGATTAGAGGCTTTGTTTGGTGATTGGTGCAAATGAGTAGGACCAGATTGATGAGTTAGTATGCCCAACATAAAAAAAGTAGATATGATGCAAAAAAGTTATAAAGTGGTGGCAGCTTTAACTATATGAAATGCAACTAAGTTATTTAGCAACTGAAATGCAACCATAATACAATTTCAGTTGCATTTCAATTATAGTGTTAAGTAACTAAAATGCAACTGGTTGATATTTAACAACTAATATGCAACCATGATGCAATTTCAGTTGCATTTCAGTTGCAGACTCAATAAACTTCATTTCCTATTCAATGCCAAAAGTTTCTGCCCATCTAAATTTGCAACTGACAAGCATCGAGATTTTAGTCCAGTTGGAATTCAGTTGCAAACTTAGTATAACTTTTTATTCCCTATTCATACCTACTATGAAGCCACAAAAATACAACTAAAAGTAAGCAATTGCTTTTCTAGTTGCATATGGTAGTTGCATTTGGCCCTTTATTTTGTAGTGCGGGCTCCCATAAAATTGTAAAATACTAGTAATTTGTTTTAGAATTAAATGATAAATATAACTTTGCTACTTCTTAAAATAGGTCAAAATCCCTTGTAAGGACTATAGCTTAGTAAAATATTTGTTTTGACCCATTCTTTATAAAAAATCTGGGCTTGCCCTTGACGACAACAGGAACATTTTGAGAAATAGGAAAGAGATGTGGCTTTTCACAATTTTCTTAGTTAAAATAAAATATCTAATAGTAAATTGCTCATTATGAGTGTGATATACTTAATGGTATCAATATTACAAAAATCGGTTAGGTAAATGTTAGTAGGAGCATGTCCACCCTAAGTAAATGCTATCCTATAAATCAAGAACTTAGGTTTTAGCTGATCTTTGTTTAATCTATTATTGTTACTAATGATTAAGGAAGAGCGCAAGCAAAAAAAAAAGCAAAAAAAAAAGCAAAAATAGGAAGTCCCTCTCCTAACTAACCATGTCTTGTCCTCGTGAAATCGGTACAACAATAAAGAAAGATTAAGTCCTTAATTACCCAGTTAAGACAAGGATTAATTGTTTTTATTAGTCGCGAAGAAAGAGTCCAAGTCGTTTTTGTTTAAACGATTTAGTTGACTGCGGTAGATGTTAGTGCAGGTGGCGAGGATTACAATTTTTGTGAGTGATAACCTGAGAGCCTTAGGTTAAAATGTTACAACAATATTAGGGTTTTTTTTTAATCATAACATTAGATTGTTTAAGTTTGGGTTTGTGAAATGTTTCACACAGTTTTAATTGTGGGGTAAACATTAAAATATTACTTTAAGGTAAAAAATTTATAATTTTTTCACACCTCTTTACATATATTCTAATTATTTTTTATCATGATTTACCAAATATAAATAAAATATATTGATAAATGTGGTCTGCTTTGGTAAAAATTGAAAGAGAAAAATAAAAAAGAAATAATTATAATAGTTTTCAAATCCCAATCATCCGTTTTTTCTTTTAAATGGCAAGAGCAAAAAAATTTATTAAAAGAATGATGAGAAAATGTACAATTGGAACCTTCCTACTAGCTGCTGGAACAGTGTTAGACCCTTACCCCTAATCCATCACCAACACAAACAAGCACTTAGACAATAAAACTTTCACCTACCACAACCAGTCAAGTAGAAGGAAAGATCATGGAATCATACTCAAAGCAAATGCTAGATCACGACACCAAATAAACTAAGAGCAATCAAAATTCTTGGATCTCTTTGTAATCCAAATAAGGACCATTAGATTTGCCAGAAAATTCAATGGTGAACCAAATTGTGTTAAAAGCCGCGCTGCTGCAAAAGGTTTTCCTAGAGATAATTTTTGCATTACGACCATTCCATATACACCAAATTGATACGAGAAGCACTAGTATCTAGATCGATCATGTTAAAATATACCAACATTTTATTCTTAAAACAAAAAAAATAACGAAATGACACAATATTTATGCTAAAATATGTCTGCCATTTATGTTTTTTTTTATTTTTTATATGAATGTGTTGTACAATGATGTAATGATTTAAAAAAAATAAGAAAAAAAAATATTATTTTCCCCTAAGATGTGTAGCTTGCCACTTAAAGCTATGTTGCTCGGGTGGAAAGCTAAAAGTGAATCTTAGTAGATAATGTTGTCACTATTGTATGTATGATATTTTTCATTCTAAGTGTTGCCTCTACTAGTGTTTATTAGTTTGTATAACACTAGGTTACCTTTGGGTACACATAAGGTTAAGATATGTAATAACCCAAGTCCAGAAGCGTTTAAAAAAATACCTGCCCACACCACATGGGTCATCCTTTATAAAAAAGATAAGCGCTAGGTACTTATGTTCTGGAATTGGAGCCTATATATCCATATAAGGGTTCCCACAATGTACCCATGTGGGATATGGAGGTGTTACAAACTTCTCCCTTATGTACCTAACGTCCTCATTAGGGTCAGTCGGATTACTTGGTTCCTCGTACCAAGTAACCTCTCTAATCGGACTACTTAGCCCCTGACCAAGTAGCATCTAAAATCTAGCCCTTCAAATCTAGGATTAGTCCCGGTAGACGATACATGTGCACGACCACCATGCCACACTATCATTGATCCCGGGTCGGTTCTGATACCATCTACTATCCAAGTCCAGAACCAGTCAATGAAACATCTACTTACACCACATGGGTCATCATTTATGAAAAGGATAAGCGCTAGGTGCTTATGCTCTGAAATTGGAACCTATATATCCACATAAGGCTTCCCACAATTCACGCATGTGGGATATAGGGGTGTTACAAGATATGTGCACTTAGTTGTTAGTTGAAGTTAAAGCAACTACAATTTTCATGTCTTGTCCCGTTTTAACTTATGTTTTATTAACTGGCGCGTCATGGTTTCTTTTACAGTTTTATTTACTTGTTATTGTACAGCCAGGACAACACATGCATATTTTCTATCAATGATAGGCTAAGTAACTAGTTGCTTGTAATAATTTAAATTACTTTACGAGTAATAGCTAGTAAATTGTAATCTAAGTGGGATCATAACCCCTAAAAGTCCTAAAATATTGTGAATTTATATTTAAGTTCCAAAATTTTCCAATTTCTTTTTGAATTTTAAAACTTGCAAAACATCACAACAAGGATTTAGAGCATTTTCTATGTCAATTTTCTACGGAAAAAAGCATAGGAAAACTATTTGCAAGAAAATCGTCTGACAAAAAATTATGTCCGACGGTTTTCATTCACTAAAAGTGTGACAGATAAAACCATAGCACATATGTCAGAATAGGATGGCGGGAAATTATGGCACCAAAACGCTTTTTATGCAAATTAAATAGGTAGGGACCACATGTGCAACAAAAGCGTTGGATATGTTGTCCGACGTTTTTCCTTCAATATGTTGTCCTACACTTCTGAGACAAACGAGGATATGGATGTCCTAAAAATGTAGGAAATTTATTCCTTCGATTTTCCTACAGTTTACTTTTCCTACTTTTTTTTACGTAAATTACTACATATTTGCTACACCAGTCTTGCAGTTTGACTTTTCATATGTATCCTATAATTTTGCTACAGATTTTGCTTATAAATACCCACCCATCTCCTCTTCTCCAGCTCATCTGTGCTACTCTTTCATCATCCATTTTCACTTCTGTTTCAACATCTTCCTCAAATCAATCGTGGTGTTTCAAAATAATTTAGGGGTTAGTGATTTAAATGGTAATTATTTGTTTTTTAGAAGATATAGTTATGTTGTTTTAGGTAGTTGATTTATATGACAGCATGTTGTTGTATAATAAGTATTTATTTATTATACCTTAGATTCTCCATCCATGATTGTGTTGATCACAAATATAATATTGCTCCGATTCAGATTATGAGGAAACAAAATGTATTGGATTAAGTTATATTTGTGATTAACATAATCATGGATTGTCCAAGTTCAACAGTTGAAAGTTGCATAAGCAGTATTGCAATTAATGTATTCCTTTCGTAGTAGCATTTTGTGAATTTTGATAGACTATTTCCTAAATTGTTCCCATCGTGTGTTTCTCAATAAGTTGATGTTGTTGAGAAACACGGTGAACAGAAACTGAAGGGAAATGCTGTTGAAATTTACATATATGCTCCTACAATGGAACAGTTAAAATGCTTTACTGCTTATGCAACTTTCAATGGAGTAGGGCCTTTACCGTAATGGAGTAGGTGTTTTAGTTATGAAAAGTTGACATGTATGTATGACATATATAAGTAATTCATTTACTTTTGTACTATATTTATATTATGTGAAATATAATAAATTTATTACGTATTTATGTTGAGGATTTTTACTGTTTATTTTACAAGGGAAACAAATGGCTGGCAATGGACGTGAGTGGATGTACTAAAGGACAGATATAGGTGGGTATATGAATTCTGGATTTATGGCTGGTATTAATGAGTTTTTACAGTTTGCATATAGTGGAAAGGAGTCAGAAATGATTAAATGCCCTTGTCACAAATGTAATAACAGATTTTATAGAATAGAAGCGAAAGTGAGAGAGCATTTGTTTTGATATGGATTTACGTCAAACTATTACATATGGCACTATCATAATGAACAATATGATAGCAATTTGCATAATTTCAGTGTGGCCCGTAGCTATTTTCCATCGCACTTATATGGAGGGATAAGTGGGGAATCAAGTAATGTCAATAGGTATGAACAGATGGTACGTGAATCAATAGGTCCGTTATCATCAAATGTAGGATCAAGAGTTTATCGATGTTGATGTCGAAGAAGCTGATAATGCTAGTGATAATAATGATAATATGTTCGATGTGTCTGAAATGAGGGAGGGGTTACCTAATCCGACCGCACAACAATTTTATAATTTGTTGGATGATGCACATGCACGGTTGTGGAATGGGTGCACTAAACAAACACGATTGTCTGCAATGACCTAATTGTTAAGATGCAAAAGTAAGTTTAATATGACGGATCATTATTTTGATAAAGTACTGGAGGTTATGAAAGAAATGTTGCCTGAAAGTAATAGACTCTCATCCACCCTATATGATGCAAAACAACCCGCAAAAGTACTTGGGTTGCCATATATAAAAACTCATGCCTATGAGAATAACTGTATGTTATTCTATCGGGAAGATGAGAAATTAACACATTGCCATGAATGTGGGACTAGTAGATATAAATAAAGAGTAACCTCTGGAAGAAAGATGTTGATTCCCAAAAAATTGTTATAGTATCTACCAATAACTAGCAGGTTGAAGCGCTTGTACATGTCATAAAAAACAGTGACTCACATACTTGGCATACTTATAATAAATCACGCAATGATAGCAGCCTGGGTCATCCATGTCAGTCTGAAGCGTGGAGTCATATAGATCGAACATTCGCATCATTCACTGATGAAATTAGAAATGTTAGGCTCAGATTGTGTACCGATGGATTTAACCCGAATAATGTTGTTGGTGGAACATACACGATATGGCCAATCTTTATAGTTATTTACAATCTTCCGCCGGAACTGTGTATGAAAGAACCCTTCATTTTTATGAGTCTCCTAATTCCTGGTCCTAGAGCAGTAGGACGCAACATTGATATATTTTTACGACCATTGATTGAGGAGCTCAAAACTTTATGGCCAGAAGGGGTTGTTACATAGGACGGTTATCGACAACAAAATTTTGTTATGAAGGCATGTTTATTATGGACAATTAATGATTTTCCTGCACTAGAAAACTTTTCAGGTTGGAGTACCCATGGTAAGCTTGCGTGCCCATATTGCATGGATGAAATTGACATATTTATGTTGAAGAAATGCAGAAAGCCATGTTGGTTTGATTGTCATAGGGTTTTTTTACCACATAATCACACATTCCGTTCAAATGTAACATCGTTCATCCCAGGGAAGAAAGTTAGTGCTATCCCTAGTCCATATAAGTCAGGTGAGGCAATTCATGATATGTTGGTTGGGTATTGTTTTCCTCCGTTTGGCTCTTTATATGATAAACACCGAGTTGCGGGGTTTGGAGAGTGGCATAATTGGTGAAAGCGATGTATATTCTGGAAGTTACCGTACTGGAAGCATTTGCTAGTTTGCCATAATTTGGACGTCATGCATATTGAAAAAAATTGTTTCGAGAATATTTTTAATATTGTTATGGATATACGTGGGAAAACAAAAAATAACTCGAATTCTCACCTTTCACTTGAGGAGTTAAAAAATATGCGGCATGAACTACATTTACGAAATATTAGGGGGAAATATGTGAAACCAAAAACATCTTATACGTTGAGTCGGAAACATATAAGAGAAGTTACTCTATGGCTGAGAACGATAAAGATTCCTGATGGATATGCCTCAAACTTGGGCCGTACGGTTAACTTGAGTGACGGTACATTTTATAACTTCAAGAGCCATGATTGTCATGTGTTAATGCAGAGATTGCTTCCTATTTCATTACGTGGGTATATGCCAGGTCCTATATGAGAGATGATTTCTGAGTTTTACTCATTTTTCAGAACATTATGCACAAGTAGGATTCAATTTGATGACATACAATAGTTGGAGTAGAATATAGTGGTTACCATATGTAAGCTAGAAAATATATTCCCTCCCGCCTTTTTTGATTTGATGGAACATCTTGTCATCCACCTCCCTCATGAGGCAAAGTTGTGTGGTCTAGTTCAATTTCGATGGATGTATCCGTTTGAAAGGTAATTTTTGGATTTGCATTCATATTTCTGTCAATAATTTTCATATATTATATGTCAATAATTTTCACATATTATATGTCATTAATTGTTATATTTTTTTTAACTTGGCAAACTAATGCTGTCATTGAAGCAAAAGGCTAAAAATAAAGCTGCAATTGAAGGTTCACTTGTGGAAGCGTACTTGGTCTAGGAAATGTCTACATTTTGTAGCCATTACTTTGAAGTAAATATTTCTACACGGTTAAACAGGGTCCCACTAAATGATTATATTGATATTCCCATGGCTCATGTTGAGGGTTAATTGTTATCTATCTTCAATATAAGATGTCGTAACATACCTAACCACGGGCGCAATGCTTACTTGATCCCATTGAGAAACATCAAATGCATATCTACACTTTCCACAACTGCAATGAGATTATACCGATTGTCAGGTGACATATATGTAAACAATTATGAGGGCTTTTATATCAAACGGATTGCTTTAATTCATTATTGACTAGTTATCATTTCAGGCACTTCGACTCTTATATATCAACAAGATTTCCCTAATTAGTTGAAAGTGAATTACAAAGTTATCGAGACGAACATTTGACCAAATGGTTCTCATCATACGTGAGTATCATGGCGTGATAATTTTTATGTACCTAATTTTGTTCTGTTTGTATATACTGTGCAGTTATGTTATTACATTAACTATCTATTTCATGTTAACTGTTTCAAGGATAAATTATATCCTCGTATTGTACAATTAGCCCGTGCTCCTATTCGAGTGGCCACTTCATACAATGAATGTATTGCGAATGGTTTTCGTTTCCACACACAATCCTATGGCCTTATTGATGAGATTATACATATTGAATACAACGGGAATAGGTATGAAGTCATGACGCTGTTCAAATGTACTTGGTTTGATCCGACACATGGTGTTCGAAGTTGCGCACATACCGGTGTTGTTGACATTAAATGGAAGTCTAGATTATCACCGCTTGAGCCATTTACCTTTGCGGCACAGCCTCAACAAGTTTACTCCTGTGAGTACCCTAACAAGACTCTTCATCAGTGGTGGCCAGTGGTTAAGACGAACCTATGTGCTTTCACCGATTGTTCATTGAATAATTTTAATGATCGATCTGAGGACAATGAGGAAATGTCTGATGAGCAAACACGTCAGTTACAAACCATAGACGAGCCGTTCTAAGAAGTGATTTCAAGTGAAGTACCAATGGTAACAACTGATGGCATTGCCCTTGATGAAATTAACATACTTGTCGATTTCACGTGTTATCCTGAAATCGTGCAAGACATAGATCAGACCATTGAGGTCACACAAGCCAATGGGGATACATCAAATGATGAGGCATCGTTCGATAGTTTAGACTCAGATGAAGGCGAGGATGTTTAATTAAGTGTAACTGTTCAAAACATTTGCATGTTTTATTTGAAGTTGTAATATAACTTTGAATGCATTTGTGTTTTCGACTGAAAAATATAAAATTTATCAAATTTAATCATCACATATCTAATTACCTGCGTCATTGAAATGAATATATCAATTTTTTTCCGTCCAAAAATTATTGCTTGCTATTAAAAAAAATGATAATAATGTTAATAAATTTGGGAGATTCAATCTGACCATATACATTAAATCCACAAATTTGAATTCAAAACATAAATATTTTCATTTATTCTTCAACTAAAAAAAGTGAACTAATTAACTTCCAAACATAGTAATTATTTCATATATATACACATTAAAAATTATATATATATATATATATATATGGCGTCCGACGGTTTTAACGCATTTTCAAAAAATCGTAGGAAAGAAGTAAGACTCTATCACCTAGGGCAATGTGTTATGCAATGGTTTTGAGTTAATATTAAAAGTATGTAGGAAAAGTATAGGAAATGACGGACGGTTTTAACACAGTTTAAAAAGGCATAGGAGAGATGTAGGACAATGTCACCTAGGGCAGTGCGCGATCCAACGGTTTTGAGTTAATATTTAAAATAAGTAGCAAAATTGTAGGACAAGGTAACTATCATAAAACCGTAGGACTAAAGCTGGGAATCCATAGGACTAAAGCTGGGAATCTGTAGGAATCAAGGCGGAAGCCAATTAATGGCGGGAAGCTTAAAATTTTTGTTTCCTAAGCTTTTGATGCATTTCCTAAATTTCGTAAGAAAACCGTAGGATAATTTGCTACGATTTTCCTACACTTTTAAAAAGTTCAGGAAAATCGTAGGACAATTAGGTTGCTTAATCACCACATCTTCCCTTTAAATTCGCGGGACGTTATCCAGTTCTCATCACTCCAATCCCTCTATTCAACGTCACCATCTTCCAAACCCACTCCCAAACTTCCCTTCAGAGCTATTTCAACTAGGTATTTTAAATTTTTAAGCAGTTTTTTCATATATAATTAACGTTTCCTACTATATATAGTTGTTATTTACATAATGAATGCATTGCATGCTATATTTTTCAAAGCCAATTTTTATATTATATGTTTTAAGTAATGTTATATATGGTGTTAGTAATATGTATGTGGTTAGTTATAAATAATTTTTAGTGTAATAATGGTAACTTCTATTTGTACAAAAGCATGTTACTGTGTATGTGGTTAACATAAAAAACTATTACGTCAATAATGTTAGAGTAATATTGTTGTCACTTCAATAATGTTAGTGTAATCAGCTAAAGTTAGCACAATAGTGTTACTTAAGTAATGTTAGTATAATTAGTTAATGGTAGTTTAATAATTGTAATTTATAAATAAGTATATGTCAAATAATTGGTAATTTTAAAAAAAGTGTAACTGCACAAAAGGTATTGAAATGCACTCAATTTAAAAATTAATGAGTTTACTGAAATAATGGAATTTAATAAGTAAATGTCAGTGTAGTAATGGTCATTTATAAATAAAAGACTGTGACATAATGGTAATTTAGTATTACATATATATGTAGTAAATGATTTTGCAATAATTAAAAAAATTAAAAACGTGTTAAACTTTAATTTTGGGATGGTTCACCACAGGCAGTCAGGCTCGAGCAAAGGCCCGGCCAAGGACTTACATGACATGCAACGAAGTCGGGGTCCACGACAGCCTGTTGTGACACGTACACAGGTGTCACAGACTAAGACTCAGACCTAGGGCTAGAGACCTTGTTGCCACAGCCCCAGGCTTAGACCCCGGTGGAACAGACCCAGCTACAAACCCAGGTGCCATATACTCCAGTGCCTCAACCGTATGTGCCCCAGACATTTGGTGCATCGAGCTCCGCATTTCAGCAATTTCGAGACAGGCAAATTGATGTGTATTACCCGGATATGAGCGGAATATCTGAGTCATCTCATTACCAGCATATAGGGATTGGGCAGCCCACATAGGAGCTCGATCCTAATTCATTTCTTGATCCAGATGAGATTGGTATATCCACTCATCTACCTGACCTACACCCGAGTCAGCATTAGCAACAACAGCCACTTTAGTAGCCTCAGCAACACCCGGCCACTGGCGGCCCAGCCGTCGCACCTGACACGCAGCCAACTGATGAGGCCCCACAAGACCGTCCGATGATCGTCCATCGAGAGTAGGTGTTATTGACTCATCTGAAATTAATTGTTGATATAATTATACGTTGTTTTTAGTTACATCACTTTATATATATATCTTACTATAATCATCATTTGTTACAGCTTATTCACTGATGACTCCATTCATTCCACCGTAGCCTCCACTAATGTGAGGTTGTGCGACAAAAGTTGTATAGCTTGGTCACATGCATCTCAAGCTGCACGAGAGGAGCACGTCACCAAGTTAGAGGTAATTGGTTGCTGCACATTTTTAAACAATATTTTGTATATGGACTAATTCATATTTTTTTTCTTTTTTGTGAAATTGCATAACTACTATAGATGGGACTCCAGACACTTCGGCCCCATCCGCCGGATTGTGTTCGACTACTGTTTGCGGTCTGTGCAAAAACGCGTCTATCATTAGAGGTTCGTTGCGATTCAGAAGATGCCCGACTTCTTCGCCAACCCTGACTACAATTTACTGCGTCCACATGTTTCATCCTGCTACAGTCAGCAGGTATGGAATCAGTTGTGTGACCAGTAGGAGCAGGAGAGATGGAAGAAGCTATCAGAAGTTGGTTCCCACGCCAAGCACATAGCGGATAGCTCAGGCCTTGTTCCGAAGCACACAATGTGCTCAATCCCAGGCGAGATGCACTAGGATTGTATGGTACCAACTTCTCCCTTCCATACATTATAATTTTTTTTATTGATTTATTAAGTACTTAAATTTTTAATGATATCTAAAATTGTGCAGACAAAGGCCCGAGATGGAGTTGAGCCATCATTTGATGAGTGGTGGTCTTATACTTATAGACGTAAGAAAACCGGTCAGCCCATCGATCCCATTTCACAGCAGCTGCAGGTAATCAATGTTCATTTACCACTACTAACAATGTTTTAAAAATATAATATCTGTCTTACTAACTCTAATTTCTTTTTCTTGTAGGATGGATATGTCCAGCGGATTCAAGAAAAATTCCAGAATCCGGATAACCGCCCGTAGTTCGATGCAAAGGTATGGAGCGAGGTACGAGGCCCACCAAAAAAAGGCCAACTACCAGGTGTTCTGCCCTGACTTGCAGATCCGCACACTTTTGGACTAAATCGGGTATTTTTCATGTGCAATTAGCTTAATTAATTATTTTTACCACTTTTATATTGCTAATTGTTACTTAGCTCCACGTGCTAATTCAGCTGAGATTGCTCAGCTGAGGGATGAGAACACCCAGCTACGGAGTGATTTTATCCGGTTACAGGCAGACGTTTGCACTCAGGTCCAGCGAGAGATCGAGGCTGCAATGAGCGCCATGCTTAACAGGTTGATCCAGTAGGGGATTATACCTGCATCAGCTCTCTCAGATGACCTACAGACTAGATCCTCCACTTAGCATCATGAGGACGATCGTAGCCAGCGAGATGGGGATGATCAGCTCGACATTGCATCCTATTGATTTTATATTAGACCTTTAGTTTTTTGTAATTAACTTTTTTCTGTAAATTTTGATTATTGTTATGTATAGTGAATTATTGACTACTTTGATCAATTGTTATATAATAATAATAAAAATATTATTATTATTATTATTATTATTATTATTAATATTAATCTTAATAATATATATATATATATATATATATAATGCAATATAATATGCTTTTAATTTGTGTATAAATTAATTTACTAAATTCTTTAACTTGTCACAAAATCGTAGGAACAATATTAATGTCAGAAAACCGTAGGAGGTCGTGTGGTCACAAAACTGTAGGACAAGTGAGGTCACAAAACTGTAGGACAAATGATGTCACAAAACCGTAGGACAAATGATGTCACAAAACCGTAGGAAAAATAGGGTCACAAAACCGTAATAAATACTTTTGTCAGAAAAATGTAGAAGTTAATGCATCTAAAAACCGTCCAATAGACTGGGGTCCACGGTCATCATAAAAGCGTTGGAGTATTTTATGCTTATCCAACAGTTTTTATTTCCGACACGACTTTTTTCTACAGTTTGGTTCGACGATTTTAATTGTAGGAAATGACCATTTCCTATGGTTTCCCTACATTTTTTCCGTCTCAAATGCCTTGTTTTCTTGTAGTGCATGTAAACAGTTTGTTGTAAAGTTAACCACAAAGTAGGTGGCTAATGCTTTACCACTAACTATTTACACGTTTTCAAAGTTTTAGAACTCCAATAGAAACTTGTAAAATTTTTGGACTTAAGTAGAAAGGTGATCAAAGTTTTAGAATTAAATGTGTTTTTGCCCTGAAATTGTATCATTAGCTTTTAAAATAAAATGAAAGAAAATTAATACTATGTTATTAATTGTATTGATTATTGAAGATCGCATAAAGGAATCAATTTTTGCCATTTAAAACTGATTTACACAATTTCTGTTATTTTTTTCTATCACAATTTATTGTTTGTAATGGTTGTTATCTTTCGTTACATGTTAAGTTTAACCTCACGCAGTATAATTCCTGGGCTGCGATAGCGATCCAATGTAATTAAAATTGCTTTGTAGGTGACTTTGAGCAAGGCAATAGCGTTCTCATTATTATTTTTATTTTTGTTTGAATTTCTTTGTTTAATTTGAGTCGATGAATGATAAAAAAAACTAAATTGGAATTTGTTTGCCTCTCTCGAAGTCGGCTAATTCGAATAAACAAAGACGACTATATATTTCTGCTAGACGAAAACAATTGAATTAATCCATATTTCTGAACTGATGAGTCTCGATGTGCAGAGTCATTATCAGACAAAATAAAAGTTGCTATAGCTATTTGCTGCCCTACAAGCTATAGAGACATTTTGTAACAACTTTCTAACTTGTAATAAAATTTTCTAGCCAAATGTGTGTTTCTTGTCGTGTGTATATGCACATGAAAACATAGTAATTCGTGTCAGATCACTAGGTTTTAAGGCGCAACAACTAGTTGACAACTCACTACAAAAAAAGTGGCATTTAGCCACAATTAATTACTGATGGTAAAAAGTTTTAGCTATAGTAAACCGCCTTTAGCTATTTGGTAAAAAATAATGATGTCTGTCTCTAGTCCTGTGACGGTCAAGCCATTGCTAAGGCTCACAACTAAGGTTAGCGACAGGCAACTGTAGCAATATATGATTCTTTCCTATTTTTTTGAGAAAAATTAAAGAAATTTTCTTTTAAAATTTTCTGCTTGCCCCTTTAAATTGGTGATGGCAGAGCTGTTGCTAATTTAATGACTGTTAGGCTTCCACTAGGATTTAGCAACAACTAGGCCATCGCAAGGCCTTTTAAAATTTGGCAGCCCCCTTCCCCTCCTTAGCCCGTGCACCCAAGCTTCTTCATTCAAACTTTCACATTTGAACCGCATTTCATCTCCTTCCAATTCCAGCCATTCTAAGCCAAATGTATCTTCAAATCTTGTGTTTCTAGGTTGGATCAAGGCTAATTTCAATAAATACTAAGATATAGAAAACTCCATCTATTGCTCAGAATAATTTGATGATCATGTTTTTGTGTTACTTATGTACATAGGTTTTGGAACATATACTAAGACTCCGTGACTAAGTAATTTCCTAATTGAAAATTATGAACATTGAGACAGTTGTACGTAATTTTAAGTGCAAAAACTCTTTTCTTGCTATGAGTATGTTTGATTTGCAGGCACTTAATAGCAAGATAACGTGTATAGCGTGTACCTTTCATGACAGACAACCCATCACTAATTAGTTATGTCATGCTGGTCACTACATTACGGGTGGCTGGCTGGCCATTAATTTAGTGATGGTTTGCCTATCACTATACTTAGCAACACCCTACCTGTCACTTAAAGTAGCTACAACTCACTTGGTACTAATTAGTGATAGGTTAACCAGCACCGTTCCGGCTTCAGAGTTTCAGCGACGGTCGATAGCCACTAAGTATAGTGATAGTTGCTGTTTCTAGCACAATTAGCAATGGGCCATTAAGTGGTGGTCAACCATCACTATACTTGATTAAACGATGACTGACAATTACTAACAGTGATCGATAAGTGGCCTGTTTTCAGTAGTGTAGCTCATAGCTCATGAAAGAATTCGTTATAGGTATTCCACATTTATGCAACTCTTTCAGGATCCGAGCTGATGAACCGGACAACATAGTGTTATTAAAAAATTTTATCGTATAAAGCTCTCAAGTTAATTAATTATTACCTTGAAAATTCTAATTTGTATAAACAAAGCCGACTAGGAATTTGTATACATACCACTCGCAGTCAGCTAATTCATATATATAAAGACGACTATGTATTTCTTGTCACTGAAAAATTTGAGTTAATCCACTTGTACCTGGCAGCTGGCTTTTATTGCTAGTAACATATCAGTGACAATTAATATTCATATTATACTATTTGCCAAGAACCTTCATGCATGTCGTTGCATACGGATTGCTGCGCGTTATCGGTAGCTATTGTTTGTGTTCATATGGGAACTAAATTTATTAATTAGACTTATTTTGCCGAATGTTATGGGTTAGATCTAAGTTTTAGGGCTCCTTTTGTAATTAATCCATCCTCGGTTTGAGTTCGGTCTTTCTATTTTTTTTAACAGCTTTACTCCTGTAAGAGTAAGTCTTATATAAATGTTATGTTAGTCTGGCTTATGCTATAAGTCATCCTCCTATAATACATAAATTGACAATTTGGTATAGATTTCTACAAATCATTTAATTACATCATAGGTCCACAAAAATCATACAAGTTTTTCTTATTTGGTTTAGCTTTTCCCTCTTTTCTTTTCTCTTGTTCTATTTTTTATCAAGTAGTGCTCAACCTCCTTTGACACTTTTCTATTGCTCTTTTTTTCACCTTTTCCTTGTTTGAACAAAAAAAAATCTCTATTTCTTTTCCTTGCATAAATTTTTTATTGCTTACATTTAATCATGCGTTATCTTGTTTCCCTAGTTTGCTTTGATTTCAGTTGTTTACTTTGAGCTTAGTTTCAGTTTGACTCCAGTTGTTTGCTTTGATTTGAAATTTTTATATAATTTCATTATTTGATTTAATTTGATTTTTTTTATTTCATTCATTGCTCTAGTTTGTCCTTTCCTACAATATGTCATATAAAGAAATCTGAAATTTATCACAAGAAAGTCTAAAATGGAAAAAATCAGGTAGCCAACACCAAAAAATTGATACTTATTCATTTTTTATTAGTTCCTATTTATTCTTTTATTAATAGTTGTTTATTCTTTTGCCAATAGTTTTTTTATTTTTTTTACTAGTAGTTATTTTTTATTTTATCAATTCGTACTTGTTCTAAAAATAAATTAGTTGTATGTTGTTTTATTAGCAGTTATTCATTTTTTATTAGTAGTTAATTGTTCTTTTATCAATTCTAGTTCACTCTTTAGATAAAACTAGTTATCCATTCTTTTATTAGTAGTTATTTATTCTTTTTTTAGTATTTATTTGTTCTTCAAATAGAATTTGTTAGTTGTTTTATAAATTTCTACATGTTCTTTAGATAAAATATTTGTCTATTCTCTTATTACTAGTTATTTGTTCTTTTACTAGTAGCTATTTATTCTTTTATAAATTTCTTCTTGTTCTGTTGTTTTATAATAATTTTTTATTAATTGATCAGTAATTGTTAGTTCTTTTATAAATTTATGTTTGTTCGTTAGATAAATTAGTTTTTAGTTCTTTTATTAGTAACTATTTGTTCTTTTATCAATTTCTAGTTATTCTTTAGATAAACTAGCTGCTCTTCTGTTAGTAGTTATTTGTTCTTTATTAGTAACTCTTGGTGTTGTGGAATAAGGTCTTGGTGCCCTAATTTTACTAGTACTGGTAGGCTATTTATGAACTATGATCCTACTTAGGTTACAATTGGCTAATTATTACTCACAAAGTGTCTTAAAATGTTTACATACAACTAGTTTCTTAGCCTACCCTGGATAGAAAATATGCATGCATCATCCTGGCTATGCATTAATGATAAATAAGAAAAACAATAATTAAATTGTGACATGGCCTTTATCTAAGAAAACTAATTTAAAAAAGCCCAAATATAAAAATTTAGTTGCTTTAACTTTAAGTAACTACTAGTAGAGCCAAACATAATTCACAAACAAAGAAAATACTTCTAAGGTCCCACATTTCCTCCCACTTAAGCTTAAGCTAGCTTTATGTGCAAGTCGCACATTCCTTGTGCTTACTTAGCCTTAAAAGTTGAAAATGCATCACTTTGATCCGTACTAATTTATATCACAAACAATCATTGACCATAAATCTTATACATAGAGATTAAATTTAAAACAAATAGAACCTAGCACCAACAACCGCCCGATACCAATTGTTAGACACAACTAGCCACCTAAGTACCTACACAACACTTAAGAGGCGAGTACTCAAAAGTACTCAGTAAGGGATTCGGCACCTATAAGAAAAACTTGTGCAAACATGCCAAGTAATATATATATATAGACACACACACACACACACATATACACACACAAGCAGCCAATGGTGCATACAACAAAACACATAATTGCCTCAAGCAATTTGTAAACAACAATGTAATGAAATAGATGGATAGATGACTAAATACGCATGCTAATGCACTTAAGACTTCCTTATAGTCGAAGGTGCTCTTAACTGGCATAAGCTCATATGACTGTGGTACTTGGATATTGACCTATATATCAAGTAAGCCATTGCCTACTCAAACGTTGCCCGCATCTGATAGGCTACTTAGAGTAAGTTGCTACTTACTCACCTCTTACCAGCCTTTTCCCCTTAATTGTTTTTTGGGCAACAGACTTAGCAGCCAAACTTCATCAATTTTCGCAAACTTTACTCAGGCACTTTAGTAGATCACTTACAAATTTCATCAACTTGGTTGGCACCTTTTGAGTTCACATAATGCCCAAAGGCTTCCAACCACAATTCTAGAGCCATTAGGAAACCTAAACCATTAGGTTTTTCTCCAAGGCTAAAAGTTCATGGCCTCAATCCTTGGTCATTGGCCATTGGAGTACACAAATATTCCTTATTCCCATCTTAGTGCTTGGACAAAAGCTTATCCATTAGCACTTAGCCCTATTAACTACTTACTTATTACCCACTAATATTGCACTATATTACCTTTAGGAGTGGGTTTAAGTCTGGATTAAAGTTCTAAATACCTTAGATTAAGCCTAGGAAGGAAATCAAACTGCTAGGGCACTCAAAGCATGTTGAAAATCTGACCCCTTAGCATTCTGATACTTTTTATGCACCATTTAATCATGCCATAACGTGAATCTCTTACCTCAAATGCATAATTTCCTAAATTCAAACAATGATGCACTTCAAGCTCAACCTAGCTCCAATGGCTCCCAATTTTGATTTCTTTGCAAAACAAGTACCACAATCGTTCTGTCAAAGACCATTTCTAACTCATTGATACCATTAGAACCAGCCCGTAGGTTAAGAAGTGCCTTATCTCATGAATTTAGCTCAAAACCACCAAAAATATATTAGAGTTTTCCAATGCACCAAAATAGCTGAAAATCTTGTTTGGGCCTTATTGTGGTAGCTTGAAAGACATCAATTTCACGCAAAACTTAAGCTAAGTTGAAGGATTAAGGTTGTATAAGCTGAGCGTTGAGGGTGCTGTAGGTTAGCACAAGGAAGGAGAAGATGAATAGTGATCTCATCTATCCAAAAACATCTCCAACTATCCATCCTCCTTAAACTTGCTTAAGCTAATTAACCTTTCTTAAGTCTTTCTTTAGTCTTCAAATCAATTCCTCTTAGCCACAAATGAGAGAAACCTAATCTCCCTTTTATGCCTTGAAACTTATCACACACAAAACCATTTAAACACTTAAGCCTTCAACTTCCTTACTTGGTGCAAATAAGCTATTCCTTGAAACTTATTGGTTCTAGTGAGTCACAACGCCTATGGTTTTGAAAAAATTAATCATTTTCACCTGCATGACAATAATTTTGCTGAATTGATAGCCATGCCACTAATTTGGGTCAAAGTTACCATTTTACCCTTTATAACTCTTAGGTGTGAACTTATACTTAGGAACCCTTATGGAGCTTACTTTAGTTGCTTAATTCATTTAATAACACACTTATTTGATGATTAAACTTAATTTACAAAATAAAAACACTATGGATATAATTGTAAGTGATCAAAGTTTCACGACTTAATTGACAAGAGTACCAAAATGATGGATAACATTGTAAGGAATTAAAGTTTGAGGACTTAATTGAAAAATTAAAAAAATTATGGATATAATTGTAAGTAATTAAAGTTTTGGGACTTAATTGAAAATTGTTTAGAAATTATGGATAAAATTGTAAGTAATTAAACTTTAAGGACTCAATTGACAAAAGTTCAAAATGTAAATAATTGACATTTAAGGACGTAATTTATAAAAAAATAACTAATTAAATTTTTGTATAAATTTTCAAAATTAGGAAGATGTGAGGGCGTGGGGTACTCTAGGATGAATAGAGGGACACTTGACTCTAGTCAGGATACACTTCATCTTTTTCCCATTGTCCTCCAAGGATATGGTTGGACATTTGATGCGTTGGCTACTAGGACCACGCCACTAGCCCATAGTTAGCAACTAGGCATACCAGCATGCACCCTTACCCTACACATTTTAGGGGATCGACATTGGCTTCATAGATGCTCCCAGACACACAGGGTAACTATGATCTATCATTGGACTTTATGGACGGAGTGCCACAGCACAGACCTCCAACTAGGTTTCAATCAAGAGTTTATCAGTATAACCTTGGTTCATTGGCTCTCGATCCATCTTGGATGTTCCCAGAGCAACTATCTTTGATGAAACAGCAATTAGCGATAGGACAACAGTGACAAGGGGGTGAATTTAGCGGGACACTCTTGCAGGGGAGACCTCTAATGATGAGGAGACTTTCAATGCCTCACTAGCCCCTGGGTGCCCAACATGTTGACTTATGGACACCTCCTCCAGCAAGAAAGCATTAGACGATCGTTCCATGCGAGTAAGTATACTATATTTTCAATGTTTTCTTAAAGCCTAGAACTTGTAAAATTCCTTTGAATTAAGTAAAATTTTAATTAACCATTGCAGTATTTTACTAGATATGTCCATCCGGCAAACCAACTATTCCATTTTCCGGCAATTGTTGAGTAGGCCTTGGCCCTTATGAACGGAGATACCACATGAGATATGCGAGGAGTATGTCACCCAACTGATCATAAGTTTCTTAATTATTTTTTAAGTATTCAAATTAGGTGATTGGTGTTTAATTAAATTGACATAATTTTAGGGCTTTTATAAGTGGGACCATCGGGACCTCGCCGATATAGCAGACTCATTTTCGACTATTGCTCGAGCTCCACACAGAGTATAGAAATGAAGGGCAGATACGGTGAAGATGGTCTTGGGGTGGTATACCTAAAATCCTAACTTCAATCTTCTATGGCCATGTGTTCCCCTCGCATACAATACCAACTTATGGCAAAAAAATGTGTGACTTCTGGTAGGAGCAGCGATAGAAGTGGTATGAAGATAGGAAGAAGGTCAAGAAGGCAATGGATGAGTTGAAGGCCACCCCGAAGCAAACGATGGACTCTATTGCCAATGAGATACACTTGGACTGGATCATCAGTCTTGCATCCCTTTCCCTATTGGAAAGGGTACTCAAAATGGGTGATAGTCTCGGGGTCATCTCTTCACCCAACTTCATCATTGATTCAAGATCACAATCCTCGAGCAGCACCATCGAATAAGAGGGAAGAATCTGTGACCAGCATACATAGATTCAAGCCATTGTAATTATAAAAAATTGTCATTATAACTTTTTATGTGAAAGAAACTTACAGAAGGACTTAATTAAAAGTGAATTTCAAAAATAACAATTTCTAAGTATATATCCTTATCATATATAATGTAGCATGAATGGCATATACGGTCTAGTGTAACGCCAGCTCCATCACGATAAGGGGTGAAACTAATCGCAGCTAATAGGTGCCCGGGTTCTCCTAAAATTGTAAAATACTAGTAATTTGCTTTAGAATTTAAAGGTAAGTGTATTCTTGTTGCTCCTTAAAATAAGTCAAAATGCCTTATAAGGATTATAGTTTAAGGAAATATTTTTTTTGACCCATTCTTTATAAAAAATCTGGACCTGCCCTTGAACATTTTGGGGGAATAGAAAAGACATGTGGCTTTTCACAATTTTCTTAGATAGAAATAAAATATCAAATAGTAAATTGCTTATTATGAGTGTGATATGCTTAATGGTATCAATATTACAAACACTAATTAGTAAACCGAATGTTAGTAGGAGCATGTCCACCCCAAGTAAATGCTATCCTATACATCAAGAACTAAGAACTTAGGTTTTAGTCTGTCTTTGTTTAATCTATTATTGTGACTAATGAATGAGGAAGAGCGAAAGGAAAAAAAGAACAAAAAATAGGAAGTCCCTCTCCTAGCTAACCATGTCTTGTCCCCGTGAAATCAGTACAACAATAAAGAAAGGTTTAATACATGGGAATGAGCGTGTCTGAACATCGAAACCCAGTTAATACATGGATTAGTTGTTTTTATTATTAGTCGCGAAGAAATAGTCCATGTCGTTTTTGTTTAAACGTTTTAGTTGACTGCGATAAATGTTTGTGGAACTGGCGAGGATTACAATTTTTGTAGTGATAACCTGAGAGCCTTAGATTAAAATTTTATAACAATATTAGGTTATTTTTTTTTATCATAACATTAGATTGTTTAAGTGTGGGTTTGTGAAATGTTTCGCACAGTTTTAATTGTGCGGTAAACATTAAAATATTACATTAAGGTGAAAAATATAAATATAATTTTTTCACACCTCTTTGTCTATATTCTAATTATTTTTATCATGACTTACCAAATATAAATAAAATATATTGATAAATGTGGTCTGCTTTGGAGAAAATTGAAAGAGAAAAATAAAAAAAATAATTATAATAGTTTTCAAATCCCAATCATGTTATTTTTTTTTAAACGGCAGGAGAAAAACAATTTTATTAAAAGAATGATGAGCAAATGTACGTGCGATGGAACCTTCCAGTTAGCTGCTGGAAATGTAGCTTCAAAGTGCTAGACCCTTACGCATAATCCATCACCAATAATCATGTTAAAATATACCAAAATTTTATTCTTAAAAAAAAATTAAATGACATAATATTACTTCTAAATATGTCTGCCATTTATGTTTTTTTTTTTTTTGGTTTTATATGTATGTGTTCTACAATGATGTAATGATTTAAAAACAAATAAGAGAAAAATTATTATTTTCCCCTAACATGTGTAGCGTGCCACACAATAAATTGATGAAAGGAAAAATTATATACGTACTGTATATCACATACCTACCTCTACCAAACCTTTAGAAACCTTAGGATGCATGTCTATATATATATACTAGTAACTGTATATGTGTGTTGCACGTGAATTAAATATTAAGTTATTTTTTACTTAAATAACTATAATTTTAATTATTGTCTAAAATAAACAATAGAAATAAATATTTAAATTTTTTTTAGTTTAGATATATTTCTTATTAATTTTTACATTTCTTACGTACTTCATCCCAAAGTTTTTGCACTATTTACTTTTTAGCAATTAATCAATAATTTTTTATTTTAAATATTTTAATATGTAAATGAAAAATATTTTTATATGAATGATAAATTAAGACCTATAGTTTTTCAACATATTTTTTAAATTTTTCATAATAAAAAATAATACAAATAAATTTAAGTCAAACTATTAAAAAAAATTAAATTGAGCAAAGAAATTGGATGGAAGGAGTAGTTTTTTATTATAATATTTCATAAAAACTATCCATATTTGCTTCATTCTTCATAATAGATAGCTCATTATATTAGATTTCTTTTTATTATAAATATAACAATAATGACAACAACAACAATAACAACAACAGCAATAATAATAATATCATGTAGAATACGTTACAGGTAATACTTGTTATAAAAAATTGATAGAAATTTTCTTTTGTGATGGTAGAATACTTATAAAATTACTTCTTGGAATTTTTAATATTTAATCAAAGATGTGAAAATTTCTTTGACAGTGTAAAATTTAAAATTAATGTTATTCAATCAGTTAAGAAAAATTTTAATTTAATATCTCAATAGTATTTTGTAATTATAAATTTTGTTAAATTTTAAGTTATTAAATTTATCTTAAGTTCTACAATTTAGATTAAAAAACTAAATATTAAAATGGAGATTCTATATATTTTAGTTGGCACAAACCATAAAATAAATTTACCATTAAAATGGTATCATAACTTTGACTTTTTAAAGAGACATAAAATAATTTTTTCATAAAAATTTTTTGGTGTTATACTCAAAATTAAAAATAAAATAGTACATGTGGGACATTTAATAACAAAATAAAGCAAAAATAAATTATTTTTTAGAAGAATGGTACAAATATAGACCATGACGTCAAAGTATAGACTTAGAAAGTAAACATTGAGTTTTTTCAAAGGCATATAACTATAAATAACTATACATTACTCAAAAAGCTTAATTACATACTGTTTATTTTTTATTAAAATACACTTGCCTCCAATGGTTCAAAACCTACACTTACCTTCTATTTTATGGCCAATTTAATGTGATTGTTCCAAAGATTAAGGTAAAATCTTGTATAGCTTTTTATAAATGTAGGTAATTAATGGTTACGAGTTGATTTAAAAATTAAACTCACATCAATGAAGTCCGAAAAAGTAGTCATATCAATTGTTCTTATAATATAATTAGTCAACCATAGGAAAACAAACTCATTAAAGTATAACAAAATCTTAATACCTAAAAGGAAAATTAATAACTTATAATTTAAGGTTTAGTTATTTTATATATCATCGCACTTTTTATTGCATATTGATATATGTAGATATATATTAAGTTGCACTTTCAAGTTCTGACAAAATATATTTCAAGTTTAAAAAGTAAATAAATTGATAAACACTAATATTTTTAGGTAAGAGTCTTATAAATCAAACACATATCTCTTACAAAAATTTAAGTTCAGTGATATTTTTTCAGTTTTTTGCCATGAGAAACTTATAGAGAACTTAGAAAGCAAACAACAAATCTTTTTCATATTTTTCCTTTTCACATACTAATCTTATTTTCCTAATATGAAGCCTAAGAGCTTGTCACCACCTTATTCTACTTTTATTTTTGTTTCTTTTCCATAATTTTAGTTTTTTTAAATTTTTTAGAGGTTTTGCAACCCTTATTGATTCTATTCATGCAGAAGCCATTCATCAAGCATCAAACTTTACTTGGAACAGGTGTTGCCTAATCAAGGTGAATCTTTTTTCATGGAGCGCTATTCAGGATAAAATTGCAATGAGCATTCGCGGAGCTATTCACAATTTCGAGGGCGCGATGCCCCCCACCAAACCTTGAGGAGAGCCTATTATATGTTCTTAATTGTTTTGGTAAAATTCAATTGGCTTCCTCATATTGTATGTATATTTCCACTTAGCTCCATGCATTTTAAGAGGGGATAATTTGAACAAAATATTCTATTATTTTTATTCTCAAGTCGATGAATTCCTTAGTATTCTTAGGTTTTATATTTAAATAAAAAATCACTTGCACTACATTATATTCTATGAATTAGTTTATACACCTAGTTAATTACTAGGGGAATATTGTGATTGATAGTTAATTTCATTGTAAATCTGAATTAGTATGGTTGTAAGTCTTCTTACCAACATGGTAAATTTATAGTGTTTATATAGTTTTTTATCCAAAATATAACATCATAAATGAATTAATTTTTTTATAAAATTTACGTGTTTAATAATTCATACTGTTGATTTTATTTTATTTTTATATTTGTCTGGTTGATTACTACAATTAGTTTTACGATTTGTAGATTAAAACCTTGACACTGTCAAATCGTATCACTTTTTTTCTTAATTACAAATCATCATATATATCTTCATGTCATATTTCAAAAAAAAAACTTAAACATTGAAGGCAGATTTCATAAAAAGACCATTATTCAAAGAAGTTTATAAAAATCTGAATATTTTATATTTGATCCCAAATGCCTAAATCCTGGCTACGCCATTGGCAACGAGGTATAATCTTCATGCTAGGGGACTTCATGATAAAAAACCTCTGTGCCGTCTATGCTTGGAACATGTCGAGGAGATTGTTCACCTCTTCATCATGACACCATGTGCTACCCAACGAGAAGAATTCATTTCTTCTGGAAAGTTATTTTTTATTTTTGAATGGAATAATAAAAGTTCATTTCTTCTGGAAAGTTAGTTTCATTCTAGAAGTTATGTTCTAGGAAGGTACCTCTCAGAACTCTGAGTTCTTGATATACTTGATTTCATTAATTCAAAGGATACAGTAGGACAGAACACAACAGCATACAGACACTGAGACATAGATAATACTTGAAATTAACAGACATAGATAATACTAGAAATTATTCAAGTGCCTCATCGGTGCTCCTGCAATTGCGCTTGCATTTGTTGCTTAGTTCGGGGTTGTTGCAGCTTGGAATTGGATGGAAACAGAAGGAATTGCAGCGACGAAGTTCCATTCGATACTTGATGTCACCCCACCAACGTTATCCTTGGCAGCAGAAGTCGCAATCTCCCGGTTTGCCTTGACGGTCTCCCAGTCGATAACTTGAGTAGCAAGATAGATCTTTGTGTAAGCTTGCTGCATGCATGTATGTGGTTCGTTAACGTACCTAACTAGGTAAGTTTAAGGCTCCCTATAATACATGTATACCTAAATAATGCTGAGCTACGTACCTTCCCGGCTCCAGTTGCGCAATTTTTCCAAGCAACTACAATTTTCAATGGCGCTTTTGCTGGGGAGGAGTCATGGGCCGTATACACCAAAGCGCCTGATGAAGTATTGGTATTTGCTATATCTGGTAATTGCTCAAAACTTTCTGTGTTACTGTTCAGGATGGACTGTGGATAGGGCTTACTAGGATTCTCCTTTCCATTCCATTCCTTCTGGTCCATCAAACCCGTGGCATAGTTGAGGTAATTTGAAATGCTGCCCTACGTAGGGGTGGTAAAATCGGACCCGACCCGATGACCTGGCCCAATCCACTAGAACCCAAGCCTGAGCTGACTCGATTTAACTAAAAAAGTCAACGATTTGAACCCGACTGTACTCAACCAGACCTGAACCCGAACCCGATTAAAGGGAAACCTGAGAAAACCCGAACCCAAATGACCCAAACCTAAATGCCTGAACTTGAAATGACCAAAGCCTGAATTGACCTGAACCCGAAATGACCCAAACCCGAGACTGACCTAACTTGAACCCGAGATGACCCGATAACTAAACTCGGCAATACCCGATTTTAACCTTCACCCTTAAACCGTAACTTTCCTTTTTCATTTTTTTCCATATTAACTCAGTCCTAAATATGGAGGTTTTCATATTTAGTAACTTCCGTTTTTTGAAACTTTCATATTCAGTATGTCTTATATTTAGGAATGGTGACTTCCGTTATTAGTAACTTCCATTTTTTGGTACTTCCATATTTAGTAAGTCTCACATTTAGATATGAGACTTTCATATTTAGTAATTTCATTTCTTTTTTTAACATATTCATGTTTAATAATTTTCATATTTTGAGAAAAGATTTCCATATTTAGTAACTTCTATTTTTTTTAGGACTTCTATATATTGTAAGTATCTTATTTGGGGAAGAAACATCCATATTTAGTGAATCCCATATTTGGATTTTTTCAACAGAAGTAATTTTTATATTTAGAAAGTTTAACGATCTTAATAGGTAATTATTAAAATTACAACATTCATCCTTATACTTTTAAGTTTGGTGCAATAAAGTACCTAAATTTTAAAAAAAATTTATTTTAGTCACCCATAATAATTACAACATCAATCCTAAAATTTTTGAAATCTTTGCACTTTCACCAAATTTTTCTTAAATTTTACAATTTAATCATTGATAATGAACTTGATTTGCATTTCATTGTAATTTCAAAGAAAATTCATTGAAATATAAGCATAACAAAATTGTAATTGTGCATGTCTGAGTGATACCTAAGTGAAGATCTAAATAATCTGTACAATAATAGTTAAAGGGTATAGGTTTAGAAAAATAATCAAATATTACTAATAATGTTAAATTACTTAAATATGTACTAAACTATAATGAAGAAGATTTTTATGAATATTTTAATTAAATACACTAAAAAATGAGAATTTAATTTAAATTAAATCACACAAAAAATCAAATTATTTGATTTAAATTAAAAAAAATTGAATAAATTCAATCGTTTTGACTTTACACTAATAACCCACGCGAACACAAAGGTTAACCCGAAAGTTGGTCTGAAGTTACCCGAGACTAAAATTAACCCGACCTGAAGTGAACCCGAACCCAAATAAACCCGGCCCAACCCAACCCGAACCCCAAATCAACTTTACCTGAAATCAACCCAAACTCAAATGACCTGACCTGAACCCGACCTGAAGGGAAAGAAGTATATAACATACGTGTTTAAAAGTGAAATTCTTCCGTCATATGCCTAGGCTGTGCTCTTTTCCAATTTAAAAAATTATTTATTTTGTCTCTTCCTAGCTTGATTGGGAAAAAAGGACATTACTATAATCACTATATAGAGAAATAATCACTTTTAATCGATTACTTAAATTCTTCTTTCAAAAGAATATTTTATTTATGCCATTATAATCATAAAAAATTATGACCAGAAAACATAGATTCATGCCATTGTAATTATAAAAAATTATGATTGTAATTTTTTATGGGCAAGAAACTAGTTACAGAAGGACTTAATTAAAAGCAAATTTGAAAAATAACAGTTTCTAAGTTTATATTCTTATGATATATAATGCAATATGAATGACATAAATGGTCTCCATCACGACAAGAGGTGAAACTAAAAGGAGTTGGTAGGTGGCCGGGCTCCCCTAAAATTATAAAATACTAGTAATTTACTTTAGAATTCAAAGCTAAATACATTTTTTCTGCTCCTTAAAATAGGTTAAAATCCCTGGTAAGGATCATAGCTCAGGAAAATATTTTATTTGACTCATTCTTTATAAAAAAAATCTGGGTCTACCTTGATGACAATAGGAACATTTTGAGGGAACAGGAAAAAAGATATGGCTTTCCACAATTTTCTCAGATAAAATAAAATATCAGATAGAAAATTGCTTATTATGAGTGTGATATACTTAATGGTATCAATATTACAAACATTGGTTTGTAAACTGAATGTCAGTTAAATGTAAGTAGGATCATGTCCACCCCAAGTAAATGCTATCCTATACACCAAGAACTTAGGTTTTAGTCGGTCTTTGTTTAATCAATTATTGTGACTAAAGAATGAGGAAGAGTGCAAGAAAAAAAAACAAAAAATAGGGAGTCCCTCTCCTAACTAACCATGTCTTGTCCTCGTGAAATTAGTACAACAATAAAGAAAGATTTAAGTCCTTAATTACCCATTGACCCGGAAGAATAATTACTTAAGCTTCTTGAGAAATAGATAAATCTGAATAAGTGTCATCTTGAAAATGCTCTTAGGTAAAAAAAGGCCAGATGTCAAATTTATGGTAATTATGCCTTTTTTTCTTTTTTCCCCTTGTATGGGAATGCGCGAGTCTGAACACAGAAACCCAGTTAACACATGGATTAATTGTTTTTATTAGTTGCGAAGAAATAGCCCAAGTCGTTTTTGTTTAAACGATTTACTTGACTGCGATAAATGTTAGTGCAAGTGGCGAGAATTAGAATTTTGGTAAGTGATAACCTGAGAGCCTTAGGTTAAAATTTTATAACAATATTAGGTTGTTTTTTTATCATATTTTTTTATCATAACATTAGATTGTTTAAGTTTGGGTTTGTAAAATGTTTTACACAGTTTTAATTGTGAGGTAAACATTAAAATATTACTTTAAGGTGTAAAATTATAAATTTTTCACACCTCTTTATATATATTCTAATTATTTTTATCATGATTTACCAAATATAAACAAAATGTACTGATAAATGTGGTTTGGTTTGGTAAAAATTGAAAGAGGAAAATGAAAAAAAATAATTATAATAGTTTTCAAATCCCAATCATGTGTATTTTTTTGAAACGGCAAGAGCAAAAAGAAATTATTAAAAGAATGATGAGCAAATGTACAATGGGAACCTTCCTGCTAGCAGCTGGAAATGTAGCTCCAGAGTGTTAGACCCTTGCCACTAACCAATCACCAATACATCCGGCAGGAGTACGAAACCAACATAAAATGAATTGACACTTAGACAATAAAACCTGCACCTACCACAACCAGTCAAGCAGAAGGAAAGATCATGTAATCATACTCAAAGCAAATACTGTATGATGACACCAAAGAAACTAAGAGCAATCAAAATTCTTGGACTCTTCGTAATCCAAATAAAGGACATGTATTGAATTGTTTCAAAAATAGCCCTGCTACAAAAGGTTTTCCTAGAGATGCTTTTTGAGTTATGACCATTCCATATACACTAAGGCGATATGAGAAGCACTGCTATCTAGATCAATCATGTTAAGATATACAAAAATTTTATTCTTAAAAAAAAAAATGACATAATATTTCTGCAAAAATATGTTTGCCGTTTATGCTTTTTTATGTTTTATATGTTTGTTTTGTACAATGATGTAATGATTTAGAACTGAATACAAAAAAAATATTATTTTCCTCTAACATTTGCAGCATGCCACACAATAGATTGATGAATTGCAAAATTATATACGTACTGTATGTCGCATACCTGCCTCTACCAAACCTTTAGAAACCTTATTAGTGTGTGTGTCTCTATACATACATACATACATTCATATATATATATATATTGCTTTCCCTAACTCGTGCATGTAGCTTGCCACATGATAAACCGATATATATATATATATATATATATATATATATATTGTTTCCCCTAACTCATGTAACTTGTCATATGATAAATTGACAAAACAGAAATTTATATACATACAATATGCTGCTTACTTACCTTTAAGGATGGGCATGGAGCGGGTCGATCTGCTTCATAAAATGATCTACCATTGATCCACTCCTTTATGGATCAATTTACAACTTGCTACATTCATTTATGGATCGATCCATAACTTGCCTCACCTAACTTGTGGATATCCAAGAATTTTCATATATGTATGCATGTCAACATATATGTATATGTATATATATTGCTACTAGGGCTCCTAAAATTGCATTGTCATCTGCCCCTCAACTTCTTTCACACCTAAGATGTTCAAGTGCCTACTGTTAATTTGTCTTTTCACACACACACACACATGTACATACATACGTGTTTTTTTTTTATTATCAAAGAAAAGAATTGATTAAACCCAGCAAAATCCTGAAAAGAGTGCAAGATAGGGATGAAATACATCAAATCCAAACAAAGAATGAAACCCAACTAAATAGCCAGAAAAGGATTTAGATCCCAAGAAACATATGAAGCAACACCCTTCCTAGACCTATTTGAGAGCCAAAAGGAAGATAAGGACAAAATCTAAGAAAACACCTCTAACATATATGGTGCCGTATTATTGAAAACTAGACTATTATGAGCCATCCAGATGCACCAGCAAAACCAACAAGTGGCTTTAACTATGACATTCCAAGTTTGCGAGTTTCATGGGAAATCACCATTGGGGGGCTTGGCTAAGAAACTGAGAGATTGAGGGAGTAGGTAAAAAAGAACCACAAAAATAGTGCAAAAACTCTTCTCTTGCTATGAGTGCATTTGATTTGTAGGCACTACATAGCAAGATAATGTGTATATGTCAGGCAGCCTGTCACTTAATCAGTAATGTCATGACAGTTGTTACTTTTAGCAACGGTTGGCCAGCCACTAACCTAGTGACAGTTTGCCTATATCTACACTTAGTGACAGCCTGCCTATCATTTAGAGTAGCAACTGCTCACTTGTCACTAATTAGCGATAGATTGGCCAGCACCATTCCTGCATTGGAGACTCAACGACGGTCTACAATCACAAAGTATAGTGACATTTGTTGTTGCTAACACAATTAGCAGTAATCCATTAAGTGGAGAGTCAACTAGTGGTAGTCAACTATCATTATACTTGATTTAGTGACGACTGAACATTGCTAGCAGCCATCGATAAGTGGCCTATTTTTAGTAGTGTAACTCATGGCTCATGAAAGAATTTGATATAGGTACTCCACATTTATGCATTCTATGTCGAAGTTAACTAGACCAGAGTACTATAAGATGTTCGATGCAACTCTTTTCAGGATTTGAGCTAATTATCATATAAAACTCTCATGTTAATTAATTGTTGAAGGAAAAGAGCAAGTCAACGGGAAAGAATCAAGCATCATGCATTATAAATATATGGAAATTAGGAGCTATAATTATCTCTTTCTTTCTTGGCAAGATTCCCATTTCAATTCATTGGGTATGTAAACATGTATAAATCAGTGGATGAAATACAATTAGAGATGCGCAACAACAAAACTCTTCTTGGTATCATAGTACAAGATTTGATACTTGAACTCCTAAAACATGAAAACCATCCACTACTGCACCGTATCTACCATCGCCAACCATACCATAGGCAACGACAAAGATGTTATGCTCACATAAGAACAGCAAAGCACCATGGATATGATGTCGCCTTATTACATCCATGTGTCCAACAACCCAGGCCAAGTTTAGGTCAATGAGTTGCTGAATGACAATAACTATAGAGAATGGGAAAATGGCATGAGCAACATGTTGTTTGCCAAAAATAAAATCAGATTCATGGATAGCGTGAGACCATGCCAACATAGAACATGCCAGACTTGATGAATTGGATGCAATGTAATGCCATTGTCAAAAGCTAGTTAAAGAACGCAATGGACAAGAATGTCTGAAATAGCGTTTGGTATGCTTGTAAAGCCTATGAGATTTGGGTTAACTTGGAAGAAGTTCAGAAAAGGAAGTGCTCTAAAAGCATATGAGATCAAACGAGCAATGGCCTGCTGTGACATGGAGAAATGTCGGTACTTGCATACTACATAAAATTAAATAGTCTATGGGAAGAAAGGCAGTCAATTGCACCCTAGCCAAAGTGTAAGTGTGGTAACTGTGTCTATTACCAACAAAAATAGTTTAATGAGATGAAAGATAGAGAACAACTCTATGATTTCCTTATAGGACTTGATTATGCATATGTGATGATCAAGATGCAAATACTCAGCATAAATCCAACACTGAGCCTAGGACAAGCATATCACATGGTTGCTTAAAACGAGTAGCAAAGGATGGTCTCAGCTAGTTGGAAAGCGGAAGTGGATGTAACAGCATTCCAAACAACAAGTTTTCATAGGAATAATGCATAACTAGAAAAAAGAAATACTCCAAAGTGCACACATTAGAACAAGTTAGGATAGACCAAGGAGGGTTGCTTCAAGATCATAAGATACCTACTTGGCCGAACAAGAATGGAAAAAGAGGTAACTGGGAAAAGAAGGTTACACCAAAGGCAGCATAAGTCGAGCTCAAGGCTAGACGAGAAGGGGGTCCACTTCCAAGACCAATACAAGAACAATATAATAGGCTGATGAATTATTTGAGTACAGAATAAGATGGAAGCAAAGGCAATCTAGCAAGTTGGACGACTTATTGCAAACATGGCCTATAAGATCCTTTTTAATAAGCCTTGGATAATTGATTTTGGGGCAATAAAGCATATTACATGTGATGGGAGCATGTTTGAGCATAGCCGAAGCAATCATTAGAGTTCCCATGTCAAAATGCTCATTGGAGAGAACATGCCAGTAAAAGATATTGGTAAAGTAAAATTAAACAATGGACTGAAGCTAAATGACATGCTGTATATTCTTGATTTTAAGTGTAACTTAATGTCTGTCAGTAAGTTAACAAAAGAGTATGGTTGTGTGCTAACCTTTTTGTTAGACTTCTATGTGATACAGGAACTTACCATCGAGGAATCTGATTTAAGTAGCTAGGAACTGTGGCAGATTGTATTACCTAGAGCCGATACGGCATGGAAGGGTAGCTATGTCAATAAGTAAAGATGAGTTATCAGAAATGTGGCACAATAGGGTTAGGCATACATTAATAAGAAAAATTCAACACATATAGTCTTTATCAAGCGAAGGTTTAGAGAATTTGAGGACTTGTAATTCTTGCGTAAAAGCCAAGCAAACTAGGCTCATTTTTCCCAATAGTCAAATAAAATCAAATTCATGCTTTGAGTTAATTCATTGTGACATATAGAGAGGTTATAAGGTTGCTTCATTAACAGATGCTCACTACTTTCTCATAATAGTGGACAATTATAATAGAGAGGTTTAGGTATACTTAATGAAGCAAAAATCAAAAGTAAGTCACTTTTTCACAATGTTTTGTAACATGATAGAAAATCAGTTTGAAAAAAGGGTCAAAGTAATAAGAATGAATAACGATGTGGAGCTCCAGTCAAACTATATGATTGAGTATTGTAAGGAGTGAGGAATTCAGTTGTAAACTTCCTGCATCGACATGCCATTGCAAAATGGTGTGAAAAACATATACTTGAGACCACAAGAGCATTAATGTTGAAAGCGGGATTGCCAACAAAATTCTAGGGTGAGTGCGTACTCTCAACGATATATCTGATCAATAGGATACAGTTAAAGGTCATAAAAAACAAAACCCCGTATGAGCTCTTATTAGGCAAAGAGCCAACGTATGACCACCTCAAAAAATTTGGTTGTTTGGTATACGCATACAACAATCGCCAAGACAAAGAAAAATTCAATGAAAGAGGGAGACCATGTCTTTTCATTGGTTATCCAAGTAGGCAGAAAGGGTACAGGCCTTTGACCTAAAAGATTAGAAGGCATATACTATAAGAGACATAACCTTTACTGAAGATCAATTCCCTTTTAGGCAAAAGGAATTCAAGCCACACAATGGAAAAGCATTGGAAATGAAAGAACCAATGTGGATAGGTGAAGAAGATCATCGCTGCACAAGAATGATACCAAATGACTTGGAAAAGACAAGTGAGATTGTTCAGGAGGGAGACTCAAATGACTCAATAGCCAATATCAAAGGAGGGAACAAGGCTAATGTGCCATGTGAACTTCTAGAAAATGTAGGATAGGGCCCTCCAGTGAAAGTTTGAAAAAGAGAGAAAAGACAACCAAAACATTTGGAAGCCTTCCAAACTAAATTGCCACCCTTCATTTCAAAATTGGAGCCTACCATTCCTTCAGATAACTTGATGGTACATCCTTTGTCACATTATGTTTCATATGAATGGTTTTCACATTCACATAAAGCTTTCCTAGCGGCCATGACCTCACACGATGAGCCAAAGACCTTTTCTCAACCTTCACTATGCCAACATTGGATGGATGCATTGCAGAAGGTGGTGCGAGCATTAGAAGAAAATAGAACATGGCATTTGTAAGAACTACCTCCTGGAAAAAGAGCTATAGACTCAAAATGGGTCTACAAAAGCAAATACAAACTAATTGGTGAAATAAAAAGATACAAAGAGTGAAGAGTCACTTAAATACCAGGTTCCACATTAAGGATTTGGGTCAGTTGAAGTACTTCTTAGGCATAAAAGTTGCTAGATTACTTTAGCGAATATTTTTTACACAGTGACAATACTTACTAGATCTGCTTGAAAAGGTGGGGCTTGCAAGGATGTCATCCAAATGAAATTCTCATTGAACAAAATCACAAGTTGAGGTCTGACAGTGATAAAATGGAAGTTGATGTGAGTCAGTATAGAAGACTAATCGGATGGTTACTGTATTTCAATGTCACAAGGCCGGACATAAGCTATGCCACAAACATACTAAGTTAGTTTGTTTGTACCCCAAAACAGGAGCACCTAAAGACTGCAATTCGAGTGTTGCACTACTTAAAAGGGTCACCCGAGCAAAGAATATTATTACCACAATCAGGAATACTAAAGCTTGAAGTGTATTCCGATGCTGATTGGGGAGGATGTTCCATGACAGGATGGTCAACAACTGACTACTTCATCAAACCGGGAAGAGCTCCAATCTCATGGAAAAGGAAGAAACTATCAGTAGTGCCATGGTCTTCAGCTGAAGTAGAATATAGGGCGATGGCAGCTACAGTAAATGAAGTCATCTAGTTATGTTGGTTGTTAAGAGACTTAGAAGCACCACAAAAGAGACCAATTGACTTGTTCTATGATAACCAAGCGGTACTACACACTGTTGCCAACTTAGTTTATCACGAAAGGAAAAGAGCAAGTCAATGGGAGAGAATCAGGTAAGTATAAATGCATTGTAAATATATGGAAATTAGGAGCTGTAATTATCTCTATCTTTCTCGGCAAGATTCCCATTTCCATTCATTGTGTATGTAAACATGTATATATCAGTGGATGAAATACAATCAGAGATTCGCAGTAATAAAACTCTTCAATTATTACCTTGAAAATTCTAATTTGTATAAACAAAGCCGACTTGGAATTTGTACATATACCTCTCCTAGTCAGTTAATTCATATAGATAAAGATGAATATGTATTTCCTGTCACTGAAAAAATTGAGTTAATCCACTTGTACCTGACAGCTGACCTTTTTGGCCAGTAACAAATCAATGACAATTAATATTCGTATTAAACTATTTGCCAAAAAGCTTCATGCATGTTATTACATACGGATTGTTGCTTGTTATCGATAGTTATTGTTTGTGTTCATATGGGAACTAAATTTATTAATTAGACTTATTTTGTTGAATGTTTTGGATTAGATCTAAGAGTTTTAGGGCTTCCTTTATAATTAATCCATCTTCGGTTTGAGTTCGGTCTTTGTATATATATATATATATATATATATATATATATACGAGTTTTATTGTAAGAGTAAACCTTATGTAAATCTTATGTAAGTCTGGCTTATGTAGTAAGCCATCTTTCTATAATTCATAAATTGATAATTCGATATATAAAAATTTTACAAATCATTCAATTATATCACAGGTCCACAAAAATCGTGCAAGTTTCTTTTTTTTTTTTTTTGTTAGCTTTTGCCTCTTTTCTTCTCTCTTGTTCTATTTTTCATCAAGCAACAACCTCATTTGAGACTTCTTTTCTTTGAATGGCAACAATCAAGAATTTGTTGAAGAAGAAAGGACAAAAGTACAAATAAGGAGGTTGCCAAAACTCAATGCAAGACTAAAACATAATGACTAAGAGTTACAACCAATTATTGATAGAAATGCCCGCATCCTGACACCATTCAAACTTAGTGCACTTTAATTTCTTACACTTACGTGATATCCAAGAGTAAGAAAACATTTGCACATTGTCTACTAACTTATTTACCAAATATTTTTTTCGCTCTAAAAACTAAGTTGCTCCTTGTAATCCAAAGATACCAAGCTGTACAAAACCTGACTGCATCCCAAATCCACCTCTGATATTTGCTTTGAAACTATCCTGACTTGTCTTGAATAACATCCAGAAAATCAATGCAATTCGGACCAGCTATGTTCCATCAACAATAAATCAATTTCCAGACCGGAAAAGCTTGTTGACACCCGTAAAGAAGATCGTCTGTAGTTTCTAAACAAGAGTTACAAAGTGGGTAAAACGTGTTAGCGAGGTGGACACCCCTGATCATAAGGTTTGGCTTTGTTGGCAGCTCATCCATCAAAGCCTTCCAAAGGAATATGTTGATTTTTGTCGGCACCAGTTGATTCTAAATGGTTGAACAATGATTTGTCTGACCTGCTACTATTGCCTCCTCAATGACTTTGCAGAGCTTGCTGACCATAAATTTTCCATCCGAAGACAAACTCTAATATGGCATATCTTCTTTACTCCAAAAATTTACCTACACTGAAGAGGTTGGTTGCTGTAACTCTTCCACCTTTCCCGCCTTACTAACCCTTAAACATCTTCTCCAATTCCACGACCAAAACCAATTATTATCCACCTGTGCTACTACTCTCTTTACAACCAAACAATCTTTCCCACTTTCTAACATATAAAGATGCTGGAACCTTTCCTTCAATTTTGACTCTTACCCAAATTTCTTCCCAAAATTTTACTCTATCTCCTCTACCTAATTTCCATCGAAAAGAATTTTTGAAATCCACACCTAAATCATCACAAATTTTTCTAACTTCTATAATATTACTCCAAACCTGCCTTTTCCTCCCCACTTGACCCCTTTTCCAAATCTCATTCTTTTCCAGACAAATTTGTTATTACCCTTCTCTGAAGTGCTCCATCTTCAAATTTAAGCCTCCACCACCATTTGCCTAGAAGAGAAATATTTTTAAAATTTAGACTCCCCAAGCTCAAGCCCCTAAACTCCTTTTACAAGGAAAATTACCAATCATGTATCTTGGCCAGCCGGTTCGTTCAAATATGAAAAGAGTAGACTTATGGAAGGTGGTTGTAGACAAATTTAAATCAAGATTGAATATTTGGAATAGAAATTTGTTGTTTGAAGGAGGAAGATACACTTTGACCAAGTCTATGCAAAACAATTTGCCTCTGTATTTCATCTTGATATTCTGAGCCCCAGTGAGTGTCCTTCACTTAAAGCTAGTTTTCTTGGGTGAAGAGTTAATGATGGATCTTAGCAAACTTATATCTGTTGTATATGTATGATATATTCTTTATACTAAGTAGTGCCTCTATTAGTGTCCACTGGTGTATAAAACACTAAGGTTACATTGAAGTGCATATAAGGTTAAGGTGTTTGCATGCAGTTATTACCTAAAGTTAAAATAACTAAAGTTTTACATCTTAGCTTATTTAGAATTGTGTTTTCATTAATTGCTCCAGCACTATTTTCAACATTTTTTTTATTTAATTATTATTGTATAGCCAATATGACACATGAATATTTTGTATGCAGGGTATACTACAAGAAAGATCGCGAAAATTGACCAGTATATCGGTCAGTAATTGGTCACCAAAATACTTTTTGGTGACCGAAATATGTGGCCAACAAATGGTCAGTAAAACTTTGGCCACTAGTGCTGGTGGCTGCATGGTGACAGAATTTAGTGACCGAAAAAACGGTCAGCAAACGGTCAGAGTGGGTGACTGATTTAGTAACCGATTTAATCGGTCAAGGAAGGTGATTGATTTAATGACCAATTTAATTGGTCAGTGAAGCTGATACTTTTTTAATTAATTCATTTTTATCAATTATAAATTTTTGGTAGTAAAATTAATAATTTAATTAGCCATCTATTATAATTAAAATACATGAAACAAAAATATTGTGATTTCAAGTTAATTAATATAAATATCATTAATTTAATATATATATATATATATATATATATATATATATATATCCAAAAATATTTTTTTATCAAAACATCCTACATAACAAATTATCCCTACAAATATAACAAATTATCCCTAAATACTAATTATACTAACTATCATCTTCTCCATCAGATGTCTCCTCCTCCTCAGCATCATCATCACCAACATGGGAGGCCGATGTAATGCTGGATTCTGCAGCGACCCAAGCCGGGTCAACTCCTATGGGGAGACCGCGAACTGACTGTAGTCTTCCAAGAGCAAAAGTCATGGCAGCCTGAAGGTCACATCCAACACGATCTTGAAAGTGCTTCATTGTTTTTTCCATGTCCTCTATTTTTTACTGTTGAATGCTCACTGTCTTGTTATACTCCATTTGAGCCAAATAAGCAGTATGCTGCGTATGAGTAAGCTCCTGCTGTAATTGAGATATCTTTGAAATAAGCATGGCATTTGTAGCACATTGCTCTTGATATTGCTGTGATAGCTCTTCTAAGCGATCATTCGACAAACCCTACAATGTTGTTAAACAAAATTTGTCAAAATCAAATAAACAACTTACTTGTATGATTTGACAATTTATATTATAAAATTATGGTAAACATAGTATATATACATCTAATCGAGCATGTCGAGATCTATCAAGAACAATGAGAAACTTTGGGACACCTATCCATTCTCCTCTTCTTGGCCCACTAGTAGCAACCCTCCATGCATCAATATCAAATTAGGGATGGTTCTTAGGATGATCCCTATGATGACGGCGGACCTCAACTATGTACCACTCCTAAAGGACATTTGCATTTATTATCAAGAACCAAGATATTATTCTATACATACCTATATTAAACAATTTGTTTAATCCACCCTTTATAGTTAGAATTTAGTAAATTGTGCTAACATTTTTTAAATTTATTTTGTTTTGTTGAACAAATTAGGTTGGATTATTCCAAATCTATCACTCTTGCAATTATACCCTCAATTTTTTAATTTATGTCATTATGGACTATAATCTACTACAATTTACACAATTAAGCCATTAAATTTTGATTATAATCTCAAATTCACTAGGAGTTTCACTTTTTTACCAACCATGCCTTCAATTTGATCTTTATTTTCATTTTACCTTCTAACTTATCTAACCTATTCAACTATGTCGTAACTTTTAATTTTCAACACTTTAGTCTTTAAAGTGTTATGAATTAGTACCTGTAACTGTTTCTGTGAATCTGAAAACCTCTGATTTATTCCCTTTTTGGTAGTGGATCGCTCATAGAATTCATTCCATTTGATAGGATTCCCCTGATTCTCAGCAACCTATTATAAAAAATGTAGTTAAGTGAAATATAACAATTATATTTAAATTATAATTTGGAAATTGAATATAGTAAAATTGGTATACCATCTTATCATAAAGAATCTCCTTGGTCTGAGGCCCGAAGGAATGCTTTGGACCAACTGCAGCTGGTGGAGCATCCTTCCCTACCTGATTCTTCTTCCTGAGCTTACTTTTACACTTCCACTCAAGGGTGTTCCAATGATCACATAACCATTGCCAATCCACACTGGCAATCTGAGGTGGGCGAAAAGGAATGATACGGGAGTAATCCTCTACAGGGTAGAAATCATGTCCCACCTTTTTTATCGCATCCATCCGAAACTTATGAAGTCTATTCTTGTAACCTCTGCCTAAGAGCTTAAGGTAAGCTTTCTTCACTGCTAAGTCATCTTCAGAATCCCACTGGTGCATTTGCTAAAACATGCAAAACACAAATTGACTTATATGTCTTTAACAAAAATTGTGGCATAAGAAAAAGTATTAAACGAAATGAAATAGTCATACCTGTAGCTGCACTAAATACTCCTCCATTCTGTTTGATAAAAGATCCTTGAAATCATTAGCCTTGCCTTTAAAAAGTGTATGGGAAATCTCGCGCACTTTATTGCGCACTTGATTGTCGTGCAAGAAACTACATTGATTAAAATCAACAATGTCATTAGTACTAAATTATTAAATGAATATATAAAGTACTAAATAAATTATTATTAAGAAAATTATACTACTTACTCAAATGGAACAATATGGATCCGTTTAGTCCCTCCTACGAAAGGCTGCTGTTCCGGTAGTGGCGGCTCATGGTGGTCACCACCTGTATGGTGTGAACCCTCTGGCTGATTCTCTGAACCAGACTCTGAAACACCATCTTCGAATCGAGGGGCCCATCGTCCAGGAAAATCCCTAAACTCAAATTGGGGGAATCTATATGTCGGTCCACCAAGCTGGAATGAAGTAGAAACCTGTGGGTAAATGTAGCCTCATGCCCCTCCACTAGCCGGATCCCTGGGAAAAATGTACTGTCCGAATGCCCCCTACCTCTACGAGTAGAAGGATGAGACCCAACAGTCGACGAATGATTCTGCTGAGAAAATTGGTCTGGCCGAGATCCTCGACTAGTAGAGTCACGTGGTGAGTCATGACTACTACCCTGTTGAGTAGGAGGAGGTCCATGGGCCATAACCTATAAATTATAAAACCACTTTACAATTTTTGCAAAGTACTGTCACAAATTTCACAACTTGATATATAAATTTTCAACAAAATGTTCATGTACATACTAAATAGAAAATGAATCTTACAATTTTTTAAAATTCACATGAATATCATTAATAATAAATTATTAAACTTTGGGTATACTTATGTGATTAAATATGATTTTCCTACCCATTTTTAAAAAATTATCACAATTGTAAGAGAGTAGTTAAAGGCTCATTTGGACTTAAATCAACAATATTGTACGTGAAACAAAAAAGAAATAAAAATCAGCCAAAAAAATAGAAAACATCATGACGGCAGATACGAAAAAAATCAACAAAAGAAACATTAAAATGAACCAATATTGTAGGTGAAACAAACAAAATCAGATATCAACAAAAAAATAGAAAACGGCATGAGGATGGATATAAAAAAAACAAAAAAAAAACCAATGAAAAGAACCAACCCCATTACAGGAAAAAATTTGAAGACAAAAAAGAACAACAAAGAGTCAACGGCTTCTAGATTAAAACGAAAAAATTGCATGTAACAATGTGGCAACGTCTGGTTTTCGGGAGTCGCCACCAATCTGTTTTTCTTAGGTCGATTGGATACCTAAAATATGGTCTGCGAGAGTTCGGGGATCGGGAGTACGGTTACGTTAAAACAACTTTGTTAAAACGCCCAAAAATTGGCACCTTAGTTGATTTTAATTTTGTCTTTTTGCTTCGCTTTTAAATAATTTTCAGTTAATTTTCAAAATTAGAAATTTTAACTGGATTAGTCGAAAATGTGGATTTTGGTAATTTATTTGGATAAAATTTGATACTTCCGAACCATGGACTCTGCCGAGTCATTTGGACACGGAAGATTTTGATTCCGAACCATGGACTCTGCCGAGTCATTTGGACACGGAATTTGGTGAAATTTTAAACAATTTTATCCATATTGTAAAAATATGGATTTTTGTTTCTTTAGTTAATTTATTTATTAAAAAAAGTTTGATATTTTCCAAACTGTAGATCCTGCCGGATCATCCGGATATGGAAATTGATTTAATTTATTATAATTATTTAATTCTTATTATTATGGAATTAATTTTCAAATGGTAATTCTTTTTGTTTATGAATGATTTTTAAATCTAACTAAAAATTTATTTTCATATTTTTACTTCTTTTTTTTACTTTCTTTCTTTTTTTTTTCTTTTTTTAATTTTCTTTTAATTTCTTTTTTTTTCTTCTTTCTTTCTTTTCTTTTTTTTTCTTTTTTTTTTCTTTTATCTTTCTTTTATTTTTCTTATCTGATTTTTCTTGTTTAATGAAGGATATTTATTATTTAAAGAATTACTCAATTTATAAAAGAATTAAAAAAAAAAATAATTAATTTTTATTTAATAAGAAGTTAATTTAAAAGAATTAAAGAGTTTAAAAATAAAAATTTTGATCATGGTACGGGGCGTTGTTACTCAGCCAGACCCTCTTCACCAGGTGAAACAGCTCAAAAGCGGGCACGAGACAGTTTCCAGCCAATATACCATGAACTAAAAATTTTTTATTATTTTTTATTATTTTTTATTTTTATTATTTTTTTTTATAAAAGATTAACCAAAAGTAATTGTTTTATTAAGAGAATCAAAAATTTATATGTATATTTTAAACAAAAGAAGAAAAGTTTTGATATTTATTTAATTTATTTTGGAATAAAAGATTATTTAACCAAAAAACTTATATGTATTTTAAAACAAAAGTCTTGATATTTTTATTTTTATATTCTTCTTTGTTTGATGAAAGATTTTTTTTTTTTAATTTTAATTTATATTTCTGAAAATATATCTAATCAATAAGTCAAAAATATTTAAGAGAAAATTCAATTATTTTTGTTTTATTTTGTATTATTTTCAAATTATTTGATTAAGATTTTTATAAAGGAAACAAAAAGTTATATCTTTTAATAAGTAAAATATTACTGAATAAAATATTAACCCAAAATTTTTATTCTTTTCATTCTTTTTAATAAAGAAAACTAAAAAAAAAGTTATATTTTATTATTTTAAAAGAAATAAATTTTACTGAAAAATATTAACCCAAAAAAAAATTACTTTTTTTATTCTTTTTACTAAAAAAAGTTATATTTTATTATTTTAAAAGAAATAAATAAAATATTACTGAAAAATATTAACCCAAAAATTTTACGCTTTTTATTCTTTTTATTAATAAAGAAAACTAAAAAAAATTATATATTAATAGATAATTAATATATTAGTCTAAAGTTTTTTTTTATTTTTTATAAAGAAAAAATTTATTTATATATTTTATTTAAAAATATTTCCAAGCCATGGATCCTGGCGTATCATTTGGTCATGAAGTTTTAATTTTTTTTTATTTCATTAATTATTAATTTTAAAGATGTATTAAAAGAATGATTTTATGTTTATTTATTTATTTATTTTATTTTTGAATTATTTCATTATGTTTGTTTATTAAAAGGAATAAAAACTTTGTTTCAAAATAAAAAAAAAGTAATTTTTATTAGCCTTTAGAAAATTATTCACATAAAATTCCTTTTTTTTATCTTTTAATCATAAAAAAATTCAATTAATAAAGTGGGGCTTTTTGGCCATCCACTTTAATAACACAATAATAATAAAAGTTAGCACAATTAATATAGTTAGATTAGTTGGATTAGTTAGTTAATAACAATAAAAAAGGTTAGTAAAAGTTAGATTAAATTAATTAACAACAATAATAAAAATTAGCCAAGTTTAATTAAATTAATTGTTAACAACAATAATAAAAAGTTAGTCAAGTTAATTAAATTAATTAATTAACAACAATAATAAAATTTAGCCAATTAATTAATTGTTAATTAACCAAGTTGATTAAATTAATTAACAATAATAAAAGTTAGTAATAATGCAAAAATTAAAAGGTTAGTAACAATAATAATGTTAAAAGTTAGTTGTTAGTAAGTTAGTTAACAAGTTAATAATAACAAAAAAAAAAAAGGTTAGTAACAATAACAATAATAAACAAATAAATACACAAGTAAAAAAAATAAAGTTAGTAATTAATTCTGAAAAAAAAACAAAATAAAAAGATTAGTGACCAAAATGAAAAGAATTGAAAAGATGAAGTATTAAAGTAGAATTTTACCTAAAGGTTGAAATTTTTGAATTTGCTGGGTACAGGCGCGACGCGAGCGCGAGGGGGGAAAGGGGCTGGCGGCCGGCGGCGGCTGGGCCAGGGGCAGGGGGGACGGCGGGGGTGGCGCGGCGGCACGGGCACGGGGCGGCGAGCGACGGCACGGCGGAGACAGCGGCCGGCGAGGGGCGGAGGTCCGAGGAGAAAGAAGGAAAAGGAGGGAAAAGAAAAGGGAACGCGGCGGCGGGCCGGCGGGGCAACGGCGGCACGGGCACGGCGGAGGCGGGACGGCGGGGCGACGGCGGAACGGGCACGGCGGAGGCGGCGGCGGTGAGGAGAGAGAGAGAGAGAGAGAGAGAGAGAGAGAAACGGAACAAGGAAAAAAAAGTTTTGGCTTTCTGGGGAAGAAGGGAAGAGGGCTGGGGCTAAGGGATGTAATTTTATTTTTTTTTAAAACGGAGCTCTGAACTTTTTTCTCTGATTTTCTATCTGTTCAGCACTGAATTTGGGGGGGTATTTATAGAAGGAGCTTAGCTGAACTGTGGACGGATAAATTAATAAAAAATATCAAACTTATCTTTTAAATTGGTAAAATGATAGTTTCAGTCCTTTACGTTACTCCAGCTCTGGATAAGCTCAGAAGCTTCTGATTTTGATAATTTTAACGTTTTCTGTCAATTTGGGCTAGAAACGTCCGTTTAGGCCCAAAATTGACGCGAAAAATTACCCAAAGCTCCTGAAACTTTCAGAATTTGTCAATTTTGTCCGAAACTTCTCAATTTTGTCATTTTTACCTCAAACTTTTAATTTTTTTGTCATTTTTTTTCTGAAATTTTATTTTTATTCCAAACACATACATATTCACACATATATTATTTTAAATCAAATCTTCTCAAAATAAAAATATATTTTAAACTAATTAACATAATTAAAATTTTTTAGCAATAATAATAATAATAATAATAATTTTTTTAATTAGTTTTTTTTTTTTTTTAAATTTTTTAAAAAAAAGGCCGGACGAAATTAGGTGTCAACAAACAACAAAACAAACACAGGTTTATTTTATATCAATAAACCAACAAAAGGCACCGACATGTAAAAATTAAGAGAAAGTAAACAAAAATATGAAAAAAGAAGGGGGAGAAAACGTACCAGATATGCATAGGGGAGAGAAAGAGAAAGAATGCAGAGCAAAATTAATCAGAGCAGAGTAGAGTTGTGGGGACCGATCAAAGGAAAACAATGAAAAGGGAATCTAATTTAAGGCGGGGCCGATGGAAGACGACACAGATTTTAAGCCGGTCGAAGATGAATCAGAAGTAAATGAAAAGTTTTGACTTTATGCGCAAAAGTCTGAACGAAAAAAGGAGATAGGGACCTTTTTTGCCGAGCCCGCGCATTATTTCCCTTCATGTACTTTTCCCACCGTGTGATTTCAACCAGCCACCCATTTCGAACAAAAAGAAAACAAAACGAACCCCCTTAAATTTCACTTTTGCTTTTCGGCCGTTTTAATGAACTTCTGTTTTAAATGCACCTTTACCTTTTTTTTCTTTATGAAATTTAGGATTTTGTGGTTTTTTCGTTTGCTAATAATGTTGCCTATAATTATATTTTCACATAATGATATAATTACAGCGTGAAGCTATATACTTGTCATTATATATTACTAATGTAATAATATCCTATTAATATAATTATATATTACCAGTATAATGTAAGCTTACAAAACTCTAAATTAATTAATTTTATTACTCTAAGCTTGCAATATATTACTAATATAATAAAAAAATATCAAATTTGCAATGTAACTGACAGTAGCATATTCGGCACATATTAAAATATTAATGGAAAATTGAGCAAAAAAAAAAACTATACTAGCATATTCATTCCCTACCCAAAATATTAGTAGCAAATTTGATATTTTTGACTAATTACTAAGATAATTTTAATTATTTTAGTAATTTAATATACTTAGCATATTTAAATTGGTCATTTAAGTAAACCGGACCAAGAAGGGTATTTTGGTCATTTCAAATAGTGACCTGTTTTTATTGCATAGTTGGGTAGATGATAGAAAATTATTGAATTTGGTGTATCACGGTTTTTTGTGACTCCCAATCTACGTTTGTCAAATTGAGATTCGACTAGATTTTCTATAGATGATTTATGTATGACCCTTGAAAGTATTAGGACTAAATTGCACATCTGTTAAAGCGAGGTTTCCCTCACATTACTAATATAATCAATTATAGATTATGAATACAATGAATTAATATTATTAATCTACACTTGCAATATTCTAAAAAATACAAGTAAATTAATTAAAAATTAATAACTTATACATCATCCTCTGAGCTCGACAATTGTATATCGATGTCTTCTTCATCGGTATCTTCGGAGTCGTCTGAGTCCTCGTTTGGATTTTGTTCGACAAATTCCCCTTATCCACTCAAGTCGACCAATATGTTCACACCATCAAGTTTTGGCGATTCAGACACATTAACCTCATTCTCAATATTAATTTGTTGAAATGGTTCATCTTCTAATGTAGTAGCAGAACTACTACCTGGTTGCTCTACTCCAGTAATGTCACAGTCAATTGATTGACGAGGTTTAATTTTGACCACCGTCCACCATTGTTGTAGCGAGGGATGTGGGTACTGAGTATAATATACTTGTTGAGCCTGTCGTGCAAGAATAAAAGGATCAAGTGGACTTAATCTCGACTTCCACTTCACATCTACTAAACCGGATGTTGTATGTGTACGAACTTGACGTGTTAGATCAAACCATGTACACTTGAATAATGTTACAAAGTTAGGCTTGGCTCATAAATATTGTATTTCAATGATATCATCCACAATTCCATAGAAATCAAAACCCCCTGAACTTCCTGTGTCACCTTTTACACAAACACCACAATTTGCCATTGATTTCGTAGATGCATAAGTGTGCGTGTGGAATCAAAATCCATTTACCAAGCATCTCTTATAGCATGTTCCATTGTATAGCGGCCTGCGAGATAATTCGATAAGTTTGTTGCTTAAACTTTCAGGACATCGTTCCCTCTAACAAAAATTACAATACTTTAGCTAATATTTAAAAGAGGAATCAATCGGATATTTAATATATCAATATTATTATAAAGTCTTACATATTCACAAAACCATCGCGCAAAATATTGAATGTGAAATATTTCAAGTTGTCCATTATTTGCATGAGGAAACTTACGTCGCATGACATCCAAGAAGATTCTGTAGTTACAAATAGAAACCATGATAAAATGACATAAATTAGAAAAAATAATTTTTAAATTACAAAATAGCCTTCTTGACTACTTACTGGACAAAAGGGTCAACCTCCACACTGTTGAATAGAATATACATATGAGCTTGGCGTAATTCTTTTTCATCAATCACCCATCGAAAGCCACAAGCAGAAAAGTTTCAATTCTCATTGTGAAAAACTATGAGACTCTCCGAATTTGCACTCGGATTCGTATAAGTATTTCGCGTTCACGATTTAGCATTGTATTAGTTTCATCGCAAATAGTGTTCACAAATTGCTGTCATCTCTTGAACTAAATATGCCCTAACAATTGATCCCTCTAATTTAGCTTTGTTATGAGCCATCCGTTTAAGGGATCGCATCAGCCTACACAAACAACAAATTACTTGCATAAGCAATTAACATAATGACATAACATAAACCGCTTGTGAGATAAATATATACTTAGATTATATGCTAACCTTTCAAAAGGATACATCCAATGAAATTGAACTGGTCCACAAATATAGGCATCGTATGCTAAGTGTACAGGTAGATGCTCCAGAACGATGGTGGGAAAATCTTTTCTAGCTTACATAACGTGATAATGATCACATGTCCCAATTTTTCAATGTCTTGCAAATGGAGTTTGCTTGAGCATAGTTGTCCGAAAAAAGAACAAAACTCACATATTGTTTCCCATATAGCATTTGGTAAATGCCCACGCAAGCTAATCGGTAGTAAGCACTGCAGAAAAACATGACAGTCATGGCTCTTGAAGGCGTAAAAATTATTATCTAACATATTCACATTACGAACCAAATTTGATGCATATCCATCTGGAAATTTCAAACCCTTAAGCCACACACATATTTATTCAACTTGATGCCTATTCAAAGCATAAGAGGCTTTAGATTTAATAGTCAATTGACCAACTTTTTGTAAGTGTAGTTTGGGGCACATCTCTAATTTCTTCATATCCTTTCGTGCATTAGGATTGTCTTTTGTCTTTCCTTTTATATCCATAACTGTATAGAACAAATTCTCAAAACAATTTTTCCCAATGTGCATAACATCAAGATTGTGTCTCACTAATAAATTCCTCCAATAAGGCAACTCCCAGAAAATAGAACGTTTCAACCAATTATGGTTTTTTCCAAATCCAATGACACAATCATTATCCCAATCAGATCCAAAAGGTGGAAATTGAAATTGTTCAAGCATTTGCAATATGTTTTCACCAGACATTGGTGTAATCACGACAGATCGTTCACTTTTGCCTTGTTTAAATGCAATAACGTTTGCTCGAAATGGATGATTAACAGGCAAAAAATTCCTATGACAATCCCACCAACAAGGCTTCCTTCTATGCTTCAACTGAAAAGTTTCAAGACAATCCATACAATATGGACATGCTAGTTTACCATGGGTACTCCACCCTGACAGCATCCCATATGCTGGAAAATCACTGATTGTCCATAACAAGCATGCTCTCATCTAAAAATTTTGACAACGAAATGCATCCCATGTTTCTACACCATCAATCCATAACATTTTTAACTCATCAATTAAAGGTCTAAAGAACACATCAATATTTCGCCCGGGTGATCTTGGTCCTGGAATTACTAATGAGAGAAATATGTATGGTGTCTTCATACACATATCTGGCGGTAAGTTGTACACTACTATAAATACAGGCCAAATTGAATATGTGACACCTATTGTAGAATTTGGCATAAACCCATCAGTGCACAAACCAAGCCTTACATTCCTAATTTCCGAGCAAAATGACAGGTATGTTCGATCCACATGTCTCCAAGCATCTGTTTGGCATGGATGTCCCATTGTGTTATTATCTGTACCATGATGAATTGCATGCCAAATCATATGTTCAGTTGTCTTTGTTGACATAAATAGACGCTTTAATCGATCGGTTATAGGTAGATACCGACGGACTTTTTTTGGTATTGGTTTCTTTTTATCTCTGTTCATTGTCTATTCTTTATACCTACATTGGCCACAAACTGTACAATACATCAACTGTGCATTCTCATGGTAAAAGAGCAAACAATTCTTTGGACATGCATCTATTTTCAAATATGGTAAACCCAACCCTTTCATCATTTGCTTCGAGTCATATAGTGTTTCTGGCAATTGGTTATCTTATGGAGTCATTTCTTTGACAAGTGATATAACCTTATTGAAACAAGCATCAGACATATTAAACTGACTTTTATAGCTCAATAACTGGCACACCGCTGATAACCGTGTATGTTTCCTACATCCTTCCCATAGAGGTGTTGAAGCATTGCTAAGTAAACTGTAAAAATTTTGTGCACTCGGATTTGGAATTTTGCATTCCACCTCATTAAAGTTAAATGCATTACCACAATAATTTTCCACCTCATTATTAAAGGTATCACCTTCCTCATCCGTATCTTCCTCATTGCATGCATTAAAATCTATTCCAACATATGGAATATTATCCAATATCGGTCTCATTGAATCAATCACCATTTGCTCAAACTCACTTATATTATTGTGTAAACCGTTATGGTTTCCTAAATTTGTTCTCGATGATGATGGATTTGATGTTTCTCCCCTATAAAAATGATGACGGATTATCGAGTTCAAAATGATGTTTCCAATATTGGTTTCATTGAATCAATGAAGCTAAATCGACATAAATGCTCTCCAACATCATTTTGAACTCGATAATATCTATTACGACAACGTCAACATGGACATTTAATCATATCTGTTTCACTGTTACAAGCAACAGATAAGAATTGCTTTACACCATTTATGAATTCTGGATTCATGTATCCATCTTCTAGTAATCGCCTATACATCCAACCACGCCCACCATCCATAATGCTCTCCTACAAAAGAAAAATATATATATAACCACTAAATAAATTCCTCATTTTTTTAATAATGTACTAAAAAGCATGTCATCCTATAATCTTTAAAGGGAATGGTCCCAGGCTATTAAAAAATGTGCAAGTCAATCCATACTTTTGTGTTGTGATTTATCTAACTGTCATGTATAAATTTCAGCAGTATTTCCCCTTAGTTCATCAGAATATACAGTTTTAAGAAATGTATCTCAAAACAAGCATTTGAGGAGCAAGGATCCACAACACCGAAACTTATATATCATTTAAACAAATCACATATATAACTGCAGTAAAAAAAGACTTATACATTTTTGAACTGTCCAACTTGGACAATCATGACTACTGAACATAAAAAATATTAAGCATACGAAGACTTCATGTCATTGAAATCATTGTACATCCTTAATATATCTCATGACAACAGTAATCATAGACAGGCATTCTATGGTTTGAATATAAGATAACAATATTACATATACATGTTAACGCCTATTTGTATATAAATTTTTAAAATATTTTGCTAATATCATACAAAACATTTACCTAAACTGCAATATTGTATCTCTAGCTACAAAGAGTTGATCTCCAGATAATACTTCCTTTCTTTATAGACGAAAGAGATCGATGAAGAAAGACAGAAAATAAGAAGAAGAGTGAAAAAATATATGCAGAAGAGAAAAGAAAACCGAAGACGTGTATATATTTACGCGGAGGGGATTGTGGCAGAGGTTATTGGTGAAGCTTTTTGGTGACCGATTAGAGTTGGTCACTAGATCAGTCACTACACTGACCGATTACTGACCGGTTAGTGACCAAATTTTGTGACTAATCTAAACCGGTCACTATTCCGTCAGCACTCGTCTTGAGATGCAAATTCACTTGTTACCGACTGATTTAGTGACCGAAAGTTTAGTGACTGTTTTTTCAGTCACCAAAACCTAGTTCTCTTGTCATAGACTAGGTGACCAATTGTACGTAATAATATAAGATATTTTACGAGTAATAACTAGTCAATTATAAGTTAAGTAGGATCATAGTTCCCTAAAGCCTACAAGTGGTAGCAAATTCAAAGCCTTGGGACCCTATCCGCCACATAAAGGATATTACCAAGTGAAACGGATACTCTTGCTTCAAAGATTTGTGCTTATTTTTTAGCCTATGCTTGGACCTCTGTTGTGAGAAATCTTGCAAATGGAATACTCCTTTACATAGACTTTTGCCGTCTCTTGTAGATTAAGTAAACATGATTAATTTTTTAAGGGAAAAAAGTAGATGACATATTTAAAAGTGAAACTGTCCCACGGGAAAGGAAAAAAAAAACACTGCTGAGTTCTTTTCCAACTTAAAAAATTCTTTATGTTAAAATCCACCAAGGGTTTTCTAGCTTATTTTTATGTCCTAAATGGATATCTGAAATTCATATTATCTTAGTGAGGTATCTTTCATCCCATTGTGCGTCTAAATTAGTTACTTTCCATCAATTTGATGGTTAAATTATATGGAAAATATTAATGTGGCATAAATAAACATTAAAATAAATTAAAAATATCAACTTTAATCCTCAAATTTTTTCAATAACTAATTCTAACTTTTATACCCAATATTTCTTGGTTAACTAATTCAACAACAAACACTATGATTCTTTATTGAAACTGATTCCAAGAGTAGGGTTTCTCATCGGCCTTTGTATGAGCGATGACCTGCTTGCGATTCTGGTCACAGATCTCATGACCTTCGACAGAATGCTCTCCACCAAGTTAATACCCTGTTACTGGTTGTCATAAAGACAACGAATTGGTCTTCTCCCCTCGTAAAGACAACGACTTGGTCTTCTTCACCATAGATCCATGCTAACAATCCCCTTACAGATGCTCGACACAATCAAATCTGAGATCCGAGCTGGCAATGCCCTTACAAATGCTCTCTAAGGAATGGAACAGGCAAGAAGAAATAAAGACTGGAATTCCTCTATCTTTTATTGGTTGAGCATCACACCTTTAAATAGGCAGTACACAAACTAACAAATAAAACCAAAAAACAGCTTAAGATAAACTAACAGAATATCATCAATTGACTCAACAATTAAACTGAGAAAAACTAGCAACAAACCAACAGCTTTGACTTATTCTTCAACTATTCTAGCGGATTCTTTGAATCATTCTCCAACACTCCCCCTTGATTCAAAGGTGGAGATATGAAGCTTCTTCAGAAGATTTTTGAACTTCACTTGAGGTAGTGCTTTTGTAAGTATATCAGTAAGCTAGCAATCTGACCTACAGAATTCCAAACTTATCTCCTTCCTCACCACCAAATCTCGAATAAAGTGATGTCTTATTTCAATATGTTTGGTTCTTTCGTGCATGACAGGGTTCTTAGTCATGGCTACTGCAGATTTGCTGTCACAATGAACCCGAGTTGCTTCTTCTTGCTTCTGATTTAGGTCTTCCAGAATTCTTCTTACCCATACTGCCTGACACGCAGCGGAGGCTGCTGCAACATACTCTACTTCAGCTGAGGAAAGTGCAACAGTTGCTTGTTTCTTTTAACTCCAAGAGATGGGACCTAAACCAATGCTGAAACAATTTCCGGATGTACTCTTTCTGTCTTCTTGTGCACCAGCCTAGTCACTATCTGTGTATCCCTCTAACTTAACTGTCTTTGTCCTGAAATACCACACACCAAAGCCTTTAGTACCAGCTATATACCGCAAGATCCTTTTCGCAGCGCCATAGTGTTGTTTTGTTGGTTCATGCATGAACCTGGATACAAGCCCAACTGCAAAAGATAAGTCATGCCTTGTATGTGTAAGATAAATTAGCTTCCCAACTAGGCTCCTGAGCCTTCTTGCATCTGTCTTCTCAGTCAAATCTTCAACTGTTAATTTCTCATTGGTGTTCATCGGAGTTGACATTGTTTCTCTCTCTTCCATGCGAAATTGTTTCAACAAACTCTCTGCATATTGCTGTTGAGACAAAAAAATCCCTTGACTCATTTGCTGTACCTCGAGCCCAAGGAAGTGATGTAGTTCCCCTAGATCAGTCATATCAAACATGTTCATCATTTGACGCTTAAACTCAAGTATCAAATCAGTTGATGAACCCCGTATACACCATATCATCTATGTATAGGCTAATCAAAACAATATCATGAGTACCTTGTTTCTTGAAGTACAATGTGGGCTCACTTGAACTCTTTTCATAGCCAGTTGTGTGAAAGAACTGATCAATTTGACTGTACCATGCATGATGAGCTTGCTTTAACCCATACAATGCTTTTCTCAATCTGTAAACTTTGTGTTCTTCACCAAAAATCACAAAGCCTTCTAGTTGCTCCACGTACACTTCTTCTTCCAATTCTCCATTTAAGAACGCCGACTTTACATCAAATTGATACAATTTCCATTGATGTTGGGCAGCTAAGGCAAGTAAAATTCTAACCGTATCAAATCTTGCTACTGGAGAGAAAGTCTCCTGATAGTCCATTCCAGGTTCTTGTGTGAAGCCACGTGCAACCAACCTTGCTTTATGCCATTTTATGCTGCCATCTGAATGAAGTTTCGTTTTGAAAATCCATTTAAGACTGATTGATTTCTTCCCTTCAGGTAATTTGCTGAGTTGCCAGGTTTTGTTCTTCTCAATGGCGCTCATCTCTTCTTCCATTGATGACTTCTAGATTTTGTATTGTAAAGCCTCTTCGACTGTCATTGGATCTCCTGTAAACAAGGCTAGAGTTGATGAATAAATATCACTCAATGACCGTTGCTTCCACTGATGCATTTCAGGAGATGATCCTTCGAACGCTGCAGTTGGTGAATGTGCAGGAGTGTTCGGTTTTGAATCATGACCGATCACTTCTACAGTTTGATCATCATCAACTTCTGTATCCATTGTAGCACTCGGCCCATCTGCGATAGTACTCCAACTTTTCCGTTCATCAAATTTCACATCTCGACTAATGATAATATAACTCTGGATTATATAACCGGTAGGCTTTAGAGTTGGAACAATAGCCCACAAAAATATACTTTCTTGTCTTTTGATCGAGTTTGTGTCTGTTAACAGGAATTAAGCTGAAACACACACATCCAAAAACTCGTAAATGAGACACTGAAGGTGTAAATTCATACCATGTTTCAAAGGGGGTCTTGTTCCATACTGATTCTATAGGAGATATGATAAGCAAATGCACAGTAGTGGCTACAGCTTCTGCCCAGAAATTGTTAGAGAGATTCTTCGATTTCAACATGGAACGAGCCATTTCCATAATGGTTATGTTTTTCCACTCAGCAACTCCATTCTGCTCAGGGGTATAAGGCGCTGTAAGCTCCCTTTTGATACCCTCTTCTTCACAAAAATCGATGAATTCTTTGGAGAAAAACTCCCCTCCCCTGTCAGTCCGCAATGCCTTCAAATCTTCATTGCTTTGATTTTCAAGAGACACCTTGAACTTCTTAAAATGTTCAAAAGCTTTTGATTTTGCTTTCAGGAAATAAATCCAACTCATTCGAGAGTAATCATCAATAAATAGAATAAAGTACTTACTTCCTGCAAGAGATTCTGTCCTCATAGGACCATATATATCAACATGCACAAGCTCAAGTTTCTTCGAAGCTCTCTTTGCTTGACCTTGAGGAAACGATTTTCTTACTTGTTTCCCCAAGGCACACTCTTCACAGACATGCTCCAAGTTACCAATTTTTGGTAACCCTCTCACCATTTGTTTGTTGGAGAGTAATTGCAGACCCTTGATGTATAGATGTTCATAATGGTGATGCCAAAGATCGGTGTCGTCGTCCCTGGTTATCAACGCATACTTCCCATTGCAGGAGAAATCCACTGGAAACATTTTGTTCTCAGTCATTTTTGCACATAACACTGTTTCATTGCTTCCTGTTTTGACTATGCAAGTACCACTTTCAAAGAGAATAGAAAATCCACTAGCAACCAATTGCCCGACACTAATGAGATTATGGGCCAAACTAGGTGCAAAATTAACATTTTTGATGAGCTTTTCTTTACCTTCAACATAGATCACAACTGTACCTCTTCCTTCTATTTGGATTTCTTTGTCGTCACCGAGTTTGACTTGAGACTTCTGAGTTTTATCTAAGTCTTTGAACTTGTGTTTGTCACCGGTCAAGAAGTTTGAACAGACGCTATCGATGTACCATAATTCATTTGAGGAAGGTAAAGATCGTATGTGTGTCATGAACAAGTAGCCTTCCTTTTCAGTCTCCTCTTCAGCATATCTCACCTGTCCTGGTTTACTCCAACAATCTTCTTCCTTGTGCGCCCATCTTCTTGCAATAAGTGTACTGCAGTGAAGTTGCACGTCCTTGTCCTCGTCCTCGTCCTCGGCCATGAAACGTGCCTTTTCCTCTATTCATGTAGGATTTTTCTTTCTCCCCTTGAGCCTGAAAGGCATGTTCCTCTTCTCTAGCCGAGTTCCTGTTTATTCTTGCTTCATGTACCTGTAATGAACCCATCAACTCATCGATGGAGAGTGTTGACAGGTCCTTTGATTCTTCGATGGCTGCTACCACGTGATCAAACTTAGGATCCAAGCTCCTTAGAATTTTAGCCACCACTGTCTCATCAATGATAGTATCTCCATATGTCCGCATTTGGCTAATTATAGTAGACATTCTGGCAAGAAATTGCTGAATTGTCTCGCCACTCTTCATGTCTAAAGTTTCAAAATCTCTTCTCAAGGATTGTAGCTTGACTGTGATCACTTTCGCAGATCCTTGATACTCAATCTTTAATATATTCCATGCTTGTTTCGATGTTGTTGTTGCAGCAATCCTGGAAAAGATAGATTTGTCCACCACCTGTTGTATGAAGAATAGAGCTTTAGCATCTTTCTTTAGATTTTCTCTATGTCTCGCCTCATCTCCACTTGCTTCAGCAAAGCCATTATCAACTAATTCCCATAGATCTTGAGATTTGAACAATGTTTTCATTTTGATGCTCCAAAACTCATAGGATTCACCTTTAAAGACAGGAATTTGAGGCTGAGAAATATTGACTGCAGAATTATTGCAATCCATTTGGGAGGAACATCCAGCAAACAAACTAGGTTGCAACCTGGCTCTGATACCAAATGTAAGGAATGGAACAGGCAAGAAGAAATAAAGACTGGAATTCCTCTATCTTTTATTGCTTGAGCATCACGCCTTTAAATAGGTAGTACATAAACTAACAGATAAGACCAAAAAATAACTTAACGTAAACTAACAGAATATCATCAACTAACTCAACAATTAAACTCAGAGAAACTAGCAACAAACTAACAGCTTTGACTTATTCTTCAACTGTTCCAGCGGATTCTTTGAATCATTCTCCAACATGCTCTATCGGTGGTTTGGTCCCATTTCCTTGTTAGATTCATGCAATCAAATAGCGCGAGCTCGGAGGTTGCTTATAACTTTCTGTCTACGACACGATGTTTTGATCCGAGATCTCGTTCATATCCAATGGTTGTCATTTGTTTTTGCCAGCTACTCTCCATCAGTCTCGCTACATCGTTTCGCCTCACTTATAGCATCAGCATCGCCGTCGTTCGTTTCATCTCATTTTCGCCGGCTACGCTCCATCAATCATCGGTTGTTCTGTTTTGAAGCATCACCATGGGGGTAGGTCAAGAGGTCGCTGGTGGTGGCATCGCAAGGAGAGAGCAAGAGTAGTTAGCGGCGGCAGAAGGCTGGATGGGATGGGTTCTGGCTCTTTTTTTTTTCTTCCCAAAATCTCCAATTTCGCATAAACTTAGGATTTTCATAAAATCTTGCTTTTTCTAGGTTTGTTTGAATTTTTTTTGAATTTATTCGTAATTGGTGTTATGAAATCAGCATGTAATGGCAAGAAGGGGTGGGGCTATCATAGGAACCGAAGGTGAGGAGTCGGGGGTAAAGAGGTTTTGGAGAGGTGGATCTAGAAGTTTAAGATGTAAAATTATTGATTGAAAAAGTTAAGGGACTAGAATTGTTATTTTAAAATTTATTTTAATATTTTTTATGCCACAGCATTTTCCGTCCAATTTAATATTTAAATTGACCAAAAATAGCTGATTGACATGCGCAGTAGGAGAAAAGGTACCTCACTAGAATAATATGAAGTTTAGGTACCTATTTAAGACACTAAAATAAGCTAAGTGGTCTCTGATGGATTTTACTTAAATTCTTTACCTTCAATTTTGCTAATTTTTGGCCTTAAACTAATGCGCAACATTTGAGGGCTACATTTAACATAAGTTGACTTAATCCAAATGGCTTATTTTTTTTTTTTTACTTCTTTTTTGAGCTGGAACTAATTTTATTCAAATGTCAATTCTTTGTATGTGTAATAACACACTAAAATTAAAATTTTTATAATGTTATTAAATTTTTATGAACTTTTATTTTTTATGCTTAAAAAAGTTCATAAAAAATTAATAGCATTATATAAAATTTTATTTCAATGGCTTATTGTAGCTACATAATATTAGCTTTTAAATGAAATTAATTTTGACTAAAAAATATATAAAATAAAAATAAGTCATATTGGGTTAAGTTGCCTTAAATTAAAATGAATTGGGTGTAACCAATTGAATAAAATATGTTCAGAAAAATTTTATCTTTGATGAATTTATTCAAGCACCTACCTTAATGAAAATAAGCAATGTAAAGCTTCAAGGGATATACATGGAGCTAGAGCATATAATAAGTATATAAAAAGAAATCACTTTTAATCTATTACTTACATATTTTTTCAAAAAAATATTTGATTCATACCACTATAATCATAAAAAATTATGATCAGTATACATGTGTCATGCGATCGTAATCATAAAAAATAATGGTTAATTGTAATTTTTTATGGGAAAGAAACTTATGACTTAATTAATTAAAAGTGAATTTAAGAAAATAACCATTTTTAAGTTTATATCGTTATTTATCGTAATAGATGATGCAACATGAATGACATGTAGTAAAGTGTAACACCGGCTCCGTCATATGAACAGGAACATTTTGAGGGAACAATGAAAGAGGTGGGGCTTTTCACAATTTACATTAGATTAAAATTTTATTTCTGTTATGTTAGTTCCATAAAATATTACGCTATTTACTTAATTGTATCAGTATTAAGAAATTAGTTAGTTAACTGAATGTTACTGGAATGTTACTAGCAATATGTCCACCAACTTGGTGCTCTGTTTTACACTGAGAACCTATCGGGTTTCAATCGGTGTTTGCTAAATCTATTGTTGGGACAAATTAATTCGAAAGACCAAGAAATACAAAGTCTCTCTCCTAACTAACCATGTTTTGTCCTCATGAAATCTGTATAATAATAAAGAAGATTAAGTCCTTGTTACCCATCCAGTGACGTGCAAGAAAATTCTTGGGAGATAGATAAACCTGGATAAGTGTCATCTGGAAAATGCTCGCCAAATGTGAAACTTGTTTTAGAAAAATAAAAAATTCAAGTTGTCCTTGCTGATAGAATTACAATTTTTTAAGTGATAGCCTGAGAACCTTAGGTTAAAGTTTTGTAATAGCATTAGATTATTTATTTTTGGGTTTGTGAAACGTTTCATGTAGTTTTAATTGTGCGGTAAACATTAAAAATATTTTTTGAGATGAAGATATTAAATATAATTTTTTCACACATTTTCAAATTTTTTCTAATTATTTTCATCAAAATTTGCCAAATATAAAGAAAATATATTGATAAATGCAGTCTACATTGGTAAAAATGAAATATAGAAATAAAAGAAAAGAATTATAATAGTTTGGAAATCTCAATGATGTTAAAATATATAAATGAATTTTATTCACTAAACAAAAACTAAGAAAATAACATACTATCTATGCTAAAAATATATATGTATACCATTTTTTTTATTTTATATATGTATATGGTACATCAATGTATATGATTTAAAAAGAAATAAGAAAAAATTATTCTCCCCAAACCCATGTGGTATACGAGGTAAATGGAAAACAAAAGAGTTACACATATTGCTGTCTTTTATGCAGTAAACTGATAAAATGTAAGAACATATGTACAATATAATGTATATCTGCCTCAACCGAATTTTTAGAAATTTTAGTGTTTATGGACACACACGCGCATGTATATATATAGTTGGTATAAAAAAATGTCCAGTGCAACTCTTTTCGGATCCAAGCTGATGAATCAGAAAACCTAATAAAATTACAAAATTCTTAATCTATAAAGCTCTGAAGTTAATTATTAACTTGGAAATTCTAATTTGAATAAACGAAGATGACTTGGAATTTGTATATACGTCTCTAGCAGTCAGCTAATTCGTGTACAGAGAGTGAAAGACGACTTGGACTATATCTCGTCACTGATTAACAATCGAATTAATCCACCTGTACCTGGCAGCTGGCGTTTCTTGCCAGTAACAAATCAATGACAATTAATATTCACATTAAACTATTTATCAATAAGCTTCATGAATGTTATTGCATATGGATTAATTGTTGCGAGTTATCTGTAGTTATTGTTTGTGTTCATATGGGAACTAGATTTATTAGACTTTGTTGGATGTGTTGGGTTAGATATAAGAATTTTAGGGATCATTATAAATTTTTTTACCAGCAAAGAACCGACTTTGTTATAATTTTAGGGATTGTTCTAATTAATCCTCCTTTGGGAATACTGATGAATTTCTTTTTGAACCGTAAACAGATTTAATTATGAATACTGATGAATTTACCCTGATTACAAACGGTTGGTACTGGCCAGTAAATGGAACCCAATACAGTAATAATTAAACAGCAACCATCTCCGGTCTTTTCGCCCGTGACCTCTCTATTGTTTTTTATAATGCCCTAATGTTGGTCTAAGTACATTCCTGATCGTAAAATAGTAGGCATTATTTCCTTTGATTATACTAGTAACTGCACATGTACTGCAACATGAATAAAGTACTAAGTTATTTTTTACTCAAATAACTATAATTTTTATTATCTTATTTAAAATAAATAGTAGTAATAATGGTTTTACTTTTCTTTTTAGTTTAGATATATTTCTTATTAATTTAAATTTTCTATTTGTTACATATATAGTTTTTTATAGATTGCTCATTGTATAAGATTTTATTGAGTATAAATGATAATAATAATAATAATAATAATAATAATGTAATGCAGAACGTGCTATAGATAATATTAGTTGCAAGAAAACTGTTGGAATTTTTTTTTCATTTGTGATGGTTGAGTATTTATAAAAATTATTTCCTCATATTTTTAATATCTATGAAAGAGATCAAAATTTCTCTTTTCATTGTAAAATTTAAAATTAGGAGCATGCAATATACTAAGAAAAGATCTTAATTGAATTGACATAATGATATTATATATTTAGAAATTCTTTCCAAAAATTAAGTTTGTAAATTTTATCTTAATTTTTAGACTTTAGATTCAAAAAGCTAATGATTAAAATGGAGATCTTATGTTAATTGTCTTAAACAAGTAAATAGATTTACTGTTAATGTATTATCATAACTTTAATTTTCTAAAAAGACATAAGCTAAGTTTTGAATAAAGTTTTTAAGATTCTGTTCAAACATAGAAAAAGAAAGAGACATAATCTAAGTCCACTGTAAGATACTCAATAAGAAATGGAAGCAAAAATAAATTTCTTTTAATAAGTACAACACAAATATGGGACATGATGTGAAAGTATAGACTTGGTAAGTAAATATTGAGTTTTTTCAAATACGTGTAAACTGTAAGTAACTATGCACTATTCAAAAAGCTTAATTACCATACTTTTACTTTTACTAAAAAAATAAGAAACCCCAAAATTTCAAATTTGCACTTACCCTCTATTTTATAATCGAGTCAATGTGATTATTTTAAATGTTGAGGTATTGTCTTGTGTAGCTTATTATTATCTTCTTTGGTAACTAATTCTTATCCGCTAATTTAGAAATATACTCATATCACTAAAGTTTATAAACCTAGTCTTACTCATTGTTCTTATAATATAATTAGTAGATATTAAGTTTCACATTAGGTTTTGATAAAAATATTTCAAGTTTAAAAAGTAAATAATTTGATAAACATTATGTTTTTAGGTATGTTTTATAGTCATATAAATCAAGAGCATGGCTATTTTAAAATTTTAAATTTAGTGGCATTTTTCAGTTTTTTTTCCATAAAAAACTTATTGAAAACATAGAAAATGATCATCAATTTTTTTTTCTTTACTTTCCTTTTCAAATACTAATCTTATTTTCCTAATGTAAAGAAAAAAAAAACTTTACCATCACTTTGTTCTATTTTTGTTTTTTTTTCCTTTTCATAATTTCAGTTTTTTAAAATTTAATAAAAAGGGAATGAGAAATTTGAGTCTGATTAAAAGAGGGGAAGAAAATATAACTTAAAGATAAAAAGGTTGTCTAACATTTTGACATATTCATACTTCTTGTGAGTTTTATTATATTTAAATTGTTGATTCAAATAAACATAATTATGAGGTTTTTGAAAATTTTAAGTTTTAATTAAAGTACTTCATTATCTAATGGCTACCTTGCTTGGCTAGGGTTTCTTTCTTTGTGTGATACTTCACTTCCTTGGCATACAAGGACTCTTTTTCAAGCGATTGCAAGGGATTATCTATATTCCGAGTGGGCTTAAATCTTTCTCTATGTTACTGTGTGTTCATTCTCTGATAGTTTATCAGTGTTTTGAGCCTTAGTTTTTTTATATCTCATGCCAATTCAAGTTTTTTTATATCTCGTCCTGGTTCAAGTTCTACAATTGGGTTTGTTGCATTGTGGTTGACGATGGAGGATCTTGGCTTCTGCTTCACTAGTATGACATTAACGGTGGAGGAGGTGACATCTTATCACATGGTTTTGATAAACGAAGCTTGTGGTGGATTTTCAAACATGATGGTGGAGTTAAAGGTATCATCTAACTACGTGGTTTTGGCAGAAATCTCCACAAAGCTCTTAGGAAGGCATGGCAGTTTCAGGTCCCTTTTTAGACAGGAGCATAATGTTCCATAATGGGCCATGGAGATTTAACAACCAATTGATCATAATGAGGAAACTAAAAAAAAGGATTGTCCATCATCACTTTGAATTTAACAAAGTGGCTTTCTAGATCCATATCTTGGATCCTTTGTTCATCTGGATCAAGCAAAAGTTTGCAAAAACATTAGGGAGCAAGTTGGGTGTGGTAATTCAAGTATACTGCTCAGAACCATCTTTGCAAGTTTGAGTAATTGCCTAAGAATCTTAACCAAGAGATTAAGACGTTCTTAAGGTGCCTTGAGCTTAAAGGGCTTAGGACTTGGTGATGCCGTTGGTGACACATCGCGAAAGGCAACAACCCTCTAGTTTCCTAGAAACTTGCTGGCGACGAGTTGCCAATGGTCTGACAACATTTTGTGCACTTATGCTATCTTGCACAAAACTTGTTCAATCTTTCAATCTTCAAAGCGAATTCAAATGGGTCTTGTTTATACTTTATTCTAACAAGTAATACTATATTTGTATGCATCATTTCAGTTAGATTAACCTGAACCCTTACCTTAAATTTAGTTACAAAGCCAGAACAAACTATAAGTAACACAAGTACACTTGAGCTCAACTTGGCCCTCTTGAGTTCCAGACCTAAAACCAATATGATGTGGTGCCAAGAACTTAAAATCAAGACCATTTCTAGTTACTCAATCAACTTAGAACCAGCTCAATCTAAACCAAGAACCTTAAGTTAGGCTTTATGCCCAAAATAAGCAATAAACATCTAAAATGAAGCAAATGCAAGAAGAATGAGTTGGAGGCTTCTTGATTTCACTTTGGGACCTTCAGATTTGTGGGAAATTTATGGGATTAGGAAAGCTTGTAGCAGGTGAGCTATTGAAGAAGGAGAGGCATGAAAATGGGAAAGAAAAAGATGGAGGATGGAGGTCAACCCTTGCCAAAATATCCCAACCACTCCACTAAAGCATTTGTTTGATTTCTTACCTTTTGGCCTTTATGTTCTCTTTTGTTACAATATGGCCACTAGACACACACTCAAAATCTACCTCCTTGGTCCCAAACAATGTTTTTATGCCTCCTACACTTAGCCTTTTGGACACTTAAACTACTTAAGGCATAAATGACTCATTTGAACACTTAATGTAATTTTTGCAGTTTTTCGTCAAATGATAGTTCTAACAGGTAGAATAACTTACGATATTAAATTAATTAATAAAAAATCCTTACATTACCCTAATTTCATCAAAATTATAGTCATGTCACTCGCTTGAGTCAAAATTACCTTTTTGCCCTCATGATTCTTAGGTACCAAATCACAACTCATCTTTACTTTACTTGGCTTGCCTCTCTTACTTAATAAGATACTAAGTTGAGGTATTTAAGTAAAAGAACTTAAATAAAACATATTTACCCAGTCATTGACTAAGAGAGTTGTCAAAGTGGGGAGCTGAAGATTGCTACCAGGGCCTAGTAGAGTTTATTCCCATTTTCTTTGGTTTATCAATACTTTTGCCTTTTGATTTTACTAACCATCTCATTTGTCCTTTGGGTAAGAAAAGGTTGCATGGCCACCTACCTTAACAAAAGATGGCAACTCCATTGGGGCCTCATTAGAGCTTGAAAGTTGCAATTGGCACCTCCAACAACTGTCCACATTCCACTAGCCCCCATTGAAGGTAACCTTACCCTTACCTCTAGTTGTTTAGAACTCCCTTTCTTCCTAGATACCTTTGACACCAATTGTTACGACCATGTCCACTTCTGTCCCTGTGATCTTTGATGAACAAGAAGGTGAGGCTGAGACTAGGCTCATCCAACAAAGCAAGAGCGCCTAGGTGGAGGGTGCTAGTGGAGTCACTTCTCTGGAAAATTAAGCTGGACCTATGAGGGCTCCTTTTTTTAATTTAGAGCGTGCTAATAATGTTTCTATCCCAGCTTATCTTTTTATTAATAGAAATTTTTGCCCTCCTTACATTTCATTTGCCTTGGTGATAAATGCTTCTTGGCCTGTCAATTTTTCCAAGGATAAGGGTGGAGCGCCCCCTGCCTTGCAAGGTCACACCTCCTATGTCGAGGAGTCCTTCGATAAAGCCTTCACTTGTCTGCACCAGAAGACTCACTTCTAGTGGCCAAACATAAGGACAGACATAACTACTTATGTCTCTAAATGTGCCACATGCAAAAGGGTAAAGGTAGAGCACCAGAAGCCAATTGGTACCCGACAGACTCTACCTATACTAGTGAGGAAGTGGAGCAACATAACCATGGACTTTTTGACTGGGTTGCCTTTGACCAGATTAATTCATGATACAATCTGGATCATTATGGGTAAGCTAACCAAGTGTGCCCGTTTCTTACCTATAAAACTCATAGACTCTTTCAAGAAGTTAGCTCAGATGTTTGTCCAGGAGATAGTGAGGCAATATGGAGTGCCAGACTCCATTGTATTTGATAAAGATTCAAGATTTACAGCTCGGTTTTGGAGTGTTTATCATCCTCATATAGATGGGTAATCTGAAAGGGTGATATAAATACTGGAAGACATGCTTAGAAGCTGTGTGTTGGATTTTGAAGGTGAATGGAATCAAGACTTGCCATAAGTGGAATTCTCATATAACAATAGTTACCAAAACAACATTGGAATATCACCTTATGGGGCATTATATGGAAGAAGGTGCATGACACCCCACTGTTGGGTGGAAGCCTTAGACAGGCTAGAGTTGGGTCTCGAAATTATTGAAGAGACAACTGCCAAAATCAAGAAAATTTAAGAGAGATTAAAGGCAACCAATGAAATAACCATAACCTATATGAACAAAAGAAGGAAAGACTTAGAATTTGAGGTTAGTGACAATGTTTGGATGAAAGTTGTACCAACAAAAGACACTATCAGATTTGGCAGAAGAACCAAGTTAACTCCAAGATATATAGGTCCTTATGAAATCTTGGATAGAGTTGGCAAGGTAGCATACAGGTTAGCTCTACTGCCAAGTATGTCAAGTGCTCATAATGTTTTTCACATCAGTATGCTTAAGAAGTGTCTATTGGACACAAAGCATACTATTGTAGTAGAAGACATACAGTTGGAACCTAACTTGACACATAAAGAGAAACATAATGCTATCTTAGCCAATGATACCAGAAGGTTAAGAAAAAAGCTCATTCCCATGGTTAAAGTTCAGTGGTCACACCACTCTAAAAAAGAAGTAACTTGGGAAACTAAGAAAGACCTTATGGAAAGGTATCTTGAAGAATACTCGAAGCTAAGGGGTATTTTGGAAGACCAAAATTTTTAAGGGGGGGGAGGGGAGGATTGTTACCACCCCACAAAAATGGGAGAATTACAAGTGTGTTATAATGGCTAAAAACCATTATGTTGTGTAATTCTCACCATGGTGATTGAAGTATGGGGGGTAAAAGGCATGATCAACATCTCCATAAATGTGTTCCAAGTTGGTAACTTGGCCACTAAAAAAGCCTTAAGGATTGCTTGTTTGTCAAGCAACCTACGGACTTTTTTGTAAGGTTTTGGAAATTCAGGTACTCAATTGCAAAACTCCCAATAAATAGACTTGGAGAGTTATGAGAAGAATATAAATGGTATGAAAGTGCTATTGGAGGACCAAATTGCTTATGGAAGACAAGTTTGGACAAAGGAAACACTAAAGGCATTAAAGGCCTAAATGTCCTAATGTAAACCTTAAGGTGTTCAAGCTTTTTGACTTAAGTCAAAGTGTGAGATTGTGGAATTATCCCACCATGTGGGAGGTAGCCAAGGCTTGATAGATAGTAAAAAATGCTGGGCACGTGTGTATCAACGATTTTAAGACAAAGAAACCATAATTAGCAAGAAGGAAAATGGCATAAAGCAAGGTTAAGTTTGTTAAGTGTCTTTTGTGCCCTTTAGCTCATTTAAGACCATTTAAGTGACCAAATCACTTATCTCTCTCTCATTTTCATCCTCCTTCAGCCCAAGAACATGACCACACTTCCTCCATAGCCATCACACCTTCAAACTTGCAAGTGATTGAAATTGAAGGAAAAAAGAAGCAATTGGAAGCTATTTGGTGCTATTGCTTGAGTGCACCTAGGATCAAGCTCCAATTTCAGCATACCCATCAAGGTAAGGGTTCTCTTGCTCTCATGGGTTGTTTTATGTATTTTCAAGGAACCATGGAGCTAGGGCTAAGATTGGAAGAGACCCATGAGCTTGATGAACCAAGCGTAGTGAGAGGAGTGCACTTACTGAAGGTTTTATGACCTAGTATGAAGTGCACAATGATGGCAGTAAAGTAAGGGTTTTTATAGCCCAAAGTTAGTACTAACTAGTGTTAAAATCATCCTAAGACCAAGCATTAGCTTGAGGAGAGCTGCCATAGTGATTTGGTTATGTTTATTATGTGTTTTATGGATTAACCTATGGTTTATGTTGTTGCTGCATTTCATGTGTTTATTTGTTGTGAATTGTTGCTGCATTTGGTTGTTATATCTTGTATATATGCATTGTGGTTTTTGTGTTTTAGTGTCTTTGGATGTAAGTTTTAATAATGGTTACTTTGCCTATTGAATCCAAGTGCTACCCTTACTAAGTTTCTCAATGAAACTTGCTCCCGTCAATTCTGTCATTTCAAGTTCAGCAAAAAGATCTCATTCAAACTAATATTTGTGGCTTGAGTTTTGATCTGAAATTTCAGGTACATGAACTTTCATATGTCTAGTTATGATCTGGAAAGCTTGGTGATTTTATGAGTACATTTGGTATTTTTAATTGTGGTACTTACTGTGTTGTGCAATAGCTGTCCAACATTTTGTTCTGGAGTCCATTGTGTCTTAGGCACTCCTGTAACTTAGGATGCATATTTAGCTAAGTTAAGACCATTCTGTAGTGCATGTATGCATGTACATGTAGTATATGTAAAATGAGACAAGTATGTGAACTTTTGAGTAATGTTTTTGCTGTATAAGTGATGTTGTGCAAAGTTGCCAAAGTGTGAATGATGAATTGCTTACTTGTAAATTCTATTTTGGCCACATAAAGTTGTTAAAAGCAACTGAATGTAATTTCTATGTGTAATGGACATATATGGGATTGCTTTGGAGGGTTCTCCCCTTATGAATGAAGTGTTTGCACACTTATGAAATTTTGTATGGGCAAAATGGTCATAAAGTGACTAGAACTTCAACCCTACACTTAAAGTTCTATATCTCCTTGTGTGGAAGGAATATTTATATGAAATTTTGATCACAACTAGAGGACATCTAGAGGTTGAACTAGAATTTAGAATTTCGGAATTTGGAGCTCTGTAGCTAAAGATATATAGCTGCAAAGTTAGCTAAGTTACTGTTCATTTGATCAAAATTTTGTAACCAACTTAAAAAATCCATAACTTGGTCCATAGGTGGGCTATTAATGTAAAAAAAATTCCTTGGTTTGCTCTAAGTCTCTACTTGATAATGGAGGAAAGAGAACAGGGGATACATGGCTAGAATGATACAGTTTATTAGTGGAAGTTAAATGCATAGTAGCTGGTCACTAGAACTTAACAAGATTCCCTAATGTGTGGTACCCAAGATTAAGACTTGTGCTAGTGTTTTCCTTCTTTGCTGCCATGATATGCATGAAATGTGAATATGTGTGTGATGGTTGGACCAATATACATGTGTTTACATAGTGCCCAAGAGGGCCACTTGGGCATGCATACTAAGGGTAGTGTTCTGATGGCCTACAGAACATTATCAATCTTGGGAGTTTAAATGCACAATTTTGGCATCATAATTGGACAACCCCAGAGTGAGTAACAAAAGTTGGTATCAGAGCTACTTATGTCTCCAAATGTGCAGATAAAAAACTAGAGGTTGCATTTGTCTGAAAAGTGGATCAATGAGGACTCCCAGTTTGAACCTCCTTAGGTGGTTGATGAGAAGGATTACCATTTTGATAATAAAAAATTATGACTTTATTTTCTTATGATAAATAAACTTTTGACTTAATTAAAAGAAAATTTCGAAAATAAAATTTTTTAAGTTTATATCCTTACTTATCATGAATGATGGCGCAACATGAATATTGACATAATGGTATAGTGTAAAGTTGGCTTCATTTTGACAATAGGAACATTTTGAGGGAACATGAAAGAAGTCCATCTTTCCACGATTTGCATAGATAAAATAGAATATCATACTGTAAAATGCTTATTATGGGTGTGATATAGTTAAAAGTATCAAAATTACAAACATTGGTTAGTAAACCGAAAGATAGTGAAATGTTAGTAGCAGGATGTCCACCCAAGTAAATGCTCTACCATACATCAAGAACCTGTTAATAAGGTCTTAGTCGGTCTTTGTTTAATATATTGTTGTGACAAATGAATGAGGAAGAGCATAAGAAAACCAAAAAAATACAAAGTCCCTCTCCTAACTAACCATGTCTTGTCTTCGTGAAATCAGTACAACAATTAAAAGAAAAAAAAGATTAAGTCCTTAATTACCCATTGACGTGGAAGAACAAGTGTCATCTTGAAAATGTTTGGGAAAAAGGCCAGATGTCAAATTTATATTCGTTATTCCTGTTTTCTTTTTCTTTCTTTTGTATGGGAATGAACGAGTCTAATCATGGAAACCCATTAATACATGGATTAATAGTTTTTATTAGCCACAAAGAAATCCATATAGTCCAAGACGTTTTTGTTTATACTATCTTGTAGACTGCAATAGATGTTAGTGCAAGTGGGGATGATTACAATTTTTGAAGTAATAACTTGAGAACCTTAGGTTAAAATTTTATAATTAACAACATTAGATTGTATAATTTTAGGTTTGTGAAACCTTTCACGCAATTTTAACTGTGCGGTAAACATTAAAATATTATTCTAAGGTGAAAAAAATTAAATATAATTTTTTTCACACCTCTTTATATATATTCTAATTATTTTTATCATGATATACCAAATATAAATAAATATCTTGATAAATGGAGTCTGCTTTGGTAAAAATTGAAAGATAGAAATAAAAGAAAATAAAATTGTACTAATAGTTTCTAGATCCCAATCATGTTAAAATATACAGAAATTCTATTCTTAAAACAAAAAAAAAAAAAAAAAAAAAGGAAATAACATAACATTTCCGGTAAAAAAAATGTACCATTTTTTTATTTTATTTTATTTTATATATGTATGTGTTGTACACTGATGTAATGATTTAAAAAGAAATTATGTTTTGAGTACGGGTATCTTGATATTATGTTTGGGCAACCGAAATCAACCTTGTTCCCCTATAAATAGGCATCAAACCGAACACCAATTCATCCACAGCCTCAACCATATCCCCAATATCTCCTATCGAGTACTACGTATCCACTAAGCAGTATGGCCAGCTCCCATTCTCGTTTCTCTGACTTTGCTGCGGTCGTCCGAGGCCTGGAAGGTGCAAGCAAGGGACAGACCTTCGAAGGGCTGAACCAAGTTAAGTCTTACCTCCAGTTTTATGGCTACTACGGAAACACCGCCAGCGTTGATCTCAACGATGATTTCGACGAATCTCTCGAATCCGCCCTCAAAGTTTTCCAAGAAAGTTACGGTCTCCAGACAACCGGCCAAATGGACTCGGACACCGTGAATCAGATGTGCACCCCCCGCTGCGGAAATCAAGAACCAGACTGTGAGACCCAACATCCTGTCTCTCCCACCCCAATGACGCTGCTTTACTCTCTCGGTCGCACCAAGTGGTCCAAGTCCAACTTGACCTACTGCCTCAATGCCGGCATCCCGGTAGAGCGCCAGGAAGCAATCAGGAAGGCGTTCATGACATGGGCCCGAAACTCGGCATACAATTTCGCAGAAGTGCAGATGGGGACGCAGACCGACATCGATATCACCTTCTTCCTGGGCGACCACGGCGATGGGCGTCCGTTCGACGGCCCCAGGGGCTTCCTGGCACACGCGTTCTTCCCAGAGGACGGGAGGCTCCACTTCGACGCAGGGGAGATCTGGAGCACAAGCGTGAACCCGGCAGCAGATACCTTTGACTTGGAGTCGGTGGCGCTGCATGAAATCGGGCACTTGCTCGGACTCCGGCACAGCTCCGATAGAAATGCGGTTATGTATGAGTCAATCGGGCTCGGAAAGAAGAAAAGGATTTTAACTCAAGATGATATTGATGGGATTGAAGATCGCTATCAGAATTGAGGGAGCCAAGTCCAAAGTTTCTGTGTGTTTCATTCGCAGTTGAATAATGTGGACGAGACGCGTCCTTTCCTCGTGTTGTGTCGTACGTGCTCAGCAAAATTGTTTCTGTGTTTTGCTTTGTTTTTCCGTCTTCATGGCTTCCTAGTCTTGTGCTTCCTGATCTTATCAATGATAAAATAAATGTTTGTCGACCCTATACCAGGACCATAATTATTCCTATTCTCAAGACCAGAGTCCCTTATCATTGCTTCCACAAACAATCCATAACCTTAAATTATCGTTCTATGTTAGTCTCTACCTATCATAACTATTCTTTCATTTTGGTCCTAATTGATGAAATTCATTAACTTGGTGTAATTATATAATAGTTTTTAAAATTTTAGTTTAAAATGTCCAACAACTATATTCTAGTTAACAAATTTTTAAAATTTTAATTTAAAATATCCGTCATAGAAGCTTAATGTTGTCTGTCGAAATCTATGAATGAAAGAAATCCACTCAGATAAAAAATAAAAATTACTGTAAAAATATGCTCTTAGTGTTCACGTTGGTCTATGTATCCCCTACACACCATTAACAATCCTAAATCTTAGCTTTACATAATTACAAGATATGAAAATTATAAAAGATTTCTCATACCTAGTCCTCCCCGATTTTGGACCTCTGTCTCTTTTGAAAATTATCACATATTACCTTTTCATTATATTAACCTTTTTTTTATACTTAAAACTCTAATGACAAGCCTTTTTTTTTTTGGTAAGGTCATTGACTATCTCAATCATACTAAAATAAGAAAACTAAATCCTAAATAAATATGAAAGCTAAAACCAACTCATAAATAAAACTAAAATTTTTATACTTTTTAGATTTGAGTCAATAAACTCAACAAGATATATTGAGGGAGGAGAAAGTAAAATACACCACGATTCTTGTGAAAACGGGATTAACGTCAAGGGTCATGCTATGGTTTTTTCCACAGTGGTTCGCTGCATCTATTATTACAATTGTTATTATTATTATTATTATTATTATTATTATTTGGTAAGTGGCGCACATATGTGGAGGATATGCAATAAAAAATACAAAAAACAAAGGGTCATTAATTTCATTAAATTTATTTCATTATTCAAACCAGAAATGCTAGCAAAATTAAATGCCATCATAGTCATTATTTTTTAGCCGAAAAGAGCTAACCGGAACCCTCAAGTGTTTGAAAGGGAATTTACCTTCATGAAAATTCAGCCTTGCTAGGATGTCTTGTTAAACACTTTGCTCCATCCCACCAAAGTAGATTTTTGTCTTTTCCTAGCTCGGATTCAAACCAGAAATGCTAGCAAAATTAAGCTCAAAATTCAATATGATTTCAATTTATTGACTATCTCCTCTGCACATTAACAATAAGTTATTAGCAAAAGCTAGGTGGGTGATCCTTTGCTGGTGGCATTTGGGTGATGGTGAAGCTTCTCTTCTTTATGAATATTCTCTAGGTATCTTGAAAAAATTTCAATGCACACCACTAATAGACAAGGGTACAAAGGGTCCCCTTGGTGGGGACCTTTTTTGCCTTTAAAAACTCTATAAATCAATTTATGTAGACAGAATACATGGGAGATGAAACACATTCCATAATCCAATTGACAAATCTCAAAGGAAATTTAAGGGCAATTAAAGCATCTTCAAGGAATTACGAACGGTCAAAATCATAAGCTTTTTCAGTGCCCAATTGCATCATGCATCTATGGGAAGAAATATTTCTTCTGAAATAATGATTTATCAATTCACTGCCCAACAGAATATTATCTGATATAGAACGGCTAGGAATGAAAACATGTTGCACATGTCTAATAATCTAATTCAATACTTTCTTCATTTTATTGGCCAAGACTTTAGTGAGACACTTGTAAATCACATTACAATAGGTAATAGGACGATAACCAGCAACACTCTAAGCATCACTTTTTTTAAGGATAAGTACCAAAGTTGTGGTATTAGCATATTTAAGGAGCCTACTTGAAAGGAAGAATTCCACCGCAGCATCATAGACAAAAGGGCTATGCTTGTCCCAAACGACTTTGAAAAATCTAACTGTGTAAAGCCATCAAGACCGAGAGCATTATCTACAGGTATAGACCACATGGCTTCCTTGAATTCCCCAATTGAAATAAGCTTAATCAAATCCCAACATTGGTCCTCAGGGAGGTAGTTATACCTTTTTGGATTAAGCTAACATTTAATCTCTCCACCATCAGATCTCACGGCACTAGAAAATGTTGGTAATAGTCCAGGAAAGCCTCTAAAATTTGATTATGACCAAACTTGGGGTTCCCAGCTCTGTCCACCATTTCGCAGATTTTATATTTGGCTCTACTCTACAACATCTTCACATGGAAGAATTTTGGGTTTGCATCAGCTTCTCTCATCCAATGTAACTTAACTTTCTATTTGTAGAAAATTTTCTCAGCTTTTAAAAGTTTCCAAAGTGCTATGCGGCTTGCTTTTTCAAAATGGATTAAAACTAGGTTGCCTATGTCTTACTGCAGTTTGTTCTGAATTTCAGCTAGGTGAGCATAAACTTCTTACACCTTAGTCTAAGTATTTGCATAGGTACCCCTGTTGAGGCTTTTTAATCCTCTCTTAACGAACTGAAGCTTCTGAGTTAATTGATACCTTTTCCAACCTTTGACATCAGCATTTATCCCTTGATCAACAAAGTGATGAAACTGAGGGTCTTCTAACCACAAATTCAATAATCTGAATTGACTTTTTCATGTAGACAAATTTTCATAAACCGAAACAAACATGGGTTAGAGCTCTTCATCCCAAAGAAACTATTAATATCAGCCAGAGAAAGGCAAATCGTCCATGCCCAGCTCCTCAAAGTAGCTATTAATATCAACAATTTTAGATTCTGATACAGGGTTAGAGCTCTCCCTTTTTTAAGCTCTCCTCACCACGTTAAAATGCCCCATAATAATCCAGGGGTCCAAAATGTTTTGCTGTCACAGACCAAGCCATAAAGATTTCCTTTACATTTCTGAGTTGAAGGCATACAGAAAAGTAAATACAGATTTTTTGTTAGGACACAACATAGGCTTAACCATAACCCAATGAGTTAAGGCTCCAACCACTTTTAGCTTTAAGTCAGGTTCCCATAGGGCAATAATCCTACCATTTCGGTGCATAGCATGATTATTGCAGGATTCCTATTCCCCTTTGGCAACATCTAGCTAGCTCAACAAGTTCAGTAGCCTTGATTCTACTTTTTAAGATTATACAAATCTGAACATTATTCACAGCAAAAAACTTCAAAATCTCATAAAGTTTAAGAGACTTATTGCAACCTCTCACATTCTAAACTGCCACAATCATGATTTAGAAGTAAAGAGGGTGCCCCTTTATCTACCAGCAACTTCTTCATGGTCCTTGCTTTCGGTGCAAATCCAGCAAATTCTTCACCAGTTTACCTGCAGGCCTTTTGCCTTTAACATTTGCTCCTAATGGCTGGAATTTATTGGATAGGTTTAGTATAAATTTCTCTATAGTAGGTTTACTCAAGCTTGTCTTTGGGTCACTCCTTGGGATAGACTTTAAGCTGGTCTCCTTTTCTTCATTTGCATCAATATGCTGATCACTAGCTAGAAGCTAGTTTTGATTAGGTTTTTCTTGTGTTTTGGGGATCCATACTTGCAGAGATTGAGGTTTAGGCTTAACCCCTTTCTTCCTACAAGATTCCAAGCTATGGTCAACAAAAGAGCAAGAAAAACAAAACTTTGGCAGTTTTTCAAAAATGAATTGCAAAACAAACTACAAACTGTTGGGCAAATTTATGGTAGAATAAGGCCCCAATGCCTTGATTCGCTAACACTGGTAGGCTTATTGGGAATTATGATCACACTTAGATTACAATTGGCTAATTATTACTTGTAAAATATCATAAATCATTATGTACAACTAGTTACTTAGCCTACCCTACATAGAAAATATGCATGCATCGTCCTGGCTATGCAATAATAATTAAATAAAAACAAAATTGAAAATAGTGCTAACAATTAATGAAAACACAATTTACAATGAGCCAAGACATAAAACTTTAGTTGCTTTAACTTCAAGGAACAACTATGTACATACATCAGAAACTTATATGCACCCAAATGTAACCCTAGTGTTATACACACCAATGGGTACTAGTAGAGGCAATATTTTTGTATGAAAATACCACATATAAAAAAGAAGCAGCATGTATCTACTAAGCTTCATTCTTGGCTCTTCACTCAAGCAAACAAGCTTCAAGTGATGAGCCACACTTTCCTTGTCCTCACTTAGTCTCAGACTGTAAGGCAAACACTTTGGTCAATACTAGCTTATACTACAAGTAGCTTAAAAACATAATATTTCCCACTCTTAGAGAGTACCTTTAAACCAATAAAACTTAGCCTTAACAACTGTCCTTTACCAACTATTAAGTTCAACCAACCCGCTTAATACCAGCACAACACTTAAGGGGTAAGTACTCTAGGTTACTCAGTAAGGGGTTCGGCACCTACAAGGGGAAATATATGCAAACATGCAAAGCACAACAACATATACATCTTATACAGCACAAGCAACCAACCAAATAATACAAGAAGCAATAAACACAAACAAATAATAAACAACAACAATAATGCGATGTAATGTATGGATGGATGAGTGAATGCACATGTTTATGCACTTACGACTTCCTTACACCCGAAGGTGTTTTTAATTGCCGTGAGCTCATACGGCTGGGATACTTGGATACTAGCCCTCATATCCAATGCTAGCACTTGATTAAACACCATAAAGTCCTCCTTACGGGCGACTTAAGTAAGTTGTCACTTACTTGACCTTGCCCGCCTTTTATGAGTTACTTAGAGTAAATCGTCATTTACTCACCTCTTACCCGTAACTTCCCCTTACTTGTGGTAGGTAATTGAACTTAGTTGGCAAACTTCACCAAGTTTTATTGAACTCGACTCGGGCAACTTAGTGGATCACTTACCGAGCCCGTCGACTCGGTTAGCACCTTTTGGGCACCGCTCAATGCTCGAAGGCACTTAGACCCTGTCCTTGGGTCATTAAGGGTTTCAGACCCTTCTCGAGTCCCTTTCCAATGGCAGCTGTTCACGACCTCACCTCTTGGCCATTGGAGTACTCATACAATACTAGGTCCCTCATTAGTACCTTATTTATGACTTAAGGTACATCACCTATCCACTTTTCCTTAGCCCTATTAACCACTCAAATATTACCCACTTAGTGATACAAACTTAAATCCTAGGAGCACTTTTGAGCCATGTTAGGACACCCCCTAATCCTTAGGAATTGATTTAGGACTTTTAGAAATAAGGTTGGCACAAGTTAGGCACAATACTGTAGTATTGCGTATTGTGATGCGACAACATTGTGATTTTATAGAGATTTATGGAATTGATGCGATATCACAAAAAAATGTGGTGCAATAGCATTGCCCATTTTAGGCAACCTTTTCTTCTTCCTGAGCTCGATGTGATCACATCAAAAAATCAATGCGGTCATATTAACCCCTGGAGCTACTTTTCTTTGCTCCCTTTTCGGGCAATCTAATTCCAAACCATACCAAAACCAGTTCCAATCACTTTTGACTCATTTTAACTTACTCCCAAGTATTCTAAAACTACTTATGCATCTTTTAATCATGCCATAACTTAAATCCCTCACCTTAAATGAAGATTTTCCCGAATTAAACAATTATTCACCTCAAGCTCCAATGGAGTTCCTTTGAGTTCCAAGCTTGAATTCAACCAAATTGAACACCAATGACACAAAATTAAGACCATTTCTAACCATTTAAAAAACTTAGAACTAACCCACAAGGATCAAAGATGCTTACCTTAGGGTTTAAACCAAAAACTTGCAAAAATCACTTCAAATGCAGCAAATACACTTAAAATAAGCTGAGGGCTTGTTGGGATAGCTTTGAGACCTTCAATTTTCATGGAAACTTAAGTGATTTTGGAGGTTTGGAGGTGGAAAGCTATGGAGGAGAGAGAGTCACAAAAATGGCAAATGAAGGAAATGATGAATAGTGTCATCCTTCTTCCATTCTAACCAACTTAGCCCAACTCTTTTCCACTTGACACTTTGGCCCTCAAACTTATCTTTAGTGCACTTAGGCCGCTTAAACTCTCCCTAAACCATCCTTCTTAGTCCCAAGAAAGGTTGTTTTTCTTACCCAAACACAATGCCCTTAGGCCACTTAAGCCATTATAAGACATAATAGCTCGATTTCTCACTTGGTACGTTTTCATCTCTTAACTTTCACTCTTGGTTCAAATGACTAGGAACACTTATGCTCTTAACTTATTTACCTCAAAACACTTGGATGAACTAATTTTATCAAAATTACGGTCATGCCACTAACTTGGGCCAAAATTACCATGTGGCCCATTTTGCCCTTTAGGTGCCAATTACACTTTGGAGCTCAACTTAACCTAACTTAGCTTGGTTTTCTTGCTTGATAAAACTTATTTCAAGAAATTAACTTGGGATTTATTTACCTTGGCATCCAAACTATGGGAAGTACTTGGAGAGCCTTTACAAGATTAAACTTTAGTTTATCTAACAATAGCCTTTGCTAAATCAACCTCCGCCAAAGCTCAAACATACATGATGCGATCTTTAGTGGCTGTGAGCTTATCAGTAACCACAACCTTCCCTACTTTACTGACTGACAATTTTGCTTAGATCCTTTAAAATTTAGAGAACAAGAGGACACTTAATCTGCACCCACATTGGTACCTTTCATGTATCTTCTTTATGAAAATTGGAATCCATTGGCAAATACTTAAAGACCTATGGATGAACACCTATATAGCTGGCACCTTTACTCAGAACATTATCTCAAACCACCTGATGGAGAGAATGGAAGATAAACCAACCTGATGGATGATAAAATATCTCTAGTTTCGCAATGTCGATTGATGCCCCATTTTTATCCATAAGTATTTTCATTAAAGTAAAACTCGACAAAGGCCGCCAATAATGTATTCGATGAAAATGTTCTCCCATCTTTAAACCTCATTAGCTATATCACTAGCTTTAATTTCCATGGGATCTTCATTACTTAATTTTAGGAAGAATTCCAATTTCAATCCATTAGCCAGCCACTAATTATTTGCCAAAATTTGACTATAAGACTTTCTTCCCTCAGCATTATCATCCTCATTCTGAACTGGTTGCCTATCCATTTATTACTACTCCACTTTTTCAACCCAATCAAGATTTTAGACTCCATTGCACTCCGATGGGATACTACATTATTCACACGCTTTGATTCCTCCTCAAATGGGTCTTTAGCTGCTTTCTCAAATTGGGCAAAAATCTCTTCTGCAATCAATCACAAAGTAAGTTCCTTCTTGGGATGTCCTCATTTCTTTGCCATTCAATTGTGTTTTGAATTGGCTCTCCACCATGACTGACAGTGCACAATCCTAGCACTCGTGAGAGCTTTTATATTTCTTGTCTTTTTTGGATCCTTCAATTCATTTTTCCCTAAACATGTACTCTATTCATTTAAAAAAATAAAAAAATTTTCTTTTTTGGCCATCTTAAAAAGAATGAAATGTTTCCTAATTTAGTAAAATTTTATTCCCAATTTCATATTTTACCCTTATAATCACTTACACGCCTCTACTCTCCCTCATCTCTCAGCCCTTTCCCTATAAAATCACCCCAGCTTAGCAAGAGAAGAAGCAAGAGGAGGAGATGGATACTGGAGAATCGACCCTCATCGGAGAGGGAGAGATTTGACCTAAATCGGTGATCGAAGATGATTTTAAATGATTCAAATACAGAAAGGGATCCAACGATTCAAAGTCAATTGGAGACAATTCAAAGACAAAGAAGGATCTGAAATTTTAAAGATGACCGAAGATGATTCAAAGACGCTTGCTGGAGAGGGAGAGATTGCAATGGAGATCAAAGACAATCAGAGGTGATTTGAAGACAATTTGGGGATTTGATGGAGATCAAAGATGACGATTCGATGGCGAAGATCGATGATGATTCATTGGTGGAGAATGTTGGCACTGAATATTGTCCAAGTGTAGATTTGTTGCCTCTTGCTCTTCTAGACGGCATTGACAAAGGAGACAATAGGGCAAAATCGTCTGAAACTCAAATTTTTTGCTCGCCTAAAGCCCTGTGCCAAGTCAAATGTTTCAGTGAACTCAGGACAGAGGGAGTAATATATTTGTAATAAATATTTTATTTTTGAATAATTTATGTGCTTATAAATTCCTTAATAGTTCCTAGATCTAAAATATATTTTCATATGTATAAACCAAGTTTTTTCTTGCCATTAATATTAATATTTACTTTTTTAAGATTTTATTCATTTTGCAATTTGTTCAAATAGAGAAGTATCTTCTTTAAAGACAAATATATTTTAACTATTCTTCTTTTATTTTGAAAAGTAATTCTCAACATAGGAAAGAAATCTACACATTCGATAATTTTTTTGCAACACATAATATATATAATATATTAATTCAGCACATCATCAATTACGTATCATTATAACATTAATTAAGTATATTTTTAGTCAAATTTTTATCTAATTTTTGTAATTTCTTAGCCTAACCAATGAAAAAAATTAATAAATTTTAATTATTTTTTACAATATTTGAAAAGTCAAAAGTCTTCAAATGTATTACAACAATAAATGTGAAATTTAGTTGTATATTCAATAAATGCATTATATTCATAAATTTCCAGCATTTCACTTGTATACAGAGTAGAAAGTAAGTAACAAATCAATAAAACAAAAAAATATAATATAATATAAATATAAATTTAATTTTGGAAAACCCTTTCGAAAAAGTACTGAGTACACGCAAATTTTTTTTCTGTGATTTTCGGCAAATGTAGTTTGGCCACCAAATAAAATTACTAAAACTTTGTCTAATCCAAATAAAAATAATAATAAAAAAAAAGAATGGACAAATGTGCCACAACATTAACATATAGGCAAAGAAGTAACCTCAAATAGGTTAGATCATGATTATAAATATTTATCAGAAACAATTGGTGGAACAAGAGGGACAAGAGAGCCGAAACCAAGATCGACACATTTCCAAAAAAAAAAAAGAAAAGAAAAGATTAGAAATTTAAGCTAGATAAATGTAAACCCTAACTTTTAGTGGAATTGCCACCATCAACCCCAAACAAGATCCACCACAATGTGAAGAAGAAAAACAAGAAGACGATGAAGAAAGATCCAAGCTAAGAAAAAGGAAAAATAATGAAAAATAAATATCTACCTTGAATTACCAGCCAACATTCCAATTCTTTACCCAGAAGGCTGATAATGACCTCTCTCATGATGATCTAGTTTATGACTTGAACTAGAGATCTACTTGAAGTCATACACAGAGAACAAAAGCCTTGCACTTATTGAATACATAAATAAATGGTAATTAAAAATTGATAAGTGTGTAATAAATTTATTGAATGTATAACTAAATTTCACGTTTATTGAATTAATATATTTTAACAATTTATGAATTTTAAATTTTTTGTAAAAAATAAGTATAATTTATTGATTTTTTTGTTAGTACAATTTAGCTAAAAAAAGTACCTAAGTAATGATATATAATTAACAATGTAGTTAATTAATATATTATTTATATTATGCGTTGTTAACAACTGTAGAATGTTTTTATTTTTTCAAATGGTTAGAATTAGTTTTCAGAAAAGGAGATTGGCTAAAATATATATTTGTCCTAAAAGACGATATATACCTCTCTGTTTGAACTAATTTAAAAATAAATAAAATATTAAACAAGTAAATAATAATAATAATAATAATCACAAGCATAAACCATTTCTTTATAAACACAGCAATATATTATGGATCTACAAATTATTAGTAAATTTATAAAAATAGAAATTATTCAAAAATAGAAAATTTATTATAAATATATTATATATTTAGAGAAAATGGATTGAAGGTAACATGAAATGAATATTGTGGTTAATTTGCATGATTTGCAAATCTTATTGGGCAATAATGACATTTGGACAACTTGCAAAATAATCAATTTGACTGATGTGACTAATCTAGGAGGCAAAGTGTAAATTTTCTAAAATAGAGGGGATAAGTATAGGTTAGGCCAAACGTTGGGGGTGTAAATTTCTCAAAACCATAATTCTCAAATCCGACATAGGGGGTTTATATTGGAATTATCCTAGTCTCTTCTCTTTTTTTTTTTTTGGTTTTAACTTTTTGTTTTTTTGGTTTTAACTTGTCTTAGCTTTTCGCCTGCTGTGTTTGTGCGTATGCGGTGCCACTCAACTCCATTTTGTTTTTTTCTGATAAAGAAGTACAAAAACAGGTTTATGAGATTAACAATCGAGAGGCAGTAGCGGATTTAAAAATTTTACAAATGGGTCCGTATGTGTCCATATAATGATGTTTCTAAACTTGCATATATGATATGAGGATTGATAAATATCTTTTAGCAAAAAATCTGAAAATGTTTTAATTTAGCATTTATTTTTTTTGCTTTCAATTGACTTGCTTCAATGAAATATGGAAAAGATGAACAATATGTTCATGTTATATAGAATATAAAAGACAAAACTTCCCTTTTAGCTTATATTCTTATACATTCCTTCTCACTTGACCCATTAACTTTATCTCGTGCCCAACTATCAATTTAAGTTTTTTATATGTTTAAAGAGAAAAGAGAGTGATAAAAAAAGTTCAAATCCTAAATGAAAAAATAAATGAAAGTTCAGGGGTCAGTATAGTACTTATGTCATTCTTATCAGTAGAGAGAAGAGACTACTTAATTTTTTATTTTTCTTATTAAGATAAAGGGGCACATTGTTTTGTTCTAATAAATATTATGAAAATAATTGGGATCCATTAAAAACTTAGAGGGATACAATTACTAAACTATGGGTTGATGAAAAAGGGTTCATGAACCTTCATATTACATATATACATACGCCACAGTCGAGAGGTGTGAACTCAAATGTCACTCAAGACAAAAGAGACATTTTTCGATTTTTTCCTCTTCAAATGACTGGTTTCCTAGTCATTTTCTGGAACCTTTTTTCTTTATTATCAAATGTTGACTTGCTTGATCTCAATTTATCAGATCCTAACTTGCTTTCCCTCCACAGTTTATTAGACACGGGCAACATCTGGCAGTTATGCTCAGCTGAGTTTCTACCCTTTGCCCAACACCAAAATTTCATACATAATATGCTCAACTAGTTTTATTTAGGATTAAAAAAATCAATTACTTTATTTCATCCCCCCCCCCCCCCCGGCCCCCCTCTTTTACTTTTAAGTTTCTAGCTAACTAATTGTTCGCATGCAGGTTTTTTTTTATTTTTCAATGGAATAAAATAAATTCATTTTTGCATGCGAGTAATTTTCTTTGTAGAAGTTATGCTCTTGGAAGATACCTCATAACTCCGAGTTCTTAATATACTTTATTTCATTTTCAAAGGATATAGTAGGACACAGCACAACAACATACAGACATTGGGACATACAGAATATTTCAAATTAACATACAAATAAGAGGCACTTTATTCATTAGTACTAGAAACTATTTAAGTGCCTCATCGGTGCTCCTGCATTGTGCATGCATCTATTGCTTAGTTCGAGGTTGCTGCCGCCTGGAGCTGAATAGTAATAGAAGGAACTGCGGCGACGAAGTTCCATTCGATACTAGATGTCACCCCACCAACATTATCCTTGGCAGCAGAAGTTGCAATCTCTAGGTTTGCCTTGACGGCCTCCCAATCGATAACTTGAGTAGCAAGATAGATCTTTGTGTAAGCCAGCTGCATGCATATATGTATGGAGTTCATTAATGTCTACATACCTAACTAGGAACTTTCAAGCCTCGATCCCTATGACACATATATACCTAAATATGGTTGAGCTATGTACCTTCCCGGGTCCAGTAGCAGAATTTTTCCAAGTGACCACAATTTTTAAGGGAGCTTTTGCCAAGGAGTTCATTATCCTCTTGTGGTCGTCCCAGATTACGACACGTGTCCGGTGGGATGCGATCCCTGCTTTTCCGGGAATGAAGGGACACTTATCTCAGCAAAAGTCGCCTGGTTGGAAGCCTAGGCATTTCGAGAGTGTCGTGTCGGGGTGTCCTTCTGATGGCGTGCCCCAGTGATAGCGTGTCAGAATGTACTTGGGGGACGACTTTATGGGGAGGTGTCAGAGGCTCCTTAAATGCTCTGTTCGTACTCCCCGAGGTTACTCTAGCATTTGTAGGAGTATATTCTCCGAGGATGGTCCCTCCGAGGGATACTTCTGTTTCCGAAGAGGGTCTGATCGCTCTGCCGAGGTTGGTCCTGCCACTCCCTAAGGAGGCGAATTCCCAACATTAGGCCAGGGAGGTCGTTCATCCTTCTGACCTCGACTGGCAGTTTTCCTTTGTCGAGGTCGGTACTTCGTCAAGTCTGGGGGCTCGGCCAGTGATGGGCACCTTGGCTATCACATGCCCCCTCCTGGAGAGCCGAAAAGGGGGCTTCGGCTATGTTTTCGGGAAGGTCCTTTTGCCAATCTAGCGGCTGAAACTTTTCTTGGAAAGTTGCCTTACTTCAGAAGGCGTCTCCTCGGAGCCGGGGTACCCTCCTCTAGTTTTCTTGATGTCCTCGGGACGCACATAACTTTTTTTTTTTGCTTTTTCTGCCACGGGTCTGTGAATCATCGCATCCTTTGGCCAAACGTGTCAGTCATGGGTAACCGTGCCTGGGTTTTCGCGATGTCAGAGGGGCGTGCCCTGGTTCCTCGCGCCACGTGACATGTGGACACTGTTGGATGGCGAAATAGTTACGCTGGTTACATTAACCGCACCTCTTCGCCTTCAAGGAGTAATAATGAGGCGGTTTTATCTTCAAGGGATGATTATGACGACATTTCGCTTATCCTTCTTCGGTCTATATGAGCACCTTCTGTCCCATTTTGCCTCACTTTTTTGTTTTAGCTCTCATCTGTTCTAGAGCCTTTTCTTGTTCTTTTCCTTTTTTCGGCGACGGTTCCTACGGTAGAGCGGTCTTCAGTGACTCCTTGCAGCGGTGTTTCGTAGCCCAAACCTTAGCAAAATCTTTGGTGGGTGTTCCTTTTTGTGGTTTCTCTCCGTCGTTGTTCCTCTATTTCTCCCAAAGTCATCTCTTCTTCTTCTTGTCTCTCTCTTTTTCTTGAAAGATGTCAAATCCGACTCCGTTGATGACTGTGGGTCCTCTTTCTGAGAACTTTGTTTCTCTTGAGGCTTACCCCTGTTCCACTACTTTGGAAAAGATGACAAAGTGGGCGGCCAAGTACTACCTTCCTTCTTATATCACACCGAAGTTACCTTTCCCGGGATCTTATGGTTACATAGCTGTTTCTTCAGGGGAGGTCACCGTTTACCGAGCTCAGCTGAAAGGCGGTCTTCGGTATCCCCCTCATCGCATGATATGCGAATTCTGCAAATTCCACGGCATTGCAGTGAACCAACTCCCCCCAAATTCTTATTCTTACTTCAATTCTTTCCTCTGCATGTGTGGGGTGTTTCACATAAAGCCCCACTTTCTCTTCTTTATACAATACTACAAACTTCACCCGGTCCCGAAGGGTGATTTTTACTACCTTCTTCCCCGAGGGTCCGGGAACAAGAAGTTTATGTTTACCTTCGGCAACAACGATAGTTGGCGAGGGTGGCAAAAGAAGTTTTTCTTCTTCCAGGTTCCCGAGTCTTGGCGCCATGTGCCTATTAGATGGGCTTCGGGGACTTTGAAGGTCGACGTCGCCGATCCCCGGAGGCTCCTAACTCCAGTGTTATTTGCTGAGTTTGACAACTTCGACCGACGTATTCGATTAGTGGCGGACTGGTACTCCGGGGCTCCATCACGTTCACCCTACCCTTTTCCCATTAAGTGGGATCTTATGTCAGAGGAGGTTCTTCGGGAACTGGGAGTGATAACTGCCCACAAGGGTGACTCCGGCATGCCCGTGCCTGTTCTTCCGGGGAAAAAAGCTTGGATGGTCATGCTCCTTCGGCGCGAGATTTCTTATGAGGCTTTTTCCGAGAATGAGTCATCTTTCAGGGTTTGGTATCTGTTTTCCTTTTGGGCTTACACTGATATTTTATCTTTTTGCTGAGATGGGCGATCAATCTGTCAAGTTTTATAAGTCACTCTTCGACAGTCAGGCTGAGAGGGGGGAGCAAGTACGCAAGAAAACTTTTGCTAAGAGGAAGAAGTCGACTTCCAGCCCTTCTAAGTCCAAGAAGGCTAAGGCTACCACTCCTCCTGCCCCCGAGAACGTAGTTGAGGTGGAAGATCAGTCTTCTGCTCAACTTCCGACCTCCGCGAACCCTTCTTCGGACCCTGCCCTCCTCGGGGAGACACTGAGTCCCGCTGCTGCTACCGAGATTTCAACAGAGCGAAGGTCTGCTCAAGAGTTTGAAGAGGGCAGAAGAAGGAAAGGAAAGAATATCCCTTGCCATTCTGCTACAAATCTCAGTATTTTTCGTATCTACAATTTTTTGGATGAATGGCTAAGGGATGATGTCTTGACGAAACTTCGGCGTGACCTTGTAGAGAACGCACACACTGCTTCCTGGGTGGAGACTCATGCCCGTCGGAGGGCTCTTCGGGATCGACGGATTCCACAAGACAAGGTGCCACGGGAGCCCTTCTGGACGTTCACAGAGGACATGGATTTGTTCTCTGAGGATAGCCAGCTGATGGCTCCACAAATGGCGGTGGGGGTGCTGACTAACGCCACATTTCAGTCCTTTACCACCGAGTGCCCTAGTGAAGAGATCCTCGCGGCGAGGATGACCGAGCACGCTGCTCAGGTGATCCTTTCTTCTCTTGTACTTCTAGAAAATTGTTCTTCTAGGCTATCACCGGCTTCTGATACTCATTTGGTGGCTCTATTTTCTGCAGCTTTTGGCATATAGCGGGTACTTCCGCGCCTGGTCAGCGAAACAAACGGAGACCCGCTCTCGGTCCGAAGATTCCTTGCGCAAGACGAAGGAGTCCCTCGCCCAATACGCCCTCAAATATGGTGAGTTGAAAAAAATCGTGAAAGTGGACCTTGAGAATCTTCGGGCCGAGGTTGTGTCCAGCAGGCAGGAGTTTCTTATCGACTTCTCAGCCAAGGTTGAAGACCTCAGCTCAAAGTGCATGACTCTTTCTTTAGAGAATGAGGCTCTTCGGAAGGAGATCGCTCAAGACGGCGAGAATGTTGGGAAGGCGCTCGTTTTGAATGCCGATCTCCAGGCTGAGGTTGCGTCGTTGAAGAAGAAAGAGACGAAGAGCAGGAAGAAGAAGAAGCTGGAGGAGAAGATTGTCGCGCTAAAAGCTGAGTTGGCGATTTTTGGCGCCGAGAAGGATCGTAGCGAGCAAATGTCGAAGACATCTTACCAAGACGGCTTCTGTTTGGCTCGCAACCAGGTCCTCGCTCGGCACCTTGGGCTTGAACTCTCTTACTTATCTGCTTTGGACTTTCCCAAAGAGCCCAGATTTTCCTGGTCTAAAATCGAGTTTCTCAATCTTCCTCCAGCTCGGCCTGTGTCTCCGACTGAGCCATCCGGAGATGATAATGTTGAAGAAACGTCAGATGCCCCGGCTCAGTCATAGGCTTTCTTCTTTCTTCTTTGTATTCTTTGCCTTAGAATTTTTTAATGAAGAATTTTTCTCCATTCTCCATTCTTTCTCCCGAATATGAGTTATCAGAAGCTAGTACGACTCTAAGTGTGCATTTTTGGGTGAACACTTGCACCCTATCTCTCGGAAGGAACCTTTTTAGACTGCTTTCGTGTTCGGACGGGTTTTTAAGCTTAGTAAGGAACTTTGCTCCGAAAGAAGAATCATTAAAGCACACCCTTTCGGTAATGAGGTCATATTCGTCATGTATTTTTACTGACGACTTCGGGGAGGAGTATCTACAGGCTTTCTTCGAAAAAATGTCTAAGTATAGAATTTTTTCAGAGAGTCTAAATGCCAAGTATTCTTCAACTCCACTCCCTCGATATTACCCAACTTAAAGACCCCTGGACGAACTTCGTCGAGGACCAAATAGGGTCCACTCCAATTTGCCCGAAGTACCCCTTTTGATGGCCTTCGCTGTTCGAATTCGGTCTTTCGGACAACAAGGTCTCCTTTTTTGATCTCCTTGTCTCTTACATGTAAATTGACGGTGCGTGCTATCCTCTGCTAGAAGGCCTTTCTTCTTAACTCGGCCATTTCGCGGTGTTCCTCGAGGAGGTCCAATTTTGCCTTTAGTCCAAGATCATTTCCTCCTTCATCGAACACCTGTACTCTTACCGAGGGCTGCATGACTTCAATGGGAATAATGGCCTCAGTCCCGTATACGAGCGAGAAAGGAGTTTCTCTCGTGGCTCTTCGGGGAGTCGTTCGGTAGCTCCATAGCATACTTGGGAGTTCCCCTGGCCATTTCCCTTTTGCCTCTTTTAGCCTTTTCTTCAGGCCATTTTTTATTGTTCTATTAGATACCTCGACCTGCCCATTGCTCTGAGGATGAGCCACTAGGGCAAAATGCATTTTGATGCCAAGGTCCTCCATGAATTCCTGGAACCCCTTGTCCGTGAACTGAGTCCCGTTATCGGCCACTATTACCCTCGGAATGCCAAATCGGCATATAATGTTCTTCCATACGAATTTTTAAGCATCCTTTGCTGAGATTGATGCTAGCGGTTCTACCTCTATCCACTTAGTGAAGTAGTCTACTGCAACGATGCAAAATTTTACGCCGCCGGGAGCGTTTGGGAGAGGTCCGATGAGATCAATGCCCCATACGACGAAGGGGCAGGGATAGTCCGTTGCATTTATTCTTTCCGAGGGTAGCTTTTGGATATTGGCGTGCCTTTGGCAGTTGTCATATCTTCGGATGAACTGCCTTACATCCTTCCTTAGGGTAGGCCAAAAGTAACCTTGGCGGAGTATTACTCATGCAAGGGCATTTGTTCCTATATGGGAACCACACACTCCTTCATGTACCTCTTCAAGTATTACTCTGATGTCATCCTCGCCTACACATCTTTGTAGAGGGCTTGCATACCCTTGTCTGTACAGTTCTTCCCCATTGAGGAAGTACCTTCTTGCACGCTTTCGTATTTTTTCGGCTTCTTTACGATCCCTGGGAAGCTCCGATTTTGCTAAATATCTCTTGAGGGAGCTTTGCCATCCCTCTCCCGAGGTCTTTATGCACATTAACTTTGTGCTGGGGTGTTTTAGTACTTTGGTGGGTTCCTTGGATTTGGCCAAGGCATCAGCTTGGGTATTATCCCTTCGGGGCACGTTCTTGATATGCACCAAGTCGAAATCCTCAATGAGTTTCCGAACAAGGTCGTGATACTTAGCCAAAATTGGGTCCTTTGTCTGTCGGACTATTAACTGTGAATCACTGTGGGCCACAAGGTTCTTTACACCTACTTTTCTAGCCATTTTTAGTCCGGCTATGAGGGCTTCGTATTCGGCAATGTTATTGGTAACATTAAAACCGAATTTGATTGCTTTAGAAGCTTCCATGCCTTCGGGGCCCTGAAGGATTATTCCAGCTCCTTGATGTTCTGCGCCTGACGCCCCATCGACGAAGAGTTTCCATTCTGGATCAATTTTTGTTTCACCTTCCGCGAGTGCCTCGGTTTTTTCAATCTCGGGGATCTCGGCAATGAAGTCTGCAAGTGCCTGAGCCTTTATTGCCCTTCTAGGCTCGTAAGTAATGTCGTATTCACCGAGCTCGATGCACCATTTTGATAGTCTTCCTGAATGCTCCACTTTTTTCATCACATCTCGTAGGGGCAAATTACTTCGGACGGTGATGGCGTGTCCTTGGAAGTAGGGTCGCAATCTCCTACCCGCAAGTACTAACGCGTAGATAGCTTTTTGGAGCAACGGGTACCTTGTCTCGGCGCCATGTAGGGACTTGCTTACGTAATACACCGGCCATTGTTTCCCACCTTCTTCTTTCACTAAGACGGAACTCACCGTCTTTTCAGTGACTGCGAGGTAAAGAATGAGAGGCTCTCCCTCCCGAGGGTGCCGAAGTGTTGGAAGGAGAGTCAGATAACCTTTGAGCTCTTCCCAGGCTTTCTAGCATTCTGTATTCCATGGATGTTCCTGGATTCCAGAGGTACCACCTTCCTTGGAGACTTTGGTGAGCACTTTGAAAAATGGGCGATATCGGTCACCATACCTGGAGATGAATCTACTTAGGGAGGTGATCCTCCCAGTAAGCCTCTGTATGTCTTTGATAGACGTAGGTGTTCGGAAATTCAGCAGGGCTTTCACTTTCTTAGGGTTAGCGTCTATTCCCCTTTCTGACACCATAAACCCGAGAAATTTTTCTGCGTTTACTCCGAACACACACTTTTCGGGATTAAGGCGTATGCCGAACTGTCGAAGTCGTTGGAAGGTTTCGGTTAAATCGATGATATGATTACTAAGCACTTTGCTCTTGACTATCATATCGTCGACGTACACTTCCATGTTCCTACCGATCTGCGCGTCAAATACCTTGTTCATCAGTCTTTGGTAGGTGGCCCCTGCGTTTTTGAGCCCGAAGGGCATTCTGACATAGCAGTAGATACCTATTTCTGTGATGAAGGCCATTTTTTTATCATCCTCGGGGTTCATTCGGATCTGATTATACCCGCTAAAGGCGTTGAGGAAGCTAAGCAGTCCGTACTCAGCAGTTGCGTCTACCAGCTGATCTATGGCCGGTAATGGGTAGGAGTCTTTTGGACAGGCATCGTTTAAGTTTCGGAAGTCGATGCACATTCGGAGCTTTTCACTACCTTCTTTTGTGGCTATAACCACGTTGCTGAGCCATTCGGGGTATTTTACTTCCCTTATTACCCCGGCTTCAATGAGGCGATTAACTTCGGCTTTGACAAAGAACTTTTTATGAGCTGATAGATTCCGTTTTTTCTGCCGAACTGGTCTGACGTGTGGTTGTACTCTAAGATTGTGGGGGATTATGCCGGGGTCAACCCTAGGCATATCCTTCGGTGAATAAGCAAATATGTCCTTGTTCATGCACAAAAAGGATACAAGCCTTTTTTTGTCCCCTTCGGCCAGTTTTTTCCCAACTCGGGTATTTCGGCTGGGGATCAATTCTACATCTTCCGTTTCTATTTTTTCGAGGCTTTCCGTCTCTTCTGCTGTTGAATTTTCATTCATCAAGACCATTTTTTCTTCTGCCGAAGTCTGCACCTGGATCTTGGCTGGGCTTTGCCTAACCCTTGTGAAGACTTTTCTAACCTCGGCCTGGTGTATGAAGATTTCGGCATCTCCGTCTTCGGTGGCGAAGGTGACCGTCAGGTACCTTACGTCTGGTCGAATGTGAAAATTGCCTTGAGTCTGCCTTCCCAGAATGGCGTTATATGCTGACGGTACATCAATGACTATAAATCTTGTTCTGCCGGAGGCGATTAACTCTTCTTTGCTCTTGGGTGAGGCCCCTTTCAGCATCACAGGCAGGTCGATGTACCCGAGGACTGGAAGTTCAGATGGTCCGACGCCAAAGGTGGGGGAACTGACTGGGCTAAGATCACTTTTTGAGATGTCTAATTTACCCAGCAAATGAGAAAAAATGACGTCGGTGTTTGAGCCGTCGTCGAGGAGCACTCTCTTGACGTCCCAGTTCCCTATCCTCGCCATGACAAGGAGGGAATCGTCGTGAGGGAACTTTATTACAGACCCATCCCTACAGGTGAGCCTTCGCAGGGAATTCCCGTACTCCATGACGGAGACTTCTCTCATTTTTCTTTTTCTTTCGGCCGAAGGTATCCCAGTGGTGATGGTTTGGATAATCCCTGCCGAGGGTGGCAGACTTTTTCGGGGACTCCAGTCCCACCGTCTATCAGAGTCATACTCTTCATCGTCTACTCTCCTCTGCTCTTCCTTTCTCCCTTTTGGAGAAGGCATCCGCAGGTACCGTCGAAGTTGACCCTGTTTGATCAAGGACTCGATGTACTTCTTCAACTGGTAACAGGCTTCAGTTTCATGGCCATGATCCCGGTGAAATTGACTGAATTTTTTCATATTCCTTTTATTTTCCGGGGCCATGGCCTTTGGCCTTGGGACTGTGGTCCCTTGCTTTTCTAGCGCCATCAGAATGCTAGCTCTTGTGGTGTTCAAGGGCGTGAATGCTACGGGCCTCTTCCCCCTTTGCCTGTGGGACCGCTCTCCCTTATTCTGCTGGTGCAGCTGATGGCTAAGCCCTTCGGCGCGAAGGTGTTCGCCCTTAGGTCCTCCCATTCTGAGTTCTTCGGCCGTCATGTGTTGTTCGGCTCTTCTGTAAAACTCCCCAAGAGTTTCTGGGGGGTCTTTGGAGAACTCGTAGAATAGCTGGAAGTCCCTCCGCAGTCCCCAGACCATTGCCAGGATGTGAATTTCTGGCCGAAAGTCTGGCACGCTCAGTGCTTCTCGATTAAATCTTTCAACATAATCGCGGATGGTCTCCCCTCCTTTTTGAGCTATGTCAAACATTTGTACTGGCATCTTGGCAGTTGGTGTACTACCAATAAACTGTTGGGTGAAGGCAGTAGATAGTTCTTGGAAGCTCAACAAACTTCCCTGGGGCAAAGAGTTATACCACGCTGTTGCTGGTCCTGAGAGTGTTACTTCAAAGCATTTACAGAGCGTGGCGTCATCCGCGCCATGGAGCACCATACTTGGCTTATATTTTGTCAGGTGCACCTCGAGGTCACATCGCCCGTCATACGTTTCTAGGCGAGGAACCCTGAAATCACTGGGCATAGGCGCCTCTACTACCTCGCGTACGAAAGGTGACTCCTCTCCGGTGTAGGAGTCGGACAACTGGGACCAGACTGGTTTTCTGGAGATATGTTTCTCGACCTTTTCCAGCCTTCCAAGGATCCTTTCCATAAGGGCGGCAGTGGTGGCTCTTTCCTGCCGTCGTGTGTTCGCCAGTAGTGGAGAATTTTTCCTTCGTTTTGGGGAACGACTCCGGCGAAGGGGAGACGGGGACCTCTGGTAAGGGGACGCGCTCTGTTCACAGGAGGCCCTGGTTTCTTTTGGGGCTCCCCTTCTGGCGGGCCGCACCTCAACGGGCTTGCTCTCTGTTGAACATGCATCAAGGGAGTCCCCACTCCCTGAACTCCGGTGAGTGGATCTCGAGCTTTTTTTTCGACGACTAGCCGGGGGTGAGGCTCTTTGAGCGGGTGTAGGTTGCGGCAGCCTTTGATCAAGCTGCTGAGTGATTTCGGCAACGATAGAACGCTGGAAATCCCGTAGGAAGCTCATCATTACCGTTACAGGACGATCGTCCTCCATCATAGAAGTTTCTGCCACAGGCAGAGTGGTCGCCTGTTGAGTCTCGGGTGCGAGGGGGGATCTTGAAATCCTTTTGTCCTTTGAGCTCCGAGTCTTCACGACGGCGACATGGGATAGGGTTCCCACAGACGGCGCCAAATGATGGCCTGTGGCGGCTTCATCGTGTGCCATTGTTCGAGTAGGGAGGAGTTCTGATGGAGGAGAGCGGAGATTCCCCAGTGGAGGGTACCTGAAATGCTCTAGAAAACACAGGTTAGGAGGTCCCCGGAGTGTATTTCCGGGGAGGAGCCTCCGACGCCCAAGTCAGCACTTACAGATAACGGGATTATGTGCTCTTTTCTGTATTCAAAGAGAACTTTCTTCTTACCCTGCTGGGATGCTTCCTGGATGTTTATAAAGGGGGCGTACAGAAGCCATTATCCTCTTGTGGTCGTCCTAGATTATGACACGTGTTCGGTGGGATGCGATCCCTGCTTTTTCGGGAATGAAGGGACACTTATCTCAGCAAAAGTCGCCTGGTTGGAAGCCTAGGCATTCCGAAAGTGTCGTGTCAGGGTGTCCTTCTGATGGCGTGCCCCAGTGATAGCATGTCAGAATGTACTTGGGGGATGACTTTATGGGGAGGTGTCAGTGGCTCCTTAAATGCTCTGTTATTACTCCCCGAGGTTACTCTAGCGCTTGCAGGAGTATATTCTACGAGGATGGTCCCTCCGAGGGATACTTCTGTTTCTGAAGAGGGTCTGATCGCTCTGCCGAGGTTGGTCCTGCCACTCCCTAAGGAGGCGAATTCCCAACATTAGGCCAGGGAGGTCGTTCATCCTTCTGACCTCGGCTGGCAGTTTTCCTTTGCCGAGGTCGGTACTTCGTCAAGTCTGGGGGCTCGGCCAGTGATGGGCACCTTGGCTATCATTAGTAAAAAATCGAGCCTAATACATTACTATTGGGGATGACACACCCCTAATCCCCTAGCTCCACCTCTAATGCAACATGAATGACATATAGTATAGTGTAATGCCAGCTCCATCACAACAGTAGTAACGTTCTGGGAAAACAAGAGAGAGGTGGGGTTCCTCACAATTTGCATTGTTGAAATTCTGGTTTTGTTATGTTAGTATCATAGAATCAAATATCCTGCCGTATGTAAACCATTTTTTTTTTTGAATGGCAACTGGAAAATATATTAATGAAATGAAAACAAGAACACAGACATTAGCCAGAAGCTAGAAAACTACAAAGTATACCTCCCCCCCCCAGTATGGAACAAACAACCCCTGTAGTGTTGGAATTCTTGGCGCACTAAGATCCTTTTAAGATAGGATTTGAGCTCGTTGAGCTAACTATAGCTTGAAAAGGTATCTAAGGCAGCTAGAAGTAGCTCCCCTTAGCTCAAGTCTGCTCACTTCAGCTATAAGTACCTCAAAGTAGCTGGACTTCAGCTCAAGTTAGCTCAAGTCAGCTCAAGTCAGCTCACTTCAGCTTATGGTAGCTGAATGTAGCTGGACTTCAGCTCAAGTTAGCTCAAGTCAGCTCAAGTCAACTCACTTCAGCTTATGGTAGCTGAATGTAGCTGGACTTCAGCTCTAGTTAGCTCAAGTCAGCTCAAGTCAGCTCACTTCAGCTTTTGGTAGCTGAGTGTAGCTGGACTTCAGTTCACTTCAGCTGAAAGCAGCTAACTCCAGCTCAAGGTCCGTTCTTGGAGCTGGACCTTAGTTCATGGTGCTTGGTTGGAGCTCAAAGGAGCTCAATGGTGTATAAGTAGCATAGTGAGCTAGCTTTGTGCCAGCTCACCTTGTTTTTAGCTCAAAACCACCAAGAGACACATCTTTTGTGTAAAGGTATGTCTCTTCATCAAAAGAAATAACTCTTGGCTAAAAGAACATGTCCTTTCATCCAAAGGAAGTGTTCCTTGGGTGAATGGACATGTATATTCGGCCATAGGGTGCTTATAGCACCAAGAGTGATGTCCTTTGACTTTAAAGGACATGTATGTTCGGCCATGGAGGTGGTTGAGGTGGTTATTGCACCAAATGTGATGTCCTTTGGACTTAAAAGACATGTATTTTCGCCCATAAGGTAGTTATGGGTGGTTATAGGCCAAAGGAAGTGTTCCTTGACTTAAAAGACATGTATTTTCGCCCATAAGGTAGTTATGGGTGGTTATAGGCCAAAGGAAGTGTTCCTTGGCTAAAAGACATGTATTTTCGCCACCATACATGACCCTTAGCCAAAGGAAGTGTTCTTTGGCTTAAAAGACACCTTTCTTGGTATAAAGGTGTGCCTTTTGGTCATCTATAAATAGTCTTTAGTGGCTGGCCATTTGGAGCACGAATTTTACACTCAATTTGCACCATTTTTCTTGAGAGAAAAAGTTCCTCCTTTCATTCCTTTAGAGAGCCGAAATAATAGACATTCTTTGAGAGCATTGTGGGTGGAATTAAATTGAGATTGTTCATCTCAATTCAAGCCTCAAGGTGCTCCTCTAAGATCAAGTCCTTCCTTCCATTTTCGCATAAGATTATCAAGAAGGAAGGTACACATCCTTTCTTGCTTTAGTAGCATGCTAAGGATTTAATTTTATGAATGATCTTAGTGGCATGCTAGGTGTGTTTGACAGAATATGTATGTCTATATTCATGTTGAACACAAAGAACATATATGCATATGGCATATACATAAGTAAATAACATAAGAGCATGTTATTATTGAGATCCTGAAATCTTCAATTGGTATCAGAGCCTAGGTCATGAAAATGTATGTGTTGCATGTAATGAGCATGATTTAGGATCATACATGTGTGTATGATTTTGATGAAGGCTAATGAAGGATGTGTGCATGAAGCAATGAAGGCATGTTTATATATTTCTGATCAAAAGCTATATGCATCTCTTTTGCCATATATAAGCATGTTAAAAGTTGCTTCATACACATGTTGCTTTGTTGAGTCTTGTTGTGTAAATTGAACAAAAACATGTGAATTGCATCGATGTAGATGGCTAGTAAGAATATTGTTGCTGAATTAAACCGTGACCTCAAATTGGATGGTGAAAACTATTCAATTTGGCAACAGAAGGTCAAATTCATTTTAACTGAACAAGTTACTCTTGATGTGCTCATTGATGAGCAACAAGTACAAGCAATAATTCGTTCCTTGCCTGATGAGGAATGGCAGTTGATGAAGGTCAACTTACGCCATAACCCTCAAATAATGTCATTTGATGACATTGCCCGTCACCTCCTACTTGAGGCTTAGGTAATGGCCCTCAAGGACCATTCCAAGGCATATGTTGCCTTATCTTCTATCCAGAAGGGATGGAAGAAGAATGGTGGCAAAGGTGGGCTTGGGAAAGGCAAAAGAAAAGTTTCTGCTTCTAAGAAGAAGTTCAAAAAGAAGCAGGACTTAAGCAAGCTGAAGTGCTTCAACTGTGGGTATAAAGGACACTTTGCAAAAGATTGCAAAGGTCCACCCAAGGTACATACATACCCTTCTACTTCCAATATACATGTTATGTCATGTACATTATTAACTGAGTGCAATTCTTTGTGGATTGTAGACTCGAGAGCAACAGACCACATAGCTCGGGATAAGTCCTGGTTTGTGGCCTACAGGAAGCTCTCAAAAGGAGCTAAGCACATTTCAGTAGGAAATGATGCCAGGCTGGAAGTGGAAGGCATAAGAACATGTAGGATTCCTATAGATATTGGATATTTGTATCTAATAGATGTATTGTATGTACCAAACATTTGTAGAAATTTGATTTCTATAAGTTGTATGTTGAAGTACAATTATTGCTTTAATTTCTTTAATAATAGTGTGTCTATTATTAACGATAATCAGATAGTGTGCACTTGTTCAGTTAATAATGGGCTTTATGAGTTAAAGCCAACTGACCATTCTGTTGCAAGTCCTAGTTGCTATGTGACAGAGGTCACAAATGAAATGAGTGGCATGAAAGGTTAGGTCATATTGGTCAAGATAGAATGAACAAGCTAGCCAAGGGTGGCTTGCTAGGTTCCTTGACCAAGGTTGTCCTTCCAAGTTGCCAATCATGCCTAGAAGGCAAAGCCATAAGAAAGCCTTTTGGCAAAGCAACTAGGAGAGGTGAGGCACTTAGTTTAGTTCACTCTGACCTGTGTGGGCCAATGAGGGTTGAATCTAGAAATGGATTTAAGTATTTCATCACATTCACAGATGATTATACTCGATTCACCCATATCTACTTACTCAGAAACAAGGCAGAGCCCTTGGCATGCTTTGAGAAGTATGTGTACTTGGTTGAGAACCAAGTAGGTAAGAAGATTAAGTCCTTGAGGACAGATAGGGGTGGAGAGTATACATCTAATGCATTCAAAGCATTTTGTGACTTGAAAGGTATTGAGAGGGAGTTCACCCTTCCTTGGACACCCCAACAGAATGGAGTGTCTGAGAGGAAGAATAGAACTCTTATGGACATGGTACGTTCCATGATGGCAAAGGCTAATTTAGACATCACTTATTGGAGTGATGCACTGCTGTGTACAGTTCATGTCCTTAATAGAGTACCCACCAAGAATGTGAATTCTTCTCCATATGAGTTATGGAAGAAGAAAACTCCTAACCTAAGCTATTTACGCCCTTGGGGTTGTTTAGCTTATGTTCACATAACGGACCACCCTTCGGGAAAGTTGGGTCCAAGAGGGAGGAGGTGTGCCTTCCTTGGTTATGCTGAACAATCTAGGGGTTATGTGTTCTTGGATGTAACTCACAAAATTGAGAACATCTTTGATGCAAGGAATGCTAACTTTGTAGAGGATGAGTTCCCCAAAGTTGGTGAGTGTGGTAACTTAACCTCATTGAGCCAGATCCTAGATAAGGGTCAACCAAGTGTCATAAGGACACTTGGGACACATGCACCTACTCTAGAGGGAGTACCTCAACCACATGGAGCAATGGCTCCAGAAATCCCTGTTGTTGTGGACCAACATGAGCAAGACTTCCAAGAGGAAGGTTTTGTTCAAGAGGGAGTTGAGGATACTCAAGGGCAAAATGTTGAGCCTCAAGAGATGGAGCATGAGTTGCCTCCATCTCAGCCTACATTATAAAGATCAATGAGGAAATTTGGACCACCTAAAGAATGGTGGATCCTGGATAGTGAGGCAAACTTGGTTGCATCTGAGATAGATGAGCCAAGTAACATTGAGAAGGCTCTTGAGGGTGAACAAAGGGAAGAGTGGCTAAATGCAATGAAGGATGAGTTGCATTCGATGCATCTCAATGGGGTTTGGGAGTTAAGTGATCTTCCTCCAGGGCGTAAGGCAATTGGGAACAAGTGGGTTCTCAAGATCAAGGTGAACTCTGATGAAAGTATTGAAAGATACAAGGCCCGGTTGGTGGCCAAGGGTTTCACACAGAAGGAGGGTGTTGATTTCAAAGACACCTTCTCTCCTGTTGTGAAATTCACTTCCATCAGGATATTACTTGCCATTGTGGCAAATCTAGACTTAGAGTTACATCATATGGATGTAAAGACAGCCTTTCTCAATGGTGAATTGAGTGAGGAGATATATATGAGACAACCTGAGGGGTTTGTCCAAAAGGGTCAAGAGGACAAGGTATGTAGACTAAAGAAGTCTATCTATGGTCTTAAGCAAGCTTCAAGACAGTGGTACTTGAAGTTTCACCATGCAATCACAAACTATGGCTTTGTGATGATGCATGAAGACCATTGTGTATACTTGTACTCTTCTGGGTCTAGTTTTGCAGTATTGACTCTATATGTAGATGATATACTGATTGCAAGTAATAGGCTTGCATTGTTAAGTACCATCAAGGGATGATTGTCTTCCACCTTTGACATGAAGGATATGGGAGAGGCTGCCTTTATTCTAGGGGTTAAGATCCTGAGGAATAGAAAGGCAAGGCTATTGGCCCTTTCTCAAGAATCTTATATTGATAAGATTCTTGCAAGGTTCAACTTAACAAATGCAAAGCCCATGAGTACACCTCTTGCATATGGTTGCAAGATTGGATAGGACTTATGTCCTAAGACTCCAAAGGAGAAGGAAGAGATGGCTCAGATCCCCTACCTAAGTGCCATTGGTAGCTTGATGTACGCCATGTTATGTACAAGGCCAGATATCAGCCAAGCGGTTGGTCTTCTAGCACGATATTCTTCCAACCCTGGTCTGGAGCATTAAAAGAATGTCAAGAGGATCCTAAGGTACCTCAAGGGTACTAAGGATTATTGGCTTTGTTACCAAGGTAAAGACCTTGGTTTACGTGGCTATTATGATGCTGACTGGGGTGGGGATAGAGACTCCAGCAAGTCTACATCTGGTTATCTTTTCATGCTAAATGGTGGTGCTACTACTTGGTGTAGTAAGAAGCAAACTTGTACAGCATTGTCCACAATGGAGGCTGAATTTGTTTCATGTGCCTCAGCTGTACAAGAAGCCCTTTGGCTAGGTTATTTTCTTAAGAATTTGGAGTCCAAGGTTTCTATTGAGAGACCTATTACTATCTACAGTGATAGTATGGCAGCCATGGCTTATACTAAGGACCCCAAATACCATGGAAAAACCAAGCACATTAGAATGAAATATAACTTTGTAAGGGATGCAATTGAAGAGGGTGAAGTTAGGATTGAGTACATTTCTACAGACCTGATGGTGGCAGATCCTCTCACTAAGCCATTGCCACCACTTGTATTTGCTCGACATGTTAGAGCAATGGGTCTTAGAAGAATGTAAATGTTGGATGTACTTCACCTCTTTGGTGTCACACATGTTATGTATTATTTTTCTGATAATACATATTATTTTATGAAATAATCAGTTCAATTTTAGAAAACACAACGAACAAATGAACATGTCAAACATAGGTAGAGAATGACTTTCTCACACGAGTCATTCGCCCTTGATCTTTGTGTAAGATTAAGGATGAGACTGGCTAAAGACTTAAATGAATGGTACATTTAAGTGGGAGTCATGCTCCAACACATGACACTTTAGCCTTTCATGGTCGCCTAGATTATGAGTAATCAAGGTTCAATGCTTTGGTGCATTCAGTTTGTATGACCATTCATACATCCTAGCCTATGTTAGATGTAAGCAAGGGCTTACATGGAGAAATTTCATGGTTATTGACATGTCCTCCTTTTATATGTTAAGAGGAGTACACTTAATGGTGTTTTAAGAGGGAGAAATGACACATTCCTCAATTGGAATGGAGATCACTCCAAGTGGGAGTGACATGAGTAAAACACCTTAGAAATGTATTATGGAACTTTAATGGATGTGTTTCCAAGTGTTCCATGACCATGAAATACGACCAGAGAAGAATTTAAGCAAGTTGTCTCTGTTCTTGCTTAGTGTGAGATTCTTCGTATCAGACTCTTAGTGACTATGGCTTGCTATTAGGAAGTTGAGTTAATTATGATCACTTTGATTGGCTGTCGAAGGTCTTAGAGAAATGAGACTGGAGTATCCTCCTTTTGGGTGATCATGTTAATTCATTGACCTAAGTAGTTGAAGCTCAAAGGAAAGACATTAAGATGATACACGTTCACTAAATTCAATCTTGGGCCCACATATTACTGTGAGTAGTATGATAGATTGAATAGTGATTTAAATGAGTACTCAATGCTTAATACAATCATGGATTTCAAGGAGTTGAAATTCAGAGAAAGAGACTGATTGTGATTAAGAAGTGTATCATATGTCTGGGGTCTGAAAGGCAAAACTTGATGTGTTCGAGAAAACTTGATGTGTTCCAGAAAACTTGATGTGTTCAAGAAAGCTTGATGTGTTTAAGCAACAGACTTGTACTTGATGTGTTCAAGGAAAGTTTGAAGAAGTTCAAACTATGAGGAGAGGACAATCTTCTATTGAGAGTCTAACAAACTCAATAGAAGAGACTTAGTGTGTGTGCCTTGAGGTTGCACCCACAACTCTATATATGTAGAAGTGTCTAGATTATTTCGGCTATAAGGAATAAGGAGTTTTGTTTTGAGTGGGAGCTGGGAGTTTTAAAAGCATCTTAGTGCGAGTGGGAGTTTGTTGGAATTCTTAGCGCACCAAGATCCTTTTAAGATAGGATTTGAGCTCGTTGAGCTAACTATAGCTTGAAAAGGTATCTAAGGCAGCTAGAAGTAGCTCCCCTTAGCTCAAGTCTGCTCACTTCAACTATAAGTACCTCAAAGTAGCTGGACTTCAGCTCAAGTTAGCTCAAGTCAGCTCAAGTCAGCTCAAGTCAGCTCACTTCAGCTTATGGTAGCTGAATGTAGCTGGACTTCAGCTCAAGTTAGCTCAAGTCAGCTCAAGTCAGCTCACTTCAGCTTATGGTAGCTGAATGTAGCTGGACTTCAGCTCAAGTTAGCTCAAGTCAGCTCAAGTCAGCTCACTTCAGCTTTTGGTAGCTGAGTGTAGCTGGACTTCAGTTCACTTCAGCTGAAAGCAGCTAACTCCAGCTCAAGGTCAGTTCTTGGAGCTGGACCTTAGTTCATGGTGCTTGGTTGGAGCTCAAAGGAGCTCAATGGTGCATAAGTAGCATAGTGAGCTAGCTTTGTGCCAGCTCACCTTGTTTTTAGCTCAAAACCACCAAGAGACACATCTTTTGTGTAAAGGTATGTCTCTTCATCAAAAGAAATAACTCTTGGCTAAAAGAACATGTCCTTTCATCCAAAGGAAGTGTTCCTTGGGTGAATGGACATGTATATTCGGCCATAGGGTGCTTATAGCACCAAGAGTGATGTCCTTTGACTTTAAAGGACATGTATGTTCGGCCATGGAGGTTGTTGAGGTGGTTATTGCACCAAATGTGATGTCCTTTGGACTTAAAAGACATGTATTTTCACCCATAAGGTAGTTATGGGTGGTTATAGGCCAAAGGAAGTGTTCCTTGACTTAAAAGACATGTATTTTCGCCCATAAGGTAGTTATGGGTGGTTATAGGCCAAAGGAAGTGTTCCTTGGCTAAAAGACATGTATTTTCGCCACCATACATGACCCTTAGCCAAAGGAAGTGTTCTTTGGCTTAAAAGACACCTTTCTTGGTGTAAAGGTGTGCCTTTTGGTCATCTATAAATAGCCTTTAGTGGCTGGCCATTTGGAGCACGAATTTTACACTCAATTTGCACCATTTTTCTTGAGAGAAAAAGTTCCTCCTTTCATTCCTTTAGAGAGCCGAAATAATAGACATTCTTTGAGAGCATTGTGGGTGGAATTACATTGAGATTATTCATCTCAATTCAAGCCTCAAGGTGCTCCTCTAAGATCAAGTCCTTCCTTCCATTTCCGCACAAGATTATCAAGAAGGAAGGTACACATCCTTTCTTGCTTTAGTAGCATGCTAAGGATTTAATTTTATGAATGATCTTAGTGGCATGCTAGGTGTGTTTGACAGAATATGTATGTCTATATTCATGTTGAACACAAAAAACATATATGCATATGGCATATACATAAGTAAATAACATAAGAGCATGTTATTATTGAGATCCTGAAATCTTCATGTAGAGCCCCTTGTAAGTCATAATGGGAATATAATGCATGCTTCCGGTTTTGCAAATTTGCTGTAGCACACCGTGGTATTTTGTGTACTTATAATTTTCTTTTTATACTTTTTAAGCAATTTATTGCAGTATATAAGTTAGAATAAAAGATTATTATCTTCTTATTTCATTTTCAATCATATACACTAATGTAACATAGAGAACAATATAGAATAAAAAAAATATTTTTTATTATTCATCTATAAACTAGTTTTTTAATGGATAATATTTATTTGGTTTAATACACACACACAGATATATATATATATATATATATATATATATATATATATATATATATATATATATATATATATATATATATATATATATATTCTATTTTCATGTTGTCATACAATATAATAACGTATGTCATGCACATATTTTATTTATATTAGAAAATTATGATAAAAGTAATTATAATAATAATAAAAATGTATAAAAAAGTTAATTCCATCTCAAAATAATATTGTAATAATTTATTTACAAAATTTTTAAATTATATATGACGCGGTATATCATGCAATATATATATAGGTTTGTTATATCTAAAGACTTCAGCACTAAAAACATTGGTGAGTAGATGGAATGTTAGTCAAATGTTAGTAAGCATGTCCACCCTAGTAGATGTTCTACCACAATAGTAACGTTTTGGGTGAATATGTGGAACTGGTCAGGTCTCAGTTGGTCTTTATTTAATCCATCGCTGGGACACATGAGAGAGAGCAAGATAAAAAAAAGAAAAAAAGGCAGCTGAAATACGGAGTCTTTCTTCTAACTAACCATGGTTTGTCTTTGTTAAATTAGTATAATAATAAACAAAGATTAACTCTTTAATTACCCTATGACGTCCAAGAAGGTTCTTGAGAAATGGAAAAACCTGAACAAGTGTCATTAATTTGTGGGCGGCGACAAGAAAATGTTATTGGGGAAAAACGCCAGATGTCAAAACTTAAGGAAGCTATACCTGCTTCTTTTTTGTTTGGGAATGAGCAAGTCTGAACAACGAGACCCATTAATACAAATCGTTTAATTGTTTAGGCAGAGGAGATAAGCCCAAGTCGTTTTTGTTTATGTAATTTAGTTGACTGCGATAGGTGTTGGTATAAGTCCTCTTTGTTTGTAGGATTACAATTTTTGAAGTGGTAACTTGAGTGCCATAGGGTAGGATTTCCTAACAACATTAGATTGTTTAATTCATTGGAATGGATTTGTTCATAAGCAGTACTTTCTTGGTGCGAGAGAAGGAATTAACGATATTGCAGAGTTTATTAAAAAGTCATAAACTTCAAAAACGTTTTCTCTACCTACGTGATACATAACTACCGCTAGGTCTCAGTTGAAGATAAAGAAGGATCCAGAAATTTAATTCTTGTCAAAATTTAATCAAGATGTTTCTTAGCACTATTATATATAACCGTATAATTGAAAGTTCTATAGAATTTATAAGAAGTTTCTTAATTTTTTTTCTAATTGAAGTGGCACCGTTTAGTTACCACATAGGTGAAGTTTCATCATTTAATTTGCCACAATTGCTTACAAACACAAATTATTGTAAGTCTATTAAGAGTACAAACTCATCCTACTAATTGCAGTAACTGTTTGCATTAGCATCAAGATTATCATAAGACTTCTCTAGTTTTCATTGCTTCATGGATCTACCATATATGAGACTTATCTAGTTCACACAATCACATAATTGTAACTTGTTTTTACACATTTTGTAATTATTATTCAACTATTTTAAAGTTGGGTTTTCATTATGGGTCTGTTTAGTTTGGATTCTCTTATTTTAGACATAAACAAATCTCCATCAAATTATATCCAAATTTTACATAAATAACAGTGATCACTCCATGAATATTAATTTTAGACATAATTATGTCTTACACCAACATGTCTATTACAAATTTCACAATATGCTTTAAACATATAATAGCCTCAATATCGGAGTGCAAAGAAATAGTCCTTATGATGAGTTGTTGCTGCAACTCTATTTTAGATAACATTGTTTAAATCATTCTATTTCTTTGTCTCAACAATCAAAGTGACAAAAATTTAATACTAATTAGCAATATAAATTTGTTTTCTTAATTAGATATGACATCTATAGCACTTTAACATAAAAAAAATATCCACATATAAGGAACCAACATAAAAAAAATGGCGAGAGAGGGTAGGCGAGAGAGAGTGTTAGAGAGTGCTTCATAGAGTGGGGCTATCGGGTCGAGCAACGGGCAGAGCCAATGTACAACCGGGAAGGGCCCCAAAATCTCAATTAAATTATGATTTGATGCATATTGAGATAAAATGCTGATATATACCTTCAAATTCTATGCTATTTCCATCTAGGCTCCTAAAGTTAAAAGTTTACCCATTCAATCAAATTTTCAATATGGAAAAATAGTCAAAAGAAAAAGTAATAATGCATTTTTTACTTTGAAAGTATTCTTGCTACCACTATCCCGTTTTACCTTGCATTTATTCTATTTTTGAAAGTTTTAAATTACCTATCAAATGAAAAAATATCACTCTTACTTATTGGTCTTTTCTACAAAATTATTAAAAGAATAACTTAATTTCTTAAATTAAACTCCATAAAAAGTTAAAGAGATCATCTTTATGAGATGGGAGAGTAGTAAATAATCAAACAAAGTTATAATTATATAATGTAGCCGTAAAAGAGTTTATAATTAATAAATTCAAGAATTTGTTATCTCAATGACTTGTCTATCATTAAGTTACCTAGAGACCTAAGGTTCAAATGTCTAAGCTTATTTCAACGAAATGGCAAACAATTTTAACTTTAAGCACGAACGACGTCAAGGACTTGAGTAGAGTTTCGTCTTCATTCTTCTTCTCCCATTTTCCAGACAACCGGGAGGTGAAGGATCTGTGGAGAGTCTTCCAGAGATTCGGCTTATTGGTGGATGTTTATGTTGCTAGGAAGAGAACGAAAGCTGGTTTCAGATTTGGTTTCGTTCGTTACAAAAAATTTGAGTGTGAAAATACATTGGAGAAGGAGTTGAATGGTCTGTGAATTTATGTCGATACAGAAAGGGCCAGCATGGAAGCAGGAAAAGGTCAAAATATTAACAAACAAAGACCTACGAGAGAAGACCACACAAAGATCAATTTGCAAGGAAAAAAAGGTTGAAGCACGCTCCTACAATGTTGTGATTGCTGATAGAATGAGTTCTGCCGAAGGACACTCTGGTAGAAAGCATAATTCGGAAATTTGGGCTGGAATAGAATTGACCTCGAATACTTCAGAGTTGATGTGGTTACGGAGTAGCACTGCGGGAGAAGTTAAGGAAGTGGGTTTGTTGAAATCATTGCAGAAGCTCTGCGATAAGGAAAACATTGGTCCATGCAAAGTAAAATATATTGGAGGACTAAGGGTGTTAATTAATCGAGTGCTTGTTGAAAGAAGCGGTCGACACAATGCTTGTAAATGAAGAAGAATGGTTTTCACAGTGGTTTGAATGGATCGGGCCGTGGCATTCTCAGTTGAACACAGTAGAGTAGATAGACTTTGTCTGGTTGAAATGTGAGGGTATTCCACTGCAAGCCCGGAACACTAAAACTTTTGCCACCATTGGTGTTCTTTGGGGTAAAGTACTCAGCGTTGAGCAAAGTACACAGGAGAAAGAAAAGTACTCAGCTGGAACAACATGGAATTGGAAGATGAACAGACCTCCTTTCTGGAGTGGTCAGACAATGAGCAGGAGAATGTTGGGAGGGGCCTAATCTAAGAATTTTGAATGGGGAAGAAAGTGACAGGGCGAATGTTACAGGATCAATGACCTTGGGAAAGAAGACACAGTAATTGAGGCAGCTAATGAGTAATGACAGAGCAGCAGCAAAAACGGTGGCACACTTTAATAATAGAACCGAAAATGGAGATGTAGCGGGCACAGAAGTTATTTCGGATCAGGAAGACGTATCCAACAAAGTTTCTAGTAAGCCATGTTCTTTTAAGGCCCAAAAAGCTACGCAAATCAGTGCTGCCCATATTTAAAGCCTGATAACCGAAAAAACATTCTGGCATGGCATCAGGTTTGCTTTAGAAAGTCCAAAGTGAGAAGAGCTCTTCCAATGGATGAGATTTCGTCTCGAATTGGTGGAAATCTGAACCAAGCTAAATTACAGATTGTTAAATCGATGATGAAGAATGAAGCGAGAAGAATACAAGCGAAACACAAAGACGAAGTCCAGAGATCAGAGATCAGAGGACATTGGCAAGAATGTTGGAGTTTCGATGGAAAATGTAGCAGGGCTGTCAATTTCAGACAACAAGATCCAAAACATGGTGAATCTGGCGAAGAAGAACTCTGGTATCGGGATGCAGAGAGGTTACAGCACCTCGTCGAGTGAAGAAAGAGAAACATTGGAAATGGGCAAGCAATTTCTGCAATCCTGGCGAGAATTTCTGCAATGCTGCAGAAAATTGGAATCTCAGAATCCAAACTGTTAAATAGCCTGTGCTGGTGTTTTGTTGTGGAGATTGATAGGTTAGAGTTCACTACATCCAACCCAAGACTGATTGATAATAAGTAAAAAGACTTCATCACTATATAAAGCCTTCTTTGACATATTTTTTTTTTTTGCCATGTGATTTTCTCATTTAAGATGTTCTTTTTCGTGTAGGCCACTTTGTCTCTATCACTTTGATTATTTTTGGCAGCCCTCAAATATAGGCCACTTTGATTCTATCACCTTGGGTTACTTTTTATAATGGCTGGGCAGTTTCAAACCTTGGGCTCTGAAACCATGTTAAAGCAACTAGTATAAAACTAAATAGCAATAAGTGAAGATGTGTCATCACTGGATAAAACCTTTACTAACCCCTTTTTTGGGCCAAGGGTGATTTTCCCACTTAACAAAAACCACAAATAAGCAACCAATATGAGGATTACTTTAAATAAAATCTATTGTAGTGAGTTCAATAATCTTGTACTTTTGTTGCTAACTATGAAAACTGTGCAAAATTGTAATTCACATGATGTTTCAGTACTTATCCACATAAATGAATAGTTCTGTCAAGATTGGACTACAGATCTTAAGCTGGAATATCAGAGGAATTCAAAAGAAATGGAAGAAAATAGCAGTAAGGAGTTAGTGTCGGATAAACCAGATAGATTTTCGTCTATTGCAAGAAACAAAAGTGATGGATGTGAGTTAGATTGTGGGTCAATATCTTTGTTGAAAAATGATAGGTTTGACTTTGTGGTAAAAGGGTTAGAAGGTAAGTCTGGAGGCTTTGCATGCATTTGGATTCAGACACATTCTGTAAGGAGCATTTTTTCCCCGGAAAGGGCTTCCTAGGAGTTCTTGGTAGGTGCAACGGGTGTGATGAAGAACCAATTTTGATAGTCAACATCTATGCCCCTAAAAAATTTTTTGAGAAAAGAGAGTTATGGAACAATTTAAGCCTAATCATGAACAATTTTAGAGGTGCTTGGTGCTGCATGGATGACTTTAATTTAGTCATTTCACACAAAAAAAGAAGAGGATGTGAAAGTGGCAAGGAAGACATTAAAGACTTCAACACATCCATTCAAAATGTGCAACTTGATGATCTTCTTTTGAGAGTGAGAAAATTTACTTTGTCTAATGTAGAAGCATCAGAATTGAGTTGGATTCATCAAGCATTGGTATTTCTTAACTTTATGACAATTTGGCCAAATTTATCCTTGATTTGTTTGTAGCAAGCTTTATGAGAACATTGCCTAATTATGCTTAAACAGGTTTGCTTAGATTATGGTCCAACCAAGTTCAAATTCTGTGATGCATGGATCAGGTAGGAGAAAGTTCCAAAACTTATTGCAAAAGAGTGGAAGAAATATGACATTCAAGGAAAAGAGAGCTTTGTGGGCAAGGAGAAATTAAAGGGATTAAAATCTTATTTGAAAAGTTGGAATGTTGATGTCTTAGGAAATATTGATGCTATTATAAGCTCCATTTAGCCAAAGCTTAATGAATATGATTTAAAGGCAGATCACAGTAGTTTGAATGAATTTGAGGTTTCTGATAAAAAAGTCTTGTAGAATCTGTTGTCAGAACAGCTTGAAAGAAAGAAAATTTTATTATAGTAGAAATTGAGGTAGTAATAGGTTAAAGAGGGAGATGAAAATTCAACATTCTTTCACAAGTGTTTTAACCAAAACTTTAGGAAGCTTGACATCGAAGGATTGAAAATTAATTTAAGATGGATTGATGATCCGAGGGAAGTAAAAGCTGAAGCATTTCAATTCTTTCAAGATAAGTTTAGGGAGAAGCTCAAAAATAGACTAGCTTCTTCTTCAAGCAGAATTACAAAACTGAGTTTGCATGTTTTTGCAGACCTTGAAAGGCCAATTAAGGAGTTTGAAATTAAAAATGTAGTGCTAAAATGTGGCAGCTACAAATTGCTTGGTCCTGATGGTTTTAACTTCATATTCTTCAAACATTGTAGGAATTTGTTTAAGGAGGACATTATCATAGTTATGAAGGACTTTGAAGCTGTACGAAGACATGTGAAGGGGTGTAATGACTCTTTCATTTCCTTAACCCCTAAGAAAGTCAATCTTCCCATTCTAAATGGCTATAGGCATATTAGTCTAATAGGCTCTATATACAAAATAATTGTAAAAATACTAGTGAATAGGCTCAGATCGAAGATCCATTTGTTGATTAGAAACACTTAGTCAGCATTTGTTAATGGAAGAAAAATTTAAGAAGGGATTCCTGTTGTTAATAAGGTGGTAAGCTTTTTAGACAATAAAAATCAGAAGGCTGGTTTCATCAAGATTGATTTTGAAAAGGCATTTGATAATGTGAATTGGAAGTTTTTATTTTCAATGATGCATCAAATGGACTTCAGTGACAAGTGTATTTTATGGTTGGAATGTTGTTTGAAGTCAGCTTTAATTTCTATTTTAATAAATGGGAGCTTTATAGGTTAGTTCTTTATGGAGAAAGGCCTTTGTCAAGGAGATCTCATGTCTTCGTTCCTTTTTTTAATTATTGTATAGGCTTTATGTTGTATGTTGGAAGAAGATGTTTCTCTTTAATTGCTCAAAAGAATGAAAGTTAGCTCCAATGAGATTAAAGATTCACATCTCCACTTTGTAGATGAGACTACTATTTTAATGGGGGCATGGAGTAATCAAATATCTCCCAGTCTAAGCATTTAATGAACTATTTTGAACTTACCCTGGTCACAAAATTAACTTTGCCAAAATTAGCCTAATTGGTTTAAATGTAGCTGTGTATGAAGTTCATAGTCTTGCCTGTTTACTGGTTGCAGAATGGGTTCATTGCCTTTGTTGTAGCATGGAATGCCTGTTAGGGCACAAACGTGGAGACTTTCCCCTTGGAATGCTATGGTTGACAAGTTTAAGTTTAGATTGTCTTCATGGAAAACAATGATCTATAGGGGCTGGTCGGTTGTTGAAACCGTAAAAAATAATTCTGATATAACTAATAACTCAGAATAAATAAATTTGTAGTATAGCAGTAGAAACCAAATCGAATCCTAAGAGACATTTTTATCTGAAAGCTTCCTCACGGAAAACTTAGAATAAAAGATTTGGCAGGGGGATTGTTTGCAATAAAAAAAATAAAATAAAATAAAAAAATGATCAGAGAACAAAAATTAAGAAGCCTATCAAGTAAGAAACCAACAAAACAATGAAGAATTCAAACCTTGGCATCAATCAACATCTACCACCGAATTCCTACAACTGATTATCGATACATAGATAGATCAATTAAGACTTTGAATATTCATCGTTGAAGCTATCTTCCTACTTCTCCTTAGTCGTAGTTAATCAGAAAAGAAGCGATCTAATTAATCCTAACTGCTAAACAACCTAAGACAAGTGCTTTGATTTAATTTAACAATTGCATTAAACATTAAAGAGATCGATGAAACTAAATAACATAAACATAAGTGGCTGCATTTAATTTATTTGAATGTTCTTTCTAAGACCTAATGATTTCTGACGCAGTAAAGCACTAAACCTCAATTGCTTCATAGATTAGAGAAACCAAATAATTACGGATTTAATTTCTAACCTAATAGTAGATTGAATTCGAATAACAACTAGTAGGCCTCCTAACATATAAATGAAACAATCATGAAATCAATCATAAAAGAACATCCGATACTCAAAATATTAATTGATGAATAAAAACAACTTTGATCTCATAGTGCTGAAGAATTCGGGGTTTCGGTCTCCGTCAACCAAAAATAAAAAGAAATACTAATAAGAAAAAAAAATCAAGAAAAGAAAGAGAGTTGGCCAAGAGAGGGGTGGCAGCCCTATGCGGCAGCTGCTCCTTTATTATAATGTAGCTAACCTAACATTGTTAAATCTACAAAATTCCCTAAACTTCCTATATTGTTACAAAAGTACCACAAACAAATAAAATGATTCAAAATAACTAGAGGGCTTCAAAGTTGTCAGCCAAGTAATGCTCTAGAACAGCAATAGCAACTTCAAGCTAATATTTGATCTTGATACAGTTATTATTTCTCAAAACACAAATCATTAAAGTTGTATAGATCTTTCTTATCTTCGAAATTACACCTGAATCATATAAAACAGACATCTACAGCCAAAGATATACTCAAAATACTGCAACTGCTTCTGAACTAATAGTGACTCGCAAATAGAGACTTTGAAGCTGAATTTGACCCTTTTAACGTGCAAACTGGGTTTCATGGTCTACATGTGAATTGTAGCTCCAGATGTTAGCTTTCCAATGAATTAAGAATCACTCAATTCCAATCTCTGTAGCTCAATATATGATTTTTAGACCGAAATATCATCAATCTGTCAAAATCCTAAAAGAACACAACCAAATTAAAACTTGTGAAATGAAAAATTAAATCCACTCTTAATCAATTGAGTCCAGATATGCTCTAATCTATAAAACATACTCAAAATATATCTTTAAGGTTCAAAACATATTAAAATATACTAAATATGAGAGAAATAATAATAATAATAAATTTAAGCTTATCAAGGGCTCGGCTCACTTTGCTTAAGTCTTACCTATCCAGCTTGCCTTTGTACTTTTTCTCTTGGTTTTAGGCTTCTTTAAGTGCACTTAAACCTCTTGAATCTCTTTGTCTTAATTTCTTTTAGGGAGCAGGGATGGGGAATGGCAGGATGATTTGTTTGATACCTTGGTCAAAGGTGATCTTAGATAAATCTGTAGGAGCGTTAAGTGTCGAAAGCTTTGAAGGAAAGAATTTAGCACTCCTCTCAAAAGGGTGGTGGAGATTTAGGTTAGAAACTAAAACTCTTTAGAGTAAAATTGAAATACCTATTTATGGTGAGAAGGGTGAGGGCTGTCACGGCCATCAAGTAATACTATTTGGGGTAGAATTATAGGGGGCAGAGAGTCTTGCTGCATAAAGCAATAAGCTTGATAGATTGTTTTTCATTAAAGGTAAGGAATAGGGAGGCAGTCAGATTTTGGGTTGATAACTGGGTAAGGCATAAGCAATTGTCTACTAAATTTCCTAGGCTATTTAGTCTTCCCACAAACAAATTTTCAAAGGTAGCTGAAAATCGGAATGTAATCTAGAAATCTGTGGTATTTCTAACGGAGTTTGCACGGTGCAACAAAGTGAAGGGAAACTTCTAAACTGATCAATCTTTATGTCAAACTAGATTTTTTCGTATTGAACATTCCTCTCCCGACACTCAACAATGATGGCAAATTCTCTCTTAGAAGTTTTGCAACCGTTATCAATTCTATTCATGCAAAAGTCATTCATCAAGCATCAGGCTTTACTTGGAACAGGTGATGCCAAATCAAGGTGAATCTTTTCTTTTTTAGACAAGTGAGAGAAAATGGTTGAGCGAGAGAGAACGGGTGTTTAGGGCTACAATTCTGGGAAGAATGTTGAGGGCATTGCTGGTGGAGCAGACTTCAGCAAGTTGATCAAGAGGGTTTCGGTCACTTTCTTTTACTCTAACTTTCTTGATGATTGGGAAGCTAAAAATTTTAGCTTTTGAATTCCAGAGAACCAGAGGACACTTAATTTATACCCAGATCAGTACCTTTGATGCATCTTCTTTTTGAAAATTGAAATCCATTGACCAGCTCTTAAAGACCCTTGAATGAACACCCATATACCACTCTTCTTTACTTAGAATATTATCACAATCCACCTAATGGGGAAAATGGAAAATCAACCTACCTGATGGATGAAAGAATATCTCTAGTTCTTAATGTCCATTGATGCCCAATTTTTATCCATGAATTTTTTCACCTAACTGAAACTTATCGGGGGAGCGGGGGGCACCAACAATGTATCTTGTGAGACTATTCTCCCATCTTTGAACCTCCTCAGCTCTATCACTAGCTTGAGCTCCCACTAGATCTTAATTATTTAGTCCTGGGAAGAATTGCTATTTTAATCCATTAGCCAGCCACCAATTATCTTCCAAAATTTGACTCTAAGACTTCTTGGCTTAGTCTTATCATCTTCTTTCTAAACTGGTTGCTTATCCATCTCTTCTTGCTCCACTTTGTCAACCCAATCTAGATTTTTGGACTCTATCATACTCAAATGGAATAGTATCCATTTGCTCTAATTCCTCCTTAGATGGGTACTTTGTTGCTTCATTAAGCTGTGCAAAAATCTGTTCTGGAATCAATCACGAAGTAAATTCATTCTTGGGATGACCTCATTTCTTCGCCATTCAATCATGTTTCCATATCATCTCTCCATCATGACCGACAGTGCACAACCATAGCACTAGTTGGAGCTCTTATTTTTTTTTTCCTTTTTTTTGGATCCTCCAATCCGTTTTTCCCTAAATATATAATATATTCCTAATAAAGCTTCTATTTATAAATAATTTTCTTGTTTATAAATTCACTAATAGTTTCTTGATCTATAATATATTTCCATATTTATAAACTAAATTTATGCTTGTGGTTAATATTAATATTTAATTTTTTAACATTTTATTCATTTTCAATTAGTTCAAATAAAGAAGGATCATCTTTTAGGAAAAATATATTTTAACTAATTTCCTTTTATTTTGAAAAATAATTCTCAACATAGAAAACAAATCTACACGTTCTATAATTTGTTAGCAACATGTAATATAAATAATATATTAATTAAGCACACAATCAATTACGTATCATTATAACATTAATTAAGTATATTTTTACTCAAATGGTAATTAATGTTTTATAATTTTTTAGCCTACCCAATGAAATAAATAATTAATTTTACTTATTTTTACAATATGTTAAAAGTCAAAAAGTACTAAAATGTATTACATCAGTAAATGTGAAATTTAGTCATGTATTCAATAAATGCATTACATGCATTAATCTCCAACATTTGACTTGTATACATAGTAGAAAGTAAGTAACATATCTACAAAACAAACAAATTAATATAAATTTTAATTTTGGAAAACCCTCTCTAGAAACTATTGTGCACATGCACAAATTTTTTTTTCTGAGATTTTAGGTAAATGTAATTTGGTCATAGAATAAAAATACTAAAAGTGTGTCTAACCCAACTAAAAATAAAAATAAAAAAGTAGGCACATATGCCGCAGCAGTAACATGTAGAAAAAGCAGTAACCTCAAATAGGTTAAAGCATGATTGCAAATATTTATAAGATACAATTGGTGGAACAAGGGAGAAAAGATAGTCGAAACAAAGATCGACACATTTCTAAGAAAAAAATCAGAAATTTAAGCTGGATGAATATAGACCTTAACTATTAGTGAAATTACCACGATCAACCCCAAACAAGACTCCACAATGTGAAAAACAAGAACAAGATGAAGATGAAGAAATATCCAAGCTAAGAAAATGGGAAAAAAATGAAAAATAAATATCCACCACGAATTACCAACCAACATTCCAATTTTTTACTGAAAAAGCTGATAATGGCCTCCCTGATGATCCAGTTTATGGCTCAAACAGGGGTCTTCCACAGAGGACAAGAGCATTGCACTTATTGAATATACAACTAAAAAGTAGTTAAAGAATAATAAATGTGTAAGACATTAATTGAATGCACAACTGAATTTCACTTTTATTGAAGTAATATATTTTAAGAATTTATGACCTTTAATTTTTTTTGTAAAAAATAAGTATAATTTATTAATTTTTTCATTGGTACCATTTGGCTAAGAATTGTACCTAAGTAATGATATAATGATACGTAATTAATGATGTTCTTAATTAATATATTATTTATATTATGCAATGTTAAAAAATTATAGAATGTGTATGTTTCTTTCCAATGGTAAAATAATTGAAAAATAAAAAAATATTAAAAAAGTAAATAATAATAGTAATCACAGTTATAAACTATTGGTTTATAAATATGGAAATATATTATAGATCCAGAAATTATATATTAGTAAATTTATAAAGAAAGAAGTTATATAGAGATAGAAAATTTATTAGAAATATATTATATATTTAAAAAAATAGATAGGAGGTAGCATAAAATTAATATTATAGTTGATTTGCATGATTTACAAACCTTATTGGGCAATCATAACATTTGGCTCACTTACATAATAGTCAATTTTACTGAGATGACTATTCTAGGGGGCAAAGTATAGGTTTTTTTAGAATAAAGAGGGCAACTGTACGTTTGGCTAAACCTTGGGTGTAGGGGGTGGTTTGTAAATTTCCCCAAATCCTAGTTCTCAAATCCAATACAAGGGTTCTAAATTGGAAATAGCCAGTCTCTTATGTTTTTTGGTTTCAACTTGTGTTAGCTTTTCGTCTGCTGTATTTATGCGTATGCAGTGCTACTCATCTCCAGTCTATATTTTTCTAATAAAAAAAAGTATAAAAACAGGTAAATGAGGTTAACAATGGAGAGACAGTGATTGATCCAAGATTTTGATAATGGGGGTTCGTATATGTCTATTTAATGAAGTTTATAAATTTCTATATATGATATGATGATTGATAAAAAAAATTTTGAGGAAAATCTTTAGGTGTTTTGATTTTGCATTTGTTTGTTTATGTTTTTTTTTTTTTTTTGCTCTTAATTGACTTGCTTCAATGAAATATGGAAAAGATAAGCAATATATTCATGTTATATAGAATATTAAAGAAAAAAGTTCTCCTTTAGTTATATTCTCATGCTTTCCTTTTCATTTGGCTCATTAACTTTATCTCGTGACCAATTAGCTATTTAGGTTTTTCATATGTTTGAGGGGAAAAGAAAGTGATAAAAAAAGTTCAAATTTTAGGTGAGAAAATGTATAAAGGTTTAGGGGCCAGTATATGGCTTATAACATTTTTACCATTAGAGGGGAGAGACTATTTAATATTTTATTTTTATTAATGTAAAAAGGCACGTTATTTTATTCCAATAAATATTTTGAACATAATGAGGGTCGATTGAAAAATTAGAGGGATCCGTGGCTCATGAAACCTCATATGACACATATACATACGCCACTGTCTAGAGGTGTGAACTCAAATATCATTCAAGACAAAAGAGACATTTTTCGATTTTTTTCTCTTCAAATTACTGGTTTTCAAGTCATTTTCTGGAACATTTTTTCTTTGTTATCAAATGTTGACTTGCTTTCTCCCCACAGTTTTTTAGACACCATGTTGAAGGAAAGAATCCCAGAGAGTCAACTACTGACTTGTAAATAAGGAATAGCTAGCTGTAAACACATATTTGTGCTTGATACTAGGCCATAACTTGCGACTCTAATGGGCAAATATCTATATAAAAACGTTGTAAACCCATTCAATAGTTGCAAGAAAGAGAATAAAAACTTCTCGACGCTTCTCCTTTTCTCTTTATGGTATCAGAGCAAGGTTCCGAAACCTCTTAGAACAAAACAATCAAAACACCCATGGCAAGAGACGGTGAACAGAAGATCGTGGAGCATGGAAAAGGACAAGGTTCCTCGAAGTCTCAAGAATCATGGGAAAATCCAAATCACCCACTGTTCCTCCATTATTCGGATCAACCAGGTGCAATGCTTGTAACATAGCCTTTGATGGAGGACAATTACACAACATGGGTTCAATCCATGAGCATGGCTCTCACAATCAAAAACAAGAAAGGCTTTGTTGATGGATCTGTAAAGAGGCCAAATGATGGAATTGAAGAGCAACAACAATGGGATCGATGTAATACATTGGTCAAAACATGGCTGCTGGGATTGATGTCGAAAGAAATCTCGGCCAGTGCCATCTATTGCAGAAACGCAAGAAGCATGTGGCTGGAAATTCAAGAGAGATTCTCACACACCAACACCGTCCAGCTGTTCCATGTAGAAAACACAATCCATGATTGTGAACAAGGCACCAGCTCTGTAACATCATTCTTTACCGAACTCAAAAGCCTCTGGGACGAAAGAGATGCACTTTGTGAAGTTCCACCTTGCACCTGTGAGAGTGCGAAGGAAATCAAGACTTACATGGAAACCCAGAAGACAATGAAGTTTCTCATGGGTCTTAATGAAGCCTATGCTGCACTATGAAGCAACATAATGGCCATAGATCCGCTCCCAAGCATAAATAAAGTATACTCAATGGCACTGCACCATGAAAAACAAGCAGGAATGTCAAGTGGGAAAGCATCAACTCAACCAAAGTGGCGGCCTTTGCTGTAAAGAGGGGAGATCGCAGTCTTGGCCCTGGAGAAAGTGAAAAAAAAATGTGAGAAATGTCACAGAACAAATCATAGCACCAAGGAATGTCGAGCACACCTAAAGTGCACGTTTTGCAATTTGAAAGGTCATACAATTGAATATTGTCGCAAAAGAAAAGTTGCTAAAGGAGGACAATGGCGCTCGAAAGGAAATCATGTGGCCTCCACATTCGACAAAGCAGGGACGGTGACTAACTTTCCCTTCTCACAGGAGGAATGTTAACAGATCATGAAACTATTGAACAAAAATAAAGCCACCATAGTAAACCAAGTCAGTAACTATGAAGAACTTTTAGGTAAGAGATTTTCTTTCCCTGTTAATGGAAAAAACAGTATTTGGATATTGGACAGCGGGGCAAGTGACCATATAATATGTACACCTTCACTTTTCACATTGATAGAACCTATTAATGATCATTTTTTTAAGTTACCAGATGGCAATTCGGCTCAAGTTACTCACATTGGCAAAGTGGTTTTCTCTCCCCATCTTGTTCTCCATAACGTCTTATGTGTGCTGTATTTTTATTTAAATTTGATCTCTATCAGTAAGTTGGCACTTGATTCTTTTTGTACCACAATCTTTTTTAGAAAGCTTTGTGTCATACAGGACCTACGATCGGGGAAGATGATTGGGATGGGAACTGAGCAGGAGGGACTATATTGCCTCAACCAAACAAAGAAAGGGACATGCAAATCCATCCATGCCCACCAACCCAATCTTTGGCACCAACGACTTGGCCACCCCTCTAGCAAAATCTCCATGTTATTTCTTTTCTCAAGAAATAAAGCTTGTGACTTAAGAAAATGCTCAATTTGTCCTTTGGCCAAACAAACTAGAAACTCTTTTTCGATGAGTACTATTTCAAATGAGTTCCCTTTTGATTTAATACATGTTGACATTTAGGGGGGGTTACCATGTACCTTCAATTTTTAGGGCGAAATACTTCCTCACCATAATAAATGACCACACCAGAAGCAGTTGGGTTTATTTGATGAAACATAAGTCAGAAACACGAGGTCTTTTGGTTCATTTTATTCATTTGATTGAAAATCAATTTGGAAAGTTGGTGAAAATTGTGCGTAATGATAATGGCCTCGAGTTCAAATTAGAACAATTTTATTCACCAAAAGGAATAATTCACCAAACGACTTATGTCAACACACCACAACAAAATGGTGTTGTTGAACGCAAACATAGGCATTTGCTCAATGTTGCTCGAGCCCTCCTTTTTCAAGCCAACCTGCCTAAACATTTTTGGGGGGAAGCCATACTTACTTCAGACTACTTCATCAATAGGACACCAACACCATTGATCCAGAACAGATTGCCTTTCGAAAAGTTGTTCAATAAGGAGCCAGAATACTCGCATCTACGAGTTTTTGGTTGCTTGTGCTTTACATCAACACACCATAACAAACCCACAAAGTTTGATCCCCGTTCAACCAAATGCATCTTCCCAAGGTACCCTCATGGCCAAAAGGGCTATCGTGTTTATAACCTAACAGAACACAAAATTCTTATTTCTAGAGATGTCTTATTCTACAAGGACTCATTCCCTTTTCAATCCACTACTTGCATAAATAACTCACCAACCAATCCTATCTTCCCACTACAAAATTAGGTGCCGCCATCTCCCATTGAACCTACCATTACACCCCCCTTACATTATACACCTAACAATATCCAAACTGATCGCTTATTTGGTACCAACATCCCTAAAAATCCTACTAACCCTCCTATACCATCAAAAAAGACCGACATATCAGCTGAGCCTGTCCCCTCACAAAACCCGAATGTTCCTGGACCACTTTCCATGTCCACACTTACCTCGCCACCTCGACGATCGTCATGACCTACAAAAACACCAACCTTCCTTCAAGATTTTCATGTTGAGGCTACCATCCCATCACGGTCCACCCCTTCATCTTCATCGAGCTCAGGTACTGCCCATCTCTTTCACATGTGCTATCTTATGACAGGTTGACTTATAATCATATAGCCTTCACTACTCATATTTCCCTCCACAAGGAACCTACTTCCTTTTCACAGGCTATTCAAGTTGCCCAGTGGAGAAATGCCATGAAAATGAAGATACAAGCCCTTCAAGCCAACCGTACCTGGAGCTTGATCCCTCTACCACCAACTAAGCACCCAATCGAGTGCAAATGGGTCTACAAACTAAAGTTTAAACTAGATGGGACAATCGAACGCTATAAAGCACGTCTCGTAGCCAAGGGGTACAACCAAATCACAGGCATTGACTATCACGAGACTTTCGCACCAGTCGCCAAGTTAACAACGGTACGTGTATTACTTAGCCTTGCAGCTATCCAAGATGGCATCTGCATCAGTTGGATGTCAATAATGCATTCCTCAATGGTGATCTCTTCGAAGAAGTATACATGCAACTTCCACCTGGGTTCGAACGAAAGGGGGAGACTAGAGTTTGTAAACTTCATAAGTCTATCTACGGATTGAAACAAGCCTTACGACAGTGGTTCATTAAGCTCTCTGTGGCACTTAAGTTAGCTGGTTTCCACCAATCCTTGTCAGATTACTCCTTATTCATCCGAACTCGCCCCAGGTAAATTCACAGCATTATTGGTTTATGTTGATGACGTGATTTTAGTAGGAAATAGCTTGGAAGACATCCTGAATGTCAAGAAGTTCCTTTCCAGTCAATTTAAGCTAAAAGACATGGGACAACTCAAGTATTTCTTGGGAATAGAAGTTGCAAGGTCAAAGCAAGGAATAACGTTATGTCAAAGGAAGTATGCCTTGGAAATTCTTGAAGACACGAGTTTTCCTGGAGCAAAATCCTCACATTTCTCAGTTGATCAGAATTTATCATTAACCCTGACAAATGGTGATCTGCTAGAAGATCCATCTCAATATCGAAGACTAGTGGGACGATTAATATATCTGACCATTACAAGACCAGACCTAGTATACGCAGTTCACATATTAACTCAGTTTATGGACAAACCCAGGCAACCGCACCTCGAAGCTGTACACAAGGTTCTATGATACATCAAGCAGGTGCCTGGAGAAGGGATCTTTCTACCTGCCACAAGGCCACTAGAATTAAAGGCCTTCTATGATGCTGACTGGGCGTGCTGCAAGGACACTAGAAGATCTGTGACTGGATATTGTATCATGCTTGGACATGCACTAGTTTCATGGAAGGCAAAGAAGCAAAGCACAATTGCACGGTCGAGTGCAGAGGCGGAGTATCATTCCATGGCAACCACATGTTGCGAGATAACTTGGTTATGAAACATACTGAAGGATCTAAACGTGGAACACGCACAGCCTGTAAAGTTATTTTGTGACAACCAGGCGGCCATTCACATAGCTTCGAATCCAGTATTCCATGAATGTACGAAGCACATAGAAATCGATTGCCATGTAGTACGTGAAAAAGTGGAAAGAGGAGAGATCAGAACGACACACATCCGAACCAAAGAGCAGTTGGCAGACTTGTTTACCAAGCCTCTAAGTTCAGCACAACTCGATACACTACTCAGCAAGTTGGGCGTAATGAACATACACTCCAACTTGAGGGGGAGTGTTGAAGGAAAAAATCCCAGAAAGTCAACTACTGACTTGTAAATAAGGAATAGCTAGCTGTAAACACATTTTTGTGCTTGATACTAGGCCATAACTTGCGGATCTAATGGGAAAATATCTGTATAAAAACATTGTAAACCCATTCAATAGTTGCAGCAAAAAGAATAAAAACTTCTCTATGCTTCTCCTTTTCTCTTTACACTAGGCAACATCTGGCATAGTTGTGCTCATTGAGCTTTCTACCCTTTGCTCAACACCAAAATTTCATCCATAATATGCTCAACGTACAAGGTTTATTTACGATTAAAAAAACAATTACTTTATTTCATTCCCCCTCTTAACTTTTGAGTTTCTAGATAATTAATTGTTCGCATGCATGTTTTTTTCTCATTTTCAATTGAATAAAATAAATTCATTTTTGCATGCTAGTTATTTTCTTTGTAGAAGTTATGTTCTTTGAAGATTCCTCATAACTCTGAGTTCTTAATATACTTTATTTCATTCAAAGGATATAGTAGGACACAACACAACAACATATAGACATTAGGACATACATAATATTTGAAATTAACATACAAATAAGAGGCACTTTATTCATTAGTACTAGAAACTATTTAAGTGCCTCATCGGTGCTCTTGCATTGCACATGCATCTATTGCTCCAATGCCCTGAATTGCTAACACTGGTAGGCTCTTTGGGAGCTATGATCTCACTTCAGTTACAATTTGCTAGTTATTGCTCGTAAAGTAATCTTAAATTTTTACATGCTACTAGTTACTTAGCTTACCTGGCATAGGTAATATGCATACATTGTCCTGGCTATGCGATAACAGTAAATTAAAACTGTAAAGAAAATTGTGGCGCCAGTTCATAAAACATAAGTGAAACAAGCCAAGACATAAAAACTTTAGTTGCTTTAACTACAAGTAACAACTATGTGCATACATCTCAAAGCGCCCAGATGTAACTCTAGTGTTATACACACTAATGGACACCAGTAGAGGCAATCTATGTATGAAATTACCATACATATTAAAAGGAGCAACTTATATCTACTAAGATCCATCCTTAGCTCTTCACCCAAGTAAGCTAGCTTTAAGTGATGAGCCACACTTTCCTTGTACTCACTTAGCCTCAAATTGTAAGGCAAACACTTTGGTCAGTACTAGCTTATGCCATAAGTAACTTAAAAACTCGGAGTTTCCTACTTAGAAAATATTTTTAAACCAATAAAACTTAGCCCAACAGCTGCCCCTTACCAACTGTTAAGCCCTACTAGTCCACTTTATACCTACACAACACTTAAGGGGTAAGTACTTTAAAGTACTCAGTAAGGGATTTAGTACCTGCAGGGAAAAACAATGCAAGCATACAAATATATGCATACATATAAAATGCAAACAAAAGAAGCAACAACTAGCATAATCAGAAACAAGAAAAGAACAACAAATAATGCAAATGATGGATGAATGGATGGATGGATGAAATATGTGCATGCATATGCACCTTGGACTTCCTTACACCCGTAGGTGCTAGACTTGCCGTGAACTCTTACGGCTGGGGTACTTGGTTACTGGGCCTTGTATCCTATGCTAACATTTAACTAACCCTATGACGTCCTCTTACGAGCACCTTAGAGTAAGTTATCACTTACTCAAACCTTGCCTGCCTTGACGGGCTACTTAGAGTAAGTTACCGCTTACTCCCTCTTTACCCATCACTTCCATTAACTTATTGTGCAGGATACCTACCTTATGTGGTTCAACTTACCAAGCTCTTTGAGCTTAGCTCAGGGCTCCTTAGTGGCTTACTTACCAAATTATAAGTTTGGTTGGGATCCTCTTAGGTTTCCTTTTTATTGCCCGAAGGTCTCAAACCTCCTACTTAGGGCAACGAAGAGTCTGAAACCCACCTTAATCCCCTTAGTACTCACTTGGCAACTTGAGCACTCTAACTTCCTTAGCCACAATTCCTTACCCTACCTTAACCACACTACTTAGCTACCACCTAAATAATGCATAATTCCCAACTTAGGAATGAGTTCTAGACCCAACTGAGGCTACGGAATATCTTAAATTAGCCTAGGGATGATAACTGAGGGTTTGAGACACTCTTACGATGCCTCGAGCTTGAGGGGCTAATGCCTTGGCAGCGCCGCTGGTAGCGCATCGCCAAAGGCATCAACACTCGGGTATCCAGACGTTTATCTATGATGCGTCTCTAGTTCGTATCATCGCCAACGACGCGTTGCCAAATGACATCGCAACTAGCGACACGTCGCCAATGCATTTATAGCACTGCGCGACAGTGTGCGTACTTACACGAAACTTTCTCATCCCAAGGCCAATTTACATAGGTCTTGTTTCTACTTCATTCCCACCCATAATACTACATTTCTATGTATTATTGGAGCTTAATTAACTTAAATCCCTTACCTTAAATCATCCTCAAAGTAGGAAACAGGCAATGAACGTATTCGAGCTCCATCGAGTTCCTTTGAGTTCCAAGCTTAAAATCAACCAAATTGGACACCAAGAGCACGAAGTTAAGACCATTTCTAACCATTTAGCAAGTTTAGAACCAACCCTTAAGGATCAAAGACGTTTACCTTTGGGTTTGAACCAAAAACTTGCAAGAACAACTCCAAGTGCAGCAATTCCACCAAAACGAGCTAAAGGCTTGTTGTGATGGCTTCGGGACCTTCAATTTTCCATGAAAATTTTAGTGATTTGGGTGGTTTAGAGGTAGAGAGCCGTGGAGGAAGGAGAGCTATGAAAATGGTGGATGGGGGAGATGATGAATAGTTCTATCTCCTCCATTTATAACCAATTTATCCCAACTCTTTTCCATTTGTCACCTTGGCCTCAAACTTAATTTTGAATCACTTAGGCCACTTAAACACTCCCCACACCATCACTCCTTGGTCCCAAAGAAAGGTTTTCTTACCCAAACACTTTGCCCTTGAGTCACCTAAGCCATTGTAAGACATAATAGCTTAATTTCTTACTTAGTGCATTTTTCAACCTTAACTTTTGCTTTTGGTTCAATTGGTTATAACCACTTATGGTCTTAAATCAACTAGCTCAAAACACTTGCATGAACCTAATTTTATCAAAATTACGGTCATGCCACTGACTTGGGCTAAAATTACCATTTTACCCTTTTTTCCCCTTAGGTGCCAATTACTCTTTAGAACTCAATTTAACCTTAAATAGCTTGCTTTCCTTTCTTAATAAAACTTATTTGAAGGAAATAACTTATGGTCTTAAATTGGCTATAACCACTTATGATCTTAAATCAACTAGCTCAAAACACTTGCATGAACCTAATTTTACCAAAATTACGGTCATGCCACTGACTTGGGCTAAAATTACCATTTTGCCCTTTTTGCCCCTTAGGTGCCAATTACTCTTTAGAACTCAATTTAACCTTAAATAGCTTGCTTTCCTTGCCTAATAAAACTTATCTGAGGAAATAACTTGGGATTTACTTACCTCAATATTTAATGTAGAGCAAAATACTAGGAGAGCCTTTACAGCTGCCGCCCGGAGCTGGATGGTAATAGAAGGAATTGCGGCAACGAAGTTCCATTCGATACTAGATGTCACCCCACCAACATTATCCTTGGCAGCAGAAGTTGCAATCTCTAGGTTTGCCTTGACGGCCTCCCAATCGATAACTTGAGTGGCAAGATAGATCTTTGTGTAAGCCAGCTGCATGCTTGTATGGAGTTCATTAATGTCTGCATGCTATAATACCTAACTAGGAACTTTCAAGCCTTGATCCGTATGACACATATATAACTAAATATGGTTGACCTCTGTACCTTCCCGGGTCCAATAGTAGAATTTTTCCAAGCGTCCACGATTTTTAAGGGAGCTTTTGTCAAGGAGGAGTCATGGGCTGTATATACCAAAGCACCAGATGAAGTGTTGTTGTTCGTTGTATCTGGTAATTGCTCAAAACTTTTTGTGTTACTATTCAAGATTGACTGCGGGTAAGGCTTAGTCGGGTTCTCCTTCCCATTCCATTCCTTCTGGTCCATCAAACCCATGGCATAGCCGAGGTAGTTTGAAATGGTGCCCTACGTTTTGCCACCAGCCATTTGTCTGCATATTTTGAATCATAAATTTACGAATTGCAAAATGGTTTAAAATTAATTGGTAGAGCCTTTTTAAAAGCTTAGTTTGGGTGAGGAAGCGCTCAAAGCAATTAATAAGTTAAAATACCAAACCACTGCTAATAGCAAATAAGAGATATTACCAAGTGATTCGGATGCTGTTGCTTCAAGACTTCGCACTTATTTTTTGCCTATGCTTGGAGCTCTGTTGTGAGAAATCTTGCAAATGGAATGCTCCTTTATATAGACTGTTTCCCTCGTCTCTTAGAGATCAAGTAAACGTCATTAAATTTTTTAAGGGAAAGAAGTGTATGACATAGTATTTAATAGTGAAATTCTCCCATCTAAACTTAAAGGGTAAAAAAAAACAAAGGAAAGTTGCGTATGTGTACCATTCCCATCTAATGTGATTAATGTTTTTAAGGAAAAGAAGTGTATGACATATTTAAAAGAAAAATTCTCCTATAAAAAAGACAAAAAAAAAAACATCGCTGTGCTCTTTTCCGATTTAAAAGAATTTTTTATTTTCAATTTTACTGGTTTTCTGTTTGAAACTAATGTCCGACATTTGAAAACTAATTCTCTAAATTTATGGTAATCAATTGGCTAAAATCTTTTAGAAATAATTTTTTTTAAAGTACCTAACTTAATAAAAATAAATGTAGAATTTATTGAAATGTAGAGTTTCAAGTGATGTGCAGATTGAGTAAATAATCACTATATATAAAAAAATATTTTTTTAATCTATTACTTACATTTTTCCAAGAAAAATATTTGATTCATGCCGTTATAATCATAAAAAAATTATGATAATAATTTCCTACGGGACACAAACTTATGGCTTAATTAAAAGCTAATTTCCGAAAATAAAGATTTCTAGCTTCATATCCTGCTTATCGTCAAGGATGATGCAATACAGGGCAAGTCAGGATTTCATATTAAGAGGACCGGGACTTAGGAATTTTAAATATAAAACTTATATATACAAATAACTTTATTTAAATTACAAGAAAAATATACTAAATATCATCGTCAAAAAAATTAAATAAAATTGACAAATATACAAGTAAAAAAATTACAAAAATAGAAAAAAATTGCCGCCCAAAGCTTTTCAACTCGCTATTGCCACAAACACTTCTGTTTTTCCCTCTGTTTTTTACAATATCTCTGTGTGATCTCTCCATCTCCGTTTGGTTTGGTATGCCTAAAAAATAAAACCAATTATGATGTGTTTATATATGAGCTTACCAAATCATTTTTTTCTTTCCTTCACATCTTAAGTAAATTTCAATCTAACTTTACCAAACCACTTGATTGATGTGACAATAAGCAAACCCAAAAACTAATTAAATTTCCAACCACTAGTAAAAAACCAAGCCTAATACATTAATATTGGGAGCGAGATATATACCCAACCCCCCTAGCTCTACCTCTGATGTAACATGATTGACATATAGTATAGGGTAACACCAGCGCCATCACAACAATAGTAACGTTTGGGGGGAACAAGTAAGAGGTAGGGGTTCCTCACAATTTGCATAATTGAAATTCTGCTTTTGTTATGTTAGTACAATAGAATCAAATATCCTGCCCTACGTAAACGGCTTATAATGGGTATATAATGTAAATTATGCATGCTACACCGTGATATTTCGTGTACGTATAGTACACAGCGGTATTTCGTGAACTTGCAATTTTTTTTTGTACCTTTTTTAACAATTTATGGCTGTATACAGTTTTAGAATAAAAGATTATTGTTTACTCATGTCATTTTAAATCATATACATCAATGTAACATAGAGAAAAATATAAAATGAAAAAAAAAATATTTTTTTCTTATGCATCTATAAACTGATTTTTAATGGATAATATATATATATATATATATATATATATATATATATATATATATATATATATATATACTTCTATTATAAAAATTATGATAAAGGTAATTTTCATATTATCTACATTTTATCCTACTATTTTTCTATTTTTCTTCTCTTTTTTTTTTTTTTTGAACTTTTTCCATTTTTCTCTGTTTATACATGTGTGTATGTTATTTTCACTATAATTTATATAACTTCGCTTATGTTCCTTGCTTTATTTCTATATATTCTTTTCTTTCTATTCATATGTTCTTCTATATATGTGTATGTACATGCACATATACATGCATATTTGCTCATAATAGATATTTTTGAACAAATATGTTCTTTTTTTATGCACGCGTTCTTTTTCTTGTCCGTATATTGTTAGTTGTACATGCATATGTTCTTTTGTGCATGTGTGTTTTGATATTTGTTCTGTATATATGTTTCTAAAGGTATGTGTTATTTTTTTGGTAGGTATATGTTCTTTTCTTTATATTGATATATTATTTTATATATATGTGTATGTTCTTTTCACTATAGTTTGTGTAACTATGTATATGTTCTTTGATTTATTTACATATGTTCTTTTATAAATGTATGTATGTACATGCACATATACATGCAAATTAGTTCTAAATAGATATTTCTTACTGTATGTCTTATTTTATTTGCATGCACATGTACTTTTCTTTATGCGCATACATTCACTTACACATGTGTGTATGTTCATAATATTTTTTTATATTTTTTTTATGCATATATGTGAAGATATATGTTCTTTTCTTTAAATGCATATGTTTCTCTATACATGTGTTTTTATTATATTTGTTCTATATATAGATATGTGAAGTATGTGTTCTTTTATTTGTAGGTATATGTTGTTTTCATTTTATTGTAATGTTCTTTTATACATATATGTATGTTCTTTTCACGATAGGTTATGTAACTATGTATATGTTCTTTATTTTATTTTCTTATGATCTTTTCTTTCTATGCATATGTTTTTTTATATATGCATGTGTTCATGTACATATACTTGTAAATTTGTTTTGAATAAATATTTCTTAACTTATGTGCTCTTTTCTTCACACACACACATATTCTTTTCTTTACGTTTATATGTGCATTCTTTTCTTTACGTTTATATGTGCCTTTCTACATTTGCTGATCATTTTTCATATGTTCATGTTCTTTTTAAACTATGTGTATGTTTTTTTTAAAGTAGTTGTTAGCATAATTTTTGTTGATCTGTAAATGAGAAAAAAAAAGAAACAACAACGCATACACAAACATGTATGAACTTAAAAAAAAAAACAAATTGTTAATGAAAAAAAAAACATGCAGAAAAGCAAAAAGAACATATCATACCAAATATTGTACAAAATGCAAAAAGCAAGCTTGAGAAGACGATTGGAGCAAAAATTGTCAAAACCGCTAAACTTGTCGAATGAAGGCCGGAGAAGATGATTGAAGTGATATAACAGAAATTGAAGAAACCATGACTACAAGAAGTAGCTGGAGAAGACGAACAAAATGATAAATCCTAGAAATCATGATCGGATATGAAGATTGGAGTACTGATCATAGAAATCACGATTAGAGATAATCCATGAGTTTTGCAACAACTTTCAAACAAGAAGCATGTGTGATAAAATGGTAATTTTTTATGATTTGTAGCGTGTTTTGCCAAAATAGCCTAATTATCAGTTTTTATGGTTTAGGTTATTTAAAATCTATACATATAGCTTGAGGTTGGCTTATATATCATAAGTCTAGTTCACATAAAAACTACTCTAAAGAAAGATTAACTCTTTAACTAACCAATGACGTCCAAAGAGCTTCTTGAGAAATAGATAAATCTGAATAAGTGTCATTAATTTGTGGGCAGCGACTTGAAAATTTACTGGGGAAAAACGCCAAATGTCAAAACTTAAGAAAGCTATACCTGCCTGTAAATGCTAGATGTCAAAACTTAAGGAAGCTATACCTGCCTTTTTTTTGTTTAGGAATGAGCAAGTCTAAAGATCAAGACCCATTAATACAGATCGATTAATTGTTTAGGCCGAGGAGATGAGCCTAAGTCGTTTTTGTTTATACAATTTAGTTGACTGCGATAGGTGTCAGTGCATGTCCTTTTTGTTTATAGGATTACAATTTTTGAAGGTATAACTTAAGGGCCTTAGGTTAAGATTTCTTAACAACGTTAGAATGTTTAATTAATTGATATGGATTTGTTCATAATTAAGTAGTACTTTCTTGGTATGGGAGAAGGAATTAAGAATATTGTAGAGTTTATTAAAAAGTCATAAAAATTCAAAACAGTATCACTATTAGTCGAAAAGCTAGACATCTTGTTAAAATCCTACGTGGCACTACTTAACTATGGCTAGCTCTCAATTAGAGACAAAGATGGATCCAGAAATTTAATATTTTTCAGAATTTAATCAAGATGTTTGCTAGTACTATTATATTTGGCCATTTGCTAATTGAAAGTTCAATGGTATTTATAAGAAGTTTCTTAATCTTCTTAGTTAAAGCAGCACCATTTTAGATACTATATGAGCAGGGTTTCACCAGTTAATTTGTCATTGTTGCTTACAGATGCAAATTGTGGTAAATCTATAAAGAATACAAATTCATCCTATCAATTGCAGCAACTATTTGTATTAGCTTCAAGATTATCATGAGCCTTCTCTAGTTTTCGTTATTTCATGGATCAACTATCTATGAGGCTTATCTATTGCACACAATCATGTAATTGTAACTTATTTTTACACATTTTATAATTATTGTTCAACTAGTTTAAAGTTAGGTTCCCATTATAGACGATTTTAGTGTAGATTATGTTATTGTAAAGATAAACAAATCTCTATCAAATTATATCCAAATTTTGCATAAATAACAGTAATCACTACATGAATATTAATCTTGGACATAATCATGTCTTACACCAACATGTTTATTATAAATTTCACTTTGTGCTTGAAATGTATAGTAGTCTCAATATCATAGTGCAAAAAGAAATAGTCACATGATGAGTCGTTGCCATATCTCTATTTTAGATAACCTTGTTTAAGTCATTCTATTTCTTTGTCTTGACAATCAAAGTGATAAAAATTTAATACTAATTAGCAATATCTATTTTTTTTCTTAATTAGATATGAAATCTATAGCATTTCCACATAAAACAAATATCCACCTATAAGTGGTTTTGTTTTCACTAGTGTTTCTCACTCAACATCCAACAAACACCATTTTAGCACACAGCAACAATTTGAATAGAACAACATCAAATCTTTTATTCTTCTAAAGTATCTCAAAACTCCTAGAATATTTGCTTTCCAATGTTCTATGTCATGTTTAATTGTATATAGAAAGCAACATACATTATATATAAGTAAAATCCATCGGGTGTCACTTAGCTTATTTTTTTGTCCTAACGGTACCCTTACCTTCAATTTGTCTTAGCAAGGTACCTTTCATTTTATTGCATGTTCTAATGAGTTACTTTCTGTCAATTCCAGCATTAAGCTAATGGAAAATGCTGATATAGCATTAAAAAATATTAAAATAAATCATATAATAACACTTGCGGTCCTTTAAATTTTTTTTATCAACAATTTTAAACCTTAATATTCTAAATATGTTGTGTCACCATTCAACCTATTGAAACCAAACCCAAGTGTACGTCACGCCGCCAGACTTCACTCTTCTTTGCCATGGCCGCCTTCGAGCTTGCAAGATCCGATTCTTAGTAGTTTGTCTCTTTAATTTCTAAGTCCTACAATCGATTAGAGGTTGACGGCATCAACATAGGCATTAGCATTGGCAAAAGGACCTTGTCTCTTATGATTCGAGATCTAGGACTTCATCTCACACAATTCAAAGTTGGCAGAAGCCTTCCTACCCTTCCTTGCATTTCTCTTTCTTGAAGATTGCTGCTCCTTGCTTGCCGAATCTAGTGGAATTTCCCCACCCTTCGTATGCCTTCGCCTCACTCTTCATCCTACATTGCACTCCCTACGATCCCACTTCTTACCCCCAGTCTTCACTTAACAAATCTTCATTGAACAGATCTTCGAGATGTCAATCGATGTTGTAATCTGTCATATCCATAATTCCAATCGATGCCGCAATCCATCATTTCCATAACTAAGTGATCTAATTTGGTCACCATTTGGGTGCTAGGGTTTTTGATGTAGGTTTCAATCAAAATTCGGTGCGGTTCATTTGGGTTCGTATTTGTACGCTTGTTTAAGGATTCGTTGCAACTTGCTGGGGTTTTCTGCACAAACCCAGATTGTCGTGACTTGCTGCCAATTTGCCTTTCAATTCGTCGTTGAATATGCTTACAAGAAAAAAGTGGTATCGATTGAGGCAGTTGGTGGCTCATGGAAAAGGATTTAGGTTGTTGCGCGGGTGGTGATTGGCCAGTCTTCAAGCTAAAGGGCTGCCAACGATGGGGTTAGTGGCAGGACTAGTAGCTGGAAGGCGGTTGACGGCCGGAGGACTAGCTAGCCGGCTGGAGGTTGTGTTAGTAAAGGTGAATGATTTGGGGTAGATTTGATTTGGGTGAAAATTTAGGAATTATAATTAGTGATTGAAACAATTTGAATACTAAAGTTGTCATTTTAAGATTATTTAAGTGTTGTTTAATGCCATGTCATCATTTTCCATTCGATTTAATTTTGAAATTGATGAAAAGCACTTGGATAGGTTGCGCAATAAGAAAAAAGGTAGTTTGGTAGGATAATCTTAAGATTGAGTACCCAATTAAGACAAAAAAAAAAATTAGGTGACCCACCATGAATTTTACCCTATTACATCTAGTCCTATACAATTTATTGCCTTCTACACCAGACTACCAATAGTATTTGCATGCTCTTTCTAAACAACGATTTTGTCATTATTACTTGAAAATTTTATGAACCTTAAAATTTTTGTGGCTTAATCTAATCAAATTGAATTGAAATTCCTTTTCCTAGTCGAGTCCACTACATTGCCTGATGAACATTCACTCACAATAATGGCCAAAAATCAATCAAAACTATTGTAGCAATGGTTCATAAGTTGCCACCAATTAGTTAATTCTTAGGTTGATTGAATACCTATTATAATTTACAAGAGATTCTAAGATTGTAAGTTGATTGCATTAAAATAATCTTATTCTAGCGCCCAGAAATTTGTACCATAGGGGTTCAGTTCTACACTTTTTTGAAACTTTTTGTTTCTTTACCTAATCATTGATGAAAATAATTTTCATGAGTTTTTTTTAATTATTTTAATTTAAAGATTTATCTATTAATTCCAAACCATGAATCTTATCAGATCAATTGAATATGAAATTTTAAATGTTCTTGAAATATTGAAATTTTAGCAAATTCCCCAAAAATTTGAAAGGAACATCTTGTTCAAACTGTGAGTCATATTAGACTAATCAGACTTGAACTAATAATCTACCTCAAGATTTTATCAAATCCACCAAGAAAGAATCCTTCAAGCTTTATTAAGTACATTGTAATTACCTTAATTTAATTAATTTTTTTAGAAACATTATTTAATTTAAATTATTTATACAATTGAAAAATAAAAAAATAAGTCTAGCCTAATCTCATAATCTTATGTTTTAGAAATTTCTTTTACAAGTAATCCAGTCTTAAATAAACAAAGGAACAAAACAAAAACAGAAGAGAAAAAAAATAAAAAATAAAACAGATGGAAAAATAAAGAAGACAAATGCTGTCAGTTACCTATCACAAGACATACATTTGACTGGGTCGGACGGGTTGAGTCACGAATCCGGGTTGTGATTCGGGTTCTCCTTCAATCGGTTCTAAGGCGTTGACAAGTAGGTGACCGGGCGGCTAGGCATTGACAGTGAAAGCTAAGGCGGCCCCTTGGAGGATGGGTCGTGAGCAGAGATGGTAGCGCACGGTGGATTGAAGAGAAAATCGTGGTGGGTGAGAGCATGATCCTCATTTTCTTCTTCGATTCACACGAACAGCGGTGGGAGATCCATGGAGATGGTTGGGCGACATGGGGCACAGTGGGGGCTATCGGCTATGACCTTCGGCCATGGCAGGAGTGGCATCCAACAACAGAACCGAAACATCAAAGGGTGGCTGGGCCTTACTGTAAGTTTACGGTTTTGGGGGTTGAGGCTGGCTAGATGGAGGACTAAAGGTGCAATTTGATCTTTTTCCTAGTTGGAGCTTATGGTTGCAAATTTCCCAGCTTTGTTCTCGTGACTTCTCTATAATGGTGACTTCTATTTATACTTCGGAAGGTATAAATGCGATTAGCTAGGTTTTGAGAGAATAAGCCTCATCCAAATACAATTTGAAGAGGTTTATATTTTTTAAGATATAATCTGGTTAGAATAGCTAGCCAGGACCACAAAACTCTTAAGCTCCTGATTAAGCCCTAGATTCTATGCAAATTTCCAATTTCACCCAATCATGATTTTTCAATTGAGCCTGAAACTTTGTAAATTTTTCAGATTTTTCTAGAATTTTAAAAATTTCTCCGGAGTTGCCCCAAAATTTTTTTTATAGCCCAAAAAATTCTAAAAACTCCCCATTCACACGCAGACTCCTCTTTTATTGCCTAAACTATCCCCAAAAGACCATTAGGACCCTAAATTAGTACCTAAACTAAGTGAATTCTAATTTTAACCCTAGATGTCAATTCAAAATTCCTAAAAATTTATAAATTGAGGTAACAATATGATTTAAATACACCTGATCCTACCAACTTCTTAAGTTCTAGAATGACCAAGTTGACCCACATGTCTTAAGAAAATGGCCAAATTACCCCTAAAAACAAAAATGCTCCTAAACTAATTTTTTTTACAAAACTAAACAAAACTTAGTAGCCGGACAAAATTGGGCATCAACAGCTGTCCCTTTTGCATGTTTCATGAAACATGATGCATGCAAAGCCATTAACAAAATTTTTTCAGCTTTCCATTTGCATAATAAGAACCTTCTCACTGCCAAAAATGTTTCTCCTTATCTTTGGAGGTAAGCAGCCTTCTTTACTATTTCTATGATAGGAACCCTCCTATTGTTTATAAATCTAAAGAGAAAAACTCTTTCCCTTTTGTCTATCAGGCCTAGGAACTCTCTTGGCATTTTTGCAATAAGAACTTTCCTATTGTTTCCAAAACTAAGAGAAAAACTCCTTCCTTTTTTCTTGAGGGGTTTAAAAACTGTCCTTATCTTTTTTTTCCATAGAAACCTTTCTATGGAAAAGAAAAACTCTTCTCTCATTTCCTTTACCTTTGATAAAGAGCCTTCTCTTACCATAATTTAAGAGGTAGATAACTCTCTATTTACCAACTCTTATTCCCTTTGAGGTCAAAAACCTTGTCTCTTTACCATCTCTAATTGCCTTTGAGGTAGAGATCATGTCTTTTTACCTACTCTAATTACCATTAAGATAGAGAATTTTCTCTCTTTACCACCATTATTTACCATTGAAGCAAAGCACCCTGACGCTTTACCATCTTTAATGTCCTTTGAGGTATGGAATCTTGTCTCTTTGTCTCCTGTAGTTACCTTTAAGATAGAGCGCCTGGACTATTTTCCACCTCTGATGTCTTTTGAGATAGAGCACACAAACTTTTTATCACCTCTGATGCCTTTTGAGGTAGAGGATTTTGTCTCTTTAACACCTTTAAATTCCTTTGATATAGAAGACCTTATCTCTTTACTACCTTATTAAATAATGAAAACTTTCCCATTGTCAAACATCCTAAGGAGAAAAACCTTTTCCTTTTTTTCTCATGAGGCCAAGGAACCTTCCTTACCTCAATAATAAAAACACTAATGTTGTGTAGAAAAACCAAGGAGAAAAGCTCTTCCCCCTTGCTTATAAGGCTAAAAAACCTTCATTGCGTTTTGAATGGGAACCTTCCTATTGTTGCATCGAAGAGAGAAACTCTTCTCTCATTCCACTTATCTTTGTAGGCAGAGAAATCTTTCTATCTATTTTTCCTTGTAGGCGAAGAACTCTCCTTAGCCATTTCCATTTAGGTATAATGAGGTAGAGAAACCTTTTTTATTTAAAACCTTGGTTTGCCCATCTTGCAAGGAAGAGAATTACCTTCTCTTTGAAACCTTTGAAAACTTCATTTGGATGTGATGAGGTAGGAAACTTTTTCTCATTTAAAACCTCAATTTAACCCATATTATGGAAAAGAGAAATACTTTGCCTTGGAAACTTGGGTTAGCCTTGTAGTGGACGTGATGAGGAAGAGAAACTTTTTTCGTTTAAAATCACGATCTGACCCAAGTTATGAGGAAGAGAATTATCTTCTTTTTGCTAACCTTAATTTTTCCTTTCTTTAAAAGTAATGAGGAAGAAAAACCTTTTTTATTTAAAATCTCAGTTTAACCCAAGAAAAAACCTTTCTTTTTTAAAATATCACCCAAGTTATGAGAAAGAAAATAGCTAAACTTAGAATAATTCCATCAAAGGTGTGAATTTCAAAATGAATGAATCTGAAACTTAAAATTCAACAAAAAAGTGAAAAGTCTACAAAATGGATGAATTTCAAGAAAACTAGAAAACCCACAAAATGAGTGAATCTAAAAAATGAGCAATCCCATAAAATGAGTGAGTTTCAAGAAACCTGAAGATTTTGCACAATAAGTGAGTCTTAAAAGTGAAAATTTAAAAAAAAAATAACTGAATTTTAGGAAAGCTGAAGTTCCACAAAAATGAGTTAATCTTAAAAGTTAGAAATTCCACAAAAATGAATAAATTTCAACAAAGCCAAACATTTCAAAAAATGAATGAATCTTAAAAATGAAAAATTGTACAAAATGAGTGAATTTCAAGAAAGTCAAAGATTTCACAAAAATGAGCAAATCTTAAGAGTGAGAAATTCTCCAAAATGAGTGAATTTCAAGTAAGCCGAAGATTCTACAAAATGAGTGAATCTTAAAACTAAGAAATTTCATAAAATTAGTGAATTAAAAAAAATGAAAGATTAAAAAAAATATTAAATTTTTAGAAGTAAAAAATTTTACAAAATAAGTGAATTTTTAGAAAGCTGAAGATTTTAGAAAATCAATGAATCTTAAAAGTGAAAATTTTCACAGAATTAGTGAACTTAAAAAACTAAAAATTTTGCCAAATAAGTCAATTTTGAGAAAGCTAAAGTTTCAATGAAACGAGTGAATCATAAAATTGTAAAATTTCACAAAATTAGTGAACTTAAAAAACTAAAAATTTTGCCAAATAAGTCAATTTTGAGAAAGCTAAAGTTTCAATGAAATGAGTGAATCATAAAATTGTAAAATTCCACAAAATGAGTTTATTTTGATAAAGCCAAAGATTCCACAAAATAAGTGAATCATAAAAGTGAGAAATTTCACAAAATAAGTGAATCTTAAAAGTAAAAATTTTCACAAAATGAGTGAATTTCTAGAATGCTAAAGATTTTGAAAAATAAGAGAATCTTAAAATTGAGAAATTTCACAAAATAGGCGAATTTCAACAAGTCTAAAGATTCTACAAAATGAGTGAATCTCAAAAGTAAAAAATTTCACAAAATGAGTGAAGTTCAAAATACTGAATATTTTATTAAATGAATGAATCTTAAAAGTGAGAAATTTTACAAAATGAGTGAATTTCAAGAAAACTAATGATATCACAAAACAAGTTAATCTTAAGAAGGTAGAAATTCCATGAATTCAGTGAATTTCTCAAATGAAGTTTGTGCAACAAGAAACCTTGAGAGTTGAAAATTTCTTATGATACCTTAAAAATTCCTTGCGAATGTCACAAAATTAGCTTTGAGAAAAAACAATAGCTTAAGAAAACAACTCTAAATATGTCTTTATGATGAGGATTATTTTAGAAAATGGTATGGCAACCTATAGATTTCAAACCCCTCAAATTTGCACCTCAAGTATGAAAATAAGGCACAATTTCTTTGGAAGTGAAAACTTACCTCAAGTTTGATCTTGAAAACTCCTAGCTAAATGCCAATTTTGGCATCTTTTGGTCTTACTTCAATGAATCCTATCATGAATTGTTGCTATCCTTAGGAATCAAAATTGAACAATTTCCCAATAACCAAGCTCACTTGTGCACCATAACATCGCCAACCCTTGCCTCATAAAAGATTCCTTATTAGAGATCTTTGTGGATATTCCTCAAACTTGCCTTCATAAGACCTATCTTTAAAATTGTTTCAAAGGAATGTGCATTATGCATGATAGTCATGTTGCTCATGATGAATGATTCATGACTTTGAAAAAGTTAATAAGAGCCTTTCAATGTGTGAAATGTATAGATTATATGAAAAAAATTGTGATGCATAAGAGATGAATAACTCCTAGTCTAAATTCAAGTTTACCTCCCTTGACCTCCGTTTTACGCTTACTGTAATTCCTTACCTTGCCTTTCTTTTTGTGGCCATGATGGTGCTCAATACTTAATGCCCCCCAGTGTGTCCAAGAAATGCCTCTTTTTGAGAAGAATGTTAGGTTTTCTTGTCACTTTTGATCCACACACGTTAATTAATAATGGTTTCACCATAAAAGAAACTTTCATCAATTTTCAAAACTTGATAAAATAACTTATAGTATTTGTCTTTTGTTCAAATTTTTTGTTATTCTTTCCCTTCCCAACTCAAAGATACAAAATGCACAAGGTGAAAGGTAGAAACATGATTTAAAATGATGACGGTCTCTCTATAGATGAAGCTAAATTGTATTTAAGAGGAAAATACTTGGTTGAAGAAAATCAAGCTTGAATAGTGTAAAAGAGGAAGGTCAAATTTAAATGGTGTAAAACAAAGTCCTTTTAATGCCACCCAGGAACAAATTTGATTGCTTTGAAAAACTCAATAGCAACAACCTCAAATTTACCACATTTTCCAAAAAATTACACCGCATCAATTGCCCCCAACTCTTGTAATCAATGTACAAACTTGCTTTGAAGGTTACTCTTATCTTCTAAATTTTTTTTTGTAGGTTTTCAGTCTATAATCCATAACTCACTTTTTTTTTCTTTTCATTTTTTTATTCTTTCAGTTTTCCATTTGTGCTTTAACTTTTGCCTAGGCTGTCTTGGAGATTGACAGCCCAGTGAGCCATTATCCTTTTTTTTCTTTCTTTTTGTTTTTGTGAGCTATGATCTTGATAACTTGAAGGTGATGTTTTTCACTTCATGTGATGACCTAGACTGCCCTCGTGTAGTGTTCAATAAAAGTAGACTTAAGTGAGACAGCTTCAAGTGACACCCGTTGCTCATCTTTGCTCTCAATCATTTCTTTCTTTTGACTTTCCCTTTCTGCCTTTTGATGGAAGGGAGGGGATTCTTCTTTGAAATTTACTTTTTGAAGAACAAAGAACTTTTTCTTGTGTTGGGCAATCATGGAATACCACCTAAGCTATTTAATGTAATGAGGACTATCATCAAAAGAGACGGTTTAGAGTCGTGGTGGATCAAAAGATATGCCCAAAATACCGCAACTATTTCTGAACCAGCGATGACTCGCAAATCGTGGCTCTGAAGCTGATTTTGACCTCTTAGCGTGCAAACTGAGTTTCATGGCCTTTTATATGATTTGTAGCTCCAGATGTTAGCTTTTCAATAAATCAAGAATCACTCAATTCTGATCTTTGTAGCTGAAGATATGATTTTTCTACCGGAATATTGTCAATCTGTCAAAATCCTGAAAGAACACAACCAAATTAAAACTTGTAAAATGACAAATTAAATTCACTCTCAATCAATTGAGTCCATATATGCTCTAAGCTATAAAACATACTCAAAATATATATTTAAGATTAAGAACATATGAAAACATACTAAATATGAGAGAAATAAATATAATAAATATAAGCTTATCATGGGCAATCATGGAATACCACCTAAGCTATTTAATGTAATGAGGACTATCATCAAAAGAGACAATTTAGAGTTGTGGTGAATCAAAAGTGCCCGGCCTCGATGGATTCACATCCAATTTGTTGAAGTGCCTTTGGGAGACTGTTGGTTTGGCCATTATCAGCTTTGTTAACTATTTCAAAGTCTCAAGTAGAACTAATAGGGGCTGTAACTCCTCATTTGTGACTCTGGTGCCAGAAAAACAAAAACCCGATCTCCCTTGGAGAATATAGGCCTATTAGTCCTATCAAGTGTCAATATAAAATCATCGCAAAGGTACTGGCAGCAAGGTTGAAAAAGGTAATCCCTCTGTCGATAAGTGAATTCCAATCTGGTTTCATTAACGGTAGACAAATTTTAGATGGTGTAAATAGTTGATTGAGTCAAGAGGAGAAAAAATAAAATTATGTTGTTCAAGGTGGATTTTGAATGGGCCTATGATTCCATAAACTGAAAATTTTTTTATTCAATGATGGAGCAGATGAATTTTGGAGGGAAATGGCGTCGGCTGATAAGGTCGTGTTTAGAGACTTCCAATATATGAATTTTTATTAATAGGAGTACTACTCTGGAGTGCAAAATGGAAATGGAGGTGCGTCAAGGTCCTTTCTCCATTTTTTTTTTTTTATCGTGGCAGAGGTTTTGCATGTGATGGTGGTGGAGGCCAAACAAAAACAAATTTTTTACTTCAGTTGGTGAAGGCTAGTGGTTTCCCACTTGTAATATGCAGATGATACCTTTTTATGGGAGATTGGTCTGAAAAAAAAAAAGGCAGAAACTTGGTGAGATTGTTGGAGTGCTTTCAACAAGTGTCTGGGCAGAAAGTAAATCTAGGCAAAAGCAGCCTTTAGTGTCGGACTTCATCAATCAGAGGTGGTGGATATGGCGAGATCAATGGGCTGCTGCGCTGAAAAGTTTCCGTTTAAATATTTCGGGTTGTCGGTCGGTGCAAACATGAAGAGGATTAATTCCTGGCAGCAGGTGGCTGACAAGGTCTAGGAAAAATTGAGAATGTGGAAAGCTAAATTGTTGTCTGCTGGTGGGAGATTAGCCATGTTAAAATCGGTCCGTATTTTTTTTCTCATCATTTTGGGCTCCTATGTCAGTAATTAAAACACTTGAGAGTAAAAGATACCAATTCTTTTGGGGGGTTTAGGGGAGGGAAAATGGTTTGGGTTGACTGGAAAAAAAATTCTGTCAACCAAAGAGAGTGGAGGTTTAAATGTAGGAAGTTTGAAAGCAAAAAAACTTGTTTCTTCTTGGGAAGTGGTGGGGGAGATTTAGGACTGAAGATGGGGCTCTTTGGGTTAGAGTTATAAAATCGATTTCTGGGAGTGATGGTGGTTTTGGTAGGGAGGTCGCAGATAAATTGTGTTCTGGGGTTTTGGGGGACGTTATAAAAATAGGGTGGGAGTTGGAAAAAGTGAGCGTGGAGTTTGTTAATTCCTTTAGGTGGAAGGTTGGGGATGGAGCTAGGATTAAATTTTGGAGAGATTTCCTACAGTTTTTAGGTTGGAACAGTCAAAGGATGTATGGTTAAAGAGAGGAGGAAGGAAGGATTTTGGGTGTGGTTGTCACGGAGGGAGCTGCGAGGGAGGGAAATTAGGGAATTGCAGGTTCTTTTAAAATTGCTGGAGTCTTTTCTTTGAAGACAGGTTATGTGGACAGGTGAAGCTGGCAAATGCAGGCTAATGGACAATTCTCCGCGAAGACACTCTCCGACAAGGTGGATGGAGCGATGTTAGCATCGGCTGCTGGAACACAGAGCAGAAGGTGGAACAAGTGGGTGCCTCGCAAGATCATGCAACATTTGTGTTTGGAGGGCAACTTCCCTTAAGAGTCAATCTGGCCTTACGTGGTATTTATGTGGAGGAGATATTATGCCCATTTTGCAAGCAAGAAGAAGAGACTTTGGACCATGTGTTCGTAAGATGTTTACAGGCAGCTTCAGTTTGGCGCTTAGTCAGAGAGTGGTGGCAGCTTGAGGAGTTAGCAGCAGCAAATTTAATTGAGGTGACCTCCTATCTTCAAGTAGAAGGCTTGTCATCGGTTCAGAGAAAGGTTTGGGAGGTTCATTGTTCTGTGGAGTTTGTGGGATAGAAGAAATAAGTTAGTGTTCAAGGGCTGTAAGAAATAAGTTTGTGGGATAGAATAAACAAGTTAGTGGGCAAGGGCCGTGAGAAAACTGATGGACAGGTACTGCTAGGAATTCAAACTCTTTCTTTTCTTTGGATTAAAAATAGGTGTTTGAAGCTAAATTGTAATTGGTTTGAATGGTTTAGTAATCCCAAGCTAGCGATTAGGAACTGGTCGTAAAGGTTTGGTATAGGTCAGGATAGGTGAAAGCAGTTCTGGGGGATATTGTGTGCGCATTGTGGTCTGGTTACTGAGGGCTTGCTCATTGCTAGTTCTTATGTGTGTATGTTGTTGTCTGATTATTAATAATAATTTATTTTTTATGTTCAAAAAATATATATATACCTAAACAAAGTTGAGCTACGTACCTTCCCGGGGTCTGGTCGCAGAATTTTCCAAGTGACTACGATTTTCAAGGGAGTTTCTGCCGGGGGGGAGTCATGGGCCATATACACCAAAGCGCCAGATGAAGTGTTCTTATTCGCTGTATCCAGTAATTCCCCAAAACTCACTGTATCCAGTTCTCCTTGCCGTTTCATTCCTTCTGGGCCATCAAACCCTTGGCAAAGCTGCGACAGTTAGAAATGGCGCCCTGCGTTTTACCAACAGCCATTTTGTGCGAAAATTGCTGCATAATTTTGAGGGAAGAATCACTTAAAGGAATTAAGTAAAATACTAACCAGTACTAACAGCAAATAAGCGATATTACCAAGTGATTCGGATGCTCTTGCTTCAAATCTTTGCACTTATTCTACTACCTATGCTTAGAGCTCAGTTGTGAGAAATCTTGCTAACGGAATACTCCTTATATAGAGTTTTGCCGGCCGCCTCTTACGATTAAGTAAACGTGAATTTTTTTTTTCAAGGCAAAGAAATAAATGACATATTTAAAAGTAAAATTCTCCCATCGAAAAGGAAAAAAAAAACCACAAAGCAGTGTTGTTTGCCGATGTAAAAAATTCTTTATTTTCAATTGTGCTGATTTCTGCTTGAAACTAATGCTCGACATTTGAAGTCTAATACTATAAATATCATTTAACCAATTGAATAAAATATTTTCAGAATAATTAATTTTTTATGAATTTATTCAAGTGCCTACATTAACAAAAATAAGCTTATGGTTTGAAATATGTAAACTTTCAAGTCATATGGAGGTAGAGTAATTAATTATTATATAAAAAAATAATCACTTTAATCTATTAGTTACATTTTTGTAAAAAAAAAATTGATTCATGCCGTTATAATCTTAAAAAAATTATGATCAGATATAGGATTCATGCCTTTGTGACCATAGAAAACAAAGAAACTTTTGACCTAACTAAATGTCAATTAAAAAAAACATTTCTAGGTTTATATCGTTATTTATCATGAAAGTGTTAGAATTTTCTTATATGTGGGCTATATTAATTATATATGTTTTTCTTCATCGAATTAAGAATTGAAATTGGCCAAATGAAACATACAAGGCTATATGGTAATTGATCTGAAGATGAGTTAGTAACTCTAGTTATAATAAACGGTGTGGGTTTATTTGAGTGTAGGCTGATAGAGTCTATGTAGATAATGATGGATAGTCCCATAAACATCTATATAAATAGAGAGCTAAGTCCTCCTTCAGCCAAGTGATTAGGGTAAAAGTTTTTCATTCATTGGAAGAACTGTCAACTGGAATAGGGGATAAAACCTGTGCATTTATCAATCTTGTTTCCACTACATTCATTGATAGAGCCTAAATCAGGTCAGATTTTTTATTTATTTCAATTTAATTTATGTGATTCTATGTTTCATGTATGACCTTGGTAAGTTGAAAAAATCAACATGTGATATCAAAGCCTATTACATGATCATAGAATACATGAAATTAATTTGAGATTTTCCCATTATATAATTGGTTTTTGGTTTTATATGACTGGAACATGTTTTAATTAATTGGTTTTGTAATCGATGCATGGATCCTCTTATTTTCTTTGGCTTGTTTTGTTTTGTTACCTTTGTTAATAAAACAAAAATAAGGAAATCTATGGTGGGCTAAATTAGGTTTGGAACCGGGATCTCTTGCGGACCCGTTGAAACGAAGTGATCGTATAGCTGGTCGCATTGGGATCTACAGTCGGTGCCGTCGCTGTTCTAGCTAGGTTTCGAGAAAGCCCAAACATGGACGTTTGTTATTGTGGAGAAACAACCCACCCATGTTATTCATTGGGTTGTTTTCTGGGCAATTTCATTGCCGTTTGTTAATGAAAATGTGAAGGGGGAGGATGATTTTTTAAAATCTATTGTCATTTTGGGGTTGAAATCGGCTGTTGCTAATTAAAAAAAAAAAAAACAAAAAGGGATGAAGTCGCCTCTGGGTTCAAAGTTAAAGAACAAATCGGGGAAGAAGAATAAGAAATCTTGTCTGTGTAGCCCAATTGCTAGGCTGCCATCCATGTTGTGATTTTTTGACAAATTAATCATTGGGTTTTATTTTCGTTAGTTAGATCATGGTCTGCTGGCTGTAATTGTTTGTTAGCCATTAAATTTTTCCCCTTCATGCTTTTCAGTCCCAGACTTTCATAATTAACCCTGAAGCTGCTGATTTCATAAAAGTGAATCCAAACTTTTAATTAAAGCCATACTAAAATTTATTTTCTTGCAATAAAGATTAAATTTACTTTAATTGAAGAGACATATGTGGTCATGGTGCCTTATAAAGGTAAATTAAAGTGAATATGCATGACAAATAATTCTTTAAATAGATCAAAAGGCACAAATAAATACTGCAACATATGACTAAGGAGAAATTTTAAGTGAATTAATTCTCCTATTCAGTAAATTCATATTAAAATTGAAATTGAGCCCCGTTATTATCGTTGATTGGGACGGTAACATAAGATATATCCCATTGTGGGAAGGTTTTGTAAGCTCCATTGATTTGTTACCCCCAAAGTCATTGATTTGATGGGCCTTGTGAAATTCCGTTCTCGCATGGGTAGGGATGTCTTTGGATTAAATGCCTGGTTATTTTATCCAAAGGTGTTGACTATGCATGAAGTTTAGAGATCAGACACATATGACGTATGATTGAGAATTATTGACTTGCCTAAGTTGTCTATGCACCCAAAGGTGGTAGATTTAGTGAGGATAGAAAAGTTCCTTGAATTTTCATTATGTGTGAGAATTTGAGATTGTATGTTATGAATTTTGCCCAAAGGTGTTTTCATAGTGATATGCTTGAATTCTTAATGTGGATTCCATTTGTAGTTTTAAGAATTATGGCTACCTTATAAATTATTGATGTTTGTGTTTGCTTGATCTTTTCAGTCACCTTTTCTGTTAACAACAACTTGTTTACTATTAAGCTATTGACTAGCTCTAATTTTAAAAAGTGGAAGCAATATGTAGAATTTACCCTCGAGATGGCAAATGTGAATTTATTCATGATCAAATCGCGTGTGCTATCTGTCAATAAAGGGGTTTATTCCTGAGCACCTAGTTAGTGATCTTTCTAAAATTAATGTAGCCAAGGATTTTCTTAATATTGTGTCCCAGAGGTATAAAGTATCCTCAAATGCTAAGATAGGTACCCTCCTAAAAGAACTTTACTCCATGAGGTATGACAGAGTATGAGTTATTGGAAGGTACATCATTAGGATGGTCCGCTTTCAGAGTATACTCAAGGCGTTCAATATTATCATCCCTGATGCATGTATTGTGCATCAAATGCTGAATTCCTATCTTATGGAATATGAGCATCTTGTCACTACTTATAATTCTTAGGACGAGACTTGGGCGGTCAATGACCTGATTACTAGGTACGTCACTGAAGAGGAAAAGCTTAAGATTGATAAATCCTAAATTGACTTATTTGTATTAGGTAAACACAACAAAAAGAAGGGTAAGAAACCTAATTCTAAACCTCCTAAGAATGTTCAGACTCAGGCCAATGGTCAGGTTGGAGGAGTGAGTGATCCAAATGTAGTGATTGACAAAAAAACAAAAGAAATGTTTCTTTTGCAGGAAAAAATGTCACTTTAAAAATGATTGCCCTAAATTTAAAGTTAGTCAGCTAAGAATAGGTATAAAGGTAATGACTCTTTGGCTTTTGTTTCACATGAAGCTAATTTAGCTATGGCCCCATCCAATTCTTGGTGGCTAGATAGCGGAACAACTACTCATGTTGCTTTTATTTTACAGGGATTCATAAGCAAAAGGAAACCAACTAAAGAAGAGTCAAGGCTCATTGTTGCTAATAATGAAATGCTAAATGTGGAGTTCATAAGAATTGTTTTTCTAAATTTAGATTATAGATTTAGACTTATTTTGAATAACACATTTTATATACTGTCTTTTAGATAGAATTTGATCTCGTTTTCTACGTTGGACAGGGATGGCTATGCTTTTGAGATTAAGGATGGTTTTATTAGATTACTCTTTGACTCAAAGCATGTTGGTAGTTGTTCTTTGTCCTTTGGCCTATAAAGATTATGTTTGACTCTAAATGATATCAATGTCACCTCATATAATATTGAGAAATTTGTTACTAAAAGGCCTTTCATAAAGGAAAAATCTTCCATGTTGTGGCATAAAAGACTGGACCACATATCTAGGGAAAAAGTATAAAGGTTGATAAAGGAAAACATCCTACCTATTCTTGAGTTCAGTGACCTAGAGACATTTATTGATTGTTGTAGAGGCAAGTTGACCAAGATTAAAAGAAAAAAGAGCTACACGTAGTTCGGACCTATTGAAAGTGATTCACACTGAGATAAGTAAAATATACTCACATACAATTTGTAACTCCAAATATTTTATTACTTTTATTGATGACTATTCCTATTAGGTTACTTGTACTTGATTAAGGAAAAGTCTAAAGCTCTTGAGAAATTCAAGATCTTCAAGACTGAAGTTGAAAAACAATTGGGCAAGGTTATCAAGATTATGAGATCTGATAAAGGAGGTGAGTATTATGGCAAACATGGGGACAGTGGTCAAATCAAGGGTCTGTTGGCTAGATACTTAGAAAATTGTGGACTAATGACTTAGTTCACCATGCTAGGTAGTCTTGAAGAAAAGGGTGTGGCTGAAAGGCAAAATCACACCGTAAAAGACATAATGAGGAGCATGCAAAGTAGGACAAATTTGCCTGATTTTCTCTAGGGTGAGACTATCAAGACAGCCTTGTATATCCTCAATTAAGTATCTAGTAAATCAGTGCAAAAAAGGCTTTTTGAGTTTTGGGCTAGTAGGAAACTTAGCTTGAAACACTTTTGAGTTTAGGGTTTTCCTGCTAAAGTGAGATTATACGATCCCATGGAAAATAAATTGTAACCTCATTTTACTCATTGCTATTTTGTTGGTTACCTTGAGCATTCTAAATGGTATAAATTCCATCATAGAGATGGAGGTGCTAAAATTGTGGAATCACAAACAGCTAAGTTTCAAAAGCACGATATAGCTGATGAAAATGATTACTTTATGGCCATAGAGAAGAATGTACAAGCTAGAACTATTTGTATTCCTTTACCTATATATTAAGAGACCATAGATCATTTACCTATGTTTGCTCCAATGGAGCAAGAACTTTTACAACCACCAGTTGATGATGTTCTTCAAGCATAGGATGCAATAGCAGAGGTTACACTTAGACAGTTTATATGGGAGAGGAGATTTGCTTTATCTTTTAATTATGTTCTCTATCTTAGTGAGAATGATTATGACATCGGTCATGTAATCGATCTAGTAACTTTTTTAGAAGTTGTATCTAGTCATCAAATGGATCTATGGTAGAATGCAATGAAGGATGATATGCAATCTATGCAACACAATCAAGTGTGGCAGTTTGTTGAGCCATTTGAGAACTATAAACCCATTGGTAACAAATTGGCATTTAAGATTAAAAGGGATCCTAATAGAAAGATTAAAACATTTAAAACTAGACTGGTTGCCAAAGGGTACACTTAGATAGAAGGAATTGACTATGTTGATTTGTTTTCTTCTACATCCTCTAAAGACTATTTTTGAGTCATTATGGCACTTATAGCTCATTGTGATTTAGAGTTACACCAAAACAATGTTAAAATTATCTTTCTAAATGGGAACCTAAAATAAAAAGTCTATATGAAACAGCTTGAAGGTTTTAAGGTAGCTAGTAAAGAGGATATGGTATATAGACAATTAAAGTCTATTTATGGTCTAAAGCAAGCTTCCCAGCAGTGATACCTAAAGTTTGATGAGGTAATTAGCTTGTTTGGTTTTGTAGAAAATTAAGTTGATAGAGGCATATATCACAAAGCTAGTGGGAGCAAAATTATCTTTCTGGTTCTTTATGTGGATGATGTTTTGCTTGCAACAAATGACCTAGGCATGCTCTATGACGTTAAGTAATTTTTGTCTAAGCAATTTGACATGAAGGATCTTGATGGAACATCTTTTCTTCTTGGAATTGAAATGCACAGGGACAAATCTCAGAACTTGTTGGGTCCCTCTAAAAAGTCATACACTAAATGTATATTAAAGCAATTCAATATGGAAGGCTGTAAACCTTGAAATATGCCAATTGTTAAAGGTGAAAATTTGAGCTTGGTACAATGTGCTAGGAATGATTATGAGAAAGAATGCATAAGGGATGTGCCAATGCTAGTGTTGTTGGTAGCCTCATGTATACATGGGTTTGCAATAGATCATGCATCACATTCATAGTAGGCCTCTTAGGACATTGCATTTGTAGTAGGTCCCCTAGGAAGATACTTGTTAAATCCTGGGCATTACCATTGGGTTATTGTAGAGAAAGTCTTGAGATACTTAAAGGAAACCAAAGACTACATTTTGACTTATAAAAGGGTTGAGAATCTTGAACTGGTTGGTTACACTTATTTTGACTATATCGGCTACAAAGATGTTAGAAAGACCACATCAGGGTACATTTTCATATTTGCAGGTAGTGCAATTTAATGGAAAAGTACCAAACAGACAATTGTGACCTTTTCAACTATGCATGCTGAGTATGTAACATGTTTTGGAGCTTCCAAAAAAGCTACATGGTTGCAAAATCTAATCATTAAGATGTCTATTGTGGTTTCCATTGCTAAGCCCATTGGACTATGCTATGATAACATTGCAGTAGTGTTGTCTAGCAAGAATAACAGAAATATATCTAGGGCTAAGCATTTGGAAGTCTAATATCTGACTACTAAGGAGCAAGTAAAAAAAGGTGAAGCTATGATAGAGCACATTGGAACTGATTATATGATTGCTAATCCTCTAACCAAGGGACTTATCCCTGAAAGTTTTAAGGGCCATGCTACTAATATGGGATTAGTAGAGTCCTTTGATGCACTTGGTTAGTAGGAGTCATATGTAATGGATCTACTACTTTATTTTGAATACACATTTGACTTGTGTAATTTTTTAAAACATTTTATAATGAATGATGTTTTTCAATCATAAAGTTTCTTCATTATGAAATGTTTTAAAGTCTTAACATAAGTGTCAATCTTAAGCAAAGGCCTAGGGCATTACTGGTTGTAGCCTTATGATTGTATGTCTTATGTTACACATAAAGGGTCATCTTGAGATGAGTAAAGTTATAAAGACATATAAGCTTAATAAAGAACAATAAATGATTTCTCTGGTGTGTCTGTGCCATTTAAAGAGAGAAATCAATGAGACCGATAAGTATACAACAATGTAATTAGATCATAAGATGAAGGTTATTGTTACTTGCCACACTTCCACATCATGTTCATGCCAGCAAGGTATATTATTGAGTGTGACCATAGAAGGTCCTACGCATTGTTGAGTAATTCATTTTGCCACCATGATTCACCATTGAGGGCCTTATTGGCCAGAATGGTATCTAGAGTTGTTTCATAATCAATTGTTTTTAAATAGCAAGCACATAGAGTTTCTCAATTGCCTTACTCCAATAATATTGTTTTATTTTCAAAATAATTGATAATTAATATGCCCAAGTGGGAGATTGTTAGAATTTTCTTTTATGTGGCCTATATTAATTGTATGTGTTTTTTTAATCTGATTAAGAATTGAAATTGATCAAATAAAATATATATGGCCCATATGATAATTGATCTAAAGATGAGTTAGTAACTCCAATTATGATAAAATATTTGAGTTTATTTAAGTGCAGGCCAATAGAGTCTCTGTGGCTAATGATTGATAGGCTCATGAACTTCTATATAAATAGAGAGTTAGGGTCCTCCCTCAACCAAGTGATGACAAAAGTTTTCCAACTATTAGAAGAGATGCTGACTGGAATAAGAAATAAGACCCGTTCATTTATTTATCTTGTTTCTGTTACGTTTATCGATAAAGCCTAAATCAGGTGAAATCTTTTATTTATCCCAATTTAATTTTTATGATTCTATACTTTCATAAATGATCTTTGTAAACTAAAAAAATCAACAGAAAAATGATACAACATGAATGATTTGTGGCATAGTGTAATACCGGCTCCATCATGAGAACAGGAAAAATTTATGGGAACAATGAAACAGGGAGGACTTACCACATTTTGCATTTGATTGAAATTCTATTTTTAATGTCAATTCCGTAAAATATAATGCGATATGCTTAACATTATCAGTATTAAAAACATTAGTTTGTAAATTGAATTTTAGTGGAATGTTAGTAGGAGCATGTCCAGCATAGTAGGTGCTTTACTGTACATTGAGAACCTATCAGGTCTCAATCGGAATTGTTCAATCCATTTGGGACAAATTAGTGAGAATGGGTGGAAGAAAGAAAAAGACTAAGAAATACAAAGTCTCCCTCCTAACTATACACAGAGCTCTTGGGAAAAAAGGCCAAATGTGAAAACTTGAGTTAGTTATACCTGTTTTTCTAAAAAAAATAAAATAAAATCCCCTTAATACGATTTAGTTGACTGTCATAGGTGTTGATGCAAGTCGTCTTTCCTCATAGGATTACAATTTTTAAAGTGATACCTTGAGAGCCGTAGGTTAAATTAATTAAGTTTTATAACGACATTAGATTGTTTGACTTTTAGGTTTGTGAAACGTTTCTCGCAGTTTTAATTGTGCGGTAAACATTAAAGATATTATATTAAGATGAAAATATTAAATATAATTTTTCACACCTTTTATATTTATTCCAATTATTTTCATTCTAATTTACCAAATGTAATTAAATAGTATTGATAAATGCATTGTACTTTGGTAAAAATGAAAGATTAAAATAAAAAAAAAATTATACCGAATCTCAATGATGTTAAAATTTATTAATCAAATTTTATTCTTAAAAATAAAAAATAAGAAAATAAAATAAAATCTATTTAAACTTTTTATACCATTTATTTTTTATTTTATACATGTATATGATTTAAAATAAAATAAGAAAATATATTTTTCCCCTAACCCAAGTATCATACCATGCAGTATATGCAATAAATGGCACAAAAAAAAAGTACACATTTTGTGGTCTTCTACATGGTAAATTGACAAAATGTAAAAATATATGTATCACATATCATATACCTATCTCGACCGAACTTTTAGAAACTTTAGTGGATAATCCAAATAACCTAATATTATTTCAAAATTCTAATCTATAAGCTCTCAAGTTAATTGTTACCTTGAAAATTATAATTTTTATAAACAAAAATGACTTGGAATTTGTACATTGTTGTTGGGACAAATTAAGGAGAATGAGGAGAAGAAAAAAAAAAAAGACCAAGAAATACAAAATCTGCCTCCTAACTATACACAGAGCTCTTGGGAAGAAAGGCCAAATGTGAAAACTTAAGGTAATTATAATTTTTTTTCCTCAAAAAAAAAAAAAAACCTAAAACCCGCTTAATACGATTTAATTGATTGTGGTAGTTGTTGGTGCAAGTCGTCTTTGCTCACTGGATTTCAATTTTTGAAGTGATAACTTGAGAACCTTTAGTTAAAGTTTTATAATAACATTGGATTGTTTAATTTTGTGAAATGTTTCACGCAGTTTTAATTGTGCGGTAAACATTAAAAGTATTATTTTAAGATGAAAATTTTCAATATAATTTTTGTCACACACATTTTCAAATTTATTCTAATTAATTTCATCAAAATTTACCAAATACAAATATATGTTGAGAAATGGAGTCTAATTTGATAAAAATGAAAGATAAAATAAAATAAAATAATTATAATAGTTTCCAAATCTCAATTATGATTTGAAAATTTATTAAATGAATTTTATTCTTAAAAAAAAAAAGAAAATAATATAATGTCTATGCTAAAAATATGTATATTTTTATTTGTATTATATATATATATATGTATGGTACATTGATGTATATGATTTCAAATGAAATAAGAAGATATTTTTTTTCCCTTAAGCCATATAACGTACCATCCGACATACGCCGTAAAATAACGGAAAAACAACTTACACATATATACATATAGTTTGTATAAACAAGGATGTCCGGTGCTACTCTTTTTGGATCCAAGCTGATGAATAGAAAACATAATAATATTACAAATTCCTTAATCTATAAAGCTGTCAAGTTAATTATTACCTTGAAATTTCTAATTTGTATAAGAAAAATGACTTGGAATTTGAATTTATGCCACTCGCCGCCAGCTTATTCATAGTCGAACTTGGACTATCTCGTCACCTAAACTGTCGAATTAGTCCACATGTAGCTGGCACCTAGCCTTTTTTGCCAGTAACAAATCAATGACAATTAATATTAATATTAAATTATTTGTCAGTAAGCTTCAAGCATGTTATTGCATATGGATTGTTGCGCGTTATCGGTAGTTATAATGTTTGTGTTCGTATGGGAGCTAAGTTCATTTTCACCAATCATTATAATGGATTACTCATCATATTTAATTTTTATTTATTATAAATAATAATAATGATAATTCGGTTCAAAAGAAAGAGTGATATTGGTGAAGATGCTTAAAAGACATACAATGTGATTCAGCCAGTGGAAAATCGAGTTGCATAGAATTAGGTGGTGTGGAATAATGTGTCCTTGCCAAAGTTAACACATAGAGTATGTGTACTTTCATATAATATCATCCTCATCATGGAGAGAGAGAGAGGGGTAGAGAGAGACAGAGAGAGAGTGAGAGTTGGGGGCCATGGACTGGAGAAGGATCTCAGGGCAAGCAATTCCGCTCGTGATTTGGATCGTGTCATGGATAAACTTGCCGTGACGTTTTACTTCACAAACTTCCCGGAAGATTGGGATCATAAACTCCTTTGGCCGATATTTCAGAGATATGGTCGCGTTCTGGATGTCTACGTTGCAAGGAAGAGGGCTACCAGTGGGAAAAAAGTTTGGTTTTGTTAGATTCAAGTCTGGAGAGGCGGTGGAGGATTTGGAGAGGAAGTTGCGCGAGATTTGGATTGGTACGTTCAAGTTGAATGTATCTCATTATCAAAGAGGAGCTGCTCCAGCTCTGGCAGCTCCGGCTCCTGTCATTGCTAAGGGTGGACAGAGGGGGGACAATGCGGGAACAAAAGGGCGTGACGGTAGAAGGTACGCGGATGTAGTTGCTGGTTGGAGCGGTGGGGGGCAGAAGGAGGCCATACATAATAAATCTAAGGAGGTTGGGGCCGTAATTGACGCCCAAACAAGGAAGGAGGAGCTAGAGTGGCTTCAACGTTGCGCGATTGGAGAGGTGAAGAATTTCCAAACTATCAAAGCTCTTCAGCATCTTTGCGATGATGAGGGAGTTGGTCCATGTGTTATCAAGTATGTTGGTGGGCTAAGAGTTCTTCTGGAATGCAACTCGGAGGAGGCGAGAGCTGTAATGCTTAGAGAGGGCAAGGAATGGCTCCTCCAATGGTTCGAGTGGATTTCGCCTTGGTCGATGAAGCTGAATCCAACCGGGCGGGTGGTGTGGTTAAATATCGAAGGGCTGCCATTGCACGCATGGAATGCAGAAAACTTGGCCTCCATAGCCAGTTTGTAGGGAAGAATCATTGTGGTAGAGGATTTCACTCGGGATAAATTACAGGTTCATATTGGAAGAGTATGCATTCTAACACAGAGTTTGGAGCAGATTTCCATGGTTATCATAGTAAAGGTCTCTAGCACCTTCGTCGATGTTAGGGTCGCAGAAGATCCCTGGCTTAAGGTGGATTTTGGTCCGGGTTATCAGTCAGAAGAGTCGGGGTCTTCATATATCGATGCAGAAAGTCGAAATGGAGGATCGGTAGGCGAGGAGGACGAGCTATCGGACTCCGATATGGAGAACGACGACTACAGCGGGGAAGAGGATGCTTGGGAAGAGTTGATTTCTGACGGAGCGGTTGGTTCAGGGGAAGGTCAGAGCATGCTTTCACGTGATGGGGCAAAAAAGCTGCAAATTTTGAAAAGGGTGTCACATCAAATCTCGGTCCATGAAGCAAACAATGTCACTATGGCACAGTCATCTGAAGAGGGCCTGCTGGACAAAAACGGGGCAAATTTTGAGCTGCTGATGTCCAAGTCAAAGCCCGACACCCAATCGAACATGGATCTGGTGGATAGGCCTGCAGTGGGCTGTAAGGGAGACTTGGAAGGCCTGGAGGGTGGGGAGCCCATTAACCCAATGCTTGGCAACAAAACACTTCGGATTAAAGGCTGTTCGAAAAAGCAAGGTACGAGAATTAAGATCCACCGCAAATCAAGGCACCTATACGACGTCATGGAGAAAACAGGGGGCTGGGCGGGGAAGATGAACGTGCGGCTCATTAAAAAAGGTAGAGCGACAGAGGCAGCTGACTTGCACAAACAATCCAAGAGAGGCAAAGCTCAATTTCAACGATCAGGGGCTGATGGAGCGACTGGAGGATGCAACGATCATCGCCAGACAGTCTCTTTCGGATTCAGATCTGCAGAATATGGTGAGATTAGCGGCGGACAAGCAAATCACGGAAAAATCTGTTGTTGCCAGCAGAGTGTCTCTGGAAGCAGACTCTATATGTCAGATAGGGAACTTGGTGGGCTTTGATATGGGTGCTGTGAAAGAGCACATCTTGGAGCAGCTAAAAGGTTCAGTTAAAGGTAAGAAGTCTTCCCTTATTTTATGAGAATTTTATCCGTAAATATTAGGGGCTTAGGGAAGTCGTGGAAGAGAAGGGTGGTTTGGGATATTTGCCGGGTTGAAAAAATGGAGTTCTTGGGTCTGCAAGAAACAATTTCTGGTGGGGATCTCAGGCTGAAGGTAAATTCTGTTTGGGGATCGGATGAGGTCGGGTTTGTGCAACAGGACGCCATTGGTCTGTCAGGAGGGTTACTTACTATCTGGAACCCAAATGTCTTTCAGCTGCTTAGGCATTTTACTGGTTATGGTTACTTGGGAGTCTATGGCAGGTGGAGCGGGTGTACAGAGCTAGTTAATTTGGTGAATGTTTATGCGCCTCAAGCCCCTGCTCAGAAACAAGCCTTGTGGGTTGAGTTGAAATTGGAGATGGGAAAACGACATGGAGTATGGGTTCTCTTGGGGGATTTTAATGCTGTAAGAACTGAAAATGAGAGAAGAGGTAGCAGCTTTGACACAAGAGTGGCTCTAGATTTTAACTCTTTCATAACTCAATCTGAGCTGGTTGATCTCCAGATGGGAGGAAGGAAGTTCACTTGGTATAATCTTAAGGGGACAAAAATGAGCCGGCTAGATAGATTCTTGGTGTCTACTAACTTTGTTGACCAGTGGCCAACAGCTCGGGTTGTCGCTCTAAGAAGGTGTCTCTCAGACCACTGCCCTATTATTCTGAAGCTAGACAAGCACGACTATGGTCCAACCCCATTTCAGTTGTTTGACATTTGGATGGATCATAAGGATTTCCTTGATTTGGTGAACTCCGTTTGGAATGATAATTCTGTTCAGGGGCAGCCGGGTTATGTGTTTAAATTAAAGCTCAAAAATCTTAAAGATGCAATAAAGATATGGAAATCCTCAGTTTTGGGTAATGAAGTCAACAAAGCTGAAGAGCTGAGAGCTGAGAGCTGAGAGCTGAGTTGGAAAGATGGGATCAAGTGGCGGAGCAAAGGGATCTCAAGGAGGAGGAATTGGTATCAAGAGGGGAGACTCTTTTCCGGTTACTCAAGCTAGAAAACTTGACAGATGCAGTGATTAAGCAGAAAGCTAGAGTGAAATGGGCAGTGGAGGGCGATGAAAACTCTCGGTTCTTTCATGGTGTCGTAAATGGGAGGCTTAGGAAAAATAATCTGAACGGTCTATCTATTAATGGGGTTTGGAAGGAGGACCCCATAAAAGTTAAAAAAGAGGTGTTCAAGTTTTTCCAAAGGAATTTCAAGGAAGACTTTGGGAATAGGCCGTCGTTCAAAAGTAACAAGTTTTAAAAATTAAACAGTGATATGCAGCAGATGTTGGAGGCCCCGTTCTCCGAAGAGGAAGTGAAAGATGCAGTTTGGAGCTGTAAGGGTGGGAAGTCCTTGGGTCTAGATGGGTTCTCGTTTATTTTTCTAAAGCGATTCTAGAGTGTCGTAAAAGGAGATGTGATGAATTGGGTTCATCAATTTGGAAATTCTGGTGTCATTAATAAAAGGTGCAACTCCTCCTTCATCACTCTGGTGCCAAAAAGAGAAAACCCAACCTCATTCCTTGACTACCGCCCAATTAGTCTGGTCGGTTGCCTGTACAAAATCGTGGCTAAAGTTCTGGCGAACAGATTGAAAAGGGTTATGCCTAAGTTGATTGGTGAAGTGCAAACAGCTTTTATAAAAGGAAGGCAGATACTGGATGGAGTGTTAATTATCAATGAGGTGCTAAGGTTTGCAAAGAAAAAATGGCGCAAAGTAGTAATGTTCAAAGTAGACTTTGAAAGAGCTTTCGATAGCATCAGCTGGAATTTTCTTGACATGGTTATGCAGCAAATGGATTTCGGCCTCAAATGGAGGAGGTGGATTCGAGCTTGCTTGGAGTCCTCCATGGTGTCAGTGCTGGTAAATGGTTCTCCAACAGCAGAATTCAAGATGGAGAAGGGGGTGAGACAAGGAGACCCCTTATTGCCATTCCTCTTTTTGATTGTTGCTGAAGCCCTCAATGTCATAATGCTGGAAGCGGTGGAAAATAATCTTTACACAGGAGTGAAGGTCGAGGATGGGAATTTGGTGGTATCTCACCTTCAGTATGCTGATGATGCAATTTTTATTGCGGATTGGAAGAAGGATAATATAGTGAACCTGTTGAGGTTATTAAGGTGCTACGAATTAGCTTCAGGTCTTCGTGTGAATGTATCAAAGAGTAGATTAATTGGTGTGGGAGTCTCTAAAGAAGAGGTCCGTCGTTTAGCAAGTAAGGTGGGATGTAAGGAAGATCAATTACCGATGACGTATTTGGGGCTCCCGGTGGGGGAAAACATGAACAAGTCAATTGCTTGGCGGACTGTGATAGGAAAAATTAATAAGAATTTGAACCCATGGTGGTGTAAAGTTCTATCAGCTGGTGGGAGGCTGATGCTACTCAAATCCGTTCTAGGAAGCTTGCCCCTATACTTATTCTCCCTGTTTCATGCCCCGAGGAGTGTTATAAAACTCATTGAGAGTGTAAGGTTGAATTTTTTCTGGAGAGGGGTAGGGGAGGATAGGAAGATTGCGTGGGTTGCGTGGGAAAAAATATTGTCTAGCAAAGCGTCGGGTGGGTTAGGCGTTGGTAGTTTGGTTGCAAAAAACTGGGCTTATTGGGGAAATGGTGGTGGCGGTTTAGGAAGGATGGGGAAGCTATGTGGGTTAGGGTTATTAAATCCATTTGGGGGGAGAGTAGAGGGGTAGGAAACCTAAGGAAGAGAGTCTTTCTGGAGGGGTTTGGGGTAATATAGTAAAGGCTGGGTTCAAGATAGAAGAAAAAGGGATTGACTTTATCAACTCTTTTAGGAGAAAAGTGGGAAGGGGGGATGAGGTGAAATTTTGGAAAGATTTATGGGTAGGGAGTTTTTGTCTCAAAGAGAAATTCAATAAGCTATATAGGGCTAGGGAAAATGGTGAGTGTCTTGTTTCCAATAAAGGCGCGTGGGTGGGGACAGAGTGGGTTTGGTATTGGAGTTGGAGGAGGAGGTTAAGGGGGGCTGAAGTAGAGCAACTGACAGAACTCATTTCCTTGTTATCTCATGTTTCCTTGTCAGCAGATGCGAAGGACGATTGGAGCTGGTCCCTAGACCCCGGTGGCTCATTCTCAGTGAGAAAACTTTCTTCCTTGTTGGATGTCGCATGCTTGCAGTCAGGGACCTCGCCACTCACATTTACTTCCTGGATTTCGCTGGTGCCTCAGAAAGTGAACCTGTGTGTCTGGAGAGCGGCCCAAGGTCGGTTCCCAACCAAATTAAATTTGGTAACTTGAGGTGTGGAAATTGTGGATGTCAGCTGCCCTTTTTGCAGAACTGAACAGGAATCAGTCGATCACATCTTGGCTGGGTGTAACCTCTCATCTCGACTATGGAGAAAGGTCCGATCATGGTGGCAACTCTGTGGCCCGCCCCCAATAAATGTCAGGGATGCCTTAACCAACACAGCAGCTCAGAGTCTCCCCTCCCACATTCAGAGGCTGTGGAAAGCGGTATGCTACACTACTTGCTGGATCCTTTGGAAATACAGAAATAATTGCATTTTTCGAGACAGTCAGGTGTTAGAGATGCAGATGTTAGGCGATGTGCAATTTTACTCTTTCTTTTAGATTAGTCATAGGTGTAAAAAGATTAATCTTGCATGGGTGGATTGGCTGCTCAATCCCACTCTAGCTTTTCATTTTTGTAAGTAGGCTGGTAGGCTGGTGTGCTGAGAGGCGATGCTAGGCTGCTCTTCTTTTTAGAGAGCAGAAGTGTGTCCTCTTGCTTGCTTCTCGCTAGCTTCTGTACTTTGCTCTTTGCTTAATTTTTCTCAGTAGCCGTTCAAAAAAAAAATGTGTCCTTGCCAAAGCATAGGCTCATTTTGTGGTTGCTTGTGTCTAGGGGCCTTAATACTGGGGACAAGTTACAATAGTAGGCCATCCAGACCTTAAATCATTGATATGTATGTTATGAAGATGAGGAAATTTCTAACCATTTATTCTTTCGATGTCAGTATTCTTGTCGAGTATAGACTATTATTCTAAGATGGTTGTGGATCAGGAGGGGCCCATTGAGGTGAAGGGAGGAGTTGAACGGTTTGCTAGAAGGATGAAGAGTGAGTTGATCATGAGCAAAGTTTGTCGTGCCCCCTTTTGTAGCTACTGTCTATCACATTTGGGTGAAAAGGAATAGTAGATGTTTTTTAGAGACCAGCAACACTATTGGGCAGCTACGATGCTGGCTTTAGTTTAAGGTCAATCGGATTACGTGGTTCCCCAAATCAGGTAACCTCTCTAATTGGATTACTTAGTTCCTAGTCAAGTAGCCTCTCAAATCTAAGATCAGCCCTGATAGATGATGCATGTGACGGAACGGGGCCCAGTGCCCCTAATCTTGTAGGCTCTTAGGGATAATGAATCCCACTAGTTACAGTTGGCTAACTATTACTCGTCAATATAAATTAAAACAATTTATATGCAACTAGTTACTTAGCCTACTCAGATTAAGTTATGCATGCTTCTAACTTGGCAATGCAACCGAAATTTAAAAGTCTTGAATTAAAACATTGCTCGAGCATTTCATTACAACATACTGAAAACGTACCAAGTCATTGAAATACTAGTTGCTTTAACTACAAGTAACAGTTTTGTGCATACATTACAACTCTAGCATGCACCCAAAAGTAACAAGATGGATTTACATCCTAATGTATCCCAATAGAGGCAACTTACTTAGTACACAAAGTACTATGTACAAGAGACAAAATTATTACTAGCTACTAAGATCATTTACTTGAGCCCACCTCGAGCTAAACCAAGCTCCAAGTGTAGCCCTTCACTAGACCTTGTTCTTGTGTACTCTTAGCCTCTACACTGTAAAGGCACAACTTGGTTAGCACATAACTTATACTGCAAGAAACTAGAATCACTAGGATTCTCAATAAAATACCTGCAAAACAGAAAGCTTAGGCCTCAACTATCACCTCAGTGATTAGGCCCGGGATTAGATCCTGCACAATAAAACTAAGGGAATGAGTACTTAAAAGTACTCAGTAAGGATTCCCTTCTTGAATACCTGCAAAGAAATATGCAACAAATATGCAATATGGCAACCAAGCAATCAAACATGCAATTCAAACAACAAACAATCAACAAAATGCCAAAAATGCAATGTATGGATGTATGATATGGAATGCACACAACACATGCACTTGGGACTTTCTGCACTTAAGTGCCTTAATTCTTGCCGTGAGCTCAAACGGCTGAGGTACTTGAGATACTGGCCCTCGTATCCCGGACACTTTACCTCAATTAAGTCCCATCTACGGGTTCTAGAGTAGGTCGTCACCTATCTCAAACTTACCCGCCTTTACCCTTGATTTATTGTACAGGGTAGTCTTACTATGTGGTTTAACTAGTCAAACCCTCAAGGTTTAACTCGAAATACTACTAGTGGCTCACTTACCAAACCAAATGGCTTGGTTGGGATCGACTTAGGTTTTTCTCTCTATTGAGCATATGTAATTGATACTCTATACGGCCAATAAAGAGTCTAAAAACCCACTTAATCCCCTTAATTTCCATTTAAAAGCTTAAATACTATGAGTTACTTAGCCACCAAGTCACATTTCTTTTATACTTAACCACACAACTTGACTACCTTCCAAATAACGCACAATTCCCGCCTTAGGAACGAATCCTAGACCCAACCGAGGCTATGGAACGTCTTAGAATAGCCTAGGGATAGAAACCGAGAGTCTAAGTTAATCTTAGGATGGCCGGAAATCGAGGCCAATTTTGCACTTGGCGACGCGGCGCCAAAGAGCAAATGCTTTTGGCGACGCGGCGCCGCCGAGCAAACGCTCTGTGTACATTTTCGCACGCTGGCGCCGCGGCGCCAATTCGCGGACCAATTGGCGACGCGTCGCCAATTCTGTTTTCTGGGTTTGTGCGACAGCGTCGTGCTTGTACACAAGCTACTCAAACTCTCTCATTTCTAATCCAAACTTAATGGGTCTTGTTTCTAATTCATCCCAACACACAAAGCTACAAAACCATGCATTATTTGAGCTTAATTACTTGAACCCTTACCTCAATTTTAGCCACAAAGCAAGCAATGAAACACAAGCTTTTCTAGCTCCACAAGCTTCCTTGAGTTCCAAGTCTAAAACCAACAAAAATTGGCACCCAAACCAATCAAACCAAGACCATTTCTAGCTCTAGAAACAACCTATAATCACACCAAATGATCTCAAGAAGCTTACCTACGAAAATTGGATTCCAAAACAAGCTCCAAAGATCAAATGAAGCAAGAACACTAGCAAAGGGGCTTAGTGATCTTTCTAACTCCTTGGGCACCCTTAATTCAATGAAAACTTGCAAGAAAATGGAAGTTTGAGCTGCCAAATTTGAGAGGAAAGTGGGGCTACGAATTTTGGGAGCATAGAACAATTGGCTAAGTGAAGAAGAAGAAGAAGAAAACTTAGTTTATAAGCTTAATAAGCAACTTCCCTCCCCTTGCACTTAAGTCCTCATACTCTCAAAAGCTTCAAATAGCTCACCAACTCACACTCCAAACTCACTTTTCTTTGTTTTAAAAGGTACTAAAGAGCTTCCCAAACTTAATTTTCTTGAACACTTTAGCCACTTAAGTTCTAAATGGCTCAAAAAGAACACTTAGTGCCACAAGTTGTCAAAACTTACTAGGATGATTCTAAAAGCTAGAACAACTAATGGTCTTGACTTAACTATGCCAAATCACACTTAGGAACTCACTTAACTTGATTAAGCTTATGTCACTTGCTTAACAAGGCGCTAATTTGAGGTACTTAATTTCATAAACACTTAATCAAAGTAAATAAACACTTACTTGATTAATCGACTAGGAGAGCTGTCACAATGCATGCACACACCCACCATGTCACACTATTATAGTACCGGGTCGGCTCTGATACCATTTGTAACAACCCAAGTCCAGAACCGGTCAATAGAGCATCTGCCTACACCATATGGGTTATCTTTTATGAAAAAAAATAAGTGCTTAGTGCTTATGTTTTAAAACTAGAGTCTATATATCCACATAAGGTTTTTCACAATTCACGCATGAAGGATATGGGTGTGTTATGAACTCCCATATTATATACCCAACGTCCTCATTGGGATCAGTCAAATTACTTGGTTTCTTGGACCAAGTAATCTCTCTAATCGAACTACTTAGCCCCTGGCCAAATAGCTCTCAAATTCAAGATCAATCCCGGTAAACGATGCATGCACATGCCCACTATGTTACACCATCGTGGTCCCAGGTTGGCTCTGATACAATCTGTAATGACTCAAGTCCAGAACCGGTCAATAGAGCATCTGCCTACACCATATGGGTTATCTTTTATGAAAAAAATAAGTGCTAAGTGCTTATGTTTTAAAACTAGAGTCTATATATCCACATAAGGTTTTTCACAATTCACGCATGAAGGATATGGGTGTGTTAGAAACTCCCATATTATATAACCAACGTCCTTATTGGGATCAGTCGAATTACTTGGTCCAAGGAACCAAGTAACCTCTCTAATCGAATTACTTAGCCCCTGGCCAAATAGCTCTCAAATTCAAGATCAATCCCGGTAAACGATGCATGCACATGCCCATTATGTTACACCATCATGATCCTAGGTCGACTCTGATACAATCTGTAATGACTCAAGTCTAGAACCGGTCCATGAAACATCTATTCACACTACTTGTGCTATCCTTAGGAAAAGAATATGCACTAGGTGCTTATGTTTTGGAATTGAAGACTATATATCCACATAATGCTCATCACAATCCACCCATGTGGTATATGAGGGTGTTACAATTAAGTATGACACTTTCAATGCCACATAAACTTTAGCATGTGAAGTTTAGCATGGTAAAATTCATGCTAAAGTATGACTTTTGCTTAATCCCTGCTAAGTATGAGAAAGCTTATTATGTAATAAAACTCATGCTAAAGTTTCACATAAAAATCTGTACATGTTGCATAACAAAAAAATAATTTTAGGTAAAAAAATTATATATTAAAAAATAATTTTAGATATAAAATGTATAAAGTTGCACAAATATTAAACAACGTTTTTTACCTTTCAATTATAAAGTAGTTTACTATTTTAATGAGACCTATATATGCCATTATATATTTAATTAGAGTTTTAATACCATTATAATATCCTAGATAAAAACATTGCATGGCCTAAGGATTTCTCTTTCGCTATCTCACCTCATCTGATTTTGCTCATCTGATTGGCCATTAATTTCTAAAGTATTCAAAACACCTATACTTTTTAATCCCTTATCCTTTGAAGCCTCCTATTTTAACCCTGTGCACTTCCTAATGTGAGAGTGTTAGAAAGTTTGTCCCATTATCCAACAAGCCAACACTTTCCCCATTGGAAAATCCTCACATGGCATCATATCAGCTTAATTTTGGAACAATGCGATTTGTGCTCTAAGTGGAAAAAAGAATAAAGGAAAAAACCCATAAATTCTTTTATCTATTATGGCAAAAATTTATGAGTTTTCACTAAAGTTAAAATTTTGCAACAAACATGCGTCTATGTTTATAGTATTGTAAAAAAAATCATCAAACATAAGATTTTGTCAATTTATTTATTTTTTAACTTATTAAAACAAATGTTTTTATTAGAACTTAAAAGTGCAACTTACTACCACAAATAAAAGGCCTAAAGATACATAAATTGACGTGACCGTTTTACTCTTAAGTTATAAGTATTAAGGTTGACAATTTCAATGCCACATAAACTTTAGCATGTGAAACTTTAGCATGAATTTAGCATGAATTGAACAAAGCTTAAGCATGTGAAACTTTAGCATGTGAAACTTTAGCATGGTAAAATTCATGCTAAAGTATGACTTTTGCTTATTCCCTGCTAAGTATGAGAAAGCCTATTATGCGGTAAAATTCATGCTAAAGTTTCACATGAAAATTTACAAGTGTTGCATATTAAAAAATAATTTTAGGTATAAAAAGTATATATTAAAAATTTATATAACTAAACACTTTTTAATAGTTCACCTATAGTTTTCCTTAATCCTAAAATTATAAGTTCTTTGACTCTTTTAATGATAAAAAAATTTTATATTGTCTATTTAATTAGAGTTGTGTTAGTATTAGGGCTCTAAAAAGAGGGAAAGAAAAGAATCCACTTTCAAAGATCTAAAAATATAATCGCTTATTTAATTGGATATTTAGTAGTATTAAAATACTATAAATATAATAAAAGAGAGAAAAATGCAAAGTGGGATATGTTTATCCTTTAATTTTTGGGAAATTTGTTGTTTTGACTATGAAACTAACTTTGACCACTAAGCTTAGTTTTGAACGCTTAGGTATTTGGTTCATCTTAGAGCAATCATATAACTCACATATGACTCAAGCACATATTATAAAGAAAAAAGAAAAAAAAATTATTATTGTAGCAAAGGTCAATGAAAAAATTTTAGGAAAAAAATTCTTAGCTCCTAGAGTTAGTTGTTTATATAATAATAAAGATGAATTTCAGCAACAACTCTTTTTTACGTTTTTCAATGGTTTAAAACGTTGTAAAAATCATAAGAATTATTTTTCCCATATGGTCCTCTTTTTAACGTTGGAACACAAATTTTTATTCTAAGAAAATAGCTCTTTTTCTATACTAAATATATTTTTTAGAGCTAATTAAATCTTATGAGTTGGACCAAAGTGGTGTTATGCATGAATTCTTCTTAGGCTTTAATTTTTGGAAAATCATTACTTTAACAACCAAATTTAGTTAAACTTAACAAATATGCCATATATTTTTTAATACATGGAAAACTTAAGTAAAAAACATTAAATGTCACAAAGAACTTGTGACAGAAAGAGTATAACAATAGTAATACTTAAAACTTACATCCTTTCAATGGCAGTTAACTACATAATAGAAAAATAATAACAATATACTAAAGTTTTAATTGTATTTACAAAAAAAATAAAATTTTTAACAAGTCTTTTTACATTAGGAGGCCTCATAGGAATTTAAACCCTCAACTTCAACTTTCCAATTCAAGTCTCATGCTATCAAGTGGAATTAGAGCTATATGGTTGGCTTGGCCCACTTATTAGTGAATTATAGTAATGCATGATTGCTCTAACTTGAAGTTTTGGGTTGAAATTATACTTCAAGTAGATGATTGTTCAAAGTTGATTAATTCAAATTAAGTTATTTTTATTCTTTTTAGGATTTTTCATCCTAAATTAATATCATCTGAAAATTGATTATATGTATATGATAATAATTTACAGAATAACATTTTTATAGTAATTTTATGAATTTAAAAAGTATGAATATGACTTAATATTGGAAGACCCTTTTATATTTAAATGTTATTTTATTTCTCTATTTTAGTGATACTTGAATCTTTCATTTCTTATTTATTAGATTTTAAAAGACTAAAATTATGGAAAGGAAGAAAAAAACAAAACATATAACAAAGTGATGACAAGCTCTTAGGCTTCATATCAGGAAAATAAGATTAGTACTTGAAAAGGAAAAATAGAAAAAAGAATTGTTGACTATCTTTTATGTTTTCTATATGTTTTTTATGGCAACAACTAAAATATGCCACTAAATTTAAATTTCATAACAGACATTTGTTTGATTTATATGACTATTAAGCACGCCTAAAACACAATGTTTATCAATTTATTTGAATTTTAAAATTGAAATATTTTTTCTAGAATTTAAAAATGCAACTTAATATCTATATATATCTATATTTATGTCTATATGTAATAAAAAGTGTGAAGATATATAAAATGGCTAAACCTTAAATTTTAAGTTATTTGTTTTCCTTTTAAGTACTCAGATTTTATTCTGCTTTAGTGGATTTAATTTTCTATGGTTGACTAATTATATTATAAGAATAATGGATAAAACTAGATTTCCAAACTTCCATGATGTGAGTATAATATTTAAATCAATGGATAGGCACTAATTACCTAAAAAGATAAAATAAATTGAAACAACCCAAGTTTAGAATCGATCAACAGAACATCTGCTTATACTATATGGGCTATTCTTTATGAAAAGGATAAGCGTTAGGAACTTATGCTCTAAAACTAAAGCCTATATGTCCATATAAGGCTTCCCATGTAGGATATGGGGGTGTTACAAACTTCCCTCCCTATGTACCTAATGTCCTTATTGGGGTCAATCAGATTATTTGTTTCCTCGGACGAAATAATCTCTCTAATTGGACTACTTAACCCTTGGCCAAGTAGCCTCTCAAATCCAAAATCAATCCCAGTAAATGATGCATCTGCACACCCATTATATCACACCATCATGGTCCTAGGTTGATTTTGATACCATTAAAAACAGCCTAAGTTTAAAACTAGTCCATGGAACACCTGTCCATATCACATGAGGTATCCTTTGTGAAAATGATAAACACTAAGTGCTATGCTCTGAAACTTGAGCTTATATATCCATATAAGCCTTTCTATATTTCACCCATGTGAGATTTGAAGGTGTTACAAAAACTATAAAAGACTTTACCTCAATCTTTGGAGTTATCACATTGTATCGGCCACAAAATAGAGAGTAAGTGTAGATATTGAAACCTTGGGAGTGAGTGTATTTTTATTAAAAGTCAAGAGTAAGGTAAGTAAGCTTTTTGAGTAATGTATTACTTACAATAACATGTCTTTGAAAAAAGCTTAATATTTACTTAATAAGTTCATACTTTTATATCATGACTCATATTTATGTCATACTTCTTAGAAGAAATTTATTTTTACATGACTTTCTTATTGAATGTTCCACCTGTATTATCTCCCCTTTTTTTGGTTTTGTATAGAACATAAAAAAATTTTATTAAATATTTAGCTTACGTGTCTTTAAAAAGTCAAAATTAGAATATTATATTAATGGTAAATCTATTTAATTTTTTGAGCCAACTAATATAAAATCGCTAGTTAAATCATTAGCTCTTTTAATCTAAAGTATAGAACCTAAGATAAAAATTGCTAACTAACTTTAAAAAAAATTTGCAAATACATAATACTATTAAGATATTAAATTATGATCTTTTTCTAATAGATTGCATACCATTAATTTTAAACTGTAGATTGAGAAGAGGAATTTCAAAATCTTTAATGAGATATTTAAAATACCAGCAAGAAGTAATTTTATGTGTACTCTACTCTCACAAATAAAAAAATTGCTAGTTTTTTTATGAAAATTAGTAGCTAAAGCAAATTCTACATTATATTGTTGTTGTTGTTGTTGTTGTTTATATTAAATAAAAATCTAATGCAGTGAGCTATCTATTATAATAGAGGACGTAAATTAGGAAAATTATGATAAAATATTATAACGAAAAGCTATGTAATAAACAAAAAATGAAACTAATAAGAAATATATCTAAACTAAAAAAGATAAAATTATTATTGCTGCTATTTACTTTAAAAATGATTAAAACTATAGTTACTTATAAGTAAAATAGAAAATTAGTATTTGATTCACGTTAAATGCACATGTGCATTTTATATTATGAAAAGGACAATTGTGCACAAATGTTGAATGACTTTTTTGTCCTTCAATTATAATGTGGGTTGCTATTTTAATGAGAACTAGATATGTCATTATATATCTAATTAGAGTTTTAATACCATTATAACATCCTAGAGAAAAAAATCACATGGCTCAAGTATTTTGCTTTCACTTTCTCACTTCTCCTGATTTCACTCGCTTAATTGGTTTTAATTTAGCCATCAATGGCTAAAGTATTCAAAACACCTCCATTTTTTAATCTCATGTCAATTGAAGCCCCTTATTTTAATCTTGTGCACTTCCTAATGTAAGAGCGTTGGAAAGTTTGTCCCACTATCCAACAAGTCAACACATTCCATGTTGGAAAATCCTCGTATGGTAGCATGTCAGCTTAATTTTGGAACAATATGATTTGTGCTCTAAATGGAAAAAAAAAAAAAAGAAATAAACAAATAACCCATAAATTTTTAAATCTATTATGGTAAAAATTTATGAGTTGTCACTAAGGTTAAAATTTTGCAACAAACATGCATCTATGTTTACAGTAATGTAAAAAATGTCATCAAACATAAGATTTTATCAATTTATTTATCTTTTAACTTATTAAAACAAATGCTTTTATTCGAACTTAAAAGTGCAACATAATACCAAAAATAACAAAAGTAAAGATACATAAATTGACGTGGCTGTTTTAATCTTAAGTTATATGTATTAAGTATGACACTTTTAATGCCACATAAACTTTAGCACGTGAAACTTTAGCATGAATTTAGCATGAATTGAACAAAGCTTTAGCATGTGAAATTTAGGAGGGGGAAACTTTAGCACGCTAAAGTATGACTTTAGCATGTGAAACTTTAGCATGGTAAAATTCATGCTAAAGTATGACTTTTGTTTGATCCCCACTAAGTATGAGAAAGCTTATTATGTGGTAAAATTCATGCCAAAGCTTCACATGAAAATATGTAAGTGTTGTATATTAAAAAATAATTTTAGGTATAAAAAGTTTATATTAGAAATTTATATAAGTGAACACTTTATAGTAGTTCGCCTATGGTTTTTTCTTTTTCCTAAAATTATAAGTTCTTTAAATCTTTTAATGATAAATAAATTTTATATTGCCTATTTAATTGGAGTTGTGTTAGTATTAGGACTCTAAAAAGAGGGAAAGAAAGAATTCACTTACAAAGATTTAAATATATAATTGTGTATTTAATTAGATATTTAATAATATTAGAGATTTAAAAAGCGGGATGCATTTGGCCCTTAATTTTTGGGAAATTTGCTATTTTGACTACTATACTAACTTTGACCACTAAACTTAGTTAATTTCAACAATTTATGACCTAAGTTTATTATACTATAAAAGATATATTTGAATATAAAAATTTTTTCAATTATGTTTTCTTTTCCCAAATTAGATGAATATATACTTTAAGATCTTAGGTATTTAGTCTACATTACAATTATCATATAATTCACTTATGACTCAAGCACACACTATGAACAAAAAAACAAAAGAATTATTATTGTAGCAAAGGTCATTGTGAAAAATTTTAGAAAAAAAATTCTTAGCTCCTAGAATTAATTACTTATATGATAATAAAGAGGAGTTTTAGCAGCAACTCCTTTTCTACATTTTTTCAATATTTTAAAACATTGAAAAAATTATAATAATTATTTTTCCCACAAGGTCATCATTTTGCATGTTGGAACACAAGTTTTTATTCTTAGCAACTAACTTTTTTTCTATACTAAATAACATTAATGCATTTTTATTTTGATTATTTTTTTAGAGCCAGCCAAATCTTGTGAGTTATATGAAAGTAACATTATACATGTATTGCTTTAGGCTTTAATTTTTGGAAACATTATTACTTAACCACCAAATCTAGTTAAATTTGAGAAATATGCCCTAAAGGTTTTATAAATGCTTTTGAACGTTAGTTTTGGCTCAATTTATTTTCTTTTTCCTTCGCTTGAATTATAAAAAGTACGAAAGTGCACAAATGTTAAATGACTTTTTTACTCTTTTATTATAAGATATTTTGTTTTTTTAATGAAACTCAATTTTGCTATTATCTATTTAATTAGAGTCATATTAGCACTAGAAAACTGAAAAAAACACTTAAGTTGCCACTAAATTTAATTTTTTATTGCAAACTTGCCCACTCTTCATTCTATATTACAAAATTACATATTATATGTAATTCATTTTTATGTTAATCTAAAGAAACCCTTAAGTTGCCATTAAATTTTATTTTCTATTACAAACTTACCTACCTTTGATGTTATATTAGAGTTATGCAATTTTTCTTATTTGCATTAATCTTACCTAAAACTCTTAAGTTGCCATTAATTTTTTTTTTACCTCTAGCATGTTGCTCTTAGTTCTATATTACTATCAAATAATACCTTAAGTAAATATCTTATAAAAATTAAAATTTCAATTTAGAACTTAAAAAACTTTCATAGTCAAACCTTTTATTTGAATAAAGACTTAAATATCTGGTAAAATTCATGCTAAAGTTTGTACAAAAAAATAGTTTGTAAAACCCAAAATTTCAACTTTGTATTTAAAAAAGCTTCTTAGTTAGGTACCTCTGAACATAAACTTTTTTTAAATTAAATTTTAAGTTCTTTTACTCTTTTAATGATATACAAATTTCATGTTGTCTTTCTAATTAGAGTTGTGTTACTATTATTTTAAAAAGTATGGTTGTATTATAAAAACAATACATTTGAATATAAATTTTTTGTCAATTAGGTTTTTTTTTCAACTTGGATAAACATTTGCTTTGAAAACTTAGGTATTTAGTCCATCTTAGAGCAATCATATAACTCATCTATGACTTGAGCACATCTTATTAAAAAAATGAAAAAATATATTATTGTGGCAAAGGTCATTCAGAAAAATTTTAGGAAAAAAATTCTTAGCTCCGAGAGTTAGTTTTTTATATTATAATAAAAAGGAATTTTAGCAGCAACTCTTTTTTACATTTTCCAATATTTTCAAACATTGGAAAAATTATAAGAATTATTTTTACCACATGGTCATCTTTTTAATGTTGGAACAAAAATTTTTATTCTACGCAAATAACACTTTTTCTATACTAAAAAATATTAAATTATCATTTTTATTTTTATTATTTTTTAGAGCCAATTAGATCTTACGAGTTGCACAAAAGTGGTGTTATGCATGAATTCTTCTTAAGCTTTAATTTTTGGAAAATCATTACTTTAACCACCAATTTTAGTTAAATTTAACAAATATGCCGTATATTTTTTATACATGGCAAACTTAAGTAAAAAACATTAAATGTCACAAAGAACTTGTGACGGATAGAGTAAAATAATAGTAATACTTAAGACTTACAACCTTCCGTTGGTAGTTAATTATACATTAAAAAAATAATAACAATATATTGAAGTTTTAATTCTATTTACAAAAAGAAAATTTAAATTTTTAACAACAGTCTTTTTACACTATGAGGCGCCTCAAAGGAATTTATGCCCTCGACTTCAACTTTCCAATTTGAGCCTCATACTATCAAGTGGAATTAGAGTTATATGGTTAACTTGGCTTACTTATTACTGAGTTATAGGAATGCATAAATGCTTTAACTTGAATTTTTGGGGTTTAAATGATACTTTTGAAAAAAAAATAGATGATTGTTTGAAATTGATTAATTCAAAATAAGTTTTTATTATTTTTTTTGGAATTTTTCATCCTAAACTAATATCATTTGAAAACTGATTATATATATATATATATATAATAATTTATAGAATAACATTTTTATACAAATTGTTGTGAATTTAAAAAGTATGAACAAGTCAAAATATTGGAAGACCTTTTTACCTTTAAATTTTATTTTATTTCCCTATTTTAATGATACTTAAATTTTTCATTTCCTATTTATTACATTTTAAAAAATTAAAATTCTAGAAAGGAAGAAAAAATTTTCATGGAAAAAAACTAAAAAATTCCACTAAATTTAAAATTTCATAACAGACATGTGTTTGATTTATATTACTATTAAGCACGCCTAAAAACATAATGTTTTTCAATTTATTTAAATTTTAAACTTGAAATATTTTTTTTTAAAACTTAAAAATGCAACTTAATATCTATATATATCTATGTTCATATCTATATGTAAAAAAAAGTGAAAAGATATATAAAATGGCTAAACCTTAAATTTTAAGTTATTAGTTTTCCTTTTAGGTACTCAGATTTTATTCTACTTTAGTGCATTTATTTTTCTATGGTTGACTAATTATATTATAAGAGCAATGCACAAAACTAGGTTTCCAAACTTCAATGATGTGAGTATAATATTTAAATCAATGGGTAGGCATCAATTACACAAAAATAAAAAAAAAACAAAATCATCTAAAGTCCTGAAATCGGTTAACGGAACACCTACACATACTACATGGGCTATCATTTGCAAAAAAGATAAGCGCTAGGTGTTAATGTTCTAAAACTTAAGCCTATATATCTACATAAGGCTTTCAACACTTCACCTATATGAGATATGGGGGTGTTATAAACTCCTCCCCTTATGTACTCAACGTCTTTGTTGGAGTCAATCAGACTACTTAGTTCCTTGGATCAAATAACCTCTATAATCAGACTGCTTAGCCCTTGACAAAGTAGCATCTCAAATTCAGGATCAATCTTTGTAGAAGATGTATGTACACACCTGCTATGCCATATCATCGTGGTCCCGGGTCAGCTCTGATACCATCAGAAATGACCTAAGTTTAGAACTAGTCAATGAAACACCTACTCACACCACATGAGCTATCTTTCATAAAAAGGATAAGCGCTAAATGCTTATTGTAATGACCTAAGTCCAAAACCGGTCAACAGAACGTCTACCTATACCACGTGGGCTATCCTTTAAAAAAGGGTAAGCGGTAGGTGCTTATGTTCTAAAGCTGAAGTCTATATATCTATATAAGGTTTTCCATAGTTCACCAATGTGGGATATGGTGGTGTTACAAAAATCTATAATGACACAAGTCCAAAATCAGTCAACGGAACACTTGCCTGTACCACATGGGTTATCCTTTGAAAAAGGATAAGCACTAGGTACTTATGTTCTAGAACTGGAGACTATATATCCACATAAAGCTTCTCATAATTCATCCATGTAGAATATAGGGGTGTTACACTTATGCTCTGGAACTTGAGTCTATATATCTACATAAAGCTTTTCACATTTCATCCATGTAGGATATAAGGGTGTTACAAAAACTATAAACAAATTTTATCTTAATCTTTGGTGCAATCACATTGAATTTGCCATAAAATAAAGAGTAAGTGTAGATATTGAAACCTTAGGGGTTAGTGTATTTTGATTAAAATTCAAGAGTAGGGTAAGTAAGCTTTTAGAGTAACGTATAGTTACTAAAAATAACATGTCTTTGAAAAAAACACAATATTTTACCTAAGTTTTTTATTGAATGTTCCACTTGTATTATGTTTTTTTTTTGTTTTGTATAGAACATCAAAAAAATTTATTAAAAATTTAGCTTACATCTCTTTAAAAAGTCAAAAAAATGATAATACATTAGTGGTAAATCTATTTAATTATTTGAGCCAACTAATATAAAATGGCCAGTTTAATCTTTAGCTTTTTTAATCTAATGTATAGAACTTAAGATAAAATTTACGAACTTAACTTTTAAAAAAAATTATAAATACATAATACTATTAAGATATTAAGTTTTGATCGTTTCTTAATAGATTGCATAGCATTAATTTTAAATTGTACATTGATAAGAGGAATTTTGAAATCTTTGATGAGATATTAAAAATAACATGAAGTAATTTTATAAGCACTCTACTACCACAAGTAAAAAAGTTATGAATTTTTTTTAATGACAGTTAGTACCTGTAGCAAATTCTACATTATATTATTATTGTTGTTGTTGTTGTCGTTTATATTAAACAAAAATCTTATACAATGAGTTTTCTATTATAATAGATGACGTAAATGTGGAGAATTAAGATGAAATATTGTAATGAAGAGCTATGTAAGAAACAGAAAATGAAACCAATAAGAAATATATCTAAACTAAAAAATGCAGAATTATTGCTGCTGCTATGTATTTTATAAAATAATTAAAATTATAGTTATTTAAGTTAAACATAAAATTAGTATTTGATTCACGTGAAATGCACGTGTGTATTTATATTATAAAAAGTACAAGGATGCACAAATATTAAATTGCTTTTTTGCTTTTCAGTTATAAAGTAGTTTACTATTTTAATGAGACCTAGTTATGTCATTATATGTTTAATTAGAGTTTTAATACCATTATAATATCCTAGAAAAAAATCGCATGGCTCAATGATTTCTCTTTCACTCTCTCACCTCTCTTGATTTCGCTCACTTGATTGGTTTTAATTTAGCCACTAATGGCTAAAGTATTCAAAACACCTCCACTTTTTAATCTCTTATCATTTGAAGCCTCTTATTTTAATCTTGTGCACTTCCTAATGCAAGAGTGTTGGAAAGTTTGTCCCACTATCTAACAAGCCATACATTCCCCATTGGAAAATCCTGGCGTGGCCATATATCGGTTTAATTTTGGAGCAATATGATCTGTGCTCTAAATTGAAAAAAATAAAGAAAAAAATGCAAAAATTTTTTTATCTGTTTTGGAAAAAATTTATGAGTTGTCACTAAAGTTAAAATTTTGCAACAAACTTGCGTCTATGTTTATAGTAATGTGAAAAATATCATCAAACATAAGATTTTGTCAATTTATTTGTTTTTTAGCTTATTAAAACAAATGTTCTTATTAGAACTTAAAAGTGCAACTTAATACCACAAATAAAAAAAGTAAAGATACATAAATTGACGTGACCATTTTACTCTAAAGTTATAAGTATTAAGTATGACACTTTTAATGCCACATAAACTTTAGCATCAATTTAGTGTGTACTAAAGAACGCTTTAGCATGTGAAACTTTAGCATGTGAAATTCAGGAGGCAGAAACTTTAGCATGCTAAAGTATGACTTTAGCATGTGAAACTTTAGCATGTGAAATTCAGGAGGCAGAAACTTTAGCATGCTAAAGTATGACTTTAGCATGTGAAACTTTAGCATGGTAATATTAATGCTAAAGTATGACTGTTGCTTAATCCCCATTGAGTATGAGAAAGCTTATTATGTGGTAAAATTCATGCTAAAGTTTCATATGAAAATCTATAAGTGTTGCATATTAAAAAATAATTTTAGGTATAAAAAGTATATATTAAAAATTTATATAAGTGAACACTTTATAGTAGTTCAACTATAGTTTTTCCTTTATCCTAAAATTATAAGTTCTTTTACTCTTTTAATGATAAATAGCAATATAATTGCCTATTTAATTAGATATGTGGTACCATTAAAATACTAGAAATATAATAAGAGAGGAAAAAAAATGTAAAGTGCAATGCGTTTAGCCTTTAATTTTTGGGAAATTTGCTATTTTGGCTACTAAACTAACTTTGACCACAAAACTTAGTTAATTTTAATAAATATGACCTAAGTTTATTCTACTATAAAAGATATATTTGAATATAAAATTTTTGTCAATTAGGTTTTGTTTTCCCAACTTAGATGAATATATATATACTTGGAGAGCCTAGGTATTTGATACACATTATAGGAATCATCTAATTCACATATGACTCAAGCACATACTATGAACAAAAAAACACCAAAATTATTATTGTAGCAAAAATCATTGTGAAAAATCATAGAAAAAAACTTCTTAGCCCCTAGGATAAGTTACTTATATGATAATAAGAGGAATTTTAGCGGCAACTTCGTTTTTACATTTTTCCAATATTTTAAATCATTGAAAAAATTATAATAATTATTTTTCCCACATGGTCATCATTTTGCATGTTGGTACACAAGTTTTTATTCTTAGCAACTAACTCTTTTTATATTCTAAATAATATCAATTTGTTTTTATTTTTATTATTTTTTTAGAGCCAGTCAAAATCTTATGAGTTGTATCAAAGTAGCATTATGCATGTATTACTTTAGGCTTTAATTTTTTGAAAAATGATTACTTAACGACCAAATTTAGTTAAATTTGACAAATATGCCCTAAATTTTTTATAAATGCTTTTGAATGTTAGTTTTGGCTCAATTTATTTTCTCTTTCCTTTGCTTGTGTTATAAAAAGTATGAAGATACACAAATGTTAAACAACTTTTTTACTCTTCTATTATAAGATATTTGGTTCTTTCAATGAAACTAAAATTTGTCATTATTTATTTAATTATAGTTATATTTGCACTAGAAAACTAAAGAAAACCCTTAAGTTGCCACTCAATTTAATTTTTTAATACAAACTTGCCCACCTTTCATTCTATATTACAAAATTACATATTATATGCAATTCATTTTTACGTTACTCTAAAGAAACCCTTAAGTTACTATTAAATTTTATTTTCTGTCACAAACTTACCTGGTTTTAATTCTATATTAGTTATATGCAATTGTTTTTTTATTTGCATTAATCTTACCTAAAACTATTAAGTTGCCATTAAAAAGTCAAAATTATGATAAAACGTTAATGGTAAATATATTTAATTGTTTGAGCTAACTAATATAAAATCACCAGTTTAATCATTAGCCTTTTAATCTAAAGTATAGAACTTAAGATAAAATTTACTAACTTAACTTTTAAAAAAATTTATAAATACATAATACTATTAAGATATTAAATTATGATCTTTTTTAAACAGATTGCATACCATTAATTTTAAATTGTACATTGATAAGAGAAAATTTGAAATCTTTGATGAGATATAAAAAATACCAGGAAGTAATTTTATAAGTGCTCTATTATCACAAATAAAAAAAATTATCATTTTTTTATGACAAGTAGTACCTATAGCAAATTCTACATTATAGTACTATTATTTTTGTTATTATTGTTGTTGTTTTTGTTGTTGCTGCTGTTGTTGTTGTTATTTATATTAAACAAAAATCTAATACAATGAGCTATTTATTATAATAAATGACATAAATGAGGAGAATTATGATGAAATATTATAATGAAAAGCTATGTAAGAAATAGAAAATGAAACTAATAAGAAATATATCTAAACTAAAAAAGTAAAATTATTATTGCTACTATTTATTTAAAAAATGATTAAAATTATAGTTATTTAAGTAAAACAGAAAATTAGTATTTGATTTACGTGCAAGTATGCATTTACTAGTATATATATATATACACACACACACAGATGACTAACTTTAACCCCTTTATTTTAAAATCAGGGATACATGCACATTCACCACTAACTTTGGGCTAACTGCTTTTAAGTACTATGCTTTTGGGTTGAAGGTGTAGATAATTTTGTTTGACAAGATACGAGAACGTGGAAATCAATTTTAATCTTGAGAGATCGAAATTTTGTCTTAATCATGGCGTGAGGCATGAAACTGTTTGTCGCTGGTTGAGTGGTAAAGACCGGTTATTGCCTTCCAATGGTCGTGAGTCATGGTTTCGTTTGTCGTTTGGGTGGCCAAACAAGGCTACATAAACGACCATGCATACCATAGATTTCCCCCTTTTTTCGAACGGCAAAATAAAGTTTTATTAGAATAAAAAAGGCACAACCATTATTTTAAAGGAAAAAGATGGTAAGTGAATACCCCAAACCTACAAATTATAAGCTGAACCCGAACACCCAATTAAATCAACTAAGCAGAAACGAACACCACCCAACTTACAAACACTTATACCTGCCCAGACACAGACAAAAAGTAGTTCAAAACTCACAAAAACCACCCAAGACAGGGAGAAGACGGAAACCACCTAAATCCCACAACATCTGAAGGCAGCCCTATTTTGAAGGGAAGAAAAATAAATACCCTTCAAGGCCTAAAATGGAAAACATGGTTTCTCCGTTAGTAAGCGAATACATAGTTTGTCCATTAGTATCGATCAATTCATTGGTCGGTTTTTAGTGACCAACTACTGACAGAGTTCGTATAAAACATTGGTTGCTTAGGCGAGTCGCTTATAAGCAACTTGAAATTTACCTATACCAACTAGTGAACAATTGTTTCTTACTTGGTTTACCATGTTGAAGCATTAACCCAAAATTAATAGGCAATAGGTGAAAAGATTTCATCACCATATAAAGTACTTATTAATCTTTTTTCTTAGTCATGTATGATTTTTTCATTTAACACATCTCTTTAAGTGTAGGCTACTTTCGCTCTATAACATGGGTTATTTTTTTATAATGGTTGGGAAAGTTTCAAATATTTGACTGTGATACCATATTAAAGCATTAAACCCAATACTTATTACAAATAGGTAGAGAGGTATTATCACTATATAAAGCATGTACTAACCCCCTTTATTGGTTATGTGTAATTTTCTCACTTAACAAAAACCATAATTTAGCAACCAATATGAGGATCACTTTAAATACAATTTATTGTTGTGATTTCAATAATCTTATCTTAAAATTTTCTCCGAAACCAACATTACCTCATGTGTTGAGTTGATTGCCGACAAGCCCAAGCACAACCAATTAAATTCGAACTCTCATTATCATGCACAATTATTTCTTATAGCTAGAAATATATGTTTTTTCTTTAAAATTAAAAACAGTATTAAAGAATCTTTTTGTTGCTAACATAAAGGCAATGCAAAATTGTAATTCATTCACATGTTGTTTCGGTACCTATCCATATAAAGAAGAGAAAAACAAACAAGTCTCTGCCGGACAAGCTGTCTCATATTGCAGAAAACCGTTCGGTTCGAAGTGTTGAAAGGTATAAATTCGTCCTACTAAATACTAGCGTGAGATACGACGACGTTTGTCTCCATCGTTACGTTGGGTGGTTGGTAGCAGGTTCTTGCTAACCAAGGACGTGAAACTTGGTAATCTTGTCGTTTGGCAGGAGCGCCAAGAAACATTTATGTCATTATGGTGATAAATGGACAGGCAACAGCCTCTATGTCTACAGGCAATAATAATAATAATAATAATAATAATATAACGTTGAATATTCTACGGGTAATACTGATTGTTAAAAAAAAAGATAAAATTTTTTTATTTGAGATGGTAGAATACTTATAAAGATTTTTTCCTCATACATTTAATATCTTATCGAAGATGTTAAAAGTTTTCTTTTCAGCATAAAATTTAAACTTAATAGTATGCAATATGTTAAAAAAAGCTATTAATTTAACGAACTTAGTAATATTATGTAGCTAGCAAATGGCCATTTTACTCCCTCGGATTATAGTTACTATGAGCTTTTAGTACCTTAATTTTGGCGCGGTCCAACTTAGTCCTTCAACTATTAAACGTAGGGCACATTCACCCTTCCACTCATTGGCTTCGTTAACATGCCATTAACTCCATTAGATTTCTAATGGTTCAGTGGCTTGCTTGTAATAATTTAAAGTCTTAGTTACTAAATCACAAAAATGCGTAACTTGGAGTGCTTAATGATAATTAAACACAAACTTAACAAAAGTTTCAAAGCTATAAAAAATATTGGAAAATAAATCTACTAAAAAATAAAAATTACATAATGCTACAAAATAAAAAAGAAATAATTCTACAAGTAATAAAATCAACTAAAAAAATTAACCAATTGCAAAATTAATTTTATTTTCTTTAGAATTAATTACAAAGTTTCAAAAGGAAAAAAAAATCCGACGGACATCTCCATTTATGCCTTCCTGACGGCTCTACTCATCACAGACTGCCCATCATCCCCACTGTCGCATTTGGACCCATAGCTAACAAACAAACCTAAATGATTCCCTTCAAATTGAAACGAATTAAAAAATCTAGACACGGCAAGGAGACAAGTGAGGGATGGTGGAGGAGGCGAAGGCCACTGTGAGGCAGGAACGAAGTGTAGAGCAGCAGGGGCAATGGCTCAAGGAGGGCACACGGCGGGACGAGGGGACATGGTGGCACAAGTCGCAAAGGCAGGTGGAAAGCCGAGATGGGGCAAAGGCAAGTGTCGACATTGGCTCTTCGTCCAAGCTCTTCAATTTCTGACCCTCGATCTTCGATTTTGACATTTGCCATGTCATCCAGGCTCTTCGTCGTTCACCCACCTCATTGTTCACTCATATTCAAACAAGCCTTCATTTGCATAATTTTTGTTGAACTAATTCATTTGGCTAATTAATTTGTTGGACTGATTCATTGATCTTTCATTTGGATTTGTTTCGAGCAGAGACAAAGTGGCGGATGAGAAGAGCGAACAATGGTGGTGGCGGCGTGGTTGTATTTGTTGGAAGAATGATTCAAAGTAGCTGAGTAAAATCAGGAGAAGATTTGTTCTGTTATAAGTTAGTTACTTAATGTTCAAGTTATCCCGAAAATCTAGTTAATTTGATATGCTTTGTTATTCCTTCTATAAGCTCTATAAAAATAGAGCAAACTCAACACGAATAAAGCAAGCAGAACATATACATTCAAAACTATTGTTCTTGTTCTAGTTTTACTATATTGTGGTATCAGAGCCAGGTTCTAACCTAGGCTTTAATAGTTGACAGTATGATGACATCCAACAACTCTTCAGCAAACGTCACACAGCCACAAATTCCAATTTTCAAAGGTGACTCGTATGAATATTGGAGCATAAAAACGAAAACACTCTTCAAGTCCCAGGATTTATGGGATCTTGTAGAGTCTGGCTATCCTGAAGAAAGCTCCAGTACTGAGCCAATGAGCAAGGAAGTCACCAAGAAAGATGCAAAAGCTTTGTTCTTCATTCAACAAGCAGTTGATGAAGCTATTTTGGCAAGAATAGCTGCTGCCACCACAGCCAAGCAGGCATGGAACATCCTTAAGATTGAATAATAGGGTTCTTTGTCAAAGCTACTGTGGATAGATTGTCACATAACAATGGTGTCACCTCTAATTGTCTTTGATTCATATCACACAATATTCTTCGAATCCATACCCTTTGACAAGCTGCTGTAGTTGCTGCTACATATTCGGCTTCAGTTGACGATAATGTTACAAAACTTTGTTTATTTGATATCCATGAAATCGCACCTGAGCCTAAGCTGAAACAATTCCCAATAGTGCTTCTCCTATCATCTTATGATCCAGCCCAATCACTGTTAGTATAACCTTTCAACAGAATACTTGGGACCCGTAAGTACCATATTTCATAGTCTCTGGTTCCAGCTATGTATCTTAAAATTCCTTTTGCAGCCCCAAAGTGATGTTGAGTAGGAGAGTGCATGTACCTCGACACCAATCCTGCAGAGAAAGCAATGTCTGGTCACATGTGAGAAAGATAAAGAAGTCATCCTACTAGACTTCTAAATCTTCTTACCACTATCATTTCAGTACCATCTTGTGCCTGCAACTTTTCACTGGTGTTCATAGGAGTTGCAATCACTTTGCAACTACCCATGTTGAATTGTTTCAATAGATCAACTACATACTTCTTCTGTGATACAAAAATCCCTTCTTCCATTTGCTCCACTTCTAATCCTAGGAAGTAATGCAATTCTCCTAGGTTTGTCATCTCGAATTTTCTAACCATCGAATCCTTAAACTCTTAAATAAGCTGAGCAGAAGAACCTGTATATATCATGTCATCAACCTTTAAGCTAACAAAGATGAAGTCTTCAGTACCTTGTTTTTTCAGATATAATGTAGGTTCATTTGAGCTTCTTTGAAACCCACTAGTTTGAAAGAAGTTATCGATTTTGCTATGCCAAGCTCTAAGAGCTTGCTTCAATCCATATAAAGCTTTCTTGAGCTTGTACACTTTGTGTTCTTCTCCAAGTACTTCAAATCCTTCTGGTTGTTGCCCAAACACTTCTTCATTTAGCTCCCCATTTAAGAATGCGGACTTAACATCAAACTGAAATACTTTCCATTGCTGTTGTGCTGTAAGTGCCAGAAGTATTATGATTGTTTCAAATCTTGCAATAGGAGAGAATGTCTCTTCAAAGTCGATGCCATGTTCTTTAATGTGTCCATGAGCTACCAGCCTCCCCTTATGCTTCTGTATGCTACCATCTGGATAGATCTTCGTCTTGAATATCCATTTGAGGCTGATCATTCTTTTTCCATGGGGCAAATCTGTTAGTTCCCATGTATTATTTCTCTCGCTGGCTATTATTTCGTCCTTCATTGCCTCTTTCTAAACTTCATGTTCCAAGGCTTCTCTGGCACTTGCTGGATCACCAGCAAATAAAGCATAAGTGGTTGCATACAGATCTCTCAACGACTTGGTCTTTTGCAAATGGAGCTCTGGTAACGATTTGCTGACGAAGTTGAAGAGGATCTTGCTGGAGTGATTACTTGAGGTCGTCTTGGAGATTTTCCAATCAGTTCTTCTCCTTTACTTCGTCATTTTTCATGCTTAAGGTGGGTGTATCTTTTTCTAAAACTTCCTCCCAGCCCAGTTTTTCATCAAAAACAACATTACGACTAATGACAATGTTTTTGTTCTCAGGTTCAAACAATCGATATGCTTTAGAAGTTAAGCTATAACCAATGAAAATATAGCGTTTGGATTTCTGGTCTAGTTTACGTCTACCAGTTTGAATCAAGGCATAACAAACACATCCAAAGATACGTAAATGACTTACAGATGGCTTTGACTGGTACCAGGCCTTATATGGCGTCATATTCCATACAGCTTTTGTAGGGGAGATATTTAACAAGTATATTGCTGTAGCTACAGCTTCTGCCCAGAAATCATCAGCAAGATTCTTGGTTTTCATCATAGAACGTGTCATTTCCACTACAGTTTTGTTTTTCCTTTTTACCACGCCGTTCTGTTCGGGAGTATAGGGAGTAGTGAGCTCTCTTTTGATACCTTGGTCTTCACAGAAAGTAGCAAACTCCTTGGAACAGAACTCTCCCCCTCGATCGGTTCTAAGCGTCTTCAGCTTATGACTACTTTGTCTTTCAGCCAAGGCTTTGAACTTCTTAAAATGATCAAATGCTTCTGACTTCACCATAAGAAAGTATACCCAACTCATCCTGGTATAATCATCAGTGAAAAGAAGAAAATACTTACTTCCTGCGTGCAACGCTGTCCTCATAGGTCCACAAATGTCAGCATGAACCAACTCAAGTTTTTCTGTTGCCCGTCTTGACTGTCCTTTAGGAAAGACTCTTCTTGTCTGTTTGCCCAGTACGCATCCTTCACACGCATGCTCGAGGTTTTCAATGATTGGTAATCCTGCCACCATCTCCTTGTTGGCTAGTAACTGTAATCCTTTAACATGTAGGTGACCATAACGTTGATGGCATACTTCTGATTCATGAGACCTGCTACTCATAAACGCATTATCCTTATTGCACAAAAAATCAATAGGGAACATTTGGTTATCTGTCATCTGGGCTTTTAGCATAACTTCACCAGGGCTTGTTTTTGCAACACATGCTCTTTTTTCAAACAAAACAATGTATCCGTTTTCGACAAGCTGCCCAACGCTAATTAAGTTGTGAGTCAAACCTGGTGCAAAATGCACATTGCTGATCAGTTTTTCTTTTCCACTAGCATTGACAGCCACAGTTCCCTTGCCTTCGATTTGAATCTGTTTGTCATTCCCAAGTTATGTGACAACTATCCATAGTAGCTTTGACAAAGAACCTTGTTAAGAACAAAGCATATGGAAATAAAACATCATTCTATAAGGGAGTTGGTTACTAGTAAAGAGATTAAGATAGAATTCTGCAGACCAGAAGAGCAAATTGCTGATATGTTCACAAAAGCATTGCCGCAGCACAAATTTGAAGAACTTTGAAGCTTGCTATACATTACCAACTTTGAATCAAGGGGGAGTGTTGGAAGAATGATTCAAAATAGCTGAGTAAAATTAGGAGAAGATTTGTTCTGTTATAAGTTAGTTACTTAATGTTCAAGTTATCCCAAAAATCTAGTTAATTTTATATGCTCTGTTATTCCTTCTGTAAGCTCTATAAAAAACAGAGCAAACTCATCATGAATAAAGCAAGTAGAACATATACATTTGAAACTATTGTTCTTGTTCTAGTTTTACTACAGTATTTAGTGTTGTATGAGAGGGTTATGAAACACTTAGGACCGGCCTTAGATTATTAGATGGTAAAATATAAGGTATGGAGGAGACGAATAAAGAAGTCTGGTGACTAAAAATGTAATTTTACTAATTAGTCAACTAATAGATTTATGGTCAAAGGGCAAAGTACTCAACGGTCCATAGTCAAGAGACTAAGTTGCACTGTGTGAAAATCCAAGATCCTTTGTGAGCGAGTTGATAAAGTTCGAGGGAGTAAAGTGGATTTTGACCTTAGTAAATTTTATCTTAATTTTTGTATTTTAGGTTCAAAAAGCTAATGATTAAACTAAAAATCGTACATTTGTTGACTCAAACAACTAAATGGATTTACCATTAACATGCTAGAATAACTTTTACTTTTTAAAGAGACATAAGCTAAGTTTTTAATAAATGTTTTAAGGTTGTGTTCAAATAGAAAAAGAAAAAAAAGGACATATCCTAAGTCCATAGATGAGACATTCAAAAGAAACTTAAGCAAAAATAAATTTATTTTAATAAACATGGCACAAGTATGAGTCACGATGTCAAAGTATAAACTTAATAAGCAAACATTGAATTTTTCCAAAGACATATAACTATAAGTAACTATGCATTACTACAAATGTGTATTACCTAACTCTTGACTTTTAATAAAAAATACACTTACACTAAGGTTTTAGATCTACACTTACCTTATAATTTACAGCCGAGTCAATGTAACAATTCTAAATATTGAGGTCAAGTCTTATATAGCTTTTTTTAATGCATACTTATTGATTTAAAAATTACACTCACATTGCTAAAGTTTGAAAATCTAGTTTTACCCATTGTGCATGTGATATAATTAGTTAATCATATGAAAATAGACTCATTAAAAGAGACTAAATTCCTAGTACCTAAAAGAAAAACTAATAACTTATAATTTAAGCTTTAGCACTTCATATTTTTGCACTTTTTATTACACACACACACATATATGTTAAGTTGCACTTTTGGGTTCCGATAAAATATTTTAAGTCTAAAAATTAAATAAATTGATAATAATCATGTTTTTAGGTATGTTTAATAGTTAAATAAATCATAGACATGTTTGTTAAAAAATTTTAAATTTTTTTAAAAAATTTTAAATTTAGTGGCATTTTTTTAGTTTTTTGCCATAAAAAAGACTTATAGAAAACACAAGAAACAATCATTGATTTTTTTTTCTATTTTTTATTTTTCAAAAACTAATCTTATTTTCCTAATATAAAAAATTTTTAAATGGTACAAATGTGTTTAAATTTTAAATATTATAAGTAAATTAAACTTTTGAATGATCAAAGAAAGAAAAATATTAACTTAGTAAACTGAATATAAAAATACTATTTTTTAAAAAAATTAGAATACTCAAAATATGTATCATATGTGAAGAATTTTTGTGTATCAATGTCAATTATGAAAGTATATGAATTCAAAATTATGATAATGAAAAAATAATAAAGCCACAACAAAATTATATTTTGGATAAAAATGAATAAAATTTTGATCCAATACATATAGTACATGTTGGGTATTTCTTTTGTTCTACTGAAACTTATTGCATGTCCTTTTAAGAATTCTCCAACTTCTCCCATTTCATATAGTTCCTTATATGGTTAGAATCTGCAATCAAGGTCTAAAAATATGTAATTTAATTATAGCTTTTGAACAAATAAACCTCCAAACTTCTTTCCTTAAGATATTTAATCTCAGATAAAATAAAAACTTGCAATTAAAAAATTATTGACTTTATCTCTTAACAATTCCAAAAGTACTTAAAGGCTATGAGCCTTCACTATAAAATATAATATTCAAATAAAAATTACTTTTAATTTTTTTAAACAACTTTTTTTTGGGTAATGGTGAAGAATATATTAACTGTTCAAAATTATGAATGCACTTGGCATACCAGGAAAAGATATATTATCTATCATAAAATAGGTATGTTCAATCCTTTCTACGTATCTCGATAGCTTGAAATAATTCATACCGACACAACTATCGAAGTAAATCCTTTGTGCACCTGTTGCATATCACTATTGATGTCATCATGGTAACAATCATTTCGCACTCGCCAAATATGATATATAATTGCTGTTAATGTTATCTTGCAAATTTTACCTGGTGCTAATGTTTTCTTAAAACTTAATCACAAATAGTAAACCCCTTCTCTCTATCTCCTCAATCAACAATGTAAGCCCAGGCAATGGTTGGTTTTGTCAATAACCACTCCGGAGAGTAGGCAGCTGAAGAATAAATTGTTCTGGTTCTCTTCTATTCTCTCACAGAGATAGCACATGTTTGGCCCAGCAAGCCCTGTCTGTATCCATCTGTCTCGTGTACATAGGCCCTTTGAAAGCAGCAACCAAAAACCAAATCAATGTTTTGGCATAGAACTCCTATTCCACATGATGTCCTCCCATAATACATTTTCACCTTCAGGCCTAACCATCTCATACAATTGATGCTCCTTTATGGCATCCAAGACCTTTTATTTGTGACCACATTTTTGACAAGCCATTTTATACACTTATTCACATTACTCTACACCGAACATGTTGTAACCTCTACATTTTCACCTTCAGGCCTAACCATCTCATACAATTGATGTAGTAGGCATGGATCCAAGGAATCCAGAAATGATCTTCCTTAGCGTTAATATCCCGAAGAAGCTTAGATAAAAATGGTGTAATTCCATGAGATACCATCCTTCTGATTTAAGCCCTCTTCATTCTTTAGATTACAGACATTACGCCATGCCACTAAAGGTTTTCAGCTTCCCTCCGCCTTCCTAGACCATAAAAAATTTTGGTAGATAGCATTGATTTTTTTTCAAAATTTTTTTGGGAATTAGAAAAACTGAGTTCCAATATACTTTAATCAAAAGGAGTACTGACCTTATTAACTAAAGTATCCCTACATACGACAAAAGTTTCTTAGCCCACCCTTCCACTCTCGGTTTCAACTTTTTTACCAATGGCTGAAAATCCTGTGCTAGCAGGTTTTCAGCAGACAAAAAGACTCCAAGGTACTTCATTGGGAGCTACCCTCCTCAAAATCCCGAAACTCTAATAATTTCCTCCTTTAGATGACTCACCACTCCTATAAAAATCTCATATTTCACATACAAACCAGACACCTAGCTAAATTCTGTTAAAATTGATTTGATGTGCATAATAGATGGAATATTTGCTTGACACATTAAGATTAGATAATCTACAATACACAAATTTGCAATTTTATGCCTGCTGCATTTCAAATGGAATCTAAAATTTGGCATGCTCTTCAAGTGACTCAAGCTCCTACTGAGGCACTCCATACACAATAGAATAAGATAAGGGGAAATAGGATCGCCTTATTGAAGACCTTTGCCCCCCTGAAAAAACCATAACACTTTCCATTGAGCATAATAGAGTAAGATGGACTTGTCACATGCTCCATGATCAAACCTGTAAAATGTTCAGGGAATCCCAATTGCTGAAGGAGCTCTTTTAAAAATGGCCATTCTACTACGTCATATGCCTTGATAATATCTACCTTCATCATGCAATAAGGTGATACATATTTCTTGTAATATTTCAAAACATTGGAAAATGTAAAAAAAAAAAATTGCTGCAAAAAGTTCCCTCATTACAATACAAGCAACTAATTCTGATAGCCAAGAACTTTTTTTCCTAAACTTTTTACTAATGACCTTTGCTATAATAATAATTTTTTTTATTTTTTTATAATAAATTCTTGAGTCTTACTTGAATTATATTATTGCTTTTAGATAGACCAGATATGTGAGCTTTTCATATAGTATATATACATCCAGGCTGGAAAAAAAAACTTTATTGAAACAAAAATTATATTCAAAGACATTTTTTATAGTAGAACAAACTTAGGCTATAATTGTTAAGTTGAAATTTTAAGTTTTATAAAATAATTATTGTATTTAAGATAATTATTTGATAGTAATATAGAACAAATGGCAACATGCTTGATGCAAAAAATAAAAAATAAAAAATAAAAAAACGTAGTAATAACCTAGGAGTTTTAGCCATTAAAGATAAGATTAACTCAAAAGAAAAAATGCATGCAATACATGAATCTATAATATAGAATCAAGTGTGGGTAGGCTTAAAGCAAAAAACAAAATTTAGTACCAACTTAAGGTCCCTTTTAGTGTTCTAGTGCTAATAAAACTCTAATTAAATAAATAATGAAAAAATTAGTTTTTATTAAAACAACAAAATAACTTGCAATATAAGAATAAAAAAAGATTGTTTAACATTTGTATACTTCTAAACTTTATATTATAACCCTTTTATTTTAAAATTAGGATACATGCACTTCCAGTACTAACTTTAGGCAAACTGCTGTTAATGTAAGGATGCTTTTGGGTTAAAGTTGCAGGTAATTTTGTTTGACAAAATACGAGAACGTGGAAATCGATTTTAATCTTGAGAGATCGAAATTTGTCATAATCAAGGCGTGAGGCTGATCGAAATCTGTCTTAATCAGAGGTCTTCTTCCTAATTCAATGCTACTTGTTTCTTTAGATTTGGAATAAGCCTACCATATTACAGTTGATATGTTCATATTGATGCTTAAATCCCATTTGCGCTTTAAAAGTATATACGACAATTACTTTTGATGTTTGGATACATCTAAAAATATTCAGGTAAGGTCTCTGCATTGTGGTTACTAAGTTGTTGGCCAATGTAGTCATTTTCAGCACTGTGTCTTGTGTCTCTTTTAATCAATAAACTTCTTTGTTGCCGTTAAAAAAAAAAAAAAAGCATTAGACATGAAACTGTTTGTCGCATAATAACCGGTTATAGCCTTCCGAAGGTCGTGAGTCACGGTTTCGTTTGTCGTTAGGGTGGGCAAAATTGTAATAGAACCTATTGTAGTGATTCCGATAATCTTATCCTTTTGTTTGCTAACTATAAAGAGATGCAACATAAATAAGAAAAAAAAAAGTAAGTCTCTCCCGGGCTGTCGATTCTCGTGGACAATTCGTTCCGTTCGAAGGGTTGAAAGGTATAAATTTGTCTTACTAAATACTAGCATTTATGAGTTTTATAACATTACAAGAAAAAAGTAAAAAATTGAAAAACAAATTATTTACTAATCTGCCACTATTTTGCTTTTCTGTGACTGAAAAAGTCGGTCACCAATTGGTCACTAAATCCTTGGTCATTAAGGAGTACCGGCATAGTGACCAATACTAGCGACTAAAAAATCAGTCACCAAATCGATCATAACATTAAATACCTATCTCATTTCTTTAATTTCTGTTTTTCTGGGATTTTTATTTGATTTTCTTTTAACAATTCTTTTATTCTTCACTAAATTTTAGTTATGATGAAGTTTCATGTAAGTTCTTTGAAAACTCCTAACTCAATTTTCCAGAAATTAAAAATGTTTGCTCCACCATTTGTTTAACTTCAACTTTAAATCACTTCATACTCTTCATTCTCCCTAAAAATACGCTTATCAATTTTCTTTAGAACCAAACAAAAAGGGCAACTCTAATCTAACATCATTTCCTCCACCCCCCCTTCGTCAAAATTGGATAGCCTGCTGGTTCGACTCTGCCTTCTAGGTATCAATCTCTGTTTCATTGTTCTCCAGTGCCTTCCACTAGTTGGTCTTCTCATGCTTTTTTAACAATAGTGAGAAACTATAGTGTGAAGGGGGAAGAGACAAGTAAAAGTTAGAATGCAGAGGGAGTCGAGATTAGTGAGAATGGCAAGAACCCCGTTTTTAATTTATATGGGAGAGGTACATGAAATTTGATTGGTTGGATTAATTCTTGCAGATTGCCAACATGGAAGCTTTTTGATGACCGAATAAAGTTGGTCATTAGGTCGGTTACTATAGTGACCGATTACTGACTGCCTAGTGACCAACCTTAGTGACCAAAACTCAAGCGCTCACTAGTCGGTCGGTCTCTTTGTTGGGAAGGCCGTTGTACTTTTTACTAACCGATTTAGTGACTGAAAGCATCTTGACCTCTTAATTTGTCACTAAAATTAAGTTATGTTGTAGTATATAATTGAATAAAAGATGTGAGTTACGATAATTTATAAGTTTGTCAAACTTACAATAAAATAAAAAATAATTAATTTGTCTTTATTTTTTGTTTTTTTTTTTCTGAACGGCAAGAGGAAAAGAATTTATTAAAGGAAGCTGAAAATTGTACAATAAGAAATTTCAAGCTAGGTGTTGGAAATGTAACCTTATGGTGTTAGACACTTTACCCCCATTTCATACCAATACAACAAGCAAGTGTTAGAAACAAATAAAAAAATACACTCACTTAGACAAAACTTGCACCTACCACTACCAATCAAGCAGAATGAAAGATCAAGAAAATTTACCCAAGGCAAATACTGGATCATGACACCAAAGAAACCAAGAGGAGTCAATATTTCTGGATCTCTTTGAAATCAAAATGAAAGACTTATATTGGGTTGCATCAAAAATTGCCCTGCTGTCAAAAGTTTTCCCAGAGAAGACTTCTGCATTTCGACCATTCCATATACACCAAATAGTTACAAGAAGCATAGCTGTCCAGATTCTATTGTTGCAGCATTTCTTAGTTTCTGATGTTTTTGACGTAGAATGCCTGCAAGAGACACATTTCCCCAGGCTGGATTTGCCCCAACAAGCGAAGAGATAAGACTAGATCCAAGAAACATGAGTGCAGTTATTCAGAATATGATCAGCAACTTCAAGTTCACTATCACAGAGAGGACAAAGTGGATCCACCTGGGCAATGCCTTTGATTGCCAAGTTCAGGTTTGTTGGTAATCTGTCTTGAACTGCCTTCCAAGGAAATGTGTTTACTTTTAATGGTATGAAGTTGTTCCACACAGTTCCTCCCTCCACTGCTGAAGCTTGAAACTGAATTTTGTCGATTTACCTCCTAATGTCTAAAGACAAGTAAACTCCATTATGATTTGGATGCCAAAATACCTGGTCGTCCTAATTTGTTGGAATCTGAAGGTTCTGGATTAAATGGGTCAATTGTTGTAATTGCACTTCCTCTCACTCCCTAGGTCCCCTGCGCCATCCCCAACTCCATACCCATTAATTTGTCTTTGTTATCGTAACTATAATTAATTTGTCTTTATTGTAGTTACGATAATTAGCATTTGTGAGTTTTATATAATGGAATAATAAAAGATATGAAATAAGATATATAATATCTAATGATTATATTATTAGACTGAGATAATAATTTTTATTAGGAAAACGCAAAAAGATGAAGGTTGTTGTCTATCTGAGGCAGAAACAAGCGCAAAACAAGATTTATAAATATGAAAAATAGCACTGATGACTGACTTAGACCCTTTATTTTAAAATTAGGATGCGTGCACTTATACAGTGACTAACGGAAAACTAGAAAGTGGAAATAGATTTTAGGAAACTTGATATGTCCTAATTTCTGTGACTCCAGGCGTGAGGCACGAGAGCGTTTGTCGTCGGGTGACCCGTAACCGGTTATTGTCTTCCGAGGGCCATGAGTCACGGTTCCGTTTGTCGTATGGGTGGGCAAAAAAGCCTATATAAGGCACCATTCATGCCCTCGATTTCCCACAGCCAAGCTTAGCCAACCACTAGTTTCCCATAAACAAAAAGCATCCCAATCTCATCGGTAATATCTCTTACTATTCCTTGTTACATTATTATTTCATTTCGTCCTTTGGTTTTCTATAAACTTCAAATAACTCCTTACATTTATGATCAATTTTAGATTACTTTATATTTATGTTCTTTTTATATCCTGTAAACGCATGCAAAAAAATAATAATAATAATAACAAAGAAAATCATACACCAAGAAGCGCTCACGTTTTGAATTTCGTCATGTGATACGTATATACGTTTTGTCATTCTATATAGATACACATCTACTTTTTAATATTAGCTGTGACACTTTCATAATGTTTAAATGGATATGAGATTTGGTTAAAGGAAACCATCATAAAACACACCATTTATTATGTTCACGTGGCACAATATTCATAACATTTCTATAAAAAAAAAGTGTCCTTTTTTGCGACAAATCGAGTAATTCAAAACTGATGCAATCTTCTAGATGCAAATGTTGGTATATGAACATATTTACTTAATTTTCCTGTTCCCAAAGTATAAAAAAAAATTTGCGACAACGTCGCCGTGGCTCAGCCTCCCAAACCAACCCCAATAAAACCGCTTCCCATCCCTTACACAATAACGCTAGAAGACATGCAAGCGCTGGAGGCTCAGAAGCATGGAGAGAACACCTATGTCCTGCTCAGGAATGATCTCGGCTTCAAACTCGAATATGTTCGGAACCTTGATTTTTACGGCGCTGAGTATATCGGACTGCCCTTCCCCATGGTGATTGAGAATGGTGAGGTGGCTTCTTTCTTACACCAAACCGAGGACAAGTGCGGTTGCGCTTGCGATTTGCCGACAGAACCCACTGGCTTGATCTCGGTCGGGTATGTAATATACAAGGGCTACTCCGTGGACACCAATTTAACCTACTACTTCGGCCTCGGTTGGATCAATGGCAACCAGAAGGTGCATACGCATAGTCCTGAATGCTAACCGTTATGCACACACATATTAACTAATGTAACAGGTTTTTTATTTCTCTACTACTAACTCTGCGTCAAACTACACATGTCCAGTTGGTTTTCGCAGAGTTCCTCAGTTCTGGGTGTGAAAGTGCAGATGAAAAAATCGAACAAGAAATCTACAGTAAACTGAAGAAGTGCTCGAAGCTGACGGCTTGTGAATCTATTCCATTCAGGGAGGGTGAGACTCTACTTTTCAAGGCAAAGTGGGACGCCGGTGAGAGCGTATTCCAGAGAACTTGCATTACCGCGCACTTCAAGCGCCAGCTTGCTAAAGGTCCCCATTATCATCCCGTACCCCTTCTTGATGTGTAATTCTATGTTGGCCCTGGGGATGCATAAAGTCGGGAGATTTAAATAAAAGTGGACCCAAGTATGATCAACCCATCTCTTGTCTTCTGGTCCATCATGTTTGTGTTTGTTTGAATAAATCAATGTTGCCATGACTATTGCTATTTAAGGATAGCGACTATGGAATGATGGTGCGTCACTATGACTTTTTTTTCTCGTTGCGATTTTGAAGTAAATGTAAACCACCATACTCCGCACACTTACAATGGATTAATGGTCCATCATTATTTCTCACTCACGTCTCCTTCTTTTGGGTTTAATTGTTTGTCGCCGAAAGAATATATATTGCAAATTTGAATTACTATTGCTAATTAAGGATGGCGGCTTGTGTTTTTCCTAAATTTTTATTTAAAATAGTGAGGTCTAATAGAAAATTAAAGTGGGGTTCATAATAATTTTGCACACTTTTTACTCAATTTTTTCAAATAAAAGTAGGGTCCATAGACACCTCTTTGGTGTACATGAGCCTGCCTCTGTCAATGAAATATGGAAAAGATAGATGAGATATTCATGTTATATAAAATATAAAAGAAAAAAATTTCATTTTAGCCCATAAATTTTATATTCCTTATCACTTGCCTCATTGGCCTTATCTTATGTAACAAAAAAAGTTATTAATTTTTTTATATGTTTGAAGAGAAAATAGAGACAAAAAAAAATTAAAATTCTAGTTGGTAAAATATATGAAAGCTCATGAATTAGTATAGGGCTTCTGATATTCTAATTATTAGTGAAGGGAAGAGACTCACTCATTTTTTTTATTAAGGTAAAATAAACACATTCTTTTGCTCTAATAGGTATTATGAAAATTATGGGGATCTGCTAAAAAATTAAAGTCAGTCCAATTACTAAATTATATGTCACTTATTAATATCTTTCTAAAGAAAGGGACCCCATACTACATATACATATAAATTAGCCACTACGGTTCAAGAACCTTAATATCTAGTTGAGGAAGTAGGCATTATACATAGAACGTTATTCTCTAGTTCCAATGAAGATTTGGGCATAGAGGCATGAGCAAGGAGAAGAGAAGTCTGAGCATGATAATATTGGGCTGAGGAATTGTGTGAGGAGGTGGCGGAGAGAATTGAGGAAGTAAATTAGGAGACTGATGACAGAGATTTAAAAAATTTCTATAGAAGGGTTGAGGGACTTTCAACCGTGAACAATTGATTTGTCTATCTCACGAAATCAGGAAGGCGTCGAGTTGTACTTTGATAACTGAGCTTGGTAGTCAGAGACACAATTATTTTGAGTGATCTCTATTTTCTAAAAATCATACCACTATTTATACTTTTCACCATAAAAATTTGGGGTGGATTACATTTCCTCCCTTTTGTTACTTTTTACACTTTCTCGTCAAGTGTGAAACCTATTGTTACCTTTGTTTTCTCAATACTGGTAGGAAGTAAAGACTATTTTGTAATTAAGGGAGGATAATTTAAACTCTATTATTAGGAAATCTAAATTTAGTAGAAGATAATTATGGAATACAATTACTGATAAAATAGCAAATAAAACCGATAAAAGAGTCTACAAAACTGATAAAAGTATAGGCAAATCAATAAAAAGAATGAAGAAAACTAATAAAAGACAGCTAGGAACTAATTGTTCATCAAAGAAACTAGTTCCTTTTTTACCAGTAACTGTTTGTTCTTTTAGCTCAATGAGATTTTTATTCTTTTATTATTAGTTGACAAATTTGAAGAAAAAAATGAAAATAAAAAATTACTTTTAGAAAAATAAAAATAATATAAAAAGAAAAAATTGAAATAAAACAAAGAACATAATGTATACGGATTTAAAAAAAAGTAAACTAAAAATAGAAGGAATAAACTTGGAAACAAAACACTGACAAAGTTAAATACAGAAATAAGATGAAAAAGTGAAAAAATATTGGAAAGGGAAAAAATGGACAAGCAAAAAGTGAAAATAAATGAAAAAGAAAATAAAAAATAAAACTGGAAAAGGAAAATAAAATGAAAAAATGAAAATAAAGAAAACACTAAATGAAAAATAAAAAAACTGGAAAAAGAAAATAAAAAAACTCGGAACAATATACAAAAAATTCTGAAACAAAGAAAGAAAATAGAAAAAAAAAAAACAGGGTAAAAAGTAAAAAATGAAGTGGAAAAATAGGGAAAAAAACCAACTTCCGCAATACCTTTGGTCACTCTGCCAAATCCAACGGTTTATCTTAAACGGACGGAAAATCTATGGGTATTAAATGCATGTCCTGTAGCACATATCTAGCAGGTGCACACAAATCTGACATTTTTCTTTGCGTAAATTATAATTTGTCCCCTATGATTTAAGTGAAATTATAATTTATCCCTTCTATTTCAGAAATATACACTTTGCCCCCTACTTTTTTTAACACAGTCAAACAGTAATTTTTGAAACCATTATTTATACTATACAGTAGTTATCTTTAAATAATTTCAATTTGTATGGTATTTTTTTTAGACATTTAAAAAATACTGTTTTAAAAACTAAAAAAATACAAAAAGAAAAAAAAAATAATTTAAAATTTTCATTTACTATAAAAAAATACCATACAGATTGAAATTACTGGATGATGATTATCATAATAACTAAATTAAGATTTCAAAATTTGCTGTCTATTAAACAAGAAGGGGGCAAAGTGTATATCTCTGAAATAGAAAGGGCAAAGTGTAATTTCACCTAAACCTTAAGGGGCAAATTGTAATAGTCCCTTTTTCTTTTTAACCTTTTCCTTTGCAATTTAGATAAGAGGAGTGATGTGTGAGACTGGAAGTCTTACACCATTTTCTAGCCATTGATTACAACTAAATCTAATCGCTAAAAATGCCCCATTATTACAAAAATTAAGATATAATTTTTAACAATATCCTTTCCTTTTTCTCTATAAAATTTTCTCCCCATGAATTTCGCCCACGCCAACTTGTCTTCTTTCCTACTGCTTTCATACCAAACCCAATTTTCTTTCTTCCACCATGCTACATCAAAAGAATGAAAAGTTCAGAACATTCGCCAGACAACTACAATTTCATTCCTTTCTTGCTCAAAAGTTTCCCATCCCATCATCCATTACTCTTTTCTTCCCCACTACTTGTCAAACACAATTCTTTTTCTTCTTTGGATTACCTAAAAAGTAATTCTTCTTCTTCAACCACACTACATGAAAGTATTGTTGTACTTCAGAAAAACAAAACACAATGGAGTTGATAGTGGGGATTTCCAATCATGATTGGTTAGTAGTTTCTCTCTTCAATTGTTTGATTTTTTCTTTCATTAGTTGGGGAGAAATTCCATTTCGTGAAAGTTTTTAATATCAATGGGAAAGGCAAACTGAAGGCATGTAACTTCATCTTATTTTAGTTTATTTTCTATAGTTACCCAAACTAAGATCATAATTAAAGTCAAATTCTTGTTCTCTTTTTAGGAATTTTAATATTCACATGGTTTGCTAAGAATGTGATTAATTAGTTTTTATTTTCCAAATCAATGAACCATATGTAAGGCAAGAGTTTGATTCCTTAGATAGCTCTAATATATTTTACAAAGTTTTTGCTAAAGAAAAGGGCTTTGGAATTTGAGTTCGATCAAGTAAAAAAAAGGCTCATACCGATGGTGTGATCAAGTAAAAACCAATACAATGCTAGAAAAATTAAAAAGAAGAGCTCAATAATGAGGACTGGTTGTGAGGCATTACTTAGGGTGGTAAAAGCTAGAAAAGATAAAACTTGGGTTGTAAAATCATACATAAATTTTCACAACCATAATTTGGTTAGTCCTAGAACTGTTTGCTTTTTAAGATGCCATAATAGAACGACACCAGCAGCAAAAAGCCTTGTTGAAAAATTTGATGGAGAGCGGCTTTATACCAAAAAGATAGCAACACTATTTAAAAAAGCTAAAAGTGGATTTACTAATAGAAATTGTTGGAATCACTTAAGAATTTTATGGAAATTAAACCTTGATATGGGAAATGCTTAAACAACTTCAAGTTATTTCTAGAAAAAAAAAGTTGAAACACAAACATATTTATGCAATTTAATGCGATGGTGATAAACACATGGTCAATTTATTTTGGGTGGATGTTCAAGCTTGATTGTCATGTGAGTACTTTGGAGATGGTATTACATTTGATACAAATTATAAGACAAATAAATATAGTATGTCATTTGTACCATTTGTAGGGTTGAAAAATGTCACGAGCTTTACAGAACCTATGGCAACTAAGGTTTATAAGAAGTTTACATATGGGCCTAAACAAATCTGAAAGGAAAAAGGTGATGACTAATTAATTATCATGTTGTTTTATTTGCTTTTAGGTTTTTTATTATCTTATTTCATTTTCAATCCCATGTTCATAGAACATGGTAGAAGTAGCTAGTAGTGGAGTCAATTGAGATATTTAGTTTTTCTATTCCTGAAAACTTGCTATATTTAATTGTGAAAATATGTCAGAAGAAGGAGTTGAGTTTCACCCAAATTTGATTCCTAAAGAGATTGAAGGGTTCTCTCCAATGAGCCTTTAACTCCAACATCAATATAGGTAAAAAAGAAAGAAACATTCTCATATTCAATTCATTATCTGAGTCCCAACAATATTTTGTTCTTCAACGCCCCATAACTCGATCTTTATCCCAAGACCGTAACACTAACATATGAATATCTTTATCTCACACTTGAAAGGAAACCTTTTATAATATGCATGAAAGCTTCTCACAAAATTTTTTCTTTATATGCCAAAGACATAAGTGATGTTGAATTTGCTGAAACACCTTTCTTAGAGCTATTCTAATAGATGCATCTTGTTCAATAATGATAGTTACAAGTTCTTTCCTATACATTGCTTGAAGCCAAGTTTCACTTCAAATCACCAAAAAAACCTTTGCCCAGACTTATCTTGTAGAAAAGCATTACCAAACATAATTAACTGACAATGAAGGTTTGTTAAGGTCTCGGGATAACAATCAAGTTATGGGCCATTGAAGAGCAAAATCAAAATGATATATTTTATAAAAATATCTTGAAAACCTGCCATAATCAAAATGAATCTAAGACCTAAATCCAAAGAGAAGACACGCATTGGCTCACTAAATGAATCAAGATTTCTTCTCTGACATTGTTATCTTTGATATCTCTTTGTTGCCATAGGTTTAGATCTCTTCACTACTTTTGTTAGCCAAAATCACTAACTAATCATAGTTACAGTTGTCCAATGAAGGTTTTTGAACTCTACAATTTCTTTTGACATCGTTTGATGGAAGAAAGAAAAATGGGTTTGATACGGAGAACAATGGGGACGAATACAAGTGAGGAAGAAGATGAGTCGGCATGAGCAAAAGACATTGAGAGAAAATTTTAGAGTAAAAAAAGAAATGATATTATTAAAAATTATATCTTAATTTTTATGATAACGGTGTATTTTTAACCATTAGATTTAGTCGTAATCAGTGGCTCAAAAATGGTGTAAGACTTTTAATCTTACACCAGTATAAATGTGTAAAGGCTCTCCAAGTAATTCCCCAAGCTTGAATGCCGAGGTAAGTAAATCCTTAGTTATTTTCCTTGAATAATTTTTATTAGGCAAAGAAAACAAGCTAAGAAGGTTAAGTTGAGTTCTAAAATGTAATTGGTACCTAAAGGGCAAAAGGGCATAAAGGTAATTTTGACCCAAGTCAGTGGCATGATCATAAATTCTATGAAATTAGGTTCATGCAAGCATTTTGAGATAAATAAGTTAAGGCCATAAGTGTTTCTAGCCATTGAACTAAAAGTGAAAGTTAAAGGTGAAAAATGCACTAAGTGAGAAATTAAGCTATTATGTCTTATAATGGCTTAAATGACTTAAGGTTAAAGTATTTGGGTAAGAAAAACCTTTCAATGGGACAAAAGAGTGACGGTGTGGGAAGAGTTTAAGTGATCTAAGTGAATCAAAGCTAAGGTTGATGGTCATAGTAACAAGTGCAAGAGAATTGGGTTAGATGGGTGTAGTTGGTTATATTTTGAAGTGATGAGAACTATTCATCACCTCCTCAATCTACCATTTTTGTGGATCTCTCTCCTCCATAGCTCTACATCTTCAAACCTCCCAAATCACCCAAAATTTCATGAAATTTGAAGGTCCCAAAGCCATCCTAATAAGCCATTAGCTCATTTTTTATGGAATTCGGGCATTTGAGCTTGGTTTTGCAAATTTTTGGTTCAAACCCTAAGATAAGTGTCTTTGATCCTCATGGGTTATTTCTAATCTTGTTAAGTGGTTAGAAATGGTCCTAATTTCATGCCATTGGTGTCAAATTTGGTTGAATTCAAGTTTAGAACTCAAAGGAACTCCATTAAACTCAAATGTGCTTATTACTTGCTTCTTGCTTTAAGGACTATTTGAGGTAAGGGATTTAAGTTAATTCAACTCAAATAATGCATATAAATGTAGTATTACATGTAGGAATGAAGTATAAACAAGTCCCATGTGAATTGGCTTTGGGAATGAAAGATTGAGAAAGTTTTTGCGTAGGATAGCACATTATCAGGCAATGCTGGAAGGCATTGGTGATGCATTGGTGACGTGTTGCCGTGGCAACACAAATTGGCAGTGCATCATCGTTGACTTTTCTAAAAACCCGAGAACTGATGCCTTTGGCGAAGTGTCACCAAGGGCGTCACGAAGACATAAATCTTTCAAGCTCGAGGCACCTCAACGATGTCTTAATCTCTCAGTTATCATCCCTATGCCATTCTAAGACATCTAGTACTCATTCCTAAGCTGAAATTATGCATTATTTAGGTGGTAGCTAAGTGGTGTGGTTAAGGTAGAGTAAGGAATGGTGGCTGAAAGGGTTAAAGTGCTTAAGTTGCTAATAGAGCACTAAGGGGATTAAGGTGGGTTTCAGATTCTTTGTTGGCCCATGTAGGAGGCCTTAGACCTTTGTGCAATAAAAAGGAAACCTAAGAAGATCCTTACCAAACCTTGTGGTTTGGCATGTAAGCCACTAAGAGCTTGGTAAGTTGAACAACATAAGGCAACTACCTTGCATAATATGTTAAGGGAAGAGACGGGTAAGAAGGGAGTAAGTGACAACTTACTCTAAATAGCTCAATAGAGGCAAGTAAGGGTTAAGTAAGTGATGACTTACTCTAAGGTGCTCGTAAAAGGATTTTATGGGATTGGTTAAGTGCTAGCATAGGATACGAGAGCTAGTATTCGAGTACTCCAGCCGTAATAGCTCATAGCAAGTCCAGCACCTATGGGTGTAAGGAAGTTATAAGTGCATTTGCATGTGCATATTTCATTCATCCATTCATCTATCTATTATTTGCATTGTTTGTTGTCCTTATTTTTGTTTCTGGTTGTGTTCTTGGTTGCTTGTTGTTCTGTATGTTGTATATATATATTTGCTTGTTGTGCCATGGATGCTTGCTTTTGTTTCCCTTGTAGGTGTCGAATCCCTTACTAAGTAGTTACCCTTCAAGTGTTGTGTAGTTTTTAAGCGGGTTAGTCGAGCTTAACAATTGATAAGGGGTAGCTTTTAAGGCTAAGTTTTATTGGTTTGCAAGTATTCTCTAAGTAAGAAACCTCAAGTTTCTAAGCTACTTATAGCATATGCTAGTACTGACCAAGGTGTTTGCTTTATAATTTTAGGCTAAGCGAGTACAAGGAAAGTATGACTCACTTAAAGCTAGTTTGCTTGTATGTGTTTTTTTTATGATATGAATACCTTTTCTTCTTTTTGGCTTCCTCAATCCCCAAGGAAGTAGTGCATCAGACTCAAGTTGTTCATTTCAAATGTTTTATCATGTCTTCTTTAAAGTCTTAAATCATACTCTCATCATTTCCTGTATAGATTAAATCATCTATGTAGAAAGAAACATGATAAAGTCTTGATATAGAACGTTGGCTTACTTATGCTCCTCCTGAATCCTTGATTTGTAAAGTATCCATCAATGAGACCGTACCAAGCACATGGTGCTTGCTTTAACCCTGTATAAGGTTTTCTTTAATTTAAGGACTTTATCTTTATGCCCTTTAGCCACAAATCCTGGTGATTATTCCACGTAGATTTCTTCTTTAAGGATTCCATTTAGAAATGCTGACTTTACATCCAGTTGATAGATTTTCCATTTCTTTTGCGCAGCCAAAGTGATTAATGCCCAAATTGTATATAGTTTTGCAACTGGAGTAAAGGTTTCAAAATAGTCAATACCTGTTTGTTTTGAGTAGCCCTTGGGGACTAACCTTGCTTTGTGTTTTTATAGTGTTCTATCGGGGTTAAGTTTTGTTTTGTATGCCTACTTAACTCTAATGACTTCTTTGTCTTATGGCTGATCCATCAATTCCCATGTTTGGTTTTTCTCAATCATTCTGATATCTTCATTTATCACTTTCAGCCATGCTTCTTGCTTTGCAGCAGCTTTATAACTCTTAGGTTCTACCAATATGAAACTATATCTTTCATATAGTTTTATAAGTGACTTTGAGTTTCTTGGCCTTTATTCTGAATCATTAGAACCTGTGTGCAATGAAGACTTTAGAGCTACTAGCTAGGATAAAGTTCCTTCGTCATCTTTAATTTGTTTGTCTTTTGGTTCTTTACTTGAAGTTGATACTGGTGGGATGTATATCTTCACTTGAACTCCACATCGTGGCAAAATGTCAACTTCTCAATCTCTAGATGGTAAATTTTGTATCCTTTGGATTGTGCGCTATAGTCCATAAAGATTCCTTTTTTGCTCTTGTTGTTGAGCTTACCTCTTTTTCCTTGTATGACATTGATGTAACATATGCTACTGAAGACTCTGAGATGTTTGGTTGAAGGCTTCCATTCATTCCTTGCTTTAATTGGTGTTTTGCTTTCTACAGCTTTGGTTGGGCACCTATTAAGTACATAAAGGGCAGTACATATGGTTTTTGCACAAAATGTTTTTGGCAAACCATTATCTGCCAGCATTGACCTTGCCATCTTCATCATAGTTCTATCCTTTTTTTTAGATATACCATTTCTTTTTTGTGCATAGCCGATAGTGAGTTGCTAATTAATTCCTTCCTCCTTGTAGAGCTTGTCAAATTCTCCTGATGTATACTCATTTCCTCTATCACTTCTTAGTGTCTTAATGTGATGACCACTTTGTTTTCCACTAAATGCATGAATTTCTTGAATATTCTAAATACTTTTGATCTTTTTTTCTTGAAATAAACCAAAGTCGTTCTACTCAATTCATCAACGAAGAGAAAGAAATACCGATTTTGATTGGAGTAATCATCCTCATCAGCCCGCATATGTCTGTATGAATTAGCTCCAATAGCATTTTGGCTCTCCAAGAAGCTTAAGACAAAAGTGGTTGTTGATGTTGTTTCCTAAGTAGACATTCTTCATATGTATGGTTTATAACTTCTATCTTTGATAAGTCATTGATCATTTTTTGTTGTTGAAGAGTCTTCAACCCTTAAAGGTTAGAGTGGCCAAGCCTTTTATGCCATAACCAAGAATCGTTATCTTGTGCTTTCATGACAATTTGAGTTGCGTACCTCCATTGAATAAGAAAGTTTCTTCTTTTCATCTTGATCTTGGTGATGACTAGATTCTTGTCCTCTGTATTATAGATAGTGCAGTAACCTCATTCAAAGCGAATTGTATATCCATGCTCTGTCATTTGGCCAACACTTAGTAGATTTTCTGCCAGATCTGGGACACATACGACATCATATATGTATAGTGTATCTTTCTTTGTTTGGACTGCTACAATACCTTTACTTATGATCTTGATAGATTTTTCGTCTACTAGTTGCACCTTCGAACTATAAGCGGTGTCTAGTATGGAGGACACCTCTTGATTTGGTGTCATTTGATTGCTGCAGGCACTATCGATCAGCCACATATTCTTGTTTTGTTTAGCGGTTACTTGGCAGACATAGAAGATGTCTCATGCTTGGTTTGTAGTTGTTGCCATGATAATTCTTGAAAAAATAATATCTGCCATCGCCTACTATAGAGTGAATAGTGATTATGCATCTTTTGCCTCCTCATCCTCCAACTTTGCAATTTGTGTCTTGTTCAACATGGAAGTATCCATAGGAATATTAATTCCTTTTCGGACAACATTGCACAATTTTTGAGACAAAATATATGTTTTCATTTTGATCCTCCAATAATCATAGTTTTTGTCAGAGAAAACAGAAAGACAACTTGGTAATTTTTTGAGACAGCCATTAGTGATGAATTTTTTGATTATTGAGATTATCTAGGAAGCATTAGTTGACCTACACCCAAGTAAATTACCAGATGAGGCTCTGATACCACTGTTGACTTTTTTAGAATGGTTTAGTTCATGTTTAGAATATTTGGAATAGTTGGTAAATAATTTGAAATAGTTAAAGGACTGACTTTGGTCCCTTACTAGATAAAATTCATTAACTCAAAATAATTCTCTGACATAAATTTTTGAAATTCTGATTTAACTATTCGTTAACTGTGTTCCAGTAAATTTAAATAGTTTAATATTTTTTATAGCAAATAGATAATTTAAATTAATATTTTTTTTCTTCCTGGATAAAAAAAGTTCAATTTACAAAAAGCTAAAAAAAGATAAGTTAACATACTTCATCCAATGGGGCCAAAATGGAATGTTTTCTTAGCCATTAAGTATTTATATAAGTTTTTTTAATTTTTTAAATTTGTGCCAGTCTTTAACGGTTCCCAAGTGTGAGTCACGCACCCCTTTGTCGCAATGACGACCCAGGTAGCCGGTAACTGGTGACTGTCATTGAAATGGCCTGAGTCACGGTGTTGTTTGTCGCTAGTGTCGGCAATAGCCTGCAATAAAGATTCCTCCATACGCTACATTTCTCACAACAAACCAAAGCGGACGGTCCACCGCTTTCCCAGAGCATGGTAACATCTCTCGTTTCCTGCTAGCAGCATCCCTTTATCTTCTATGGGTTTTCTTGAATCTTCAAATCTTCAAACTATTTAACTTCTTCAGATATTTGATGTAAATGCTGAAAACTTGTTTGCGAAAATGTTTCAGGACTGCAAAATTTCAGCATTTATCTTGTTGCAGCCCAGATGAATCCGAGTGTTGTCTTTAGGAAGGTTTAGTAGCTGTTCAGTAGAGTGATTGTTTTGCGAAGTGAAAGACGTCTGGCAACATGATCGCTGCCCCAGTTATAAGCACGACAGGCTTTGTTCCGTACAAGGGTGTAAGATGAGCCCCCAGGCACCAGTCCCAGCAACAGCGTCGAAAACCATCGGTGCCAAAACATTGCTTCCCCGATCAACATACAAATCCCGACCACAGATCCCATTTTCAGGGATTTCAGGAACATACACAACGCTAGAAGAAAGGCGGGCGCTAGAGGCTCAGAAGCAGGGAGCAATCACATATGCCCTGCTCAAGAGCGAGCTCAGTTTCCCCGTAGAGTACGCGGGACATCGAAATTGGTCCGGTTATGTGTACAGGGGCCTGCCGTTCCCCAAGGTCATTGAAACCGATCGGGTGGCCTGTTTCGTGCACGTAATGGACGACGGTAATAACATCCATCAAACTTACGGGGATGGTCAGATTTCGGCCGGTGGTGTGGCATATAAGGGACAGTGTCCAGAAACCGGAAGAACTTACTGCTTTGTTTTCGCCTGGAGCAATGGCAGGCAAAAGGTTGGTAACGTTACATGAACCTTTTCTCGTATTGTTTTTGTTATTTCTAAATTAACTGTAGATATGCCTGCGTGTAGCTGGCTCACACAGAGATCCTAAACATTGCGAATGAAGAGCAAATTGATTGGGAGAGGTTCTACAAGACACTAACTTGGGAGACTAGGAACAAGACCTCTCAAGTTTCGGGAAAGACGGGCGAGTCGTCGATGTATTCCATGATCAATTGGGATGGTGGGGGGAGCAGATTTCAGAGAAGTTGCATTACTATTCATTTGCGGCAGGACCTAGTTGAAAGTAAGCCCCTTGAAAATCCCTTTGGCTCCAAGCCACCGGGTTCCATGAACTAAATTAATGTAGCATGAATAAACTAATTGCCCTTTGGTCTGGCCAACCAATTATAATTTTTTTCTGAGTAATTCTACGTTGTCTGTCGAATTGACGAGGGATGAGCATGAACGAAATATCCTAGTATATATTGACTTCAAGTTTTGTGAATTAAAGCAGACAAACGCCAAGACAAGCACTTTACCCTCATAGTAGCTCCGCCTATTTCGATTTGAATTTGTTAACACCAGACATCTGAATACCAGAAATCATAGATAGAAAATGCTCTAGATGAGGAATTAATTTATTGATAAAGATAAGACAGGCAATAAAATAAATGCAAACTAAAACTAAAAACAAAATGCAATTTGTAAACATGATACAATTTTTTTTTCCTTGTTTGGATCAGAAATGAACTTCATTAATAAATCCAGCAAGCAACTGGGCAAATAATTAACAAGATGCTACTGCAAAAACAAGCAGCATAAGAGTTCTAGAGCAAAGTTGCACTGCTACTTACGAAAACACCCTATCACCTCCACAACCAGAACCCAATCTTATACACGTAAGTCTGGGTGTAGAATCTAGTAATATAGAGAGACGTTGACTCCTGTCCTGCCCCTCGTGTTGAGATCCAGCAAATTTAAAGGCTCAGGGGTGCTTTGAGTAGGAGAAAGAAAATTTAGGGACTAAAGTTGGCATTTTTCTGAGATTCCATTAACTTTAATTACAAAATTGATGGAAGGATCATGTTCAGGACAAACATAGGAAGTTTGAGGACTTTAAGAGGATAATTAAAAGTTAGGGACCTGTTTAGAATAATATGAAAAAGTTTGGGATGACAAATGCCTTTTACCCATTTAAGAAACCAAGTGCTAACAATTATGACTAGCTAGCACCAAATCTCAGTCTTATAAGCGACTAGCCCTAATATAATTTCCTTCAATAGAAAAGTGTGTTCCCTCCATCCAATATTACCAAACACTTTTTTTTGTTTTTTGGAAAAGGCAAGACAAAGGAAATTTCTATTGATAAGGATATAAGAAATATGTACAGAGCAAAAATCCAGCTAGTTGTTGGAAACATAACCCTGATAATGTACATAAAGCTTGGAAAATCCAATGTGTCTGTTGTGAAAGATACCCCAGTTTAACTCAGTTACATAGTGTTACTGCCAAAACTCATAAACTGTAGCTAGATAATGCAACCTAAGGATCATGACACCATTGAAACCAAGAATAGTTGAAGTTCCTGTCTCTTTTTGAAATCTAGATAAAATGACTTGTATTGAATTGTATTGCATATCACACCACAATTGAATGTTTTACTATTGAAGATCTTTGCATTTCTTTCATTCCATATGCACCAAACTGTGATGAGAAGAACCATTACCTAAACCTTAATTGCTCTGGCACTCCTTAAATTATGATGCCTTGGATGTAGAACTTTTGAGAGCACACTTGAGACTTGTCGACGAGTGGACCACTAGGTGTAGATGAGATCCCAGATAAGTGATATTTAAGTGCAACCAAGCAAAATGTGGTTCGCTTCATCCAACACAACACCACACAATGGATAAAGGGGATCCACATGACTAATATTTCAAAGAACAAGATTCAAGTTTGTAGGTAGCCTGTCCTGCGATGTTTTTCGGCAAAAAATATGGACCTTGATTGGCACCAATCTGTTCCACAGGGAACCTTCGGGCCAAAGAGCACTATTGGAATAGGCTTTGCCAATTTTCCATTGTACATTAAAGTGGGACAAAGATCCTCACTTATTTTTTGTTGCATTCTACTTTCTCGTGTGCATTTCTTTTCATCTTTCCCTTTTTCCAAATCTGATTTCATTTTCATCCATTTCACTGTTGTTGCTATCATCGAGCTTTGCTATTCTTTTGGGTTCATCTCTATTATTGTTCTTTAGATTTTCATGATTAAAGATGGTCAACGCCGAGCTTGGTCTACCTACTAAACTCTCATTTGTTGAGGCTGACTCTCTAATACATATTGTGCAAGGTTTCCCAAATCTATCTAAAATTCAGTTAGATCATTGGACCATCGACAGCAGCGCAATAGATCATATTGTGTCTTCATCAAATAATCTTATATGTAAGAGCAATGGTCATTCATTACCTTCTGTACTGTTGCCAAGTGGAGAAAAAACTCCAATTATTTTTGCTGGATCTTTGCCTTTGAATTCCAAATATCATTTACATAAAGTGTTATGTGTTTTGACTATCAAAGTTGATTTGATATCTGTTAGTCAACTTACAGATGAATTAAATTGTTCAGTGACCTTTTCCTCGGGTTGGTGTAGTTTGCAGGACCTAGCTATGAGGAAGATGATTGGTTTGGATAAACGATGTGACGGCCTTTACTATTTGGTAGCATTGGCGATGAAGAAAACCTTGACCAATTCCCATTCATCGCCAAATCATCAACCGGCTTGTAATCTCACAATCTCACCTACTGATCTCTGGCATAGCTGTCTAGGTCATGTTTCTCATTGCCAAAAACTTCTTGAATTTTTCAATTCAACCTATTGATGCTTGTCCTATTTGTCCTTTAGCTAAGCAAACTCGTCTACCTTTATTCTTAGCTCCATTTCATCTGCCAAACCTTTTAATCTTATTCATTGTGATATTTGGAGTCTTTATAAGCATCCATCTCTTTTTGGTGCTCATTATTTTCTTACAATCGTTGATGATTTTTCATGGTTCACTTAGGTTTTTTTAATGCGTCATAAGCATAAGACATAATCTTTATGAAAAATTTTATTTTCCTTTGTCTCTACCCAATTTTCTACTTGTTTGTACTTATAATAATGGAGAATTCATCTCATTGCAAAATTTTTTCAATAAAAAAAGAGTAATTTTTCAACAATCTTGCATTTATACACCTCAACAAAATGGGGTTGTAGAGCACAAACATTGTCATATTCTTGAAATTGCATAGGCTTTAAAAATGCATGCTAATCTTTCCCCAAAATTTTGGGGAGAATGTGTTTTCACCGCTGTGCACATTATTAATAGGGTGCTCACACTGATTCTTTCTTTCAAAACTCATTTTGAGCGTTTTTTCTCTAAATCACCATCATTTTCACATCTTCAAGTTTTTGGTTGTTTAGCCAATGCTACCAATGTCGACCCTTCCCAAAAATCTAATAATTACCCTAAAAAATTTATTTTCATCGATTATCATGTCAGTTCAAAGGCTTATAAGCTTTACGATATTTCCACTCATAAAGTTTTCGCTAGTCAAGATGTGAAATTTTATGAACATGTTTTTCCGTATAATATAATTCAAACTCCTCATTCTGGTCAGTCCCAACCAAACAACCCTATACCCTATCATTTCTTTGAGGCAAACGCGTCTTCCGATCACCACCTTGTCCCTCCAAAAAATTCCAATCCATCTCCAGTTGATAATGATACAATCACCACCAACCCAACTCCAGCTCCTCTTAAAACCTATACTCACCATCCCAAAGATATTTCTACAACTTCTCTAAAAATCCCAGAATCCACAATTCCTGAACCAAAATCACCGATTCCATTATTATCAAGTCTGTCTAACCCATCCCTTGTTTTTCCTAGTCTACCACCACCACCACCCTCACATAAGCCTCTTTGTCACTCTAATTACCCCCATAATCCACAGGTAAAATTACAAGATTACGTTTGCTCTCAGGTCATGCATGCTAGCCCCAACCAATCAAATTCTTTACTTCTAAGTCCGAAAAAAAAAACACTCAATATCCGCTTTCCAATTATGTATCTTATCATCGATACAAGCCTGAGCACAAATCTTTCATAGCTCATGTTAGCCAATTTGTTGAACCACATTCCTACACCGAAGTTGCCACTCATCTTGAATGGCAGGCAGCAATGCAATCAAAACTATAGGTGCTCGAGGCTAATGGTACATGGACTCTCGCCCTTCTTCTAGTTGGTAAAATACCAATTAGCTGTCGTTGGGTCTATAAAATCAAGCACAAGTCTGATGGTTCCATTGAGAGATATAAACCCCGATTGGTGGCTAAGGGATTCACTCAATTGGAAGGTGTTGATTATCAAGATACATTCGCTCTTATTGCCAAGATCATTTATGTTTGTTGTTTGCTTGCCTTTGCAGCTGCTCAAGGTTGGTCCCTCCACCAGTTAGATGTCAACAATGCATTCTTCTATGGAGATCTTCAGGAAGAAATATATATGTCTCCTCCCCCAAGGCTTCGGAGACAGAAAGAGGAACATCTGGTTTGTTGTCTACATAAATTGCTCTATGGTTTGAAGCAAGCCTCATGCCAGTGGTTCGCAAAATTCTTAGAAGCCATTTGATCAGTTGGTTATGTGCAATATAAAGCTAACCGCTCATTATTCATCAAGAGACAAGGTAAGTCTTTTATAGCTCTTTTGATATATATTGATAACATCCTAATTACCGGAAATGATCCTGAGAGTATTACTGATATAAAAACGTTTCTACATAATAATTTCCGTCTTAAGGATCTTAGTGAATTGAAGTATTTTCTAGGAATTGAAATTTCTACTTCTAGAAATGGGATTTTTATCTCTCAACAGAAGTATGCAGTAGAAATTATCAAAGATGCTAGGCTGTTGGGTGAGGTTCCCATTGATATTCCTATGGATAAAGGTTTGAAGTTAAGGCCAGATATCACATCTTCTATACATGTCTTGAGTAGGTTTATGCACCAACTTCGTAAACTTCATATGGAGGTAGCTCTTCAAGTTATCTGATATTTGAAAGGTGTACCTCACAGGGGTTTATTCTTATCCTCAGATAATGATTTCAGATTACGAGCGTACTGTGATTCTGATTGGGCAGGATGTCCACTCACTAGAAGGTATACTATGGGGTACTGTGTTTTCCTTGGACCTTCATTGATATCTTGGAGATTAAAATGACAGCAAACAGTGTTGTTTTCTTTAGCCGAGGCCGAGTATGGCGCAATGATTGGAGCTTGTTGTGAGTTAACATGGCTTCGATATCTGTTAGAGACTTGGACTTGTCCATCATAAACCTGCCACATTACATTGTGATAATAAGGCTGTGTTGCACATTGCAGCCAACCCAGTCTTCCATGAGTGAACTAGGCACATTGAGATGGATTGCCACTACATCAGGGACAAGATCCAATATCGTTCTGTAGCTATAAAGTTTGTGAATACTGGTCTTCAATTGACAAATATTCTAACCAAACCTTTGGGAAATGAGGTTTTCATACCTATGGTTCACAAGTTAGGAGTGCAGAATATCCAGTCTTCAACTTGAGGAGGAGTGTTGGAAAGTCAAATCTGTCATTTGTATTAATAGTAAATACATATTTTTTTTCTTATGTATTCCTTGATTGTAGCAGTGATAGAAGGTAGCAAATTATATATATATATCCCTTCTCAAACATCAATGAAATTTATTCCAACCAATTCAGTCTTTCTTTCATCTTTTCACCAAGTAATCTCCATCATGGATTAAATGCATGTATGCTTTATTTGTCACATATGAAGAAAACTTAAAGTTCTGGACCAAATGTTCAAGTTGTTGTAGTTGTGACTCCTCCCAAGTCCCAATCTCTTAGTCTCCTACGCAACTTCCAATTCCATTCCCAATTCCTCTCTCTACAACTTCTTCTATTACTCACCTTGCAATTACCCACTATTTCTAAGGAGTAAAGACTAAGAAACTTTGACTGTAAACTCTCTTCCCCCACCCAAATATCTCTCCATAATCTCACTACCTAACCATCCCCAACATTCTAGGGGAAAGCCCTAACAAAGTTTAAGCCTAGACCCTCAATCTCATATCCCACCCTAATAATGCCACTCCAAACTCTTCATTTATTTCTTCTTTCACCCTCTTCTCGCCCACCTTCCTCACCATATAAAGATACCATTACTCTATTCCAAAGTAAGCTTACTTCTAACTTGAACCGCCACCACCATTTACTAAGTAAGGCTAAATTTCTAGCTTTTAAACTACCCACACACAAGCCTCCATCTTTTTCCGCTGCTAACAGCATTTTCCACGCTACCTAACCTATTTTCCTACCCTCTCCAATCACCCTCCCCCTCCCCCCCCCCCCCCCCCAAAAGTAAGAATTTTGCAAGCTTTCAGAAAGTTTAAGAACATTTACAATGGTGCTAAATATTGTGAAGAAAAACAGGGAGACATTACTCAACATGGATATCATTAGGGTAATTCTACCACCAATGGAAAGCAAAATTTAAGCTCCATCGATTGAGCCTCTCCTTAAATTTTCTCACTATATGCTGCCAAGAACTTTGCCTTCTCATGCTTGCACCAATTGGCAAACCTAGGTATATGAATGGGGGTTTCTCTGTTTTACAATGCAAGATTTCAGCAGTCCAGGTAACGTCTGAATCAACCACCCCAGCACCATATAATTTTCTCTCTGACATGTTTACTTTGAGGCCCAAAGCAAGCTAAAAAAACTTAAGTACTTGTCTGAGATTTAGCATGTTTTCCATATTCCAAAGACCCATAAACAAAGTCTCATCAGCAAATTGCAAGTGTGTTAGTTCCAGCCTTTATCTGCACTTTGTGATTCACCAATGATCTGCCCAATCATTCGTTTCATCCTTTCTGCAAGCGACTTGGCAATATTTTTGTACATTCTCACGATTAGACTAATCGGCATATAGTCTGTTAGTCCAACTAGGTTTACTTTATTTGGTACCACCGTGGCAGAGGAACAATTGAATTCTTTTTCAAGTTTACTGCTCTTGAAGAACTCATACACAAAATTCATAATCTTTTCTTTGAAAAAGCAAACGAAAAGCCATTTGGTGGCCTAGCTGCTTTTAAGCTACCACATATCAGTATTGTCGCCAATATTTCTTCTTTAGATAAAGGCTTCTCAAGTTCAGCTCTCATTTGAGGAGAAATCTGCTTGAATTTGCTGCTTTTAAAGTTTGGTCTACTGTAATTTTCCTCCATAAATATCTTTCTAAAAGATTCATACACTTCAGCTTTGATGCATTCCGGTTCTTCCACCCAAAGCCCCCCATTGATGTTGCTTTTTGTCCTTCTATAGTCGGCAACACTATGGAAATGTTTTGTATTTTCATCTCCTTTCACAATCCATCTATCACAAGAACATTGTTTCAAGATACATTCTTTTAACCGTTCTGCTTCTATGAACTTCTTCTCAACCTCAACCCTTTACAGTACCTCACCATCAAATAAGTCTCAATATTCAGCTATTTTGTCCCACCTTGCTACTTCTCTTGGTAGGTCATCTACTTGTTTATTTATATCCCCAAATTCCTTAGAACACCAAGCCTTTAAATGCTTCTTGAGATATTTCAGCTTCTCCATTAACACAAACCCCGGCCAACCAGTTATAGAGCTTTCTGACCACACATCCTTAACCAAATCATCAAATGTTGGGTGCTCCATCCGAGCATTGTAGAACCTGAAAGGTGATGAGCCAAAGTCCTTTTAGTTTTGCTTCAGAACAATTGGACAGTGATATAAAAGTCCTTTGTGAAGTGCAAATAGTACTGATTTAGACCATTTTCCAAGAAATCATCTGACATTAAAATTTTGTTGATTCTGCTCAATTTTGCACCGTCCTTAGAGTACTGAGTGAATTTTCTTCCACCAAGCTGAAGATCAGTCAGACCGAATTCAGCAATGAAGTCATTGAATAGATCAGCATCCCGTTGCACAAAATGGCATCCTTTGATCTCTTCTTTCCTTATTACAGAATTAAAGTCTCCACACAGGTACCAAAACCCCTGATATTGGCTTTTGCAATCTAATATATTCCTCCATAACTCTTGTTTCTTAGATAAATTGGAAATTGGAGATTCTCGAACAGGGTTGGAAGCTACAAATTTTGGAAAGGAATGTGAAGAGGCCATAAATCCTGGGAAGAAATGAATTTGTGCCACCAACAGAGACGAGAATGGGCCACAAACTCAGACAAATCTAGCCCAAAATAAAAATAAGGAGGGCCTCGTGGACGCAAATCAAACGTGCTCCAATATGGTAAGTGAGGATTCCTCTAATGGAATGGACCAAGAAGGAAGGTTGGTAGTGATAAGGACCGCAAACAAGGAGTTCACAATTGGACATGGGGGAACCTCGGATTTTGACTGTGTTTCTAAATATTACCGAACCTTTATTCCTTTTCTTGGAAGTCTTAAATTAATTATTCCTATACTTTGGAAAAGAAAAATTAAAATAGAAGTTCACATTACTATTCATTTATCATATAAGAAAACATGCTAAAAATAATTTTTAAAAAAAATTTTATAAAAATGTAAAATGCATTCTATATTTATCTTAGTGAAAGCACATCATAACACTAACAAAGAGGGTACTGATATAATTTCAAAACTAATTTCCATTATTTTGCTAGTTCTGCTTCCGTTTAAATATCAGGAGCAGACATACCCATATTGTTATGGCGCAAATTAGATCTTCTAATTAAATGAATCCTCTGAATTTCGGGGGGTTCACCATCATCAACCGGTTCAGGTTGGACCATCACAATGATAGTTAACGGACCAAAAAGACGAGACGAAACTACTGTCTATGACCAGTAAAAGACCCTGTCTCCTCTAGCCGGTTTCCATATTTTAGTGGGTGGCTAAAATGGCTACTTAAGACTGTTGATAAACTCTGAGTTCTTATTTCCATACATATATCTTTCACGAGGATAATTTTTGAATCTGTGACTAAGAGCCACCACTAGTTTTCATGTGAAAAAGACATAATTACCATTAGATGTAATCATGTTTTAGATATATATTCATTTAGATTAGAAATTTTTACTTTATGGAAATAGAATTTGGGTAAAGATAGAAATAGACTGATATTATCGAATTTACTATCTTTTCATAGAAGTAGTAATTATCATAATGATTTTATTTGGTTCATCTTTTTTCACTTTCAAACACTCATCTATTCTTTATTCTCTCTCTTCAATCTCCCTCATCAATCGCTCAACTTCCTTGCTCCTAAATCTAATCCTCAATCTCTATAAAAACTTGATTGGGTTCATTGTAGTGAGCTTATTTACCATTCTCACCATTTGCACTACAAGAAAATAGCATATTTGCTGTCATACCCCAAAACTTACCCTAATAGTTTCAGGACAATGATGCGATGCACATTTTAAGAAATCAATTTCTTCCAACATACAAGGCTACAAATATGCTAAATAAATCCAAATAATCATCACATGTAATCCAAACTTATTACTTATCTTTAGAATTGAGTGGGAAACCAATTACAACTGAAAATTTCACACATAAAATATTTCTAACCTAAGAGCATTCATTAAATCTCAATTTAATGCTATCTCAAATAGCTAACATTATATTAGTTGCTACTTGCATGAGTGGGAAACAAGAAGATAAGCATGAATGCCTAGTAAGCAGCAGGTTGTCTACCACTCTATAAAACATAAAAATAATTCATAAAATATATAACATGGAGATCAAGCGAAAAAAATCTTATCAAAAATATCATATGTAAAGACTCTCCTAGTGTCTCGTCTACTTTGAATGTCGAGGTAAGTAAATCCCAATTTATTTCCCTCAAATAAGTTTTATTAAGAAAGGAAAGCAAGCTAAGTAAGGATTAAGTTGAGTTCCAAAGTGTGATTGCCACCTAAAGGCCAAAGAGGGAAAAATGATAATTTTGACCTAAACCAATGGCATGACAGTAATTTCAATGAAATTAGGTTCATGCAAGTGTTTTGAGCTAAATGAGTTAAGACCTTAACTATTTATAGCCATTTGAGCCAAAAGTGAAAGTTAAGGGTGAAAAAAATGCACCAAGTGTCAAATTGAGCTATTATGTCTTATAATAGCTTAAGTGCTTAAGGGCAAAGTGTTTTGGTAAAAAAAGCTTTTTTTTTTTTTTTTTGTACCAAGGAATGATAGTGTGGGAAGAGTTTAAGTGGCCTCAGTGAATCAAAGTTAAGGTTGGGGGCCAAAGTGTCAAGTGGAAGAGAGTTGGGTTAATGTAAAGAGGTTGGCTATATAAATGGAAGAGATGACAGTATTCATCATCTCTCCCATTTTCCATTTTCGTAGCTCTTTCTCCTCCATAGCTCTCCACCTTCAAAGGTCCAATTCTAGCCAAAATTCCATGAAAATTGATGGTCCCAAGGCCAACCCAACAAGCCCTTAGCTCAGTTTTTGTGTATATGGTGCATTTGGAGTTATTCTTGCAAGTTTTTTGTTCAAACACAAAGGTAAGCATCTTTGACCCTTGTGGGTTAGTTCTAAGACTGTTAAATGATTAGAAATGGTCTTAATTTCATGTCCTTGGTGTCCAATTTGGTTAAATTCAGGTTTAGAACTCAAAGGAACTCTTTGGAGCTCAAGCGTGCTTGTTGCTTGTTTTTTGCTTTAAGGATGATTTGATGTAAGGGATTTATGTTAATTCAACTCAAATAATTCATACAAATGTTGTATTACATGTGGGAATGAAGTAGAAATAAGACCCATATGAATTGACTTTGGGGATAGGAAGATTGGGCAAGTTTCATGGAAGTTCGCACGCAGTCGCACAATGCTGTAGAGCATTGGCGATGACACCATTTAGCGAAGTGTTGCTATTGGTGATGCATCGCTGAAGGCGTCACCAAGGCATAAGTCATTCAAGCTCAAGGCATCCTAAGAATGTCTCAATCTCTCAGTTATCATCCTTAGGCCAATTTAAGATGTTTCGTAGCCTCGGTTGAGTCTATAACTCATTCCTAAGTTAGGAATTATGCATTATTTAGGTTGTAGCTAAGTGATGTGGTTAAGGTAGGGTAAATAATGGTGACTAAGGGGGTTAAAGTAGTTAAGTTGTTAAGGGAGCACTAAGGGGATTAAGTTGGTTTTGAAACTCTTTGTTGGTCCAAGTGGAAGGTCTTAGACCTTTAGGCAATCGGAAGAAAACTTAAGAGGATCTCAACCAAACCTTATGGTTTGGTAAGTAAGCCACTAAAAAGCCCTTGAGCTTGGCAAGTTGGACCACATAAGGTAGATACCCTGCACAATAGGTTAAAGGAAGAGACGGATAAGGAAGGAGTAAGCAGTGACTTATTCTAAGTAACTCGTCAGTGGTGGGCAAAGGTTAAGTAAGTGACGACTTACTCTACGGCACCCGTAAGTAAGAGGACTTCATGGGCTTATTTAAGTGCTACCATAGGATATGAGGGCCAGTATCCAGGTATATCAGCCGTCTAAACTGATGGCAAGTTTAGCACCTACAGGTATAAGGAAGTCCTAAGTGCATTTGCATGTCATATTTTATCCATCCATCTATCCACTCATTATTTTGCATTGTTTGTTGCTTTTATTCTTGCTTCTAGTTGTGTTGTTGGTTGCTTGCTTGCTTTGTGTATGTGTGTGTATCTGTGTGTGTGTGTGTATGTTTGTATGCTTGTTGTGTTTTGCATGCTTGCATTTGTTTTCCCTTGCAGGTACCGAATCCCTTACTAAGTAATTTAGAGTACTTATCCCTTATGTGTTGTGCAAGTATTAAGTGGGCTAATCTAGCTTAACAATTGGTAAAGGGCAGCTGTTAAGGCAAAGTTTTATTAGATTGAAGGTATTCTCTAAGTAGGAAACTCCAAGTTTCTAAGTTACTTATGACATAAGCTAGTACTGAGCATAGTGTTTGCTTTACAGTTTGAGGCTAAGTGAGCACAAGAAAAGTGTAATTCATCACTTGAGGCTAACTTGCATGGGTGAAGAGCTAAGGATGGATCTTAGTAGTATATGTTACTTCTTCTAAATGTATGGTATTTACATACAAAGAGATTGCCTCTACTAGTATCCATTGGTGTGTATAACACTAAGGTTACTTTTGGGTGCATATAAGATTGAGGTGTTTGTACAAAGTTGTTACTTGAAGTTAAAGCAACTAAATTTTTTATGTCTTGGCTTTTTTTACTTATGTTTTATGAACCAGCATGCTACAGTTTTCTTTATAGTTTCAATTTATTTTTATTGCATAGCCAAGACAATGCATGCAAATTTCCTATGCAGGGTAGGCTGAGTAACTTGTTGCACGTAATGATTTAAGATACTTCATGAGTAATAACTAGCCAATTGTAACCTAAGTGAGATCATAGTTCCCAAGGGGCCAACCAGTGTTAGCAAATCAGGGCACTGTGGCCTTGTTCCGCCACAGTTGTATCATAGTAGGTCAGTGGTCTTAGTAGAGACAATAGGTGACTAAGATCCAAATGTGTCCTTGTACTAAGTGTGGTTAGTACTACTTATAAGTATTCCTAGAGTTGTCTTCTGGCTTTGGTTGCAGGGATATAAGTGGGAACCCAGTAAGGTGCTTATATTGAGACATGGGACCAAGTAAAGGTTCAAGTGGCCCTATGGTATTAGCCATAAGAGAAGTGGCAATTTTTTTGTATAGTCCTAGTGGCACTATGGCATGAATGGCCCAAGGAGCATACCTAATCCTTGAAGGAAGGGAAATTGTGGTTGATGCCTCAAGGGTAATGGTTGAAGTGTGTTAAGGCCTACCAATACACTGACACCAATGGAGGAATCCCCATCATAAGGGCAAGACCAAGGTCAAGGAAATGTCTACTATTTTGTGGATAAGGATTGGATTCAACAAGTAGTCGGAAAGCCCAAGGGTAAGGGCCAAAGAGCACTAAGTTACTAAGGGTGCATTGAGGCCAAGTGAACCATCATCACCTAAGTGCAAGGGCGATATGGATACCAAGAGAGTATTAGACCATGGGGTAAGGGCTAAGGTGCACTAGGGCCATAAGTGCACCCGAGCCAAGAGAGTAACATAGATCAACTAAGAATCACCATTGGTAGAGCACCTAAAAGGACTAGTCTTGAACAGTACAATGCAAAATGGAATAGAACAGAATACCATGCATGGAAGGTCCATAACTATATTATCCCAGTACTCAGGCACAGGACCAACACCCACTAAAACAGAATGAAAAAATATAGATTCATATTCTTGAATATTTAAAATCCAATGGTCCATAATAATCAAAAAATCATATTGCCAAATAACATAAGTAAAACATGCTTGATCCCATAATCATTAGAACACAAATTACATACTTAGAAACATACATAATACATATTTAATTATGTCTAATATATTTAAATGACAAAACTTCATAATAAACTTTCAAATAATAAAGGTGAAATTAAGAAGAAAAGTCTAAAGATTAAACATTCATAGTTTAAAACCAAAGTTTCTTAAAAAAAAAATCAATCTAATTCAATACTTTAAAAATAATAAAATGGATAACAAAATAATAATTTAAGTTTAGAATGATAGAGGCCACTTACCTAAAATTGACTTTTCAACTACCAAAACAACGATTTCGCACTTAAAATAATTATATAAATACTTATTTCAAAATCAAATAAAATTAAGAAATAACCTGAAATTTTTCTCTGTCGGTGACCTAACTTAATATTTATGGAATCTGAGAGCTTGTAGATAGGGCTATAATTTTTCGGTTCTAGGTTGGAACTTGAAATTTTTAGACAAACTCTCCATTCGATGTACATGACGTAACCTAATCCAATCATTTAACCCGAGCCAACCTTAACCTGAAAAAAATTGGGTTGGGTTGAGTTGTTCCAACACTGAGGTCTGGCGTCTAATGAGTGGAGGACATTGATGTCCGTCTCGGAGTCGATGGCTGAAGGCGCTAGTGAATGAGGTGGATGGAAGTCAGGGGACGGAGGGATAGTAAGGGCAGAGGAGAGCTACCGCGAGCGGAGGACTGAGGTGGATGGACGGTGGGTTGACAATCTCAGGGTGACTTAGTGAGTTAGTAGCAGCAGTAGAGCAGCAAGGCTGATGGTTGAGAGAGATGAGTCACAAGGTTGTCAAGCAGAAGCAACAGCCAACACGAGCAGGCGAGGCGACTGGTGAGTGTGCGTTGACTGAGACTGGGAGAGGGAGTTAGACTTAGGGTTAACAATGGATGGTGGGATGGGTTGGGAATAAGGTTAATTGGGGAATTAACAAATAGGTATAGTAGGCCTGGCCCGCTTAGGATAGAAATTCGGGTTTTTCATGTGGATTCGGGTGAAAACCAAACCAACCCATTTTTTTGTCTTTTTGAAATGGGTCGGTTTTAGGTTGACCCCGGATATCATTAATTCCTCTTTTTAACCCGACCCTAATCCGAAAAATTGGTTCGCATTTCGGGTTCAGACCAAATGCTTTCGCCCCTAGCCTACTTGCAAAACTAAGGTTGAAAGCCACAAGGACTAATATGGTTATTGTCCTGATTACTAGTCTCAACCATAACTTGTACTTGCAGTGATAAATTTGTAACATTTTAGCTTTTAGGAACCCGATGTACCCGTCTTCATACAGTAGCGACCCATTCGCATTTATTCGAATTTCACTCTAGAACATTATACCTTCGTTTTCTTCGTTCCAACCCACTACAGCTTGACGGAATGGATATTTTCCGGCCACACCTTACCCAAAATTGCTTTAGAGTGATCCGTCCAAAACACTGCCAAAACATTTATTATCTCTTTCAAAATCTAAAAACTATCAAAATTTTACCCAAATAATTTTATATCCTCTTGAATTTACATAAACATCTTTTTCACAAATATAAGAGAACTCTAAAATAGAACTCACCAAAATTACTTCTCTTGAAGAAGAGAATCCTAAACATGATCTTGAATCTTTACCTTTTCTCATTCTTGAAAAAACCACAACAATGTAAGACTAAAAATAAAACCCTATTTTTTCTTTCAAGATGGTGAGTGTGTATAACTTAGCACTCTCCTATTATGTATCTAACTCTCTTTCTCTATTTTCTCCTTTTTTTTTTCTTTTTCCATTCTTCTTCTCCATGTTTTCTCCTTTCGTTTTCTCTTAATTTTGTTTTATTTTCTTCCACGTCCCTTTTTTCTGTTTTTAAGTTAATATTATTTTCTTCGGTCTTAATTTGGGCTTTCTTTCTTTTCTCTTTTAATCTTTTTATTATTCTTTCTCTTCTTCCCTTGAATCACCAGCCAAACTTCAATCACTAATTTTGTTCCTTAATCTTTGCGCTCTTACAATTAATCAAATAAGCTAAGCTTACTAAAATTTTGGGGTTGTTACATCCTTTCCCTCTTAAAATAAGTTTCATCAGCAAAACTTACATCATCAACTATAAATATTAGGTGTTTCCTATGCATCTTTTACTCATGTTCCTATATCCAATCACCCATTTCCTTACAACCAACTTTATTCACTTTTGGTCGTCTAATACTACAAATCACCTTATCTTATAACTTCAACATGTTGGCTTCATTAATCATTTAGTCCTCCATGAAGCTTCCACTATACTACTTTGATATATTTATACCAGGGATGTCCCCAAAGCAAGAGAAGGTACTCTAATTATATAACTTGTGTTAGTCAATCGAAAGTAATTCAAACCAACCCATAGCTGTCATGGTCTATACTAAAAGATATTGAACAACTAAGACCTTTAAAACTATCGTCCGAACCATAAAAGAAGCCTAGCTAGCCTAAAACCCAAACTCAAGGCCTCACAGATTATCAAACCTATTGCTCTAATACCACTTCTGTTATGCCCCAAAGCCTACATTAAGAGTTCTAAGACAATGACACACCACACATTTGAATAAATAAAATTTCTTTGAACATGCAAGACTACAAATATTCCAACTGAATCCAAATAACCATCACGTGTAATCCAAAACTTATTACTTATCTTTGGCTTTGAGTAGCAAAGCAACCATAATTGAAAATCTGATATATGAAACATCTCTAACCTAAGAGCATTCATTAAAGCTCAATTTAATATTTTCTCCTATATATATATATAATGTATCTAACTCACTTTCTCTAATTTCTCTTTTTTTTTTTCATTCTTCTTCTCCACGCTTTCTCCTTTCGTTTTCCCGTAATTTTCTGTTATTTCCTTCCATGTCTCTCCTTTTTTTGTTCCAATTTTAAGTTTTAGTTCTTTTATTCCACCTTCTCCGGTCTTAAATTGGACTTCCATTATTTTCTATTTTAATTTTTTTATTATTCTCTTTCTTCTCCCCTTTAATCACTGGCCAAACTTCAATCACTAATTTTGTCCCCTAATGTTGGGGCTCCTGCAGTTAATCAAACAAGCTAAGCTTATGAAAATTTTGGGGTTCTTACATTTGCAATGAGAGAAATCATGGCATGCTTTTAACACAAGACAAATTTGCTACGAAAATAATCATCATAACTTTCATTGCAAAAATCCCTGTTGCTAATGAGGAATCATCGCGATATTGAGTCAAGCAGTAAATTCGATGGTCATATGTTGATTCCAAGACGATGATTTCCCTTGGGGAAAGAGTGACGACCAAAATCATAGGAGAGCGTGCCATCGATTCTGTGATGATTTGTGGTTCATATGTTTTTTTTAATTTTAGATTTTTGTGCATATAATTAATTAAACTAGCATATTATATTAATTTTTTTATTATATTAATATTATAGAAACTAATATTAATTTATTGTAGCAAATAATAAAATATTATTAATATAAATATCAATAACTTACATAAATATGTCTCATAAATTGTTAATATAAATATCAATTAAGCCCCTAAACTTTAATTAATTATAAAATTATCCATAATTTTATCGCCTAAATTTATCACCTAACAAACACTATATTACCTATAATTGTACAATCACCCATTATCACAAAATCGCCTAGAATCACTATAGCAACACTTTTGAAAAAAAAAAAACTGAGCTAAGGAAACATACACAATCACACAATCACTCAAATAATCACTAACATTTTACAATTTGCTACATAAACAAAATTAGGCTAAAGAGATAGCTTCATTAGTTGGAATGCTTCTGGAAAATGGCAGAGGAGAGCATAATTCCTTTCGGAATGCTTTTGGAAGAATCAGACAATGAAGGAGAACAGCAAATTGGAGAGACGCTCGACGGATGAGGGAGAAGAGAGAAAAAGGAGGGGAGGGCATGGCGGTGGAGAGAAGTTGCTCAATAGATGGAGGATAGGGCAATGGAGAGGAGGAGATGAAAGGAGTGTAGTATGAATAAAAAATAAGAAGAAAAGGGTAGATGTTTTGGGCCATTAGGAAAATGGCGACGATTTAAATCGTTGCTTTCATTAGGACTATTAGCCTTGATTAGCTGTCATAATTAAGATTAAATCATTGCAAATTTGCGATGCTTATAATTATCGCAATGTATTTAGTTATGATTTCACCATGTGGCACTCGGTGACCCTCGAATCCTATCACACACACTGCAACGATTCAAATCGTTGCAGAAGTCTCTTACCTCCACAAGTGTATTTTAAAGTCTCCTACCTCCTTTAGCATGTCCTACTCCGGTCCATCCCATTGATAAATAGTTATCATGGACAAAAGATGCCTATGTAGCACCCATTCTACCACTTGTCATCCTATTTCATAACAACAAATGACTATACTAGAAGAATATGAATTTCATGCTAAAATTGACACAAACTTGTAATCATAGGGACTTAAAATGTACATTAGCCAAAAATCATCTGTTTCCCCAAAGCACCACAAACAGCTTGCTATTTAGGTTTCTGAACAAAAATAAAAAAAAAAACAACATATTGACTTTTGCGTTCTCTCTGTTGATGTAAGATACTTATTTGTTGACTGAATCTAAAACTTGACCCTCTATTTTGCAACATGAACAAAGGTGGTTTTAGGTACAATCAGGGCCTTCTTTCACCTTCAGCAATAGAATCTCGCCTAAGTCCTTGGCACAAATTATGTGAAGTTCACCAAATTACTTATTTCATAGACTGAATTGATTTATTTATAAGACCAATTGATCAATTTACCGTTGCAAGAGTGCCTACTATTGAAACCCTTGTATGGAGACCCTTAAGTTAACTTTCTTGACCATTGAGCAAGGCTCAATTTTGACAAACCCCACTGAGACTTTCTCTTTTTTCCTATGCATTTCTTTCTTTTCATAGATGGAAGGGGTTGGTGGAAGCATTCCCATGGTAGAGTAGTAGGGCATCTGTTTGATTTGCTAGTGAAAGAACCATTGAGCATACCCTAAACCCTAAACCCCAATGAGACTTTCTCTTTTTTCCTATGCATTTCTTGCTTTTCATAGAAGGAAGGGGTTGATGGAAGCATTCCCATGGTAGAGTAGGTGGGCATCTGTTTGATTTGCTAGTACGGAAACCATTGAGCATACCCTAGGCTGGTGTTCCTCTAAGGGACAATCAGGGTGTGCAACAATCTTGTTCCAACAATCGAGCACAAGTGCATAATCGACAATGAGTTAACCTGGGTGATGGGGTCAAGGCCAAAGTAGAACTCAAGCATCTGGATGCAAATGGAAGCTAAGAAATGAATAAAGGCCATGTGATTCGCATAGGAGTGCCCTAACCTAATGGCTGATGCTCACCCGGTGGCAGGTTGGCATTGGTGGCAGTGATGGAAGGGGCGATGCAGAAGTGGCTAACACTGGAGGATATAGTGGGTGGTTGTAGGTGTGCGAGCTACTAGTGGTTTAAGTACCCAAGATTGAGAATTTGTGTGAATTATAGCTTGAATTTCATATTTTCCAATTTGGTTATTTATTTTTATGAAATAGGATGGCACGTTGCAGAGTGGGTGCCATATAGGTATTTTCCATCCAGGAGAATGATTTAACTAATAGAATTGACCAAAATCACTAGAAGAAAACAAGGCATTTAAGACGGGAAAAAATGTAGGGAAACTATAGGAAATAATCATTTCCTACAATTAAAATCGTCGGACAAAACTGTAGGAAAAAGTAGTGTCGGAAATAAAAACCGTCGGATAAGTGTAAAATTGTGCTACGCTTTTGTGATGCCTGTGGGCCCGAGCTTATCTGACGGTTTTGATATGCATTAACTCCTACGCTTTTTTGACCCTATTAGTCATACGTTTTGTGACCCCATGTGTCCTACGCTTTTGTGACTTTCAATGTACTATGCTTCTATGACAATTTTATGTCCTACGGTTTTGTGGCAAGTTAAAGATTTTATTAAATTAATTTATACACAAATTAAAAGCATATTATCTAGCATTATATGTATATATTATTATTATTATTATGATTTATATTATTATTATTATTATTATTATTATTATTACAATTGATCAAAGTAGTCAATAATTCACTATACATAAAAGTAATCAAATGTCACAAGAAAAGTAAAGTTCAAATAACTACAGGTCTGATATACTATCAATGGGATGTAGTGCCGAGCTGATCATCATCATCTCGCTGGCTACGATCGTCGTCATGATGCTGAGCGGAGGATTCGGTCTATAGGTCATCTGAGAGAGTTGATGCAGGTAAAATCCCCTGCTGAATCAACTTGTTAAGCATGGCGCTTATTGTAGCGTCGGCCTGTCACTCGATCTGAGTGCTAACATCTGCCTGTAACTGGCTAAAATCACTCTGTAACTGGGTGTTCTCAGCCTTCAGCTGAGCAATCTCCTCCGAATCAATACATGGAGCCTAAAATTTTTTGATAAGTATCAATTAACAATGTAAAAATAATAAGAACAACTAGTTAAGTTTATTACAAATGAAAAATACCCGATGTGGTCCAAAAGTGTGGGGATCAGTGAGTCGGAGTGGAACACCCGGTAGTCGGCTTTTTTTGTGGCCCTCATACCTCACTCCATACTTCTGCATCGAATTGTAGGCAGTCCTCTGAATTCTGGTATTTTTCTTGAATCTGCTGGATATATCCATCCTACAAGAAAAAGAAATTAGAGTTACTAAGGAAGTTAATATATTTTAAAAAAATTGTTAGTAGTGGTAAATGAACATTTATTACCTGTAACTGCTGTGAAATCGGATCAATGGGCTAACCGGTCTTCTTGTGTCAGTGAGTATGCAACTACCACTCATCAAATGATGGCTCGACTCCATCTCGGGCTTTTGTCTGCACAATTTTATATATCATTGAAAATTTAAGTGATTAATAAATCATAAAACAAATTAGAATGTATGGAAGGGAGAAGTTGGTACCATACGATCCTAGTGCATCTCGCCTGGGATTGAGCCCATCGTGTGTTTCAGAACAACGCCTGAGGTATCCGCTATGTGCTTGGCATGGGAACCAACCTACGATACTTCTTCCATCTCTCTTGCTCCCACTGGTTACACAACTTGTTCCATACCTGCTGACTGTAGCAGGATGGAACATGTGGCCGTAGTAAATTGTAGTTAGGATTTGCAAAGAAGTTGAGGATCTTCTGAATCGCAACGGCCTTCCAATGATAGACGAGGTTTTACACGGACCGCGAACAGAAGTCGAACACAAACTAATAGATGTTGACGAATTCTCTGGGGTCCCATCTATAGTAGTTCTGGAATATCAAAAGGTGAGTCGCTATTTTTAAAGATATGTACAAACACTTCAACCGGCTGGTTAATGGTAGATACCGTAACAATTTCTTGGGAATCAACATCTTTCATTTGGATGTTACTCTTTCTTTATATCTACTGCTCCTACATTCACGACAATGTGTTAATTTCTCATCTTCCCGATAGAATAACATACAGTTATTCTCAAAAGCATGAATTTTTATATATGGCAACCCAAGTCCTTTTGTGAGTTGTTTCACATCATATAAGGTGTATGGAAGTCTATTAGTTTTAGGCAGCATTTCTTTCATAAGGGTCAATACTCGATCGAAACAACAATCCATCATATTCAACTCACTTTTGCAATTTAACAATTGGATGATTGTAGAAAGGCATGTATGTTTAGTGCACCCATCCCACAACGGTGCATTTGCATCATCCAACAAATTATAAAATTGTTGTGTAGTTGGATTAGATAACCCTTCCATCATTTCAAACACATCGAACACATTTTCATTATTATCACTGCCATTATCAGCTTCTCCAACATCAGCATCAATAAACTCTTCATCCACCAACATTCTTTCAGTATTTCCAGATCCTACATTTGACGATAACGGACCCATTGAATCACGTATCATCTGTTCATACGCATTTACACTACTTAATTCCCCACCTATCCCTCCATATGAGTATGATGCAAAATTGTTACGGGCCATATTGAAATTATGCAGATTGTTATCATATTGCTCATTGTGACGGTGCCATATGTAATAGTTTGATGTAAATCCATATCGAAACAAATGCTCTCTCACTTTCGGCTCCATTCTATAAAATTTGTTACTACATTTACGACAAGGGCATTTAATCATTTCTGACTCCTTCCCACTACATGCAAACTGTAAAAACTCATTAATACCAGCCATAAATTTGGAATTCATATACCCATCTGTATATGTCCTCTGGTACATCCACTCATATCCATTAGCAGCCATTTTGGTTCTATTGTAAAGTAAACAGTAAAAACCCTCAACATAAATACATAATAAATTTATTATATTTCATCTAATATCAATATAATGAAAATGTTTATGAAGTACTTATATATATATATATATATATATATATATGTCATGCACACATGTCAACCTTTTATAACTAAACCACCTACTACATTAAGGTAAGGGCCCTACTCCATTGAAAGTTGCATAAATAGTAAAACATTTTAATAGTTCCATGTTAGTAGCATTTTATGTAAATTTCGGTAGCATTTCCCTTCAGTTCCCGTTCACAGTGTTTCTCAACAATATCAATTTATTGAGAAACACACGACGTGAACAATTTGGGAAATACTATACCAAAATTCACAAACTGCTACTATGACAGGAACACATTAACTGCAATACTACTTATGCAACTTTCAACTGTCCAATTTGGACAATCCATGATTATGTTAATTACAAATATAACTTAATCCAATACATATTGTTTCCCCACAATCTGAATCAGACCAATATTATATTTGTCATCAACAAAATCATGGATGGAGAATCTAAGGTAAAATAAATAAATACTTACTATGCAATAACATACTGTGATAAGTCAGCTACCTACAACAACATAACTATATCTTATAAAAATTAAATAATTACCATTTAAATCACTAACTTCAAAATTAATTTTAAATATCTCGATTGAGCTGAAGAAGGTGTTGAACCAAAAGTGAAAAATGATGCCGAAATAGTAGTAGAGACATGGGGAAGAGGGGGGAAGATATTTACAAGCAAAATCTGTAGCAATATCGTAGGATATATATGAAAAGTTAAACTGCAAGAAAAATGTGTGAAATTTGTAGTAATTCCCGTCAAAAAAATGTAGGAAATTTAAACTATAGGAAAATTGAAGGATTAAAATTCCTACATTTTTAAGATGCCTATTACTTTTTTTTTCTCAAAACCGTAGGATAAAAAAAATGCAGGAAAAGCATAGGATTATATTTCCGACCCTTTTCCTGCATATGTGGTCCCTACTGATTTAATTCGCATCAAAAGCATTGAATAAGTTGGCGCCATAAATTCCCGCCACCATACTCTGACAATTGTCCTACGGTTTTAAATGTCACAAATTTATTGACTGAAAACCGTCGAACATAATTTTTTGTCTGACGATTTTTTGGCGAATAACTTTCCTATGCTTTTTTTCGTAGGAATCTGACGTAGCAAATAATCTTCATCCTTGTAGTGAATAGGACATGATAAAGGAGTTAGTGGACTTTAAGAGGCACTTTTGGAGGTAAGGGACTACTTTAGGATGATCACTAAAGTAAGGAGACCATATTTGGATTTTCACCCTGAATTTGTATGTAGTATTAAAAGTGTCTTTAAAGAATCATTTATTTAGAATTTTCATAAGTGTCTCTCAAACTAAAAACCAATTAAATGATAAAATATTTTGTTTTCATGTTTATAGTATTTCATTTATGTTTCATGGCAAAATGGTAGCAGATATTGCTATGATTTTGCTCCGTAAGCTACTATGATATAAATTGTAGCACATGTGTCATAATTTTTGGCCCCTAAATTCCCCACCTTGGGTTTGAGATGATTTAAATTGTTGGTAGTAGAATCATTGCAATTTGTGATGATTTTTTATCATCGAAAATGCCATCATCAAAAAATTATTACAGAACTTCTCATTGATTGGTTAGCCCATATTGAAGCATCAATTTCACAATGATTCTTTTTTGCCTCAATTTTAATTGTCACTATGCATCATTGCTTTAGCCCTATCCTCTTGTAATGCTAGTTTAGAATGTTTATTGGGTTCATTATTCATATTTTTGTGTGTGATTTCACTAGCAAATTTATTGATTATACAATAAGTTTGATCTACTGGTGGCTGAGTTCAATTATTTGGTGGGTTAGGAGGTTGTTTTCTGTTGGGATGATTGGCTGAAATTAAAAAAAAAAAGATTCAAAGTTGTTAGTAATCCAATTTGTTTTAGGATTGGGTTTAGGTTTTGTTAAGGATTTAGTTTTCCTATTTTAATCTAGGTTAGGTTTTGTAGATCTATAAACAGGTTTTGATTTCTAAGGTTTGAGGGAACTAGAGTTTGCAACTGTGTTTTAGTTTTGATAGCAAAAAAGTTATAGTCATTATAGGTGAGCATGAACAAAATATCACAATATGTACAATGTTTGAAGTTTGTAAATAAAGCACAGACAAACGCCAAGAGCACATTTCCCTCAGAGTAGGTTCCACCCAATTTGATTTGAATTTGTCAAGGCCAGACATTCGTACACCAGAAATCTAAAGTAAAAAATAATCTAGATGAGGAATTAATTTATTGATTAAGATAAGATGGGCAATAAAATAAATTAAAACTAAATCCGATAATAAAATGCAAATTGAAAACATGACACAATTTTCTTTTATCAAAAATAAACTTCATTAATAAAGCTAGCAAGCAACTAGGCAAATAATCATACAAGAAGCTGTTTCAAGAAACAAGCAACACAAAAGTCTTAAAACAATGCTGCGCTACTAGCTACTTACGAAAACTCCCACCTTCATAACTAGAAGCCAATCCAAGATATCTAAGTCTAGGTTTAGAATCCAACATGCAAAGAGATATTGACTCTGTCCTAGACGGCTTTCTAGAAAAAAAAAATTACCTTTTTTATGACCCATCCATTCCAGTAGTAACTCAAACTCCTACTTCTCTCCAAGTTATTTTCATCCATATATTGCACTAGAAATTTAACCATAAATTCACAATCTTGACTGAGCTTCCAAATCAACTTCTTGTGTTGGGATAAGATATTATTCAGTCATAAAACTTTACAAATTTTTCCAATTTAGTCCTAAAATTCATCAACTTGCCAAAGTAGTCCGAAAACTATGAAATCATTAGTTCTATAAGTCCTAATTTAGATATCTTGCTACGAGGCAAATGGAAAAGCTGAGTTGGCACATAACTACTGCTAAATGCTAACTTTTTGACTCATTTGTATATTACTGGTAACTTTGGGAATTGAATTGCTCAAAATGAAAAACAATAGTGATTAAAACACTCATTTCTCCACTTTCAAAACAAAAAATGCAAGTTTGTTTATGTCTAGCTCTACTATGATAAACAAGCCTCTGGTTCTATCATTAGGGCTTTGATCCGGTGGTCTACTCATGTCAATTCAATTAACAATAACTGGAAAGAGGCATATACCTATAGGAAAAAATGGAGACAAAAGATTCAGGTAATTTAGGGGAAGAGAAATCAGCTTCACATAGGAGAGATTTTCTTGAACAACTTCAGCAGCGGTGAGATAATGAGGAATGATGGCCTTCAATCATCTTTGCAATTGTGGCGTTAATGATAACTAGGTAGCCTCCGACAAGACGGGAGAGGGATAGTGGTGTTAGATTTCACAGATCGAATGCTCGAATAAGGCGAAGCTCGGGTTTCAAAAGAGCATTCGGGTTTCTACCTTTAGATTCTAACTCTAGCATCTATGTACATCAATCCCAACCATTTAAAACTCATTTTTCACTTTTAAAATCTCCCTTCAAACCAAATCTCCTCTACTACCCAACACTTCTCTTTGCAAAGCCCCATCTTCCACATATATTGACTTAATCACTTATTTCCACAATAGTTCATACTTATTCTCCACCTTAAATTGCCAAATCCATTTACATAGTAAAGCTACATTCCTCCCCTAAGACTGCCCATGCTAAACCCTCAAATTTCTGTGATTACCACCTTTTCCTAACTTACCCAACAAATTTTCCTACCATCCCTGAAGCCACCCTAGAAAAATTTTCATCAAGAATGTTTACAATTCCCAACATAGCCTTGAATAAGGAAAGAAAGTACAGGGTTATACTAGAAATGCATGATTTCAGAAGCATAGGCCTATCTTTTACAAATAATATCATTGCCTTCCAGTTTTTAGATTTTTTTCTTACTTGGTTAATCACAATCCTCCAAGAACCACTTCCCTTCATCTTTGCACCTAATGGCAAACCTAAGTAGTTAAAATTGTTAGTGTTAATGATTAAAAAATGTGTCTAGAAAGTCAGAAGTCTAAATAAATTCATTAAAAATTTAGGTCTGTAACTTTGAGATAATTAATATATAAAAAAGTTTTTACCTAACAGATATAGAAATGTTTTTGCATAACTTTGATCATGGATCATCTTGGTAACCATTGCAATTACTTGCTTGTTGGATTGGTTTAGATTACTTTGAAACCCTTAATTAGAAATCACTTAAACAATTCTATGATTGCAAGCAAAACATATTCTTTAACTATTTGTGTGGCATGGTAGAATCAAACCTATATGATTGTCCTATTTACTTCAATAATCATCCAAATTTTACTGCTATCTTTAAAGATCCAACATGTTATGAAAGTTTTATCTGCAAAAACTATATACAACATCTATTTTTTATATGGTTCAAGGTTCCCAAAGTTTGGCACTAGTTTGGCACTAGTTTATAGCTATTACAAAGTTATGACTATATCAATAAAACCAAAAGCACTAGACTTTGATACAAGAAAAAAAACACTACTGTTACAAGCTAGCTAATAAAATTCATGTAGCCATGCCATCTAAAGCTAATAAAGTGGAGCGATATCCATATACCTAAAAGATGAATTTTTCAAACTAAAAGAAAAACCTGTAAAGCCTTTAAAACCTTAAGAAACAAAGAAACTATTGATCATCAAAATGGTGAGGTTAAGAGGGAAGGTTTAGCAAAGATAGAGATATAAGAATAGGCTTCTTGGAGACAAAACATAGAAATACTCCTTCACGAGCCAGTTACAGAATTGCTCAAGCCTTTTTTTAAACATTCCAAATTCTAAACACAAAAAGGTATTGAGATGAATTAGAGAGTTTGTGGAACAAGTCTTTCATCCGGTTTATAATGTGAATTCCACAACTTATGAAAAATGTCAAACATTTAAACAACTAAAGGAGGTAAGGTCTATGGGTTAACCAGATATAAGCATTTTGTCCTTCCAATGTAATGTTACAAAAGAGCCATTCAAGATATATGACAAAATTCTAAATGATGATTTCTAGTGTAACAAAAAAGAAATCAAAGAATGTTGGTTAGCTAACACACACAGCAAGGAAGAAAGAAAAACCATTAAAGAGCTTTGATATCAATAAAATCATATGAACCAAGAAAAACCTTAAGTTATTTGAATGGTTTATCCCCATAATTGTCTTGGGTGAAGAAACTATCTTTGACATGTTAAAAGAAACTTTGTTAACATAAAAATGAAAAAATTGAAAATAGTTAACAATAGTTCATACGTCGTCAGCCACACACTATAACAAATTAGCATTTTTTTTATGCCCATAAGCATAGCAGAATTGTAGGGAAAAAAAATTGCTACAATCAAAATTATTGCATTAAAAGGTTGGAAATATCTAGGCATACACAAAAATAATCACAGAATTAGGGCATTCCTCTAATGATTACAATCATTGTAAATATAGTAATGAAACAGCGACAATTACATATAGAAATACCTATGTGATAATTTTTTGTTAATGAAGATTCTTCCATAATCATAAACTCACACTATACCAATTGCTAAATAATGTCACTAATTGTAGCCTTGGTTTAGTGCTTCGTCTCTTCCTAAACCTTAGCCTGGAACCAAAGGAATCAGTAGTGGAAGTCATCATTCTTTGCCCTCAGTTGAGCAATCTCAGCTAATTGGCCATTAATGTATGGCCCATAATGAAGTTGGGAAGGAAAAATTACTTGGCACGAGCCAAAAGTATTAAGATCTACAAAGCGAGGTGGAAGAACTGGTACGCTACACTTCTTTGGCAGGCTAGCTAACTTGCACTATGCATTGTCATCAAACTAGAGATAGTCTTATCATTTTGAGTACTTCTAGGTGATCTACTCAATGTATGCGTTCTAAAATATAAAAAAATAGAGTTTACAAAAATTCTCATATAAGATACTTGTCTCTTTGAGAATAAAAAAATAGAAACCATTACCTGAGTTGACATGCGACCGAATCGTCTAGCTAATAAGGCTTTTTTCATGTATGCAACCTGGTCCACCACTCCTTAAACATGAGGTCTTCTTCATTTTGTACTTTCATCTACACTAATTTAAAGTGCATTAATAAATGAATCAATTATGTATGTATTTTGGAAGAAATAAAATAAGTTGTACTAAAGTTTAGTTTTTATCATCTGATCCCGGTGCATCATGCTAGAAATGAAGCCCGTGGTGTGCTTCTATATGGCGCCTAAGGAGCTAGCTGCATGCTTGGTAGGGGAACCAACTATGGGCCACCTTTTCCAGCTTTCATTCTACCATTGGTCACACAGTTAACGACATAAATACATTTCATGCTGAGAAGCAAGTGTAGCCATAGGTGGGTATAGTCAATGTTTCTGGAGAAGTGCAAGATCTTTTGCACTAACTCTTTCTTCTAATAATAAACTCAATACCTCAAGGAACTCTAGGTATACTGAAAGATGAGGTAGCAAATCTGGCCAAGTCCTATAAATCTCACTGACAGTACTCCTGAAATGATACATAGTCAATTTAAAAAACCTATAATGAAAATTATATCATGATAATTATGTTGGTTAATTAAAAAAGTATTTAATTTTTGAAGTTAGATGCTCTTATATTTCGTGTACTTAGGGCATATGCGTCCCCTGTTGAGTCAAGGGATTTGCGACCATGAGTGCCAAGGTCGATCCCATAGCTCCTATATTGAAGATGGGCCTCTAGGGTTTAGCAAGCCATCCTCAGTTTGCTTGTCATCGGACGATGGCACAACAAAGTGATTATGTTGAAGGACCTGAGCCTGCAGGTAGTTTCGTGCTGGTTGGGCGAATATCAGCTCCGAATCAATAAGGTCATTGTACAATAACTCTCCACCGTTATGATGGACTTAGGGTTGGGACCCATCTGTGGGTTTGTACAATGATGTTTTGGACAAGAATGAAATGTGTCTGAAACGTCCACCCCTAAATGCTAGCTTATGGCTAGGTTGATCATGTGCTAGCCCCATACGCATGAGGCACATGCTGGTGCAGAACTAGGGTGGCTGGCCACTATGTAGATGCCACTTGTAAAGTGGAAGTTTGCAACATTATAGCTAATGAATCGAATGGCCGGCTACCATGTGGTGACTAAGTATTGCACCAACCACATTGTGGATCCTGAAGACAACCATTTCTCCCCTTACATGACCTAGTCTACTAAGAACCCAGGCGTACATTCTAAAGTATGAAAGGTTTTGATGAATTGTTATTTTTTAGTACAATTTATTGAAATTTTAAATTAATTACTAATTACAAGCCTATTCTCGGCAATTTAAAGTTATTATGAATACATAAGTCCCTTAGTTTCCAAATTTTAGCAATCAAGTATTGAAATTCCTAATTAAATTTCTAATTTCAACTATTTAGTTGTTGAAATTTTACCCATTTATAATTAAGTTATACAGTCTTTTAAATTTTAGAGATGAGTAATTATATTATGGCTCTTATCATAATTATGTACCTGTAATTTATAACTATCGCGGAACGGGGTCCTAATGCCCCAAATTTCTCGGCTTGTAGGCCCTTAAGGACTATGAATCTCACTTAGTTATTATTGGCTAACTATTACTTGCCAGTATAATTTAAAATAATTTACGTGCAACTAGTTTCTTAGCCTACCCTGCAAAAGATATGCATGCTTTTGTCCTGGCAATGCAAATGAATAAGTAAACCATTTTGTTAAAAACATTGCTCGAGCATTTCATTTAAAACATGCTTAAATCGTGCCAAGACAGGGAAAGGTTAGTTACTTCAACTTTAAGTAATAGTCTATTCACATTTAACAACGCTAGGACGCACCCAAAAGTAACTCAATGGTTTTACACCACAATGTATCTTAATAGAGGCAACACCTTAGTACAAAAGGTATTATATACATGAGACAAAAACCTAACTAAGATCCTTTACTTGAGCCCCACCTTTGAGCTATCAAAGCTCCAAGTGCAAGCCTTTCCTTAGTCCTCATGCACCACTTAGCCTCTACACTGTAAAGGCATAGAACTTAGTCAGTACGTAGCTCAGTCCACAAGTAAACTTAGAATCACAAGGATTCTAGAGAAAGAATACCTACAAAAAGAGAAGGCTTAGCTCACAACTATCCACTAGTTGTTAGGCCCGATGTTAAAACCTGCACAACAAACTTAAAGGAGTGAGTGCATGAATGCACCTAGTAAGGGTCCCTTGGGGTACCTGCAAAGAAGATAGCAACAAACCAACATGAAATCATGACAAACAAACAATCAAGTAGCCAACCAACATGCAACTCAAGGCAACAACATGTAAGATATGCAATGCATGAATGTATGATATGTAATTCACACAATCCTTGGGACTTCTTGCGCAATAAGTGCCTTCTACTTGCCATGAGCCCAAACGGCAGAGATACTTGAGACATTGGCCCTCATATCCCAAATACTTTACCTCCCTTAAGTCCCACTTATGGGTCCTAGAGTAGGTCATCACCTCCTCTCAAACTTACTCGCCTTACCCTTAATTTATTGTATAGGGTAACCATCTTATGTGGTTTAACTAGCCAAACCCTTAGAGTTTGGCTTAGAGCTCCTTAGTGGCTCACTTACCAAACCAAATGGTTCGGTTTGGATTTTCTTAGGTTCCTTATTCAGTTCTCTTAGGTTTGAGACTTTTTCTTCTAGGCCAATGTAGCCTCTGAAACCGACTTAATCCCCCTTAATGCCTACTTGACAACTTGAGCACTTTTAGCCCCTTGCCACTCTACTTAGCTTTAACTTAACCACCCTACTTAGCTACCTCTTAAATAATGCATAATTCTTAACTTAGGAATGAGTCTAAGACCCAACCAAGGCTACAGAATGTCTTAAATTAGCATAGGGATGATAACCGAGAGTTTGAGACATTCTTAGGATGCCCCGAGCTTGAGTGACTAATGCCTTGGAGGTGCTGTCAGTGATGCGTCGCCAAAGGCATTGACACTTGGGAAATTATGATGCCTAATGGCACTGAATCTCCAATTGGCATCGCCAATGCATTTACAGCATTGTGCAACAGCGTGTGAACTTGCACAAAACTTGCTCAATCTCTCTTATCCTAAGCCCGATTCACATAGGTCTTGTTTTTTCTTCATTCCCACACATAACATTATATTTATATGTATTATTTAAGCTAAATTAACTTGAACCCTTACCTCAAACTTAGCCATGAAGCAAGAATCAAAGCACATGCTCTCTTTAGCTCAACCAAGCTCCCTTGAGTTCCAATCCTAAAACCAATGTGATATGGCACCAAGAACCTCAAATCAAAACCCTTTCTAGCTATGGGAATAACTTAGGACCAGCCCAAATAAAACCAATAACCTTATGTAAGGTTTCAAGTCCAAAACAAGCATCAAAGAGCTAGATTGAAGCAAGAACACCAAAATGGAGCTTGAAGCATCTCGTAATCACCTTGAGGTCTTCAAATTCAATGGGAATTTGTAGAATTAGGGAGCTTTGGAGAAAAAATTCTGGTGGGAAGAGAAAGTTACGAATTTTAGGAAAGAAAGCAAATGGTAAAGGAAGTCAACTAACCTAAAAAAATCCTAACTCCCCCACTAACGCATACTTCTTGTTTTCTTCCTCCTTGACCCTCAAGTTCTCATTTATTTTACTTGGTCACCAAACACTCACCCAAAATTGCCTTTCCTTTGTTGTAAAGATGCCCAAGAGCCTCTTGCACTAGTCCTCTTGGACACTTAAGTCACTTAAGACATAAATGGCTCAATTAAACACTTAGTGAAACTTTTTACTATTTTCCTTAAAAGACAGTTCTAACAGCTAGGATAACTAATGGTCTTGACTTAACTAGGCCAAATTCCTTACTTGACCCTAATTTCATCAAAATTATAGTCATGCTATTCACTTGGGTCAAAATTACCATTTTGCCCCTTTTTGACCTTTAGGTGCCAAACCACATTTAGGAACTCACATACTTATCTAAGCTTGTTTTTCTTGCTTAACAAGGTGCCAACTTGAGGTAATTAATTTAAAAACAATTAAATAAAATAAAAAAATAATACTTGGTTAAGACCCGTCATTAACTAGGAGAGCCGTCACAATAACAACCATGACTTTTTTAAATTGTTCAATTTGGTCCATCTATTTTACAAAGTTTACAATCCCTTTAAAAGTTGTTATCATTATTTGCAATTTAGTAGAATTGTTCTTTTTTTAAAAATTAATTAGTCCATATTCAGTTATCTTGCAATTAAGTCCCTACAAATCAGTACCAACATATACAAAAAAATGTTCAATTAAGTCCCCAAACTTATATGGTTCAACATATTCACCTAGAAATGCTCCACCCATAAATTGTCCAACCATGTCACTAACACACACATATCAACACATAAAAAATTCATGAACTCAAGTTGCAAAATCACATAAATCATCAACATCTTTTTATGGTACTAACATGCAACCAATCATACTTAGAAAAAATAAAAAAAACTATTGAGATTTTGGGTGCCTGGTGCAGAAAGGATGATCCGACACTGCACTATGATGAAAACGTGACCACAATGACCAAAATCACCAACAACACGTTGGGACTAGGGCTATTCATGCAACATGCTCAACCCATTTAATTGACCGATTTGAACTGAATTGATCTGATTAGTCATGCAAGTTTTTTTGCGAGTTAAGGTTCGATTGGGTAGTAAAAATAGAAACCCGATATACATGTCGATAAGTTTAGGTAGTAAAATAAATATTTGGCAAACCTGAACCAACCTTATTTATTTATGTTTAAGTTAATTAGCTTGGTCCATCATATCCCAGCCCGAAAGAGTCATGACCCCAACTTCTACGCACCCAATTCCTAATCCCGATGCCTAATTGCTACTCTCTTATCCCCTCTGAGCTCTCTCTCACTGGACTCACCTCTTTTCCTTCTTGCCAGAGTCACTCTTCTTAACATCAGACCTAGAATAAAGTACAAACTCAACAGAACTCGAAGCATGTAAGCCAAAGAACTCAGTCTCCAAGCACCATTTACCATCTTTATAGATTCAAGTATCACTAATGACCTTGCTTTAAATCCTTCTTTTCTTCATGCAGTATTATGAACAACCATAGTTGTGTTATTGGTTACTTAATTTTTAACAGTTTCATATTTTGACTTTAGTTTATTTTGTCGATGAGTTCAATTGGTGAAGTTTTTTATTTTAACTCTAATTTTAGCTTGTTTGGTGGATTTACATTTTAATGTTATTATATGTTGTTTACGTGTTTTGCATATGGACCATTTTGTTTATAGGAGAAGTTGAAATCTAGTCATACTAAATCAACCTGCATAGCTTTTACATGAGATTTGGGTTCGATGGGGTTTCAAAGCCATATGGGTAGCCCAAAGTTGATACAAGTAAGGTCAAGTTTTGGTGAAAGCCACACGACAAATTTGCCTAGTCAAGACACAGTTGGGAGGATGTTTAGAGTCTTTGTGTGTGAGTGTGAAGAGAGAAGATGAGTTTGAGAGGGAGAAAGTAGTTTTCCCAATTTCTCAAATAGAATTTTTTTTTCAACAAACTATCAAAGAAATATAACTTCGTAAAATGTAAAAGTTTAAGAAATTATTTTATTAATCCAAATGCAATATTATTTAATTTCTTTTCTCTACAATTGCTATTAGATCATTTTTGTGCACTAAAATTGTAGAATATTGTTACTCTCCGAAAATTTTGTTCTGTAAGATTTTGAAAATCTTTAAACCAGTTATACCAACTAAGTTGACTTGTTGCAAATGCATAATGATTATTGAATCCAATTCTATCTCTCATTGTCATGTGAAGCATGTCTTATCTTTAAGAAAAGAAACAGTAGTACCGTGTTTAATTTACCGATAAAACTGTAATGTAAAGTGACACCAACAAAAGCCAAGATTTAAGGTGTAGTGCCATACTCCATACAAGATAAAAATCCAAAACTAAGCTCACTGCAGCCGAGGTCCTTCAAGGTATATATAGCAAATCCTTTCACATTCTAGGTTTAGAATTATTAACTCTAATATATATTTTTGTAATAGATTGTATTAAATTTTATATAATAAAAAAATAAACAGTAATATTATAATCTTTTTGTTGCTAATAAAAATGAGAAAAATTGTGATTCATGAGGTCTTCTGTACTTGTTCAAATAAACAAGAGAAAAACAAACAACCTGGTTCGAAGGGTTGAAAGGTATATATAAAATTGTGTTACTAACAGCATGAGCACGGCGACGTTTGTCTCTATTATCACACATGCGGCGGGCACAGGGCAGCCTGTTATTTCTAACGCACGCGAAACATGGTAAACTTTGTCGCTTGGTAAGAGGCACGGTTTTTTATTATCTTCCTGGAAAAGCTGATAAATGACCAGGCCCACTTTGAAAAACTGGAAACGTGGAAATTCGATTTTAAGCTTGAAAGATCGAAATTTGTCTTACTAGTGGCCTGACGCACGAAACAATTTGTCGTTGGGTGACCGGTAACCGGCTTCCAAGGGTTGTGAGTCACGGTTTCGTTTGTCCTTTGGGCGGGCGGTGAGGCCAGTATAAACCACCATTATAAAGCTGTACATAACCGTTGAATAGCTATTTGGTGCACCAGATCTATAGTGCTACATTTATTTATGATATTTATAAAACTTTCATTACAGCATAAACACCACATCTTTGAAAATGAACATCAAACTTATACAAGACTATTAACACATCTTAAACAATTTTTTTTTTAAGAAAACAACACTTTACAAAACAATACATTTTTCAAAAGAGAACAACATTTCTTATTAAATTAAATAATACTCCCTCCGTCCTATATTCTTTACACCATTCACTTTTCAATAATTAATCTATGATTTTTTATTTTCAACATTTTAGTATATAAATAAAAAACTTTTATATAAGAACGATAAATCAAGACATATAGTTTCTAAATATATTTTTTTAAAATTTTCTCTAACAAATACTAATATAAATAAATTCAAGTAAAACCATGTGAAAAAGTCAAATGGTGCAAAGAATATGAGACGGAGATAATATTATATATGAATAGTTATTTTTTTTCTAAAGTTAACAATATTTTATACAACACCACATTTTAAGAATGGAACAACACTTCTAACAGAATAGAACAATATCATTTACAAACAACATATTACAGATCAACACACATATTTAAATCGAACAACATTATTTATAAGTACTTTTTCTTAGGAAATGAATAACATCTTACAATACAACAAATTTGTAAAAATCAAATTGCAATTTTGATTGTGCTGGAACAGGGCACCAGTGCCTTGATTTTACTAAAACTGGTATGATTCCACTTAGGTTACAATTGGCTAGTTATTACTCGTGAAGTAACTTAAATCGTTATGTGCTACTAGTTACTTAGCCTATCCTGCATAAAAAATATGCATGTGTAGTCCTAGCTATGCAATAACAACAAATTAAAACAAAATTAAAACTAGTGTCACGACAATTAATAAAACCATAATTCAAAACAAGCCAAGATATAAAAACTTTAGTTACTTTAACTTTGAGTAACATATAACTCAATCTTATATGCACTCAAATGTAACCCTAGTGTTATACACACCAATGGACACTAGTAGAGGCAATATCTTTGTATGAAAACATCATACATATAAAAGAAACAAAATACAGCTACTAAGATCCATTTTTAGCTCTTTACTCAAGCAAGCTAGCTTCAAGTCATGAGCAACACTTTTCTTATACTCACTTAGCCTTAAAATAAAAGGCAAACACTTTGGTCAGTACTAGCTTATGTCATAAGTAACTTAGCAACTTGGGGTTTTCTACTTATAGAATACCTTGATTCCAATAAACTTAGCCTTAACAGCTACCTCTTACCAACTGTTAAGCCCAACTAGCCTATTTAATATCTATATAACACTTAAAGGGTGAGTACTCTAAAGTACTTAGTAAGAGATTCGACACCTACAAGGGAAAACAAATGCAAGCATGCAAAGCACGACAAACACATACATGCATACATGCATACATACATACATACATACACACACACACACACACACACACACACACATATATATATATATAACATACAAAGCAAAGCAAACAACCAACAAGACAACTAGAAACAAGATAAGAACAACAACGAACAATGCAAATAATGGATTGATAGATGAATGAATGAAATATGCACATACGAATGCACTTAGGACTTCCTTACACCCGAAGGTGCACTAGACTTGCCGTGAGCTCATACAGCTGGCATACTTGGATACTAGCCCTGGTATCTATGCTAACACTTAACCAATGATATAAAGTCTTATTACGGGTGCCTTAAAGTAAGTCATCATTTACTCAACCCTTGCCCACTATTGATGAGTTACTTAGACTAAGCCACCGCTTACTAATTCCTTACCTGTCTCTTCCCTTAACCTATTGTGTAGAATAGCTGCCTTATGTGGTTAAACTTGCCAAGCTCTTTGAGCTTAGCTTAGGGCTCCTTAGTGGCTTACTTACCAAATCATAATGTTTGGTTAGGATCCTCTTGGGTTTTCTTTTTATTGCCTGAAGGCCTATAACCTCCCACTTGGGCTAACAGAGAATCTAAAACCATCTTAATCCTTTTAGTGCTCCCTTAGCAACTTAAGCACTTTTTAACCCCCTTAGCCACCATTACTTACCTTACCTTAACCACACCACTTAGTTACCACCTACATAATGCATAATTTCCAACTTATGGATGAGTTTTAGACCCAACTGAGGCTATGAAATGTCTTAAATTGGCTTAGAGATTATAACCGAGAGATTGAGATACTCTTAGGATGTCCCGAGCTTGACGGACTTATGCCTTGGCGACGCCATCAGCAACATGTCGCCAACGGCATTAATTCTCGTGTTCCCTGGAAGATCACTGGTGACATGTCACCAACTTACATCACCACCAATGACGCTTTGCTAAATGACGACCTCAACGGTGACATGTCACCAATGCTCTACAACATTGTGTGAATATGTAAAAACTTACACGAAACTTGCTCAATCTTTCAATCGCTTAAGCTAATTCATATGGGTCTTGTTTCTACTTCATTCACACATGTAATACTACATTTCTATGCATTATTTGAGCTGAATTAACTTAAATCCCTTTTCTCAAATCCTTCTTAAAGCGGTAAACAAACAACAAGCACACTTGAGCTCCAATGGAGTCCCTTTGAGTTCTAAGCTTGAATTCAACCAAATTGGATACCAAGGGCACAAAATTAAGACCATTTCTAACCATTTAAGAAGCTTAGAACTAACCCACATGGATTAAAGATGTTTACTTTAGAGTTTGAACCAAAAACGTGTAGGAACAACTCCAAATGCACCAATTCCACAAAAAATGAGCTAAGGGCTTGTTGGGATGGCTTTGGGACCTTCAAATTTCATGAAATTTTGGGTGAAATGGGAGCTTTGATGAGAGAGAAAGCCATAAAAATGGAATGAAGAAGATGATGAATTGTGCTATCCATCTCTTCTCACAATAACCAACTACTCCAACTTAGCCCAATTCTTCTCTACTTGTTACTTTGGCCCTCAAACTTAGCTTTGAAACACTTAGGTCACTTAAACTCTTCTTACACAAACACTCCTTGGTCTCATTGAAAGGTTTTTCTTACCCAAACACTTTGCCTTTAAGTCACTTAAGTCATTATAAGACATAATAGCTCAATTTAACACTTAGTGCATTTTTCACCATTAACTTCCACTTTTGGTTCAAATGGTAGAAATAGTTATAGTCTTAACTTATTTATCTCAAAACACTTGCATGAACCTAATTTTACTAAAATTATGGTCATGCCACTGACTTAGGCCAAAATTACCATTTTACCCTGTTTACCCTTTAGGTGCCAATTACACTTATCTCAAAACACTTGCATGAACCTAATTTTACTAAAATTACGGTCATGCCACCAACTTAGGCCAAACTTACCATTTTACCCCGTTTACCCTTTAGGTGCCAATTACACTTTGGAACTTAGCTTAACCTTACTTAGTCTACTTTTCTTGATTAATCAAACTTATATGTGAAAAATAATTACACTTACTAAACGAAACAACATCATTTACGAATAACACATCTTGGAAAATGAACATCATATTATAGAATAGCACATTTGTCTAAATGCAATAACATTTCTTATTAAATCAAACAACATTATATGCAAATAGGATTTCTTACAAAATGATTGGCCATTTTTGGTACATGGAAGCTTTGGCACAATAATCCAAATCCAGCATTGGTATTTTGCTAATTTTTGACTGATGATTGCTTCAAATTAGGGAAAAGAAAAAGACAACAGGGGCTTTTATTCACAAAAAATTGGTTTCTCACTAACTTGATGATGATGGCGATATGGTTAAGGTCAAATCACCCCACGCTGATTTCATGATTTTTTCACCAGCAAAGAACATTTCTTCTCCACAGTCCTACAGCTACAGCAATACAATGTAGAGCTAGAGCTTCTCCTCCTTTCTACCTTGGTTTCTGTCACTTCTTGGTCCCTTTGCCACCTCTAAGGGAAGAGGAAAAAGTCCTTTGTAGATCAAGAACCTATCCTTGCTGGTGATTGCAGAGTTTCTCAATGATGATTATGGGAAGGATGGGAATTATAGTGAGGATTTGATGAAGATGCAGTTATTTAGGCCACCGAAGATAACTTATTGGCCACTGGATTGTATGAGTTGGAATGGATCTTCAAGATTTGAAGGATCAGTGAGAGATTAATTGCCATCGGTGGGGAAGGGGTCAAGGTTGACAGAGGAAAGTGAGATATATGCAGTAAAGAATGCAACCAAATGAATGAGTGGCACAATTGTCAATAAGTTGAAAGTATAGAAGAAACACACTTGTAAAGCAGGAGTATTTTAGCCTTTGTCATATGATGTTAGAAATAGTACTTACTTTAATGTGATATTGGGAATAGTACTACCGCCCACAACAATAGTGGGTCTCAGTTAACTACTTCCAACCCATTTTTTTCTTGAATTTTGTCTCACTACAGTCAGTTCATCTCTTCTGTCTTCTTCAGCCAACACTCTAATCACAAATCCCAACCTATAGGCCTATCCCATTAGCTATTCCTAATGCTTCTATCCATTTAATCCAATTTCCTCTTTTTTTTGCGCACCAAAACAAGAAGGTTAATTAAAGAATATTATATATTCTTTTAGCGCACAAAAAATCATATTTATAATGTTATAGGACAATAAGTTACTTATAGTATAGGAGAATGGGAAATCCCTACTTTTCTTTCGATTTAAAGGGCAATCTGAATCAGCATTAGTTGTGATTATTGATGCCCCGCAGCATCTTCGTCAGGTGACATGGTGTGACCGAGAGGGACTTCTAATGTGGAAGAACGCCCGAAGTGTAGGTTTCCCAGGGGGGTGCACCTGAAATGCTCAGAAAATAGGGGTTAGAAGGTCCCCTGAATCTTTTTCTGGGGAGGAGCCTCCGACGCCAAAGTTAGTGTTTTGAAGGTGAAAAGGGAATGCAAAGGGCCAGAGATTCTTGCCTGTGGCGTTTCCTTTTCAGGGAGGAGGAGAAGGGGGGATCCTTTGTTAAGACCATTTCCCTAGTATATATAGAGGGAGGAGACCCGTTCAGATCGTGACATATGTTTGATTAGATGTAATCTGTCCTTTCTATGCATGGGGGCCTCCAGCCGCTTATAGGCTCCTCGAGCCATGGGCTAGGGCTAGCCCTGCATGACAAGATGTAGGCGATGTCGGCGTGTCAGAGCTCATATGGGGGTGGCGTGTAGCATGTGTGGGCGACATGCCAGAGACTCCTTAAATGCTTATGCCATACCCCCAAGGTCCCTTTGGTTGAAGTCACCCTTCGGGGTGAGGGGCCTTTTCCCGCAGTCATTATGGTAGTTCGGGGGATCCCCTAGCTCTGAAGTTACTCCTTCGGGGGGATTCTCTCCTACCGAGGATGGTTGGTCCTGCTCCCCTGAAGCCAGTTCGGTCACCTTCCCGAGAGAGGTATCACGCTAGTTCCTGAGGTCGGTACTGTCATTCTTGGAGCTGCTGTCGGACTTCCGAGATCATGTACCCATGGCGTTGAACTCCCTACTTTCCAAGGTCGATATTGGCATTCTTAGTTAGTGATGCAGATTTTCCCGAGCGTGGTGCTTGATCGAGGTCCTCAGGCGATGGGGGCGATAGTACTTCGGCTATTACATGCCCCTATCTTAGAAAGCCGAAGTGTAGACTTCGGCTAATGACAATAATACGGATGCTTATCAGGACTTTGGAATATGACGTTCGCAGAGAAAGCATCTTACCACTGGGAGACGAGCTTCGTCCGGACATGTTTCACCTGTCTGCCCTTTGGTGTTCTCAAGATACCCAATTTCTTTGCTTTCTCTGCCGTAGGTCAGTGGACCGTCGCGTCTCGAAACCAAGCGTGTCAATCTGGAGCGGCGTGCTTGGATTTTTGGGATGTCAAAAAACGCGTCCTAGTTTCTCGCGACGGGCGACACATGGTAGGTGCTGGTTGGGGACGGTCACGTCGGCTGCGGCAGGCACACCTTTTCGTGCGTGAAGGGTAATTATGGTGGCACTTCACCTTCGCAGAGCAATTATGACGTCGATTTGGCTACCCTTCCTCGGGTTATATATAGGCCTCATTCCGTCATAACCTTCATTTTCTTTTTCTATGCTCTCGCTTCGCTCTCATCTGCTTTCGTGCCTTTCCTCCCTTCTTTGTGGTGGCATTAACGGCGGTGCAATTTCTAGCCAGTTTTCACAACTGCGTCCTCAAACCCAAATTTTGGCAAGTCTTTTGGTGGGTTGTAGCTCTAGAAGTCCTTCGGTTCCTTCCCTTTATGTTTTCCCTATCTTTCCCGAAGTCTCTTTATTCTTTTTTAGGGGGCGTTTTTCTTTGAGTGACCATGTATTCACCCGTCCCCCTTATGTCTGTCGATTCTCTCCCCGAGAGCTGGCAATCTCTCACGTCTCACACTTGTTGCTCCACCTCGGCGAAGTTAGAGAAGTGGACAACAAAATTTTTCCTCCCCTCCTACGTCATCATGAGGTTACCTTATCCTGGTCTTTTTAGTTTTATGAATCGTCATGATGATGTTACCATTTTCTGAGCCCAACTGAAGGCTAGACTTCAGTTTCCTCCCTCGAGCATGATTTGCGACTTCTGCCAATTTCATGGCATAGCCGTGAATCAGCTTCCTCCGAACTCGTATTGCTATTTCAATGCCTTCCTCTGCATGTGCGGGGTTTTCAAAATAAAGCCCCATTTTATCCTGTTCATGCAGTACTATAAGCTCTATCTGGTTCTAAATGGTGGCTTTTATTTCATGCTACCTCGGGGATCTGGGAGCAAAAAGTTCATGTTCATCTTCGCTACTAACGATTGTTGGCGAGGGTGGCAAAGGAAGTTCTTCTTCTTAAAGGTGGCGGAGGCCTGGTCATATGTCCCGACCAAGTGGGCTCGGGGAAAGCTGGAGACGGATGTCGTGGACCCCAAGAAGCTGCTAACTCCCAAGTTGGCGGTGAGGTTTGCGGATTTCGACAGACGTATCCGTGCTGTCGCCGACTGGGATGCCGAGGTCTCTCCACGCTCCCTCTACCCCTTCCCCATAAACTGGAGGCTCATGACCGAGGAGGTCCTTTGGGAGTTAGGGGTGGTTAAGGAGCACAAGACGGATCTCAACATGCCAGCTCCTGTTATCGAGGGGAAGGATTCATGGCTGGTGAAGCTCCTTCGTGGGAAGCTCACTTATGAGGCCTTTTTTGAAAGTAAGTTTCCTTTCAAAGTTTTCAATATAAGTATCTGTCTGGACTCACACTAATGTTTTCCTTCTTTTTCAAAGATGGGCGACGAGTCTGCTGCTTACTATAAGTCCCTCTTTCTCGGCCAAGTCGAAAAGGGGGAACAAACGAAGAAGGGCACCTCCCGAAGGTGCAAGACTACTGGGAATAGACCGTCTTTGGCCAAGAAGGCAAAGACGGACATCCTTCTTCCACCCCTGGAAGATGTGGCGGAGGTCAATGGTGAGCCTGAAACTCCCGCCAAGCCTGAAACTCCCACCGAGATTCCTGCCGAGGTGGCCGCTGTTGCTGCTTCTTTGAGCCCCGCCACGTCAGTTGATCTTTTGGCCTCTTTGGCAGGAGGTCCCTCTGCCAAGGAGTTTGAGAAACGCCAAAGGGACAAAGGCAAACATATCCCTACCGACGTGGAGGAGGTTCAGGACTCCGATAATGACGTTGCCGAGGTGGCACCAAGTTTGTCCCTTATCCCCCTTTTTAGGACCTATAGTCTTATAGCTTTCATACTTAAGGATTTTTGCCTGATGAGACGTATGCTTCTTATTTTGCAGAGGAACTGGCGCCCTTAGATTGGATGGTTGAGCATGCCTGAAAGTGGGTTCTTCGGGATTTCAACGTCCTGAAGGACAAGGTTCCAAGGGAGCCGTTCTGGTCTTTCACGGAGGAGATGAATCTGTTCTCCGAGGATTGCCGGGAGATGGCTCCCCAGATGGCGAGGCGTGCTCACTCAGGCTTCCTTCAAGGCAATTGCCGAGGAATGCCCCACCGAGGATGCTCTTGTCGCCAAGGCGTCCGAGTATGCTGCCCAGGTAATTCTTCAGGCCTCTTCATTTTCCCTTACACTTTTTTGTCTAAGTGTTTTGGCTTTCCTTACGCAAATTTGATTGAATACCCTCTCTTCGTTCGCAGCTTTTAGGGTATAGTGGATACTCCGAGCTCAAGTGGCGAAACTGTCTTTAGCCCGAGATTGGGCTGAAGGTAAACTGGAGAAGGCCAGGGTCTTCTATGCTAGCTCGGTTGTGAAGAATACCGAGTTGAGCCGGATAGCCAAGGAGAAGGTCGCCAAGCTTCGGGAGGAATTCTTGAAGGGCCAAGAAAAGCTCTTGAAGGATTTCTCCAAGAAGATGTCCGACCTTGGGGAGAAGGTTGTCAGTCTGAACTCGACTAATGAGGCCATTCAAAAGGAGAATGAAGAAGGTTCTGCTCTACTGGCGAAGGCGCTTGATGACAAAGCTGAGCTTCAAGCCAAGGTCAATTCGCTGAAGAAGGATTCAAAGAAGAAAAAGAAGATAAATGAGTTGGAGAAAGAGGTCGCCGAGCTTCAGAGCAAGGTAGAGGACTTGGACGTCAAGAAAGACAAGGTTGTTCAGGTGACCAAGGTTGCCTTTCAGGACAATTTTTGCCTAGCTCGGCATCAAGTCCTGAAGAAGTACCCAGACCTCAACGTCTCTTTCTTCATTGGCCTGGACATTCCCGAGGATCCTCGGTGGACTTGGTTAAAGATTAAATACCTTAACCTGCCATCCGCCTCTCCTTCAGTACCAAAGGCGCCGGCAAAGGACGCAGGAACGGGAGCTTCTAAAGACGTCAGGGTCCTTTAGTTGTTCTAGGACCTTTGTCTTCTTCTTTTTCCTTGCAATTTTTCTCCTTGTAACTTTCTCCTTGCTCCAAGGCCTTCTTCAATAAATTTTCCTTCCTTCATAATTTGGTTAAGTCCTTTGACCAATATTTTTGTTTCCCAATTGTCCCGACCACTTTCGGTCGAGGGATGTCGGAAACGTACGCTTTTCTCGTTTTATTGGTCATCCTTTGGGTCAACGTTCGTCGTTGATGAACTCCCTTAGGCAAATTGTAGCCTGCCTTCGTTGGCCATACTTGATAGACTTCACCTTTTTTTAGGCATATAACCTCATGAATTTCAGAAGGAAAATGTGACATTCGAGAGTGCATGTTTCAGCTTTGCTTGGCGGGTATCCTCAGATGGGAGAAAACTTTTGTACGTAGAAAAAATTTCTAACTTGTACAATTTTCATCAAAAATTCTAAGTATAGAATTTTTTTTAAGGCATCCGAGTGCCATGTGTTTTTCAGTTCTCCCCCTCCAGTGTCGCCAAGCTTGTATACTCCTTTGCGAACTTCATCAAGGACCAAGTAAGGCTCTTCCCAGTTCGCCCGAAGCACCACTTAGGAAGGTCTTCGGGGCTCAAATTGAGCGTTTCAGAGAACGAGGTCTCCTTTCCTTATTCCTTTCGGCCTAACGCATAGGTTTGCGAATGTGGCCACTCTTTGCTAAAAGGCTTTCCTTCTGAGTTCAGCCACCTCTCTATGTTTGTTAACCAGATCAAGCTTAGTTCTCAATCCGAGGTCATTCCCTCTTTCGTTGAACACTTGTATTCTGATTGATGGCCGCACTACTTCGACAGGGATAATGGCCTCTATGCCGAAGACGAGTGAAAAAGGTGTTTCTCCCATGGCCCTTTGGGGTGTCGTTCGATAACTCCAGAGCACACTAGAAAGTTCTCCTGGCCATTTTCCCTTTGCTTTTCCCAACCTCTTTTTCAGACCCTCTTTTATGGTTCTGTTGGATACCTCTACTTGTCCATTACTCTGGGGATGAGCTACCGGGGTGAAATGCATTCTTACTCTGAAGCTGGTGATGAATTCTTGGTACCCTTTGTCTGTAAATTGGGAACCATTATCAGCCACTATCATTCTCAGTATGCCAAACCTGCATATAATGTTTTTCCAGATGAACTTTTGTATATCCTTTTCTGAAATAGTTGTTAGGAGTTCTGCCTCGATCCATTTAGTGAAGTAATCCACTACCACCACGCAGAACTTCACTCCTCCGGGTGCTGTCGGGAACGGCCCAATGAGATCTATGCCCCACACTGCAAAAGGACAAGGGTAATCTGCCGAGGTTATTAACTTCGAGGGGAGTCTTTGGATGCTAGCGTGTCTTTGGCAATTCTCACACTTTTGGACGAACTGCTTTGCGTCATTTCTCAAGGTGGGCCAGAAGTATCCTTGGCAGAGTATTACTCCCGCCAAGGCATCAGTTCCGATATGGGAACCATAAACCCCCTCGTGCACCTCTTCAAGAACCATCCTAGCGTCCTCTTCACTGACACGCCTTTGCAATGGATTCGCATACCCTTGCGGTATAATTCTTCCCTAATTAGAAAATATCATCCGGAACGACTTTGCACCTTCGCCACTTCGTAAGGATCTTCGGGGAGCTTTTCAGTTGCAAGATACCTCTTTATAGGATCTTTCCACCCTTGGCCCGAGGTTACTATGGTTAGCGTCGCTATGCTCGGTTGGCTTAACACTTTGGTGAACCTTTTTGATTTGGCCAAGCTGTTCGCTTCGTTATTGTCTCGGTGAGGTACATTTTCAATATGTACTGCGTTGAACTCCTGGATGAGCTTTGATACGCACTCGTGATATTTCACCAGAGTTGGGTCCTTTGCACTATAGTCCCCTGCCATATGCCGCACCACCAGTTGGGAGTCATTGTGGGCTTTTAGATTTCTCACACCAATCTTTCTGGCCAGGCATAACCCTGCTATGAGAGCTTCATATTCTGCCATATTGTTAGTGACATTAAACCCAAATTTGATGGATTTCATGACTTCGAGGCCTTCACGGCCACGAATGATTACCCCAGCTCCTTGGTATTCGAAACCGGAGGCCCTATCCACAAACAAGGTCCATTCTGGCTCAGCTTTGCCGAGGTCCAATTGTTCTCCTTCGGCAATGGGCACTTCAACAATGAAGTCTGCTAGAGCTTGAGCTTTCATTGCTTTCCTTGGCTCGTAAGTAATATCATACTCGCTAAGGTCTATGCACCACTTAGAAAGTCTTCCCGAATGATCTACTCTTTTCATGACATCCCGAAGAGGTAGGTTACTTCGGATAATAATGGGGTGAGCCTGAAAGTACGGCGTAGTCTCTTGCTTGCTAACACCAGGGCATAAATAGCCTTTTGTACCAGGGGATACCTGACCTCAACGCCATGTAGGGACTTACTCATGTAGTATATTGGCCATTGTTCTGCCCCCCCTATTTTTTTATGAGAACCGAACTTAGTGCTTTTCTAGTAACTGTGAGGTACAATATAAGAGTTTTTCCCTCTTATGGTTGCTGAAGAGTAGGTAGGCGAGATAGATAGACTTTAAGCTCCTCCCAGGCTTTTTGGCACTCCTCGTTCCAAGGACTGTCATCGTCTCTGAGATTGCCACCATTTTTTGCTGCCTTTGTAAGGACTTTAAAGAATGCTCGGCAGCGATCCCCATACCTGGAAATGAATCTGCTAAGGGACGTTACTTTTCCGGTGAGTCTTTGGATATCTTTTGTTGTTACGGGAGTTCGAAATCCGAATAGTGCTTTGAATTTTTCCGGGTTGGCATCGATGCCTCTTTCTGACACCATAAATCCAAGGAACTTGCCCGAACTTACGCCGAAGATGCACTTTTCTGGATTAAGGTGTATTTCGAGTGCCCTAAGTTGGTGGAAAGTCTCCTCCAAATCTGCGATATAACTGACGGGCAACTTGCTTTTGACTATCATGTCATCAATGTAGACTTTCATGTTTCTCCCTATTTGGTCTTTGAAGACCTTATTCATTAGCCTCTGGTAGGTAGCTCCTGCATTTTTAAGCCCGATGGGCATTCTAACATAGCAGTACGTACTGACTTCGGTGATGAAGGCGGTTTTTTTCTCATCTTTGGGATCCATTCTGATTTGATGATACACGCTAAAGGCGTCAAGGAAGGTCACGAGTCCGTACTCAGCAGTTAAGTCTACCAACTGGTCTATTAACGGGAGAGGGTACAAATCTTTAGGGCAAGCGTCATTTAAGTTTCGGAAGTCAATGCATATTCGGAGCTTGTTGCTCCCTTCTTTTGTAGTGATGACCACATTGCTTAACCATTCAGGGTACTTGACCTCCCTGATTACGCCTACATCTATTAAGTGTTGGACTTCATTTTTTGCGAGGTTGTTTTTGTGTCCCGAGAGGCTTCATTTTTCCTGGCGAACGGGCTTCGCCTCTAGGCTTACTTTGAGGCTATGCTGTATTATGCGAGGGTCTACCCCAAGCATGTCTCCCAATGAGTAGGCAAATAGATCTTTATTCTTTAGTAGGAAAGATACAAGCTTTTTCTTGTCACCTTCGGCCAAATTTTTTCCTATTCGAGTGTTTTGGCCTGGGACAAGCTCTATTTCTTCCATTTCTATTTTCTCAAGATCTTTTGTTCTTTTTCCTTTCGACTGTTCTGCGGGCAGGTCCTTTGTTTTCGTAGTCTGCGTGCAGTTCGTCACTGGGGCTTTCCTCGCCTTCACGAACATTCTCCTCACCTCAGCTTGGTCGATGAAGATCTCAGCATCTCCATCCTTGGTGGCAAAGGTGACCGTTAGGTATTTCACATCTGGGCGGATGTGGAGGTTTCCTTGCGTTTGCTTTCTGAGGATGGCGTTGTACAAAGAAGGGACATCAATGACAATGAACCTTGTCATTACTGAGGCAAACAGCTCATCCTTGTTACTGGCCGAAGTACCTCTTAACATCAAGGGAAGATTAATCCAGCCAAGGACAGGGAGTTCGGATGGTCCTACCACAAACGTAGGGGAAGTGACTGACTTGAGGTCGCTTCTCGATATACCCAAACTTGGCAGCAGGTGCGAGAACAGGACGTCTGCATTTAAACCATCATCCAGCAGCACTCTCTTGACGTCCTAGCTTCCAATCCTTGCCATAATCAGCAATGGATCATCATGGGTAAATATGACGGTGGATCTATCTCTCCGAGGCAGCTTTTTGGATGGGTTCCCATGTTCCATTACCGAAATCTCCCTTGCTTTTCTCTTCCTTTTTGCCGATGGCAGTCCTGTTGTGATCATTTGTATCACTCCTGCCGGGGATGGCAAGCGCCTTTTCGAACTTCGGTTCCGGTGCCTGTCAGAGTCGTATTCCTCGTCATCTCCTTTCCCTTCCTCTTCTCTTCTCCCCTTCGGGGAGGGTATCCGCAGGTAATGCCGAAGCTGAGCTTACTTTATCAGGGATTTAATGTACTTTTTTAGCTGAAAGCAGTCCTCAGTATCATACCCTTGGTCTCGGTGAAACTGGCAGAACTTCTTCATATTCTTTTTGTTGTCTGAGGTCATGGCCTTCGGTCTTTGGATTTGAGCTCCCTGTCTTTCCATTGTCATGAGGATGCTCGTCCTTGAGGTGTTCAAAGGGGTGAAAGCCAATGGCTTCCTTCCCCTAGGCTTCCGAGGTCGTAGCCCTGACTCAATCGGGTACCGAGGTTGCTGGCTTGGCCCCTCGGTGAGGATGTGGTCGGGCTTCGGGCCGCCCATTCTTAGTTCTTCAGCGATTATGTGCTGTTCGGTCCTTCGGTAAAACTCACCGAACGTATCAGGGGGATCCTTGGAAAACTCATAGAACAACTGGGAGTCCCTCCGAAGTCCTTGTGTTATGGCCAAGATACGTATTTCTGGCCTGAAGTCTGGAACGCTCAAAGCTTGCCTGTTAAACCTTTCGACATAGTCGCAAATGGTTTCCCCATTTTTCTGCACTATGTCGAACATCTGGACTAGCATCTTCGCCTTTGGTCGGCTCCCAATGAATTGCTGCGTGAAGGCAGTAGACAACTCTTGGAACTCCATGATAGTTCTTGGAGCCAACGAGTTGCACCATGCTGTTGCTGGTCCGGCGAGGGTAACCTCAAAACATTTGCACAAGGTGGCGTCATCAGCACCGTGCAACAACATGCCGCATTTGTATTTCGTCAAATGAGCCTGAAGGTCAATTCAGCCATCATAAGTTTCCAACCGAGGTACCCGAAAGTCGCTCGGCATGGGTGCCTCGACCATTGCTCAGGTGAATGGTGATTTGTCACCATTAAAATTTTCTGACAGCCAAGCCCAGACGGGCTTCCGAGCTACATGCTTCTCCACCTTTTCTAACCTCTTTAATATTTTCTCCATAAGGAGTGCAGCACTGGACTCTTTTTTCTGCTGTCTACAGGTCTCTGGGAACGGAGATTGACATCTCCTCTTTGGGGAGTGACTTCAATGCCGAGGAGATGGTGATTTTTCTTCAAGTGAAGAGCTCTTTCGGTGGGGAGTTCTGGGCCGTTTTGACGCTGTTTCTCCACTAGGTCACGTCCTGAGGGGTATGTTCTCCGTGGAGGATTCATCTCGTTGCTCTTTGCTTCCCGAACTCCGGTGGGTTAACTTGGGGCTCTTCTCCCGATGAGGCACCGATGAGGAAGGCCTTCGCCCTAGAGTTGGTTGCGGCCACCGGTGGTCTAACTGCTGCATCATTTCGGCCATGACAGAGCGTTGAACTCACGCAGAAAGCCTGCAGTAATAGTCAGGGGGCATTCATCCTCAGCAAGGGAAGCCCCTGCTGCAGCTTGCTCGATCACCGGTTGAATCTCCGGCGTGGACGGGGACTTCAGAAGTCCCTTGTTCTTAGAACATCGAGTCTCAACGATGGTGACCTGGGAATGGGTTTCCACAGACAGCGCCATATGATGCCCCGCAGCATCTTCATCAGGTGACATGGTGTGACTGAGAAGGACTTCTGATGTGGAGGAATGCCCGAAGTATAGGTTTCCTAGGGGGTGCGCCTGAAATGCTCAGAAAGCAGGGGTTAGGAGGTCCCCGGAATCTTTTTCCAGGGAGGAGCCTTCGACGCCCAAGTTAGTGTTTTGAAGGTGAAGAGGGAATGCAAAAGGCCAGAGATTCTTACCTGTAGTGTTTCCTTTTCAAGGAGGAGGAGAATGGGGGATCCTTTGTTAAGACCATTTCCCTGGTATATATAGGGGGAGGAGGCCCGTTTAGATCATGACACGTGTTCGGTCAGATAAAATCTGTCCTTTATGGGCATGAGGGCCTCCAACCACTTATAGGCTACTCGGGCCATGGGCTAGGGCTAGCCCTGCATGACAAGATGTAGGTAGCATCGGCATGTCAGAGAGCATATGGGGGCGGCGTGTAGCGTGTGCGGGCGACATATCATGGACTCCTTAAATGCTTCTGCCGTACCCCCGAGGTCCCTTTGGTTGAAGTCACCCTTTGGGGTAAGGGGCCTTTTCCCTAGAGTCGTTCTGGTAGTTTGGGGGATCCCCTAGCTTTGAAGTTACTCCTTCAGGGGGATTCTCTCCTACCGAGGGTGGTTGGTCCTTCTCCCCCGAAGCCAGTTTGGTCACCTTCCCAAGGGAGGTAACACGTTAGTTCCTGAGGTCGGTACTGTCATTCTCGGAGCTGCTGTCGGACTTACGAGATCATGTACCCATGGCGTCGAACTCCCTCCTTTCCAAGGTCGATATTGGCGTTCCTTGTCAGTGATGCCAAATTTTCCTGAGCATGGTGCTTGATCGAGGTCCTCAGGCGATGGGGGCAATAGCACTTCGGCTATCAATTATGTAGAGACTTTATGGAGGCCAATTAAATATGACTTAGTTTTGATTTTGTAACATTTTCAATATTTTTTATATAAATATAAAAAATATGAAAATTTTGTATATTCGTTGATCGAGGCACAACAAAATACTGGCTGTTTACTAGTCTATACCCCAAGTCTCCTATAACCAAGTGCTCAATAGCACAAGCAAGTGTAGATAATCACTAGTTTTCCATACACGGAAGCATCTCAATCTCATCGGTAATATCTCTTACTATTTGTTATTATTTTATTATTATTATTATTATTTATGCTTTGGTTTTCTTTGAAACTTCAAATAACTCCTAACATTGTCTTTCTGAAATAATAACTCTTAACATTTATGGTCAATTTTAAATAACTTTATAATAAGCTTCCTTTTATGAAAAAAAAAAACAAAAGAAAATCATACACCAACAAGCGTTCACATTTTGAATTTCATTGTAAGATGGAAGTTAGCTACGTGCATGCAGGTATTGTTTACATCTATCCCTGAAGGTGATGGCCCAATTAATTTTGTGAACATGAATACCAGACAAGGGCTGAGGCAAGTTGCGATCAAGGTAAATTGTACTGCTTATGAGTTGTGAAGACATTTACCTTTTTACTACCATTTTGGTCACTGTTCAACACTACAAGAGAACAGTGTATTTGAGATGAGAAAAAATAGAGAGAAACCCTAAAAAATGGTTATTTCCTACAATTAAAATCGTCAAACAAAACTATAGGAAAAAGTAGTGTCAGAAATAAAAATTTCGGATAAACGTAGACCCATCCTATGCTTTTGTGATATTTGTGGACTCCAACTTATCCAATGGTTTTGAGGTGCATTAAATCCTACACTTTTCTAACAAATCTATTTTCTTCGGCTTTCTAACCCTACTATCCTACAGTTTTGTGATATCTATGAACCCCATCTTGTCCAATGGTTTTTTGACCTCAGTGATCCTACATTTTTCTAACTCCTAGTCCGATAGTTTTCTGACTCCACTAGTCCAGCGGTTTTATGACTAAATTACCTCCTATGTTTTTATAACAGCCATTTATCCTACAATTTTTTCACTACATTATTTCCTACGATTTTTCCTACGATTTTGTGACATATTGTAGATTTTTGTAAATTAATTTACACACAAATTAAAAACATATTATATAGCATTATATATATACATATTTTAGACATTATGACATATATAAAGATTGTATACATTATTAAGAACATATTGTATATATATAACAATTGATAACAATTGATCAAAGTAATTAATATTTCACTATATATAGAAGTAATCAAATTGTACAGGAAAAGTCAAATTACAAATAGCTGAAGATGTAATATAAAATCAATAGGATGCCATGTCGGGCTGATCATCGCTATCACACCGGCTACCATCGTCGTCACGATGCTAACTGGAGGATTTGGTCTATAAATCGTCTGACAAAGCTGATGTAGGTATAATCCCTTGCCGGACTAACTTGTTAAGCATGACGCGCATTGCAGCCTTAGTTTTTTGATAGATCTAACTACGAACCTCTGTCTGTAACCAGGCAAAATCACTCCATAGCTGGGTGTTTTCAGCCCTTAGTTGAACAATCTCATCCAAATCAGCACATGGAGCCTAAAAAATTTGGTAATTAAGTAGCAATTAGCAATGTAAAAGTGATAAAATTAATGTATTAAGTTAAATAAAAATAAAAAATACCCGATTTGGTCCAAAGTGTGAAGATCAGCAAGTCAGAGTGGAACACCCTGTAGTCGACATTTTTTTGGCCAGCCTCGTATCTCGCTCCAAGCCTGTGCATCGAACTACGAGCGGTCATTCGAATTTTGGTATTTTTCTTGAATCCACTCCACCTATCCCTCCTACTGGTAGTAAGGCACGTAATATATTTTTAAAACGTTGTTAGCATTGGAAAATAAAAATTTATTACTTGTAGTTGCTATGCAATCGGATTGATGAGCTTACCAGTCTTCTTGCGTCGATGAGTATGAGACCACCACTCATCAAATGATGGCTCAACTCCATCTCGTTCTTTGGTCTGCACATTTTTATATATCATTAAAAATTTTAGTAAATAATAAATCGTGTAAAAAATTGTAATGTATGTAAGGAAGAAGTTGGTACTATACAATCGCAGTGCATCTCACCTGGGATGGAGCCCATCGTGTGCTTCGGAATAAGGCCTGAGGCATCCGCCATGTGCTTGGCATGGGAACCAACCACCGATAACTTTTTCCATCTCTCTTGCTGCCACTGGTCACACAACTAATTCCATACGTGCTGACTGTAGCAAGATGGAATGTATGGCTGTAGCAAATTGTAGTTGGGGTTGGCAAAGAAGTTGGGTATCTTCTGAATCATAGCGTTCCTTCAGTGATAGATGCGGTTTCATTCGGACCGTGAGCAATTTTGAACACGAGATGGTAGATGTGGCTGAAGTCTCTTGGGTCCTATCTAAAATAGTTCTGCAATATCAAAAGAGAAAAAAATATCAATTAGTGCATATAGAAACTAGCATTTAAAAATCCGTCAGAAACTAATTACCTTTAACTTAGTGATGTGCTCCTCTCGTAAAGCGCAAGATGCATGTGTCCAAGCTATATAACTTTCATCCCACAACCTCACATGAATAGAGGCTACGGTGAAATGAGCGGACTCATCAGTGAGAAAGTTGTAACAAATTTAGATTATAGTAAGATATATATATATGAAGTGATGTAATTAAACTGATGTAATTAAAAAAGCAGATAATCATATCAACAATTAAATTTGCAGGAGTCAGTAACACTTACTATTGATGGATGGTAATCAGACGGTTCTGTGGAGGTGAAGGTGAAGGTAAGTGAGCTACCCACAGGCCTCGCCCTCCATGGAGTAGGGCATCATCAGCTGCCTACTCGTCATGTATGACGGATGGTCCGCCATTATCTAGCTACTACTGCTGAGGCGGCTGATGCTGCTGAGTCTGATGTAGGCTAAGTACATGAGTGGATATACCAATCTCATCTAGAACAATGTATGAATTAGGATTGAGCTCCCACGAGGTCCGCCCAATACCTGTATGCTAGTAATGAGACAACCTGGATATTTTACTCATATCCGGGTAATAGGCATAGGTCTATGTGTCACGAAATTGATGAAATGTAAAGCTTGATGCTCCAAATGTCAGAGGCACGTAAGGTCTAGGCATCAAAGTATACGGCAACTAGGTGTGTGGCTGAGTCTATGTGATCGAGGTTTGAGCCTAGGTATGTGGCACCGGGGTCTGTGGCACCTGGGTTTGAGTCTGGGTCTGTAACACTTGGAGAGGTGTCAAAACAGGCCCTCGTGGACCACGATTGCATCGTGGGTCCTATAAGTCCTTCGCTAGGCTTTTACCCTAGCCTAAGTGTCTAGGACGAACAATCCTAAAATTCAAGGGTAACTTATTTTTAATTTTTGTAATTATTGTAGAACCGTTTATTACATAAAATTTATTTATAAATTACCATTACATTTCAGTCATTTAGTTATAAATGACCATTACGACATTAACATTCAGTTATTAAATTTTATTATTGTAGTACATTCATTAATTTCTAAATTATTATAACTGTAAGAACATTTATTATACTAACATTATTGAAATAACATCACTATACTAACTTTAACTGATTACACTAACATTGTTGAACTAACAACATTATTGAAGTAACAATTTTTTATAACTTACCACATATATACATATTACTATATTGTATTAATTTTAACTTACCATATACATATTACATGCATCTGTATATATTTAACATACCATTATTATAGTAAAAATTATTTATAACTAACCCACATACATAGTACTAACAAAATCCATAAAATTACTACAAAAATAAAAAAAATTATCATTTAAAAATATAACATACAAAACATGCATTATGTAAATCACCGCTATAATAGCAAATATGAATTATATAAGAACAAAACTACTTAAAAATTAAAAAAAAATACCTGGCTTAGGAATCTCTGAAGGGGATTTTGGGAAAGGGTTGGAGGAGATCGTCACAAATGAGAAGGAGAAGAGTTATGAGGAATGAGAGAAGCTTCCATGAATTTAAAGGGAAAAAATGGCAATTAAACTACCCTCAAGGCCTACGATTTTTCTGCAGTTTTACCAAATTGTAGGAAAAGCGTAGGAAAAATGTCCTACGGTTTTTTTACGATAACTAAGGGATGTCTAAAAAGCATAGGATCTAAAAAAATTTAACTCACCCCTCATCAATTTGGTTTTCCGCTTTATTGCCTACGTATTTCTGAAATTAGCCTACAAATTTCTTATAATTTAAATATATGTGTTAAAATTGTCGGATAACTCCTATACATTACCTACGATTTTCGAAAATGTGTTAAAACGATTGAATAGTGCCTAGGTAACTCTGTCCTACATTTATCCTATGTTTTATAAAATTAACTCAAAATCATTGGACAGCACACTACACTAAGTGTCAAGTTTGTATAATAATATATATATGTATATATATATATATAGCTAGGAATATTTATATTTCATAATAAATTATATATATTATATATATCATTTTTGTTTAGTTGAATAATTAATGATAATATTTATGTACTCAAATTTAAAGTTATGATTTTAATGTATATTGTCAGATTGAATGTCCCAAATTTATTAACATCATTATCACTATTGTTAAAGTAATTATTATATTTTTATACTGATAAAAATTGATATATTCATTTCAACATGGTAATTATATATGTGATGATTAAATTTAATATCATTTCAGTCTAAAACGTAAATGCATTCAAAGTTATTACACTTTTAAATAAAACATGCAGATGTTTTGAACAATTACACTTAATCAAACATCATCGACTTCAACTTACTCTAAACTAACTAACGATGTCTCATCATTTAATGTATCACCACCATCTTGTGTGACCTCAATATTCTGATCCATGTCTTGAACGATTTCAGGATAACACGTGAAATCAATGAGTATATTAATCTCATCAAGGGCGGTGTCATTAGTTGTTACCATGAGTACTTCACTTAAAATGCTTCTTGGAACGGCTTGTCTGTGGTTTCTAAAACATGTGATTGCTCATCAGACATTTCCTCATTGTCCTCAGACTGATCCCTAATATTATTCGATGAACAATTGATGAAAGCTTGTGGCTTCGTCTTAATAACAACCCACCACTGATAAAGATTCTTGTTAGGGTATTTATAGTAGTAAATTTGTTAAGCCTATCTCACAAAGTTAAATGGCTTAGGTGGTGACAATCTAGACTTCCATTTAATGTTAATGACATCGATAAGTGTGTAACTTCGAATGCCATGTGTCGGATCAAACCAAGTACATTGGAACAGTGTCATGACTTCATGCCCACTCTCGTGGTACTCAATGTGTATAATCTCATCAATAAGCCCATAAAAATCATACCCACCGAATCCCTATATCTCACCCTAAATGCAAACACCATAATTCTGTGTCGCTTTGTATTTGCCATAGGATTGTGTGTGGAAATGAAAAGCCATTCACAGTACATCCATGGTATAATGTGCCAAGTCGAATATGACTACAGGTTAAGTGCACAATGCGAGGATCTAATTTATCTTTGAAATGGTCAGTCTAAAAATAGTATGTTGATATAATAACATAACTGCTGAGTAAATACAAACACAACACATTTAAGTACATAAAAATTATCAATCATAATACTCACGTATGATAAGAACCATTGGATGAAATGTTCATCTCGATAACTTTGTAATTAAGTTTCATTGAATTGGGGAAATCTTGTCGATATATAAGAGTCAAAGTACCTGAAATGATATTGACCTATAAATGAATTATAGCAAACTGATTGAAAGAAAAAACCTTAACACTAGTTTACATTATATGGCATATAACAATCGGTGTAATCTCATTGCAGTTCCGCAAAGTGTAGATGTGCACTTGATGTCTCTCAATGGTATCCAGTAAATGTTGACAGCCATGGTTAGGTATATTACGACATCTTGCATTAAAAATAGATAGCAATTGACCCTCAACATGAGCCATGGGTAGATTGATGTCATCATTTCATGCACTTTGTTTAACCTTGTAGAAATATTTGATTCAAAGTAATGGCTACAAAATGTAAACATTTCCTAAACCAAGTATGCTTTGACAATTGAACCTTCAATTACAGCTTTATTTATGACCTTTTGCTTCAATGACCGCATGAGTCTGCCAGGTTAAAAAAAAAAGAACAATTATTGACATATAATATATGAAAAATAATGATAGAAATATGAATGTAAAACTGAAGATTACCTTTCCAACGGATACAACTATCAAAATTGAACCGGACCACACAACTTTGACTTATGAGGGAGCTGGATGACAAGATGTTTGATCGAATCAAAAAAAGCAGGAGGGAATATCTTTTCTAGCTTACATATGGTAACCACCATATTCAGCTCTAATTGTTGTATATTATCAAATTGAATCCTACTTGTACATAATGTTCTGAAAAATGAATAAAGTTCAGAAATCATATCCCATATAAGACCTGACATGTACCCATGTAATGTAATAGGAAGCAACCTCTACGTAAACAGATGACAATCATGGCTTTTGAAGTTATAAAATGTACCGTTACTCAAGTTAACTGTACGACCCAAGTTTGAAGCATACCAATCAGACATCTTTATCATTCTTAGCCACAGAGTAACTTCTCCTACATGTTCCCAAATTAACGTATAAGATGCTTTGGGTTTCACACAGTTCCCCATAACATTTTGTAAATGTAGTTCACAACGCGTATTTTTTAATTCCTCAAGCGAAAGGTGAGAATTCGAATTATCTTTTGTTTTCCCCTATATATTCATAATAATATTGAAAATATTCTCAAAACAATTTTTTTCAATATGCATGACATCCAAATTATGGCAGATTAACAAATGCTTCCAGTATGGTAACTCCCAGAATATACACCGCTTTAACCAATTATGCCACTCTCCAAACCTTACAACTCGGTATTTATCATATGCATAGCCAAATGGAGGAAAACAATAGCCAACCAACATATCATGAATTTACTCGCCTGACTTATATGTACCAGCGACAACACTAAACTTCTTCCTTGGGATGAATGATATTACATTCGAACGGAATGTGTGATTCCACGATAAAACACCATGTGACAATCAAACCAACATGGCTTTCTACATTTCTTTAACATAAAATGTGTCAATTTCATCCATACAATATGGGCACGCAAGCTTACTATGGGTACTCCAGCCCGAAAGGTTTCCTAGTGCAAGAAAATCATTAATTGTCCATAATAAACATGTCTTCATAACAAAATTATGTTGTCAAGAACTGTCCCATGTAATAACCCCTTTCGACCATAAAGTTTTGAGCTCCTCAATCAATGGTCGTAAAAATACATCAATGTTACGTCCTGGTGCTCTAAGACTAAAAATTAGGAAAGTCATAAAAATGAAGGGTTTTTTCATACATAGATCCGGCGGAAAATTGTAAAGAAATATAAAGATTAGCCATATCGTGTATGTTCCACCAATAACATTATTCAGGTTAAATCCATCGGTACATAATTTGAGCATAACATTTCTGATTTCGGCAGTGAATGATGGGAATGTTCGGTCTACATGGCCCATGCTTTAGACAAACATGGATGACTCATACTTCCATCATTGCACGATCTATTATAAGCATGCCAAGTCAATGTGAGTCACTATTTTTGATGACATGTACAAACACTTCAACCTACTAGTTATTCGTAGATATTGTAACATTTTTTTGGGAATCAACTTCCTTCTTCCAGAGGTTACTCTTTCTTTATATCTACTACTCTCACATTCACGGCAATGTGTTAATTTCTCATCTTCCCGATAGAATAGCATACAGTTATTCTCACAAGCATGAATTTTTATATATGACAACCCAACTCCTTTTGTGAGTTGTTTCATATCATATAGCATGTCTAGGAGTCTATTAGTTTCCGGCAACATTTCTTTCATAAGCTCTAACACTCGATCAAAACAATGATTCGTCATATTAAACTAACTTTTGCAACTTAAGAATTGGGTCATTGCAGATAATCATGTATGTTTAGTGCACCCATCCCACAACGGTGTATTTGCATCATCCAAAAAATTATAAAATTGTTGTGTAGTCGGATTAGGTAACCTTTCTCTTATTTGAGACACATCAAACATATTATCATTATTATCACTGACGTTATCAGCATTTTCGACATCTGCATCGATAAACTCTTCATCTACTAACATTCTTTCACTGTTTCCAGATCCTATATTCGATGATAATGGACTAAATGATTCATGTACCATCTTGATTTCCTACTTATTGCGTCATTTGAGTGTGATGAAAAATAGGTACGGGGCATACTGAAATTGTGCAAACTGCTATCATCTTGTTCATTGTGAGAGTGCCATATGTAATAGTTTGACATAAATCAATATCAATACATATGCTCTCCCACTTTCGCTTATATTATATAAAATCTATTATAACATTTGCGACAAGGGTATTTAATCATTTCTGATCTATCCTACTATAGGCAAACTGTAAAAACTCATTAACACTAGCCATAAATATAGGATTTATATACCTATCTGCATCTGTCCTTTGTTACATCCACTTGCGTTCATTACCAGCCATTTGGTTCATTTGTAAAACAAATAATAAAAACCCTCAACATAAATACATAATAATTATCTTATATTCATATAATATAAATATAGTTATAATGTAAATAAATTGCTTATATATGTCATGCGTGCATATCGACTTTCCAATACTAAACCACTTACTCCATTAACGTAAGGACCCTACTCCATTGAAAGTTGCACAAGCAGTAAAACATTTTAACTGTGTTCCATTTTAGTAGCATTTTATGTAAATTTTGGCAGCATTTCCCTTCAGTTCCCGTTTATAGCATTTCTCAATAATATCTACTTATGAAGCTTTTCCTAGAAAAGATGAAGAGTTTTTTAGGGCAGCCAACCATTTGGTTAGAGTACTAGCTGAGTGAAAAATACATTGGGTTTATGGGGGAGGTAGTGTCGAATTAATGGGAGGTGTGGTAACAGCAGAATCTGTAGGGGGTAGCCAAGTTTTGAGTATCATCCCTGTACCTTTGAAATTGATTTCTAGAGGCACAATTGGAGAAGAATTAGTGGTTAAAAACTTGTAAGAGCATTTGTTGCAAATGCTCTGTGATTCTGATGCCTTTATTGCTTTACCAGGAGGGTTTGGCACATTGGGGGAAATTTTTCAAATTACTTCCATGGCCCAACTTAATTTGCACCAGAAACCCATTGGGCTGTTGAATGTTAACAATTTCTTTGCAGGTCTGTTATATTTTATGGATCATGCTGTGCAGGAGAAATTTATCTTAGAAACGGTACGGCGGATCCTAATATCCGCATCAACTACTAAAGAATTGCTAGACAAAATGCAAGCTTTTGTTCCTGAGCCAGATCCAGCAGTAATTCAGATAGACTAGTTACGAGAGTCTTTCCCAATCAGTTCCATATTATAAGTATCCTTTACCCTGCAGGATCCTTTACTCTGCTTGTCATTTTTATTTTTGTTAATAAGTGAGAAGCATTGTGGAAGAGAGCAATTAGACTTCTGGATTTTTTATCTTGTCTTTTAGTTTTATTATCAGCATTTTCTTTATTTTGGTTTAAGTTATTTCAGGTTTTTCATTTTCAATAACTACTATTTCAGGTAATTTCTTCTTCACTCTTGTTTTCTATGTTTTGACATTGGGGACAATGTCTTAATCTAGTTGGGGGGAGGGATAATTGTCACATTTTTTCTTCTTTTAGGATAGTTTTTCTCATGCTAATATTAACGCTATTGGACAAAGCCCTTAGTTTAGGATGGCTGAGTAAGGAGTAATCTTACTCTTGATATGCATCCTATTAGGCATGCTAGTCATAACATTTTGGGGTAGCTAGGTTTCAACCCTATTTGGATAACACATCTCATAAGTAATCTATATTTTCTAAAGAAAATATTAGATGAAACCTGAATATTGATTCCAAACATCTATTCCCTTGCATAATTTGTTAGTTTTATTGTCATTTTTTTATATTTTGTGGTAGTGTTGATTAATGATTTTCATTTTTAATTTTATTTTATTTTTCCATGTTCAAGTACATGTTTACATGATAGTTGCATGTAGGAACATTTAGCATGAATTTAGGTTGTTTGTTTGCATTTAGGAACCCAACTCATGAAAATATCATCATTGGATATATGCTTTGTAAATTTGAAATGGTTGTTAATTTTTAAAAGCAATTAAAGTATATTGCTTGTTACCTGAGGAAAATAAATAACCGGTGAGCACTTTTGAGCCATTAGTATTTATTAGGATGTGTGAATTTCTTTGTTGAGAGTGCTTACTTTATGTTTTGAGCTAGACTTTATTTGGATGGGTGACCTTAAGGACCCATGCAACCTCACTTCTTGTATGTAAATTTAAGGAAGAAGATAGCATTTTAGGGCCAACCACTTACCAGGACCAACCACTTACCAAAAGTCTAACCTTGTACATTATCTCTTAGTGAACCCCTTTGAGCCTTATAGCCTTATTCTTTATTTGAACCCTATATGTTTAATTACTTCCACTTCATTTTGATCCTTTATTGTCCTTAGAACTAGTGATACTTATGTGATTATGGGCTTAGAGAATTGCAATGAATGTGTTGTTTTTGGTAAAATAAAGAATAAATGTGTGGTGTACTTCAGAATATGCTAGGTTACCTTATGTTTAATTTGTCATAGTGGAAAAATTTGGGGTGAATTGAGCTTGAATAATAAAAATTGAGTGTGTATCATTGGATGGTTGAGTTTTAAACAAATGTTGATTTTTTATTTACAATAAAAAAAAATAAAAGCGAGACCATAAGAAAAAGCTCTCGCAAAATAATGTTAAAAAAAAAACTCTTTCATTTCATAATACTTGACCTCTTTTTCTTTTATGGCAGTCTAAAAAAAATTGTTCTCTTTCCCTTTCAATTAAAATTATATATGCTCATACCCATGAGGAATCCTTACTAAATCAAAAATGAAAGACATCTTCTTTTATCTTTTTTTGACAGATAAACGCATAATCATAGGAATAGTAAAAAAAAAAACTCCAACTTTAATATTTGTGCAAGTCAAATGAGGCTAGCTATTTTGAAACTGAGAGGTAAAAAAATAGTGTTAAATTCAATAAATTTAAAACTCAACCATATTTGTTTTCCAAATTCATGTGCTGATAAGGAATTGTGTTTTGGAGAGGACTTAGAGACTACGGTTGACTTGGGTATTTAGTATTTTTGGTGCCCATAATTATTGTTTATTGTATTACTAGTTCTCTTAAACTCCACCATCAAAAAGCCTCCATCCGATTTCCGCTTTCACCAAACCCAACCTCATTACAACCTTGTATAAAGATCATTGGACTTCAATTTACATGCAGTCCCCTTTTGGGAATCTAGTGAGGGTGAAGTTGGATCCGCTTGCAAGCTCTGGATTGAGAAACACAAAGTAAGCTGTTCACAAACCCACATTAAAATAAGTGCAAATACTTAAAGAGTGATTCTTTACCTTTGGTAACAAAGACGTAACTTTTTCTCCTTTCATTAATTACTTGCAAATCAAGTTTACAAGTGTTATATATTCATAGAATGATCTGTCATGAGTTGTTAGATTATGTATTTTGTTTATTTTTTTAGGTTACACTTGCTAGGGACTAGCAAGAACCTAGTTAGGGGGTGTGATGATTACTCATAAGTGTATTGTTATTAAGGGTTTAAATTATCATTATACATTTTGAGTATGATTAATTTTTATATTTTGAGTATTTTTCCACTGGGTTACTATTCACGCATTTTTACTATTCATACACGCTTTTACTATTCACATGTCGCTATTCATCGACTTACTGTTCATACGCTTATTTCACTATTCATATGCATATTCACTGTACATACATGGTTTACTGTTCATTAATATTAAGATATATATATTAAATAATTATTTTTTGTATAGGGAAAAATCATCACTTGGCGGCCCTTCATGAGAAAAAAACTCATATCTGGAGCTGTAGGCATCAGAATTAAGTGATTCTAAATTCATCTGAAAGTCAACGCATAGATCTTCAATTTGCTTCATTCCGCAAGCTAGTTTGATCATTTCTATTGCCAAAATCTGATTATAGATGAGATCCTTTGTTATTTTGTGTGGTAAAGAGCAGTTTCGGTAAAAAAATCATAACTTGAGCTATGGATGTCCGATTTGAATGAACAAGCTATTGATTCGAAGCTAAAGAGGAGATCTACAACTTATTTTCTTTGAGGAAGAGCTGATCTGATGTATACGATGGCCAAAAAATTGAAAGAAGTTACGGCCTGCCATTGTTGATTTGTATTTACCTACATTTTACCATTTTATTTTTACCATTTCACCCACCCCAAAACTCTATAAATAGGCACCTTGGGGAGAGGGTGAAGGAGGCCATTTTCTTATGCCTCCTTTATGTTCTTGTATCATTTTTAGATTTTTTTCCTTTGTTCTTGTTCTAGTTTTCAATACCGAAGCTCTGTCCAAGTATTTTCTCATTCTTTCTCTTCTTCATTTTTTATTTTTTAATTTATGTTTATTTCATCTTTCTACATGTTGTTTACTTTTATTATGTCTAACTAATCTTCTTTTTGCTAAGGCGAAAGGGCGAAGCTTTTGGTATAAATGTTATAATTAATTTGAATGGATCGCAACGTTAACGGTATTTTCTTCCTTAATCTATTTAACTTCCCTCCTTGTTAAGTGGGAGTCTTGATTCATCATAGTCAATCATTGGTACAAAAGCTGCTTGATTCCCTCTGTAGAACATGGCTCTACCGGCTATATTGGAATCTTGAGTTATTGTAGATAAAGGTTAGCATGATGAATACTTGAACTCATTAGTAAGCGTTGGAATTTTAAGATCAATGAACGTTAATACTAACTAAATTCCTCGATTGAGACCTCATTTATGTGTGGATCTCAATTGAGTGGTAAGATGAGCTAAAATTAATCATAACTGATATACTAAAAGTGGATCCCTTAACCTTAGCTATTTTAATTGAATTTTAATTTTAATTTACACTTGTTCACACTTTGCACCAAATACTCTCTCTTAAAATCCTGTAATTTATATTTTTAATTCACTTCCTTATGGTTCGACACTCGGACTCCCGAGATTTATTACTTGCGACAACCTACACTTGGGTTACAACTGTTAAAGTACAGCAGTGAGACTTGCAAACATCCAAGTAAAGGTGAAAGAGGCCTTAGATCATTTGAGTGAGCTACAAAATAAACTGTAGTAGGACAGACGAAATCAAGGGCTGATTCTTGTTGAAAGAAAAGCTCATTTGTCATACTAGAAGCTCCTTAAAGTAGGGAAAAGTTAGTACAAGTAGAAATCTAAACTAAATTAGATGCACGAAGCTGATGCAACACTAAAATTTTCCATGCCATGATGCTTCAGTGAAGAACAAAGTCTAGAATATGGAATGTGGTGGATGTTTCAGGCAATTCCAGACTAGGCCATGAGCAAGTAGTGGCAGCTTTTATTGATTCTTACCAGAAGTTATTGGGCTGGTTCTAATACCTAAGAAGAGTGATACTCAAAAGAGTCTCAGATTTCAGACCTATTATGTGTTGCAATGTAATATATAAATGTCTCACTAAAATTTTCCTTAATCGAATGAAACATGTCTTGGACCTAATTATTAACCCAATTCAAGTAGCCTTTATTCCTGGCAGGTCCATAATTCAGAATATTTTGCTGGGGATGAACTTTTGAATCATTATTTGAGAAAAATATTTCTCGAACATGTATGATCCAATTGGATATTAGCAAAGCCTATTATTCTATACATTGGCAGTTTCTTGAAGACTCTTTTCTTGCCCTTCAATTTCCTCAAAAATTTTTGGATTTGGTTATGACATGTGTTACTACTCCCATATTGTCTCTTTGTATTAATGGTTCTGTGGAAGGTTTCTTTAAAGGCAGAAAAGGCCCCTGCCAGGGAGACCCACTATCCCCCTACTTATTTGTGATTTGTATTTAAATGTTCTCTCAGTATCTGAAACCATTCATAGAAAGGAAGGGACTTTCATCCAAAATGTCATCAGCGGAAAACAACTCATCTGGATTTCGCTGATGATCTCCTCTTGATGTGTAAAGGTGAACTTAGTTCTGTTAATGTCTTGTGGAATTATATGTTGTAGTTTGTAGATATCTCTGGCCTTCGACCGAGTTAAGAGAAGACTAAGATATATTTCGGTGGTATGGATCAACATTTGAAAGATGAGATCTTGAGTAGGCTCAAATTTCTATGAGGGTCAGATTCCTTTTAAATATTTGGGAGTCCCCCTTAGTTCCTTCCGCCTTAAAGCCAATGAGCATGATGGTCTAATTGATAAAATAACTTCCAGAATTGATTTTTATGGAGCAAAACATCTCTCTTATATAGGCAGATGGCAGTTGATCCAGTCTGTTCTACACAGTTTAATGGTGTACTATTTGTTTGTGTTTATTTTGCCGAATGGAGTTTATTGAGAAAAGTGGAGGCTAAATGTAGGATTTTTTTTTTTTTGTGTGGTGCATCTAATATTAAATCTAGGCTTGCACTAGCCTCGAGCAAAGGCAAAATTGTTGTACCTAAAAAAGAAAGTGGTCTGGGAGCTAAACAACTTCATGTGTGGAACCAATCTCTTCTGTTATGTATGCTTTAGACGATACATAAAAAGGATGTCTCATGGGTCCAATGGGTACACAGTTACCACTTAAAAGGCAAGGATCTTTGGGAAAAATAGAAGATTTCTATTGTTTCTTTTGTGTGGCAAAACCTTTTGAAAGTTAGAAATGCCTTCTGTCTAAAGTTGGGGTCCAAGTCATCTACAAACACATGGATATGAGCTGCTGAGAATGAAATTGCCTACTCAAGGTTGGTACAGGTTGTGCTGGGACTCGTTTTAGAAATAGCCTGCCTATAATAATCTTACAACTCCAGACAAGATCACCTTTTGAAATTTTCTCTATAGAAAGAACTAAGCATAATAGTCTCTGGACAAGAAAGCTTAGCTCCCCAAATTTGCTTATTTATGTGCTACTACCAGTTGTCTTCAACCTTTCAGAACACAAGCAAGATTTTTACAACAATTTGACCACGACAAAGGAATCTTTGAAGACCTATGCTAAATCCAATAGGAAAGAATAACTTTGAACCTGGAACAAGATTTCGGCTGATCTGAATTGCTTGCCTTCAAAAACCAATTTATTTCGATGGATTTTTTTTCTATCTAAAGAGAATTGTAACACATGTTCTAAATTATATACTCACTTCATTTTATATTAATTGACCCATTTATCTTTTTTTGACTGAAATTTGACTTGAACATGTTTATATTAATATGTATTAAAAAAATCTTAAAAATGATATTTAGAAACTTTAATATTTAAAGTTTCATTTTCATATAAAATATTCATATTTTTATAATAAATTTTGAAAAAATTAAAATTATAAATTAATTGCTGTAAATAGTAAAATAGTCAAATTTTGTAAAACAGAGAAGTATATAGTTTGAGATATAACCCATAAACTTTGATTGCTTAAAAATAATGGGCCTCTTGCTACACCATCGTGGTCTCGAGTCGGCTCTGGTACTATTTATAATAACTCAAGTCCAGAACCGGTCAACAGAATACTTGTCAACACCACATGAGTTATCGTTTATAAAAAAAATAAGCGCTAAGTGTTTATGTTCTGGAATTAGAGTCTATATATCCATATAAGACTTCCCATAATTTCACCTATGTAAGATATGGGGGTGTTACAGAATACATATAGACACACACATGCATATAGGACTAACTTTAACCCTTTATTTTTAAAATTAGGATACATGCGCTTTTACAACTAACTTTAGGCTAACTGGTGCTAAAGATGCTTTTGGGTTGAAGGGGCAGGTAATTTTGTTTGACAAAATACTAGAACGTGGAAATCGATTTTAATCTTGAGAGATAGAATTTGTCTTATTCAAGGCGTGAGGCATGAAACCGTTCGTCGTTGGGTGAGCGGCAACCGATTATTGCCTTCCAAGGGTCGTGAGTCACGGTTTCGTTTGTCGTTTGGGCAGCCAAACAAGGCTACATAAATGACCATGCAAACGTTGGATTTCCCATAACCAATTGTTTTGTCGTCAGTAGGCGACTAAATGGTTTATCCGTTAGTATCGATTAATTTATTGGTCGGTTTTTTGCGACCGACGTACTGACAAGAGAGTTCATATAAAACATTGGATGCTTCAACCTATAACACAATTATGAGGAGAATATCTCTCTAATAACCATTCTCTTCTAAATTTTCAAGTATAAAAAAAAATACAATCATCTAAATAAAAATTTTTTGAGTTAATTCTCAATAGTATACATACAAATAAATATTACTTTGAACAACCTTTAGTTTTAATTTGAGATAAGCTATCAAACTTTATTAATTTCCAAAATAAAGTATTTCTATAGCCACTAAATATGTACACTTTTTATTTAACTTTTGATTGAATAATTCTTTAAAACTATTTAAAAACTTCAAAAATGAATTTTGAAAGAGAAATATTACTATTACTTTTTCAGGTAAAACATAAAGATATTTAGTTAATTTTTTTGAAAAAAAAAAACTAAAGGGTTGTCTCCCACTTTTCATGGTCAATTGCCTAGAAATATACTAATTCTAGTTTTTTAGAATAAGATAATCAAAAGATATAAGAGTTCATAATTTAACATTTCAAACAAATAGAAAAAAAAGCATATTTTATTACAACATTGACAATTATCACTACTAAAAAGTCAACATTTATCAACTGCGGTTATCAATTGCCACTTGTTGGTAGTGACGTGTTGGTAATCAATGCATTGGAAAGTTTTTTATCAATGACTTAAAACAAAGGTGGTGGTAATTTCTAAGATGTAGTCGTTGGAAAACAGACCGATGGTAATTATCAACGGTCTAAGATCATATCCTTTTCACCAACTATTTAACTTTTACCAATGGCTTCAGCCGTTCGTAAATTTACCTTGAAATTTTTTTACAAAAGGTAAAGCACTTTCCAATGAAGAGCCATTAGAAACTATCATTTTAAGAAAAATAAAAAAATTAAAATACTTAATATTTAAATTATACATTATATTCACTAAAAATTATATTTAGTAAAATTATATAACTAGGATTTTACTATTACATAAAAATTTAAAAAATATAGTAAAAATTCAAAAATATATAATTTCACAAAAATTAACTAAAAATTCATAAAATTCAAAAAAATTATCTAAAATTCATAAAAACTTACCAAAATTGAAAAGAAATTTAAAATTAACAAAAAAATTGAAAAATTCATAATAAATTCAAAAATTAAAAAACTATAAATACATGAACTGAAAATTTAAAAAATTTAAAAAATTAATGGAATTCATAAAATTTTCCATGAAATTAATAAAAAATTAAAAATTCAAAAATTTTTCAGAAGTTGCAAGAAATTCAAAAATCAAACACAAAATTAGCTAAAAATTAAAAAAATGAAAATAAAATCAACGATCAAACACCTAGATCTACAAATTCAAACACCCAGATTTACAAAATCAACAAAAAATGAAAACTGAAATTGGTAAAGAGGCGAGGAGTCAGGGTGGTGAGGCAAGGCGCGGAGGTGAGGCTGTGAGGCTAGGCATGGAGGGGAGGAGGCGAGGTGAGGTGGGCGAAAGTCAGGCGACCGACCAAATGAGACACGAGCTGAGGACGGTGGATGGAGGAGACTGCAAACTGGGGAGATAGCAGGAAGAACGGCAGACAAAGGAGGGAGAAGACTAGAGGACGGAAGAGACGGCGACAAGAATGAAAGGCGGAGGAGGGAGGTGAATGGCAGACGAAGGAGGGAGAATGCGAACGGAGAAGGGAGAACGGTGGACGGAGAACCGTGAGGCTATGAAGGGATATGTATTATATATTTGTATATGACATATAAATATATGATATATGCATTATATAATTGTATACAATGTATATGTTATTATTATTATTATTATTATTATTATTATTGGTTCAAAATATACATATATATAATTATTAATATTATACATTATAATATATATGATACATAGATTACAATATGATACAAACATTACGAAAAACATGATACATCATATTTATAATTATATGATATATATATATATAATACATCATATATTGTTGTTGTTGTTGTTGTTATTATTATTATTATTATTATTATTATTATTATACGTTAATATATATCATACATTAATATATTATTGTCATCATCATACATTTATGTGTATGATAATATATGTTTTAAATTTTAATTATTATTTATAAAAAAATGTTTTAAAAATATTACTTTAATTTCTAAAATTTTAAAACTTTAATTTGTAAAATATATAATTTTATATATGATTATTATCATTATACATTATAATATATATGATATATTTTAAATATATATTATTATATTTTTATTAATAAAATAAAAATAATAATAGTAATAATAATAATAATAATAATAATAATAATAATAATAATAATATGATATATAACTGTTTCTAATGATCTGATGCATTGATAATTTGTCCATTAAAAAATAGTTGATTTATCAACGCGTTGGATCATTAGTAAATTCCCAACACGTTTGACTGTTGATAAATTGCATTTTCTTTTTACTACCAATCAAACACATTGGTAATTACCAATAGTCAGACCATTGCAAGTTTGCCCACTAGAAAAACTAGTTTTTTTAGTAGTGTATATTAGGAACTAACGTGGCTTATTTGAAACATTTGAGCTTATATTGGTTTATGAAGCTGAATGACTAAAATAGCCTTACTCATAACTTGAGGACTAACTATGCTAATTAAGTAAAATTGAAGAGTTAATGTCACATTTAAGCCAAGGTTTTAGGATACAAAAAAGAACGAGAAAAAAATAATTTGTGATGAGTGACTCATATTTTTATTTCATGAAGATATTATTGTATTTGCTTTTTTGCTAGATTTTTTAGTAGAATATTTGTGTCAATTAGGGGAGAATTATGCACCCGATCCCTATACCCTTGAATGCATGCTTCACTGCCCCCCATTTTTATAATCTTCCACCATATCCGGGCGGCGTTCATAGTTGACCCCAAGCTTCTAACAACTGACCAAATTAGTACCCCATTCCTATGCATTTTCAACATTTCCAAGGGTGACAATACCACCCACATAGTTCTGCCATTGTTCGTTTGCAAAGGCAGATCCATGTGGTAATTATGGGGGTCCATAAAACCGCCTTTTCAAAAAAAATATTAATAACATATATATAATTAAGTAATTAGACTCCTCAAATTTTTAATGGACCCCCATAATTTTTATAATATCCACTAAAACAAAATAATAGTTCTCTTTTGCTTTAACAAAGATAGAAAATAAATCAATCTTATTTCCACTAACAATTAAGATAATGGAAAAAGTTTTACGTTGGTCCTTCAACTTTCATTCATTTTCCTATCTAGGCCTAAAACTTTTTTCCCACTATTTTTCTTTAATTCAAAAGAAAAATTGCCAAAGTAATTTGATAAAAGATATATATATATGTGTGTGTGTGTGTGTGTGTGTATAAAGTTATAAGGTAAAAAACTTTTTATATCTTACATTATATATGACATAAATATTTCATTCATCTTCTTCATAGTTTATATATTTTTTTAGTAGTTCGACCAATGACAGAAAAAAAAGGATAAATTAGAGCTTTTTTCAAATTTTCTTCTAATTTTGTTCATCCCTACATTATAGTATATGCGAACTTATAAGTTTCATCATTTAATATTTGAGTTTAATAATTATAAATGTACTCGGACCCCTCTTTATAAAAATCTTGGATCCACCACTGTTCGTTTGTCATTTCGGTGGCAAAACAAGGCTACCTAAACGACCATGATACTTTGGATTTGCCATAACCAATTGTTTTGTCATAAGTAAGCAACTACATTGTTTTTCTATTAGTGCCGATCAATTTATTGGTCCCTTTTTAGTGATCCACGCACTGACAGAGAGTTTCATATAAAACATTGGTTGCTTAGGTGAGTTGCTTATAAATGACTTGAAATTTATCTATCAACTAGTGAACAATGGTTTCTACTCCATTCTTCATGTTAAAACATCTAACCTAAACTTTATTATTGTGGAAAGGTCTTATCAATATATAAAGCTTTCACTAACTCATCTTCTTGGTTCTATGTGATTTTCTTACTTAATGCGTTACCTCACATGTAAGCCACTTCAACTCTGCCACATGAGTTATTCTCACACCCATCACGTATAGGTCATTTTGGCTCTATCACGTAAGTTAATTTTAGCAATGGTTGGGTAGTTTCGAACCTTAGGCTTTGATGTGACATTAAAGCATCCAACTCAAAACTAATTGACAATAATAGAAAAGAGCATATTATTATGTAAAGTCTTTACTAACCTCTTTTGTAGGCCATATGTGGTTTTCCCACTTAACAATAACCACCAATTTAACAACCAACATGAGGATCGCTTTAAATAGAACCTAATGTAGGGATTCTAATATCTTATTTTTTGTTGCTGACTATAAAGACCATATGGAAAATAGTAATTCACATGGTGTTTCAGTACATATGCACATTATAAGAGAAAAAACAAACAAGTCTCTCCAGGACTAAATACTGGTGTGAGATACGACAACGTTTGTCTCTATCATTACATGGGTGGTTGGTAGCCGGTTATTACCAAAGTGTTAAATACTGTTATCATTAAGTATACCACACCCCAAATTTTTAAAATATATCATATGGTATACCACGCCACATACCCGTTACTATTTTTACAAAAAAAATAAATAAATGTTAGAATATTATTTTAAAATGAAATAAATTCAATAATTCTTTTACACATTTTATATGTATTCTAATTTTTCTCATCATAATTTGTCAAATATAAATAAAATATATATGATAGAAGATATTTTTTAATATATATATATATATATATATATAGGAAAATAAATAATACTAAAAAAGAAACTAATCTATTGATATAAGAGAAAAAAATAATACTTTAATAATAGCAATACATTTTCTAATATCACATTAAGTTTCTAAGTGGGTAAAAGTAACCATTAAATTTTTATACTAACTAAGAAAAATAACTAGAATAATAAAATTAAATATTTATTTTTTGATATGTGTATTAATTATATTTCAATGTTTTATATATTTATGATATTTTGATGTAAAATGTCAAAAAAAAATATCTCACACGCACCCGTGAAAAATAAAATACCATTATACATATCTTGTGGTATTTGTGGTATACTGTAAGTTTTAGACAAATTTATACAAAAAGTAAGCAATATGCGAAAAATTGTGAAATACCAGATAATAAATTGATAAAATATGAAAACATTTGTACCACACCACTTACCCAGGTCTGCAATATACTGCGGTATTTAATCACTAAGAACATGAATGGTAACCTTTGTCGTTTGGCAAGAGGCCGAGCCTCTTTTTTTTTTTTTTTTTTTTGAGAAAAAAATCATTTATGTTATTATGGTGATAAATGGACAGGCTACAGCAGTTCACAAAAAAAAAAATGGACGGGCTACAACTTCATTGTCTTTTAATTTTTTGTCGCACTTTTTGATTTCAAACATTTATATCACTTTATTTCACTCTGACAACTTATTTCGAATTTTGTCCTTCTCCTTAAGTATCTCATATATGTTAATGTTCTTCTCAGATATGAGAGAAGAAACATGCAAATTTAAACTGGATTTCAAGTTTCTGAGTTGATTAAAATTATTTGCCTATGAGGTATGCATTACGAGATATAGTTTTGGATTATTATTGCGATCTCAAGTTTGAATTTTCGGAATAACTTAAAATAATTGTGTTATTTGTCAACGATAATTTTGAACAAGTATATATGATATATTTACATATTCCAATTATATTTATAAAAAAAAAAGTGAAAAGTGATAAACCTTCTGGGAGGGATAGAGTATAAGATAGAGGGAAGAGAAAGTAAAATACACAGAAATTCTTGTGAAAATGTGATTAACGTCAACAAACAACGTCATCCCAGGTATTTTTCCACAATGGTCAGGAAGAGAGCTTATTATTATTATTATTATTATTATTATTTGATATAGAGTGGAGGATCTATTGTAAATTTTATTTAAAAAGAAGGGTTCATTAATTTTACAAATTTTATTTTATTATAAGTCCTATATACTCCTGTTGTCTCATGGAAGTTTGAGACTTTTTATCAAGTTTGTCGAGCTCACAATAAAATAAAAAATAATTCATTTGTCTGACTTTATCAAATTTGTCTAACTTTATCAAATTAATTATTTTGTCTAACTTACATTAAAGCCTGACTCATAATTAATTTGTCCGACCCCAGGCCTGAGGCGCGGAGCCGTTCGTCGTCGGGAGACCGGTAACCGGTGAGTCACGGTTTCGTTTGTCGTTTGGGTGGGCAAAAAATTAAGGTTGATGTCTCTGAGGAAGAAGCAAGCACAAATCAAGATTTATAAACACGAAAAATAGCACTTATCTTATCCTCTCTTATAAAAAGTAGATAGGTGAACCAATGTTGAATAATTTTTTAACCATTATATTATAAATTATTATATTCTTTTAATCAAACCCAATTTTATTATTATCTATTTAATTAGAGTTATACTGGCATTACAACACTTAAAGGGACTCTTAAGTTACCACTAAATTTTATTTTTTGTTATAAATTTACCTAATTTTTATTCTATATTACAAAATCAAATATTATATATAAATCGATAAACGCAATGCCGCAGGCACTAGAAAAGTTGCATATAGACACAGCCATACAGGGAGATCCATTTCTAAATAAATTTGTATTACTATAAAAAATCTTCTCTGCCACAATAGCTCCCGAGTCTATGATATTGCTAGAGTGTTGTTTGATAGCTGAAAAAGAGATAAGACTAAATATTTTATTTGAATATAAAATTTAAATATATGGTCAAACTCATGCTAAAGTTGTACTTCTATAAAAATTACCTTAACATTAATTTTTTGTCAATTAATTTTTTCCACAATTTGGATGAGTATATAATAATTTGTTATTGGTAAAACTCATACTAAAGTTTTAAATGAAAATCTATAACAATTGTATATTAAAAAATAATGTTAGGTATAAAAACCATGTACTACAAATTTATGTAAGTGAACACTTTATAATAGTTCACCTAACATTTTTCTTTTACCCTAAAATTATAAGTTATTTTACTCTTTTAATGATATACAAATTTTATATTATTTGATTGATTAAAGTTATGTTAATATAATGACCCTAAAAAGGGGGAAAGAAATATAATAAGATAGAGAAAAATGCATATTGAGATGTGTAATTAGTCTTTAGTCTTTTGAAAATTTACTGTTTTGACTACTAAATTCACTTTAACCACTAAACTTAGTTAATTTTAACAAGTATGACTTAAGTTTGTTCTATTATAAAAAAATTTCCCATATCATATATAGTTTGTCAATTAATTTTTTTTATATCATATATAGTTTGTCAATTAATTTTTTTTATATCATATATAGTTTGTCAATTAATTTTTTTTTTGCCAACCTAGATGAATATATACTACAAAAGCTTACTTATCTGGTTCATCTTGGAGCAATCATATAATTCAAGTATGACTCAAGTACCTATTATGAAAAAATAAAAAAAAATAATTATTGTAGCAAAGGTAAAAAAATTCCTTGGCTCCTAGGGTTAGTTACTTATATTATAATAAGGGGACTTTTAGCAACATTTTTTTTAACATTTTGCTTTTCCTTTATGGTCATCCACTTTAGTATTGTAAGTTAAATTTGGCTAAATTACATGATATGTCATTAAACTATACCCAACTTCACATATCTACTCATGAACTATTGAACATTGCAAACGTAGTATTAAAGTAATGTTTTTGTAGCAAAATTGTCCCTTTGTCCGTCAATGTTGATAAAATTTCAATAGTAGACTTAAAATGAGCGTTTGAACTCTAGGGATATGGACACAACCACTACTGAAAAATTACCGATTTTCAATTGCCATTTCCAACAAGTTCCTGTTGGAAAGTTTGAATTTCCAACGCAAAGGCATTGGAAACTAACATGTTGGAAATTTTTCAACGGCAAAAAAATTGACCATTACTATTTCTAATGGCCTAACCATTGAAATATGAGCTGTTAAAATTTCCAATGACCTAACCTTAGATAATAACTTTCATCAGTTGTTGGTTGATGGGTTTTCATGTTGGAAAATCATTAACGGCTGAAGCCGATGGAAATTTCCAACAACTTGGCCATTGGAAATTCTTTTTAAAATAATAAAAAAATTTTAAATAAAACCACAAAATATATTTATATATTACCAAAATTATATATTTACTTAAATATTTTATATTTTATATTTTACTAAAAAATTTAAATAACTCCCAAATATTTTGTATTTTATAGTTACAAAAAACTTAATTTTTACTGAAATTCTCAAAAATATATTCACTATCTTAAATTTAAAAAATAACCAAAATATTCACAAACTAAATTCTAAAATATTCACAAATCCAAAAATCACAAATTCAAAAATTTGAAAAATTCACAAATTCATCTAAATTCATCAAATTCACAAATTGAAAAATCACAAATATAAATATTCATAAAAATCACAAATTAAAAATTTCAAAATATTCATAAATTCATATTAGATTCACAAATATTCACTAGAAATTCAAAAAACACAACAATAATCATCAGATCTACACAAAACAAAACTTTCAAAAATCAGATCTGAAATAAGGAGATGAAGGATATCAGCCAGCCGGCAACAGCATAAAAAGGTGACCAAGTGGACGAATGGCTGATGGTGAAGAATGCAATGAAACCGAAGAATTGCAAAATCAAAGCCCTTGGACCTCAATTTGACTGGGCTTTTCCATAGCCAAAGTGACTGAGGCCAAGATCTACTTGCCTTGGTTGATGTAGGTGTGGTGATCACTCCTCTTGTTAGTGGAAAATGAAGGAGAATTAACGGCAAGCGACAACTGAGGACGTTGGTCGGCGAGAAGCCAGAAGACCAATGTGAACTGAGGCGGATTGAGGTAGGGCGTGACGGGCTTGGAGTGGCTAGGAAGTGAGGCTAAACGACAAGGGGCGGTAAAGGGACAATGAGATGAGGTGAGACAAAGGGGGCTAAAAGATGAGGGAGGTGAGATAGAGAGGGCTGAAAGATGAGAGAAGCGAGAGTGGTGAGAGAGATGAGAGAGGTGAAGGAGGTTGACAAACAGAGAAGGCTAGGGTTTGGCTAAAAGATTAGAGAGGTGAAGGAGGCGAGAAACAGAGAAGGCGTATCATGCATTTACAGGCTAGGTTATCATATGTATATATGGGACAATGAGGCTAGCCCAAATACACACACACACACACATAGATATTAATAATAATAATGATATTATTATTATTATTATTAGTATTAGTATTAGTATTATTATTAGTTACCATAAAATATTTTCAAAATACTACTTTACTTTATAAAATCAATAGAAACTTTAAAGGCCCGAATACCTTCAAATTGATGGAATTTTGACCCAAAGAACATGGTATGGAGAGTAAAGCTCTAATGACACTTGTAGAGCGCAAAATTTCCTTCGAAATGACATATTATGATTGTCATTATGATAATCACAGTAAAAGTTATATCTTTTGGAAACTGAGGTTTGTGCGAGACTTATTTTCATGATTTCTTCTTCGGTTTCACCTGCTCAACCCGCCCCATGAACTCATCCACTAAACGCCTCACGTCAAATTCTTTTCCCTTTGTTCCAATGGCTATTTGCGTTAGAATTTCCAACAGTTTGGTTATTGAAAATTTGGCCGTTAGAAAAAGGCCTATTTTTAGTAGAAAAGACCCATTAAATATAAACTCGTGACATATAATCCCTCAAATAGCAAAAAAATAATTGAAAAATAGAATAAAAAAAATAAAAAAATACCACAAATTTTATATGTTCGTTCCAAATTAAAGCGTCTGACACATAAAGATCATCATATGTTACTTATAATTATCTTTGATGATGTTTTATTTCGAGCACTAACCTTAAAATGTCAGCACTAATAGACAGAATAATAGCTTTGCTACAAAACATTACTTTGATCCTACTTTTGCAATAATCAATAATTCAATGGTAAATATGTGAAATATGGATACTTTAAGGGCAAATCATATAATTTAGCTGACAAAATTTTATTCATATCAATTAACTGTTTTTTATACTAAATAATATAAAGATTTGGAGTAACTTTTTGTTGAATATTATATTTTATGTTAGGGCTTATAGTGTTAAAGTAGTTTTGGCATTGTTAAAAGATGAAGTTAACAATTTTATGTTGTGATAGCAAGTTTTAAATGTTTTTTTTAATGAGACCAAAATTTAGTAATTGTATATCTATCATAGGTATAATTAGCACTATCATGACTCTAAAAGGCAAAGAGAAAAAAAAAAACGGAAGTCCCTTGTGTACTTTCTAAAAAAATAGATGAAAAGAAATTCACATGTTGACTCTATGTTTTAGCTTTAGTATATTTACTTAAAGTTATATATTAAGCATAACTTTTAATAGAGAAAAAAAATCTTAAATTGCCATAAAAAGTTAAACTTGTAGCCAATATGTCCTTAATTGATTAATATAGATTTTTGCAAATGTCCTTAAACAAAAATTGTCAATTTTTCATACTTTTAAACTTGAATAAAGTACTCTAATTAGAACTTAAAAGTTTCAAAGCACTTATAATTATTTCTATTTGAAATCAACGATTTACATCTAATAGAACTCATAAAAAATACAAGTACATAAAAATGCTAGATGACCTTTTTATCCTTAAGTTATATTTTATTTTCCTCTTTCAAAGAGAATCAAATTTGTCATTCCCTATCACTAAAATTATGAAAATAAAAAAAATTGGTGATTATTTTATATATTTTCTATAATTCATTTTTTGACGGTTGACTTATTATATTGTAAGAATAATAAGTAAGACTAGATTTTTAAACCTCAGTAATGTGAGCATAATTTCTAAATCAATAGATAGGTATTAATTGTCCACAAAGATAAAAAAAAAAAAAGTAGACAAGACTTGACCACTATCTTTTGAACAATTACATTAACTCAGCTATAATATAGAGAGTAGGTATAGATTTTGAAACCTCGGGTATGAGTGTATTTGCTTTTATAAAAAATCAAGAGTAGAGTAATTAAGTTTTAGTAATGTATAGTTACTTATGGTTACATGTCTTTGAAGAAACTCAATATTTACTTACCAAGTCTATACATTGATATCATGGCCCATGTTTGTGTCATACTTATTGAAATAAAATATTTTTTACTTGATTTTTTTATTGAATGTTCCACTTGTTAACTTAACTTGTGTCTTTTTTCTTTTGTTTCAAAAAAAAGCTCAAAATATTTATTAAAAACTTATGCCTCATTCATTTTAACTTAAGTCAACTTTAAAATGGCTTATTTTTATTTTTTTACAACTTTTTTATCTGGAACCAAACAAATGTTGAACAAACTTTTTAGCCTTTATATTATAAGTTATTTTATTCTTTTAATGAAACCTAATTTTGTTATTATCTATTTAATTGAAGTTCTATTAGCACTAGAATACTAAAAGGAACCTTTAAGTTATCACAAAATTTTATTTTTTACTACAAACTTGCTCGTACTTGATTCTAAGTTACAGAATCAAGCATTGTATACAATTTTCTTTTGCGTTAATCTTACCTTTCATGGCTAAAACTCCCAGATTGCAGCTAAAGTTTTTTTTTTTTTTTTGCCTCAAACATGTTGTCCTTGGTTCCATATTACTATCAATAATATTTCAAGTACAATAAATATATTATAAAACTTAAAATTTAAGCTTAACAAGTATGGCCTATGTTTATTTTACTATAAAAAATGTCTTTAAATATAAAATTTGTTAATTAATTTTTTCTTCAACTACGATGAATATATACTATATAAAAGCTTACATATTTGGTTCATCTTAGGGTAACAATATAATTCAAGTATGGCTAAGCACCTATTATGAAAAAAATAAAAAATTATCATATTAGCAAAAATCATCAAAAAAATTTTAGGAAAAAAAATTTCTTCGCTGTTAAAATTAGTTATTTATATTATATTAAGAAGACTTTTCACAGTAATTGTATTTTTATATTTTTCAATGTTTTAAAATATTGGAAAGATTAGAAGAAATTTTTTTTTCAATTGGACATCCCTTATGTTACGCCCCCAATTTTATGAACCATAATTTAAAAGATATCTTAAATTTCCAAAATTATAAAGCATTTAATTAAAAATAATTTGAGAAATATGAGGTAAAACATTTTATTTAAATTATTTTCCAAACAATGAGAGTATTAAATGAAATCAGAGTAGTTAAGTGACAATCCAAGGAAAACTAATATGCGGATAAGGTGCCAATTTAAACAAACCATACATCTCTTTAGAAATCAAACAACACAAAGTTAAAACTCAGTCCCAGCGAGTTTTACTTTCGAGGGGCTACAACGTACCCTTAACCTTACTCAGTCTACTCCACATCTTGAACCTCATTATGTGGTTTAGTGTACTCTGTCTCCTCATAATACTCACCTAAGAAAAAACATGTTCGAAGGAGGGGTGAGCACAACTTGCTTAGTAAGGGGGAAGTATCAGGCCCATCACGTGGGTCCTAATATTCTCGTAACAAACAACAACGAATAATAAACCTTAAGCTGTAGCAATTTAATTAAAGAACAATTCCATACAACATCATAACAACAAAATCAAAGTCCTACTAGTATGCTTGAACTACCATGTATATGCATAATTCCTTTTACCGATTAAATAATAACTTATTGATCGATCATTTAATCCAATACTTAAATACCATCGGACGAACCTAGGGTGGTGAGTGTGTACATCACTCACTCTCAGGATAACTATTAGGCAGTGCCACTAGGGATGCCACCAAGCCAGAGCCTATCGGGATACCTACGCTGTGACGGAACGGGGCCCAGTGCCCCTAATCTTGTAGGCTCTTAGGGATAATGAATCCCACTAGTTACAGTTGGCTAACTATTACTCGTCAATATAAATTAAAACAATTTATATGCAACTAGTTACTTAGCCTACTCAGAATAAGTTATGCATGCTTCTGACTTGGCAATGCAACCGAAATTTAAAAGTCTGGAATTAAAACATTGCTCGAGCATTTCATTAAAACATACTGAAAACGTACCAAGTCATTGAAATACTAGTTGCTTTAACTACAAGTAACAGTTTTGTGCATACATTACAACTCTAGCATGCACCCAAAAGTAACAAGATGGATTTACATCCTAATGTATCCCAATAGAGGCAACTTACTTAGTACACAAAGTACTATGTACAAGAGACAAAATTACTACTAACTAAGATCATTTACTTGAGCCCACCTTGAGCTAAACCAAGCTTCAAGTGTAGCCCTTCACTAGACCTTGTTCTTGTGTACTCTTAGCCTCTACACTGTAAAGGCACAACTTGGTTAGCACATAACTTATACTGCAAGAAACTAGAATCACTAGGATTCTCAATAAAATACCTGCAAAACAGAAAGCTTAGGCCTCGACTATCACCTCAGTGATTAGGCCCGGGATTAGATCCTGCACAATAAAACTAAGGGAATGAGTACTTAAAAGTACTCAGTAAGGATTCCCTTCTTGAATACCTGCAAAGAAATATGCAACAAATATGCAATATGGCAACCAAGCAATCAAACATGCAATTCAAACAACAAACAATCAACAAAATGCCAAAAATGCAATGTATGGATGTATGGTATGGAATGCACACAACACATGCACTTGGGACTTTCTGCACTTAAGTGCCTTAATTCTTGCCGTGAGCTCAAACGGCTGAGGTACTTGAGATACTGGCCCTCGTATCCCGGACACTTTACCTCAATTAAGTCCCATCTACGGGTTCTAGAGTAGGTCGTCACCTATCTCAAACTTACCCGCCTTTACCCTTGATTTATTGTACAGGGTAGTCTTACTATGTGGTTTAACTAGTCAAACCCTCAAGGTTTAACTCAAAATACTACTAGTGGCTCACTTACCAAACCAAATGGTTTGGTTGGGATCGACTTAGGTTTTTTTCTCTCTATTGACCATATGTAATTGATACTCTATATGGCCAATAAAGAGTCTAAAAACCCACTTAATCCCCTTAATTTCCATTTAAAAACTTAAATACTATGAGTTACTTAGCCACCAAGTCACATTTCTTTTATACTTAACCACACAACTTGACTACCTTCCAAATAACGCACAATTCCCGCCTTAGGAACGAATTCTAGACCCAACCGAGGCTATGGAACGTCTTAGAATAGCCTAGGGATAGAAACCGAGAGTCTAAGTTAATCTTAGGATGGCCGGAAATCGAGGCCAAAATTGCATTTGGCGACGCGGCGCCAAAGAGCAAATGCTTTTGGCGACGCGGCGCCGCCGAGTAAGCGTTCTGTGTACAATTTCGCTTCTTGGCGCCGCGGCGCCAATTCACGGACGAATTGGCGACGCGTCGCCAATTCTGTTTTTCTGGGTTTATGCGACAGCGTCGCTCTTGTACACAAGCTACTCAAACTCTCTCATTTCTCATCCAAACTTAATGGGTCTTGTTTCTAATTCATCCCAACATACAAAGCTACAAAACCATGCATTATTTGAGCTTAATTACTTGAACCCTTACCTCAATTTTAGCCACAAAGCAAGCAATGCAACAAAGCCTCCTAAGCTCAATTGAGCTTCCTTGAGTTCCAAGCCTAAAACCAACGAAATTTGGCACCCAAACCAATCAAACCAAGACCATTTCTAGCTCTAGAAACAACCTATAAACACACCAAATGATCTCAAGAAGCTTACCTACGAAATTGGATTCCAAAACAAGCTTCCAAAGATCAAATGAAGCAAGAACACTAGCAAAGGGGCTTAGTGATCTTTCTAACACCTTGGGCACCCTTGATTCAATGAGAATTTGCAAGAAAATGGAAGCTTGGGCTGTGAATTTGGGAGAGGAGATGGAGCCACGAATTTTTGGTGTTGCAATGAAATGGCTAAGTATGAAGAAGAGAAGAAGAAACTTAACTTATAAGCTTATTAAGCAACTTTTCTCTCCCTTGCACTTAAGCCCTCATACTTTCATTTGTTTCAAATAGCTCACCAACTCACACTCCAAACTCACTTTTCTTTGTTTTAAAAGGTACTAAAGAGCTTCCCAAACTTAATTTTCTTGAACACTTTAGCCACTTAAGTTCTAAATGGCTCAAAAAGAACACTTAGTGCCACAAGTTGTCAAAACTTACTAGGATGATTCTAAAAGCTAGAACAACTAATGGTCTTGACTTAACTATGCCAAATCACACTTAGGAACTCACTTAACTTAATTAAGCTTATGTTACTTGCTTAACAAGGCGCTAATTTGAGGTACTTAATTTCATAAACACTTAATCAAAGTAAATAAACACTTACTTGATTAGTTAACTAGGAGAGCTGTCACATCCTCCCCTCCTTCAGAAATTTGGTCCTCCAAATTCTGACTTAATTGAGCATACAAACTTGGATATTGCCTTAGCATATCCTGCTCGGTCTCCCAAGTGGCCTCTTCCTCCCCATGGTTAGACCATAGTACCTTGACCATTGGGATCCGTTTGGTCCTTAGTTTCCGGACTTGACGGTCAAGAAACTTGATAGGATGTTCCTCATAACTTAGGTCCTCTCTCAAGGGAATAGTGGGCGGGGTTAACACTTGCCCAGGGTTCACAATGCACTTCCTTAAGGAACTCACATGAAACACATTATGAACATGGGCTAAACTTGGCGGTAAAGCCAACCGATAAGCCACTTTTCCTACCCTTTCGAGAATTTCAAACGGACCAATAAACCTTGGTGCCAACTTACCCCTTTGACCAAACCTAGCCACACCTTTCATAGGTGAGACCTTAAGGAGTACTCGGTCTCCTACCTCAAACTCTAAATCTTTTCTTCGCACATTGGCGTACTTAGCTTGCCGGTCTGAGGCAGCTTTGATCCTTGTTTGGATCAACTTAATCTTTGCCGTGGTCTCGGCAATGATTTCTGGACCAACAACTATTTCATCAGCTTTATCTGCCCAACAATGAGGGGTCACACACTTACGCCCATACAAAGCCTCGTAGGGCGCCATCTTAATAGCTTCTTGATAGCTATTATTATAAGCAAATTCAATCAAAGGCAGATGTTGGTCCCAATCCCCTTTGAAGTCCATCACACAACTTCGTAACATATCTTCCAAGGTTTGGATCACCCGCTCAGTCTGCCCATCAGTCTGAGGGTGATATGCAGTACTTAGGTTCACAGCGGAACCCATAGCCTTTTGAAAGGCACTCCAAAACCTTGAAACAAAACGGGGATCTCTATCAGATACAATCTGATCAGGAATACCATGAAGTCTTACTACTTCTCGGATATACAACTGGGCTAATTTCTCCATGGTATAAGTGATTTTAATGGGGATAAAATGTGCAGATTTTGTTAACCTATCCACCACCACCCAAATGGAATCATGCTGACTTCTTGTGTTTGGCAACCCAACACAGAAGTCCATGGTGATGGATCCCCATTTCCTTTCTGGGAGTGGTAAACTTTGCAACATTCCTGATGGCCTTTGGTGCTCTGCCTTCACCATTTGACAGGTGAGGCACTTAGACACATATTCATACATGTCTCTCTTAAACTTTGGCCACCAAAAATGAGTCCTAAGGTCATGGTACATCTTATTCACACCAGGGTGAACATTAAACTTACTCGTATGTGCCTCCTGCAACACTTGTTGCCTTAATTCACTTGGCACATAGAGCCGGTCACCAAAATAAAGTAACCCATCCTTGTACCGAAATTCTTTCAGTACAGTACCATGCTTTTCCTCCCCAGAAATTCTTTTCAAGCTCGAATCACTTTCTTGAGCTTGCTTAACTCTAGTCAACCATGCTGACTGAATTTCAAGGACCATGACTTGAGCCATTTCCCATTCTCTCCACAATTCATATAAAACTGTGAATTGCTCTGCACTAGGATCTTTTGAGGTTTGTGTTACTTGATCCTTGGAGAGAATTACCCCAGAATACTTACGGCTCAAGGCATCAGCAACCACGTTGCCTTTACCTGAACAATAGTCTATCGAGCAATCATAATCCTTGATATACTCGACCCATCTTCTCTGCCTCATGTTAAGATCCTTTTGGGTAAATAAGTACTTCAGACTTTTATGGTCTGTAAAGATCTTAAAGGATCTTCCCATAAGGTAGTGTCTCCAGAGCTTTAAAGCAAACACAACTGCTGCTAACTCAAGATCATGCACTGGGTAATTCAACTCGTTAGGCCTTAACTGCCTAGACCCATATGCAATCACTTGCTTATCCTGCATCAACACACATCCTAATCCTGTCCCAGATGCATCGGTATAAACCACAAAAGTCTCATGCGGATCTGGTAGGATTAAGATGGGAGCAGAAATTAACCTTTCCTTAAGCTCCTGGAAACTCTCCTCACACTTAGGAGTCCAAATAAACTTCTGTGCCTTTTTTGTTAAGGCGGTCAATGACGAAGCTATTATAGAGAATTTTTCAATAAACCTTCGATAATAGCCTGCCAAACCCAAGAAACTCCTAACTTCAGTTACAGTTGTTGGGCGTTTCCACTCCACCACAGCCTTTACCTTTTCTGGGTCCACACTTAATCCTTGAGCATTTATAATATGTCCAAGGAAAGGAAATTCACTTGCCCAGAACTGGCACTTAGGTAGTTTGGCATAAAACTGATTACTCTTGAGTACTTGCAAAACTATCTCTAAATGTTTTTCATGCTCGTGGGGAGTCGGGGAATACACCAAAATATCATCAATAAACACCTCAACAAACTGATCTAGGTAGGGCCTAAAAATCCGATTCATGGTATCCATGAAAACTGCCGGAGCATTAGTCACTCCAAACGGCATAACGGTATACTCATAATGCCCATACCTAGTCCTGAATGCAGTCTTCGGGATATCCTCATCCCTAACTCTTATCTGGAAATATCCAGACCTTAGGTCTATTTTCGAAAAGACCTTCGCCCCTCTTAATCTATCAAATAGATCATCAATTCTGGGCAATGGATACTTATTCTTTACCGTTACTGCATTTAGTTTTCTATAGTCTATACACAACCTTAAGGTTCCATCCTTTTTCTTTACAAACAACACTGGAGCACCCCACGGGGAAATACTTGGCCTAATAAAGCCTTTCTCAAGCAACTCTTCTAATTGCTTTTTCAGCTCATCCATTTCAGGTGCTGACATTCTATAAGGGGGTATGGAAATTGGTTCTGCCCCAGGCTGTAAATGTATGGAGAATTCAATCTCCCTTCTTGGAGGTAACCCTGGGAGGGCTATAGGAAAAACTTCTGGAAATAGATTGGCTACTTGAATTTCCTTGAGTTGCTCCTCGACTGCCACTCCGTTCAACGAGCAAGCGACCAACTCACTCGGAACGGGAATGGTCTCCAATAACTTGAGGTGCAAACTCTTTACACTACTTGCCAAACCGCCTGTGCAAGTTATACTTACCCCTGAGGCATCCTCAAGAGTGACCTTACAACCCGCACAGTCAATCTGGGCCTTAAACTTACTTAACCAATCCATTCCAAGGACAATATCATAAGGAATTGAGGCCAAGACCCAAAGGTCACTTAAAAATTTACTACCTCCTAATTCCAAAGGATATCCCACAACCATTTCATTGGTAAACACAAGGTTACTCCCCACTGACTTAATGAACATCATTTCATCAAGCACAGTTCTATGCAAACCAAATTTAACAACCATGCCTAGAGTAATGACAGAAATAGTAGCACCAGTATCAAACAGAATTCTAATACTACTATCCTGAACATTAAAGTTACCTTGCACAGCTGTAGGCTCTCTGGATACCTGGCTTGCCAGTGCAAAAACTCGTGGTGGCACAGGAGGAACTCTGACAAAAGTACTACCAGTACTACCAACTCCTGAGGCTCCCGGTCGTCCTTGACCTTGGTCTTGCCTAAGCCTTGGGCACTCCCTCGCCCAATGTCCTGGCTGACGGCAGTAATTACAGAGATCGGTTCCAAGAGTACAAGGTTTGTTACCATGAAATCTCTGACACTTAGGACAACGGCCTTTTGCAGCTTTCTTGATTTTCTTGGAAAGTCCTTGATCACCTCCCACACTAGGCCTTTTATCCATTAACCTTGAATGTACCGGAACCCTTGGCTCAACGGCCTTTTCATTGGGTTTTGCTTCCATCAACTCCCTTTCCAACACTAAGGCTTTTTGGACAGCCTCATGATAGGTCCGAACTCCTATCACTGTCAGAAAACTCCTCAACTCCACCCTAAGTCCACGAATGAACTTCTTTGCTTTTAGTTCATCTTTCCCGGCCAAATGAGGTGCATACCGAAAAAGAGAACTAAACTTCCTTTCATACTCATGAACTGTTAGCCTTCCCTGGATTAGTTCATCAAACTCAATCCGCTTTTGATCCTGGGCGGCCTCACTATTGAATTCATTTCGAAACTCCTTCTCGAATTCAATCCAATCAAGCTCCTTAGGCCTTTGCCCGATCCTCCCTTCATTATAAGCATCAAGCCTTTCCATGACATCCTTCCACCATAATGACGCCTTGCCCTCTAAAAAGAAAGGTACTAAATCCATCTTTACTTTGTCATCCAACTTCATGTTTTTGAAGATCTCATTAATCTGATACAACCACCCTTCAGCCATATCGGGATCCCCTATGCCATTGAACTTGGGAGTGTTGATGTCCCGGCATAAGGAAACAAGTCCCATATGGTTTGGAATGACGGGTCTCCTCCGTCTCCTCCTTGGATGGATGTCCTCCTCATCTTCCTCCTCACTGTCCTCTTCACTGTCCTCACTGGACTCTACTTGAACATGCTCATTAAATGGTTCTTGACCTTGCACTTGCCCCTGGGGCGGGGGATTTCTCCCCTGACCTTGGTGCACCGCTGGGCCTTGGTGCACTTCGGCCCTTACCCCAATAGGGTCCTCCAAGGTCTCCCCCTGTACTGGAGGTTGAGCACGCTCTTCAAGCAAAATGGCCATGCCATGTAGCATCCGGTCCATCGACTCATTAAGTCTCCTCAACAAGGAAACCACCTCCCTCATATCTGATCCACCAGGATCACTAGTTCCTGCACCGGAACCCTGAGCCTCAGCAGTAGTACCAGCCCGTGTGTTCACCATACCTGCAACCACAGCCAGAAGACCATATCCAGAGCAACTTATAAGCAGTACTAACCACACTTAACACAAGAACACTTTGATCTTAGTTCACTTATTGCCTCTACTAGGAACATTAACCCGCTCTGATACCAATTTTCTGTGACGGAACGGGGCCCAGTGCCCCTAATCTTGTAGGCTCTTAGGGATAATGAATCCCACTAGTTACAGTTGGCTAACTATTACTCGTCAATATAAATTAAAACAATTTATATGCAACTAGTTACTTAGCCTACTCAGAATAAGTTATGCATGCTTCTGACTTGGCAATGCAACCGAAATTTAAAAGTCTGGAATTAAAACATTGCTCGAGCATTTCATTAAAACATACTGAAAACGTACCAAGTCATTGAAATACTAGTTGCTTTAACTACAAGTAACAGTTTTGTGCATACATTACAACTCTAGCATGCACCCAAAAGTAACAAGATGGATTTACATCCTAATGTATCCCAATAGAGGCAACTTACTTAGTACACAAAGTACTATGTACAAGAGACAAAATTACTACTAACTAAGATCATTTACTTGAGCCCACCTTGAGCTAAACCAAGCTTCAAGTGTAGCCCTTCACTAGACCTTGTTCTTGTGTACTCTTAGCCTCTACACTGTAAAGGCACAACTTGGTTAGCACATAACTTATACTGCAAGAAACTAGAATCACTAGGATTCTCAATAAAATACCTGCAAAACAGAAAGCTTAGGCCTCGACTATCACCTCAGTGATTAGGCCCGGGATTAGATCCTGCACAATAAAACTAAGGGAATGAGTACTTAAAAGTACTCAGTAAGGATTCCCTTCTTGAATACCTGCAAAGAAATATGCAACAAATATGCAATATGGCAACCAAGCAATCAAACATGCAATTCAAACAACAAACAATCAACAAAATGCCAAAAATGCAATGTATGGATGTATGGTATGGAATGCACACAACACATGCACTTGGGACTTTCTGCACTTAAGTGCCTTAATTCTTGCCGTGAGCTCAAACGGCTGAGGTACTTGAGATACTGGCCCTCGTATCCCGGACACTTTACCTCAATTAAGTCCCATCTACGGGTTCTAGAGTAGGTCGTCACCTATCTCAAACTTACCCGCCTTTACCCTTGATTTATTGTACAGGGTAGTCTTACTATGTGGTTTAACTAGTCAAACCCTCAAGGTTTAACTCAAAATACTACTAGTGGCTCACTTACCAAACCAAATGGTTTGGTTGGGATCGACTTAGGTTTTTTTCTCTCTATTGACCATATGTAATTGATACTCTATATGGCCAATAAAGAGTCTAAAAACCCACTTAATCCCCTTAATTTCCATTTAAAAACTTAAATACTATGAGTTACTTAGCCACCAAGTCACATTTCTTTTATACTTAACCACACAACTTGACTACCTTCCAAATAACGCACAATTCCCGCCTTAGGAACGAATTCTAGACCCAACCGAGGCTATGGAACGTCTTAGAATAGCCTAGGGATAGAAACCGAGAGTCTAAGTTAATCTTAGGATGGCCGGAAATCGAGGCCAAATTGGCATTTGGCGACGCGGCGCCAAAGAGCAAATGCTTTTGGCGACGCGGCGCCGCCGAGTAAGCGTTCTGTGTACAATTTCGCTTCTTGGCGCCGCGGCGCCAATTCACGGACGAATTGGCGACGCGTCGCCAATTCTGTTTTTCTGGGTTTATGCGACAGCGTCGCTCTTGTACACAAGCTACTCAAACTCTCTCATTTCTCATCCAAACTTAATGGGTCTTGTTTCTAATTCATCCCAACATACAAAGCTACAAAACCATGCATTATTTGAGCTTAATTACTTGAACCCTTACCTCAATTTTAGCCACAAAGCAAGCAATGCAACAAAGCCTCCTAAGCTCAATTGAGCTTCCTTGAGTTCCAAGCCTAAAACCAACGAAATTTGGCACCCAAACCAATCAAACCAAGACCATTTCTAGCTCTAGAAACAACCTATAAACACACCAAATGATCTCAAGAAGCTTACCTACGAAATTGGATTCCAAAACAAGCTTCCAAAGATCAAATGAAGCAAGAACACTAGCAAAGGGGCTTAGTGATCTTTCTAACACCTTGGGCACCCTTGATTCAATGAGAATTTGCAAGAAAATGGAAGCTTGGGCTGTGAATTTGGGAGAGGAGATGGAGCCACGAATTTTTGGTGTTGCAATGAAATGGCTAAGTATGAAGAAGAGAAGAAGAAACTTAACTTATAAGCTTATTAAGCAACTTTTCTCTCCCTTGCACTTAAGCCCTCATACTTTCATTTGTTTCAAATAGCTCACCAACTCACACTCCAAACTCACTTTTCTTTGTTTTAAAAGGTACTAAAGAGCTTCCCAAACTTAATTTTCTTGAACACTTTAGCCACTTAAGTTCTAAATGGCTCAAAAAGAACACTTAGTGCCACAAGTTGTCAAAACTTACTAGGATGATTCTAAAAGCTAGAACAACTAATGGTCTTGACTTAACTATGCCAAATCACACTTAGGAACTCACTTAACTTAATTAAGCTTATGTTACTTGCTTAACAAGGCGCTAATTTGAGGTACTTAATTTCATAAACACTTAATCAAAGTAAATAAACACTTACTTGATTAGTTAACTAGGAGAGCTGTCACATACGCCGAGGTAGAGCCTCTCGTGATACCAGCCATAAGCATGGTCCCTCGCCAGCTATGGTTTGACAGCGCACAAATCATATCTCCATACTTCGTGTCAATATTGGGTCATGACCAGGGATTGTCCGCCGTCACCCTAACATGCCTCTCGAGTTCGAATCGTCCGTTCCGAACCTCTCGTCTAAATTTACGGCTTGTTAGGTCATGTAGATATGGTTCGTCACCAACCTTGCATGTTTCGTGTTTTATCTTACTCCTCAAATCTTTTACTTAGTGCGATCTTGTGTATGACAAACATCAATCATATGCAACAACCAATTGATGGATGACCGTAGCTCATTTTATTTTAGCTCTTTTTAGTAGAGTGCCATCATTCTAGTGCATCCTACTTCTTTTATCGGGTTATCTTAGCTTAGTATTACATGATGTCATGACAATCAGTGATATTTTTTTTAGTGTATTTGTGATAAATGTTCATCTCATTTCTAGTGAATTCTTTCTAAATTGGTCATTTAGCATTTACACTCATAATCCCTTATTTATCGGCTTATAGTAATTTATTACGGCCCTAACATGCTACTAACGGTTGCTTCCAATCTCATCATGTTGCTAGTGAGCTTGTCGGCCTTAAACATGGTACTAGCGGTGTTTATCTCACCGGCCCTAAACATGGTACTAGTGGTGTTTATTTAGGCGGTCCTAACATATTTCTAATTTAATTCTTGTTACAAGCGGTCCTAGTATGATACTAGCGCCAAACATACATCATACATCACATCATTATAACCATACAACCAACCAACCAAAATTACATCTCAATGGAAGAGAACTAAAATAAAATAAAATAAAATTCTAGAAAAACTAATTAATTACCCTACCCATGTTGCCCACGCATTTAAAGATTTTGTTTAGCCCAATTGTTTACTTAAAATTTATTATTTGGGTTGATGCTTATTTTGGGCCTAAGAGGGCCTACGAGAACTAACCCGCTCTTCACCCTTACCTAGTTCGGAATAATACGGCGAAAGAGGGTGATTTCCTAGGACGATCCTACAAAATGTTAGTAAGGTAGAAAATTAGAAAATATGGTAAAATTTAGAAATTTTCCTAAATGGTACTTGGAAGGTTCATGTTCTTAACATCTAGGCCAAAATTTTACCTAGTGGGCAAAAAGGGTCTTGGCGTGTCTTTGGTGGCCTCATGCCTATTCGGGATCGTGCCGGAAGCCTTCTTGATATTGATCCTAAAAATTACAGCGGCCATACACTAACTTATAAGCTCATTTAATGGCTATAAAAACTGATCTTGGAAGGAAAAAATTTTTATTTCGGTTACCAATGTGTTTTCGGGATCTCTGACGCTCCGGGAGTCTAACGAAGCGCCAAACCTTCAAGTAAGGATTTTCTAACCCTTTATAACAACATGGACAGCAAAGATAAGATAATTGTTAGGGCTGTAAGATTTCAACTTGGCAGCCGAAAGAATTTTAAAAAGACTATGGTGGCTTACCGGGGTTTAGGAGCAAGTATGGACCCGATTGCACCGGAAACAAGTGCAAAACCCAAAACTTGGATTAACAATGATCTACCAAGAATTTACAGAAAAAAAAATATTAAGACTTTAGGTGCTGGAAGAAAATAAAAAAATAAATATAAAAATAAAAAAATTAAAAGAGTAATGCCGAAGAATTTTGGCTCACACGAATCAAATCGGAATCGACGGTACTCGTAGGATCGCTTTTGGTGTCCGGATGTGGCATCCCTTCAACTTAATGAACCTTAGAAATAATAGGGAATTAAATAGAATTCAAAATTGGTTGGATGATGGAGAAATAAAAACCCAAAGGGCTGGACTTACACCGGTTCGACAAAGAATACGATCAAGTCGGTAACGGAGCAAAGAGTGCGACGACGATCCTTTGTTGCGATGTCTTCTTCTCTACTCTAGTTGTCGAAGATCAAGGACAATGGAAGATTTATGGTGCTGTGTGATTGAACCAAAAGAAAGGGGAGAGAAAAAAAAAAATATGGCCAAAGTTAGGAGAAAGTTAGAAGTAAATTGGAGAAGGCCGACCATAGGTATATTATTTTTCTTGTCGTGGCTTAGTCGGCGGCCATGGGAGAATTGGTTGTTACAGAAAAGAAAAGGCAGCAGAGATGTTCGAAATTTTTAATTTTTGAGGGCAATTGGACTTGAATCTTGGTTGACACGAGTAAAGGAAAAAGGAATAAGGCTAATTGGGCAACATTAATGTATGGTAAGTATGATAGATTTAATTTAGGGGAAAAAATCAAATTGAATTAGAAAGAATTTCTTGGAGGGCATGCGGCTGTGGAGTATTATAAAATAGAAATTAGGGTTAGGTGAGAATTTTTCTCATGCAACAAAAGTACGAACCCGATTTAAACTCTACCCGTGTGTAGGCTAAATTTTGGAAAACCTAAGCAAACGAATTCAGAATTGAGTGAGGTAAATTTCTTCTGACTCATTTTTTCGAGAAGAATCCAATGGTGCTTCTAGATTTTCCATCCGATGCTCGGGTGTAAATGACAAAAAATGCCCCTAGCCTAAAGAAAATGACTTTGGGCTTCCGATTTGGAATTTGACTTAATAACCACTAAAGCAATCATCTAAGGATCAAGATTCTTAATTTTATAATGATTTTCTAAATTGATAGGTAAAATTACAAAAATAACCTCGAGGATAAAATGTTAATTAATTAATTTTTATTTATTTATTTTATTTACTTATTATTATTATTTTTTTTTAAAATTTTTTTTATTTAGGGTAATTTAGTAATTTTATTTTCCTTAATTTCTAGGGTTATTACACCTTACATTATAAATATTTTATTATTTTGAATGAAATGCAATTTTTCCAACTATCTATTTAATTAAAGTTATATTAGCATTAGAACACTAAAACAAATCCTTAAGTTGTGAATAAATTTTTTTTTACTACAAACTTGCCCACACTTGATTCTAAATTACATAATCAAGTCTTATATATAATTTCTTTTTGTGTTAATCTTATCTTTCATGGTCAAAACTCGTATATTGCCACTAAAATTTTTTTCCCTTTTTCTTTGTTTTTTTTTTTGCATCAAACATGCTCCCTTGGTTCCATATTGCTATCAAATACAACCTCCATCCTACTTTTTTTTTACTCCATTTGACTTTTTTGATTAGTTTGACCTGAATTTATGCATACTATTTTTTGTTAGATAAATTTAAAAAATATATATTTAGAAACTATAGGTCTTGATTTATCATTCATATATAAAACTACTTCATTTATAAACTAAAGTGTTAAAAATAAAAAATTATAGATTAATTGCTAAAAGATGAATGGTGCAAAGAATTTGAAACAAATGGAGTAATATTTTGAGTACAATAAATATTTTATAAAAATTGAATTGCATCTTAAAATCTATTGCCTAAGTTTGTTCCACTACGTAAATGTCTTTGAATATAACATTTTTGTCAATTTATTTTTTCTAAAACTTGGATGAATATAAACTATATGATAGTTTACTATTTGGTCTATCTTAGAGAAATAATCTAATTCAAGTATGACTAAAGCACCTATTATGAAAGAAATAAAAGAAACTATCATTATAGCAAAGGTCGTCGGGAAAAATTTTAGGGAATAAAATTCTTTGCTATTAGAATTAGTTGCTTTTATTATAATAAAGGGAATTTCAACAACACCTATTTTTTACATTTTTCAATTTTCTAAAATTTTGGAAAAATTAGAAGAATAATTTTTTTGCATGCTAATCCTTGTTACTATTGTAACACAAATTTTTATTCTTGGTGACTAACTCTTTTTCTATACTAAATAATATGAGAATATTTTTTCTAATTTTTTTTATAACCAATCAAATCTTACAAGTTGTATCAAATTAGAAGCAATTTTTATTTGAATATTATTGTTCATGGTTGAGGCCTGTAGCTTAGAAGTAGTTTTAGAGTTGTTAAAAGATAAAGTTAACAATTTTATATTGTGATTACAAAATTTTATTTTATTTGAAATTAAGTATGATAAGGAAAGAAGTATCGAGGTTTATATGTTCAAAAGTTATAATTAAATTACATATATTTAGGTCCTGAATACAGGTTCTGGATTATATGACAAAGAAATAAACTCAAGGATTCTTTCGATGACATATAATAAGTTTTAGTATAAAAAAATTCCCAACATTTACTCTAGGTATTTGATCAAAATATTTTTATCCAAAATATAATTTCTTTGTGACTTTATCAACTTTTCATTGACATAATCCTAAATTCCTATACTTTGAAATTTGACATTGATACACAAAAATCTTCAAACATGAAACATATTTTAAAAAATTTCTAATTTTTTGAAAGATAGTATTGTTCTATTTAGTCTACTAAGTAAATATTTGTTCTTTATTTGATTAATCAAAATTTCAATGTATTTATAATATTTGAAGTTTTAACACATTTTAACCTTTTACAAATTCTTTGTATTAGGAAAATAATATTAGTAATTAAAAGATAAAAAATAGAAAAAAATTGGTGATTATTTTATATGTTTTTTATAAGTCTTTTTTTATGGCAAAAAAACTGAAAAATGCCACTAAATTTAAAATTTTATAACAAACATGTCTTTGATTTATATGACTGTTAAACATTCCTAAAATGTGATGGTTATCAATTTATTTACATTTTAAACATTAAATATTTTTATTAGAACCAAAAAGTGAAATTCAAAATTTATATATATCTATATTTGTATTTATATATAATAAAAAGTGTAAAGATATAAAGTAACTAAATCTTAAATTATAAGTTATTAGTTTTTCTTTAAGGTTGTTACGCCCCCAATTTTATAAACCTTAATTTTGAAAGTTATCTTAAATTCCCAGAATTATAAAGCATTTAATTAAAAATAATTTAAGAAATATAAGGTAAAACATTTTCTTTTAATCTATTTTCCAAATAATAAGAATATTCAATGAAATCAAAGTAATTAAGTGACAATCCCAGGAAAACTAATATACGGATAATGTGCCAATTTAAACAAACCATATGTTTATTTAGAAATCAAATAACACAAAGTTGAAACTCAGTCCCAGCCAGTTTTACTTTTGAGGGGCTACAACGTACCCTCACTCAGTCTACTCCACATCTTGAACCTCATTATATTGTTCAGTGTACTTTATCTCCTCATAGTACTCACCTAAAAAACATGTTAGAAATAGGGATGAGCATAACTTGCTCAGTACGTGTAACACCCCCATATCCCACATGGGTAAATTGTGGGAATCCTTATGTGGATATATAGGCCTCAATTCCAGAGCATAAGCACCTAGCGCTTATCCTTTTCTAAAGGATAGCCCATGTGATGTGGGCAGGTGTTCCATTGACCGGTTCTGAACTTGGATCGTTACAGATGGTATCAGAGCCAACCCGGGATCACGATGGTGTGGCATAGTGGATATGCACATGCATCGTCTACTAGGACTGATCTTGGATTCGAGAGGTTACTTGGCCAGGGGCTAAGTAGTCTGATTGGAGAGGTTACTTGGTCCAGGGAACCAAGTAATCCGATTGAGCCCAACGGGGACGTTGGGTACATAAGGGGGGGAGTTTTGTAACACCCCCATATCCCACATGGGTAAATTGTGGGAAACCTTATGTGGATATATAGGTCCCAATTCCAGAACATAAGCACCTAGCACGTATCCTTTTCCAAAGGATAGTCCATGTGGTGTGGGCAGGTGTTTCGTTGACCGGTTCTGGACTTGGGTTGTTACAATAAGGGGGAAGTATCAGGCCCATCATGTGGGTCCTAATATTCCCACAACAAACAACAACGAACAATAAACTTTTAGTTCTAGCAATTTAATTAAAGAACAATTTCATACAACATCATAACAACAATATCAAAGTTTTACTATCATTCTTGAACTATCATGCATATGCATAATTCCTTTTTCCAACTAAATCATATCTTATTGATCGATCATTTAATCCAATACTTAAATGCCGTCGGACAAACTAAGGGTGGCGAGTGTGTGTACATCACCCACTCTCGGGATAACTCTTAGGCAGTGTCACTAGGGATGCAACCAAGCCAGAGCCTATCAGGAAACCTACGCCGAGGTAGAGCCTCTCATGATACCAGCCATAAGCATGGTCCCTTGCTAGCTACGGTCTGACAGCGCACAAATCATATCACCATACTCCGTGTCGATATCGGGTCATGACTAGGGATGGTCTGCCGCCACCCTAACATGCCTCTCGGGTTCGAATCGTCCATTCCAAACCTCTCGTCTAAATTTAAGGCTTGTTAAGTCATGTAGAAATGGTTCGTCACCAACCTTGCATGCCTCGCATTTTATCTTACTCCTCAAATCTTTTACTTAATGCAATCTTGTGTATGACAAACATCAATCATATGCAACAACCAATGGATGCATAACCGTAGCTCATTTTATTTTAGCTCTTTTTAGTAGAGTGCCATGATTCTAGTGCATCCTATTTCTTTTATCGTGTTATCTTAGCTTAGTGTTGCATGATGTCATAACAATCAATGATATATTTTTAAGTGTATTTGTGATAAATGTTCATCTCATTTCTCATGAATTCTTTCTAAATTGGTCATTTAGCATTTACGCTCCTAATCCTTTATCTATCGGCCTATAGTAATTTATTACGGCCCTAACATGCCACTAAAGGTTGCTTTCAATCTCATCATGTTGCTAGCGAGCTTGTCAACCCTAAACATGGTACCAGCGGTGTTTGTCTTGTCGACCATAAACATGGTACTAACGAGTTTATTTAGGTAGTCCTAATATATTTCTAATTTAATTCTTGTTACAAACGGTCCTAGTATGACACTAGCGCCAAGCATACATCATACATCACATCATTACAACCATGCAACCAACCAACCAAAATTACATCTCAATGGAAGAGAACTAAAATAAAATAAAATAAAATAAAATTCTAGAAAAACTAATTAATTACCCTACCCATGTTGCCCACACATGTAAAGATTTTGTTTAGTCCAATTGTTTAGTTAAAATTTATTATTCGGGTTGATGTTTTTAGGCCCCCAAGAACTAAACCGCTCTTCCCCCTTACCTAGTTCGGAATAATATGGTGAAAAGGGTGATTTCGTAGGACGGTCCTACAAAATGTTAGTAAGGTAGAAAATTAGAAAATATGCTAAAATTTAGAAATTTTCCTAAATGGTTCTTGGAAGGTTCATGTTCTTAACATCTAATTCGAAATTTTACCTACTGAGCAAAAAGGGTCTTGGGGTGTCTTCGATGGCCTCATGCCTATTCGGGATCGTGCTGAGAGCCTTCTTGATATTGATCCTAAAAATTACAGCAGCCACACACTAACTTATAAGATCATTTAATGGCTGTAAAAACTGATCTTGTAAGGAAAAATTTTTATTTCGGTTACCAATGTGTTTTTTGGATCTTTGATGCCCCGGGAGTCCAAAGAAACGCCAAACCTTCAAGTAAGGATTTTCTAACCTTTCGTAACAACATGGACAGCAAAGATAAGATAATTGTTAGGGCTGTGAGATTTGAAATTGGCAGCCCAAAAGAATTTTAAAAAAAACTACGGTGGCTTACATGGGTTTAGGAGCAAGTATGGACCCAATTGCACCAAAAATGAGTGCAAAACCCAAAAATTAGATTAACAATGATCTACCAAGAATTTCAGCAAAAATATAAGGACTTTAGGTGCTGGAAGAAAAGAAAAAAAATTGAAAGAGTAATACCAAAGAATTTTGGCTCACGCAAATCAAATCGTAATCATCGGTACTCATAGGATCATTTTTTGTGTCTGGATGTGGTTTTCCTTTAAGTTAATGAGCCTAAGAAATAATAGGGAATTAAATAGAATTCAAAATTGGTTGGATGATGGAGAAATAAAAGCCCAAAGGGCTAAACTTACACCGATTCGACAAAGAACACGATCAAGCCTGTGATGGAGCGGAGAGTGCGACGACGATCCTTTGTTGCGATGTCTTCTTCTCCACTCTAGTTCTCGAAGATCAAGGACAATGGAGGATTTATGGTGCTGTGTGATTGAACCAAAAGAAAGGGGAGAACAAAATAGTGCCAAAGTTAGGAGAAAGTTAAAAGTAAATTGGAAAAGCGTGACCATAGGTATATTATTTTTCTTGTGGTGGCTTAGTCAACGGCCATAGGAGAATTGGTTGTTACGGAAAAGAAAGGGCAGCAGAGATGTTCGAAATTTTTAATTTTTTAGGACAATTGGACTTGAATCTTGGTTGACATGAGTAAAGGAAAAAGGAATAAGGCTAATTGGGCAACATTAATGTGTGGTAAGTACGATAGATATAATTTAGGGGAAAAAATCAAATTGAATTAGAAAGAATTTCTTGGAGGCCATGCGGCTGTAGGTTTATTATATAATAGAAATTAGGGTTAGGTGAGAAATTATCTCACGCAATAAAATTACGAATCCGGTTTAAACCTCACACATGCGTTGGCTAAATTTTGGGAAACCTAAGCAAACGAATTCAGAATTGAGTGAGGTAAATTTCTCTTGACTCATTTTTGCGAGAAGAATCCAATGGTGCTCCCAGATTTTTCATCCAATGCTCAGTTGGAAATGAAAAAAATGCCCCTAGCCTAAATAAAATGACTTTGAGCTTCCGGTTTGGAATTTGACTTAATAACTACTAAATGAAATTATCTAAGAATCAAGATTCTTAATTTTATATTAATTTTCTAAATTGGTAGGTAAAATTACAAAAAAAACCCTTGAGGACAAAATGTTAATTAATTTATTTTTATTTATTTATTTTTTTATTTAGGGTAATTTGGTAATTTTATTTTACTTAATTTCTAGGGTTATTACAAAGGTACTAGGAATTTATTCTATTTGAAGGAGTCTATTTTTGCATGGTTTACTAATTATATTTGTAGCAACGTGATTTTTAGGAATCGCCACCAATCAGTTTTCTTAGGTCGATTAAATACCTGAAAAATAGTCTGCGAGAGATTCTAAGATCGTGAGTCGGTTACGCTAAAATAACCCTATTAAAGCGCCCGAGAATTGGTACCATGGGGTTCAGTTTTGTCTTTTTCTAACAATTTATTTCTTGATCTAATCTTTGATTTAAAGTGATTTTAATGAATTTTATTTTATTTTTAATTCCAAACCGGGGATCTTATCAGACCAACCAGATATGGAATCTTAGATGTCCTAGAAATCCCGGAACTTTATTAAATCCACCAAGAATTTAAAAGAAACATCTTGTTCTATCCCGTGAGTCTTATCAGACCAATCGGATTTGAACGAATAATCCGTCTTGGGATTTTATCAAACCACCAAGAACGGATATTTGAAGGGTCTACTAAATATATTGTAATTTGCCTTAATTTAATCTCTTTCTAATCTCTAAGAATTTAAATTACGTATCATAACAAATAATTCTTTATATGTTATCAAATTTTAAGATGCATTTTGTAAATCAAAGATGTAAAATATAAGATGAAACTATTCTAAGAAAACTTAAGAGGAAATAAAAGAGAAACAAACAGATAAACAAAAAATAAATGAATGAATAAATATCTTAAGTTACATCCTTATGTGAATTTAATGGTTAAATCTAATGCATGGCTAAACAAAACAAAGAAAGAAAAAAAAAACAAAAGGAAAACAAAAAATAAACTTGCCATCAGTGACTGATCTGCAACAAGAAGAAAATTTAGTGGCTTATATGAACGAAATAGAAAGTTGGAGGATTAAGTTAAGGTTATACCCAAAAGTTCGCTGGGTGGGTCGAATCTGGGTTCTGAAACGGGTCTGATTCCGGATTCTCCCTCAATTCTTCGTTTTTTCGGCAAAGGCGGAATCAGCGACGGCCTGGGCTGTGCTCGGCGGTGATGGAGAGACCACCGGAGTAGGGGACGGCTGCTGAAGACGACGGAGGCGAGAAGGACAGAGGAGACGAGTCGCAGCGATGGTGATGAAACTCTTCGCCTTTTCCCGCTGGCACGTCACGGACGCTGGCGGGGAACACCTAGGCGCGGGGTGTGGCTGACAGTGGCTGGAACGGCAGATAGGAGCAGCGGCTGGAGCGTCGGCGTGTGGCTGGAGTAGTTGACAGACGAACCGTGACGACGGGAGAGAAAAAAAACTAGGGTTTCTGGGCAGAAGGAAGAGAGACAGGGGGTTGAACGCTGCAGTTTTTCCTTTTTCGAGTTAGGAGCTTAGGGTTACGATTTTTCCCCCCTTTTTCCTGAAGTTTGGACCTTTATTTATAATAGGAGAGGCTGGGCGAGATTAGCTAGGTTTAACAGAGTTTAAACATGATCTAAATTCAATTTGAGGAGATTAGGATATAATCTGGTAAAATTACTAGTTTAGTCCAATAAAACTCTCAATCTCCCTATTCTGCCCTAAGTTCTGTGAGAATTTCAATTTGACGCAAAACTCTCAAGATTTGTCAATTGAGCCCAAAACTTTGCAAAAATCCCAGATTTTTCCTGATATCCCATAAAATCGCCAGATTTGGCTCAAAATCTCTAAAATTGACAGATTTACCCCAAACCTTTGAATTTTGCTCAAAACTTTTTGAAAATAGCCCATTTTCTCCCAAACTTTTTATTTTTGCCCAAATTGACCCCACAAGACTTTTAAGACTCCAAATTAGTGCCTAACTAAATTAATTCCTATCTCTACCTTAAAAAATCAAAAATTACCTAAAAGACTAAAATGTCCCCATAAAAAATCAAAATGCTCCTAAACTAATTTTCTTAACCTAAAACTTAGACAAAAGTCAATGCCCAGATAAAATTGGGTGTCAACAATATTATAAGAACAATCGTAAGAAGATATTCAAACTTTAGTGATATGAGTATAATTTCTAAATCAATGTGTAACCATTAATTACCCCAAAAAAAGATTAAAAAAAAATATACAGGACTTGACCTCGATACTTTTAACTAGCATATTGACTTGGTCATAAAATAGAGGGTAAGTGTAAATTTAAAACCTTGGATGTGAGAATATTTTTTTATTAAAATTTAAAAGTCAGGTAATGAATTTTTTTAGTAATGTATAGTTACTTATACTTTGATATCATGACCCATATTTGTGTCATACTGATTAAAAGAAAATTATTTTTTGCATAAGCTTCTTATTAAATGTCTCACTTGTGGAATTAGTATATATATATATTTCTATTATAAACAAAACCTCAAATATTTATTAAAAACTTAGCTTATATCTCTTTACAAAGTTAAAGTTATGCTAACATATTAATAGTAAATTTGTTTAATTGTTTGAGCCAACTAATATAAGATCTTTATTTTAGTTATTAGCCTTTTGAATTTAAAGTATAAAAATGAAGATAAAATTTACTAATTTAATGTTTAACAAAATTTCTTATAACACCCCAATTTTATAAATCTTAATTTTGGAAAATATCTTAATTTCACAGAGTTATTAAGTAATCATTAAAAATAATTTAAGAAATATGAGGTGAAATATTTTTATTTTAATATATTTTTCAAATAATAAGAAACTAAATTAGAGTAATTAAATGAAAATCCCAAGAAAACTAACATACAAAAAATGTTGTAATGACCCAAGTCCAAAACCAGTCAACGGAACACCTACCCACGCCACATGGGCTAGCTTTTGGAAAAGGATAAGCACTAGGTGCTTATGTTATAGAATTCGAGCGTATATATCTACATACAACTTTCCACAATCCACCCATGTGGGATATGAGGGTGTTACAAACTCCCCTTCTTATGTATCCAACGTCCTCATTAGGGTCAATTAAATTACTTGGTTCCCCAGATCAAGTAACCTCTAATTGGACTACTTAGCTCCTGACCAAGTAGCATCTCAAATCCAGGATTAGTCCTGGTAAACGATGCACGTGCACACCCACCATGCCACACCATCATGGTCCCGGGTCAGCTCTAATACTATCTGTAATGACCAAAGTCTAGAACCGATCAACGGAACACCAGCCCATACCACATAGGCTTATTCTTTGGAAAAGGATAAGTGCTAAGTGCTTATGTTCTGGAATTGGAGCCTATACATCCCCATAAGGCTTCCTACAATTCACCCATGTAGGATATGAGAGTGTTACAAATGTGCCCATTTAAACAAACCATTTGATTTTTTTTAAGAAATGAAATAACACAAAGTAGAAATCTTGTCCTAGCTAGTATTTCAAATGGCTACAGCATACCCTCACTTAGTCTGCTCTATATCCTGAACCACATCAAATTGTTCAGTGTACTTCGTGTCTTCATAATACTTACCTAAGGAAACATATTACAAAGACATTAAGCACCTCTTGCTCAGTAAGAGGGAAATATCAGGCCCATCACATGGGTCCTAATATTCCCTCCATGAACAACAAACAAATAATAAACTTCAAGTTATAGTAATTTAAACGAAGAACAATTTAATACATGTCATAGCAACAACATTAAAGTCCCACTAGTATGCTTGAACTAATATGCATATGCATAATTCCTTTTACCAATTAGATGAAATCTTTTTGATCAATCATTTAATCTAATACTTGAATGTCATTAGACGAACCTAGGTTGGTGAGTGTACATCACTCATTCTTGGGATAACTCTTAGGTAGTGCCACTAGGGCTGCCACCAAGTCAAAGCCTTTCAAGATACCTACACGGAGGTAGAGCCTCTCGTGATACCAGCTATAAGTGTGGTCCCTCACGAGCTATGGTCCGACAATGCACAAATCATATCTCCATATCAATATCGGGTCATGGCTAGGGATGGTCAGCCACCACCCTAACATGCCTCTCGGGTTCGAATCATCTATTTTGAAACTCTCTTATACATTTATGACTCATGAGGTCATGTAGATATAGTCCGTCACCAATCGTGCATGCCTTGCGTTTTATCAAATAGTTTACTTAATGCAGTCTTATGTATGATAAACATCAATCTTATGCAATAGCTAATTAATGCATGACCAAAGCTCATTTTATTTTATCCCCTTTCAGTAAGGTGCCATGATTCTAGTGCATCCTATAACTTTTATCTTGTTATCTTAGCTTATGATGATATGACAATCAATGATATCTTTTTAAGTGTATTTATGATAAATGTTCATCTCCTCTCTCCTGAATTCTTTCTATGTTTCTCATTTAGTATTTACACTCCTGATCCTTTATCTACCAGCTTATAGTAATTTATTTCGACTCTACAATGCCACTAACGATTGCTCTTAATCTCATCATGTTGTTAGAAAGCTTGTTGGCCCTAAACATGGTACTAGGAATATTTGTCTTATCAACCTTAAACATGATACTAGTGGGTTTATTCAAGCAGTCCTAACTTACTTCTAACTTAATTCTTGTTACAAATGGTCCTAGTATGATACAAGCGCCAAACATACACCATATATCACAACATTAGAACCAAGCAATCAACCAACCAAAATTACATCTTAATGGAAGATAACTAAAATAAAATAAAATAAAACAAAACAACATTTCTAGAAGAACTAAATAATTACCCTACCTATGTTTCGTATGCATTTAAAGATTTTATTTAGCCCAATTGTTTACTTCAAATTTATTATTTGAATTGATGCTTATTTTAAGCCTAAGAAAGCCCACAAGAACTAACTCACTCTTTCTCCTTACCTAGTATAGAATAACACAGTGAAACAGGGCAGTTCCCTAGAACGGTCCTATAAAATGTTAGTAAGATGAAAAATTAGAAAATATGCTAAAGTTTGAAAATTTCCGAAATGGTACTTGGAAAGTTCACATTCTTGACATCTAGGCTGAAAATTTACCTAGTGGGAAAAAATGGCCTCGAGGTGTCTCTAGTGGCCCTGTGCCTATTCAGGATCATGTTGTGTGTTTTCTTGATACTAATCCTAAAATTACAGTGGCCAACACATTGAGTTATATGCTCAATTAATGGCTACAAAAATTGAACTTGGAAGGGAAAAATTTTATTTTGATTACCAATGAGTTTTGGGGATGTCTAGCACTCTAGGAGTCCAAAGAAGCATTAAACATTTCAGTAAGGATTTCCTAGGCCACTATAACAACTTGGAAAACAAAGATAATGGACCTAACAAGGTTGTAAGGTTCAAAATCTTCAGCCAAAAATAATTCAAAAAATGTTACAGTGGCTTACTAGGGTTTGAGTGCAAGTAGAGGTTCAATCGCATTGGGAATGAGTGTGCAAGCTTAGAATTTTGAATAATGAAAACCTAGAAATGAAATATAGAACAAAAATAAGCTATTTAGGTGCTGGAAACAAAAATAAAAGAGTGATTCTAAACAGTTTAGACTTACACAATTGAATTCGAAATCGCCAATGCACATAAGATTGCTTTTGGTGTCTGGATGCAGTTTCTTTCAACTAAATGAACCTAGGCAATAATAGGGAATTAAATAACATTCAAAATTGATTTCATGATGGAGAAATTAAACCCAAAGGGCTAGACTTACACTGGTTCAAAAAATAATGAGATCAAATCGATAATGGAGCGAAGAGTGCGATGATGATTCTTTGGTGTGATGCCTTCTTCTCCACTTTAATGAGCCAGACCAAGAACAATGAAGGAATGCTGAGGCTATCTAATTGAAAAAAAAAAAAAAAAGAGCAACATGTGGCCAAGGCTAGAACAAAGTGGCAAGTATGGCAAGTTGGAGATTGGTGGCCATGGCTATAAGTTTTGTTGTTATGGCAGCTATGTGAAGGAAAAGAATTAGAGAAGAGAAGAAACTAGCTTGGGTCTAGTTCCTACATAAATTCGGGCTCTGGCTACATAGGAACATGGGGAGAAAAATAAAAAGGAACAAGATAATATTTGATGTGATTTAATTAAAGAAAACAGAGATAAGGAGATGATAAATTAATTTTTCAATTTCAATATTCTTGAGATGTTGCAGCTATGTGTTTTGTAAATTGGAGATTAGGGTTAGTTGAGAAATTATTCTATACAATAAGAGCACGAACTTGGTTTAAATCGTACACCTGCGCAGGCTAAAATATTAGAATCCTGAGCAAACAAATTCAGAATTTAGTGAGACAAATTTCTTTTGACTTATTTTCGTGAGAAGAATCTAACAACACTCTCAAATTTTCCATTTGATGCTTAATTAGAAAAAGGAAAAAAATATTCTTTGTTTAAAGAAAATGACTTTGAGCTTCCATCTTGGAATTTAATTTAATAACCACTAAAGGAATTATCTAAGAATCAAGATTCTTAGTTTTACATTAATTTTCTAAATTAATAGGTGAAATTACAAAAACACCTTTGAGGGCATAATGGTAATTTTTACATTTAAGGTAATTTGGTAATTTTTTTTTCCTTAATTTCTAGGGTTATTGCAGTCTCTTTACCTTAAAAGAAATTTGTAGTCAAATTTGAAAGAAGGTGCTAAGAAGTATCTCAAAGCTGTAGATACTTCTTCCAAAGCTCATCCTCAACTTCCTAGGTTACCTCTTGCTCTCCATGATTATTCCAAATAACCTTTAGCAACTCGATGAATTAATTGCATAGAACCTTTTCTTTACGATCCATAATGGCCAAAGGCTCCTCCACATAAGTCAAATCCTCATATAGCTGTAATGGCTCCCATGGAATAACATGCATTGGGTCTAGCTAATACTTACTAATATTACTCACATGAAGCACATTATGAATTCCAGCCAAATAAGGTGGTAAAGTGACTCAATACGCCACCACTCCAACCCATTCTAATACTTCAAAAAGTCCACTCGGCCAGGTCCAAAAAGCGCGAGGGTAGCTTCTCTTTCACTTGGAAGCGTTAAACTCCCTTAGTTAGTGACACCTTGAGAAATACATGATCACCAATGGCAAACTCCAAAGGACGATGTCTCTGGTTTGCATAACTCCACTGCTTATCTTGAGTTGCTACTAATCATTGTTTGATTATTTTGACTTTGTATGAAGTTTGATGTGCGAAATCTAGTCTAAATAAAGGCCTATTGCACACTTCTTCCTAACACACCGGAGTATGACAGCTACAACCATAGAAAGCCTCATATTTGGCCATCTGAATGCTATAATGATAGCTATTATTATAAGCAAATTCTACTAGGGCAGGTCATTATCCCAAACGTTCTTGTGATCTAGAGCAAAAGTTCTAAGCACATGCTCAATAGCTTGTATATTCCTTTCGGATTGCCCATCTTTCTGTTGATGATAGATGGTGCTCATTAATGTCACAGTAGTCAATTGTTCTTATAAAGCCTGCTAAACTGTGATGTGAATTATGGATCCCTATTAGAAACAATGCTCCTTGGTACTTCATGAAGTCGAACTATCTCAGATATGTACAATTAAGCTAGTTTGGCTACAGGCCAAGTCTTTTGGACTACCAAAAAGTTGGCTGACTTGGTTAATTAATCAACTATCACCTAGATTGCATCATGTCAATGATGAGTAGGAGGTAGCCAATTATGAAATCCATTGCAATGTCATCCCACTTTTATTGAGGAATCTTCAATGGCTATAGCAGTCTTCCGAGTTTTTGGTGTTTTATTTGATCTTTTGACATGTCAGACATCTAGATACAAACTCTACAATATTCTTCTTCATGCCACTACACCAAAAGCTTTTCTTCAAATCGTGGTACATCTTGGTGCTCCCAAGGTGGATAGTCAATCGAGATGCATATGCCGTCAATAAAACATCATACTTCACCTCATTTCCTTAGGGAACAACTAATTGGTTTCAAAATTTTAGGGTACCATCGACATCCACACTGAATCCTTTTTGCCCTAGAACTGATCATTCTTGGCATTGTGGATCCTCTTTTTGAGCCATGTTAACCTTTGCTACAAGTGTGGGCTCTATATGCAAACTAGTCATAAAAACCTGAGGCCCTTCCACTTGTGCACCTAAGCTCATGTGACTAAACTTCTCTAGTAGTTTCCACTCAGAAACCACCTAAGTATTCAGTTTAGCACCTATTTTTCTACTTAAAGCATCAGCCACCAGGTTAGCCTTACCTGGGTGATGCTAATTAGTGCAATTATAATCAGATAGATACTTAACCCAATGACGCTGTCGATTATTGAGTTCCCTCTGTGACAATAAATACTATAGGCTTTTTTAGTCAATAAACCTCAAACTCTTCTTTATACAAATAATGTCGCCAAAGCTTTAACACATGTATGATAGCTACCAACTCTAGATTATGAGTCGGGTAATTTAGCTTATGAAGCTTCAACTGCCTAAATCCAAAAGCAATCAACTTCCCCACCAGCATCAATACATAGCCCAAGCCCCTGATGTGATGCGTCTGTATAAACTGCAAAGTGACTTCACCCATCAGGGAGAGTAAGAATAGGTGTAAAGACTAAACACTTCTTTAACTCTTAGAAACTATATTTGTGCTGCTTGCTCTACTAGAATGGTTGATCCTTCTTAGTCAGTTAGGTCAAGGGGCATGCTAGGTTCGAATAACCTTCCACAAAATGTCTACAGTAACCAGCCAAGCCCAAGAAACTCCAAGTCTCAAACATGGTCTTTGGCTGTTGCCTATTCATAACCCCTTCAACCTTACTAGGATCCACTAAAATTTCTTCCTTAGTTACCACATGGCATAAAAGGTGACATTGTCTGACCAAAACTCACACTTACTTAGCTTTGCATACAACTTATGTTCCTTCAACATTTGAAGTACAATCCCCAAATGTTCTCTATGGCTTTCAACATATGATGAGTAAATCCAAATATTATCTATGAAAATGATGACAAATTGATATAAGTATGGTTAGAACACCCTATTCATTAGGCTTATGAAATTTGTAGGTGCATTCGTTAACCCAAAGGGCATCACTAAAAACTCATAATGCCCATAACGGATCCTAAATGTCATCTTTGGCATATTTTTCTCTTTGATTTTCAGTTGATAGTACCCAGACCTCAAATCGATCGTAGAGAACACTAATGATCCCTTAGCTGATTAAACAAGTTATCAATTCGAGGTAAAGGGTACTTGTTCCTTATCATCACCAAATTCAGCTGTCGATAATTAATGAACATCCTCACGCTACCATCTTTCTTCTTCATGAATAAAATAGGAGCACCCCAAGGTGAAGTACTTGTACATATGAACCTCTTTCTAAGTAGCTATTATAATTGACATTTTAGTTTCACCATTTTTAATGGAGCCATACGATGGGTGCATGAGAGATAGGATACATTCTTGGCAATAAATCGATGGTGATAGGTGGCATTCCAAGCAACTCCTCTGGAAACACTTTTGGAAATTCTTCCATAATGGGGATACCCACTACTGATTTAGGCTTATTTAACTCTGTATGAATAAGCTAAATAACCAACACAGCGCTGATGGAGATATTTTTCATCTTGTAAAAGATTAAGATCAGAGTAGTGCTCTTTCTATCCCCCAACAAACTGTGTTTTTGACCCATCAGGTAAGGATAAGGTAAATAGCTTTTAGTAGCAATTCACATTAGCATGATGCTAATGAAGCCAATCCATGCCCAACATACAATCAAATTTAGATATCCCAAGCACAAAAGGGTCAATGTCTAGAACACGTCCTCTGACAAAAATCAAGCAAGATTGAAGTACATGCATAGAATTCATACTAGTGTCTGATGGGGTAGAGACCATTAGTATGAAAGGAAGCTCTTTGAGAGGCACGCCTAACTACTCATCTAGTTTAAGACATATAAAGGAATGTTTAGATCTCGAGTCTATAAGAACTTTAAAAGGAAACCCAGAAATAGAAATAGTACCTATGATCAATTCAAACAATTACTAACCTAATCATGACACTACTGTGAACATGAAATTAAAGGCTATAATTATTAATGTACCTTGCACTATTCCCGGGGCATCGCCTACCTCTTCGACTATCACTGCATAAACACGTCCTGCCACATGAGGTTTCTTTGTTGGTGGTCCTACTAATGTTGTTGGTGGAGCGTGTGCTACTAGTAGAACATCCTTTTTAGGACATTGCTTGGATAGATGTCCTACCTTTTCGTAGTAGAAACAGGTCACACACCGTCCTTCCATTGGGTAAAAGAAACAATAAGTCTGGTATCTAGGGTTTCCCTGGCCTTGAACAACTGGTCTCATTTTATGTTTTCTTACCCCATTAAGTTGTGGTCGAGTAGCTTTACTGTTGATTGGCTATCATCGGCCAAGTTTTCTTCACCCCTGAACAAGTATCAGTTGTGCTAAAAGGCAGAAATTGCCTACATGTGTAGGTCATGATGGTATACGACCATGGCTCAAGTCAATAGGTCTAGCTAATTGTATGTTTTTCATCCTTGCCTTACCCCTTTGAGCTAAGGATACCGCCTTCTTAAAGGTATCAATCTTCTGTATAATTAGCTTAACTACTAGCTTATCACACAAACCATTAACATACCTCTTGATTTTCCTTGGTTCATGTGTCACAATGTGCGTAGCATAGAGGGCTAAGGCATTAAATTTAGTTAAGTGCTGATCTATTGTCATCCTCCCCTATACTAGTGCAAGAAACTCCTACTCATTCCCATCCCTCATGGCCTCAAAGAAATATCGACCAAAGAAAGTTTGCATGAAAGTCTCCCAAGTGATATATCTACCCCTAGTCCTCAGAGCCCTTAGTTGAGTGGCCTCCCACCATGTCTGTGCCTCCCCAATCAAGCTAAAGATAGCTAAATCCACCTTTTCCTTATTTGGAATTCTCAAATCTAAATGTGTCCTCAGCATACATACCAGTTAGCCTCTTGAATCGTTCAAGGAGATTGGCCTTGTGCTGACATTTGGCTAGGGCATGAGGCTACTACTCCCTTTCATTCAAATTCTAAAAGTATTAGCCTAAAGCAATAACTGTCTGATCCAATGGATCATCAATGGCCTGCTAACCAAGATTCTGGGCTTGTTGCCCATGATTTAGCATGTCCTGTCCATGCACTAGAGCATGCTGACCTTGACCCTGTGGAGGTCATACGAGCTTACGGCTCATCCTGTGTAGTTTGTCCAAAACCCAAGGCAGGATACTCATGTGGGCCATGACCTAAAAAAGGAAAGGTTTAGTCCAGAAGAGTTAAACAACTTTGGAAGTAACTTTTAACTTATAACATTAGGTGAGGCTTTAGCTAACTCTTATCTCATTTTAGGCGTTAAACTAATTGGTATATTGTTTTACAAGTGCTATTATTGAAAGCCAAGTTGTTAACTTTTGTTTCTAACATTGCTAACACATTATGCTTAACTATGAAAAACTTTTCACAACCTACCCAAGGTCTCTAAGTAAGGCAAATAAACAAGAAGCATACTTACTGAGTGAGGTCACTGCCTTCATCGAATTTGGCTCTAATACCAAACTGTAACACCCATAGTTTTAGAAATCTTAATTTTGGAAAATATCTTAATTTCCTAGAGTTATTAAACAATCAATTAAAAGTAATTTATAAAATATGAGGTAAAACATTTTCTTTTAATGTATTTTCCAAATAATAAGAAACTAAATTAGAGTAATTAAATGAAAATCCCAAGAAACCTAACATACAAATAATGTGCTCTTTTAAACAAAACATTTGTTTTTTAAAAAATAAAATAACATAAAGTAGAAATCTTGTCCTAGCCAGTATTTCGAGACTGCAGCATACCTTCACTTAGTCTGCTCTACATCCTAAATCTCATTAAATGGTTCAGTATATTTCATCTCTTCAAAATACTCACCTAAGGAAACATGTTAGAAAAAGGGTTGAGCATCACTCGCTTAGTAAGGGGGAAGCATCAGGCTGATCATGTGGGTCTTAATATTCCCTCCATAAACAACAAACAAATAACAAACTTCAAGTTATAGTAATTTAACCAAAGAGCAATTTAATACATGTCATAGCAACAACATTAAAGTCCTACTAGCATGCTTAAACTAATATGCATCTGCAAAATTCCTTTTACCGATTAAATCATATTTTATTGATCAATCATCTAATCTAATACTTGAATGTCATCAGACGAACCTAGGGTGGTGAGTGTATACATCACGCACTATCAGGATAACTCTTAAGCAGTGCCACTAAGGATGCCACCAAGTTAGAGCCTATCAGGATATCTACGTCAAGGTAGAGCCTTTTGTGATACCAGCCATAAGCGTGGTCCCCTACCACCTATGGTCTGGCAGTGTACAACTTATATCTATATGGTCCATATCAATATCGAGTCATGACTAAGGATGGTCCACTGCCACCCTAACATGCCTCTAGCGTTCAAATCATCCATTTTGAACCTCTCTTCTAAATTTATGACTCGTCAGGTCATGCAGATATGGTCTATCACCAACTTTGCATGCCCCGTGTTTTATCTTACTTTTCAAATATTTTACTTAATGCAATCTTATGTATGAAAAACATCAATCATATGCAATAGCCAATTGATGCATGACCAAAGCTCATTTTATTTTAGCCATTTTCAGTTGAGTGTCGTGATTCTAGTGCATCTTATTTCTTTTATCTTGTTATATTAGCTTGCTGTTATATGATGATATGACAATCAATTATATCTTCTTAAGTGTGTTTATGATGAATGTTCTTCTCATCTTTCGTGAGCATTTATGCTCTTGATGCTTTATTTACCGGCTTATAGTAATTTATTACAGCTCTAACATGCCACTAACAGTTTCTCTCAATCTCATCACGTTGCTAATGAGCTTGTCAGCCCTAAGCATGGTATTAGAGGTGTTTGTCTTATTAGAACTAAACATGGTACTAGCAGGTTTATTCAAATGATCCTAACATACTGCTAACTTAATTCTTGTTACGAATGGTCTTAGCATGATACTAGTGCCAAACATACATCATATATCACATCATTACAACCATGCAACCAACCAACCAAAATTACATCTCAATATAAGAGAACAAAAATAAAATAAATAAAATAAAATTTCTTGTAGAACTAATTAATTACCCTACCCATGTTTCCCACGCATTTAAATATTGCATTTAACCCAATTTCTTACTTAAAATTTATTGTTTGAACTGATGCTTATTTTAGGCCTAAGAGGGCCTATGAGAACTAACCTGCTATTTCCCCTCACCTAGTACGAAATAACACGGCAAAATGGGGCGGTTTCCTAAAATAGTCCTGCAAAATGTTAGTAAGGTAGAAAATTAGATAATATGCTAAAATTTAAAAATTTCCTAAATGGCATTTGGAAGGGTCACATTCTTGACATCTAGGCTGAAATTTTAGCTAGTGGGAAAAAAAGGGCTTCAGGGTGTCTCCGGTGGCCTCGTGCCTATTCAGGATTGTGTCGGGTGCCTTTTTAATATTGATCCTAAAATTTCAGCAGCTAATTCGCTAAGTTATGTGCTCAATTAATGGTTGTAAAAATTGAACTTGGAAGGGAAAAATTTTATTTTGATTACCAATGTATTTTCGGGATTTCTAGCGTTCTGGGAGTCCAAAGAAGCGCTAAACCTGTTAGTAAGGATTTCCTAGGCTACTATAATAACTTGGAAAACAAAGAGAAATAACTTAACAAGGCTGTGAGATCCGAAATCTTTAGCAAAAAATAATTCCAAAAATGCTATAGCAGCTTACCAAGGCTCAGGTGTAAGTAAGGGTCTGATCGCATCGGTAATGGGTGGACAAACCTAGAATTTTGAATAATAAAAACCTAGCAAAAAAACATGGAACAAAAATAAGGTATTTAGGTGCTAGAAACAAAAATAAAAGTGTGACTTCAAATAGTTTAGACTCACACAAATAAATTCGGAATCACTAGTATGCGTAGGATCGCTTTTGGTGTCCGAATGTGATTTTCCATCAACTAAATAAACCTAGGCAATAATAGGAAATTAAATGACATTCATAATTGCTTGGATGATGGGGAAATAAAGCCCAAAGGGTTGGAGTTACAACAACTCAAAAAAAACACGATCAAGTCAGTAACGGAGCAGAGAGTGCGATGACGATGTATTGGTGTGATGTCTTTTTGTCCACTTTAATGAGCAAGACCATGAACAATGGAGGAATGGTGAGGCTATCTAATTGAAAAAAAAAAAAAAGAATAGGAGAGCAAAATGTGGCCATGGCTAGAAGAAAGTGGAAAGTATGGCAAATTGAAAAATGGCAGCCATGGCTATAAGTTTTGTTGTTGTGGTGGTTATGTGAAGGAAAAAAATTAGAGAAGAGAAGGAATTAGCCTAGGTCTAGTTCCTACATAAATTTGGGCTCTTGGCTATGTAGGAACATGGGGAAAAAATGAAAAGGAAGGAAAATGAATAAGGGCAAGATAATATTCAATGTGATTTAACTAAAGAAAATAGAGACAAGGAGATAATAAATTAATTTTTCAATTTCAATATTCTTGAGGTGTTGTGGTTGTGTGTTTTGTAAATTAGAGATTAGGGTTAGTTAAGAAATTATTCTATACAACAAAAGCACGAACCTGGTTTAAACTGTGCACACGTAGGCCAAATTAATAGAACCTAAGCAAACAAATTCAGAATTGAATGAGACAGATTTCTTTTGACTTATTTTGGCAAAAAAAATCCAACGGCACTATCAAATTTTCCATTTGATGCTCAATTGGAAAAGCACAAAAATACCATTAGCTTAAAGAAGATGACTTTGAGCTTCCGGCTTGGAATTTAACTTAATAACCACTAAAGGAATTATCTAAGAATCATGATTCTTAGTATTACGTTGATTTTTTAAATTAATAGGTAAAATTATAAAAATACCCTTGAAGGTAAAATAGTAATTTTTACATTTAGGGTAATTTGGTAATTTTCTTTTTCTTAATTTCTAGGGTTATTACATTTCTAAATACATATTATTATTATGTCAATTAAACTAAGATCTTTTCTTAATAAGTTCCATACTATTAAATTTAAATTTCACACAAAGAAGAGAAAATTTGAAATTTTGGATAAGATATTAAAAGTATGAAGAAGAATTTTTATAAGTACTCTACTATCATAAACGAAAAAAATTCTATTATTTTCTTTTGCAACTAGTATTTCTTGTAGCCTATTCTGCATCGTATTAATGTTATTATTTATAATAAATATAAATCAAATACAATAAGGAATCTTTTAAAGTAGATGGCAAACATGAGAATAGTTCTAAAGAAATATTATAATAAAAAACTATGTAGAAATATAAAAGTGAAACTAATAAGAAATATATTATTTATTTTAAAAAAGACTACTAGAATTATAGTTATTTGAGTAAAAATCAAATACAATAAGCATTTCCTAGTTTTTATATATTCATGACTGACTTAAACCCTTTATTATACTGTGACTAAAAGAAAACTAGAACGTGGAAATCGATTTAAGGAAGCTTGAAAGGTCCTAATTTGTCTGACTCAAGGCGTGAGGCACGAAACCGTTTGTCGTCGGGTGCCCGATAACCGGTTATTGTCTTCCAAGGGCCATGAGTCACGGTTCGGTTTGTCTTTTGGGTGGGCAAAAAAGCCTATATAAGGCATCATTCATGCCCTGGATTTCCCACAGCCATCCCAATCTCATCGGTAATATCTCTTACTATTCCTTGTTACATTATTATTTCCTTTCGTCCTTTGGTTTTCTTTGAAACTTCAAATAACTCCTAACATTTATGATCAATTTTAGATTACTTTATATTTTATGTTCTTTTTATATCCTGTAAAACCCATGCGACACAAAAAATATAGGAAAATCATATACCAAGAATCGTTCACGTTTTGAATTTCGTCATGTGATATGTATATATGTTTTGTCATTCTATATACATACACATCTACTTTTTAATATTAGCTGTGGCACTTTCATAATGTTTAAATGGATATGAGATTTGGTTAAACGAAACCATGATAAAACATACCATTTATTATGTTCATGTGGCACAATATTCTTAATATTTCTATAAAAAATTGTCTTTTTCTTGTGACAAATTGACTAACTCAAAACTGATTTAATCTTCTAGATTCAAATGTTGGTAAAAGAATATATTTATATAATTTCCCTGCTCCCAAAATATTTTTAGAAAAATAACTCAAATAATTACATACAAAAAAGTGCATGACAAGGCTTTTCCCACCTCTCGGATTCAATTGATTGTGGGGATATTTAGTTATGGCTTGGTTTTGAAATAACGTATAAAATTAAATTTAAATTTTAAAATAAATTATTAATAGTTGTAACAGTCTTTTCAAATTTTAATATTAAAAATTACAGTTAGATAACTTTTTCAACCTCTAAAGTTAAAGGCTGACAGTGTTCCCAAACAAAGTCTATGTTTATATGCATGTGGCATGGGTTTGTAGCCTTCTCCAAAATATGGTTTTCTCTGGTTCGGTTGTTGTTTTTTCTTTGTTTTCTTCTCTGTTTAGTGGACAGTTTGCTCATATAACTCTTCCATAGAGTTATGTTTGTACTTTTATTCTCATTTGAATAATTTTTTTTGGCCGATGAAAAAAAAACACTATCAAGTACAGTTTTTCCTTTTCAGGTACAACTTAAAGGAAGCTGAAAGATGTCGTGCACCGTATTGGGCACCCCGATCATGAGCTCGGCAAAGAGCGTGAAGCCCCAATTCGCAGGATGGAAGAGTAAATCTGGGGCAGCATCGGCCGCGGTGGCTTTGGGAATGGCTATGAAGCACAACAACCACGCAAGCCGCCGGCTGAAGGTCATGGCAGTAGCCGTCTCCGACAACGTCGCCGTGGCTCAGCCTCCCAAACCAACCCCAATAAAACCGCTTCCCATCCCTTACACAATAACGCTAGAAGACATGCAAGCGCTGGAGGCTCAGAAGCATGGAGAGAACACCTATGTCCTGCTCAGGAATGATCTAGGCTTCAAACTCGAATATGTTCGGAACCTTGATTTTTACGGCGCTGAGTATATCGGCCTGCCCTTCCCCATGGTGATTGAGAATGGTGAGGTGGCTTCTTTCTTACACCAAACCGAGGACAAGTGCGGTTGCGCTTGCGATTTGCCGACAGAACCCACTGGCTTGATCTCGGTCGGGTATGTAATATACAAGGGCTACTCCGTGGACACCAATTTAACCTACTACTTCGGCCTCGGTTGGATCAATGGCAACCAGAAGGTGCACACGCATAGTCCTGAATGCTAACCGTTATGCACACACATATTAACTAATGTAACAGGTTTTTTATTTCTCTACTACTAACTCTGCTTCAAACTACACATGTCCAGTTGGTTTTCGCAGAGTTCCTCAGTTCTGGGTGTGAAAGTGCAGATGAAAAAATCGAACAAGAAATCTACAGTAAACTGAAGAAGTGCTCGAAGCTGACGGCTTGTGAATCTATTCCATTCAGGGAGGGTGAGACTCTACTTTTCAAGGCAAAGTGGGACGCCGGTGAGAGCGTATTCCAGAGAACTTGCATTACCGCGCACTTCAAGCGCCAGCTTGCTAAAGGTCCCCATTATCATCCCGTACCCCTTCTTGATGTGTAATTCTATGTTGGCCCTGGGGATGCATAAAGTCGGGAGATTTAAATAAAAGTGGACCCAAGTATGATCAACCCATCTCTTGTCTTGTGGTCCATCATGTTTGTGTTTGTTTGAATAAATCAATGTTGCCCATCACTATTGCTATTTAAGGATAGCGACTATGGATTAATGGTGCATCACTATGACTTTTTTTTCTCGTTGCGATTTTGACGTAAATGTAAACCACCATACTCTGCACACTTACAATGACAAATTTGCATGTTTATGGATATGTACACAAAGTGGCCTAGCTACCCCTGAACATAGTTATCTGAAGCTAAGGTAAAACTGCCAAAAATACAATATTCACTACAAGGATGAGGACTATTTGCTACGAAAATTTCCTACAAAAAAAAGCGTAGGAAAATTATGCGCAGGAAAACTGTCGGACAAAATCTTATGTCCGATACTTTTGAGTCAATAAATTTCTGACACAAAAAAGCATAGGATAAATGTCAGAGTAAGATGGCGGGAAATAATGACGCCAAGTAGTCTGACGATTTTGAGGCGAATTGGACCACATATGTAGGAAAAGCGTCGGACACGTTATCCGACGCTTTTCCTACAGTTTATAGTCCTACGGTTTTGAGACAAAAAGTATCCGACGCTTTTCCTTCATTTTTTTTTCCTATGGTTTTGAGACAAAAAAATAGTGAGTGTCTTAAAAATGTAGGAATTTTAATCCTGCAATTTTCCTACAGTTTCTTTTTCCTACATTTTTTTGACGTTAGTTACTACAACTTTCCTACATTATTCTTGCAGTTTAACTTTTCATATATATCTACGATATTGCTACAAATTTTGGCTATAAATACCTCCCCCCTTCTCTTCTCCAACTCGTCCTAGCAACAATTTCTACATCAAATTTCACTTGCGCTTCAACATCTTCTTCAGCTCAATAAAGGTATTTATATGTGGGAAAACAAAAGATAACTCCAATTCTCGCCTTTCGCTTCAGGAGTTAAAAAATATGTGGCGTGATCTACATTTACGAAATAGGGTAGCGCGTTGTCCGACGTTTTTGAGTCAATATCTAAAAAATCGTAGGAAATATGTAGGACCATAATGACCTAGGGTAGCGCATTATCCGACGGTTTTGAGTCAATATTTTAGTTAAGTAGTAAAACTGTAGAAAAATTAGATGTCATAAAAGCATAGGATTTAAGTAGCAAAACCGTAGGTGGTTCGTTGAAACAAACGCGGGAAACCAATTACTAGCGGGAAATTCCAAAATTTGGTTTCCTACGCTTTTCATGCATTTTATATTTTTAGTAGAAAAACCGTAGGAAGCATTGCTACGGTTTTCCTACATTTTTAAAAAAAGTCAAGTTGGTAGCTAAATCGATGGACTTTCTCTTTAAATTCGTGGGAGTTCTTTAGTTTTCACCACTTCATTCCTTCGTTTCTGCGACAAACTCTTCCAAACCCACTCCCCAAATCTCCCCTAGAGCTATTTAAACTAGGTAATTTTTATTTTTAAGTAATTTTTCATATATAATTAATGTTTGTTATTACATATAGTTGTTGTTTACATATATATATAATGCATGTATTGAAGGTTAAATTTTAAGAAGTTAGTTTTTATATTATATGTTTTAGGTAATGTTATATATGGTGTTAGTAATGAATATGTATGTGGTTAGTTATATGGTGTTAGTAATTAATATGTATGTGGTTAGGGACAACAATAATTTTTTATGTAATAATGGTTACTTTTATTTGTACTACAGCATGTTACTATATATGTGGTTAATATAAAAAACTGTTAGTTCAATAATGTTAGAGTAATATTGTTAGCACTTTGATCAATTGTTATATAATAATAATAATAATAATAATAATAATAATAACAGAATAATAGTAATAATAATAATAATAATAATAATAATAATAATAATAATAATAATAATAATAATAATTTGTGTTTTATTATTATTATTAAATAATGCAATATAATATGTTTTTATTTTGTATATAAATTAATTTACTAAAATCTTTAAATTGTCACAAAATCGTAGGAGATATATTAATGACAGAAAATCGTAGGAGATATTAAAGTCATAAAAACTTAGAATATATTAAAGTCACAAAACCGTCTTAAATAATGGGGACCACGGGCGTCATAAAACCGTCTTAAATAATGGGCGTCATAAAAGCGTAGGAATTAATGCATCTCAAAACCGTCGGATATAATGGAGACCACAGGCATCATAAAAGCATAGAACCATTTTACGTTTATCCGACGGTTTTTATTTCCGACACTACTTTTTCCTACGGTTTTGTCCGACGATTTTAATTGTAGGAAATAACCATTTCATACGGTTTCCCTACATTTTTTCCCGTCTCAAATGCCTTGTTTTCTTGTAGTGATTCACAATGTATTCCATAATATATCCTAATATCCCCCTTAGGTTGGAGCATACTGATTCTAGATGCTCAACTTGTGAAGGAAATAATCAAACTGTTTCCTTCCCAAAGCTGTGCTGAAATATAGTCGCGAGATTTAAACAAAAGTACAGCCATGTATTGTCTTGTGTTCCCTCATGTTTGTATTTGTTTTGAATAAATTAATGTTGCCCATGTTTGGCGTTATCATTATTTCTCACTCACGTCTCCTTCTTTTGGGTTTAATTGTTTGTCGCCGAAAGAATATATATTGCAAATTTGAATTACTATTGCTAATTAAGGATGGCGGGTTGTGTTTTCCCTAACTTTTTATTTAAAATAGTGGGATCTAATAGAAAATTAAAGTGTGGTTCATAATATTTTTGCACACTTTTTACTCAATTCTTACAAATAAAAGTAGGGTCCATGGACGCCCCTTTGGTGTACACGAGCCTGCCTCTGTCAATGAAATATGGAAAAGATAGATGAGATATTCATGTTATATAAAATATAAAAGAAAAAAATTTCATTTTAGCCCATAAATTTTATATTCCTTATCACTTACCTCATTGGCCTTATCTTATGTCCAAAAAAGTTATTAATTTTTTTATATGTTTAAGGAGAAAATAGAGACAAAAAAAAATTAAAATTCTAGTTGGTAAAATATATGAAAGCTCATGAATTAGTATAGGGCTTCTGATATTCTAATTATAAGTGGAGGGAAGAGACTCACTCATTTTTTTTTGTTAAGGTAAAATAAACACATTCTTTTGCTCTAATAGGTATTATGAAAATTATGGGGATCTGCTAAAAAATTAAAGTCAGTCTAATTACTAAATTATATGTCACTTATTAATATCTTTCTAAAAAAAGGGACCCCATACTATATATACATATAAATTCGCCACTACGGTTCAAGAATCTTAATATCTAGTTTAGGAAGTGGGTATTATACATAGAACGTTATTCTCCAGTTCCAATGAAGATTTGGGCATAGAGGCATGAGCAAGGAGAAAAGAAGTCTGAGCATGATAATATTGGGCTGAGGAATTGTGTAAGGAGGTGGTGGAGAGAATTGAGGAAGTAAATTAGGAGAGTGATGACAAAGATTTAAAAAATTTCCATAGAAGGGTTGAGAGACTTTCAATCAAGGTGAACAATTGATTTGTCTATCCCCTGAAATCAGGAAGGCGTCGAGTTGTACTTCGATAACTGAGCTTGGTAGCCAGAGACACAATTATTTTGAGTGATCTCTATTTTCTAAAAAATCATACCACTGTTTATACTTTTCACCATAAAAATTTGGGGTGGATTACATTTCCCCCCTTTTGTTACTTTTTACACTTTCTCGTCAAGTGTGAAACCTATTGTTACCTCTTGTTTTTTCAATACTGTACAGGCTAAAACTCTTTTATTAGGAAATCTAAATTTAGTAGAAGATAATTATGGAACAGAATTACTAATAAAATAGCAAATAAAACCGATAAAAGAGTCTACAAAATTGATAAAAACATAGGCAAATCAATAAAAAGAATGACAAAAACTAATAAAAGACAGCTAGGAACTAATTGTTCATCAAAGAAATTAGTTACTTTTTCACCAATAACTGTTTGTTCTTTTAACTCAATGAGATTTTTATTCTTTTATTATTAGTTGACAAATTTGAAGCAAAAATAAAAAATAAAAAATTACTTTTAGAAGAATAAAAATAAAAAATTGAAATAAAACAAAGAATATAATGTATACGGATTTTAAAAAAAAGTAAACTAAAAATAGAAGGAATAAACTTGGGAACAAAACACTGACAAAGTTAAATACAGAAATAAGATGAAAAAGTGGAAAAATATTGGAAAGGGAAAAAATGGAAAAGCAAAAAGTGAAAAAAATGAAAAAGACAATAAAAAATAAAAATGGAAAAGGAAAATAAAATGAAAAAATGAAAATAAAGAAAACACTAAATGAAAAATAAAAAACTGGAAAAATAAAATAAAAAAACTCGGAACAATATACAAAAAATTCTGAAACAAAGAAAGAAAATAGAAAAAAAAAAACAGGGTAAAAAGTAAAAAAAGAAGTGGAAAAATGTGGAAAAAAACCAACTTCCGCAATACCTTTGGTCACTCTGCCAAATCCAACGGTTTAGCTTAAATGGACCGAAAATCTATGGGTATTAAATGCATGTCCTGTAGCACATATCTAGCAGGTGCACACAAATCTGACATTTTTCTTTGGGTAAATTATAATTTATCCCCTGAGATTTAAGTGAAATTACAATTTACCCATTCTATTTCAGAAATATACACTTTACCTCCTACTTTTTTAATACAGTCCGACAGTAATATTTGAAATCATAATTTATTCTATACAGTAGTTATCTTTAAATAATTTCAATTTATATGGTATTTTTTTTAGACATTTAAAAAATAATTTTTTAAAAACTAAAAAAAATACAAAAAGAAAAAAAAAATAATTTAAAATTTTCATTTACTGTAAAAAAAAATACCACACAGATTGAAATTACTAGATGATACCTATCATAATAACTAAATTAAGATTTCAAAATTTGCTGTCGGACTGTATTAAATAGGAAGAGGGCAAAGTGTATATTTCTGAAATAGAAAGGGCAAAGTGTAATTTCACCTAAATCTTAAGGGGCAAATTGTAATAGTCCCTTTTTCCTTTTAACCTTTTCCTTTACAATTTAGATAAGAGGAGTGATGTGTGAGACTGGAACTCTTACACCATTTTCTAGCCATTGATTATGACTAAATCTAATTGGTAAAAATGCACCATTATTACAAAAATTAAGATATAATTTTTAACAATATCCTTTCCTTTTTCTCTACAAAATTTTCTCCCCATGAATTTCATCCACGCCAATGTGTCTTCTTTCCTATTGCTTTTCATACCAAACCCAATTTTGTTTCTTCCACCATGCTACATCAAAAGAAAGCAAACTTCAGAACATTCGCTAGACAACTACAATTTCATTCCTTTCTTGCTCAAAAGTTTCCCATCCCATCACCCATTACTCTCTTCTTCCCCACTACTCATCAAACACAATTCTTCTTCTTCTTCGGATTACCTAAAAAGTAATTCTTCTTCTTCAACCACACTACATGAAAGTATTGTTGTACTTCAGAGAAACAAAACACAACAGAGTTGATAGTGGGGATTTCCAATCATGATTGGTCAGTAGTTTCTCTCTTCAATTGTTTGATTTTTTCTTTCGTTAATTGGGGAGCAATTCCATTTCGTGAAAGTTTTTAATATCAATGGGAAAGGCAAACTAAAGGCATGTAACTTCATCTTATTTTAGTTTATTTTTCTATAGTTACCCAAACTAAGATTATAATTAAAGTCAAATTCTAGTTCTTTTTTTAGGAATTTTAATATTCACATGGTTTGCTAAGAATGTGATTAATTAGTTTTTCTTTTCCAAATCAATGAACCATATGTAAGGCAAGAGTTTGATTTCTTAGATAGCTCTGAGATATTTTACAAAGCTTTTGCTAAAGAAAAGGGCTTTGGAATTTGAGTTCGATCAAGTAAAAAAAAAGCTCATACTGATGATGTGATCAACTACATGTTTGTTTGTTGTAATGAAGGCCAACATATGCCAAAAGGTGGAAAAAACCAAAACGATGCTAGAAAAATTAAAAAGAAGAGCTCAATAATGAGGACCGGTTGTGAGGCATTACTTAGGGTGGTAAGAGCTAGAAAAGATAAAACTTGGGTTGTAAAATCATACATAAATTTTCACAACCATAATTTGGTTAGTCCTAGAACTGTTTGCTTTTTAAGATGCCATAACAGAATGACACCAGCAGCAAAAAGCCTTGTTGAAAATTTTGATGGAGAGGGGCTTTATACCAAAAAGATAGCAACACTATTTAAAAGTGCTAAACGTGGATTTACTAATAGAAATTGTTGGAATCACTTAAGAATTTTATGGAAATTAAACCTTGATATGCGAAATGCTTAAACAACTTCAAGTTATTTCTAGAAAAAGGAAGTTGAAACACAAACATATTTATGCAATTTAATGCGACGATGATGCACACATGGTCAATTTATTTTGGGTGGATGTTCAAGCTTGATTGTCATGTGAGTACTTTGGAGTTGGTATTACACTTGATACAAATTATAAGACAAATAAATATAGTATGTCATTTGTACCATTTGTAAGGTTGAAAAATGTCACGGGCTCTACAGAACCTATAGCAACTAAGGTTTATAAGAAGTTTACATATGGGCCTAAAGAAATCTAAAAGGAAAAAGGTGATGACTAATTAATTGTCATGTTGTTTTATTTGCTTTTAGGTTTTTTATTATCCTATTTCATTTTCAATCCCATGTTCATAGAACATGGTAGAAGTAGCTAGTAGTGGAGTCAATTGAGATATTCAGTTTTTTTATTCTTGAAAACTTGCTATATTTAATTGTGAAAATATGTTAGAATAAGGAGTTAAGTTTCACCTAAATTTGGTTCCTAAAGAGATCGAAGGGTTCTCTCCAACGAGCCTTTAACTCCAACATCAATATAGGTAAAACAGAAAGAAACACTCTCAAATTCAATTCATTATCCGAGTCCCAACAAGATTTTGTTCTTCAACGCCCCATAACTCGATCTTTATCCCAGGACCATAACACTAACATATGCATATCTTTATCTCACACTTGAAAGGAAACCTTTTATAATATGCATGAAAGCTTCTCACAAAATTTTTTCTTTATATGCCAAAGACATAAGTGATGTTGAATTTGCTAAAACACCTTTCTTAGAGCTATTCTAATAGATGCATCTTGTTCAATAATGATAGTTACAAGCTTTTTCCTATACATTGCTTGAAGCCAAGTTTCATTTCAAATCACCAAACAAACCTTTGCCCAAACTCATCTTGTAGAAAAGCATTACCAAACATAATTGACTGACAATAATGGTTTGTTATGGTCCCGGGATAACAATCAAGTTATGGGCCATTGAAGAGCAAAATCAAAATGATATATTTTATAAAAATATCTTGAAAACCTGCCATAATCAAAATGAATCTAAGACCTAAATCCAAAGAGGAGACAAGCATTGGCTCACTAAATGAATCAAGATCTCTTCTCTGACATTGTTATCTTTGATATCTCTTTGTTGCCATAAGTTTAGATCTCTTCACTACTTTTGTTAGCCAAAATCACTAACCGATCATAGTTGCAGTTGTCCAATGAAGGTTTTGAACTCTGCAATTTCTTTTGACATAGTTTGATGGAAGAAAGAAAAATGGGTTTGATACGGAGAGCAATGGGGAAGAAGACAAGTGAGGAAGAAGATGAGTCGGCATGAGCGAAAGACATTGAGAGCAAATTTTAGAGTAAAAAGGGAAAGGATATTATTAAAAATTATATCTTAATTTTTATGATAACGGTGTATTTTTAACCACTAGATTTAGTCATAATCAGTGGCTCAAAAATGGTGTAAGACTTTTAATCTTACACCAGTATAAATGTGTAAAGGCTCTCCAAGTAATTTTCCCAGCTTGAATGCCGAGGTATGTAAATCCTTAGTTATGTTCCTCAAATAATTTTTATTAAGCAAAGAAAACAAGCTAAGTAAGGTTAAGTTGAGTTCCAAAATGTAATTGGTACCTAAAGGGCAAAAGGACATAATGATAATTTTGACCCAAGTCAGTGGCATGATCATAAATTCTATGAAATTAGGTTCATGCAAGCATTTTGAGATAAATAAGTTAAGGCCATAAGTGTTTCTAGCCATTTAAACTAAAAGTGAAGGTTGAGGGTGAAAAATGCACTAAGTGATAAACTAAGCTATTATGTCTTATAATGGCGTAAATGACTTCAGGGTAAAGTGTTTGGATAAGAAAAACCTTTCAATGGTACAAAGGGGTGATGGTGTGGGAAGAGTTTAAGTGACCTAAGTGAATAAAAGCTAAAGTTGAGGGTCATAGTAACAAGTGCAAGAGAATTAGGCTAGATGGGCATAGTTGGTTATATTTTGAAGTGATGAAAACTATTCATCATCTCCTCGATCTACGATTTTCGTGGATCTCTCTCCTCCATACCTTTGCATCTTCAAACCTTCCAAATAACCCAAAATTTCATGAAATTTGAAGGTCCCAAAGCCATCCTAATAAGCCATTAGCTCATTTTTTATGGAATTCGGGCATTTGAGCTTGGTTTTGCAAATTTTTGGTTCAAATCCTAAGGTAAGTGTCTTTGATCCTCGTGGGTTATTTCTAATCTTGTTAAGTGGTTAGAAATGGTCCTAATTTCATGCCATTGGTGTCGAATTTTGTTGAATTCAAGTTTAGAACTCAAAGGAACTTTATTAAACTCAAATGTGCTTATTGCTTGCTTCTTGCTTTAAGGATTATTTGAGGTAAGGGATTTAAGTTAATTCAACTTAAATAATGCATATAAATGTAGTATTACATGTAGGAATGAAGTAGAAACAAGTCCCATGTGAATTGGCTTTGGGAATGAAAGATTAAGCAAGTTTTGTGCAGGATAGCACACTATCAGGCAATGTTGGAAGGTATTGGCGATGCATTAGTGACGCGTTGCCGTGGTGACGCAAATTGGTAGTGCATCATCGTTGACTTTTCTGAAAACCCAAGAACTAATGCCTTTGACGAAGTGTCACCAAGGGCATCACGAAGGCATAAATCCTTCAAGCTTGAAGCACCTCAATGATGTCTCAATATCTCAGTTATCATCCCTATGCCATTCTAAGATGATCTTTAGCCTCGGTTGCATCTAGAATTCATTCCTATGTTGGAAATTATGCATTATTTAGGTGGTAGCTAAGTGGTGTGGTTAAGGTAGGGTAAGGAATTGTGGCTAAAAGGGTTAAAGTGCTTAAGTTGCTAATAGAGCACTAAGGGGATTAAGGTGGGTTTCAAATTCTTTGTTGGCCCATGTAGGAGGTCTTAGACCTTCATGCAATAAAAAGGATACCTAAAAAGATCCTAACCAAACCCCGTGGTTTGGCAAGTAAGCCACTAAGAAGCTCTAAGCTGAGCTCTAAGAGCTTGGTAAGTTGAACAACATAAGGCAACTACCCTGCATAATAAGTTAAGGGAAGAGATGGGTAAGAGGGGAGTAAGTGACGACTTACTCTAAGTAGCTGATTAAAAGCAAGTAAGGGTTGAGTAAGTGATGAGTTACTCCAAGGTGCTCATAAGAGGATTTTACGGGGTTGGTTAAGTTCTAGCATAGGATAAGAGAGCTAGTATTCGAGTACTTCAGCCGTAATAACTCACAGCAAGTATAGCACCTATGGGTGTAAAGAAGTCATAAGTGCATTTGCATGTGCATATTTCATTCATCCATTCATCCATCTATTATTTGCATTATTTGTTGTCCTTATTTTTGTTTTTGGTTGTGTTGTTGGTTGTTTGTTGTTCTGTATGTTGTATATATATATTTGCTTGTTGTGCCATGCATGCTTGCATTTGTTTCCCCTGTAGGTGTCGAATCCCTTATTAAGTACTCACCCTTCAAGTGTTGTGTAGTTTTTAACCAAGTTAGTTAGGCTTAATAGTTGATAAGGGGTAGCTTTTAAGGCTAAGTTTTATTGGTTTGCAAGTATTCTCTAGGTAGGAAACCTCAAGTTTCTAAGCTACTTGTAGAATCTGCTAGTACTAACCAAGGTGTTTGCTTTATAATTTGAGCCTAAGTGAGTAGAAGGAAAGTATGACTCATCACTTAAAGCTAGTTTGCTTGGGTGAAGAGTTAAGGATGGATCTTAGGAGGCATATGTTGCTTCTTTTATATGTATGATATTTTTATACAAAGAGATTGCTTCTACTGGTGTTTGATTATGTGGTCTATCTTGGTGAAAATGATTATGACATCGGTCATGTAATCGATCCAATTAAAAGCTGTATCTAGTCATCAAAAGGATCTATGGTAGGATGCAATAAAGGATGAGATGCAATCTATGCAACACAATCAAGTGTGGCAGCTTGTTGAGCTACTTGAGGGCTATAAACCCATTGGCAACAAAGGGGTGTTTAAGACTAAAAGGGATCCTAATAGAATGATTGAGAGGTTTAAAGCTAGACCGGTTGCCAAAGGGTACACTCAGATAGAAGGAATTGACTATGTTGATTTGTTTTCTCCTACATCCTCTAAAGACTGTTTTCAAGTCATTATGGCACTTATAGCTCATTATGATTTAGAGTTACACCAAATGGATGTTAAAATTATCTTTTTAAATGGGAACAAAAAAGAAAAAGTCTATATGAAATAGCCTGAAGGTTTTAAGGTAGCTGGTGAAGATCATATGGTATATAGACTATTAAAGTATATTTATGGTCTAAAGCGAGCTTCCCATCAGTAGTACCTAAGGTTTGATATGGTAATTAGCTCGTTTGGTTTTGTGGAAAACCAAGTCAATAGATGCATATATCACAAGGTTAATAGGAGAAAAATTATATTTCTGGTTCTTTATGTGGATGATATTTTGCTTGTAACAAATGACCTAGGCATGCTTCATGAGGTTAAGTAGTTTTTGTCTAGGCAATTTGACATGAAGGATCTTGGTGAAACATATTTTCTTCTTGGAATTGAAATGCATAAGGACAGATCTCAGAACTTGTTGGGTCTCTCTAAAAAATCATACACTAAATGCATATTAAAGCGATTGAATATGTAAGACTGTAAACGTTGAAATTTGCCAATTGTTAAAGGTGAAAACTTGAGCTTGGTGCAATGTGCTATGAATGATTTTAAGAAAAAAATGCATAAGGGATGTGCCATATGCTAGTGTTATTGGTAGCCTAATGTATGCACAAGTTTGCACTAGACCATGCATCTCATTTGTAGTAGGCCTCCTAGGACATCGCATTTGTAGTAGGTATTTTAGGAAGATACTTGTCAAATCTTGGGCATTACCATTGTGTTGTTGCAAAAAAAGTCTTGAAATACTTAAAGGAAACCAAAGACTACATTTTGACTTATAAAAGGGTTAAGAATCTTGAACCCATTGGTTATACTCATTTTGACTATACCAGCCACAAAAATGATAGAAAAACTACATTATGGTACATTTTCATGTTGGCAAGTAGTGCAGTTTAATGGGGAAACGTCAAACAGACAATTGTGACCTCTTCAACTATGCATGCTAAGTACATAGCATGTTTTAGAGCTTCCACACAAGCTGCATGGTTGCAAAATCTCATCACTAAAATGTCTATTGTGGTTTCCATTGCAAAGCCCATTCGATTATGCTGTGATAATATTGCAGTAGTGTTGTTTTGCAAGAATAATAGAAATATATCTTGGGCTAAGCATTTGGAAGTCTAATATCTAACTATTACAGAGCAAGTAAGAAAATGTGAAGTTGTGATTGAGCACATTGGAACTGAGTATATGATTGTCGATCCTCTAACAAAGTGACTTCTCCCTGAAAGTTTTAGAGGCCATGTTACTAATATGGAATTACTAGAGTTCTTTGATGCACTTGGTTAGTGAGCGTCATATGTAATTGCTTTACTACTTTATTTTGAATATAGATTTGACTTGTGTAATTTTTTAAGACATTTTATAATGAATCATGTTTTTCAGTCAAAAAGTTTCTTCATTATGAAATGTTTTAAAATCTTAACATGAGTGTCAATCTTAAGCAAAGGCCTGGGGCATTACTAGTTGTAGCCTTGTGGTTGTATGTCTTATGTAACACATAAAGGGTCATCTCGAGATGAGTAACGTTATAAAGACATACAAGCTCAATAAAGAGCAATAAAGGATTTCTCTGGCGTGTTTGTGTTATTTAAAGAGAGAAATCAATGAGATCGGTAAGTAGACAACAATGTAATTAGATCATAAGGTGAAGGTTATTGTCACTTGCTACACTTTCACATCATATTCATGTTGGAAAGGTATATTAATAAGTCTAACCATGGAAGGTCCTATGCATTGTTCAATAATGCAGTTGCCACCATTATTTGCCATTGAAAGCCTTATTTGATGGAATGGTATCTGGAGTTGTTTCATAATCAATTATTTTTTAAATAGCATGTGCATAGAGTTTCTCAATTGTCTTAATCCAATAAAATTGTTTTATTTTCAAAATAATTGATAATTAATATGCCCAAGTGGAAGAATGTTGGAATTTTTTTATATGTGGCCTATATTAATTGTATGTGTTTTTTTAATCTGATTAAGGATTGAAATTGGTCAAATGAAACATAGATGACCCATATGATAATTGATCTAAAGATAGGTTAGTGACTCCAATTATGATAAAAGATGTGAGTTTATTTAAGTACGGCCCAATAGAGTCTATGTGACTAATGATAGATAGGCCCATGAACTTCTGTATAATAAGAGAGTTAGGTCCCTCCCTTAGCTAAGTGATGATACAAGTTTTCCATCTATTGGAAGAGCTGCTCACTAGAATAAGAGAGAAGACTCATTCATTCATTTATCTTGTTTCCGTTACGTTCATTGATGAAACCTAAATTAGGTCAAATCTTTTATTTGTTCCTATTTAATTTATATGATTATATGCTTTCATGTATGATCCTTGTAGGCTGAAAAACTCAACAGAAAGATGATGCACCATGAATGATGTGTGGTATAGTGTAACACCGGCTCCATCGTGAGAACAGGAAAAATTTGTGGGAACAATGAAAGAGGTGGGACTTACCACATTTTGCAATTGATTGAAATTCTATTTTTAATGTTAATTCCGTAAAATATAATGCGATATGCTTAACATTATCAGTATTAAAAACATTAGTTTGTAAATTGAATGTTAGTGGAATGTTAGTAGGAGCATGTGCACCATAGTAGGTGCTTTACTATACATTGAGAACCTATGAGGTCTCAGTGAATTGTTCAATCTATTGGGGACAAATTAATGAGAATGAGTGGAAGAAAGAAAAAGACTAAGAAATACAATGTCTCCCTCCTAACTATACACAGAGCTACTGGGAAAAAAGGCCAAATGTGAAAACTTAAGTTAGTTATACCTGTTTTTCTAAAAAAAATTAAAATCCCCTTAATACGATTTAGTTGACTGTGATAGGTGTTGGTGCAAGTCGTCTTTGCTCATAGGATTACAATTGTTTAATTGATAACTTGAGAGCCTTAGGTTAAATTAATTAAGTTTTATAACGACATTAGATTGTTTGACTTTTAGGTTTGTGAAACGTTTCTTGCAGTTTTAATTGTGCGGTAAACATTAAAGATATTATTTTAAGATGAAAATATTAAATATAATTTTTTAAAATTTTATATTTATTCCAATTATTTTCATTATAATTTACCAAATGTAATTAAAGTATATTGATAAATGTATTCTACTTTGGTAAAAATGAAAGATTAAAATATAAAAATTATATTGAATCTCAATGATGTTAAAATTTATTAATCAAATTTTATTCTTAAAAATAAAAAATAAGAAAATAAAATAAAATCTATTTAAAAATTTTTATACCATTTATTTTTTATTTTATACATGTATATGATTTAAAATAAAATAAGAAAATATATTTTTCCCCTAACCCAAGTATCATACCATGTGGTATATGCAGTAAATGGCAAAAAAAAAAAAAGTACACATTTTTTGGTCTTTTACATGGAAAATTAACAAAATGTAAAAATATATGTATCACATACCATATGCCTGTGTCCAATGAACTTTTAGAAACTTTAGTGGATAATCCAAATAATCTAATATTATTACAAAAATTCTAATCTATAAAGCTCTCAAGTTAATTGTTACCTTGAAAAATATAATTTTTATAAAAAAAAATGACTTAGAATTTGTATATTGTCGTTGGGACAAATTAATGAGAATGAGCAGAAGAAAAAAAAAGACCAAGAAATACAAAGTCTGTCTCCCAAACCCTAAATCCCCTTAATACGATTTAATTGACTGTGGTAGTTGTTGGTACAAGTCGTCTTTGCTCACTGGATTTCAGTTGTTGAAAAGATAACTTGAGAACCGTTGGTTAAAGTACTATAATAACATTAGATTGTTTAATTTTTTGAAATCTTCCAAGCAGTTTTAATTGTGCGGTAAACATTAAAAGTATTATTTTAAGATGAAAACTTTAAATATAATTTTTTTCACATACATTCCCAAATTTATTCTAATTATTTTCATCAAAATTTACTAAATACAAATAAAATATGTTGAGAAATGGAGTCTAATTTGATAAAAATGAAAGATAAAATAAAATAAAATAATTATAATAGTTTCCAGATCTCAATTATGATTTCAAAATTTATTAAATGAATTTTATCCTAAAAAAAAGAAGAAAATAATATAAGTTCTATGCTGAAAAATATATATTTTTATTTTTATTTTATATATGTATATGGTACATTGATGTATATGATTTGAAATGAAATAAGAAGAGATTTTTTTTTCCCTTAAGCCATGTAACGTACCATGCGACATACGCGGTAAATTAATGGAAAAACAACTTACAATATATAAATATAGTTTGTATAAACAAAGATGTTATTGCGTATTAAATTATTTGTCAATAAGCTTCATGCATGTTATTGCATATGGATTGTTGCGCGTTATCGGTAGTTATAATGTTTGTGTTCGTATGGGAACTAAATTCATATTATAATACATTAATTATCATGTTTAATTTTTATTTATTATAAATAATAATAATAATAATAATAATTCAGTTCAAAAGAAAGGGTGATATTGGTGATCGAAGATGCTTAAAAGACATACAATGTGATTCAGCCAGCGGGTAATCAAGTTGCAAAGAATTAGGTGGTTGGAATAATGTGTCCTTGCCAAAGCATAGGCTCATTCTGTGGTTGCTCGTGTCCAAGGGCTTTAATACTGAGGACAAGTTATAATAGTAGGCCACCCTGACCTTAAATCGTTGTTATTTATGTTATGAAGATAAGGAAATTTCTAACCATTTATTCTTCCAATGTTAGTATTTTTGTCGAGTACAGACTATTATTTTGAGATAGTTGCAGATCAGGAGAAGCCCATTGAGATGAAGGGAGGAGTTGAACGGTTTGCTAGAAGGATGAAGTGTGAATTCATTGTCAGCAAAGTTTGTTGTGCTGCTTTTGCAGCTATTGTCTATCACATTTTGGTAAAAAGGAATAGTAGATGTTGTTAAGAGACCAATAACACTATTGAGCAACTGCTGTAATAACCCTAGAAATTAAGTAAAATAAAATCACCAAATTATCCTAATTAATTAAATAAATAAAATAATAAAATAATAATAATAATAAAATATAAAATTAAGAATCTTGATTCTTAGCTGATTCCTTTATTGGTTATTAAGTCAAATTTCAAACCGGAAGCTCAAAGTCATTTTCTTTAGGCTAGGGGCATTTTTGTCATTTACAACTGAGCATCGGATGAAAAATCTGGGAGCACCATTGGATTCTTCTAAAAAAATGAGTCAAGAGAAATTTACCTCACTTAATTCTGAATTCGTTTGCTTAGGTTTCTTAAAATTTAACCAACGCGCGTGTGGGATTTAAACCCGGTTCGTGCTATCGCTACATAGGATTATTATTATTAATTTTTTTCCCCTAACCCTAATTCCTTTCTTCTAAAACTTTCCAGCCGCAAAGCGCCTACAGGATTTTTTGAAACTTTAGATAAAAACAAAAAACAAAAACAAAAACTTGCCAATCTAGTTATCCTAATTAATTACCATATTATTATATTATTATTTATTTTACCGTACGCTTCTAATTGGCATGGAGCTTAATTCACCCCACAGAACCTTTCCCTGTTCAACATTTCGGCTTCTTCTTCTTCCCCATCAACAGCCGCCTAAGCCATAAAATTGGATTTTCTAAAGATCGTCCACAATTCTTCATCCTTTCGCGCCGGTTGTTTGCCTCCACTTAGTGCTTCATCAAACTGTGTAAGTTTAGCCATCTAAGCTTTGATTCTTGGCTCTTCCAAAGTATTAGAATATTAATTTAATTCTGTATTTTTTTTCCTAGATTCTTTAAGTTGAAGGGAAACCCCATCCGGACACCAAAACCAATCCTACGAGTACCGACGATCCCGATTTGCTTCGTGTGAGCAAAAGTTCTTCGGTATTACTCTTTTAATTTTTTTTTCTTTTCTTCCGGCACCTAAATACCTTATATTGTTGCTGTAAATTCTTGGTAGATTACCATTAATCCAAGTTTTGGGTTTTTCCACTCGTTTCCGGTGCAATCTTGTCCATACTTGATTCTAAGCCCGGTAAGCCACCGTAGCCTCTTTTAAAAATTATCTTGGCTGCCAATTTCGAATATTACAGCCCTAATAATTCTTTTTCCTTGCTGTCCATGTTGTTACAAAAGGTTAGAAAATCCTTACTTGAAGGTTTGGTATTTCTTTGGACTCCCAGAGCGTCAGAGATCCCGAAAACACATCAGTAACCGAAATAAAACTTTTTCCTTCCAAGATCAGTTTTTACAGCCATTAAATAAGCTTATAAGTTAGTGTATGGCTGCTGTAATTATTAGGATCAATATCAAGAAGGCTCCCTGTGACAGCTCTCCTAGTTAACTAATCAAGTAAGTGTTTATTTACTTTGATTAAGTGTTTATGAAATTAAGTACCTCAAATTAGCGCCTTGTTAAGCAAGTAACATAAGCTTAATTAAGTTAAGTGAGTTCCTAAGTGTGATTTGGCATAGTTAAGTCAAGACCATTAGTTGTTCTAGCTTTTAGAATCATCCTAGTAAGTTTGGACAACTTGTGGCACTAAGTGTTCTTTTTGAGCCATTTAGAACTTAAGTGGCTAAAGTGTTCAAGAAAATTAAGTTTGAGAAGCTTTTAGTACCTTTTAAAACAAAGAAAAGTTAGTTTTAAGAGTGAGTTAGTGACCTATTTGAAGCTTTTGAGAGTATGAGGACTTAAGTGCAAGGGGAGGGAAGTTGCTTATTAAGCTTATAAACTAAGTTTTCTTCTTCTTCTTCTTCACTTAGCCAATTGTTCTATGCTCCCAAAATTCGTAGCTCCACTTTCCTCTCAAATTTGGCAGCTCAAACTTCCATTTTCTTGCAAGTTCTCATTGAATCAAGGGTGCCCAAGGTGTTAGAAAGATCACTAAGCCCCTTTGCTAGTGTTCTTGCTTCATTTGATCTTTGGAAGCTTGTTTTGGAATCCAATTTCGTAGGTAAGCTTCTTGAGATCATTTGGTGTGATTATAGGTTGTTTCTAGAGCTAGAAATGGTCTTGGTTTGATTGGTTTGGGTGCCAAATTTCGTTGGTTTTAGGCTTGGAACTCAAGGAAGCTCAATTGAGCTTAGGAGGCTTTGTTGCATTGCTTGCTTTGTGGCTAAAATTGAGGTAAGGGTTCAAGTAATTAAGCTCAAATAATGCATGGTTTTGTAGCTTTGTATGTTGGGATGAATTAGAAACAAGACCCATTAAGTTTGGATGAGAAATGAGAGAGTTTGAGTAGCTTGTGTACAAGAGCGACGCTGTCGCATAAACCCAGAAAAACAGAATTGGCGACGCGTCGCCAATTCGTCCGTGAATTGGCGCCGCGGCGCCAAGAAGCGAAATTGTACACAGAACGCTTACTCGGCGGCGCCGCGTCGCCAAAAGCATTTGCTCTTTGGCGCCGCGTCGCCAAATGCAATTTTGGCCTCGATTTCCGGCCATCCTAAGATTAACTTAGACTCTCGGTTTCTATCCCTAGGCTATTCTAAGACGTTCCATAGCCTCGGTTGGGTCTAGAATTCATTCCTAAGGCGGGAATTGTGCGTTATTTGGAAGGTAGTCAAGTTGTGTGGTTAAGTATAAAAGAAATGTGACTTGGTGGCTAAGTAACTCATAGTATTTAAGTTTTTAAATGGAAATTAAGGGGATTAAGTGGGTTTTTAGACTCTTTATTGGCCATATAGAGTATCAATTACATATGGTCAATAGAGAGAAAAACCTAAGTCGATCCCAACCAAGCCATTTGGTTTGGTAAGTGAGCCACTAGTAGTATTTTGAGTTAAACCTTGAGGGTTTGACTAGTCAAACCACATAGTAAGACTACCCTGTACAATAAATCAAGGGTAAAGGCGGGTAAGTTTGAGATAGGTGACGACCTACTCTAGAACCCGTAGATGGGACTTAATTGAGGTAAAGTGTCCGGGATACGAGGGCCAGTATCTCAAGTACCTCAGCCGTTTGAGCTCACGGCAAGAATTAAGGCACTTAAGTGCAGAAAGTCCCAAGTGCATGTGTTGTGTGCATTCCATACCATACATCCATACATTGCATTTTTGGCATTTTGTTGATTGTTTGTTGTTTGAATTGCATGTTTGATTGCTTGGTTGCCATATTGCATATTTGTTGCATATTTCTTTGCAGGTATTCAAGAAGGGAATCCTTACTGAGTACTTTTAAGTACTCATTCCCTTAGTTTTATTGTGCAGGATCTAATCCCGGGCCTAATCACTGAGGTGATAGTCGAGGCCTAAGCTTTCTGTTTTGCAGGTATTTTATTGAGAATCCTAGTGATTCTAGTTTCTTGCAGTATAAGTTATGTGCTAACCAAGTTGTGCCTTTACAGTGTAGAGGCTAAGAGTACACAAGAACAAGGTCTAGTGAAGGGCTACACTTGGAGCTTGACTTAGCTCAAGGTGGGCTCAAGTAAATGATCTTAGTTAGTAGTAATTTTGTCTCTTGTACATAGTACTTTGTGTACTAAGTAAGTTGCCTCTATTGGGATACATTAGGATGTAAATCCATCTTGTTACTTTTGGGTGCATGCTAGAGTTGTAATGTATGCACAAAACTGTTACTTGTAGTTAAAGCAACTAGTATTTCAATGACTTGGTACGTTTTCAGTATGTTTTAATGAAATGCTCGAGCAATGTTTTAATTCAAGACTTTTAAATTTCGGTTGCATTGCCAAGTCAGAAGCATGCATAACTTAATCTGAGTAGGCTAAGTAACTAGTTGCATATAAATTGTTTTAATTTATATTGACGAGTAATAGTTAGCCAACTGTAACTAGTGGGATTCATTATCCCTAAGAGCCTACAAGATTAGGGGCACTGGGCCCCGTTCCGTCACAGAAAATTGGTATCAGAGCGGGTTAATGTTCCTAGTAGAGGCAATAAGTGAACTAAGATCAAAGTGTTCTTGTGTTAAGTGTGGTTAGTACTGCTTATAAGTTGCTCTGGATATGGTCTTCTGGCTGTAGTTGCAGGTATGGTGAACACACGGGCTGGTACTACTGCTGAGGCTCAGGGTTCCGGTGCAGGAACTAGTGACCCCAGTGGATCAGACATGAGGGAAGTGGTTTCCTTGTTGAGGAGACTAAATGAGTCGATGGACCGGATGTTACATGGCATGGCCATTTTGCTTGAAGAGCGTGCTCAACCTCCAGTACAGGGGGAGACCTTGGAGGACCCTAATGGGGTAAGGGCCGAAGTGCACCAAGGCCCAACGGTGCACCAAGGTCAGGGGAGAAATCCCACGCCCCAGGGGCAAGTGCAAGGTCAGGAACCATTTAATGAGCATGTTCAAGTAGAGTCCAGTGAGGACAGTGAAGAGGACAGTGAGGAGGAAGATGAGGAGGACATCCATCCAAGGAGGAGACGGAGGAGACCCGTCATTCCAGACCATATGGGACTTGTTTCCTTATGCCGGGACATCAATACTCCCAAGTTCAATGGCATAGGAGATCCTGATATGGCAGAAGGGTGGTTGTACCAGATTAATGAGATCTTCAAGAACATGAAGTTGGATGACAAAGTAAAGATGGATTTGGTGCCTTTCTTTTTAGAAGGCAAGGCGTCATTATGGTGGAAGGATGTCATGGAAAGGCTTGATGCTTATAATGAAGGGAGGCTCGGGCAAAGGCCTAAAGAACTTGATTGGATTGAATTCGAGAAGGAGTTTCGAAATGAATTCAATAGTGAGGCTGCCCAGGATCAAAAGCGGATTGAGTTTGATGAACTAATCCAGGGAAGGCTAACAGTTCATGAGTATGAAAGGAAGTTTAGTTCTCTTTTTCGGTATGCACCTCATTTGGCCGGAAAAGATGAACTAAAGGCAAAGAAGTTCATTCGTGGACTTAGGGTGGAGTTGAGGAGTTTTCTGACAGTGATAGGAGTTCGGACCTATCATGAGGCTGTCCAAAAAGCCTTAGTGTTGGAAAGGGAGTTGATGGAAGCAAAATCCAATGAAAAGGCCGTTGAGCCAAGGGTTCCGGTACATTCAAGGTTAATGGATAAAAGGCCTAGTGTGGGAGGTGATCAAGGACCTTCCAAGAAAATCAAGAAAGCTGCAAAGGGCCGTTGTCCTAAGTGTCAGAGATTTCATGGTAACAAACCTTGTACTCTTGGAACCGATCTCTGCAATTACTGCCGTCAGCCAGGACATTGGGCTAAAGAGTGCCCAAGGCTTAGACAAGACCAAGGTCAAGGACGACCGGGAGCCTCAGGAGTTGGTAGTGCTGGTAGTACTTTTGTCAGAGTTCCTCCTGTGCCACCACGAGTTTTTGCACTGGCAAGCCAGGTATCCAGAGAACCTACAGCTGTGCAAGGTAACTTTAATGTTCAGGATAGTAGTATTAGGATTCTGTTTGATACTGGTGCTACTATTTCTGTCATTACTCTAAGCATGGTTGTTAAGTTTGGTTTGCATAGAACTGTGCTTGATGAAATGATGTTCATTAAGTCAGTGGGGAGTAACCTTGTGTTTACCAATGAAATGGTTGTGGGATATCCTTTGGAATTAGGAGGTAGTAAATTTTTAAGTGACCTTTGGGTCTTGGCCTCAATTCCTTATGATATTGTCCTTGGAATGGATTGGTTAAGTAAGTTTAAGGCCCAGATTGACTGTGCGGGTTGTAAGGTCACTCTTGAGGATGCCTCAGGGGTAAGTATAATTTGCACAGGCGGTTTGGCAAGTAGTGTAAAGAGTTTGCACCTCAAGTTATTGGAGTCCATTCCCGTTCCGAGTGAGTTGGTCGCTTGCTCGTTGAACGGAGTGGCAGTCGAGGAGCAACTCAAGGAAATTCAAGTAGCCAATCTATTTCCAGAAGTTTTTCCTGTAGACCTCCCAGGGTTACCTCCAAGAAGGGAGATTGAATTCTCCATACATTTACAGCCTGGGGCAGAACCAATTTCCATACCCCCTTATAGAATGTCAGCACCTGAAATGGATGAGCTGAAAAAGCAATTAGAAGAGTTGCTTGAGAAAGGCTTTATTAGGCCAAGTATTTCCCCGTGGGGTGCTCCAGTGTTGTTTGTAAAGAAAAAGGATGGAACCTTAAGGTTGTGTATAGACTATAGAAAACTGAATACAGTAACGGTAAAGAATAAGTACCCATTGCCCAGAATTGATGATCTATTTGATAGATTAAGAGGGGCGCAGGTCTTTTCGAAAATAGACCTAAGGTCTGGATATTTCCAGATAAGAGTTAGGGATGAGGACATCCCGAAGACTGCATTCAGGACTAGGTATGGGCATTATGAGTATACCGTTATGCCGTTTGGAGTGACTAATGCTCCGGCAGTTTTCATGGATACCATGAATCGGATTTTTAGGCCCTACCTAGATCAGTTTGTTGAGGTGTTTATTGATGATATTTTGGTGTATTCCCCGACTCCCCATGAGCACGAAAAACATTTAGAGATAGTTTTGCAAGTACTCAAGAGTAATCAGTTTTATGCCAAACTATCTAAGTGCCAGTTCTGGGCAAGTGAAATTCCTTTCCTTGGACATATTATAAATGCTCAAGGATTAAGTGTGGACCCAGAAAAGGTAAAGGCTGTGGTGGAGTGGAAACGCCCAACAACTGTAACTGAAGTTAGGAGTTTCTTGGGTTTGGCAGGCTATTATCGAAGGTTTATTGAAAAATTCTCTATAATAGCTTCGTCATTGACCGCCTTAACAAAGAAGGCACAGAAGTTTATTTGGACTCCTAAGTGTGAGGAGAGTTTCCAGGAGCTTAAGGAAAGGTTAATTTCTGCTCCCATCTTAATCCTACCAGATCCGCATGAGACTTTTGTGGTTTATACCGATGCATCTGGGACAGGATTAGGATGTGTGTTGATGCAGGATAAGCAAGTGATTGCATATGGGTCTAGGCAGTTAAGGCCTAACGAGTTGAATTACCCAGTGCATGATCTTGAGTTAGCAGCAGTTGTGTTTGCTTTAAAGCTCTGGAGACATTACCTTATGGGAAGGTCCTTTAAGATCTTTACAGACCATAAAAGTCTGAAGTACTTATTTACTCAAAAGGATCTTAACATGAGGCAGAGAAGATGGGTCGAGTATATCAAGGATTATGATTGCTCGATAGACTATTGTTCAGGTAAAGGCAACGTGGTTGCTGATGCCTTGAGCCGTAAGTATTCTGGGGTAATTCTCTCCAAGGATCAAGTAACACAAACCTCAAAAGATCCTAGTGCAGAGCAATTCACAGTTTTATATGAATTGTGGAGAGAATGGGAAATGGCTCAAGTCATGGTCCTTGAAATTCAGTCAGCATGGCTGACTAGAGTTAAGCAAGCTCAAGAAAGTGATTCGAGCTTGAAAAGAATTTCTGGGGAGGAAAAGCATGGTACTGTACTGAAAGAATTTCGGTACAAGGATGGGTTACTTTATTTTGGTGACCGGCTCTATGTGCCAAGTGAATTAAGGCAACAAGTGTTGCAGGAGGCACATACGAGTAAGTTTAATGTTCACCCTGGTGTGAATAAGATGTACCATGACCTTAGGACTCATTTTTGGTGGCCAAAGTTTAAGAGAGACATGTATGAATATGTGTCTAAGTGCCTCACCTGTCAAATGGTGAAGGCAGAGCACCAAAGGCCATCAGGAATGTTGCAAAGTTTACCACTCCCCGAAAGGAAATGGGGATCCATCACCATGGACTTTTGTGTTGGGTTGCCAAACACAAGAAGTCAGCATGATTCCATTTGGGTGGTGGTGGATAGGTTAACAAAATCTGCACATTTTATCCCCATTAAAATCACTTATACCATGGAGAAATTAGCCCAGTTGTATATCCGAGAAGTAGTAAGACTTCATGGTATTCCTGATCAGATTGTATCTGATAGAGATCCCCGTTTTGTTTCAAGGTTTTGGAGTGCCTTTCAAAAGGCTATGGGTTCCGCTGTGAACCTAAGTACTGCATATCACCCTCAGACTGATGGGCAGACTGAGCGGGTGATCCAAACCTTGGAAGATATGTTACGAAGTTGTGTGATGGACTTCAAAGGGGATTGGGACCAACATCTGCCTTTGATTGAATTTGCTTATAATAATAGCTATCAAGAAGCTATTAAGATGGCGCCCTACGAGGCTTTGTATGGGCGTAAGTGTGTGACCCCTCATTGTTGGGCAGATAAAGCTGATGAAATAATTGTTGGTCCAGAAATCATTGCCGAGACCACGGCAAAGATTAAGTTGATCCAAACAAGGATCAAAGCTGCCTCAGACCGGCAAGCTAAGTACGCCAATGTGCGAAGAAAAGATTTAGAGTTTGAGGTAGGAGACCGAGTACTCCTTAAAGTCTCACCTATGAAAGGTGTGGCTAGGTTTGGTCAAAGGGGTAAGTTGGCACCAAGGTTTATTGGTCCTTTTGAAATTCTCGAAAGGGTAGGAAAAGTGGCTTATCGGTTGGCTTTACCGCCAAGTTTAGCCCATGTTCATAATGTGTTTCATGTGAGTTCCTTAAGGAAGTGCATTGTGAACCCTGGGCAAGTGTTAACCCCGCCCACTATTCCCTTGAGAGAGGACCTAAGTTATGAGGAACATCCTATCAAGTTTCTTGACCGACAAGTTCGGAAACTAAGAACTAAACAGATCCCAATGGTCAAGGTACTATGGTCTAACCATGGGGAGGAAGAGGCCACTTGGGAGACCGAGCAGGATATGCTAAGGCAATATCCAAGTTTGTATGCTCAATTAAGTCAGAATTTGGAGGACCAAATTTCTGAAGGAGGGGAGGATGTGACAGCTCTCCTAGTTAACTAATCAAGTAAGTGTTTATTTACTTTGATTAAGTGTTTATGAAATTAAGTACCTCAAATTAGCGCCTTGTTAAGCAAGTAACATAAGCTTAATTAAGTTAAGTGAGTTCCTAAGTGTGATTTGGCATAGTTAAGTCAAGACCATTAGTTGTTCTAGCTTTTAGAATCATCCTAGTAAGTTTGGACAACTTGTGGCACTAAGTGTTCTTTTTGAGCCATTTAGAACTTAAGTGGCTAAAGTGTTCAAGAAAATTAAGTTTGAGAAGCTTTTAGTACCTTTTAAAACAAAGAAAAGTTAGTTTTAAGAGTGAGTTAGTGACCTATTTGAAGCTTTTGAGAGTATGAGGACTTAAGTGCAAGGGGAGGGAAGTTGCTTATTAAGCTTATAAACTAAGTTTTCTTCTTCTTCTTCTTCACTTAGCCAATTGTTCTATGCTCCCAAAATTCGTAGCTCCACTTTCCTCTCAAATTTGGCAGCTCAAACTTCCATTTTCTTGCAAGTTCTCATTGAATCAAGGGTGCCCAAGGTGTTAGAAAGATCACTAAGCCCCTTTGCTAGTGTTCTTGCTTCATTTGATCTTTGGAAGCTTGTTTTGGAATCCAATTTCGTAGGTAAGCTTCTTGAGATCATTTGGTGTGATTATAGGTTGTTTCTAGAGCTAGAAATGGTCTTGGTTTGATTGGTTTGGGTGCCAAATTTCGTTGGTTTTAGGCTTGGAACTCAAGGAAGCTCAATTGAGCTTAGGAGGCTTTGTTGCATTGCTTGCTTTGTGGCTAAAATTGAGGTAAGGGTTCAAGTAATTAAGCTCAAATAATGCATGGTTTTGTAGCTTTGTATGTTGGGATGAATTAGAAACAAGACCCATTAAGTTTGGATGAGAAATGAGAGAGTTTGAGTAGCTTGTGTACAAGAGCGACGCTGTCGCATAAACCCAGAAAAACAGAATTGGCGACGCGTCGCCAATTCGTCCGTGAATTGGCGCCGCGGCGCCAAGAAGCGAAATTGTACACAGAACGCTTACTCGGCGGCGCCGCGTCGCCAAAAGCATTTGCTCTTTGGCGCCGCGTCGCCAAATGCAATTTTGGCCTCGATTTCCGGCCATCCTAAGATTAACTTAGACTCTCGGTTTCTATCCCTAGGCTATTCTAAGACGTTCCATAGCCTCGGTTGGGTCTAGAATTCGTTCCTAAGGCGGGAATTGTGCGTTATTTGGAAGGTAGTCAAGTTGTGTGGTTAAGTATAAAAGAAATGTGACTTGGTGGCTAAGTAACTCATAGTATTTAAGTTTTTAAATGGAAATTAAGGGGATTAAGTGGGTTTTTAGACTCTTTATTGGCCATATAGAGTATCAATTACATATGGTCAATAGAGAGAAAAACCTAAGTCGATCCCAACCAAGCCATTTGGTTTGGTAAGTGAGCCACTAGTAGTATTTTGAGTTAAACCTTGAGGGTTTGACTAGTCAAACCACATAGTAAGACTACCCTGTACAATAAATCAAGGGTAAAGGCGGGTAAGTTTGAGATAGGTGACGACCTACTCTAGAACCCGTAGATGGGACTTAATTGAGGTAAAGTGTCCGGGATACGAGGGCCAGTATCTCAAGTACCTCAGCCGTTTGAGCTCACGGCAAGAATTAAGGCACTTAAGTGCAGAAAGTCCCAAGTGCATGTGTTGTGTGCATTCCATACCATACATCCATACATTGCATTTTTGGCATTTTGTTGATTGTTTGTTGTTTGAATTGCATGTTTGATTGCTTGGTTGCCATATTGCATATTTGTTGCATATTTCTTTGCAGGTATTCAAGAAGGGAATCCTTACTGAGTACTTTTAAGTACTCATTCCCTTAGTTTTATTGTGCAGGATCTAATCCCGGGCCTAATCACTGAGGTGATAGTCGAGGCCTAAGCTTTCTGTTTTGCAGGTATTTTATTGAGAATCCTAGTGATTCTAGTTTCTTGCAGTATAAGTTATGTGCTAACCAAGTTGTGCCTTTACAGTGTAGAGGCTAAGAGTACACAAGAACAAGGTCTAGTGAAGGGCTACACTTGGAGCTTGACTTAGCTCAAGGTGGGCTCAAGTAAATGATCTTAGTTAGTAGTAATTTTGTCTCTTGTACATAGTACTTTGTGTACTAAGTAAGTTGCCTCTATTGGGATACATTAGGATGTAAATCCATCTTGTTACTTTTGGGTGCATGCTAGAGTTGTAATGTATGCACAAAACTGTTACTTGTAGTTAAAGCAACTAGTATTTCAATGACTTGGTACGTTTTCAGTATGTTTTAATGAAATGCTCGGGCAATGTTTTAATTCAAGACTTTTAAATTTCGGTTGCATTGCCAAGTCAGAAGCATGCATAACTTAATCTGAGTAGGCTAAGTAACTAGTTGCATATAAATTGTTTTAATTTATATTGACGAGTAATAGTTAGCCAACTGTAACTAGTGGGATTCATTATCCCTAAGAGCCTACAAGATTAGGGGCACTGGGCCCCGTTCCGTCACACTCCCGACATGATCCTGAATAGGCACAAGGCCACCGGAGACACCCCGAGACCCTTTTTGCCCACTAGGTAAAATTTCGGCCTAGATGCCAAGAACATGATACTTCCAAGTACCATTTAGGAAATTTCCAATTTTTAGTATATTTTTCTAATTTTCTACCTTACTAACATTTTGTAGGACCGTCATAGGAAATCGCCATCTTTCGCTGTATTATTCCGAACTAGGTAAGGGGGAAGAGCGGGTTAGTTCTCGTGGGCCCTCTTAGGCCCAAAATAAGCATAAATCCGAATAATAAATTTTAAGTAAACAATTGGGCTAAATAAAATCTTTAAATGCGTGGGCAACATGGGTAGGGTAATTAATTAGTTTTCTAGAATTTTATTTTATTTTATTTTATTTCTCTTCCATTGAGATGAAATTTTGGTTGGTTGGTTGTATGGTTGTAATGATGTGATGTATGATGTATGTTTGGCGCTAGTATCATATTAGGACCGCTTATAACAAGAATTAAATTAGAAATATGTTAGGACCGCCTAAATAAACACTGCTAGTAGCATGTTTAGGGCCGGCGAGACAAACACCGCTAGTACCATGTTTAGGGCCGATGAGACAAACACCGCTAGTACCATGTTGAGGGCCGACAAGCTCATTAGCAACATGATAAGATTGGAAGGAACCGTTAGTGGCATGTTAGGGCCGAAATAAATTATTATAAGCCGATAGATAAAGGATTAGGAGCGTAAATACTAAATGACCAATTTAGAAAGAATTCACAAGAAATGAGATGAACATTTATTACAAATACACTTAAAAGATATCATTGATTGTCATGACATCATGTAACACTAAACTAAGATAACATAATAAAAGAAATAGGATGCACTAGAATCATGGCATTATACTAAAAAGAGCTAAAATAAAATGAGCTATAGTCATGCATCAATTGGTTGTTGCATATGATTGATGTTTGTCATACACAAGATTGCATTAAGTAAAAGATTTAAAGAGTAAGATAAAATACGAGGCATGCAAGGTTGGTGATGAACCATATCTACATGACCTAACAAGCCGTAAATTTAGACGAGAGGTTCGGAACGGACGATTCGAACCCGAGAGGCATGTTAGGGTGGCGGCGGACCGTCCCTAGTCATGACCCGATATTGACACGGAGTATGGAGATATGATTTGTGCGCTGTCAGACCATAGCTGGCGAGGGACCATGCTTATGGCTGTTATCACGAGAGGCTCTACCTCGGCGTAGGTATCCCGAGAGGCTCTAGCTTGGTGGCATCCCTAGTGGCACTGCCTAAAAGTTATCCCGAGAGTGGGTGATGTACACACTCACCACCCTAGGTTCGTCCGACGGCAATTAAGTATTGGATTAAGTGATCGATCAAGAAGATATTATTTATTCGGTAAAAAGAATTATGCATATGCATGGTAGTTCAAGCATGCTAGTAGGATTTTGATTTTGTTGTTATGATGTTGTATGGAATTGTTCTTTAAGTAAATTTCTACAGCTTAAAGTTTATTATTCGTTGTTGTTTGTTACGGGAATATTAGGACCCACGTGATGGGCCTGATACTTCCCTCTTACTGAGCAAGTTGTGCTTATCCCTCCTCTTAACATGTTTTTCTAGGTGAGTACTATGAGGAGACAGAGTACACTGAACCATATAACGAGGTTCAAGGTGTGGAGCAGACTGAGTGAGAGTACGCTGTAGCCCCTCGAAAGTAGAATCGGCTGGGACTGGGTTTTAACTTTGTGTTATTTGATTTCTAAAGAAACATATGGTTTGTTTAAATTGGCACCTTATCCGCATATTAGTTTTCCTGGGATTGTCACTTAACTACTCTGATTTCGTTTAATACTCTTATTGTTTAGAATATAATTTAAAATAAAATATTTTACCTCATATTTCTTAAATCATTTTATTTTATTATTAATAAATCTGGGCAATTTTGATATTTTTCTAAATTAAGATTTATAAAATTGGGGGCATTACAACTGCAATGCAGAATTCAGTTTAAGGTTTGTGCTCGTGTGAGCTATTTTGACTTCAAGAGATCTGGGTGGCATAGTTCAATGATTTAGTCTTGAGTTAGACGCCTTTTAATTTTACCTTAGAACGACAAGAAACTCTTTGTATATATTCATTCATTAATGATATTTACCAACCCCTAAAAAATATACATATGACGTAGAATATTCTAAACGTAATAATGGTTGCAAAAAAATGATATAATTTTTTTTATTTGTTATAGGGTACTTATAAAAATTTCTTCCTCGTACGTTTAATATCTTACTAAAGATATCAAACTTTTTCTTCTTGGCAATAAAATTTAAAATTAATAGCATACAATCTGTTAACAAAAGCTCTTAATTTAATGGACTTAATGATATTATGTAGTTAGTAAATTTTATCTTTTTTTTATACTTTAGATTAAAAAAGCTAATGACTAAACTAAAAATCTAATATTAGTTGGCTCCAACAATTAAATGTATTTACTATTAACATATTAGTATAACTTTGACTTTTTAAAAAGACATAAGCTAAGTTTTTAATAAATATTTTGAGGTTGTATTGTTGACATAGAATTAAAAAAAAATAGACATATGGTACGTCCATAGATGGGACATTAAACAAGAAACCTAAGACAAAATAAATTTCTTTCAATAAATATGTGTAACACCCCCAATTTTATGAATCTTCATTTTGAAAAATATCTTAAATTTCCAGAATTATAAAGCATTTAATTAAAAATAATTTAAGAAATATGAGGTAAAACATTTTATTTTAATTTATTTTTCAAATAATAAGAGTATTAAAGGAAATCAAAGTAATCAAGTGATAATCCCAAGAAAACTAACATATAGATAATGTGTCAATTTAAACAAATCATATGTTCCTTCAGAAATCAAATAACACAGAGTTGAAACCTAGTCTTAGCTAGTTTTACTTTCAAGGGGCTACAGCATACCCTCACTCAGTCTGCTCCACATCTTGAACATCATTACCTGGTTCAATGTACTCTATTTCCTCATAGTACTCACCTAGGAAAACATGTTAGAAGGAGAGTCAGCATAACTTACTCAGTAATGGGGAAGTATTAGGCCCATCACATGGATCCTAATATTCCCGTAACAGACAACAGTGAATAATAAACTTTAAGTTATAGGAATTTAATTAAAGAATAATTTCAGACAACATCATAACAACAATATTAAAATCCTACTAGCATGTTTGATCTAATATGCATATGCATAATTCCTTCTACCAATTAAATCATATATCATTGATTGATCATTTAATCCAATACTGAAATGCCATCGAACTAACCTAGGGTGGTGAGTTTGTACATTACCCACTATCAGGATAACTCCTAGGCAGTGCCACTAGGGATGCTACTAAGCTAGAGCCTATGAGAATACCTATGCCAAGGTAGCTGGTATTCCTATTGTGGAAGAATTTCCAGAAGTGTTTCCAGAAAAGTTACCTGGAATGCCACCTAGCCGAGATGTTGACTTCACCATTGATTTATTGCCAGGAATGGCTCCTATCTCTCAAGCACCTTATCAAATGGCTCCCTCAGAAATGGTGGAACTAAAAAGTCAATTACAGGAGCTTCTCGAAAAAGGGTTCATACGTCCAAGTACTTCACCTTGGGGTGCTTCTGTTTTATTTGTGAAGAAGAAGGATGGCAGCTTGGGGATGTGCATCGATTATCGACAGCTGAATTTGGTGACGATAAAGAACAGGTACCCTTTACCTCGGATTGATGACCTGTTTGATCAGCTGAGGGGATCATCAGTGTTCTCCAAGATTGATTTGAGGTCTGGGTACTATCAACTGAAAATCAAAGAGGGAGATGTGTCAAAGATAGCATTCAGGACTCGTTATGGCCATTATGAGTTTTTAATGATGCCCTTCGGGTTAACAAATGCACCCACAGCTTTCATGGGCCTAATGAATAGGGTGTTCCAACCATGCCTAGATCAGTTTGTCATCGTTTTCATAGATGATATTCCGATTTACTCACCAGATGCTGAAAGCCATAAGGAACATTTGAGGATTGCACTTCAGATGTTGAAGGAGCATAAGCTGTATGCAAAGCTGAGCAAGTGCGAGTTTTGGTTGGACAGTGTCACCTTTTTAGGCCATGTGGTAACTAAGGAAGGAATTTCAGTGGATCTTAGTAAGGTTGAAGCTGTGGTGAACTGGCAACAACCGAGGACCGTGTCTGAGATTCGGAGTTTCTTGGGCTTGGCTGGGTATTATAGACGTTTTGTAGAAGGTTATTCAAAGCTGGCACGCCCTTTGACCCAACTGACTAAGAAGGATCAACCATTCCAGTGGACCGAGCAGTGCAAAAATAATTTTCAAGAGTTGAAGAAGCGGTTAGTCTCTGCACCTGTTCTTACTCTTCCTGATGGGCAGAGTCATTTTGCAGTTTATACAGATGCATCACATCAGGGGTTTGGCTGTGTATTGATGCAGGCGGGAAAGGTGATCGCTTATGGGTCTAGGCAGTTGAAGCCTCATGAGCTTAATTACCCAACTCATGATCTGGAGTTAGCAGCTGTTATACATGCATTAAAGCTTTGGCGACATTATTTGTATGGAGAAGAGTTTGAGGTCTTCACTGATAAAAAAAGCCTACAGTATCTATTGTCACAGAGGGAACTCAATAATTGACAGCATCGTTGGGTTGAATATCTCTCCGATTATAATTGCACTATTCAATATCACCCAGGTAAAGCTAACCTAGTGGCTGATGCTTTGAGTAGAAAAATGGGTGCTAAACTGAATGCTATGGTGGTTTCTGAGTGGAAACTACTAGAGGAGTTTAGTCATATGGGCTTAGGTGTCCAAGTGAAGGGACCCCAGGTTCTTATGGCTAGTTTGCATATGGAGCCTACACTTGTGGCAAGGGTCAAGGAGGTGCAAAAAGAGGATCCACAATGCCGAGAATGGTCAGTTCTAGGGCAAAACGGATTCAGTGTGGATGTGGATGGTACCCTAAAATTTCAAAATAGAATTGTTGTTCCCCAAGGTAGTGAGGTAAAGTATGTTGTTTTATCGGCAGCACATGCATCTCGGTTGACCATCCACCCTGGGGGGCACCAAGATGTACCATGATTTGAAGAAAAGCTTTTGGTGGAGTGGTATGATGAAGGATATTGCAGAGTTTGTATCTAGATGTCTGACTTGTCAGAAGGTCAAAGTAGAACACTAGAGACCTGGAGGACTGCTACAGCCATTAGAGATTCCTCAATGGAAGTTGGATGACATTGCAATGGATTTCATAGTCGGGCTACCTGCCACTTATCGTCAACATGATGCAATATAGGTTATAGTTGATCGGTTAACCAAGTCAGCCCACTTTTTGGCAATCCAAAAGACTTGGCCTGTAGCTAGATTAGCTGAGTTATACATATCTGAGATAGTTCGTCTTCATGGAGTACTGAGGAGCATTGTTTCTGATAGGGATCCACGATTCACATCACGATTTTGGTAGGCTTTACAAGAACAGTTGGGCACTGTGACATTAATGAGCACCGCTTATCATCCACAGACAGATGGGTAGTCGGAGAGGACTATACAAACTATTGAGGATATGCTTAGAGCTTGTGCATTGAATTACAAGAACTCTGGGGATAATGACCTGCCACTAGTGGAGTTTGCTTATAATAATAGCTATCACTCCAGCATTCAGATGGCCCCATATGAGGCTTTGTATGGATGTAGTTGTCGTACTCCGGTGTGTTGAGAAGAAGTGGGCGACAGGCCTTTTATTAGGACCAGATTTGGTACAACAAACTTCAGATAAGGTCAAAATAATCAAACAACAATTGGTAGCGGCTCAAGATAGGCAACGAAGTTATGCAAACTAGAGACGTCGTCCTTTGGAGTTTTCTGTTGGTGATCATGTGTTCCTAAAGGTGTCATCGACCAAGGGAGTTCAACGTTTTGGAGTGAGAGGAAAGTTAGCCCCGCGCTTTGTTGGACCTTTTGAAATTTTAGAACGGGTTGGAGAGGTGGCGTATAGAGTGGCTTTACCACCAAACTTGGCTAGAATTCATAACGTGTTCCACGTGAGTAATATTCGAAAGTATCAACCAGATCCAACACATGTTATTCCATGGGAGCCCTTGCAGTTACACGAGGATTTGACTTACATCAAGAAGCCTTTGGCCATTGTGGATCGTAGAGAAAAGGTTCTGCGCAACAAAGTCATTCAACTGGTAAAGGCCATTTGGAATAATCATGGAGAGCAAGAAGCAACCTGGGAAGTTGATGATGAGCTTCGAAAGAAGTATCCACAGCTTTAAGGTACTTCTCAACACCCTCTTTCAAATTTGGGGACAAATTTCTTTTAAGGGGAGGATGCTGTAATAACCCTAGAAATTAAGTAAATAAAATTTCCAAATTACCCTAAATAAATAAATAAATAAAAATAATAAGTAAATAAAATAAATAAATAAAAATAAATTAATTAACATTTTTGTCCTTAAGGGTATTTTTGTAATTTTACCTATCAATTTAGAAAATCAATATAAAATTAAGAATCTTGATCCTTAGATAATTCTTTTAGTAGTTATTAAGTCAAATTCCAAACCGAAAGCTCAAAGTTATTTTCTTTAGACTAGGGGCATTTCTTTCATTTACACTCGAGCATCGGATGGAAAATCTGGAAGCACCATTGGATTCTTCTCAAAAAAATGAGTCAAAATAAATTTACCTCACTCAATTCTGAATTCATTTGCTTAGGTTTTCAAAAATTTAGCCTACACACGGGTAGAGTTTAAATCGGGTTCGTGCTACTACTACATAGGATTATTTTTTTTTCTTTTCTCCCTAACCCTAATTTCTTTCTTCTAAAACGTTCCAGCAACAAAAGTGACTACAGGTTTTTTTGAAACTTTAGATTTGAAAAAAAAAAAAAATGGAATTGCCAATATTAATCACGCGGCCATCATTACCTTTTTATTACATTATTACTTATTTTGGCCTACGTTTCTATTTGGCGTGAATCTTAATTCGCGTCAAAGACCTTTTCAACATTTCGGCACTTCTCCCCATCAAGCGCCGCCTGAGCCAGAGGAAGAAAATTGGATTTTTCTTTCATCCCTTTGCGCCGATTGTTGTCTCCACCTGGTGCTCCATCAAACTTGTGTAAGCCATCTCCCCATGCTTTGATTCTTGGTTATTCAAAAATACTAGAATATTAATTTAATTTCATATTTTACCTAGATTTATTAGATTGAGGAGAAACCTAATTGGAACACAAAAACGATTCCTACACGCACCGGCGATTCCGAACTCATTTGTGTAAGTCTAAATTATTCTATATCTCTCTTTTAATTTTTTTTTCCTTTCTAGCACCTAAGGGCTTAATATATTTTCTGTAAATATTTGGTAGATTATCATTAATCAAAATTTTTTGGTTTTTCCACTCGTTTCCGGTGCAATCTTGTCCACACTTGGCTCTAGGCCCCGGTAAGCCATCGTAGCCTCTTTTAAAAATTATCTTGGCTGACAAATTCAAATATTACAGCCCTAATAATTCTCTTTTCCTTGCTGTCCATGTTGTTACAAAGGGTTAGAAAATCCTTACTTGAAGGTTTGGTGTTTTTTTGGACTCCCGGAGCGTCAGAGATCCCGAAAAGACATCAGTAACCAAAATAAAATTTTTTTTCCTTCCAAGATCAGTTTTTACAGCCAATAAATGAGCTTATAAGTTAGTGTATAACCACTGTAATTTTTAGGATCAATATTAAGAAGGCTCCCGGCACGATTCCGAATAGGCACGAGGCCACCAAAGACACCCCGAGACCCTTTTTGCTCACTAGGTAAAATTTCGGCCTAGATGCCAAAAACAAGAACCTTCCAAGTACCATTTAGGAAATTTCCAATTTTTAGTATATTTTTCTAATTTTTCTATCTTATTAAAATTTTGTAGGACCGTTCTAAGAAATCACCCTGATTCACCGTGTTTTCCGTACTAGGTAAGGGGAAAGAGTGGGTTAATTCTCGTGGACCCTCTTAGGCCCAAAATAAGCTTCAACCCGAATAATAAATTCTAAATAAACAATTGGGCTAAACAAAATCTTTAAATGCGTGGGAAACATGGGTTAGGTGATTAATTAGTTTTCCTAGAATTTTATTTTATTTTATTTTAGTTCTCTTCCATTGAGATGTAATTTTGGTTGGTTGGTTGTATGGTTGTAATGATGTGATGTATGATGTATGTTTGGCGCTAGTATCATACTAGGACCGCTTATAACAAGAATTAAAGTAGAAATATGTTAGGACCGCCTAAATAAACACCGCTAGTAGCATGTTTAGGGCCGGCGAGACAAACACCGCTAGTACCATGTTTAGGGCCGACAAGTTCATTAGCAACATGATGAGATTGGAAGGAACCGTTAGTGGCATGTTAAGGCGGTAATAAATTATTATAAGCCGATATATAAAGGATTAGGAGCGTAAATACTAAATGACCAATTTAGAAAGAATTCACGAGAAATGAGATGAACATTTATCACAAATACACTTAAAAGATATCATTGATTGTCATGACATCATGTAACACTAAACTAAGACAACATGATAAAAGAAATAGGATGCACTAGAATCATGGCATTCTACTAAAATGAGCTACGGTCATGCATCAATTAGTTGTTGCATATGATTGATGTTTTTCATACACAAGATTGCATTGAGTAAAAGATTTGAAGAGTAAGATAAAATACGAGGCATGCAAGGTTGGTGACGAACCATATCTACATGATCTAACAAGCCGTAAATTTAGACGAGAGGTTCGGAACGGACGATTCGAACCCGAGAGGCATGTTAGGGTGGCGGCGGACCGTCCCTAGTCATGACCCGATATTGACACGGAGTATGGAGATATGATCTGTGCGCTGTCAGACCATAGCTGGCGAAGGACCATGCTTATGGCTGTTATCACGAGAGGCTCTACCTCGGCGTAGGTATCCCGAGAGGCTCTGACTTGGTGGCATCCCTAGTGGCACTGCCTAAAAGTTATCCCGAGAGTGGGTGATGTACACACTCACCACCTTAGGTTCGTCTGACGACATTTAAGTATTGGACTAAATGATCGATCAATAAGTTATTATTTAATCGGTAAAAGGAATTATGCATATACATGGTAGTTCAAGCATGCTAGTAGGACTTGGATTTTGTTGTTATGATGTTGTATGGAATGGTTCTTAATTAAATTGCTACAGCTTAAAGTTTATTATTCGTTGGTGTTTGTTACGGGAATATTAGGACCCATGTGATGGGCCTGATACTTCCCCCTTACTGAGCAAGTTGTGCTCACCCCTCCTCTTAACATGTTTTTCTTAGGTGAGTACTATGAGGAGACAGAGTACACTGAACCATATAATGAGATTCAAGATGTGGAGCAGATTGAGTGAGGGTACGCTGTAGCCCCTCGAAAGTAGAACTGGATGGGACTGGGTTTTAACTTTGTGTTATTTGATTTCTAAAGAAACATATGGTTTATCTTAAATTGACACATTATGCGCATATTAGTTTCTTGGGATTGTCACTTAACTACTTTGATTTCCTTTAATACTCTTATTGTTTGGAAAATAATTTAAATAAAATGTTTTACCTCATATTTCTTAAATTATTTCAATTAAATGCTTTATAATTCTGGAAATTTAAGATATCTTTTAAAATTAAGGTTTATAAAATTGGGGGCGTTACAAGTGAGGCTAATTTCTTTTGACTCATTTTTATAAGAAGAATCCAATGGTACTCCTAGATTTTCCATTCGATACTCAATTGGAATGACAAAAATGCCCTTAGTCTAAAGAAAATGACTTTGAGCTTCCGGTTTGGAATTTCACTAAGTGACCACTAAAGAAATTATTTAAGGATCAAGATTTTTAATTTTACACCAATTTTCTAAATTGATAGATAAAATTACTACAATATCCTTGAGAGTAAAATGGTAATTTTTGTATTTAGGGTAATGTGGTAATTTTATTTCCCTTAATTTCTATGGCTATTGCAATATGACACAAATATGAGTCATGATGTCAAAGTATAAACTTGGTAAGTGAAAATTGAATTATTCCAAAGATATGTAACTATAATTAACTATATATTACTAAAAAAAGCCTAATTACCTATCTATTAATTTTTAATAAAAAATACACATACATCAAGGTTTACCATCTATTTTATAGCTAAGTCAATGTAATTGTCACAAATATCGAGCTCAAGTCTTATATAGCTTTTTTATCTCTGGGTAATTAATGCATACCCATGACTTAAAAACTATACTCACATCACTAAGGTTTAAAAATCTAGTCTTACCTATTATTTTTATGATATAATTAGTCAACCATACGAAATAGACTCCTTAAAATAGACTGTGTTAGTGTTAAGTATCGACTGCGGATCGGCTTATTGGGGGTCTCCTTGCCGTTTCATTCCTTCTGGTCCATCAAACCCGTGGCATAGCTGTGACAGTTTGAAATGGCGCCCTGCGTTTTACCAACAGCCATTGTGGGCGAAAATTGCTGCATGCCGTTATAATCATAAAAAAATTATGATCAGTATGCAGGATTCATGCCGTTGTAATAATAGAAAACAAAGAAACTTTTGACTTAACTAAATGTGAATTAAAAAAAACATTTCTAAGTTTATATCGTTATTTATCATGAAAGTTTTGAAATTTCTTATATGTGGGCTATATTAATTTTTATATGTTTTTCTTAATTAGATTAAGAATTGAAATTAGCCAAATGAAACATATGGGGCCTATATGGTAATTGATCTGAAGATGGGTTAATAAGTCCAATTATAATAAAAGATATGTGTTTATTTAAGTGTGAGCCGATAGAGTCCATGTAGCCAATGATGAGTAGTTCCATGAACTTCTATATAAATAGAGAGCTAAGGCTTCCTTTAGCCAAGTGATTAGGGTAAAAGTTTTTGACCCATTGGAAGGACTGCTAACTGGAATAAAGGGTAAGGCCTGTGCATTCATCAATATTATTTTCGCTACATTCATTAATGGAGCCTAAATTAGGTCAGATCTTTTATTTATTTCAATTTAATTTATGTGATTTTATTTTTCATGTATGATTTTGGTATACTGGAAAAATCAACATGTGATATCAAAGTTTGTTACATGATCATAGAATACATGAAATTAATTTGAGATTTTCCGATTATATGATTGGTTTTTGGTTTTATACGACTGGAACATGTTTTAATTAATTGGGTTTGTAATCGGTGCATGGATCCTCTTGTTTTCTTTGGCTTGTTTTGTTCTGTTACCTTTGTTAATAAAACAAAAATAAAGAAATCCATGGTGGGCTAAATTAGGTTTGGAACCGGGATCTCTTGTGGATCGTTGAAAAGAAGTGATCGTATAGCTGGTTGCATCGGGATCTGTAGTCAGCGCCGTCATTGTCTTAGCTAGATTCCGGGGAAGACCGAAAATGGACGTCTATTATTGCAGAGAAACACCCCGCAGATGTTATTCATGGGGTTGTTTTCTGGGCAATTTCATTGCCGTTTGTTAATGAAAATGTGAAGGAGGAGGATGATTTTTTAAAATCTATTATGATTTTGGGGGTTGAAATGGGCTGTTCGCTAATTAAAAAAACAGAAAGGGATGAAGTCGCCTCTGGGTTCAAAAGTTAAAGAACAAATCGGGGAAGAAGAATAAGAAATATTGTCTTTGTAGCCCAATTGCTAGACTGCCATCCATGTTATGACGTTTTGACCAATTAATCATTGGGTTTTATTGTCGTTAGTTAGATCATGGCTTGCTGGCTGTAATTGTTTGTTAGCCATTAAATTTTTCCCCTTCATGCTTTTCAGTCCCAGACTTTCATAATGAACCCTGAAGCTGCTGATTTCATAAAAGTGACAACAAACTTTTAATTAAAGCCATACTAAAATTTATGTTCTTGCAATAAAGGTTAAATTTACTTTAATTGAAGAGACACATATGATCATGGTCCCTTATAAAGGTAAATTAAAGTGAATATGCATGACAAATAATTCTTTAAATTCAATATTTACTTAATATGTTTATACTTTGATATCATGACCCATATTTATGTCATACTTCTTAGAAGAAATTTCTTTGTACATGAGTTTCTTATTGAATGTTCCACCTGTATTATCTTTTTTTTTTTTTTTATAGAACATAAAAAAATTTTATTAAAAATATAGCTTATGTCTCTTTAAAAAGTCAAAATTATGATAATATATTAATGGTAAATTTATTTAATTGTTTAAGCCAATTAATATAAAATCGGCAGTTAAATCATTAGCTTTTTTAATCTAAAACATAGAGCCTAAGATAAAATTTACTAACTTAACTTTTAAAAAAATTTACAAATACATAATACTATTAAGATATTAAATTATGATCTTTTCTTAATAGAATGTGTACCAGTAATTTTAAATTGTACACTGATAAGAGGAATTTCAAAATGTAACACCCCCATATCCCACATGAGTAAATTGTGGGGAGCCTTATGTGGTTATATAGGCTCTAATTCCAGAACATAAGCACCTAGCGCTTATCATTTTCTAAAGGATAGCCCATGTGGTGTGGGCAGGTGTTTCGTTGACCGGTTCTGGATTTAGGCCGTTACAGATGGTATCAGAGCCAGGTTTGGTTCAAAGTATGTGGTTGAGTCCGCTGGTATGAGACGGGGGAACTTTCTTATACTAAGAGTCCATTCCTAGCAGCGACCTCACTCAGTAAGTATGCTTCTTGCTTGTTTGCTAAGTTAGAGACATTGGATAGGTTTTGAAAAAGTTTCCATAATTGAGCATAATATATTAGAAAGTTTATAAACAAAAAGTTAACAACTTGGCTTTCAATAAGGGGTTCCGAGAACTGAGGGTGGATATATCACTTGGGAGACATTCGTGCATACTTTCTATGGTCGATACTTCTCTGAGGCCATGAGGGACAGAAAAGAGCAGGAGTTTCTTGCACTGGTACAGGGAAGCATGACAGTAGATCAATACACAGCTAAATTTAATGTCTTGGCCCGCTATGCTGAGCACATTGTGGCACATGAACCAAGGAAAATCAAGAGGTATGTTAATGGTTTGCGTGACGAGCTGGCAGATAGGCTGATTATGCAAGAGATTGATACCTTTGAGAAGGCAGTATCCTTAGCTCAACGGGGTGAGGCAAGGATGCGAGATAAGCAACTATCTAGACCGCTTGACATGAGTCGGAGTCGTATGCCATCACGACCTACACATGCAGGCAGTTTCCGTCCTATACCATGACCAATGCCTGCCCAGGGGCAAGGACATTTTGGCAGAGGTCAGCCAATCGATAACAGAGCTACCCGACTACAGCTTAATGGGGCAGGAGGGTCTACAGTGCGACCGGTTTTTCAGGGCCAGGGAGGGCCTAGATGTCAGACTTGTCATTTCTTTCACCCAGTTGGAGGGCGGTGTGTGACCTATTTCTATTGCCAGGAGATAGGGCATCTATCCAGGCAATGTCCTAAGAGGGATGCTCCACTAGCAGCACACGTTCCACCAGCAGCACCGGCGGGACCACCAACAAAGAAACCTCGTGTAGCAGGACGTGTTTACGCAGTGACAGCCGAGGAGGCAGAGGATGCTCCAGGTGTGGTGCAAGGTACGCTGTTAGTTATAGCTTTTAATTATAGCCTTTAATTTCAAGTTCATGGTAGCGGCATGTTTAGGTTAGTGATTGTTTGAATTGATCGTAGGTACTCTTTCTATTTCTGGGTTCCCTGCTAGAGTTCTTATAGGCTCGGGGTCCACACATTCTTTCATATCTCCTAGACTAGCAAATCAGTTAGGCATGCCTGTTAAAGAGCTTCCTTTCATACTAGTCGTTTCTACACCGTCAGACACTAGTATGAGTTCTACTCGTGTACTTCAATCTTGCTCGATTTCTGTCGGAGGATGCAATTTAGACTCTGACCTCTTTGTGCTTGGGATATCTGAATTTGATTGTATTTTGGGCATGGATTGGCTACATCGCCACCATGCTAAAGTGGATTGCTATCAGAAGCTAGTTACCTTCTCCTTGGCTAATGGGTCGGAAGTGCAATTTGTGGGGGATAAAAAGAGCTTCACTCCAATCTTAATTTCTAGCTTGCAAGCTAATAGATATCTCCGTCAAGGTGGTGTTGGCTATTTGGCTTATGTGCAGACAGAGTCAAAGAAGCCTGAATCAGTAGCTGGTATTCCTATTGTGGAAGAATTTCCAGAAGTGTTTCCAGAGGAGTTACCTGGAATGCCACCTAGCCGAGATGTTGACTTCACCATTGATTTATTGCCAGGAACGGCTCCTATCTCTCAAGCACCTTATCGAATGGCTCCCTCAGAAATGGCGGAACTAAAAAGTCAATTATAGGAGCTTCTCGAAAAGGGGTTCATACGTCCAAGTACCTCACGTTGGGGTGCTCCTGTTTTGTTCGTGAAGAAGAAGGATGGTAGCTTGAGGATGTGCATCGATTATCGACAACTGAATTTGGTGACGATAAAGAATAGGTACCCTTTACCTCGGATTGATGACCTGTTTGATCAGCTAAGGGGATCATCAGTCTTCTCCAAGATCGATTTGAGGTCTGGGTACTATCAATTGAAAATCAAAGAGGGAGATGTGTCAAAGACAGCATTCAGGACTCGTTATGGGCATTATGAGTTTTTAGTGATGCCCTTCGGGTTAACAAATGCACCCACAGCTTTCATGGGCCTAATGAATAGGGTGTTCCAACCATACCTAGATCAGTTTGTCATCATTTTCATAGATGATATTCTGATTTACTCACCAAATGCTGAAAGCCATAGAGAACATTTGAGGATTGCACTTCAGACGTTAAAGGAGCATAAGCTGTATGCAAAGCTGAGCAAGTGCGAGTTTTGGTTGGACAGTGTCACCTTTTTAGGCCATGTGGTAACTAAGGAAGGAATTGCAGTGGATCCTAGTAAGGTTGAAGCTATGGTGAACTGGCAACAACCGAAGACCGTGTCTGAGATTCGGAGTTTCTTAGGCTTGGCGGGGTATTATAGATGTTTTGTGGAAGGTTATTCAAAGCTGGCACGCCCTTTGACCCAACTGACTAAGAAGGATCAACCATTCCAGTGAACCGAGCAATGCGAAAATAATTTTCAGGAGTTGAAGAAGCGGTTAGTCTTTGCACCTGTTCTTACTCTTCCTGATGGGCGGAGTCGTTTTGCGGTTTATGCAGATGCATCACATCAGGGGCTTGGTTGTGTATTGATGCAGGCGGGAAAGGTGATCGCTTATGGGTCTAGGCAGTTGAAGCCTCATGAGCTTAATTACCTAACTCATGATCTGGAGTTGGCAGCTGTCATACATGCATTAAAGCTTTGGCGACATTATTTGTATGGAGAAGAGTTTGAGGTCTTCATTGATCACAAAAGCCTACAGTATTTATTGTCACAGAGGGAACTGAATAATCGACAGCGTCGTTGGGTTGAATATCTCTCCAATTATAATTGCACTATTCAATATCACCCAGGTAAAGCCAACCTAGTGGCTGATGCTTTGAGTAGAAAAACGGGTGCTAAACTGAATGCTATGGTGGTTTCTGAGTGGAAACTACTAGAGGAGTTTAGTCATACGAGCTTAGGTGTTCAAGTGAAAGAATCCCAGGTTCTCATGGCCAGTTTGTATATGGAGCCTACACTTGTGGCAAGGGTCAAGGAGGCGCAAAAAGAGGATCCACAATGCCGAGAATGGTCAGTTCTAGGGCAAAAAGGATTCAGTGTGGATGTGGATGGTACCCTAAAATTTCAAAATAGAATTGTTGTTCCTCAAGGTAGTGAGGTGAAGTATGATGTTTTATCGTCGGCACATCCATCTCGGTTGACCATCCACCCGGGGGGCACCAAGATGTACCATGATTTGAAGAAAAGCTTTTGGTGGAGTGGCATGAAGAAGGATATTGCAGAGTTTGTATCTAGATGTCTGACTTGTTAGAAGGTTAAAGTAGAACACCAGAGACCTGGAGGACTGCTACAGCCATTAGAGATTCCTCAGTGGAAGTGGGATGACATTGCAATTGAATTTCATAGTTGGGCTACCTGCCACTCGTCGTCGACATGATGCAATATGGGTTATAGTTGATCGGTTAACCAAGTCAGCCCACTTTTTGGCAATCCAAAAGACTTGGCATGTAGCTAGATTAGCTGAATTATACATATCTGAGATAGTTCGTCTCCATGGAGTACCGAGGAGCATTGTTTCTGATAGGGATCCATGATTTACATCACAGTTTTGGCAGGCTTTACAAGAACAGTTGGGCGCTGTGACATTAATAGGCACTGTGACATTAATAAGCACCGCTTATCATCCACAGACAGATGGGTAGTCGGAGAGGACTATACAAACTATTGAGGATATGCTTAGAGCTTGTGCACTGGATTACAAGAACTCCTGGGATAATGACCTGCCACTAGTGGAGTTTGCTTATAATAATAGCTATCACTCCAGCATTCAGATGGCCCCATATGAGGCTTTGTATGGACGTAGTTGTCGTACTCCGGTGTGTTGGGAAGAAGTGGGCGACAGGCCTTTATTAGGACTAGATTTGGTACAACAAACTTCAGATAAGGTCAAAATAATCAAACAATGATTGGTAAGGGCTCAAGATAGCCAGCGGAGTTATGCAAACCAGAGGCGTCGTCCCTTGGAGTTTTCTGTTGGTGATCATGTGTTTCTAAAGGTGTCACCGACCAAAGGAGTTCAACGCTTTGGAGTGAGAGGACAGTTAGCCCCGCGCTTTGTTGGACCTTTTGAAGTCTTAGAACAGGTTGGAGAGGTGGCTTATAGAGTAGCTTTACCACCTAACTTGGCTAGAATTCATAACGTGTTCCATGTGAGTAATATTCGAAAGTATCAGCCAGATCCAGCACATGTTATTCCGTGGGAGCCGTTGCAGTTACGAGAGGATTTGACTTACGTCGAGGAGCCTTTGGCCATTGTGGATCGTAGAGAAAAGGTTCTGCGCAACAAAGTCATTCAACTGGTAAAGGTCATTTGGAATAATCATGGAGAGCAAGAAGCAACCTGGGAAGTTGAGGATGAGCTTCGAAAGAAGTATCCACAGCTTTAAGGTACTTCTCAACACCTTCTTTCAAATTTGGGGACAAATTTCTTTTAAGGGGAGGAGGCTGTAATAACCCTAGAAATTAAGGAAAATAAAATTACTAAATTACCCTAAATAAAAAATAATAATAATAAGTAAATAAAATAAATAAATAAAAAATAAATTAATTAGCATTTTGTCCTTAAGGGTATTTTTATAATTTTGCCTACCAATTTAGAAAATCAATATAAAATTAAGAATCTTGATCCTTAGATAATTCCTTTAGTAGTTATTAAGTCAAATTCCAAACCGAAAGCTCATAGTCATTTTCTTTAGGCTAGGGGCATTTTTTTCATTTACAACCGAGCATCAGATGAAAAATCTGGGAGCACCATTGGATTCTTCTCGAAAAAATGAGTCAAGAGAAATTTATCTCACTCAATTTTGAATTCGTTTGCTTAGGTTTCCCAAAATTTAGCCAATGCACGTGTGGGGTTTAAACCGGGTCCGTGCTACTGCCACATAGGATTATTTTTTTTCTTTTCTCCCTAACCCTAATTTCTTTCTTCTAAAACGTCCCAGCCGCAAAAGCATCTACAGGTTTTTTTTTTTTTGAAACTTTAGATTAAAAAAAAAAAAAGAAATTGCCTTTATTAATTAAGCGGCCATCATTACGTTTTATTATATTATTACTTGTTTTGCCTTACGTTTCTATTTGGCGTGAAACTCAATTCACCTCACAAACCCTTTTCAACATTTCAGCTTCTTCTCCCCCATCAACAGCCGCCTAAGCCATAAAATTGGAATTTCTGAATCTCGTCCACAATTCTTCATCCATCCTTTCACACCGATTGTTTGCCTCTACTTAGTGCTTCATCAAATTGTGTAAGTTTAGCCATCTAAGCTTTGATTCTTGGCTCTTCCAAAGTATTAGAATATTAATTTAATTCTGTATTTTTGCCTAGATTCTTTAAGTTGAAGGGAAACCCCATCCGGACACCAAAACCAATCCTACGAGTACCGATGATCCCGATTTGCTTCGTGTGAGCAAAAGTTTTTCGGTATTACTCTTTTAATTTTTTTTTTCTTTTCTTCCAGCAACAAAATACCTTATATTGTTGCTGGAAATTCTTTGTAGATTATCATTAATCCAAGTTTTGGGTTTTCCACTCGTTTCTGGTGTAATCTTGTCCATACTTGGTTCTAAGCCCGGTAAGCCACCGTAGCCTCTTTTAAAAATTATCTTGGCTGCCAATTTCGAATATTATAGCCCTAATAATTCTTTTTTTCCTTGCTGTCCATGTTGTTACAAAAGGTTAGAAAATCCTTACTTGAAGGTTTGGTGTTTCTTTGGACTCCCGGAGCGTCAGAGAACCCGAAAACACATCGGTAACCGAAATAAAATTTTTTCCTTCCAAGATCAGTTTTTACAGCCATTAAATAAGCTTATAAGTTAGTGTATGGCTGCTGTAATTTTTAGGATCAATATCAAGAAGGCTCCCGACACGATCCTGAATAGGCACAAGGCCACCGGAGACACCCCGAGACCCTTTTTTCCCACTAGGTAAAATTTCGGCCTAGATGCCAAGAACATGATACTTCCAAGTACCATTTAGGAAATTTCAAATTTTTAGTATATTTTTCTAATTTTCTACCTTACTAACATTTTGTAGGACCGTCCTAGGAAATCGCCATCTTTCGCCGTATTATTCCGAACTAGGTAAAGGGGAAGAGTGGGTTAATTCTCGTGGGCCCTCTTAGGCCCAAAATAAGCTTCAACCCGAATAATAAATTCTAAATAAACAATTGGGCTAAACAAAATCTTTAAATGCGTGGGCAACATGGGTTAAGTAATTAATTAGTTTTTCTAGAATTTTATTTTATTTTATTTTATTTTAGTTCTCTTCCATTGAGATGTAATTTTGGTTGGTTGGTTGTATGGTTGTAATGAGGTGATGTATGATGTATGTTTGGCGCTAGTATCATACTAGGACCGCTTATAATAAGAATTAAATTAGAAATATGTTAGGACCGCCTAAATAAACACCGTTAGTAGTATGTTTAGGGCCGGTGAGACAAACACCGTTAGTACCATGTTTAGGGCCGACAAGCTCATTAGCAACATGATGAGATTTGAAGGAACCGTTAGTGGCATGTTAGGGCCGTAATAAATTATTATAAGCCGATAGATAAAGGATTAGGAGCGTAAATACTAAATGACCAATTTAGAAAGAATTCACGAGAAATGAAATGAACATTTTATCACAAATACACTTAAAAGATATCATTGATTGTCATGACATCATGTAACACTAAACTAAGATAACATGATAAAAGAAATAGGATGCACTAGAATCATGGCATTATACTAAAAAGAGCTAAAATAAAATGAGCTACAGTCATGCATCAATTGGTTGTTGCATATGATTGATGTTTGTCATACACAAGATTGCATTAAGTAAAAGATTTAAAGAGTAAGATAAAATACGAGGCATGCAAGGTTGGTGATGAACCATATCTACATGACCTAACAAGCCGTAAATTTAGACGAGAGGTTCGGAACGGACGATTCGAACCCGAGAGGCATGTTAGGGTGGCGGCGGACCGTCCCTAATCATGACCCGATATTGACACGGACTATGGAGATATGATTTGTGCACTGTCAGACCATAGCTGGCGAGGGACCATGCTTATGGCTGTTATCACGAGAGGCTCTACCTCGGCGTAGGTATCCTGAGAGGCTCTGGCTTGATGGCATCCCTAGTGGCACTGCCTAAGAGTTATCCCGAGAGTGGGTGATGTACACACTCACCACCCTAGGTTCGTCCGACGGCAATTAAGTATTGGATTAAGTGATCGATCAAGAAGATATTATTTAATCGGTAAAAAGAATTATGCATATGCATGGTAGTTCAAGCATGCTAGTAGGATTTTGATTTTGTTGTTATAATGTTGTATGGAATTGTTCTTTAAGTAAATTGCTATAGCTTAAAGTTTATTATTCGTTGTTGTTTGTTATGGGAATATTAGGACCCACGTGATGGGCCTGATACTTCCCTCTTATTGAGCAAGTTGTGCTCATCCCTCCTCTTAACATGTTTTTTTTAGGTGAGTACTATGAGGAGACAGAGTACACTGAACCATATAACGAGGTTCAAGATGTGGAGCAGACTGAGTGAGGGTACGCTATAGCCCCTCGAAAGTAGAACTGGCTAGGACTAGGTTTTAACTTTGTGTTATTTGATTTTTAAAGAAACATATGGTTTGTTTAAATTGGCACCTTATCCGCATATTAGTTTTCCTAGGATTGTCACTTAACTACTCTGATTTCGTTAATACTCTTATTGTTTGGAAAATAATTTAAAATAAAATGTTTTACCTCACATTTCTTAAATTATTTTAATTAAATGCTTTATAATTCTGGGAATTTAAGATATCTTTTAAAATTAAGGTTTATAAAATTGGGGGCGCCACAGTTTGGTATCAGAGCTGACCCGGGACCACGATGGTGTGACATAGTGGGTATGTACATGCATCGTCTACCGGGACTGATCCTGGATTCGAGAGGCTACTTGGCCAGGGGCTAAGTAGTCCAATTAGAGAGGTTACTTGGTCCGGGGAACCAAGTAATCCGATTGACCCCAACGGGGACGTTAGGTGCATAAGGGGGGGGGGAGTTTGTAACACCCCCATATCCCACATGAGTAAATTGTGGGAAGCCTTATGTGGTTATATAGGCTCTAATTCCAGAACATAAGCACCTAGCGCTTATCCTTTTCCAAAGGATAGCTCATGTGGTGTGGGCAGGTGTTTCGTTGACCGGTTCTGGATTTAGGTCGTTACACAAAATATTTAATGAGATATTAAAAATACCAGCAGGAAGTAATTTTATAAGTACTCTATTCTCACAAATAAAAAAAAATTACCAGTTTTTTATGAAAATTAGTAGCTAAAGCAAATTCTACATTATATTATTATTGTTGTTGTTGTTGTTATTGTTGTTGTTGTTTATATTAAACAAAAATCTAATATACTTAGCTATCTATTATAATAGAGGACATAAATTAGGAGAATTATGATGAAATATTATAACGAAAAGCTATGTAAGAAACAGAAAATGAAACTAATAAGAAATATATCTAAACTAAAAAAGGTAAAATTATTATTGCTGCTATTTACTTTAAAAATGATTAACACTATAGTTGTTTATAAGTAAAACAAAAAATTAGTATTTGATTCACGTTAAATGCACTTGTGCATTTATATTATGAAAAGTACAATTGTGCACAAATGTTGAATGACTTTTTTGTCCTTTAATTATAATGTGGGTTGCTATTTTAATGAGAACTAGATATGTCATTATATATTTAATTAGAGTTTTAATACCATTATAACATCCTAGAGAAAAAAATCACATGGCCCAAGTATTTCGCTTTCACTCTCTCACTTCTCCTGATTTTGCTCACCTAATTGGTTTTAATTTTTAATGGCAAAAGTATTCAAAACACCTCCAATTTTTAATCCCGTATCACTTGAAGGCCCTTATTTTAATCTTATGCACTTCCTAATGTGAGAGTGTTGGAAAGTTTGTCCCACTATCCAACAAGCCAACACATTCCATGTTGGACAATCCTCGCATGTCAGCATGTCAACTCAATTTTGGAACAATATGATTTGCACTCTAAAACTACTATACTAACTTTGACCACTAAACTTAGTTAATTTCAAGAATTATGACTTAAGTTTATTATACTATAAAAGATATATTTGAATATAAAATTTTTGTCAATTATGTTTTCTTTTCCCAAATTAGATGAATATATACTTTGAGATCTTAGGTATTTGGTCTGCGTTAGAGCAATCATATAATTCACTTATGACTCAAACACATACTATGAACAAAAAAACAAAAGAATTATTATTGTAGCAAAGGTCATTGTGAAAAATTTTAGAAAAAAAATTTTTAGCTCCTAGAATTAGTTACTTATATGGTAATAAAGAGGAATTTTAGCAACAACTCTTTTTTACATTTTTCCAATATTTTAAAACATTGAAAAAATTATAATAATTATTTTTCCTACAAGGTCATCATTTTGCATGTTGGAACACAAGTTTTTATTCTTAGCAACTAACTTTTTTTCTATACTAAATAATATTAATGTATTTTGATTTTTATTATTTTTTTAGAGCCAGCCAAATCTTGTGAGTTGTATCGAAGTAGCATTACACATGTATTGCTCTAGGCTTTAATTTTTGGAAGCATGAGTTACTTAACCACCAAATTTAGTTACATTTGAGAGATACGCCCTAAAGTTTTTATAAATGCTTTTGAATGTTAGTTTTGACTCAATTTATTTTATCTTTGCTTTGCTTGAATTATAAAAAGTACGAAGGTGCACAAATGTTAAATGACTTTTTTACTTTTCTATTATAAGATATTTGGTTTTTTTAATGAAACTCAATTTTGCTTTTATCTATTTAATTAGAGTTATATTAGCACTAGAAAATTAATAAAAACCCTTAAGTTGCCACTAAATTTAAGTTTTTACTGCAAACTTGCCCACTCTTCATTCTATATTGTAGAATTACATATTATATGCAATTCATTTTTTTGTTAACCTAAAGAAACTCTTAAGTTGCCAGTAAATTCTATTTTCTGTTACAAACTTACCTACCTTTGATGCTATATTAGAGTTATGCAATTTTTTTATTTGCGTTAATCTTACCTAAAACTCTTAAATTGCCATTAATTTTTTTTTGCCTCCAGCATGTTGCTCTTGGTTCTATATTACTATCAAATAATACCTTAAGTAAATATTTTATAAAAATTAAAATTTCAATTTAGCACTTAAAAAACTTTCATAGTCAAACCTTTTATTTGAATAAAGACTTAAATATATGGTAAAAGTTAGCTAAAGTTTGTACAAATAAATAGTTTGTAAAACCTAAAATTTCAACTTTGCATTTAAAAAACCTTTCTAGTTAAATCTTTTATTTGAATAAAAGATTTAAATATATGGTAAAATGCATACTAAAATTTTGCTACTACAAAAGGTACCTCTGAACATAAACTTTTTTTCAATTAATTTTTTTTGTTTTTCAACTATAATGAGTATATACTATGAAATCTTATTATTTGGTAAAACTCATGCTAAAGTTTCACATGAAAATATATAAGTATTGCAAATAAGAAAATAATTTTAGGTATAAAAAGTATATATTGAAAATTTATGTAAGTGAACATTTTATATTGTTTTGCAACCTTAATGAGAATATACTATGAAAAATTATTATGTGTTAAAACTCATGCTAAAGTTTCACACGAAAATCTATAAGTATTGCATATATGAAAAAAATTTTAAGGATTAAAAAGTATATATTGAAAATGTTTGAAAGTGAGCACCTTATAATTGTTCATTTGTAGTTTTCCTTTACCTTGAAATTTTAAGTTCTTTTACTCTTTTAATGATATACAAATTTCATGTTATCTTTTTAATTAGAGTTGTGTTAGTATTATTTTAACAAGTATGGCTATATTATAAAAACAATACATTTGAATATAAAATTTTTGTCAATTAATTTTTTTTTCTACTTGGATAAACGTTTGCTTTGAAAGCTTAGGTATTTAGTCCATCTTAGAGCAATCATATAACTCATATATGACTCGAGCACATATTATGAAAAAAAAAAAAGAATTTATTATTGCAGCAAAGGTCATTGAGAAAAATTTTAGGAAAAAAATTCTTAGCTCTGAGAGTTAGTTGTTTATATTATAATAAAGAGGAATTTTAACAGCAACTCCTTTTTAAATTTTCCAATATTTTCAAAAATTAGAAAAATTATAAGAATTATTTTTTCCACATGGTCATTTTTTAACGTCACAAATTTTTATTCTAAGCAAATAACACTTTTTCTATACTAAAAAATATTAAATTATTATTATTATTTTTATTATTTTTTAGAGCCAATTAAATGTTACAAGTTGTACCAAAGTGGTGTTATGCATGAGTTCTTCTTAGGCTTTAATTTTTGGAAAATCATTACTTTAACCACCAAATTTAGTTAAATTTAACAAATATGCCGTATATTTTTATACATGGCAAACGTAAGTAAAAAACATTAAATGTCACAAAGAAATTGTGACAGAAAGAGTATAATAATAGTAATACTTAAAACTCACAACCTTTCATTGGTAGTTAATTATACATTAAAAAAATAATAACAATATACTAAAGTTTTAATTCTATTTAGAAAAAGAAAAATTAAATTTTTAACAACAGTCTTTTTACACTATGAGGCCTCAAAGGAATTTATACCCTCAACTTAAACTTTCCAATTCGAGCCTCATACTATCAAGTGAAATTAGAGCTATATGGTTGACTTAGCCTACTTATTAGTGAGTTATAGGAATACATGAATGCTTTAACTTGAATTTTTGGGGTTTAAATGATACTTTTCAAAATAAAAAAAAGATGATTGTTTGAAATTGATTAATTCAAAATAAGTTATTATTATTATTATTTTTTTTTTTGGGATTTTTCATCCTAAACTAATATCATTTGAAAACTGATTATATATATGTGTGTGTGTGTGTGTGTGTGTGTGTGCATAATAATTTCTAGAATAACATTTTTATGGAAATCGTTATGAATTTAAAAGGTATGAACAAGTCAAAATATTGGAAGAACTTTTTACCTTTAAATTTTATTTTATTTCCCTATTTTAATGATACTCAAATTTTTCATTTCCTATTTATTACATTTTAAAAAACTAAAATTCTGTAAAGGAAGACAAGTTTTTCATGGAAAAAAAACTAAAAAATGCCACTAAATTTAAATTTTCATAACAGACATATGTTTGATTTATATGACTATTAAGCACACCTAAAAACATAATGTTTATCAATTTATTTAAATTTAAACTTGAAATATTTTTTCCAGAACTTAAAAATGCAATTTAATATCTATATACATCTAAATTTATATTTATATATAATAAAAAGTGCAAAGATATATAAAATGGCTAAACCTTAAATTTTAAGTTATTAGTTTTCCTTTTAGGTACTCTGATTATATTCTACTTTAGTGCATTTATTTTTCTATGGTTAACTAATTATATTATAAGAACAATGCATAAAACTAGGTTTCCAAACTTCAATGATGTGAGTATAATATTTAAATCAATGGGTAGGCATCAATTACACAAAAAGACAAAAAAAAAATAAAACATCCGAAGTACTGAACCAATCAACGGAATAACTACACATACTACATGGGCTATCCTTTGTAAAAAAGATAAGCCCTAGGTGTTAATGCTCTGAAACTTGAGCATATCCACATAAAGCTTTCTACACTTCACTTATATGGCATATGAGGGTGTTACAAACTCCCCACCCCCTTATGTACCCAATGCCCTTGTTGGAGTCAATTAGATTGCTTAGTTCCTCAGGCCAAATAACCTCTCTAATTAGACTACTTAGCCTTTGACTAAGCAACCTTTCAAATTCAGGGTCAATCCTCGTAGAAGATATATGTAACGACCAAAGTTAAAAACCGATCAATGAAACACCTGCCTATACCACATGGGCTATCCTTTGGAAAAGGATAAGCACTAAGTGCTCATGTTCTGAAATTAGAGCCTATATATCCACATAAAGTTTCTCACAATTCACCCATGGGGGTTATGGGGGTGTTACAAACTCCCCCCCCCCTTGTGTACCCAACGTCCTTGTTGGGCTTATTCAGATTACTTGGTTCCCCAAACCAAATAATCTCTTTAATCGGACTACTTACGCCTTGGCCAAGTAGTCTCTCAAATCCAGGATCAGTCCTGGTAGACGATGCATGTGCATACCCACTATGCCACACTATTGTGGTCCCGGGTCAGTTCTGATACCGTCTGTAATGATCCAAGTCCAGAACTGGTCAACGAAACACCTGCCCACACCACTTGGGCTCTCTTTTAGAAAATGATAAGTGCTTGGTGCTTATGTTCTGGAATTGGATCCTATATATCCATAGAAGGCTTCCTACAATTCACCCATGTGGGATATGAGAGTGTTACGAACTCTCCCCCCTGATGTATCCAACATACCCGTTAGGTCAATCGGATTACTTGGTTCCCTGGACCAAGTAACTTTTCTAATCGAACTACTTTGCCTCTGGCCAAGTAGCCTCTTGAATCCAAGATCAGTTCCGGTAGACGATGCATGTGCATATCCACTATGCCACACCATTGTATACTTTGAACCAATCTTGGCTCTGATGCCATTTGCAATGACCCAAGTCCAGAACCGGTCAACGGAACACCTGCCTACACCACATGGGCAATCCTTTGGAAAATGATAAGGACTAGGTACATAGGAATGGACTCTCAGTATAAAGAAGTTCCCCTGTCCCATACCGGTGGACTTAACCACATATTTTGAACCAAACTTGGCTCTGATGCCATCTATAATGACCTAAGTCCAAAACTGGTCAACGGAACACCTGCCCACACCACATGAGCTATCCTTTAGAAAATGATAAACGCTAGGTACTTATGTTATGGAATTGGAGCCTATATATCCACATAAGGCTTCTCACAATTCACTCATGTGAGATATGGGGGTGTTACATCTGTAATGACCAAAGTCCAAAACCGGTCAACAGAACACTTGCCCACACCACATGGGCTATCCTTTAGAAAAGGATAAGTGCTAAGTGCTTATGTTCTGGAATTGGAGCCTATATATCCACATAAGGCTTCCCACAATTCACCCATGTGGGATAGAGGGTGTTACAAACTCCCCCCCTTATGTACCCAACGTCCTCGTTGGGGTCAATCAGATTACTTGGTTTTCCGGACCAAGTAACCTCTCTAATCGGACTACTTAGCTCCTAGCCAAGTAGCCTATCAAATCCAGTATCAGTCCTAGTAGACGATGCATGTGCACATCCACTATGCCACATAATCGCGGTCTCGGGTTGGCTTTGATATCATCTGTAACAACCCAAGTCCAGAATCGGTCAATGAAACACTTGCCCACACCACAAGGGCTATACTTTGGAAAAGGATAAGCACTAGGTGCTTATGTTTTGGAATTGGAGCCTATATATCCACATAAAGTTTCTCACAATTCACCCATGTGGGATATGGGGCTGTTACAAACTCCCCCCTTATGTACCCAACGTTCTTGTTGTGGTCAGTCGGATTACTTGGTTCCCTAGACCAAATAATCTCTCTAATTGGACGACTTAGCCCTTGGCCAAGTAGCCTCTCAAATCCAGGATCAATCTCGGTAAATGATAGATGTGCACACCCACTATGCCACACCATCATGGTCCCGGGTCAGCTTTGATACTATCTATAATGACCTAAGTCCAGAACCGGTCAACGGAACACTTGCCCACACCACATGGGCTATCCTTTAGAAAAGGATAAGCACTAGGTGCTTATGTTTTGAAATTAGAGCCTATATATCCACATAAAGTTTCCAACAATTCACCCATGTGGGATATGGGGGTGTTACAATATATGTGCACACCCATTATGTTATACCATCGTGGTTCTAGGTCGTCTTTAATACCATAAAAAATGACCTAAGTCTATAACTGGTCAACGAAACACCTGCCCACATCACATGGGCTATCCTTTGTAAAAATGATAAGCGCTAGGTGCTTATTGAAATGACCCAAGTCCACAACTGGTGAACAGAATGCCTGCCCACATCACATGGGCTATCCTTTAGAAAAGGTTAAATGCTAGGTGCTTATGTTCTAGAGCTGGAGTCTATATGTCTATATAAGGCTTCCCATAATTCATCCATGTGAGATATGGTGGTATTACAAAAATCTGTAACGACTAAAGTCCAGAACCGGTCAACGAAATATTTGCCTGCACCACATGGGCTATCATTTGGAAAAGGATAAGCACTAGGTGCTTATGTTCTAGAATTGGGGTCTATATATCCATATAAGGCTTCCCACAATTCATCCATGTAGGATATGGGAGTGTTACACACTCCCTCTTTATGTACCCATCATCCTCGTTAGGGTCAGCCAAATTACTTGGTTCCCCAGACCAAGTAACCTTTATAATCGGGCTACTTAGCCCTTAGCCAAGTTGCTTCTTAGATTCAGGATCAATCCCAGTAGACGATAAATATATACACCTACTATGCCATACCACCGTCGTCTCGGGTTGGCTCTAATACCATCTGTAATGACTCAAGTTCAAAACCGGTTAACGAAACACCTGTCCGCACCATATGGGTTATGCTTTGGAAAAGGATAAGTGCTAGGTGCTTATGTTCTGAAACTGGAGCTTATATATCCACATTTCATTCATGTAGGATATAAGGGTGTCATAAAAAATATAAAAGACTTTACTCAATCTTTGGTGCAATCACATTGAATCGGCCATAAAATAGAGAGTAAGTGTAGATATTGAAACCTTGGGGGTGAGTGTATTTTGATTAAAAGTCAAGGGTAGGGTAAGTAAGCTTTTGGAGTAACGTATAGTTACTAAAAATAACATGTCTTTGAAAAAAACACAATATTTACTTAATAAGTTTATACTTTGATATCATGACCCATATTTATGTCATACTTCTTAGAAGATATTTATTTTTACTTGAGTTTTTTATTGAATGTTCCACTTGTATTATGTCCTTTTTTTGTTTTGTATACAACATCAAAAAAATTTAAAAAAAATTTAGCTTATGTCTCTTTAAAAATTCAAAAATATGATAATACATTAGTGTTAAATCTATTTATTTGTTTGAGCAAACTAATATAAAATGGTCAGTTTAATCATTAGCCTTTTTAATCTAATGTATAGAACTTAAGATAAAATTTACTAACTTAAGATAAAATTTACTAACTTAAATTTTTAAAAAATTTATAAATACATAATACTGTTAAGATATTAAATTATGATCTTTTCTTAATAGATTGCGTAGCATTAATTTTAAATTGTACATTGATAAGAGGAATTTTGAAATCTTTGATAAGATATTAAAATTAACAAGAACTAATTTTATAAGTACTTTACTATCACAAATAAAAAAATTATCAATTTTTTTAATGACACAGTTAGTACCTGCAGCAAATTATACATTATATTATTATTATTGTTGTTGTTGTTGTTGTTGTTGTTTATATTAAACAAATATCTTGTACAATGAGCTATCTATTATAATAGATGACATAAATAAGGAGAATTAAGATGAAATATTATAATGAAAAGCTACGTAAGAAACAAAAAATAAAACTAATAAGAAATATATCTAAACTAAAAAATGTAAAACTATTGTTTCTGCTATTTATTTTAAAAAATGATTAAAATTATAGTTATTTAAGTTAAACATAAAATTAGTATTTGATTCATTTGAAATGCACGTGTGTATTTATATTATAAAAAGTACAAAGATGCACAAATATTAAACGACTTGTTTGCCTTTGAATTATAAAGTAGTTTATTAAAATAAATATGTCATTATATGTTTAATTAGAGTTTTAATACCATTATAATATCCTAAAAAAAAAATTGCATGGCCCAATGATTTCTCTTTCGCTCTCTTACTTTAGTCACTAATGGCTAAAGTATTCAAAACACCTCCACTTTTTAATCTCTTATCATTTGAAGCCTCTTATTTTAATATTGTGCACTTCCTAATGCAAGAGTGTTGGAAAGTTTGTCCCACTATCTAACAAGCCACATATTCCCCATTGAAAAGTCCTCGCGTGGCAGCATATCAGCTTAATTTTGGACCAATATGATTTGCGCTCTAAATGGAAAAACAAATAAAAAAATCCTTAAATTTTTTTATCTGTTTTGGAAAAAATTTATAAGTTGTCACTAAAGTTAAAATTTTGCAACAAACTTGCATCTATGTTTACAATAATGTGAAAAATATCATCAAACGCAAGATTTTGTAAATTTATTTGTTTTTTAACTGATTAAAACAAATGTTCTTATTAGAACTTAAAAGTGCAACTTAATACAACAAATAAAAAAAATTAAAGATACATAAATTGACGTGACTATTTTAAACTTAAGTTATAAGTATTGAGTATGACACTTTTAATGCCACATAAACTTTAGCATGAATTTAGCATGAACCAAAGAAAGCTTTAGCATGTGAAATTCAGGAGGGAGAAACTTTAGCATGCTAAAGTATGACTTTAGCATGTGAAACTTTAGCATGGTAATATTAATGCTAAAGTATGACTTTTGCTTAATCCCCACTAAGTATGAGAAAGCTTATTATGTGGTAAAATTCATGCTAAAGTTTTACATGAAGATCTATAAATGTTGCATATTAAAAAACAATTTTAGGTATGAAAAGTATATATTAAAAATTTATATACGTGAACACTTTATTGTAGTTTACCTATAGTTTTTCATTTATCCTAAAATTATAAGTTCTTTTACTCTTTTAATGATAAATAGCAATACAATTGCCTATTTAATTAGATATGTACTGCTATTAAAATGCTAGAAATATAAGAAGAGAGAAAAAAATGCAAAGTGCGATGCATTTAGCCATTAATTTTTGGGAAATTTGCTATTTTGACTACTAAACTAACTTTGACCACTAAACTGTGTTAATTTTAACAAATATGACCTAAGTTTATTATACTATAAAAGATATATTTGAATATAAAATTTTTGTCAATTAATTTTTTTTTCCCAACGTAGGTGAATATATATATACTTTGAGAGCCTAGGTATTTGGTACACACTAGAGGAATCATATAATTCACATATGACTCGAGTACATACTATGAACAAAAAAACAACAGAATTATTATTGTAGCAAAGATCATTGTGAAAAATCTTAGAAAAATACTTCTTTGCCCCTAGAATTAGTTACTTATATGATAATAAGAGGAATTTTACCAGCAACTCTGTTTTTACATTTTTACAATATTTTAAAACATTGAAAAAATTATAATAATTATTTTTCCCACATGGTCATTATTTTGCATGTTGGTACACAAGTTTTTATTCTTAGCAACTAACTCTTTTTATATACTAAATAATATCAATGTGTTTTTATTTTTATTATTTTTTTAGAGCCAGTCAAATCTTGTGAGTTGTATCAAAGTAGCATTACGCATGTATTGTTTTAGGCGTTAATTTTTGGAAAAATTATTACTTAACCTCCAAATTTAGTTAAATTTGACAAATATGCCCTCAATTTTTTATAAATACTTTTGAACGTTAGTTTTGGCTCAATTTATTTTCTTTTTCCTTCGCTTGTATTATAAAAAGTATGAAGATGCACAAATATTAAACGGCTTTTTTACTCTTCTATTATAAGATATTTGGTTCTTTTAATGAAACTCAAATTTGTCATTATCTATTTAATTAGAGTTATATTAGCACTAGAAAACTAAAGAAAGCCCTTAAGTTGCCACTAAATTTATTTTTTTACTGCAAACTTACCCACCTTTCATTCTATGTTACAAAATTACATATTATATGCAATTCATATTTATGTTAATTTAAAGAAACCATTAAGTTGTCATTAAATTTTATTTTCTGTTACAAACTTACCTGCCTTTGATTCTATGTTCGTTATATGCAATTATTTTTTCATTTACATTAATCTTACCTAAAACTCTTAAATTGCCATTAAAAAGTCAAAATTATGATAATACATTAATGGTAAATCTATTTAATTGTTTGACCCCAACCAATATAAAATCACCAGTTTAATCATTAGTTTTTTTAATCTAAAGTATAGAACTTAAGGTAAAATTTACTAACTTAACTTTTAAAAAAATTTATAAATACATAATACTATTAAGATATTAAATTATGATCTTTTCTAAATACATTGCATACCATTAATTTTAAATTGTACATTGATAAGAGGAATTTTGAAATCTTTGATGAGATGTTAAATTAAAATACCAGGAAGTAATTTTATAAGTACTCTACTATCACAAATAAAAAAAATTATTAGTTTTTTTTATGACAATTAGTACCTGTAGGAAATTCTACATTATAGTATTATTGTTGTTATTGTTGTTGTTGTTGTTGTTGTTGTTGTTGTTGTTTATATTAAATAAAAATCTAATACAATGAGTTATCTATTATAATATATGACATAAATGATGAGAATTATGATGAAATATTATAATGAAAAGCTATGTAAGAAATAGAAAATGAAACTAATAAGAAATATATCTAAACTAAAAAAGGTAAAATTATTATTGCTAATATTTATTTAAAAATGATTAAAATTATAGTTATTTAAGTAAAACAGAAAATTAGTATGTGATTTACGTGCAAGTATGCATTTACTAGTATATATATACACACACACACACAGATGACTAACTTTAACCCCTTTATTTTAAAATCAGGGATACATGCACATTCACCACTAACTTTGGGCTAACTGCTTTTAAGTACTATGCTTTTGGGTTGAAGGTGTAGATAATTTTGTTTGACAAGATAAGAGAACGTCGAAATCAATTTTAATCTTGAGAGATCGAAATTTTGTCTTAATCAAGGCGTGAGGCATGAAACTGTTTGTCGCTGGTTGAGTGGTAAAAACCGGTTATTGCCTTCCAAGGGTCGTGAGTCACGGTTTCGTTTGTCGTTTGGGTGGCCAAACAAGGCTACATAAACGACCATGCATATACCATAGATTTCCCCCTTTTTTCGAACGGCAAAAGAAAGTTTCATTAGAATAAAAAAGGTAGAGCCATTATCTTACAGAAAAAGATGCTGGGTGAATACCCCAAACCTAGAAATTATAAGCTGAACCCAAACACCCAATTAAATCAACTAAGCAGAAACGAACACCACCCAACTTACAAACACTTATACCTGCCCAGACACAAGGACAAAAAGTAGTTCAAAACTCACAAAAACCACCCAAGACAGGGAGAAGACGGAAACCACCTAAATCCCACAACATCTGAAGGCAGCCCTATTTTGAAGGGAAGAAAAATAAATACCCATCAAGGCCTAAAATGGAAAACATGGTTTCTCCGTTAGTAAGCGACTACATGGTTTGTCCGTTAGTATCGATCAATTCATTGGTCGGTTTTTAGTGACCACGTACTGACAGGGAGTTCGTATAAAACATTGGTTGCTTAGGCGAGTCCCTTATAAGCAACTTGAAATTTACCTATACCAACTAGTGAACAATTGTGTCTTACTTGGTTTACCATGTTGGAGCATTAACCCAAAATTAATAGGCAATAGTTGAAAAGATTTTATCACCATATAAAGTATTTATTAATCTTTTTTTCTTAGTTATGTATGATTTTTTCACTTAATGCATCCCCTTAAATGTAGACTACTTTCACTTTATCATGTAGGTTATTTTTTACAATGGTTCAGACAATTTTAAACATTGGACTGTAGTATCATATTAAAGTATGAAACCCAATACTAATTAACAAACATGTGGATAGATATCATCGCTATATAAAGCATGTACTAACCTCCTTTATTGGTTATGTGTAATTTTCTCACTTAACAAAAACCATAATTTAGCAACCAATATGAGGATCACTTTAAATACAATTTATTGTTGTGATTTCAATAATCTTATCTTAAAATTTTCTTCGAAACCAACATTACCTCATGTGTTGAGTTGATTTGCCGACAAGCACAAGCACAACCAATTCAATGCGAACTCTCAGTATCATGCACAATAATTTCTTATAGCTAGAAATATATGTTTTTTCTTTAAAATTAAAAACAGTATTAAAGAATCTTTTTGTTGCTAACAATAAAGGCAATGCAAAATTGTAATTCATTCACATGTTGTTTCGGTACCTATCCACATAAAGAAGAGAAAAACAAACAAGTCTCTGCCGGACCAGCTGTCTAATATTGCAGAAAACCGTTCGGTTCGAAGTGTTGAAAGGTATAAATTCGTCCTACTAAATACTAGCGTGAGATACGACGACGTTTGTCTCCATCGTTACGTTGGGTTGTTGGTAGCAGGTTCTTACTAACCAAGGACGTGAAACTTGGTAATCTTTGTCGTTTGGCAGGAGCGCCAAGAAACATTTTTGTCATTATGGTGATAAATGGACAGGCAACAGCCTCGATGTCTACGGGTAATAATAATAATAATAATATAACGTTAAATATTCTACGGGTAATACTGGTTGTTAAAAAAAAAAGATAAAATTTTTTTATTTGTGATGGTAGAATACTTATAAAGATTTCTTTCTCATACATTTAATATCTTATTGAAGATGTTAAAAGTTTTCTTTTCAGCATAAAATTTAAACTTAATAGTATGCAATCTGTTAAAAAAAGCTATTAATTTAACGAGCTTAGTGATATTATGTAGCTAGCAAATGGCCATTTTACTCCCTCGGACTATAGTTACTATGAGGTTTTAGTCCCTTAATTTTGGCGTGGTCCAACTTAGTCCTTCAACTATTAAATGTAGGGCACATTAACCCTTCCACTCGTTGGCTTGGTTAACATGCTGTTAACTCCATTGGATATCTAATGGTTCAGTGGCTTGCTTGTAATAATTTAAAGTATTAGTTTCTAAATCACAAAAATGCATAACTTGGAGTGCTTAATGATAATTAAACACAAACTTAACAAAAGTTTCAAAGTTATAAAAAATATTGGGAAAAAAATCTACTAAAAAATAAAAATTACATAATGCTACAAAAAAAAAAAATGCTACAAGTAATAAAATCAACTAAAAAAATTAACCAATTGCAAAATTAATTTTATTTTCTTTAGAATTAATTACAAAGTTTCAAAAGGAAAAAAAAAAACTGACAGACATCTCCATTTATGCCTTCCTGACGGCTCTGCTCATCGGAGACTGCCCATCATCCCCACCGTCGCATTTGGACCCATAGCAAGCAAACAAACCTAAATGATTCCCCTCAAATTGGACCGAATTAAACAATCTAGACATGGCAAGGAGACAAGTAAGGGATGGTGGAGGAGGCGAAGGCCACTATGAGGCAGGAACGAAGTGTAGAGCAGCAGGGGCAGTGGCTCAAGGAGGGGACACGGCGGAACGAGGGGACATGGTGGCACAACTCGCAAAGGCAGGTGGAAAGCGGAGATGGGGCAAAGGCAAGTGTCGACAGTGGCTCTTCGTCCAAGCTCTTCAATTTCTGATCCTCGATCTTCGATTTTGACATTCGACATCTCGTCCAGGCTCTTCGTCGTTCACCCACCTCATTGTTCACTCATATTCAAACAAGCCTTCGTTTGGATAATTTTTGTTGAACTGATTCGTTTGGCTAATTAATTTGTTGGACTGATTTGTTTGGATTTTTGTTGGACTGATTCATTGATCTTTCATTTGGATTTGTTTTGAGCAGAGACAACGTGGAGGATGAGAAGAGCGGAACAATGGCGGCGGCGGCGTGGTTGTATTTGTTGGAAGAATGATTCAAAGTAGCTGAGTAAAATCAGGAGAAGATTTGTTCTGTTATAAGTTAGTTACTTAATGTTCAAGTTATCCTGAAAATCTAGTTAATTTGATATGCTTTGTTATTCCTTTTGTAAGCTCTATAAAAATAGAGCACTCATCATGAATAAAGCAAGCAGAACATATACATCCGAAACTATTGTTCTTGTTCTAGTTTTACTACATTGTGGTATCAGAGCCAGGTTCTAACCTAGGCTTTAACAGTTGGCAGTATGATGACATCCTACAACTCTTCAGCAAACGTCAAACAGCCACAAATTTCAGTTTTCAAAGGTGACTCGTATGAATATTGGAGCATAAACATGAAAACACTCTTCAAGTCGTAGGATTTATGGGTTCTTGTAGAGTCTGGCGATCCTGAAGAAAGCTCCAGTACTGAGGCAATGAGCAAGGAAGTCACCAAGAAAGATGCAAAAGCTTTGTTCTTCATTCAACAAGCAGTTGATGAAGCTATTTTTGCAAGAATAGTTGATGCCACCACAGCCAAGTAGGCATGGAACATCCTTAAGATTGAATAATTGGGTTCTTTGTCAAAGCTACTATGGATAGATTGTCACATAACAGTGGTGTCGCCTCTAGTTGTCTTTGATTCATATCACACAATATTCTTCGAATCCATACCTTTTGACAGGATGCTGTAGTTGCTGCTACATATTCGGCTTCAGTTGATGATAATGCTACAGAACTTTCTTTGTTTGATATCCATGAAATCGCACCTAAGCCTAAGCTAAAACAATTCCCAGTAGTGCTTCTTCTATCATCTTGTGATCCAGCCCAATCACTGTCAGTATAACCTTTCAACAGAATACTTGGGACCCGTAAGTGCCATATTACATAGTCTCTGGTTCCAGCTATGTATCTTAAAATTCTTTTTGCAGCCCCAAAGTGATGTTGAGTAGGACAGTGCATATACCTTGACACCAATCCTGTAGAGAAAGCAATGTCTGGTCACGTGTGAGAAAGATAAAGAAGTCGTCCTACTAGACTTCTAAATCTTCTTACCTCTATCATTTCAGTACCATCTTGTGCTTGCAACTTTTCACTGGTGTTCATAGGAGTTGCAATCACTTTGCAACTACCCATGTTGAATTGTTTCAATAGATCAGCTGCATACTTCTTCTGTGATACAAAAATCCCTTTTTTCATTTGCTCCACTTTTAATCGTAGGAAGTAATGCAATTTTCCTAGGTCCGTCTCTTAAATTTTCTCACCATCGAATCCTTGAACTCTGAAATAAGCTGAGTAGAAGAACCTGTATATATCATGTCATCAAAATATAAGCTAACAAAGATGAAGTCTTCAATACCTTGTTTTTTCAAATATAACGTAGGTTCATTTGAGCTTCTTTGAAACACACTAGTCTGAAAGAAGTCATCGATTTTGCTATACCAAGCTCTAAGAGCTTGCTTCAATCCGTCTAAAGCTTTCTTGAGCTTGTACACTTTGTGTTCTTCTCTAGGTACTTCAAATCCTTCTGGTTGTTTCGCAAACACTTCTTCATTTAGCTCTTCATTTAAGAATGCGGACTTAACATCAAACTGAAATACTTTCCGTTGCTGTTGTGTTGCAAGTGCCAGAAGTATTCTGATTGTTTCAAATCTTGCAACAGGAGAGAATGTCTCTTCAAAGTCGATGCCATGTTCTTTAGTGTATCCATGAGCTACCAGCCTCGCCTTATGCTTCTGTATGCTGCCATCTGGATAGAACTTCATCTTGAATATCCATTTGAGGCTGATCATTCTTTTTCCATGGGGCAGATCTGTTAGTTCCCATGTATTATTTCTCTCGATGCCTACTATTTCGTCCTTCATTGCCTCTTTCCAAACTTCATGTTCCAAGGCTTCTCTGGTACTTGCTGGATCACCAGAAAATAGAGCATAAGTGGTTGCATACAGATCTCTCAATGACTTGGTCTTTTGCGAATGGAGCTTTGGTAATAATTCTGCTGACGAAGTTGAAGATCATCTTGCTGGAGTGATTACTTGAGGTCGTCCTGGCGATTTTCCAATCAGTTCTTCTCCTGTACTTCATCATTTTTCATGCTTAAGGTGGGTGTATCTTTTTTTGAAACTTCCTCCCAGCCCAGTTTTTCATCAAAAACAACATCACGACTAATGACAATGTTTTTGTTCTCAGGTTCAAACAATCGATATGCTTTAGAAGTCAAGCTATAACTAATGAAAATATAGCGTTTGGATTTCTGGTCTAGTTTATGTCTACCAGTTTGAATCAAGGCAAAACAGACACATCCAAAGATACGTAAATGACTTACAGATGGCTTTGACTGGTACCAGGCCTCATATGGCATCATATTCCATATAGCTTTTGTAGGGGAGATATTTAATAAGTATATTGCTGTAGCTACAGCTTCTGCCTAGAAATCATCAGCAAGATTCTTGGTTTTCATCATAGAACGTGCCATTTCCACTACAGTTCTCTTTTTCCTTTCTGCCACGCCATTCTGTTCGGGAGTATAGGGAGTAGTGAGCTCTCTTTTGATACCTTGGTCTTCACAGAAAGCAGCAATCTCCTTGGAACAGAACTCTCCCCCTCGATCAGTTCTAAGCGTCTTCAGCTTATGACTGCTTTGTCTTTCAGCCAAGGCTTTGAACTTCTTGAAATGATCAAATGCTTCTGACTTCACTGTAAGAAAGTATACCCAACTCATCCTGGTATAATCATCAGTGAAGAGAAGAAAATACTTACTTCCTGTGTGCGACGCTGTCCCCATAGGTCCACAAATGTTAGCATGAACTAACTCAAGTTTTTCTGTTGCCCGTCTTGACTGTCCTCTAGGAAAGACTCTTCTTGTCTGTTTGCCCAGTAGGCATCCTTCACACGCATGCTCGAGGTTTTCAATGATTGGTAATCTTGCCACCATCTCCTTGTTGGCTAGTAACTATAATCTTTTAACATGTAGGTGACCATAACGTTGATGCCATACTTCTAATTCATGAGACCTGCTACTTATAAACGCATTATCCTTATTGCACGAAAATTCAATAGGGAACATTTTGTTATCTGTCATCTAGGCTTTTAGCACAACTTCACCAGAGCTTGTTTTTGCAACACATGCTCTTTTTTCAAATAGAAAAATGTATCCGTTTTCGACAAGCTGCCCAACGCTAATTAAGTTGTGAGCCAAACCTGGTGCAAAATGCACATTGCTGATCAGTTTTTCTTTTCCACCAGCATTGACAGCCACAGTTCCCTTGCCTTCGATTTGAATCTGTTTGTCATTCCCAAGTTATGTGACAACTATCCACAGTAGCTTTGACAAAGAACCCTGTTATGCATGGAAGAACAAAGCATATGGAAATAAAACATCATTTTATAAAGGAGTTGGTTACTAGTAAAGAGATTAAGATAGAATTCTGCAGACCAGAAGAGCAAATTGCTGATATGTTCACAAAAGCATTGCCGCAGCACAAATTTGAAGAACTTCGAAGCTTGCTATACATTACCAACTTTGAATCAAGGGGGAGTGTTGGACGAATGATTCAAAGCAGCTGAGTAAAATCAGGAGAAGATTTGTTCTGTTATAAGTTAGTTACTTAACGTTCAAGTTATCCTGAAAATCTAGTTAATTTGATATGCTCTGTTATTCCTTCTGTAAGCTCTATAAAAAACAGAGCAAACTCATCATGAACAAAGCAAGCAGAACATATACATTTGAAACTATTGTTCTTGTTCTAGTTTTACTATAGTATTTAGTGTTATAGGAAAGGGTTATGAAACACTAGGGACCGGGCTTAGATTATTAGATGGTAAAGTATAGGGTATGGAAGAGACGAATAAAAAATTCTGGTGACTAAAAATGTAATTTTACTAATTAGTCAACTAATAGATTTATGGTCAAAGGGCAAAGTACTCAACGGTCCATAGTCAAGAGACTAAGTTGCACTATGCGAAAATCCAAGATCCTTTGTGAGCGAGTTGATAAAGTTCGAGGGAGTAAAGTGGATTTGGACCTTAGTAAATTTTATCTTAATTTTTGTATTTTAGGTTCAAAAAGCTAATGATTAAACAAAAAATCTTACATTATTTGACTTAAACAATTAAACGGATTTACCATTAACGTGCTAGAATAACTTTTACTTTGTAAAGAGACATAAGCTAAGTTTTTAATAAATATTTTGAGGTTGTGTTCAAATAGAACAAGAAAAAAAAGGACATATCCTAAGTCCATAGATGAGACATTCAATAAGAAACTTAAGTAAAAATAAATTTATTTTAATAAATATGACACAAGTATGAGTCATAATGTCAAAGTATAAACATAATAAGCAAACATTGAATTTTTCCAAAGACATGTAACTATATGTAACTATGCATTACTACAAATGTTTAATTACCTAAGTCTTGACTTTTAATAAAAAATACACTTACACTAAAGTTTTAGATCTACACTTACCTTCTAATTTATAGCTGAGTCAATGTAACAATTCCAAATATTGAGGTCAAGTTTATATATCTTTTTTTTAATGCATGCTCATTGATTCAAAAATTATACTCACATTGCTAAAGTTTGAAAATCTAGTTTTACCCATTGTCCATATGATATAATTAGTCAATCATATGAAAATAGACTCATTGAAAGAGAATAAATTCCTAGTACCTAAAAAAAAAACTAATAACTTATAATTTAAGCTTTAGCACTTCATATTTTTGCACTTCATATTTTTGCACTTTTTATTACACACACACACATATATGTTAAGTTGCGCTTTTGGGTTCCGATAAAATATTTTAAGTCTAAAAATTAAATAAATTGATAATAATCATGTTTTTAGGTATGTTTAATAGTTAAATAAATCATAGACATGTTTGTTAAAAAATTTTAAATTTAGTGGCATTTTTTTAGTTTTTTTGCCATAAAAAAGACTCATAGAAAACACAAGAAACAATCATTGATTTTTTTTTCTATTTTTTCTTTTTCAAATACTAATCTTATTTTCCTAATATAAAATTTTTTTAAAGGGTACAAATGTGTTTAAATTTTAAATATTATAAGTAAATTAAAATTTTGAATAATCATAGAAAGAAAAATATTAACTTAGTAAACTGAATATAAAAATACTATTTTTTAAAAAATTAGAAATACTGAAAATATGTATCATATGTAAAGAATTTTTGTGTATCAATGTCAATTATGAAAGTATACGAATTCAAAATTATGATAATGAAAAATAATAAAGCCACAACAAAATTATATTTTGGATAAAAATGAATAAAATTTTGATCTAATACATATAGTACATGTTCGGTATTTCTTTTGTTCTACTAAAACTTTGCATGTCCTTTTAAGAATTCTCCAACTTCTCCCATTTCATATAGTTCCTTATATGTTTAGAATCTGCAATCAAGGCCTACAAATATGTAATTTAATTATAGCTTTTGAACAAATAAACCTCCAAACTTTTTTCCTTAAGATATTTAATCTCAGATAAAATAAAAACTTGCAATTACAAAATTATTGACTTTATCTCTTAACAATTCCAAAAGTACTTAAAGGCTATGAGCCTTCACTATAAAATATAATATTCAAATAAAAATTACTTTTAATTTTTTTAAACAACTTTTTTTTAGGTAACGGTGAAGAATAAATTAACTGTTCAAAATTATGAATACACTTGGCATACCAGGGAAAAGATATATTATCTATCATAAAATGGGCACATTCAATCCTTTCTACGCATCTCGATAGCTTGAAATAATTCATACCGACACAACTATCGAAGTAAATCCTTTGTGCCACCTGTTGCATATCACTATTGATGTCATCATGGTAACAATCATTCCGCACTCGCCAAATATGATATATAACTGCTGTTAATGCTATCTTGCAAATTTTACCTAGTGCTAATTTTTTCTTAAAACTTAATCACAACTAGTAAACCCCTTTTCTCTATCTCCTCAATCAACAATGTAAGCCCAGGCAATGGTTGGTTCTGTCAATAACCACTCTGGAGAGTAGGCAGTTGAAAAATAAATGGTTCTGGGTTCTAGTTCTCTTCTTTTCTCTCACAGAGATAGCACATGTTTGGCCCTGTAGGCCCTATCTGTATCCACCTGTCTCATGTACATAGGCCCTTCGAGAGCAGCAACCAAAAAACAAATCAATGTTTTGGCATAGAACTCCTATTCCACATGACGTCCTCCCATAATACATTTTCACCTTCAGGCCTAACCATCTCATACAATTGATGCTCCTTTATGGCATCCAAGACCTTTTATTTGCGACCACACTTTTGACAAGCCATTTATACACTTATTCTCATTACTCTACACCGAACATGTTGTAACCTCTACATTTAAGGTCCAAAAATCACAGCCTTTGATGTAGTAGGCATGGATCCAAGGAATCCAGAAATGGTCTTCCTCAGCGTTAATATCTCAAAAAAGCTTAGAAAAAAACGGTGTAATTCCATGAGATACCATCCCTTTGATTTAAGCCCCCTTCATTCTTTAGATTACAGACATTATGCCGTACCACTAAAGGTTTTCGGCTTCCCTCCGCCTTCCTAGACCATAAAAAATTTTGGTACATTGCATTGATTTTTTTTTCAAATTTTCTTTTGGGAATTAGAAAAACTGAGTTCCAATATACTTTAATCAAAAGGAGTACTAACCTTATTAACTAAAGTATCCCTACATACAACAAAAGTTTCTTAGCCCACCCTTCCACTCTCGGTTTCACCTTTTTTACCAATGGCTGAAAGTCCTGTGCTAGCAGGGTTTTAGCGAACAAAAAGACTCCAAGGTACTTCATTGGGAGCTACCCTCCTCAAAATCCCGAAACTCTAATAATTTCCTCCTTTAGATGACTCACCACTCCTATAAAAATCTCATATTTCGCATCATTGGGTGACAAACCAGACACCTAGCTAAATTCTGTTAAAATTGATTTGATGTGCATAATAGATGGAATATTTGCTTGACACATTAAGATTAGATAATCTGCAATACACAAATTCGCAATTTTATGCCTGCTGCATTTCAAATGGAATATAAATTTTGGCATGCTCTTCAAGCGACTCAAGCTCCTACTGAGGCACTTCATACACAATAAAATAAGATAAGGGGAAATAGGATCCCCTTGTTGAAGTACTTTGCCCCCCCTGAAAAAACCATAACACTTTCCATTGAGCATAATAGAGTAAGATGGACTTGTCACATGCTCCATGATCAAACTTGTAAAATGTTCAAGGAATCCCAATTGTTGAAGGAGCTCTTTTAGAAATGGACATTCTACTATGTTGTATGCCTTGATAATATCTACCTTCATCATGCAATGAGGAGATACATATTTCTTGTCATATTTCAAAACATTGGAAAATGTAAAAAAAAAACTGCTGCAAAAAGTTCCCTCATTATAATACAAGCAACTAATTCTGATAGCCAAGAACTTTTTTTCCTAAACTTTTTACTAATGACCTTTTCTATAATAATAATTTTTTTATTATTTTTTTATAATAAATTCTTGAGTCATACTTGAATTATATTATTGCTTTTAGATAGACCAAATATGTGAGCTCTCATATAGTATATATACATCCAGGTTTGAAAAAAAAACTTTATTGGAACAAAAATTATATTCAAAGACATTTTTTATAGTAGAACAAACTTAGGCTATAATTGTTAAGTTGAAATTTTAATTTTTATAAAATAATTATTGTATTTGAGATAATTATTTGATAGTAATATAGAACAAATGGTAACATGTTTGATGCAAAAAATAAAAAATAAAAAATAAAAAATAAAAAAACATAGTAATAATCTAGGAGTTTTAGCCATTAAAGATAAGATTAACTCAAAAGAAAAAATGCATGCAATACATGAATCTATAAGATAGAATCAAGTGTAGGTAGGCTTAAAGCAAAAAATAAAATTTAGTACCAACTTAAGGTCCCTTTTAGTGTTCTAGTGCTAATAAAACTCTAATTAAATAGATAATGAAAAAATTAGTTTTTATTAAAACAACAAAATAGCTTGCAATGTAAGAATGAAAAAAGATTGTTTAACATTTGTGTACTTCTATACTTTATATTATAACACTTTTATTTTAAAATTAGGATACATGCACTCCTAGTACTAACTTTAGGCTAACTGTTGTTAATGTAAGGATGCTTTTGGGTTAAAGGGGCAGGTAATTTTGTTTGACAAAATACGAGAACGTAGAAATCGATTTTAATCTTGAGAGATCGAAATTTGTTATAATCAAGGCGTGAGGCTGATCGAAATCTGTCTTAATCAGAAGTCTTCTTCCTAATTCAATGCTACTTGTTTCTTTAGATTTGGAATAAGTCTACCAAATTACAGTTGATATGGTCAGATTGATGCTTAAATCCCATTTGCACTTTAAAAGTATAATACAACAATTACTTTTGATGTTTAGATACATCTCTGCATTGTGCTTACCAACTTGTTGGCTAATGTAGTCATTTTTAGCTCTTTCTTTTCTCTCGTTTAATCAATAAACTTCTTTGTTGCCGTTCAAAAAAAAAAATCATTAGACATGAAACTGTTTGTCGCATAATAACCAGTTATTGCCTACGAGGGTCGTGAGTCACGGTTTCGTTTGTCGTTTAGGTGGGCAAAATTGTAATAGAACCTATTGTAGTGATTCCGATAATCTTATCCTTTTGTTTGCTAACTATAAAGAGATGCAAAATTGTAATTAACTCACATGTTGTTTCTGTACTGATCCACATAAATGAGAAAAAAACAAGTAAGTCTCTCCCGGGCTGTCGATTCTCATGGACAATTCGTTCCGTTCGAATAGTTATTATATTGTAGACATATGTCTAATTAGACATACTAATCTAGTCCTAATTCCTTATAAATAACCCATAATCCAGTAAATAAATTGACTAATCTACTACTAGACCAAAAGTCACTCTCACCCTTGAAACCTGCCTCTGTCACCGCTTCTGTCGCCATCGTCGCTGCCACCTCCTCCGATGAACTATCACCGCCTCCAGATATTGTAGTCATCATCCACATCCAGATTTCACAGCTGTTCGCCTTCGACTGTCATCGGATTTCATCGTAACTCGCCGGATCTCGTCGTCTCTCGTCAGATCTTGTCATCATTAGCCAAGATCTCTCGCCGGATCTCGTGGTCACTTGCCGGATCTCGTCGCCACCCGCCAGACCTCGTCGTCTTTCACTGGATCTCATCCTCACTCGCCGAGATCTCTCATCGTCTCTGTTCATCACTCGCCGGATAGTCGTCTCTCACTAGATCTCGTCGTCACTCGTCGAGATCTCTTGCCAGATCTCGTCGTCTCTCATCGGATCTCTTGCCGGATCTCGTCATCTCTCATCGGATCTCGTTATTACTCGCCGGATCTCAGCATCTCTCGCCGAATCTCATCATCACCTCCAGATCTTGCTTTCGATCATTGCCTCCAAGTCGCATCTTTGTTGCTTTTGAACAACAAAAGTGTCTGCAATAAAATGTAAATGTGTCTAATATAGTATGTGGAAGTGTCTACAAAGTAATATAAAATAAATCATTATAATGTTAAATTAAAAGTGTCTAAAACTATAAGAACAAGTGTCTGATTGAATATCAAAAAATGTCTAAATAAACATGTAAAAGTGTCTGAACAAAAAATAATAGAATCAAAATGAATTATTATAATGTTAAATTAAAAGTGTCTAAACCTATAAGAGCAAGTGTCTGATTGAATATCAAAAAATGTCTAAATAAACATGTAAAAGTGTTTGAACAAAAAATAACAGAATCAAAATAAATTATTATAATGTTAAATTAAAAGTGTCTGATTGAATATTGTATAGTGTCTAAATAAAAATGTTAAAATGTCTGAACAAAAAATGACAGAATCAACTTGTGAACAATTTATTATCTTTGAAATATAATAAAAAGTGTCTGAATCAATAAGTAAAAGTGTCTAATTGAATATTGAAAAATGTCTAAAAAACTATACAAAAGTGTTTGACTAAATATATAAAAGTGTTCAAATCAACATGTAAAAATGTCTAAATATTTAAAAAAATGTTCAAATAAAGGTATATGATTCAATGTCTAAAAAAGTGTCTAATTGAAAATTTTAAAATGTCTAAAGTACAATTGAAAAGTGTCTAGACAATAATAACTATCAACCCTCTTCTCCCTCGATTCTCTTTACAAATACAATATATATCACTCAACCCTCTTCTCCCTCGTTCTCGCCCTTTCCTTCATCTGAGTCGTCTTCTTCCTCTCGCCCTATCTCCCTCCTCTCAACCGTCTTTCCCTCTCCGACCTTCTCACTCTCTTTACTACGGATTGTCTCTCCCTCCTCTCGCCCTCTCAGCCCTTTCGCTCTCACTCCTCTCGCCCTCTCCGACCTTCTCGCTCTCTTTACTGCGGATTGTCTCTCCCTCCTCTCACCCTCTCAGCCCTCTCGCTCTCACTGTCCTCTTCATCGCCATAAGCGCTCTCGCAACAGATCCGCTCGACGTTCACTGGTCCAGATCCGCACCCCGTTGCTGCTCTTCGCCGCCAACTTGGCTTCGCCATCCACCTTGGCTCCTCACTTCGCTGCCTTCCTCCACCTAGCCTCCGATTCGTCTCCCCTCCACTGCCTTGCCGTCCTTCCTCGGTCCCGCGTGCCGTTCTTCCTTGGCCTGCCTATCGCAGCGTTCTTTGCCGTCGTCCTTCGTCAGCATTCTTTTTGGGTAGATCTGATATTGGTTTTCATTTCTGTGCAGAGAGAGATCGATCAGAGAGAGAAACTCTTTTAAATTTAAGAGTAAAATTATAAAATTACTTACTATATCTAATTAGACATATGTCCATGATATCCATTGTACCGTTCGAAGGGTTGAAAGGTATAAATTTGTCTTACTAAATACTAGCATTTATGAGTTTTATAACATTACAAGAAAAAAGTAAAAAATTGAAAAACAAATTATTTACTAATCTGTCACTATTTTGCTTTTTTGTGACTGAAAAAGTCGGTCACCAATTGGTCACTAAATCCTTGGTCATTCAGGAGTACCGACATAGTGACCAATACTAGCAACTAAAAAATCGGTCACCAAATCGGTCATAACAGTAAATACCTATCTCGTCTCTTTGATTTCTGTTTTTCTAGGATTTTTATTTGATTTTATTTTTAACAATTCTTTTATTCTTCAATAATTTTTAGTTATGATGAAGTTTCATGTAAGTTCTTTGAAGACTCCTAACTCAATTTTGCAGAAATTAAAGATGTTTGCTCCACCATTTGTTTCTGTAACTTCAACTTTAAATCACTTCATACTCTTCATCCTCCCTAAAAATATGCTTATCAATTTTCTTTAAAACCAAACAAAAAGGGCAACTCCAATCTGACATCATTTCCTCCACCACCCCCCTCTTCGTCAAAATTAGATAGCCTGCTGGTTCGACTCTGCCTTCTAGGTATCAATATCTGGCTCATTGTTCTCCAGTGCCTTCTACTAGTTGGTCTTCTCACGCTTCATCAACAATAGTGAGAAACTATAGTGTGAAGGGGGAAGAGACTAGTGAAAGTTAGAATGCAAAGAGAGGCGAGATTAGTGAGAATAACGAGAAACCCGTTTTTAATTTATATGGGAGAGGTACGTGAAATTTGATTGATTGGATTAATTCTTGCAGATTGCCAACATAGAAGCTTTTTGATGACCGAATAAAGTTGGTCATTAGGTCGGTTACTAAAGTGACCGATTACTGACCGCCTAGTGACCAAAACTCAAGCGGTCACTAGTCGATCGATCTCTTTGTTAAGAAAGCCGTTGTACTTTTTACTAACTGATTTAGTGACCGAAAGTTTCTTGACCTCTTAATTGGTCACTAAAATTAAGTTATGTTGTAGTATATAATTGAATAAAAGATGTGTGTTACGATAATTTATAACTTTGTCGAACTTACAATAAAAAAAAAAATAATTAATTTGTCTTTATTTTTTTTTTCTGAACGGCAAGAGGAAAAGAATTTATTAAAGGAAGCTGAAAATTGTACAATAAGAAATTTCAAGCTAGGTGTTGTAAATGTAACCTTATGGTGTTAGACACCTTACCCCCAATTCATACCAATACAACAAGCAAGTGTTCGAAACAAATAAAAAAATACACTCACTTAGACAAAACTTGCACCTACCACTACCAATCAAGCAGAATGAAAGATCAAGAAAATTTACCCAAGGCAAATACTGGATCATGACACCAAAGAAACCAAGAGGAGTCAATATTTCTGGATCTCTTTGAAATCAAAATAAAAGACTTATATTGGGTTGCATCAAAAATTGCCCTGCTGTCAAAAGTTTTCCCAGAGAAGACTTCTGCATTTCGACCATTCCATATACGCCAAATAGTTACAAGAAGCATAGCTGTCCAGATTCTATTGTTGCAGCATTTCTTAGTTTCTGATGTTTTTGACGTAGAATGCCTGCAAGAGACACATTTCCCCAGGCTGGATTTGCCCCAACAAGCGAAGAGATAAGACTAGATCCAAGAAACATGAGTGCAGTTATTCAGAATATGATCAGCAACTCCAAGTTCACTATCACAGAGAGGACAAAGTGGATCCACCTGGGCAATGCCTTTGATTGCCAAGTTCAGGTTTGTTGGTAATCTGTCTTGAACTGCCTTCCAAGGAAATGTGTTTACTTTTAATGGTATGAAGTTGTTCCACACAGTTCCTCCCTCCACTGCTGAAGCTTGAAACTGAATTTTGTCGATTTACCTCCTAATGTCTAAAGACAAGTAAACTCCATTATGATTTGGATGCCAAAATACCTGGTCGTCCTAATTTGTTGGAATCTGAAGGTTCTGGATTAAATGGGTCAATTGTTGTAATTGCACTTCCTCTCACTCCCTAGGTCCCCTGCGCCATCCCCAACTCCATACCCATTAATTTGTCTTTATTATCGTAACTATAATTAATTTGTCTTTATTGTAGTTACGATAATTAGCATTTGTGAGTTTTAGATAATGGAATAATAAAAGATATGAAATAAGATATATAATATCTAATGATTATATTATTAGACTGAGATAATAATTTTTATTAGGAAAACGCAAAAAAATGAAGGTTGTTGTCTATCTGAGGCAGAAACAAGCGCAAAACAAGATTTATAAATATGAAAAATAGCACTTATTTTTATATATTTATGACTGACTTAGACCCTTTATTTTAAAATTAGGATGCGTGCACTTATACAGTGACTAACAGAAAACTAGAAAGTGGAAATAGATTTTAGGAAACTTGATATGTCCTAATTTCTGTGACTCCAGGCGTGAGGCACGAGAGCGTTTGTCGTCGGGTGACCGGTAACCGGTTATTGTCTTCCGAGGGCCATGAGTCACGGTTCCGTTTGTCGTATGGGTGGGCAAAAAAGCCTATATAAGGCACCATTCATGCCCTCGATTTCCCACAGCCAAGCTTAGCCAACCACTAGTTTCCCATAAACAAAAAGCATCCCAATCTCATCGGTAATATCTGTTACTATTCCTTGTTACATTATTATTTCCTTTCGTCCTTTGGTTTTCTATAAATTTCAAATAACTCCTTACATTTATGATCAATTTTAGATTACTTTATATTTATGTTCTTTTTATATCCTGTAAACGCATGCAAAAAAAATAATAATAATAACAAAGAAAATCATACACCAAGAAGCGCTCACGTTTTGAATTTCGTCATGTGATACGTATATACGTTTTGTCATTCTATATAGATACACATCTACTTTTTAATATTAGCTGTGACACTTTCATAATGTTTAAATGGATATGAGATTTGGTTAAAGGAAACCATCATAAAACACACCATTTATTATGTTCACGTGGCACAATATTCATAACATTTCTATAAAAAAAAGGTGTCCTTTTTTGCGACAAATCGAGTAATTCAAAACTGATGCAATCTTCTAGATGCAAATGTTGGTAAATGAACATATTTACTTAATTTTCCCTTTCCCAAAATATAAAAAAAAATTAACTCAAAAAATTACATACAAAAAAGTACATGACAAGGCTTTTCCCACCTCTCGGATTCAATTGATTGTGGGGATATTTAGCTATGGCTTGTTTAGGAAATAGCTTTTAAAATTAATGTTAGATTTTAAGATAAATTATCAATAATTGTAATAACTTTTTCAAACTTTAAATTCTAAAAATGACAGTTGAATAACTTTTTTAACCTCTAAAGCTAAAGGCTGACATTATTTCCAAACAAAAGGTATGTTTATTCTATACGTGTGGCATGTGGATTTGGAGCCTTATCCAAAATATGGTTCTCTGGTTCGGTTGTTGTTTTTTCTTTGTTTTCTTCTCTGTTTAGTGGGCAGTTTGCTCATATAACTCTTCCATAGAGTTATGTTTGTACTTTTATTCTCATTTGAATAATTTTTTTTCGGCCTATGAAAAAAAAACACGATCAAGTATAGTTTTTCCTTTTCAGGTACAACTTAAAGGAAGCTGAAAGATGTCGTGCAACGTATTGGGCACCCCGATCATGAGCTCGGCAAAGAGCGTGAAGCCCCAATTCGCAGGATGGAAGAGTAAATCTGGGGCAGCATCGGCCGCGGTGGCTTTGGGAATGGCTATGAAGCACAACAACCACGCAAGCCGCCGGCTGAAGGTCATGGCAGTAGCCGTCGCCGACAACGTCGCCGTGGCTCAGCCTCCCAAACCAACCCCAATAAAACCGCTTCCCATCCCTTACACAATAACGCTAGAAGGCATGCAAGCGCTGGAGGCTCAGAAGCATGGAGAGAACACCTATGTCCTGCTCAGGAATGATCTCGGCTTCAAACTCGAATATGTTCGGAACCTTGATTTTTACGGCGCTGAGTATATCGGCCTGCCCTTCCCAATGGTGATTGAGAATGGTGAGGTGGCTTCTTTCTTACACCAAACCGAGGACAAGTGCGGTTGCGCTTGCGATTTGCCGACAGAACCCACTGGCTTGATCTCGGTCGGGTATGTAATATACAAGGGCTACTCCGTGGACACCCATTTAACCTACTACTTCGGCCTCGGTTGGATCAATGGCAACCAGAAGGTGCATACGCATAGTCCTGAATGCTAACCGTTATGCACACACATATTAACTAATGTAACAGGTTTTTTATTTCTCTACTACTAACTCTGCTTCAAACTACACATGTCCAGTTGGTTTTTGCAGAGTTCCTCAGTTCTGGGTGTGAAAGTGAAGATGAAAAAATCGAACAAGAAATCTACAGTAAACTGAAGAGGTGCTCGAAGCTGACGGCTTGTGAATCTATTCCATTCAGGGAGGGTGAGACTCTACTTTTCAAGGCAAAGTGGGACGCCGGTGAGAGCGTATTCCAGAGAACTTGCATTACCGCGCACTTCAAGCGCCAGCTTGCTAAAGGTTCCCATTATCATCCTGTGCCCCCTCTTCCTCCTAATGTGTAATTCTATGTTGGCCCTGGGGATGCATAAAGTCGGGAGATTTAAATAAAAGTGGACCCAAGTATGATCAACCCATCTCTTGTCTTGTGGTCCATCATGTTTGTGTTTGTTTGAACAAATCAATGTTGCCCATCACTATTGCTATTTAAGGATAGCGACTATGGATTAATGGTGCATCACTATGACTTTTTTTTCTCGTTGCGATTTTGAAGTAAATGTAAAGCACCATTCATCTCCTTCTTTTGGGTTTAATTGTTTGTCGCCGAAAGAATATATATTGCAAATTTGAATTACTATTGCTAATTAAGGATGGCGGCTTGTGTTTTTCCTAAATTTTTATTTAAAATAGTGAGGTCTAATAGAAAATTAAAGTGGGGTTCATAATAATTTTGCACACTTTTTACTCAATTTTTTCAAATAAAAGTAGGGTCCATAGACACCTCTTTGGCGTACATGAGCCTGCCTCTGTCAATGAAACATGGAAAAGATAGATGAGATATTCATGTTATATAAAATATAAAAGAAAAAAATTTCATTTTAGCCCATAAATTTTATATTCCTTATCACTTGCCTCATTGGCCTTATCTTATGTAACAAAAAAAGTTATTAATTTTTTTATATGTTTGAAGAGAAAATAGAGACAAAAAAAAAATTAAAATTCTGGTTGGTAAAATATATGAAAGCTCATGAATCAGTATAGGGCTTCTGATATTCTAATTATTAGTGGAGGGAAGAGACTCACTCATTTTTTTTATTAAGGTAAAATAAACACATTCTTTTGCTCTAATAGGTATTATGAAAATTATGGGGATCTGCTAAAAAATTAAAGTCAGTCCAATTACTAAATTATATGTCACTTATTAATATATTTCTAAAGAAAGGGACCCCATACTACATATACATATAAATTAGCCACTACGGTTCAAGAACCTTAATATCTAGTTGAGGAAGTAGGCATTATACATAGAACGTTATTCTCTAGTTCCAATGAAGATTTGGGCATAGAGGCATGAGCAAGGAGAAGAGAAGTCTGAGCATGATAATATTGGGCTGAGGAATTGTGTGAGGAGGTGGCGGAGAGAATTGAGGAAGTAAATTAGGAGACTGATGACAGAGATTTAAAAAATTTCTATAGAAGGGTTGAGGGACTTTCAACCGTGAACAATTGATTTGTCTATCTCACGAAATCAGGAAGGCGTCGAGTTGTACTTTGATAACTGAGCTTGGTAGTCAGAGACACAATTATTTTGAGTGATCTCTATTTTCTAAAAATCATACCACTATTTATACTTTTCACCATAAAAATTTGGGGTGGATTACATTTCCTCCCTTTTGTTACTTTTTACACTTTCTCGTCAAGTGTGAAACCTATTGTTACCCTTGTTTTCTCAATACTGGTAGGAAGTAAAGACTATTTTGTAATTAAGGGAGGATAATTTAAACTCTATTATTAGGAAATCTAAATTTAGTAGAAGATAATTATGGAATACAATTACTGATAAAATAGCAAATAAAACCGATAAAAGAGTCTACAAAGCTGATAAAAGTATAGGCAAATCAATAAAAAGAATGAAGAAAACTAATAAAAGACAGCTAGGAACTAATTGTTCATCAAAGAAACTAGTTCCTTTTTTACCAGTAACTGTTTATTCTTTTAGCTCAATGAGATTTTTATTCTTTTATTATTAGTTGACAAATTTGAAGAAAAAAATGAAAATAAAAAATTACTTTTAGAAAAATAAAAATAATATAAAAAGAAAAAATTGAAATAAAACAAAGAACATAATGTATACGGATTTAAAAAAAAGTAAACTAAAAATAGAAGGAATAAACTTGGAAACAAAACACTGACAAAGTTAAATACAGAAATAAGATGAAAAAGTGGAAAAATATTGGAAAGGGAAAAAATGGACAAGCAAAAAGTGAAAAAAAATGAAAAAGAAAATAAAAAATAAAACTGGAAAAGGAAAATAAAATGAAAAAATGAAAATAAAGAAAACACTAAATGAAAAATAAAAAAACTGGAAAAAGAAAATAAAAAAACTCGGAACAATATACAAAAAATTCTGAAACAAAGAAAGAAAATAGAAAAAAAAACAGGGTAAAAAGTAAAAAATGAAGTGGAAAAATAGGGAAAAAAACCAACTTCCGCAATACCTTTGGTCACTCTGCCAAATCCAACGGTTTATCTTAAATGGACGGAAAATCTATGGGTATTAAATGCATGTCCTGTAGCACATATCTAGCAGGTGCACACAAATCTGACATTTTTCTTTGCGTAAATTATAATTTGTCCCCTAAGATTTAAGTGAAATTATAATTTATCCCTTTTATTTCAGAAATATACACTTTGCCCCCTACTTTTTTTAACACAGTCAAACAGTAATTTTTGAAACCATTATTTATACTATACAGTAGTTATCTTTAAATAATTTCAATTTGTATGGTATTTTTTTTAGACATTTAAAAAATACTGTTTTAAAAACTAAAAAAATACAAAAAGAAAAAAATAATAATTTAAAATTTTCATTTACTATAAAAAAATAACATACAGATTGAAATTACTAGATGATGATTATCATAATAACTAAATTAAGATTTCAAAATTTGCTGTCTATTAAACAAGAAGGGGGCAAAGTGTATATCTCTGAAATAGAAAGGACAAAGTGTAATTTTACCTAAACCTTAAGGGGCAAATTGTAATAGTCCCTTTTTCTTTTTAACCTTTTCCTTTGCAATTTAGATAAGAGGAGTGATGTGTGAGACTGGAAGTCTTACACCATTTTCTAGCCATTGATTACAACTAAATCTAATTGCTAAAAATGCCCCATTATTACAAAAATTAAGATATAATTTTTAACAATATCCTTTCCTTTTTCTCTATAAAATTTTCTCCCCATGAATTTCGCCCATGCCAACTTGTCTTCTTTCCTACTGCTTTCATACCAAACCCAATTTTCTTTCTTCCACCATGCTACATTAAAAGAATGAAAAGTTCAGAACATTCGCCAGACAACTACAATTTCATTCCTTTCTTGGTCAAAAGTTTCCCATCCCATCACCCATTACTCTTTTCTTCCCCACTACTTGTCAAACACAATTCTTTTTCTTCTTTGGATTACCTAAAAAGTAATTCTTCTTCTTCAACCACACTACACGAAAGTATTGTTGTACTTCAGAAAAACAAAACAGAATGGAGTTGATAGAGGGGATTTCCAATCATGATTGGTTAGTAGTTTCTCTCTTCAATTGTTTGATTTTTTCTTTCATTAGTTGGGGAGAAATTCCATTTCGTGAAAGTTTTTAATATCAATGGGAAAGGCAAACTGAAGGCATGTAACTTCATCTTATTTTAGTTTATTTTCTATAGTTACCCAAACTAAGATCATAATTAAAGTCAAATTCTTGTTCTCTTTTTAGGAATTTTAATATTCACATGGTTTGCTAAGAATGTGATTAATTAGTTTTTATTTTCCAAATCAATGAACCATATGTAAGGCAAGAGTTTGATTCCTTAGATAGCTCTAAGATATTTTACAAAGCTTTTGCTAAAGAAAAGGGCTTTGGAATTCGAGTTTGATCAAGTAAAAAAAAGGCTCATACCGATGGTGTGATCAAGTAAAAACCAATACAATGCTAGAAAAATTAAAAAGAAGAGCTCAATAATGAGGACTGGTTGTGAGGCATTACTTAGGGTGGTAAGAGCTAGAAAAGATAAAACTTGGGTTGTAAAATCATACATAAATTTTCACAACCATAATTTGGTTAGTCCTAGAACTGTTTGCTTTTTAAGATGTCATAATAGAATGACACCAGCAGCAAAAAGCCTTGTTGAAAAATTTGATGGAGAGGGGCTTTATACCAAAAAGATAGCAACACTATTTAAAAGAGCTAAAAGTGGATTTACTAATAGAAATTGTTGGAATCACTTAAGAATTTTATGGAAATTAAACCTTGATATGGGAAATGCTTAAACAACTTAAAGTTATTTCTAGAAAAAAAAAAGTTGAAACACAAACATATTTATGCAATTTAATGCGATGGTGATAAACACATGGTCAATTTATTTTGGGTGGATGTTCAAGCTTGATTGTCATGTGAGTACTTTGGAGATGGTATTACATTTGATACAAATTATAAGACAAATAAATATAGTATGTCATTTGTACCATTTGTAGGGTTGAAAAATGTCACGAGCTTTACAGAACCTATAGCAACTAAGGTTTATAAGAAGTTTACATATGGGCCTAAACAAATCTGAAAGGAAAAAGGTGATGACTAATTAATTATCATGTTGTTTTATTTGCTTTTAGGTTTTTTATTATCTTATTTCATTTTCAATCCCATGTTCATAGAACATGGTAGAAGTAGCTAGTAGTGGAGTCAATTGAGATATTTAGTTTTTCTATTCCTGAAAACTTGCTATATTTAATTGTGAAAATATGTCAGAAGAAGGAGTTGAGTTTCACCTAAATTTGATTCCTAAAGAGATTGAAGGGTTCTCTCCAATGAGCCTTTAACTCCAACATCAATATAGGTAAAAAAGAAAGAAACATTCTCAGATTCAATTCATTATCCGAGTCCCAACAATATTTTGTTCTTCAACGCCCCATAACTCGATCTTTATCCCAAGACCGTAACACTAACATATGAATATCTTTATCTCACACTTGAAAGGAAACCTTTTATAATATGCATGAAAGCTTCTCACAAAATTTTTTCTTTATATGCCAAAGACATAAGTGATGTTGAATTTGCTGAAACACCTTTCTTAGAACTATTATAATAGATGCATCTTGTTCAATAATGATAGTTACAAGTTCTTTCCTATACATTGCTTGAAGCCAAGTTTCACTTCAAATCACCAAACAAACCTTTGCCCAGACTTATCTTGTAGAAAAGCATTACCAAACATAATTAACTGACAATGAAGGTTTGTTAAGGTCTCGGGATAACAATCAAGCTATGGGCCATTGAAGAGCAAAATCAAAATGATATATTTTATAAAAATATCTTGAAAACCTGCCATAATCAAAATGAATCTAAGACCTAAATCCAAAGAGAAGACACGCATTGGCTTACTAAATGAATCAAGATTTCTTCTCTAACATTATTGTTATCTTTGATATCTCTTTGTTGCCATAGGTTTAGATCTCTTCACTACTTTTGTTAGCCAAAATCACTAACTGATCATAGTTACAGTTGTCCAATGAAGGTTTTTGAACTCTACAATTTCTTTTGACATCGTTTGATGGAAGAAAGAAAAATGGGTTTGAAATGGAGAACAATGGGGACGAATACAAGTGAGGAAGAAGATGAGACAGCATGAGCAAAAGACATTGAGAGAAAATTTTAGAGTAAAAAAAGAAATGATATTATTAAAAATTATATCTTAATTTTTATGATAACGGTGTATTTTTAACCATTAGATTTAGTCGTAATCAGTGGCTCAAAAATGGTGTAAGACTTTTAATCTTACACCAGTATAAATGTGTAACGGCTCTCCAAGTAATTCCCCAAGCTTGAATGCCGAGGTAAATAAATCCTTAGTTATTTTCCTCGAATAATTTTTATTAGGCAAAGAAAACAAGCTAAGAAGGTTAAGTTGAGTTCTAAAATGTAATTGGTACCTAAAGGGCAAAAGGGCATAAAGGTAATTTTGACCCAAGTCAGTGGCATGATCATTAATTCTATGAAATTAGGTTCATGCAAGCATTTTGAGATAAATAAGTTAAGGCCATAAGTGTTTCTATCCATTTGAACTAAAAGTGAAAGTTAAAGGTGAAAAACGCACTAAGTGAGAAATTAAGCTATTATGTCTTATAATGGCTTAAATGACTTAAGGTTAAAGTATTTGGGTAAGAAAAACCTTTCAATGGGACAAAAGAGTGACGGTGTGGGAAGAGTTTAAGTGATCTAAGTGAATCAAAGCTAAGGTTGATGGTCATAGTAACAAGTGCAAGAGAATTGGGTTAGATGGGTGTAGTTGGTTATATTTTGAAGTGATGAGAACTATTCATCACCTCCTCAATCTACCATTTTTGTGGACCTCTCTCCTCCGTAGCTCTGCATCTTCAAACCTCCCAAATCACCCAAAATTTCATGAAATTTGAAGGTCCCAAAGCCATCCTAATAAGCCATTAGCTCATTTTTTTTATGGAATTCGGGCATTTGAGCTTGGTTTTGCAAATTTTTGGTTCAAACCCTAAGATAAGTGTCTTTGATCCTCATGGGTTATTTCTAATCTTGTTAAGTGGTTAGAAATGGTCCTAATTTGATGCCATTGATGTCAAATTTGGTTGAATTCAAGTTTAGAACTCAAAGGAACTCCATTAAACTCAAATGTGCTTATTACTTGCTTCTTGCTTTAAGGACTATTTGAGGTAAGGGATTTAAGTTAATTCAACTCAAATAATGCATATAAATGTAGTATTACATGTAGGAATGAAGTAGAAACAAGTCCCATGTGAATTGGCTTTGGGAATGAAAGATTGAGCAAGTTTTGCGTAGGATAGCACATTATCAGGCAATGCTGGAAGGCATTGGTGATGCATTGGTGACGTGTTGCCGTGGCAACACAAATTGGCAGTGCATCATCGTTGACTTTTCTAAAAACCCGAGAACTGATGCCTTTGGCGAAGTGTCACCAAAGGCGTCACGAAGACATAAATCTTTCAAGCTCGAGGCACCTCAACGATGTCTTAATCTCTCAGTTATCATCCCTATGCCATTCTAAGACATCTAGTACTCATTCCTAAGCTGAAATTATGCATTATTTAGGTGGTAGCTAAGTGGTGTGGTTAAGGTAGGGTAAGGAATTGTGGCTGAAAGGGTTAAAGTGCTTAAGTTGCTAATAGAGCACTAAGGGGATTAAGGTGGGTTTCAGATTCTTTGTTGGCCCATGTAGGAGGCCTTAGACCTTTGTGCAATAAAAAGGAAACCTAAGAAGATCCTAACCAAACCTTGTGGTTTGGTAAGTAAGCCACTAAGAGCTTGGTAAGTTGAACAACATAAGGCAACTACCTTGCATAATATGTTAAGGGAAGAGACGGGTAAGAGGGGAGTAAGTGACAACTTACTTTAAGTAGCTCAGTAGAGGCAAGTAAGGGTTGAGTAAGTGATGACTTACTCTAAGGTGCTCCTAAGAGGATTTTATGGGATTGGTTAAGTGCTAGCATAGGATACGAGAGCTAGTATCCGAGTACTCCAGCCGTAATAGCTCATAGCAAGTCTAGCACCTATGGGTGTAAGGAAGTTATAAGTGCATTTGCATGTGCATATTTCATTCATCCATTAATCTATCTATTATTTGCATTGTTTGTTGTCCTTATTTTTGTTTCTGGTTGTGTTGTTGGTTGCTTGTTGTTCTGTATGTTGTATATATATATTTGCTTGTTGTGCCATGGATGCTTGCATTTGTTTCCCCTGTAGGTGCCGAATCCCTTACTAAGTAGTTACCCTTCAAGTGTTGTGTAGTTTTTAAGCGGGTTAGTCAAGCTTAACAATTGATAAGGGGTAGCTTTTAAGGCTAAGTTTTATTGGTTTGCAGGTATTCTCTAAGTAAGAAACCTCAAGTTTCTAAGCTACTTATAGCATATGCTAGTATTGACCAAGGTGTTTGCTTTATAATTTTAGGCTAAGCGAGTACAAGGGAAGTATGACTCATCACTTAAAGCTAGTTTGCTTGTATGTGTTTTTTTTATGATATGAATACCTTTTCTTCTTTTTGGCTTCCTCAATCCCCAAGGAAGTAGTGCATCAAACTCAAGTTGTTCATTTCGAATGTTTTATCATGTCTTCTTTAAAGTCTTAAATCATACTCTCATCATTTCCTGTATAGATTAAATCATATATGTAGAAAGAAACATGATAAAGTCTTGATATAGAACGTTGGCTTACTTATGCTCCTCCTGAATCCTTGATTTGTAAAGTATCCATCAATGAGACCGTACCAAGCACATGGTGCTTGCTTTAACCCTGTATAAGGTTTTCTTTAATTTGAGGACTTTATCTTTATGCCTTTTAGCCACAAATCCTGGTGATTATTCCATGTAGATTTCTTCTTTAAGGATTCCATTTAGAAATGCTGACTTTACATCCAATTGATAGATTTTCCAGTTCTTTTACGTAGCCAAAGTGATTAATGCCCAAATTGTATATAGTTTTGCAACTGGAGTAAAGGTTTCAAAATAGTCAATACTTGCTTGTTTTGAGTAGCCCTTGGGGACTAACCTTGCTCTGTGTTTTTGTAGTGTTCTATCGGGGTTAAGTTTTGTTTTGTATGCCTACTTAACTCTAATGACTTCTTTGTCTTGTGGCTGATCCATCAATTCCCATGTTTAGTTTTTCTCAATCATTCTGATATCTTCATTTATCACTTTCAGCCATACTTCTTGCTTTGCAGCAGCTTTATAACTTTTAGGTTCTACCAATATGAAACTGTATCTTTCATATAGTTTTATAAGTGACTTTGAGTTGCTTGGCCTTTATTCTGAATCATTAGAACCTGTGTGCAATGAAGACTCTAGAGCTACTAGTTAGGATAAAGTTCCTTGGTCATCTCTAATTTGTTTGTCTTTTGGTTCTTTACTTGAAGTTGATACTGGTGGGATGTATATCTTCACTTGAACTCCACATCGTGGCAAAATGTCAACTTCTCAATCTCTAGATGGTAAATTTTGTATCCTTTGGATTGTGCGCTATAGTCCATAAAAATTCCTTTTTTGCTCTTGTTGTTGAGCTTACCTCTTTTTTCTTGTATGACATGGATGTAACATATGCTACTGAAGACTTTGAGATGTTTGGTTGAAGGCTTCCATTCATTCCTTGCTTTAATTGGTGTTTTGCTTTCTACAGCTTTGGTTGGGCACCTATTAAGTACATAAAGGGCAGTACATACGGTTTTTGCACAAAATGTTTTTGGCAAACCATTATCTGCCAGCATTGACCTTGCCATCTTCATCATAGTTCTATCCTTTTTTTCAGATATACCATTTCTTTTTTGTGCATAGCCGATAGTGAGTTGCTAATTAATTCCTTCCTCCTTGTAGAGCTTGTCAAATTCTCTTGATGTATACTCATTTCCTCTATCACTTCTTAGTGTCTTAATGTGATGACCACTTTGTTTTCCACTAAATGCATGAATTTCTTGAATATTCTAAATACTTTTGATCTTTTTTTCTTGAAATAAACCAAAGTCGTTCTACTCAATTCATCAACGAAGAGAAAGAAATACCAATTTTGATCGGAGTGATCATCCTCATCAGCCCGCATACGTCTGTATGAATTAGCTCCAATAGCATTTTGGCTCTCCAAGAAGCTTAAGACAAAAGTGGTTGTTGATGTTGTTTCCTAAGTAGACATTCTTCACATGTATGGTTTATAACTTCTATCTTTGATAAGTCCTTGATCATGTTTCGTTGTTGAAGAGTCTTCAACCCTTGAAGGTTAAAGTGGCCAAGCCTTTTATGCCATAACCAAGAATCGTTATCTTGTGCTTTCATGACAATTTGAGTTGCGTACCTCCATTGAATAAGAAAGTTTCTTCTTTTCATCTTGATCTTGGTGATGACTTGATTCTTGTCCTCTGTATTATAGATAGTGCAGTAACCTCATTCAAAGCGAATTGTATATCCATGCTCTGTCATTTGGCCAACACTTAGTAGATTTTCTGCCAGATCTGGGACACATACGACATCATATGTATAGTGTATCTTTCTTTGTTTGGACTGCTACAGTACCTTTACTTATGATCTTGATAGATTTTTTGTCTACTAGTTGCACCTTCGAACTATAAGCGGTGTCTAGTATGGAGGACACCTTTTGATTTGGTGTCATTTGATTGCTGCAGGCACTATCGATCAGCCACATATTCTTGTTTTGTTTAGCGGTTACTTGGCAGACATAGAAGATGTCTCATGCTTGGTTTGTAGTTGTTGCCATGATAATTCTTGAAAAAATAATATCTGCCATCGCCTACTATAGAGTGAATAGTGATTATGCATCTTTTGCCTCCTCGTCCTCCAACTTTGCAATTTGTGTCTTGTTCAACATGGAAGTGTCCATAGGAATATTAATTCCTTTTCAGACAACATTCCACAATTTTTGAGACAAAATATATATTTTCATTTTGATCCTCTAATAATCATAGTTTTTGTCAGAGAAAACAGAAATACAACTTGGTAATTTTTTGAGACAGCCATCAGTGATGAATTTTTGGATTATTGAGATTATCTAGGAAGCATTGGTTGACCTACACCCAAGTAAATCACCAGATGAGGCTCTAATACTACTGTTGACTTTTTTTGAATGGTTTAGTTCATGTTTAGAATATTTGGAATAGTTGGTAAATAATTTGAAATAGTTAAAGGACTGACTTTGGTCCCTTACTAGATAAAATTCATTAACTCAAAATAATTCTCTGACATAAATTTTTGAAATTCTGATTTAACTATTCGTTAACTGTGTTCCAGTAAATTTAAATAGTTTAATATTTTTTATAGCAAATAAATAATTTAAATTAATATTTTTTTTCTTCCTGGATAAAAAAAAATTCAATTTACAAAAAGCTAAAAAAAGATAAGTTAACATACTTCATCCAATGGGGCCAAAATGGAATGTTTTCTTAGCCATTAAGTATTTATATAAGTTTTTTTAATTTTTTAAATTTGTGCCAATCTTTAACGGTTCCCAAGTGTGAGTCACGCACCCCTTTGTCGCAATGATGACCCAGGTAGCCGGTAACTGGTGACTGTCATTGAAATGGCCTGAGTCACGGTGTTGTTTGTCGCTAGTGTCGGCAATAGCCTGCAATAAAGATTCCTCCATACGCTACATTTCTCACAACAAACCAAAGCGGACGGTCCACCACTTTCCCAGAGCATGGTAACATCTTTCGTTTCCTGCTAGCAGCCTCCCTTTATCTTCTATGGGTTTTCTTGAATCTTCAAATCTTCAAACTATTTAACTTCTTCAGATATTTGATGTAAATGCTGAAAACTTGTTTGCGAAAATGTTTCAGGACTGCAAAATTTCAGCATTTATCTTGTTGCAGCCCAGATGAATCCCAGTGTTGTCTTTAGGAAGGTTTAGTAGCTGTTCAGTAGAGTGATTGTTTTGCGAAGCGAAAGACGTCTGGCAACATGATCGCTGCCCCAGTTATAAGCACGACAGGCTTTGTGCCGTGCAAGGGGTGTAAGATGAGCCCCCGGGCACCAGTCCCAGCAACAACGTCGAAAACCATCGGTGCCAAAACATTGCTTCCCCGATCAAAATACAAATCCCGACCACAGATCCCATTTGCAGGGATTTCAGGAACATACACAACGCTAGAAGAAAGGCGGGCGCTAGAGGCTCAGAAGCAGGGAGCAATCACATATGGCCTGCTCAAGAGCGAGCTCAGTTTCCCCGTAGAGTACGCGGGACATCGAGATTGGTCCGGTTATGTGTACAGGGGCCTGCCGTTCCCCAAGGTGATTGAAACAGATCGGGTGGCCTGTTTCGTGCACGTAATGGACGACGGTAATAACATCCATCAAACTTACGGGGATGGTCAGATTTCGGCCGGTGGTGTGGCATATAAGGGCCAGTGTCCAGAAACCGGAAGAACTTACTGCTTTGTTTTCGCCTGGAGCAATGGCAGGCAAAAGGTTGGTAACGTTACATGAACCTTTTCTCGTATTGTTTTTGTTATTTGTAAATTAACTGTATATATGCCTGCGTGTAGCTGGCTCACACAGAGATCCTAAACATTGCGAATGAAGAGCAAATTGATTGGGAGAGGACCTACAAGACACTAACTTGGGAGACTAGGAACGAGACCTCTCAAGTTTCAGGAAAGACGGGCGAGTCGTCGATATATTCCATGGTCAATTGGGATGGTGGGGGGAGCAGATTTCAGAGAAGTTGCATTATTATGCATTTGAGGCAGAACCTAGTTGAAAGTAAGCCCCTTGAAAATCCCTTTGGGTCAATACCACCGGGTTCCATGAACTAAATTAATGTAGCATGAATAAACTAATTGCCCTTTGGTCCGGCCAACCAATTATAATTTTTTTCTGAGTAATTCTACGTTGCCTAGTTCGATTTGAATTTGTCAAGCCCAGACATCTGAATACCAGAAATCATAGATAGCAAATCCTCTGGATGAGGAATTAATTTATTGATAAACATAAGACAGGCAATAAAATAAGTGCAAACTAAAACTAATAAAAAAATGCAATTTGTAAACATGATACAATTTTTTTTTCGCTTGTTTGGATCAGAAATGAACTTCATTAATGAAGCCAGCAAGCAACTGGGCAAATAATTAACAGGACGCTACTGCAAAAAACAAGCAGCACAAGAGTAATAGAGCAAAGTTGTGCTGCTACTTATGAAAACACCCTATCACCTTGACAACCAGAACCCAATCTTGTACACGTAAGTCTGGGTCTAGAATCTAGTAATATAGAGATATGTTGACTCCTGTCCTGCCCCTCATGTTGAGATCCAGCAAATTTAAACACTACAAGAAAAATTGAATTTAGCGACGGTTTAATTAGTGACGGTAAAAAACCGTCGCTAATTGGTCGGTAATATTCCGGTGTGACTTTAGCGACGGCGATGCGTCGCTAAATTTTAGTGACGGTTTACCGTCGCTAAATTAGTGACGGTTCCATGTCCCTAAAATTAGCGACGGCTTACCGTCACTAACTAGCGACGTTTTACCGTCGCTAAAATTAGTGACGGCGCACAGTCGCTAACTTAGTGATGTTTTACCGTCATTAATTTTAGCGACGGCTTACCGTCACTAAAATTAGTGACGGCGTATCGTCGCTAATTTAGTGAATATAAAAAAAAGTTTGGGTTCTCATGTGGCTGTCATTTAGATATGATAAATTGTTATCTCATTGAACATAAATAATTGTTTATGCATACAGTACCAGAAAAATGTAAATATTATAGCTGAAAATTGCATGGCGTCTCAAATTCTCAAACAACAGAAATTATTTCACTTGATATAATACAAATGTATTTAGATTGTAGATATTTTTTAATTGTCACGAAACAATCTTAACATTAGATGAATTTTATTTACGTTATTGATATCCTTCTATGTAAGAAGTTACTGTATCTTTACCATTACAAGAAACAATTTTGTTTAATGAAACAGAATAATAGAACAAAAATTTTTATACACAACAAATGCATGCACATGCGGTAAATATCATGATGGCTTAAAGTCGCTAATATTAGTGACGGCTTACCGTCGCTAATATTAGTGACGGCTTACCGTCGCTAATTTAGTGACGGTTATTCGTCGCTAATATTATAATTGTATAATTATAAATCTTATTTTGATTAATTAATCATACAAATCTGTAAATATTTTTTGAGTCATTAACAAATAATCTATTTAATGAAAATTATATTAATTATTTAGTGACAGTAAGCGTCGCTAAACTTAACAAAATTCCAAAAAATAGTAATAGTTTTCATGTATTAGTCATTTTTTTCTGCTAACTTGTCATCTATTTTAACATAAATATTTTTTTATGTGTGAATGATATATAGTGGAGATGTGGACCTTAAAGTCGCATATCAATTTAGTAGAGGGTTATGAGCCGGCCGCTGCCTGACATTTTCAATATGAAAGCAATTAAATAATCTAGCTACTTGATTATATAAGTTACAAAAAATATTTTGGCAAATGAGTTCTGGGTAAGCTATTATTTTATTTCAATATAATTAAATATTGATGTGTTATTATTAATAACAATACATTTTATTATCTATTAAACTAATTTAATATTGTCATTTAGTACCGGTAGTCGTCGCTAAATTTAACAAAATCCAACAGAATATTAATAGTTCTCATATTTTAGTCATTTTTTATGTTAAATTGTCATCTCCTTGAACATAAATTTTTTCTTTTCAAAATATTGTCATTTAGTGACGTATTACCGTCGCTAATTTAGTGACGGTTATGCGTCACTAAATTTAGTGACGGGTTAACGTCGCTAATTTAGTGACGGTTATGCGTCACTAAATTTAGTGACGGTTTAACGTCGCTAATTTAGTGACGGTTATGCGTCACTAAATTTAGTGACGGTTTAACGTCGCTAATTTAGTGACAGTTATGCATCACTAAATTTAGTGACGTATTATCGTCTCTAATTTAGTGATGGTTATGCGTCACTACTTTTAATGACGTATTACCGTTGCTAATTTAGTGACTGTTATGCGTCACTAAATTTAATGACGGTTTAATGTCGCTAATTTAGTGACGGTTATGCGTCACTAAATTTAGTGACGGGTTACCGTCGCTAATGTAGTGACGTCTTACCGTCACTAATTTAGTGACGGTTAGCCATCACTAAATTTAAGAAAATCCAAAAAATTTGCGACGGGTGTTATGTGTTAGTCATTTTTGTTTCTAAATTGTCATCTCAGTTAATATAAATATATATTTTTTTAAATATATGTACTGTTGTTGATTTGTGGACGTTAAAGTCAGATAAAATTTTAGTTGAGGGATGGGCTACTACCTAATGTATTGAATATTAAAAGAAATAAACTATTTGATGATTTTACTCAAGAAAAATATGAAGGCAAATGAGTGGTGGGTAAGCTATTATTTTATTGATATATAATTAAATATTATTTTGTTATTATAAATAATAACAAATTTCATTATTTGTTAAACTAATTAAATGCATATTTGTTCATGTTAATTTTTTTCACAACATGTAAATTTTTATTCTTGCTCTATATAATCAATTTATAAAAATTGTGGTTAACGACATGTTCATTTTAACATAAATATTTTTTTTACTATATGTCCTGTAATGGAGATATGAACCTTAAAGTCATATTAAAGTTTAGCTGCCTGATATTGGTAATTTATTTATAGTTATCCGTGAAGGTTTAATTTGACCGCCTTAATTTACCTCTGCTTAGCAGTCCCTAATAATTTTTGTATTCATAGGCTTCACTACTGTTTAATTACTTAATCTTTATAATGTGACTTCCAATTTTTCACATTTTATTTTACTTATTGTTTATGTTAAATCTAATTTAATAAAACCAGTTATCGTTTCATATGTCACTTATTTATTTGTATAATTATAATTTTTAATTTAATTAATTCAGCATAGAAATCTCTAAACATTTTTTTACTAATTAACAAATAATCTATTTAATAAAAATTAAATTAATCGACCATTAATTTATTCTCACATGAGCCTTAATCATTTATTACTAATTTCTTACTACTTTATAATTAGCCTGTTGGGGTGATATTAACATCAGTAGTGAGGGCGAGTTGTCGCTACTACCGAGCGACTGTCAGCCGTCGCTTAGCTAATTATATTTCCTTCATATCTCTTTTACAGACTTCGCGTGAAGCCTCCTGTCTGATGGTCTCTTCGCACTGACTTCTTCAGTGATCTCTCCATTTCAAACTAGCGGATCGCCTGCTCAAATCTTCTCTGCCTTCTTTCCCCTGTGTAAATCGGCAGCCATTTGGGCGAAAATGCCCAGGCGTTCAACCTCCCCTCCTGCAGGTCATCGATAGTTTCCTCCTAATCGTCTACTGCGTCCGCTCAAATTGAACATAATCGGTCCTCCCCACCCGTTGAAAGGCGCGCCGCTGTTCTCCTGACTCAGGTAATTCTGTCTAACTTTCGGTGCACATCGATTTAGGCCTCCAATCGTCTGTTCTAATTAGGGTTTCATTTTATACGCATTTTGATTTTTTGTTTTGCGCGTTCCCAGTGTCGGTTTAATTGGTTGATTTCTTCGACCTGTTGCTGCGACAGGCGTTCGTGGAGGGATCTTAGCCTACTCATCTTCGATTTCACTGCTTAGACAGTAAGTCCGAAGATAATTCATGTTTGCTTGTAGATGGACTTAATCTTGTAATATGGCTTCTTTCAGTCTGTAGAATTTCAGCTTACCCAGCCTATAGAATTTCACTTGGTTTGCACTTACCCCGCCTGGTTTGCACTTACACAGTGTGTAGAATTTCAGCTGGCAAATAAGCATAATTTCTTTTTCTTACCATTATCATGAACTTGTATCTAGTTTGCCCATCATAGACCCTTCATCTGTTAGTATCTGCTAGGCCAGTAGAATGGTTATGCAGAAATAACCATGGATAAGTTTCTTACTTCTCCATGATTATGGTTCAATGTGGTAAATATATTTAAAAGGGAAAGCTTTTACATAACTTAATCTACTCTGGTTGCTTTATTACTTCATCTAAATGTTTCTCAATCTATAAAGTAAAATGTGCAGGACGGCTGCTGTTGGTGCATCAAATGGTTACGGGATTGGAGGCACAGTTGATGGGCTCGTATCTGTGTGGGAGCTGTCTACAGGAATAAGGCTTGGCAACTTGCACCATTTCAAAGGTATGTTTCAATATGCAGTAACAGATTAGAAGTGCTTTATACATTTATCTATATGGTGGTTTGAGCATTAATGGAACACTACTCTCAAATAAATGGAAGAGAACTGAAGTAAAAACCATTATACTACACATAGGCTGTGAAACTCACATAACTCTTAAGCTCGAATAGCAAATGTTTAATAAAACTATTATGCTCTGCTGAAGTAACTTCTTGAAACGTGAAATGTGATAGCTTCTTCTCCGCTTCACTCTTTTTGTTCAAGCACCGCACGGACTCAGGGGAAAAGAACACTGATAAATAAGTGACATGTGAAATTTAAGTTGATAAATCATTCTAAACTTGAGTCCACCCCCATCAAAAAATTACAAACCAGAATTCTGTTAAGACCCATACCAGTAGGCAGCAAGTATGCTTTTATGAGTTTTTAAGCAGGCAAAATTCTCTTCTTCCAAAGGGGATAGTAAACTACATATAGACCGTAACATAAACAACAGTTTAGTACATGTGCATTCATCTTGCTAACTACAAATATTTTGTTTACCCAACCACTATGATGAAAGAATAATCTCTCCAGCCAGTAGTTTCCCTGTTATGATCCCAGCTCCCCAACGTGAGCAAAAAAGGTTAATGATGTTGCAACAGATGCTTTGAAATTTTAATCTTTTAGAACCCACAGCACTAGTTGCATACAATCTACTACGTGCCTACATGCAGGTACAAATACAAATGTCAAGACTCAAGTATTTCGTTTTACAAATACAGCCACATGTCTAGACTATGATACACATATGAGCACCTATTTTAGACAATGATGCATATAGAGAAGAAGCTTTTGTGTTGCACTTAATATGTTTTAAAAAATACAATGGACCATTGGTCATCCTCTTCACATTTATCATGGATACAGAGATAAGGAATTTAGCTTGCTCAGTAAGCAGTCGCAAGAAATTTGAACATGGAAGCTAGGGATTATCAAGATTCGTAATTCCAGGATAGGAGAAAATAAATCTATGTATGATAAACAGTTTGCATTGTCTGACAGTAGAGAACCTGAAAACCATAAATTGGAGTGGAAGAATCTTAAAGTTAGTTGGAGCAAAAAGCTAATGACCTATTCTATCTATCAACAGAAAAAGGTAACAACAGGAACTAAATCATCTTTGAGCTATATTCCAAAGTTCCCATTAAGTGAGAGTAAAATAATGTACCTCTAGTGTTGAACCAAAGTCAACTAGGACAAAAATAAAGTTTGGAGAATGAACTAGTTTATTATACTACTGAATAATCTAGTCCAGCCTTAAAAAGTTTTAAGAGAAAAAGCTACAGCTTACTTAAATGAAGAATCTTTAGCTAGTTTTACACAGAAAAGGTTGGAAATGCTTCTATTCTAAATTCAAAGGGGAAAAACTGAGATGACATTTGTGATCATATACTTATATGGCCTTGATAGATTACAACCTCTCAATATGTGTGCATGCTCGATCCATATAGAAGAGAATGCCTCAAAACAACAAAAATTGAAACATTTTTTCTTTTTTTGTTTTTCCTCAACTGGAATTGTTCAATAAAAGACTGGTAAAGCAAGCAGCAGAAACAAAATCAACATGTATAGAATTGCTGGGTTTAGGGTAAAATGAATGGAAACTCCAGTGTACTTGATCTGCAGTGCTTAAACACCTCAATTTTGGTGCTAGGGATTTTGCTAGTCACTTTTGCAGCATAACTTAAACTTCAGTGATTTCTGAGTTCTCTTTCCTCAAATTCATTAACAATTTTGCATAAAAGTGTGTCATTTTTATCAGCTTAGAACTTAGGTTCAAGTGTTTGATTTTTAGTTCTGTCGCTTCATTTATAGCCATACTTTACAGTACCCATACTTTGGCCATAATAACATTTTCAATAAACAAAAAACTCAATTTATAAGTCATTCAGGCAGAATGAGCTAAATTACCAAGTTCTGCAACTTGTCTTTGTAGCAACCTTCATATTAAGAGCCCATCTTCAGTTTGAGGTCTTGCATATGATGTCCAAGATTTATCCATCTTTTTGTTTTCTCTGTCTTCTTTCTTTCCATCACTTCCTAACACTATCCACCCCCCTAAGCCCCAATTCTCAGCCCTCTCACACATCCCCTTCCACTGGCCAACATCAGCACTCCTCTGTTCAGTAAACATTTAAACTTTAGTGTGGGGTAGACTACTGACTATTCTGAAGTATGGAAAACAGGAAGTTCCATTGGAACCACCCATCATAAGAAAGAAAGGAGTACATATATTTACACTTTATATGGGAATCTGAGTTCAAGACTTAGAAGTTCAAAAACTTTCAAAAAGCAACAGTCATCACCAGTGGTCCAGTTGTATACAAAGAGGGGCAGAAGGTTGAAAGAAGAGACCTTAGATAATGCAACAAGCTGAGAATGCTGATCATTAAATCATCCATGGTCAGGGCAGCACCCAGTCACTGACCAAGTGAGAGGCAAATGCTAAAGAGCAGTTAGATAGTTATAATAGAGAAATGTTAATGCTGGCTTAGCTTTGCTGAACCACATGGCCATACAGCTCACAATGTGCAACCATGAAGTTAAATGGAGGAAAGCTATGCTTCCTCAAGAGACATATGCAGTTAAGTACGTGATTGACTCATATGCAAACAGTAGCATTATGTGCAGTTTTCATCTATGACTAATTTCATCTCTATTATTTACAAAAGAGAACATAAATAAAAATATGAAAATTTACTAAAGGATGAGCACATGGGTACCTCTAGTCGATCGGACAACTGTGAAAGACAAATAACCTCCAACAGTATATGGTGACCATTATGTCCACAACCAAAACCTTTTCAAATCTTGCTTATTTTCAACCCCACACCATCAAGCAAAAGAAAACATGTTCTTACCTACACAAGATTTTGCAACCAACATCACCCAGCACAATAATGTAGAAGACAATTTTCAATCATGAATGTATAAGAACAAAACCTAAGTAGCATCACATACCGCCAGATATGGAGTTTGAAAGTCATTCACAAGAAATACATTTGCATCTTTACCTGACCTGAAGAGGATATATTCAACATGGAAAATAATAAATATGAAAGAGCCAACTTGTATGCATTATATAATTTTTGGCACATAAAGTGTTGAAAAAAGTAGGTCAGAAAAATGGTAGATATTGATGGGCCACTGGTCAACCCCAGGTGGTTTCTTTGTTGATATGGGGTGGTCTTCCTGGCTGTCCTGGAAAGAGCACTATGCAGCTTAGTTATCTTATTTCTGAATGTCAAAGAATTCACTAGAAGGTGGACATCCACCCAGTTCTGTTCAGTGGCGGTGAAACTCGCAGACCTGGCTTGATATTCAAGTTGGTGCTGCTATTCTATGAGTCCATGGTGGTGTCATTGTAGCCACGTTCATGGTCCAGGATTGGTCTGCATACTGGGCTATTTGTATAATGAAATGAGAAACCATTGGGATATAAGGGGGTAAATTTTGTTTACATCAGGTCAGGATGGAGCCTGCCCCCCATAATTCATACAAATGCTGTAAGCATTCCCATTGATTGCACTGATATCTGCTAGGCGTTAGTGTCCAGTTCAGGATGCTTGGTTCATAACTTTTGGCTATACATGTTTCCATATGTACGTTATTGTCTTAGAGACCACATTTGTTCTTTCTTACTGACGGAAAAAATAGAGAGAAGCATAAAGCCACATGATTTATGCTTATATATTAATTTCTTTTCTTGCTGAACATGCATATGTATTTATAGTTGATCCAAATGTATATCATGGTTCAGTTTAGTGAGTGTTGTGTTAACCCTCCTATCAAATTCTTTCAGTCTGAGGTGTTTGCTGTTGCGAATGCACTTCTTGCCACTGGTGCTGTGATTTTGACGCTGAATGTGCTACTGCTGGTGAAATAATGTTCTGTACCAGCTTTGTCTTTTCATTGATATGGGTGTCTTTCATTTTTTTTTTTATTTATGTCTGATGTTCTGTATCACCTTTGTCTTTTCATAGATCTCATTGTATCCTGTAGTTTGTGAGCAAGAAAAATTATGCTTCCTGGAATTGCCTGATCTTTTAAGATGGTCCTTTTCAGTTAAAATAATCAGAAAAGCACTCTGATGTTTTCATTTATTCTGCATCCAGGGTGGACATATTATTTTCTTCCAAACTCTGAGTCTTCTAGGCTATTGCCTCTTCCCTTTGGATATTGGATCCCTAATCTGTCTGTTGAAGATCTATGTGAGAAAATATAGATGGTTGTGGTCTGCATGACACTGGCCTGGAGTTCTTGGGTTGCCTATCCTTTCATGAGTTCAGCTGTGAGTCCGCGAAGAAAAGCCCTTGCATTGTACCCGGATATTTTTATGTATGTATCTTTCGGTTTTCTTATCATTGCGATTAATTACTACTTCTGTGGTGTAATGGAAGTAACTTATGCTTAGGAAGTTCTGTTTTAGGGCTTATAGGTAAACTTTCTGGAATGAAGCATGATCCTCACAGTTTTTCTGTGTATGTACAGCAACTTGAGGAGCAGTACAGGGACACAAAATTGACAGCTACTGCTATTAAGAGTGCATATAGAAGTTACGTAATGTGCCTTTCGTGCTGTTCATCCCTTTTTCTCTAATCTGGAGACACTTTTGAGCATTTGTGCTCATGGTATAACTCATGCTTGCAGCGATCAGTCTTTCTTCACCTGACCTGTGCAACAAGTTGGTTTGGAGTGGGACAGAGACACTTGCAGCTGCTTTTATATCTAATAACAACTGTAAGTGTCATTCGTTTTTTGTTGTAGTCAGCACCCATATAGTTAGGTAGCTTCGATCACATGTAAATGTAGCACAAGATGTAGCAGTACCCCTATTGTGATTGGAAAGAGTTAACAAATATTGGTGAATGTTTGTGTTAAAACACTATTGAATAAAATGGTAACTTTTACTATGTTAAATGTGGTTAGGAATTTTCCAGTACTAGCTACCCCACATGTTGATATAATGTTATTAGAGTATCTGTTACTAGCAATGTTTAACTTATTCGAAACTACAACGTTATAAGGCATGACTGAAGTGTGAAAGAAAGTTAGTTCAAGAGTTGTGTGTCGGTATTGAATACATAACCAACTTCCCGGCGCTACGTTACAGTTTATAATTCTAAATTAAACTATGATCATATAATTTAGAAAAAGGGAAAACCTGTAACTTGGTTCAACTCAAATTTATTTTAATGGTCCGAATAACACTAATTTGTTTATGGTTTAAGAAAAATGTCAAGTTTCTTTGTATCAAAAAAATAAATTACACAAACACAGAGAGAGACGTCTGAAAATATATAAGGCACAGGTTTGGTCTTGAAAACAGACACAAATATATACTTATATTTATGTAAGGCGGAGTAGATGGAATGCAATTTTATGGGATACGGAAATAGATGAATGAACCTATCCCCTAGTTATGAATAGTAGTACCGGATTGTTAGAAAACCAATCAGCTACCACAAAATTACCGCAATTTAAGTCAAACTAAGAGCACTAGATAAGGAACTTTAGTTGATTTTTATTATTTTAGGGTTTAGGGGAACTAAATAAAAACATGAATGATTGTTATTCCCATTAACAGAAGCTAATTCTTATAATTGACCGTTAATGTAATGCAATATGTTGTTAAAAGGAGCTCAAAGAATGTACAGCATATCGGCTAGTCAACCTTTTTTTCTTAATCACCTGAGAATAGTAATTGATGGTTACAGTTTCTCATGAACAACGTTAATGTTATCTATATAGTTGTTAGCTCCATGTATGTGTTGTTATATGTTGACTGCTAATTATTAGTTTTCTCGATTTAGATAAAAATTGTAAATTTCTTGTTATGTTCTTATACATATAGTTTGACATGATCAGAGATAATAAGGGAACACCGTGATAATATTTAGGTAGTGTACTTGGACAGCAAGGGAATGGAAAATGAGCGTAATTGGATGTACAGTAAATGTTACATCCGAGAGAAAGGGGGTTTTTCGGAGGAGTGGAGTAGGGGGGTGGAACAGTTTATAAGCTTCGCATGTTCTCATGTCCAGTTCATGAATGGGGACCAAATTAGGTGCCCATGCCGGAAATGTAAGAACCTTCAATTTAGATGTTGTGACGAAGTAAGGGTTCATCTGTATAAGTGGGGATTCATGCCGATGTACTGGAATTGGACATCTCATGGTGAACCCATTAATTTAGTGGGTCTGCCTCAGCCATACCGGTTTCATGAGCATTACGAACATAATTATTCTTCGGTTAACCAGTTCGAAAGAATGGTGTTTGATGCTGTAGGTCCTAATCACCTTTCCATCGATGTTGAGGTGGAAGAGGAGCCGAATGCTGATGCCCGGCGTTTCTATGATGTCCTCGCTTCAGCATCAAGACCATTGTGGGATGGTTGTGAAAAACATTCCGAACTCTCAGCAGCAGTTCGTTTGCTAAATCTAAAATCGGAATACAATATGTCCGAAGGATGTTATGATGGCATTGCGAAGTTGATGCGGGAAACTCAGCCAATAGACAGCAATATGCCGACAACATGGTACGAGACAAAGAAGTTGGTTTCCCGTTTAGGTCTTTCACATATAAAAATTGATGTTTGTGTGAATGATTGCATGCTATTTTGGAAAGATGACCAAGATGCCAGTAGTTGCAAATTCTGTCATGCTCCACGTTATAAGCCAAGGAATGGAAACATAGGGAAAGATCGAGCATTGAAGACCATGCATCACCTCCCACTAATACCTAGACTTCAACGACTATATGCCTCGCCTACTACAACAGAGCATATGCGATGGCATAAAGTACATGCGCCCTCAGCAAATGTGCTCAAACATTCGTCTGATGCTGAAGCATGGAGACATTTTGATAGGACATACCCGTGGTTTGCAGCAGAACCTCGAAATGTTCAACTTGGACTGTGTTCTGATGGTTTCAATCCTTTTGGATCCTCTGGCAGGTAGTACTCTTGCTGGCCGGTGATAGTCACTCCTTATAACCTTCCACCATGGATGTACATGAAGCGTCCATATATGTTCCTAAGCTCCACGATACCAGGACCACGTAGTCCAAGGCAAAAGATTGATGTTTACCTACAGCCGTTAATAGAAGAGTTGAATCTTTTATGGGATGACGGAGTTGAAACATGGGACGTCTCAGTCAAGCAAAACTTTCGCCTTCGAGCGGCACTCATGTGGACTGTTAGTGACTTCCCAGCGTATGGCATGTTATCTGGGTGGATGACTCATGGTAAACTTTCTTGTCCCATATGCATGGAAAATTCGAAGGCATTTACACTCCAACATGGCCGTAAAACATCATTTTTTGACTGCCATCGTCAGTTCTTGGATATGGAACACCCTTATAGAAAAAATAGAGTTTCTTTTAGAAAGGGGAAACTTGAGAAGTCCGCCCTGCCTGAGCGCCTAACAGGGGAAGAAATTTGGGATCGTGTGTCACGGAACGGGGCCCCAGTGCCCCATAATCTTGTAGGCCCTTAGGGATTATGAATCCCACTAAGTTACTATTGGCTAACTATTACTCGTCACTATAAATTAAAATAATTTATATGCAACTAGTTTCTTAGCCTACTCAGTTTAAGATATGCATGCTTCTGTCCTGGCAATGCAAAAGAATAAATTGATCATTGGTTAAAAATGTTGCTCAAGCATTTCAATAAAACATACTTAAAACGTGCCAAGACATTGAAACACTAGTTACTTTGACTACAAGTAATAGTTTGTGCGTACAATATACTTCTAGCATGCACCCAAAAGTAACAAGATGGATTTACATCACAATGTTTCCTATTAGAGGCAACTTTCTTAGTACACAAGGTACTATATACAAGAGACAAAATCTAACTAACTAAGATCATCTACTTGAGCCCCACCTTGAGCTATCCAAGCTCCAAGTGCAAGCCCTTCCTTAGTTCTTGTTCTTGTGCACTCTTAGCCTCTACACTATAAAGGCACAACTTAGTTAGCACATTGCTTAAACCACAAGTAACCTAGAATCACAAGGATTCCCAAGGAAAAATACCTGCAAAAGAGAAAGCTTAGGCCTCAACTATCAACTAGTGACTAGGCCCGGAGTTAGACGTGCACAATAAACTCAAGGGAGTGAGTACTTGAAAGTACTCAGTAAGGATCCCTTGAATACCTGCAAGAAGATAGCAGCAACCAAGATGCAACCATGGCAAACAGGCAACCAAACAAACGAATCAACCAACAAACAACTCAAACAATCAACAAACATATATAAGATATGCAATGCGTGAATGTATGATATGAAATGCACATAATGCATGCACTTGCACTTGGGACTTTCTGCACTCCAGGTGCCATAAAACTTGCCGTGAACTCAACTGGCGGAGATACTTGAGATACTGGCCCTCGTATCCCGGGTACTTTACCTCCCTAGTCCCACCTAGGGGTTCTAGAGTAGGTCGTCACCCCTCTCAAACTTACCCGCCTTTACCCTTAACTCAATGCGCAGGGTAGCCATCCTATGCGGTTTAACTAGCCAAACCCTTAAGGTTTAAGTTAGAGCATTCGTTGTGGCTTACTTACCAAACCAACTGGTTCGGTCGGGATCGACTTAGGTTTTCCTCTTCATTGACCATAGGTAAATGACATTCTACTCGGCCAACAAAGAGTCTAAAAACCCACTTAATCCCCTTAGTGCTCATCTAGAAGCTTAAGCACTTTAATTTTCTTAGCCACCAATTCATACTCTTTCTTAACCACACAACTTAACTACCACTTAAATAATGCATAATTCCCAGCTTAGGAACAAGTTCTAGACCCAACCGAGGCTACGGAACGTCTTAACTTAGCCTAGGGATGAAACCCGAGAGTTTGAGACACTCTTAGGATGCCCGAAGCTTAGGGGCAAAATGCCTTGGCGGCGCCGTTGGCGACGCGTCGCCAAAGGCATCAGTGTTCGGAGAACTTTTTCACTTCTCGGCGACGCATCACCAACTCCGGCGACGCGTCGCCAATATGGCGTCGATACTGGCGACGCGTCACCAACGCTTTCCAGCGTTGCGCGACAGCATGCAACCTTGCACGAAAACTGCTCAAACTTTCTCATCCCAAACTCAAATCACTTGGGTCTTGTTTCTAACTCATTCCCACACAAAACACTACATTTCTATGCATTATTTGAGCTTAATTAACTTGAACCCTTACCTCAATTTAGCTACAAAGCAAGAATTGGAACACAAGCCACCTTAGCTCAATCAAGCTCCCTTTGAGTTCCTCACCTATAACCAATGTGATATGGCACTAAATACTTCAAACCAAGACCATTTCTAGCTATGGAAACAACTTAGAACCAACCTAAAAGAACCCAAAAAGCTTACCCACGAAATTTGAGTCCAAACAAGCCTCCAAGAGCTAATTAAAGCTAGCGCACCAACCAAGAACCTTGAGGCTCCCTACCAACACCTTGGGCCTCCTCAATTTGATGGAGAATTGCAGGAAAATGAAGCTTTGGGAAGCGAATTTGGTGAGGGGAAAGGAGCCACGAAAATGGTGAAGGATGCAAAATGACTTGGGAAGAAGAAGACTTAGCAAATATACTAACTTCCCCTTCCTTAGCAACTTCTCCCTATTTTGCTCTTTAGCCCACAAACTCTCAAATCCTTTAATTTGGTCACTAACTCTCACTCAACACTCACTTTCCTTTGCTCTAAAGGATGCTAAAAAGCTTCACACACTTGATTTCTTGGACACTTTAGCCACTTAAATTCTAAATGGCTTAAATGAACACTTAGTGCCACAATTACTCAAAACTTTCAAAGATGGTTCTAATAGCTAGGATAACTAATGGTCTTGATTTAACTATGCCAAATCACACTTGGGAACTCACTTACTTAATTAAGCTTACCTTTCTTGCTTAACAAGGCGCTAACTTGAGGTACTTAATTTAATGAAACACTTAAACAGAATAAAATAATTACTTACTTGATTAGAACTTTTCATCAACTAGGAGAGCCGTCACATCCTCCCCTCCTTCAGAAATTTGGTCCTCCAAATTCTGACTTAAATGGGTGAATTCATTTGGATATTGCCTTAGCATATCTTGCTTGGTTTCCCAAGTGGCCTCTTCCTCCCCATGGTTAGACCATAGTACCTTGGCCATTGGGATCCGCTTTGTTCTTAGTTTCCGGACTTGGCGGTCAAGAAACTTGACGGGGCGTTCTTCATAACTTAGGTCCTCTCTCAAAGGAATGATGGGTGGGGTTAACACTTGCCCAGGATTCACAAGGCATTTCCTTAAGGAACTCACATGAAATACATTATGAACATGGGTCAAACTTGGTGGTAAAGCCAACCGATAAGCCACTTTTCCCACCCTTTCAAGGATTTCAAAAGGACCAATATACCTTGGTGCCAACTTACCCCTTTGGCCAAACCTAGCCACGCCTTTCATCGGAGAAACTTTAAGGAGTACTTTATCTCCTACCTCAAATTCTAAGTCTTTCCTTTGCACATTGGTATACTTAGCTTGCCGGTCTGAGGCAGTTTTGATCCTTGCTTGGATCAACTTAATCTTTGTCGTGGTCTCGGCAATGATTTCTGGACCAACAGTTATTTCATCAGCTTTATCTGCCCAACAATGCGGTGTCACACACCTACGCCCATACAAAGCTTCGTAAGGCACCATCTTAATAGCTTCTTGATAGCTATTATTATAAGCAAATTCAATCAAGGGCAGATGATGGTCCCAATCCCCTTTAAAATCTATTACACAACTTCGCAACATATCCTCCAAGGTTTGGATCACCCGTTCAGTTTGCCCATCAGTTTGAGGGTGATATGCAGTACTTAGGTTCACAGCGGAACCCATAGCCTTTTGAAAGGCATTCCAAAACCTCGAGACAAAACGGGGATCTCTATCAGATACAATCTGATCAGGAATTCCATGAAGTCTTACCACTTCTCGAATGTACAACTGGGCTAACTTCTCCATGGTATAAGAAATTTTGATGGGGATAAAGTGTTCAGACTTTGTGAACCTATCCATCACCACCCAAATTGAATCATGCTGACTTCTTGTGTTTGGCAACCCAACACAAAAGTCCATGGTGATGGATCCCCACTTTCTTTCTGGGAGGGGTAAACTTTGCAACATTCCTGACGGTCTTTGGTGCTCTGCCTTCACCATTTGACAGTTGAGGCACTTAGACACATATTCATATATGTCCCACTTAAACTTTGGCCACCAGAAATAAGTCCTAAGGTCATGGTACATCTTATTCACACCAGGGTGAACGTTAAGCTTACTCGTATGTGCTTCCTGCAACACCTGTTGCCTTAATTCTACTGGCACATAGAGCCGGTCACCATAGTAAAGTAACCCATCCTTGTACTGAAATTCCTTCAGCACAGTACCATGCTTTTCCTCCCTAGAAACTCTTTTCAAACTTGGGTCATTCTTTTGAGCTTGCTTAACCCTAGCCAGCCATGCTGACTGAATTTCAAGAACCATAACTTGAGTCATTTCCCAATCTCTCCATAATTCATATAAAACTGTGAATTGCTCCGTAACAGGATCTTTTAAGGTATGTGTTACTTGATCCTTGGAGAGAATTACTCCTGAATACTTACGGCTCAAGGCATCAGTAACCACGTTGCCTTTACCAGAACAATAGTCTATCGAGCAATCGTAGTCCTTGATATACTCGATCCATCTTCTCTGCCTCATGTTAAGATCCTTTTGGGTAAATAAATACTTCAGACTTTTATGGTCCGTAAAAATCTTAAAGGATCTTCCCATAAGGTAGTGTCTCCAGAGCTTTAAAGTAAACACAACTGCCTCTAACTCAAGATCATGCACTGGGTAATTCAACTCGTTAGGCCTTAACTGCCTAGACCCATATGCAATCACTTGCTTATCCTGCATCAACACACATCCTAATCCTGTCCCAGATGCATTAGTGTATACCACAAAAGTTTCATGTGGATCTGGTAGGATTAAGATGGGAGCAGAAATTAACCTCTTCTTAAGCTCCTGGAAACTCTCCTCACACTTAGAAGTCCAAATGAACTTCTGTGCCTTCTTTGTCAAGGCAGTCAATGACGACGCTATTATAGAGAATTTCTCAATAAACCTTCGATAATAGCCCGCCAACCCCAAGAAACTCCTAACTTCAGTTACAGTTGTTGGGCGTTTCCACTCTGTAATGCCCGGACTATCCGAAGTGATTAGGTCCCGGGGTAAGTGAATTGGAGCAAAGAATTTTTTTTTATTTGGGAATTAAGTGTAATTAATGTGAGGGGACATTAAATTAAGTGTTGGACATTCATAAAAATTAAGCTTGGCCTTGGCCAAGAAAATTAGTGGTGAAAATGAAGTACTTCAAAAGTGAGGGACTCAATTGAACAAGGGAATTTTTGTAGGTTGGGCTCAATTGCCCAAATTCAAATAATTGGAGGACCTAATTTCTTAAGGTGGGGAGTATTGTTATACCCGGAAAATCATAAAAGATTAATTCCCGGGTTAAGCGGATTAGTGACAGAAAAAGTTTCCTAATCTGGAAACTTGGAAATTTAATCGTGGAGACTTGGAATTTATTTATGGAATGGGCATTAATGAGTGTTGGACACTCTGAGAATTATGCTTGGTTTAGACCAAGAGTGTTAGTGATGAAAATTGTGGAATATAAAGTTGAGGGACTCAATTGCACAAAGGAAAAATTTGTGGGAGGACTTAATTGAAAGGATTGAAGAAAGATAGAGGACTAAGAGTGGAATTTGACCACTTTTCATGGCAATACAAGCCATGGCTGCCACCCTTGCATATTGGCAATAAAAAAATGCCACATCATCCCTCCACTCACCAATTTAAATCCTCCTACATCCTCCACTCACCAATATTTTATTCCCTCCACTATACATGTCTCCCACTCACACATATAATACATTACCTTGGCCCATGCTTGTCTCCACTCACACTATTTTAAAACCCTCCTACATCCCCCACTCAACCTTGTCCCCCACCTTACCCCTTCCACTATTCTTTTACCTTTACTATGTCTCCCACTACACATTCCACTATGAATAAATTATTCCCCCACTAACTTTTGTCCATGGACTATTTTATATGGCAATTTGACTATTTCTCCCCCATTTTGAAATCAAAGGCCGGCCATCCTCCTAAAATATGCATTTGATATGCATTTTGATTTCATTTCCCCTTCATTTATGAGCAATTGGCTGCCACATCATGGAAATGCATTTGACATGCATTTGGATGGCATTTGAATGCCATTTCCCCTCATTTAGCAAGGCATAACCGGCCATATGCTCTCCATTTCATTTCATTTTCATTTCACACATATCTTTCTCTCTTTCTAAAGCCATGGCATTTCTTCAAGCTCATCATCTTCTTCCTCCCTTCTAACTTTCGGCCATGGCTAAAATCACACTCCCTTACACATGTAAACACATTTTCTTGAAGCTTTCAAGCTCCTAAACACATCTAGACCACGAACCAAGTGAGAAATCAAAGAAAACCCATGAAGAAATGCTTGTGAAGTTTCGGCCTTGGTGAGAAAATGGTGTTCTTGAGCTTCATTCAAGAGCTCCATACAAGCATGGCATTTCTAAGCCATGAGAAGCAAGAAAATCAAGGAAGAACAAGCTTAAATTTCAGCCAATTGAATGTTGTAAGTAATCCAAGCTTTCTTGGTGTTTTGATGTATTTTTGAGCTTAGAAAAGTAAGATCTTGCTCACTAATATATTCGGCCATCTTGTGTTCTTGATGTTCTTGAGCTTTACACAAGGATTTCATGGCATGCATGGAGATTTTAAGCCATGGAAAGCAAGAAATCAAGCAAAGATTGAAGAAAAATCATGTTTCTTGAATATTCGGCCATGTTCATATCTTGAGCTTTATGGATGTTTAACCAAGTGTTCTTGGTGTTTATGAGGTGTTGGAAGCCAACAAAGCAAAGATCAAATGAAGGCTTCAAGCATGAAGAAAGTTTCGGCCATGAACATTCTTGGCATTTCAAAGCTCTAAACCAAGTGTTCTTGGTACTTGTGAGCTTTTGTGGTCATTTTAAGCAAGAAAAACAAGTGAAGGATGGAAAGAAAACAAGGTGAAGATTCGGCCATGTATGTATCTTGGCATGTTTGAGCTTAAACCAAGTGTTCTTGGTACTAAACAAGCTCTTATGTATGTTTAAGACAAGTTCCAAAAGATGGATGTAAAAAGAAGAGTTTTGAAAGCAATGGAATTTTCGGCCTTGTTGTTGTTTTGATGCCTTGGCATGTTAGCCATGTGGAGCCAAGTGTTCTTGGCATATTTTGAGCTCCTAGAAGACTTGTGAAGCAAAAACCATAAAGAAGAAATGGAAAGCATATTCGGCCATAAGTGCCATTTTGGTGGATGTGTGTTAACCAAGTGTTCTTGGTGGCAAATGTGTTCATAATGGAAATATGGCACTAAAATGGCAAAGAAGAAATCAAGGACAATTCTGTCAACAATTGTTCTTTAGGTTCTTAAGTGAAAACCCAAAGTTTTGGGTAATTTTGGCCAAATGGGCCACAATGGCATTATTGGTAAATGGGCTAAATCCTGAAAAGGTTAATATGGGCCTAATGGCTAAATTGGGCTAAAAATCCTGAAAAGGTAAAATTGGGCTTATGTGGCTCCTATGTTCATTTTGGGCCTAAGTGGTCCTAAGGTCATTTTGGGCCTAAGTACTAAGAAAGCTAAGTTGGGCCTAAGTTATTAAAAGGCCAAATGGGCCTAAGTTATTAAGGGGCCAAGTTGGGCTAGAATTCCAGAACAGGCCAAGTGGGCCTGAATTCTGGAAAGGATTAAGTTGGGCCTGGATTTCCAGAAAAAAAGCCAATGTAGGCCTGAGTTCACAGAAAATTGGGCCTAAGTCAAAGAAAGGCTAAAATGGGCCTTACCTCCTTAAGTTGAGGTCCATTAAGGGAAAAACAAGTTCTACTAACAACAAGCAAGGAAAAGCAAAGGGTTAAGCAACAAGAGGTTACAAAAATTATGGTAAGGATTCCTATACTCACTTTATTGCATGGTGTATCTCCATGATCTTGTTTGTGAGTATTAGTGCCCCTAGGTGATGGTCAAAGAACCATGTGATCCTAGGTGTGCATGCAGGGCTAAGTTGTTTTGTTGCTTCGGCAACTCTGTGTGAGGATTTTCTCATACTCACTTTGTGAGTATTCGGGCACATAGTGCATAGTGGGCTAAGTATCGTTGTTTCGGCAACTATGGTTACTCATGAGTTAAGTGCAAGCATTTAGGTCTTGGCATCGAGTTTGGCCAACTCGATTCCCAAGCTAAGGAGTACTCAGTATGGTATAAGAAATGGTCGACCGATATTGTGTGATATGGAATATGCTAATGCTTGCTTTGCCCATACAGAATTGTGTTATGTGGTGTGTTGTGTTGTGTGCTTCTATGAATTGATTGTGCATGCTGACCCCAATTATTATTATTATTGTTATTTCTACATGCTTTGTGTTTTCTTTGTCTTAGTGTTTTCTTTGCAGGTTTATGGAATAATTGCCATTACGTTCTTGGCATAAGTTAGGCTTTGGAAGCCATATGTTAGGCCTTGGAGGCCATAAGTTGGCTTTGAAAGCCATAAGAAAATACCTCACTAAGTTAGGCATTGGATGCCATTGGATTCCTTATTGAGTTTTATAACTCACCCGCCCTACTCTACTTTTGTAGGTAAAGGAGCTATAGAAAAGCATTATGGTCAAGAGTAATAAATACTCTTTCACATAGTAGAGGTTTGTACATATGTTGCTCAATATTCTAAGTGTCTTAAGTGTTATGGATTGCTTGTGAAACAAGCTAATGTTGTGGACTTCCTTTTGCAGGCATGAGGAGTCTAGAAATTTGTGGGAACAAGGTCTATTAAGGTGGAATGTGTTCTATGGACTTATGAATTATTTGCCATGTATCATGCTTTTGGATATCCTGGCTATTTAAGTGATTATGTTTATTTTCAGTATAACACAATTTTTATGACTTGTAAATATGAATATGGTGTTTTGGTTGCCATGCATGTACTTGGCTAAGCATGATAAAGATCATGAAATGAACACTAAATTCCACATAGGTGTGCTAGCTTGTTTCTGAGAGCAATAAAACCCTAAAAGTAAATAGTTAATGAGCTAGTACCGGTAAGTATCCTGGGGTTCGTGCCCTTAAGTTGTAATAATAATAATAATTTTAAATGCCCCTTTTGTGAAATAAGACTTCCGCTGTATTGTTTAAAGTAATCGGGCCCGAATGGGCCAGGGGCAAGTGTGGGCACGACAGCTTGGTATCAGAGCATGGTTGCTCTTAAGGACCAAAGTTTTGGTCTATGATTGCTTATAGTATAGACTTGTTCCCACATAGGTTAAGTCCACTAGGTTGAGTCACTTATGAATATTGAGCATATATATTGTGTGCCTTGTTTTGTTGTTATGAACAGGATGAGAACCAGAAATATGAATAAAGGCCAAAGTGAAATGAAGCTTCCCCTGATGGGAATAAGCATACTGGCTATGTGCCAGAAGCCAAGTTAGGGCTACTAAGCCTGATAGGGCAGAATGATACTGGGCCTAGCATTGATGCCCAGGGAAGATTGGAAGGCAATACTGAATTATGGTGGCGAGTAGTCCATAGGACTTATGCTAGCGACATGCTAGGTGGCCCACTCACAGGAGAAGAGTAATAAGATGACCACTCACAGTGCTTCACTGAAAAGATCAGAAGCAGGTTAAGTTTAGCATGTTCGGGCAAAAGTAGCTCTCAGTGTTGGAGTATGAGCATAGATTCAGTGATCTCAGTCGGTATGTCCCATAGTATAATGGTCGGGAATACCTAAGGCCAAGGAGTTTCTTCGAGAACTATGACCCTGGAGAAAGAATTCCGAGGGTAAGCCATGAGAGGCCCTGGGAAAACTAGTATGATGTAGAAGCCATCTGAGAAGCAGAAAAAGCTTGGCATATGAGCCAAGAAAGGATAACAACAAAGAAAAGAAGGCAGCTCGATATGGACCTTCATGCAAGACTTAAGAAAATTTCATGGCCAAAAGCCATGCTACAGACTCATAGAAAGTTATCTTAAGTAGGTACCCAGGATCACTGGGTAAGATAGTGTACTGCCAGGAAAGAAGAACAGAGGAGCCCTCACGGGTTTAGTAATTGATGGGCACAGAGGCAAATGCCCATGAGGAGGCCAAATATACTTCCACCTCCACTGAGAAGGGGTCAAGGCCCCAATGTGCATCAGGATAAAAGCAGAAAAAGACAAATTCAGACTACTGGAAAAGTATTCCAGATTAAGGCTTCGAGGAGAGCACAAGAGGACCATGATGTCAAAAGGAGCTGAGGATGCTGAGAAAGAAATGGATCAGGTCAGGTTGGGTTAGAAAGACCTTGACAGGTAACACTTTCTTCAACGGTTATGAAGTATCAGCTTTAATTAATATCGGTGCATCTTTGTATCTTCTAAGCTAGTCAAAGAATGAACTAGAATTATGCACTGAAGTATGCCTGGTTAGAACTATCAGGAATGAAATTTTTGAATAATATATGGGAGAAAGTTTTCATGCTTAAGGCTTGGTAAAATAGAAACCAAGGAAGAATAAATAAAATTACTAGCCTATGACTATGACATTATATTGGGTATGGACTGGCTTAATGCCAATAGGGTAGTCATAGACTGTGGTGCCAGGAAACTTTGTTTGCCTGGATATGAACCACAATTTCTGGAAGGCTTTCCTGGGTTAGTCCCAGAGGGTCTCTTAAAAGTGGTGGAACACAAAGCCTATTAATGAAAGGTGAATACCTAAGGTTAAAAGGAACTGAAGCATAAATAAAGCTGGATAACATAACCAGAATAATAAAATTCCTTGAAGTGTTCCCCACAAATCTCCTAAGACTTCTCCCTATAAGAAAGGTTAAGTTTGAGATCGGGCTGGTGCTAGAATTGCACCAACATCCATTGCTCCTTACCGGATAGCTATTCCTGAATTTATGGAGCTAGGAATGTAACTAGAAAAGTTGATTAAGAAAGATTTCTCAAGGCCAAGAACATCTACCTGGAAGGCATCTATACTTCTGTAATGGAGGAAGCTAAACCTCGAACCTAGAGATTTCCAGCGGAGAATCGAGGAAGAAATGTCCCAAAGACAACTTTCAGGACCAGATATGGTCACTTTGAGTACACAGTGATGCCATTTGGGCTCACAAATGCACCAGCCTTTTTTATGGACCTTATGCAAAGAGTGTTTAAAGCTCATTTAGACCACTTTGTTGTGGTATTTATTGATGACATATTGGCATACTCAAAAGGTGAAGAAGCCCATAAGTAGCACCTAAGAGTGGTGCTAAGCCTGATAAAGGAACATGAATTATATGGCAAACTAAGTAAATGCCAATTATGGGCTAAGGAAATTGAAATCCTTGGAAAGTTGATCAATAAGCAGGGTTTACCTATGGATCCTGCGAAGATAAAGCGATCTTAGAATGGAAGAAACCTCTGAGTGTGAGGAACTGGAAAGCAGATTGACTGCGGCCCACTACTAGATTTCACCGGACCCTGAGAAGTATCAGATATTTACTGATGGGATGGGCTGAGTCTTATGAAAAAGAGAAACAAGCTATGACTTGTGAATCAAGGCAACTAAGACCTTATGAGAAGAGTTATCCAGTATATAATCTAGAGTTAAAAGAGAGAGTTAAAACAAAAAGGGAGAATGATGAATGTTTATATGGCTAAGAAGGGGACTGACGGATGATTAGAGTAGTCCACCAGTGTTCTGGTAATAAACTACATGCTACCTGAGCATGATATTTTGAAAACTTAGGAAATTTGGAGGACCAAATTTCTTAAGGTGGGGAGTGTTGTAATGCCCGGACTATCCGAAGTGATTAGGTCCCGGGGTAAGTGAATTGGAGCAAAGAATTTTTTTTTATTTGGGAATTAAGTGTAATTAATGTGAGGGGACATTAAATTAAGTGTTGGACATTCATAAAAATTAAGCTTGGCCTTGGCCAAGAAAATTAGTGGTGAAAATGAAGTACTTCAAAAGTGAGGGACTCAATTGAACAAGGGAATTTTTGTAGGTTGGGCTCAATTGCCCAAATTCAAATAATTGGAGGACCTAATTTCTTAAGGTGGGGAGTATTGTTATACCCGGAAAATCATAAAAGATTAATTCCCGGGTTAAGCGGATTAGTGACAGAAAAAGTTTCCTAATCTGGAAACTTGGAAATTTAATCGTGGAGACTTGGAATTTATTTATGGAATGGGCATTAATGAGTGTTGGACACTCTGAGAATTATGCTTGGTTTAGACCAAGAGTGTTAGTGATGAAAATTGTGGAATATAAAGTTGAGGGACTCAATTGCACAAAGGAAAAATTTGTGGGAGGACTTAATTGAAAGGATTGAAGAAAGATAGAGGACTAAGAGTGGAATTTGACCACTTTTCATGGCAATACAAGCCATGGCTGCCACCCTTGCATATTGGCAATAAAAAAATGCCACATCATCCCTCCACTCACCAATTTAAATCCTCCTACATCCTCCACTCACCAATATTTTATTCCCTCCACTATACATGTCTCCCACTCACACATATAATACATTACCTTGGCCCATGCTTGTCTCCACTCACACTATTTTAAAACCCTCCTACATCCCCCACTCAACCTTGTCCCCCACCTTACCCCTTCCACTATTCTTTTACCTTTACTATGTCTCCCACTACACATTCCACTATGAATAAATTATTCCCCCACTAACTTTTGTCCATGGACTATTTTATATGGCAATTTGACTATTTCTCCCCCATTTTGAAATCAAAGGCCGGCCATCCTCCTAAAATATGCATTTGATATGCATTTTGATTTCATTTCCCCTTCATTTATGAGCAATTGGCTGCCACATCATGGAAATGCATTTGACATGCATTTGGATGGCATTTGAATGCCATTTCCCCTCATTTAGCAAGGCATAACCGGCCATATGCTCTCCATTTCATTTCATTTTCATTTCACACATATCTTTCTCTCTTTCTAAAGCCATGGCATTTCTTCAAGCTCATCATCTTCTTCCTCCCTTCTAACTTTCGGCCATGGCTAAAATCACACTCCCTTACACATGTAAACACATTTTCTTGAAGCTTTCAAGCTCCTAAACACATCTAGACCACGAACCAAGTGAGAAATCAAAGAAAACCCATGAAGAAATGCTTGTGAAGTTTCGGCCTTGGTGAGAAAATGGTGTTCTTGAGCTTCATTCAAGAGCTCCATACAAGCATGGCATTTCTAAGCCATGAGAAGCAAGAAAATCAAGGAAGAACAAGCTTAAATTTCAGCCAATTGAATGTTGTAAGTAATCCAAGCTTTCTTGGTGTTTTGATGTATTTTTGAGCTTAGAAAAGTAAGATCTTGCTCACTAATATATTCGGCCATCTTGTGTTCTTGATGTTCTTGAGCTTTACACAAGGATTTCATGGCATGCATGGAGATTTTAAGCCATGGAAAGCAAGAAATCAAGCAAAGATTGAAGAAAAATCATGTTTCTTGAATATTCGGCCATGTTCATATCTTGAGCTTTATGGATGTTTAACCAAGTGTTCTTGGTGTTTATGAGGTGTTGGAAGCCAACAAAGCAAAGATCAAATGAAGGCTTCAAGCATGAAGAAAGTTTCGGCCATGAACATTCTTGGCATTTCAAAGCTCTAAACCAAGTGTTCTTGGTACTTGTGAGCTTTTGTGGTCATTTTAAGCAAGAAAAACAAGTGAAGGATGGAAAGAAAACAAGGTGAAGATTCGGCCATGTATGTATCTTGGCATGTTTGAGCTTAAACCAAGTGTTCTTGGTACTAAACAAGCTCTTATGTATGTTTAAGACAAGTTCCAAAAGATGGATGTAAAAAGAAGAGTTTTGAAAGCAATGGAATTTTCGGCCTTGTTGTTGTTTTGATGCCTTGGCATGTTAGCCATGTGGAGCCAAGTGTTCTTGGCATATTTTGAGCTCCTAGAAGACTTGTGAAGCAAAAACCATAAAGAAGAAATGGAAAGCATATTCGGCCATAAGTGCCATTTTGGTGGATGTGTGTTAACCAAGTGTTCTTGGTGGCAAATGTGTTCATAATGGAAATATGGCACTAAAATGGCAAAGAAGAAATCAAGGACAATTCTGTCAACAATTGTTCTTTAGGTTCTTAAGTGAAAACCCAAAGTTTTGGGTAATTTTGGCCAAATGGGCCACAATGGCATTATTGGTAAATGGGCTAAATCCTGAAAAGGTTAATATGGGCCTAATGGCTAAATTGGGCTAAAAATCCTGAAAAGGTAAAATTGGGCTTATGTGGCTCCTATGTTCATTTTGGGCCTAAGTGGTCCTAAGGTCATTTTGGGCCTAAGTACTAAGAAAGCTAAGTTGGGCCTAAGTTATTAAAAGGCCAAATGGGCCTAAGTTATTAAGGGGCCAAGTTGGGCTAGAATTCCAGAACAGGCCAAGTGGGCCTGAATTCTGGAAAGGATTAAGTTGGGCCTGGATTTCCAGAAAAAAAGCCAATGTAGGCCTGAGTTCACAGAAAATTGGGCCTAAGTCAAAGAAAGGCTAAAATGGGCCTTACCTCCTTAAGTTGAGGTCCATTAAGGGAAAAACAAGTTCTACTAACAACAAGCAAGGAAAAGCAAAGGGTTAAGCAACAAGAGGTTACAAAAATTATGGTAAGGATTCCTATACTCACTTTATTGCATGGTGTATCTCCATGATCTTGTTTGTGAGTATTAGTGCCCCTAGGTGATGGTCAAAGAACCATGTGATCCTAGGTGTGCATGCAGGGCTAAGTTGTTTTGTTGCTTCGGCAACTCTGTGTGAGGATTTTCTCATACTCACTTTGTGAGTATTCGGGCACATAGTGCATAGTGGGCTAAGTATCGTTGTTTCGGCAACTATGGTTACTCATGAGTTAAGTGCAAGCATTTAGGTCTTGGCATCGAGTTTGGCCAACTCGATTCCCAAGCTAAGGAGTACTCAGTATGGTATAAGAAATGGTCGACCGATATTGTGTGATATGGAATATGCTAATGCTTGCTTTGCCCATACAGAATTGTGTTATGTGGTGTGTTGTGTTGTGTGCTTCTATGAATTGATTGTGCATGCTGACCCCAATTATTATTATTATTGTTATTTCTACATGCTTTGTGTTTTCTTTGTCTTAGTGTTTTCTTTGCAGGTTTATGGAATAATTGCCATTACGTTCTTGGCATAAGTTAGGCTTTGGAAGCCATATGTTAGGCCTTGGAGGCCATAAGTTGGCTTTGAAAGCCATAAGAAAATACCTCACTAAGTTAGGCATTGGATGCCATTGGATTCCTTATTGAGTTTTATAACTCACCCGCCCTACTCTACTTTTGTAGGTAAAGGAGCTATAGAAAAGCATTATGGTCAAGAGTAATAAATACTCTTTCACATAGTAGAGGTTTGTACATATGTTGCTCAATATTCTAAGTGTCTTAAGTGTTATGGATTGCTTGTGAAACAAGCTAATGTTGTGGACTTCCTTTTGCAGGCATGAGGAGTCTAGAAATTTGTGGGAACAAGGTCTATTAAGGTGGAATGTGTTCTATGGACTTATGAATTATTTGCCATGTATCATGCTTTTGGATATCCTGGCTATTTAAGTGATTATGTTTATTTTCAGTATAACACAATTTTTATGACTTGTAAATATGAATATGGTGTTTTGGTTGCCATGCATGTACTTGGCTAAGCATGATAAAGATCATGAAATGAACACTAAATTCCACATAGGTGTGCTAGCTTGTTTCTGAGAGCAATAAAACCCTAAAAGTAAATAGTTAATGAGCTAGTACCGGTAAGTATCCTGGGGTTCGTGCCCTTAAGTTGTAATAATAATAATAATTTTAAATGCCCCTTTTGTGAAATAAGACTTCCGCTGTATTGTTTAAAGTAATCGGGCCCGAATGGGCCAGGGGCAAGTGTGGGCACGACACACTCCACCACAGCCTTTACCTTTTCTGGGTCCACACTTAATCCCTGAGCATTTATAATATGTCCAAGGAAAGGAATTTCACTTGCCCAAAATTGGCGCTTAGATAGTTTTGCATAAAATTGATTATTCTTGAGCACTTGCAAAGCTATCTCTAAATGTTTCTCATGCTCGTGGGGAGTCGGGGAATACACCAATATATCATCAATAAACACCTCAACAAACTGGTCTAGATAGGGCCTAAAAATCCAATTCATGGCATCCATGAAAACTGCCGGAGCATTAGTCACTCCAAATGGAATAACTATGTACTCATAATGCCCATACCTAGTCCTGAATGCAGTCTTTGGGATATCTTCATCCTTTACTCTTATCTGGAAATATCCAGACCTTAGGTCTATTTTGGGAAAGACCTTCGCCCCTCTTAATCTATCAAATAGATCATCAATTCTGGGCAATGGGTATTTGTTCTTTACAGTCACTGCATTCAGTTTTCTATAATCTATACACAACCTTAAGGTTCCATCCTTTTTCTTTACAAACAACACTGGAGCACCCCAAGGGGAAACACTTGGCCTTATAAAGCCCTTCTCAAGCAATTCTTCTAATTGCTTTTTCAACTCATCCATTTCAGGTGCTGACATCCTATAAGGGGGTATAGAAATTGGTTCTGCCCCAAGCTGTAAGTGTATGGAGAATTCAATCTCCCTTCTTGGGGGTAATCCTGGGAGGTCTACAGGAAAAACTTCTGGAAATAGATTGGCTACTTGAATTTCCTTGAGTTACTCCTCGACTGCCACCCCATTCAACGAGCAAGTCACCACCTCACTCGAAATGGGAATGGACTCCATCAACTTGAGGTGCAAACTCTTAGCACTACTTGCCAAACCGCCCGTGCAAGTCACACTTACCCCTGAGGTATCCTTAAGGGTGACCTTATAACCTGCACAGTCGATCTGGGCCTTATACCTACTTAACCAATCCATCCCAAGAACAACATCATAAGGAATTGAAGTCAAGACCCAAAGGTCACTCAAAAACTTACGACCTCCTAATTCCAAACGATACCCTATGAGCAACTTATTGGTAAAAACAATATTCCTCCCAATAGACTTAATGAACCTCATCTCATCCAACAAAGTTCTTTGTAAATCAAACTTATCAACCATGCTTAAGGAAATGACAGAAATAGCAGCACTAGTATCAAACAAAATTCTAATACTACTATCCTGAACATTAAAATTACCTTGCACGGCTGTAGGCTCCCTGGGTGTTTGGCTCGTCAAAGCAAAAACTCGTGGTGGCACAGGGGCCCTGACAAAAGCACTTCCAACTCCTGAGGTTCCCGATCTTCCTTGACCTTGATCCTGCCTAAGCCTTGGGCACTCCTTAGCCCAATGTCCCGGCTGGCGGCAGTAATTACAGAGATCGGTTCCAAGGGTGCAAGGTTTGTTACCATGAAATCTTTGACACTTAGGACAACGGCCCTTCCCAACCTTCTTAACTTTCTTGGAGGGTCCTTGGTCTCCTCCCATGCTAGGCCTTTTGTCCATTAACCTTGAGTGCACCGGAACCCTTGGCTCAATGGCCTTTTTCTTGGGTTTTGCTTCCATCAACTCCCTTTCCAACACTAAGGCCTTTTGAACGGCCTCATGATAGGTTCGAACTACAATCACCGTTAAGAAGCTCCTTAATTCCACTTTAAGTCCACGAATGAACTTATTTGCCTTTAGTTCATCTTTTCCGGCCAAATGAGGAGCATACCGAAAAGAAGAACTAAACTTCCTTTCATACTCATGGACCGTCAAACTTCCCTGTATCAACTCATCAAATTCAATCCGCTTTTGATCTTGGGCCGCCTCACTATTGAATTCATTCCGAAATTCCTTCTCAAATTCGGTCCAATCAAGCTCTTTAGGCCTTTGCCCGATCCTCCCTTCATTGTAAGAGTCAAGCCTCTCCATGACATCTTTCCACCATAATGAAGCCTTGCCTTCTAAAAAGAAAGGCACTAAATCCATCTTGGCTTTATCATCCAACTTCATGTTCTTGAAGATTTCATTAATCTGATACAACCATCCCTCAGCCATGTCGGGATCTCTTATGCCATTAAACTTTGGAGTATTGATATCTCGGCATAAGGAAACAAGTCCCATATGGTCTGGAATAACAGGTCTCCTTCTTTTCCTTCGTGGATGGATGTCCTTCTCATCTTCTTCCTCATTATCCTCTTCAGAGTCCACTTGAACATGCTCATTTACTTGCTCTTGACCTTGCACTTGCCCTTGGGGTGGGGGATTTCTCCCCTGACCTTGGTGCACCGTTGGCCCTTGGTGCACGTTGGCCCTTACCCCATTAGGGTCCTTCAAGGTCTCTCCCTGATTTGGAGGTTGAGCACGCTCCTCTAGTAGAATAGCCATGCCATGTAGCATTCGATCCATCGACTCATTAAGTCTCCTCAACAAGGAAACCACTTCCCTCATGTCTGCCCCACTGGGGTCACTAGTTCCTACACCAGAACCCTGAGCCTCAGTAGCAGCACCTGCCCGAGTGTTCACCATAATACTTGCAACCACAGCTAGAAGACCGCACCCAGAGCAACTCATAAGCAGTGCTAACCACACTTAGCACAAGAACACTTAGATCTTAGTTCACTTATTGCCTCTACTAGGAACATTGACCCGCTCTGATACCAAAAACTGTCACGGAAAGGGGCCCCAGTGCCCCATAATCTTGTAGGCCCTTAGGGATTATGAATCCCACTAAGTTACTATTGGCTAACTATTACTCGTCACTATAAATTAAAATAATTTATATGCAACTAGTTTCTTAGCCTACTCAGTTTAAGATATGCATGCTTCTGTCCTGGCAATGCAAAAGAATAAATTGATCATTGGTTAAAAATGTTGCTCGAGCATTTCAATAAAACATACTTAAAACGTGCCAAGACATTGAAACACTAGTTACTTTGACTACAAGTAATAGTTTGTGCATACAATATACTTCTAGCATGCACCCAAAAGTAACAAGATGGATTTACATCACAATGTTTCCTATTAGAGGCAACTTTCTTAGTACACAAGGTACTATATACAAGAGACAAAAACTAACTAACTAAGATCATCTACTTGAGCCCCACCTTGAGCTATCCAAGCTCCAAGTGCAAGCCCTTCCTTAGTTCTTGTTCTTGTGCACTCTTAGCCTCTACACTGTAAAGGCACAACTTAGTTAGCACATTGCTTAAACCACAAGTAACCTAGAATCACAAGGATTCCCAAGGAAAAGTACCTGCAAAAGAGAAAGCTTAGGCCTCAACTATCAACTAGTGACTAGGCTCGGAGTTAGAACCTGCACAATAAACTTAAGGGAGTGAGTACTTGAAAGTACTCAGTAAGGATCCCTTGAATACCTGCAAGAAGATAGCAGCAACCAAGATGCAACCATGGCAAACAGGCAACCAAACAAACGAATCAACCAACAAACAACTCAAACAATCAACAAACATATATAAGATATGCAATGCGTGAATGTATGATATGAAATGCACATAATGCATGCACTTGCACTTGGGACTTTCTGCACTCCAGGTGCCATAAAACTTGCCGTGAACTCAACCGGCGGAGGTACTTGAGATACTGGCCCTCGTATCCCGGGTACTTTACCTCCCTAGTCCCACCTAGGGGTTCTAGAGTAGGTTGTCACCCCTCTCAAACTTACCCGCCTTTACCCTTAACTCAATGCGCAGGGTAGCCATCCTATGTGGTTTAACTAGCTAAACCCTTAAGGTTTAACTTAGAGCATTCGTTGTGGCTTACTTACCAAACCAACTGGTTCGGTCGGGATCGACTTAGGTTTTCCTCTTCATTGACCATAGGTAAATGACGTTCTACTCGGCCAACAAAGAGTCTAAAAACCCACTTAATCCCCTTAGTGCTCATTTAGAAGCTTAAGCACTTTGATTTTCTTAGCCACCAATTCATACTCTTTCTTAACCACACAACTTAACTACCACTTAAATAATGCATAATTCCCAGCTTAGGAACAAGTTCTAGACCCAACCGAGGCTACGGAACGTCTTAACTTAGCCTAGGGATGAAAACCGAGAGTTTGAGACACTCTTAGGATGCCCGAAGCTTGGGGGCAAAATGCCTTGGCGGCGCCGTTGGCGACGCGTCGCCAAAGGCATCAGTGTTCGGAGAACTTTTTCACTTCTCGGTGATGCATCACCAACTCGCGTCGCCGATCGCCAATATGGCGTCGATACTGGCGATGCGTCACCAACGCTTTCCAGCGTTGCGCGACAGCGTGCAACCTTGCACGGAAACTGCTCAAACTTTCTCATCCCAAACTCAAATCACTTGGGTCTTGTTTCTAACTCATTCCCACACAAAACACTACATTTCTATGCATTATTTGAGCTTAATTAACTTGAACCCTTACCTCAATTTAGCTATAAAGCAAGAATTGGAACACAAGCCACCTTAGCTCAATCAAGCTCCCTTTGAGTTCCTCACCTATAACCAATGTGATATGGCACCAAATACTTCAAACCAAGACCATTTCTAGCTATGGAAACAACTTAGAACCAACCTAAAAGAACCCAAAAAGCTTACCCACGAAATTTGAGTCCAAACAAGCCTCCAAGAGCTAATTAAAGCTAGCGCACCAACCAAGAACCTTGAGGCTCCCTACCAACACCTTGGGCCTCCTCAATTTGATGGAGAATTGCAGGAAAATGAAGCTTTGGGAAGCAAATTTGGTGAGGGGAAAGGAGCCACGAAAATGGTGAAGGATGCAAAATGACTTGGGAAGAAGAAGACTTAGCAAATATACTAACTTCCCCTTCCTTAGCAACTTCTCCCTCTTTTGCTCTTTAGCCCACAAACTCTCAAATCCTTTAATTTGGTCACTAACTCTCACTCAACACTCACTTTCCTTTGCTCTAAAGGATGCTAAAAAGCTTCACACACTTGATTTCTTGGACACTTTAGCCACTTAAATTCTAAATGGCTTAAATGAACACTTAGTGCCACAATTACTCAAAACTTTCAAAGATGGTTCTAATAGCTAGGATAACTAATGGTCTTGATTTAACTATGCCAAATCACACTTGGGAACTCACTTACTTAATTAAGCTTACCTTTCTTGCTTAACAAGGCGCTAACTTGAGGTACTTAATTTAATGAAACACTTAAACAGAATAAAATAATTACTTACTTGATTAGAACTTTTCATCAACTAGGAGAGCCGTCACATCGTGTGTCTCAGTTGCCATCAGTCATTGAAACAGGTAACATATGCAAGATGCAAGGTTATGGGGAAACACACAATTGGACAAAGCGTAGCATTTTTTGGACATTACCTTATTGGAGAACAAACCTCATCCGACATAACATTGATATCATGCATATTGAAAAAAATGTCTTTGACAATATATTCAACACTATCATGGATATGAAGAATAAAACGAAAGACAACGTCAAGGCACGTAGAGATATGGAGATACTGTGTAAACGGCCAGAGTTGAATGTAATTGACTTAGAATGTGGGGGTGTATTCAAACCTAAGGCTGCATTCACACTGACCGAAAACCAAAAGTCTGATGTGTTAATGTGGGTAAAGTCACTCAAACTTCCAGATGGGTATGTGTCAAACTTCAGCAGGTGTATTGACAATAGCTCGACCAGAATGTATGGAATGAAAAGTCATGATTGCCATGTATTTATGCAACGCTTACTTCCCATCGTATTTCAGGCACTCCCGAAAAACATATGGAAACCATTAACTGAATTGAGCCAATTCTTCCAGGATCTTTGCTTGCCTGAATTACATGTTGATGATCTGCAGTCTCTACGAACTAGCATCCCAATAATACTATGCAGGTTGGAGAGGATTTTTCCACCGGCCTTCTTCAACTCTATGGAACATTTACCTGTCCACTTGGCATATGAAGCATTAATTGGTGGACCTGTTCATTATCGTTGGATGTTCTAGTTTGAGCGGTAAGCTTTAATTTAATATAATATCCACCTTAATGTCAGTTGATATGCTTCGTAACACGCTCTGTAATAAGCAGGTGTTTAGGTAATCTTAAGCATAGAGTATCGAATAAGGCTCGTGTTGAAGGGTCGATATGCAATGCCTATTTGATCGAGGAGACATCAACTTTTTGCTCATACTATTTTAAGTCCCACATTCCCCGAATGGGTAATAGGGTTCCAAGGAATGATGATGGTGGGCAAGTTACACAAGATGGAACATTGTGGAAAATATTCACATATCCTGGACGTCCATATGGACAGTCAAAGTATCGGTTTTTGAATGATATTGAGCTGTAAGCTGCAACATTGTATATCCTTTTGAACTGTGATGAGATAAAACCATATATCACGTACGTAGTAAATGCATATAATTTGATCAGACATGTGCATAAGTTTACCAAAGTACTAACTTATTACCACGTAATTTTGTGATTTGAGAACAGAAAGTTTGTTGAATTGTTGCATCTGATGACACCAAACATATATGAGTTAGAAGTTGATGAGAGAATTGAAAAGGATTTCGCAACATGGCTACAACATTATGTAAGTCGTGTTACTCACATATCACGGAAAAAGTACACCAATGACTCTAACAACATTGTTTCACTTCCTGTCGGTGAGTGACAGTGGTAATGGCGAAGTAAGTCAAATGCTATGGGATGTAGCATGTGGGCCTTCACGACGCGTTGAGTGCTGGCCTGTATTTTTCGTAAATGGATACAAGTTTTGGACTGTTGCATGGGGTGAGGGCAAATCAACGTATAACAGTGGGGTGTGGTTAAAATGCACTGCATCAACCAATAATGTTGAAACTGAGTTCTATGGAGTACTTCAAGAAATCATTCAACTGGAGTACCCTAGAATGCCTCATAAGAACGTGGTGTTATTTAGGTGTGACTAGTTTGACACGACACCGGAATGTGGGACACACATTCATAAACAATATAGAATTGTTGAAGTACGTTGCAAACGGAGGTACCCTAAGTATGATCCGTTTATTCTTGCATCGCATGCGGATCAAGTGTATTACACTCCTTACCCAAGTAAGTCAAAAGAGAAGGTTGGTTGGTGGGCAGTTCTTAAGATAAAGCCAAGACGTATTGTTAATTATGAAATAACTGAAGAAACTAAGGCTTTTCAAGAAGCAGTTGGGGAGCGTCTTCAACAAGTGATTCATGATGACCCAATTGACAATTTAGGCGATATAAATGTGGGTGAAACTGTTGATGATGAGATCTGTCAAACTAATGATGTGATGGAAGAAGATGAGATAGATGATGAAGACACAACAACCACAGAGGATGATGAGAAGAGTGAAGTTGAACTCGATGAGTTAGAAACCGAAGATGAAGAAGATGATACTAATGATGTTTAACATTGTATTCCAAACTAGAAATTCTGTTGTAATATTTTTTATTTATGTTTTATTAGTACCGTCGTTATAATAGACACCATGTGAACAACCAGTAAGTATATGAACTATTCTGAATTATAAAGTCAATATTGTTATGCTTATAATGAATTGTTACAGTATTGTGCGAATGGCTGAAAGAGAAGACGATGTTGGTACCCCAGCAAACCAGTATAGAAGGCGGGGACTACCAAAGAAGAACCTGGTCAAAGACTTTGCAAATGCTATTGGCCTTAGAGCATTGAGCAGTAGTGGAGGGAAGCACCCGTCAAGGCATACGGTTGTCGATATGACTCGTCCTATACATAGACCATCACCAGCAGACGATACGATTGTACCGGACACGGGTGTTGCAATGGAGCGTGGAGGCTCAAGATCATCGCACTCAAGTCAGCGTGGAGGTACGCCAACTGAAAGTAGATTGCCTAGAGGTCACTCCCACGAGTCCTCTGATCAGCAAGACTCCTTAGATGGTGGCATGGATTCTTTGAGCCCCGACCGATCTGGTGGCGTGCTATCCCGACGTATTCACATATCACCTTATGCTGATACATGGTATGGTAATTAGTAAACCTCCTGCAAATATTTTGTTTTAACTTTCTGTACTACTTGTTGACAATATTGATATATGTTTTCATTGTCTAGGTTCGTTCCATACGCTGCACAGGACCAGATTGCTCATTGCATAAAGGGTCATTTTCATGGACCATATAGGTCATGGGAGGAGGTTGCCATGGCCGGAGCTGTTGACCAATGGTTTAGTGTCTTCCAGGTTTGCTAGATTCATTGAAAGATATTACAAGTATTATATAGCGTAGCTCACTAAAATTGAATTTGTTCATAATGTTCAGACTAGATGTTCGTGGGACCCTTCTGATCATAATCAGATATTTGCCATTTTCTGTAAATTGGGGAAGAGGCGGTTGTTGCAGTCATATGAAAAAATAAGACGAGAGACAGATCCAACGAAGTGAAAAGAAAAAACAAATTGGATGACGACAGAGACATTAGAGGCACTTGAAGCTTGGTGGGCTTCACCTGAATTCAAGGAGATGTCAGCAAGGATGAGACAGGTTAGATGTGCATCTGGTGAAGAAATGGCAAATTATGCTGGAGGTAGAGTTTCAGTTTCAGGACATAGGCTGAAGATGGTAAGAAAATATAAATTTCAGTTCTTTGAAATTTGTCACAATAAGTATGTAAGTAAAAAAGTATGTCTGAATATTACCATGCAGAAGGAGGCAGATCCGGAGAAACATGATCCAGGCTTCTTCAAACCATGGAACAAGTGCTACACAAAGAAAGATGGAAAGAAGGTGAATAAGAAGATGGAAAATTTTGAGGTCAGTATGAACGAACTTGCTAATAATGGTTAAAAAGAAATTGCATATACTACCATTGCTTACTTGATTAACATCAAGCATTATACAGGCTCAATATATTGCAGAGGTAGAGGAAATAACACAGCGTGCAGACGGTGAGGTTGAGTTCGATGAGGCATTGGTGTTTGTAGAGATTGTTGGGGGGAAAAAAAAGGGCCGCATCACAGGAATGGGTTCTGAGAGTCATTTGGTGCCCAGTCATCGTCGTCGTTCGTACTATGGTGATAGGTCTAGTGCACCAGTCTCATTCACTCAGACATCTCAATTCCAGAATGAGGTTGACCGTCGGGTGGAGGAGAAAGTATCCCAAAGAATGAGCCAGTTGCAGTCACAGGTACAAGAGGACATGGATAGGCGTACTGCACAGATGGAAAGTGGGTATCAGGATCAGTTAGCACAGATGGAGCGCAGACACCAAGATCAGTTGGCAGCCATTTGGCAAGCAATAGGGAAGAATCCGCCAGCTGCACCAGAGTCTGATGGTTAGGTACTAATAATCATAAAACTGGTTGTCATAACGGTAGAAAAATATTCCATTAACTTTTATGACTATAATTATTAACATTTTAGATATGTAAAAAATACATTGTGACACTATATGTATTCTAAATATCAATTGTGATGTTTCTGATGTTTGGATGTGTTTCACATTACAATTGATTACTGGGAGCAACTTTTGTGTTTAGGTTGTAAAGAGTAGACAGCTAACAGAGGTAGGAAGCTGAAAAAAATTATTAACAGACATTAGCGAAGGCAACGCGTCACTAACTAGCGACGGCAACACGTCACGCGTCACTAACTAGCGACAGCAACGCGTCACTAACTAGCGACGGCAACACGTCACTAACTAGCGACGGGTACGCATCACTAACTAGCGACGGCAACGCGTCACTAACTACCGACAGGTCCACGTCACTAACATAAAACAAGTTTTTTGCTCGGGTTGTATAGAATGGACACATATAGTACAAGTTTAGGTGGAAAATTATACGCAGTACGTACTGGTAGTCAAGTGAAACAAGTTAGCGACGGTGACGCGTCACTAAGTTTAAATAGCGACGGTTACGCATCACTAACTAGCGACGGGTAATTGTCACTAACTTCACTAACTAGCGACGGCTACGCGTCACTAACTAGCAACTGGTAATCGTCACTAACTTCACAAACTAGCGACGGTGACGCGTCACTAAGTTCACTCACTAGCGACGGTAACGCGTCACTAACTAGCAACGGATATGCGTCACTAACTAGCGACGGTTACGCGTCACTAACTAGCGACGGTTACGCGTCACTAACTTCACTTGTTAGCGACGGCTACGCGTCACTAACTAGCGACGCCTATTCGTTACTAACTTCACTTACTAGCGAGGGCTACTCGTCACTAACTAGCGACGGCTACGCGTCACTAACTAGCGACGCCTATTCGTTACTAACTTCACTTACTAGCGAGGGCTACTCGTCACTAACTAGCGACGGCTACGCGTCACTAAGTTGCCGGCCTACTGACCACCGGAAAATTAGTGACAGTCTCGGTAGCGACGGCAATACGTTGCTAATTACCGACGGTAGCCGTCGCTAATAAATTAGCGGCGAGTAGATTAGCTACGGACCATTTAGCGACGGTCTGCCGTCGCTAATGATCGTCGCTAAATCGGCTTTTTCTAGTAGTGAAAGGCTTAGGGATGCTTTGAGTAGGAGGAAGAAAATTTAGGGACTAAAGTTGGCATTTTTGTAAGATTCCGTTCACTTTACTTGTAAAATTGATGGAAGGATCATGTTCAGGACAACATACGAAGTTTGCGAACTTTAAGAGGATAAATAAAAGTTAGGGACCCATTTAGAATGACATGAAAAAGTTTGGGATGACAAATGCATTTTACCCATTTAAGAAACCAAGTGCTAACAATTATGACTAGCTAGCACCAAATCTCAATTTTATAAGCAATTAGCCCTAATATAATTTCCTTCAAGAGAAAGGTGTGTTCCCTCCATCCAATATTTATTGATAAGGATATAAGAAATATGAACAAAGCAAAAATCCAACTAGTTGCTGGAAACATAACCCTGATAATGTACATAAAGCTTGGAAAATCCAATGTGTCTATTGTGAAAGATACCCAAGTATAACTCAGCTACATAGTGTTATTGCCAAATCTCATAAACTGTAGCTAGATAATGCAACCTAGGGATCATGACACCATTGAAACCAAGAATAGTTGAAGTTCCTGTCTTTTTTTGAAATCCAGATAAAATGACTTATGTTGAATTGTATTGCATATCACCTCACAGTCAAAAGTTTTACTGTTGAAGATCTTTGCATTTCTTCCATTCCATATGCACCAAACTGTGATGAGAAGAACCATTACCGAAACCTTAATTGCTCTAGCATTCCTTAAATTATGATGCCTTGGATGTAGAACTTTTGAGAGCACACTTGAAACTTGTCAACGAGTGGACCACTAGGTGTAGATGAGATCCCATATAAGTGATATTTGAGTGCAACCAAGCAAAATGTGGTTCGCTTCGTCCAACACAACACCACACAATGGATAGAAGGGATCCACATGACTAATATTTCAAAGAACAATATTCAAGTTTGTAGGTAGCCTGTACTACAATGCTTTTCGGCCAAAAATATGGACCTTGATTGGCACTAATCTGTTCCATAGGGAACCTTTGAGCCAAGCAGCACTATTGGAATTGGCTTTGCCAATTTTCCATTGTACATTAGAGCGGGACTAAGATCCTCACTTATTTTTTCGTTGCACCCTACTTTCTCGTGTGCATTTTTTTTCATCTTTCCCTCTCTCCAAATCTGATTTCATCTTCATCCATCTCACTGTTGTTGCCATCATTGAGCTTTGCTATTCTTTTGGGTCCATCTCCATTACTATTCTTTAGATTTTCATGACCAAAGATGGTCAACGTCGAGCTTGGTCTACCCACTGAACTCTAATTTGTTGAAGGTGGCTCTCTTATACATATTGTGCAAGGTTTCCCAAATCTATCTAAAATTCAGTTAGATCATTGGATCATTGACAGCGACGCAGCAGATCATATTGTGTCTTCATCAGATAATCTTATATGTAAGAGCAATGGTCATTCATTACCTTCTGTACTGCTGCCAAGTGGAGAAAAAATTCCAATTATTTTTGCTGGATCTTTGCCTTTGAATTCCAAATATCATTTGCATAAAGTGTTATGTGTTTTGACAATCAAAGTTGATTTGATATTAGTTAGTTGACTTATACATGAATTAAATTGTTCAGTTACTTTTTCCTTGGACTGGTGTATTTTGCAGAACCTGCTATGAAAAAGATGATTGGTTTGGGTAAACAATGTGACAGCCTTTACTATTTCGTAGCATTGGCAATGGAGAAAACCTTGACCGATTCCCATTCATCTCCAAATCATCGACCAACCTGTAATCTTGCGATCTCACCTACTGATCTCTGGCACAACCGTCTAGGTCATGTTTCTCATTTCCCTTTAAAATTCATTGCCAAGAACTTCTTGAATTTTTCAATTCAGTCTATTGATGCTTGTCCTATTTGTCCTTTAGCTAAGGAAACTTATCTACCTTTTGGTCTTAGCCCCATTTCATCTACCAAACCTTTTGATCTTATTCATTGTGATATTTAGGGTCCTTAAAAGCATCCATCTCTTTCTGGTGCTCATTATTTTATTACAATCATTGATGATTTTTCATAGTTCACTTAGGTTTTTTTAATGCTTCATAAGCATGAGACATAATCTTTATTAAAAAATTTCTTTTCCTTTGTCTCCACACAATTTTCTAGCCGTTTGTACTGATAATAAAGGAGAATTCATTTCATTGCAAAATTTTTTCAATGAAAAAAAAGTAATTTTTCAACACTCATGCATTTATACGCCTCAACAAAATGGGGTTGTAGAGCACAAACATTATCATATTCTTTAAATTGCACAAGCTTTAAAACTGCACGCTAATCTTTCCTCGAAATTTTGGGGAGAATGTGTTCTTATTGTTGTGCACGTTATTAATAGGTTGCTCACACCCATTCTCTCTTTCAAAACTCATTTTAAGCATTTTTTATCTAAATCACCATCATTTTCACATCTTCGAGTTTTTGGTTGTTTAGCCTATGCTACCAATGTCCACCTTCCAATAAATTTGATAATCGTGCTAAAAAATGTATCTTCATCGGCTATCATGTTGGTCAAAAGGCTTATAAGCTTTATGATATTTCCACTCATAAAGTTTTCACTAGTCGAGATTTGAAATTTTATGAATATATTTTTCCATATAATACAATTCAAACTCCTCCTTCTAGTCAGTCCCAACCAAGCAACCCTATATCCTATCCTTTCTTTGAGGCAAACACGTCTTCCGATCACTACCTTGCTCCTCCAAAGAATTCCAATCCATCTCTAGTTGATAATGATACAATCACCACCAACCCAACTCCTACTCCTCTTAAAACCTATACTCACCGTCCCAAAGATATTTTTACAACTTCTCTAAAAATCCCAGAATCTATAATTCCTCAATCAGAATCACCAATTCCATCATTATCAAGTCCGTCTAACCCATCCCTTGTTCTTCCTAGTCTACCACTACCACTGCCACCCTCACTTAAGCCTCTTTGTCCCTCTAATCACCCCTATAATCCACAGGTAAAATTACAGGATTATGTTTGCTCTCAGGTCACGCATGCTAGCTCCAACCAATCAAATTCTTTGCTTCCAAGTCCAAAAAAAAGGCACTCAATATCAGATTTCCAATTATGTATCTTATCATCGATACAAGCTTTAGCACAAATCTTTCATAGCTCATGTAGCCAAGTTGCTGAACCACAGTTCTACACCGAAAGCCGCCGCTCATCTTGAATGATAGGTAGCGATGCAATCAGAACTATAGGTGCTCAAGGCTAATGGTTCATGGACTCTCACCGCTCTTCTAGTTGGTAAAAGACCAATTGGCTATCGTTGGGTCTATAAAATCAAGTACAAGTTTGATGGTTCCATTGAAAGATATAAAGCCTGATTGGTGGCTAAAGGATTTGATCAATTGGAAAGTGTTAATTATCAAGACACATTCTCTCCCACTGCCAAGATCATTTATGTCTGTTGTTTGCTTGCCTTGGCAGCTGCTCGAGGTTGGTCCCTCCACTAGTTAGATGTCACCAATGCATTCTTCCATGGAGATCTTCATGAAGAAATATATATGTCTCCTCCTTTAAGGCTTCGGAGACAGAGGGATGAACATCTGGTTTGTTGTCTACATAAATTGCTCTATGGTTTGAAGCAAGCCCCATGCTAGTGATTTGTAAAATTCTTAGAAGCCATTCAATCAGCTAGTTTTGTGCAATCTAAAGCTGACTACTCATTATTCATCAGGAGACAAGGCAAGTCTTTTACAGCAGTTTTGATCTATGTTGATGACATCCTAATTACTGGAAATGATCCTGAGAGTATTACTGATATAAAAAAGTTTTTGCGTGGTAATTTCCGTCTTAAGGATTTTAGTGAATTGAAGTATTTTCTAGGAATTGAAATTTCTACTTCTAGAAATGGGATTTTTATCTCCTAACGGACGTATACAGTAAAAATTATCAAAGATGCAGGGCTGTTGGGTGCAACTCCCATTGATACTCTTATGGATAAAGGTTTGAAGTTAAAGCCAGATATCACATATTTGGTACATGTCTTGAGTAGGTTTATGCACCAACTTTGTAAACTTCATATGGAGGTAGCTCTTCGAGTTGTTCGATATTTGAAAGGTGCACCTAGCAGGGGTTTATTCTTCTCCTCAGATAATGATTTTAGATTATGAGTATACTGTGATTCTGATTGAGCAAGATGTCCACTTACTAGAAGGTCTACTACAGGGTATTGTGTTTTCCTTGGACCTTCATTGATATCTTGGAGATTAAAATGACAGAAAATAGTGTCACTTTCTTCAGCCGAGGCCGAGTATGGTGCAATGACTGGAGCTTGTTGTAAGTTAACATGGCTTCAATATCTATGTAGAGACTTGGGACTTGTCCATCATAAACCTGCCACATTACATTGCGATAGCAAGGCTGTTTTGCACATTGCAGCCAACCCAGTCTTCCATGAGCAAACTAGAAACATTGAGATGGATTGCCACTACATCAGGGACAAGATCCAGGATGGTTCTGTAACTATAAAGTTTATGAATACTAGTCATCAATTGACAGATATTTTAACCAAACCTTTGGGGAAAGAGGTTTTCATACCTATGGTTCGCAAGTTGAGAGTGCAAAATATCCAGTCTCCAACTTGAGGGGGAGTGTTGGAAAGTCAAATTTTTCATTTGTATTAATAGTAAATATATATTTGTTTTCCTTATATATTCCTTGATTGTAGCAGTGATAGAAGGTAGCAAATTGTATATATATCCCTTCTTAAACATCAATGAAATTCATTCCAGCCACTTTAGTCTTTCTTTCATCTTTTCACCAAGTAGTCTCCATCATGGATTAAATGCATGTATGCTTTATCTATCTCATATGGAGAAAACTAAAAGTTCTGGACCAAATGTGCAAGTTGGTGTAGCTATGACTCCTCCCAAGTCCCAATCTCTTAGTCTCCTATGCAACTTCCAATTCCATTCCCAATTCTTCCCTCTACAACTTCTTCTATTACTCACCTTGCCATTACCCACTTTTTCTAACGAGTAAAGACCAGGAAACTTTAACTGCAAACTCTCTTCCCCTACCCAAATATCTCTTCAAAATCTCGCTACCTAAGCATCCCAAACAATCTAGGGGAAAGCCCTAACAAAATTTAAGCCTAGACCGTCAATCTCATATCCCACCCTAATAATGTCACTCCAAACTCTTCATTTATTTCTTCTTTCACCCTCTTCCCGCCCACCTTTTTCACCATATAGAGATACTATTACTCTTTTCCAAAGTAAGCTTCCTTCTAACTTGAACTGCCACCACCATTTACCAAGTAAGGCTAAATTTCTAGCTTTTAAACTACCCACACATAAGCCTCCATCTTCTTTCGCTGTTAACAGCATTTTCCATGCTACTTAACCTATTTTCCTACCCTCCCTAACACCCCCCCCAAAGTAAGAATTTTGCAAGCTTTCAGGAAGTTTAAGAACACTCACAATGGTGCTAAAAATTGAGAAGAAAAATAAGGAAACATTACTCAACATGGATATCATTAGGGTAATTCTACCACTAATGGAAAACAAAATTTAAGCTTCATCGATTGAGCCTCTCCTTAAATTTTCTACCTATATGCTACCAAGAACTTTGCCTTCTCATGCACGCACCAATTGGCAGACCTAGGTATGTGAATGAGGGTTTCTCTGTTTTACAATCCAAGATTTTAACAGTCCAGGTAACATCTAAATCACCCACCCCAGCACTATATAATTTGCTCGTTGACACGTTTACTTTGAGGCCCAAAGCAAGCTAAAAAAACTTAAGTACTTGTTTGAGATTATGCATGTTTTCCATATTCCAAAGACCTATAAACAAAATGTCATCAGCAAATTGCAAGTGTGTTAGTTCCAGCCTTTATCTATACTTTGTGATTCACCAATGATCTACCCAATCATTCCTTTCATTCTTTCTGCAAGTAACTTCGCAATGTTTTTGTACATACTCTCAATTAGACTAATTGGCATATAGTCTGTTAGTCCAACTAGGTTTACTTTATTTGATACCACCGTGGTAAAGGAACAATTGAATTCTTTTTCAAGTTTACTGCTCTTGAAGAATTCATGTCGTGCCCTAAACTGCCCCTGGCCCATTTGGGCCTGATTTTTTTTTTTTTTTTTAAACATGCAGCGGAAGTTTTCATTACACAGAAGGGGCTTTTAAAACTCACTAAGACTTATGGGCACGAACCCCAGGATACTTATCGGTACTAGCTCGTTAAGTTCTTTAATTAAGGTTAAGTTGAAGTGCTCTCAGAAACAAGCTAGCACCTATGTGGATTTCATGTGTTCATTTTCATGGTCTTTACCGAGCTTAGCCAAGAATATGCATGGCAACCAAAACACCAACTTAAGTTTAAAAACTTATTTTCATGCATATGCTTTGCATGCTTATGTGTTTTGGTGTTCACTAGTGCACATAATCACTTAATGCCTTTAAATGCAACTAATGCTTAGGCATGTATTAATTCACATACGTGCATTTAAATTTCTTATTAGCCAAACTTTACACAAGCATCCAATTTCATGCTTTTTCTAAGTTTACTTGCATGTTCTTTACTAAATGAGCATACATAGCCAAACATTGCATGCTTTTAACATAGACATGGGCTTATGGGCCTTTTAGTACTTAACATGCATATGGCCCAAAATTAACCAAGAATAAAATCAAAATTTTTAAGTTCTTATTTAAGCCCAATTTCAACATGCTTCAAATTTCATGAAAACATAACCCATAAATTCATGCATGGGCCTTGGTAAGTCCACCAAGCAATAAAAATACCCGAAAATGTCCAAGTCCATAATACAAGCCCAAAGCCAAGTTTTGGCCAAATTTTAGCTAAGTCCATAATTTGGTCACTAAAGTTAGACCAACAAAAACATGCTTAAAAGCAACCCATAAATTCACAAAGCCATGGAACACAAATTTCCACCTTAATAGACCTTGTTCCCACAATTCTAAGACTTCAAGTCCTGTACAGAAAGTCCACATTTTTTTTAGCTTGTTTACAAGCAGCTTATATACTTAGAATACTTAGAATATTTTGAGCAATACCATACACAAATCCAACCTTAGAATACAGAAAGAGTACTCAAGACTCTTAGCTTGATCTTTCAAGCAAACCTTTACCTACAAAAGTAGAGTAGGGCGGGTGAGTTATAAAACTCAATAAGGATTCCGTGGCATCCAATGCCTAACTTATGGCCTCCAAGGCCTAACATATGCCAAGAATGTAATGGAAAAATAATCCTTATTCCTGCAAAGGAAACATAAAGACAAAGAAAACAAAAAGATACATGCATATAGCAATAATATCATAATCGGGGGTTAGCATGCACAACAAATCAAAGAAGCACACAAACACACGCCACTTAACACTTTGTTCACAGAAGGGCAGCAAGCATCCCTCAAGTTTTAGTTCATTAATTTCATATACTTAATGTTTTCGGAGAGCTCACTTAGCATAGGAATTAAGGTGGCCGCCTTAACTCCTAGCCCATAATGCTTGCTTACTTAACTTAGCTCATGAGCAAAACAGAATTGCCGAAGCAATAACATAACTTAAGCCCTCTTAGCACTCCTAGGATCACATGGTTCTTTGACCATCACCTAGGGGCCCGAATACTCACATAAAAAGGCCATGGAATTATACCATGCAATAAAGTGAGTATAGGAATCCTTACCCACAACACCGAAAGCTTTAGAAGCTTATTTTCCTTCGTTTTCCTTGCTTGTTGACTCTAGAAATTGTTTTCTAGCATAAGAACCAAGATGGGCCGAATTTTATTAGTAACCATAAGATACCAAGAAATCTTGGTGATTAACCCAAATAACACAAAATACCAAGAACACTTGGTGTACACTTACAGAACCTCACAGAAGAGGTAACGCCAATTTATTGTGCTTGATGTTCTTCAAGCTTCTTCTTGATTTCTTGCTTCTAATGAACTTAGAAACTCAATCACACAAAGAGTTCCTTGAGTAGAGCTTAAAACCTCCAAGAAATGGAAATGGCCAAATTTTCCTCCTTGGTTTTCTTTGAATTCTTCATCTGATTCTTGCTCTTTATGGTCTTAGAGCTTGAATTCAACCAAGAATACTTGGTTTTAATTTGAGGAATGATTATTTCTAGCTATGGACGAATATTTGGATGAGAAAAGAGTTGGAAATGTGTTTGGAATGATGAGACTTGGTATGGAAGAAAATGGAGAGAGAATGAGAGAGTTTGAGAGCAAATGGCTTTGAATGAGTGGAGTGATTATGTTTTAATGTGTGGGAAGGTAATGGCCAGCCATATGGGAAGGAAAATGAGTGTATAATGTGCTTGGAAGGTGGGAGACAAGATTAAAAGAGATGAAGACTAATTGGAAGACTTTTGGGTAAGTTTGGTAGAAAAAGTCAAAAGTAGGTGAAGAAAGAATCCAAGGTAATGATTAAGGGTGGGAGGTGGATTAAAATAATAGGAAATTAATAATGTGTTTGAAATGAGTGGGAGACAAGATTTAATGGATGGAAGACTAATTGGAAGACTTTTGTGTAAGTTTGGTAGAAAAAGTCAAAAGTAGGTGAAGAAAGAATCCAAGGTAATGATTAAGGGTGGGAGGTGGATTAAAATAATAGGAAATTAATAATGTGTTTGAAATGAGTGGGAGACAAGATTTAATGGATGGAAGACTAATTGGAAGACTTTTGTGTAAGTTTGGTAGAAAAAGTCAAAAGTAGGTGAAGAAAGAATCCAAGGTGATGACTAAGGATGGGAGGTGGATTAAAATAATAGGATTTGGAGGAAGGTGACATAAAATATTGGGAATTGGAGGGGCATGGCTGGCTAAGGCATCCAAAGCCATTAAAATGGCATAATTCCCCGTTTAGTCCTCCAACTTTCTAAATTTGGGCAATTGAGCCCAACCACTAAAAATCCCTTTGTTCAATTTAGTCCCTCATCTTTAAAAACCACCATTTTCATTACTATTTCTCTTGGCCTAAGCCAAGCTTATTTTTAAGATGTTCAACACTCAATTATGCACATGCCATATTGTCTTCTCAATTTAATTGAGCTAAATTCCTAATTAAGGAAAAATTCTTATGCTCCAAATCCATTTAACCCGGGACCTAATCACTTTGGATTGTCCGGGCATTACAATTCATCCACAAAATTCATAATGTTTTCTTTGATTGTTGCTGAACTTCTTTTGAAAAAAGCAAACAAAAAGCCATTTGGTGGCCTAGGTGCTTTTAAGCTACCACATATTAATATTGTCGCCAATATTTCTTAATTAGATAAAGGCTTCTCAAGTTGAGCTCTCATTTAAGGAGAAATCTGCTTGAATTTGCTGCTTTTAAAGTTTGGTCTACTGCAGTTTTCCTCCATAAATACTTTCTAAAAGATTCATACACTTCAGCTTTAATGCATTCCGGTTCTTCCACCCAAAGCCCATTCACTAAGACCCCATTGATGTTGTTTTTTCTCCTTCTATAGTGGGCAACACTATGGAAATTTTTTTTTTCATCTTCTTTCACAATCCATCTATCACAAGAATATTGTTTCAAGATACATTCTTTTAGCCGTTCTGCTTCTATGACCTTCTTCTCAACCTCAACCTTTTAATTATTTTACTTTAGAGATTTTTCCATTAATTCCAAACCATGAATCTTATTGGATCAATTGGATATGGAATTTTAAGTGTTTTTCAAATATTGAAATTTCAGCAAATCCACCAAAAATTGGAAATAAACATCTTGTTCAAACTGTGAGTCCTATTCAACTAATCAGACTTGAACAAATAATCTACCTCAAGATCTTATCAAATGCACCTAGAAAGAATCCTTGAAGATTTATTAAGTATTTTGTAATTACATTAATTTAATTATTTTTTAAAAAAATTATGTAATTTAAATTATTTATACAATTGAAAAAAAAAAGTCTAGCCCAATCTCATAATCTTATGTTTTAGAAATTTATTTTGGAAGTAATCCATTGCTGAAATAAACAAAGGAAAAAAACAAAAACAGAAGAGGAAAAAAATAAAAAATAAATCAAATGGAAAAATAAAGAAGACAATAATGCTGTCAGTGACCTCTCGCAGTAGATACATTTGATTGGATCAGACGGGTTGAGTCATGAATCCGGGTTGTGATTCGGGTTCTCCTTCGACAAGTAGGTGACCGGGCTGCTAGCATTGACAGCAAAAGGTAAGGCAGCCCCTTGGAGGATGGGTGGTGAGCAAAGATGGTAGCCCAAGGTGGATAGAAGAGAAAATCGTGGTGGGTGTGAGCATGATCCTTATTTTCTTCTTCAATTCACACAAACAGCGGTGGGAGATCCTTGGAGATGGTAGGGCGACATAGGGCACAGCGGGGGCTATCGGCTATGACCTTCGGCCATGATACGAGTGGCGTCAAACAACAGAACCAAAACATCAAAGGATGGCTGGGCCTTAGGGCAAGTTTAGGGTTATGGGGGTTGAGGCTAAAGGTGAAATTTGACCTTTTTCCAAGCTGAAGCTTATGGTTGCAAATTTCCCAGCTTTTTTCTCATGACTTCTCTATAATGGTGACTTCTATTTATATTCAGAAGGTATAAATGTGATTAACTAGGTTTTGAGAGAATAAACCTCATTCAAATCCAATTTCAAGACGTTTATATCTTTTAGGATATAATTTAGTTAGAACAGTTATCTAGGACCACAAAACTCTTAAGCTCCTACTTAGGCCTTAGATTCTATGCAAATTTCCAATTTCACCCAATACTTTCATGATTTTTCAATTGAGCCTGAAACTTTGTAAATTTCCAGATTTTCCTATAACTTTATAAATTTCTTTGGATTTGCCCCACAATTTTTTTTATAGCCCAAAAAATTTTGAAAACCCCCAATTCACACCCAAACTCCTCCTTTATTGCCTAAACTATCCCTAAAAGACCATTAGGACCCTAAATTAACACCTAAACTAAGTGAAGTCCTATTTTAACCCTAGATGTCAATTCAAAATTCATATAAATTTATAAATTGAGGTAACAATATGATTTAAATACACCTAATCCTATTAACTTCTTAAGTTCTAGAATGACCAAGTTGAACCACATGTCCTAAGAAAATGGCCAAATTGCCCCCTAAAAACAAAAATACCCCTAAACTAATTTTTCTAACCCAAAACTAAACAAAACTTAGTAGCCAGACAAAATTGGGTATCAACAGTTGCCCCCTTTGCATGTTTCATGGAACATAATGCATGCAAAGCTATTACCAAATTTTTTCAGGCTTTCCATTTGCATAATAAGAACCTTTTCACTACCAAAAACATTTTTCCTTATCTTCGGAGGTAAGCAACCTTCCTTCTTACCTTTATGATAGGAACCCTCCTATTGTTTGAGAATCTAAAGAGAAAAACTCTTTCTCTCTTGTCTATCAGGCCTAAGAACTCTCTTGGTGTTTTGCAATAAGAACTTTCTTTGCTTCCAAACCTAAGAGGAAAACTCTTTCCCTTTTCTTATGGGGTTTAAGAACTTTCCTTATCCTCTTTCTCCATAGAAACCTTTCTATGGAAAAAAGAATATCTTCTCACGTTCCCTCTATCTTTGGTAAAGAGCCCTCTCTTATCATAATTTAAGAGGTAGAGAGCTCTCTATTTACCAACTTTTATTGCCTTTGAGGTCGAAAACCCTATCACTTTACCGTCTCTAATTGCCTTTGAGGTAGAGATCATGTCTTTTTACCTACTCTAATTACCATTAAGATAGAAAACTTTGTTTCTTTACCACCTCTATTTACCATTGAGGCAAAACACCTTGACGCTTTACCATCTCTGATGTCTTTTGAGGTAGGGGATCTCATCTTTTTGTCCCCTGTAGTTACCTTTAAGGTAAAGCACTTGAACTATTTACTACCTTTGATGTCCTTTGAGGTAGAGCACACAAACTCTTTATCACCTTTGATGTTTTTTGAGGTAGAGAACTTCATTTCTTTAACACCTCTAAATTCCTTTGATATAAAGGACCCTGTCTCTTTACTATCTTATTTAAATAATGAAAAATTTCCCGTTATAAAAAATCCTAAGGAGAAAACCCTTTTCCTCTTTTTTCATGAGGCCAAGGAACCTTCTTTACCTCGGTAATATAAACACTAATGTTGTTTAGAAAAACCAAGGAGAAAAGCTCTTCCCCCTTGCTTATAAGAATAAATAACCTTTATTACCTTTTGAATCGGAACCTTCCTATTGTTGCATCGAAGAAAGAAACTCTTCTCTTATTCCATTTATCTTTGTAGGCAAAGAAATCTTTCTAGCTATTTTCCCTTGTAGGCAAAGAACTCTCCTTAGGCATTTCCATTTAGGTATGATGAGGTAGAAAAGTCTTTCTTATTTAAAACCTTGGTTTGCCTAACTTTCGAGAAAGAGAATTACTTTCTCTTTGAAACCTTTTTAATCTTCATTTGGATGTGATGAGGTAGGAAACCTTTTTTCATTTAAAACCTCAGTTTAACCCATATTATGAAAAAGAGAAATACTTTGCCTTTGGAAACTTGGTTTAGCCCTGTAGTGGACGTGATAAGGAAAAAAACCTTTTTCATTTAAAACCATGGTTTGACCCAAGTTATGAGGAAGAAAATTGCCTTCTCTTTGCTAACCTCAATTTTTCCTTTCTTCAAAAGTAATGAGGTAGAAAAACCTTTCTTATTTAAAACCTCGGTTTAACCCAAGTTATGAGAAAGAAAACAACTGAACTTATAATAATTCCATCAAAGGTGTGAATTTCAAAATGAATGAATCTGAAACTTAAAATTCAACAAAAAATTGAAAAGTCCACAAAATGGATAAATTTCAAGAAAGCTAGAAAATCCACAAAATGAGTGAATCTTAAAAGTGAGAAATCCCACAAAATAAATGAGTTTCAAGAAACTTGAAGATTTTGCACAATGAGTCTTAAAAGTGAAAATTTTTTAAAAAATAAATGAATTTCAAGAAAGCTGAAATTCCACAAAATGAGTGAATCTTAAAAGTTAGAAATTCCACAAAAATGAGTAAATTTCAACAAAGCCAAACATTTGAAAAAATTAATGAATTTTAAAAATGAAAAATTGCACAAAATGAGTAAATTTCAAGAAAGTCAGAGATTTCACAAAATGAGCAAATCTTAAGAGTAAAAAATTCTCCAAAATGAGTGAATTTCAAGCAAGCTAAAGATTCTAAAAAATGAGAGAATCTTTAAACTAAGAAATTTCATAAAATGAGTGAATTTAAAAAAAATGAAAGATTACAAAAAAAAAATATTAAATTTTTGAGGTAAAAAATTTCACAAAATAGATGAATTTTAGAAAGCTAAAGATTTCAGAAAATCAATGAATCTTAAGAGTGAAAATTTTCACAAAATGAGTGAACTTAAAAAACTAAATATTTTGCCACATAAGTCAATTCTGAGAAAGCTAAAGTTTTAATGAAATGAGTGAATCATAAAATTGAAAAATTTTGCAAAATGAGTTTATTTTGAGAAAGCCAAAGATTCCACAAAATAAGTGAATCATAAAGTGAGAAATTTCACAAAATAAGTGAATCTTAAAAGTGAAAAATTTCACAAAATGAGTGAATTTCTAAAATGCTAAAGATTCTCCAAAATAAGAGAATCTTAAAATTGAGAAATTTCACAAAATAGGTGAATTTCAACAAGGCTAAAGATTCTCCAAAATAAGTGAATCTTAAAAGTGAAAAATTTCACAAAATGAGTGAATTTCTAAAATGCTAAAGATTCTCCAAAATAAGAGAATCTTAAAATTGAGAAATTTCACAAAATAGGTGAATTTCAACAAGGCTAAAGATTCTACAAAATGAGTGAATCTCAAATGTAAAAAATTTCACAAAATGAGTAAAGTTCAAAAATACTGAATATTTTATTAAATGAATGAATCTTAAAAGTGAGAAATTTTACTAAATGATTGAATTTGAAGAAAGCTGATGATATCTCAAAACGAGTGAATCTTAAGAAGGTAGAAATTCCATGAATTGAGTGAATTTCTCAAATGAAGTTTGTGCAATGAGAAACCTTGAGAGTTGAAAATGTCTTAAGATACCTTAAAAATTCCTTGAGAATGTCTCAAAATGAGCTTTGAGAAAAAGCAATGCCTTAAGAAAACAACTCCAAATATTTTTTTATGATGAGGATTCTTTTGCAAAATGGTATGACAACCTATAAAAGTCAACCCCTCAAATTTGCACCCCAAGGATGAAAATAAGCCACAATTTTTTTGGAAGTGAAAACTTACCTCAACTTTGATCTTGAAAACTCCTAGCTAAATGCCAATTTTGGCATCTTTTGGTCTTACTTTAATGAAACCTATCATGAATTGTTGCTATCCTTGGGAATCAAAATTGAACCATTTCCCAATAACCAAGCTCACTTGTGCACCATAACACCGCCAACCCTTGCCTCTTAAAGGATTCCTTCTTGTAGATCTTTGTGGATATTCCTCAAACTTGCCTTCACAAGACCTATCTTTAAAATTGTTTCAAAGGAATGTGCATTATGCATGATAGTCATGTTGGTCATGATGAATGATTCATGACTTTGAAAAAGTTAATAAGAGCCTCTCAATATGTGAAATGTATAGATTATATGAAAAAAATTGTGATACATAAGAGATGAATAACTCCTAGTGTAAACTCAAGATTACCTCCCTTGACCTCCGTTTTAGGCTTATTGTAATTCCTTACCTCGCCTTGGGCTTCATGATTCAAGAATGTGTATTTTTGCTCTTTTTGTAGCCATAATGGTGCTCAATACTTAATGCCCCCTAGTGTGTCCAAGAAATGCTTCTTTTTTATAATAATTTTAGGTTTTCTTCTCACTTTTTACCCACACACGTTAATGAATAATGGTTTCACCGTAAAAAAAACTTTCGTCAATTTGCAAAACTTACAAATAACTTATAGTCTTTGTTTTTGTTCAAATTTTCTGTTATTCTTTCCCTTCCCAACTCAAAGATACAAAATCCACAAGGTGAAAGGTAGAAACATGATTTAAAATGATGATGGTCTCTCTATAGAGAAAGCAAAATGGTATTTAAGAGGTAAATACTTGGTTGAAGAAAATCAAGCTTGAATAGTGTAAAAGAGGAAGGCCAAATTTAAATGGTGTAAAACAAAGGCCTTTTAATACCACCTATGAACAAATTTAATTGCTTTGAAAAACTCAATAGCAACAACCTCAAATTTACCACATTTTCCAAAAAAATTAGACCGCATCTAGTGCCCCTAACTCTTGCAATCCGTGTGCAAACTTGCTTTGAAGGTTACCCTTATCTTCTAAATTGCTTTTTGTAGGTTTTCAGTCTATAATTCATAACTCACTTTTTTTTTTCTTTCCTTTTTATTTTTTTCTTCTTTTTGTTTTCCTTTTGTGCTCCAACTTTTGCCTAGGCTGTCTTGGAGATTGACAGCCCAGTGAGCCATTATCCTTTTTTTTCTTTCCTTTTGTTTTTGTGAGCTATGATCTTGATAACTTGAAGGTGATGTTATTCACTTCATGCGATGACCTAGATTGCCTTCATGTAGTGTTCGATAAAAGTAGACTAAAGTGAGACAGTTTCAAGTGACACCTGTTACTCATCTTTGCTCTCAATCATTTCTTTCTTTTGAATTTCCCTTTCTGCCTTTTGATGGAAGGGAGGGGTTTCTTCTTCAAAATTTACTTTTTTGAAGAACTAAGAACTCTTTCTTGTGTTGGGCAATCATAGAATACCACCTAAGCTATTTAATGTAATGAGGACTATCATCAACAAGAGACCGTTTAGAGTTGTGGTGGATCAAAAGTGCCCGCCCTCCCTGGATTCACATCCAATTTTTTGAAGTGCCATTGAGAGACTGTTGGTTTTAGACATTATCAGCTTTGTTAAGTATTTCAAAGTCTGAAGTAGAACTAATAGGGGTTGTAACTCCTCATTTGTGACTCAAGTGCCAGGAAAACAAAAACCCGATCTCTTGGAGAATATAGGCCTATTAGTCTTATCAAGTGTCAATATAAAATCATCGTGAAGGTATTGGCAGCAAGGTTGAAAAAGGTAATCCCTCTGTTGATAAGTGAATTCCAATCTGGTTTCATTAAGGGTAGACAAATTTTAGATGATGTACTCATTGCAAATGAAACAGTTGATTCAGTCAAGAGGAGAAAAAATAAAATTATGTTGTTCAATATGGATTTTGAATCGGCCTATGATTCCATAAATTGAAAATTTTTTGATTCAATGATGGAGCAGATGAATTTTGGAGGGAAATGGTGTCGGCTGATAAGGTCGTGTTTAGAGACTTCCAATATATGAATTTTTGTTAATAGGAGTACTACTCTGGAGTTCAAAATGGAAATGGAGGTCCGTCAAGGTGATCTCCTTTCTCCATTTTTTTTTTCTTATCGTGGCAGAGGTTTTGCATGTGATGATGGTGGAGGCCGATGAAAAACAAATTTTTTATGGTGTTTCAATTGGTGAAGGCTAGTGGTTTCCCACTTGCAATATGCAGATGATAGCTTTTTATGGGGGATTGGTCTGAAAAAAAAAAAGGCAGAAACTCGGTGAGATTGTTGGAGTGCTTTCAACAAGTGTCTGGGCTGAAAGTAAATCTAAGCAAAAGCAGGCTTTTAGTGTCGGACTTCATCAATCAGAGGCGGTGGATATGGCAAGATCAATGGGCTGCTGCGCTGAAAAGTTTCCGTTTAAATATGTCGGGTTGTCGGTCGGTGCAAACATGAAGAAGATTAATTCCTGGCAGCAGGTGGCTGACATGGTTAGGCAAAAATTGAGAATGTGGAAAGCTAAATTGTTGTCCGCTGGTGGGAGACTGACCATGTTAAAATCGGTAATTAAAATACTTGAGAGTAAATGATACCAATTCTTTTGGGGGGGTTTAGGGGAGGGAAAAAATGGTTCGGGTTGAGTGGAAAAAAATTTCTGTCAACCAAAGAGAGTGGAAGTTTAAATGTAGGAAGTTTGAAAGCGAAAAAACTCGTTTCTTTTGGGGAAGTGGTGGGGAAGATTTAGGACGGAAGATGGGGCTCTTTGGGTTAGAGTTATAAAAATCGATTTATGGGAGTGATGGCGGGTTTGGTAGGGAGGTGTCAGATAAATTGTGTTCTGGGGTTTGGGGGGACGTTATAAAAATAGGGTGGGAGTTGGAAAAAGTGAGCGTGGAGTTTGTTAATTCCTTTAGGTGGAAGGTTGGTGATGGAGCTAGGATTAAATTTTGGAGAGATTTCCTAGAGTTTTTAGATTGGAACAGTCAATGGATGTATAGTTAAAGAGAGCTGGAAGGAAGGATTTTGGGTGTGGTTATGGCGGAGGGAGCTGCGAGGGAGGGACATTGGGGAATTGCAGGTTCTTTTAAAATTGGTGGAGTCTCTTTCTTTGAAGACAGGTTATGTGGACAGGTGAAGCTGTCAAATGCAGGCTAATGGACAATTCTCCGTGAAGACACTCTCCGACAAGGTGGATGGAGCCTTGTTAGCATCGGCTGCTGGAACACAGAGCAGAAGGTGGAACAAGTGGGTGCCTCGCAAGATCATGCAACATTTGTGTTTGGAGGGCAACTCAATACTAACTTCCCTCAACAGTCAATCTGGCCTTACGTGGTATTTATGTGGAGGAGATATTATGCCCATTTTGCAAGCAAGAAGAAGAGACTTTTGGACCATGTGTTGGTAATATGTTTACAGGCAGCTTAAGTTTGGCGCTTAGTCAGACAGTGGTGGCAGCTTGAGGAGTTAGCAGCAGCAAATTTAATTGAGGTGACCTCCTATCTTCAAATAGAAGGCCTGTCATCGGTTCAGAGAAAGGTTTGGGAGGCTGTATCTGTCATTGCTCTGTGGAGTTTGTGGGATAGAAGAAATAAGTTTGTGTTCAATGGCTGTAAGAAAACTGATGGACAGGTACTGCTAGGAATTCAAACTCTTTCTTTGCTTTGGATTACAAATAGGTGTTTGAAGCTAAATTGTAATTGGTTTGAATGATTTAGTAATCCCAAGCCAGCGATTAGGAACTGGTCGTAAAGGTTTGGTATAGGTCAGGATAGGTGAAAGCAGTTCTGGGGGATATTGTGTGCGGATTGTGGTCTGGTTACTGAGGGCTTGCTCATTGCTAGTTCTTATGTATGTATTTTGTTGGCTGATTATTAATAATACTTTATTTTTGCTGTTCAAAAAAAAAAAAAATATATATATATATATATATATACCCAAATAAAGTTGAGCTACGTACCTTCCCGGGGTCTGGTCGCAGAATTTTTCCAAAAGATTACGATTTTCAAGGGAGTTTCTGCCGGGGAGGAGTCATGGGTCATATATACCAAAGCGCCAGATGAAGTGTTATTATTCGCTGTATTGACTGCGGATACGGTTTATTGGGGTTCTTCTTGCCGTTTCATTCCTTCTGGTCCATCAAACCCGTGGCATAGCTGTGACAGTTTGAGATGGCGCCCTGCGTTTTTGTGCGGAAATTGCTGCATAATTTTGAGAGAAGAATAACTTAAAGGAATTAAGTAAAAATACTAAACCAGTACTAACAGCAAATATGCGATATTACTAAGTGATTCGGATGCTCTTGCTTCAAAGCTTTGCACTAATTCTACTGCCTATGCTTAGAGCTCAGTTGTGAGAAATCGTGCTAACGGAATACTCCTTATATAGAATTTTGCCGGCCGCCTCTTACGATTAAGTAAACGTGATTTCTTTTTTTTTTTCAAGGCAAAGAAATAAATGACATATTTAAAAGTAAAAATCTCCCATCGAAAAGGGGGAAAAAAAAACCACAGAGCTGTGTTGTTTTCCGATTTAAAAAATTCTTTATTTTCAATTTTGCTGATTTCTGCTTGAAACTAATGCTCGGCATTTGAAGTCTAATACTATATATAAATATCATTTAACCAATTGAATAAAATATTTTCAGAATAATTAACTTTTTTTATGAATTTATTCAAGTACCTACATTAATAAAAATAAGCTTATGGATTGAAATATGTAAACTTTCAAGTCATATGGAGGTAGAGTAATTAATTATTATATATAAAAATAATAACTTTAATCTATTAGTTACATTTTTGTAAAAAAGAGAATTTGATTCAAGCCGTTATAATCATAAAAAAATTATGATCAGTATGTAGGATTCATGCCGTTGTAATCATAGAAAACAACGAAACTTTTGACTTAACAAAATGTGAATTAAAAAAAAATTTCTAAGTTTATATCGTTATTTATCATGAAAGTGTTGGAATTTTCTTATATGTAAGCTATATTAATTTTATATGTTTTTCTTAATTAGATTAATAATTGAAATTGGCCAAATGAAACATACAGGGTCTATATGGTAATTGATCTGAAGATGGGTTAGTAAGTCCAATTATAATAAAAAAATGTGGGTTTATTTAAGTATGAGCTGATAGAGTCTATGTAACCAATGATGGGTAGTTCCATGAACTTCTATATAAATAGAAAGCTAGAGCCTCCTTTAGCCAAGTGATTAGGGTAAAAGTTTTTCACCCATTGGAAGAATTACCAACTAGAATAAGGGGTAAGACTTGTGCATTCATCAATCTTGTTCCCGCTACGTTCATTAATGGAGCATAAATCAGGTCAGATATTTTGTTTATTTCAATTTAATTTATATGATTCTATATTTTCATATATGATCTTGGTAGGCTGAAAAAATTAACATGTGATATTAAAGCCTATTACATGATCATAGAATACATGAAATTAATTTGAGATTTTCCGATTATATAATTGGTTTTTGGTTTTGTATGACTGGAACATGCTTTAATTAATTGGGTTTGTAATCAGTGCATGGATCCTCTTATTTTCTTTGGCTTGTTTTGTTTTGTTACCTTTGTTAATAAAACAAAAATAAAGAAATCCATGGTCAGCTAAATTAGGTTTGGAACCGGGATCTCTTTTGGATGCGTCGAAAAAAAGTGATCGTATAGCTGGTCCCATCGGGATCTGCAGTCAGCACCGTCGCTGTTTTAGCTAGATTCCGGGAAAGCCCGAACATGGACGTCTGTTATTGTGGAGAAAAAAACCGCCAATGTTATTCTTGGGGTTGTTTTCTGGGCAATTTCATTGCCGTTTGTTAATGAAAATGTGGAGGCGGATGATTTTTTTAAATCTATTATGATTTTGGGGTTGAAATCGGCTGTTGCTAATTAAAAAAACAAAAAGGGCTGAAGTCGCCTCTGGGTTCAAAAGTTAAAAGAACAAATCGGGGAAGAAGAATAAGAAATCTTGTCTTTGTAGCCCAATTGCTAGACTGCCATCCATGCTGTGATTTTTTGACCAATTAATCATTGGGTTTTATTTTCGTTAGTTAGATCATGGTTTGCTGGCTGTAATTTTTTGTTAGCCATTAATTTTTTCCCCTTCATGCTTTTCAGTCCCAGATTTTCATAATAAACCCTGAAGCTGCTGATTTCATAAAAGTGACTCCAAACTTTAATTAAAGCCATACTAAAATGTATTTTCTTGCAATAAAGCTTAAATTTACTTTAATTGAAGAGACACATATGGTCATGTTGCCTTATAAAGGTAAAGTAAAGTGAATATGCATGACAAATAATTCTTTAAATAGATCAAAAGACACAAATAAATACTGCAACATATGACTAGGGAGAAATTTTAAGTGAATTAATTCTCCTATTCAGTAAAGTCATATGAAAATTGAAATTGAGCCCTGTTATTACCGTTGATTGGGAAGGTAACATAAGATATATCCCATTGTGGGAGGGTTTTGTGAGCCCCATTGATTTGTTACCACCAAAGTGGTCGATTTGACGGGCCTTGTGAAATTTCGTTCTTGCATGGGTAGGGATGTCTCTGGATTAAATGCATGATTATTCTGTCCAAAGGTGTTGACTATGCATGAAGTTTAGAGATGAGGCACTTATGACATATGATTGAGAATTGACTTGCCTAAATTGTCTATACACCCAAAGGTAGTAGATTTAGTGAGCATAGAAAAGTTCCTTGAATTGTCATTATGTGTGAGAATTTGAGATTGTATGTTATGAATTATGCCCAAAGGTGTTTATACCATTTGTTGTTTTAAGTATTATGGCTACCTTATAAATTATTGATGTTTGTGTTTGCTTGATCTTTTCAGTCACATTTTTTATTAACAACAACTTGTTTACTATTAAGCTGTTGACTGGCTCTAATTTTAAAAAGTGGAAGTAATATGTGGAATTTGCCCTCGAGATGGTAGATGTGAATTTATTCATGATCAAACTCCATGTGCTATTTGTCAATAAACAGGTATATTTCTAAGCACCTACTTAGTGATCATTCTAAAACTAATGTAGCTAAGGATTTCCTTAATGTTGTGTCCCAGAGGTATAAAGTATCCTTCAATGATGAGATAGGTAACCTCCTAAAAAAACTTTACTCCATGAGGTATGACGGAGTATGAGTTGTTGGAGAGTACATCATTAAGATGGTCGACACTCAAAGTAGACTCAAGGCATTCAATATTATCATCCCTGATGCATGTATTGTGCATCAAATGCTGAATTCCTATCTTATGAAGTATGAGCATTTTGTCACTACTAATAATTCTTAGGACGAGACTTCGGTGGTCAATGACTTGATTACCAAGTATGTCACTGAAGAGGATAAGCTTAAGATTGATAAATCCTAAACTGCCTTGTTTGTATTAGGTAAACACACCAAGAAGAAGGGTAAAAAACCTAATTCTAAAGCTCTTAAGAATGTTCAAACTTAGGCCAATAGTCAAGCTAGAGGAGTGAGTGATCCAAATATAGTGATTGAAAAAAAAAAAACAAAAGAAATGTCTCTTCTGCAGGAAAAGAGGTCACTTTAAAAATGATTGTCTTAAATTTAAAGCTTGGTCAGCTAACAATGGGTATAAAGGTAAAGACTCTTTGGCTCTTGTTTTACATGAAGCCAATTTAGCTATGGCCCCATCCAATTCCTGGTAGCTAGATAGCGGAACAACTACTCATGCTGCTTTTATTTTACAAGGGTTCATAAGCAAGAGGAAGCCAACTAAAGAAGAGTCAAGGCTCATTATTGGTAATAATGAAGAGGTGGATGTGGAGTTCATAAGAGTTGTTTTCCTAAATTTAGATTCTAGATTTAGACTTATTTTGAATAACACATTTTATATATTGCCTTGTAGATGGAATTTGATCTCGATTTCTATGTTGGACAAGGATGGCTATGCTTTTGAGATTAAGGATAGTTTTATTAAATTACTCTTTGACTCAAAGCATGTTGGTAGTTGTTATTTTTCCTCTGGCCTATAAAGATTGTGTTTGACTACAAATGATATCTATGTTACCTCATATAATGTTGACAAATTTGTTACTAAAAGGCCTCTCATAAAGGAAAAATCTTCCATGTTGTGGCATAAAAGACTTGGCCACATCTCTAAGGAAAGAGTAGAAAGGTTGATAAAGGAAAACATCCTACCTATTATTGAGTTTAGTGACCTAGAGACATGTATTGATTATTGTAGAGGCAAGTTGACCAACATTAAAAAAAAAAAAAAAGAGCTACACGTAGCTCAGACCTCTTGAAAATGATTCACACTGACATAAGTAAACTATACTCACATACAGTTTGTAACTCCAAATATTTCATAACTTTTATTGATGACTATTCCTATTAGGTTACTTATACTTGATTAAGAAAAAGTTTGAAGCTCTTGACAAATTCAAGATCTTCAAGATTGAAGTTGAGAAATAATTGGGAAAGGTTATCAAGATTGTGAGATCTGACCACTAAGGTGAGTATTATGGCAAACATGGGGGCAGTGGTCAAATCAGGGGTTTGTTTGCCAGATACTTAGAAAATTATGGAATAATGACTCAGTTCACCATGCTAGGTAGTCCTGAACAAAATGGTGTGGCTGAAAGGCGGAATCACACCTTAAAAGACATGATAAGGAGCATAACAAGTAGGACAAATTTGCCTAATTTTCTTTGGGGTGAGACTATCAAGACAACCTTGTATATCCTCAATTAAGTATCTAGTAAATCAATGCAAAAGATGACTTTTGAGTTTTGGGTTGGTAGGAAACTGAGGATGAAACACTTTTGAGTTTAAGGTTGTCCTGCTAAAGTGAGATTATACAATCCCATGGAAAATAAATTGCAACCTCATTTTACTCGTTGATATTTTGTTGGTTGCCTTAAACATTCAGAAGGGTATAAATTCCATCATAGATATGGAGATGCTAAAATTGTGGAATCACAAATAACTAAGTTTCGGAAGCACGATATAACTGATGAAAGTGATCACTTTGAAACCATAAAGAAGAATGTACAAGCTAGTACCATTTGTATTCCTCTACCTATATAGCAAGAGACCGTAGATCATTTACCTGTGTTTGCTCTAATGGAGCAAGAACCTTTACAACCACCAGTTGACAAGGTTCCTCAGGCATAGGATGCAGTAGCAGAGGTTGCACTTAGACGGTCTATATGGGAAAGGATATTTGCTTTATCTTCTAATTATGTAGTCTATCTTAGTGAGAATGATTATGACATCGGTCATGTAATTAATCCGGTAACTTTTTAGAAGCTTTATCTAGTCATCAAAAGAATCTATGGTGGGAAGCAATGAAGGATGATATGCAATCTATGCAACACAATCAAGTGTGGCAGCTTGTTGAGCTACTTGAGAGCTATAAACCCATTGGTAACAAATGGGTGTTTAAGGCTAAAAGGGATCCTAATAGAATGATTGAGAGGTTTAAAGCTAGACTGGTTGCCAAAGGGTACACTTAGATAGAAGGAGTTGACTATATTGATTTGTTTTCTCCTACATCCTCTAAAGACTGTTTTCGAGTCATTATGGCACTTGTAGCTCATTATGATTTAGAGTTACACCAGAAGGATGTTAAAATTATCTTTCTAAATGGGAACCTAAAATAAGAAGTCTATATGGAACAGCTTGAAGGTTTTAAGGTAGCTGGTACAGATGATATGGTATATAGACTATTAAAGTCTATTTATGATCTAAAGCAAGCTTCCCATCAGTGATACCTAAAGTTTGATGAAGTAATCAGCTTGTTTGGTTTTGTGGAAAACTAAGTTGATAGATGGATATATCACAAGGTTAGTGGAAGCAAAATTATGTTCCTGGTTCTTTCTGTGGATGATATTTTGCTTGCAACAAATGACCTAGGCATGCTCCAAGTGGTTAAGCAATTTTTGTCTATGAAATTTGACATGAAGGATCTTGGTGTAACATCTTTTCTTCTTGGAATCGAAATGCACAAGGATAGATCTTGAAACTTGTTAGGTCCCTCTAAAAAATCATACTCTAAATTCATATTAAAGCGATTCAATAAGTATGACTGTAGACCTTGAAATGTGCCAATTGTTAAAGGTGAAAACTTAAGCTTGGTACAATGTGCTAGGAATGATTGTGAGAAAGAATGCATAAGGGATGTGTCATATGCTAGTGTTGTTGGTAGCCTAATGTATGCATAGGTTTGCACTAGACCATGCATCACATTTGTAGTAGGCCTCCTAGGACATCGCATTTGTAGTAGGTATCCTAGGAAGATACTTGTTAAATCCTGGGCATTACTATTGGGTTATTGCAGAGAAAGTCTTGAGATACTTAAAGGCAACCAAAGACTACATTTTGACTTATAAAAAGGCTAAGAATCTTGAACTGGTTGGTTATACTTATTTTGACTATACTAACTACAAAGATGATAGAAAGACCACATCAGGGTATATTTTCATATTGGCAGGTAATGTAGTTTAATGGAAAAGTATCAAACAGACAATTGTGACCTCTTCAACTATGCTTGTTGAGTACATAATGTGTTTTGGAGCTTCCACACAGGCTTCATGGTTGTGGAATCTCATCACTAAGATGTCTATTGTGGTTTTCATTGCTAAGCCCATTTGATTATACTATGATAACATTGCAGTAGTGTTGTTTTGCAAGAATAATAGGAATATATGGAGGGCTAAGTATTTGGAAGTCTAATATCTAACTACTAAGGAGCTAGTAAGAAAAGGTGAAGTTATGAGAAAGCACATTGGAATTGATTATATGATTGCTGATCCTCTAACCAAGGGACTTTTCCCTGAAAGTTTTCAGGGTCATGTTACTAATATGGGATTAGTAAAGTCCTTTGATGCACTTGGTTAGTGGGAGTCATATGTAATTGCTCTACTACTTTATTTTGAATACACATTTGACTTGTGTAATTTTTTAAGACATTTTATAATGAATGATGTTTTTCAGTCATAAAGTTTATTCATTTTAAAATGTTTTAAAGTCTTACCATGAGTGCCAATCTTAAGCAAAGGCCTGGGCATTACTGGTTATAGCCTTGTGGTTGTATATCTTATGTGACACATAAAGGGTCATCTCGAGATGAGTAAAGTTATAAAGACATACAACCTCAATAAAGAGCAATAAATGATTTCTCTGGTGTGTCTGTGCCACTTAAAGAGAGAAATCAATGAGACCGATAAGTAGACAACAATGTAATTAGATCATAAGGTGAAGGTTATTGTTGCTTGCCACACTTCCATATCATGTTCATGTTGGTAAGGTATATTATTGAGTGTGACTATAGAAGGTCGTGCGCATTGTTGAGTAATGCAGTTGGCACCATGATTCGCCATTGAAAGCCTTATCGGACAGAATGGTATCTAGAGTTGTTTCATGATCAATTGTTTTTTAAATAGCATGCACATAGAGTTTCTCAATTGTCTTAATCCAATAATATTGTTTTATTTTCAAAATAATTGATAATTAATATGCCCAAGTAGGAGAATGTTAGAATTTTCTTATACGTGGCCTATATTATTTGTATGTGTTTTTTTTTAATCCGATTAAGAATTGAAATTGGTCAAATGAAATATATATGGCCCATATGATAATTGATCTAAAGATGGGTTAGTGACTTCAATTATGATAAAAGATGTGATTTTATTTTAAGTGCGGGCCAATAGAGTCTATGTGGCTAATGATTGATAGGCTCATAAACTTCTATATAAATAGAGAGTTAGATTCCTCCCTTAACCAAGTGATGGCAAAAGTTTTCCACCTATCGGAAGAGATGCTGACTCGAATAAGAAAGAAAACCTGTTCATTCATTTATCTTATTTCCTTTACATTTATCGATGAAGTCTAAATCAGGTCAAATCTTTTGTTTATTCCAATTTAATTTATATGATTCTATGCTTTTATGTATGATCTTTGTAGGTCGAAAAAATCAACAGAAAAATGATGCAACATGATAGTGTAACACCGGCTCCATCATGAGAACAGGAAAAATTTGTGGGAACAATGAAAGAGGTGGGACTTACCACATTTTGCATTTGATCGAAATTTTATTTTTAATGTTAATTCCGTAAAATATAATACGATATGCTTAACATTATCAGTATTAAAAACATTAGTTTGTAAAATGAATGTTGGTAGGAGCATGTCCAGCATAGTAGGTGCTTTACTGTACATTGAGAACCTATCAGGTTTCAATCGGAATTGTTCAATCTATTTGTAACAAATTAATCAGAATGAGTGGAAGAAAGAAAAAGACTATGAAATACAAAGTCTCCCTCCTAACTATACACAGAGCTCTTGGGAAAAAAGGCCAAATGTGAAAACTTAAGTTAGTTATACCCGTTTTCCTAAAAAAAAAAATTTAAAATCCCCTTAATGCGATTTACTTGACCGTGATAGGTGTTGATGCAAGTCGTCTTTCCTCATAGGATTACAATTTTTTAAGTGATAACTTGAGAGCCTTAGGTTAAATTAATTAAGTTTTATAACGACATTAGATTGTTTGACTTTTAGGTTTGTGAAACGTTTCTTGCAGTTTTAATTGTGGGGTAAACATTAAAGATATTATTTTAAGATGAAAATATTAAATATAATTTTTTACACCTTTTATATTTATTCCAATTATTTTCATTCTAATTTACCAAATGTAATTAAATAATATTGATAAATGTATTGTACTTTGGTAAAACTGAAAGATTAAAATAAAAAAAATTATACCGAATGTCAATGATGTTAAAATTTATTAATCAAATTTCATTCTTAAAAATAAAAAATAAGAAAATAAAATAAAATCTATTTAAAAAGTTTTATATCATTTATTTTTTTTATTTTATACATGTATATGATTTAAAATAAAATAAGAAAATATATTTTTCCCCTAACCCAAGTATCATACCATGTGGTATATGCAATAAATTGCACAAAAAAAAGTACACATTTTGTGGTCTTTTACGTGGTAAATTGACAAAATGTAAAAATATATGTATCACATATCATATGCCTATCTCCATCGAACCTTTAGAAACTTTAGTGGATAATCCAAATAACCTAATATTATTTCAAAATTCTAACCTATAAGCTCTCAAGTTAATTGTTACCTAGAAAATTATAATTTTTATAAAGAAAAATGACTTGGAATTTGTATATCGTTGTTGAGACAAATTAATGAGAATGAGCAGAAGAAAAAAAAAGACCAAGAAATACAAAGTCTGTCTCCCAACTATACACAGAGCTCTTGGGAAGAAAGGCCAAATGTGAAAACTCAAGGTGCTTATACTTTTTTTTTCCTCAAAAGAATAAAAAAAAACTAAAATCTCCTTAATACAATTTAATTGACTGTGCTAGTTGTTGGTGCAAGTCGTCTTTGCTCACTGGATGTCAATTTTTGAAGTGATAATGTAACGACCCAAGTCCAGAACCGGTCAATGGAACACTTTGCCCACACTACATGAGTTATCCTTTATGAAAAAGATAAGCGTTAGGTGTTTATGTTCTAGAATTGGAGCATATATATCTACATAAAACTTCCCAAAATTCACTCATGTGGGACATGGGGGTGTTACAAACTCCCCCCCTTATGTTCCCAACGCCCCCGTTGGGGTCAATCTTATTATTTGATTCTCCGGACCAAATAACCTCTCTATATATCTGCAAAAGGCTTTCCACAATTCATTCACCCATATGGGACATAGGGGTGTTACCCCAGACCAAGTAATTAGTCCCGGTAAACGATGCATGTGCATACCTACTATGCCACACCATCGTGGTCCTGTGTCGGCTCTGATACTATCTGTAATGACCCAAGTCCAGAACCGGTCAACGGAACACTTTGCCTACATCACATGGGTTATCCTTTATAAAAAGGATAAGCGCTAGGTGTTTATGTTCTGAAATTGGAACCTATATATCCACATAAGGCTTCCCACAATCCACCTATGTGGGACATGGAAGTTTTACAGATAACTTGAGAACCTTTGGTTAAAGTTATATAATAACATTGGACTGTTTTATTTTATGAAATGTTTCATGTAGTTTTAATTGTGCGGTAAACATTAAAAGTATTATTTTAAGATGAAAATATTAAATATAATTTTTTTCACACACATTTCCAAATTTATTCTAATTATTTTCATCAAAATTTACCAAACACAAATATATGTTGAGAAATGGAGTCTAATTTGATAAAAATGAAAGACAAAATAAAATAAAATAATTATAATAGTTTCCAAATCTCAATTATGATTTGAAAATTTATTAAATGAATTTTATTCTAAAAAAAAAAAAGAAGAAAATAATATAATGTCTATGCTAAAAATATGTAATATTTTTATTTTATATATGTATATGGTACATTGATGTATATGATTTCAAATGAAATAAGCAGAGATTTTTTTTTCTCTTAAGCCATATAACGTACCATGCGACATACGCGGAAATTAATGGAAAAACAACTTACACATATATACATATAGTTTGTATAAACAAAGATGTCCGGTGCTTCTCTTTTTGGATCCAAGCTGATGAATAAAAAACATAATAATAGTACAAATTCCTTAATCTATAAAGCTGTCAAGTTAATTATTACCTTGAAAATTCTAATTTGTATAAAAAAAATGACTGAAATTTAAGCCTCTCGCTGCCAGCTTATTCATAGTCGAACTTGGACTATCTCGTCACTTAAACGGTCGAACTAGTCCACATGTAGCTGGCACCTAGCCTTTTTTGCCAGCAACAAATCAATGACAATTAATATTCATATTAAATTATTTGTCAATAAGCTTCATGCATGTTATTGCATATGGATTGTTGCGCGTTATCGGTAGTTATAATGTTTGTGTTCGTATGGGAACTAAATTCATTTGCATCATTCATTATAATAGATTACTCATTATATTTAATTTTTATTTATTATAAATAATAATAATAATAATTCGGTTCAAAAGAAAGAGTGATATTGGTGAAGATGCTTAAAAGACACACAATGTGATTCAACTAGTGGATAATCGAGTTGCATAGGATTAGGTGGTGTGGAATAATAGTCCTTGCCAACGCATAGGCTCATTTTGTGGTTGCTCGTGTCCAGAGGCCCTAATATTGGGGACAAGTTACAATAGTAGGCCATCCAGACCTTAAATCGTTGTTATGTATGTTATGAAGATGAGGAAATTTCTATCCATTTATTCTTCCGATGTCAGTATTCTTGTTGAGTATAGACTATTATTCTAAGATGGTTGCGGATCAGGAGGGGCCCATTGAGATGAAGGGAGGAGTTGAACAATTTGCTAGAAGGATGAAGTGTGAGTTGATCATGAGCAAAGTTTGTCGTGTCACCTTTTGTAGCTACTGTCTATCACATTTGGGTGAAAAGGAATAGTAGATGCTTTTTAGAGACCAACAATACTATTGAGCAGTTGCGATGCTAGATTTAGTTTGAGGTTTATGCTCGTGTGAGCTATCTTGACTTCGAGAAATCTAGGAGGCATAGTTCAATGATTTAGTCTTGAGTTAGATGCCTTTTTCTATTACCTTAGAATGCCAAGAAACTCTTTGTATATTTTCATTCATTAATGATATTTACCAATCCCCAATATATATATATATATATGATGTAGAATATTCTAAATGGAATAATGGTTGCAAAAAAATGATAAAAATTTTTTTATTCGGGATTGTAGTGTAACACCCCCATATCCCACATGGGTGAATTATGGGAAGCTTTATGTGGATATATAAGCTCCAGTTCCAAAACATAAGCACCTAGTGCTTATCCTTTTCATAAAGGATTGCCCATATGGTTTGGGCAGGTGTTTCATTAACTGGTTCTAGACTTGAGTCATTACAGATGGTATCAGAGCCGACTCGGACCCCAACAAGGACGTTAGGTACATGCGGGGGGAATTTGTAACACCCCCATATCCCACATGAGTGAATTGTGGGAATCCTTATGTGGATATATAAGCTCCAGTTTCAGAACATAAGCACCTAGTGCTTATCCTTTTCATAAAGGATAACCCATGTGGTCTGGGCAGGTGTTCCTAAAACCACAATGATGGGACAAAGTGGGTGTGCACATGCATCGTTTGGCAAGGAATCAAGTAATCCGATTAGAAAGGTTACTGGTCCAAGGGACCATGTAACCCGAGATACCTCATACCCGAGATACCTCAATGAGGATGTTGGGTGCATAAAGAGGGAGTCTGTAACACCCCCATATCCCACATGAGTAAAATGTGGAAAACTTTATGTAGATATATATGCTCAAGTTCTAGAGAACAAGCACTTAGCACTTATCCTTTTCCAAAGGATATCCTATGTGGTGTGGGCAGGTGTTCCATTAACTAGTTCTGGACATGACTCATTACACCGGTTCTAAACTTCGGTTGTTACAAATGGTATCAGAGCCAACCATGGACCATAATGGTGTAACATAGTGGGTATACGCGTGCATCATCTACCGAGACTGATCCTGGATTTGAGAGGCTACTAAGCTAGGAGCTAAGTAATCCGATTTGAGAGGTTACTTGGTCCGGGGAACCAAGTAATCGATCTAACTCCAACGAGGACGTTGGGTACATAAGGGGGGAGTTTGTAACACCCCCATATCCTATAATAACGACCCAAGTCCAAAACTGGTCAATGGAATACCTGCCTACACTACATGGGCAATTCTTTATGAAAAGAATAAGCGCTAAGTGCTTATGTTTTGGAATTGGGGTCTATATATTCACATATTCCCACAATTACCCATATAGGATGTGGAGGTGTTACAAAAATCCCCCCCCCCCCTCATATAATTAACAGCCTCATTGGGGTCAATCGGATTACTTGGTTCCCCAAACCAGGTAACCTTTCTAATTGGACTACTTAGTCCCTAGCCAAGTAGCCTCTCAAATCTAGGATCAGCCCTGGTAGATGATGAATGTGCACATCCACTATGTCATACCATCATGGTCCTAGGTTGGCTTTGATACTATTTGTAATGACCCAAGTCCAGAACCGGTCAACGGAGCATCTGCCCATACCATATGGGTTATCCTTTATAAAAAAGATGAGCGCTAAGTGCTTATGTTTTGAAACTAGATCCTATATATCCATATAAGGCTTTCCACAATTCACCCATGAAGGATATAGGAGTGTGACAAACTCCCCCCTTATATACCCAACGTCCTCATTAGGATCAGTTGGATTACTTGGTTCCCCGGACCAAGTAACCTCTCTAATCGGACTACTAAGCCCCTTGCTAAGTAGCTCTTAAAGTCAAGATCAGTCTCGATAAACGATGCATGCACACACCCACTATATCACACCATCGTGGTCCCAGGTCGACTCTAATACCATTTGTAATGGCCCAAGTCCAAAACCGGCCCATGAAACACCTGCCCACACTACATGTGCTATCCTTTGGGAAATGATAAGCATTAGGAACTTATGTTCTGGAGCTGAAGACTATATATCCACATAAGGCTCATCACAATTCACCCATGTTGGATATGAGGGTGTTACAATTAAGTATGAAACTTTCAATGCCATATAAACTTTAGCATGTGAAACTTTAGCATGGTAAAATTCATGCTAAAGTATGACTTTTGCTTAATCCCTGCTAAGTATGAGAAATCTTATTATGTAATAAAATTCACGCTAAAGCTTCACATAAAAATCTGTAAGTGTTGTGTAAGAAAATAATAATTTTAGGTATAACAAGTATATATTAAAAAATAATTTTAGATATAAAATGTATGAAATTGCACAAATATTAAACAACTTTTTTACCTTTCAATTATAAAGTAGTTTACTATATTAATGAGACCTAGATATGCCATTATATATTTAATTATAGTTTTAATACCATTATAATATCCTAGAGAAAAACATCTCATGGCCTAAGGATTTTCCTTTCGCTCTTTCACCTTTTCTGATTTTTCTCATCTGATTGGCCACTAATTGCTAAAGTATTCAAAACACCTACACTTTTTAATCCCTTATTGTAATAACCCTAAAAATTAAGAAAAAAATAAAAGAAAATAAAATAAAATTACCAAAATACCTTAAATGCAAAAATTACAATTTTACCCCTAACGGTATTTTTGTAATTTTACCTATCAATTTAGAAAATCAATATAAAATTAAGAATCTTGATCCTTAGATAATTCCTTTAGTGGTTATTAAGCCAAATTCCAAACCAAAAGCTCAAAGTCATTTTGTTTAGGCTAGGGGCATTTTTGTCATTTCCAACCAAGCATCGGATGGAAAATCTAGGAGCATCATTGGATTCTTCTCACAAAAATGAGTCAAGAGAAATTTATCTCACCCAATTATCAATTCGTTTGCTTAGGTTTCAAAAAAATTTAGTCTGCGCACGTGTATAATTTAAACCGATTCGTGCTACCGTTACACTGAATAGCCCCGGTAAGCCACCGTAGCCTTTTTTAAAAATTATTTTGGCTGCCAATTTCAAATTTTACAGCCCTAATAAGTCTCTTTTCCTTGCTGTCCATGTTGTTACAAAGGGTTAGAAAATCCTTACATGAAGGTTTAGTGCTTCTTTGGACTCTTAGAGCGCTAGAGATCCCAAAAACACATTGGTAAATGAAATAAAATTTTTTTCCCTTCCAAGATCAGATTTTACAGCCACTAAATGATATCATAACTCAATGTCTTGGCCGCTGTAATTTTAGGATCAATATCATGAAGGCTCCCGATACAATTCCAAATAGGTACGAGGCCACCAGAGACACCTAGGACATTTTTGCCTACTAGGTAAAATTTTGGCCTAGATGCCAAGAATGTGAACCTTCCAAGTACCATTTACAAAATTTCCAAATTTTAGCATATTTTCTAATTTTCTACCTTACTAACATTTTGTAGGACCGTCCTAGGAAATCACCTCATTTTTCCGTATTATTCTGTACTAGGTAAGGCGGATGAGTGGAATAGTTCTCGTGGGCCCTTTTAGACCCAAAATAAGCATCAACCTGAATAATAAATTCTAAATAAACAATTGGGCTAAACAAAATCTTTAAATGTGTGGGCAACATGGGTTGGGTAATTAATTAATTTTCCTAGAATTTTATTTTATTTTATTTTATTTTAGTTCTCTTCCATTAAGATGTAATTTTGGTTGGTTGGTTACATGGTTGTAATGATGTGATATATGATGTATGTTTGGTGCTAGTATCATACTAGGACCGTTTGTAACAAGAATTAAATTAGAAGTATGTTAGGACCACTTGAATAAACTCGTTAGTACCATGTTTAGAGCCTATAAGACAAACACAGCTAGTACCATATTTAGGGCCGACAAGCTCGCTAGCAACGTGATGAGATTGAAAGCAACCATTAATATCATGTTAGGACCGTAATAAATTACTATAAGCCGAGAGATAAATGATTAGGAGCATAAATACTAAATGACAAACTTAGAAAGAATTCATCGGAGAGGAGATAAACATATATCATATATACACTTAAAAAGATATCATTGATTGTCATGTCATCATGGAACACTAAGCTAAGATAACAAGATAAAAGAAATATAATGCATTAGAATCATGGCACTATACTAAAAAGGGCTAAATAAAATGAGCTACAATCATGCATCAATTGGTTGTTGCATATGATTGATGTTTTCATACACAAGATTGCATTAAGTAAAAGATTTGAGGAGTAAGATAAAACGCGAGGCATGCAAGGTTAGTGACGAACCATATCTGCATGACCTAACAAGCCATAAATTTAGACAAGAGGTTCGGAACGGATGATTCGAACTCGAGAGGCATGTTAGGGTGGCAGCAAAATATTCTTAGTCACGACCTGATATTGACACGGAGTATAGAGATATAATTTGTGCACTGCCAGACCATAGCTGGCAAAGGACCATGCTTATGACTGGTATCACGAGAGGCTCTACTTCTGTGTAGGTATCCCGAGAGGCCTTGGCATGGTGGCATCCCTAATGACACTGCCTAAGAGTTATCTTGAGAGTGGGTGATGTACACACTCACCACCCTAAGTTCATCAGACGGCATTTAAGTATTGGATTAAGTGATTGATCAATAAGATATAATTTAATTGGAAAAATGAATTATGCATATGCATAGTAGTTCACGCTTGCTAGTAGGACTTTAATATTGTTGTCATGATGTTGTATGAAATTTTTCTTTAATTAAATTACTATAACTTAAAGTTTATTATTCACTATTGTTTGTTGCGGGAATATTAGGACCCACGTGATGGGCCTGATACTTCACCCTTACTGAGCAAGTTGTATTCACCTCTACTTCTAACATGTTTTGTTAGGTGAGTACTATGAGAAGACAGAGTACACTAAACCATATAATGAGGTTTAAGATATGGAGCAGACTGAATGAGGGTATGTTGTAGCCCCTCGAAAGTAAAACTGGCTGGGATTGAGTTTCAACTTTGTGTTATTTGAATTCTAAAGAAACATATGGTTTGTTTAAATTGGAACATTATCCGTATATTAGTTTTCTTGGGATTGTCATTTAACTACTCTGATTTCATTTAATACTCTTATTATTTGGCAAATAGATTAAAAGAAAATATTTTACCTATATTTCTTAAATTATTTTTAATTAAATGCTTTATAATTTTGGGAATTTAAGATATCTTTTAAAATTAAGATTCATAAAATTAAGATATCTTTTAGGTCATGGACTCTGTAACGACTCAAGTCCAGAACCGGTCACCTGCCCACACTACATGGGCTATTCTTTGGAAAAGGATAAGCGCTAGATATTTATGTTCTGGAACTGAAGCCTATATATCCAAATAAGGCTTCCCACAATTCACCCATGTGGGATATGGGGGTGTTATAAACTCCCCCCCCCCTTATGTACCCAACATCCTCATTGGGATCAGTCAGATTACTTGGTTCCCTAAACCAAGTAACCTCTCTAATCGGACTACTTAGATATAGGATTAGTCCCGGTAGACGATGCATCTGCACACCCACCATGCCACACCACATCGTGGTCCCGGGTCGGCTCTGATGTCATCTGTAACGACTCAAATCCAGAACCAATCAACGGAACACCTGCCCACACCACATAGGCTATCCTTTAGAAAAGGATAAGTGCTAAGTGCTTAAGTTTTGGAACTAAAGCCTATTTATACACATAAGGCTTCCTACAATTCACCCATATGGGATATGGGGGTGTTATACTTATCCCTTGAAGCCTCTTATTTTAACCCTGTGCACTTTCTAATGTGAGAGTGTTGGAAAGTTTGTCCACTATCCAATAAGCCAACACTTTCCCCGTTCAAAAATCCTCACATGGCATTATATCAGCTTAATTTTGGAACAATATGATTTGCGCTCTAAATGGAAAAAAATAAAGGAAAAAGCCCAAAATTTTTTTATCTATTATGGCAAAAATTTATGAGTTGTCACTAAAGTTAAAATTTTGCAACAAACATGCGTCTATGTTTATAGTATTGTAAAAAAAGTCATCAAACATAAGATTTTGTCAATTTCTTTATTTTTTTAACTTATTAAAACAAAATTTTTTATTAGAACTTAAAAGTGAAACTTACTACCACAAATAAAAAATGTAAAGATACATAAATTGATGTGACCGTTTTACTCTTAAGTTATAAGTATTAAGTTTGACATTTTTAATGCCACATAAACTTTAGCATGTGAAACTTTAGCATGAATTTAGCATGAATTGAACAAAGCTTTAGCATGTGAAATTTTAGCATGTGAAATTCAGGAGGGAGAAACTTTAGCATGCTAAAGTATGACTTTAACATGTGAAACTTTAGCATTGTAAAATTTATGCTAAAGTATAACTTTTGCTTATTCCCTGCTAAGTATGAGAAAGCTTATTATGTGGTAAATTCATGCTAAAGCTTCACATAAAAATCTACAAGTATTGCATATTAAAAAATAATTTTAGGTATAAAAAATATATATTAAAAATTTATATAACTAAACACTTTTTAATAGTTCACCTATAGTTTTCCTTTATCCTAAAATTATAAGTTCTTTGACTCTTTTAATGATAAATAAATTTTATATTGTCTATTTAATTAGAGTTGTGTTAGTATTAGGGCTCTAAAAGGAGGGAAAGAAAAGAATCCACTTACAAAGATCTAAAAATATAATTGCTTATTTAATTGGATATTTAGTAGTATTAAAATACTAGAAATATAATAAGAGAAAAAAAAATGCAAAGTGGGATACGTTTAGCCTTTAATTTTTGGGAAATTTGCTATTTTGACTATGAAACTAACTTTGACCACTAAACTTAGTTAATTTTATCAAATATGACCTAAGTTTATTCTACTATAAAGGATATATTTGACTATAAAATTTTTGTCAATTAAGCTTTCTTTTCCCAACTCAGATGAATATATAATTTGAGAGCTTAGGCATTTGATCCACATTAGAGTAATCATACAATTCATATTTGACTCAAGCACATACTATGAACAAAAACAATTATTATCGTAGCAAAGGTGTAACACCCTCATATCCCACATGGGTGAATTGTGAGATGCCTTATGTGGATATATAGACTCCAGTTCCATAACATAAACACTTAGTGCTTATCCTTTGAAAAAGGATAGCCCATGTGGTGTATGCAGGTATTCCGTTTACCGATTCTGGACTTGAGTCATTACAGATGGTATCAGAGCAGACCTAGGACCGCGATGATGTGGCATAGTGGTTGTGCACATGCATCGTCTACTAGGTTGATCTTGGATTTGAGATGCTACTTTGTTAGGGGCTAAATAGTCCGATTAAAGAGGTTACTTGGTCCGAAGAGACAAGTAATCCAACTGACCCCAACAAAGACATTGGGTATATAAGGGGGGGGGGGAGAGTTTGAAACACCCCCATATCCCACATGGGTGAATTGTGGAAATCCTTATGTGGATATATAGGCTCAACTTCTAGAACACAAACACCTAGTGCTTATTCTTTTTTATAAAGGATAGTCCATGTGGTGTAGGTAGGTGTTCTATTGACCTTTTCTGGACTTAAGTCATCACAAAAGGTCATTGTGAAAAATTTTAGAAAAAAAAAATTCTTAGCTCCTAGAATTTGTTACTTATATTGTAATAAAAACGAATTTTAGGAACACTCCTTTTTTACATTTTCTAATATTTTAAAGCATTGAAAAAATTATAATAATTATTTTTCCCATATGGTCATCATTTTGCATGTTAGAACAAAAGTTTTTATTCTTAGCTATTAACTCTTTTTCTACACTATATAATATTAATCTATTTTTATTTTTATTTTTTTTAGAGCCAGTCAAATCTAGTGAATTGTATCAAAGTAGCATTACGCATGTATTGTTTTAGGCTTTAATTTTTGGAAAAATGATTACTTAACCATCAAATTTAGTTAAATTTGACAAATTTTCCCTAAAGTTTTTATAAATGTTTTTGAACGTTAGTTTTGGCTCAATGTATTTTATCTTTCCTTTGCTTGTGTTATAAAAAATATGAATGTGCACAAATGTTAAATAATTTTTTTTACTCTTGTGTTATAAGACATTTGATTCTTTTAATAAAACTCAATTTTGCTATTATCTATTTAATTAGAGTTATATTTGCACTAGAAAACTTAAAAAGAAAACCCTTAAGTTGCCACTAAATTTAATTTTTTACTGCAAACTTGCCACCATTCATTCTATATTACAAAATTTCATATTATATGAAATTCATTTTTACGTTAACGTAAAGAAACCCTTAAGTTGCCATTCAATTTTATTTTCTATTACAAACTTATCCGCCTTTGATTCTATTTTAGTTATAAGCAATTCTTTTTTAATTTGTGTTAATCTTACCTAAAACTCTTAAATTGCCATTAATCTTTTTTTGCCACCAACATGTTGCTCTTGGTTCTATATTACTATAAAATACTACCTTAAGTAAATACTTTATAAAAATTAACATTTCAACTTAGCACTTCAAAAACTTTCATAGCCAAACCTTTTATTTGAATAAAAGACTTAAATATATGGTAAAACTCATTCTAATGTTTGCACAAATAAATAGTTTGTAAAACCTAAAATTTTTGTCAATTTGGTTTTTTTTTTCCAACTTGGATGAACATATGCTTTGAAAGCTTAGGTATTTGGTCCATCTTAGAGCAATCATATAACTCACTTATGACTTGAGCACATATTATGAAAAAAAAAGTTATTATTGTAGCAAAGGTCATTGAGAAAAATTTTAGGAAAAAAATTCTTCGCTCCTAGAGTTAGTTGTTTATATTATAATAAAGATGAATTTCAGCAGCAACTCTTTTTTATATTTTCCAATATTTTAAAACATTGTAAAAATTATGAGAATTATTTTTCCTACATGGTCATCTTTTTAACGTTGGAACACAAATTTTTATTCTAAGCAAATAGCTCTTTTTCTATACTAAATATATTTTTCAGAGCCAATTAAATCTTATGAGTTGTACCAAAGTGGTGTTATGCATGAATTCTTCTTAGGCTTTAGTTTTTGGAAAATCATTACTTTAACCACCAAATTTAGTTAAATTTAAAAAATACGCCATATATTTATTATACATGTAAAACGTACGTAAAAAACATTAAATGTCACAAAAAACTTGTGAAGAAAAGAGTATAACAATAGCAATACTTAAAACTTACAACCTTTCATTGGCAGTTAACTACACATTAGAAAAATAATAACAATATACTAAAGTTTTAATTCTACTTACAAAAAAAATAAAATTTTTAACAAGAGGCTTTTTACATTAGGAGGCCTCATAGAAATTTAAACCTTCAACTTCAACTTTCCAATTCAGCTCTCATACTATCAAGTAGTGTAACGCCCACAATTTTATAAACCTTAATTTTAAAAGATATCTTAAATTCCTAGAATTATAAATCATTTAATTACAAATAATTTAAGAAATATGAGGTAAAAAATTTTCTTTTAATCTATTTTCCAAATAATAAGAGTATTAAATGAAATCAGAGTAATTAAGTGACAATCCCAAGAAAACTAATATACGGATAATGTACCAATTTAAACAAACCCTATGTCTCTTTAGAAATCAAATAACACAAAGTTGAAACCCAGTCCCAGCTAGTTTTATTTTCGAGGGGCTACAGCGTACCCTCACTCAGTCTGCTCCACATCTTGAACCTCATTATATGGTTCAGCGTACTCTGTCTCCTCATAGTACTCACCTAAGAAAACATGTTAGAATGAGGGATGAGCACAGCTTGCTCAGTAAGGGGTAAGTATCAGGCCCATCACGTTGGTCCTAATATTCCCACAACAAACAACAACGAATAATAAACTTTAAGTTATAGCAATTTAATTGAAGAACAATTTCATACAACACCATAACAACAATAACAAGTTCCTACTAGCATGCTTGAACTACCATGCATATGCATTATTCCTTTTACCAATTAAATCATATCTTATTGATCAATCATTTAATCCAATACTTAAATGCCATCGGACGAACCTAGGGTGGTGAGTGTGTACATCACCCACTCTTGGGATAACTCTTAGGCAGTGCCACTAGGGATGCCACCAAGCCAAAGCTTCTCCGGATACCTACGCCGAGGTAGAGCCTCTTGTGATACCAGCCATAAGCATGGTCCCTCACCAGCTATGGCTTGACAGTGCACAATTCATATCTCGATACTCCGTGTCAATATCGGGTCACGACTAGGGACGGTCTGCCACTACTCTAACATGCCTCTTGGGTTCAAATCGTCTGTTCCAAACCTCTCGTCCAAATTTACGGCTTGTTAGGTTATGTAGATATGGTTCGTCACCAACCTTGCGTGCCTCGTGTTTGATTTTACTCCTCAAATCTTTTACTTAATGCAATCTTGTGTATGACAAACATCAATCATATGCAACAACCAATTGATGCATGACTGTAGCTTATTTTATTTAGCCCTTTTTAGTTAAGTGCCATGATTCTAATGCATCCTATTTCTTTTATCTTATTACCTTAGCTTAGTGTTCCATGATGACATGACAATCAATGATACCTTTTTAAGTGTATTTATGATATATGTTCATCTCCTCTCCCATTAATTCTTTCTAAGTTTGTCATTTAGCATCTACGCTCCTAATCTTTTATCTACCGGCTTATAGTAATTTATTACGGCCCTAACATGCCACTAACGGTTGCTTCAAATCTCATCACTTTGCTAGCAAGCTTGTCAGCCCTAAACATTGTAAAGGCTTTCCTAGTATTTCCTCTACATAAAATGTCGAGGTAAGTAAATCCCAAGTGTGACGGCTCTCCTAGTCGATTAATCAAGTAAGTGTTTATTTACTTTGATTATGTGTTTATTAAATTAAGTACCTCAAGTTAGCACCTTGTTAAGCAAGTAAGATAAGCTTAATTAAGTTAAGTGAGTTCCTAAGTGTGATTTGGCATAGTTAAGTCAAGACCATTAGTTATTCTAGCTTTTAGAATCATCTTAGTAAGCTTTGACAACTTGTGGCACTAAGTGTGTTTTTGGGCCATTTGAATCTTAAGTGGCTAAAGTGTTCAAGAAAATTAAGTTTGGGAAGCTTTTAGTATCCTTTAGAACAAATAAAAGTGGTTTTGAGTGAGGGTTTGGTGAGCTATTTGAAGCTTTTGAAAGCTAGTGGACTTAGGTGCAAGGAGAAGGAAAAGTTGACTTGTTTACATATATGCAAGTCTTCTTCTTCCTTAGTCATTTGCAACTAACTCCAAATTTTCGTGGCTCCACTTCCTCTCCCAAAATCACAGCCCAAGCTTCCATTTTCTTGCAAGATTTCATCAAATTAAAGGGTGCCCAAGGTGTTAGAAGGATCACCAAGCTTGTTTGTGGTGTTCTAGCTCAAGTTTGCTCTTTGGAAGCTTGTTTTGGATCCAATTTTCGTGGGTAAGCTTCTTGAGTTTATTTGGATTGGTTCTAGGTTGTTTTAAGAGCTAGAAATGGTCTTGGTTTGATTGGTTTGGGTGCCAAATTGCTTTGGTTTTAGACTTGGAACTCAAGGAAGCTTGTGGAGCTAGGAAAGCTTATGTTGCATTGCTTGCTTGTGTGGCTAAATTGAGGTAAGGGTTCAAGTAATTAAGCTCAAATAATGCATGGTTTTGTAGTTTTGTGTGTTGGGATGAATTAGAAACAAGACCCATTAAGTTTGGATTAGAAATGAGAGAGTTTGAGTAACTTGTGTACAAGAACGACGCTGACGCACAAACCCAGAAAACAGAGTTGGCGACGCGTCGCCAATTTGGCCGTGAATTGGCGCCGCAGTGCCAGGGTGCGAAAATGTACACAGAGCGTTTGTTCGGCGGCGCCGCGTCGCCAAATGCAAATTTGGCCTCGATTTCCGGCCATCCTAAGATTAACTTAGACTCTCGGTTTCTATTCCTAGGTTATCCTAAGAGGTTCCATAGCCTCGGTTGGGTCTAGAATTCATTCCTAGAGCTGGAATTTTGCATTATTTAGGTGGTAGTTAAGTTGTGTGGTTAGGTAAAAGTGTGTGACTTGGTGGCTAAGTAATTCAAGTGTGCTTAAGCTTTTGAATGAGCACTAAGGGGATTAAGAGGGTTTTTAGACTCTTTATTGACCGTATAGAGTATCATTTACATATGGTCAATAGAGAGAAAAACCTAAGTCGATCCCAACCGAACCATTTGGTTTGGTAGGCAGGCCACTAGTAGTGTTTGAGTTAAACCTTGAGGGTTTGGCTAGGTTAACCACATAGGATAACTACCCTGCACAAGAATTTAAGGGAAGAGACGGGTAAGAAGTGAGTAAGTGGAAACTTACTCTAAGTAACTCGTCAAGGCGGGTAAGGTTGAGTAAGCAAGGTCTTACTCTAAGGTGCCCGTAAGAGGACTTCAAGGGGTTAGTTAAGTGCTAGCAAGGATACGAGGGCCAGTATCCAAGTACCCCAGTCGTAAGAGCTCACGACAAGTCCAACACCTACGGGTGTAAGGAAGTCCTAAGCGCATTGCATGTGCATAATTCATTCATTCATCCATCCATCCCATCATTTGCATTATTGTTGTTTATTTACTTGCTTTTGGTTGTGTGTTGTTTGTTTGTTTGTTGATTTGTTTTGTATGCATTATTTATATGCTTGTTGTGCCTTGTTTGCATGCATTATGTTTTTCTTGCAGGTGCTAATCCCTTACTGAGTACTTCGGAGTACTCACCCCTTAAGTGTTGTGCAGGTTTAAGCAGTTTTGTCTGGGCTTAACAGTTGGTAAGGGGCACTGTTAAAGCTAAGTTCTTTTAGTTTCAAAGGTATTCTCTAAGTAGGAAACTTCATGTTTTCTAAGTTACTTATAGCATAAGAAAGTACTGACCAAAGTGTTTGCCTTACAGAGAGGCTAAGTGAGCACAAGGATAGTGTGGCTCATCACTTGAAGCTTACTTGCTTGGGTGAAGAGCTAAGGACGGATCTTAGTAGTTAGTAGTCATAAGATATTTCTTTTGATATGTATGGAAATTTCATACATAGATTGCCTATACTAATGACCATTGGTGTGTATAACACTATAGTTACTTTTGGGTGCATATAAGTTGGAAATGTATGCACATAGTTGTTACTTGAAGTTAAAGCAACTAAAGATTTATGTCTTGGCTTATTTGATTTATGTTTTCATTAATTGCCGCGGCACTGTTTTCAATGAAGTTTTAATGTAATTATCATTGCATAGCCAGGACAACGCATGCATATCTCTTATGCAGGGTAGGCTAAGTAACTAGTTGCACGTAATGATTTAAGGTATTTTACAAGTAATAACTAGCCAACTGTAACTTAAGTGGGATCATAGTTCCCTATAGCGTACCAGTGTTAGTAATTCAGGGCACTGGGGCCCTGTTCCGCCACAAACATGGTACTAGCGGTATTTGTCTTACCGGCTCTAAACATGATACTAACGGGTTTATTCAAGTGGTTCTAACATACTTCTAATTTAATTCTTATTACAAATGGTCTTAGTATAATACTAGCACCAAACATACATTATATATCACAACATTACAACCATACAACCAACCAACCAAAAATTACATCTCAATGGAGGAGAACTAAAATAAAATAAAATAAAATAAAATTCTAGAAAAACTAATTAATTACCCTACCCATGTTGCCCACGCATTTAAAGATTTTGTTTAGCCCAACTGTTTGCTTAAAATTTATTATTCGGGTTTATGGTTAATTTGGGCCTAAGAGGGCCCACGAGAACTAATCCGCTCTTCCCCCTTACCTAGTTCGGAATAATACAGCAAAATGGGGCGATTTCCTAGAACGGTCCTACAAAATGTTAGTAAGGTAGAAAATTAGAAAATATGCTAAAATTTAGAAATTTTCGTAAATGGTACTTGGAAGGTTCATGTTCTTGGCACCTAGGCCAAAATTTTACCTAGTGGGCAAAAAGGGTCTCGGGATGTCTCCGATGGCCTCGTGTCTACTCGGGATTGTGTTAGGAGCCTTCTTGATATTGATTCTAAAAATTACAGTGGCCACACACTAAGTTATATGCTCATTTAGTAGTTGTAAAAAGTGATCCTGGAAGAATTTTTTTTTTTTATTTTGGTTACCGATGTGCTTTTGGGATCTCTGGCACTCCGAGAGTCCAAAGAAACACTAAATCCTCAAGTAAGCAATTTCTAACATTTTGTAACAACATGGACAAAAAGGAAAAGAGAATTATAAAGGCTGTAAGATTTAAAATTGGCAGCAAAAATAATTTTAAAAAGGCTACGGTGGCTTACCGGGGCTTAGGAACAAATATGGAACCAATTGTACTAGAAACGGGTGCAAAAACCTAAAAGTTGGATTAACGATAATCTACCAAAAAAAAATTACAGCAAAGATATAAGGCCTTTAGGTGCTGGAAAAAAAATTAAAAGTGTGATACAGAAGGATTTAGACTTACACAAACAAATTTGGAATCCTCAGTACGCGTGGGATCAGTTTTTTTTTGGTGTCCGGATGGGGTTTTCCTTCAACTTAATGAAGCTAGGCAAGATTAGGGCAAAAATTAATGTTCTAATAATCCAAAATAAAAAGTAATCAGCGCATAAAGGGCTGTACTTACGCCATTTTGATGGAGGAATAAGTGAAGACAATAACCGGCGTGAAGAGGACAAAAGGATGGTGGGCTACCTTTTTCCCAAAATCTGATTTTTGTTTTCTTGTGGTGGTGAGTTATTGAAGGAGGAGAGAACAAGAAGCGGCAGTTGGTTGTGAGAAGAAAAGATAGATCTAGTTTCTAAACCAATTCGGACTCTTGGTCACATAGAAATAAGGAATAAAAAAAATGGAAAGAAAAGGAGTTATAGAAATGTATTAGTGCATGGGGTTTAATTAAGGAAAAATGGAGACAAGGAGATAATTAGTTTTTTTTAATACTCCAGGAGGTGTTGCGGCTAGATATTTTTAGAAGAAAGAAATTAGGGTTAGGGAAAAAAAAATTATCCTATGTAGCGGTAACATGAACTCAGTTTAAACTGTACACGTGCGTTGGCCAAATTTTGGGAAATCTAAGCAATTGAATTCAGAATTAAGTGAGGTAAATTTCCTTGACTCATTTTTGTGAGAAGAATCCAATGATGCTCCCAAATTTTCCATTCGATGCTTGGTTGGAAATGACAAAAATACCCCTAGCCTAAATAAAATGACTTTGAGTTTCCGGTTTAGAATTTGACTTAATAACCACCAAAGGAATTTTCTAAAGATCAAGATTTTTAGTTTTACACCAATTTTATAAATTGATAGGTAAAATTAATAAAATACCCTTGAGGGTAAAATGGAATTTTTTGCATTTAGGGGTAATTTGGTAATTTTATTTTTCTTAATTTCTAGGGTCATTACAAGTGGAATTAGAGCTATATGGTTGACATGGCCCACTTATTAGTGAGTTATAGTAATGAATGATTGCTCTAACTTGAAGTTTTGGGGTTGAAATTATACTCCAAATAGATGATTGTTTGAAGTTGATTAATTCAAATTAAGTTATTTTTATTCTTTTTGGGAATTTTCATCCTGAACTAATATCATTTGAAAACTCATTATATGTATATGCATAATAATTTATAGAATAACATTTTTATAGTAATTTTATGAATTTAAAAAGTATGAATATGACTTAATATTGGAAGACCTTTTTATCTTTAAATTTTATTTATTTCCCTATTTTTATGATACTTAAATATTTCATTTCTTATTTATTAGATTTAAAAAAAATAAAATTATGGAATGGAATAAAAAATCAAAACATATAACAAAGTGATGGCAAGCTCCTAGGCTTCATATTAGGAAAATAAGATTAGTACTTGAAAAGGAAAAATAGAAAAAAGAATTGTTAACTGTCTTTTATGTTTTCTATATGTTTTTTATGGAAACAACTAAAATATGCCACTAAATTTAAATTTCATAATAGACATGTGTTTGATTTATATGACTATTAAGCACGCCTAAAAACATAATGTTTATCAATTTTTTTGAATTTTAAACTTGAAATATTTTTGCTAGAATTTAAAAATGCAACTTAATATCTATATATATCTATATTTATATCTATATGTAATAAAAAGTGCGAAGATATATAAAATGGCTAAACCTTAAATTTTAAGTTATTTGTTTTCCTTTTAAGTACTCAGATTTTATTCTGCTTTAGTGGATTTAATTTTCTATGGTTGACCAATTATATTATAAGAATAATAGATAAAACTAGGTTTCCAAACTTCCATGATGTGAGTATAATATTTAAATCAATGGGTAGGCGTTAATTAACCAAAAAGGTAAAAAAAAAACTGAAATGACCCAAGTCTAGAACCGATCAACGAAACACCTGCCCACACCACATGAGCTATCTTTTGTGAAAATGATAAGTGCTAGGCGCTTATGCTCTAGAACATGAGGCTCTATATCCAGATAAGGCTTCCCATGTAAGATATGGGGGTGTTAAAAACTTCTCTCCCTATGTACTTAATGTCCTCGTTGGGGTCAATCGGATTGCTTGATTCCTTAGACCAAATAACCTCTCTAATTAGACTACTTAACCCTTGGCCAAGTAACCTATCAAATCAAAGATCAATCCTGGTAAACAATACATCTGCACACCCACTATGCCACACCATCGTTGTCTCAGGTTGGCTCTGATACCATTAGAAATAGCTTAAGTTCAGAACAAGTCCATGGAACACCTGTCCACATCACATGCGCTATCCTTTGTGAAAATGATAAATACTAGGTGTGTAATAACCCTAGAAATTAAGTAAAATAAAATCACCAAATTATCCTAATTAATTAAATAAATAAAATAATAAAATAATAATAATAACAAAATATAAAATTAAGAATCTTGATTCTTAGATGATTCCCTTAGTGGTTATTAAGTCAAATTCCAAACCGGAAGCTTAATGTCGTTTTCTTTAGGCTAGGGGCATTTTTGTCATTTACAACCAAGCATCGGATGAAAAATCTGGGAGCACCATTAGATTCTTCTTGAAAAAATGAGTCAAGAGAAATTTACCTCACTAAATTCTGAATTCGTTTGCTTAGGTTTCCCAAAATTTAGCCAACACGCGTCTAGGGTTTAAATCGGGTTCGTGCTACTGCTACATAGGATTATTTTTTTTCTTTTCTCCCTCACCCTAATTTCTTTCTTCTAAAACATTCCAGCCACAAAAGCATATACAGGTTTTTTTGAAACTTTAGATTAAAAAAAAATGGAATTGCCAATATTAATCACGCGGCTATCATTACCTTTTATTATATTATTATTTACTTTGCCCTACGCTTGGCGTGGAGCTTAATTCGCCTCATAGAAGTTTTCCCTTTTCAACGTTTCGGCTCTTCTCCCCATCAACCGCCGCCTAAGCCATAGGAAGAAAATTGGATTTTTCTGCAAGAAGATCGTCCACAATTCTTTCATCCCTTTACGCTGATTCTTTGTCTCGACCTAGTGCTCCATCAAACTTGTGTAAGTCATCTCTCCATGCTTTGATTCTTGGTTATTCAAAAATACTAGAATGTTAATTTAATTCCATATTTTACCTAGATTTATTAGATTGAGGAGAAACCCTATTGGAACACGAAAACAATCCTACACGCACCGGCAATTCTGAATTCATTTGTGTAAGTCTAAATTATTCTATATCCCTCTTTTAATTTTTTTTCCAGCACCTAAAGACCTTATATCTTTGCTGTAAATAGTTGGTAGATTATCATTAATCCAAGTTTTGGGTTTTTCCACTCGTTTCCAGTGCAATCTTATCCATACTTGGTTCTAAACCCCGGTAAGCCACCGTAGCCTTTTTTTTAAAAAAATTATCTTGGCTGCCAGTTTTGAATATTACAGCCCTAATAATTCTCTTTTCCTTGCTGTCCATGTTGTTACAAAGGATTAGAAAATCCTTACTTGAAGGTTTGGTGGTTCTTTGGACTCCTGGAGCGTCAGAGATCCCGAAAACACATCGGTAATCAAAATAAAATTTTTTCCTTCCAAGATCAGTTTTTACAGCCATTAAATGAGCTTATAAGTTAGTGTATAACCGTTGTAATTTTTAGGATCAATATCAAGAAGGCTCCCGCCACGATCCCGAATAGCCACGAGGCCATCGAAGGCACCCCGAGACCCTTTTTGCCCACCATGTAAAATTTCGGCCTAAATGTTAAGAACATGAACCTTCCAAATACCATTTAGGAAAATTTCTAAATTTTAGCACATTTTCTAATTTTCTACCTTACTAATATTTTGTAGGACCGTCGTAGGAAGTCGCCCATTTCGCCGTATTTTTCCGAACTAGGTAAGGGGGAAGAGTGGGTTAATTCTCGTGGGCCCTCTTAGGCCCAAAATAAGCTTCAACCTGAATAATAAATTCTAAATAAACAATTGGGCTAAACAAAATCTTTAAATGCGTGGGCAACATGGGCTAGGTAATTAATTAGTTTTCCCAGAATTTTATTTTATTTTATTTTAGTTCTCTTCCATTGAGATGTAATTTTGGTTGGTTGGTTTTATGGTTGTAATGATGTGATGTATGATGTATGTTTGGAGCTAGTATCATACTAGGACCGCTTATAACAAGAATTAAATTAGAAATATGTTAGGACCGCCTAAATCAACACCACTAGTAGCATGTTTAGGGCCAGCGAGACAAACATCGCTAGTACCATGTTTAGGGCCGACAAGCTCATTAGCAACATGATGAGATTGGAAGGAACCGTTAGTGGCATGTTAGGGCCATAATAAATTATTATAAGCCGATAGATAAAGGATTAGGAGCGTAAATACTAAATGACCAATTTAGAAAGAATTCACGAGAAATGAGATGAACATTTATCACAAATACACTTAAAAGCTATCATTGATTGTCATGACATCATGTAACACTAAACTAAGATAACATGATAAAAGAAATAGGATGCACTAGAATCAGGGCATTCTACTAAAAAGAGCTAAAATAAAATGAGCTACGGTCATGCATCAATTGGTTGTTGCATATGATTGATATTTTTCATACACAAGATTGCATTAAGTAAAATATTTTAAGAGTAAGATAAAATACGAGGCATGCAAGGTTGGTGACGAACCATATCTACATGACCTAACAAGCCGTAAATTTAGACGAGAGATTCAGAACGGACGATTCGAACCCAAGAGGCATGTTAGGGTGGCGGCAGACCGTCCCTAGTCATGACCCAATATTGACACAGAGTATGGAGATATGATTTGTGCGTTCTCAGACCATAGCTAGCGAGGGACCATGCTTATGGCTGTTATCACGAGAGGCTCTACCTCGACGTAGGTGTCCCGAGAGGCTCTGGCTTGGTGGCATCCCTAGTGGCACTGTCTAAGAGTTATCCCGAGAGTGGGTGATGTACACACTCACCACCCTAGGTTCGTCCGACGGCAATTAAGTATTGGATTAAGTGATCGATCAAGAATATATTATTTAATCAGTAAAAAGAATTATGCATATGCATGGTAGTTCAAGCATGCTAGTAGGACTTTGATTTTGTTGTTACGATGTTGTATGGAATTGTTCTTTAATTAAATTGCTACAGCTTAAAGTTTATTATTCGTTGTTGTTTGTTACAGGAATATTAGGACCCACGTGATGGGCCTGATACTTTCCCCTTACTGAGCAAGTTGTGCTCACCCCTCCTCTTAACATGTTTTTCTAGGTGAGTACTATGAGGAGACAGAGTACACTGAACCATATAACGAGATTCGAGACGTGGAGCAGACTGAGTGGGAGTACGCTGTAGCCCCTCGAAAGTAGAACTGGCTGGGACTGGGTTTTAACTTTGTGTTATTTGATTTCTAAAGAAACATATGGTTTGTTTAAATTGACAAATTGAGCGCATATTAGTTTTCCTGGGATTGTCACTTAACTAGTTTGATTTCATTTAATATTCTCATTGTTTGGAAAATGATTTAAATAAAATATTTTACCTCATATTTCTTAAATTATTTTTAATTAAATGCTTTATAATTCTGGGAATTTAAGATATCTTTTAAAATTAATGTTTATAAAATTTGGGGCGTTACAGTTTGGTATCAGAGCCAGATTCGAGGAAGGCAGCGATCTCACTCAATAAGGATGCTTCTTGTTTGTTTGCTAAGTTAGAGACCTTGGATAGGTTTTGAAAAGTTTCCATAATTGAGCATAATATATTAGCAAGTTTATAAACAAAAGTTAACAACTTGGCTTTCAATAAGGGAACTCGTAAAATAATATACCAATTAATTTAACGTCTAAAATGATATAGGAGTTACCTAGAGCCTCACCTAGTGTTATAAGTTAAAAGTTACTTCCAAAGTTGTTTAACTACGTTGGACTAAACCTTTTCCTTTTTAGGTCATGGACCCACATGAGTACCCTGCCTTGGGTCTTGGGCGAGGCGCGCAGGATGAGCCGCCAGCTCGTGGTTGAGGATGACCCCCACGAGGTCGAGGCCAAAATGCTCAAGTGCCTGGACAGGACATGCTGAATCATGGGCAACAAGCCCAGAATCTTGGTCAGCAGGCCAATGATGATCCATTGCGTCAGACAGTCACTGCCTTAGGCCAGTACTTTCAAAATTTGAATGAGCGGCAGCAACAGCCTCATGCCCTGGCCAGATGTCAGCATAAGGCCGACCTACTTAAACGGTTCAAGAGGCTAACTGATGAGTATGCTGGTGGGGTTAACCCTACCAAAGCTGAGGAGTGGATCAGGGCTTCGGAGATGACACTTACAGCTTTGAGAATTCCAGAAGAGGACAAGGTGGACTTAGCTACCTTTAGCTTGGTTGAGGAGGCCCATACATGGTGGAAGGCCATTCGACCAGGGGTTCCGAGAACTGAGGGTGGATATATCACTTGGGAGACATTCGTGCATACTTTCTATGGTCGATACTTCTCTGAGGCCATGAGGGACAGAAAAGAGCAGGAGTTTCTTGCACTGGTACAGGGGAGCATGACAGTAGATCAGTACACAGCTAGATTTAATGCCTTGGCCCGCTATGCTGAGCACATTGTGGCACATGAACCAAGGAAACTCAAGAGGTATGTTAATGGTTTGCGTGACGAGCTGGCAGATAGGCTGATTATGCAAGAAATTGATACCTTTGAGAAGGCAGTTTCCTTAGCTCAACGGGGTGAGGAAAGGATGCGAGATAAGCAACTATCTAGGCCGCTTGACACGAGTCGGAGTCGTATGCCATCACGACCTACACATGCACGCAGTTTCTGTCCTATACCACGACCGACGCCTGCCCAGGGACGAGGACATTTTGGCAGAGGTCAGCCAATCGATAGCAGAGCTACCCGACTATAGCCTAATGGGATAGGAGGGTTTACAGTGCGACCGGTTTTTCAGGGCCAGGGAGGGCCTAGATGTCAGACTTGTCATTTCTTTCACCCAATTGGAGGGCGGTGTGTGACATGTTTCTATTGCCAGGAGATAGGGCATTTATCCAGGCAATGTCCTAAGAGGGATGCTCCACTAGCAGCACACGTTCCACCAGCAGCACCGGCAAGACCACCAACAAAGAAACCTCGTGTGGCAGGACGCGTTTACGCAGTGACAGTCGAGGAGGCAGAGGATGCTCCAGGTGTGGTGCAAGGTACGCTGTTAGTTATAGCTTTTAATTATAGCCTTTAATTTCAAGTTCATGGTAGTGGCATGCTTAGGTTAGTGATTGTTTGAATTGATCGTAGGTACTCTTTCTATTTTTGGGTTTCTTGCTAAAGTTCTTATAGACTCGAGATCCACACATTCTTTCATATCTCCTAGACTAGCAAATCAGTTAGGCATGCCTATTAAAGAGCTTCCTTTCATATTAGTGGTTTCTATACCATCAGACACTAGTATGAGTTCTACTCGTGTACTTCAATCTTGCTCGATTTCTGTTGAAGGACGCGATTTAGACTCTAACCTCTTTGTGCTTGGGATATCTGAATTTGATTGTATTTTGGGCATGGATTGGCTACATCGCCACCATGCTAAGGTGGATTGCTATCAGAAGCTAGTTACCTTCTCCTTGCCTGATGGGTCAGAAGTGCAATTTGTTGGGGAAAAAAAGAGCTTCACTTCAATCTTAATTTCTAGCTTGCAAGCTAATAGATATCTCCGTCAAGGTGGTGTTGGCTATTTGGCTTATGTGCAAATAGATTCAGAGAAGCCTGAATCAGTAGCTGGTATTCCCATTGTGGAAGAATTTCCACAAGTGTTTCCAGAGGAGTTACCTGGAATGCCACCTAGCCGAGATGTTGACTTCACCGTTGATTTATTGCCAGGAACGGCTCCTATCTCTTAAGCACCTTATCGAATGGCTGCCTCAGAAATGGCAAAACTAAAAATTCAATTACAGGAGCTTCTCGAAAAGGGGTTCATACGTCCAAGTACCTCACCTTGGGGTGCTCCTGTTTTATTCATGAAGAAGAAGAATGGCAGCTTGAGGATGTGCATCGGTTATCGACAGCTGAATTTGGTGACGATAAAGAATAGGTACCCTTTACCTCAGATTGATGACCTGTTTGATCAACTGAGGGGATCATTAGTGTTCTCCAAGATCGATTTGAGGTCTGGGTACTATCAACTGAAAATCAAAGAAAGAGATGTGTCAAATACAGCATTCAGGACTCGTTATGGGCATTATGAGTTTTTAGTGATGCCCTTCGGGTTAACAAATGCACCCGTAGCTTTCATGGGCCTAATGAATAGGGTGTTCCAACCATACCTAGATCGGTTTGTCATCATTTTCATTGATGATATTCTGATTTACTCACCAGATGCTGAAAGCCATAGAGAACATTTGAGGATTGCACTTCAGACGTTGAATGAGCATAAGCTGTATGCAAGGCTGAGCAAGTGCGAGTTTTGGTTGGACAGTGTCACCTTTTTAGGCCATGTGGTAACTAAGGAAGGAATTTCAGTGGATCCTAGTAAGGTTGAAGCTGTGGTGAACTAGCAACAACTGAAGACCGTGTCTGAAATTCGGAGTTTTTTTGGCTTGGCTGGGTATTATAGACGTTTTGTAGAAGGTTATTTAAAGCTGGCACGCCTTTTGACCCAACTGACTAAGAAGGATCAACCATTCCAGTGGATCGAGCGGTGTGAAAATAATTTTCAAGAGTTGAAGAAGCGGTTAGTCTTTGCACCTGTTCTTATTCTTCCTGATGGGCGGAGTCGTTTTGCGATTTATGCAGATGCATCACATCAGGGGCTTGGCTGTGTATTGATGCAGGTAGGAAAGGTGATCGCTTATGGGTCTAGGTAGTTGAAGCCTCATGAGCTTAATTACCCAACTCATGATCTGGAGTTGGCAGCTGTCCTACATGCATTAAAGCTTTGGCGACATTATTTGTATGGAGAAGAGTTTGAGGTCTTCACTGATCACAAAAGCCTACAGTATCTATTGTCACAGAGGGAACTCAATAATCGATAGTGTCGTTGGGTGGAATATCTCTCTGATTATAATTGCACTATTCAATATCACCCAGGTAAAGCTAACCTAGTGGTTGATGCTTTGAGTAGAAAAATGGGTGCTAAACTGAATGCTATGGTGGTTTCTGAGTGGAAACTACCAGAGGAGTTTAGTCATATGAACTTAGGTGTTCAAATGAAGGGACCCCAAGTTCTCATGGCCAGTTTGCATATGGAGCCTACACTTGTGGCAACAAAGAGGCGCAAAAGGAGGATCCACAATGCCGAGAATGGTCAGTTCTAGGGCAAAAAGGATTCAGTGTGAATGTGGATGGTACCCTAAAATTTCAAAATATAATTGTTGTTCCCCAAGGTAGTGAGGTAAAGTATGATGTTTTATCGGTGGCACATGCATCTCGGTTGACCATCCATCCGGGGGGCACCAAGATGTACCATGATTTGAAGAAAAGCTTTTGGTGGAGTGGCATGAAGAAGGATATTGTAGAGTTTGTATCTAGATGTCTGACTTGTCAGAAGGTCAAAGTAGACACCAGAGACCTGGAGGACTGCTACAGCCATTAGAGATTCCTCAATGGAAATGGGATGACATTGCAATGGATTTCATAGTCGGGCTGCCTGCCACTCACCGTCGACATGATGCAATATGGGTTATAGTTGATCGGTTAACCAAGTCAGCCCACTTCTTGGCAATCCAAAAGACTTGGCCTGTAGCTAGATTAGCTGAATTATACATATCTGAGATAGTTCGTCTTCATGGAGTACCGAGGAGCATTGTTTCTGATAGGGATCCACGATTCACATCACAGTTTTGGCAGGCTTTACAAGAACAGTTGGGCACTGTGACATTAATGAGCACCAGTTTTCATCCACAGACAGATGGGCAGTCGGAGAGGACTATACAAACTATTGAGGGTATGCTTAGAGCTTGTGCATTGGATTACAAGAACTCCTGGGATAATGACCTACCACTAGTGGAGTTTGCATATAATAATAGCTATCACTCCAGCATTCAGACGGCCCCATATGAGGCTTTGTATGGACGTAATTGTCGTACTCCGGTGTATTGGGAAGAAGTTGGCGACAGGCCTTTATTAGGATTAGATTTGGTACAACAAACTTCAGATAAGGTCAAAATAATCAAACAATGATTGGTAGCGGCTCAAGATAAGAAGCGAAGTTATGCAAACTAGAGACGTCGTCCTTTGGAGTTTTCTGTTGGTGATCATGTGTTCCTAAAGGTGTCACCGACCAAGGGAGTTCAACGTTTTGGAGTGAGAGGAAAGTTAGCCCCGCGCTTTGTGGACCTTTTGAAATTTTAGAACGGGTTGGAGAGGTGGCTTATAGAGTGGCTTTACCACCGAACTTGGCTAGAATTCATAACGTGTTCCACGTGAGTAATATTCAAAACTATCAACCAGATCCAGCACATGTTATTCTGTGGGAGCCTTTGTAGTTACGCGAGGATTTGACTTACGTCGAGGAGCCTTTGGCCATTGTGGATCGTAGAGAAAAGGTTCTGCGCAACAAAGTCATTCAACTAGTAAAGGTCATTTGGAATAATCATGGAGAGCAAGAAGCAACCTAGGAAGTTGAGGATGAGCTTCGAAAGAAGTATCCACAACTTTATTGTACTTTTCAACACCCTCTTTCAAATTTGGGGACAAATTTCTTTTAAGGGGAGGATACTGTAATAACCCTAGATATTAAGTAAAATAAAATCACCAAATTATCCTAATTAATTAAACAAATAAAATAATAAAATAATAATAATAGCAAAATATAAAATTAAGAATCTTGATTCTTAGATGATTCCCTTAGTGGTTATTAAGTCAAATTCCAAACCGGAAGCTCAAAGTCATTTTCTTTAGGCTAGGGGCATTTTTTTCATGTACAACCAAGCATCGAATGAAAAATCTGGGAGCACCATTAGATTCTTCTCAAAAAAATGAGTCAAGAGAAATTTACCTCACTCAATTCTGAATTCGTTTGCTTAGGTTTCCCAAAATTTAGCCAACGCGCGTGTGAGGTTTAAACCAGGTTCGTGCTACTGCTACATAGGATTATTTTTTTTCTTTTCTCCCTAACCCTAATTTCTTTCTTCTAAAACATTCCAGCCGCAAAAGCATCTACAGGTTTTTTTGAAACTTTAGACTAAAAAAAAAAAAAGTGGAATTGCCAATATTAATCACGCGGCCATCATTACCTTTTATTATATATTATTTACTTTGCCCTACGCTTGGCGTGGAGCTTAATTCACCTCACAGAAGTTTTCCCTTTTCAACGTTTCGGCTCTTCTCCCCATCAACCGCCGCCTAAGCCATAGGAAGGAAATTGGATTTTTCTGCAAGAAGATCGTCCACAATTCTTTCATCCCTTTACGCTGATTCTTTGTCTCGACCTAGTGCTCCATCAAACTTGTGTAAGTCATCTCTCCATGCTTTGATTCTTGGTTATTCAAAAATAATAGAATGTTAATTTAATTCCATATTTTACCTAGATTTATTAGATTGAGGAGAAACCCTATTGGAACACAAAAACAATCCTACACGCACCGGCAATTCTGAATTCATTTGTGTAAGTCTAAATTATTCTATATCCCTCTTCTAATTTTTTTTTCCAGCACCTAAAGACCTTATATCTTTGCTGTAAATATTTGGTAGATTATCATTAATTCAAGTTTTGGGTTTTTCCACTTGTTTCCAGTGCAATCTTGTCCATACTTGGTTCTAAACCCCGGTAAGCCACCGTAGCCTTTTTTTTAAAAAAATTATCTTGGCTGCCAATTTTGAATATTACAGCCCTAATAATTCTCTTTTCCTTGCTGTCCATGTTGTTACAAAGGATTAGAAAATCCTTACTTGAAGGTTTGCTGGTTCTTTGGACTCCCGGAGCGTCAGAGATCCCGAAAACACATCGGTAACCGAAATAAAATTATTTCCTTCCAAGATCAGTTTTTACAGCCATTAAATGAGCTTATAAGTTAGTGTATAACCACTGTAATTTCTAGGATCAATATCAAGAAGGCTCCTGGCATGATCCCGAATAGGCACGAGGCCACCGAAGGCACCCCGAGACCCTTTTTGCCCACTAGGTAAAATTTCGGCCTAAATGTTAAGAACATGAACCTTCCAAATACCATTTAGGAAAATTTCTAAATTTTAGTACATTTTCAAATTTTCTACCTTACTAACATTTTGTAGGACCGTCCTAGGAAGTCGCCCCTTTCACCGTATTATTCCAAACTAGGTAAGGGGGAAGAGTGGGTTAATTCTCGTGGGCCCTCTTAGGCCCAAAATATGCTTCAACCCAAATAATAAATTCTAAATAAACAATTGGGCTAAACAAAATCTTTAAATGCGTGGGCAACATGGGTTAGGTAATTAATTAGTTTTCCCAGAATTTTATTTTATTTTATTTTAGTTCTCTTCCAGGGAGATGTAAATTTGGTTGGTTGGTTCTATGGTTGTAATAATGTGATGTATGATGTATGTTTGGAGCTAGTATCATACTAGGACCGCTTATAACAAGAATTAAATTAGAAATATGTTAGGACCGCATAAATAAACACCGCTAGTAGCATGTTTAGGGCCGGCAAGACAAACATCGCTAGTACCATGTTTAGGGCCGACAAGCTCATTAGCAACATGATGAGATTGGAAGGAACCGTTAGTGGCATGTTAGGGCTGTAATAAATTATTATAAGCCGATAGATGAAGGATTAGGAGCGTAAATACTAAATGACCAATTTAGAAAGAATTCACGAGAAATGAGATGAACATTTATCACAAATACAATTAAAAGATATCATTGATTGTCATGACATCATGTAACACTAAACTAAGATAACATGATAAAAGAAATAGGATGCACTAGAATCAGGGCATTCTACTAAAAAGAGCTAAAATAAAATGAGCTACGGTCATGCATCAATTGGTTGTTGCATATGATTGATGTTTTTCATACACAAGATTGCATTAAGTAAAAGATTTTAAGAGTAAGATAAAATACGAGGCATGCAAGGTTGGTGACGAACCATATCTACATGACCTAACAAGCCGTAAATTTAAACGAGAGGTTCAGAACGGACGATTCGAACCCGAGAGGCATGTTAGGGTGGCGGCGGACCGTCCCTAGTCATGACCCGATATTGACACAGAGTATGGAGATATGATTTGTGCGCTGTTAGACCAAAGCTGGCGAGGGACCATGCTTATGGCTGTTATCACGAGAGGCTCTGCCTCGGCGTAGGTATCCCGAGAGGCTCTGGCTTGGTGGCATTCCTAGTGGCACTGCCTAAGAGTTATCCCGAGAGTGGGTGATGTACACACTCACCACCCTAGGTTCATCCGACGACAGTTAAGTATTGGATTAAGTGATCGATCAAGAATATATTATTTAATCGGTAAAAAGAATTATGCATATGCATGGTAGTTCAAGCATGCTAGTAGGACTTTGATTTTGTTGTTATGATGTTGTATGGAATTGTTCTTTAATTAAATTGCTACAGCTTAAAGTTTATTATTCGTTGTTATTTGTTACGGGAATATTAGGACCCACGTGATGGGCCTGATACTTTCCCCTTACTGAGCAAGTTGTGCTCACCCCTCTTCTTAACATGTTTTTCTAGGTGAGTACTATGAGGAGACAGAGTACACTGAACCATATAACGAGGTTCAAGACGTGGAGCAGACTGAGTAAGAGTATGCTGTAGCCCCTCGAAAGCAGAACTAGCTGGGACTGGGTTTTAACTTTGTGTTATTTAATTTCTAAAGAAACATATGGTTTGTTTAAATTGACACATTGTGCGCATATTAGTTTTCCTGGGATTGTCACTTAACTACTTTGATTTCATTTAATATTCTCATTGTTTGGAAAATGATTTAAATAAAATATTTTACCTCATATTTCTTAAATTATTTTTAATTAAATGCTTTATAATTCTGGGAATTTAAGATATCTTTTAAAATTAAGGCTTATAAAATTGGGGGCATTACAAGGTGCTTATGCTCTGGAACTTGAGCCTATATATCCATATAAGGTTTTCCATATTTCACCCATATGAGATATGAAGGTGTTACAAAAACTATAAAAGACTTTACCTCAATCTTTGGAGTTATCACATTGAATCGGCCATAAAATAAAGAGTAAGTGTAGATATTGAAACCTTGGGAGTGATTATATTTTTATTAAAAGTCAAGAGTAAGGTAAGTAAGCTTTTTGAGTAATGTATTGTTACTTACAATAACATATCTTTGAAAAAAACTCAATATTTACTTAATAAGTTTATACTTTGATATCATGACCCATATTTATGTCATACTTCTTAGAAGAAATTTATTTTTACATGAGTTTCTTATTGATTGTTCCACCTGTATTATCCATTTTTTTTTGTTTTGTATAGAACATAAAAAAATTTTATTGAAAATTTAGCTTACGTCTTTTTAAAAAGTCAAAATTATGATAATATATTAATGGTAAATCTATTTAATTGTCTGATTCATCTAATATAAAATCGCCAGTTAAATCATTAATTCTTTTAATCTAAAGTATAAAACCTAAGATAAAATTTACTAACTTAAGTTTTAAAAAAATTTACAAATACATAATACTATTAAGATATTAAATTGTGATCTTTTTTTAATGGATTTCGTACCATTAATTTTAAATTGTACACTGATAAGAGGAATTTCAAAATCTTTAATGAGATATTAAAAATACCAGCAGGAAGTAATTTTATAAGTACTCTACTCTCACAAATAAAAGAAATTACCAGTTTTTTATGAAAATTAGTAACTTAAGCAAATTCTACATTATATTATTATTTTTGTTGTTGTTATTGTTGTTGTTTATATTAAACAAAAATCTAATACAATGAGCTATTTATTATAATAGAGGACATAAATTAGGAGAATTATGATGAAATATTATAACGAAAAGCTATGTAAGAAACAAAAAATGAAACTAATAAGAAATATATCCAAACTAAAAAAGGTTAAATTATTATTGCTTCTATTTACTTTCAAAATGATTAAAACTATAGTTATTTATAAGTAAAACAGAAAATTAGTATTTGATTCACGTTAAACGCACATGTGCATTTATATTATGAAAAGTACAATTGTGCATAAATGTTGAATGTCTTTTTTATCCTTCAATTATAATGTGGGTTGCTATTTTAATGAGAACTAGATATGTCATTATATATTTGATTAGAGTTTCAATACCATATAACATCTTAGACAAACAAATCACATGGCCCAAGTATTTCGCTCTCGCTCTCTCACTTCTCCTGATTTTGCTCGCTTGATTGGTTTTAATTTAGCCACTAATGGCTAAAGTATTCAATACACCTCCATTTTTTAATCCCGTATCAATTTAAAGCCCCTTATTTTAATCTTGTGCCCTTCCTAATGGAGAGTGTTGGAAAGTTTGTCCAACTATCCAACAAGCCAACACATTTCTCGTTGGAAAATCCTCGCATGGCAGCATATTAGCTTAATTTTGGAACAATATGATTTGCGCTCTAAATGGAAAAAAAAAGAAATAAATAAAAAACTCCATAATTTTTTTAATCTTATAATGACCCAAGTCCAGAACCAGTTAACAGAACACCTGCCCACACCAGGTGGGCTATCCTTTGAAAAGGGATAAGTGCTAGGTGCTTATGTTTTAGAATTAGAGCCTATATGTCCACATAAGGCTTCTCACAATTCACCCATGTAGGATATAGGGGTGTTACAAACTCCCCGCCTTATGTACCCAACATCATCGTTGGGGGTCAGTTGGATTACTTGGTTCGAGGAACCAAGTAACCTCTTTACTCGTACTACTTAGCCCCTGACCAAGTAGCCTATGAAATCCAGGATCAATCCCAGTAGATGATGCATGTGCACACCTACCATGCCACACCATCGTGGTCTCGGGTTGGCTCTAATACCATTTGTAATGGCCCAAGTCCAGAACCGATCAACAGAACATCTGCCCACACCACATGGGCTATCCTTTGGAAAAGGATAAGCACTAGGTGCTTATGTTCTAGGATTCGAGCCTATATATTCACATAAGGCTTCCCACAATTCACCCATGTGGGATATAGGGGTGTTACAAATCTATTATGGCAAAAATTTATGAGTTGTCACTAAGGTTAAAATTTTGCAACAAACATGCGTCTATGTTTACAGTAATGTAAAAAATGTCATCAAACATAAGATTTTATCAATTTATTTATTTTTTAACTTATTAAAACAAATGTTTTTATTAGACCTTAAAAGTGCAACTTAATACCACAAATAACAAAAGTAAAGATACATAAATTGACATGACTATTTTACTCTTAAGTTATAAGTATTAAGTATGACACTTTTAATGCTACATAAACTTTACCATGTGAAACATTAGCATGAATTTAGCATGAATTGAACAAAGCTTTAGCATGTGAAATTCAGGAGGGGGAAACTTTAGCATGATAAAGTATGACTTTAGCATGTGAAACTTTAGCATGGTTGTAACAACCCCATGTCCCACATGGGTAAATTGTGGGAAGCCTTATGTGGATATATAGGCTCCAATTCCAGAACATAAGCACCTAGCGCTTATCCTTTTCCAAAGGATAGCCCATGTGGTATGGGCAGGTGTTCCGTTGACCAGTTCTGAATTTGGGTCATTACAGATGGTATTAGAGCCAGGTTTGGTACAAAGTATGTGGTTGAGTCCGCTGGTATGGGACGGGGGAACTTCCTTATCCTAAGAGTCCATTCCTAAATACCTAGCGCTTATCCTTTTCCAAAAGATAGCCCATATGGTGTGGGCAGGTTTTCTATTGACCGGTTCTGAACTTGGGTCATTATAGATGGTATCAGAGCCAACCTAGGACCACGATGGTGTGGCATAGTGGGTATGCACATGCATCATCTACCGGGACTGATCCTGGATCGAGAGGCTACTTGGCCAGGGGCCAACCTAGGACCACGATGGTGTGGCATAGTGGGTATGCACATGCATCATCTACCGGGACTGATCCTGGATTCGAGAGGCTACTTGGCCAGGGGCTAAGTAGTCCGATTAGAGAGGTTACTTGGTTCGGGGAACCAAGTAATCCGATTGACCCCAACGGGGACGTTGGGTACATAAGGGGGGGAGTTTGTAACACCCCCATGTCCCATATGGGTGAATTGTGGGAAGCCTTATTTGGATATGTAGACTCCAATTGTGACAGCTCTCCTAGTTAACTAATCAAGTAAGTGTTTATTTACTTTGATTAAGTGGTTATGAAATTAAGTACCTCAAATTAGCGCCTTGTTAAGCAAGTAACATAAGCTTAATTAAGTTAAGTGAGTTCCTAAGTGTGATTTGGCATAGTTAAGTCAAGACCATTAGTTGTTCTAGCTTTTAGAATCATCCTAGTAAGTTTTGACAACTTGTGGCACTAAGTGTTCTTTTGAGCCATTTAGAACTTAAGTGGCTAAAGTGTTCAAGAAAATTAAGTTTGGGAAGCTTTTTAGTACCTTTTAAAACAAAGAAAAGTGAGTTTGGAGTGTGAGTTGGTGAGCTATTTGAAACAAATGAAAGTATGAGGGCTTAAGTGCAAGGGAGAGAAAAGTTGCTTAATAAGCTTATAAGTTAAGTTTCTTCTTCTCTTCTTCATACTTAGCCATTTCTTGCAAACACCAAAAATTCGTGGCTCCATCTCCTCTCCCAAATTCCCAGCTCAAGCTTCATTTCCTTGCAAGTTTTCATCAAAATTAAGAGTGCCAAGGGGTTAGGAAAGATCACCAAACTTTGTTTGAGGTGTTCTTGCTTCATTTGATCTTTGGAAGCTTGTTTTGGATCCAATTTCGTAGGTAAGCTTCTTGAGATCATTTGGTGTGTTTATAGGTTGTTTCTAGAGCTAGAAATGGTCTTGGTTTGATTGGTTTGGGTGCCAAATTGCTTTGGTTTTAGGCTTGGAACTCAAGGAAGCTCAATTGAGCTTAGGAGGCTTTGTTGCATTGCTTGCTTTGTGGCTAAAATTGAGGTAAGGGTTCAAGTAATTAAGCTCAAATAATGCATGGTTTTGTAGTTTTGTATGTTGGGATGAATTAGGAACAAGACCCATTAAGTTTGGATTAGAAATGAGAGAGTTTGAGTAGCTTGTGTACAAGAACGACGCTGTCGCATAAACCCAGAAAACAGAGTTGGCGACGCGTCGCCAATTTGGCCACGAATTGGCGCCGCGGTGCCAGGGTGTGAAAATGTACACAGAGCGTTTGTTCGACGGCGCCGCATCGCCAAAAGCATTTGCTCTTTGGCGCCGCGTCGCCAAATGCCAATTTGGCCTCGATTTCCGGCCATCCTAAGATTAACTTAGACTCTCGGTTTCTATCCCTAGGCTATTCTAAGACGTTCCATAGCCTCGGTTGGGTCTAGAATTCATTCCTAAGGCGGGAATTGTGCATTATTTGGAAGGTAGTCAAGTTGTGTGGTTAAGTGTAAAAGATTGTGACTTGGTGGCTAAGTAACTCATAGTATTTAAGCTTTTAAATGGATATTAAGGGGATTAAGTGGGTTTTTAGACTCTTTATTGGCCGTATAGAGTATCAATTACATATGGTCAATAGAGAGAAAAACCTAAGTCGATCCCAACCAAGCCATTTGGTTTGGTAAGTGAGCCACTAGTAGTATTTTGAGTTAAACCTTGAGGGTTTGACTAGTTAAACCACATAGGAAGACTACCCTGTACAATAAATTAAGGGTAAAGGCAGGTAAGTTTGAGATAGGTGACGACCTACTCTAGAACCCGTAGATGGGACTTAATTGAGGTAAAGTGTCCGGGATACGAGGGCCAGTATCTCAAGTACCTCAGCCGTTTGAGCTCATGGCAAGAATTAAGGCACTTAAGTGCAGAAAGTCCCAAGTGCATGTGTTGTGTGCATTCCATACCATACATCCATACATTGCATTTTTGGCATTTTGATGATTGTTTGTTGATTGAATTGCTTGGTTGCCATATTGCATATTTGTTGCATATTTCTTTGCAGGTATTTAAGAAGGGAATCCTTACTGAGTACTTTTAAGTACTCATTCCCTTAGTTTTATTGTGCAGGATCTAATCCCGGGCCTAATCACTGAAGTGATAGCTGAGGCCTAAGCTTTCTGTTTTGCAGGTATTTTATTGAGAATCCTAGTGATTCTAGTTTCTTGCAGTATAAGTTATGTGCTAACCAAGTTGTGCCTTTACAGTGTAGAGGCTAAGAGTACACAAGAACAAGGTCTAGTGAAGGGCTACACTTGGAGCTTGGCTTAGCTCAAGGTGGGCTCAAGTAAATGATCTTAGTAGTTAGTAACTTTGTCTCTTGTACATAGTACTTGGTGTACTAAGTAAGTTGCCTCTATTGGGATACATTAGGATGTAAATCCATCTTGTTACTTTTGGGTGCATGCTAGAGTTATATGTATGCACAAAACTGTTACTTGTAGTTAAAGCAACTAGTATTTCAATGACTTGGTACGTTTTCAGTATGTTTTAATGAAATGCTCGAGCAATGTTTTAATTCAAGACTTTTAAATTTCGGTTGCATTGCCAAGTCAGAAGCATGCATAACTTAATCTGAGTAGGCTAAGTAACTAGTTGCATATAAATTGTTTTAATTTATATTGACGAGTAATAGTTAGCCAATTGTAACTAGTGGGATTCATTATCCCTAAGAGCCTACAAGATTAGGGGCACTGGGGCCCCGTTCCGTCACAGAAATTGGTATCAGAGCGGGTTAATGTTCCTAGTAGAGGCAATAAGTGAACTAAGATCAAGGTGTTCTTGTGTTAAGTGTGGTTAGTACTGCTTATAAGTTGCTCTGGGTATGGTCTTCTGGCTGTGGTTGCAGGTATGGTGAATACACGGGCTGGTACTACTACTGAGGTTCAGGGTTCCGGTGCAGGAACTAGTGACCCCAGTAGGGCAGACATGAGGGAAGTGGTTTCCTTGTTGAGGAGATTTAATGAGTCGATGGATCGGATGCTACATGGCATGGCCATTTTGCTTGAAGAGCATGCTCAACCTCAAGTTCAGGGGGAGACCTTGGAGGACCCTAATGGGGTAAGGGCCGAAGTGCACCAAGGCCCAGCGGTGCACCAAGGTCAGGGGAGAAATCCCCCGCCTCAAGGGCAAGTGCAAGGTCAAGAGCAAGTAAATGAGCATGTTCAAGTAGAGTCCAGTGAGGACAGTGAAGAGGACAGTGAAGAGGAAGATGAGGAGGACATCCATCCAAGGAGGAGACGGAGGAGACCCGTCATTCCAGACCATATGGGACTTGTTTCCTTATGCCGGGACATCAATACTCCCAAGTTCAATGGCATAGGAGATCCCGATATGGCTGAAGGGTGGTTGTATCAGATTAATGAGATCTTCAAGAACATGAAGTTGGATGACAAAGTAAAGATGGATTTAGTACCTTTCTTTTTAGAGGGCAAGGCGTCATTATGGTGGAAGGATGTCATGGAAAGGCTTGATGCTTATAATGAAGGGAGGATCGGGCAAAGGCCTAAGGAGCTTGTTTGGATTGAATTCGAGAAGGAGTTTCGAAATGAATTCAATAGTGAGGCTGCCCAGGATCAAAAGTGGATTGAGTTTGATGAACTAATCCAGGGAAGGCTAACAGTTCATGAGTATGAAAGGAAGTTTAGTTCTCTTTTTCGGTATGCACCTCATTTGGCCGGGAAAGATGAACTAAAAGCAAAGAAGTTCATTCGTGGACTTAGGGTGGAGTTGAGGAGTTTTCTGACAGTGATTCGAGTTAGAACCTATCATGAGGCTGTCCAAAAAGCCTTAGTGTTGGAAAGGGAGTTGATGGAAGCAAAACCCAATGAAAAGGCCGTTGAGCCAAGGGTTCCGGTACATTCAAGGTTAATGGATAAAAGGCCTAGTGTGGGAGGTGATCAAGGACCTTCCAAGAAAATCAAGAAAGTTGGAAAAGGCCGTTGTCCTAAGTGTCAGAGATTTCATGGTAACAAACCTTGTACTCTTGGAACCGATCTCTGTAATTACTGCCGTCAGCCAGGACATTGGGCGAAGGAGTGCCCAAGGCTTAGACAAGACCAAGGTCAAGGATGACCGGGAGCCTCAGGAGTTGGTAGTGCTGGTAGTACTTTTGTCAGAGTTCCTCCTGTGCCACCACGAGTTTTTGCACTGGCAAGCCAGGTATCCAGAGAGCCTACAGCTGTGCAAGGTAACTTTAATGTTCAGGATAGTAGTATTAGAATTCTGTTTGATACTGGTGCTACTATTTCTGTCATTACTCTAGGCATGGTTGTTAAATTTGGTTTGCATAGAACTGTGCTTGATGAAATGATGTTCATTAAGTCAGTGGGGAGTAACCTTGTGTTTACCAATGAAATGGTTGTGGGATATCCTTTGGAATTAGGAGGTAGTAAATTTTTAAGTGACCTTTGGGTCTTGGCCTCAATTCCTTATGATACTGTCCTTGGAATGGATTGGTTAAGTAAGTTTAAGGCCCAGATTGACTGTGCGGGTTGTAAGGTCACTCTTGAGGATGCCTCAGGGGTAAGTATAACTTGCACAGGCGGTTTGGCAAGTAGTGTAAAGAGTTTGCACCTCAAGTTATTGGAGTCCATTCCCGTTCCGAGTGAGTTGGTCGCTTGCTCGTTGAACGGAGTGGCAGTCGAGGAGCAACTCAAGGAAATTCAAGTAGCCAATCTATTTCCAGAAGTTTTTCCTGTAGACCTCCCAGGGTTACCTCCAAGAAGGGAGATTGAATTCTCCATACACTTACAGCCTGGGGCAGAACCAATTTCCATACCCCCTTATAGAATGTCAGAACCTGAAATGGATGAGCTGAAAAAGCAATTAGAAGAGTTGCTTGAGAAAGGCTTTATTAGGCCAAGTATTTCCCCGTGGGGTGCTCCAGTGTTGTTTGTAAAGAAAAAGGATGGAACCTTAAGGTTGTGTATAGACTATAGAAAACTGAATGCAGTAACGGTAAAGAATAAGTACCCATTGCCCAGAATTGATGATCTATTTGATAGATTAAGAGGGGCGAAGGTCTTTTCGAAAATAGACCTAAGGTCTGGATATTTCCAGATAAGAGTTAGGGATGAGGATATCCCGAAGACTGCATTCAGGACTAGGTATGGGCATTATGAGTATACCGTTATGCCGTTTGGAGTGACTAATGCTCCGGCAGTTTTCATGGATACCATGAATCGGATTTTTAGGCCCTACCTAGATCAGTTTGTTGAGGTGTTTATTGATGACATTTTGATGTATTCCCCGACTCCCCACGAGCATGAAAAACATTTAGAGATAGTTTTGCATGTACTCAAGAGTAATCAGTTTTATGCCAAACTATCTAAGTGCCAATTTTGGGCAAGTGAAATTCCTTTCCTTGGACATATTATAAATGCTCAAGGATTAAGTGTGGACCCAGAAAAGGTAAAGGCTGTGGTGGAGTGGAAACGCCCAACAACTGTAACTGAAGTTAGGAGTTTCTTGGGTTTGGCAGGCTATTATCGAAGGTTTATTGAGAAATTTTCTATAATAGCTTCGTCATTGACCGCCTTGACAAAGAAGGCACAGAAGTTTATTTGGACTCCTAAGTGTGAGGAAAGTTTCCAGGAGCTTAAGGAAAGGTTAATTTCTGCTCCCATCTTAATCCTACCAGATCCGCATGAGACTTTTGTGGTTTATACCGATGCATCTGGGACAGGATTAGGATGTGTGTTGATGCAGGATAAGCAAGTGATTGCATATGGGTCTAGGCAGTTAAGGCCTAACGAGTTGAATTACCCAGTGCATGATCTTGAGTTGGCAGCAGTTGTGTTTGCTTTAAAGCTCTGGAGACACTACCTTATGGGAAGGTCCTTTAAGATCTTTACAGACCATAAAAGTCTGAAGTACTTATTTACCCAAAAGGATCTTGACATGAGGCAGAGAAGATGGGTCGAGTATATCAAGGATTATGATTGCTCGATAGACTATTGTTCAGGTAAAGGCAACGTGGTTGCTGATGCCTTGAGCCGTAAGTATTCTGGGGTAATTCTCTCCAAGGATCAAGTAACACAAACCTCAAAAGATCCTAGTGCAGAGCAATTCACAGTTTTATATGAATTGTGGAGAGAATGGGAAATGGCTCAAGTCATGGTCCTTGAAATTCAGTCAGCATGGCTGACTAGAGTTAAGCAAGCTCAAGAGAGTGATTCGAGCTTGAAAAGAATTTATGGGGAGGAAAAGCATGGTACTGTACTGAAAGAATTTCAGTACAAGGATGGGTTACTTTATTTTGGTGACCGGCTCTATGTGCCAAGTGAATTAAGGCAACAGGTGTTGCAGGAGGCACATACGAGTAAGTTTAATGTTCACCCTGGTGTGAATAAGATGTACCATGACCTTAGGACTCATTTTTGGTGGCCAAAGTTTAAAAGAGACATGTATGAATATGTGTCTAAGTGCCTCACCTGTCAAATGGTGAAGGCAGAGCACCAAAGGCCATCAGGAATGTTGCAAAGTTTACCACTCCCAGAAAGGAAATGGGGATCCATCACCATGGACTTCTGTGTTGGGTTGCCAAACACAAGAAGTCAGCATGATTCCATTTGGGTGGTGGTGGATAGGTTAACAAAGTCTGCACATTTTATCCCCATTAAAATCACTTATACCATGGAGAAATTAGCCCAGTTGTATATCCGAGAAGTAGTAAGACTTCATGGTATTCCTGATCAGATTGTATCTGATAGAGATCCCCGTTTTGTTTCAAGGTTTTGGAGTGCCTTTCAAAAGGCTATGGGTTCCGCTGTGAACCTAAGTACTGCATATCACCCTCAGACTGACGGGCAGACTGAGCGGGTGATCCAAACCTTGGAGGATATGTTACGAAGTTGTGTGATGGACTTCAAAGGGGATTGGGACCAACATCTGCCTTTGATTGAATTTGCTTATAACAATAGCTATCAAGAAGCTATTAAGATGGCGCCCTACGAGGCTTTGTATGGGCGTAAGTGTGTGACCCCTCATTGTTGGGCAGATAAAGCTGATGAAATAGTTGTTGGTCCAGAAATCATTGCCGAGACCACGGCAAAGATTAAGTTGATCCAAGCAAGGATCAAAGCTGCCTCAGACCGGCAAGCTAAGTACGCCAATGTGCGAAGAAAAGATTTAGAGTTTGAGGTAGGAGACCGAGTACTCCTTAAGGTCTCACCTATGAAAGGTGTGGCTAGGTTTGGTCAAAGGGGTAAGCTGGCACCAAGGTTTATTGGTCCTTTTGAAATTCTCGAAAGGGTAGGAAAAGTGGCTTATCGGTTGGCTTTACCGCCAAGTTTAGCCCATGTTCATAATGTGTTTCATGTGAGTTCCTTAAGGAAGTGCATTGTGAACCCTGGGCAAGTGTTAACCCCGCCCACTATTCCCTTGAGAGAGGACCTAAGTTATGAGGAACATCCTATCAAGTTTCTTGACTGTCAAGTCCGGAAACTAAGGACCAAACGGATCCCAATGGTCAAAGTACTATGGTCTAACCATGGGGAGGAAGAGGCCACTTGGGAGACCGAGCAGGATATGCTAAGGCAATATCCAAGTTTGTATGCTCAATTAAGTCAGAATTTGGAGGACCAAATTTCTGAAGGAGGGGAGGATGTGACAGCTCTCCTAGTTAACTAATCAAGTAAGTGTTTATTTACTTTGATTAAGTGGTTATGAAATTAAGTACCTCAAATTAGCGCCTTGTTAAGCAAGTAACATAAGCTTAATTAAGTTAAGTGAGTTCCTAAGTGTGATTTGGCATAGTTAAGTCAAGACCATTAGTTGTTCTAGCTTTTAGAATCATCCTAGTAAGTTTTGACAACTTGTGGCACTAAGTGTTCTTTTGAGCCATTTAGAACTTAAGTGGCTAAAGTGTTCAAGAAAATTAAGTTTGGGAAGCTTTTTAGTACCTTTTAAAACAAAGAAAAGTGAGTTTGGAGTGTGAGTTGGTGAGCTATTTGAAACAAATGAAAGTATGAGGGCTTAAGTGCAAGGGAGAGAAAAGTTGCTTAATAAGCTTATAAGTTAAGTTTCTTCTTCTCTTCTTCATACTTAGCCATTTCTTGCAAACACCAAAAATTCGTGGCTCCATCTCCTCTCCCAAATTCCCAGCTCAAGCTTCATTTCCTTGCAAGTTTTCATCAAAATTAAGAGTGCCAAGGGGTTAGGAAAGATCACCAAACTTTGTTTGAGGTGTTCTTGCTCCATTTGATCTTTGGAAGCTTGTTTTGGATCCAATTTCGTAGGTAAGCTTCTTGAGATCATTTGGTGTGTTTATAGGTTGTTTCTAGAGCTAGAAATGGTCTTGGTTTGATTGGTTTGGGTGCCAAATTGCTTTGGTTTTAGGCTTGGAACTCAAGGAAGCTCAATTGAGCTTAGGAGGCTTTGTTGCATTGCTTGCTTTGTGGCTAAAATTGAGGTAAGGGTTCAAGTAATTAAGCTCAAATAATGCATGGTTTTGTAGTTTTGTATGTTGGGATGAATTAGGAACAAGACCCATTAAGTTTGGATTAGAAATGAGAGAGTTTGAGTAGCTTGTGTACAAGAACGACGCTGTCGCATAAACCCAGAAAACAGAGTTGGCGACGCGTCGCCAATTTGGCCGCGAATTGGCGCCGCGGCGCCAGGGTGCGAAAATGTACACAGAGCGTTTGTTCGGCGGCGCCGCGTCGCCAAATGCCAATTTGGCCTCGATTTCCGGCCATCCTAAGATTAACTTAGACTCTCGGTTTCTATCCCTAGGCTATTCTAAGACGTTCCATAGCCTCGGTTGGGTCTAGAATTCATTCCTAAGGCGGGAATTGTGCATTATTTGGAAGGTAGTCAAGTTGTGTGGTTAAGTGTAAAAGATTGTGACTTGGTGGCTAAGTAACTCATAGTATTTAAGCTTTTAAATGGATATTAAGGGGATTAAGTGGGTTTTTAGACTCTTTATTGGCCGTATAGAGTATCAATTACATATGGTCAATAGAGAGAAAAACCTAAGTCGATACCAACCAAGCCATTTGGTTTGGTAAGTGAGCCACTAGTAGTATTTTGAGTTAAACCTTGAGGGTTTGACTAGTTAAACCACATAGGAAGACTACCCTGTACAATAAATTAAGGGTAAAGGCAGGTAAGTTTGAGATAGGTGACGACCTACTCTAGAACCCGTAGATGGGACTTAATTGAGGTAAAGTGTCCGGGATACGAGGGCCAGTATCTCAAGTACCTCAGCCGTTTGAGCTCACGGCAAGAATTAAGGCACTTAAGTGCAGAAAGTCCCAAGTGCATGTGTTGTGTGCATTCCATACCATACATCCATACATTGCATTTTTGGCATTTTGATGATTGTTTGTTGATTGAATTGCTTGGTTGCCATATTGCATATTTGTTGCATATTTCTTTGCAGGTATTTAAGAAGGGAATCCTTACTGAGTACTTTTAAGTACTCATTCCCTTAGTTTTATTGTGCAGGATCTAATCCCGGGCCTAATCACTGAAGTGATAGCTGAGTCCTAAGCTTTCTGTTTTGCAGGTATTTTATTGAGAATCCTAGTGATTCTAGTTTCTTGCAGTATAAGTTATGTGCTAACCAAGTTGTGCCTTTACAGTGTAGAGGCTAAGAGTACACAAGAACAAGGTCTAGTGAAGGGCTACACTTGGAGCTTGGCTTAGCTCAAGGTGGGCTCAAGTAAATGATCTTAGTAGTTAGTAACTTTGTCTCTTGTACATAGTACTTGGTGTACTAAGTAAGTTGCCTCTATTGGGATACATTAGGATGTAAATCCATCTTGTTACTTTTGGGTGCATGCTAGAGTTATATGTATGCACAAAACTGTTACTTGTAGTTAAAGCAACTAGTATTTCAATGACTTGGTACGTTTTCAGTATGTTTTAATGAAATGCTCGAGCAATGTTTTAATTCAAGACTTTTAAATTTCGGTTGCATTGCCAAGTCAGAAGCATGCATAACTTAATCTGAGTAGGCTAAGTAACTAGTTGCATATAAATTGTTTTAATTTATATTGACGAGTAATAGTTAGCCAATTGTAACTAGTGGGATTCATTATCCCTAAGAGCCTACAAGATTAGGGGCACTGGGGCCCCGTTCCGTCACACCAATTCTAGAACATAAGCACCTAGCGCTTATCCTTTTCCAAAGGATAGCCCATGTGGTGTGGGCAGGTGTTCCATTAACTGGTTCTGGACTTGGGTCATTACAGATGGTATCAGAGCCAACCCAGGATCCAGGACCATGATGGTGTGGCATAGTGGGTATGCACATGCATCGTCTACCGGGACTGATCTTAGATTCGAGAGGCTACTTGGCTAGGGGCTAAGTAGTCCGATTAGAGAGGTTACTTGGTCCAGGAAACCAAGTAATCTGATTGGCCCCAACAGGAACGTTGGGTACAGAAGGGGGGGAGTTTGTAACACCCTCATATCCCACATGGGTGAATTGTGGGAAGCCTTATGTGGATATATAGGCTCCAATTCTAGAACATAAGCACCTAGCGCTTATCCTTTTCATAAAGGATAGCCCATGTGGTGTGGGCAGGTGTTCCGTTGACTGGTTCTGGACTTGGGTCATTACATTGATAGCATAGGCTAAACAACCAAAAACTTGAAGATGTGAAAATAATGGTGATTTAGAGAAAAAACGCTCAAAATGAGTTTTGAAAGAAAGAATCGGTGTGAGCAACCTATTAATAATGTGCACAGTGGTGAAAACACATTCTCTCCAAATTTTTGGGGAAAGATTAGCATGCATTCTTAAAGCCTGTGCAATTTCAAGAATATGACGATGTTTGTGCTCTATAACCTCATTTTGTTGAGGTGTATAAATGGAAAAGTGTTGAAAAATTACTCTTTTTTTATTGAAAAAATTTTGGAATAAGATGAATTCTCCCTTATTATCAATACAGACAAGTAGAAAATTGGGTGGAGACAAAGGAAAAGAAAATTTTTAATAAAGATTATGTCTCATGCTTATGATGCATTAAAAAAACCTAAGTGAACCGTGAAAAATCATCAACGATTGTAAGAAAATAATAAGCACCAGAAAGAGATGGATGCTTATAAGGACCCCAAATATCACAATGAATAAGATTAAAAGGTTTGGCAGATGAAATGGAGCCAAGGCTAAAAGGTAGACAAGTTTGCTTAGCTAAAGGACAAATAGGACAAGCATCAATAGGTTGAATTGAAAAATTCAAGAAGTTTTTGGCAATGAGAAACATGACCTAGACGACTGTGCCAGATCAGTAGGTGAAATTGTGAGATTATAGGCCGGTTGATGATTTGGTGATGAATGGGAATTGGTCAAGGTTTTCTTGGTCGCCAATGCTACCAAATAGTAAAGGCCGTCACATTGTTTATCCAAACTAATCATCTTCCCCATAGCTAGGTCCTGCAAAATACACCAGCCCGAGGAAAAGGTCACTGGACAATTTAATTCATGTGTAAGTTGACTAATAGATATCAAATCAACTTTGATAGTCAAAACACATAACACTTTATGCAAATGATATTTGGAATTCAAAGGCAAAGATCCAACAAAAATAATTTGAGTTTTTTCTCCACTTGGCAACAGTATAGAAGGTAATGAATGACCATTGCTCTTACATATAAGATTATTTGATGAAGACACAATATGATCTGTTGCGCTGCTGTCGATGATCCAACGATCTAACTGAATTTTAGAGAGATTTGGGAAACCTTGCACAATATGTATCAGAGAGCCACCTTCAACAAATAAGAGTTTAGTAGGTAGACCAAGCTCGACGTTGACCATCTTTAATCATGAAAATCTAAAGAACAGTAATAGAGATGGACCCAAAAGAATAGCAAAGCTCGACGATAGCAACAATAGTGAAATGGATGAAGATGAAATCAGATTCAGAAAGAAGGGAAGATGAAAAGAAATGCACACGAGAAAGTAGAGTGCAACGTAAAAATAAGTGAGGATCTTAGTCCCACTCTAATGTATGATGGAAAATTGGCAAAGCCCATTCCAATAGTGTTACTTGGCCCGAAGGTTCCCTGTGGAACAGATTGGTGCCAATCAAGGTCCATATTTTTGGCCGAAAAGCATCGCAGGACAGCCTACCTACAAACTTGAATCTTGTTCTTTGAAATATTAGTCATGTGGATCCCCTCTATCCATTGTGTGGTGTCGTGTTGGATGAAGCGAACCACATTTTGCTTGGTTGCACTTAAATATCACTTATCTGGGATCTCATCTACACCTAGTGGTCCACTTGTCGACAAGTCTCAAGTGTGCTCTCAAAAGTTCTACGTCCAAGGCATCATAATTTAAGGAGTGCCAGAGCAATTAAGGTTTGGGTAATGGTTCTTCTCATCACAATTTGGTGCATATGGAATGGAAGAAATGCAAAGATCTTCAATAGTAAAACTTTCGACTGTGGGGTGATATGCAATACAATTCAATACAAGTCATTTTATCTAGATTTCAAAAAGAGACAAGAACTTCAACTATTCTTGGTTTCAATGGTGTCATGATCCTTAGGTTGCATTATCTAGCTACAGTTTATGAGTTTTGGTAGTAACACTATGTAACTAAGTTAAATTGGGGTATCTTTCACAATAGACACATTGGATTTTCCGAGCTTTATGTACATTATCAAGGTTATGTTTCCAACAACTAGATGGATTTTTGCTCTATACATATTTCTTATATCCTTATCAATAAAAATTTCCTTTGTCTTGCCTTTTCAAAAAAACAAAAAAAAGTGTTTGGTAATATTGGATGGAGGGAATACACTTTTCTCTTGAAGGAAATTATATTAGGGCTAGTCGGTTATAAAACTGAGATTTGGTGCTAGCTAGTCATAATTGTTAGCACTTGGTTTCTTAAATGGGTAAAATGCATTTGTCGTCCCAAACATTTTCACGTTATTCTAAACAGGTCCCTAACTTTTAATTACCTCTTAAAGTCCTCAAACTTCCTATGTTTGTCCTGAAAAATGCCAACTTTAGTCCCTAAATTTTCTTCCTCCTACTCAAAGAACCCCTAAGCCTTTAAATTTGCTGGATCTCAACCCGAGGGGCAGGACAGGAGTCAACATCTCTCTATATTACTGGATTCTACAGCCAGACTTACGTGTACAAGATTGGGTTCTGGTTGTGAAGGTGATAGGGTGTTTTCGTAAGTAGCAGTACAACTTTGCTCTAGAACTCCTACGCCGCTTGTTTTTTGCAGTAGCATCTTGTTAATTATTTGCCCAGTTGCTTGCTGGCATTATTAATGAAGTTCATTTCTGATCCAAACAAAGGAAAAAAAAATTGTATCATGTTTACAAATTGCATTTTGTTATTAGTTTTAGTTTGCATTTATTTTATCGCCTGTCTTATCTTTATCAATAAATTAATTCCTCATCTAGAGCATTTTCTATCTATGATTTCTGGTATTCAGATGTCTGGTCTTAACAAATTCAAATCGAAATAGGCGGAGCTACTATGAGGGTAAAGTGCTTGTCTTGGCGTTTGTCTGCTTTAATTCACAAAACTCGAAGTCAATATATACTAGGATATTTCGTTCATGCTCATCCCTCGTCAATTCGACAGACAACGTAGAATTACTCAGAAAAAAATTATAATTGGTTGGCCAGACCAAAGGGCAATTAGTTTATTCATGCTACATTAATTTAGTTCATGGAACCCGGTGGTATTGACCCAAAGGGATTTTCAAGGGGCTTACTTTCAACTAGGTTCTGCCTCAAATGCATAGTAATGCAACTTCTCTGAAATCTGCTCCCCCCACCATCCCAATTGATCATGGAATATATCGACGACTCGCCCGTCTTTCCCGAAACTTGAGAGGTCTTGTTCCTAGTCTCCCAAGTTAGTGTCTTGTAGATCCTCTCCCAATCAATTTGCTCTTCATTCGCAATGTTTAGGATCTCTGTGTGAGCCAGCTACACGCAGGCATATATACAGTTAATTTACAAATAACAAAAACAATACGAGAAAAGGTTCATGTAACGTTACCAACCTTTTGCCTGCCATTGCTCCAGGCGAAAACAAAGCAGTAAGTTCTTCCGGTTTCTGGACACTGGCCCTTATATGCCACACCACCGGCCGAAATCTGACCATCCCCGTAAGTTTGATGGATGTTATTACCGTCGTCCATTACGTGCACGAAACAGGCCACCCGATCGGTTTCAATCACCTTGGGGAACGGCAGGCCCCTGTACACATAGCCGGACCAATCTCGGTGTCCCGCGTACTCTACGGGGAAACTGAGCTCGCTCTTGAGCAGGGCATATGTGATTGCTCCCTGCTTCTGAGCCTCTAGCGCCCGCCTTTCTTCTAGCGTTGTGTATGTTCCTGAAATCTCTACAAATGGGATCTGTGGTCGGGATTTGTATGTTGATCGGGGAAGCAATGTTTTGGCACCGATGGTTTTCGGCGCTGTTGCTGGGACCGGTGCCTGGGGGCTCATCTTACACCCCTTGTACGGAACAAAGCCTGTCGTGCTTAAAACTGGGGCAAAGATCATGTTGCCAGACGTCTTTCACTTCGCAAAACAATCACTCTACTGAACAGCTACTAAACCTTCCTAAAGACAACACTCGGATTCATCTGGGCTGTAACAAGATAAATGCTGAAATTCTGCAGTCCTGAAACATTTTCGCAAACAAGTTTTCAGCATTTACGTCAAATATCTGAAGAAGTTAAATAATTTGAAGATTTGAAGATTCAAGAATACCCATAGAAGATAAAGGGATGCTGCTCTGGGAAAGTGGTGGACCGTCCGCTTTGGTTTGTTGTGAGAAATGTAGCGTATGGAGGAATCTTTATTGCAGGCTCCTGCCCACACTAGCGACAAACAACACCGTGACTCAGGCCATTTCAATGATAGTCACCAGTTACCGGCTACCTGGGTCATCATTGCGACAAACGGGTGCGTGATTCACACTTGGGAACCGTTAAACATTGGCACAAATTTAAAAAATTAAGAAAACTTTATAAATACTTAGGTAGCGTTTAGTTGTAGAAAATAATTTTCATTTTCATTTTCATTTTCTGATGTCTGTTTTCATTTTCTATGTACAGTTTTTCAAAGTGTATTTTAGAAAACATGTTTAGTTGTTTTAAAACAATTAAAGATAACTACATATAAATACACTACATTGAAAAAAATTGTGTGCCTTAGTTGAAAATTGAAAGAAAGTTTATGGACTATAATTCCAAATCTTCCCAAGTCTATTAGCTTCAAAAGTGAAAACGAAAAAATGCAAAGCCTGCTCCAAGATTTTTTGCTCTCTGTCACTTAGGCTCCCAACTTTTATATCGTTTACATCTATGCTACCATCTCCGTCATTACCAAACTCGTGACACTCGCTGCCAATTCCACTATCACATAGCTCCGATGTCACTGTTGTTGCTTTTGATGGATCGATTCGTGAGATGAAGGGAGGCGCTGGAAGGGAGAAGTCCAAAGTTGCCGGGAGGGAGAAGGTCGAAGGCATGGAAAGAAGGTCCATCGCAATTCGGGAGACGAAGGGAGGCGCCGGGAGGGGGAAGTTCAAAGTCGCCGGGAGGGAAAAGGTCGAAGGCATCGGGAGAAGGCCGATTGCGATTCGCGAGATGAAGGGAGGCGCCAAATGAATTTCCCATTTTCAGGAAAATAGAAAACCACTAAACCCATGTTTTCCATTTCCTACTAACATAGAAAATTGTTTTTTAGAAAAATTGGAAAAGAAAATTATTAAACTGAACACATTCTCTTTTCATTTTCTAATTTTTGAAAATTTTTCTAAAAAAATTAGAAAATTCTCCACAACTAAACAGACCCTTAATGGCTAAGAAAACATTCCATTTTGGTCCCATTGGATGAAGTATGTTAACTTATCTTTTTTTTGCTTTTTGTAAATTGAACTTTTTTTATTCAGGAAAAAAAACTATTAATTTAAATTGTCTATTTACTATAAAAAAAATATTAAACTATTGAAATTTGCTGGAGCACAGTTGACAAATATTTAAATCAGAATTTCAAAAATTTATATCAAACAATTATTTTTAGTTAATGAATTTTCTCTAGTAAGGGACCAAAATAAAACAATTTTAATAGGTTTAGAATCAAAACAGAATTTTCAATAGGTTAGGGACTAAAATGAAACAATAATTCAAGGTTAAGGACTATTTACGCAATTTACTCCGATTTCAAATTACAAAATCAGTCCTTCAACTATTTCAAATTATTTCCCAACTATTCCAAATATTCTAAACATGAGCTAAACCATTCTAAAAAAGTCAATAGTGGTATCAGAGCCTCATCTGGTCATCTACATGGGTGTAGGTCAACCAATGCTTCCTAGATAATCTCAATAATCCAAAAATTCATCACTGATGGCTATCTCAAACAATAACCAAGCCGTCTTTTTGTTTTCTCCTATAAAAACTATGATTATTTGAGGATCAAAATGAATACATATATTTTGTCTTAAAAATTGTGGAATGTTGTCCATAAAGGAATTAATATTCCTGTGGATACTTCCATGTTGAACAAGACACAAAGTTGGAGGATGAGGAGGCAAAAGACGCATAATCACTGTTCACTCTACAGCAGTCGATGACAGATACTATTTTTCCAAGAATTATCATGGTAATGAGTGCAAACCAAGCATGAGACATCTTCTATGTCTGCTAAGTAACCGCTAAACAAAACAAGAATATATGGCTGATCAATAGTGCCTGCAGCAATCATATGACACCAAATCAAGAGGTGTTCCCCATACTAGACACCGCTTACAGTTCGAAGGTGCAACTAGTAGACAAAAAATCTATCAAGATCATGAGTAAAGGTACTGTAGCAGTCCAAACAAATAAAGATACACTACACATATATGATGTCATATGTGTCCTAGATCTGGCAGAAAATCTACTAAGTGTTGGCCAAATGACGGAGCATGGATATACAATTTGCTTTGAATGAGGTTACTGCACTATCTATAATATAAAGGACAAGAATCTAGTCATCACCAAGATCAAAATGAAAAGAAGAAACTTTCTTATTCAGTGGAGGTACGTAACTCAAATTGTCATGAAAGCACAAGATAACGATTCTTGGTTATGGCATAAAAGGCTTGGCCACTTTAACCTTCAAGGGTTGAAGACTCTTCAACAACAAAACATGATCAAGGACTTATCAAAGATAAAAGTTATAAATTATACATGTGAAGAATGTCTACTTAGGAAACAACATTGAAAACCATTTTTGTCTTAAGCTTCTTGGAGAGCCGAAATGCTATTGGAGCTAATTCATACAAACGTATGCGGGCCGATGGGGATGATCACTCCAATCAAAATTGGTATTTCTTTCTTTTCGTTGTTGAATTCAATAGAACAACTTTGGTTTATTTCATGAAAGAAAGATCAAAAGTATTTAGAATATTCAAGAAATTCATGCATTTAGTGGAAAGACAAAGTGGTCATCACATTAAGACGCTAAGAAGTGATAGAGGAAAGGAGTACACATCAGGAGAATTTGACAAGCTCTACGAGGAGGAAGGAGTTGATTAGCAACTCACTATCGGCTATGCACAAAAAAGAAATGGTATATCTGGAAAAAAGGATAGAACTGTGATGAAAATGGCAAGGTCAATGCTAGCAGAAAATGGTTCGCCAAAAACATTTTGTGCAAAAACCATCTGTACTGCCCTTTATATACTTAACAGGTGTCCAACCAAAGCTGTAGAAAGCAAACACCAATTAAAGCAAGGAGTGAATGGAAGCCTTCAGCCAAACATCTCAGAGTCTTCAGTAGCATGTGTTACATCTATGTCATACAAGAAAAAAGAGGTAAGCTCGACAACAAGAGGAAAAAAGAAATCTTTATGGGCTATAGCGCATAATCCAAAGGATACAAAATCTACCATCTAGAGATTGAGAAGTTAACATTTTGCCATGATGTGGAGTTCAAGTGAAGATATACATCCTACCAGTATCAACTTCAAGTAAAGAACCAAAAGACAAACAAATTAGAGATGACGAACGAACTTTATCCCAGCTAGTAGCTCTAGAGTCTTCATTGCCCACTGGTTCTAATGATTCAGAATCAAGGCCAAGAAACTCAAAGTCACTTATAGAACTATATGAAAGATGTAGCTTCATATTGGTAGAACCTACGAGTTATAAAGCTGTTGCAAAGCAAGAAGTATGGCTGAAAGTGATAAAGGAAGATATCAGAATGATTGAAAAAAACCAAACATGGGAATTGGTGGATCGGCCACAAGACAAAGAATTCATCAAAGTTAAGTAGGCATACAAAACAAAACTTAACCCCGATAAAACACTATGAAAACACAAAGCAAGGTTAGTCCCTAAAGGCTACTCAAAACAAGTAGGTATTGACTACTTTGAAACCTTTACTCCAGTTGCAAAACTAGATACAATTTGGGCATTAATCACTTTGGCTACGCAAAAGAAATGGAAAATCTATTAACTAGATGTAAAGTCATCATTTTAAATGGAATCCTTAAAGAAGAAATCTACGTGGAATAATCACCAGGATTTGTGGCTAAAGGACATAAAGATAAAGTCCTCAAATTAAAGAAAAACTTATATAGGGTTAAAGCAAACACCATGAGCTTGGTACGGTCTCATTGATGGATACTTCACAAATCAAGGATTCATAAGGAGCATAAGTAAGCCAACGCTTTATATCAAGACTTTATCATGTTTCTTTCTACATAGATGATTTAATCTATACAGGAAATAATGAGAGTATGATTTAAGACTTTAAAGAAGACATGATAAAGACATTCAAAATGAGCAACTTGAGTCTGATACACTACTTCCTCGGGGATTGAGGAAGCCAAAAAGAAGAAAGGGTATTCATATCATAAAACACACACACACACACACACATACAAAGCCTCCTAACAAAGTTCAAGATAGACCTTTGTAAGTCTATCACTACTCCTCTGGCAGCAAATCAAAAACTACAGAAAGAATATAACTCAAGAAATTCAAATTCATCTCATTATAGAATTTTGATTAGAAGCTTACTATATCTAATGGCTACAATACTAAACATAATGTACACTACAAGCTTACTCTCAAGGTTTATGCAAGGGCCAAGTGAGATCTACTATGGAGCTACCAAAAGAATACACATGTATCTCCAAGGAACTAATGATTTTGGAATCTTATTCAGATCCACTACTGACTCAAGACTACTTGGGTAAATAGACAGTGATTGGAGAAGATCAGTGGATGATCTAAAAAGCAATTCTGGCCATAGATTCATACTGGGATCATGATTCTTTTCCTAGTCATCAAAGAAGAAAAACTTTGTGGCACAATCATTTGCAAAAGTGGAATATATAGCAGTTGCAGGAACCACAAAATCAAGCTATATGGCTGTGACGGATTTTAGCGGACATGGACGAGCAACAAAAAGAGCCAGTAGAGATCTTTTGTGACAACAAGTTACTCGTATTCATGACAAAGAATCCGGTGTACCACAACAGCACCGAATATATAGGAATCAAGTATCACTCGTTCAAGGAGGCATCAACAAACAACGAGACCAAGCTAGAATACTGCATAACAAAGGAGCAAGTTGTTGGGATCTTCACCAAGGCACTACTAAGAACAAAGTTTGAGTACCTATGGACAAAGCTTAGAGTTCAACAAATTTGCTTTAAGGGGGAGTGTTAAACATTGATGCAAATTTAAGAAATTTAGAAAACTCTAGAAATACTTAATGGCTAAGAAAATTTAGAGTATCTTAGATAAAATTTACATAGAAGATAATGATAAAATTAAGAGATATTTTGTGAGAAAAATCTAGGAGAGTGAAATGAGTCAAAGTTAGGGGCTAAAGTGTAGAAGGTTCTAAAAAGATGTAGTTAGGAGAGAGTTAGGCGGACATTTGTATAAATAAGTTTAAGGGGCAAATGCTCTTAGTGGCCTAAACAAAGCTTGTACTCCTCATTCCACCTTCGATAACAAACCTTTCAACTAAGTCTTTTCCCTATTTAAAATTACAAAGTCAATCCTTCAACTATTCTAAACTATTTCCCAACTATCTTAACTATTCTAAACATCAACTAAACCATTCCATAAAAAAAAAATCAACAGGAACACAAATCTAGACCTTTCAGGCTTTTTTTGTTTTTATTTAAAGAGGTATACATTTTGTGGCGGAACAAGGTTTTAGGGCGTTGAATTTACTTCCACTGATAGGCTCTTAGGGAACTATAATCCCGCTTGGTTAGAATTGGCTAATTATTACTCATGAAGTATCTTAAATTATTACGTGCAGCTAGTTACTTAGCCTACCCTGCATAGGAAGTATGCATGTGTTGTCTTGGGTATGCAATAACAATAAATTAAAACAACATTGAAAATAGTGTCACAGCACTTAACAAAACATAATTCAAAATAAGTCAAGACATAAAAAAATATAGTTGTTTTAACTTCAAGTAACAACTATGTGCACATGTCTCAAACTTATATGCACCCAAATGTAACCCTAGTGTTATACACACCAATAAACACCAGTAGAAGCAATCTCTTTGTATAAAAATATCATACATATAAAAGAAGTAACATATGCCGACTAAGATCCATCCTTAACTCTTCACCCAAGCAAACTAGCTTTAAGTGATGGGTCATACTTTCCTTGTACTCCCTTAGCCTCAAATTATAAAGCAAACACCTTGGTCAGTACTAGTTTATGCTACAAGTAGCTTAGAAACTTGAGGTTTCCTACTTACAGAATACCTACAAACTAATAAAACTTAGCCATAATAGCTCCCCTTATCAATTGTTAAGCCCGACTAACCCGCTTAAAAACTGCACAACACTTGAAGGATGAGTACTTAGTAAGGGATTCGGCACTTGCAAGGGAAACAAATGCAAGCATGCATGGCACAACAAGCAAATATATATATACAACATACAAAACAAAAAGCAACCAACAACACAACCAAAAACAAGAATAAGAACAACAAACAATGCTAATAATGGATGGATGAATGGATGAATGAAAAATGCACATGTAAATGCACTTATGACTTCCTTACACCTATAGGTGCTAGACTTGCCGTGAGCTATTACGGCTGGAGTACTTGGATACTAGCTCTCGTATCCTATGCTAGCACTTAACCAACCCCATAAAATCTTCTTATGAGCACCTTAGAGTAAGTCATCACTTACTCAACCCTTACTTGCCTCTAATGAGCTACTTAGAGTAATTCGTCACTTACTCCCCTCTTAACCATCTTTTCCCTTAACTTATTATGCAGGGTAGCTGCCTTATGTTGTTCAACTTACCAAGCTCTTGGAGCTCAGCTTAGAGCTCCTTAGTGGCTGACTTACCAAATCACAATGTTTGGTTGGGATCTTCTTAGGTTTCCTTTTCATTGCACGAAGGTCTAAGACCTTTTACATGGGCTAAAAAATAATCTGAAACCCACCTTAATCCCCTTAGTTCTCCATTAGCAACTTAAGCTCTTTAACCCTTTTAGCCACCATTCCTTACCCTACCTTAACCACATCACTTAGCTACCACCTAAATAATGGATAATTTCAACTTAGGAATGAGTTCTAGATGTAACCGAGGCTACAGAACATCTTAGAATGGCATAGGGATGATAACTGAGAGATTGAGACATCGTTGAGGTGCCCTGAGCTTGAAGAACTTATGTCTTCGCAACGCCCTTAGTGACACTTCGCCAAAGGCATCAATTCTCGGGTTTTCAGAAAAGTCAACAATGATGCACTGCCAATTTGCGTGGCCACGGCAACGCGTCACCAATGCATTGCCAATGCCTTCCAGCATTGCATGACAGTGTGCTATCCTGCGCAAAACTTGCTCAATCTTTCATTCCCAAAGCCAATTCACATGGGACTTGTTTATACTTCATTCCTACATGTAATACTACATTTATATGTATTATTTGAGTTGAATTAACTTAAATCCATTACCTCAAATAATCCTTAAAGAAAGAAGCAAGCACTAAGCACATTTGAGTTTAATGGAGTTCCTTTGAGTTCTAAACTTGAATTCAATGAAATTTGCCACCAATGTTATAAAATTAGGACCATTTCTAACCACTTAACAAGATTAAAAATAACCCATGAGGATCAAAGACACTTACCTTAGGGTTTGAACCAAAAATTTGTAAAACCAAGCTCAAATGCACGAATTCCATAAAAAAATGAGCTAATGGCTTATTGGGATGACTTTGGGACCTTCAAATTTCATGAAATTTTGAGTGATTTGGGAGATTTTAAGATACAGAGCTATGGAGGAGAGAGATCCATGAAAATGGTAGATTGAGGAGATGATGAATAGTTCTCATCACTTCAAAATATAACCAACCACACCCATCTAGCCCAATTCTCTTGTACTTGTTACTATGACCCTCAACCTTAGCTTTGATTCACTTAGGTTACTCTTTTCCCACACCATCACTTCTTTGTCCCATTGAAAGGTTTTTCTTACCCAAACACTTTACCCTTCAGTCATTTAAGCCATTATAAGACATAATAGCTTAATTTCTCACTTAGTGCATTTGTTACCCTTAACTTTCACTTTTAGTTCAAATGGCTAGAAACATTTATGGCCTTAACTTATTTATCTCAAAATGCTTGCATGAACCTAATTTCATAGAATTTATGATCATACCACTAACTTGGGTCAAAATTACCAGTCTACCCTTTTGCCCTTTAGGTACCAATTACACTTTGGAACTCAATTTAACCTTACTTAGCTTGTTTTCTTTGCTTAATAAAAATTATTTCAGGAAAATAACTAGGGATTTACTTACCTTGGAATTCAAGCTTGGGGAATTACTTGGAGAGCCTTTACACATTTATACTGGTGTAAGATTAAAAGTCTTACACCATTTTTTAGCCACTGATTATGACTAAATCTAATAGTTAAAAATAGACAGTTATCATAAAAATTAAGATGTAATTTTTAATAATATCCTTTCCTTTTTTACTCTAAAATTTTCTCTTAATGTCTTTTGCTCATGCCGACTCATCTTCTTCCTCATTGTTCTCCGTATCAAACCCATTTTTCTTTCTTCCATCAAACTATGTCAAAAGAAATTGCAGAGTTCAAAACCTTCATTGGACAACTGTAACTATGATCAGTTAGTGATTTTGGCTAACAAAAATAGTGAAGAGATCTAAACCTATGGCAACAAAGAGATATCAAAGATAACAATGTCAGATAAGAGATCTTGATTCATTTAGTGAGCCAATGATTGTCTCCTCTTTAGATTTAGGTCTTAGATTCATTTTGATTATGGCAGGTTTTCAAGATATTTTTATAGAATATATCATTTTGATTTTGCTCTTCAATGGCCCATAACTAGATTGTTATCCCGGGACCATAACAAACCATCATTGTTAGTCAATCATGTTTGGTAATGCTTTTCTACAAGATGAGTCTAGGCAAAGGTTTGTTTGGTGATTTGAAATGAAACTTGGCTTCAAGCAATGTATAGGAAAGAACCTGTAGCTATCATTATTGAACAAGATGCATCTATTAGAATAGCTCTAAGAAAGGTGTTTCAGCAAATTCAACATCACTTATGTCTTTGGCATATAAAGAAAAAAATTTGTGAGAAGCTTTCATGCATATCATAAAAGGTTTCCTTTCAAGTGTGAGATAAAGATATGCATATGTTAGTGTTATGGTCCTGGGATAAAGATCGAGTTATGGGGCATTGAAGAACAAAATCTTGTTGGGACTCGGGTAATGAATTGAATCTGAGAGTGTTTCTTTCTTTTTTACCTATATTGATATTGGAGTTAAAGGCTCGCTGGAGAGAACCCTTCGATCTCTTTAAGAACCAAATTTAGGTGAAACTCAACTCATTCTTCTGATATATTTTCACAATTAAATATAGCAAGTTTTCATGAATAGAAAAACTGAATATCTCAGCTGACTCCACTACTAGCTACTTCTACCATGTTCTATGAACATGGAATTGAAAATGAAATAAGATAATAAAAAACCTAAAGGCAAATAAAACAACATGACAATTAATTAGCCATCACCTTTTTCCTTTTAGATTTGTTCCACTTAGGCCCATATGTAAACATCTTATAACCTTAGTTGCTATAAGTTCTGTAGAGCCCGTGACATTTTTCAACCCTACAAATGTTACAAATGACATACTATATTTATTTGTCTTATAAGTTGTATCAAATGTAATAACATCTCCAAAGTACTCACACGACAATTAAGCTTGAGCATCCACCCAAAATAAATTGAGCATGTGTGCAACACCATCGCATTAAATTGCATAAATATGTTTGTGTTTCAACTTCTTTTTTCTAGAAATAACTTGAAGTTGTTTGAGCATTTCCCATATCAAGGTTTAATTTCCATAAAATTCTTAAGTGATTCCAACAATTTCTATTAGTAAATCCACTTTTAGCACTTTTAAATAGTGTTGCTATCTTTTTGGTATAAAGCCCCTCTCCATCAAATTTTTCAACAAGGCTTTTTGCTGCCCGTGCCATTCTGTTATGGCATCTTAAAAAGTAAACAGTTCTAGGACTAACCAAATTATGGTTGTGAAAATTTATGTATGATTTTACAACCCAAATTTTATCTTTTCTAGCTCTTACCACCATAAGTAATGCCTCACAACCGGTCCTCAATATTGAGCTCTTCTTTTTAATTTTTCTAGCATCATCTTGGTTTTTTTCCACCTTTTGGCATATGTTGGCCTTCATTACGACAAACAAACATGTAGTTGATCACATCATCAGTATGAGCTTTTTTTTACTTGATCGAACTTGAATTCTAAAGCCCTTTTCTTTAGCAAAAGCTTTGTAAAATATCTCAGAGCTATCTAAGGAATCAAACTCTTGCCTTACATATGGTTCATTGATTTGGAAAATAAAAACTAATTAATCACATTCTTAGCAAACCATGTGAATATTAAAATTCCTAAAAAGAGAACAAGAATTTGTCTTTAATTATGTTCTTAGTTCGGGTAACTATAGAAAAATAAACTAAAATAAGATGAAGTTACATGCCTTCAGTTTGCCTTTCCCATTGATATTAAAAACTTTCACAAAATGGAATTTCTCCCCAACTAACGAAAGAAAAAATCAAACAATTGAAGAGAGAAACTACTGACCAATCATGATTGAAAATCCCCACTGTAAACTCTGTTGTGTTTTGTTTCTCTAAAGTACAACAATACTTTCATGTAGTGTGGTTGAAGAAGAAAAATTACTTTTTAGGTAATCCGAAGAAGAAGAAGAATTGTGTTTGACAAGTAGTAGGGAAGAAGAGAGTCATGGGTGATGGGATGGGAAACTTTTGAGCAAGAAAGGAATGAAATTGTAGTTGTCTGGTGAATGTTCTGAACTTTGCATTCTTTTGATGTATCATGGTGGAAGAAAGAAAATTGGGTTTGGTATGAAAAGCAGTAGGAAAGAGGACGAGTTGGCGTGGGATAAATTCATGGGGAGAAAATTTTGTACAGAAAAAGGAAGAGATATTGTTAAAAATTATATCTTAATTTTGTAATAATGGTGCATTTTTAACAATTAGAATTAGTCATAATCAATGGCTAGAAAATGGTGTAAGACTTCTAGTCTCACACATCACTCCTCTTATCTAAACTGCAAAGGAAAAGGTTAAAAGGGATAAGGACTATTACAATTTGCCTCTTGAGGTTTAAGTGAAATTACACTTTGCCTCTTCTGTTTCAGAAATATACACTTTCCCCCTTTCCTGTTTAATACAATCTGAAAGTAAATTTTGAAATCTTAATTTAGTTATTACGATAGCCATCTTTCAGTAATTTCAATCTGTATGGTATTTTTTTTACAGTAAAAGAAAATTTTAAATTATTAGTTTTTTCTTTTTGTATTTTTTTTCAATTTTTAAAACAGTATTTTTTAAATGTCTAAAAAAATACCATACAAATTGAAGTTATTTAAAGATAACTACTATATAGTATAAATTATGATTTCAAAAGTTATTGTTGGACTGTATTAAAATAAGTAGGAGATAAAGTGTATATTTCTGAAATAGAAGGGGTAAATTGTAATTTCACTTAAATTTCATGGGACAAATTATAATTTACCCAAAGAAAAATGTCAGATTTGTGTGCGCCTGCTAGATATGTGCTACAGGACATGCATTTAATACCCATAGATTTTTGGTCCATTTTAGATAAACCGTTGGATTTGGCCGAGTGACCAAAGGTATTGCAGAAGTTGGTTTTTTTCCCAATTTTTCCACTTCATTTTTTACTTTTTCCCATCTTTTTTTGTTCTATTTTCTTTCTTTGTTTCAGAATTTTTTGTATATTGTTCCGAGTTTTTTTATTTTCTTTTTCCAGCTTTTTTATTTTTCATTTAGTGTTTTCTTTATTTTCATTTTTTCATTTTATTTTCCTTTTCCAGTTTTATTTTTTATTTTCTTTTTCTTTTTTTTCACTTTTTGCTTTTCCATTTTTTCTCTTTTCAATATTTTTCCACTTTTTCATCTTATTTCTGTATTTAACTTTGTCAGTGTTTTGTTTCCAAGTTTATTCCTCCTATTTTTAGTTTACTTTTTTTTTGTAATCCGTATACATTATATTCTTTGTTTTATTTCAATTTTTTATTTTCATATTATTTTTATTTTTTTAAAAGTAACTTTTTATTTATTTTTTTTGGCTTCAAATTTGTCAACTAATAATAAAAGAATAAAAATCTCATTGAGCTAAAAGAATAAACAGTTACTGGTAAAAAAGTAACTAATTTCTTTGATGAACAATTAGTTCCTAGCTGTCTTTTATTAGTTCTTGTCATTCTTTTTATTGATTTGCCTATACTTTTATCAGTTTTGTAGACTCTTTTATCGGTTTTATTTGCTATTTTATCAGTAATTCTGTTCTATAATTATCTTCTACTAAATTTAGATTTCCTAATAATAGAGTTTAAATTATCCTCCCTTAATTACAAAATAGTCTTTGCTTCCTACCAGTATTGTCACACTTGACGAGAAAGTGTAAAAAGTAACAAAAGGGAGGAAATGTAATCCACCCCAAATTTTTATGGTGAAAAGTATAAATAGTGGTATGATTTTTTAGAAAATAGAGATCACTCAAAATAATTGTGTCCCTGACTTCCAAGCTCAGTCATCGAAGAACAACTCGACGCCTTCCTGATTTTGTGAGATAGACAAATCAATTGTTCACCTCCGTTGAAAGTCTCTCAACCCTTCTATAGAAATTTTTTAAATCTCTGTCATCACTCTCCTAATTTACTTCCTCAATTCTCTCCACCAACTCCTCACACAATTCCTCAGCCCAATATTATCATGCTCAGACTTCTCTTCTCCTTGCTCATGCCTCTATGCCCAAATCTTCATTGAAACTAGAGAATAACGTTCTATGTATAATGCCCACTTCCTCAACTAGATATTAAGGTTCTTGAACCGTAGTGGCTAATTTATATGTATATATAGTATGGGGTCCCTTTCTTTAGAAAGATATTAATAAGTGATATATAATTTAGTAATTGGACTGACTTTAATTTTTTAGCAGGTTCCCATAATTTTCATAATACCTATTAGAGCAAAAGAATGTGTTTATTTTACCTTAATAAAAAAAATGAGTGAGTCTCTTCTCTCCACTAATAACTAGAATATCAGAAGCCCTATACTAATTCATGAGCTTTCAAATATTTTACCAACTAGAATTTTAATTTTTTTTGCCTCTATTTTCTCTTCAAACATATAAAAAAAGTAACAACTTTTTTGGACATAAGATAAGGCCAATGAGGCAAGTGACAAGGAATATAAAATTTATGGGCTAAAATGAAATTTTTATCTTTTATATTTTATATAACATGAATATCTCATTTATCTTTTCCATATTTCATTGACAGAGGCAGGCTCATGCACACCAAAGAGGTGTCTATGGACCCTACTTTTATTTGAAAAAATTGAGTAAAAAGTGTGCAAAATTATTATGAACCCTACTTTAATTTTCTATTAGACTCCACTATTTTAAATAAAAATTTAGGAGAAACACAAGCCGCCATCCTTAATTAGCAATAGTAATTCCAATTTGCAATATATATTCTTTCGGCGACAAACAATTAAACCCAAAAGAAGGAGACGTGAGTGAGAAATAAAGATCATGGGCAACATTAATTTATTCAAAACAAATCCAAACATGGGGGAACACAAGACAAGAGATGGGTTGATCATATACATGGGTGTACTTTTGTTTAAATCTCGCTTCTCTATTTCACCACAGCTTTGGGAAGGAAACAGTTTGATTATTTCCTTCACAAGTTGAGCATCTAGAATCAGTATGCTCCAACCTAAGGGGGATATTAGGATATATTATGGAATACATTGTGAATATTGTATTTTTGGCAGTTTTTACCTTAGCTTCAGATAACTATGTTCAGGGGTAGCTAGGCCACTTTGTGTACATATCCATAAACTTGCAAATTTGTCATTGTAAGTGTGCAGAGTATGGTGGTTTACATTTACGTCAAAATCGCAACGAGAAAAAAAAGTCATAGTGATGCACCATTAATCCATAGTCGCTATCCTTAAATAGCAATAGTGATGGGCAACATTGATTTATTCAAACAAACACAAACATGATGGACCACAAGACAAGAGATGGGTTGATCATACTTGGGTCCACTTTTATTTAAATCTCCCGACTTTAAGCTTCCCCAGGGCCAACATAGAATTACACATCAAGAAGGGGTACGGGATGATAATGGGGACCTTTAGCAAGCTGGCGCTTGAAGTGCGCGGTAATGCAAGTTCTCTGGAATACGCTCTCACCGGCGTCCCACTTAGCCTTGAAAAGTAGAGTCTCACCCTCCCTGAATGGAATAGATTCACAAGCCGTCAGCTTCGAGCACCTCTTCAGTTTACTGTAGATTTCTTGTTCGATTTTTTCATCTGCACTTTCACACCCAGAACTGAGGAACTCTGCAAAAACCAACTGGACATGTGTAGTTTGAAGCAGAGTTAGTAGTAGAGAACTAAAAGACCTGTTACATTAGTTAATATGTGTGTGCATAACGGTTAGCATTCAGGACTATGCGTATGCACCTTCTGGTTGCCATTGATCCAACCGAGGCCGAAGTAGTAGGTTAAATTGGTGTCCACGGAGTAGCCCTTGTATATTACATACCCGACCGAGATCAAGCCAGTGGGTTCTGTCGGCAAATCGCAAGCGCAACCGCACTTGTCCTCGGTTTGGTGTAAGAAAGAAGCCACCTCACCATTCTCAATCACCATGGGGTAGGGCAGGCCGATATACTCAGCGCCGTAAAAATCAAGGTTCCGAACATATTCGAGTTTGAAGCCGAGATCATTCCTGAGTAGGACATAGGTGTTCTCTCCATGCTTCTGAGCCTCCAGCGCTTGCATGTCTTCTAGCGTTATTGTGTAAGGGATGGGAAGCGGTTTTATTGGGGTGGGTTTGGGAGGCTGAGCCACGGCGACGTTGTCGGCGACGGCTACTGCCATGACCTTCAGCCGGCGGCTTGCGTGGTTGTTGTGCTTCATAGCCATTCCCAAAGCCACCGCGGCCGATGCTGCCCCAGATTTACTCTTCCATCCTGCGAATTGGGGCTTCACGCTCTTTGCCGAGCTCATGATCGGGGTGCCCAATACGGTGCACGACATCTTTCAGCTTCCTTTAAGTTGTACCTGAAAAGGAAAAACTATACTTGATAGTGTTTTTTTTTCATCGGCCAAAAAAAATTATTCAAATGAGAATAAAAGTACAAACATAACTCTATGGAAGAGTTATATGAGCAAACTGCCCACTAAACAGAGAAGAAAACAAAGAAAAAACAACAACCGAACCAGAGAAAACCATATTTTGGAGAAGGCTACAAACCCATGCCACATGCATATAAACATAGACTTTGTTTGGGAACACTGTCAGCCTTTAACTTTAGAGGTTGAAAAAGTTATCTAACTGTAATTTTTAATATTAAAATTTGAAAAGACTGTTACAACTATTAATAATTTATTTTAAAATTTAAATTTAATTTTATACGTTATTTCAAAACCAAGCCATAACTAAATATCCCCACAATCAATTGAATCCGAGAGGTGGGAAAAGCCTTGTCATGCACTTTTTTGTATGTAATTATTTGAGTTATTTTTCTAAAAATATTTTGGGAGCAGGGAAATTATATAAATATATTCTTTTACCAACATTTGAATCTAGAAGATTAAATCAGTTTTGAGTTAGTCAATTTGTCACAAGAAAAAGACAATTTTTAATAGAAATATTAAGAATATTGTGCCACATGAACATAATAAATGGTATGTTTTATCTTGGTTTCGTTTAACCAAATCTCATATCCATTTAAACATTATGAAAGTGCCACAGCTAATATTAAAAAGTAGATGTGTATGTATATAGAATGATAAAACATATATACATATCACATGACGAAATTCAAAACGTGAACGATTCTTGGTATATGATTTTCCTATATTTTTTGTGTCGCATGGGTTTTACAGGATATAAAAAGAACATAAAATATAAAGTAATCTAAAATTGATCATAAATGTTAGGAGTTATTTGAAGTTTCAAAGAAAACCAAAGGACGAAAGGAAATAATAATGTAACAAGGAATAGTAAGAGATATTACCGATGAGATTGGGATGGCTGTGGGAAATCCAGGGCATGAATGATGCCTTATATAGGCTTTTTTGCCCACCCAAAAGACAAACCGAACCGTGACTCATGGCCCTTGGAAGACAATAACCGGTTATCGGGCACCCGACGACAAACGGTTTCGTGCCTCACGCCTTGAGTCAGACAAATTAGGACCTTTCAAGCTTCCTTAAATCGATTTCCACGTTCTAGTTTTCTTTTAGTCACAGTATAATAAAGGGTTTAAGTCAGTCATGAATATATAAAAACTAGGAAATGCTTATTGTATTTGATTTTTACTCAAATAACTATAATTCTAGTAGTCTTTTTTAAAATAAATAATATATTTCTTATTAGTTTCACTTTTATATTTCTACATAGTTTTTTATTATAATATTTCTTTAGAACTATTCTCATGTTTGCCATCTACTTTAAAAGATTCCTTATTGTATTTGATTTATATTTATTATAAATAATAACATTAATACGATGCAGAATAGGCTACAAGAAATACTAGTTGCAAAAGAAAATAATAGAATTTTTTTCGTTTATGATAGTAGAGTACTTATAAAAATTCTTCTTCATACTTTTAATATCTTATCCAAAATTTCAAATTTTCTCTTCTTTGTGTGAAATTTAAATTTAATAGTATGGAACTTATTAAGAAAAGATCTTAGTTTAATTGACATAATAATAATATGTATTTAGAAATGTAATAACCCTAGAAATTAAGAAAAAGAAAATTACCAAATTACCCTAAATGTAAAAATTAATATTTTACCTTCAAGGGTATTTTTATAATTTTACCTATTAATTTAAAAAATCAACGTAATACTAAGAATCATGATTCTTAGATAATTCCTTTAGTGGTTATTAAGTTAAATTCCAAGCCGGAAGCTCAAAGTCATCTTCTTTAAGCTAATGGTATTTTTGTGCTTTTCCAACTGAGCATCAAATGGAAAATTTGATAGTGCCGTTGGATTTTTTTCGCCAAAATAAGTCAAAAGAAATCTGTCTCATTCAATTCTGAATTTGTTTGCTTAGGTTCTATTAATTTGGCCTACGTGTGCACAGTTTAAACCAGGTTCGTGCTTTTGTTGTATAGAATAATTTCTCAACTAACCCTAATCTCTAATTTACAAAACACACAACCACAACACCTCAAGAATATTGAAATTGAAAAATTAATTTATTATCTCCTTGTCTCTATTTTCTTTAGTTAAATCACATTGAATATTATCTTGTCCTTATTCATTTTCCTTCATTTTCATTTTTTCCCCATGTTCCTACATAGCCAAGAGCCCAAATTTATGTAGGAACTAGACCTAGGCTAATTCCTTCTCTTCTCTAATTCTTTTCCTTCACATAGCCACCACAACAACAAAACTTATAGCCATGGCTGCCATTTTTCAATTTGCCATACTTTCCACTTTCTTCTAGCCATGGCCACATTTTGCTCTCCTATTCTTTTTTTTTTTTTCAATTAGATAGCCTCACCATTCCTCCATTGTTCATGGTCTTGCTCATTAAAGTGGACAAAAAGACATCACAACAATACATCGTCATCGCACTCTCTGCTCCGTTACTGACTTGATTGTGTTTTTTTTTAGTTGTTGTAACTCCAACCCTTTGGGCTTTATTTCTCCATCATCCAAGCAATTATGAATGTCATTTAATTTCCTATTATTGCCTAGGTTTATTTAGTTGATGGAAAATCACATTCGGACGCCAAAAGCGATCCTACGCGTACTAGTGATTCCGAATTTATTTGTGTGAGTCTAAAATATTTGAAGTCACACTTTTATTTTTGTTTCTAGCACCTAAATACCTTATTTTTGTTCCATATTTTGTTGCTAGGTTTTTGTTATTCAAAATTCTAGGTTTGTCCACCCATTACCGATGCGATCAGACCCTTACTTACACCTGAGCCTTTGTAAACTGCTATAGCATTTTTGGAATTATTTTTTGCTAAAGATTTCGGATCTCACAGCCTTGTTAAGTACTTTCTCTTTGTTTTCCAAGTTATTATAGTAGCCTAGGAAATCCTTACTAATAGGTTTAGCGCTTCTTTGGACTCCCAGAACGCTAGAAATCCCGAAAATACATTGGTAATCAAAATAAAATTTTTCCCTTCCAAGTTCAATTTTTACAACCATTAATTGAGCACATAACTTAGCGAATTAGCTGCTGTAATTTTAGGATCAATATTAAAAAGGCACCCGACACAATCCTGAATAGGCACGAGGCCACCGGAGACACCCTGAAGCCCTTTTTTTCCCACTAGCTAAAATTTCAGCCTAGATGTCAAGAATGTGACCCTTCCAAATGCCATTTAGGAAAATTTTTAAATTTTAGCATATTATCTAATTTTCTGCCTTACTAACATTTTGCAGGACTATTCTAGGAAACCGCCCCATTTTGCCGTGTTATTTCGTACTAGGTGAGGGGAAATAGCAGGTTAGTTCTCATAGGCCCTCTTAGGCCTAAAATAAGCATCAGTTCAAACAATAAATTTTAAGTAAAAAATTGGGTTAAATACAATATTTAAATGCATGGGAAACATGGGTAGGGTAATTAATTAGTTCTACAAGAAATTTTATTTTATTTATTTTATTTTTGTTCTTTTATATTGAGATGTAATTTTGGTTGGTTGATTGCATGGTTGTAATGATGTGATATATGATGTATGTTTGGCACTAGTATCATGCTAAGACCATTCGTAACAAGAATTAAGTTAGCAGTATGTTAGGATCATTTGAATAAACCTACTAGTACCATGTTTAGTTCTAATAAGACAAACACCTCTAATACCATGCTTAGGGCTGACAAGCTCATTAGCAACATGATGAGATTGAAAGCAACTGTTAGTGGCATGTTAGAGCTGTAATAAATTACTATAAGCCGGTAAATAAAGCATCAAGAGCATAAATGCTCATGAAAGATGAGAAGAACATTCATCATAAACACACTTAAGAAGATATCATTGATTGTCATATCATCATATAACAGCAAGCTAAGATAAAAAAATAAAAGAAATAGGATGCACTAGAATCACGACACTCAACTGAAAATAGCTAAAATAAAATGAGCTTTGGTCATGCATCAATTGGCTATTGCATATGATTGATGTTTGTCATACATAAGATTGCATTAAGTAAAATATTTGAAAAGTAAGATAAAACACGGGGCATGCAAAGTTGGTGATAGACCATTTCTGCATGACCTGACGAGTCATAAATTTAGAAGAGAGGTTCAAAATGGATGATTTGAACCCTAGAGGCATGTTAGGGTGGCAGTGGACCATCCTTAGTCATGACTCGATATTGATATGGACCATATAGATATAAGTTGTACACTGCCAGACAATAGGTGGTAGGGGACCACGCTTATGGCTGGTATCACAAAAGGCTCTACCTTGACGTAGATATCTTGATAGGCTCTAACTTGGTGGCATCCCTAGTGGCACTGCTTAAGAGTTATCCTGAGAGTGGGTGATGTACACACTCACCACCCTAGGTTCGTCCGATGACATTCAAGCCTTAGATTAGATGATTGATCAATAAGATATGATTTAATCGGTAAAAGGAATTTTGCAGATGCATATTAGTTTAAGCATGCTAGTAGGACTTTGATGTTGTTGCTATGACATGTATTAAATTGCTCTTTGGTTAAATTACTATAACTTGAAGTTTGTTATTTGTTTGTTGTTTATGGAGAGAATATTAAGACCCATATGATCAGCCTGATGCTTCCCTCTTACTGAGCGAGTGATGCTCAACCCTTTTTCTAACATGTTTCCTTAGGTGAGTATTTTGAAGAGATGAAATATACTGAACCATTTAATGAGATTTAGGATGTAGAGCAAACTAAGTGAAGGTATGCTGCAGTCTCGAAATACTGGCTGGGACAAGATTTCTACTTTATGTTATTTTATTTTTTATAAAACAAATGTTTTGTTTAAAAGAGCACATTATTTGTATGTTAGGTTTCTTGGGATTTTCATTTAATTACTCTAATTTAGTTTCTTATTATTTGGAAAATACATTAAAAGAAAATGTTTTACCTCATATTTCATAAATTACTTTTAATTGATTGTTTAATAACTCTAGGAAATTAAGATATTTTCCAAAATTAAGATTTCTAAAACTATGGGTGTTACAGTTTGGTATTAGAGCCAAATTCGAGGAAGGCACTGACCTCACTCAGTAAGTATGCTTCTTGTTTCTTTGCCTTACTTAGAGACCTTGGGTAGGTTGTGAAAAGTTTTTCCTAATTAAGCATAATGTGTTAGCATTGTTAGAAACAAAAGTTAACAACTTGGCTTTTAATAATAGCACTTGTAAAACAATATACCAATTAGTTTAACGCCTAAAATGAGATAAGAGTTAGCTAAAGCCTCACCTAGTGTTATAAGTTAAAAGTTACTTCCAAAGTTGTTTAACTCTTCTGGACTAAACCTTTCCTTTTTTAGGTCATGGCCCACATGAGTATCCTGCCTTGGGTTTTGGACAAACTACACAGGATGAGCAGCAAGCTCATATGACCTCTACGGGGTCAAGGTCAGCATGCTCTAGTGCATGGACAGGACATGCTAAATCATGGGCAACAAGCCCAGAATCTTGGTTAGCAGGCCATTGATGATCCATTGGATCAGACAGTTGTTGCTTTAGGCTAATACTTTTAGAATTTGAATGAAAGGGAGTAGTAGCCTCATGCCCTAGCCAAATGTCAGCACAAGGCCAATCTCCTTGAACGGTTCAAGAGGCTAACTGGTATGTATGCTGAGGACACATTTAGATTTGAGAATTCCAAATAAGGAAAAGATGGATTTAGCTATCTTTAGCTTGATTGGGGAGGCACAGACATGGTGGGAGGCCACTCAACTAAGGGCTCTGAGGACTAAGGGTAGATATATCACTTGGGAGACTTTCATGCAAACTTTCTTTGGTCGATATTTCTTTGAGGCCATGAGGGATGGGAATGAGTAGGAGTTTCTTGCACTAGTATAGGGGAGGATGACAATAGATCAGCACTTAACTAAATTTAATGCCTTAGCCCTCTATGCTATGCACATTGTGACACATGAACCAAGGAAAATCAAGAGGTATGTTAATGGTTTGTGTGATAAGCTGGTAGTTAAGCTAATTATACAGAAGATTGATAACTTTAAGAAGGCGGTATCCTTAGCTCAAAGGGGTAAGGCAAGGATGAAAAACATACAATTAGCTAGACCTGTTGACTTGAGCCATGGTCGTATACCATCATGACCTACACATGTAGGCAATTTCTGCCTTATAGCGCAACTGATACTTGTTCAGGGATGAAGAAAACTTGGCCGATGACAGCCAATCAACAGTAAAGCTACTCGACCACAACTTAATGGGGTAAGAAAACATAAAATGAGACCAGTTGTTCAAGGCCAGGGAAACCCTAGATACCAGACTTATTGTTTTTTTTACCCAATGGAAGGACGGTGTGTGACCTGTTTCTACTACGAAAAGGTGGGACATCTATCCAAGCAATGTCCTAAAAAGGATGCTCTACTAGTAGCACACGCTCCACCAACAACATTAGTAGGACCACCAACAAAGAAACCTCATGTGGCAGGACGTGTTTATGCAGTGATAGTCGAGGAGGTAGACAATGCCCCAGGAATAGTGCAAGGTACATTGATAATTATAGCCTTTAATTTCAAGTTCACAATAGTGTCATGATTAGGTTAGTAATTGTTTGAATTAATCACAGGTACTATTTCTATTTCTGGGTTTCCTTTTAAAGTTCTTATAGACTCGAGATCTAAAAATTCTTTTATATGTCTTAAACTAGATGAGTAGTTAGGCGTGCCTGTCAAAGAGCTTCTTTTCATACTAATGGTCTCTACCCCATCAGACACTAGTATGAATTCTATGCATGTACTTCAATCTTGCTTGATTTTTGTCAGAGGACGTGCTCTAGACATTGACCTTTTGTGCTTGGGATATCTAAATTTGATTGTATGTTGGGCATGGATTGGCTACGTTAGCATCATGCTAATGTGAATTGCTACTAAAAGCTATTTACCTTATCCTTACCTGATGGGTCAAAAACACAGTTTGTTGGGGGATAGAAAGAGCACTACTCTGATCTTAATCTTTTACAAGATGAAAAATATCTCCATCAGGGCTATTTTGGTTATTTAGCTTATTCATACAGAGTTAAATAAGCCTAAATCAGTAGTGGGTATCCCCATTATGGAAGAATTTCCAAAAGTGTTTCCAGAGGAGTTGTTTGGAATGCCACCTATCACCATCAATTTATTGCCAAGAATGTATCCTATCTCTCTTGCACCTATCGTATGGCTCCATTAAAAATGGTGAAACTAAAATGTCAATTATAGAAGCTACTTAGAAAGAGGTTCATATGTCCAAGTACTTCACCTTGGGGTGCTCCTATTTTATTCATGAAGAAGAAAAATGGTAGCGTGAGGATGTTCATTAATTATCGACAGCTGAATTTGGTGATGATAAGGAACAAGTACCCTTTACCTCGAATTGATAACTTGTTTAATCAGCTAAGGGGATCATTAGTGTTCTCTACGATCGATTTGAGGTCTGGGTACTATCAACTGAAAATCAAAGAGAAAAATATGCCAAAGATGACATTTAGGATCCGTTATGGGCATTATGAGTTTCTAGTGATGCCCTTTGGGTTAACGAATGCACCTACAAATTTCATAAGCCTAATGAATAGGGTGTTCTAACCATACTTATATCAATTTGTCATCATTTTCATAGATAATATTTTGATTTACTCATCATATGTTGAAAGCCATAAAGAACATTTGGGGATTGTACTTCAAATGTTGAAGGAACATAAGTTGTATGCAAAGCTAAGTAAGTGTGAGTTTTGGTCAGACAATGTCACTTTTATGCCATGTGGTAACTAAGGAAGAAATTTTAGTGGATCCTAGTAAGGTTGAAGGGGTTGTGAACAGGCAACAGCCAAAGACCATGTTTGAGACTTGGAGTTTCTTGGGCTTGGCTGGTTACTGTAGACATTTTGTGGAAGGTTATTCGAACCTAGCATGCCCATTGACCCAACTGACTAAGAAGGATCAACCATTCTAGTAGAGCAAGCAGCACAAATATAGTTTCCAAGAGTTAAAGAAGTGTTTAGTCTTTACACCTATTCTTACTCTCCCTGATGGGTGAAGTCACTTTGCAGTTTATACAGACGCATCACATCAGGGGCTTGGGCTATGTATTGATGCTGGTGGGGAAGTTGATTGCTTTTGGATCTAGGCAGTTGAAGCTTCATAAGCTAAATTACCCGACTCATAATCTAGAGTTGGTAGCTATCATACATGTGTTAAAGCTTTGGTGACATTATTTGTATGAAGAAGAGTTTGAGGTTTATTGACTAAAAAAGACTATAGTATTTATTGTCACAGAGGGAACTCAATAATCGACAGCGTCATTGGGTTAAGTATCTATCTGATTATAATTGCACTAATTAGCATCACCCAGGTAAGGCTAACCTGGTGGCTGATGCTTTAAGCAGAAAAATAGGCGCTAAACTGAATACTTAGGTGGTTTCTGAGTGGAAACTACTAGAGAAGTTTAGTCACATGAGCTTAGGTGCACAAGTGAAAGGGCCTCAGGTTTTTATGACTAGTTTGCATATAGAGCCCACACTTGTAGCAAAGGTTAACATGGCTCAAAAAGAGGATCCACAATGCCAAGAATGATCAGTTCTAGGGAAAAAAGGATTTAGTGTGGATGTCGATGGTACCCTAAAATTTCAAAACCAATTAGTTGTTCCCTAAGGAAATGAGGTGAAGTATGATGTTTTTTTGACGGCATATGCATCTCGATTGACTATCCACCTTGGGAGCACCAAGATGTACCACGATTTGAAGAAAAGCTTTTGGTGTAGTGGCATGAAGAAGAATATTGTAGAGTTTGTGTGACAGCTCTCCTAGTTAACTAATCAAGTAAGTGTTTATTTACTTTGATTAAGTGTTTATGAAATTAAGTACCTCAAATTAGCGCCTTGTTAAGCAAGTAACATAAGCTTAATTAAGTTAAGTGAGTTCCTAAGTGTGATTTGGCATAGTTAAGTCAAGACCATTAGTTGTTCTAGCTTTTAGAATCATCCTAGTAAGTTTGGACAACTTGTGGCACTAAGTGTTCTTTTTGAGCCATTTAGAACTTAAGTGGCTAAAGTGTTCAAGAAAATTAAGTTTGAGAAGCTTTTAGTACCTTTTAAAACAAAGAAAAGTTAGTTTTGAGAGTGAGTTAGTGACCTATTTGAAGCTTTTGAGAGTATGAGGACTTAAGTGCAAGGGGAGGGAAGTTGCTTATTAAGCTTATAAACTAAGTTTTCTTCTTCTTCTTCTTCACTTAGCCAATTGTTCTATGCTCCCAAAATTCGTAGCTCCACTTTCCTCTCAAATTTGGCAGCTCAAACTTCCATTTTCTTGCAAGTTCTCATTGAATCAAGGGTGCCCAAGGTGTTAGAAAGATCACTAAGCCCCTTTGCTAGTGTTCTTGCTTCATTTGATCTTTGGAAGCTTGTTTTGGAATCCAATTTCGTAGGTAAGCTTCTTGAGATCATTTGGTGTGTTTATAGGTTGTTTCTAGAGCTAGAAATGGTCTTGGTTTGATTGGTTTGGGTGCCAAATTTCGTTGGTTTTAGGCTTGGAACTCAAGGAAGCTCAATTGAGCTTAAGAGGCTTTGTTGCATTGCTTGCTTTGTGGCTAAAATTGAGGTAAGGGTTCAAGTAATTAAGCTCAAATAATGCATGGTTTTGTAGCTTTGTGTGTTGGGATGAATTAGAAACAAGACCCATTAAGTTTGGATTAGAAATGAGAGAGTTTGAGTAGCTTGTGTACAAGAACAACGCTGTCGCACAAACCCAGAAAACTGAGTTGGCGACGCGTCGCCAATCTGGCCTCGAATTGGCGCCGCGGCGCCAGCGTGCGAAAATGTACACAGAGCGGTTACTCGGCGGCGCCGCGTCGCCAAAAGCATTTGCTCTTTGGCGCCGCGTCGCCAAATGCAATTTTGGCCTCGATTTCCGGCCATCCTAAGATTAACTTAGACTCTCGGTTTCTATCCCTAGGCTATTCTAAGACGTTCCATAGCCTCGGTTGGGTCTAGAATTCGTTCCTAAGGCGGGAATTGTGCGTTATTTGGAAGGTAGTCAAGTTGTGTGGTTAAGTATAAAAGAAATGTGACTTGGTGGCTAAGTAACTCATAGTATTTAAGTTTTTAAATGGAAATTAAGGGGATTAAGTGGGTTTTTAGACTCTTTATTGGCCGTATAGAGTATCAATTACATATGGTCAATAGAGAGAAAAACCTAAGTCGATCCCAACCAAGCCATTTGGTTTGGTAAGTGAGCCACTAGTAGTATTTTGAGTTAAACCTTGAGGGTTTGACTAGTTAAACCACATAGTAAGACTACCCTGTACAATAAATCAAGGGTAAAGGCGGGTAAGTTTGAGATAGGTGACGACCTACTCTAGAACCCGTAGATGGGACTTAATTGAGGTAAAGTGTCCGGGATACGAGGGCCAGTATCTCAAGTACCTCAGCCGTTTGAGCTCACGGCAAGAATTAAAGCACTTAAGTGCAGAAAGTCCCAAGTGCATGTGTTGTGTGCATTCCATACCATACATCCATACATTGCATTTTTGGCATTTTGTTGATTGTTTGTTGTTTGAATTGCATGTTTGATTGCTTGGTTGCCATATTGCATATTTGTTGCATATTTCTTTGCAGGTATTCAAGAAGGGAATCCTTACTGAGTACTTTTAAGTACTCATTCCCTTAGTTTTATTGTGCAGGATCTAATCCCGGGCCTAATCACTGAAGTGATAGTTGAGGCCTAAGCTTTCTGTTTTGCAGGTATTTTATTGAGAATCCTAGTGATTCTAGTTTCTTGCAGTATAAGTTATGTGCTAACCAAGTTGTGCCTTTACAGTGTAGAGGCTAAGAGTACACAAGAACAAGGTCTAGTGAAGGGCTACACTTGAAGCTTGGTTTAGCTCAAGGTGGGCTCAAGTAAATGATCTTAGTTAGTAGTAATTTTGTCTCTTGTACATAGTACTTTGTGTACTAAGTAAGTTGCCTCTATTGGGATACATTAGGATGTAAATCCATCTTGTTACTTTTGGGTGCATGCTAGAGTTGTAATGTATGCACAAAACTGTTACTTGTAGTTAAAGCAACTAGTATTTCAATGACTTGGTACGTTTTCAGTATGTTTTAATGAAATGCTCGAGCAATGTTTTAATTCAAGACTTTTAAATTTCGGTTGCATTGCCAAGTCAGAAGCATGCATAACTTATTCTGAGTAGGCTAAGTAACTAGTTGCATATAAATTGTTTTAATTTATATTGACGAGTAATAGTTAGCCAACTGTAACTAGTGGGATTCATTATCCCTAAGAGCCTACAAGATTAGGGGCACTGGGCCCCGTTCCGTCACAGAAAATTGGTATCAGAGCGGGTTAATGTTCCTAGTAGAGGCAATAAGTGAACTAAGATCAAAGTGTTCTTGTGTTAAGTGTGGTTAGTACTGCTTATAAGTTGCTCTGGATATGGTCTTCTGGCTGTGGTTGCAGGTATGGTGAACACACGGGCTGGTACTACTGCTGAGGCTCAGGGTTCCGGTGCAGGAACTAGCGATCCTGGTGGATCAGATATGAGGGAGGTGGTTTCCTTGTTAAGGAGACTTAATGAGTCAATGGACCGGATGCTACATGGCATGGCCATTTTGCTTGAAGAGCGTGCTCAACCTCCAGTACAGGGGGAGACCTTGGAGGACCCTAATGGGGTAAGGGCCGAAGTGCACCAAGGCCCAACGGTGCACCAAGGTCAGGGGAGAAATCCCCCGCCCCAGGGGCAAGTGCAAGGTCAGGAACCGTCTAATGAGCATGTTCAAGTGGAGTCCAGTGAGGACAGTGAAGAGGACAGTGAGGAGGAAGATGAGGAGGACATCCATCCAAGGAGGAGACGGAGGAGACCCGTCATTCCAGACCATATGGGACTTGTTTCCTTATGCCGGGACATCAATACTCCCAAGTTCAATGGCATAGGAGATCCCGATATAGCTGAAGGGTGGTTGTATCAGATTAATGAGATCTTCAAAAACATGAAGTTGGATGACAAAGTAAAGATGGATTTAGTACCTTTCTTTTTAGAGGGCAAGGCGTCATTATGGTGGAAGGATGTCATGGAAAGGCTTGATGCTTATAATGAAGGGAGGATCGGGCAAAGGCCTAAAGAGCTTGATTGGATTGAATTCGAGAAGGAGTTTCGAAATGAATTCAATAGTGAGGCTGCCCAGGATCAAAAGCGGATTGAGTTTGATGAACTAATCCAGGGAAGGCTAACAGTTCATGAGTATGAAAGGAAGTTTAGTTCTCTTTTTCGGTATGCACCTCATTTGGCCGAAAAAGATGAACTAAAGGCAAAGAAGTTCATACGTGGACTTAGGGTGGAGTTGAGGAGTTTTCTGACAGTGATAGGAGTTCGGACCTATCATGAGGCTGTCCAAAAAGCCTTAGTGTTGGAAAGGGAGTTGATGGAAGCAAAATCCAATGAAAAGGCCGTTGAGCCAAGGGTTCCGGTACATTCAAGGTTAATGGATAAAAGGCCTAGTGTGGGAGGTGATCAAGGACCTTCCAAGAAAATCAAGAAAGCTGCAAAAGGCCGTTGTCCTAAGTGTCAGAGATTTCATGGTAACAAACCTTGTACCCTTGGAACCAATCTCTGCAATTATTGTCGTCAGCCAGGACATTGGGCTAAGGAGTGCCCAAGGCTTAGACAAGACCAAGGTCAAGGACGACCGGGAGCCTCAGGAGTTGGTAGTACTGGTAGTACTTTTGTCAGAGTTCCTCCTGTGCCACCACGAGTTTTTGCACTGGCAAGCCAGGTATCCAGAGAACCTACAGCTGTGCAAGGTAACTTTAATGTTCAGGATAGTAGTATTAGAATTCTGTTTGATACTGGTGCTACTATTTCTGTCATTACTCTAGGCATGGTTGTTAAGTTTGGTTTGCATAGAACTGTGCTTGATGAAATGATGTTCATTAAGTCAGTGGGGAGTAACCTTGTGTTTACCAATGAAATGGTTGTGGGATATCCTTTGGAATTAGGAGGTAGTAAATTTTTAAGTGACCTTTGGGTCTTGGCCTCAATTCCTTATGATATTGTCCTTGGAATGGATTGGTTAAGTAAGTTTAAGGCCCAGATTGACTGTGCGGGTTGTAAGGTCACTCTTGAGGATGCCTCAGGGGTAAGTATAATTTGCACAGGCGGTTTGGCAAGTAGTGTAAAGAGTTTGCACCTCAAGTTATTGGAGTCCATTCCCGTTCCGAGTGAGTTGGTCGCTTGCTCGTTGAACGGAGTGGCAGTCGAGGAGCAACTCAAGGAAATTCAAGTAGCCAATCTATTTCCAGAAGTTTTTCCTGTAGACCTCCCAGGGTTACCTCCAAGAAGGGAGATTGAATTCTCCATACATTTACAGCCTGGGGCAGAACCAATTTCCATACCCCCTTATAGAATGTCAGCACCTGAAATGGATGAGCTGAAAAAGAAATTAGAAGAGTTGCTTGAGAAAGGCTTTATTAGGCCAAGTATTTCCCCGTGGGGTGCTCCAGTGTTGTTTGTAAAGAAAAAGGATGGAACCTTAAGGTTGTGTATAGACTATAGAAAACTGAATGCAGTAACGGTAAAGAATAAGTACCCATTGCCCAGAATTGATGATCTATTTGATAGATTAAGAGGGGCGAAGGTCTTTTCCAAAATAGACCTAAGGTCTGGATATTTCCAGATAAGAGTTAGGGATGAGGACATCCCGAAGACTGCATTCAGGACTAGGTATGGGCATTATGAGTATACCGTTATGCCGTTTGGAGTGACTAATGCTCCGGCAGTTTTCATGGATACCATGAATCGGATTTTTAGGCCCTACCTAGATCAGTTTGTTGAGGTGTTTATTGATGATATTTTGGTGTATTCCCCGACTCCCCACGAGCACGAAAAACATTTAGAGATAGTTTTGCAAGTACTCAAGAGTAATCAGTTTTATGCCAAACTATCTAAGTGCCAGTTCTGGGCAAGTGAAATTCCTTTCCTTGGACATATTATAAATGCTCAAGGATTAAGTGTGGACCCAGAAAAGGTAAAGGCTGTGGTGGAGTGGAAACGCCCAACAACTGTAACTGAAGTTAGGAGTTTCTTGGGTTTGGCAGGCTATTATCGAAGGTTTATTGAAAAATTCTCTATAATAGCTTCGTCATTGACCGCCTTAACAAAGAAGGCACAGAAGTTTATTTGGACTCCTAAGTGTGAGGAGAGTTTCCAGGAGCTTAAGGAAAGGTTAATTTCTGCTCCCATCTTAATCCTACCAGACCCGCATGAGACTTTTGTGGTTTATACCGATGCATCTGGGACAGGATTAGGATGTGTGTTGATGCAGGATAAGCAAGTGATTGCATATGGGTCTAGGCAGTTAAGGCCTAACGAGTTGAATTACCCAGTGCATGATCTTGAGTTAGCAGCAGTTGTGTTTGCTTTAAAGCTCTGGAGACACTACCTTATGGGAAGGTCCTTTAAGATCTTTACAGACCATAAAAGTCTGAAGTACTTATTTACCCAAAAGGATCTTAACATGAGGCAGAGAAGATGGGTCGAGTATATCAAGGATTATGATTGCTCGATAGACTATTGTTCAGGTAAAGGCAACGTGGTTGCTGATGCCTTGAGCCGTAAGTATTCTGGGGTAATTCTCTCCAAGGATCAAGTAACACAAACCTCAAAAGATCCTAGTGCAGAGCAATTCACAGTTTTATATGAATTGTGGAGAGAATGGGAAATGGCTCAAGTCATGGTCCTTGAAATTCAGTCAGCATGGTTGACTAGAGTTAAGCAAGCTCAAGAAAGTGATTCGAGCTTGAAAAGAATTTCTGGGGAGGAAAAGCATGGTACTGTACTGAAAGAATTTCAGTACAAGGATGGGTTACTTTATTTTGGTGACCGGCTCTATGTGCCAAGTGAATTAAGGCAACAAGTGTTGCAGGAGGCACATACGAGTAAGTTTAATGTTCACCCTGGTGTGAATAAGATGTACCATGACCTTAGGACTCATTTTTGGTGGCCAAAGTTTAAGAGAGACATGTATGAATATGTGTCTAAGTGCCTCACCTGTCAAATGGTGAAGGCAGAGCACCAAAGGCCATCAGGAATGTTGCAAAGTTTACCACTCCCAGAAAGGAAATGGGGATCCATCACCATGGATGTAATGCCCGGAAAATCCAAACTGATTAGGTCCCGGGGTAAGTGGATTGGGAGCCAAAGAATTTTCCTAATTTGGGAATTTAGCTGAATTAATGTGAGGGGACATTAAATTAAGTGTTAAGGATTCATGAAATTAAGCTTGGCTTAGGCCAAGAAAAATAATGGTGAAAATGGTGGATTTCAAAGATGAAGGACTCAATTGAACAAAGGAATTGTTGTAAGTTGGGCTCAATTGCCCAAATTCAAAAGATTGGAGGACTAAGTGGGGAATTGACCCATTTTCATGGCCTTGGATGCCATGGCTAGCCATGTCCATTCAAAATAATATATTTTATGCCACCTCCACCTCCACCCACACCTCCACTCACCTTTGTCCCCCACCTTCACCACTTCATCATTTAACTTCACCAACTCTTCCAATTTGTCCCCCCACTTTGTCTCCCACTTCCCATTTGAATTATTACTCCACTAAGGCATTATTCCCACCCATTTTGGACACCCATAACCGGACATACACTCCCCCATTCAACAAAATACATTTCTTCACTCATCTCACCTCATTCAAGCCATTTCACTCTCTTTCTTCAATCTCTCTCTACAAACTCTCTCTCCCTTCTCTCTAGTTTTGGCCAACACTTGTTCTTCTCTCCAAGAACATTTCTAACTCTTCTCCTTCCTCCAAAAATTCTGCCATCACTAGAAATCACCCTTCCATAAATTAAAACCAAGTGTTCTTGGTGGAATTCATGCTCTAAACACCCAAAGAGCAAGAATCAAGTAAAAGATTCAAAGAAAACCAAGGAGAGAAATTCGGCCATCTTCATTTCTTAGAGGTTTTGAACTCTTCTCAAGGAGTTCTTTGTGTATATGAGCTTCTAAGCTCATTGGGAGGAAGAATCAAGAAGAAAATTTGAAGAACATCAAGCACACAAAATTCGGTCTCACCTCCTAGTCGAGGTTTTGTAAGTGTGAACCAAGTATTCTTGGTATTTTGATTTCTTTAAGATAATTACCAAGTGTTCTTGGTATTTTATGGATTACTAATTTATTTGGCCATTTTGGTTCTTGTGCTAGAAAATCATTTCTAGAAACCAACAAGCGAGGAAATCGAAGGAAAACAAGCTTCTAAGAAGCTTTCGGTATTGGTAAGGATTCCTATACTCTTTGAGTATTCGGGCCCCTAGGTGATGGTCAAAGAACCATATGATCCTAGGTGTGCTATGAGGGCTTAAGTTAAATTATTGCTTCGGCAATTCCGTTTTGCTCATGAGCTAAGTTAAGTAAGCAAGAATTATGGGCTAGGATTTAAGTAGGCCACCTTAAATTCCTATGCTAAGTGAGATCTCCGAAAATGAAAAGTATGTGAAATTAATGAAATAAAACTTGAGGGATGCTTGCTGCCCTTCTGTAAATCAAGGTGTTAAGTGGCGTGTGTTTGTGTGCTTCTATGAATTTGTTGTGCATGCTAACCCCCGATTTCGATTATTATTTTATATACATGTATCTTTGTGTTTTCTTTGTCTTTATGTTTTCTTTGCAGGATTTTTGGAATATTTATTGCCATTACATTCTTGGCATATGTTAGGCCATAAAGGCCATATGTTAGGCTTTGGAAGCCATACGGAATCCTTATTGAGTTTTAAAACTCACCCGCCCTACTCTACTTTTGTAGGTAAAAGTGTGCTCGAAAGATTGAGCTAAAAGTCTTGAGTACTCTTTTTGTGGTATAAAGGTTGGGTATGTGTATGGTATTGCTCAATTATACTAAGTATTCTAAGTATTTTAAGTTGCTTGAAAATCAAGCTAATAAGCGTGGACTTTGTGTGCAGGACTACGAGTCTAGAAACTGTGGGAACAACGTCTTAAGGTGGATTTGTGTTCTTTGGATTATGGCTTGCTTTTAAGCATGTAATAGTTGGTCTTAGTTAAATGACCAAATTTATGGACTTAGCTAAAATTTGGCCAAACTTAGTATTTTGGGCTTGTAATATGGACTATGGACACTTTGGGTGTTTTTATTGCTTGGTGGACTTACCAAGGCCCATGCATGTTTTATGGAAGTATGATTTTCATGAAAATCGGAAGCATGTATAAATTGGGCTTAAATGCATGTTTTGGGCTTAAATAAGAAATTAGAAAATTTGAATATATTCTTGGTTAATTTTGGGCCATATGCATGTTAAGTATCGAAAAGGCCCATAAGCCCATGTTTATGTTGAAAGCATGCTATGTTTGGTTTTGTATGCGCACTCAAAGAAAAACATGCAAATAAACTTGGAGAAGCATGAAATTGGATGCATGTGTAAAGATTGGCTAATAAGGAATTCAAGTGCACGTACGTGAATTAATATATGCCTAAGCATTAGTTGCATCTAAAGGCATTAAGTGATTATGTGCACTAGTGAACACCAAAACACATAAGCATGCAGAGCATATGCATGAAAATAAGTTTTCAAACTTAAGTTGGTGTTTTGGATGCCATGCATACTCTTGGCTAAAGCTTGGTAAATACCATGAAAATGAACACATGAAATCCACATAGGTGCTAGTTTGTTTCCAAGAGCACTTAAACTTAAACCTTTAATAAGAACATAACAAGCTAGTACTAGTAAGTATCCTGGGGTTCGTGCCCATAAGTCTTAGTGAGTAATAAAAGTCCCTTCGGTTTAATTAAACTTCCGCTGCATGTTTTAGATAATTGGGCCCGGATGGGCCAGGGGCAGTTTAGGGCACGACAGCTTGGTATCAGAGCAAGTTTGCTCTGAAGGACCAAAGTTTTGGTCTATGATTCTTAGTATAGACTTGTTCCCACATAGGTTAAGTCCACTAATGAATATTTATGAATATTGAGCAATTGTGTGCCTTGCTTGTTGTTAATTGTAGGATGAGAACCAGAAATATGAACCGAGGCCGAAATGGAAATGAAAATTCCCATCAAGGGAATGAAAATGCTGGCTTTGTGCCAGAGGCCCAAGTCAGGCCTTATGAGCCCATCAGGGCTAATGTTATTGGGCCTAGCATTAATGCCCAAGAAAGAAGAGAAGCAAGAATGGAAGCAATGATGGAAGCTATGCAGGCCAATATGGCCCAATTAGCAGCTAGCATGCAGATCCTGGCAAGGGGTCAAGCCCAAGTCCCAGAGCCTGCTGGGCAGCAAAGAGAGCCACCAATGAGAAGGAGGCCAGGAAAAGAACCTGTACTCGATGATCAAGCTAGTGAGAATGGCGATGATGAGGATGAAGAAAGAAGAAACCCACGAGCAAGAAGAATAAGATCTGAGATCCAACAAGAATTAAGAGAAGAAGAGGAAGAAAGTCCAGATGCAGAAGAGCTGGACATGGAGGATATTGATGGACCTACCCAACTCACTGCCACCACCAGGGCAGTGAGGGCGCAAAGAGGGAGGCCCAATATTGATAATGCTGGGGGCCTAAGAGAAGGCCAATTGGAGGGGTTCCTTGCCCTAAAACCTCCAATATTTAAAGGAAGCTGTAACCCAGATGAAGCAGAATTCTGGAAAAACCAGATCGAAAAGATCTTTGAGAGAATGGAGGTTTCCGCTTCTCAGAAGGTCTTACTGGCAACCTTCAAACTAGAAGGAAATGCTGAGTTATGGTGGAGAGCAGTCCATAGGACATATGCTAGCAAAAATGCTAGGCGGCCTGCTCAAAGGAGAAGAGCAATGAGATGGCCCGAATTCGAACAAGTGTTTCATCAACAATACATCGGTGAAGCACAGAAAGACCAAAAGCAGGTTGAGTTTGACCTGCTTGAGCAGAAAGAGCTCTCCGTATTAGAATATGAACAGAGGTTCAGTAACCTCATAAGATATGCACCACAGTACGATGATCGAGAGGATCTAAAGGCCAAGAGGTTCCTTCGAGGACTTAGGCCAGAGCTGAGGCAAATACTCAGAGCAGTAGGAGCCAACAAATACCACGACATTGTACAGAAGGCTATGGCCCTAGAGCAAGAGTTCAGGGGACAATTCATGATTGGCTCCGGAAGTACCAGTAGACTACAAAAGCCCTCTAAAAAGAGAGGAAAAGATAGCTTGGCATATGAGCCAAGAATGGATAAGAGAATGAAGGCCACAGCCCCCTACGGGCCACAATGTGAAACGTGTGGTAAGTTCCATGGCCAAAAGCCATGCTACAGGCTCACTTCCGGATGCCTAAAATGCGGCGCCCAGGATCACTGGGTAAAAGACTGCCCTGCCAAGGGAGAAGATCAGAGGACCCCGGGAGGGTTCAATAACAGATGGGCACATAGACAATTGCCCATAAAGAGGCCCAATATACCTCCACCACCGAGGAGGGACCAGGGCCCTAGCATGCCCCAGGGCAGGAATAAACAAGCTCAAGCTGCTGGAAGAGTATTCCAGATTGAGAGTTCGAGAAAAGCACGAGAGGACCCAGAGGACAACAGAGCTGGGGACGATGAAGAAGAAATGGACCAGGCCAGGCTGGTCAGGCAAACTCTTGCAGGTACCATTATTATTAATGGTTATGAGGTATCAGTTTTATTTGATACTGGTGCATCTTTATCTATAGTATCCTCTAAGCTAGTTAAAGATATGAACCTAGAAGTATGCAATACGGATAAAATGTACCTGGTTAAAACTGCCGGGAACGAGGTCTTGATAACATACCATATGGTAAAAGATTGCATGCTTAGGCTAGGTGAGCTAGAGCTTAGAGCCGACCTAATAATCTTGGATACTAATGGATATGATATCATACTAGGTATGAACTGGCTTAGTACCAACCGGGTAGTCATAGACTGCCATGCCAGGCAACTTTATCTGCCTGGACACAAACCTCAATCTTTGAAAAAATCTTCTAGGTTAGTCCTAGAACATCTTTTGAAAGTGGTGGAACACAAACCCCTAATAATAAAGGGTGAATACCTAGGGTTAAATGGAACTGAAGTTGAAACAGAGCTGGGTAAAATACCCATAGCAAGAGAATTCCCTGAAGTGTTCCCCACTGATCTCCCAGGACTCCCTCCTGCAAGAGAGGTTGAGTTTGAGATCAAATTGGTGCCAGGAGCTGCACCAACATCTATTGCTCCTTACAGGATGGCTATTCCTGAAATGATGGAACTAAAGAAGCAACTGGATGAGTTGCTTGAGAAGGGTTTCATAAGGCCAAGTACATCTCCTTGGGGAGCACCTGTACTTTTTGTGAAGAAGAAAGATGGAACCCTTAGGTTGTGCATCGATTACAGGAAGCTCAATGCACTAACCATTAAGAATAAGTACCCCCTCCCAAGGATCGAGGATCTATTTGATCAGTTAAAGGGAGCTAAGGTCTTTTCCAAAATAGACCTCAGATCTGGATACTTCCAGCTGAGAGTCAGGGAAGAAGATGTCCCAAAGACAGCTTTCAGAACCAGATATGGTCACTTTGAGTACACAGTGATGCCATTTGGGCTCACAAATGCGCCAGCCTTTTTCATGGACCTCATGCAAAGAGTGTTCAAGGCTTATTTGGACCACTTTGTTGTGGTATTTATCGATGACATATTAGTGTACTCAAAGGATGAAGAAGCCCATAAGGAGCACCTGAGAAGGGTGCTAAGCCTGTTAAAGGAACATGAGTTATATGGCAAACTAAGTAAGTGCCAATTCTGGGCTAAGGAAATTGGGTTTCTCGGACATGTGATCAATGAGCATGGATTAGCTGTTGATCCCGAGAAAATCAAAGCTGTCTTGGAATGGAAGCAACCTCAGACTGTGAGGGACATAAGAAGCTTCCTAGGACTTGCTGGCTACTACAGGAGATTCGTGCCCAAGTTTTCTGTACTAGCAGCTCCGCTCACTCAATTGACAAGAAAGGACCAAAAGTTTGAGTGGAGTGAGCAATGTGAGGCTAGCTTCCAAGAACTTAAGGAAAGATTGACTACAGCCCCAATACTGGTTCTACCAGACCCTACTAAGGAGTATATAGTTTACACTGATGCTTCTCGGGTTGGGCTGGGCTGTGTCTTAATGCAAGGGAAGCAAGCAATAGCCTATGGGTCAAGACAATTAAGGCCTCATGAGAAGAATTATCCAGTTCATGATCTGGAGTTAGCGGCAGTGATCTTTGCTCTGAAGCAGTGGAGGCACTACCTACTTGGAGGCAGATTCCAAGTCTTCACAGACCACAAGAGTCTAAGGTACTTGTTTACACAAAAGGACCTGAACATGAGGCAAAGAAGATGGCTTGAGTACCTAAAAGATTTTGAGTGCGTCATCGAGTATACGGCCGGGAAGGCCAATGTGGTAGCTGATGCTCTCAGTAGGAAGTACACGGGAATACTCAAAGCCACTGGAGAGCCTACTAAGGCAAAGGTACTCAGTTTATCTGAATTGGCCCAGGAATGGAAACACTGGGAGATGGACCAAGTAAAGGTCCTAACTATTAGGTCTGAATGGAAATACCTAATTCAGGAAGCTCAGCTTCAAGATGAAGAGATTCCCAGGATCTCTGGGCAAAAACGAGGGAAATTGTATCAAGGATTTTCCTTTAAGGCTGGAATATTATATTTCCAGAATAGGATTTATGTGCCAAATAGGAATGGAATCAGGCAACAAATCCTAGAAGAAGCCCACTCCAGCTTGATGAGTATGCATCCTGGAGCTCAGAAAATGTATAAGAATTTGAGATCCCATTTCTGGTGGCCATATATGAAGCAGGAGATTGGTGCTTCTGTGGCTAAGTGTATGACTTGTCAGCAAGTCAAAGTGGAACACCAGAGACCTGGTGGAAAATTACAGAGCTTACCTATACCAGAAAGGAAATGGGGATCCATATCCATGGACTTTGTAGTGGGTTTGCCACTGACCCGAAGAAAGAGTAATACAATCTGGGTCATAGTGGACAGATTGACTAAGGCAGCCCACTTCTTGCCCATAAACCTTACAGACTCCTTGGAGAAGTTAGCCCAACAATATGTTAAGGAGATAGTAAGGCTACATGGTGTACCAGACGACATTGTCTCAGATCGAGACCCAAGATTTGTTTCTAGATTCTGGAAGTCCTTGCACCATGCCATGGGCACTAAGTTAAAATTCAGTTCCGCATACCATCCTCAAACGGACGGACAGACTGAAAGAACCATTCAAACCTTGGAAGATATGTTGAGGTGTTGTATTATTGACTTCCAAGGAGAATGGGATAAACACTTGCCTTTAGTGGAGTTTTCGTACAATAATAGTCATCACTCAGTGATTGGCATGGCACCTTATGAGGCACTATACGGAAGGAGATGCATAACTCCACACTGCTGGCATGAGCCAGGTGATAAGTTGGAAATTGGCCCAGAACTCATAAGAGAGACTACTGGGAAAGTTAAGCTAATCCAGGAAAGGATTAAGGTTGCCAACAATAGGCAAGAATCATATGCCAACCTCAAGAAAAGAAGAGACCTGGAGTTCCAGGCAGGAGACCAAGTGTGGTTGAAAGTATCTCCCATGAAGGGAGTAATGAGGTTTGGTAAGCGGGGAAAATTAGCCCCGAGGTATGTAGGACCATACCTAATACTCGCAAGAGTAGGAAATATAGCCTACAAGTTAGAACTACCACCTGAGCTGGGACATGTACATGACACATTTCATGTAAGCTTGTTGAAGAAGTGTGTCTCTGACCCTAAACAAGTGGTACATGTCACTAGTGTGCCCATTACCCAAGATCTTACATATGAGGAAGAACCAATTCGGGTATTGGCAAGGGACACTAGAAAGCTCAGGAGTAAGTGGATATCGATGGTAAAAGTCCAATGGACTAACCATTCTGAGGAGGAGGCAACATGGGAGGTTGAAACTGAAATGCTTAAGAACTATCCGGATACCTTTCCTAAGCTCCTAGGAAATTTGGAGGACCAAATTTCTTAAGGAGGGGAGTGTTGTAATGCCCGGAAAATCCAAACTGATTAGGTCCCGGGGTAAGTGGATTGGGAGCCAAAGAATTTTCCTAATTTGGGAATTTAGCTGAATTAATGTGAGGGGACATTAAATTAAGTGTTAAGGATTCATGAAATTAAGCTTGGCTTAGGCCAAGAAAAATAATGGTGAAAATGGTGGATTTCAAAGATGAAGGACTCAATTGAACAAAGGAATTGTTGTAAGTTGGGCTCAATTGCCCAAATTCAAAAGATTGGAGGACTAAGTGGGGAATTGACCCATTTTCATGGCCTTGGATGCCATGGCTAGCCATGTCCATTCAAAATAATATATTTTATGCCACCTCCACCTCCACCCACACCTCCACTCACCTTTGTCCCCCACCTTCACCACTTCATCATTTAACTTCACCAACTCTTCCAATTTGTCCCCCCACTTTGTCTCCCACTTCCCATTTGAATTATTACTCCACTAAGGCATTATTCCCACCCATTTTGGACACCCATAACCGGACATACACTCCCCCATTCAACAAAATACATTTCTTCACTCATCTCACCTCATTCAAGCCATTTCACTCTCTTTCTTCAATCTCTCTCTACAAACTCTCTCTCCCTTCTCTCTAGTTTTGGCCAACACTTGTTCTTCTCTCCAAGAACATTTCTAACTCTTCTCCTTCCTCCAAAAATTCTGCCATCACTAGAAATCACCCTTCCATAAATTAAAACCAAGTGTTCTTGGTGGAATTCATGCTCTAAACACCCAAAGAGCAAGAATCAAGTAAAAGATTCAAAGAAAACCAAGGAGAGAAATTCGGCCATCTTCATTTCTTAGAGGTTTTGAACTCTTCTCAAGGAGTTCTTTGTGTATATGAGCTTCTAAGCTCATTGGGAGGAAGAATCAAGAAGAAAATTTGAAGAACATCAAGCACACAAAATTCGGTCTCACCTCCTAGTCGAGGTTTTGTAAGTGTGAACCAAGTATTCTTGGTATTTTGATTTCTTTAAGATAATTACCAAGTGTTCTTGGTATTTTATGGATTACTAATTTATTTGGCCATTTTGGTTCTTGTGCTAGAAAATCATTTCTAGAAACCAACAAGCGAGGAAATCGAAGGAAAACAAGCTTCTAAGAAGCTTTCGGTATTGGTAAGGATTCCTATACTCTTTGAGTATTCGGGCCCCTAGGTGATGGTCAAAGAACCATATGATCCTAGGTGTGCTATGAGGGCTTAAGTTAAATTATTGCTTCGGCAATTCCGTTTTGCTCATGAGCTAAGTTAAGTAAGCAAGAATTATGGGCTAGGATTTAAGTAGGCCACCTTAAATTCCTATGCTAAGTGAGATCTCCGAAAATGAAAAGTATGTGAAATTAATGAAATAAAACTTGAGGGATGCTTGCTGCCCTTCTGTAAATCAAGGTGTTAAGTGGCGTGTGTTTGTGTGCTTCTATGAATTTGTTGTGCATGCTAACCCCCGATTTCGATTATTATTTTATATACATGTATCTTTGTGTTTTCTTTGTCTTTATGTTTTCTTTGCAGGATTTTTGGAATATTTATTGCCATTACATTCTTGGCATATGTTAGGCCATAAAGGCCATATGTTAGGCTTTGGAAGCCATACGGAATCCTTATTGAGTTTTAAAACTCACCCGCCCTACTCTACTTTTGTAGGTAAAAGTGTGCTCGAAAGATTGAGCTAAAAGTCTTGAGTACTCTTTTTGTGGTATAAAGGTTGGGTATGTGTATGGTATTGCTCAATTATACTAAGTATTCTAAGTATTTTAAGTTGCTTGAAAATCAAGCTAATAAGCGTGGACTTTGTGTGCAGGACTACGAGTCTAGAAACTGTGGGAACAACGTCTTAAGGTGGATTTGTGTTCTTTGGATTATGGCTTGCTTTTAAGCATGTAATAGTTGGTCTTAGTTAAATGACCAAATTTATGGACTTAGCTAAAATTTGGCCAAACTTAGTATTTTGGGCTTGTAATATGGACTATGGACACTTTGGGTGTTTTTATTGCTTGGTGGACTTACCAAGGCCCATGCATGTTTTATGGAAGTATGATTTTCATGAAAATCGGAAGCATGTATAAATTGGGCTTAAATGCATGTTTTGGGCTTAAATAAGAAATTAGAAAATTTGAATATATTCTTGGTTAATTTTGGGCCATATGCATGTTAAGTATCGAAAAGGCCCATAAGCCCATGTTTATGTTGAAAGCATGCTATGTTTGGTTTTGTATGCGCACTCAAAGAAAAACATGCAAATAAACTTGGAGAAGCATGAAATTGGATGCATGTGTAAAGATTGGCTAATAAGGAATTCAAGTGCACGTACGTGAATTAATATATGCCTAAGCATTAGTTGCATCTAAAGGCATTAAGTGATTATGTGCACTAGTGAACACCAAAACACATAAGCATGCAGAGCATATGCATGAAAATAAGTTTTCAAACTTAAGTTGGTGTTTTGGATGCCATGCATACTCTTGGCTAAAGCTTGGTAAATACCATGAAAATGAACACATGAAATCCACATAGGTGCTAGTTTGTTTCCAAGAGCACTTAAACTTAAACCTTTAATAAGAACATAACAAGCTAGTACTAGTAAGTATCCTGGGGTTCGTGCCCATAAGTCTTAGTGAGTAATAAAAGTCCCTTCGGTTTAATTAAACTTCCGCTGCATGTTTTAGATAATTGGGCCCGGATGGGCCAGGGGCAGTTTAGGGCACGACAATGGACTTCTGTGTTGGGTTGCCAAACACAAGAAGTCAGCATGATTCCATTTGGGTGGTGGTGGATAGGTTAACAAAATCTGCACATTTTATCCCCATTAAAATCACTTATACCATGGAGAAATTAGCCCAGTTGTATATCCGAGAAGTAGTAAGACTTCATGGTATTCCTGATCAGATTGTATCTGATAGAGATCCCCGTTTTGTTTCAAGGTTTTGGAGTGCCTTTCAAAAGGCTATGGGTTCCGCTGTGAACCTAAGTACTGCATATCACCCTCAGACTGATGGGCAGACTGAGCGGGTGATCCAAACCTTGGAAGATATGTTACGAAGTTGTGTGATGGACTTCAAAGGGGATTGGGACCAACATCTGCCTTTGATTGAATTTGCTTATAATAATAGCTATCAAGAAGCTATTAAGATGGCGCCCTACGAGGCTTTGTATGGGCGTAAGTGTGTGACCCCTCATTGTTGGGCAGATAAAGCTGATGAAATAATTGTTGGTCCAGAAATCATTGCCGAGACCACGGCAAAGATTAAGTTGATCCAAACAAGGATCAAAGCTGCCTCAGACCGGCAAGCTAAGTACGCCAATGTGCGAAGAAAAGATTTAGAGTTTGAGGTAGGAGACCGAGTACTCCTTAAGGTCTCACCTATGAAAGGTGTGGCTAGGTTTGGTCAAAGGGGTAAGTTGGCACCAAGGTTTATTGGTCCTTTTGAAATTCTCGAAAGGGTAGGAAAAGTGGCTTATCGGTTGGCTTTACCGCCAAGTTTAGCCCATGTTCATAATGTGTTTCATGTGAGTTCCTTAAGGAAGTGCATTGTGAACCCTGGGCAAGTGTTAACCCCGCCCACTATTCCCTTGAGAGAGGACCTAAGTTATGAGGAACATCCTATCAAGTTTCTTGACCGTCAAGTCCGGAAACTAAGGACCAAACGGATCCCAATGGTCAAGGTACTATGGTCTAACCATGGGGAGGAAGAGGCCACTTGGGAGACCGAGCAGGATATGCTAAGGCAATATCCAAGTTTGTATGCTCAATTAAGTCAGAATTTGGAGGACCAAATTTCTGAAGGAGGGGAGGATGTGACAGCTCTCCTAGTTAACTAATCAAGTAAGTGTTTATTTACTTTGATTAAGTGTTTATGAAATTAAGTACCTCAAATTAGCGCCTTGTTAAGCAAGTAACATAAGCTTAATTAAGTTAAGTGAGTTCCTAAGTGTGATTTGGCATAGTTAAGTCAAGACCATTAGTTGTTCTAGCTTTTAGAATCATCCTAGTAAGTTTGGACAACTTGTGGCACTAAGTGTTCTTTTTGAGCCATTTAGAACTTAAGTGGCTAAAGTGTTCAAGAAAATTAAGTTTGAGAAGCTTTTAGTACCTTTTAAAACAAAGAAAAGTTAGTTTTGAGAGTGAGTTAGTGACCTATTTGAAGCTTTTGAGAGTATGAGGACTTAAGTGCAAGGGGAGGGAAGTTGCTTATTAAGCTTATAAACTAAGTTTTCTTCTTCTTCTTCTTCACTTAGCCAATTGTTCTATGCTCCCAAAATTCGTAGCTCCACTTTCCTCTCAAATTTGGCAGCTCAAACTTCCATTTTCTTGCAAGTTCTCATTGAATCAAGGGTGCCCAAGGTGTTAGAAAGATCACTAAGCCCCTTTGCTAGTGTTCTTGCTTCATTTGATCTTTGGAAGCTTGTTTTGGAATCCAATTTCGTAGGTAAGCTTCTTGAGATCATTTGGTGTGTTTATAGGTTGTTTCTAGAGCTAGAAATGGTCTTGGTTTGATTGGTTTGGGTGCCAAATTTCGTTGGTTTTAGGCTTGGAACTCAAGGAAGCTCAATTGAGCTTAGGAGGCTTTGTTGCATTGCTTGCTTTGTGGCTAAAATTGAGGTAAGGGTTCAAGTAATTAAGCTCAAATAATGCATGGTTTTGTAGCTTTGTGTGTTGGGATGAATTAGAAACAAGACCCATTAAGTTTGGATTAGAAATGAGAGAGTTTGAGTAGCTTGTGTACAAGAACAACGCTGTCGCACAAACCCAGAAAACTGAGTTGGCGACGCGTCGCCAATCTGGCCTCAAATTGGCGCCGCGGCGCCAGCGTGCGAAAATGTACACAGAGCGGTTACTCGGCGGCGCCGCGTCGCCAAAAGCATTTGCTCTTTGGCGCCGCGTCGCCAAATGCAATTTTGGCCTCGATTTCCGGCCATCCTAAGATTAACTTAGACTCTCGGTTTCTATCCCTAGGCTATTCTAAGACGTTCCATAGCCTCGGTTGGGTCTAGAATTCGTTCCTAAGGCGGGAATTGTGCGTTATTTGGAAGGTAGTCAAGTTGTGTGGTTAAGTATAAAAGAAATGTGACTTGGTGACTAAGTAACTCATAGTATTTAAGTTTTTAAATGGAAATTAAGGGGATTAAGTGGGTTTTTAGACTCTTTATTGGCCGTATAGAGTATCAATTACATATGGTCAATAGAGAGAAAAACCTAAGTCGATCCCAACCAAGCCATTTGGTTTAGTAAGTGAGCCACTAGTAGTATTTTGAGTTAAACCTTGAGGGTTTGACTAGTTAAACCACATAGTAAGACTACCCTGTACAATAAATCAAGGGTAAAGGCGGGTAAGTTTGAGATAGGTGACGACCTACTCTAGAACCCGTAGATGGGACTTAATTGAGGTAAAGTGTCCGGGATACGAGGGCCAGTATCTCAAGTACCTCAGCCGTTTGAGCTCACGGCAAGAATTAAAGCACTTAAGTGCAGAAAGTCCCAAGTGCATGTGTTGTGTGCATTCCATACCATACATCCATACATTGCATTTTTGGCATTTTGTTGATTGTTTGTTGTTTGAATTGCATGTTTGATTGCTTGGTTGCCATATTGCATATTTGTTGCATATTTCTTTGCAGGTATTCAAGAAGGGAATCCTTACTGAGTACTTTTAAGTACTCATTCCCTTAGTTTTATTGTGCAGGATCTAATCCCGGGCCTAATCACTGAAGTGATAGTTGAGGCCTAAGCTTTCTGTTTTGCAGGTATTTTATTGAGAATCCTAGTGATTCTAGTTTCTTGCAGTATAAGTTATGTGCTAACCAAGTTGTGCCTTTACAGTGTAGAGGCTAAGAGTACACAAGAACAAGGTCTAGTGAAGGGCTACACTTGAAGCTTGGTTTAGCTCAAGGTGGGCTCAAGTAAATGATCTTAGTTAGTAGTAATTTTGTCTCTTGTACATAGTACTTTGTGTACTAAGTAAGTTGCCTCTATTGGGATACATTAGGATGTAAATCCATCTTGTTACTTTTGGGTGCATGCTAGAGTTGTAATGTATGCACAAAACTGTTACTTGTAGTTAAAGCAACTAGTATTTCAATGACTTGGTACGTTTTCAGTATGTTTTAATGAAATGCTCGAGCAATGTTTTAATTCAAGACTTTTAAATTTCGGTTGCATTGCCAAGTCAGAAGCATGCATAACTTATTCTGAGTAGGCTAAGTAACTAGTTGCATATAAATTGTTTTAATTTATATTGACGAGTAATAGTTAGCCAACTGTAACTAGTGGGATTCATTATCCCTAAGAGCCTACAAGATTAGGGGCACTGGGCCCCGTTCCGTCACAGTTTGTATCTAGATGTCTGACATGTCAAAAGATCAAATAAAACACCAAAAACTCGGAAGACTGCTATAGCCATTGAAGATTCCTCAATGAAAGTGGGATGACATTGCAATGAATTTCATAATTGGGCTACCTCCTACTCATCATTGACATGATGCAATCTAGGTGATAGTTGATCAATTAACCAAGTCAGCTAACTTTTTGGTAGTCCAAAAGACTTGGCCTGTAGCCAAACTAGCTTAATTGTACATATCTGAGATAGTTCGACTTCATGAAGTACCAATGAGCATTGTTTCTAATAGGGATCCATAATTCACATCACAGTTTTAGCAGGCTTTATAAGAACAATTGACTACTGTGACATTAATGAGCACTGTCTATCATCAATAGAAAGATGGGCAATCCGAGAGGAATATACAAGTTATTGAGCATGTGCTTAGAACTTTTGCTCTAGATCACAAGAACGTTTGGGATAATGACCTGCCCTAGTAGAATTTGCTTATAATAATAGCTATCACTATAGCATTCAGATGGCCAAATATGAGGCTTTCTATGGTTGTAGCTGTCATACTCCGGTGTGTTGGGAAGAAGTGTGCAACAGGCCTTTATTTAGACTAGATTTCGCACATCAAACTTCATACAAAGTCAAAATAATCAAACAATGATTAGTAGCAACTCAAGATAAGCAGTGGAGTTATACAAACCAGAGACATCGTCCTTTGGAGTTTGTCATTGGTGATCATGTATTTCTCAAGGTGTCACTAACTAAGGGAGTTTAACGCTTCCGAGTGAAAGAGAAGCTACCCTCGCGCTTTTTGGACCTGGCCGAGTGGACTTTTTGAAGTATTAGAATGGGTTAGAGTGGTGGCGTATTGAGTCACTTTACCACCTTATTTGGCTAGAATTCATAATGTGCTTCATGTGAGTAATATTAGTAAGTATTAGCTAGACCCAACGCATGTTATTCCATGGGAGCCATTACAGTTATGTGAGGATTTGACTTATGTGGAGGAGCCTTTGGCCATTATGGATCGTAAAGAAAAGGTTCTATGCAATGAATTCATCGAGTTGCTAAAGGTTATTTGGAATAATCATGGAGAGCAAGAGGTAACCTAGGAAGTTGAGGATGAGCTTTGGAAGAAGTATCTACAGCTTTGATATACTTCTTAGCACCTTCTTTCAAATTTGACTACAAATTTCTTTTAAGGTAAAGAGACTGTAAGAACCCTAAAAATTAAGGAAAAGAAAATTACCAAATTACCTTAAATGTAAAAATTACCATTATGCCCTCAAAGGTGTTTTTGTAATTTCACCTATTAATTTAGAAAATTAATGTAAAACTAAGAATCTTGATTCTTAGATAATTCCTTTAGTGGTTATTAAATTAAATTCCAAGATGGAAGCTCAAAGTCATTTTCTTTAAACAAAGAATATTTTTTTCCTTTTTCCAACTAAGCATCAAATGGAAAATTTGAGAGTGTTGTTAGATTCTTCTCACGAAAATAAGTCAAAAGAAATTTGTCTCACTAAATTCTGAATTTGTTTGCTCAGGATTCTAATAATTTAGCCTGCGCAGGTGTACGATTTAAACCAGGTTCGTGCTCTTATTGTATAGAATAATTTCTCAACTAACCCTAATCTCCAATTTACAAAACACATAGCTGCAACACCTCAAGAATATTGAAATTGAAAAATTAATTTATCATCTCCTTATCTCTATTTTCTTTAATTAAATCACATCGAATATTATCTTGTTCCTTTTCATTTTTCTCCCCATGTTCCTATGTAGCCAGAGCCCGAATTTATGTAGGAACTAGACCCAAGCTAGTTTCTTCTCTTCTCTAATTCTTTTCCTTCACATAGCTGCCATAACAACAAAACTTATAGCCATGGCCACCAATCTCCAACTTACCATACTTGCCACTTTGTTCTAGCCTTGGCCACATGTTTCACTTTTTTTTTTTTTTCAATTAGATAGCCTCAGCATTCCTTCATTGTTCTTGGTCTGGCTCATTAAAGTGGAGAAGAAGGCATCACACCAAAGGATCATCATCGCACTCTTCGCTCCATTATCGATTTGATCGCATTCTTTTTTGAACCAGTGTAAGTCTAGCCCTTTGGGCTTAATTTCTCCATCATGAAATCAATTTTGAATGTTATTTAATTCCCTATTATTGCCTAGGTTCATTTAGTTGAAAGAAACTGCATCCAGACACCAAAAGCAATCTTATGTGCATTGGCGATTTCGAATTCAATTGTGTAAGTCTAAACTGTTTAGAATCACTCTTTTATTTTTGTTTCCAGCACCTAAATACCTTATTTTTGTTCTATATTTCATTTCTAGGTTTTCATTATTCAAAATTCTAAGCCTGCACACTCATTCCCAATGCGATTGAACCTCTACTTGTACTCAAACCCTAGTAAGCCACTGTATCATTTTTTGAATTATTTTTGGCTGAAGATTTTGAACCTTACAACCTTGTTAGGTCCATTATCTTTGTTTTCCAAGTTGTTATAGTGGCCTAGGAAATCCTTACTGAAATGTTTAATGCTTCTTTGGACTCCTAGAGTGCTAGACATCCCCAAAACTCATTGGTAATCAAAATAAAATTTTTCCCTTCCAAGTTCAATTTTTGTAGCCATTAATTGAGCATATAACTCAATGTGTTGGCCACTGTAATTTTAGGATTAGTATCAAGAAAACACACAACATGATCCTGAATAGGCACAAGGCCACTAGAGACACCTCGAGGCCATTTTTTCCCACTAGGTAAATTTTCAGCCTAGATGTCAAGAATGTGAACTTTCCAAGTACCATTTAGGAAATTTTCAAACTTTAGCATATTTTCTAATTTTTCATCTTACTAACATTTTATAGGACCGTTCTAGGGAACTGCCCTGTTTCACTATGTTATTCTATACTAGGTAAGGAGAAAGAGTGAGTTAGTTCTTGTGGGCCTTCTTAGGCTTAAAATAAGCATCAATTCAAATAATAAATTTGAAGTAAACAATTGGGCTAAATAAAATCTTTAAATGCATATGAAACATAGGTAGGGTAATTATTTAGTTCTTCTAGAAATGTTGTTTTGTTTTATTTTATTTTATTTTAGTTATCTTCCATTAAGATGTAATTTTGGTTGGTTGATTGCTTGGTTCTAATGTTGTGATATATGGTGTATGTTTGGCACTTGTATCATACTAGGACCATTTGTAACAATAATTAAGTTAGAAGTAAGTTAGGACTGCTTGAATAAACCCACTAGTATCATGTTTAGGGTTGATAAGACAAATATTCCTAGTACCATGTTTAAGGCCGACAAGCTTTCTAGCAACATGATGAGATTAAGAGCAATCGTTAGTGGCATTGTAGAGTCGAAATAAATTACTATAAGCTGGTAGATAAGGGATCAGGAGTGTAAATACTAAATGAGAAACATAGAAAGAATTCAGGAGAGAGGAGATGAACATTTATCATAAATACACTTAAAAAGATATCATTGATTGTCATATCATCATAAGCTAAGATAACAAGATAAAAGTTATAGGATGCACTAGAATCATGGCACCTTACTGAAAGGGGATAAAATAAAATGAGCTTTGGCAATACATTAATTAGCTATTGCATAAGATTGATGTTTATCATACATAAGACTGCATTAAGTAAAATATTTGATAAAACGCAAGGCATGCACAATTGGTGACGGACTATATCTACATGACCTCATGAGTCATAAATGTATAAGAGAGTTTCAAAATAGATGATTCGAACCCGAGAGGCATGTTAGGGTGGTGGCTGACCATCCCTAGCCATGACCCGATATTGATATGGAGATATGATTTGTGCATTGCCGGACCATAGCTCGTGAGGGACCACGCTTATGGCTGGTATCACGAGAGGCTCTACCTCCGTGTAGGTATCTTGAGAGGCTTTGACTTGGTGGCAGCCCTAGTGGCACTACCTAAGAGTTATCCCAAGAATGAGTGATGTACACTCACCAACCTAGGTTCGTCCAATGACATTCAAGTATTAGATTAAATGATTGATCAAAAAGATTTCATCTAATTGGTAAAAGGAATTATGCATATGCATATTAGTTCAAGCATACTAGTGGGACTTTAATGTTGTTGCTATGACATGTATTAAATTGTTCTTCGTTTAAATTACTATAACTTGAAGTTTATTATTTGTTTGTTGTTCATGGAGGGAATATTAGGACCCATGTGATGGGCCTGATATTTCCCTCTTACTGAGCAAGAGGTGCTTAATCTCTTTGTAATATGTTTCCTTAGGTAAGTATTATGAAGACACGAAGTACACTGAACCATTTGATGTGGTTCAGGATATAGAGCAGACTAAGTGAGGGTATGCTGTAGCCATTTGAAATACTGGCCAGGACAAGATTTCTACTTTGTGTTATTTCATTTCTTAAAAAAAATCAAATGGTTTGTTTAAATGGGCACATTTGTAACACCCTCATATCCTACATGGGTGAATTGTAGGAAGCCTTATGGGGATGTATAGGCTCCAATTCCAGAACATAAGCACCTAGCACTTATCCTTTTCCAAAGAATAAGCCTATGTGGTATGGGCTGGTGTTTCGTTGATCGGTTCTAGACTTGGGTCATTACAGATAGTATTAGAGCTAACCCGGGACCATGATGGTGTGGCATGGTGGGTGTGCACGTGCATCGTTTACCAGGACTGATCTTGGATTTGAGATGCTACTTGGTCAGGAGTTAAGTAGTCCAATTAGAGGTTACTTGATCTGGGGAACCAAGTAATTTAACTGACCCTAATGAGGACGTTGGGTACATAAGAAGGGGAGTTTGTAACACCCTCATATCCCACATGGGTGGATTGTGGAAAGTTGTATGTAGATATATAGGCTCGAATTCCAGAACATAAGCACCTAGTGCTTATCCTTTTCCAAAAGCTAGCCCATATGGCGTGGGCAGGTGTTCCGTTGACTGGTTTTGGACTTGGGTCATTACAACATTTTTTGTATGTTAGTTTTCTTGGGATTTTCATTTAATTACTCTAATTTAGTTTCTTATTATTTGAAAAATATATTAAAATAAAAATATTTTACCTCATATTTCTTAAATTATTTTTAATGATTACTTAATAACTCTGTGAAATTAAGATATTTTCCAAAATTAAAATTTATAAAATTGGGGTGTTATAAGAAATTTTATTAAACATTAAATTAGTAAATTTTATCTTCATTTTTATACTTTAAATTCAAAAGGCTAATAACTAAAATAAAGATCTTATATTAGTTGGCTCAAACAATTAAACAAATTTACTATTAATATGTTAGCATAACTTTAACTTTGTAAAGAGATATAAGCTAAGTTTTTAATAAATATTTGAGGTTTTGTTTATAATAGAAAAATATATATATACTAATTCCACAAGTGAGACATTTAATAAGAAGCTTATGCAAAAAATAATTTTCTTTTAATCAGTATGACACAAATATGGGCCATGATATCAAAGTATAAGTAACTATACATTACTAAAAAAATTCATCACCTGACTTTTAAATTTTAATAAAAAATATTCTTACATCCAAGGTTTTAAATTTACACTTACCCTCTATTTTATGACCAAGTCAATATGCTAGTTAAAAGTATCGAGGTCAAATCCTGTATATTTTTTTTTAATCTTTTTTTGGGGTAATTAATGGTTACACATTGATTTAGAAATTATACTCATATCACTAAAGTTTGAATATCTTCTTACGATTGTTCTTATAATATTTTTGACACCCAATTTTGTCCGGGCATTAACTTTTGTCTAAGTTTTAGGTTAGGAAAATTAGTTTAGGAGCATTTTGATTTTTTATGGGGACATTTTAGTCTTTTAGGTAATTTTTGATTTTTTAAGGTAGAGATAGGAATTAATTTAGTTAGGCACTAATTTGGAGTCTTAAAAGCCTTGTGGGGTCAATTTGGGAAAAAATAAAAAGTTTGGGAGAAAACAGGCTATTTTCAAAAAGTTTTGAGCAAAATTCAAAGGTTCGGGGTAAATCTGTCAATTTTAGATATTTTGAGCCAAATCTGGCGATTTTATGGGATATCAAGAAAAATCTGGGATTTTTGCAAAGTTTTGGGCTCAATTGACAAATCTTGAGAGTTTTGGGTCAAATTGAAATTCGTACAGAATTTAGGGCAGAATAGGCAGATTGAGAGTTTTATTGGACTAAACTAGTAATTTTAACAGATTATATCCTAATCTCCTCAAATTGAATTTAGATCATGTTTAAACTCTGTTAAACCTAGCTAATCTCGCCCAGCCTCTCCTATTATAAATAAAGGTCCAAACTTCAGGAAAAAGGGGAGAAAAATCGTAACCCTAAGCTCCTAACTCGAAAAAGGAAAAACTGCAGCCTTCAACCCCCTGTCTCTCTTCCTTCTGCCCAGAAACCCTAGTTTTTTTTTTCTCCTTTCTCCCGCCGTCACGGTTCGTCTGTCAACTACTCCAGCCACACGCCGACACTCCAGCCGCTGCTCCTATCCGCCGTTCCAGCCACCGTCAGCCACGCCCCGCGCCTAGGTGTTCCCTGCCAGCGTCCGTGACGTGCCAGACGGGAAAAGGCGAAGAGTTTCATCGCCATCGCCGCGACTCGTCTCCTCGGTCCTTCTCGCCTCCGTCGTCTTCAGCAGCCGTCCCCTACTCCGGTGGTCTCTCCATCACCGCCGAGCACAGCCCAGGCCGTCGCTGATTCCCCCTTCGCCGAAAAAATGAAGAATTGAGGGAGAATCCGGAATCAGACCCGTTTCAGAACCCAGATTCGACCCACCCAGCGAACTTTTGGGTATAACCTTAACTTAGTCCTCCAACTTTCTATTTCGTTCATATAAGCCACTAAATTTTCTTCTTGTTGCAGATCAGTCACTAATGGCAAGTTTATTTCTTTGTTTTCCTTTTGTTTTTTTTTTCTTTCTTTGTTTTGTTTAGCCATGCATTAGATTTAACCATTAAATTCACATAAGGATGTAACTTAAGATATTTATTCATTTATTTATTTTTTGTTTATCTCTTTGTTTCTTTTTTATTTCCTCTTAAGTTTTCTTAGAATAGTTTCATCTTATTTTTTTCATCTTTGATTTACAAAATGCATCTTAAAATTTGATAACATATAAAGAATTATTTGTTATGACACGTAATTTAAATTCTTAGAGATTAGAAAGAGATTAAATTAAGGCAAATTACAATATATTTAGTAGACCCTTCAAATATCCATTCTTGGTGGTTTGATAAAATCCCAAGACGGATTATTCGTTCAAATCCGATTGGTCTGATAAGACTCACGGGCTAGAACAAGATGTTTCTTTTAAATTCTTGGTGGATTTAATAAAGTTCCGGGATTTCTAGGACATCTAAGATTCCATATCTGGTTGGTCTGATAAGATCCCCGTTTTGGAATTAAAAATTAAATAAAATTCATTAAAATCACTTTAAATCAAAGATTAGATCAAGAAATAAATGGTTAGAAAAAGACAAAACTGAACCCCATGGTACCAATTCTCGGGCGCTTTAATAGCGTTATTTTAGCGTAACCGACTCATGATCTTAGAATCTCTCGCAGACCATTTTTTAGGTATCCAATTGACCTAAGAAAACTGATTGGTGGCGACTCCTAAAAATCACGTTACTACAAATATAATTAGTAAACCATGCAAAAATAGACTCCTTCAAATAGAATAAATTCCTAGTACCTTTGTAATAACCCTAGAAATTAAGTAAAATAAAATTACCAAATTACCCTAAATAAAAAAATAAATAAATAAAAATAAATTAATTAACATTTTGTCCTCAAGGGTTTTTTTTGTAATTTTACCTACTAATTTAGAAAATTAATATAAAATTAAGAATCTTGATTCTTAGATAATTCCTTTAGTAGTTATTAAGTCAAATTCCAAACCGGAAGCTCAAAGTCATTTTATTTAGGCTAAGGGCATTTTTTTCATTTCTAACTGAGTATCGGATGAAAAATCTGGGAGCACCATTGGATTCTTCTTGCAAAAATGAGTCAAGAGAAATTTACCTCACTCAATTCTGAATTCGTTTGCTTAGGTTTCCCAAAATTTAGCCAACGCATGTGTGAGGTTTAAACTGGATTCGTACTTTTATTGCGTGAGATAATTTCTCACCTAACCCTAATTTCTATTATATAATAAACCTACAGCCGCATGGCCTCCAAGAAATTCTTTCTACTTCAATTTGATTTTTTTCCCCTAAATTATATCTATCGTACTTACCACACATTAATGTTGCCCAATTAGCCTTATTCCTTTTTCCTTTACTCATGTCAACCAAGATTCAAGTCCAATTGTCCTAAAAAATTAAAAATTTCGAACATCTCTGCTGCCCTTTCTTTTCCGTAACAACCAATTCTCCTATGGCCGTTGACTAAGCCACCACAAGAAAAATAATATACCTATGGTCGGGCTTTTCCAATTTACTTTTAACTTTCTCCTAACTTTGGCCCTATTTTGTTCTCCCCTTTCTTTTGGTTCAATCACACAGCACCATAAATCCTCCATTGTCCTTGATCTTCGAGAACTAGAGTGGAGAAGAAGACATCGCAACAAAGGATCGTCGTCGCACTCTCCGCTCCATCACCGGCTTGATCGTGTTCTTTGTCGAATCGGTGTAAGTTTAGCCCTTTGGGCTTTTATTTCTCCATCATCCAACCAATTTTGAATTCCATTAAATTCCCTATTATTTCTTAGGCTCATTAACTTAAAGGAAAACCACATCCAGACACAAAAAATGATCCTACGAGTACCGATGATTACGATTTGATTTGCGTGAGCCAAAATTCTTTGGTATTAGTCTTTCAATTTTTTTTCTTTTCTTCCAGCACCTAAAGTCCTTATATTTTTGCTGTAAATTCTTGGTAGATCGTTAATCCAAGTTTTGGGTTTTGCACTCATTTTTGGTGCAATTGGGTCCATACTTGCTCCTAAACCCATGTAAGCCACCGTAGTTTTTTTTAAAATTCTTTTGGGCTGCCAATTTCAAATCTCACAGCCCTAACAATTATCTTATCTTTGCTGTCCATGTTGTTACGAAGGGTTAGAAAATCCTTACTTGAAGGTTTGGCGTTTCTTTGGACTCCCGGAGCATCAAAGATCCCAAAAACACTTTGGTAACCGAAATAAAAATTTTTCCCTCCAAGATCAGTTTTTACAGCCATTAAATGATCTTATAAGTTAGTGTGTGGCTGCTGTAATTTTTAGGATCAATATCAAGAAGGCTCCCGGCACAATCCCGAATAGGCATGAGGCCATCGAAAACACCCCGAGACCCTTTTTGCTCAGTAGGTAAAATTTTGACTTAGATGTTAAGAACATGAACCTTCCAAGTACCATTTAAGAAAATTTCTAAATTTTATCATATTTTCTAATTTTCTACCTTACTAACATTTTGTAGGACCGTCCTACGAAATCGCCCTTTTCACCGTATTATTCCGAACTAGGTAAGGGGGAAGAGCGGTTTAGTTCTTGGGGGCCCTGTTAAGCCCAAAATAAACATCAACCCGAATAATAAATTTTAACTAAACAATTGGGCTAAACAAAATCTTTACATGCGTGGGCAACATAGGTAGGGTAATTAATTAGTTTTTCCAGAATTTTATTTTATTTTATTTTATTTTAGTTCTCTTCCATTGAGATGTAATTTTGGTTGGTTGGTTGCATGGTTATAATGATGTTGTATGATGTATGCTTGGCACTAGTGTCATACTAGGACCGTTTGTAACAAGAATTAAATTAGAAATATATTAGGACTGCCTAAATAAACTCGTTAGTACCATGTTTAGGGTCGACGAGACAAACATCGCTGGTACCATGTTTAGGGTTGACAAGCTCGCTAGCAACATGATGAGATTGAAAGCAACCTTTAGTGGCATGTTAGGGCCGTAATAAATTACTATAGGCCGATAGATAAAGGATTAGAAGCGTAAATGCTAAATGACCAATTTAGAAAGAATTCACGAGAAATGAGATGAACATTTATCACAAATACACTTAAAAATATATCATTGATTGTTATGACATCATGCAACATTAAGCTAAGATAACACGATAAAAGAAATAGGATGCACTAGAATCATGGCACTCTACTAAAAAGAGCTAAAATAAAATGAGCTACGGTCATGCATCCATTGGTTGTTGCATATGATTGATGTTTGTCATACACAAGATTGCATTAAGTAAAAGATTTGAGAAGTAAGATAAAACGCAAAGCATGCAAGGTTGGTGACGAACCATATCTACATGACTTAACAAGCCTTAAATTTAGACAAGAGGTTTGGAATGGACGATTCGAACCCGAGAGGCATGTTAAGGTGGCGGCAGACCATCCCTAGTCATGACCCGATATTGACACGAAGTATGGTGATATGATTTGTGCGCTGTCAGACCGTAGCTAGCAAGGGACCATGCTTATGGCTGGTATCATGAAAGGCTCTACCTCGGCGTAGGTTTCCCGATAGGCTCTGGCTTGGTTGCATCCCTAGTGACACTGCCTAAGAGTTCTCCCGAAAGTGGGTGATGTACACACACTCACCACCCTTGGTTCATTCGACGAAATTTAAGTATTGGATTAAATGATCGATCAATAAGATATGATTTAGTTGGAAAAAGGAATTATGCATATGCATGATAGTTCAAGCATGATAGTAAAACCTTGATATTGTTCTTATGATGTTGTATGAAATTGTTCTCTAATTAAATTGCTAGAACTAAAAGTTTATTATTCGTTGTTGTTTGTTGTGGGAATATTAGGACCCACGTGATAGGCCTGATACTTCCCCCTTATTGTAACAACCCAAGTCCAGAACCGGTCAACGAAACACCTGCCCACACCACATGGGCTATCCTTTGGAAAAGGATAAGCGCTAGGTGCTTATGTTCTGGAATTGGGGCCTATATATCCACATAAGGTTTCCCACAATTTACCCATGTGGGATATGGGGGTGTTACAAAACTCCCCCCCTTATGTACCCAACGTCCCCGTTGGGGTCAATCGGATTACTTGGTTCCCTGGACCAAGTAACCTCTCCAATCAGACTACTTAGCCCCTGGCCAAGTAACCTCTCGAATCCAAGATCAGTCCCAGTAGACGATGCATGTGCATATCCACTATGCCACACCATCGTGATCCTGGGTTGGCTCTGATACCATCTATAATGACCCAAGTCCAGAACCGGTCAATGGAATACCTGCCCACACATGGGCTATCCTTTAGAAAAGGATAAGCGCTAGGTGCTTATGCTCTGGAATTGGGGCCTATATATCCACATAAGGATTCCCACAATTTACCCATGTGGGATATGGGGGTGTTACACTTACTGAGCAAGTTGTGCTCATCCCTATTTCTAACATGTTTTTTAGGTGAGTACTATGAGGAGACAGAGTACACTGAACCATATAATGAGGTTCAAGATGTGGAGCAGACTGAGTGAGGGTACGTTGTAGCCCCTCAAAAGTAAAACTGGCTGGGACTGGGTTTCAACTTTGTGTTATTTGATTTCTAAATAAACATATGGTTTGTTTAAATTGGCACATTATCCGTATATTAGTTTTCCTGGGATTGTCACTTAATTACTTTGATTTCATTGAATACTCTTATTATTTGGAAAATAGATTAAAAGAAAATGTTTTACCTTATATTTCTTAAATTATTTTTAATTAAATGCTTTATAATTCTGGGAATTTAAGATAACTTTCAAAATTAAGGTTTATAAAATTGGGGGCGTAACAACCTTAAAGAAAAACTAATAACTTATAATTTAAGATTTAGTTACTTTATATCTTTACACTTTTTATTATATATAAATACAAATATAGATATATATAAATTTTGAATTTCACATTTTGGTTCTAATAAAAATATTTAATGTTTAAAATGTAAATAAATTGATAACCATCACATTTTAGGAATGTTTAATAGTCATATAAATCAAAGACATGTTTGTTATAAAATTTTAAATTTAGTGGCATTTTTCAGTTTTTTTGCCATAAAAAAAACTTATAAAAAACATATAAAATAATCACCAATTTTTTTCTATTTTTTATCTTTTAATTACTAATATTATTTTCCTAATATAAAGAATTTGTAAAAGGTAAAAACGTGTTAAAACTTCAAATATTATAAATACATTGAAATTTTGATTAATCAAATAAAGAACAAATATTTACTTAGTAGACTAAATAGAACAATACTATCTTTCAAAAAATTAGAAATTTTTTAAAATATGTTTCATGTTTGAAGATTTTTGTGTATCAATTTCAAATTTCAAAGTATAGGAATTTAGAATTATGTCAATGAAAAGTTGATAAAGTCACAAAGAAATTATATTTTGGATAAAAAATTTTTGATCAAATACCTAGAGTAAATGTTGGGAATTTTTTTATACTAAAACTTATTATATATCATCCAAAGAATCCTTGAGTTTATTTCCTTGTCATATAATCTAGAACCTGTATTCAAGACTTAAATATATGTAATTTAATTATAACTTTTGAACATATAAACCTCGATACTTCTTTCCTTATCATACTTAATTTCAGATAAAATAAAATTTTGTAATCACAATATAAAATTGTTAACTTTATCATTTAACAACTCTAAAACTACTTCTAAGCTACAGGCCTCAACCATGAACTATAATATTCAAATAAAAATTGCTTCTAATTTGATACAACTTGTAAGATTTGATTGGTTATAAAAAAAATTAGAAAAAATATTCTCATATTATTTAGTATAGAAAAAGAGTTAGTCACCAAGAATAGTAACAAGGATTAGCATGCAAAAAAATTATTCTTCTAATTTTTCCAAAATTTTAGAAAATTGAAAAATGTAAAAAATAGGTGTTGTTGAAATTCCCTTTATTATAATAAAAGCAACTAATTCTAATAGCAAAGAATTTTATTCCCTAAAATTTTTCCTAACGATCTTTAAAATTTTTCCCGACGACCTTTGCTATAATGATAGTTTCTTTTATTTCTTTCATAATAGGTGCTTTAGTCATACTTGAATTAGATTATTTCTCTAAGATAGACCAAATAGTAAACTATCATATAGTTTATATTCATCCAAGTTTTAGAAAAAATAAATTCACAAAAATGTTATATTCAAAGACATTTATGTAGTGGAACAAACTTAGGCAATAGATTTTAAGATGCAATTCAATTTTTATAAAATATTTATTGTACTCAAAATATTACTCCATCTGTTTCAAATTCTTCGCACCATTCATCTTTTAGCAATTAATCTATAATTTTTTATTTTTAACACTTTAGTTTATAAATGAAGTAGTTTTATATATGAATGATAAATCAAGACCTATAGTTTCTAAATATATATTTTTTAAATTTATCTAACAAAAAATAGTATGCATAAATTCAGGTCAAACTAATCAAAAAAGTCAAATGGAGTAAAAAAAAAGTAGGATGGAGGTTGTATTTGATAGCAATATGGAACCAAGGGAGCATGTTTGATGCAAAAAAAAAAAAAAACAAAGAAAAAGGGAAAAAAACTTTAGTGGCAATATACGAGTTTTGACCATGAAAGATAAGATTAACACAAAAAGAAATTATATATAAGACTTGATTATGTAATTTAGAATCAAGTGTGGGCAAGTTTGTAGTAAAAAAAAATTTATTCACAACTTAAGGATTTGTTTTAGTGTTCTAATGCTAATATAACTTCAATTAAATAGATAGTTGGAAAAATTGCGTTTCATTCAAAATAATAAAATATTTATAATGCAAGGTGTAATAACCCTAGAAATTAAGGAAAATAAAATTACTAAATTACCCTAAATAAAAAAAAAATTTTAAAAAATAATAATAATAAGTAAATAAAATAAATAAATAAAAATAAATTAATTAACATTTTATCCTCGAGGGCATTTTTGTAATTTTACCTATCAATTTAGAAAATCAATATAAAATTAAGAATCTTGATCCTTAGATGATTGCTTTAGTGGTTATTAAGTCAAATTCCAAATCGGAAGCTCAAAGTCATTTTCTTTAGGCTAGGGGCATTTTTTGTCATTTACACCCGAGCATCGGATGGAAAATCTGGAAGCACCATTGGATTCTTCTCAAAAAAATGAGTCAGAAGAAATTTACCTCACTCAATTCTGAATTTGTTTGCTTAGGTTTTCCAAAATTTAGCCTACACACAGGTAGAGTTTAAACTGGGTTCGTACTTTTGTTGCATGAGAAAATTTCTCACCTAACCCTAATTTCTATTTTATAATACTCCACAACCGCATGGCCTCCAAAAAATTCTTTCTAATTCAATTTGATTTTTTCCCCTAAATTAAATCTATCGTACTTACTATACATTAATGTTGCCCAATTAGCCTTATTCCTTTTTCCTTTACTCGTGTCAACCAAGATTCAAGTCCAATTGCCCTCAAAAATTAAAACTTTCGAACATCTCTGCTGCCTTTTCTTTTCCGTAACAACCAATTCTCCCATGGCCGCCGACTAAGCCACGACAAGAAAAATAATATACCTATGGTCGGCCTTCTCCAATTTACTTCTAACTTTCTCCTAACTTTGGCCATATTTTTTTTTCTCTCCCCTTTCTTTTGGTTCAATCACACAGCACCATAAATCTTCCATTGTCCTTGATCTTCGAGAACTAGAGTAGAGAAGAAGACATCGCAACAAAGGATCGTCGTCGCACTCTTTGCTCCGTTACCGACTTGATCGTATTCTTTGTCGAACCGGTGTAAGTCCAGCCCTTTGGGTTTTTATTTCTCCATCATCCAACCAATTTTGAATTCTATTTAATTCCCTATTATTTCTTAGGTTCATTAAGTTGAAGGGATACCACATCCGGACACCAAAAGCGATCCTACGAGTACCGTCGATTCCGATTTGATTCGTGTGAGCCAAAATTCTTCGGTATTACTCTTTTAATTTTTTTATTTTTATTTTTATTTTTTTTATTTTCTTCCAGCACCTAAAGTCCTAATATTTTTTTTTCTGTAAATTCTTGGTAGATCATTGTTAATCCAAGTTTTGGGTTTTGCACTTGTTTCCGGTGCAATCGGGTCCATACTTGCTCCTAAACCACGGTAAGCCACCGTAGTCTTTTTAAAATTCTTTCGGCTGCCAATTTGAAATCTTACAGCCCTAACAATTATCTTATCTTTGCTGTCCATGTTGTTATAAAGGGTTAGAAAATCCTTACTTGAAGGTTTGGCGCTTCGTTAAACTCCCGGAGCGTCAGAGATCCCGAAAACACATCGGTAACCGAAATAAAAATTTTTTCCTTCCAAGATCAGTTTTTATAGCCATTAAATGAGCTTATAAGTTAGTCTATGGCCGCTGTAATTTTTAGAATCAATATCAAGAAGGCTCCCGGCACGATCCCGAATAGGCATGAGGCCACCAAAGACACTCAAAGACCCTTTTTGCCCACTAGGTAAAATTTTGGCCTAGATGTTAAGAACATGAACCTTCCAAGTACCATTTAGGAAAATTTCTAAATTTTAGCATATTTTCTAATTTTCTACCTTACTAACATTTTTTAGGATCATCCTAGGAAATCGCCCTCTTTCGCCGCATTATTCCGAACTAGGTAAAGGGGAAGAGCGAGTTAGTTCTCGTAGGCCCTCTTAGGCCCAAAATAAGCATCAACCCAAATAATAAATTTTAAGTAAACAATTGGGCTAAACAAAATCTTTAAATGCGTGGGCAACATGGGTAGGGTAATTAATTAGTTTTTCTAGAATTTTATTTTATTTTATTTTAGTTCTCTTCCATTGAGATGTAATTTTGGTTGGTTGGTTGGTTGTATGGTTATAATGATGTGATGTATGATGTATGTTTGGCGCTAGTATCATACTAGGACCGCTTGTAACAAGAATTAAATTAGAAATATGTTAGGACCGCCTAAATAAACACCACTAGTACCATGTTTAGGGCCGGTGAGACAAACACCGCTAGTACCATGTTTAAGGCTGACAAGCTCACTAGCAACATGATGAGATTGGAAGTAACCGTTAGTAGCATGTTAGGGCCATAATAAATTACTATAAGCCGATAAATAAGGGAATAGGAGTGTAAATGCTAAATGACCAATTTAGAAAGAATTCACTAGAAATGAGATGAACATTTATCACAAATACACTTAAAAAAATATCACTGATTGTCATGACATCATGTAAACTAAGCTAAGATAACCCGATAAAAGAAGTAGGATGCACTAGAATGATGGCACTCTACTAAAAAGAGCTAAAATAAAATGAGCTACGGTCATCCATCAATTGGTTGTTGCATATGATTGATGTTTTTCATACACAAGATCGCATTAAGTGAAAGATTTGAGGAGTAAGATAAAACACGAGGCATGCAAGGTTGGTGACGAACCATATCTACATGACCTAACAAGCCGTAAATTTAGACGAGAGGTTCGGAACGGACGATTCGAACCCGAGAGGCATGTTAGGGTGACGGCGGACCGTCCCTGGTCATGACCCGATATTGACACGGAGTATGGAGATATGATTTGTGCGCTGGCAGACCATAGCTGGCGAAGGACCATGCTTATGGCTGGTATCACGAGAGGCTCTACCTTGGCGTAGGTATCCCGATAGGCTCTGGCTTGGTGGCATCCCTAGTGGCACTGCCTAAGAGTTATCCTGAGAGTGAGTGATGTACACACTCACCACCCTAGGTTCGTCCGATGGCATTTAAGTATTGGATTAAATGATCGATCAATAAGTTATTATTTAATCCGTAAAAGGAATTATGCATATACATGGTAGTTCAAGCATACTAGTAGGACTTTGATTTTGTTGTTATGATGTTGTATGGAATTGTTCTTTAATTAAATTGCTACAGCTTAAAGTTTATTATTCGTTGTTGTTTGTTACGAGAATATTAGGACCCACGTGATGGGCCTGATACTTCCCCCTTACTGAGCAAGTTGTGCTCACCCCTCCTTCGAACATGTTTTTTCTTAGGTGAGTATTATGAAGAGATAGAGTACACTGAACCACATAATGAGGTTCAAGATGTGGAGTAGACTGAGTAAGGGTAAGGGTACGTTGTAGCCCCTCGAAAGTAAAACTGGCTGGGACTGGGTTTTAACTTTGTGTTGTTTGATTTCTAAAGAGATGTATGGTTTGTTTAAATTGGCACCTTATCCGCATATTAGTTTTCCTTGGATTGTCACTTAACTACTCTGATTTCCTTTAATACTCTCATTGTTTGGAAAATAATTTAAATAAAATATTTTACCTCATATTTCTCAAATTATTTTTAATTAAATGCTTTATAATTTTGGAAATTTAAGATATCTTTTAAATTATGGTTCATAAAATTGGGGGCGTAACATAAGGGATGTCCAATTGAAAAAAAAAATTCTTCTAATCTTTCCAATATTTTAAAACATTAAAAAATATAAAAATACAATTACTGTGAAAAGTCTTCTTAATATAATATAAATAACTAATTTTAACAGCGAAGAAATTATTTTTCCTAAAATTTTTCCGATGATTTTTGCTAATATGATAATTTTTTAGTTTTTTCATAATAGGTGCTTAGCCATACTTGAATTATATTGTTACCCTAAGATGAACCAAATATGTAAGCTTTTATATAGTATATATTCATCGTAGTTGAAGAAAAAATTAATTAACAAATTTTATATTTAAATACATTTTTTATAGTAAAATAAACATAGGCCATACTTGTTAAGCTTAAATTTTAAGTTTTATAATATATTTATTGTACTTGAAATATTATTTGATAGTAATATGGAACCAAGGACAACATGTTTGAGGCAAAAAAAAAAAAAAAACTTTAGCTGCAATCTGGGAGTTTTAGCCATGAAAGGTAAGATTAACGCAAAAGAAAATTGTATACAATGCTTGATTCTGTAACTTAGAATCAAGTACGAGCAAGTTTGTAGTAAAAAATAAAATTTAGTGATAACTTAAAGGTTCCTTTTAGTATTCTAGTGCTAATAGAACTTCAATTAAATAGATAATAACAAAATTAGGTTTTATTAAAAGAATAAAATAACTTATAATATAAAGGCTAAAAAGTTTGTTCAACATTTGTTTGGTTCCAGATAAAAAAGTTGTAAAAAAATAAAAATAAGCCATTTTAAAGTTGACTTAAGTTAAAATGAATGAGGCATAAGTTTTTAATAAATATTTTGAACTTTTTTTTGAAACAAAAGAAAAAAGACACAAGTTAAGTTAACAAGTGGAACATTCAATAAAAAAATCAAGTAAAAAATATTTTATTTCAATAAGTATGACACAAACATGGGCCATGATATCAATGTATAGACTTGGTAAGTAAATATTGAGTTTCTTCAAAGACATGTAACCATAAGTAACTATACATTACTAAAAACTTAATTACTCAACTCTTGATTTTTAATAAAAGCAAATACACTCATACCCGAGGTTTCAAAATCTATACCTACTCTCTATATTATAGCTGAGTTAATGTAATTGTTCAAAAGATAGTGGTCAAGTCTTGTATACTTTTTTTTATCTTTGTGGACAATTAATACCTATCTATTGATTTAGAAATTATGCTCATATTACTGAGGTTTAAAAATCTAGTCTTACTTATTATTCTTACAATATAATAAGTCAACCGTCAGAAAAAGAATTATAGAAAATATATAAAATAATCACCAATTTTTTTTATTTTCATAATTTTAGTGATAGGGAATGACAAATTTGATTCTCTTTGAAAGAGGAAAATAAAATATAACTTAAGGATAAAAAGGTCATCTAGCATTTTTATGTACTTGTATTTTTTATGAGTTCTATTAGATGTAAATCGTTGATTTCAAATAGAAATAATTATAAGTGTTTTGAAACTTTTAAGTTCTAATTAGAGTACTTTATTCAAGTTTAAAAGTATGAAAAATTGACAATTTGTGTTTAAGGACATTTGCAAAAATCTATATTAATCAATTAAGGACATATTGGCTACAAGTTTAACTTTTTATGGCAATTTAAGATTTTTTTTCTCTATTAAAAGTTATGCTTAATATATAACTTTAAGTAAATATACTAAAGCTAAAACATGGAGTCATCATGTGAATTTCTTTTCATCTATTTTTTTAGAAAGTACACGAGGGACTTCCATTTTTTTTTTCTCTTTGCCTTTTAGAGTCATGATAGTGCTAATTATACCTATGATAGATATACAATTACTAAATTTTGGTCTCATTAAAAAAAACATTTAAAACTTGCTATCACAACATAAAATTGTTAACTTCATCTTTTAACAACTCCAAAACTACTTTAACACTATAAGCCCTAACATAAAATATAATATTCAACAAAAAGTTACTCCAAATCTTTATATTATTTAGCATAAAAAAGAGTTAATTGATATGAATAAAATTTTGTCAGCTAAATTATATGATTTGCCCTTAAAGTATCCATATTTCACATATTTACCATTGAATTATTGATTATTGCAAAAGTAGGATCAAAGTAATGTTTTGTAGCAAAGCTACTATTCTGTCTATTAGTGCTGACATTTTAAGGTTGGTGCTCGAAATAAAACATCATCAAAGATAATTATAAGTAACATATGATGATCTTTATGTGTCAGATGCTTTAATTTGGAACGAACATATAAAATTTGTGGTATTTTTTTTTATTTTTTTTATTCTATTTTTCAATTATTTTTTTGCTATTTGAGGGATTATTTGTCACGAGTTTATATTTAATGGGTTTTCACTACTAAAAATAGGCCTTTTTCTAACGGCCAAATTTTCAATAACCAAACTGTTGGAAATTCTAACGCAAATAGCCATTGGAACAAAGGGAAAAGAATTTGACGTGGGGCGTTTAGTGGATGAGTTCATGGGGCGGGTTGAGCAGGCGAAACCGAAGAAGAAATCATGAAAATAAGTCTCGCACAAACCTCAGTTTCCAAAAGATATAACTTTTACTGTGATTATCATAATGACAATCATAATATGTCATTTCGAAGGAAATTTTGCGCTCTACAAGTGTCATTAGAGCTTTACTCTCCATACCATGTTCTTTGGGTCAAAATTCCATCAATTTGAAGGTATTCGGGCCTTTAAAGTTTCTATTGATTTTATAAAGTAAAGTAAATATTTTATGGTAACTAATAATAATACTAATACTAATACTAATAATAATAATATCATTATTATTATTATTAATATCTATGTGTGTGTGTGTGTGTATTTGGGCTAGCCTCATTGTCCCATATATACATATGATAACCTAGCCTGTAAATGCATGATACGCCTTCTCTGTCTCTCGCCTCCTTCACCTCTCTAATCTTTTAGCCAAACCCTAGCCTTCTCTGTCTGTCAACCTCCTTCACCTCTCTCATCTCTCTCACCACTCTCGCTTCTCTTATCTTTCAGCCCTCTCTATCTCACCTCCCTCATCTTTTAGCCCCCTTTGTCTCACCTCATCTCATTGTCCCTTTGCCGTCCCTTGCCGTTTAGCCTCACTTCCTAGCCATTCCAAGCCCGTCATGCCCTGCCTCAATCCGCCTCAGTTCACATTGGTCTTCTGGCTTCTCGCCGACCAACGTCCTCAGTTGTCGCTTGCGTTAATTCTCCCTCATTTTCCACTAACAAGAGGAGTGATCACCACACCTACATCAACCAAGGCAAGTAGATCTTGGCCTCAGTCACTTTGGCTATGGAAAAGCCCAGTCAAATTGAGGTCCAAGGGCTTCGATTTTGCAATTCTTCGGTTTCATTGCATTCTTCACCATCAGCCATTCGTCCACTTGGTCACCTTTTTATGCTGTTGCCGGCTGGCTGATATCCTTCATCTCCTTATTTCAGATCTGATTTTTGAAAGTTTTGTTTTGTGTAGATCTGATGATTATTGTTGTGTTTTTTGAATTTCTAGTGAATATTTGTGAATCTAATATGAATTTATGAATATTTTGAAATTTTTAATTTGTGATTTTTATGAATATTTATATTTGTGATTTTTCAATTTATGAATTTGATGAATTTAGATGAATTTGTGAATTTTTCAAATTTTTGAATTTGTGATTTTTGGATTTTTGAATATTTCAGAATTTAGTTTGTGAATATTTTGTTTATTTTTTAAATTTAAAATAGTGAATATATTTTTGAGAATTTCAGTAAAAATTAAGTTTTTTGTAACTATAAAATACAAAATATTTGGGAGTTATTTAAATTTTTTAGTAAAATATAAAATATAAAATATTTAAGTAAATATATAATTTTGGTAATATATAAATATATTTTGTGGTTTTATTTAAAATTTTTTTATTATTTTAAAAAGAATTTCCAATGGCCAAGTTGTTGGAAATTTCAATCGGCTTCAGCCGTTAATGATTTTCCAACATGAAAACCAATCAACCAACAACTGATGAAAGTTATTATCTAAGGTTAGGTCATTGGAAATTTTAACAGCTCATATTCCAATGGTTAGGCCATTAGAAATAGCAATGGTCAATTTTTTTGCCGTTGAAAAATTTCCAACATGTTAGTTTCCAATGCCTTCGCGTTGGATATTCAAACTTTCCAATAGGAACTTGTTGGAAATGGCCATTGAAAATCGGTAATTTTTCAGTAGTGGTTGTGTCCATATCCCTAGAGTTCAAAGGCTCATTTTAAATCTACTATTGAATTTTTATCAACATTGACGGACAAAGGGACAATTTTGCTACAAAAACATTACTTTAATACTACGTTTGCAATGTTCAATAGTTCATGAGTAGATATGTGAAGTTGGGTATAGTTTAATGACATATCATGTAATTTAGCCAAATTTAACTTACAATACTAAAGTGGATGACCATAAAGGAAAAGCAAAATGTTAAAAAAAATGTTGCTAAAAGTCCCCTTATTATAATATAAGTAACTAACCCTAGGAGCCAAGGAATTTTTTTACCTTTGCTACAATAATTATTTTTTTTATTTTTTCATAATAGGTACTTGAGTCATACTTGAATTATATGATTGCTCTAAGATGAACCAGATATGTAAGCTTTTACAGTATATATTCATCTAGGTTGGAAAAAAAAGAAAATTAATTGACAAACTATATATGATATAAAAAAAATTAATTGACAAACTATATATGATATGGACAATTTTTTTATAATAGAACAAACTTAAGTCATACTTGTTAAAATTAACTAAGTTTAGTGGTTAAAGTGAATTTAGTAGTCAAAACAGTAAATTTTCAAAAGACTAAAGACTAAGTACACATCTCAATATGCATTTTTCTCTACCTTATTATATTTCTTTCCCCCTTTTTAGGGTCATCATATTAACATAACTTTAATCAATCAAATAATATAAAATTTGTATATCATTAAAAGAGTAAAATAACTTATAATTTTAGGGTAAAAGAAAAATGTTAGGTGAACTATTGTAAAGTGTTCACTTACATAAATTTGTAGTACATGGTTTTTATACCTAACATTATTTTTTAATATACAATTGTTATATATTTTCATTTAAAACTTTAGTATGAGTTTTACCAATAACAGATTATTATATACTCATCCAAATTGTGGAAAAAATTAATTGACAAAAAATTAATGTTAAGGTAATTTTTATAGAAGTACAACTTTAGCATGAGTTTGACCATATATTTAAATTTTATATTCACATAAAATATTTAGTCTTACCTCTTTTTCAGCTATCAAACAGCACTCTAGCAATATCATAGACTCGGGAGCTATTGTGGCAGAGAAGATTTTTTATAGTAATACAAATTCATTTAGAAATGGATCTCCCTGTATGGCTGTGTCTATATGCAACTTTTCTAGTGCCTGCGGCATTGCGTTTATCGATTTATATATAATATTTGATTTTGTAATATAGAATAAAAATTAGGTAAATTTATAACAAAAAATAAAATTTAGTGGTAACTTAAGAGTCCCTTTTAGTGTTTAATGCCAGTATAACTCTAATTAAATAGATAATAATAAAATTGGGTTTGATTAAAAGAATATAATAATTTATAATATAATGGTTAAAAAATTATTCAACATTGGTTCACCTATCTACTTTTTATAAGAGAGGATAAGATAAGTGCTATTTTTCGTGTTTATAAATCTTGATTTTTGCTTGCTTCTTCCTCAGAGACATCAACCTTAATTTTTTGCCCACCCAAACGACAAACGAAACCGTGACTCACCGGTTACCGGTCTCCCGACGACGAACGGCTCCGCGCCTCAGGCCTGGGGTCGGACAAATTAATTATGAGTCAGGCTTTAATGTAAGTTAGACAAAATAATTAATTTGATAAAGTTAGACAAATTTGATAAAGTCAGACAAATGAATTATTTTGTATTTTATTGTGAGCTCGACAAACTTGATAAAAAGTCTCAAACTTCCATGAGACAACAGGAGTATATAGGACTTATAATAAAATAAAATTTGTAAAATTAATGAACCCTTCTTTTTAAATAAAATTTACAATAGATCCTCCACTCTATATCAAATAATAATAATAATAATAATAATAATAATAATAATGAGCTCTCTTCCTGACCATTGTGGAAAAATACCTGGGATGACGTTGTTTGTTGACGTTAATCACATTTTCACAAGAATTTCTGTGTATTTTACTTTCTCTTCCCTCTATCTTATACTCTATCCCTCCCAGAAGGTTTATCACTTTTCACTTTTTTTTTATAAATATAATTGGAATATGTAAATATATCATATATACTTTTTCAAAATTATCGTTGACAAATAACACAATGATTTTAAGTTATTCCGAAAATTCAAACTTGAGATCGCAATAATTATCCAAAACTATATCTCGTAATGCATACCTCATAGGCAAATAATTTTAATCAACTCAGAAACTTGAAATCCAGTTTAAATTTGCATGTTTCTTCTCTCATATCTGAGAAGAACATTAACATATATGAGATACTGAAGGAGAAGGACAAAATTCGAAATAAGTTGTCAGAGTGAAATAAAGTGATATAAATGTTTGAAATCAAAAAGTGCGACAAAAAATTAAAAGACAATGAAGTTGTAGCCTGTCCATTTTTTTTTTTTTTTGTGAACTGCTGTAGCCTGTCCATTTATCACCATAATAACATAAATGATTTTTTTCTCAAAAAAAAAAAAAAAAAAAGAGGCTCGGCCTCTTGCCAAACGACAAAGGTTACCATTCATGTTCTTAGTGATTAAATACCGCAGTATATTGCAGACCTGGGTAAGTGGTGTGGTACAAATGTTTTCACATTTTATCAATTTATTATCCGGTATTTCACAATTTTTTCGCATATTGCTTACTTTTTGTATAAATTTGTCTAAAAATTACAGTATACCACAAATACCACAAGATATGTATAATGGTATTTTATTTTTCACGGGTGCATGTGAGATATTTTTTTTTGACATTTTACATCAAAATATCATAAATATATAAAACATTGAAATATAATTAATACACATATCAAAAAATAAATATTTAATTTTATTATTCTAGTTATTTTTCTTAGTTAGTATAAAAATTTAATGGTTACTTTTACCCACTTAGAAACTTAATGTGATATTAGAAAATGTATTGCTATTATTAAAGTATTATTTTTTTCTCTTATATCAATAGATTAGTTTCATTTTTAGTATTATTTATTTTCCTATATATATATATATATATATTTTATTTATATTTGAAAAATTATGATGAGAAAAATTAGAATACATATAAAATGTGTAAAAGAATTATTGAATTTATTTCATTTTAAAATAATATTCTAACATTTATTTATTTTTTTTGTAAAAATAGTAACGGGTACGTGGCGTGGTATACCATATGATATATTTTAAAAATTTGGGGTGTGGTATACCTAATGATAACAGTATTTAACACTTTGGTAATAACCGGCTACCAACCACCCATGTAACGATAGAGACAAACGTTGTCGTATCTCACATCAGTATTTAGTCCTGGAGAGACTTGTTTGTTTTTTCTCTTATAATGTGCATATGTACCGAAACACCATGTGAATTACTATTTTCCATATGGTCTTTATAGTCAGCAACAAAAAATAAGATATTAGAATCCCTACATTAGGTTCTATTTAAAGCGATCCTCATGTTGGTTGTTAAATTGGTGGTTATTGTTAAGTGGGAAAACCACATATGGCCTACAAAAGAGGTTAGTAAAGACTTTACATAATAATATGCTCTTTTCTATTATTGTCAGTTAGTTTTGAGTTGGATGCTTTAATGTCACATCAAAGCCTAAGGTTTGAAACTACCCAACCATTGCTAAAATTAACTTACGTGATAGAGCCAAAATGACCTATACGTGATGGGTGTGAGAATAACTCATGTGGCAGAGTTGAAGTGGCTTACATGTGAGGTAACGCATTAAGTAAGAAAATCACATAGAACCAAGAAAATGAGTTAGTGAAAGCTTTATATATTGATAAGACCTTTCCACAATAATAAAGTTTAGGTTAGATGTTTTAACATGAAGAATGGAGTAGAAACCATTGTTCACTAGTTGATAGATAAATTTCAAGTCATTTATAAGCAACTCACCTAAGCAACCAATGTTTTATATGAAACTCTCTGTCAGTGCGTGGATCACTAAAAAGGGACCAATAAATTGATCGGCACTAATAGAGAAACAATGTAGTTGCTTACTTATGACAAAACAATTGGTTATGGCAAATCCAAAGTATCATGGTCATTTATGTAGCCTTGTTTTGCCACCGAAATGACAAACGAACAGTGGTGGATCCAAGATTTTTATAAAGAGGGGTCCGAGTACATTTTATAATTATTAAACTCTAATATTAAATGATGAAACTTATAAGTTCGCATATACTATAATGTAGGGATGAACAAAATTAGAAGAAAATTTGAAAAAAGCTCTAATTTATCCTTTTTTTCTGTCAATGGTCGAACTACTAAAAAAATATATAAACTATGAAGAAGATGAATGAAATATTTATGTCATATATAATGTAAGATATAAAAATTTTTTTACCTTATAACTTTATACACACACACACACATATATATCTTTTATCAAATTAATTTGACAATTTTTCTTTTGAATTAAAGAAAAATAGTGGGAAAAAAGTTCTAGGCCTAGATAGGAAAATGAATGAAAGTTGAAGGACCAACGTAAAACTTTTTCCATTATCTTAATTGTCAGTGGAAATAAGAGATTGATTTATTTTCTATATTTGTTAAAGCAAAAGAGAACTATTATTTTGTTTTAGTAGATATTATAAAAATTATGGGGGTCCATTAAAAATTTGAGGAGTCTAATTACTTAATTATATATATGTTATTAATATTTTTTTTGAAAAGGCGGTTTTATGGACCCCCATAATTACCACATGGATTCGCCTTTGCAAACGAACAATGGCAGAACTATGTGGGTGGTATTGTCACCCCTGGAAATGTTGAAAATGCATAGGAATGGGGTACTAATTTGGTCATTTGTTAGAAGCATGGGGTCAACTATGAACGCCGCCCGAATATGGTGGAAGATTATAAAAATGGGGGGCAGTGAAGCATGCATTCAAGGGTATAGGGATCGGGTGCATAATTCTCCCCTAATTGACACAACTATTCTACTAAAAAATCTAGCAAAAAGGCAAATACAATAATATCTTCATGAAATAAAAATATGAGTCACTCATCACAAATTATTTTTTTCTTGTTCTTTTTTGTATTAGTTTTTCTAGTGGGCAAACTTGCAATGATCTGACTGTTGGTAATTACCAAGGTGTTAGATTGGTGGTAAAAAGAAAATGCAATTTATCAACAGTCAAACGTGTTGGGAATTTATTAATAGTCCAACGCATTGATAAATCAACTATTTTTTAATGGACAAATTATCAATGCATTAGATCATTAGAAACAGTTATATATCATATTATTATTATTATTATTATTAAAAATATAATAATATATATTTAAAATATATCATATATATTATAATGTATAATGATAATAATCATATATAAAATTATATATTTTACAAATTAAAGTTTTAAAATTTTAGAAATTAAAGTAATATTTTTTAAATTTTTTTTTATAAATAATAATTAAAATTTAAAACATATATTATCATACACATAAATGTATGATGATGACAATAATATATTAATGTATGATATATATTAACGTATAATAATAATAATAATAATAATAATAATAACAATAATAACAGCAACAACAACAACAATATATGATGTATTATATATATATATCATATAATTATAAATATGATGTATCATGTTTTTCGTAATGTTTCTATCATATTGTAATCTATGTATCATATATATTATAATGTATAATATTAATAATTATATATATGTATATTTTGAACCAATAATAATAATAATAATAATAACATATACATTGTATACAATTATATAATGCATATATCATATATTTATATGTCATATACAAATATATAATACATATCCCTTCATAGCCTCACGGTTCTCCGTCCACCGTTCTCCCTTCTCCGTTTGCATTCTCCCTCCTTCGTCTGCCATTCACCTCCCTCCTCCGCCTTTCATTCTTGTCGCCGTCTCTTCCGTCCTCTATTCTTCTCCCTCCTTTGTCTGCCGTTCTTCCTGCTATCTCCCCAGTTTGCAGTCTCCTCCATCCACCGTCCTCAGCTCGTGTCTCATTTGGTCGGTCGCCTGTGTGACAGCTCTCCTAGTCAACTAATCAAGTAAGTGTTTATTTTACTTTGATTAAGTGTTTATTAAATTAAGTACCTCAAATTAGCGCCTTGTTAAGCAAGTAACATAAGCTTAATTAAGTTAAGTGAGTTCCTAAGTGTGATTTGGCATAGTTAAGTCAAGACCATTAGTTGTTCTAGCTTTTAGAATCATCCTAGTAAGTTTTGACAACTTGTGGCACTAAGTGTTCTTTTTGAGCCATTTAGAACTTAAGTGGCTAAAGTGTTCAAGAAAATTTAGTTTGAGAAGCTTTTAGTATGCTTTAAAGCAAAGAAAAGTGAGTTTGGAGTGTGAGTTGGTGAGCTATTTGAAACAAATGAAAGTATGAGGGCTTAAGTGCAAGGGAGAGAAAAGTTGCTTAATAAGCTTATAAGTTAAGTTTCTTCTTCTCTTCTTCATACTTAGCCATTTCTTGCAAACACCAAAAATTCGTGGCTCCATCTCCTCTCCCAAATTCCCAGCTCAAGCTTCATTTCCTTGCAAGTTTTCATCAAAATTAAGAGTGCCAAGGGGTTAGGAAAGATCACCAAGCTTTGTTTGAGGTGTTCTTGCTTCATTTGATCTTTGGAAGCTTGTTTTGGATCCAATTTCATAGGTAAGCTTCTTGAGATCATTTGGTGTGTTTATAGGTTGTTTCTAGAGCTAGAAATGGTCTTGGTTTGATTGGTTTGGGTGCCAAATTTCTTTGGTTTTAGGCTTGGAACTCAAGGAAGCTCAATTGAGCTTAGGAGGCTTTGTTGCATTGCTTGCTTCGTGGCTAAAATTGAGGTAAGGGTTCAAGTAATTAAGCTCAAATAATGCATGGTTTTGTAGTTTTGTGTGTTGGGATGAATTAGAAACAAGACCCATTAAGTTTGGATTAGAAATGAGAGAGTTTGAGTAGCTTGTGTACAAGAACGACGCTGTCGTATAAACCCAGAAAACAGAGTTGGCGACGCGTCGCCAATTTGGTCGCGAATTGGCGCCGCGGCGCCAGAATGCGAAATTGTACACAGAGCGTTTGTTCGGCGGCGCCGCGTCGCCAAAAGCATTTGCTCTTTGGCGCCGCGTCGCCAAATGCAAATTTGGCCTCGATTTCCGGCCATCCTAAGATTAACTTAGACTCTCGGTTTCTATCCCTAGGCTATTCTAAGACGTTCCATAGCCTCGGTTGGGTCTAGAATTCATTCCTAAGGCGGGAATTGTGCATTATTTGGAAGGTAGTCAAGTTGTGTGGTTAAGTGTAAAAGATTGTGACTTGGTGGCTAAGTAACTCATAGTATTTAAGCTTTTAAATGGATATTAAGGGGATTAAGTGGGTTTTTAGACTCTTTATTGGCCATATAGAGTATCAATTACATATGGTTAATAGAGAGAAAAACCTAAGTTGATCCCAACCAAGCCATTTGGTTTGGTAAGTGAGCCACTAGTAGTATTTTGAGTTAAACCTTGAGGGTTTGACTAGTTAAACCACATAGGAAGACTACCCTGTACAATAAATTAAGGGTAAAGGCGGGTAAGTTTGAGATAGGTGACGACCTACTCTAGAACCCGTAGATGGGACTTAATTGAGGTAAAGTGTCCGGGATACGAGGGCCAGTATCTCAAGTACCTCAGCCGTTTGAGCTCACGGCAAGAATTAAGGCACTTAAGTGCAGAAAGTCCCAAGTGCATGTGTTGTGTGCATTCCATACCATACACCCATACATTGCATTTTTGGCATTTTGTTGATTGTTTGTTGTTTGAATTGCTTGGTTGTCATATTGCATATTTGTTGCATATTTCTTTGCAGGTATTTAAGAAGGGAATCCTTACTGAGTACTTTTAAGTACTCATTCCCTTAGTTTTATTGTGCAGGATCTAATCCCGGGCCTAATCACTGAAGTGATAGCTGAGGCCTAAGCTTTCTGTTTTGCAGGTATTTTATTGAGAATCCAAGTGATTCTAGTTTTTTGCAGTATAAGTTATGTGCTAACCAAGTTGTGCCTTTACAGTGTAGAGGCTAAGAGTACACAAGAACAAGGTCTAGTGAAGGGCTACACTTGGAGCTTGGCTTAGCTCAAGGTGGGCTCAAGTAGTTCGATCTTAGTTAGTAGTAATTTTGTCTCTTGTACATAGTACTTGGTGTACTAAGTAAGTTGCCTTTGTGACGGAACGGGGCCCAGTGCCCCTAATCTTGTAGGCTCTTAGGGATAATGAATCCCACTAGTTACAGTTGGCTAACTATTACTCGTCAATATAAATTAAAACAATTTATATGCAACTAGTTACTTAGCCTACTTAGATTAAGTTATGCATGCTTCTGACTTGGCAATGCAACCGAAATTTAAAAGTCTTGAATTAAAACATTGCTCGAGCATTTCATTAAAACATACTGAAAACGTACCAAGTCATTGAAATACTAGTTGCTTTAACTACAAGTAACAGTTTTGTGCATACATTACAACTCTAGCATGCACCCAAAAGTAACAAGATGGATTTACATCCTAATGTATCCCAATAGAGGCAACTTACTTAGTACACCAAGTACTATGTACAAGAGACAAAATTACTAACTACTAAGATCATTTACTTGAGCCCACCTTGAGCTAAGCCAAGCTCCAAGTGTAGCCCTTCACTAGACCTTGTTCTTGTGTACTCTTAGCCTCTACACTGTAAAGGCACAACTTGGTTAGCACATAACTTATACTGCAAGAAACTAGAATCACTAGGATTCTCAATAAAATACCTGCAAAACAGAAAGCTTAGGCCTCAACTATCACCTCAGTGATTAGGCCCGGGATTAGATCCTGCACAATAAAACTAAGGGAATGAGTACTTAAAAGTACTCAGTAAGGATTCCCTTCTTGAATACCTGCAAAGAAATATGCAACAAATATGCAATATGGCAACCAAGCAATCAAACATGCAATTCAAACAACAAACAATCAACAAAATGCCAAAAATGCAATGTATGGATGTATGGTATGGAATGCACACGACACATGCACTTGGGACTTTCTGCACTTAAGTGCCTTAATTCTTGCCGTGAGCTCAAACGGCTGAGGTACTTGAGATACTGGCCCTCGTATCCCGGACACTTTACCTCAATTAAGTCCCATCTACGGGTTCTAGAGTAGGTCGTCACCTATCTCAAACTTACCCGCCTTTACCCTTGATTTATTGTACAGGGTAGTCTTACTATGTGGTTTAACTAGTCAAACCCTCAAGGTTTAACTCAAAATACTACTAGTGGCTCACTTACCAAACCAAATGGCTTGGTTGGGATCGACTTAGGTTTTTCTCTCTATTAACCATATGTAATTGGTACTCTATATGGCCAATAAAGAGTCTGAAAACCCACTTAATCCCCTTAATTTCCATTTAAAAACTTAAATACTATGAGTTACTTAGCCACCAAGTCACATTTCTTTTATACTTAACCACACAACTTGACTACCTTCCAAATAACGCACAATTCCCGCCTTAGGAACGAATCCTAGACCCAACCGAGGCTATGGAACGTCTTAGAATAGCCTAGGGATAGAAACCGAGAGTCTAAGTTAATCTTAGGATGGCCGGAAATCGAGGCCAATTTTGCACTTGGCGACGCGGCGCCAAAGAGCAAATGCTTTTGGCGACGCGGCGCCGCCGAGCAAACGCTCTGTGTACATTTTCGCTTCTTGGCGCCGCGGCGCCAATTCACGGACGAATTGGCGACGCGTCGCCAACTCAATTTTTCTGGGTTTATGCGACAGCGTCGCTCTTGTACACAAGCTACTCAAACTCTCTCATTTCTCATCCAAACTTAATGGGTCTTGTTTCTAATTCATCCCAACACACAAAGCTACAAAACCATGCATTATTTGAGCTTAATTACTTGAACCCTTACCTCAATTTTAGTCACAAAGCAAGCAATGAAACACAAGCTTTTCTAGCTCCACAAGCTTCCTTGAGTTCCAAGTCTAAAACCAACGAAAATTGGCACCCAAACCAATCAAACCAAGACCATTTCTAGCTCTAGAAACAACCTATAAACACACCAAATGATCTCAAGAAGCTTACCTACGAAATTGGATTCCAAAACAAGCTTCCAAAGATCAAATGAAGCAAGAACACCTCAACCAAAGTTGGTGATCATTTCTAACACCTTGGGCACCCTTAATTCAATGGAATCTTGCAAGAAAATGGAAGCTTGGGCTGTGATTTTGGGAGAGGAGAGGGAGCTACGAAAATTTGGAACTTAGAACTAATGGCTAAGGATGAAGGAACTTAGCTTATAAGCATTCAAAACAACTTTTCCCTCCCTTGCACTTTAGTCCTCAAACTTTCAAAAGCTTCAAATAGCTCACCAAACTCTCACCCAAAACCACCTTTCTTTGTTCTAAAGGGTACTAAAAGCTTCTCAAACTTAATTTTCTTGAACACTTTAGCCACTTAAGTTCTAAATGGCTCAAAAAGAACACTTAGTGCCACAAGTTGTCAAAACTTACTAGGATGATTCTAAAAGCTAGAACAACTAATGGTCTTGACTTAACTATGCCAAATCACACTTAGGAACTCACTTAACTTGATTAAGCTCATGTTACTTGCTTAACAAGGCGCTAATTTGAGGTACTTAATTTCATAAACACTTAATCAAAGTAAATAAACACTTACTTGATTAGTTAACTAGGAGAGCTGTCACATCCTCCCCTCCTTCAGAAATTTGGTCCTCCAAATTCTGACTTAATTGAGCATACAAACTTGGATATTGCCTTAGCATATCCTGCTCGGTCTCCCAAGTGGCCTCTTCCTCCCCATGGTTAGACCATAGTACCTTGACCATTGGGATCTGTTTAGTTCTTAGTTTCCGGACTTGTCGGTCAAGAAACTTGATAGGATGTTCCTCATAACTTAGGTCCTCTCTCAAGGGAATAGTGGGCGGGGTTAACACTTGCCCAGGGTTCACAATGCACTTCCTTAAGGAACTCACATGAAACACATTATGAACATGGGCTAAACTTGGCGGTAAAGCCAACCGATAAGCCACTTTTCCTACCCTTTCGAGAATTTCAAAAGGACCAATAAACCTTGGTGCCAACTTACCCCTTTGACCAAACCTAGCCACACCTTTCATAGGTGAGACCTTAAGGAGTACTCGGTCTCCTACCTCAAACTCTAAATCTTTTCTTCGCACATTGGCGTACTTAGCTTGCCGGTCTGAGGCAGCTTTGATCCTTGTTTGGATCAACTTAATCTTTGCCGTGGTCTCGGCAATGATTTCTGGACCAACAATTATTTCATCAGCTTTATCTACCCAACAATGAGGGGTCACACACTTACGCCCATACAAAGCCTCGTAGGGCGCCATCTTAATAGCTTCTTGATAGCTATTATTATAAGCAAATTCAATCAAAGGCAGATGTTGGTCCCAATCCCCTTTGAAGTCCATCACACAACTTCGTAACATATCTTCCAAGGTTTGGATCACCCGCTCAGTCTGCCCGTCAGTCTGAGGGTGATATGCAGTACTTAGGTTCACAGCAGAACCCATAGCCTTTTGAAAGGCACTCCAAAACCTTGAAACAAAACGGGGATCTCTATCAGATACAATCTGATCAGGAAGACCATGAAGTCTTACTACTTCTCGGATATACAACTGGGCTAATTTCTCCATGGTATAAGTGATTTTAATGGGGATAAAATGTGCAGATTTTGTTAACCTATCCACCACCACCCAAATGGAATCATGCTGACTTCTTGTGTTTGGCAACCCAACACAGAAGTCCATGGTGATGGATCCCCATTTCCTTTCTGGGAGTGGTAAACTTTGCAACATTCCTGATGGCCTTTGGTGCTCTGCCTTCACCATTTGACAGGTGAGGCACTTAGACACATATTCATACATGTCTCTCTTAAACTTTGGCCACCAAAAATGAGTCCTAAGGTCATGGTACATCTTATTCACACCAGGGTGAACATTAAACTTACTCGTATGTGCCTCCTGCAACACTTGTTGCCTTAATTCACTTGGCACATAGAGCCGGTCACCAAAATAAAGTAACCCATCCTTGTACTGAAATTCTTTCAGTACAGTACCATGCTTTTCCTCCCCAGAAATTCTTTTCAAGCTCGAATCACTTTCTTGAGCTTGCTTAACTCTAGTCAGCCATGCTGACTGAATTTCAAGGACCATGACTTGAGCCATTTCCCATTCTCTCCACAATTCATATAAAACTGTGAATTGCTCTGCACTAGGATCTTTTGAGGTTTGTGTTACTTGATCCTTGGAGAGAATTACCCCAGAATACTTACGGCTCAAGGCATCAGCAACCACGTTGCCTTTACCTGAACAATAGTCTATCGAGCAATCATAATCCTTGATATACTCGACCCATCTTCTCTGCCTCATGTTAAGATCCTTTTGGGTAAATAAGTACTTCAGACTTTTATGGTCTGTAAAGATCTTAAAGGACCTTCCCATAAGGTAGTGTCTCCAGAGCTTTAAAGCAAACACAACTGCTGCTAACTCAAGATCATGCACCGGGTAATTCAACTCGTTAGGCCTTAACTGCCTAGACCCATATGCAATCACTTGCTTATCCTGCATCAACACACATCCTAATCCTGTCCCAGATGCATCGGTATAAACCACAAAAGTCTCATGCGGATCTGGTAGGATTAAGATGGGAGCAGAAATTAACCTGTTCTTAAGCTCCTGGAAACTCTCCTCACACTTAGGAGTCCAAATAAACTTCTGTGCCTTCTTTGTCAAGGCGGTCAATGACGAAGCTATTATAGAAAATTTCTCAATAAACCTTCGATAATAGCCTGCCAAACCCAAGAAACTCCTAACTTCAGTTACAGTTGTTGGGCGTTTCCACTCCACCACAGCCTTTACCTTTTCTGGGTCCACACTTAATCCTTGAGCATTTATAATATGTCCAAGGAAAGGAATTTCACTTGCCCAGAACTGGCACTTAGATAGTTTGGCATAAAACTGATTACTCTTGAGTACTTGCAAAACTATCTCTAAATGTTTTTCATGCTCGTGGGGAGTCGGGGAATACACCAAAATATCATCAATAAACACCTCAACAAACTGATCTAGGTAGGGCCTAAAAATCCGATTCATGGTATCCATGAAAACTGCCGGAGCATTAGTCACTCCAAACGGCATAACGGTATACTCATAATGCCCATACCTAGTCCTGAATGCAGTCTTCGGGATATCCTCATCCCTAACTCTTATCTGGAAATATCCAGACCTTAGGTCTATTTTGGAAAAGACCTTCGCCCCTCTTAATCTATCAAATAGATCATCAATTCTGGGCAATGGGTACTTATTCTTTACCGTTACTGCATTCAGTTTTCTATAGTCTATACACAACCTTAAGGTTCCATCCTTTTTCTTTACAAACAACACTGGAGCACCCCACGGGGAAATACTTGGCCTAATAAAGCCTTTCTCAAGCAACTCTTCTAATTGCTTTTTCAGCTCATCCATTTCAGGTGCTGACATTCTATAAGGGGGTATGGAAATTGGTTCTGCCCCAGGCTGTAAATGTATGGAGAATTCAATCTCCCTTCTTGGAGGTAACCCTGGGAGGTCTACAGGAAAAACTTCTGGAAATAGATTGGCTACTTGAATTTCCTTGAGTTGCTCCTCAACTGCCACTCCGTTCAACGAGCAAGGGACCAACTCACTCGGAACGGGAATGGACTCCAATAACTTGAGGTGCAAACTCTTTACACTACTTGCCAAACCGCCTGTGCAAGTTATACTTACCCCTGAGGCATCCTCAAGAGTGACCTTACAACCCGCACAGTCAATCTGGGCCTTAAACTTACTTAACCAATCCATTCCAAGGACAATATCATAAGGAATTGAGGCCAAGACCCAAAGGTCACTTAAAAATTTACTACCTCCTAATTCCAAAGGATATCCCACAACCATTTCATTGGTAAACACAAGGTTACTCCCCACTGACTTAATGAACATCATTTCATCAAGCACAGTTCTATGCAAACCAAACTTAACAACCATGCTTAGAGTAATGACAGAAATAGTAGCACCAGTATCAAACAGAATTCTAATACTACTATCCTGAACATTAAAGTTACCTTGCACAGCTGTAGGCTCTCTGGATACCTGGCTTGCTAGTGCAAAAAATCGTGGTGGCACAGGAGGAACTCTGACAAAAGTACTACCAGCACTACCGACTCCTGAGGCTCCCGGTCGTCCTTGACCTTGGTCTTGCCTAAGCCTTGGGCACTCCTTAGCCCAATGTCCTGGCTGACGGCAGTAATTGCAGAGATCGGTTCCAAGAGTACAAGGTTTGTTACCATGAAACCTCTGACACTTAGGACAACGGCCTTTTGCAGCTTTCTTGATTTTCTTGGAAGGTCCTTGATCACCTCCCACACTAGGCCTTTTATCCATTAACCTTGAATGTACCGGAACCCTTGGCTCAACGGCCTTTTCATTGGGTTTTGCTTCCATCAACTCCCTTTCCAACACTAAGGCTTTTTGGACAGCCTCATGATAGGTCCGAACTCCTATCACTGTCAAGAAACTCCTCAGCTCCACCTTAAGTCCACGAATGAACTTCTTTGCCTTTAGTTCATCTTTCCCGGCCAAATGAGGTGCATACCGAAAAAGAGAACTAAACTTGCTTTCATACTCATGAACTGTTAGCCTTCCCTGGATTAGTTCATCAAACTCAATCCGCTTTTGATCCTGGGCAGCCTCACTATTGAATTCATTTCGAAACTCCTTCTCGAATTCAATCCAATCAAGCTCTTTAGGCCTTTGCCCGATCCTCCCTTCATTATAAGCATCAAGCCTTTCCATGACATCCTTCCACCATAATGAAGCCTTGCCCTCTAAAAAGAAAGGTACTAAATCCATCTTTACTTTGTCATCCAACTTCATGTTCTTGAAGATCTCATTAATCTGGTACAACCACCCTTCTGCCATATCGGGATCTCCTATGCCATTGAACTTGGGAGTATTAATATCCCGGCATAAGGAAACAAGTCCCATATGGTCTGGAATGACGGGTCTCCTCCGTCTCCTCCTTGGATGGATGTCCTCCTCATCTTCCTCCTCACTGTCCTCTTCACTGTCCTCACTGGACTCCACTTGAACATGCTCATTAAATGGTTCCTGACCTTGCACTTGCCCCTGGGGCGGGGGATTTCTCCCCTGACCTTGGTGCACCGCTGGGCCTTGGTGCACTTCGGCCCTTACCCCATTAGGGTCCTCCAAGGTCTCCCCCTGAACTGGAGGTTGAGCACGCTCTTCAAGCAAAATGGCCATGCCATGTAACATCCGGTCCATCGACTCATTTAGTCTCCTCAACAAGGAAACCACTTCCCTCATGTCTGCCCCACTGGGGTCACTAGTTCCTGCACCGGAACCCTGAGCCTCAGCAGTAGTACCAGCCCGTGTATTCACCATACCTGCAACCACAGCCAGAAGACCATATCCAGAGCAACTTATAAGCAGTACTAACCACACTTAACACAAGAACACTTTGATCTTAGTTCACTTATTGCCTCTACTAGGAACATTAACCCGCTCTGATACCAATTTTCTGTGACGGAACGGGGCCCAGTGCCCCTAATCTTGTAGGCTCTTAGGGATAATGAATCCCACTAGTTACAGTTGGCTAACTATTACTCGTCAATATAAATTAAAACAATTTATATGCAACTAGTTACTTAGCCTACTTAGATTAAGTTATGCATGCTTCTGACTTGGCAATGCAACCGAAATTTAAAAGTCTTGAATTAAAACATTGCTCGAGCATTTCATTAAAACATACTGAAAACGTACCAAGTCATTGAAATACTAGTTGCTTTAACTACAAGTAACAGTTTTGTGCATACATTACAACTCTAGCATGCACCCAAAAGTAACAAGATGGATTTACATCCTAATGTATCCCAATAGAGGCAACTTACTTAGTACACCAAGTACTATGTACAAGAGACAAAATTACTAACTACTAAGATCATTTACTTGAGCCCACCTTGAGCTAAGCCAAGCTCCAAGTGTAGCCCTTCACTAGACCTTGTTCTTGTGTACTCTTAGCCTCTACACTGTAAAGGCACAACTTGGTTAGCACATAACTTATACTGCAAGAAACTAGAATCACTAGGATTCTCAATAAAATACCTGCAAAACAGAAAGCTTAGGCCTCAACTATCACCTCAGTGATTAGGCCCGGGATTAGATCCTGCACAATAAAACTAAGGGAATGAGTACTTAAAAGTACTCAGTAAGGATTCCCTTCTTGAATACCTGCAAAGAAATATGCAACAAATATGCAATATGGCAACCAAGCAATCAAACATGCAATTCAAACAACAAACAATCAACAAAATGCCAAAAATGCAATGTATGGATGTATGGTATGGAATGCACACGACACATGCACTTGGGACTTTCTGCACTTAAGTGCCTTAATTCTTGCCGTGAGCTCAAACGGCTGAGGTACTTGAGATACTGGCCCTCGTATCCCGGACACTTTACCTCAATTAAGTCCCATCTACGGGTTCTAGAGTAGGTCGTCACCTATCTCAAACTTACCCGCCTTTACCCTTGATTTATTGTACAGGGTAGTCTTACTATGTGGTTTAACTAGTCAAACCCTCAAGGTTTAACTCAAAATACTACTAGTGGCTCACTTACCAAACCAAATGGCTTGGTTGGGATCGACTTAGGTTTTTCTCTCTATTAACCATATGTAATTGGTACTCTATATGGCCAATAAAGAGTCTGAAAACCCACTTAATCCCCTTAATTTCCATTTAAAAACTTAAATACTATGAGTTACTTAGCCACCAAGTCACATTTCTTTTATACTTAACCACACAACTTGACTACCTTCCAAATAACGCACAATTCCCGCCTTAGGAACGAATCCTAGACCCAACCGAGGCTATGGAACGTCTTAGAATAGCCTAGGGATAGAAACCGAGAGTCTAAGTTAATCTTAGGATGGCCGGAAATCGAGGCCAATTTTGCACTTGGCGACGCGGCGCCAAAGAGCAAATGCTTTTGGCGACGCGGCGCCGCCGAGCAAACGCTCTGTGTACATTTTCGCTTCTTGGCGCCGCGGCGCCAATTCACGGACGAATTGGCGACGCGTCGCCAACTCAATTTTTCTGGGTTTATGCGACAGCGTCGCTCTTGTACACAAGCTACTCAAACTCTCTCATTTCTCATCCAAACTTAATGGGTCTTGTTTCTAATTCATCCCAACACACAAAGCTACAAAACCATGCATTATTTGAGCTTAATTACTTGAACCCTTACCTCAATTTTAGTCACAAAGCAAGCAATGAAACACAAGCTTTTCTAGCTCCACAAGCTTCCTTGAGTTCCAAGTCTAAAACCAACGAAAATTGGCACCCAAACCAATCAAACCAAGACCATTTCTAGCTCTAGAAACAACCTATAAACACACCAAATGATCTCAAGAAGCTTACCTACGAAATTGGATTCCAAAACAAGCTTCCAAAGATCAAATGAAGCAAGAACACCTCAACCAAAGTTGGTGATCATTTCTAACACCTTGGGCACCCTTAATTCAATGGAATCTTGCAAGAAAATGGAAGCTTGGGCTGTGATTTTGGGAGAGGAGAGGGAGCTACGAAAATTTGGAACTTAGAACTAATGGCTAAGGATGAAGGAACTTAGCTTATAAGCATTCAAAACAACTTTTCCCTCCCTTGCACTTTAGTCCTCAAACTTTCAAAAGCTTCAAATAGCTCACCAAACTCTCACCCAAAACCACCTTTCTTTGTTCTAAAGGGTACTAAAAGCTTCTCAAACTTAATTTTCTTGAACACTTTAGCCACTTAAGTTCTAAATGGCTCAAAAAGAACACTTAGTGCCACAAGTTGTCAAAACTTACTAGGATGATTCTAAAAGCTAGAACAACTAATGGTCTTGACTTAACTATGCCAAATCACACTTAGGAACTCACTTAACTTGATTAAGCTCATGTTACTTGCTTAACAAGGCGCTAATTTGAGGTACTTAATTTCATAAACACTTAATCAAAGTAAATAAACACTTACTTGATTAGTTAACTAGGAGAGCTGTCACAGCCTCTATTGGGATACATTAGGATGTAAATCCATCTTGTTACTTTTGGGTGCATGCTAGAGTTATATGTATGCACAAAACTGTTACTTGTAGTTAAAGCAACTAGTATTTCAATGACTTGGTACGTTTTTAGTATGTTTTGAGTAAATGCTCGAGCAATGTTTTAATTCAAGATTTTTAAATTTCGGTTGCATTGCCAAGTTAGAAGCATGCATAACTTAATCTGAGTAGGCTAAGTAACTAGTTGCATATAAATTGTTTTAATTTATATTGACGAGTAATAGTTAGCCAATTGTAACTAGTGGGATTCATTATCCCTAAGAGCCTACAAGATTAGGGGCACTGGGGCTCCGTTCCGTCACAGCCTGACTTTCGCCCACCTCACCTCGCCTCCTCCCCTCCATGCCTAGCCTCATAGCCTCACCTCCGCGCCTTGCCTCACCACCCTGACTCCTTGCCTCTTTACTAATTTCAGTTTTCATTTTTTGTTGATTTTGTAAATCTGGGTGTTTGAATTTGTAGATCTAGGTGTTTGATCGTTGATTTTATTTTCATTTTTTTAATTTTTAGCTAATTTTGTGTTTGATTTTTGAATTTCTTGCAACTTCTGAAAATTTTTTGAATTTTGAATTTTTTATTAATTTCATGGAAAATTTTATGAATTCCATTAATTTTTTAAATTTTCAGTTCATGTATTTATAGTTTTTTAATTTTTGAATTTATTATGAATTTTTCAATTTTTTTGTTAATTTTAAATTTCTTTTCAATTTTGGTAAGTTTTTATGAATTTTAGATAATTTTTTTGAATTTTATGAATTTTTAGTTAATTTTTGTGAAATTATATTTTTTTGAATTTTTACTATATTTTTTAAATTTTTATGTAATAGTAAAATCCTAGTTATATAATTTTACTAAATATAATTTTTAGTGAATATAATGTATAATTTAAATATTAAGTATTTTAATTTTTTTATTTTTCTTAAAATGATAGTTTCTAATGGCTCTTCATTGGAAAGTGCTTTACCTTTTGTAAAAAAATTTCAAGGTAAATTTACGAACGGCCATTGGTAAAAGTTAAATAGTTGGTGAAAAGGATATGATCTTAGACCGTTGATAATTACCATTGGTCTGTTTCCAACGACTACATCTTAGAAATTACCACCACCTTTGTTTTAAGTCATTGATAAAAAACTTTCCAATGCGTTGATTACCAACACGTCACTACCAACAAGTGGCCATTGATAACAGCAGTTGATAAATGTTGACTTTTAGTAGTGATAATTGTCAATGTCGTAATAAAATATGCTTTTTTTTTATTTGTTTGAAATGTTAAATTATGAACTCTTATATCTTTTGATTATCTTATTCTAAAAAACTAGAATTAGTATATTTCTAGGCAATCGACCATGAAAAGTGGGAGACAACCCTTTAGTTTTTTTTTTCAAAAAAATTAACTAAATATCTTTATGTTTTACCTGAAAAAGTAATAGTAATATTTCTTTTTCAAAATTCATTTTTGAAGTTTTTAAATAGTTTTAAAGAATTATTCAATCAAAAGTTAAATAAAAAGTGTACATATTTAGTGGCTATAGAAATACTTTATTTTGGAAATTAATAAAGTTTGATAGCTTATCTCAAATTAAAACTAAAGGTTACTCAAAGTAATATTTATTTGTATGTATACTATTGAGAATTAACTCAAAAAATTTTTATTTAGATGATTGTATTTTTTTTTATACTTAAAAAATTTAGAAGAGAATGGTTATAAGGGAGATATTCTCCTCATAATTGTGTTATAGGTTGAAGCAACCAATGTTTTATACGAACTCTCTTGTCAGTACGTCGGTCGCAAAAAACCGACCAATAAATTAATCGATACTAACGGATAAACCATTTAGTCGCCTACTGACGACAAAACAATTGGTTATGGGAAATCCAACGTTTGCATGGTCATTTATGTAGCCTTGTTTGGCTGCCCAAACGACAAACGAAACCGTGACTCACGACCCTTGGAAGGCAATAATCGGTTGCCGCTCACCCAACGACGAACGGTTTCATGCCTCACGCCTTGAATAAGACAAATTCTATCTCTCAAGATTAAAATCGATTTCCACGTTCTAGTATTTTGTCAAACAAAATTACCTGCCCCTTCAACCCAAAAGCATCTTTAGCACCAGTTAGCCTAAAGTTAGTTGTAAAAGCGCATGTATCCTAATTTTAAAAATAAAGGGTTAAAGTTAGTCCTATATGCATGTGTGTGTCTATATGTATTCTGTAACACCCCATATCTTACATAGGTAAAATTATGGGAAGTCTTATATGGATATATAGACTCTAATTTCAGAACATAAACACTTAGCGCTTATCCTTTTTATAAACGATAACTCATGTGGTGTTGACAGGTATTCTGTTGACCGGTTCTGGACTTGAGTTGTTATAAATAGTACCAGAGCCGACCCAAGACCACGATGGTGTAGCAAGAGGCCCATTATTTTTAAGCAATCAAAGTTTATGGGTTATATCTCAAACTATATAATTCTCTGTTTTACAAAATTTGACTATTTTACTATTCACAGCAATTAATTTATAATTTTATTTTTTTCAAAATTTATTATAAAAACATGAATATTTTATATGGAAATGAAACTTTAAATATTAAAGTTTCTAAATATCATTTTTAAGATTTTTTTAATACATATTAATATAAACATGTTCAAGTCAAATTTCAGTCAAAAAAAGATAAATGGGTCAATTAATATAAAATGAAGTGAGTATATAATTTAGAACATGTGTTACAATTCTCTTTAGATAGAAAAAAAATCCATCGAAATAAATTGGTTTTTGAAGGCAAGCAATTCAGATCAGCCGAAATCTTGTTCCAGGTTCAAAGTTATTCTTTCCTATTGGATTTAGCATAGGTCCTCAAAGATTCCTTTGTCGTGGTCAAATTGTTGTAAAAATCTTGCTTGTGTTCTGAAAGGTTGAAGACAACTGGTAGTAGCACATAAATGAGCAAATTTGGGGAGCAAAGCTTTCTTGTCCAGAGACTATTATGTTTAGTTCTTTCTATAGAGAAAATTTCAAAAGGTGATCTTGTCTGGAGTTGTAAGATTATTATAGGCAGGCTATTTCTAAAACGAGTCCCAGCACAACCTGTACCAACCTTGAGTAGGCAATTTCATTCTCAGCAGCTCATATCCATGTGTTTGTAGATGACTAGGACTAGCAGCTACATCCATGCTAACCATAGCAGCGGTAATGGACCCCAACTTTAGACAGAAGGCATTTCTAACTTTCAAAAGGTTTTGCCACACAAAAGAAACAATAGAAATCTTCTATTTTTCCCAAAGATCCTTGCCTTTTAAGTGGTAACTGTGTACCCATTGGACCCATCCTTTTTATGTATCGTCTAAAGCATACATAACAGAAGAGATTGGTTCCACACATGAAGTTGTTTAGCTCCCAGACCACTTTCTTTTTTAGGTACAACAATTTTGCTCGAGGCTAGTGCAAGCCTAGATTTAATATTAGATGCACCACACAAAAAAAAAAATCCTACATTTAGCCTCCACTTTTCTCAATAACTCCATTCGGCAAAATAAACACAAACAAATAGTACACCATTAAACTGTGTAGAACAGACTGGATCAACTGCCATCTGCCTATATAAGAGAGATGTTTTGCTCCATAAAAATCAATTCTGGAAGTTATTTTATCAATTAGACCATCATGCTCATTGGCTTTAAGGCGGAAGGAACTAAGGGGGACTCCCAAATATTTAAAAGGAATCTGACCCTCATAGAAATTTGAGCCTACTCAAGATCTCATCTTTCAAATGTTGATCCATACCACCGAAATATATCTTAGTCTTCTCTTAACTCGGTCGAAGGCCAGAGATATCTACAAACTACAACATATAATTCCACAAGACATTAACAGAACTAAGTTCACCTTTACACATCAAGAGGAGATCATCAGCGAAATCCAGATGAGTTGTTTTCCGCTGATGACATTTTGGATGAAAGTCCCTTCCTTTCTATGAATGGTTTCAGATACTGAGAGAACATTTAAATACAAATCACAAATAAGTAGGGGGATAGTGGGTCTCCCTGGCAGGGGTCTTTTCTGCCTTTAAAGAAACCTTCCACAGAACCATTAATACAAAGAGACAATATGGGAGTAGTAACACATGTCATAACCAAATCCAAAAATTTTTGAGGAAATTGAAGGGCAAGAAAAGAGTCTTCAAGAAACTGCCAATGTATAGAATAATAGGCTTTGCTGATATCCAATTGGATCATAAATGTTCGAGAAATATTTTTCTCAAATAATGATTCAAAAGTTCATCCCCAGCAAAATATTCTCAATTATGGACCTGCCAGGAATAAAGGCTACTTGAATTGGGTTAATAATTAGGTCCAAGACATGTTTCATTCGATTAAGCAAAATTTTAGTGAGACATTTATATATTACATTGCAACACATAATAGGTCTGAAATCTGAGACTCTTTCGAGTATCACTCTTCTTAGGTATTAGAACCAGCCCAATAACTTCTGGTAAGAATCAATAAAAGCTGCCACTCCTTGCTCATGGCCTAGTCTGGAATTGCCTGAAACATCCTCCACATTCCATATTCTAGACTTTGTTCTTCACTGAAGCATCATGGCATGGAAAAATTTAGTGTTTGCATCAGCTTCGTGCATCTAATTTAGTTTAGATTTCTACTTGTCCTAACTTTTCCCTACTTTAAGGAGCTTCTAGTATGACAAATGAGCTTTTCTTTCAACAAGAATCAGCCCTTGATTTCGTCTGTCCTACTATACAGTTTATTTTGTAGCTCACTCAAATGATCTAAGGCCTCTTTCACCTTTACTTGGATGTTTGCAAGTCTCACTGCTGCACTTTAACAATTGTAACCCAAGTGTAGGTTGTCGCAAGTAATAAATCTCGGGGGTCCGAGTGTCGATCCATAGGGAAATGAATTAAAAATATAAATTACAGGATTTTAAGAGAGAAATTATTTGGTGCAAAGTGTGAACAAGTGTAAATTAAAATTAAAATTCAATTAAAATAGCTAAGGTTAGGGGATCCACTTTTAGTATATCAGTTATGATTAATTTTAGCCCATCTTACCACTCAATTGAGATCCACACATAAAGGAGGTCCCAATTGGGGAATTTAGTTAGTATTAACGTTCATTGATCTTAAAATTCCAACGCTTGCTAATGGGTTCAAGTATTCATCATGCTAACCTTTGTCTACAATAACTCAAGATTCCAACATAGCCGGCAGAGCCATGTTCTACAAAGGGAATCAAGCAGCTTTTGTACCAATGATTGACTATGATAAATCAAGACTCCCACTTAACAAGGAAGGAAGTTAAATAGATTAAGGAAGAAAATACCGTTAACATTGCGATCCATTCAAATCAATTATAACATTTATACCAAAAGCTTCACCCTTTCATCTTAGCAAAAAGAAGATTAGTTAGACATAATAAAAGTAAACAACATGTAGAAAGATGAAATAAACATAAATTAAAAGATCAAAATGAAGAAGAGAAAGAATGAGAAAACACTTGGACAGAGCTTCGGTATTGAAAACTAGAACAAGAACAAAGGAAAAAATCTAAAAATGATACAAGAACATAAAGGAGGCATAAGAAAATGGCCTCCTTCACCCTCTCCCCAAGGTGCCTATTTATAGAGTTTTGGGGTGGGTGAAATGGTAAAAATAAAATGGTAAAATGTAGGTAAATACAAATTAATAATGGCAGGCTGTAACTTCTTTCAATTTTTTGGCCATCGTATACATCAGATCAGCTCTTCCTCAAAGAAAAGAAGTTGTAGATCTCCTCTTTAGCTTCGAATCAATAGCTTGCTCATTCAAATCGGACATTCGTCGCTCAAGTTATGATTTTTTTACCGAAACTGCTCTTTAGCACTCAAGATAACAAAGGATCTCATCTATAATCAGATTTCGGCAATGGAAATGATCAAACTAGCTTGCGGAATGAAGCAAATTGAAGATCTATACGTTTACTTTCAGATGAATTTAGAATCACTCAATTTCGATGCCTACAGCTCCAGATATGATTTTTTTTCTCATGAAGATCCGCCAAGTGATGATTTTTACCTACACAAAAAATAATTATTTAATATATATATCTTAATATTAATGAACAGTAAACCACGTATGTACAGTGAATATGCGTATGAATAGTGAAATAAGCGTATGAACAGTAAGTCGGTGAATAGTGACATGCGAATAGTAAAAGCGCGTATGAATAATAAAAATGCGTGAATAGTAACCCAGTGGAAAAATGCTCAGAATATAAAAATTAATCATACTCAAAGTGTATAATGATAATTTAAACCCTTAATAATAATATACTTATGAGTAATCATCACACCCCCCAACTAGGTTCTTGAGTCCCTAGCAAGTGTAACCTAAGAAAATAAACAAAATACATAATCTAACAACTCATGACAGATCATGCTATGAATATATAACACTTGTAAACTTGATTTGCAAGTAATTAATGAAAGGAGAAAAAGTTACGTCCTTGTTACCAAAGGTAGAGAATCACTCTCTAAGTATTTGCACTTATTTTAAGGTGAGTTTGTGAACAGCTCACTTTGTGTTTCTCAATCCAGAGCTTGCAAGTGGATCCAACTTCACCCTCACTAGATTCCCAAAAGGGGACTGCTTGTAAATTGAAGTCCAATGATCTTTATACAAGGTTGTAATGAGGCTGGGTTTGGTGAAAGCGAAAATCGGATGGAGACTTTTTGATGGTGGAGTTTAAAAGAACTAGTAATACAATGAACAATAATTATGGGCACCTAAAATACTAAATACCCAAATCAACCCTAGTCTCTAAGTCCTCTCCAAAACACAATTCCTTATCAACACATAAATTTAGAAAACAAATATGGTTGAGTTTTAAATTTATTGAATTTAACACTTTTTTTTTTACCTCTCAGTTTCAAAATAGCTAGCCTCATTCGACTTGCACAAATATTAAAGTTGGAGTTTTTTTTTTTTTTTACTATCTCCCATGATTATGCATTTATCTGTCAGAAAAAGATAAAAGAAGATGTCTTTCATTTTTGATTTAGTAAGGATTCCTCATGGGTATGAGCATATATAATTTTAATTGAAAGGGAAAGGGAACATTTTTTTTTAGACTGCCATAAAGGAAAAAAAGGTCAAGTATTATGAAATGAAAGAGTTTTTTTTTTAACATTATTTTGCGAGAGCTTTTTCTTATGGTCTCACTTTTACTTTTTTTTTTAGACTGCCATAAAGGAAAAAAAGGTCAAGTATTATGAAATGAAAGAGTTTTTTTTTTAACATTATTTTGCGAGAGCTTTTTCTTATGGTCTCACTTTTACTTTTTTTGTTTATTGTAAATAACAAATCAACATTGGTTTAAAACTCAACCATCCAATGATACACACTCAATTTTTATTATTCAAGCTCAATTCACCCCAAATTTTTCCACTATGACAAATTAAACATAAGATAACCTAACATATTCTGAAGTACACCCCACATTTATTCTTTATTTTACCAAAAACAACACATTCATTGCAATTCTCTAAGCCCATAATCACATAAGTATCACTAGTTCTAAGGACATTAAAGGATCAAAATGAAGTGGAAGTAATTAAACATATAAGGTTCAAACAAAGAATAAGGCTATAAGGCTCAAAAGGGTTCACTAAGAGATAATGTACAAGGTTAGCCTTTTGGTAAGTGGTTGGCCCTAGTAAGTGGTTGGCCCTAAAATGCTATCTTCTTCCTTAAATTTACATACAAGAAGTGAGGTTGCATGGGTCCTTAAGGTCACCCATCCAAACACGGTCTAGCTCAAAACATAAAGTAAGCACTCTCAACAAAGAAATTCACACATCCTAATAAATACTAATGGCTCAAAAGTGCTCACCGGTTATTTATTTTCCTCAGGTAATAAGCAACATACTTTAATTGCTTTTAAAAATTAACAACCATTACAAATTTACAAAGCATATATCCAATGATGATATTTTCATGAGTTGGGTTCCTAAATGCAAACAAACAACCTAAATTCATGCTAAATGTTCCTACATGCAACTATCATGTAAACATGTACTTGAACATGGAAAAATAAAATAAAATTAAAAATGAAAATCATTAATCAACACTACCACAAAATATAAAAAAATGACAATAAAACTAACAAATTATGCAAGAGAATAGATGTTTTGAATCAATATTTAGGTTTCATCTAATATTTTCTTTAGAAAATATAGATTACTTGTGAGATATGTTATCCAAATAGGGTTGAAACCTAGCTATCCCAAAATGTTATGACTAGCATGCCTAATAGGATGCGTCTCAAGAGTAAGATTACTCCTTACTCAGCCATCCTAAACTAAGGGCTTTGTCCAATAGCTTTAATATTAGCATGAGAAAAACTATCCTAAAAGAAGAAAAAATATGACAATTATCCCTCCCCCCAACCAGATTAAGACACTGTCCCCAATGTCAAAACATAGAAAAGAAGAGTGAAGAAGAAATTACCTGAAATAGTAGTTATTGAAAATGAAAAACCTGAAATAACTTAAACCAAAATAAAGAAAATGCTGATAATAAAACTAAAAGACAAGATAAAAAGATCCAGAAGTCTGATTGCTCTCTTCCACAATGCTTCTCACTTATTAACAAAAATAAAAATGACAAGCAGAGTAAAGGATCCTGCAAGGTAAAGGATATTTATAAGATGGAACTGATTGGGAAATACTGTCGTATCTAGTCTATCTGAATCACTGCTGGATCTGGCTCAGGAACAAAAGCTTGCATTTTGTCTAGCAATTCTTTAGTAGTTGATGCGGATATTAGGATCCGCCGTACCGTTTCTAAGATAAATTTCTCCTGCATAGCATGATCCATAAAAGATAACAGACCTGCAAAGAAATTGTTAACATTCAACAGCCCAATGGGTTTCTGGTGCAAATTAAGTTGGGCCATGGAAGTAATTTGAAAAATTTCCCCCAATGTGCCAAACCCTCCTGGTAAAGCAATAAAGGCATCAGAATTACAGAGCATTTGCAACAAATGCTCTTGCAAGTTTTTAACCACTAATTCTTCTCCAATCGTGCCTCCATAAATCAATTTCAAAGGTACAGGGATGATATCCAAAACTTGGCTACCCCCTATAGATTCTGCTGTTACCACACCTCCCATTAATTCGATACTACCTCCCCCATAAACCCAATGTATTTTTCGCTCATCTAGTACTCTAACCAAATGGTTGGCTGCACTAAAAAACTCTTCATCTTTTCTAGGAAAAGCTCCACAAGTAGATATTATTGCGAAATGCTATAAACGGAAACTGAACGGAAATGCTGCCAAAATTTACATAAAATGCTACTAAAATATAACACAGTTAAAATTTTTTACTGTTTGTGCAACTTTCAATGGAGTAGGGCCCTTACCTTAATGGAGTAGGTGGTTTAGTATTGGAAAGTCAATATGCACACATGACATATATAAGCAATTTATTTACATTATAACTATATTTATATTATATGAATATAAGATAGTTATTATGTATTTATGTTGAGGGTTTTTATTATTTGTTTTACAAATGAACCAAATGGCTGGTAATGAACGCAAGTGGATGTAACAAAGGACAGATGTAGATAGGTATATGAATCCTAGATTTATGGCTAGTGTTAATGAGTTTTTACAGTTTGCTTATAGTAGGATAGATCAGAAATGATTAAATGCCCTTGTCACAAATGTTATAATAGATTTTATATAATATAAGAGAAAGTAGGAGAGCATATGTATCGATATGAATTTATGTCAAACTATTACATATGACACTCTCACAATGAACAAGATGATAGCAGTTTGCACAATTTCAGTATGGCCCGTACCTATTTTGCATTACACTCAAATGACGCAATAAGTGGGAAATCAAGATGGTACATGAATCATTTAGTCCATTATCATCGAATGTAGGATCTGGAAAAAGTGAAAGAATGTTAGTAGATGAAGAGTTTATCGATGCAGATGTCGAAAAAGCTGATAACGTCAGTGATAATAATGGTAATATGTTTGATGTATCTCAAATAAGAGAAAGGTTACCTAATCCGACTACACAACAATTTTATAATTTTTTGGATGATGCAAATACACCGTTGTGGGATGGGTGCACTAAACATACATGATTCTCTGCAATGACCCAATTCTTAAGTTGCAAAAGTTAGTTTAATATGACAAATCGTTGTTTTGATCGAGTGTTAGAGCTTATGAAAGAAATGTTGCCCGAAACTAATAAACTCCCAGACATGCTATATGATACGAAACAACTCACAAAAGGACTTGGGTTGTCATATATTAAAATTCATGCTTGTGAGAATAACTGTATGTTATTCTATCGGGAAGATGAGAAATTAACACATTGCCGTGAATGTGGGAGTAGTAGATATAAAGAAATAGTAACCTCTAGAAGAAGGAAGTTGATTCCCAAAAAAATGTTACAATATCTACCAATAACTAGTAGGTTGAAGTGCTTGTACATGTCATAAAAAATAGTGACTCACATTGACTTGGCATGCTTATAATAGATCGTGCAATGATGGAAGTATGAGTCATCCATGTTAGTCTAAAGCATGGGCCATGTAGACCGAACATTCCCATCATTCACTGCTGAAATCAGAAATGTTATGCTTGAATTATGTACCGATGGATTTAACATGAATAATGTTATTGGTGGAACATACACGATATGACTGATCTTTATAGTTCTTTACAATTTTCCGCCGGATCTATGTATGAAAAAACCCTTCATTTTTATGACTTTCCTAATTCTTAGTCTTAGAGCTCCGGGTCATAACATTGATGTATTTTTACGACCATTGATTGAGGAGCTCAAAACTTTATGGTCGAAAGGGGTTATTACATAGGACAGTTCTCGACAACATAATTTTGTTATGAAGACATGTTTATTATGGACAATTAATGATCTTTTTGCACTAGGAAACCTTTCGGGCTGGAGTACCCATAGTAAGCTTGCGTGCCCATATTGTATGGATGAAATTGACACATTTATATTAAAGAAATGTAGAAAGCCATGTTGGTTTGATTGTCACATGGTGTTTTTACCATAGAATCACACATTCCGTTCGAATGTAATATCATTCATCCCAGGGAAGAAGTTTAGTGTTGTCGCTAGTACATATAAGTCAGGCGAGTAAATTCATGATATGTTGGTTGGCTATTGTTTTCCTCCATTTGGCTATGCATATGATAAATACCGAGTTGTAAGGTTTGGAGAGTTGCATAATTGGTTAAAGCAGTGTATATTCTGGGAGTTACCATACTGGAAGCATTTGTTAATCTGCCATAATTTGGATGTCATGCATATTGAAAAAAATTGTTTTGAGAATATTTTTAATATTGTTATGAATATATAGGGGAAAACAAAAAATAATTCAAATTCTCACCTTTCGCTTGAGGAATTAAAAAATACGCATTGTGAACTACATTTACAAAATGTTATGGGGAACTGTGTGAAACCAAAAGCATCTTATATGTTGATTTGGGAACATGTAGGAGAAGTTACTCTGTGGCTAAGAATGATAAAGATGTCTGATTGGTATGCTTCAAACTTGGGTCGAACAGTTAACTTGAGTAACGGTACATTTTATAACTTCAAGAGCCATGATTGTCATCTGTTTATTCAGAGGTTGCTTCCTATTACATTACGTGGGTACATGCCAGGTCTTATATGGGATATGATTTCTGAACTTTATTCATTTTTCAGAACATCATGTACAAGTAGGATTCGATTTGATAATATACAACAATTAGAGCTGAATATGGTGGTTACCATATGTAAGCTAGAAAAGATATTCCCTTCTGCTTTTTTTTATTCGATCAAACATCTTGTCATCCACCTCCCTCATAAGGCAAAGTTGTGTGGTCCAGTTCAATTTTGATGGATGTATCCGTTGGAGAGGTAATCTTCAGTTTTACATTCATATTTCTGTCATTATTTTTCATATATTATATGTCAATAATTGTTCTTTTTTTTTAACTTGGCAGACTCATGCGGTCATTGAAGCGAAAGGCCAGAAATAAAGCTGTAATTGAAGGTTCAATTGTCGAAGCATACTTGGTCCAGGAAATGTCTACATTTTATAGCCATTACTTTGAATCAAATATTTCTACAAGGTTAAACAAAGTGCATGAAATGATGACATCAATCTACCCATGGCTCATGTTGAGGGTCAATTGCTATATATTTTTAATGCAAGATGTCGTAATATACCTAACCACGGCTGTCAACATTTACTGGATACCATTGAGAGACATCAAGTGCACATCTACACTTTGCGCAACTGCAATGAAATTACACCGATTGTTATGTGCCATATAATGTAAACTAGTGTTAAGGTTTTTTCTTTCAATCAGTTTGCTATAATTCATTTATAGGTAAATATCATTTTAGGCACTTTGACTCTTATATATCGACAAGATTTCCCCAATTCAATGAAACTTAATTACAAAGTTATCGAGATGAACATTTCATCCAATGGTTCTTATCATACGTGAGTATTATGATTGATAATTTTTATGTACTTAAATGTGTTGTGTTTGTATTTACTCAGCAGTTATGTTATTATATCAACATACTATTTTTAGGCTGACCATTTAAAAGATAAATTAGATCCTCGCATTATGCACTTAGCCTGTAGTCATATTCGACTTGGCACATCATACCATGGATGTATTGTGAATGGCTTTCATTTCCACACACAATCCTATGGCAAATACAAAGCGACACAGAATTATGGTGTTTGCATTTAGGGTGAGATATAGGGATCTGGTGGGTATGATTTTTATGGGCTTATTGATGAGATTATACACATTGAGGACCACGAGAGTGGGCATGAAGTCATGATGCTGTTCCAATGTACTTGGTTTGATCCGACACATGGCATTCGAAGTTACACACATATCAGTGTCATTAACATTAAATTGAAGTCTAGATTGTCACCACCTAAGCCATTTATCTTTGTGAGACAGGCTTAACAAATTTACTACTGTGAGTACCCTAACAAGAATCTTTATCAGTGGTGGGTTGTTATTAAGACGAAGCCACAAGCTTTCATTGATTGTTCATCGAATAATATTAGGGATCAGTCTGAGGACAATGAGGAAATGTCTGATGAGCAATCACGTGTTTTAGAAACCACAGACAAGCCGTTCCAAGAAGCATTTTAAGTGAAGTACCCATGGTAACAACTGATGACACCGCCCTTGATGAGATTAATATACTCATTGATTTCACTTGTTATCCTGAAATCGTTCAAGACATGGATCAGAATATTGAGGTCACACAAGATGGTGGTGATTCATTAAATGATGAGACATCGTTAGTTAGTTTAGAGTAAGTTGAAGTCGATGATGTTTGATTAAGTGTAATTGTTCAAAACATCTACATGTTTTATTTAAAAGTGTAATAACTTTGAATGCATTTACGTTTTAGACTGAAATGATATTAAATTTAATCATCACATATATAATTACCATGTTGAAATGAATATATCAATTTTTATCAGTATAAAAATATAATAATTACTTTAACAACAGTGATAATGATGTTAATAAATTTGGGACATTCAATTTGACCATATACATTAAAATCATAACTTTAAATTTGAGTACATAAATATTATCATTAATTATTCAACTCAACAAAAATGATATATATAATATATATACTTTATTACGAAATATAAATACTCCTAGCTATATATATATATATATATATATATATATATATATATATATATATATATATATATATATATACATATATATATTATTATACAAACTTGACACCTAGGGCAGTGTGCTGTCCAACGATTTTGAGTTAATTTTATAAAACGTAGGATAAATGTAGGACAGAGTTACCTAGGATAGTGCACTATCCGACGGTTTTAAGTTAATTTTATAAAACGTAGGAAAACTGTAGGATAGAGTTACCTAGGGCAGTGCGTTATTCGACATTTTTGAGTTAATTTTATAAAATGTAGGAAAACAATAGGACAGAGTTACCTAGGCACTATTCAACCGTTTTAACACATTTTCAAAAATTGTAGGTAATGTATAGGAGTTATCCGACAATTTTAACACATATATTTAAATTATAAGAAATTTGTAGGCTAATTTCAAAAATACATAGGCAATAAAGCGGAAAACCAAATTGATGAGGGGTGAGTTAAATTTTTTTAGATCCTATGCTTTTTAGACATTCCTTAGTTATCGTAAAAAAACCGTAGGACGTTTTTCCTACGCTTTTCCTACAATTTGGTAAAACTGCAGGAAAATCGTAGGCCTTGAGGGTAGTTTAATTGCCATTTTTTCCCTTTAAATTCATGGAAGCTTCTCTCATTCCTCATAACTCTTCTCCCTCTCATTTGTGACGATCTCCTCCAACCCTCTCCCAAAATCCCCTTCAGAGATTCCTAAGCCAGGTATTTTTTATTTTTAAGTAGTTTTGTTCTTATATAATTCATATTTGCTATTATAGCGGTAATTTACATAATGCATGTTTTGTATGTTATATTTTTAAATGATAATTTTTTTTATTTTTGTAGTAATTTTATGGATTTTGTTAGTACTATGTATGTGGGTTAGTTATAAATAATTTTTACTGTAATAATGGTATGTTAAATATATACAGATGCATGTAATATGTATATGGTAAGTTAAAATTAATACAATATAGTAATATGTATATATGTGGTAAGTTATAAAAAATTGTTACTTCAATAATGTTGTTAGTTCAACAATGTTATTGTAATCAGTTAAAGTTAGTATAGTGATGTTATTTCAATAATGTTAGTATAATAAATGTTCTTACAGTTATAATAATTTAGAAATTAATGAATGTACTACAATAATAAAATTTAATAACTAAATGTTAGTGTAGTAATGGTCATTTATAACTAAATGACTGAAATGTAATGGTAATTTATAAATAAATTTTATGTAATAAACGGTTCTACAATAATTACAAAAATTAAAAATAAGTTACCCTTGAATTTTAGGATGGTTCATCCTAGACACTCAGCATAGGGTAAAAGCCTAGCGAAGGACTTATAGGACCCACGATGCAATCGTGGTCCACGAGGGCCTGTTTTGACACCTATCCAAGTGTCACAGACCCAGACTCAAACCCAGGTGCCACAGACCCCAGTGCCACATACCTAGGCTCAGACCCCGATCACATAGACTTAACCACACACCCAGTTGCCGTAAACTTTGATGCCTAGACCTTACGTGCCTCTAACATTTGGAGCATCGAGCTCTACATTTCATCAGTTTCGTGACACATAGACCTATGCCTATTACCCAGATATGAGTAAAATATCCAGGTTGCCTCATTACCAGCATACAGGTATCGAGCAGACCCCGTGGGAGCTCGATCCTAATTCGTACATTGTTCTAGATGAGATGGGTATATCCACTCATGTACTTAGCCTACACCAGACTCAGCAACATCAGCTGCCTCAGCAGTAGTAGCTAGATAATGGCGGACCAGCCGTCACACATGACGAGCAGGCAGCTGATGATGCCCTACTCCATGGAGGGCGAGGCCTGTGGGTAGCTCACTTACCTCCACCTCCACCTCCATAGAACTGTCTGATTACCATCCATCAATAGTAAGTGTTACTGACTCCTGCAAATTTAATTGTTGGTATGATTATCTGCTTTTTTAATTACATCAGTTTAATTACATCACTTCATATATATATCTTGCTATAATCTAAATTTGTTACAACTTTCTCACTGATGAGTCCGTTTATTTCACCGTAGCCTCCATTCATGTGAGGTTATGGGATGAAAGTTATATAGCTTGGACACATGCATCTTGTGCTTTACGAGAGGAGCACATCACTAAGTTAGAGGTAATTAGTTTCTGACGGATTTTTAAATGTTAGTTTCTATATGCACTAATTGATATTTTTTTCTCTTTTGATATTGCAGAACTATTTTTGTGACGGAACGGGGCCCCAGTGCCCCTAATCTTGTAGGCTCTTAGGGATAATGAATCCCACTAGTTACAGTTGGCTAACTATTACTCGTCAATATAAATTAAAACAATTTATATGCAACTAGTTACTTAGCCTACTCAGAATAAGTTATGCATGCTTCTGACTTGGCAATGCAACCGAAATTTAAAAGTCTGGAATTAAAACATTGCTCGAGCATTTCATTAAAACATACTGAAAACGTACCAAGTCATTGAAATACTAGTTGCTTTAACTACAAGTAACAGTTTTGTGCATACATTTAACTCTAGCATGCACCCAAAAGTAACAAGATGGATTTACATCCTAATGTATCCCAATAGAGGCAACTTACTTAGTACACAAAGTACTATGTACAAGAGACAAAATTACTAACTACTAAGATCATTTACTTGAGCCCACCTTGAGCTAAGCCAAGCTCCAAGTGTAGCCCTTCACTAGACCTTGTTCTTGTGTACTCTTAGCCTCTACACTGTAAAGGCACAACTTGGTTAGCACATAACTTATACTGCAAGAAACTAGAATCACTAGGATTCTCAATAAAATACCTGCAAAACAGAAAGCTTAGGCCTCAGCTATCACTTCAGTGATTAGGCCCGGGATTAGATCCTGCACAATAAAACTAAGGGAATGAGTACTTAAAAGTACTCAGTAAGGATTCCCTTCTTGAATACCTGCAAAGAAATATGCAACAAATATGCAATATGGCAACCAAGCAATCAAACATGCAATTCAAACAACAAACAATCAACAAAATGCCAAAAATGCAATGTATGGATGTATGATATGGAATGCACACAACACATGCACTTGGGACTTTCTGCACTTAAGTGCCTTAATTCTTGCCGTGAGCTCAAACGGCTGAGGTACTTGAGATACTGGCCCTCGTATCCCGGACACTTTACCTCAATTAAGTCCCATCTACGGGTTCTAGAGTAGGTCGTCACCTATCTCAAACTTACCCGCCTTTACCCTTGATTTATTGTACAGGGTAGTCTTACTATGTGGTTTAACTAGTCAAACCCTCAAGGTTTAACTCAAAATACTACTAGTGGCTCACTTACCAAACCAAATGGCTTGGTTGGGATCGACTTAGGTTTTTCTCTCTATTGACCATATGTAATTGATACTCTATATGGCCAATAAAGAGTCTAAAAACCCACTTAATCCCCTTAATTTCCATGTAAAAACTTAAATATTATGAGTTACTTAGCCACCAAGTCACATTTCTTTTACACTTAACCACACAACTTGACTACCTTCCAAATAACGCACAATTCCCGCCTTAGGAATGAATTCTAGACCCAACCGAGGCTATGGAACGTCTTAGAATAGCCTAGGGATAGAAACCGAGAGTCTAAGTTAATCTTAGGATGGCCGGAAATCGAGGCCAAATTGGCATTTGGCGACGCGGCGCCAAAGAGCAAATGCTTTTGGCGACGCGGCGCCGCCGAGTAAACGCTCTGTGTACATTTTCGCTTCTTGGCGCCGCGGCGCCAATTCACGGACGAATTGGCGACGCGTCGCCAACTCGATTTTCTGGGTTTATGCGACAGCGTCGCTCTTGTACACAAACTACTCAAACTCTCTCATTTCTAATCCAAACTTAATGGGTCTTGTTTCTAATTCATCCCAACACACAAAGCTACAAAACCATGCATTATTTGAGCTTAATTACTTGAACCCTTACCTCAATTTTAGCACACAAGCAAGCAATGCAACAAAGCCTCCTAAGCTCAATTGAGCTTCCTTGAGTTCCAAGCCTAAAACCAACGAAATTTGGCACCCAAACCAATCAAACCAAGACCATTTCTAGCTCTAGAAACAACCTATAAACACACCAAATGATCTCAAGAAGCTTACCTACGAAAATTGGATTCCAAAACAAGCTCCAAAGATCAAAGGAAGCAAGAACACTAGCAAAGGGGCTTAGTGATCTTTCTAACACCTTGGGCACCCTTAATTCAATGAGAATTTGCAAGAAAATGGAAGTTTGAGCTGCCAAATTTGAGAGGAAAGTGGAGCTACGAAATTTGGGAGCATAGAACAATTGGCTAAGTGAAGAAGAAGAAGAAGAAAACTTAGTTTATAAGCTTAATAAGCAACTTCCCTCCCCTTGCACTTAAGTCCTCATACTCTCAAAAGCTTCAAATAGGTCACTAACTCACTCTCAAAACTAACTTTTCTTTGTTTTAAAAGGTACTAAAAGCTTCTCAAACTTAATTTTCTTGAACACTTTAGCCACTTAAGTTCTAAATGGCTCAAAAAGAACACTTAGTGCCACAAGTTGTCAAAACTTACTAGGATGATTCTAAAAGCTAGAACAACTAATGGTCTTGACTTAACTATGCCAAATCACACTTAGGAACTCACTTAACTTGATTAAGCTTATGTTACTTGCTTAACAAGGCGCTAATTTGAGGTACTTAATTTCATAAACACTTAATCAAAGTAAATAAACACTTACTTGATTAGTTGACTAGGAGAGCTGTCACATCCTCCCCTCCTTCAGAAATTTGGTCCTCCAAATTCTGACTTAATTGAGCATACAAACTTGGATATTGCCTTAGCATATCCTGCTCGGTCTCCCAAGTGGCCTCTTCCTCCCCATGGTTAGACCATAGTACCTTGACCATTGGGATCCGTTTGGTCCTTAGTTTCCGGACTTGTCGGTCAAGAAACTTGATAGGATGTTCCTCATAACTTAGGTCCTCTCTCAAGGGAATAGTGGGCGGGGTTAACACTTGCCCAGGGTTCACAATGCACTTCCTTAAGGAACTCACATGAAACACATTATGAACATGGGCTAAACTTGGCGGTAAAGCCAACCGATAAGCCACTTTTCCTACCCTTTCGAGAATTTCAAAAGGACCAATAAACCTTGGTGCCAACTTACCCCTTTGACCAAACCTAGCCACACCTTTCATAGGTGAGACTTTAAGGAGTACTCGGTCTCCTACCTCAAACTCTAAATCTTTTCTTCGCACATTGGCGTACTTAGCTTGCCGGTCTGAGGCAGCTTTGATCCTTGTTTGGATCAACTTAATCTTTGCCGTGGTCTCGGCAATGATTTCTGGACCAACAATTATTTCATCAGCTTTATCTGCCCAACAATGAGGGGTCACACACTTACGCCCATACAAAGCCTCGTAGGGCGCCATCTTAGTAGCTTCTTGATAGCTATTATTATAAGCAAATTCAATCAAAGGCAGATGTTGGTCCCAATCCCCTTTGAAGTCCATCACACAACTTCGTAACATATCCTCCAAGGTTTGGATCACCCGCTCAGTCTGCCCGTCAGTCTGAGGGTGATATGCAGTACTTAGGTTCACAGCGGAACCCATAGCCTTTTGAAAGGCACTCCAAAACCTTGAAACAAAACGGGGATCTCTATCAGATACAATCTGATCAGGAATACCATGAAGTCTTACTACTTCTCGGATATACAACTGGGCTAATTTCTCCATGGTATAAGTGATTTTAATGGGGATAAAATGTGCAGATTTTGTTAACCTATCCACCACCACCCAAATGGAATCATGCTGACTTCTTGTGTTTGGCAACCCAACACAGAAGTCCATGGTGATGGATCCCCATTTCCTTTCTGGGAGTGGTAAACTTTGCAACATTCCTGATGGCCTTTGGTGCTCTGCCTTCACCATTTGACAGGTGAGGCACTTAGACACATATTCATACATGTCTCTTTTAAACTTTGGCCACCAAAAATGAGTCCTAAGGTCATGGTACATCTTATTCACACCAGGGTGAACATTAAACTTACTCGTATGTGCCTCCTGCAACACCTGTTGCCTTAATTCACTTGGCACATAGAGCCGGTCACCAAAATAAAGTAACCCATCCTTGTACTGAAATTCTTTCAGTACAGTACCATGCTTTTCCTCCCCAGAAATTCTTTTCAAGCTCAAATCACTCTCTTGAGCTTGCTTAACTCTAGTCAACCATGCTGACTGAATTTCAAGGACCATGACTTGAGCCATTTCCCATTCTCTCCACAATTCATATAAAACTGTGAATTGCTCTGCACTAGGATCTTTTGAGGTTTGTGTTACTTGATCCTTGGAGAGAATTACCCCAGAATACTTACGGCTCAAGGCATCAGCAACCACGTTGCCTTTACCTGAACAATAGTCTATCGAGCAATCATAATCTTTGATATACTTGACCCATCTTCTCTGCCTCATGTTAAGATCCTTTTGGGTAAATAAGTACTTCAGACTTTTATGGTCTGTAAAGATCTTAAAGGACCTTCCCATAAGGTAGTGTCTCCAGAGCTTTAAAGCAAACACAACTGCTGCTAACTCAAGATCATGCACTGGGTAATTCAACTCGTTAGGCCTTAACTGCCTAGATCCATATGCAATCACTTGCTTATCCTGCATCAACACACATCCTAATCCTGTCCCAGATGCATCGGTATAAACCACAAAAGTCACATGCGGGTCTGGTAGGATTAAGATGGGAGCAGAAATTAACCTTTCCTTAAGCTCCTGGAAACTCTCCTCACACTTAGGAGTCCAAATAAACTTCTGTGCCTTCTTTGTCAAGGCGGTCAATGACGAAGCCATTATAGAAAATTTCTCAATAAACCTTCGATAATAGCCTGCCAAACCCAAGAAACTCCTAACTTCAGTTACAGTTGTTGGGCGTTTCCACTCCACCACAGCCTTTACCTTTTCTGGGTCCACACTTAATCCTTGAGCATTTATAATATGTCCAAGGAAAGGAATTTCACTTGCCCAGAACTGGCACTTAGATAGTTTGGCATAAAACTGATTACTCTTGAGTACTTGCAAAACTATCTCTAAATGTTTTTCATGCTCGTGGGGAGTCGGGGAATACACCAAAATATCATCAATAAACACCTCAACAAACTGATCTAGGTAGGGCCTAAAAATCCGATTCATGGTATCCATGAAAACTGCCGGAGCATTAGTCACTCCAAACGGCATAACGGTATACTCATAATGCCCATACCTAGTCCTGAATGCAGTCTTCGGGATGTCCTCATCCCTAACTCTTATCTGGAAATATCCAGACCTTAGGTCTATTTTGGAAAAGACCTTCGCCCCTCTTAATCTATCAAATAGATCATCAATTCTGGGCAATGGGTACTTATTCTTTACCGTTACTGCATTCAGTTTTCTATAGTCTATACACAACCTTAAGGTTCCATCCTTTTTCTTTACAAACAACACTGGAGCACCCCACGGGGAAATACTTGGCCTAATAAAGCCTTTCTCAAGCAACTCTTCTAATTGCTTTTTCAGCTCATCCATTTCAGGTGCTGACATTCTATAAGGGGGTATGGAAATTGGTTCTGCCCCAGGCTGTAAATGTATGGAGAATTCAATCTCCCTTCTTGGAGGTAACCCTGGGAGGTCTACAGGAAAAACTTCTGGAAATAGATTGGCTACTTGAATTTCCTTGAGTTGCTCCTCGACTGCCACTCCGTTCAACGAGCAAGCGACCAACTCACTCGGAACGGGAATGGACTCCAATAACTTGAGGTGCAAACTCTTTACACTACTTGCCAAACCGCCTGTGCAAGTTATACTTACCCCTGAGGCATCCTCAAGAGTGACCTTACAACCCGCACAGTCAATCTGGGCCTTAAACTTACTTAACCAATCCATTCCAAGGACAATATCATAAGGAATTGAGGCCAAGACCCAAAGGTCACTTAAAAATTTACTACCTCCTAATTCTAAAGGATATCCCACAACCATTTCATTGGTAAACACAAGGTTACTCCCCACTGACTTAATGAACATCATTTCATCAAGCACAGTTCTATGCAAACCAAACTTAACAACCATGCCTAGAGTAATGACAGAAATAGTAGCACCAGTATCAAACAGAATTCTAATACTACTATCCTGAACATTAAAGTTACCTTGCACAGCTGTAGGTTCTCTGGATACCTGGCTTGCCAGTGCAAAAACTCGTGGTGGCACAGGAGGAACTCTGATAAAAGTACTACCAGCACTACCAACTCCTGAGGCTCCCGGTCGTCCTTGACCTTGGTCTTGTCTAAGCCTTGGGCACTCCTTAGCCCAATGTCCTGGCTGACGACAATAATTGCAGAGATCGGTTCCAAGGGTACAAGGTTTGTTACCATGAAATCTCTGACACTTAGGACAACGGCCTTTTGCAGCTTTCTTGATTTTCTTGGAAGGTCCTTGATCACCTCCCACACTAGGCCTTTTATCCATTAACCTTGATTGTACTGGAACCCTCGGCTCAACGGCCTTTTCATTGGGTTTTGCTTCCATCAACTCCCTTTCCAACACTAAGGCTTTTTGGACAGCCTCATGATAAGTCCGAACTCCTATCACTGTCAGAAAACTCCTCAACTCCACCCTAAGTCCACGAATGAACTTCTTTGCTTTTAGTTCATCTTTTCCGGCCAAATGAGGTGCATACCGAAAAAGAGAACTAAACTTCCTTTCATACTCATGAACTGTTAGCCTTCCCTGGATTAGTTCATCAAACTCAATCCGCTTTTGATCCTGGGCAGCCTCACTATTGAATTCATTTCGAAACTCCTTCTCGAATTCAATCCAATCAAGTTCTTTAGGCCTTTGCCCGATCCTCCCTTCATTATAAGCATCAAGCCTTTCCATGACATCCTTCCACCATAATGAAGCCTTGCCCTCGAAAAAGAAAGGTACTAAATCCATCTTTACTTTGTCATCCAACTTCATGTTCTTGAAGATCTCATTAATCTGGTACAACCACCCTTCTGCCATATCGGGATCTCCTATGCCATTGAACTTGGGAGTATTGATGTCCCGGCATAAGGAAACAAGTCCCATATGGTCTGGAATGACGGGTCTCCTCCGTCTCCTCCTTGGATGGATGTCCTCCTCATCTTCCTCCTCACTGTCCTCTTCACTGTCCTCACTGGACTCTACTTGAACATGCTCATTAGATGGTTCCTGACCTTGCACTTGCCCCTGGGGCGGGGGATTTCTCCCCTGACCTTGGTGCACCGTTGGGCCTTGGTGCACTTCGGCCCTTACCCCATTAGGGTCCTCCAAGGTCTCCCCCTGAACTGGAGGTTGAGCACGCTCTTCAAGCAAAATGGCCATGCCATGTAGCATCCGGTCCATCGACTCATTAAGTCTCCTCAACAAGGAAACCACCTCCCTCATATCTGATCCACCAGGATCACTAGTTCCTGCACCGGAACCCTGAGCCTCAGCAGTAGTACCAGCCCGTGTATTCACCATACCTGCAACCACAGCCAGAAGACCATATCCAGAGCAACTTATAAGCGGTACTAACCACACTTAACACAAGAACACTTTGATCTTAGTTCACTTATTGCCTCTACTAGGAACATTAACCCGCTCTGATACCAATTTTCTGTGACGGAACGGGGCCCCAGTGCCCCTAATCTTGTAGGCTCTTAGGGATAATGAATCCCACTAGTTATAGTTGGCTAACTATTACTCGTCAATATAAATTAAAACAATTTATATGCAACTAGTTACTTAGCCTACTCAGAATAAGTTATGCATGCTTCTGACTTGGCAATGCAACCGAAATTTAAAAGTCTGGAATTAAAACATTGCTCGAGCATTTCATTAAAACATACTGAAAACGTACCAAGTCATTGAAATACTAGTTGCTTTAACTACAAGTAACAGTTTTGTGCATACATTTAACTCTAGCATGCACCCAAAAGTAACAAGATGGATTTACATCCTAATGTATCCCAATAGAGGCAACTTACTTAGTACACAAAGTACTATGTACAAGAGACAAAATTACTAACTACTAAGATCATTTACTTGAGCCCACCTTGAGCTAAGCCAAGCTCCAAGTGTAGCCCTTCACTAGACCTTGTTCTTGTGTACTCTTAGCCTCTACACTGTAAAGGCACAACTTGGTTAGCACATAACTTATACTGCAAGAAACTAGAATCACTAGGATTCTCAATAAAATACCTGCAAAACAGAAAGCTTAGGCCTCAGCTATCACTTCAGTGATTAGGCCCGGGATTAGATCCTGCACAATAAAACTAAGGGAATGAGTACTTAAAAGTACTCAGTAAGGATTCCCTTCTTGAATACCTGCAAAGAAATATGCAACAAATATGCAATATGGCAACCAAGCAATCAAACATGCAATTCAAACAACAAACAATCAACAAAATGCCAAAAATGCAATGTATGGATGTATGATATGGAATGCACACAACACATGCACTTGGGACTTTCTGCACTTAAGTGCCTTAATTCTTGCCGTGAGCTCAAACGGCTGAGGTACTTGAGATACTGGCCCTCGTATCCCGGACACTTTACCTCAATTAAGTCCCATCTACGGGTTCTAGAGTAGGTCGTCACCTATCTCAAACTTACCCGCCTTTACCCTTGATTTATTGTACAGGGTAGTCTTACTATGTGGTTTAACTAGTCAAACCCTCAAGGTTTAACTCAAAATACTACTAGTGGCTCACTTACCAAACCAAATGGCTTGGTTGGGATCGACTTAGGTTTTTCTCTCTATTGACCATATGTAATTGATACTCTATATGGCCAATAAAGAGTCTAAAAACCCACTTAATCCCCTTAATTTCCATGTAAAAACTTAAATATTATGAGTTACTTAGCCACCAAGTCACATTTCTTTTACACTTAACCACACAACTTGACTACCTTCCAAATAACGCACAATTCCCGCCTTAGGAACGAATTCTAGACCCAACCGAGGCTATGGAACGTCTTAGAATAGCCTAGGGATAGAAACCGAGAGTCTAAGTTAATCTTAGGATGGCCGGAAATCGAGGCCAAATTGGCATTTGGCGACGCGGCGCCAAAGAGCAAATGCTTTTGGCGACGCGGTGCCGCCGAGTAAACGCTCTGTGTACATTTTCGCTTCTTGGTGCCGCGGCGCCAATTCACGGACGAATTGGCGACGCGTCGCCAACTCGATTTTCTGGGTTTATGCGACAGCGTCGCTCTTGTACACAAACTACTCAAACTCTCTCATTTCTAATCCAAACTTAATGGGTCTTGTTTCTAATTCATCCCAACACACAAAGCTACAAAACCATGCATTATTTGAGCTTAATTACTTGAACCCTTACCTCAATTTTAGCACACAAGCAAGCAATGCAACAAAGCCTCCTAAGCTCAATTGAGCTTCCTTGAGTTCCAAGCCTAAAACCAACGAAATTTGGCACCCAAACCAATCAAACCAAGACCATTTCTAGCTCTAGAAACAACCTATAAACACACCAAATGATCTCAAGAAGCTTACCTACGAAAATTGGATTCCAAAACAAGCTCCAAAGATCAAAGGAAGCAAGAACACTAGCAAAGGGGCTTAGTGATCTTTCTAACACCTTGGGCACCCTTAATTCAATGAGAATTTGCAAGAAAATGGAAGTTTGAGCTGCCAAATTTGAGAGGAAAGTGGAGCTACGAAATTTGGGAGCATAGAACAATTGGCTAAGTGAAGAAGAAGAAGAAGAAAACTTAGTTTATAAGCTTAATAAGCAACTTCCCTCCCCTTGCACTTAAGTCCTCATACTCTCAAAAGCTTCAAATAGGTCACTAACTCACTCTCAAAACTAACTTTTCTTTGTTTTAAAAGGTACTAAAAGCTTCTCAAACTTAATTTTCTTGAACACTTTAGCCACTTAAGTTCTAAATGGCTCAAAAAGAACACTTAGTGCCACAAGTTGTCAAAACTTACTAGGATGATTCTAAAAGCTAGAACAACTAATGGTCTTGACTTAACTATGCCAAATCACACTTAGGAACTCACTTAACTTGATTAAGCTTATGTTACTTGCTTAACAAGGCGCTAATTTGAGGTACTTAATTTCATAAACACTTAATCAAAGTAAATAAACACTTACTTGATTAGTTGACTAGGAGAGCTGTCACAATTTTAGATAGGACCCAAGAGACTTCGGCCACATCTACCATCTCGTGTTCAACTATTGCTCACGGTCTGTATGAAACCACATCTATCACTGGAGGAATGCTATGATTCAAAAGATACCCAACTTCTTTGCCAACCCCAACTACAATTTGGTACAGCCACACATTCCATCCTGCTACAGTCAGCACGTATGAAATTAGTTGTGTGACCAATGGCAGCAGGAGAGATGGAAAAAGTTATTGGTGGTTGGTTCCCATGCCAAGCACACGGCGGATGCCTCAGGCCTTATTCCGAAGCACACAATGGGCTCCATCCCAGGCGAGATGCACTGGGATCATATAGTACCAACTTCTTCCTTACATACATTACAATTTTTTACATGATTTATTATTTACTAAAATTTTTAATGATATGTAAAAATGTACAAACCAAAGAATGAGATGGAGTTGAGCCATCATTTGATGAGTGGTGGTCTCATACTCATTGACGTAAGAAGACTAGTACGCTCATCAATCCGATTGCATAGCAACTACAAGTAATAAATTTTTATTTTCCAATGCTAACAATGTTTTAAAAATATATTACGTGCCTTACTATCAATAGGAGGGATAGGTGGACCGGATTCAAGAAAAATACCAAAATCCGAATGACCGCCCCTAGTTCGATGCACAGGCCTGGAGCGAGATACGAGGCTGGCCAAAAAAAGGTCGACTACAGGGTGTTCCACTCTGACTCGCTGATCTTCACACTTTGGACCAAATTGGGTATTTTTTATTTTTATTTAACTTAATACATTAATTTTATCTCTTTTACATTGCTAATTGCTACTTAATTACCAAATTTTTTATGCTCCACGTGCTGATTTGGCTGAGATTGTTCAACTAAGGGCTGAGAACACCCAGCTATGGAGTGATTTTGCTTGGTTACAGACAGAGGTTCATAGTTAGATCTATCAAAAAACTAAGGCTGCAATGCGCGTCATGCTTAACAAGTTAGTCCAGTAGGGGATTATACCAACATCAGCTTTGTCAGACGATTTATAGACCGAATCCTCCAGTTAGCATCGTGATGACGATGATAGCCGGTGTGATAGCGATGATCAGCCCGGCATGGCATCCTATTGATTTTATATTACATCTCCAGCTATTTGTAATTTGACTTTTCCTGTACAATTTGATTACTTCTATATATAGTGAAATATTAACTACTTTGATCAATTGTTATATATATATAATATGTTCTTAATAATGTATACAATCTTTATATATGTCATAATGTCTAAAATATGTATATATATAATGCTATATAATATGTTTTTAATTTGTGTATAAATTAATTTACAAAAATCTACAATATGTCACAAAATCGTAGGAAATAATGTAGTGAAAAAATTGTAGGATAAATGGCTGTTATAAAAACATAGGAGGTAATTTAGTCATAAAACTGTTGGACTAGTGGAGTCAGAAAACTATCGGACTAGGAGTCAGAAAAATGTAGGATCACTGAGGTAAAAAACCATCGGACAAGATGGGGTTCATAGATATCTCAAAACTGTAGGATAGTAGGGTTAAAAAGCAGGAGAAAATAGCTTTGTTAGAAAAGTGTAGGATTTAATGCACCTTAAAACCATCGGATAAGTTGGAGTCCACAAATATCACAAAAGCATAGGATGGGTCTACGCTTATCCGACATTTTTATTTCCGACACTACTTTTTCCTATAGTTTTGTTTGACGATTTTAATTGTAGGAAATAAACATTTTTTAGGGTTTTTCTCTATTTTTTCTCATCTTAAATACATTGTTCTCTTGTAGTGCTGAACAGTGACCAAAATGGTAGTAGAAAGGTAAATGTCTTCACAACTCATAAGCAGTACAGTTTAACTTGATCGTAATTTGCCTCAGCCCTTGTCTGGTATTCACGTTAACAAAATTAATTGGGCCATCACCTTCAGGGATAGATGTATTATTTCAGAAAGACAATGTTAGGAGTTATTTGAAGTTTCAAAGAAAACCAAAGCATAAATAATAATAATAATAATAAAATAATAACAAATAGTAAGAGATATTACTGATGAGATTGAGATGCTTTCGTGTATGGAAAACTAGTGATTATCTACACTTGCTTGTGCTATTGAGCACTTGGTTATAGGAGACTTGGGGTATAGACTAGTAAACAGCTAGTACTTTGTTGTGCCTCGATCAACGAATATACAAAATTTTCATATTTTTTATATTTATATAAAAATATTGAAAATGTTACAAAATCAAAACTAAGTCATATTTAATTGGCCTCCATAAAGTCTCTACATAATTTATAGCCGAAGTGCTATCGCCCCCATCGCCTGAGGACCTCGATCAAGCACCATGCTCGGGAAAATCTGGCATCATTGACGAGGAACGCCAATATCGACCTTGGAAAGGAGGGAGTTCAACGCCATGGGTACATGATCTCGGAAGTCCGACAGCAACTCCGAGAATGACAATACCGACCTCAGGAACTAGCGTGTTACTTCCCTTGGGAAGGTGACCAAACTGGCTTCGGGGGGGAAGGACCAGCCACCCTCGGCAGGAGAGAATCCCCCCGAAGGAGTAACTTCAGAGCTAGGGGATCCCCCAAACTACCAGAACGACTCCGAGAAAAGGCCCCTCACCACGAAGGGTGACTTCAACCAAAAGGACCTCGGGAGTATTGCAGAAGCATTTAAGGAGTCTCTGACATGTCGCCCGCACATGCTACACGCCGCCCTCATATGCTCTTTGACATGCCGATGCTGCCTACATCTTGTCATGCAGGGCTAGCCCAAGCCCATAGCTTGAGTAGCCTATAAGCGGTTGGAGGCCCCCACGCCCAGAAAGAACAGATTATATTTGACCGAACACGTGTCATGATCTGAACGGGCTTCCTCCCCCTATATGTGGCGGAACAGGGCCCCAGTGCCCTGAATTACTAACACTGGTAGGCTCTAGGGAACTATGATCCCACTTAAGTTACAGTTGGCTAGTTATTACTTGTAAAATACCTTAAATCATTACGTGCAACTAGTTACTTAGCCTACCCTGCATAAGAGATATGCATGCGTTGTGGTGGAACAGGGCCCCAGTGCCCTGAATTACTAACACTGGTAGGCTCTAGGGAACTATGATCCCACTTAAGTTACAGTTGGCTAGTTATTACTTGTAAAAATACCTTAAATCATTTCGTGCAACTAGTTTCTTAGCCTACCCTGCATAAAAGATATGCATGCGTTGTCCTGGCTATGCAATAATAATTAAATTAAAACTTCATCGAAAACAGTGCCGCGGCAATTAATGAAAACATAAATCAAATAAGCCAAGACATAAATCTTTAGTTGCTTTAACTTCAAGTAACAACTGCGTGCATACATCTTAAACTTATATGCACCCAAAAGTAACTTTAGTGTTATACACACCCATGGTCATTAGTATAGGCAATCTATGTATGAAATTACCATACATATCAAAAGAAATATCTTATGACTACTAACTACTAAGATCCGTCCTTAGCTCTTCACCCAAGCAAGAAAGCTTCAAGTGATGAGCCACACTATCCTTGTGCTCACTTAGCCTCTCTGTAAGGCAAACACTTTGGTCAGTACTTACTTATGCTGTAAGTAACTTAGAAAACATGAAGTTTCCTACTTAGAGAATACCTTTGAAACTAAAAGAACTTAGCTTTAACAGTGCCCCTTACCAACTGTTAAGCCCAGACAAAACTGCTTAAACCTGCACAACACTTAAGGGGTGAGTACTCCGAAGTACTCAGTAAGGGATTAGCACCTGCAGGAAAAACATAATGCAAGCAAACAAGGCACAACAAGCATATAAATAATGCATACAAAACAAATCAACAAACAAGCAAACAACACACAACCAAAAGCAAGTAAATAAACAACAATAATGCAAATGATGGGATGGATGGATGAATGAATGAATTATGCACATGCAATGCGCTTAGGACTTCCTTACACCCGTAGGTGTTGGACTTGTCGTGAGCTCTTACGACTGGGGTACTTGGATACTGGCCCTCGTATCCTTGCTAGCACTTAACTAACCCCTTGAAGTCCTCTTACGGGCACCTTAGAGTAAGACCTTGCTTACTCAACCTTACCCGCCTTGACGAGTTACTTAGAGTAAGTTTCCACCTACTCACTTCTTACCCGTCTCTTCCCTTAAATTATTGTGCAGGGTAGTTATCCTATGTGGTTAAACTAGTCAAACCCTCAAGGTTTAACTCAAACACTACTAGTGGCTTGCCTACCAAACCAAATGGTTCGGTTGGGATCGACTTAGGTTTTTCTCTCTATTGACCATATGTAAATGATACTCTATACGGCCAATAAAGAGTCTAAAAACCCCTCTTAATCCCCTTAGTGCTCATTCAAAAGCTTAAGCACACTTGAATTACTTACCCACCAAGTCACACACTTTTACTTAACCACACAACTTAACTACCTCCTAAATAATGCAAAATTCCCGCTCTAGGAATGAATTCTAGACCCAACCGAGGCTATGGAGCCTCTTAGGATAACCTAGGAATAGAAACCGAGAGTCTAAGTTAATCTTAGGATGGCCGGAAAATGAGGCCAAAATCCCACTTGGCGACGCGGCGCCACAGTGTATTACGCTCTGTGACATTTTTGCATCCTGGCGCCGCGGCGCCAATTCATGGACAAATTGGCGACGCGTCGCCAACTTGATTTTTCTGGGTTTGTGCGTCTGTGTCGTTCTTGCACATAAACTACTCAAACTCTCTCGTTTCTAATCCAAACTTAATGGGTCTTGTTCCTAATTCATCCCCACACACAAGACTACAAAACCATGCATTATTTGAGCTTGATTACTTAAACCCTTACCTCAATTTAGCCACACAAGCAAGCAATGCAACATAAGCTTTCCTAGCTCCACAAGCTTCCTTGAGTTCCAAGTCTAAAACCAAAGCAATTTGGCACCCAAACCAATCAAACCAAGACCATTTCTAGCTCTTAAAACAACCTAGAACCAATCCAAATAAACTCAAGAAGCTTACCCACGAAAATTGGATCCAAAACAAGCTTCCAAAGAGCTAACTTGAGCTAGAACACCACAAACAAGCTTGGTGATCCTTCTAACACCTTGGGCACCCTTTAATTTGATGAAATCTGGCAAGAAAATGGAAGCTTTGGCTGTGATGTTGGGAGAGGAAGTGGAGCCACGAAAATTTGGAGTTAGTTGCAAATGACTAAGGAAGAAGAAGACTTGCATATATGTAAACAAGTCAACTTTTCCTTCTCCTTGCACCTAAGTCCACTAGCTTTCAAAAGCTTCAAATAGCTCACCAAACCCTCACTCAAAACCACTTTTATTTGTTCTAAAGGATACTAAAAGCTTCCCAAACTTAATTTTCTTGAACACTTTAGCCACTTAAGATTCAAATGGCCCAAAAACACACTTAGTGCCACAAGTTGTCAAAGCTTACTAGGATGATTCTAAAAGCTAGAATAACTAATGGTCTTGACTTAACTATGCCAAATCACACTTAGGAACTCACTTAACTTAATTAAGCTTATCTTACTTGCTTAACAAGGTGCTAACTTGAGGTACTTAATTTAATAAACACTTAATCAAAGTAAATAAACACTTACTTGATTAATCGACTAGGAGAGCCGTCACACTTGGGATTCACTTACCTCGACATTTTATGTAGAGGAAATACTAGGAGAGCCTTTACATGCGTTGTCCTGGCTATGCAATGATAATTACATTAAAACTTCATTGAAAACAGTGCCGCGGCAATTAATGAAAACATAAATCAAATAAGCCAAGACATAAATCTTTAGTTGCTTTAACTTCAAGTAACAACTATGTGCATACATTTCCAACTTATATGCACCCAAAAGTAACTATAGTGTTATACACACCAATGGTCATTAGTATAGGCAATCTATGTATGAAATTTCCATACATATCAAAAGAAATATCTTATGACTACTAACTACTAAGATCCGTCCTTAACTCTTCACCCAAGCAAGTAAGCTTCAAGTGATGAGCCACACTATCCTTGTGCTCACTTAGCCTCTCTGTAAGGCAAACACTTTGGTCAGTACTTACTTATGCTGTAAGTAACTTAGAAAACATGAAGTTTCCTACTTAGAGAATACCTTTGAAACTAAAAGAACTTAGCTTTAACAGTGCCCCTTACCAACTGTTAAGCCCAGACAAAACTGCTTAAACCTGCACAACACTTAAGGGGTGAGTACTCCGAAGTACTCAGTAAGGGATTAGCATCTGCAGGAAAAACATAATGCATGCAAACAAGGCACAACAAGCATATAAATAATGCATACAAAACAAATCAACAAACAAACAAACAACACACAACCAAAAGCAAGTAAATAAACAACAATAATGCAAATGATGGGATGGATGGATGAATGAATGAATTATGCACATGCAATGCGCTTAGGACTTCCTTACACCCGTAGGTGTTGGACTTGTCGTGAGCTCTTACGACTGGGGTACTTGGATACTGGCCCTCGTATCCTTGCTAGCACTTAACTAACCCCTTGAAGTCCTCTTACGGGCACCTTAGAGTAAGACCTTGCTTACTCAACCTTACCCGCCTTGACGAGTTACTTAGAGTAAGTTTCCACTTACTCACTTCTTACCCGTCTCTTCCCTTAAATTATTGTGCAGGGTAGTTATCCTATGTGGTTAACCTAGTCAAACCCTCAAGGTTTAACTCAAACACTACTAGTGGCCTGCCTACCAAACCAAATGGTTCGGTTGGGATCGACTTAGGTTTTTCTCTCTATTGACCATATGTAAATGATACTCTATACGGCCAATAAAGAGTCTAAAAACCCTCTTAATCCCCTTAGTGCTCATTCAAAAGCTTAAGCACACTTGAATTACTTAGCCACCAAGTCACACACTTTTACCTAACCACACAACTTAACTACCACCTAAATAATGCAAAATTCCAGCTCTAGGAATGAATTCTAGACCCAACCGAGGCTATGGAACCTCTTAGGATAACCTAGGAATAGAAACCGAGAGCCTAAGTTAACCTTAGGATGGCCGGAAAATGAGGCCAAAATCCCACTTGGCGACGCGGCGCCAAGGAGCAATTGCTTCTGGCGACGCGGCACCACAGTGTATTACGCTCTGTGACATTTTCGCATCCTGGCGCCGCGGCGCCAATTCACGGACAAATTGGCGACGCGTCGCCAACTTAATTTTTCTGGGTTTGTGCGTCCGTGTCGTTCTTGCACATAAACTACTCAAACTCTCTCGTTTCTAATCCAAACTTAATGGGTCTTGTTCCTAATTCATCCCCACACACAAGACTACAAAACCATGCATTATTTGAGCTTGATTACTTAAACCCTTACCTCAATTTAGCCACACAAGCAAGCAATGCAACATAAGCTTTCCTAGCTCCACAAGCTTCCTTGAGTTCCAAGTCTAAAACCAAAGCAATTTGGCACCCAAACCAATCAAACCAAGACCATTTCTAGCTCTTAAAACAACCTAGAACCAATCCAAATAAACTCAAGAAGCTTACCCACGAAAATTGGATCCAAAACAAGCTTCCAAAGAGCAAACTTGAGCTAGAACACCACAAACAAGCTTGGTGATCCTTCTAACACCTTGGGCACCCTTTAATTTGATGAAATCTTGCAAGAAAATGGAAGCTTGGGCTGTGATTTTGGGAGAGGAAGTGGAGCCACGAAAATTTGGAGTTAGTTGCAAATGACTAAGGAAGAAGAAGACTTGCATATATGTAAACAAGTCAACTTTTCCTTCTCCTTGCACCTAAGTCCACTAGCTTTCAAAAGCTTCAAATAGCTCACCAAACCCTCACTCAAAACCACTTTTATTTGTTCTAAAGGATACTAAAAGCTTCCCAAACTTAATTTTCTTGAACACTTTAGCCAATTAAGATTCAAATGGCCCAAAAACACACTTAGTGCCACAAGTTGTCAAAGCTTACTAGGATGATTCTAAAAGCTAGAATAACTAATGGTCTTGACTTAACTATGCCAAATCACACTTAGGAACTCACTTAACTTAATTAAGCTTATCTTACTTGCTTAACAAGGCGCTAACTTGAGGTACTTAAATTTAACAAACACTTAATCAAAGTAAATAAACACTTACTTGATTAATCGACTAGGAGAGCCGTCACACTTGGGATTCACTTACCTCGACATTTTATGTAGAGGAAATACTAGGAGAGCCTTTACACTATATATACCTGGGAAATGGTCTTAACAAAGGATCGCCCTTTCTCCTCCTCCCTGAAAAGGAAACACCACAGGTAAGAATCTCTGGCTTTTTGCATTCCCTCTTCACCTTCAAAACACTAACTTGGGCGTCGAAGGCTCCTCCCCGAAAAAAGATTCCGGGGACCTCCTAACCCCTGTTTTCTGAGCATTTCAGGCATACCCCCCTGGGAAACCTATACTTCGGGCATTCCTACACATCAGAAGTCCTTCTCGGTCACACCATGTCACCTGACAAAGATGCTGCGGGGCATCATATGGCGCTGTCTGTGGGAACCCATTCCCAGGTCACCGTCGTTGAGACTTGGCGTTCTAAGGACAAGGGACTTCCGAAGTCCCCGTCCGCACCGGAAATTCAACCGGTGACCGAGCAAGCTGCAGTAGAGGCTTCTCTTCCTGAGGGTGAATGCCCCCTAACTATTACTGCGGGCTTTCTGCGTGAGTTCCAACGCTTTGTCATGGCCGAAATGACGCAACAGTTAGACCGCCGGTGGCCGCAGCCAACTCTGGGGTCGCCCTCCTCACCGGTGCCTCATCGGGAGAAGAGCCCCAGGTCAACTCATCGGAGTTCGGGAAGCGGAAAGCAACGAGATGAATCCTCCACAGAGAACATACCCCTTGGGACATGACCTAGTGGAGAAACAGCGTCAAAACGGCCCAAAACTCCCCACCGAAGGAGCTCTTCACTTGAAGAAAAATCACCATTTCCTCGGCGCCGAAGTCACTCCCCAAAAAGGCGACGTCAGTCTCCATTCCCGGAGATCTGTAGACAGCAGAAAGAAGAGCCCAGTGCTGCACTCCTTATGGAGAAAATATTAAAGAGGTTAGAAAGGGTGGAGAGGCAGGTAGCTCGGAAGCCCGTCTGGGCTAGGCTGTCAGAACTTTTAATGGGGACGAATCGCCATTCACCTGAGCAGTGGTCGGAGCACCCATGCCGAGCGACTTTCGGGTACCTCGGTTGGAAACCTACGATGGCCGAATTGACCCTCAGGCTCATCTGATGAAATACAAATGCGGCATGTTGTTGCACGGTACTGATGACGCCACCTTGTGCAAATGTTTTAAGGTCACCCTCGCCGGACCAGCAACGGCGTGGTGCAACTCATTGGCTCCAAGAACTATCATGGAGTTCTAAGAGTTGTCTACTACCTTCACGCAGCAATTCATTGGGAACCGACCAAAGGTGAGATGCTAGTCCAGATGTTCGACATAGCGCAGAAAAATGGGGAAACCATTTGTGACTATGTCGAAAGGTTTAACAGGGAAGCTTTGAGCGTTCCAAACTTCAGGCCAGAAATACGTATCTTGGCCATGACACAAGGACTTCTGAGGGACTCCCAGTTGTTCTATGAGTTTTCCAAAGATCCCCCCGATACGCTCGGTGAGTTTTACCGAAGGGCCGAGCAGCACATGACCGCTGAAGAACTAAGAATTGGAGGCCCGAAGCCCGACCACATCCGCACAGAGGGGCCAAGCCAACAACCTCGTTACCCGATCGAGTCAAGGGTACGACCTCGGAAGCCTAGGGGAAGGAAGCCATTGGCTGTCACCCTTTTGAACACTTCAAGGACGAGCATCCCATGACAATGGAAAGACAGGGAGCTCAAATCCAAAGACCAAAGGCCATAACCTCGGACAATAAAAAGAATATGAAGAAGTTCTACCAGTTTCACCGGGACCATGGCCATGATACCAAGGACTGCTTTTAGCTAAAAAAGTACATAAAATCCCTGATAAAGCAAGCTCAGCTTCAGCGTTACCTGTAGATACCCTCCCCGAAGGGGAGAAGAAAAGAGGAAGGGAAAGGAGATGACGAGGAATATGACTCCGACAGGCGTCAGAACCGAAGTTTGAAAAGGCGCCTGCCATCCCCGGCAGGAGTGATACAAATGATCACAATAGAACTGCCATCGGCAGAAAGGAAGAGAAAAACAAGGGAGATTTCGGTAATGGAACATGGGAACCCGTCCAAAAAGCTACCTCGGAGAGATGGATCCACCGTCATATTTCCCCATGATGATCCATTGTTGATTATGGCAAGGATCGGAAGCTGGGACATCAAGAGAGTGCTGCTGGATGATGGTTTAAATGCAGACGTCCTGTTCTTGCACCTACTGCCAAGTTTGGGTATATCGAGAAACAACCTCAAGTTCGTCACTTCCCTTACGTTTGGGGTAGGACCATCCGAACTCCTTGTCCTTGGCTGGATTAATCTTCCCTTGATGTTAAGAGGAACCTCGGCCAGTAACAAGGATGAGCTGTTTGCCTCAGTAATGACAAGGTTCATCGTCATTGATGTCCCTTCTTCGTACAACACCATCCTCGGAAAGCAAACGCAAGGAAACCTCCACATCCTCCTAGATGTGAAGTACCTAACGGTCACCTTTTCCACCAAGGATGGAGATGCTAAGATTTTCATCGACCAGGCTGAGGTGAGGAGAGTGTTTGTCAAGGCGAGGAAAGCCCCAGTGATGAACTGCACGCAGACTACGAAAATGAAGGACCTGCCCGTAGAAGAGTCGAAAGGAAAAAGAACAGAAGATCTTGAGAAAATAGAAACGGAAAAAATAGAGCTTGTCCCAGGCCGAAACACCCGAATAGGGAAAAAATTGGCCGAAGGTGACAAGGAAAAGCTTGTATCTTTCCTACTAAAGAATAAAGATCTGTTTACCTACTCGCTGGGAGACATGCTTGGGGTAGACCCTCGTATAATACAGCATAGCCTCAAAGTAAGTGATAGCCAAACGCTATCGCCTCTATCTGGCCGAACTCCCTGCCACAAGAATGGCCAGAAGAAGCTGGCGCTACCCGAGAAAAGGTGTGATCAAGCACCTCGGGAGATAGCCGAAGAGCTCCGAGCCCGGCACGCCAGGACACTACTCGCCCCCCCAGGGTCGTGAACGAATCGCCTTCGGAAAAGTGGCAGCAGACATAGCGAGCCGAACATGATTTCCCCGAAGGCGGAACTCCCTGAAGCTGGGAACCCCCGAACTCGGGGCTTGTTTCCCGAAGAGGCTCTGTCCGAACCAAAGGACGACCTCACCCAGGGACCTCGGGAGTACGGCAGGAGATTTATGGAAGCATTTAAGGAAGCCTCTGACACATCCAATTACAGACGCCACAATCCGCCTCAAAAGGCGCTCTGCCACGCTGACGCCATCGAAATCACATCATGGCCCGCCTCAGCACGTGGCTCAAGGTAACCTACTATCTGTCTCCTATGCCCAGAAAGTCAGGAACATCCGACCGAACACGTGTCGTGATCTGAACGGGCTAGGCACTCCTATAAAAACTAGGAGTTAACACCAGACAGGAGAACGGTTGACTGGCAAAATACGGCTCCCATTACCAGGCAAAACTCCTCAGCCCTTTGTGCTATTTTCTCTGCCTTTCTCTCAGCCACCACTGACTTGGGCGTCGGAGGCTCCCCCCCGGAAAAACATTCCGGGGGCCTCCTAACCTTTTGCTTCTGAGCTTTCAGGCACTCTCCTTGGGGCGACCTACCTTCCAGGCGTTCTTCCTTCCGGAAGTCTCCTCGACAGTCATCATGACTCAAAACGATGAGGCCCCAGGCCATCATTTGGCGCCGTCTGTGGGAACCCACTCTGAGATCGCTGTCGTTGAGACTCGGCGTTCTAAGGACAAGGGGCTCCCGAAGTCCCCGTCCGCGCCTGAGATACAACCGGCTGCGGAGCAAACACTCCCAGGGACTTCTGCGCCTGAGGAAGACCGCCCTCTGGAAATCACCATGAGCTTCTTGAGAGACCTTCAGCGTTCGGTCGTGTCTGAAATGACCCAACGGATCGACCGAAGGTGGCCACAGCAAGCACAGGCCCAGAAACCCCCCTCATCGGCACGCCCTCGGGAGAAAAGCCCCAAGTCCAGACATCGTGGTTCGGGGAATGTAGACCCTCGCGAAGAATCATCCACAGAAGATATAGCCCTCGGGAAACGGCCTGTGGGACAAATCGGGTCGAAGCGACCGAGAGTCTCGCAGCGAAGCAGTTCGTCGCCTGAGGCGAGGCCCTTGCCCCCTCCGCGCCGAACTCACACCCCAAAGAGGCGCCGGCGATCTCCATTCCCTGAAGAAGGCCCTAGCGCCACAGAGCTGATGGAGAGGATACTAGCACGGCTGGACGAAGTGGAGAAACAAGTGGCCAGAAGATCTGTTTGGGCCAGACCCTCGGCAACATCCTGCGAAAATGACTCCCCTTTCACTCAGGCCGTCGTTGAGGCAGCCATGCCAGGTGACTTCAGAGTACCTCGGTTAGAGATTTATGATGGCCGTACTGATCCACAGGCCCATCTGACGAAGTACAGACGTAGCATGATAATGCACGGTGCTGACGACGCTACCATGTGCAAGTGCTTCGAAGTCACCCTCACAGGGCCAGCCACGGCATGGTTCAATTCTTTGCCTTCCGGAACCATCACTAAGTCCCAGGAGTTGTCCACAGCCTTCACCCAGCAGTTCATTGGGAGCCGACCTACGGCGAAGATGCCCGTGCAGATGTTCGACATAGAGCAGAGGAGCGGAGAAACCATCCGAGATTATGTCGAAAGATTCAACAGGGAAGCTCTGAGCGTCCCAGACTTTAGACCCGAAATCCGCATGCTCGCCATGACGCGAGGCATTCAACGAGACTCACAGCTGTTCTACGAGTTCTCAAAGCACCCCCCGGAGACCCTCGGAGAATTTTACCGAAGAACAGAACAGCACATGACCGCCGAAGAACTAAGAATGGCTGGGCCGAAGACTGATCACCCCCGCGCCGAAGAGTCCAGTCAATAAGCTCGTCATCCAACCGATCACGCAGGATGACTTCGGAGGATGCGAGGAAGGAATCCTCAAAATTTCACACCATTGAGCACTTCACGGACCAACATTCTCATGGCGCTGGAAAGAAAAAGGACGCAGCTTCGGCGACCAAGGGCCATGGCCGCCAATAACAGAAAGAATGACAAGAAGTTTGGCCAGTTTCATCGCGACCACGGCCATGACACCGAAGATTGCTTCCGGCTGAGGAAGTACATAGAGTCGCTGATCAAACAGGGCCAAGTTCGAAAATATTTGAGGATGCCACCCCCGAAAGACAGAGAAATGGAGGAAAATAGGGCCGAAGATGAGGACTATGACTCCGACAAAGTGAGAAACCGAAGTCCAAAAAAGTCGCCCTCCAGCTCCAGCAGGGGTTATCCAAACCATTACCACGGGGCTACCATCCTCGGAAAGAAAGCGGAAAGCCAGAGAAGTTACAGTCATGGAGTATCAAAATCCATCAAAGAAACTGGCTCGCAAAGATAGGTCCACCGACGTCTTCCCCCACGATGATCCGCCGCTAATCACGGCAAGGACAGGGAACTGAGGCAACAAAAGAGTGTTGCTTGATGGCTTAAAAGCTGACGTCTTATTCTCGCAGCTGCTGCCGAGCTTGGGCATCTCCAGCAGCGAACTAAAGCCTGTCACCCCGCCCACTTTTGGGGTTGGACCATCCGAACTCCCCTCCCTCGGATAGATCGATCTCCCGTTGACAATGAAAGGGACTTCGGTAAGCGGAGCAGATGAATTGTACACACCCACAAGGGCGAGATTCATCGGCGTAAACGTCCCATCCTCGTACAACGTCATCCTTGGAAGACAGACAATGGGGAACCTGCACATTCGCCCGGATGTGAAGTACTTGACCAGGCCGAGGTAAGAAAGGTGTTTGTGAAAGCACGAAGAGCTCCGGCAAGCGATCTGGCGCAAACAATGGAGGCAAAGGCGACAGAAAAAGGCAAAGAAGAAAATCTCGCCAAAGCAGAAACGGAAGCAGTAGATCTCGTCCCAGGACAATCTGCCCGAATAGGGGAGAGCTTGGCCGAAGGTGACAAGGAAAAAACTTGTATCCTTTCTGCTGGAAAATAAAGATCTGTTTGCCCACTCGTCAAAAGATATGCCAAGGGTGAACCCTGGCATAGTACATCACGGCCTCAAAGTAAGTTCGGAAGCAAGGTCTGCCCGGCAAAAGAAACGAAACATCTCATCCCACGAAAGCAACCTTGTCGAAACCGAAGTCCAGCGTCTCCTAGATGCTGAAGTGGTCAGGGAGGTCGAGTACCCCGAATGGTTGAACAACGTGGTCATTGCCACAAAAGAAGGTAGCAGTAAACTCCGGATGTGCATCGACTTCAGAAACTTGAACGATGCTTGCCCAAAAGACTCATTTCCCCTCCCGCCAATAGATCAACTGGTAGATTCAACGGCCGAATACGGACTCCTGAGCTTCCTAGATGCCTTCAGCGGCTACCATCAGATAAGGATGGACCCCGAAGATGAAGAGGAAACTGCCTTCATCACCGAGGGAGGAACGTACTGCTATGCCCTTCGGGCTCAAGAACGCAGGAGCGACCTACCAGAGACTGATGAACAAGGTCTTGAAGGACCAAGGGGGGAGAAACATGAAGGTATATGTTGATGATATGATAGTCAAGAGCAAGCTGCCCGGCTACCACGTTGCAGATTTGAAGGAAACCTTCCAAAAGCTCAGAGCCTTCGGGATTTGCCTTAATCCCGAGAAGAGCATCTTCGGCGTGACCTTGGGAAAATTCCTTGGGTACATGGTATCCGAAAGAGGCACCGACACCAATCCTGAGAAGATTAAGGCTCTGCTTGAGTTCCGAACTCCTGCCACAGTCAAAGACGTGTAGAGACTAACCGGAAGAATAACCTCTCTGAGCAGGTTTATTTCCAGGTACCGAGATTAGTGTAGACCTTTCTTCAAAAGTCCTCACAAAAGCAGCAAAGATGGAAGACGACCTCGGAAGAAACAATCATCCTTGGGATGAAGACTGCCAAAAGGCCTGGGAAGAACTGAAAGTCTACCTGGCCAGCCTGCCGACTCTGCGACAACCTCGCGAGGGAGAACCCCTCGTACTGTACCTCGCCGTCACAAAAAAGGGCCGAAACAAATGGCCGGTCTACTACGTCAGCAAGTCCCTGCATGGCGCCAAAGTCAGGTACCCTTTGCTTCAAAAAGCTATATACGCCTTGGTGCTTGCAGAAAGAAGACTGCGACCATATTTCCAGGCTCACCCCATCATCGTCCAGAGTAGTCTACCACTACGGGATGTTATGAAGAGAGTTGATCATTCGGGAAGGCTCTCCAAGTGGTGCATAGAGCTGGGCAAGCACGAAATCACGTGTGAGCCTCGGAAGGCCATAAAAGCCCAAGCACTGGCAGATTTTATCGCCGAAATACCCACCACTGGGGAGAGCTATTCAGATCCAAAAGAGGGTGAGCCAGAATGGACCTTGCATGTAGACGGAACCTCGGGGTCCGAACACCAGGGAGCTGGAGTAGTTATCAGGGGCCCCGAAGGCCTGGAGAAAGATTGGCGTGAGAAACCTAAAGGCTCATGGCGACCTCCAGCTGGTAGTTCGGCAGACAGCAGGAGAGTATGGGTCGAAGGACCCAATCCTGGCAAAATATCATGAGCTAGTAGCAAAGCCCACTCAAGAGTCTGACGCCGTACGGATCAAAATGTACCACGGCGAAATGACAGTAAGGCGGATTGCTTGGCGAATCCACTGGAAAAATGCGTGGCTGAAAAGGATACTGAAACGATCCTTGAAAAGGTCCACAAAGGCATGTGTGGTTCACACACTGGAACTGATGCCCTCGCAACAGTGTTACTTCGCCAGGGATACTTCTGGCCTACCCCGAGATGGGACGCAAGACAATTTGTCCGGAAAAGCGGTTGCCGCCAGAGACATGCAAAAATTCAGAGGACATCCTCGGAAACGCTAACTTCGGTAGACTATCCTTGGCCCTTCGCGGACTGGGGCATAGACCTCGGAGGCGTGAAATCATGCGTGGTAGCACTGGACTATTTCTCAAAATAGGTAGAGGCAGAATCACCGCCAACTATCTCGGCGAAAGAAGTGCAGAAGTTCGTATGGAAGAACATCGTATGCAGATCCAGCATACCGAAGATACCGGTAACTGGTAACGGATCCCAGTTCATAGGCAAAGGATTCCAAGAATTCATCGCCGACCTCGGAGTAAAAATGCACTTTGCCCCAGTAGCTCACCCCCAAAAGCAATGGGTAGGTGGAAGTATCGAGCAGCACCATGAAAGAGACTAGGGGAAGCCAAAGGGAAATGGCCGGCAGAACTTCAAAGTGTATTATGGAGTTACCGAACGACCCACCGAAAAGTCGCAGGAGAGACTCTTTTCTCACTCAACTTCGGAGCAGAGGCCATTATCCCAGTAGAGATAGTTCAACCTTCAGTACTGGTGAACTGATGAGGGTGGTAGCGACCTCGGTCTAAGAACCAATCTCGATCTTGTGGTCCAACACAGAGAAATGGCCATCATGCTGAACTAAGAAGAAAAGCGTCCCAGCAAGGAGTAGCCGTGGCTATAAACTTACGAGCCAGGCCAAAAGAAGTCAAGAAGGGAGACCTCATTCTCCGAAAGGCTGACTTCGCACCCCGCAGGCCACCTCATGGCGTATTTCACCCAAACTGGGAAGGACCCTGTCCGGTTCTCGCCGAAGTACGAAAAGGTGTGTACAAGCTTGGCGACGCCAAAGGCGTAGAATTGAAGAACACTCGGCATTCAGACGCCTTGAAAAAATTCTACGCTTAAGGTTAAGCGGAGGAGTTATGATTGCACAGAATGGCCTTGAGAAAAGTACTTAAGTGTACAGAAATTGTGCAAGAAAGAGTTCCGCAGAGAAGCTCGCCATGATAAAGCGTAGATATGACTTTCCAAAGTCCCTTAAGCCATCACACTCGGGAAAGATGGAAAACAAAAACCTCGCAGAAGTACTCGCCATACCCAACGAAGAGATAATTCTCCGAACTCCCTTGAGCGAACATGCTCGGGAAAATGGAAGTAGAAAATCTCGCGAAAGGTTTTCCGAAGTCCCTTGAGCAAATACGCTCGGGACACCCCGAAAAACAAAAATTTGACTGAAGGTTTTCCGGAGTCCCTTGAGCGATCATGTTCGGGACAAATTGGAAATACAGAAGCCTGCAAAAAAGACTTAGTCAAGTTTTTTCAGACTCTCCCAAATGTCTCTTGAGTAAACGCACTCGGGACAAAGGAAGGTAAAAAAGTTTTTTTTGATTGTAGATTTTCCGAAGTCTCTTGAGCGAACGTGTTCGGGGAAATGGAAATAGAGAAACTTGAAGAAACACTTAGCTAGAAAGATCTTCATTAAGAGCAAAGCTGCCTTACAATAAAGAAGTGCCCAAAGAAGGAGTACAGAATAGAAGGGAAGGGAAGGAAAAGGGGGCCCTGAAAAAGCCTAAGGCTTCCCGGCGTCCTGAGAGCCGCTCGTCTGTCCACCCTTTTCCGCCACCGTCCGCGCTGGAATTAAAGGAGAAAGCTTCAGATGTTCGATCTTGGACCATTTCCACCGAGGTCCCCCAGGAATATTTAGACCCTCTAGAAAAGAGAGGTCCAGACCTGGGAACCTCTGGAGAACTTGATGCCGAGCGAGACAGAAGCCGTCCTGAAACGCGACCTTGTTCATTTGATCAGACTTGTTCTTCTTAAGCTCAAGGTCGTCGAACTCATCCTTCAGATCCTCGACCTCCTCTTCCAGCGCCTTTATCCGCTCCTCCCCCTTCGGCACCTCCTTTAAAGACTGGACCTCGGCTTGAAGGGTTTTCTTCTCAGACAAGAGCGTGACTATGGTATTCTCTTTTCTTGCCTTGTCTTGAAGAAGGTCTTGGTTTGCAGCACGCAGCCCCACCACGTCATTACGGAGGTCGGCAATCTTCCGGGAAGAGTCCGCCATCAAGAATTCCTTCTCCTTTCGGAACCCCTCCCGAATGGTGGCAACTTCCTCCTTCGCAGCATTTGCCAGCTGCTGGTTCTTGGCGGTCAATTCCGAGCACGTCGCTTTCGCCTTTTCTAGGGCTTCTAAGGCCGAAGCTCGGAATGCCGTCTGCCTGGCTACCCGAACTCGGAGAAAGCCGGCATACCCCAGCAACTGCAAAGAAGATCAAACGCAAGGTCAGTAAGAGCCAAACACTTAGGATAAAATTGAAGGGGAAGAGCTGTGAAGGATATACCTGAGCAGCGTGCTCGGTGATCTTCGCAGCGAGGGTGTTATCCTCCGGATGCGCCGCCGCTATAACCTTGAAGGAGGCCTCGGTGAGCACCCCCTTCGCAATCTGCTTGGCCATTTCAGGACAGTCCCCGGAGTACAAGTTCATGTCCTCCGTAAATGTCCAGAAAGGCTCCTTCGGTATCTTCCCTTGCGGGACTTTGGCATCACGGCGGGCCCTCGCCTCCGCGTGTTCGGAAGCCCAGTTCGGGGTAAGTAGCTCCCCTGCAGGGCGAAAAAGAGAAGTAGGTCAGAAACGAAGGCCATTCCAGAAAAAAAAAGGAAAAACACTTTGCCTGGAAACAAACCTGGCGGGACCTCGACAACAACATCCTCGGCCTCCTCGGCCGAAATGCCCTTGCCCTTCTGTTTGCGCCGCTCCTCGGCAGAAGGTACTTCTACCACTACATCGAGGAGGGCCGGCGACGCAGTAGGACGTTGAGGAAGGACGTCGGGTTGAGGGACCTCGGATGCAGCAGCCTCAGGCGCCGGAATTTCGGCTGTCCCAGGCTCCTCGGCAGTCTCCTCGGAAATTTCTTCTAGAGGAACCTGAGCAGCTTTCTTTGCCCGTTTCCCCGAAGGACCCGCGCCAGTAGACTTCCGCCTCCGGGAAGCCACCTTTTTCGTCTGATCGTCCTCCCCTTGGCCGGAGAAGAGGGACTTGTAATAGGCGGCAGTGTCGTCACCCATCTCTGAAACAGGAGAGAAACATTAGCGTAAGTCCGAGGAAAAAGCAGCAAAGGAGTAGAAGATAACTCACTTTCGGCAAGCGTTTCGAAAGAAATCTCCTCCTTAAGAAGCTTGACCAACCAGGAATCTTTCCCGGCGATGGCAGGAGCTGGCATCCCGAGGTCAGTCTCGTGCTCCTTTACCACCTTTAGTTCCCGAAGGACCTCTTCGGTCATCAACTTCCAGTTGATTGGAAAAGGGTAAAGGGCACGCGGAGAGACCTCGGGATCCCAGTCAGAAACAGCCCGAATGCGGGCGTTGAAATCCGCGAACACGGGAGCCAACTCTGGGGTCAGCAGCATCCTCGGATCAGCAACGTCCACATCCAGTGTGCCCTGAGCCCATTCGGTCGGAACGTACGACCAGGCCTCAGCCTTCTTCATGAAGAAGAACTTCTGTTGCCACCCCCGCCAGCTATCCTTAGTGGCGAAGGTGAACATGAATTTCTTGCTCCCGGATCCTCGAGGTAGCATGAAATAGAAGCCACCCTTCGGGACCACAGAGAGCTTGTAGTACTGCATAAAAATCCTGAAATGGGGTTCTATCCCGAAGACGCCACACATGCAGAGGAAGGCGTTGAAATAGCAGTACGAGTTCGGGGGAAGCTGGTTCACCGCAATGCCATGAAATTGGCAGAACTCGCACACCATCTTCGGGGGGGGGGATACCGAAGACCGGCCTTCAGTTGGGCTCGGAAAACGGTAACCTCCTTTCTATGGTTTGAAAAAGCATAATGGCTAGAACGAGGCAGCCTAGTAATGGCGTAAGAGGGAAGAAAGAATTTTTTCTTCCACCTCTCTAATTTCTCAGGGGTGGTGCAACAAGGATGGGCTAAAAGAGGCTGCCAGCTCTCAGGAATGGGCATTTTCGACATAAAAATGAGTTTGAAAAATGGAAGAAAACAGTTTCCAGAGAAAAACTCAGAAGAACACAAGGATCAAAACGCACTGGCAAACAAAAACCCACCGAAAGATTTGCCAAAATCTGAGGACGCCGTCGTGAAAGTTGGCTGGAAAAAGGCTCTGATTACGGAAGCTCCGCCACAGAAAGCAAGAAAAAATGCAAGAACAGAGGCAAAGTAGAGAGCGAAAGGAACTTATGATGGAACGGGATATTTATATGTCAGAAGTGGGTAACCGAAACATCATCATAAGTGCCCTTTGGAAGTGAACCGTCGCCGCAACTGCTCTCTGCACCTGAAAAGGCGCGCCCTCTGTATCAGACGCGACTCTCCTCCAATGGTGAAGCGCCACGTGTCAACCGCTGCGTAAAAATGGGGCACACGTCCTCCAAGCGTCCCTTGAAATCTGGGACACGTCTTCTGATATCCCTAGAAAACTGGGGCGCACCGCTCAGACTGACACGCTTGGTCAAACAGACCTGCAGAAACAAAGAGCAGGCCACCTTGAGGACGCCAAGAGACAGGCTATGGCTGAACAGCCCATGACCTTCGGGCAAGAGGTGTATCTTCGGCACAGGCTCCGCCCCGAAGGCACCAAAGAACGGGCCAAGGCCGAAGAGCCCGTAATTTTCGGGCAAAAGGCACATCCTCGGAACAGGTTATGCTTCCAAAAGAGACTCCCATAGACGACCTAGGAAAGAGATGCAAAACCGAAGTCTTCCTTCGGCTTTCCAAAGGGGGGCATGTGATAGCCAAACGCTATCGCCTATATCTGGCCGAACTCCCTGCCACAAGAATGGCCAGAAGAAGCTGGCGCTACCCGAGAAAAGGTGTGATCAAGCACCTCGGGAGATAGCCGAAGAGCTCCGAGCCCGGCACGCCAGGACACTACTCGCCCCCCCAGGGTCGTGAACGAATCGCCTTCAGAAAAGTGGTAGCAGACATAGCGAGCCGAACATGATTTCCCCGAAGGCGGAACTCCCTGAAGCTGGGAACCCCCGAACTCGGGGCTTGTTTCCCGAAGAGGCTCTGTCTGAACCAAAGGACGACCTCACCCAGGGACCTCGGGAGTACGGCAGGAGATTTACGGAAGCATTTAAGGAAGCCTCTGACACATCCAATTACAGACGCCACAATCCGCCTCAAAAGGCGCTCTGCCACGCTGACGCCATCGAAATCACATCATGGCCCGCCTCAGCACGTGGCTCAAGGTAACCTACTATCTGTCTCCTATGCCCAGAAAGTCAGGAACATCCGACCGAACACGTGTCGTGATCTGAACGGGCTAGGCACTCCTATAAAAACTAGGAGTTAACACCAGACAGGAGGACGGTTGGCTGGCAAAATACGGCTCCCATTACCAGGCAAAACTCCTCAGCCCTTTGTGCTATTTTCTCTGCCTTTCTCTCAGCCACCACTGACTTGGGCGTCGGAGGCTCCCCCCCCGGAAAAACATTCCGGGGGCCTCCTAACCTTTTGCTTCTGAGCTTTCAGGCACTCTCCTTGGGGCGACCTACCTTCCAGGCGTTCTTCCTTCCGGAAGTCTCCTCGACAGTCATCATGACTCAAAACGATGAGGCCCCAGGCCATCAGTAAGCCCAGAGGCGAAGCCCGTTCTCCAGAAAAAATGAAGCCTCTCGGGACACAAAAACAACTTCATGAAACATGAAGTCCAACACTTAATAGATGTAGGCGTAATCAGGGAGGTCAAGTACCCTGAATGGTTAAGCAATGTGGTCATCACTACAAAAGAAGGGAGCAACAAGCTCCGAATGTGCATTGACTTCTGAAACTTAGATGACGCTTGCCCTAAAGATTCGTACCCTCTCCCGCTAATAGACTAGTTGGTAGACTCAATTGCTGAGTACGGACACGTGAGCTTCCTTGACACCTTTAGCGGGTATCATCAAATCAGAATGGATCCCAAAGATGAGGAAAAAATCGCCTTCATCGCCGAAGTCGGTACGTACTGCTATGTTAGAATGCCCATCGGACTTAAAAATGTAGGAGCTACCTACCAGAGGCTAATGAATAAGGTCTTCAAAGACCAAATAAGGAGAAACATGGAAGTCTACGTCAATGACATGATAGTCAAAAGCAAGCTGCCCGTCAGTTATATCACAGATTTGGAGGAGACTTTCCACCAACTTAGGGCATTCGAAATACGCCTTAATCCAAAAAAGTGCGTCTTCGGCGTAAGTTCGGGCAAGTTCCTCGGATTTATGGTGTCAGAAAGAGGCATCGATGCCAACCCGAAGTCAAAGCACTATTCGGATTCCGAACTCCCGTCACAACAAAAGATATCCAAAGACTCACCGGAAGAGTAACGTCCCTTAGCAGATTTATTTCCAGGTATGGGGATCGCTGCCGAGCATTCTTTAAAGTCATTACAAAGGCAGCAAAAAATGGTGGCAACCTCAAAGACGATGACAGTCCTTGGAACGAGGAGTTCCAAAAAGCCTGGGAGGAGCTTAAAGTCTATCTATCTCGCCTACCTACTCTTTGGCAACCACAAGAGGGATAACCTCTTATATTGTACCTCGCAGTTACCGAAAAAACACTAAGTTCGGTTCTCGTAAAAAAAGAGGGGGGCGGAGCAATGGCCAGTATACTACGTGAGTAAGTCCCTGCATGGCATCGAGGTCAGGTATCCCCTGCTACAAAAGGCTATTTATGCCTTGGTGTTAGCAAGCAGGAGACTACGCCCGTACTTTCAGGCTCACCCCATTATTATCCGAAGTAACCTACCTCTTCGGGATGTCATGAAAAGAGTAAATCATTTGGGAAGACTTTCCAAGTGGTGCATAGAGCTTGGCGAGTATGATATTACTTACGAGCCAAGGAAAGCAGTAAAAGCTCAAGCTCTAACAGACTTCATTGATGAAGTGCCCATTGCTGAAGGAGAACAATTGGACCTCGGCAAAGTTGAGCCAGAATGGACCTTGTTTGTGGATGGGGATCCAGTTCCGAACACCAAGGAGCTGGGGTAATCATTCGTGGCCCCGAAGGCCTCAAAGTCATGAAATCCATCAAATTTGGGTTTAATGTCACCAACAATATGGCAGAATATGAAGCTCTCATAGCAGGGTTATGCCTGGCCAGAAAGATTGGTGTGAGAAATCTAAAAGCCCACAGTGACTCCCAACTGGTGGTGCGGCAGATGGCAGGGGACTATAGTGCAAAGGACCCAACTCTGGTGAAATATCACGAATGCGTATCGAAGCTCATCCAGGAGTTCGACGTAGTACATATTGAAAATGTACCTCGTTGAGACAATAACAAAGCGAACAGCTTGGCCAAATGAAAAAGGTTCACCGAAGTGTTAAGCCAACTGAGCATAGCGACGCTAACCATAGCAACCTCGGGCCAAGGGTGGAAAGATCCTACAAAGAGGTATCTTGCAACTGAAAAGCTCCCCGAAGATCCTTACGAAGTGGCAAAGGTGTGAAGGCGTTCCGGACGATATTTTCTAATTGGGGAAGAATTATACCGCAAGGGTACGCGAATCCATTGCAAAGGCGTGTCAGTGAAGAGGATGCTAGGATGGTTCTCGAAGAGGTCCACGAGGGGGTTTGTGGTTCCCATATCAGAACTAATGCCTTGGTGAAAGTAATACTCCGCCAAGGATACTTCTGGCCTACCTTGAGAAAGGACGCAAAGCAGTTCGTCCAAAAGTGTGACAATTGCCAAAGACACGCTAGCATCCAAAGACTCCCCTCGAAGTTAATAACCTCGGCAGATTACCCTTGTCCCTTTGTAGTGTGGGGCATAGATCTCATTGGGCTGCTCCGGACAACACCCGGAGGAGTGAAGTTCTGTGTGGTGGCAGTGGATTACTTCACTAAGTGGATCGAGGCAAAACCCTTAACAACTATTTCGGCAAAGGATATAAAAAAGTTCGTCTGGAAAAACATTATATGCAGGTTCGGCATACTGAGAGTGATAGTGGCCGATAATGGTTCCCAATTTACAGACAAGGGGTACCAAGAATTCATCACCAACCTCGGAGTAAAAATGCACTTCGCCCCGGTAGCTCATCCCTAGAGCAACGAACAAGTAGAGGTATCCAACATAACCATAAAAGAGGGTCTGAAAAAGAGGTTGGGAGAAGCAAAGGGAAAATGGCCAGGAGAACTTCCTATTGTGCTATGGAGTTATCGAACGACACCCCGAAGGGCCACGGGGGAAACACCTTTTTCACCCGTCTTCGGCATAGAGGCCATTATCCTTGTCGAAGTAGTGCGGCCATCAATCAGAATACAAGTGTTCAACAAAAGAGGGAATGATCTCGGATTGAGAACTAAGCTTGATCTGGTTGACGAACATAGAGAGGTGGCTGAACTCAGAAGGAAAGCCTTTAAGCAAAGAGTGGCCACATCCACAAACCTGCGCGTTAGGCCGAAAGGAATAAGGAAAGGAGACCTCGTTCTCCGAAAGGCTGAATTTGAGCCCCGAAGACCTTCCCAAGGGGTGCTTCGGGCGAACTAGGAAGGGCCTTACTTGGTCCTTGACGAAGTTCGCAAGAGAGTATACAAGCTTGGCGACACTGGAGGGGAAGAACTGAAAAACACATGGCACTTGGATGCCTTAAAAAAAATTCTATACTTAGAATTTTTGATGAAAAATTGTAGAAGTTAGAAATTTTTTCTAAGTACAAAAGTTTTCTCCCATCTGAGGGTACCCGTCGAGCAAAGCTGAAACATGCACTCGCGAATGTCACATTTTCCTACTGAAATTCATGAGGTTATATGCCTAAAAAAGGGTGAAGTCTATCAAGTATGGCCAATGAAGGCAGGCTATAATTTGCCTAAGGTAGTTCATCAACGAAGAACGTTGACCCAAAGGTTGACCAATAAAACGAGCAAAGCGTACGTTTCCGACGTCCCTCGACCGAAAGTGGTCGGGACAACTGGGAAACAAAAATATTGCTCAAAGGACTTAACCAAATTATGAAGGAAGGGAAATTTATTGAAGAAGGCCTTGGAGCAAGGAGAAAGTTACAAGGAGAAAAATTGCAAGGAAAAAGAAGAAGACAAAGGTCCTAGAATAACTAAGGGACCCCGACGTCTTTAGAAGCTCCCGCTCCTGCGTCCTTAGCCGGTGCCTTCGGTACTGAAGGAGGAGCAGATGGTAGGTTAAGGTATTCAATCTTTAACCAAGTCCACCGAGGCTCCTCTGGAATGTCCAGGCCAACGAAGAAGGAGACGTCGAGGTTTGGGTACTTCTTTAGGACTTGATGCTAAGCTAGGCAAAAACTGTCCTAAAGGGCAACCTTGGTCGCCTGAACAGCCTTGTCTTTCTTGACGTCCAAGTCCTCTACCTCGCTCTGAAGCTCGGCAACCTCCTTCTCCAGCTCATTTATCTTCTTTTTCTTCTTTGAATCATCCTTCAGCGAATCGACCTTGGCTTGAAGCTCAGCTTTGTCATCAAGCGCCTTCGCCAGGAGAGCAGAACCTTCTTCCTTCTCCTTTTAAATGGCCTCGTTGGCCGAGTTCAGACTCATAACCTTCTCCCCAAGGTCGGACATCTTCTTGGAGAAATCCTTCAAGAGCACTTTTTGGCCCTTCAAGCCGAAGCTTGGCGACCTCCTCCTTGGCTATCCGGCTCAACTTGGTATTCTTCACAACCGAGCTAGCACAGAAACAAGACCCATGTGATTTGAGTTTGGGATGAGAAAGTTTGAGCAGTTTTCGTGCAAGGTCGCACGCTTTCGCGCAATGCTGGAAAGCGTTGGCGACGCCATATTGGCGACGCGTCGCTGGTGGTGACGTGAGTTGGCGATTCATCACCGAGAAGTGCAAAAATTCTCCGATTGCTGATGCCTTTGGCGACGTGTTGCCAACGGTGCCGCCAAGGCATTTTGCCCCCAAGCTCCGGGCATCCTAAGTGTGTCTCAAACTCTCAGTTTTCATCCCTGGGCTAATTTAAGATGTTCCATAGCCTTAGTTGGGTCTGGAACTCATTCCTAAGTTGGGAAGTATGCATTATTTAGGAGGTAGCTAAGTGGTGTGGTTAAGGAAGGGTAAGTAATGGTGGCTAAGGAAGTTAAAGTGCTTCAGTTCCCAAGTGAGCACTAAGGGGATCAAGTCGGGTTTCAGACCCTTTGTTGGCCGAGTGGAATGTCATAAACTATTGGTCAATAAAAAGGAAACCTAACAGAATCCCGACCAAACTTTATGGTTTGGTAAGTAAGCCACTAAGGGGCCCTAAGCTAAGCTCGAAGAGCTTGGTAAGTTGAACCACATAAGGCAGCTACCCTGCACAATAAGTTAAGGGAAGAGACGGGAAAAGGATGAGTAAGTGGTGACCCACTTTAAGTAGCCTGTCAAGGTGGGCAAGGTTTGAGTAAGTGTCAAGTTACTCTAAGGTGCCCATAAGAGGACTTCATTGGGGTTAGTTAAGTGCTAGCATAGGATACAAGGGCCAGTATCCAAGTACACCGGTCGTAAGAGCTCACGGCAAGTCTAGCACTTACTGGTGTAAAGAAGTCCTAAGTGCATTTGCATGTGCATATTTCATTCATCCATCCATCCATTCATCCATCATTTGCATTGGTTGTTGTTTTATTCTTGCTTCTGGTTGCACTGTTGACTGCTTGTTTTGTTTTGGATGCTATATATTTATATATAATTGTGGTGCTTTGTATGCTTGCATATCTTTCTTCCTGCAGGTACTAAATCCCTTACTGGGTACTTTAGAATACTCACCCCTTAAGTGTTGTGCAGGTTTAAGCGGATTGTTTGGGCTTAAAAGTTGGTAAGGGGCAGCTGTTAAAGCTAAATTTTATGGGTTAAAAGGTATTCTCTAAGTAGGAAACTCCAACTTTTTGAGTTACTTATGGCATAAGCTAGTTCTAACCAAAGTGGTTGACTTACAGTTTAAGGCTAAGTGAGTACAAGGAAAGTGTGGCTCATCACTTGAAGCTAGCTTGCTTGGGTGAAGAGCTAAGGATGGATCTTTGTACCTTAGTAGTTATGAGATGCTTCGCTTATATGTATGGTAATTTCATACATAGATCGCCTCTACTAGTGTCCATTGGTGTGTATAACACTATGGTTACTTTTGGGTGCATATAAGTTTGAGATGTATGCACATAGTTGTTACTTGAAGTTAAAGCAACTAAAGGTTTATGTCTTGGCTTATTTGAATTATATTTTCGTTAATTGCCATGGCACTGTTTTCAATGATGTTTTAATTTAATTATTATTGCATAGCCAAGACAATGCATGCATATTTCTTATGTAGGGTAGGCTAAGTAACTAGTTGCATAAAATGATTTAAGGTACTTCACGAGTAATAACTAGCCAACTGTAACCCAAGTGGGATCATACTTCCCAAAGAGCCTACCAGTGTTAGTAATTTAGGGCACTGGGGCCCTGTTCCACCACAGAGCTTGTGTCAAAGCTCATCCGGGAATTCGATGCAGTGCATATCAAAAATGTGCCTCGACGAAGCAACACCGAGGTAGATAGTCTGGCGAAGTCAAAAAACTTCACCGAAATACTAAGTCACCCTAGCATTGCGGTAATGGGCACAACAACCTCGGAGGAAGGATGGAAAAATCCTATAAAGAGGTATCTCACGACCTCAAAGCTTCTCGAAGACCCTCGCAAAGCGGTAAAAGTACGAAGACATTCCGGACGATATTTCTTAATAGGGGAGGAACTGTATCGACAGGGATATGTAAGTCCATTGCAAAGATGTATTGATGAAAAGGACACTCGGGCAATTCTTGAGGAAGTCCATGAGGGAATCTGTGGTGCCCACATCGAGACTGACGCCCTGGCAGGAGTGATACTTCGCCAAGGGTATTTTTGGCCCACATTAAGGAAGGACGCAAGGCAGTTCGTCCAAAAATGTGACAATTGCCAGAGACACGCAAGAGTTCAAAGATTGCCCTCGGAACTAATAAACTCTATTGAATACCCCTGTCCCTTTGCAGTATGGGGCATTGACCTCATCGGCCCACTCCCGACAGCACCTGGAGGAGTGAAATTCTGCGTGGTCGCAGTAGACTACTTCACAAAGTGGATACAGGCAGAGCCCCTAGTAACCATCACAGCAAAGGATATACAAAAATTTGTCTGGAAAGGAATTATATGCAGGTTCGGCATACCGAAGGTGATAGTCACCAATAATGGTTCCCAGTTTGTTGACAAAGGGTTCCAAGAGTTCATGACCAACCTCGGAATAAAGAGGCACTTCACCCCAGTAGCTCATCCCTAGAGCAACGGACAAGTAGAGGTGTCTAATAGGACCATAAAAGATGGTCTGAAAAAGAGATTAGGGGAAGCAAAGAGAAAATGGCCAGGAGAACTTCCTAGCGTGCTGTGGAGCTATCGGACAACGCCCCGAAGGGCTACCGGTGAGACACCTTTTTCACTCGTATTCGGCACGGAGGCTATTATCCCTGTTGAGGTAGTACGGCCATCAATTAGAATACAAGTGTTCAACGAAGGGGGAAACGGCCTCGGGTTGAGAACCAAGCTCGACCTAGTGGATGAGCACAGAGAGATGGCCGAGCTCAGAAGGAAGGCCTTTCAGCAAAGAGTGGCCATAGCCGCAAATGTGCATGCCAGGCCAAAAGAAATAAAGAAAGGAGACCTCGTCCTCCGAAAGGCCGATTTCGAACCCCGAAAACCGTACCACGAGGTACTTCGGCCAAATTGGAAAGGACCTTACTTGGTCCTGGATGAGGTCTGAAAAGGAGTATACAAGCTCAGCGACACCGAGGGGGGAGAACTGAAAAACACTTGGCATTCGGATGCTTTCAAGAAATTCTACACTTAAAACTTGTTTCAGAAAGATTGTAGTTACTCTTCCCCGCAGTCGTCAATAAAGACACAAGACGAATATTGTCACAAGACTGAAAAATTAGTTCCTTAGTGGTTTTCCTTTCGGAACTAACTCCCGGATGGAGTATAAACTCGGCCGAGTTTGAAAAAATTCTGAAACCACTCTCCCAAAAAAAAAGTAAGCACGAACAAATTCGCCGAAAGTGCGTACTTATAATTACTTCTGAAGAATCCTATTCGGAAGAATGAATAGATATTGAAGAAAGAGTCTTCATTAAAAAAATTCTAAGGAAGAGATGTACAAGTAAGCAGGAAAACAAAGTAAGAAGAAGCCTATGGTTGAGCAGGGACATTCGATGTCTCATCACCATCATTAGGCTCGGTCGGAGGCACCGGCTTAGCTGGAGGAAGATTGAGAAAATCTGGCGTTGACCATACCTCCTAGGGCCCATCGGGAAAATCCAAAGCGGATAGGTAGGAAAGGTCGAGCTCAGAGTGCCAAGCGAGGACTTGGTGGCGTGCCAAGCAGAAGCCGTCTTGGAAAGCCACCTTTGCCATTCGCTCAGACTTATCCTTTTCGGCACTAAGGGCATCCAGTTTGGTCGTAAGCTTGGCAATCTTCTCCTCCAGCTTCTTCTTCTTCTTGCTCCTAGCCCCCTTCTTTAGAGATTGAACCTGGGCATCGAGGTCGGTGTTCAGAGCAAGCGCCTCCGCTAGGCTCTTGCCATCTTCAGCGCTCGCCTTCCGAAGAGCCTCGTTCTCTGAAGAGAGAAGGGCAGATTTCGTGCCGAGGTCTTCAACCTTGGCAGTAAAATCTCAAAAAAGTTCCTGCTTGCTCGTCGCGAACTCGGCCCGAAGATTCACAATGTCCTCCTTCAACATCTTGAGCTCATCATATTTGAGGACATGCCTGGCACAAAACTCCTTCATTTTGCTCAAAGAATCTTCGGACCGAGAGTAGGCCTCTGTTTGCTTCGACGCCTAAGTGCGGAAATACCCGCTGTACGCCAAAAGCTGCAAAAAAGGAGGCCCCGAATAAGTATCAAAGGAATGATAAAAGCTTAGAAGAAAAATCTCTAAGTAAAAGAGGAGAAAACCACCTGGGCAGCGTGCTCGGTCATCCTCGCCGCGAGAATCTCCTCGTTGGGACATTCGTTAACAAGTGACTGAAAGGTGGCACCTGTCATCACCCCCGTCGCCAGGAGCCATCAACTGGCTATCCTCGGAGAACAAATTCATGTCCTCTGTGAACGTCCAAAAGGGCTCCCTCGGTACCTTGCCGGGAGGGATCCGCTTGTCCCGAAGAGCCCTTTGCCGGGCGTGAGTGTCCATCCAGGGCACCGCAGGCATGTCCTCTGCAAGTTTATGCCGAAGTTCCATCAGTACGTTATCCCTTAGCCATTCATCCAAAAAATTGTAAATACGAAAAATACTAAGGTTTGCAGGAGAATGGCTAAGGAACCAACCTGGTAGAACTTCGGCGACGTCATCTTCAGACTCGCCCTCCCGGACTTCACCGGGAATGTTCTTCCCCTTCCTCCTTCTATTTTCTTCAAGTTCTTGAGCGGATCTTTGCTCGGAAGAAGGCTCGGTAAGAAGAATGGGGTTCAATGTTGCCTCAAGAAGGGCAAGGTCCGAAGGAAGGTCGAAGGAAGAACAGGGGATTGATCCTGCACCTCCCCAACGACTTCAGGAGGGAGAGTAACAGCCCTAGCCTTCTTGACCCTAGAAGGCCCGCTGCCGATCTACTTCTTCCTCTTAGTAGGCGCCTTCTTGCGCATCTGCTCCCCCCTTTCGGCCTGCCCGAGGAAGAGCGACTTGTAAAAATCAGCAGATTGATCGCCCATATCTGCCAAAGGGAAAAGTATCAGCGTAAGTCCAAAAGGAAAAAAGGTATCAAAGCCAGGAAAGAGACTTACTCTCGGCAAAATTCTCATAAGTGATCTCCTCCCGAAGGAGCATGACGATCCAGGCCTTCTTCCCCAGAAGAACGGGCACGGGCAGACCTAAGTCACTTTTATGCGCATCCACCACTCCCATTTCCCGAAGAACCTCCTCGGTTATAAGGTCCCACTTGATGGGAAAAGGGTACAGTGAACACGAAGGGACCTCAGGGTCCTAGTCTGCGATAGCCCGAATGAGCCTATCAAGTTGATCGAACTCGTCGGCCAGCTCCCGAGTCAGGAGTTTCCGGGGATCAACAACGTCCATCTTTAGGGTCCCCGAAGTTCATCTGATGGGCACGTGATGCCAAAGCTCGAGGACCGGCAGGAAGAAAAACTTCTTCTGCCACCCCCGCCAACTGTCCTTGTTGTCAAAGGTGAAGGTAAACTTTTTACTCCCGGACCCTCGGGGAAGTAGGAAATAAAAGCCGCCCTTCGGGACCAGGTGGAGTTTGTAGTACTGCATGAAGAAAAGAAAGTGGGGCTTTATCTTAAACACCCCACACATGCAGAGAAAAGAGTTGAAGTAGGAGCAAAAATTTAGGGGAAGTTGGTTCACTGCGATCAGGTGGAAATTTCAAAATTCACAGATTATGCGGTGAGGAGGGTACCGAAGACCGACTTTCAACTGAGCTTGGTAAACGGTAACCTCATGCGAATCTGACATAAAGCCGTAGGTGCCCGGGATGGGCAACCTCGGGATGAGAAAAGAAGGACGGTAATACTTGGCCATCCACTTCCTCACCTTCTCCGGGGTGGTAGTACAGGGATGAGATTCGAGAGGAAGAAAGCTCTCAGGGAGAGGTCGGGCAGTTAGCAACGGGGTTGGATTCAACTGGGTCGGATCTGACATTTTTTGTAGAAGAAAAAGGATGACTTCGGAAAGGGTAAGGAAACAAAAGAGACCTCAGAAAAATGACCTCGAAAGAGAGAAGAGAAAAGAATTACAAAAGGAAGCACCCACCAAAGATTTTGCCGAAAAATTGAAATGCCGCCGTGAAAATTGCCGAAAATCACTCCGTCGCGGAAACCGTTGCTGGAAAAAAGGAGAAAGGCAAGAAAAGGCTCTAAATCAGAGGAGAGCAAAAGCAAAGAGTAAGGCAAAAAATGAGGAGAAAAGGTGCTTATATAGACCGAGGAGGATAAGCGAAACGTCTTCATTATTACCCCTCGGGAGCGCAACAGACTCATTATTATTCCTCAAAGATGAAAAAACGCAATTAGTATAACCGGCGTAATTATCCCACCATCCACTAGCGGCCAAATGTCATCAAACGCGAAGAACTAGGGCACGCCCCTTTGGCATCGCGAAAACCCAGGCACGCTTATCCATAACTGACATGTTTGACCAAAGGATACAACGGTTCACGAACCTGCAGTAGAAGAAAGCAAAAGCAAAAGCTGCACGTGCCTTGAGGTCGCAGAAAGAACTAGGGAAGGGTACCTCGGCTCCGAAAGAGCGCCTCCTGAAAAAGGGCGACTTCTTGGTTAGAGCTTCAACCACGAGTTCGGTAAAGAAGCCTTCCCAAAAGCATAGAGGCGAAGTCTCTGCTTCGACTTCCAGGGAGGGGGCATGTGATAGCCAAGGTGCCTATCACTTTCCGAACCCACTGGCTCGGACAAAGCACCGAACTCAGAAGGGAAGCCACCTGCCACGGAAAGAAGGATGCCCAGCCTCCTGAAATCTGGCCTCGGCATTTATCCATTCCTGGAAACAATAATACCAACCTCAGAAGAACAAGTAAGTCATCCTCGGAAGTAGAGGTGTCTCCGAGAAAGGTCACCCTTGGGAAACATACTCCTGCGATACTAAAGTGACCTCGAAATACCAGTTCTCCGAAGAGGCCTCCTCTACCAAAAGGGACCTCGGGAGTACGGCATAAGCATTTAAGGAGTCTCTGATGTATCCCCGATAATCCACCACGGGTATGCTCTGACACCCCATTTGTAGGGACATCCTAGCACATCACTCTTGGGTTGACTAGACTCTAAGCTCAAAGGCCCATGTCCTGCTAAGAGTCTCTGGTTGCCCAAAAGATGTGGAACGCATCCCGCCGAACACGTGTCACGATCTAGGCCGGCCACAAAAGAAGGACTATGATTGTTCGCCCCTTCATAAATACTTGGTAATTACCCCCGACGGGGGGGACATGACAGGAGATAAGATATTCCTTTACTGAGAAAATCTTGGCATTACCTAAAAAAGATACTAACTTGGGCGTCGGAGGCTCTTCCCCGGAAAAACACTCCGGGAACCTTCTAACCCTTGCTTCTTGTGACTTTCAGGCGATCTTCTCAGAGTACGTTCGTCCCGGATCTTCCGCCATTTCCACAAGCCCCTGTCGCCTTCACCATGACACACGAAGGAGATGCCGAAGGGCATCAAATAGCTAGTGGGATAGGCCTATGGGTTGGGATTTGTGATTAGAGTGTTACCTAAAGAAGACAGAAGAGATGAACTGACTGTAGCGAGACAAAATTCAAGAAAAAAATGGGTTGGAAGTAGTTAACTGAGACCCACTATTGTTGTGGGCAGTAGTACTATTCCCAATATCACATTAAAGTAAGTACTATTTCTAACATCATATGACAAAGGCTAAAATACTCCTGCTTTACAAGTGCGTTACTTCCATACTTTCAACTTATTGACAATTGTGCCACTCACTCATTTGGTTGCATTCTTCACTGCATATATCTCACTTTCCTCTATCAACCTTGACCCCTCCCCCACCGATGGCAATTAATCTCTCACTGATCCTTCAAATCTTGAAGATCCATTCCAACTCATACAATCCAGTGGCCAATAAGTTATCTTTGGTGGCCTAAACAACTGCATCTTCATCAAATCCTCACTGTAACTCCCATCCTTCCCATAATCATCATTGAAAAACTCTGTGATCACCAGCAAGGATAGGTTCTTGATCTACAAAGGACTTTTTCCTTTTCCCTTAGAGGTGGTGAAGGGACCAAGAAGCGACAGAAACTAAGGTAGAAAGGAGGAGAAGCTCTAGCTCTACATTGTATTGCTGTAGCTGTAGGACTGTGGAGAAGAAATGTTCTTTGCTGGTGAGAAAATCATGAAATCAGCGTGGGGTGATTTGACCTTAACCATATCGCCATCATCATCAAGCTAGTAAGAAACCAATTTTTTTGTGAATAAAAACCCTTTTTGCCTTTTTCTTTTCCCCAAATTGAAGCAATCATCAGTCAAAAATTAGCAAAATACCAATGCTGGATTTGGATTATTGTGCCAAAGCTTCCATGTACCAAAAATGGCCAATCATTTTGTAAGAAATCCTATTTGCATATAATGTTGTTTGATTTAATAGGAAATGTTATTGCATTTAGACAAATGTGCTATTCTATAATATGATGTTCATTTTCCAAGATGTGTTATTCGTAAATGATGTTGTTTCGTTTAGTAAGTGTAAAGGCTCTCCAAGTACTTCCCCAAGCTTGTATGTCGAGATAAGTAAATCCCAAGTCATTTTTCACATATAAGTTTGATTAAGCAAGAAAAGTAGACTAAGTAAGGTTAAGCTGAGTTCCAAAGTGTAATTGGCACCTAAAGGGTAAACAAGGTAAAATGGTAATTTTGGCCTAAGTCAGTGGCATGACTGTAATTTTAGTAAAATTAGGTTCATGCAAGTGTTTTGAGATAAATAAGTTAAGACTATAACTATTTCTAGCCATTTGAACCAAAAGTGGAAGTTAATGGTGAAAAATGCACTAAGTGTTAAATTGAGCTATTATGTCTTATAATGACTTAAGTGACTTAAAGGAAAAGTGTTTGGGTAAGAAAAACCTTTCAATGAGACCAACGAGTGTTTGCATAAGAAGAGTTTAAGTGACCTAAGTATTTCAAAGCTAAGTTTGAGGGCCAAAGTGACAAGTAGAGGAGAATTGGGTTAAGTTGGAGTAGTTGGTTATTGTAAGAAGAGATGGATAGCACTATTCATCATCTTATTCACTCCATTTTTATGGCTCTCTCTCACAGCAAAGCTCCCATTTCACTCAAAATTTCATGAAATTTGAAGGTTCCAAAGCCATCCCAACAAGCCCTTAGCTCATTTTTTGTGGAATTGGTGCATTTGGAGTTGTTCCTACAAGTTTTTGGTTCAAACCCTAAGGTAAACATCTTTAATCCATGTGGGTTAGTTCTAAGCTTCTTAAATGGTTAGAAATGGTCTTAATTTTGTGCCCTTGGTGTCCAATTTGGTTGAATTCAAGCTTAGAACTCAAAAGAACTCCATTGGAGCTCAAGTGTGCTTGTTGTTTGTTTACTGCTTTAAGAAGGATTTGAGGAAAGAGATTTAAGTTAATTCAGCTCAAATAATGCATAGAAATGTAGTATTACATGTGTGAATGAAGTAGAAATAAGACCCATATGAATTAGCTTAAGCAATTGAAAGATTGAGCAAGTTTCATGTAAGTTTTTACGTATTCACACAATATTGTAGAGCATTGGTGACATGTCACCGTTGATGACGTCATTTGGCAAAGCGTCGTTGGTGGTGATGTAAGTTAGTGATGTGTCACCAGTGATCTTCTAGGGAACATGAGAATTAATGTCGTGGCGACATGTTGCTGATGGCGTCGCCAAGGCATAAGTCCGTCAAGCTCGGGACATCCTAAAAGTATCTCAATCTTTCGGTTATAATCTCTAGGCCAATTTAAGACATTTCATAGCCTCAGTTGGGTCTAGAACTCATCCATAAGTTGGAAATTATGCATTATGTAGGTGGTAACTAAGTGGTGTGGTTAAGGTAAGGTAAATAATGGTGGCTAAGAGGGCTAAAAAGTGCTTAAGTTGCTAAGGGAGCACTAAAGGGATTAAGACGGGTTTTAGATTCTCTGTTAGCCCAAGTGGGAGGTTATAGACCTTCAGGCAATGAAAAGAAAACCCAAGAGGATCCTAACCAAACATTATGATTTGGTAAGTAAGCCACTAAAGAGCCCTAAGCTAAGCTCAAAGAGCTTGGCAAGTTTAACCACATAAGGCAGCTATCCTACACAATAGGTTAAGGGAAGAGACAGGTAAGGAATGAGTAAGTGGTGGCTTAGTCTAAGTAACTCATCAATAGTGGGCAAGGGTTGAGTAAATGATGACTTACTTTAAGGCACCCGTAATAAGACTTCATATCGTTGGTTAAGTGTTAGCATAGATATGAGGGCTAGTATCCAAGTATGCCAACTGTATGAGCTCACGGCAAGTCTAGTGCACCTTCGGGTGTAAGGAAGTCCTAAGTGCATTCGTATGTGCATATTTCATTCATTCATCCATCAATCCATTATTTGCATTGTTCGTTGTTATTCTTATTCTTGTTTCTAGTTGTGTTGTGGGTTGTTTGCTTTGCTTTGTATGTTATATATATATATATATATATATATATATATATATATATGTATGTATGTATGCATGTATGGATGTATGTGTTTGTCGTGCTTTGCATGCTTGCATTTGTTTTCCCCTGCAGGTGTCGAATCTCTTACTAAGTACTTTAGAGTAGTCACCCTTTAAGTGTTATACAGGTATTAAGTAGGCTAGTTGGGCTTAACAATTGGTAAGAGGTAGTTGTTAAGGCTAAGTTTATTGGATTCAAGGTATTCTATAAGTAGAAAACCCCAAGTTGCTAAGTTACTTTTGACATAAGCTAGTACTGACCAAAGTGTTTACCTTTTAGTTTAAGGCTAAGTGAGTATAAGAAAAGTGTTGCTCATGACTTGAAGCTAGCTTGCTTGGGTAAAGAGCTAAGAATGGATCTTAGTAGTTGTATGTTGTTTCTTTTATATGTATGATATTTTCATACAAAGATATTGTCCCTACTAGTGTCCATTGGTGTGTATAACACTAGGGTTACATTTGGGTGCATATAAGATTGAGTTATATGCATATAGTTGTTACTCAAAGTTAAAGTAACTAAAGTTTTTATATCTTGGCTTGTTTTGAATTACGTTTTTATTAATTGTCATGACACTAGTTTTAATGTTGTTTTAATTTGTTGTTATTGCATAGCTAGGACTACACATGCATATTTTTTATGCAAGATAGGCTAAGTAACTAGTTGCACGTAATGATTTAAGTTACTTCACGAGTAATATGTGTGTTGATCTGTAATATGTTGTTTGTAAATGATATTGTTCTATTCTGTTAGAAGTGTTGTTCCATTCTTAAAATGTGGTGTTGTATAAAATATTGTTAACTTTAGAAAAAAATAACTATTCATATATAATATTATCTCCGTCTCATACTCTTTGCAACATTTGACTTTTCCACATGGTTTTACTTGAATTTATTCATATTAGTATTTGTTAGAGAAAATTTTAAAAAAATATATTTAGAAACTATATGTCTTGATTTATCATTCTTATATAAAATTTCTTCATTTATATACTAACATGTTGAAAATAAAAAATCATAGATTAATTATTGAAAAGTGAATGGGGCAAAGAATATAGGACGGAGGGAGTATTATTTAATTTAATAAGAAATGTTGTTCTCTTTAGAAAAATGTATTGTTTTGTAAAGTGTTGTTTTCTTAAAAAAAAAAATTGTTTAAGATGTGTTAATAGTCTTGTATAGGTTTGATGTTCATTTCCAAAGATGTGGTGTTTATGCTGTAATGAAAGTTTTATAAATATCATAAATAAATGTAGCACTATAGATCTGGTGCACCAAATAGCTATTCAACGGTTATGTATAGCTTTATAATGGTGGTTTATACTGGCCTTACTGCCCGCCCAAAGGACAAACGAAACCGTGACTCACAACCCTTGGAAGCCGGTTACCGGTCACCCAACGACAAATTGTTTCGTGCCTCAGGCCACTAGTAAGACAAATTTCGATCTTTCAAGCTTAAAATCGAATTTCCACGTTTCCAGTTTTTCAAAGTGGGCCTGGTCATTTATTAGCTTTTCCAGAAAGATAATAAAAAAACCGTGCCTCTTACCAAGCGACAAAGGTTACCATGTTTCGCGTGCGTTAGAAATAACAGGCTGCCCAGTGCCCGCCGCATGTGTGATAATAGAGACAAACGTCGCCGTGCTCATGCTGTTAGTAACACAATTTTATATATACCTTTCAACCCTTCGAACCAGATTGTTTGTTTTTCTCTTATTTATTTGAACAAGTACGGAAGACCTCATGAATCACAATTTTTCTTATTTTTATTAGCAACAAAAAGATTATAATATTACTGTTTCTTTTTTTATTATATAAAATTTAATACAATCTATTACAAAAATATATATTAGAGTTAATAATTCTAAACCTAGAATGTGAAAGGATTTGCTATATATACCTTGAAGGACCTCGGCTGCAGTGAGCTTAGTTTTGGATTTTTATTTTGTATGGAGTATGGCACTACACCTTAAATCTTGGCTTTTGTAGGTGTCACTTTACATTACAGTTTTATCGGTAAATTAAACACGGTACTACTGTTTCTTTTCTTAAAGATAATACATGCTTCACATGACAATGAGAGATAGAATTGGATTCAATAATCATTATGCATTTGCAACAAGTCAACTTAGTTGGTATAACTGGTTTAAAGATTTTCAAAATCTTACAGAACAAAATTTTCGGAGAGTAACAATATTCTACAATTTTAGTGCACAAAAATGATCTAATAGCAATTGTAGAGGAAAGAAAGTAAATAATATTGCATTTGGATTAATGAAATAATTTCTTAAACTTTTACATTTTAAGAAGTTATATTTCTTTGATAGTTTGTTGAAAAAAAAATTCTATTTGAGAAATTGGGAAAACTACTTTCTCCCTCTCAAACTCATCTTCTCTCTTCACACTCACACACAAAGACTCTAAACATCCTCCCAACTGTGTCTTGACGAGGCGAATTTGTCTTGTGGCTTTCACCAAAACTTGACCTTACTTGTATCAACTTTGGGCTACCCATATGGCTTTGAAACCCCATCGAACCCAAATCTCATGTAAAAGATATGCAGGTTGATTTAGTATGACTAGATTTCAACTTCTCCTATAGACAAAATGGTCCAAATGCAAAACACGTAAACAACATATAATAACATTAAAATGTAAATCCACCAAACAAGCTAAAATTAGAATTAAAATAAAAAACTTCACCAATTGAACTCATCGACAAAATAAACTAAAGTCAAAATATGAAACTGTTAAAAATTAAGTAACCAATAACACAACTATGGTTGTTCATAATACTGCATGAAGAAAAGAAGGATTTAAAGCAATGTCATTAGTGATACTTGAATCTATAAAGATGGTAAATGGTGCTTGGAGACTGAGTTCTTTGGCTTACATGCTTCGAGTTCTGTTGGGTTTGTACTTTATTCTAGGTCTGATGTTAAGAAGAGTGACTCTGGCAAGAAGGAAAAGAGGTGAGTCCAGTGAGAGAGAGCTCAGAGGGGATAAGAGAGTAGCAATTAGGCATCGGGATTAGGAATTGGGTGCGTAGAAGTTGGGGTCATGACTCTTTCGGGCTGGGATATGATGGGCCAAGCTAATTAACTTAAACATAAATAAATAAGGCTGGTTCAAGTTTGCCAAATATTTATTTTACTACCTAAACTTATCGACATGTATATCGGGTTTCTATTTTTGCTACCCAATCTAACCTTAACTCGCAAAAAAACTTGCATGACTATCAGATCAATTCAGTTCAAACCGGTCAATTAAATGGGTTGAGCATGTTGCATGAATAGCCCTAGTCCCAACGTGTTGTTGGTGATTTCGGTCATTGTGGTCATGTTTTCATCATAGTGCAGTGTCGGATCATCCTTTCTGCACCAGGTACCCAAAATCTCAATAGTTTTTTTATTTTTTCTAAGTATGATTGGTTACATGTTAGTACCAAAAAAAGATGTTGATGATTTATGTGATTTTGTAACTCGAGTTCATGAATTTTTTATGTGTTGATATGTGTGTGTTAGTGACATGGTTGGACAATTTATGGGTGGACCAGTTCTAGGTGAATATGTTGAACCATATAAGTTTGGGGACTTAATTGAAGATTTTTTAGTATATGTTGGTACTGATTTGTAGGGACTTAATTGCAACATAACTGAATATGGACTAATTAATTGTTAAAAAAAGAACAATTCTACTAAATTGCAAATAATGATAACAACTTTTAAAGGGATTGTAAACTTTGTAAAATAGATGGACCAAATTGAACAATTTAAAAAAGTCATGGTTGTTATTGTGACGGCTCTCCTAGTTAATGACGGGTTTTAACCAAGTAAGTATTATTTTTTTAGTTTATTTAATTTTTTTTTAAATTAATTACCTCAAGTTGGCACCTTGTTAAGCAAGAAAGACAAGCTTAGATAAGTAAGTGAGTTCTTAAGTATAGTTTGGCACCTAAAGGTCAAAAAGGGGCAATTTTGATGAAATTAGGGTCATGTAAGGAATTTGGCCTAGTTAAGTCAAGACCATTAGTTATCCTAGCTATTAGAACTGTCTTTGAAGGAAAATAGTAAAAAGTTTCACTAAGTGTTTAATTGAGTCATTTATGTCTTAAGTGACTTAAGTGTCCAAGAGGACTAGTGCAAGAGGCTCTTGGGCATCTTTAGGACAAAGGAAAAGGCAGTTTTGGGTGAGTGTTTGGTGACCAGAGTAAAATAAATGAGAACTTGAGGGTCAAGAAGCAAGAAAACAAGAAGTATGCCTTAGTGAGGGAGTTAGGATATTTTTTAGGTTAGTTGACTTCCTTTACCATTTTCTTTCTTTCCTAAAATTTGTAGCTTTCTCTTCCGACTAGAATTTTTGCTCCAAAGCTCCCCAATTCTACAAATTCCCATTGAATTTGAAGACCCCAAGGTGATTACAAGATGCTTCAAGCTCCATTTTGGTGTTCTTGCTTCAATCTAGCTCTTTGATGCTTGTTTTGGACTTGAAACCTTACATAAGGTTATTGGTTTTATTTGGGCTGGTCCTAAGTTATTCCCATAGCTAGAAAGAGTTTTGATTTGAGGTTCTTGGTGCCATATCACATTGGTTTTAGGATTGGAACTCAAGAGAGCTTGGTTGAGCTAAAAAAAGCATGTACTTCGATTCTTGCTTCGTGGCTAAGTTTGAGGTAAGGGTTCAAGTTAATTTAGCTTAAATAATACATAGAAATATAATGTTATGTGTGGCAATGAAGTAAAAACAAGACCAATGTGAATCGGACTTGGGATGAGAGAGATTGTGCAAGTTTTGTGCAAGTTCACACGCTGTTGCACAATGCTGTAAATGCATTGGCGATGCGAATTGGACATGCGTCGCCATTAGGCATCATAATTTCCCAAGTGTCAATGCCTTTGGTGACGCGTCACTGACAGCACCTCCAAGGCATTAGTCACTCAAGCTCGGGGCATCCTAAGAATGTCTCAAACTCTAGGTTATCATCCCTATGCTAATTTAAGACATTCTGTAGCCTTGGTTGGGTCTTAGACTCATTCCTAAGTTAAGAATTATGCATTATTTAAGAGGTAGCTAAGTAGGGTGGTTAAGTTAGAGCTAAGTAGAGTGGCAAAGGGCTAAAAGTGCTCAAGTTGTCAAGTGGGCATTAAGGGGGATTAGGTCGGTTTCAGAGGCTACATTGGCCTAGAAGAAAAAGTCTCAAACCTAGGAGAACTGAATAAGGAACCTAAGAAAATCCAAACCGAACCATTTGGTTTGGTAAGTGAGCCACTAAGGAGCTCTAAGCCAAACTCTAAGGGTTTGGCTAATTAAACCACATAAGATGGTTACCCTATACAATAAATTAAGGGTAAGGCGGGTAAGTTTGAGAGGAGGTGACGAGCTACTCTAGGACCCATAAGTGGGACTTAAGGGAGGTAAAGTATTCGGGATATGAGGGCCAATGTCTCAAGTATCTCTACCGTTTGGGCTCATGGCAAGTATAAGGCACTTATTGTGCAAGAAGTCCCAAGGATTGTGTGAATTACATATCATACATTCATGCATATCTTACATGTTGTTGCCTTGAGTTGCACGTTGGTTGGCTACTTGATTGTTTGTTTGTCATGATTGCATGTTGGTTTGCTGCTATCTTCTTTGCAGGTACCCCAAGGGACCCCTACTAAGTCCATTCATGTACTCACTCCCTTAAGTTTGTTTTGTAGGTTTTAACATCGGGCCTAACAACTAGTGGATAGTTGTGAGCTAAGCTTTCTCTTTTTGTAGGTATTCTTTCTCTAGACTCCTTGTGATTCTAAGTTTACTTGTGGACTAAGCTACGTACTGACTAAGTTCTATGCCTTTACAGTGTAGAGGCTAAGTGGTGCACAAGGACTAAGAAAGGGCTTGCACTTGGAGCTTTGATAGCTCAAAGGTAGGGCTCAAATAAAGGATCTTAGTTAGGTTTTTGTCTCATGTATATAGTACCTTTTGTACTAAGGTGTTGCCTCTATTAGGATACATTGTGGTGTAAAACCATTGAGTTACTTTTGGGTGCATCCTAGCATTGTTAAATGTGAGCAGACTATTACTTAAAGTTGAAGTAACTAACATTTCCCTGTCTTGGCACGATTTAAGCATGTTTTAAATGAAACGCTCGAGCAATGTTTTTAACAAAATAGTTTACTTATTTATTTACATTGCCAGGACAAAAGCATGCATATCTTTTGCAGGGTAGGCTAAAAAAGTAGTTGCATGTAAATTATTTTAAATTATACTGGCAAGTAATTGTTAGCCAATAGTAACTAAGTGAGATTCATAGTCCTTAAGGGCCTACAAGCCAAGAAATATAGGGCGTTAGGACCCCGTTCCGCAATAGTTATAAATTACAGGTACATAATTATGATAAGAGCCATAATATAATTACTCAGCTCTAAAATTTAAAAGACTGTAGAACTTAATTATAAATGGGTAAAATTTCAACAACTAAATAGTTGAAATTAGAAATTAATTAGGAATTTCAATACTTGATTGCTAAAATTTGGAAACTAAGGGACTTATGTATTCATAATAACTTTAAATTGCCGAGAATAGGCTTGTAATTAGTAATTAATTTAAAATTTTAATAAATTCTACTAAAAAATAACAATACATCAAAACCTTTCATACTTTAGAATGTACGCCTGGGTTCTTAGTAGACTAGGTCATGTAAGGGGAGAAACGGCTGTCTTCAGGATCCACAATGTGGTTGGTGCAATACTTAGTCACCACATGGTAGCCGGCCATTCGATTCATTAGCCACAATGTTGCAAACTTCCACTTTACAAGTGGCACCTACATAGTGGCCAGCCACTCTAGTTCTACACCAGCATGTGCCTCATGCGTATGGGGCTAGCACATGATCAACCTAGCCATAAGCTAGCATTTAGGGGTGGACGTTTCAGACACATTTCATTCTTGTCCAAAACATCATTGTACAAACCCACAGATGGGTCCCAACCCTGATTCCATCATAACGGTGGAGAGTTATTGTACAATGACCTTATTGATTCGGAGTTGATATTCGCCCAACTAGCACGAAACTACCTACAGGCTCAGGTCCTTCAACATAACCACTTTGTTGTGCCATCGTCCGATGACAAGCAAACTGAGGATGGCTTGCTAAACCCTAAAGGCCCATCTTTAATATAGGAGCTATGGGATAGACCTTGGCACTCATGGTCGCAGATCCCTCAACTCAACAGGGGGCGCATATGCCCTAAGCACACGAAATATAAGAGCATCTAACTTCACAAATTAAATACTTTTTTAATTAACCAACATAATTATCATGATATAATTTTCATTATAGGTTTTTTAAATTGACTATGTATCATTTCAGGAGTATTGTCAGTGAGACTTATAGGACTTGGCCAGATTTGCTACCTCATCTTCCAGTATACCTAGAGTTCCTTGAGGAACTGAGTTTATTATTAGAAGAAAGAGTTAGTGCAAAAGATCTTGCACTTCTCCAGAAACACTGACTATACCCACCTATGGCTACACTTGCTTCTCAGCATGAAATGTATTTATGTCGTTAACTGTGTGACCAATGGTAGAATGAAAGCTGGAAAAGGTGGCCCAAAGTTGGTTCCCCTACCAAGCATGCAGCCAACTCCCTAAGAGCCATATAGAAGCACACCACGGGCTTCATTTCTAGCATGATGCACTGGGATCAGATGATAAAAACTAATCTTTAGTACAACTTATTTTATTTCTTCCAAAATACATACAAAATTGCTTCATTTATTAATGCACTTTAAATTAGTGTAGATGAAAGTACAAATTGAAGAAGACTTCATGTTTAAGGAGTGGTGGACCAGGCTGCATACATGAAAAAAGACTTATTAGCTAGACGATTCGGTCGCATGTCAACTCAGGTAATGGTTTCTAATTTTTATTCTCAAAGCTACAAGTATCTTATATGAGAATTTTTGTAAACTCTATTTTTTTATATTTTAGAACGCATACATTGAGTAGATCACCTAGAAGTACTCAAAATGATAAGACTATCTCTAGTTTGATGACAATGCATAGTGCAAGTTAGCTAGCCTGCCAAGGAAGTGTAGCATACCAGTTCTTCCACCTCTCTTTGTAGATCTTAATAGTTTTGGCTCATGCCAAGTAATTTTTCCTTCCCAACTTCATTATGGGCCATACATTAATGGCCAATTAGCTGAGATTGCTCAACTGAGGGCAAAGAATGATGACTTGCACTACCAATTCCCTTGGTTTTAGGCTAAGGTTTAGGAAGAGACGAAGCACTAAACCAAGGCTACAATTAGTGACATTATTTAGCAGTTGGTATAGTGTGAGTTTATGATTATGGAAGAATCTTCATTAACAAAAAATTATCACATAGGTATTTCTATATGTAATTGTCGCTGTTTCATTACTATATTTACAATGATTGTAATCATTAGAGGAATGCCCTAATTCTGTGATTATTTTTGTCTATGCCTAGATATTTCGAACCTTTTAATGCAATAATTTTGATTATAGCAATTTTTTTTCCTTACAATTCTGCTATGCTTGTGGGCATAAAAAAAATGCTAATTTGTTATAGTGTGTGGCTGACGATGTATGAACTATTGTTAACTATTTTCAATTTTTTCATTTTTAAGTTAACAAAGTCTCTTTTAACATGTCAAAGATAGTTTCTTCACCCAAGACAATTATGGGGATAAACCATTCAAATAACTTAAGGTTTTTCTTGGTTCATATGATTTTATTGATATCAAAGCTCTTTAATGGTTTTTCTTTTTTCCTTGCTGTGTGTGTTAGCTAACCAACATTCTTTGATTTCTTTTTTGTTACACTAGAAATCATCATTTAGAATTTTTTCATATATCTTGAATGGCTCTTTTGTAACATTACATTGGAAGTACAAAATGCTTATATCAGGTTAACCCATAGACCTTACTTCCTTTAGTTGTTTAAATGTTTGACATTTTTCATAAGTTGTGGAATTCACATTATAAACTAGATGAAAGACTTGTTCCACAAACTCTCTAATTCATCTCAATACCTTTTTGTGTTTAGAATTTGAAAGGTTGAAAAAAAAGGCTTGAGCAGCTCTGTAACTGGCTCGTGAAGGAGTATTTCTATGTTTTGTCTCCAAGAAGCCTATTCTTATATCTCTATCTTTGCTAAACCTTCCCTCTTAACCTCACCATTTTGATGATCAATAGTTTCTGTGTTTCTTAAGGTTTTAAAGGCTTTACAGGTTTTTCTTTTAGTTTGAAAAATTCATCTTTTAGGTATATGGATATCACTCCACTTTATTAGCTTTAGATGGCATGGCTACATGAATTTTATTAGCTAGCTTGTAATAGTAGTTTTTTTTTCTTGTATCAAAGTCTAGTGCTTTTGGTTTTATTGATATAGTCATAACTTTGTAATAGCTATAAACTAGTGCCAAACTAGTGCCAAACTTTGGGAACCTTGAAGCATATAAAAAATAGATGTTGTATATAGTTTTTGTAGATAAAACTTTCATGACATGTTGGATCTTTAAAGATAGTAGTAAAATTTGGATGATAATTGAAGTAAATAGGACAATCATATAGGTTTGATTCTACCATGCCACGCAAATAGTTAAAGAATATGTTTTGCTTGCAATCATAGAATTGTTTAAGTGATTTCTAATTAAGGGTTTCAAAGCAATCTAAACCAATCCAAGAAGCAAGTAATTGCAATGGTTACCAAGATAATCCATGATCAAAGTTATGCAAAAACATTTCTATATCTGTTAGGTAAAAACTTTTTTATATATTAATTATCTCAAAGTTACAAACCTAAATTTTTAATGAATTTATTTAGACTTCTGACTTTCTAGACACATTTTTTAATCATTAACACTAACAATTTTAACTACTTGGATTTTCCATTAGGTGCAAAGATGAAGGGAAGTGGTTCTTGGAGGATTGTGATTGACCAAGTAAGAAAAAAACCTAAAAACTAGAAGGCAATGATATTATTTGTAAAAGACAGGCCTATGCTTCTGAAATCATGCATTTCTAGTATACCCCTGTACTTTCTTTCCTTATTCAAGGCTATGTTGAGAATAGTAAACATTCTTGATGAAAATTTTTTCTAGGGTGGCTTCAGGGATGGTAGGAAAATTTGTTGCGTAAGTTAGGAAAAGGTGGTAATCACAGAAATTTAAGGGTTTAGCATGGGTAGTCTTAGGGGAGGAATGTAGCTTTACTATGTAAATGGATTTGGCAATTTAAGGTGGAGAATAAGTATGAACTATTGTGGAAATAAGCGATTAAGTCAATATATGTGGAAGATGGGGCTTCGCAAAGAGAAGTGTTGGGTAGTAGAGGAGAGTTGGTTTGAAGAGAGATTTTAAAAGTGAAAAATGAGTTTTAAATGGTTGGGATTGATGTAGATAGATGCTGGAGTTAGAATCTAAAGGTAGAAACCCGAATGCTCTTTTGAAACCCGAGCTCTGCCTTATTCGAGCATTCGATCTGTGAAATCTAACACCACTATCCCTCTCCCGTCTTGCCGGAGGCTACCTAGTTATCATTAGCGCCACAATTGCAAAGACGATTGAAGGCCATCATTCCTCATTATCTCACCGCTGCTGAAGTTGTTCAAGAAAATCTCTCCTATGCGAAGTTGATTTCTCTTCCCCTAAATCAGCTGAATCTCTTGTCCCCATTTTTTCCTATAGGTATATGCCTCTTTCTAGTTATTGTTAATTGAATTGACATGAATAGACCACCAGATCAAAGCCCTAATGATAGGACCAGAGGCTTGTTTATCATAGTAGAGCTAGAGATAAACAAACTTGCATTTTTTGTTTTGAAAGTGGAGAAATGAGTGTTTTAATCACTATTGTTTTTCATTTTGAGCAATTCAATTCCCAAAGTTACCAATAATATACGAATGAGTCAAAAAGTTAGCATTTAACAGTAGTTATGTGCCAACTCAGCTTTTCCATTTGCTTCGTAGCAAGATATCTAAATTAGGACTTAAAGAACTAACGATTTCATAGTTTTAGGACTACTTTGGCAAGCTAATGAATTTTAGGACTAAATTGGAAAAATTTGTAAAGTTTTATGACTGAATAATATCTTATCCCAACACAAAAAGTTGATTTGGAAGCTCAGTTAAGATTGTGAATTTATGGTTAAATTTCTAGTGCAATATATGGATGAAAATAACTTGGTGAGAAGTAGGAGTTTGAGTTACTACTGGAATGGATGGGCCAGAAAAAAGGTAATTTTTTTTTCTAGAAAGCCGTCTAGGACAGAGTCAATATCTCTTTGCATGTTGGATTCTAGACCTAGACTTAGATATCTAGGATTGGCTTCTAGTTAAGAAGGTGGGTGTTTTCGTAAGTAGCTAGTAGCGCAGCATTGTTTTAAAACTTTTGTGATGCTTGTTTCTTGAAACAGCTTCTTGTATGATTATTTGCTTAGTTGCTTGCTAGCTTTATTAATGAAGTTTATTTTTGATAAAAGAAAATTGTGTCATGTTTTCAATTTGCATTTTATTATCGGGTTTAGTTTTAATTTATTTTATTGCCCATCTTATCTTAATCAATAAATTAATTCCTCATCTAGATTATTTTTTGCCTTAGATTTCTGGTGTACGAATGTCTGGCCTTGACAAATTCAAATCAAATTGGGTGGAACCTACTCTGAGGGAAATGTGCTCTTGGCATTTGTCTGCGCTTTATTTACAAAACTCAAACATTGTACATACTGTGATATTTTTTTCATGCTCACCTATAATGACTATAACTTTTTTGCTATCAAAACTAAAACACAGTTGCAAACTCTAGTTCCCTCAAACCTTAGAAATCATAACCTGTTTATAGATCTACAAAACCTAACCTAGATTAAAATAGGAAAACTAAATCCTTAACAAAACCTAAACCCAATCCTAAAACAAATTGGATTACTAACAACTTTGAATCTTTTTTTTTTTTAAATTTCAGCAAATCATCCCAACAGAACACAACCTCCTAACCCACCAAATAATTGAACTCAGCCACAAGTAGATCAAACTTATTGTATAATCAATAAATTTGCTAGTGAAATCACACACACAAATATGAATAGTGAACCCACTAAACATTCTAAACTAGCATTACAAGAGGATGGGGCTAAAGCAATGATGCATAGTTACAATTAAAATTTAGGCAAAAAAGAATCATTGTGAAATTGATGCTTTAATATGGGCTAACCAATCAATGAGAAGTTCTGTAATAATTTTTTGATGATGGCATTTTTTATGATAAAAAATCATCACAAACTGCAATGATTCTGCTACCAACAATTTAAATCATCTCAAACCCAAGGGTGGGGAATTAAGGGGCCAAAAATTATGACACATGTGCTACGATTTATATCATAGTAGCTTACGGAGCAAAATCATAGCAACATCTGCTACCATTTTGCCATGAAACATAAATGAAATACTATAAACATAAAAACAAAATATTTTATCATTTAATTGGTTTTTAGTTTGAGAGACACTTATGAAAATTCTTAGTAAATGATTCTTTAAAGACACTTTTAATACTACATAAAAATTCAGGGTGAAAATCCAAATATGGTCTCCTTATTTTAATGATCATCCTAAAGTAGTCCCTTACCTCCAAAAGTGTCTCTTAAAGTCCACTAACTCCTTTATCATGTCCTATTCACTACAAGGATGAAGATTATTTGCTACGTTAGATTCCTACGAAAAAAAGCACAGGAAAATTATTCGCCAAAAAATGGTCAGACAAAAAATTATGTCCAACGGTTTTCAGTCAATAAATTTGTGACATTTAAAACCGTAGGACAATTGTCAGAGTATGGTGGCGGGAATTTATGGCGCCAACTTATTCGACGCTTTTGATGTGAATTAAATCAGTAGGAACCACATATGCAGGAAAAGGGTCAGAAATATAATCCTACGCTTTTCCTGCATTTTTTTTATCCTACGGTTTTGAGAAAAAAAAGTAATAGGCATCTTAAAAATGTGGGAATTTTAATCCTTCAATTTTCCTATAGTTTAGATTTCCTACATTTTTTTGACGGGAATTACTACAAATTTCACACATTTTTCTTGCAGTTTAACTTTTCATATATATCCTACGATATTGCTACAGATTTTGCTAATAAATATCTTCCTTCCTCTTCCCTATGTCTCTACTACTATTTCGGCATCATTTTTCACTTCGGTTCAACACCTTCTTCAGCTCAATCGAGGTATTTAAAATTAATTTTGAAGTTAGTGATTTAAATGGTAATTATTTAATTTTTATAAGATATAGTTATGTTGTTGTAGGTAGCTGACTTATCACAGCATGTTATTGCATAGTAAGTATTTATTTATTTTACCTTAGATTCTCCATCCATGATTTTGTTGATGACAAATATAATATTGGTCCGATTCAGATTGTGGGGAAACAATATGTATTGGATTAAGTTATATTTGTAATTAACATAATCATGGATTGTCCAAGTTGGACTGTAAAGGCTCTCCTAGTATTTCCTCTACATAAAATGTCGAGGTAAGTGAACCCCAAGTGTGACGGCTTTCCTAGTCGATTAATCAAGTAAGTGTTTATTTACTTTGATTAAGTGTTTATTAAATTAAGTACCTCAAGTTAGCGCCTTGTTAAGCAAGTAAGATAAGCTTAATTAAGTTAAGTGAGTTCCTAAGTGTGATTTGGCATAGTTAAGTCAAGACCATTAGTTATTCTAGCTTTTAGAATCATCTTAGTAAGCTTTGACAATTTGTGGCACTAAGTGTGTTTTTGGGCCATTTGAATCTTAAGTGGCTAAAGTGTTCAAGAAAATTAAGTTTGGGAATCTTTTAGTATCCTTTAGAACAAATAAAAGTGGTTTTGAGTGAGGGTTTGGTGAGCTATTTGAAGCTTTTGAAAGCTAGTGGACTTAGGTGCAAGGAGAAGGAAAAGTTGACTTGTTTACATATATGCAAGTCTTCTTCTTCCTTAGTCATTTGCAACTAACTCCAAATTTTCGTGGCTCCACTTCCTCTCCCAAAATCACAGCCCAAGCTTCCATTTTCTTGCAAGATTTCATCAAATTAAAGGGTGCCCAAGGTGTTAGAAGGATCACCAAGCTTGTTTGTGGTGTTCTAGCTCAAGTTTGCTCTTTGGAAGCTTGTTTTGGATCCAATTTTCGTGGGTAAGCTTCTTGAGTTTATTTGGATTGGTTCTAGGTTGTTTTAAGAGCTAGAAATGGTCTTGGTTTGATTGGTTTGGGTGCCAAATTGCTTTGGTTTTAGACTTGGAACTCAAGGAAGCTTGTGGAGCTAGGAAAGCTTATGTTGCATTGCTTGCTTGTGTGGCTAAATTGAGGTAAGGGTTCAAGTAATTAAGCTCAAATAATGCATGGTTTTGTAGTTCTGTGTGTGGGGATGAATTAGGAACAAGACCCATTAAGTTTGGATTAGAAATGAGAGAGTTTGAGTAGCTTGTGTACAAGAACGACGCTGACGCACAAACCCAGAAAACAGAGTTGGCGACGCGTCGCCAATTTGGCCGTGAATTGGCGCCGCGGCGCCAGGGTGCGAAAATGTACACAGAGCGTTTGTTCGGCGGCGCCGCGTCGCCAGAAGCATTTGTTCTTTGGCGACGCGTCGCCAAGTGGGATTTTGGCCTCATTTTCCGGCCATCCTAAGATTAACTTAGACTCTCGGTTTCTATTCCTAGGTTATCCTAAGAGGTTCCATAGCCTCGGTTGGGTCTAGAATTCATTCCTAGAGCTGGAATTTTGCATTATTTAGGTGGTAGTTAAGTTGTGTGGTTAGGTAAAAGTGTGTGACTTGGTGGCTAAGTAATTCAAGTGTGCTTAAGCTTTTGAATGAGCACTAAGGGGATTAAGAGGGTTTTTAGACTCTTTATTGGCCGTATAGAGTATCATTTACATATGGTCAATAGAGAGAAAAACCTAAGTCGATCCCAACCGAACCATTTGGTTTGGTAGGCAGGCCACTAGTAGTGTTTGAGTTAAACCTTGAGGGTTTGGCTAGGTTAACCACATAGGATAACTACCTTGCACAATAATTTAAGGGAAGAGACGGGTAAGAAGTGAGTAAGTGGAAACTTACTCTAAGTAACTCGTCAAGGCGGGTAAGGTTGAGTAAGCAAGGTCTTACTCTAAGGTGCCCGTAAGAGGACTTCAAGGGGTTAGTTAAGTGCTAGCAAGGATACGAGGGCCAGTATCCAAGTACCCCAGTCGTAAGAGCTCACGACAAGTCCAACACCTACGGGTGTAAGGAAGTCCTAAGCGCATTGCATGTGCATAATTCATTCATTCATCCATCCATCCCATCATTTGCATTATTGTTGTTTATTTACTTGCTTTTGGTTGTGTGTTGTTTGTTTGTTTGTTGATTTGTTTTGTATGCATTATTTATATGCTTGTTGTGCCTTGTTTGCATGCATTATGTTTTTCCTGCAGGTGCTAATCCCTTACTGAGTACTTCGGAGTACTCACCCCTTAAGTGTTGTGCAGGTTTAAGCAGTTTTGTCTGGGCTTAACAGTTGGTAAGGGGCACTGTTAAAGCTAAGTTCTTTTAGTTTCAAAGGTATTCTCTAAGTAGGAAACTTCATGTTTTCTAAGTTACTTATAGCATAAGTAAGTACTGACCAAAGTGTTTGCCTTACAGAGAGGCTAAGTGAGCACAAGGATAGTGTGGCTCATCACTTGAAGCTTACTTGCTTGGGTGAAGAGCTAAGGACGGATCTTAGTAGTTAGTAGTCATAAGATATTTCTTTTGATATGTATGGAAATTTCATACATAGATTGCCTATACTAATGACCATTGGTGTGTATAACACTATAGTTACTTTTGGGTGCATATAAGTTGGAAATGTATGCACATAGTTGTTACTTGAAGTTAAAGCAACTAAAGATTTATGTCTTGGCTTATTTGATTTATGTTTTCATTAATTGCCGCGGCACTGTTTTCAATGAAGTTTTAATGAAATTATCATTGCATAGCCAGGACAACGCATGCATATCTCTTATGCAGGGTAGGCTAAGTAACTAGTTGCACGTAATGATTTAAGGTATTTTACAAGTAATAACTAGCCAACTGTAACTCAAGTGGGATCATAGTTCCCTAGAGCCTACCAGTGTTAGTAATTCAAGGCACTGGGGCCCTGTTCTGCCACATGGACAGTTGAAAGTTACATAAGCAGTATTGCAGTTAATGTGTTCCTGTTGTAGTAGCAGTTTGTGAATTTTGGTATAGTATTTCCCAAATTGTTCCCGTTGTGTGTTTCTCAATAAATTGATATTGTTGAGAAACACTGTGAATGGGAACTGAAGGGAAATGCTACCGAAATTTACATAAAATGCTACTAACATGGAACTGTTAAAATGTTTTACTACTTATGCAACTTTCAATGGAGTAGGGCCCTTACCTTAATGTAGTAGGTGGTTTAGTTATAAAAGGTTGACATGTGTGCATGACATATATATATATATATATAAGTACTTCATATACATTTTCATTATATTGATATTAGATGAAATATAATAAATTTATTACGTATTTATGTTGAGGGTTTTTACTGTTTACTTTACAAGAGAACCAAAATGGCTGCTAATGGATGTGAGTGGATGTACCAGAGGACAGATACAGATGGGTATATGAATTCCAAATTTATGGTTGGTGTTAATGAGTTTTTACAGTTTGCATGTGGTGGGAAGGAGTCAGAAATGATTAAATGCTCTTGTCGTAAATGTAGTAACAGATTTTATAGAATAGAGCCGAAAGTGAGAGAGCATTTGTTTCGATATGGATTTACGTCAAACTATTACATATGGCACCGTCACAATGAGCAATATGATAGCAATCTGCATAATTTCAATATGGCCCGTAACAATTTTGCATCATACTCATATGGAGGGATAGGTGGGGAATTAAGTAGTGTAAATGCGTATGAACAGATGATACGTGAATCAATAGGTCCGTTATCATCAAATGTAGGATCTGGAAATAGTGAAAGAATGTTGGTGGATGAAGAGTTTATCGATGCTGATGTTGGAGAAGCTGATAATGGCAGTGATAATAATGAAAATGTGTTTGATGTGTCTGAAATGATGGAAGGGTTGCCTTATCCAACTACACAACAATTTTATAATTTGTTGGATGATGCAAATGTACCGTTGTGGGATGGGTGCACTAAACATACATGCTTTTCTACAATCACCCAATTGTTAAGTTGCAAAAGTGAGTTGAATATGATGGATCGTTGTTTCAATCGAGTACTGACCCTTATGAAAGAAATGCTGCCTAAAACTAATAGACTTCCATACACCCTATATGATGCAAAACAACTCACAAAAGGACTTGGGTTGCCATATATAAAAATTCATGCTTTTGAGAATAACTGTATGCTATTCTATCGGGAAGATGAGAAATTAACACATTGTCGTGAATGTAGGAGCAGTAGATATAAAGAAAGAGTAACATCCAAACGAAAGATGTTGATTCCCAAGAAATTGTTACGGTATCTACCATTAACCAGCCGGTTGAAGTGCTTGTACATGTCTTTAAAAATAGCGACTTATATGGCTTGGCATGCTTATAATAAATCATGGAATGATGGAAGTATGGGTCAGTCTGAAGCGTGGCATCACGTAAATCGAACGTTCCCATCATTTGCTGATGAAATCAGAAATGTTAGGCTCAGATTGTGTACCGATGGATTTAGCCCGAATAATGTTATTGGTGGAACATACACGATATGGCCAATCTTTATAATTATTTACAATCTTCAGCCAGAACTGTGTATGAAAGAACCCTTCATCTTTATAACTCTTCTAATCCCTGGTCCTAGAGCACTAGGACGAAACATTGATGTATTTTTACGACCATTGATTGAGGAGCTCAAAACATTATGGTTGGAAGGGGTTGTTACATGGGATAGCTATTGACAACAGAATTTTGTTATGAAGGCATGTTTATTATGGACAATTAATGATTTTCCTGCACTAGGAAAGCTTTCAGGTTGAAGCACCCAAGGTAAGCTTGTGTGCCCATATTACATGGATGAAATTGACACATTTATGTTGAAGAAATGTAGAAAGCCATATTGGTTTGATTGTCATAGGGTTTTTTTACTGCATAATCATACATTCCGTTCGAATGTAGCATCATTCATCCCAGGGAAAAAGGTTAATGCTGTCACTAGTCCATATAAGTCAGATGAGGAAATTCATGATATGTTGTTTGGGTATTGTTTTCCTCCGTTTGGCTATTCATATGATAAACAGCGAGTTGTGGGGTTTGGAAAGTGGCATAATTGGTTAAAGCGATGTATATTGTGGGAGTTACCGTAATGGAAGCATTTGCTAGTTCGGCATAATTTGCATGTCATGCATATTGAAAAAAATTGTTTTGAGAATATTTTTAATATTGTTATCAATATACGGGGGAAAACAAAAAATAACTCAAACTCTCGCCTTTTGCTAGAAGAGTTAAAACACATGCGGCGTGAACTGCATTTAAGACATATTACGGGGCACTGTGTGAAACCAAAAGCATCTTATACGTTGAATCGGGAACATATAAGAGAAGTTACTCTGTGGCTGAGAACGCTAAAGATGCCTGATGGGTATGCCTCAAACTTGGGCCATACGGTTAACTTGAGTGATGGAACATTTTATAACTTCAAGAGCCATGATTGTTATGTGTTAATACAGAGGTTGCTTCCTATTGCATTACGTGGGTACATGGCAGGTCCTATATGGGAGACGATTTCTGAGTTTTGTTCATTTTTCAGAACATTATGTACAAGTAGGATTCGATTTGATGACATAGAACAGTTGGAGCAGAATATAGTGGTGACCATATGTAAGCTAGAAAAGATATTCCCTCATGCCTTTCTTGATTCGATGGAACATCTTGTCATCCACCTCCTTTATGAGGCAAAGTTGTGTGGTCTAGTTCAATTTCGATGGATGTATCCATTTGAAAGGAAATTTTTGGGTTTACATACATATTTTTGTAAATAATTTTCATATATTATATGTCAATAATTTTTGGATATAATATGTCAGTAATTGTTATTTCTTTTTAACTTCGTAGACTAATGCGGTCATTGAAGCGAAAGGCTAGAAATAAAGCTGTAATTAAAGGTTCAATTGTCGAAGCATACTTGGTGCAGGAAATGTCTACATTCTGTAGCCACTACTTTGAACTTAATATTCCTACACGATTAAACAGGGTGCCACGAATGGTGACATTGATTTACTTGTGCCTCATGTTGATGGTCAATTGTTATCTATCTTCAATACAAGATGTCGTAATATACCTAACTGCGGGCAACAACGCTCACTTGATCCCACAAAGAGACATCAAATGCACATCTACACTTTGCGCAATTGCAATGAGATTATACCTATTGTCAGGTGCCATATCTGTAAACAAGTGTTAGTGGTTTCCTTTCAATCAAATTATTTTAAAACATTATTAACTACTTATCATTTCAGGCACTTTGAATCTTATATATCAACACAATTTCCCCAATTTAATGAAAGTCAATTACTAAGTTATCAAGATGAACATTTCACCCAATGGTTCTTATCATATGTGAGTATCATAGCGTGATAATTTTTATATACGGATATGTGTTCTGTTTGTATTTAATGTGTAGTTATGTTATTATATTAACTATTTATTTTCAGGTGAACCATTTCAAGGATAAATTAGATCCTTGTATTGTGCAATTAGCCCGTGGTCCTATTCGAGTTAGCAGTTCATACAATGGATGTATTGTAAATGGTTTTCGTTTCCACACACAATCGTATGGTAAAGACAAAACAACATACAATTATGGTGTTTGTGAGAAGGGTGAGACATGGGGATCAAGTGGGTATGATTTTTATGGCCTTATTGATGAGATTATACGCATTGAGTACCACAGGAATGAGTATGAATTCATGACGCCGCTCAAATATACTTGGTTTGATCCGACACGTGGTGTTCGAAGTTGTGCACATACGAGTGTTGTTAACATTAAATGGAAGAGTAGATTATCACCACATGAGCCATTTATCTTTGCATCACAGGCTCAACAAGTTTACTACTGTGAGTACCCTAACAAGACTCTTCATAAATGGTGGGCAGTTGTTAAGACAAAGCCCCGAGCTTTCATCGATTGTGCATCAAATAATGTTAGTGATCAGTTTGGGTCTGAGGACAATGAAGAAATGTTAGATGAGCAAACACGTGTGGACGAAACCATATACGAGCCATTCCAAGAAATGATTTCAAGTGAAGTACCAATGGTAACAAGTGATGGCACTGCCCTCGATGAGATTAACATAGTTGTCGATTTCACGTGCTATCTTAAAATCATGTAACACATTGATCAGAATATTGATGGCACAGAATCCGATGGGGATACATCAGTTGATGACACATCGCTCATTACTTTAGAGTCAGATGAAGCCGAGGATTTTTTATTATGTGTACTTGTTAAACACATTGGTATGTTTTATTTGAAGGCGTAATATAAGTTTGAATGCATGTAGGTTTTTGAGTAAAAAGATATTAAATTTCTTAAATTTAATCATGCATCACATATATAGTTAATTACCTACGTTGAAATGAATATATCAATTCTTTTTGGAACACAAATTTATTGCTTCATTTTAAAAAAAATGTTAGTAATGTTAGTAAATTATGAAAATTTAATCTAACCATATACATTAAATCCATACATTTAAATTATAGAATATAAATATTTTCATTTATTCTTCACCTAAAAAAGGTGAACCAATTAAACTTCCAAACATAGTATTTAATTAGTTCATACAGATTATATATACATATAAATGTCCGACGGTTTTAAGTTAATATTATAAATAAGTAGGAAAACCATAGGACAAAATTTGTCAGAAAACCGTCAGACATGAAGTTGGAAAACGGGATGCTTTAATTTTTCCTTTCCTACGCCTTTGAGGCATCTTTTTGGATTTCGTAACAAAATTGTAGGAAAGTGTGCTACGCTTTTCACATAATTTCAAAAAGTTGTAGGAAAACCGTAGGAGTATATGTTTCAGAAAACCGTCGGACAAAAAATAAGAAGCGAATTAAAGGCGCCAAGCTTAAATTTTTCACTTCCTACGTTTTTCACACATCTTTTAATTTTTGTAGCAAAACCGTAGGTATATTTCCTACAATTTTCATACAATTTTAAAAAGTGTAGTAAAATCGTAAGAATAGTTGGGAACCCTAACCGCCACATATTCCCTTTAAATTCGTGGGAGTTTCTCAGTTCGCTTACACTTTTCCCCTGCGCTTCTGTGACGTTCTCTTCCAAACCCTCACCTAAACTCTCTTCAGAGATCTTTCTACCAGGTATTTTTAATTTTTTTTAGCATTTTCTTCTTATATGATTAATGTTTGTTATTATAATGGTTGTTTACATAATGCATGTATTGCGTGTGAAATTTTTTAATTCCAATTTTCAAATTATATGTCTTAAGCAATTTTTTATAATAGTTGTTAGTAATATGTATGTGGTTAGTTATAAATAATTTTTAGTGTAATAATGGTAAGTTATATTTATACAAAAGCATGTAATATGTATGTGGGCAAACACAAAAAACTATTACGTCAATAATGTTAGTGTAATATTATTCTTACTTCAATAATCTTAATGTACTCTGTTAAAGTTAGTATGATAATGTTAGTGTAACCAGTTAATGATTGTTTACTAATTTTAATTTATAACTATGTTTTAGTCAATTAATTGTTAATTTATAAACATTGTTACAGCACAAATGATATTGCAAATAATGGTAATTTAAAAATTAATTATTTCACTTCAATAATTAAATTTAATAAGTAAATGTTATTACAGTAATGGTAATTTATGAATAAAACACTGTGATAAGTAATGGTAATTTAGTATTAAATATTTATGTAATAATGATTTTTCAAAAATTAAAACAATTTTTCAGCACAAATGGTATTGAAATAATGACAATTTAAAAATTAATTATTTTACTTTAATATTTAAATTTATGAAGTAAATGTTATTCCAGTAATGAGAATTTATTAATAAAAGACTGTGATGTAATGGTAATTTAGTCCTAAATATATAAGTTATGATGGTTTTGCAATAATTAAAAAAAATTAAAAGTATGTTACACTATAATTTTAGGATGGTTCGCCCTAGACAATCAAGCTCGAGCAAAGGCCCGGCCAAGGAGTTGCATGACCTGCGACGCACTCGGGGTCCATGACCGCCTACTATGACACATTCACAGGTGTCACAGACTTAAACGCATACCTAGGTGCTAGAGACACTACTGCCATATATGCAGATTCAGACTTCAGTGGCACAGACCCACATGCCTTAGTAGCCGGTGCCTAGACCATATGTGCCCCAAACCTTTGGTGCATCGAGCTTAGTGTTTCATCAATTGTGAGACACGTAGCCTAATGCCTATTACCTAGATATGAGTGGAATATCCGGGTCATCTCACTACCAGCATACAAGGATCGGGCAGCCCCCATAGGAACTCGATCCTAATGCATTCCTTGATCCACATGAGATTGGTATAGCCACTCATCTACCTGCCCTACACTCAACTCACCATCAGCAGCAGCAGCCGCCTCAGCAGCAGCAGCCATATGATGGAGGCCTAGCCGTTGCACATGACGTGCAGACAACTCATGGCGCTCCACCCCCTAGAGGGTGAGGCCTGCGGGTAGTTGACTTACCACCACCTCCACCTCCGCAGGACTGTCCGACTTTAGTCCCTCGAGAGTAAATGTTACTGACTCCTACAAATTTCATTGTTAATATAATTATATGTTGTTTTTAATTACATCATTTAATATATATATATATATATATATATATATAATTTGTTATAGCTTATACACTATTCAGTCCGTTCATTCCACCGTAGCCTCCATTCACGTGAGGTTATGAGACGAAAGTTGTATTGCTTGGTCACATGCATCTCGAGCTGCACGAGAGGAGCACGTTACCCGACTAGAGGTAATTACTTTATGTACATTTTTAAATAATAATTTCTATATCAACTAATTCATATTTTATTCTCACTTTTGATATTGCAGAACTACTATAGATGGGACCCTAGAGACTTCGTCCACATCTACCAGTTTGTGTTCGACTTCTGTTCGCGGTCCATGTAAAACCTCGTCCATCATTGGAAGGCCGTTGCAATTCAGAAGATCCCCAACTTCTTGGCCAATCCTAACTACAATTTACTGCGACCACATGTTCCATCCTACTACAGTCAGCAGGTATGGAACAAGTTGTGTAACCAGTGGGAGCAGGAGAGATGGAAGAACCTATCGTAGGTTGGTTCCCATGTCAAGCACATAGCGGATACCTCAGGCGCTGTTCTAAAACACACGATGGGCTCAATCCCAAGCGAGATGCACTAGGATCGTATGGTACCAACTTCTCCCTTCCATGCATTCTAATTTGTTTTATGATTTATTAATTACTTAAATTTTTAATGATATGTAAAATTGTGCAGACAAAAGCCCGAGATGGAGTCGAGCCATCATTTGATGAGTGGTGGTTGCATACTCACTGACACAAGAAGACCGGTCAGCCCATTGATCCGATTTCACAGCAGCTACAAGTAATAAATGTTCATTTACCAGTACTAACAATGTTTTTAAAATATATTAACTGTCTTAGTAACTCTAATTTCTTTTTCTTGTAGGATGGATATGTCCAGCGGATTCAAGAAAAATACCAGAATCCAAGGGACTGCCCGCAATTCGATGCAGAAGTATGGAGTGAGGTACGAGGGCCACAAAAAAAAACCGACTACCAGGTGTTCTACTCCGACTCACTGATCCCCACACTTTTGGACCACATCGGGTATTTTTCATTTGTAATAAACTTAGTTAGTTGTTCTTATTATTTTTACATTGCTAATTGATACTTATCAAAAAATTTTAGGCTCCATGTATTGATTCGGAGGAGATTGCTCAGCTGAAGGCTGAGAACACCTAGTTACAAAGTGATTTTAGCCAGTTACAGGCAGATGTTAGCACTCAGGTCCAGCAACAGGCGGACGCTACAATAAGCGCCATGCTTAACAACTTGATTCAGCAAGGGATTTTACCTACATCAACTCTCTTAGATGACCTACAGACCGAATCCTTCGCTCAGCATCATGACGACAATTGCAGCCAGCGAGATAACGATGATCAGCTCAGCACTGCATCCCATTGATAGTATATCAAACCTGTAGTTATTTGTACTTTACTTTTCTTGTGACATTTGATTACTTTTATGTATAGTGAATTATTGACTACTTTGATCAATAATAATAATAATAATAATAATAATAATAATAATAATGAAAATAATAATAATAATAATATATACATATAATGCTAGATAATATGCTTTTAATTTGTGTGTAAATTAATTTAATAAAATCCTTAACTTGCCACAAAATCGTAGGACATAAAATTGTCATAGAAGCGTAGTACATTGAAAGTCACAAAAGCGTAGGACACATGGGGTCACAAAACATAGGACTAATAGGGTCAAAAAAGCATAGGAAACACTTTTGTCAGAAAAGCGTAGGAGTTAATGCATATCAAAACCGTCGGATAAGCTGGGGCCCACAGGCATCACAAAAGCGTAGCACAATTTTACACTTATCCGACAGTTTTTATTTCCGACACTTTTTATTTCCGACACTACTTTTTCCTACAGTTTTGTCCGACGATTTTAATTGTAGGAAATGATTATTTCCTATAGTTCTCCTACACTTTTTCCCGTCTTAAATGCCTTGTTTTCTTCTAGTGATTTTGGTCAATTCTATTAGTTAAATCGTTCTCCTGGATGGAAAATACCTATATGGCACCCACTTTGCAACGTGCCATCCTATTTCATAAAAATAAATAACCAGATTAGAAAATATGAAATTCAAGCTATAATTCGCACAAATTCTCAATCTTGGGTACTTAAACCACTAGTAGCTCGCACACCTACAACCACCCACTGTATCCTCCAGTGTTAGCCACTTCTGCATCGCCCCTTCCGTCGCTGCCACCAATGCCAACCTGCCACCGGGTGCGCATCAGCCATTAGGCATAGGGTACTCCTATGCGAATCATATGGCCTTTATTCATTTCTTATCTTCCATTTGCATCAAGATGCTTGAGTTCTATTTTGGCCTTGACCCCATCGCCCAGGTTAACCCATTGTTGATTATGCACTTGTGCTCGATTGTTGGAACAAGATTTTTGCACACCCCGATTGTCCCTTAGAGGAACACCAGCCTAGGGTATGCTCAATGGTTGCCTCACTAGCAAATCAAGCAGATGCCCACCTACTCTACCATGGGAATGCTTGCATGAACCCCTTCCTTCTATGAAAAGCAAGAAATGCGCAGGAAAAAAAAGAAAGTCTCAGTGGGGTTTAGGGTTTAGGGTATGCTCAATGGTTCTCTCACTAGCAAATCAAACAGATGCCCAACTACTCTACCATGGGAATGCTTCCATCAACCCCTTCCATCTATGAAAAGCAACAAATGCATAGGAAAAAAGAGAAAGTCTCAGTGGGGTTTGTCAAAATTGAGCCTTGCTCAATGGTCAAGAAAGTTAACTCAAGGGTCTTCATATAGGGGTTTCAATAGTAGGCACTCTTGCAACGGTAAATTGATCAATTGGTCTTATAAATAAATCAATTCAGTCTATGAAATAAGTAATTTGGTGAACTTCACATAATTTGTGCCAAGGACTTAGGCGAGATTCTATTGCTGAAGGTGAAAGAAGGCCCTGATTGTACCTAAAACCACCTTTGTTCACGTTCCAAAATAGAGGGTCAGGTTTTAGATTCAGTCAACAAATAAGTATCTCACATCATCAGAGAGAACGCAAAAGTCAATATGTTGTTTTTTTTTATTTTTGTTCAGAAACCTAAATAGCAAGCTGTTTGTGGTGCTTTGGGGAAGCAGATGATTTTTGGCTAATGTACATTTTAAGCCCCCATGATTACAAGTTTGTGTCAATTTTAGCATGAAATTCATATTCTTCTAGTATAGTCATTTGTTGTTATAAAATAGGATGACAAGTGGTAGAATGTGTGCTACATAGGCATCTTTTGTCCATGATAACTATTTATCAATGGGATGGACCGGAGTAGGACATGCTAAAGGAGGTAGGAGACTTTAAAATACACTTGCGGAGGTAAGAGACTTCTGCAACGAGTTGAATCGTTAGAATGTGTGTGATAGGATTCGAGGGTCACTGAGTGCCACATGGTGAAATCATAACTAAATACATTGCGATAATTATAAGCATCACAAATTTGCAATGATTTAATCTTAATTCTGACAGCTAATCAAGGCTAATAGTCCTAATAAAAGCAACGATTTAAATTGTCGCCATTTTCCTAATAGCCCAAAACATCTGCCCTCTTCTTCTTATTTTTTATTCGTACTACACTCCTTTCATCTCCTCCTCTCCATTGCCCTATCCTCCATCTATTGAGCAACTTCTCTCCACCGCCATGCCCTCCCCTCCTTTTTCTCTCTTCTCCCTCATCCGTCGAGCGTCTCTCCAATTTGCTCTTCTCCTCCATTGTCCGATTCTTCCAAAAGCATTCCGAAAGGAACTATGCTCTCCTCTGCCATTTTCCAGAAGCATTCCAACTAATGAAGCTATCTCTTTAGCCTAATTTTGTTTATGTAGCAAATTGTAAAATGTTAGTGATTATTTGAGTGATTGTGTGATTGTGTATGTTTCCTTAGCTCAGATTTGTTTTTTTCAAAAGTGTTGCTACAGTGATTCTAGCTGATTTTGTGATAATGGGTGATTGTGTGATTATAGGTAATATTGTGTTTGTTAGGTGATAAATTTAGGCGATAAAATTATGGATAATTTTATAATTAATTAAAGTTTAGGGGCCTAATTGATATTTATATTAACAATTTATGAGACATATTTATGTAAGTTATTGATATTTATATTAATAATATTTTATTATTTGCTACATAAATTAATATTAGTTTCTATAATATTAATATAATAAAAAATTAATATAATATGCTAGTTTAATTAATTATATGCACAAAAATCTAAAATTAAAAAAAAAACATATGAACCACAAATCATCACAGAATCGATGGCACGCTCTCCTATGATTTTGGTTGTCACTCTTTCCCCAAGGGAAATCGTCGTCTTGGAATCATCATATGACCATCGAATTTACTGCTTGACTCAATATCGCGATGATTCTTTATTAGCAACAGGGATTTTTGCAATGAAAGTTCTGATGATTATTTTCGTAGCAAATTTGTCTTGTGTTAAAAGCATGCCATGATTTCTCTCATTGCAAATGTAAGAACCCCAAAATTTTCATAAGCTTAGCTTGTTTGATTAACTGCAGGAGCGCCAAGACTAGGGGACAAAATTAGTGATTGAAGTTTGGCCAGTGATTAAAGGGGAGAAGAAAGAGAATAATAAAAAAATTAAAACAGAAAATAATGGAAGTCCAATTTAAGACCGGAGAAGGTGGAATAAAAGAACTAAAACTTAAAATTGGAACAAAAAAAGGAGAGACATGGAAGGAAATAACAGAAAATTACGGGAAAACGAAAGGAGAAAACGTGGAGAAGAAGAATGGAAAAAAAAGAGAAATTAGAGAAAGTGAGTTAGATACATTATATATATATATATATATATAGGAGCAAATATTAAATTGAGCTTTAATGAATGCTCTTAGGTTAGAGATGTTTCATATATCAGATTTTCAATTGTGGTTGCTTTGCTACTCAAAGCCAAAGATAAGTAATAAGTTTTGGATTACACGTGACGGTTATTTGGATTCAGTTAGAATATTTGTAGTCTTGCATGTTCGAAGAAATTTTATTTATTCAAATGTGCGGCGTGTCATTGTCTTAGAACTCTTAATGTAGGCTTTGGGGCATAACAGAAGTGGTATTAGAGCAATAGGTTTGATAATCTGTGAGGCCTTGAGTTTGGGTTTTAGGCTAGCTAGGCTTCTTTTATGGTTCGGACAATAGTTTTAAAGGTCTTAGTTGTTCAATATCTTTTAGTATAGACCATGACAGCTATGGGTTGGTTTGAATTACTTTCGATTGACTAACACAAGTTATATAATTAGAGTACCTTCTCTTGCTTTGGGGACACCCCTAGTATAAATATATCAAAGTAGCATAGGGGAAGCTTCATGGAGGACTAAATGATTAATGAAGCCAACATGTTGCAGTTATAAGATAAGGTGATTTGTAGTATTAGACTGGACCAAAAGTGTATAAAGTTGGTTGTAAGGAAAGGGGTGATTGGATATAGGAACATGAGTAAGAGATGCATAGGAAACACCTAATATTTATAGTTGATGATGAAAGTTTCGTTGATGAAACTTATTTTAAGAGGGAAAGGATGTAACAACCCCAAAATTTTAGTAAGCTTAGCTTCTTTGATTAATTGTAAGAGCGCCAAGATTAAGGAACAAAATTAGTGATTGAAGTTTGGCTGGTGATTAAAGGGAAGAAGAGAAAGAATAATAAAAAAAAATTAAAAGAGAAAAGAAAGAAAGCCCAAATTAAGACCGAAGAAAATAATAGAAACTTAAAAACAGAAAAAAAAAAAGAAAGAGACGTGGAAGGAAATAAAACAAAATTAAGAGAAAACGAAAGGAGAAAACGTGGAGAAGAAGAATGGAAAAAGAAAAAAAAAAAGAGAAAATAGAGAGAGAGAGTTAAATACATAATAGGAGAGTGCTATGTTATACACACTCACCATCTTGAAAGAAAAAATAGGGTTTTATTTTTAGTCTTACATTGTTGTGGTTTTTTCAAGAATGAGAAAAGGTAAAGATTCAAGATCATGTTTAGGATTCTCTTCTTCAAGAGAAGTAATTTTGGTGAGTTCTATTTTAGAGTTCTCTTATATTTGTGAAAAAGATGTTTATGTAAATTCAAGAGGATATAAAATTATTTGGGTAAAATTTTGATAGTTTTTAGATTTTGAAAGAGATAATAAATGTTTTGGTAGTGTTTTGGATGGATCACTCCAAAGCAATTTTGGGTGAGGTGTGGCCGGAAAATATCCATTCCGTCAAGTTGTAGTGGGTTGGAATGAAGAAAACGAAGGTATAATGTTCTAGAGTGAAATTTGAATAAATGCGAATGGGTCGCTACTGTATGAAGACGGGTACATCGGGTTCCTAAAAGCTAAAATGTTACAAATTTATCACTACAAGTACAAGTTATGGTTGAGACTAGTAATCAGGACAATAACCATATTAGTCCTTGTGGCGTTCAACCTTAGTTTTGCAAGTAGGCTAGGGGTGAAAGCATTTGGTCCGAACCCGAAATGCGAACCAATTTTTCGGATTAGGGTCAGGTTAAAGAGAGGAATTAATGATATCCTAAAACCGACCCATTTCAAAAGACAAAAAAATGGGTTGGTTCGGTTTTCACCTGAATCCACATGAAAAACCCGAATTTCTATCCCAAGCGGGCCAGGCCTACTATACCTATTTGTTAATTCCCTAATTAACCTTATTCCCAACCCATCCCACCATCCAATGCTAACCCTAAGTCTAACTCCCTTTCCCAGTCTCAGTCAAACGCACACTCACCAGTCGCCTCGCCTGCTCGTGTTGGCTGTTGCTTCTGCTTGACAACCTTATAACTCATCTCTCTCAACCATCAGCCTTGCTGCTCTACAGCTGCTACTGACTCACCGAGTCACCCTAAGATTGTCAACCCACCGTCCATCCACCTCAGTCCTCCGCTCGCGGTAGCTCTCCTCTGCCCTTGCTATCCCTCCATCCCCTGACTTCCATCCAACTCATTCACTAGCGCCCTCAGCCATCGACTCTGAGACAGACATCAATGTCCTCCACTCATTAGACGTCAGACCTCAGTGTTGGAACAACTCAACCCAACCCAATTTTTTTTAGATTAAGGTTGGCTCGGGTTAAATGATTGGATTAGGTTACGTCATATACATCGAATGGAAAGTTTGTCTGAAAATTTCAGGTTCTAACCTAGAACTGAAAAATTATAGCCCTATCTACAAGCTCTCAGATTCCAGAAATATTAAGTTAGGTCACCGACAGAGAAAATTTTCAGGTTATTTCTTAATTTTATTTGATTTTGAAATATGTATTTATATAATTATTTTAGGTGCGAAATCGTTGTTTTGGTAGTTGAAAAGTCAATTTGAGGTAAGTGGCCTCTATCATTCTAAACTTAAATTATTATTTTGTTATCCATTTTATTATTTTTAAAGTATTGAATTAGATTGATTTTTTTTTTTATGAAACTTTGGTTTTAAACTATGAATGTTTAATCTTTAGACTTTTTTTCTTGATTTCACCTTTATTATTTGAAAGTTTATTATGAAGTTTTGTCATTTAAATATATTAGACATAATTAAATATGTATTATGTATGTTTCTAAGTATGTAATTTGTGTTCTAATGATTATGGGATCAAGCATGTTTTACTTATGTTATTTGGCAATATGATTTTTTTACTATTATGGACCATTGGATTTTAAATATTCAAGAATATGAATCTATATTTTTTCATTCTGTTTTAGTGGGTGTCGGTCCTGTGCCTAAGTACTAGGATAATATAGTTATGGACCTTCCATGCATGGTATTCTGTTCTATTCCATTTTGCATTGTACTGTTCAAGACTAGTCCTTTTAGGTGCTCTACCAATGGTGATTCTTAGTTGATCTATGTTACTCTCTTGGCCGGGTGCACTTATGGCCCTAGTGCACCTTAGCCCTTACCCCATGGTCTGATATTCTCTTGGTATCCATATCGCCCTTGCACTTGGGTGATGATGGTTCACTTGGCCTCGGTGCACCCTTAGTAACTTAGTGCTCTTTGGCCCTTACCCTTGGGCTTTCCGACTACTTGTTGAATCCAGTCCTTATCCACAAAATAGTAGACATTTCCTTGACCTTGGTCTTGCCCTTATGATGGGGATTCCTCCATTGGTGTCAGTGTATTGGTAGGCCTTAACACACTTCAACCATTACCCTTAAGGCATCAACCACAATTTCCCTTCCTTCAAGGATTAGGTATGCTCCTTGGGCCATTCATGCCATAGTGCCACTAGGGATATACAAAAAAATTGCCATTTTTCTTATGGTTAATACCATAGGGCCACTTGAACCTTTACTTGGTCCCATGTCTCAATATAAGCACCTTACTGGGTTCCCACTTATATCCCTACAACCAAAGCCAGAAGACAACTCTAGGAATACTTATAAGTAGTACTAACCACACTTAGTACAAGGACACACTTGGATCTTAGTCACCTATTGTCTCTACTAAGACCACTGACCTGCTCTGATACAACTGTGGCGGAACAGGGCCACAGTGCCCTGATTTGCTAACACTGGTAGGCTCCTTGGGAACTATGATCTCACTTAGGTTATAATTGGCTAGTTATTACTCATGAAGTATCTTAAATCATTACGTGCAACTAGTTACTCAGCCTATCCTACATAGGAAATTTGCATGCATTTGGCTATGCAATAAAAATAAATTAAAACTATAAAGAAAATTGTAGCATGCCGGTTCATAAAACATAAGTAAAAAAAGCCAAGACGTAAAAAATTTAGTTGCTTTAACTTCAAGTAACAACTTTGTGCAAACACCTCAATCTTATATGCACCCAAAAGTAACCTTAGTGTTATACACACCAATGGATACTAGTAGAGGTAATCTCTTTGTATGTATACCATACATTTAGAAGAAGCAACATATACTACTAAGATCCATCCTTAGCTCTTCACCCATGCAAGCTAGCTTCAAGTGATGAATTACACTTTTCTTGTGCTCACTTAGCCTCAAACTGTAAGGCAAACACTATGCTCAGTACTAGCTTATGTCATAAGTAACTTAGAAACTTGGAGTTTCCTACTTAGAGAATACCTTCAATCTAATAAAACTTTGCCTTAACAGCTGCCTTTTACCAATTGTTAAGCTAGATTAGCCCACTTAATACTTGCACAACACATAAGGGATAAGTACTCTAAAGTACTCAGTAAGGGATTCGGTACCTACAAGGGAAAACAAATGCAAGCATGCAAAACACAACAAGCACACAAACGCACACACACACACACACACACACACATACACAAAGCAAGCAAGCAACCAACAACACAACTAGAAGCAAGAATAAAAGCAACAAACAATGCAAAATAATGAGTGGATAGATGGATGGATAAAATATGACATGCAAATGCACTTAGGACTTCCTTATACTCGTAGGTGCTAAACTTGCCATCAGTTTAGACGGCTGATATACCTGGATACTGGCCCTCATATCCTATGGTAGCACTCAAATAAGCCCATGAAGTCCTCTTACTTACGGGTGCCGTAGAGTAAGTCGTCACTTACTTAACCCTTGCCCACCACTAACGAGTTACTTAGAGTAAGTCACCGCTTACTCCTTCCTTACCCATCTCTTCCTTTAACCTATTGTGCAGGGTATCTACCTTATGTGGTCCAACTTGCCAAGCTCAAGGGCTTTTTAGTGGCTTACTTATCAAACCATAAGGTTTGGTTGAGATCCTCTGAAGTTTTCTTCTGATTGCCTAAAAGTCTAAGACCTTCCACTTGGACCAACAAAAAGTCTCAAAACCAACTTAATCCCCTTAGTGCTCCCTTAACAACTTAACCACTTTAACCCTCTTAGTCACCATTATTTACCCTACCCTAACCACACCACTTAGCTGCCACCTAAATAATGCATAATTCCTAACTTAGGAATGAGTTATAGACCCAACCGAGGCTATGAAATATCTTAAATTGGCCTAAGGATGATAACTGAGAGATTGATACATTCTTAGGATGCCTTGAGCTTGAATGACTTATGCCTTGGTGACGCCTTCAGCTATGCATCACCAATAGAAACACATCGCTAAATGGTGCGTCGCCAATGCTCTATAGCATTGTGTGATTGCGTGCAAACTTCCATGAAACTTGCCCAATCTTCCTATCCCCAAAGCCAATTCACATGAGTCTTATTTCTACTTCATTCCCACATGTAATACAACATTTTTATGCATTATTTGAGTTGAATTAACATAAATCCCTTACATCAAATCATCCTTAAAGCAAGAAACAAGCAACAAGCACGCTTGAGCTCCAAAGAGTTCCTTTGAGTTCTAAACTTGAATTTAACCAAATTAAACACCAAGGACATGAAATTAAGACCATTTCTAATCATTTAACAGTCTTAGAACTTGTGATGGCTCTCCTAGTTAAAGATGAGTCTTAACCAAGTAAGTATATATTTTTAAGTTATTTAAGTGTTTTTATTTAATTAAGTACCTCAAGTTAGCACCTTGTTAAGCAAGAAAGGCAAGCTTAACTAAGTAAGTGAGTTCCTAAGTGTGGTTTGGCACCTTAAAGTCGAAGACGGGTAAAATGGTAATTTTGAGCCAAGTTAGAAGCATGACTATAATTTTGATAAAATTAGGGTCATGTAAGAAAATTTGGCTTAGTTAAGTCAAGACCATTAGTTATTCTAGCTATTAGAACCGTCTTTGAAGGATTTGGGTGAAAATGTTGCACTAAGTGTTTATTTAAGCCATTTAGGTCTTAAGTGGCCAAAGTGTCCAAGAGGCCAAGTGTGAGAAGCTTTTTGACATCCTTTAGAACAAAGGAAAGATGGTTTTGGGGTTGAGAGTTTGGTGACCAATTTTAAAAAAATGAGAACTTATGGGTCAAGGAGCAAGAGTGGAAGAAGTGTGCCTTAGAGGGGGGAGTTAGTATATTTTTGTTAAGTCATCTTCCCATAGCCATTTGTTTCCTTCCTCGATTTCATAGCTTCCTTTCTCCACCAAAAATTTTTGCTCCAAAGCTTTCCATTTCTGCTATTCTCCATCAATTTTGAAGGCCCCAAAGTGTTTGTACGAAGCCTCAAGCTTCATTGTTGGTGCTTTTGCTTCAACTAGCTCTTTAATGCTTGTTTGGAGTTGAAACCTTAGGTAAGCTTCTAGGGTTCTTATGGGCTGGTTCTAAGTTGTTTCCATAGCTAGAAATGGTCTTGGTTTGAAGTTCTTGGTGCCACATCACGTTGGTTTTAGGTGTGGAACTCAAGAGAGCTTGGTTGAGCTAAGGATAGCTTGTGCTTTGATTCTTGCTTTGTAGCTGAGTTGAGGTAAGGGTTAAAGTTAATTAAGCTCAAATAATGCATAGAAATGTAGTGTTTTGTGTGGGAATGAAGTAGAAATAGGACCCATGTGATTTGAGTTTGGGATGAGAAAGTTTGAGCAGTTTTCGTGTAAGATCGCACGCTGTCACGCAATGCTAGAAGGCGTTGGTGACGCGTCACCATGAAACGCAAAAGTTCTTCGAGCATTGATGCCTTTGGTGACGCGTTGCCAACGGCACCGCCAAGGCATTTTGCCCCTAAGCTCCGGGCATCCTAAGAGTGTCTCAAACTCTCGGTTTTCATCCCTAGGCTAACTTAAGACGTTCCGTAGCCTCGGTTGGGTCTAGAACTCATTCCTGAGTTGGGAATTATGCATTATTTAGGTAGTAGCTAAGTTGTGTGGTTAAGGAAGAGTATGAAATGGTGGCTAAGGAAATTAAAGTGCTTAAGTTCCTAAATGAGCACTAAGGGGATTAAGTCAGTTTTCAGACTCTTTGTTGGCCGAGTGGAATGTCATAGACCTATGGTCAATAAAGAGGAAACCTAAGTAGATCCCAACCGAACCATTTGGTTTGGTAAGCGAGCCACTACGGAGCTCTAAGCTAAACTCTAAGGGTTTGGCTAGTTAAACCACATAGGATGGCTACCTTGTACAATAAGTTAAGGGTAAAGGCAGGTAAGTTTGAGAGGAGGTGACGACCTACTCTAGAACCCGTAGGTGGGACTTATGGGAGGTAAAGTACCCAGGATACGAGGGCCAGTGTCTCAAGTACCTCCACCGTTCAAGCTCACGGCAAGCTTATAGCACTTAGTGTGCAGGGAGTCCCAAGTGTTATGTGAATTTCATATCATACATTCATGCATTGCATATTTTACATGTTGTTGGCTGCTTGAGTTTGTTTGTTGGTTGATCACTTATCTGTTTGCTCGTTTGTCATGGTTGCATGTTGGCTTGCTACTATCTTCTTGTAGGTACCCCAAGGGACCCTTACTGAGTACATTCATGTACTCACTCCCTTAAGTTTATTATGCAGGTTCTAATCCCAAGCCTAGTAACTAGTCGACGGCTGTGGCCTAAGTTTTCTCTTTTGCAGGTATTCCTCCTTGAGAACCCTTGTGATTCTAAGTTACTTGTGGTTTAAGCTATGTACTAACTAAGTTTATGCCTTTATAGTGTAAAGGCTAGAAAGTTGCACAAGGACTAAGGAAGGGCTTACACTTGGAGCTTTGATGGCTCAAAGGTGGGGCTCAAGTAGATGATCTTAGTTAGATTTTTGTCTCATGTATATAGTACCTTGTGCACTAAGGAGTTGCCTCTATTAGGATACATTGAGATGTAAAACCATCTAGATACTTTTGGGTGCTTGCTAGTGGTGTAAAGTATGCACAAACTATTACTTGAAGTCGAAGTAACTAGTATTTCACTGTCTTGGCTCGTTTTGAGTATGTTTTAAGTGAAATGCTCGAGCAACGTTTTTAACAAATAATCTACTTATTCGTTTGCATTGCCAGGACAAAAGCATGCATATCTTTCACTGGTAGACTAAGAAACTAGTTGCATATAAATTGTTTTAATTTATCTTGACGAGTAATAGTTAGCCAATAGTAACTTAGTGGGATTCATAGTCCCTAAGGGCTTACAAGCTGAGTTAATGGGGCACTAGGGCCCCGTTTCGCCACAGAACTAACCCACAAGGGTCAAAGATGCTTACCTTTGGGTTTGAACAAAAAACTTGCAAGAATAACTCCAAATGCACCATATACACAAAAATCGAGCTAAGGGCTTCTTGGGTTGGCCTTGGGACCATCAATTTTGATGGAATTTTGGCTAGAATCGGACCTTTGAAGGTGGAGAGCTATGGAGGAGAAAGAGCCACGAAAATGGCAAATGGGAGAGATGATGAATACTGTCATCTCTTCTATTTATATAGCCAACCTCTTTACATTAACCCAACTCTCTTCCACTTGACACTTTGGCCCCCAACCTTAACTTTGATTCACTGAGGCCACTTAAACTCTTCCCACACTATCACTCCTTCGTACAAAAAAAAAAAAGCTTTTTTTACCCAAACACTTTGCCCTTAAGCACTTAAGCTATTATAAAACATAATAGCTCAATTTGACACTTGGTGCATTTTTTTCACCCTTAAGTTTCACTTTTGGCTCAAATGGCTATAAATAGTTAAGGTCTTAACTCATTTAGCCCAAAACACTTGCATGAACCTAATTTCATTGAAATTACTGTCATGCCATTAGTTTGGGTCAAAATTATCATTTTTCCCTCTTTGGCCTTTAGGTGGCAATCACACTTTGGAACTCAACTTAATCCTTACTTAGCTTGCTTTCCTTTCTTAATAAAACTTATTTGAGGGAAATAACTTGAGATTTACTTACCTCGACATTCAAAGTAGACGAAACACTAGGAGAGTCTTTACATATGATATTTTTGATAAGATTTTTTTTGCTTGATCCCCCTGTTATATATTTTATGAATTATTTTTATGTTTTATAGAGTGGTAGACAACTTGTTGCTTACTAGGCATTCATACTTATCTTCTCGTTTCCCACTCATGCAAGTAGCAACTAATATAATGTTAGCTATTTGAGATAGCATTAAATTGAGATTTAATGAATGCTCTTCGGTTAGAAATATTTTATGTGTGAAATTTTCAGTTGTAGTTGGTTTCCAACTCAATTCTAAAGATAAGTAATAAGTTTGGATTACATGTGATGATTATTTGGATTTATTTAGCATATTTGTAGCCTTGTATGTTGGAAGAAATTTTATTTCTTAAAATGTGCATCGCATCATTGTCCTGAAACTATTAGGGTAAGTTTTGGGGTATGACAGCAAATAGGCCATTTTCTTGTAGTGCAAATGGTGAGAATGGTAAATAAGCTCACTATAATGAACCCAATCAAGTTTTTATAGAGATTGAGGATTAGATTTAGGAGCAAGGAAGTTGAGCGATTGATGAGGGAGATTGAAGAGAGAGAATAAAGAGTAGATGAGTGTTTGAAAGTGAAAAAAGATGAACCAAATAAAATCATTATGATAATTACTACTTCTATGAAAAGATAGTAAATTCGATAATATCAGTCGATTTCTATCTTTGCCCAAATTCTATTTCCATAAAGTAAAAATTTCTAATCTAAATGAATATATATCTAAAACATGATTACATCTAATGGTAATTATGTCTTTTTCACATGAAAACTAGTGGTGGCTCTTAGTCACAGATTCAAAAATTATCCTCGTGAAAGATATATGTATGGAAATAAGAACTCAGAGTTTATCAACAGTCTTAAGTGGCCATTTTAGCCACCCACTAAAATATGGAAACCGGCTAGAGGAGACAGGTCTTTTACTGGTCATAGACAGTAGTTTCGTCTTGTCCTTTTGGTCCGTTTTTCGGTCCGTTAACTATCATTGTGATGGTCCAACCTGAACCGGTTGATGATGGTGAACCCCCCGAAATTCAGAGGATTCATTTAATTAGAAGATCTAATTTGCGCCATAACAATATGGGTATGTCTGCTCCTGATATTTAAACGGAAGCAGAACTAGCAAAATAATGGAAATTAGTTTTGAAATTATATCAGTACCCTCTTTGCTAGTGTTATGATGTGCTTTCACTAAGATAAATATAGAATGCATTTTACATTTTTATAAAATTTTTTTTAAAAATTATTTTTAGCATGTTTTCTTATATGATAAATGAATAGTAATGTGAACTTCTATTTTAATTTTTCTTTTCCAAAGTATAGGAATAATTAATTTAAGACTTCCAAGAAAAGGAATAAAGGTTCGGTAATATTTAGAAACACAGAGTCAAAATCTGACGTTCCCCCATAGCCTTTTGAATCCTACAGTGGGTAGCTTTGCATCTTTGTTTCTTGCAACAAAAGAACATCAACCTTTTCTCTTAAAACCCATTTTCTCACTGCTTTCTTTTTCTCTGATTTCCCCAGCCCTCCAATATTCCAAGATAGAAGTCTCATTGGATGTTAGAACAACCTCAAACACCAGGCAAAGCACAACTCATTGAACTTAGGATAAGGTTACCTAATTCCCGAGCTGCTTGAACTGCTGCACCATTGCTTCCTCAATTCCTGATACCTTCAGGCCAATCTCCATTGCTACTTGACATGTCTGCCAAGCTTCCAAATCTGTTGAATCAGGGATTTCCGAAACCATAGCCGACCCTTCTCCCCTGAGTCGATTGACCACTAGAAATCGATCCTCCTGCAATATTCTTCCCCAGCTTATCCAACCCGCTTCCATCGTCCTGATTTCCATCTCCAGAGCGACTAGATTTTTCTTGCCCTCTATTTTGCCTTCTGCAATTGTTGATAATTTTTTATTGATTGGCACCAAGAACGTCTTGCACCAATCTAGATTAATTCTGAGCCTTTTTCTACAGTTGTCCATATGTCCAATTGTGAACTCCTTGTTTGCGGTCCTTATCACCACCAACCTTCCTTCTTGGTCCATTCCATTAGAGGAATCCTCACTTACCATATTGGAGCACGTTTGATTTGCGTCCACGAGGCCCTCCTTATTTTTATTTTGGGCTAGATTTGTCTGAGTTTGTGGCCCATTCTCGTCTCTGTTGGTGGCACAAATTCATTTCTTCCCAGGATTTATGGCCTCTTCACATTCCTTTCCAAAATTTGTGGCTTCCAACCCTGTTCGAGAATCTCCAATTTCCAATGTATCTAAGAAACAAGAGTTATGGAGGAATATATTAGATTGCAAAAGCCAATATCAGGGGTTTTGGTACCTGTGTGGAGACTTTAATTCTGTAATAAGGAAAGAAGAGATCAAGGATGCCATTTTGTGCAACGGGATACTGATCTCTTCAATGATTTCATTGCTGAATTTGGGCAGACTGATCTTCAGCTTGGTGGAAGAAAATTCACTCAGTACTCTAAGGACGGTGCAAAATTGAGCAGAATCAACAAAATTTTAATGTCAGATGATTTCTTGGAAATTGGTCTAAATCAGTACTATTTGCACTTCACAAAGGACTTTTATATCACTGTCCAATTGTTCTGAAGCAAAACTAAAAGGACTTTGGCTCATCACCTTTCAGGTTCTACAATGCTTGGATGGAGCACCCAACATTTGATGATTTGGTTAAGCATTTGTGGTCAGAAAGCTCTATAACTGGTTGGCCGGGGTTTGTGTTAATGGAGAAGCTGAAATATCTCAAAAAGCATTTAAAGGCTTGGTGTTCTAAGGAATTTGGGGATATAAATAAACAAGTAGATGACCTACCAAGAGAAGTAGCAAGGTGGGACAAAATAGCTGAAGATTGAGACTTATTTGATAGTGAGGTACTGTAAAGGGTTGAGGTTGAGAAGAAGTTCATAGAAGCAGAACGGTTAAAAGAATGTATCTTGAAACAATGTTCTTGTGATAGATGGATTGTGAAAGGAGATGAAAATACAAAACATTTCCATAGTGTTGCCGACTATAGAAGGAGAAAAAACAACATCAATGGGGTCTTAGTGAATGGGCTTTGGGTGGAAGAACCGGAATGCATCAAAGCTGAAGTGTATGAATCTTTTAGAAAGATATTTATGGAGGAAAATTGCAGTAGACCAAACTTTAAAAGCAGCAAATTCAAGCAGATTTCTCCTCAAATGAGAGTTGAACTTGAGAAGCCTTTATCTAAAGAAGAAATATTGGCGACAACACTGATAGGTGGTAGCTTAAAAGCAGCTAGGCCACCAAATGGCTTTTTGTTTGCTTTTTCAAAGAAAAGATTATGAATTTTGTGGATGAGTTCTTCAAGAGCAGTAAACTTGAAAAAGAATTCAATTGTTCCTTTACCACGGTGGTACCAAATAAAGTAAACCTAGTTGGACTAACAGACTATATGCCAATTAGTCTAATCGTGAGAATGTACAAAAACATTGCCAAGTTGCTTGCAGAAAGGATGAAACGAATGATTGGGCAGATCATTGGTGAATCACAAAGTGCAGATAAAGGCTGGAACTAACACACTTGCAATTTGCTGATGACACTTTGTTTATGGGTCTTTGGAATATGGAAAACATGCTTAATCTCAAACAAGTGCTTAAGTTTTTTTAGCTTGCTTTGGGCCTCAAAGTAAACATGTCAAAGAGAAAATTATATGGTGCTGGGGTGGTTGATTCAGACTTTAGCTGGACTGCTGAAATCTTGCATTGTAAAACAGAGAAACCCTCATTCATATACCTGGGTTTGCCAATTGGTGCAAGCATGAGAAGGCAAAGTTCTTGGCAGCATATAGTGAGAAAATTGAAGGAGAGGCTCAATCGATGGAGCTTAAATTTTGCTGTCCATTGGTGGAAGAATTACCCTAATGATATCCATGTTGAGTAATGTCTCCCTGTTTTTCTTCACAATTTTTAGCACCATTGTAAATGTTCTTAAACTTCCTAAAAGCTTGCAAAATTCTTACTTTTGGGGGGGAGGGTGGTTGGGGAGGGTAGGAAAATAGGTTAGGTAGCATGGAAAATGCTGTTAGCAGTGGAAGAAGATGGAGTCTTGTGTGTGGGTAGTTTAAAAGCTAGAAATTTAGCCTTACTTGGTAAATGGTGGTGGTGGTTCAAGTTAGAAGTAAGCTTACTTTGGAAAAGAGTAATAGTATCTTTATATGGTGAGGAAGGTGGGCGGGAAGAGGGTGAAAGAAGAAATAAATGAAGAGTTTGGAGTGGCATTATTAGGGTGGGATATGAGATTGAGGGTCTAGGCTTAAATTTTGTTAGGGCTTTCCCTTAAAATGTTGGGGATGGTTAGGTAGTGAGATTATGGAGAGATATTTGGGTGGGGGAAGAGAGTTTACAGTCAAATTTTCTCGGTCTTTACTCCTTAGAAATAGTGGGTAATTGCAAGGTGAGTAATAGAAGAAGTTGTAGAGAGAGGAATTGGGAATGGAATTGGAAGTTGCGCAGGAGACTAAGAGATTGGGACTTGGGTGGAGTCACAGCTACAACAACTTGCACATTTGGTCCAGAACTTTAAGTTTTCTTCATATGTGGCAAATAAAGCATACATGCATTTAATCCATGATGGAGACTACTTGGTGAAAAGATGAAAGAAAGACTGAATTGGCTGGAATAAATTTCATTAATGTTTGAGAGGGGATATATATACAATTTGCTACCTTCTATCACTGCTACAATCAAGGAATACATAAGGAAAAAAAATATATATTTACTATTAATACAAATGACAGATTTGACTTTCCAACACTCCTCCTCAAGTTGAAGATTGGATATTCTACACTCCTAACTTGTGAACCATAGGTATGAAAACCTCCTTTCCCAAAGGTTTGGTTAGAATATTTGTCAATTGATGACCAGTATTCACAAACTTTATAGCCACAGAACGATCTTGGATCTTGTCCCTGATGTAGTGGCAATCCATCTCAATGTGTCTAGTTCACTCATGGAAGACTGGGTTGGCTGCAATGTACAAAACAGCTTTATTATCACAATGTAATGTAGCAGGTTTATGATGGACAAGTCCGAAGTCTCTAAATAGATATCGAAGCCATGTTAACTCACAACAAGCTCCAGTCATTGCGCCATACTCGGCCTCAGCTAAAGAAAGTGACACTATTTTTTTTCATTTTTAATCTCCAAGATATTAATGAAGGTCCAAGGAAAACACAATACCCCATAATAGACCTTCTAGTCAATGGACATCTTGCCCAATCAGAATCACAGTACGCTCGTAATCTGAAATCATTATCTGAGGAGAAGAATAAACCCCTGTGAGGTACACCTTTCAAATATCAGACAACTTGAAAAGCTACCTCTATATGAAGTTTACGAGGTTGGTGCATAAACCTACTCAAGACATGTACAAAAGATGTGATATCTAGCCTTAACTTCAAACCTTTATCAATAGGAATATCAATGGGAACCGTACCCAACAGCCCTGCATCTTTGATAATTTCTACTGTATACTTCCGTTGAGAGATAAAAATCTCATTTCTAGAAGTAGAAATTTCAATTCCTAGAAAATACTTCAATTCACCAAGATCCTTAAGACGGAAATTACTATGAGAAACTTTTTTATATCAGTAATACTCTCAGGATCATTTCCAGTAATTAGGATGTCATCAACATATATCAAAAGAGCTATAAAAGACTTACCTTGTCTCTTGATGAATAATGAGTAGTCAGCTTTAGATTATACATAACCAGCTGATCGAATGGCTTCTAAGAATTTTGCAAACCACTGGCATGAGGCTTGCTTCAAACCATAGAGTGATTTATGTAGACAACAAACCAGATGTTCCTTTCTCTGCCTCCGAAGCCTTAGGGGAGGAGACATATATATTTCTTCCTGAAGATCTCCGTGGAAGAATGCATTGTTGACATCTAACTGGTGGAGGGACCAACTTCGAACAGCTGCCAAGGCAAGCAAAAAACAGACATAAATGATCTTGGCAATGGGAGAGAATGTATTTTGATAATCAACACCTTCCAATTGAGTGAATCCCTTAGCCACCAATTGGGGTTTATATCTCTCAATGGAACCATCAGACTTGTGCTTGATTTTATAGACCCAACGACAGTTAATTGGTCTTTTACTAACTAGAAGAAAGGTGAGAGTCCATGTACCATTAGCCTCGAGCACCTATAGTTCTGATTGCATCCCTGCCTGCCATTCAAGATGAGCGGCAACCTCGGTGTAGGATTGTGGTTTAGCAACTTGGCTAACATGAGCTATGAAAGATTTGTGCTCAAGCTTGTATCGATGATAAGATACATAATTGGAAAACGGATGTTGAGTGCCTTTTTTTCAAACTTGGAAGCAAAGAATTTGATTGGTTGGAGCTAGTATGCATGACCTGAGAGCAAACGTAATCCTGTAATTTTACCAATGGATTATGGGGGCAATTAGAGTGACAAAGAGGCTCATGTGAGGGTGGTGGTGGTTGTAGACTAAGAAAAACAAGGGATCGGTTAGACAGACTTGATAATGATGGAATCGGTGATTTTGGTTCAGGAATTGTGGATTCTGGGATTTTTAGAGAAGTTGTAGAAATATCTTTGGGATTGTGAGTGTAGGTTTTAAGAGGAGCTAGAATTGGGTTGGTGGTGATTGTATCATTATCAACTGGAGATGGATTGGAATTTTTTGGAGGGACAAGGTGGTGATCGGAAGACGCGTTTGCCTCAAAGAAATGATATGATATAGGGTTGTTTGGTTGGGACTGACCAGAAGGAGGAGTTTGAATTGTATTATATGGAAAAATATGTTCATAAAATTTCACATCTCGACTAGTGAAAACTTTATGAGTAGAAATATCGTAAAGCTTATAAGCCTTTTAACCGACATGATAATCGATGAAAATACATTTTTTAGGATAATTATCAGATTTTTTGGAAAGGTTGACATTGATTGTAACACCCCCATGTCCCACATGGGTGAATTGTGGGAAGCCTTATGTGGATATATAGACTCCAATTCTAGAACATAAGCACCTAGCGCTTATCCTTTTCCAAAGGATAGCCCATGTGGTGTGGGCAAGTGTTCCGTTAACTGGTTCTGGACTATGGTCATTACAGATGGTATCAGAGCCGACCCGGGACCACGATGGTGTGGCATAGTGGGTATGCACATGCATCGTCTACCGGGACTGATCCTAGATTCGAGAGGCTACTTGGCTAGGGGCTAAGTAGTCAGATTAGAGAGGTTACTTGGTCCAAGGAACCAAGTAATCCGATTGACCCCAACGGGGACGTTGGGTACATAAGGGGGGGAGTTTGTAACACCCCCATATCCCACATGGGTGAATTGTGGGAAGCCTTATGTGGATATATAGGCTCCAATTCTAAAACATAAGCACCTAGCGCTTATCCTTTTCATAAAGGATAGCCCATGTGGTGTGGGCAGGTGTTCCGTTGATCGGTTCTGGACTTGGATCATTACAGATGGTATCAGAGCTAACCCGGGACCATGATGGTGTGACATAGTAGGTATGCACATGCATCGTCTACTAGGACTGATCCTAGATTCGAGAGGCTACTTGGCTAGGGGCTAAGTAGTCCGATTAAAGAGGTTACTTGGTTCGGGCAACCAAGTAATCCGATTGACCCCAACGGGGACGTTGTGTGACGGCTATCCTAGTTGACTAATCAAGTAAGTATTTATTTTACTCTGTTTAAGTGTTTCATTAAATTAAGTACCTCAAGTTAGCGCCTTGTTAAGCAAGAAAGGTAAGCTTAATTAAGTAAGTGAGTTCCCAAGTGTGATTTGGCATAGTTAAATCAAGACCATTAGTTATCCTAGCTATTAGAACCATCTTTGAAGGTTTTGAGTAATGGTGGCACTAAGTGTTCATTTAGGCCATTTAGAATTTAAGTGGCTTAAGTGTCCAAGAAAATCAAGTGTGAGAAGCTTTTTAGCATCCTTTAGAGCAAAGGAAAGTGAGTGTTGAGTGAGAGTTAGTGACCCATTTAAAACAATTGAGAACTTGTGGAGCAAGAGAGGAAGAAGTTTGCCTTGTGGGGGGGAGTTAGTATAAGTTGGGTTAAATTGACTTCCTATCTTCCTCAAGCCATTTGTTCCATTTCCATTTTCGTAGCTTCAATTTCCTCACCAAATTCGCTGCCCAAAGCTTCATTTTCCTGCAATTCTCCATCAATTTGTGAAGGCCCAAAGTGTTTACAAGAAGTCTCAAGCTTCTTTGTTGGTGTTCTAGCTTCAATTTGCTCTTTGGAGGCTTGTTTGGACTCAAATTTCGTGGGTAAGCTTTTAGGATTCTTATGGGTTGGTTCTAAGTTGTTCCCATAGCTAGAAATGGTCTTGGTTTGAAGTATTTGGTGCCATATTATATTGGTTTTAGGTGTGGAACTCAAAGGGAGCTTGATTGAGCTAAGGTGGCTTGTGTTCCAATTCTTGCTTTGTAGCTAAATTGAGGTAAGGGTTCAAGTTAATTAAGCTCAAAGAATGCATAGAAATATAGTGTTTTGTGTGGGAATGAGTTAGAAACAAGACCCAAGTGATTTGAGTTTGGGATGAGAAAGTTTGAGCAGTTTCCGTGCAAGGTCACACGCTGTCGCGCAACGCTGGAAAGCGTTGGCGATGCGTCGCCAGTGTCGACGGCATATTGGCGATGGCGACGCGAGTTGGTGACGCGTCGCCGAGAAGTGAAAAAGTTCTTCGAACACTGATGCCTTTGGCGACGCGTTGCCAACGGCGCCGCCAAGGCATTTTGCCCCCAAGCTTCGGGCATCCTAAGAGTGTCTCAAACTCTCGGTTTTCATCCCTAGGCTAAGTCAAGACATTCCGTAGCCTCGGTTGGGTCTAGAACTTGTTCCTAAGCTGGCAATTATGCATTATTTAAGTGGTAGTTAAGTTGTGTGGTTAAGAAAGAGTATGAATTGGTGGCTAAGAGTATCAAAGTGCTTAAGCTTCTAAATGAGCATTAAGGGGATTAAGTGGGTTTTTAGACTCTTTGTTGGCCGAGTAGAACGTCATTTACCTATGGTCAATGAAGAGAAAAACCTAAGTCGATCCCAACCGAACCATTTGGTTTGGTAAGTAAGCCAAAACGAATGCTCTAAGCTAAACCTTAAGGGTTTGGCTAGTTAAACCACATAGGATGGCTACCTTGTGCAATAAGTTAAGGGTAAAGGCGGGCAAGTTTGAGAGGGGTGATGACCTACTCTAGAACCCGTAGGTGGGACTAGGGAGGTAAAGTACCCGGGATACGAGGGCCAGTATCTCAAGTACCTCCGCCGGTTGAGCTCATGGCAAGTTTTATGGCACCTAGGGTGCAGAAAGTCCCAAGTGCAAGTGCATGCATTATGTGCATTTCATATTATACATTCATGCATTGCATATCTTATATATGTTCGATGATTGTTTGAGTTGTTTGTTGGTTGATTCGTTTGCTTGGTTGTCTGTTTGCCATGGTTGCATCTTGGTTGCTGCTATCTTCTTGCAGGTATTCAAGGGATCCTTACTGAGAACTTTTAAGTACTCACTCTGTGACGGAACGGGGCCCCAGTGCCCCTAATCTTGTAGGCTCTTAGGGATAATGAATCCCACTAGTTACAATTGGCTAACTATTACTCGTCAATATAAATTAAAACAATTTATATGCAACTAGTTACTTAGCCTACTCAGATTAAGTTATGCATGCTTCTGACTTGGCAATGCAACCGAAATTTAAAAGTCTTGAATTAAAACATTGCTCGAGCATTTACTCAAAACATACTAAAAACGTACCAAGTCATTGAAATACTAGTTGCTTTAACTACAAGTAACAGTTTTGTGCATAGATTACAACTCTAGCATGCACCCAAAAGTAACAAGATGGATTTACATCCTAATGTATCCCAATAGAGGCAACTTACTTAGTACACCAAGTACTATGTACAAGAGACAAAGTTACTAACTACTAAGATCATTTACTTGAGCCCACCTTGAGCTAAGCCAAGCTCCAAGTGTAGCCCTTCACTAGACCTTGTTCTTGTGTACTCTTAGCCTCTACACTGTAAAGGCACAACTTGGTTAGCACATAACTTATACTGCAAGAAACTAGAATCACTAGGATTCTCAATAAAATACCTGCAAAACAGAAAGCTTAGGCCTCAGCTATCACATCAGTGATTAGGCCCGGGATTAGATCCTGCACAATAAAACTAAGGGAATGAGTACTTAAAAGTACTCAGTAAGGATTCCCTTCTTAAATACCTGTAAAGAAATATGCAACAAATATGCAATATGGCAACCAAGCAATTCAATCAACAAACAATCAACAAAATGCCAAAAATGCAATGTATGGATGTATGGTATGGAATGCACACAACACATGCACTTGGGACTTTTTGCACTTAAGTGCCTTAATTCTTGCCGTGAGCTCAAACGGCTGAGGTACTTGAGATACTGGCCCTCGTATCCCGGACACTTTACCTCAATTAAGTCCCATCTACGGGTTCTAGAGTAGGTCGTCACCTATCTCAAACTTACCCGCCTTTACCCTTAATTTATTGTACAGGGTAGTCTTCCTATGTGGTTTAACTAGTCAAACCCTCAAGGTTTAACTCAAAATACTACTAGTGGCTCACTTACCAAACCAAATGGCTTGGTTGGGATCGACTTAGGTTTTTCTCTCTATTAACCATATGTAATTGATACTCTATACGGCCAATAAAGAGTCTAAAAACCCACTTAATCCCCTTAATATCCATTTAAAAGCTTAAATACTATGAGTTACTTAGCCACCAAGTCACAATCTTTTACACTTAACCACACAACTTGACTACCTTCCAAATAATGCACAATTCCCGCCTTAGGAATGAATTCTAGACCCAACCGAGGCTATGGAACGTCTTAGAATAGCCTAGGGATAGAAACCGAGAGTCTAAGTTAATCTTACGATGGCCGGAAATCGAGGCCAAATTGGCATTTGGCGACGCGGCGCCAAAGAGCAAATGCTTTTGGCGACGCGGCACCGCCGAACAAACATTCTGTGTACAATTTCGCCTTCTGGCGCCGCGGCGCCAATTCGCGACCAAATTGGCGACGCGTCGCCAACTCTGTTTTCTGGGTTTATGCGACAGCGTCGTCCTTGTACACAAGCTACTCAAACTCTCTCATTTCTAATCCAAACTTAATGGGTCTTGTTTCTAATTCATCCCAACACACAAAACTACAAAACCATGCATTATTTGAGCTTAATTACTTGAACCCTTACCTCAATTTTAGCCACAAAGCAAGCAATGCAACAAAGCCTCCTAAGCTCAATTGAGCTTCCTTGAGTTCCAAGCCTAAAACCAAAGCAATTTGGCACCCAAACCAATCAAACCAAGACCATTTCTAGCTCTAGAAACAACCTATAATCACACCAAATGATCTCAAGAAGCTTACCTACGAAATTAGATCCAAAACAAGCTTCCAAAGATCAAATGAAGCAAGAACACCTCAAACAAAGCTTGGTGATCTTTCCTAACCCCTTGGCACTCTTAATTTTGATGAAAACTTGCAAGGAAATGAAGCTTGAGCTGGGAATTTGGGAGAGGAGATGGAGCCACGAATTTTTGGTGTTTGCAAGAAATGGCTAAGTATGAAAAAGAGAAGAAGAAACTTAACTTATAAGCTTATTAAGCAACTTTTCTCTCCCTTGCACTTAAGCCCTCATACTTTCATTTGTTTCAAATAGCTCACCAACTCACACTCCAAACTCACTTTTCTTTGTTTTAAAACATACTAAAAAGCTTCCCAAACTTAATTTTCTTGAACACTTTAGCCACTTAAGTTCTAAATGGCTCAAAAGAACACTTAGTGCCACAAGTTGTCAAAACTTACTAGGATGATTCTAAAAGCTAGAACAACTAATGGTCTTGACTTAACTATGCCAAATCACACTTAGGAACTCACTTAACTTAATTAAGCTTATGTTACTTGCTTAACAAGGCGCTAATTTGAGGTACTTAATTTAATAACCACTTAATCAAAGTAAATAAACACTTACTTGATTAGTTGACTAGGAGAGCTGTCACATCCTCCCCTCCTTCAGAAATTTGGTCCTCCAAATTCTGACTTAATTGAGCATACAAACTTGGATATTGCCTTAGCATATCCTGCTCGGTCTCCCAAGTGGCCTCTTCCTCCCCATGGTTAGACCATAGTACTTTGACCATTGGGATCCGTTTGGTCCTTAGTTTCCGGACTTGACGGTTAAGAAACTTGATAGGATGTTCCTCATAACTTAGGTCTTCTCTCAAGGGAATAGTGGGCGGGGTTAACACTTGCCCAGGGTTCACAATGCACTTCCTTAAGGAACTCACATGAAACACATTATGAACATGGGCTAAACTTGGCGGTAAAGCCAACCGATAAGCCACTTTTCCTACCCTTTCGAGAATTTCAAAAGGACCAATAAACCTTGGTGCCAGCTTACCCCTTTGACCAAACCTAGCCACACCTTTCATAGGTGAGACCTTAAGGAGTACTCGGTCTCCTACCTCAAACTCTAAATCTTTTCTTCGCACATTGGCGTACTTAGCTTGCCGGTCTGAGGCAGCTTTGATCCTTGTTTGGATCAACTTAATCTTTGCCGTGGTCTCGGCAATGATTTCTGGACCAACAACTATTTCATCAGCTTTATCTGCCCAACAATGAGGGGTCACACACTTACGCCCATACAAAGCCTCGTAGGGCGCCATCTTAATAGCTTCTTGATAGCTATTATTATAAGCAAATTCAATCAAAGGCAGATGTTGGTCCCAATCCCCTTTGAAGTCCATCACACAACTTCGTAACATATCCTCCAAGGTTTGGATCACCCACTCAGATTGCCCATCAGTCTGAGGGTGATATGCAGTACTTAGGTTCACAGCGGAACCCATAGCCTTTTGAAAGGCACTCCAAAACCTTGAAACAAAACGGGGATCTCTATCAGATACAATCTGATCAGGAATACCATGAAGTCTTACTACTTCTCGGATATACAACTGGGCTAATTTCTCCATGGTATAAGTGATTTTAATGGGGATAAAATGTGCAGATTTTGTTAACCTATCCACCACCACCCAAATGGAATCATGCTGACTTCTTGTGTTTGGCAACCCAACACAGAAGTCCATGGTGATGGATCCCCATTTCCTTTCTGGGAGTGGTAAACTTTGCAACATTCCTGATGGCCTTTGGTGCTCTGCCTTCACCATTTGACAGGTGAGGCACTTAGACACATATTCATACATGTCTCTTTTAAACTTTGGCCACCAAAAATGAGTCCTAAGGTCATGGTACATCTTATTCACACCAGGGTGAACATTAAACTTACTCGTATGTGCCTCCTGCAACACCTGTTGCCTTAATTCACTTGGCACATAGAGCCGGTCACCAAAATAAAGTAACCCATCCTTGTACTGAAATTCTTTCAGTACAGTACCATGCTTTTCCTCCCCAGAAATTCTTTTCAAGCTCGAATCACTCTCTTGAGCTTGCTTAACTCTAGTCAGCCATGCTGACTGAATTTCAAGGACCATGACTTGAGCCATTTCCCATTCTCTCCACAATTCATATAAAACTGTGAATTGCTCTGCACTAGGATCTTTTGAGGTTTGTGTTACTTGATCCTTGGAGAGAATTACCCCAGAATACTTACGGCTCAAGGCATCAGCAACCACGTTGCCTTTACCTGAACAATAGTCTATCGAGCAATCATAATCCTTGATATACTCGACCCATCTTCTCTGCCTCATGTTAAGATCCTTTTGGGTAAATAAGTACTTCAGACTTTTATGGTCTGTAAAGATCTTAAAGGACCTTCCCATAAGGTAGTGTCTCCAGAGCTTTAAAGCAAACACAACTGCTGCTAACTCAAGATCATGCACTGGGTAATTCAACTCGTTAGGCCTTAACTGCCTAGACCCATATGCAATCACTTGCTTATCCTGCATCAACACACATCCTAATCCTGTCCCAGATGCATCGGTATAAACCACAAAAGTCTCATGCGGATCTGGTAGGATTAAGATGGGAGCAGAAATTAACCTTTCCTTAAGCTCCTGGAAACTCTCCTCACACTTAGGAGTCCAAATAAACTTCTGTGCCTTTCTTGTTAAGGCGGTCAATGACGAAGCTATTATAGAAAATTTCTCAATAAACCTTCGATAATAGCCTGCCAAACCCAAGAAACTCCTAACTTCAGTTACAGTTGTTGGGCGTTTCCACTCCACCACAGCCTTTACCTTTTCTGGGTCCACACTTAATCCTTGAGCATTTATAATATGTCCAAGGAAAGGAATTTCACTTGCCCAAAATTGGCACTTAGATAGTTTGGCATAAAACTGATTACTCTTGAGTACATGCAAAACTATCTCTAAATGTTTTTCATGCTTGTGGGGAGTCGGGGAATACACCAAAATATCATCAATAAACACCTCAACAAACTGATCTAGGTAGGGCCTAAAAATCCGATTCATGGTATCCATGAAAACTGCCGGAGCATTAGTCACTCCAAACGGCATAACCGTATACTCATAATGCCCATACCTAGTCCTGAATGCAGTCTTCGGGATATCCTCATCCCTAACTCTTATCTGGAAATATCCAGACCTTAGATCTATTTTCGAAAAGACCTTCGCCCTTCTTAATCTATCAAATAGATCATCAATTCTGGGCAATGGGTACTTATTCTTTACCGTTACTGCATTCAGTTTTCTATAGTCTATACACAACCTTAAGGTTCCATCCTTTTTCTTTACAAACAACACTGGAGCACCCCACGGGGAAATACTTGGCCTAATAAAGCCTTTCTCAAGCAACTCTTCTAATTGCTTTTTCAGCTCATCCATTTCAGGTGCTGACATTCTATAAGGGGGTATGGAAATTGGTTCTGTCCCAGGCTGTAAGTGTATGGAGAATTCAATCTCCCTTCTTGGAGGTAACCCTGGGAGGTCTACAGGAAAAACTTTTGGAAATAGATTGGCTACTTGAATTTCCTTGAGTTGCTCCTCGACTGCCACTCCGTTCAACGAGCAAGCGACCAACTCACTCGGAACGGGAATGGACTCCAATAACTTGAGGTGCAAACTCTTTACACTACTTGCCAAACCGCCTGTGCAAGTTATACTTACCCCTGAGGCATCCTCAAGAGTGACCTTACAACCCGCACAGTCAATCTGGGCCTTAAACTTACTTAACCAATCCATTCCAAGGACAATATCATAAGGAATTGAGGCCAAGACCCAAAGGTCACTTAAAAATTTACTACCTCCTAATTCCAAAGGATATCCCACAACCATTTCATTGGTAAACACAAGGTTACTCCCCACTGACTTAATGAACATCATTTCATCAAGCACAGTTCTATGCAAACCAAATTTAACAACCATGCCTAGAGTAATGACAGAAATAGTAGCACCAGTATCAAACAGAATTCTAATACTACTATCCTGAACATTAAAGTTACCTTGCACAGCTGTAGGCTCTCTGGATACCTGGCTTGCCAGTGCAAAAACTCGTGGTGGCACAGGAGGAACTCTGACAAAAGTACTACCAGCACTACCAACTCCTGAGGCTCCCGGTCGTCCTTGACCTTGGTCTTGTCTAAGCCTTGGGCACTCCTTCGCCCAATGTCCTGGCTGACGGCAGTAATTACAGAGATCGGTTCTAAGAGTACAAGGTTTGTTACCATGAAATCTCTGACACTTAGGACAACGGCCTTTTCCAACTTTCTTGATTTTCTTGGAAGGTCCTTGATCACCTCCCACACTAGGCCTTTTATCCATTAACCTTGAATGTACTGGAACCCTTGGCTCAACGGCCTTTTCATTGGGTTTTGCTTCCATCAACTCCCTTTCCAACACTAAGGCTTTTTGGACAGCCTCATGATAAGTTCTAACTCCAATCACTGTCAGAAAACTCCTCAACTCCACCTTAAGTCCACGAATGAACTTCTTTGCTTTTAGTTCATCTTTTCCGGCCAAATGAGGTGCATACCGAAAAAGAGAACTAAACTTCCTTTCATACTCATGAACTTTTAGCCTTCCCTGGATTAGTTCATCAAACTCAATCCGCTTTTGATCCTGGGCAGCCTCACTATTGAATTCATTTCGAAACTCCTTCTCGAATTCAATCCAAACAAGCTCCTTAGGCCTTTGCCCGATCCTCCCTTCATTATAAGCATCAAGCCTTTCCATGACATCCTTCCACCATAATGACGCCTTGCCCTCTAAAAAGAAAGGTACTAAATCCATCTTTACTTTGTCATCCAACTTCATGTTCTTGAAGATCTCATTAATCTGATACAACCACCCTTCAGCCATATCGGGATCTCCTATGCCATTAAACTTGGGAGTGTTAATATCCCGGCATAAGGAAACAAGTCCCATATGGTCTGGAATGACGGGTCTCCTCCGTCTCCTCCTTGGATGGATGTCCTCCTCATCTTCCTCCTCACTGTCCTCTTCACTGACCTCACTGGACTCTACTTGAACATGCTCATTAAATGGTTCCTGACCTTGCACTTGCCCCTGGGGCGGGGGATTTCTCCCCTGACCTTGGTGCACCGTTGGGCCTTGGTGCACTTCGGCCCTTACCCCATTAGGGTCCTCCAAGGTCTCCCCCTGTATTGGAGGTTGAGCACGCTCTTCAAGCAAAATGGCCATGCCATGTAACATCCGGTCCATGGATTCATTTAGTCTCCTCAACAAGGAAACCACCTCCCTCATATCTGATCCACCGGGATCACTAGTCCCTGCACCAGAACCCTGAACCTCAGCAGTAGTACCAGCCCGTGTATTCACCATACCTGCAACCACAGCCAGAAGACCATACCCAGAGCAACTTATAAGCAGTACTAACCACACTTAACACAAGAACACCTTGATCTTAGTTCACTTATTGCCTCTACTAGGAACATTAACCCGCTCTGATACCAATTTCTGTGACGGAACGGGGCCCCAGTGCCCCTAATCTTGTAGGCTCTTAGGGATAATGAATCCCACTAGTTACAATTGGCTAACTATTACTCGTCAATATAAATTAAAACAATTTATATGCAACTAGTTACTTAGCCTACTCAGATTAAGTTATGCATGCTTCTGACTTGGCAATGCAACCGAAATTTAAAAGTCTTGAATTAAAACATTGCTCGAGCATTTACTCAAAACATACTAAAAACGTACCAAGTCATTGAAATACTAGTTGCTTTAACTACAAGTAACAGTTTTGTGCATACATTACAACTCTAGCATGCACCCAAAAGTAACAAGATGGATTTACATCCTAATGTATCCCAATAGAGGCAACTTACTTAGTACACCAAGTACTATGTACAAGAGACAAAGTTACTAACTACTAAGATCATTTACTTGAGCCCACCTTGAGCTAAGCCAAGCTCCAAGTGTAGCCCTTCACTAGACCTTGTTCTTGTGTACTCTTAGCCTCTACACTGTAAAGGCACAACTTGGTTAGCACATAACTTATACTGCAAGAAACTAGAATCACTAGGATTCTCAATAAAATACCTGCAAAACAGAAAGCTTAGGCCTCAGCTATCACATCAGTGATTAGGCCCGGGATTAGATCTTGCACAATAAAACTAAGGGAATGAGTACTTAAAAGTACTCAGTAAGGATTCCCTTCTTAAATACCTGCAAAGAAATATGCAACAAATATGCAATATGGCAACCAAGCAATTCAATCAACAAACAATCAACAAAATGCCAAAAATGCAATGTATGGATGTATGGTATGGAATGCACACAACACATGCACTTGGGACTTTTTGCACTTAAGTGCCTTAATTCTTGCCGTGAGCTCAAACGGCTGAGGTACTTGAGATACTGGCCCTCGTATCCCGGACACTTTACCTCAATTAAGTCCCATCTACGGGTTCTAGAGTAGGTCATCACCTATCTCAAACTTACCCGCCTTTACCCTTAATTTATTGTACAGGGTAGTCTTCCTATGTGGTTTAACTAGTCAAACCCTCAAGGTTTAACTCAAAATACTACTAGTGGCTTACTTACCAAACCAAATGGCTTGGTTGGGATCGACTTAGGTTTTTCTCTCTATTAACCATATGTAATTGATACTCTATACGGCCAATAAAGAGTCTAAAAACCCACTTAATCCCCTTAATATCCATTTAAAAGCTTAAATACTATGAGTTACTTAGCCACCAAGTCACAATCTTTTACACTTAACCACACAACTTGACTACCTTCCAAATAATGCACAATTCCCGCCTTAGGAATGAATTCTAGACCCAACCGAGGCTATGGAACGTCTTAGAATAGCCTAGGGATAGAAACCGAGAGTCTAAGTTAATCTTAGGATGGCCGGAAATCGAGGCCAAATTGGCATTTGGCGACGCGGCGCCAAAGAGCAAATGCTTTTGGCGACGCGGCGCCGCCGAACAAACGTTCTGTGTACAATTTCGCCTTCTGGCGCCGCGGCGCCAATTCGCGACCAAATTGGCGACGCGTTGCCAACTCTGTTTTCTGGGTTTATGCGACAGCGTCGTCCTTGTACACAAGCTACTCAAACTCTCTCATTTCTAATCCAAACTTAATTGGTCTTGTTTCTAATTCATCCCAACACACAAAACTACAAAACCATGCATTATTTGAGCTTAATTACTTGAACCCTTACCTCAATTTTAGCCACAAAGCAAGCAATGCAACAAAGCCTCCTAAGCTCAATTGAGCTTCCTTGAGTTCCAAGCCTAAAACCAAAGCAATTTGGCACCCAAACCAATCAAACCAAGACCATTTCTAGCTCTAGAAACAACCTATAATCACACCAAATGATCTCAAGAAGCTTACCTACGAAATTAGATCCAAAACAAGCTTCCAAAGATCAAATGAAGCAAGAACACCTCAAACAAAGCTTGGTGATCTTTCCTAACCCCTTGGCACTCTTAATTTTGATGAAAACTTGCAAGGAAATGAAGCTTGAGCTGGGAATTTGGGAGAGGAGATGGAGCCACGAATTTTTGGTGTTTGCAAGAAATGGCTAAGTATGAAGAAGAGAAGAAGAAACTTAACTTATAAGCTTATTAAGCAACTTTTCTCTCCCTTGCACTTAAGCCCTCATACTTTCATTTGTTTCAAATAGCTCACCAACTCACACTCCAAACTCACTTTTCTTTGTTTTAAAACATACTAAAAAGCTTCCCAAACTTAATTTTCTTGAACACTTTAGCCACTTAAGTTCTAAATGGCTCAAAAGAACACTTAGTGCCACAAGTTGTCAAAACTTACTAGGATGATTCTAAAAGCTAGAACAACCAATGGTCTTGACTTAACTATGCCAAATCGCACTTAGGAACTCACTTAACTTAATTAAGCTTATGTTACTTGCTTAACAAGGCGCTAATTTGAGGTACTTAATTTAATAACCACTTAATCAAAGTAAATAAACACTTACTTGATTAGTTGACTAGGAGAGCTGTCACACACTCCCTTAAGTTTATTATGCAGGTTCTAACTCCGGGCCTAGTCACTAGTTGATAGTTGAGGCCTAAGCTTTCTCTTTTGCAGGTACTTTTCCTTGGGAATCCTTGTGATTCTAGGTTACTTGTGGTTTAAGCAATGTGCTAACTAAGTTGTGCCTTTACAGTGTAGAGGCTAAGAGTGCACAAGAACAAGAACTAAGGAAGGGCTTGCACTTGGAGCTTGGATAGCTCAAGGTGGGGCTCAAGTAGATGATCTTAGTTAGTTAGTTTTTGTCTCTTGTTTATAATACCTTGTGTACTAAAAAAGTTGCCTTTAATAGGAAACATTGTGATGTAAATCCATCTTGTTACTTTTGGGTGCATGCTAGAAGTATATTGTATGCACAAACTATTACTTGTAGTCAAAGTAACTAGTATTTCAATGTCTTGGCACGTTTTAAGTATGTTTTATTGAAATGCTCGAGCAACGTTTTTAACCAATGATCTATTTATTCTTTTGCATTGCCAGGACAAAAGCATGCATATCTCAAACTGAGTAGGCTAAGAAACTAGTTGCATATAAATTGTTTTAATTTATAGTGACAAGTAATAGTTAGCAAATAGTAACTTAGTGGGATTCATAATCCCTAAGGGCCTACAAGATTATGGGGCACTGGGGCCCCGTTCCGCGACACGTTGGGTACATAAGGGGGGAAGTTTGTAACAACCCCATGTCCCACATGGGTGAATTGTGGGAAGCCTTATGTGGATATATAGGCTCCAATTCTTGAACATAAGCACCTAGCGCTTATCCTTTTCCAAAGGATAGCCCATGTGGTATGGGCAGGTGTTCCGTTGACCAGTTCTGAATTTGGGTCATTACAATGGTAAAATTCATGCTAAAGTATGAATTTTGCTTGATCCCCACTAAGTATGAGAAAGCTTATTATGTAGTAAAATTCATGCCAAAGCTTGACATGAAAATATATAAGTGTTGTATATTAAAAACTAATTTTAGGTATAAAAAGTTTATGTTAAAAATTTATACAAGCGAACACTTTATAGTAGTTCACTTATAGTTTTTCCTTTATCCTAAAATTATAAGTTCTTCTACTCTTTTAATAATAAATAAATTTATATTGTCTATTTAATTGGAGTTGTGTTAGTATTAGGGCTCTAAAAATAGTGAAAGAAAGAATCCGCTTACATAGATCTAAAAATATAATTGTGGATTTAATTAGATATTTAGTAGTATTAAAATACTGTAAATATAATAAGAGTGGAAAAAAAATGCAAAGTGGGATGCGTTTGGCCTTTAATTTTTGGGAAATTTGCTATTTTGACTGCTATACCAACTTTGACCCCTAAACTTAGTTAATTTCAACAATTATGACCTAAGTTTATTATACCATAAAAGATATATTTGAATATAAAATTTTTGTCAATTATTTTTTCTTTTCCCAAATTAGATGAATATATACTTTGAGATCTTAGGTATTTGGACTACATTAGAGCAATCATAGAATTCACTTATGACTCAACCACATACTATGAACAAAAAAAGAAAAGAATTATTATTGTAGCAAAGGTCATTGTGAAAAATTTTAGAAAAAAAATTCTTAGCTCCTAGAATTAGTTACTTATATGATAATAAAGAGGAATTTTAGCAGCAACTCCTTTTTTATATGTTTCCAATATTTTAAAACTTTGAAAAAATTATAATAATTATTTTTCTGGCAAGGTCATCATTTTTGGAACACAAGTTTTTATTCTTAGCAACTAACTTTTTTCCTATACTAAATAATATTAATGTATTTTTATTTTTATTATTTTTTTAGAGCCAGCCAAATCTTGTGAGTTGTATCAAAGTAGCATCATTCATGTATTACTTTAGGCTTTAATTTTTGGAAACATTTACTTAACCACCAAATTTAGTTAAATTTGAGAGATATGCCCTAAAGGTTTCATAAATGCTTTTGAACATTAGTTTTTGCTCAATTTATTTTCTCTTTCCTTCGCTTGAATTATAAAATGTACGAAGGTGCACAAATATTAAATGACCTTTTTACTCTTCTATTTCAAGATATTTGGTTTTTTAATGAAACTCAATTTTGCTATTATATATTTAATTAGAGTTATATTAGCACTAGAAAACTAAAAAAAACCCTTAAGTTGCCAGTAAATTTAATTTTTTACTACAAACTTGCCCACTCTTTCATTCTTTATTACAGAATTACATATTATATGCAATTCATTTTTATGTTAATTTAAAGAAATCATTAAATTTCCATTAAATTTTATTTTCTGTTACAAACTTACTTGCCTTTGATGCTATATTAGAGTTATGCAATTTTTTTTATTTGCGTTAATCTTACCTAAAACTCGTAAATTGCCATTAAATTTTTTTTTTTGCCTCCAGCATGTTGCTCTTGGTTTTATATTACTATCAAATATTACCTTAAGTAAATATTTTATAAAAATTAAAATTTCAATTTAGCACTTAAAAAACTTTCATAGTCAAACCTTTTATTTGAATAAAGACTTAAATATATAGTAAAAGTCATGCTAAAGTTTGTACAAATAAATAGTTTGTAAAACCTAAAATTTCAACTTTGCATTTAAAAAAAATTTCTAGTTAAATCTTTTATTTGAATAAAAGATTAAAATATATGGTAAAACGCATACTAAAATTTTCCTACAACAAAAGGTACCTCTGAACATAAACTTTTTTTCAATTAATTTTTTTTGTTTTGCAACTATAATGAGTATATACTACGAAAGCTTATTATATGGTAAAACTCATGCTAAAGTGTCACATGAAAATCTATAAGTATTGCAAATAAGAAAATAATTTTAGTTATAAAAAGTATATATTGAAAATTTGTGTAAGTGAACATTTTATATTGTTTTGCAACCTTAATGAGCATATACTATGAAAATTTATTATGTGTTAAAACTCATACTAAAGTTTCACATGAAAATCTATAAGTATTGAAAATAAGAAAATAATTTTAGTTATAAAAAGTATATATTGAAATTTTTTTGTAAGTGAAGATTTTATATTGTTTTGCAACCTTAATGAGAATATACTATGAACAATTATTATGTGTTAAAACTCATGATAAAGTTTCACATTAAAATCTATAAGTATTGCATATAAGAAAAAATTTTTGGTATAAAAAGTATATATTGAAAATATATGAAAGTGAGCACCTTATAATTGTTCACATGTAGTTTTCCTTTACCATGACATTTAAGTTCTTTTACTCTTTTAATGATATACAAATTTCATGTTGTCTTTTTAATTAGAGTTTTGTTAGAATTATTTTAACAAGTATGGCTATATTATAAAAACAATACATTTGAATATAAAATTTTGTTCAATTAAGTTTTTTTTTCAACTTGGATAAACATTTGCTTTGAAAGATTAGGTATTTAGTCCATCTTAGAGCAATTATATAACTCATATATGACTCGAGCACATATTATTAAAAAAACAAAAAAATTTATTATTGTAGCAAAGGTCATTTAGAAAAATTTTAGGAAAAACATTCTTAGCTCTAAGAGTTAGTTTTTTATATTATAATAAATAGGAATTTTAGCAGCAACTCTTTTTTACATTTTCCAATATTTTCAAACATTGGAAAAATTATAAGAATTATTTTTGTCACATGGTCATCTTTTTAACGTTGTAACACAAATTTTTATTTTACGCAAATAAAAATTTTTCCATACTAAAAAATATTAAATTATTTTTATTATTTTTTAGAGCCAATTAAATCTTATGAGTTGTACCAAAGTGGTTTTATGCATGAATTCTTCTTAGGCTTTGATTTTTGAAAAATCATTACTTTAACCACCAAATTTAGTTAAATTTAATAAATATGCCATACATTTTTTATACATGGCAAACTTAAGTAAAAAACATTAAAAGTCACAAAGAACTTGTGACGGCAAGAGTATAATGATAGTAATACTTAAAACTTATAACCTTTCATTGGTAGTTAATTATACATTAAAAAATAATAATAATATACTAAATTTTTAATTCTATTTACAAAAAGAAAAATTAAATTTTTAACAATAGTCTTTTTACACTATGAGGCCTCATAGGAATTTATACCCTCGACTTCAAGTTTCCAATTCAAGGCTCATACTATCAAGTGGAATTAGAGTTATATGGTTGACTTGGCCTACTTATTAGTGAGTTATAGGAATGCATGAATGCTTTAACTTGAATTTTTGGGGTTTGAATGATACTTTTGAAAAAAAAAATGATTATTTGAAATTGATTAATTCAAAATAAGTTTTTATTTATTTATTTATTTTTGGGCTTTTTCATCCTAGACTAATATCATTTGAAAACTATATATATATATATATATATATATATATATATATATATATATATATATATATATATATATATATATATATATATATATATATATATATATATATATATATATATATATATATATATATAAACTAATATCATTTGAAAACTATATATATATATATGTATGTATGTATGTATGTATGTACGCATGTATGTATGTATAATAATTTATAGAATAACATTTTTATAGAAATCGTTATGAATTTAAAAAGTATAAACAAGTCAAAATATTGGAAGACCTTTTTACATTTAAATTTTATTTTATTTCCCTATTTTAATGATACTCAAATTTTTCATTTCCTATTTATTACATTTTAAAAAACTAAAATTCTGGAAAGGAAGAAAAGGTTTTCATGGAAAAAAATAAAAAAATGCCACTAAATTTAGAATTTCATAACAGACATGTGTTTGATTTATGTGACTATTAAGCATGCCTAAAAACATAATATTTATCAATTTATTTAAATTTTAAACTTGAAATATTTTTTCCAGAACTTAAAAATGCAACTTATATATATATATATATATATATATATATATATGTAATAAAAATAAAAAGTGCAAAGATATATAAAATGGCTAAACCTTAAATTTTAAGTTATTAGCTTTCCTTTTAGATACTCAGATTTTATTCTACTTTAGTGCATTTATTTTTCTATGGTTGACTAATTATATTATAAGAACAATGCGTAAAATTAGGTTTCCAAACTTCAATGATGTGAGTATAATATTTAAATCAATGGGTAGGCATCAATTACACAAAAAGATAAAAAAAAAACTAAAACATCCAAAGTCCAGAACTGGTCAATGAAACACCTATACATACCACATGGGCTATCCTTTGTAAAAAATGATAAACGCTAGGTGTTAATGCTCTGAAACTTTAGCCTATATATCTACATAAGGCTTATAGGGGTGTTACAAACTCCCCCCCCCCATGTACCCAACGTCCTTGTTGGAGTCAATCAGATTACTTAATTTCTCGGACTAAATAACCTCTCTAATCAGACTACTTTGCCCTTGGCCAAGTAGCCTCTCAAATCCAAGATCAATCATCGTAGAAGATGCATATGCACACTCACTATACCATACCATCGTGGTCCTGGGTTGGTTCTGATACCATAAAAAATAACCTAAGTCCAGAACTGGTCAATGAAACACCTGCCCACACCACATGGGCCATCATTTGCAAAAAGGATAAGCACTAGGTGCTTATTGTAATGACTCAAGTTCAAAACTGGTCAACGGAACACCTGCCCACACCACATGTGTTATCCTTTAGAAAAGGATAAGTGCTAGGTGCTTATGTTATAGAGTTGGAGTCTAAATATCTATATAAAGCTTCCCACAGTTCACCCATGTGAGATATGGTGGTGTTACAAAAATCCATAATAACTTAAGTCCAGAACTGTTCAACGGAATACCAGCCCGCACCACATGGGCTATTATTTGGAGAAGGATAAGCGCTAGGTACTTACGTTTTGGAACTAGAGCCTATATATCCACATAAGGCTAACCACAATTCACCTATGTATGATATGAGGGTGTTACACAGTCCCCCCTTATGTACCCATTGTCCTTGTTTGGGTCAGTTGGATTACTTGGTTCCCCAGACCAAGTAACCTCTATAATTGGGCTACTTAGCCCTTGACCAAGTAACATCTTAAATCCAAGATCATTCCTGGTAGATGATGAATATACACACCTATTATGCCACACCATCGTGGCCTTGGGTCGGCTCTGATACCATCTGTAATGACTCAAGTCCAGAATTGGTCAATGGAACACCTGCCTGCACCACATGGGCTATGCTTTGGAAAAGGATAAGTGCTAGGTGCTTATATTCTGGAATTGAAGCTTATATATCCACATAAAACTTCCCACAATCCACCCATGTGGGATATGGGGGTGTTACACTTATACTCCAGAACTTGAGCCTATATATCCACATAAGGCTTCTCACATTTCATCCATGTGGGATATAAGGGTGTTATAAAAACTATAAAAGACTTTACCTTAATCTTCGGTGCAATCACATTGAATCGGCCATAAAATAAAGAGTAAGTGTAGATATTGAAACTTTGGGGGTGAGTGTATTTTGATTAAAAGTCAACAGTAGGGTAAGTAAGAGTTTGGAGTAACGTATAATTACTAATAATAACATGTCTTTGAAAAAAACACAATATTTACTTAATAAGTTCATACTTTGATATCACGACCCATATTTATGTCATACTTCTTAGAAGATATTTATTTTTACTTGATTTTTTATTGAATGTTCCACTTGTGTTATGTCCTTCTTTTGTTTTGTATAGAACGTCAAAAAATTTTATTAAAAATTTAGCTTATGTCTCTTTAAAAATTCAAAAATATGATAATACATTAGTGGTAAATCTATTTAATTGTTTGAGCCAACTTATATAAAATGGCCAATTTAATCATTAGCTTTTTTAATATAATGTATAGAACTTAAGATAAAATTTACTAACTTAACTTTTAAAAAAATTTATAAATACATAATAATATTAAGATATTAAATTATGATCTTTTCTTAATAGATTGTATAGCATTAATTTTAAATTCTACATTGATAAGATGAATTTTGAAATCTTTGATAAGATATTAAAAATAACATGAAGTAATTTTATAAGTAGTCTACTATCACAAATAAAAATAATTATCAATTTTTTTAATGACAGTTAGTACCCGTAGCAAATTCTACGTTATATTAGTATTGTTGTTGTTGTTGTTGTTGTTATTTATATTAAACAAAAATCTTATACAATGAGCTTTCTATTATAATAGATGATGTAAATGAGGAGCATTAAGATGAAATATTATAATGAAAAGCTATGATTATAATGAAAAGCTATGTAAGGAACAGAAAATGAAACTAATAAGAAATATATCTAAACTAAAAAATGTAAAATTATTGTTGTTGCTATTTATTTTAGAAAATGATTAAAATTATAGTTATTTAGGTTAAACATAAAATTAGTATTTGATTCACATGAAATGCATGTGTGTATTTATATTATAAAAAGTACAAGAATGCACAAATATTAAACGACTTTTTTGCCTTTTAGTTATAGAGTAGTTTACTATTTTAATGAGACCTAGATATGTCATTATATGTTTGATTAGATTTTTAATACCATTATAATATCCTAGAAAAAAAATCGCATGGCCCAATGATTTCTCTTTCGCCCTCTCACCTCTCCTGAATTTGCTCACCTGATTGGTTTTAATTTAGCCACTAATGGCTAAAGTATTTAAAAAAACCTCCATTTTTTAATCTCTTATCATTTGAAGCCTCTTATTTTTAATCTTGTGCACTTCCTGATGCAAGAGTGTTGGAAAGTTTGTCCCACTCTTTAACAAGCTACACATTTCCCATTGAAAAATCCTCACATGGCAGCATATCAGCTTAATTTTGGAACAATATGATTTGCACTCTAAATGGAAAAAATAAAGAAAAAAATCCATAATTTTTTTTATCTGTTTTGGAAAAAATTTATGGGTTGTCACTAAAGTTAAAATTTTGCAACAAACTTGCGTCTATGTTTACAGTAATGTGAAAAATATCATCAAACATAAGATTTTGTCAATTTATTTGTTTTTTAATTTATTAAAACAAATGTTCTTATTAGAACTTAAAAGTGCAACTTAATACCAGAAATAAAAAAAATAAAGATACATAAATTGACGTGACCATTTTACTCTTAAGTTATAAGTATTGAGTATGACACTTTTAATGCCACATAAACTTTAGCATGAATTTAGCATGAACTGAAGAAAGCTTTAGCATGTGAAATTTAGGAGGGAGAAACTTTAGCATGCTAAAGTATGACTTTAGCATGTGAAACTTTAGCATGGTAATATTAATGCTAAAGTATGACTTTTGCTTAATCCCCACTAAGTATGAGAAAGCTTATTATGTGGTAAAATTCATGCTAAAGTTTCACATGAAAATCTATAAGTGTTTCATATTAAAAAATAATTTTATGTATAAAAAGTATATATTAAAAATTTATATAAGTGAACACTTTATAGTAGTTCACCTATAGTTTTTCTTTTATCCTAAAATTATAAGTTCTTTTACTCTTTTAAGGATAAATAGCAATATAATTGCCTATTTAATTAGATATGTAGTACTATTAAAATACTAGAAATATAATAAGAGAGAAAAAAATGCAAAGTGCGATGGGTTTAGCCTTTCATTTTTTTTGAAATTTTCTATTTTGACTACTAAACTAACTTTGACCACTAAAATTAGTTAATTTTAACAAATATGGCCTAAGTTTATTCTACTATAAAAGATATATTTGAATATAAAATTTTTGTCAATTAAGTTTTGTTTTCCCAACTTAGATGAATATATATATACTTTGAGAGGCTAGGTATTTGGTATACATTAGAGGAATCATATAATTCATATATGACTCAAGCACATACTATGAACAAAAAAAACAATAGAATTATTATTGTAGCAAAGATCATTGTGAAAAATCTTAGAAAAAAACTTCTTAGCCCCTAGAATTAGTTACTTATATGATAAGAAGAGGAATTTTATCAGCAACTCCGTTTTTACATTTTTCCAATATTTTAAACATTGAAAAAATTATAATAATTATTTTTCCCACATGGTCATCATTTTGCATGTTGGTACACAAGTTTTTATTCTACTAAATAATATCAATGTGTTTTATTTTTATTATTGTTTTAGAGCCAATCAAATCTTCTGAGTTGTATCAAAGTAGCATTACGCATGTATTATTTTAGGCTTTAATTTTTGGAAAAATGATTACTTAACCAGCAAATTTAGTTAATTTGACAAATATGCCCTAAAGTTTTTATAAAGGCTTTTGAATGTTAATTTTTGCTCAATTTATTTTCTCTTTTCTTTGCTTGTATTATAAAAAGAATGAAGGTGCAAAAATGTTAAACAATTTTTTTACTCTTCTTTTATAAGATATTTGGTTCTTTTAATGAAAATCAAATTTTCCATTATCTATTTAATTAAAGTTATATTAGCACTAGAAAACTGAAGAAAACCCTTAAGTTGTGACTAAATTTAATTTTTTACTGCAAACTTGCCCACCTTTCATTCTATATTACAAAAGTACATATTATATGAATTCTTTTTTACGTTAATCTAAAGAAACTCTTAAGTTGCCATTGAATTTTATTTTCTATTACAAACTTACCTGCCTTTGATTCTATATTAGTTATATGCAATTCTTTTTTTTTATTTGCATTAATCTTACCTAAAACTCTTAAGTTGCCATTAAAAAGTCAAAATTATGATAATACATTAATGGTAAATCTATTTAATTGTTTGAGCCAACTAATATAAAATCACCAGTTTAATCATTAGCCTTTTTAATCTAAAGTATAGAACTTAAGGTAAAATTTACTAACTTAACTTTTAAAAAAATTTATAAATACATAGTACTATTAAGATATTAAATTGTGATCTTTTCTAAATAGATTGCATACCATTAATTTTAAATTGTACATTGATAAGAGGAATTTTGAAATCTTTGATGAGATGTTAAAAATACTAGGAAGTAATTTTATAAGTACTCTACTATCACAAATAAAAAATATTATTAGTTTTTTTTTATGACAATTAGTACCTGTAGCAAATTCTACATTATAGTATTATTATTGTTGTTGTTGTTGTTGCTGTTGTTGTTGTTTATATTAAACAAAAATCTAATACAATGAGCTATCTATTATAGTAGATGACATAAATGAGGAGAATTATGATGAAATATTATACAGTAATGAAAAGCTATGTAAGAAATAGAAAATGAAACTAATAAGAAATATTCTAAACTAAAAAAGGGAAAATTATTATTGCTGCTATTTATTTTAAAAAAATGATTAAAATTATAGTTATTTAAGTAAAACAGAAAATTAGTATTTGATTCACGTGCAAGTATGCATTTACTAGTATATATATATATATATATGACTAACTTTACCCCTTTATTTCAAAATCAGGGATACATGCACATTCACTGCTAACTTTGGGCTAACTGCTGTTAAAGTACTATGCTTTTGGGTTGAAGGTGTAGATAATTTTGTGTAACAAGATACGAGAACGTGGAAATCAATTTTAATCTTGAGAGATCGAAATTTTGTCTTAATCAAGGCGTGAGGCATGAAACTGTTTGTCGCTGGTTGAGTGGTAAAAACCGGTTATTGCCTTCCAAGGGTCGTGACTCACGGTTTCGTTTGTCGTTTGGGTGGCCAAACAAGGCTACATAAAAGACCATGCATACCATAGATTTCCCCCTTTTTTCGAAGGGCAAAAGAAAGTTTCATTAGAATAAAAAAGGTAGAACCATTATCTTAAAGAAAAAGATGATAGGTGAATACCCCAAACCTAGAAATTATAAGCTGAACCCAAACACACAATTAAATAAACCAAGCAGAAACGAACACCACCCAACTTACACACACTTATACCTGCCCAGACACAAAGACAAAAAGTAGTTCAAAACTCACAAAAACCACCCAAGACAGGGAGAAGACGGAAACCACCTAACTCCCACAACATCTGAAGGCAGCCCTATTTTGAAGGGAAGAAAAATAAATACCCATCAAGGCCTAAAATGGAAAACATGGTTTCTCCGTTAGTAAGCGACTACATGGTTTGTCCGTTAGTATCGATCAATTCATTGGTCGGTTTTTAGTGACCACGTACTGACAGGGAGTTCGTATAAAACATTGGTTGCTTAGGCGAGTCCCTTATAAGCAACTTGAAATTTACCTATACCAACTAGTGAACAATTGTGTCTTACTTGGTTTACCATGTTGAAGCATTAACCCAAAATTAATAGGCAATAGGTGAAAAGATTTTATCACCATATAAAGTATTTATTAATCTTTTTTTCTTAGTTATGTATGATTTTTTCACTTAACACATCGCCTTAAATGTAGACTACTTTCACTCTATCATATAGGTTATTTTTTACAATGGTTCAGACAGTTTCAAACATTGGACTGTGGTATCATATTAAAGTATGAAACCTAATACTAATTAACAAACAGGTGGAGAGATATCATCGCTATATAAAGCATGTACTAACCCCCTTTATTGGTTATGTGTAATTTTCTCACTCACCAAAAACCATAATTTAGCAACCAACATGAGGATCACTTTATATACAATTTATTGTTGTGATTTCAATAATCTTATCTTAAAATTTTCTCCGAAACCAACATTACCTCATGTGTTGAATTGATTTGCCGACAAGCACAACCAATTCAGTTCGAACTCTCATTATCATGCACAATAATTTCTTATATCTAGAAATATATGTTTTTTTCTTTAAAATTAAAAACAGTATTAAAGAATCTTTTTGTTGCTAACAATAAAGGCAATGCAAAATTGTAATTCATTCACATGTTGTTTCGGTACCTATCCACATAAATAAGAGAAAAACAAACAAGTCTCTGCCGGACCAGCTGTCTACTATTGCAGACAACCGTTCGGTTCGAAGTGTTGAAAGGTATAAATTTGTCCTACTAAATACTAGCGTGAGATACGACGACGTTTGTCTCTATCGTTACGTTGGGTGGTCCGTAGCAGGTTCTTGCTAACCAAGGACGTGAAACATGGTAACCTTTGTCCTTTGGCAGGAGCGCCAAGAAACATTTATGTCATTATGGTGATAAATGGACAGGCAACAACCTCGATGTCTACAGGTAATAATAATAATAATATAACGTTGAATATTCTACGGGTAATACTGGTTATTAAAAAAAAGATAGAATTTTTTTATTTGTGATGGTAAAATACTTATAAAGATTTCTTTCTCGTACATTTAATATCTTATCAAAGATATTAAAAGCTTTCTTTTCAGCATAAAATTTAAATTTAATAGTATGCAATATGTTAAAAAAAGCTATTAATTTAATGAACTTAATGATATTATGTAGCTAGTAAATGGCCATTTTACTCCCTCGGACTATAGTTACTTAGAGTTTTTAGTCCCTTAATTTTGGCGCGGTCCAACTTAGTCTTTCAACTATTAAACATAGGGCACATTAACCCTTCCACTCGTTGGCTTGGTTACCATGCCATTAACTCCGTTAGATTTCTAATGATTCAATGGCTTGCTTGTAATAATTTAAAGTCTTAGTTGCTAAATCACAAAAATGCGTAACTTGGAGTGCTTAATGATAATTAAACACAAACTTAACAAAAGTTTCAAAGTTATAAAAAATATTGGAAAAAAAATCTACTAAAACATAAAAATTAAATAATGCTACAAAATAAAAAAAATAATGCTACAAATAATAATATCAACTAAAAAAATTAACCAATTGCAAAATTAATTTTATTTTCTTTAGAATTAATTACAAAGTTTCAAAAGGAAAAAAAAATCCGACGGACATCTCCATTTATGCCTTCCTGACGGCTCTGCTCATCGGAGACTGCGTGCCCATCATCCCCACCTCGCATTTGGACCCATAGCTAGCAAACAAACCTAAATGATTCCCCTCAAATTGGACCGAATTAAACAATCTGGACACGGCAAGGAGACAAGTGAGGGATGGTGGAGGAGGCGAAGGCCACTGTGAGGCAGGAACGAAGTGTAGAGCAGCAGGGGCAGCGGCTCAAGGAGGGGACACGGCGGGACAAGGGAACATGGTGGCACAAGTCGGAAAGGCGGGTGGAAGGCGGAGATGGGGCAAAGGCAAGCGTCGACATTGGCTCTTCGTCCAAGCTCTTCAATTTCTGACCCTCGATCTTCGATTTTGTCGTTTGCCATCTCATCCAGGCTCTTCGTCGTTCACCCACCTCATTGTTCACACATATTCAAACAAGCCTTAGTTTGGATAATTTTTGTTGGACTGATTCGTTTGGACTAATTTGTTTGGATTTTTGTTGGACTCATTCATTGATCTTTCATTTCGATTTGTTTGGAGCAGAGACAAAGTGGCGGATGAGAAGAGCGGAACAACGGTGGTGGCGGCGTGGTTGTATTTAGTGTTGCAGGAGAGGGTTATGAAACACTAGGGACCGGGCTTAGATTATTAGATGGTAAAGTATAGGGTATGGAAGAGACAAATAAAGAAGTCTGGTGACTAAAAATGTAATTTTACTAATTAGTCAACTAATAGATTTATGGTCAAAGGGCAAAGTACTCAACGGTCCATAGTCAAGAGACTAAGTTGCACTGTGCAAAAATCCAAGATCCTTTGTGAGTGAGTTGATAAAATTCGAGGGAGTAAAGTGGATTTTGACCTTAGTAAATTTTATCTTAATTTTTATATTTTAGGTTCAAAAATCTAATAATTAAACTAAAAATCTTACATTAGTTGGCTTAAACAATTAAATGGATTTACCATTAACGTGCTAGCATAACTTTTACTTTTTAAAGAGACATAAGCTAAGTTTTTAATAAATGTTTTGAGGTTGTGTTCAAATAGAAAAAAAAAAAGAACATATCCTAAGTCCATAGATGAGACATTCAATAAGAAACTTAAGCAAAAATAAATTTATTTTAATAAATATGACACAAGTATGAGTCACAATGTCAAAGTATAAACTTAGTAAGCAAACATTGAATTTTCCAAAGACATGTAACTATAAGTAACTATTCATTACTACAAATGTTTAATTACCTAACTCTTGAATTTTAATAAAAAATATACTTACACTAAGGTTTTAGATCTACAATTATCTTCTACTTTACAGCCGAGTCAATGTGATAATTCCAAATACTGAGGTCAAGTCTTATATAGCTTTTTTTAATGCATACTCATTGATTCAAAAACTATACTTACATTGCTAAAGTTTGAAAATCTAGTTTTACCCATTGTCCGTATGATATAATTAGTCAACCATATGAAAGTAGACTCATTAAAAGAGAATAAATTCCTAGTACCTAAAAGAAAAACTAATAACTTATAATTTAAGCTATAGTCACTTCATATTTTTGCACTTTTTATTACACACACACACATATATGTTAAGTTGCGCTTTTGGGTTCTGATAAAATATTTTAAGGCTAAAAATTAAATAAATTGATAATAATCATGTTTTTAGGTATGTTTAATAGTTAAATAAATCAAAGACATGTTTATTAAAAAATTTTAAATTTAGTGGCATTTTTTTTAGTTTTTTACCGTAAAAAACACTCATAGAAAACACGAGAAAGAATCATTGATTTTTATTTTCTATTTTTTATTTTTCAAATGCTAATCTTATTTTCCTAATATAAAATTTTTTAAATGGTACAAATGTGTTTAAATTTTAAATATTATAAGTAAATTAAAATTTTGAATAATCAAAGAAAGAAAAATATTAACTTAGTAAACTGAATATAAAAATACTATTTTTAAAAAAATTAGAAATACTCAAAATATGTATCATATGTAAAGAATTTTTGTGTATCAATGTCAATTATGAAAGTATACGGATTCAAATATGATAATAAAAAAATAATAAAGCCGCAAAAAAATAATATTTTAGATAAAAATGAATAAAATTTTGATCCAATACATATAGTACATGTTGCGTATTTCTTTTGTTCTACTAAAACTTATTGCATGTCCTTTTAAGAATTCTCCAACTTCTCCCATTTCATATAGTTCCTTATATGGTCAGAATCTGCAATCAAGGCCTTAAAATATGTAATTTAATTATAGCTTTTGAACAAATAAACCTCCAAACTTCTTTCCTTAAGATATTTAATCTCAGATAAAATAAAAACTTGCAATTACAAAGTTATTGACTTTATCTGTTAACAATTCCAACAGTACTTAAAGGCTATGAGCGTTCACTATAAAATATAATATTCAAATAAAAATTACTTCTAATTTTTTTAAACAAATTTTTTTTGGGTAATGGTGAAGAATATATTAACTGTTCAAAATTATAAATACACTTGGCATACCAGGGAAAAGATATATTATCTATCATAAAATGGGCACGTTTAGTCCTTTCCACGTATCTCGGTAGCTTGATATAATTCATACCAACACAACTATTGAAGTAAATCCTTGTGCCACCTGTTGCATATCACTATTGATGTCATCATGGTAACAATGATTCCGTACTCACCAAATATGATATATAACTGCTGTTAATGCTATCTTGCAAAATTTACCTGGTGCTAATTTTTTTCTTAAAACTTAATCACAACTAGTAAACCCCTTTTCTCTATTTCCTCAATTAACAATGTAAGCCCAGGCAATGGTTGGTTCTGTCAATAACCACTCTGGAGAGTGGGCAGTTGAAGAATAAATGGTTCTGGTTCTTTTCTGTTATCTCATAGAGATAGCACATGTTTGGCCCTACAAGCCTTGTCTGTATCCACCTGTCCCGTGTACATAGGCCCTTCGAGAGCAGCAACCAAAAAATAAATCAATGTTTCGGCATAGAACTCCTATTCCACATGATGTCCTCCCATAATACATTTTCACCTTCAGGCCTAACCATCTCATACAATTGATGCTCCTTTATGGCATCCAAGACCTTTTATTTGCGACCACATTTTTGACAAGCCATTTTATTCACTTATTCACATTACTCTACACCGAACATGTTGTAACCTCTACATTTAAGGTCCAAAAATCATAGCCCTTGATGTAGTAGGCATGGATCCAAGGAATCCAGAAATGGTCTTCCTTAGCGTTAATATCTCAAAGAAGCTTAGCAAAAAACGGTGTAATTCCATGAGATACAATCCCTCCAATTTAAGCCCCCTTCATTCTTTAGATTACAGATATTATGCCATGCCACTAAAGGTTTTCAGCTTCCCTCTGCCTTCCTAGACCATAACAAATTTTGTTACATAGCATTGATTTTTTTTCAAAAATTTTCTTGGGAATTAGGAAAACCAAGCTCCAATATACTTTAATCAAAAGGAGTACTGACCTTATTAACTAAAGTATCCTTACATACGACAAAAGTTTCTTAGCCCACCCTTCCACTCTTGGTTTCACCTTTTTTACCAATGGCTCAAAGTCCTGTGCTAGAAGGGTTTTAGTAGACAAAAAGACTCCTTGGTACTTCATTGGGAGCTACCCTCCTCAAAATCACAAAACTCTAATAATTTCCTCCTTTAGATGACTCACCACTCCCATAAATATCTCATATTTTGCATCATTGGGCGACAAACCAGGCACCTAGCTAAATTGTGTTAAAATTGATTTCATGTGCATAATAGATGGAATATTTGCTTGGCACATTAAGATTAGATAATCTATGGAATCTAAAATTTGACATGCTCTTCAAGTGACTCAAGCTCCTACTGAGGTACTTCATACACAATAGAACAAGATAAGGGGAAATAGGATCCCCTTATTGAAGACCTTTGCCCCCTTGAAAAAACCATAACACTTTCCATTGAGCATAATAGAGTAAGATGGACTTGTCGCACGCTCCATGATCAAACCTGTAAAATGTTCAGGGAATCCCAATTGCTGAAGGAGCTCTTTCAGAAATGGCCATTCTACTAAGTCGTATGCCTTGACAATATCTACCTTCATCATGCAATGAGGTGATACATATTTCTTGTCATATTTCAAAACATTGGTAAATGTAAAAAAAAATTGCTGCAAAAAGTTCCCTCATTATAATACAAGCAACTAATTCTGATAGCCAAGAACTATTTTTCCTAAACTTTTTACCAATGACCTTTGCTATAATAATAATTTTATTATTTTTTTATAATAAATTCTTGAGTCATACTTGAATTATATTATTGCTTTTAGATGGACCAGATATGTGAGCTTTCATATAGTATATATACATCTAGGTTGGAAAAGAAAACTTTATTGAAACAAAAATTATATTCAAAGACATTTTTTATAATAGAACAAACTTAAGCTATAATTGTTAAGTTGAAATTTTAAGTTTTATAAAATAATTATTGTATTTGAGATAATTATTTGATAGTAATATAGAACAAATGGCAACCTGTTTGATGCAAAAAATAAAAAATAAAAAATAAAAAAACGTAGTAGCAATCTAGGAGTTTTAGCCATTAAAAATAAGATTAACTCAAAAGAAAAAATGCATGCAATACATGAATCTATAATATAGAATCAAGTGTGGGTAGGTTTAAAGCAAAAAATAAAATTTAGTGCCAACTTAAGGCCCCTTTTAGTATTCTAGTGCTAATAAAACTCCAATTAAATAGATAATGACAAAATTAGTTTTTATTAAAACAACAAAATAACTTGCAATGTAATAATAAAAAAAGATTGTTTAACATTTATGTACTTTTATACTTTTATTTTAAAATTAGTATACATGCACTTCCAGTACTAACTTTAGGCTAACTGCTGTTAATGTAAGGATGCTTTTGGGTTAAAGGGGCAGGTAATTTTCTTTGACAAAATACGAGAACGTGGAAATCGATTTTAATCTTGAGAGATCGAAATTTGTCACAATCAAGGCGTGAGGTATGATCGAAATTTGTCTTAATCAGAAGTTTTCTTCCTAATTCAATGCCACTTTTTTCTTTAGATTTGGAATAAGTCTACCAAATTACAGTTGATATGGTCAGATTGATGCTTAAATCCCCTTTGCACTTTAAAAGTATAATACGACAATTACTCTTGATGTTTAGATACATCTCTGCATTGTGCTTACCAACTTGTTGGCTAATGTAGTCATTTTCAGCTCTTTCTTTTCTCTCTTTTAATCAATAAAATTCTTTGTTGCCGTTCAAAAAAAAAAAAAACATTAGACATGAAACTGTTTGTCGCATAATAACCGGTTATTGCCTACGAGGGTCGTGAGTCACGGTTTCGTTTGTCGTTTAGGTGGGCAAAATAATTAATTTTTCTTTATTTTTTGTTTTTTTTTTCTGAACGGCAAGAGCAAAAGAATTTATTAAAGGAAGCTGAAAATTGTACAATAAGAAATTTCAAGCTAGGTGTTGGAAATGTAACCTTATGGTGTTAGACACTTTACCCCCAATTCATACCAATACAACAAGCAAGTGTTAGAAACAAATAAAAAAATACACTCACTTAGACAAAACATGCACCTACCACTACCAATCAAGCAGAATGAAAGATCAAGAAAATTTACCCAAGGCAAATACTGGATCATGACACCAAAGAAACCAAGAGCAATCAAAATTTCTGGATCTCTTTGAAATCAAAATAAAAGACTTATATTGGGTTGCATCAAAAATTGCCCTGCTGTTAAAGGTTTTCCCAGAGAAGACTTTTGCATTTCGACCATTTCATATACGTACACCAAATAGTTACAAGAAGCATAGCTGTCCAGATTCTATTGTTGCAGCATTTCTTAGTTTCTGATGTTTTTGACGTAGAATGCCTGCAAGAGACACATTTCCCCAGGCTGGATTTGCCCAACAAGTGAAGAGATAAGACTAGATCCAAGAAACATGAGTGCAGTTATTCAGAATATGATCAGCAACTTCAAGTTCACTACCACAGAGAGGACAAAGTGGATCCACCTGGACAATGCCTCTGATTGCCAAGTTCTGGTTTATTGGTAATCTGTCTTGAACTGCCTTCCAAGCAAATGTGTTTACTTTTAATGAAACGAAGTTGTTCCACACAGTCCCCCCTCCACTGCTGAAGCTCGAAACTGAATTTTGTTGATTTGCCACCTAATGTCTGAAGACAAGTAAACTCCATCATGATTTGGATGCCAAAATGCCTGGTCGTCCTGATTTGTTGGAATCTGAAGGTTTTGGATTAAAAGGGTCAATTGTTGTAATTGCACTTCCTCTCACTCCTAGGTCGCCTGCGCCATCCCCAACTCCATACCCATTAATTTGTCCTTATTATCGTAACAATAATTAATTTGTCTTTATTGTAGTTACGATAATTAGCATTTGTGAGTTTTATATAATGGAATAATAAAAGATATGAAATAAGATATATAATATCTAATGATTATATCATTAGAGAGATAATAATTTTTATTAGGAAAAGGCAAAAAAATAAAGGTTGTTGTCTCTGAGAAAGAAACAAGCGCAAAACAAGATTTATAAATACAAAAAATAGCACTTATTTTTATATATTTATGACTGACTTAGACCCTTTATTTTAAAATTATGTCCTAATTTGTGTGACTCCTGGCGTGAGGCGCGAAAGCGTTTGTCGTCTGGTGACCGGTAACCGGTAACCGGTTATTGTTTTCCGAGGGACATGAGTCACGGTTCCGTTTGTCGTTTAGGTGGGCAAAAAAGCCTATATAAGGCACCATTCACGCCCTCGATTTCCCACAGCCAAGCTTAGCCAACCACTAGTTTCCCATAAACAAAAAGCATCCCAATCTCATCGGTAATATCTCTTAATATTCCTTGTTACATTATTATTTCCTTTCGTCCTTTGGTTTTCTTTGAAACTTCAAATAACTCCTTACATTTATGATCAATTTTAGATTACTTTATATTTATGTTCTTTTTATATGTAATAAATAAATAAATAAATAAATAAATAAAATCATACACCAAGAAGCGTGATGTTTTGAATTTCGTCAAGTGATATGTATATATATTTTGTCATTCTATATACATACACATCTACTTTTTAATATTAGCTGTGACACTTTCATAATGTGTAAATGGATATGAGATTTGGTTAAAGGAAACCATCATAAAACATACCATTTATTATGTTGACGTGGCACAATATTCATAATATTTCTGTAAACAAGTGTCATTTTTTGTGACAAATAGAGTAATTAAAAACTGGTGCAATCTTCTAGATGCATATGTTGGTAAATGAACATATTTACGTAATTTGCTTGTTCCCAAAATGGAAAAAAAATAACTCAAAAAATTACATACAAAAAAGTACATGACAGGGCTTTTCCCACCTCTCGGATTCAATTGATTGTGGGGATATCTAGCTATGGCTTGGTTTGGAAATAGCTTTTAAAATTAATGTTAGATTTTTAGATAAATTATCAATAATTGTAATAACTTTTTCAAACTTTAAATTCTAAAAATGACAGTTGAATAACTTTTTTAACCTCTAAAGCTAAAGGCTGACATTATTTCCAAACAAAACCTATGCTTATTCTATACGTGTGGCATATGGATTTGGAGCCTTATCCAAAATATGGTTTTCTCTGGTTCGGTTGTTGTTTTTTCTTTGTTTTCTTCTCTGTTTAATGGGCAGTTTGCTCATATAACTCTTCCATGGAGTTATGTTTGTACTTTTATTCTCATTTGAATAATTTTTTTTGGCCGATGAAAAAAAAACACTATCAAGTATAGTTTTTCCTTTTCAGGTACAACTTAAAGGAAGCTGAAAGATGTCGTGCACCGTATTGGGCACCCCGATCATGAGCTCGGCAAAGAGCGTGAAGCCCCAATTCGCAGGATGGAAGAGTAAATCTGGGGCAGCATCGGCCGCGGTGGCTTTGGGAATGGCTATGAAGCACAACAACCACGCAAGCCGCCGGCTGAAGGTCATGGCAGTAGCCGTCGCCGACAACGTCGCCGTGGCTCAGCCTCCCAAACCCACCCCAATAAAACCGCTTCCCATCCCTTACACAATAACGCTAGAAGACATGCAAGCGCTGGAGGCTCAGAAGCATGGAGAGAACACCTATGTCCTGCTCAGGAATGATCTCGGCTTCAAACTCGAATATGTTCGGAACCTTGATTTTTACGGCGCTGAGTATATCCGCCTGCCCTTCCCCATGGTGATTGAGAATGGTGAGGTGGCTTCTTTCTTACACCAAACCGAGGACAAGTGCGGTTGCGCTTGCGATTTGCCGACAGAACCCACTGGCTTGATCTCGGTCGGGTATGTAATATACAAGGGCTACTCCGTGGACACCAATTTAACCTACTACTTCGGCCTCGGTTGGATCAATGGCAACCAGAAGGTGCATACGCATAGTCCTGAATGCTAACCGTTATGCACACACATATTAACTAATGTAACAGGTTTTTTATTTCTCTACTACTAACTCTGCTTCAAACTACACATGTCCAGTTGGTTTTCGCAGAGTTCCTCAGTTCTGGGTGTGAAAGTGCAGATGAAAAAATCGAACAAGAAATCTACAGTAAACTGAAGAAGTGCTCGAAGCTGACGGCTTGTGAATCTATTCCATTCAGGGAGGGTGAGACTCTACTTTTCAAGGCAAAGTGGGACGCCGGTGAGAGCGTATTCCAGAGAACTTGCATTACCGCGCACTTCAAGCGCCAGCTTGCTAAAGGTCCCCATTATCATCCCGTACCCCTTCTTGATGTGTAATTCTATGTTGGCCCTGGGGATGCATAAAGTCGGGAGATTTAAATAAAAGTGGACCCAAGTATGATCAACCCATCTCTTGTCTTCTGGTCCATCATGTTTGTGTTTGTTTGAATAAATCAATGTTGCCATGACTATTGCTATTTAAGGATAGCGACTATGGAATGATGGTGCGTCACTATGACTTTTTTTTCTCGTTGCGATTTTGAAGTAAATGTAAACCACCATACTCCGCACACTTACAATGACAAATTTGCAAGTTTATGGATATGTACACAAAGTGGCCTAGCTAACCCTGAACATAGTTATCTGCAGCTAAGGTAAAACTGTTAAAAATACAATATTCACAATATATTCCATAATATATCCTAATATCCCCCTTAGATTGGAGCATACTGATTCTAGATGCTCAACTTGTGAAGGAAATAATCAAACTGTTTCCTTCCCAAAGCTGTGGTGAAATAGAGTCGCGAGATTTAAACAAAAGTACAGCCATGTATTGTCTTGTGTTCCCTCATGTTTGTATTTGTTTTGAATAAATTAATGTTAACGCCCATGTTTGGCGTTATCATTATTTCTCACTCACGTCTCCTTCTTTTGGGTTTAATTGTTTGTCGCCGAAAGAGTATATATTGCAAATTTGAATTACTATTGCTAATTAAGGATGGCGGCTTGTGTTTTTCCTAAATTTTTATTTAAAATAGTGGGGTCTAATAGAAAATTAAAGTGGAGTTCATAATAATTTTGCACACTTTTTACTCAATTTTTTCAAATAAAAGTAGGGTCCATGGACACCTCTTTGGTGTACATGAGCTTGCCTCTGTCAATGAAATATGGAAAAGATAAATGAGATATTCATGTTATATAAAATATAAAAGACAAATTTCATTTTAGCCCATAAATTTTATATTCCTTGTCACTTGCCTCATTGGCCTTATCTTATGTCCAAAAAAGTTATTAATTTTTTTATATGTTTGAAGAGAAAATAGAGACAAAAAAAAATTAAAATTCTAGTTGGCAAAATATATGAAAGCTCATGAATTAGTATAGGGCTTCTGATATTCTAATTATTAGTGGAGAGAAGAGATTCACTCATTTTTTTTGTTAAGGTAAAATAAACACATTCTTTTGCTCTAATAGGTATTATGAGAATTATGGGGACCTGCTAAAAAATTAAAGTCAGTCCAATTACTAAATTATATATCACTTATTAATATCTTTCTAAAGAAAGGGACCCCATACTATATATACATATAAATTAGCCACTACGGTTCAAGAACCTTAATATCTAGTTGAGGAAGTGGGCATTATATATAGAACGTTATTCTCTAGTTCCAATGAAGATTTGGGCATAGAGGCATGAGCAAGGAGAAGAGAAGACTAAGCATGATAATATTGGGCTGAGGAATTGTGTGAGAAGTTGGTGGAGAGAATTGAGGAAGTAAATTAGGAGAGTGATGACAGAGATTTAAAAAATTTCTATAGAAGGGTTGAGAGACTTTCAACTGAGGTGAACAATTGATTTGTCTATCTCACAAAATCAGTAAGGCGTCGAGTTGTTCTTCAATAACTAAGCTTGGTAGTCAGAGACACAATTATTTTGAGTGATCTCTATTTTCTAAAAAATCATACCACTATTTATACTTTTCACCATAAAAATTTGGGGTGGATTACATTTCCTCCCTTTTGTTACTTTTTACACTTTCTCGTCAACTGTGAAACCTATTGTTACCTCTTGTTTTCTCAATACTGGTAGGAAGTAAAGACTATTTTGTAATTAAGGGAGGATAATTTAAACTTTATTATTAGGAAATCTAAATTTAGTAGAAGATAATTATAGAACAGAACAGAATTACTGATAAAATAGCAAATAAAACTGATAAAAGAGTCTACAAAACTGATAAAAGTATAGGCAAATCAATAAAAGGAATGACAAGAACTAATAAAAGACAGCTAGGAACTAATTGTTCATCAAAGAAATTAGTTACTTTTTTACCAGTAACTGTTTATTCTTTTAGCTCAATGAGATTTTTATTCTTTTATTATTAGTTGACAAATTTGAAGCCAAAAAAAATAAATAAAAAGTTACTTTTAAAAAAATAAAAATAATATGAAAATAAAAAATTGAAATAAAACAAAGAATATAATGTGTACGGATTTAAAAAAAAAAGTAAACTAAAAAAAGAAGGAATAAACTTGGAAACAAAACACTGACAAAGTTAAATACAGAAATAAGATGAAAAGTGGAAAAATATTGAAAAGGGCAAAAATGGAAAAAAAAAGTGAAAAAAATGAAAAAGAAAATAAAAAATAAAACTGGAAAAGGAAAATAAAATGAAAAAATGAAAATAAAGAAAACACTAAATGAAAAATAAAAAAACTGGAAAAAGAAAACAAAAAAACTCGGAACAATATACAAAAAATTCTGAAACAAAGAAATAAAATAGAACAAAAAAAGAGGGGAAAAAGTAAAAATGAAGTGGAAAAATGGGGAAAAAAACCAACTTCTGCAATACCTTTGGTCACCCTGCCAAATCCAACGGTTTATCTAAAATGGACCGAAAATCTATGGGTATTAAATGCATGTCCTGTAGCACATATCTAGCAGGAGAACACAAATCTGACATTTTTCTTTGGGTAAATTATAATTTGCCCCATGAGATTTAAGTGAAATTACAATTTACCCCTTTTATTTCAGAAATATACACTTTGTCTCCTACTTTTTTTAATACAGTCCAACAATAACTTTTGAAATCATAATTTATACTATATATTAGTTATCTTTAAATAACTTCAATTTGTATAGTATTTTTTTAGACATTTAAAAAATATATTTTAAAAACTGAAAAAAATACAAAAAGAAAAAACTAATAATTTAAAATTTTCATTTACTGTAAAAAAAATATCATATAGATTGAAATTACTGAAAGATGATTATCGTAATAACTAAATTAAGATTTCAAAATTTGCTTTCGGATTGTATTAAATAGGAAGGGGGAAAGTGTATATTTCTGAAACAGAATGGGCAAAGTGTAATTTCATCTAAACCTCAAGGGGTAAATTGTAATAGTCCCTTTCCTTTTTAACCTTTTCCTCTGCAGGTTAGATAAGAGGAGTGATGTGTGAGACTAGAAGTCTTACACCATTTTCTAGCCATTGATTATGACTAATTCTAATTGTTAAAAATGCACCATTATTACAAAATTAAGACATAATTTTTAACAATATCCCCTCCTTTTTCTCTACAAAATTTTCTCCCCATGAGTTTCTCCCACGACAACTCATCTTCTTTCCTACTGCTTTTCATACCAAATGCAATTTTCTTTCTTCCACCATGCTACATCAAAAGAATGCAAAGTTCAGAACATTCGCGAGACAACTGCAATTTCATTCCTTTCTTGCTCAAAAGTTTCCCATCCCATCACCGATGACTTTCTTCTTGCCCACTACTTGTCAAACGCAATTCTTCTTATTTTTTGGATTACCTAAAAAGTAATTCTTCTTCTTCAACCACACTACATGAAAGTATTGCTGTACTTTAGAGAAACAAAACACAACAGAGTTTACAGTGGGGATTTTCAATCATGATTGGTCAGTAGTTTGTCTCTTCAATTGTTTGATTTTTTCTTTCGTTAGTTGGGGAGAAATTCCATTTTGTGAAAGCTTTTAATATCAATGGGAAAGGCAAACTGAAGGCATGTAACTTCATCTTATTTTAGTTTATTTTTCTATAGTTACCTGAACTAAGATCATAATTAAAGTCAAATTCTTGTTCTCTTTTTAGGAATTTTAATATTCACATGGTTTGCTAAGAATGTGATTAATTAGTTTTTCTTTTCCAAATCAATGAACCATATGTAAGGCAAGAGTTTGATTCCTTAGATAGCTCTGAGATATTTTACAAAACTTTTGCTAAAGAAAAGGGCTTTAGAATTCGAGTTCGATCAAGTAAAAAAAAGGCTCATACTGATGTTATGATCAACTACATGTTTGTTTGTTGTAATGAAGGCCAACATATGCCAAAAGGTGGAAAAAAACCAAGACAATGCTAGAAAATTAAAAAGAAGAGCTCAATATTGAGGACTAATTGTGAGGCATTACTTAGGGTGGTAAGAGCTAGAAAAGATAAAACTTGGGTTGTAAAATCATACATAAATTTTCACAACCACAATTTGGTTAGTCCTAGAACTATTTGCTTTTTAAGATGCCATAACAGAATGACACCGGCAGCAAAAAGCCTTGTTGAAAAATTTCATGGAAAGGGGCTTTATACCAAAAAGATAGCAACACTATTTAAAAGTGCTAAAAGTGGATTTACTAATAGAAATTGTTGGAATCACTTAAGAATTTTATGGAAATTAAACCTTGATATGGGAAATGCTTAAACAACTTCAAGTTATTTCTAGAAAAAAGAAGTTGAAACACAAACATATTTATGCAATTTAATGCGATGGTGATGCACACATGGTCAATTTATTTTGGGTGGATGCTCAAGCTTAATTGTCATGTGAGTACTTTGGAGATGCTATTACATTTGATACAACTTATAAGACAAATAAATATAGTATGTCATTTGTACCATTTGTAGGGTTGAAAAATGTCACGGGCTCTACAGAACTTATAGCAACTAAGGTTATAAGATGTTTACATATGGGCCTAAGTGGAACAAATCTAAAACGAAAAAGGTGATGACTAATTAATTGTCATGTTGTTTTATTTGCTTTTAGGTTTTTTATTATCTTATTTCATTTTCAATTCCATGTTCATAGAACATGGTAGAAGTAGCTAGTAGTGGAGTCAGTTGAGATATTCAGTTTTTCTATTCATAAAAACTTGCTATATTTAATTGTGAAAATATATCAGAAGAATGAGTTGAGTTTCACCTAAATTTGGTTCTTAAAGAGATCGAAGGGTTCTCTCCAACGAGCCTTTAACTCCAACATCAATATAGGTAAAAAAAAAAAAAAACACTCTTAGATTCAATTCATTACCCAAGTCCCAACAAGATTTTGTTCTTCAACGCCCCATAACTCGATCTTTATCCCAGGACCATAACACTAACATATGTATATCTTTATCTCACACTTAAAAGGAAACCTTTTATGATATGCATGAAAGCTTCTCACAAATTTTTTTCTTTATATGCCAAAGACATAAGTGATGTTGAATTTGCTGAAACACCTTTCTTAGAGATATTCTAATAGATGCATCTTGTTCAATAATGATAGCTACAGGTTCTTTCCTATACATTGGTTGAAGCTAAGTTTCATTTCAAATCACCAAACAAACCTTTGCCCAGACTCATGTTGTAGAAAAGCATTACCAAACATGATTGACTGACAATGATGGTTTGTTATGGTCCCGGGATAACAATCTAGTTATGGGCCATTTGTTAGTGTTGTGCTCAAAAAGCCAATCATGAGATGATTGTATTTTTTGCACGTTGAGTCATGATATTTTATTAAGGCATTAATCCAGCAATTATGTTTGTTGTTTTGTTTCTGCGTAACTTAACAAACATAATTGTAACCCTAGAATAATGATATTCTTAAACGTCCCTAGTCTAGTATTATTGTGGAGCGGGTTGCAATAATACATAACGACTAGCATATGTGGAGACTAATATGAGATATGTAGTCTACATATGGGTACAAGTTGGAGAACTTGTGTACTGGACCGACCTACCATGAGAACACTACATGGATCATTATATGAGTGTCATAAGTGATTCTCATAGTGATCATGGTATATGTAGTCCTTTGACCTAAGATCATGAAGGTTCCCTACATGTGAGTCACATACTTTGATACTTTCTTTTGTTGCTCGTAACTCAGTGAACTTGAAGGAGGTCATTGGGTATGTCACATATCATGCGGAGGGATTTGTATGATAAAGATGAGATTTGTCCCTCCTATGTAACGGGAGTGATATCTTCGGGCCCCTTGATAGAGTAAGACGTAGAAAAATGCATGGCCATGCTCAGATGAGTTGATATACGATATCAATGTCATCAGTTTAAGTTGGTCTAGTTGGTAATCAAGAAACCAAAGATTGGGCTATACGAGAGTGACACATTCCATGTCTCGTGCTTAGTCTTGATATCTTGGACAAAGGGACAATGGCATATATCGGTGATGATCATAAAGGTTTAGTCGAATCATCGACAATCTTGTCACTTGGGTAGCAATGACGTGTTGCTAGACACCGCTCATTGCTTATGATCATAAATGTGATTTATGATCATTGCGAACGTGGTAAGAGCCTATCGGGTCGCACACATAGAGCTATTTGGATCATTAGAGTGCATGGGCTAATTATTTGGGTTATGGTTTCACTTTAATTTCGTATTAATAATGAGCCCAATAGTTGAACCATTATTAAGCCCGAAATTAAAGCCTAATTGGATTGAGGCTTTGAAACCTATTAGGTCTGGAAGTTGAGTCTCACTATAAATACAACTTCTAGTGAGAAATTCGTAGGTCTCCTAACCCTAACCTCCCAAAAGGATAGCCGCACTCTTCTTTTGCAATTCCATGGAGGACGCAAGCTAGCACAGTGAGCGCAAGAGAAATGCATTTGCCGGGACGTGGTGGAAGCGTGGTGATCCCGATAGGCTCGTGTGGATACCATAGAGAGCCTGAACACGTCAACTGTTTAGGTTTTGTGATTCGACTCTACAGTTGAGTGAAGATCTCAACTGAAAATTAGGTATGAAAATTTTCGAACACCCGGTTTACCCCGTTTCACTTGGATCCTGGAGGGTTTCGGTTAAATTCCGCTGCGCTGTTTGGCTCTCGAAACCCAACAATGGTATCAGAGCTATTGGTGAAACCTTAAATCAGGATTGATGTTGAATCGCATGATGTTATGTGTTCCGTTGCTTTTCTGCCATGATTAATTGATTGATTCATGATGCATGAAATCGAAACTCGTAATGAACATATGACATATTGAAGAAACGACACTAATTGGTTAATGAGATTAACCCGAAATTGATAGGTATGAGATACCTATATGGATTCGGATTCTTACAATCGTTGCAAAAACCCTAGCTTGGTTCGGATTCAGCCTATTCGGGCACCAAAAGTAAGGTATTTTTGGTGGCTCGAATGGGGGAGTCTCGGGTGCCTACTTACTCGAAATAGAAGATTTCGGGCTAAGCAATTGTAAGACAATTTTTTGCTCCAGGGGGCGCTACCCCCCACGCCCCCTGCAAGGGCGGCTCCCCTTGACCCCGTCCGCTGACCGGTCAACGGAACTACCGCCCGCTGACCGGCCAGCGGGACCGCCATATGTGAAGCGCCACATAAATAAAAACTGGTTAATCAACGCGCAAAAATTGGCATGCATCTTTGTTGAATGAGATTTGACATGATATGCTAATTGGTGTTTGAAGCATGGTGCATGGTTATAGCCCTTGATTGGTTGTACTTGTAAATACGGCCTGCGAGTCGTGCCTTTTTCTTCTCACTCTCATTGTACATTCTCTTCTCACCTTACTCCCCTCGAATGTAACTCGAGGTTTCTATTATTGATGTAATGGTGCATTATGGGATTATCGAAGGTGATATGTCCAAGGATCATCCAAGGTGGTATGTCCAAGGAGGTGACAACAAAAGGGCAGCCAAGAATGGAAGAGAAGGAGCTTGTGAAGACTCTTTTCTTTTCTTAGGCTTTTATGATATTCTCATTGGCTTGAGAATATCGCATAGTTTGGGCTATAACCATGTCACGTTTACTTTCTTGAACGCATGAGATGTATGTTTTATATTTGTATGTGATGCATGTATAAGACAACCGAAGATAACAAACTGGTGAGATCAAATGAAAAATCCCTCAAACAAATATTAAGTCATTAAATGTGATGCCTTCCAAATGTTGGCACTCGTCAAGACTTTGATCAACATTAGGTGGGTTTGCCAAAGCAAAGCACCTATGTTCATCTTGGTAAGGCGCGATGGGATAATAGTGATATCCAAATTACTAACATTGGGTCTGACTTAACTAAGTCATCCTAATAGGATTAGGGACTTAGAGGCATAGAGTTAGGCTTAAGCTCATGAGATGAGCTTGGACAAGTGTTGTTCACCCAACTATCCAAGAGTTGTATAAGATGCAATTGGCAAAGAGTTGCCTACCTAAATAGCTGTAACTTGAGAGAAAAGGCAAAGTTGACTCAGGTTGTGGTCAAATATGGATCTTGGCCCACTAGAATACCTTACCGCCAAAGTGTTCCGAAATAATATCGAAGGTTATTATTTTGAGAAAAATAGTGGGAGTATCATTTAATAAAAGTTTTAATTAAATGAATTAAAATACATGACTCTTACACTGCAAATTTACTGTTGTAGATAACCATGGCACAAAACACATCGACACTTTTGTTGTGATCGATCCTTGAGAAGAAAAAACTGAATGGGACCAACTTTCTCAAATGGTACCGAAACTTAAGGATAGTCCTCAAACAAGAGAGAAAGGCTTATGTCCTAGAACAGCCCGTTCCGAATGAGCCTGCTACTACTGCTCCAAAAGCTGAAAGGGATGCTCATAAGAAGCATTCTGATGATGCTTTGGATGTTGCTTGCCTTATGCTTATTACCATGGAATCTAAGCTTCAGAAGCAACATGAGAACATGGGGGCATTCGATATGATCGAACATCTCAAAATGCTTTTCCAAGAGCAAGCTAGGCATGAGAGGTTTGAGACCTTTAAGGCATTGTTTCAGTGCAAGATGTATAAAGGAAGTCCTGTGGGTCCTCATGTGCGCAAGATGATTGGGTACATCGAGAATCTTGAGAATTTAGGATTTGTTCTTCAGAAAGAGTTGGCTATTGATGTAGTCTTGCAATCGTTGCCTAAAAGCTATAGTCAGTTCGTCATGAACTATAACTTGAACGACCTTGACAAGTCCCTTCCTGAATTGCTCAACATGTTGAGAACTACTGAGCAAAACCTTAAGAAGGCTAAGCCCATTTTGATGGTTCAAAAGGGCAAGGGAAAGGGAAAAGCCAACAAGAAGAAGGATAAAGCTAATGGAAAGTCCAATGCTAGTTCTTCTTCAACTGCACTGAAACCAAAGGGTGGTGTGGCAAAGGAAGGGGAGTGCTTCCATTGTAAGCAACCTGGACACTGGAAGCGCAACTGCAAGCTCTATCTTGAAAAACTTGCTAAGGAAAAGGGAAGTAAGACTTCCACTTCAGGTATTCTTGTTATAGAGGCTAACTTTTCTACTTCCTCATCTTGGGTATTGGATACTGGATGTGGATCTTACATTTGTGCAAATGTGTAGGATCTAAGTAAAAGTAGAAGATTGGCCCGAGGTGAAGTGGACCTACGTGTTGGAAATGGAGCAAGGGTTGCTGCCTTAGCCGTAGGGACTTATGTTCTCACTTTACCTAGTGGATTAGTTTTAGAATTAGAAAACTGCTACTTTGTGCCTACTATTAGTAGAAATTTGATTTTTGTTTCTTGTTTAGACAAGAAAGGTTTTTCATTTATAATAAAGGACAAATGTTGTTCTATTTATTTGAATGAAATCTTTTATGGTAGTGCTCAACTTAGCAATGGGTTGTATGTTCTAGATCTCGAAGATCCAATCTATAATGTGAATACCAAAAAGGTCAGATTAAATGATTCAAACCCGACCTATCTTTGGCACTATCGCTTGGGCCATATAAATGAAACCCACATATCCAAGCTCCATAAGGGTGGACTCTTGGACTCATTTGATTTTGAATCATATGAGACATGTGAGTCATGTTTGTTGGGCAAGATGACCAAAGCCCCATTCAGGGTAAAGTGAAAGGGCTAATGACTTACTAGGACTCATACATAGTGATGTATGTGGCCCTATGTCTACACAAGCTAAAGGAGGTTTCCAATGCTTCATTACTTTCACTGATGACTTTAGCAGGTATGGTTATGTGTATCTCATGAGACACAAGTCAGAATCCTTTGAAAAGTTCAAAGAATTTAAGAATGAAGTAGAGAATCAACTTGGGAAGAGTATTAAAGTGCTTTGATCAGATCGAGGTGGAGAGTACTTGGATCGAGAATTCCTTGACTATCTGAAGGAGTGTGGTATAGTATCACAACTCACCCCACTAGGTACACTTCAATGGAATGGTGTATCTGAAAAGAGAAATCGAACTCTGTTAGACATGGTTCGCTCTATGATGAGTCAAGCTGACCTTCCAAACTCCTTTTGGGGACATGCTCTAGAGACAGCCGCTTTTACACTAAACCGAGTTCTATCTAAATCGGTTCAAAAGACACCATATGAGATATGGAGTGGGAGGCATCCCAATTTGTCTTTTATGAAGATTTGGGGTTGTGACGCTTATGTGAAACGTCAATCCTCTGACAAACTAAGGCCCAAATCTAAAAAATGTCTTTTTGTTGGGTATCCCAAAGAAACAAAGGGTTACTATTTCTACAATCCTTCTGAGCAAAAAGTGTTTGTTGCTCAAACTGGTGTTTTTTGGAGAAAGAATTTATCTCTAAAGGAACTAGTGGAGGAAAGTAGAACTTGAAGAAATTCAAGAACAACAAGGAGACATTGAACCTGAAATGGAACCTGGACAGACACCACAAGATATTGTTCAAGAGTCTGTTCCTGTAGCACAGAGCCCACGTAGGATTGGTAGGATTTGGTGTGACCCCGAGAGATATGGATTTCTCGCGACTCACACCGGTGATGTGATGCTCATGGATCAGGATGAGCCCACAACCTACCAGCAAGCTGTGTCGGGGCCTGATTCTGAGAAGTGGCTAGTGGCCATGAAATCCGAGATGGAATACATGTATGAAAACCAAGTATGGACTTTGGTTGACCCACCTAAAGGGGTAAAACCCATAGGGTGCAAATGGGTTTTCAAGAAGAAAACTGACATGGATGGTAATGTGATTACCTTTAATGGATGATTGGTTGCAAAAGGTTTCAAGCAAATTCATGGTATTGACTATGATGAAACTTTTTCACCAGTTGCTATGCTTAAATCCATCCGAATTTTGTTTGCTATTGCTGCACACTATGATTATGAGATATGGAAAATGGATGTCAAAACTGCATTCCTAAATGGAAAGTTGAGGATGTGTACATGACACAACCTGAGGGTTTTGTCACTCCTGAGAATGCCAATAAAGTGTGCAAGTTGCAAAGGTCCATTTATGGACTAAAGCAAGCTTCTCGAAGTTGGAATCTTCGTTTTGATGATGCAATCAAAGAGTTTGGTTTTATCAAAAATGAAGATGAACCTTGTGTCTACAAGAAGGTTAGTGGGAGCGCTATTGTCTTCTTGGTGTTGTATGTAGATGACATACTACTCATTGGGAATGATATTCCTGAGCTACAGTCGGTGAAGACTTGGCTCAGGAAATGTTTCTCTATGAAAGACTTGGGTGAAGCAGCCTATGTGTTAGGCATCAGGATCTATAGAGATAGATCTAGAAAGCTTCTTGGCCTAAGTCAAAGTACATATATTGACAAGGTGCTAAAGAGGTTTAGCATGCAAGATTCCAAGAAAGGATTCTTGCCCATGTCACATGATATCACTCTTTCTAGATCTCAGTGTTCGAGTACAACCGAGGAGAGAGAGCGCATGAGTAAGATTCCATATGCCTCAGCAATTGGATCTATCATGTATACCATGATATGTACTCGTCCCGATGTCTCATATGCTTTGAGCATGTCGAGTAGGTACCAATCGAACCCCGGTGAGAGTCACTGAACAGCTGTTAAGAACATCCTTAAGTACTTACGAAGGACTAAGGATGCATTCTTGGTCTTTGGAGGTGAAGATGAGCTCGTTGTAAGGGGTTACACCGATGCAAGCTTCCAATCCAATAAGGATGATTTTAGATCGCAATCTGGTTATGTGTTTTGTATTGGTGGTGGTGCTGTGAGCTGCAAGAGTTCAAATCAAGTGACAATAGCTGACTCTAAAATAGAATCTGAGTACATTGTTGCCTCTGATGTTGCGAAGGAGGCAGTTTGGATCAAGAAGTTCATCACTGAACTTGGAGTGGTTCCAAGCATTGTCGACCCGATAGAGCTCTATTGTGACAACAATGGAGCAATCACACAGGCTAATGAACCTCGATCTCACTAGCGATCCAAACACATACTCCGACGCTATCATCTCATCAGGGAGATCATCGAGAGGGGTAATGTAAGGATATGCAGGACTTCGACAGACAGCAACATTGCTGATCCACTGACAAAGCCCCTTATGCAACAAAAGCATGATAGCCATTCTAGGTCCATCGGTATTAGATACATGGATGATTGGCTTTTAGTGCAAGTGGGAGATTGTTAGTGTTGTGCCCAAAAGGCCAATCATGAGATGATTGTATTTTTTGCACGTTAAGTCATGATATTTTATTAAGGCATTAATCCAGCAATTATGTTTGTTGTTTTGTTTCTGCGTAACTTAACAAACATAATTGTAACCCTAGAATAATGATATTCTTAAACGTCCCTGGTTTAGTATTATTGTGGAGCGGGTTGCAATAATACATAACGACTAGCATATGTGGAGACTAATATGAGATATGTAGTCTACATATGGGTACAAGTTGGAGAACTTGTGTACTGGACCGACCTACCATGAGAACACTACATGGATCGTTATATGAGTTTCATAAGTGATTCTCATAGTGATCATGGTATATGTAGTCCTTTGACCTAAGATCATGAAGGTTCCCTACATGTGAGTCACATACTTTGATACTTTCCTTTGTTGCTCGTAACTGAGTGAACTTGAAGGAGGTCATTGGGTATGTCACATATCATGCGGAGGGATTTGTATGATAAAGATGGGATTTGTCCCTCCTATGTAACGGGAGTGATATCTTCGGGCCCCTTGATAGAGTAAGACGTAGAAAAATGCATGGCCATGCTCAGATGAGTTGATATACGATATCAATGTCATCAGTTTAAGTTGGTCTACTTGGTAATCAAGAAACCAAAGATTGGGCTATACGAGAGTGACACATTCCATATCTCGTGCTTAGTCTTGATATCTTGGACAAAGGGACAATAGTATATATCGGTGATGATCATAAAGGTTTAGTCGAATCATCGACAATCTTGTCACTTGGGTAGCAATGATGTGTTGCTAGACACCGCTCATTGCTTATGATCATAAATGTGATTTATGATCATTGCGAACGTGGTAAGAGCCTATTGGGTCACACACATAGAGCTATTTGGATCATTAGAGTGCATGGGCTAATTATTTGGGTTATAGTTTCACTTTAATTTCATATTAATAATGGGCCCAATAGTTGAACCATTATTAAGCCCGAAATTAAAACCTAATTGGATTGGGGCTTTGAAACCTATTAGGCCTGGAAGTTGAGTCTCACTATAAATACAACTTTTAGTGAGAAATTCACAGGTCTCCTTGCCCTAGCCTCCCAAAAGGACAGCCGCACTCTTCTCTTGCAATTCCTTGGAGGATGCAAGCTAGCACCGTGAGCGCAAGAGAAATGCATCTGTCGGGACGTGGTGAAAGCGTGGTGATCCCGAGAGGCTTGTGTGGATACCATAGAGAGCCTGAACACATCAACTGTTCAGGTTTTGTGATTCGACTCTACAGTTGAGTGAGAGATTTCAACCAAAAATTAGGTATGAAAATTTTCGAACACCCGGTTTACCCCGTTTCACTTGGATCCTGAAGGGTTTTGGTTAAATTCCGCTGCGCTATTTGGCTCCCGAAACCCAACACCATTGAAGAGCAAAATCAAAATGATATATTCTATAAAAATGTCTTGAAAACCTGCCATAATCAAAATGAATCTAAGACCTAAATCTAAAGAGGAGACAATCATTGGCTCACTAAATGAATCAAGATCTCTTCTTTGACATTGTTATCTTTGATATCTCTTTATTGCCATAGGTTTAGATCTCTTCACTACTTTTGTTAGCCAAAATCACTAATTGATCATAGTTACAGCTGTCCAATGAAGGTTTTGAACTTTGCAATTTCTTTTTACATAGTTTGATGGAAGAAATAAAAATGGGTTTGATATGGAGAGCAGTGAGGAAGAAGACAAGTGAGGAAGAAGATGAGTCGGCATGAGCAAAAGACATTGAGACAAAATTTTAGAGTAAAAAATGAAAGGGTATTATTAATAATTATATCTTAATTTTTATGATAATTGTGTATTTTTAACTATTAGATTTAGTCATAATCAGTGGCTAAAAAATGGTGTAAGACTTTTAATCTTACACCAGTATAAATGTGTAAAGGCTCTTCAAGTAATTCCCCAAACTTGAATGCCAAGGTAAGTAAATCCCTAGTTATTTTCCTGAAATAATTTTTATTAAGCAAAGAAAACAAGCTAAGTAAGGTTAAGTTGAGTTCCAAAGTGTAATTGGTACCTAAAGGGCAAAAGGGCAGACTGGTAATTTTGACCCAAGTTAGTGGTATGATCGTAAATTCTATGAAATTAGGTTCATGCAAGCATTTTGAGATAAATAAGTTAAGGCCAAAAGTGTTTCTAGCCATTTGAACTAAAAGTGAAAGTTAAGGGTAAAAAATGCACTAAGTGAGAAATTAAGCTATTATGTCTTATAATGGCTTAAATGACTGAAGGGTAAAGTGTTAGGGTAAGAAAAACCTTTCAATGGGACAGATAAGTGATGGTGTGGGAAGAGAGTAGCCTAAGTGAATCAAAGCTAAGGTTGAGGGTCATAGTAACAAGTGCAAGAGAATTGGGCTAAATGGGTGTGGTTGGTTATATTTTGAAGTGATGAGAATTATTCATCATCTTCTCAATCTACCATTTTCGTGGATCTCTCTCCTCCATAGCTCTGTATCTTCAAACCTCCCAAATCACTTAAAATTTCATGAAATTTGAAGGTCCCAAAGCCAGCCTAATAAGCCATTAGCTTATTTTTTTATGGAATTCGTGCATTTGAGCTTGGTTTTACAAATTTTTGGTTCAAACCCTAAGGTAAGTGCCTTTGATCCTCATGGGTTATTTTTAATCTTGTTAAGTGGTTAGAAATGGTCCTAATTTTATGCCATTGGTGTCGAATTTGGTTGAATTCAAGTTTAGAACTCAAAGGAACTCCATTAAACTCAAATGTGCTTATTGCTTTCTTCTTTCTTTAAGGATTATTTGAGGTAAGGGATTTAAGTTAATTCAACTCAAATAATATATATAAATGTAGTATTACATGTAGGAATGAAGTAGAAACAAGTCCTATGTGGTTTGGCTTTGGGAATGAAAGATTGAGCAAGTTTTGCGCAGGATAGCACACTATCATGCAATGTTGAAAGGCATTGGCGATGCATTGGTGACGCGTTGCCATGGCAACGCAAATTGGCAGTGCAACATCGTTGACTTTCCTGAAAACCTGAGAACTGATGCCTTTGGCGAAGTGTCACCAAGGGCGTTGCAAAGACATAAGTCCTTCAAGCTCGGGGCACCTCAACGATGTCTCAATCTCTCAGTTATCATCCTTATGCCATTCTAAGATGTTCTATAGCCTCGGTTACATTTAGAACTCATTCCTAAGTTGAAATTATCCATTATTTAGGTGGTAGCTAAGTGGTGTGGTTAAGGTAGGGTAAGGAATGGTGGCTAAAAGGGTTAAGGTGCTTAAGTTGCTAATGGAGAACTAAGGGGATTAAGGTGGGTTTCAGATTCTTTTTTAGCCCATGTAAGAGGTCTTAGACCTTCGTCCAATGAAAAGGAAACCTAAGAAGATCCCAACCAAACATTGTGATTTGGTAAGTCAGCCCACTAAGGAGCTCTAAGCTAAGCTCAAAGAGCTTGGTAAGCTGAACAACATAAGGCAGCTACCCTGCATAATAAGTTAAGGGAAAAGATGGTTAAGAGGGGAATAAGTGATGACTTACTCTAAGTAGCTCATTAGAGGCAAGTGAGGGTTGAGTAAGTGATGACTTACTCTAAGGTGCTCATAAGAGGATTTTATGGGGTTGGTTAAGTGCTAGCATAGGATACGAGAGCTAGTATCCAAGTACTCCAGCCGTAATAGCTCACGGCAAGTCTAGCACCTATAGGTGTAAGGAAGTCATAAGTGCATTTTGCATGTGCATATTTCATTCATCCATTCATCCATCCATTATTTGCATTGTTTGTTGTTCTTATTCTTGTTTCTGGTTATGTTGTTGGTTGCTTTTTGTTTTGTATGTTGTATATATATATTTGCTTGTTGTGCCATGCATGCTTGCATTTGTTTCCCCTGCAGGTGCCGAATCCCTTATTAAGTACTCATCCTTCAAATGTTGTGCAGTTTTTAAGCGAGTTAGTCAGGCTTAACAATTGATAAAGGGTAGCTATTAAGGCTATGTTTTATTAGTTTGCAGGTATTCTCTAAGGAGGAAACCTCAAGTTTCTAAGCTACTTGTAGCATAAACTAGTACTGACCAAAGTGTTTGCTTTATAATTTGAGGCTAAGGGAGTACAAGGAAAGTATGACCCATCATTTAAAGCTAGTTTGCTTGGGTGAAGAGTTAAGGATGGATCTTAGTAGGCATATGTTGCTTCTTTTATATGTATCATATTTTTATACAAAGAGATTGCTTTTACTGGTGTTTATTGGTGTATATAACACTAGAGTTACATTTTGGTGCATATAAGTTTGAGACATGTGCACATAGTTGTTACTTGAAGTTAAAACAACTATATTTTTTATGTCTTGGCTTGTTTTGAATTATGTTTTGTTAAGTGCTGTGACACTATTTTCAATGTTGTTTTAATTTATTGTTATTGCATACCTAAGACAACACATGCATACTTCCTATGCAGGGTAGGCTAAGTAACTAATTACACGTAATGATTTAAGATACTTCATGAATAATAACTAGCTAATTGTAACTAAATGGGATTATAGTTCCCTAAAAGCCTATCAGTGGAAGTAAATTCAAGGCCCTAAAACCTTGTTCCGCCACAAAATGTATACCCCTTTAAATAAAAAAAAAATCCTGAAAGGTTTAGATTGTGTTCCTATTGATTTTTTTTTTTTTTTGGAATGGTTTAGTTGATGTTTAGAATAGTTAAAATAGTTGGGAAATAGTTTGGAATAGTTGAAGGATTGACTTTGTAATTTTAAATAGGGAAAGGACTTAGTTGAAAGATTTTGTTATTGAAGGTGGAATGAGGAGTACAAGCTTTGTTTAGGCCACTAAGAGCATTCACCCCTTAAACATATTTATACAAATGTCTGCCTAACTCTCTCCTAACCACATCTTTTTATAACCTTCTACACTTTAGCCCCTAACTTTGACTCATTTCACTTTCCTAGATTTTTCTCAAAAAATATCTCTTAATTTTATCATTATCTTCTATATAAATTTTATCTAAGATACTCTAAATTTTCTTAGCCATTAAGTATTTCTAGAGTTTTCTAAATTTTTTAAATTTGCATCAATGTTTAACGCTCCTCCTTAAAGCAAATTTGTTGAACTCTAAGCTTTGTACATAGGTACTCAAACTTTTTTCTTGGTAATGCCTTGGTGAAGATCTCAGCAACTTGCTCCTTTGTTATGCAGTATTCTAGCTTGGTCTCATTGTTTGTTGATGCCTCCTTGAATGAGTGATACTTGATTCCTATATATTCGGTGCTGTTGTGGTACATCGGATTCTTTTTCATGAATACGAGTAACTTGTTGTCACAAAAGATCTCTACTGGCTCTTTTTGTTGCTCGTCAATGTCCGCTAAAATCCGTTGCAACCATATAGCTTGATTTTGTGGTTCCTGCAACTGCTATATATTCCACTTTTGCAAATTGGTTATGCCACATAGTTTTTCTTCTTTGATGACTAGGAAAAGAATCATGATCCCAGTATGAATCTATGGCTAGAATTGCTTTTTAGATCATCCACTGATCTTCTCCAATCACTGTCTATTTACCCAAGTAGTCTTGAGTCAGTAGTGGATCTGAATAAGATTCCAAAATCATTAGTTCCTTGGAGATACATGTGTATTCTTTTGGTAGCTCCATAGTAGATCTCACTTGGCCCTTGCATAAACCTTAAGAGTACGCTTGTAGTGTACATTATGTTTAGTATTGTAGCCATTAGATATAGTAAGCTTCTAATCAAAATTCTATAATGAGATGAATTTGCCTTTCTTGAGTTATATTCTTTTTGTAGTTTTTGATTTGCTGCCAGAGGAGTAGTGATAGACTTATAAAGGTCCATCTTGAACTTTGTTAGGAGGCTTTGTGTGTGTGTGTGTGTTTTATGATATGAATACCCTTTCTTCTTTTTGGCTTCCTCAATCCCTGAGGAAGTAGTGTATCAGACTCAAGTTGCTCATTTCGAATGTCTTTATCATGTCTTCTTTAAAGTCTTAAATCATACTCTCATTGTTTCCTGTATAGATTAAATCATCTATGTAGAAAGAAACATAATAAAGTATTGATATAAAACGTTGGCTTACTTATGCTCCTTATGAATCCTTGATTTGTGAAGTATCCATCAATGAGACCGTACCAAGCTCATGGTGCTTGCTTTAACCCTATATAAGGTTTTCTTTAATTTGAGGACTTTATCTTTATGTCCTTTAGCCACAAATCCTGGTGATTATTCCACGTAGATTTCTTCTTTAAGGATTCCATTTAAAAATGCTGACTTTACATCTAGTTAATAAATTTTCCATTTTTTTTGCGCAGCCAAAGTGATTAATGCCCAAATTGTATCTAGTTTTGCAACTGGAGTAAAGGTTTCAAAATAGTCAATACCTGCTTGTTTTGAGTAGCGCTTGGGGACTAACCTTGCTTTGTGTTTTTGTAGTGTTTTATCGGGGTTAAGTTTTGTTTTGTATGCCTACTTAACTCTGATGACTTCTTTGTCTTATGGCCGATCCACCAATTCCCATGTTTGGTTTTTCTCAATCATTCTAATATCTTCCTTTATCACTTTCAGCCATACTTCTTGCTTTGCAACAGCTTTATAACTCTTAGGTTCTACCAAAATGAAGCTACATCTTTCATATAGTTCTATAAGTGACTTTGAGTTTCTTGGCCTTGATTCTGAATCATTAGAACCTGTGGGCAATGAAGACTCTAGAGCTACTAGATGGGATAAAGTTCCTTCGTCATCTCTAATTTGTTTGTCTTTTGGTTCTTTACTTGAAGTTGATACTAGTAGGATGTATATCTTCACTTGAACTCCACATCATGGCAAAATGTTAACTTCTCAATCTCTAGATGGTAGATTTTGTATCCTTTGGATTATGCGCTATAGGCCATAAAGATTCCTTTTTTGCTCTTGTTGTCAAGCTTACCTCTTTTTTCTTGTATGACATGGATGTAACACATGCTACTGAAGACTCTGAGATGTTTGGCTGAAGGCTTCCATTCACTCCTTGCTTTAAATTCGTGTTTTGCTTTCTACAGCTTTGGTTGGACACCTGTTAAGTATATAAAGGGAAGTACAGATGGTTTTTGCACAAAATGTTTTTGGCAAACCATTTTCTGCCATCATTGACCTTGCCAGTTTCATCGCAATTCTATCCTTTTTTTCAGATATACCATTTCTTTTTTGTGCATAGCTAATAGTGAGTTGCTAATCAACTCCTTCCTCCTCGTAGGGCTTGTCAAATTCTCTTGATGTGTACTCCTTTCCTCTATCACTTCTTAGTGTCTTAATATGATGACCACTTTGCCTTTCCACTAAATGCATGAATTTCTTGAATATTATAAATACTTTTGATCTTTCTTTCATGAAATAAACCAAAGTTGTTCTATTGAATTCATCAACGAAGAGAAAAAAATACCAATTTTGATTGGAGTGATCGTCTTCATCGGCCCGCATACGTTTGTATGAATTAGCTCCAATAGCATTTTGGCTCTCCAAGAAGCTTAAGACAAAAATGGTTGTCAATGCTGTTTCCTAAGTAGACATTCTTCACATGTATAATTTATAACTTCTATCTTTGATAAGTCCTTGATCATGTTTTGTTGTTGAAGAGTCTTCAACCCTTGAAGGTTAAAGTGGTCAAGCCTTTTATTGCATAACCAAGAATCGTTATCTTGTGCTTTCATGACAATTTGAGTTATGTACCTCCACTGAATAAGAAAGTTTCTTCTTTACATCTTGATCTTGGTGATGACTAGATTCTTGTCCTCCATATTTTAGATAGTGCAGTAACCTCATTCAAAGCGAATTGTATATCCATGCTCCGTCATTTGGCCAACACTTAGTAGATTTTTTTCCAGATCTGGGACACATATGGCATCATATATGTGTAGCGTATCTTTCTTTGTTTGGACTGCGACAGTACCTTTACTCATGATCTTGATAGATTTTTTGTCTACTAGTTGCACCTTCGAATTGTAAGCGGTGTCTAGTATGGAGAACACCTTTTGATTTGGTGTCATATGATTGCTGTAGGCACTGTTGATCAGCTACATATTCTTGTTTTGTTTAGCGGTTACTTGGCAGACATAGAAGATGTCCCATGCTTGGTTTGCACTCATTGCCATGATAATTCTTGGAAAAATAGTATCTGTAATCGACTGCTGTAGAGTGAACAGTGATTATGTGCTTTTGCCTCCTTGTCCTCCAACTTTGCAATTTGTGTCTTGTTCAACATGAAAGTATCCATAGGAATATTAATTCCTTTTTGGACAACATTCCACAATTTTTAAGACAAAATATATGTCTTCATTTTGATCCTCCAATAGTCATAGTTTTTATAGGAGAAAACAGAAAGACTACTTGGTTATTTTTTGAGATAGACATCAGTGATGAATTTTTGGATTATTGAGATTATCTAGGAAGCATTGGTTGACCAACACCCATGTAGATGACCAGATGAGGCTCTAATACCACTATTGACTTTTTTAGAATGGTTTAGTTCATGTTTAGAATATTTGGAATAGTTGGGAAATAATTTGAAATAGTTGAAGGACTGATTTTGTAATTTGAAATCGGAGTAAATTGCGTAAATAGTCCTTAACCTTGAATTATCGTTTCATTTTAGTCCCTAATCTATTGAAAATTCTGTTTTGATTCTAAACCTATTAAAATTATTTTATTTTGGTCCTTTACTAGATAAAATTCATTAACTCAAAATAATTGTCTGATATAAATTTTTGAAATTCTGATTTAAATATTCGTCAACTGTGTTCTAGTAAATTTAAATAGTTTAATATATTTTTATAGTAAATAGACAATTTAAATTAATAATTTTTTAGACAATTTAAATTAATAGTTTCTTTTCCTTGAATAAAAAAAGTTCAATTTACAAAAAGCAAAAAAAAAATAACTTAACATACTTCATCCAATGGGACCAAAATGGAATGTTTTCTTAGCCATTAAGTATTTATAAAGTTTTCTTAATTTTTTAAATTTGTGCCAATGTTTAACGGTTCCCAAGTGTGACTCACGCACCCCTTTGTCGCAATGATGACCCAGGTAGCCGGTAACTGGTGACTATCATTGAAATGGCCTGAGTCACGGTGTTGTTTGTCGCTTGTCGCTAGTGTGGGCAAGAGCCTGCAATAAAGATTCCTCCATACGCTACATTTCTCACAACAAACCAAAGCGGACGGTCCACCACTTTCCCAGAGCAGCATCCCTTTATCTTCTATGGGTATTCTTGAATCTTCAAATCTTCAAATTATTTAACTTCTTCAGATATTTGATGTAAATGCTGAAAACTTGTTTGCGAAAATGTTTCAGGACTGCAGAATTTCAGCATTTATCTTGTTACAGTCCAGATGAATCCGAGTGTTGTCTTTAGGAAGGTTTAGTAGCTGTTCAGTAGAGTGATTGTTTTGCGAAGTGAAAGACGTCTGGCAACATGATCGCTGCCCCAGTTATAAGCACGACAGGCTTTGTTCCGTACAAGGGGTGTAAGATGAGCCCCCAGGCACCGGTCCCAGCAACAGCGCCGAAAACCATCGGTGCCAAAACATTGCTTCCCCGATCAACATACAAATCCCGACCACAGATCCCATTTGCAGGGATTTCAGGAACTTACACAACGCTAGAAGAAAGGCGGGCGCTAGAGGCTCAGAAGCAGGGAGCAATCACATATGCCCTGCTCAAGAGCGAGCTCAGTTTCCCTGTAGAGTACGCGGGACATCGAGATTGGTCCGGCTATGTGTACAGGGGCCTGCCGTTCCCCAAGGTCATTGAAACCGATCGGGTGGCCTGTTTCGTGCACGTAATGGACGACGGTAATAACATCCATCAAACTTACGGGGATGGTCAGATTTCGGCCGGTGGTGTGGCATATAAGGGCCAGTGTCCAGAAACCGGAAGAACTTACTGCTCTGTTTTCGCCTGGAGCAATGGCAGGCAAAAGGTTGGTAACGTTACATGAACCTTTTCTCGTATTGTTTTTGTTATTTGTAAATTAACTGTATATATGCCTGCCTGTAGCTGGCTCACACAGAGATCCTAAACATTGCGAATGAAGAGCAAATTGATTGGGAGAGGATCTACAAGACACTAACTTGGGAGACTAGGAACAAGACCTCTCAAGTTTCGGGAAAGACGGGCGAGTCGTCGATATATTCCATGATCAATTGGGATGGTGGGGGGAGCAGATTTCAGAGAAGTTGCATTACTATGCATTTGAGGCAGAACCTAGTTGAAAGTAAGCCCCTTGAAAATCCCTTTGGGTCAATACCACCGGGTTCCATGAACTAAATTAATTAATGTAGCATGAATAAACTAATTGCCCTTTGGTCTGGCCAACCAATTATAATTTTTTTCTGAGTAATTCTACGTTGTCTGTCGAATTGACGAGGGATGAGCATGAACGAAATATCCTAGTATATATTGACTTCGAGTTTTGTGAATTAGAGCAGACAAACGCCAAGACAAGCACTTTACCCTCATAGTAGCTCCGCCTATTTCGATTTGAATTTGTTAAGACCAGACATCTGAATACCAGAAATCATAGATAGAAAATGCTCTAGATAAGGAATTAATTTATTGATAAAGATAAGATAGGCGACAAAATAAATGCAAACTAAAACTAATAACAAAATGCAATTTGTAAACATGATACAATTTTTTTTTCCTTTGTTTGGATCAGAAATGAACTTCATTAATAAAGCCAGCAAGCAACTGGGCAAATAATTAACAAGATGCTACTGCAAAAAACAAGCGGCATAAGAGTTCTAGAGCAAAGTTGTACTGCTACTTACGAAAACATGCTATCACCTTCACAACCAGAACCCAATCTTGTACACGTAAGTCTGGGTGTAGAATCCAGTAATATAGAGAGATGTTGACTCCTGTCCTGCCCCTCGTGTTGAGATCCAGCAAATTTAAAGGCTTAGGGGTTCTTTGAGTAGGAGGAAGAAAATTTAGGGACTAAAGTTGGCATTTTTCTAAGATTCCGTTAACTTTAATTGTAAAATTGATGAAAGGATCATGTTCAGGACAAACATAGAAAGTTTGAGGACTTTAAGAGGATAATTGAAAGTTAGGGACCTGTTTAGAATAATGTGAAAAAGTTTGGGATGATAAATGCAGTTTACCCATTTAAGAAACCAAGTGCTAACAATTATGACTAGCTAGCACCAAATCTCAGTTTTATAACCGACTAGCCCTAATATAATTTCCTTCAAGGGAAAAGTGTATTCCCTCCATCCAATATTACCAAACACTGTTTTTTGTTTTTTTGAAAAGGCAAGACAAAGGAAATTTTTATTGATAAGGATATAAGAAATATGTACAGAGCAAAAATCCAGCTAGCTGCTAGAAACATAACCATGATAATGTACATAAAGCTCAAAAAATCCAATGTGTCTATTGTGAAAGATACCCCAATTTAACTCAGTTACATAGTGTTACTACCAAAACTCATAAACTGTAGCTAGATAATGCAACCTAAGGATCATGATACCATTGAAACCAAGAATAGTTGAAGTTCTTGTCTCTTTTTAAAATCTAGATAAAATGACTTGTATTGAATTGTATTGCATATCACCCCACAGTCGAAAGTTTTACTATTGAAGATCTTTGCATTTCTTCCATTCCATATGCACCAAATTGTGATGAGAAGAACCATTACCCAAACCTTAATTGCTCTAGCACTCCTTAAATTATGATGCCTTGGACGCAGAACTTTTGAGAGCACACTTGAGACTTGTCGACGAGTGGACCACTAAGTGTAGATGAGATCCCAGATAAGTGATATTTAAGTGCAACCAAGCAAAATGTGGTTTGCTTCATCCAACACAACACCACACAATGGATAGAGGGGATCCACATGACTAATATTTCAAAGATCAAGATTCAAGTTTGTAGGTAGCCTGTCCTGCGATGCTTTTCAGCCAAAAATATGGACCTTGATTAGCACCAATCTGTTCCACAGGGAACCTTCAGGCCAAGTAGCACTATTGGAATGGGTTTTGCCAATTTTCCATTGTACATTAGAGTAGGACTAAGATCCTCACTTATTTTTTTGTTGCACTCTACTTTCTCGTGTGCATTTTTTTTCATCTTTCCTTATTTCCAAATTTGATTTCATCTTCATCCATTTCACTATTGTTGCTATCGTCAAGCTTTGCTATTCTTTTGGGTCCCTCTCTATTACTGTTCTTTAGATTTTCATGATTAAAGATGGTCAACGCCGAGCTTGGTCTACCTACTAAACTCTTATTTGTTGAAGGTGGCTCTCTGATGCATATTGTGCAAGGTTTCCCAAATCTCTTTAAAATTCAGTTAGATTGTTGGATCATCGACAGCAGCGCAACAGATCATATTGTGTCTTTATCAGATAATCTTATATGTAAGAGTAATGGTCATTCATTACCTTCTATACTGTTGCCAAGTGGAGAAAAAACTCAAATTATTTTTGTTGGATCTTTGCCTTTGAATTCCAAATATCATTTGCTTAAAGTGTTATGTGTTTTGACTATCAAAGTTGATTTGATATCTGTTAGTAAACTTACACATGAATTAAATTGTTCAGTGACCTTTTCCTCAGGCTGGTGTATTTTGCAAGACCTGGCTATGGGGAAGATGATTGGTTTGGATAAACAATGTGACGGCCTTTACTATTTAGTAGCATTGGCGACGAAGAAAATCTTGACCAATTCCCATTCATCGCCAAATCATCAACCGGCCTATAATCTCACAATCTCACCTACTGATCTGGCACAGGCGTCTAGGTCATGTTTCTCATTGCCAAAAACTTCTTGAATTTTTCAATTCAACCTATTGATGCTTGTCCTATTTGTCCTTTAGCTAAGCAAACTCATCTACCTTTTAGTCTTAGCTCCATTTCATCTGCCAAACCTTTTAATCTTATTCATCGTGATATTTGGGGTCCTTATAAACATCCATCTCTTTCTGGTGCTCATTATTTTCTTACAATCATTGATTATTTTTCACGATTCACTTAGGTTTTTTTAATGCGTCATAAGCATGAGACATAATCTTTATTAAAAATTTTCTTTTCCTTTGTCTCCACCCAATTTTCTACTTGTTTGTACTAATAATAAGGGAGAATTCATCTCATTGAAAAAAATTTTCAATAAAAAGAGTAATTTTTCAACACTCTTCCATTTATACACCTCAACAAAATGAGGTTATAGAGCACAAATATCGTCATATTCTTGAAATTGCACAGGCTTTAAGAATGCATGCTAATCTTTCCCAAAAAATTTGGGGAGAATGTGTTTTCACCGCTGTGCACATTATTAATAGGTTGCTCACACCGATTCTTTCTTTCGAAACTCATTTTGAGCGTTTTTTCTCTAAATCACCATCATTTTCACATCTTCAAGTTTTTGGTTGTTTAGCCTATGCTATCAATGTCAACCCTTCCAAAAAATCTGATAATTATCCTAAAAAATGTATTTTCATCGATTATCATGTCGGTTAAAAGGCTTATAAGCTTTATGATATTTCCACTCATAAAGTTTTCGCTAGTAGAGATGCGAAATTTTATGACATATTTTTCCATATAATACAATTCAAACTCCTCCTTCTGGTCAGTCCCAACCAAATAACCCTATATCCTATCATTTCTTTGAGGCAAACGCGTCTTCCGATCACCACCTTGTCCCTCCAAAAAATTCCAATCCATCTCCAGTTGACAATGATACAATCACCACCAACCCAACTCTAGCTCCTCTTAAAACCTACACTCACCATCCTAAAGATATTTCTACAACTTCTCTAAAAATTTCAGAATCCACAATTCCTAAACCAAAATCACCGATTCCATCATTATTAAGTCTGTTTAACCGATCCCTTGTTTTTCTTAGTCTACCACCACCACTACCCTCACATGAGCCTCTTTGTCACTCTAATTGCCCCCATAATCCATTGGTAAAATTACAGGATTACGTTTGCTCTCAGGTCATGCATACTAGCTCCAACCAATCAAATTCTTTGCTTCCATGTCCGAAAAAAAGGCACTCAATATCCACTTTCCAATTATGTATCTTATCATCGATACAAGCTTGAGCACAAATCTTTCATAGATCATGTTAGCCAAGTTGCTAAACCACAATCCTACACTAAAGCCGCAGCTCATCTTGAATGACAGGTAGCGATGCAATCAGAACTATAGGTGCTCGAGGCTAATGGTACATGGACTCTCACCCTTCTTCTAGTTGGTAAAACACCAATTAGCTGTCGTTGGGTCTATAAAATCAAGCACAAGTCTAATGGTTCCATTGAGAGATATAAACCCCGATTGGTGGCTAAGAGATTCACTCAATTGGAAGGTGTTGATTATCAAGATACATTTTCTCCCATTGCCAAGATCATTTATGTCTGTTGTTTGCTTGCCTTGGCAGCTGCTCGAAGTTGGTCCCTCCACCAGTTAGATGTCAACAATGCATTCTTCCACGGAGATCTTCAGGAAGAAATATATATGTCTCCTCCCCCAAGGCTTCGAAGACAGAGAGAGGAACATCCGGTTTGTTGTCTACATACATCACTCTATGGTTTGAAGCAAGCCTCATGCCAGTGGTTTGCAAAATTCTTAAAAGCCATTCGATCAGCTGGTTATGTGTAATCTAAAGCTAACTACTCATTATTCATCAAAAGACAAGGTAAGTCTTTTATAGCTCTTTTGATATATGTTGATAACATAGTAAGGTGCTTATATTAAGACATGGGACCAAGTAAAGGTTCAAGTGGCCCTATGGTATTAGCCATAGGAGAGGTGGCAATTTTGTTGTATAATCCTAGTGGCACTTTGGCATGAATGGCCCAAGGAGCATACCTAATCCTTGAAGGAGGGGAAATCATGGTTGATGCCTTAAGGGTAACAGTTGAAGTGTGTGTTAAGGCCTACCAATACACTGAGACCAATGGAGGAATCCCCATCATAAGGGCAAGACCAAGGTGAAGGAAATGTCTACAATTTTGTGGATAAGGACTGGATTCGACAAGTAGTTGGAAAGCCCAAGGGTAAGGGCCAAGGAGCACTAAGTTACTAAGGGTGCACCGAGGCCAAGTGAACCATCATCACCCAAAGGCAAGGCCGACATAGATACGAAGAGAGTATTAGACCATGGGGTAAGGGCTAAGGTGCACTAGGGCCATAAGTGCACCCGTGCCAAGAAAGTAACATAGATCGACTAAGAATCACCATCGGTAGAGCACCTAAAAGGACTAGTCTTGAACAGTATGCTGCAAAATGGAATAGAACAGAATACCATACGTGGAAGGTCCATAACTATATTATCCCAGTAGTCAGGCACATGACCAACACCCATTAAAACAGAATGAAAAAATATAGATTCATATTCTTGAATATTTAAAATCCAAAGGTTCATAATAATTAGAAAATCATATTGCCAAATAACGTAAGTAAAACATTCTTGATCCCATAATCATTAAAACACAAATTACATACTTAGAAACATACATAATACATATTTAATTATGTCTAATATATTTAAATGACAAAACTTCATAATAAACTTTCAAATAATAAAGGCGAAATCAAGAAAAAAAGTCCAAAGATTAAACATTCATAGTTTAAAACCAAAGTTTCATAAAAAATAATCAATCTAATTCAATACTTTAAAAATAATAAAATGGATAAAAAAATAATAATTTAAGTTTAGAATGATAGAGGCCACTTACCTCAAATTGAGTTTTCAACTACCAAAACAACGATTTAGCACCTAAAATAATTGCATAAATACTTACTTCAAAATCAAATAAAATTAAGAAATAACCCGAAATTTTTCTCTATCGGTGACCTAACTTAATATTTCTAGAATCTGAGAGCTTGGAGATAGGGTTGTAAGTTTTCGGTTCTAGGTTGGAACTTAAAATTTTCAGACAAACTCTCCATTCCATGTATATGATGTAACCTAATCCAATCATTTAACTCGAGCCGACCTTAACCCAAAAAAAATTGGGTTGGGTCGAGTTGTTCCAACACTGAGGTCTGGGGTCTAATGAGTGGAGGACATTGATGTCTGTCTCGGAGCCAGTGGCTGAGGGCGCTAGTGAATGAGGTGGATGGGAGTTAGGGGACGGAGGGATAGCAGGGGTAGAGGAGAGTTACTACGAGCGGAGGACAAAGGTGGATGGACTGTGGGTTGACAATCTCAGGGTGACTGGGCGAGTCAGCAGCAGCAGCAGAGCAGCAAGGCTGATGGTTGAGAGAGATGAGTCACAAGGCTGTCAAGCAGAAGCAACTGCCAACTCAAGCAAGCAATGTGATTGGTGAGTGTGCGTTTGACTGAGACTGGAAGAGGGAGTTAGACTTAGGATTAGCAATGGATGGTAGGATGGGTTGGGAATAAGTTTAATTAGGGAATTAACAAATAGGTATAGCAAGCCTGGCCCACTTGGGATAGAAATTCGGGGTTTTCAGGTGGATTTGGGTCAAAACCGAACCAACCCATTTTTTTGTCTTTTTGAAATGGGTCGGTTTTAGGTTGACCCCAGATATCATTAATTCCTCTCTTTAACCCGACTCTAATCCGAAAAATTGGTTCACATTTTGGGTTCGAACCAAGTGCTTTCACCCCTAGCCTACTTGTAATGCTAAAGTTGAAAGCCACAAGGACTGATGTGGCTATTGTCCTGATTACTAGTCTCAGCCATAACTTGTACTTGTAGTGATAAATTTGTAACATTTTAGCTTTTAGGAACCCGATGTATCCGTCTTCATATAGTAGCGACCCATTCGCATTTATTCAAATTTCACTCCAGAACATTATACCTTCGTTTTCTTCATTCCAACCCACTACAACTTGATGGAATGGATAGTTTCCGGCCACACCTCACCCAAAATTGCTTTGGAGTGATTCATCCAAATCACTACCAAAACATTTACCATCTCTTTCAAAATCTAAAAACTATCAAAATTTTACCCAAATAATTTTATATCCTCTTAAATTTACATAAACATCTTTTTCACAAATATAAGAGAACTCTAAAATAGAACTCACCAAAATTACTTCTCTTGAAGAAGAGAATCCTAAACATGATCTTGAATCTTTACCTTTTCTCATTTTTTAAAAAACCACAACAATGTAAGACTAAAAATATTTTTTCTTTCAAGATGGTGTGTGTGTATAACATAGCACTCTCCTATTATGTATCTAACTCTCTTTCTATATTTTCTTTTTCTTTTCCATTCTGCTTCTCCACGTTTTCTCCTTTCATTTTCTCTTAATTTTGTTTTATTTCCTCCAACGTCTCTTTTTTTTTTTTGGTTTTAACTTTCTATTACTTTCTTCGGTCATAATTTGGGCTTTCTTTCTTTTCTCTTTTAATTTTTTTATTATTCTCTCTTCTTCCCTTTAATCACCGGCCAAACTTCAATCACTAATTTTGTTCCTTAATCTTGGCGCTCTTACAATTAATCAAAGAAGCTACGCTTACTAAAATTTTGGGGTTGTTACATCCTTTCCCTCTTAAAATAAGTTTCATCAGCGAAACTTACATCATCAACTATGAATATTAGGTGTTTCCTATGCATCTCTTACTCAAGTTCCTATATCCAATCACCCCTTTCCTTACAACCAACTTTATACACTTTTGGTCCATATTCTAATACTACAAATCACTTTATCTTATAACTGCAACATGTTGGCTTCATTAATCATTTAGTCCTCCACCAAGCTTCCACCATGCCACTTTGATATATTTATACTAGGGATGTCCCCAAAGCAAGAGAAGGCACTCTAATTATATAACTTGTGTTAGTCAATCGAAAGTAATTCAAACCTTCCCATAGCTATCATGGTTTATACTAAAAGATATTGAACAACTAAGACCTTTAAAACAATTGTCTGAACCACAACAGAAGCCTAGCTAGTCCTAAAACCCAAACTCAAGGCCTCACAGATTATTAAACCTATTGCTCTGATACCATTTCTGTTATGCCCCAAAGCCTACATTAAAAGTTCTAGGACAATGACACACTGCACATTTGAATAAATAAAATTTCCTCAAACAGGCAAGGCTACAAATATTCTAAATGAATCCAAATAACCATCACGTGTAATCCAAAACTCATTACTTATCTTTGGCTTTGAGTAGCAAAGCAACTACAATTGAAAATCTGATATATATGAAACATCTCTAACCTAAGAGCATTCATTAAAGCTCAATTTAATATTTTCTCCTATATATATATATATATATATATATATATATATAATGTATCTAACTCACTTTCTCTAATTTCTCTTTTTTTCCCATTCTTCTTCTCCATGTTTTCTCCTTTCGTTTTCTTGTAATTTTCTGTTATCTGCTTCTCCTTCCATGTCACTCCTTTTTTTTGTTCCAATTTTAAGTTTTAGTTCTTTTATTCCACCTTCTCCAGTCTTAAATTGGGCTTCCATTATTTTCTCTTTTAATTTTTTTATTATTCTCTTTCTTCTCCCCTTTAATCACTGGCCAAACTTCAATCACTAATTTTGTCCCTTAATCTTGGTGCTCCTACAGTTAATCAAACAAGCCAAGCTTACTAAAATTTTGGGGTTCTTACATTTGCAATGAGAGAAATCATGGCATGATTTTAACACAAGGCAAACTTGCTATGAAAATAATCATCAGAACTTTCATTGCAAAAATCCCTGTTGCTAATAAGGAATCATCGCGATATCGAGTCAAGCAGGAAATTCGATGGTTATATGATGATTCCAAGACGACGATTTCCCTTGGGGAAAGAGTGACGACTAAAATCATAGGAGAGCGTACCATCAATTCTGTGATGATTTGTGGTTCATATGTTTTTTTTAATTTTTTACTTTTGTGCATATAATGAATTAAACTAGTATATTATATTAATTTTTTTATTATATTAATATTATAGAAACTAATATTAATTTATTATTGCAAATAACAAAATATTATTAATATAAATATCAATAACTTACATAAATATGTCTCATAAATTGTTAATATAAATATCAATTAAGCCCCTAAACTTTAATTAATTATAAAATTATCCATAATTTTATCGCCTAAATTTATCACCTAACAAACACTATATTACCTATAATCACACAATCACCCATTATCACAAAATCACCTAGAATCACTGTAGCAACACTTTTTAAAAAACAAATCTGAGCTAAGGAAACATACACAATCACACAATCACTCAAATAATCACTAACATTTTACAATTTGCTACATAAACAAAATTAGGCTAAAGAGATAGCTTCATTAGTTGCTTCATTAGTTGGAATGCTTCTGGAAAATGAGAGAGGAGAGCATAATTCCTTTTGGAATGCTTTTAGAAGAATCGGACAATGGAGGAGAAGGGCAAATTGGAGAGACATTTGACGGATGGGGGAGAAGAGAGAAAAAGGAGGGAAGGGCATGGTGGTGGAGAGAAGTTGCTCAATAGATGAAGGATAAGGCAATGGAGAGAAGGAGATGAAAGGAGTGTAGTATGAATAAAAAATGAGAATGAGAGGGCAGATGTTTTTGGCTATTAGGAAAAGGGCGACGATTTAAATCGTTGCTTTTATTAGGACTATTAGCCTTGATTAGCTGTCAGAGTCAGAATTAAGATTAAATCATTGCAAATTTGTGATGCTTATAATTATTGCAATGTATTTAGTTATGATTTCACCATGTGGCACTCGGTGAACCCTCGAATCCTATCACACACACTGCAATGATTCAAATCGTTGCAGAAGTCCCTTACTTCCACAAGTGTATTTTAAAGTCTCCTACCTCCTTTAGCATGTCCTACTCCGGTCCATCTCATTGATAAATAGTTATCATGGACAAAAGATGCCTATGTAGCACCCATTCTACCACTTGTTATCCTATTTTATAACAACAAATGACTATACTAGAAGAACATGAATTTCATGCTAAAATTGACACAAACTTGTAATCATGGGGACTTAAAATGTACATTAGCCAAAAATCATCTGCTTCCCCAAAGCACCACAAACTGCTTGCTATTTAGGTTTCTGAACAAAAATAAAAAAACAACATATCAACTTTTGCGTTCCCTCTGTTGATGTGAGATACTTATTTGTTAACTGAATCTAAAACCTGACCCTTCATTTTAGAACATGAACAAGGGTGGTTTAGGTACAATTAGGGCTTTCTTTCACCTTTAACAACAGAATCTCGCCCAAGTCCTTGGCACAAATTATGTGAAGTTCACGAAATTACCCATTTCATAGACTGAATTGATTTATTTATGAGACCAATTGATCAATTTACTGCTGCAAGAATGCCTGCCATTGAAACCCCTATATGAAGAGCCTTAAGTTAACTTTCTTGACCATTGAGCAAGGCTCAATTTTGACAAACCCCACTTAGACTTTCTCTTTTTTCTTATGCATTTCTTACTTTTCATAGATGGAAGGGGTCAATGGAAGCATTCCCATGGTAGAGTAGGTGGGCATCTGTTTGATTTACTAGTGAGGGAACCATTGAGCATACCTTAGGCTGGTGTTCCTCTAAGGGACAATCAGGGTGTGCAACAATCTTGTTCCAACAATCGATCACAAGTGCATAATCGACAATAGGTTGACCTGGGTGATGGGGTTAGGGCCAAAGTAGAACTCAAGCGTTCTGATCCAAATGGAAGATAAGAAATGAATAAAGGTCATGTGATTCGCATAGGAGTGCCCTATACCTAATGGTTGATGCGCATCCGGTGGTGGGTTGGCATTAGTGGTAGCGATGGAAGGGGCGATTGAAAAATGGCTAACACTGGAGGATGTAGCGGGTGGTTGTAGGTGCGCGAGCTACTAGTGGTTTATGTACCCAAGATTGAGAATTTGTGCCAATTATAACCTAAATTTCATGTTTTCCAATCTGGTTATTTATTTTTATGAAATAGGATGGCATGTAGCAGAGTGGGTGCCATATAGGTATTTTCCATCCAGGAGAACGATTTAACTAATAAAATTGACCAAAATAGGACATGCTAAAAGAGTTAGTGGACTTTAAGAGGAACTTTTGGAGGTAAGGAACTACTTTAGGATGACCATTAAAGTAAAGAGACCATATTTGGATTTTCACCCTGAATTTTTATGTAGTATTAAAAGTGTCTTTAAAGAATCATTTATTTAGAATTTTCATAAGTGTCTCTCAAACTAAAAACAAATTAAATGATAAAAGATTATGTTTTTATGTTTATAGTATTTCATTATGTCTCATGGCAAAATGGTAGCAGATATTGCTATGATTTTGCTTCGTAAGCTACTATGATATAAATCACAGGACATGTGTCTTAATTTTTGGCCCCTAAAATTCCCCACCTTGGGTTTAAGATGATTTAAATTGTTGGTAGCAAAATCGTTGCAGTTTGTGATGATTTTTTATCATTGAAAATGCCATCATCAACAAAAAATTATCACAAAATTTCTCATTGATTGGTCAGCCCTTATTGAAGCATCAATTTCACAATGATTCTTTTTTGCCTCAATTTAAATTGTCACTATGCATCATTGCTTTAGCCTCATCCTCTTGTAATGCTAGTTTAGAATGTTTAGTGGGTTCACTATTCACATTTGTGTGTGTGATTTCATCATCAAATTTATTGATTATACAATAAGTTTGATCTACTTGTGGCTGAGTTCAATTATTTGGTGGGTTAGCAGGTTGTGTTCTGTTGGGATGATTGGCTAAAATTCAAAAAAAAAAAAGGATTCAAAGTTGTTAGTAATCCAATCTGTTTTAGGATAGGGTTTAGGTTTTGTTAAGGATTTAGTTTTCCTATTTTAATCTAAGTTAGGATTTGTAGATCTATAAATAGGTTTTGATTTCTAAGGTTTGAGGGAACTGGAGTTTGCAACTGTGTTTGAGTTTTGATACCAAAAAAGTTATGGTCATTATAGGTGAGCATGAAAAAAATATCATAGTATGTACAATGTTTAAGTTTTGTAAATAGAGTGCAGACAAACACCAAGAGCACATTTCCCTCAAAATAGGTTCCACCCAATGTGATTTGAACTTGTCAAGGCCAGACATTCGTACACCAGAAATCTAAGGCAAAAAATAATCTAGATGAGGAATTAATTTATTGATGAAGATAAGATGGGCAATAAAATAAATGAAAACTAAACCCAATAATAAAATGCAAATTGAAAACATGACACAATTTTTTTTATCAAAAATAAACTTCTTTAATAAAGCTAGCAAGCAACTAGGCAAATAATCATACAAGAAGCTTTTTCAAGAAACAAGCATCACAAAAGTTTTAAAACAATGCTGCGCTACTAGCTACTTATGAAAACACCCACCTTCATAACTAGAAGCCAATCCTAGATATCTAAGTCTAGGTCTAGAATCCAGCATGCAAAGAGATATTGACACTGTCCTAGAAGGCTTTCTAGAAAAAAAAAAATTACCTTTTTTATGACCCATCCATTCCAATAGCAACTCAAACTCCTACTTCTCACCAAGTTATTTTCATCCATATATTGCACTGGAGAGTTAACCATAAATTCACAATCTTGACTGAGCTTCCAAATCTACTTTTTGTGTTGGGATAAGTTATTATTCAGTCTTAAAACTTTACAAATTTTTCCAATTTAGTCCTAAAATTCATCAACTTGCCAAAGCAGTCCTAAAACTATGAAATCATTAGTTCTATAAGTCCTAATTTAGATATCCTGCTACGAGGCAAATGGAAAAGCTGAGTTGGCACATAACTACTGTTAAATGCTAACTTTTTTACTCATTTGTATATTATTGGTAACTTTGGGAATTGAATTTCTCAAAATGAAAAAAAAAATAGGAATTAAAACACTCATTTCTCCACTTTTAAAACAAAAAATGCAAGTTTGTTTATGTCTAGCTCTACTACGATAAACAAGCCTCTGGTTCTATCATTGGGGCTTCAATCCGGTGGTCTGTTCATGTCAATTTAATTAACAATAACTGGAAAGAAGCATGTATATATAGGAAAAAATGGAGACAAGAGATTCAGCATATTTAGGGGAAGAAAATCAACTTCGCATAGGAGAGATTTTCTTGAACAACTTCAGCAGCGACGAGATAGTGAGAAATGACGACCTTCAATCTTCTTTGCAGTTATGGCATTAGTGATAACTGGGTAGCCTCCGGCAAGGCGGGAGGGGGACGGTGGTGTCAGATTTAATAGATCCAATGCTCGAATAAGGCGAAGCTTAGGTTTCGAAAGAGCATCTGGGTTTCCACCCTTAGATTCCAACTCTAGCATCTATCTACATCAATCCCAACCATTTAAAACTCATTTTTCACTTTTAAAATCTCTCTTCAAACCAACTCTCCTATACTACCCAAGACTTCTCTTTGCAAACCCCCATCTTCCACATATATTGACTTAATCATTTATTTCCACAATAGTTCATACTCATTCTCCACCTTAAATTGCCAAATCCATTTACATAGTAAAGCTACATTCCTCTCCTAAGACTACCCATGCTAAACCCTCAAATTTCTATGATTACCACCTTTTCCCAAATTACCCAACAAATTTTCCTACCATCCCTAAAGCCACCCTAGAAAAAATTTTCATCAAGAATGTTTACAATTCTCAACATAGCCTTGAATAAGGAAAGAAAGTACAAGGTTATACTAGAAATGCATGATTTCAGAAGCATAGGCTTGTCTCTTACAAATAATATCATTGCCTTCCAGTATCTAGGTTTTTTTCTTACTCGGTCAATCACAATCCTCCAAGAACCACTTCCTTTCATCTTTGCACCTAATGGCAAACCTAAGTAGTTAAAATTGTTAGTGTTAATGATTAAAAAGTGTGTCTAGAAAGTCAGAAGTCTAAATAAATTCATTAAAAATTTATGTCTGTAACTTTGAGATAATTAATATATAAAAAAGTTTTTGCCTAATAGATATAGAAATGTTTTTGCATAACTTTGATCATGGATCATCTTGGTAACCATTGCAATTACTTGCTTGTTGGATTGGTTTAGATTGCTTTGAAACCCTTAATTAGAAATCACTTAAACAATTCTATGATTGCAAGCAAAACATATTCTCTAACTATTTGCGTGGCATGGTAGAATCAAACCTATATGATTGTCCTATTTACTTCAATTATCATCCAAATTTTATTGCTATCTTTAAAGATCCAACATGTCATGAAAGCGTTATCTACAAAAACTATATACAACATCTATTTTTTATATGCTTCAAGGTTCCCAAAGTTTGGCACTAGTTTATAGATATTACAAAGTTATGACTATAGAAATAAAACCAAAAGCACTAGACTTTGATACAAGAAAAAAAACACTACTGTTATAAGCTAGCTAATAAAATTCATGTAGCCATGCCATTTAATGGTAACAAAGTGGAGTGATATCCATATACCTAAAAGATGAATTTTTCAAACCAAAAGAAAAACCTATAAAGCCTTTAAAACCTCAAGAAACACAAAAACTATTGATCATCAAAATGGTGAGGTTAAGAGAGAAGGTTTAGCAAAGATAGAGATATAAGAATACGCTTCTTGGAGTCAAAACATAGAAATACTCCTTCACGAGCTAGTTACAGACCTGCTCAAGCCTCTTTTTCAACCTTTCAAATTCTAAACATGAAAAGGTATTAGGATGAATTAGGGAGTTTGTAGAACAAGTCTTTCATCCGGTTTATAATGTGAATTCCACAACTTATGAAAAATGTCAAACATTTAAATAATCGAAGGAAGTAAGGTCTATGGGTTAACTTGATATAAGCTTTTTGTACTTCCAATTTAATGTTACAAAAGAGCCATTCAAGATATACGACAAAATTCTAAATGATGATTTCTAGTGTAACTAAAATGAAATCAAAGGATGTTGGTTAGCTAACACACACAGCAAGGAAGAAAGAAAAACCATTAAAGAGCTTTGATATCAATAAAATCAGATGAACCAAGAAAAACCTTAAGTTATTTGAGTGGTTTATCCCCACAATTGTCTTGGGTGAAGAAACTGTCTTTGACATGTTAGAAAAAACTTTGTTAACCTAAAAAAGAAAAAATTGACAATAGTTAACAATAGTTCACACGTTGTCAGCCACACACTATAACAAATTAGCATTTTTTTTATGCCCACAAGCATAGCAAAATTGTAGCAAAAAAAAAATTGCTACAATCAAAATTATTGCATTAAAAGGTTGGAAATATCTAGGTATAGACAAAAATAATCACAGAATTAGGGCATTCCTCTGATGATTACAATCATTGTAAATATAGTAACAAAACAGTGACAATTACATATAGAAATACCTATGTGATGATTTTTTGTTAAAGAAGATTCTTCCATAATCATAAACTCACACTATACCAACTGCTAAATAATGTCACTAACTGTAGCCTTGGTTTAGTGCTTCATCTCTTCCTAAACCTTAGCCTGGAACCAAGGGAATTGGTAGTGCAAGTCATCATTCTCTACCCTCAGTTGAGCAATCTCAGCTAATTGGTCATTATTGTATGGCATATAATGAAGTTGGGAAGGAAAAATTACCTGGCATGAGCCAAAAGTATTAAGATCTATGGAGCGAGGTGGAAGAACCGGTATGCTACACTTCTTTGGCAGGCTAGCTAACTTGCACCATGGGTTGTCATCAAACTAGGGATAGTCTTATCATTTTGAGTACTTCTAGGTGATCTACTCAATGTATGCGTTCTAAAATATAAAAAATAGAGTTTACAAAAATTTTCATATAAGATACTTGTAGCTTTAAGAATAAGAAATTAGAAACCATTACCTGAGTTGACATGCGACCAGATAGTCTAGCTAATAAGGCTTTTTTTATGTATGCAGCCTGGTCCACCACTCCTTAAACATGAGGTCTTCTTCATTTTGTACTTTCATTTAGACCAATTTAAAGTGCATTAACAAATGAAATAATTATGTATGTATTTTGCAAGAAAAAAAATAAGTTGTACTAAAGATTAGTTTTTAACATCTGATCCTAGTGCATCATGCTAGAAATGAAGCCCGTGGTGTGCTTCTATATGGCTCCTAGGTAGCTGGCTACATGCTTGGTAGGGGAACCAACTATGGGCCACATTTTCCAGCTTTCATTCTACCATTGGTCATATAGTTAACGACATAAATACATTTCATGCTGAGAAGCAAGTGTAGCCATAGATGGGTATAGTTAGTGTTTTTGGAGAAGTGCGAGATCTTTTGCACTAACTCTTTCTTCTAATAATAAACTCAGTTCCTCAAGGAACTCTTGGTATACTGGAAGATGAGGTAGCAAATCTGGCCAAGTCCTATAAGTCCCGCTGACAGTACTCCTGAAATGATACATAGTCAATTTAAAAAACCTATAATGAAATTTATATCATGATAATTATGTTGGTTAATTAAAAAAGTATTTAATTTGTGAAGTTAGATGCTCTTATATTACGTGTACTTAGTGCATATGTGTCCTCTGTCGAGTCGAGGGATCTGCGACCATGAGTGCCAAGGTCCATGCCATAGCTCCTACATTGAAGATGGACCTCTAGGGTTTAGCAAGCCATCCTCAGTTTGCTTGTCATCGGACGATGGCACAACAAAGTGGTTATGTTGAAGGACCTGAGCCTGCAAGTAGTTTCGTGCTGGTTGGGCAAATATCAGCTCTGAATCAATAAGGTCATTGTACAATAACTCTCCACTGTTATGATGGGCTCAGGGTTGGGACCCATCTATGGGTTTGTACAATGATGTTTTGGACAAGAATGAAATGTGTTTGAAACGCCCACCCCGAAGTGATAGCTTATGGCTAGGTTGATCATGTGCTAGCCCCATAAGCATAAGGCACATGCTGGTGCAGAACTAGGGTGGGTGGCCACTTGTAAATCGGAAGTTTGCAACATTGTGGCTGATGAATCGAATGGCCAGCTACCATGTGGTGACTAAGTATTGCACCAACCATGTTGTGGATCCTGAAGATAGCCGTTTTTCCCCTTACCTGACCTAGTCTACTAAAAACCCAGGTGTACATTCTAAAGTATGAAAGGTTTTGACGAATTGTTATTTTTTAGTACAATTTATTAAAATTTAAATTAATTACTAATTACGAGCCTATTCTCGGCAATTTAAAGTAATTATGAACACTTAAGTCCCTTAGTTTCCAAATTTTAGCAATCAAGTATTGAAATTCCTAATTAAATTTCTAATTTCAACTATTTAGTTGTTGAAATTTTATCCATTTATAATTAAGTTCTATAGTTTTTAAAATTTTAGAGCTAAGTAATTATATTATGGCTCTTATCACAATTATGTACCTGTAATTTACAACTATCGCGGAACGGGGTCCTAGCGCCTCAAATTTCTTGACTTATAGGCCCTTAGGGACTATGAATCCCACTTAGTTACTGTTGGCTAACTATTACTCGCCGGTATATTTTAAAAAAATTTACGTGCAACTAGTTTCTTAGCTTACACTGCAAAAGATATGCGTGCTTTTGTCTTGGCAATGCAAACGAATAAGTAAACTATTTTGTTAAAAACATTGCTCGAGCATTTCATTTAAAACATTCTTAAATCGTGCCAAGACAGGGAAATGCTAATTACTTCGACTTCAAGTAATAGTCTGTGCACATTTAACAACACTAGTATGCACCCAAAAGTAACTCAATGGTTTTACACCACAATGTATCCTAATAGAGGCAACACCTTAGTACACAAGGTACTATATACATGAGACAAAAACCTAACTAAGATTCTTTACTTGAGCCCCACCTTTGAGCTATCAAAGCTCCAAGTGCAAGCCCTTCCTTAGTCCTTGTGCACTACTTAGCCTCTACATTGTAAAGGCATAGAACTTAGTCAGTATGTAGCTTAGTCCATAAGTCAACTTAGAATCACAAGGATTCTAGAGAAAGAATACTTGCAAAAAGATAAAGCTTAGCCCACAATTATCCACTAGTTGTTAGGCCCGATATTAAAACTTGCACAACAAACTTAAGGAAGTGAGTACATGAATGCACTCAGTAAGGGTCCCTTGGGGTACCTGCAAAGAAGATAGTGGCAAGCCAACATGCAACCATGACAAACAAACAATCAAGTAGCCAACCAACAAGCAACTCAAGACAACAACATGTAAGATTTGCAATGCATGAGTGTATGATATGTAATTCACACAATCTTTGGGACTTCTTGCACACTGAGTGCCTTATATTTGCCGTGAGCCCAAATGGAGGAGGTACTTAAGACACTGGCCCTCGTATCCCAAATACTTTACCTCCTTTAAGTCCCACTTACGAGTCCTGGAGTAGATTGTCACCTCCTCTCAAACTTACCCGCCTTACCCTTAATTTATTGTACAAGGTAACCATCTTATGTGGTTTAACTGGCCAAACCCTTAGAGTTTGGCTGAGAGCTCCTTAGTGGCTCACTTACCAAACCAAATGGTTCAGTTTGGATTTTCTTAGGTTCCTTATTCAGTTTTCTTAGGTTTGAGACCTTTTTCTTCTAGGCCAATGTAGCCTTTGAAACCGACTTAATCCCCCTTAATTCCCACTTGAAAACTTGAGCACTTTTAGCCCTTTGCCACTCTATGTGACTCTAACTTAACCACCCTACTTAGCTACCTCTTAAATAATGCATAATTCTTAACTTAGGAATGAGTCTAAGACCCAACCAAGGCTACGAAACATCTTAAACATCTTAAAGTTTGAGACATTCTTAGGATGCCTCAAGCTTGAGTGACTAATGTGTGGGCAGTGCCGTCGGTGACGCGTCACCAAAGGCATTGACGCTCAAGAAAATCTAATGCCTAAGGGCGACGCGTCTCCAGTTCACGTCGCCAATGAATTTATAGCATTGTGCGACAGCGTGCGAACTTGCACGAAACTTGCTCAAACTCTCTTATCCTATGTTCGATTCACATAGGTCTTGTTTCTATTTCATTCCCACATATAACACTATATTTCAATGCATTATTTATGCTAAATTAACTTGAACCCTTACCTCAAACTCAGCCATGAAGCAAGAATTGAAGTACATGCTCTCTTTAGCTCAACCAAGATCTCTTGAGTTCCAATCCTAAAACCAACGTGATATGACACCAAGAACCTCAAATCAAGACCCTTTCAAGCTATGGGAACAACTTAGAACTAGCCCAAATAAAACCAAGAAGCTTACCTAAGGTTTCAAGTCCAAAACAAGCATCCAAGAGCCAGATTAAAGCAATAACACCAAAATGGAACTTGAGGCATCTTGTAATCATCTTCGGGTCTTCAAATTCAATGGGAATTTGTAGAATTGGGGAGCTTTGGAGCAAAAATTTTGGTGGGGAGAGGAAACAATGAATGTTGGGAAAGAAAGCAAATGGTAAATGAGGTCAACTAACCCAAAAAATATCCTAACTCCCCCACTAAGGCATACTTCTTGTTTTCTTGCTCCTTGACCCTTAAGTTCTCATTTATTTTAGTTTGCTCACCAAACTCTCACCTAAAACTGCCTTTCCTTTGTCCTAAAGATGCCCCAGAGCCTCTTGTACTAGTCCTCTTGGACACTTAAGCCACTTAAGACATAAATGGCTCAATTTAACACTTAGTGAAACTTTTTACTATTTTCCTTCAAAGACAGTTCTAATAGCTAGGATAACTAATGGTCTTGACTTAACTAGGCCAAATTTCTTACATAACCCGAATTTCACCAAATTATAGTCATGTTATTCACTTGGATCAAAATTATCATTTTGGCCCTTTTTGACGTTTAGGTACCAAACCACACTTAGGAACTCAATTACTTAGCTAAGCTTGTCTTTCTTGCTTAACAAGGTGCCAACTTGAGGTACTTAATTTAAAAACACTTAAATAAACTAAAAATATAATACTTACTTGGTTAAAACCCGTCATTAACTAAGAGAGCCGTCACAATAACAACCATGACTTTTTTAAATTGTTCAATTTGGTCCATCTATTTTACAAAGTTTACAATCCCTTTCAAAGTTGTTATCATTATTTGCAATTAGTAGAATTGTTCTTTTTTAAAAATTAATTAGTCCATATTCAGTTATGGTGCAATTAAGTCCCTGCAAATCAGTACCAACATATACTAAAAAATGTTCAATTAAGTCCCCAAACTAATATGGTTCAACATATTCACCTAGAAATGGTCCACCCATAAATTGTCCAACCATGTCACCAACACACACATATCAACACATAAAAAATTCATGAACTCAGCTTGCAAAATCACATAAATCATCAACATCTTTTTACGGTACTAACTTGTAACCACTCATACTTAGAAAAAATTAAAAAAAAATATTGAGATTTTGGGTACCTAGTGTAGAAAGGATGATCTAACACTGCACTATGATCAAAATGTGACCACAATGACCGAAATCACAACAACACGTTGGGACTAGGGCTATTCATGCAACATGCTCAACCCATTTAACTGATCGGTTTGAACTGAATTGATCTGATAGTCATGCAAGTTTTTTTGCAAGTTAAGGTTAGATTAAGTAGTAAAAATAGAAACCCGATATACATGTCGATAAGTTTAGGTAGTAAAATAAATATTTGGCAAACTTGAACTAGCCTTATTTATTTATGTTTAAGTTAATTAGCTTGGCCCATCATATCCTAGCCCGAAAAAGTCATGACCCCAACTTCTATGCACCCAATTCCTAATCTTGATTCCTAATTGCTACTCTTTTATCCCCTTTGAGCTCTCTTTCGCTGGACTCACCTCTTTTCCTTCTTGCTAGAGTCACTCTTCTTAACATCAAACTCAGAATGAAGTACAAACCCAACAGAACTCGAAGCATGTAAGCCAAAGAACTCAGTCTCCAAGCACCATTTACCATCTTTATAGATTCAAGTATCACTAATGACCTTGCTTTAAATCCTTCTTTTCTTCATGCAGTATTATGAGCAACCATAGTTGTGTTATTGGTTACTTAACTTTTAACAGTTTCATATTTTGACTTTAGTTTATTTTGTCGATGAGTTCAATTGGTGAAGTTTTTTCTTTTAATTCTAATTTTAGCTTGTTTGGTGGATTTACATTTTAATGTTATTATATGTTGTTTACGTGTTTTGCATATGCACCATGTTGTTTATAGGAGAAGTTGAAATCTAGTCATACTAAATCAACCTGCATATCTTTTACATATGGGTAGCCTAAAATTGATATGAGTAAGGTCAAGTTTTGGTGAAGCCACACTACAAACACGCCTAGTCAAGACACGGTTGGGAGGATGTTTAGAGTCTTTGTGTGTGAGTGTGAAGAGAGAAGATGAGTTTGAGAGGGAGAAAGTAGTTTTCCCATTTCTCAAATGGAATTTTTTTTTCAACAAACTATCAAAGAAATATAACTTCTTAAAATATAAAAATTTAAGAAATTATTTTACTAATCCAAATGCAATATTATTTACTTTCTTTTCTCTACAATTGCTATTAGATCATTTTTGTGCACTAAAATTGTAGAATATTGTTACTCTCCGAAAATTTTGTTCTGTGAGATTTTGAAAATCTTTAAACCAGTTATACCAACTAAGTTGACTTGTTGCGAATGCATAATGATTATTGAATCCAATTCGATCTCTCATTGTCATGTGAAGCATGTCTTATCTTTAAGAAAAGAAACAGTAGTACCGTGTTTAATTTACCGATAAAACGGTAATGTAAAGCGACATCTACAAATAAAGCCAAGATTTAAGGTGTAGTGCCATATTCCACACAAAATAAAATCCAAAACTAAGCTCATTGAAGCCGAGGTCCTTCAAGGTATATATAGCAAATCCTTTCACATTCTAAACTAGGTTTAGAATTATTAACTCTAATATATATTTTTGTAATAGATTGTATTAACTTTTATATAATAAAAAAACAAACAGTAATATTATAATCTTTTTGTTTCTAATAAAGACGAGAAAAATTGTGATTCATGAGGTCTTCCGTACTTGTTCAAATAAATAAGAGAAAAACAAACAACCTGGTTCGAAGGGTCGAAAGGTATATATAAAATTGTGTTACTAACAGCACGAGACACGGCGACGTTTGTCTCTATTATCACACAGGCGGTGCGCCCTGGGCAGCCTGTTATTTCTAACGCACGCGAAACATGGTAACCTTTTGTCTCTTGGCAAGAGGCATAGTTTTTTTATTATCTTTCTGGAAAAGCTGATAAATGGCCAGGCCCACTTTGAAAAACTGGAAACGTGGAAATTCGATTTTAAGCTTGAAAGATCGAAATTTGTCTTACTGGTGGCCTGAGGCACGAAACTATTTGTCGTTGGGTGACCGGTAACCGGCTTCCAAGGGTCGTGAGTCACGGTTTCGTTTGTCCTTTGGGTGGGCGGTAAGGCCTGTATAAACCACCATTATAAAGCTATACATAACCGTTGAGTTGAATAGCTATTTGGTGCACCTGATCTATGGTGCTATATTTATTTATGATATTTATGAAACTTTCATTACGGCATAAACACCACATCTTTGGAAATAAACATCATCTTATACAAGACTGTTAACACATCTTGAACAATATATTTTTTTGAAAGGAACAACACTTTACAAAACAATACATTTTTCTAAAGCGAACAACATTTCTTATTAAATTAAACAATACTCCCTTTGACCTATATTCTTTGCATCATTCACTTTTCAGTAATTAATTTATAATTTTTTATTTTGAACATTTTATTATATAAATGAAGAACTTTTATATAAGAATGATAAATCAAGACATATAGTTTCTACATATATTTTTTAAAAATTTTCTTTAACAAATACTAATATGAATAAATTTAAGTCAAATCATGTGAAAAAGTCAAATGGTGCAAAGAATATGAGACGGAGATAATATTATATATGAATAGTTATTTTTTTTTTCTAAAATTAATAATATTTTATACAACACTACATTTTAAGAATGGAACAACACTTCTAACAGAATAGAACAATATCGTTTCCAAACAACATATAACAGATCAACACACATATCTAAATCGAACAACATTTATTATTACATCGAACAACATTATTTATAAATAGTTTTTCTTAGGAAATGAATAACATCTTACAATACAACAAATTTGTAAAAATCAAACTACAATTCTGATTGTTGTGGAACAGGGCACTAGTGCCCTGATTTTACTAACACTGGTAGGCTTTGGGAACTATGATCCCACGTAGGTTACAATTGGCTAGTTATTACTCATGAAGTAACTTAAATCATTACGTGCAACTAGTTACTTAGCCTATCCTGCATAAAAAACATGCATGTGTCGTCCTAGCTATGTAATAACAACAAATTGAAACAACATTGAAACTAGTGTCACAACAATTAATAAAAACATAATTCAAAACAAGCCAAGGTATAAAAACTTTAGTTACTTTAACTTCGAGTAACAGCTATGTGCATATAACTCAATCTTATATACACCCAAACGTAACCCTAGTGTTATACACACCAATGGACACTAGTAGACGCAATATCTTTGTATGAAAATATCATACATATAAAAGAAGCCACATACAACTACTAAGATTCATTCTTAGCTCTTTACCCAAGTAAATTAGCTTCAAGTGATGAGCCACACTTTTCTTATGCTCACTTAGCCTTAAACTAAAAGGCAAACACTTTGGTCAGTACTAGCTTATGTCATAAGTAACTTAGCAACTTGGGGTTTTCTACTTAGAGAATACCTTGAATCCAATAAACTTAGCCTTAACAGCTACCCCTTACCAACTGTTAAGCCCAACTAGCCCGCTTAATACCTGTATAACACTGAAAGGGTGAGTACTCTAAAGTACTCAGTAAGAGATTCGACACCTGCAGGGGAAAACAAATGAAAGCATGCAAAGCACGACAAACACATATATACATACATACATACATATATATATATATATATATATATATATATATATATATATATATATAACATACAAAGCAAAGCAAGCAACCAACAACACAACCAAAAACAAGAATAAGAACAACAACGAACAATGCAAATAATGGATGGATGGATGAATGAATGAATGAAATATGCACATACGAATGCACTTAGGACTTCCTTACCCGAAGGTGCACTAGACTTGCCGTGAGCTCATATAGCTGGCATACTTGGATACTAGCCCTCGTATCTATGCTAACACTTAACCAACCCCATGAAGTCCTCTTACGGGTGCCTTAAAGTAAGTCATCATTTACTCAACCCTTGCCTACCATTGATGAGTTACTTAGACTAAACCACCGCTTACTCATTCCTTACCTGTCTCTTCCCTTAACCTATTGTGTAGGATAGTTGCCTTATGTGGTTAAACTTGCCAAGCTGTTTGAGCTTAGCTTAAGGCTCTTTAGTGGCTTACTTACCAAATCATAAGGTTTGGTTGGGATCCTTTTGGGTTTTCTTTTCATTTCCTGAAGCTCTATAACCTCCTACTTGAGCTAACAAAGAATCTAAAACCCGTCTTAATCCCTTTAGTGTTCTCTTAGCAACTTAAGCACTTTTTAACCCTCTTAGCCACCATTACTTACCCTACCTTAATCACACCACTTAGTTACCACCCAAATAATGCATAATTTCCAACTTAGGGATGAGTTCTAGACCCAACCGAGGCTATGAAACATCTTAAATTGGCCTAGAGAATATAACCGAGAGATTGAGACACTCTTAGGATGTCCCAAGCTTGATGGACTTATGCCTTGGCGACGCCATCGGCGACACGTTGCCAACGGCATTAATTATCGTGTTCCCTGGAAGATCACCAGTGACACATCACCACCTTGCATCGCCACCAACGACGCTTTGCCAAATGACGTCATCAACGGTGACATGTCACCAATGCTCTACAACATTGTGTGACTACGTGCAAACTTACACGAAACTTGCTCAATCTTTCAATTGTTAAAGGTAATTCACATGGGCCTTATTTCTACTTCATTCACACATGTAATACTACATTTCTATGCATTATTTGAGCTGAATTAACTTAAATCCCTTATCTCAAAAATCCCGCTTAAAGCAGTAAACAAACAACAAGCACACTTGAGCTCTAATTGAGTTCCTTTGAGTTCTAAGCTTGAATTCAACCAAATTGGACACCAAGGGCACAAAATTAAAGACCATTTCTAACCATTTAACAAGCTTAGAACTAATCCACATGGATCAAATATGTTTACCTTAGGGTTTGAACCAAAAACTTGCAGGAACAACTCCAAATGCACCAATTCCACAAAAAATGAGCTAAGGGCTTGTTGGGATGGCTTTGGGACCTTCAAATTTCATGGAATTTTTGGTGAAATAGGAGCTTTGATGAAGAAGAACTATGGAGGAGAGAGTGCGATGGAAATGGAGTGAAGAAGATGATGAATAGTGCTATCCATCTCTTTTTACAATAACCAACTACTCCAACTTAACCTAATTCTCTTCTACTTGTCACTTTGGCCCTCAAACTTAGCTTTGAAACACTTAGGTCACTTAAACTCTTCCTACACAAACACTCCTTAGTCTCATTGAAAGGTTTTTCTTACCCAAACACTTTGCCTTTAAGTCACTAAGTCATTAGAAGATATGATAGCTCAATTTAACACTTAGTGCATTTTTCATCCTTAACTTCCACTTTTGGTTCAAATGGCTAGAAACACTTATGGTTTTAACTTATTTAACTAAAAACACTTGCATGAACCTAATTTTGCTAAAATTACGGTCATGCCACTAACTTAGGCCAAAATTACCATTTTGCCTTTTTTACCCTTTAGGTGCCAATTACACTTTGGAACTCAGCTTAACCTTACTTAGTCTGCTTTTCTTGCTTAACCAAACTTATATGTGAAAAATAACTTGGAATTTACTTATCTCGACATACAAGCTTGGGGAAGTACTTGGAGAGCCTTTATACTTACTGAACGAAACAATATCATTTATGAATAACACATCTTAGAAAATGAACATCATATTATAGAATAGCACATTTGTCTAAATGCAATAACATTTCTTATTAAATCAAACAACATTATATGCAAACAGGATTTTTTACAAAATGATTGGCCATTTTTGGTACATAGAAGCTTTGGCACAATAATTCAAATCCACATTGGTATTTTGCTAATTATTGACTGATGATTGCTTCAATTTGGGAAAAAGAAAATAGACAACAGGGGCTTTTATTCACAAAAAATTGGTTTCTCACTAGCTTGAAGATGATGGCAATATGGTTAAGGTCAAATCAGCCGACGCTGGGTTCATGATTTTCTCACCAACAAAGAACATTTCTTTTCCACAGTCCTATAGCTATAGCAATACAATGTAGAGCTAGAGCTTCTCCTCCTCTCTACCTTGGTTTCTGTCACTTCTTGGTCGCTTCACCACCTCTAAGGGAAAAGGAAAAGTCCTTTGTAGATCAAGAACCTATCCTTGCTGGTGATCGCAGAGTTTCTCAATGATGATTATGGGAAGGATGGGAGTTACAGTAAGGATTTGATGAAGATGCTGTTATTTAGGCCACCGAAGATAACTTATGGGCCACTGGATTGTATGAGTTGGAATGGATCTTCAAGATTCGGAAGATCAATGGGAGATTAATTGCCATTGGTGGGGAAGAGGTCAAGTTTGACAGAGGAAAGTAAGATATATGTAGTGAAGAATGCAACCAAATGAGTGAGTGTCACAATTGTCAATAAGTTGAAAGTATGGAAGTAATGCACTTGTAAAGAAGGAGTATTTTAGCCTTGCCATATGATGTTAGAAATAGTACTTACTTTAATGTGATATTGGGAATAGTACTACCGCCCACAACAATAGTGGTCCTCAATTAACTATTTCCAACCCATTTTTTTTCTTGAATTTTGCCTCGCTGCATTCAGTTCATCTCTTCTGTCTTCTTCAGCCAACACTCTAATCACCAATCCCAACCCATAGGTCCATCCCGCTAGCTATTCCTAATGCTTCTATCCATTTAATCCAATTTCCTCTTTTTTTTTTTGCACACCAAAACAAAAAGGTTAATTAAAGAATATTATATATTCTTTTGGCACAGAAAAAACATATTTATAATGTTATAGGACAATGAGTTACTTATAGAATAGGGGAATGGGAAATCCTTACTTTTCTTTGGATTTAAAGGGCAATCTAAATCAGCATTAGTTAGGATTATGTAGAGAATTTATGGAGGCCAATTAATTATGACTTAGTTTTGACTTCGTAGCATGTTCAATATTTTTTATATAAATATAAAAAATATGAAAATTTTGTATATTCGTTGATCAAGGCACAACAAAGTATTGGCTGTTTACTAGTCTATACCCCAAGTCTCCTATAACCAAGTGCTCAACAGCACAAGCAAGTGTAGCTTACCACTAGTTTTCCATACACGAAAGCATCTCAATCTCATCGGTAATATCTCTTACTGTTTGTTATTATTTTATTATTATTATTATTATTATTATTTATGCTTTCATTTTCTTTGAAACTTCAAATAACTCCTAACATTGTCTTTCTGCAATAATAACTCCTAACATTTATGGTCAATTTTAGATAACTTTATAATAAGCTCTTTTTTATGAAAAAAAACAAAAAAAAATCATACACCAACAAGCGTTCATGTTTTGAATTTCATCGTATGACAGAAGTTAGCTATGTGCATGCAGGCATTGTTTACATCTATCCCTGAAGGTGATGGCCCAATTAATTTTGCGAACGTGAATACCAAACAAGGGTTGAGGCAAATTGCGATCAAGGTAAACTGTACTGCTTATGAGTTGTGAACACATTTACCTTTCTACTACCATTTTAGTCACCGTTCAACACTACAAGGAGAACAATGTATTTGAGATGAGAAAAAATATAGAGAAACCGTAAAAAATGGTTATTTCCTACAATTAAAACCGTCAAACAAAACTATAGGAAAAAGTAGTGTCGGAAATAAAAAATGTCAGATAAGCGTAGACCCATCCTATACTATTGTGATATCTGTGGACTCCAACTTGTCCAATGGTTTTGAGGTGCATTAAATCCTACACTTTTCTGACAAATCTATTTTCTACGGCTTTCTAACCCTACTATCCTATAGTTTTGTAATATCTATGGACCCCATCTTGTTTGACGATTTTTTGACCTTAGTGATCCTACATTTTTCTGACTCCTAGTCCAACAGTTTTCTGACTTCACTAGTCCGATGATTTTATGACTAAATTACCTCCTACATTTTTATAACAGCCATTTATCCTACAATTTTTTCACTACATTATTTCCTACGATTGTTCCTACGATTTTGTGACATTGTAAATTTATGTAAATTAATTTATACACAAATTAAAAACATATTATATAGCATTATATATATACATATTTTATACATTATGACATATATAAAGATTGTATACATTATTAAGAACATATTATATATATATATATATAATTGATCAAATTAGTTAATATTTCACTAAATATAGAAGTAATCAAATTGTACAGGAAAAGTCAATTACAAATAGTTGGAGATGTAATATAAAATCAATAGGATACCATGTCGGGCTGATCATCGTTATCACGCTAGCTACCATCGTCGTCACGATGCTGACTGGAGGATCCGGTCTATAAATCGTCTAAGAAAGCTGATGCAAGTATAATCCCCTACTGGACCAACCTGTTAAGCATAGTGCTCATTGCAGCCTCAATTTCTCACTAGACCTGACTACAAACCTCTATCTGTAACCGAGGAAAATCACTTTGTAGTTGGGTGTTCTCAGCCCTCAGTTGAGCAATCTCAACCAAATCAGCACGTGGAGCCTAAAAAATTTGGTAATTATGTAGCAATTAGCAATGTAAAAGTGATGAAATTAATGTATTGAGTTAAATAAAAATAAAAAATACCCGATTTCATCCAAAGTGTGAAGATCAGCGAGTTAGAGTGGAACACCCGGTAGTCGACCTTTTTTTGGTTGGCCTCGTATCTCGTTCCAGACCTGTGCATCGAACTACGGGCGGTCATTCAGATTCAAGTATTTTTCTTGAATCTGCTGCACCTATCCCTCCTGCAGGTAGTAAGGCACATAATATATTTTTAAAACATTGTTAGCACTAGAAATAAAAATTTATTACTTGTAGTAGCTATGCAATCGGATTGATGGGCTAATTAGTCTTCTTGCGTCTATGAGTATGAGACCACCACTCATCAAATGATGGCTCAACTCCATCTCGTTTTTTGGTCTACACATTTTTGCATATCATTAAAAATTTTAGTAAATAATAAATCGTGTAAAAAATTGTAACGTGTGTAAGGAAGAAGTTGGTACTATACGATCCCAACGCATCTCGCCTGGGATGGAGCCCATCGTGTGCTTCGGAACAAGGCCAGAGGCATCCGTCATGTGTTCGGCATGGGAACCAACCACCGATAACTTTTTCCATCTCTCCTGCTGCCACTGGTCACACAACTAATTCCATATGTGCTAACAAAGAAGTTTGGCTATAGCAAATTGTAGTTTGGGTTGGCAAAGAAGTTGGGTATCTTCTGAATCATAGCGTTCCTCCAGTGATAGATGCAGTTTCGTATAGACCGTGAGCAATAATTGAACACGAGATGGCAAATGTGGCCATGGTCCATCTATAATAATTATGCAATATCAAAAGAGAGAAAAATATCAACTAGTGCATATAGAAACTAGCATTTAAAAATCCATCGGAAACTAATTGCCTCTAACTTAGTGATGTGCTCCTCTCATAAAGCTCAAGATGCATGTGTCCAAGCTATATAACTTTCATCCCACAACCTCACATGAATGGAGGCTACAGTGAAATGAATAGACTCATTAGTGAGAAAGTTGTAACAAATTTAGATTATAGTAAGATATATATATGAAGTGACATAATCAAAGTGATGTAATTAAAAAAGCAGATAATCATACCCACAATTAAATTTGCAAGAGTCAGTAACACTTACTATTGATGGATCATAATCAGATGGTCTTGTGGAGGTGGAGGTGGAGGTAAGTCAGCTACCCACGGGCCTTGCCCTCCATGGAGTGGGGCGTCATCAGCTGCCTGCTCATCATGTGTGACGGCTGGTCCGCCATCATCTAGCTGCTACTACTAAGGCGGCTGATGCTGCTGAGTCTGGTGTAGGCTAGGTAGATGAGTGGATATACCAATCACATCCAGATCAATGTACGAATTAGGATCGAGCTCCCACGGGGTCTGCTCGATACCTATATGCTGGTAATGAGACAAGTTGGATATTCCATTCATATCCGGGTAATAGGCATAGGTCTATGTGTCACGAAACTGATGAAATGTAGAGCTTGATGCTCTAAATGTTGGAGGCACGTAAGGCCTATGCATCAGAGTAGATGGCAACTGGGTCTGTGGCTAAGTCTGTGCGACCGGGGTCTAAGCCTAGGTATATGGCATCGGGATCTATGGCACCTAAGTCTGAGTCTGGGTCTATGACACCTAGATAGGTGTCAAAGCAGGCCCTCGTGGACCCCAATTGCATCGTAGGTCCTATAAGTACTTTGCTGGGCCTTTACCCTAGCCTGAGTGTCTAGGGCGAACCATCCTAAAATTCATGGGTAACTTGTTTTTAATTTCTGTAATTATTGCAGAACCATTTATTACATAAAATTTATTTATAAATTACCATTACATTTCAATCATTTAGTTATAAATAACCATTACTACATTAACATTTAGTTATTAAATTTTATTATTGCAGTACATTCATTAATTTCTAAATTATTATAACTGTAAGAACATTTATTATACTAACATTATTGAAATAACGTCACTATACTAACTTTAACTGATTACACTAACATTGTTGAACTAACAACATTATTGAAGTAACAATTTTTTATAACTTACCATGTATATACATATTACTATATTGTATTAATTTTAACTTACCACATACATATTACATGCATCAGTATATATTTAACATACCATTATTACAGTAAAAATTATTTATAACTAACCCACATACATAGTACTAACAATACCCATAAAATTTCTACAAAAATAAAAAAAATTATCATTTAAAAATATAACTTAGAAAACATGCATTATGTAAATCACCACTATAATAGCAAATATGAATTATATAAGAACAAAACTACTTAAAAAATAAAAAATACCTGGCTTAGGAATCTCTGAAGGAGATTTTGGGAGAGGGTTGGAGGAGATCGTCACAAAAGAGATGGAGAAGAGTTACGAGGAATGAGAGAAGCTTCCACGAATTTAAAGGGCAAAAATGGCAAATCAGCTACCCTCAAGGCCTACGATTTTCCTGCAGTTTTACCAAATTGTAGGAAAAGTGTAGGAAAACATCCTATGGTTTTTTTACGGTGACTAAAGGATGTCTGAAAAGCATAGAATCTAAAAAAATTTAACTCACCCCTCATCAATTTGGTTTTCCACTTTATGGCATACGTATTTCTAAAATTAGCCTACAAATTTCTTATAATTTAAATATATGTGTTAAAATTGTCAGATAACTCCTATACATTACCTACGATTTTTGAAAATGTGTTAAAATGGTCGAATAGTGCCTAGGTAACTTTGATCTACTATTTTCCTATGTTTATAAAATTAACTCAAAAATGTCGGACAACGCACTGCCCTAGGTAACTCTATCCTACAGTTTTCCTACGTTTTATAAAATTAACTCAAAACCATCAGACAACGCACTGCCCTAGGTAACTCTGTCCTACATTTATCCTACATTTTATAAAATTAACTTGAAACTGTTGGACAGCACACTGCCTTAGGTGTCAAGTTTGTATAATATATATATATACAAATTTATATAATATATATATAGCTAGGAATATTTATATTTTGTAATAAATTATTTATATTATATATATCATTTTTGTTTAGTTGAATAATTAATGATAATATCTATATACTCAAATTTAAAGTTATGGTTTTAATGTATATGGTCAGATTGAATGTCCCAAATTTATTAACATTATTATCACTATTGTTAAAGTAATTATTATATTTTTATATTGATAAAAATTGATATATTCATTTCAACATAGTAATTATATATGTGATGATTAAATTTAATATCATGTCAGTCTAAAATGCAAATGCATTCAAAGTTATTACACCTTTAAATACAACATGCAGATGTTTTGAACAATTACACTTAATCAAACATCCTCGACTTCAACTTACTCTAAACAAACTAACGATGTCTCATCATTTAATGTATCACTACCATCTTTTGTGACCTCAATATTCTGATTCATGTCTTGAATGATTTCAGGATAACACGTGAATGAGTATGTTAATCTCATCAAGGGCGGTGTCATCAGTTGTTAACATGAGTACTTCACTTAAAATCGCTTCTTGGAATGGCTTGTCTGTGATTTCTAAAACACATGATTGCTCATTAGACATTTCCTCATTGTCTTCAGACTGATTCCTAATATTATTCGATTAACAATTGATGAAAGCTTGTGGCTTCGTCTTAATAACAGCCCACCACCGATGAAGATTCTTGTTAGGGTATTCACAGTAGAAATTTGTTGAGCTTGTGTCGTAAAGATAAATGGCTCAGGTGGTGACAATCTAGACTTCCATTTAATGTCAATGACACCGGCATGTGCGTAACTTCGAATGCCACGTGTCAGATCAAACCAAGTACATTTGAAGAGTGTCATGACTTCATGCCCACTCCCGTGGTACTCAATATGACGGCTCTCCTAGTTAAAGATGAGTCTTAACCAAGTAAGTATTTATTTTTAAGTTATTTAAGTGTTTTTATTTAATTAAGTACCTCAAGTTAGCACCTTGTTAAGCAAGAAAGGCAAGCTTAACTAAGTAAGTGAGTTCCTAAGTGTGGTTTGGCACCTTAAAGTCAAAGATGGGTAAAATGGTAATTTTGAGCCAAGTTAGAAGCATCACTATAATTTTGATGAAATTAGGGTCATGTAAAAAAATTTGGCTTAGTTAAGTCAAGACCATTAGTTATTCTAGCTATTAGAACCATCTTTGAAGGATTTGGGTGAAAATGTTGCACTAAGTGTTTATTTAAGCCATTTAGGTCTTAAGTGGCCAAAGTGTCCAAGAGGCCAAGTGTGAGAAACTTTTTGACATCCTTTAGAATAAAGGAAAGATGGTTTTGGGGTTGAGAGTTTGGTGACCAATTTAAAACAAATGAGAACTTATGGGTCAAGGAGCAAGAGTGGAAGAAGTGTGCCTTAGAGGGGGGGAGTTAGTATATTTTTGTTAAGTCATCTTCCCATAGTCATTTGTTTCCTTCCTGATTTTCATAGCTTCCATTCTCCACCAAAATTTTTGCTCCAAAGCTTTCCATTTTTGCAATTCTCCATCAATTTTGAAGGCCCCAAAGTGTTTGTAGGAAGCCTCAAGCTTCATTGTTGGTGCTTTTGCTTCAACTAGCTTTGTAATGCTTGTTTGGAGTTGAAAACCTTAGGTAAGCTTCTTGGGTTCTTATGGGCTGGTTCTAAGTTGTTTTCATAGCTAGAAATGGTCTTGCCTTGAAGTTATTGGTGCCATGTCACGTTGGTTTTAGGTGTGGAACTCAAGAGAGCTTAGTTGAGCTAAGGATGGCTAGTGCTTTGATTCTTGCTTTGTGGCTGATTTGTGGTAAGGTTTTAAGTTAATTAAGGTCAAATAATGCATAGGAACGTAGTGTTTTGTGTGGGAATGAAGTAGAAACAAGACCCATGTGATTTGAGTTTGGGATGAGAAAGTTTGAGCAGTTTCGTGCAGGGTCGCACGTTGTCGCGCAATGCTGGAAAGCGTTGGCGACGTGTCACCGGTGGTGACGCAAGTTGGTGATGCATCACCGTGAAATGCAAAAGTTCTCTGAGTATTGATGCCTTTGGCGACGCGTCGCCAACGGCATCGCCAAGGCATTTTGCCCCTAAGCTCCGGGCATCCTAAGAGTGTTTCAAACTCTCAGTTCTCATCCCTAGGCTAACTTAAGATGTTTCATAGCCTCGGTTGGGTCCAGAACTCATTCCTAAGTTGGGAATTATGCATTATTTAGGTGGTAGCTAAGTCATGTGGTTAAGGAAGAGTATGAAATGGTGGCTAAGGAAATTAAAGTGCTTAAGTTCCTAAATAAGCACTAAAGGGAGTAAGTCGGTTTTTAGACTCTTTGTTGGCCAAGTGGAAAGCCATAGATCTAGGGTCAATAAAGAGGAAACCTAAGTAGATCTCAACCGAACCATTTGGTTTGGTAAGTGAGCCACTACGGAGCTCTAAGCTAAACCCTAAGGGTTTGGCTAGTTAAACCACATAGGATGGCTGCCTTGTACAATAAGTTAAGGGTAAAGGCTGGTAAGTTTAAGAGGAGGTGACGACCTACTCTAGAACCCGTAGGTGGGACTTGTGGGAGGTAAAGTACCTGGGATATGAGGGCCAGTATCTCAAGTACCTCCGCCGTTTGAGCTCACGGCAAGCTTATAGCACTTAGTGTGCAGGAAGTCCCAAGGTGTTATGTGAGTTTCATATCATACATTCATGCATTGCATATTTTACATGTTGTTGGCTGCTTGAGTTTCTTTGTTGGTTAATTACTTATCTGTTTGCTTGTTTGTCATGGTTGCATGTTGGCTTGCTACTATCTTCTTGCAGGTACCCCAAGGGACCCTTACTGAGTACATTCATGTACTCACTCCCTTAAGTTATTGTGCAGGTTCTAATCCCAGGCCTAGTAACTAGTCGATAGCGGTGGCCTAAGTTTTCTCTTTTGCAGGTATTCCTCCTTGAGAATCCTTTGTGATTCTAAGTTACTTGTGGTTTAAGCTATGTACTAACTAAGTTTATGCCTTTACAGTGTAGAGGCTAGAAAGGTGCACAAAGACTAAGGAAGGGCTTGCACTTGGAGCCTTTGATAGCTTAAAGGTGGGGCTCAAGTAGATGATCTTAGTTAGATTTTTGTCTCATGTATATTGTACCTTGTGTACTAAGGAGTTGCCTCTATTAGGATACATTGTGATGTAAAACCATCTAGTTACTTTTAGGTGCATGCTAGTGGTGTAAAGTATGCACAAACTGTTACTTGAAGTCGAAGTAACTATTATTTCACTGTCTTGGCACGTTTTGAGTACGTTTTAAGTGAAATGCTCGAGCAACGTTTTTAACAAATAATCTACGTATTCATTTGCATTGCCAGGACAAAAGCATGCATATCTTTCACTGGGTAGGCTAAGAAACTAGTTGCATATAAATTGTTTTCATTTATCTTGACGAGTAATAGTTAGCCAATAGTAACTTAGTGGGATTCATAGTCCCTAAGGGCCTACAAGCTGAGTCAATGGGGCACTGGGGCCCCGTTCCGCCACAGTTTTGGTATCAGAGCGGGTCAATGGTCTTAGTAGAGGCATTAAGTGAACTAAGATCTAAGTGTTCCTTGTGCTAAGTGTGGTTAGTACTGCTTATGAGTGGCTCTGGGTGTGGTCTTCTGGCTTTGGTTGCAGGTATTATGGTGAATACTTGGGCAGGTGCTGTTGCTGAGGCTCAGGCTTTTGGTATGAGAACTAGTGATCCCAATGGGGCAGACATGAGGGAAGTGGTTTCCTTGTTGAGGAGACTTAATGAGTCGATGGACTGGATGTTACATGGTATGGCTATTCTACTAGAGGAGCGTGCTCAACCTCCAAATCAGGGGGAGACCTTGGAGGACCCCAATGGGGTAAGGGCCGATGTGCACCAAGGCCCAATGGTGCACCAAGGTCAGGGGAGAAATCCCCCACCCCAAGGGCAAGTGCAAGGTCAAGAACAAGTAAATGAACATGGTCAAGTAGACTTTGAAGAGGACAGAGGAAGAAGATGAGGAGGATATCCATCCACGAAGGAGGAGAAGGAGACCTATTATTCCGGACCATATGGGGCTTGTTTCCTTATGTCGAGATATTAATACTCCAAAGTTTAATGGCGTAGAAGATCCCAAGATGGCTGAAAGATGGTTGTATCAAATTAATGAAATCTTCAAGAATATGAAGTTGGATGATAAAGTCAAGATGGATTTGGTGCCTTTCTTCTTAGAAGGCAAGGCTTCCTTATGGTGGAAAGATGTCATAGAGAGACTTGACTCTAACAATGAAGGTAGACCCGGGCAAAGGCCCAAAGAACTTGATTGGACCGAATTTGAGAAGGAATTTTGAAATGAATTCAATAGTGTGGCCACCCAAGATCAAAAGAGGATAAAATTTGATGAGTTGATTCAAGGAAAGTTGACAGTCCATGAGTATGAAAGGAAGTTTAGTTCTCTTTTTCGATATGCTCCTCATTTGGCTGGAAAAGATGAACTTAAGCCAAAGAAGTTCATTCGTGGACTTAAGGTGGAATTAAGGAGTTTTTTTACGGTGATTGGAGTTCGAAATCATGAGGCCGTTCAAAAGGCGTTAGTGTTGGAGAGGGAGTTGATGGAGGCAAAATCTAAGGATAAGGCCATTGAGCTAAGGGTTCCGGTGCACTCAAGGTTGGCGGACAAAAGGCCTAACCCGGGAGGAGATCAAGGACCCTCCAAGAAAGTTAAGAAGCTTGGGAAGGGCCGTTGTCCTAAGTGTCAGAGGTTTTATGGTAACAAACCCTGCACCCTTGGAACCGATCTCTGTAATTACTGCCGCCAGCTTGGACATTGGGCTAAGGAGTGCCCAAGGCTTAGGCAAGACCAAGGTCAAGGAAGACCGGGAGCCTTAGGAGCTGGAAATGCATTTGTTAGAGCCCCTGTGCAACCACGAGTCTTTGCTTTGACGGGCCAAGCACCCAGGGAGTCTACCGCTGTGCAAGGTAACTTTAATGTTTAGGATAGTACTATTAGAATTTTGTTTGATACTGGTGCTACTATTTCTGTCATTTCCTTGAGCATGGTTGTTAAGTTTGAACTACAAAGAACTTTGATGGATGAGTTGAGGTTTATTAAGTCTGTTGGAAGAAATATTGTGTTCACTAATGAATTGGTCAAATGGTATTCTTTGGAATTAGGAGGTCATAGGTTTTTGTGTGACCTTTGGGTTTTGACTTCGATCCCTTATGATGTTGTTCTTGGGATGGATTGGTTAAGTAGGTATAAGGCCCAGATCAACTGTGCAGGTTGTAAGGTCACCCTTGAGGATGCCTCAGGGGTAAGTGTGACTTGCACGGGTGGTTTGGCAAGTAGTGCTAAGAGTTTGCACCTCAAGTTGATGGAGTCCATTCCCATTGCGAGTGAGGAAGTGACTTACTCGCTGAATGGGTGGCAGTCGAGGAGAAACTCAGGGAAATTCAAGTAAGCAATCTATTTCCAGAAGTTTTTCCTGTGGACCTCCCAAGATTACCTCCAAGAAGGGAGATTGAATTCTTCATATACTTACAACCTGGGGTAGAACCAATTTCCATACCCCCATATAAGATGTCAGCACCTGAAATGGATGAGCTGAAAAAGCAGTTAGAAGAATTGCTTGAGAAGGGCTTTATAAGGCCAAGTGTTTCCCCGTGGGGTGCTCTAGTGTTGTTTGTAAAGAAAAAGGATGGAACCTTACGGTTGTGCATAGATTATAGGAAGCTGAATGCAGTAACTGTAAAGAACAAATACCCATTAGCCAGAATTGATGACTTATTTGATAGGTTAAGAGGGGTAAAGGTCTTTTCCAAAATAGACCTAAGGTCTGGATATTTCCAGATAAGAGTGAGGGATGAAGATATCCCAAAGACTGCATTCAGGACTAGGTATGGGCATTATGAGTGTACGGTTATGTCATTTGGAGTGACTAACGCTCCAGCAGTTTTCATGGATGCCATGAATCGGATTTTTAGGCCCTACCTAGATCAGTTTGTTGAGGTGTTCATTGATGATATATTGGTGTATTCCCAGACTCCCCACGAACATGAGGAACATTTAAAGATAGCTTTGCAAGTGCTGAAGAATAATCAGTATTATGCAAAACTATCTAAATTCCAATTTTGGGCAAGTGAAATTCCTTTCCTTGGACATATCATAAATGCTCAGGGACTAAGTGTAGACCCAGAAAAGGTAAAGGCAGTGGTGGAGTGGAAACACCCAACAACTGTAACTGAAGTTAGAAGTTTCTTGGGGTTGGCGGGCTATTATCGAAGGTTTATTGAAAAATTCTCTATGATAGCCTCGTCATTGACTGCCTTGAAAAAGAAGGCACAGAAGTTCATCTGGACTCCTAAGTGTGAGGAAAGTTTTCAGGAGCTTAAGAAGAGGTTAATTTCTGCTCCCATCTTAATCCTACCAGATCCGCATGGGACTTTTGTAGTATATACTGATGCATCTGGGACAGGATTAGGATGTGTGTTGATGGAGGATAAGCAAGTGATTGCATATGGGTCTAGGCAGTTAAGGCCTAACGAGTTGAATTACCCGGTACATGATCTTGAGTTAGTAGCAGTCGTGTTTGCCTTAAAGCTCTGGAGACACTACCTTATGGGAAGGTCCTTTAAGATCTTTACGGACCATAGAAGTTTGAAGTATTTATTCACCCAAAAGGACCTTAACATGAGGCAGAGAAGATGGATCAAGTATATCAAGGATTATGATTGCTCAATAGATTATTATTCTGGTAAGGGTAATGTGGTTGCTGATGCCTTGAGCTGTAAGTATTCTGGGGTGATTCTCTCCAAGGATCAAGTAGTACATACCTCAAAAGATTCCGTTACGGAACATTTTACAGTTTTATATGAAATATGGAAAGATTGGGAAATAGCTCAAGTCATGGTCCTTGAAATCCAGTCAGCATGGCTGGCCAAGGTTAAACAAGCTCAAGACAATGACCCAAATTTGAAGAGAGTTTCTGGAGAGGAAAGGCATGGTACTGTGCTGAAGGAATTTTAGTACAAAGATGGATTACTTCACTATGGTGACCGACTCTACGTGCCATTTGACTTAAGGCAACAGGTGTTGCAGGAGGCACATATAAGTAAGCTTAACGTTCACCCCGGTGTGAATAAGATGTACCATGACCTTAGGACTCATTTCTGGGGGCCAAAGTTTAAGAGGGAGATATATGAATATGTGTCTAAGTGCCTCACCTGTCAAATGGTGAAGGCAGAGTACCAAAGACCATCAGGAATGTCACAAAGTTTGCCCCTCCCGGAAAGGAAGTGGGGATCCATCACCATGGACTTTTGTATTGGGTTACCAAACACAAGAAGTCAGCATGATTCAATTTGGGTGGTGGTGGATGATGGCCTACAGCGGCTTCATTGTGTGCCATTGTGCGGGTGGAGGAAACTTCTGATGAAGGGAAGCACTTTGGGAGGAGGTTTCCCAGTGGTGAATGCCTGAAATACTCTAAAACACAGGTTAGGAGGTCCCCGGTGCGTATTTCCGGGGAGGAGCCTCCGACGCCCAAGTCAGTACTTTCAGATAATTGGATTATGTGCTCTTTTGTGTATTCAAAAAGAACTTTTCTGCGTACCTGGCTGGAATGCTTCCTAGATGCTTATAAAGGAGATGTACAGAAACCTTTCTCCCCACGTGGTCGCCCCAGATTATGACACGTGTTTGGTGGGATGTGATCCCTACTTTTTCAGGAAGTGCAGGGACACTTATCTCAGCAAAGGTCGCCTGGCTAGAAGCCTAGTCATTCTGAGAGTGTCGCGTCGGGGTGTCCAGGCGCTAGCGTATCCCAGTGATAGCGTGTCAGAGTGTACTTAGGGGACGACTTAAAGGGGGAGGTGTCAGAGGCTCCTTAAATGCTCTATTCGTACTTCCCCAAGATTACCTTATCGTTTGCAGGAGTGCATTCCCCGAGGGTGGTCCACCCGAGGGATACTTTTGCTTCCGAGGAGGGCCTGATTGTCTACCCGAGGTTGGTCTTTCCATTGCTTAGGGGGGCGAATTCCCAACATCGGGCGAGTGGGGGCGGTTCATTCTTCTATTCTCAGCGGATAGTTTTCCTTAGCCGAGGTCGGTATCCAGCCAAATCGAGAGCTCGGCTAGTGATAGACACCTCGGCTATCACATGCCCCCCCTGGAGAGTCGAAGTGGAGGCTTCGGCTATGTTCCCGAGAAGGTCTTTTTTGCCGCTCTTGCAGCTGGATCTTTTCTTGGAAAGCTGCTTCTTTTCAGAAGGTGTCTCCCTGACGCCGAGGTATCCCTTTTTTCAGAGGGTGTTTCCTTGTCCCCGAGCTATCCTGGTCTAGTGCACACGTTACTTTATTGCTTTTTTCTTTTTCTGCCGTGGGTCGGTGAACCGTCGCATCCTTTGCCAGATGTGTCAGCTATGGGTAACTGTGCCTGGATTTTCACGATGTCAGAGGGGACGTGCCCTGGTTCTCCGCGGTACGTGACACGTGGACACTGTTGGATGGTGGAACAGCTACGCCGGTTACACTATCTGTGCCCTTTCGTCTTCAAGGAGAAATAATGAGGCGGTTGTGCCTTCAAAGGATAATTATGACGACGTTTCTTATCCTCCCTTGGTTTATATAAGCACCTTGCGTTCCATTCTGCCTCACTTTTTTGTTCTAGCTCTCACCTGTTCCAGAGTCTTTTGTTCTTTTCCTTCTTCCGGCGGCGGTTCCTACGGTGGAGCATTCTTCAGCGACTTCTTGTGGCAGTGTCTTGCAGCCTAGATTTTAGCAAAGTCCTGGGTGGGTGTTCCTTTTTGTGTTTTGTCGTTGTTCCTTTATTTCTCCAGAGTCGTCTCTCCTTTCTCTTCCTTGAAAAATGTCATATCCGACTCCATTAAATCCAACTCCGTTGATGACTGTGCCCCCCTTTCTGAAAACTTTACTTCCCTTAAGGCTTACCCTTGTTCCACCACTTTGGAAAAGATGACAAAGTGGGTAGTGAAGTACTACCTTCCCTCTTACATCACACCGAGGTTACCTCTCCCGGGATCCTATGCTTACGCCGTTGCTTCTTCGGGGGAGGTTACCGTTTACCGAGCTCAGCTGACGACTGGTCTTCGGTATCCCCCTCATCGCATGATATGCGAATTCTGCAAATTCCATGGTATTGCCGTGAACCAACTAACCCTAAATTCTTACTCCTACTTTAATTCTTTCCTCTGCATGTGTGCGGTGTTTCACATAAAACCCCACTTTCTCTTCTTCATGCAATACTACAAACTTCACCCGGTCCCGAAGAGTGGTTTTTACTACCTCCTTCCCCGAGGATCCGGGAGCAAGAAGTTTATGTTCACCTTCGGCAACAAGGACAGTTGGTGAGGGTGGCAGAAGAAGTTCTTCTTTTTCTGGGTTCCCGAGTCTTGGAGCCACGTGCCTATTAGATGGGCTTCGGGGGCTTTGAAGGCCGATGTTGTCGATCCCCGAAAGCTCCTAACCCCGGTATTGTTTGCCGAATTTGATAATTTTGACAAACGTATTTAGACGGTAGCAGACTGCGACTCCGGGGTCCCCTCACGTTCGCCCTACCCTTTTCCCATTAAGTGGGATCTTATGTCGGAGGAGGTCTTCCGGGAGCTGGGAGTGATAACTTCGCACAAGGGTTACCCCGATATGCCTGTGCCTGTTCTTCCAGGAAAGAAGGCTTGGATAGTCATGCTCCTTCGGCGTGAAATTTCTTATCAGGCTTTTTCCGAGAGTAAGTCATCTTCCAGGGTTTGATATATGTTTTCCTTTTGGACTTACATTGATATTTTACCTTTTTGCAGAGATGGGCGATCAATCTGCCGAGTTTTATAAATCACTCTTCGACAGTCAAGCTGAGCGGGGGGAGCAAGTATGCAGGAAGACTTCTGGTAAGAGGAAGAAGTCGACTGCCGGCCCTTCTAAGTCCAAAAAGGCCAAGGCTACCACTCCTATTCCTCCTCCCGAGAACGTGGTTGAGGTAGAAGATCAGTCTTCTGCTCAACTCCTGACCGCCGCGAATCCTCCCTCGGACCCTGCCCTCCTCGGGGAGACACTGAGTCCTACCCCTGATACCGAGGTTCCAGCAGAGTGAAGGTATGCTCAGGAGTTTGAAGAGGGCCGAAGGAGGAAAGGAAAGAATGTCAGTGAGGATGTTCGGGAGGTTGGTCCTGAAGAGTTCGTCCCCGAAGTTCCACCAGGTTGGTTCCTTAGCCATTCTGCTGTAAATCTCAGTATCTTTCGTATCTATGATTTTTTGGATGAATGGCTAAGGGACGATGTCTTGACAGAACTTCGGCGTGACCTTGTAGAGAACACCCCTACTGCTTCCTGGGTGGAGACTCATGCCCGTCAGAGGGCTCTTCGGGACCGACGGATTTCGCAGGACAAGATGCCACGGGAGCCTTTCTGGTCGTTCACAGAGGACATGGATTTGTTCTCTGAGGATAGCTAGTTGATAGCTCCGCAAATGGCAGCGGGGGTGCTGACTAACGCCACTTTTCAGACCCTTACCACCGAATGTCCTAGTGAAGAGATCCTCGCGGCGAGGATGACTGAACACGCTGCTCAGGTGATCCTTTCTTTTCTTGTATCTTAGAAAATTGTTCTTCTAAGCTATTACTGCCTTTCGGTACTTATTTGCTGCCTCCATTTTCTGCAGCTTTTGGCGTACAGCGGGTACTTCCGCGCCTGGTCGGCGAAACAAACGGAGACCCGCTCTCGGTCCGAAGACTCATTGCGTAAAATGAAGGAGTCCCTCGCCTAATATGCCCTTAAATACGGCAAGTTAAACAAAATCGCGAAAGAGGACCTTGAGCGTCTTCGGGCCGAGGTTGCGTCCAGTAGGCAAGAGCTTCTTACCGAATTCTCTGCCAAGGTCGAAGACCTCGGCTTAAAGTGCGCGACTCTTTCTTCAGAGAATGAGACCCTTCGGAGGGAAATTGCCCAAGATGGCGAGAACCTTACGAAGGCGCTTGCTTTGAATGCCGACCTTCAGGCTGAGGTTGCATCGCTGAAGAAGAAGGAGGCGAAAAGCAAGAAGAAGAAGAAGCTAGAGGGGAAGATTCTTGCGCTGGAAGCTGAGCTGGCCGCTGTTAAGGCCGAGAAGGAACGTGCCGAGCAGATGTCGAAGGGGTCCTACAAAGACGGCTTCTATTTGGCTCGCCACCAAGTCCTTGCTCGGCACCCTAGGCTTGACCTCTCTTATTTGTCTACTCTGTATTTTCCAGAGGAGCCCAGGTCTTCATGGTCTAAAATTGAGTTTCTCAATCTTCCTCCTACTGTGCCTGCATCTCCATCTGAGCCATCCGGGGATGATGATGCTGAAGAGACACTAGACACCCCGGCTCAGTCATAGACTCCTTCTTTCTTATTTTCTTCTTTGTACTCCTTGTCTTTAGAATTTTTTAATGAAGTATTTTTTTTCCATTCTCCATTCTTTCTTTCGAATATGAGTTTATCAGGAGCTAACATAATTCTAAGCGTGTATCTTTTGGCGAACATCCGTGCCTTGTCTCTCAAAGGGAACCTTTTTCGGGTTGCCTTCATTTTCCAACGTGGTTTCTTACACTTAGTAAGGAACTTTGCTTCGAAAGAAGGATCATCAAGCCACACGTTTTCAGCAATGGGGCCATATTCGGCGTGCATTTTTATTGATGACTTCGAGGAGGAGTGTTTACAGGCTTTCTTTTGAAAAAATGTCTAAGTATAGAACTTTTTCAAAGAGTCTGAATGCCAAGTATTCTTTAACTCCACTTCTTCGATATCACCCAACTTATAGACCCCTGGGCGAACTTCGTCGAGGACCAAATAGGGTCCACTCCAATTTTCCCGAAGTACCCCTTCCGATGGCCTTCCCTGTTCAAATTCGGCCCTTCGGAGAACAAGGTCTCCATTTTTTATCTCCTTTTTTCTTACATGTATATTAGCGGCGTGCGCTATCCTCTGCTGGAAAGCCTTCCCTCTTAATTCAGCCATTTCACGGTGTTCCTCGAGGAGGTCCAGTTTTGTCCTTAGTCCCAGATCATTTCCTTATTCATCGAACACTTGTACTCTCACCTAGGGCTGCATGACTTCAATGGGGATAATGGCCTCAGTCCCGTATACGAGCGAGAAAGGAGTCTCTCTCGTGGCTCTTCGAGGAGTCATTCGATAGCTCCATAGCACGCTTGGGAGTTCTCCCGGTCATTTCCCTTTTGCTTCTTTTAGCCTTTTCTTCAGGCCATCTTTTATTGTTCTATTAGATACCTCGACCTGCCCATTACTCTGAGCATGGGCTACTGGAGCAAAGTGCATTTTGACGCCGATGTCCTCCATGAATTCCCAGAATCCTTTGTCTGTGAACTGAGTCCCGTTATCTGCCACCATTACCCTCAGAATGCCAAATCGGCATATAATGTTTTTCCACACAAACTTTTGCGCGTCCTTCACCGAGATTGATGCCAGCAGCTCTGCTTCTATCCACTTAGTGAAATAGTCCACCGCGACAATGCAGAATTTTAGCCCGCCGGGGGCATTTGGGAAAGGTCCAATGAGATCAATGCCCCATACGGCGAAGGGGCATGGATAGTTTGTTGCATTTATCCTTTCCGAAGGTAACTTTTGGACATTGGCGTGCCTTTGGCAGTTGTCGCACCTTCGGACGAACTGCCTTGCATCCTTCTTTAGAGTAGGCCAAAAGTAACCTTGGCGGAGTATTACCCCAGCGAGGGCATCCGTTCCTATATGGGAACAACATACTCCTTCATGGATCTCTTCAAGTATTACTCTGACATCATCCTTGCCCACACATTTTTGTAGGGGACTTGCATATCCTTGTCTGTACAGTTCTTCCCCAATGAGGAAGTACCTTCCTGTGCGCTTTCGTACTTTTGCAGCCTCTTTAGGGTCTTCGGGAAGTTCCGAAGTTGCTAAATATATCTTGAGGGGGCCTTGCCATCCTTCCCCCGAGGCCTCTATGCACATTAACTCCGTGCTAGGATGTTGTAGTACTTCGGTGGGTTCCCTTGATTTCGCCAAGGCATCAGCTTGGGCATTATCCCTTTGGGGTACATTCTTGATGTGCACGGAGCCAAAATTTTCAATGAGCCTTTGGACGAGGCCGTGGTATTTGGCCAAAATTGGGTCCTTTGCCGCATATTCTCCCTTTGTTTGTTGGACTATTAACTGTGAATCACTGTGGGCCACGAGGTTTCTCACGCCTACTTTTCTGGCCATTTTCAGTCCGGCTATGAGGGCTTCGTATTCGGCAATGTTGTTGGTGACATCAAAACTGAACTTGATTGCTTTAGAAGCTTCCATGCCCTCGGGACCTTGAAGAACGACTCCAGCCCCTCGATGTTCCACACCTGACGCACCATCGACGAAGAGTTTCCATTCTAGATCAGCCTCTGTTTCAACTTCCCCGAGTGCTTCAGTTTTTTCGATCTCTGGGATTTCGGCCATGAAGTCTACTAGTGCCTGAGCCTTTATCGCCCTTCTAGGCTCATAAGTGATGTCGTATTCACCGAGCTCAATGCACCATTTTGACAGCCTTCCCGAATGCTCCACTTTTTTCATCACATCTCGTAGGGGCAAGTTACTTCAGACGGTGATGGCGTGTCCTTGGAAGTAGGGTCGCAATCTCCTACCTGCAAGTACTAACGCGTAGATAGCTTTCTGGAGCAACGGGTACCTTGTCTCAGTGTCATGTAGGGACTTGCTTACGTAATATACCGGCCATTGGTTCCCACCCTCTTCTTTTACTAAGATGGAACTTATCGCCTTTTCAGAGACTGCGAGGTATAGGATAAGAGGCTCCCCCTCCCGAGGTTGTCGGAGTGTTGGAAGGCGGGCCAGATAGTTTTTGAGCTCTTCCCATGCTTTCTGGCACTCTATGTTCCATGGATGCTCATGGATTTCGGAGGTACCGCTGTCTTTGGAGGCCTTGGTGAGTACTTTAAAAAATGGGCGACATCGATCACCATACCTGGAGATGAATCTACTGAGGAAGGTGATCCTCCCGGTAAGCCTCTGTATGTATTTGACAGATGTAGGTGTTCATAAATTTAGCAGGGCTTTCACTTTCTCAGGATTGGCGTCTATTCCCCTTTCTGACACCATAAATCCAAGAAATTTTCCTGCGTTTACTCCGAACACGCATTTCTGGGGATTGAGACGTATGCCGAAGTCCCGAAGTCATTGGAAAGTTTCGGTTAAGTCGGCGATATGATTACCAGGCATCTTGCTCTTGACTATCATATCATCGACGTATACTTCCATGTTCCTACCGATTTGTACATCAAATACCTTGTTCATCAGCCTTTGGTAGGTGGCCCCTGCATTTTTTAGCCCGAACGGCATTCTAACATACTAGTAGGTACTTGTTTCTGTGATGAAGGCTGTTTTTTCCTCATCTTCAGGGTTCATTCGGATCTGATGATACCCGCTAAAGGCATCAAGGAAGCTAAGCAGTCCGTACTCGGCAGTTGCATCTACCAATTGATCTATGACCGACAATGGGTAGTAATCTTTTGGACAAGCATCGTTTAAGTTCCGGAAGTCGATGCACATTCGGAGCTTCTCACTTCCTTTTTTTGTGGCTATAACCACATTGCTGAGCCATTCGGGGTATTTTACTTCCCTTATTACCCCAGCCTCAACGAGGTAATTAACTTCGGCTTTCACGAAGGAATTTTTGTGAGCTGATAGATTCCATTTTTTCTGCCGTACTGGTCTGACATGCGGCTGTACTCTACGATTGTGATGGATTATGCTGGGGTTGACCCCAGGCATATCCTTCGGCGAATAAGCAAATAGGTCCTTGTTCATGCATAAAAAGGATACAAGCCTCTTTTTGTCCCCTTCGGCCAGTTTTTTCCCAATTCGGGTGTTTCGGCCAGGGATTAATTCTACATCTTCTATTTCTATCTTTTTGAGGCTTTCCGCCTCTTCTGCGGTCGCCTCTTCACTTACCAAGACCGTTTTTTCTTCTGCCAAAGTTTGTGCCCGTGTCTTGGCTGGGCTTTGCCTAGCCTTTGTGAAGACTTTGCGGACCTCGGCCTGGTCAATGAAGATTTCGGCATCTCCGTCTTTAGTGGCGAAGGTGACCATCAGATATCTCACGTCTGGCCGAATGTGAAATTTGCCCTGGGTCTGCCTTCCGAGAATAGCGTTATATGCCAATGGTACATCAATGACTATGAATCTTGTTTTGCCGGAGGCGATTAACTCTTTCTTGCTCTGGGGTGAGACCCCTTTCAGCATCACGGGCAAGTCGACACATCCAAGGACCGGAAGTTCAGATGGTCCAACGCCGAAGGTGGGGGAACTGATTGGGCTCAGGTCACTTTTTGAAATTCCTAGCTTGCCCAGCAGATGCGAAAAAATGACGTCGGTGTTCGAGCCGTCGTCGAGGAGCACTCTCTTAACGTCCCAATTCCCTATCCTCGCCATGATAAAGAGGGGGTCGCCGTGAGGGAATTTTATCACAGACCCATCCTTGCAAGTGAGTCTTCGCGGGGAACTCCCGTACTCCATGATGGAGACTTCTCTTATTTTTCTTTTCCTCTAGGCCCTTGTGGTGTTCAGGGGAGTAAATGCTACAGGCCTTTTCCCTCTTTGCCTGCGGGACCGTTCTCCCTCGTTCTGTTGGCGTGGCTGATGACTAGGCCCTTCGGGCCGAGGGTGGTCACCTTTAGGTCCTCCCATCCTGAGTTCTTCGGTCGTCATGTGTTGCTCGGCCCTTCTGTAAAATTCCCCAAAAGTTTCGGGAGGGTCTTTGGAGAACTCATAGAACAACTGGGAGTCCCTCCGCAGCCCCCTGATCATTGCCAGGATGCGAATTTTCGGCCGAAAGTCCGGCACGCTCAGCGCTTCTCGATTAAATCTTTCAACATAGTCGCGGATGGTCTCGCCTCCCCTCTGGGCTATGTCGAACATTGGTACTGGCATTTTGGCCGTTGGCCTACTTCCAATAAACTACTGGGTGAAGGTCGTAGATAGCTCTTGGAAGCTGAACAAACTTCCCTGGGGCAAAGAGCTATACCAGGCTATTGCTGGTCCTGAGAGTGTTACCTCAAAGCATTTACAGAGCGTGGCGTCGTCCGCGCCGTGCAGCACCATACTTCGCCTATATTTTGTCAGGTGCGCCTTCGGGTCACCTCGCCCATCATACGTCTCCAGGCGAGGTACCATGAAGTCACTGGGCATGGGCGCCTCTACTACCTCTCATACGAAAGGCGACTCCTCTCCGGTGTAGGAGTCGGACAACCGAGACCAGACTGGCTTCCGAGAGATCTGTTTCTCAACTTTTTCCAGCCTTCCCAGGATCCTTTCCATGAGGGAGGCTGTCATGCCCAACTTAGCCCCTAGCCTATTTTGGGCCCAATTACTTAATCATGCAGCAGAAATTCCTAGAAGGGACATTTATTCATTTCTAAAAAAAAATATGGGCATGTTCCCAGGACATTACTAGTACTAGCTTATTAAGCATTTACTTAAAGGTTTATGTTTTGCTCTCGGAAATAAGCTAGTACTTATGTGGAACTTGTGTGTTCATTTTAAGCTCGTTACCCAACATAGCTAAGTACATGCATGGCAACCAAAACACCAGATTCAAGTTTAAAAAAAAAAGAAACTTGTTTATGATGCATACTTCTTGCATACTCATATGTGTCTTGGTAACCCACTAATACACATAAACACATACATGTCTTTAATTTCATTGGTTACCATTTTAGCTCATTATAGGCATGCCTTTCCTTTCTAATTCATGATTACTTAATTTTCATCTTGAAACATACATATAAGGCCGAGACATTCATGGTTCCATATTTCAACATGTGTTTAGAAAATATAATCATGCACATCTATCAACTTTTACTTCGGCCCAAAGATGGCTATCAACCAAAATGTCCAACAGTTCATATATATGCCATAAACATACTACATGGCTGAATATACTTAGAATTGAATTTAGCATGCCATTTTACTTAAGTACCGTAAAAGGGTCCACAAATACTTAAAAACACAAATTTGGTTTTAAGACAAATCAAAATACATAGCACATGATTATACATGGCAAATAACACATAGAACACATTTCCACCTTAGAGACTTTATTCCCACAATCTAGACTCCAAGTCCTGCACGTAAAGCCTACACTTATTAGCTTGTTACATAAGCACCTCATAACACTTAGAATACTTAGAATATTGAGCAAATACCGCACATATGCGTAATACCTTTACAACAGAAAGAGTATACAATACTCTTGACTTAGTTCCTTTCAAGTACTCCTTTTCCTACATAAAGTAGAAAAGGGCGGGTGAGTAAAACTCAGTAAGGATTCTGTATGGCTCCCAAAGCCTAACATATGGCTTCCAAAGCCTAACATAGCCAAGAATAACATGGCAACAAATATTCCATGCTCTTGCAAAGAAAACACTAAGACAAAGAAGATACAGGTACATGCATATAACAATAATAATAATAATCGAGGGTTAGCATGCACAACCAAACATAGAAGCATACAACACACACACCACTTAACACCTTATCCCCTTGAAGGGCAGAGCAAGCATGATCCATATTCTTCATTTCTTAGGTTAACCATTTTATTAATCCATTTTAAAATCTGAGCTCTTTATGCTTGGGAATTGAGTTGGCCGACTCAATTCTTAGCTGTAATGCTTGCACAGAGCTAGCTAGCACAGAGTTGCCTAAGCAACAAAACATAGCCCTCTGTAGCCTTCTTGGGATCACATGGCATCCAATATCCATCACCCAAAGGCCCGAATACTCAAAGAGTATAAGAATCCTTACCAAAACCGTTAGCAACTTTTGTTGCCCAGAAGCTTTAGAAGCTTGGCTCTTTGTTTTTCCTTGCTTGTTATAACTAGAACTTGTATTCTAGCTTAAGATCCTACAAAGGCAAAAAGTTAGCAAGCCATATTCTTGCTTGACATAACTTGGAAACATAGGAAATACCAAGAACACTTAGTAGAACACACAATACCTCAACCAAAAGAGGTATGGCCGAATCCTTTGGCTTGATTTCCTTAGAGCTCCCGCTCGTCTTTTCTTGAATCCACCACTTGATTCCTTGCCTTGGAAGGCCTTAGAAACTTATGTGTATCAAGAACACAAGTTTCAAACATAAGAATGCCAAGAACAAGACTTGGCCGAAACTTTTCCCGATTGATGACTTCCAAAAACGTCTCCTTTCTTTGATCTGCTTATTGATTCTTGTTCGAGGTGTTCTTAAGAGTTTGCAGACACCAAGAACACTTGGTAAAATCTCAAGAATGCTCAAGAATGATTCTTGGCCGAATTTAGAATGAAGAAGAAGTTTGGAAGAGTGTTTTAGAGTTTAAGGCAAAATTTGAGAGAGAAAATGAAAGAGTTTTAGTGAGAGATTGTAGAGAGAGATGAAGAAAAGTTAAATGAAATAATTAGAGTGTTTTTAGGCATGTAATGGTCGTCCATATAAAGGGGAGAGTGAGGGAAATCATGTGATTCACATGGGGTGAGTGGGAAACAAAGTGGGAGACAAATTAGAAGACTTTGGTGAAAGTTGGGTGAATTTGTCAAAAGTGGGGGACAAGTAAGTGGAGGAAGGAATCCTAAGTCTTGACTAAGGATGGGAGGTGGATTAAAATAATAGAGGGTGAATAATGTGTTTGAAATGAGTAGGAGACAAGATTAAAACAAGTGAAGACTAATTGGAAGACTTTTGGGTAAGTTTGGTAGAAAAAATCAAAAGTAGGTGAAGAAAGAATCCAAGGTGATGACTAAGGGTGGGAGGTGGATTAAAATAATGGGATTTGGAGGGAGGTGGCAGCCATGGCATCCAATGCCTTTAAAATTGGCTAATCCCCCCATTAGTCCCTCAATTCTTTGTATTTGGGCAATTGAGCCCAACCACCAAAAGTCCCCTTTGTCCAATTGAGTCCCTCACCCTATATTTTCATCATTTTTCTTGGCCTAAGCCAAGATTAAATTTTGAAAGTGTCCAACACTCATCATACTCCCCAGTCCCACTTAATTTAGTGTCTACCGAGCTTAATGAGCTCAATTCCCAAATTGGAGAAAAATTCTCTTTATAACTCGAGGCTTAAATCACTTAGGAATTTGCGGGCATTACAGAGACAGTACTGGTTCCTGCCTACTGTCCCATGTTTGCTGGCAGGGGCGAGTTTCTCCTACGCCTTGGTGAATGACTCCGGCGAGGGAGAGATGGGGACATTTGATAATGGGACACGCTCCGTTGACAGAAGGCTCTGGCTTCTTTAGGGGCTCCCTTTCTGGCGGGGCGCTCCTCAGCGGGTTCACTCCCTGTTGAATATGCGTCAAGAGAGTCCCCACTCCCTGAACTCCGGTGAGTAGATCTCGAGCTCCGTTCCCGGCGAATGGTCGGGGGTGAGGCCCTTTGAGCGTGTAGAGGTTGTGGCAACCTCTGATCAAGTTGCTGAGTGATCTCGGCAACGATAGAATGCTGGAAATCCCTTAGGAAGCTCATCGTTACCGTTACTGGATGATCGTCCTCCATCGTAGAAGTTTCTGCCACAGGCAGCGTGGTCGCCTGTTGAGTCTCGGGCGCGAGAGAGGATCTTGAAATCTCTTTGTCCTTTGAGCGCCGAGTCTCTACGACGGTGACATGGGATAGAGTTCCCACAGACGACGCCAATTGATGGCCTGCAGCGGCTTCATTGTGTGCGATTGTACAGGTAGAGGAAACTTCTAATGGAGGGAAGCACTTTGGGAGGAGGTTTCCCAGTGGTGAATGCCTGAAATACTCTAAAACACAGGTTATGAGGTCCCCGGTGCGTATTTCCGGGGAGGAGCCTCCGACGCCCAAGTCAGTACTTTCAAATAATTGGATTATGTGCTCTTTTGTGTATTCAAAGAAAACTTTTCTACATACCTGGCTGGAATGCTTCCTGGATGCTTATAAAGGAGATGTATAGAAACCTTTCTCCCCATGTGGTCGCCCCAGATTATGACACGTGTTCGGTGGGATGTGATCCCTGCTTTTTCGGGAAGTGAAGGGACACTTATCTCAGCAAAGGTTGCATGGCTAGAAGCCTAGGCATTCCGAGAGTGTCGCGTCGGGGTGTCCTAGCGCTGGCGTATCCCAGTGATAGCGTGTCAGAGTGTACTTAGGCGACGACTTAAAGGAGGAGGTGTCAGAGGCTCTTTAAATGCTCTATTCGTACTTCCCCGACATTACCTTATCGTTTGCAAGAGTGCATTCCCCGAGGGTGGTCCACTTGAGGGATACTTCTGCTTCTAAGGAGGGCCTGATTGTCTGCCCGAGGTTGGTCTTTCCATTGCTTAGGGGGGTGAATTCCCAACATCGGGTAAACGGGGGCGGTTCATCCTTCTATTCTCAGCGGATAGTTTTCTTTAGCCGAGGCCGGTATCCAGCCAAATCGAGAGCTCGGCTAGTGATAGACACCTCGGCTATCGGTGGATAGGTTGACAAAGTCTGCCCACTTTATCCCCATCAAAATTACTTATACCATGGAGAAGTTAACCCAGTTGTATATCCGGGAAGTGGTGAGACTTCATGGAATCCCCGATCAAATTGTGTCTGATAGAGATCCCCGATTTGTCTCAACGTTTTGGAATGCCTTTCAAAGGGCTATGGATTCCACTGTGAACCTAAGTACTGCATATCACCCTCAAACTGATGGGCAAACTGAACGGGTGATCCAAACCTTAGAAGATATGTTATGAAGTTGTGTAATAGATTTTAAAGGGGATTGGGACCAACATCTGCCCTTGATTGAATTTGCTTATAATAATAGCTATCAAGAAGCTATTAAGATGGCACCCTATGAAGCTTTGTATGGGTGTACGTGTGTGACACCTCATTGTTGGGCAGATAAAGCTGATGAAATAACTGTTGGTCCAGAAATCATTGCCGAAACCACGGCAAAAATTAAGTTGATCCAAGCAAGGATCAAAGCTTCCTCAGACCGGCAAGCCAAGTATGCCAATGTGCGACGGAAAAACTTAGAGTTTGAAGTAGGAGACAAAGTACTCCTTAAGGTTTCCCCGATGAAAGGTGTGGCTAGGTTTGGCCAAAGGGGTAAGTTGGCACCAAGATACATTGGTCCTTTTGAAATCCTTGAAAGGGTGGGAAAGTTGGCTTATCGATTGGCTTTGCCACCAAGTTTGACCCATGTTCATAATGTATTTCATGTGAGTTCCTTAAGGAAATGCATTGTGAATCTCAAACAAGTGTTAACCCCACCCATCATTCTATTAAGAGAAGACCTAAGTTATGAAGAACGCCCCATCAAGTTTCTTGACTGCCAAGTCCGGAAACTAAGAACGAAGTGGATCCCAATGGTCAAGGTACTATGGTCTAACCATGGGGAGGAAGAGGCCATTTGGGAGACCGAGCAAGATATGCTAAGGCAATATCCAAGTGAATTCGCCCAATTAAGTCAGAATTTGGAGGACCAAATTTCTGAAGAAGGGGTGGATGTGACGGCTCTCCTAGTTAAAGATGAGTCTTAACCAAGTAAGTATTTATTTTTAAGTTATTTAAGTGTTTTTATTTAATTAAGTACCTCAAGTTAGCACCTTGTTAAGCAAGAAAGGCAAGCTTAACTAAGTAAGTGAGTTCCTAAGTGTGGTTTGGCACCTTAAAGTCGAAGATGGGTAAAATGGTAATTTTGAGCCAAGTTAGAAGCATCACTATAATTTTGATGAAATTAGGGTCATGTAAGAAAATTTGGCTTAGTTAAGTCAAGACCATTAGTTATTCTAGCTATTAGAACCGTCTTTGAAGGATTTGGGTGAAAATGTTGCACTAAGTGTTTATTTAAGCCATTTAGGTCTTAAGTGGCCAAAGTGTCCAAGAGGCCAAGTGTGAAAAACTTTTTGACATCCTTTAGAAAAAAGGAAACATGGTTTTGGGGTCGAGAGTTTGGTGACCAATTTAAAACAAATGAGAACTTATGGGTCAAGGAGCAAGAGTGGAAGAAGTGTGCCTTAGAGGGGGGGAGTTAGTATATTTTTGTTAAGTCATCTTCCCATAGTCATTTGTTTCCTTCCCCATTTTCGTAGCTTCCTTTCTCCACCAAAATTTTTGCTCCAAAGCTTTCCATTTCTGCAATTCTCCATCAATTTTGAAGGCCCCAAAGTGTTTGTAGGAAGCCTCAAGCTCCATTGTTGGTGCTTTTGCTTCAACTAGCTTTGTAATGCTTGTTTGGAGTTGAAAACCTTAGGTAAGCTTCTTGGGTTCTTATGGGCTGGTTCTAAGTTGTTTTCATAGCTAGAAATGGTCTTGGTTTGAATTTATTGGTGCCACATCACGTTGGTTTTAGGTGTGGAACTCAAGAGAACTTGGTTGAGTTAAAGATGGCTTGTGCTTTGATTCTTGCTTTGTGGATGAGTTGAGGTAAGGGTTCAAGTTAATTAAGCTCAAATAATGCATAGGAATGTAGTGTTTTGTGTGGGAATGAAGTAGAAATAAGACCCATGTGATTTGAGTTTGGGATGAGAAAGTTTGGGCAGTTTCCGTGCAAGGTCGCACGCTGTCGCGCAATGCTGGAAAGCGTTGGCGATGCGTCGCCAGTAACGACGCCATATTGGCAACGCGTCACCGGTGGCAACGCAAGTTGGTGACGTGTCGCCATGAAACGCAAAAGTTCTCCGAGTATTGATGACTTTGGCGACGCGTCACCAACGGCGCTGTCAAGGCATTTTGCCCCTAAGCTCCGGCCATCCTAAGAGTGTTTCAAACTCTCGGTTCTCATCCCTAGGCTGACTTAAGATGTTTCGTAGCCGCGGTTGGGTCTAGAACTCATTCCTAAGTTGGGAATTATGCATTATTTAGGTGGTAGCTAAGTCATATGGTTTAGCAAGAGTACGAAATGGTGGCCAAGGAAATTAAAGTGCTTAAGTTCCTAAATGAGCACTAAGGGGATTAAGTCAGTTTTTGGACTCTTTGTTGGCCAAGTGGAAAGCCATAGATCTAGGGTCAATAAAGAGGAAACCTAAGTAGATCCCAACCGAACCATTTGGTTTGGTAAGTGAGCCACTACGGAGCTCTAAGCTAAACCCTCAGGGTTTGGCTAGTTAAACCACATAGGATGGCTGCCTTGTACAATAAGTTAAGGGTAAAGGCGGGTAAGTTTGAGAGGAGGTTACTACCTACTCTAGAACCCGTAGGTGGGACTGGTGGGAGGTAAAGTACCCGGGATACGAGGGCCAGTATCTCAAGTACCTTCACCGTTTGAGCTCACGGCAAGCTTATAGCACTTAGTGTGCAGGAAGTCCCAAGGTGTTATGTGAGTTTCATATCATACATTCATGCATTGCATATTTTCCATGTTGTTGGCTGCTTGAGTTTGTTTGTTGGTTGATTACTTATCTGTTTGCTTGTTTGTCATGGTTGCATGTTGGCTTGCTACTATCTTCTTGCCTAGTAACTAGTCGATAGCGGTTGCCTAAGGTTTCTCTTTTGCAGGTATTCTTCCTTGAGAATCCTTGTGATTCTAAGTTACTTGTGGTTTAAGCTATGTACTAACTAAGTTTATGCATTTACAGTGTAGAGGCTAGAAAGGTGCACAAGGACTAAGGAAGGGCTTGCACTTGGAGCCTTTGATCGCTCAAAGGTGGGGCTCAAGTAGATGATCTTAGCTAGATTTTTGTCTCATGTATATAGTACCTTGTGTACTAAGGAGTTGCCTCTATTAGGATACATTGTGATGTAAAACCATCTAGTTACTTTTGGGTGCATGCTAGTGGTGTAAAGTATGCACAAACTGTTACTTGAAGTCGAAGTAACTAGTATTTCACTGTCTTGGCATGTTTTGAGTACGTTTTAAGTGAAATGCTCGAGCAACGTTTTTAACAAATAATCTACTTATTCGTTTGCATTGCCAGGACAAAAGCATGCATATCTTTCACTGGGTAGGCTAAGAAACTAGTTGCATATAAATTGTTTTAATTTATCTTGACGAGTAATAGTTAGCCAATAGTAATTTAGTGGAATTCATAGTCCCTAAGGGCCTACAAGCTGAGTCAATGGGGCACTGGGGCCCCGTTCCGCCACACTCAATGTGTATCATCTCATCAATAAGCCCATAAAAATCATACCCACTGGATCCCTATATCTTACCTTAAACGCAAACACCATAATTCTATGTCGCTTTGTCTTTGCTATAGGATTGTGTGTGGAAATGAAAGCCATTCACAATACATCCATTGTATGATGTGCCAAGTCGAATAAGACCACAAGCTAAGTGCACAATGCGAGGATCTAATTTATCTTTGAAATGGTCAGCCTAAAAATATTATGTTAATATAATAACATAACTAGTGAGTAAATACAAACACAACACATTTAACTACATAAAAATTATCAATCATAATACTCATGTATAATAAGAACCGTTGGATGAAATGTTCATCTCGATAACTTTGTAATTAAGTTTCATTGAATTGGGGAAATCTTGTCGATATATAAGAGTCAAAGTGCCTGAAATGATATTTACCTATAAATGAATTAAAGCAATCTAATTGAAAGAACAAACCTTAACACTTGTCTACATTATATGGCACATAACAATCGGTGTAATCTCTTGCATTCTGCAAAGTGTAGATGTGCACTTGATGTCTCTCAATGGTATCCAGTAAATGTTGTTAGCCGTGGTTAGGTATATTACAACATCTTGCATTAAAAATAGATAGCAATTGACCCTCAACATGAGCCATAGGTAGATTGATGTCATCATTTCGTGGCACTTTGTTTAACCTTGGAGGAATATTTGATTCAAAGTAGTGGCTATAGAATGTAGACATTTCCTAGACCAAGTATGCTTCGACAATTGAACCTTCAATTACAGCTTTATTTTTGGCCTTTCGCTTTAATGACTGCATGAGTCTGCCAGGTTAAAAAAAAACAGAACAATTATTGACATATAATATATGAAAAATAATGACAAAAATATGAATGTAAAACTGAAGATTACCTCTCCAACGGATACATCCATCAAAATTGAACTAGACCACACAACTTTACCTTATAAGGAAGGTGGGTGACAAGATGTTTGATCGAATCAAAAAAGTAGTAAAAAATATCTTTTCTAGCTTACATATGGTAACCACTATATTTAGCTCTAATTGTTGTATGTTATCAAATTGAATCCTACTTGTACATAATGTTCTAAAAAATGAATAAAGTTCAGAAATCATCCCCATATAAGACCTAGCATGTACCCACATAATGTAATAGGAAGCAACCTCTACATAAACACATGACAATCATAGCTCTTGAAGTTATAAAATGTACCGCCATTCAAGTTAACTGTACAACCCAAGTTTGAAGCATACCAATCAGACATCTTTATCATTCTTAGCCATAGAGTAACTTCTCCTACATGTTCCCAAATCAACGTATAAGATGCTTTTGGTTTCACACAGTTCCCCCTAACATTTTTGTAAATGTACTTCACAATGCATATTTTTTAATTCTTCAAGCGAAAGGTGAGAATTTGAATTATCTTTTGTTTTCCCCCATATATCCATAACAATATTGAAAATATTCTCAAAACAATTTTTTTCAATATGCATGATGTCCAAATTATGGCAGATTAGCAAATGCTTCCAATATGGTAACTCCCAAAATATACACCGCTTTAAACAATTATAACACTCTCCAAGCCTCACAACTTGGTATTTATCATATGCATAGCCAAATGGAGGAAAACAATAACCAACCAACATATCATGAATTTTCTCACTTTACTTATATGGACTAGCGACAGCACTAACCTTCTTCCCTGGGATGAATGATATTACATTCAAACGGAATGTGTGATTCTGTGGTAAAAACACCATGTGACAATCAAACCAACATGGCTTTCTGCATTTCTTTAACATAAATGTGACAATTTCATCCATAAAATATAGGCAGGCAAGCTTACTATGGGTACTCTAGCCTGAAACGTTTCCTAGTGTAAGAAAATCATTAATTGTCCATAATAAACATGCCTTCATAACAAAATTATGTTGTTGAGAACCATCCCATGTAATAACCCCTTTCGACCATAAAGTTTTAAGCTCATAAATCAATAGTCGTAAAAATACATTAATGTTGCGTCTTGGTGCTCTAGGACTAGGAATTAGGAAAGTCATAAAAATGAAAGGTTCTTTCATACATAGATCCGGCGGAAGATTGTAAAGCACTATAAAGATCAGCCATATCGTGTATGTTCCACTAATAACATTATTCAGGTTAAATCCACGGTACATAATTTGAGCCTAACATTTCTGATTTCAGTAGTGAATGATGGGAATGTTCGGTCTACATGGCCCATGCTTTAGACTAATATGGATGACTCATACTTCCATCATTGCACGATCTATTATAAGCATGCCAAGTCATGTGAGTCGCTGTTTTTGATGACATGTACAAACGCTTTAACCTACTAGTTATTGGTAGATATCGTAACATTTTTTTGGGAATCAACTTCCTTCTTCCTGAGGTTACTCTTTCTTTATATCTATTACTCCCACATTCACGGCAATGTGTTAATTTTTTATCTTCCCGATAAAATAGCATACAATTATTCTCACAAGCATGAATTTTTATATATGACAACCCAAGTCCTTTTGTGAGTTGTTTCGCATCATATAGCGTGTTTGGGAGTCTATTAGTTTCAGGCAACATTTCCTTCATAAGCTCTAACACTCGATCAAAATAATGATCTGTCATATTAAACTTGCTTTTGCAACTTAACAATTTGGTCATTGCAAAGAATCATGTATGTTTAGTGCACCCATCCCACAACGGTGCATTTGCACCATCCAACAAATTATAAAATTGTTGTGTAGTCGGATTAGGTAACCCCTCTCTCATTTGAGACACATCGAACATATTATCATTATTATCACTAACGTTATCAGCTTTTTTGACATTTGCATCAATAAACTCTTAATCTACCAACATTCTTTCACTTTTTCTAGATCCTATACTCGATGATAATGGACTAATTGATTCATGTACCATATGTTCATATACATTTACACTACTTGATTCCCCACTTATTGCTCCATTTGAGTGTGATGGAAAATAGGTACAAGCCATATTGAAATTGCGTAAACTGCTATCATCTTGTTCATTGTGAGAGTGCCATATGTAACAGTTTGACGTAAATCCATATCGATACATATGCTCTTTCACTTTCGCTTATATTATATAAAATCTGTTATAACATTTGCGACAAGGGCATTTAATCATTTCTGATCTGTCCTATTGTAAGCAAACTGTAAAAACTCATTAACACTAGCCATAAATCTAAGATTCATATACCTATCTGCATTTGTCCTTTGGTACATCCACTTGCTTTCATTACCAGCCATTTGGTTCATTTGTAAAACAAATATTAAAAACCCTCAACATAAATACATAATAACTATATTATATTCATATAATATAAATATAGTTATAATGTAAATGAATTGCTTATATATGTCACGCATGCATATCGACTTTCCAATACTAAACCAGCTACTCCATTAAGGTAAAGACCCTACTCCATTAAAAGTTGCACAAGCAATAAAACATTTTAACTGTGTTCCATTTTAGTAGCATTTTATATAAATTTTGGCAGCATTTTCCTTTAGTTCCCGTTTATAGCATTTCTCAATAATATCTACTTATTGAGAAACACATAACGGGAAAAATTTGGGAAATAGTCTATGAAAATTCACAAACTGCTAATATGAAAGGAACACATTAACTGCAATACTGCTTATACAACTTTCAACTGTCTAACTTGCACAATCCATGATTATGTTAATCACAAATATAACTTAATCCAATACATTTTGTTTACCCACAATCTAAATCAGAATAATATTATATTTGTCATTAAGATAATCATGAAGGGAGAATCTAAGGTTTAATGAATAAATACTTATTATGCAACAACATGTTGTCTTATAAGTCAGCTACCTAAAATAACATAACTATATCTTCTAAAAAACAAGTAATTACTATGTATCTAAATCACTAACCTTTAAATTACTTTGAAGCACCTCGATTGAGCTAAAGAAGAAGCTGAAACAAAAACCAAAATGGATGCCAAAAGAGTAGCTAAGACGAACCAGAGAAGAGGGAGGGGAAGGTATTTATTAGCAAAATCTATAGCAAAATCGTAGGATATATATAAAAAGTCAAACTGCATGACTTGTGTAACAAATATGTAGTAACTAACGTCACAAAAATGTAAGAAAAATAGCTGTAGGAAAATATAATGAATACAACTCCTACATTTTTAAGACACTCATATCTTCTTTTGTCTTAAAAGCATGGGAAAAGATATTTGCATGAAAAGTGTCGGATAAAGTGTCCGACGCTTTTCCTACAGTTGTGGTCCCTACTCATCTAATTTGCATGAAAAGCGTCAGACTTTTTGGCGCCACAGTTTTCCACCATCTTATTCTGACACTTATGCTACAGTTTTATCTATCACAATTTTATTGTAGGGAAACCGTCAGATAGAATTCATATTGACCAATCAATGCCTTTTTGTTTGATGGGTTTCCTGTGAAAATGGTTCCTACGTTTTTTTCCGTAGGAATTGGCTGTAGCAAATGCTACTCATCCTTGTCGTTATCACCAAAATGTTGGTCACTAAGACTCGGTGTTTATCCTAATGGCTAGATGCTTGCCATAAAGATCTTCCATTTTTTCTACTACTATTTTGGCTACTATTTTTATGGTGATTGTTAACGCTTCTTTCTAATCTTTTCCATTATAATCACAATAAATTTCTACATTCATAACAAACATGAACCCTTTTAATTTAAAATTAGGATGCATAATTTTTTTCTAGTTATATACATTAAGGTAACTACGGTTAAAGTATGACATTTTGAGTTGACATTGTTTGTTGTTGGATGACCGGTTACTGGTTATTGTCTTCCAAGGGCCGTGAGTCATGCTTTTGTTTGTCATTTAGGTGACTCAAAAATTGGAATGACAAAATTTGACCTAATGTGATAACCTAGTCCAACTCATCTGAATCCAAACCCACCCTAAAGTGATTTGACAGGAAAAGTCAACAATTTGAACCTAACTATACCCAATCTGATCTGTGTCCGAATCCGATTGAGGTGAAACTTGAGAAAGCCCTAACCCAAATGACCCAAACTTGAAATGATCTGAGTCAAAATTAACACAAACCTGAAATAACCTGAACTTGGGACTGACCTGACTTAAAACTGAAATGACTCAATAACTAAATTAGACAATAGCCAATTTTAACTTAAATGAACATAAAATATATAGTCAGCAAAGGTTTAAAGAATATATTTTTTATGAATTAATTATTTAGTTGAATTGTACATTAATTATGACCACACAATTTAAAAAACTTAAAAAAATATTTCGTATAGGGATCTTTTGAAATTTGAAAGATAAATTAACAAAATAACATGTTTTAGTTTGTTTAGAGATCATCTAGGATTTATTGGTTTAAGGTGTTAATGATTTTCAGTACTAATAAATTTGGCAATTTCAGCAATAGGGATCAACTAAATTTGAAAATCTTAATGATTATAGTAACAAAATTTCTAGATATCACGATAACAAAATGAGCTAATTAGCTATAATGATGATAGGATGTAGATGAAATTGATAGAAAAAGGCAAAGCAAATCAAGTGCATTGTTTCTATGATTGTTTTGGTTTGACCAATTTTAGTTTCTTGGAATCTAGCTGAATGTTCTTCATGTTTTTGGACTGCTAGAAACTAGTCTATTAATTCAATATCTAATTTTGAGCATGTTAAGGTAACCAGTTGTATGTTTGATTTTATCATCATATGAGTAAAAAAGATTACATGTTAGTCTAGAGATAAAATCAAGTTAAGACTTTTAGATAGGGACAAGCCTAGTAGTGAGACTTGAAGAGCTAGTATTGTAATTTTTAAGGGTTTTGGTTTGCAAAAGATTTTTTATCGATCAACCTGAGGATAGGGATTAACTACCTTAAGAAAGGAGTTAATTTGATCTAGGAGTTCTCGTAGTCTAAATTAAACCAATTCAAAAGTAAGTCATAAGGGATTTCTAGGAGGATTCATATCTAAGCATGATTTTTGCTGATTGTTGATCTATTTGATTTGTTTCTTGTTGCTTTTGATTTATTTATTGATGCAGTAGTTTAGTTCTTTTATTTCATAGTTACTTAAATTTTAGCCCGAATTTGTTGATTAGATAATAGAAAAAGGAAATAATAGGGAAAACAACTCTAACCCCATAGAATACGACCTTGATGCTTACCACTTCTATATTAGAGAATGATATTTGCACTTGCTTTCAGTTTTCTTATAGTTAAGATTCTGTATTATCATATTTTTATAGTTAATTGTTGGAGAATCTTTCCATATTTGGGAACTTCCATGTTTAGTAAGTCTTATGTTTGGGTTCCTTCAAAATAACGACCATATTTAGTAATTTTAAAAAGTTTGGTATATAAATATCAAAATTACAATAATAGTTTCTAAACCATTTAAGTATAGTGCAATAAGTCCCCAAATTTTGAAAATTTTATTTTAGCCACCCATAATAATTACAACATAGGACCCTAAAATTTTGAAAATTTTGCATTTTCACAAAAAAAATTTTTGAAAATTTGTGGTTTAGTCACTCATAGTGAACTGGAGTTACATTTTATAGCAAATGTTGGAAATCATAGCAAATTCATTGGAACATAATTAATGAATTTTTTAATTAAACATACTAAAAAAGAAAATTAAGCTAAATTAAGTTGCACAAAAAATTAAAATTTTAAATTTAAATTTTAATAAAAATAAAAAAAAATTGAATCAATTAAGTCAATGTATCGTATTAACTTGAGTAAACATATAGCCGACCTGAATCTAACCCTAAACTTGAATAATCCAACTTGAATACCTACGACTAAAATTAACCTGACCTATATTGATCCTAAATCTAAATAAACCTGACCTACCCTAACTCAAACAAGAAATATGCGCAACTCGAGATTAACCCAAACCTAAATTACATGAGTTGAACCCAAATTCATGCTTAACCTTAATTAAACCCGAACCCGAATGGCCTTACCCAAACCTAACCTAACTCACCCAATTACTTTCCTCACCTAAAAGCCTATACAAATCATCATGCAGACCTTGGACTTCTCATGAACAAACATAGCCAACCACTAGTTTTCCACAAACAAAAGCATCCCATCCTAATCTCATCAAGCATCAGTAATATTTCTAACTATATATTGACTATGATATTATTATTTTCTTGGGTCCTTTGGTTTTTTTTTTAAAATTCAAATAACTCCTAACATTGTTTTTATGAAATAATAACTCTTAACATTGATCAATTTTTGGATTACTTTATTATTTTCATTTGTCTTCAAATTGAACTACTAAACATCTTTGTTCAAAATTGTCTATGTACACATTTTGTTCTCAAATCACGTAGGGAAATTAAGATGTCGTCCAGCATGTTGGCCTTGAATATGCTCCAACATTAAGGAGTGTGGAGAGGTTGAAGCCACAGTACGCAGCGTGTAGGAGCATGAGGCCATCAACATTGGGTGTGGCAGTGGGGATGAGGTGCGCTAAACATGGTGGTTTTGGTCGATTAAGGGTCTCAGCCGCCTACGACACACAATGCACCATCACTAACAACCTTGGAGCCAATGTGTTCTTGGTAACTTTTTTGGAATATAATGGCATGCAAGACTCACAAAAACAACATCAAAATTTCAAGCAATTGGTCGAAAACAATAGCATTTTACCTGGCAATTTAGTGTATAAAGCCTAAGACGAGAATCAAGCCGACATGAACATCACAATTTCTTGCAAATAGTCTATACTCAAGAAGGTAGTTCAATTCTTTATGTGCGCATGCATGTTTTTAACCAAACGCCTTGCTTAACCTAGAGACAATAAGTTGTGGCTGTTAATTTATGCAAAACATACAAATCCACGTTCATATATGCAGTGGGTTTACACAGAGATTAAATATGGTAATAAATATATCGATTAGAGTGATCAAAATGAAGCTAGAATGTCATCTGAAAGATAAGTAAACAACCAATAATCATAGGGAAACACATAATGTAATGTGGATCTTCTATAGTGATTGTCAAATTGATGTGCATTTCCACAAGTGATAGGCAACACCATGATGAGCCATGCACCCAAATAGTTAGTTACTATATTACTAACTACTGCTACTAATTTAGAGGGCCTTTTCTTATTGCTTGCTGATTCTACTTAAATACCATATGTTATAACATTTTTCCTTTTGTATGATCTCCATCTTTTGAATAGATCACTTGTAAGGTTCTTATTGCACCACTATATATAAATATATTCCTCTATTTGTGTGTCATCCATCTTTTGAATAAATTAGTTATTTGCTTTCTTTTTCTTGTTTCCATATCATTGTGCTTAAAAACTTGTAACAAGTTAAAGTTGGCTTAAGTTAAAATGAATTAGATAGTATTTGACTCATTATATGAAAAGCTATTATGCAAACCATCCAAATAAGAAAAATTTATAAAACTAAGAGCACTTGCGTATGCTAGGGTTTTGCACAGCTGACAATGATGGAGAGCTGATTAGATCATTTTGTCTCAATGGTGAAAAGGTGAGGCCATCCAAGAAAGGACCAAGCATCATAGTTAATCCCTAATGATGTCTTTGACCATTTTGATCTGGTGGCAAAGTTCTAATTAGAAAATGACTCCAATCATAAGGAAACCATGCCTTCGGACAATGATGAAAAGTAGATGACACAGCCCCTTGTTGTGACAGCTCTCCTAGTTAACTAATCAAGTAAGTGTTTATTTACTTTGATTAAGTGTTTATGAAATTAAGTACCTCAAATTAGCGCCTTGTTAAGCAAGTAACATGAGCTTAATCAAGTTAAGTGAGTTCCTAAGTGTGATTTGGCATAGTTAAGTCAAGACCATTAGTTGTTCTAGCTTTTAGAATCATCCTAGTAAGTTTTGACAACTTGTGGCACTAAGTGTTCTTTTTTAGCCATTTAGAACTTAAGTGGCTAAAGTGTTCAAGAAAATTAAGTTTGGGAAGCTCTTTAGTACCCTTTAGAACAAAGAAAGGTGGTTTTGGGTGAGAGTTTGGTGAGCTATTTGAAGCTTTTGAAAGTTTGAGGACTAAAGTGCAAGGGAGGGAAAAGTTGTTTTGAATGCTTATAAGCTAAGTTCCTTCATCCTTAGCCATTAGTTCTAAGTTCCAAATTTTCGTAGCTCCCTCTCCTCTCCCAAAATCACAGCCCAAGCTTCCATTTTCTTGCAAGATTCCATTGAATTAAGGGTGCCCAAGGTGTTAGAAATGATCACCAACTTTGGTTGAGGTGTTCTTGCTTCATTTGATCTTTGGAAGCTTGTTTTGGAATCCAATTTCGTAGGTAAGCTTCTTGAGATCATTTGGTGTGTTTATAGGTTGTTTCTAGAGCTAGAAATGGTCTTGGTTTGATTGGTTTGGGTGCCAATTTTCGTTGGTTTTAGACTTGGAACTCAAGGAAGCTTGTGGAGCTAGAAAAGCTTGTGTTTCATTGCTTGCTTTGTGACTAAAATTGAGGTAAGGGTTCAAGTAATTAAGCTCAAATAATGCATGGTTTTGTAGCTTTGTGTGTTGGGATGAATTAGAAACAAGACCCATTAAGTTTGGATGAGAAATGAGAGAGTTTGAGTAGCTTGTGTACAAGAGCGACGCTGTCGCATAAACCCAGAAAAATTGAGTTGGCGACGCGTCGCCAATTCGTCCGTGAATTGGCGCCGCGGCGCCAAGAAGCGAAAATGTACACAGAGCGTTTGCTCGGCGGCGCCGCGTCGCCAAAAGCATTTGCTCTTTGGCGCCGCGTCGCCAAGTGCAAAATTGGCCTCGATTTCCGGCCATCCTAAGATTAACTTAGACTCTCGGTTTCTATCCCTAGGCTATTCTAAGACGTTCCATAGCCTCAGTTGGGTCTAGGATTCGTTCCTAAGGCGGGAATTGTGCGTTATTTGGAAGGTAGTCAAGTTGTGTGGTTAAGTATAAAAGAAATGTGACTTGGTGGCTAAGTAACTCATAGTATTTAAGTTTTTAAATGGAAATTAAGGGGATTAAGTGGGTTTTCAGACTCTTTATTGGCCATATAGAGTATCAATTACATATGGTTAATAGAGAGAAAAACCTAAGTCGATCCCAACCAAGCCATTTGGTTTGGTAAGTGAGCCACTAGTAGTATTTTGAGTTAAACCTTGAGGGTTTGACTAGTTAAACCACATAGTAAGACTACCCTGTACAATAAATCAAGGGTAAAGGCGGGTAAGTTTGAGATAGGTGACGACCTACTCTAGAACCCGTAGATGGGACTTAATTGAGGTAAAGTGTCCGGGATACGAGGGCCAGTATCTCAAGTACCTCAGCCGTTTGAGCTCACGGCAAGAATTAAGGCACTTAAGTGCAGAAAGTCCCAAGTGCATGTGTCGTGTGCATTCCATACCATACATCCATACATTGCATTTTTGGCATTTTGTTGATTGTTTGTTGTTTGAATTGCATGTTTGATTGCTTGGTTGCCATATTGCATATTTGTTGCATATTTCTTTGCAGGTATTCAAGAAGGGAATCCTTACTGAGTACTTTTAAGTACTCATTCCCTTAGTTTTATTGTGCAGGATCTAATCCCGGGCCTAATCACTGAGGTGATAGTTGAGGCCTAAGCTTTCTGTTTTGCAGGTATTTTATTGAGAATCCTAGTGATTCTAGTTTCTTGCAGTATAAGTTATGTGCTAACCAAGTTGTGCCTTTACAGTGTAGAGGCTAAGAGTACACAAGAACAAGGTCTAGTGAAGGGCTACACTTGGAGCTTGGCTTAGCTCAAGGTGGGCTCAAGTAAATGATCTTAGTAGTTAGTAATTTTGTCTCTTGTACATAGTACTTGGTGTACTAAGTAAGTTGCCTCTATTGGGATACATTAGGATGTAAATCCATCTTGTTACTTTTGGGTGCATGCTAGAGTTGTAATGTATGCACAAAACTGTTACTTGTAGTTAAAGCAACTAGTATTTCAATGACTTGGTACGTTTTCAGTATGTTTTAATGAAATGCTCGAGCAATGTTTTAATTCAAGACTTTTAAATTTTGGTTGCATTGCCAAGTCAGAAGCATGCATAACTTAATCTAAGTAGGCTAAGTAACTAGTTGCATATAAATTGTTTTAATTTATATTGACGAGTAATAGTTAGCCAACTGTAACTAGTGGGATTCATTATCCCTAAGAGCCTACAAGATTAGGGGCACTGGGCCCCATTCCGTCACACTTGTGGCCTTGCTGAAGGGAATGTGTCACATAAGTAGATTATGCTTATACCCAAGAGGGGCTCTAAAGTACACTACTCAACCATGTACATTAGAGGAAAATTAGTGTAAAAAAACTATACACTAAAATTATAAGAGGGGCTCTAAAGTACATTACTCAACCATGTACATCAGACGCAAACTAGTGTACAAAAACTATACATTGTGTGGCAATGTCGGTTCGTTTTCGGGAGTCGCCACCACTCGGTTTTCGCTCAGGTCGATTGGATACCTTAAAATATGATCTGCGAGAGTTCGGGGATCGGGAGTACAGTTACGCTAAAACAAAATTGTTATAGCGCCCAAAATTGGCACCTTAGTTGATTTTAATTTTGTTTCACTTTGCTTTTAAATAAATTTCAGTTAATTTTCAATCTAGAATTTTTAACTGAATTAATCGGATGTGGATTTTTAAGTTAATTTGTATAGAATTTTATACTTCCGAACCATGGACTCTGCCGAGTCATTTGGACACGGAAGATTTGATTCCGAACCATGGACTCTGCCGAGTCATTTGGACACGGAATTTGGTGAAATTTTAAACAATTTTATCCATATTGTAAAAATATGGATTTTTATCTTTTTATTTAATTTATATAGTTTTTTTTTAAAAAAAGGTTTATTCTTTTTATTTTTTTTGTTTTGAACATCCATTAAAAAAAAAAGATGCATAAATTAAATAACACGTGCAAATAGATAAAGGGAAAACACATAAAGTAAACAAAAGAATATCAAAAGATGATATATAAATAAATAAAGTGGGGCTTTTCGGCCATCCACTTTTTTTAAAATAATAATAGGAGGCATAACCTTCCATTATAACAATAATAATAATAATAATAATAATAATAATAATAATAATAATAATAATAATTAAAGTTAGTTATTAATAAAGTTAGTAAAGTTAGTTGTTAGTATAACAAATATTAAATGGTTAGTGACAACAATAATAATAAAAGTTAGCGGTCAGTACAGTTAATTGTTAGTATATAGCAAAAATTAAATGGTTAGTGATAACAATAATAATGAAAGTTAGTGGTTAGCACAGTTAATTGTTAGTATAGCAAAAATTAAATGGTTAGTGATGTTAGTTGAGTTAGTAATTAGTTTATGCAAAAATTAAATAGTTAGTAATCTGAATAGAATAATAATAATAATAACAATAATAATAATAATAAATAATAATAATAATAAACATATAAAGATTATTGTTAGTTCTGTAGAAATAAAAAAAAAAGGTTAGTGACTTGTATAAAAAAAAGTAGAATAAGAGAAGAATTGTACCGAGATTCTGAATCGACTCTTAATCGAGCTGAGGATTTGCGAACGGATTTTTGCCCCTGATTCGATGTCGAATGATGGCGAACGATTTATTTACGACTGGTGGTGGTTTTGTTGAATGTCGCGGCGATTATTATTTTTTATTAGAAGTTTAGGATATAATTTGTTCTTCCAAACCGTGGATCTTGCCGGATCATTCGGATATGGAATTTAATATCCAAGCCATGGATTCTAACCGAATCATTTCGACATGGATATGATCCGTCTTAGGATCTCGTTATTTAATTTTATTTTTAATAATTAATATTTTTAGCTAATATCCAAGCCATGGATTCTAACCGAATCATTTGGACATGGATATGATCCGTCTTAGGATTTCGCTATTTAATTTTATTTTATTTTTAATAATCTTAGTTAATATCCAAGCCATAGATTCTAACCGAATCATCTGGACATGGATATAGACATCCTCGAAATCTCATAATTTTATCATTCATTTCATTTTTTTTGAATAAACACCCGTAATTCTGAAACTAATCTACTGATTTTAAAGGGTACAATAAACTGATATAATTGCATCCAGGTATCAAATTTCTATATCAAAATTCAACTCATGAAGCACTACCAAGTAAGATGCATATTAGCCATACGTATCCACCCCCTGTGACTCGGCTCATCAACAACAGAAAACAACTCTGATCAGTTCGTATATCAAACCGTCTTAAACAAATAAATTTAATAGCTAAGTTTGAGGCATAGCAAAACAAACAAATAAAGAAACAAAAAGCTTGTTGTCGGTGACTGATCTGCAAAATAAAAGAAAGTTAGTGACTTGGATGGATAAATAAAGATTACTAAGGATTAAATGAGAATTTTACTCCAAATTTTTAAATTTTGACTTGGTCAAATCGAAAAAAAACGCGTCTTCTTCTTCCTCTGTTGCACAGCAGCAAAGGAGCACAGGGGGAGGTGACTGGAGGCGACGGCGGCGTGCGCGGAGCAGGAGCCTGGCGGCTGGCGGCTGACGGGGGGGAAACGAGGGGTGGAGGGAGGGACGACGCGATGGCTGGGCGCGCTGAGGAAGAGCGACGGACGGGGGCGGAGCGCGTTGGCAGCGTCGGGGAGATCGCGACAGGAGGAGGAGCACGGCAGAGGTGGTGCGCACGGCGGAACTGGGCGACGCAGTGGACGGCGCACGGGAGGGACGGTGATCCGGTGAGCGTGTGACGGCAGGAACTATGCGCGACGGCGTGGGACGCGACGGAGGCTGGAAGACGAACAGGGAAGGAGACAGGCATGACGGGCTCGGCTGAGGAGGAGCTGGAGCGGGGTCGGCGGCGGGTTGCAGGAGAACGCGGGGAGAAGTAGCTGGAGGGAGAGCGAAACAGAGGGAGAGCGGGGGAAGGGAGAGGGCCAGAGAGATGGGGAGAGAAAGATGAGAGAAAGCGTGAGAGAGAGCTGAGTTCTGTGAGAGGCCAGAGAGGGAGAGGGCCGAGAGAGTGAAGAAAAGAGAGAGAATGCGTTTTCGGGGAGTAGAGAGAGATGGGAAGAGTTCTCGAGAGGGAGAGAAGATAAGATTAAAGAGTGCGAGAGAAGATAAGGGATAAGGGGAGGGGGAGCCTCTGTCGGCCACCCTCCCCTTTTTTTTTTATTATTATTTTTTTTGTTTTTTTCTTCTTTTTCTTTTTAATCAATTAATTAATTAATAATTTTTAATTTTAATTAATTTAGATTTAATTTATTATTATTATTTTTTTTCTTCTTCTTCCCCTTTTTTTTTCTTTAACATACAAACTAAAAAAGAATGCCCCTAAAATAATATTGCCATTATTACTATTATTATTTTTTAATTAAGTAATCAATTAATTAAGTAATTTAATAAATTTTTTTTAAGTTTTAATTTTTAATATAATTAATTTTTTATTTTTAAGCCGGACGAAATTGGGTGTCAACACATTGAAATTAAACTACAGATATCTACAACTAAGCTCCCACCTTACATCAATTTCTCGATGGTAAGCACCGAAAGTCCTCCCCTGTGCTTCACTAGCCTCTGTTGGTCAAATAAACAACTATAGTTAGCACCATAACATAACAAACAAGAAAGCCACAAGCTAAAATCCCAATGATTCAAATAAATGACATACCTACTTGTGAGCCTAGCTCAGCAACCCTCAATGGTTACTATCTCTACATGATTCTCAGTAAGGCATCCTTTTATCTGCAAAAAAAAAGAAAACTTGAGGACACACACATATATATAATATGCAATCTACTATGAGCTCAAATAGCACAAGTCTAAACCTATTCACATAACATTTTAGTCTACTGAGTTTTGGCCCCCGTATTCACTCCTAATAGGCCTTAGTTCACCGACACTGTGAGTTTAGCTCACCATTTAGCCTTCCTTTGATTGTTATACAGTTGAACATGATGGATACACCTAACTTGTGTTCTATGGAACCCACTAGGCATACTAAGCCACCACATAGTGCTGCAAGTTCTTAGACTTGCCCAAGTCACTTATGTACTAAGCTTCCACCTTAAAACCCTACCAAGAGTGTATTAGGTTTTCACTTATGCTTAAAGTAACTTGTTTAGGGTGCAAGTGTACTAAACCTCCACTCATGACACTACACCATACACCATTACTTGGTTTACCTTGTTATGGTAATTTTTGCCATATATAGACTCAATTTGTTAAGCTCCAAAGAACTTAACACCTCAAGGTACTTTATTAGCACCTTGTACACTAAGGTACACTAAGGTACTTTATTAGCACCTTAAACTTTAAGGCTCCAACTAGACCTCAAGTATCACTAAACCCCCTTAACCTTCGTCATGACCTAATTGTAGTGCTTTAAAACCCTTCCAAATTATCTACCTTCATGCTTTTGTTGTAGCCAAGAAAACTTTATTAACAAACTAGTGCTTTGATGAGCTATGGGTGGTACTAAATTACCATTCGGCACCTTCCACCCCTAAGGCCCTTAAAGCAACTAAAGGCCCTTCTCTTTGAAATGAAATGCTATAAAACCTAAGTTGGTTTATGATTAGGTGAAAGAATAAAGGTTATAGATCTCTCTCTTAGCTTTGCATGGGTTCTTGAATCACCTCAATTGAACACCTAAATAAAAAGTTATAGCTAAAATACTACAGCAGTGTTGAAGTTAGCAAGTCCTAGCACCACAATAGTGTAGGCAATTTCTCTTAGACTAGAAATGGGGTCTTGGGTACCATAGTGCCATGGTGTCAGACCCCTAAGCCCAGCAACTCAAAACTTGCTCCACAGTATGTTTTATGGGCTTGACCACCTAAACCTTCAAACCACTCTTCCACATGCTCCAGATCAATAAGACTACTGCAGTAGGCCATGAACATTTATGATTTTACACTAGTCAAACACAAGCAAATTTTTCTATAACCTATGGATATCTTCCAAACTATTTGTAACCGTTCAACAAAGAAACCAAGACATTCATCAAATGAATATAATAACTAATTCCTTTACCTCAATTAACCTTGAACTAGCAATAATCAAGCACTATAAGCCATAAACCACAAGTTTTAAGCCTTCACAAAGGTTTCCTAGGTTCTAAGGCATAATCAAGGCATATGGCACTAATTTAGCATAAACCCAACAAAACCTAAGCTTCATAAGCTTAAGAAACAAGAAAACAACAAAGGGAAAAGAGTACCTCAAGCAAAAAACCATGCCCATAGTGAAAAATGCCAAACAAGCTTTAAAACTCCAAAACTAGTGCAAAATGAGCTTCCCTCCCTATGGGCACTAAGAAAGCTTTCAATTTCTTCCAAGAAACCATGATTTTGGGGAGATTTGAGAATAAGGTAAAGAGTGGAAGAGAAGGTAGCAAAAATGGTGAGAAGAGAATGAGGGAATAGTGATAAAATCATCCCCTTCTATAAGTTTTAAATCAACAAACCTCTAGCTCCCCAAACTTTTACAAAATTTACAAAAAGACTCTTTCCGCAAATAATAACAAGGGGTTTATCACTTAATAAAAAACTTAATTAACTTGAGTCTTTTATTTAAAATATGTGATTTTTACTCCAAAGACTCATCCTAACCTTCCAAGGTATAAAATGTGCCTGTTTGGCAATAGTGTTAGAGTTTAGCATTAGAGATTAGAGTTAAAGGTTAGCATTAGCTGTTCACTGTTAGCATGAAAAATTTATAGTGTTTGGTAAATTAGCTTTAAGTAAAAGCTATTATGTGACAAATTTATTAAAAGCCCACATTTAACTTGCTTCAAAAATTCTTCTTTTTCATGGCTTTGCCTCTTGGTTAAGTAATGTCTACAACATGGCTTTGATGCCTTTCGCATTGCCAAAATTATGTACTTTGAATTGACATTTTTTCTTGCAATATTATGATCATATTTCTTTTTTATCATTGAATCTCTCATAAATGCTTGATACATGAAAAGTTAACCAATATTGGCAAAGACAAATATCTATACCTTAAACTTTTACAATGAAGAGGTTCAAAAGTCATTTCACCATTATAAATGTGAAGCAGCTTCAAAGCCACTCAACTACATATCATAATGAAATACATGATGACAAGATGAAAGATGAGCTCCAACTCCTGAAAATGCTAACTTTATTCCACAATAAAAAAAATGATCTAAAGATAACAACTAGATCTCAGCTGACTTTTGGTTATTTTCTCCTTGAATTTTTTCATCTCTGACTCGTTGGTGTTTCTTCTATGGGTTTCAAAACTCTCATCATCATCATCATCGTCTGTATCTTCTTCTAAATCATCATCTTCATGTTCAAACTTGTAAAAATCAGAATCTTTGCTCCCAGCATGCCTTCGTATATAATTATGCAAAGTCATGGCTGTGATTGCTATCAAAACCTACTTGGGAAAAGAATAATTTGTCATAATCCGTAACATAGTCCAATTATTTTTCAACACTCCAAATGCTCTTTCAATCACACTTCACATATATGAATGAGCTTTGTTGAATATCTCTTCGTTTTTGGATACTAGTCTTCCTTGATAGAAATCTGATAAATGATACCTCTCCCCTCTATAAGGTCTTAAGTAACCTAGAATTTGAGGGTACCCTGCATCTACTAAATAATATTTACTTGCACAAGTTTGATTAATTAACAAGAAATGTTATTTATGCCAAGAAAGAAGATAATTGAATATTTATGTACTAGGTGGAGGGTGAGGAAAATTCCATTGATCTTGACGTAAAGCCTTATAAAACACATTTGCATCATGAGCTGATCCTTCCCAGCCAACAAGAAAAAAAGTAAAACACATATTGAAGTCGCATACTACCATCACAATTTGTGTTGGCACATTTTTTTGTCCAATATATGGTATTTGATCCGCAATTAGGATACAGGCTAGGATATGTGTGCCATCAATAACATTAAAAAAAGTAAAAGAAGACACGCTTATGAGAAATGATTGTTTATTATATAAGTGAAACTAAATGAGTTTCTTACACTATGATAACTAAGTAAGTTTATTTACCTTAAAATGAGGCATATATCTACGATCCCTTCTAATTTGTTTTGGTGTATCTTTCAATTTACGGTCACAAGGCTGAATTACATCAGAAGACATGGCAATGAAATTTTCTAATACTATATTGAAGTACCTACCAAATGTTTCTCCTGATCTTTGAAAATGTTCTTGAATTTCTTGATTTGAATCTCGATGTCCTAATATATATAAAAACAATGCAAGTGCCTCCATAGTGGACATGTTAAATGAACCACACAATCCATACTTATTCTCCAAAGTATAAAGTAAACTTAGGAATATATCCTTTGACATCCTAAATGCCTTATAAAATCATTCATCGTGACCATTTAATAGCTTTCTTACCCATAGCTCACCTGTGAAAAAACACCATATTATTAAGTTTAAAAATTTATCAAGTCAAGAGAATAAAATTTAGAAATTGTGACTAGAGTGCCTTTGTTTCTTACAGGTTAAAGAATTATGAATTGTATACCTGTTTGTAAATAAGTCATGTATGGTTTCTTGAAAATATACTTTCGATAATAGTCGTCAATGTGCTGCAAGACCAAACTTGTCGAGTGAGTCCACTTCATGTATTCTACCATTATGGCATGTAATTTTTTTTCATCACTATCCATTTTATCTGAATCTGAATTTCAATCAAATTTGAAAATTTCCTATAAGTTCAAAGCATCAACTGTTACCCACTAATAGAACCAGCAATTTACATATCTCATATTTATGATAAATATGTTCACTAACAATACCAAAAAGTTTTAGCCATCAAATATGGTGAAATTATGCAAAAAGTTTATATAACTAACTAGGTACATTTGAAAATGTAAAAGTAGTAATAATAAACCTAAATTACACCTTAAAAGACAAATAAATCAGCATAATAGGGTCCATAAAGTGAACTATCAACCTAGCAACAACCTAAGAATCAAAATTGAATTGGTTATTTCCTAATAAAGTACTTAAGGTGTGTGCTTCATTTGATTCTGCCTCGTTTTCTTCAGCTTTCAAGTACCAGAGCCTTGTAGAGTAGCTTTTGAGTGCCATAAACATCTCACACTTCTCTTTGTTTAATAGAAGCTTAGTTGCAAATCGATAAAGTGGGTTACGTGGTGGTACATCATCCTCCATGGAGATCAAAACCTCAACTACATTAGAAACGGTAGGAGGCAGCTTGTTAATTCTTGTCATGATGGCATTCTTGTGATTCTTAATACCTTCTTTAATGTCATCTATTTTTGCTGACAACTTTGAAGCTCCTCTTTTTGGTTGGTACATAGTTGCTTTTTTTTTTTTGTGTGGAAGCTTCTTTTTTTGTGTGGAAGCTAACTTGTTATTTCTTTTCCTCACAACATTCTCATCTACATTTGAACCATAATTGATCTCTTCGACATCCTCATTTTCAATGGACATATTCCCATTTGAGATGCTTGAATCAACAAGAAGTTTTTCAAAACCAGCAGTATTATTGCTTGTATCTACTAAGCAAGACTTTTGGGTCGATGAAGCCTGGAAAAATCTTTGGGGGGGACGCCCACTTGATGAAGCCCACATATCATCCCCCTTAGCAACTGCACTAAAAAATAGTACATCTAACTTTTATACTATCTCAGGATCCATGTCTTTTGTTTGAAACTTGGCAATTTCTGGGTTAGCCTACAAACAGTAGTTAAAAAAAAAATCAAAAGGCATGCATCATATGTAATGGTACTTATATGTATTTTAAAATAAATGTAAAATAATTTTTTTTTCAAACAAACCTTTATATTCTTGTCCCACCAGTCATCAAAAGCATCGACTATGCCTATATGTGAGTTCCATCCTAACCCTGTGGTAAGTCTTTTAAGTGTCATTCAATTCTTCTAATCCTTTTTTAGTTGATCCCACTTATGTTTCATTTTGGGACCACTATAACACAACCCTATCTTATTTTTTAACTTAGTTCCTATGGTCTTCCATGAAAAACTTTTTAGGCCACCACCTTGCCTATTACCATCATTAAGTTCTTTCTTGCATATGTCACAAAAGATAATGATATCTGCAGGCTTCCACTATGCTCTTCCACCAACATGTTTGCTATTGGTTTGAGAGTTATGATTCTTTATCTAAAATAAAAAAAAATATGCAAATAGACTACTTTTAATCAAGTTAATTTAGAAACTAAACACTAAATCTTAAAATGAGTTCCCCCTCACCATATACAAAAGAACAAACAAACGACTAACTAGAAATTAAAATATTTTCTATTTGAAGCTTAAGATTGATCTTGCAAATCTAGCCAAGTAAGTTTATTGTTGCTTTCAAACTCAAAAAAGACCAACTCTCATCTTCTAATGCTTTTTTTTCATTTTTGTTAATCTCTAATGCTAGATTTTATTGAAATCTTCCATTCACTACACAGAAATTTCTTAATTAATAAGACATAAAGCAAATCGAAGCAACAACAAATAATGCAATTTGTCAATTTCTGTTGCTTCATAGCAAACAGGATCATGATCTAACACGTGATCAAAATAACTTAAAAGTTTCTTTTAAGCTTTATAGAACACTTTAATCACATAAAACCCTTCTAGGCTCATTTGTTTTGTGCCTTATTTCAGTCAGTGACATCTTATTGTAGTTCCCTCCCTTCTGTTTTAGTTCTACAATAACATTGATTATATGTGTATGTTTGTAAGCACCCGATATGGCATTAGAAATTAAAAAGTTCATTCATCACTATTTATTTAATTTTCAGTCTACATGTAGATCTTAGTCATCCTAAAAGCTTTAGATCAATTAGTACTGTAAATTTGAAAACAAAATACAATGAATGACATGAATCCACATATTCCCAAGAATGCATCAATGATTGAAAAAGTGACAATCTCAGGAAGTAGTTGGATGAACTGCTAGAAAAAGGGTTCATTAGACCCAGTGTGTCTCCTTGGGGAGCACCTGTGCTGTTTGCAAAGAAGAAGGATGGAACTCTTAGACTCTGTATAAATTACAGAAAGTTAAATGCATTAACCATAAAGAACAAGTATCCCCTCCCAAGGATAGAAGATTTGTTTGATCAATTAAAAGGAGCAAAAGTGTTCTCCAAAATTGATTTGAGGTCTGGATATTTCCAGCTAAGAGTAAAGGAAGAAGACATACCTAAGATTGCTTTCAGAACTAGGTATAGACATTTTGAGTACATAGTGATGCCATTTGCGCTCACTAATGCACCAGCATTCTTTATGGACTTAATGCAGATAGTGTTCAGGGCACACCTAGATCACTTTGTGGTGGTTTTTATTGATGATATCTTGGTATATTCCAAGGATGAGGAAACTCATAAAGAACACCTTAAGGTAGTGTGGCAACGTCGGGTTTTCTGGAGTCGCCACCAATCTGTTTTTTTCTTAGGTCGATTGGATACCTAAAATATGGTCTGCGAGAGTTCGGGGATCGGGAGTACGGTTACGTTAAAACAACTTTGTTAAAACGCCCAAAAATTGGCACCTTAGTTGATTTTAATTTTGTTTTACTTTGCTTTTAAAACTTTTCAGTTAATTTAGATATTTTACCTGAATTAGTCGAAAATGTGGATTTTGGTAATTAATTCGGATAAAATTTTATACTTCCGAACCATGGACTCTGCCGAGTCATTTGGACACGGAAGATTTTGATTCCGAACCATGGACTCTGCCGAGTCATTTGGACACGGAATTTGGTGAAATTTTAAACAATCAATCCATATCGTAAAAATATGGATTTTTATCTTTTTATTTAATTTATTTATTTTAAAAGTTTGATATTTTCCAAACCGTAGATCCTGCCGGATCATCCGGATATGGAAATTGATTTAATTTATCGTAATTATTTAATTCTTATTATTAATTTTTAGTTTAATTACTAAATTTATCTTTATATTTTTACTTTTTCTTTCTTTCTTTTTCTTCTTATTTTTACTTTTTAATTTTCTTTTCTTTTCTTTCTTTTGTTTTCTTTTTCTTATCTTTCTTTTCTTTTTCTTATCTTTTCTTTTTTTGATTTTTTTCTTGTTTAATGAAGGATATTTATTATTTAAAGAATTACTCAATTTATAAAAGAATTAAAAAAATTAATTTTTTTATTTAATAAGAAGTTAATTTAAAGGAATCAAAGAATTTAAAAAATAAAAATCTTTGTTCATGGTACGGGGCGTTGTTACTCAGCCAGACCCTCTTCACCAGGTGAAGCAGCTCAAAAGCGGGCACGAGACAGTTTCCAGCCAATATACCATGAACTAAATTTTTTTTTCTTTTTTTTTTTTACTCAACAACATGGTTCAGATTTATTTTTCATATATATTTTTTATGGCTAATTTCTTTAAATGAAATGAGTTTATCCGTAAAATAAAAAATAACAATAAATAAAGTGGAGGTTTTCTTCTTTTTTTTATTAATTTTTTTTTTGCTTTGATGAAGGATATTTATTATTTAAATAATTACTTAATTTATAAAAGAATTCAAAAGTAATTAATTTTTTTTTAATAAGAAAGTTAATTAATTAATCTTGAGATTTATTTTATGTTTATTTAAAAAGAAGAAATAAATTAATCAAGAAAGATTTATATTTTATGTTATGCTTGTTCTTTTTATTTAATAAAAGATAAACAAAAATAAAAAACATTATTAAATCAAGATCTTATTTATTCATTAAAGAAAGCAAAAATTATATTTTAATTTAAAATAATATAAGTCTTAATATTTTATTTTGTTTTATTTTGTTTTGATAAAAGATTAACCAAAAGTAATTGTTTAATTAAGAAAATCAAAAATTTATATGTATATTTTAAACAAAAGAAGAAAAGTTTTGATATTTATTTAATTTGTTTTGGAATAAAAGATTATTTAACCAAAAATTTATATGTATTTTAAAACAAAAGTCTTGATATTTATATTTTATTTTGTTTGATGAAAGATTTTTTTTTAATTTTAATTTATATCAGTGAAAGTATATCTAATTAATAAGTCTAAAATATTTAAGAGAAATTCAATTATTTTTTGATTTATTTTTGATTAAGATTTTTATAAAGGAAACAAAAAGTGATATCTTTTCATTATTTTAAAAGAAATAAGTAAAATATTATTGAATAAAATGTTAGCCCAAAAATTTTACTTTTTATTATTCTTTTTATTAATAAAGAAAACTAAAAAGTTATATTTTATTATTTTAAAAGAAATAAGTAAAATATTACTGAATAAAATATTAACCCAAAAATTTTACTCTTTTTATTCTTTTTATTAAAAGAGAAAATTAAAAAGTTATATTTTATTATTTTAATTATTAATATATTAGTCCAAAGTTTTTATTTTTAATAAAGAAAATAAATTATTATATACTTTATTTAAAAATGATTCCAAGCCATGGATCCTGACGGATCATTTGGTCATGGAGTTTTAATTTTTATTAGATTTTAACTATTTAATTAGTTATTAATTTTATTTATAATTTTATTGGATTTTTCTTGAATTTTTCAAAAAATATTTAAAAAGAATTGATTTAATCATGTTTATTTATTAATTTTAACAAAAAGTTAACTTTGTTATAATAAAACATGTATTCCAAAATAAAAATAAAATAATTGGCTTTTAAATTTTTATTAGCCTTAATAATTAATTACAAAATAATCTTCTTTTAGTTTTTTTTTATTTATGGGTAAAAGGTTAATTAAATAAATTAAATCATATAAAGAAAAATTAATAAAGTGGGGCTTTTTGGCCATCCACTTAAAAAAATAATAAATGTTAGCAACAATTATAAAAGTTAATTAATTAACAACAATAATAAAAATTAGCCAAGTTTAATTAAGTTAATTAATTATCAACAATAATAAAAATTAGCCAAGTTTAATTAAGTTAATTAATTATCAACAATAATAAAATTTAGCCAAGTTTAATTAAGTTAATTAATTAACAACAATAATAAAAGTTAGCCAAGTTTAATTAAGTTAATTAATTAACAACAATAAATAAAAGTTAGCCAAGTTTAATTAAGTTAATTAATTAACAACAATAAATAAAAGTTAGCCAAGTTTAATTAAGTTAATTAATTACAACAAAAATAAAAGTTAGCCAAGTTTAATTAAGTTAATTAATTAACAACAATAAATAAAAGTTAGCCAAGTTTAATTAAGTTAATTAATTAATAACAATAATAAAAGTTAGCCAAATTAATTAATTGTTAATTAACCAAGTTGATTAAATTAATTAACAATAATAAAAGTTAGTAATAATGCAAAAATTAAAAGGTTAGTAACAATAATAATGTTAAAAGTTAGTTGTTAGTAAGTTAGTTAACAAGTTAATAATAACAAAAAAAAAAGGTTAGTAACAATAACAATAATAAACAAATAAATACACAAGTAAAAAAATAAAGTTAGTAATTAATTCTGAAAAAAAAAACAAAATAAAAAGATTAGTGACCAAAATGAAAAGAATTGAAAAGATGAAGGACTGAAAGGAGGTTTTACCCTTGGGAAATGAATTTCAAATTCTGTTTTGCTGGGAAAACAGAAAACGCGACGAAGCGCAGCTGGCACGGCAGGGAGGCGAGCACGGGCGTGGGGCGGCGAGGCGTGGGCGGAGGGGCGACGGCGGCGTGGGCGGAGGGCGGCGGAGGAGCGGCAGGCAGCAGCCGGCGGAGGGAGAGAAGAAACGCGGCGGAAGGAAAACGGAAAGGAGAAAAAGACGGCGGCGGGACGGCGTGGGAGCAAACGGCGACCGGCGACGGCGTCGGCAGCGGGACAGCGTGACGGCAGGAAGAGAAAGAGAGAGAAAACGAGAGGAGAGAGAGAGAGAACAACGAAGGAGATCAAACGAAAGAGATGGTCAAATCGTAGAAAAATAAAATTTTGAGACTTTCTGGCAGAAGGAGGAGAGGCTAGGGAATAAGGCTGTAATTTTCTCTATTTTTAAAACGGAGCTCTGAACTTTTTTCTCTGATTTTCTATATGTTCAGCACTGAATTTGGGGGGGTATTTATAGAAGGAGCTTAGCTGAACTGTGGACGGATAAATTAATAAAAAATATCAAACTTATCTTTTAAATTGGTAAAATGACAGTTTCAGTCCTTTACGTTACTCCAGCTCTGGATAAGCTCAGAAGCTTCTGATTTTGACAATTTTAACGTTTTCTGTCAATTTGGGCTAGAAACGTCCGTTTAGGCCCAAAATTGACGCGAAAAATTACCCAAAGCTCCTGAAACTTTCAGAATTTGTCAATTTTGTCCGAAACTTCTCAATTTTGTCATTTTTACCTCAAACTTTTAATTTTTTTGTCATTTTTTTATGAAATTTTATTTTTATTCCAAACACATACATATTCGCACATATATTATTTTAAATCAAATCTTCTCAAAATAAAAATATATTTTAAACTAATTAACATAATTAAAATTTTTTAGCAATAATAATAATAATAATAATAATTTTTTTAATTAGTTTTTTTTTTAAAAATTTTTTTAAAAAAAAAGGCCGGACGAAATTGGGTGTCAACAGCTGCCCCCCATTGCATGCTTCATGGGACATGATGTATGCAAAGTAGTTACCAAATTTCGTCCGTCTTAGCTAGCCATTGAGAACCTTCTCGCTGCCTAAACTATGTGGTTAAGGAAAATTTTTTTTAGAGCCTCTGCGATAAGAACTCTCCTATCGTTGAAGGGAAAATTTGATAATTTTGAGGTTAAGGGTCCTACCTTAGAACCTCGACGATAGGAACTCTCCTATCGTTTGAAGTAAAATTGATTGTTTTGAGGTTAAGGGTCCTACCTTAGAACTTCGACGATAGGAACTCTCCTATCGTTTGAAGGAAAATTGATGATTTTGAGGTTAAGGATCCTACCTTAGAACCTCGACGATAGGAACTCTTCTATCGTTTGAAGTAAAATTGATTGTTTTGAGGTTAAGGGTCCTACCTTAGAACCTCGACGATAGGAACTCTCCTATCGTCTGAAGGAAAATTGATGATTTTGAGGTTAAGGGTCCTACCTTAGAACCTCGACGATAGGAATTCTCCTATCGTTTGAAGGAAAATTGATGATTTTGAGGTTAAGGGTCCTACCTTAGAACCTCGACGACAGGAACTCTCCTATCGTTTGAAGGAAAATTGTTTGAATGAGGTTAAGGGTCCTACCTTAGAACCTCGACGATAGGAACTCTCCTATCGTTTGAAGGAAAATTGATGATTTTGAGGTTAAGGGCCCTACCTTAGAACCTCGACGATAGGAACTCTCCTATCGTTTGAAGGAAAATTGATGATTTTGAGGTTAAGGGCCCTACCTTAGAACCTCGACGATAGGAACTCTCCTATCGTTTGAAGGAAAATTGATGATTTTGAGGTTAAGGGTCCTACCTTAGAACCTCGACAATAGGAACTCTCCTATCGTTTGAAGGAAAATTGATGATTTTGAGGTTAAGGGCCCTACCTTAGAACCTCGACGATAGGAACTCTCCTATCGTTTGAAGGAAAATTGATTGTTTTGAGGTTAAGGGTCCTACCTTAGAACCTCGACGATAGGAACTCTCCTATCGTTTGAAGGAAAATTGATGATTTTGAGGTTAAGGGTCCTACCTTAGAACCTCGACGATAGGAACTCTCCTATCGTTTGAAGGAAAATTGATGATTTTGAGGTTAAGGGTCCTACCTTAGAACCTCGACGACAGGAACTCTCCTATCGTTTGAAGGAAAATTGTTTGAATGAGGTTAAGGGTCCCACCTTAGAACCTCGACGATAGGAACTCTCCTATCGTTTGAAGGAAAATTGATGATTTTGAGGTTAAGGGCCCTACCTTAGAACCTCGACGATAGGAACTCTCCTATCGTTTGAAGGAAAATTGATGATTTTGAGGTTAAGGGTCCTACCTTAGAACCTCGACAATAGGAACTCTCCTATCGTTTGAAGGAAAATTGATGATTTTGAGGTTAAGGGCCCTACCTTAGAACCTCGACGATAGGAACTCTCCTATCGTTTGAAGGAAAATTGATTGTTTTGAGGTTAAGGGTCCTACCTTAGAACCTCGACGATAGGAACTCTCCTATCGTTTGAAGGAAAATTGATGATTTTGAGGTTAAGGGTCCTACCTTAGAACCTCGACGACAGGAACTCTCCTATCGTTTGAAGGAAAATTGTTTGAATGAGGTTAAGGGTCCTACCTTAGAACCTCGACGATAGGAACTCTCCTATCGTTTGAAGGAAAATTGATGATTTTGAGGTTAAGGGTCCTACCTTAGAACCTCGACGATAGGAACTCTCCTATCGTTTGAAGTAAAATTGATTGAATGAGGTTAAGGGTCCTACCTTAGAACCTCGACGATAGGAACTCTCCTATCGTTTGAAGGAAAATTGATGATTTTGAGGTTAAGGGCCCTACCTTAGAACCTCGACGATAGGAACTCTCCTATCGTTTGAAGTAAAATTGATGATTTTGAGGTTAAGGGTCCTACCTTAGAACCTCGACAATAGGAACTCTCCTATCGTTTGAAGGAAAATTGATGATTTTGAGGTTAAGGGTCCTACCTTAGAACCTCGACGATAGGAACTCTCCTATCGTTTGAAGGAAAATTGATGATTTTGAGGTTAAGGGTCCTACCTTAGAACCTCGACGACAGGAACTCTCCTATCGTTTGAAGGAAAATTGTTTGAATGAGGTTAAGGGTCCCACCTTAGAACCTCGACGATAGGAACTCTCCTATCGTTTGAAGGAAAATTGATGATTTTGAGGTTAAGGGTCCTACCTTAGAACCTCGACGACAGGAACTCTCCTATCGTTTGAAGGAAAATTGTTTGAATGAGGTTAAGGGTCCTACCTTAGAACCTCGACGATAGGAACTCTCCTATCGTTTGAAGGAAAATTGATGATTTTGAGGTTAAGGGCCCTACCTTAGAACCTCGACGATAAGAACTCTCCTATCGTTTGAAGAAAAATTGATGATTTGAGGTTAAGGGCCCTTCCTTAGAACCTCGACGATAGGAACTCTCCTATCGTTTGAAGGAAAATTGATGGAATGAGGTTAAGGAAATCTCCTTGAACCTCGAGCGAAATTTATATGAAAGCAATTAGAATTGGAATAATTTTCTTCGAAAGTGTGAATTTGCATAATAGGCGAGTGCGAAATTTTAGACTTCGATAAAATGAGTGAATCTTGATGATGACAATATCGCTAACAAATTATGTAAAGGGAACGGATGTTTGGAATCAATATCCAAGGTTCATCTAATATTTTCTTTAGTAAATATAGATTCGCTTGAGAGATATGTCATCCAAATAAGGTTGAAGCTTAACTATCCTAAAATGTTATGCCTAGTAGACCTAATAGGATGCGTCTCAAGAGCAATAAAAATTACTCTTTACTCAGCCATTCCAACCTAAAGGCATTGTCCTATGGTTTTAATATCAGCATGGACGAGACTATCTTATAAGATAAAAAAGAAATTTCCTGAAAGAAAAACTAAAACACGAAAGAAAATGCTGATAATAAAACTAAAGGACAAGCAAAACGGATCGGATCACTTCTTCTTCCACAATATTTCAACAGGGTTAGTAGAGGACTATTATGGGATCGAACTGTTCGGGAAAGACTGTCGCGTCCAGTCTATCTGAATCATTGCTGGATCTGGTTCAGGAACAAAAGCTTGTATTTTATCTAGCAATTCTTCAGCAGTTGTTGCGGATATTATGATTCGCCGTGCCACTCTTGATATAAAATTCTTCTGCATAGCATAATCCATAAAAGCTATCAGACCTGTAAAGAAATTGTTAACATTTAAAAGCCCAATGGGTTTCTTATGCAAATTAAGTTGGGCCATGGAAGCAATTTGAAAGACTTCTCCCAATGTGCCAAAACCACCTGGTAGAGCGATAAAAGCATCAGCATTTAAAAGCATTTGTAACACACGCTCTTGTAAATTTTTAACCACTAATTCTTCTCCAATCGTGCCCCCAGAAATAAATTTCAGAGGTCCAGGGATAATGCCCAGAACTTGACTTCCTCCTAGAGATGCTGCTGATGCTACACCTCCCATTAATCCGACACTACCTCCTCCATAAACTAAATGTATTTTTCGCTCAGCTAATACTCTACCCAAATGGTTGGCTGCTTTTAAATACTCTTCATCTTTTCCAGGAAAAGCCCCAGAAAATACACAAATACTTCGGGATTTACGAGTTGGGGTTTTCTCCATTCCTATCCTTACCCTTGTGAGAAAAGAGGATATATTTATAGAGATGAAGAGATAAGGCAATAATTTTATTTTTCAAGAATGGATACATTATTGCCAGCTATTCATAGTAGTCACGGGTATGACTCTGGTCAGGTATGGGTACACTATCGTTAAAAGAGGAGGAAAATTTTCAAAATAGCTGCTAGCATGTACAGTAGTCGCGACTGTAGCTTATGTCAGGAGTAGGTACATGATTGTCGGATGAGAAGGAAAATTTCAAAAGTGGCAGGTATATACAGTAGTCATAATTATAGCTCATGTCAGGAGTGGGTACATTATGGGAGGAAAATTTCAAAAGCGTCAGCTAGCATGTACAGTATCGTGACTATGGCTTATGTCAAGAGTGGATACATTATTGCTGAAAGAGGAGGAAAATTTCAAAAGCGACAGCTAGCACGTACAGTAATCGTGACTTTGGTTCATGTCAGGAGTGGATACATTATTACCAAAAGGGGAGGAAAATTTCAAAAGCGACAACTAGCACGTACAGTAATCGTGACCTTGTTCCGTCTTCTACTGGCTTTGCGTCCAGTAACGGCTTCAATGCTTTCTATGAATCAGTGATTTGCATCTCATCTAGCTTTTTCACAAACTGGCAAACAGGGTCGTTTAGGGTCAGATTCCCAAGACTGTAACGTTCTCGTTCTTTTTGGAGAATTATCCATAATCCAACAACCTCAAATTGCACTATTCCGCAAGAATGCGCTTCAAGAACCTCTCGGATATCTTCCAGAGATTCCTTACGCAAGCCATTCTTGATGAATTTTATTCTATCATTACGATTTCTGGTGATCACTCCTGGAGAACGACATTTATTGCCGCAAATCCACCATCCACAATTGTGACAGACGCCTAGCCTCTTTGCTCTTCTCTTTTTGGCATAAACGCTTTTACCAAAGCCGGGCATACGGGGAAAGAACGCATCTGGAACTTCACCAGCCGAACGAACTTTAGCTTCGATTAGCCATCGCACATTATCAGGAATGCCTTTGTGCATAAATAGTCGGAATCGTTCACATCTAGCTTGATAAACCTTTTTAAGAACATTTATTGGGAAAAAAGGGAAATATTTTCGTAGAGCGGAAAGAGAAGGCTCCATTGATGAATGAGGCATTTAAGAGAAAAAGAAAGAAATTAGTGATTGTAGGAAATGGAAATAACTGAATTTGGGAGTTATGGAGTACCGTATCCAGAAGGAAGAACACGCATTTATAGTGATGAAAGGATAATGCGTTTATTACACTTACGGAAGTAAGTACATTATTGCCAAAAGAAAAGACAAATGACAGCTTATATGTACAGCAATCATGACTGTGGCTCTCATCTTCCACTAATTCATGTCCAGTAATGGCTTCAATGCCTTCTATAAGTCGGGGATTTGCTTCCCATCTAGTTTTCTTACAAACTGACCAACGGGGTCGTTTAAAATCACATTCCCAAGACTGTAACGGTTTTGTTCTTTATGGTAAGTCCTCCATAAACCGATAATTTCACCTTGCACTTTTCCACAAGAATGCGTTTCAAGAGTCTCTCGGATATCTTTCAGAGACTCCTTACGCAGGCCATTCTTAATGAATTTTCTTTTATCTTCACGATTTATGGAGATGTATCCTAAAGAGCGACATTTAGTATTACAATTCCATCGCCCACATTTATAACACACGCCTAGTCTCTTTGCTCTTCGCCTTTTGGCATAACGGCTTTTACCTAAACCGGGCATGCGGGGCATAAATGCATCTGGAACTTCACCCGCCAAACGGACCTTAGCTTCAATTATCCACTGCACATTATCGGGAATGCCTTTGCGTGTAAAAACTCTGATTCTTTTACATCTAGCAAGGTAGATCTTTTTAAGGACTTTTAGTGGGAGGGAAGGAAAGTATTTTCGCAGTACAGAAAGAGTAGAATCCATTGATGAGAGAAGAATTTGAGAGAAGAGGGAAATGAATCAGTTATTGCAGGAAACTGGAATAATCGACTTTAGAAGTCACGGGGTATCTTATCTGTTGTTTAATCAGAAGGAAGAACACGCATTTATAGTGATGAAAAGGGATAACGTGTCGATTACACTTAGGGGAGCATGTACATCTGTCAAAAGAAAATGCAAATTTTTCCAAATATAACAAACTGTATGTACAGTAATTGTGACTGTGGCTTACATCTTCCACTGGTTTTACGTCCAGTAACGGCATTAACGGCTTCTATGAGTCGAGGATCTGCTTCCCATCTAGCTTTCTTACAAGCCGGCAAACAGGGTCGTTTAAAGTCAGATTCCCGGGACTGTAACGGTCTCGTTCTTCATGAAAAATACTCCATAAATCAAGAATTTCACATTGCACAGATCCACAAGAATGCGTCTCAAGAGTCAATTGGATATCATCCAATGAGTCCTTACTCAAGCCATTCTTAATGAACCGTATTTTATCTTCTCGATTATTGGAGATCATTCCTAAAGAACGACACCTAGTCTTACAAGTCCACCTACCACATTTATAGCAGACTTGTAATCTTTTCGCTCTTCTTTTTCTGGCATAAGAACTTTTGCCAACACCAGGCATGTAAGACACAAATGCCTCTGGGATTTCACCTGCCAGACGAACCTTAGCTTCAATTAACCACCGCACATCTTCAGGGATTCCTTTATGCATCAGAGCTCTTAATCGTTCACAGCGAACTTGGTAGATCTTTTTTAGGATGTTCATTGGGAGAGAAGGGAAATACTTTCGCAAGGCGGAAAAAGTAGGATCCATTTTCTAGGAGGAAGTAAAAGAAAGAAGGGGTGAAGGAATCAGTTATTATGGGCAACTGAGAGAACCGACTTGAGAGTCACGGAGTACCGTATCCGCCGTTTAACCGGAAAAGTGGATCCTACTTTATTTTAGTATCATAGATATTTCTTATCTTTGATATCTCATCAGGCATGACATTGATCCAGTCCTTGATTATTGAATCCATTGTCTGCTTTCGACGACAATATTTCTCGATATCCACGCTTATCTTTGACCATAGCTATTTCTTATCTTGGATACTGCTAAGCTGGCGTCAATTCTGTCCATCCCGGTGTAGCCTCGATTATTGAATTGATTACCAGGATTTTGACAATATTGTCTGCTTTATCCTTGAATTGCTGATGGGGCTGGGTCCACTATATCAGCTGTGCATCCAGCGGTAGATTGGTAAAAACGGATGTCACTGAGACGTCAGCTTATACTGCTGTGACTGTGCGGTGGATACGCTTCCCATTTGATCCTTGTTCTGTATGCCATGCATGCATGATGTGAAATGCATGAATGCAGAGCATGTGTAACTGATGGATTTATTATTTTTTTATATCTTTGCTTTACTGGATCCTCTTTGTAATTGCCTTCTATCGTTGAATCTCTTTATGCTTTCCAACTGTTGTCCATTGTTTCACTTTCCAGCTGTTGTTCATTGTCTTGCTTTCCAGCTGTTGTTCATTGTCTCGCTTTCCAGCTATTGTCCATTGTCTCAAAAGCCTAACTCTTTTCAAAAATCTTCTTTCCTTGATTTGTTCTTAAATTTTGGCTTCAATTTCCTTAATGTCTGCCTCGTACTTTATGCCTCTCTGAATAATTGTCCCTGTTGAGATATTCGTGAGTATGATTCTTTCTTGCTGACATGGACGTGTTAAGACTTCTGAAGCGATCATTCAGGCTACCACCAAGGCTATCTCCCAAAGATTTGTTACTCCTTCTTCTTTGTTAGCCTATGTTCTGTGCCGCTCGCAAAGTAGGACCTCAATCTTACCTGTTTTAATTCATAAAGCTTATCAAAGTAATCTACGGTCTTTGTTTTTTCTAAGTTTTAATTATTACTATTCTTCCTTCAAAAGTCATAATTTATTGCACACTTAAGGCTAGTAAGAATGTGAGATTTGAAGGAAAAGAACTGGATAGAAGCGACTTTAGCATTTTGAACGTGAGAATCTAAGGTAAGTTAAAGAAAATTGGCTTTTTATTTATGAGTAATATGAAAATCTTGGGTACAGATAGATAATGAAAGTGTAAGAGAAGAAAGCTCTCTTTGACAACTTTGATCAAATAAACTTTGGTAACCCTGTATCCACTTCTCCCCTTCTGTTTGAAAATTTCTTCATTATGCAAAGTATTTCTTTACTGCATCCGAATTTACTGGCTTCGGTAATTCTCGTCCATCCATTTCTGTCAGAATTAGTGCCCCTCCTGAAAATGCTTTCTTCACGACATATGGCCCGTCATAATTTGGTGTCCATTTTCCTCTTGAATCATGTTGCATGGGTAAAATTTTCTTGAGCACTATGTCACCCTCGTGAAATTGTCGTGGGCGAACCTTTTTGTTGTAAGAACGAATCATCCTTCTTTGATAAAGTTGCCCATGGCAGAGGGCTATCATTCTTCTTTCATCAATTAGATTTAATTGCTCGTATCTAGCTTTGACCCATTCTGCTTCTCTTAATTGAGTATCCATTAGTACCCTTAATGAAGGTATTTCAACTTCGATGGGCAATACAGCCTCCATACCGTATACCAGAGAAAAAGGTGTTGCTCCAGTAGAAGTACGGGTAGAAGTTCTATAAGCATGTAGTGCAAAAGGTAACATCTCATGCCAGTCCTTGTAAGTGACGATCATCTTTTCAACAATTCTCTTGATATTTTTATTGGCCGCTTCTACTGCACCATTCATCATTGGTCGATAAGGTGCCGAATTGAGATGTTTGATTTTGAACTGCCGGCACAAAGTCTGCATCATTGCATTGTTCAGGTTCGTGGCATTGTCTGAGATGATACATTCCGGCGGCCCATAACGACAAATGATTTCTTTCTTAATGAACCGGCATACCACCTTTTGAGTCACACTTGCATATGACATAGCTTCTACCCATTTAGTGAAGTAGTCAATTGCCACTAGGATGAATTTGTGACCATTGGAAGCTTTAGGGGTAATGGCTCCAATGACGTCAATTCCCCACATGGCAAAAGGCCAAGGTATTGCTGTTACATTAAGAGGGGTGGGTGGAGCTTGGATCTTGTTGGCATATATTTGACATTTGTGACATTTTCTCACGTGATTAATACAATCACTTTCCAATGTGAGCCAATAGTAGCCAGCCCTCATTATTTGTCTTGCCATGGTATGACCACTAGTGTGTGCTCCACATATTCCAGAATGAACTTCTTCCACGATCTTTCGTGCTTCATGAGTATCTACACAGCGAAGTAGCATCGAGTCTGGGGTTTTCTTGTAGAGTATGTCTAGGTTTAAAAGAAAACCCATTGACAATCTTCGTAGAAATTTCTTGTCATTTTCTGATGCTTCTAGTGGATATGTTCGTTCTTGGAGGTATTTCTTGATATCATGATACCAAGGCTTTCCATCCAATTCTTCTTCGATGCTCATGCAATAAGCTGGAGAATCTATTATTTTCATCTCGAACACAGGAGTATGCTCAGGGTCGCTTATCTTGTACATAGAAGCCAAAGTAGCTAAAGCGTCTGGGATTTGATTATCTTCCCTTGGAAGATGATGGAAACTTATACTGTTAAATCTTCGAGTCATGTCTAGTATAAGCTTTTGGTAAGGGATTAATTTTGAATCTCTTGTCTCCCATTCTCCATTGATTTGATATATGACTAATGCGGAATCCCCATAGACTCGGAGATCTCGCACTTTCAAATCTAGTGCCATTTGGAGTCCCATAGCACATGCTTCATACTCTACTATATTGTTGGTACAAGGAAATGTAATTTTTGCTGTGAGGGGAAACTGCTCTCCGCTTGGAGAGATGAGTATAGCTCCGATCCCTTGTCCCAAAGCATTAGATGCTCCATCGAATGCCATTTTCCATGTTTCATTTTCTTCATCAACTTCCTGTTCTATCGTCATTATATCTCCATCAAGAAAGTCCATTCTCATGGGCTCATAATCCTCCAATGCTCTATCAGCCAGATATTCAGCGATCACACTTCCTTTTACGGCCTTTTGGGTGACATACTGTATGTCGTATTCAGATAACAGCATTTGCCATTTTGCAATCCTGCCTGATAAAGCGGGTTTCTCGAAAATGTACTTAATGGGGTCAGTCTTGGAGATCAGCAATGTTGTGTTGTTGAGCATGTAGTGTCGTAGTCGATGTGCTACCCATACAAGGGCACAACAGGACTTTTCTACTATTGAGTATTTAGCTTCATATTTGGTAAGCTTTTTGCTCAAATAGTAAATTGCATGCTCCTTCTTGCTTGTCTCATCACGTTGACCCAATACGGATCCTAATGAAGAATCCTGTATGGATAAATATAGAATCAACGGTTCTCCGGATCGAGGTGGTATCAAGACTGGTGGATTTGATAAATATCGTTTGATTTTCTCGAACGCTTCTTGGCATTCGTTATTCCACTCAATCGGATTGTTCTTCTTTAGTGATTTGAAAAGCGGTTCACATTTGGACGTCAATTGTGATATGAACCTTGCTATGAAGTTGATTCTACCCAGAAAACTTCTTACTTGTTTTGGAGTCTTCGGGGGTTGCATTTCTTGTATCGCTTTGACTTTACTCGGGTCAACTCGAATCCCGTCCTTGCTGACTATGAAACCCAATAACTTTCCTGAAGAGGCTCCAAAAGTACATTTGGCAGGATTCAACTTCAATTGATATTTGCGAAGTCTATCGAATAGTTTTCTTAGCACTTTTAGATGCCCCCGAGCAGTGAAAGTTTTGGCGATCATGTCGTCCACATATACTTCAATTTCTTTATGCATCATGTCATGGAACAACGTGACCATGGCTCTTTGATATGTAGCACCAGCATTCTTTAACCCGAAAGGCATCACCTTATAGTAGAAGGTACCCCAAAGGGTAATAAAAGCAGTTTTTATCATGTCATCTGGATCAAGTTTGATTTGATTGTATCCAGAAAAACCATCCATGAAGGAAAAGTAGGAGTTTCCTGCGGTATTATCAACCAGTGTATCAATATGAGGAAGTGGGAAGTTATCTTTAGGACTGGCTTCGTTCAAAGGCCGGTAGTCCTGACAAACTCTTAGTTTCCCACTTTCTTTCTTTTCGACTGGGACAATGTTAACCACCCATTCTGTATATTCAGCAACCCCCAGGAATCCTGCATCCCACAGCTTTTGAATCTCGTCTTTTACTCTTAAGATTAACTCCGGCTTTAATCTTCGTAACTTCTGTCTGACAGGCTTCGCCCCAGGTTTCAAGGGTATTTTGTGTAGTACAATGTCTGAGCTTAAGCCGGGCATATCTTGGTATGACCAAGCGAATACATCCACATATTCTTTCAATAAATGGACTAATTCTTCTTTTTCTTCAGGAGGGAATAAAGTGCCAATCTTGACTTCTTTTACATCCTGACTGTCTCCTAGGTTGAATACCTCAGTTGGTTCTTGACTTGTTGCTCTTTCTTTTTCATCTTGCTCAATCATTTTTAATAGCTCAGGAGATACTTGAAGATCTTCGTCGTCCGAGTCGGTAGTGTTTACAGGATTATCAAAGTTCATTCTTTCATTGTCATCAAAGAGAGTTTTGGGTCTGCATTATCCAGAGAGAAAAGAAAGAGAAGAGAAAAAAAATGGCACGAATGAGATGGATGCAAACTGGTACTTTATTTACAATGTGCATAAATCACAACTTTATTGGAATAAAAAGCAATAACTAAAAGGTTCACTTAAACAAAGACTACACCCTATTGATTGAACCTTTCTTTAGGAGGTTTTTACTATTAGATTACTTTGGAAAGCTTTCGATTATAACAGGCAGTTCTATCGCCTCCCAATTGTTCAGCACATCCCGTGGGCCACAAGGTTGAACGAGCTCCTCCTCTTCAGGTGAATCGCTGATGATTGCCTGAATAGAAAGACTTTCAAAAGACTTGTTGATGTTGATAGTCAGCTTGCCTTCATTGTCATTTTTCGGAATGAGACCACCACTCACGAACATTTCGGTGATTTCAGGGATATCCAGATTTCTTTCCTGGAGAGGATGCCCTGTTAATCGTGCAATCCTCTTTTCTCTCTTTTCAGCTATTGCCTTCGTTTTATCATGTCTTGTCGGTGTGAAGCCTAGGCCGTATTTCCCTTCATTTGCGGATATTTTCAATGGCTCTGGGATTCCTTGTAAATCTTGTCCCAAACCTAACCCTGGTGAGTATCCTCCTTTTATCATGAGTTTGGCGACCATGCGACTTGTTTTAGAGATGTTAGGAACGGGTTCTTCTCCATATTCACTGACATAAGTAGCATTGACAATCTCAAAAGACCTGAAGGAGCAATCAGGTATATTTTCATTGACCTCAACATATTGAGCATCCGCAGGTCTAGATAGCAGAATGTCTTCTTCAGCAAAGACTGTGATTATCTTTCCTTCAATGATGAATTTCATTTTTTGATGTAATGAGGAAGGAATTGCTCCAGCCATATGGATCCATGGTCTTCCCAGCAGACAAGTATAAGATGGAGAAATGTCCATGACTTGGAATGTGATATGGAAAAGACAGGGACCAATCCCAATTGGTAGCTCTATTTCTCCAACCACATCTCTCTTTGTTCCGTCAAATGCTCGAACAACAATATGACTGTTGTTGAGGTGTGATGGGTCTAAACCGATCTTATGTAAAGTTTCTAATGGCATTACATTTAGAGCTGATCCATTGTCGATCAGAACTCTAGCCATAATCCGATCTTTGTATTTAATCGAAATATGTAGAGCCTTAGAGTGACCCCTTCCTTCTGCTGGTATCTCATCGTCAGTGAATGTGATGAGATTTTGTGCCGTGATGTTGTTGACAAGGTGGTCAAAGTTGTTCACGGAGATATCTTGTTCAACATAAGCCTTATTCAGGACTTTGAGAAGAGCTTCTCGATGGGCATCAGAACTTAAGAGTAATGAAAGTATGGAGATCTTTGCTGGCAGACGGTTCAACTGCTCCACGATACTGTATTCACTTTGCTTTATGAGTTTGAGAAACTCAGTAGCTTGTTCATCTGTTACTGCTCGAGGCATCTCTTGCTCTTTAGATGTGTTAATAGGTCCATTTGCTGGATCCGTAACATTCTTCTCTTGTTGGAGCTTGTTCATTTGCTCGGGAGAATAACACCGACCGCTTCTAGTCATGCCCCCAACTTCTAACGGAGTTGATGTGATGTTAGAAGTATAGCCATAGTTCCATGGAACAGTTTTGTCTGATTTGTACGGGAATGGCTTTGGAACTTGAATTCTTAAAGGCTTGAGAGCAGATTTTGAGATTGGAATGACTAGTGGTCTTGGCATGATATTGACTTCTTGTTCTTTAATTATCACATTCACGTCATCCTCTTTATCTGACATAAAAACGATGATTTGGGAGGAGTCCATGAGACTTTGTAGACTTTTACGGAATTCTGGGCATTCTTGGATAGAATGACTCTTACTGTTATGAAAGTTGCACCACTCCTCATCCTCGACTTCTTTATTTCCAGAAGACTTTCCTATGATAATCCCTTCTTTCACAAGGCATGAATATACATGCTTAAGAGGGGTTATGATATCATTGACTGTTTTCTTCATCGGCCAGTATTCTTCCATCATATTGACTGGTTTGGCTTGATGAGGAGGCAATGGATTATGAGTGACGTTTGGTTCATCGGAAAAGTCCAACCACTTTGACTCAATTAATTGTTGGACTATACGCTTCAATGCTATGCAATTTTCGAGTCCGTGGCCCACGGCACCATCATGATATGGGCAATTTAGTTTAGGGTCATACCATGTTGGATATGGGGGTTCGAATGGCCTTGTGGGAATTGGGTGAATGAGTTGGCTCTGGATGAGTTTTGGATATAACTCAGTATAAGTCATGGGAATCGGTGCGAAAATTTCTCTTGGTCTTGGTGCAGGCATTGGAGGAGTCGGAACAGGTGGCCGTAACTGATTAGGCCTGTTGAGAGGATAATTGTTGGGTCTATTGGGAAGATAATCACTGGGCCTATTTGGAGGATAATCATTGGGCCTATTGGTAGGATAATAATTGGGCCTGTTGGCAGAATAGGATAGGCGAGGTCCGGTAGCCACGGTACCCACGAGGGGAATCCCTCTTCCTCGTCCGATTTGTTGTATTTCTTCATCTTTTCTTCTGGATGGTCCTCCTCTTTTCATAGGATCACTAAAGGACTCAGTAATCTTCCCGGTTCTGATACCATGCTCGATCCTTTCTCCAGACATGACTACGTCGGAGAAGTTAGTTGCCGCATTGCCAATAAGTTTGTCATAATATGGGTATTTCAGTGTCTGGACAAACAAAGTGACCATTTCTCTTTCTGTCATGGGTGGCTGTACTTGTGCAGCTAAGTCCCTCCATCGTTGGGCGTATTCCTTAAAAGTTTCTGTTTTTTTCTTCTCCATGTTTTGGAGAGTTTGGCGATCCGGAGCTAAGTCCATAACATGTTTATAGTTGCCGATGAAGGCCTGAGCAAGGTCATTCCAAGTTTTTATGTTTCTTGGACCTTGGCTTAGATACCACTGTAATGCTGATTTTGTGAGACTTTCCTGAAAAAGTGCGATCCACACCTTCTCATCTTTGGTAAGTGGTTGTAGTCTTCTGAGAAACAAAGTGATGTGAGTGATGGGATCACTCGTTCCATCGTATTTTACGAAATCTGGCACCTTAAAATCTGAAGGGATTACGACGTCTGGCACTAAGCAGAGGTCATCCACTGAAAGGGATCCGAATATAGTGCCTCCTTCAATGGCTCTCAGTCTTTTCTCTATTGTCTCGATTTTTTGAGATTCTGCTTCATCTTTTGGTAATGTCTTCTTCTCTTCCTGTACAGTGTCTTGTTTCAGGTGAACACTAGCAGAGGGTCCTGATTCTTGAAACAGGTTTTCTTGGACTGAGACTCGTTGCGGGGTGAATCCCGGGGGATAAGTGGGATCTTGTACTTCTTTGATGGGGACTTGAGTTGCTTTCCCTTTGATTAATTCCATCAATTGTTTCATCTGTTCTGACATACTTTCAATCTTGGACTCCATCTCCATGAGACGTCCTTCGGCTTGTTCTGCCATTAATCTTGTTTGGAGTCGAGTTGAATATCGGTGTTGAGGTCCAATTTTACCCTTTTAAAGGAAATATTTATTTTATTAGATTCTATGTGTGTATGATTGATGTGATGGATGCATGCATGAATATTGTAAATACTTGGTGAAAGAAGAATTATAGTGGAATTTCTCAATTACATTCACCAAAAGCTTATTATTTTCAAAAGAAACGGCCCAAAGTACAGTATTGCGAGCCTTTGAAATAAACTCCATCATTTTTTGAATATTCACTGATGGAGTAGGGCAGCTCAATTCTTCTAACTCCTTGGCTTCTTCGCCCATTAGTTGGGCTTGCTTAGTCACTTTTCTGACTTCTGCCAAAAATATTTGAAGCTGTTCTTGAGAAAATATGTATTGATCTTCCCAATATCTTGCTCTCATCTCTGTTTGATCGGTTTCATCAACTAATTCGGTGATGACTTGTTTTTGGCTTTCGATCTTTTCTTCGAGGAGTTGTGTTTTGTGACTGAGCTGTTGTATGTCGAAGAGCATCTTCTTGTTCTTCTCCTTTTCTTCCTCTAGCTCTTTCTCCAACTCTCTTTTTGCCAATTTTCTGATGACCTCTTCGGGAAGAACTATTCCTTCTTTCCGATTATTTCTCCATTCATAATACGCAGTAGGAGAAATAATAGGGCCTGACTTTAATATGAAAAGTCTTTTCCATGCAACTGAAATACCCATTGCAAGCTTATTTGAATTTGGATCTTCATGTGAAAACTCCAACTTGCTCAGGTTATGTGTCATGGGTATAAATTGCATGGACCCAAATTGTTTACGTACTTGGGCTGGAGCATAGCTTGTTCCTCCCCATATGCCTAAGAGAGGAACCCACGGGCAATTGCCGCAACGGTAAACTATGCGGGTGGTGGTGGACCAGGGTGCTCTCCATTCAATTTGGAATTCGCTGATGTTCTTGAAGTAGTCAACCCATGCTTCCTTGCTATCATGATTAGTGGTTTCACTTTTCAAAAAGGCTTCGATTGGGATGAAGTCCTTTGAAAAGCGATTTCCAAAATGTTGCTTCTCACAAGGAAGGTGGCTTTTGATCCAAACGTTGAGGAGATGTGAACATCCTATGAATTTGCCTCCTCTTTGGCGACAAAAGTTTAATGCCCTGATAGTTTCACATAATATCACTGAGGTCGGATTTACTTGGGCATTGCAGACTTGCTCAAATAATGTGATGACGTCTCCTTCAATAAATCCGACAATTCTTGGGAAGACTACCAGGCCATATATTGCCAAGGCGAACAACTTGCGTCGTTGATTCTTCTGAGGGAGGGTGTGACTTAGTTGTTTTAGATCGGTCCAGCTGATAAATTTCCGACACCCTTTTGTTGCAAATTTGGGTTGAAGACTGGAAGCTGGCATGTCCAATAATTTTGCTAGGGCTCGATGAGGCTCCGTTCTTCTATCATATTGATACGTCTCAATTGGATAGTTGGAGGACCAACCCAAGAGGTTATTGTATTCTTCAATGGTTGGAACCAGATCCATCTTATCGAAAGAAAAGCATCGATAAAATGGATCCCAAAATTGTGTTAGAGCCCGGACAAGTGATGCATCAACGGTAACCTTTAGTAGGCAAGCGATGTGACCATATTTTGCCGTAAAAGCTTCCCGATCAGCAGAGTTCCAACTATTCCAGACTTGTAATAATTCCATGGTGTCATTATGGTTTATCCGAACCGATACCTGGTCCTTAAGCTGTATGTGAGAGTGGGATGTCAGAGCATCTCCGTGAAGCTTTTGAGCTGTTTCGGAATATTCCATAGCTTCAGGCTGAGTTTCGATTACAGTGTCATTCCATGATGCAGTAACAGCCGTGGGAAGATAATCGAGAATATCCATGATAATGGTTCTTTCACCAAATATTTATCTTTAATGATGAAATGTGTATGCCGGAAAAATAAGGAAAAACAGAGTTAGTAAAAAGGTAACACATAAGATCATACAAACATATAGATAAAACAAAACCTATGGAAATGGGAACCGAGGTATAGAAAATTCTTAATGGCTGGTTCTAAGGTAGAGTAAGGAATTCTATATGCAGAAGGTGGTTTATCAAAAAGGCAAGGGATAGTTCCCGAATCCCGTCACTAAATCATAGTGACGGCCCGATTCCTTACCCTCTAGGGTTTATGTAAGGAATGGATTAATTCGAGTCGTAGCTTTTCGTGGGCCCATGCAGAGACTAACCGTCTCAGAAGGCAATACACTACTTTGCTACTTTGAAACCGGTGAAGGCTTGGAGACCGTGGCCTCACAAGGACAGCAACACCAATTCCGCTTAGAAAGAATCGTGTTTGATTTAAGGAAGCTCGGGTATAGAGCTTCATTTTGTGAATGCATTATGCATGTTTACTTAAGTAAATATAATATATAAATCCACATAATAGTAAAGCAAAGTAAATCAAAACAAATCAACTTTAAGCTCGACTCACTAATATTGACTCCCCAGTGGAGTCGCCAAGCTGTGGCAACGTCGGGTTTTCTGGAGTCGCCACCAATCTGTTTTTTTCTTAGGTCGATTGGATACCTAAAATATGGTCTGCGAGAGTTCGGGGATCGGGAGTACGGTTACGTTAAAACAACTTTGTTAAAACGCCCAAAAATTGGCACCTTAGTTGATTTTAATTTTGTTTTACTTTGCTTTTAAAACTTTTCAGTTAATTTAGATATTTTACCTGAATTAGTCGAAAATGTGGATTTTGGTAATTAATTCGGATAAAATTTTATACTTCCGAACCATGGACTCTGCCGAGTCATTTGGACACGGAAGATTTTGATTCCGAACCATGGACTCTGCCGAGTCATTTGGACACGGAATTTGGTGAAATTTTAAACAATCAATCCATATCGTAAAAATATGGATTTTTATCTTTTTATTTAATTTATTTATTTTAAAAGTTTGATATTTTCCAAACCGTAGATCCTGCCGGATCATCCGGATATGGAAATTGATTTAATTTATCGTAATTATTTAATTCTTATTATTAATTTTTAGTTTAATTACTAAATTTATCTTTATATTTTTACTTTTTCTTTCTTTCTTTTTCTTCTTATTTTTACTTTTTAATTTTCTTTTCTTTTCTTTCTTTTGTTTTCTTTTTCTTATCTTTCTTTTCTTTTTCTTATCTTTTCTTTTTTTGATTTTTTTCTTGTTTAATGAAGGATATTTATTATTTAAAGAATTACTCAATTTATAAAAGAATTAAAAAAATTAATTTTTTTATTTAATAAGAAGTTAATTTAAAGGAATCAAAGAATTTAAAAAATAAAAATCTTTGTTCATGGTACGGGGCGTTGTTACTCAGCCAGACCCTCTTCACCAGGTGAAGCAGCTCAAAAGCGGGCACGAGACAGTTTCCAGCCAATATACCATGAACTAAATTTTTTTTTTTTTTTTTTTTACTCAACAACATGGTTCAGATTTATTTTTCATATATATTTTTTATGGCTAATTTCTTTAAATGAAATGAGTTTATCCGTAAAATAAAAAATAACAATAAATAAAGTGGAGGTTTTCTTCTTTTTTTTATTAATTTTTTTTTTGAACATCCATTTAAGAAAATAAACGGTGCATAAATTAAATAACACATGCAAATAGATAATGGGAAAACACATAAAGTAAACAAAAGAATATCACAAGATGATATATAAATAAATAAAGTGGGGCTTTTTTTGGCCATCCACTTTTTTTTAAAGAAATGAATAGGAGGGATAACCTTCCATTATAATAATAATAATAATAATAATAATAATAATAATAATAATAATTATGTTTAATTATGCCTAAGCTTAATGTTAATTTCTAAACGAATTTATGCCTTTAATTTGCTGAACAAAACAAATCCATAAAAGGAAATAAATGCCAATAAACCAATGGCCATATTACAAATTAGAACAACATAGGATCTCAATTAGACAAATCAAATAAATGCACGGGTAAAAATTAAAATTATGCTGAAATTATGGACTTTCATAACTGGGTCAATAACGAGCCGATTTGCGATCCGGGTTTCATTATTTGATTTTTAATTTTTGCTTTTTGTTTGCTTTAAATAATATCAATTAACATCCAAACCATGGATTCTAACCGAATCATCTGGATATGGATTTTTGATTTACTAGTTCTAAATTCATTCTTGAATTTTCATTAAAATCTGTTCAGAATTAAATCTCGTAAATATGACCCCTTTTTTTTTTATACGTTATGTAAACATGAGTTTTAAATTTATGCTAACTATTAAAATTAAAATCAAATAAATAGGTAAAAATCTGACCTAACCTAAAATTGCAATTTTATGTAATATTGATCACAGACTAATTCATGATTCTCGAAATAATAAACCAACAACAAAAAAAGAAATAAAAACATAAAACAATACTGTCAGTGATGAATATGCAAAACAAGAGAACATTAATGACTTAAATGAATAAAAACAAAGAGAATCAAGGGCTAAATGAGAATTTTACCCAAAAATTTGATTGAGTCAAGAAACAAACGCGAGTCGCGACTGGCGGGCCTTTTTCTCCGGCATATAATCATTCTCGACAGTGAAGAATTTCCTGACGTACTCGACGCTCTTGTTCTTGATCCTCTTGGCGATCGTTTGGTTGAGCAGCTCGAGAAGGTCCTTGATTTTGAGGTAGTTGGCGGTGCACGATTGGATTTTTTTGCTATTTAATTTAATTTTATTTTTATTTTTATTTTTTTTAGATAATTTCAATTAATATCCAAGCCATGGATTCTAACCGAATCATGTGGACATGGATAGATGATCCATCTTAGGACGGATTTCTAATAAATTTAAATATTAATTAACCAATAATTTGATACAGATTAATATATTACAAAAATAAAAATTAAACTATTCTAAAATCCAATAAATATACATGAATATACATATCAAATCAAAATCCTATATTATTTTCCATGTCGATTCAATGATCAAATTTTAATGAAAGGGAAGGCCAATAATAACAAATAAAAACAAAGAAAAGAACATACAATAAAAAGGCTGTTGTCAGTGACTAATCTGCAAGATAAAATATGTTAGTGACTTAAATGAATAAAAAAAAGAAAGCTAAGGATTAAACAATGATTTTACCCAAAAAAAAAAAAAATCAAAAGTTTGACTTGGTGAATAGTTTAAAAACGAAACGCGTCTTCTTCGCAGCAGAGGAGCACAGCAGCAGGGGATGCGAGGTGCGATGGATTCGACGACTACGCGGCGTGGAGGGGGCGCGGCCAGCAGGGGATGGACCAGGCATGGAGGGGCTCGGAGCGAGCACGGCAACAGGGGCGAACGGAGGGGCTGGGACTCAGTGGTGGCATCGGCTGGAGTGGAGGCGCGCGGAAGCGTCGGGCAGCAGGGAGGCGACCAAGGGAGATGCGGCGAACGGCGGAGGGGCAGTAGGGAGGCGACCAAGGGAGACGCGGCGAACGGCGGAGGGGCAGCAGCAGAGGGAGACGCGTGCGCGCACAAGGCAGGGAGACGGGCCGACGGCGCGAGGAGGGCGGAGTAGGAGTGCTGTGCGCGTGACGGTGGAAGGGTTGGCAGTGGGGCGAGGAAATGGTTATGGCGGAGAAAGTGGGAAGAGAAGAAGAAGGAGGAGCTGAGAGAAAATTTCGTTCGAGGGAGAGAGAGAGAGCTCCAGCTGAGCGTCAGAGAGGGAAGAGAGCCAGAGCTCTGTGAGAGAGAAGAGAGAAATTTTTTTTTCGAAGAGAGCCCCTGTGAGAGGGAGAGAAGATAAGATTTTCTCTCCAATGATAGAGGCCTAGAGCCTTCTAAAAATATCCCAGCCTTTCCCCAGGAAGGCTCAGCTGGGGAAGGAATTTTCTGTTTTTAATTTTAATTTTTTTTTAATTTTTTTAATTAATTAATAATTAATTAATATTTCTAATACACACATACAGATATATATGTATACCTATATATATATTTTAACTAACACCATATGACAAAAATGTCCCCCACTAAACTAATAATATATTATTTTTGTTAAATTAATTTTTTTAGTTAATAATTTTTAATTAATTAATTTTTTTTTTAATAGTCGGACGAAATTGGGTGTCAACAGGTAGTGCTTGGCTTGCTCCAAGAACATCAGCTTTATGGAAAGCTGAGTAAATGTAAATTCTGGACTCAAGAAATTGGATTTTTGGGTCACATAATAAATGATCAAGGATTGGCTATAGATCCTGAATAGGTAAGATCAATCCTTGGTTGGAAGCAGCCCCAGAGTGTAAGGGAAGTCAGGAGCTTCCTGGGGTTAGCTAGCTACTACAGAAGATTTGTGCCAAAATTTTCTATTCTAGCAGCTCCTATGACTCAATTGACCAGAAAGAATCAGGAGTTTGTCTGGGAACCCAAGTGTGAAGAAAGCTTTCAAGAGCTAAAAAGGAGATTGACTACAGCTCCTGTATTAGTCCTACCTGACCCTGAAAAGGAGTATGAGGTGTTTACAGATGCCTCTCATGTAGGACTAGGCTGTGTTTTGATGCAAGAAAAGCAAGCCATTGCTTTTGGGTTTAGATAGTTGAGACCACATGAAAAGAAGTATCTAGTGCATGACCTGGAACTAGCAGCAGTAGTGAAGAGATCAAATAAGAGAAAGCTTATAAACTAGGAAAAAAAGTAAAATAGAGTACGATTTTCACAACATTACAAAGAGTTTCCTACCAGCTATTACCAAGACCAGAAAGTGTTAAACACAAGACATAACATGATGCTAAAAATCATAGACAAGCAATATATTTATCATCTATGACCATGAAATACAAATCACTCATTTTCTAAGAATTTTAACTCATTTCCTTTCAATATTCGACTCAAGACACATTGGACATTTTAAAACATTGGTTTCGTTATGTTGCCTGATAGATAAGATAATGTACAAGTTGGGGGAATATATAGTTAGGAGATGAATCAGAGAAGAGAGTTAAGCTTCAAAGCAAAAGAAAAAAGAAATATATGACATGAATTCAAGATGGAATAGAAGGTTGAGAATCTACCTTAAAAACTGTGATGCTAAATTTTAAGCTTTTTATATGTCCTACATGTATCTCTAGCAATTCATTCTGGTCTGTTGTAAAGTAGGAGTAACAAAAGAAACTAACTAGTTTGTTGTTGCTGTGTGTGTATGCAGGGTTTGTGTTATTCCTGGCATTAATGATTAATAGACTACACCATTATATAAGAGAGCTAAATTACAGAAGAAGACTATGGAAGCTGTAAAGAAATAAAACAGGGGTTTTAAGGACGGGAGGAACATTTAACTGGGAGAGCGTAAAGGAAGAGATTGCTACACTGAAGTCACAAATCAAGGATTTAGAATCTGAATGCAACATGCGAGCAAATGCAGTGAAAAATGCATAGGCTGAGACTGAGGCATTAAAGAAACAATCTGAGGGCTTCTTAATGGACTATGATCTCTAGCTTGAGGAAATTCAGAACCTTGAGAGTCAGTTGGAGTTTATCAGCCAAACTTCATTTGAATTTGATGGGGTGAAGACCATGTGAAAAACTGTACTTAGTTACAAGTATATAAGGTTTTCTCAATTGAATAAGTTTTACTAACTCGTATTCTTTCAATAGAACTAAGCTTTTGCATTCTACAGAAACCAAAGGGTACACATGATCATTATTTTCAACCAAAGAAGTCATGCATCCTATCTTCTCTACATATACAGCAAAGGTCATTGCCAGAGCCAAGTGTAGTATTTAAACTACAAAAATTAGTTTTACGCATAAAAGATAGAACAAGAAACAAGAAACAAACATGATTTTACACATAAAAGCTAGAACAAGAAACAAGAAATAAGAAATAAGATACAAACACTGAACAACAATCAGTTTTACACATATACAAATAGGAGACACGTGATCAATTGATGTAATCACTACGACAAAAAACAAGAAACAAACACTCACAGGCATTGATTTGAATTCTTCTATCGATTGCCTTGTTCAAATGAACCATTGTATTCTCTATAGATTTCGTCCCTATCTCCACTTTTTGTACTGTGATTGTAGCATGAAATCCATTTATTCTTTGTCTCTTTTTGAAATTTTTATGGGTATAATTGACAATGTTGCTACCAAACACTGGAACTATAGGTTAAACGCTGGGGGTGGGGAGCTTTCTATGTTTATAGGTCCGATCTTTTCAGCGGTGAAAGTTTAGTGTTTCCTGGTTTTTCGTTTGAGTGGAAACCAAACACCGAAACTCTTGCCTTTCAACGTTGAACGAGCATTTTGCAAGGGAAACGCATTTCCCAAATATGCATAATGATCACTTTTCCCTTAGTAAACCTAGTGTCATAAACCACTTGGAACTAACTAACCATTGTATAGCTTTCTTGATTTTTCTAATTCACCTTTAATTAATTAAGGTATTTAAGTTAGGGATTTATGAACTTACCTTACTCACCAAGCTTTTTACTAGGAGGTCTCTAATAGCAGATCTTAGCCTGGGCTTAGGTTGTTGAACAAGAAGAACACGTTAATCAAGAAGCAAAATAATCGGAAGGAACAAAAAGTTCAAAAAAGCTATATAGTCAAATTTTGGCAGATAATTGAAGACTGGATAATAGATTAAAGTTGCAATTCATCCCAAAGCAAAGTAATGAGGAACCAGTGGAAATTGAAACCAAAGATATTGAGGATGAGATCAAACGACAAGAGAATAACCTAGTGGGATATACTATAGGCGGTCCTACAAGTTTCACCCAAGTAAGAAAATTTGCAAATGAGACCTAGGCTTCAGTGGAAATTGTCAAGCTAGAAATCTTCTCTCATCCTTCTAATTGGTACATATTTCGCTTCTCTCACCTAGTAGATTATGACAATGTTCTAAGCAAAGTGTCTGGTATATGGGAGTTCAACCATTGGTTCTAAAGTAGTGGGCTATTGATTTCATTTTTCATACATAAGATGCATCTAATGTGCCTATTTGGGTCCAAGTTAAGTGCCCATTTGTATTGTGGAACTCAAAGGCTTTGAGTAAGATTGTTAGCCGAGTTGGAAAGTCGGTGGCCGCTAATAAGCATATTGCTACGAAGGATCGTATTAGTTGAGGTTGATCTAGCCAAACCAATTGTGTGAGAAACTCTGGTAAAGTTGCCTACTGGTGCCTAGGTAGAAGTTCGGTTTATGTATGAGAAATTACCCAAGTTTTGTTTTGAATGCACAATGGTTGGTTAAAACATGGTGAATTGCAAAAAGAAGAATGAGGGGCAAAATTTGAGGAGCCCAAGCAAATATGGATTCCGAAACCACAAGAAAAGACCATCGAGAGGCAAAGCCTCTGAAGAGCTATAATCTAGTCATACTATAGCTCAGGAAGTTGGGGCTCTACACATAGGGTACTCCTTAGAGTGCTCCTCGGATCATGTTGAACAAGCTGGAAATAGACAAGGCCATGTTGAATCTTGCAAATAGATTTCAAGCATTAGGAAGAAAGACTTTTAACAAAGCATCTGAACAAAAGAACACAAAAGCTCCTTCAAAAAATACCCCTGTGAAAAAGGTAATGATAGACAAAGGTGGAACCCCATTCATTTTTAAATCATGAAAGTGGTAGCTTGGAATTTGAGAGGTTATAATAAGCCTTGGAAGCTTTTTGAAATTTTGAAGTCTGCAAATGTAAATAAAATACATATTTTTGCTCTTTTAAACAGTAGAATTAATGAATCAAGGCTTGTGGAACTGGTTAAGTGTTGGCAAAGGGATTGGAATTTCATAACAAATCATACTTTCCACTTAAATGATAGAGTTGTTTTTATTTGAAAACATGACCTGCTACTGCATATTGTTGAAGCTAGTGCTCAATGGGTTACAACTATGATTCAAATAAATCCTTCTATTATACCTACCTAACCTTTATGTATGGTTTTAATTCTGAGAAGGAGAGGAGAGCCTTATGGAGGGAATTAAACCAGCATCACATAAAGGGGCTATGGATCCTTATGGGTGATTTTAATATATGGTTTGAAGGAAATCAGAAAGAGATAGCTCCCACCCCATTTTAAAGGTTGAAATTGTTGATATTAATAGGTGTTTTAATGACTTAAGCCTTAAAGGCTTACCATATGTAGGCAATTTCTTTGCTTGGTATAATCATAAGAAGGCATACCATGTAGTGTGGAACAAGTTGGACCTTGTCATTGCTAATGTAGAATGGTTACAATCTACCCATCCACTCAGGTGAAATTCTTGACTCCTTCCTTATTCGGTTATTCACCAATGTTTGTGTCTATTCATGAGGAGATTGTTGGAAAATAAGGCATTTCAAATTTTTAAATATGTGGTTGGAAGACCCCAGTCCCATCACTGTATTAATTTGGAGAGGATTAAGTTGGAGCCGGAAAAGCTACAGAGGTGAGACTTGCAAACATCCAAGTAAAGGTGTGTGGCAACGTGCGGGTCTTTTTTTGGGAGTCGCCACCAATCAGTTTTCGCTCAGGTCGATTGGATACCTTAAAATATGGTCTGCGAGAGTTCGGGGATCGGGAGTACGGTTACGCTAAAACAATATTGTTATAGCGCCCAAAATTGGCACCTTAGTTGATTTTAATTTTGTCTTACTTTGCTTTTAAAAATTTTCAGTTAATTTAGATATTTTAACTGAATTAGTCGAAAATGTTGATTTTTGGTAATTAATTCGGGTAAAAATTTTATACTTCCGAACCATGGACTCTGCCGAGTCATTTGGACACGGAAGATTTTGATTCCGAACCATGGACTCTGCCGAGTCATTTGGACACGGAATTTGGTGAAATTTTAAATAATTTAATCCATATCGTAAAATATGAATTTTTATCTTTTGTATTTATTTAATTTATTTAATTAAAAAAAATTGATATTTTCCAAACCGTAGATCCTGCCGGATCATCCGGATATGGAAATTATTTTTTATTAATTGTTTATTTAATGAATTTTAGTCATAATTTTTATTTTATTATTTTATTATTTTTCTTGAATTTTTAATTATTATTACTTTTAAAAAATATATTTAAAAAAAACAGAATTGATTTTTTGTTGTATTTTTAGAATTATTCAATTATAATTTTTTAATAATTTTAATAAAAGGTTAATGAAAAAAAATAAAAATTGATGTTTCAAAATAATGAAGATTTGAAATAACGACGGATGGGGATTTTTGTTTGAAAAATATTTTTTTTGATAGCCTTAAAAATGAAGAAAGTTAATTATTCACATAAAACTTCTTTTTTTTTTAATTAATTATTATTTACTTATTGATTTTATTTATTATTAAATAAGTGAAATAAATTTTATCATAAAGTAAAATTTTGGCATAAAAGGAAAATTAAATAAAGTAAAGTAAAGGGGATTTTTTTTTTTAGTTTAGACATCCATAAAAAAATGCATAAAATAACACATGTAAATAAATAAAGGGAAAACATATAAAGTAAATAAAGGAATATTAAAGAATAAATAAATAAAGTGGGGCTTTTTGACCTTCTACTTTTTTAAAAATTAAATAACATATTCAAATAAATAAATAAACAAATAAAAAGTACATAAAGTAAATAAAGGAAAGTTAAAGATCAATAAATAGTAAGCAAATAAATAAAGTGGGGCTTTTTTGGCCATCCACTAAAAATAAATAAATAGGAGGTATAACCTTCCATGAATTATTATAATAATAATAATCATAAAGATAATAAAAGTTAGTTGTTAGAATTAGTTGTTAATAACAATAATAATAACAATAATAAAAGTTAGTAAAGTTAGTTGGGTTAGTTGTTAACAATAATAACAATAAAAGTTAGTAAAGTTAGTAAATTAGTAAGTTAATAATAATAATAACAACAATAATTAAAGGTTAGTAATAATAACAATAATAAACAAATAAAATGTAAAAGAGAGTTAGTAATTAGTTAATTCTGCAGAAATAAATAAAAGGTTAGTGACTAAAATGAATAAATATGAGAAGATGAAGGATAAAAAATGAGGTTGTACCTTTTGAAAATGAATTTTGAATTCCGGAGCAGAGGTGCGCGCGCGGGGGTGAAAAAAAAAAAAAAACAGTTAGAGAAGGTTTAGGTTTTCTGGAGAGGAAGAGAAGAGGGCCAGGGACCTAGGCTAATTTTTTCCTTTTTTTCAAAACGAAGCTCTAAGTTTTTTTTTCTCATTTTCTCTGTGTTCAGCACAAAATTTGGGGGGCTATTTATAGAGGAAGTTTGGCTGAACTGTTGATGGATAAATTAATAAAAAATTTCAAACTTATCTTTTAAATTGGTAAAATGACAATTTTAGTCCTTTACGTCTCTCAGCCTCTGGATAAGTTCCTGAAGCTTCTGATTTTGACAATTTTGTCGTTTTCTGTCAATTTGCGCCAGAAACGTCGGCAGGCCCAAAATTTTATGTGACAAACTACCAAATGCTCCTGGAACTTTCAGAATTTGTCAATTTTTCCCGAAACTTCTTAATGTTGTCATTTTTACCTCAAACTTTTAAATTTTGCCATTTTTTGGAGTTTTCTTTTTTTCTTTCAAATACACACATATATCATTTTAAATCAAATCTTCACAAAAAAAATGTATTTTAAACTAATTAAAATTTTTAGTAATAATAATAAGAATAAAAATAATAATTTTTTTTTATTTAATTTCTTTTATTTAATTTCTTTTAAAATTTTTTATGGTCGGACGAAATTAGGTGTCAACAGCTGCCCCCCTTTGCATGCTTCATGAGACATGATGTATGCAAAGTCGTTACCAAATTTCGTCCGGCTTAGCTAGGCATTGAAAACCTTTTCGCCGCCTAAATCCTGAGGTTAAGGAACTCTCCTTAGAACCCCGGCGATAGGAGCTCTCCTATCGTTGAAGGAAAATTGATTGTTTCTGAGGCAAAGGTTCCATCCTTAAAACCTCGGATTGATTGATTGATTTCGAAGCAAAGGTTCCATCCTTAAAACCTCGAATTGATTGATTGATTTCGAGGCAAAGGTTCCATCCTTAAAACCTTGAATTGATTGATTGATCTCGAGGCAAAGATTTCATCCTTAAAACCTCTGATTGATTGATTGATTTCGAGGTAAAGGTTCCATCCTTAAAACCTCAGATTGATTGGTTGATTTCGAGGCAAAGGTTCCATCCTTAAAACCTCGGATTGATTGATTGATGTCGAGGTAAAGGTTCCATCCTTAAAGCCTCGAATTGATTGATTGATGTCGAGACAAAGGTTCCATCCTTAAAACCTCGGATTGATTGATTGATGTCGAGGTAAAGGTTCCATCCTTAAAACCTTGAATTGATTGATTGATCCCGAGGCAAAGGTTCGATCCTTAAAACCTCGGATTGATTGATTGATTTCGAGGCAAAGGTTCCATCCTTAAAACCTCGGATTGATTGATTGATGTCGAGGTAAAGGTTCCATCCTTAAAACCTCGAATTGATTGATTGATCTCGAGGCAAAGGTTCCATCCTTAAAACCTCGGATTGATGAAAATTGATTATTTTCGAGGCAAAGGTTCCATCCTTAAAACCCCGATGATGAAAATTGATTATTTTCGAGACAAAGGTTCCATCCTTAAAATCCCGACGATGAAAATTGATTGTTCTTCGAGGCAAAGGTTCCATCCTTAAAACCCCGATGATGAAAATTGATTGTTCTTCGAGGCAAAGGTTCCATCCTTAAAACCTCGATGAAAATTGATTGTTTTCGAGGCAAAGGTTCCATCCTTAAAACCCTGATGATGAAAATTAATTAATTTCGAGACAAAGGTTCCATCCTTAAAATCCCGACGATGAAAATTGATTGTTCTTCGAGGCAAAGGTTCCATCCTTAAAACCCCGATGATGAAAATTGATTGTTCTTCGAGGCAAAGGTTCCATCCTTAAAACCCCGATGAAAATTGATTGTTTTCGAGGCAAAGGTTCAATCCTTAAAACCCCGATGATGAAAATTGATTATTTTCGAGGCAAAGGTTCCATCCTTAAAACCCCGATGATGAAAATTGAATGTTTTCGAGGCAAAGGTTCCATCCTTAAAACCCCGATGATGAAAATTGATTCTTTTCTAGGCAAAGGTTCCATCCTTAAAACCCTGATGATGAAAATTGATTTTGAGGCTAAGGAGCTTTCCTTAGGACCTCGAGCGAAATTTATATGAAAGCAATTGAAATTGGAATAATTTTCTTCGAAAGTGTGAATTTTCATAATAGGCGAGCGCAAAGAATTAGGCTTCGATAAAACGAGTGAATCTTGATGATGACAATAACACTGACAAATTATGTAAAGGGAACAGATGTTTGGAATCAATATTCAAGGTTCATATAATATTTTCTTCAGTAAATATAGATTCCCTTGTGAGATATGTCATCCGAATAAGGTTAAAGCTTAACTACCCCAAAATGTTATGCCTAGTAGACCTAATAGGATGCGTCTCAAGAGTAACAAAAATTACTCTTTACTCAGCCATTCCAACCTAAAGGCATTGTCCTATGGTTTTAATATCAGCCTGGACGAAACTATATTATAAAAAAAAGAAATTCCCTAAAAGGAAAAACTGAAACGCGAAAGAAAATGCTGATAATAAAACTAAAGGACAAGAAAAACGGATCAGATCGCTTCTTTCTTCCACAATACTTCAACAGGGTGAGTAGAGGACCATTATGGGAGTGAACTGGTCGGGAAAGACTGTCGTGTCCAGTCTATCTGAATCATTGCTGGATCTGGTTCAGGAACAAAAGCTTGTATTTTATCTAGCAATTCTTCAGCAGTTGTTGCGGATATTATGATTCGCCGTGCCACTCTTGATATGAAATTCTTCTGCATAGCATAATCCATAAAAGCTATCAGACCTGTAAAGAAATTGTTAACATTTAAAAGCCCAATGAGTTTCTTATGCAAATTAAGTTGGGCCATGGAAGCAATTTGAAAGACTTCTCCCAATGTGCCAAAACCACCTGGTAAAGCGATAAAAGCATCAGCATTTAAAAGCATTTGTAACACACGCTCTTGCAAATTTTTAACCACTAATTCTTCTCCAATCGTGCCCCCAGAAATAAATTTCAGAGGTCCAGGGATAATGCCCAGAACTTGACTTCCTCCTAGAGATGCTGCTGATGCTACACCTCCCATTAATCCGACACTACCTCCTCCATAAACTAAATGTATTTTTCGCTCAGCTAATACTCTACCCAAATGGTTGGCTGCTTTTAAATACTCTTCATCTTTTCCAGGAAAAGCCCCAGAAAATACACAAATACTTCGGGATTTCCGAGTTGGGGTTTTCTCCATTCCTATCCTTACCCTTATGAGAAAAGAGGATATATTTATAGAGATGAAGAGATAAGGCAATAATTTTATTTTCAAGAATGGATACATTATTGCCAGCTATTCACAGTAGTCACGAGTATGACTCTGGTCAGGTATGGGTACATTATCGTTAAAAGAGGAGGAAAATTTTCAAAATAGCTGCTAGCATGTACAGTAGTCACTACTGTAGCTTACGTCAGGAGTGGGTACGTGATTGTTGGAAGAGAAGGAAAATTTTAAAAAGTGGCAGCTATATACAGTAATCATAACTGTATCTCATGTCAGGAGTGGGTACATTATTGGGAGGATAATTTCAAAAGCGACAGCTAGCATGTACAGTAATCGTGACTTTGGTTCACCTCAGGAGTGAATACATTATTACCAAAAGGGGAGGAAATTTTCAAAAGCGACAGCTAGCACGTACAGTAATCGTGACTTTGATCCTCGTCTTCCACAGGCTTTGCGTCCAGTAATGGCTTCAATGCTTTCTATGAATCGGTGATTTGCATTTCATCTAGCTTTCTCACAAACTGGCAAACAGGGTCGTTTAGGGTCAAATTCCCAAGACTGTAACGATCTCGTTCTTTTTGGAAAATTATCCATAATCCAACAACCTCAAATTGCACTATTCCGCAAGAATGCGCTTCAAGAACCTCTCGAATATCTTCTAGAGATTCCTTACGCAAGCCATTCTTAATGAATCTTATTCTATCATTACGATTTCTGGTGATCACTCCTGGAGAACGACATTTATTGCCGCAAATCCACCATCCACAATTATGACAAACGCCTAGCCTCTTTGCTCTTCTTTTTTTGGCATAAGCGCTTTTACCAAAGCCGGGCATACGGGGAAAGAACGCTTCTGGAACTTCACCAGCTGAACGAACCTTAGCTTCGATTAGCCACCGCACATTATCAGGAATGCCTTTGTGCATAAATACTCTGAATCATTCACATCTAGCTTGATAAATCTTTTTAAGAACATTTATTGGGAAGGAAGGAAAATACTTTCGTAGGGCGGAAAGAGAAGACTCCATTGATGAAGGAGGTATTTAAGAGAAGAAAGAAATTAATGATTGTAGGAAACGGAAATAACTAACATATATTTATAGTGATGAAAGGGATAATGCGTTAATTACACTTGCAGAAGCAAGTACATTATTGTCAAAAGAAAAGACAAATGACAGCTTATATGTACAGCAATCATGACTGTGGCTCTCATCTTCCCCTGATTTATGTCCAGTAATGGCTTTAATGCCTTCTATAAGTCGGGGATTTGCTTCCCATCCAGTTTTCTTACAAACTGACAAACAGGATCGTTTAAAGTCACATTCCCAAGACTGTAACGGTTTCGTTCTTTATGGTAAGTCCTCCATAAACTGATAATTTCACCTTGCACTTTTCCACAAGAATGTGTTTCAAGAGTCTCTCGGATATCTTCCAGAGATTCCTTACGCAGGCCATTCTTAATGAATTTTCTTTTATCTTCACGATTTATGGAGATGTATCCTAAAGAGCGACATTTAGTAATGCAATTACATCGCCCACATTTATAACACACGCCTAGTCTCTTTGCTCTTCGCCTTTTGGCATAACGGCTTTTACCTAAACCGGGCATACGGGGCATAAATGCATCTGGAACTTCACCTGCCAAACGGACCTTAGCTTCAATTATCCACTGCACATTATCGGGAATGCCTTTGCGTGTAAAAACTCTGATTCTTTCACATCTAGCAAGGTAGATCTTTTTAAGGACTTTTATTGGAAGGGAAGGAAAGTATTTTCGCAGTGCAGAAAGAGTAGAATCCATTGATGAGAGAAGAATTTGAGAGAAGAGGGAAATGAATCAGTTATTGTAGGAGACTGGAATAACCGACTTTAGAAGTCACGAGGTATCTTATCCGCTGCTTAATCAGAAGGAAGAACACGCATTTATAGTGATGAAAAGGGATAACGTGTCGATTACACTTAGGGGAGCATGTACATCTGTCAAAAGAAAATGCAAACTTTTCCAAATATAACAAACTGTATGTACAGTAATTGTGACTGTGACTCACATCTTCCACTGGCTTTACATCTAGTAACGGCATTAACGGCTTCTATGAGTCGAGGATTTGCTTCCCATCCAGTTTTCTTACAAGCTGGCAAACAGGGTCATTTACAGTCAGATTCCCGAGACTGTAACGGTTTCGTTCTTCATGAAAAATGCTCCATAAACCAAGAAGTTCACGTTGCACGGATCCACAAGAATGCGTCTCAAGAGTCAATTGGATATCATCCAATGAGTCCTTACTCAGGCCATTCTTAATAAATCGTATTTTATCTTCTCGATTATCAGAGATCATCCCTAAAGAACGACATTTAGTATTACAAGTCCACCGTCCACATTTATGGCAGACTTGTAACCTTTTCGCTCTTCACTTTTTGGCATAAGAGCTTTTGCCTATACCAGGCATGTGAGACACAAATGTCTCTGGGATTTCACCTGCCAGACGAACCTTGGCTTCGATTAACCACCGCACATCTTCAGGGATTCCTTTGTGCATCAGAACTCTTAATCGTTCACAGCGAACTTGGTAGATCTTTTTGAGAATGTTCATTGGGAGAGAAGGGAAATACTTTCGCAAGGCGGAAAAAGTAGGATCCATTTTCTAGGAGGAAGTAAAAGAAAGAAGGGGTGAAGGAATCAGTTATTATGGGCAACTGAGAGAACCGACTTGAGAGTCACGGAGTACCGTATCCGCCGTTTAACCGGAAAAGTGGATCCTACTTCATTTTGATGTGATAGATATTTTTTATATTCCATCGAGCTGACGTCGATCCAGTCCTCGATTATTGAATCCATTGTCCGCTTTTGACAAATTTTCAACGACAATATTTCTTGATGTCTGCCTTATCTTTGACTATCTCTTATCTTGGATGCTGCTAAGCTGGCATCAATCCTGTCCTTCCAGGTGTAGCCTCGATTATTGAATCAATTGCCAGGCTTTTGACAATATTGTCTATTTTATATATTTTTTTTGATATCTGCCTTATCCTTGGCTATAGCTATCTCTTATCTTGGATACTACTAGCTGGCGTCAATCCGATCCTTCCAGATGTAGTCTCGATTATTGAATCGGTAGCCAAGCTTTTGACAATATTGTCTACTTTATTCTTGAATTCCTGATGCGGGTTGGTCCCGCATATTAGCTGTGTATCCAGTGATAGATTGGTAAGAGCTGATGACATTGAGATCTCAGCTTATATTGCTGTAGCTGTGCCGTAGATGTGCTTCCCGTTTGGTCCTTGTTATGTAAAGGCTATGTATGCATGATATGAAATGCATGAATGCAGAGCATGTGTAACTAATGGCTTTTTTTTTTTTTTTTATGGATCTAGTTCTTTATGTCTTTGTTTTACTGGATCCTTTTTGTGATGGCCTTCTTGGACTATCATTGAATCTTTTTATGCCTTCCAGCTTTTATTCGCTGCCTCAAAAGCCCAACTCTTTTCAAAATCCTCTTTCTTTGACTTGTTCTTTGAATTTTGGCCTCAATTTCTTTAAAGTTGGCCCGCCTCATAATTTATATCTCTTTCGGGTACTCATCCATTGTCATGGATTTGATACCATCAAATGCTTTACTTTCAATGTCTGCTTTGCCCCTTTTCTTGTGACCGTGCCGACACTTACTTATTCCCATGTTATAATCTGAATGATTGCTCTTCCTTGAACTCATGTTTTGATCCATAAGACTTGCCCCCTTGTCTATTGAACTTCTTTGTTGGCGGTACTCCTCTTATGCTTCGTAGAGACTACTTTGCCCCCCTGAATATGGTGTTTATGTGGAAAGAGATATCATCTCGCCTTTGATTTAACAGAAGGTCGAGCATTTCTAGACCTTTGTGATGGCACTTGATCGTAAATTTCTCTTACAAGAACCACATCTTATTAAAGAAAGACTCAAGCTATGTCCTCACTTTTAAGTCTACATACATTAATGAATAATGGTTTGGCCTTAAAGAAAAACTTTCATCAATTTGCAAAGCTTGACAAAGTAATTTACGGTCTTTGTTTTTAATTAAAATATCCTGCCATTCTTCCCTTTCCAACTCGAAGACATAAACTGTGCAAGGCAATAAGGTAGAAACATGATTTACAATAATAGCCTTTTAACTGACAGAGGATGATATCGAGAGGTAAATGTTAGGTGTGAGGAAAGTTAAGTTTGAATGTTTTTTTTTTGTGGCAGTCTTTTAGCTGAATGAGAATAATATTAAGAGGTAAATATTAGGTCTAAGTAAAGTTAAGTTTGAGTGGTGTGAAAAAAAGGGTCTTTTAATACTATTCGTGAGCAGCATTAAATAAGGTAGAAACATGATTCACAATGATAGTCTTTTGACTGAATGAGGATGTTAGGTCTGAGGAAAGTTAAGTTTAAGTGGTGTGAAAGAATGGTCTTTTAATACTACTCGTGAGCAGTATTAAATAAGGTAGAAACATGTTTCACAATGATAGTCTTTTAGCTGAATGAGGATGATAAGTCTGAGGAAAGTTAAGTTTAAGTGGTTTGAAAGAAGGGTCTTTTAATACTACTCGTGAGCAGTATTAAATAAGGTAGAAACATAATTCACAATGATAGTCTTTTAGCTGAATGAGGATATTAAGTCTGAAGGAAGTTAAGTTTTAATGGTGTGAAAGAAGGGTCTTTTAATACTACTCGTGAGCAGTATTAAATAAGGTAGAAACATAATTCACAATGATAGTCTTTTAGCTGAATGAGGATATTAAGTCTGAAGGAAGTTAAGTTTTAATGGTGTGAAAGAAGGGTCTTTTAATACTACTCGTGAGCAGATTTGATTATGGTGAAAAACTCAATAGTGATGACTTCAAACTTGCCACCTTTTCCAGAAAGTTTGATCTCATCTGTTGCCCCCCAACTATCGTAATCTTTATGTACACTTGGTTTGAGGGTTACTTTTGTTTTCTAAACCGCCTTTGCAGGTTTTCAGTCTAGAATCCATAGCTCACTTTTTCTATCTTTTTTCTTTTGCTCTAGTTTGAGCCCTTTTTTTCCTTTCTCTTTTTTTGTTTTTGTTTTTGTTTCCCTTTTTTTTTTTGTTTTGTTTTGTTTTTTTTTTTGTTTTGTTTTTTTTTATATATTTTTTTTGTTCCTTTTTTTTTTGTGTGAGCTATGGTGATGACATATTTGATAACTTTCTTGAAGTGAGATGACTCAAGTGGCCTTACTTGCTCGTGCTTGTTCTCAGTTCTTTTTGGTTTTGAATTTTCCCTTGTTGGCTTTTTGATGGAAGGGATGAACTTTTTCCTTTTCGGAGTTTTTGTTACAGAGAACCGAGATCATAGCCTTCTTGAAATGAGATGATTCAAGTGGCCTTACTTGCTTGTATTTGCTCTCAGTCTCTCTTTTTTTTTTTGGTTTTGAATTTTCCCTTGTTGGCTTTTTGATGGAAGGGATGAACTTTTTCCCCTTTTTTTTTTTGGAGTTTGTGTTATGAAGAACCGAGATCGTAGCCTTCTTGAAGTGAGATGACTCAAGTGGCTTTATTTGCTTCTCAGTCTCTTTTTTTTTTTTGGATTTTCCCTTTAATGGCTTTTTGATGGAAGGGATGAACTTTTTCTTTTCGGAGTTTGTGTTGCGGAAAACTGAAAACCTTTTTTTTTTTTTTTGAGCATTTATGAGAATTGGAAAGCCACTGAAGTCATTTAATATGAGAGCTACCTTGTTTGGAAACTAACCCCAAACTTCTTGCAAGGATGTTGATAACCACTGTGAATTCTTTTTTAGGGTTGAGGTGCAACATATGAAATCCTTCTTACTAGATTTGGCAGCACTTTCAAGATCATTACTATCAAATTTCCCTTAACTTTTTATTTTCACCCACGAGTAGTATCATTTAGAAAGCAAAGTATGATAGCAATAATGGATAGTATAATGGAAAGAGTGTAAAAATGGAAAGTAGTAGAATGCACGCATCACATCTTTTTGTTGTACCAGAAAAAGAATAGCAGGTGTCCATTTAACAAAGACTACACCCTAGATTCTGGACTAAATCTAGGAGATTTTTACTATTAGATTACTTTTGCAAGCTTTCAAAGATACAAGTTTATTCAAAGGATTCCCTGTCATTCGAAAATGTATGCGGACTGTTAGGTCAGATCTGACTTGGAGGCCTTCCAAAGTCAATGTAATTCTAGCTCGAAATCTTCACTTTTCAATTATCAATCACATCGGGCCTAGCAACTTGGACTTGGTTTTGCTTGATGAGGCGGCAATGGATTGTGGGTGACATTTGGCTCATCGGAAAAGTCCAACCACTTTGACTCGATTAATTGTTGAACTATGCGCTTCAATGCCATGTAGTTTTCCAAGCCATGGCCTGGAACACCATCATGATATGGGCAGGTAATGTTAGGGTCATACCACCTTGGATATGGGGGTTTGAATGGCTTTGTAGGAATTGGACGGATAAATTGTCTTTCGATGAGTTTTGGGTATAACTCAGTATAAGTCATGGAAATTGGTGTGAAAACTTCTCTTGGTCTTGGTGCAGGTACTGGAGGAGTAGGAGCAGGTGGCCATGACTGATTAGGTCTGTTAAAAGGATAATTGTTGGGCCTATTGGAAGGATAATCATTGGGCCTATTTGGAGGATAATTATTGGGCCTATTCAGAGGATAATCATTGGGCCTATTTGGAAGGTAATTATCGGGCCCATTGGCAAAATAGGATAGGCGAGGTCCGATAGCCACAGTATCCACGAGGGGAATCCTTCTTCCGTGTCCTATTTGTTGTACTTCGTCATCTTTTCTTCTGGATGGTCCTCCTCTTTTCATAGGATTATTAAAGGATTCAGCAATATTCCCAGTCCTAATCTCATGCTCGATTCTTTCTCCAGACATGACAATGTTAGAAAAATTAGTTACCGAATTGCCAATGAGTTCGTCATAATATAGGTACTTCAGTGTCTGGACAAACAAAGTGACCATTTCTCTTTCTGTCATGGGTGGCTGAACTTGTGCTTCTTGAATTGCTTTCGCCTTGATTAGCTCGATCAATTTTCTCATTTGTTCGGCCATACTTTCTATCTTGGACTCTATCTTTATGAGACGTCCTTCGATTTGTTCTGCCATTAATCTTATTTGGAGCCGAGTTGAATATCGGTGTCGAGGTCCAATTTTATCCCTTTTAAAAGTAAGGTATATTTTATTAGATCCTATGTGTATGTGATTGATGCAATGGATGCATGTAGGAAAAATGAGATTATGTTTTTATCAGACTTTGTATACACGTGATTAATGTAATGGATGTATGCAATGAGATTATGTTTTTATCAGACTTTATATGCACGTGATTAATGTAAGTGATTAATGTAATGGATGTATGCAATGAGATTATGTTTTTATCAGACTTTATATGCACGTGATTAATGTAATGGATGTATGCGATGAGTGAATTTGATTATCCACTATCGTGGAACTTCAAGACTTTTAGTTGTTATTAAAAAGACCAAAAAGTTAGCATAGTTTGATGCGTGGTTTTGATGCATGAAGAATATTTGCACAAAACAGAAGTATAACAAAAGAAAGATAAGTTTATTAATAACTCAAATAGCAATTAACAACTCATGAACTATTATGGAAAAATGAGTTAAAACCATAAATACGAAAATAAAAGTGTAGAGCAACAACACAGCATAACAAGGATATGCTTATGGCGTTGGTAAATGGGAGGAATACTATGGTCAGTTCTATGGTTAAGTGGGGAGTTCTATATGCATAAGGTGGCTTATTAAAAAGGCAAGGGATAGTTCCCGAATCCCGTCACTAAATTATAGTGACGGCCCGATTCCTTACCCTCTAGGGTTTATGTAAGGAATGGATTAATTCGAGTCGTAGCTTTTCGTGGGCCCATGCAGAGACTAACCGTCTCAGGAGGCAATACACTACTTTGCTACTTTGAAACCGGTGAAGGCTTAGAGACCATGGCCTCACAAGGACAACAACACCAATTCCGCTTAGAAAAAACGTGTTCGATTTCGAGGAAGCTCGGGTATAGAGCTTCATGTCGTGAATGCATAATGCATGTTTTCGCTAAGTAAATATAGCATATAAAAATCCACATAAAAAGAAGCAAAGCAAAACAAAACAAATCAAGTTTTAGGCTCGACTCACTAACCGTGTCCCCAGTGGAGTCGCCAAGCTGTGGCAACGTGCGGGTCTTTTTTTGGGAGTCGCCACCAATCAGTTTTCGCTCAGGTCGATTGGATACCTTAAAATATGGTCTGCGAGAGTTCGGGGATCGGGAGTACGGTTACGCTAAAACAATATTGTTATAGCGCCCAAAATTGGCACCTTAGTTGATTTTAATTTTGTCTTACTTTGCTTTTAAAAATTTTCAGTTAATTTAGATATTTTAACTGAATTAGTCGAAAATGTTGATTTTTGGTAATTAATTCGGGTAAAAATTTTATACTTCCGAACCATGGACTCTGCCGAGTCATTTGGACACGGAATTTGGTGAAATTTTAAATAATTTAATCCATATCGTAAAATATGAATTTTTATCTTTTGTATTTATTTAATTTATTTAATTAAAAAAAATTGATATTTTCCAAACCGTAGATCCTACCGGATCATCCGGATATGGAAATTATTTTTTATTAATTGTTTATTTAATGAATTTTAGTCATAATTTTTATTTTATTATTTTATTATTTTTCTTGAATTTTTAATTATTATTACTTTTAAAAAATATATTTAAAAAAAACAGAATTGATTTTTTGTTGTATTTTTAGAATTATTCAATTATAATTTTTTAATAATTTTAATAAAAGGTTAATGAAAAAAAATAAAAATTGATGTTTCAAAATAATGAAGATTTGAAATAATGACGGATGGGGATTTTTGTTTGAAAAATATTTTTTTTGATAGCCTTAAAAATGAAGAAAGTTAATTATTCACATAAAACTTCTTTTTTTTTTAATTAATTATTATTTACTTATTGATTTTATTTATTATTAAATAAGTGAAATAAATTTTATCATAAAGTAAAATTTTGGCATAAAAGGAAAATTAAATAAAGTAAAGTAAAGGGGATTTTTTTTTTAGTTTAGACATCCATAAAAAAATGCATAAAATAACACATGTAAATAAATAAAGGGAAAACATATAAAGTAAATAAAGGAATATTAAAGAATAAATAAATAAAGTGGGGCTTTTTGACCTTCTACTTTTTTAAAAATTAAATAACATATTCAAATAAATAAATAAACAAATAAAAAGCACATAAAGTAAATAAAGGAAAGTTAAAGATCAATAAATAGTAAGCAAATAAATAAAGTGGGGCTTTTTTGGCCATCCACTAAAAATAAATAAATAGGAGGTATAACCTTCCATGAATTATAATAATAATAATAATAATAAAGATAATAAAAGTTAGTTGTTAGAATTAGTTGTTAATAACAATAATAATAACAATAATAAAAGTTAGTAAAGTTAGTTGGGTTAGTTGTTAACAATAATAACAATAAAAGTTAGTAAAGTTAGTAAATTGGTAAGTTAATAATAATAATAACAACAATAATTAAAGGTTAGTAATAATAACAATAATAAACAAATAAAATGTAAAAGAGAGTTAGTAATTAGTTAATTCTGCAGAAATAAATAAAAGGTTAGTGACTAAAATGAATAAATATGAGAAGATGAAGGATAAAAAATGAGGTTGTACCTTTTGAAAATGAATTTTGAATTCCGGAGCAGAGGTGCGCGCGCGGGGGTGAAAAAAAAAAAAAAACAGTCAGAGAAGGTTTAGGTTTTCTGGAGAGGAAGAGAAGAGGGCCAGGGACCTAGGCTAATTTTTTCCTTTTTTTCAAAACGAAGCTCTAAGTTTTTTTTTCTTATTTTCTCTGTGTTCAGCACAAAATTTGGGGGGCTATTTATAGAGAAAATTTGGCTGAACTGTTGATGGATAAATTAATAAAAAATTTCAAACTTATCTTTTAAATTGGTAAAATGACAATTTTAGTCCTTTACGTCTCTCAGCCTCTGGATAAGTTCCTGAAGCTTCTGATTTTGACAATTTTGTCGTTTTCTGTCAATTTGCGCCATAAACGTCGGCAGGCCCAAAATTTTATGTAACAAACTACCAAATGCTCCTGGAACTTTCAGAATTTGTCAATTTTTCCCGAAACTTCTTAATGTTGTCATTTTTACCTCAAACTTTTAAATTTTGCCATTTTTTGGAGTTTTCTTTTTTTCTTTCAAATACACACATATATCATTTTAAATCAAATCTTCACAAAAAAAATGTATTTTAAACTAATTTAAATTTTTAGTAATAATAATAAGAATAAAAATAATAATTTTTTTTTTATTTAATTTCTTTTATTTAATTTCTTTTAAAATTTTTTTATGGTCGGACGAAATTGGGTGTCAACAAGGTGAAAGAGGCCTTAGATCATTTGAGTGAGCTACAAAATAAACTGTAGTAGGACAGAGGAAATCAAGGGCTGATTCTTGTTGAAAGAAAAGCTCATTTGTCATACTGGAAGCTCCTTAAAGTAGGGAAAAGTTAGTACAAGCAGAAATCTAAACTAAATTAGATGCACGAAGCTGATGCAAACACTAAATTTTTCCATGCCATGGCGCTTCAGTGAAGAACAAAGTCTAGAATATGGAATGTGGAGGATGTTTCAGGCAATTCCAGACTAGGCCATGAGCAAGTAGTGGCAGCTTTTATTGATTATTACCAGAAGTTATTGGGCTGGTTCTAATACCTAAGAAGAGTGATACTCAAAAGAGTCTCAGATTTCAGACCTATTATGTGTTGCAATGTAATATATAAATGTCTCACTAAAATTTTGCTTAATCGAATGAAACATATCTGGGACCTAATTATTAACCCAGTTCAAGTAGCCATTATTCCTGGCAGGTCCATAATTGAGAATATTTTGCTGGGGATGAACTTTTGAATCATTATTTGAGAAAAATATTTCTCGAACATGTATGATCCAATTGGATATTAGCAAAGCCTATTATTCTATACATTGGCAGTTTCTTGAAGACTCTTTTCTTGCCCTTCAATTTCCTAAAAAATTTTTGGATTTGGTTATGACATGTGTTACTACTCCCATGTTCTCCCTTTGTATTAATGGTTCTGTGGAAGGTTCCTTTAAAGGCAGAAAAGGCCTCTGCCAGGGAGACCCACTATCCCCCTACTTATTTGTGATTTGTATTTAAATGTTCTCTCAGTATCTGAAAACCATTCATAGAAAGGAAGGGACTTTCATCCAAATGTCATCAGTGATCTCCTCTTGATGTGTAAAGGTGAACTTAGTTCTGTTAATGTCCTGTGGAATTATGTGTTGTAGTTTGTAGATATCTCTGGCCTTCGACCGAGTTAATAGAAGACTAAGAAATATTTCGGTGGTATGGATCAACATTTGAAAGATGAGATCTTGAGTAGGCTCAAATTTCTAGGAGGGTCAGATTCCTTTTAAATATTTGGGAGTCCCCATTAGTTCCTTCCGCCTTAAAGCCAATGAGCACGATGGTCTAATTGATAAAATAACTTCCAGAATTGATGTTTATGGAGCAAAACATCTCTCTTATATAGGAAGATGGCAGTTGATCCAGTCTGTTCTATACAGTTTAATGGTGTACTATTTGTTAGTGTTTATTTTGCCGAATGGAGTTATTGAGAAAAGTGGAGGCTAAATGTAGGCTTTTTTTGTTTTTTGGTGTGGTGCACCTAATATTAAATCTAGGCTTGCACTAGCCTCGAGCAAAATTGTTGTACCTAAAAAAGAAAGTGGTCTGGGAGCTAAACAACTTCATGTGTGGAACCAATCTCTTCTGTTATGTATGCTTTAGGCGATATATAAAAGAAAGGATGTCTCATGGGTCCAATGGGTACATAGTTACCACTTAAAAGGCAAGGATCTTTGGGAAAAATAGAAGATTTCTATTGTTTCTTTTGTGGCAAAACCTTTTGAAAGTTAGAAATGCCTTCTGTCTAAAGTTGGGGTCAATGACCGCTGCTATGGCTAGCATGGATGTAGCTGCTAGTCCTAGTCATCTACAAACACATGGATATGAGCTGCTGAGAATGAAATTGCCTTCTCAAGGTTGGTACAGGTTGTGCTGCGACTCGGTTTAGAAATAGCCTGCCTATAATAATCTTACAAATCCAGACAAGATCACCTTTTGAAATTATCTCTATAGAAAGAACTAAACATAATAGTCTCTGGACAAGAAAGCTTAGCTCCCCAAATTTGCTTATTTATGTGCTACTACCAGTTGTCTTCAGCCTTTCAGAGCACAAGCAAGATTTTTACGCCAATTTGACCAAGACAAAAGAATCTTTGAAGACCTATGCTAAATCCAAAAGGAAAGAATAACTTTGAACCTGGAACAAGATTTCGGCTGATCTGAATTGCTTGCCTTCAAAAACCAATTTATTTCGATGGATTTTTTTTCTATCTAAAGAGAATTGTAACACATGTTCTAAATTATATACTCACTTTGTTTTATATTAATTGACCCATTTATCTTTTTTGACTAAAATTTGACTTGAACATGTTCATATTAATGTGTATTGAAAAAAATTTCTTAAAAATGATATTTAGAAACTTTAATATTTAAAGTTTCATTTTCATATAAAATATTTATATTTTTATAACAAATTTAAAAAAAAATTATAAATTAATTGCTGTGAATAGTAAAATAGTCAGATTTTGTAAAACAAAGAAGTATATAGTTTGAGATATAACCCATAAACTTTGATTGCTTAAAATAATGGGTCTTCCATCAGGGTAAACAACTATTTTTGTAATCTCAATATGTAATACCCTCATATCCCACATTGATGAATTGTGAAGGATAAGTGCTAGGGCCATGTAGGATATGGGGGTGAAACTCCCCCCTTATGTATCTAAGGTACTTGTATAGCCCCTGGCTAAGTAGCCTTTCAAATGCATATACACACCCACCATGCTACACCATTGTGGTATCGGGTTGACTCTGATAACATCTATAACGACCCAAGTCCAGAATCGGCTAACAGAACATCTGCCAACATCACATAGACTATCATTTATGAAAAGGATACACACTAAGTGTTTATATTCTGGAATTAGAGTCTATATATCCATAGAAGACTTCCCATAATTCACCTATATAGAATATGGGGATGTTACACAATACATACACACACATATATATAGAACTAACTTTAACCCCTTTATTTTAAAAATTAGGATACATGCACTTTTACAACTAACTTAAGGCTAACTGGTGCTAAAGATGCTTTTGGGTTGAAGGGGCAGGTAATTTTGTTTGACAAAATACTAGAACGTGGAAATCGATTTTAATCTTGAGTGATCGAATTTGTCTTATCCAAGGCGTGAGGCATGAAACCGTTCGTCGTTGGGTGAGCGGCAACCGACTATTGCCTTCCAAGGGTCGTGCGTCACGGTTTCGTTTGTCTTTTGGGCAGCCAAACAAGGCTACATAAATGACCATGCAAACGTTGGATTTAACCAATTGTTTTGTCGTGAGTAGGCGACTAAATGGTTTATCCGTTAGTATCGATTAATTTATTGGTCGGTTTTTGCGACCGACGTACTGACAAGAGAGTTCGTATAAAACATTGGTTGCTTCAACCTATAACACAATTATGAGGAGAATATCTCTCTTATAACCATTCTCTTCTAAATTTTCAAGTATAAAAAAAATACAATCATTTAAATAAAAATTTTTTGAGTTAATTCTTAATAGTATATATATAAATAAATATTACTTTGAGTAACCTTTAGTTTTAATTTGAGATAAGCTATCAAACTTTATTAATTTCCAAAATAAAGCATTTCTATAGTTACTAAATATGTACACTTTTTATTTAACTTTTGATTGAATAATTCTTTAAAACTATTTAAAAACTTCAAAAATGAATTTTGAAAGAGAAATATTACTATTACTTTTTCGGGTAAAATATAAAGATATTTAGTTAATTTTTTTGGAAAAAAAAAACTAAAGGGTTGTCTCCACTTTTCATGGTCGATTGCCTAGAAATATACTAATTCTAGTTTTTTTAGAATAAGATAATCAAAAGATATCAGAGTTCATAATTTAACATTTCAAACAAATAGAAAAAAAAGCATATTTTATTATGAAATTGACAATTATCACTACTAAAAAGTCAACATTTATCAACGGGTGTTATCAATGGCCACTTGTTGGTATTGACTCGTTGGTAATCAATGCATTGGAAAGTTTTTACCAATGACTTAAAACAAAGATGTTAGTAATTTCTAAGATGTAGCCGTTGGAAAATAGGCCGATGGTAATTGCCAACGGTCCAAGATCATATCTTTTTCACCAACTATTTAACTTTTACCAATGGCTTAAACCATTGGTACTTACCAACGGTTTAAACCATTGGTATTTACTGATGGCTTTAGCTGTTCGTAAATTTACCTTGAAATTTTTTTAAAAAAGGTAAAGCACTTTCCAATAAGTAGCCGTTAGAAACTATCATTTTAAGAAAAATAAAAAAATTAAAATACTTAATATTTAAATTATACATTATATTCACTAAAAATTATATTTAGTAAAATTATATAACTAAGATTTTACTATTAAATAAAAATTTAAAAAATATAGTAAAAATTAAAAAATATATAATTTTACAAAAATAACTAAAAATTCGTAAAATTCAAAAAAATTATCTGAAATTCATAAAAACTTACCAAATTGAAAAGAAATTTAAAATTCACAAAAAAATTGAAAAATTCATAATAAATTCAAAAATTAAAAAACTAAAAATACCAAAAAAATGAACTGAAAATTTTTCAAAATTTAAAAAATTAATGGAATTCATAAAATTTTCCATGAAATTAATAAAAATTTCAAAATTCAAAAAATTTTCAGAAGTTACAAGAAATTCAAAAATCAAACACAAAATTAGCTAAACATTAAAAAAATGAAAATGAAATAAAAAATCAAACACCTAGATCTACAAATTCAAACACCCAAATTTACAAAATCAACAAAAAATGAAAACTGAAATTAGTAAAGAGGCGAGGAGTCAGGGTGGTGAGGCGAGGCGCGGAGGTGAGGCTGTGAGGCGAGGCGTGGAGGGGAGAAGTCAAGGCGAGGCGAGGTGAGTTGGACGAAAGTCAGGCGACAGACCAAATGAGACACGAACTGAGGAGGACGGTGGATGGAGGGGAATGCAAACTGGGGAGATAGCAAGAAGGACGGCAGACAAAGGAGGGAGAAGAACAGAGGACGGAAGAGACGGCGACAAGAATAAAAGGCGGAGGAGGGAGGAGAATGGCAGACGAAGGAGGGAGAATGCGAACGGAGAAGGGAGAACGGTGGACGGAGAACCGTGAGGCTATGAAGGGATATGTATTATATATTTGTATATGGCATATAAATATATGATATATGCATTATATATTTGTATACAATATATATGTAATTATTATTATTATTATTATTATTATTATTGGTTCAAAATATACATATATATAATTATTAATATTATACATTATAATATATATGATACATAGATTACAATATGATACATACATTACGAAAAACATGATACATCATATTTATAATTATATGATATATATATATATAATACATCATATATTGTTGTTGTTGTTATTATTATTATTATACGTTAATATATATCATACATTAATATATTATTGTCATTATCATACATTTATGTGTATGATAATATATGTTTTAAATTTTAATTATTATTTATAAAAAATGTTTTAAAAATATTACTTTACTTTCTAAAATTTTAAAACTTTACTTTGTAAAATATATAATTTTATATATGATTATTAGCATTATACATTATAATATTTATGATATATTTTAAATATATATTATATATTTTTAATAATAATAATAATAATAATAATAATAATAATAGTATGATATATAACTGTTTCTAACGATCTGACGCGTTAATAATTTGTCCATTGAAAAATAGTTGATTTACCAACGCGTTGGATCGTTAGTAAATTACCAACATATTTGACTGTTGATAAATTGCAATTTTTTTTTACCACTAGTCTAATACATTGGTAATTACCAACAGTCAGACCATTGAAAGTTTGTCCACTAGAAAAACTAGTTTTTTTAGTAGTGTATATTAGGAACTAACATGGCTTATTTGAAACATTTGAGCTTATATTGGTTTATGAAGTTCAATAACTAAAATAGCCTTAGTCATAACTTGAGGACTAACTATGCTAATTAAGTAAAATTGAAGAGTTAATATTGCATTTAAGCCAAGGTTTTAGGATACAAAAAAGAATGAGAAAAAAATAATTTGTGACGAGTGACTCATATTTTTATTTCATGAAGATATTATTATATTTGCTTTTTTGCTAGATTTTTTAGTAGAACAGTTGCATCAATTAGGGGAGAATTATGCACATGATCCCCATTCCCTTGAATGCATGCTTCACTGCCCCCCATTTTTATAATCTTCCACCATATCTGAGGGGCGTTCACAGTCGACCCCAAGCTTCTGACAAATGACCAAACTAGTACCCCATTCCTATGCATTTTCAACATTTCCAAGGGTGACAGTACCCCCCACATAGTTCTGCCATTGTTCGTTTGCAAAGGCAGATCCACGTGGTAATTATGGGAGTCCATTTTCAAAAGAAAAATATTAATAACATATATATAATTAAGTAATTAGACTCTTTAAATTTTTAATGGACCCCTATAATTTTTATAATATCTACTAGAAAAAAAATAGTAGTTCTCTTTTGCTTTAACAAATATAGAAAATAAATCAGTCTCTTATTTTCACTAACAATTAAGATAATGAAAAAAGTTCTACATTGGTTCTTCAACTTTCATTCATTTTCCTATCTAGGCCTAGAACTTCTTTCCCACTACTTGTCTTTAATTCAAAAGAAAAATTGTGAAACTAATTTGATAAAAGATATATATATATATATATATGTATGTATGTATGTATGTATGTATGTATAAAGTTATAAGGGTAAGAAAATTTTTATCTCTTAAATTATATATAACATAAATATTTCACCCATCTTCTTCATAGTTTATATATTTTTTTAGTAGTTCGACCAATGACAGAAAAAAAAATGATAAATTAGAGCTTTTTTCATATTTTCTTCTAATTTTGTTCATCTTTACATTATAGTATATGCGAACTTATAAGTTTCATTATTTAATATTTGAGTTTAATAATTATATATGTACTCGAACCCCTCTTTATAAAAATCCCGGGTCCACCACTGTTCGTTTGTCGTTTCGGTGACAAGACAAGGCTACATAAACGACCATGATACTTTGGATTTCCCATAACCAATTGTTTTGTGTTAAGTAAGCACCTACATTGTTTCTCTATTAGTGCCGATCAATTTATTGGTCTGTTTTTAGTGATCCGCGCGCTGACAGAGAGTTTCATATAAAACATTGGTTGCTTAGGTGAGTTGCTTATAAATGACTTGAAATTTATCTATCAACTAGTGAACAATGCTTTCTACTCCATTCTTCATGTTAAAACATCTAACCTAAATTTTATTATTGTGGAAAGGTCTTATCAATATATAAAGCTTTCACTAACTCATTTTCTTGGTTCTATGTGATTTTCTTACTTAATGCGTCACCTCAAATGTAGGCCACTTCAACTCTGTCATATGAGTTATTTTCACACCCATCACGTATAGGTCATCTTGGCTCTATCACGTAAGTTAATTTTAGCAATGGTTGGGTAGTTTTGAACCTTAGGCTTTGATGACACATTAAAGCATCCAACTCAAAACTAATTGGTAATAATTATGTAAAGTCTTTACTAACCTTTTTTGTAGGCCATAAGTGGTTCTCCCTCTTAACAATAACCACCAATTTAACAACCAATATGAGGATCACTTTAAATAGACCCTAATGTAGGGATTCTAATATCTTATTTTTTGTTGCTAACTATAAAGATCATATGCAAAATAGTAATTCACATGGTGCTTCGGTACATATGCACATAATAAGAGAAAAAACAAACAAGTCTCTCCAGGACTAAATACTAGTGTGAGATACGACGACGTTTGTCTCTATCGTTACATGGGTGGTTGGTAGCCAGTGTAACACCCTCATATCCCACATGGGTGAATTGTGGGAAGCCTTATGTGGATATATAGGCTCTAATTCCATAACATAAACACCTAGCGCTTATTCTTTTCCAAAGGATAACCCATGTGGTGTGGGCAGGTGTTTCGTTGACCGGTTCTGGACTTGGGTTGTTACAGATGGTATCAGAGCCAACCCGGGACCACGATGGTGTGGCATAGTGGGTATGTACATGCATCGTCTACCGGGATTGATCCTGGATTCGAGAGGCTACTTGGCCAGGGGCTAAGTAGTCCGATTAGAGAAGTTACGTGGTCCGGTGAACCAAGTAATCCAATTGACCCCAACGGGGACGTTGGGTACATAAGGGGGGGAGTTTGTAACACCCCCATATCCCACATGGGTGAATTGTAGGAAGCCTTATGTGGATATATAGGCTCCAATTCCATAACGTAAACACTTAGCGCTTATTCTTTTCCAAAGGATAGCCCATGTGGTGTGGACGGGTGTTCCGTTGACCGGTTCTGGACTTGGGTCGTTACTGCCAGTTATTACCAAAGTGTTAAATACTGTTACCACTAAATATACCGCACCCCAAATTTTTAAAATATATCTATGGTATATCACGCCGCATATCCGTTACTATTTTTACGAAAAATAAATAAATGTTAGAATATTATTTTAAAATGAAATAAATTCAATAATTTTTTTACACATTTTATATGTATTCTAATTTTTCTCATCATAATTTGTCAAATATAAATAAAATATATATGATAGAAGATATTTTTTAATAAAAAAGTATAAAAAAATATTATATATATATAGAGAGAGAGAAAAATAAATAATACTAAAAAAGAAACTAATCTATTGATATAAGAGAAAAAAATAATATTTTAATAATAACAATACATTTTCTAATATCACATTAAGTTTCTAAGTGGATAAAAGTAACCATTAAATTTTTATGTTAACTAAGAAAAATAACTAGAATAATAAAAGTAAATATTTATTTTGTGATATGTGTATTAATTATATTTTAATTTTTTATATATTTATGATATTTTGATGTAAAATGTCAAAAAAAAATATCCACACGCACCTATGAAAAATAAAATACCGTTATATATACCTCACGGTATTTATGGTATACTGTAATTTTTAGACAAATATATACAAAAAGTAAGCGATATGCAAAAAATTATGAAATAATAAGTAATAAAATGATAAAATATGAAAATATTTGTACCGCACCACTTACCCAAATAAACAGTATACCGCAGTATTTAATCACCAAGAACATGAATGGCAACCTTTGTCGTTTGGCAAGAGGCCGAGGCGGTTTTTTTTTTTTTAATTTTTTGAGAAAAAAATCATTTATATGTTATTATGGTGATAAATGGACAGGCTACAGTAGTTCACAAAAAAAAAATGGACAGGCTACAACTTCATTGTCTTTTAATTTTTTGTCGCACTTTTTGATTTCAAACATTTATATCACTTTATTTCACTCTGACAACTTATTTCGAATTTTGTCCTTCTCCTTAAGTATCTCATATATGTTAATGTTCTTCTCAGATATGAAAGGAAACATGCAAATTTAAACTGGATTTCAAGTTTCTAAGTTGATTAAAATTATTTGCTTATGAGGTATGCATTACGAGATATAGTTTTGGATAATTATTGCGATCTGAAGTTTGAATTTCCATAATAACTTAAAAATAATTGTGTTATTTGTGAACGATAATTTTGAAAAAGTATATATGATATATTTACATATTCCAATTATATTTATAAAAAAAGTGAAAAGCGATAAACCTTCTGGGAGGGATAGAGTATAAGATAGAGGGAGGAAAAAGTAAAATACACAGATATTCTTGTGAAAATGTGATTAACGTCAACAAACAACGTCATCCCAGGTATTTTTCCACAATGGTCAGTAGCATAGAGAGCTCATCATCATCATCATTATTATTATTATTATTATTATTTGATATAGAGTGAAGGATCTATTGTAAATTTTATTTAAAAAGAAGGGTTCATTAATTTTACAAATTTTATTTTATTGTAAGTCCTATATACTCCTGTTGTCTCATGGAAGTTTGAGACTTTTTATCAAGTTTGTCGAGCTTACAATAAAATACAAAATAATTCATTTGTCTGACTTTATCAAATTTGTCTAACTTTATCAAATTAATTATTTTGTCTGACTTACATTAAAGTCTGACTTATAATTAATTTGTCTGACCCCAGGCCGGAGGCACGGAACCGTCTGTCGTCGGGAGACCGGTAACCGGTGGCGCACGGTTTCGTTTGTCGTTTGGGTGGGCAAAAAATTAAGGTTGACGTCTCTGAGGAAGAAGCAAGCGCAAATCAAGATTTATAAACACGAAAAATAGCACTTATCTTATCCTCTCTTATAAAAAGTGATAGGTGAACCAAATGTTGAATAATTTTTTAACCCTTACATTATAAATTGTTATATTCTTTTAATGAAACCCAGTTTTGTTATTATCTATTTAATTAGAATTATACTAGCATTAGAACACTAAAAGAGACTTTTAAGTTACCACTAAATTTTATTTTTTTGTTACAAATTTACCTACTTTTTATTCTATATTACAGAATCAAATATTATATATAAATTGATAAATGCAATGCCACAGAAACTAGAAAAGTTGCATATAGACATAGCCACACAGGGAGATCCATTTCTAAATGAATTTGTATTACTATAAAAAATCTTCTCTACAACAATAGCTCTCGAGTCTATGATATTGCTAGAGTGCTGTTTGATAACTGAAAAAGAGGTAAGACTAAATATTGTATTTGAAAATAAAATTTAAATATATGGCTAGACTCATGCTAAAGTTGTACTACTATAAAAATTATCTTCACATTAATTTTTTGTCAATTAATTTTTTCCACAATTTGGATGAGTATATAATAATCTGTTATTGGTAAAACTCATACTAAAGTTTTAAATGAAAATATATAACAATTGTATATTAAAAAATAATGTTAGGTATAAAAACCATGTACTACAAATTTATGTAAGTGAATACTTTATAATAGTTCACCTAACATTTTTCTTTTACCCTAAAATTATAAGTTCTTTTAATCTTTTAATGATATACAAATTTTATGTTATTTGATTAATTAAAGTTATGTTAATATGATGACCCTAAAAAGAGGGAAAGAAATATAATAAGATAGAGAAAAATGCAGACTAAGATGTGTTTAGTCTTTAGTCTTTTGAAAATTTACTATTTTGACTACTAAACTCACGTTAGCCACTAAACTTAGTTAATTTTAACAAGTATGACTTAAGTTTGTTCTATTATAAAAAAATTGTCCATATCATATATAGTTTGTTAACTAATTTTTTTTTTGTCCAACCTGGATGAATATATACTGCAAAAGCTTACATATCTGGTTCATCTTAGAGCAATCATATAATCCAAGTATGACTCAAGCACCTATTATGAAAAAATAAAAAAAAAATAATTATTGTAGCAAAGGTAAAAAAATTCCTTGGCAATAAGGGGACTTTTAGCAACATTTTTTTTTAACATTTTGCTTTTCCTTTATGGTCATCCCCTTTAGTATTGTAAGTTAAATTTGGCTAAATTAAATGATATGTCGTTAAACTATACCCAACTTCACATATCTACTCATGAACTATTGAACATTGCAAACATAGTATTAAAGTAATGTCTTTGTAGCAAAATTGTCCCTTTGTCTGTCAATGTTGATAAAATTTCAATAGTAGATTTAAAATGAGCCTCTGAACTCTAGGGCTATGGACACAACCACTACTAAAAAATTGCCGATTTTCAATGGCCATTTCCAACAAGCTTCCTACTGGAAAGTTTGAATTTCCAATGCGAAACCATTGGAAACTAACATGTTGGAAATTTTCCAACTGCAAAAGAATTGACCGTTGCTATTTCCAATGGCCTAACCATTGGAATATGAGCTGTTAAAATTTCCAATGACCTAACTTTAGGTAATAACTTTTATCAGTTGTTGGTTGATGGGTTTTGAAGTTGGAAAATCATTAACGGCTGAAGCCAATAGAAATTTCCAATAGCCTGGCCATTGGAAATTATTTTTAAAATAATAAAAAAATTTAAATAAAACCACAAAATATATTTATATATTACTAAAATTATATATTTACTTAAATATTTTATACTTTATATTTTACTAAAAAATTTAAATAACTCCCAAATATTTTGTATTTTATAGTTACAAACAACTTAATTTTTACTAAAATTCTCAAAAATATTTTCACAATCTTAAATTAAAAAAAATAACCAAAATATTCACAAAAATTTAAAATATTCACAAATCCAAAAATCACAAATTCAAAAATTTGAAAAATTCACAAATTCATCTAAATTCATCAAATTCACAAATTGAAAAATCACAAAAATTCATAAAAATTAAAAATTAAAAATTTCAAAATATTCATAAATTCATCGTAGATTCACAAATATTCACTAGAAATTCATATCAGAAATTCAAAAAACACAACAATAATCATTAGATCTACACAAAACAAAACTTTCAAAAATCAGCTCTGAAATAAAGAGATCAAGGATATCAGCCAGCCTGCAACAGGATGAGAATGTGAGCAAGTGGACGAATGGGCGATGGTGAAGAATGCAGTGAAACCGAAGAATTGCAAAATCAAAGCCCTTGGACCTCAATTCCACTGGGCTTTTCCATAGCCAAAGTGACTGAGGCCAAGATCTACTTGCCTTGGTTGATGTAGGTATGGTGATCGCTTCTTTTGCCAGTGGAAAATGAGGGAGAATTAACGGCAGGTGACGAGTGAGGACATTGGTCGCCGAGAAGCCAGAAGACCAATACGAACTGAGGCAGACTGAGGCAGGCCGTGAAGGGCTTGAAATGGCTAGGAAGCGAGGCTAAATGGCAAGGGACTGCAAAGGGACAATGAGATGAGGTGAGACAAAAAGGGCTGAAAAATGAGGGAGGTGAGATAGAGAAGGCTAAAAGATGAGAGAAGCGATAGTGGTGAGAGAGATGAGAGATTTTGGCTGAAATTAGAGAGGTGAAGGAGGCTGAGAGATAGAGAAGGCTAGGGTTTGGTTGAAAGATGAGAGAGATGAAGGAGGGAAGAGATAGGGAAGGCATATCATGCATATACAGGCTAGGTTATCATATATAAATATGGGACAATGAGGTCATGCCAAATACACACACACACACATAGATATTAATAATAATAATAATGATATTATTATTATTATTATTATTATTATTATTATTATTATTATTATTAGTTATCATAAAATATTTACAAAATACTACTTTACTTTATAAAATAAACAAAAGCTTTAAAGGCCTGAATACCTTCAAACTGATGGAATTTTGACCCAAAAAATATGGCAGGAGAGTAAAGCTCTAATGGCACTTGTAGAGCACAAAATTCCGTTCGAAATGACATATTATGATAGTCATTATGATAATCATAGTAAAAGTTATATATTTTGGAAACCAAGGTTCATGTGCGACCTATGTTCATGATTTCTTCTTTGGTTTCGCTTGCTTAACCCGCCCCATGAACTCATCCACTAGACGCCCCACATCAAATTCTTTTCCCTTTGTTCCAATGGTTGTTTGTGTTGGAATTTTCCAACAATTTGGCTATTGAAAATTTGGCCATTAGAAAAAGGCCTGTTTTTAGTAGTGAAGGCCCATTAAATATAAACTCGTGACATATAATCCTTCAAATAGCAAAAAATAATTGAAAAATAGAATAAAAAAATAAAAAATACCACAAATTTTATATGCACATTCCAAATTAAAGCATCTGACACAATAAAGATCATCATATGTTACTTATAATTATCTTTGATGATGTTTTATTTCGAGCACCAACCTTAAAATGTCAGCACTGATAGACAGAATAGTAGTTTTGCTACAAAACATTACTTTGATCCTACTTTTGCAATAATCAATAATTCAATGGTAAATATGTGAAATATGGATACTTTAAGGGCAGATCATATAATTTAGCCGACAAAATTTGATTCTTAGCAATTAACTCTTTCTTATACTAAATAATATAAAGATTTGGAGTAATTTTTTTGTTGAATATTATATTTTATGTTAGGGCTTATAGTGTTAAAGTAGTTTTGGAGTTGTTAAAAGATGACGTTAACAATTTTATGTTGTGATAGCAAGTTTAAAATGTTTTTTTTAATGAGACCAAAATTCAGTAATTTTATATCTATCATAGGTATAATTAGCACTATCATGACTCTAAAAGGCAAAGGGAAAAAAAAATTGGAAGTCCCTCGTGTACTTTCTAAAAAAATAGACAAAAAGAAATTCACATGTTGACTCTATTTTTTAGCTTTAGTATATTTACTTAAAGTTATATAATAAGCATAGCTTTTAATAGAGAAAAAAATCTTAAATTGCCGTGAAAAGCTAAACTTGCAACCAATATGTCCTTAATTGATTAATATAGATTTTTGCAAATGTCCTTAAACACAAATTGTCAATTTTTCATATTTTTAAACTTGAATAAAGTACTCTAATTAGAACTTAAAAGTTTCAAAACACTTATAACTATTTCTATTTGAAATCAACGATTTACATCTAATAGAACTCATAAAAAATACAAGTACATAAAAATGTTAGATGACCTTTTTATCCTTAAGTTATATTTTATTTTCCTCTTTCAAAGAGAATCAACTTTTTCATTCCCTATCACTAAAATTATGAAAATAAAAAAAATTAGTGATTATTTTATATATTTTCTATAATTCTTTTTCCTACCGTTGACTTATTATATTGTAAGAATAATAAGTAAGACCAGATTTTTAAATCTCAGTAATGTGAGCATAATTTCAAAATCAATAGATAGGTATTAATTGTCCACAAAGATAAAAAAAATTATACAAGACTTGACCACTATCTTTTGAACAATTACATTAACTCATTTCTAAGATAGAGAGTAGGTATAGATTTTGAAACCTCGGGTTCGAGTGTATTTGCTTTTATTAAAAATCAAGAGTAGAGTAATTAAGTTTTTTAGTAATGTATAATTACTTATGGTTACATGTCTTTGAAAAAACTCAATGTTTATTTACCAAGTCTATACATTGATATGATGGCCCATGTTTGTGTCATACTTATTGAAATAAAATATTTTTTACTTGATTTTTTTATTGAATGTTCCACTTGTGAACTTACCTTGTGTCTTTTTTCTTTTGTTTCAGATAAAAGCTCAAAATATTTATTCAAAACTTATGCCTTATTCATTTTAATTTAAGTCAACTTCAAAATGGCTTATTTTTATTTTTTTACAACCTTTTTACCTGGAACCAAACAAATGTTGAACAACCTTTTTAGCCTTTATATTATAAGTTATTTTATTCTTTTAATGAAACCTAATTTTGTTATTATCTATTTAATTGAAGTTCTATTAGCACTAGAATACTAAAATGAACCTTTAAGTTATCACTAAATTTTATTTTTTACTACAAACTTGCTCGTACTTGATTCTAAGTTACAGAATCAAGCATTGTATACAATTTTCTTTTGCGTTAATCTTACCTTTCATGGCTAAAACTCCTAGATTGCCGCTAAAGTTTTTTTTTTTTTTGGCCTCAATCATGTTGTCCTTGGTTCCATATTACTGTCAAATAATATTTCAAGTACAATAAATATCTTATAAAACTTAAAATTTAAGCCTAACAAGTATGGCCTATGTTTATTTTACTATAAAAAATGACTTTAAATATAAAATTTGTTAATTAATTTTTTCTTCAACTAAGATGAATATATACTATATAAAAGCTTACATATTTGGTTCATCTTAGGGTAACAATATAATTCAAGTATAGCTAAGCACCTATTATGAAAAAAATAAAAAATTATCATATTAGCAAAAATCATTGGGAAAAATTTTAGGAAAAAAAATTTCTTTGCTGTTAAAATTAGTTATTTATATTATATGAAGAAGACTTTTTACAGTAATTGTATTTTTATATTTTCTTAATGTTTTAAAATATTGGAAAGATTAGAAGAATTATTTTTTTTTTCACATGGACATCCCTTACATTATAAATATTTTATTATTTTGAATGAAACACAATTTTTTCAACTATCTATTTAATTGAAGTTATATTAGCATTAAAACACTAAAACAGATCCTTAAGTTGTGACTAAATTTTTTTTTTACTACAAACTTGCCCACACTTGATTCTAAATTACATAATCAAGTATTATATATAATTTCTTTTTGTGTTAATCTTATCCTTCATGGCCAAAACTCCTATATTTGCCACTAAAGTTTTTTTTCCCTTTTTTTTTGTTTTTTTTTTCATCAACACATGCTCCCTTGGTTCCATATTGCTATCAAATACAACCCCCATCCTACTTTTTTTTACTCCATTTGACTTTTTGGATTAGTTTGACTTGAATTTATGCATATGATTTTTTGTTAGATAAATTTAAAAAATATATATTTAGAAACTATAGGTCTTGATTTATCATTCATATATAAAACTACTTCATTTATAAACTAAAGTGTTAAAAATAAAAAATTATAGATTAATTACTAAAAAATGAATGGTGCAAAGAACTTGAAACAAATGGAGTAATATTTTGAGTACAATAAATATTTTATAAAAATTGAATTGCAACTTAAAAAGTATTGCCTAAGTTTGTTCCACTACATAAATGTCTTTGAATATAACATTTTTGTCAATTAATTTTTTCTAAAACTTGGATAAATATAAACTATATGATAGTTTACATATTTGGTCTATCTTAGAGCAATAACCTAATTCAAGTATGACTAAAGCACCTATTACAAAAAAAAAAAAAAGAAACTATCATTGTAGCAAAGGTTGTTAGGAAAAATTTTACGGAATAAAATTCTTTGCTATTAGAATTAGTTGCTTTTATTATAATAAGGGAAATTTCAACAACACCTATTTTTTACATTTTTCAATTTTCTAAAATTTTGGAAAAATCAGAAGAATAATTTTTTTGCATGCTAATCCTTGTTAATATTGCAACACAAATTTTTATTCTTGGTGACTAACTCTTTTTCTATACTAAATAATATGAGAATATTTTTTTCTTTTTAATTCTTTTTTATAACCAATCAAATCTTACAAGTTGTATCAAACTAGAAGCAATTTTTATTTGAATATTATAGTTCATGGTTGAGGCCTGTAGCTTGGAAGTAGTTTTAGAGTTGTTAAAAGATAAAGTTAATAATTTTATATTGTGATTACAAAATTTTATTTTATCTGAAATAAAATATTTGTCTTATTAGCCCTAAACATGATACTAGTGGGTTTATTCAAGTAGTCCTAACTTACTTATAACTTAATTCTTGCTACAAACGGTCCTAGTATGATACAGGTGCCAAACATACATCATATATCACAACATTAGAACCAAGCAACCAACCAACAAAATTACATCCTAGTGGAAGATAACTAAAATAAAATAAAACAAAACAAAATTTCTAGAAGAACTAAATAATTACCCTACCTATGTTTCCCATGCATTTAAAGATTTTATTTAGCCCAATTGTTTATTTAAAATTTATTATTTGAATTGATGCTTATTCTGGGCCTAAGAGGGCCCACAAGAACTAACTCATTCTTTCTCCTTACCTAGTATAGAATAACACAGCGAAACAAGGCAGTTTCCTAGAACGGTCATATAAAATGTTAGTAAGGTGAAAAATTAGAAAATATGCTAAACTTTGAAATTTTCCCAAATGGTACTTGGAAAGTTCACATTCTTGATATCTAGGCCGAAAATTTACCTAGTGGGAAAAAAGGGCCTTTAAGTGTCTTCGGTGGCCTTGTGCCTATTCAGGATCGTATTGGGTGCTTTCTTGATACTGATCCTAAAATTATAGTGGCTAACACATTGAGTTATATGCTCAATTAATGGCTGTAAAAATTGAACTTGGAAGAGAAAAATTTTATTTTGATTACCAATGAGTTTTGGGGATGTTTAGCACTTTAGGAGTCCAAAGAAGCATTAAACATTTTAGTAAGGATTTCCTAGGCCACCATAACAACTTGGAAAACAAAGATAATGGACCTAACAAGGTTGTAAGGTTCAAAATCTTCAGCCAAAAATAATTCAAAAAATGTTACAGTGGCTTACTAAGGCTCGAGTGCAAGTAGGGGTTCGATCGCATTGGGAATGAGTGTGCAAGCTTAGAATTTTGAATAATGAAATCCTAGAAATGAAATATAGAACAAAAATAAGGTATTTAGGTGCTGGAAACAAAAATAAAAGAGTGATTCTGAATCGTTTAGACTTACACAATTGAATTCGCAATCGCTAGTGCACATAAGATTGCTTTTGGTGTTTGGATGCAGTTTCCTTTCAACTAAAAGAACCTAGGCAATAATAGGGAATTAAATAACATTCAAAATTACTTTCATGATGGAGAAATTAAGCCCAAAGGGCTAGACTTACACTGGTTCAAAAAAGAATGTGATCAAATTGAAAACGGAGCGGAGAGTGCAATGATGATCTTTTGGTGTGATGTCTTCTTCTCCACTTTAATGAGCAAGACTAGGAACAATGGAGGAATGTTGAGGCTATCTAATTGGAAAAAAATAGGAGAGCAATATGTAGCCAAGGCTAGAACAAATTGGCAAGTATGGCAAGTTAGAGATTGGAGGCTAAGTTTTGTTGTTGTGGCGGCTATGCGAAGGAAAAGAATTAGAGAAGAGAAGGAATTGGCTTGGGCCTAGTTCCTACATAAATTCGGGCTCTTGGCTACATAGGAACATGGGGAGAAAAATGAAAAGGAGCAAGATAATATTCAATGTGATTTAATTAAAGAAAATAGAGATAAGGAGATGCTAAATTAAAATTTCAATTTCAATATTCTTAAGGTGTTGCGGCTATGTGTTTTGTAAATTAGAGATTAGGGTTAGTTGAGAAATTATTCTGTGCTACAAGAGCACGAACTTGGTTTAAATCGTACACGTGCGCAGGCTAAATTATTATAACCCTAAGCAAACAAATTCAGAATGTAGTGAGACAAATTTCTTTTCACTTATTTTCGTGAGAAGAATCCAATAGTACTCTCAAATTTTCCATTCAATGCTCAATTGGGAAAAGGACAAAAATATCCTTAGCTTAAAGAAAATGACTTTGAGCTTCCGTCTTAGAATTTAATTTAATAACCACTAAAGGAATTATCTAAGAATCAAGATTCATAGTTTTACATTAATTTTCTGAACTAATAGGTAAAATTACAAAAATACCTTTGAGGGCATAATGGTAATTTTAACATTTAAGGTAATTTGGTAATTTTCTTTTCCTTAATTTCTAGGGTTATTACAGTCTCTTTTCCTTAAAAGAAATTTGTAGTCAAATTTGAAAGAAGGTGCTAAGAAGTACCTCAAAGCTGTGGACACTTCTTCCAAAGCTCATCCTTAACTTCTTAGGTTACCTCTTGCTCTCCATGATTATTCCAAATAACCTTTAGCAACTCGATGAATTCATGGTGTACAACCTTTTCTTTACGATCCATAATGGCCAAAGGCTCATCCATATAAGTCAAATCCTAATATAACTGTAATGGCTCCCTTGGAATAACATGCGTTGGGTCTGGCTAATACTTATAAATATTACTCACATGAAGCACACTATGAATTCTAGCCAAATGAGGTGGTAAAGACTCGATATGCCATTACTCCAACCCATTCTAATACTTCAAAAAGTCCACTAGGGCATGTCCACAAAGCGCGGGGCTAGCTTCCCTTTCACTTGGAAACGTTGAACTCCCTTAGTTAGTGACACCTTTAGAAATACATGATCACCAATGGCAAACTCCAAAGGACGATGTCTCTAGTTTGCATAACTCCACTACTTATCTTGAGTTGTTACTAATCATTGTTTGATTATTTTGACCTTGTATGAAGTTTGTTGTGCAAAATCTAGTCTAAATAAAGGTTGTTGCACACTTCTTCCCAACACACCAGAGTATGACAGCTACGACCATACAAAGCCTTATATTTGGCCATCTAAATGCTATAGTGATAGCTATTATTATAAGCAAATTCTGCTAGGGCAGGTCATTGTCTCAAAAGTTCTTGTGATCTAGAGCAAAAGTTCTAAGCATATGCTCAATAGCTTGTATATTCTTTTCGGATTGCCCATTTTTCTGTGGATGATAGGTAGTGCTCATTAATGTCATAGTACTCAATTGTTCTTGTAAAGCCTGCCAAAACTGTGAGGTGAATTGTGGATCCCTATCAAAAACAATGCTCCTTGGTATTCCATGAAGTTGAACTATCTCAGATATGTACAATTCAGCTAGTTTGGCTAGAGGCCAAGTCTTTTGGACTGCAAAAAAGTTGGTTGACTTGGTTAATTGATCAACTATCACCTAGATTGCATCATGTCAATGATGAGTAGCAGGTCATCCCACTTTCATTTAGGAATCTTCAATGGCTGTAGTAGTCCTTTAGGTCTTTGATGTTCTACTTTGACCTTTTGACATGTTAGACATCTAGATACAAACTCTGCAATATCCTTCTTCATGCCACTCCACCAAAAGCTTTTCTTCAAATCATGGTACATCTTGGTGCTCCCAAGGTGGATGGTCAACCAAGATGCATATGTCGTCGATAAAACATCATACTTCACCTCATTTCCTTGGGGAACAACTAATTGATTTTAAAATTTTAGGGTACCATCCACATCAACACTTAATCCTTTATGCCCTAGAACTAATCATTCTTGGCATTATGGATGCTCTTTTTGAGCCTTTTTAACCTTTGTCACAAGTGTAGGCTTCATATGCAAACTAGTCATAAGAACCTGAGGCCCTTCCACTTGTGCACCTAAGCTCATGTGACTAAACTTCTCTAGTAGTTTCCACTCAAAAACCACCAAAGTATTTAGTTTAGCACCTGCTTTTCTACTCAAAGCATCAGCCACCAAGTTAGCCTTACCTAGGTGATGCTAATTAGTACAATTATAATCAGAGAGATACTTAACCTAATGACGCTGTCGATTATTGAGTTCCCTCTGTGACAATAAATACTGTAAGCCTTTTTGGTCAGTGAAGACCTCAAACTCTTTTCTATACAAATAATGTTGCCAAAGTTTTAACACATGTATGATAGCTACCAATTCTAGATTATGAGTTCGGTAATTTAGCTCATGAAGCTTCAATTGCCTAGATCCAAAAGCAATCACCTTCCCTGCCAGCATTAATACATAGCCCAAGCCCCTAATGTGATGCGTCTGTATAAACTACAAAGCGACTTCACCCATTAAGGAGAGTAAGAACAAGTGTAAAGACTAAACACTTCCTTAACTTTTGGAAACTATATTTGTGCTACTCGGTCTACTAGAATGGTTGATCCTTCTTAATCAGTTGGGTCAAGGGGCATGTTAGCTTCGAATAACCTTCCACAAAATGTCTATAATAACCAGCCAAGCCTAAGAAACTCCAAGTCTTAGACATGGTCTTCAGTTGTTGCCAGTTTACAACCCCTTCAACCTTGCTAGGATCCATTAAAATTTCTTCCTTAGTTACCAAATGGCATAAAAGGTGACACTGTCCAACCAAAACTCACACTTGCTTAGCTTTGCATACAACTTATGTTCCTTTAACATTTGAAGTGCAATCCCCAAATGTTCTCTATGGCTTTCAACATCTGATGAGTAAATCAAAATATCATCTATGAAAATGATAATAAATTGATATAAATATGGTTGGAACACCCTATTCATTAGGCCTATGAATGTTGTAGGTGCATTTGTTAACCCAAAGGGCATCACTAGAAACTCATAATTCCCATAACGGATCCTAAATGTCATCTTTAGCATATTTTCCTCTTTGATTTTCAGTTGATAGTACCTTGACCTTAAATCGATCATAAAGAACACTGATGATCCCTTTAGCTAATCAAACAAGTTATCAATTCGAGGTAAAAGGTACTTGTTCTTTATCATCACCAAATTCAGCTGTTGATAATTAATGTACATCCTCACACTGCCATATTTCTTCTTCATGAATAAAACAGGAGCATCCCAAGATGAAGTACTTGGACATATGAACCTCTTTCCAAGCAGCTTCTGTAATTGACATTGTAGTTTCACCATTTTTAATGGAGCCATACGATGCGTGCATGAGAGATAGGATACATTCTTGGCAATAAATTGATGGTGAAATCAATATCTTGGCTAGGTGGCATTCCAAGCAACCCCTCTGGAAACACTTTTGGAAATTCTTCCATAATGGGGATACCCACTACTAATTTAGGCTTATATAACTCTATATGAATATAGCTAAATAACCAACACAGCCCTGATGGAGATATTTGTCATCTTGTAAACAAAATATTAAGATTGGAGTAGAGCTCTTTTTATCCCCCAACAAACTGTGTTTCTGACCCATCAGGCAAGGATAAGGTAAATAGCTTCTAGTAACAATTCACCTTAGCATGATGCTGATCTAGCCAATCCATGCCCAACATACAATCAAATTTAGATATCCCAAGCACAAAAGGGTCAATGTCTAAAGCACGTCCTCTGACAAAAATCAAGCAAGATTGAAGTACATGAATTGAATTCATACTAGTGTCTGATGGGGTAGAAACCATTAGTATGAGAGGAAGCTCTTTGATAGGCACGCCTAACTACTCAGCTAGTTTAAGACATATAAAAGAATGTTTAGATCTCGAGTCTATAAGAACTTTAACAGGAAACCCAGAAATAGAAATAGTACCTATGATCAATTCAAACAATTACTAACCTAATCATGTCACTACTGTGAACTTGAAATTAAAGGCTATAATTATCAATATACCTTGCACTATTCCTGGGGCATCCTCTGCCTCCTCGACTATCACTGCATAAACACGTCCTGCCACACAAGGTTTCTTTGTTGGTGGTCCTACTGATGTTGTTGGTGGAGCGTGTGCTACTAGTAGAGCATCCCTTTTAGGACATTGCTTGGATAGATGTCCCACCTTTTTGTAGTAGAAGTAAGTCACACACCGTTTTTCTATTGGGTAAAAAAAACAAGTCTGGTATTTAGGGTTTCCCTGGCCCTAGACAACTGGTCTCATTCTAGGTTTTCCTACCCCATTAAGTTGTGGTCTAGTAGCTCTACTGTTGATTGGCTATCATCGGCCAAGTTGTCCTCACCCCTGAACAAGTATCGGTCACACTATAAGGTAAAAACTGCTTGCATGTGTAGGTAATGATGGTATACGACCATGGCTCAAGTCAATAAGTCTAGCTAATTGTTTGTTTTTCATCCTTGCCTTGCCCCTTTGAGCTAAGGATACCGCTTTCTCGAAGGTATCAATCTCCTGTATAATTAGCTTATCTACCAACTTATCACACAAACCATTAACATACCTCTTGATTTTCCTTGGTTCATGTGTCATAATGTGCGTAGCATAGAGGGCTAAGACATTAAATTTAGTTATGTACTGTTCTACTGTCATGCTCCCCTATACTAGTGCAAGAAACTCCCATTCCTTCCCATCCCTCATGGCCTCAAACAAATATTGACCAAAGAAAGTTTGCATGAAAGTCTCCTAAGTGATATATCTACCCTCAGTCCTCAGAGCCCCTAGTCGAGTGGCCTCCCACCATGTCTGTGCCTCCCCAATTAAGCTAAAGGTAGCTAAATCCACATTTTCCTCATCTGGAATTCTCAAATCTAAAAGTGTCCTATTTGAAGCCTTGATCCACTCCTTAGCTTTAGTAGGGCTAACCCCACTAGCATACTTATGAGTTAGCCTTTTGAACCGCTCAAGAAGATTAGCCTTGTGTTGACATTTGGCTAGGGCATGAGGTTGCTACTCCCTCTCATTCAAATTCTGAAAGTATTAGCCTAAAACAATAACTGTTTGGCACAATGGATCATTAATGGCCTGCTAACCAAAATTCTAGGCTTGTTGCGCATGATTTAGCATGTCCTGTCCATGCACTTAAGCATGCTGACCTTAACCCCATGGAGGTCATATTCGACCACGAGCTTGCGACTCATCCTGTGCAATTTGTCCAAAACCCAAGGCAGCATACTCATGTAGGCTATGACCTAAAAAAGGAAAGGTTTAGCCTAGAGCAGTTAAACAACTTTGGAAGTAACTTTTAACTTATAGCGCTAAGTGAGGCTCTAGCTAGCTCTTATCTCATTTTAGACGTTAAACTAATTGGTATGTTGTTTTACAAGTGCTCTTATTGAAAGCCAAGTTGTTAACTTTTGTTTCTAACATTGCTAACACATTATGCTTAATTATGGAAAACTTTTCACAACCTACCAAAGGTCTTTAATTAAGGCAAATAAACAAGAAGCATACTTATTGAGTGAGGTCACTGCCTTCCTCGAATTTGGCTCTGATACCAAACTGTAACACCCATAGTTTTAGAAATCTTAATTTTGGAAAATATCTTAATTTCCTAGAGTTATTAAGCAATAAATTAAAAGTAATTTAAGAAATATGAAGTAAAACATTTTCTTTTAATATATTTTCCAAATAATGAAAAACTAAATCAGAGTAATTAAATGAAAATCCCAAGAAACCTAACATACAAATAATGTGCTCATTTAAACAAACAATATGTTTTTTTATAAATAAAATAACATAAAGTAGAAATCTTGTCCTAGCCAGTATTTCAAGGCTACAGCATACCTTCACTTAGTTTGTTCTACATCCTGAATCTCATCAAATGGTTTAGTATACTCCGTCTCCTCAAAGTACTCACCTAAGGAAACATGTTAGAAAAAGGGTTGAGCACTACTCGCTCAGTAAGGGGGAAGCATCAGGCTAATCACGTGGGTCTAAATATTCCCTCTATAAGTAACAAACAAATAATAAACTTCAAGTTATAGTAATTTAACCAAAGAATAATTTAATACATGTCAAGGCAACAACATTAAAGTCCTACTAGGACGCTTGAACTAATATGCATCTGCATAATTCCTTTTACCGATTAAATCATATCTTATTGATCAATCATCTAATCTAATACTTGAATGTCATTAGGCGAACCTAGGGTGCTGAGTGTGTACATCACCCACTCTCGGGATAACTCTTAAGCAGTGCCACTAGGGATGTCACCAAGTTAGAGCCTATCAGGATACCTACGCCAAGGTAGAGTCTCTTGTGATACCACTCATAAGCATGGTCCCCTGCCAGCTATGGTTTGACAGTGTGCAACTCATATCTACATACTCCATATCAATATCGAGTCACGACTAAGGATGGTCCACTGCCACCATAACATGCCTCTAGGGTTCAAATAATCCATTTTAAACCTTTCTTCTAAATTTATGACTCGTCAGGTCATGCAGATATGGTCCGTCGCCAACTTTGCATGCCTCGTGTTTTATCTTACTTTTCAAATCTTTTACTTAATGCAATCTTATGTATGATAAACATCAATCATATGCAATAGCCAATTGATGCATGACCAAAGCTCATTTTATTTTAACCATTTTCAGTGGAGTGCCATGATTCTAGTGTATCCTATTTCTTTTATCTTGTTATCTTAGCTTGGTGTTACATGATAATATGACAATCAATGATATCTTTTTAAGTGTGTTTATGATAAATGTTCTTTTCATCTCTCATGAGCATTTATGCTCTTGATCCTTTATTTACTGGCTTACAGTAATTTATTACGGCTCTAACATGCCACTAACGATTGCTCTCAATCTCATCATATTGCTAATGAGCTTGTCAACCCTAAACATGGTACTAGAGGTATTTGTCTTATTAGCACTTGTCACGCCCCCAATTTTAAAAATCTTAATTTAGAAAAATATCAAAATTGCCCAGATTTATTAATAATAAAATAAAATGATTTAAGAAATATGAGGTAAAATATTTTATTTTAAATTATATTCTAAACAATAAGAGTATTAAACGGAATCAGAGTAGTTAAGTGACAATCCCAGGAAAACTAATATGCGGATAAGGTGCCAATTTAAACAAACCATATGTTTCTTTAGAAATCAAATAACACAAAGTTAAAACCCAGTCCCAGCCAGTTCTACTTTCGAGGGGCTACAGCGTACTCTCACTCAGTCTGCTCCACACCTTGAACCTCGTTATATGGTTCAGTGTACTCTGTCTCCTCATAGTACTCACATAGAAAAACATGTTAAGAGGAGGGATGAGCACAACTTGCTCAGTAAGAGGGAAGTATCAGGCCCATCACGTGGGTCCTAATATTCCGTAACAAACAACAACGAATAATAAACTTTAAGCTGTAGCAATTTACTTAAAGAACAATTCCATACAACATCATAACAACAAAATCAAAATCCTACTAGCATGCTTGAACTACCATGCATATGCATAATTCTTTTTACCGAATAAATAATATCTTCTTGATCGATCACTTAATCCAATACTTAATTGCCGTCGGACGAACCTAGGGTGGTGAGTGTGTACATCACCCACTCTCGGGATAACTTCTAGGCAGTGCCACTAGGGATGCCACCAAGCTAGAGCCTCTCGGGATACCTACGCCGAGGTAGAGCCTCTCGTGATAACAGCCATAAGCATGGTCCTTCGCCAGCTATGGTCTGACAGCGCACAAATCATATCTCCATACTCCGTGTCAATATCGGGTCATGACTAGGGATGGTCCGCCGCCACCCTAACATGCCTCTCGGGTTCGAATCGTCCGTTCCGAACCTCTCGTCTAAATTTACGGCTTGTTAGGTCATGTAGATATGGTTCATCACCAACCATGCATGCCTCGTATTTTATCTTACTCTTTAAATCTTTTACTTAATGCAATCTTGTGTATGACAAACATCAATCATATGCAACAACCAATTGATGCATGACTATAGCTCATTTTATTTTAGCTTTTTTTAGTATAATGCCATGATTCTAGTGCATCCTATTTCTTTTATTATGTTATCTTAGTTTAGTGTTACATGATGTCATGACAATCAATGATATCTTTTAAGTGTATTTGTGATAAATGTTCATCTCATTTCTCGTGAATTCTTTCTAAATTGGTCATTTAGTATTTACGCTCCTAATCCTTTATCTATCGGCTTATAATAATTTATTACGGCCCTAACATGCCACTAACGGTTCCTTCCAATCTTATCATGTTGCTAATGAGCTTGTCGGCTCTAAACATGGTATTAGCGGTGTTTGTCTCACCGGCCCTAAACATGGTACTAGCGGTGTTTGTCTCGCCGGCCCTAAACATGCAACTAGCGGTGTTTATTTAGGCGGTCCTAACATATTTCTAATTTAATTCTTGTTATAAGCGGTCCTAATATGATACTAGCGCCAAACATACATCATACATCACATCATTACAGCCATACAACCAACCAACCAACCAAAATTTCATCTCAATGGAAGAGAAATAAAATAAAATAAAATAAAATTCTAGAAAACTAATTAATTACCCTACCCATGTTGCCCACGCATTTAAAGATTTTATTTAGGCCAATTGTTTACTTAAAATTTATTATTCGGGTTTATGCTTATTTTGGGCCTAAGAGGGCCCACGAGAACTAACCCGCTCTTCCCCCTTACCTAGTTCGGAATAATACAGCGAAAGATGGCGATTTCCTATGACGTTCCTACAAAATCTTAGTAAGGTAGAAAATTAGAAAAATATACTAAAAATTGGAAATTTCCTAAATGGTACTTGGAAGTATCATGTTCTTGGCATCTAGGCCAAAATTTTACCTAGTGGGCAAAAAGGGTCTCGGGGTGTCTCCGGTGGCCTTGTGCCTATTCAGGATCGTGTCGGGAGCCTTCTTGATATTGATCCTAAAAATTACAGCAGCCATACACTAACTTATAAGCTTATTTAATGGCTGTAGAAACTGATCTTGGAAGGAAAAAATTTTATTTCGGTTACCGATGTGTTTTCGGGATCTCTGACGCTCCGGGAGTCCAAAGAAATACCAAACCTTCAAGTAAGGATTTTCTAACCTTTTGTAACAACATGGACAGCAAGGAAAAAGAATTATTAGGGCTGTAATATTCGAAATTGGCAGCCAAGATAATTTTTAAAAGAGGCTACGGTGGCTTACCGGGCTTAGAATCAAGTATGGACAAGATTGCACCGGAAACGAGTGGAAAAACCCAAAACTTGGATTAATGGTAATCTACCAAGAATTTACAGCAACAATATAAGGTATTTAGGTGCTGGAAGAAAAGAAAAAAAAAATTAAAAGAGTAATACCGAAGAACTTTTGCTCACACGAAGCAAATCGGGATCGTCGGTACTCGTAGGATTGGTTTTGGTGTCTGGATGGGGTTTCCCTTCAACTTAAAGAATCTAGGAAAAAAAAAACAGAATGAAATTAATATTCTAATACTTTGGAAGAGCCAAGAATCAAAGCTTAGATGGCTAAACTTACGCAGTTTGATGAAGCACTAAGTGGAGGCAAACAACCGGCGCGAAAGGATGAAGAATTGTGGACAATCTTCAGAAAATCCAATTTTATGGCTTAGGCGGTTGTTGATGGGGAAGAAGAAGAAGCTGAAATGTTGAACAGGGAAAGGTTCTGTGGGGCGAATTAAGCTCCATGCCAATTAGAAGCGTAGGGTAAAATAAATAATAATATAATAATATGGTAATTAATTAGGATAACTAGATTGGCAAGTTTTTGTTTTTGTTTTTTGTTTTTATCTAAAGTTTCAAAAAATCCTGTAGGCGCTTTATGGCTGGAAAGTTTTAGAAGAAAGAAATTAGGGTTAGGGGAAAAAAATTAATAATAATAATCCTATGTAGCGGTAGCACAAACCGGGTTTAAACCCCACACGCGCGTTGGTTAAATTTTAGAAAACCTAAGCAAACGAATTCAGAATTAAATGAGGTAATTTTCTCTTGACTCATTTTTTCGAGAAGAATCCAATGGTGCTCCCAGATTTTCCATCCGATGCTCAGTTGTAAATGACAAAAATGCCCCTAGCCTAAAGAAAATGACTTTGAGCTTCCGGTTTGGAATTTGACTTAATAACCAATAAAGGAATCATCTAAGAATCAAGATTCTTAATTTTATATTTTATTATTATTATTATTTTATTATTTTATTTATTTAATTAATTAGGATAATTTGGTGATTTTATTTTACTTAATTTCTAGGGTTATTACAGCATCCTCCCCTTAAAAGAAATTTGTCCCCAAATTTGAAAGAGGGTGTTGAAAGGTACCTTAAAGCTGTGGATACTTCTTTCGAAGCTCATCCTCAACTTCCCAGGTTGCTTCTTGCTCTCCATGATTATTCCAAATGACCTTGACCAGTTGAATGACTTTGCTGCGCAGAACCTTTTCTCTACGATCCACAATGGCCAAAGGCTCCTCGACGTAAGTCAAATCCTCGCGTAACTGCAACGGCTCCCACGGAATAACATGTGCTGGATCTGGCTGATACTTTCAAATATTACTCACATGGAACACGTTATGAATTCTAGCCAAGTTAGGTGGTAAGGCTACTCTATAAGCCACCTCTCCAACCCGTTCTAAAACTTCAAAAGGTCCAACAAAGCGCGGGGCTAACTTTCCTCTCACTCCAAAGCGTTGAACTCCCTTGGTCGGTGACACCTTTAGGAACACATGATCACCAACAGAAAACTCCAAGGGACAACGCCTCTGGTTTGCATAACTCCGCTGCCTATCTTGAGCCGCTACCAATCGTTGTTTGATTATTTTCACCTTATCTGAAGTTTGTTGTACCAAATCTGGTCCTAATAAAGGCCTGTCGCCCATTTCTTCCCAACACACCAGAGTACGACAACTACGTCCATACAAAGCCTCATATGGGGCCATCTGAATGCTGGAGTGATAGCTATTATTATAAGCAAACTCCACTAGTGGCAGGTCATTATCCCAGGAGTTCTTGTAATCCAGTGCACAAGCTCTAAGCATATCCTCAATAGTTTGTATAGTCCTCTCCGACTGCCCATCTGTCTTTGGATGATAAGCGGTGCTCATTAATGTCACAGTGCCCAACTGTTCTTGTAAAGCCTGCCAAAACTGTGATGTGAATCGTGGATCCCTATCAGAAACAATGCTCCTCGGTACTCCATGAAGACGAACTATCTCAGATATGTATAATTCAGCTAATCTAGCTACAGGCCAAGTCTTTTGGATTGCCAAAAAGTGGGCTGACTTGGTTAACCGATCGACTATAACCCATATTGCATCATGTCGACGACGAGTGGCAGGTAGCCCAACTATGAAATCCATTGCAATGTCATCCTACTTCCATTGAGGAATCTCTAATGGCTGTAGCAGTCCTCCAGGTCTCTGGTGTTCTACTTTGACCTTCTGACAAGTCAGACATCTAGATACAAACTCTGCAATATCCTTCTTCATGCCACTCCACCAAAAGCTTTTCTTCAAATCATGGTACATCTTGGTGCCCCCCGGGTGGATGGTCAATCGAGATGCATGTGCCGCCGATAAAACATCATACTTCACCTCACTACCTTGAGGAACAACAATTCTATTTTGAAATTTTAGGGTACCATCCACATCCACACTGAATCCTTTTTGACATAGAACTGACCATTCTCGGCATTGTGGATCCTCCTTTTGCGCCTCCTTGACCCTTGCCACAAGTGTAGGCTCCATATACAAACTGGCCATGAGAACCTGGGGTCCCTTCACTTGAACACCTAAGCTCATATGACTAAACTCCTCTAGTAGTTTCCACTCAGAAACCACCATAGCATTCAGTTTAGCACCCGTTTTTCTACTCAAAGCATCAGCCACTAGGTTGGCTTTACTTGGGTGATACTGAATAGTGCAATTATAATCGGAGAGATATTCAACCCAACGACGCTGTCGATTATTGAGTTCCCTCTGTGACAATAGATACTGTAGGCTTTTGTGATCAATGAAGACCTCAAACTCTTCTTCATATAAATAATGTCTCCAAAGCTTTAACGCATGTATGACAGCTGCTAACTCCAAATCATGAGTTGGGTAATTAAGCTCATGAGGCTTCAACTGCCTAGACCCATAAGCGATCACCTTTCCCGCCTGCATCAATACACAGCCAAGCCCCTGATGTGATGCATCTGTATAAACTGCAAAACGACTCCGCCCATCAGGAAGAGTAAGAATAGGTGCAGAGACTAACCGCTTCTTTAACTCCTGAAAATTATTTTCGCACTGCTCGGTCCACTGGAATGGTTGATCCTTCTTAGTCAGTTGGGTCAAAGGGCGTGCCAGCTTTGAATAACCTTCCACAAAACGTCTATAATACCCCGCCAAGCCCAAGAAACTCCGAATCTCAGACACAGTCTTCGGTTGTTGCCAGTTCACCACAGCTTCAACCTTACTAGGATCCACTAAAATTCCTTCCTTAGTTACCACATGGCCTAAAAAGGTGACACTGTCCAACCAAAACTCGCACTTGCTCAGCTTTGCATACAGCTTATGCTCCTTCAACGTCTGAAGTGCAATCCTCAAATGTTCTCTATGGCTTTCAGCATCTGGTGAGTAGATCAGAATATCATCTATGAAAACAATGACAAACTGATCTAGGTATGGTTGGAACACCCTATTCATTAGGCCCATGAAAGCTGCGGGTGCATTTGTTAACCCGAAAGGCATCATTAAAAACTCATAATGCCCATAACGAGTCCTGAATGCTGTCTTTGACACATCTCCCTCTTTGATTTTCAGTTGATAGTACCCAGACCTCAAATCGATCTTGGAGAACACTGATGACCCCCTTAGCTGATCAAACAGGTCATCAATCCGAGGTAAAAGGTACCTATTCTTTATCGTCACCAAATTCAGCTGTCGATAATCGATGCACATCCTCAAGCTACCATCCTTCTTCTTCACGAATAAAACAGGAGCACCCCAAGGTGAGGTACTTGGACGTATGAACCCCTTTTCGAGAAGCTCCTGTAATTGACTTTTTAGTTCCGCCATTTCTGAGGGAGCCATTCGATAAGGTGCTTGAGAGATAGGAGCCGTTCCTGGCAATAAATCAATGGTGAAGTCAACATCCCGGCTAGGTGGCATTCCAGGTAACTCCTCTAGAAACACTTCTGGAAATTCTTCCACAATGGGAATACCAGCTACTGATTCAGGCTTCTCTGACTCTGTCTGCACATAAGCCAAATAGCCAACACCACCTTGACGAAGATATCTATTAGCTTGCAAGCTAGAAATTAAGATTGGAGTGAAGCTCTTTTTATCCCCAACAAATTACACTTCTGACCCATCAGGTAAGGAGAAGGTAACTAGCTTCTGATAGCAATCCACTTTAGCATGGTGGCGATGTAGCCAATCCATGCCCAAAATACAATCAAATTCAGATATCCCAAGCACAAAGAGGTCAGAGTCTAAATTGCGTCCTCCAACAGAAATCGAGCAAGATTGAAGTACACGAGTAGAACTCATACTAGTGTCTGATGGTGTAGAAACCACTAGTATGAAAGGAAGCTCTTTAGTAGGCATGCCTAACTGATTTGCTAATCTAGGAGATATGAAAGAATGTATGGACCCCGAGTCTATAAGAACTCTAGCAGGGAACCCAGAAATAGAAAGAGTACCTACCATCAATTCAAACAATCACTAACCTAAGCATGCCACTACCATGAGCTTAAAATTAAAGGCTATAATTAAAAACTATAAATAACAGAGTACCTTGCACCACACCTGGAGCATCCTCTGCCTCCTCGGCTGTCACTGCGTAGACACGTCCTGCCACACGAGGTTTCTTTGTTGGTGGTCCTGCCGGTGCTGCTGGCGGAACGTGTGCTACTAGTGGAGCATCCCTCTTAGGACATTGCCTGGATAGATACCCTATCTCCTGGCAATAGAAACAGGTCACACACCGTCCCTCCAATTGGGTGAAAGAAATGACAAGTCTGACACCTAGGCCCTCTCTGGCCCTGAAAAACCGGTTGCACTGTAGGCCCTCCTGTCCCATTAAGCTGTAGTCGGGTAGCTCTGCTATCGATTGGCTGACCTCTGCCAAAATGTCCTCGCCCCTGTGCAGGCATCGGTCGTGGTATAGGACAGGAACTGCCTGCATGTGTAGGTCGTGATGGCATACGACTCCGACTCATGTCAAACGGTCCAGATAGTTGCTTATCTCGTATCCTTGCCTCACCCCGTTGAGCTAAGGATACTGCATTCTCAAAGGTATCAATCTCTTACATAATCAGCCTATCTGCCAGCTCATCACGCAAACCATTAACGTACCTCTTGATTTTCCTTGGTTCATGTGCCACAATGTGCTCAGCATAGCGGGCCAAGGCATTAAATCTAGCTGTGTACTGATCTACTGTCATGCTCCCCTGTACCAGTGCAAGAAACTCCTGCTCTTTTCTGTCCCTCATGGCCTCAGAGAAGTATCGTCCATAGAAAGTTTGCACGAATGTCTCCCAAGTGATATATCCACCCTCAGTTCTCGGAACCCCTGGTCGAGTGGCCTCCCACCATGTTTGGGCCTCCTCAACCAAGCTAAAGGTAGCTAAGTCCACCTTGTCCTCTTCTGGAATTCTCAAAGCTGTAAGTGTCCTCTCCGAAGCCCTGATCCACTCCTCAGCTTTGGTAGGGTTAACCCCACCAGTATACTCACCAGTTAGCCTCTTGAAGCGCTCAAGTAGGTCGGCCCTATGCTGACTTCTGGCTGGGGCATGAGGCTGCTGCTCCCGCTCATTCAAATTCTGAAAGTACTGGCCTAAGGTAATAACTGTCTGATGCAATGGATCATCATTGGCCTGCTGACCAAGATTCTGGGCTTGTTGCCCATGATTTAGCATGTCCTGTCCAGGCACTTGAGCATTCTGACCTTGACCTCGTGGGGGTCGTCCTCGACCACGAGTTGGCGGCTCATCCTGTGCGCCTCATCCAAGACCCAAGGCAGGGTACTCATGTGGATCCATGACCTAAAAAGGAAAAGGTTTAGTCCAACGTAGTTAAACAACTTTGGGAGTAACTTTTAACTTATAACACTAGGTGAGGCTCTAGGTAACTCCTATATCTTTTTAGACGTTAAATTAATTGGTATATTATTTTACGAGTCCCCTTATTGAAAGCCAAGTTGTTAACTTTTGTTTATAAACTTGCTAATATATTATGCTCAATTATGGAAAATTTTCGAAACCTATCCAAGGTCTCTAACTTAGCAAACAAACAAGAAGCATACTTACTGAGTGAGGTCGCTGCCTTCCTCGAATTTGGCTCTGATACCAAACTGTAACGCCCCCAATTTTATAAATATTAATTTACAAAAATATTAAAATTGCCCAGATTTATTAATAATAAAATAAAATGATTTAAGAAATATGAGGTAAAATATTTTATTTTAAATTATATTCTAAACAATAAGAGTATTAAACGAAATCAGAGTAGTTAAGTGACAATCCCAGGAAAACTAATATGCGGATAAGGTGCCAATTTAAACAAACCATATGTTTCTTTAGAAATCAAATAACACAAAGTTAAAACCCAGTCCCAGCCAGTTCTACTTTCGAGGGGCTACAGCGTACTCTCACTCAGTCTGCTCCATACCTTGAACCTCGTTATATGGTTCAGTGTACTCTGTCTCCTCATAGTACTCACCTAGAAAAACATGTTAAGAGGAGGGATGAGCACAACTTGCTCAGTAAGAGGGAAGTATCAGGCCCATCACGTGGGTCCTAATATTCCGTAACAAACAACAACGAATAATAAACTTTAAGCTGTAGCAATTTACTTAAAGAACAATTCCATACAACATCATAACAACAAAATCAAAATCCTACTAGCATGCTTGAACTACCATGCATATGCATAATTCTTTTTACCGAATAAATAATATCTTCTTGATCGATCACTTAATCCAATACTTAATTGCCGTCGGACGAACCTAGGGTGGTGAGTGTGTACATCACCCACTCTCGGGATAACTTCTAGGCAGTGCCACTAGGGATGCCACCAAGCTAGAGCCTCTCAGGATACCTACGCCGAGGTAGAGCCTCTCGTGATAACAGCCATAAGCATGGTCCCTCGCCAGCTATGGTCTGACAGCGCACAAATCATATCTCCATACTCTGTGTCAATATCGGGTCATGACTAGGGACGGTCCGCCGCCACCCTAACATGCCTCTCGGGTTCGAATCGTCCGTTCCGAACCTCTCGTCTAAATTTACGGCTTGTTAGGTCATGTAGATATGGTTCGTCACCAACCTTGCATGCCTCGTATTTTATCTTACTCTTTAAATCTTTTACTTAATGCAATCTTGTGTATGACAAACATCAATCATATGCAACAACCAATTGATGCGTGACTATAGCTCATTTTATTTTAGCTCTTTTTAGTATAATGCCATGATTCTAGTGCATCCTATTTCTTTTATTATGTTATCTTAGTTTAGTGTTACATGATGTCATGACAATCAATGATATCTTTTAAGTGTATTTGTGATAAATGTTCATCTCATTTCTCGTGAATTCTTTCTAAATTGGTCATTTAGTATTTACGCTCCTAATCCTTTATCTATCGGCTTATAATAATTTATTACGGCCCTAACATGCCACTAACGGTTCCTTCCAATCTTATCATGTTGCTAATGAGCTTGTCGGCTCTAAACATGGTACTAGCGGTGTTTGTCTCACCGGCCCTAAACATAGTACTAGCGGTGTTTGTCTCACCGGCCCTAAACATGCTACTAGCGGTGTTTATTTAGGCGGTCCTAACATATTTCTAATTTAATTCTTGTTATAAGCGGTCCTAATATGATACTAGCGCCAAACATACATCATACGTCACAGCATTACAACCATACAACCAACCAACCAAAATTTCATCTCAATGGAAGAGAAATAAAATAAAATAAAATAAAATTCTAGAAAACTAATTAATTACCCTACCCATGTTGCCCACGCATTTAAAGATTTTATTTAGCCCAATTGTTTACTTAAAATTTATTATTCGGGTTTATGCTTATTTTGGGCCTAAGAGGGCCCACGAGAACTAACCCGCTCTTCCCTCTTACCTAGTTCGGAATAATACAGCGAAAGATGGCGATTTCCTATGACGGTCCTACAAAATGTTAGTAAGGTAGAAAATTAGAAAAATATACTAAAAATTGGAAATTTCCTAAATGGTACTTGGAAGTATCATGTTCTTGGCATCTAGGCCGAAATTTTACCTAGTGGGCAAAAAAGGTCTCGGGGTGTCTCCGGTGGCCTTGTGCCTATTCAGGATCGTGTCGGGAGCCTTCTTGATATTGATCCTAAAAATTACAGCAGCCATACACTAACTTATAAGCTTATTTAATGGCTGTAAAAACTGATCTTGGAAGGAAAAAATTTTGTTTCGGTTACCGATGTGTTTTCGGGATCTCTGACGCTCCGGGAGTCCAAAGAAATACCAAACCTTCAAGTAAGGATTTTCTAACCTTTTGTAACAACATGGACAGCAAGGAAAAAGAATTATTAGGGCTGTAATATTCGAAATTGGCAGCCAAGATAATTTTTAAAAGAGGCTACGGTGGCTTACCGGGCTTAGAATCAAGTATGGACAAGATTGCACCGGAAACGAGTGGAAAAACCCAAAACTTGGATTAATGGTAATCTACCAAGAATTTACAGCAACAATATAAGGTATTTAGGAGCTGGAAGAAAAGAAAAAAAAAATTAAAAGCGTAATACCGAAGAACTTTTGCTCACACGAAGCAAATCGGGATCGTCGGTACTCGTAGGATTGGTTTTGGTGTCCGGATGGGGTTTCCCTTCAACTTAAAGAATCTAGGAAAAAAAAAACAGAATTAAATTAATATTCTAATACTTTGGAAGAGCCAAGAATCAAAGCTTAGATGGCTAAACTTACACAGTTTGATGAAGCACTAAGTGGAGGCAAACAACCGGCGCGAAAGGATGAAGAATTGTGGACGATCTTCAGAAAATCCAATTTTATGGCTTAGGCGGCTGTTGATGGGGAAGAAGAAGAAGCTGAAATGTTGAACAGGGAAAGGTTCTGTGGGGCGAATTAAGCTCCATGCCAATTAGAAGCGTAGGGTAAAATAAATAATAATATAATAATATGGTAATTAATTAGGATAACTAGATTGGCAAGTTTTTGTTTTTGTTTTTTGTTTTTATCTAAAGCTTCAAAAAATCCTGTAGGCGCTTTGCGGCTGGAAAGTTTTAGAAGAAAGAAATTAGGGTTAAGGGAAAAAAATTAATAATAATAATCCTATGTAGCGGTAGCACGAACCGGGTTTAAACCCCACACACGCGTTGGTTAAATTTTAGAAAACCTTAGCAAATGAATTCAGAATTAAGTGAGGTAAATTTCTCTTGACTCATTTTTTCGAGAAGAATCCAATGGTGCTCCCAGATTTTCCATCCGATGCTCAGTTGTAAATGACAAAAATGCCCCTAGCCTAAAGAAAATGACTTTGAGCTTCCGGTTTGGAATTTGACTTAATAACCAATAAAGGAATCATCTAAGAATCAAGATTCTTAATTTTATATTTTATTATTATTATTATTTTATTATTTTATTTATTTAATTAATTAGGATAATTTGGTGATTTTATTTTACTTAATTTCTAGGGTTATTACAGCACTAAACATGGTACTAGCGGGTTTACTCAAATGGTCCTAACATACTGCTAACTTAATTCTTGTTACGAAAGGTCTTAGCATGATACTAGTGCCAAACATACATCATATATCACATCATTACAACCATGCAACCAACCAACCAACCAAAATTACATCTCAATATAAGAGAACAAAAATAAAATAAAATTTCTAGAAGAACTAATTAATTACCCTACCCATGTTTCCCATGCATTTAAATATTCTAGTTTACCCAATTGTTTATATAAAATTTATTGTTTGAATTGATACTTATTTTAGGCCTACGAGGGCCATGAGAACTAACCTGTTATTTCTCCTCACCTAGTACGAAATAACATGACAAAATGGGGTGGTTTCCTAGAACGGTCCTACAAAATGTTAATAAGGTGAAAAATTAGATAATATGCTAAAATTTGAAAATTTGTTGAATGGCATTTGGAAGGGTCACATTCTTGACATCTAGGCCGAAATTTTACCTAGTGGGAAAAAAGAGCTTCTGGGTGTCTTTGGTGGCCTCGTGCCTATTCAGGATCGTGTCGGGTGTCTTTTTTATATTGATCCTAAAATTACAGCAGCTAATACACTGAGTTATATGCGCAATTAATGGTTGTAAAAATTGAACTTGGAAGGGAAAAATTTTCTTTTGATTACCAATATATTTTCAGGATTTTTAGCGCTCCGGGAGTCCAAAGAAGTGATAAACCTTTTAGTAAGGATTTCCTAGCCTACTATAATAACTTGGAAAACAAAGAAAAAATACTTAACAAGGCTGTGAGATCCGAAATCTTCAACAAAAAATAATTCCAAAAAATGTTATCGCAGCTTACCAAGGCTCAGGTGTAAGTAGGGGTCTAATCGCATCAGGAACGGGTGCACAAGCCTAGAATTTTGAATAAGAAAAACCTAGCAACGAAATATGGAACAAAAATAAGGTATTTAGGTGCTGGAAACAAAAATAAAAGTGTGACTTCAAATAGTTTAGACTCACACAAATAAATTTGGAAACACAGGTACGCGTAGGATCGCTTTTGATGTCTGGATGTGGTTTCATCAACTAAATAAACCTAGGCAAGAATAGGGAATTAAATGACATTCATAATTGCTTGGATGATGGAGAAATAAAGCCCAAAGGGTTGGAGTTACAACAGTTCAAAAAAAAACACGATCAAGTCGGTAACAAAGCAGAGACTGCGATGACGATCTATTGGTGTGATATCTTCTTGTCCACTTTAATGAGCAAGGCCATGAACAATAGAGGAACGGTGAGGCTATCTAATTAAAAAAAAAAAAAAAGAATAGGAGAGCAAAATGTGGCCATGGCTAGAAGAAAGTGGCAAGTATGGCAAATTGAAAAATAGCAACCATGACTATAAGTTTTGTTGTTGTGGCGGCAATGTGAAGGAAAAGAATTAGAGAAGAGAAGGAATTAGCCTAGGTCTAGTTCCTACATAAATTTGGGCTCTTGGCTACGTAGGAACATGGGGAAAAATGAAAAGGAAAGAAAATGAATAAGGGCAAGATAATATTCAATGTGATTTAATTAAAGAAAATAGAGACAAGGAGATAATAAATTAATTTTTCAATTTCAATATTCTTGAGGTGTTGTGTTTGTGTGCTTTGTAAATTAGAGATTAGAGTTAGTTGAGAAATTATTCTATACAACAAAAGCACGAACCTAATTTAAACTGTGCACACATAGGCCAAATTATTAGAACCTAAGCAAATGAATTTAGAATTGAGTGAGACAGATTTCTTTTGATTTATTTTCATAAGAAAAATCCAATAGCACTCTCAGATTTTTCATTCGATACTCAGTTGGAAAAGGACAAAAATACCATTAGCTTAAAGAAGATGACTTTAAGCTTCTAGTTTGGAATTTAACTTAAAAACCACTAAAGGAATTATCTAAGAATCATGATTCTTAATTAGTATTACATTGATTTTTTAAATTAACAAGTAAAATTACAAAAAATAACCTTGAGGGTAAAATGGTAATTTTTACATTTAGGGTAATTCGCTAATTTTATTTTTCTTAATTTCTAGGGTTATTACATTTCTAAATGCATATTATTATTATGTCAATTAAACTAAGATCTTTTCTTAATAAGTTGCATACTATTAAATTTAAATTTCACACAGAGGAGAAAATTTGAAATTTTTGATAAGATATTAAAAGTGCAAAGAAGAATTTTTATAAGTACTCTACTATCATAAATGAAAAAAATTCTATTATTTTCTTTTGCAACCAGTATTACTTGTAGTCTATTCTGCATTGTATTATTATTATTATTGTTATTATTATTATTATTATTATTATTATTTATAATAAATAAAAATCAAATACAACAAGGAATCTTTTGAAGTGGATGGCAAACATGAGAATAGTTCTAAAGAAATATTATAATTAAAAACTATATAAAAATATAAAAGTGAAACTAATAAGAAATATATTATTTATTTTAAAAAAGATAATTAGAATTATAGTTATTTGAATAAAAATCAAATACAATAAGCATTTACTAGTTTTTATATATTCATCACTGACTTAAACCCTTTATTATACTGTGACTAAAAGAAAACTAGAACGTGGAAATCGATTTAAGGAAGCTTGAAAGGTCCTAATTTGTCTGACTCCAGGCGTGAGGCACGAAACCGTTTGTCGTCGGGTGGCCAATAACCGGTTATTGTCTTCCAAGGGCCATGAGTCACGGTTCCGTTTGTCTTTTGGGTGGGCAGAAAAGCCTATATAAGGCACCATTCATGCCCTGGATTTCCCACAACCATCCCAATCTCATCGGTAATATCTCTTACTATTCCTTGTCACATTATTCTTTCCTTTCGTCCTTTGGTTTTCTTTGAAACTTCAAATAACTCCTTACATTTATGATCAATTTTAGATTACTTTATATTTTATGTTCTTTTTATATCCTGTAAACGCATGCGAAAACAAAAATATAAGAAAATTAAGCATATACAAAGAAGCGTTCACGTCATGTGATATATGTATATGTTTTGTCATTCTATATACATACACATCTACTTTTTAATATTAGCTGTGACACTTTCATAATGTTTAAATGGATATGAGATTTGGTTAAACGAAACCATGATAAAACATACCATTTATTATGTTCATGTGGCACAATATTCTTAATATGTCTATAGGAAATTGTCTTTTTTCTCGTGACAAATAGAGTAATTCAAAACCGATGTAATCTTCTAGATTCAAATGTTGGTAAAGGAATATATTTATATAATTTCCCTACTCCCAAAATATTTTTAGAAAAATAACTCAAATAATTACATACAAAAAAGTACATGACAAGGCTTTTCCCACCTCTTGGATTCAATTGATTGTGGGGATATTTAGTTATGGCTTGGTTTTGAAATAGCGTATAAAATTAAAGTTAAATTTTAGAAAAAATTATTAATAGTTGTAACAGTTTTTTCAAATTTTAATACTAAAAATTACAGTTAGATAACTTTTTCAACCTCTGAAGTTAAAGGCTAATATTGTTCCCTAACAAAGTCTACGTTTCTACGCATGTTGTATGGATATGTAGCCTTCTCCAAGATATGGTCTTCTCCGGTTTGCTTGTTGTTTTTTGCTTTGTTTTTTTCTCTCTTTAGTGGGCGGTTTACTCATATAACTTTTCCATAGAGTTATGTTTGCACTTTTATTGTTATTTGAATAATTATTTTTGGCCGATAAAAAAGAAACACTATCAAGTATAGTCTTTCCTTTTCAGGTGCAACTTGAAGGAAGCTGAAAGATGTCGTGCAACGTATTGGGCACCCCGATCATGAGCTCGGCAAAGAGCCTGAAGCCGCAATTCGCAGGATGGAAGAGTAAATCTGGGGCACCATCGGCCGCGGTGGCTTTGGGAATGGCTATGAAGCACAACAACCACGCAAGCCGCCGGCTGAAGGTCTCGGCAGTAGCCGTCGCCGACAACATCGCCGTGGCGCAGTCTCCCAGTCCCATCACAACCACAACGCTTCCCACCGCTAAGTACACAATAACACTAGAAGACATGCAAGCGCTGGAGGCTCAGAAGCATGGAGAGAACACCTATGTCCTGCTCAGGAACGATCTCGGCTTCAAACTCGAGTATGTTCGGAACCTTGATTTTTTCGGCGCTGAGTATATCGGCCTGCCCTACCCCATGGTGATTGAAAATGGTGAGGTGGCTTCTTTCTTACACCAAACCGAGGACAAGTGCGGTTGCGCTTGCGATTTGCCGACAGAACCCACTGGCTTGATCTCGTCCGGGTATGTAATATACAAGGGCTACTCAGTGGACACCAATTTAACCTACTACTTCGGCCTTGGTTGGATCAATGGCAACCAGAAGGTGCATACGCATAATCGTAAATGCTGAACGTTATATACACGCGCACGCGCACACACATATCAACTGATGTAACAGGTTTTTCATTGCTCTACTACTAACTCTGGATCAAACTACACATGTCCAGTTGGTTTTCGCAGAGTTCCTCAGTTCTGCGTGTGAACAAGGACACATTGAAGAAGAAATCTACAGTAAATTAAAGAGCTGCTCGAAGCTGCACGCTTGCGACTCTACTTCTTTTAGGGAGGGTGAGACGCTACTTATCAAGGCAAAGTGGGACGCCGGTGAGAGCGTGTTCCAGAGAACGAGCATTACTGCGCACTTCAAGCGCCAGCTTGCTAAAGGTCCCCATTATCATCCCGTACACCTTCTTTATGAGTAATTCTGTGTTGGCCCCTGGGATGCATAAAGTGGGGCGATTTAAATAAAAGTAGACCCAAGTATCATCAGCCCATCTCTTGTCTTGTGTTCCCTCATGTTTGTAACTATCTGTTTTGAATAAATCAATGTTGCCCATGTGTGGCGCTATCTTTACTTATTTCTCACTCAAGTCTCCTTCTTTTGGGTTTGTTTGTCTCTGAAAGAATGTATATTGCGTATTTGAATTACTATTGCTAATCAAGGATGGCGATTAGTTATTGATTAAAGGTGCATCACCATGACTTTTTTTTCCGTCGCTGTTTCTCACTCCGAACGCTTGCACTGACAAATTTACAAGTTTATGGATATGGGTCAACCACCTAGCTAGTCACTACCATCAATTGGGATTTTTTCGTTCATTTTCTTGCTCTAACTTGTAATGCAATTCTCCATGCGCGCCAATTCAAACGCATGGGAGCTTAGTACACACGAGGAACGGTGCCTACACAACATTGCTGCTGGATGAAATTATACTGCATGTTATCCCCTGTCGATGGGTGGAATTAATTAGGTCCCCTCAAGCTGAACATCTTGGTTTGGCGAGCTCTACACGACAGGTTTCCAACGAAAGCCGATTTTTCCGAGATTGACATGCAAGTAATTCATCACTACTATGAGCGCCATTATGTGTGTGCCTGCCCATATTTGATTTTCTTAGAAACTAGGTCACTCATGTAGCAGTGGGTAGTTTGTTTTATTGACTCTGATGAGGATTTAAAGCCTCTTTTTTTATTAGTTATGCAAGCATCTCCATTGCTAGGGTGAATGGAGGCAGATTCAATTTAAGGGTAGACCCTCCTAAATATTCATTTTCCAATTCTGGAGAGAGAAAGAGAGAGAGTGAGAGAAAAGGGCCAAAAGCTAGAGAATGGTACACGAGATGGAATTTCAGCAGGGATTTTATTTAGGGTCATGAATGAAATAGCTACAACCTTCGTCTTCATGAATTTCAGTGGCGACTGGCAAGCCAAGCACCTGTGAATGGTCTTCTAGAGATTGGGTTTCATAATAAATGTTCATGTGGCAGCAAAAAGAACAAGACCAGGCTTTCGCTTCAGCTTTGTGAGGTTTAAAGACATAAAAGATAAAGATAAATTAGAAAAGGAGTGAAACAACATTTGGACCAGCTCATTCAAAATGACGACAAATATCTTATGTTTCCAAAAAGGTCCCTCCTTGCGACAAAAGGAAAAATCTGTTCAAGAAGCGGTCCAAAAGAGCCTGGTCAGTGTCGACAAAGGAAAAAGGGACAATAGATCCTTTGCTGAAGTGGTAAAAGGTTGTGACAAAGGTGGATTATTGGAGGGCAGAGGAAAACGCAAACCTGAAGCTGAAGAGTAGGGCGAAATTCAGCTTGAATAGAATGACGAAGAACTACAGTGGTTTTGCTGATGTGCAGTTAGTGAAGTGAAACAGTTGGAGATGTTGAAAATGCTTCAGCTCCTTTGTGATTTAAAAGGCTTCTTAGATTGCAAAATCAAGTATGTGTGGTGGTCTTAGAGTTATTTTGGAATGTCCATCTAAAGAGGCAGTTTTAGATATATCCGTGATGGTGAAGAATGGTTTAATCAATGGTTTCAATTGGTAGCTTCTTGGATAGTGCATTTGAATCGTCTAAGACATATAGCTTGGTTGAGAATTGAAGGCCTTCCACTTCATACATGGAGTGAGAGGTCTTTTGCTACCATTGGAGTGAGCTAGGGAAGAGTTCTGATGATTGATAATTTTACTCAATATAAATCTTTGATCAACTTCGGCAGAATAAGGGTTTTCACCCCCATGATGGAAAATATATCATGTGTTATCAAGATTAAGGTGGGTAGCAAATTATATGATATTCAGGGCTTGGAGATTAACTCATATTGCAGTTCTCTTAGATCTGTTGATGATTCTAGTTTATCATCCCAAAGAATGTCAAGCAGTGTCTGGTCTTCAGATTCTGAAGAAGATGAGGATATTAATTTCGTTCCTGATAGCTTAGATGACATTTTGGTAGATCAGAAGAAGTCCAGGGAAGTGAAAAGATCAGTCTGGAAGTTCTGAAAAGGCAATTATTAGCCTCTAAAAATGTGGAATACAACTTGTTAAGCGATCAGATAACAAAGTCCAACAAAGGAGAGGAAAATTGTGTAACTGTCGGGCATCAATTTGGGCAAGACGAAGCAGTAAATATTTTGAAAAGTTACATGGGAAAATTGATAGTGGAGGGAACATTGGGCCTTAGTTAGCCCAATCGGACAATCTAGAAGAAATGGAGCAGGTGGGCTCGGTGAATTATGAAACAAACAATGATTATGGGTCTAAAAAGGCCCAACTCGACACTAAGACATGCCCTGTGGTGCGTAAGAGGAGAAGAATACTTGGGAAGCGCAAAAAAAGAAAAAAATAAAAGACAAGAATGGATGGTGTCCTTGAGGCCATATGTGGCTAGGGTGGAAAGTTGAGCTCCCGAATGATGAAATCGTTTGCGAGGAGTAGAAGACCCAGTTCCAGTGGTGGCAAAAGAAGCTCGAGTAATTCTTTTCAGACCAAATCTTTATGTCAATTTGAAGCTGGGAGTCATGAACAAAAGGTCACAGGTCCTTTCTACTTTGACTTTGATATCTTGTGTATGAATAAAATGGTGTTGGAGGCAATGAATAATAATAGACTAGGTGATGTAAAGTCAGTTGCTGATGCTGGAAAGTTGTTTGGTTTTGAATTGGATCCGATGTGGAAGTCCCAAAGAGGTGATTCAAAGCCTCAGGTGGAGACATTGCGAAAACTTACCTCTTTGCACTTTGGCTCCAATTGGTTGGGTGTGTGGTCAATTCAAATGCATCTGTTATCCTTAAATGTCCGTGAAATTGGTTTTGATGGAAGGAGATGGCCGGTTGGGACATTATGCCAAAGCTAGAAGGTGGAGTTTCTTGGTCTTCAAGAGACCCTGGCAGCAGGAAATTTATGTTTTCAGTAGTCTTAAATGTAGGGGTCGGGGAGATTTGACTTTACTAAAAAAGACACAGATGGTAGATTTGGGGGATTACTTTGCATCTGGGACTCTGATATTTTTCATGAAGAAGATCAGTTTATCATAGATGGCTTCTTGGCGGTGATTGACAAGTGGATGAGTTGCTCCGAAGTAATTATTCTTGTTAATATTTATGGTCCTCAGAATGATACTCACAAGAAGATTGTTTGGGATGAACTGCTAGACTGGAAAAGAAGAATTGCTGGAATATGGTATATATTTGGTGACTTCAGCTTGGTCAGAAAGGATGCAAATTCAAAGAAAGAGTGGCAGCTGATTTTAATGAGTTTATTAGGCAAGCAAAAGTTTGTGATCTTCAGATAAGGGGTGATCAGAAATATACTTGGTATAACAAGGGTGACTCCAAGATGAGTAAATGGCTTAGAATCTGCACGTGTCTCGGTTTTGGTAAATGGCTTTCCTAATAAAGAATTTGCTATGGAAAAAGGATTAAGGCAAAGATGTCTGTTGTCTCCTTTTCTTGTTTCTAATTGCAACTAAAGCATTAAATATAATGTTGGTTAAGGCCATGGAGAACGGGGTTTTCAAGGGTGTCTCGGTTGGAAATGGGAAGTTGTCAATCTCCCGCCTTTAATACGCAGATGATTTGGGGGATTACTTTGCATCTGGGACTCTGATATTTTTCATGAAGAAGATCAGTTTATCATAGATGGCTTCTTGGCGGTGATTGACAAGTGGATGAGTTGCTCCGAAGTAATTATTCTTGTTAATATTTATGGTCCTCAGAATGATACTCACAAGAAGATTGTTTGGGATGAACTGCTAGACTGGAAAAGAAGAATTGCTGGAATATGGTATATATTTGGTGACTTCAGCTTGGTCAGAAAGGATACAAATTCAAAGAAAGAGTGGCAGCTGATTTTAATGAGTTTATTAGGCAAGCAAAAGTTTGTGATCTTCAGATAAGGGGTGATCAGAAATATACTTGGTTTAACAAGGGTGACTCCAAGATGAGTAAATGGCTTAGAATCTGCACGTGTCTCGGTTTTGGTAAATGGCTTTCCCACTAAAGAATTTCCTATGGAAAAAGGATTAAGGCAAGGATGTCTGTTGCCTCTTTTTCTTGTTTCTAATTGCAACTAAAGCACTAAATATAGTGTTGGTTAAGGCCATAGAGAACGGGGTTTTCAAGGGTGCCTTGGTTGGAAATGGGAAGTTGTCAATCTCTCGCCTTTAATACGCGGATGATGTTCTCTTTTTTGGTAGCCAGTCAGAATCAAACATTGTTAATTTATTATACTTGATGAAGTGTTTTTAGTTTTCTTCAGGACTGAAGATAAACTTTAGTAAAAGAAAGATCATTAGTGTTGAAGTTAGCCTTTGGGAAGTACCATCCTTCGCCGAGTTTGTCAGATGATCGGGTAGTAGGATGTAGGAAGGGTATTAGTTTATGGAATAATGTCTAGAAGGATGAAAGAAAAATCAAAGAAATTTGTGCTTGTTTTTTTTTATCTAGAATGAGAAATGATGGGTCTGTGAGAGATCATGGAAACTGGTTAGATGTTATCTGATCTTGGGAGTTGAGGTGGGTTAGAGACTTAAGTGGGCGCGAGTAAGACGAACTTCAAAGGCTGAAAAATGCTATAAATAATATGCAGGTGTTCAAAAATCAACAAGACAGTTGGAGACAGGAGCTTGACGAAAACGGCAAACTCAATTAAAGCTTTGGCGAGATTGATCGATATTGCTTGTTTCCATACACAGTCTTCCAGTCAACCAACCAGGTTGAACACCTGGGTTCTGCGGAAGGCTAACATATTTATCTAGAGAACATTACATTAGAAGTTACCAGCCGAAGTCAGTTTGCTTCAAAGAGATGTTCCTGTCAACAATATTTATCTTTGGGTATAGTTGGATCGATAGAGCATTGCTTGGTTAGATATTCTTCTTCATGGTAGATCTGCAATTGTGTCTAGGCATAGTGGCAGTTTGGGAATTTTTTAGGTCTGGATATTGGCAAAGTCCTTATAGAAGCCAAAATGCGTCTATTAAGCAAGTCTCAATGCAAGGTATAGGAAGTAGTCAAATTTAAAATGATGTGCGTTTTGTGGAAACAAAGAAATCAAGTGGTGCACAACAAGACAAATTCCAGGCCCTTAAACCTACTAAATGAAATTCAACCTTTATCTTTTCTTTAGGTTACTAGTAGGTCTTCAAAAGCTAGATGCTCCTGGGCAGGTTGGCTACAAAATCCAAGTGGTTGTTGCACAAGTTACAACTTGTTAGGCCCTAGTTGTAGTTTTCCTTTTAATATGTTTCATGCATTCTTAAATTTTGGGCTTATTTCTTGGTTTGTCATTTATGGCTAGCCTCTTGTTGGTGCACCATGATTTCCTATACTCTTTCTCTTTAACAAAATTCTTTTCACTTGCCGCTAAAAAAAAAAAAAAAAAGTTAGGGTAGACCAAGTTTTGTTTTGAAGGAAAACCTCCACAAGCTACAGAGAAACTCAAGCATTGGAACAGGAATGTTTTTAGTGATAGAGATGCAGCTTTGAACACTGTAAAGCTGAAAGTGAATGCTTGGGATGATTTTTTGGAAACCATGCCTCTAACTAAAGAAGAGTATATTCAGAGATGTCTAATGTGAAGCAATTTTAGGAGCAAGCTGAAGTCAAAGAATCTTTTCTCAAACAGAAATTTATAGACAAATTGATTAGAGCGGGAGATAAGAATACCGGTTACTTCCAATAGTTGATGAATTAAATATTCAAAAATAACTTCATAAAAGGCACCACTAAAAAGGGAACATGGATTGAACAATCAGCACAAGTTAAAAACGAGGTTGTAAAGTCCTTCAGGGACAAATTCCAGGGGTATCTTTAGGCCAAACCTTCATTATCTTTCAAAAATCTAAAGAAGCTTTCAAACATGGATGCCTTGGAGGTGGGGTTTCCTATTATAGAAGATGAGATAAAATAGACAATTTGGGACTACAGCAGCTCAAAATCCTTTGGCCTTGTTGAATACACATTTGATTTTATAAAGAAATGTTGGAAGATACTTAGATATCTATCTATTTGTTTAGGGGTTTAAAGATTCTAGTAGAATGGCAAAAGGCAGTAATGCATCTTTCATTACCTTCATACCAAAGAACCAAATCTTTTTTCTTTACAACACAACAAACCAATCAACCTCATTGGGGGCTATGTATAAAATTATGGTAAAAGTCTTGGCCAATAGATTGAGAAGGAAAATGCATTTGATTGTGAGTGAAACGCAGACTACTTTTATGAAGAATAAATAGATTTTTAATGGAGTTCTCACAACAAATGAATTAGTGCATCATGTTAAATAGAAGAAAGAGAAAATTGTCATGCTCAAAGTAGGCTTCAAAAGGGCCTTTGACAATGTGAATTGGGATTTCTTGTTCTTTACCATGACGTAGATGAATTTTGGAGATAAACACATGAGCTAGATAAAAGGGATGCCTAAAGTTATATGCAATCTTAGTTTTGGTTAATGGAAGTTCAACAAGCAAGTTTCAAATGAAGAAAGGTTTGAGGCAAGTAGACCATTTGTTCCTTTTATTGTTTCAAATTTTTGTGGAAGTTCTACATTGTTTTCTGGAAATAGTAGTTAAGAAAGGCAAGATCAAGGGGAAAAAGCTCAAAAGCTAGAATATAGAATTGTCAAATATGTGATTAGCAGATGACACACTTGTTATTGGGAAATGATAAGATTAGAAAAAAATGTAGTTTTGTAGAATTCTATGGTGCTTTCAATTGGTGTCTGGCCTGGAGATAAACTTGTCAAAAAGTTGCTAGATAAGAATTAATGTAGGGTTCTAGGAGCTAAACAACCCAAGTAGTATTAACTAAAATGCTCTAGGAAATCCAAGTGAAGTGGGGTAAATCGAGTGATTAAAAGTTTTCAAACCTAGTAGGTTAAGATCTTTCACCCAACTGTTGAGCCTAACCATGAAACTTGAATAGTTGACATGTTCAAGCTCTCTATGTTATCCACACTAACAACTTGGACCACCACACCTCCTACAAGTTTTGGCAAGAGTATGCCACTTATGCTCGCAATGCTAGCTTTTGTGCTCCAAGAAGACACAAGAGGTGAGTGTGGCTGGATATTTCAAAACCTTTTACCATTCAATCCCAGTGGGCAGCCATGAAATTAAGATTATATAATATATACATACATATATATATATATATATATATTGAAGCAAAACTCCCAAACCAAATAAATTTCATAACCTTAATTGGACTAGGCTTAATTTCGGGCTCAATAATGGCTAAACTATTTGGCTAATAATTAATCTAAAATTATCATGAAAGCAAAACCAAACAATGCACTCAGATAATCCAATTTACTCAAAGTGTGCGACCCTATGGGCTTCTATTACATTGGTAATGATCATAAATCATATTTATGATCATAAACAATTAGCAAGATCTAGCAACGTATTATTGCTATCTAAGTGACCACTAGTCAGTGACTTGACTAAACCTTTAATACATCAAGACCGAGCTTGAGGCATGGAATGTGTCACTTTTAGATAGCCCAATCTATGGTTTCTTGATGTTTGAGTAAACTGACTAAAACTCATGATATTGATATCCCATTTAAAATCATCTGAGCATGGCCATGCATTTTCTCAATCTCACTCAGTCAAAGGGCCTAAAAGGTATCACTCTCATTATAGAAGAAGGACAAATCTCATATTGATTATGCAAATCTCTTTGCATGATATGTGACATATTCAATGACTACTTTTATGTTCACTCTGGTACAAACAACAAGGAGAAGTATCAAAGTATGTGACTCATATGTAGGGAAGGAGCCTTTATAACCTCAAAGAAAGGGACTACACATACCATGTCACTATGAGAACACTTTATATACTCAAATAATGATCCATGTAGTGTTTTCATGACTAGTCGGTCCATTAAACAAGTTGTCCAACTTACACCGATATGTAGATTATATATCTCATATGAGTCTCCACATATGCTAGTTTTTATATATTATTACAACTCACTCCATAACAATACTCGGCCAATGACATTTAAGAATACTATGATTCCAGAGTTATAATTACGTTTAATTGTGTTACACAGAAATAAACAATAAACACAATTGTTGGAATAATGCCTTAATAAAATATTATGACTCAATGTGTAAAATGCAATCATCTGATGATTGCCTTTTAGGCATAAGACTAACAAATATGCCAAATTTTGAGGTTTAAAGAATGTCTCATATCATTGGATGCAAAGTTGGTTCACTTCCCTTTACATACCTTGGTTTACTTGTGGGAGCTTGCATGGAAAAATTTTCAGCTTGGGAACTAAAAATGGAAAAATTCAAAATGAAACTATTTGCTTGGAAAAGGAAGAAGATGACTCTTGGAGCTAAAATCACTTTCTTCAAGTCAAGCCTTTCAAGCTTGCAATTGTTTCCTTTTCACCATTTCATATTGCTTGTCATCTGTTCTAGAACACTTGATTCTTTTCGATAGCAAGTCTTTTAATGAGCTTCAGATAAGAGTAGAAAAATACATTGGGTTAAATGGAAAAAAGTAGTGATTAATAGATCTTTTAAGGTTAGGTGTAGGCTATCTAGAAAATAAGAACCTCATTTTGTTATCTAAATTGTGGTATAAATTTGAATGTGAAAGAGAAGCCTTAAGGATGGGAAGTAATTTATTCATTGTATGAAAAGGAGGGGAACTTAAGGTCTTCTATCTCTACTTGTATTTGGGGTCGAATAGCTAGTATAGGGCATGCGGTTGAATTTAGATGAGAGCTTCTCATGAGTCTTGGTAATGGGAAATCCATTTTATTTTGGTTAGATTGGAAGGTAGGCAATGTTCCTTTGAAATGTTTAAAATTTTTGGTTAATTTCAAAACTAACAATTCATGGGGGTAAAATTCACCATTGGTCACCTGGCTTATTTTTTGTCCTATCCGCCTACCTTACCTTTATTTTCTCCTAGTAAGATACCTTTCCTCTTATTGCGCACCCTGTTCAGCTACTTTCCATCAAATTAGTCGTTAAATTGGATGGAAAATGATGAAGTGGCATTAAATAATACTAAAATAAACTTAAAATAACAACTTCAGTCCTCAAACTATTTCAATTACTAATTCTAACCCTTAAAATTTCACTTAAGCCAATTTTACCCCTCTCATTCCGTTCACCGCCACCTCTCACGCTTCTCCTCCGTCATTTTCAAGAGATTTGTCATTTTCAGGGTTCCTCTCTCTATCTTTGTCTCTTGGGGTTCTTCGCCACGGTTTGTGGGGAGCGGCGAGCTGCTGCTATTGCTGATGCTCGCGGCGCCTAGCGGTGAAGACCAAGGTGCTTCTAACGTGGGTCGGGCAGTCAAATTTGCGGGACTGGCAACAGGTCCGGCACCGCATGTGTACATAGTCCTTCTTCGATTAGTTGCCACAGTCTTGGCAATTCACGACGCCACCACCAGTACCTTCCATCGCGAAGCCGGATCTCTCTCCTCTTCCGCTGCCGCCGGATCTCTGATTGACCGAAGAAGAAAAGGAATCATGCTCTATGGTTTGCGAGGAATCAGAGAAGAAGAATCGACCCACAAGGCGGCGTTGGGCAGAGTTCACATCCGACAATGAGCATCAAATGACGGCAACGAGCATCATCGCCGGAAACGGCAATTGCTCTGATTGACTAATCGACGGGCTCTATGCGTCAACCCATAGATCCATGTTGACCTCTTCAAATCGTGCTCTGTTAATGGTGGCGTAGAAATTTATTCCGAAGAGCGAATCATCCCCTTCTCTTCACCAGATTTGCGGGGGAAGCGTGGGAGGTGGCGCCGTGGCGGTGAACCGGATGAGAGGGGTAAAATTGGCTTAAGTGAAATTTTAAGGGTTAGAATTAGTAATTAAAATAGTTTGAGGATTGAAGTTGTTATTTTGAGTTTATTTTAGTATTATTTAATGCCACTTCATCATTTTCCATCTAATTTAATGACCAATTTGATGAAAAGTAGCTGAACAAGATGCGCAATAAGAGGAAAAGTATCTCGCTAGGACAAAATAAAGGTAAGGTAGCCGGATAGGACAAAAAAATAAGCTAGGTGACCCATGGTGAATTTTACCCCAATTCATGGTCTCTAATTTGGGCAAATGGGTTAGGGATTCTTGGGTTTAAGGGCCTCTAGTAAATAGACAAGTGAAAGGGCATCTAAGAAGTGAAGTTCAAGATTTAGGTTGTTTACTAAACCTAGTAGGTCAAGGCTAGACAAGCTTGTTTTGTCTCTCTTCAACAGTAGTGAATTCCTTATCAAAACACTGTAAAAAACAAAAAAACATTAAACGAGTGTCAAGTGTTTACTTCTTCTAGTTACCCCATTATCTGATGAAACTTTTGGTGACCACTTAAGGTGAATTTTTTCTCATCGCATGTAGTCCAAGACTAGTTTCCAAGAAGAAGGAATTTAGCATCCAGAAATTTGGCTATGATGAAGTAACCTTGCTTCTTTTGCAAGCAAATGCATGAGGATGCAAAAGATATCTTTTTAAATGTAGTTTTTGAAGCAAATTTGGAAATCAATATATGCTTTGTGGGAAGGTCAATTTCTGCCTATACCAAGTATTAATCACCTATTCCAACAACATCCTTTCATAGCTAGATCTTCAAATTTGAGCAAGGCTTAGGATGCTATAGTAAAGGTAGCCTTTTGGTCTCTTTGGTTAGCAAGATGTAATCTCATTTTTAGCAACAAGTATATTGATAGTCTTCAAGTTTTTTCATCAAGACAATATGTATTCTTTTTCTAGGTTCCCAAGAGGTCAAGGTGGGATAGAGTGCCTTTCGATCATTGGTGCCTTAGCCTTGACCTCTATGTCTAGTTTTCACAAAAGGCTCTTCTTTCTTGCTTGAATGATGTACTATGTTGGTTTCTTTGCTAGCTTTTGGCTATATTTATTTAAGAAAATGTCTATTCATGATAAAAAAACACATTCATGGCAGTGATAGATAAAATTATTTCTATACACATCATCATCAATTAACCAAGAATAACAATTTCCTACAAATTAAGAAAAAAGAATATGCCATTGGGTAACATAAGAATCAAATATTACATTTCTCATGAAAAGTTAAGCTTACCAGACGGAGCTAATTAAATACAAAGTCCTATACATAAACTTAAATATTAAGAGCTTACAAAGGAACATACAAATAACCGTATACTAAAATAGATACTAAAAAAGAAAGTTAAAAAGGCAACTGATAGGAGTAATTGAGTTTTAGTCACTGGCATGTGCCAATCATTCCTCATTTTTTAATTTTTAAGACCGATCAATTTTTAGTCAGTACTTGATATTTTGTGACTTTTCAAATATCAGGAAACTAAAAAATGCAACTCATTCTTCCTCATTCTACCATTGTTGAGTTGTGAAAATTTGATACTCCATCCTACATTTTCCTCCTTCATAGTCATTTTTTTCTACTATTTTACTTTTTTTTTTCAACTAAATGATAAATCATTTGACTATACACAGAAATTTTATTTTAGTTCATTGTTTTTACTATCAGAGAATAATTATTTTATTTTGAGATAAACCAATTTTTGTACATCTACATATAGTTAAAATTTAGAGCACCTGTCAATCATTTTCAATCTTGTAATAAATTTTATGCACGTATGATAACTTCATGGATCTATAGTTATTTTACATGGGTAATGTACCTTTGCTCAAAAATCATTGATTATCCATGTTGGATAGTTCAAACATGAAAGAATCTTGATTGTATTTTAGGGTTTGTGATTTATCTTAATGGTGAATAAATTTCAACTGTAATAGAATTTTTTATCAAAAGTTGGAGTTGAAATTTGTGTCTCGAAGAAATGGTAGATTTCAGGAAACTAAAGTGTGATAATGCTGAAATTTTTTTAGACCATTAAAACAACTAAAAATTTAAGGTACAAGATAGATTTTGATTTTTGGATAGGCTAAGGTCATTCTACATAAGAATTGTTTAGGATATAGGTAGACACTTATCGGTTATCAAATTTCTCAAAATGACAATTTAAATGTTGTTGATTTGTAATATTTGTTCATCATAATTAAATACATACAAATTTTAGTCGTATAAAATAAGAACATTTAAAAGGGGTATGAATGGATGCATAAGAAATTAATGATGGATAGATACATGAACCTAGATTTCATAGTAGGTGTAAAAAAATTTATAGGAATTGTATGCAGTAGTGCTACTAAACTCATAAAATGTCTATGTTGGCAATGTTAAAATAGATATTATCAAAATCAAAATGAAGTTGGATTGCATTTATGACAGAAGAATCCAAAAATTTGTGCCAAGTTAATTGCCATTGAGGAGCAGCCCAAGCCCACTATAAATGAAATGATGTAGATGATTAAGGCATTCATGCAGGCCATGTTTGGTATGTTGTAGCAAGCTAACCCCAAGTAGATGCTAGCCTTCACTATGACAATTGGCCAAATGGTAGCTTAGGGGAACTTACCTAGAGGTATTAATCTTGACTACGTAGCTTGAGGTTCATGCGAAAGGGGATCATATACCTTGCCACATGGCTTCTAATCAATGTCAAAAAGATCCTATCCCCATCCTCTAGACCCTATCCTGGAATGCAGGGATCTCATATATCGATTCTCTCTACATCTTATCCATGGCTGATGGAATTCCGGTAGCAGGCTTAATTGACTTTTCATCGAGTTCCCTTAGTATTGAGTGTGCCAGTATGGATGATAGGATTCTAACTACAAGCTCGACATGGTTGGGTTGGCGTCTACATTCCAGAGATGCTCTAATAGTCTTTGTGGACTTAGCTTGGGAGTCGGGTACCCCAAACGCAAGTAACTTAGGGCAGATTTGGCACTAAGTAGGCAACGCAGATTGAGGATCATGCATCAGACCATCATTAAGATAAGGGCCATTATGATGACTATTATTTTGATTTTACTCATCTTGATATGTAGGGTTTAACGTACTATTTTTATGTAATTATATTGTCTAAAATTGAATTTTTATATTAATGTTAAATTAATTTCATTTCAATTTTTAGCCTCACTAATTTATAAATATATTTAATATAACTATAATAATTAATTTTATCCAATATTAATAGCTATAAATTAAAATAAGAAAAAGAAAATGAATGAGGGAGTGACTAAATTTATGTCACTCCATGTGGTGACTAAGCAGGTTAGTGACTCCTATCATGCTTTCCATAAAAAGAAGCGATTGAATTGGATAGTCACTCCTTTTAGTCATTATTCAGTCACTCTCTATTAGTGACTAACTAATTGGAGATGGTGCATCCATACATATTAGGAGTGCCTATCTTCCTAAAGCTGGTGATTTCAAACTAACAACCGTGCCTTTCTGGATTTTTAAGGATGCAAGGATGTGATGGTAAGTACCCTCTTTAACGATAATAACAGGGCTAGGATCGCTCTCTTTTAGCGTAGGTTCTCGATCCTGGAGAAATGGAGATAGTTTTGAAAATTTTGATTGTGCAAGGTGTGGTATCAGATATATTAGATTGGCATTTGAGTAGCAATGGCATTTATTCTTGTAAAAATTGCTATAAGTGTTTGATGGTTGACAAGAACCGGAGCCTATTTGTTTCTACATCCCTGGCTTCATAGTAGAAGAGACGGCGTTCCCCGGTGGTTAACTAGGTGAAAGTTCTAAAATGGCGCTTGAGTTTGAATTTGTTTCCTATTCATGATAACCTATGCCTCAAAGGGTTATAGGCAACATGTAGTGTCCACTATGCATGGGCATGGTAGAGTCAGCCATTCATGTTATGAGCAATTATGTGGTGGCACGGGAGCTTTAGCAAGTTCTTGACCTTGCTTATGTTGGTTTGGCTCCGACTAGTTCGATCATTGATTTGCTCCTAAATCTAAATGGCCTGAATCTACCTCTACTTAGGGATAAGATGTTTACAATGTTCTGGGTTCTTTGGTTTCGTAGGAATTGTGGTGTCCATGGTAAGGTAACATGCTCATGATAGGCACTAGGTTAGCAGGTTTCATCCCAACTTAGTGCTCTCCTCATCATGTTGGAAGTGGCAACAACAGTGTTAATAGAAGAAGGGTGGAAAAAGCCAAGTGTAGGATGGATGAAGGTGAATTTGGATGTTGTTATAGGTAATGATGGTGCACTAGAGTTGGGTTTGGTGGTTCATTACTCGTAGAGGGTGCTTCATGTAGCTTTAGCAATCCACAAGACTGGACTAGCGGATGGTTTTTATGTAGAGAGTTTTGTGGTTCAAGAGTCTTTGCAACTTTGCAAGAACTTGGATATCACCTATATCTCTATTAAATAGGATGCTAGACTGATGATCAAGGCATTACAAGGATCTTGGCTGATCAAAGCAAAGGCAGCGAGTTGCCTTCTAGATCTTAAGTCATTCCTACTCAAGATAGAAAAGTGGAGTGTTATGCATTGCTTCTGTAAGGCTAAACATAACTGCTCATCTCCTTGCTCAAATTGGGCTTATTATTTCTGATTTTAAGTTTTGGATTGGAACTTCTTCATTGGATATTGGTTTTGTTTCCTATCGGGAAGTTGATTGTGTAACCGGTTGATTGTTCTATCATAGCTTTTTCTATCTTAAAACAAAAAAAAATAATAATAAACACGAATAAAATGTAAAACCTAATGATTTTGTCTTATATTGATCATATGAGTTACATATTGCAAATTTACAAGAATGTCATGTCCCAATTACTCTGTAATTGTCTTTTTGCTTGAATTTTATTGTCTTTGGTTGTATGTGTTGTTGTTTGTGATAAAGAGTTCAATGTTGGAGACAAGAGAATTAATTGAAAGATAGTATAAAATATGAATTATGTAGGTGCAAATAAATCTTTACAGTCCAATATCACCTAAATAAAGGAGTCATCCAAGTCTGAAACTGATCCACCAAGCACTTGGTAACACAAGATGTATTTTATTTTATTAATAAGAAAATACTAATTTTTTTCCTGACCGGCAAGAAAAAAAATTATTGAAAACCATCAACTGACTAGATAGCTTACATCTTAGAGGTATAAGATTCTAGGGGGGATACATATACAACTAATAGAAGCCAAGAACATGCCTATGAGAGTCTAAGGCGAGACAAACTCAACATAGGCCAAGAACAAGTTTAAGGGCTAAAAGGAGATTGAAACACTGATTTGATTTCCTTGATATCCAGAAATAAGAAAGATGTTTGATCAAAGTAACCATCTCCAAGTGATTAGAGATCTTGCTATTGAAAATTGGACTATTCCTTAATGTCCAAGGTAAACAATACATAATTTTGGAAATTAGAATTTATATGCACCCATGGCCACTCACATCTCTCTTACATGAGAATTCGACGGTTATAACATTTGCAATATGTTAAACTCCTTTTCTCATCAGATGCAAAATGTTTTTCTAGAAATCAGATTCATTTTTACAAGATATAAATGTTAAAAGGTACTTATATGTAGAGAATTAGTGAATACCCTTTTTGTTGGGACTCATAATGCACACATATGAACTATATGAAAGAATGGGCCAGTAGGGTTGGGTCTTTGGCCTCCTCTATATTTCTTTGCCTTCTTAACCACTAGCCCAAAAGGCTAAAGATTACCACATTAAAGTTTTTATCATGCTATAAAGTGATCTCAAGATAGCCAAATCTAAAGGAGGAGATTAGTTTTGTAGGTCAAATGGGGAATACTTCAAGTCCAAGATCATAGGCATTTCATAAGGCTCAATCTTTAGTGCTCTATTAGTGGCACATGTCCTCCACCATGGACACTTTTATATCTTTTTCATTTTATGGTATGCTTGATCCATGAATGTTTAATAGTCTGTTGTCATTACCATGTAAGGTATAAACAAAACCACAGTCTGGAAGCACTACAATAAAAGTTTTTCAGACTAATAGATATTTAGCAGCCAAATAGTGGCCAAATTAACTTTAAACTTGCCTAAATTTTGGTGGCCAAACTATATCAAAGGACTGGTTGTTGTTTGTGTTAATTGCCAAAAGTGGCCGTGTGTTTCGGTCACAAAGAGTAACTGTTGGCTTTAGCGACTACACCATTTTAATAATATTAATTTTTTTATTTATAATTTGTTTTTCATTCTTTTGAATTTGTGATAAATAATTTCATTCCATTTTCAATGTTGTAGAGCTTGTGCGAGAAGGCAACTTTATATTCTCATAAAATATAGGCATACAGAACATAACCATGGATCCCCAGCAAAAAAAAAGAAATGGAAGAAAATTCTACAAAAGTTATTAAGCTATCTACACAACATGAATCGGCCAATTCATGCTAGATACAACTTGGGGAGACATATGGACACACACACACACACACACACATATAATGAAACTTATAAATTTAGGTTTTCTTCTGTCTTTAGTTAACTTGTTTCAATAAAATATGGAAAAGATGAATGCGAAGTTCATGTCGTGTAGAATATAAAAGATAAAATTTTCATTTTAGCAAATAAACTTTACATTCCCTTTCATTTGGCTTATTTATTTTATCTTGCGTCCAACTAACTTATTAATTTTTTTTCATATGTTTGAAGAGAAAAGATAGGTAAAAGAAATTTAAATTTTAGATGGCAAAGGGTATAAAAGTTCATGGATTAGTATAGGACTTCTGACAGTCTAATTATAAGTGGAGAAAAGAGTTTGATTTATTTTTTTATTAATGTACAAGAAGCATATTTTTTTATTCTAATAGATATTATGAAAATTATGGTGGTTTAATTACACTTGTAGACTTTAACCTTTTAATATATTTCTGTTATAACGCTAATGTTCATTTTGTTTATTGAAAGTCCCTAATTTCGTTAAAATGTTTTATTATGGCTCTTTTTTGGATTGAAGTCATTATCTTGAATGGAAAATACTATATCAACATAAGATTTTAGATGAAAAATAAGTTAATTTTAACCTAAGTCACACAAAGAGTTCAGAAAGTAGGAATGGAGGCGAGAATGGGGGAAACCTTAATTTTTAAAAATTAAGTAAGAAAAAGTTTTGTCAAAATGAGAGCAGGAGTGACAATGGCAAGAAAAAAATTTGTCAAAATGAGAGCTGGAGTGACAGTGGCAATTGAGAATGGAAGTAGTGATCTAAACTAAAAGAATTATGTAATTTAGAATTTAACCCGTGAAAACTTTCCATTTGCCAAAGAATATTTAAAACATTGAAATCTAATGATCAAATCTCCCTTTTCCCCCTCCCTAGCGTTCACCTCCCTCACTGAATTTGGTTAGCTAGTTTTTACTGGGAAATGGTAGCGTACCATAGTCATAAGTTTTTCGGCGATTGCACTACCATGCTAAAAAAGTTTGCAAAATTTTATTTAGTCTTCATGGTCTAGTGGCTTTTTTCATCCTCTTTAACTTCCTCTTCTGCCATCTCTTCTGAGACTAAAATAATTTTTATAAATCAAGTTTCAAAGATTCAGGTTTTAAACTTTCAATCTAGATTTATTAAAATCCACTTAGATTTGGAAAAAAATTATTCAAGAGAAAGTTAAAAATGATGGATAATGCTATTAAACCATGAAAACTGATTAGAAATTTGTAATTTTTTTTTAGCATGGTGGCATGAGTGTTCCGATGGCATCGCTACCTTGCCAGAAAAACATTTTTAGAATTTCAATCATTCTTCATGGTTTGATAGATTTTTTCAACTACTTTAACTTTTTTTTCTATCATTTCTTTCAAATTTCAGTGAATTTTTATATATTTGAAATTGAAATTTCAAAACCTGAATCTTGGAAGCTCGATATACCAAAGTTGATTTTTAAAGAAATGCAAGAAAGGAAAGTTAAAGAGGGTGAAAAGGCTTCCAAATGTTGAAAGCTTATTAAAATTTTGGAAATTTTTTTTCCTAGTGATGAAGAGTAGTGGTGGAATTATTAGCCTTCTAAGTTTTCATGTTTTTTGTCAAAGGGAAAGTCTTTAGGGATTAAAACTAATTTTTCCCTTACAATCCCGAGCTAACGTCACAGTTTCCATTCAAGATAACAATTTTCTTACAAAAAATATGGCCAAAATGGAATATTTTAATGGAGTTAGAAACCTGCTACAGAAAAATTGAAAGTTAGGGTTAGAACAAGGAATTTAAAGTTAATGGGCTTACACATGTAATTAACCCAAATTATGATGATCTACTAAAAAATTAAAGGAGGTTCAATTATATATCCATTATTCATATCTTTCTAGAAAATGGGGCTTCATGGACCCCATACTATATATATAGATATCCTACTTGGGTTCAATGGTCTCCAGTTCAGAAAGTGAGCGTTATACCTTGAATGTTTTTCTCCAATTTTGATGAAGACTTGGGCGTGGAGGCTTGAGGAAGAAGAAGATAAGCCTAAGCATGATAATATTGGGTTAAAGGGTTAGGTGTGAGGAGGTGGTGGAGAGGATTGAAGAAGTAAATTAGGAGAAAGATGATGACAAAGATCAAATAGATATTTATAAAAGGATTGAGAGACATTCAACAAAGGTGAACCTATTTATCCCGCAATTTTTCCCATATAATCCCCTGCTAATTAATTTGGCATTTTCAGTTTAAGATAATCACTTTTGTACAAAAAAAAAAGGCCAAAATGGAATGTTGTAATGGAGTTAGGGACACGCTGCAAACAAATTAAAAGTTGTGGTTAGAATAAGAAAAAAAATGAAAGGTTAGGTTTTGTGCATGCAATTAACCCAAGTTATAGGATCCACTATAAAATTCAAAGGTTCAATTACTAAATTATATATCCCTTATTAATATCTTTCTAGAAAATAGGGCGTCTGAAAAAGTTCAGCATTTATTATCTGTTACAGCCCAGAAGAATCCGAGTTTTGTCTTCGAGAAAACATAGAGCTTTCCCTCCCATCCCTCCCTCCCTGGCTCCTCTTTTGCCAGAGTGTAAAAGTTCAGTTTTGGGAGCATGAAAGATGTCTGGCAACATATTCGCTGCCCCAGTTATGAGCACGACAAGCTTTGGTCCGTACATGGGGTGTAAGCTGAGCCCGCGGGCACCCTCCTTGGCCCATTGGCGAGCAGTCCCAGCAACAACGTCGAAGACTATTGATTTCAAAACATTGCTTCCCCGATCAACGAAGAAGCCCCCACCACAGATCCCATTTGCGGTGATTAGACGAACATACACAACGCTAGAAGAAAGGTGGGCGCTAGAGGCTCAGAAGCGGGGAGCCATCACATATGCCCTGCTCAAGAACGAGCTCAGTTTCCCTTAGAGTACGCGGGACATCGAGATTGGTTCGGTTATGTGTACAGGGGCCTGCCGTTTCCCAAGGTGATTGAAACTGATCGGGTGGCCTGTTTCGTGCACGTAATCGACAATGGTAATAACATCCGTCAAACTTACGGGGATGGTCAGATTTCGGCCGGTGGTGTGGCGTATAAGGGCCTGAAGGGAATGGAACAGACAAGAAGAAATGGAAACTGGAATTCCTCTGTATTTTATTACTTGAGCATCACGCCTTTAAATAGGCAAAACATGAACTTACAGATAGGACCAAATAAAAACAACTTAACGTAAACTAACAGAAAATCAGCAACTAATCTGAGAAAAAATATGAACAAACTAACAGCTTTAGGAACAAACTAACAGCTTTGACTTATTCTTTAGCTATTCCAGCAGATTCTTTGAATCATCTCCAACACTCCCCCTTGATTCAAAGGTAGAGACATGAAGCTCTTTCAGAAGTTTTTTAAACTTTACTTGAGGTAGAGCTTTTGTAAATATATCAGCAAGCTGGCAATCAGACTTACAGAATTCCAAACTGATCTCCTTCCTCGCCACCAAATCTCGAATGAAATGATGTCTTATTTCAATATGTTTGGTTCTTCCGTGCATGACAGGATTCTTAGTCATGGCTACTGCAGACTTGCTGTCACAATGAAGCCGAGTTGCTTCTTCTTGCTTCTGATTTAGGTCCTCCAGAATTCTTCTTATCCATACTGCCTGACACGCAGCAGAGGCTACTGCAACATACTCTGCTTCAGCTGAAGAAAGCGCAACAGTTGCTTGTTTCTTTGAGCTCCAAGATATGGGGCCTGAACCAATGCTGAAACAATTTCCGGATGTACTCTTCCTGTCTTCTTGTGCACTAGCCCAGTCGCTATCTGTGTATCCCTCTAATTTGACTGTCTTTGTCCTGAAATACCACACGCCATAGCCTTTAGTACCAGCTACATACCGCAAGATTCTTTTCGCAGCGCCATAGTGTTGTTTCGTTGGCTTTTGCATGAACCTGGATACAAGCCCAACTGCAAAAGATAAGTCAGGCCTTGTATGTGTAAGGTAAATTAGCTTCCCAACTAGGCTCCTGAACCTTCTTGCATCTGTCTTCTCAGTCGAATCTTCAAGTGTCAATTTCTCATTGGTGTTCATTGGAGTTGACATTGTTTCGCTCTCTTCCATGTGAAATTGTTTCAACAGATTCTCTGCATATTGTTGTTGAGACAAAAAAAATACCTTGACTCGTTTGCTGTACCTCTAGCCCAAGGAAGTGATGTAGTTCCCCCAGATCAGACATATGAAACATGTTCATCATTTGATGCTTAAACTCAAATATCAAATCAGTTGATGAACCCGTATACACCATATCATCTACGTATAGGCTAATCAAAACAATATCATGAGTACGTTGTTTCTTGAAGTACAATGTGGGCTCGCTTGAACTCTTTTCATAGCCAGTTGTGTGAAAGAACTGATCGATTCGACTATAACATGCACGAGGGGCTTGCTTTAACCCATACAATGCTTTTCTCAATCGGTAAACTTTGTGTTCTTCATCAGGAATCACAAAGCCTTCTGGTTGCTCCACGTACACTTCTTCTTCCAATTCTCCATTTAAAAATGCCGATTTCACATCGAACTGGTACAATTTCCATTGATGTTGGGCAGCTAATGCAAGTAGAATTCTAACCGTATCGAATCTTGCTACTGGAGAGAAAGTCTCCTGGTAGTCCACTCCAGATTCTTGTGTGAAGCCACGTGCAACCAGCCTTGCTTTATGTCGTTTTATGCTACCATCTGAATGGAATTTCGTTTTGAAAATCCATTTAAGACTGATTGATTTTTTTCCTTCAGGCAATTTGCTGAGTTGCCAGGTTTCGTTCTTTTCAATGGCACTCATCTCTTCTTCCATTGCTGACTTCCAGATTTCATTTTGTAAAGCCTCTTCTACGGTCATTGGATCTCTTGTAAACAAGGCTAGAGTTGATGAATAAATATCACTTAGTGACCGCTGCTTGTGCTGATGCATTTCAGGAGATGACCCTTCAGACACTGCAGCTGGTGAATGTGCAGGAGTGTTCGGTTCTGAATCATGATCGATCACTTCTACAGTTTGATCATCAACTTCTATATCTACTGCAGCACCTGGCCCATCTGCGATAGTACTCCAACCTTTCTGTTCATCAAATTTAACATCTCGACTAATAATAATATTATTAGTCTCTGGATTATATAACCGGTAGGCTTTAGAATTGGAACAATAGCCCACAAAGATATATTTTTTTGCCTTTTGATCGAGTTTGTGTCTGTTAACAGGAATTAAGCCGAAACACACACATCCAAAAACCCGTAAATGAGATACTGAAGGTATAAATTCATACCATGCTTCAAAGGGGGTCTTGTTCCATACTGATTTTGTAGGAGATAGGTTAAGCAAATACACAGAGGTGGCTACAGCTTCTGCCCAAAAACTGCCAGAGAGATTCTTTGATTTCAACATGCAACGAGCCATTTCTACAATGGTTCTGTTTTTCCGCTCAGCAACTCCATTCTGCTCAGGGGTATAAGGCGCTGTAAGCTCCCTTTTGATACCCTCTTCTTCACAAAAATTGATGAATTCTTTGGAGAGAAACTCCCCTCCCCTGTCAGTCCGTAATGCCTTCAACTCTTCATTGCTTTGCTTTTCAAGAGACACCTTGAACTTCTTAAAATGTCCAAAAGCTTCTGACTTTGCTTTCATGAAATAAATCCAACTCATTCGAGAGTAATCATCAATAAATAAAATAAAATACTTACTTCCAGCAAGAGATGCTGTCTTCATAGGACCACATATATCAGCGTGCACAAGTTCAAGTTTCTTCGAAGCTCTCTTTGCTTGACCTTGAGGAAATGATTTTCTGACTTGTTTTCCCAAGGCACACCCTTCACAGACGTGCTCAAAGTTACCAATTTTTGGTAACCCTTTCACCATTTGCTTGTTGGAGAGTAATTGCAGACCTTTGATGTATAGATGACCATATCGGTGATGCCAAAGATCGGTGCCGTCGTCCTTGGTTATCAACGCATGCTTCTCATTGCATGAGAAATCCACTGGAAACATTTTGTTTTCAGTTATCTTTGCACAGAGCACTATTTCGTTGCTTCCTGTTTTGACTATGCAAGTCCCACTTTCAAAGACAACAGATAATCCACTAGCAATTAATTGCCCGACACTAATGAGATTATGGGCCAAGCCAGGTGCAAAGTTAACATTTTTTATAAGCTTTTCTTTACCTTCAACATGGACCACCACTGTACCTCGCCCTTCTATTTGGATTTCTTTGTCGTCACCGAGTTTGACTTGAGACTTCTGAGTTTCATCTAAGTCTTTGAACTTATGTTTGTCACCAGTCAAGTGGTTTGAACAGGCGCTGTCGATGTACCATACTTCATTTGAGGAAGGTAAAGATTGTATGTAAGTCATGAACAAGTAGTCTTCCCTTTCTGTTTCCTCTTCAGCATATCTCGCCTGTCCTGGTTTGCTCCAACAATCTTCTTCTTTGTGCCCCATCTTCTTGCAATAGGTGCACTGTAGTGAAGTTGCACGTCCTCGTCCTCGTCCTCGGCCACGAAACGTGCCTCTTCCTTTGTAGGATTTTTCTTTCTCCCCCTGAACCTGAAAGGCATGTTCCTCTTCTCTAGCCGAGTTCTTGTTTATCCTTGCTTCATGTACTTGTAATGAGCCCATAAGCTCATCGATGGAGAGTGTTGACAGGTCCTTTGATTCTTCGATGGCTGCTACTACGTGATCAAACTTGGGATCCAAGCTCCTTAGAATTTTAGCTACCACTGTCTCATCAGTGATAGTATCTCCATACGTCCGCATTTGGCTGATTATGGTAGATATTCTAGCAAGAAATTGCTGAATTGTCTCGCCACTCTTCATGATTAAGGTTTCAAAATCTCTTCTCAAGGATTGCAGCTTGACTGTGATCACTTTCGCAGATCCTTGATACTCAATCTTCAATATATTCCATGCTTGTTTCGATGTTGTTGCTGCAGCAATCCTGGAGAAGATAGATTCGTCCACCGCCTGTTGTATGAAAAATAGAGCTTTAGCATCTCTCTTTAGATTTTCTCTCTGTCTCGCCTCATCTCCACTTGTTTCAGCAACGCCATTGTCAACTAATTCCCATAGATCTTGAGATTTGAACAGTGTTTTCATTTTGATGCTCCAAAACTCATAGGATTCACCTTTAAAGACAGGAATTTGAGGCTGAGAAATATTGACTGCAGAATTGTTGCAAGCCATTTGCGAGGAATATCCAAAAAACGAACCAGGTTGCAACCTGGCTCTGATACCAAAATGAAGGGAATGGAACAGACAAGAAGAAATGGAAACTGGAATTCCTCTGTATTTTATTACTTAAGCATCACGCCTTTAAATAGGCAAAACATGAACTTACAGATAGGACCAAATAAAAACAACTTAACGTAAACTAACAGAAAATCAGCAACTAATCTGAGAAAAAATAGGAACAAACTAACAGCTTTAGGAACAAACTAACAGCTTTGACTTATTCTTTAGCTATTCCAGCAGATTCTTTGAATCATCTCCAACAGGGCCGGTGTCTAGAAACCGGAAGAACTTACTTCTTTGTGTTCTCCTGGAGCAATGGCAGGCAAAAGGTTGGTAACGTTCCATGAACCTTTTCTCGTATTGTTGTTGTTATTTGTAAATTAACTGTATATAGGCCTGAGTTTAGCTGGCTCACACAGAGATCCTAAACATTGCGAATGAAGACCAAATTTATTGGGACAGGATCTACAAGACACTGACTTGGGAGATTAGGAACAAGACCTCTCAAGTTTCAGGAAAGACGGGCGACCCGTCGGTATATTCCATGATGAATTGGGATGCTGGGGAGAGCACGCAGATTTCAGAGAACTTGCATTACTATGCATTTAAAGTAAACCGCTTCAAAATCCCTTTGCCTCTGGGTTCGACTAACTAAATTAATGTCGCATAAATAAGCTGATTTGCTGCATGTCAAATGTCTGCTACAGATTTAACCGTAAATTCGCCATCTTGACTAAGCTTCCAACTGAGCTTGTCATGCTTGAACTTGAAACCTATAATCACTACAAGGGGGAGGGGTATTTCCTATGCTCAGTTGCTACGATAAAAAAGGTAGCAGACATTAATTGTAGGGAAGTCATCACAGCTTAGGTTGTTGACTAGTCAACAACGATTCTGCTGCGCAGGTATTTGAGATGCCAGAAATCGTCGCAAAGCTGTTAGAAGTTGAGGTGGGAAATTTAGGCGGCTAATTGGTCGACAAATTTTATGTAGTTTATATTGGCAGAAATGAAATCATCGCAAATTCAAAGGAAATACTTTGTGATGATATAGCCATGGCAGCTTTTGCTACCATTTTCTGTTAGACAAAATTGTAGTAAAGCGAATTGTCGCAAGTACGTGGGAAAAGCATTCCTACGATTCTGCTACCTAAATCGTTTTTGTTACATTTTTTCTACAATTTTGCAACATATTTGGGTACTAAAACCACAAATCCTTCCTTCTCTTGCGCTAAAATCATATCTCATACCTCCATCAAGTGACTTAAATTTTAAAATAATCAATTTAACATTACCTGAAATTTGTTAGAGTCTGAACGGAAAACGCGTAATTTTGAAATTTCAAAATTGAATGGGCGGGATTATTAGGGTAACCTTATTGGGATGATTTTGTGTTGTGGCTTATTTCTATGGCTTTGTGGCAGTCGTTGGGATTCACACAAAAATCGTCGCACCACTTCTTACAATTCTGCTTCTCCTTTAAAAATGGTAGGAAAATGGTATGATAATGGTAGGAAAAAGGGTTAGGACATTCGTCTCCCTGCCTTATAAGTTCGCAACCCAAGACCTCCATCACATCTCCTCCCTCTGATTGTCCTATCTACTCTCCACACTCATATCGTTGCTCTTCTACACATCTGAAGCTCCTCTCCACTCTAGGCTCAGGATTCTTCTTTGTTTCTGGTGTTTTTTCTTCACTTTCTAGGCTTTATTAATTTGCTTGGCTGTTTTACTATGAATAATTGATTCAAAATCATGTTTTTTACATCATGCATGTTATTATGATTCACGCATTAGTGCCAGTAATTTTTGGGTTATTAATCTTCTGTTTGGAAAAGAAATGTTGGGAATATAATGGTTTTTTTGGGTTAGGAATTTTGTGTTCGTGTTGTTATATGTTAGTATTTTGATTACCCTCTTGATCTTCGTCTCTGCTTGCTCGATCTGACCATTTTTTGTTTTTGTTGATATCCCAGCTGATATCCAGACCAGATTCTCTACTCAGTCCGAAAACAATGGGAGTACTTTGAGAAATGAAAATGATCAGCTTGACCCTGCATCTTATTGACTGCTAGTAGTGGAACTTGTGCTTTAGAATATGAATATTTTAGTTTATTAGCTAACTATAATTGAACCCTTTTATGTAACATTTGAAACATGGTCATTAAAATCGTAACTTAAGTCATAAAAAAGTATGACTTTACGATTCCAGAAGCAAAATCGTTCTTGAATCGTGCTAAAAAGGTATTTTGTTATAAAATCATGTAAAAATGCAATCGCAGTCATAGAATTGCACAAAGTAGTAGACCCTATGACTCCTCATTTTTCCATTATATTAAGGCAAGTCAAACTTTTAAAAGTTGAACTAAAGGCCATACTTGAGTGCCCAATAAGATGGATATGATAAAGAAGGTGAAGCCAAAGCTTTTTGTTATCCCATCTCTTTGTTCTCTCCCTTTCGCATCCCTTGTTGGATAAAGCAATAGAATACTAGAAGCTAGAAGGAATAACAAATCGTTCTTTTCCTCTCCCCATGGTGGCCTTGCACCGAATAAATTTTTTTGGTAGTTGCCACACTATTTCAAACTAAAATTTCCCTTTTTAACTTGCATCCATCAATTCTAACATTTTGAATTCTCTGTTAAGAGTGATTGTTAATAACCTACGACCATGGCTTCTCAGCTATGGTGAGTTCTTTCCTTTCTATACCTTTTACTATGCCCACTAAAGGAATATTCATCTTTTTGGAAATAAGCCCACTTTATATCTTGCAGGTTTGCACCATGCACTACTAGCAAATACTTCAACTTTCTCACAAAAAAAAAAAAAAAAGAAAGAAAGAAAACCAAATTCAGCATATGAACTTTCTCGCATTGTTTTGCTAACTTGTGCTCCTATGCCAGCCTGCTCAACTTGTTTCCAAAACATTGCAATTTGTTTTAGTAATGCTAAGAATCTTCAGACAAAGTTGATCATGATGACTATAACTTACAGCTTTAACTTTTACCACACATACACGCATTCTAGAGTAAGTCACTAAAAGAATGGTTTATATACTATCGTGCTATGCCATCTACCTCTGCTTCGCTTCTATTTGAGTTCAACTTCCAATGCCAAACCTCATAAAATCCATTTAATTGTAATTCATATCACTGAAGCTCCCAATTTTTCTCCTTTTCCAAAATGATAACCAACAAAAATCACAAACTTATTTCAGTTTTTCCAATTAAAATTTGGAATAAAACATTTAAATCCTAATTCATATATTTTGTGCTTTTGGTATGACTTATTCTTTGTGGTATTGGACATTTAATGAGTAAAAATATTGTAAAGTATGAACTTTTATTGACAAGTTAGATTGTTATAATTTACTATTTTTGAGAGCTTTTATATAGATCTTGTGACTCCATGACTTTTTATGACCTTAGGATTGTAGAAAACCCAAAATGACTATAAGTAAAAACTTAGTTTTAATAATCTTGAGTTGAAAATTTTTTTATATAATATTTCATCAGTTTGACAATTAGTTTTATATATTTAATACACACACATACATGCAAAACCAAAAACAAAAAGAAGATTCACCTATGAGAAAATTGTAGCAAATAGTTTGTCACAAAATCATCCCACAAAGTATGGCTAACAAAATTGCTGCAAGCCTTTTCCTCACAAGATTGTTGCTGATGGTGCGGCCCATACACACCTTGACAAGGCATCAAATAATCTTCACAATTAACCGGTGTTAGAAAATCATAGACGGCTGGCATAAGGAAATTGTTGCTACTGTCCGACGATCTCAATGGTACGATGACTATTATCTACTGATGAAGACAATTGTTAGTCTCAAAGATCTTTATGGAATACTAGAGGTAGCTATAGTTTTTATGATGAAGAGAATAGTGTATTTTGGCTGGCCATGGAGGTCTTTTTTTTTTAATGCATAATTGGGTGTATTTGCTATGTCCTTACAGGCATGTTTGAGCCAGTTTGAGACATGTCCTTACAGGCAAGTTGTTAATGAAGGGATATCTCTTGATTGTAAAAATCATACTTTTAATTAATTACTACTTATGAGGAAACTTCTTTCTTAAGAAATATTAGGTGAGAGCCAATTTGGGCCCTTGATCTAGAATGGCCTGCTCTTCATGTTGGATTGAGCCTATTCCAGTATCAACATGCCTCACTCTTGAAAAATGTGGGCTATGAGTCCTCATATTTTCTCAATCCAATAAGCATAAAAAACATTTTTTGCTTCAAACGATGCCTTCGCATCCAACTGACGCCTTTCTCTTCAATTCTTGGACATAACAGGCAGGTTCTCTTGCCATGTTTAACGTCAGTAACAAAGAGGTGCACAATGTTTAATGATGATTGCAGGGAGATTATGAGTCTGCATTAAAACGTCATTGGGAAGTCAAGGAGTCCTCATAAGGCTATATAAGAGTGCTCTTTGTCACCCTCTCCCCATTTCTATTTTCACTTCTGACGCCTCTCTCATCCATTCTTGGTGTTTTTCTCTCTTTTCTCATGACTACTATAGCTGCCTGTTTGCCATTTTTTCCATTGTACCACTCTACTACTATAGTCTCTAGTCATTGTATTATTCTCCTGTTACCGCTTTCGTATCCTTCTTCTCTGGTAATACTAACATCCTTTCTCTTGATATTTTTTTTTCTCTTTTTCTCTCTACCATTCGGGTGGTCGGCGGCTTCCCCTTTCCCCTACTTATGATCGTCCCCCGTTTTCCTACTTGCTAGATGGCTCGTAGGCCTGGGAAGGGGAAGGCTACCACCACCACCAAAAGGCAATGAAAGTCAATGCATTTGGAGCATAAGGGTCCAAACTTGGTAGAGGTTTCTGACCAAATGGACAAGCTTTTGGCAGAGGCCATGAGAGCTCGGATAGAACAACACTACTGGCTAGTAGGAGTTGGGGTTGTAAAGTTCCTTCGGAGGCTAGGGCGCACCATCTTAAACAGCGGTTCTTCTTCATCTATCAGTCCAATACCCCTTTCACTCACTTCTTAGCTTACTATTTAGAACATATCTAAATTCCATTTTCATAGCTTAGCCTTAATTATTTTATTCACTACAATGCCTTCATCTAACCTACCATATGGCTGAGGTGAACCCTTTTCCAAGACATTCTTCCATTTCAACTTGCTCTCCTTCATACCAGGCTTTGTTTTCTTCCACTTTGTTCCTATCTCTTGCAAGGGCAACTGTTCTTTTACTTTTGTAGCCCCAAGATATTCTTGGGCAGTTCAAAGAATAGGTTTTCCTTTGGCATGGGCGAACCTAATTGGTAATTCCCCTGCAAGTAGATCGACTTGCCCATTCAGGAAACATATGCCCAGCCCCCATTGATTTAAGGATTAGATGTTGAAAATTCATACTTGGGCCCCTTGACTTGGCTGGAAGGGGTGGCCACAAATGAAAAGTTTGATTATCTGTTTCCTTTCCCCTACTAAAGGATACGTGAGACCACCCTTATATGGATTGAGATCAGCTGAGACCATCTTTTTTATAATGGGGTAAAGACTCTGGGCAATTGGATCTCGAGTGCCAAAGGGCAATTCATCAGGATCCTCGAGGCTCCGACAAAGTCTTAGCTTCTCATCCTTTCCTATCTCATTTTGAAGATTCTTAACTACTTGATGATTCAATGAGCTTTTTGTTGGAATTTAGTTATCAAGAATGATTACTAAATTCTATGGACACACTAAGATATACTTGTTTTACTACTGCTTGGTGTAGTTACATCATATGTTGGTGTACATGTACACCTTGTTACATGAGATGATTATTTAATATCTACTCCATAACTACTCATATTATAAAGGGATATGACCTTTAAATGAAAGGATATGTCTATCTCAACATAGATGACCCTTGGTGCGGTAGTTATGCACTATAATTATCCTAGTTAGTGAAATAACATGACTTTTAATGAAGGATCATATTTTAGGGGAATTTAACATCCTTTAGAAGGTGGTTATGACCTTGATTTAAGGAGACACAACTATTAGAAAAGTTGTGATTCTATGGCCAAACCAACACATCCCTTCTAAAGGTAGTTATTGCCTTATTTTAAGGGAAGAAGTTATGAGTGGATAAAGCCACCTTTTGCTATAGTAGTGCAACCTTTGATGAAAAGTTGTGATTCTTTTATGAAGGGTTATGACCTTTCATAAGTGCCAATTTATCCTCTATAAATAGAGTGCAATAGAATTGTGCAAGGAAGAATTGCATATATAGTTTTATTCAATTATATTCTTGGCTTTGTGTCAATAATGACTATTTAAAAGTTATAAGGCAATTTAAGACGAGTAAAACTAAAATAATGAAAACTTGTCAAAACAAATTTGATTACATGTGCATGCGCATGTTTTTGGTTTGTTTTGTCATGAATAAGTTATTTTATTTTACTTGTGCTTGAAATTTTCTTGTTGTGATAATATATGCATCTATTTAATGTACTAACTATTACATGTTGTAGATTGCTAACTTTATAAGTGGAGTTATCAATGAACTAAAATTTGATCTAAAACTTTACGATGACAAAGAAGTCATCACGTACAAAGATGTTTTAGGAAATGCTAAGTGAAATGGAGTTATTATTCATCATGTTTAAAGTTTTTTGGAAAAATGCAAATAAAACAAAACAAACTAAGTGTTTGGTTTATAACTACAAATAAATCTAAACAAAGGGTTGCTTAGTGACTACTGTACAAAGTTTCTCATTCTCTTCAAAAATTACATTATATGTAGCATATACATTTTGACCGAATCAAATTCTTTGTAAATTGGTGATTCATGGGTGAAAAACTCACATTTATTGTGAGAATGATTATTCAAAAGGACATATATGTTTCTAGTGAACAAACTTCAAGTTTGAAGATGAAGAGTTGGTCACGCGAGACTCTTTAGTAAAAAATACACATTAGTTGTGTAATGTATACTTAGTTTAAGAGAATGTGTTCCTCTTAAATTCTTTGTATAAATCTTGCTTGCCATGTAAATTTTTCCTATACATTATGGTTTATCTTAGTGATAATAATAATGATTCATTGTTTCTTGAATTATGGCCATATAGTCTAAGTGACTAATTTTTCATAAATTTTAGTAAGTTTATTTTTACTTGGATATCAAAAGTGATATTCTGATAATGCACATTTAGGCTAAGAAAAAGTACTAATATGTCATAAGTGATTTACTTATTTCTTTTTTATAAAGTGGCCTTACAAATGTATTTATTTTGCATATGTGTAAAGTAAATATGATTGGCCATGTTTTGAGAATGTTTCAATTAGCATGTCTCTTAGGCAATTTACTTAAAATCTTTTAAGGTCCAATGAACATCAATTCTAGATTATGTTTTAGATATAATCATTTAAATTTTACTTCTATCAATCATAAAAATGTTCCTTGGAAGAGGCTTCGAGTTTAAACGATCTAATGCTTAAGGAGCATTGGATACAACCTATTTTGTATGGGAATTATTAAGGCTGATGGTAAATATGTTACTACCATCATTTCTTAAACATAAAGAGGTTGGTCATCAAAATTATCGTGATTATGGTTATGGTGGTTAGATTGATGGTCTCTATAAAAAAATGGGCCTAGAATTTGAGGACTCAATACCCTTCAAATGCCAAAATGATCATGCAAATGTGCAAAATAAAGATATTTTTTTCCTTGTTAGTCTATCTTGAGATGTTCAAGTAGATAACTATACCACAAAAAAAAAATGGTTGATATTGGTTGAAAGAGAGGCATACATGGTATTGTCTTGATATAGATGAACCAAGTAATGTCTAAGATTGACATTATGCATTTTGATGCAATTTTTATGCTTGATTCTCAATATTTTGGCAAAACATGAATATTAACTTGATTGATCATGTATTCATGATTTGATCATGAGTATGAAGTAATTATCAATAAGATTCAGGTAGTGTGTTTATGGTTATCATGACAGTCGATCCATGCACACATCTCAACTTAGTTGGAAAGCATTAACAAGAATTATGTATTCTTTATGAACAAGAAATATTCTAGTTTGAGTATATCTCCTATTATGGAGAATATCTTACTCATAGTCATTCACAAAGTTAGAATGAAATGTCTTCCAATGTTAGTTAAGGCCATACCTACTGTGATATGGTTAAATGACCCATCTTAACAAACTTTAACATCCAAAGGGTTGTAAAAGTTTGCTTTCAATGTCATTGCCACTCTTGTAGTATGTAAGTACCAAGAGGAAGAAAATGTGTCTTCCTAGGCAACAAATTAACATTTAAAGAATAATGTTAATTGACATGAAATGTGTAAAGGATCATAATATTGAATCTTGAAAAGATGTCATCTTGGTTAAAGTTCTAAGAGGCTAGTGATTAGAAATGTTCATTTTAGTTTTCTTATTTGGACACCTTAATATATGTAAAGCTTATGAATCTTTTCTTTTGAGAATAAATAGTCCAAGGCTCACTAAGATATTTGATTCTTTTATGTTCTTGATCATTCAGTATTTTATCAAAACCATACGTTGGTCAAATTAATAGATTGTGTTCTAGCATAAGTGCAAGATCAAGGTGATCAAGAAATGAGTTTAGGGCATGAGTTTATGCACCTCATATTGAATCCATTGATTTGACATAAGTGCTAAATCAATTGAATTTTCATAAGTGAAAATGGCTCTTTAGTTGTCCAAATTAGAAATACAAAATTGCCATAAAGAGATAATCTGGACATCAATAATCCTCCATTTGGCCAAAAAGGCTATATGAGAACTATTGGGTTCTAAGTATCATTAGTTGATCTTAATCTCAGTAGAAAATTAATGAGGTTGTATTTAAAAGTTAAAGATCCATAGATGGATAGTTTCACACCTTTAATGGAATTTGGATCCATAAGGTTATAGTAACAAAAGTTAGATTTGGATATGAGCTTACATCTAGTAGATGATATGCTCAAACTTTCTTAAATGGTGATGAAGTTTCCATGAAATTACGTTTTTCATGGCTTTTGGCCTTAAACTCACAAAATAGTCTAAGGACTATATAGTATAATAAGCTTTGAGACTAAGGTCTTAAAGTACTGTATATGTAATCTTAAACTTGGTTCGAAATAATGCCAAAAAAAATTGCGATTTTTGTTCTTGGGCCATACTTCAAGTCTAACTTGTGGTTGTTACTCATAATTCCTTAAGCATTTTTTCTGGAATAGAAGAGTTTTGGATCAGTTCCTTATTTAAGTCTAACATGTATCATGCGGTGTACATGATCACTTGTTAGCCAAGTTGATCAGGATAATTAGTTCAAGTATTCATTTTAACTCTATCCTAAGAACCATATTAGTATATAGTATATGTCATATTACATCATTCAGATGTAAAGAGACAATGACAATGAATGTTATTAAGGTAACATTACTACATTAAAATATGGTTAAGTGTATAGATAAATACACGTCTACATTTCGTTATATCATTTTGCTTTGTGCACAAGAAATTGCTTTATGTAAGCAATCTGTTTATGTGGTATTTGTTTATATACAAAAGACCTTGTTGTCATGAAATATAAGAGTCATTCGTGACTCATGTAGGCTAAGTATTATCTTAGTGGTGGTTTTGGAATTGAACTATCTTAATGATAGTTTATGCATCATTGGTGTTCATATTTCATGAAAATGTAAAGCCAATGATATAACTATTGAAATGTAATATATGGAAATGAAGTTAGAGTCCGTTAACTAACTAGTTGGATTAACTTCATTTTTTGTCTCCTTATTAGTACGAAGATATGATAAGTTGCACTACATATGTGTAGTGCATGTTCATTATATATGTGCATATACTTGTATGAGATACTTGTATTACATGTGTGTCATACATATCATCATATGTGTAGCTTATATCACAACAAAAATCAAATATATATCCAGGCATAAGTTGAAGGTTGGTTTTCTCACACAAATAACCTACCTTTGTTCTTGGAGTTTCAACAAGGATAAGACTATTAAAGTCTTGAATGCAAGTTGTTACTTCAATTAGTCATATGTGACTTAATTAAAACTTACATCCAAGTAGAACTTACATAATCTAACTTATAACAACTTTAGCATAAAGGTCATCTTGATCTAAAATATTTGTTTAAGATCAAGGTAAGGTGTTAGTCACACCACGTTTGTATGCCCACACATACATCTTAACCTATGTGACAAAGTGAATTTCTCATCTGTGAGAAGTTTGGCAATTGCATGGTTTGTTAAGGACATATGCCCCTAGTGGGAGTCCACATGGAGTCACACGAACAATGTTTGAAAAGGAGATAGACACCTCTTAAATAGTGGTTGTCAAACATTATGGTTGTGTATACTAACATACCATGACACTTGTACATATCTAGTGTGTCTTTTGACTTGTTGACAATAGAAAGAAAATAAGTTTTCTCTTATCTTACTTATGTGTGAGTTTCTTTTGTTATACCGCTACTCACTATTGAATATTATTTAGTGATTTAAAATCATAGTATTACTTTGGTGAGCTTCTTATGGCTATGATAATGCGGCCAGATATGTTTCCTATTGGGTAATGACTAGGTTTTAAGTTACTATATAGTAAGTGCAATGGGAAAGACTTTATAATGAGTTTGTAAATTATTGCAAATTATAATCTGATTGCATATGTTGCAAGTCAAGTAGTTGATACAATGTCATCTATACTTGAATACGATCACTCATAAGTAGTACTTGATGTAATATTGTATTACTTAGTGTACTACACGATTCAAGTATAAAGTGACTTTAAAAATGGATGCATCCCAAGTTTGGTACGTGACAAAGAATTTGTTAGTAAACTTGTAAAAGAAATATGTTGTAGCCAAACTATGTATCAACAAAGTCTTAAGGCATATAGGCATGATTAATGATACATGTATCATTAATAAACCTTGATTTGTTCAAGGATCTTTGATTAGTTCAAAAATTTTTGGTGAAGACAATTCTCCTATGTATGTTTAACCATTACATAGTGAGGAGATTTGTTGTAATGCCTGGGGTCACATGCGCAAACCTGCACATGTCAATTTCTCTTTTGTCATAGTGTGTTGAAGGTGTTCATTAATCATTATTCATGTGTTCCTTTAAGTATATTTAGTGCAAGTAGGAGCTATTGGAATTTAGTTATCAAGAATGATTACTAAATTCTATAAACGCACTAAGATATACTTGTTTTACTATTGCTTGGTGTAGTCACATCATATGTTGGTGCACATGTATACCTTAACACATGAGATGATTATTTAATATCTACCCCATAACTACTCATATTATGAAGGGATATGACCTTTAAATGAAAGGATATGTCTATCCCAACATATATGACCCTTGGGGAGGTAGTTATGCACCATAAGTACATTGATTAGTGAAAAAACATGACATTTAGTGAAGGATCATATTTTAGGCGAATTTAACAACTTTTAGAATGTGATTATGACCTTGATTTAAGGAGACACAACTATTAGAAGAGTTGTGACTCTCTGGCTGAACCAACACATCCCTTCTAAAGGTAGTTATTGCCTTATTTTAAAGAAAGAAGTTATGGGTGGATAAAGCCACCTCTTGGCGAAGTAGTGTAACCTTTTATGAAAAGTTGTGACTCTTTTATGAAGGGTTATGACCCTTCATAAGTGCCAATTCATCCTCTATAAATAGAGGGCAGTAAAATTGTGTAAGGTGAAGTTGTGAACACAATTTCTAGAGGTTCTACTTATTCTATTTCGTCATACACATTTCTCTATCACAATAAAGAGAATTACGGTCGAGTATTGGGCGTGAAGCAACATATTTAATTACTTGTATTTCCAAGTTAATTAAATATCTAATTTTGGGTGTTCACAACAAGTCACATCTACTGCAAATATGTTCAAAGAGGCATTTTTCATCAAAGAGCCTATCACTCGGTTCTTTAGTGATAACCCAGTACGCCTTAATTTCTGCATTAATTTTATATCATGGAAATTAAAGTGCTCATTAGCTGTGCACTAAATTTCCTTCACTTTCTCCTTATTTTTGTGCAAATATGGATTCTGCCACTGCCTACCTCATGAAGAAACAGGGGATTCGGGAGGAAGTCTCTGAGGCATGCAAAGTGCAACCTGCTTCTCTAGCAACTACTAAAGTCCCTTCTGCCCCATTGAAGATGCTCCAGTTGTGCTCCCTCCCCCCTCCCCAATTTGCCTTTACTGGGGAGGCCGCTTGTTTCGTAGACACCACCTCTTGCTTCCATCGACCCCATAGCGAAGGCAGAGAAGGAGGAGACAAGGCTTGTGGAGGAAAAGCAAAAGTGTCCATACGGAGGACCCCGTTCAGAATGCCCTTCTAACAAAGGAAACGAGGGTGGTTAATGAAGCAGTCCTCCAAACAAGCCTTGTGGGCTAGTCTGCTCTAAGCACGTCAAATAAAGTTACTCCCATCCCACAATGTCACATCTTTTTTTTTTTTAGGATTTTGCTCACTCTTGTGGTTTGTTTGTCACAGCGGATGCCCCCTCGGTTGGGGTGCTTTAGCTTGTTTGGTGAATGGGTTGAACAAGCAAAGAAGTTTTTTATCGGATTTTGAGTTTGCTTTGTTTCATGGATTTGCATTTTCATGTTATTGTATGTTGTTTATGTGTTTTTATGGAATGTTTTGTTTATAAGGGCACTTGAAACCCAATCATACTAAAATGACTTGAACCCCTTTATAAACGAGTTGAATTTTATCAGGTTTCAAAGCCATGCCTCTAGCCCGAGTTAATGTGGTTAGGGTTGGGTTTTGGAAAAACCCAGTGAACCCTGCACGCCAAAGACCCCTAGTCTGGGCACATGGGGAGGAGATTTTAAGTTTCTAGGTTTAAGTGTGAGAAAAGAAGATGAGTTTGAGAAGGAGAAGAACAATTTTCCCAATTTCTCAATTGGAAAATTGTTTTCAACAAAGTATCAAAGAAATATATATTCTAAAAAATATAAAAATTCAAGAAGCTATTTTACTAATTTGACCAAGTACAATATTGTTTACGTTCTTTTCTCTACAATTGTTGCTAGATCGCTTTTGTGCACTGAATTGTAGAATATTGTTACTTTCAGAAAATTTTATTTTGTAATATTTTGAAAATCTTTAAACCATTTATACGAGCTTGGTTGATTTGTTGCAAATGCATATTGAATCTAATTCGAACTCTCACTGTCATGTGACTCTGTCTTGTCTTTAAGAAAAGAAACAGTATTAATCATAATTGTTTTGTTGACAAAAAGGTCCCTCCCATGCTTGTTCAAATAAATGGACAGCGCCACTTTGAAAAACTGGTGGAAATCGATTTTAATAAATTTGTCTTGCTGGAGCCGTGAGGCACGAAACAATTTGTCGTTGGGCGACCGGTAACCGGCTTCCAAGGGACGTGTGTCACGGTTTCGTTTGTCCTTTAGGTAGGCCAAAAAGCATGTGGACAAAAATTTCAAATTTACCATTAATATTTTGAAATGAGTTTAAATTTATTATTAAAGTTTTTTGTTACAATATAATGTTAATATTTTAAAATGATTCAAGTGTGCCACTAAACGGTCAAAATGAGGTGGATATGTCATTGTCTGTTAAAAACTAATAGAAAACTTTAAAAGTAATTAGTTTTGAAATTTTATTTATAATAATGTAATTTTTAACAAACTGCCTTAAAATAATTTTTTGTGAGAAATTACTCTCTTTCTCCAGGTTCTCGGCTAACACCACTTTCAGTCGCCATCTAGAGATTTTTTTTGTGGCGGCTGACAATAAAACATTTTCAAATTTTAAAGGTTTTTATATAGTTCAATTTTTTGTGTCTCCTTTACAAACTTTTTAAAAGCCATATTTTCAAGATCATATCAGATTTTTTTAGATTGAGGCTTAATATTTAAAAAACCTAGACTTTTGTTTTAATTTATGAGTTTTCTGTTTTGTTTTTAGATTTATCCTTTTGCGGGCTTGGTTAGGTTTTGACTTTGATCAGTGATGGTGTCTTAACAGCTGATGACAGCGCATGGCGGTCAACAAACAAACAAAGTCTCTCAAGTAGAATCAACTACGAGACTAAGAGAGAACGGAGGAGTTGTGGCTTGGAACAACGTGACCAGGCTGCTACCTATTGGGCACCTTTTCGGGACCAAGCTCATAAACAATGGTGCATAGAGGTGGGACGTGGGCCGGGTTGGCCCGGACCGAACCAGGACCGCCCCGCCCCGCCCCGCAAGAGGCCTGCAATTTTATGGGCCGAATATGGGCCCAATAGAAGGAGGGGGACGCAAAAAAGACCGGCCCGGACCAGACAAACCCGCCAGCCTGGACCGCCCCACTGACCCGCCCCGCCCCACCGACCCGTGCGCAACGGCTCTATAACGTAAACCTGCTGCAAAAATTTTTTTTTAAAAAAAGGACTAATTACACAGCAGGCCCTCCAACGGTTTTCTGCTCCATTTCAGCCCCCAAAATTTCATTTTTGCCCCTCCCAACAACTAAATTTCAAGGACTTTTTGGTCAAACTAATTTTTCCCCTCCCCCTATAAATACCAATGTCATTTTCACTCAATCCTCACACAATCATTCAAATCATTCAACCTCTCTTCTTCATCTACTATATTCTCTCAACCATTCTCCTTATTTTCTTAATTTCTTCCAAATTTCTTACTAATCTCTCCCTAATATCTTCATAATCCTCTCTTGATTTTGCATTAATCACTACTATTAGTACGTGAGTCATGGCTTCAAAAGGAAAGGGCAAGTCAACAGATAGTTCATCTTCCCGCAACACCGGCCTCCGAGCCTTATTCCGTCGCCGATCTCGGCCCACCAATAAAGGCATTTCAATTCAAGAGTTTCACGACGATGATGCCGGAATCGATATGACGAATTACGATTTGGGTCTCGACGATCAATTATCCGATGATGAAGTGGAAGAGTTGGATGCGATGGCGTCTGGGAATCCGTCAACAGAACCGACGCCTACAAGTCATGAACCCGGCGTGGAGGGAACTCAAGCACAAGGTAAATCCACGAGACTAACTGCTTGGGTTTGGGAGCATTATGAGCACATAAATGAAGGGGAGTCGAGGTACGGAAAATGCAAACATTGTGGGAAAAATTTTGTGCATAGAAAGAATTCCGACACTGGAACGCTGAAGAGGCATCTTGAAAATCAACATGCTAACGTCCTCCATAGTACCGGGACTAGTTCTAGAGGACAAACACAACTTGGGTCTACAACCGGCGCCGGCGGACCAGGTATATTTCGTTTTAACCAACAATCTTGTAGAGAAGGTATGGTAAATTGGATGATATTTACCGAAAAACTTTTTTCACAAGCTGAAGATGTCCACCTAGAATCTTGGATAAAATCACAATTAAATCCTGCATTTAGAAAATTATCTAGGAAAACTGCTAGGAAAGAAAGCTTTAGACAATTTGAAACCGGAAAATCAGATTTGCAAGCATATTTTTCTGCTCTTGATCATTTACTTCTGATATGTGGACATCACCTATAGGTCAATCATTCTATTGTGTTACTTCTCATTGGATTGATTCTGATTGGATAATGCAAAAACGAATTTTGTCATTTAAGGTTATTGAAACAGATTATACTGGTTTTCAAATATTTAATTGTATCTTAGAAACTTTACGTGATTATTTTTGTACTGATAAAGTTCTGTGCATTTCATTTGATAATACTTCAAATAATGATGTTGCCGCTCGCCTTTTGAGTCAAAACTTAAAACCACCACTCAACGGTGTATTTTTTCACGTTAGATGCATGTGCCATATTTTAAACATTTGTGTGCAAAAAGGTTTAGAAGTTCTCCAAAATGAGATTTTGCCTATTCGAAACTCATTAAAATATTTGATGTCCAAACCTGCTATTTTTCGTGAATTTAAAAGCTTTTGTATTGAAAATCAAAAACCATTTTCTTGGAAATGGTTTAAATTGGATTGCCCAACCCACTGGAACTCCACATTTTTTATGTTGCAAGATGCATTACCGTATGCAAATTTGTTGTCACATTTCATGAATTTAAAAATGGGTTCTGAATTTCTTACGACTGAAATTTGGGAGAAATGTTCCAAAACTGGTGAATTGCTTAAGTTTTTTTACGAGGCAACTAAATTTTTCTCTGGTGTTTACTACCCAACAAGTCATCAAGTTTTGTTTCATTTAGTGAACATCACATATGCTTTACATCAATTTAAAAATGATGAGTTGTTAAAACCGACTGTAGAAGCCATGCGGGCTAAGTGGATTCAATATTTCTCAAACATTCCACCTATCTTTTTAGTCACTTCTTTACTTGACCCATATGTAAAATTAACGGGCACAACAACACTGCTTGAAGGAATTTTTAATACTTATTTAGAAATGTCTCATATAAATGTTTTGGCTATGTCTGCTTCTGCTTCCGAGTACTTGCATTCTTTATACAAGTTATATTGTGAGCGGCATTCGGATAAGGTAAGATCCGAAGCTTCTCAAACTAAGCCTCCAAGGAGATCAATCTCCTCAAGATTCAATCCGGCGCTCCAAATGCTTAAACGACCTTGACCGATGACATCGGGATTAGCTGAGGTCGATGACTATCTTAACACATCATTCGAGACAAGCGACCTCGACATCTTGGAGTGGTGGAAACAAAAGAGATCAAGATTTCCGATCTTGTCAATAATCGCACAAGAAATTCTTGTCGTTCCAGTATCAACCGTCTCATCTGAGGCAGCGTTTAGTGCCGGAAAACGGGTGATAACAGAAAAACGGTCAAGATTGACACCCGACGCGGTAGAATTATGCATGTGCAACCGAGATTAGGGCCTCGCAGCACTCCGGCATCAAGACCAAAAGAGTTCGGATGATGAGGTAATATCCGATACCAAGAGTTGAATTTTTTTCTTTCAATCATACATGTAGTTTGTATTTGATCTGATTATGCTGTTCAGCACAGATCATAGGTTTATATTATTTATCATTTTCAGAACGTTTTTGCCATTTCAAAATGTAGGGCACGTTCCGATTATTTGTAAGTGCCGTTTGGCTTTTTAACTTAATAAAACTTATACCGGAGGTGGTGTTTTTTCTTAAAAATATTTATGACTTATATAATTAATAACTATTATATTATATATATATATATATATATTTTAACAAAAAAAAATGAAACCCGCCCCGCCCCGGGACCGGCGTCGCCCCGCCTAGAGCCAGTCCGTGCCCGGGCCTCAGGAACCAGGCCCAAGACCGGCCGGGCCCGGGCCGGTCTGGCCCGGTTCCCACCTCTAATGGTGCAAGGGCAACATGATTTTGGTGTCTTGGGAGGAATGACAGAATTGACACCTGCTGTTGGTGGTTGGGTGACTAGTATAGTATAACAAAAAAATTAGTGGCTAATTTGAACACACTCCAAAACATTAGTGGAAAAGTTGAAATTTTTTTCCTTATAAGAAAAAACATGTACAGTACTGACATTTTTTTAAAGTCACATAATCACCTCAAAAATTTCAAAATATACTATTTTTGCTATTATCTATTATTTTTTAATAGTCAATTGCACATTTGAACATTTTTAAAATATTAGCAATGATTAGAACAAAAAATAACTTTAATGGTAAGTTTAAGTCCAACTCAAAACATTTATGGCAAATTTGAGAGTTTTGCCAAGCCTTAATAAACCAAGTGTAGCCGGCCAAGTGCTGGAACGTACACAACCAAGCGTAGCCAGCCACTAGTTAACCATGGACAAAAGCACCCCAATCTCATCGTTAATACTAGGCCGGTTGCCCACACTACGCTGTGGGAGAAGATCTTTGTAATGGACCAAACCATTAGCTTTCAATAACTCATACTCTCAAATGACATCCAAGCAAACATACCAATGAATATACTTATCTTCATTTAACCCAATATACAGAAACCTTATTCCCCCATTCCTTTCTCATTTTACATATAAAGCCCACACCAAATCTATAAAATCTATATAAATTTTACATATTATTGTGCAATCGACACTTCAAACAAACTCATTTATATACTACACCACGGTAGCAACCTATGAAATACGAGAAAATGACAAGAAAAAGTCCCGCATCAACCTTCAGCCACAGGGAAGTAGATGAAACATCTCTTACATCAGGTGAACGACATAGGCTCGCAATCACAAGACTATCGCTGCAATTATACCATAAAAGTTGTGACAGGTGTCATCAACCAAGACATTACTTAGAGGAGAAAAGCTGGCAATAAATCATTCTTCCCGAGGACACTTGTCACAATCTCTTCACTCCCTTCGGCTTTAATGTTTGTGTGCGTATCTCTTCCTATTCGCTGCTATTTCATTATTTTCTTTGGTCCTCTAGTTTACTTTGAAACTTCAAATAACTCCTAACATTTTTTTATGAGATAATAACTCCGAACATTTATGATCAATTTTACATTACTTTATATTTATTCTCCTTTTTATATCATATAAAAAAGCATGCAAAAGAAAGAAAATCATATACCAAGAACAGTGGCAAACCCAGGTTTTTAGGTTTGGGGGGCTAGGGGGCTAGGCGGAGAGATAAGTGACGATCACCGAAGCAGACTAGAGGATAAAGAGATAGAGAGATGTTGAGAAAGAATGATTTTGGATGGATATGAAATGTTTCAAAGGTTAGGGGTAAATTTGCAACAAAAAGTAAAGATTTAGAATTGTTGGCACTATTTACCTTTTTTATATTTTTCAGCGAGTTTGGGGGGGCCAAAATACACACCTGGTCCTTAGTTTCTGACAAAATGGCCAACTTAGTATGTCATAGTCTCAAGAGCACCCCTACCCTAACGTGGTTCCGCCATTGACTAAGAAGCATTTACGTTTTCAATTTCGTCATGCTATATGTATGTTTGTCATTCTATTCTACATATATACACAATTATAGTTTTTAATATAGGTTGTACTTTAACAAGAATTCTAAAGTCACCTTTTAATTTGTCTTCAAATTGAATTACTAAGACTTTGTCAATGATATGGTCTATACATTTGGTACGGTGGAACAGGGTCCCAAGGCCCTGAATTTACTACCACTGATAGGCTATTAGGGAACTATGATCCTGCTTGGGTACAATTGACTAGTTATTATTCATGAAATATATTAAATCGTTACGTCCAATTAGTTACTTAGCCTACCCTACATATGAAATATGCATACATTGTCCTAGCTATGCGATAGCAATAAAATAAAACTATAAAGAAAACTGTGGAGCACCAATTCATAAAACATAAGTGAAAACAAGCCAAGATGTAAAAACTTTAGTTGTTTTAACTTCAAGTAACAACTATGTGCATACATCTCAAGCTTATATGCACTCAAACATAATCCTAGTATTATACATACCAATGGACACTAGTAGAGGCAATCTCTTTGTATGAAAATACCATTTATTTAGAAAAAGCAACTTATATCTATTAAAATTCATCCTTAGCTCTTCACCTAAGCAAGTTAGCTTCAAGTGATGAGCCACACTTTCCTTGTACTCACTTAGCTTCAAGCTGTAAGGCAAACGCTTTGGTCAGTACTAGCTCATGCTATAAGTAACTTAGAAACTTAAGGCTTTATACTTAGAGAGTAACTTTAAACGAATAAAACTTAGCTTTAATAGTTTCCCCTTACCAACTATTAAGCCTGACTAGCCCGCTTAATACCTACACAACACTTAAGGGGTGAGTACTCCAAAATACTCAACAAGGGATTTGGTACTTATAAAGGGGAAAATATACAAGTAAGCAAAGCATGACAAACATACATAGATACACGCACACATACATATACATAAATTTATATATAACATACAGAACAAAACAAACAATCAACATCATAACTAGAAGCAAGAATAAGGGCAACAAATAATGCAAATAATGGATCGATGGATGAATAAGATATGCACAAGCGAATGTGTGACGGCTCTCCTAGTTAATGATGGGTCTTAACCAAGTAAGTATTTATTTTTAGTTTATTTCAATGTTTTTATTAAATTAAGTACCTCAAGTTAGCACCTTGTCAAGCAAGAAAGGCAAGCTTAACTAAGTAAGTGAGTTCCTAAGTGTGGTTTGGCACCTTAAAGTCAAAAAGGGGTAAAATGGTAATTTTAACACAAGTTTGAAGCATGACTACAATTTTGATGAAATTAGGGTCATGTAAGAAATTTGGCTTAGTTAAGTCAAGACCATTAGTTATCCTAGCAATTAGAACCATCTTTGAAGGTTTTGGGTAAAATGTTGCGCTAAGTGTTTATTTGAGCTATTTAGGTTTTAAGTGGCCAAGGTGTCCAAGAGGCCAAGTGTAAGAGGCTTTTGGGCATCTTTTAGAACAAAGGAAAGATGGTTTTGGGTTGAGAGTTTGGTGACCAAATTAAAACAAATGAGAATTTATGGGTCAAGGAGCAGGATTGGAAAAAGTGTGTCTTAGTGGGAGAGTTAGTTTATTTTTGGGTAAGTTAACTTCCCTTGCCATTTTTTTCCTTCCCCAAATTTCGTAGCTTCCTCTCCCCACCAGAATTTCTGCTCCAAAGCTTCCCATTTTTGCAATTTTTCATCAAATTTGAAGGCCCCAAGGTGTTTACAAGAAGCCTCAAGCTTCATTTTGGTGTTCTTGCTTCAACTAGCTCTTTAATGCTTGTTTGGACTTGAAACATTAGGTCAGCTTCTTGGGTTTTCATGGGATGGTTCTAAGTTGTTTCCATAGCTAGAAATGGTCTTGGTTTGAAGTTATTGGTGCCATATCACGTTGGTTTTAGGTTTGGAACTCAAGAGAGCTTGGTTGAGCTAAGGAGGGCTTGTGCTTTGATTCTTGCTTTGTGTCTAAGTTTGAGGTAAGGATTCAAGTTAATTAAGCTCAAATAATGCATATAAATGTAGTGTTTTGTGTGGAAATAAAGTAGAAACAAGACCCATATGATTTGAGCTAGGGATTAGAAAGTTTGAGTAGGTTTCGTGTAAGGTCGCATGCTGTCGCGCAATGCTGGAAAGGCATTGGCGACATGTCGCCAGTAGCGACGCCATTTTGGCAACGCGTCACCGGTGGTGACACAAGTTGGTGACGCATCGCTGAGAGATGCCAAAGTTGGCCGAATGCCAATGCCTTTGGCGACACGTCGCCAACAGCGCCACCAAGGCATTTTCCCCCAAGCTCCAAGCATCCTAAGAGTGTCTCAGACTCCCGGTTTTCATCCCTAGGCTAACTTAAGATTTTCTGTAACCTCGGTTGTGTCTAGAAACCATTCCTAAGTTGGGAATTATGTATCATTTAGGTAAAAGCTAAGTGTTGTGGTTAAGGAAGAGTAAGTAATGGTGGCTAAGGAAGTTAAAGTGCTTAAGTTCCTAAGTGAGCACTAAGGGGATTAAGTCAGTTTTCAGACTCCTTATTGGCCGAGTGGAATGTCATAGACTTTTGGTCAATAAAAAGAAAACCTAAGTAGATCTCAACCGAACCATTTGGTTTGGTAGGTGAGCCACTACGGAGCTCTAAGCTAAACTCTAAGGGTTTGGCTAGTTAAACTACATTGGATGGCTACCTTGTACAATAAATTAAGGGTAAAGGCGGGTAAGTTTGAGAGGGGGTGACGACCTACTCTAGAACCCGCATGTGGGACTTATGGGAGGTAAAGTACCCGGGATACGAGGGCCAGTGTCTCAAGTACCTCCGCCGTTTGAGCTCAAGGCAGGCTTATGGCACCTAGTGTGTAAGAAGTCCCAAGTGTTATGAGAATTTCATATCATACATTCATGCATTGCATATTTTACATGTTGTTATTGCTTGAGTTTGTTTGTTGGTTAACCACTTGTCTGTTTGCTTGTTTGTCATGGTTGCATGTTGGCTTGCTACTATTTTCTTGCAAGTACCCCAAGGGACCCTTACTGAGTACATTCATGTACTCACTCCCTTAAGTTTATTGTGCAGGTTCTAACCTCGGGCCATTTAACTAGATGATAGCTGTGGCCTAAGTTTTCTATGTTGCAGGTATTCTTCCTTGAGAATTCTTGTGATTCTAAGTTTACTTGTGGACTAAGCTATGTACTAACTAAGTTTTATGCCTTTACAGTGTAAAGGCTAAGTAGTGCATAAGGACTAAGGAAGGGCTTGCACTTGGAGATTTGATAGCTCAAAGGTGGGGCTCAAGTAGATGATCTTAGTTAGGTTTTGTCTTATGTATATAGTACCTTGTGTACTAAGGAGTTGTCTCTATTAGGATACATTGTGATGTAAAACCATCTAGTTACTCTTGGGTGCATGCTAGTGGTGTTAAGTATGCACAGACTATTACTTGGAGTCGAAGTAACTAGCATTTCACTGTCTTGGCACGTTTTGAGTATGTTTTAATTGAAATGCTCGAGCAATGTTTTTAACAAATAGTTTACTTATTCATTTGCATTGCCAGGACAAAAGCATGCATATCTTTTACTAGGGTAGGCTAAGAAACTAGTTGGACATAAATTGTTTTAATTTCTATTTATGAGTAATAGTTAGCCAATAGTAACTAAGTGGGATTCTTAGTCCCTAAGGGCCTACAAGTTGAGACAATGGGGCACTGGGGCCCCGTTCCACGACAGAATGCACTTAGAACTTCCTTACACTCATTGGTGCTAGACTTGCCATGAGCTCATATAGTCGGGGTACTTGGATGCTGGCCCTTGTATCCTATGCTAGCATTTAACCAACCTTATGAAGTCCTTTTACGGGTACCATAGAGTAAGTCATCACTTACTCAACCCTCGCCTGCCTCTTACGAGTTACTTAGAGTAAGTTACCGCTTACTCCTTCATTACCTGTTTTTTCCTTTAACTTATTGTGTAAGGTAGCTACCTTATGTGGTTCAACTTACCAAAATCTTCGAGCTTAGCTTAAGGCTCCTTAGTGGCTTACTTACCAACCACAAGGTTTGGTTGGGATCCTCTTAGGTTTCCCTTTCATTACCTGAAAGTCTATGACCTCCCACTTGGGCCAACAAAGAATCTAAAACCCGGGATTCCCCTTGGTGCTCCCTTAGTAACTTAAGCACTTTAACCCTCTTAGCCACCATCCCTTACCCTACATTAACCGCACCAATAGCTACCACCTAAATAATGCATAATTCACAACTTAGGAATGAGTTCTTGACCCAACCAAGGCTATGAAACATCTTAGAATGGCTTAGGGATGATAATCGAGAGATTGAGACACTCTTAGGATGCCTTGAGCTTGAGAGGTTTAGGCCTTGGTGACGCATTGCCAAGGGCATCAACTCTCAAAATCCTAGGAAGTTGTTTGAGAGGCAAAATGGCGATGCAATGCTCTTCCAGCATTGTATGACTGTGTGTAAACTTGCATGAAACTTACTCAATTTTTCAATCCCCAAGGCCAATTCACATGGTCTTATTTTTACTTCATTCCCACATGTAATACTACATTTCTATGCATTATTTGAGCTAAATTAACTTAAATCCCTTACCTCAAATCATCCTTAAAGCAAGAAACAAACAACAAGCATACTTGAGCTCCATGGAGTTCCTTTGAGTTCTAACCTTGTATTCAACCAAATTGGACACCATGAGCATGAAAATAAGATCATTTTGAACCATTTAACAAGCTTAGAACTAACCCACAAGGATCAAAGATGCTTACCTTAGGGTTTGAACCAAAAACTTGCAAGAACAACTCTAAATGCACTAATTCCACAAAAAATAAGCTAAGGGCTTGTCCGGATGGCTTTAAGACCTTCGATTTTCATGGAATTTTCAGTGATTTGGGAGATTTGAAGATGGAGAGCTATGGAGGAGAGAAAGTCACAAAAATGGAGTGAAGAAGATGATGAATAGTGCTATCCATATCTTCTTATAACCAACTACACCAACTTAGCTCAAATTTCTTCCACTTAACACTTTCGCCCTTAAACTTAATTTTGATTCACTTAGGCCACTTAAGCTCTTCTCACACCAACAATCCTTGGTCCTAATGAAATCATTTTTTTATGCAAACACTTTTCTCTTAAGTCACTTAAGCCATTATAAGACATAATAGCTCAATTTCTCACTTAGTGCATTTTTCACCCTGAACTTCCACTTTTGGTTCAAATGGCTATAAATACTTATGGTCTTAACTTATTTAGCTTAAAACACTTTCATGAACCTAATTTTACTGAACTTACGGTCATGCCATTAACCTGGGTCAAAATTACCATTTTGCCCTTTTTGCCCTTTCAGTGCCAATTTCAATTTAGAACTCAACTTAACCTTACTTAGCTTGCTTTCCTTGCTTAATAAAACTTATTTGAGGAAAATAACTTGGGATTTTTCAGGCGCCTAATTCAACGGTCAAAGTTGTTGACCTTTCAGCAACTTTGACCACAAATTAATTACATATCTTTCATTCTCTCTTAGTATTTTCTTGTTTTGCTTAGCTTTCTATAGGTTGGATGGCGTTGTGGATGTAGCGGTTTGGAACAGGATTGAGCGAGATTGAGCTTGGGCATACAAAGCTGATGTAAAAGAAATAAAGCACTGGCGACATGAGTGTTCTCCATTTTTCCTGATTTGGCAACGCGTCACCGCCAACTTGACTTGATTGGCAACACATTGCCAATGTCGCCCCTGTTTTGCTCAAACCTAGAGTTTTGATGGTCCCCCATGCCTTCCCACCTAATGAGCTGTCCTTGGATGGGGGATTTCTATCCTTTTAGGGTTTTAAAGCTAGAAAAGAGAAATGAGGAGGCCCTTGGGTATAAATAGCTAGAGACAATGAGGAGCAAAATAAGGAACATGGGTATACTCTTCTTCTCATCTCATCTTTAGACTACCACCATTGGAGAAGGTTGGAAGCTTGAAAAAGGAGACTAAGAGTCAAAGAGGCTTAGACTACTAGAATCCATCTTTGGTTTCTTCTTTTCCTTTTCTTATTTAGTGGATTTTCATGGATTATTTGTTTATGGGTTTAATGTTGAAAGATATGATGGATTGTGAGTAGATTACTACATTTCTCTAGAATGATACCTCTATTTCTTTCTATTCAATGGATCTTTGTTGATTTCTTATTGATATTATTCTCTTTGTGTCACCCATCTTTGTGCTTGATGCTTGTGGGAATGATGGCCATTTCACGCACTTATAAATTCCATTTTGCTCTTGAGAGAGAAAGAAAGGTAATAGAAAAGAGGATTGAGGTGTATTGAATTTTGTAGGTTAGAGGTAACTTATAGGTTCATTAGGTGATTAAATAGGAGTTTTTTTTTTTACTACACTACCTTGGATTAAAGCAGGAGATTGAGAAATGTCTCATTTGTTCCTAGGTAAGTAAAGACTTAGCTTGAGAAAGTGAGTTTTTGGACCTTAGATTCGTACACCACAAAAAGGGGTAAGTATTCTAGGGCTTCAAAGACTTGGGTAGCAAGGAATAGAGAGGATTCCTAGGGAGATGATTTACCTTATTTTACCACTTAGTTTAATCTCTTTTAGTAATTGGATTGTTAATTTAGGTTCCCACCTTTGAGTTAATTAATTAATTAAAGGAGTCATTTAATTTCGTCTGTGTTCCTTAATCCCTTGATTCGCTATTTGACCTTAGGTTTTACTAGTGCTTTCACTTTAATTGTTAAGTAATTTAGATAACTAATATCATTTCCTTGGTAAAATCACATAATCCTTTGGGACAATACCCTTCCTCATCCTAGCTTACAACAAAATCCATCACATGCTTGTGAGTGATAAAAGGTTATAAATTATTAAACTCTTATTTTCAGAATAGGATTTACTTACCTTAACATTCAAAGTAGAGGAAACACTAGGAGAGCCCTTACATTTGGGAACTAGGTTCTATCATCTATTTTAATTTAAAACTGGTGCAAAGCTCAAGACAAGTATCAAGCTGACGTGAATGTTGAAGTTGCTTAGAAATATTCTCTACTCGAGAAGGTAGTTCAACTCTGTGCGCACGCATGTGTCCAATGACACATCTTGCCATCTCACTTAAAGGTAACAAGTTTTGACTATTTATGTATAACATTAAAATCCATATTCACATATGTAAAGGGTTTACACAAAGATCAAAGATCAATGTTGGTAAAGATATTGATTGGAATGCAATTAAGATAAAGCTAGAAAATCAGAAAGATAGGTACACAACCAAAAATCATGGGGTAACATCTAATATGAAGTGGATCTATGGCAACGATCCTCAAATAGACATGCGTTCCCACAAGTGGTATGGGAATCACTATGCGTAGGCTATATAGCCATAAAATCACCCATAATAAGGCACCCAAATAGTTGCTATATTACTAGTGCTACTAATAAAAAAGGATTCTTCTTACTCGTCAGTTCTAGTTAAGTATAATATGTTTTAGAATAAAAAAATCTAACATGACCCAATGACTTGTCCTAACTCACCTAAACTTGACCGTGACCTAACCCGATTTGATGAGAAAAGCCAATGACTTGATCCCAGTTGTGCTAAACCCAATCTAAACCTAAACCTGATTGAAATGAAACTAAAAAAAACCAGAATCTAAATGAACTAAATTTGAAATACCAAAACTCGAAATTACCCAAAGCTGATACTGACTTAACATGAATCCAAAATGAGCCGTTGACCAAACCTAACAAGTTTCAATTTTAACTCAAATCAATATAGAATATATGGTTGATAGAGATTTGAAAACATTATGATATTTTATATATTGATTATTATCACAATTGTACATCAATTATGGCCATGCAATTTAAGAAACATAAAAGTACTTTAAAAATATTTTTTGGTTTCGGGATATTATGAACTTTGAAGAATAAATTAACAAAATAACTTGTTTTGGTTTGTTTGGAGGTCTTTTTGGATGTATTGTTTTAAGAGTCTTTTGAGTTTATTGGTTTAGGGGTTTCAATCGTATTCTAATTAGTAATAAATGTAATATTTATTTTTGACTATTCCTTAAAATTTAAATAGAGTTAACATAGTCAAATATTTTATTTGATGCTTTTTATTTGTCTCTAAGATATACTTATTAACCTTAAAACCTAAACCCCAATCCTAACCCTAAACACTAAACTGAACTTTTACCATACACCCTAAACTAATCTTAACATTTACTATAAACCCTAAATCTAAATTCCAAACCCTAATCCTAAACCCAAGACCATAACCATAAACTTTAAAACCTCATACACTAATCACAACTTAAACTATAAATCCACAATCCTAACCATAAACCACATACTTAGATTTGAATTCTAAATCGTAAACTTAAACCCTAAACCCCATAACCACAACTCTAACTCTAACCCTGCATCATAAAACCATAAAACCCTGAACCCCATAATCAAAACTCTAACTCTAACCCTAAACCATAAAACCTTAAACCCTAACCTCATACATAAATCCTCAACTTTAACCCTAAACACTTAAACCTTAACCTTAAAACCTCAAACCTTAAGCCCTAACACAGTAACACTCAACCCTAACCGTCATTCTAAACCTTCACTTTTCTTTTTCATTATCATCCATATTTAGTAAGTGTTATATACAAAGGCTTCCATATTTATTAACTTCCATTTTTTAGGACTTTCATGTTTAGTAAGTCTTATATTTAGGAAGGGTAACTTTTATAATTAATAACTCCATTTTTTAGGACTTCCATATTTAGTAAGTCTTAATTATATTTGGGGATGAGACTTCCATAGTTAGTAACTTTCATATTTTAGGACTTCTGTATTTAGTAAGTCCCATATTTTAGAAGGAAATTTTCATATTTAGTAGCTTTCATTTTTTGAATACTTATGTATTCAATAAGTCCCAAATTTAAAGAGGGGACTTCAATGTTTGGTAAGTCTCATATTTGTGTTTGTCCAAAACAAGCTACATATTTAGTAATTTTAATGATCTTAGTATGCAATTATTGAAATTACAACATTGGTCTGTAAAATTTTTAAGTATAGTGCAATAAGGTACCTAAATTTTGAAAAATTTCATTTCAATCACCCATAATAATTATATGATAAGTCCTTAAATTTTTTAAATCTTTGTATTGTCACTTAAAAATTTTTTCAGTTTAGCCATTAGTAGTGAACCAGAGTTGCACTTTGTGGCAATTTCATAGAAAATTTGTCGGAACAATAGTGTAACAAAATTTTTGTAGCATGTGTTATGGTTGACAAGTGGGCGAGAGTCTGGGTGGTGTGTGGAATGATAGATGGCTTACATTCCAATGTCATCATTTGTTGCAGGAAATTTGGGTGCTTATCCCATCATCATTGCAATGACACTCATAGTTAGTCATTTATTTGGCCCTTAAGCCTTCCATATGTTTAATCTTGCACCACCAAAGGCTTTCTACATCACACAAGTTTGTGTATCTCTATTTGATTCAACGTGTTTAATCTCTCTTACAGCACACTATTGCAACTAGCTCAGTTCTTCGTCCCTTGACTTAACTTCAATACCTGCCTAGTTATTATGGCTTTCTAGTTCATTCACTTGATGTATTTGCCTGATGATGCTTTTTTACTACAACCTATGTAAATGTTTGTCCACCCTGCCATGCTCCATTATACTTTACTTTAGCTTATGAGATTCTAGGCTTTATCACTTTCTTAGCATTTACGAATCTCTTTTCAAACAAAGCAACATTTGCTTTTAACTTAACTATTCTAATCCATATATTATTCAACTAATTCACCAAGGCTTGAAGATCTTGCTATAGCAATGTGTTTTTGAGACTCATTGCCAATCGGTTTACACTTAGGCCAATTAGGCACTTTAAAATAGTCTACAAAAGTTCAAGGGGTTCAGGATTGTGGTTACGCTAAAATAACTTTATTTTAAAGCCTACCTTAGTTTTGATTTAAATTTTGATGTGCTTACTTTTAAATATTTGAATTAATTTCCCAAACCATGGGTTCTAATCGAACCACCCGAATATGGACTTTTAAAAAGTACTCTTGATTTTATGTATATTTTAATTATATTTCCAAACCATAGATCCTATCAGACCACTTAAATATGAATATCTAAAATTAATCTATTTTTATTTATTTTTCTTGTAAGGATTTTAATTAATTATCAATCTAAACCATAAATCATATCAGATTATTCGGATATCAATATTAAATGCATTTATATTTTTTTTAGTTATTACTTGTAAAGATTTTAAATAATTATCCAAATCATGGATCTTATCAAATCAGCTGGGTATAGATCTTAAAATTTATTGTTACCCTAAATTCATCCTGGGGTTTTATTAAACCCATGCACAATTAAATTTTCCTAAATGTGATTTTTTATAGATGCATTATGTAAATTAAATGAATTTTTTACTAACACTAGTTGTAAGAAAAAATCATGTATCTAATCTAAACCTACAATCCTGTGTAATGTAAATCGCCAAACTAATTCATGGTCCAAAGTGAATGGATTGACCAAGTCAACCATATCTGGAAACAGGTCAAGTGATGGGTTATGTCACGAAGCGGGGTCTCAGTGCCCTGGATTGCAAAAACTAGAGGCCTTGTGGGACTGTTGTCTCACTCAGTTATTATTAGCTAACCATTACTTATAGGTAAATTTAAAACAATTTATGTGCAACTAATTTCTTAGCTTACCCTGCAAGAAGATAGGCATGCGTTTGTCCTGGTGATGCAAACAAATAAGCAAGCCATTTATGAAAACATTGCTTGAGCATTACATTTAGAAAGTAATTAAACTGTGCTAAGACAATGAAATACTAACTACTACAACTTCAAGTAATAGTTTGTGCACACTCAATAACACTAGCATGCACCCAAAAGTAACTCAATGGTTTGACACCACAATGTATCCTAATAGAGGCAGCATCTTAGTGCATAAGGTACCTTATACATACAAGCCAAAATCTTTAACTAAGATCCATTACTTGAGCCCTACCTTTGAGCTATCAAGCTCCAAGTGCAAGCCCCTTTCTTAAACTTCTGCACCACTTAGCCTTTAAACTGTAAAGGCATAACATTTAGTTAGTACAAAGCTTAACTCACAAGTAAACTTAGAATCTTAAGGATTGTGAAGAACAAGTACCTACAAAAAGACAAAACTTAGCCTACAACTATCCACTAGTTGTTAGGCCTGAAGACGCGTCACCATTAAGTGTCACCACAGAGACGCATCGTCATTAAGCATCACCAACATTACGCAATTGTGTACAAACTTGCACGAAACGTGCTCAAACATTCAATCCTCAAAGCCAATTCACATGGGTCTTGTTTCTACTTCATTCCCAGATGGAATACTACATTTTTATGCATCCTTTGAGCTAAATTAACTTGAACCCTGACCTCAAATTCAGCCACAAAGCAAGAACAAAGCACAAGCACAATTGAGCTCAACTTAGCTCTCTTGAGTTCTAAACCTAAAACCAATATGATATGGTAGCAAGAACCTCAAATCAAGACCATATCTAGATACTCAAAGAACTTAGAAACAACTCAAATAAAACCAAGAAGCTTACCAGGATTTTCAAGCCCAAAACAACTACTAAAGAGCTAAATGGGAGCAAAAACACCAAGAACAAGTTGGAGGCTTCTTGGATTAACCTTGGGACCCTCAAATTTGATGGAAACTTGAGGGATTGGGATGCCTTGAATAAGGAAATCTGATAGGGAGAGGGAGCTATGAAATTGGGAAAGAAACAAATGGGTAGAGAAAGTCAAACTTACCTAAAATATCTTAACCACCCCACTAAGTCATAATTCTTAAGTTCTTGCTTCTTAGGCCTCAAGCTTTTCTTTGATTCACTTTGGCCACTAAACATACACCTAAAACCATCCTTCCTTGGTCCTAAAAAGTTCAAAAGCCTCTTACACTTAGTCTCTTGGACACTTAAGCCACTTAAGACATAAATGACTCAATGTAGCACTTAGTGAAATTTTTGCACTTTTCCTCCAAAAGATGGTTCTAATAGCTAGAATAACTTATGGCCTTGACTTAATCAGTCAAAATTCCTTGTATGATCCTAATTTCATTAAAATTATAGTCATGCCACTTTCTTAGGTGCCAAATCACCCTTAGGAACTCACCCGTACTTATACTTAGCTTATCTTTCTTGCTTAATAAGAAGTTAACCTGAGGTGCTTAAGTGAAAATGCTTAAATGAAACTCACTTACTCGGTCAAACCCAGTCATTGATTGGGAAAGTTGTCAAATCCTCCATTCCTTTAGAAATTTGGTCCCCCAAATTCTGATTTAAGCTGGCAAAATCACTTAGATATTGCCTTAGCATATCCTGCTTGGTCTCCTAAGTGGCCTATTTATGCCTATTGTCAAACTATAGTATCTTGAGCATTGGGATCCACTTTGTTCTTTGTTTCCTGACTTGGTGGTCAAGAAACTTGGTGGGGTACTCTTTATAAGTTAGGTCTTCCTTTATTAGAATGGTGGATGGGGCTAACACTTGCCTCGGGTTCATAATACATTTCCTTAAGGAACTCATATGAAAGACATTGTGAACATGGGCTAAACTTGGTGGTAAAGCCAATTGATAAGCTACTTTTCCCACCCTTTCAAGGACTTCAAACTGACCAATATATCTTGGAGCCAACTTACCCACTTGGCCAAACCTAGCCACACCCTTCATCGGGGAAACGCTAAGGAGTACCTTGTCTCTTACATCAAACTCCAAATCTTTCCTGCACACATTGGCATACTTGGCTTATTGGCTTGAGGTAGCCTTGATCCTTTCTTGGATTAACTTAATCTTTGTTGTGGCCTCGACAATGATATCTGTGGCAACAGCCACTTTGTCTACCTTATCTACCCAACAATGAGGCATCACACAATTACGCCCATACAAAGCTTCATAGGGTACCACCTTAATAGCTTCTTGATAGCTATTGTTATAACCAAACTCAATCAAAGGCAGGTGTTGGTCAAAATCCCCTCTAAAATCTAATACACAACTTCACAACGTGTCCTCCAAGGTTCGGATCACTCACTCAGTCTACGCATCAGTGTAAGGGTGATAAGCAGTACTGAGGCTCACAGTGGAACCTATAGCCTTTTGAAAAGCATTCCAGAACCTTGAAACAAAACGGGGATCTTTATTAGATACAATCTGATAAAGAATTCCATGAAGTTTCACCATGTCCCGGATATACAACTAGGTCAACTTCTCTATGGTATAAGTAATCTTAATGAGGATAAAATGTGCAGACTTTGTTAACCTATCCATCACCGCCCAACTTGAGTCATGTTGACTTCTTGTGTTGGGTAACCTAACACAAAAGTCCAAAGTGATGGATCCCCACTTCTTTTCCAAGAGGGGTAAACTTTGCAACATTCCTAATGGCTTTTGGTGCTCCGCCTTTACCATTTGACAAATGAGGCACTTAGAAACATATTCATAAAATGAGTCCTAAGGTCATGGTACATTTTATTCACACTAGGGTGAATATTAAGCTTACTCATATATGCCTTTTGCAACACTTGTTGCCTTAAGTCACTCGGCACATAAAGCCGATCACCATAGTAAAGCAACCTATCCTTGTACAGAAATTCCTTAAGTATGGTACCATGGCTTTTATCCCCAGAAACTCTCTTCAAGTTTTGGTCATTGTCTTGACTTTCTTTAACCTTAGCCAGCCATGTTGACTGAATCTTAAGGACTGTAACTTGAGCCATTTCCTAGTCTCATCATGTTTCAAATAAGACCAAGAACTATTCCACAATGAAACTTTCTGAGGTAGTAGCTGCTTGATCCTTGGAAAGAATTACACTAGAATACTTATGGTCAAGGCATCGGCCACCACATTGCCTTTACCAAAACAATAGTCTACCAAGTAATTATAATCCTTGATATACTCGATATACCTTCTTTGCCTCATGTTCAAGTCCTTTTGGGTAAACAAATACTTTCGAATTTTATGGTTCGTAAACATCTTAAAAGACCTTCCTATAAGGTAGTGTCCCTAGAGCTTTAAGGCAAACACAACAGCTGCCAACTCAAGATCATGCACCTGGTAGTTCAACTCCTTTGGCCTTAACTGCCTAGACCTATATGCAATAACTTGGTTATCTTATATAAGCACACATCCTAATCCTGTGCTAGATGCATTAGTATACACCAAAAAGTCTTATGCAAATCTGGTAAGATCAAGATAGGAGTAGAAATTAACCTTTTCTTAAGCTTCTGAAAACTTTCCTCACCCTTAAAAGTACAGATGAACTTCTATGACTTATTTGTCAAGGCAATCAATGAAAAAGCTATCACGGAAAATTTCTCAATGAACCTTTAGTAATAGCTCACCAAACCCAAAAAACTTTGAATTTCATTTACAGTTGTTGGGCATTTCTACTCCACCACTGCCTTACCTTTTTCTAGGTCAGCACTTAGTCCTCGAGCATTTACGATATGCCTGAGGAAAGTAATTTTACTTGCCCAGAATTGGCACTTAGAAATTTTTACTTAATAGTGGTTGTCTTTAAGCACTTGTAAAGCTATCCTTAAATGTTCCTCATGTTCGTGGGGAGTCTTAAAGTACACCAAAAAATCATCAATGAACACCTCACCAAACTGATCTAGGTTGGCCCTATAACTCCAATTCATGGCATCCATGAAACTATGAAAGCATTAGTCACCTAGAAAGGCATAACCGTGTACTCATAATGCTCATACCTAGTCCTGAATGCAGTCTTTAGAATATCTTCATCTCTTACTCTTATATGGAAATATCTAGACCTTAAGTCTATTTTTGAAAAGGCATTTCCCTTCTTAATCTATCAAATAAGTCATCGATCCTGGGCAATGGGCATTTGTTCTTTACAGTTACTACATTCAGTTTCCTATAATCTATACACAAATTCAAGGTTTCATCCTTTCTTTTCACAAATAACACTGGGGCACTCCACAAGGAAACACTTGGCCTTATAAAGCCCTTACCAAGCAACTCTTCTAACTACTTTTATAGCTCATCCATTTTAGGCGCTGACATTTAAAATGGAGGTATGAAAATCGATTCTGCCCCAGGCTGTAAGTGTATGGAGAATTCAATCTCCTTAATTGGAGGTAATCCTAGGAAGTCTATAGGAAAAACTTATGAAAATATATTGGCTATTGGGATTTCCTTAAGTTACTCCTTAACCACCACCCTATTCAATGAGTAATATACTTCCTTACTCATAATAGGAATGAACTCCATCAACTTAAGGTGCAAGCTTTTAGTACTACTTGCCAAACCGCCCATGCAACTCACACTTACCCCCGAGGCATCCTCAAGTGTGACCTTACAACCTGCACAGTCGATCTAGGCCCTATACTTATTTAACCAATCCATTCCAAGGATAATATCATATAGTATCAAAGCTAAAACCCAAAGCTCACACAAGAACCTATGATCTCTTAACTTCAAAGGATACCCTTTAACCATTTCATTGCTGAAAATGATATTCCTCCCAACAGTCTTAATAAACTTCATCTCATCCATCGCAATTCTTTGTAAACCCAACTTGAAAACCATGCTCAAGGAAATGACAGAAATAGTAGCACCAGTATCAAACAAAATCTTAATACTATTGCCCTGAACATCAAAGATACCTTGCATAGCCATAAGCTCTCTAGGTGTTTGGTCTATCAAGTTGAAAACACATGGTTGCACAAGGGTTTCGGTACATGCATTGCTAGCTCCTGAGACTTCTAACTTTCCTTGCCTTGCTCTTGGCTAGGCCTTGGGCACTCAGCCCAATGTCCCAGCTAGTGGCAGTAATTGCAGATATCGGTCCCAAGGATGCATGCTTTGTTACCATGAAATTTTTTACACTTAGAGCAATCACCCTTCTAGATCTTTTTGCCTTTCCTACAATGACCTTGGTTTCCTACCAAGTTAGGCCTTTTGCCCCACAACCTTAAGTGAATCGGGACCCATAGCTCAATGGCCTTATCCTTGGGTTTCACCTCCATCAACTACCTTTCCAATGCCAAGGCCTTTTGAACGGCCTCATGATTGGTCTAAACTCTAATAATAGTCAAGAAACTTTTCAACTCCATCTTAAGTGCATGAATGAACCTTTTTGCTTTAAGTTCATCCTTCTCGGCCATATGAGGAGCATACTGGAAAAAAGAACTAAACTTCTTCTCATACTAATGGACGATCAAGCTTCCTTGAGCCAAATTATCAAACTCTATCCTCTTTTGATCTTGGGCCCCTTACTATTGAACTCATTCAGGAATTTCTTTTCAAACTCGGTCCAATCAAGTTTTTTGGGCTTTTGCCCAAGTTTACCTTCATTGTAAGACTTAAGTTTCTCCATGACATCTTTCCACCACAAAGAAACCTTGACTTCTAAGAAGAAAGGCACTAAATCCATCTTGGCCTTATCATCCAACTTCATGTTCTAAAAAATTTTGTTGGTTTGTGATGCCTAGAAGCATCTTCGTTGTGTGACATGGTGAGGCCTGGAGGGACTTTCAGTGAGGAAGAAGACTTGAAGTAGAGGTTTCCCAAGAGAATCTGCCTGAAATGCTCAGAAAATAGTGGTTAGGAGGTCCCCAAAGTCTTTTTCCAGGGGGGGAACCTCCAACGCCCAAGTGAGTGTTTTGGAGGTGAAGAGAAAATAATAAGTAAGGAAGTTTTCTCTTTTGAGTCCAATCCCTCCTTTTACCAGGGGTCCTTACCGAATATTTATAGAAGGGCGAACAGTAGAAGTCCGCTTGACGTGGGTGGCCTAGATTATGACACGTGTTCGGTCGGATACAATTCACATCCTCAAGGAGAAGGAGAGTATCTAGCCGACCACAGGCCACCTGGCCAGGAGCCTAGGCCGTGCGAGGGCGGCATGTCAGAGCATCTCTACCGGTGGCGTGTCAGAGTGTGTCTGGGGCGACGTGTCAGGGATGTGTCAAAAGCTCCTTAATTGCTTTTGCTGTGCTCCTGAGGTCCCTTTGGTAGAGGAGACCTCTTCAGAGCAGGAGAACTATCTTTTGAGGTTACTTTAGTATCTCAGGAATATCCTTGCTGAGGGTGGCCCTGTTTGGGGACATTCTCTTTTGTCGAGGACGGTTCGGTTGTCTTACCGAGGTTGACACTATCGTCCCCAGGGATGAAGAATTACCGAGGTCAGAAGTGGGAAGGGCCAAACATCCTTCTTCCCGAAGTTGATGCCTCTCCACATCCTTTTTCCCGAAGTTGATGCCTCTCCTTCTAAGGGTGGTGCCTTACCCAAGCCTATGGGTTTGAAAGGTGATAGGCACCTCGGCTATCAATTTGGTACAACCATCTTTCAGCAGCATCAGGAACACCTACACCATTGAACTTTGGAGTGTTGATATCACGGCATATTGAAAAGTCCCATATAGTCCAGAGTAATGGATTTCCTCCTCCTTCTATGGGGATGGATATCCTCCTCATCTTTTTCCTCATTATCCTTTTTTATGTTCACTTGAGCATGTTCATGCACTTGCTTTTAACCTTGCACTTACCCTTTGGGGTGGGGGATTTTTCCCTTGACCTTGGTGCACTATTGGGCCTTGTTGCACTTCAGTTCTTACCCCATTAAGGTCCTCCAAGGTCTTCTCTTTGTTTGGAGGTTAAGCACACTCCTCAAGTAGGATAGCCATGCCATATAGCATCTGGTCCATAGACTCATTGAGCCTCCATAACAAAGAAACCACTTCTTTTATGTCTACCTTATTTGGATCACTAGTTCTCATACTAAGAGCCTAAGCCTCAGCAGTAGCACTTGACCAAGTATTAACCATGATACCTGTAACCAAAGCCAGAAGACCATACCCAAAGCAACTTATAAGTAGTACTAACTACACTTAGCACAAGGAACACTTAGATTTTAATTCACTTATTAGCTGTACTAGGACCATTAACCAATGCCCCGGATTACTTAAATGGCAGGCCCTATAGGACTGTAATCCCACTTAGTTACTATTGGTTAGCCATTACAACTAGTTTCTTAGCCTACCCTGTAAGAAGATATGCATAAGTTTGTCTTGGCGATGCAAACAAATAAGTAAATCATTTACAAAAACATCACTCGAGCATTGTCTTTAAAAAGTACTTAAACTGTGCCAAGACAATGAAATACTAGTTACTTCAACTTCAAGTAATAGTTTGTGCACACTCAACAACACTAACATGCAACCAAAAGTAACTGAATAGTTTAACACCGTAATGTGCCCTAATAGAGGCAACATCTTAGTACACAAGGTACTATATACATACAAGACAGAATCCTTAATTAAGATCCATTACTTGAGCCCTACCTTTGAGCTGTCAAGCTTCAAGTGCAATCACATTTCTTATCCGTCTGCACTACTTAGCCTTTAAACTGTAAAAGCATAACACTTAGTTAATACAAAGCTGAACTAACAAGTATAATTAGAATCTAAAAAATTCTGAAGAATAAGTACCTACAAAAAGAGTAAACTTAGCCCACAACTATTCATTAGCTATTAAGCTCGGTGTTAGAAGTTGTACAACAAACTAAGGGAGTGAGTACATGAATGTACTCAGGAAGTGTCCTTTAGGGTACTTGGAAGAAAGATGGCTAGCAAGCATGCAATATGGCATACAAACAAACAAGCAACCAACTAACAACCAACACAAAACCAACAAAAAAGATATGTAATGCATGAATCTGTGATATGCAATATACACAATACTTGGGACTTCTTACACCTTAGGTGTCTTGTTCTTGCTGTGTGCTCAAACGGTGGAGGTACTTGAGACATTGGCCCTTGTATCTTATATCCTTAACCTCCTTTAGTTCCCATTTATGGGTCCTAGGTCATCACTTCCTTTCAAAACTTACTCGTCTTACCCTTAACTTATTGTGCAAGGTAGCCATCTTATGTTGTCTAACTTTCCAAGCTCCTTAGTGGCTTACTTACCAAACCACATGGTTTGGTTAAGATCCCCTTAGGTTTCTTCCTCATCTCCCTAAAGGTCAAAAATCTAACTCTTGGGCCAATGAAGACTCCAAAACCTAACTTAATCCTTCTAGTGCCCCCTTGATAACTTGAGCACTTATACCCCTTGCCACTTTACTTAGATATACCTTAACCACTCCACTTAACTAGTAATTAAATATTGCATAATTCATGACTTAGGAATAAGTCTTAGACCCAACCGAGGCTATAGAACATTTTAGAATAACCTAGGGATGATAACTGAGAGATTAAGACACTCTTTGGAGGCCTCAAGCATGAGGGACTTATGCCTTGGCAATGCCATCGATGATGCATTACAAACAGCATCAATTCTTATGTTTCCTAAAAAATCACTTGTGACGCATTGCGTCACCATAGTGACACATCGCTAATGTTTTTCTAGCATTACGCAACGGTGTGCGAATTTGCACAAAACTTGCTCAAACTCTCAGTACTCAAAGCCAAATCACATGGATTTTGTTTCTACTTCATTCCCACATATAAAACTACATTTATATACCTTATTTTACATAAATTAACTTGAACCCTTAACTCAAATTTAGCCACAAAGCAAGGACAAAGCACAAGCACGCTTGAGTTCAACTTAGCTCTCTTGAGTTCCAAACCTAAAACCAATGTGATATGGCACCAAGAACCCCAAATTAAGACCATCTCTAGCAACTCAAAAAACTTAAAACCAACTCAAGAAAAACCAAGAAGCTTACCAGGATTTTCAAGCCCAAAACAAGAATCAAAGAACTAAATGAGAGCAAAAACACCAAGAGTAAGTTAGAGGCTTCTTGGATTGACCTTGGGACCTTCAAATTTGATGGAAACTTGAAGGATAAGGGTGCTTTGAAGTAAGAAATCTTATGGGGAGAGGGAGCTATGAAATTGGGAAAGAAACAAATGGGTAGAGGAAGTTAAACTTACCCAAAATATCCTAACCACCCCACTAAGTCATAATTCTTGATTTTTTACCTTTTGGGCCTCAAGTTTTTCTTTGATTCACTTTGGTCACTAAAAACACACCTAAAACCATCCCTCTTTAGTCCTAAATAGTTCAAAAGCCTCTTACACTTAGCCTCTTAGACACTTAAGCCACTTAAGACATAAATGTCTCAATGTTGCACTTAGTGAAATTTTTACACTTTTACTCCAAAAGATGGTTCTGATACCTAGAATAACTTATGATCTTAACTTAATTAGTCAAAATTCCTTACATGAGCTTAATTTCATCAAAATTACAGTCATGCCACTCTCTTAGGTCAAAATTACCATTTTGGCCTTTTGACTCTTAAGAGCCAAATTACCCTTAAGAGCTCACCCTTACTTTATACTTAGCTTGTCTTTCTAACTTAATAAGATGCTAACTTGAGATACTTAAGTGAAAACACTTGAATGAAACTCACTTACTTGGTTGAAGCCAATTGTTAACTAGGAGAGTTGTCACTAGTCGCGAGTGGGTTAGGCTTTGATTCCTTGTTCACCGGCAACAGCGGAGCAAACTATGGGCTGGATTGTACTGTGATAGAAGTGGTGACCTTGGAGATGCCTTTCTTGATGACCGATGGGGTTTGGCAGTGGTGAACAGAAGACCTAGGATGGTGGGTGTTGTATTACAAGCATTTTCTTCCCTTATTTCAATGTCACCGTCGACGGGTAATGCACGAGGGTAGCTGGTTAGCATGTGGCGAGGTGACGGTGGCCAATTGGGATGGCTAACTGAGGTAGATTGGCAGCAGGGCAATGTTAAGTAGTGAACAGAAAGGCTTCAGAGGTGGCGGCGGTCTGGGAAAAAGGTTAAGGTCTGTAGAGGTGAGCTACCACAATCTAGGGGGCTGAAGCTATAGTTTTACCCTTTTTCTTGCAAAGTTTAGGGTTACAAATTTCCCCCATTTTCCTTCTTCTTTTTCCATCTAGTAGTGACCCATATTTATACTAAGGGAGTTTTAGGTGAGATTAACCAAGTTTTTAGATTTTAAAACTCATCCAAATCAAATTTGGATAGAGTTTAAACCTCTTCGGATGTGATTTGGTTAAAATACTTATCCTAGTCTAGAAAAACTCTTGAGTTGCTGATTTTGCCCCAGATTCTACGTGAATTCCTAATTTCACCCAATAGTTTCCTATTTTGTCAATTGATCTCAAAACTTTGCAAAATTTTCCAGATTTTCCTAATCCTTTATAAACTTGCCAGATTTACCTCAAACTTTTTGGGTTTGATAGATTTGACAAGAAATTAACATTTTTGCCTAGAACTTTCTAAAAAACTTCCAATTCACACTTAAACTCTCTTTTCTCCTAAGCTAATTAATTAGTACCTAAACTAAATTAATTCCTATTTTGACCTTAAATGACCATACTAAATTCCAAAATTTTTATAACATGAACAAAAATATAACCTAAATGTAACTAGACCAAATAGCCCTAAAATAGCAAAAATGACCGGATAAAATTGGGTGTCAACAGCTGCCCCCATTTTCATGTTTCATGGAATATGATGCATGCAAAGCTATTACCAAATTTTGTTTGGCACCTAACTTGGACATTGAGAACCTTTTCACTACTAAAACTCTTGACGAGAAAACCATTTTTCTCCTTCCTTTTGAGGTTAAAAAACCTTCCTCATTGTCTCTACAATATGAACTCTCCTATCATTTAAGAATATAACGAGAAAAACACTTTTCTCCTTCTTTATCTAGCTTAAAAACTCTCCTAGCCTTTTGCAATAAGAACTTTCTTATTACTTTCAAACTTAAAAGGTGATGCCCCGAGGCATCTTCGTTTGTTGTCATGTTGACGGGTGGGGAGACTTCCTGAGGAGGCGAGCGCCTAGAGCTCTGGTTTCCCAGCTGAGTGTGCCTGAAAAGCTCAAAGAAGAGGTTAGGAGGTCCCCGGTTTGCTTTTCCGGGGAGGACCCTCCGACGCCCAAGTCAGTTTCCTGAGTGAAAGTGGAGGAAGAACACTAAGGGATCAAGTGTCTTGCCTGTTTTGTGTTTTCTCAGAGGGAGGAAAATGCCCCATCCTTTGCCCAGTCCCATTTCCTAACATTTATAGGAGTAGCTGGTCCGTTCAGATCATGACACGTGTTCAGTCGGATTTAATCTGTACTTTTGGACCTAGGGGACAGGCAGCCGTTTGCAGCCTCCTTTAGCCCTGGACCCGGACAGGTTGTGTCAGGACTGGGGCGGCTGCGGCGTGTCAGTTCGTCGTTCTGATGTGACGTGTAGGGCTTGTGGGCGAGATGTCAGAGGCTCCTTAAATGCTCATATCGTACTCCCGAGGTCCCCAGGGCGAGGTCGCCCTTCGGTGCGTGCACCCTCTTCGGATTCTATCCGTCTTTTGGTGCTAGCACCTTCTTCGGAATCTATCCCATAGTTCTGGGAGTTCCCTTGATGAACACCTTCTTCGGGACTTATACCCATAGTCTGGTGATTCCCTAGTTCAGGTGTTTCTTGTTCGGGGAAGATCCTCTTCGGGGCTTCTGACTTCGGGGATATTCTTCCTTGCTTCAGAGAGATGGCTTTCTTACTCGAAGACGGTCAGTTTGGCCCCTCGATGGAGACGGTGTTATCCTCGAAATTCCTGACGAGCTAACCGAAGTCTCGAGCTCATAGTGTTTGACTTCGCACCTTCCGAGGTCAGTAAAGATCCTCTCTTGGGTGACGTCAGACCCCTCGGCCAATATTCTGGCAGGGAGTTACTACCGAGGAGGCAATAGCCTTTGGCTATCACAGGCCCCCCTCCGAAAAGCCGAAGTGAGAAACTTCGGTTCATCGGTTTTCGGGTCCTGTGGTTGTGATATCTGCGCCGAAGACGACTTCATCTGCCTGAAGCGATGGGCAGCCCTTTTTGCGTCCTCGAGGCGCGAGAAGATAGGCTGTCCCTGTGCCGAAGATACACCTTTTGCCCGAAGTGACAGGCTGTCTCTTGGTGTCCTCGTGGCGAGGGAAAATAGGATAACCTTTTTCCGAACATAGACCTTTTGCCCAAAGTCACAGGCTGTCTTTTGGTGTCTTCTAGGTAACCTACTTTTTTGCCTTTATAGGTCTGCTCATGCGTCGCGTCCTGTGTCCAGCAGAGTCAGTCTAGGGCGGCGCCTCTAGACCAAATGGTGTCAGAGGGCGTGCTCGACGTGATGGACGACACGTGGCACGTTTGCTGCGCGATGACCGACACATGGCACACTATTTATTGGGTGGGAATGCACTGAGTACGGCAGGCGCGACTTTTCAGGTGCATTTAGCAGTTATGGCGACGCTTCGCCTTCCGAGGGGTACTAATGACGACGGTTCACCTGGCCTTCTCGGCCTATATATACCAGCCCTGTCATAACCCTCTTTTTGCTTCTGCTTTTGTTTTCTTCTGCCTTCTAATTCTCTCCCGATTTTCCGCGGCGGTTCTCCTTTTTCAGGCGTTTTTCCGACCACTTTTCACGACGGCTTCCAGAAATCCAGATTCCGGCAAGACCTTTGGTGGGTTTTACTCCTTTTGCTTTTTTCAAAGCTTGTTCTTTGTTTTCCCCGAACTCGTTTTCCTTGTTTTTCCTGAACTCGTTTTCATCATGCCTGTTCCCGAGAGTTGGCAACCTCTTCTTTCTCACCCCTGCTGCACTACTCCGGCAAAACTAGCAAAGTGGAAGAAAAAGTTTTTCTTACCCTCTTACTCTGTGACGAGGTTGCCCCGTCCTGACCAATTTCCTTTCTCTAACCGAAGTGATGAAATCACCGTTTTCCGAGCCCAACTGAAGGCCGGACTTCGGTATCCCCCCCCGGAGATGGTTAGCGCATTCTGCAACTTCCATGGCATTGCCGTTAACCAACTCCCACCGAACTCGTACTGCTATTTCAACGCCTTCCTCTGTATGTGCGGCGTTTTCAAAATAAAACCTCACTTTGTAGTTTTTCTCCAGTACTACAAGCTCTTCGTGGTCCCGAAGGGTGGCTTCTACTTTATGCTACCTCGGGGATCCGGGAGCAAAAAGTATACGTTCACCTTCGCCACCAAAGACAGCTGGCAAGGGTGGCAACAAAAATTCTTTTTCTTGAAGAAGTCGGAGACTTGGTCGCACGTCCCGACCAAGTGGGCTCAGGGGCGGCTCAAGATGGATGTTGTTGACCCGAAGATACTGCTAGACGCCGACGTAGCACCTATCTTTGAGGACTTCGACAGGCGCATCCGGGCTGTCTCTGACTGGGCTGCCGAGGTCTCTCCTCGTGCCCTTTACCCCTTTCCGATCAACTGGAGGCTCATGACCGAAGAGGTCCTTCGGGAACTCAAGGTGGTAAAGGAGCATGAGACAGACCTCAACATGCCGAAACCGACTTATTCGGGGAAGGACTCCTGGCTCGTGAAACTCCTTTGGGGGAATGAGACTTATGAGTCGTTTTATGAGAGTAAGTTACTTTCTCATTTTTCCCTTCATAACTTCATCTTGGACTTACACTGATCTTCTTTTTCTTTTTTCAGAGATGGGCGACGACGCGGCTGCCTTCTACAAGGCTCTTTTTACCAGGCAGGCCGAGAGGGGCGAACAGACAAAGAAGGCCGCCTCTCGGAGGTGGAAGCAGACTTCGGCCGGCCCTCCTGCCAAACGGGCAAAGAAAACTGCTCCTTCCTCTTTTCCGCAAATTCCGGAGGAGGTAGGCGAGGAGCCCGAAGACCCTGTTGCCCCTTTGCCCGAGGTTCCTTCTGTCAACGTCCCTTCTTCCGACGTCCTTCCTCAAAGCCCCACGCCTTCGCACGCTCTTTTGGAGGGCGATGGGGAGAAGACCCCTTCTGCTGAGGAACGGCGCCAAATAAAAGGCAAGGGGATCTCTACTGAGGCGACGTCGATTCTTGACGACGACGTTACCGAGGTGCCAGTAGGTTTGTACTTTGTCCAATTTTTCTGGCCTATTGTGCAGCGGAGGTGGCCAATTTTTCTAGCCTTAACCAATTTTTCTGCCTTGTTGTGCAGCGGAGGTGGCCGCTTCTGACTGGGTTGCTGAACACGCCCGCAAGAGGGCCTTTCGGGATGCGAAAGTCCCAGCAGGGAAAGTTCTGAAGGAGCCTTTCTGGATGTTCACGGAGGACATGAATATGTACTCCGAGGACTGTCCCGAGATGGCCAGGCAGATGTGCAAAGGGGTGCTTACTGAGGCCTCTTACAAGGCCCTTACGGCGGCTTACCCAGGCGACATCTCTTTGGCCGCCAAACTCACTGAACATGCCGCCCAGGTACGCTTCACTGTTTCCTCAGTGCCAATTTCGCCTTTGCTTTTTACTTAGCATCATTTTCCCTTTGTTTGCTTCTTCTCTTTTTTTTTTTTTTTTTTTTTTTTTTTTTTTGCAGCTGATGGGGTATGCGGGGTTGCTCCGTGTTCGGGTGGCGCGAGAGTCAGAAAGGAGGGCGTCACTCTGGGACCTTTACACCAAGACGAAGGCCCAGTGTTCGGCGTTGGCTGCCGACAATGCTCAGCTGAAGCAGTCTTCAGAGAAGGAAATTGCTGAACTTCGGGAGGGGTTCATAAAAGAGAAAGAGGAACTTGAGAAAGGCACCTCCCAGAAACTTTCCGACATCGGCTCTCGGATGGCGGAGCTGACTTCGATCGTAGAAACGATGCAAAAGGATAAGTCAGAAAGTGACGCAGTCCTTGCGAAGACGCTCGCGGAAAAGTCCCAGCTTGAAGCCGAGGTCGCATCTCTGAAGAAGCCTTCAGAAGAGAAGAAGAAGATGAAGGCATTGAAGAGAAAGCTCAAGGATCTGGAGAAGGATTACACGGATCTGGAGAAGGACTATGCAAATTTGGCGGTCAAGAAGCAGGAGTCCGATGATATGACGAAGTTGGGCTTTCAAGACGGCTTCTGTCTTGTTCGGCACCAAATTCTGCAGAAGTTCCCAGATTTTGACCTCTCCTTCCTGGAAGGCATGAACAACCGTAAGGAGCCTCGGTGGACTTGGTCCAAGATCGAGCACTTGAAACTGCCTCCTTCTCTCCCGGCGCCGAAGGCTGCTGACAAAAGCACAGAGGCTGGCAGTTCTCAAGACGCCGAGGTTCCTTAGTACTAGGGCCTTTTGTCTTCATTTTCTTCTTCTTTTTTGTAGTCTTTCAGCAACTTTCTTCTCTGTAAGCACTCTTTGGCTCAATGGATAAAAATTTGGCTAAGTATTTTTGCCAGATTCCTTTGTTTCCCACTGTCCCGAACATAATTCGCTCGAGAGACTTCGGAATACCATACTTTTGCTTTTCTTTGTCCCGAACATATTCGCTCAAGAGACTTCGGAAAACCATACTCTTGCTTTCCTTCGTCCCGAACATATTCGCTCAAGAGACTTCAGAAAACCTTACTTTTGCTTTCCTCGGCGATTGCTTTCCTGAGATTCTTGTTTTGTACTTCTTCAGAACTTTTTACTTGGACAAATTTTTCCAACTTGTGCAATACAACTTTCCCACCAAACTTTTTAGGCATAGAATTTTTTCAAGGCCTCTGAGTGCCAAGTGTTTTTTAATTCTATGCCTTCGGCATCGCCGAGCTATAAACTCCTTTTCGTACTTCGGCAAGTACCAGGTAGGGTCCTTCCCAATTTGCGCGAAGTACCCCGTGGGACGGCTTTCGGGGTGCAAATTCAGCCTTTCGGAGAACGAGGTCTCCCTGCTTTATTCCCTTTGGCCTGGCGCGTAGGTTTATGGCTGCTGCTACTCTTTGTCGGAAAGCTTTTCTTCTCAGCTCGGCTACTTCTCTGTGTTCGCCGACGAGGTCAAGCTTGGTTCTCAGGCCGAGGTCATTTCCTTTTTCATCGAACACTTGGACTCGTATTGATGGTTGTACTACCTCAACAGGGATGATGGCCTCTGTACCGAAGACGAGTTAAAAGGGCGTTTCCCCTGTGGCTCTTCGGGGTGTTGTTCGGTAACTCCATAACACGCTTTGGAGTTCTCCTGGCCATTTCCCTTTTTCTTCCCTTAGTCTCTTTTTCAGACCATCTTTTATGGTCCTGTTAGATACTTCCACCTGCCCATTACTTTGGGGGTGAGCTACTGGGGCGAAGTGCATTTTTGTCCCAAGGTCGCTAATGAACTCTTGGAATCCTTTGTCTATGAACTGGGATCCATTGTCCGCTACGAGTACCCTCGGTATGCCAAATCTGCATACGATGTTTTTCCATACGAACTTCTGCACTTCTTTTGCCGAGATAGTTGTCAGAGGTTCTGCCTCGACCCACTTAGAGAAATAGTCTACTGCTACTACGCAGAACTTTACGCCTCCAGGCGCCGTTGGGAGTGGCCCAATGAGATCTATGCCCCAAACTGCGAAGGGCCAAAGATAGTCTGCCGAAGTCACGAACTCCGAGGGTGTTCTTTGGATGTTCGCATGTCTCTGGCAACTACCACATTTCCGAACGAACTGCTTGGCGTCCTTTCTCAGGGTAGGCCAGAAGTATCCTTGGCGAAGTATCACTGCTGCCAGGGCGTTGGTTCCGATGTGCGAACCACAGGCACCTTCGTGAACTTCTTCGAGGATTATTTCAGTATCCTGTTCACTAACGCACCTCTGTAGTGGATTTGCATATCCTTGCCGATATAGTTCTTCTCCAATTAAGAAGAAACGTCCGGAGCGCCTTCGCACTTTTGCAGTTTCGCTGGGGTCTTCGGGGAGTGTGTTGGTTGCGAGATACGTTTTGATTGGTGCTTTCCATCCTTTCCCCGAGGTCTCTATACTTAACACCGCGATGCTGGGGTGGCTTAGTACTTCGGTACAAGTTTTGCACTTCGCCAAACAGTTTGCCTCAGCATTTTCTCGTCGGGGTACGTTCTCGATTTTCACGACGTCGAACTCCCGAATAAGCTTTGTTACCAACTCATGGTATTTCGCCAAAGTCGGGTCTTTCGCGCCATAGTCCCCTGCCATTTGCCGGACCATCAGCTGGGAGTCACTGTGGGCTTTCATGTTTCTCACACCAATTTTTCTGGCCAGGCGTAATCCTGCTATGAGGGCCTCATACTCGGCCATATTGTTGGTGGCGTTGAAACTGAACTTGATGGCCTTCATTACTTCTAGGCCTTCGGGGCCTCTGATAATCACTCCAGCTCCCTGGTGTTCGGATCCTGAGGCCCCGTCAACATATAACGTCCATTCTGGCTCGTCTTCGCCCGAAAACGAATGTCCCTCCTCGGTGTTTGGTACTTCGGCGATGAAGTCTGCCAAAGCTTGAGCTTTTATAGCTTTCCGGGGTTCATACGTGATGTCGTGTTCGCCAAGCTCTATACACCACTTGGAAAGCCTTCCCGAGTGATCAACTTTCCTCATAACATCCCGTAGAGGCAGGGTACTTCGGACGATAATGGGGTGAGCCTAAAAGTATGGCCGCAGCCTTCTCCCTGCGAGCACTAAGGCGTATATAGCTTTTTGAAGCAAAGGGTACCTGACTTCGGCGCCATGCAGGGACTTGCTGACATAGTAGACCGGCCATTGCTTTGGCCCTTCTTCTTTCACGAGGACCGAGCTCACAGCTTTCTCCGTGACGGCGAGGTATAATACGAGGGGCTCTCCCTCCCGAGGTTGCCGCAAGGTCGGCAGGCTGGCCAAGTAGACTTTGAGTCCTTCCCAGGCTTTTTGGCAATCTTCATCCCAAGGATGACCATTCCTTCCGAGGTCGCCTTCCATATTTGCTGCCTTTGTAAGGACTTTGAAGAAGGGTTGACACCTATCTCCGTACCTGGAAATAAACCTGCTCAGAGAGGTTATTCTTCCGGTGAGTCTTTGCACGTTTTTGACTGTGGCAGGAGTTCGAAATTCAAGCAGAGCCTTAATCTTCTTGGGGTTAGCATCGATGCCTCTTTCGGATACCATGTACCCAAGGAACTTTCCCGAGGTCACTCCGAAGATGCATTTCTCAGGATTAAGGCGGATCCCGAAGGCTCTGAGTTTTTGGAAGGTTTCCTCTAAATCTGCAACGTGGTAGCCACGCAGTTTGCTTTTGACTATCATATCATCAACATAAACCTCCATGTTCCTCCTATTTGGTCTTTGAAGACCTTGTTCATCAGCCTCTGGTAGGTGGCTCCTACATTCTTGAGCCCGAAGGGCATTCTAATATAGCAATATGTTCCTCCCTCGGTGATGAAGGCAGTCTTCTCTTCATCTTCGAGATCCATCCTTATCTGATGGTAGCCACTAAAAGCGTCCAGGAAACTTAGGAGCCCGTATTCGGCAGTTGAGTCTACCAGTTGGTCTATTGGCGGAAGAGGATATGAATCTTTCGGGCAAGCATCGTTCAAATTTCTGAAGTCGATGCACATCCGGAGCTTACTACTTCCTTCTTTTGTGGCAATTACCACGTTGCTTAGCCATTCGGGGTGGTTTACCTCCCGGATAACGCTAGCGTCTATCAGACGCTGGACTTTGTCTTGACGAATTCACTTTTGTGAGCTGAGATGTTCCATTTCTTTTGCCGGACAGGTTTTACTTCCGGACTCGCTTTGAGGCTATGCTGGATTACGCGAGGGTTTACCCCTGGCATGTCCTTCGGCGAGTAGGCGAACAGATCTTTATTTGTAAGCAGAAAAGATACAAGTTTTTCCTTGTCTCCTTCGGCCATGCTTTTCCCTATTCGGGTACTACGGCCTGGGACAAGCTCTACTTTTTCTGTTTCCGCTTTTGTGGGATCTTCTGCCTCGCCCCTTTCCAGCTCTTTTGCTTCTACAGCATGTGCTAAGTTGCTTGCTGGAGCCTTTCGTGCTCTGACGAACACCTTTCTCACCTCGCCTTGATCAATGAAGATCTTTGCGTCTCCTTCTTTGGTGGCGAAGGTGACGGTCAAGTACTTTACATCAGGGCGAATGTGCAAATTTCCCTGTGTCTGTCTGCCGAGGATGGCGTTGTATGACGAAGGAACGTCCATGACTATGAATCTTGCCATGGTAGAGGCGAACAACTCAGCAGTTCCTTTCTCCGAAGTTCCTTTCATCATCAAGGGGAGGTCGATCCACCCGAGGACAGGTAGCTCAGATGGTCCTACGCCGAACGTAGGTGAAGTAACAGCCTTGAGGTCACTCCTGGATACGCCCAAGCTTGGCAGCAAATGTGAGAACAAGACGTCTGCGTTTGACCCATCGTCCAGCAGTACCCTCTTGACGTCCCAGTTTCCTATCCTTGCCATTATCAGCAATGGATCGTCATGGGGAAATACGATGGTGGAGCCATCCTCGCGGGCCAATTTTTTCGTTGGGCTCTAATATTCCATCACCGCTATTTCTCTGGCCCTTCTTTTTCTTTCCGAGGATGGAAGTCCGGTTGTGATCGTCTGTATTACTCCTGCTGAAGGTGGAGGACGCCTTCTCGGACTTCGATTCCTTCGCCTATCTGAATCGTAATCCTCGTCATCGGGCTTTCCTTCTTCCTTTTTTTTCCCCTTCGGGGAAGGTATTCTCAAATAACGCCGAAGCTGGCCCTGCTTTATCAGTGATTCAATGTATTTTTTCAACTGAAAGCAGTCTTCGGTGTCATGACCGTGATCACGGTGGAACTGACAGAACTTCTTCATGTTCCTTCTGTTGTCAGCAGTCATGCCCCTCGGTCGTTGGATTTCAGCCCCCTGTTTTTCCAATGCCATGAGGACGTTAGCCCTCGTGGTGCTCAGAGGTGTAAAGTTTTGGGGCTTCCTTCCTCCTAGTCGCATTCTCCGAGGTCGGCCTAACTGTTCCGTTGGACACCGGGCTTGCTAGCTGGACCCTTCGCCACGAGCGTGAATATGGTCAGCTTTTGGTCCGGTCATTCTCAGCTCTTCGGCTGTCATATGTTGTTCAGCCCTTCGGTAGAATTCTCCCAGCGTGTCCGGGGGATCTTTGGAGAATTCATAAAACAAGTGCGAATCCCTCCGGAGGCCCCTCGTCATGGCGAGGATGTGGATTTCGGGACGAAAATCCGGAACACTGAGGGCCTCTCTGTTGAACCTCTCGACATAGTCACGGATGGTCTCCCCGTTTCTTTGTGCTATGTCAAACATCTGGACGGGCATCTTCGCCGTCGGCTTGCTCCCAATGAACTGTTGGGTGAATGCTGTGGACAGCTCCTGGAACCCCCTGATGTTTCCGGGAGGCAGGGAATTGTACCAGGCAGTTGCTGGTCCTGCGAGGGTGACTTCAAAGCACTTGCAGAGTGTAGCATCATCAGCCCCGTGTAGCACGATGCTGCGTTTGTACTTTGTTAGGTGGGCCTGGGGATCAGTCCGACCCTCGTAGGTCTCTAGCCGAGGTAGCCTGAAGTCACTTGGCATGGCCGCCTCGACCACTGTTCGGGTGAAAGGAGTTTCATCTCCAGAGACGGTTTCAGTTAGCCTGGCCCAAACAGGCTTGCGTGCCACCTGTTGTTCCACCCTCTCCAGTCTTGCCAAGACTTTCTCCAGGAGGAGCGTAGCACTGGGCTCCTCTTCCTGGTGCTTGGAGGTTCTTGGGTAAAAGGACTGTTGCCGTCTCTCTGGGGAACGACTTCGGTACCGAGGTGAGGGGGACCTTCCTTCTGGTGACAAACTTTTTCTGGACGGGACTTCGGGTCGTTCAGACCTCGCTTTTTCCGCCAGCCGTGCTCCGAGGGGTAAGTTATCTATCGAGGACTCTTCCCGTCGGTCCCCACTTCCCGAGCTATGATGGGTTGCCCTTGGGCTTTTCTCGCGAGGTCGTGCTGGCGAAGTGGGTTTTTGCGCCTGGGCTGGTTGCGGCCACCTTCGGTCTATCTGTTGTGTCATTTCAGCCACAACAGACCTCTGAAAGTCTCGTAAAAAACCCATGGTGATGACAAGAGGGCGTTCCTCTTCAGGCAAGGAAGTCTCTGGGGGACTTTGTTCGGTAGCTGGTTGGGTCTCAGGCGCGGACGGGGACTTCGGGAGTCCTTTGTCCTTCGAACGCCGAGTTTCGACAACAGCTACCTGGGAGTAGGTTCCCACAGACGGCACCAAATGATGCCCCGAGGCATCTTCGTTTGTTGTCATGTTGACGGGTGGGGAGACTTCCTGAGGAGGCGAGCGCCTGGAGCTCTGGTTTCCCAGCTGAGTGTGCCTGAAAAGCTCAAAGAAGAGGTTAGGAGGTCCCCGGTTTGCTTTTCCGGGGAGGACCCTCCGACGCCCAAGTCAGTTTCCTGAGTGAAAGTGGAGGAAGAACACTAAGGGATCAAGTGTCTTGCCTGTTTTGTGTTTTCTCAGAGGGAGGAAAATGCCCCATCCTTTGGCCAGTCCCATTTCCTAGTATTTATAGGAGTAGCTGGTCCATTCAAATCATGACACGTGTTCGGTCGGATTTGATCTGTACTTTTGGACCTAGGGGACAGGCAGCCGTTTGCAGCCTCCTTTAGCCGTGGACCCGGACAGGTTGTGTCAGGACTGGGGCGGCTGCGGCGTGTCAGTTCGCTGTTCTGATGTGACGTGTAGGGCTTGTGGGCGACATGTCAGAGGCTCCTTAAATGCTCATATCGTACTCCCGAGGTCCCCAGGGCGAGGTCGCCCTTCGGTGCATGCACCCTCTTCGGATTCTATTCGTCTTTTGGTGCTAGCACCTCCTTCGGAATCTATCCCATAGTTCTGGGAGTTCCCTTGATGAACACCTTCTTTGGGACTTATACCCATAGTCCGGTGATTCCCTAGTTCAGGTGTTTCTTGTTCGGGGAAGATCCTCTTCGGGGCTTCTGACTTTGGGGAGATTCTTCCCTGCTTCAGAGAGATGGCTTTCTTACCCGAAGACGGTCAGTTTGGCCCCTTGATGGAGATGGTGTTATCCTCGGAATTCCTGACGAGCTAACCGAAGTCTCGAGCTCATAGTGTTTGACTTCGCACCTTCCGAGGTCAGTAAAGAGATCCTCTCTTGGGTGACGTCAGACCCCTCGGCCAATATTCTGGCAGGGAGTTACTACCGAGGAGGCAATAGCCTTTGGCTATCAAGAGGAAAACTCTTTCTGCTTTTCTTGAGGGTTTAAGGAACCTTCCTTACCTTTTTCTCCATAGAAACCATTCTATGGAAGAGAAAAAATTTTCTCTCATTTCTTTCACCTTTGGCAGAGAACTCCCTCTTACCATGATTGGTAGAGAACTCTGTCTCTTTACCACCTCTGATGACCATTAAGGTAGACAACTCTGTCTCTTTACCACCTTTGATGACCTTTGAGGTTGACAACCATGTTTCTTTACCACCTTTAAATTCCTTTGAAGTAGAATACACTGACTCTTTACCACCCTTAATGACCTTTGAAATAGAGAACCCTGTCCCTTTAACACCTCTAATTTAACTCATATTATAAGAAAGAGAATTACTTTGCCTTTGAAAACTTGGTTTACCCTTGCAGTGGATGTGATGAGGTAGATAAATTTTTCTAGCTTAAAAACTTGGTTTGAAATAAGTTACAAGGAAGAGAATTACCTTCTTTTTATAATCTTAGTTTTAGCTTTTCTCTAGATATAATGAGGTAGAGAAAGCTTTCTCGTTTAAAACCTTGATTTAACCTAAATTACGAGGAAGAGAATTACCTTCTCTTTGGAACCTCGGTTTAGCTGTCCATTCGATTTGATGACGTAGATAAGCTTTTCTCATATAAAACTCTAGTTTGACCCAAGTTACGAGAAAGAGAATTACCTTCTCTTTGGAACGTCAGTTTAGCTTTCTATTCTATGTGATAAAGTAGAGAAACCTTTCTCTTTTAAAACTTCATCATGACCCATGTTACGACGAAGATAATTACCTTTTCTTTGAAACCTTGGTTTAGCTTTCCTTTAAATGTGATGAGGTAGAAAAACTTTTCTCATTTAAGTCATCAGTTTGACCCAAGTTATGAGGAAGAAAAGTACCTTCTCTTTGACCTCGATTTAGCTTTCCATTTGATGTGATGAGGTAGAAAAACATTTAAAACCTTGGTTTGATCTAAGTTACAAAGAAGAGAATTACCTTCTCTTTAAAACCTTGTTTTTAGCTTTCCTTTGATGTGATGAGGTAGAGAAATCTTTCTCATTTAAACCCCAGTTTAACGTATATGTCATATTGATTTCAATTTGTGTGAACTTACCTGGATCATAAAACTTCATTTGCTCAGATAACTTTGAGAAATTTTAGTCTCTAACCCTTCGTAGATGTTAAGTGTTTGAAACATTGCCTCTTTCCCTTGTCCAAAATATCTCCTATTCATGTGCTTTGACTAAATTCCTCCTTAGATGTCTACACCAACCTTTATTAAAACTCTCTTATGATAAAAGCATGATGGAAATGATATAATGATGCTCATGATGCATGCTTCTTAATTTTTGCATTTTTAGATTGACCTTGATGAAAACTGAGATGCATGAGTGAATTTTATAATTTTTTCAACATTACCTCTTATGATTATTTTCCTTGAGCTATTTGGAATTCTTTTTTACCTCACCAAGGATTTCATGCTATATGAAGGCTCAATAATCAATGCCTTTTTATTCCTTTCCTTTCTTTATGATCGTGCTGGTGCTTACTTTTTCCCCATGTTATCATATGAATGATTGGTTTTCTTCGAACTTAGGTTCTAATCCATAAAGCTTACCCCCACTATCTATTGAGCTTCTTTGCTGATAAAGTTCTCCTTGCGCTCCGTAGAGATTACTTTGCCTCCTTAATATGGTGTTTGTGTGAATAAAGGTATCACCTCCCTTTGACTTATAAAGGTCATGCCTTTCTAAACCTTTATGATGGTACTTGATTGTGAATTTCTCTTATGAGAATTACACATTCTTAAAGAAAGTGTCAAGCTATCTCTTCACTTTTAAGTCCACACACATTAATTAATAATGGTTTAGTCTTAAAGAAAATTTGCACAGCTTGATAAACAAACTTTACGGTCTTTGTATTTGATTAAAATGTCATGTTATTCTTCCCTTTTTCAACTCAAAGATATAAAATGTGCAAGGAAAAAAGGTAGAAATAAGTTTCAAAATGATATCCTTTTAAATGAATGAGAATGATATCGATAGGCAAATGTTAGATTAAGGAAAGTTAAGCTTGAGTGGCTTTTTAATGTCACTCATGATCAGATCTGATTGCCTTGAAAAAATTGATAGTAACAACTTCAAACTTACCACTTTTTCTAAAAAGTTAGACTTCATCTATTGCCTATAACTCTTATAATCTATCTATACGCTTATTTTGAAGGTTGTCTTTATCTTCTAAACTGCCTTTGTAGGTTTTCAGTCTATAATCCATACCTCACATTTATTTTTCTTTTTCTTTTCATTTACTTTCCTTCATTTGCTCTAACTTTTGCCTAGGTTATTTTAGAGACTAGCAACCTAGCGAGCCCTTATCTTTTTCTCTCTTTTCTTTTCTTTTTTTGTTTTTTGTGAGCTATGCTTTTGATATAATGTGTTAGATAGCCCCCCTTAAGCAAGATGACTCAAGTCACATTAGTTGCTTGTGTTTGCTCTCAATCCTTTCTTTCTTTTGAATTTCCATTGTTGCCTTTTGATGGAAGGGATGAACTTTTTTCCTTTTCAAAACTTGCATTATGGAGAACTAAGAATATTTTCTTGTGTTGAGCATTCATAAGAATTGGGATACCACCATAGTCATTTAATATGAGGACTACCTTCTTCGAAAGCTAAGGAAAAAACTCCTTGAAATGATGTTGATAACCACTATGAACTTCCTGAAAGTTTATGTGTAACATTTAAGTTTTTTCTCACTAGATTGGGTAGCCTCTTTAAGAACACTATCAATAAATCTCCCTTAAATTTCATTTCTACCCACATGTAGTATTGTCACATTTGTGTTTGTTTATGAAAGAAAAGCATGATTGCAAGATGATAAAATGAATGACATACTAACAAAGAGTATGAGATAGATGTAAAATGACATTTTTGGAAAAAATGGTGGGATGCACACATTACATCTCTTTATTAGACAAGAAAAGAATAATGAATGTCCATTTAACAAAGACTACACCCTAGATTCTAGACTAAATCTAGGAGATTTTTACTATTAAATTACATTGGCAAGCTTTCAAAGATACAAGTTTACTTAAAGGAGTCCCTGCCATTCAAAAGTTTGTGTGCCAGGTTGGATCTAACTTGGAGCCCTTTCAAAGTCAATGTAATTCCAACTCAAGATCTTCACTTTCAATTACTAATCACATCGAGATCGAGCCATTTGGAATCAATCAACTGTTGAACCTTGAGTTTTATTGCCACATAACTTTCAAGTAAATGCCCAATTAAGCATATGTGGTAGTCACATTTAGCATTTGGATCATACCAACTTGGAAGAGGGAGCCGCTTGATCTTTGTTGCTATTGGTATGGGTGACAACAGGTTTGACTCTATGAGCTTAGGGAGTTGCTTTGTGTAACTTGTAGAAATCAGAACAAACTAAGCAGCTTTTTCCATAAGTGGTATGTGGTATTGATGAAGGAGCCTTGAAGACTACTGCCTCACTAGGACTTATTTTCCCATGTAATGTGAAGGTTGAATCATCCATAGTGTTGATGAGTTGATCACCAATGACAAAATCTATTAATTTTCTTGATTTTATCCTATATTTGATTCTTTTTCTGGATAACACGATATCAAAAAAGCTACTATAGGCAATACTAACTAACTTTTCCTAATATGTCCCTTTCAGAGTTTGAAAAAATAAAGTGATCATCTATTTTTGAACCATGAGAGATTGAACCAGCATTGCTAAGTCCCTCCACGTTTGTGCATATTCACTGAAAGACTTTTGTTGTCACCTTCAAGATTTTGCAAAACTTGGTAATCAGGGCCAACTCTTCAACTTATTTGTAGTTGTTCAGAAAAGCATGGGCAAGGTCACTCCAAGATTTGGTATTTTTGGAAGTCAAACTCATATACCATTGTAATGCTGACTTAGCGAGACTTTCTTGGAAAAGTGCAATCTAGACTTTTTTATCCTTGGTGAGAGATTGCATTTTCCTTAAAAAACATGTAAGATAAGCATGTGGTGAGCTCATCCCATCAAATTTCTTAAATTCTGGCACTTCAAAATCTGAGGGAATTATCACATTTGGCACCAAGCAAAGGTCATCCATTGAAAGAGATCCAAATATGATACCTCCTTTAATAACTTGAAGCCTTTTCTCTGTAGTCTCAAGTTTTTGAGCATCTTCTTCCTCTCTCAGCAAAGTTTTGTTCTCCTCATAAAATGCATTATGCATTAAATGAATGCCATTTGGTGGATTTGATTCTTGAAAAAGGTTTTCTTGGACTGAGACCCGTTGCGGGCCGAACCCTCGGGGGTAGATGGGATGTTGCGGGTCTTTGACGGGGGCCTGGATCATTTTTCCCTTGATCAACTCCATTAGATGTTTCATGTGTTCAGCCATGCTCTTTATCTTCGACTTGTTGTCAATGAGACATCCTTCCAATTGCTCTACCATAAGTGTTGTTTGAAGTCTAGTTGAATATCAATGTTGAGTGCCAATTTTTCCTTTTACCTTTCTTAAAATGAGATTCATTTCATTAGATTTTATATGCACATGATTGATTTAATGCTTGCATGTATGAATATTTTAAGTACTTGATGAAAGAAAGACTACCATGAAAATTCTTGATTAAATAACCAACTCAAAAGTTTTGTAAAAACAATAGCAATTTAAACTACATTTTACATTAAATGAAATTCCCAAAAAAACAACTCGATGTACAATATTGCTTCTTGGCCTTGGTGATAAACTCCATCACCTTCTAAAGGGTTGGTGATAAGGCAAGCTAACTCTACTTTTTCCACTTCTTTGGCTTCCTCCCCCATTTGTTGAGCTTGATGTGTAACCTTTCTAACTTCAACAATAAAAGCCTTTACTTGATCTTCTAAAATCTTGTATTGATCCTCTTAGAATTTTGCCTTCATCTTCTTTTCATATGTTTCTTCAACCAGTTGAGAGATAACTTGTCTTTGTTGCTTGATCTTTTCCTCCAAGTGTTGTGTTTTTTTGGTGAGTCGTTGTACATCAATATGCATCCTCTTGTTCTTTTCTTTCTTTTCTTTTAGCTTTTTCTTGAGTTCCCTTTTAGCTAGCTTTCTAGGAGCATCAATGGGCAGCACTATCCTTTCTTTTCAATTCGTTCTCTATTCACGATATGTGGTGGAAGAAAGGATAGGCCCAGTCTTGAGTACATAAAGCCTTCTCCATACAACAGAGATACCCATTGTGAACTTCTTTGCCATTAGGTCCTCAAGTGAGAATTCCAGCTTGTTCAAGTTAGGAGTCATAAGGATAAATTGCATGGAACCAAATTGTTTTCATACTTGCACTGAGGCATAACTTATATACCTCCCCATATGCCAATAAGAGGAACCCATGAGCAATTGCCACAATGATAAATGATACAAGTGGATGTGAACCAAGGAGTTCTCCCTTCTATTTGTGGCTTGGTGAGGTTCTTGAAATAGTCAATCCATCCCTCTTTACAATCGTGTTAAATCCATTCACTCTTCAAGAAGGCTTCAATTGGAATAAATTCCTTAGAAAAGTGATTCCTAAAATGCTTTTTGGCACATGGGAGGTGGTTCTTGATCCATATAGTAAGTGAATGAAAACATCCAATAAACATGCCACCATTTTGTCGACAAAAATTCAATGATCTAATGGTCATAACAAGAATCACTAGAGTGAAGGTACTTGAGACTTACAGACATGGTCGATGAGTGAAATAAAGTCTCCTTGAATAAATCTGATGATCCTAGGATAGATCACCAAGCCATATACTGCAAATGCAAAGGCCTTACATTTTTTTATCCTTCTGTGAAAGAGTGTTAATGAGTAGCTTCAATTGATTCCAACTAATGTATTTGTGAGGCCCCTTTGTTAAGAACTTGGATTGAAGAGTGGAGGCTGACATATCCAATAGTTGATACAAAGCTCGATGAGGCTTAACTCTCCTATCGGACAATAAGTTTCCACTGGATACTCAGATGGCCAGCCTAAGATGTTATCGTATTCGTCCATTATAGGCATAAGTTCCATCTAGTTAAAAGAAAAACACCGGTAGTATCGATTCCAAAACTGTATAAGTGCGCAAATGAGTGACACATTCGTGGTGACTTTGAGCAAGCAAGCAATGTGGCTGTATACAGATGTGAATGATTCTCGATCCTCAAAGCTCCAACTACCCCATATTTTTAATAATTCAACTACATCAATTTGGTCCATATGAATTGAAACTTGGTCCTTAAGGTGCACATAACTATGTGGTGTAAAGTAATCTCCATAAAGTTTTTGGGCCGTTTAAAAAAGTTCCATTGCCTTTGGCTAGATTTCCACTATCATGGCATTCTAAGACTCATCACTGGTAGTGGGAATATATTCAAGGATATCCATGGTAATAATGCATCTATTGAATACTTAACCTAATGAATGATATGGATATGCAAAACAAAAAATTAAAAAAGAAAAGTGAGGTTAGTTTAAAACAACACATAAACTGATAAGTTAAGAAATATCACAAGCATATGAGCAATACAAAATTTATTCCTATGGTGATGACAAAGGGTAGGAATTCTATGGTCGGTTCTATGGCTAAGTGAGGTATTCTATATGCACAATGCGGCTTGTCAAAAGGGCTCAGGGTGGTTCCCTAATCCCATTGCTAAATCATAGCAATAACCTAATTCTTTACCCATGAAGGTTTATGTAAAGCAAGGATTAATACAAGTTGTAGCATTTTGTGGGCCTATGTAGAGACTACCATCTTAAGAGGCATATACACTACTTTGCTACTTGAAACTGGTGAAGGCTTGGAGACCATGTCTCACAAGCATAATAACACCAATTCCGTTTTCAAAGAATATGGTTGAGTTAAGGAAGCTCGGGTCTAGAGCTTTATGTCATAAATGCATATTGCATGCCTACAGTAAGTAAATACAACACACAAGCCATACAAGAACAAACGATGCAAAACCAAACAAATCAAACTTTTAGGCTTGACTCATGAGAGTCCCCAGTAGAGTCGCCAAGCTATAGCAATGTGTTTTTGGGAGCCGTCAACAATCAGTTTACACGTAGGTTGATTGGGCACTTTAAAATGGTATACAAGAGTTCAAGGGATTCGGGAGTATGGTTATGTTAAAACAACTTTATTTTATTGCCAAAAAATTGGCACCTTAGTTTTGATTTAAATTTTATTTTACTTGCTTTTTAATATTTCATTTAATTTTTCAAACCATGGGTTCTAATCGAACCACCCGGAGATGGGCTCTTAAAAAGTACTCTTGATTTTATGTATATTTTAATTATATTTCCAAACCATAGATCATATCGGACCACCTAAATATAGATATCTAAACTTAATCTATTTTTATTTTTTTTTATTTTAATGATTTTAATTAATTATCAATCCAAACCATAAATCGTATTAGATCATCCGAATATAGATATTAAATCCATTTATATTTTTTTTAGTTATTACTTCTAAAGATTTTAAATAATTATCCAAATCATAGATTTTATCAGATTAGCTGGATATAAATATTAAAATTTATTGTTATCCTAAATTTATCCTCAAGTTTAATTAAACCCATGCGCAATTGAATTGCCCAAGTGTGATTTTTTTTATATGCATTATGTACATTAAATGAATTTCTTACCAAAGCTAGTTGCAAAAAAAAAAAATGGTAAAAATCATGTATCTAATCTACACTTGCAATCCTATGTAATGTTAATCATGAAACTAAATCATGGTCCAAAGTGAATAGATTGACTGAGTCAACCAGATTTGGAAACAAGTCAAGTGACGGGTTGTGAGCAAGTTAGGCTTTGATTCTGTGCTCGTTGGTAATGGCAGAGCAAATGGTGGGCTAGGTTTTATTGTAACATGTGATGACCTTGGAGATGCCTTTCTTAATGACCGATGGGGGCTAGCGGTGGTGGACAGAAGATCGAGGATAGCAAGTTTCGTATCGCAAGGCTTTTCTCCCTTCATTTCGATGTCATCGTTGATGAGTGACACACGAAGGCGGCTTGGTGGCGGGGCAACGTTAGGCAAAAAACAGTAAGGCTCCAAGGGTTTCAGCAATCTGGGAAAAGGTTACGAGAATTTTTACCCTTTTCCTTGCTAAAGCTTAGGGTTATGAATTTCCTCTTTTTCATTATCCCTTTTTTCTCTAGTAATGACCCATATTTATACTACGAGAGTCTTTGGTAAGATTAACCAGGTTTTTGGAAGTTAAAACTCATCTAAATAAAATTTGGATAGAGTTTAAACCTTTTAGGATGTTATTTGGTTAAAATACTTATCCTAGTCCAAAAAAACTCTTGAGTTGCTGATTCTGCCCTAGACTCTTGTTTTGTTAATTGAGCTCAAAACTTTGTAAAATTTTCTAGATTCTCCTGGACCTTTATAAACTTGCTAGATTTCCCTCAAAATTTTTGAGCTTGGTAGATTTGACCAAAAATTAATATTTTTGCCTAGAACCTTCTAAAAAAAACCTCCAATTTACATTCAATCTTCCATTTTTCCCCTAAACTAACTAATTAGTAACTAAAAATAAATTAATTCCTATTTTGACCCTAAATTACCATACTAAATTCCTAAAGTTTTATAACATGAAAAAAAATATAACTTAAATGTAACTAGACCAACTAACCCTAAAACAACAAAAATGACCCAAATGTCCTAACAATTAACCAAACTGTCCCCCAAAAATGAAAATGCCCCCTAAACTAATTTTCCTAACCTAGAACTAAATAAAAATTAGTGCCCAGATAAAATCGGTTGTCAACACTTGCACTTCATTGATTTTGACAAACCAGAAACATCACATCTACTTTATGCTCCTTTTAACAATGTAGACATCCATAAGGGCAACAAGAATCCCCCATCTTTGAAACAAAAACCAAAGATGTTTTGCCCTATAGTCATTTAGAAAGTTCATGAAAAAGAAGGATGTAGAGATTTGATTCATAACCTTACTTGTAAGGGCAGTTGAAGTTCAAAAACGGGTAGACAACATTGGCTGTAAAATGGAAGGGCTTCCCTTAAAATATACTAGGTTGTTAGTTGGAAGCTTAACGAAACAAGCTTTGGATTGGAGGTTAGTCATGGATAAGATGAAATGAAAACGAGTTAGTTGAAATCGAGGCCTATGTTTTCTGAAGCGTGAATTGTTCTCCTTAAATCTTGTCTCTCAAGCTTACCATTATCATTCTTTTTGTTGCTTCATGGTCTTTCTAAAGTGTTGAGAGTACTTGAATTCTTCATGAAAAAATTTTCTTTGGGGCTCTTTAGAGGAAGGTAAAAAAATACATTGGATTTCTTGGAGCAAGGTGATGGTAGATGAGAAAATTGATGGGATGAGTGTTTGTTTTATTTAGAAGGGAAAAATGTAATGCTATTGTCAAAATGGTGATGGAGGTTCAAATTGGAGAAAGAAGCATTGTGAAGGAAAGTTTTTGCTTCAATGTATGGAGAAAAAGGTAGTCTAGGAATTCGTTCACTTGACTTTATATGGGGGCTATTACAGGTGTTTGGATTGTACTATTGGATATGGTAATTAATCTATTAAATTGCATGAGTTGAAGAGTAGGTAATGGTGAAGATGTTGGATTTTGGCATGATCTCTAAGTGGGGAGTAATAGTTTGATAGTCAAGTTTTATAGGATTTTTTTTTTTGTTTATCTTTGAGTAAAGATAGCAGTGTGGTGGCAATGGATACTTGTCTAGAATGGAGTAGGCTTAAGGAAGGTGTTGGAAGAGAATTGCAAGTGGAAGGGTGGAGGGGAATGGAATGAACTACACAGCATTTTATCTCTAGTGTCATTGAGCAGGAATTTGTTGGACAAGGTTGCTTAGAGTCTCCAGTCTAATGGCACTTTTTTTACAAAATCTTTGGCCAAGGAGTTTGACCTTCATCTCTTTATGGGTGGATTATCTACCACAAGCTACCTAGGGATGCATTCAGAAAAAAACTAATTTAGTGAAAAGAGTAATTGCCTTGGACATTACCTGCCCTCATTGTAATGGTGCATAAGAGATGGTAGAACGTCTTTTTTCTTTTTAGAATGGAAGTAAGAACTTTTATTGAAATGATCTTAATAAATGTACATCAAATACAATACTCATATAAAAAACCTCCGTAAGATACCAAAGCTGTCGTATCTTATCTCCTTTACAAAATTTGCACTTAATCCAATGTCCCCAAGCTAGTATTCCAAACGTATCTAATTTGAAATGGCTAGTTTAGGATTACACACCTATTCCTCCTGGCAACAATTTAACTTTGTACATTTATTTTTCAACCATAAATATGACAGAGCTTGAATTTCTCCAAATATACTTTCATCATCAACCTACAATGCCTCATGCGCTTTCCTTTTTTTTGCTCCGCAACAGCCAAAGAGTTATGCTATATACTTTTTGCCATCCTTTCTTTTGTCATTGGTTTAGGAATTGATCCACGTGTTCCTCTAATGCTTTTATAATATTAAGCGTTGATAGTTGTTCCATGATCCACCACTTATAGACTTGTTTCCATGTTTCTATTGCTGCTCTACAATGCAATAGAACATGCTCAATCAGCTCCTTTAGCTCCAAGCATATCGGGTAGAAAACATCAGCTATCTCCATTCATTTTTGCAGAAATCATTTCTTGTTGGCAGCCAATTTTCTAAAATTTTCCAAACAGAGACATTCACTTTTTGAGGTATCCATGAAAGCCATCTTGTAGCTTGAGTACCTACAACAACTAGAGTAATTGCCGTTTCAATTATTCTTGTCAGTTTCTTTACTGAGAATATGCCATTTACTTCTAGGTTACACAAATAACCATCCTTGGAATTGCTTTGTCCCTGAACATTACACAAGAAAGATGATAACTCATTAAATTCGCCATATTTGCTCACTCTTAACATGCTCCTCTTCCACATCTAGCCCCTTCCTTAGTTGTTACAAAACCTATCCTTCACCATGCACCTTTTGTCACACTCCAAGTTATATAACGTAGGAAATCGAATCATCAATCGTTTCTTCCCCACCCACCAATCACTCCAAAACCTCATGTTTGGGCTGCAGTTTTGCAATGGTGGAGCTATAACTTTGTTGGAGTTTTAGATCTCATCTTAACACAACCACCTATCTCTGTTGAAAGCCTGTTGATGCACAAAGCTTAGCATGCAGTGGTAAAATCAACAATATGGATGGTCTGGTTCACTAAAAAAAATGGTTTTCTCAAACAAACGAATCTTCAACAACATTCTTTTAGATCACATAGGAATGGTTTCTTTAATTAAATCCTTACCTTAATTTTGAATTTTAAAATGTGAAGGAATTAAATTCTAGTAGAACTTGGTGCTTAAATCCTCTATTAGCCATGTACATACCAATTGTTTAGCAGGATTAGGGTTAGGTATAGCTTTTACCTATACCTGTGCTCTCCAACAGCTTGTTAGGCTATTCAATTATATTCTACTGTTGGCCAATTAAAAAAACACTATTTTTTTATCGGGAATGAAAAAATTTATTTAAAAAAAGCAGAAAGGTATAACAATTACTTCAGAGGAAAAGAAAATGGAGTGAAAACCCATATCCTAGACTTTTAAGAAGAATCAAACACCCATACCCCAACTCCATAGAAAAGAAAAAGAAAAGAATATTGAGTAGAGCAGCAACAAGATGAACTGAAAGTTCCAAGGAACTAAGAGTGAATATGACGGTTAGGGTGTAGGCGAAAGGTTTGTTATTAAGAGATTAAGGGTTTCAAGTTTGTATTTTTCAGTTTTGAATTCACATTAATCTAGCTCTTGGCTACATTTTCTTATGGCCTTTTAAATACTTTCACCATTCAAAGAAAAAGAAAGAGGATAGCGGATCCATTAACTGATGCACAAATCTCTATTCAAAGAAGCCTTCAATGTCTTCAACCAAAAGAAAAAAAAAATACTACTTGTCAGGGTAAAGTCAGTTGCTTAGGTAAGTCACTTTTAAATAACTTGGAATTTACTTACCAACTAGTGAAAAATCATTTCCGGTTTGTTCTGGAGTAGTTATCGGGCACATGCAGTGTGACTTGCTACTCCTTCACTTTTTTAATATTTGTGAAAATGCCATTGTGTTTTGAACAACATATCTTAGAAAGTGAACAACACATTTTACAAAAATGTCACCGTATCTTGAACAACATATCTTATAAAATGAACAGCACTTTACGGAACAACATACTTATATGAATAAAATAACACTTCTTATTGAAATGAATAACACATCTTATGAAATGAATACATTCTTTTATAAGATTGTCTTCGTGTCTTAAATAGCATATCTAATGAAATGAACAACACCTTATAGAACAAAATATTTGTCTAAATGGAACAACATTTCTCATTGAATTGAACAATATTTTTCACGAGCAGTATTTCTTATGAAATGACCAACATCTAATAGAACAACAAATTTATAAGAACAATATATTTTTATGAATAGAACAACATTTCTTACTGACTGGAACAACATTATTTATGAACAATAATTCTTATGAAATAAACAAAATATTACAGAACAATACATTTGTATAAATAGAACAATACTTCTTATGAAATAAAACATCATAATTTACGAACATCATATCTTACAAAATAAATAGCATATTATAAAATAACATATTTGTGTGAATAGAATAGCACTTCTTACTAAACAAAATGACATTATTTATTAATAACACATCTTACAAAATCAACAACATGTTATAGAACAACACATTTATATGAACAAAACATTATTACGGTACAACATTTCTTATGAAAGTGAATATCATATTACAGAACAACACATTTGTATAAATGAAACGATATTTTTTACAAAATGGAGCAACATATTGACAGACCAATAATTTTTGCCATTAAACAACTTTATTGGCGTCTTAGCTAAAAAAAGAAATTGGCAAATCTAAAACAAAAAAAAAAACTTTAAAAGAGAACCTAACAACCAATAACGTATAGAATCCAAATAAAAGCATATCCCAAGAATCTAGATTTAGAGCATTAATTAAAAAGAGACAACAGCTTCACCAGCTTAGCATTTTGAAATCACCTAACTACTAACAATTTTAAATGTCAGAAAAGTTGCAAAAGTTAGTAAATGATGTGACTTGGTCCCAAGCCTTTTGAATTTGTACGTGCCAGGATTATCTCTACTATAAGAGCTGTTTCTCAGTGTCTATCACCATATTCCTTTTAATTGACTGATTTCTTACTATCTCTGTTCTGATTCTTAACCTTAACAATGTCAAACCCATCTTTCTTGTTCAATTTCTATTCGTATTCAAGTTTTCATCCCTATTTCCAATTCATCTTATTTGATATCTCAACTTTAATCAGACCTTCATGCCTACAATTTCCTAAAGATTAATGGTGGCAGAGATCGAGTACTGGCTGACCAGTAGCGAATTGGCTCGACGTTCGCCCACCAACGTGGACATAGTTCCTTTGCTATTCCGCTGGTTTTGTGGTGTGGATGGAGCTCCTCCCGCACTCGTCTGACGGGGTAGATGATTTACAGGCAATCACTTGAAAGCAGTGACCTCCTATTTTCACCGATTGTTGCTTCTCTGTTGTTCCACGATCGCCAGAACTCTAGCTAGTAAAGAACCCAAAATTGGTGATAGAGAAAAAGGATGAGGAAAGAAAAGTGTGAAAGGTAAAAAACATCCACGCAAACAGAAAGGAAGAGAGGCTGTGTGAAAAATAAACATTTTGTAATAGTGGCAAAATAGTAAATCAATATAAAGTTTGACCATATGACATGCTTCAGGGGTATTATATCCTTGCCCTACAACTAAAATTACTAATTGGTAATCAGTGTGCGAATCTTTTTAAATAGAATATATTGTAGCAATCTTAATAATAATATCTTAAATTTTTATCTGAAACCAACATTACCTTATGTACTAAGTTGATTTGTCGATAAGCACAACCAATTCAATTCAAACTCTAATTATCATGTGCAATAATTTCTTATAGCTAGAACAATATGTCTTTTATTTAAAACTAAATATCGTATTGCTACTATATGAGCCCAACATAAGCTCATGTTAAGGCCGAATAATTAGAGAGGTCCATGCCTGATGACCTAAGAAGCCCAAAATTGAATAGATAAAGAGAAAACTGATAAAGGTGGTGACAAAATTTCTTTATTATAGGATCATTCCTATCTAAGAACAAACCCTGATGTTTTCCTCTACCACTATAGAAAGGGAGTCCTTTCACAAACCTTGAGGTATGTATAATAATGACATTACCCTTATTATTGCTCAACATTTCTAAAGACTGACTTAATCGTTAGAGAGTTTTCCCCAGGTAAATATCTCAAGGCTCTAACAAAAGATTTGAATGGAGGATCTCTAGTCCAACATCCACAAGCTCCAAGGCCAGTCCTCCTGGTTAAATTAATACCACATTGGTCATCAATTTGGTGCCGTCTATGCAAACTTAATGGTGAATACCATGAGGTCTCATATGGACCAAGGTCACCCTAAGAACAAGGACAAGAGTCAAAGGAGGGATCTACTTAATCCCCTAGGAGGGTCTGTAGACACATAGAATGTTGGCATGATTTAGGGGGACGAATGGGAGGAACCCTTATTGCCACCATGAGAACCCTGAAAACACAAAGCTTGCTGCTTCGGGCAATAACCAATTTTAGGCTTTCCAACATGCACTCTTTGAGCAACTAAAGACGACTGTGTAGTAGGAGATATGAAGAACCCTACCCAAGTAACCTGAGGAAGTTGCTGAAAGCTGCATGGTGTTCAACAAGGGCTGACAGGCTTCGCTTCAGGACTCCTTAGCTCAAACTCTCATCACTGAGCTACCAATGTCCCAATTGAGATATGATGGCCTCGTCAATGATGATATAAACACTATTTTACAAAAGTTGGATCAAATAGAACAACTTATATGAAGAACAAAGCCTCTTGTGACAAACATTGGCCCCAACATTGGATGGCTTTAGGATCCCGAAGATTGATACTTATGATGACCTTACTGATCCAGTTAAACCATATACAACATTATATAAGCTCCATGAGACCTGAAAGACCATTTGAAACAATCATGTGTTGTGTGTTCAGCTCTACCTTGACAGGAACTATGGTCTCATGGTTTGGAACTAATAGGGGCGTCATTTCTAGTTCTTTAGAGATCTTTCTCAAGCTTTCCTATCACATTTGTTGGGAAATAGGCTAACTCCTAAGACAGTTTCCCGCCTACTAAAGATTAGGCACGGTATAGATGAATCCTTAAGGGTTTTTGTGCAAAGATTCAAAGCCCATTTAGATCCAAGATTTTCCCCCCAAATTACATTTGGTTACCATAACTCAAGGTTTGCTAAAAGACTCCAGGTTGGCCTGGGACCTGCATGAGAATCACATGTTGAATATCAAAGAATTTCTTGACTAAGCAACTTGATACATGCAAGTAAAAGAGCTTAATTGACCGGTGCCAGAGAAGGAACAACCAAAATTGAGGGTAGTAGTGTCTGTATCAAGGAAAAGGAGCAGGGGCACAAAACCCCAACGGCTTAATTCTGTGTTGCCTCCACTAAAGGAAAGGAGGGTGAACTTATTATATGCATTGGAGAGGAAATATATGGTATCGAGATGGCCCCCATCTATGGGCCCTATGAATAGGAAGAACCTGAAGAAATACAATTGCTGCCACGAAGACAAAGGGCACGATACAGAGGATTGTTGGTAGTTGGAAGTGCTTCTCGAAGAAATGATTCAAGCTAGGAAATTACAGAAGTATTTGGTTAGGACAAGGTCTACTTGTCGATGGCAACAAGAGAGGCCCTGTAGAAGATATGAGGATTATGTTAATTGGGTAAGGAATGTAGAATGGAAAGGGCCCGTTCTCTAGCCAGAGACAACTATAGGAATTCAGGCCCACCGATAGGGGTCATCCATATGATCACAAAGGGAGAATTCTCCTCGGCTCAGAAGTGTCAAGGACATGAGATTGCCCGGCTGGAAGTGACTGATGCTGTAATATCCTAACGAGAACTAATAGGCCTTGTATCTTGGTGCCCATGTGAACCCAATTGTCAGCACTGCAAGAATTAATAATTTATAGTCATAAAAATATAAGTTTCTAATACACGTGTTGGGATAAGTTTCAAACTCTTGTGTCGGGACTTTAATAAATTCACATGGTGTTTCCCTGCTTATCCACATAAATGAGAGAAAAACAAACGAGTCTCTCCCGGACTAATTGTCTATTCTAGTAGACAACCGTTCGGTTGAAAGAAAGGTATAAATTTGTCCTACCAAATACTAGCTAGCATGATATACGACCTCGTTTGTCTTTATCGTTACATGGGAGGTCGGTAGCCGGTTATTACTAACCAAGCACGTGAAACATGGTAACCTTTGTCGTTTGGCAAGAGGCCTACCCTTTATTTCTTTTTTTAGGAGAAAAACGATTGAAACATTTACGTTATTATGGTGATAAATGGACAGGCTACAACTTCATTGCCATTTAATTTCTTTTCACACTTTCTCATTTCAAACATCTATCAGTTTATTCATACAGCTTATTCCAAGTTTTGTCTTTCTCCCATAAGTATCTCATATATGTGAATGTGTTCTGAAATATGAGAGGAGAAACATGCAAATTTAAACTGGATTTCAGGTTTCCAAGTTGATTAAAATTTGCTTATGAGGCATGTATTATTAGATATAGCTTTGGACTTTCTTTCAAAATGAATGCATCAAGTTCGAATTTTTAAAGATTTAAAATTAATTGTGTTATTTGTCAATGATAATTTTGAAAAAAATATATAATATATTTAAATATTCCAACATTCATATTTATAGAACAAAAGGGTAAAATTCATCAATGGTCGCTAGCTTATTTTTGTGTCCTAAACAGGTACCTAAACCTCAAGTTGTTTTAGTAAGATACCTTTCCTCCTATTGCCTGTTCTGTTCAACTACCTTTCAACAAATTGATTGTTAAAATGGATGATAAATACTAATGTGACATTTAATAACACTAAGAAAAATTTAAAAATATTAATTTTAGTCCTTAAACTTTTTCAATCACTGACTTTAGTCCATCAAATATTTTCAATGGCAGATTTGAAAGAGAAAGAGAGAGAGAGAGAGAGAGAGAGAGAGAGAGAGAGAGAGAGAGAGAGAGAGAGAGAGAGAGAGAGAGAGATGTCTGACGTTCGCTACCATCCGCAGTCCCAAAATCACGTCCTAATTCCAGTCTTTGTGCCTCCCCATTGTCATTCTCACTGTCTTCCTTGTCGTCAATCGAAAAGACCACCATCAAGAACTGCCATGTAGAATGGAGCAAGCATACCTGAGGTAGTCTAGGCCCAGATTCTCTGTCGTCACTCAGATCCAATACCGCCAACCTTTTCGCCGTCATCACCTAGACCCAACGTTGTTCTCGAGTCAAATCAATTGTGAGGATTTGAAATTATGGGTTCGAAATTGAATCTCGGATTTTCTAGGTTTCAAATTGACATTTGATGTTTTCGGTTTGAAATCATGGGTTCAATTTGACGCTTGATTTCCTGGGTTTGGAACTAGAGCTCTAATTGTGGCTTGGAGGATTTTTAAGTATATTCTATTAATTGATGAATTTTGGAAGGGCATGGGAGGTGGTAGTGAACTAGACAAGAGCGAAGAGGAGTAAATAGTGCCTGTGGAGCGGTTGGGCAGGATGGGTTGAATTAAGAGTGGTAGACAAATGGAGCGGATGAGTTGGGGTTGAGAAGGGTCATATGAATGGGGCAGCTGCTTCAATGGCAGCCAATTTGGACGCTTGAATGGATGTGAAATGAGAAAGAGACTGGTTGTAGGGCAATCGGTGGTGGGGTTGGTGACTGGGCTAGTGGTTGGGCGCTGTCAATGGCAACGGCTAGGTGGGCAGCTTTTGATGTGGCGGTAGTGAAGATGAAGAATTAGGGTTATTGGGGTAGAATTGACTTAAGTGGAAATTTAAGGGTTAGAATTAGTGATTGAAACAATTTAAGGACTAAAGTTGTCATTTTAAATTTATTTTAGTATTATTTAATACCACATCATCATTTCTATTCAATTTAACCATGAAATTGATGAAAAGTACTTGGATGATACACGCAACAAGAAGAAAGGTAGGCCACTACAAAAATCATAAGGCCAGGTATCCAATTAAGGCAAAAAAATAAGTTAGGTGACCTACTATGAATTTTACCAAAAAAAAAAGTGGCAAGTGATAAATCCTCTAGAAGGATAGAGTATAAGATAGAGGGAGAAGAAAGTAGAATGCAGAGAAGTTCTTGTTGACAGGTGATTATCGTCAGCAAACAATGTTGTGCCAAACATTTTTGCACACTAATATTATTATTTTTATTATTAGTATTATTATTATTATCATTATTATTTTATCTCGAGTGGAGAATTTGTAATAGAAATTAGAGAAAAAAAAATACTTTAACTTTAATAAATTTATTTTATTTTAAGTAGTATGTACTCTTACTGTCTCATGAAAGTTTGAGATTTTATCAAGTTTATCGAACTTACAATAAAATGCAAAAAATAATTTTCCCTGATAATTAGCATTTATGAGTTTTATATAATGGAATAAAGGATATGAAATAAGATAATATCTAATCATTATTTATTTTGCGGGAGAAAATAATTTTATTAGGGGAAAGACAAAAAAAAGTCTGTGGTCTCCAAAGAATAGAAACAAGCGCAAAACAAGATTTATAAATATGAAAAATAGCACTTATTTTTAGATATAAATTAAAGAATTGAAATGTGTAGACACCCAATTTCGTCCGGCTTAAAAATAAAAAAATTAATTAAATTAAAAATTAAAACTAAAAAAAAATTATTAAAACTAAATTTTTTTTTTTCATTATTATTATTATTAATTAATTAATTAATTAAAATAAAAAGAAAAAGAAGAAAAAATAAAAATAATAATAAAAAAAGGGGGGAGGTGGCCGACAGACGCTCCCCCTTTATCTTAATTCTAATCTTATCACTCTCACGATTCTCTGATCTCTCTCACGGATGACACACGAAAGAAAAGAAAAAAAAATTCTCTCTTCTCTGCCTAATCTCTCCTCTCTCTCGGGCTCTCAACAGAGAACTCTTCCCATCTCTCTCTACTCCCCGAAAACACTTCTCTCTCCCCCTCGCTCTCCTTCACGCTCTCCCTCTCTCATCCTCTCCCTCCTTCTCCCTCTCTGTTTTTCTCTTCTCTCCTTCTCCCTCTCTGTTTTCTATCTTTCTCACTCTCCCTCTCGCCAAAAAAAAAAACGATCAACCTCTCTCTCCCCGCTTCTCTCCTTCTCTCTCTGCTCTCTTCCCTCCTGCCCCTGCCGGTGTCGCCTCCTTCCTTCTCTCTCTGCGTCGCCTCTCTCCTGCCCCTGCCGGCGTCGCCTCCCTCCTTCTCTCTCTGCGTCGCCTCCCTCCTTCTCTCTCTGTTCTCTTCCCTCTCTCTTCTCGCTTCTCTCCTTCATTTCTCTGCTCTCTTCCCTCCTGCCCCTGCCGGCGTCGCCTCCCTCCTGCCCATGCCGGCGTCGCCTCCCTCCTTCTCTCTCCGCGTCGCTCCCTTGCTGTTCGCCAGCCGCCGCCTCCCAGACCACCGTCGGCTCCATCGCCAGCACCCCTAGCCTTCACCGCCAGCGCCCACCCCCTGGCTCGCCTCGTCGCGCCTCGCCTCCCCTGCTGCTGTGCTCCTTTGCTGCACGAGGAAGAAGACGCGTTTTTAAATTGTTGCTTTTTATTTATTTATTTATTTATTTTTTTGTAAAATCCTTGTTCAGTCCTTAGCTTTCTTTGTTTTGTTCGTTTAAGTGACTAACATATTCTATGTTGCAGATTAACCCCCATCAGCAAGATTTTCATTATTCATACTTTTCTTTGTTTTCTTTATTAATATTAGTTTGACCTTACATAAAATTTGATCATTGAATTGACATGGAAAATAATATAGGATTTTGATTTGATATGTATATTCATGTATATTTATTGGATTTTAGAATAGTTTAATTTTTATTTTTGTAATATATTAATCTGTATCAAATTATTGGTTAATTAATATTTAAATTTATTAGAAATCCGTCCTAAGATGGATCATCTATCCATGTCCAGATGATTCGGTTAGAATCCATGGCTTGGATATTAATTGAAATTATTTAAAAAAAATAAAAATAAAAATAAAAATAAATTAAATAGTAAAAAAATCCAATCGTGCACCGCCAACTACCTCAAAATCAAGGACCTTCTCGAGCTGCTCAACCAAACGATCGCCAAGAGGATCGAGAACAAGAGCGTCGAGTACGTCAGGAAATTCTTCACTGTCGAGAATGATTATACGCCGGAGAAGAAGGCCCGCCAGTCGCGACTCGCGTTTGTTTCTTGACTCAATCAAATTTTTGGGTAAAATTCTCATTTAGCCCTTGATTCTCTTTGTTTTTTATTCATTTAAGTCACTAATGTTCTCCTGTTTTGCATATTCATCACTGACAGTATTGTTTTATGTTTTTATTTCTTTTTTCGGTTATTGGTTTATTATTTCGAGAATCATGAATTAGTCTGTGATCAATATTACATAAAATTGCAATTTTAGGTTAGGTCAAATTTTTACCTATTTATTTGATTTTAATTTTAATAGTTAGCATAAATTTAAAACTCATGCTTACATAATGTATTAAAAAAAAAAGGGGTCATATTTACAAGATTCAATTCTGAGCAGATTTTAATGAAAATTCAAGGATGAATTTAGGATATTAATAAATTACAAAATCCATATCCAGATGATTCGGTTAGAATCTATGGTTTGGATTTTATTTAAAATTGTTTAAAGTAAACAAAAATTAAAATTAAATAATGAAACCCAACTCGCAAATCGATCTGTTGTTGATCCGAATCTGACCCGAAAGTCTATAATTTTGGCTTAATCCTAGTTAAATCCCTAAATTTATTTGATTTATCTGAGACTTTAAGTTTGTTTTGACTTACAATTTAGTCACTGTTGTTTATTTTCCTTTTTTATGTTTTTGTTTATTCAGTTAATTAAAGGTGTAAAATTCACTTAGCAATTAACATTAAGTTTAACTATATGATTAGCTTATATAAATAATTTAAATAAATAATTTGTCTTCGAATTTATCTGATTTGCTCACTTGAAACTTTAAGTTTGTTTTGATGCACAACTTGATCTCTGATTTACTTATGTTCTTTATTTTGTGTGTTGTTTGTTCGAATGATTAAACGCATAAACTAACTTAGAAATTGTCATTAAGCTTAATTATATGATTAAGTTAAATAGGTAATTTTAATAAATAATTTGTCCTTGGATTTATTTGATTTATTCATCTGAACTTTGGGTTTGTTTTGATTTACAATTCGCGCATTGTTTTCCTTTTATTGTCTTTTCGTTTGCTCAAATAATTAAATGTGTAAATTAACTGAAGAATTAATGTTAAGCATAATTATATGATTAGATTAGATAAAACCTTTTTTTAATTAATCTAAAATTAGTCTGACATAATAAAAATCACACCTAGGAAATATTCAGTCTACCTGTGCCATTTAATAATTAATTAAATAGCTAATAATAAATTAAATTTAAATTAAATTCCATGACCAGATGATTCGGTTAGAATCTATGGCTTGGATATTAATTGAAATTATTTTAAAAAAAAATATTCCGTTCGCGAATCCTCAACTCGATTAAAAGTCGATTCAGAATCTCAGTACAATTCTTCTCTTATTCTCCATTTTTTATTTATACAAGTCACTAACCTTTCTTATTTCTACAGAACTAACAATAATCTTTATATGTTTATTATTATTATTATTATTGTTGTTATTATTATTATTATTCTATTCAGATTACTAACTATTTAATTTTTGCATAAACTAATTACTAACTCAACTAACATCACTAACCATTTAATTTTTGCTATACTAACAATTAACTGTACTGACCGCTAACTTTTATTATTATTGTTGTCACTAACCATTTAATATTTGTTATACTAACAACTAACTTTACTAACTTTATTAATAACTAACTTTAATTATTATTATTATTATTATTATTATTATTATTATTATTATTATTATTATTATTGTTATAATGGAAGGTTATGCCTCCTATTATTATTTTAAAAAAAAAAAAAAAAGTGGATGGCCGAAAAGCCCCACTTTAGTTATTTATATATCATCTTTTGATATTCTTTTGTTTACTTTATGTGTTTTCCCTTTATCTATTTGCACGTGTTATTTAATTTATGCATCTCTTTTTTAATGAATGTTCAAAACAAAAAAAAATAAAAATAAAAAAAATAAAAAGAGAAGAAAACCTCCACTTTATTTATTGTTATTTAATTTTTCTTTATTTTATGGTTAAACTCATTTCATTTAAAGAAATTAGCCATAAAAAATATATATGTAAAATAAATCTGAACCATGTTGTTAAGTAAAAAAAAAAGAGAGAATTTTTTAGTTCATGGTATATTGGCTGGAAACTGTCTCGTGCCCGCTTTTGAGCTGCTTCACCTGGTGAAGAGGGTCTGGCTGAGTAACAACGCCCCGTACCATGATCAAAGATTTTTTTATTTTTAAACTCTTTAATTCCTTTAAATTAACTTCTTGTTAAATAAAAATTAATTATTTTTTTAATTCTTTTATAAATTGAGTAATTCTTTAAATAATAAACATCCTTCATTAAACAAGAAAAATCAGATAAGAAAAAGAAAAGAGAGATAAGAGAAAGATAAAAATAAAAAAGATAAAGAAAAGAAAGAAAAGAATAATAAGATATAAAAAAGAAAGATTTTTTTTAAAATCATTAACAAATTTAATAAAAAAAGACTTATAAGTTAAACTAATAATTAATTCCATAAAATAATAATTAAATAATTAACTTTAAATTAATTTCCATATCCGGATGATCCGGTAGGATCTACAGTTTGGAAAATATCAAAAGTTTTAAATAAATTAAATAAAAAGGTAAAAATCCATATTTACGATATGGATTAAATTCTTTAAAATTTCGTTGAATTCCGTGTCCAAATGACTCGGCAGAGTCCATGGTTCGGAATCAAAATCTTTCGTGTCCAAATGACTCGGCAGAGTCCATGGTTCGGAAGTATAAAATTTCATACAAATTAATTAATAAAAAAATCCACATTTCGACTAATCCAGTTAAAATTTCTAAATTTGAAAATTAACTGAAAATTATTTAAAAGCAAAGCAAAACAAAATTAAAATCAACTAAGGTGCCAATTTTTGGGCGTTTTAATAAAGTTGTTTTAACGTAACCGTACTCCCGATCCCCGAACTCTCGCAGACCAATTATAAGGTGACCAATCGACCTAAGAAAACAGATTGGTGGCGACTCCCGAAAAATACCCGCACGTTGCCACAAAATGTTATATACAAAACCAGAGTATTAAAGTGTCATCCTCAGCTCCCCCTCTATCTCTCTCTCTTTATATAAAGAGTTTTAACACTTGCACTAAATTCTATAGTTTGAGGTACAATTCATAAATTTTAATTGCTTACAATAATAACTTCTTCATCTCGCTTTATTGGTTTTGTTAGCAAAGGGACATGGCTCTCATACCTCTCACTCGATTCAAGTTTTTTTCTCTTCCCTTTTCCTCTCTTTCAAGACCCTTAAAAATTGTAGTCAAAGGTAATCTAATACACACACACACACACACATATATAAAGCTCATCCATTTGTTTGGAGGTCCTGTTTGGGAATAACTTTTATAATTAGTATTAGAATTTTTAATAATTTATTAGCGATAAAGATGAAACTGCTAAAGTTAAACGTTCAAACCTAGCCTTAGATAGTTTTTTCAAAACCTTAATTATAATAGCTCAAGATAATGTCAAAAGGAAAGTCTGCATCCTTCTAGTATTTCCTATAAATATCTTTCTATTTATGACTAACTTAAACCTTTTATTTTAAAATTAGGATGCATGCACTTCCAACAATGAGTCAGTGACTTTAAGCTAACTGCTGCTCAAGTATGATGCTTTTGGATTAAAGGGTTTTGTAATTTTGCGTGACAGAAAAATAGAACAGGGAAATTGATTTTAACCTTGAAAGGCCTTACTCAAGGCATGAGGCACGAAATGGTTTGTCCTTGGGCGACCGGTAACCGGTTATTGTGTTCCAAGGGTCGTGAGTCACGGTTTCGTTTGTCGTTTAGGTAACGAAGAAAGGCTATAAAAACCACCATGCATACTCTGGATTTCCCACAACCGAGCGTCGCCAGCCACTAGTTTCCCACAAACAAAAGCATCCAAATCTCGTCGGTAATATCTCTTACCATATTACTCTATTATTTCCTTTCGTCCTTTGGTTTTCTTTGAAACTTCAAATAACTCCTAACTTTTTTCTTAAAATAATAACTCCTAACATTTATGATCAATTTTAGATTACTTTATATTTATGTTCATTTTTTATATCCTATAAACGCATGCAAAAAAAAAAAAAGTCATACACAATATATCCTATAAGCTGTTATACTTTCACAATGTCTGCATGGATATATATGATATTTGGTTAAAGGCAATCATGATAAAGCATACCATTTATCATGTTCATGCAGGTGACACAATATTCATAATATTTCTATAAAAACAGTGTATTTTTTTTTTGTGACAAATGGAGTAATTCAATGCTGATGGAATCTTCTAGCTAGATGCAAATGTTGGTAAATGAACAATAAATACTCGAATAGAAAAGTACATGACAATTACGATTTAATTCCCACCTCTAAGATTAAATTGATTGTGGGGATATGTGGCTCTATGTTTGTACTTCTCTTTTTACTTCGCCAAAACTAATTTACAGTTTTTCTTTTCCAGGTGCAAACTTGAAGGAAAGTGAAAGATGTCTTGCAACGTGTTGGGCACCCCGATCATGAGCTCCGCAAAGAGCTTGGAGCCGCAATTCGCAGGATGGAAGAGTAAATCTGGGGCACTATCGGCGGCGGCGGCTTTAGGAATGGCTATGAAGCATAGCAACCAAGCAAGCCGCAGGCTGAAGATCTCGGCAGTAGCCGTCACCAACGACGTCGCCGTGTCTCCCAGTCCCATCACAACAACAACGCTTCCCACCACTAAGTACACAATAACGCTAGAAGACATGCAAGCGCTGGAGGCTCAGAAGCATGGAGAGAACACCTATGTCCTGCTCAGGAACGATCTCGGCTTCAAACTCGAATATGTTCGGAACCTAGATTTTTATGGCGCTGAGTATATCGGCCTGCCCTACCCCATGGTGATTGAGAATGGTGAGGTGGCTTCTTTCTTACACCAAACCGAGGACAAGTGCGGTTGCGCTTGCGATTTGCCGACAGAACCCACTGGCTTGATCTCGGTCGGGTATGTAATATACAAGGGCTACTCCGTGGACACCAATTTAACCTACTACTTCGGCCTCGGTTGGATCAATGGCAACCAGAAGGTGCATACGCATAGTCCTGAATGCTAACCGTTTTGCACACACATTTTAACTAATGTAACAGGTTTTTTATTTCTCTACTACTAACTCTGCTTCAAACTACACATGTCCAGTTGGTTTTCGCAGAGTTCCTCAGTTCTGGGTGTGAAAGTGCAGATGAAAAAATCGAACAAGAAATCTACAGTAAACTGAAGAGGTGCTCGAAGCTGACGGCTTGTGAATCTATTCCATTCAGGGAGGGTGAGACTCTACTTTTCAAGGCAAAGTGGGACGCCGGTGAGAGCGTATTCCAGAGAACTTGCATTACCGCGCACTTCAAGCGCCAGCTTGCTAAAGGTCCCCATTATCATCCCGTACCCCTTCTTGATGTGTAATTCTATGTTGGCCCTGGGGATGCATAAAGTCGGGAAATTCAAATAAAAGTGGACCCAAGTATGATCAACCCATCTCTTGTCTTGTGGTCCCTCATGTTTCTGTTTGTTTTGAACAAATCAATGTTGCCCATGGCGTTATCTTTTCTTCTCCCTCACGTTTCTTTCTTTTGGGTTTGTTCGTAGCCAAAAGAATATGGATTGCAAATTTGAATGACTATTGCTAATTAACGATAGCGACTATGGGTTAATGGTGCATCACTGTGACCTTTTTTTGTTCTCGTTGCTATTTTGCATACTCTGGACACTCACAATGACAAATTTGCAAGTTTATGGATATGTATACAAAGTGGCCTAGCTACCCCAAAAAGCTACTCCTAAACATAGTTATCTGCAGCTAAGGTAAAATTGCCAAAAATACAATATTCACAATGTATTCCATAATATATCCTAATATCCCCCATAGGTTGGAGCATACAGATTCTGGATGCTCAACTTGTGAAGGAAATAATCAAACTGTTTCCTTCCCAAAGCTGTGGTGAAATAGAGTCGGGAGATTTAAACAAAAGTAGACCCATGTATGATCAACCCATCTCTTGTCTTGTGTTCCCTCATATTTGTATTTTTTTTAATAAATTAATGTTGACCGTGTATGACGTTATCATTTTATATTTCTCACTCATGTCCCCTTCTTTTGGGTTTAATTGTTTGTCGCCGAAAGAATATATATTGCAAATTTGAATTACTATTGCTAATTAAGGATGGCGACTTTTGTTTTTGCTAAATTTGTATTTAAAATAGTGGGGTCCAATAGAAAATTTAAATGGGGTTCATAATAATTTTACACGCTTTTTACTCATTTTTTCAAATAAAACTAGGGTCCATGGACACCTCTTTGGTGTACATGAGCCTGCTCTGTCAATGAAATATGGAAAAGATAGATGAGATATTCATGTTATATAAAATATGAAAGAAAAAATTTTCATTTTAACCCATAAATTTTATATTCCTTATCACTTGGCTCATTGGCTTTATCTTATGTCCAACAAAGTTATTAATTTTTTTTATATGTTTGAAGAGAAAATAGGGACAAAAAAAATTAAAATTCTAGATGGTAAAATGTTTGAAAGCTCATGAATTAGTATAGGGCTTCTGACATTCTAATTATTAGTGGAGAGAAGAGACTCACTCATGGCTTTTATTAAGGTAAAATAAACACATTCTTTTGCTCTAATAGATATTATGAAAATTATGGGGATCTGCTAAAAAATTAAAGTCAGTCTAATGACTAAATTATGTATCACTTATTAATATCTTTCTAAAGAAAGGGACCCCATACTATATGTACATATAAATTCGCCACTAGGGTTCAAAAACCTTAATATCTAGTTTAGGAAGTGGGCATTATACATAGAACGTTATTCTCCAGTTCCAAAGAAGATTTGGGCATAGAGGCATGAGCAAGGAGAAGACAAGTCTGAGCATGATAATATTGGGCTGAGGAATTGTGTGAGGAGGTGGTGGAGAGGATTGAGGAAGTAAATTAGGAGAGTAATGGGGGATAAAAAATTTCTATAGAAAGGTTGAGAGACTTTCAACTGAGGTGAACAATTGATTTGTCTATCTCATGGAGTTGTACTTGGATAATCGAGCTTGGTAGTCGGAGACACAATTTTTTTTAGTGATCTCTATTTTCTAAAAACATCATACCACTGTTTATTCTTTTCACCGTAAAAATTTTGGGTGGATTACATTTCCCCCCATTTGTTACTTTTTACACTTTCACGCCAAGTGTGACACCTATTGTTACCTCTTGTTTTTTCAATACTCGTAGGAAGTAAAGACTATTTTGTAATTAAGGGAGGATAATTTAAACTCTATTATTAGGAAATCTAAATTTAGTATAAGATAATTACATACTAGAATTACTGATAAAATAATAGATAAAACCGATAAAAGAATATACAAAATTGATAAAAGTATAGGCAAATCAATAAAAAGAATGACAAGAACTAATAAAAGATGGCTAGGAACTAGTTGTTCTTCAAAGAAATCAGTTACATTTTTACCATTAACTGTTTGTTCTTTTATCTCAATGAGATTTTTATTCTTTTATTATTACTTGACAAATTTTAAGCCAAAAAAATAAATAAAAATTTATTTTTAGAAAAATAAAAATGATATGAAAACAAAAAATTGAAAAAAAATATAATGTATACGGATTTAAAAAAAAAGTAAACTAAACATAGAAGGAATAAACATGGAAACAAAACACTGACAAAGGTAAATACAGAAATAAGATGAAAAAGTGGAAAAATATTGGAAAGAGAAAAAATGGAAAAGCAAAAAGTGAAAAAAAATGAAAAAGAAAATAAAAAATAAAACTGGAAAAGGAAAATAAAATAAAAAATAAAAATAAAGAAAAACAGAAAATGAAAAATGGAAAACCTGGAAAAAGAAAATAAAAAACCTCGGAACAATATACAAAAAATTCTGAAACAAAGAACGAAAATAGAAAAAAAAAACGGGGAAAAATAAAAAATGAAGTGGAAAAATGGGAAAAAAAAATCCACCGGTTTATCTAAAATGGACCAAAAATCTATGGGTATTAAATGCATGTCCTGTAGCACATATCTTACATTTTTTTATGGGAAATTACAATTTGTCCCATGAGGTTTAAATGAAATTACACTTTATCCTCTCTTATTTTAGAAATATACACTTTGCACCCTGCTTTCTTAATACAGTCCGAGAGTAATTTCTGAAATCTTAATTTAGACTATACAATGGTCATCTTCAAATAAATTCAATCTATATGGTACTCCCTCCGTCCCATATTGTTTGAAATAGTTTACTTTTTTCCATAGTTTGATTTAAATTTATTTATATTATTGGTTGTTAGAAAAAATTTTGAAAAATATATTTGGAAACTATAGGTTTTTATTTATCATTTATATACAAAATTTTTTTATTTATATACTAAAAATAAAAAATAAAAAATCATAAATTAATTTCTAAAAAGTGAGTGTTTCAAAGAATATGGGACAGAGAGAGTATTTTTTTTATAATTAATTGACATTTAAAAAATATTTTTTTTAAAACTAAAAGAAATACAAAAAGAAAAAACTGATAACTTAAAATATCCATTTACTATAAAAAAAAATACCATACATATTCAAATTATTGGAAAATAACTATCATAATGACTAAATTAAGATTTCAGAAGTTACTGTCGAACTGTATTAAACGGGAATGGGGCAAAGTGTATATTTTTGAAATACGAGAGGTGAAGTGTAATTTTACCTAAACCTCAAGAGGCAAATTGTAATTTTCTCTTTTCCTTTTTAACCTTATCTTCTATAATTTAGATAGGAGGAGTGATCCATTTACACTAGAGTGAGATTGAAAGTCTTATACCATTTTATAGCCATTGATTATGACTAAATCTAACAGTTAAAAATGCACCATTATTACTAAAATTAAGATATAATTTTTAACAATATTTTTTCCTTTTTTTCTACAAATTTTTTTCCCCATGAATTTCACCCACGCTGACTTGTCTTCTTTCCCGCTGCTTTTCATATCAAACCCAATTTTCTTTCTTCCACCATACTACATCAAAAGAATGCAAAGTTCAGAACATTCACTAGACAACTACAATTTCATTCCTTTCATGCTCAAAAGTTTCCTATCCCATTACCCAAGACTCTCTTCTTCCCACTACTTGTCAAACACAATTCTTCTTCTTCTTCTTCTTCATATTACCTAAAAAATAATTGTTCTCCTTCAACCACACTACATGAAAGTATTGTTATACTTTAAAGAAACAAAACACAACAGAGTTTATAGTGGGGATTTCCAATCATGATTGGTCAGTAGTTTTTCCCTTCAATTGTTTGATTTTTTCTTTCATTAGTTAGCAAGAAATTCCATTTCGTGAAAGTTTTTAATATCAATGGGAAAGGCAAACTGAAGTCATGTAACTTCATCTTATTTTAGTTTATTTTTCTATAGTTAACCGAACTAGGATCATAATTAAAGTCAAATTCTTGTTCTCTTTTAAGGAATTTTAATATTCACATGGTTTGCTAAGAATGTGATTAATTAGTTTTTATTTTCCAAATTAATGAACCATATGTAAAGCAAGAGATTGATTCTTTAGATAGCTTTGAGATATTTTACAAAGCTTCTAGCTAAAGGAAAAGGCTTTGGAATTCGAGTTCGATCAAGAAAAAAATGGGCTCATATTGGTGATGCAATCAACTGCATGTTTGTTTGCTACAATGAACGCCAACATATGCCAAAAGGTGGAAAAAAGACAAGATGATGCTAGAAAAATTAAAAAGAAGTGCTCAATAATAAAGACTGGTTGTGAGGCATCACTTAGGGTGGCAAGAGCTAGAAAACATAAAAATTGGGTTGTAAAATCATACATAAATTTTCACAACTATAATATGGTTAGTCCTAGAAGTGTTTGCTTTTTAAAATGCCACAAGAGAATGACACCAGTAGCAAAAAGCCTTGTTGAAAATTTTAATGGAGAAGGGCTTTATACCAAAAAGATAGCAACACTATTTAAAAGTGCTAAAAGTGGATTTTCTAATAGAGATTGTTCAAATCGCTTAAGAATTTTATGGAGGTTCAACCTTGATATGGGAAATGCTTAAACAACTTCAAGTTATTTCTAGAAAAAACAAGCTGAAAACACAAACATATTTATACAATTTAATGTGATGGTGATGCACACATGGTCAATTTATTTTGGGTGGATGCTCAAGCTTGACTGTCATAAGAGTACTTTGGAGATGTTATTATATTTGATACAACTTATAAGACAAATAAATATAGTATGCCGTTTGTACCATTTGTAGTGTTGAAAAATGTCACGGGCTCTACAGAACCTATAACAACTAAGGTTTATAAGAGGTTTACAAATGGGCCCAAGTGGAACAAATTTGAAGGGAAAAAGGTGATGGCTAATTAATTGTCATGTTATTTTATTTCCTTTTAGGTTTCTGATTATCTTATTTCAATTTAAATCCCATATTTGTAGAATATGGTAGAAGTAGCTAGTAGTGGAGTCAGTTGAGATATTCAGTTTTTCTATTCCTAAAAACTTGCTATATTTAATCGTGAAAATAGATCAGAAGAAGGAGTTGAGTTTCACCCAAATTGGGTTCCTAAAGAGATTGAAGGGTTCCCTCCAACGAGCCTTTAACTCCAACATCAAGATAGGTAAAAAAGGAAGAAATACTCTTAGATTCAATTCATTATCTGAGTCCCAACAAGATTTTGTTCTTCAACGCCCCATAACTCAATCTTTATCTTAGGACCATAACCCTAACATATGCATATCTTTATCTCACACTTAAAAGTAGACCTTTTATAATATGTGTGAAAGCTTCTCACAAAATTTTTTCTTTATATGCCAAAGACATAAGCCATTTCAAATTCGCTGGAACAACTTTCTTAAAGCTGCTCTAATAGATGCATCTTGTTCTATAATGATAGCTACAGCTTCTTTCCTATACATTGCCTCAAGCCAAGTTTCATTTCAAATCACCAAACAAACCTTTGCCCAATCTTATCTTGTAGAAGTGCATTACCAAACTTGATTAACTGATAATGATGGTTTGTTATGGTCCCAGTATAACAATTGAGTTATAGGGCATTGGAGAGCAAAATCAAAATGAGATATTCTATAAAAGTATCCTAAAAACTTGCCATAATCAAAATGAATCTAAGACCCAAATTTGAAGAAGAGACAAGAGTTGGCTCACTAAACGAATCAAGATCTCTTCTCTGCCATTGTTGTCTTTGACATCTCTTTGTTTCCATAGGTTTAAATCTTTTCACTACTTTTGTTTGCCAAAATCACTAACCGATCATAGTTATAGTTGTACGACGAAGGTTTTGAACTCTGCAATTTTTTTGATGTAGTTTGGTGGAAGAAAGAAAAGTGGGTTTGATATAGGAGCAACGGGGAAGAAGACAAGTAGGGAAAAAGATGAGTCGACATGAGCAAAAGACATTGGGAGAAAATTTTGGAATAAAAAAGGAAAGGATATTATTAAAAATTATATCAAAATTTTTATGATAACGGTGTATTTTTAACCATTAGATGTAGTCATAATCAGTGGCTAAAAAATGGTCTAAGACTTTTAATCTTACACCAATATAAATGTATAAAGGCTCTCCAAGTAATTCCCTAAGCTTGAATGCCAAGGTAAGTAAATCCCAAGTTATTTTCCTCAAATAAGTTTTATTAGGCAACAAAAGCAAGCTAAGTAGGGTTAACTTAAGTTTTAAAGTGTAATTGGCACCTAAAGGGGAAAAGGGGCATAATGGTAATTTTGACCCAAGTCAGTGGCATGACTGCAAATTCTATAAAATTAGGTTCATGCAAGTGTTTTAAGATAAGTAAGTTAAGATCATAAGTGTTTCTAGCCATTTGAACTAAAAGTGAAAGTTAAGAATGAAAAATGCACTATGTGAGAAATTGAGCTATTATGTCTTATAATGACTTAAGTGACTTAAGAGCAAAGTGTTTGGGTAAGAAAAATCTTTCAATGGGACAAAAGAATGATGGTGTAGGAATATTTTAAGTGGCCTAAATGAATCAAAGCTAAGGTTAAGGGCCACAGTGACAAGTGGAAGAGAATTGGGCTAGGTGGGTGTAGTTGGTTATATTTGGAAGAGATAAGAACTATTCATCATCTCCTCCATCCATCATTTTCATGGATCTCTTTCCTCCATAGCTCTCCATCTTCAAACCTCCTAAATCACCCAAAATTCCATGAAATTTAAAGCTCCCAAAGCCATCCCAACAAGGCCTTAGCTCATTTTTTATGGAATTCGTGCATTTAAGCTTAGTTTTACAAGTTTTTTTGTTCAAACCCTAAGGTAAGTGTCTTTGATCCTCATGGTTTAGTTCCAATATTGTTAAATGGTTAGAAATGGTCTTAATTGCATGCCCTTGGTGTGGAATTTGGTTGAATTCAAGCTTGTAACTCAAAGGAACTCCATTAAACTCAAGTGTGCTTTTTGCTTACTTCTTACTTTAAGGATGATTTGAGATAAGGGATTTAAGTTAAGTCAACTCAAATAATATATATAAATGTAGTATTACATGTGGAAATGAAGTATAAACAAGACCCATGTGAATTGGCTTTGGGAATTGAAAGATTAAGCAAGTTTCACCCAAGATAGCATGCTTTCGTGCAATGCTGGAAGGCATTGGCAACACGTTGGTGGCGCATCGCCATGGTGATGCAAATTGATGGCATATCACCGATGACTTGCTAGAAATCCTGAGAACTGATGCCTTTGGCAACATGTCACTAACAGCGTCACTAGACATAAGTCCTTCAAACTTGGGGCACCTCAAGGATGTCTCAATCTCTCGGTTATCATCCCTAGGCTATTCTAAAATGTTCTGTAGCCTCAGTTGGGTCTAGAACTCATTCTTAAGTTGGAATTATGCATTATTTAGGTGATAATTAAGTGGTGTGGTTAAGGTAAGGTAAGCTAAGAAGGTTAAAGTGTTTAAGTTATTAAGGGAGCACTGAGGGGATTAAGGTGGGTTTCAAATTCTTTGTTGGCCTATGTGGGAGGTCTTAGACCTTTGTGCAATAAAAAGGAAACCTAAGAGGATCTTAACCATACCTTGTGGTTTGGTAAATAAGCCATTAAGAAGCCCTAAGCTGAGCTCCAAGAGCTTGGTAAGTTGAACCACATAAGGCAGCTACCCTACACAATAAGTTAAGGGAAGAGATAGGTAAGAGAGGAGTAAGTGATGATTTACTCTAAGTAGCTTGTTAGAAGTGGGCAAGAGTTAAGTGATGACTTACTTTAAGGTGTCCGTAAGAAGACTTCATGTGGTTGGTTAAGTGCTAGCATAGGATACGAGAGCTAGTATCCAAGTACTCCAGCCATAAAAGCGCACGACAAGTCTAGCACCTATGGGTGTAAGAAAGTCATAAGTGCATTTGTATGTGCATATTTCATTCATCCATTCATCCATCTGTTTTTTGCATTGTTTGTTGATTTTATTTTTGTTTCTAGTTGTGTTGTTGGTTGCTTGTTATTCTATGTGTTCTATATATATATTTGCTTATTGTACCTTGCATGCTTACATTTGTTTCCCCTGCAAGTGCCGAATCCTTTACTGAGTACTCTTAAGTACTCACCGCTTAAGTGTTGCTCAGTTTTTAAGCGGGCTAGTCAGGCTTAACAGTTGGTAACGGGGTAGCCAATAAAGCTAAGTTTTATTGGTTTGAAGGTATTCTTTAAGTAGGAAACCTTAAGTTTCTAAGCTACTTGTAGCATAAGCTAGTACTAACCAAAGTGTTTTCCTTATAGTTTGAGGCTAAACAAGTACAAGGAAAGTGTGGCTCATCACTTGAAGCTAGCTTGCTTGGGTGAAGAATTAAGGATGGATCTTAGTAGTCATATGTTGCTTCTTTTATATATATGATATTTTCATACAAAGAGATTGTCACTACTGGTGTCCATTGGTGTGTATAGCATTAGGATTACATTTGGGTGCATATAAGTTTGAGATGTGTGCACATAGTTGTTACTTGAAGTTAAAACAAGTAAATAGTTGTTACTTGAAGTTAAAACAAGTAAAGTTTTTATGTCTTAGCATGTTTTGAATTGTGTTTTGTTAACTGCCTTGACACTATTTTCAATGTTGTTTTAATTTATTATTTTTACGTACCCAAGACAACGCATGCACATTTCCTATGTAGGTTAGACTAAGTAACTAACTGCACGTAATGATTTAAGATACTTCATGAATAATAACTAGCTAATTATAACCAAGTGGGATTATAGTTCCCTAAGAGCCTACCAGTGGAAGTAAATTCAAGGCCCTAGGGCCCTTTTCCACCACAAAATGGATACCTCTTTAGATAAAAACACAAAAAGCCTGAAAGGTCTAGATTTATGTTCCTGTTGATTGTTTTCTTTTTTTTTGAATGGTTTAGTTTATGTTTAGAATAGTTGAGATAGTTGGGAAATAGTTTAGAATAGTTGAAGGATTGAGTTTGTAATTTTAAATAGGGAAAGGACTTAGTTGAAAGGTTTTGTTATCGAAGGTGGAATGATGAGTACAAGCTTTGTTTAGGCCATTAAGAGCATTTGCCCCTCAAACATATTTATACAAATGTCTACCTTACTCTCTCCTAACCACATCTTTTTAGAACCTTCTACACTTTAGCCCCTAACTTTGAGTTATTTCACTTTTCTAGATTTTTCTTACAAAATATCTCTTAATTTTATCATTATCTTCTATGTAAATTTTATCTAAGATACTCTAAATTTTCTTATCCATTAAATATTTCTAGAGTTTTCTAAATTTTTTAAATTTGCATCAATGTTTAACACTCCTCCTTAAAGCAAATTTGTTAAACTCTAAGCTTTGTTCGTAGGTACTCAAACTTTATTCTTGGTAGTGCCTTGGTGAAGATCTCAGCAACTTGCTCCTCTGTTATGCAGTATTCTAGCTTGATCTCGTTGTTTGTTGATGCCTCCCTAATCGAGTGACACTTGATTGCAATATATTTGGTGCAGTTGTGGTACACCGAATTCTTTTTCATTCTTACGGCTATCTTGTTATCATAAAAGATCTCTGCTGACTTTCTTTGCTGCTTGTCCATGTCCGCTAAAATCCATCGCAGCCATATAGCTTGATTTATGGTTCCTGCAACTACTATATATTCCACTTTGGCATATGATTATGCCATAGAGTTTTGCTTCTTTGATGACCAGGAAAAGAATCCTGATCCTAGTGTGAATCCATAGCCAGAATTGCTTTTTATATCGTCCACTGATCTTCCCCAATCACTATCTATCTACCAGAGCAATCTTGAGTCGATAATGGTTCTGAGCAAGATTCCTAAATCCCTAGTTCCTTGGAGATACGTGAGTATTCTTTTGGTAGCTCCATAGTATATCTCACTTGGCCCTTGCATGAACCTTGAGTGTAGGCTTGTAGCGTACATTATATTTGGTATCGTAGCCATTAGATATAGTAAGCTTTTAGTCAGAATTCTATAGTGAGATGAATCTGCTTTTCTCGAGTTATATTCTTTCTATAATTTTTTATTTGTTTCTAGATAAGTAGTGATGGACTTACAAGGGTCCATCTTGAACTTCGTCAGGAGGCTTTGTGTGTGTGTGTGTGTGTGTGTGTATGTTTTTGCAATATGAATATCCTTTCTTCTTTTTGGCTTCCGCAATCCCTAAGGAAGTAGTGCATCAGACTTAAGTTGCTCATTTCTAATGTCTTTATCATGTCTTCTTTGAAGTCTTAAATCATACTCTTATTGTTTCCTATGTAGATTAAATCATCTATGTAAAAAGAAACAATAAGAGTATTTTTACCTTAGGTCTTGATATAAAGCGTTGGCTCACTCATGCTCCTCATAAATCCTTGATTTGTGAAATGTTCATTGATGTGACTGTACCAAGCTCTTGGTGGTTGCTTTAACCTTGTATAGGTTTCTTTAATTTGAGGACTTTATTTTCATGTCCTTTGCCCAGGAATCTTGGTGACTATTCCACATAGACTTCTTCTTCAAGGATTCCATTTAGAAAGGCTAACTTTACATCCAGTTGATAGATTTTCTATTTCTTTTGCACAGCCAAAGCGATTAATGCTCAAATTGTATCTAGTTTTGCTACTAGAGTAAAGGTTTCAATATACTTAATACCTGCTTATTTTAAGTAGCCCTTGGTGACAAACCTTGCTTTGTGTTTTTGTATTGTGCTATTAAGATTAAGTTTTGTTTTGTATACCCACTTAACTCTGATGACTTCTTTCTCTTGTAGCTGATCTACCAATTCCCATGTTTGGTTTTTCTCAATCATTCTGATATTTTCTTTCATCGCTTTCGGCCATACTTCTTGCTTTGCAACAGCTTCATAACTTTTAGGTTTTACCAATATGAAGCTACATTTTCATATAGTTCCATAAGTAACTTTGAGTTTCTTAGCCTTGATTCTGAATCATTAGAACCTGTGGGCAATGAAGACTCTAGAACTACTACCTGGGATAAAGTTTCTTCGCCATCTCTAATTTGTTTGTCTTTTAGTTCTTCACTTGGAGTTGATACTGGTAGCATGTATATTCCTTTTGCCTTTTCCTCAATCTTCTATTCATCCTAATTCCAAAATGCTTCCTCATCGAACTTTATGTCATGGCAAAATGTCAACTTCTCAATCTCTAGATGGTAGATTATGTATCCTTTGGATTGTGTGTTGTAGCCCATAAAGATTTCTTTTTTGCTCTTGTTGTCGAGCTTGCCTCTTTTCTCTTGTGGAACATGGATGTAACATATGTTGCTGAAAACTCTGAGATGTTTGGCTGAAGGCTTCCATCCACTCCTTGCTTTAATTGGTGTTTTGCTTTCTACAGCTTTGGTTGGACACTTGTTAAGTATATAAATGACAGTACATATGGCTTCTGCACAAAATGTTTTTGGCAAACCATTTGCCACCAACATTGACCTTGTCATCTTCATCACAGTTCTATTGTTTTTTTTCAGTTATACCATTTTTTTTGTGCATAGCTAACAATGAGTTACTAATCAACTCCTTCCTCCTTGCAGAGCTTGTCAAATTATCTTGATGTGTAATCCTTTCCTCTTTCACTTATTAGGTTCTTAATGTGATGACCACTTTGTTTTTCCACTAAATGCATGAATTTCTTGAATATTCCAAATACTTTTGATCTTTATTTCATGAAATAAACCAAAGTCGTTCTAGTGAAGTCATCAAAAAAGAGAATGAAATATCAATTTTGATTGGAGTGATCATCCTCACCGGCTTGCATATGTCTGTATGAATTAGCTCCAATAGCATTTTGGCTCTCAAAGAGGCTTTAGACAACAATGGTTGTCGATGTTGTTTCCTAAGTAGACATTCTTCACATGTATCTTTTATAACTTCTATCTTTGATAAGTCATTGATCATGTTTTGTTGTTGAAAAGTATTCAACCCTTGAAGGTTAAAGTGGCCAAACCTTTTATGCCACAGCCAAGATTCGTTATCTTGTGCTTTCATGGCAATTTCAATTGCGTACCTCCATTGAATAGGAAAGTTTCTTCTTTTCATCTTGATCTTGGCGATGACTAGATTTTTGTCCTCTGTATTGTAGATAGTGCAGTAACCTGATTCAAAAAGAATTGTATATCCATGCTCTGTCATTTGGTCACCACTTAATAGATTTTTTGCCAGATCTGGGACACACAGGACGTCATATATGTATGGCATACCTTTCTTTGTTTAGACTACTACAGTACCTTTACCCATGATCTTGATAGATTTTTTGTCTACTAGTTGCACCTTCGAACTGTAGGTGGTGTCTAGTATAGAGAACACCTCTTGATTTAGTGTTAGATGATTGCTACAGGAACTATCTATCGATCAGCCACATATTCTTGTTTTGTTCAGTAGTTGTTTGGCAGACATAAAAGATATTTTCTTCATCTTCTTGCTCCTCTAAGTAACTAGCTTGATGATTTTTGCTTCCGTTGGATTGGGAGTCCTTCTCCATATGCCTAATCTTTTTCCAATTACGGCATCTTGGTTGTCCTCGGAACCAACAATCTTTCTCCAATTGGTTTGCTTCTTTGTAAATTCCACATGGAGGATTTGCTGATTTCCTCAAATTTCCTCTTTGATGAGAACTTTTACTTGATATTTCTTGTTATTTCTGAGATTGAATTTTTAGCTAAAAGTTACTCTCAGATGGATCTTCGTGAAGCTTACTCAGCCTTTTTTCTCTTGCTTCAAGTGAGCCTATAAGTTCGGACACAGATAATGTTGATAGATCTTTTGTTTTCTCTATCGTAAAGATTATTAACTCAAATTTCTCCAGGATCAAATTTAATATTTCTTCAACAATTTTTTGATCTGAGAGTTTTTCTTCATAGGCTTTCATTTGATTAACTATTTCCATTAATCTAGAATAATATTCATTTATTGCCTCAAAATCCCTCATTTTTTATATTTTTCAATTCTTGTTTTAAACTTTGTAGTCATACGACACGTACCTTGGAAGATCCTTGAAACTCCTCTTGCAAGATGACTCATGCTTGGTTTGCACTCGTTGTCATGATGATTCTTGGAAAAGTAGTATTTGCCACCGCCTGCTGTAGAGTGAACAGTGATTGTGTGTCTTTTCCCTCCTCATTCTTCAACTTTGCAATTTGTGTCTTGTTCAACATGGAAGTATCCACAAGAATATTAATTCTTTTTTGGACAACATTTCACAATTTTTGAGACAAAATATGTCTTTATTTTGATCCTCCAATAATCATAGTTTTTATCAGAGAAAACCGACAGAAAGATGACTTGGTTATTTTTTTAGATAGCCATCAGTGATGAATTTTTGGATTATGATGATTATCTAGGAAGCATTGGTTGACCTACACCTAAATAGATGACTAGATGAGGCTTTGATACCACTGTTGATTTGTTTTAGAATGGTTTAATTGATGTTTAGAATATTTGGGATAGTTGGGAAATAGTTTGAAATAGTTGAAGAGCTGATTTTGTAATTTGAAATCGGGAAAGGACTTAGCTTAAAGGTTTTGTTATTGAAGGTAAAAAGAGGTGTACAGGTTTTGTTTAGGCCACTAGGATAACTCTAGATTTTCTTAGCCATTAAGTATTTATAGAGTTTTCTTAATTTTTTAAATTTGTGTCAATGTTTAACGGTTCCCAAGTGTGAGTCACGAATCCTTTTTGTCCCAATGATGACCCAGGTAGGCGGTAACTGGTGACTGTCATTGAAATGGCGTGAGTCACGGTGATGTTTGTCGCTAGTGTGGGCAAGAGCCTGCAATAAAGATTCCTCCATACGCTACATTTCTCACAACAAACCAAAGCGCACGGTCCACTACTTTCCCAGAGCATGGTAACATCTCTCGTTTCCTGCTAGCGGCATCCCTTTATCTTCTATGGGTTTTCTTGAATCTTCAAATCTTCAAATTATTTAACTTCTTCAAATATTTGATGTAAATGCTGAAAACTTGTTTGCGAAAATTTCAGCATTTATCTTGTTACAGCCCAGGTGAATTCGAGTGTTGTCTTTAGGGAGGTTTAGTAGCTGTGCAGTAGAGTGATTGTTTTGCGAAGTGAAAGATGTCTGGCAACATATTCGCTGCCCCAGTTATAAGCCCGACAAGCTTTGTTCCGTACAAGGGGTGTTTGATGAGCACGCAGGCACCAGTCCAAGCAACAACGTCGGAAACCATCGGTATCAAAACATTGATTCCCCGATCAACAAACAAATCCGGACCACAGATCACATTTTCAGGGATTACTGGAACATACACAACGCTAGAAGAAAGGCGGGCGCTAGAGGCTCAGAAGCAGGGAGCAATCACATATGCCCTGCTCAAGAACGAGCTCAGTTTCCCCGTAGAGTACGCGGGACATCGAGATTGGTCCGGTTATGTGTACAGGGGCCTGCCATTCCCCATGGTGATTGAAACTGATCGGGTGGCCTGTTTCGTGCACGTAACGGACGATGGGAATAACTTCCATCAAACTTACGAGGATGGTCAGATTTCGGCCGGTGGTGTGGCGTATAAGGGCCGGTGTCCAGAAACCGGAAGAACTTACTTCTTTGTGTTCGCCTGGAGCAACGGTAGGCGAAAGGTTGGTAACGTTCCATCAACTTTCTGTACTGTTGCTGTTATTATTTCTAAATTAACTTTATGCCTGCCTGCAGCTGGCTCACACAGAGATCCTAAATATTGCGAGTGAAGAGCAAATTGATTGGGACAGGGTCTACAAGACACTAACTTGGGAGATTAAGAGCAAGACCACTCAAGTTTCGGGAAAGAGGGGCGAGTCGTCGATATATTCCATGATCAATTGGGATGGTGGGGAGAGCAGATTTCAGAGAAGTTGCATTACTATGCATTTGAAGCAGGACCTAGTTGAAAGTAAGCCCCTTCAAAATCCCTTGGCGTCAGTATCACTGGGTTCGATGAACTAAATCAATGTAGCATGAATAAACTAATTGCCCTTCGGTCTGGCCAACCAATTATTTTTTTTTCCGAGTAATTCTACGTTATCCGTCGAATTGACAAGGGATGAGCATGAACGAAATATCCTAGTATATATTGACTTCGAGTTTTGTGAATTAAAGCAGACAAACGCCAAGACATCTGAATACCAGAAATCATAGATAGAAAATCTTCTAGATGAGAAATTAATTTATTGATAAAGATAAGACAGGCAAAAAAATAAATGCAAACTAAAACTAATAAAAAAATGCAATTTGTAAACATGATACAATTTTTTTTTTCTTGTTTGGATCAGAAATGAACTTCATATAAAGCCAGTAAGCAACTGGGCAAACAATTAACAAGATGCTACTGCAAAAAACAAGCAGCACAAGAGTTCTAGAGCAGAGTTGTGCTGCTACTTACGAAAACACCCTATCACCTTCACAACCAGAACCCAATCCTGTATGCGCAAATCTAGGCATAGAATCCAGTAATATAGAGAGATGTTGACTCCTGACCTGCCCCCCGTGTCGAGATCCAGCAAATTTAAAGGATTGGGGGTGCTTTGAGAAGGAGAAACAAAATTTAGAGACTAAAGTTGGCAGTTTTCAGAGATTTCGTTAACTTTAATTGTAAAATTGAAGAAAGGATCACCCTTAGGACAAACATAGGAAGTTTGTGGACTTTAAGAGTACAAATGAAAGTTAGGGACCCATTTAGAATAAGATGAAAAAGTTAGGGATGACAAATAAATTTTACCCATTTAGGAAACAAAGAGCTAACAATTGTTGCTAGCTAGCACCAAATCTCAGTTTTATAAGCGATTAGCCCTAATATAATTTCCTTCAAGAGAAAAGTGTGTTCACTCCATCTAATATTACCAAACCTTTAGTTTTTTTTTTTTTAACGGCAAGACAAATGAAATTTTATTGATAAGGATATAAGAAATATATAGAGAGCAAAAATCCAGCTAGTTGCTGGAAACAGAACCCTGATAATGTACAAAAGGCTTTGAAAATCCAATGTTTTTATTATGTAAGATACCCCAGTACAACTCAATTACATAGTGTTACCACCAAAACTCATAAACTGTGGCTAGATAATGCAACCATGTGATCATGACACCATTGAAACCAAGAATAGTTGAAGTTCTTGTCTCTTTTTGAAATCTAGATAAACGACTTGTACTGAATTGTATTGAATATCACCCTATAGTCGAAAGTTTTACCATTAAAGATCTTTGTATTTCTTCCATTCCATATGTACTAAACTGTGATGAGAAGAACCATTACCCAAACCTTCATTGCTCTGGCACTTCTTAAATTATGATGCCTTTGACATAGAACTTTTGGGAGCACACTTGAATTTTATTAAGGAGTGGACCACCAGGTGTAGATGAGATCCCAGATAAGTGATATTTAAGTGCAACCAAGCAAACTATGGTTTGTTTCATCCAACATAGCACCACACAATGGACAGAAGGGATGCATTTGACTAATATTTTAAGGAACAAGATTCAAATTTGTAGGTAGCCTATCCTGCGATGCTTTGCAGCCAAAAATATTGACCTTGATTGGCACCAATCTGTTCCATAGGGAACCTTCAGGCCAAGCAGTGCCATTGGAATGGGCTTTGCCAATTTTCCATTGTACATCTGTAACCAAGTAGTCTCCATCATGGATTAAATGCTTGTATGCTTTATCTATCACATCTGAAGCAACCTGAAAGTTTTGCACCAAATGTGTTAGCTGTAACTCCTCCCAGTCTCTTAGTCTCCTATGCCACTTCTAGTTCCATTCCCAATTCCCCTCTTTACAACTTCTTCTATTGCTCACCTTGTAATTATCCACTGTTTCTAAAGAGTAAAGACCAGGAAACTTTGACTGTAAACTCTTTTCCCCCACCCAAATATCTCTCCAAAATTTCACTACCTAATCATCCCCAACATTCTAGTGGAAAGCCCTAACAAAATTTCACTCTAGACCCTTAATCTCATATCCCACCCTAATAATGTCACTCCCAACTCTTCATTTATTTCTTCTTACACCTTCTTCCATACCACCTTCATCACCATATAGAAATACTATTACTCTTTTCCAAAGTGAGCTTACTTCTAACATGAACCACCACCACCATTTACCAAGTAAGGCTAAATTTCTAGCTTTTAAATTACCCACACACAAGCCTCCATCTTCTTCCACCACGAACACCCTTTTCCATGCTACCTAACTTATTTTCCTACCCTCCCCAACAACCCACCCCACAAAAGTAAGAATTTTGCACCACACAAGCTTACTTCTAACATGAACCACCACCACCATTTACCAAGTAAGGCTAAATTTCTAGCTTTTAAATTACCCACACACAAGCCTCCATCTTCTTCCACCACGAACACCCTTTTCCATGCTACCTAACTTATTTTCCTACCCTCCCCAACAACCCACCCCACAAAAGTAAGAATTTTGCAAGCTTTCAAGAAGTTTAAAAACACTTACAGGGGTGCCAAAAATTTAGAAGAAAAGTAGGGAGAAGCTACTCAACATGGTTTTGATTAGGGTAATTCTACCACCAATGGAAAGCTATTAAGATAATGTTAGGAGATCTATTTTGAATATCATGTGAGTATAGGATATTGTTTTCTTACAAGGCAGAGTTAGCTTGGAACCTGGTTTCTTGGTATTTAAGTCTAACTTTACTTACACTATTTGCCATGCATGCAAGTCTCAAACCTCTATATATGAGAGCTTTGGTTGTTGTTGTACTACATACACTTCAAATCAATACCAGAAATTAGTTCATCAAACTTCACATGGTATCAATGCAACCTGTATCTGTATCAAAACCTAAAAACTAAACACATAGCCATGGTAGATAATAACAACAAAGTTGTTACGTCGTTTGGTTTGGCTCCACTACTACCCTATGGAAATGATCCCTCCTCTCCTTACTACCTAAATGCGTCGAATAGTCCAGGATACATCTTGGTCACTTATCTCCTGAAAGGCGAGAATTATCCAACATGGCAACATGTGATGATCAATGCCCTTAATGTCATGCCTAACTTAGCCCCTAGCCCATTTGAGAGGTTTAGTACCTCAATTTATTAGTCTTGATGCTTAATTTCTTGTTTCTTAGGTATGTGATGCATATTAGTCATATGGGCTTAAGCCCATTGGGCATAGCTAAGGTACATAGGAAAGGTAATAGGGTACACCTACACTTTGCCAGGGCAATAGGCATGTACCCAGGACATTACTTGTACTAGCTTGTTAATTACTTAAAGGTTTAGTGCCATTTGAAACAAGCTAAGTACATATGTGGAATTATGTGTTCATTCATCATACATACCAATCGTAGCCAAGTATATGCATGGCAACCAAAACATCATTCCAAGTTTTGAAAACTTTGTTTCATGTGCTCATGTCTTGCATACTCATATATGTCTCGGTAACATGTATACATCCACCAATGCACATAATCACATACATGCACTTAACTTCATTATATGCCATTTTAGCACATCATATGCATCCAACTCCATACCATTTCAAGTTTACTTATAATTCCTTCTTTAAGTGCACATACATGTCCATGAACATCCATATTTCACCAAGTGAACATAGTCTTATGAACACATGATTATTATGGTACTAACATGTGAACTCATTTCCATTAGAACATTAACAACATCATTGCTTCATATAAAATCTGAGACATGCTATGAGTTCATCACCAACACAACTTAAGCTTCAAAAGTGGACATCAACCATAACACATGCATAGAACTTGGTAAGTCCACCAAGAGCATTAAAACACCATAAGTTCGAAAGTCCACATATACATGCCATTTCAAATAGGCAATCGAAAGTGATCATAACCACTTAAAACATGTCCGTAGTCTCAAAGACAAGTCTAAAAAAATAAATTCCATAGAACATATTCCACCTTAATAGACCTTTTTCCCACAAACTCTAGACACCAAGGGCTTGCACAATGAAGTCCACACATATTACCTTGATACAAAAGCAACTCATAATACTTTGAACACTTAGAATAGTGAGCAACAACATACACACATAAAATACCTCACCAAGACAGAAAGAGTATCCAATACTCTTAGCTTGATTGCCTTTCAAGTAAACCTTTTCCTACGTAAAATATAGTAGGGAGTGAGTATTAAACTCAGTAAGAATTCTATATGGCTTCTAAATCCTAACATAGTAAGGATTTCATATGGCTTCCAAAGCCTAACATAGGTTAAGTATTCAACTTAACCGAATCCTTCCAAGCTCCTGCAAAGAAAACACTAAAACAAAAAAAACATAATATACATATACATATAACAATATTGATAATAAAAAGGGCTAGCATGAAAAACCAATCAGAGAAGCACACATAACACACACACACACACCACTAAACACCATTCCCATAAGGACATAGCAAGCATGCATCATAACACATAGTTTGGGTTAACCTTCATATTTTTCATATAAAATCTGGGAGCTCCCTAGCTTGGGAATTGAGTTGGCCTACTTAACTCCTAGTTATAATGCTTGCACATAGTTAATTAGTTAAAAAGAACATAGTTGCCGAAGCAACACATAGCCTTCATAGCACCTTAGGATCCTTTGGCATTCGATATCCATCACCTAAGAGCTCGAATACTCACAAACAAACATAAGTACACCATAGAACTTAGTGAGTATGAAAAATCCTTACCAAAAACCTTAGTAACTCTTGTTGCCTGAAAGCTTAAAAGCTTGAAATATGCCTTTCCTTGCTTGTTGTTGCTAAAACTTCAATTCAAGCTTAGAAACCTTTGATGGCTGAAACTTAGCAACGTTGATTCTTGCTCTCCTTAGCTCAAAAGCTCAAGAATCCATCAAAACCCTTCAACCTCCTTCTTGATTTTTTCTTTGGATGTTCTTAGAAGCTCAAGAACACCATGAACAAGTGTTTAAGCTCACAAGACCTCTCCATGGTGGATATGGCTGAATCTTTCTTAGCTTGTTACCTTCAAGAACTAAGCTTTCAAGCTTAAGTAGTCCACAAATCTACCAAGACCACTAACCTTCCTCTTGATTCTAGCTCCAGATGTTCTTAGGAGCTCATAACACCAAGAACACTTAGTTAAGCTCTCAAGACTTCAAAGATGGTAGCACAGCCGAATGTATGAGTGAGTATAAAAAGTGGAAGTGTGAGATGAAAGTGGGAGAGTGAATAAGAGCTTTTGGCCGAATGTAAAGAGAAATGAGCGTGAAAAGAGCGTGGGAGCTTGAATGGTTGAATGTATGAGTGAGGAGTATGAGATGAGTGTGTTTGGAGGAGTGAATGAATAAAACAAATGAATGAATCAAATGGAAAGAGTGATGGCAAGGTATTGGAGCCTAATTGAGTAGGAAACATACTTGAATGGGGCAATAAACAAATGTGGGTGGGAGACAAATGTGGGGGATAAGTTTAAGTGGTGGTGTAAGTGGAGCATGGGCTTTGATTAAATAGTAGTGAATATGGGGGGCAAGGGTGAGTAGGAGGTATAGGTTTGACTAAAATATGGTGAGTGGGAGGGAATAGAATATAAAATTGTGAATGGGAGATGTAGGATTTGGATATAATATTAGGGATTAAATGGGCATGGCCGGCCATGGCATTCTTGCCTTAAAATGGGTTATTTCCTATTTAGTCACTTAATTTCCTTGCATTGTGCAACTGTGCCCTTTGCCCAATAGTTCAATTGAGTCCCTCACCTTTATAAATCATCATTTTCATCCCTTTTTCTTCTTGGCAAAGCCAAGTTTAATTTTAAGAGTGATCAACACTCAAAATTCATTTCATCCTCAATCAAGACATAATTTTCCAAGCTCAATGAGCTTAATTCTTAAATCAAACAAAATTCTTAAGCTCTTAATCCTTATAACCCATGGCTTAATCACTTAGGGCTTTCAAGGCATTATACTTAAAGCCAAGAACAAACTCAGTCTCATGGACAGATCAATAGAAAATCCAAAAGCAGCATATGCCAGTCACTGGACATGAATCAAGTGCAGTTCCATCATAATTTCTTGGATTTTCAATTCTCTTGCTCCAAAACTTTAAGATAGTGTTTCTTATTAATACATAGCTAGAGACATGTGGATCAACTTGGAAGAATGCTTCTCTTAAGGCAATGTTCCCAAAATTCATAAATTGAAGATAAAATTTGCACCTATGCAACAAAAGGAAGTCTCGGTGGCTGTATACTACACCAAGTTAAAGGCATTATGGGATGAACTTACAACGTATTCTAACATGCCAAACTGTAGTTGTGGTGCCACAAAGGAGATTATTGAAAAATGAAAAACTGAAAAGCTACATCAGTTCCTAATAAGACTCAATGAACACTTCAACAATGTTCGCTCGCATATATTGAATATAGAGCCCATGCTTAGTTTTAGCAAGGCAAATGCCCTGGTAACAAAAAAAAAGCATTGAGACATTGTAACACAACGAAATATAGTGCCTGAGGTAGCAGCCTTTAGCATTAAAAGGACTAGCAAAAGTAATGTGGACAAGGACACTAAAGAGCAATGCAAGCATTATGGAAAAAGTAGGCATGGTTATGAAAAATGCACAAAATTGTTGGATATCCAGATTGGTGGCCAAGCAAAAAGAAAAATCCATCCAATCAAAGGAAGACCAATCCCAAGACTGGACAAACCTTAATCAATCAAATCTCTATTGATAATAAGGAAAAGTCATCCAATGATGTGCAATTGACACCGGAGTAAATCCAACAACTCCTTGCGTTATTATCAAAATAGAAAGAGGATGCTGAAGCCAATTATCTTGGTACGACTTGTCATAAGAATTTTAGTTGGATTTTAGACACCGGTGCTTCTAAGCATTTAAAAAACTGCCAAGGCCTATTGCAAACCTTAAAGAAAGGAGAAGGTCTTCCAGGCGTTAAGTTGCCTAACGGAGCAAGTTTGGGAACAGAAGCCAAAGGGCGAACAATTTTTTCTGCTGGAATACAATTGCTTGATGTGCTTTATAAACCTTCATTTACTTGTAATCTTATTTCAATTAGTAAACTGACACAGTAGCTCAATTGCTCAGTGACCTTTTATCCTTCCTTTTGTTTCATGCAAAACCTTGCTTTGAAGAAGCTGATTGGGAAGGGTGAATTGCGAAATGGGCTGTATTACTTCAAGGAGCTCCAAATTTCTATGGTATATATAGCTAACTCTAAAACTTCTCCTATCATTTGGTACCAACATCTTGGTCATGTCCCATTCAGTAAATTTTTTCATATTCCTTATGTTCCAAACTTACTTAAGAATCAAAATTTTTGTTGTGATGCATGCCATCATGCAAAATAGACTAGGAAAATATTTTCTCTTAGTTTAAATAAATCTGAGAATGCTTTTGATTTTGTTCATATTGACGCATGTGGCCCTTACAAAACTACTTCTTTATCAACAGCACATTATTTCTTGACCATTGTTGATGATTTTAGTAGGTGCACATGCATATATTTGCTCAAATGAAAATCTAATGTCCATATGCACTTTGAACTTTTTCATGCTTTGGTTAAAAATCAATTTGGCAAGCTTATTAAGCAAGTTAGGTGTGATAATGATTTAAAACTTACCGCTGCTCCTATGATTAAATTTTTTCAAAATAATGGGATCACGCTTCAAACTACTTGTGTTGACACACCTCAGCAAAATGGGATTGTTGAACAAAAACATCGTCACCTATTAAAAGTGTTGGCAACTATGAAATTTCAAGCCAATTTGCAAACCATGTTTTGGGGGGAATGTGTTCAAACTGCTACCTATTTAATTAACCATACTCCTCTTATGAATTTGGAAGGTAAAAGTCCCTACTAAACTTTGTTTGGTTGAAACATTTCTCTAGATCATCTTCGGGTCATGGGTTGCCTTTGTTATGCTCATAATAAAACAAGTGATAAGTTTGAACATAGGTTAAAAAAAATGTATGTTCATTGGATACACATCAGGTCAAAAAGGGTATAAAATTTGGGACATTGAGTCACAAAGAATGTTGGTTTCTTGTGACATTTCTATGAACATGTGTTCCCTTTTGATGTAGCCATTAGCACAGATACAAATAATCCAGCCCCTAAACCCACCTTAGTTGAAGTATTCAAAGAAACAGCTCATCTGTCTCAACCAACAGCAAACATTGAACCAAGCCAATTGACCTTAACCATCAACCAAACCAACTCTAATTAAGAAATACCCTTAGAAATTACTCAATATCCCAAACCTCATAGAGAAAGAAGACCTCCTTCCTATCTGTAGGAATATATTTTTTAAGCTATTTGTAGTGTAAGTTAGTACTGACCAAAGTGTTTACCTTACAGTTTGAGGCTAAGTGAGTACAAGGAAAGTGTAACTCATCAATTAAAGCTAGCTTGCTTGGGTGAAGAGCGAATGATGGATCTTAGTATATATATGTTGGTTCTTCTATATGTATGGCATTTTCATACAAAGAGATTGCCTCTACTAATGTTCATTAGTGTGTGTAGAACTAGGGTTACATTTGGGTGCATATAAGTTTGAGATGTATGTACATAGTTGTTACTTAAAGTTAAAGCAACTAAAGTTTTACGTCTTGGCTCATTTTAAATTATGTTTATTTAATTGCTGCAGCACTATTTTCAATGTTGATTTTATTTAATTTCTATTGCATAGCCAAGACGATGCATGCATATTTTCTATGCAGGGTGGGCTAAATAACTAGTTGAACGTAATGATTTAAAATACTTCACAAGTAATAACTAGCCAATTGTAACCTAAGTGAGATGATAGTTCCCAATAAGCCTACTAGTGTTAGCAAATCAGGGCACTGGGGCCCTATTTCGCCACACTTCAAGGTTCCCAAGTTTTGATACTAATTTATAGCTATTACAAAGTTATGACTACATAAATAAAACCAAAAGCACTAGACTTTGATACAAGAAAGGAGACACTATTGTTACAAGCTAACTAATAAAATTCATATAGCCATGCCATCTAGAGCAATAAAGTGGACTGATATACATATACCTGAAAGATGAATTTTTCAAACTAAAAAAAAAAGCCTGTAAAGCCTTTAAAACCTCAATAAACACAAAAATTGTTTATCATAAAAATGGTGAGGTTAAGAAAGAAGGTTTAGCAAAGATAAAGATATAAGAATAGGCTTCTTAGAGTCAATGCATAGAAATACTCCCTCACAAGCTAGTTACAGGCCTGCTCAAACCTCTTTTCAACATTTAAAATTCTAACCATGAAAAGGTATTGGGATGAATTACAAAGTCTATGGAACAAGTTTCTCATCCAGCTTATAATGTGGATTCCATAACTTATGGAAAATGTCAACACTTAAACAACCAAAGGAAGTAAGGTCCAAGGGTTAACCTGATATAAGTTTTTTATACCTCCAATTTAATGTTACAGAAGAGCCATTCAAGATATACCAAAAAATTCTAAGTGATGATTTCTCATTTAACAAAAATGAAATTAGAGAATGTTGGTTAGCTAACACACACACCAAGGAAGAAAGAAAAACCATTAAAATGCTTTGATATTAATAAAATTAGATGAACAAAGAAAAACCTTAAGTTATTTGAGTGGCTTATCCCCACATTTGCCTTGGGTGAAGAAACTATCTTTGACATCTTAGAAAAAAATTTGTTAACATAAAAAAGAAAAAATAGTCAACAATTAACAATAGTTCACACGTTCTTGGCCATACATTATAACAAATCAGCATTTTTTTTATGCCCACAGGCATAGCAGAATTGCAGCAAAAATATATTTGCTACAATCAAAATTATTGCATTAAAAGGTTGGAAATATCTAGGTATAGGCAAAAATCATCACAAAATTAAGGCATACCTCTGATGATTACAATCATTGTAAATTTAGTAACAAAACAGCAACAATTACATATAGCAATGCCTATGTGATGATTTTCTATTGATGAAAAATCTTCCACAATCATAAACTCACACTATACCAACTGTTGAATAGTGTCACTAACTGCAACCTTAGTTTAGCTTTCCGTCTATTCTTAAACCTTAGCCTGGAACCAAGGGAATTAGTAGTGCAAGTCATCATTCTCTACCTTTAGTTGAGTAATCTTAGCTAACTAGTTATTAATGTATGGCACATAATGAAGTTGGGAAGAAAAATTACCTGGAATGAGCCAAAAGTATCAAGATCTATAGAGCAAGGTGGAAGACCCAGTATGCTACCCTTATTTGGCAGGCTAGCTAATTTGCGCCATGCGTTGTCATCAAACTAGGGATAGTATTATCATTTTGGAGTACTTTTAGGTGATCTACTCAATGTATGCATTCTATAATTAAAAAAAAATAGAGTTTACAAAATTTTTTATATAAGGTATGTAGCTTTGAGAATAGAAAATTAGAAATCATTACCTGAGTTGACACGTGATCAAATCATCTAGCTAATAAGGTTTTTTCATGTATACATCCTGGTCCACCACTCCTAAAACATGAGGTCTTATTCATTTTGTACTTTTATCTAGACCAATTTATAGTGCATTAACAAATGAATTAATTATGTATGTAGTTTGAAAGAAATAAAATAAGTTGTACTAAAGATTAGTTCTTACCATCTCATCCCAGTGCATCATGCGAGAAATGAAGCCCGTAGTGTATTTTTGGATTGCTCCTAGGGAGCCGACTGTATGCTTGGTGGGGGAACTAACTATGGACCACCTCTTCTAGGTTTCATCCTACCATTGGTCACACAATTAATGCCATTAATGGTGCCCAATAGCACCTTCGTCATGTGACATGGTGAGCTCGAGAGGGACTTCCAGTAAGGGAGGACGTCTGGAGCTGAAGTTTCCCAGGAGGGTCTGCCTGAAACACTCAGAAAAAGTGGGCTAGGAGGTCCACGGGAAGTTTTTCCGGGGAGGAGCCTCCAACGCCCAAGTCAGTTTTTTGGGAGGAGACGAGAGGATGCAGGAAGGTTAAGGATTCTTGCCTGTTTCGTGTTTTTCTCGGAGAGAGAGAGTCGAAGTCCTTTGTTGAGGCCATTTCCCTGGTATATATAGGAGTATGTGGCCCATTCAGATTGCGACACGTGTTCGGTCGAATGTAATCTGTACTCTTGGGCGTAGGGAACCGTTAGCCATTTCTAGGCTCCTTGGGCTGTGGGCCGAGACAGGAGTAGTCCTACATGACATGACGTGGACGTCATCGACGCATCAGAGCGCAATTTAGGATGGCATGTAACGCGTGTGGGCGACATGTCAAAGGCTCCTTAATTGCTTCTGCCATACCCCCGGGGTCCCTTTGGACGAGGTCGCCCTTCAGGGAGCGAGGACCCTTCTTTCGGAATCGTGCTAGTAGTTTAGGGGATTCCCTAGCTCTGAAGTTGTTCCTTTGGGGGATTCTCTCCTGCCGAAGATGGCCGGTCCCCTTCCCCTAAGGATGGTTTGTTTGACTTTCCAAGGAAGGCAACACACTAGTCTCCCGAAACTGGCGCTATTCTTCTCGGGGTCATTAGCGTACTACCGAAGTCATCTGTCTGCAGTTCATAGACAAAAGGAGCGATAGCACTTCGACTATCACATGCCCCTCCTTGGAAAGCCGAAGTGGAAACTTCGGCTTGTAGACCTTTTAAGGGCTCTTTTCGGGGCCCAAGGCGTGATGTTTATGTCAAAGATACACTTGATACCCGAAGACATGTACTGTTCGGCCAAGTGTTACTGCCTGCCCTTTGGTGTTCTCAAGGTAACCTACCCCTTAACTTTTCCTCTTGCAGGTTTGTGTACCGTCGTCTGTGTACCGTCCTGTCTCGTAACCAAGCATGTTAGTTTAGAGCGGCGTGCCCGAGTTTTAGGGGTGTCAAAAAGCGTGTCCCTCATTTAGCGCGGTGACTGACACGTGGCATGCGGTGAATGGAGGGGGCTGCATTGGTTACGCCAGGCGCATCTTTTCGTGTGCAGAGGGTAATTATGGCGACTGTTCGCCTTTGCGGAGCACTTATGATGTCGATTCGACTACCCCTTCTCAGTCTATATAAACCTTCCTCCGTCATAATCCCCTTTTGCTCTGCTTCTGCTTTTGCTCTGCTTCCAACTGTTTTTGCGCTTTCCCTCCTTTTTTCGTGGCGGTGCCATCGATGGAGCAATTTCCGGCAACTTTTCACGACGGCGTCTTCAAACCCTGATGTCAGCAAAACGTTTGGTGGGTTTTGATTTCTAAGGCCCTTCGATTTTCCTTGTTTTTCTACTTCTTCTAAGCTTCCCGAAGTTGTTTTTCTTTTCTCCGAAGTGCTTTTTTCGTCAATAATGTCTTTGCCAACTCCACTTACGACTGTAGCACCTATCCCCGAGAGCAGGCAACCTCTTATTCCACTTTGGAGAAGTTAGCGAAGTGGAGAACCAAATTTTTTCTCCCTTCTTACGCCACCACCAAACTACCTGGTCCTAACCAGCTCAGTTTTATGAACGCTAGAGATGAGGTTACCGTTTTCCATGCCCAATTGAAAGCCGGACTTCAGTACCCTCCTCCGAAGATGATTTGTGACTTTTTCCAATTTCATGGCATAGCCGTGAATCAGCGTCCTCCGAACTCGTACTGTTATTTTAACACCTTCCTCTATATGTGTGGAGTCTTCAAAATAGAACCCCATTTATGCTGTTTTTGCAGTACTACAAGCTCTATTCAGTCCCAAAGGGTGGCTTTTATTTCATGTTACCTCGGGGATCAGGGAGCAAAAAATTCATGCTCACTTTCACTACTAAGGATAGTTGGTGAGGGTGGCAAATGAAGTTCTTCTTCCTGAAGGTGGAGGAGGCTTGGTCGCACGTCCCGACCAGGTGGGCTCAGGGAAAGCTGGAGACGGATGTTGTGGACCCCAAGAAACTGCTAACTCCCGAGTTGGCGGCAAGATATGCGGACTTCAACAGACGGATCCGTGCTGTCGCCTACTGGGATGCCGAGATCCTTTCGTGCTCCCTCTACCCCTTCCCCATCATGTGGAAGCTTATGATCGATGAGGTTCTTCGGGAGTTGGGGGTAGTTAAGGAGCACAAAACGGACCTCGGCATGCCAGCTCCTGCCATCGCTGGGAAGGAGTCCTGGCTGGTAAAGCTCCTTCGGAAGGAGCTTACTTATGAAGCCTTCTTTGAGCGTAAGTTCTTTTCAAATTTTTTAGTATAAGTATCCGTCTAGATTCACACTAATGTTTTCCTTCTTTTTTAGATATGAGTGACGAGTTTGGTGCCTACTACAAGTCTCTCTTTCTCGGCCAAGCCGAAAAGGAGGGTAGATGAAGAATGACGCCTCTAGGAGGCGTAAAACAAGTGGGAGCGGGCTGTCCTTGGCCAAGACGGTGAAGAAGGACATTTTTCCTCACCTCCGGAAGACACCGAGGAGGTTTGCGGCAAGCCCGACGCCCCCACCGCCCAGCTAACCGAGGTGGCCTCCGACGCGGTTTCCCAGAGTCCCACCACTTCGGCAACTCTTTTGGGTTCTTTGGCGGAAGCTCCTTCTGCTAAGGAGCTCGAAGAGCGCCAAAAGAGCAAAGGCAAACAAATTCCTGCCGACGTGGAGGAAGTCCGGGACTCCGATGATGACGTCGCTGAGGTGCCATCAGGTTTGCTCCTTAGACAAATTTTAGTGCCATTAATTTTGTGTTTTGAGGATCACTGCCTTAATAGAGCTTTGCTTTGACTTTGCAAAAGAGATGGCACCTTCGGTGTGGATGGTGGAACATGCCTGAAAATGGGCCATTCGGGATTCCCATATCCTGAAGGACAAAATTCCGAGGGAGCCTTTCTGGGCTTTCACGGAGGACATGAACTTGTTCTTCGCTGGTTGCCAACAGATGGCCCCTCAGATTGCGAGGGGGGTTCTTACCGAGGCCTCCTTCAAAGCTGTCTCGGATGAGTGTGCGAATGAGGAGATTCTTGCCGCAAAAATTTTCGAGCACGCTGCCTAGGTATACTTCGGGCCTTTGACTTTCCTCCTGACTTTTTCTAAGTGTTTGGCTTTTCTTCTTTTACTAAGTGTTTTCATCTTTTTTTGCAGCTCTTGGGGTATAGTGGTTTCCTCAGGGTTGGGCAGCGAAATAGGCTGCATTCCGAATCTGTGCCGAAGACCGCCTGGAGAAATCCAAAGTCTTCTGTGCTAGTTCAGTTGTTAAAAACACAGAGTTAAGCCGAATTGCCAAGGAGGAGGTCACCAAGGTCCGGGTGGAATTCTTGAAGGGCCAAGAGGAGCTCTTGAAAGACTTCTCCCAGAAGATGTCAGACCTCGGCTCGAAGGTGGTGGAGCTGACTTTGGCCAATGAGGCCCATCAAAAGGAGAAGGCAGAAGGCGCGGCTCTCCTGGCGAAGGCACTTGCCGAGAAGGCCGAACTCCAAGCCGAGGTTGACTCCTTGAAGAAGGAGCTGAAGAATAAGAAAGTGAAGGCACTAAAGAAGAAGGTTGCTAATCTCAAGAAAGAGTTGGAAGACTTGTCGCTCGAGAAAGACAAGGCCGTCCAAACGACCAAGGTTGCTTTTCAGGACGGTTTTTGTTTAGCTTGGCATCAAGTTCTGAAGAAGTTCCCAAATCCTGACCTATCCTTTTTGGTTGCCCTGGATATTCCCGAGGGGCCTTGGTGGTCGTGGTCAAAGATTGAGCACCTCAACCTGCCATTCCCTCCTCCGGCGTCGAAGACAGTGGCCAAAGACATAGGAGTTGGGGCCTCCCACAACGTCGAGATCCCTTAGATGTTTAGGGCCTTTGCCTTCTTTTTCTTTTTCTTTGTAATTTTTCTTCTGGCGATCTTCTCCTTGTAATAAGGCATTTTTTAATAAAATTCTTGCTTTCTTCCGTGTTTGGCTAAGTCTTTAGGCGATAATGAGCTTTATTCCCCAATTATCCTGACCACTTTTAGTCAAGGGATTTCAGAAAATATGTTTTGCCTTCTTTGCTAGCCACTTTCGAGAAATCACGTGCTTTCGACGACTTTCCTTAGGCAAAAATTTATGTACTTAGAAACTTTTTCTAGTTTGTACAATTTCTCACCAAAATTCTAAGTATAAAACTTCTTCAAGGTGTCCGAATGCCATGTATTCTTCAATTCTTCACCTTCGGCGTTGCCGAGTTTGTAGACGCCACTTCGGACTTCGTCAAGGACTATATAAGGTCCTTCCCAGTTTGCTCGAAGTACCCCGTAGGATGGCCTTCGGGGTCCAAATTCGGCCTTTAGGAGAACAAGGTTTCCTTTCCTTATTCCATTTGGCCTGGCGCGCAAGTTTATTGCTGCGGCCACTCTTTGCTAAAAAGCCTTCCTTCTGAGCTCGGCCATTTCTCTGTGCTCGCCGATGAGGTTGAGTTCGATTCTCAGTCTGAGGTCATTCCCTTCCTCGTCGAACACCTGTATTCATACTGATGGCTGTATCACCTCGACTGGGATAATGGCCTCTGTGCCGAAGACAAGTGAAAAATGTGTCTCCCCCGTGGCCCTTCGGGGTGTTGTCCGATAACTCCACAGTACACTAAGGAGCTCTCCTGGCCACTTTCCCTTTGCTTCCCCCAATCTCTTTTTCAGACCATCTTTTATGGTTATGTTGGATACCTCTACTTGTCCGTTGCTCTGGGGGTGAGCTACTGGAGCAAAGTGCATTTTTATTCCAAGCTTATTGATGAACTCTTGGAACCCCTTGTTTGTAAACTGGGAACCATTATCAGCCACTAGTACCCTCGATATGCCAAATCTGCATGCAATGTTCCTCCAGATGAACTTCTGTATATCTTTTGCTGCAATAGTTGCTAGGAGTTCTGCCTCGATCCATTTAGTGAAGTAATCCATTGCAACTACGCAAAACTTCACTCCCCCAGGTGCTATCGGGAGCGGCCCTATGAGGTCTATGCCCCATACTGCGGAGGGCTAGGGACAGTCTACCGAGGTTACTAATTCCGAGGGCAGCCTTTGGATGCTAGTGTGTATTTGGCAATTGTCAAATTTCTGTACAAACTGCCTTGTGTCCTTTCTTAGGGTAAGCCAAAAGTACCCTTGGCAGAGTATTACTCCCGCCAAGGCGTTAGTCCCGATGTGGGAACCACAGGCTCATTCGTGGAATTCTTTGAGATTCATCTCAGCATCTTCTTCGCTGACACACCTCTGTAGTGGACTCGCATACCCCTGCCGATATAACTCTTCTCCAATTAGGAAATATTGTCCGGAGAGTCTTCGCACTCTTGCCACTTCGTAGGGGCCCTCGGGAAGTTCGCTGGTCATGAGATATCTTGTTATAGGATCTTTCCATCTTTTTCCAAGGTCACTATGTTCAACACCGCTATATGATTCCCAACAGCATCTTCGTCATGTGACATGGTGAGCTCGGGAGGGAGTTCCAGCAAGGGAGGACGTTTGGAGGTGAAGTTTCCCATGAGGGTCTGCCTGAAACACTCAAAAAAAGTGGGTTAAGAGGTCCCCAGGATATTTTTCCGGGGAAGAGCCTCCAACGCCCAAGTCAGTCTTTTGGGAGAAGAGGGGAGGATGCAAGGAAGTTTCTCGGAGGGAGAGAGCTGTCCGTTGTTGAGACCATTGCCTTGGTATATATAGGAGTGTGTAGCCCATTCAGATTATGACACGTGTTCCATCGGATGTAATCTGTACTCTTGGGCGTAGGGAACCGCCAGCCGTTTGTAGGCTCCTCAGGCCACGGTCTAGGGCCGGAATAGCCTTAGATGACAGGACGTGCGCGGCATCGGCGCATCAGAGCGCGCTTAAGGGCGACGTGTAGGCCCTGTAGACGACATGTCAGAGGCTCATTAAATGCTTCTGCCGTGCCCCCGGGGTCCTTTGGGCGAGGTCGCCTTTCAGGGAGTGAGGACCCTTCTTCCGGAGTCGCACCGGTAATTCGGGGACTCCCTAGCTCTGAAGTTGTTCCTTCGGGGGGATTTTCTCCTGCCGAAGGTGGTCAATCCTTCTCCCCCAAGGATGGTTCGTTCGACTTTCCAAGGAAGACAACACACTAGTCTCCCGAAGCTAGCGCTGTTCTCCTTGGGGTCGTTGGTGTACTACCGAAGTCGCCTGTTCGAAGTTCGAAGACAAAAGGAGTGATAGCATTTCGGCTATCATTATACTCGGGTGGCTTAATACTTCGGTGCACGTTTTTGACTTGGCTAGGCTATCTGCCTTGGTGTTGTCTCAGCGAGGTACATTTTCAATATGTACAGTGTTGAACTCCTGGATGAGCTTTGTCACAAGCTCATGATATTTTGCCAAAGTTGGGTCATTCGTGCTATAGTCCCCTGCTGTCTGTCAGACCACTAGCTGGGAATCACTGTGGGCTTTTAGGTTTCTTACACCAATCTTTCTGGCCAGACGCAACCCTGCTATGAGAGCTTCGTATTTTTTCCATATTGTTGGTGACGTTAAACCCAAACTTGATGGCTTTCATGACTTCTAGTCCTTCGGGGCCTTGGATAATTACCCCAACTCCCTAGTGTTTGGAGCCGGAGGCCCTGTCTACAAACAGAGTCCATTCTGGCTCGCCCCCACCAGGGCCTAATTGACCACCTTCACTGATGGGTATCTCGGCAATAAAGTCTGCAAGACCTTCGGCTTTTATGGCTTTCCTGGGCTCGTAAGTGATATCATACTCGCCAAGCTCTATGCACCACTTGGAAAGTCTTCTTGAATGGTCGACTCTCTTCATGACATCCTAAAGAGGTAGGCTACTTCAGATAATAATTGGGTGAGCTTGAAAGTGCAGACATAGTCTTATGCCTGCTAGCACCAAGGCATAGATAACTTTTTGTAACAGGGGATACCTGACTTCGGCGCAATGCAGTGACTTGCTCATATAATATACTGGCCATTGCTTCAGCCCTTCCTCTTTCACGAGAACCGAACTTACTGTTTTTTTCGTAACGGCGAGGTACAGCATGAGGGGTTCTCCCTCGCGTGGTTGCCGAAGAGTGGGTAGGCTAGCTAGATAGACTTTGAGTTCTTCCCAGGCCTTTTGGCAGTCCTCGATCCAAGGATGGTTATTGTTTCCGAGATCGCCGCTATTTTTGCTGCCTTAGTGAGGCCCTTGAAGAATGCTCGACACCGATCCCCATACCTAGAAATAAATTTATTGAGAGAGGTTATTCTCCCGGTGAGCCTCTACACATCCTTTATTGTAACAGGAGTTCGGAATTCAAGCAGGGCTTTGACTTTTTTTGGGTTCGCATCGATACCTCTTTCTGATACCATAAACCCGATGAACTTTCCTGAGGTCACGCCAAAGACGCATTTCTCGGGATTGAGGCGAATTCCAAAGGCTCTTAGCTGATGGAAAGTTTCCTTCAAATCTGCAATATGATTGTTAGGCAATTTGCTTTTAACTATCATGTCATCAACATAAACTTCCTTGTTCCTCCCTATTTGATCATTGAAGACCTTGTTCATCAGTCTCTGGTAGGTGGCTCCTGCATTCTTAAGCCCGAAGGGCATTCTGATGTAGCAATATGTACCAACCTCAGTGATGAAGGTAGTTTTTTCCTCATCTTCAGGGTCCATCCTGATTTGATGATACCCGCTAAAGGCCTCGAGGAAGCTTAGGAGTCCATACTCGGCGGTCGAGTCTACCAACTGATCTATTGGCGGGAGGGGAGATAAATCCTTTGGGCAAGCATCATTTAGGTTTCTGAAGTTGATACACATTCGGAGCTTGCTACTCCCTTCTTTTGTGGCAATAACCACAGTACTTAACCATTTGGGGTACTTGACCTCCCTGATTACGTCCGTATCTATCAAGCGCTGGATTTTGGCCTTGACGAAGTTATTTTAATGTGCCGAGATGCCCCACTTCTTTTGGTGGACGGGCTTTGCTTCTGGGCTTACTTTAAGACTATGCTGTATTATGCGAGGGTCTACCCCAAGCATATCTTTTGGCGAGCAGGCAAACAGATCTTTATTCGTTAGTAGGAAAGATACAAGTTTTTTCTTGTCACCTTCAGCCAAGTTTTTCCCTATTCGGGTACTTCAGCCTGGGACAAGCTCTACTTCTTCCATTTCCATTTTCGCGGGATCCTCTGTTTCCTCTCCTTTTGACTTTCCTTCAGGTAAGACCTTCATGTTGGTAGTCTGTGCGAGGTTCGTTACTGGGGCTTTTCTTGCTTTGACGAACACCTTTTTCACCTCCGCCTGATCGACGAAGATCTCCGCATCTCCCTCTTTGGTGGCAAAGGTGACAGTTAAGTACTTTACATCCGAGTGGATGTGGAGGTTCCCTTGCATTTGCCTCCCAATGATGGTGTTGTGTGATGAAGGGACATCTATGACTATGAACCTTGTCATTGTAGAGGCAAATAGTTCGTCCTTCCCGTCTACTGAGGTTCCCTTCATCATTAGGGGGGGATCGATCCAGCTAAGAATGGGTAGTTTGGACGGTCCTACTCCAAAGGTAGGCGAAGTGATGGGCTTCAGGTTGCCCCTGGATATACCCAAACTCGGTAGCAGGTGCGAGAATAGGACGTCGGCATTTGAACCATCATCGAGCAATACTCTCTTGACGTCCCAGTTTCTTACCCTTGCCATGACCAGCAGTGGATCATCATGGGGGAAAAGGACGGTGGACCCATCCTTCCGAACCAGCTTCTTCGACAGATTCTGATATTCCATCACCGATATCTCTCTGGCCTTTCTCTTCCTTTCTGCAGACGGAAGTCCTGTTATGATCATTTGTATCACTCCCGCCGGGGGTGGGGGACGCCTCTTCAGACTTCAGTTTTGGCACCTGTCGGAGTCGTACTCCCCGTCATCTCCTTTTCCTTCTTCCACTTTTCTCCCATTTAGGGAAGGCATCCGCAGATATCGCCTGAGCTGAACTTGCTTTATCAGTGATTCTATATACTTCTTCAGTTGGAAACAATCTTCGGTATCATGCCCGTGGTCCCGATGGAACTGGCAGAATTTTTTCATGTTCTTTTTATTATCAGAGGTCATGGCCCTCGGCCGTTGGATCTGACTTCCTTGCTTTTCCATCGCCATGAGGATATTCGTCCTCATGGTGTTCAAAGGAATGAAGGTCAGTGGCTTCCTTCCCCTAAACTTCCAAGGTCGTCCCCCTGGCTCAGCTGGATAATGCGTTTGCTGGCTCGGCCATTCGGCGCGAATGTGATCAGGTTTTGGGCCCCACATTCTTAGTTCTTCGGCAGTCATGTGCTGCTCGGCCCTTCGGTAAAATTCACCGAGCGTGTCCGGGGGATCCTTGGAGAACTTATAGAACAATTCGGAGTCTCTCCGAAGATCTCGTGTCATGGCCATGATACGTATTTCTGGCCGGAAATCTGGAACACTTAAGGCTTCCTTGTTGAACGGTTCAACATAGTCGCGAATGGTTTCTCTGTTTTTCTGTGCTATGTCGAACATTTGGACTGGCATCTTCGTCGTTGGCTTACTTCCAATAAACTGCTGCATGAAGGTAGTAGACAATTCTTGAAACTCCCTAATGGTCCCAGGAGCCAGCGAGTTATACCATGCCATTGCTAGTCCTGTAAGGGTGACCTCAAAACATTTGCACAAGGTAGCGTCATCAGCACCATGCAGCACCATGCTACGCTTGTACTTGGTCAGATGAGCCTGAGGATCAGTTCGGCCGTTGTAGGTTTGTAAAAGAGGTACCCGAAAGTCACTTGGCATAGACGCCTCGACCACTACTTGGGTGAATGGTGATTCATCTCCATTGAAGGTTTCAGACAACCTAGCCTAGACTGGCTTCCGAGCTACCTGCCTTTCCACCCTTTCTAGCCTCGTCAAGATTTTCTCCATAAGGAGCGTGGCACTGGGCTCTTCTTCCTGGTGTCTATAAGCTTCGGGGAAAGGAGACTGGCGTCGCCTTTTCGGGGAGTGACTTCGGCGCCGAGGGGATGGCAACTATGCCTCAGGTGACAAGCTCTTTTGGCGAGGAGTTTTAGGCCGTTTTGGCCCCATCTGTCCCGCAAGTCCTACCTTGAGGGGTATATTTTCCATCGAGGACTCATCCCGCTGATCTCCACTTCCCGAACTTCGGTGGGTTGATTTGGGGCTTTTCTCCCGGCGAGGTACTGTTGAAGAAGGCCTTTGGGCCAGAGTTGGTTGTGGCCATCTCCGGTCTAACTGCTGTGTCATTTCCGCCACAATAGAGCGCTAGAACTCGCGTAGAAAACTCACGGTAATAGTTAGAGGACGCTCTTCCTCAGGCGAGGAAGTCCCCGCTGTAGTTTCCTCGGTCGCTGGTTGAGCCTCTGGCGCGGACGGGTACTTCGGAAGCCCCTTGTCCTTAGAACGCCGAGTTTCAACGACAGCGACCTGAGGGTGGGTTCCCATAGACGGCGCCAAATGGTGCCCAACAGCACCTTCGTCATGTGACATGGTGAGCTCGGGAGGGACTTCCAGGAATGGAGGACGTCTGGAGTTGAAGTTTCCCAGAAGGGTATGCCTGAAACACTCAGAAAAAGTAGGTTAGAAGGTCCCCGGGATGTTTTTCCGGGGAGGAGCCTCTGACGCCCAAGTCAGTGTTTTGGGAGGAGAGGATGTAGGAAGGCTAAGGATTCTTGCTTATTTCGTGTTTTTCTCAGAGAGAGAAAATCGGAGTCCTTTATTGAGGCCATTTCCCTGGTATATATAAGATTATGTGGCCCATTCAGATTGCGACACGTGTTCGGTCGGATGTAATCTGTACTCTTAGGCGTAGGGAACCGTTAGCCGTTTGCAGGCTCCTCAGGTTTTGGGCCGAGACAGGAGTAGTCCTACATGACAAGACATGGACGTCGTCGGCGCGTCAGAGTGCGATTTAGGGCGGCGTGTAGCGCGTGTAGGCGACATGTTAGAAGCTCCTTAATTGCTTCCGCCATACCCCCGGGGTCCCTTTGGACGAGGTCGGCCTTCGGGGAGCGAGGACCCTTCTTCTGGAATCGTGCCAGTAGTTCAGGGTATTCCCTAGCTCTGAAGTTGTTCCTTTGGGGGGATTCTCTCTTGCCGAAGGTGGCCGGTCCCTCTCCCCCGAGAATGGTTCGTTCGACTTTCCCAGGAAGGCAGCACACTAGTCTCCCGAAGCTGGCGCTGTTCTTCTTGGGGTCATTGGCGTACTACCGAAGTCGTCTGTCTAAAGTTCATAGACAAAAGGAGCGATAGCACTTCAGCTATCAATTAATATATGTCATGCTAAGAGGCAAATGTAGCCACAAAGAAGGTATAGTCAAGGTTTCTAGAAAATTTTAGGATCTTTTGTTCTAGCTCTTTCCTCCAGTAATAAACTCAGTTCCTCGAGGAACTTTAGGTATACTAGAAGACGAGGTGGTAGATCTAGCCAAAGTCCGTAAGTCCCACTGATAGTACCCTTGAAATGATATATAGTTAATTTAAAAAACTATAATGAAAATTATATCTTGATAATTCTATTGGTTAATTAAAAAAAGTATTTAATTTGTGAAGTTAGAGGCTTTTATATTACGTGTATTTAGGACATGTGTGTCCCCTATCTAGTCAAGGGATCTGCGACCATGAGTGCTAAGGTCCATCCCACAACTCCCACATTGGAAGTGGCCCTCTAGGGTTTAGTAAGCCATCCTCAGTTTGCTTGTCATCGGACGATGGCCCAATACAGTTGTTATGTTGAAGGACCTGAGCGTGCGGCTAGTTTTGTGCAGGTTGGCTGAATATCAGCTCCGAATCAATAAAGCCATTGTACAATAACTTTCCACCATTATGATGGACCCTGGGTTGGGACCCGTCCGTGGACTTGTACAATGACGTTTTGGACAAGAATGAAATATCCGAAACTTCCACCTCTAGTTACTAGCTTATGGCTAGGTCGATCATGTGCTTGCCCCATAAGCATCATGCACATGCTGGTGCAAGACTAGGGTGGGTGGCCATTATGTAGGTGCCACTTATAAAATGGAAGTTTGCAACTTCGTAGCTAGGGAATCGAATGGCTAGCTACCATATGGTGACTAAGTATTGCACCGACCACATCGTGGATCCTAATGATAGCCATGTCTAATTAAATTTCTAAAGTATGAAAAGTTTTAATGAAAAGTTTTGGCAAATTGTTATTTTTTACAGTTTATTAAATTTTTAAATAAATTACTAATTAAGAGCCGGTTCTTGGCAATTTAAAGTAATTATGAACACTTAAGTCCCTCAGTTTCCAAATTTTAGCAATCAAGTGTTGAAATATCTAATTAAATTTCTAATTTCAACTACTTCTTTGTTAAAATTTTATCCACTTTCAATTAAGTTTTGCATTTTTTTAAATTTTAAAACTGACTAATTATATTATGCCTTTTATCACAATTATGTACGCATAATTTATAACAACCATGACTTTTTAAAATTGTTCACTTAGGTCCATCTATTATACAATGTTTACAATCCCTTCCAAAGTTGTTATCATTATTTGCAATTTAGTAGATTTGTTCATTTTTAACAATTAATTAGTCCATATTCAGCTTTGCTGCAATTAAGTCCCTACAAATCAGTATCAACATATACTAAAAAATGTTGAATTAAGTCCCCAAACTTATATGGTTCAATATATTCACCTAGAAATGGTCCACCCATAAATTGTCCAACCATTTTATTAAAACACACATATCAACACATAAAAATTTCATGAATACGGATTGTAAAATCACATAAATCATCAACATCTTTTTATGATACTAACATGTAACCAATCATACTTAGAAAAAAATAAAAAAAAAAGTACTAAGATTTTGGGTTCCTGGTAGCAGAAGAATGATCCGACACCATACTATGATGAAAACGTGACCACAATGACCGAAATCCCCAGCAACATGATGGGACTAGGGCTATTCATGCAACATGCTCAACCCATTAAACTTACTGGTTGGAACTGAATTGATTTGATAATCATGCAAGTTTTTTGCGGATTAGGGTTCGATTGGGTAGTAAAAATAGAAACCCGATATACATGTCGATAGGTTTGAGTAGTAAAATAGATATTTGGCAAACTTGAACGAACCTTATTTATTTATGTTTAAGTTAATTAGCTTAACCCATCATATCCCAACCCAAAAAAGTCATGACCCTAACTTCTACCCACCCAATTCCCAATCCCAATGCCTATTTGCTACTCTTTTATCTTCTCTAACCTCTCTTTCACCGGACTCACCTCTTTTCCTTCTTGCCAAATTCACTCTTCTTAACATCAAACCTAGAATGAAGTACAAACCTAGCACAAACTCAAAGCATGTAAGCCAAAGAACTTAGTGTCCAAGCACCATTTTCTACCTTTATAAATTCAAGTATCACGAATGACCTTGCTTTAAATCCTTCTTTTCTTCATGTAGTATTATGATCAACCATAGTTGTGTTATTGGTTACTTAATTTTAACAGTTTCATATTTTGACTTTAGTTTATTTGGTCAATGAGTTGAATTGGTGAAGAATTTTTTTTTTTAGATTCTGATTTTACCTTGTTTACATTGTAATGTTGTTATATGTTGTTTACGTGTTTTGCATATGGAGCATGTTGTTTATAGGAGAAGTTGAAATCTAGTTATACTAAATCAACCCGCACCGCTTTTACATGCGGTTTGGGTTTGATCAGGTACCAATTTTAAAGCCATGTGGGTAGCCCACAGTTGATACGGGTTGGCTGTGTTTTGGTGAAAGCCACACTATAAACATGCCTAGTAAAGCCACGGTTGGGAGGATGTTTAGAGTCTATGGGTGTGACTGTAAAGTGAGAAGCTGAGTTTGAAAGGGAGAAAGTAGTTTTCCCATTTTCTCAAATGGAATTTTTTTTCAACAAACTATCAAAGAAATATAACTTCTTAAAATATAAAAATTTAAGAAATTATGTTCCAAATCCAAATGCAACATTATTTACTTTCTTTTCTCTACAATTGCTATTAGATCATTTTTGGGCACTAAAATTGTAGATTATTGTTACTCTCCAAAAATTTTATTCTGTAAGATTTTGAAAATCTTTAAGCCAGTTATACCAACCAAGTTGACTTGTTGCGAATGCATAATGATTATTGAATCCAATTCGATCTCTAATTGTCAAGTGAAGCCTGTCTTATCATTAAGAAAAGAAACAGTAGTACTGTGTTTAATTTACCAACAAAATGATAATGTAAAGAGACACCTATAGATAAAGCCAAGGTTTAAGGTGTAGTGCCACACTCTACATAAAATAAATATCCAAAATTAAGCTAACTGCGGCCAAGGTCCTCCAAGACTTATACGGTAAACCCCTTCACATTCAAGTTTAGAATTGTCAACTCTAATCTATATTTTTGTAATATATTGTTTTAAATTTTGTATACTAAAAAAGAAACAATAATATTAAAATCTTTTTGTTGCTAATAAAAACAAAAAAAATTGTGATTCATGAGGTCTTCCGTACTTGTTTAAATAAATAAGAGAAAAACAAACAACCTGGTTCGAAGGGTTGCAAGGTCTGAAGTTGTGTTACTAACAGCATGAGAAACGGCGACGTTTGTCTCTATCATCACATGGGCGGTGGGCAGCCAATTATTTCTAACGCACCCGAAACATGGTTAACCTTTGTCGTTTGGCAAGAGGCACGGTTTTTTTTTCTCTCTTTCTGGAAAAGCTGATAAATGGACAGGCCCACTTTGAAAAAAATGGAAACGTGGAAATTCAATTTTAAGCTTGAAAGGTCAAAAGTTTGTCTTACTGGAGGCGTGAGGCACGAAACTATTTGTCATTGTGTGATCGGCAACCGGCTTCCAACGGTCGTGAGTCACGGTTTCGTTTTTCCTTTGGCTGGGCAGTAAGTAGGGGTAAAAATGCTCCGAGCCGAGCTAAAGCCCACCCAAATTTGAGCTTAAATTGCTCGAATCTAATTTTTTTAGGCTCAAAGTCAGCTTGAGGAGGGTTTGAGTTTGACCCAAAAGATTGTGAAGTTCGAATAACATAGATAATTCTTTAGTATCATAACTACAACTTGATGAAAAATGGGACTAAATGTGTAATTTTTGAACCTAGACAACTAGAGAAGGAGAAATGTTAAAACTAATCCGAAAATTTTTAAACCTTTATAGATTTACCCTAAGTTTGTAAACATCATAAAGGAGCCATCATTTTCCTCAATACATTGGGAGCCAAACCTGGGATCAAACACCAGCACCTCATTTAGGTCAGTTCATCATCACCCAATCTCATGCCTATCTCCATCTTCATTGTTTGAATCGTGTTCATTGAAAATATCCCCTTCGTCATTTGAATCTTCATCATTTGAATCTTCCCAAGCCTACTCTCTATTGCCGTCATTTGCATCATAGTCGTTCGAAATCATTGTCATCGTTCAAATCTAAAATTCCCAAATCAAACTAAGCGACAACAAGTAATTATCATAACATAATCAATAGATGAAAGATGAGCAATAGGTGTCAATTATGGCTGCCGTTGGACCTTGGGGTGCCAGGTAAGCAAGCTGGAGGCGTTGTCGCATTGGCCGCGAATGGCGTCGAGTAAGCAAGTTGGAGGCATCGCCACATCTGCCATCCGGTAAACGAGGCTGGAGGCATTATACTTGGTGGATAAAAAGGGTAAAGGTTGATACACAAGTTGATGGGGAAATGAACAAAAGACGGGCCTATTAGGCCCGCGAGCCAATGGGGCTGAACATTTTCTAGCTCGAGCTCAGCCCTAAAAAGAGTTCAAGCCCATTTGTTGGCTCGACCTCAAGCTTGAGCTTGAATAAGCTCAACTCGAAATGCCGCAATTCGAGCTTGAGCTCGAGCTAGAGCTACCCAAAAAAAGCTGATGAATACTCGCAAGTATATAGCTATTAAAGGTTTAAATCATCATTATACACTTAGATTATGATTAATTTTTTTAATTTGAGCAAATTTTCCACTGGGTTATTATTCATGCAAATTTACTATTCACATATTTTTACTATTTATATGCATATTTAATGTTCAAACACAATTTACTATTCATTAATATTAAAAAATATATTAAATAATTATTTTTTATGTAGGTGGATAAAATCATCACTTGATGACCCTTCACAAGAAAAATCATATCTAGAGCTGTAGATGTCGGAGTTAATTAATTCTAAATTTATCTGAAAGCCAACACATAGATCTTCAATCTGCTTTATACTGAGAGGTAATTTGATCATTTTCATTGCTGAAATCTAATTATAGACCACACCATTCATTCTTCTGTGTGCTAAATAGTAGTTTCGATAGAGAATCATAACTTGTGCTATAGATGTCCAATTTGAATGATCAAGCTACCATTTTGAAGCTAAAGAAGATATCTACAAATATCATGCTTTAAGGAAGAGAAAAATTGATGTGTATAGTGGTTGAAAAATTAATGGAAGTTGTAGTCCACCTTTATTGATTTGTATTTACCTACCTTTTACTATTCCATTTTACTATTTCATCCACCCCAAAACTCTATAAATAGGCACCTTGGGGGGAGGATGAATTCAGGCTACATCTTAGGCCTCTTTTACGTTTTTGCATCAAATTTAAATATTCTCCTTTGGTTTTATTCTTCTTTTCAATCCCGAAGCTCTGTTTCACGTGTTTTTCCTCTTATTCTTACTTTGATCTTTCAAGCTATGTTTATTTCATCTTTATGCATGTTGTTTACCCTTATCATGGCTAACTAATTTTTCTTTTGCTAAGATGAAAAGATGAAGCTTTTGGCATAAAGGTTATGGTTGATTTAAACGGTTTTCAATGTGAACAATATTTACTTTCTTAATCAATTTCACCACCCTCCTTGTTAAGTGAGAGTCTTGATTCATCACAGTCAAATCATTGGCACAAAAGCTGCTTGATTCCCTTTATAGAATATGACTAAGCTGGTTATATTGGAATCTTGAGTTATTGTGCTCAAAGATTAGTATGATGAATTCTTGAACCCATTTATAAGTGTTGGTGTTATAAGATCAACGAAAGCTAATACTAACTCATGCCTAATATTTTTGAGATTTGATTACTAAATTCTCTAATTGGGACCTCCTCTGTGTGTGAATCCTAGTTGAAGGGCAAGATCGGCTAAAATTAATTATAACCGTTATACCAAAAGTGGATCCTCCTAACCTTAGCTATTTTATTTAAATTTGAGTTTTAATCAATACATGTTCACATCATGCACCAAAACCTTCTTTATTAAAAATCTATAACTTTTATTTTCTTAATTCACTTCCCTATGGTTTGATACTTAGACTCCCATGATTTTATTACTTGCAACAATCTAGACTTGGGCTACAACTACTAAAATGCAGCAAGTTTTTGGCACATTGCTGAGGAAGTAAAATTAGATTACAAGTTCATTTATTTTATTTTTATTATTGTTGAATTGAAGGCTAAGCCTCCTACCTTTCTTTTTATTAATATTGCTTTTTCTTCTTATTATTTTGTTAATGCATAAAAGCTTGGTCACGTACATTAATTGGTAGATTGGTAAGAGAATCTTCACCTTCTTCAAATATGGCTGAACTCATTAATTAGCAAGAGGATAACCATTCTCTATATAATGACCAAGATCAGCTTAGGACACTCAGAGAACACATGAACCCCTTAAGAAATAGCACTCGATCATATTTAATCTTTCCTGCTGATGCATGTCACTTCAATTTCAAGCTAGGTATTATTCAACTTTTACCAACTTTTCATGACTTTGATTTTGAAAACCCATACTTGCATTTGAGGGAATTTGAGGAAGTATGTTACACATATAATAACCTAAAATGTTGCATGAATATCATTAGGCTTAAGCTTTTTCTTTTTTCTTTAAAAGATAAAGCTAAAACATGGCTACAGAATCTTAGGTCAGGCTTTGTTAATTCATGGGCTTTGTTAATTCATGGGATGAATTGCAACAACAATTTTTAAAAAGAATTTTTCCTGCCTATAGAACAAATTCTTTCAAAAAGCAAATCACAACTTTCACACAAAAATCAGGAGAAACTTTTTACCAGTGTTAGGATAGATATAAAGATTTACTTAATAAAAAACCTGACGAGGCAGTGAATTATCTAGACTTGCTAGCAGAGAATGCGCAGAATTTGGGGCACCGCTGGTACTTATAAAGCCCCAAGTAAGACTCAACCTCCTGCATCTAGTGGAGGCATATATCATCTTGAGGAAGATAATGACCTCCAAGTAAAATATGCATCTTTAGCTAGAAAATTTGAGGCATTGTAAATGAAGAAAGTTAGTTAATTAAGTTGAAGAAATTATTTGTCACATTTGTGAGACTAATGACCATTCCACTAGCAATTGTCCAACCTTGCCTTTTTTTAAAGAATGTCTCCATAAACAAGTTAATGCTTTAAACAACTTCAAGCGGCCAACCTAAAATCCATACTCGCAAATTACAATCCTGGTTGGAGGAATCACCAAACTTTAGTTGGAAAAGGGCCAATCATGCTCAGCCGTCACAACCACCTTTGTACACCCACCAAAATTTTCAGCAACCTCAAGGGCATGCAACTTATGTTCCTTCATTTAGGAAAAATCTTGAAGATACATTGCATTCATTCATTAAGAAGCAAGAGTCTATTAATGCTCAAATAAGTCAAACTATGATTGATTTGAAAGATACTCTTGCAAAATTTGCAAATGCACTCAACATTAAGGAGAAAGGGCAATTTCCTTCTCTACCACAACCAAATCCTAAAGGTCAAACCATGGATCAAGTGAAGTCAATTATTACACTCTGCAGCAGTAAGGTTATTGAAAAATCCATTTCTGATCCTTGTGAAGGAGATGATGAGTCAACCTCTAGGAATAAAGAAGGAGTTGAACCTATACCAAGTGAAGAACAGATCGAACTCCACCCGCACCTCCATTTCCTCACGTATTAACATTTCTAAAAAAGGTGAATCACAATCCTGAAATTCTTGATATTTTCAAGCAGGAAAAGATCAGTATCCCTTTGTTAGATGCGATTAAACAGGTACCATCTTATGCCAAATTTTTTGAAGTATTTGCACACTGTTAAAAGAAAACTAAATGTGAAAAAAAAAAAAGTCTTCTCAGTCGAGCAAGTAAGTTCTATTATTCAAAACAACACTACTTTAAAATACAATGATCCCAGTTGTCCAACAATTTCATGTTTCATTGGAGAACATAAAATTGAATAAGCATTGCTTGATCTTGGTGCTAGTATACACGTACTTTCATATTCAATTTACCAAAAACTAAATTTAGGTGAGTTAATATATTTTTTTATATATTTTTCAATTTTTTGTTTTTTATAGCCTTTGTAAAATCTTTATTCCTTTTTTGAATTATTATCATTTTTTTTAATTTTTAATTGTCTATTACTAATTCTTATCGACTATTTATAATTTTTATCACCTTTTTAAAATTCTTCAAAATTTTTCTAATTTTCTTTTGCTTTTTTAAAAAATATTAATGGGTTTTTGCAATTTGTATTTTATCATTTTTTTTCATATTTATCACATTAATTCACTTCTCCATATTAATTAAAATTTCTCACATTAATCCTAATTTCTTTTTCATTCCACCCACCATCTTCTTATTTTATTAATACATGATGTTCCTTCTCTCAACTTATTTAAAATTTCTTTTTTTACTTTTATCTCACATTAAATCAAACTCATGACATTTCCTCTCTTTCCCTCAAACTGTTTAATAAAATTTTTCTTATTTCTACCTAAACTATTTACCATAAATAAATTTTTTAATATAATATTCAAAATTATTTTATCTGTCTAATCTTTATTTCCTTTATAAACAAAACTTATCATTCCATTTACAATCGAAACAAACCAGTTAACGGGTAAAAATTTTCCATAACTTACTTTTTACTTTTGAAAACCATGTTACTAGATATGTAATACTACTAGATAAAATGGAAAATACGATGATAAATAAATTTACAAAAAAGGAAATAAGTTTGTAACACCCCCATGTCCCACATGGGTGAACTGTGGGAAGCCTTATGTGGATATATAGGCTCCAATTCCAGAACATAAGCACCTAGCGCTTATCCTTTTCATAAAGGATAGTCCATGTGGTGTGGGAGGTGTTCCGTTGACCGTTCTGGAATTGGGTCGTTTCAGATGGTATCGGAGCCAGGTTTGGTTCAAAGTATGTGGTTGAGTCTACTAGTATGGGACGGACTGTAATGCCCCCAATTTTATGAACCTTAATTTTATTGGATATCTTAAATTCCCAGAATTATAAAGCATTTAATTAAAAATAAATTAAGAAATATGAGGTAAAACATTTTATTTAAATTATTTTCCAAACAATGAGAGTATTAAATGAAATCAGAGTAGTTAAGTGACAATCCCAAGAAACCTAATATGCACATAATGTTCCAATTTAAACAAACCATATGTTTCTTTAGAAATCAAATAACACAAAGTTAAAACCCAGTCCCAGCCAGTTCTACTTTCGAGGGGCTATAACGTACCCTCACTCAGTCTGCTCCACATCTTGAATCTCATTATATGGTTTAGTGTACTCTGTCTCCTCATAGTACTCACCTAAGAAAAATATGTTCGAAGGAGGGGTGAGCACAACTTGCTCAGTAAGGGGGAAGTATCAGGCCCATCACGTGGGTCCTAATATTCCTGTAACAAACCTGTAACAAACAACAACAAATAATAAACTTTAAGTTGTAGCAATTTAATTAAAGAACAATTCCATACAACATCATAACAACAATATCAAAGTCCTACTAGCATGTTTGAAACTGCCATGCATATGCATAATTCCTTTTTCTGATTAAATAATATCTTATTGATCGATCATTTAATCCAATACTTAAATACCGTCGGACGAACTTAGGGTGGTGAGTGTGTACATCACCTACTCTCGGGATAACTCTTAGGCAGTGCCACTAGGGATGCCACCAAGCCAGAGCCTCTCAGGATACCTACGTCGAGGTAGAGCCTCTCGTGATACCAGCCATAAGCATGGTCCCTTGCCAGCTATGGTCTGACAGCGCATAAATCATATCTTTATACTCCGTGTCAAAATCGGGTCATGAATAGGGACAGTCCGCCACCAGCCTAACATGCCTCTCGGCTTCGAATCGTCCGTTCCGAACCTCTCATCTAAATTTACGGCTTGTTAGGTCATGTAGATATGGTTTGTCACCAACCTTGCATGCTTCGTATTTTATCTTACTCTTCAAATCTTTTACTTAATGCAATCTTGTGTATGACAAACATCAATCATATGCAACAACGAATTGATGCATGACCGTAGCTCATTTTATTTTAGCTATTTTTAGTAGAATGCCATGATTCTAGTGCATCCTATTCCTTTTATCGTGTTATCTTAGTTTAGTGTTACATGATGTCATGACAATCAATGATATCTTTTAAGTGTATTTGTGATAAATGTTCATCTCATTTCTTGTGAATTCTTTCTAAATTGGTCATTTAGCATTTACGCTCATAATCCTTTATCTATCGGCTTATAATAATTTATTACAGCCCTAACATGCCACTAACGGTTGCTTCCAATCTCATCATGTTGCTAGTGAGCTTGTCGGCCCTAAGCATGGTACTAGTGGTGTTTGTCTCGTCGGCCCTAAACATGGTACTAGCGGTGTTTCTTTAGGCAGTCCTAACATATTTCTAATTTAATTCTTGTTACAAGCGGTCCTAGTATGATACTAGCACCAAACATACATCATACATCAGATCATTACAACCATACAACCAACCAACCAAAATTACATCTCAATGGAAAATAACTAAAATAAAATAAAATAAAATTCTAGAAAAACTAATTAATTACCCTACCCATGTTGCCCACACATTTAAAGATTTTTGTTTAGCCCAATTGTTTACCTAAAATTTATTATTCGGGTTGATGCTTATTTTGGGCCTAAGAGGGCCCATGAGAACTAACCCGCTCTTCCCCCTTACCTAGTTTGGAATAATACAATGAAAGGGGGTGATTTCCGAGGACGGTCCTACAAAATGTTAGTAAGGTAGAAAATTAGAAAATATGCTAAAATTTATAAATTTTCCTAAATGGTATTTGGAAGGTTCATGTTCTTAACATCTAGGCCGAAATTTTACCTAATAGGCAAAAAAGGTCTCGGGGTGTCTTTAGTGGCCTCGTGCCTATTCGGGATCGTGCTAGGAGCCTTCTTGATATTGATCCTAAAAATTACAGCGGCCACACACTGAGTTATATACTCATTTAGTAGCTTTAAAAACTGATCTTGGAAGGAAAAAGTTTTTATTTCAGTTATCGATGTGTTTTCGGGATCTCTGACGCTCCAGAGTCCAAAGAAGTGCCAAACCTTCAAGTAAGGATTTTCTAACCCTTTGTAACAACATAGAAAGCAAGGAAAAGAGAATTATTAGGGCTGTAATATTCAAAATTGGCAGCCAAGAAAATTTTTAACAGAGGCTACGGTGGCTTACCGGGCTTAGAACCAAGTATGGACAATATTGCATCGGAAACGAGTGGAAAAACCCAAAACTTGGATTAATGATAATCTACCAAATATTTACAGCAAAGATATAAGGCCTTTAGGTGATGGAAAAAAAATTAAAAGAGGGATATAGAATAATTTAGACTTCCACAAATGAATTCAGAATTGCCGGTACGTGTAGGATCGTTTTTGTGTTCCAATAAGGTTTCTCCTCAATCTAACAAATCTAGGTAAAATATGGAATTAAATTAATATTCTAGTATTTTTGAATAACCAAGAATCAAAGCATGGAGAGATGACTTACACAAGTTTGATGGAGAGCTAAGCGAAAATAAGAACATAGGCAAGGAGGATCAATGGTTATGGCGCACTTGTTGTGGTTTAAGCGTAGAAATATTGTGCCAAAAGGGGTGGCTGCGAGAGGAGATGACTTGCTGAGAATTCCTACAGGTATAATTAGTCTCCAAGGGGAATAGAAGTGTAGGGCAAAAGAAAGAGTAACAAAATTATATGGTAATGATGGCCGAGTAATTAATTAGGAAAAATTAGAATGGCAAGTTTCTTTTTCTTTTTTTTATTCGCCTAGAGTTTCTAAAATTCCTAATAGGTGTTTTGCAGCTGGAACGTTTTATAAGAAAGAAATTAGGGTTAGGGAAATAAAAATAAATAAAAATATAATAATCCTATGTAGCGGTAGCATGAACCCAATTTAAACCCTACCCGTGTGTAGGCTAAATTTTTAAAAACCTAAGCAAACAAATTTAGAATTGAGTGAGGTAAATTTCTTTTGACTCCCTTTTGTAAGAAGAATCCAATGGTGCTCCCAGATTTTTCATCCAATGCTCAGTTGGAAATGACAAAAATGCCCCTAGTCTAAAGAAAATGACTATGAGCTTCCGGTTTGGAATTTGACTTAATAACTACTAAAGGAATTATCTAAGGATCAAGATTCTTAATTTTATATTGATTTTCTAAATTGGTAGGTAAAATTACAAGAATACCCTTGATAACAAAATGGTAATTAATTAATTTTTATTTATTTATTTTATTTACTTATATACAAATATATTTAATTTTATTTATTTATTTATTTAGGGTAATTTGGTAATTTTATTTTACTTAATTTCTAGGGTTATTACAAAGTTGCAACCATTTCGATATATATTATTAAATAATTTATTGAATGTTGAAATTAAAAAATAATTAAATTTGGTGAACTAATAATTACATTTAATAAAAAGCATTTCAAAAATAGAAGAAGAGTTTAGGGGGGAAAACAGCATTTGTTATAGAAAAAAACGCATTTAGTTAGAGGAAAAAACGTACCATCATTTTAACTTGGGCTAAAATGACACTTTAAGGCGTAAAACTTTTAGTGTTTTATCAACATAGTCCTAAAACTTATGAAGTTTCTAATTGAGTAATAAAAAATGTTTTAGAAGACAAAATTAGTGATTGACATTTCGGAGCCAGAATGTTAACCACTTTTCTGTGGTCCACTTTCTAGGCCATTGTGTTTTAATTTGATGGGCCACTTCAAGCAACCGCTATATTTGTGGTGAGTTTTTTTGGGGCCATAATATGAACCGTATTTTTTTTGTGATACAAATTATAGGGTTTTGTGGTTCATTTTGTGGGGCCTAATTTGAAACCGCTAATACATAGTTAGGGACCAGTTTTTTAACCGTTTCACCCAGAATATTAACTGCTGGTATATATTTAAGCGCCACTTTGTAAACCACATTCTCCAGAAAATAAACCGCTAAATTAGTGGTTGACTTTTTGGGGCCAGAATGTTAATCGCTTTTTTGTGGTATACTTTCTGGGCCCTTGTGGTTTAATTTGAAGGGCCACTTTGTGTAATCACTGTATTTGTGGTGAGCTTTTTGGGGGCCATAATATGAACCGTATTTTTTTGTGGTACAAATTGTTGGGTTTTGTAGTTTAATTTGAGGGGCTTGAGTTTAAACTGCTGATACATACTTCAGGGCCAGTTTTTTAACCGCTTTACCCAAAATTTATATCACTGGTATGTATTTAGGGGCCACTCTGTGAATCACATTCGCTAGAAAATAAACCGCTAAATTAGTGGTTGACTTATTCATTATTGTACATCCATTTTTTTTTGTGTAAAATCATTTTAATATTTTTTGAAGCTCAATTACCAAATAAACAAATATGAAAAATCTTAAACTTAATTAAATTTAGTTATCAGATGTTTTGGATGTCAGGAGTTGTTGTAAAACGCTACAAATGAAGTCGGGGTAAAGTATTAGTTTTTAAAAATAGAGGGTAAATTGTAAGTTACATTAGACCCTAGGGGATGTTGTCATTAACCCTTAAAGCATATAAAAAGGCGACAATGCTTTAAAAAAAATGATTAAAATTTGAAAAAAACGTAAAAAATGATAATTTTTTTTTAAAAATTATAAATATTTTTTTAAAATGATAAAAATTTAGGAAAAGAAGCTAAAATTTCTGAAAAGGTGAAATTTTTTTTTTAAAATGTGATACTATTATTTAGAACATTTTAAAAAGGGAAAAAATTTTAAAAGCTATTAAATTTAGTAAAAGGCGATAAAATTTTTTTAAAAGGTGATAATATTATTTAAAACACTATAAAATTTTAAAAATGTATAAAATTTAAAGAGCAATAAAATTTTGTAGAAAGGCCATAATATTATTTTAAAGATGATAACGGTTTAATAAAAGCGATGAAACAAAAAAAAAACCGATTTACAGTAAAAAAAGGTGATAAACAAAAAAAATTGATAAAAGTCCTAAAAAAGTGATTAAAAAATTAAAAAACTGATCATATCAGTATTTTGTAAAGTTTGATTAGCTACGAAACAATATGAAAAATCTTAAAAGTACTAAAATGTGGTCGTCAACATTAGTTTACTTTAATTTACCCTCATTGGCTTTATTAACTACCTCTTACCATCAAACAAAACTACTACTCTTACATTAATACACTTCTCTATATGAAATCAAATTTCTCACTTTCATTTTTATTCCTTTTTTTTATTCCACCCATCATCTTCTTATTCTGTTAATACATACTGCTATTTCTCTCAAATTATTTAATACTATTTTTTTTTATTTTTATCTCACCTTAAATCATACTCATTACATTAACTCTCTTTCTCTCAAAGTATTTATCACTATTTAATACCAATTTTCTTACTTCTATCTAAATTATTTACCACTAACTAACATGTTAACAATTATATTTATTAAATTTTTTAAATATATTATTACACATTATTTTATCTTTTTACATGTTGTTCCTTTTAGAAACTAAACTTATTTATATTTACAACCGAAAATAGTAGCTAATCGGTAAAATTCTTTTATATGGTACTATTTTACTTTTTTTCATTTTCTTTTATGGCCACTGCAGTAACTTACAGCAGCACTAATGCAAAATCTCCCCCAACGGCAGAAGCAAGTGTAGCTAACCACCAGTTTCCCATCCGCGAAAGCATCTCAATCTCATCGGTAATATCTCTTACTATTCGTTATTATTTTATTATTTTTCTGGTTCTTTGGTTTTCTTTGAAACTTCAAATAATTAACTCCTATCACTGTCTTGCTGCAATAATAACTCCTAACATAGTCAATTTTAGATAACTTTAAAATTACCTCCTTTTTACGAAAAAGAAACAAAAGAAAAGCATAGACCAAGAAGCGTTCACTTTTTGAATTTCATCGTATGACAGAAGTTAGCTACGTGCATGCAGGTATTGTTTACATCTATCCCTGAAGATGATGGCCCAATTAATTTTGCGGACGTAAATACCAGGCAAGGGCTGAGGCAAATTGCGATCAGGGTAACTTGTACTGCATATGAGTTGTGAACACATTGATCTTTCTACTACCATTTTGGTCACCGTTCAATCGCCAAAATATTGGTCACTGAGACTCGGCGTCTGTTCTGATTGTCAGATGCTTGCTATAAAGATCCTCCGTTTTTACCACTACTATTTTGGTTACTATTTTTGGGGTGATTGTTAACGCTTCTTTCTAATCTTTTCCATTATAATCGCAATAAATTTCTACATTCATGACTAACGTGAACCCTTTTAATATAAAATTAGGATACATAAATTTTTCCAGCTATACACTTTAAGGTAACTACGTTTAAAGTATGAATCTTTTGAGTTGACACTGTTTGTCGTTCGGTGACCGGTTACCGGTTATTGTCTTCCAAGGGCCATGAGTCATGGTTTTGTTTGTCGTTTGGGTGACTCAAAAATTGGAATGACAAAATTTAACCTAATCTGATAATTTGGTCCGACTTATCCAAATTCAAGCCTACACTAAAGTGATTTGACAGGAAAAGTTAACAATCCAAACCCAATTGTATACAACTCGATCTATACTCGAACCCGATTGAAGTGAAACTCAAGAAAACCCCAACTCAAATGACACAAACTCCAAATGGCCTGGGCCAAAATTAACACAAACCCGAAATAACTTGAACTCAAGACTGACCTAATGCAAAATCGAAATGACTCAATGACTAAACTAGACAAGAGCCGATTTTAACCTAATTCAACATAAAATATATAGTCAGCAGAGGTTTAAAGAATATTTTTTTATATATTAATTATTTATCTAAATTGTACATCAATTAGAGTGCAATAAGTCCCCAAATTTTGAAATTTTCATTTTAGCCACCCATAATAATTACAACATGGGTCCCTAAAATTTTCAAAATTTTGTATTTTTAGAATTTTTTTTTTAAATTTTGTAGTTTAGTTACTCATGGTGAACTAGTGTTACATTTCATAGCAAATGTTGGAAATCATAGCAAATTCATTGGAACATAATTAAGGAATTTTTTTAATTAACCATTCTAAAAAAAGAAAATTAGGCTAAATTAAATTGCACAAAAAATCTAAATTTTAAACCGAAATTTTAATAAAAATAAAACAAAAAACTGTATCAATTAAGTCAATTTAGCCTATTAACTTGAGTAAACCTACAGCCAACTTGAATCTAGCACTAAACCTAAATAATCTGACCTGAATACTTGAGACTAAACTTAACCTGATCTATATTGATTCTCAATCCAAATAAACCTGACCCAACCTAACCCAACTAAGAAATATACTCAACTTGAAATCAACCCAAGCCTAAATTACCTGACTTGGACCTAAATTCATGCTTAACCTTAACTAAACCCGAACCCGAATGACCTTATTCAAACCTAACCCCAACTCACCCAATTAATTTCCTTACCTAAAAGCCTACACAAACCATCATGCATGCCCTGGACTTCCCATAACCAAACATAGCCAACCATTAGTTTTCCACAAACAAAAGCATCCCATCCCAATCTCATTGGGCATCAGTAATATTTCTGATTATATATTCACTATGATATTATTATTTTCTTTGGTCCTTTGGTTTTCTTAAAAAATTCAAATAACTCCTAACATTGTTTTTATGAAATAATAACTCCTAACATTGATCAAGTTTTACATTACTTTATATTTTTAATTTGTCTTCAAATTGAACTACTAAGCATCTTTGTTCAAAATTGTCTATATACCCATTTTGTTCTCAAATCAAGTAGAAAAATTAAGATGTCGTGCAACATGTTGGCCTTGGATGCTCCATTTTTTAGCAATGTGGAGGGCTTGAAGCCATAGTACGCAATGTGCAAGTGCATGAGGCCATCGACACTGAGTGTAGGAGTGGGGATGAGGTGCACCAACCATGGTGGTTTGGTCGAGTGAGGGTCTCAGCCGCCTTCGACACACAAGGCACCATCACTAACAACTTTGGAGCTGACGTGTTTTCGATAACTTTTTTGGAATATAATGGCATGCAGGACTCACAAAAACACCATCCGGTTGAGATCAAAGATAAACAATATCAAAATTTCAAGTAATTAGTAGGAAACAATAGCATTTCAGCAGGCATTTTAGTGTATAAAGCCGAAGAGGAGAATCAAGCAGACATGAACATCGCAGGTGCTTGCAAATATTCTCCACTTGAGAGGGTAGTTCAATTCTATATATGTGTGCGCGTGCGTGTTTTCAACCAAATGTCTTGCTTCACCTAGAGACAATAAGTTATGGTTGTTAATTTATGTAAAACATACAAATCCACATTCATATATGCAGTGGGCTTACACAGAGATCGAAGATGCTAATAAAGATATCGATTGGAGTGATCAAAATAAAGCTAGAAGGTCATCAGAAAGACAGGTAAACAACCAAGAATCATAGGGTGACACCTAGTGTGATGTGGATCTACGGCAGTGATCGTGAAATTGATGTGCATTTCCAGAAGTGATGGGCAACACCGTGATGTCGCATGCACCCAAATAGTTAGTTACTATATTACTAGCTAGTTTTACTAATAAAGAGGGATTTTCTTGTTACTCGCTGATTCTACTTAAGTACCATATATTATAACATTCCTCCTTTTGTTTGATCTCCATCTTTTGAATAGATCACTTGCAAGGTTCTTATTGCACCGCCATATATATATATATATATATATATCCTTTGTTTATGTGTCATTCTTCTTTTGAATAAATTAGTTATATGTTTTCTTTTTCTTTTTTCCATATCATTGTCCTTCAAAACTTGTATCAAGTTAAGTCATTTGATTCTAAAATTAAGTCAACCACATAATATTATCTTTCAAATTAAATTAGCTCATGAAAAAAAATATATATATATAAAAGAAAAAATAAGTTATCTCAGATTAAGTTGGCTTAAGTTAAAATGAATTAGATAGCATTTGATTCATTCTATGAAAAGCTATTATGCAAATCATCCAATAAGAAAAATTTATAAAACTAAGAGCACTTGCGTGTGCTACGGTCTTGCACAGCTGACAACGACAGAGAGTTGATTAAATCATTTTGCGTCAATGGTGAGAATGTGAGGCCATCCAAGAAAGGAGCAAGCATTCACAGTTAATCCTTAAAGAGGTCTTTGACCATTTTAATGAAGTGACAAAGTTCCAATTAGAAAATGACTCCGATCATAAGGAAACCATGCCTTTGAATAATGATGGAGAGCAAATGACACGGCCCCTTGTGGCCCTGCCTAAGAAACCTATGGGAATGTGTCCCACACCAGTTGTAACTAGCTAATTGATTATATGTACACTAGTTAAAACCTTCATAATGCTAGTTTTTTTTTGTTTGAACTGTAGAAGGAACTTATATTAGAAAGAACTGAAATAGTACAAAAGCTCTTGAGAATCAAAATCAGCTCCAGCAAGATGCTATAGCTAAAACAACCCTTCCACCAAATCTCCACCTAAATTAACTAATTTGAAATGGCTAATCTAGGGTTATACATCCATTCTTCCCAACAACAATTTAACTTTGTGCGCCTATTTTTCAGCTATAAGTATGACAAAGGTTCAATTTCCCTAAAAATATTTTCATCATCTACCTGCTAAGCCTCATGCACTTTCTTATTTCTTTTCCTCCACAAGGACCAAAAAGTAATGCTACAAATCATTGCCAACCTTATTTTTGTCCTTTGCTCATGAAACAATCCACATCCTTCTTTAACACTTCTGCAATATTGAGGGCTAAAAGGTGTTCGACAGTCCAACAATCGCAGAGTTGTTTCCATGTTGCTACTGTTGCTTTGCAATATAGCAAGAAATGTTTTGTTGACTCCTCCGCATCCAGGCATAATGGACATGCAACAATAGGAAGTTCCACTTCTCTTTGAAAAAGATTGCTTTTCATTGGTATCCAATTTTTTAGAGCTTTCCAAACAAAGATATTCACCTTTTGTGGTGTCCAAGGAACCCATCTTGAAGGTTGATCACCCATTGAAGCTGGAGAATAAGCCTATTCAATTAAACTTGTTAACTTCTTCATTGAAAATGTGCCATTTGATTCTAGGATCCACCACCAACCATCCTTGGAATTGCTATGAACCTAAACATTACACAACAAATATGACAGCTCCTTAAATTTACCACACTCTCTCCCTCTTAATGGTCTCCTCTACTTCCACCTCCAACCCTTTTCTCCCTCCGCAAAGCAAAATCTATCCTTCGCCAACCAATTTTTATCACAATTCAAGTTATATAACCTAGGAATGTGAGACAACAAAGGTTTCTCCCCTACCCACCAATCTCTCCAAAACTTCACCGAGTCTCTTCCTCCCAACCTCCTTTTGAAAGACTATGAAAAAGCTACTCCCACATTTTTTAACCCACTCCCTACCTTTAGTATACTCCCCATACCCTACCACTCTGCCCCTCACTAAACTTTCACCAAGACTGCCACTTTCACCATATAAACTCTTAACAGGTCAAACCCACAGAGCTCCTTCTTCAACCAAAAACCTCCACCACCACTTTCCTAATAAGGCCAGATTTTTTATATCTAGGTTACCCACACTCAGCCCACCTATCTCCTTTCTACTTAACACCTTACTCCAAGCTACCCGACTTATACATTTACCCTCCCCTAAACCTCCCCAAAAGAATTGATTTTTTTTGATTTCAAGAAAATTCAAGAATCTCACCAGGGCACGAAATAAGGAGAAGAAAAACAAAGGCAAGCTTCATAGAACAGATTTAATAGGAGTTAACTAACCTCCTGCAGAGAGCAACTTCGATTTCCAGCAGCTTAATTTTCCAATTAAGTTTTGCATCATTGGCTGCCATTCCTTCACCCTTCTTATATTTGCACCCATAGGCAACCTGAGGTATTTAAATGGTAGCTTGTCTACTGTACATTTCATCTTTCTGGCCATTTTTTTCACGCCTCTTTTTAGCACCCTAACTCCACATAGCTTACTTTTATTTAAATTTGCTTTCAGCCCAGAGACTAATTGGAAGCATTTGAGTAGTCTCATTAAAGTCAAGGAATTTTCTGCTGACCACTCCTCCATGAACAATGAGTCATCTGCATACTGAAAATGTGAGATCTTCAAGTCTTTCTTTCTTGCTGCAAAACCATTAAAAATTTTCTTATCATAGGCCTCCACCATCATTACATGGAACGCTTCTGCCACAATTAAGTACAGAAATGGGGATAGAGGATCACCCTGTCACAATCCTCTTGACGTTTTGAACTTCGGAGTAGGAATCCTATTTACTAACACAGGTATAGTTACAGATTCCAAGCAGGATCTGATCCATCTACTCCATTTTGCTCCAAACCCAATCTGATCCATTGTTAGGTCCAAACAATTTCAGCTAACACTGTCATAGGCATGTTCAAAATCAACTTTAAATAACAAAGCCTGTTTTTTCTCCCTTTTGGCATAACCCATCAATTTGTTTGTTGTAAGGATTCCATCTAGGATTTGTCTCCCTTTAATAAAAGCTGACTGTTCTTCACTAATTGCTTTCTCAATCACCAATTTTAATCTTTTAGCTAGGATCTTTGAGAGGATTTTGTATTGACAACCAATAAGGCTAATTGGCCTATAATCTTTTAGGTTAATCGGATTTTTAACCTTTGGAATCAAAGCCACAAATAAAGCCTTACACCCCTTGTCAATCTTGGTAGCTGATTCAAAATGCCTTACAAAGCATAAAACATCCTCGTTCACAATCTCCCAATACTCCTTCAAGAAATTGAATGTAAACCCATCTGGTCTCGGTGCCTTCAAACCTCTATACGCAAGTTGTTACCTGAAGACCAAGAAAATCCACCTTTTCTTTTACGTAGAGCTCCCTTATTAATCTTCTTTCTAGGATTTGTCAATTCATCTACAATTTAAAGATAAAATTCACATATTTACTACAACCTCCAACCAGTAGCAGGCCTTTCTTAATAAAAAAATCACTCCTGAACTGCCCTTCCCAAAAAATTTTACACAAACCCATTGTCTCTATTTCCCATAACAACCCTCACTGCTTGTCTGATCTTCGTCGTCAGCTCTGCTTCTCTCAAAATACTATATTCTGCTTCTATAGACTTCTCTAACTCTTCCCTTCCAAGATTGATAGCCTTCTTATTCATACACACAAAGTTAGAGTCTAAAATCAACTGACCTGCGATGAAGTCCTATTTGCGCTTCGACTGGATTTGATCACTTTCTCTGATGAATTTCAACCTAGTTTTCTTAGGCATCCTCCACCCATTTCTACTACACGTCACCACTTTCATCATTTTGAGGCTTGTTTTCCTTGGCCAACAGCCCGATTTTTCCATAACATTAAATACCAGCTCGTTTTTACACCTTTTCCTGGCCACTAAGTTCCTATCTCATCTTCCGCATTGTTCACCTAATTGATCTTGAGACTCAACAATTTTCACCTTTTTATCACTTTGGGCTTCAGTCGGCCCACTCTTTTTTGGAGTATTTTCTGCTAACCCTTTTTCTTTTATCTATACTTGATTTAATTGTTCTGTTTGGCCCAATTGGACTAATTTTTTCAGTAGGTTACAGGCCCAACTCATCGACCAACATTTGTTTGTTATTTCCTGAAACTTCTGTGCGCCTACTTGCAACAACAATATTTTCCTTTTTCTTTGAATTTGAATTTGAATTTCTTTTCCGTTTGATTGAATCATTGGAATTTTGACACATCCACTTGTCGTGCTCTTGAATTTCCATTTCGTCTAAAGTGTTTCTTACCAGTTCCAAAATTTTACTTTCTTCTATCTTACTAAGCTCATCATCATTACCTTCAGCATCATCTTCATCGTTGCTCCAGTCTTCAGAAAGATTATCTTTTCCAACTCTGACCAACTTGATGAATCATATCTTAGGGCAAAATCAACAATTAAGGACGGATCTTCAAAGACTCTGATGTCGAACAATTTTCCATCCACTTTAATCCTTATAACGTTTAAAATGGATTCCATTTGTGGCATTAAAATGCAAAAATGCAAACTCTACCAATATTCAATTGCTCTTTTTTTTTTGTGTGTAAAATGCTCTACGAACATCACTTTTCCCCATCAGATAGCTACCGTAGCAAATGCATCCTTGCACCAAGCTTGTACTGGCATCCCTTCAATATTCAACCACACTATTCTTCCGGGTCAATTGAGATTGCTAGACCATGGTGCCATCCAATCAAACTACTATGCGAACCATTCTTCCCCGTTTTCTAGCATAACAACTACTGCTTCCTTTGAAGAGCATTCTCGTAGTACTTTTAAACTTCCTAAGTACTTCACTTGACAATTGATACACCATTCTTCCTCACACAACCTTTGAAGGTCCCTAATAGTTTCAAACCTCTTTACCTTCCCTATTACAGAATGAAGTAACAAGCTCATCTATTGAATTCTCGAATTTATCTCAATTGTGGCCTAGCTCTCCTTGTGATCCATCCTCTTTTTCTTGGGACTTTGATCCTCTTCTTTCCTTTAACTACTTCTGCAAAGTTTCGATCATCCCTCCAAGTGATAAGGCTTGATCTACCCTCTCCTCTTTTCATATCTTTGTGTGTGATCCTATCCTCTTCTTTCACTTTTTGGAAGTGGGCCATGTTTGCCCTTAACTTATACATGCCAATCCAGATATTGTTCAAGTTTATCTCCAGCTCCTAAATGTTTTTCACTTGAATTTAACAAAACCAAAACTTTGCCTCGTCTTTGAAACTTTCTTGGCCACATACACATTAACCACATTTCCAAATCTTTGAAAGACCTTCCACAAGTGTTTCGCTTCCCACTCATTTGGAAAATTTATGAAGAAGAATGATGTTGAAATTTTGTCCATAACCTTTCTTAAATTTTGAACGAAATTCCTTACCTTGAAGCCCTTCTAGAACTCGTAGACCATTTATTTATTTATTTATTTCATTTTTTTCTTTATCTAGCTTGAATGGTAGAGTGTTCTTTCATACTGCTAATTATTTAACCAACTATAAGGTTATGCATGAGTATTACTTTGACTTAAATGATAAAACAAGAAATAAACATAAAACATTGCCATGGAACTTCATTAAAAAAAATAGAGCATCAAAACCATCAAAGTATACAAAAATAGTCATAAGATTAACTACACATAGGTAACAGTGTGTGAACATCCAAATATAAGTAGACTATGCTCATACCCAAGAACTACTATAAAGTACACTACTCAACCATGTACATCAGATGTAAACTAGTGTACAAAAACTATATATTGAAATTAAACGACTGATACCCATAACTAAGCTTCCACCTTAGATCAATTTCTTGGTGGCAAGCTCCGAAATTCATCCTTTATGCTTCACTAGCCTTTATTGACTAAACAAACAACTATAGCTAGCACTATAATGTAACCAACAAGAAAGCCGCAAACCAAAATCCGAATGATTCAAAAAAATAACATACCTATTTGTGAGCATAGCTCAGCAACCCTTAATGGTTGCTGGCTCTACAAACTCAAATTTGCATGACAAATACTAAGGGAGAAAGAATCTATGATGCTTAATAAGGAATCCTTCAATCTACAAGAAAAACCTTAAGGACACACACACACACATATATATAATATGCAATCTACTGCGAGCTCAAATAGCACGAGGCTAAACCTATTTGCATAAGTCTTTTGGGACTTGTCCTATACCTAGTCTTCCCATAGGCATCACTTCATGTCTAGTGAGTTATAGCCTCGTATTTGCTCCTAATAGGCCTTAGCTTACCAACGTTGTGAGTTTAGCTCACCATTTAGCCTTCACTTGATTCTTGTATAGTTGAACATGATAGATATACTTCACTTGTGTTTTATGGAACCCCCTAGGCATACCAAGCCACTACATAGCATCGTAAGTCCTTAGACTTTCCTAAGTCACTTGTGTACTGAGCTTCTACCTTACCAAGAGTGTACTAGGTTTTCACTTATGCCTCAAGTAACTTATTTAGGCTACAAGTGCACTAAACCTCCACTCATGGTGCTAAATTATACACCATTACTTAGTTTACCTTGTTATGGTAAGATTTGCCATAGATGGACTCAATTTGTTAAGCTCCAAAGAACTCAACATGTACACTAGGGTTCCTTATTAGTGCCTCAAACTCTAAGGCTTTAACTACACCACCTATAGAACTAAATCCCCTTAACCTTCCATAATGGCCTTATTGTAGTGCTTTAAAACCCTACGAAATTATCTACCTTCATACTTTCTTTGAACCCAAGAAAACTACATTAACAAACTAGTGCTTTGAGGAGCTATGGGGTTTACTACATTACCACTTGGCATCTTCCACCCCTAAGACCCCTAAAGTAATTGTAGGCCCATTTTCTTTCAAATGAAATGATGTAAAACCTAGGCTAATTTAGGCTTAGGTAAAAGAATAAAAGTTATAGATCTTTCTTTTAACGTTTCATGGCTTCTGGAATCACCTCAATTGAATACCCAAATAAACATTCGTGGCTAAATTACTACAACAATGTTGAAGTTGGCAAGTCTTGGCACCATGATAGTGCAGGCAATTTCTGTTAGACCAGATATGGGGTCTTAGGCACTTCAGTGCCATCGCGGCATTATGGAGTCAGGCCTTCGAGCCCAGCAGCCCAAAACTTGCTCCATAGCATATTTTGGAGGGGTCTAGGCCACCTAAACCTTCATACCGCTCCTCCACAAGCTCTAGATCAACAAGACTACTTTAATAAGCCATGGACATTCATGGTTTTACACTAGTCAATCATACAAGTCCATGGTTTTACATTAGTCAATCACAAACAAATTCTACCATAACCTATGCATATCTTACAAACTATTTGTAACCATTCAACAAGCAACCAAGACATTCGTCAAATGAATGTAATAACTAAAACCTTTACCTCAATAACCTTGAACTAGCAATACTCAAGCACCGTAAGCCATAAACCACAAGTTCCAGGCCTCCACTAAGCTTTCCTAGGTTCTAAGGCATAATCAAGGCATATGTCACCAATTTAGCACAGACCCAACAAAATCCAAGCTTCATAAGCTTAAAAAAAAAAAAACAGTAAAGGAAAAAGAGTACCTCATGTAAAAAAACCTTGTCCATAGTGAAAAATGCCCCAACAAGCTTTAAAACTGCAAAACTAGTGCAAAATGAGCTTCCCTCCCTATGGGCATTAAGAAAGCTTTCAATTTCCTCCAAAGAAACCATGATTTTGAGGAGATTTAAAAATAAGGTAACGAGGGAAAGAGAGGGCAACAAAAATGGTGAGGAAAGGATAAGGGATTAGTGATAAAATCATCCCCTCCCATAAGTTTTAAATCAACAAACCTCTACCTCCCCAAACTTTTACAAAATTTTCAAAAAGACCCCTTTCCCAAATAATAACAAAGGGTTTAACACTTGAGCAAAAACTTAATTAACTTGATTTTTTTTTTCAAACATGTGACTTTTACTTCCAAAACTCGTCTAGACCCTCCAAGGTACAAAATGATTATTTTTCCCTTAGTAAACCTAGTGTCATAAACCAGTCGGAACTAACTAACCATTGAATAACATTATTGATTTTGCTAAGTTAGCTCTAATTAGGGTATTTAAGCTAGGAATTTATGCGCTTACCTCACTCGTCGAGCTTTCTACTAGGAAGGCTCTACTAGTAGATCTCTGCCTGGGTTCAGATCATTGAATAAGAAGAATAGGCTAATTAAGAAGCAAAATAAACGGACTGAACAAAAAGTTCAAAGAAGCTATATAGTCAAATTTTGGTAGATAATCGAAGAATGGATAATGGATTAAAGTTGTAATTCATCCCATGACATAGTAATGAGGAACTAGTAAAGATTGAAACCAGCAATATTGAGGATGAGATCAAATGATAAGAGAATAAACTAATGGGATATATTGTAAGTGGCCTTCTAAGTTTCAACCAGGTAAGAAAACTTGTAGATGAGACCTAGGCTTCTGTGAAAATGTCAAGCCAGAAATCTTATCCCCTCATTCTAGTTGGTACATATTTCACTTCCCTCAGTTAGCAGATTACTACACTGTTCTAAACAAAGTGTCTAGTATATGAGAGTTCAACCATGGGTTCTAAAGTAGTACGCTATTGACTTTAATTTTCGTAAAGAAGATGCATCTAAAGTGCCTACTTGGGTCCAAGTTAAATGCCCATTGGTCTTGTGGAGCTCAAAGGCTTTGAGTAAGATTGCTAGCTGAGTTGGAAAGCTGGTGGTCATTTATAAGCATATTGCGATAAAGGATTGTATTAGTTAAGGTTGATCTAGCCAAACCAATTGTGTGAGAAAATGTGGTAAAGTTGCCTACTAGTGCCCAGGTAAAGGTTTGGTTTATGTATGAGAAATTACCCAAGTTTTGCTTTAAATGCACAATGGTTGGTTAAAACTTGGTGAATTATAAAAAGAAGAATAAAGGGCAAACTCTAAGGAGCCCACAAAAATATGGATTCCCAACCCACAAGAAAAGGCCATCGAGAAGCAAAGCTTCTGAAGAGCTATAATCTAGTTATACTATAACTCAGAAAATTGGGGCTCTACATATAGGTTACTCCATAGAGTGCTCCTCGGATTATGTTGAATAAGCTAGAATCAGACAAGGCCATGTTGAATCTTTCAAATAGATTGCAGGCATTGGGAAGAAAGGCTTTTAACAAAGTATCTGAACATAAAAACACAACAACTCCTTCAAAAAATGCCCCTATGAAAAAAGGTAATGATAAACAAAGGTGGAACTCCATCCATTTCTAAATCATGAAAGTGGTAGTTTGGAATGTGAGAAGTTATAATAAGCCTCGCAAGCTTTTTGAAATTTTTAAGTTTGCAAATGTAAATAAAATGCAGATTTTTGCTCTTTTAAAGAGTAAAATTAAAGAATCAAGGCTTGTGGAACTAGTTAAGTGTTGGAAAAAGGATTGGAATTTCTTCACAAATCATACTTTCTACTTAAATGGTAGAGTTGTTTCTTTTTTGAAAATATGACTTGTTGCTGCATATTGTTGATTCTAGTGCTCAATGGGTCACAACTATGATTCAAATATATCCTTCTAGTATATTTACTTGCACCTTTATGTATGTTTTAATTCTGAAAAAGAGAGGAGAGCCTTATGGAGGGAGTTAAACCAACATGACATACAGGGGCTATGGATCCTTATGGGTGATTTTAATATATGGTTTGAAGGAAATCAGAAAGAGATAGCTCCCACCCTGTTTCACAGTTTGAAATTGTTGATATTAATAAGTGTTTTAATGACTTAGGCCTTAAAGGCTTACCTTATGTTGGCAATTTCTTTACTTGGTATAATCAGCAAAAGGCCTACCATGTAGTGTGGAGCAAGTTGGACCATGTCGTTGCTAATGTAGAATGGTTACAATCTCACCCATCCACGTAGGTGAGGTTCTTGACTCATTCATTATCTGATCATTCTCTAATGTTTGTATTCATTCATGAGGAGATGGTATATAAGGGCATTTCAAAAATTTAAATATATGGTTGGAAGACCCCAGTTCCATCATTGTATTATGTTGGAAAGGATTAAGTTGGAGTTGAAAAAGCTATACAGGCTGAGACATGCAAACATCAAAGTAAAAGTGAAAGAGGCCCTAGATCATTTGAGTGAGCTACAAAATAAATTGTAGTAGGATAGACAAAATCATAGGCTGATTCTTGTTGAAAGAAAAGCTTGTTGGTCATATTGGAAGCTCTTTAAAGTAGGGAAAAGTTATTACAAGCAAAATTCTAAACTAAATTGAATGCACGAAGCTGATGCAAACACTAAAGTTTTCTATTCCATGATGCTTAAATGAAAAGCAAAGTCTAGAATATGGGATGTGGAAGATGTTTCAGGCAATTCCAAACAAGGCCATGAGCAAGCAGTGGCAACTTTTATTGATTATTACCAAAAGTTATTGGGCTGGTTCTAATACGTAAGAAGAGTAATACTCAAAGAGTCTCTGATTACATACTGTGACGGAACGGGGCCCAGTGCCCCTAATCTTGTAGGCTCTTAGGGATAATGAATCCCACTAGTTACAGTTGGCTAACTATTACTCGTCAATATAAATTAAAACAATTTATATGCAACTAGTTACTTAGCCTACTCAGAATAAGTTATGCATGCTTCTGACTTGGCAATGCAACCGAAATTTAAAAGTCTTGAATTAAAACATTGCTCGAGCATTTCATTAAAACATACTGAAAACGTACCAAGTCATTGAAATACTAGTTGCTTTAACTACAAGTAACAGTTTTGTGCATACATTACAACTCTAGCATGCACCCAAAAGTAACAAGATGGATTTACATCCTAATGTATCCCAATAGAGGCAACTTACTTAGTACACAAAGTACTATGTACAAGAGACAAAATTACTACTAACTAAGATCATTTACTTGAGCCCACCTTGAGCTAAACCAAGCTTCAAGTGTAGCCCTTCACTAGACCTTGTTCTTGTGTACTCTTAGCCTCTACACTGTAAAGGCACAACTTGGTTAGCACATAACTTATACTGCAAGAAACTAGAATCACTAGGATTCTCAATAAAATACCTGCAAAACAGAAAGCTTAGGCCTCAACTATCACTTCAGTGATTAGGCCCGGGATTAGATCCTGCACAATAAAACTAAGGGAATGAGTACTTAAAAGTACTCAGTAAGGATTCCCTTCTTGAATACCTGCAAAGAAATATGCAACAAATATGCAATATGGCAACCAAGCAATCAAACATGCAATTCAAACAACAAACAATCAACAAAATGCCAAAAATGCAATGTATGGATGTATGGTATGGAATGCACACAACACATGCACTTGGGACTTTCTGCACTTAAGTGCTTTAATTCTTGCCGTGAGCTCAAACGGCTGAGGTACTTGAGATACTGGCCCTCGTATCCCGGACACTTTACCTCAATTAAGTCCCATCTACGGGTTCTAGAGTAGGTCGTCACCTATCTCAAACTTACCCGCCTTTACCCTTGATTTATTGTACAGGGTAGTCTTACTATGTGGTTTAACTAGTCAAACCCTCAAGGTTTAACTCAAAATACTACTAGTGGCTCACTTACCAAACCAAATGGCTTGGTTGGGATCGACTTAGGTTTTTCTCTCTATTGACCATATGTAATTGATACTCTATACGGCCAATAAAGAGTCTAAAAACCCACTTAATCCCCTTAATTTCCATTTAAAAACTTAAATACTATGAGTTACTTAGCCACCAAGTCACATTTCTTTTATACTTAACCACACAACTTGACTACCTTCCAAATAACGCACAATTCCCGCCTTAGGAATGAATTCTAGACCCAACCGAGGCTATGGAACGTCTTAGAATAGCCTAGGGATAGAAACCGAGAGTCTAAGTTAATCTTAGGATGGCCGGAAATCGAGGCCAAAATTGCATTTGGCGACGCGGCGCCAAAGAGCAAATGCTTTTGGCGACGCGGCGCCGCCGAGTAACCGCTCTGTGTACATTTTCGCACGCTGGCGCCGCGGCGCCAATTCGAGGCCAGATTGGCGACGCGTCGCCAACTCAGTTTTCTGGGTTTGTGCGACAGCGTTGTTCTTGTACACAAGCTACTCAAACTCTCTCATTTCTAATCCAAACTTAATGGGTCTTGTTTCTAATTCATCCCAACACACAAAGCTACAAAACCATGCATTATTTGAGCTTAATTACTTGAACCCTTACCTCAATTTTAGCCACAAAGCAAGCAATGCAACAAAGCCTCCTAAGCTCAATTGAGCTTCCTTGAGTTCCAAGCCTAAAACCAACGAAATTTGGCACCCAAACCAATCAAACCAAGACCATTTCTAGCTCTAGAAACAACCTATAAACACACCAAATGATCTCAAGAAGCTTACCTACGAAATTGGATTCCAAAACAAGCTTCCAAAGATCAAATGAAGCAAGAACACTAGCAAAGGGGCTTAGTGATCTTTCTAACACCTTGGGCACCCTTGATTCAATGAGAACTTGCAAGAAAATGGAAGTTTGAGCTGCCAAATTTGAGAGGAAAGTGGAGCTACGAATTTTGGGAGCATAGAACAATTGGCTAAGTGAAGAAGAAGAAGAAGAAAACTTAGTTTATAAGCTTAATAAGCAACTTCCCTCCCCTTGCACTTAAGTCCTCATACTCTCAAAAGCTTCAAATAGGTCACTAACTCACTCTCAAAACTAACTTTTCTTTGTTTTAAAAGGTACTAAAAGCTTCTCAAACTTAATTTTCTTGAACACTTTAGCCACTTAAGTTCTAAATGGCTCAAAAAGAACACTTAGTGCCACAAGTTGTCAAAACTTACTAGGATGATTCTAAAAGCTAGAACAACTAATGGTCTTGACTTAACTATGCCAAATCACACTTAGGAACTCACTTAACTTGATTAAGCTTATGTTACTTGCTTAACAAGGCGCTAATTTGAGGTACTTAATTTCATAAACACTTAATCAAAGTAAATAAACACTTACTTGATTAGTTAACTAGGAGAGCTGTCACATCCTCCCCTCCTTCAGAAATTTGGTCCTCCAAATTCTGACTTAATTGAGCATACAAACTTGGATATTGCCTTAGCATATCCTGCTCGGTCTCCCAAGTGGCCTCTTCCTCCCCATGGTTAGACCATAGTACCTTGACCATTGGGATCCGTTTGGTCCTTAGTTTCCGGACTTGACGGTCAAGAAACTTGATAGGATGTTCCTCATAACTTAGGTCCTCTCTCAAGGGAATAGTGGGCGGGGTTAACACTTGCCCAGGGTTCACAATGCACTTCCTTAAGGAACTCACATGAAACACATTATGAACATGGGCTAAACTTGGCGGTAAAGCCAACCGATAAGCCACTTTTCCTACCCTTTCGAGAATTTCAAAAGGACCAATAAACCTTGGTGCCAACTTACCCCTTTGACCAAACCTAGCCACACCTTTCATAGGTGAGACCTTAAGGAGTACTCGGTCTCCTACCTCAAACTCTAAATCTTTTCTTCGCACATTGGCGTACTTAGCTTGCCGGTCTGAGGCAGCTTTGATCCTTGTTTGGATCAACTTAATCTTTGCCGTGGTCTCGGCAATGATTTCTGGACCAACAATTATTTCATCAGCTTTATCTGCCCAACAATGAGGGGTCACACACTTACGCCCATACAAAGCCTCGTAGGGCGCCATCTTAATAGCTTCTTGATAGCTATTATTATAAGCAAATTCAATCAAAGGCAGATGTTGGTCCCAATCCCCTTTGAAGTCCATCACACAACTTCGTAACATATCTTCCAAGGTTTGGATCACCCGCTCAGTCTGCCCATCAGTCTGAGGGTGATATGCAGTACTTAGGTTCACAGCGGAACCCATAGCCTTTTGAAAGGCACTCCAAAACCTTGAAACAAAACGGGGATCTCTATCAGATACAATCTGATCAGGAATACCATGAAGTCTTACTACTTCTCGGATATACAACTGGGCTAATTTCTCCATGGTATAAGTGATTTTAATGGGGATAAAATGTGCAGATTTTGTTAACCTATCCACCACCACCCAAATGGAATCATGCTGACTTCTTGTGTTTGGCAACCCAACACAGAAGTCCATGGTGATGGATCCCCATTTCCTTTCTGGGAGTGGTAAACTTTGCAACATTCCTGATGGCCTTTGGTGCTCTGCCTTCACCATTTGACAGGTGAGGCACTTAGACACATATTCATACATGTCTCTCTTAAACTTTGGCCACCAAAAATGAGTCCTAAGGTCATGGTACATCTTATTCACACCAGGGTGAACATTAAACTTACTCGTATGTGCCTCCTGCAACACTTGTTGCCTTAATTCACTTGGCACATAGAGCCGGTCACCAAAATAAAGTAACCCATCCTTGTACTGAAATTCTTTCAGTACAATACCATGCTTTTCCTCCCCAGAAATTATTTTCAAGCTCGAATCACTTTCTTGAGCTTGCTTAACTCTAGTCAACCATGCTGACTGAATTTCAAGGACCATGACTTGAGCCATTTCCCATTCTCTCCACAATTCATATAAAACTGTGAATTGCTCTGCACTAGGATCTTTTGAGGTTTGTGTTACTTGATCCTTGGAGAGAATTACCCCAGAATACTTACGGCTCAAGGCATCAGCAACCACGTTGCCTTTACCTGAACAATAGTCTATCGAGCAATCATAATCCTTGATATACTCGACCCATCTTCTCTGCCTCATGTTAAGATCCTTTTGGGTAAATAAGTACTTCAGACTTTTATGGTCTGTAAAGATCTTAAAGGACCTTCCCATAAGGTAGTGTCTCCAGAGCTTTAAAGCAAACACAACTGCTGCTAACTCAAGATCATGCACTGGGTAATTCAACTCGTTAGGCCTTAACTGCCTAGACCCATATGCAATCACTTGCTTATCCTGCATCAACACACATCCTAATCCTGTCCCAGATGCATCGGTATAAACCACAAAAGTCTCATGCGGGTCTGGTAGGATTAAGATGGGAGCAGAAATTAACCTTTCCTTAAGCTCCTGGAAACTCTCCTCACACTTAGGAGTCCAAATAAACTTCTGTGCCTTCTTTATTAAGGCGGTCAATGACGAAGCTATTATAGAGAATTTTTCAATAAACCTTCGATAATAGCCTGCCAAACCCAAGAAACTCCTAACTTCAGTTACAGTTGTTGGGCGTTTCCACTCCACCACAGCCTTTACCTTTTCTGGGTCCACACTTAATCCTTGAGCATTTATAATATGTCCAAGGAAAGGAATTTCACTTGCCCAGAACTGGCACTTAGATAGTTTGGCATAAAACTGATTACTCTTGAGTACTTGCAAAACTATCTCTAAATGTTTTTCGTGCTCGTGGGGAGTCGGGGAATACACCAAAATATCATCAATAAACACCTCAACAAACTGATCTAGGTAGGGCCTAAAAATCCGATTCATGGTATCCATGAAAACTGCCGGAGCATTAGTCACTCCAAACGGCATAACGGTATACTCATAATGCCCATACCTAGTCCTGAATGCAGTCTTCGGGATGTCCTCATCCCTAACTCTTATCTGGAAATATCCAGACCTTAGGTCTATTTTGGAAAAGACCTTCGCCCCTCTTAATCTATCAAATAGATCATCAATTCTGGGCAATGGGTACTTATTCTTTACCGTTACTACATTCAGTTTTCTATAGTCTATACACAACCTTAAGGTTCCATCCTTTTTCTTTACAAACAACACTGGAGCACCCCACGGGGAAATACTTGGCCTAATAAAGCCTTTCTCAAGCAACTCTTCTAATTGCTTTTTCAGCTCATCCATTTCAGGTGCTGACATTTTATAAGGGGGTATGGAAATTGGTTCTGCCCCAGGCTGTAAATGTATGGAGAATTCAATCTCCCTTCTTGGAGGTAACCCTGGGAGGTCTACAGGAAAAACTTCTGGAAATAGATTGGCTACTTGAATTTCCTTGAGTTGCTCCTCGACTGCCACTCCGTTCAACGAGCAAGCGACCAACTCACTCGGAACGGGAATGGACTCCAATAACTTGAGGTGCAAACTCTTTACACTACTTGCCAAACCGCCTGTGCAAATTATACTTACCCCTGAGGCATCCTCAAGAGTGACCTTACAACCCGCACAGTCAATCTGGGCCTTAAACTTACTTAACCAATCCATTCCAAGGACAATATCATAAGGAATTGAGGCCAAGACCCAAAGGTCACTTAAAAATTTACTACCTCCTAATTCCAAAGGATATCCCACAACCATTTCATTGGTAAACACAAGGTTACTCCCCACTGACTTAATGAACATCATTTCATCAAGCACAGTTCTATGCAAACCAAACTTAACAACCATGCCTAGAGTAATGACAGAAATAGTAGCACCAGTATCAAACAGAATTCTAATACTACTATCCTGAACATTAAAGTTACCTTGCACAGCTGTAGGTTCTCTGGATACCTGGCTTGCCAGTGCAAAAACTCGTGGTGGCACAGGAGGAACTCTGACAAAAGTACTACCAGTACTACCAACTCCTGAGGCTCCCGGTCGTCCTTGACCTTGGTCTTGTCTAAGCCTTGGGCACTCCTTAGCCCAATGTCCTGGCTGACGACAATAATTGCAGAGATCGGTTCCAAGGGTACAAGGTTTGTTACCATGAAATCTCTGACACTTAGGACAACGGCCTTTTGCAGCTTTCTTGATTTTCTTGGAAGGTCCTTGATCACCTCCCACACTAGGCCTTTTATCCATTAACCTTGAATGTACCGGAACCCTTGGCTCAACGGCCTTTTCATTGGATTTTGCTTCCATCAACTCCCTTTCCAACACTAAGGCTTTTTGGACAGCCTCATGATAGGTCCGAACTCCTATCACTGTCAGAAAACTCCTCAACTCCACCCTAAGTCCACGTATGAACTTCTTTGCCTTTAGTTCATCTTTTCCGGCCAAATGAGGTGCATACCGAAAAAGAGAACTAAACTTCCTTTCATACTCATGAACTGTTAGCCTTCCCTGGATTAGTTCATCAAACTCAATCCGCTTTTGATCCTGGGCAGCCTCACTATTGAATTCATTTCGAAACTCCTTCTCGAATTCAATCCAATCAAGCTCTTTAGGCCTTTGCCCGATCCTCCCTTCATTATAAGCATCAAGCCTTTCCATGACATCCTTCCACCATAATGACGCCTTGCCCTCTAAAAAGAAAGGTACTAAATCCATCTTTACTTTGTCATCCAACTTCATGTTTTTGAAGATCTCATTAATCTGATACAACCACCCTTCAGCCATATCGGGATCTCCTATGCCATTGAACTTGGGAGTATTGATGTCCCGGCATAAGGAAACAAGTCCCATATGGTCTGGAATGACGGGTCTCCTCCGTCTCCTCCTTGGATGGATGTCCTCCTCATCTTCCTCCTCACTGTCCTCTTCACTGTCCTCACTGGACTCCACTTGAACATGCTCATTAGACGGTTCCTGACCTTGCACTTGCCCCTGGGGCGGGGGATTTCTCCCCTGACCTTGGTGCACCGTTGGGCCTTGGTGCACTTCGGCCCTTACCCCATTAGGGTCCTCCAAGGTCTCCCCCTGTACTGGAGGTTGAGCACGCTCTTCAAGCAAAATGGCCATGCCATGTAGCATCCGGTCCATTGACTCATTAAGTCTCCTCAACAAGGAAACCACCTCCCTCATATCTGATCCACCAGGATCACTAGTTCCTGCACCGGAACCCTGAGCCTCAGCAGTAGTACCAGCCCGTGTGTTCACCATACCTGCAACCACAGCCAGAAGACCATATCCAGAGCAACTTATAAGCAGTACTAACCACACTTAACACAAGAACACTTTGATCTTAGTTCACTTGTTGCCTCTACTAGGAACATTAACCCGCTCTGATACCAATTTTCTGTGACGGAACGGGGCCCAGTGCCCCTAATCTTGTAGGCTCTTAGGGATAATGAATCCCACTAGTTACAGTTGGCTAACTATTACTCGTCAATATAAATTAAAACAATTTATATGCAACTAGTTACTTAGCCTACTCAGAATAAGTTATGCATGCTTCTGACTTGGCAATGCAACCGAAATTTAAAAGTCTTGAATTAAAACATTGCTCGAGCATTTCATTAAAACATACTGAAAACGTACCAAGTCATTGAAATACTAGTTGCTTTAACTACAAGTAACAGTTTTGTGCATACATTACAACTCTAGCATGCACCCAAAAGTAACAAGATGGATTTACATCCTAATGTATCCCAATAGAGGCAACTTACTTAGTACACAAAGTACTATGTACAAGAGACAAAATTACTACTAACTAAGATCATTTACTTGAGCCCACCTTGAGCTAAACCAAGCTTCAAGTGTAGCCCTTCACTAGACCTTGTTCTTGTGTACTCTTAGCCTCTACACTATAAAGGCACAACTTGGTTAGCACATAACTTATACTGCAAGAAACTAGAATCACTAGGATTCTCAATAAAATACCTGCAAAACAGAAAGCTTAGGCCTCAACTATCACTTCAGTGATTAGGCCCGGGATTAGATCCTGCACAATAAAACTAAGGGAATGAGTACTTAAAAGTACTCAGTAAGGATTCCCTTCTTGAATACCTGCAAAGAAATATGCAACAAATATGCAATATGGCAACCAAGCAATCAAACATGCAATTCAAACAACAAACAATCAACAAAATGCCAAAAATGCAATGTATGGATGTATGGTATGGAATGCACACAACACATGCACTTGGGACTTTCTGCACTTAAGTGCTTTAATTCTTGCCGTGAGCTCAAACGGCTGAGGTACTTGAGATACTGGCCCTCGTATCCCGGACACTTTACCTCAATTAAGTCCCATCTACGGGTTCTAGAGTAGGTCGTCACCTATCTCAAACTTACCCGCCTTTACCCTTGATTTATTGTACAGGGTAGTCTTACTATGTGGTTTAACTAGTCAAACCCTCAAGGTTTAACTCAAAATACTACGAGTGGCTCACTTACCAAACCAAATGGCTTGGTTGGGATCGACTTAGGTTTTTCTCTCTATTGACCATATGTAATTGATACTCTATACGGCCAATAAAGAGTCTAAAAACCCACTTAATCCCCTTAATTTCCATTTAAAAACTTAAATACTATGAGTTACTTAGCCACCAAGTCACATTTCTTTTATACTTAACCACACAACTTGACTACCTTCCAAATAACGCACAATTCCCGCCTTAGGAACGAATTCTAGACCCAACCGAGGCTATGGAACGTCTTAGAATAGCCTAGGGATAGAAACCGAGAGTCTAAGTTAATCTTAGGATGGCCGGAAATCGAGGCCAAAATTGCATTTGGCGACGCGGCGCCAAAGAGCAAATGCTTTTGGCGACGCGGCGCCGCCGAGTAACCGCTCTGTGTACATTTTCGCACGCTGGCGCCGCGGCGCCAATTCGAGGCCAGATTGGCGACGCGTCGCCAACTCAGTTTTCTGGGTTTGTGCGACAGCGTTGTTCTTGTACACAAGCTACTCAAACTCTCTCATTTCTAATCCAAACTTAATGGGTCTTGTTTCTAATTCATCCCAACACACAAAGCTACAAAACCATGCATTATTTGAGCTTAATTACTTGAACCCTTACCTCAATTTTAGCCACAAAGCAAGCAATGCAACAAAGCCTCCTAAGCTCAATTGAGCTTCCTTGAGTTCCAAGCCTAAAACCAACGAAATTTGGCACCCAAACCAATCAAACCAAGACCATTTCTAGCTCTAGAAACAACCTATAAACACACCAAATGATCTCAAGAAGCTTACCTACGAAATTGGATTCCAAAACAAGCTTCCAAAGATCAAATGAAGCAAGAACACTAGCAAAGGGGCTTAGTGATCTTTCTAACACCTTGGGCACCCTTGATTCAATGAGAACTTGCAAGAAAATGGAAGTTTGAGCTGCCAAATTTGAGAGGAAAGTGGAGCTACGAATTTTGGGAGCATAGAACAATTGGCTAAGTGAAGAAGAAGAAGAAGAAAACTTAGTTTATAAGCTTAATAAGCAACTTCCCTCCCCTTGCACTTAAGTCCTCATACTCTCAAAAGCTTCAAATAGGTCACTAACTCACTCTCAAAACTAACTTTTCTTTGTTTTAAAAGGTACTAAAAGCTTCTCAAACTTAATTTTCTTGAACACTTTAGCCACTTAAGTTCTAAATGGCTCAAAAAGAACACTTAGTGCCACAAGTTGTCAAAACTTACTAGGATGATTCTAAAAGCTAGAACAACTAATGGTCTTGACTTAACTATGCCAAATCACACTTAGGAACTCACTTAACTTGATTAAGCTTATGTTACTTGCTTAACAAGGCGCTAATTTGAGGTACTTAATTTCATAAACACTTAATCAAAGTAAATAAACACTTACTTGATTAGTTAACTAGGAGAGCTGTCACACATACCTATTATGTGTTGCAATGTAATATATGAATGTCTCACTAAAATTTTGGTTAATCGAATGAAACATTTCTTGGACCTAATTATTAAGTTAGTTCAGGTAGCCTTTATTCTTATTGGGTCCATAACTGAGAATATTTTGTTGGGGATGAAATTTTGAATCATTATTTGAGGAAAAATATTTATCAAACACATATGATCCAATTGGATATTAGCAAAGCCTATTATTCTATAGATTGGCAATTTTTTGAAGCCACTTTTTTTGCCATTCAATTTCTTCAAAATTTTGTGGATTTCGTTATGACATGTGTTACTACTCCCATATTCTCTTTTTGTATTAATGGCTTTGTGGAAGGTTTCTTTAAAGGCAGAAAAGGCCTCTGCTAGGGAGACCCCTTGTCCCCCTACTTATTTGTGATTTGTATTTAAATGTTCTTTCAGTATCTGAAAACCATTCAAAGAGAGGTGGGGACTTTCATCCAAAATGTCATCAGTAGAAAATAACTTACCTAGATTTCATTGATGATCTCCTCTTAAAGTGTAGAGGTGATCCTAGTTTTGTTAATGTGTTATGGAATTATGTGTTGTAGTTTGCAGATATCTCTGGCCTTAGACCGAGTCAATAGATGACTAAGATATATTTCCGTGTTATGGATCAACATTTAAAAGACGAGATCTTGAGTAGGCTCACTTTCTAGGAGGGTCAAATTCATTTTAAATATTTGGGAGTCCCCTTTAGCTTTTTTCGCCTCAAAGCCAATGAGTATGATGGTCCAATTGATAAAATAACTTCCAAAATTGATGTTTAGGGAGTTAAACATCTCTCTTATGTCGGAAGATGGCAGCTGATCCAGTTCGTTCTACATAGTTTAATGGTGCACTATTTGTTAGTGTTTATTTTGCCGAATGAAGTTATAGACAAAAGTTGAGGCTAAATGTAGGTCTAAATAGCACACAAACACACACACCCACACACACACACCCACACGCACACGCACACACACACGCACATGCACACACACACGCACACGCGCACGTACACGCGCACACACACGTGCACGCACATACACACACACACACACACACACATCTACACACCCCCACACGCACACGCACATGCACATGTACACACACACACACGCTCACACACCCACATGCACACCCACACGCACACGTGCACACACACACACACACACACACACATGTATGCACGCATACGCACACGCACATGCACGCACAAACACACATAGACACCCACACACGCATATGCGCACATACACACGCACACGCGCATACACATACACACACGCACATGCATACACACCCACACACGCACGCACGCACACACACACACACACACACACGCACGCACGCGCACGCACACGGGCATACACACACACAGTTGCACGCACACGCACGCATGCACATGCACACACACACACATGCCCGCGCCCGCCCGTGCACGGACACACATGTACACGCACACACGCGCACACACACACACACACACCCACACACCCACATGCATACATGCACTCGTACGCACACACTCACACACCCACACGCGCACGGACACGCGCGCACACACACGCACATGCGCACATACACACGCACACGCGCATACACATGGACACACGCACATGTATACACATCCACACGCGCACGCACGCACACACACACACGTACACGCACACGCACGCGCGCACACACGCACACAGACACACACACACACACACACTTGCATGCACACGTAAACGCACGTATGCACACGCACATGAACACACACACACCCCTGCGCGCGCCCGTGCACACACACAGACACCCACCCAGCCACACGGACACACACACGCCCGCATGCGTGCACACACACGCACGTGCGCGCACACACACACACACACAGATGCGTGCACACACGCACACACATACACACTGCACGCACACGTACACATGCACACGCACACGCACGCGTGGGCACACACACACACACCTACCAGCACACACGCGCGTACACGCGTACACACGCGCACATGCGCGCACGCACACACACACACACACACACACACCTACATCCACACACACACACACACACACACCCACACGCACACGCACACGCACATACACATACAAGCGTGTGCACACACACACACGCATACACGCATGCACACGCACACGCACACGCGTGCACACACACACATGCACACACACACGGACACACGTACACGCACGCACACAGGCACGCGCGTGCGCGCACACGCACACACACACATGACTAACAGTACTAAAAAAATAGGGTTTTCCAATGACCGTTATCAACGTGCACGCATTGGTAAATTAAAAATTACCGTTGCCGTTGGTAATCAACTCTTTGGAAAATTTTTTACTAATGGCTTAATACTAAGTTGTTGGAAATTACTAATTGCCTCAGTTCATATGTGTTTTACCAATGATTTAATGTTTACTAATTGCTTAAACCATCCGTTGGTAACTTACCAACGGTGTAATCGTTGGTAAATACCAACCCATAAGGCCATTGGAAATTTTTTGAAATTCTAAAAAAATAAGTAGTTTTCAACATAAAGCCGTTGGAAATTGCTTTTTTTTTTTGAAAAAAAATATATACAAAAATACTAAAATAATTAGGTTTAGATTTTTCATTAAATTTTAGTAAATTAATGTATGAAAAATTTATAATTAATATTAAAAAATTTGGGAAATTAATATTAACAACATTGATAAAATTATATTTAGTAAAATTATGTGTTATATTAAGTAAAAATTATACTCTATCCGTCCCAAAAAGGATGAAACATTTTCCTTTTTGGATTGTCCCAAAAACATTGAAACGTTTTCTTTTTCCGCAAAATTTTAAACACCCAATTTACCATGTTACCCTGCTTTAAACTTCCCTTTTAAAATGTTTATTTGGTCAAAATCACTAACACAATCTCCTCCACCTCCACAGACCCATGCCTTGCTCAAGCCAGATTTCACCGTCCCATGCCTTAATCAAGGCCAACATATACAAAACCTGGGATCGACGACTCCAACTTGCCATCTTGTCAAGCTCCACTTTTATCTATGCTCAAACCCAAGCCTCGTCTTCTTTTTGTTCTTTGTTTGCCTCCGCTGTCCCAACTTCCTGGCGACAATTTGCTTCAATCCGGTGCAATTGTATTTGCTTTTCAGATGGGGTCAGATGACATCATTCAAAAATCAACAACATGATGTCAATTCAATGGTTAGGGCGATTAACGATCGATGCGAGAATGAAAGTGATCGACAATTGGGGCAAGGGTGATGGTGATCGATGATTGGTGCGAGGATGAGGGTGCAAGAGTGAAGGGCGATCGACAATCTGTACGAGGGTGAAATCACTCGAAGGTCTGGATGGCGGCGAGCGCGCGGTGGGTCTAAACTGCGGTGGGTGAGTGTAAAGAAAAGAAAAGAACAAGGTAAAGTTGTCCACGAAGTGAGACTTAGCCTAAATAAACATGTCTAGAGAAACGTTATAAGTATTTTGAGACAAAAGAAGTACTTAATAAAATTAGACAACAAAGATTTTACTAGTATAAAAAAATCCCAAAAATTCATAAAAAATTAAAAAATAAAAATTACACAAAATTACAATAATATTTCAAAAATTCACAAAACTTAAAGAAAATCCTTACTAAAATTCAGTAAAAATAATATTTTCTAAATTGCTAAAAATAAATTAACAAAAATTCAATAAAAGACATATAGGTCACAATATTTTACTGAAATTTACTTAAAAATAGGTAAGATTATATTTACTGAAATTTACCCAAAATTCACAAAAAAATAAAAAAAAAACAAGCCCAAATTCACAATCAATATTTGAAAAAAATGCAACAAAGTTTCACAAATGGGTACCGAATATACAAAACCACACACCAAATCCGCAAAATCACAACCGGATCTGCAAATCAAACAACAAAATCAGCTAATTAAAGGAAATCAAGGATGAAATCTTACACAAAATAAAAAAGGAAGTCTAAGAGAAAATGGAGAAGTGGATCTACAAACCATATGTCACACCTCACACAGGCCCTGGCCCAAACACACTGTACTACACTCACCCAACTAAGATTATTTTAGAGTGTTATTGGAACTTTCGATGCGGCCAACCAATGTAACTAATCCTTAAGTCTTATTTTCTTAAGTATTTAGCCTGGGAGGTGGCCCAAGAGGCTTATGAGAATAATCCAACTATTTTTCTTACAGCAGAAGTAGAGCCTAATATGATAACTTGCAAGACAAGCAAGGCTATAATAAGTAACTTGCATTACAAGCAAGGCAAACACTCAATGAAATTTAAGTGTTTAGGATGTGTGCAATCAAGTGTGCTACTTAGAATGGCAACCAAGAAGCCCAAGGTATCAACAATTTTGAAAACTCATGTTTGAGTGCACATGTGCATTTTGGCCATAAATAGTTCACAAGAGGGTTACAAGATAAACATATTTCCCATTCATACCAAATATATACATAGCTCCGTAAGTTGTCAAGTACAAAACCAAAGCACAAGAACAAACATAACTAGGCCTACTAGGTACCCCATGTACCACAAAATAACTAGGCATAACCAAGACTACATAAATATGTACATGCCCAAAAGTAGTCTACCTAGTACACATACACGGCTACATGCCATGATTCACCAAAGTTTTTCATGCAAAGTTATGTTTACAACTGAAACCCCTACTTTCCAAACAGAACCTTCAGTGTGCCATAAAGTAAGACACACTGTAGCACAAGTCCTATGGCTATGTTCATGGTCATAAAAGTGAAGACCACTATTAGAGCTATTGTCCATACATCCATGCTACTCACCTAGACAAGTCCCACTCTACAAGCCTGCACAACTCAAGGCATAAGTCTCGGCCAACTTCAAATAAAGACTTGTAATGTACAAAATTAATCAAGCCAAGCACACATTGGCACATACCTTCTCACAAGTAAAGCTAGCACAACACAATAGCAAAACTCAAGTTACACTATTCAGGCCAAATATCCTTTCCTGAAAAATCAAAGTATGGGCAATGAGTACTAATACTCAGTAGAGTTCACTACCAATACCAACTCATTATAAAGTTTATTTAGTTAAGCCGAGTGTATAACTCAAGGCTTAACCTCCATTTGCTCATAATGTCCTGCAAAAATAAGACACAAAGACAAGAAAACCACAACATATATATTTACATACTAGTAAGTCCGAGACATATAAGTCGTAATAACAAGTAAATGGTTAGCAAGCACAAAAAATCACTCAAGCACACAATGAACACACACACACACCACAAAGACCATCCGGCCAAATACCATAGCATGTGTCATTGTGCACATTTGCACATCAAACTCCAACATAAAGTCCACATCCACTAGAGCTCCGAAATGCCTAGCAAATTGGCCTCATTTACTAGGATTTCTAACACATGCCCATAGTTAATTAGCTAATCAACAATCACAACCGAATCTTCACAATAGCCCATCAAGTAACTAAGGTCATTTAGCATATTTAACCATCACTTAGCTACTTTAAACACTTGAAACATGGTATACTACCAAGCAATCAAGTAGTTTAGTGAACCCTACCTCAATATGAGCTTGAGTAGTCTTGGTTTAGCTTGAGCCCGAAATGTGTTCCACAACAATTGGCCTAACATATCATCGATTAGGCATCAATATCTCTTGTTCATGGAATATATACCATGTATTCAGGGAAAACACAAAGAGTTACCTCAATCTTAAGCTTGAAACGTCTCGGCCTCCATTGTTTCTTCAAGCCCAAAGCTCAAACTTGAACCCTTAGTGCCGAGAATGGAAGATTCAAGCTTGATTCTTCACTCAAGCTCCAAAATTGCCTCCTTGGTGCTCTAATCTGAAACCCTTTTTTTTTTTTTAAGCTCAAGAACACAATAAAGCTAGCTCTCGGCCTTGGAGGAGTAAGCCGAAATGAAGGCAAATGGTTTAAGTGGAGCCATGCGTGCCCGGTATTAAGCCACATGTAATCAAAATGGCAATAAGCTAGCTTTCGGCTTCACCAATCTTGCATGGAGCCATTTAGTCCTTAAGTCCCCATAGCTTCCTTTTTGTCACTAAAACATAGGCAAGTCTCAGTAATAATATCACTTCATGGCTCACATTGCCAAGTACTTCTCCAAAAGAGTCCAAAGTGACCATTAATCCTATGTACAAACCGGCCAAGTACTTGCACAAGTAGTAATTAGGCAAATCAAGGCAATAATGCCTTATTTCCTTAGTGGGGAACATGATTTGACTAGTCATCATTAAAATTCACCAAAATTGGCCTAGTATTCCACTAGTCACCATATAATTTGCATGGCCGAAAGTTCCTATTTTTGGTTTATAGTTTCACTAGCATCACTGATTTAAATGTGCATTGTAGTCCTCCAGCTTTGTTTTCTTGCAATTTTCCCATGGTCATTTTCTTTGTGCATTTAGGACCCAAAAATCCTCAATTTAGCACATATATCACTGTGTTTTGCTTTCACAACTCTTCCATGTTTTCATGGTGTTTCTCCTTATTTTCTTGGCTTGAGCCAAGCACTATGAGAATGAACCTAACATCATATGTGAAATAAAAAATGAAATCAAAGAGGAACGGGGAATGAAGGAGCTAATGGCGGAGGCGAGCAAACGAGCGAACGAGCGTTGGCTGGGAGCACATGAACGGTGGCTGGGAGTGCACGAATGATGACTAGGGAATGGATGGGCAGTTGTGTGGGGATGGCGGATGGATTGTGAGATGACGAGATGGTGGATGGCGGATGGTGTCAGTTATGGACGTAGAGATGAGAGACGAGAGAAGAAGAGGAAGATTAAAGGAAGCGGCGGAGCGCAGATGAAAGGGTTATAGATGAGAGGAGAAAAGGCTGATGTGAGGGAGAGGAAATATGAGACTATTTATATTATGGTTAGATTGGGCCTAGAATAGCTTCGCCCATTATGTTTTTTTCATGGGCTGGGTAAATATATATATATAGTTATTATTATTATATGTATATATAAATATGATACATATATGATATATTAAAAATGCATATGATACATTAATATAACATGATACATACATTAATATGTTTATAATTAATATATTATTACAATAACAACAACAACAACAATAATATATATATATAATGTACCATAACTTAGCATCATATTGTACAATAATATGTATCATCAAATATAATCTATAATAATAATAATAATATTATTATTATTATTATTATTATCATTATTGTTATTATTATTATCATTATTATATTACTACAATAATATTGGTATTATAATAAATATTATAATATATAATGTATCATAATATATATTATATCATTTACTATATATAATAATAATAATAATAATAATATAGTAGATGATATACTATATTAGATGATATATTATATATTATGATACATATTATGGTACAATATGATACTAATTTATGTTATATTATATTAGATAATATATTTATATATAATATAATAATAAAAAATAATCTATTAATAATAGTATTTTCCAACTGCCAAATTACCATTGTCCAGAATGTTGGAAAAATTACTATCGTGTTAAGCCGTTAGTAAAAAAAATACAAAATTTATCAACGGCTAACACGTTCATAAATTTACCAAGGGCCTAACGCGTTGGTAGTTTGCCAACAGTCTAAACATTGGTAATTTACCCATTGGAAAATATAAAATTTATTAATGTGTTTAACAGTTGGCAAATTTACCAACACGTTTGGCCGTTATTAAATTTAAATTTTTTTTTACCGCTACCAATAGTTTGGCCATTAGTAATTTATTTGTTGGAAAAATAAGTTTTTTTAGTAGTGTAACTTTAACCCCTTTGCATGCACTTTTACTACTAAATTTAGGCTAACTGGTTCTTAAGTAGGATGCTTTTGGGTGGAAGGGGCAGGTAATTTTGTTTGACAAAATACTAGGAAGTGGAAATCGATTTTAATCTTGAGTGATCGAAATTTCTCTTATTCAAGGTGTGAGGCATGAAACCGTTTGTCGTTGGGTGGGCGGCAACCGGTTATTGCCTTCCAAGGGTCGTGAGTCACGGTTTCGTTTGTCATTTGGGCAGCCAAACAAGGCTACATAAAATGACCATTCATACGTTGGATTTCCCATAACCAATTGTTTTATTCTAAGTAAGCGACTAAATGGTTTATCCGTTAGTACTGATTAATTTATTGGTCGGGTTTTAGCGACCGACGTATTGACAAAGAGTTCGTATAAAACATTGGTTGCCTCAAGCTATAACACAATCATGAGAGGAGAATATCTCTCTTATTATCATCCTCTTATAAATTTTTTAGTATAAAAAAATAATCATCTAAATAAAAATTATTTAAGTTCATTTTTAATAGTATACATACAAATAAATATTACTTTGAATAATTTTTAGTTTTAATTTGAAATAAGTTATCAAACTTTATTAATTTTTGAAATAAAGTATTTCTATAGTCACTAAATATATATATTTTTATTTAATTTTTGATTGAATAAGTCTTTAAAACTATATAAAAACTTTAAAAATGAATTTTGAAAGAGAAATATTACTATTACTTTTTTAGGTAAAATATAAAGATATTTAGTTAATTTTTTGGGAAAAAAACTAAAGAGTTGTCTCCTACTTTTCATGGTGGATTGCCTATAAATATACTAATTCTAGTTTTTTTTAGAATAAAATAATCAAAAGATATAGGAGTTCATAATTTAACATTTAAAACAAGTAGGAAAAAAAGAAAATTTTTTTTATGACATTGACAATTATATTAGGAACTCACGTGACTAATTCCAAACATTTGAGCTTATATTGGTTTATGAAGTTTAATGAATAAAATAGCCTGACTCGTAACTTGAGCACTAACTATGCTAATTAAGTAAAGTCGAAGAGTTAATGTTGTATTCAAGCCAAGGTTTTAGGATACAAAAAAAGAACAAGAAAAAAATAATTTGTGATGCGTGGTTCACATTTTTGTTTCATGAAGATATTATTGTATTTGCCTTTTTGCTAGATTTTTTAATAGAATAGTTGTGTCAATTAGGGGAGAATTATGCATGTGGTCCCTATACCCTTGAATGCATGCTTCAGTGCCCCTTATCTTTATAATCTTCCACCATATTTGGGGGCGAAAATTCACAGTTTGCCCCAAGCTTCTGAAAAATGACCAAATTTGTACCTCAGTCCTATGCATTTTCAAACTTTCCAGGGGGTGGCAGCACCCCCCACATAGTTCCACCATTGTTCGTCTGTCGTTTCAGTGGTAAAACAAGGCTTCATAAACGACCATGATACTTTGGATTTCCCATAACCAATTGTTTTGTCATAAGTAAGCAACTACATTGTTTCTCTATTAGTGCCAATCAATTTATTGGTTGGTTTTTAGTGATCCACGCATTGACAGAGAGTTCATATAAAACATTGGTTGCTTAGGTTTTCTACTCCATTCTTCATGTTAAAACATCCAACCTAAACTTTATTATTGTGGAAAGGTCTCATCACTATATAAAGCTTTTACTAATTCATTTTATTGGTTATGTGTGATTTTCTCACTTAATGCATCACCTCACATGTAGGTCACTTCGACCCTACCATGTGGGTTATTTTCATATCTGTCACATATAGGTCATTTTAGCTTTATCATATAGGTTAATTTTAGCAATGGTTGGGTAGTTTCGAACATTAGGCTTTGATGTCATATTAAAGCATTCAACTCAAAACTAATTGGTAATAAATGAAAAGAGCTTATCACTATATAAAGTCTTTACTAACCTCTTTTCTAGGCCATATGTGGTTGTCTCAGTTAACAATAACCACCAATTTATCAACCAATATGAGGATCACTTTAAATAGAACCTAATGTAGTGATTCTAATATCTTGTCTTTTTTTTTTTTGCCACAAAAGAAACAAATTTATTAAGAACAATCAAGGAGGGTGGTACAATGCTGTTTGCCTAAGCAAATCAAGAAAAAGAGATGATGGACTAGAAGTCCACTCAAGAGATCTTATCTCTCTTTTACACCAAGATGCAATAGCATCGGCACACACGTTCCATTTTCTAGAAATAGACTAAACACTACAAAAATGAAATTTTGCCCTTAAATGCTAAATATTTTGAACAATGGCCTTCATACGCCTAGGCACAATTCTGCCCGAGAGAGCACCGACCTGCAGCTATGAGTCTGTTTCCAGCTCTAATCCTTGAATCCTTCTCTTCAAGGTCTGCCTCAGTCCTTCCCGCATTGCTTCAGCTTCTGCCACTAGAGGATCTGAAGTATGGATGAACTTTCCTTCCATTATCAACAAACTATCATCATCTGATCTCAAAACTGCTCCTACTCCTGTGTTTCCAGATTTTGCATCATAGGCTCCGTTTGAGTTAATCTTGAATCTACCTCTATCTGGAGGACACCACTAATGTTTCATTCACATCTTTTCTATTCTTGATGATAACAGAAATAATGTTGTCCCAAGTGCAACCAAGAGGGGGGTCAATTGGTTGAGTTCCAAAGCAAATCAAAAATGGGTTCTTAAACCCTCAAACTCAAATGCAATTCAAGGAATGGTAATTAACCCTATTCTAACCAGAAAATGACTACCTTAATCCACCTAAACTTTGCTTTGAGAACAACCTTTGAAGTATTTTTTAAAACAAACAAGTTCAACCAAGATAGGTAGCATAAAACATCAACCAAAGATCAAGTATGTGGAGAGAGAGAAAAGCTTGCACAAGAGAATTTTTATAGAGGTTTGGTCTATCCTTTTGAGAGCCTACTCCTCTCCTCAAGTTCACTACTTGAGTGTTTTCTTTTCCACTATGAAACTCAAAAATACATAATAGCATACATTGGCACACAACCCTTTGGTAGTTCCTTCTACCTCAACCTCTTTTGCCAAGGGTTAACTAGAAACCTTTCTCACTCCCTTTCCCTTACAAGGAAATCACTCAATCACTCTAGATAAACTCAGTAATTTTGTTGTTACAAGGTGGTAAGAACAATAGGACCTCTCAAGGCTAAATAAGCAAATGAAAGCACAAGTTCTTGGCAAAATATCAAATTTGAGCTCTTGATGATGGATTCTCTTTCTTAGTTGCCAAGAGAGTTTTCCCTGATGATTCTTGATGTTTTTATACTCCAATGGATGCATAAGAGACATTGAAGACCGTTGGAATGATAAAAAAAAATTCCCTTGAAATCTGGTGAACATCGCTGTTAATTTGATAGAAAATTGCTTCTGTTGCTCAGTTTCACCTGGGTGAAATATTTTTACTCGGTTGAAAATTCAGTCTGATAACAAAATCTAAGGTTTGACCTCCAACAGCTATATTGGTAATTAATGAGTTGTCAGCGCTTAACACACGTGGAAATCTGATGTGGAATGAATTTATAATTAATTTTTAAAGATTTTTGAAACCAGGAACTCACGCGCAGGTCTAGAGTCCATGTTTCACCCGGTTGAAAAGTTTTCATTTGAATGAAATTTTTTTCCAGAATGAAAATGTTCTCATATCCAAAAAATCACTTCAGTTTCAACACGTTGAAAGATTTTCACTCGAATGATTTTCTTGTCCAGAAGTAAAATGCTCTCGGGTTCGAAAATTGGCTCCAGTTTCAACACGTTGAAAGATTTTCACTCGAATTATTTTCTTGTCTAGAAGTAAAATGCTCTCGAGTTCAAAAACTGGCTCCAATTTCAACACGTTGAAAGATTGTCACCCTGTTGAAACTGTAGCTCTAGGATTTTCTTGGTTCCAGACTTCCAAACTTCAAAAAAAATTTTTGCCAAGGATATTTCTTCATTCACAAGTAATGCTTGAATCACCAAAAATACTTGATATATACTTGAGAAAACAATTTTTCTAACAAAGATCAAGACTTTATGAATGATTGACCAAAGTATAAATCTTTAAATAGAGCCTTGAAACACATAAAATAAATATGTTTTGTTATCATCAAAATTAAATAAATATAAGTCATGTGAGGAACAAATCCACAACAAATAGGATGCAAGGGTGTCTTCTACCAAAGCGAATCATTTCGAGCAAGCCATACAAACCAACAAGTATAAGCAATAATAAAACCCAATCTCTGTTTGTCACATCCTTCACTTACCTGAATCATAGAAGCATACAACCATGCATCAAAAGTAGTCAATTGAGCTTTATCTATCTAGTAGTCCAGCATGCCAAACTAGACACCTTTTGTCCAATCACATCCTAGGAGAGCATGCTCCACTGTTTCAATAGAGGAACAAAATGGGCAATGCTGATCCACTATTATTTCCTTTTGGCTAGATTCCCTCTCGTAGCTGAGCCATTGTGGCAAGCTCTCCACAAAAAGGTTTTCACTTTCAAAATGCATTTAATCTGCCACAAAAGCTTCCATAACTGAGAGTTTACCTGATATCTGAAATTGTAAGTTGATCTAACTAGTAGACCTCCCAATATTTCAAAAGGCCAGATAACAGTCTTTTTGAAGAGGATTCCCCAGAGGAATTTGTCTTACAATTTGAGCTTCAGGTTCTGAAACCCATTGCTGAATCTTCCTAAGATCCCAAGAGAGGAAGGACTGTCTAATAATCTACCAAACTTTCATATTGACTGCATTGTTTGGAATAGATCCTGAGGTGTTTAGATAAAATTTTTCAATTCTAGGGACCCAAAGGTCTTTTAATTTTTTGTCACACTTTTTTATTTGAAACATTTATCACTTTATTTCACTCATACAACTTTTTTTGAATTTTGTCCTTCTCCTTAAGTATCTAATAAATGTTAATGTTCTTCGCAGATATGAGAGAAGAAACATGCAAATTTAAACTGGATTTCAAGTTTCTAAGTTGATTAAAATTATTTGCCTATGAGGTATGCATTATTAGATATTGTTTTGGATAATTATTGCGATCTCAAGTTTGAATTTTTAGAATAACTTAAAAATAATTGTGTTATTTGTGAACGATAATTTTGAAAAAGCATATATAATATATTTACATATTCCAATTATATTTATAAAAAAAGTGAAAAGTGATAAACCTTCTGGGAGGGATAGAGTATAAGATAGAGGGAGGAGAAAGTAAACTACACAGAAATTCTTGTGATAATGAGATTAACGTTAACAAACAACGTCATCCCAGGTATTTTTCCACAATGGTCAGGAGCATAGAGAGCTCATTATTATTATTATTATTATTATTATTATTATTATTATTTGATATAAAGTGGAGGATCTATTGTAAATTTTATAAAAAGAAGGGTTCATTAATTTTACAAATTTTATTTTATTATATGTACTCTATACTCCTGTTGTCTCATGGAAGTTTGAGACTTTTTATCAAGTTTGTCGAGCCTACAATAAAATACAAAATATTTCATTTGCCTAACTTTATCAAATTTTTCTAACTTTATCAAATTAATTATTTTGTCTGACTTACAATAAAGTCTGACTTATAATTCATTTGTCTGACTCCAGTTGTGAGGCACGGAGCCGTTTGTCTTCGGGAGACCGGTAACTGGTGAGTCGAGGTTTCCTTTTTCGTTTGGGTGGGCAAAAAATTAAGGTTGATGTCTCTGAGGAAGAACCAAGCACAAATCAAGATTTATAAATGCGAAAAATAGCACTTATCTTATCATCTCTTATAAAAAGTACTCAGGTGAACCAATGTCGAATAACTTTTTAACCCTTATATTATAAGTTATTATATTCTTTTAATGAAACCCAGTTTTGTTATTATCTATTTAATTAAAGTTATATTAGCATTAGAACACTAAAAGGGGCTATTAAGTTACCACTAAATTTAATTTTTTGTTATAAATTAACATACTTTTTATTCTACATTACAGAATCAAATATTATGCATAAATCGATAAACACAATGCCACAGGCACTAGAAAAGTTGCATATAGACACAGCCACACAGGGAGATCCATTTCTAAATGAATTTGTATTACTATAAAAAATCTTCTCCGCCATAATAGCTCTCGAGTCTATGATATTGCTAGAGTGCTGTTTGATAGCTAAAAAAGAGGTAAGACTAAATATTTTATTTGAATACAAAATTTAAATATACGGTCAAACTCATGCTAAAGTTGTACTACTATAAAAATTACCTTAACATTAATTTTTTGTCAATTAATTTTTTCCATGATTTGGATGAGTATATAATAATCTGTTATTGGTTAAACTCATACTAAAGTTTTAAATAAAAATCTATAATTATTATATATTAAAAAATAATGTTAGGTATAAAAACCATGTACTAAAAATTTATGTAAGTGAACATTTTATAATCCTTCACCAAACATTAAGTTCTTTTACTCTTTTAATGATATACAAATTTTATGTTATTTCATTGACTAAAGTTATGTTAATATGATGACCCTATAAAGAGGGTGTAACGCCCCCAATTTTATGAACCTTAATTTTAAAAGATATCCAGAATTATAAAGCAATTAATTAAAAATAATTTGGGAAATATGAGGTAAAACATTTTATTTAAATTATTTTCCAAACAATGAGAGTATTAAATAAAATCAGAGTAGTTAAGTGACAATCCAAGGAAAACTAATATGTGGATAATGTGGCAATTTAAACAAACCATACATCTCTTTAGAAATTAAATAACACAAAGTTGAAACCCGGTCTCAGCCAGTTTTACTTTCGAGGGGCAACAGCGTACCCTTACTCAGTCTGCTCCACATCTTGAACCTCGTTATATGGTTCAGTGTACTCTGTCTCCTCATAGTACTTACCTAAGAAAAACATGTTGAAAGGAGGGGTGAGCACAACTTGCTCAGTAAGGGGGAAGTATCAGGCCCATCATATGGGTCCCAATATTCCCGCAACAAACAACAATGAATAATAAACTTTAAGTTCTAGCTATTTAATTAAAGAAAAATTTCATACAACATCATAACAACAATATCAAAGTCCTACTATCATGCTTGAACTACCATGCATATGCATAATTCCTTTTTCCAACTAAATCATATCTTATTGATCGATCATTTAATCCGATACTTAAATGCCATCGAACGAACCTAGGGTGGTGAGTGTGTACATCACCCACTCTCGGGATAACTCTTAGGCAGTGCCGCTAGGGATGCCACCAAGCCAGAGCCTCTCGGGATACCTACGCCAAGGTAGAGCCTCTCGTGATACCAGCCATAAGCATGGTCCCTCGCCAGCTATGGTCTGACAGCACACAAATCATATCTCCATACTCCGTGTCAATATCGGGTCATGACTAGGGATGGTCCGCCGCCACCCTAACATGCCTCTCGCGTTTGAATCGTCCGTTCCGGACCTCTCGCCTAAATTTACGGCTTGTTAGGTTATGTAGATATGGTCTATCACCAACCTTGCATGCCTCATATTTTATCTTACTCTTCAAATCTTTTACTTAATACAATCTTATGTATGGCAAACATCAATCATATGCAACAACCAATTGATGCATGACCATAGATAATTTTATTTTAGCTCTTTTTAGTAGAATGCCATGATTCTAGTGCATCCTATTTCTTTTATTGTGTTATCTTAAGTTAGTGTTACATGATGTCATGACAATCAATGATATCTTTTAAGTGTATTTATGATAAATGTTCATCTCATTTCTCGTGAATTCTTTCCAAATTGGTCATTTAGTATTTACGCTCATAATCCTTTATCTATCGGCTTATAATAATTTATTACGGCCCTAACATGCCCCTAACGGTTGCTTCCAATCTCATCATGTTGCTAGTGAGCTTGTCGGCCCTAAACATGGTACTAGCGGTGTTTATTTAGGCGGTCCTAACATATTTCTAATTTAATTCTTGTTACAAGCGATCCTAGTATGATACTAGTGCCAAACATACATCATACGTCACATCATTACAACCATACAACCAACCAACCAAAATTAAATCTCAATGGAAGAGGACTAAAATAAAATAAAATAAAATTCTAGAAAAATTAATTAATTACCTTACCCATGTTGCCCACGCATTTAAAGATTTTGTTTAGCTCAATTGTTTACTTAAAATTTACTATTCAGGTTTATGCTTATTTTGGGCCTAAGAGGGCCCATGAGAACTAACCCGCTCTTCCCCTTACCTAGTTCGGAATAATACAGCAAAGGGGCGATTTCCTAGGACGGTCCTACAAAACGTTAGTAAGGTGGAAAATTAAAAAATGTGCTAAAATTTAGCAAATTTCCTAAACGGTACTTGGAAGGTTCATGTTCTTAACATCTAGGCCGAGATTTTACCTAGTGGGCAAAAAGTGTCTCGGGGTGTCTCTGGTGACCTCGTGCCTATTCGGGATCTTGCCATGAGCCTTCTTGATATTGATCCTAAAAATACAGTGGCCACACGCTGAGTTATATGCTCATTTATAGCTTTAAAAACTAATATTGGAAGGAGAAAGTTTTTATTTTGGTTACCGATGTGTTTTCGGGATCTCAGGCGCTCTGGGAGTCCAAAGAAACACTAAACGTTCAAGTAAGGCCTTTTCTAACCCTTCATAACCACATGGACAGCAAAGATAATGGACTTAATAGGGCTGTGAGTTTCAAAATATTCAGCCAAAAAAATTCCAAAAAGGTTACAGAGGCTTACCAGTCTCAGGTGCAATTAGGGGTTATATCGTATTATAAATAAGTGCACAACTTAAAATTTTGAGCAAGAAAAAAAACCTAGAAATCAAATATGGAACAAAATAGAGTATTTAGGTGCTAGAAAGAAAAGAGAGAAAAAAAAATGATAAAGAGAGATTTAGAATTACGCAAAATAATTTGGAATCACCGGTGTGTGTAGGATTGTTTTGATGTCTTAATGGGGTCTTTTTTTTATCTGATGAATCTAGGTAAAAAAAATGAAATTAATTTAACATTCCAATACCCTAGAATAACTAAGAATCGAAGCATTGAGGGATAACTTACATAGATTTGAAGAAGGAATAATCAAAGACAAGAACATGTGAGGAGATAATCGAATGGTCATTGGCGGTTTTGTTGTGATTTAAGCTATGAAATTTTCGCCAGTGGCTGGTCATAACCATGAATGGGAGAAGAGCCAAATGTTTAAAAGGTCTGAGGCAAGTTTCTGTTCCACACCAAATAGAAGCTAGGGCAAGGTAAATAATAATATAATAAAAAGGTAATGATGGCAGGGTAATTAATTAGGAAAACTAAATTGGCAATTCCTTTTTTTTCTTTTCCACAGGTCTAAAAAGTTAGTAGGTGTTTTGCGGCTGGTGTTTTATAAGAATGAAATTAGGGTTAGGGAGAAAAAGAGAAATAATCCTATGTAGCGGTAGCACGAACCTGGTTTAAACCTGACACACGCGTTGGCTAAATTTTAGGAAACCTAAGCAAATGAATTTAGAATTGAGTGAGGTAAATTTCTCTTGACTCATTTTTTTTAAAAGAATCCAATGGTGCTCCCAGATTTTCCTTTTGATGCTCAGTTGTAAATGACAAAAATGCCCCTAGCCTAAAGAAAATGACTTTGAGCTTCCGGTTTAGAATTTGACTTAATAACCACTAAAGGAATCATCCAAGGATCAGGATTCTTTATTTTATATTGACTTTCTAAATTGATAGGTAAAATTACAAAAATACCCTTGAGGAAAAAATGTTAATTAATTAATTTTTATTTATTTATTTTATTTACTTATTATTTTTATTTATTTATTTATTTTGGGTAATTTGGTAATTTTATTTTACTTAATTTCTAGGGTTATTATAGCATCCTCCCCTTAAAAGAAATTTGTCCCCAAATTTGAAAGAGGGTGTTGAGAAGTATCTTAAAGCTGTGGATACTTCTTTCGAAGCTCATCCTCAACTTCCCAGGTTGCTTCTTCCTCACCATGATTATTCCAAATGACCTTTACCAGTTGAATGACTTTGTTGCGCAGAACCTTTTCTCTACGATCTACAATTGCCAAAGGTTCTTCGACGTAAGTCAAATCCTTGCGTAACTGCAACGGCTCCCACGGAATAAAATGCGCTAGATCTGACTGATACTTTTGAATATTACTCATGTGGAGCACGTTATGAATTCTAGCCAAGTTAGGTGGTAAAGCTACTCTATACTAAAACTTAAAAAGGTCCAATAAAGCGCGGAGCTAACTTTCCTCTCACTCCAAAGCGTTGAACTCCCTTGGTCGATGACACCTTTAGGAACACATGATCACCAACAAAAAACTCCAAGGGACAACGCCTCTGCTTTGTATAACTCCGCTGCCTATCTTGAGCCGCTACCAATCATTGTTTGATTATTTTGACCTTATCTAAAGTTTGTTGTACCAAATCTGGTCCTATTAAAGGCCTGTCGCCCACTTCTTCCCAACACACCGGAGTACGACAACTACGTCCATACAAAGCCTCATATGGAGCCATCTGAATGCTAGAGTGATAGCTATTATTATAAGCAAACTCCATTAGTGGCAAGTCATTATCCCAGGAGTTCTTTTAATCCAATGCACAAGCGTTAAGCATATCCTCAGTAGTTTCCATAGTCCTTTCTGACTGCCCATCTGTTTATGGATGATAAGCGGTGCTCATTTATGCCACAGTGCCCAACTGTTCTTGAAAAGCCTTCCAAAACTGTAATGTGAATTGTGGATCCCTATCAGAAACAATGCTCCTCGGTACTCCACGAAGACGAACTATCTCAGATATGTATAATTCAGCTAATCTAGCTACAGGCCAGGTCTTTTGGATTGCCAAAAAGTGGGCTGCCTTGGTTAACCGATCAACTACAACCCATATTGCATCATGTCGACGACAAGTAGCAGGTAGCCCAACTATGAAATCCATTGCAATGTCATCCTACTTCCATTGAGGAATCTCTAATGGCTGTAGCAGTTCTCCAGGTCTCTGGTGTTCTACTTTGACCTTCTGACAAGTCAGACTTCTAGATACAAACCCTGCAATATCTTTCTTCATGCCACTCCACCAAAAGCTTTTCTTCAAATCATGGTACATCTTGGTGCCCCCTGGGTGGATGGTCAACCGAGATGCATGTGCCACCAATAAAACATCATACTTCACCTTACTACCTTGGGGAACAACTAATCTGTTTTGAAATTTTAGGGTACCATCCACATCCACGCTGAATCCTTTTTGCCCTAGAACTAACCATTCTCGGCATTCTGGATCCTCCTTTTGCGCTTCTTTGACCCTTGCCATAAGTGTAGGCTCCATATGCAAACTGACCATGAGAACCTGGGGTCCCTTCACTTGAACACCTAAGCTCATATGACTAAACTCCTCTAGTAGTTTCCACTCAGAAACCACCATAGCATTTAGTTTAGCATCCATTTTTCTACTCAAAGCATCAGCACTAGGTTAGCTTTACCTGGGTGATACTGAATAGTGCAATTATAATCGGAGAAATATTCAACCCAACGACGCTGTCGATTATTGAGTTCTCTTTGTGACAATAGATACTGTAGGCTTTTGTGATCAGTGAAGACCTCAAACTCTTCTCCATATAAATAACGTCTCCAAAGCTTTAACGCATGTATGACAGCTGCGAACTCTAAATCATGAGTTAGGTAATTAAGCTCATGAGGCTTCAATTGCCTAGACCCATAAGCAATCACCTTTCCTGCTTGTATCAATACACAGCCAAGCCCCTGATGTCTTGCATCTGTATAAACTGCCAAACAACTTCGCCCATCAGGAAGAGTAAGAATAGGTGCAGAGACTAACCGCTTTTTCAACTCTTGAAAATTATTTTTGCACTGCTCGGTCCACTGGAATGGTTGATCCTTCTTAGTCAGTTGGGTCAAAGGGCGTGCCAGCTTTGAATAACCTTCTACAAAACGCCTATAATACCCAGCCAAGCCCAAGAAACTCTGAATCTCAGACACGGTCTTCGGTTGTTGCCAGTTCACCACAGCTTCAACCTGACTAGGATCCACTGAAATTCTTTCCTTAGTTACCACATGGCCTAAAAAGGTGACACTGTCTAACCAAAACTCGCACTTGCTCAGCTTTGCGTATAACTTATGCTCCTTCAACGTCTGAAGTGAAATCCTCAAATGTTCTCTACGGCTTTCAGGATCTGGTGAGTAAATCAGAATATCATCTATGAAAATGATGACAAACTGATCTAGGTATGGTTGAAACACCCTATTCATTAGGCCCATGAAAGCTGCGGGTGCATTCGTTAACCCGAAGGGCATCACTAAAAACTCATAATGTCCATAACGAGTCCTGAATGCTGTCTTTGACATATCTCCCTCTTTGATTTTTAGTTGATAGTACCCAGACCTCAAATCGATCTTGGAGAACACTGATGATCCCCTTAGCTGATCAAATAGGTCCTCAATCCGAGGTAAAAGGTACCTATCCTTTATTGTCACCAGATTCAACTGTCGATAATCGATGCACATCCTCAAGCTACCATCCTTCTTTTTCACAAATAAAACAGGAGCACCCCAAGGAGAAGTACTTGGACGTATGAACCCCTTTTTGAGAAGCTCCTGTAATTGGCTTTTTAGTTCCGCCATTTCTGAGGGAGCCATTCAATAAGGTGCTTGAGAGATAGGAGCCATTCCTGGTAATAAATCTATGGCGAAGTCGATATCCTGGCTAGGTGGCATTCCAGGTAACTCCTCTGGAAACACTTCTAGAAATTCTTCCACAATGGGAATACCAGCTACTGATTCAGGCTTCTCTGACTCTGTCTACACATAAGCCAAATAGCCAACACCACCTTGATAGAGATATTTATTAGCTTACAAACTAGAAATTAAGATTGGAGTGGAGTTATTTTTATCCCCAACAAATCGCACTTCTGACCCATCAGGTAAGGAGAAGGTAACTAGCTTCTGATAGCAATCCACTTTAGCATGGTGATGATGTAGCCAATCAATGCCCAAAATACAATCAAATTCAGATATCCCAAGCACAAAGAGGTCAGTATCTAAATCGCGTCCTCCGACAGAAATCGAGCAAGATTGAAGTACACGAGTAGAACTCATACTAGTGTTTGATTGTGTAGAAACCACTAGTATGAAAGGAAGCTCTTTGACAGGCATGCCTAATTGATCAGCTAGTCTAGGAGATATGAAAGAATGTGTGGACCCTGAGTTTATAAGAAATCTAGCAGGGAACACAGAAATAGAAAGAGTACCTACGATCAATTCAAACAATTACTAACTTAAGCATGCCACTAGCATGAACTTGAAATTAAAGGCTATAATTAAAAGCTATAAATAACAACATACCTTGCACCACACCTGGAGCATCCTCCGTCTCCTCGGCTGTCACTGCGTAAACACGTCTTGAAACACGAGGTTTCTTTGTTGGTGGTCCTGCCGGTGCTGCTGGTGGAACGAGTGCTGTTAATGGAGGATCTCTTTTAGGACATTGCCTGGATAGATGCCCTATCTCTTGGCAATAGAAATAGGTCACACACCGCCCTTCAATTGGGTGAAAGAAATGACAAGTCTGACATCTAGGCTCTCACTAGCCCTGAAAAACCGGTCACACTGTAGGCCCTCCTATCCCATTAAGCTGGAGTCGGGTAGCTCTGCTATCGATTGGCTGACCTCTGCGAAAATGTCCTTGCCCCTAGATAGGCATCAGTCGTGCTATAGGACTGAAACTGCCTACATGTGTAGGTCATGATGGCATACGACTTCGACTCATGTCAAGCGGTCTAGATAGTTGCTTATCTCACATCCTTGCCTCACCCCATTGAGCTAAGGATACTGCCTTCTCAAAGGTATCAATCTCTTGCATAATCAGCCTATCTGCCAGCTCGTCACGCAAGCCATTAACATACCTCTTGATTTTCTTTGGTTCATGTGTCACAATGTGCTCAGCATAGCAGGCTAAGGCATTAAATCTAGCTGTATACTAATCTACTGTCATGCTCCCCTGTATCAGTGCAAGAAACTCCTGCTCTTTTCTATCCCTCATGGCCTCAGAGAAGTATCGACCATCGAAAGTATGCACGAATGTCTCCCAAGTGATATATCCACCCTCAGTTCTTGGAACCCCTGGTCAAGTGGCCTCCCACCATGTCTGGGGCTCCTCAACCAAGCTAAAGGTAGCTAAGTCCACCTTGTCCTCTTCTGGAATTCTAAAAGCTGTAAGTGTCCTCTCCGAAGCCCTGATCCAATCCTCAGCTTTGGTAGGGTTAACCCCACCAGTATACTCACCAGTTAGCCTTTTGAACCGCTCAAGTAGGTCGGCTCTATGCTGACATTTGGCTGGGGCATGAGGCTACTGCTCCCGCTCATTCAAATTCTGAAAGTACTGGCATAAGGCAATAACTGTCTGATGCAATGGATCATCATTGGCCTGCTGACCAAGATTCTGGGCTTGTTGCCCATGATTCAGCATGTGCTGCCTAGGCACTTGAGCATTCTGACCTCAACCTCGTGGGGGTCATCCTCGACCACGAGTTGGTGGCTCATCCTGTACGCCTTGCCCAAGACCCAAGGCAGGGTACTCATATGGGTCCATGACCTAAAAAGGAAAAGGTTTAGTCCAACATAGTTAAACAACTTTGGATTTAACTTATAACACTACGTGAGGCTCTAGGTAACTCCTATATCATTTTAGATGTTAAATTAATTGGTATATTATTTTATGAGTCCCCTTATTGAAAGCCAAGTTGTTAACTTTTCTTTATAAACTTGCTAATATATTATGCTCACTTATGGAAACTTTTCAAAACCTAGCCAAGGTCTCTAACTTAGGAAACAAACAATAAGCATACTTACTGAGTGAGGTCGCTGCCTTCCTCGAATCTGGCTCTAATACCAAACTGTAACGTCCCCAATTTTATGAACCTTAATTTTAAAAGATATCTTAAATTCCCAGAATTATAAAGCATTTAATTAAAAATAATTTGGGAAATATAAGGTAAAAAATTGTATTTAAATTATTTTCCAAACAATGATAGTATTAAATGAAATTAGAGTAGTTAAATGACAATCCAAGGAAAACTAATATGCGGATAATGTGCCAATTTAAACAAACCATACGTCTCTTTAGAAATCAAATAACACAAAGTTGAAACCTAGTCTTAGCCAGTTTTACTTTCGAGGGGCTACACCGTACCCTCACTCAGTCTGCTCCACATCTTGAACCTCGTTATTTGGTTCAGTGTACTCTGTCTCCTCATAGTACTTACCTAAGAAAAACATGTTGAAAGGAGGGGTGAGCACAACTTGCTCAGTAAGGAGGAAGTATCAGGCCCATCACGTGGGTCCAAATATTCCCGCAACAAACAACAATGAATAATAAACTTTAAGTTCTAGCAATTTAATTAAAGAACAATTTCATACAACATCATAACAACAATATCAAAGTCCTACTATCATGCTTAAACTACCATGCATACGCATAATTCCTTTTTCCAACTAAATCATATCTTATTGATCAATCATTTAATCCGATACCTAAATGCCGTCGGACAAACCTAGGGTGGTGAGTGTGTACATCACCCATTCTTGGGATAACTCTTAGGCAGTGCCGCTAAGGTTGCTACCAACCCAGAGCTTCTTAAGATACCTACGTCAAGGTAGAGCCTCTCGTGATACCAGCTATATGCATGGTCCCTCGCCAGCTATGGTCTAACAGCGCACAAATCATATCTCCATACTCCGTGTCAATATCGGGTCATGACTAGGGATGGACTGCCACCACCCTAACATGCCTCTCGGGTTCGAATCATCCATTCTGGACCTCATCTAAATTTACGGCTTGTTAGGTCATGTAGATATGGTTCGTCACCAACCTCGCATGCCTTGTATTTTATCTTACTCTTCAAATCTTTTACTTAATGCAATCTTGTGTATGACAAACATCAATCATATGCAGCAACCAATTGATGCATGACCGTAGCTCATTTTATTTTAGCTCTTTTTAGTAGAATGCCATGATTCTAGTGCATCCTATTTCTTTTATTGTGTTATCTTAACTTAGTGTTACATGATGTCATGACAATCAATGATATCTTTTAAGTGTCTTTGTGATAAATGTTCATCTCATTTCTCGTGAATTCTTTCCAAATTGGTCATTTAGTATTTACGCTCCTAATCCTTTATCTACAGCTTATAATAATTTATTACGGCCCTAACATGCCACTAACAGTTGCTTCCAATCTCATCATGTTACTAGTGAGCTTGTCGGCCCTAAACATGGTACTAGCGGTGTTTGTCTCGCCAGCCCTAAACATGGTACTAGCAGTGTTTATTTAGGCGGTCCTAACATATTTCTAATTTAATTCTTGTTACAAGCAGTCCTAATATGATACTAGCGCCAAACATACATCATACATCACATCATTACAACCATACAACCAACCAACCAAAATTAAATCTCAATGGAAGAGGATTAAAATAAAATAAAATAAAATTCTTGAAAAACTAATTAATTACCCTACCCATGTTGCCCACGCATTTAAAGATTTTGTTTAGCCCAATTGTTTACTTAAAATTTATTATTCAGGTTGATGCTTATTTTGGGCCTAAGAGGGCCCACGAGAACTAACCCACTCTTCCCCTTACCTAGTTCGGAATAATACAGCGAATGGGCGATTTCCTAGGACGGTCCTACAAAATGTTAGTAAGGTAGAAAATTAAAAAATGTGCTAAAATTTAGAAAATTTCCTAAATGGTACTTGGAAGGTTCATGTTCTTAACATCTTGGCTGAGATTTTACCTAGTGGGCAAAATGGGTCTCGGGGTGTCTTTGGTGACCTTGTGCCTATTCGGGTTCTTGCCGCAAGCCTTTTTGAGATTGATCCTAAAAATACAGCGGCCACACGCTGAGTTATATGCTCATTTATAGCTGTAAAAACTAATATTGGAAGGAGAAAGTTTTTATTTCAGTTACCGACGTGTTTTCGAGATCTCAGGCGCTCCAGGAGTCCAAAGAAGCACTAAACCTTCAAGTAAGGCTTTTTCTAACCCTTCATAACCACATGGACAGCAAAGATAATGGACTTAATAGGGCTATGAGTTTCAAAAATATTCAGCCAAAATAATTCCAAAAAGGTTACAGAGGCTTACCGGTCTCAGGTGCAAGTAGGAGTTAGATCGTATTAGAAATAAGTGCACAACTTAGAATTTTGAGCAAGAAAAAAAACCTAGAAATAAAATATGGAACAAAATAGAGTATTTAGGTTCTAGAAAGAAAAGAGAGAAAAAAAAATGATAAAGAGAGATTTAGAAATACACAAAATAATTTGGAATCACTGGTGTGTGTAAGATTGTTTTGATGTCTTGATGGGGTCCTTTTTTTTGTCTGATGAATCTAGGTTAAAAAAATGAAATTTATTTAACATTCCAATACCCTAGAATAACTAAGAATCGAAGCATTGAGGGATAACGTACGTAGATTTGATGAAGGAATAATCAAAGACAAGAACATGTGAGGAGATAATCGAATGGTCATTGGCGGTTTTGTTGTGATTTAAGCTATGAAATTTTCGCCAGTGGCCGATCGTAACCATGAATGGGAGAAGAGCTGAATGTTGAAAAGGTCTGAGGCGAGTTTCTGTTCCACGCCAAATAGAAGCTAGGGCAAGGTAAGTAATAATATAATAAAAAGGTAATGATGGCCAGGTAATTAATTAGGAAAACTAAATTGGCAATTCCTTTTCTTTTTTTTCACAGGTCTAAAATGTTAGTAGGTGTTTTGCAGCTGGTGTTTTATAAGAATGAAATTAGGGTTAGGGAGAAAAAGAAAAATAATCCTATGTAGCCGTAGTACGAACCCGGTTTAAACTTGACACGCGTGTTGGCTAAATTTTGGGAAACCTAAGCAAATGAATTCAGAATTGAGTGAGGCAAATTTCTCTTGACTCATTTTTTTGAGACGAATCCAATGGTGCTCCCAGATTTTCCATCCAATGCTCGGTTGTAAATGACAAAAATGCCCCTAGCCTAAAGAAAATGACTTTGAGCTTCTGTTTTGGAATTTGAGTTAAGAACCACTAAAGGAATCATTTAAGGATCAAGATTCATAATTTTATATTGAATTTATAAATTGATAGGTAAAAATACAAAAATACCCTTGAGGAAAAAATGTTAATTAATTCATTTTTATTTATTTATTTTATTTTATTTATTATTTTTATTTTTTTATTTATTTTGGGTAATTTGGTAATTTTATTTTACTTAATTTCTAGGTTTATTACAGAGGGAAAGAAATATAATAAGATAGACAAAAATGTAAACTGAGATGTGTTTTGTAACACCCTCATGTCCCACATGGGTGAATTGTGGGAAGCCTTATGTGGATATATAGGCTCCAATTCCAGAATATAAGCACCTAGCACTTATCCTTTTCCAAAGGATAGCCCATGTGGTGTGGGTAGGTGTTCCATTGACCGGTTTTGGAATTGAGTCGTTACAGATGGTATCAGAGCCAGGTTTGGTTCAAAGTATGTGGTTGAGTTCGCTGGTATAGGACGGGGGAACTTCCTTATACTAAGAGTCCATTCCTAAATACCTAGCGCTTATCCTTTTTCGAAGGATAGCCCATGTGGTGTAGGTAAGTGTTCCGTTGACCAGTTCTGGACTTGGGTTGTTACAGATGGTCTCAGAGCCGACCCGGGATCACGATGGTGTGACATAGTGGGTATGCACATGCATCGTCTACCGGGACTGATCCTGGATTCGAGAGGCTACCTGGCCAAGGGGCTAAGTGGTCCGATTAGAGAGGTTACTTGGTCCGGGGAACCAAGTAATCCAATTGACCCCAACGGGGACATTGGGTACATAAGGGGGGGAGTTTGTAACACCCCCATGTCCCACATGGGTGAATTGTGGGAAGCCTTTTGTGGATATATAGGCTCCAATTCCAGAATATAAGCACCTAGCACTTATCCTTTTCCAAAGGATAGCCCATGTGGTGTGGGTAGGTGTTCCATTGACCGTTTCTGAAATTGAGTCGTTACAGATGGTATCAGAGCTAGGTTTGGTTCAAATTATATGGTTGAGTCCGCTGGTATGGGACGGGGAAACTTCCTTATACTAAGAGTCCATTCCTAAATACCTAGCGCTTATCCTTTTCCAAAGGATAGCCCATGTGGTGTGGGCAGGTGTTCCATTGACTGGTTCTAGACTTGGGTCATTACAGATGGTATCAGAGCCGACTCGGGACCACGATGATGTGGCATAATGGGTATGCACATGCATCATCTACCGGGGCTGATCCTGGATTCGAGAGGCTATTTGGCCAAGGGCTAAGTAGTCCGATTAGAGAGGTTACTTGGTTCGGGGAACCAAGTAATCCGATTGACCCCAATGGGGACGTTGGGTACATAAGGGGGGGGGGAGTTTGTAACACCCAGATGTCCTACATGGGTGAATTGTGGGAAGCCTTATGTGGATATATAGGCTCCAATTCCAGAATATAAGCACCTAGTGCTTATTCTTTTCCAAAGGATAGCCCATGTGGTGTGGGCAGGTGTTTCGTTGACCGGTTCTGGACTTGGGTTGTTACATGTTTAGTCTTTTGAAAATTTACTATTTTGACTACTAAACTCACATTAACCACTAAACTTAGTTAATTTTAACAAGTATCACTTAAGTTTGTTCTATTATAAAAAAATTTTCCATATCATATATAGTTTGTAAATTAATTTTTTTTTTGTCCAACCGGATGAATATATACTGCAAAAGCTTACATATTTGGTTCATCTTAAAGTAATCATATAATTCAAGTATGACTCAAGCACCTATTATGACAAAGTAAAAAAAAATAATTATTGTAGCAAAGGTAAAAAAATTCATTGGCTCCTAGGGTTAGTTACTTATATTATAATAAGGGGACTTTTCGCAACATTTTTTTTAACATTTTGCTTTTCCTTTATGGTCATCCCCTTTAGTATTGTAAGTTAAATTTGGCTAAAGTACATGATATGTCATTAAACTATACCAAACTTCACATATATACTCATGTACTATTGAACATTGCAAATGTAGTATTAAAGTAATGTTTTTGTAGCAAAATTGTCCCTCCGTCCGTCAGTGTTGATAAAATTTCAATAGTAGATTTAAAATGAGCCTTTGAACTCTAGGGATATGGACACAACCACTACTAAAAAATTGCCGATTTTCAATGGCCATTTCCAACAAGCTTCCTATTGGAAAGTTTGAATTTCCAATGTGAAGCCACTGGAAACTAACATGTTGGAAATTTTCCAACGGCAAAATAATTGACCGTTGCTATTTCCAATGGCCTAACCATTGGAATATGTGCTATTAAAATTTCCAATGACCTAATCTTAGACAATAACTTTCATCAGTTGTTGGTTGATGGGTTTTGACGTTGGAAAATCATTAATTGCTGAAGCCGATGGAAATTTCCAATAGCCTGGCCGTTGGAAATTCTTTTTAAAATAATAGAAAAAATTTTAAATAAAACCACAAAATATATTTATATATTACTGAAATTATATATTTAATTAAATATTTTATATTTTATATTTTACTAAAAAAATTTAAATAACTCCCAAATATTTTGTATTTTATAATTACAATAAATTAATTTGTACTGAAATTCTCAAAAATATATTCACAATCTCAAATTAAAAAAATAACCAAAATATTCACAAAATAAAATCTAAAATATTCACAAAAATTTAAAATATTAAAAAATTCATCATTTCACAAATCCAAAAATCACAAATATTCACAAAAATCACAAATTAAAAAAATTGAAAAATTCTCAAATTGATAAAAAATTCATCAAATTCACAAATTGCAAAATAACAAATATTCATAAAAATCACAAATTAAAAATTTCAAAATATCCATAAATTCATCTTGGGTTCACAAATATTCACCAGAAATTCATATTAGAAATTCAAAAAACACAACAATAATCATCAAATCTACACAAAACAAAACTTTCAAAAATCATATCTAAAATAAGGAGATGAAGGATATCAGCCAGCTAGCAACAAGATGGGAAGGTGACCAAGTGGACGAATGGCCGATGGTGAAGTGTAACACCCCCATATCCTACAAGGATGAATTGTGGGAAGCCTTATGTGGATATATAGGCTCCAATTCGATAACATAAGTACCTAGCGCTTTGTAACACCCCCATATCCCATATGGGTGAATTGTGGGATGTCTTATGTGCATATATAGGCTCTAATTTCAAAACATAAACACCTAGCGCTTATCCTTTTCCTAAGGATAACCCATGTGGTGTGGGCAGGTGTTCCGTTGACCAGTTTTGGACTTGAGTCATTACAGATGGTATCAGAGCCAGGTTTGGTTCAAAGTATATGGTTGAGTCTGCTGGTATGGGACGAGAGAACCTCCTTATACTGAGAGTCCATTCCTAAGTACCTAGCGCTTATCCTTTTCCATAGGATAGCCTATGTGGTGTGGGCAGGTGTTTCATTAACCAGTTCTGGACTTGGGTCATTACAGATGGTATCAGAGCTTGTAACGACCCAAGTCCAGAACTGGTCAATGGAACACCTGCCCACACCACATGGGCTATCCTTTGGAAAAGGATAAGCACTAGGTACTTAGGAATGGACTCTCAGTATAAGGAGGTTCTCCCATCCCATACCAGCGACTCAACCATATACTTTGAACCAAACCTGGCTCTGATACCATCTGTAACGACCCAAGTCCTAAACTGGTCAACGGAACACTTGCCCACACCACATGGGCTATCCTTAGTAAAAGGATAAGCGCTAAGTGTTTATGTTCTGAAATTGGAGCTATATATGCACATAAGACTTACTACAATTCACCCATGTGGGATATGGGAGTGCTACAAACTCCCCCCTTATGTACCCAACGTCCCCGTTGGGGTTAATCGGATTACTTGGTTCCCCAGACCAAGTAACCTCTCTAATCGGACTACTTAGCCCCTGACCAAGTAGCCTCTCGAATCCAAGATCAGTTCCGATAAACAATGCATGTGCATACCCACTATGCCACACCATCGTGGTCCCAGGTCGGCTCTGATACCATCTGTAATGACCCAAGTCCAGAACTAGTCAATGGAACACCTGCCCACACCACAAGAGCTATCCTTTGGAAAAAGATAAGCATTAGGTGCTTATGTTCTGGAATTAGAGCCTATATATATCCACATCAGGGTTCCGACAATTCACCCATGTGGGACATGGGGGTGTTAGAAACTCCCCTCCTTATGTACCCAACATCCCCGTTGGGGTCAATTGTATTACTTGGTTCCCCGGACCAAGTAACCTCTCTAATCAGACTACTTAGCCCCGGCCAAGTAGCGTCTCGAATCTAGGATTAGTCACGGTAGACGATGCATCTGCATACCCACTATGCCACACCATCGCAGTCCCAGGTCGGCTCTGATACCATCTGTAACGACCCAAATCCAGAACCGGTCAATGAAACACCTGCCCACACTACATGGTCTATCTTTTATGAAAATGATAAGTGCTAGGTGCTTATATTCTAGAATTGGAGCCTATATATTCACATAAGACTTCCCACAATTTATCCATGTGGGATATGGGGGCGTTACACTTCCTATCATGGCCAATTAATTTTCTGGTTCAGTTCTAGGGACAATTTCCATCACCAACACCGGTTGTGAGGATTGATTTTTCTTGCTTGAACTTTCTTTAAATTTAAGTATTTACTTTTTTATTGTTTAGATTTATTGTAATTAATTTTCCTGTTCTCGCTTATTGGACTGGTTATGCGATTATAAATTTGCTTGATTTTCTTTCAACCACTTAGGTGAAGAATTCAATTAGAAGCAAGTGAATTGATTGGAGATTACTTTTATTTCTGGTTAATTCATACGGAGAAGTAAAACATGTTAAATTGTTCAAGCTTTAGGATTATTGCCTGGAATAAACTTTTGTTCATTGATCTTAATGCTGATTTTGAGATAATTAGAAATTGCTTTTCAATATTTGGTTACTCAAAATTAAGAAATTAATCTGATGCTTTTTCTGGTTAATTTTACTTCTGAATTCTTAGGGTTCCTTTTAGCTTTAAAGAGAGTCCTGTTTATTTACTTGGATTGAATCAATATTTTCTTTCGATGATCAACTGCATGATTGGAATGGATAATCAACCTTGAACTGAGCATTTTTAATATTAGTTAATTTCATTTTAATTCTACCATTAATTTATTTCAGCATTCGTTTCAAGAAAACCCCCCGATCTTTTATTTCAGTTTCCTAACAGGAAGCTTTTGGTTAAAGAAATTTCTCTTGGAATTTGACCTGGTTTTCACTTCTAGACTATAAATTTATTTATTTTGAGTTGTTAGGAATACCAGAATTATTTTCTACGGTTTTGACGATCGACCAATGGTAAATAAAATAAAATTTAAGGATAAAAGGGTCATCCAAGATTTTTTATGTATTCATACTTCTTATGAGTTTTGTCAAATTTAAATTATTGATTCAAATAGATATAATTATGAGGTTTTTAAAAATTTTAAGCTCCAATTAAAATACTTCATTCAAGTTTAAGAGTACAAAAAATTGATAAAATACTATGTTATTTTTGAAACTTTGAATTAAATATTCAAATGGACATAATTAAGAGGTTTTCAAAACTTTGAAGTTCAAATTAAAATATTTCATCCAAGTTTAAGAGTACAAAAAATTGATCAAATTTTATGTTTAAGGTCATGCCCCAAAATGTATATATATAATTTAATTAAGGACATATTTGTTACAAAAATTTAAATTATTATGCCTATTTAAGTTTTTTTATTCAATTAAAAGATTTGGCTACTCAGTTGAAATTTTAATTTTTATAAATTATTTACTTGAGGTATTATTTGATAGTAATATAGAATCAAGGGTAACATGTTTATAGCAAAAAAAAATTTAATGAAAATTTAAGAGTTTTAGGCAAGATTATCACAAAAAAATAATTGTATATAATGTGTAATTCTGTAATATAAAATTAAGGGTGGGCAGGTTTGTGACAAAAAAATAAAACTTAGTAGCAACTTAGGGGTTTCTTTTAGTATTCTAACGCTAATACAACTCTACTTAAATAGATAATAACCAAATCGGGTTTCATTAAAAGAAAAAAATCACATGAATTAAATACTACATTTTTTTCCCACAAGTAGTACAATTCTAATTATTTTGTCCAAAATAAATTATTTCAATAATGATTTTAATTTTTTTTAGTTTAGATATATTTCTCATTAATTTTTCTATCTCCTATGTAGTAGTTTTTTTATTATAATATTTTATCATAACTACCCTCATTTGCATCATTCATTATAATAAATAACTCATTGTTTTAGATTTCTGTTTAATATAAATAATAACAACAACAACAATAATAATAATATAATATAGAATATGTTATAGGTAATATTCGTTATAAAAAATGGATAGAAGTTTTTTTATTTGTGTTTGTAGTATACTTATACAATTACTTCTTGGTATTTTTAAAATCTAATCAAAGATGTCAAAATTTCCTTTTATTAGTGTAAAATTTAAAAATGGCATTCAGTCTATTAAGAAAAGGTCTTGATTTAATATCTTCATAGTATTATGTATTTATAAATTTTATTCAAAGTTAAGTTAGTAAATTTTATCTTAAGTTCTATGCTTTAGATTCAAAAAGCTAATTATTAAAATGGAGATTCTATATATATTACTTGGATCAAACAATTAAATAGATTTATCATTAATATGTTATCATAACTTTAACTTTTTAAAGAGACATAAGCTAAATTTTTAATAAATATTTTGTATGCTATATTCAAAATTAAAAAGGACATAATATAAGTGGGCCATTCAACAAAAAAACTCAAGTAAAAATAAATTTATTTTAAGAAGTGTGAGAAAAATATGGGTCATGATGCTAAAGTATAAACTTAGTAAGTAAACACTTACCCTATAAGATCACTTATACTTACATCACTGAAGTTTGGAAACATAGTCATACCCATTGTTCTTATAATATAATTAGTCAATCATAGGAAAATAAACTCATTAAACTATAATAGAATCTTAGTACCTTAAAGAAAAATTAAAAACTTATAATTTGAGGTTTATTCATTTTATATATCCTTGCACTTTTTATTACATATAGATATATATGGATATTAAGTTGCACTTTTAAGTTCTGATGAATACATTCCAAGTTTAAAAAGTAAATAAATTTATAAACACTATGTTTTTAGACATGTTTAAGCTCATATAAATCAAATACATGTCTGTTAAGAAATTTTAAATTTAGCGGTGTTTTCAGTTTTTTGCCATAAAAAACTTATCGAAAACATAGAAAACAATCAGTAATTCTTTTTTCTATTTTTTCTTTTCAAATACTAATCTTATTTCCCTAATATGAAGCCTAAGTGTAATGACCCAAGTCCAAAATCGGTCAATGGAACACTTGCCTACACCACATGGGCTATCCTTTAGAAAAAAATAAGTACTAGGTGTTGATGTTTTGGAATTGGAGCCTATATATGCACATAAGGTTTCCCACAGTTCACCCAAGTGAGTTATGGGGGTGTTACAAACTCCCCCCTTATGTACCCAACGTCTTCATTGGGGTCAGTGAGATTACTTGGCTCCCTAGACCAAGTAACCTCTCTAATTGGACTACTTAGCTCCTAGCCAAGTAGCCTCTCAAATCCAGGATCAATCCCGGCAGACGATGCATGTGCGCAACCCCTATGCCACACCATCTTAGTCCTGGGTCAGCTCTAATACCATCTGTAATAACCCAAGTCCAAAACCGGTCAATTGAACACCTACCTACACCACATGAGCTATCCTTTGGAAAAGGATAAGCGCTAGGTGCTTATGTTCTAAAATTGGAGCCTATATATCCACATAAGGCTTCCCACAATTCACCCATGTGGGATATGGGGGTGTTACAAACTCCCCCGCTTATGTACCCAACGTGCTCATTGGGGTCAGTCAACCAAGTAACCTCTTTAATCAGACTACTTAGCCCCCGCCCAAGTAGCTTTTCAAATCCAAGATTAGTCCTGATAGACGATGCATGTGTACACCCACCATGCTACACCATCATGGTCCCAGGTCGGCTGTGATACCATCTATAACGACCCAAGTCCAGAATCGGTCAACGGAACGCCTGCCTACACCACATGAGCTATTCTTTGGAAAAGGATAAGCACTAGGTGCTTATGTTCTGGAATTGGAGTCTATATGTCCACATAAGGCTTCCCACAATTCACCCATATGAGATATGGGGGTGTGAGCAGGTGTTCAATTGACTGGTTCTAAAATTGGGTCATTACAGATGGTATCAGAGCCAAATTTGCTTCAAAGTATATGGTTGTGTCCACTGGTATGGGATGGGGAAACTTTCTTATACTGAGAACCCATTCCTAAGTACTTAGCACTTATCCTTTTCTAAAGGATAGCCTATGTGGTGTGGTCAGGTGTTCCGTTTATCAGTTCTGGACTTGGGTCGTTACACTAAGGGCTTGTCATCACTTTGTTCTATTTTTGTTTTTTCTTCCTTTCCATAATTTCAGTTTTTTTAAATCTAATAAATAGGTAATGAAAAATTTGAGTATCATTAAAATGGGAAATAAAATAAAACTTAAGGATAAAAAGGTTGTCCAACATTTTTTACATATTCATGCTTTTTATCATTGATTCAAATAGTTATAATTATGAGGTTTTTGAGACTTTTAAATTCCAATTAAAATACTTCAATCAAGTTTAAGGGTACAAAAAATTGATAATTTATGCTCAAGGACATGTCCCAAAAATATACAATTTAATTAAGAACATATTTGTTACAAAATTTTAACTTATTTTGGCTATTTAAGATTTTTTTCACCATTAAAATTTATACTTAATATATAAATTTAAGCAAATGCACTAAAGCTAAAAAAGGACATGTAGATTCCTATTTTTTGTTTCTTAGAAAGTAAACATGGGAGTTATATTTTTTTTTATTTCTCTTTTAGATTCTCATTGCTAATTATACCTCTAATAAATATATAACACCAAATTAATTTGGGTCTCATGAAAAAAATAAAACACCACATAAGTTAAAGGTATAAAAATTGATAAAAATGTTGTCACTTTCATACTATTTCTAATACTAATAATAGAACACTACGTTGCATCAAAGTATAATCTTTATAATGAAATTAAAAAAATCTATTTTTAAAAGAGGGAAATAAAATAAAAATTAGGGACAAAAAGTTCCACCATTTGGCATATTCATACCTTTTATGAGTTTTATCAAATTTAAATATTCAAATAGACATAATTAAGAGGTTTTTGAAACTTTGAAGTTCCAATTAAAATAATTCATTCAAGTTTAAGCATACAAAAAATTGATAAAATTTTCTATTTAAGGTAATGCCCCAAAATATATATATATATATGTAATTTAATTAAGGACATATTTGTTAGAAAAGTTTAAATTATTATGGCAATTTAAGATTTTTTTGCCATCAAAAGTTATACTTAACATATAACTTTAAGTAATTATATTAAAGCTAAGAAAAGACATATGGATTCCTCTTTTTTGTTTTTTAAAAACTACACATATGAGACTTCTATTTTTCTCTCTTTTCCTTTTAGATTCTTAGTGCTAATTGTGACGCCCCCAATTTTATAAATCTTAATTTAGAAAAATATCAAAATTGCCCAGATTTATTAATAATAAAATAAAATAATTTAAGAAATATGAGGTAAAATATTTCTTTTTTTTTAAATTATATTCTAAACAATGAGAGTATTAAACGAAATCAGAGTAGTTAAGTGACAATCCCAGGAAAACTAATATGCGGATAAGGTGCCAATTTAAACAAACCATATGTTTCTTTAGAAATCAAATAACACAAAGTTAAAACCCAGTCCCAGCCAGTTCTACTTTCGAGGGGCTACAGCGCACTCTCACTCAGTCTGCTCCACACCTTGAACCTCGTTATATGGTTCAGTGTACTCTGTTTCCTCATAGTACTCACCTAGAAAAACATGTTAAGAGGAGGGATGAGCACAACTTGCTCAGTAAGAGGGAAGTATCAGGCCCATCACGTGGGTCCTAATATTCCGTAACAAATAACAACGAATAATAAACTTTAAGCTGTAGCAATTTACTTAAAGAACAATTCCATACAACATCATAACAACAAAATCAAAATCCTACTAGCATGCTTGAACTACCATGCATATGCATAATTCTTTTTACCGAATAAATAATACCTTCTTGATCGATCACTTAATCCAATACTTAATTGCCGTCGGACGAACCTAGGGTGGTGAGTGTGTACATCACCCACTCTCGGGATAACTCTTAGACAGTGCCACTAGGGATGCCACCAAGCCAGAGCCTCTCGGGATACCTACGCCGAGGTAGAGCCTCTCGTGATAACAGCCATAAGCATGGTCCCTCGCCAGCTATGGTCTGACAGCGCACAAATCATATCTCCATACTCCGTGTCAATATCGGGTCATGACTAGGGACGGTCCGCCGCCACCCTAACATGCCTCTCGGGTTCGAATCGTCCGTTCCGAACCTCTCGTCTAAATTTACGGCTTGTTAGGTCATGTAGATATGGTTCGTCACCAACCTTGCATGCCTCGTATTTTATCTTACTCTTTAAATCTTTTACTTAATGCAATCTTGTGTATGACAAACATCAATCATATGCAACAACCAATTGATGCATGACTGTAGCTCATTTTATTTTAGCTCTTTTTAGTATAATGCCATGATTCTAGTGCATCATATTTCTTTTATCATGTTATCTTAGTTTAGTGTTACATGATGTCATGACAATCAATGATATCTTTTAAGTGTATTTGTGATAAATGTTCATCTCATTTCTCGTGAATTCTTTCTAAATTGGTCATTTAGTATTTATGCTCCTAATCATTTATCTATCAGCTTATAATAATTTATTACGGCCCTAACATGCCACTAACGGTTCCTTCCAATCTTATCATGTTGCTAATGAGCTTGTCGGCCCTAAACATGGTACTAGCGGTGTTTGTCTCATCGGCCCTAAACATGCTACTAGCGGTGTTTATTTAGGCGGTCCTAACATATTTCTAATTTAATTCTTGTTATAAGCGGTCCTAATATGATACTAGCACCAAACATACATCATACATCACATCATTACAACCATACAACCAACCAACCAAAATTACATCTCAATGGAAGAGAAATAAAATAAAATAAAATAAAATTCTAGAGAACTAATTAATTACCCTACCCATGTTGCCCACGCATTTAAATATTTTATTTAGCCCAATTGTTTACTTAAAATTTATTATTCGGGTTTATGCTTATTTTGGGCCTAAGAGGGCCCACGAGAACTAACCCGCTCTTCCCCCTTACCTAGTTCGGAATAATACAGCGAAAGATGGAGATTTCCTATGACGGTCCTACAAAATGTTAGTAAGGTAGAAAATTAGAAAAATATACTAGAAATTGGAAATTTCCTAAATGGTACTTGGAAGTATCATGTTCTTGGAATCTAGGCCGAAATTTTACCTAGTGGGCAAAAAGGGTCTCGGGGTGTCTCCGGTGGCCTTGTGCCTATTCAGGATCGTGTTAGGAGCCTTCTTGATATTGATCCTAAAAATTACAGCAGCCATACACTAACTTATAAGCTTATTTAATGGCTGTAAAAACTGATCTTGGAAGGAAAAATTTTATTTCGGTTACCGATGTGTTTTCGGGATCTCTGACGCTCCGGGAGTCCAAAGAAATACCAAACCTTCAAGTAAGGATTTTCTAACCTTTTGTAACAACATGGACAGCAAGGAAAAAGAATTATTAGGGCTGTAATATTCGAAATTGGCAGCCAAGATAATTTTTAAAAGAGGCTACGGTGGCTTACCGGGCTTAGAATCAAGTATGGACAAGATTGCACTGGAAACGAGTGGAAAAACCCAAAACTTGGATTAATGGTAATCTACCAAGAATTTACAGCAACAATATAAGGTATTTAGGTGCTGGAAGAAAAGAAAAAAAAATTAAAAGAGTAATACCGAAGAACTTTTGCTCACACGAAGCAAATCGGGATCGTCGATACTCGTAGGATTGGTTTTGGTGTCCGGATGGGGTTTCCCTTCAACTTAAAGAATCTAGGAAAAAAATACAGAATTAAATTAATATTCTAATACTTTGGAAGAGCCAAGAATAAAAGCTTAGATGGCTAAACTTACACAGTTTGATGAAGCACTAAGTGGAGGTAAACAACCGGCGTGAAAGGATGAAGAATTGTGGACGATCTTCAGAAAATCCAATTTTATGGCTTAGGCGGCTGTTGATGGGGAAGAAGAAGAAGCCGAAATGTTGAACAGGGAAAGGTTCTGTGGGGCGAATTAAGCTCCATGCCAATTAGAAGCGTAGGGTAAAATAAATAATAATATAATAATATGGTAATTAATTAGGATAACTAGATTAGCAAGTTTTTGTTTTTGTTTTTTGTTTTTATCTAAAGTTTCAAAAAATCCTGTAGGCGCTTTGCGGCTGGAAAGTTTTAGAAGAAAGAAATTAGGGTTAGGAAAAAAAAAATTAATAAAAATAATCCTATGTAGCGGTAGCACGAACCGGGTTTAAACCCCACACGCGCGTTGGTTAAATTTTAGGAAACCTAAGCAAACGAATTCAGAATTAAGTGAGGTAAATTTCTCTTGACTCATTTTTTCGAGAAGAATCCAATGGTGCTCCCAGATTTTCCATCCGATGCTCAGTTGTAAATGACAAAAATGCCCCTAGCCTAAAGAAAATGACTTTGAGCTTCCGGTTTGGAATTTGACTTAATAACCACTAAAGGAATCATCTAAGAATCAAGATTCTTAATTTTAGATTTTATTATTATTAATATTTTATTATTTAATTTAATTAATTAATTAGGATAATTTGGTGATTTTATTTTACTTAATTTCTAGGGTTATTACACTAATTATACCTCTAATAAATATACAACATCAAATTAATTTGGGACTCATTAAAACAAAAAATAAAATGCCCATAGGTTAAGAGTATAAAAATAGATAAAAATTTTGTCACTTTCATAATTTTTCTAATATTGATAATAGAATACTACATTGCATGAAAGTATAGTCTTTATAATAAAATTAAAATGATTATAAATTTTGATTAGTTAATGTGCATGTAAAATAAAAACCTTAATTCTTTACTTTCTTTGTGGGAAAATTAGTAGTTTGACAGAATAAAAACTTTATACTCTCTCAATATATGTCATAAGAATTTATTTATTTATTTCTAGGTAGATAGTAGTGTTAGCATGAAAAATATTTATAATTAAGCAAGAAAAGCCTTAACTATGCTCTGAATGTATGTCAAATAATTCTTGGTATATAAAACTAACTTGTAAGAAGAGAACCAAAGTGTAGAACAACAAACCAAAAAAGCTTGAACCTAACCATTAAGATGAAGATCTAATTTATTTAGCATTAATTCAAATTAATCCAAAATTTCTTTTTGGCTTTGTTTTTCTAAAATTTATTTTATTTTTTAATTAATTTTTTGGTTGAATAATTAAAAATTTATATCAATTACTATAAAAATTTTATTTAATAAATTATTATAGATATATATAATTATTTCTCAAATGATATTAGTTTTAGAAGAAAATTATCATAAAAATAAAAAAAACTTATTTTGGATAATTAACTTCAAACAATTGTCTATTTTTTTTTCCAAATATATGATTTAAACCCCAAATCTTCACGTTAGAGCATTCATGAATTTCTATAACTCTCTAATAAGTAAGCCAAGTCAACCACATAGCTTTAATTTTATTTGACAGTTTGGGGCCTCAATTGGTATAGATAAAGCTGAGGGTTTAAATTCTTATAAGGCCTCGTAATGTAAAAAGATTGTTATTAAAAAATTTATTTTTTTCTATGTAAATAGAACTAAAAATTTAATACATTGTTATTATTTTTTTAATGTATAAACAAATATTGATTAAATTTTGTAAGTTTTAAGTATTATTATACCCTTTTTGTGAAAAGTCCATTTCAACATTTTAGGTTTTTTACTTAAAATTATTTATTTTAATAGTTTTTAGAAAAAAATTAAAAATTACATTTAAAAAATATAAAATTTTACTTTTTAAATAAATTTTTTAAAAAATTTTTTAGCAAATGTTAATATAAAAAAATTTAAGTTAAACTTAAGTAAAAAAACTATAATGGTGCAAAGAACTTGCGATGAAGATAGTAGTTTGAATGGCAAGTGATGTAATAACCTTGGAAATTAAGAAAAATAAAATTACCAAATTACCCTAAATAAATAAACAATAATAAGTAAATAAAATAAATAAATAAAAATAAATTAATTAACATTTTGTCCTCAAGAGTATTTCTGTACTTTTACCTATCAATTTATAAAATCAATATAAAATTAAGAATCTTGATCCTTAGATGATTCCTTTAGTGATTATTAAGTCAAATTCCAAATCGGAAGTTCAAAGTCATTTTTTTTACGCTAGGGACATTTTTGTCATTTACAACCGTGCATCGGACGGAAAATCTGGGAGGACCATTCAATTCTTCTCAAAAAAATGAGTCAAGAGAAATTTACCTCACTCAATTCTGAATTCATTTGCTTAGCTTTCCCAAAATTTAGTCAACGCGTGTGTGGGGTTTAAATCGGGTTCGTGCTACCGCTACATAGGATTATTTTTCTTTTTCTCCCTAACCCTAATTTCATTCTTATAAAACACCAGCCGCAAAACACCTACCAGCTTTCAGAGCTGTAAATAAAAAAAAAAAAAGGAATTGCCAATTTAGTTTTCCTAATTAATTACCCAGCCATCATTACCTTTTTATTATATTATTACTTATTTTTCCCTATGTTTCTATTTGGCGTGGAGCTTAAGTCGCCTCACAAACCTTTTCAACATTTTGGCTCTTCTCCCCATCAACCGCTGCCTAAGCCATAGAAACAAAATTGGATTTTTCTACAAGAAGATCGTCCACAATTCTTTCACCCCTTTTGCGCCGATTGTTTGTCTCCACCTAGTGCTCCATCAAACTTGTGTAAGTCATCTCTCCATGCCTTGATTCTTGGTTATTCAAAAAAAAAAAAAAAAGCTAGAACGTTAATTTAATTCCATATTTTACCTAGATTTATTAGATTGAGGAGAAACCTTATTGGAACACAAAAACGATCCTACACGCACTAGCGATTCTGAATTCATTTGTGTAAGTCTAAATTATTCAATATCCCCCTTCTAATTTTTTTTTATTTTTTTTCCACACCTAAAGGCCTTATATCTTTGCTGTAAATATTTGGTAGATTATCATTAATCCAAGTTTTGGGTTTTTCTACTCGTTTCCGGTGCAATCTTGTCCATACTTGGTTCTAAGCCCCGGTAAGCCACCGTAGCCTCTTTTAAAAATTATCTTGGTTGCCAATTTCAAATATTACAGCCCTAATAATTCTCTTTTCCTTGCTGTCCATGTTGTTACAAAGGGTTAGAAAATCCTTACTTGAAGGTTTGGTGCTTTTTTGGACTCCCGGAGCGCTAGAGATTCCGAAAACACATCGGTAATCGAAATAAAAATTTTTTTCCTTCCAAGATCAGTTTTTAAAGCAACTAAATGAGTATATAACTCAGTGTGTGGCCGCTGTAATTTTTAGGATCAATATCAAGAAGGCTCCCGGCATGATCCCAAATAAACACGAGGCCACCGAAGACACCTTGAGACCTTTTTTGCTCACTAGGTAAAATTTCGGCTTAGATGCCAAAAACATGAACCTTCCAAGTACCATTTAGGAAATTTCCAATTTTTAGTATATTTTTCTAATTTTTCTACCTTATTAAAATTTTGTAGGACCGTCCTAGAAAATTGCCTCATTTTGCCGTATTATTTTGTACTAGGTAACGGGGAAGAGCGGGTTAGTTCTCGTGGGCCCTCTTAGGCCCGAAATAAGCATCAGCCTGAATAATAAATTTTAAGTAAACAATTGGGCTAAACAAAATCTTTAAATGCGTGCGCAACATGGGTAGGATAATTAATTAGTTTTTCTAGAATTTTATTTTATTTTATTTTAGTTCTCTTCCATTGAGATGTAATTTTGGTTGGTTGGTTGTATGGTTGTAATGATGGGATGTATGATGTATGTTTGGCACTAGTATCATACTAGGACCGCTTGTAACAAGAATTAAATTAGAAATATGTTAGGACCGCCTAAATAAACACCGTTAGTATCATGTTTAGGGCCGGCGAGACAAACACGGCTAGTACCATGTTTAGGGTCGACAAGCTCACTAGCAACATGATGAGATTCGAAGCAACCGTTAGTGGCATGTTAGCGCCGTAATAAATCATTATAAGCCGATAGATAAAGGATTAGGAGCATAAATGCTAAATGAGCAATTTAGAAAGAATTCACGAGAAATGAGATGAACATTTATCACAAATACACTTAAAAGATATCATTGATTGTCATGACATCATGTAACACTAAACTAAGATAACACGATAAAAGAAATAGGATGTACTAGAATCATGGCATTTTACTAAAAAGAGCTAAAATAAAATGAGCTTCGGTGATGCATCAATTGGTTGTTACATATGATTGATGTTTGTCACACACAAGATTGCATTAAGTAAAAGATTTGATGACTAGGGTAAAATACGAGGCATGCAAGGTTGGTGACAATTCATATCTACATGACCTAATAAGCTGTAAATTTAGATGAGAGGTTCGGAACGGACGATTCAAACCCAAGAGGCATGTTAGGGTGGTGGCGGACCGTCCTTAGTCTTGACCTGATATTCACACAGAGTATGGAGATATGATTTATGCGCTGTTAGACTATAGCTGGCGAGGGACCATGTTTATGGCTGGTATCACGAGAGGCTCTACCTCGGCATAGGTATCCCGAGAGGCTCTGGCTTGGTGGCATCCCTAGTGGCACTGCCTAAGAGTTATCCTGAGAGTGGGTGATGTACACACTCACGACCCTAGGTTCGTCCGACGGCATTTAAGTATTGGATTAAGTGATCGATCAATAAGATATTTTTTAATCGGTAAAAAGAATTATGCATATGCATGGTAGTTCAAGCATGGTAGTTCAAGCATGCTAGTAGGACTTTGATATTGTTGTTATGATGTTGTATAGAATTGTTCTTTAATTAAATTGCTACAACTTAATGTTTATTATTCGTTGTTGTTTGTTACGGGAATATTAGGACCCACGTGATGGGCCTGATACTTCCCTCTCACTGAGCAAGTTGTGCTCACACTTCCTTCTAACATGTTTTTCTTAGGTGGGTATTATGAGGAGACAGAGTACATTGAACCATATAATGACGTTCAAGATATGGAGCAGACTAAGTGAGGGTATGCTGTAGCCCCTCAAAAGTAGAACTGGCTGGGACTGGGGTTCAACTTTGTGTTATTTGATTTCTAAAGAAACATATGGTTTGTTTAAATTGACACATTATGCGCATATTAGTTTTCCTGGGATTGTCACTTAACTACCCTGATTTCATTTAATACTCTCATTGTTTGGAAAATAATTTAAATAAAATTTTTTACCTCATATTTCCCAAATTATTTTTAATTAAATGCTTTATGATTCTGGGAATTTATGATATCTTTTAAAATTAAGGTTCATAGAATTGGGGGCATAACAATTTGGTATTAGAGCCAGGTTCGAAGAAGGCAGCGACCTCACTCAGTAAGTATCTCAAGAGTAGAACTGGCTGGGACTGCGGTTCAACTTTATGTTATTGGATTTCTAAAGAAACATATGCTTTGTTTAAATTGACACATTTTGTGCATATTAGTTTTCCTGGGATTGTCACTTAACTACTCTGATTTCATTTAATACTCTCATTGTTTGGAAAATAATTTAAATAAAATGTTTTACCTCATATTTCTCAAATTATTTTTAATTAAATGCTTTATAGTTCTGGGAATTTAAGATATCTTTTAAAATTAAGGTTCATAGAATTGGGGGCATAACAATTTGGTATTAGAGCAAGATTCGAGGAAGGCAGCGACCTCACTCAGTAAGTATGCTTCTTGTTTGTTTGCTAAGTTAGAGACCTTGGATAGGTTTCGAAAAGCTTCCATAATTGAGCATAATATATTAGCAAGTTTATAAAAAAAAGTTAACAACTTGTCTTTCAATAAAGGGACTCGTAAAATAATATACCAATTAATTTAACATCTAAAATGATATAGGAGTTACCTAGAGCCTCACCTAGTTTTATAAGTTAAAAGTTACTTCCAAAGTTGTTTAACTACGTTGGACTAAACCTTTTCCTTTTTAGGTCATGGACCCACATGAGTACCCTGCCTTGTCTCTTGGGCGAGGCCCACAGGATGAGCCGCCAGCTCGTGGTCGAGGACGACCCCCACGAGGTCGAGGTCAGAATGCTCAAGTGCCTGGACAGGACATGCTAAATCGTGGGGAACAAGCCCAGAATCTTGGTTAGTAGGCCAATGATGATCCATTGCGTCAGACAGTTATTGCCTTAGGCCAGTACTTTTAGAATTTGAATGAGCGGGAGCAGCAGCCTCATGGCCCAGCCAGATGTCAGCATAGGGCCGACCTACTTGAGCGGTTCAAAAGGCTAACTGGTGAGTATACTGGTGGGATTACCCTACCAAAGCTGAGGAGTGGATCAGGGCTTCGGAGAGAACACTTACAGCTTTGAGAATACCATAAGAGAACAAGGTGGACTTAGCTACCTTTAGCTTGGTTGAGGAGGCCCAGACATGGTGGAAAGCCACTCGACCACGGGTTCCGAGAACTGAGGGTGGATATATCACTTGGGAGACATTCGTGCATACTTTCTATGGTCAATACTTCTCTGAGGCCATGAGGGACAGAAAAGAGCTAGAGTTTCTTGCACTGGTATAGGTAAGCATGACAGTAGATCAGTACACAGCTAGATTTAATGCCTTGGCCCGCTATGCTGAGCACATTGTGGCACATGAACCAAGGAAAATCAAGAGGTATGTTAAATGGTTTGTGTGACGAGCTGGCAGATAGGCTAATTATGCAAGAGATTGATACCTTTGAAAAGGCAGTATCCTTAGCTCAACAGGGTGAAGCAAGGATGCGAGATAAGCAACTATCTAGACCGTTTGACACGAGTTGGAGTTGTATGCCATCATGACCTACACATGCAGGCAGTTCCTGTCCTATACCACGACCGATGCCTACCCAGGGGCGAGGACATTTTGGCAGAGGTCAGCTAATCGATAGGAGAGCTACCAGACTACAGCTTATTGGGACAGGAGGGCCGACAGTGCGACCGGTTTTTCAGGGCCAGGGAGGGCCTAGATGTCAGACTTGTCATCTCTTTCGCCCAATTGGAGGGTGGTGTATAACCTGTTTCTATTGCCAGAAGATGGGGTATCTATCCAGGCAATGTCCTAGGAGGGATGCTCCACTAGCAGACGTTCCACCAGCAGCACCGGCAGGACCACCAACTAAGAAACCTCGTGTGGCAGGACGTGTTTACGCAGTGACAACCGAGGAGGCAGAGGATGCTCCAGGTATGCTGCAAGGTACGCTGTTATTTATAGCTTTTAATTATAGCCTTTAATTTCAAGTTCATGGTAGTGGCATGCTTAAGTTAGTGATTGTTTGAATTGATCGTAGGTACTCTTTCTATTTCTGGTTCCCTACTAGAGTTCTTATAGACTCAGGGTCCACACATTCTTTCATATCTCCTAGACTAGCAAATCAGTTAGGCATGCCTGTTAAAGAGCTTCCTTTCATACTAGTGGTTTCTACACCATTAGACACTAGTATGAGTTCTGCTTGTGTACTTCAATCTTCCTTGATTTTTTTCGGAGGACGCGATTTAGACTTTGACCTCTTTGTGCTTGGGATATCTGAATTTGATTGTATTTTGGGCATGGATTGGCTACATCACCACCATGCTAAAGTGGATTGCTATTAGAAGCTAGTTAACTTCTCCTTGCTTGATGGGTCAGAAGTGCAATTTGTTGGGGATAAAAAGAGATTCACTCCAATCTTAATTTCTAGCTTACAAGCTAATAGATATCTCCGTCAAGGTGGTGTTGGCTATTTGGCTTATGTGTAGACAGAGTCAGAGAAGCCTGAATCAGTAGCTGGTATTCCCATTGTGGAAGAATTTCCAGAAGTGTTTCCAGAGGAGTTACCTGGAATGCCACCTAGCCGGGATGTTGACTTCACCATTGATTTATTGCCAGGAACAACTCCTATCTCTCAAGCACCTTATCGAGTGGCTCCCTCAGAAATGGTAGAACTAAAAAGTCAATTACAGAAGCTTCTTGAAAAGGGGTTCATACATCCAAGTACCTCACCTTGGGGTGCTCCTGTTTTATTCGTGAAGAAGAAGAATGGCAGCTTGAGGATGTGGATTGATTTTCGACAACTGAATTTGGTGTCGATAAAGAATAGGTACCCTTTGCCACGGATTGATGACCTGTTTGATCAGCTGAGGGGATCATTAGTGTTTTCCAAGATCGATTTGAGGTCTGGGTACTATCAACTGAAAATCAAAGAGGGAGATGTGTCAAAGACAGCATTCAAGACTCGTTATGGGCATTATGAGTTTTTAGTGATGCCCTTCAAGTTAACGAATGCACCCGCAGCTTTCATGGGCCTAATGAATAGGGTTTTCCAACCACACCTAGATCAGTTTGTCATCATTTTCATAGAAGATATTCTGATTTACTCACCAGATACTGAAAGCCATAGAGAACATTTGAGGATTACACTTCAAATGTTGAAGGAGCATAAGCTGTATGCAAAGCTGAGCAAGTGCAAGTTTAGGTTGAACAGTGTCACCTTTTTAGGCCATGTGGTAACTAAGGAAGGAATTTCAGTGGATCCTAGTAAGGTTGAAGCTGTGGTGAACTGGCAACAATCGAAGACTGTGTTTGAGATTCGAAGTTTCTTGGGCTTGGCTGGGTATTATAGACGTTTTATAGAAGGTTATTCAAAGTTGGCACACCCTTTGACCCAACTGACTAAGAAGGATCAACCATTCCAGTGGACTGAGCAGTGCAAAAATAATTTTCAGGAGTTGAAGAAGCGGTTAGTCTCTGCACCTTTTTTTACTCTTTCTAATGGGCGGAGTCATTTTGCAGTTTATACAGATGCATGACATCAGGGGCTTGGCTGTGTATTGATGCAGGCGGCAAAGGTGATTGCTTATGGGTCTAGGCAGTTGAAGCCTTATAAACTTAATTACCCAACTCATGATTTGGAGTTGGTAGCTGTCATACATGCGTTAAAGCTTTGGAGACATTATTTATATGGAGAAGAGTTGGAGGTCTTCACTGATCACAAAAGCCTACAGTATTTATTGTCACAAAGGGAACTCAATAATCGACAGCGTTGTTGGGTTGAATATCTCTCCGATTATAATTGCACTATTCAGTATCACCCAGATAAAACCAACCTAGTGGCTGATGCTTTGAGTAGAAAAATGAATGCTAAATTGAATGCTATGGTAGTTTCTGAATGGAAACTAGTAGAGGAGTTTAGTCATATGAGCATAGGTGTTCAAGTGAAGGGACCCCAGGTTCTTATGGCCAGTTTGCATATGGAGCCTACACTTGTGGCAAAGGTCAAGGAGGGGCCTAAAGGGGATCCACAATGCTGAGAATGGTCAGTTCTAGGTAAAAAATGATTCAGTGTGGATGTGGATGGTACCCTAAAGTTTCAAAATAGAATTGTTGTTCCCTAAGGTAGTGAGGTGAAGTATGATGTTTTATCGGCGGCACATGCATCTCGGTTGACCATCCACCCTGGGGGCACCAAGATGTACCATGATTTGAAGAAAAGATTTTGGTGCAGTGGCATGAAGAAGGATATTGCAGAGTTTGTATCTAGATGTCTGACTTGTCAGAAGGTCAAAGTAGAACACCAGAGACCTGGAGGACTTCTACAGCCATTAGAGATTCCTCAATGGAAGTGGGATGACATTGCAATGGATTTCATAGTCGGGCTACCTGCCACTTGTCGTAGACATGATGCAATATGGGTTATAGTTGATCGGTTAACCAAGTCAGCCACTTTTTGGCAATCCAAAAGACTTGGCCTGTAGCTAGATTACCTGAATTATACGTATTTGAGATAGTTCGTCTTCATGGAGCACCGAGAAGCATTGTTTCTAATAAGGATCCATGATTCACATCATAGTTTTGGCAAGCTTTACAAGAACAGTTGGGCACTATGACATTAATGAGCACCGCTTATCATCCATAGACAGATGGGCAGTCGGAGAGGACTATATAAACTATTGAGGATATGCTCAGAGCTTGTGCACTAGATTACAAGAACTCTTGGGATAATGACCTGCCGCAAGTGGAGTTTGCTTATAATAATTACTATCACTCCAGCATTCAGATGGCCCCATATGAGGCTTTGTATGGACGTAGTTGTCGTACTCCGGTGTGTTGGGAAGAAGTGGGTGACAGGCCTTTATTAGGACCAGATTTGGTACAACAAACTTCAGATAAGGTCAAAATAATCAAACAATGATTGGTAGCAGCTCAAGATAGGCAGCGGAGTTATGCAAACCAGAGGCCTCGTCCCTTGGAGTTTTCTGTTGGTGATCATGTGTTCCTAAAGGTGTCACCGACCAAGGGAGTTCAACGCTTTGGAGTGAGAGGAAAGTTAGCCCCACGCTTTGTTGGACCTTTTGAAGTTTTAGAACGGGTTGGAGAGGTGGCTTATAGAGTAGCTTTACCACCTAACTTGGCTAGAATTCATAACGTGTTCCATGTGAGTAATATTCGAAAGTATCAGCCAGATCCAGCACATGTTATTCCATGGGAGCTGTTGCAGTTGCGCGAGGATTTGACTTACGTCAAGTAGCCTTTGGCCATTGTGGATCGTAGAGAAAAGGTTCTGTGCAACAAGGTCATTCAACTAGTAAAGGTCATATAGAATAATCATGGAGAGCAAGAAGCAATCTGGGAAGTTGAGGATGAGCTTCGAAAGAAGTATCCACAGCTTTAAGGTACATCTCAACACCCTCTTTCAATTTTGGGGACAAATTTCTTTTAAGGGGAGGATGTTGTAATAGCCCCGGAAATTAAGTAAAATAAAATTACCAAATTACCCTAAATAAAAAAATAAATAAATAAATAAAACAAATAAATAAAAATAAATTAATTAACATTTTTTCCTCAAGGGTATTTTTGTAATTTTACGTATCAATTTAGAAAATCAATATAAAATTAAAAATCTTGATCCTTAGATGATTCCTTTAGTGGTTATTAAGTCAAATTCCAAATCCGAAACTCAAAGTCATTTTCTTTACGCTAGGGGCATTTTTTTCATTTACAACTGAGCATCGGATGGAAAATCTGGGAGCACCATTGGATTCTTCTAAAAAAAATGAGTCAAGAGAAATTTACCTCACTCAATTCTGAATTCATTTGCTTAGCTTTCCCAAAATTTAGCCGACGCGTGTGTGGGGTTTAAACCAGGTTTGTGCTACCGCTACAGAGGATTATTTTTGTTTTTCTCCCTAAGCCTAATTTCATTCTTATAAAACACTAGCCGTAAAACACCTACTTGCTTTTAGTGTTGTAAATAAAAAAAAAAGGAATTGCCAATTTAGTTTTCCTAATTAATTACCCGACCATCATTACCTTTTTATTATATTATTACTTATTTTGCCCTACGTTTCTATTTGGCGTGGGGCCTAATTCCCCTCACAGACCTTTTCAAAATTTCGGCTCTTCTCCCCATCAACTGCCACCTAAGCCATAGGAATAAAATTGGATTTTTCTGCAAGAAGATCGTCCACAATTCTTTCATCCCTTTTGCGCCAATTGTTTGTCTCTACCTAGTGCTCTATCAAACTTGTGTAAGTCATCTCTGCATGCTTTGATTCTTGGTTATTAAAAAAAAAAATTAAAAATGTTAATTTAATTCCATATTTTACCTAGATTTATTAGATTGAGGAGAAACCCTATTGGAACACAAAAACGATCCTACACGCACCAGCAATTCCGAATTCATTTGTGTAAGTCTAAATTATTCTATATCCCTCTTTTAATTTTTTTCATTTTTTTTCCACACCTAAAGGCCTTATATCTTTGCTGTAAATATTTGGTAGATTATCATTAATCCAAGTTTTTGGGTTTTTCCACTCGTTTCCGGTGCAATCTTGTCCATACTTGGTTCTAATCCCCGGTAAGCCACCGTAGCCTCTTTTAAAAATTATCTTGGCTGCCAATTTTGAATATTAAAGCCCTAATAATTATCTTTTCCTTGCTGTCCATGTTGTTACAAAGGGTTAGAAAATCCTTACTTGAAGGTTTGGTGCTTCTTTGGACTCCCGGAGCGCCAGAGATCCCGAAAACACATCGGTAACCGAAATAAAAATTTTTTTCCTTCCAAGATCAGTTTTTAAAGCTACTAAATGAGTATACAACTCAGTTTGTGGCCACTGTAATTTTTAGGATAAATATCAAGAAGGCTTCTGGCATGATCCTGAATAAGCATGAGGCCATCGAAGGCACCTCGAGACTCTTTTTGCTCACTAGATAAAATTTCAGCCTAGATACAAAAAACATGAACCTTCCAAGTACCATTTAGGAAATTTCCAACTTTTAGTATATTTTTCTAATTTTTCTACCTTATTAAAATTTTGTAGGACCGTCCTAGGAAATCGCCTCGTTTCGTCGTATTATTTCATATTAGGTAAGGTGGAAGAGCGGGTTAGTTCTCGTGAGCCCTCTTAGGCCCAAAATAAGCATCAACCCAAATAATAAATTTTAAGTAAATAATTGGGCTAAAAAATATCTTTAAATACGTGGGCAACATGGGTAGGGTAATTAATTAGTTTTTCTAGAATTTTATTTTATTTTATTTTAGTTCTCTTCCATTGAGATGTAATTTTGGTTGCTTGGTTGTATGGTTGTAATGATGGGATGTATGATGTATGTTTGGCATTAGTATCAAACTAGGACCGCTTGTAACAAGAATTAAATTAGAAATATGTTGGGACTGCCTAAATAAACACCGCTAGTACCATGTTTAGGGCCGACAAACTCACTAGCAACATGATGAGATTGGAAGCAATCGTTAGTGGCATGTGAGGGCCGTAATAATTATTATAAGCCGATAGATAAAGGATTAGGAGTGTAAATGCTAAATGACCAATTTAGAAAGAATTCATGAGAAATGAGATGAACATTTATCACAAATAAACTTAAAAGATATCATTGATTGTCATGACATTATGTAACACTAAACTAAGATAACATGATAAAAGAAATAGGATGTACTAGAATCATGGCATTTTACTAAAAAGAGCTAAAATAAAATGAGCTACAGTCATGCATCAATTGGTTGTTGCATATGATTGATGTTTGTCATACACAAGATTGCATTAAGCAAAAGATTTGAAAAGTAGGATAAAATACGAGGCATGCAAGGTTGGTGACAAACCATATCTACATGACCTAACAAGCCATAAATTTAGATGAGAGGTTCGGAATGGACGATTCGAACCTGAGAGGCATGTTAGGGTGGTGGCAAACTATCCTTAGTCATGACCCGATACTAACATAGAGTATGGAGATCTGATTTGTGCACTGTCAGACCATAGCTGGCGAGGGACCATGCTTATGGCTGGTATTACGAGAGGCTCTACCTCGGCGTAGGTATCCCTAGAGGCTTTGGCTTGGTGGCATCCCTAGTGGCACGGCCTAAGAGTTATCTCGAGAGTGGGTGATGTACACACTCACCACTCTATGTTCGTCCGACGGCATTTAAGTATTAGATTAAGTGATCGATCAATAAAATATCATTTAACCAGTGAAAAGAATTTTCCATATGCATGGAAGTTCAAGCATGCTAAGAGGACTTTGACATTGTTATTATGATGTTGTATAGAATTGTTCTTTAATTAAATTCCTACAACTTAAATTTTGTTATTCGTTGTTGTTTGTTACGGGTATATTAGGACCCACGTGATGGGCTTGATACTTCCTTCTTACTGAGCAAGTTGTGCTCACACTTCCTTCTAACATGTTTTTCTTAGGTGAGTACTATGAGGAGACAGAGTACACTGAACCATATAATGAGGTTCAAGATGTGGAGCAGACAGAGTGAGGGTACTCTGTAGCCCTTCGAAAGTAGAACTAGCTGGGACTGGGTTTCAACTTTGTGTTATTTGATTTCTAAAGAAACATATGGTTTGTTTAAATTGACACATTATGTGCATATTAGTTTTCCTGGGATTGTCACTTAACTACTCTGATTTCATTTATTACTCTCATTGTTTGGAAAATAATTTAAATAAAATATTTTACCTCATATTTCCCAAATTATTTTTAATTAAATGCTTTATAATTCTGGGAATTTAAGATATCTTTTAAAATTAAGGTTTATAGAATTGGGGGCGTAACAGTTTGGTATCAAAGCCAAATTTAAGGAAGGCAGCGACCTCACTCAGTAAGTATGCTTCATGTTTGTTTACTAAGTTAGAAACCTTGGATAGGTTTCGAAAAGCTTCCATAATTGAGCACAATATATTAGCAAGTTTATAAACAAAAGTTAACAACTTGGCTTTCAATAAAGGGACTCGTAAAATAATATACCAATTAATTTAACGTCTAAAATGATATAGGAATTACCTAGAGCCTCACCTAGTGTTATAAGTTAAAAGTTACTTCCAAAGTTGTTTAACTACGTTGGACTAAACCATTTCCTTTTGAGGTCATGGACCCACATGAGTACCCTGCCTTGGGTCTTGGGCGAGGTGCATAGGATGAGCTACCAGCTCGTGGTCGAGGATGACCCCCATGAGGCGAGGTCAGAATGCACAAGTGCCTGGACAGGACATGCTGAATCGTGGGCAACAAGCCCAGAATCTTGGTCAGCAGGCCGATGATGATCCATTGCATCAGACAGTTATTGCCTTAGGCCAGTACTTTTAGAATTTGAATGAGCGGGAGCAGCGGCCTCATGCCCTAGCTAGATGTCAGAACAGGGCTGACCTACTTGAGCGGTTCAAAAGGCTAACTGGTGAGGATACTGGTGGGGTTAACCCTACCAATGCTGAGGAGTGGAACAGGGCTTCGGAGAGGACAATTACAGCTTTGAGAATTCCAGAAGAGGACAAGGTGGACCTAGCTACCTTTAGCTTGGTTGAGGGGGCCCAGACATGGTGGGAGGCCACTCGACCAGGGGTTTCAAGAATTGAGGGTGGATATATCACTTGGGAGACATTCGTGCATACTTTCTATGGTCGATACTTCTCTGAGGCCATGAAGAATAGAAAAGAGCTGGAGTTTCTTGCACTGGTACAGAGGACCATGATAGTAGATCAGTACATAACTAGATTTAATGCATTGGCCCGCTATGCTGAGCACATTGTGGCACATGAACCAAGGAAAATCAAGAGGTATGTTAATGGTTTGCGTGACGAGCTGGCAGATAGGCTGATTATGCAAGAGATTGATGCCTTTGAGAAGGCAGTATCCTTAGCTCAACGGGGTGAGGCAAGGATGCGAGAGAAGCAACTATCTAGACTGCTTGACATGAGTCAGACCTATATGCCATCACGACCTACACATGCAGGCAGTTTCCGTTTTATACCATGACCGATGCCTGCCCAGGGGCGAGGACATTTTGGCAGAGGTCAGCCAATCGATAGCATAGTTGCTCGACTACAACTTAATGGTATAGGAGGGCCTATAGTGCGACTGGATTTTTAGGGCCAGGGAGGGCCTAAATGTCAGACTTGTCATTTCTTTCACCCAACTGAAGGGCGGTGTGTGACCTGTTTCTGCTGGCAAGAGATGGAGCATCTTTCCAGGCAATATCCTAAGAGGGATGCTCCACTAGCAGCACACATTCAACCAGCAGCATCGGCAGGACCACTAACTAAGAAACCTCATGTGGCAGGATGTGTTTACGCAGTGACAGCCGAGGAGGTAGAGGATGCTCCAGGTGTGGTGCAAGGTACGCTATTATTTATAGCTTTTAATTATAGCCTTTAATTTCAAGTTCATGGTAGTGGCATGCTTAGGTTAGTGATTGTTTGAATTGATTGTAGGTACTCTTTCTATTTCTGGGTTCTCTACTAGAGTTCTTATAGACTTAGGGTCCACGCATTTTTTCATATCTACTAGACTAGGAAATCAGTTTGGCATGCCCGTTAAAGAGCTTCTTTTCATACTAGTGGTTTCTACACCATCAGACACTAGTATGAGTTCTACTCGTGTACTTCAATCTTGCTCAATTTCTATTGAAGGACGCGATTTAGACTCTGACCTCTTTGTGCTTGGGATATCTAAATTTGATTGTATTTTGGGCATGGATTGGCTACATCGCCACCATGCTAAAATGGATTGCTATTAGAAGCTAAATACTTTTTCCTTGCCTGATGGGCCAGAAGTGCAATTTGTTGGGGATAAAAAGAGCTTCACTCCAATCCTAATTTCTAGCTTGCAAGCTAATAGATATCTCCGTGAAGTTGGTGTTGGCTATTTGGCTTATGTGTAGACAGAGTCAGAGAAGCCTGAATCAGTAGCTGGTATTCCCATTGTGGAAGAATTTCCAGAAGTGTTTCCAGAGGAGTTACCTAGAATGCCACCTAGCCGGGATGTTGACTTCACCATTGATTTATTGCCAGGAACAACTCCTATCTCTCAAGCACCTTATCAAATGGCTCCCTCAGAAATGGCGGGACTAGAAAGTCAATTACAGGAGCTTCTCAAAAAGGCGTTCATACGTCCAAGTACCTCACCTTGGGGTGCTCCTGTTTTATTCGTGAAGAAGAAGGATGGTAGCTTGAGGATGTGCATCGATTATCGACAGCTGAATTTGGTGACGATAAAGAATAGGTACCCTTTGCCTCGGATTGATGACCTGTTTGATCAGCTAAGGGGATCATCAGTGTTTTCCAAGATTGATTTGAAGTCTAGGTACTATCAACTGAAAATCAAATAGGGAGATGTGTCAGAGACAACATTCAAGACTCGTTATGGGCATTATGAGTTTTTAGTGATGCATTTTGGGTTAACGAATGCACCCGTAGCTTTCATGGGCCTAATGAATAGGGTGTTCCAACGATACCTAGATCAGTTTGCCATCGTTTTCATAGATGATATTTTGATTTACTCAACAGATGCTGAAACCATAGAGAACATTTAAGGATTGCACTTCAGACGTTGAAGGAGCATAAACTGTATGCAAAGCTGAGCAAGTGCAAGTTTTGGTTGGACAGTGTCACCTTTTTAGGCCATATGGTAACTAAGGAAGGAATTTCAGTGGATCCTAGTAAGGTTGAAGCTGTGGTGAACTGGCAACAACCGAAGACCATGTCTGAGATTCGGAGTTTCTTGGGCTTGGCTGGGCATTATAGATGTTTTGTAGAAGGTTATTCAAATCTGGCACGCCCTTTGACCCAACTGACTAAGAAGGATCAACCATTCCAGTGGACTGAGTAGTGCGAAAATAATTTTCAAGAGTTGCAGATGCGGTTAGTCTTTGCACCTGTTCTTACTCTTCGTGATAGGCGGAGTCGTTTTGTAGTTTATACAGATGCATGACATCAGGGGCTTGGCCATGTATTGATGCAAGCGGGAAAGGTAATCGTTTATGGGTCTAGGCAGTTGAGGCCTCATGAGCTTAATTACCCAACTCATGATTTGGAGTTGGCAGCTGTCATACATGCGTTAAAGCGTTAGAGACATTATTTATATGGAGAAGAGTTTGAGGTCTTCACTGATCACAAAAGCCTACAGTATCTATTGTCACACAGCGAACTTAGTAATCGACAGCGTCGTTGGGTTGAGTATCTCTCCAATTATAATTGCACTATTCAGTGTCACCTAGGTAAAGCCAACCTAGTGGCTGATGCTTTGAGTAGAAAAATGAGTGCTAAACTGAATGCTATCGTGGTTTCTGAGTGGAAACTACTAGAGGAGTTTGGTCATATGAGCTTACGTGTTCAAGTGAAAGGACTCCGGGTTCTCATGGCCAGTTTGCATATGGAGGCTACACTTGTGGCAAAGGTCAAGGAGACACAAAAAGAGGATCCACAATGCCGAGAATGGTCAGTTCTGTGGGCAAAAAGGATTCAGTGTAGATGTGGATGGTACCCTAAAATTTGAAAATAGAATTGTTGTTCCCTAAGGTAGTGAGGTGAAGTATGATGTTTTATTGGCGGCACATGCATCTCAGTTGACCATCCACCCCGCGGGCACCAAGATGTACCATGATTTGAAGAAAAGCTTTTGGTGGAGTGGCATGAAGAAGGATATTGCAGAGTTTGTATCTAGATGTCTGACTTGTCAGAAGGTCAAAGTAGAACACCAGAGACTTGGAGGACTTCTACAGCCATTAGAGATTCCTCAATGGAAGTGGGATGACATTGCAATGGATTTCATAGTCGAGCTACCTGCCATTCGTCGATGACATAATGCAATATGGGTTATAGTTGATCGGTTAACCAAGTCAGCACATTTTTTGGCAATCCAAAAGACTTGGCCTGTAGCTAGATTAACTGAATTATACATATCTGAGATAGTTCGTCTTCTTGGAGTACCAAGGAGCATTGTTTCTGATAGAGATCCACGATTCACATCACAGTTTTGGCAGGCTTTACAAGAACAGTTGGGCACTGTGACATTAATGAGCACCGCTTATCATCCACAGACAGATGGGCAGTCGGAGAGGACTATACAAACTATTGACGATATGCTTAGAGCTTGTGCACTGGATTATAAGAACTCCTGGGATAATGACCTGCCACTAATGGAGTTTGCTTATAATAATAGCTATCACTCCAGCATTCAGATGGCCCAATATGAGGCTTTGTATGGATGTAGTTGTCGTACTCCGGTGTTTTGGGAAAAATTGGGTGACAGGCCTTTATTAGGACCAGATTTGGTACAACAAACTTCAGATAAAGTCAAAATAATCAAACAACGATTGGTAGCGGCTTAAGATAGGCAGCGGAGTTATGCAAACCAGAGGCGTCGTCCCTTGGAGTTTTCTGTTGGTGATCATGTGTTCCTAAAGGTGTCATCGACCAAGGGAGTTCAACGCTTTGGAGTGAGAGGAAAGTTAGCCCCGCGCTTTGTTGGACCTTTTGAAGTTTTAGAACGGGTTGGAGAGGTGGCTTATAGAGTAGCTTTACCACCTAACTTGGCTAGAATTCATAACGTGTTCTATGTAAGTAATATTCAAAAGTATCAGCCAGATCCAGCACATGTTATTCCATGGGAGCCGTTGCAGTTACGTGAGGATTTGACTTACGTCAAGGAGCCTTTGGCCATTGTGGATCGTAGAGGAAAGGTTATGCGCAACAAGGTCATTCAACTAGTAAAGGTCATATGGAATAATCATGGAAAGCAAGAAGCAATCTGGGAAGTTGAGGATGAGCTTCGAAAAAAGTATCCACAACTTTAAGGTACATCTCAACACCCTATTTCAATATGAGGCTTTGTATGGACGTAGTTGTCGTACTCCGGTGTGTTGGGAAAAAGTGGGTGACAGGCCTTTATTAGGACCAGATTTGGTACAACAAACTTCAGATAAGGTCAAAATAATCAAACAACGATTGGTAGTGGCTCAAGATAGGCAGCGGAGTTATGCAAACCAGAGGCGTCGTCCCTTGGAGTTTTCTGTTGGTGATCATGTGTTCCTAAAGGTGTCATCAACCAAGGGAGTTCAACGCTTTGGAGTGAGAGGAAAGTTAGCCCTGCGCTTTGTTGGACCTTTTGAAGTTTTAGAACGGGTTGGAGAGGTGGCTTATAGAGTAGCTTTACCACCTAACTTGGCTAGAATTCATAACGTGTTCTATGTGAGTAATATTCAAAAGTATCAGCCAGATCCAGCACATGTTATTCCATGGGAGCCGTTGTAGTTACGCGAGGATTTGACTTACGTCAAGGAGCCTTTGGGCATTATGGATCGTAGAGAAAAGGTTATGTGCAACAAAGTCATTCAACTAGTAAAGGTCATATGGAATAATCATGGAAAGCAAGAAGCAATCTGGGAAGTTGAGGATAAGCTTCGAAAAAAGTATCCACAGCTTTAAGGTACATCTCAACACCCTCTTTCAATTTTGGTGACAAATTTTTTTTAAGGGGAGGATGTTGTAATAGCCCTGGAAAGTAAGTAAAATAAAATTACTAAATTACCCTAAATAAATAAATAAATAAGTAAATCAAATAAATAAATAGAAATAAATTAATTAACATTTTTCCTCAAGGGTATTTTTGTAATTTTACCTATCAATTTAGAAAATCAATATAAAATTAAGAGTCTTGATCCTTAGATGATCCCTTTAATGGTTATTAAGTCAAATTCCCAATCAGAAGCTCAAAGTCATTTTCTTTATACTAGGGGCATTTTTCTCATTTACAACCGACCATTGGATGGAAAATCTGGGAGCACCATTGGATTCTTCTAAAAAAAATGAGTCAAGAGAAATTTACCTCACTCAATTCTGAATTCGTTTGCTTATCTTTCCCAAAATTTATCCAATGCGCGTGTGGGGTTTAAACCAGGTTTGTGCTACCGCTACATAGGATTATTTTTCTTTTTCTCCCTAACCCTAATTTCATTCTTATAAAACACCAGCCGCAAAACACCTACTAGCTTTTAGAGCTATAAATAGAAAAAAAAAAGTAATTGCCAATTTAGTTTTCCTGATTAATTACCCGGCCATCACTACCTTTTTATTATATTATTACTTATTTTGCCCTACGTTTCTATTTGGCATGGAGCTTAATTCGCCTCACAGACCTTGTCAAAATTTTGGCTCTTCTCCCCATCAACCGCCGCTTAAGCCATAGGAAGAAAATTGGATTTTTCGGCTAGAAGATCGTCCACAATTCTTTCATCCCTTTGGGCCGATTGTTTGTCTCCACCTAGTGCTCCATCAAACTTGTGTAAGTCATCTTTCCATGCTTTGATTCTTGGTTATTCAAAAAAAAAAAAAAAACTAGAATGTTAATTTAATTCCATATTTTATCTAGATTTATTAGATTGAGGAGAAACCCTATTGGAACACAAAAACGATCCTACACGCACTGGTGATTCCTAATTCATTTGTGTAAGTCTAAATTATTTTATATCCCTATTTTAATTTTTTTTATTTTTCTTTCCACACCTAAAGGCCTTATATCTTTGCTGTAAATATTTGGTAGATTATCATTAATCCAAGTTTTGCGTTTTTTCACTCGTTTCCGGTGTAATCTTGTCCATACTTGGTTCTAAGCCCCGGTAAGCCACTGTAGCCTCTTTTAAAAATTATATTGGCTGCCAATTTCGAATATTACAGCCCTAATAATTATCTTTTCCTTGCTGTCCATGTTGTTATAGAGGGTTAGAAAATCCTTGCTTGAAGGTTTGGTGCTTCTTTGGACTCCTGGAGCACCAGAGATCCCGAAAACACTTCGGCAACAGAAATAAAATTTTTTTTTCCTTCCAAGATCAGTTTTTAAAGCTACTAAATGAGTATATAACTCAGTGTGTGGTCACTGTAATTTTTAGGATAAATATCAAGAAGGCTCCCGGCACGATCCCGAATAAGCACGAGGCCACCGAAGACACACCGAGACCCTTTTTGCTCACTAGGTAAAATTTCGGCCTAGATACCAAAAACATGAACCTTCCAAGTACCATTTAGAAAATTTCCAATTTTTAGTATATTTTTCTAATTTTTCTACCTTATTAAAATTTTGTAGGACCGTCGTAGGAAATCGCCTCATTTCACCGTATTATTTTGTACTAGGAAAGGGGGAAAAGTGGGCTAGTTCTCGTGGGCCCTCTTAGGCCCAAAATAAGCATCAACCTGAATAATAAATTTTAAGTAAATAATTGGACTAAACAAAATCATTAAATGCGTTTGCAACATGGGTAAGGTAATTAGTTAGTTTTTATTTTATTTTATTTTAGTTCTCTTCCATTGAGATGTAATTTTAGTTGGTTGGTTGTATGGTTGTAATGATGTGATGTATGATGTATGTTTGGCACTAGTATCATACTAGGACCGCTTGTAACAAGAATTAAATTAGAAATATGTTAGGACCGCCTAAATAAACACCGCTAGTGCCATGTTTGGGGCTGGCGAGACAAACACTGCTAGTACCATGTTTAGGGCCGACAAGCTCACTAGCAACATGATGAGATTGGAAGCAACCGTTAGTGGCATATTAGGGCCATAATAAATTATTATAAGCCGATAGATAAAGGATTATGAGTGTAAATGCTAAATGACCAATTTAGAAAGAATTCATGAGAAATGAGATGAACATTTATCACAAATACACTTAAAAGATATCATTAATTTTCATGACATCATGTAACACTAAATTAAGATAACACGAGAAAAGAAATAGGATGTACTAGAATCATGGCATTTTACTAAAAAGAGCTAAAATAAAATGAGCTACGGTCATGCATCAATTGGTTGTTGCATATGATTAATGTTTGTCATACACAAGATTGCATTAAATAAAGGATTTGAAGAGTAGGATAAAATACGAGGCATGTAATGTTGGTGACAAACTATATCTACATGACCTAACAAGCCGTAAATTTAGATGAGAGGTTCAGAACGGACGATTCGAACCTGAGAGGCATGTTAGGGTGGTGGCAGACCATCCCTAGTCATGGCCCGATATTGACACAGAGTATGGAGATATGATTTGTTTACTGTCAGACTATAGATGGCGAGGGACTATGCTTATGGCTAGTATCACGAGAGGCTCTACCTCGGCGTAGGTATCCCGAGAGGCTCTGGCTTGGTGGCATCCCTAGTGGCACTGCCTAAAAGTTATCCCAAGAGTGGGTGATGTACACACTCACGACCCTAGGTTCGTCCGATGGCATTTAAGTATTGGATTAAGTGATCGATCAATAATATATTATTTAATCGGTAAAAATAATTATGCATATGCATGGAAGTTCAAGCATGCTAATAGGACTTTGACATTGTTGTTATGATGTTGTATAGAATTGTTATTTAATTAAATTGCTACAACTTAAAGTTTATTATTCGTTGTTGTTTGTTACGGGAATATTAGGACCCACGTGATGGGCCTGATACTTCCCTCTTACTGAGCAAGTTGTGCTCACCCTTTCTTCTAACATGTTTTTCTTAGGCGAGTACTATGAGGAGACAGAGTACACTGAACCATATAATGAGGTTCAAGATGTGGAGCAGACTGAGTGAGGGTACGCTGTAGCCCTTCGAAAGTAGAACTGGCTGTGACTGGGGTTCAACTTTGTGTTATTTGATTTCTAAAGAAACATATGGTTTGTTTAAATTGACACATTATGCACATATTAGTTTTCCTGGGATTGTCACTTAACTACTCTGATTTCATTTAATACTTTCATTGTTTGGAAAATAATTTAAATAAAATGTTTTACCTCATATTTCTTAAATTATTTTTAAGTAAATGCTTTATAGTTTTGGGAATTTAAGATATCTTTTAAAATTAAGGTTCATAGAATTGGGGGCGTAAGAAGTGAAGGAAAAGGAAAATAAATTGACAAAAAACTAACGTTGAAAAGCATTTACAAAAATTTGGGGCATATTTGATAAATTTAACTGAATTTGTGGTTATATAGTGATTTTTCTGAAAATTAGAGCCTAAAAACAATACATGCATAACGCTACTTTGAAACAACTCATAAGATTTGACTGGCTCTAGAAAAATAATAAAAATAAAAATTTATTAATATTATTTAGTAGAGAGAAAGAGTTAGTTGGTAAGAATAAAAACTTACGTTCCAACACTTAAAATTATGACAGTGTGGGAGGAAATAATTATTATAAATTTTCAAATATTTTGAAATATTGGAAAATGTAAAAAAATAGTTGCTACTAAAATTCCTCTTTATTATCATACAAGCAACTAATTCTAGGCATTAAGAATTTTTTTTCTAAAAGTTTTCACAATTAAATTTGCTACAGTAATAATTATTTTATTTCCTTTTTCATAGTATGTGCCTGAGTCATATGTGAATTATATGATTGCTTTAATATGGACCAAATACCTTAGCTTTCAAAGTATATATTTATCCAAGTAAAGAAAAGAAAACTCAATTGAAAAAAATTTTATATTCAAAGATATTTTTTGTAACACCCCTATATCTCACATGAGTGAATTGTGGGAAGCCTTATGTTGTTATATAGGTTCCAATTCCAGAACATAAGCACCTAGCGCTTATCCTTTTCCAAAGGATAGCCTATGTGGTGTGGGCAGGTGTTCCGTTGACCGGTTTTGGACTTAGGTCGTTACAGTTTGGTATCAGAGCCAGATTCGAGGAAGGTAGCAACCTCACTCAGTAAGTATGCTTCTTGTTTGTTTGTTAAGTTAGAGACCTTGGATAGGTTTTGAAAAGTTTGCATAATTGAGCATAATATATTAGCAAGTTTATAAACAAAAGTTAATAACTTGAATTCCAATAAGGGGACTCGTACAATAATATACCAATTAATTTAACGTCTAAAATGATATAGGAGTTACCTAGAGCCTCACCTAGTGTTATAAGTTAAAAGTTACTTCCAAAGTTGTTTAACTACATTGGACTAAACCTTTTCCTTTTTAGGTCATGGACCCACATGAGTACCCTGCCTTGTCTCTTGGGTGAGGCGCACAGGATGAACCGCCAGCTCGTGGTCGAGGATGACCCCAATGAGGTCGAGGTTAGAATGCTCAAGTGCCTGGACAGGACATGCTGAATCATGGGCAACAAGCCCAAAATCTTGGTCAGCAGGCCAATGATGATCCATTGCGTCAGACAGTTATTGCCTTAGGCCAGTACTTTTAGAATTTGAATGAGCGGGAGCAGCAACCTCATGCCCCAGCCAGATGTCAGCATAGGGCTGACCTACTTGAGCGGTTCAAGAGGCTAACTGGTGAGTATACTGGTGAGGTTAACCCTACCAAAGCTAAGGAGTGGATCAGGGCTTCGGAGAGGACACTTACAGCTCTAAGAATTCTAGAAAAGGACAAGGTGAACTTAGCTACCTTTAGCTTGGTTGAGGAGCCCCAAACATGGTGGGAGGCCACTCGACCAGGGGTTCCAAGAACTGAGGGTGGATATATCACTTGGGAGACATTTGTGCACACTTTCTATGGTCGATACTTCTCTGAGGCCATGAGGGATAGAAAAGAGCAGGAGTTTCTTGCACTGGTGTAGGGGAGCGTGACAGTAGATCAGTACACAGCTAGATTTAATGCCTTGGCCCACTATGCTAAGCACATTGTGGCACATGAACCAAGGAAAATCAAAAGGTATGTTAATGGTTTGCGTGACGAGCTGGCGGATAAGCTAATTATGTAAGAGATTGATACCTTTAAGAAGGCAGTATCCTTAGTGATAGCCAAAGGCTATTGCCTCTTTCTAGCTGAACTCCCTACCACAAGAATGGCCAGAAGAAACTGGCGCTACCCGAGAAAAGATGGAATCATACACCTCGGGAGATAGCCGAAGAGCTCCGAGCCCGGCACACCAGGAAACTTGAGGATACTACTAGCCCCCCGAGGTTGTAAACAGATCGCCTTCGGAAAAGAGGCACCAGCTATTGCGGGTCGAACATGATCTCCCCGAAGGAGGAACTCCCTGAAGCTGGGAACCCCCCGAACTGAGGGCATGTTTCCCGAAGAGGCACCGTCCGTACCAAAGGATGACCTCACCCAGGGACCTCGGGAGTACGACAGGAGCATTTAAGGAAGCCTCTAACATGTTGCCCACAGACATCACAAGTCGCCTCAAACGGCGCCCTGACACGCCGACGCCATCAAAGTCACATCATGGCCCGTCTCGGCTCAAGGCTCAAGGGGCCTGCTACCGGCTACTTGCCCCCTACGCCCAGAAATTCAGGAACATTTGACCGTACATGTGTCAAGATTTGAATGGGCTAGGCACTCCTATAAATACCAGGAAATAATATCTGGCATAGAGGTTGGCAAATAATCCGACTCCCCCACTCTGAGAAAACATGCACAGGCAAGCCTTCCTAGCCTCTTGTGCTATTCCTCCACTTTCTCTCAGAACCGCTGACTTGGGTGTCGGAGGCTCCTCCCCGGAAAAACACTCCGGGGACCTCCTAACCCCCATTTTCTGAGTTTTTCAGGCACTCTCCCTTGGGCAATCAAGCTTCCAAATGATCTTCCTCCCCAGAAGTCTCACCACCAGTCACCATGACTCTCAACGATGAAGCCGCTGGGCATCATTTGGCGCCGTCTGTGGGAAACCGCTCTGAGATCGCCGTCGTTGAAACTCGGCGTTCTAAGGACAAGGGGCTCCCAAGGTCCCCGTCTGCGCTTGAGACACAACCGGCTGCTGAGCAAACACTCCCAGGGACTTCTGTGCCCGAGGAAGACTGCCTTCTAGTAATCACTATGAGCTTCCTGAGAGACTTTCAGCATTCGGTCGTGTCTGAAATGACACAGCAGATCGATCGAAGGTGGCCACAGCAAACACAGGCCTAGAGACCTACCTCACTAGCACGCCCTCGGGAAAGAAGCCCGAAGTCTACTTATCGCAGTTCGGGAAGCGGAGACCTGCGCGAAGAATCGTCCACAAAAAATATACCCCTCGGGAAATGGCCTGTGGGACAAAAGAGGTCTGAGCGACCGAAGGTCTTGCAGCGAAGAAGTTCGTCACCTGAGGCGAGGTCCCTGTCCCCTCAGCGCCGAACTTGCTCCCCGAAGAGGCGCCGGTAATCTCCCTCCCCCGAAGAAGGGCCTAGTGCCGCAGTGCTTATGGAGAGGATACTAGCACAGCTAGATAGGGTGGAGAAACAAATGGCCAGAAAACCCGTTTGGGCAGGCTGTCGGGAACATTCTGCGAAGATGACTCCCCATTCATTCAGGCCGTTGTTGAGGCAGCCATGCCAGGTGACTTCAGAGTGCCTCGGCTAGAGATTTATGATGGCCGTACTGATCCACAGGCCCATCTGACGAAGTACAGATGCAGCATGATAATGCACGGTGCCAACGACGCTACCATGTGCAAGTGCTTCAAAGTCACCCTCACAGGGCCAACAACTGCGTGGTACAATTCATTGCCTCCAGGGACCATCACTGAGTTCCAGGAGTTGTCCACGGCCTTCACGCAGCAATTCATTGGGAGTCGGCCTACTGCGAAGATGCCTGTTCAGATGTTCAACATAGAACAGAGAAATGGAGAAACCATATGAGACTATGTCGAAAGATTCAACAGGGAAGCCCTGAGCGTCCCAGACTTCCGGCTTGAAATACGCATCCTCGCCATGACACGGGGCCTTCGGCGAGACTCACAGCTGTTTTATGAGTTCTCAAAGGACCCTCCGGATACCCTCGGAGAATTTTACCGAAGGGTAGAACAGCACATGACCGCCGAGGAACTAAGAATGGCCGGGCCGAAGTCTGATCACCACCGCGCCGAAGGGTCTAATCAGCAAGCCCGGCATCCGACCGAACAGGCAGGTCGACCTTGGAGGATGTGGGGAAGGAAACTACAAAGTTTCACACCCCTGAGCACTACACGGACAAACATCCTCTTGGCGCTGGAAAGACAAGGGACGCAGATTCGACGGCCAAGGGCCATGACCGCCGACAATAAGAAAAACGCAAAGAAGTTCTACCAGTTTCATCGCGACCACCGCCACGACACCGAAGACTGCTTCCAGCTGAAGAAGTACATTGAGTTGCTAATAAAACTAGGCCAACTTCAGAAATATCTGCGGATGCCTTCCCCAAAAGGGAGAAAATAGGAGGAAGAAAGGGCTGAAGACGAGGACTACGAGTCCGACAGACAGAGAAACCGAAGTCCGAAAAGGCGCCCTCCACCTCTGGCAGGGGTAATACAAACAATCACCACGGGGCTCCCATCCTCGAAAAGAAAGCGGAAGGTCAGAGAGATTGCGGTCATGGAATATCAAAGTCCAGCAAAGAAGGTGGCCCGCAAAGATGGATCCACCGTCATCTTCCCCCACGACGACCCGCTACTGATCATGGCGAGGATAGGGAACTGGGACGTCAAAAGAGTGCTACTTGATCATGGATCAAATGTTGACGTCCTATTCTCGCATTTACTGCCGAAGTTGGGCATCTCCAGTAGTGAGCTCAAGCCTGTCACCATGCCCACCTTCGGGTTTGGACCGTCCGAACTACCCGTCCTCGGATGGATAGACCTCCCCTTGATGATGAAAGGAACTTCGGTAGACAGAACAGCTAAGTTGTACGCCTTCGTAATGGCAAGATTTATCGTCATGGACGTCCCTTCTTCGTATAACGCCATCCTTGGAAGGCAGACACAGGGAAACCTGCACATTCGCCCTGATGTGAAGTACTTGACTGTCACATTCGCCACCAAGGATGGAGATGCAGAGGTCTTCATAGATCAAGCCGAAGTAAGGAAGGTGTTTGTGAAAGCACGAAAAGCTCCGGCAAACAACTATACACAAACGGTGGAGGCAAAGGCGCAAGAGAAAGGCAAAGAAGAAGATCCCGTGAAGACAGAAACAGAAACAGTAGAACTTGTCCCAGGACAATCTACCCGAATAGGGAAGAGCTTGGCCGAAGGTAACAAGGAAAGACTTGTATCCTTTCTACTGGAAAATAAAGATCTATTTGCCTACTCGCCAAAAGATATGCCAGGGGTGAACCCTGGCATAATACAGCATAGCCTCAAAGTAAGTCCGGAAGTAAAGCCTGTCCGGCAAAAGAAACGGAGCATCTCAGCCCATAAGAGCAACTTTGTCAAAACCGAAGTCCAATGCCTGTTAGATGCTGAAGTCATCAGGGAGGTCAAGTACCCCGAATGGATAAGCAACGTGGTCATTGCCACAAAAGAAGGTAGCAGCAAACTCCGGATGTGCATCGACTTCAGAAACTTGAACGATGCTTGCCCGAAAGACTCATACCCGCTCCCACCAATAGACCAACTGGTAGACTCAACTGCCGAATACGGGCTCCTAAGTTTCCTAGACGCCTTCAGTGGCTACCATCAGATAAGGATGGACCCCGAAGATGAAGAAAAAATCGCCTTCGTCACCGAAGGAGGAACATACTGCTACGTAAGGATGCCCTTCGGGCTCAAAAACGCTGGAGCCACCTACCAAAGGTTGATGAACAAGGTCTTTAAGGACCAAATGGGAAGAAACATGAAGGTGTATGTTGACGATATGATAGTCAAGAGCAAACTGCCTGGCAACCACGTTGCAGATCTGGAAGAAACCTTCCAAAAGCTCAGAGCCTTCGGGATTCGTCTCAATCCTGAAAAGTGCATCTTCGGGGTGACCTCAGGAAAATTCCTTGGGTACATGGTATCCGAAAGAGGCATCGATGCTAACCCCGAGAAAATCAAGGCTCTGCTTGAGTTTCAAACTCCTGCCACAGTGAAAGATGTGCAGAGACTTACCGGAAGAATAACCTCTTTGGGCAGGTTTATTTCCAGGTACGGAGATAGGTGCCGGCCTTTCTTCAAAGTCCTCAGTAAAGCAGCAAAAAAGGAGGACGACCTTGGAAGAAATGATCATGTTTGGGATGAAGACTGCCAAAAGGCCTAGGAAGAACTCAGAATCTACCTGGCCAACCTGCCTACTCTGTGATAGCCTCACGAGGGAGAGCCCCTCGTACTGTACCTCGCCATCACAGGAAAAGCCGTGAGCTCGGTCCTTATGAAAGAAGAAGGGCCAAAACAATGGCCGGTCTACTATGTGAGCAAATCCCTGCATGGCGCCGAAATCAGGTACTCTCTACTGCAAAAAGCTATATACGCCTTGGTGCTTGCAGGGAGAAGGCTACGACCGTACTTTCGGGCTCACCCCATCATCGTCCGAACTAGTCTGCCGCTACGGGACGTCATGAGGAAAATTGATCATTCTGGCAGGCTCTCCAAGTGGTGTATAGAGCTTGGCGAACACGATATCACTTATGAACCCCGGAAGGCCATAAAAGCTCAAGCATTGGCAGACTTTATTGCCGAAATACCCACCGCTGAGAACAGCCACCAAGATTCGAACGAGGGTGAGCCAGAATGGACCTTGCATGTTGATGGAGCCTCGGGGTCCGAACACCAGGGAGCTGGGGTAGTTATCAGAGGCCCCGAAGGCCTAGAGGTAATAAAGGCTATCAAATTCAGCTTCAATGCCACTAACAATGTGGCTGAGTATGAAGCTCTCATAGCGGGATTGCGCCTAGCCAGAAAAATTGGCGTGAGAAACTTAAGGGCTCACAGTGATTCCCAGCTAGTAGTTTGGCAGACGGCAGGAGATTATGGGGCGAAGGACCCAACCTTGGCAAAATACCATGAGCTGGTAACAAAACTCATCCAAGAGTTTGACGCCGTACGGATTGAAAACGTACCCCGGTGGAATAACACCGAGGCAGATTGCTTGGCAAAGTCACAAGCATACACCGAGGTGCTAGACCATCCGAGCATCACGGTGCTGAGGATAGCAACCTCGGGAAAAGGATGGAAAAACCCAATGAAAAGGTATCTCGCGGAAAATGTGCTTCCCGAGGACCCCAGCGACGCCGCAAAACTACGAAGACATTCAGGCCGATTCTTCCTAATCGGCGAAGAACTATATCGGCAAGGATACGCCAATCCACTGCAAAGGTGTGTGGACGAAGAGGATACTGACATGATCCTTGAAGAAGTCCACGAAGGCGTTTGTGGTTTGCACATCAGAACCGACGCTCTGGCAGCGGTAATACTTCGCCAAGGATACTTCTGGCCTACACTAAGAAAGGACGCAAGGCAGTTCATCCGAAAAAGCGGTAGTTGCCAGAGACACGCGAACATCCAAAGGGCACCCTCGGAAATGGTAACTTCGGCTAACTATCCCTGGCCTTTCGCAGTCTGGGGTATAGACCTTATTGGGCCACTCCCCACTGCGCCTAGAGGAGTGAAATTCTGCGTAGTAGCAGTAGACTATTTCTCCAAATGGATCGAGGTAGAACCGCTAGCGACTATCTCGGCAAAAAAAGTGAAAAAGTTCGTATGGAAGAACATTGTATGCAGATTCAGCATACCGAGGGTACTAGTAGCTAATAATGGATCCCAATTCATAGACAAAGGATTCCAGGAATTTATCAGTGACCTCGGCATAAAGATGCACTTCGCCCCAGTAGCTCACCCCCAAAGTAACGGGCAGGTGGAAGTATCTAACAGGACCATAAAAGATGGCCTGAAAAAGAGACTGGGAGAAGCAAAAGGGAAATGGCCAGGAGAACTCCAAAGCGTATTATGGAGCTACCGAACGATGCCTCGAAGGGCCACAGGGGAAACTCCCTTTTCACTCATCTTCGGGACAGAGGCCATTATCCCAGTCAAGATAGTCAGACCATCAATACGGGTGCAAGTATTTGATGAAGGTGGAAACGACCTCGGCCGTAGAACCAAGCTCAACCTCGCCGGCAAACACAGAGAAATAGCCGAGCTGAGAAGAAAAGCTTTTTAGCAAAGAGTGGCCGCGGCTCTAAACTTACGGGCCAGGCCAAAAGAAATCAAGAAAGGAGACCTCGTTCTCCGAAAGGCTGACTTTGCACCCCGAAGGCCATCCCACGGAGTACTTCGCGCAAACTGGGAAGGACCTTATCTGGTTCTCGCCGAAGTACGAAAAGGCGTGTACAAACTTGGCGACGCCGAAGGCGTAGAATTGAAAAACACTTGGCACTCAGACACCTTGAGAAAATTCTACGCCTAAGCTTGAGCGAAGGAATCGTACTGTACGAAAAATACTCTAAGTACAGAAGTTTCTTGAGAAAATTTCTTGAGTGCAGAATTGTACAGAATTCTGCGAAGATGCTCGCCATGAGAAAAGCGCAGAGACAGTTTTCCGAAGTCCCTTGAGCCATCACGCTCGGGAAAAATGGAAAACAAAAAATCTCGCAAAAGGTTTCCTAAGTCTCTTGAGCGAACATGCTCGGAACAAGGGGAAATGAAGAATTTGACTAAAGGATTTCCGAAGTCCCTTGAGCGAACGTGTTCGGGACAAAAGGAAATAAAAGTCTTTTGAGCGAACGTGTTCGGGACAAGGGAAGATAAGAAGTTTCTTTGATCGCAGGTTTTCCGAAGTCTCTTGAGCAAACGTGTTCGGGACAATGGAAATGAAAATATTGGAAAAACACTTAGCCAAAAAAGATCTTCATTTACAAGAGAGCTAGCTTACAAAGAAGAAGTGCCCAAAGAAGAAGTACAAAAATGAAGAAGAAAAGGGAAAAGGAGCCCTAAAACAGTCTAAGGGTTCTCGGCGTTCCGAGAGCCACCCGCTTCCGCATCCCTTTCCACCACCTTCGGCGCCGGAATTGAGGAAGGAAGATTCAGGTGCTCGATCTTGGACCAGGACCACCGAGGTCCCTCAGGAATGTTGAGAGCCTCCAAAAAAGAGAGGTCCAGATCTGGGAACCTCTGAAGGACTTGGTGCCGAGCTAGGCAGAACCCGTCCTGGTAGGCGACCTTCGCCATTTGGTCGGACTTGTCCTTCTCAACCCCAAGGTCCTTGAGCTCGTCCTTCAGATCTGCAACCTCCTTCTTCAGCGCCTTTATCTTCTTCTTCTCAGACTCCTTCTTCAAAGACTTGACCTCGGCTTCAAGAGCGCTCTTCTCAGACGCCAGCGTCAGTATGAGACTGTCAGCAGCTGACTTATCTTTGAGGAGGTCTTGGTTGGCAGCAAGTGTTCCCACCACCTGATCGCCGAGGTCAGCGATTTTCTGGGAGGAGTCCTTTAAAATGGCTTCTTTTTCCTTCTGGAACTCCTCTCGAAGGGCAGCAACTTCTTTCTCTGTAACCTCTGCCAGCTGCTGGTTTTTGGTGACCAACTCCGAATGTATGGCCTTCGCTTTATCCAAGGCCTTTAAAGCTGAAGCTCGGAAAGCAATCTCCCTGGCCACCCGAACTCAGAGGAAGCCAGCGTACCCCAGCAGCTGCAAAGAAGATAAACGCAAGGTCAGTAAGAGCCAAACACTTAGGAAAAAACTGAAGGGAAAAATGTGTGAAAAGCATACCTGAGCAGCATGCTCGGTGACTTTCGCGGCAAGGGTGTTATCCTTCGGATGGGCCGCCGCTATAGCTTTGAAAGAGGCCTCAGTCAGCACCCCCTTCGAAATTTGCTTAGCCATTTGAGGACAGTCCTCGGAGTACAAGTTCATGTCCTCCGTGAACGTCCAGAAAGGCTCTTTTGGTATCTTCCCTTGCGGGATTTTGGCATCCCGAACGGCCCGCTTCTGGGTATGTTCAGCCACCCAGTTCGGAGTAAGCAACTCCCCTGCATGGAAAAAATGAGAAGCAGGTCAAAGTCAAAGAAAAAATCCAGAAAAAAGAGTCACACTTTATCTGAAAAACAACAAACCTGGCGGCACCTCGACCACGACGTTTTCGGAGTCCTCAGCCTCCCCGGACAAAATCCCCTTGCCCTTCTTCTTGCGCCGCTCCTCGGCAAAAGGCGCCTCTACCACGGCGTCTAGAAGGACCTGCGACGCGGAAGGGCTTTGAGGAGGGACGTCGGTGGGAGGGACATTGGCGGCGGCAGGGACCTCGGCCGAAGCATCGAGCGGTGAAGTGGCAGTGACCTCGGCGTCCTCGCTTTCCTCCCCAATACTTTCCAAAGGGGAGGAAAGTACAGTCTTCTTCACCCGTTTAGCCGAGGGACCAGCACCGACAGACTTCCGCCTTCGGGAGGTTGCCTTCTTTGTCTGATCCCCCTTCTCCACCTGGTCGGAAAAAAGGGACTTGTAAAATGCAGCAGTCCCGTCGCCCATCTCTAAAAAAGAAAAAAGACATCAGCGTAAGTCCGAGGGAAAAAACAACAAGGGAGTAGAAGATAACTCACTTTCGACAAGCGTTTCGAAAGAGATTTCCTCCCGAAGGAGCTGCACCAACCAGGAATCCTTCCCGGCGATGGCAGGAGCTAGCATCTTGAGGTCGGTCTCGTGCTCCTTAACCACCTTTAACTCCCGGAGGACCACTTCGGTCATCAACCTCCAGTTGATAGGGAAGGGGTAGAGAGAGCGCGGAGCGACCTCGAGAGCCCAGTCAGAGACGGCGCGGATGCAGCCGTCGAAGTTCACGAAAATGGGAGCCAACTCTGGGGTCAGCAACATCCTCGGATCAACGACGTCCACATCTAGCTTTCCCTGAGCCCATTTGGTCGGAACATACGACCAGGCCTCATCCATCTTCAGGAAGAAGAATTTCTGTTGCCACCCCCGCCAACTGTCCTTGGTGGCGAAGAGCTTGTAGTACTACATGAAGATTATAAAATGGGGTTTTATCCCGAACACGCCACACATGCAAAGAAAGGTGTTAAAATAGCAGTAAGAGTTCGGGGGAAGCTGGTTCACAGCAATGCCATGAAATTGGCAGAACTCGCAAACCATCTTCGGGGGAGGATACCGAAGTCCGGCCTTCAGCTGGGATCGGAAAATGGTAACCTCGTTACTACGGTTTGAAAAAGCATAGTGGTCAGGTCGTGGCAGCCTGGTAATGGCGTAAGAGGGAAGAAAGAACTTTTTCTTCCACCTCTCTAGTTTTTTTGGGGTGGTGCAACAAGGATGGGATAAAAGAGGCTGCCAGCTCTCAGGGATAGGCATTTTGGACAGAAAAACGAGTTCGGAAAAGGCAAGAAAACAGTTTCCGAAGAAAACTCGAAAGAACAGAGGGATCAAAACACTCTGGAAAACAAAAACCCACCAAAAGATTTGCCAAAATCTGTGGTCGCCGTCGTGAAAGGTTGCCGGAAAAAGCTCTGTTAAGACAGCTCCGCCGCAGAAAACAAAGGAAAGCGCAAAAGCAGAGGAAAGCAGAGAAAGGAGCAGTAGCAAAAGCAAAAGGGACTTATGATGGAATGGCCTATTTGTAGGCCGAGGGTGGGTAACCGAAACGTCATCATAAGTACACTTTGGAGGTGAACCGTTGCCGTAACTGCTCTCTGTGCCTGAAAAGACGCGCCCTCTGTAACCGACGCGACTCTCCTCTAATGGCAAAGTGCCACATGCCAACCGCCGCGCCAAAATAGGGGACACGTCTTCTGACATCCCTAAAAAGCTGGACGCGCCGCTCAGACTGACACGCTTGGCCATCAGACGCGACGTTACACAGACCTGCAAAAAGAGAAAGCAGGCTACCTCGAGGACACCAAGAGACAGGCTATGGCCGAACAGCCCATGACCTTCGGGCAAGAGGTGTATCTTCAGCACAGGCTCCGCCTCGAAGACACCAAAGAACAGGCCAAGGCCGAACAGCCCATGACCTTCGGGCAAGAGGTGCATCCTCGGAACAGGTTGAGCTTCCTAAAAAGACTCCCACAGAACAACCTTGGAAAGAGATGCAAAACCGAAGTCTTCACTTCGGCTTTCCAAAGGGGGGCATGTGATAGCCAAAGGCTATCGCCTCTATCTGGCTGAACTCCCTGCCACAAGAATGGCTAGAAGAAACTGGCGCTACCCGAGAAAAGGTGGGATCATACACCTCAGGAGATAGCCGAAGAGCTTCGAGCCCGGCACGCCAGGAAACTTGAGGATACTACTAGCCCTCCGAGGTTGTAAACAGATTGCCTTCAGAAAAGAGGCACCAGCTATTGCGGGCCGAACATGATCTCCCCGAAGGAGGAACTCCTTGAAGCTGGGAACCCCCGAACTGAGGGCATGTTTCCCGAAGAGGCACTGTCCGTACCAAAGGACAACCTCGCCCAGTGACCTCGGGAGTACGGCAGGAGCATTTAAGGAAGCCTCTGACATGTTGCCCACAGACAGCACAAGTTGCCTCAAACGGCGGCCTGACACGCCGACGCCATCAAAGTCACATCATGGCCCGTCTCGGCTCAAGGCTCTAGGGGCCTGCCACCGGCTATTTGCCCCCTACGCCCAGAAATTCAGGAACATTTGACCGTACATGTGTCAAGATCTGAACGGGCTAGGAACTCCCATAAATACCAGGAAATAATATATGGCATAGAGGTTGGCAAATAATCCGACTCCCCCACTTTGAGAAAACACTCACAGGCAAGCCTTCCTAGCCTCTTGTGCTATTCCTCCACTTTCTCTCAGAACCGCTGACTTGGGCGTCAGAGGCTCCTCCCTGGAAAAATACTCCGGGGACCTCCTAACCCTCATTTTCTGAGTTTTTCAGGCACTCTCCCTTGGGCAATCAAGCTTCCAGACGATCTTCCTCCCCAGAAGTCTCACCACCAGTCACCATGACTTTCAACGATGAAGCTGCTGGGCATCACTTAGCTCAACGGGGTAAGGCAAGGATGTGAGATAAGCAACTGTCCAGACCGCTTGACACGAGTCGGAGTCGTATGCCATCACGACCTGCACATGCAGGCAGTTTCCGTCCTATACCACGACCGATGCTTGCCAGGGGCAAGGACATTTTGGCAGAGGTCAGCCAATCGATAGTAGAGCTACCCGACTACAGCTTAATGGGACAAAAGGGCCTACAATGCGACCGGTTTTACAAGGCCAGGGGGGCCTAGTTGTCAGACTTTTCATTTTTTTCACCCAATTGGAGGGCGGTGTGTGACCTGCTTCTATTGTCAGGAGATAGGGCATCTATCCAGGCAATGTCCTAAAAGGGATGCTCCACTAGCATCACACATTCCACCAGCAGCACCGGCAGGACCACCAACAAAGAAACCTCATGTGGCAGAACGTGTTTACGCAGTGACAGCCGAGGAGGCAGAGGATGCTCCAGGTGTGGTGAAAGGTACACTGTTATTTATAGCTTAGGTTAGTGATTGTTTGAATTGATCATAGGTACTCTTTCAATTTCTGGGTTCCCTGCTAGAGTTCTTATAGACTCAGGGTCCACACATTCTTTCATATCTCCTAGACTAGCAAATCAGTTAGGAATGCTTGTTAAAGAGCTTCCTTTCATACTAGTGGTTTCTACACCATCAGACACTAGTATGAGTTCTACTCGTGTACTTTAATCTTGCTCGATTTCTGTCAGAGGACGCGATTTAGACTCTGACCTCTTTGTGCTTCGGATATCTGAATTTGATTGCATTTTGGGCATAGATTGGCTACATTGCCACCATGCTAAAATGGATTGCTATCAGAAGCTAGTTACCTTTTCCTGCCTGATGGGTCGGAAGTGCAATTTGTGGGGGATAAAAAGAGCTTCACTCCAATCTTAATTTCTAGCTTGCAAGCTAATAGATATCTCTGTCAAGGTGGTGTTGGCTATTTGGCTTATGTGTAGTCAGCGTCAGAGAAGCCTGAATCAGTAGCTGGTATTCCCATTGTGGAAGAATTTTTAGAAGTGTTTCCAGAGGAGTTACCTGGAATGCCACCTAGCCGGGATGTTGACTTCACCATTGATTTATTGCCAGGAATGGCTCCTATCTCTCAAGCACCTTATCAAATGGCTCCCTCAGAAATGGAGGAACTAAAAAGTCAATTACTGGAGCTTCCCGAAAAGGGGTTCATACATCCAAGTACCTCACCTTGGGGTGCTCCTGTTTTATTCGTAAAGAAGAAGGATGGCAGCTTGAGGATGTGCATCGATTATCGACAGATAAATTTGGTAACGATAAAGAATAAGTACCCTTTGCCTTGGATTGATGACCTGTTTGATCAGCTGAGGGGATCATCAGTGTTCTCCAAGATCGATTTGAGGTCTAGGTACTATCAACTGAAAATCAAAGAGGGAGATGTGTCAAAGACATCATTCGGGACTCGTTATGGGCATTATGAGTTTTTAGTGATGCCCTTCGGGTTAACGAATGGACCCGCAGCTTTCATGGGCCTAATGAATATTGTGTTCCAACCATACCTAGATCATTTTGTCATCATTTTCATAAATGATATTCTGATTTACTCACCATATGCTGAAAGCCATAGAGAACATTTGAGGATTGCACTTTAGACGTTGAAGGAGCATAAGCTGTATGCAAAGCTGAGCAAGTGCAAGTTTTGGTTGGACAGTGTCACCTTTTTAGGCCATGTGGTAACTAAGGAAGGAATTTTAGTGGATCCTAGTAAGGTTGAAGCTGTGGTGAACTGGCAACAACCGATGACCATGTCTGAGATTCGGAGTTTCTTAGGCTTGGCTGGGTATTATAGATGCTTTGTAGAAGGTTATTCAAAGCTGGCACGCCCTTTGACCCAACTGACTAAGAAGGATCAACCATTCTAGTGGACTGGGCAGTGCGAAAATAATTTTCAGGAGTTGAAGAAGCGGTTAGTCTCTACACCTGTTCTTACTCTTCATGATAGGCGGAGTCGTTTTGCAGTTTATACAGATGCATGACATCAGGGGCTTGGCCATGTATTGATGCAGGCGGGAAAGGTGATCGCTTATGGGTCTAGGCAGTTGAGGCCTCATGAGCTTAATTACGCAACTCATGATTTGGAGTTGGCAGCTGTCATATATGCGTTAAAGCTTTGGAGACATTATTTGTATGGAGAAGAGTTTGAGGTCTTCACTGATCACAAAAGCCTATAATATCTATTGCCACAGAGGGAACTCAATAATCGACAGCGTCATTGGGTTGAATATCTCTCCGATTATAATTGCACTATTCAGTATCACCCAGGTAAAGCCAACCTAATGGCTGATGCTTTGAGTAGAAAAACGGGTGCTAAACTGAATGCTATGGTGGTTTCTGAGTGGAAACTACTAGAGGAGTTTAGTCATATGAGCTTAGGTGTTCAAGTGAATGGACCCAAGGTTCTCATGGTCAGTTTGCATATGGAGCCTGCACTTGTGTCAAGGGTCAAGGAGGCGCAAAAGGAGGATCCACAGTGCTGAGAATGGTTAGTTCTGGGGCAAAAGGGATTCAGTGTGGATGTGGATGGTACCTTAAAACTTCAAAATAGAATTGTTGTTTCCCAATGTAGTGAGGTGAAGTACGATGTTCTATCGGCGGCACATGCATCTCGGTTGACCATCCACCCCGGGGGCACCAAGATGTACCATGATTTGAAGAAAAGCTTTTAGTGGAGTGGCATGAAGAAGGATATTGCAGAGTTTGTATCTAGATGTCTGACTTATCAGAAGGTCAAACTAGAACACCAGATACCTGGAGGACTGCTACAGCCGTTAGAGATTCCTCAATAGAAGTGGGATGACATTGTAATGGATTTCATAGTCGGGCTACCTGCCACTCGTCATCGACATAATGCAATATGGGTTATAGTTGATCGGTTAACCAAGTCAGCCCACTTTTTGGCAATCCAAAAGACTTGGCCTGTAGCTAGATTAGCTGAATTATACATATCTGCGATAGTTCGTCTTCATGGAGTACCGAGGAGCATTATTTCTAATAGGGATCCATGATTCACGTCATAGTTTTGGCAGGCTTTACAAGAACAGTTGGGCACTGTGACATTAATGAGCACCGCTTATCATCCACAGACAGATGGGCAGTCAGAGAGGACTATACAAACTATTGAGGATATACTTAGAGCTTGTGCATTGGATTACAAGAACTCCTGGGATAATGACCTGCCACTAGTGGAGTCTGCTTATAATAATAGCTATCACTCCAGCATTCAGATGGCCCCATATGAGGCTTTGTATGGACGTAGTTGTTGTACTCCGGTGTGTTGGGAAGAATTAGGCGACAGGCCTTTATTAGGACCAGATTTGGTACAACAAACTTTAGATAAGGTCAACATAATCAAACAACGATTGGTAACGGCTCAAGATAGGCAGCGGAGTTATGCAAACCAGAGGCGTCGTCTCTTGGAGTTTGTTGGTGATCATGTGTTCCTAAAAGTGTCACCGAGCAAGGGAGTTCAACGTTTTGGAGTGAGAGGAAAGTTAGCCCCGCACTTTGTTGGACCTTTTGAAATTTTAGAACTGGTTGGAGAGGTGGCTTATAGAGTTGCTTTACCACCTAACTTGGCTAGAATTCATAATGTGTTCCACGTGACTAATATTCGAAAGTATCAACCAAATCCAGCACATGTTATTCCGTGGGAGCCCTTGCAGTTACACGAGGATTTGACTTACGTCGAGGTGTCTTTGGCCATTGTGGATCGTAGAGAAAAGGTTTTGCGCAACAAAGTCATTCAACTGGTAAAGGTCGTTTGGAATAATCATGGAGAGCAAGAAGCAACCTGGGAAGTTGAGGATGAGCTTTGAAAGAAGTATCCACAGCTTTAAGATACTTCTCAATGCCTTCTTTCAAATTTGGGGACAAATTTCTTTTAATGGGAGGAGGCTGTAATAACCCTAGAAATTAAGGAAAATAAAATTACTAAATTACCCTAAATAAAAAAAAAATTAAAAATAATAATAATAATAAGTAAATAAAATAAATAAATAAAAATAAATTAATTAACATTTTGTCCTTAAGGGTATTTTTGTAATTTTACCTATTAATTTAGAAAATCAATATAAAATTAAGAATCTTGATCCTTAGATGATTCCTTTAGTGGTTATTAAGTCAAATTCCAAACTGGAAGCTCAAAGTCATTTTCTTTAGGCTAGGGGCATTTTTGTCATTTACACCCAAGCATCGAATGGAAAATCTGGAAGCACCATAGGATCTTCCAAAAAAAATGAGTTAAGAGAAATTTACCTCACTCAATTTTGAATTCGTTTGCCTAGGTTTCTCAAAATTTAGCCAACGCGCATGTGGGGTTTAAACCGGGTTCGTGCTACTGCTACATAGGATTATTTTTCTTTTTCTTCCTAACCCTAATTTCATTCTTATAAAATGTTCTAGCCGCCAAGCACCTACAGGATTTTTTTTGAACCAAAAAAAAAAAAAAGGAATTGCCAATTTATTACCCGCTGGCCATCATTACATTTTTATTTACCTTGCCCTAGTTTCTATTTGGTGTCTAATTCTCTCAGCAAAATTTTCGAAGAGCATACTCCTCTGCCATTCATGATTCCAGCCAACTAGCATCAATTTTCTTCACTTTAATCACAACAAAGGCCGTCAACCCCTTAATCCTTATTGTATGTGTTGTTGCCTTCGGTTTGCCTTCGGTTATCCCTTCATCAAAGCAGCATAAGTCTAACTCTTCACACTCTGATTACTGGTTATTGTAGAATATTAGAATGTTAATTTATGCCATAATCTTACCTAGGTTCATTAGGTTGAAGAGAAATCTCGTCCAGATAGTAGAATCGATCCTACGCGTACCGACGATCCCAAATTCATTTGTGTAAGTCTAAATTATTCTATATCCCTCTTTTAAATTTTTTTTTCCAGCACCTAAAGGCCTTATATCTTTGCTGTAAATATTTGGTAGATTATCATTAATCCAAGTTTTGGATTTTTCCACTCGTTTCCGGTGCAATCTTGTCCATACTTGGTTCTAGGCCCTAGTAAGCCACCGTAGCCTCTTTTAAAAATTATCTTGGCTGCCAATTTCGAATATTACAGCCCTAATAATTCTCTTTTCCTCCGAAAACACATCGGTAATTGAAATAAAATTTTTTCCTTCTAAGATCAGTTTTTACAGATATTAAATGAGCTTATAAGTTAGTGTATAACCAATGTAATTTTTAGGATCAATATCAAGAAGGCTCCCAGCACGATTCGGAATGGGCACAAGGCCACCAAAGACACCCCGAGACCCTTTTTGCCCACTAGGTAAAATTTCGGCCTAGTTGTTAAGAACATGAACTTTCCAAGTACCATTTACAAAAATTTCTAAATTTTAGCATATTTGCTAATTTCCTACCTTACTAACATTTTGTAGGACCGTCCTAGGAAAATAGCCCTCTTTCATCGTATTATTCCGAACTAGGTAAGGGGGAAAAACGGGTTAGTTCTCGTGGGCCCTCATAGGCCCAAAATAAGCATCAATCTGAATAATAAATTTTAAGTAAACAATTGGGCTAAACAAAATCTTTAAATCCGTGGGCAACATGGGTAGGGTAATTAATTAGTTTTTCTAGAATTTTATTTTATTTTAGTTCTCTTCCATTGAGATGTAATTTTTGGTTGGTTGGTTGGTTGCATGGTTGTAATGATATGATGTATGATGTATGATATATGTTTGGCGCTAGTATCATACTAGGACCGCTTGTAACACGAATTAAAATAGAAATATGTTAGGACCGCCTAAATAAACACCGCTAGTACCATGTTTAGGGTCGGTGAGACAAACACCACTAGTACCATGTTTAGGGCCGACAAGCTCACTAGCAACATGATGAAATTGGAAGGAACCGTTAGTGGCATGTTAGGGCCGTAATAAATTATTATAAGCCGATAGATAAAGGATTAGGAGCATAAATACTAAATGACCAATTTAGAAAGAATTCACAAGAAATGAGATGAACATTTATCACAAATACACTTAAAAGATATCATTGATTGTCATGACATCATGTAACACTAAACTAAGATGACATGATAAAAGAAATAGGATGCACTAGAATCATGGCATTCTACTAAAAAGAGCTAAAATAAAATGAGCTACGGTCATGCATCAATTGGTTGTTGCATATGATTGATGTTTGTCATACATAAGATTGCATTAAGTAAATTTGAAGAGTAAGATAAAATACGAGGCATGCAAGGTTGGTGACGCACCATATCTACATGACCTAACAAGCCATAAATTTAGATGAGAGGTTCGGAACGGACGATTCGAAACTGAGAGGCATGTTAGGGTGGCGGCGGACCGTCCCTAATCATGACTCGATATTGACACGGAGTATGGAGATATGATTTGTGTGCTGTCAGACCATAGCTGGAGAGGGACCATGCTTATGGCTGTTATCACGAGAGGCTCTACCTCGGCATAGGTATCCCGAGAGGGTCTGGCTTGGTGGCATCCCTAGTGGCACTGCCTAAGAGTTATCTTGAGAGTGGGTGATGTACACACTCACCACCCTAGATTCGTCTGATGGCATTTAAGTATTGGATTAAATGATTGATCAATAAGATATGATTTAATCTAAAAAAGGAATAATGCATATGCATGGTAGTTCAAGCATGCTAGTAGGATTTGATATTGTTGTTTTGATGATGTTCAAAATTGTTCTTTAATTAATTTGCTATAAATTAATGTTTAGTATTCGTTGTTGTTTGTTGCAGGAATATTAGGACCCATGTGATGGGCCTGATACTTCCCCCTTACTGACCAAGTTGAGCTCACCCCTCTTTCTAATATGTTGTTTTTAGGTGAGTACTATGAGGAGACAGAGTACAGTGAACCATATAATGAGGTTCAAGATGTGGAGTAGATTGAGTGGGAGTGCGCTGTAGCCCCTCGAAAGTAAAACTGGCTGGGACTGGGTTTTAACTTTGTGTTGTTTGATTTCTAAAGCGGCGTATGGTTTGTTTAAATTAGCACCTTATCCGCATATTAGTTTTCCTTGGATTATCACTTAACTACTCTGATTTCATTTAATACTTTCATTGTTTGGAAGATAATCTAAATAAAATGTTTTACCTCATATTTCTCAAATTATTTTTAGTTAAATGCTTTATAATTCTGGAAATTTAAGATATCTTTTAAAATTATTGTTCATAAGATGGTATTAAAGCCGACCCAGGACCATGATGGTGTGACATAGTGGGTATGCACATGCATCGTCTACTGGGACTGATCCTGGATTCGAGAGGCTACTTGGCCATGGGCTAAGTAGTCCGATTAGAGAGGTTACTTGGTCCGGGGAACCAAGTAATCCGATTGACCCCAACGGGGACGTTGGGTACATAAGGGGGGGGGGAGTTTATAACACCCCTATATCCCACATGAGTGAATTGTGGGAAGGCTTATGTTGTTATATAGGCTCAAATTCTAGAACATAAGCACCTAGCGCTTATCCTTTTCCAAAGGATAGCCCATATGGTGTGGGCAGGTGTTCTGTTGACCGGTTCTGGACTTGGGTCGTTACATTTTTTATAATAGAATAAACTTTGGCCATATTTGTTAAAATTAACTAATTTTAGTGGTCAAAGTAAGTTTGGTAGTAAAAATAATAAATTTCCCAACAACCAAGGGCTAAACACATCCCACTTTGCAATTTGTTCCACTCTTATTATGTTTTTAGTATTTTAATACTACTAAATATCTAATTAAATAGGCAACTATGTATTTAGATATCTGTAAGTGGATTCTTTCCTTTCCCTTTTTTTAGAGCCCTAATACTAACACAACACTAATTAAATAGACAATATAATTTTTTTTATCATTAAAAGAGTAAAAGAACTTATAATTTTAGGATAAAGGAAAAACTATACATGAACTATTATAAAGTGTTTACTTATATAATTTTTTAATATATACTTTTTATACTTAAAATTATTTTTTAAAATGCAACATTTATAGATTTTCAAGTGAAACTTAAGCATGAGTTTTACCACATAATAAGCTTTCACAATATATACTCATTCAAGTTGCAAATAAAAAAAACCTAATTGACAAAAAAAATTATGTACAAAGGTATCTTTTATAGTAATATAAATTTTAGCTTGAGTTTTACCATATATTTTTTATTCAAATAAAAAATTTAGTTATGAAGGTTTTTAAAGTACTAAGTTGAAATTTTAAGTTTTACAAAATATTTAGCTATACAAACTTTAGTATGAGTTTTACATTTAAGACTTTTATTTAAATAAAAGATTTGACTCTGAAAGTTTTTGGAATGATAAGTTGAAATTTTAAGTTTTATAAAATACTTACTTGATTTATTATTTGATAGTAATATAGAACCAAGGGTGACATGTTTGAAGCAAAAAAATTTTAATGGCAACTTAAGAGTTTTAGGTAAGATTAACACAAAAAATAATTATATATAATACGTAATTTTGTAATATAGAATATAGGGCGGGCAAGTTTGTAGAAAAAAAGAAAATTTAGTGGCAGCTTAAGGGTTTCTTTTAGTGATCTAGTGCTAATACAATTCCACTTAAATAGATAATGACAAAATTAGGTTTCATTAAGAGGACAAAATATCTTATAACAGAATGGCGAAAAAGTCGTCAATATTTATACACCTTTGTACTTTTTATAATATAAGATAAGAAAGGAAACACCATGTGAATTTATTAAAGTCCCAACACAAGTGTTAGAAACTTATCACAACATGTGCCTTAAAAACTTATATTTTTATGAATTTATAAATAAAAAATGTCTTAAGTCTTGGAAGAAATGCATATGAGGTAGAAATAGGTAGAGCTATGATTTTAATTTTAGAAACTTATAAATTTTATGACTTTCATTTCTACATTATTATGTCAAACCTGCTAAAGTTGGGTTAAAAATGATCATATGTAAAAAAAACATAAATCTATTTCCCAACTTAATCTTTATACTATAATAACCCTAGAAATTAAGGAGAAGAAAATTAACAAATTACCCTAGAAATCAAGGAAAAGAAATCAAGGGTATTTTCATAATTTTACCCATTAATTTAGAAAATCAATGTTAAACTGAGAATCTTAATCCATAGATAATTCCTTTAATGATCCCTAAGTCAAATTTCAAGACAGAAGTTCAAAGTCATCTTTTTTAGGCTAAGGGTATTTTTGTCCTTTTCCAACCAAGCATGTAATGGAAAATTTAAGAGCACCGTTGGATTCTTCTTGCGAAAATGAGTCAAAAGAAATTTGTCTCACCCAATTTTGAATTCGTTTGCTTAGGTTTCCAAAATTTAGCCTACTCGAGTGCATGGTTTACATCGGGTTCATGCTCTTATTACATAGAATGATTTCTCACATAACCCTAATATTAAAAAATAAATAAAAAATAAAATAACTCCTAGACCCTCACCCATCCTAGATTTTTTTTTCTCTTCAAAATCAAATTCAATTAAATTTATCTACTTATCTATATTTTTGTTAACAAATTCATAATTAAAGTCTTCAAAATCCAAATAAAATTCTTTCTCATTCTTTTCTTATTTTCCCCATAGCTTTCTCTAGGTCAAAATTTTGGTATGCCTCTAGGTGCGAAAACCTAGGCAAACTAGTCTCCTTCATTCTTTTCATCCAACAAGCTGTCAAGCAACATTGTCAAAACAAACAAAAAAATTATGGCTGCCATGTTCAATTCACCTTAACTTTCTTCTGACAATATTTTGCTCTTCCTTTCTTTTACTTCAATTAGATAGCCTTATCATTCCTCCATTTTTCCGAGTCATGATCATTAAAGTGGAGATGAAGACATCACACCAAAGAATCATCATCGCACTCTCCACTCCGTTATTGACTTGATCACGTTCTTTGTTGAACCGGTAAAAGTCCAGCCCTTTGGGCTTTGTTTCTTCATCATTCAAGCAAATTTGAATGTTATTTAATTCCCTATTATTGCCTAGGTTTATTAAGTTGAAGGGCATCCGGACACTAAAAGCGATCCTACACGTACCGATGATCCAAAATTTGTTCGTGTGAGTCTAAATTCTTCGGTATTACTCTCTTAATTTTTTTTCCAGAACTTAAATGCCTTATATTTTTGCTATAAATCATTGGTAGATCATCGTTAATCAAAGATTTGAGTTTTTGCACTCGTTTCCAATGCGTTTGGGTCCATACTTTTTCCTAAGCCCCAGTAAGCCACTGTAGCCTTTTTAAACTTCTTTTGGCTGCCAATTTCAAATCTTACAGCCCTAATAAGTCTCTTTTCTTTGCTGTCCATGTTGTTACAAAGGGCTAGAAAATCCTTACTTGGAGGTTTAGCGCTTCTTTAGACTCTTGGACTGCCAAAGATCCCAAAAATACATTGATATCTAATTAGCGTATTCGCCACTGTAATTTTAGGATAAATATCAAGGTGGCTCCCGACATGTTCCCGAATAGGTATGAGGCCAACGGAGACACCTCGAGACCCTTTTTGCCCATTAGGTAAAATTTTGGCCTAGATATCAAGCATATGAACCTTCCAAGTACCATTTAAGAAAATTTCAAATTTTAGCATATTTTCTAATTTTCTACCTTACTAATATTTTTTAAGACCGTCCTAGGAAATCACCTCATTTCGCCGTATTATTCCATATTAGGTAAGGGGGAATAGTAAGTTAGTTCTCACGGGCCCTTTTATGTACAAAATAAGCATAAACCTGAATAATAAATTCTAAGTAAACAATTGGGTAAACAAAATCTTTAAATGCACGTGCAACATGGGTTGGGTAATTAATTAGTTTTCTTAGAATTTTATTTTCTTTTATTTTATTTTAGTTCTCTTCCATTGAGATGCAATTTTGGTTGGTTGGTTGCATGGTTGTAATGATGTGATATATGATGTATGTTTGGCGCTAGTATCATACTATAACCGTTTGTCACAAGAATTAAATTTAATTTGTGCTAGGACTGCTTGAATAAACCCGTTAGTACTATGTTTACGGCTAGTAAGACAAACACTGCTAGTACTATGTTTAGGGCCAACAATTTCACTAGCAACATGATGAAATTGAAGGCAACAATTAGTGGCATGTTAGGGCCATAATAAACTACTATAAGCTGATAGATAACAGATTAGGAGCGTAAATGCTAAATGACAAGCTTAGAATGAATTCATAAGATATGAGATGAACACTATCATAAATACACTTAAAAAGATATCATTGATTGTCATATCATCATGTAACACTAAGCTAAGATAACAAGATAGAAGAAATAAGATGCACTAGAATCATGGCACTTTACTAAAAAGGGCTAAAATAAAATGAGCTACGGTCATGCATTAATTGGTTGTTGCATATGATTGATATTTATCATAGATAAGACTGCATTAAGTAAAAGATTTGAGGAGTAAGATAAAACACGAGGCATGCAAGGTTAGTGATGAATCATATCTACATGACCTGACGAGCCGTAAATTTAGAAGAGAGGTTCAGAACAAATGATTCGAGCTTGAGAGGCATGTTAGGGTGGCGGCGGACCATCCTTAGTCATGAACCTATATTGATATTGATGCGAACCCCTATGGTATAAAGACCATGAAACGCGCCCAAGATGAGATTCAAGCTCCACAAGACATCAAAAAGACTGGGTTTAAACCCCCACCCCTAATCAACCTGTGATTAGAAACGAGAAGTATAGAACTCCAAGAACACAAGCACACTTGTGCACCAAGGCAGTCCACAAAGAACCAAAGAGAAAACCTCTCCAAAGAGCAATATTATTTCAAAAATTTTCTGTGTGTTTACATTCAAAATATGTGCCTTTATATAGGCCTAAACTAGGGCTAAAACCTGGGCAAAATTCGCAGCCCAAGTCACCTAGGAAACCTAGTTACAAAGAACTCAAGAAAACCTAGTCAAACTAGGACTCTAACACACTTTTAACACATGTTCAAAGTGTGCAGCGAATTCCTTTTATCCTAAGTGACCTGAATAACTTCCATGGCCTAAATAACATCTTAAATAATGTAACTAAATAGGAAAATAAAATAAAATACGTTACAAAACAAGATTGGCCATAAAAACCCCAAAATAGTCTTCTTAGGTGGTTCCTGGTTGTGTCATCAACTTCAAGCCGAAATTAGAACTTGATGCAGCGATGATTCTTCAAAATTGAAAGCATGAAAGTTGTAGATCCATTTCTTAGCTTTGAAATGACACCTGAACCACACAAAACGGACATCTATGGCCAAAGATATACCCAAAACACTGTCACTGCTTCTGAACCAGCGATAACTCGGAAACCGCGACGTTGAAGCTAAATTGGACCTCCTTAACGTGCAAACTGGATTTCATGGTCTTGCTATGATTTGTAGCTCCAGATGTTAGCTTTCCAATGAATCAAGAATCACACAATTATGACCTGTTTATCTCAAGATATGATTTTTATACCAATACATCGCCAATCTGTCAACATCCAAGCTTGGTCATCATCTCCATATGATTCCTTGCATGTTCCAACAGCTCCTTAGCCTTCTTCCTTGTCAATTTTCCACTAGTTATCTTCAATGGATCCTTGCTATCATTCATTGTGCCATCTTTGATCGTATCAGCTCCCCCCTCCTTAGAAGGATTCGTCCTCGAATCAAAACCTGCATTAGAAAAGGGAATTGAATCAATAACAATGAAATAATCAACACATAAGTACTTACCTTTCACATAAGCACCAATAGCATGGAATGCTTGTGTATGGAGCTTTACTCTTGTGCAAAACCTGAACCCATATCTAAACACAATGATAATTTTGATACCTCCAGGGTCAAAAACAAAGTAAGAAGAAATTAGCACAACAAATCTGAAATTTTGCACAATTTTCATCTTAACTCTAGGCATCACTTCTATTGCCTTTGCCATCTCCAAAAAATTACTCTCATAACTAGAAAAAGTGTTGGAATAATTTACCTTAGGGATGCTGTGTTCACTCAAAACAAATGGACCTAAACTCACATAAGTGTCAAGGTCATGAAAAGCACAAGTTATGCATGTCAAGACAATACTTTGCATAGGCCATTCAAACAAACAAGAATTGAACACAATGTGACCTATAAAAATAACAAAACTAGGATGCACCAATTCCACAAAAATCCTAAGCATTTTAAATGAAACAAGATTGGAGTAGATAGGATTAAGTGAAACCAATTCAGTAGCAAAGTTATTTTTGCATGTATATGCACAACAATGTATGAAATTTGTGAATGAAATGTGACACAAAACAAAGGACTCAACATACCTCCTTAAAAGGCTGAATTTGAAACCAGAATTTTCACTCAAAATAAAAACTTTCAGGTTTGGACACAAAGCAAAAATATCAAGGCTCAAAAGCTTGTATAATGCATGTGCCATGACAGAAAAATGCTTGCTGGAAATTAAAGATTGATGCACAAAAATGGGCTGAACATGAATGTGAATCAAAGAAGTATGTGATGCATGTGTAAGAACAAATTTATGCATGACAAATTCCAAAGAAGTAGATTTAAGTTGAGGCAAAACAAAATAATGTGAGATGGATGCAAAACAAACAAAATAAAAAACAAGACTCCAAAACAGATTTTTCTTTAGAGAAACTCAAGCAATTCCAAAGATGATTTGACAAAACCAAAGAATTAGAAGTTTTAAAACCATATTTTGTCAAAGTTTCATGCTTACTTCCTTCCCTTAATCTAGTTTCATGAAAACCATTCTTCAATATAACATTGCACGCAAATACACATTCTTTGAGATTTTCATGCAAAACCATATCATATCTAAGTGTAAGGAAGAAATACATTACAGTGGTTGGACTTAGTCTCCAAGTATCTTCATTTGGAACCACAAAATTTTCACCTTTGCACTCAATGGCTTCAGTTGGAGTTGCATTAATTTCATACCCTTGAAACATAGGATAAGAAATAATGTTAGGCAAACTTTTAGATGTGAAATCACTTGGACTCACCTCAAATTGTTCCTTTTCAACCTCCTTTGTTGTTTTAATGCATGGGACATGAATTGGAATATTGGGAACACCAACTTCTTTAATGGGCAGCAACTCACTTGATTCTTGAAGTTCATATCCACTTAATTCCTGAAAAGAAGACAACACAACACTAGAAAAAGACTTTGTTATGTTAGATGAAAGTATGGCTTCTCTGTAGGTCTTTCTCTCTTCACTCGGCTTGGGTTCATTGCACTCTTGTCTTCTCTCAACTTCGCACTCAATTTCTTCTCTCGGGAACTCTCCACTCTTCTTCCCCTCATATTCACTCTTCTCACTTAAACTCTCGGTTGTTCTCTCGGCTTTCCCCTCATCACTCTTGCCCTCAACTTTCCCCTCTTTTTCTTTTCTCTCAACCTCACTTTGAATTTTTCTTTGATCCTCCAAGACTTGTTGTGGTGAAAGTGGTACAAGCATGATTGACTTTTCTTCTTGAGATTGAGACAAGTCTCCTTTTGTGGTCTCCATGTTTGGCTTGGGTACATCTCTTAAATCTTTGCTCCATGCTCCTTTCCATGTGGAAATTCCTCCTTGACACATCATGGATGCCTTGGACCTTTTGATGATCCTCTCGGCCTTGGTGGCATAATAAAGCAAATCCTCCATGTTCAAATAAGGTGCCATTTCCACTTTGTTGGCAATCTCAGGATTGAGACCATTAATGAATCTAGCAATGGTGGTCTCTTCATCCTCAATAATGTTGGCTCGGGTCAAGGTTATCTCCAAGTCTTTGTGGTAGTCCTCCACACTCCTTTGGCCTTGCACTAGCTTTTGAAGCTTCAGGCGTTGACCTTTAGTGTAGTAGCTAGGAACAAATCTCCTCCTCATCAAGGCTTTAAGGGATCTCCATGTGTGTATGGGCTCCTCCTCATTCCTTCTCCTAGAAATAACATCCTGATTCCACCATACAAGAGCATAGTTAGTAAACTTCATGGTAGCCAATTTAACCTTCCTTTCCTCGGAGTAATGATGGCAATCAAACACCATCTCAATCTTTTTCTCCCACTCCCAATATACATCGGGATCACTCCTCCCTTGGAAAGGTGGAATGGTGAGTTTGACGGAACTTAGATTGTTGTCCTCCCTTGGCTCACATCTCCTGGAAACCCGTGGTCATGCCAAACTCTTTCTTCCTCCTCGGGTTCTTCTCTCCTTGGACCTCTCCTTGGTTGCAAGATGGGATTTGGTCTCCTTGGCAACCTCAAATCAATGTCCTCAATCCTCCCCACAAGTCTATTAAGAGTTTCTTGAAATTCTCTCATGGTAGGCTCCTCATTGTGTCTCACTTCCATTCTCCTATCCTCCTGGCCCTCCATACTCCTGAAAACAAAGATCCTCACACACACTCACCTCACGTGTTTCACTCAAAAGATGAACACTCAAACACTCAATTTGTTAGTGAGATATTGCTATTCAAAGAGTTCACAAAAGTTCTAAGAAAACTGTCCTCAAAGCACACAAGAAAACTTGAATTTTTGAAGAACTATTTTGACTCCAAAAGAGGTGGGCTAAACAAGCTTTAAAAGACTCTAAGAAGCCCTTGCAATGGATGATCACAAGAACCACAAAGAAAGCTTTTTGGCTCAAAAACAATGGGATAGGTTTTGGGGCGCAAAACTTTGAACACTTTGAGAAAACTTCTTTTTTTTTTTTTGCAAGCTTTCTTTTTTCTTTTCTTTTTCTTTCTCTTCTTTTTTTTTTCTCCTTCCTTTTTTTTTTTCCTTGCTGTTTTGGTGCTAAAACAACTTTCTCCTTCAAGTTCCTTGCTGCCAAAGACAAAAAGTTAGAATTCTTTTCGGACAAAACAAGAAACTAGTGAAATTGGCACAATTTGAAACAACTTTGGTTGTACCGAAACTTCCTGAATTTGGATCCTTCTTTTTTTTTTTGTGTTTTCTTGACTCTAGGATGCTGGAAACAATGAAAACAATAAAGATTAATAGGTCTGGACACGAAACAGAAAGATAAGGAATAAACAAGAACAATTGAATTGAAATCGAGAACACAAGGTAACACGAATTGACTTCTTTTTGTTGTTTTTGTGATTTTCGGACTTGAACAAGGATGGAATAAAAAGGACAGACCTGAAACAAGAAGAAAACAGATTAAAACTGAGAATTAAAGCACGAAAATTACTGGACAGAATTGAAAGAAAAACGAAGGGAAACAAGAACACAAGATATGTCCTTCAATGGAACTTGTGGCTCTGATACCAACTGATACGAACCCCTATGGTATAAAGACCATGAAACGCGCCCAAGATGAGATTCAAGCTCCACAAGACATCAAAAAGACTGGGTTTAAACCCCCACCCCTAATCAACCTGTGATTAGAAACGAGAAGTATAGAACTCCAAGAACACAAGCACACTTGTGCACCAAGGCAGTTCACAAAGAACCAAAGAGAAAACCTCTCCAAAGAGCAATATTATTTCGAAAATTTTCTGTGTGTTTACATTCAAAATATGTGCCTTTATATAGGCCTAAACTAGGGTTAAAACCTGGGCAAAATTCGCAGCCCAAGTCACCTAGGAAACCTAGTTACAAAGAACTCAAGAAAACCTAGTCAAACTAGGACTCTAACACACTTTTAACACATGTTCAAAGTGTGCAGCGAATTCCTTTTATCCTAAGTGACCTGAATAACTTCCATGGCCTAAATAACATCTTAAATAATGTAACTAAATAGGAAAATAAAATAAAATACGTTACAAAACAAGATTGGCCATAAAAACCCCCAAAATAGTCTTCTTAGGTGGTTCCTGGTTGTGTCATCAACTTCAAGCTGAAATTAGAACTTTATGCAGCGATGATTCTTCAAATTTCAAAGCATGAAAGTTTTATATCCATTTCTTAGCTTTGAAATGACACCTGAACCACACAAAACGGACATCTATGGCCAAAGATACACCCAAAACACTGTCACTGCTTCTGAACCAGCGATAACTCGGAAACCGCGACGTTGAAGCTAAATTGGACCTCCTTAACGTGCAAACTGGATTTCATGGTCTTGCTATGATTTGTAGCTCCAGATGTTATGTTTCCAATGAATCAAGAATCACACAATTATGACCTGTGTATCTCAAGATATGATTTTTATACCAATACATCGCCAATCTGTCAACATCCAAGCTTGGTCATCATCTCCATATGATTCCTTGCATGTTCCAACAGCTCCTTAGCCTTCTTCCTTGTCAATTTTCCACTAGTTATCTTCAATGGATCCTTGCTATCATTCATTGTGCCATCTTTGATCGTATCAGATATGGAGTATGGAGATATGATTTATGCATTGTCAGACCATAGCTGGAAGGTGGCCATGCTTATGGCTGATATCACGAGAGGCTCTACCTCGGCGTCAATATCCTGAGAGGCTCTGACTTGGTGACATCCCCAGTGGCATTGCCTAAGAGTTATCCCGAGAGTGGGTGATGTCCACCCTAGGTTCATCTGACGACATTCAAGTATTGGATTAAATGATTGACCAATAAGATATGATTTAATTGGTAAAAGGAATTATGCATATGCATATTAGTTCAAGCATGCTAGTAGAATTTTAATATTGTTTTTATGATGTTGTATGAAATTATTCTTTAATTAAATTGTCATAACTTAAAGTTTATTATTCAATGTTGTTTGTTATGAGAATATTATGACCCACATGATGGACCTGATACTTCCCCTTTACTAAGCAAGTTGTGCTCACCCCTTTTTCTAACATATTTTCTTAGGTGAGTACTATGAGGAGACAGAGTATACTATACCATTTGATGAGGTTCAGAATATAGAGCAGACTGAGTGAGGATATGCTGTAGCCCCTTAAAGATAAAGCTGGCTGGGGCTAGATTTCTATTTTGTGTTATTTCATTTCTAAAAGAAATATATGGTTTGTTTAAATTGACACATTATTCATCTTAGTTTTCCTGAGATTGTCACTTAATTACTCTAATTTCATTTAATACTCTTATTATTTGGAAAATAGATTTAAAAGAAAAAGTTCTACCTCATATTTCTTAAATTATTTTTAATTAATTGCTTGATAACTCTGGTAAATTATGATATTTTTCAAAATTAAGATTTATAAAATTAGGGTATTGGGTACATAAGGTGGGGAGTTTGCAACACCCTCATATCCCACACAAGTAAATTGTAAAAAGCATGATGGGGATATATAGGCTTAAGCTTCAAAATATAAACACCTAGCACTTATCCTTTTCTAAAGGATTGCCCATGTAGTGTGAGCAAATGTTCCATTGACCGGTTCTGGACTTGAATTGTTACAAATGATATCACAACCGACTTGGGACCATGATGATGTGGCATAGTGGGTGTACACATGTATTGTCTATCAGTTTTGGATTTGGGTCGTTACAAATATAATTAAACCCAACACATTTAGAGCAAAAGATCATGTCTTATTTTTTTTCTCTCAAGCTATCTGTGTCACTTGATTGCTGTCCTTCACTATGACTTCGGTAATATTGGTTTTCAAATTTACATAGATGAAGAAAATCTAATGATGGTACAAGGGTTTGAATAAATAAGTTTGGCCTCTCAAATGATAAAATGGCAATAGAAAAATATGCATATATGAACTTTGAAGATGATAATATTGAATTTTTTTTTAACAGCAAAAAAAAAATTATTGTTTAAGGGAATGAATACATACATGGATAGCTAGATGTTGAAAAAATTTGTCACCTTCTAGAAACAGTTTTACCCCCTTGCTAAGTACATGGCCAAACACACTAGATAAAAATGAAAATTTATTGATTAATGCCATTAGATAAACTGGAACTTCTTCATGCCAAAAATATGCCAGACAATGAAAGTAAAGCCTTCCTGACTTGAAAACTAGCATATTTCCCTCCAATGCCTAATGCCGCCTTCTCTACATTATTTAATCAGTAGCACCTCGCCAGGCCAACACCAGTAGCTGTATCTTCAAGAAACAGATAGCATTTGGACTATAGCCAGATTTAATCCTTTAATCAGCCTGAAGAATTACCTAATGCTATAATCGGATTATGGCAACATTCTTATCAATCACAACTTATTTCTAGGAGTATTACCTCCTGTTCGATTCTATATTGCAATCTTTATCTCCTCTTCAGTGATAGGCTGCTCTAAAAACCTAACCTGATCTACACTTAATTTCTGAAAGTTGGTGCTTCTGAAAAATGGCCTGAATTTTATCTCCTCTGTAAGTCTTTCCTTGAAGAATCCATAAATATCATCCTTTTTTGGGTCGAATCCACTTTCCATACACCATTAAGAATGACACCGTTGATGGCGTTCTTCCTTAATCTTCCTTTTAATACTGTGCGAAAATCTTTGGAATTTTCTTCGCATTCTAAAGCCCAATGAATTCTGGTGAATTCTGAAATGCACATATGTGTATATGCGCATACTTGATGACATTCGAAGGAGGGAAGTTTCTGATTGATTTAAATCATTTATGGTAGTTATGTCTGTTAAGGTAAAAGATTTGATTGGATTGTCATTAAGATATTTACTGTATTTAAAATTTTTAGTTATGAAAATTTAGTTTTAAATGTTTCCATATTTATTTAATTCCATGTCTTATTTCTTCTTCTATTTTGTGAGTTTCAACAGATTTATGTTATCTTTCTTTTTTTCTTCCCCAATTGTCCAAACATTAATAGATTTATTATAGAAACTTTATGAATTTGAATTCATTTGGAAAAATAATCTTAATTAAACAATAAAGATAATATGATAAATATGGTAATTATTTAAAATAATTTTATAAATATTCAATTTCGTAAAATAGAAATTTATTTTGTATAATATGTCATTATTTCGTGTGATGGTTTTGTCACACAGATTAATGCATTTCACTTCCAGTTTAATACATTGCACAAGTGGTCTAATATATAACCCACAAAATTTAATACAACTTACTTTCAGTTTAATACATGTCTCGCACAATTTAATACATTTTACTTTCAGTTTAATACATATCCTACACAGATTAATACAATTCACTTCCATTTTAACATATATCCCACACTAGTTTAATACATTTAACTTTCAATTTAATCATTTAGCATCCAGTTTAACACATAACCCACACAAATTAATACAGCTCACTTCCAGCTTAACACGTATCTCGCTCAATTTCATACATTTCTCACATTGTTTCCAGATTCATCCTTGCTTTGATCCTTTTGCATTATAGATTTGCTGCCCATTGTTTTTCTCGTACTCATCTCACCACAATTGACGACCTTGTGAGAGGTATCCTACATAGATATCCTCATGTTTCATTGCCATATCTGCATATTATGTTCCAAAAAATTTTCTTAGTTCCACACAAATAGTTCGTTGTACCATATAAATATATCTTAATTTCATACAACTCATTTATCTTTAATACAAGACCAAAACTCAAGACTAAAGACTCAAAACTCATGCAAAACCAGAAGCATATAAATAAAGCCCAAAAGCGTACAACAAAATCATTCAAATAAAGCCTAGAAGCATATATATATATATGTATGTATGTATGTATGTATGTTTCTTAGTCTTTTACAAACTAGAATCATGCAAATAAAATCCACCCACACGTGCACACACACACACTTAAATGTACATATGTACTTTGTTCTTTACAAAACTAGAAGCGTACATCTAAAATCCAAAATATACATATATATTTTTATTTTTTATGGACCTGAGAGCATACATATAAACCCTAGAAATATACATATATATCTGTATTCTTTACAAAACTAAAAGCACACATATAAAGTCCAAAAATATACATATATATTTGTGTTTTTACAAACACAGAAGTGTACATATAAACATCAGAAGCATATATATATATACTTATGTTCTTTATAAACCTAAAACATACATATAAGTCTCATAAAAATACATATATATTTGTGCTCTTTATAAATCCAGAACATACATATAAAAACTAGTTGCATGCATAAGCACAAATTCATGTTATTTTGCAATATAAAACACAAATCATGGATGTTTTTATCATGGACCTCAAAAAATAAAATGGACCTTTTGTTTCTTGGCTAGAATCGATGTCTTAGCCATTATCATCCGTCGTACTCACTTCCTAAACCTTTGGAGGCTTGGGGACCAAATGCCGACGTGTTTCTTACCCTTTTCTCACATGATTATCCCAACTGTCGTCACCCTTCACCACCACCGTCACCTTCCGCCAAGCCATTCCTCGTCACAAGCACCTTTTGTGTGGTTCTGGGAATGTTAGCTGAATGATGGCTAGTTCTATGATCGAGAGAGTAGAGAAATGTATGGGGAGGGTTTAGACTTCCCTACAAAATTTTTTTAGAACATGTTTGTACAGAAAGGGGAGAAGTTTTGGTAACTGCCTGTTTTGGTCCCTAATTATTCACACATCCTCCATTTTTTTTAAATATAAATGGCAAGAAACCATCAAAACACAAATAGTTTTATATATTTATATTTACACATATAAGTATAGCCTCAAATTTCATGGATTCTAGATTTTTGCCTTAACTGACTATCCTTGAGTTCAAGAGCCCACTAAAGTTCTTTTGAATTGTTGTGACTCAACAAAGCTTCCTGCTCGTTTAATTCCTTCACCGCATCTGCTGCATCCCAGGTCACTTATTTTTGTTTGAGGTTTTCAATCTTCATTTCTAGTTTTTCAAATTCTAATTTGCTTCAGCCTTTTAAAACTCCTTTTAGTTTTTAAGCTTGTCATTTAAGACAAAAACCTGGTTTTCCAACAAGCTCTTTGTCTTTTAATATACTAATCAACAAGTCATGAAATCCTTTATGCTTCATCCAGAAATCAAAAAATTTGAAGGTTGTAGGCATAAAATCAAAACATTTTAGTTTTAATAGTAGGGATCGATAGTGATTTGAAATCAACCTTTCTAAAGCCACAACAATCAAATTTGGCCACTATTCTATAAACTTCTCTGGCACCATGATTTTATCCATTTTACTCATTTTTTAGCCAACTTTATTAAACCATGTGAATTTTCTTCCCCCAATTTGTAGGTCTTTTAACTCCATTTGCTTAATGAAAGAGTTGAAATGACCAGCAACTTTATCATCAAATGCACTCCCTTTTCTAGCAACAGTCCTTACCTCATTTCCTCTGGTTTTTCTGGATGGCTTCTCACAAATCAATGTCAAGAAGTGCTAGCTCTACTCATGCTTCCCAACTTGCCACTAAGGGACCATCATGGAAGTAGAGTCCTCTTATGAGTCCTTCATGCCCAATCTCGAGGGAATGAGAAAAGTTAAGACATCCCTAACTCTTGGCACATTGGTCACAAATCAGAAGGGATTCTTTTGGCCTAATAATGTGGTGACCATTCTGAAGAAGTTCTAGGCAATAGAGGATAAGGGTCATCCTGAGGCCTGCATTGAGATTGACATCTTAATGGTCATCGTCGCTTAGCTCCAAGCTAGGCTCTGTTTTCTCCTACATCCTCTAATTGAACATTTTTGCAAGCACTACAAAGTATCACCTTCCCAGTTGGCTCATAATTCCTTCACCCATGTCAAGGCCTTCATTATATCTTACAAGTTGACAATGGTGACTCCCTTTTTAGAAGTTTTCCTCCAATTTATATGCTAGAAATAAAGAAGGATTTCAATTTTTTCCACATTGCCCCCATCAACTATGGGGTTAATAAAGCTTTTCCATTCATTTTTTTTTTTTGCAAATAGTCATGGGTTGATTAGAAGGATTAGTTTTTATTTACTTTGAGGGAGCTCAAATGAAGCTTCCCATGTGCCTTCGAGTCCATTCAAATCTTCACAATCTTGCCAGGAGCTATATCTGCTTCATTCGAGTCTTTTGGCAATGGTGCTCTTGGCTCATTGTTTTGGTGTCCTTCCTTCTTTTTATTTCACTTAGGTAGGTCTTATTTAGTAGCTTGAGGATCTCGTAAACTCACCATATAGCTCCATCATACTAAAACTTGGTCTACATACATAGTGGTGTCACTTATAAGGGTCACCATTTAATATATGGTTGAATGTGAAACCGGACCTGCACCAACCTCCCAATGATGCCATTATATGACAATGGCACATCTAGGACTAGCAATTTTGACATATGGGAGTCGCATACGGCCTTTCTGCCCTCCCTAATGCCTATCAACATAAGCGGTGTATCAACATAAGCGGTGGCCTAACCGTCCTTAGTGTTGGTTCCTCCTTCTGTCCAACTCCATATGTAGGCCTTAGGATAGGTGCTAGTGAGGATCTCAAGGCCCTAATATTGTCTAAGAAATCATGAAAAAGAACATTAGATTTGGCCTTTACATCCAAATAAACTCATTCAACATCAAAATTATTAATTCTTGTAGTAATGACAATTGGGTTCACATGGGGCACCAAGATATGAGGCCCATTAGCTCTCGTTAGGATATTACAGCATCGGTCATTTCCAGCTGGGCAATCTTATGTCCTTAACACTTTTAAGCCAAGGAGAATTATCCCTTTGTGATCATATGGATCACCCCTATAGGTGGGCCTAAATTCCTATAGTTGTCTTTGGCTAGAGAATGAGCCCTTTCCTTTCTACATCCTTTACCCGATCACCATAATCCTCATTTTTTCTATGGGGCCTCTATTGTTGCCATCAAAAAGTAGACTTTGTCCTGTCCAAATACTTTTGTAATTTCCCAGCTTGTATCATTTCTTTGAGAAGCAATTCCAACTGCCAACAATCCTCCATATCGTGCCCTTTGTCTTTATGGTAGCAACTGTATTTCTTTAGGTTCTTCTTGTTCATAGGGCCCATAGATGGGGGCCATCTCGATACTATATATTTCTTCTCCAATACATATAATAAGTTTACCCTCATTTCCTTTAGCTAAGGCAACACAGGATTAGGTTATTGGGGTTTTACGCCCCTGCTCCCCTACTTCTCTTCCTTGATACGGACAATACTTCCCTCAATTTAATTGTTCCTTCTTTGGCACTGGTCAATTAAACTCCTTTACGTACATGTATCTAGTTGCTCAATCAAGAAATTCTTTGATATTCAACATCTGATTCTCAAGTAGGTCCCAAGCCAACCTGGAGTCTTTCAACAAACCTTGAGTTATGGTAACCAAGTGTAATTTAGGGGGAAAATCTTATATCTAAATGGAACGACCATTAAATCTTTATATGGAATCCCTTAAGGATTCATTTCTACCATGCCCAATCTTTAGTAGGTGGGAAATTGTATTGGGAGTTAGCCTATTTCCTAACAAATGTGATAGGAAAGCTTGAGAGAGATCTCTAGAGGACTAGAAGTGACATCCCATTAGTTCCAAACCATGAGACTATAGTTCCTGTCAAGGTAGAGTTGAACACACAAAACATGATTGTATCAAAATGCTCTTTCAAGTTTCATGGAGCTTGTATAATGTTGCATATGGTTTGACTGGATCAGTAAGGTCATCATAGGTGTCAATCTTTGGCATCCTAAAGCCATCCAATGTAGGGGCCAATACTTGTCATAGGAGGTTTTGCTCTTCATATAAGTTGTTCAATTTGATCTAGCTTTTGTAAAATAGTGTTGATATCGTCATCAGCAGGGCCGTCAGATCACAATTAGGACATTGGGGGCTTAGTGATGAGAGTTTAAGATGGGGGGTCCCAAAGCAAAGCCTGTCAACCCTTGTTAAGTACCATGTAGCTTTCAGCAACTTCCTCAGGTTGCTTGGGTAAGGTTCTTTATATCTCCTACTATCCAATAGTCTTTAGTTGCTCAAAGAATGCATGTTGGAAAGCCTAAAATTGGATATCGCCTAGAGAAGAGGCTTTGTCTTTTCAAGGTTCTCATGGTGGCAATGAGGGCTCCTCACATTCATCCCCCATAAATTGTGCCAACATTCTATATGTCTATGGATGCTCTTGGGGGATTAAGCATATCCTTATTTGACTATCGTGCTTGTTCTTAGGGTGACCCTAGTCCATATGAGACCTCATGGTATTCACCATTAAGTTTACACAAACGGCACCAAATTGATGGCCAATGTGGTACTAATTTAACAATGAGGACTAGCCTTGGAGCTTCTGGATGTTATACCTGTTAGATCCCACACAGGCCCTAGCCTGTGCACTCTCAGTACCACTCACCCGTTTACCCAAGATTCAATTGATTTCACCTAAAACCAGGTGTTAATGACTCCCTATTGTTTAAATCTTATTTTCTTAAGCTGAGAGCTGGGAGGTGTCCCAGGAGGCTTATGAGTTGTTTATAACATTAACCTGCAGCTTAAGTAGGGCCCAATCACTAGCATGCAATACAAGGCAAGGCTGTAAATCAATAACTTGTAATACAAGCAAGGCATACACTTAATCTGTTAAGTGTCTAGGATGTGTGCTCATCAAGTGTGCTACTTACATGTATGACAACCAAGAAGCCCACATCTTCATAGTTTTGAAAATCAAAATTTCCATGCACATGTATATTCAGCTCAACACAATATCTCAAAAGGCATCTCCATGAAACATACCCACATACTCATAACTTAACATAACTTGGCACATAAGCATCCACCATATGTACATACAAAACCATGTACAAGCAAGGCTACATATACACACAAAATAGCCTAATTTCCAGCCTCATTAGCTTGGATACATACCAAGGATGCTATAAACCCAAAGTAGCCAAGGTTAAGTTTACAAGCCATATACCCAAGTTTCTTAAAAGAAACCTAAGTGTAAAGAACAGCCGCACACTCCACAAAACCAACCCAAACATACAAACCATAACTAGGGTCCAAGTCCACACATTCTTCCTGTACCTAGACTGATCCCACAACTACAAAAGCCTGCAAACTTAGAACATAAGTTTCAGCCTTAAGCCATAAGACTTGTAATGTAAGTATTCAAGCCAAGATTCAGTTGGCACATACCTCGAGCAAAAAGTGTACTAACTAGCACACAAACTAGCAACTCAAGCAAACTACTCAAGCTGTATATCCTTTCCTGAAACAAAAATGTATGGGCAGTGAGTAACAATTACTCAGTAGGGATTCACAAACGACTGTATAAGGTCTATTTAGTTAAGTCCAATGACTTAACCTCCACAAGCTTACTACTCTTGCAAGAAAGACATGAAGACATGGAAGCCACAAAAAAATACCACAATATATAATCATCATAAACCATCCATATATGAGTTAGCATGCACAAACAAACAACCAAGCACACAGAACTCACACACACTACAGGATACATTCGGCCACATTCACTAGCATGTGTGTTTGTGCACTTCCTGCACTTTCACCTTCACAACTTTACTCCCATATCACTAGAGCTCCAAATTCACTAGCAAGTTGGCCTCTCTCACTAGGAATTTTAACACATGCCATTACCTTGACTAGCTAGCCAATTTACATACAACTATATCTCCTCAATATGCCCATCTAGCAAGCTAAGATCATATAGCATTATATAACCATCACTTAGCTGCCATAATTACTTGTTCATGGAACAGTGCCAAGAAAACAAGTAAAAGTGAAAACCCTACCTCAAAATCAAAGCTTGAGCTCTCGGTTGCTTGAGTAACTAAGGCCGAAACTCAAGTATATTGCCTAACATAACAAGCCTTCAATTAGCTATCATAATCACTCGTTCATGGAATATTACCAGGGAAAACAAGTGATCATGAACCTTACCTCCTTAATCGAAGCTTGATTTCTCTTCCAAGCTTCAACTTCACCAATAGTACGGCAAGAACTCTAGGCTTTGCTCAATCATGCTTTGAAGCCTTTTCATTTTCTCGGCCAACTAGCCTAAATACACACAAACCGAAACCTGAAGCCTTTTGTTTCTTTCGGCCAATTAGCCTAAACACTTTGAACCTTTTGTTTTCTCTTGATTCTTGGCTGACTACTAAAATATACAAGTAAAACGAAGGCAAGTCGCATTAATTGAGCTTATGGCAGACGAGTCCACATGTTCAACAGGCAGCCGTGAGAGAAATGGATTTCTGAACGCATTAATTAGCATTTGGCAGCCGATTACACATGTCCTACAAATTGGTTCAATGCCAACATTGGTCCCTAAGTATTTTACATGGGGCAATTCCCCCCCTCAAGTCTCCATGTGCACACTTTAGTCACTAGAATGTAGGATCATTTCGGCTCCATTCTTAACTCATGGCTCAAAATTGCCAAGCTTTCATTAACATGGCCTAAAATGATAATTAACCCATGACCAATTTCATCATTTTACCATTTTAGCTAATCTTATAATATTAATTTGGAAGAAACCGAAATTGTTGACCGGCCATTTTGTTTGTCAACCAAAATTGGTCTAATTCCACCTTTGTCCATGCACTTATTTGCATGGTGCATTTCACCCTTCAAGTTCCCATAGTTTCATTTACATCCTCATCCTTACTTTCAATCAAGTCCCTCATGTTTTAAATTGGTGTTTTTTTTTATTCTTGGCCTAAGCCAAGTATCTAAGGGATGGTCGTAACAATACCAGAGATCCACCATTCAAATATTATGTTCGAGCCACAAGAAGTTTACCTCGGGAAAACCTTCTGATGATTAAGTCAATCTTAAAAAATGTTGAGCAATAGTAGGGGTAATGTCATTATTGTACGTAACTTAGGGTTTCTGAAGGGACTCCCTTTATATAGTGGTAGAGGAAAACAACAGGGTTTGTTCTTAGATAGGAATGATCCCATAATAAGGAAATTTTGTCACCATCTTTATCAGTTTTCTTTTTATCTATTCCATTTTGGGCCTCTTAGGTCATCAAGCATAAGCCTCTCTAATTATTGGGTCTTAACATGAGCTTATTTTGGGCTTATATGGTATTAATACTATATTTAGTTTTAAAGAAAAGACATATTGTTCTAGCTATAAGAAATTATTGCACATGATAATTAGAGTTTGAATTGAATTGGTTGCGCTTATCGACAAATTAACTCTGTACAGAAGGTAATGATGGTTTCAGATAAAAATTTAAGATATTATTATTAAGATTGCTACAATATATTCTATTTAAAAAGAGTCACACACTAATTACTAATTGTTAATTTTAGTGGCAGGGCAAGGATATAATACTCTTGAAGCATGGCATATACTCAAACTTTATATTGATTTACTATTTTGCCACTATTACAAGAAGTTTATTTTTCACACGATTTCCCTTCCCTTCTATTTGTGTGGATTTTTTTCACCTTTCAAACTTTTCTCTCCTCATCCTTTCTCTCAATCACCAATTTTGGGTTGTTTACTAGCTAGAGTTTTGGCGATGGTGGAACAACAGAGAAACAACAATCGATAAAACTAGGAGGTCACTGTTTTCAAGTGATTACCTGCAAATCATCTACCCCATCAGACGAATGCGGGAAGAGCTCAATCCATGCCACAAATTGGTGGAATAGCAAAGAAACTATAGCCACATTGGTAGGCGAGGGCTGAGCCAGTTTGCTGCTGGTTAGCCAGTCTCGATCTCTGTCACCTTTAATCCATAGGAAATTGTAGGTATAAAGGTCTGATTAAAGTTGAGATATCAAATAAGATGAATTGGAAATAGGGATGAAAATTTGAATACAAATAGAAATTTAATAGCAAAGAGAAGTTTGACATTGTTAAGGTTAATAAATAGAACACAGATAGGAATAAATCAGTCAATTAAAAGGAATATGGTGATATGCACTAAGAAACAGCCCCCCTAGTAGAGATAATCTTGTCACATACAAATGCTAAGCTAGTGAAGCTGTTGTCTATTTTTAATTAATGCTCTAAATCTAAATTCTTGGTCTATGCTTTTATTTGGATTTTATATGTTATTGGTTGTTAGGTTCTCTTTTAAGTTTTTGTTTTGTTTTAGATTTGCCAATTTTTTTTTAGCTAAGAGGCCAATAAAGCTGTTTAATGGTAAAAATTATTGGTGTGACGGAACGGGGCCCAGTGCCCCTAATCTTGTAGGCTCTTAGGGATAATGAATCCCACTAGTTACAGTTGGCTAACTATTACTCGTCAATATAAATTAAAACAATTTATATGCAACTAGTTACTTAGCCTACTCAGATTAAGTTATGCATGCTTCTGACTTGGCAATGCAACCGAAATTTAAAAGTCTTGAATTAAAACATTGCTCGAGCATTTCATTAAAACATACTGAAAACGTACCAAGTCATTGAAATACTAGTTGCTTTAACTACAAGTAACAGTTTTGTGCATACATTACAACTCTAGCATGCACCCAAAAGTAACAAGATGGATTTACATCCTAATGTATCCCAATAGAGGCAACTTACTTAGTACACAAAGTACTATGTACAAGAGACAAAATTACTACTAACTAAGATCATTTACTTGAGCCCACCTTGAGCTAAGCCAAGCTCCAAGTGTAGCCCTTCACTAGACCTTGTTCTTGTGTACTCTTAGCCTCTACACTGTAAAGGCACAACTTGGTTAGCACATAACTTATACTGCAAGAAACTAGAATCACTAGGATTCTCAATAAAATACCTGCAAAACAGAAAGCTTAGGCCTCGACTATCACCTCAGTGATTAGGCCCGGGATTAGATCCTGCACAATAAAACTAAGGGAATGAGTACTTAAAAGTACTCAGTAAGGATTCCCTTCTTAAATACCTGCAAAGAAATATGCAACAAATATGCAATATGGCAACCAAGCAATCAAACATGCAATTCAAACAACAAACAATCAACAAAATGCCAAAAATGCAATGTATGGATGTATGGTATGAAATGCACACAACACATGCACTTGGGACTTTCTGCACTTAAGTGCCTTAATTCTTGCCGTGAGCTCAAACGGCTGAGGTACTTGAGATACTGGCCCTCGTATCCCGGACACTTTACCTCAATTAAGTCCCATCTACGGGTTCTAGAGTAGGTCGTCACCTATCTCAAACTTACCCGCCTTTACCCTTGATTTATTGTACAGGGTAGTCTTACTATGTGGTTTAACTAGTCAAACCCTCAAGGTTTAACTCAAAATACTACTAGTGGCTCACTTACCAAACCAAATGGCTTGGTTGGGATCGACTTAGGTTTTTCTCTCTATTGACCATATGTAATTGATACTCTATATGGCCAATAAAGAGTCTAAAAACCCACTTAATCCCCTTAATTTTCATTTAAAAACTTAAATATTATGAGTTACTTAGCCACCAAGTCACATTTCTTTTACACTTAACCACACAACTTGACTACCTTCCAAATAACGCACAATTCCCGCCTTAGGAACGAATTCTAGACCCAACCGAGGCTATGGAACGTCTTAGAATAGCCTAGGGATAGAAACCGAGAGTCTAAGTTAATCTTAGGATGGCCGGAAATCGAGGCCAAATTGGCATTTGGCGACGCGGCGCCAAAGAGCAAATGCTTTTGGCGACGCGGCGCCGCCGAGTAAACGTTCTGTGTACAATTTCGCTTCTTGGCGCCGCGGCGCCAATTCACGGACGAATTGGCGACGCGTCGCCAACTCGATTTTCTGGGTTTATGCGACAGCGTCGCTCTTGTACACAAACTACTCAAACTCTCTCATTTCTAATCCAAACTTAATGGGTCTTGTTTCTAATTCATCCCAACATACAAAGCTACAAAACCATGCATTATTTGAGCTTAATTACTTGAACCCTTACCTCAATTTTAGCACACAAGCAAGCAATGCAACAAAGCCTCCTAAGCTCAATTGAGCTTCCTTGAGTTCCAAGCCTAAAACCAACGAAAATTGGCACCCAAACCAATCAAACCAAGACCATTTCTAGCTCTAGAAACAACCTATAAACACACCAAATGATCTCAAGAAGCTTACCTACGAAAATTGGATTCCAAAACAAGCTCCAAAGATCAAAGGAAGCAAGAACACTAGCAAAGGGGCTTAGTGATCTTTCTAACACCTTGGGCACCCTTAATTCAATGAGAATTTGCAAGAAAATGGAAGTTTGAGCTGCCAAATTTGAGAGGAAAGTGGAGCTACGAATTTTGGGAGCATAGAACAATTGGCTAAGTGAAGAAGAAGAAGAAGAAAACTTAGTTTATAAGCTTAATAAGCAACTTCCCTCCCCTTGCACTTAAGTCCTCATACTCTCAAAAACTTCAAATAGCTCACCAACTCACACTCCAAACTCACTTTTCTTTGTTTTAAAAGGTACTAAAGAGCTTCCCAAACTTAATTTTCTTGAACACTTTAGCCACTTAAGTTCTAAATGGCTCAAAAAGAACACTTAGTGCCACAAGTTGTCAAAACTTACTAGGATGATTCTAAAAGCTAGAACAACTAATGGTCTTGACTTAACTATGCCAAATCACACTTAGGAACTCACTTAACTTGATTAAGCTTATGTTACTTGCTTAACAAGGCGCTAATTTGAGGTACTTAATTTCATAAACACTTAATCAAAGTAAATAAACACTTACTTGATTAGTTAACTAGGAGAGCTGTCACATCCTCCCCTCCTTCAGAAATTTGGTCCTCCAAATTCTGACTTAATTGAGCATACAAACTTGGATATTGCCTTAGCATATCCTGCTCGGTCTCCCAAGTGGCCTCTTCCTCCCCATGGTTAGACCATAGTACCTTGACCATTGGGATCTGTTTGGTCCTTAGTTTCCGGACTTGTCGGTCAAGAAACTTGATAGGATGTTCCTCATAACTTAGGTCCTCTCTCAAGGGAATAGTGGGCGGGGTTAACACTTGCCCAGGGTTCACAATGCACTTCCTTAAGGAACTCACATGAAACACATTATGAACATGGGCTAAACTTGGCGGTAAAGCCAACCGATAAGCCACTTTTCCTACCCTTTCGAGAATTTCAAAAGGACCAATAAACCTTGGTGCCAACTTACCCCTTTGACCAAACCTAGCCACACCTTTCATAGGTGAGACTTTAAGGAGTACTCGGTCTCCTACCTCAAACTCTAAATCTTTTCTTCGCACATTGGCGTACTTAGCTTGCCGGTCTGAGGCAGCTTTGATCCTTGCTTGGATCAACTTAATCTTTGCCGTGGTCTCGGCAATGATTTCTGGACCAACAACTATTTCATCAGCTTTATCTGCCCAACAATGAGGGGTCACACACTTACGCCCATACAAAGCCTCGTAGGGCGCCATCTTAATAGCTTCTTGATAGCTATTATTATAAGCAAATTCAATCAAAGGCAGATGTTGGTCCCAATCCCCTTTGAAGTCCATCACACAACTTCGTAACATATCTTCCAAGGTTTGGATCACCCGCTCAGTCTGCCCGTCAGTCTGAGGGTGATATGCAGTACTTAGGTTCACAGCGGAACCCATAGCCTTTTGAAAGGCACTCCAAAACCTTGAAACAAAACGGGGATCTCTATCAGATACAATCTGATCAGGAATACCATGAAGTCTTACTACTTCTCGGATATACAACTGGGCTAATTTCTCCATGGTATAAGTGATTTTAATGGGGATAAAATGTGCAGATTTTGTTAACCTATCCACCACCACCCAAATGGAATCATGCTGACTTCTTGTGTTTGGCAACCCAACACAGAAGTCCATGGTGATGGATCCCCATTTCCTTTCTGGGAGTGGTAAACTTTGCAACATTCCTGATGGCCTTTGGTGCTCTGCCTTCACCATTTGACAGGTGAGGCACTTAGACACATATTCATACATGTCTCTCTTAAACTTTGGCCACCAAAAATGAGTCCTAAGGTCATGGTACATCTTATTCACACCAGGGTGAACATTAAACTTACTCGTATATGCCTCCTGCAACACTTGTTGCCTTAATTCACTTGGCACATAGAGCCGGTCACCAAAATAAAGTAACCCATCCTTGTACTGAAATTCCTTCAATACAGTACCATGCTTTTCCTCCCCAGAAATTCTTTTCAAGCTCGAATCACTTTCTTGAGCTTGCTTAACTCTAGTCAGCCATGCTGACTGAATTTCAAGGACCATGACTTGAGCCATTTCCCATTCTCTCCACAATTCATATAAAACTGTGAATTGCTCTGCACTAGGATCTTTTGAAGTTTGTGTTACTTGATCCTTGGAGAGAATTACCCCAGAATACTTACGGCTCAAGGCATCAGCAACCACATTGCCTTTACCTGAACAATAGTCTATCGAGCAATCATAATCCTTGATATACTCGACCCATCTTCTCTGCCTCATGTTAAGATCCTTTTGGGTAAATAAGTACTTCAGACTTTTATGGTCTGTAAAGATCTTAAAGGATCTTCCCATAAGGTAGTGTCTCCAGAGCTTTAAAGCAAACACAACTGCTGCTAACTCAAGATCATGCACTGGGTAATTCAACTCGTTAGGCCTTAACTGCCTAGACCCATATGCAATCACTTGCTTATCCTGCATCAACACACATCCTAATCCTGTCCCAGATGCATCGGTATAAACCACAAAAGTCTCATGCGGATCTGGTAGGATTCAGATGGGAGCAGAAATTAACCTTTCCTTAAGCTCCTGGAAACTCTCCTCACACTTAGGAGTCCAAATAAACTTCTGTGCCTTCTTTGTCAAGGCGGTCAATGACGAAGCTATTATAGAAAATTTTTCAATAAACCTTCGATAATAGCCTGCCAAACCCAAGAAACTCCTAACTTCAGTTACAGTTGTTGGGCGTTTCCACTCCACCACAGCCTTTACCTTTTCTGGGTCCACACTTAATCCTTGAGCATTTATAATATGTCCAAGGAAAGGAATTTCACTTGCCCAGAACTGGCACTTAGATAGTTTGGCATAAAACTGATTACTCTTGAGTACTTGCAAAACTATCTCTAAATGTTTTTCATGCTCGTGGGGAGTCGGGGAATACACCAAAATATCATCAATAAACACCTCAACAAACTGATCTAGGTAGGGCCTAAAAATCCGATTCATGGTATCCATGAAAACTGCCGGAGCATTAGTCACTCCAAACGGCATAACGGTATACTCATAATGCCCATACCTAGTCCTGAATGCAGTCTTCGGGATATCCTCATCCCTAACTCTTATCTGGAAATATCCAGACCTTAGGTCTATTTTCGAAAAGACCTTCGCCCCTCTTAATCTATCAAATAGATCATCAATTCTGGGCAATGGGTACTTATTCTTTACCGTTACTGCATTCAGTTTTCTATAGTCTATACACAACCTTAAGGTTCCATCCTTTTTCTTTACAAACAACACTGGAGCACCCCACGGGGAAATACTTGGCCTAATAAAGCCTTTCTCAAGCAACTCTTCTAATTGCTTTTTCAGCTCATCCATTTCAGGTGCTGACATCCTATAAGGGGGTATGGAAATTGGTTCTGCCCCAGGCTGTAAATGTATGGAGAATTCAATCTCCCTTCTTGGAGGTAACCCTGGGAGGTCTACAGGAAAAACTTCTGGAAATAGATTGGCTACTTGAATTTCCTTGAGTTGCTCCTCGACTGCCACTCCGTTCAACGAGCAAGCGACCAACTCACTCGGAACGGGAATGGACTCCAATAACTTGAGGTGCAAACTCTTTACACTACTTGCCAAACCGCCTGTGCAAGTTATACTTACCCCTGAGGCATCCTCAAGAGTGACCTTACAACCCGCACAGTCAATCTGGGCCTTAAACTTACTTAACCAATCCATTCCAAGGACAATATCATAAGGAATTGAGGCCAAGACCCAAAGGTCACTTAAAAATTTACTACCTCCTAATTCCAAAGGATATCCCACAACCATTTCATTGGTAAACACAAGGTTACTCCCCACTGACTTAATGAACATCATTTCATCAAGCACAGTTCTATGCAAACCAAACTTAACAACCATGCCTAGAGTAATGACAGAAATAGTAGCACCAGTATCAAACAGAATTCTAATACTACTATCCTGAACATTAAAGTTACCTTGCACAGCTGTAGGTTCTCTGGATACCTGGCTTGCCAGTGCAAAAACTCATGGTGGCACAGGAGGAACTCTGACAAAAGTACTACCAGCACTACCAACTCCTGAGGCTCCCGGTCGTCCTTGACCTTGGTCTTGTCTAAGCCTTGGGCACTCTTTAGCCCAATGTCCTGGCTGACGACAATAATTGCAGAGATCGGTTCCAAGGGTACAAGGTTTGTTACCATGAAATCTTTGACACTTAGGACAACGGCCTTTTGCAGCTTTCTTGATTTTCTTGGAAGGTCCTTGATCACCTCCCACACTAGGCCTTTTATCCATTAACCTTGAATGTACTGGAACCCTCGGCTCAACGGCCTTTTCATTGGATTTTGCTTCCATCAACTCCCTTTCCAACACTAAGGCTTTTTGGACAGCCTCATGATAGGTCCGAACTCCTATCACTGTCAGAAAACTCCTCAACTCCACCCTAAGTCCACGAATGAACTTCTTTGCCTTTAGTTCATCTTTTCCGGCCAAATGAGGTGCATACCGAAAAAGAGAACTAAACTTCCTTTCATACTCATGAACTGTTAGCCTTCCCTGGATTAGTTCATCAAACTCAATCCGCTTTTGATCCTGGGCGGCCTCACTATTGAATTCATTTCGAAACTCCTTCTCGAATTCAATCCAATCAAGCTCCTTAGGCCTTTGCCCGATCCTCCCTTCATTATAAGCATCAAGCCTTTCCATGACATCCTTCCACCATAATGAAGCCTTGCCCTCTAAAAAGAAAGGTACTAAATCCATCTTTACTTTGTCATCTAACTTCATGTTTTTGAAGATCTCATTAATCTGGTACAACCACCCTTCTGCCATATCGGGATCTCCTATGCCATTGAACTTGGGAGTATTAATATCCCGGCATAAGGAAACAAGTCCCATATGGTCTGGAATGACGGGTCTCCTCCTTGGATGGATGTCCTCCTCATCTTCCTCCTCACTGTCCTCTTCACTGTCCTCACTGGACTCTACTTGAGCATGCTCATTAAATGGTTCCTGACCTTGCACTTGCCCCTGGGGCGGGGGATTTCTCCCCTGACCTTGGTGCACCGTTGGGCCTTAGTGCACTTCGGCCCTTACCCCATTAGGGTCCTCCAAGGTCTCCCCCTGAACTGGAGGTTGAGCACGCTCTTCAAGCAAAATGGCCATGCCATGTAACATCCGGTCCATCGACTCATTAAGTCTCCTCAACAAGGAAACCACTTCCCTCATGTCTGATCCACCGGGATCACTAGTTCCTGCACCGGAACCCTGAGCCTCAGCAGTAGTACCAGCCCGTGTGTTCACCATACCTGCAACCACAGCCAGAAGACCATATCCAGAGCAACTTATAAGCAGTACTAACCACACTTAACACAAGAACACTTTGATCTTAGTTCACTTATTGCCTCTACTAGGAACATTAACCCGCTCTGATACCAATTTTCTGTGACGGAACGGGGCCCAGTGCCCCTAATCTTGTAGGCTCTTAGGGATAATGAATCCCACTAGTTACAGTTGGCTAACTATTACTCGTCAATATAAATTAAAACAATTTATATGCAACTAGTTACTTAGCCTACTCAGATTAAGTTATGCATGCTTCTGACTTGGCAATGCAACCGAAATTTAAAAGTCTTGAATTAAAACATTGCTCGAGCATTTCATTAAAACATACTGAAAACGTACCAAGTCATTGAAATACTAGTTGCTTTAACTACAAGTAACAGTTTTGTGCATACATTACAACTCTAGCATGCACCCAAAAGTAACAAGATGGATTTACATCCTAATGTATCCCAATAGAGGCAACTTACTTAGTACACAAAGTACTATGTACAAGAGACAAAATTACTACTAACTAAGATCATTTACTTGAGCCTACCTTGAGCTAAGCCAAGCTCCAAGTGTAGCCCTTCACTAGACCTTGTTCTTGTGTACTCTTAGCCTCTACACTGTAAAGGCACAACTTGGTTAGCACATAACTTATACTGCAAGAAACTAGAATCACTAGGATTCTCAATAAAATACCTGCAAAACAGAAAGCTTAGGCCTCGACTATCACCTCAGTGATTAGGCCCGGGATTAGATCCTGCACAATAAAACTAAGGGAATGAGTACTTAAAAGTACTCAGTAAGGATTCCCTTCTTAAATACCTGCAAAGAAATATGCAACAAATATGCAATATGGCAACCAAGCAATCAAACATGCAATTCAAACAACAAACAATCAACAAAATGCCAAAAATGCAATGTATGGATGTATGGTATGAAATGCACACAACACATGCACTTGGGACTTTCTGCACTTAAGTGCCTTAATTCTTGCCGTGAGCTCAAACGGCTGAGGTACTTGAGATACTGGCCCTCGTATCCCGGACACTTTACCTCAATTAAGTCCCATCTACGGGTTCTAGAGTAGGTCGTCACCTATCTCAAACTTACCCGCCTTTACCCTTGATTTATTGTACAGGGTAGTCTTACTATGTGGTTTAACTAGTCAAACCCTCAAGGTTTAACTCAAAATACTACTAGTGGCTCACTTACCAAACCAAATGGCTTGGTTGGGATCGACTTAGGTTTTTCTCTCTATTGACCATATGTAATTGATACTCTATATGGCCAATAAAGAGTCTAAAAACCCACTTAATCCCCTTAATTTTCATTTAAAAACTTAAATATTATGAGTTACTTAGCCACCAAGTCACATTTCTTTTACACTTAACCACACAACTTGACTACCTTCCAAATAACGCACAATTCCCGCCTTAGGAACGAATTCTAGACCCAACCGAGGCTATGGAACGTCTTAGAATAGCCTAGGGATAGAAACCGAGAGTCTAAGTTAATCTTAGGATGGCCGGAAATCGAGGCCAAATTGGCATTTGGCGACGCGGCGCCAAAGAGCAAATGCTTTTGGCGACGCGGCGCCGCCGAGTAAACGTTCTGTGTACAATTTCGCTTCTTGGCGCCGCGGCGCCAATTCACGGACGAATTGGCGACGCGTCGCCAACTCGATTTTCTGGGTTTATGCGACAGCGTCGCTCTTGTACACAAACTACTCAAACTCTCTCATTTCTAATCCAAACTTAATGGGTCTTGTTTCTAATTCATCCCAACATACAAAGCTACAAAACCATGCATTATTTGAGCTTAATTACTTGAACCCTTACCTCAATTTTAGCACACAAGCAAGCAATGCAACAAAGCCTCCTAAGCTCAATTGAGCTTCCTTGAGTTCCAAGCCTAAAACCAACGAAAATTGGCACCCAAACCAATCAAACCAAGACCATTTCTAGCTCTAGAAACAACCTATAAACACACCAAATGATCTCAAGAAGCTTACCTACGAAAATTGGATTCCAAAACAAGCTCCAAAGATCAAAGGAAGCAAGAACACTAGCAAAGGGGCTTAGTGATCTTTCTAACACCTTGGGCACCCTTAATTCAATGAGAATTTGCAAGAAAATGGAAGTTTGAGCTGCCAAATTTGAGAGGAAAGTGGAGCTACGAATTTTGGGAGCATAGAACAATTGGCTAAGTGAAGAAGAAGAAGAAGAAAACTTAGTTTATAAGCTTAATAAGCAACTTCCCTCCCCTTGCACTTAAGTCCTCATACTCTCAAAAACTTCAAATAGCTCACCAACTCACACTCCAAACTCACTTTTCTTTGTTTTAAAAGGTACTAAAGAGCTTCCCAAACTTAATTTTCTTGAACACTTTAGCCACTTAAGTTCTAAATGGCTCAAAAAGAACACTTAGTGCCACAAGTTGTCAAAACTTACTAGGATGATTCTAAAAGCTAGAACAACTAATGGTCTTGACTTAACTATGCCAAATCACACTTAGGAACTCACTTAACTTGATTAAGCTTATGTTACTTGCTTAACAAGGCGCTAATTTGAGGTACTTAATTTCATAAACACTTAATCAAAGTAAATAAACACTTACTTGATTAGTTAACTAGGAGAGCTGTCACAATTGGTCTATCAATATGTTGCTCCATTTTGGAAAAAATATCATTTCATTTATATAAATGTATTGTTCTAAAATATGATATTCACTTTCATAAGAAATGTTGTATCGTAATAATGTTGTTCCATTCAAGGAACAATTATTGTTTTGTTCATATAAATGTGTTGCTTTATAATATGTTGTTCATTTTGTAAGATATGCTATTCATAAAAAGTGACATTTTGTTCAGTAAGAAGTGCTATTTTATTCACAAAAATGTGTTATTCTGTAATATGCTGTTTATTTTGTAAAATGTGCTATTTATAAATTGTGATATTTCATTCAGTAAGAAGTATTGCTTTATTTATACAAATATGTTGTTTTGTAATATGTTGTTCATTTCATATACGGCTGAAAATGAGCCGAACTGAGCCGAGTAGTAAAGTGTTCATGTTCGGCTTAAATTAATTATCAAGCTTGATATTTTGTTCGTGTTTGGATTGAAAACAATACGAACGAGCTTTTATCTGAACGAGCTCAAATCAAGCTCGAGCTGTTCGCTTAAATTAAGGAAAAAATCTAAAATTAATTCGAGTCGAGTCGAGTAGCAAGCAATTCAAGCTTTGTTTGAATTGTATATCGAGCTTTAATTTTTGTTCAGGCTTGGCTTAATAATTATTCGAACGAGTCACGAACGAGCTTTATATCGAGCTGAACTCGAGCTGACCTCGAGCTATTTGTTCATTTTTTCACCCCTAATTTCATAAGAATTATTGTTCATAAATAATGTTGTTCCAGTTAGTAAAAAATGTTGTCCTATTCATAAAAATGTAGTGTTCTTATAAATGTGTTGTTCTACTAGATGTTGTTCATTTCATAAGAAATACTGCTCATAAAAAATATTGTTCAATTCAATGAGAAATGTTGTTCCATTTAGACAAATATTTTGTTCTATAAGGTGTTGTTAATTTCATTAGATGTGTTGTCTAAGACACAGTGACAGTTTTGTAAAAAGTGTATTCATTTCGTAAGATTTGTTATTCATTTCAGTAAGAAGTGTTGTTCTATTCATACAAGTGTGCTGTTCCATAAAGTGACATTCATTTTATAAGATGTGTTGTTCAAGATATGGTGACAGTTTTGTAAAATGTGTTGTTCACTTTGTAAGATATGTTGTTCAAGACACAGTGGCATTTTTACAAATATTACAAAAGTGAATGTGTAGCGAGTTGCACCGCGTGTGCTTTATAACTACTCTAAAACAAACCAGAAACAATTTTGCACTGGTTGGTAGGTTAATTCCAAGTTGTTTAAAAGTGACTCAGCTAAGCAATTAACTTTACCCTAACAAGTAGTTTTTTTTTTGTTCAAGAGACTGAAGGCTTTTTTGAATAGTGATTTGTGGAGCAATTAATGGATCCGCCATCCTCTTCCTTTCTCTTTGAATGGTGAAGGAATTTAAGAGGCCACAAGAAAATCCAACCAAGAGCTAGATTAATGTGAACTCAAAAATGAAAAATACAAACTTAAAAACCTTAAGCTCTTAATAACAAACCTTTCGCCCACACCTTAATTGCCATTTTCATTCTTAGTTACTTAAAACTTTCAGATGCTCCTGCTACTGCTCTACTCAATATTCTTTTCTTTTTCTTTTCTATGGAGTTGGGGTATGGGTGTTTATTCTTCTTGAGAGTCTGGGATATGGGTTTTCACTCCATCATCTTTTCCCCTGAAATAATAGTTTTAGCTTTTTTTCTTTTTTTTTAATAATTTTTTTCAGTGCTGAAAAAATAGTGTTTTTTTAATGGGCCAATAGTAGAATATAATTGAATAACCTAGCAAGCTACTAGAGAGCAAAGGTATAGGTAAAAGCTACACCTAACCCTTATCCTACTAAACAATTGGTATCTACATGGCTAATAGAGGATTTAAGCACCAAGTTACAGTAGAATTTAATTCCTTCATAGTTTAAAATCCAAAATTAAGATAAAGATTTAATCAAAGAAACCATTCTTATGTGATCTAAAAGAGTGTTGTTGAAGATTCATTTGTTTTGAGCCAACCATTTTTTGTTTTGTTTTAAGTGAACCAGACCATCCATATTGTTGATTTCACCATTACATGCTAAGCTTTGTGCATAAAAAATCTTCCAATAGAGAAAGGTGGTTGTGTTAAGAGGAAAAGAGATCTAAAACTCCAACAAAGTTACAACTCCACCATTGCAAAACTACACTCCAACACATGAGGTTTTGGAGTGATTGGTGGGTGGGGAAGAAACGATTGATGATTCAATTTCCTATGTTATACAGCTTGGAGTGTGACAAAAGATGCATGGTGAAGGATATGTTTTGTAAGAATTAGGGAGGGGGCTAGATGTGGAAGAGGAGAATGTTAGGAGTGAGAGAATGTGTCGAATTTGATGAGGTATCATCTTTCTTGTGTAATGTTCAGGCACAAAGCAATTCCAAGGATGGTTGGTTGTGTAACCTGGAGGCAAATGGCACATTTCAAGTAAAGAAACTGACACGAATAATTAAAAAGGTGACTACTCCAATTGCTGCAGGTACTCAAGCTACAAGATGGCTTTCATGGATACCTCAAAAAGTGAATTTCTTTATTTGGAAAATTCTAGAAAATTGGATTCCAAGAAGAAATGATTTCTAAAAAAATGAGTGGAGATAGCTGATGTTTTCTGCCTGATATGCTTAGCGGTAAAGGAGTTAACTGAGGATGTTCTATTATGTTGTAGAGAAGTAATAGAAAGATGGAAATAAGTCTGTAAGTGGTGGAGCGTGGAACAACTATTATCTCTTAATATTATAGAAGCATTAGAGGAGCATGTAGATTGATTCCTGAACCAATGACAAAAGAAAGGATGGCAAAAAGTATGTAGCATAACTCTTTGGCCATTGTGGAGAAAAAAAAATGAAAGTGCATGAAGCATTGCAAGTCAATGATGAAAGTATATTTGGAGAAATTCAATCATACTTATGGTTGAAAAATAAATGTACAAAGTTAAATTGTTACCAAGAGGAACATGTGTGTAATCCTAAACTAGCTATTTCAAATTGGATAAATTAGGACTATTGGCTTGGGTACATGGGATTAAGTGTAGATTTTATAAAGGAGATTTAATGTACATTCATTAAGATCATTTCAATAAAAGTTCTTACTTTCGTTCTAAAAGGGAAAAGGATGTTCTACTATCTCCTATACACCATTACAATGAGGGCATGTAATGTCCAAGGCAATTGCTCTTTTCACTAAATTAGTCATTTTCTGAATGCATGCCTAGGCAGCCTATAGTAGATAATCCGCCCATAAATAGATGAAGGCCAAACTCCTTGGCCAAAGATTTTGTAAAAAAAGTGCCACTGGATTGGAGACTCTAAGCAAGCTTGTCCAACAAATTCCTGCTCAAGGACACTAAAGATAAGATGCTGTGTAGTTCATTCCATTTTCCCTCCACCCTTCCATTTACAATTCTCTGCTAACACCCTCTTTAGGCCTACTTCTTTCTAGACAAGGATCCATTGCCACCACACTACTATCTTTACTCAAGGATAAACAAAAAAAAATCCTATGAAACTTGACTCTCAAAACATCACTCCCTACCTAAAGATCATGCCAAATTCCAACTCCCTCACCATTCCCTACTCTTCAATTCATGGAATTTAATAGATTAATGCCCATATCCAATAGTATAGTCCAGACTCCTGTAATAGCCTGTATATAGAGTCAAGTGAACTAATTCCTAGACTACCCTCTTCTGCATACACCAAAACAAAAAGTTTCCTTCACAATGCTTCTTTCTCCAATTTGAACCTCCATCACCATTGTGACAATAGCATTACATTTTGCCCTTCTAAATAAAACCAATACTCATCCCACCAATTTTTTCATCTACCATCACCTTACTCCAAGAAATCCAATGTATTTTTTTACCTTCCCCTGAACAGCCCCGAAGAAAATTTTTTCATGAAGAATTCAAGTATTCTCAACACTCCAGAAAAGACAGTGAAACAACAAAAAGAATTATAATGGTAAGCTTGAGAGATAAGATTTAAGGAGAATGATTCATGCTTTAGAAGACATAGGCCTCGATTTCAATTGGTTAGTTTTAATTTCATCTAATCCATGACAAACCTCCAATCCAAAGCTTGTTTCATTGAGCTTCTAATCGACAACCCAGTATATTTTAAGGGAAGCCCTTCCACTTTACAGCCAATGTCGTCTACTCATTTTTAAACTTCAACTACCTTAACAAATAGTGAGCACGTCATCCATGTTACATCATAAGTTTTATAAGAAGAAAGAAATGACTATGAAGGAGGAAAATCTAGGATGAAGTATTAGATTTTCACAACTTGACAATGGGAGAATGAGGAAGAATGAGTTCCATTTTTCAGTTTCCTGATATTTGAAAAGTCACAAAATATCAAGTATCGACTAAAAATTGATCGGTCTTAAAAAGTTAAAAAGGAGGAATGACTGGCACATGCTAGTGACTAAAAGTCAATGGCTCCTATCAGTTGCCTTTCTAACTTTCTTTTTTAGTATCTATTTTAGTATATGGTTATTTGTATGTTCCTTTGTAAGCTCTTAATATTTAAGTTTATATATAGGACTTTGTATTTAATTAGCTCCATCTGGTAAGCTTAACTTTTCATGAGCAATGTAATATTTGATTCTTATGTTACCCAATGGCATATTCTTTTTTCTTAATTTGTAGGAAATTGTTATTCTTGGTTAATTGATGATGATGTGTATACAAATAATTTTATCTATCACTGCTATGAATGTGTTTTTTTATTAGGAATAGAAATTTTCTTAAATAAATCTAGCCAAAAGCTAGCAAAGAAACCAACAGACTACATGCAACTCGTTCAAGTAAGAAAGAAGAGCCTTTTGTGAAAACTAGACATAGAAGTCAGGGCTAAGGCACCAATGATCGAAAGACACTTTATCCCGCCTTGACCTCCTGGGAACCTAGAAAAAGAATACATATTGTCTTGATGAAAACACTTGAAGACTATCAATATACTTGTTGCTAAAAATGAGATTACATCTTGCTGACCAAAGAGACCAAAGGCCTACCTTTACTATAGCATCTTAAGCCATGCTCAAATTTAAAGATCTAGCTATGAAAGGATGTTGTTGGAATAGGTGATTAATACTTGGTATAGGCAGAAATTGACCTTCCCACAAAGCATATATTGATTTCCAAATCTACTTCAAAAACTACATTTAAACAGATATCTTTTGCATCCTTATGCATTTGCTTGCAAAAGAAGCAAGGTTACTCCGTGATAGCCAAATCTCTAGATGCTAAATTCCTCCTTCTTGGAAACTAGTCGTGGACGAGAAAAAAATTCACCTTAAGTGGCCACCAAAAGTTCCTTCAGATAATGGGTAACTGGAGAAGTAAACACTTGACACTCCTTTAATGTTTTTTTTTTACAGTGCTTTGACAAGGAATTTGCTACTATTGAAGAGAGACAAAACAAGCTTGTTTGCCCTTGACCTACCGGGTTTAGTAAACAGCCTAAATCTTGAACTTCACTTCTTAGACGCCCTTTTACTTGTCTATTTACTATAGGCCCCTAAACCCAAGAATCCCTAACCCATTTGCCCAAATTAGAGACCATGAATTGTTAGTTTTGAAATCAACCAAAAATTTTAAATATTTCAAAGGAACATTGCCTACCTTTAAATCTAACCAAAATAAAATGGATTTCCCATTACCTAGACTCATGAGAAGCTCTCCTCTAAATTCAACCGCGTGCCCTATACTAGTTATTCGACCCCAAATACAAGTAAAGATAGAAGACCTTAAGTTCCCCTCCTCTTCATACAATGAATAAATTGCTTCCCATCCTCAAGGCTTCTTTTTCGCATTTGACTTTGTACCACAATTTAGATAACAAAATCAGGTTCTTATTTTCTAGATAGCCTACACCTAACCTTAAAAGATCTGCTAATCACAACTTTTTTCCATTTAACCCAGTGTATTTTTCTACTCTTATCTGAAGCTCATTGAAATACTTGCTATCGAAAAGAATCAAGTGTTCTAGAACAAATGACAAGCAATATGAAATGGTGAAAAGAAAACAATTGCAAGCTTGAAAGGCTTGACTTGAAGAAAGTGATTTTAGCTCCAACAGTCATCTTCTTCCTTTTCCAACCAAATAGTCTTATTTTGAATTTTTTCCATTTTTAGTTCCCAAGCTGAAAATGTAGGCTCCCACAAGTAAACCAAGGTATATAAAGGGAAGTGAACCAACTTTGCATCCAATGATATGAGATATTCTTTAAACCTCAAAATTTGGCATATTTGTTAGTCTTGCGCCTAAAAGGCAATCATCAGATGATTGCATTTTACACATTAAGTCATAATATTTTATTAAGGCATTATTCCAATAATTGTGTTTATTGTTTATTTCTATGTAACACAATTAAACATAATTATAACTCTAGAATAATAGTATTCTTAAATGTCATTGGCCGAGTATTGTTATGGAGTGAGTTGCAATAATATATAAAAACTAGCATATGTGGAGACTCATATGAGATATATAATCTACATATTGGTGCAAGTTGGACAACTTGTTTAATGGACCGATTAGTCATGAGAACACTACATGGATCGTTATTTGAGTACATTAAGTGATTCTCATTGTGACATGGTATATGTAGTCCCTTTCTTTGAGGTTATAAAGGTTCCCTATATATGAGTCACATACTTGGATACTTCTCCTTGTTGTTCGTACCAGAGTGAACATGAAGGTAGTCATTGAATATGTCACATATCATGCAAAGAGATTTACATAATCAAGATGAGATTTGTCGTTCTTATATAATGAGGGTGATATCTTTTAGGCCCCTTGACTGAGTGAGATTGAGAAAATGCATGGCCATGCTCAAATGACTTTTAATGGGATATCAATATCATCAGTTTTAGTCAGTTTACTCGAAAATCAAGAAACCATAGATTGGGCTACCTGAAAGTGACACATTCCATGCCTCAAGCTCGGTCTTGATGTCTTAGAGGTTTAGTCAAGTCATTGACTAGTTGGTCACTTAGATAACAATAATATGTTGCTAGATATTGCTAATTGTTTATTATCATAAATGTGATTTATGATCATTACCAATGTAATAGAAGCCCATAGGGTTGCACACTTTGAGTAATTGGACTATTTGAGTGCATTGTTTGGTTTTGATTGCATGATAATTTTAGATTAATTATTAGCCAAATAGTTGAGCCATTTTTTAGCCAAAATTAAGCCTAGTCCAATTAAGGTTATGAAATCTATTTTGTTTGGGAGTTTTGCTTCAATATATATATATATATATGTTATATAATCTTAATTTCGTGGCCGCCCCCTGGGAGGTTTTGAGATATCTAGCCACACTCACCTCTTGCCTCTTCTTGGAGCACACATGCTAGCATTGCAAGCATAAGTGGAATACTCTTGCCAAAACCTAGAGGAGCTGTGGTGGTCCAAGTTGTTCGTGTGGATAACATAGAGAGCTTGAACATGTCAACTATTCAAGTTTCATGGTTCAGCTCAACAGTTGGGTGAAAGATCTTAACCTACTAGGTTTGAAAAATTTTGGTCACTCGATTTACCCCATTTCACTTGGATCCTAGAGCATTTTAGTTAACACTGCTTGGGTTGTTTCGCTCTTAGAACCCTACATTAATGCCTATCTAGCAACTTTTTGACAAGTTTATCTTCAGGCCAGACACCAATTGAAAGCACCATAGAATTCTACAAAGCTACATTTTATTCTAATCTTATCATTTCCTAATAAGAAGTGTGTCATCTGCAAATCACATATTTGACAATTCTATATTCTAGCTTTTGACCTTTTTCCCCTTGACCTTGCTTTTTTTAACTACTATTTCCAGAAAAAAATGTAGAACTTCCACAAAAATTCAAAACAATAAAAGGAACAAATGGTTTACTTGCCTCAAACCCTTCTTCATTTGAAACTCGCTTGTTGAACTTCCATTAACCAAAACTAAGATTGCATCTAACTTTAGGCATCCCTTTTATCTAGCTCACGCATTTATCTCCAAAATTCATCTACTTCATGGTAAAGAACAAGAAATCCCAATTCACAGTGTCAAAGGCCCTTTTGAAGCCTACTTTGAGCATGACAATTTTCTCTTTCTTTTATTTAACATGATGCACTAATTCATTTGTCATGAGAACTCTATTAAAAATATATTTATTCTTCAGAAAGGTAGTCTGCATTTCACTCACAATCAAATGCATTTTCCTTCTCAATCTATTGGCCAGGACTTTTACCATAATTTTATACATAGCCCCCAATAAGGTTGATTGGTTTGTTGTGTTGAAAGAAAAAAGATTTGGTCCTTTTGGTATGAAGGTAATGAAAGATGCATTACTGCCTTTTGCCATTCTACTAGAATCTTTAAAACCCTAAATAAATAGATAGATATCTAAGTATCTTCCAACATTTCTTATAAAATCAAATGTGTATCCAACAGGACCAAAGGATTTTGAGCTGCTGTAGTCCCAAATTGTCTATTTTATCTCATCTTCTATAATAGGAAACTCCACCTCCAAGGCATCCATGTTTGAAAGCTTCTTTAGATTTTTGAAAGATAATGAAGGTTTAACCTAAAGATCCTTCTGGAATTCGTCCCTGAAGGACTTTACAATCTTGTTTTTAACTTGTGCTGATTGTTCAATCCATGTCCCCTTTTTAGTGGTGCCTTTTATGAAGTTATTTTTGAATACGTAATTCATCAACTATTGGAAGTAATTGGTATTCTTATCTCCCCCTCTAATCAATTTGTCCATAGATTTTTGTTTGAGAAAATATTCTTTGACTTCAGCTTGCTCCTAAAATTGCTTCACATTAGACATCTCTGAATATACTCTTCTTTAATTAGAGGCATGGTTTCCAAAAAACCATCTCAAGCATTCACTTTCAACTTTACAGTGTTCAAAGCTGCATCTCTATCACTAAAAACATTCCTGTTCCAATGCTTGAGTTTCTTCTTTAGCTTGTGGAGGTTTTCCTTCAAAACAAAACTTGGTCTGGCCTCAACCTTTTTTTTTTGAGTGGCAAGTGAAAAGAATTTTGTTAAAGAGAAAGAGTACAGGAAATCATGGTGCACCAACAAGAGGCTAGCCATAAATGACAAACCAAGAAATAAACACAAAATTTAAGAATGCATGAAACATATTAAAAGGAAAACTACAACTAGGGCCTAACAAGTGAACTAACTTTAGAGAGTTGCAATAAAAATCAATCCTAACTTGTGCAACAACCACTTGGATTTTGTAGCCAACCTAACCAGGAGCATCTAGCTTTTGAAGACCTACTGGTAACCTAAAGAAAAGATAAAGCTTGAATTTCATCTAGTAGGTTTAAGGGCCAGGAATTTGCCTTGTTGTGCACCTCTTGATTTCTTTGTTTCCACAAAACCCACATCATTTTAAATTTGACTACTTCCTATACCTTGCATTGAGACTTGCTTAATAGATGCGTGTTGGCTTCTATAAGGACTTTGCTAATATCCAGACCTAAAAAATTCCCAAACTGCCACCATGCCCAGACACAATTGCAGATCTACCATGAAGAATATCTAACCAAGCAATGCTCTATCGATCCAACTATACCCAAAGATAAATATTGTTGACTGGAACATCTCTTTGAAGCAAACTGACTTCGGCTGGTAACTTCTACTGTAATGTTCTCTAGATAAATATGTTAGCCTTCCGCAGAACCCAGGTGTTCAACCTGGTTGGTTGACTGGAAGACTGCGTATGGAAACACGCAATATCGATCAACCTCGCCAAAGCTTTAATTGAGTTTGCCGTTTTCGTCAAGCTCCTGTCTCCAATTGTCTTGTTGATTTTTGAACACCTACATTTATTTATAGCATTTTTCAGCCTTTGAAGTTCATCTTACTCGCGCCCACTTAAGTCTCTAACCACCTCAACTCCCAAGATCAGATAACATCTAACCAGTTTCCATGATCTCCCACAGACCCATCATTTTCTCATTCTAGATAAAAAGAAACACGGACAAATTTCTTTGATTTTTCATTCATCCTTCTAGACATTATTCCATAAACTAATACCCTTCCTACATCCTACTACCCGTCTAAAAGAAGAGGAAATGAAAACCCCTAGCTTATCCATCTATAACCCAGCCTTTATTATGTTCCCCAAAACACCACCTGAACACTTTTCTCCTGCACTCCAACTTAAATTACCTTCATCCTCATAGATATTTTTAATGACTTGGGCCCATAAAGCATCTTTTTCAACACTAAAACACCACTACTATTTACCTAACAATGACAAATTTTTCCCTCTTAAACTCCCGACACTCAAGCCCCCAATTTTTTTTTTCGCTTAACAATTTTTAAGCCATTGACATACCTGCCCCTTGACCCCCCAAAAGAATTGGCTCTCAAGATTTTTTAGGACACTCAGAGGGGCACGAAACAAAGATAAGAAGTATAGAGCCGAACTTTCAAGCATAGGTTTAACCAGGGTCAGCCTTCCTCCAACAGATAATAATATGGATTTCTAGGCTGTAAGCTTCAAGTCAAATTTTTCCATCACATCCTTCCATGCTACCACCAAATTCATGTTTGAACCAATAAGCAAGCCAATATATGTGAATGGACGTTTGCCAGCCGAGCATCTGACAAACTCGGCGAAGGATTGTACTTCCCAAAGGCCAACTCCAACACTAATGATCTTTCTTTTACTCAAGTTGTCATCAAGTATAATAAATTAACAATGTTTGATTCTGACTGGCTACCAAAAAAGAGAACATCATCCGTGTATTAAAGGCGAGAGATTGACAACTTCCCATTTCCAACCAAGGCACCCTTGAAAACCCCGTTCTCTATGGCCTTAACCAACACTATATTTAGTGCTTTAGTTGTAATTAGAAACAAGAAAAAGAGGCAACAGACATCCTTGCCTTAATCCTTTTTCCATAGGAAATTCTTTAGTGGGAAAGCCATTTACCAAAACTGAGACACGTGCAGATTCTAAGCCATTTACTCATCTTGGAGTCACCCTTGTTAAACCAAGTATATTTCTGATCACCCCTTATCTGAAGATCACAAACTTTTGCTTGCCTAATAAACTCATTAAAATCAGCTGCCACTCTTTCTTTGAATTTGTATCCTTTCTGACCAAGTTGAAGTCACCAAATATATACCATATTCCCACAATTCTTCTTTTCCAGTCTAACAGTTCATCCCAAACAATCTTCTTGTGAGTTTCATTCTAAGGACCATAAATATTAACAAGAATAATTACTTCGGAGCAACTCATCCACTTGTCAATCATCGCCAAGAAGCCATCTATGATAAACTGATCTTCTTCATGAAAAATATCAGTCCCAGATGCAAAGTAATCCCCCAAATCTACCATGTGTCTTTTTTAGTAAAGTCAAATCTCCCTAACCCCTACATTTAAGACTACTGCAAACATAAATCTCTTGCTGCCACGGTCTCTTGAGACCAAGAAACTCCACCTTCTAGCTTTGGCATAATGTCCCCACCGGCCATCTCCTTGCATCAAAGCCAATTTCACGGACATTTAAGGATAACAGATGCATTTGAATTGACCACACACCCAACCAATTGGAGCCAAAGTGCAAAGAGGTAAGTTTTCGCAATGTCTCCGCCTGAGGCTTTGAATCACCTCTTTGGGACTTCCACATCCGGATCCAGTTCAAAACCAACCAACTTTCCAACATCAGCAACTGACTTTACATCACCTAGTCTATTATTATTCATTGCCTCCAACACCAATTTATTCATACACAAAATATCAGAGTCAAAGTAGAAAGGACCTGTGACCTTTTATTCATGACTCCCAGCTTCAAATTGACATAAAGATTTGGTATGAAAAGAATTACTTGAGCTTCTTTTATCACCACTGGAACTGGGTCTTCCACTCCTCGCAAACGATTTCATCATTCGGGTGCTCAACTTTGCACCCTAGCCACATATGGCCTCTAGGAGACCATTCTTAGGGATGGCAAAATTTGACCCAATCCAAAAACCTGACTTGACCCATTTGAATCCAAACCCGACTTGACCCGATTTAACAAGAAAAGTAAATAACCCGAACCCAGCCTAAACCCGAACCAAATTAAAGTGAAACCCGAGAAAACCCGAACCTGAACCCGAAATGACATAATGACTAAACTCAACAGGACCTAATTTTAACTTAAATTAACATAAAATATATGGTCGGCAAATACTTTAGAAAAATTATAATTTCATATACATGAATGAGTTTTTTCTATTCTATTGATCTGTTTTACATTGTAAAGCGAATGAGTTAGAGCTATAGAAAATTATTAGTGAAACGGTGATATAGAGATAAAAATAATTAGATTTTAGAAATTATAGTACTTTTTCCATCCCATATTCTTTGAAATATTTGACTTTTTCGAATAATTTGAATTGAATTTATTTATATTACTCCATTTGTCTCAAATTCTTCGCATCATTCATATTTTAACAATTAATCTATAATTTTTTGTTTTCAACAATTTAATATATAAATAAAAACCTTTATACATGATTTTTAAATATATATTTTTTAAATTTTTTAATAAACAATAATATAAATAAATTTAAGTCAAACTAGTCAGAAAAGTTAAATGGAGCAAAGAATATGGGATGGAGGGAGATTATTTGTTAGAAAAGATTTTAAAAAGTATATATTTAGAAACTATAGGTCTTTATTTATTATTTAATATAATCTTTTTTTATTTATACACTAAAATGTTAAAAATAAAAAATTATAGATTAATTATTAAATAGTAAATGTTATAAAGAACTTGGCATAAAGGTAGTATTTTATTAAAGAAACTACATATTAATATATCTTCACAAATTTTATACTCCCTCAACCTTAAAATTTTTGATACGTTTGACTTTTTGTTGCATTTTGACTCAATTTTATTCATATTATTGTTAGTTAGAATATATATATATATATATATATATATATATATATATATATATATATAGAAACTACATATTTTGAATTATCATTCATATATAAAGATTTTTTATTTATATATTAGAATGTCGAAAATAAAAAATTCTAAATTAATTGCCGAAAAGAATTGGAACAAAAATTTTGGGACAGAGAGAGTAATATTTTTTATATCTAGTTAAATTAAATTTTAATAAAAATTAAACAAAAAAATTGAAGTTATTCAGCCATTTTAGCTTATGCATTAGTGAACTAAGTAAATCTGACAATTAAGTTGAATTTAGTCTAAGACCCGATAACCCGACTTGATTGGATCTAAACACAAACAAACATAAACTGACCTAATCCGAACCCGAAATTCACTCAACCCGAACCCAAATAACCCGACTTGAACCCGAATACATGCTAACCCAATTAAACCTGAACCTGAATGATTTGACCAAAACCTGCCCTGACCCACCAAATTGCCATCCCTAACCATTCTTGTCTTTTTTTTTTTTTTTTTGCCCTTCCCAAGTATTCTTCTCCTCTTACTCACCACAGGGCATGTCTTAGTGTCGAGTTGGGCCTTTTTAGACCCATAATCATTGTTTGTTTCATAATTCACCGAGCCCACCTGCTCCATTTCTTCTAGATTGTCTGATTGGTCTAACTAAGGGCCATGTCCCCTCCACTATCAATTTTCCCATCTAACTTGTCAAAATATTTACTGCTTCGTCTTGCCCAAATTGATGCCCGCCAGTTACACAATTTTCCTTTCCTTTGTTGGACTTTGTTATCTGATCCCTTGACAAGTTGTATTCCACATTTTTAGAGGCTAATAATTGCCTTTTCAGAACTTCCAGATTGATCTTTTCACTTCCCTGGACTTCTTCTGGTCTGCCAAAATGTCATCCAAGCTATCAGGAACGAAATTATTATCCTCATCTTCTTCAGAATCTGAAGACCAGACACTGCTTGACATTCTTTGGGATGATAAACTAGAATCATCAACAGATCTGAGAGAACTACAATATAAGTTAATCTCCAAGCCCTGAATATCATATAATTTGCTATCCACCTTAATCTTGATAACACATGATATATTTTCCATCATGGGGGTGAAAACACTTATTCTGCTGAAGTTGATCAAAGATTTATATTGAGTAAATTTATCAATCATCAGAACTCTTCAAGAGAAAGTTTACTTCAATTCTCAACCAAGCTATATGTCTTAGACGATTCAAATGCACTATCCAAGAAGCTACCAATTGAAACCATTGATTAAACCATTCTTCACCATCATGGATATATCTAACACTGCCTCTTTAGATGGACATTCCAAAATAACTCTAAGACCACCACACATACTTGATTTTACAATCTAAGAAGCCTTTTAAATCACAAAGGAGCTGAAACATTTTCAACATCTCCAACTGTTTCACTTCACTAACTGCACATCAGCAAAACCACTGTAGTTCTTCGTCATTCTATTCAAGCTGAATTTCGCCCTACTCTTCAGCTTCAGGTTTGTGTTTTCCTCTGCCCTCCAATAATCCACCTTTGTCACAACCTTTTACCACTTCAGCAAAGGATCTATTGTCCCTTTCTGCTTTGTCGACACTGACCAGGCTCTTTAGGACCTCTTCTTGAACAGATTTTTCCTTTTGTCGCAAGGAGGGACCATTTTGGAAACATGAGATATTTTTCGTCATTTTAATCAGCTGGTCCAAATGTTGTTTAACTCCTTTTCCAATTTATCTTTATCTTTTATGTCTTTAAACCTCACAAAGCTGAAGCGATATCCTGGTCTTGTTCTTTTTGCTGCCACATAAACATTTATTATGAAACCCAATCTCTAGAACACCATTCACAGGTGCTTGGCTTGCCAGTCGTCATTGAAATTCATGAAGACGAAGAAGGTTCACTACAACAAAAAGGTTTATAGGTGACATACATTTACCGATGTTTTCAAAATAATGTCAGAAAAAACATATTATTACTGACATGTTTAAAAAAATGTAAGTAAAGAACAATTTAAACCTGACAAATTAAAAAAAATGCAGCTAAAATGACCTCTTATACTTGACATGTTTAAAAAATTGCAACAAAATACCTATCCAACCCCAACAAAATCCAAAAAAAGCAGTCAAAAGTCCACCTAAGCCCAACTAATTTCTAAAATGCAGGTAAATGGTTTGGCCCATTAACAAAGCCCTACCCAGTCCAAAAATTAAGAAAAAGGGTTTGGGGGGGAGAAGGAGACACGTGCGGTGTGCGGCGAGCGGCTTCCTTCGCCATTACTGCCAGTCGATGGCTTCTCAGCGAAAACCTTCATTCGCCAGTGCTTCATTAGCTCCTCCCACGACCGCTTCGCCTGCTCGTCTCGCTACCGCTACCTTTCACAAGAATTCCACATTCCTCGCCCTAAAGCTGGATCAAGACCAAGGGTAACCCAGCCTCTTCGATTTCTTTCCCTTTTCTTTGTTTTCTCCTTTCAATTGTTGGTTGGATCATTTTAGGAAGTGCGAAACCAATAGTTTGATCTCTTTGGGTTTCAATTCTAAATTTTCCAGGCAAACAACACAACCATCGGTTGTTACGAGAGCAAGGGTGCCAATTCCAAAGCCTTCAGGCTTGCTCGCTGGCGGTCAACCGGCATTGTTTCTTTGCGCAATTCCAAATTAAAGGCAAGCCAACCATTCAAGTCCTACTTTTTGTTTTGTTCGAGTTTCGTTGTTTGTACATTTTGTTTGATTGTTTGATTTTCTTTGATGTTGGTTTTCTTACCCTTTCTGTGTTTCCGGTGAACCCAGTGAAATTCTTTTAAGATTTTAGTGTTGCTTCTGCTAGTAAAGATATTAGCTTTTGTTTGCATGAAGAATTTGATGGCCCATTTGATTGGATATAGGTTGCTTCTTTGTTTTAGAGATTAAGTTGTTGAATTTTCTTCGTTGAAGCCTTATTGTTTTGGTTGCTTATGGTGGAAGGAGTTTAGACTTTTGAGAGCTAGTATCTATTGTAATAAGATTCTTTCTGGAATTGTCACTACATGTGCACTGCTCTGATGGTTTGATGGTTGGTTGTTCAGACTGTAATGTAAATACAATAATGCTTCTATTTAGCTACGGGACAAAGGTTTCCTAAATTTGAATGAACATGAAGCAATGCCAACAATATATATATATATATATATATATATATATATATATATATATATAGATATATTGATTTAATGCTTGGTTTGTTTTTTGATCGACGGGTTGTATTCCTGAAAATTGCATTTTTCTACTTTCAAAATCCAAAGATTATGTCATTTAAACAATATATAACATGAAGCGTAAATTCTATAGGTAAGGTAAATTTATATATTGATAAATTTTATAGGTAGGGTAAATTTATGTCATTTAACAGATGCTAGGTTGTAAGGTAATTTGTATATTGCCTTTCTCCTTGTCAATATGAAAAAGAGTAGGTATCAATATGAAACCAATTTGTTGGGTAATTTGTATGTTGCCTTTCTCCTTGTCAATTCGAAAAAGAGTAGGTATCAATATGAAAAATCTATCAATTAGACTGACTTATATTCAAACATTTCTAATCTGATATTTTGAATCATAAATTTTTCTATTTGAAACAAAATTTGTAGACTTTTGCTCTTCAAATTATTTTTTTTCTTTGCTTATGTCCCTCCCTGATTGTTGTTCTGTCTTTTGATCTCTTTACTTTCAGTTTCTGCATTTTGATTGTGGTTGGTTTCTAGGTTCCTTTCATGGTGTCTTCGTTGGTCATTTCTAGTGAGTTATCTTTAGGTCTCATGTTTTCTTCCAACTATGGTACTTGGGCTCTTTGGTGTGTGCTTGGTCTAGTGTTGTTGGTACTTTTATCTTTTACGCTAACCCTTTATATTGCGCCGCTCACCAAAACAATGAAATCCTAGAAGAAGACGCTCGTACGTATAATCTAATTAACATAGTTGACCTTCACTGTTTTTCATGGTTCAGGCCATTCTTGGCTGGAGACTCCATAGTTGCTTCTGCTTGAGCAACTGTAGGAATGGCTGAATGCTTAAGTTGCACTCCTATTGAATACAACTAGAATAAGTACATGAATGTGGGACACTGGCCCTATCAAAAGCAGCTCAGTTTTACACAAAACAATTATGGTGCATATGCCAATTACAGGACTACCATGTTTCTATCTTGCGACTTCTAAATACTTTGAATGCAAAAGCGAAACCTCCTTGAAACTTCCATTACTAAGGACATGCCTTTTGCTTTAAAGGATTTCGATATTCATTTGCTTCAGCTCAGTTTGGTTTTTAAAGGAAGTCTGGTGGGTTGTAACTGAATCAAATGCAGCGAAGTAATAGAAATGATGTTTTTCATGTTTGTGGGACGAAAATACAATAATACGGATGCAATGGACATGCTAAAGTGTTCTCCAAATTAAGCATGCATCAGAGATTCAGAATAGAGCATTATTTCGATGTTGATATTTTGAACTTGAGAATAATTATTGAAAATAGAACTCTCTAAATGGCAAGTTACATGCAGGGGATTGAGGTGAAAGGTAACTAATTTGAGCTTCTTTAGAATTCTGCCCCAATCTTTTAATTTCTCTATTAGTGTTATTCCTGCACATAGACATAGAATTGACTTATTTTTAATTAACATGTATGTTAATTAATTAAATTTGTTAATTAATTATTATCAGATCATTTCCCTTTAATTTCTTTTTGGTTTTTTTTCTTGGACTTTTAATTATTTGATCAAGGATTTAGAATTACAGTTCTGGGTTTGATTTGAAATTGTTGTGATATGTATTGAAAATTAGTTAATTGATAAAAAATGCTTAAATTTTGTGAAAATAAGAATCTGTGTATGCCTAAGTGCCAATAGAGTTCAAAGTGAGTTCAAAGAACTGCCTCCAATCCCTTATATTTGGTCTAGCTAATGATTTGTATTTAATTTTGTGTGCAAGGACTTCACCTGCTTACTGCTACTTAGTTCCTTGGCAAGATGACCTTGATTGTTGAACTGGATTGTGGTCAAATCTTGAGACCTAAGGCCTGAGGTAAATAATGCTTGGAAATCTTGAATTAGTTCATAATTTTTTTTGTTTGTTGCTCTGACTTTTGTTTTTGTGTTTTTGGTTAAAAAAAATTATTTCCTTCCTTGTTCTGGTCTCATTGGAAATAAACTCCAACACCCTTTCTGAAGTTTCCACAGCTGATTCTGAAGTCTCCTCCTTTTTTGCACTATTGCTTGCTGCTGTAATTTGTCTCTTAAACTATAAGTTTCACTATCTTCTGATTTTAGTTCACTGACTTTAATGAATGCGTCTAAGTGTATTTTTGGATGAATGAAAGTAGGGTGAATACAAAGATTACTGAATGCGTCTAGTTTTATTTTTGGATGAGAAAATATTAAGGCATTGTAGAGGTTTGGACTTGGTCTTGGTATTGGTGGTGCTTGTAGAGGCTTACATGTAATACAGGTGTCTTCTTGGACTTTAGTAAGGATCTTTGGAACTTTATACATGTAATACATTGTTGTTTGACTAGCTAGCCACAACCAATATCGCATACATAACTTCTTTTTTTTTTTTTAGATGAAACGCATCATTAGTTGAATGTTTAGATAATTACGAGGGAAATGCAAATGCGTATAATATTTATAGTATTTGTTTTTTATTCTAGATATTTTTAATGAGTTATCTTTAGTTCTCTATTTTGTATACTGTGCATTATTTTGATCAAGCAGAAGCCCTATCCTTGGTTTTTGCACTACTCTTACATATATATATATATATATAAGAACAATGTCCTTCTGGGTCTGAAAATTCTGAAATTATGAACGTTTTGTGAAGATGGATTTTTCTTCTGTTCATGGTCAACTCTAAAATAAATACATTGCTACAAATTTGTCAGAAAATGACCTTGATTGTTGAACTGGATTGTGCTCAAATCTTGAATTAGACCTAAGGCCTGATGTAAATAATGCTTGAAAATCTTGAATTAGTTCACAATTTTTTTTGTTTATTGATCTGACTTTTTTTTTTGTATTTTTTGTTAAAAAAAATTAGTTCCTTCCCTGTTCTAGTCTCATTGGAAATCAACTCCAACACCCTTTATGAACTTTCCACAGCTGATTCTGAAAGTCTCCTCCTTTTTTGGACTGTTGCTTGCTGCTGCAATGAGTCTCTTGAACTATAAGTTTCACTAATTTGTGACCAATGATCTATCTTCTGGTTTTAGTTCATTTACTTTAATAAAATTGTTCAAGACTTTATTAGCAACCTGAAGAATGCATGAGATCAGTATCTTTTTTTTATCAATGTCGATTCTTTTTGTATTTAATTTCTTAACTCTTTGTTTTTTCCAGTAACTCTTTGTCTTACCCCTTTCTGCTTTAGATTTTTTAGATACCTTTTTTGGTCATTTTACTATTAACATGGGCTGAATTACCTCATCCAACTTTGAGTTATACATTATATGCGTAATAGGTTAAAGCAAAACAAAAGTTGGATGAAAAAGTGAAAGAGAAAGAAAGATCTAAGGAAGTGCTAGCGGCACTGGAAGATTATACTTTTGTAGAAGTTATAGGCGAGGATTACCTTGGCCGTGTTAGAGGCATGGGAAAGGGCCAAACTCATTCTTCTTATTATGGGTCAACCTCTTGATCACATGCTGCCCATGTTAAGTCCATAAAGGTACAGCAACTTTAAATTGAGGTGCAATAGATGAGATGTGAAATGAAGGAGAAAGATGATAGAGTTGAAAATCTGGAGAAACAAGTGAAGGAAAAATATGATCGTTTGGAGAAGTTGGAAGAACAAGTGGCTCTACTTCTACAAAAGTTTAAACTCTAACTAGTTATCTTTTATGTTCACATCAAACATGACATAATTTGTTGTGGCATTCTATTTTATTAGGTGAAGAAAAAGTCCAAGCAGAAGAGGATGTTTCATGTTGATAAGTAGATGTCAAGCAGAAGGCCTCAAGGTAAATCACTTTCCCCTCCTAAGATTATCTGAGATTATCTGTTGGTAGTTCTCTTCTTGAGACCTCTTGTCTTACCATTAATTCTAGTTGATCTGATGCATGGCTATGGGATTGGGTTTAAAATTTGTGCAAACTTGGAACTGCTTTCTGCCAAGATTAATCTCTCTATGCTGTATCTTATGAACAACACCAAAATTTCTGGTTATTATGAACAGTAATCTTGTGTTAGTAGTTAGAATGTAGTTTAATTAGAATGCATTCGGCTTAAGCCTACAGGTCCAAACTTTCTGGTTATTATGAATAGTAATTTCTCTATATTTCAGTTAATTTGCTTAATGATTGTGGTTAAGTATGCAACAAACTATGCGTCTGGTTTTATTTTTAGATGAGAAAAGAATAGAGCCTCATGGAACTCATAAAATGCATTTGTACTTGTTTTCAAATTCAGGTACCTTTATCGATTTGGTACTTAGTATCGGTTTGCTAGGATCAAAGACAAGTTCAATTGTAGACCAATTTTGCTTGCAGAACCCACCAGCCTTCTCCTCTATTATTGGTCGTACCTAGTTCATGCCAATCACATGATGTGGCGGAAGGAAGAAAGCCACCCAGAGAAGTGAGGTCGTTGGACTTGAAGTCATTTTTTGAGTTAGTCTTTGTATTGAACCTTGGACATCCTATTACTACAATAGTAATTCATAATTATTTAGAGTTTCTACGTGTATGAATTTATTACAATTTTTATTAATTAAAAATTTTCATTATTCAATATAAATGTTCATGCAATTTTTATTGATGATAATAGTGTAGTATTATGATCTCCTACTGCGAAATAAGTGAACAATGATATAATAGAAGAGAAAATTAATATTCCAACTATCCTTTAATAGTAGCGTTTTTTTACAAAAATGCTGGAAAATTCATGTACATTGCCGACATTTTTTGAATAAAAATGCTATTGAATGTAATACATTAGTGATGTTTTAAAAATAAAAAAGTGACTAAATATGATAAATTTACTGGTGTTTCTTGTCAAAAGCGTCACTATTGGTTGTCCTTTACTTACATTTATAAAATGCAGGGAAATACCTAAAACCTTTACCGACGTGTACCTAGACGACATTTTTTTGTGCCATTTTTAAATTGTCAGAGAAGGTGAGGCCACGTTTTAAAAACGTCACTAAAAGTTGAAAAAAATGTCGCTAATAAACCATTTTGTTGTAGTGGTTGTAGCTATTTCATTAATGATCCTAAATAAAATCCTTGCTGAAATTCCATCTCCTGTACCATTCTCTAGCATTTGGCCCTTTGCTCTCACTCTCTCTCTCTTTCTATCTCCAAAATTAGAAAATGAATAACTTGAATCTGCCTCCATTCACCCTAGCAATGGAGATGCTTGCATAACTAATAAAAAAAAAGGCTTCAAATCCTCATCAGAGTCAATAAAACAAACTACCCACTGCTACATGAGTGGCCTAGTTTCTAAGAAAATCAAATATGGGCACGCACACACATAATGGCGCTCATAGTAGTGATGAATTACTTGCATGTCAATCTCGAAAAAATCGGCTTTCGTTGGAAACCTGTCGTGTAGAGCTCGCCAAACCAAGATGTTCAGCTTGAGGGGACCTAATTAATTCCACCCATCGACAGGGGATAACATGCAGTATAATTTCATCCGACAGCAATGTTGTGTAGGCACCGTTCCTCGTGTGTACTAAGCTCCCATGCGTTTGAATTGGCGCGCATGGAGAATTGCATTACAAGTTAGAGCAAGAAAATGAACGAAAAAATCCCAATTGATGGTAGTGACTAGCTAGGTGGTGTACCCATATCCATAAACTTGTAAATTTGTCAGTGCAAGCGTTCGGAGTGAGAAACAGCGACGGAAAAAAAAGTCATGGTGATGCACCTTTAATCAATAACTAATCGCCATCCTTGATTAGCAATAGTAATTCAAATATGCAATATACATTCTTTCAGAGACAAACAAACCCAAAAGAAAGAGACGTGAGTGAGAAATAAGTAAAGATAACACCACACATGAGCAACATTGATTTATGCAAAACAGATAGATACAAACATGAGGGAACACAAGACAAGAGATGGGTTGATCATACTTGGGTCTACTTTTATTTAAATCTCCCGAATCTATGCATCCCCAGGGCCAACATAGAATTACTCATAAAGAAGGTGTACGGGATGATAATGGGGACCTTTAGCAAGCTGGCGCTTGAAGTGCGCAGTAATGCTCGTTCTCTGGAATACGCTCTCACCGGCGTCCCACTTTGCCTTGATAAGTAGAGTCTCACCCTCCCTAAAAGAAGTAGAGTCGCAAGCGTGCAGCTTCGAGCAGCTCTTTAATTTACTGTAGATTTCTTCTTCAATGTGTCCCTGTTCACACGCAGAACTGAGGAACTCTGCGAAAACCAACTGGACATGTGTAGTTTGATGCAGAGTTAGTAGTAGAGCAATGAAAAACTTGTTACATCAGTTGATATGTGTGTGCGCGTGCGCGTGTATATAACGTTCAGCATTATGGATTATGCGTATGCACCTTCTGGTTGCCATTGATCCAACCAAGGCCGAAGTAGTAGGTTAAATTGGTGTCCACTGAGTAGCCCCTTGTATATTACATACCCGGACGAGATCAAGCCAGTGGGTTCTGTCGGCAAATCGCAAGCGCAACCGCACTTGTCCTCGGTTTGGTGTAAGAAAGAAGCCACCTCACCATTTTCAATCACCATGGGGTAGGGCAGGCCGATATACTCAGCGCCGAAAAAATCAAGGTTCCGAACATACTCGAGTTTGAAGCCGAGATCGTTCCTGAGCAGGACATAGGTGTTCTCTCCATGCTTCTGAGCCTCCAGCGCTTGCATGTCTTCTAGCGTTATTGTGTAAGGGATGGGAAGCGGTTTTATTGGGGTGGGTTTGGGAGGCTGAGCCACGGCGACGTTGTCGGCGACGGCTACTGCCATGACCTTCAGCCGGCGGCTTGCGTGGTTGTTGTGCTTCATAGCCATTCCCAAAGCCACCGCGGCCGATGCTGCCCCAGATTTACTCTTCCATCCTGCGAATTGGGGCTTCATGCTCTTTGCCGAGCTCATGATCGGGGTGCCCAATACGTTGCACGACATCTTTCAGCTTCCTTCAAGTTGTACCTGAAAAGGAAAGACTATACTTGATAGTGTTTCTTTTTTATCGGCCAAAAAGAATTATTCAAATAAGAATAAAAGTACAAACATAACTATATGGAAAAGTTATATGAGTAAACTGCCCACTAAAGAGAGAGAAAAACAAAGCAAAAAACAACAACCAAACCGGAGAAGACCATATTTTGGAGAAGGCTACAAACCCATGTCACATGCATAGAAACATAGACTTTGTTTGGGAACACTGTCAGCCTTTAACTTTAGAGGTTGAAAAAGTTATCTAACTGTAATTTTGAACATTAAAATTTGAAAAAACTGTTACAACTATTAATAATTTATTTTAAAATTTAAATTTAATTTTATACGTTATTTCAAAAGCAAGCCATAACTAAATATCCCCACAATCAATTGAATCCGAGAGGTGGGAAAAGCCTTGTCATGTACTTTTTTGTATGTAATTGTTTGAGTTATTTTTCTAAAAATATTTTATGAGCAGGGAAATTATATAAATATATTCCTTTACCAACATTTGAATCTAGAAGATTAAATCAGTTTTGAATTACTCAATTTATCACAAGAAAAAGACAATTTTTTATAGAAATATTAAGAATATTGTGCCACATGAATATAATAAATGGTATGTTTTATCATGGTTTCGTTTAACCAAATCTCATATCCATTTAAACATTATGAAAGTGTCACAGCTAATATTAAAAAGTAGATGTGTATGTATATAGAATGACAAAACATATATACTGTAACGACCCAAATCCAGAACTGGTCAACGGAACACCTGCCCACACCACATGGGCTATCCTTTTGAAAAAGGATAAACGCTAGGTGCTTATGTTCTGGAATTGGAGCCTATATATCCACATAAGGCTTCCCACAATTCACCAATGTGGGACATGGGGGTGTTACAAACTTCCCTCCTTATGTACCCAACGTCCCCGTTGGGGTCAATCGGATTACTTGGTTCCCTGGACCAAGTAACCTCTTTAATCGGACTACTTAGGCCCTGGCCAAGTAGCCTCTCGAATCCAGGATCAGTCCCGGTAGACGATGCATGTGCATACCCACTATGTCACACCATCGTGGTCCCGGGTCGGCTCTGATACCATTTGTAACAACCCAAATCCAGAACTGGTCAACGGAACACCTGCCCACACCACATGGGCTATCCTTTTGAAAAAGGATAAACGCTAAGTGCTTATGTTCTGGAATTGGAGCCTATATATCCACATAAGGCTTCCCACAATTCACCAATGTGGGACATGGGGGTGTTACATATACATATCACATGACGAAATTCAAAACGTGAACGATTCTTGGTATATGATTTTCCTATATTTTTTTCTTTCGCATGCGTTTTACAGGATATAAAAAGAATATAAAATATAAAGTAATCTAAAATTGATCATAAATGTTAGGAGTTATTTGAAGTTTCAAAGAAAACCAAAGGACGAAAGGAAATAATAATGTAACAATGAATAGTAAGAGATATTACCGATGAGATTGGGATGGCTGTGGGAAATCCAGGGCATGAATGGTGCCTTATATAGGCCTTTTTGCCCACCCAAAAGACAAACGGAACCGTGACTCATGGCCCTTGGAAGACACTAACCGGTTATCGACCACCCGACGACAAACGGTTTCGTGCCTCACGCCTGAAGTCAGACAAATTAGGACCTTTCAAGCTTCCTTAATCGATTTCCACGTTCTAGTTTTCTTTTAGTCACTGTATAATAAAGGGTTTAAGTCAGTCATGAATATATAAAAAATAGGAAATGCTTATTGTATTTGATTTTTACTCAAATAACTATAATTCTAATTATCTTTTTTTAAATAAATAATATATTTCTTATTAGTTTCAATTTTATATTTTTACATAGTTTTTTATTATAATATTTCTTTAGAACTATTCTCATGTTTGCCATCCATTTTAAAAGATTCCTTATTGTATTTTATTTTTATTTATTATAATAATAATAATAATAATAATAATAATAATAGAATGTAGAATAGGCTACAAGTAATACCAGTTGCAAAAGAAAATAATAGAATTTTTTTTGTTTATGATAGTAGAGTACTTATAAAAATTTTTCTTCATACTTTTAATATCTTATCAAAAATTTCAAATTTTCTCTTCTCTGTGTGAAATTTAAATTTAATAGTATGCAACTTATTAAGAAAAGATCTTAGTTGAATTGACATAATACTAATATGTATTTAGAAATGTAATAACCCTAGAAATTAAGAAAAAGAAAATTACCAAATTACCCTAAATATAAAACTTACCATTTTATCCTCAATGGTATTTTTGTAATTTTACCTATTAATTTAAAAAATCAATGTAATACTAAGAATCATGATTCTTAGATAATTTATTTAGTAGTTATTAAGTTAAATTCCAAGCCAGAAGCTTAAAGTCATTTTCTTTAAGCTAATGGCATTTTTGTCCTTTTCCAATTGAGCATCGAATGGAAAATCTGAGAGTGACGTTGGATTTTTCTTGCGAAAAGAAGTCAAAAGAAATCTGTCTCACTCAATTCTGAATTCATTTGCTTAGGTTCTATTAATTTGGCCAACATGTGCATAGTTTAAACTATGTTCGTGCTTTTGTTGTATAGAATAATTTCTCAACTAACCATAATCTCTAATTTATAAAACACACAGCCACAACACCTCAAGAATATTGAATTTTAAAAAAAAATATATATTATCTCCTTATCTTTATTTTCTTCAGTTAAATCACATTGAATATTATCTTGCCTTTATTCATTTTCTTTCCTTTTCAATTTTTTTCCATGTCCCTACAAAGCCAAGAGCCCAAATTTATGTACTAGACCTAGGCTAATTCCTTCTCTTCTCTAATTCTTTTCTTTCACATAGCTGCCACAACAACAAAACTTATAGCCATGGCTGCCATTTTCCAATTTGCCATACTTGCCACTTTCTTCCAGCCATGGCCACATTTTGCTTTCCTATTTTTTTTCTTTTTTCAATTAGATAGCCTCACAATTCCTCCATTGTTCTTGGTCTTTCTCATTAAAGTGGACAAGAAGACATTACACCAATAGATCGTCATCGCACTCTCTGCTCCGTTACCGACTTGATCGCATTTTTTTTTGAGCTGGTGTAACTCCAACCCTTTAGGCTTCATTTCTCCATCATCCAAGCAATTATGAATGTCATTTAATTCCCTATTATTGCCTAGGTTTATTTAGTTGATGGAAAACCACATCTGAACACCAAAAGCGATCTTACGCGTATTGGTGATTCCGAATTCATTTGTGTGAGTATAAACTATTTGAAATCACACTTTTATTTTTGTTTCTAGCACCTAAATACCTTATTTCTATTCCATATTTCGTTTCTAGGTTTTCCTTATTCAAAATTCTAGGCTTCTACACCCGTTCCCGATGCGATCGGACACCTACTTACACCTGAGCCTTGGTAAGCTGCTACAACATTTTTGGAATTATTTTTTGTTGAATAGTTCAGACCTCACAGCCTTGTTAAGTACATTTTCTTTGTTGTCCAAGTTATTATAGTGGCCGAGGAAATCCTTACTTAGCACTTCTTTGGACTCCCTGCACGCTAGAGATCCCGAAAATATATTGGTAATCAAAATAAAATTTTTCCCTTCCAAGTTCAATTTTTACAACCATTAATTGAGCATATAACTCAGTGTATTGGCTGTTGTAATTTTAGGATCAATATTAAGAAGGCACCCGACATGATCCTGAATAGAGACGAGGCCACCGAAGACACCCAGAGGCCCTTTTTTCCCACTAGGTAAAATTTCGGCCTAAATGTCAAGAATGTGACCATTCCAAGTGCCATTTAGGAAATTTTCAAATTTTAGCATATTATCTAATTTTCTACCTTACTAACATTTTGTAGTACCATTCTAGGAAACACCCCATTTTGCCGTGTTATTTCGTACTAGGTGAGGGGAAATAGCAGGTTAGTTCTCATGGGCCCTCTTAGGCCTAAAATAAGCATAAATTCAAACAATAATTTTTAAGTAAACAATTGGGTTAAATAGAATATTTAAATGCGTGTGAAACATGGGTAGGGTAATTAATTAATTCTTCTAGAAATTTTATTTTATTTATTTTATTTTTGTTCTCTTACATTAAGATGTAATTTTGGTTGGTTGGTTGCATGGTTGTAATGATGTGATATATGATGTATGTTTGGCGCTAGTATCATGCTAAGACTATTTGTAACAAGAATTAAGTTAGCAGTATGTTACAACCGTTTGAATAAACCCGCTAGTACCATGTTTAGTGCCAATAAGAAAAACACCTCTAGTACCATGTTTAGGGCCGACAAGCTCACTAGCAACATGATGAGATTGAAAGCAACCGTTGGTGGCATGTTAGAACCGTAATAAATTACTATAAGCCTATAAATAAAGAATCAAGAGCGTAAATGCTCATGAGATAGGAGAAGAACATTTATCATAAACACACTTAAAAAGATATCATTGATTGTCATATCATCATGTAATAGCAAGCTAAGATAACAAGATAAAAGAAATAGGATGCACTAGAATCACGGCACTCAACTGAAAATGGCTAAAATAAAATGAGCCTTGGTCATGCATTAATTGACTATTGTATATGATTGATGTTTGTCATACATAAGATTGCATTAAGTAAAAGATTTGAAAAGTAAGATAAAACACGAACAATGCAAAGTTGGTGACGAACCATATTTACATGACCTGACGAGTCATAAATTTAGAAGAAAGGTTCAAAATGGATGATTTGAACCCTAGAGGCATGTTAGGGTGGCAGCGGACCATCCCTAGTTATGACCCGATATTGATATGGAGTATGTAGATATGAGTTGTACACTACCAGACCATAGCTGGCAGGGGACCATACTTATGGCTGGTATCACAAAAGGCTCTACCTTGGCATAGGTATCCTGATATGCTCTAACTTGGTGGCATTTATGTTAGGTTTCTTGGGATTTTCATTTAATTATTTTGATTTAGTTTCTTATTATTTGGAAAATACATTAAAAGAAAATTTGTTACCTCATATTTCTTAAATTACTTTTAATTGATTGCTTAATAACTCCAGAAAATTAAGATGTTTTCCAAAATTAAGATTTCTAAAACTATGGGTGTTACAGTTTGGTATCATAGCCAAATTCGAGGAAGGCAGCGACCTCACTCAGTAAGTATGCTTCTTGTTTATTTACCTTAATTAGAGACCTTGGGTAGGTTGTGAAAAGTTTTCCATAATTAAGCATAATGTGTTAGCAATGTTAGAAACAAAAGTTAATAACTTGGCTTTCAGTAAGGGCACTTGTAAAACAATATACCAATTAGTTTAACATCTAAAATGAGATAAAAGTTAGCTAAAGCCTCACATAATGTTATAAGTTAAAAGTTACTTCCAAAGTTGTTTAATTGCTCTGAACTAAACCTTTCCTTTTTTAGGTCATGGCCCACATGAGTATCTTGCCTTGGGTTTTGGACAAATTGCACAGGATGAGCCGTAACCTCGTGGTCGAATATGACCTCCACGGGGTTAAGGTCTGCATGCTCCAGTGCATGTACTGGACATGCTAAATCATGGGCAACAAGCCCAAAATCTTGGTTAGTAGGCCATTGATGATCCATTTCATCAGACAATTATTACTTTAGGCTAGTACTTTCAAAATTTGAATGAGAGAGAACAGTAGCCTTATGGCCTAGCCAAATGTCAGCATAAGGCCAATCTCCTTGAGCAGTTCAAAAGGCTAATTGGTGAGTATGCTGGTGGGGTAAGCCCTACTAAAGCTGAGGAGTGGATCAAGGCTTCAAAGAGGACACTTTTAGATTTGAGAATTCCAGGTGAGGAAAAGGTGGATTTAGCTACCTTTAGCTTGATTAGGGAGGCATAGACATGGTGGGAGGGCACTCAACTAAGGGTTCTAAGGACTGAGGGTAGATATATCACTTGGGAGACTTTCATGCAAACTTTCTTTGGTCGATATTTCTTTGAGGCGATGAGGAATGGGAAGGAGTAGGAGTTTCTTGCACTAGTATAGAGGAGCATGACAGTAGATCAGTACAAAACTAAATTTAATGCCTTAGCCCTCTATGCTATGCACATTGTGACACATGAACCAAGGAAAATCAAGAGGTATGTTAATGGTTTATGTGATAAGCTGGTAGATAATCTGATTATACAGAAGATTGATACCTTCGAGAATACGGTATCCTTAACTCAAAGGGGTGAGGTAAGGATGAAAAACAAACAATTAGTTAGACCTATTGACTTGAGCCGTGGTCGTATACCATCATGACCTACACATGCAAGCAGTTTCTGCCTTATAGCGCAACCGAGACTTGTTCAAGGGTGAGGACAACTTGGGCAATGACAGCCAATCAACAGCAGAACTACTCGACCACAACTTAATGGAGTAGGAAAACCAAGAATGAGACCAATTGTTCAGGGCCAGGGAGACCTTAGATACCAGAATTGTCGTTTCTTTTACCCAATGGAAGGGCGGTGTGTGACCTGCTTCTACTGTGAAAAAGTGGGACATCTATCTAAGCAATGTCCTAAAAGGGATGCTCCATTAGTAGCACACGCTTCACCAACAACGTTAGTAGGCCCACCAACAAAGAAACCTCGTGTGACAAGACGTGTTTATGCAGTGATAGCTGAGGAGGCAAAGGATGCCCCATGAATAGTGTAAGGTATGCTGATAGTTATAGCCTTTAATTTTGAAGCCCGGTAGCATCTTCGTCCTATGACATTGTGAATTCAGGAGGGACTTCCAGTGAGGGAGGACGTCTGGAGCAAAGGTTTCCCAGGAGGGTCTGCCTGAAACACTAAAAAAAAAAAGGGTTAGGAGGTCGCCGGGATGCTTTTTCGAGGAGGAGCCTCCGACGCCCAAGTCAGTGTTTTGGGAGGAGAAGGGAGGAGGCAGGAAAGTGAAGGGTTCTTGCCTGTTTCGTGTTGTTCTCAAAGAGAAAGGGTTGGGATCCTTTACTGAGGTCATTTCCCTGGTATTTATAGGAGTGTACGGCCCGTTTAGATCGCGACATGGGTTCGGTCGGATGTAATTTGTATTTCTAGGCATAGGGAACCGCTAGCCGTCTGTAGGTTCTTTGGGCCATGGGCCGAGACAGAAGTAGTCTTACATGACAAGACGTTGACAGCGTCGGTGCGTCAGACTGTGCTTTAGGGCGGTGTGTAGCGCGTGCGGGCGACATTTCAGAGGCTCTTTAAATGCTTCTGCTGAACTCCCGGGGTCCCTTTGGACGAGGTCGTCCTTCGGAGCGAACACCCCTCTTAGGAAATCGTACTAGTAGTTCGGGGGATTCCCTAGCTCTGGAGTTGTTCCTTCGAGGGGATTCTCTCCTACTGAAAGTGGCCGGTCCTTCTCCCCCGACAATGGTTCATTCAACTTTCTGAGGGAAGCCACGCATTAGTTTCCCGAAGTTTACGCTGTCATCCTCGAGATTGTTGGTGTACTACTGAAGTCTCATGTCCGAGGTGTCAGACTTCGTCCTTTCCGAGGTTGGTAGTGGCACCCCTTGTGGATGACGCTGGGTTTCCCGATCGTGATGCCTGTCTGAAGTTTATAGACAAAAGGAGCGATAGCCCTTTGGCTATCACATGCCCCCTTTTGGAAAACCGAAGTGAAGACTTCGGCTTGTAGACCCTCTGAGGGTGCTTTTCGGGATCCAAGGCGTAATGTTTGCATCAAAGATACACTTGTTACCCAAAGACATGGGCTGTTCACCCAGGTGTCACTGCCTGCCCTTTGGTCTTCTCGAGGTAACCCACTTTTTCTTTTGCAGGTCTATGTAGCATCGCGTCTCGTAACTAGGCGTGTCAGTCTAGAGCGGCGTGCCCGGGTTTTAAGGGTGTCAGAAAGCGTGTTCCTTGTTTAGCGTGACGATTACCACGTGGCACGTGGTGATTGGAGGAGGCTGCATCGGTTACGACAAGCATGTCTTTTCATGTGCAGAGGGCAATTATGGTGACTGTTCGCCTTTGCGGAGCATTTATGACATCGATTCGACTACCCCTCCTCAATCTATATAAACCTTCTTCCATCATAACCTCCTTTTGCTCTGCTTTTGCTTTTTGCTTTGCTTTTGCTTTTTGCTCTACTTTCAACTGCTTTTGCGCTTTCCCTTCTTCTTTCGCGGCAGTGCTATCGACGGGGCAATTTTTGGCAACCTTTCATGACGGCATCTTCAAATCCTAATTTTGGCAAGACATTCAGTGGGTTTTGATTTCTAGGGTTCTTCGGTTTTCCTTGTTTTTTTGTTTTTTCTAAGCTTTCCAGAAGTCATTTTTCCTTTCTCCGAAGTTCCTTTTTTCGCCAATCATGTCTTTGCCTACCCCTCTTACGACTGTAGCACCCATCCCTGAGAGCTGGCAACCTCTCATTCAACACCCTTGTTGTTCCACTTCGGAGCAATTAGCGAAGTGGACAACTAAATTTTTTCTTCCTTCCTATGCCACCATGAGACTTCCTTGTCCTGCCAAGCTTTGCTTTATAAACTTCAGAAATGAGGTTACCATTTTTCGTGCCTAATTGAAGGCCGGACTTTGGTAACCTCCCCCGAAGATGATTTGCGACTTTTGCCAATTTCATGGCATAGCCGTGAATCAACTTCTGCCGAACTCACACTACTATTTTAATGTCTTCCTCTATATGTGTGGTGTCTTCAAAATAGAACCCCCATTTTATCTTTTTTTTGCAGTACTACAAGCTCTACTCGGTCCCGAAGGGTGGCTTTTATTTCATGCTGCCTCAAGGATCAGGGAGCAAAAAATACATGTTCAACTTCGCTACCAAGGATAGTTAGTGATGGTGGCAAAGGAAGTTCTTCTTTGGTCGCATGTCCTGACCAGATGGGCTTGGGGAAAGCTGGAGACGGATGTCGTGTACCCCAAGAAGCTGGTAACTCCCGAGTTGGCGGCGAGGTTTGCGGACTTCGACAAATGGATCCGAGCTGTCGCCAACTGGGACGCTGAGGTCCCTTCGCGCTCCCTCTACCCCTTCCCCATCATGTGAAAGTTGATGACCAAGGAGGTTCTTCGGGAGTTAGGGGTAGTGAAGGAGCACAAGACGGACCTCGTCATGCCAGCTCCTGCCATTGCCGGGAAGAAGTCCTGGCTAGTAAAGCTCCTTCGGAAGGAGCTTACTTATGAAGCCTTCTGTAAGCGTAAGTCATCTTCAAAATTTTTTACTATAAGTATCCATCTAGACTCACACTGATGTTTTCCTTCTTTTTCAGAGATGGGCGATGAGTCCACTGCTTACTACAAGTCTCTCTTCCTCGGCAAAGCCAAAAAGGGGGAGCAAATGAAGAAGGTCGCCTCTAGGAGGTGTAAAACAAGTGGGAGTGGGCCGTCCTTGGCCAAGCGGGCAAAGAAGGACACACTGCCTCCGCCTCCAGAGGTCACCGAGGAGGTTCGTGGCGAGCCCGACTCCCCCGCCGCCTAGCCAACCGAGGTGGCCTCCGACGCCGTTTCCCAAAGTCCCACTACTTCGGCGACTCTTCTGGATGCTTTGGCGGAAGTTCCTTCTGCCAAAGAGCTCGAAGAGTGCTGAGAGAGCAAAGGCAAACAAATTCCTGCTGGCGTCGAGGAGGTTCGGGACTCCGACAACGATGTCAACGAGGTGCCATCAGGTTTGTTCTTTAGACAAATTTTAATGGCTCTATTTTTGTGACTTGAGGATCATTGCCTTAACAGAGTTTTGCTTTGTCTTTGCAGAAGAGGTGGCACCTTCAGTGTGGATGGTGGAGCATGCCCAGAAACGGGCCCTTCGGGATTCCCAAATCCCTAAGGACAAAGTTCCGAGGGAGCCTTTCTAGGCTTTCACGGGGGACATGAACTTGTTCTCCGCTAACTGCCAGCAGATGGCCCCTCAAATGGCGAGGGGGGTCCTTATCGAGGCCTCCTTCAAAGCCATCTCCGAGGCATGCGCGGATGAGGAGTCTCTCGCAGCAAAAATTTCTGAACACGTTTCCCAGGTATACTTTGGGCCCTTGGCTTTTCCTCCTGATTTTTTTTCTAAGTGTTTGGCTTATCTTCCTTTACTAAGCGTTATCTTTCTTTTTTACAGCTCCTGGGGTATAGTGGTTTCCTCAGGGCTCGGGCAGCTAAGCAGGTTGCATTCCGACTCTAGGCCGAAGACCGCCTGGAGAAGTCCAAGGTCTTCTGCGCCAGTTTGGTCGTTACGATCGCAGAAATGAGCCGAATTGCCAAGGATGAGGTTGCCAAGGTTTGGGAGGAGCTCTTGAAGGACTTTTCTCAAAAAATGTCCAACCTCGGCTCAAAGGTGGTGGAGCTGACTTCGGCCAATGAGGACCATCAAAAGGAGAAGTCAGAAAACGCGGCTATCCTGGAGAAGGCTCTTGCCGAGAAGGCTAAACTCCAAGCCGAGGTCGACTCTTTAAAGAAGGAGTCAAAGAAAAAGAAGGTAAAGGCATTAAAGAATGAAGTTGCTGATCTGGAGAAAGAGCTAGAGTAGTTGTCGCTCGAGAAAGACAAGGCCGTTTAAGCGACCAAGGTTGCTTTTCAAGAGGGCTTTTGTTTGGCTCGGCATCAAATTCTGAAGAAGTTCCCAAATCTGGACTTATCCTTTATGGCTGCCCTATATATTCCCGAGAGGCCTTGGTGGTCTTGGTCAAAACTCGAACACCTCAACCTGCCTTTTCCTCTTCCGGCGCCGAAGGTGGTGGATAAAGATATAGGAGTTGGTGCCTCTCGCGATGCTGAGATCCCTTAGTTATCTAGGGCCTTTGCCTTCTTTTTCATTTTCTTTGTAATTCTTCTTCTGGTGACCTTCTCCTTGTAATAAGGCTTCCTTTAATAAAATTTCTTCTTTCCTTGATGAAATTTTGGCTAAGTCTTTTGAGCAGTAACTTTCGTTTCCAGTTGTCCCGAACACGTTTGACCAAGGGACTTCGAAAAACCATGTTTCACTCGTTACGCCAATCATCTTCGAAAAAAAGAATCACGTTTGATGAATTCCCTTAAGTAAATTTTCGTCTGCGTTTGGTAGCTGTACTTGATGAACTTTATTGATGGGAAAATGACTCAATCGTCTTCAAAAGAGGCTCATGGCCTTCGTAAAAACTTTCTCAAGCTGTGTTCGGCAAGAACATCTTTGGTGAAAAGAAACTTTTGTACTTAGAAACTTTTTCTAATGTGTACAATTTTTTCACCAAAATTCTAAGCATAGAATCTTTTCAAGGCGTCCGAATGCCATGTATTTTTCAATTCTATGCCTTCGGTATTACCTAGCTTGTAGACTCCTTTTCGAACTTCGTCAAGCACCAAATAAGGCCCTTCCCAGTTTGCACGAAGTACCTCGTGGGACGCTCTTCGTGGTTTTGATTCCTACAATCGGCACCAAATGATGCCCAACAGCATCTTCGTTATGTGACATTGTGAATTCGGGAGGGACTTCCGATGAAGGAGGACGTCTGGAGCAAAGGTTTCCCTAGAGGGTCTACCTAAAACACTCAGAAAAAAGGGTTAGGAGGTCCCCGGGATGTTTTTCTGGAGAAGAGCCTCCGACGCCCAAGTCAGTGTTTTGGGAGGATAAGGGAGGAGGTAGGAAAGTGAAGGGTTCTTGCCTGTTTCGTGTTGTTCTCAGAGAGATGGGGCTAGGATCCTTTGTTGAGGCCATTTCCCTAGTATTTATAGGAGTGTGCGGCCCGTTCAGATCGCGACACGTGTTCGGTTGGATGTAATCTGTATTTCTGGGCGTAGGGAACCGCTAGCCGTTTGTAGGTTCCTCAGCCTATGGGCCGAGACAGAAGTAGTCCTACATGACAAGATGTGGACAGCGTCGGCGCGTGAGACTGCACTTTAGGGCGGCGTGTAGCACGTGCGGGCAACATGCCAGAGGCTCCTTAAATGCTTCTACCGTACTCCCAGGGTCCCTTTGGACGAGGTCATCCTTCAAAGCGAACACCCCTCTTCGAAAATTGTACCAGTAGTTTGGCAGATTCCCTATCTCTGGAGTTGTTCCTTCGGGGGGATTCTCTCCTGCCAAAAGTGGAAGGTCCTTCTCCCCCAAGGTTGGTTCATTCAACTTTCCAAGGGAAGCCACACTTTAGTTTCCCAAAGTTAGCGCTATCATCCTCGAGATTCTTGGCATACTACCGAAGTCTCAAGTCCGAGGTGTCAAACTTCGTCCTTTCCGAGGTTGGCAGTGGCACCCTTTGTGGATGACGCTGGGTTTCCCGACTGTGATGCCTGTCCGAAGTTTATAGACAAAAGGAGAGTTAGCCCTTCGGCTATCAAATTTCAAGTTCACAGTAGTGACATGATTAGGTTAGTAATTGTTTGAATTGATCATAGGTACTATTTCTATTTCTAGGTTTCCTGTTAAAGTTCTTATAAACTCAGGATCTAAACATTCTTTTATATGTATTAAACTAGCTGAGTAGTTAGGCGTGCTTATCGAAGAGCTTCATTTCATAATAATGGTTTCTACCCCCATCAAACACTAGTATGAGTTCTATTCGTGTACTTCAATCTTGCTTGATTTTTGTTAGAGGACGTGCTCTAGACATTGACCCTTTTGTGCTTGGGATATCTAAATTTGATTATATGTTGGGCATGGATTGGCTATATCAGCATCATGCTAAGGTGATTTGCTACCATAAGCTATTTACCTTATCCTTGCCTGATGGGTCAGAAACACAATTTTTTGGGGATAGAAAGATTTCTACTCTGATCTTAATCTTTTGTTTACAAGATGACAAATATCTTCATCAAAGCTGTGTTGGCTATTTAGCTTATATTCCTACAGAGTTAGATAAGCCTAAATTAGTAGTGGGTATCCCCATTATGGAAAAATTTTCAAAAGTGTTTTTAGAGGAGTTGCTTAGAATGCCACCTAGCTAAGATATTGATTTCACCATCGATTTATTGCTAAGAATGTCTCCTATCTCTTACGCACCTATCATATGGCTCTATTTAAAATGGTGAAACTAAAATGTCAATTACAGAAGCTGCTTAAAAAGAGGTTCATATGTCCAAGTACTTCACCTTGGGATGCTCCTGTTTTATTCATGAAGAACAAAGATGGTAGCATAAGGATGTGCATTAATTATTGATAGCTAAATTTGGTGACGATAAAGGACAAGTACCCTTTACCTCGAATTGATAACTTGTTTGATCAGTTGAAGGGATCATCAGTGTTCTCTACGATCGATTTGAGTTCTGGGTACTATCAACTAAAAATAAAAGAGGAAAATATGCCAAAGATGGCATTTAGGATCCGTTATGGGCATTATGAGTTTATAGTGATGCCCTTTGGGTTAACAAATGCACCTATAACTTTCATAGGCCTAATGAAGAGGGTGTTCCAACCATACTTATATTAATTTGTCATCATTTTCATAGATGATATTTTGGTTTACTCATCAGATGTTGAAAGCCATAGATAACATCTGGGGATTGCTTTTCAAATGTTGAAGGAACATAAGTTATATGCAAAGTTAAGCAAGTGTGAGTTTTGGTTGGACAGTGCCACCTTTTATGCCATGTGGTAACTAAGGAAGGAATTTTAGCGGATCCTAACAAGGTTGAAGGGGTTGTGAACTAGCAACAGCCGAAGACTATGTTTGAGACTTGGAGTTTCTTGGGTTTGGCTGGTTATTATATACATTTTGTGGAAGGTTATTCAAAGCTAGCATACCCCTTGACCCAACTGACTAAGAAGGATCAACCATTCTAGTAGACCGAGCAGCACAAATATAGTTTCCAAAAGTTAAAGAAGTGTTTAGTCTCTACACCTGTTCTTATTCTCCTTGATGGGTGAAGTCGCTTTGCAGTTTATATAGACGCAACACATCAGGGGCTTGGGCTATGTATTGATGCTGGCGAGGAAGGTGATTATTTTTGGATCTAGGCAGTTGAAGCTTCATGAGCTAAATTACCCAACTCATAATCTAGAGTTGGCAGCTATTATACATGTGTTAAAGCTTTGGTGACATTATTTATATGGAGAAGAGTTTAAGGTCTTCTCTGATGATAAAAGCCTACAGTATTTATTGTCAAAGAGGGAACTCAGTAGTCGACAGCGTCATTGGGTTGAGTATCTCTCTTATTATAATTGCACTAATTAGCATCACTCAGGTAAGACTAACCTGGTGACTGATGGTTTGAGTAAAAAAACGGATGCTAAACTAAATACTTTGGTGGTTTCTGAGTGGAAACTACTGGAGAAGTGTAGTCACATGAGCTTAGGGGCACAAGTGGAAGGGCCTCAGGTTTTTATGACTAGTTTGCGTATGGAGCCTACACTTATGGAAAAGGTTAAAAAGACTCAACAAGAGGATCCACAATGCCAAGAATGATCAGTTCTAGGGTAGAAAGGATTCAGTATGGATGTGGATGGTACCCTAAAATTTCAAAACCAATTAGTTGCTCCCCAAGGAAATGACGTGAAATATGATGTTTTATTGACAACATATGCATCTCGGTTAACCATCGCCCTTGGGAGCACCAAGATGTACCATGATTTAAGGAAAGCTTTTGGTGGAGTGGCATGAAGAAGGATATTGCAGAGTTTGTATCTAGATGTTTGACATGTCAAAAGGTCAAAGTAGAACACCAAATACCTGGAGGACTGCTACAACCATTGAAGATTCCTTAATAAAAGTGGGATGACATTGCAATGAATTTCATAATTGGGCTACCTGCTACTCATCATTGACATGAAGCAATCTAGGTGATAGTTGATCAGTTAACCAAGTTAGCCAACCTTTTGGCAGTCCAAAAGACTTGGCCTATACCCAAAGTAGCTGAATTGTACATATCTAAGATAGTTCGACTTCATGAAGTACTGAGGAGCATTGTTTCTAATAAGAATCCATAATTCACATCACAGTTTTTGCAGGCTTTACAAGAACAATTGAGTACTGTGACATTAATGAGCACTACCTATGATCCATAGAAAAATGGGCAATCCGAGAGGAATATACAAACTATTGAGCATATGCTTAGAACTTTTGCTCTGGATTACAAGAACTTTTGGGATAATGCCCTAGTGGAATTTGTTTATAATAATAGCTATCACTCTAGCATTCAGATGGCCAAATATGAGGCTTTGTATGGTCATAGCTATCATACTCTGGTGTGTTGGGAAGAAGTGTGCAACAGGCCTTTATTTGGACTAGATTTTGCAAAACAAACTTCATACAAGGTCAAAATATTCAAACAATGATTAGTAGCAACTCAAGATAAACAGTGGATTTATGCAAACCAGAGACATTGTCCTTTGGAGTTTGCCACTGGTGATCATGTGCTTTTAAAGGTGTCACTAACCGAGGGAGTTCAACACTTCCGAGTGAAAGGGAAGCTAGCCTTGCTCTTTGTGGACCTGCCCTAATGAACCTTTTGAAGCATTAGAACGGGTTGGAGAGGTGGCGTATCGAGTCGCTTTACCACCTCATTTGGCTGGAATTCATAATGTGTTTCATGTGAGTAATATTCGCAAGTATTAGCTAGACCCAACACATGTTATTCCATGGGAACCATTACAGTTATGTGAGGATTTGACTTATGTGGAGGAGCCTTTGGCCATTATGGATCGTAAAGAAAAGGTTCTATGCAATGAATTCATCAAGTTGCTAAAAGTTATTTGGAGTAATCATGGAGAGCAAGAGGCAACTTGGGAAGTTAAGGATGAGCTTTGGAAGAAGTATCCACAGCTTTAAAGTACTTTTTAGCACCTTCTTTGAAATTTGACTACAAATTTCTTTTAAGGGAAATAGATTGTAATAACCCTAAAAATTAAGGAAAAAAATTACCAAATTACCATTATGCCCTCAAAGGAATTTTTGTAATTTTACCTATTAATTTAGAAAATTAATGTAAAACTAAGAATCTTGATTCTTAGATAATTCCTTTAGTGGTTATTAAGTTAAATTCCAAGACGGAAGGTCAGAGTCATTTTCTTTAAGCTGAGGATATTTTTGTCCTTTTCCAAATAAGCATCCAATGGAAAATTTGAGAGTGCTGTTGGATTCTTCTCACAAAAATAAGTCAAACGAATTTTGTCTCACTAAATTCTAATTTCGTTTGCTTAGGGTCCTAATAATTTAGCCTGCGCACGTGTACAGTTTAAACTAGGTTTGTGCTCTTGTTCCATAGAATAATTTCTCAAGAAACCCTAATCTCTAATTTACAAAACACATAGCCGCAACACCTCAAGAATATTGAAATTGAAAAATTAATTTATCATCTCCTTATCTTTATTTTCTTTAATTAAATCACATTGAATATTATCTTGCTCCTTTTCATTTTTTTCCCCATGTTCCTACATAGCCAAGAGCCCAAATTTATGTAGGAACTAGAGCCAGGCTAATTCCTTTTCTTCTCTAATTCTTTTCCTTCACATAGCCACCACAACAACAAAACTTATAGCCATGGCCGCCAATCTCCAACTTGCCATACTTGCCACTTTCTTCTAGCCTTGGCCACATGTTGCTCTCCTATTCTTTTTTTTCTTAATTAGATAGCCTCAGCAATCCTCGACTGGTCCTAGTCTTGCTCATTAAAGTGGAGAAAAAGGCATCACACCAAAAGATTGTCATCGCACTGTCTGCTCTGTTATCAGCTTGATCGCATTCTTTTTTGAACCAGTGTAAGTCTAGCACTTTAGGCTTAATTTTTCCATCATGAAAGTAATTTTGAATGTTATTTAATTCCCTATTATTTCCTAGGTTCATTTAGTTGAAAGGAAACTACATCCAAACACCAAAAGCGATCTTACATGCACTGGCGATTCCAAATTCAATTGTGTGAGTCTAAACTGTTCAGAATCACTCTTTTATTTTTGTTTCCAGCACCTAAATAACTTATTTTTGTTCTATATTTTATTTCTAGGTTTTCATTATTCAAAATTCTAAGCTTGCACACTCATTCCCGATGCGATCAAACCTTTACTTGCACTCGAGCCCTAGTAAGCCACTGTAACATTTTTTGAATTATTTTTGGCTGAAGATTTTGAACCTTACAGCCCTGTTAGCTCCATTATATTTGTTTTCCAAGTTGTTACAGTGCCCGAGGAAATCCTTACTGAAAGGTTTAGTACTTTTTTGGACTCCTAAAGTGCTAGACATCCCTAAAACTCATTGGTAATCAAAATAAATTTTTTCCCTTCCAAGTACAGCCCTTAATTGAGCATATAACTCAATGTGTTGGCCACTGTAATTTTAGGATTAGCATCAAGAAAACACCCAACACGATCCTGAATAAGCACAAGGCCATTGGAGATACCTTGAGGCCCTTTTTTCCCACTAGGTAAATTTTCGGCCTAGATGTCAAGAATGTGAACTTTCCAAGTACCATTTAGGAAAATTTCAAATTTTAGCATATTTTCTAATTTTTCACCTTACTAACATTTTGTAGGACCGTTCTAGGAAACTGCCTTATTTCGCTGTGTTATTCTGTACTAGGTAAGGAGAAAGAGTGAGTTAGTTCTCGTGGGCCCTCTTAGGCCCAAAATAAGCATCAGTTCAAATAATAAATTTTAAGTAAAAAATTGGGATCTTTAAATTCATGGGAAACATAGGTAGGGTAATTATTTAGTTCCTCTAGAAATTTTATTTTGTTTTATTTTATTTTCTTTTCATTTTCTTCCATTTTAGTTATCTTCCATTGAGATGTAATTTTGGTTGGTTGATTACTTGGTTCTAATGTTGTGATATATGATGTATGTTTGGCACTTGTATCATACTAGGACCGTTTGTTACAAGAATTAAGTTAGAAGTAAGTTAGGATTGCTTGAATAAACCCGCTAGTATTATGTTTAGGTCTGATAAAACAAATACTGCTAGTACAATGTTTAGGGCCGAGAAGCTCTCTAGCAACATGATAAGATTAAAAGCAATCATTAGTGGCATGGTAGGGCTGTAATAAATTACTAAAAGCAGGTAGATAAACGATCAGGAGCGTAAATGCTAAATAAGAAACTTAGAAAGAATTCAGGAGAGAGGAGATGAACATTTATCATAAATACACTTAAAAAGATATCATTGATTGTCATATCATCATGTAATACTAAGCTAAGATAACAAGATAAAAGTTATAGGATGCACTAGAATCATGGCGCCCTACTAAAAAGGGATAAAATAAAATGAGCTTTGGTCATGCATCAACTGGCTATTGCATAAGATTGATATTTGTCATACATAAGACTACATAAGTAAAAGATTTGAAGAGTATGGTAAAACGCAAGGCATGTATGATTAGCGACGAGCGATATCGACATGACTTCATAAGTCATAAACTTATAAGAAAGTTTCAAAATAGATGATTCAAACCTAAGAGGCATGTTAGGGTGGTAGCTGACCATCCTTAATCATGACTCAATATTGATATGGAGATGTGATTTGTGTATTGTCCGACCATAGCTCGTAGGCGACCACGTTTATGGCTGGTATCACAAGAGGCTCTACCTCTCTATAGGTATCCTAAGAGGCTTTGACTTGGTGGTAGCCCTAGTGGCACTACCTAAAAGTTATCCCAAGAATGAATGATGTGCACACTCACCAACCTGGGTACATCCAATGACATTCAAGTATTATATTAAATGATTGATCAAAAAAATTTGATCTAACTGGTAAAAGGAATTATGCATATGCATATTAGTTCAAGCATACTAGTGGGACTTTAATGTTATGCTATGAAGTGTATTAAATTGTTCTTTGTTTAAATTGCTGTAACTTGAAGTTTATTATTTGTTTGTTGTTTGTAGAGGGAATATTAGGACCCGTGTGATGGGCCTGATACTTCTCACTTACTGAGCAAGTGGTGCTCACTCTCTTTCTAATATGTTTCATTAGGTGAATATTATGAAGAGATGGAGTACACTGAACCATTTGATGCGGTTTAGGATATAGAGCAGACTGAGTGAGGGTATGCTGTAGCCACTTGAAATACTGGCTGAGACAAGATTTATACTTTGTGTTATTTCATTTCTTAAAAAAATTTAAATGGTTTGTTTAAATGGGCACATTTGTAACACCCTCATATCTCACATGGGTGAATTGTGGGAAGCCTTATGCAGATATATAGGCTCCAATTCCAGAATATAAGCACTTAGCGCTTAACCTTTTCCAAAGAATAGCCCATGTGGTATAAGTAGATGTTCCGTTGATCGATTCTAAAGTTGGGTCGTTACAGATAGTATTAGAGCTGATTCGAGACCAAGATGGTGTGGCATGGTGGGTGTGCACATGCATCGTCTGCCAGGACTGATCTTGGATTTGAGATGCTACTTGGTCAGGAGCTAAGTAGTCTAATTAAAGAGGTTACTTGGTCTGGGGAACCAAGTAATCTAACTGACCCGAATAAGGACATTGGGTACATAAGAGGGGGAGTTTGTAACACCCTCATATCACACATGGGTCAATTATAGGATGCCTTATGTGGATATATAGGATCCAATTCCAGAACATAAACACCTAGTGCTTATCCTTTTCCAAAAGCTAGCCCATGTGGTATGAGCAGGTGTTCCATTGACTGATTTTAAACTTGCGTCATTACAACATTTTTTGTATGTTAGTTTTCTTGGGATTTTCATTTAATTACTCTGATTTAGTTTCTTATTATTTGAAAAATATATTAAAATAAAAATATTTTACTTCATATTTCTTAAACTATTTTTAATTGATTGCTTAAAAACTCTGTGAAATTAAGATATTTTCCAAAATTAAGATGTATAAAACTAGGGGTGTTATAAGAAATTTTATTAAACATTAAATTAGTAAATTTTATCTTCAGTTTTATACTTTAAATTCAAAAGGCTAATAACTAAAATAAAGATCTTATATTAGTTGGCTCAAACAATTAAACAAATTTATTATTAATATGTTAGCATAACTTTGACTTTGTAAAGAGATATAAGCTAAGTTTTTAATAAATATTTGAGGTTTTGTTTATAATAGAAAAAATATATATACTAATAATAAGAAGCTTATGCAAAAAAATAATTTTCTTTTAATTAGTATGACACAAATATGGGTCATGATATCAAAGTATAAGTAAATATACATTACTAAAAAAATTAATTACCTGACTTTTAACTTTTAATAAAAAATATACTCACCTCCAAGGTTTTAAATTTACACATACCCTCTATTTTATGGTTGAGTCAATTTGTTAGTTCAAAATATTAAGGTCAAGTCCTGTATATTTTTTTTTTATCTTTTTTTGGGGTAATTAATGGTTACACATTGATTTAGAAATTACACTCATATCACTAATGTTTGAAAATCTTCTTATGATTGTTCTTATAATATAATTAGTAAACCATGTAAAAATAAACTCCTTCAAATAGAATAAATTCCTAGTAGCTTAAAGGAAAACTAATAAATTATAATTTAAGATTTAGTTACTTTATATCTTTACACTTTTTATTATATATAAATACAAATATATATATATATATATATATATATATATATATATATATATATATATATATATATATAAATTTTAAATTTCACTTTTTAGTTCTAATAAAAATATTTAATGTTTAAAATGTAAATAAATTGATAACCTTCATGTTTGAGGGATGTTTAATAGTCATATAAATCAAAGACATGTTTGTTATAAAATTTTAAATTTAGTGGCATTTTTCAGTTTTTTGGGCATAAAAAAAGACTTATGAAACACATATAAAATAATCACCAATTTTTTTCTATTTTTTATCTTTTAATTAATAATATTATTTTCCTAATATAAAGAATTTGTAAAAGTTAAAAATGTGTTTAAACTTTAAATATTATAAATACATTGAAATTTTGATTAATCAAATAACGAACAAATATTTACTTAGTAGACTTTTTACGCCCCCAATTTTAAAAGATATCTTAAATTCCCAAAATTATAAAGCATTGATTTAAAAATAACTTGGGAAATATGAGGTAAAACATTTTATTTAAATTATTTTTCGAACAATGAGAATGTTAAATGAAATCAGAGTAGCTAAGTGATAATCCCAGGAAAACTAATACGTGGATAATGTGCCAATTAAAACAAACCATATGTTTCTTTAGAAATAAAATAACACAAAGTTGAAACCCAGTCCCAACTAGTTGTACTTTCAAGGGGCTATAGCGTACTCTCACTCAGTCTGCTCCACATCTTGAACCTCATTATATGGTTCAATGTACTCTGTCTCCTCATAGTACTCACCTAAGAAAAACATGTTGAAAGGAGTGCTTAGTAAGGGGGAAGTATCAGGCCCATCACATGGGTCCTAATATTCCCGTAACAAATAACAATGAATAATAAACTTTAATTTCTAGCAATTTAATTAAAGAACAATTTTGTACATTATCATAACAACAATATCAAAATCCTACTAGCATGCTTGAACTACCATGCATATGCATTATTCCTTTTATCGATTAAATCATATCTTATTGATCAATTATTTAATCCAATACTTAAATGCCGTCGAACGAACCTAGGGTGGTGAGTGTGTATATCACCCACTCTCGAGATTACTCTTAGGTAGTGCCACTAGGGATGCCACCAAGCCAAAGCCTCTCCGGATACCTACACCGAGGTAGAGCCTCTTGTGATACCAGTCATAAGCATGGTCCCTCGCCAGCTATGGTCTGATAGCACACAAATCATACCTCCATACTCCGTGTTAATATCGGGTCATGACTAGGGACAGTCCGCCGCCACCCTAACATGCCTCTTAGGTTCGAATCGTCTGTTCCGAACCTCTCATCTAAATTTATGGCTTGTTAGGTCATATAGATATGGTTCGTCACCAACCTTACATGCCTCGTGTTTTATCTTACTCCTCAAATCTTTTACTTAATGTAATCTTGTGTATGACAAACATCAATCATATGCAACAACCAATTGATGCGTGACCTTAGCTCATTTTATTTTAGCTCTTTTTAGTAGAGTGTCATGATTCTAGTGCATCCTATTTCTTTTATCGTGTTATCTTAGCTTAGTGTTACATAATGTCATAACAATCAATGATATCTTTTTAAGTGTATTTGTGATAAATGTTAATCTCATTTCTCGTGAATTCTTTCTAAATTGGTCATTTAGCATTTACGCTCATAATCCTTTATGTATCGGCTTATAGTAATTTATTACGACCCTAACATGCACTAACGGTTGCTTCCAATCTCATCATGTTGCTAGCGAGCTTGTCGGTCCTAAACATGGTACTGGCGGTTTTTGTCTCACCGACCCTAAACATGGTACTAATGAGTTTATTTAGGCAGTCTTAACATATTTCTAATTTAATTCTTATTACAAGCGGTTCTAGTATGATACTAGTGCGTAACATACATTATACATCACATCATTACAACCATGCAACCAACCAACCAACCAAAATTATATCTCAATGAAAAAGAACTAAAATAAAATAAAATAAAATAAAATTCTAGAAAAGCTAATTAATTACCCTACCCATGTTGCCCACGCATTTGAAGATTTTGTTTTGCCCAATTGTTTACTTAAAATTTATTATTCAAGTTGATGCTTATTTTGTGCCTAAGAGGGCCTACAAGAACTAACCCACTCTTCCGCCTTACCAAGTATGGAAAAACATGGCGAATTGGGGTGATTTTTTAGAATGGTCCTACAAAATTTTAATAAGGTAGAAAATTAGAAAAATATACTAAAAACTTGAAATTTCCTAAATGGTACTTGGAAGGTTCATGTTCTTGGCATCTAGACCGAAAGTTTACCTAGTGAGTAAAAAGGGTCTCGGGGTGTCTCCGGTGGCCTCGTGCCTATTCGGGATCGTGTCGGGAGCCTTATTGATATTGATCCTAAAATTACAGCAGCTACACACTAAGTTATATGCTCATTTAATGGCTTTAAAAATTTATCTTGGAAGGAAAATTTTTTTATTTTGGTTACCGATGTGTTTTTGGGATCTTTGGCGCTTTGGGAGTCCAAAGAAGCACCAAACCTTCAAGTAAGGATTTTCTAACCATTTGTAACAATATGGACAGCAAGGGAAAGAGAATTAGCAGGGCTGTAAGATTTGAAATTGCAGGCAAGATAATTTAAAAAAAAAGCTACGGTGGCTTACCAGGGCTTAGAAGCGAGTATAGACGCGATTTCACTGGAAACAAGTGCAAAAAACCCAAAACATGGATTAACAATGATCTACCAACAATTTACAGAAAAAAAATATAAGGCCTTTAGGTGCTAGGAAAAAAATTAAAAGAAGGATATATAAGGATTTAGACTTACACCAATGAATTCGGGTTCATCGATATGTATAGGATTGTTTTTGTGTCCCCAACGGGATTTCTTTTTAATTTGATGAATCTAAGAAAAATATAAAATTAAAATAATGTTCCAATACTCTAGAATAACTAAGAATCAAAGCATGGAGAGCTGATTTACATAGGTTTGTTGGAGGGATAAGGGGAGTCCCGAACATTTGAGAAGATGATCAAATGGTTGTCCGCATTTTTGTTGTGGTTTAAGCTATGAAACACTCACTAGCAGTTGCTCGCACTCATGAACGAAATAAAAGAATATTGTCTAGGCTAGAAAGAAAAGAAAAATTGATGGCGAATTAAAGGTGGCGGCTGAAATTTTTCTTTTCCTTTGAAAATGTTGCTTTACGGCTTGTTGGGTGAGAAAAGTCCAAGATTCTAGTTTGCCTAGGCTTTCATTGCTGGAGGCGCACCAGCCTTTTTGACCTAGAGGAAGCTACGGAAAAATAAGAAAAAAATGAGAAAGAGTTTTATTTGGTGTATAATGACTTTATTGTGTATTTGTTAACAAAATAAAGATAAGTAAATAAATTTAATTGAATTTGATTTTGAACAGAAAAAAAAATTCTAAAAGGGGTGCCACTACATGAGTTATTTTATTAATATTATTATTTTATTTATTTACTTATTATTATTATTATTATTATTATTATTATTTAGGGTAATTAGGTAATTTTATTTTACTTAATTTCTAGGGTTATTACAAGACTAAATAGAACAATACTATATTTCAAAAAATTAGAAATTTTTTAAAATATGTGTCATGTTTGAAGATTTTTGTGTATTAATGTCAAATTTCAAAGTATAGGAGTTTAGAATTATGACAATGAAAAGGTGATAAAGTCACAAAGAAATTATATTTTGGATAAAAAATTTTTGATCAAATACCTAGAGTAAATGTTGTGAATTTTTTTATACTAAAACTTATTATATATCATCCAAAGAATCCTTCAATTTCTTTCTTTGTCATACAGTCCAGAACCTGCATTCAAGACCTAAATATATGTAATTTAATTATAAATTTTGAACATATAAACCTCGATACTTCTTTCCTTATCATACTTAATTTTAGATAAAATAAAATTTTGTTATCAAAATATAAAATTATTAACTTTATCTTTTAACAACTCTAAAACTACATCCAAGCTACAAGCCTTAACCATGAACTATAATATTCAAATAAAAATTGCTTCTAATTTGATACAACTTGTAAGATTTGATTGGTTATAAAAAAAATTAAAAATTAAAAAAAAATAATCTCATATTATATAGTATAGAAAAACAGTTAGTCACCAAGAATAAAAATTTGTGTTATAATATTAACAAGGATTAGCATGCGAAAAAATTATTCTTCTAATTTTTCCAAAATTTTAGAAAATAGAAAAATGTAAAAAATAGGTGTTGTTGAAATTCCCTTGTTATAATAAAAGCAACTAATTCTAATAGCAAAGAATTTTATTGCCTAAAATTTTTCCCAATGACCTTTGCTACAACGATAGTTTCTTTTATTTTTTTTCATAATAGATGCTTTAGTCATACTTGAATTAGATTATTGCTCTAAGATAGACCAAATATGTAAACTATCATATATTTTATATTCATACCAGTTTTATAAAAAATTAATTGAAAAATAGACCAAATATGTAAACTATCATATATTTTATATTCATCCAAGTTTTAGAAAAAATTAATTGAAAAAAATGTTATATTCAAAGACATTTATGTAGTGGAACAAACTTAGGCAATACTTTTTAAGTTGCAATTCAATTTTTATAAAATATTTATTGTACTCAAAATATTACTCCATTTGTCTCAAATTCTTTACACCATTAATTTTTTAGTAATTAATCTATAATTTTTTATTTTTAACACTTTAGTTTATAAATGAAGTACTTTTATATATGAATTATAAATCAAGACCTATAGTTTCTAAGTATATATTTTTTAAATTTATCTAACAAAAAATAATATGTATAAATTCATGTCAAACTAATCCAAAAATTCAAATGGAGTAAAAAAGAGTAGGATGGAGGTTGTATTTGATAACAATATGGAACCAAGGGAGCATGTTTGATGCAAAAAAAAAAAAAACAAAGAAAAAGGAAAAAAAAACTTTAGTGGGAATATAGGAGTTTTGGCCATGAAAGATAAGATTAACACAAAAAGAAACTAAATATAATAATTGATTATGTAATTTAGAATCAAGTATGGGCAAGTTTGTAGTAAAAAAAAATTTAGTCACAACTTAAGGATCTGTTTTAGTGTTCTAATGCTCATATAACTTCAATTAAATAGAAAATTGAAAAAATTGGGTTTCATTAAAAATAGTAAAATATTTTATAATGTAAGGGATGTCCATGTGAAAAAAATAATAATTCTTCTAATCTTTCCAATATTTTAAAACATTAAAAAATATAAAAATACAATTACTGTGAAAAGTCTTTTTAATATAATATAAATAACTAATTTTAACAGTGAAGAAATTTTTTTTCCTAAAATTTTTCCCAATGATTTTCGCTAATATGATAATTTTTTATTTTTTTCATAATAGGTGCTTATCCATACTTGAATTATATTATTACCCTAAGATGAACCAAATATGTAAGCTTTTATATAGTATATATTTATCGTAGTTGAAGAAAACATTAATTGACAAATTTTATATTTAAAGACATTTTTGATGGTAAAATAAACATAGGCCATACTTGTTAAGCTTAAATTTTAAGTTTTATAACATATTTGTTGTACTTGAAATATTATTTGATAGTAATATGGAACCAAGGACAACATGTTTGAGGCAAAAAAAAAATCAGTGGCAATCTAGGAGTTTTAGCCATGAAAGGCAAGATTAACGCAAAAGAAAATTGCATACAATGCTTGATTTAGTGATAACTTAAAGGTTCCTTTTAGTATTCAAGTGCCAATAGAACTTCAATTAAATAGATAATAACAAAATTAGGTTTCATTAAAAGAATAAAATAACTTATAACATAAAGGCTAAAAAGGTTGTTCAACATTTGTTTGGTTCCAGCTAAAAAGGTTGTAAAAAAATAAAAATAAGCCATTTTGAAGTTGACTTAAGTTAAAATGAATAAGGCATAATTTTTTAATAAATATTTTGAGATTTTATTCAAAAAAAAAGAAAAGAGAAAAAAGACACAAGTTAAGTTGGCAAGTGGAACATTCAATAAAAAAATCAAGTAAAAAATATTTTATTTCAATAAGTATGACACAAACATGGGCCATGATATCAATGTATAGACTTGGTAAGTAAACATTGAGTTTTGTAAAAGACATGTAACCATAAGTAACTATACATTACTAAAAAACTTAATTACTCTACTCTTGATTTTTAATAAAAACAAATACACTCATACCTGAGGTTTCAAAATCTATACCTACTCTCTATCTTATAGCTGAGTTAATGTAATTGTTCAAAAGATAATGGTCAAGTATTGTATAATTTTTTTTTTTATCTTTGTGGACAATTAATACCTATCTATTGATTTATAAATTATGCTCACATTACTGAGGTTTACAAATCTGGTCTTACTTATTATTCTTACAATATAATAAGTCAACAGTAGGAAAAAGAATTATAGAAAATATATAAAATAATCACCAATTTTTTTATTTTCATAATTTTAGAGATAGGGAATGACAAATTTGATTCTCTTTGAAAGAGGAAAATAAAATATAACTTAAGGTTAAAAAGGTCATCTAACATTTTTATGTACTTGTATTTTTTATGAGTTCTATTAGATGTAAATAGTTGATTTCAAATAGAAATAATTATAAGTGTTTTGAAACTTTTAAGTTCTAATTAGAGTACTTTATTCAAGTTTAAAAGTATGAAAAATTGACAATATGTGTTTAAGGACATTTGAAAAAATCTATATAAATTAATTAAGGACATATTGGTTACAAGTTTAGCTTTTTATGGAAATTTAAGATTTTTTTCTCTATTAAAAGTTATGCTTAATATATAAATTTAAGTAAATATACTGAAGCTATAAAATAGAGTCAACATGTGAATTTCTTTTCATCTATTTTTTTAGAAAGAACACGTGGGACTTCCATTTTTTGTTTCTCTTTGCCTTTTAGAGTCATGATAGTGCTAATTATACCTATGATAGATATACAATTACTGAATTTCGGTCTCATTAAAAAAAACATTTAAAAATTGCTATCACAACATAAAATTATTAACTTCATTTTTTAACAACTCCAAAACTACTTTAACACTATAAGCCCTAACATAAAATATAATATTCAACAAAAAATTACTCCAAATCTTTATATTATTTACTATAAAAAAGAGCTAATTGCTAAGAATCAAATTTTGTCAGCTAAATTATATGATCTGCCCTTAAAGTATCCATATTTCACATATTTACCATTGAATTATTGATTACTAAAAAAGTAGGATCAAAGAAATGTTTTGTAGCAAAACTACTATTTTGTCTATTAGTACTAACATTTTAAGGTTGGTGCCTGAATAAAACATCATCAAAGATAATTATAAGTAAAATATGATGATCTTTATTGTCTCAGATGCTTTAATTTGGAATGAGGATATAAAATTTGTGGTATTTTTTATTTTTTTTATTCTATTTTTCAATTATTTTTTGCTATTTGATGGATTATATGTCACGAGTTTATATTTAATGGGTCTTCAATACTAAAAACAGGCCTTTTTCTAATGGCCAAATTTTCAATAGCCAAACTGTTGGAAATTTCTAACGCAAACAGCCATTGGAACAAAGGGAAAAGAATTTGATGTGGCCCGTCTAGTGGATGAGTTCATGGGGCGGGTTGAGCAAGCGAAACTAAAGAAGAAATCATGAAAATAGGTCTCGCATGAACCTCAGTTTCCAAAAGATATAACTTTTACTACGATTGTCATAATAACTACTATAATATGTCATTTTGAAGGGAATTTTGTGCTCTACAAGTGTTATTAGAGCTTTACTCTCCATGCCATGTTTTTTGGGTCAAAATTCCATCAGTTTGAAGGTATTCTGGCCTTTAAAGTTTTTGCTGATTTTATAAAGTAAAGTAGTAGTTTGAAAATATTTTATGATTAATAATAATAATAATAATAATAATAATATCATTATTATTATTATTATTAATATCTATGTGTATGTGTGTGTGTGTGTGTATTTAGGTTGGCCCCATTGTCCCATATATACATATGATAACCCAGCCTATATATGCATGATATGCCCTCTCTGTCTCTCGCCTCCTTCGCCTCTTACATCTCTCAGCCAAACCCTAGCCTTCTCTGTCTCTCGACCTTTTTCACCTCTCTCATCTTAGCCAAAATCTCTCATCTCTCTCACCATTCATCTTTCAGCCCCCTCTATCTCACTGCCTTCATCTTTCAGCCCTCATTAGGCTCGCTTCCTAGCCATTATAAGCCATTCAGGGCCTGCCTCAGTCCAGCTCAGTTCACATTGGTCTTCTGGCTTCTTGCCGACTGACATCCTCACTCGTCGCCTGCCGTTAATTCTCCCTCATTTTCCATTGGCAAGAGGACTGAACACCACACCTACATCAACCAAGGCAAGTAGATCTTGGCCTCAGTCACTTTGGCTATGGAAAAGCCCAATCGAATCGAGGTCCAAGGGCTTCGATTTTGCAATTCTTCTCATTCACTACATTCTTCATGTAATGACCCAAGTCCAAAACTGGTCAACGGAACACCTACCCACACCACATGGGCTATCCTTTGGAAAAGGATAAGTGCTAGGTGCATATGTTCTCGAATTGGAGCCTATATATATCCACATAAGGATTCTCACAATTTACCCATGTGGGACATGGGGGTGTTACAAACTCCCCTCCTTATTACCCAACATCCCCGTTGGGGTCAATTGGATTACTTGGTTCCCCGGACCAAATAACCTCTCTAATCGGACTACTTAGCCCCTAGCCAAGTAGCCTCTCAAATCCAGGATCAGTCCCGGTAGACGATGCATGTGCATACCCACTATGCCACACTATCACGGTTTCGAGTTGACTCTAAAACCATTTGTAATGACCCAAATCCAGAACCGGTCAACGAAACACCTGCCCACACCACATGGGCTATCCTTTATGAAAAGTATAAGCGCTAGGTGCTTCTATTCTAGAATTGGAGCCTATATATCGACATAAAGCTTCCCACAATTCATCCATGTGGGATATGGGGGTGTTACAAACTCCCCCCTGATGTACCCAATGTCCCCATTGGGGCCAATCGGATTACTTGGTTCCTCAGACCAAGTAACCTCTCTAATCGGACTACTTTAGCCCCAAGCCAAGTAGCCTTTCGAATCTAGGATCAATCCCGGTAGATGATGCATGTGCATACCCACTATGCCACACCATTGTGGTTATAAGTCGGCTCTGATACCATCTGTAACGACCCAAGTCCAGAACTGGTCAACGGAACATCTGCCCACACCACATGGGTTATCCTTTGAAAAAGGATAAACGCTAGGTGCTTATGTTCTGGAATTGGAGCCTATATATATCCACATAAGGGTTCCCACAATTCACCCATGTGGGACATGGGGGTGTTACAAACTCCCCTCCTTATGTTCCCAACATCCCCATTGGGGTCAATTGGATTACTTGGTTCCCCGGACCAAATAACCTCTCTAATCGGACTACTTAGCCCCTGGCCAAGTAGCCTCTCAAATCCAGGATAAGTCCCGATAGACGATGCATGTGCATACCCACTACGTCACACTATCGCAGTCCCGGGTCAGCTTTGATACCATCTGTAATGACCCAAATCCAGAACCAGTCAATGAAACACCTGCCCATACTATATGGGCTATCCTTTATGAAAAGGATAAACACTAGGTGCTTATGTTCTGGAATTGGGGTCTATATATCCGCATAAAGCTTCCCACAATCCATCCATGTGGGATATGGAGGTGTTACAAACTCCCCCCTGATGTACCCAACGTCCCCGTTGGGGTCAATCGGATTACTTTGTTTCTCAGACCAAGTAACCTATCTAATCGGACTACTTTAGCCCCTATCCAAGTAGCCTCTCGAATCCAGGATCAGTCCCGGTAGACGATGCATGTGCATACCCACTATGCCACACCATCGTTGTCTCGGGTCAGCTTTGATACCATCTATAATGACCCAAGTACAGAACTGGTTAACGGAACACCTGCCCACATCACATGAGCTATCCTTTGGAAAAGGATAAGCACTAGGTGCTTATGTTCTGGAATTGAAGCCTATATATATCCATATAAGGGTTCGCACAATTTACCCATGTGGGACATGGGGGTATTACAAACTTCCCTCCTTATGTACCCAACATCCCCGTTGGGGTCAATTGGTTTACTTGGTTCCCTAGACCAAGTAACCTTTCTAATCGAACTACTTAGCCCCTAGCCAAGTAGCCTTTCGAATCTAGGATCAGTCTCGGTAGACGTTGCATGTGCATACCTACTATGCCACACCATCGTGGTCCCGGGTCGGCTCTGATACCATCTGTAACCCAAATCCAGAACCGGCCAACGAAACACCTGCCCATATCCCATGGGCTATCCTTTATGAAAGAGTAAGTGCTAGGTGCTTATGTTCTAGAATTGGAGCCTGTATATCCACATAAGGCTTTCCACCATTCATCAATGTGGGATATGGGGGTGTTACAAACTCCCCCCCCCCCGATGTACCCAACGTCCCCATTGGGGTCAATCATATTACTGGGTTCCTCAGACCAAGTAACCTCTCTAATCGGAATACTTTAGCCCCTAGCCAAGTAGCCTATTGAATCTAGGATCAGTCCTAGTAGACGATGCATGTGCATACCCACTATGCCACACCATCGTGTTCCCAGGTCGGCTCTGATACCATCTGTAATGATCCAAGTCCAGAACTGGTCAATGAAACACCTGCCCACACCAGATTGGTTATCCGTTGGAAAAAGATATGCGCTAGGTGCTTATGTTCTAGAATTGGAGCCTATATATATCCACATAAGGGTTCCCACAATTTACTCATGTGGGATATGAGGGTGTTACAAACTCCCCTCATTATGTGCCCAACATCCCCGTTGGGGTCAATTGGATTACTTGGTTCCCTGGACCAAGTAACCTTTTTAATCGGACTACTTAGCCCCTGGTTAAGTAGCCTCTTAAATCTAGGATGAGTCCTGGTAGACGATGCATGTGCATACCCACTATGCCACACCATCACGGTCTCGGGTCGGCTCTAATACCATCTATAACGACCTAAATCCAGAACCGGTTAACAAAACACCTGCCCACACCATATGAGCTATCCTTTATGAAAAGGATAAGCGCTAGGTACTTATATTTTGGAATTGGAGCCTATATATTCACATAAGGCTTTCCACAATTCATCCATGTAGGATATGGGCGTGTTACAGGAAGAGAAACAAAGAACAATGAAAATAAAACTAAAATTGCAAAGTGGAGAGATGCCCCCTGGCGGCAGTGTGCTTTTAAACCAAAAGACCAAAAACCTATGGCTAAACTCATAAACATTCCCTAAACTTTCAACATTATTACACAAGTACCCCAAACAAATAAAAAGATTCAAAATAACTATAAGGTTTCAAAGTTGTCAGCCAAGCAATGCTCCAGAACAGTGGTAGCAACTTCAAGCTGATATTCGACCCTGATAGATCAACTATTTCTCAAAACTCAAAGCATAAAAGTTGAAGATCTATTTCTTAGCTTCGCAATGACAGCTGAATCGCATAAAACTGACATCTACAGCCAAAGATATGCCCAAAATACCACAACTGCTTCCAAACAAGCGGTGACTCGTAAATCACAATTTTGAAGCTGAATTTGACACTTTTAACGTACAAACTGGGTTTCATGGTCTGCATATGACTTGTAGCTCCAGATGTTAGCTTTCCAATGAAAAAAGAATCATTTGATTCCGATCTCTGTAGCTGAAGATATGATTTTTCTGTTGTAACATCACTAATCTGTCAAAATCATGAAAGAATACAACCAAATTAAAACATGTAAAATTGCAAATTAAATTTACTTTCAATCAATTAAGTCCAAATATGCTCTAAGCTACAAAACATACTCAAAATATATATTTAAGGTTCAAAACATATTAAAACATACTAAATATGAGAGAAATAAATATAATAAATATAAGCTTATCAACCATTTCATTGATACTCAAATTTTTCATTCCCCATTTATAGATTTAAAAAAACTAAAATTATGAGAAGGAAGAAAAAAATAGAATAAAGTGATGACAAGCTTTTAGGCTTCATATTAGGAAAATAATATTAGTATTTGAAAAGGAAAAGTAGAAAAAAGATTTGCTGAATGTTTTCTAGATTTTTGATAATTTTTTATGGCAAAAAATTGAAAAAATGCCACTGAATTTAAATTTTTGTAACAAACATGTTTTTGAATTATATGACCATTAAACATGCCTAAAAATATAGTGTTTATCAATTTATTTACTTTTTAAACTTGAAATATATTCATTAGAACTTAAAAGTGCAATTTAATATCTATATATATGTAATAAAAAGTGTAAAGATATATAAAATGGCTAAACCTTAAATTATAAGTTATTAATTTTCCTTTTATATTCGAAGATGTTGTTCTACTCTAATGAGTTTATTTCCCTATGGTTGACTAATTATATTATAAGAACAATGACTATTACTACATTTTTAGACTTCCATGATGTGAGTATAATTTCTAAATTAATGGACAAGCATTAATTACCCAAAAATATAAAAAACTATACAATATTTTACCTCAATCTTTGAAACAATCACATTAAATTGACCATAAAATAGAAGATAAATGTATATTTTGAAACATTGGGGATAACTGTATTTTAATAAAAAAAATCAAGAGTATGGTAATTAAGCTTTTTATATAATGTATAGTTACTTATAATTATATGCATTTGAAAAAACTCAATGTCTACTTTCTAAGTCTATACTTTGACGTCATGGCCTATATTTGTGTCATACTTCTCAAAAGAAATTTATTTTTGTTTCAATTTCTTATCAAATGTCCTACCTATTTTATGTCTTTTTTTAATTTTGAGTATAAAATAAAAAAAATTTATTAAAATTTTAGCTTATGTCTCTTTAAAAATTCAAAGTTACGATAACACATTAATGGTAAATCTATTTTATTGTTTGAGCCAACTAAACTATATAGAATCTCCATTTTAATCATTAGCTTTTTTAATCTAAAGTATAGAACTTAAGCTAAAATTTACTAACTTAACTTTTAATGAAATTTATAAATACATAATACTATAAAGATATTAAATTAAGATCTTTTATTAACATATTAAATACCATTAATTGTAAATTTTGCACTGATCAGAGAAATTTTTGACATCTTTAATTACATATTAAAAATACCAAAAAGTAATTTTGTAACCACCCAATTTTATAAACCTTAATTTTAAAAGATATCTTAAATTTTCAGAGTTATAAATCATTTAATTAAAAATAATTTAGGAAATATGAGGTAAAACATTTTCTTTAATCTATTTTCCAAATAATAAGAGTATTAAATGAAATTAGAGTAATTAAGTGACAATCCCAGGAAAACTAATATATGGATAATGTACCAATTTAAACAACCCATATGTCTCTTTAGAAATCAAATAATACAAAGTTGAAACCCAGTCCCAGCCAATTTCACTTTCGAGGGGCTACAGTATACCCTCACTCAGTCTGCTCCACATTTTGAACCTCATTATATGGTTCAGTGTACTCTATCTTCTCATAGTACTCACCTAAGAAACATGTTAGAAGGAGGGATGAGCACAACTAGCTCCGTAAGGGGGAAGTATCAGGCCAATCACGTGGGTCCTAATATTCCCGCAACAAACAACAACGAATAATAAACTTTAAGTTCTAGCAATTTAATTAAAGAACAATCTCGTACACCATCATAACAACAATATCAAAGTCCAATTAGCATGCTTAAACTACTGTGCATGTGCATAATTCCTTTTACCAATCAAGTCATATCTTATTGATCAATCATTTAATCCAATGGCCTACAACGGCCAAAGGCTCCTCAATGTAAGTCAAATCCTCGCGCAATTGCAACGACTCCCACAGAATAACATGTGCTGGGTCTGGCTGATACTTTTGAATATTACTCACGTGGAACATGTTATGAATTCTAGCCAAATTAGGTGGTAAAGTGACTCTATAAGCCACCTCTCCAACCCGTTGTAAACCTTCAAAAGGTCTACAAAGCGCAGGGCTAACTTTCCTCTTACTTTAAAGCGTTGAAGTCCCTTGGTCGGTAACACTTTTAGGAACACATGATCACCAATAGAAAACGCCAATGGATGACACCTTTAGTTTACATAACTCCGCTGCCTATCTTGAGCCGCTAGGAATCATTGTTTGATTATTTTGACCTTATTTGAAGTTTATGGTACCAAATTTGGTCCTAATAAAGGCCTGTCACCAACTTCTTCCTAACGTACCGGAGTACGACAACTACGTCCACACAAAGCCTCATATGGGGTTATTTGAATGCTGGAGTGATAGCTATTATTATAAGCAAACTCCACTAGTGGCAGGTCATTATCCTAGGAGTTCTTGTAATCCAGTGCACAACCTCTAAGCATATCCTCAACAGTTTGTATAGTCTTCTCTGACTACCCATCTGTCTATGGATGATAAGCGGTGCTCATCAGTGTCATAGTACCAAACTATTCTTGTAAAGCCTGCCAAAATTATGATGTGATTCGTGGACCCCTATAAGAAACAATACTCCTTGGTACTCCATGAAGACGAACTATCTTAGATATGTACAATTCAGCTAATCTAGCTATAGGCCAAGTCTTTTGGATTACCAAAAGGTGGCCTAACTTGGTTAACCGATCAACTATAACCCATATTGCATCATGTCGATGACAAGTAGTAGCTAGCCCAACTATGAAATCCATTGCAATGTCATCCCACTTCCATTGAGGAAGCTCCAATGGCTATAGCATACCTCCAGGTTTCTGGTGTTCTACTTTGACCTTCTGACAAGTCAGACATCTAAATACAAACTCTACAATATTCTTCTTCATGCCATTCCACTAAAAGCTTTTCTTCAAATCATGGTACATCTTAGTGCCCCCCAGGTGGATGGTCAACCAAAATGCGTGTTTCGCCAATAAAACATCATACTTCATCTCATTACCTTAGGGAGCCTCTTTGACCCTTGCCACAAGTGTAGGCTCCATATGCGAACTGGCCATGAGAACATGGGGTCTCTTCACTTGAACACCTAAGCTCATATGATTAAACTCCTCTAGTAGTTTCCATTCAGAAACTACCATAGCATTTAGTTTAATACCCATTTTTCTACTCAAAACATCTGTCACTAAGTTAGCTTTACCTAGGCGATACTGATTAATGTAATTATAATCAGAGAGATACTCAACGCAACAATGCTGATCAATTGTTGAGTTCCCTCTATGACAATAGATACTGTAGGCTTTTATGATCAGTGAAGACCTCAAACTCTTCTCCATATAAATAATGTCGCCAAAGCTTTAACGCATGTATAACAGCTGCCAACTCCAGATCATGAGTTGGGCAATTAAGCTCATAAGGCTTCAACTGCCTAGACCCATAAGTAATCACCTTTCCCGCCTGCATCAATAAACGACCAAGCCCCTGATGTGATGTATTTGTATAAATTGCAAAACGACTTCACCCATTAGGAAGAGTAAGAACAGGTGCAGAGACTAACCGTTTTTTCAACTCCTGAAAATTATTTTCATGCTGCTCGGTCCATTGGAATGGTTGATCCTTCTTAGTCAGTTAGGTGAAAGGGCATGCCAGCTTCAAATAACCTTCTGCAAAACGTCTATAATACCCAGTCGAGCCTAAAAAACTCTGAATCTCAGACACGGTCTTGAGTTGTTGCCAGTTCACCACAACTTCAACCTTACTATGATCCACTAAAATTCCTTGCTTAGTTACCACATGGCCTAAAAAGGTGACACTGTCCAACCAAAATTCACACTTGCTTAGCTTTGCATACAGCTTATATTCCTTCAATGTCTGAAGTGCAATCCTCAAATGTTGACTATGGCTTTCAACATCAGGTGAGTAAATCAGAATATCATCTATGAAAACGATGACAAACTAGTCTAGGTATGGCTGGAACACCCTATTCATTTGGCCTATGAAAACTACGGGTGCATTCGTTAACCCGAAGGGTATCACTAAAAACTCATAATGCCCATAACGAGTCCTGAATGTTGTCTCTGACACATCACCCTCTTTGATTTTTAGTTGATAATACCCAGACCTCAAATCGATCTTAGAGAACATTGATGATCCCTTCAGCTGATCAAACATGTCATCAATCCGAGGTAAAGGGTACCTATTCTTTATTGTCACCAGATTTAGCTATCGATAATCAATGCACATCCTCAAGTTGCCATCCTTCTTCTTCACGAATAAAATATGAGCACCCTAAGGTGAATTACTTGGATGTATGAACCCCTTTTTCAGCAACTCCTGTAATTGACTTTTTAGTTCCGCCATTTTTGAGGGAGTCATTCGATAAAGTGCTTGAGAGATAGGAGTCATTCCTGGCAATAAATCAATGGGGAAGTCAATATACCAGCTAGGTGGCATTCTAGGTAACTCCTCTGGAAACACTTCTGGAAATTCTTCCATAATGGGAATACCAGCTACTGATTCATGCTTCTCTGACTCTATCTGCACATAAGCCAAATAGCCAACACCACATTGACAGAGATATCTATCAGCTTGCAAACTAAAAATTAAGATTGGAGTGAAGCTCTTTTTGTCCCTAGCAAACTACACTTTTGACCCATCAGGCAAGGAGAAGGTAATTTGCTTCTGATAGCAATCCACCTTAGCATGGTGCTGAAGTAGCCAATCCATGCCCAAAATACAACCAAACTCAAATATCCTGAGCACAAAGAGGTCAGTGTCTAGATCGCGTCCTCTGACAGAAATCAAGAAAGATTAAAGTACATAGGTAGAACTTATACTAGTGTTTGATGGTGTAAAAACCACTAGTATGAAGGGAAGCTCTTTAACAGGTATGCCTAACTGATCAGCTAGTCTAGGAGGTATGAAAGAATGTGTGGACCCCGAGTCTATAAGAACTCTAACAGGAAATGCAGAAATAGAAAGAGTACCTATGACCAATTCAAACAAATACTAACCCAAGCATGCCATTACCATGAACTTGAAATTAAAGGCTACAATTAAAAGCTATAAATAATAGTGTACCTTGCACCACGCTTGAAGCATCCTCTGCCTCATCGGCTGTCACTGCATAAACACGTCCTGCCACATGAGGTTTCTTTGTTGGTGGTCCCGCCGGTGTTGCCGGTGGAATGTGTGCTGCTAGTGGAGTATCCCTCTTAGGATATTGCCTGGATAGATGCATTATCTCTTGGTAATAGAAATAGATCACACACCGCCCTTCAATTGGGTGAAAGAAATGACAAGTCTGACATCTAGGCTCCCCTTGGCCCTGAAAAACCGGTCGTACTGTAGGCCCTCCTGACCCATTATGCTGTAGTTGGGTAACTCTGCTATCGATTGGTTGACCTCTGCCAAAATGTCCTCGCCCCTGAATAGGCATTGGTTGTGCTATAGGACAAAAATTGCCTACATGTGTAAGTCGTGATGGCATACGACCCCGACTCATGTCAATAGGTCTAGATAACTGTTTATCTCTCATCCTTGCCTCACCCCGTTGAGCTAAAGATACCGCCATCTCAAAGTTATCAATCTCTTGCACAATCAGCCTATGTGCTAGCTCGTCACACAAACCATTAACATACCTCTTGATTTTCCTTAGTTCATGTGCCACAATGTGCTCAGCATAGTGGGCCAAGGCATTAAATCTAGCTATGTACTGATCTATTGTCATGCTCCCCTGTACCAGTATGAGAAACTCCTGCTCTTTTCTGTCCCTTATGGCCTTAGAGAAGTATCAACTATAGAAAGTATGCATAAATGTCTCCCAAGTGATATATCCACCCTCAGTCCTCGAAATCCCTGGTTAAGTGGGCTCCCACCATGTTTAGGCCTCCCAACCAAGCTAAAGGTGGCTAAGTCTACCTTTCCTCTTCTGGAATTCTCAAAGCTAAAAGTGTCTTATTTGAAGCCCTGATCCACTCCTCAGTTTTGGTAGGATTAACCCCACCAGTATACTCACCAGTTAGCCTCTTGAACTATTCAAGTAGGTTGGCCCTATGCTAACATTTGGCTGGGGCATGAGGTTGTTGCTCCCGTTCATTCAAATTCTGAAAGTACTGGCCTAAGGCAATAACTGCCTGACGTAATGGATCATCATTGGCTTGCTGACCGAGATTCTGAGCTTGTTGCCCATGATTCAGCATGTCTTGTCCATGCACTTGAGCATGCTAACCTCGACCCCGTAGGGGTCATCCTTGACCAAGTGTTTGTGGCTTATCCTGTGCGCCTCATCCAAGACCTAAGGCAGGGTACTCATATGGGTCTATGACCTAAAAAGGGAAAGGTTTAGTCCAGCGTAGTTAAATAACTTTGGAAGTAACTTTTAACTTATAACACTAGGTGAGCCTTTAGGTAACTTTTATCTTATTTTAAACATTAAATTAATTGGTATATTATTTTATGAGCCCCCTTATTGAAAGCCAAGTTGTTAACTTTTGTTTATAACCTTACTAATATATTATGCTCAATTATGGAAACTTTCAAAACCTATCTAAGGTCTCTAACTTAGCAAACAAACAAGAAGCATACTTATTAAGTGAGGTCACTGCCTTCCTCCAATCTGGCTCTAATACCAAATTGTAACGGCCTTAATTTTATAAACCTTAATTTTAAAAGATATCTTAAATTCTTAGAATTATAAGTCATTTAATTAAAAATAATTTAAGAAATATGAGGTCAAACATTTTCTTTCAATCTATTTTCAAAATAATAAGAATATTAAATGAAATTAGAGTAATTAAGTGACAATCCTAGAAAAACTAATATACAAATAATGTACCAATTTAAACAACCCATATGTCTCTTTAGAAATCAAATAACACAAAGTTGAAACCCAGTCCTAGCTGGTTTTACTTTTGATGGGCTACAGTGTACCTTCACTAAATCTGCTCCACATCTTGAACCTCATTATATGGTTTAGTGTGCTTTCTCTCTTCGTAGTACTCACCTAAGAAACATGTTAGAAGGAAGGATAAGCACAACTTACTCCGTAAGGGGGAAATATCAGACCCATCACATGGGTCCTAATATTCCCAAAACAAACAACAACAAATAACAAACTTTAAGTTCTGGCAATTTAATTAAAGAACAATTTCATACATTATCATAACAACAATACCAAAGTCCAACTAGCATGCTTGAACTACCATACATATGCATAATTCCTTTTACCGATTAAATCATATCTTATTGATCAATCATTTAATCTAATGCTTAAATGCTGCAGACGAATCTAGGGTGATGAGTGTATACATCACCCACTCTCGGGATAACTCTTAGACAGTGCCACTAGGGATGCCACCAAGCCAGAGTTTCTCGGGATACCTACGCCGAGGTAGAGCCTCTTGTGATACCAGCCATGAGCATGGTCCCTTACTAGCTATGGTTTAGAAGCACACAAATCATATCTCCATACTCCATGTCAATATCGGGTCATGACTAGGGACGGTCCGCTGCCACCCTAATATGCCTCTCGGGTTCAAATCGTCCGTTTCGAACCTCTCGCCTAAATTTACGGCTTGTTAGGTTAGGCAGATATGATCTGTCGCCAACCATGCATGCCTCGTGTTTTAGCTTACTCTTCAAATCCTTTATTTAATGCAGTCTTGTGTATGACAATATCAATCATATGTGAGCAAAAAGGGTCTTAGGATGTCTCTGGTGGCTTCATGCCTATTCGGGATTGTGCCGGGAGCTTTCTTGATATTGATTATAAAAGTTACAGCGGCTACACACTCAGTTATATTCTCATTTAGTAGCTATAAAAACTGATCTTGGAAGGAAAACATTTTTATTTCGGTTATCGATGTATTTTCGGGATCTCTGGCGCTCTGGGAGTCCAAAGAAACACTAAACCTTCAAGTAAGGATTTTCTGATCCTTTGTAACAACATGGACAGCAAGGAAAAGAGAATTATTAGGGCTATAAGATTTGAAATTGGTAGCCAAGATAATTTTAAAAGGGATACGGTAGCTTATTAGGGCTTAGAAGCAAGTATGGACCAATTGCACCAGAAATGAGTGCAAAAACCCAAAAGTTGGATTAATGATAATCTACCAAAAAAATTTACAGCAAAGATATAAGGCCTTTAGGTGCTAGAAAAAAAATTAAAAGAGTGATATAGAAGGATTTGGACTTACACGAACGAATTCGGGATCGTCGGTATGCGTAGGATCGCTTTTAGTGTCCAGATGGGTTTCCCTTCAACTTAATAAATCTAGGAAAAATGTAAAATTAAATTAATGTTCCAATACTTTAGAAGAGCCAAGAATCAAAGCAAGAAAGGCTGGACTTACACGGTTTGATGGAGAAATAAGAGTAGATGAACAACTGTCCAAAAGATTGTGAATGGCCTTTTTCCCGACATTCAATTTTTGTTTTGTTGTGGTGGTAAGTTGTTGAAGAAGAAGAAGACAAGAGGCGGCAACAGGCTGTAGGTTTTAATTTAGACCTAACTTAGTTTTTGACATAGGGGAGATCAACAAAGAGTAATAAATTGAAAGAAGAGTTTTAGTTATATTAGGATCATAAATAAAGTGTTTAAAATAAGAAAAATATAGATAAGTAGAAAATAGGAATTAACCATAAAAATTCTAAATTTTAGGGGCTGTATATGTAGTTGTTGAGTTTTATAAAATATAAATTAGGGTTATGTGAGAAATTATCATATGCAATAAAAGCATGGACTCGGTTTAAACTGTGCATGCGTGTAGGTTAAATTTTTGGAAACCTAAGAAAACGAATTCAGAATTGAGTGAGACAAATTTCTTTTGACTCATTTTTGTGAGAAGAATCTAATGGTGCTCCTAGATTTTCCATTTGATGCTTGGTTAGAAATAACAAAAATGCCCTTTGCCTAAAGAAAATGACTTTGAGCTTCCGGATTGGAATTTGACTTAAAGACCACAAAAGAAATTATCTAAGGATCAAGATTTTTAATTTTATGTTGATTTTCTAAATTGGTAGGTAAAATTACAAAAATACCCTTAGGGCTAAAAGGGTTATTTTTGCATTTAGGGTAACTTGGAAATTTTCTTTTTCTTAATTTTTAGGGTTATTACAAATTTTATAAGTATTTTACCATCACAAATAAAAAACTTCTATGAATTTTTTATAACAAGTATTACTTGTAATGTATTCTACATTATATTATTATTGTTGTTGTTGTTGTTTATATTAAATAGAAATCTAATACAATGAGCTATCTATTATAATCAATGGCATAAATGAGGATAGTTATGATGAAATATTATAATAAAAAACTATTTTTTCCATCCCACTATCTTTGCTATATTTAGTTTTTTTTAATAATTCGACTTAAAATTATTCATATTATTTTTTGTTAGAAAAAAATTAAAAAAATATATTTAGAAACTATGAGTCTTAATTTATCATTCATATATAAAGGTTTTTTATTTATATATTAAAAATTTTAAAATAAAAAAATTATAGATTAATTGCTAAAAATTAAATTGTGTAAAGAATATAGGATGGCGTAAGTAAGAAATAGAAAAATTAAAAATAAATATTTCTAAACGAGAAAAGAATAAAATTATTATTGGTTTTATTTATTTTAAATAAAATAATTAAAATTATAGTTATTTGAGTAAAAAATGACTTAGTATTTAATTCATATGCAACGCACATCTACATAAATGAGAGAAAAACAAACGAGTCTCTCCCGGACTAATTGTCAATTCTAGTAGACAACCGTTCGGTTGAAAGAAAGATATAAATTTTGTCCTAACAAATACTAGCGTGATCTATGACCACGTTTGTCTCTATCGTTACGAGGGAGGTCGGTCGGCGGTTATTACTAGCCAAGCACGTGAAACATGGTAACCTTTGTCGTTTGGCAGGAGGCCTACCCTTTATTTATTTTTTAGGGAAAAAACGATTGAAACGTTTACGTTATTATGGGGATAAATGGACAGGCTACAACTTCATTGACATTTAATTTCTTTTCACACTTTCTCATTTCAAACACCTATCAGTTTATTCATACAGCTTATTCGAAATTTTTGTCCTTCTCCCATAAGTATCTCATATATGTGAATGTGTTCTCAAATATGAGAGAAGAAACATGCAAATTTAAACTGGATTTCAGGTTTCCAAGTTGATTAAAATTTGCTTATGAGGTATGCATTATTAGATATAGGTTTGGACTTTCTTTCAAAATTAATGTGACCAAGCTCGAATTTTTAAAGATTTAAAATTAATTATGTTATTTGTGTCTTAAACGGGTACATGAACTTTATGTTAGCCTAGCAAGTCATCTTTTCTTCTATTATGCATGCTGTTCAACTATTTTCTATCAAATTGATTATTAAAACGGATAGAAAAAACTGATGTGATATTTAATAACACTAAGAAAACTTTAAAAATATCAATTTTAGTTCTTAAACTTTTTCAATCATTAACTTTAGTTTGCCAATAGTTTTAATGGCAGATTTGAAAGAGAGAGAGAGATGTCTGACGTTCGCTACCATCCGCAACCTTAAAATCAAATCCTAATTCCAGTCTTTGCGCCTCCCCATTGTCATTCTCACTGGCTTCCCCGCCGCCGACTGAAAAGACCACCATCAAGAACTGCCAGGCAAAATGGAGCAGGCAAACTTGAGGCAGTCTAGGCCCAGATTCTTTATCGTCGCTCAAATCTGTACTGCCAACCTTTTTGCCACCGTCACCTAGATCCAACGTTGTTCCCGAGTTCAATTCGATTGTGAGGATATGAAATTATGGGTTTGAAATCGAAGCTCGGATTTTCTAGGTTCCGAATCAACATTTGATTTTTTGGGTTTGAAATTATGGGTTCGATTTGAAGTTTGATTTCCTGGGTTTGAAACTAGAGCTCTAATTGTGGCTCGGAGGATTTCTAAGTTTATTTTATTAATTGATGCAATTTTGGAAGGGCGAGGGACATGGGAGTGAACTGGATGAGAAGGAAGAGAAGTAGTCAATGGTTGCAGAGTGGTTGGGCGGGATGGGCTGAATTAAGAGGGGTAGATGAATGGAGCGGATGAGTTGCGGGTTGAGAAGGGTCAGATGAATCTAGCGGTGGCTTTGATGGTAGTCGATTTGGACGCTTGAACCGATATGAAATCAGAAAGAGATTGGCTGTAGGGCAGCTGGCAGCAGGGTTGGCGGCTGGGCTGGTGGTTGGACGTTATCAGCAGTGGTGGCTAGGTGGGCAACTTTTGATGTAGCGGTAGTGGAGATAAAGAATTAGGGTCCTTGGGATAGAATTGACTTGAGTGGAAATTTAAGGGTTAGAATTAGTGATTAAAATAATTTAAGGACTAAAGTTATCATTTTAGTATTATTTAATATCATATCATTATTTTTCATCCAATTTAACGGTGAAATTGATGGAAAGTATTTGGATGAACAAAAAGAAATGTAGGTCGCTATGAGAATTATAAGGTCAGGTACCCAATTAGAATAAAAAAATAAGTTAGGTGATCTACTAAATAAATTTTACCCAAAAAAAATAGTGACAAGTGATATACCTTCTGGAAGGATAAAGTATAAGATAGAGGGGTAACAAAGTAAAATGCAGGGAAGTTCTTGTTGACAAGTGATTATCGTCAGCAAACAATGTTGTACCAAACATTTTCCCACACTGATATTATTATTATTATTATTATTATTATTATTATTATTATTATTATTATTATTATTGTTATTTTATCTCGAGTGGAGAATTTAATAGAAATTAAAAAAAAAGAATACTTTAGTTTTATTAAATTTATTTTATTTTAAGTAGTATGTACTCCTAGTGTCTCATGAAAGTTTGAGATTTTATCAAGTTTATCGAACTTACAATAAAATAAAAATAAATAATTTCCCCTGATAATTAGCATTTATGAGTTTTACATAATGAAATAAAGGGTATGAAATAAGATAATATCTAATCATTATTTTATTAGCCGGAGAAAATAATTTTATTAGGAGAAAGAAAAAAAAAAGCCTGTTGTCTCCAAGGAATAGAAACAAGCGCAAACCAAGATTTATAAATATGAAAAACATCACCTATTTTTAGATATAAAGTAAAGAATTGAAATGTTATATACAAAATCAGAGTATTAAAGTGTCATCCTCAGCTCGCCCTCTATCTCTCTTTCTTTTTATATAAAAATTTTAACACTTGCACTAAATTCTATAGTTTGAGGTACAATTCATAAACTTTAATTGCTTGCAATAATAAGTTTTTCATCTCGCTTTCTTGGCTTTGTTAGCAAAGGGACATGACTTTTATACCCCCACTCACTCGATTCAAGTTTCTCCTCCCCTTTTCCCGTCTTTCAAGACCCTTAAAAATTGTAGTCGAAGGTATTCTATATATATATATATAAGCTCATCCATTTGATAGGAGGCTCTATTTGGGAATAAATTTTATAATTAGCATTAGAATTTTTGATAATTTATTAGTGATGAAGATGAAACTGCTAAAGCTAAAAGTTTAAACCCAACATTATATAATTTTTTTAAAACCTTAATACTAATAGCTCAAGATAATTTCAAAGAAAAAGTCTGCTTCCTTCTGATATTTCCTAAAAATATCTTTATATTTATGACTAACTTAAACCCTTTATTTTAAAATTAGGATGCATGCACCCCCAACAGTGAGTCAGTGACTTTAAGCTAACTGCTGCTAAAGTATGATGCTTTTGGATTGAAGGGGTTGGTAATTTTGCGTGACAGAAAAATAGAACAGGGAAATTGATTTTAAACCTGAAAGGTCTTACTGAAGGCGTGAGTCACGAAACTGTTTGTCCTTGGGTGACCGGTAACCGGTTATTATGCTCCAAGGGTCGTGAGTCACGGTTTCGTTTGTCGTTTAGCTGACAAAAAAAAGGCCATATAAACCACCATACCATGCATACCCTGGATTTCCCACAACCGAGCGTAGCCATCCACTAGTTTCCCATAAACAAGAGCATCAAAATCTCGTCGGTAATGTCTCTTACCATTCCCGATTACTCTATTATTTCTTTTTGTCCTTTGGTTTTCTTTGAAACTTCAAATAACTCCTAACTTTTTTTTCCTAAAATAATAACTCCTAACATTTATGATCAATTTTAGATTACTTTATATTTATGTTCATTTTTTATATCCTATAAACGTATGCAACAAAAAAAAAAAAACAAATTCATACACCATATATCCTATAAGCTGTAGTACTTTCACAATGTTTGCATGCATATATATGATATTTTTTGCATGCATATATATGATATTTGGTTAAAGGCAATCATGAAAAGCATACCATTTATCATGTTCATGCATGTGACATAATATTCATAATATTTCTATAAAAACAGTGTAATTTTTTTTTTTTGTGACAAATGGAGTAATTCAAAGCTGATGGAATCATCTAGCTGGATGCAAATGTTGGTAAATGATCAATAAATACCCGAATAGAAAAGTACATGACAATTACGATTTAATTCCCACCTCTAAGATTCAATTGATTGTGGGGATATGTGGCTCTATGTTTTTACTTCTCTTTCTACTACGCCAAAACTAATTTACAGTTTTTCTTTTCCAGGTGCAAACTTGAAGGAAAGTGAAAGATGTCTTGCAACGTGTTGGGCACCCCGATCATGAGCTCCACAAAGAGCTTGAAGCCGCAATTCGCAGGATGGAAGAGTAAATCTGGGGCACTATCGGCGGCGGCGGCTTTAGGAATGGCTATGAAGCATAACAACCAAGCAAGCCGCAGGCTGAAGATCTCGGCAGTAGCCGTCACCAACGACGTCGCCGTGGCTCCCAGTCCCATCACAACAACAACGCTTCCCACCACTAAGTACACAATAACGCTAGAAGACATGCAAGCGCTGGAGGCTCAGAAGCATGGAGAGAACACCTATGTCCTGCTCAGGAACGATCTCGGCTTCAAACTCGAATATGTTCGGAACCTTGATTTTTACGGCGCTGAATATATCGGCCTGCCCTACCCCATGGTGATTGAGAATGGTGAGGTGGCTTCTTTCTTACACCAAACCGAGGACAAGTGCGGTTGCGCTTGCGATTTGCCGACAGAACCCACTGGCTTGATCTCGGTCGGGTATGTAATATACAAGGGCTACTCCGTGGACACCAATTTAACCTACTACTTCGGCCTCGGTTGGATCAATGGCAACCAGAAGGTGCATACGCATAGTCCTGAATGCTAACCGTTTTGCACACACATATCAACTAATGTAACAGGTTTTTTATTTCTCTACTACTAACTCTGCTTCAAACTACCATGTCCAGTTGGTTTTCGCAGAGTTCCTCAGTTCTGGGTGTGAATGTGAAGATGAAAAAATCGAACAAGAAATCTACAGTAAACTGAAGAGGTGCTCGAAGCTGACGGCTTGTGAATCTATTCCATTCAGGGAGGGTGAGACTCTACTTTTCAAGGCAAAGTGGGACGCCGGTGAGAGCGTATTCCAGAGAACGAGCATTACCGCGCACTTCAAGCGCCAGCTTGCTAAAGGTCCCCATTATCATCCCGTACCCCTTCTTGACGTGTAATTCTATGTTGGCCCTGGGGATGCATAAAGTCAGGAGATTTAAATAAAAGTGGACCCAAGTATGATCAACCCATCTCTTGTCTTGTGGTCCATCATGTTTGTGTTTGTTTGAATAAATCAATGTTGCCCATGGCGTTATCTTTTCTTCTCGCTCACATCTCTTTCTTTTGGGTTTGTTCGTTGCCAAAAGAATATGTATTGCAAATTTGAATGACTATTGCTAATTAAGGATAGCGACTATGGATTAATAGCGCATCACTATGACTTTTTTTCCTCGTTGCTATTTTGAAGGAAATGTAAACCACCATACTCTGGACACTCACAATGACAAATTTGCAAGTTTATGGATACGTACACAAAGTGGCCTAGCTACCCCAAAAAGCTACTCCTAAACATAGTTATCTGCAGCTAAGATAAAACTGCCAAAAATACAACATTCACAATGTATTCCATAATATATCGTAATATCCCCCTTTGGTTGGAGCATAAAGTTTCTGGATGCTCAACTTGTGAAGGAAATAATCAAACTGTTTCCTTCACAAAGCTATGGTGAACATATCAGTGAGCTGAGCATATGTGGGTACATATCTCGTAGCAATCTTTCCCTTTAAGTTTTCATCTCGTAGAAAATGACAATCAATCTCAATATGCTTGGTGCGCATTTGAAAAGACAGGACTAGGAGTAGTATGCAAGGTGGCTTAACTACCATAGCTAAGTGTCATTGGGGTTGGATGAGTGACGCCAAGACACAATAACAATTTCTTCGGCCATATAAGGTCACAGGTTGTGGCTGCCATGGATCTATACAATGCCTTAGCAGAAGAATAAGACACCATATGTTGTTTCTTGGTTTTTCCAAGAAATAGCTGAATTAGCAAGTTGAACAAACCAACCAGTGAGTGATCACTGGGTCAAGGGGCAACATGCCCAATCTGAATTGCCCAGACAAGTGCAAATCACAATCGTCATGCAACAAAATTCCTTGACCCGGGTTACCTTTCAAACAATGACACAAGGGGCAGCGTCCCAATGCTCCTGCTGGGTCTCTACATGAAGTGCGCAAACGTATGCACACAATAGGAAAGCTTAGGTCTCGTGATGGAAAGATAAATCAATCTTCCAACCAACCTGCCTCTAGGTTCGAAAGTAGCCTGTCGCTGGTTAAAGGAGGACGATGGTTCTGATCTGAAGGAAAGCCAACTTGTTTAACTCCCAATTAACCCACTTCAAAAATAATGCCTAATGGGTACTTCCGTTGGCACAAGAAAATTCCAGTTGGACTCCCATCCACCTTGATCCCTAAGAAATATTTCAAGACTCTTAAATCTTTCATGTGAAAACATGGGCTCACATAATTTCTAATAAAGCCTAAATTATACAACCATCATTCCGGAAAATAATAAGATCATCCATATAGATCAACGCATTGAGTTGCAAACTGTCATGTTGCAAAGTAGAGAGAGAATTATCAGAATATGGGTCAAAACCGAACCCGGTTGTACCCAACTCAACCTGAACCCTAATCCGATTAAAGTGAAACTCGAAAAAACCTAAAACCTGAATACATAAATCCAGAATAACCCAAACCCAAATTGGACTGAACCTAAGTTTGGTCGAACCATAAATGACCTAAACCTGAGACTAACCAAACCCAAACCTAAAAGGGCGCAAGTCTAAACTTGAAAAAACTCTATTTTAACCCAAATCAACATAAAATATATGGCCAGCAAATATTTAAAAATTCATGATTCTTTATATATGGATTATTTATCTAAATTGTACATTAATTATGAGTCTATGACCAAGCAGTTTAAGAAACTCAAAATGTACTTCAACAATATTTTTATATAGGTATCTTATGGAATTTGAAGGATAAATTAATAAAATATTTTATCTCAGTTTGCCTAGGGGTCTTCTAGGATTTATTGGTTGAGGGATTTTAATAATTTTCATTATTCTTAAATCTGGCAGTCTCACTAATAGTGATGACTTAATTTGACAATCTTAATTTGAAAGAGCTTATTTCAGTATAATCCTATAAAACTACTAAATCAAACTTCAATTTTTTATAATATGAAGGATTTATTTCAGCACCTATCATCGTTAATTACCTTTAATTTTCGATAGCATGGCTAAAAAATATAAAATTTTAATTCAAACTACTAGTAAAGCTTGCATGGGTTTGCGATGATTTGGTGTCACAAAGTTCATATAGGCTCGAGCTTGAGTTACTTAAAGCGTTCTTTCCCATTCAAAATCACAAACAATAATCTAAATCCTGAAGCACCATTACAATCCACTCCAATATCAAGTTTTACAACAAATAAAAACATCAAAATGAAAATGAGTATAACAACAATATGCCTCGTCAAAAGTCTCAAGCAACAAAGCTAATGAAAAGTCTGAACTCTGAAGTGCCTACTTTCAAGTATTTGCACTTGTGAAACCTATGAATTACCAAAATAATGCTAGTTAGTGAAATACCAAAATAAAAATATAGAGTTGTTTGTGCCTAGTTATAAATTAAGTCATTGCCAAAAAAGAACTAAAAACTCAATTATCATAAAGTGACTAGTTGTAATCTTATGTTTACACCAAATTAGAAGATGCTTCAGAATTGATCAGTGGCTCTAATTCCACTTCTATGTTATTTAGATGCTTCAAATCATACTACTCAAGTTCATTAGTTGTGAAACAAAATTAGCAATAACTACAATATATTGAAAATAAAAGAAAACTATAAAAGGGAAGTCATATCCTAAAAAACATACCATACCTTCATAACCATGCACTCTTAGATGTTAGTACAACTTATACATTGTCAGGGACAAGACGATTCCTATATTTGTTAAGAATCTTGTTACTCATACTAACAGTTGATTAGGAAGCAACAGTTGTGATAGGAATGCTCAATAAGTCTCTTGCCATTTGTGCTATAATTGGATATCGTGCTTTGTTTTCTTTCCAAAAAGCAAGGACATCTAACTTTAACTCAATTGGTTTTCTAGGTTCATCCAAGTAACGATCGGGCTATGACTTTAAGTTAAAAGTCCTTATGGTAACCTACACAAAATCCTACATCCACATCAGCATATCTATCAATTTTTACAACATCGTACAATACAAAAAACAGATATTAGCATAATAATAAAAAAAAAGCTTGGGTCCACTAAGGAAATGTGTTAGCTAGAAAGAAGTTGGGGGGTTTAAATGTGGGGAGTCTTTTAGAAAAAAACTTAGCTCTATTAAGAAAATGGTGGTGTAGTTTTAAAATAGAAAAAAGTACATTGTGGGTTAAGGTCATCAAAAGTATTTTTAGCAATGAGTGAAGGTCATTAGAAGAAAGCTATACAGTTGGCGTTTGGGGAGTATTGTAAAATTTGGGGTCGAGATATAAAAAATTGGTGTGGAGTTTATAAAGTCTTTTAGGTTAAAGGTGGCGAGTGGGGAAAAAATAAAATTTTGGTTGACTTTTGGGTTGGTGAGACTTTGTTGCGGGAAAAATATCCTAGGTTGTTTAGTTTAGAGGAAAAAAAAAGATTGTTAGATGTGTGATCGTTAGTGTAGGGGTGAAAAGGGGGAGGGTTGGGTGTGCATGTGGAGAAGAGAGTTGAGAGGTAGGGAGTGGGGAGAATTGTCAAAATTACTCCAAGATCTTTCTGATGTTGATTTGTAGCAAGCATTGGAGGATAGGTGGTGGTGGTGGCAAGGTTATTTAAAAGGTGTCTTTATAGTAAGGCAATTGTCAAAGACCTTGGGCAACATCTTTTCTTAGGGAGCACAGGAACTTGTTCCAACCAAGTGGAATGCCTAGGTGCCATAAAAGGTCAATGTCTGCAGATGGAAAGCTAGCCTGCATTAACTACCAACCTTCCAAAATTTAGAAAGACGAGGTTTCAATGTACCTTCCAAAATTTAGAAAGACGAGGTTTCAATGTTGAGGATAGTATATGCTTGCTGTGCAGAAAGAGTGAAAACTTGAAATAGCATACTTTGGTATTGTGTAGCTTTGCAAGATTGATATGGAGAAATTTGTGTGCCTGGTGGAGGTTGGATGAATATTTCTACCTCTCCCTATAGGATGTTGCGGACAAGTATCTAGTTGTAACTAGGAAAGGACAGAGGTGGGCATGGGAGGCAATAATATTCATTACAATCTAGCCACTTTAGAGAATAAGAAATAAACTGCTGCATAATGACATAAGACTGGAAAATGATCAAGTTCTGATAGAGATTCAAGCTTTTTCTTTTCAATGGCTGAAAAACTAAGGCTTCAACTTAAATTATTTTGGTTTAGTGGGTATTGAATCTATTCCAAGCGTTGCAAAATTGGTTATAAGTCAGGTGCTTAGTCTTTTTTATCTTTTTATCTTCTTAGCTTCGATTTATGAGTAACTTATTGTATATGGGTAGAAGTAGTGTCTACCTCCCTGCTAGATGGTACTTTCTATTATTTCTTAGATCTTTAATAAAATAACTCATTTAGCTATTAAAAAAAACATTTGTCAATAATTGAAGTGCATATATCACTAGTTAAGCAAATCCTTCCAAAAAGGCTCACCAAAGAATATTTAAGTTCTTCCCCTAATTTCTTATAGAACTTAGTAATGCCACTCTTATGGGTGTTCCAACACACACATGCTCAACATCTTGGTTTAGATATGAATTGCAACCTTGGGTCAAACTGCACAACTTAAAAGGAAGTAGGGTCAGTGAGCTAAGACCAAAGTGACAACTAGAGTAAAGGCAGAAAGTGTCGGGCAAAGGGAATGTAACTTCCAAGGGTTATGGTAGCAGTTGGAGAAGCGTAGGGTTTTTGGCATTGAAGATGGCGAGATGAGTGGCTAAAAGTGTGGTTTTACCTTTTTTCTTGCAAGTGCTTAGTGATAATTTCGACATAATTCCAATTCAAGTCATACAAAACTCTTAGGCTAGTGTTCTAGCCACAAGTTTATATGAAATTTCAATTTAACCTAGTCTTTTCAGGATTTGTCGAATTAGCCCATGACTTTATAAGAACGTCATATTTTGCCTATTAGCCCAATCTTAGGCCAGAATTCTAATTAAAATAATCTATTATGTATATTATAAAGCATAACTTAAGGATAATTTAGTAATTCTAGAATTAATTAATAGGCTAATTAATTTCCACATCAAACTTTTATATAAAAACCCAAATTTGCCCCCTAATTTATTAACTCAAATTTGACCACACAACACTTACCTAACAATCAGCTTTTGCCACAAACATTTAATATCAGAATGTTGCATATCTTCTTTCCATAAAACTTTTGGCTGAATTTATCATATCTGATAATGGGCATGAAAATCTCCTAGAATTTGCCTGAATTGCTTTACATGTAAAAGTGTTTTAATTTCATCCAAGTCATTGAGCTTTCAAAATTGAGAAAAAACAAAATTCTTAACTTGATAATTTGAGACACCATACCCCTTACATTTCAATATATGTAGTGAAAAATATATATTTAAAAATATTTAATTAGTATGCTTTATACTGTAAAAGTACAATAAATTTTTGTTTATAACTTTTTTGTGAGAAAGAAATAAAAAATTCAACTATTATCTTATTAAGATCAATTGGCTTGATATTTCCTATGCAGTTTGCTACAGTAATGAGAAATAATGTTGTTAGTATAAAAATGTTAAGAATATCAGGCTCAAATCTCTATTTCACTTTTCAAATGATAATTCTTATTACCAGTCCATTAAATGGAAAAATGTAACTAGAATGTCAAACTAAGTTTTCTAAAATGGTTTGCTTAGATTGACCAAATGATATGAACCCAAGCAAATGAAGTTTTGAAGTTTTCAACCATAATGCCGAACTAAGCTTATGACTACGATGCTATGCATTTGAATGTAGAATGTAAATAAGGTACGGTTAATAACTTTCACTTGTATCTATGTATATACAATTGTAAGGAAGATGATTGCATGAGGTGATATATATGTGTAGTTTTTCTTTTGCATTGTTCATGTACTAGAGGTATTCAATATCTCACCAATTAATTAGGCCTTAAATCTCCAAATAAATAATTAAAATTTAATTATATTAACATTTTCGTGTGTGAATACAAAATAAAAACTAAAATTTATTTTATTTACATTATTTCAATTCCCATTTGTAGGACAATATTTTTACTTTAATATTTTTTAACAAAAAAATTTTTGTTCTTAGGATAGGTATAGAACTAGTTATATGTTAATGTATTTATATGTAGTTAATTAAATTTTTATTTTATTTTTTTATGTCTAGTAAATTTTTAGTTATGAGGTACTTATATTTTGAAAATTTCATTTTAGTAACTCATAAAAATTACAACATTGGTCTCTAAACGTTTTAAATCTTTGCATAAAAATTGAATTCTTTAATTTGAATTTTAGCAAAATCTAAATAAGAAATTAATTCAATCCAATTATTGAAGCTTATGCACCAATAACTTGATTAAACCCGAATATCATCCTAAATCTAACCCAAAATACAAATAACAAGACTTGATGTTACCCAAGACACAAATTGACCTGGCCTAAATTAAACTCGAACACGAATAAACCCACCCAAAACCTAAAATCTACTCGACATGAAATCAATCCGAACCCTAATAACCTGATCTGAACCTAAATTGAAGCTAACGTAACTAAACCCAAATTTCAATGGCCTGAGCCAAACCGAACCTGACCCACTCAATTGCCATCCCTAGCTACTGGGGTAAAAGTCTCATTATAATCGAGCCCTTCAACTTGGTTGTTTCCCAAAATCACGATTTGAGCCTTGAATCTCTCTACTAATCCACCAGAGTTATACTTAATTTTATGTACCCACTTAAAATCAATATCTTTCTTCCCAAAGGGTAGTGTTTCCACTGTCTAGGTTCCATTATTTCCAAAGCCTGTATCTCCTGTTGCATAGCCTGCCTCTAACTTTCATCTTTCACAACCTTAGCAAAAGTTTAAGGTTCAGTTCTTGTAGTAATTGTTGCTATAAAAATTTGATGTTACTAAAAAAAATGGTTACAATCCACATAATGTGATATGGAATAGGGCGTACATGAGGGGTACAATTTTGCAGATGAATAAGGGGAAGCGCTCAATAGATAGATAGTATGCATTACATAATCACAGAGATGAGCAGATGGCACTTTGCGTCAATGACCTTGACCCAAATCACAATGTCATTATCCCCACCACTTATTGTACTCATTACTCTCTCAACATTATTAGCTTCGGTTCCCTTACTCCTTAAAGGTGCCATAGGCTTATTTATTTTATCCTCCTCATTTAGCCGACCTATTCTACTATGTTGCCAAGCCCAACATTCTCTTAGTGCAGGAAACATGGCTCCTAAATCATTATTCACTAAAGGGACCTCACTTTAACAAAACACAACATCCTTCAACACTAGGAATACACCCAACGCCAAGTCATACACTTTCCACCCTTTTCTTCCATAAAAATAATCCATAAAAATGCATCTTTGATTGTGAATAGCAAATTTGTCTCCATTGTGGTCTTGCTTATGCATATAGCACAAGCATCCAAACACACACAAGTGTCCAAGGGAGGGTGTTAATTTTTCCATACAAGATTTTATATGGGGGTTTTCCATTCAATACAAATGAAAGTGTTTGATTAATCAAATACCTAGCAGTCAAAATGGATTCTACCCAAGAAATTTAAAACCGCAATGTATGAGCTATATTAAGTATGCGCCTGTGTTGATGCTCTACCCTTCTATTTTGTTGTGAAATCCCTACACAAGATGTTTCATGTACAATACCAAACGTTTGAAAATAATTGTTCATGCACTCAAATTCTGTACCATTGTCACTATGCACGATTTTTACTTGCTTGGCAGACTAATGTTCCACCATAACAATAAAATTGTATAAATGCATTGAAACCTTCTTTTTGTTAACCAACAAACCACATTCCCCGTGAATAATTTTCAATAACAATTAAAAAATATTTTGCACCACAAAAAGTTGGAGTTTCAAAAGAGCCCCATAAATCAGAGTGAATCAACTAAAACACATCTGTTGTTTTATTTTCTTGAACTCTTGTCTGTTTTGTTCTAAAAAAACATTGCAAGATTTTATTGGACAAGTTACCATTTCTACTACCACCAACCTAAAGAGCCAGCTCTACCTCATTAGATGAAGGATGTCCCAGCTACTTCTACAATAAATCAAAAGAGATATCACCATCAATATTTACAACTACTGCAGCAGCCATACCTAAAAAAATAGTAAAGCCACTACCATTGTTCACCCACATCAATCAGTATCCCCGAAGTATGGTCCTGTATATCATAAAATTTATTAGTAAACTGAATAACACATTTTAGCCATCAATCAATTAGGACAAATAAATCAGATTGCACATTAAACTTGACACATGAGGAACATTAGTCAATCTTAATTTATCATTGAGTGCCATTGTTCCTTTTTTACTAGCAACAACTTGCTTCCCATCCAGAAGCCCTACAGGACACTTCATGACATGTCAAACATTATTCAAGTCCTCCAACCATCCTTTCATATGGTGAAATGCACCTATTTCAAGAATCCATCATCAGGAAGAATAGTTACTAGTCAATCTCTCATTGGCCCTAACTTTGGCACTGTTTAAGAGATTAATCACCATTTGCCACTGCTCAGCACTAAACCCGTTAAGAACAATCTTGTTAGCATCTGATACTATGACATTTGCCACCATTTTTGGTGCCAAAACATGTGCTACATTAGCTTTGATTGCTCCTTTATGGCCTCTAACACTACAACTTGAAGCTGGCTACCTTTTCTTACTAAGTCCATTTCCCTGTTCAGTTCCACAAGGATGATCTCCTCCTTTTTTCCCTTAGGTTCATAGTTACCATAGGCTTACCCCTTAAAGTTCCCTAAATGTGAGGCTTCTTACCTTACTCAGTAATAACATCCATTGTGCCACCTCCATTATTCTATTCGACTCTACTCACATGATGGGAATAGCTGTCCATGATTTTGGTTAGACCTTAATACTTTTGTGGCCTTGTTCCCAACCATTTCCACTCTTTTAGTATCACATCTACCTATCATCTTTTCTATGCCTTGGCCATCGCCATCCATTGGTTGGCTGGTGGAAATCCTTGCTCCCCTCTATAGGAGCACTCAATTCATCTGGCTCATTCAATCCTCTATGTTATCTGACTTGTATTTCCGTCATCCTTTAGCTTTACCTCCTCATGATATATGGCAGCAGGAGTTACCTCATTTTATAACTTAGGGTTATAGACTTATGGAAGCTGTTGATGTGTTCTTTTCACTTTTTGGCAGCAACAATGTCTAATTCATCAATGCCAAAATGGGATGACATTTTCCTAAGGTTTTCCCATTAACTACATGATGGGCATTGGGTAGTGTTACCAAAATCTAAATGGTGGCTAATCACACCCCATTGAATTTTTCCTTTGCCATCGCCAGCTCTCGGCTTACATTAACTTTTGCCTGAACTACTGCAACCGTCTAGGTAGCTGGTCAAAGTTTTGGCTCCTCATCTCTAGGAGCATTCCACCCATCCAGACCACTTTTCTTTCCCCTTTCAATCTTTAGTCCTGCCCATTGACCCTATGGACCTGACCTTCTATATTTGTTAGAACTTTAGGCTATTGGCCTTCATACCTATTGAGCTTACTTGCCCACTCAACCTTGCCACCAATTGCCCTGTTAAAGCATTAATGCCCTTAAGGGTATTTCTTTCTTCAACCTAACTACCTTAGCAGTCATTTCATTTTACCTGCAATAAAAACATAGTTTCTTGTGTCTAGGCACCCATAACATGCAAATAGACACCTCTTTGTACACATACATAACATACAAAAAAACATCAATCAGGCAAACAAAATAAGACACAATACTCATTTGATAGTAACCAAACTCCTGTGCACAAGGATATTTACAGTAGCAGGTGTAGAACCTAGGCTTTAATACTACCTAAAAGGAATTACCTCATCTCTTGCCTAATTAATTTCTAATTAGGCTAGATTGTTCTATTACTTAATCAATTCCTCTAATTAAGCTAGAATTTATTTTTCACTTCTAGTATCTTTGCCAAGATTTATTAATGTTCCTTGGCTACTTGCCTAGCCATTAATTACTTGAATTAAGAAAATATATTTTCTAAGTCTTTTATTAAGACCATTAGTATACCAAACTCAAGTAATGTTCTAGGTTTGGCCAATCACATTGGAGACATGCATTACAGAGCTCTAATTTTATTGAAACCATTTTATGCACATGTATGAATACATGATAGAGCAAATTGTCAAACCAATGAGGAAAAACTACACTTGTATAGAGTAACCAATGCATTATGCAAGTCAATGGTTTATTACATAACCATTATATTCATGCCATATTCTAGACTAAGGGTGAGGTCAACTACATCACTAAGATTTTATTGTTGCTACTATTTTTTTCATAGTGTGCCACTATAGCCACCTTTGCTTAAGATAAATCCCTAGGTTAAGGCAATTACAATGTGTCCTTTCTTTGTGCATTACTTTACTGTCAAGTAAGAAATCTATAGAGTTAGGCCACTAATTACATGATCAAATCATGGAATAAAATTTACAAGTGTGTGCACTAAGTGTTAATGTATGTACCAATTTGAATGAAAGTATACATATATAGAGCAACTCATGATATCAACATAATTCAAGCAATCAAAACGTACACATTAACGATAAGGTAAGTATGCTATGTGTACTTAGTAAGGCATTTCATAATGAACAACATATGAGCATCACACCCAATCACAATGGACAATATGCACACATAGACATGCATGCATGAAGTATTATATAATGAAAATTATATCATACCCTTTTTGGTAGATGACTTATCTTTACTTCACATACAAGCAAACAATCAAACAAACACACATAAGTCACCTATTCGGTCTATTTATTTATCCTTAAGCTTTCTTTTTACGTGATTGCCTCTAGGCCCTTTTTACCCCCATGAGCTTACACTTTGTGTAATTGCACTTCGGCAAAATTTCTTATTGTATGCAATGGGCTTTGACCAAATTTTGGTATAGGCCATAGTGCCCATAGATGTGTCTTGCCTCTTTCGGGGCTTCATGGCCCATTGGAGACATTTGTATCTTTTCTCATGGCCCAAGTCATCTAGTCTGCCTGAGACTCATTTAGGCCGTAGGGCTTTTGCCTTGGGCTCCTCTATGTGGGAATTCCAAAGCCCGCATGACTTCCAAGCCTTAGCATCATGGAACGGGTCCTAGTGCCCCGAATTGCTTAACTTATAGGCTCATTGGGACTGTGATCCCACTTACTTACTCTTGGCTAACTACCACTTGCAGGTAAGTTAAGACGATTTACGTGTAACTAGTTTTTTAGCCTACCCTGCAAGAAGATATGTATGCGTTTGTCCTGGAGGTATAAAACAAATAAATAAACTATTTAAGAAAACATCACTTAAGCATTCCATTTAAAACATACTTAAAGTGTGCCAAGACAATAAAATACTAGTTACTTTAACTTCAAGTACTAGTTTATGCACACTTTATAATACTAGCATGCACCCAAAAGTAACTCAGTGGTTTAATATCATAATGTATCCTAATATAGGCAATATCTTAGTACACAAGGCATTATATCAATACAAGGCAAAATTCTTAACCAAGATATATCACTCGAGTCCCACCTTTAAGCTATCAAGCTCTAAGTGCAAGTCCTTTGTTATCCTGTGCACCATTTACCCTCTAAACTATAAATGCATAACACTTAGTTAGTATAAAAATTAACCCTTAAGTAACCTTAGAATTTCAAGGATTCTGGTAAATAAGTACCTGTAACTATCCACTTAGTTGTTGGGCCTGACATTAGAACCTACATATCAAACTTAAGAGAGTGAGTACATGATTGTACTTAGTAAGGGTCCCTCGGGGTACCTGCAAAAAATATAGCAAGCAAGCATGTAAATATGGCATACAAACAAGCAAACAACAAACCAACAATCAACACAAATAAAAATATAGCAATAAATATGCAATGCATGAATCTATGATATGTAACATGCATAAGCCTTAGGACTTCTTACACCTTAGGTGCCTTATTCTTACTGTGAGCTCAAACGGCGGAGGTACTTAAGACACTAGAACTCGTATCCCAAATCCTTTGCCTCCCTTAAGTCACACTTTTGGGGCCTAGAGTAGGTCATCACCTCCTCTCAAATCTTACCTGTCTTTCCCTTAACTTATTGTACAGGGTAGCCATCTTATGCGGTTTAACTTGCCAAGCTCTTGGAGCTTAGCTTAAAGCTACTTGGTGGCTTACTTACCAAGCCTCAAGATTTGGTTAGGATCTTCTTAGGTTTTCTTTTCATTCCCCGAAGATCTAAGACCTCTCACTTAGGCAAACAAAGACTCTGAAATCTACCTTAATCCCCTCAGTGATCTCATAGAAACTTAAGCACTTTTACCCCTTTAGCCACTCTACCTAGCCTTACCTTAACCACAACACTTAGCTATCACTTGAATAATCCACAATTCTCAACTTAAGAATAAGTTTTAGACCCAACCAAAGCTATGGAACATTTTGGAATATCCTAGGGATATTAACCAAGGGATTAAGACATTCTTAAGGTGTCTAAAGACTAAGGGGCTTGGGCCTTGGCGACAATCAATTCTCAAGTTTTTTAAGAACTCATTGGTGACACATCACCAATACATGTCACCATGGAGACACGTGGCCATGGTGGTGCATAGCCAATGTCCTTCTAATGCATCATTAAGGGCATCAATGCTTGAGATTTTTGGGAATTCATTGGTGACACATCACCAATACACGGCACCATAGAGACATGTTCACATTAATTGCCAATACCCTTCCAGCGTTATGCGATTGTGTGCTATTTTGCATGAAACTTGCTCAATCTTTTAATCCTCAAAGCCACTTCACATAGGTCTTGTTTTACTTCATTATCACATGCAATACTACATTTCTATGCATTATTTAAGCTAAATTAACTTGAACCCTTACCTCAAATTGACTGCAAAGAAAGTACAAAGCATAAGCACCAAAAGCACATTAGAGCTCAACTTAGCTTTCTTGAGTTCCAGACCTAAAACCAATGTGATATGACACCAAAAAATTTAAAACAAGACCATTTCAAGCTATCCAAACATATTAGAACCAGCTCAAACAAACCAAGATGCTTACCATAGGTTTTGTGCCCAAAACAAGCGACAAAAAGCTAAAATGAAGCTAATGCACCAAGAGGGAGTTGGGGGCTTCTTGAATTCACTTTAGGACCTTCAAATTTGCAGGAAATTTGTGGAATTGGGGAGGTTTGTAGGAGGAAACATTTTGGAGAGGGCGCACTATGAAATTGGGAAAGAAAGATGGATGATGGTGGTCAACAATCGATAGAAATATCCTATCAACTACAGTAAAGCCTACTTTTTGTTTTCTTGTCTCTTGGCCCTCGAGTCCTCTGTTATTTCAAAATGGCCACTAAACAGACACCCAAAATCGTACCCCATTGGTCCTAAAGAACGTTCATAAGCCTTTTACACTTAGCCTTTTGGACACTTAAGCCACTTAAGGCATAAATGGCTAATTTGAACACTTATTGAAAATTTTACACTTTTCTTTCAAATGATGGTTCGAATAGCTAGATTAACTTATGGTCTTAATTTAATCAATCAAAATTACTTACATGAACCTAATTTTATAAAAATTATAGCCATGGCACTCACTTGGGTGAAAATTACAATTTTGCCCTTTTGACTCTTAGTTGCCAAATTATACTGTGGAATGCATCTTTACTTTACTTAGCTTGTGTTTCTTGCTTAATAAGATGCTAACTTGAGGTACTTAAGTGAAAACACTTAAATAAAACACATTTACTAGGTCAAAGCCAGTTATTGTCTAGGAGAGTTGTCACACAGGTGTGCCACTGTAACCCCCACTTGGTGAACACGATTGTTAACCTCTGAGCGTATGCACATGGCACCCTAGGCACAACCTTAGGTGGCCCTTCAACACACAATTATGTACTTGCTTTGGTGCATAAGGCATGTTCCCTTCCCAAGAGATCTGTGTGCACCTCGGGCACACATGACATAAGCCCCTTCATGGGTGCACCTCGGGCGCACATGGTGTATGCCTCTCTTGAGTTCACTTATGCATACGTTTGCATACCTAAATACACCATGCCATTGGGCACGCAAATACATATGCACCTAGGAACCTATGTCACACACACACACATACTGAGCCCTTGGGTTTGGTAATAACACACATATCCCCAACCAAAGGCACTTCCCTCTTGTGCTTGCCAAACCCTAAAGGTTCAGCAACACACATCTACCAGGCACTAAACACTCGATCAATACACCATTGCATAGCCCATGCACCAAGGACATTATATATTACCCAAACTAAGAGCTAGGTTCAGCCTTTGTTGGCTCCATAGTTCAACCTGTGCCTTTTTTGCTCTAACATTTTCCTTGCAAATGATAGATACGATACACACACAAGCTTAGTTTTGTCTTTTTCCTTCGGAATCATGTGTACCAAATAAACTAGCCACATTAATACATATTTCTAGTGCCTAGGGATAGATTAACCAATTGTTGAAAGTCTAAAACTCATTTCTTACCTTGAGAAAGAAAACCAAACTAAAATCTCCTTTCTAGAGCTCTATAGTTCACCTTTTTTTTCCAAGCTTAACCTAAAAAACTATGGGTTTTTATGAGTACAGGGCTGATGTTTAAAGTAGAAGAAACCCATAAATAAAAAAAAAATATCTCTCCTCAAGAAACAGCCAAAACTTAGCTCCTTTGAAGCAAAACCAAAGCTCCTAAGCTACCCCTTGTAGCACATTCATCTCTCTTTTGGTTTACCACTCTAGAGCTTTGATTTTCTTGATTTTCTTTGGATTTTTATAAGGGATGAATGGTTTGGAGCTGTTTTGGCTATGAGGAAGAAATGGCATACAGAGGAGGTTACTTTTCTAGTGTTGGATCCATTTATGGGTGTGCAAATGAGTGAAGGAAGGATGAGGGACTAAAGTAGTGAAGGTTAAAGGATTTACATGGTCCTTAGTGGTTTAGGACAAATTAGGTGCCCAAAGGGTCCCATATTGCTCAATCTACACTACCATGTCCTTTTAGGCCTTACTAGGGTTACTTGATCCTCTCGGGTGTGCATTTGAAAATAACCTTTCTTAGGCTCTACAACCCATTTTAGCTTTCTTAGCATAGTATTAGGACCTTTGGTTCCTAAGCTCTTTCGATCTTCTTACCCATTCAGCTACACTTAATATTCCTTTAAAACTTATGTCACACCATTCTTGCACTTGGTTAAGAAACCATAAATAAACTCAATCCTTTCTTAGCACCATGACATTTAGGACCTTTCTTACATCCCCTGGGTCTTTAAGGATGTCGCTCAACACTTTGGGCCCATTGGACCAAAACTCATTGCTTGGCCCCCTTAGGTGTTACTCATAAACATGCACAATTTACATCCTTTGTACCCATCTAGGGCTTGTGCCTCTCATGCCCTTTTAGGATCCACCTTGGTTCTAACATTTTGTCTCCCAAACACTTAGGCATGCCTTTAGGCTGCTACATGATTTAGCTCATCCTTATGAACAACCATGACTACTTAGTAAGATTAGCAAACCTATAGCCCATAGTGTGCATCCTTAACCCCACTGAGACCACATCCACTTTATCCTAGTTTAGCCCAACCTTATGCACCCTTTTTCACTAAATAAATGAACAAAATCTTCTTATCTTTTTTTTTTTATTCTTATACAAATAAAATTAGAAGATTTTATTCATTCATTTATATATCTAATTGATAATATGTATGTCATTATGGTGAAACTACTTAAGTCACTTTAACTTATGAAGCTCTTACTATTGCTCTATTTCATAGGCATTAAGACCTTTCAAAGCCTTCCTCCACTAACTTAACTTCCAAGACTCACTACATAATTTTCACTACCATGGTCCACCAACCATCTTCTCTTAAGGTTTTAAATCTTATCTTAGTGACCTTAATATCTAAGAGCCTCATTGGTCCCTTAAGGTCATTTCATAAGTTATGGAACAACTTAGGTGCTTTATTTACCCGGTTTCACTTTTGAGTCACATAGGCTTTTAGGCTGTTTTTTCAAACTTGCATAAAACTCAGACCACAAATCCAACCAGAACTCTCTAAGCCAACCATGCACTACCTTGAGTCACATTTAACTTTTTGAGGGTAACGTAGGTCATCATGTGCCTTAACTAGTGACTTGACCAAAACTTAACACTTAGAGTTCCCTTTAACCTCTTTTGGTTCTTTTGGTGGTGGAAAGTACTTGGATCTAAGGACCCTTTTAGGTTCATATAGGACTACTCCTTAAGCTTCATGGCTTATGATGTTTTTTCGTCTCCTTCTTACACTCTTTTGCTACATTGTGATCTTAGGTGGTTCAGGATCCTACACTTGGTCACAAGGTTAAGGTTAACTCTCTTGAGCCTTTATCTTTCTTACTTCCTGGCTAACTTAATTCCTTCAATGACCTAGTTCTTAACAACCAACTCTTGGTGCTAGGATTTGTGGGCCTTCGGTTTTCACCTTTTTCCATCGACAACTACTTGCAATTATTGCTAGGCTCTAGGGTACCATTGCTTATTCTTTGCCATGTAGCTTGGCCTCTTAACAAAAAATTTGGCTCTAAAAGTCCTTTTGGCTTTAACTATAAATACATGGGGAATTTAATCCCACTTTACTTGGTAGCCTTAATGAGTCTACCGTGACACCTCCTAGAAATAGGTCGATATTAAAAAAACCTTCCTTTAGGCTGTCCATCCAAGTCACCCTACAGTATACGGCATCCCTACACTAAAAGAATGAGCTTTAAAACTTAAGGTATAACCCAATGGCACTATTTACTAGCCTTTCTATACAAGTCAACATTGCTCCCAAAATACCATTGAGAGCTACATGTGGCTTGTATAGTTAAGTTGGCCACTTATGCCAACTTAACCAATCCATTTCCAAGCATCACTGCTATATGACTTAAATTTAACAACCATAGATCCCAAGAAGCTAACAACCTCTTAACTATAAGGCTGAATTCCTTACAAAATTAATGGCTTAGTCAAAATTACCCTTATAGCCCTTGTAATTTTTTCCTACCCATACTCCTTTAGAGTCTAATTATCTAGCCATGCTAGTCACATCTATAGATATAGCAGAAATTAAATGAAAGAAATAACTTACTACTACTATGTTGCAATTAAAGCTTACCTTCATTCACATGGCTCTTCAACTGTTTAATCGGTTCAAGAAAAAATGTTCGTTACTTTAGGGTTCCTGTAGGTGCTCCTTTAGTGATTAAGGTAGTTGTTCACACTTAGCCTTATAATGGCCTTACCCTTAGGCATCATTTCCAACCATTGCCTACTTGCTCACTCACACAAAACTTGCACCAAGGTGCTCAACTCGTTGCTATAAATATTCTTGCACTTTGGCTTTAGCCCACTTTTTTCCTTATTCTCTTTCAATTTAATGGTTTGGTGTTCTTAGCATCAAATGGTATATTATCTGAGCCACTATGCTAAGCTTTTAACATTTTCCACAGGTGTCGCACAAGTGCATAGTGCAGCTTAGCCCTTACCTTGTAGGCCTTACAAGCTCTTGGTGTCGATGAAACCCATTGCCTTTTGATAGTGATGCCATCACTTTGTCTCAGTGCGCTCATAGAGTCTTAGTGCATGTTGACTTTTACCCTTGGGCCTTTTTGTTGATCTTTTTTCCTTAGGGCTTATTTGTGCTCCAAAAAGACAATGGAGCCACTTGGGAACCTGGAATGGAGTTCAGAAACTATCCTTTTAACATGGTTTAACTTGTTTTATTAATCCATCAACAACACAGGCTTGGACCCTTGATGGAGTGCCAAGACTTATAACAACTTGCAACTAAAACTAGAAGATATCCCCAGGCAACACTATAATACTTATGAATAGTGCTAATGAACTACTACTTAGCACGAGGTCTAAACTTGATCTTAGTATCCTATGTCTCACTTATTGTCTTTAGCTAAGACCACTTACCCCTATTCTGATAGCAACTATGGCAGAGTACCTAGCCTAGGGGCATGTAAAAGCCCTTAGCCTGACTCATTAGAACTCAAGTCCTTGGGTTACAATTGGCTAATACTACTTAAGGTCTAAAATCCCAGATATGTAACTATTATCTAACCTACACTGCATAGAAAATATGCATGATTTGCTTTAACTGTACAAAGAATAATAAAATGTTAATAAATAGAAACCATGTTGGCCAAAATTTTAAAAGTAGTTAAAATAACCTAAAGCTAGAAAAACACTAGTTATTTAGCTATTAGGTAATAATCGAGTGTTGCACATTGAAAAATCATAATGTACAACCCAAAAGTAACCATTGGTAGTCAAACTCTAGAGACAACACTAAGTACTTAAAGTATCCTAAATGTGGCAAGTAGGCATTCTAGAGCATACTTATATTGAGATCATTTCCACTTATCTTGCACTCTTTGACTACTTGAGTGTAAGCTTCATGGACCTTTCTTTCTACCACTTAGCTTTTTCATCTAAGGCAACCATGAAAACACTTGTAGTTAGTCCAATACATAATCATAAATATAACTCTAAACCAAATAAGGTTCTTAAGTTAGTTTCTACAAAGAAACTAAACTTAGTAGTAGTTCTAGCTACTAGGCTATTTTTCTCACACTTTTATCCTCTTAATCTGCATAATAAAGAACTTAAAGAGATGAATACAATAAGTACTTAGTAAGAGATTTTGAAGGAATACCTGTAGGGGTAAAACAGGCAATCCACAAAACATATGCATATATGCAAATACAAAATGTGTGGCAACCCTGAAAAGAAACAAACAAACAAACAAATACACAAAAAAATGTAATATGCAATGCAAAAATATATAATGGATGCATCAATGAAATACATGCACATGGAGTTGCACTTAGGACTTCTCTTATACTTATAGGTGTTTAACTTGTAGTAAGCTTATACGACTGATGTATTGGACACTCTCCCTTTCCATCTAGGATACTTTACATCTGAAGTCCCAAAAAGTTCCTTTCATGTAATTCATCACCTACACACCTTTACTTGTCCACTTACAGGCACCTTAGATTTGTTGTCACAAACTCAATCCTTACCTGTGTCTCTCCCTTTCTTATTGTGCCCATTGGTTAACCTTAGTGGCTCTATTTATTAAGCCCCCATAGTGGCTCATTCTTACCAAGTTTGAGACTTGGTTGGGGCACCCTTTGATCCTCCCTAGTAAACAATGGTTTATAACCCTAAACCTTGGGTGACTAGGCATCTAAGATTCACTTATGCCCCACCTTAGTGCATTTTCTTTCTCTTAACGACACCATTCTTTTAGCCATTCTACTTAACCCGAATTCCTTGTCCACCTCTTACAACCTTTTTGCTGGCCATACTTACCAAGTATTCTAACGTACTAGGCCCATTGAGCTTGGTTTATGCTCTTTTGGGTTAAACTTGTGCCCTTAGGTTGATACCCTTGTTTTTGGGTTGCTAGCATTCTAGCCTTTTCTCTTAGTCTTTCTTAGCCTCTATGGGCCTTCATTAAGAGCCTAAGATTCATTATTTAGGTTGCCCTTAGTGCCCAGGGTCAAGATCCAACATTTGTGTCATTAAGGCTCTAGTCTCCTTTATGTACTTTAAGCTTTTTTAGCTCTCAAGTTACATGGTCTTTAAGATGCAATTCCATATTTTCCAACCTCATTAATGCATTAAATTGACTTAGGAGAGGGTTAGAGCCTTTACTTAGCTTTTCCAAGGCCTTACAAACCACTAGGGATATTTAGGGAAAAAGTTGAAGTCACTTGGGCACGATGCAAGTGCATTGATGGCTTGGTGCATTTGCATTACCTTTTTTCTAGGGCTTTTGGAATCAGTGCGAATGCACAATGGCTCTTGTGCATTTGGATCTCTGATTTCCAGCTTTAGAATTGCATGATGTGAATGCACTTAGATAATGATGCGTTCACATTACCTGGAAAACTTTTTCGTTGTGCTTATTTCACCCCAACAAGCTACGCGTGACTTTCCTTTAGGCTTTCTACCTTGTAGCTCAACCAAAAATTACTCCCAAGGAAAAAAAAAAGTAGAATGTATCAATATAACTTAGGAAAACATTAAAATCACTTACCTTATTCCTTGAAATGCAAGATCAAGTAAGTTGAAAAAGCACTATTCACAGCTTCAATGGTGTTCTTAAGCTTGTAAGCCTAATTTTTTTACAATGGGCACCCAAGTAAGCTTAAACAAGACCAATGTATGCTACCTAATCAAGTAAGAACCAAATATAAGCTAGCGAATGGGCAATTATCTTGATTTTGAGCTTAAACTTCCATGAACACTGCCAAAATGCCACACACACCATCTTCCTTGCTTGAGCTTGTTGTTTGCACTTAGGGTCCTTTAAATTCACAAAGAAATGGTAATAGACCAAGATTGGGAAATTCATCCATTGGGTGGCACAAAATTACCAAAATGCCGTCAGTGAGCCTTAGGTGCTTTTAATGACTTTGAAACCTTCTAAAACTTAACTAACTTGCTTGAATTGCATACTAAAACTTTAAATGGGGTACTTGATTAGGATTTTCACTTACTTGGCCTAGTTGAGCTAGGTCTGTATTTGGGGAGCCTTTACACCTTGCACAACAACAAAGCTTCCCACCACTAAGTGCAAAATAATGCTAGATGACATGCAAGTGCTTGAGGCTCCAAAGCATGGGAGAACACCTTGTTTTTTCAATTCTAGTAGGAAAAGCATGGGAGAACACCTTGTTTTTTCAATTCTAGTAGGAAGTAAAGAATAATTTTTAATTTAGGATAGGGGAAACTAATCATGTAAACTCTATTACAAGAAAATCTAAGTAGAAGCTAACCATGAGTAGTATTACTTTTGTTGCTACCATTCCCCAAAACACTAGCACGCTTGCTTGTCCTTTTCATCAATTCCAAATGGGCGAGTCCTACTGGTTTTCTAGCCATATTTTTCCATCCGCTATAATTTATTGTTTTTTTATAATCTATCTCACCTAAGTTATCTTTTTTATTATTTTGCCCATCATCTTTGATTCTTTTCTCTTAACATTCCCTTGTGCTCCATTACTTGCTATTCCAAGGCTTTGGGGTAGAGCGGTTGGCCAACATCTGATGACCTTGTCCATCCAGCATTGTTTCTATAGTGGTTGTGACTCTTGGGCAGTGTATAGGCTCAAGATCTTCAATTGCGAGGAGGGGAGGGAGGCAGTTAATGTTAAATCATGCCGATCCATTTTTTCTCGATAAATCATATGCTTGGGTCATTTTATTGATTTTTTTTGTTTTATTAATCCAATCATGTGTTGGCATACGAGTCCAATTGTGTGTTGGTGTCTTTTTCATTTTGTTTTTCTTTTGTCTATCTCCACATATTTGTAGGCATGTATATAAAAGTTTTATGGATTATATTTGTAGGCATGTAAGGTCTAGAGTTGAACCAACAGTCATTCATACCTTAATGATATTTTTTTCCTTTTATAGATACTGTATGTCCTATAGTAATGAGATGAATGACCTCCACTAAGAAAAAATAATTATGGAGCCATTTTAGTTTTTAAATTTTCTTCTCAGCAATGAACATATAGCGTAAGAAAAGAAGGCTGAAAACCATTGGTTTCTGATTAGCCCAGTTGTAAAATTGTGAATAACTTTAAGCCCTAAACCCTAAACCCTAAACCTCCACCAGTGTTATTAGCCCAAAAATTAACTAGCAAAATACAAAAAAAAAAAAAAAAGAGAAAGAAATATTATCTGCAAAGAGAATTTTATATGTGATAGTATAAGATATATAGCCATGACGTTACAAACGATCTAAAGATTGTCTTTTTTTTCCTTTACCTTTTCGTCTGCAACTTAGCTAAGGAAAAAACTTGCATGTGCCCATCCACATGTTAATTACTTATACTATTTTTGGCGGGTTCAAACATAGTGTCAAGTTTGGTGGAATGGCTGGAAGTGGAGGAAGACTGAGGGACGTCAAGAGTTTAGCTCCCAAGCCTAAAAGCCTCCCTTTCTGTGTTTTATTTTCTCTTTTGCATTTTCAACTTCATTTTTTTTTTTCTGTTTTCAGTTTTTTTCTTGTCTTTTTATTGTTCCCATATTCTTTTATCCTCTTAGTTTATCTCATTTTTGTTTTTCTATATTATTGATTTTTCTAAAAGTTACTTTTATCTGTTCATATGATAATAATAAATGAACAAAAAAGTGGAAAATAACAAAAGAAAAATTAATTTCACTTTTTTATGATTTTTATTTACTTTTTATCAGATTTACATGTTCTTTTATTAGTTCTTATTTGGTGTTTTACCAAATTTATCCTTTTTTATCAGTTTTATTTATTTATTTCATGAGTTCTTATAAGTTGTTTTTATTTGTTATTTTATCAATTATTGTTTGTTTTTTTTATCAGATTTATATGTTTTTTTATCATAGTTATCTATTCTTTTACCAATTTCATTTGTTCTTTTATCAATTTTATCCATTCTTTTATTTGTTTTATTTGTTATTTTATCAGATTTATATGTTCTTTTATCAGATCTTATTTGGTCTTTTACCAAATTTATCTTTTTTTATCAATTTTATTTATTTTTATCAGTTGTTATTTGTTTTTTTTTTTGTTATTTTATCAATTGTTATTATTATTTTTTATCAAGTTTACATATTGTTTGATCAGATTTATCTATTCTTTTATAAATTTTACCTGTTCTTTTATCATTTTTGTCTATTTTTTTATTAATTCTTATTTATTTATTTTATCAATTTTATCTATTTTTTTTATCAGTTGTTGTTTGTTCTTTCTATTAATTTTACCTGTTCTTTTGTCAGCTCTTATTTGTTCTTTATATATGTTCTTTTATCGATTATTCTTTGTTCTTTTTATTAGTTTTACATGTTATTTTATCATATTTATCTATTCTTTTATAGGTTTTATTTATTCTTTTATCAGATTTTGTATTTGTTTTTTTATCAATTTTTTCTGTGCTTTTTTTAATTTTTATTTATTCTTTTCTAATTGTAATGTGTTCTTTTATTAGTTATTGTTTGCTCTTTTTATTAATTTTATTTTTTTTATCAAATTTCTTTTTTTCTTTATAATTTTATTTATTATTTTATTAGTTTTATCTATTCTTTTATTAGTTTTTATATGTTATTTTATCAGTTTTATCCGTTCTTTTATATTTTTTTATTAGTTTTATTTGTTATTTTATCTATTACTGTTTTTTCTTTCCATCAGTATCATCTTTTCTTTTATCCGTTCTTATTTGCTCTCTTATAAGTTTTATTTATTCTTTTATAAGTTTAAATAAACTATTTGTATTTTTTTTTTATTATTATCATCATCATTATTATTATCTATTCGTTCCTTTTTTTTTAGTATTTATAAGTTTTTCATAGAAATTGATTGTTCTTTTATTAATATTAATTTGTTCTTTTTGATGAACTATCTGTAATTTTATGAGTAATTATTTGTTCTTTTAGCTCAACTTGTTATTTGTTCTTTTCTTAGTTACAAAATTTGTAACAAAATGTAGAAAAAAGATATATTTTATTTAAAAAAATTAATATTAGTAATAAAAAATTTAAATAGAACAAAGAAGAAAGGGTCCAAAACGAAAAAAAAAAAGATAATAAAATTGAAAAAAAAAAACAAAATTGGAAATAAGTCAAAAAATGAGAAAGAAAAGGAAATAGAATAGATGTATGGTGAACGGGAAAAAAAAATGGGGAACTGGGAAAGAAAAATGAAAAACACCAAATGAAAAACGAAGATGAAACAGGAGTGGGGGTCTGAAAGACTCAAACACAAATAGCCTTGCTCCCACCAAACACTATCCAATCCAACCACTTAACTCAATATGAAATTACACCTAGTCTTAATGTGACACGGGCCAAAATGAAAAATCTTAAATCTTTCAGAGACAGGGCATGAAATAAGCCTGCTGTACGTAATACGTATTCTTTAGATAAAACAAAAAAAGCCTGAAAGGTCTACATTTGTCTGACTAATGGTGTGAGTCACGTAACCTTTTGTCGCAAGGATAACCAGTATAGCAGGTAACCGGTGACTGTTATAGGACTGGCGTGAGTCACGGTGATGTTTGGCGCTGGTGTGCGCAATAGCCCGCATAAAGAATCCTCCAAACGCTACATTTCTCACAACAAACCATACGGACGGACCACTACTTTCGCATTGCAAGGCAATATCTCTTGTTTCCTGCTAGCAGCATCCCCCTTTATCTTCTTTGGGTTTTCTTTAATTTTCAAATCTTCAAACTATTTAATTTCTTCAAATATGTAAATTCTGAGAACTCGTTCGCGAAAATGTTTCAGGACTGCAAAATTTCAGCATTTATCTTGTTACAACCCAGAAGAATCCGAGTTTTTGTCTTTGAGAAAGCATAGAATCTTCCCCGCTTCCTCCCCCTCCCTCCCTCCCGCGCCCTTCTTTTGCCAGAGCGTAAATGTTTATTTTAGGGAGCACAAGAGATTTAGTAGTTGTGCAGTAGAGTGAATGTTTTGCGAAGTGAAAGATGTCTGGCAACATATTCGCCTCCCCAGTTATAAGCATGACGAGCTCAGTTCCGTACATGGGGTGTAAGATGAGCACGCGGGCACCAGTCCCAGCAACAACGTCGAAAACCATCGGTGTCAAAACATTGCTTCCCCGATCAACAAACAAATCCGGACCACAGATCCCGTTTGCAGGGATTACAGGAACATACACAACGCTAGAAGAAAGGCGGGCGCTAGAGGCTCAGAAGCAGGGAGCAATCACATATGCCCTGCTCAAGAACGAGCTCTGTTTCCCCGTAGAGTACGCGGGACAGCGAGATTGGTCGGGTTATGTGTATAGGGGCCTGCCCTTGCCCGAGGTGATTGAAACTGATCGGGTGGCCTGTTTCGTGCACGTTATGGACGAGGGTAACAACATCGACCAAACTTACGGGGATGGTCAGATTTCGGCTGGTGGTGTGGCGTACAAGGGCCTCTGTCCAGAAACCGGAACAAGTTACTTGTTTGTGTTCGCCTGGAGTAATGGCAGGCAAAAGGTTGGTAACGTTCAATGAACCTTTTTTGTATTGTTGTTGTGATTTTTAAATTAACTGTATATATGTCTGCGTGTAGCTGGCTCACACTGAGATCCTAAACATTGCGAACGAAGAGCAAATTGATTGGGACAGGATCTACCAGACACTAACTTGGGAGATTAGGGACAAGACCTCTACAGTTTTGGGAAAGACTAGCGAGTCGATATGTTCCATGATTAATTGGGATGGTGGGCCGAGCAGATTTCAGAGAAGTTGCATTACTATGCATTTCAAGCAGGACCTCGTTGAAACTAAGCAAAGTAAGCCCCTTCAAAATCCCTTTGCTTACTTTCAAGCATTACTAATTGCCCTTTGGTCTAGCAAACCAATCACACCATTCGTCTCGCAAATTTTATCTCTTTTGTTATTAACAGTAATTAATTCATAATTTTATTCTTTTAAAATTTCTTATAGAAGATAACATTTTTATATAAAAATGATAGTTTAAATACTCTAGTTGATAAATATAATTTTAAATTTTTTGCATAAAATAAATTAATATAAATATATTTAAGTCAAATTTTAATTAAAAAAAATTAAAAGTGTCATCTTTTACAAAATGGAGGGAACATATTTTTTCTCTGAGTAATTCTATGTTGTATGTCGAATTCACGAGGGATGAGAATGAACGAAATATGGTACTATATATTGAGCTGGAGTTTTGTGAATTAGAGCAAACAAAACCAAGACAAGCACTTTTACTAGGTGGAACCAAAGGAGGCTTAGCAGAGGCCTAGGCCCCGGGAAACTGTAAAATAGCTGTAATTTTTGTTTGAATTTAAAATTAAGCGTATTTTTGCCCCTCATTAAAAGTAATCAAATTTTCTTATAAGAACTATAGTCTATAAAAATATTTATTTTTAATTCTTCTTTATAGAAAATATAGGTCCTCCCATGAGTTTACCCTCAGAGTAGGTCCACCCAATTTTATTTGAATTTGTCAAGACTAGACATCTGGATGCCAGAGATTAATCATAGACAGAAAATCATCTAGATGAGGAATTATTTATTGTTAAAGGTAAGACAGGAAATAAAATAAATGCAAACTAAAACTGAAACCAAAATGCAAATTGTAAACAAGATACAGCTTTTGCGGGGACCCATCCATTCCAGTAGCATCTCAGACTCCCTCTGGTTCCTTTTTTTGTGGCCTAAATCCACAATTCACCCATAAACTTTGCTGACTCAGACATTTAACTCCTTCAAGTATGACTTGGGGTAACTCAACTCCTAAACTTGGTATTTTATTTGGAAAATTGGAAGCATTCTCAACATATTAGCATTTTAGTATATTATTGTTTGAGAGGCCATCTTCTTCTGCAACTTCGAATGTAAGAGGTCGTAGAGTTACTTAAAAAATTGGGAACATTCTCAGCATGTTAATTGGAGCTATGGAAGAAGATGACCTATCAAATAGTAATATGCTAAAACACTAAATTTGGCCTTCTTGTTCAGCGTTATTGACACCTAAACCCCTAAAAAATTAAAAACAATATTTCCATCAGTTAAAGGAGATTATGGGTCCCAATTTACAAAGTTTAGGGGCTAGGTTACACCGAGTTATAGTTGAAGGGGTTAAATATCAGAGGAAGCAAAAATCTGGAGGTGAATTATAGATTTAGGCCTATTTTCATTCATATATTGAACCATAGATTTAACCGTAAATTCACCGTATTAACTAAGCTTCCAAATCAGCTTGTCATGTTTGTTCTTAAAACCTGTAATGCTGATAAGATTGATTTAGTTCCACAAATTTCGACTGTTCTTGACCTCTCGCTTGTTTCTACACTTCCGTCTCCATGCGCATCTATCATTCTCTGAAACTCCCATCTCCTCTACACTATACAATTTTTATCCATGGCCATACTAGAAGGACCACTCCTAGTCATCTTTGCACCCAATGACAAACCTAACTAATTCAAAGAGTTAATGTGGTTAAAATTTTTAATGATTAAAAAGTTCATAAAAAACTCACAAATTTAAATAAATTCATTGAAAATGTAGGTTTGTAACTTTTAGATATAGATCCCATCTGGTATTATCGTCAGCGATTAGTGTTAGAGTTTTGAAAAAGCTATCCAAGAGTAGTTTTGAGCTTTTAGCTTTAGCATTTTTATCTCAACCGTTAAATAAATTATCCAAAACTTTAACGTTAATTGCAAAAGTTGTTCCCAAATGGAGCCATAATAAATATATAGAAAAGTCATACTTCAATGAATTAATCGGAATAATGTACTTGTACTCATGATTACAGAACACACAAAAACTAATCAATAATCTGATTTAGTGATCACATAAGGGAAATAAAGACGGACGTACCCTTATTCTGAAAAATGGATCCGTTGAACTCAATCTGCTTTGTCTTTCTTGTTTGGGTGAAGGCGGTAACGGACCAAAAAACCAAGAAGATGGTGTTCCAGACGGATCAGAAAAGGAACAAGAATACTTTCCCAATAACCACACAAAAGACAGTCAATACGGCAAAGACGATGACGGACCAAAAAACGAAGAAGACGGTGTCCTTGACGGACCAAAAAAGGAAGACGTAACTATTGTCCGAAGCCAACAAAAAGACGCTGGCCGGTTTCCATATTTTGGTGGGTGGCTCAAAGGGCTGTTTAAGCCTGTTGATAAGCTCCTTGAATTATTATTCCCAGAGAGATATCTTCCACGAGGATGATTTTTGAATCTGTGAGTAAAGCCACCACTAGTTTTCAGGTAGAAAAGATCTTGGTTTCGTCTGGCTGATTATTCTGATATTTGTTTTTATTAGAGTCCATATCTACTTGTATATCTTGTATATGTATGCATATTTGTCATGCAAACGTAGCTTGTGTACTCGTTAACTCTTCAGGGACAGATTCGTAGGTTACTTAGTCTTCAAGTTGTAGTTAACTTGGACTATAAGACAGTGTCTCTCGTCTTGTATAAGTTCTATTATGAACTCTTGAAGAGATCAATGGAAATACATTCCATCCAAAACTTTAAATGGTATTAAAGCATATTGGTCTTCTAATCCCTATCCCAATCACTCAAACTCCAGCCGCTACCCACAAGTGTTAATCATTGAAGAATGTCAAAGGACAACAAGAAAGGATCAGGCAAGAGTGGAGGATGTTCCCAACCTTCGGGGAATGATCCATCGTCCCCTTATCATCTTGGCTCTTCAAATACACCAAGAACCATTTTGGTGTTCTTCCAGTTGGAGGGAGACAACTACCTTACATAGTGTCATGCCATGTTAAATGCACTTTGAGCAAAAAACAAAATAGCCTTTGCTGATGGCACACCTGGCAAGCCTAAAGATGATGATCTAGAGATCAAAATCTGAGAAAAGTGTAATTCTATGGTGATCTCATAGATCTTTTAACTCTTTCTCTCCAGATTTGCATGAAAGTGTTGCTTATGCAAATACTTCCAGAGAATTGTGGCTAGAACTAGAAGACAGATTTTCCGAAGGCAATGCCCCTTGGATACATGAGCTAAAAAGGGACCTGGCTCTTATGCAACAAAAAGACCTATTCGTAGTTGCATGCTACAGTAAATTAAAGGAACTCTAGGATGAGCTCGACACCTATAGCAAGGTCCCCCTTTGCAAGTGTGGTGCAATCAAAGAGATGATGTTTGAAAGAAAGAATGAGAAGTTGCATCATTTTCTCATGGGTTTGAATGATCAATTCAACATTACTCAGTCTTAAATCTTGAATATGGATCCACTTCCATCAATTAACAAGGCTTGGGAATGTGAACAAGTCAAGCAAGAAAGACAGTCAGTCACTAGCAAACAAAGTCACTATTGGTGCCATCAGCAACCCTCAGGATCAAATGCCTTTCACTAGGGCACAGATAAAGCAAATTCTTGAGATGTTTTCTAGACAGAAATAAGAGAGTCATGTGAATTATGTTTGAATTCTAGACAGTGGGGCATTTCAGCGCATGATTCATTACAACAAATCACTCACAATATACAATTTGCCAAAGGGTCAACGGTAGTTAAACTACCAAATGGCCTAGACTTGCCAGTACAAGTTTCTAGGGGAGTTAATTTATCACCCCAGATAAAATTAAATGATTTTCTCTTTGTTTCCTCTTTCACATGCAATCTAATTTCTGTAAGCAAGATTACTTAGCAACTTAACTCATTGGTGACTTTCATTCCTACTTTTTGTGTACTGCAGGACTTGACTTCGAGTAGATTAATTGGCAAGGGTGAAATGAAGGTAGACCATTTATTGCTTCAACCAACAAAAGTGCTTTGGGTGAAATATGGCATTGGCGTTTAGGACTTGTGCATCTAGATAAGCTTTCTTATATCCCTTGCCTTTCTGAAGTATCCTTCAAAGACAAAAGTGCGCCTTGTGAAGTGTGTTTTTGAGCAAAAAAAAAAAACAACAAAACCCTTTCCAAGAAGTGTGAATAGGTATAAGTCTATTTTTTATCTTATTCACATGGATATATAGGGACCTTACAAAACTCCTTCATTGTCTAGTTCTCATTATTTCTTCACCTTAGTGGATGACCATAGTCATTGTACTTGGACATTCCTTTTAAAGAAAAAGTCGTATGCCTATTATTGTTTTATTTCCTCTCATGCATTGATAAAAAAGTAGCTTCAATAAGACTATTCAAAATGTCAAGTGTAATAATGCTCTTGAATTCAAAGATAGACCAACGTTATCTTTCTTACAAGATAAAGGAATATTGCTTGAAACTTCTGGTGTCGAAACTCAACAACAAAATGACATTATGGGAAGAAAACATACGCATTTGTTGGAAGTTGAAAGGGCTTGCCATTTTTAGGCTCACTTACCAATCAAATTTTGGGAGGAGTGTATTTAAACCTCCACTTACTTAATAAATCACACCCCCACACTAAATCTCTCTGGCAAGATCCCTCTCAAAGCACTTGTTTCTAAATTAGTGCCCCCTTGACCATTTAAGAGTCTTTGGATGCTTGTGTTATGTCCATCATCAAACTAATGATAAATTTGAGACTAGGTCGAAGCCAAATGTGTTTCTTGGTTGTCCACCAAGGCAAAAAGGCTACAACGTGTGGGACTTAGCAGCTTAAAAGTTATTTGTGTCAAAGGATGTAGTATTTTGAAAAAACAAATTCCCTTTGCAAGATCAAATCGTGTCACCAATTTTATCACAATAAGAAATCATGTATGATGATCCTAAAAATCTAGAGGCTCTAGAAACTGTCCTCATGAGTTAAGAAACCCAAATAGAAAATGTTGAAGAACCTAACCCATCAAATTCTGGTGTCATTTCCCAACAAACCCGACCTCAAAGAACAAGGAAGTCGCCCTCATATTTAAATGAATATGTTTGTCAACTCCCAAAGGTAGGTAGGTCATCTTCTAGCACATCTAATGCCAATACAGTTGCCTCAGGTCAAGCTTATCCCATCTTGACTTGTTTATGATATGCACACCTAAGTAGAGAATACAAAGCTTATATATCATCTTAAGTACAACCTCAAACTTATGCTCAAGCAATCAATGACCCCTTTTGGCAAGAAGCTATAACAAGTGAAATAAAAGCACTAGAACACAATGGTACATTGACTCTTAAACAACTTCCTGATGGAAAGGAACCAGTAGGTTCAATTGAGCACTACAAAGCAAGACTCATAGCTAAGGGATTCACTCAGAAAAACGGCATAGATTATGTTGAAACATTTGCACCTGTGGCCAAGCTTACTACAATTAGGTGTCTTTTGGCAGTGGCAACTAGAAAACACTAGGAACTTCACCAAATGGATGTGCATAATGCATTCTTACAAGGTGATCTTTGTGAAGAAATATGTATATGACTCCTCCTCTTGGAATCTTGAAATTAGAGGATAAGCAGGTTTGCAAGCTTAAAAAGTCTCTCTATGGACTCAAGTAGGCTCCAAGATAGTGGTTTAAGAAATTTGCAAAATCTCTCATGAAGTATGGATTCAAACAATTAATAGTTGATCACTCAATGTTCACCCCATGAAAAGGTACAACATTTTCTAGAATCCTTCTATATGTTGATGACATGATCATCTTTGGCAATGATCATGAAGAGATACTGAAGTTGAAAGGTTATATGAATAAGGTATTTCACATTGAAGACCTAGGGAAGCTAAGATACTTTATCAGTCTTGAAGTTGCAAAATCACCAAAATGGATTTCACTTTCTCAACATAAATATACATTGTATCCACTCAAAGAAGTAGGCATGCTCGGCTACAAACATGAACAAGTTCTCTTGCGACAATAATGTTACTTAGCCAATGAGGGAGAAAGTTATTAAAGACTGATAGGAAAGTTAATCTATCTCAGAATAACCCACCCAAATATTACTTACTCAATTGACTTTCTAAGTTAGTTTATGCAAGAACCAACTGTAGCACAGTTTGTAGGTGTCATGCGTGTTTTTTGTTATCTAAAAGGTACACCAAGTCATGGCTTACTCCTTCCAGCTTAAAGGGAACTCAATGTTCATGCATACGGTGATGCTAACTGAGCAGGTTGCCCTCTATCAGAAAGGTCCACTACAGGATATATCACCTTCCTTAGAAATGCTCCAAGATCATGGAAGCTTAAAAATCAGTCTACTGTTTTAAGATATTCAATAGAATCAAAGTATCATTCCATGGCTTCCATCACAAGTGAGCTCATATGGCTAAAAGCCTTACTTAAAGATCTAACTATTAAGCGAACAACGCATATTCAACTTCATTGTAACAACATGACAGCTATACACATTGCAAGGAATCCTGTGTTTCATGAGCACACTGAACACATTGAAATAGATTGCCACTTCGTTCATGAAAGAATACAATTAAGAGATATTGAAGTAGTTCATATACTGAGCAACCAACAACTTGGAGACGTGCTCACTAATGCTCTCAGCTTAGAATATTTTGAACACCTTAGCTCCAAGTTGGGTATTCAAAATATCCATGCACCAATTTGAGGGGGTATTAGAGTCCATATCTACCCGTATATCTTGCGTATATACACATATTTATTATGCATATGTAGTTTGTGTACTTGTAAACTTTTCAAGGATGGATTCGTGGGTTACTTAGTCTTTAAATTGTAGTTAACTTGGACTCTAAGACAATATGGCTTGGCTGGTATAAGTTCTATTATGAACACTTGAAGAGATCAATGGAAATAGATTGCATCCAATACTTTACAGTTTTAGTTGTAGATTCATGTAAGGCAACAGTTGGAGAGAAGAGACAAGAATCAAACAAACCATGAAAAGTTAGTCTAAATTGGATTTTGCTATTATATATGCAACGATGGGTTCTTTTCTGTACATGAAAAGGAAATAAAATAAATTCACTGTTCTTCACGACTAACTCTAAACGGTGGCCAAACAGTTGCCACAAACATCCAAACTTTTTTTAGTGACCATATTAGCGACCATTTCTATAGTGACCAAAAAAGCTGTTGTCCCTCACAGTCACTATACTCGAGATTTGTTGTAGTGAATGTACACATCCACAAAATATATGTACAAAAGACAAAAGATAATAAAAATCAACTATTTACCATACTAGCTACTAGCGTGCTATATCCTATGCCCACGACCGTTTAAACCATTTTCACGATTATACAAACTATATCCAAAAACTATCTCTTATTTGTTTTTCAAAAAACAAAACCGACCCTTGTCCCATGATTTCCAACAATCATCTCCCATATTTCAAAAACACAAATTTCAAAAAAATTTTCTCCTTCTTCTCCACAAGTTCAAAAAGAAGAATTTTGTTCAGAAATAAGTTCCAAAACTATAAGCAAGGAAGCAGCAAAAAAATGCCTAAGCATGCATAATTTTAAGACCCAGTTGCATCAACTTGGTAAGATGCTATCCGAAAAACCACAAGGTACTTTATCAGCAAACACTAACCCAAATCCAATAGGAGTCTTTAACCCAAACCATCCACCATAAAATGGATGGCAAGCCAATGTGAAAGTTTTGGAGAGGAAGGAAGAACCTCCTTGAGTTATCAAGGAAGATGTCGAGCTGAAAAAATTAAACCAAGCACTTCTTAGGAGGCAACCTGAACATTAAATTTTTCATTTAGCTTCCTTTTCATTTTTTTAATTTTATTATAAGTAGGTTTAATTATCATTTGGTTGTCCTGTAATCTCATGATCTATATTTTGGTACAGGAATCTAGATCATTTTGAGGAAAATTTTGTGTTCAAAAATGGAAAAAACTTGAGTTTAATTCCCGGCAAGTTTGCAAAGTATTCCAATTTCCAGGGGGCCAAACACACCTTAGACAAGTTTTTGTTCAAGGTCATGTCACCCAACACGATTTCAAACACAACCATGTTTGATTTATAAATTGATTTTTCAAGCAAAATTTTATGTGAGCTACAGTGCCAAACATGGTTTTGTGTCAAGCCCATGTTATAAAGCATGTTCCTAATACATTGTTTCTGTCATGCCCATGTTCTTACCCATGTTTACAAAAGATTAAAATTCTAGAACTTAAACATGCACACAAACATGCCTATGTTTTTAAATGTGTTCATTAAACACGGTTTCGATCGTGTCTTTGTTAAAACAGGTGTTCTTTTTCTATTTTCAAAACTTCAAGTTCCAGGTTACAAACACGGGTCCTAACATGCCCCTGTTTTTAACCATGTTCATTAAACACGGTTGCGTACATACCCATGTTCTTAGCTATGACTCTCATCCAATGTCCATAGGTGTTAAGTTCTAGACTTTAAATGTGAGCTGGAACACGCCAATCGCATACAACTTCTTTAATTAACATAGTATCCAACATGCCTATGTATGGAGCTATGTTTATGCAACGTGGTCATGAACCTACCCGTGTTTTGGTAGTGTTTAGCCCTGGCATAAAACGCTTTAACTTCCAATAGTTTAACACGGGTTAATACATATCCATGGCTTGCACTGTGACAAGTAAACACAGTTGGTTACACGACCGTATGAGGGCCTCATGTTTTATTTTTAGAATGCAATAAATTTATCTCCAGAATGACAACATGGCCATAAGCATGCCAGTATTTAGGACCGTGTCCATCAAAATTTTTAGTAACACAATCAACTACATACCTATTTCAGTGACGATGTTTGATCAAACCTGTTCAAAACAGACTTTTAGTTTGATTTTGCCTTTTCAGCTTTCTTAAGCCACAAGATGTCTGAACATTGTTGTTTTCTCTGACTTTGATCATCCCAAGGTATGGTTAGCCTTATTTTCCTTTTGATTCAAGTTATAGCTTACGTTTGTTCTTTTCTTCACCTTTTTATCCATAGTATTGATGAAAGTTGAATCTAGTTCAAAATCAACTTTGTAAGGTTCTTCTTATTTTCTCAACAGCTATGATTTGGAGTAGTTAGATGAGATTAAGCTATGAGAATGGATGTATTAGGTTGGAAATTGTTGATTATCAATGTTGTTCTTGTGGCACCATCTACACGTGTTTATATGGCCTAGCACCTTTTTACTTACATCACAAGTTATCTAGTTCACAATATGTTTGATGTATTTTTTCAATGATATTCTAGGGTTATTCTAATTGTTTTAATAACTTCGTAGAATATAGAGATAAGCTGGGATGAGATGGAGAACAACCTTAAGGAGATTTCCACCTTGTTTGTGTCCTTTGAGGCATATTCTCTGCATAAGGCTTCAATGGAGCATGCGGTTATCTACCAGCCACACATCAACTATTTTACCACCTGTCCGTTGGAGATTCATGATACTGTGGTCAGTCAAGGTTAGGCATGCTTTGTGTAAGCCTCCTACATTCACCTTGATAACTTTAGTCTATGAGTTTTACGCTAATGGCACATTTAGATGTTTGCGTTCTGAGGTTTAATTATGGGTGTACAAGAGAAATATTAAGCTCTATGTCTATGCAAATGACAATCATTACCACCTTGGCATTGTCCCTACCCTTGGCCATTTCCGTAGCCAAAGCAGGACAAGCTTACTTAGATCATCTATGGTCGGATTGTTGCATGGATCACCGTTCCTAGGCATAGTCCAATCCTTCTACCATTATAGTTGTTGGCCACCACCCATCTCTAGTTTATTTTTCTTACTAAGTGCCTTCACAACTAGCCACTTGTCGATTTAGTTACTATAGAGTAGACACTTTTATTGCATGTCATTCTCTCTAATAGGTTGGTCAGCATTGGTCAATTGATCATACAGGCAATTGGGAGGGTTGACTACAACCCGACCTTGCCTATTGTTTTCCCCCAGCTGATTACGGAGGCACTGACGGCTTAGCACATCTTCTGCCTGTGTGGAACATCCGAAGTTGTTATCCCACCGAGGTAGTGCGAGGATAGAGTTGAGGATTCTAATGACGAGGGAGAGGCGTCGAAGCATACCCTTGTTAAGGGTATGATCGATCTTGACAACACTTAGAGTTGTTGCTTTCATCACTACTATATGACAATGGACATATGCTACTTTATTTTATTTCCTTTGGTTATGGTTGACTTAATATTGGAGCATCGGCTGCTCTTATTTTGCTTTTGTTATATTTCGTACTAGTTGCTATATTTCTTAGTTTCTTTTGTTATAATTTTGTTATTGGTCATCTTTTCTGTTTTCTTGGAAGCCTTTAATGTGTATCTAAACCTCGATCAACCCTTCTTATGAAACTTTTAAAATCTTGCTTGCATGGCAAGCCATTAAAATTTTTTTTTCAAGAGCGGTATCATTTTTTATCACTGCTTTTTCACTTTGTTTTCCATATCAATACATTGAGGGCAATGTACTATTTAAGGTTAGGAGAGTGTGTATTCTTATTTTTAAGCCCTTTAATTATCTTGTTTGTTCTTGAATATACTTTAAGTGATTTTTCTTAAAAATTTTTAATTTTTTGGAGCTTAATTGTTTTGAATCATTCTATTGAGCATATTCTCATTACTAAAGGGTGGTTGTTATTTTAAAGACTTGAGTTCTTAACTTGCAGATCAAGCAAGTGATTCTTGAAAATTTTCACTATTGTGCATAATTGTTTTTGAAATGTTTTTGCAATTCATTAGCAAGCTAATGGAAGATGGGTTTTAAAAACTATTTTTACATCAAGCTTTTATGTTTAGTACACTGTTCAAAACATACTAAGTTTTGAGTTTCTATGTTGGTTAGTGGTCAATTTGGTTGATGGATTTGTGGTTGATTATTGAATACTCAATAAAGTATGTTATGAGGCAATGGTACACCACTGTTTTTAGTGTTAAAGTAGGTTGGGATTTTCTCCTAAGATAAGAGTTGATCATAGCTCAAAAAGATGTTAAGAGCATGAGTATAATAAAAAAATCATCTTGGATTTTGTTAAGAACTAGCTTGGGTATAGACAGGGCTCCTGTAGTATACACTTGTTGCAAAAGTTGTTAGCACATGAAGAGAATGGTTTGAAAAAAGAAAAGAAGAAAGAGAATTAAAAAGTTCAACTACCTGGCCAAATCCATGGTTTTGTGGTTTGAATGGTTGTGCATAGTGAGCTTGGACATGGTGTGATTTGTCCTTTTTCCTTTGCATGAAAATTTGATGTTTCCCTTTTGTTTCTAAATATACGGGTTGCTAGCTTGAGAATGAATTGTTTCCATTAAATTATTTTATTTTGAAAAGTATTAGACTGAAAGTGTTTTATACTTGTTAGTGTTTTCAATTTCTCAAGACACTCAAATTTCAGTCATCTCTTTAATACCTTTTCCTTAAAAGTATAGTTCTAAAATTCTAAATTTCCTTTCTTAGAGTTTTCTCTTGAGTTTTGAGTTTTTACTTGAAGGCAAGCAAAAGTTAAAGTGTGGAGGAAAATATGATATATTTATATTTAGCAATGTTTTTTTTATATTTTTTCCCTTATATTTTATTGTCTTTTGATGTGTTTATGCTAGGATTTGGTGCTTAATTATTTCATATTTTATTTTCAGGTCATACTTAAGCTTGAATTGGGTTATGATAGGATTTTTGCAAAGTTTTAGTGCTGAATTGCAAGTTTTGGCAAAAATTGGAGCTGGCACACCTTGATACATGCCCATGTCAGCTCAAACACTTTTTCAAACACAATCGTGTTCCTTTTCATGCCCATGTTTCAACCGTGTCATTAAAGTTTGTGATTTTTACATTCTAGGAGTTGAACACGGTCTTGAACATGCCTATGTTCATGATTGTGTTTATAGGCATGTTCAAGACCATGTTCGCCTAAACACTCATATGGCACAAACCTTGTCGCATGCTGTTAGGGTTTCTTAATCTATTTTTAAGGTTTTCACATAGAACAAGCAAAAGGATCCCTAAATGAGGCTAAAGTCATCTTGAGTGGCAGTTTCGATGCTCAACACTATCTAATATGCATCTGATATAGGATTTCTTAGAGGATAAGCAATTTAAAGATGGAGACTTGTTTTCCTAGTTTTTCATTGTTTCTATTGTCTTTATTTTACAGCACTATGAACTAAACTTTCTTACTCATACTTACAGTATATAAATCTTAGAATGATTTTGTGATTTTGATTACTTTTGCTTTAATATGATTATACTTTTCTTGCTATCTATCTAATGTTCTTTAGTACGTTGATTAATAGTAGCTTGTCTATTAATTCATTATAGGATGATAAACATATGACAAATAGTATTTGGTGTTTGTTGTGGATTGCTGTTGGGTTGAAGGAATATTATCATAATCAAAAGTAATAGGTGCGATATAATACGTCTAGACTAAGGTAAAACCTAATAGTTGGGTCATAGGAATAGTAATGCATCCTTAGATAGTGCGGTAGCCCTAAACATCCTATTGCTAACTTAAGAATAGAGATTAGTATAACAGAAATAATAAGGAGCTAATAGAATTTTGGTAGTACTTCACAGTCAAAACTAATCACAATCCTATTAAACCAAAGTAAAAGTGACATGGGGGATTTTTGGGGGGATTCATATCTAAGTATGAGATTTCTTATTATTTGTTATCTGATTGCTTTCTGCTACTAGTAGTTGGTTAGTTATTATTTTTACTATATTAATTTAGTTTAGTTTAATTTCTAGTTCCTAGTTAATGAAAACTCATTACAAAAAAAAAAAACAATTTTTTTAAGCATAATACTTGAAGTGGTCACTGAAAACTATTCATAGGTGCTAAAGTTAAAAGCAGCTCCCCTCGACCGCTTCAAAAGTTGCTTCATTATTGTGGTTAAACTAAAAATTAATGAATAAACAAGGTGGTAAAAGGTAAATTGTGGGTAAATACAACTTGCAACCCTTAGGTGGTGTTTGGATGTGAAAATTTTTCTTATTTTTCTTTTTCAAATTTTCTTTTATAGAAGTTTAAGTAAATAGCTAGCTTTGAGAATGTGGAAAACCTTATTTTCTAAATTTTAGAAAACTCATGTTATAAAATAGAAAACTTTGTTTTAGATGTTTTCCATTTTAACACTTGAATTTCCCAAAGTTTTCCACATTCTCAAAACATGTCATACACTTAAACTTTCATCAAAGAAAATTTGAAAAAGAGAAATAGGAAAATTTTCTACAACTAAACGCTACCTTAGCCTCCCACTTGCGATAGACCAAAAATGTCTTGATCGCCTTTTCCAAACTGGAGTTCTACTTGAACTTGTCTCTCATTGCCTCTCCATTCTCCGACATGGCTGCCTGCCCATCGATCGGTCGATTGGGGAAAGAAGGGCTTTGATTGTTAACCTCATTGTCCATCCCATCATTCTTCTCACGACGACTGCTACTCCTTTGATGGTTCCACAATCAGTCGGACACTCCTACTCCCTTGCTGATGGGAATTCGGATTTCATGAGTTTTCCTTAATTTTCTTGCTTCACAGGTCATTCTTTCCATTTCACAAGATTTGATCTATTTTCTTCCTCCATATTGCAGCCTAAATATGACTTTTAGCCCAGTTTTAGGGTTTTAATGTGCTTCGGTCTATTGTTCTCATTGTTATTGTGTTTGTAGACTGAGATCTAACTATGTATTTGATTGATTATTTTGATGGTGAATCTAGTGACTTCAGGTTTAGGATAGTTAATTTTGTTGGTTTAGGATATAATTTTGTTATCTTTCATCAAACATGAAAGAAACTAATGTAAATCTTGGAAACATTCTTTGTGTATAAACTCTGAATGAGTTAATCGGGAATGAAGATTTTAATGTTTATTTGTTGTACAACATGCCTACTAATTAAGGAACCATAAGGAAAGTATTATAGGCCAAGGTAGGACTACATTTGCGGCATTAAATACTAAGGCACAAACTGCAGAATTTTGCAGGTATAGGTTATGCCAGGAGCTAAAAGGTCTGAGCCGCCTTTGGCTTTAATTCGAAGCCAGTAAATGGCTACAAATGTTGGTCATAAATATATAAATAAATGGTCTCCTAAGTGCATTTCAGGCAACAGCCATTGCTGCAGTTTTCTTATTTTCCCTGAATTGCTACAGGTTTGACAAAGTCTTGGTTTTCTTTTGTTGAAACTTTAAGACACGCTTGAACTTGTCTTTGGTTATATAATTGAGCGAAGCATTGTCCTAAGAGGTACAAGTTTGGGCATTATAAGACAAGTTGCAAAGAGAACCAAAATGGGACTAAGCTTCTGCACTAGATGGTATACTTAGGCTCGGTTGCTCAAGTTGACTTTCCAAACTTATTGAGCATAGGTAACAAAGTGACTTTCTTTCTGTATTACTTATTTGGACTGGTTTGTGTTTGTAGTTGGTAGTCTTAAACTAGTTTTGGTTATTGAAGGAAAAAGCAAAGAAAATCTTGAATAGCTTGGGTTAAATTAGTATGGTAATTACTTAGACTTACACTATGCTTTTGCCTAAAAGAACCGTGCGCCTAATCTTGTCAATCACCATGAAACATCATCCTTGGTGACATATGTCTCTATTTGAAGAATTGGCTTTAATGGAAGTAATGGTAGCTTAACCAAGGCCTGGGCAATTCTAGGACTTGATGTTAGTAATGATTGTGATATTTTTTTCAGGTAGAAATATGCCGTAGTTAGCTAGTTTCTTCTGTTTCCAAACTAAAATTTACTTGATTGCAAGCTTTTTTTTATTAATTTCTAGTGAACAGTACTAGGAAATTTTCTCTTAACTTTAAGCAGATTTATTGAGGATCTATTCAAACAATACCAGGAAACTTTGTTCAATTTTGTTTCAGCAATTTTAGGCATTAAATCTTGGACTTCCAGATAACAACAATAAGCCTTAACCCCAAGGCCAAGGATTTTCGTTGTTGGATCTCATTTTTAATATGACCCTATGTTCACCCATCAATTATTGGTTAAGGCTCTCAATTTTTTAAATAAAGTCAGATGCATCGTGTATTTTATGCAGATAAGGAACTGCTCTCACAATGAAGGTCATGTTAAATTTCTTTGCTATTTGCTATTAGTTTCCTAGAAATCTCTGAATTGAACATTCATTTTCTGTTACTAGAGTTGATATTCGCAACCATGAGTTCTTCATTACACCATATTTCAAGAATGGTGTCCACCCACTACCAGGAGCTGAGAGCGCTATTCTTGCGTTGTCCAAATTTTGTAACCTAGTGGTGGTAACATATGTATGCTTCAAGTTTCTTCGTCCCATGTATGTTTTGGCTTTAGGATAAGCTCATTTGTGTAAAGAATTTTACATTGTGTGGATCTCAGCAAAATATCATTAAGGACCATACAATTAAGTGGACAAAGAAACATTATGTTGTATCTATTATAAAATATTTCTTTTTTTGTTGATTTTTTATCCGTGTTTAAGTGTATATATTACTCAAACCAAGTAGTAGGTACTAATTATAGCAGCTACAAAATAATACGGAAAATTCAGCTGAAAAAAACATAGAAGTGGCTAACCGCTTCAAATGATTGAATCGACATACAAACAATAGAAACGGTTAGTTGCTTCAACATGTGAATGGCAGAAGTAAATATAGAAGAAGTTAACCATTTCAAACGATGACCATTGTAGAAATTGGAATGGTTCCTAACCACTTTAGATTCTTTCGAGATGAGTTTCATAGAAGCTGTTGTTTAAATTAATCAAAAACCATTTCTATTTCTTTTGAAGTGTCAGAACTGCTTCTAATAGGTACTAAAAACCACCTTTAAGGATATGTTTTCTTGTAGCAACTCTTTAATTGTCAAGTAGATAATATAGAAAGGTTGACTACAATAGACAACTCCGTTCTTTGGGAAAAATGATGTTGATAGTTATCACTACTATATTTTGTTGATCGGCGCACTTACTTGTGAGTTCGCATATTTATAAGTACAAAGAGATTTGACATGTCTGCATTAATTATTAGTATACAGTGGGAAGAGTTTGTGTGAACTGAACAAACACATTAGATACTATAGGCCTTTATGGTCAGTGAAGACCGCAAACTCCTCTCTATACAAATAATGTCACCAAAGCTTTAAAGCATGTATAATAGCTGCCAACCGCAGATCATGAGTTGGGTAATTTAGCTTATGAGGCTTCAACTACCAGGGTCCATAAGCTATCACCTTGCCTGCCTGCATGAATGCACAGCCAAGCCCTAGATTTGATGCATCTATATAAATTGCAAAGCGACTTCACTCATCAGGAAAAGTAAGAATAAGTGTTGAGATTAATTGTTTCGTTAACTCTTGGAAACTATTTTCACACTAGTCAGTCCATTGGAATGGTTAGTTCTTCTTCGTCGTTTGTGTCAAATGACATGCTAGCTTTGAATAACCTTCTACAAAACATTTATAATAACCTATCAAACCTAAGAAACTTCAAATCTCAGGCATGGTATTTAGCTGTTGCCAGTTCACTACAGCCTTAACCTTTTTTGGGTCCATTAAAATTCCGTCCTTGATTACCACATGACCCAAGAAGTTGAAACTATCCGACCAAAACTTATACTTGCTTAGCTTTGCATACAACTTATGTTCCTTCAATGTCTGGAGTGCAATCCTCTATTGTTCTTTGTGACTTTTAGCATTTGGTGAGTAAATCGGATTATGGTCTTTGAAAATGATGACAAACTGATCTATGTGCAGTTGGAACAACCTATTCATTAGACCCATGAAAGCTATTGGTGCATTTATTAACCCAAAAGGCATCACCAGAAACTCATAATGCCTATAACAGCTCTTGAACACTGTCTTTGGTCCATCTTGCTATTTAATTTTTAGTTGATAGTACCTACACCTCAAATAAAGCTTAAAGAACACTAATGCTCCCTTCAACTGATCAAATAGGGTCCAAGGCAATGGGTAACTATTATTGATAGTTAGCGGATTCATCTGTCGATAATCAATATACATCTTTAAGTCACCATCTTTCTTCTCCATGAATAAAATTAGAACACTCTAAGATGAAGTATTTGGACATATAAATCCTTTTTTAAGTAGCTCCTACAATTGGCTCTTTAGTTCCACCATTTCTGGGGCAGCCATACAATAAGGTGGTTAAGAGATAAGAATTGTTCCTAATAATAAATTGTTGGTTAAGTTTGTGACAGTCCTCGGAGCTATCAGTATAATCAGTCAGGTAATTAGTCAATTTAACAAATTAATACTTTAGATAATTTATTTGCAAGCTAGAGCCTCGGTTTAGTAAGGTGTAGTAGCTAAAAAAGAATAAAATTGATTATTTAAGCAAGCCAGGCCAAGAGAGGCATTTTGGTCATTTTACATAATGACCCATTTTTATTGCACAGTTGAATAAAGCATGAGAAAATATTAAATTTGAGGTGTCACGGTTTTTCATGATTCCTGCTCTATTATCGTGAAATTGTGAATTGACTAAATTGTCCATAAGTGGTTTATATGTAACCCTTAGAAGTATTGGGACTAAATTGAATGTTTGTTAAAGATGAGTACTGGACATGTAATTATATTTGTGAAGAAACAAGTTGTGACGTAATACTAACCTTGGTCCTAGAGTTTCATCGTTTCATCAGTTAAGAATCAAGTGTTAAAAGTACGCACTTAGGCCATGCATGCGCCTTGCACATGCCAGCTTACTTAATAAGCTTTATTAATCGGCCCAACTTGTTTCTTCCCTTAACCAGAAGCTCCAGCCAGCCAAAACCTCTATCACCTTCGAACCACCATATTCAAGATCCCTCCAAGCTCAATCCACCCAAATTCAAGCACAAATAAGCAAGATTTTGAAAGAAAATTAAGTATTGTGCTATACTAAGCTAAGATTTCTTGCTTCTTACCCAAGTAAGTTTGGTCCTATTATTTCCCCTGCTTTTGAACTTCGGATTAGCTTTGTAAATTCTAGAAATTAATGTATAACTTGGTTGTTGAGAGAAATCAAAGGTTCTCAACATGTTTAAAGATGTTCTTGAGCTCATCCATGGTTAGTTTTGTTCCTATGGTGTAGTCTTCATCATCTTTGGATTTCTGGTACTGTTCATGAGATTTTATGGTAGAAAATCATGTCTGGGATGATTGTTTGATGTGTTTTCTAGGTTTAAGATGTAATTTGAGATGAAAATGAGCTAGAACCCAAGAGAACTAAGGCTAGAATTTTGTTGTAGCTGAAACTGTGAGTGTTGAGCTAGGTGTGGTTTAATTCTTTTACAGCCAACCATAATTTATTGTTCCAGGGGTTTTAGTAGCTCACAGACGATGTTATCTTACTTATGAACTACTATTTGAGGGCTAAGAAGCAATGAAACATTTATTTGGAAGTGAATTACCAATGAATGCCGTGTATGTGCAGTAGTGAAGTTTTTTGGCTGCTGTAATTGTGGTTATTTCCCAGAATAAACTGTGTTATTCTAGTGATATTGGTGGCTGTTGGTTGTTATAATCTTTCTTATACACTAGTATACAAGGCAGAAAAAATAAGAGAGTAAGATTTGGGCTGCATTTATGCTATTAAAAGTGTAAAGAATCACAAGATAGGCAAACCATGGACAAAAAAGTATGGGTTGTTGGTGTTTGTTTCAGGGGCTCTTTCCATATGTTAAAATTGCTAAATTATGCTTAAAATGATCAATATAGGTGCTGGGAATAAGCTACTAAGAGAGGTCCTAAGTTTGGCTTGAAATCGAGACAAAAAGGCTAAGTACTTGAAGCTTGCAAACTAAGTTATCTAAAGTTATCCAATTGTTGAAGATTGCCTCAACTTTGTTCTTAACCTTCATCCCACATGGACTAGGAAACAAAGGCTTAATGCCTTAGCTCCATATTTCACCCTTCATCCCACATTGGCCATAGAAAGGGCTTGGTACCTTCAACTCCTTATATAAGGAGCTTAGTTGTGACAATTAGAATTCGTCCCACAATCTAGTAGTCACTTAGATTGTATTCTTCTTCTTTCTTAGTGAATTCTTTCTTCCGGCTTGCCGCCCGAGGTTTTTCCCCGATTTGGGGTTTTCCTCGTAAATTCTCGTGTCTCTTTTCTTTGTGCTTACGTTCTGATTCCTAACACTTATAAAGTGAACATGTCACACAACATATTTGTATGAATGAAACAATACTTCTTACGGAACAAAATAACTTTATTTGATGGAACAACATTTCTTAGTAAGTAAACAAAGTATTATAGAACAGTATATTTGTATAAATGAAACAACAATTCTTAATATAAAGAATAGTATTATTTACGGAACAACCTTTGCCCAATCAATTCCTCTCCCTCTCTCTTGGTAGATCTCTCCACTACTAAAAAAAAAGTATTTTAGCGACAATTAAAAATTATCACTAACTAATGATGATAAATAGTTACTAAAAGTCTAGCAACACTTTAACAAAGGCTAGACATTGGTAAACTTAGGCTACAACCTAGCGACGGTACAACGGATAGCCGTCACTAAATTATGGCTCATTGTACCCCTTAAAACCTTGTGCATCTCCTCATTGTAGTGCTCCTGCAAAACCATTTTTTTTTTAGTAGTGCTTCTCCTTCAAAACCATGTGCATCTACTCATTGTACCCCCTCTGCGAGCATGGCGCCGCCATGGCCTTCATACAATTGCTACACCAGCATCGGCATTGACGTTGACCATCTCCCACACCTTGTGGGGCACGTGGTCGCCGCCGCATCCTCCATCTCTATCCGCCTCTCGAGCACCGTCACTTACTGACGCATGCGCACCTTTCCTCTTTGAAAGTGCCTAGACAAATGACGCAGGCAGGGCACTCGGTCCCCATCACCTACTCATTCCCGATCACCCTTGGTGCCAACAACTTCTCGTCGACAACTTCAGGCACCGTCTTCTTGAGCTGTGAACGGTTGCTCATGGCACTCTACCTGCGAGCGTCTGTTGGAGTTGGCGGAAGTACTTTTGGAAAGAAAAGAAAGCTGGCCAGATCTGAAGAAGAGGAGGGTACTAACAGAGGACAGGAAACAGCGGGTAGAGAACCAGAAAAACAGAAATACACACACAAGAAAAAAAAAAAAAGGGAATGAACTTGCAGCATCAGGCCGCAAAATTCAGCTCATCGGAGTTGGTGCTGCGATTGCGTGCAGTCCAGTAGTTCGGGCACGAAAGCTGAGGCGGCGGAAGAGGTTGGGGATAGGCTGGCGGAGGTTGGCAGAGCCAACTGATAGCATCTCTTTCTAATGACACAATCCAACCTGAAGTGCAGTTATTTCATTAGCACTTATTATCGAACCACTATCATAGAAACATTAATTTTAGTGTTGCCTCAAAATATTTATTTCAACTGGACCAAAGCTCCATGTCGGTCAAATTCCCTATCGAAGGCTGGTGTAAATGTTTAATTAACTAGGCCACTGGCCACCTTCTTTTATAAAAAAATATATGAAGTTCGTTTCCAATACCTCCTTCAATGGAATTGTCCTAATCTAAACAAAATATAAGAATGTAAAAAATACAGACACTCGAAAGCCACAACTCGTTCAAAAAATTAGTGGAGATTATTCTAAGACGATGATAGGTTAAAAGTCCAACCAGAACTTTAGTACCCTAAGATTCTCTTTAGCTACAATCCTTGTTTTACTGATTCTGTTAAAGCAACTTTGCTGCTCAAATTGGAAATGAAGTTGCTTCCTGCAATAAGGAGCTCACCCTTAGAATTTTGTAAAAAAAAAACTACCCCTTTTTTGCTTTGAACTTTGCAGCTTACATTTAACTAGAGAGCACCTCTAGGAGGAGGCCTCCCCATAGCAACAAATTTATGATGATGAGGTCCTTGACCATTCAACCTCCTAGATTTATTGGCAGCTATAAGGCAGCAGTTCTAGTACTTTATCTGTCATTTTGGAAAGTCGTCCCGTTTTTATATTGCTATTTGAACTTTTTCTTGTACATTTTATATCAACAATGATAATAAATTTAATGAAATAAGGAAGAGAACAAGATAGTGCATAATTACCAACCCTTAATAATAGTAAAACAACCGTAACATGAAGAAAAAGATAGGAAAAAATAAACCGACGATTCAGTTATGCAATAAACGGACCTTAAACTCAGCTGGACGAAATGGATAAATGACTGCCTCAGTTCTAAGTCAGTTTCGATAATTGTAAATGGGTGCCTGACTGACAAGTCTCACATGGAGAAAGGCATAAAGCAAGGACACCCACTCTCTCCGTTTCTTTTCTTAATTTGTGGCTAAAGCTTTGAGTATATTCATAGCTGAGGCAAACGAGAGAGGTCTGCTCAAGGGGGTTCAGGTAGGAGGAAAAAACATTGCAATTTAATTCCCATCTTCAATTTGCCGATGACACTTTATTTTTTGGAGAGTGGAGCTATGAAAACTTGCAAAATCTGATGAGAATTTTAAAGTGTTTCCAGTGGATGTCTGGGATGAAAATCAATCTGAATAAGAGTAGTCTCTATTGAGTAGGGGTGGAATTCATAGATGTTGAATATGCAGCTGAATGATTTAATTGTAAAACTGAGAAATTGCTTTTTCGTTTTGGACTTCTTGTTGGCATGTCGATGTCAAGATCTACAGAATGCAAGCAGTAATTGATAAGTTCAAACATAAACTTTGTGATAGGAAAGCAGATGTTTTCTCTGCCGGTGGTCACTTGGCTTTAGTGAGATCAGTGTTTAGTAGCCTCCCTTTATATTTTTCTTCTCTATATTTTGTGCCGTAGTGATTGTTCTTCGAGTACTAGAGAGTCTCTGAATATCTTTTTCCTGGGGTGGTTCAGGGGAGGATAGGAAAATAGAATAGGTTGCATGGAAGAAGGTGGTGGCTAGTAAAGAAGAGGGTGGGTTGAGTGTGGGTAGTCTTAAGACGTAGAAGTTGGCACTTTTAGGAAAATGGTGGGGGTTTTGGTCAGAAAAAATATGCTTTATGGAGAAGAGTCATAGAATCAGTTTATGGTAAGGCAGAGGGACTAATCCAAGGGGCTACTGGAAGGAGGAGAGGAAGAATTCGGAATTGATAGTTGACGTACGAGGCGTGCTAGATGATTTAGGTTTAGAGTATAGACGCTTCTTTTGGTGGTTAGTGGCCGAAATGGGACAAATGTTAAGTTCTGGGATAATTTTTGGGTTGATGTAAAATTAAAAGAGAGATATGTTAGATTATTTCGGTTGGACACAAATCCGTAGAATTTGTGAATGCAAGGGGGGTATTGCTAGACTAAAAAAATAGGAGTAAACTATAGCTTATGTTGTTTAATCGTCCAAGAACTATCATGTGTTGTACCTATCATCCTCAAACAATCCAATTATTACATCTGTCATCTGAATGTTATTTCTAACTTTAAAAATTTTCAGAAGTGGGGTGGGTGGAATGCACAATCGGCCCTAAAACTTAAAAACCATTTTTATTTGAGTTTCGAAACTTTATGATTTTCTAGTTCAGTTTTAAAACTATGAAAACGTGTGCGGTTAGTCCTAATTGTTTTCCCATATTACATATCCTTTCATTTTTTTTCCTATTTTTATCTAGTTTTAGATTTTTTTGGAGAAATTTTTTGTACAATGAAGAACTTTCGATTGAATGAAAAGGTTGAATGAATGAAAGACCAAAAAATCAAAGTAAGGGAAACAAAACACAAACGGCAGGACTTCGGTTGAGTTCGTTGAATTACCTTTTATAGTTTTAGGACTGAATAGAAAATAGTAAAGTTTTAGAACTCAAATAGAAAAGTTTTCTAAGTTTTAAAGCTAATTATGCATATTTTCCCCACTTCCGATAGTTTTTAACATCTTAAATAATAGCAGGACGACGGACGCAACAATTGAGTAGTTGGAGGATGACTAATGTAACATTTGATAGTTTTGAGATGATTAAGTAACATGAGAAATAGTTTAGGGACAAAAGGTGGAGTTTATCCAAAAATAGGGCATTGGGGTTGGAGATGTATCGGCCTTTGAGTAGTGATTTGACGGAATTTCAAAATCTGGTTTCTTTGCCCAATGGTGTGCAGATGTTTCCTTCAAAGGAGGACTCATTACGTTGGCATCTAAGCAACAAGGGAGATTTTTCAGTCAAGGAGTTGAGATGGCATCTAGAGAAAATTTTCTCTCAAGCTTCAAATTTGACCAACCTGGCCAACACTTGCGCGATATCCAAGGTAACATGTTCACCTAGAAAACGCTGCAAGGTAGAATTGCAACCAAAGAAAGTCTTCAAACAAGAGGAGTGCAGCTGCCAGATATTCACTGTCCAGTTTGCAGCAGCACCGTGGAGACTTCAGATCACATACTCTTCAGCAGTCCTCGTATATTTCAGGTGTGGCATGACATTTTTCAGTGGTGAAACTTATCTGGGCCATTTGGTGCTCGGTTTTCAGAGTTACTGCAAGATCAACACCAGGTTTGGAAAGCTGTACTTATGGTGACTGCTTGGACAATTTGGGAGAGGAGAAATGTGAAAGTTTTCAAGATAAGATTTTTGATGTTTTGGAAATCATTGAAGATGTAAAAGCATTGTCTTTCTTATGGGTTGTAAACAGGTGTAGGAAGCTAAGTGTTGGATTTGTTCCAAAGAAATCTTTAGTTTTGATGATGACAAGTGATTGGTGTTAATATTTTTAGTCTCACTTTGTTTGTTAGAATAAGGTTAATTAATTTTTTGCTTAAATTCCAAATGTGTTAGGTATTTTAGAAGTATTGAGGAAAAGTTGTCTTTGAAAAGAAATTAGTAAGTCATTTACTTAGGTTAATGTTTGAATCAAGTTTTTATGTTCAAATGACAAGTGTTTTGGAATGGTTTTAAGTTTAACCCATTAAAGTCACAGCTTAACAGGTATGTGTTTTACCCAAGTTTAGCTTGCTCCCAAGTTTTACACTGTAACACGTTAAACTGGGTTAATTCGAAGAATCAGCTTCCTGTGACTTTTCAAAGCTTCAGCTGACGCGTTAAAACTCGAACTTAACCTGTTAAGTTGAAGTCTGAAGGCTTGGATTCAAAAGTTTCAAGTGGCGCGTTTGCAGCCAAAATTTCAAATGAAGCTCAGACGAATTAGAAGATGCCACCTGTACACGTCTGCCGCGCATTAAATGCCCTGTCTCCTGTTGCTTTTGACCGTTGGAGAGAGAAGCTGAGTTTAACAGGTTAAACTTAGAACTTAATTCGAAATCTGGAAGTTCCTGTCCTTTCGCGAAAAACAGAGCAACGGCTCTCCGAATTTTAAGGAAACTTTTCAAGCATATCCAGCAGGGTTTCAACGGTCTAATAGCTTCCTAAAGAGTATATTTACACTAAGAAACATGTTGTAAACATAACTTGGCAACTAGAAAAAAGATTTATTAATCAAAGAGCAGAATTTTGAAAAGTTGCCAAGAACTTGTGCTTGTGCTTTCATTGGCTTACTTAACATTGGTTGCTTAGTTCTTACCTTGTAACCACGAATTGTTGAGCTTGTCTTGAGTGATTGAGTGATTTCCTTGTAAGGAAAAAAGGGGTAGAAGGGTTTCTAGTTAGCCTTAGACAAAACTAGTGAGAGGTGAAGGTAGAAAGTTCTACCAAAGTGTTGTATGCCTTTTGGAGGTTATTGTGTATCATTGTGGTTCATAGTAGAGAAGAAAACTCTCAAGTTGTGAACTTGAGAAGAGGAGTAGGCTCTCAAGAGGAGAGTTCGAACCTCTATAAAAATTCCCTTGTCCAAGTTTCTTCTTCCTTCTACCTACTTGAGTTTTGGTGGGTGTTTTATGCACCTTGGTTTGGTTGAACTTGCTTGTTTTCAAAACTACTTCAAAGATAGCTTTTTAAGAAAATTCTAGGTGGATTGTGGTAGTCATTTTCTGAGTAAAATAGAGTTAATTATTGTTCCTCAAATTGAACTTGAATTTGGGGTTTCAATAATTCATTTGTGCTTTATTTTTGGAACCCAACCAATTCACCCCCCTCTTGGTTGCACTTGGGCCAACACTAAGGTGCCTATGATTTCAATTGTGTCATGATCCTTTAGCTTCAATCTCGAATTTGCTAGATTAGCTCTCTTTGCTTGATCTTCAGTAAAAATAAAAAGAAAAGCCCAACAAAAACCAACCAAAGAGCGAGCAACACCAAAATAACGAAAATAACAGGAACAAAACTTTTTAAGAGGTAGCACACAGTTTTCTCCATTGAATCCTTAACACATCTTTGGCTCTTCACTAGGAATTTTATGTCACAATTTTCCTCGTCACACAGTTTTCTCCATTAAATCCTTAACACATCTTTGGCTCTTCACGAGGAATTATATGTCACAATTTTCCTCGTTTGGATGGTCCGCAAATCCGATACAGGGGTTCTAAATTGGAATTAGCCTGGTGTCTTCTTATGTTTTTTGGTTTTAACTTGTGTTAGCTTTTCGTCTGCTGTGTTTGTGTGTTATGTAGGGCTACTCATCTCAGTCTGTATTTTTAGGAAACAAGAAGTACAAAAACAGGTAAATGAAAATATTAACAATCGAGAGGTGTGAACTCAAAACATTTGTTTATTTTTTACGCCTCTTCAAATATTTACCGGTTTCCAAGTCATTTTCTAACCCTTTTTTCTTCATTATCAAATGGTGACTTGCATGATCTCAATTTATCAGATCTTAACTTGCTTGCTCTCAACAATTTATTAGATACGGGCAAGATCTGATAGTTGTGCTAAACTGAGTGGTTTACCCTTTGCCCAACTCCAAAATTTCGTATATAGCATGCTCAGCTTGGTTTATTTACATGGGGAAGTTTTAGAGTGAGAAGTTCTCTCTTTTCTCTCTAGAATTTGGGCAGGCACAATGAGATTTGATTCTTAATTTTTTTTTTTTGAATTTAGAAAAGTTCCATCAAAATTCTTATTGAATGGGGGAAAGAGGAGAGTGTGGTTCAATTTGATGAATTTGGCCCTTGGTGTTGGAGTTCAATTGGGGGATCGGATGAGATTGATTGGTTTATCTCCTGTTGGCAGGAGAATATAAAACTTCCAAAATGCAAGGAGAAGAAGTTGTCATGACGATAAAAAGGTGGGACATGTCTTTATCATTCAAAGAAAATTATAGTGGGCGTTTTCTTGAGTTGTTTAAAATCAAAAGATCAAGCCAATCAAGTATAATCATCCCGGAAGGAGTTAAGTCACAAGGGTGGCGTTGGTTTAAGCAGCTGATGGTCTTTGTGGCCAACAAAAATTAGGAAGGCAGGAGCGGTGACTGTGGGTGCAAACATAGTTTGTCCATACAGAGCCCAAAGTTTTGGCATCGGTTTGGGTGACAAGCTTGGAGGGGGCGGGGGGAAGGAGATCGTGCTCGCTAGGGTCACGGTGAGAGAACCTATTCAACACATTGTAAGTATATGGTTGTCAAACTAGTTATAAAACTTGTGAGATTGAGTCATGTCCACATAGATCAAGTGCTAGAGAAAGCTAAGTTAGTAGATAAGTATAAAAAGAAACTAAAAGAAATTAAATGGTCAAATTGAATAAGAATTGACAATTGATTAACACAAATAACTAAGGTTCAGACTTAAGTGCGCTTCCACCGTGACACGTTTTTATACTTATATAACTTTTTACCATTTCATATTGTGTACCGAAGTTGGCGAGGTGGTAAGACGCGTCGGTGAAGTAGGCGGGAAACACGAGTTCAACGCGCAGCTAACCCCCATTGTTTTTAATGATTTTTGTCCTTCGTCTAGCATTTTTTTCTTTTATGTTTCTTAACCCATCCTTTTTTTTTTTTAGGGCGATGGCAAAATTTATTAAGAAAAGCACCTCAATACACATACTCCCAGGCATCCCCGGGGAAAAAAACCAAACAAAACATGAAAGGCATAAAAAATTCCTACACCAACTAGATGCTAGCAGACGAGGCAATAGAATTCTGTAAAGGCACATAAAAAGATCCACACCAATTGCACTAACTATTTCCTTCAGCCTCCTAGCCCTATAGCCATGACTACAAGAATTACTCTCTTTGCAAATGTGATAGCAAACAATCAGAAGGCAAGCTCTGCTCTCTTAATCCTCCCCATTAAATGAGTACCCCTGAAGGCATTAACAAGACTGTTCCTAACTTCCTATTTGAACCATAACCACAACACAAATCAAGTTGTAACCAAGCAACAAAAGAAAATTTGACAGGGCAGAGGACACTAAAAGAATAGATGGTCTAACGTTTCCTTATCATGCTCACACAGATAACAACGGTTGGCCAACGAAATCCCCCAAGCCCATAATTTTCCTTGAACCAACAGACCTTTACGCATAAAAAAAAATGACTGAATTTGGGAGCTGGAAGATGATCCCAACACAAGACAGCCTACCTTATACTAGACTGCCTTATCTGAAGCATCTCATAAGCTTTCGTTTGAACAGTTGAGGGAGAGTCAGCTACATCCATAAAGGCTTTAGCCGAATCAACAGAGCCACTATTAATACAAAAATAAATTCTTACCTTTAACAAATCTTGCCAAATTTCAGAATTAGTAGAAATATTCCTAACTTCCCAAATGGATTGGCCTTTTAAGTGGTAACTATGAACCCACGACACCCAAAGAGTGTCCTTCTTGTGAATAACCTAGATCAGCCTCAAAATTAAAGATTGGTTCCAAACCAGCAACTGCCTAACTCCCAAACCACCCTCCTTCTTGGGCAAGGCAATTTTCCTCCAATCTACAGAAGTTCTAAACTTTCCAGAGGCAGCACCTTTCCAAAAAAACACTCTACGTCTCCCTTCAATTTTGGATACAACAGATTTACGAAACAGAAAAACTGACATATAAAATATGGTTAGCCTCTGTAAGATAGATTGCATGAGATGTCATCTGTCTGCATAAGACAAATGCTTGGCACCCCAGGCATCTATTCTACGGATGATTTTGTCAATCAAACAATCATACCCTTAACCTTTAATCTTGATGAGCTAAGGGGCACCCCCAGATAACGGAAAAGAATACTGCCCTCTTGAATCCAACCTACCCATGAACTCTTGCTTAGCAGACCCTTTTGACCACTCCAAAATAAATCTTAGTTTTCTCTGGGCTGGGCCTTAGGCTTGAGATCTCAACAAATCTCATAACCAGCTCTCATAAAATTTCAACAGAACAAAATTCTCCTCGACAGAAAAGCAGCAGGTCATCAGCGAAGGCCAAATAGGTTAAATTCAATTGGACCCACTTGGGGTGGCATTGAAATCCTTCATAACTTTGAATATCAGCTACATATCTAGAGAAAGTCTTAATACAAATCACAAAAAGATAGGGAGATAAATGGCCTCCCTGGCGATGGCCTTTCGTCCCTTTAAAAAACTCTTCCACAGGACCATTTACACAGATGGATAACATATGAGAGGTTACACAAGACATAACCCAAGTAGTGAACTCGGCTGGAAACTTCAAGGCAAGCAAGGCATCTTCTAAAAATCGCCAATGGACTGAATCATATGTTTTTTTAATATCCAATTGAATCATGCATCTAGGAGAAATATGCCTTCTAGTATAATGCTTTAATAACTCACTATCCAAGAGAATATTTTCATGAATCGATCTGCCACTAACAAAGGTAGCTTCCGCTTGACTCACAATCAAATTCAGTACCTTACTCAACCGATTGGCCAGAATTTTTGTTAAACTCTTATAGAGGACATTTTAACATAGAATAGGATGAAAATCACCAAGTTTCAATAAAAGCATATCTCTTCTTTGGAATAAACACCAAATTAGTTGTGTTAATAGATTTCATAAGCTTACCTAAAGAGAAGAACTCACCAATAGCCTCAACAATTAGAGAACCAAGGCGGTCCCACACTGCTCTATAAACCCTTGTGGTGAACCCATCTAGCCCGGGGGAACTATCCGTTGGAATAGACCACACAGCAGATCTGACCTCCTTCGGAGGCACTGGTTTTAAAAGCCCAGAGTGATCATTTCCATAAAGGCAGGGCCTTTTTAAACGCAACTGATATCTAGCCTGCTTCAAATAGGATCATTCATCCCAAAAAAAAGCTTATATTATGGAACAAAAACGGCATCAACTTTATAGTGACCAATGCTAATGTTTCCTTCACCATCTTCCACCTCCCAAACTTTACACTTGGCCCTTCACTACTGCATCTTCACATGAAAGTATCTCATGTTGGCATCAGCGTTTTCAGCCAAGCTAGCTTGGCTTTTTGCTTCAAATAACTATTTTCAGCACTGAGAAGCTTCCAAAAGGCCCAATCTCGCATCCCTTTCTCTCTACACTGGGTTCATATTACCTCTATCCTATTGAAGACGATTCTACACATTGGCCAACAGCTTTTTTACATCTGCAACTCTCTGATGGATGGTAGAATAATGAGCCATATTTAAGTTCTTAAGCTCCTACTTAACACGATTCAACTTCGTAATGAGCTGAAATATCTTAAACCCCCGAATCTCTAACTGGATGCCTTGATCTACACAATGATTAAACCGAGGGTCCTCCAACCATAAGTTGAGAAACCGAAACTAACCCTTCCTATTAATCCCATCCTCATGGATAATCACTAGCATAGCAAAATGATCAGAGAGATTAGGGCTAAGAAACTTGGCCTGAGCATTCGAAAAGGATTGAAACCACTCAATATTTGAGACAACCTTATCCAACTTGCTTCATACAATATTTCCAGGCTTTTGATGACTGTTCCTAGTGAAGAAACTACCAGAAAAAGGTAAGTCATCTAAGCCCAGAGCATTAAAACACTCATTAACATAAGATATTTCTCCTCCAGAAACAAGATGGATATTTTCTCACTCTAAAAGTTTCCTAGCCACATTAAAGTCTTCCAGAAGAATCTAGGGGCCCTGATACGAAAGGCCTTTTAGACTGCTCCAAATGGCTTTCCTGTCATATTCAGAATCGTATGCATAAACGTAGGTGCAGAGAAATTCCACCCCATTACTCATTCTTACCTTTACAGTGATCCACTAAGCAGCAAAATCAACCACTTCTACATGAAGATCATGTTCCCATAACATTATAATTATACCATTTCTATGGGCTTCATGATTGCTGAAAAAATTCCACTCCTCATGCCACCATCTAGCTAGCCCCCCAACTTTAGTGTCCTTAATAAAACTCTCCAAGATAGCAAAAAATTGACTTCATTTACAGACACAAATTTAAAGACTTCAAAAAGCTTATGAGGTTTATCACAACCTCTTACATTCCAAGTAACTATAATAATTTTTGGTGCAATGTTGGAGCACCTTCTTTGTCCATGAAAATTTTCTTACTAGGGCCATCGTTAGAACGAGGAGTCGTTGAGGACACTCTAGGGCTACCCCCTTTACTTACTACTTTCGTGCTTAAAGCTTGGAACCTATTCGAAAGGTTTAAAATCACCTTATCCATTCCCAATTTATCCTCAACCATTTTAGAAAGGGTCTTAGAAGTATACTGTGTATGAACTCACTCCACCTTCTCTTAAACAATTAGCTCCCCCTCCTTTACAACAGTCATAGAAAGCTTTGGATTTGTCATCTGAGATTATTTTGGGACCCAAAGCTACTTGGGATCCTCAATATTTTCCACTCTTTTCCAGCAATTGTGAACATCATGGCCAAGCATCACACACTTGATACAAAATTTAGGTAATTTCTCATAGGAGAAGAAAGCAACAACATTCTAGCCATTCAGTAATCTAGCCTAAACATCCCGAATAATAGGTTTCGCCAAATCTACTTCCACAGCTCGAGTATAAGAAATCTGATCCTTCATAGCAATAAAATTATTAGTCACTACTAGCTAACCAATTCTACTGACAATCATACTGAGAGCCTTAGGATTCCACAACACCAAAAGACAAGAAATCTGAACCCAGATTGGAACCAACGTGGCATCTTCTTTCTTGAACTTAAGGTCCATTGTCCATTTCTTAAGTACCCAGTGTCTAACACCCATGTACCAAACACTCTTTCCCAAAACATTATCACAATCCATAGGCAAAGGAAACTTAATGACAAACCAACAAGAAGGATGAAAGAAGACCTTTGGCTTTGCAATGTCCACTGTGACAACTATACTAATCAATGAATGGTTTTGACCCGGTAAGTATGTTTTAAGTATTTTTACTTAAATGCCCTAAGTTAGTATCTTATGAAACAAGAAACACAAATAAATTAAAGTAAAGATGGGTTCCTAAGTGTGATACAGCACCTAAAAGTCATAAGGGCAGAATGGTAATTTTGACCCAAGCAAGTGGCATGACTATAATTTTTATGAAATTAGGGCCATGTAAGGATTTTTGACTAATTAAGTTAAGACAAAAAGTAATTCTACCTATTAGAACCATCATTTGAAGAAAAAGTGCAAAAATTGCACTAAATGTTTAAATGAGCCATTTATGTCTTAGGCAGCTTAAATGTCCAAAAAGCTAACTGTAAGAGGCATAGAAACATTCTTTGGAACCAAGGAGGGATGATTTTGAGAGTGTGTCTAGTGGCCAAAGTGAAACAAAAGATAACTTGAGGGTCAAGAGACAAGATAACAAGAAATGGGCTTTAGAGTTGGTAGGATATTCCTTACAAAAGATGGTCACTATTCTCATTTCTTTCTTTCCCAATTTCATGGGTTTCTCCTTCTAGCAAATTATTTTCTCCAAACCTCACCAATCTCATAATTTTCTAGCAAATTTGAAGGTCTCAAAATAAAATCAAAAAGTCTTTAACTTATTCTTGGTGCATTTGCTTCATTTTAGCTCTTTTGTTGCATGTTTTGGCCATAAACCCTAAGGTAAGCCTTTTCGTTTCATTTTACCTGGCTCTATTTTGATTGAATAGCTATAAATGATCTTTATTTGAAGTTCTCGATGCCATATCACATTGGTTATAGGTCTGGAACTCAAGAGAGCTAAGTTGAGCTCAAGTGTGCTTTATGGTGCTTGTGTTTTGTTCTTGCTTTGTGGATAAATTTGATGTAAGGATTCAAGTTAATTTAGCTCAAATAATGTATATGGATGTAGTATTACATGTTTGAATGAAGTAGAAACAAGTCCCATTTGAATTGGCTTTGGGGATTGAAAGATTACACAAGTTTTGTGCAAGATAGCATAAGTGCATGAAGTAATGTCAGGACATTGGCGACACGTCACCAACCTGGAAGACGCATCACCAACAACCTCCCAGGAAACCCAAGAACTGATGCCCTTTAAGACACATCACCAACGGCGTCAACAAGGCCCAAGCCCTTAAGCTCAGGGCACTTTTAAAATGTCACAATCTCTCAATTAACATCCCTAGGCTATTCCAAGATATTTCGTAGCTTCGGTTGGATCTAAAACTCATTCCTAAGTTGAAAACTATGCATTCTTTAAGTGGTAGCCAAGTGGTGTGCTCAAGGTAAGGTTAAGTAGAGTGGCTAAGGGGGTAGTGCTCAAGTTCCTAAAGAGATTCTAAGGAGATTAAGGTGGATTTTGAAGCCTTCATCGGCCAAAGTAAGAAATCTTAGACCTTTGGGAATGAAGAAGAAACCTAAAAGAACCCTAACCAAACTTTATGTTTTAGTAAGTACGCCACTAAGGAGCTCTAAGCTAAGCTCAAAGAGCTTGGTGAGTTGAACCATAGAAGATGCCTACCTTGCCTAACAAGTTAAGGGAAACATGAGTAAGATTTGGGAAGAGGTGATGACCTACACTAGGACCTATAATTCGGACTTAAGGGAGGTAAAGGGTTCAGGATATGAGTGCCAATATCTCAAATACCACCACCATTTGAGCTTACGGCAAGAATGGGGCACCTTAGGTGTAAAAAGTCCCAAGGAGTGTGCATGTTGCATATCATTCATTCATGCATTGCATGTATATTATGTTATTTGTTTGTGCGGATTGTTAGTTGGTTGTTTGACTGTTTGTATGTCATATTTGCATGCTTATTTCCTATATTCCATACAAGTACCCCAAGGAACTCTTATTGAGTACAATCATTTGCACACTCCCTTAAGTTTCTTGTGTAGGTTCTAACAGTAGGCCTAACAACTAAGTGGATAGTTGTGGGCTAAGTTTTCCCTTTTGTAGGTGCTTATCTACTTGAATCCTTGAGATTAAATGGTTACTTGAGAGATAAGCTTACTACTGACTAAGTGTTATACCTTTACAGTTTAGAGGCTAAGTGATGCATAAGGATAAGTAAGGGGCTTACAGTTAGAGCATGATACCTCAAAGGTGGGGCTGAAGTGACAGATTTTAGTTATAATTTTTCCTTGTATATATATTGTACCTTTGTGTACTAAGACATTGCCTCTATTAGGATATATTGTTATGTTACAACATTGAGTTACTTTTGGGTGCACGCTTATGTTATAGAGTGTATACAAACTATTACTTGAAGTTGAAGTAACGACTATTTTATTGCCTTGGCACATTTTAAGTACATTTTAAATGGAATGCTTGAGCGATGTTTTTTAAATGGTTTACTCATTTATTTTGCATCATTAGGACAAACTCATGCATATCTTCTTGCAAGATAGGTTAAGAAACTAGTTCTACGTAAATTGTCTTAATTTACCTACAACTAATAGTTAGCCAATTGTAACTAAGTGAGATCACAGTTAAACAATTCGGGGCACTGGGACCTTGCTCCATGATACTTTGGTATCATAGCAGGTCAATGGTCCTAGTAAAGGCATTAAGTGATTTAAGATCTATGTGTTCCTTATGCTAAGTGTGGCTAGTACTGCTTATAAGTTGCTCTAGGTATGATTTTCTGGTTTTGGTTGTAGGTATCATGGTGAACACTTGGTCAGGTGCTACTACTGAGGCTCAGGTTCCTAGTGTGGGAACTAGTGACCCTAATGGGGTGCATATGAGAGAAGTGGTGGCTTTGTTACGTAAGCTCAATGAATTTAGGCAAGAATATAGAATTAAATTAATGAACCTAGGGAAGAATATAAAATAACCAAGAATCAGAGCATGAAGGGCTAGGCATGGGATTTTTTTTCAACCTAATAAACCTAGGCAAGAATTAAATTATTCCATGATACTATAGGCTTCTATGGTTAGTGAAAACCTAGGCAAGGCTTCCTTGTGGTGGAAAGATATCATGGAGAATATAGAGTTAAATTAATGAACCTAATGAACCTAGGCAAGAATATAGAACTAAATTAATGTTTCAATACTCTAGAATAACCAAGAATCAAAGCACGAAGGGCTAGACTTACACTATTTGATGGAGGAATAAGCAAAGACATAATCGGCGTGAAGAGGACCAAAGAAATGTGGACGGCCTTCTTCCCAAAATTCAAATTTTTTTTCTTATGGTGGTGAGTTGCTGAAGAAAAAAAAAAAGGCGATAGCAAGCTGTAGGTTTTAATTTAGAGCCAACTTGGATGCTTGATCGAGGAGAAATACAAGAAAAGAATAATAAATTAAAAGAAAGAGTTGTAGTTATATTAGGATAATAATGAAGGTGTCTAAAATAAGGAAAATATAGATAAGTAGGTAAATTAAATTAAATTTTTTTTACAAAAGCAAAATACCAATGAGGCATATGGCTAAAAGTCTTGTTGTTAGGACCATTCCTTAGAACTTGGCTTAGGCCAATAATATAGAGAAAATGCCAATTAAAAATGAGGGACTTGATTGAAAATGTGAATGAGGGTATATGTGCAAAACCAGTAAAATTTGGGTTCAAAATGGACATAGATAACTAGACTATGATGTCTTCGGCATGAAATAAAGTTGGAGGACTACAATGCACACTTGAACTAGTGATGCAAGTGAAAGTACAAATCATAAATGAGAACTTTTAGCCATGCAAATTTGTATGGGGACTAGTGGAACATTAGACCAACTTTTGGTGACTTTTTTTATGGCCGGTCAAGCCTTGTCCCCCACCAAGGATTTATGCCATCATTTCTTTGATTTGTTTAATTAGCAATTGTCTTGGTACTTGGCTGAAACATGCATGGGATAATGGCCATTTTCAGCCATTTTGAATAATGCTTGGCAATGTAAGCCATTAAACAATGTTAATGCCAAAATGAACATGTGTTTTAGTGACTAAAATGGAGCCATGAATCCTTGAAGGGCTAAATGAACCATGCAAATTAGCTCAAGGCTGAAAATGGCATTAACCCATTAATGAGTCCATGTGGCCATAACCAGATTAGCATGAGTAAATTAAAAAATTGTTCGATCAAAGCCATTATTTGTGCTCTTGGCCAAAATTTGAGAGCTTTGGCATTGCTCTTGAAGGTTGCTACCGATTTGATGCCAAATTGTGGAGAAATTGAAGCTTAAAGGAAGAATCAAGCTTGGTCTACTCATTTTTGCACTAGGCGACCTAGAAGCTCAAGTTGAAGTTTGGTTTTTGAAGTTACAAGGGAAGGCTGAGACATTCTAGCTAGTTCTTGAGGTATAGATTCATAAATTCACTTGTTTTCTTGGTAATATTCCATGATCAAGTGATTATGATAACTAATTGAAGGCATTGTTGTGCTTAGCAACCTTAGTTTGGAAGAGTGGTTTCGGTTTTGGATGCTTAATTATAACCGAAAGCTTGAGCTTGTATTTGAGGTAGGAATTCACAAATTTACTTGTTTACTTGGTAAGGATTCCATGAGCAAGTAATTTTGATGGCTAATTCATGAACAAATTATGCTAGGTAATTTCAGTTTGGAAGCTCAAGTTGAACTTGGATGTTCAAGCACTAACCGAGGAGACTCAAGCTTTGTTTGAAAAGGTAGGGTTCACGGATTACTTGTTTGCTTGGTAATGTGCCATGATTCAAGTAGTTAGAGTGACTGAGTGATGGTTAAGTGTGCTAAATGACCTTAGTTACTTGATGGGCATTATTGAGGTGATTCAGTTTTATGAATTGGTTAGCTAATCAAATATGGGCATGTGCTAGAAACTCTAATGAGTAAGGCCAACTTGCTAGGAGTTTTGGAGCTCTAGTGGATGGTGGACTAAAGTTGTGAAGAAGTATGTGCAATAGTGCACAAGGACACATGCTTGGGTTTCGGCCGTATGATCATTGTGGTATGTGTGTGAGTTGTGTGCTTGATTGTTTATTTGTGTGTGCTAACCAATTGTAGGTAGCTTAATTATCCTTAATATGTCTCGGTTACTATATCTGTATATTGTGTTCTTGTGTTTTCAATGTCTTTCTTGTAGGATAAGTAAGCTATGGAGAAAGTCTTGTGCTTAACTAAATAGACCTTATATGGTCATTTGTGAATCCTACTAAGTATTATTACTCATGCCCATTATATTTGTGTTTCAGGCAAGGGTTTAGAGCTTAAGTGATTAGTGCTTGGTTTGCTTGCTTGTGAATCAAGTAGTTCACACATTGCTTGAGGCATGTGTGCCAACTAAAACTTGGCTTAATTGAATTATTCTTACAAGTCTTCTGTTTATGGTTTATGCCCAAAACTTAAGGTACAAGTTTTGTAGGCTTTGAGTAGATTGTGGGACTTGTCTGGCAGAGGAGATGGATGTGTGTTCTTGGGCTTTAGTGTGGTGGTTTGCCTTTATGACTATGAACTTGTTCATAGGTTTAGTACATTAAACTATGGTCATGTATATAGTTTTTAAGATCCTTCTCGGGTACTATAGGTAAACTTGAATGTAATGCATAACTTTGGCTGATTTTGGACAATGAGTACTCTTGGTATGTTGCCAAGTTAATAGTACTTGTATGTAGGCTAATTTTATGTATATTAGCCTCGGTTGAATTATGGTTTTGCGTAAGTATTTTGGATGCTTGAATGCCAAGTTATGCTATGTTATATGGCAGGATGTGCGTTGATGTATGAAATCTTTTGTGTTCTTTTCTTATGTTCATGAACATGAAAATTGATTTCCAAAACTTGATGAGATGGGCATCTTTGTTGACATGCATTGGAGTAGCATACTTGATGGGTACACATCCTAGACACTTAATAGATTAAGTGTATGCCTTGCTTGCATTGCAAGTTACTGATTTACAGCTTTGCTTTGTGTTGCAAGTTAGTGGTTGGGCCTTACTTAAGCTGCAGGTAATTGTTCTAAATAACTCATAAGCCTCCTAGGGCACCTCCTAGCTCTCAGCTTAAGAAAATAAGATTTAAAAACTACCTAACGAACAATGGCAGAAATAAAAGGTAGTTAATAACACCTGAACATAAGAGTGTTTAAATAACTCTTGGGTAGAAATGGTGAGTGGTACTAAGAGTGTACAGACTGGGGCCTGTGTGGGGTGTGACACTTGTAAATTTAAAATCAGGGTTAGTTGGGAAATTATTCCAGGGAACAAAAGTATGAACCCGGTTTAAACCGTGCACTCATAGGCTAAAATTTTGAAAACATAAGCAAATGAATTCAAAATTGAGTGAGATAAATTTATTTTGACTCATTTTCATAAGAAGACTCTAATGATACTTTTAGATTTTCCATTTGATGCTCGATTGGAAAAGGACAAAAATGACTTTAGCCTAAAAAAGATCACTTCGACCTTCCGGGCTTGGAATTTGACTTAAAAGAATTATCTAAGGATCAAGAATCTGGATTTTGATATTGATTTTCTAAATTGATATGTAAAATTATGAAAACACTCTTTAGGGTATAATGGTAATTTTTACATTTAGAATAATTTGGAATTTTTCTTTTTTCTTAATTTTTAGGGTTATTAAAGTCTCCTCCCCTTAAAAGAAATTTGTCCTTAAAATTGAAATAGGGTGTTAAGAAATATCTCAAATTTGCGGATATTCTTTCAAAGGTCATCGTCAATTTCCCAGGTTGCTTCCTACTCTTCATGTTTATTCCAAATAATTTTTAACAATTGAATAACTTTGTTGTAAAGAACCTTTTCTTTACGATCCACAATGGCCAAAGGCTCCTCTACATAAGTTAAACCCTTGCGTAACTGTAATGGCTTCCATGGAATAACATGCACTAGGTCTGGCTGATACTTGCGAATATTACTCACATGAAACACGTTGTGAATTCTAGCCAAATTAGGTGGTAAAGCGACTCAATACACCACCTCTCCAATGAGCTTTAATACCTCAAAAAGTACAACAAAACGCGGGGCTACCTTCCTTTTCACTCTAAAGCGTTGAAGTCCCTTGGTCAGTGACACCTTTAGAAACACATGATCACCAACGGCAAACTCCAAAGAATGACACGTCTGGTTTACATAACTCTGCCTCCTATCTTGAGCTACTACCAATTGTTATTTGATTATTTTGACCTTATCCGAAGTTTGTTGTACCAAATCAGTCTCAATAAAGGCCTGTTGCCTACTTTTTCCCAACACACTAGAGTACGATAACTATGACCAAACAAAACCACATATGAGGCCAGATGAATGTTAGAGTGATAACTATTATTATAATCAAATTCCACTAGGGGTAGCTCATTATCCTAGGAGTTCTTGTAATCCAGTGTGCAAGCTCTAAGCGTATCCTTAATAGTTTGTATAGTCCTCTTGGATTGCCCATTTTTCTATGGATGATAAGCAATACTCATTAATGTCATAGTACCCAACTGTTCTTGTAAAGTCTACCAAAACTGTGATGTGAATCATGGATCCCTATCAGAAACAATGCTCCTTAGTACTTCATGAAGTCGAACTATCTCAAATATGTACAATTCTGCTAGTTTGGCTACTAGCCAAGTCTTTCGGATTACCAAAAAGTGGGCTGACTTGGTTAACCAATCAACTATCACCCAGATTACATCATGTCAGTGGTGAGTAGCAAGTAGCCTAATTATGAAATCCATTGTAATGTCATCCCACTTCCACTATGGAATCTCTAATAGCTGTAGTAGTCCTCCAAGTCCCTGGTTGATAGCCGAAGGGCTAACGCCTCTCTCATAGGCACTCCCCGAACTAAACGCTATTGCTGACCTCGGAAGGGACGAGCCGAATACCCCATGCGCAGGACCTCGGTTAAAACGTCGGGAATACAAAGAATGATGCCCATGCCTCCAAGAAGCCCGAATGAACTAACTTCGGGGGAAAGGAATTGGCCATCCCAGGCAAAAGGGAACCTCCCCGAAGGCAGGATCTCTAAAACCGGGAAACGCCTGAAGTACAGGGATGATTCCCGAAGAGAGGCTTTCTAACCGAAGGACATCCACGTCCAAAGGACCTCGGGAGTACGGCATGAGCATTTAAGGAGCCTCTGACATGTCGCCCGCACACGCTACACGCCGCCTCAGAAAATGGCTTGATGTGACAACGCCGTCCAGGTCTTGTCACATCTACCTCGGTTCCAGACCCAAGGAAACCTACGAGCGGCTACATGTCCCCTGTGCCCAGAAACATGGATCACATTCGGCCGAACATGTGTCGTGATCTAAAGGGGCCAGGCACCTCTATAAATACCAGGAACATACCCTGGTAAAAGGATTTGACCCCTTCTCCCTGAGAAAAACACACAGGCAAGGCCATCTAGCTCTTTTGTGCTTTCCCTTCACCTTTTCTCAGAATTCTGACTTGGGCGTCGGAGGCTCCTCCTCGGAAAAACACTCCGGGGACCTCCTGACCTTTCCTTTCTAAGTTTTTTAGGTGCTCCATATGCAAACTAGCTACAAAAACATGAGGTCCTCTCATTTGTACCCCTGAGCTCATGTCACTAAACTCCTCCAATAGTTTCCACCCAAAAACCACCATAGCATTTAGTTTAGCACTTGCTTTTCTACTTAAAGCATCAGCCACCAGGTTAGCTTTACCTAGGTGATTCTAAATAGTACAATTATAATCAAAGATATATTCAACCCAATGACGCTATAGATTGTTAAGTTCCCTATCTGACAATAGATACTATAGGCATTTATATATAGTCAATGAAGACCTCAAACTCTTTTTCATACAAACAACGTCACCAAAGCCTTAATGCATGCATGACTGTTGCCAACTCTAGATCATGAGTTGGGTAATTTAGCTCATTAGGCTTCAACTGCCTAGACCAATAAGTAATCATCTTCCCCGCCGCCATCAATACACAACCAAGCCCCTGATGTGATACATCTGTATAAACTGTAAAGCGACATTACCCATAAAAAAGAATAAGAACAGTTGGGAAGTAACTGCTTCTTCAACTCCTGGAAACTATTTTCACACTACTTGGTCCGCTAGAATGGTTGATCTTTCTTAGTCAGTTAGGTCAAGGGGCATGCCAACTTAAAATAACCTTCTACAAAGTGACTATATTAACCAGCCAAGCCCAAGAAACTCTGAGTCTCAAACACAACCTTCGATTGTTACAAATTCACCACCACTTCAACCTGGCTAGGATCTATTGAAATTCCTTCCTTAGATATCACATGGCCTAAAAAGGAGACATTGCAAATGAAAACTCACACTTGCTCAGCTTTGCATACAGCCTATGTTGTTTCAATGTCTAAAGTGCAATCCTTAAATGTTCTCTATAGCTTTTAGCATCTAGTGAGTAAATCGGAATATCATCTATGAAAATTATGACAAACTGATGTAGGTATAGTTATAACACCCTATTTATTAGGCCCATGAAAGCTACGGGTGCATTCGTTAACCCAAAAGGCATTACTAAAATCCCATAATGCTAATAATGGTTCTTCAATGCCATCTTTGACGTATCTTCCCCTTTGAATTTTAGTTGATAGTACCCAGACCTTAAATCAATCTTAAAGAACACCGATACTCCCCTCAGCTGATAAAATAGGTTTTCAATATGAGGTAAAAGGTACATGTTTCACCAGATTCAGCTATTGATAATCAATGCACATCCTCAAGCTGCCACATTTCTTCTTCATGAATAAAATTGAAGCACCCTAAGGTGAAGTACTTGGATATATGAACCCCTTTTCAATTACTTCTTATAATTGAATTTTTATTTCTGCCATTTCTAATGGAGAAATGCGATAAGGTGCTTGAATGATAGGAGTTGTTCCTAGTAATAAATCGATGGTGAAATCAATATCTCAACTAGCTAGCATTCCAGGCAACTCCTTTGGAAACAATTCTAGAAATTCTTCCATAATAGGAATACCAGCTACTGATTTAGGCTTCTCTAAGTTTGTACGAACATAAGCTAAATAGCCAACACAGCCCTGATGGAGATATTTGTCACCTTGCAAACAAAGAGATTAAGATTAGATTAGAGCTCTTTCTATCCCCAACAAACTGTGCTTCTGACCCATTAAACAAGGAGAAGGTAGCTAGCTTTTGGTAGCAATCCACCTTAGCATGGTGGCAATGTAGCCAATCCATGCCCAAGATAGAATCAAATTCAGATATCTCAAGCACAAAGAGGTTAGTGTGTAGATCATGTCCCGCGATAGAAATCGAGCAAGATTGAAGTACATGATTAGAACTCATACTAATACCTGAAAGTGTAGAAACCACTAGTATGAAAGGAAGCTTTTTGACGGGCATGCCTAACTAGTCAACTAGTTTAGGAGATATAAATGAATATGTAGATCCCAAGTCTATAAGAACTCTAGTAGGAAACACAGAAATAGAAAGAGTACCTATAATCAATTCAAATAATTACTAACCTAAGCATGCCACTACTATGACCTTCAAATTAAAGGCTATAACTAACAGTGTACCTCGCACCATTCCTGGAGCATCCTCTATGTCCTCGGCTACCACTGCATAAACACATCCTGCCACATAAGGTTTCTTTGTTGGTGGTCCTGTGGTGCTGTTGGTGGAGCATGTGCTACTAGTGGAGCATCCCTCTTAGGACATTGCCTAGATAGATGTCCTACCTCTTGGTAGTAGAAGCAGGTGATACACTACCCTCCTACTAGCTGAAAAAAATGACAAGTCTGGCATCTAGGGTATCCCCGACCCTGAACAACTGGCCTCACTGTAAGCCTTCCTACCCAATTAAGCTGTGGTCAGGTAACTCTGTTATCGATTGGTTGTCATTGACCAAATTTTCCTCACCCTTGAATAAGCATCAGTCATGCTACCGGTCAGAAATTGCTTCCATGTATAGGTCGTCATGGCATACGACTACAACTCGAGTCAATAGGTGTAGCTAATTACTTGTCTCTCATCCTTGCCTTACCCTGTTGAGCTAAGGATAACACCCTCTCAAAGATATCAATCTCTCGTATAATCAACCTTAATGTGCTTAGCATAGTGGGCCAAGGCATTAAATTTAACTATGTACTAATTTATCATTATGCTCCCCTATAACAATGCAAAAAATTCCTACTCCTTCCTATCCTTCATGGCCTCAAAGAAATATCAACCATAGAATGTCTATACAAAAGTATCCCAAGTGATATATCCACCCTCAATCCTTAGAACCCCTGGTCAAGTGGCCTCCCACCATATTTGTGCCTCCTCAACCAAGCTAAAGGTGGCTAAATCCACCTTGTCCTCTTTAAAGCCTTGATCCGCTCCTCAACTTTGGTAGGGTTAATCCACCATCATACTCACCAGTTAGCCTCTTGAACCATTCAAGTAGATAGGCCCTAAGCTGACATCTAGCTGGGGCATGAGGCTGCTGCTACCACTCATTCAAATTTTGAAAGTACTGGCATAAAGCAATAACTATTTGACACAATGGATCATCATTGCCCTACTGACTAAGGGTCTAGGCTTGTTGCCCATGTTTCAGCATGCCTTGTGCCTGTACTTGAGCATGCTGATGTCGACCTCGTGGAGTTCATCCTTGACCAAGAGTTTGTGGCTCATCTTGTGCACCTCGTCCAAGACCTAAGGCAAGATACTTCTGTGGGTCACTGACCTAAAAAGGAAAAGGTTTAGTCTAGACTAGGCAAATAATTTTTGTTAAGTAGCTTTTAATTTATAACATTATGTAGGCTGTAGATAGCTTCTACCTTATTTTAGTCATTGAATTAATTGGTATATTATTTTACAAGTCCCTTTATTGAAAGCCAAGTTGTTAACTTTTATTTCTAGCCTTGCTAATATATTACGCTCAATTACGGAAACTTTCCAAATCCTACCCAAGGTCTCTAACTAGGAAACAAACAAGAAGTATACTTATTAAGTGAGGTCACTGTTTTCCTAAAATTTGGCTCTGATAATAGAGCCATCCTGTGACCATGATGATGTGGTATAGTGGGTGTGCACATGCATCACCTACCGAGTTGATCCCGAATTAGAAAGGTTACTTGGTGGGGGATCAAGTAATCTGATTAAAGGGGTTATTGGTCCAGGGAACCATGTAACTTAATATACACCAATGAGGACATTGCATACATAATGGGGAGAGTTTATAACACCCTCATTTCCCACATGGGTGAATTGTGGGAAGCCTTATATGGATATATATGCTCCAGTTCTAAAACATAAGCACCTAGTGCTTATCCTTTTCCAAAGGATAACCCATGTGGTATGGACAGGTGTTCCGTTAACCAATTCTAGACTTGGGTTGTTACAGAAAGCTCCAATGTGGAACAGTTACCAGTCTTATTTGAAACATGGTGAGATTGTGAAATGGCTCAAGTTATAGTTCTTAAGATTCTTTTAGGTTGGCTAACTAAGGTTAAGGAACCTTAAGACAATGACCCAAACTTGAATAAATATTTTGGGGGAGGAAAGACATGGTACCAAACTGAACGAATTTCAGTACAATGATGGGTTACTTTACTATGGTGACCGGCTCTATGTGCCAAGTGACCTAAGGCGGTAAGTGTTGCAAGAGGCACATATGAGTAACCCTAATGTTAACCCTGGTGTAAATAAGATGTACCATAACAATAAGACTTATTTCTGGAGGCCAAACTTTAAAAAAGACATATATCAATATGTGTCTAGGTGCCTCACTTGCCAAATGGTGAAAGCAGAGCACCAAAAGACATTAGGAATGTTGTAAAGTTTACCCCTCTTGGAGAAAATGTAGGGATCCATCACAATGGATGTCTGTTGTGGGTTACCTAATATAAGAAGCCAGCATGACTCAATTTGGCCCATGGTGGATAGGTTAACAAATTTGGCACACTTTATCCCCATTAAGATTACATATACCATGGACAAGTTAGCCCAATTATATATTCAGGAAATCTTGAGACTCCAAAGAATCCCCGATCAGATTATATTTGATAGAGATCCCCATTTTATCTCAAATTTCTGGAATGCTTTTCAAAAGGCTATGGATTCTACTGTGAGCCTAAGTACTGTTTATCACCTTCAGACTAATAAGCAAATAGAATGAGTGATCAAGACCTTGGAATACATGTTACAAAGTTGTGTGATAGATTTTAGAATGGATTGGGACCAACACTTGCCATTGATCAAATTTTCCTATAATAATAACTATAAAAAAGCTATTAAGATGGCACCCTATGAAGCATTGTGTGGGTGTTAGTGGGTCACGCCTTATTGTTGGGTGGATAAGGCAGATGAAGTGGTTTTTGGGCCAAAAATCATCGTTGATACCACGACAAAGATTAAGTTGATCTAAGCAAGGATCAACATTGTCTCAAACCAGTAGGCCAAGTACACCAATATGTGAAAGAAAGATTTAGAATTTGATTTATAAGACAAAGTACTCCTTAAGGTTTCTCCAATGAATGGTGTGGCTAGGTTTGGTGAAGTGGGTAAGTTGGGTCCAAGATACATTGATCCTTTTGAAATCCTTAAAAGGTGGGGAAAATAGCTTATCAGTTGGCTTTGCCACCAAGTTTGGCTCATATTTACAATGTATTGCATGCAAGTTCATTAAAGAAATGCATTGTGAACCTCGGGCAAGTGTTAGCCTTATCTGTCATACCAATAAAAGAGGACCTAAGTTATGAAGAGTACCCTGTTACGTTTCTTGATCACCAAGCCAGAAAACTAAGGACGAAGTAGATTCCAATGGTCAAGGTACTATTTCCAAACCATGGGGAAAAAGAAGCCACTTAGGAGACTAAGCAGGACATACAAAAACAATATCCAAGTGAGTTTTCTCGATTGAGTAAGAATTTCAGGGACCAAATTTCTAAATGAAGGGAGGATGTGACAACTTTCCTATTCAACGACTCGTTTTTACTAGGTAAGTGATAGCCGAAGTGCCCATCACCTCCTGGTCCCCAGACTTGGACAAAGTACCACCCTCGGCAGAGAAACTACCTGCCAAGGAGAGAAGGATGTACGATTCCCCTAATCCGACCTCGGCAACCCTCTATTCCAGGGAATGACAGTGCCAACCTCAGGGGGGGGATTAAACCCTCCTCGGAAGTGGAGGAATCCCTAAGAAAGATCACCCTTGGGAAATATGCTCATGCGAATACTAGAGTAACCTCGGAAAGTACGACAGGAGCAATTAAGGAGCCTTTGACACATCCCCAATAAGTCGTCCCCAGACACGTTTTGACACGCTGCTTGCAGGGACACCCTAGCACGCCACTCTCGAGACACCTAGGCTCCTAGCCAGGCGGACTATGATCGGATGGGTGTCCCATCGTTCCCCGAAAATGTGGATCCTATCCCACCGAACACGTGTCACGATCCGGGATGGCCACACAAGGAGAACTACTATTGTTCACTCCTCTATAAATACTCGATAAACGCTCCAGATAAGAGGAGGTCTTTCGAACACTAGAGACCATACTTCTCCACTATCTATCACTTATTTATCTCCTAAATACTAACTTGGGCGTCGAAGGCTCCTCCTTGGAAACATACTCCGGGGACCTCCTAACCTCTGTCTTCCAGGCATTTCAGGCACCCTCCCCTGGGAAACCTCCTCCTCAGGCGCTCTCCTCCACCGGAAGTCCCCTTCGCCCGTACCATGGCGCACGACGAAACTGCCACCGGGCACCACTTGGCACCGACTGTGGGAAATCTTTCCCATGTCACCGTTGTAGAGACTCGGTGCTCAAAGGACAAAGGGATTCCAAGATCCCCCCTTGCGCCTGAGGCTCAGCCAGCGACCACTCTGCCTATGGCAGAGACTTCTGTGGTGGAGGACGACCGCCCTGTAACGGTGACGATGGGCTTTCTACGAGACCTCCAGCACTCCATCGTCGCCGAAATAACTCAACAGCTTGATCAGAGGTTGGCCCAACCACCTTTGGTGCGAACAGCCTAGCCGCCGGCCGCTCATCGGGAAAGGAGTTCGAGGTGCACTCACCGAAGTTCAGGGAGTGGGGACAACCTTGATGCCTTCTCAACAGAAAACGAACTCGTTGAGGTACGGCCCACCAGGAGGGGAGCCCCAAAAGAGACTAGGGCCCCCTGCCAACGGAGTGCGTCCCCCTACCGGAGGTCCACGTCTCCTTCCCACTGGAGTCGTTCCACAAGCAGAATGAGGAATTCGCCATTACCAGCGAACATGCTGCAGCAGGGAGAAGTCAACATGGCTGTCCTTATGGAAAAAATTCTGGGAAGACTGGAGAAGGTCGAGAGACAGACCTCCCAAAAACCAGTCTGGTCTAGGTTGTCTGACTCTTACACCGGAGAAGAATCACCTTTCATGTATGAAGTGGTAGAGGCACCCATGCCCAGCGATTTCAGGGTACCTCGTCTAGAAACGTAGATGGACAAAGTGACCCTCAGGCGCACCTAACGAAATACAAGCGAAGCATGGTACTCCATGGCGCAAATGATGCTACGCTCTGTAAGTGCTTTGAAGTAACACTTTCGGGACCAACAACAGCATTGTATAACTCTCTGGCCAAAGGAAGCTTGCTAAGCTTTCAAGAGCTATCTACTGCCTTCACTCAGCAGTTCACCGGTAGCAGACCAACTGCCAAAATGCCAGTACAAATGTTCGATATAGCTCAGCGAGGAGGGGAGACCATTCATGGCCACGTTGAGAGGTTTAACTGAGAAGCACTGAGCGTGCCCAACTTTTGACCAGAAATTCGCATCCTCATGATGGTCAGAGCACTTCGGAGGGACTCCCAACTGTTCTATGAGTTTCCCAAAGACCCTCCAAAAACTCTTGAGGAGTTTTATAGGAGGGCCGAACAACATATGACGGCCGAGGAACTCAGGATGGGAGGATTCAAAGGAGAACATCCCTGCACCGAAGGGCCCAACCATCAGTCTCGACATCAGAACGAGGGAGAAAGGCCCATGATATTCACCCCCTTGAACACCATGAGAGCTAGCATCCTTATGGCGCTAGAAAGGCAAGGGACCACAGTCCCAAGACCAAAGGCCATGACCTCGAAAAACAAAAGAAACATGAAGAAATTCTGTTAGTTTCACCGGGACCATGGCCTTGACACTGAAGATTGTTTCCAGCTGAAGAAATATATCGAGTCCCTAATCAAGCAAGGGCAACTTCGCCGATACTTGCGCATGCCCTCCCCGAAGGGAAGGAAGGATGACTCAAAAAGAGGGGACGAAGAGGATTATGATTCAGATAGACGACAGGATCAAAGTCCTCGGAGAAATCCGTCACCACCAGCAGGGGTCATCCAGACCATCACCATAGGGATGCCTTCTGCCGAAAGAAAAAGAAAAATCAAGGAAATCTCCATGATGGAGTTCGGGGATTCATCAAATAAGTTCGTGCGTAGAGATGGGTCCACCATAAAGTTCCCCCATGACGACTCGCTCCTCATTATGGCAAGGATAGGGAACTGGGACGTCAAAAAAGTGCTTTTGGATGATGGTTCCAACACTGATGTCATTTTCTCGCACCTGTTTCCGAAACTAGGCATATCAAGAAGCGACCTCAGCACTGTGAGTACCCCTACCTTCAGGGTTGGGCCATTTGAGCTCCCTGTTATTGGAAGCATTGAGTTGCCCTTAATGCTAAAAGGAACCTCGCCCCAAAGCCAAGAGGAATTGTTTGCTTCTATGATGACAAGGTTCATTGTTATCGATCTTCCTTCGTCATGTAATGCTATCATAGGGAGGCAGACTCAAGGCAACTTACATGTTCGGCTGGACGTGAAGTATCCGACGGTTACCTTCGCCACCAAAGAGGGTGACGCAGAAATTTTTATTGACCAAACTGAGGTCAGAAAGCTCTTCACAAAAGCCAGGCAGAGCCCGGCAAAAGTTCAAGTAAGGCCTCGTGATGTGGTCCGGTGATGGCGGAACCAGCATCTCCACTATGTGCAGCGGTGAAGGCAGTAGGGGGTCCTGGTAGAAGACTGGTGTCGCGTGTGGATCACTTTGATTGATGGCCGGCAGCTTCTTATTCCCGTGGCAGGGAGGTAACGAGAAACTCCAGCGGCGTGGGAAAGGGCCTGGAGCGATGACTCCTCAGGAAGACCTGGCTGAAACACTCAGAGAACACTGTAATAAGTATAAGTACTAGAATCGTTTACCTGGCGTGCCTTTCTGAGGGCTAAAGGGAGAGTATTCAGGCAGAGAGAAGAGGATGTCTTCCATTTTCCGGCCTCTCTGTCCCTGTTTTCTCCAGCTGGGTAGCCAGAAGCCCCCCTCTTTCCTTTTCCGGCCATGTGCATGGCGTATAAAAGAAGGAAATAGACCTCTCAGATTGTGACACGTGTATGGATGGATGATGTCTGTACGTCTGGGCGTGGGGTCCCTTGGTCGCCTGCAAGCTCCTCAAGCCACGAGTTGCAGCAATCATATCTCGACATGACAAGACAGGAAGTGTATCACTTCGTCAGAGTACATGTGAGGGTGCTGTGCAGGGTGTACGGGCGAGGTGTCAGAGGCTCCTAGGTGGTTTTTGTCGTACCTCCGAGGTCCCCTAGGTCGAAGTCCGTCTTCGTAACGGGGGCCTTTTCCGGAGTCTGGCTGGTACCTCGGGTTATCACCTATTTCCGAGGTGAGTTCGGTCGTCCTCGCGAGGGAGATAGTCTGTTGACTTCCCGAGGTTGGTACCGGCGGTCTGCCGAAGTGGTATTCCCCAGGTGTCCGGCTCCCTTTCTTCCCGAAGTCCTTAAGTAGCTAGTGTGGTCACACTTCGGCCATCACCTCGGATATGGAAAAAGCAGCTCAAATGGCCGAACAACCTGCAAAAGAAGGTGTGGAGGAAAAAATAGAGACAAAGGAAGTGGAGCTCGTCCCTGGCCGGGCCGCCCGAATAGGGAAAAAGCTGGGCAAGGACGACAAATATAGGCTTGCATCTTTTTTAATAATGAACAAAGATCTATTCGCCTACTCTCTGAGTGAATGCCCGGGGTCGACCCTGGCGTAATTAACCACTGTCTCAAGATACACCCTAATGCAAGACCAGTTCGGCAGGAAAAATGAAACTTATCAGCACATAAGAACTCCTTCGTCAATGTCGAGGTTAAGTGTCTAACTTAGGCAGGGGTGATAAGGGAAGTTAAATACCCCGAATGGCTAAGCAATGTGGTTATCGCCATAAAAGAAGGAAGAAAAAATTTCCGAATGTGTATTGATTTTAGGAACTTGAATGACGCTTGCCCGAAGGATTCATATCCACTACCAGCAATAGACCAATTGGTGGATTCAACCGCCAAGTACGGTCTACTCAGTTTCTTGGATGCCTTTAGTGGGTATCATCAAATTCGCATGAACCCTAAAGAAGCGGAGAAGACCGCCTTCATCACCGAAGTTGGTACTTACTGTTACGTTAGGATGCCTTTTGAGCTTAAGAATGCAAGAGCCACCTACTAGAGGCTGATGAACAAGGTTTTTGACTCTCAGATCGGGAGGAACATGGAAGTCTACGTCGATAACATGATAGTTTAGAGCAAAGTGCCTAGTAGTCACATCATCGACTTGGACGAAACTTTTCAGTGATTTCGAGAGTTCGGCATTCGCCTTAACCCCGAGAAGTGCGTATTTGGAGTAAGCTTGGGAAAGTTCCTCGGGTTTATGTTATCAGAAAGAGGAATAGATGCAAATCCCGAAAAGGTCAGAGCATTGCTCAATTTCCGAACACCCGCAATCGTCAAGGACAATCAAAGACTAACCGGAAGAATCACTTCCGTCAGTAGATTCATTTCCAGGTATGGTGATTAGTGCCAACCCTTCTTTAAGGTGGTCATTAAAGCAGCCAAGGGCCATGGCAACTGCGCGACCGAGGAATCTCCTTGGAACCAAGAATGCCAGAAAGCTTGGGACGAGCTCAAAAGCTACCTGACCCACCTGCCAACACTTCGGTAACCTCGGGAGGGAGAGCCTCTCATCCTCTATCTTGCGGTCACTGAAAAATCGGTGAGTTCAGTCTTTGTAAAAAAAGAAGGAGGGAGGCATTGGCCAGTATATTATATAAGCAAGTCCCTACATGGTGCAGAGACCAGATACCCATTGCTCCAAAAGGCTATCTGCGCCTTAGTACTCGTAGGCAGAAGATTGCAACCCTACTTTCAAGGACACACCATCACCGTCCGAAATAACCTGCCTTTACTTGATGTGATGAAAAAAGTAGAGCATTCGGGAAGACTATCAAAATGGTGCATCGAACTCGGAGAATACGACATTACTTACGAACCTAGAAGGGCAATAAAGGCCCAGGCACTGGCGGACTTCATTGCCGAAATCCCTGAGATAAAAAATGTCGAAGCCGTCACGGAAGATCGAACAGAGGCAGATCCAAAATAGAAGCTCTTTGTTGATGGAGCGTCAGGCGCAGAGCATTAGGGAGCTGGAATAGTCCTTCGGGGGCCTGAAGGCATGGAAGCCTTTAAAGCAATCAAGTTCGGTTTTAATGTTACCAATAACATTGTCGAGTATGAGGCCCTCATAGCCGGACTAAAGATGGCCAGAAGAGTCGATGTAAAAAACCTTATGGCCCACAGTGATTCACAATTAATAGTTAGGCAGACGAGGGGAGAGTACGCGGCAAAGGATCTAAACTTGGAAAAATATCACGACCTTGTCCAGAAAACTCATTAAATGTTTTGATTCGGTACACATAAAGAACGTGCCCCGAAGTGATAATACCCAAGCCGACGCCTTGGCCAAATCCAAGGAACCTACCGAAGTGCTGAGCAACCTAGTACAAAATTAATGTGCATAGAAACCTTGGGGGAGGGATAGCAGGATCCCATCAAGAAATATCTAACAACTTCGGAACTCCCCAAGACCCTAAAGAAGCCGCAAAAGTACAGAAGCGCTCAGGAAGGTATTTCCTCATTGGGGAAGAACTGTACAGGCAAAGGTATGCGAACCCCCTGCAAAAGTGTGTGGGCGAAGATGATGTCAGAACAATACTTGAAGAAGTCCACGAAGGAGCGTGTGGTTCCCATATAGAAACAGACGCCCTCGCTGGGGTACTACTCCGCCAAGGTTACTTTTGGCCTACCTTGAGGAAAGATGCAAGGCAGTTTGTCCGAAGATGTGACAATTACCAAAGGCATGCCAACATCCAAAAGCTACCTGCGAAAAGAATAAACTCAGCAGATTATGCTTGCCCCTTTGCCATATGGGGTATTGATCTCATCGGACCTCTCCCAAACGCTCCCGATGGGGTTAAGTTCTGCATAGTCGCGGTAGACTACTTCACTAAGTGGATAGAAGCAGAACCACTGGCATCAATCTCGGCAAAGGATGCCCAAAATTTCATATGGAAGAACATCATATGCCGATTTCGCATACCGAGGGTAATAGTGGCCGACAATGGAACTCAGTTTACGGATAAAGGGTTTCAGGAATTCATGGCTGACCTCGGCATAAAAATGCATTTTGCTCCAGTAGCCCATCCTCAAAGTAATGGGCAGGTTGAAGTATCCAACAGGACAATAAAAGATGGCTTGAAGAAAAGACTAAAGGAGGCAAAGGGGAAATAGCCAGGGGAGCTCCCGAGTTTGCTGTAGAGCTACCGTATGACTCCCTGAAGAGCTACGGGGGAAACTCTCTTCTCGCTCATGTACGGAACAGAGGCCATTATTCCCATTGAGGTCATACAGCCTTCGGTAAGAATACAAGTGTTCGACAAGGGAGGAAATGATCTCGGATTGGGGACAAAATTGGACCTCGCCAAGGAGCACCACGAAATGGCCGAACTAAGAAGGAAGGCTTTCCAACAAAGAATAGCTGACGCTGCTAACTTACGCATAAAAAGAAAAGAGATAAAAAAAGGAGACCTTATTCTCCGAAAGGCTGAATTCGAGCAAAGAAGGCCATCAGAATGGGTACTTCGGGCAAACTGGAGTGGACCTTATTTGGTCCTCGACGAAGTTCGCCCAGGGGTCTATAAGTTGGGTAACACTGAGGGAGTAGAGTTGAAAAATACTTGGCATTCAAACTCTCTGAAAAAATTCTATACTTAGACATTTTTTCAAAGAAAACTTGTAACTACTCCTCTCCGAGGTCGTAAATGAAAATACATGCCGAATATGGCCGCGTTACTGAAGAAGTGTTCCTTAATGGTTTTCCTTTTGGAACAAAGCTCCTTGCTGGAGTCTAAAAACTCGGTTGAATATGGAAAAAGTCTAAAAAGACTCTTTCCAAAAAAGCAAGCACAGGCATCCACCAAAAATGCGCATTTAGAAATTACACTAACTTCTGATGACTCACATTCAGAAGAAAGAATGGAGAATGGGGAAAAAATTTTCATTAAAAATCTTAAGGTAAAAAAAAAAGTACAAAGTAGCAGGAGTACAAGGAAGAAAGAAGAAGCCTATGGCTGAGCAGGGGCATCCGATGTCTCTTCGACATTATCATCTTCGGGTAGCTCAGTTGGAGGCACAGGCTCAACTAGAGGGAGATTGAGAAACTCGACCTTAGACCATGTAGACCTGGGCTCTTTGGGGAAGTCTAGGGCAGACAGGTAAAAGAGGTCAAGCCCAGGGTGCCGAGCAAGGACCTGGTGGCGCGCCAAGCAGAAGCCGTCTTGGTAACACACCTTTGATATCTGCTCGGTCTAATCCTTCTCGGCACTAAGAGCCGCCAGCTTAGCCTTAAGTGCATCAATCTTCTCCTCCAGCTTCTTCTTCTTTTTACTCTTAGTCTCCTTCTTCTTCAACGAATCAACCTCAGCTTGGAGGTCGGCATTCAAAGTGATCCCCTTCATAAGATTCTCGCTATCTTGAGCGTTCTCCTTCTGAAGGGCCTCGTTCTCCGAGGAGAGAGCGGCCCACTTTGAGCCTAGGTCTTCGACCTTGGCTGAGAAGTCGAGAAGAAGGTCCTGCTTGCTACCCAAAAGCTCGGCCCGAAGATTTGCCATGTCCTCCCTCGCAATCTTGTTCAACTCGCCAAATTTGAGGACATATCTGGCGAGGAACTCCTTCGTCTTGCGCAAAGAATCTTCGGACCAAGAACGGGGCTCCGTTTGCTTTGCTGACCAAGCACGAAAGTACCTGCTATATGCCAAAAGCTGCAGAAAAAAGGGGCCCCAAATAAGAATCAGATAACAACTTAAAAGAAAAATTTTCTAAGTAAAAAATAAGAAAGCACTACATGGGCGGCATGCTCGGTCATCCTTGCCGCGAGGATCTCTTCATTGGGGCACTCGGTGACAAGCGACTGGAAGGTGGCATTGGTCATCACCCCCGTCGCCATCTACGGAGCCATCAGCTGGGTATCCTCAGAGAACAAATTCATGTCATCTGTGAACGTCCAGAAGGGCTCCCTCGGCACCTTATCTTGCGGGATCCTTCTGTCTAGAAGAGCCCTCCGACGAGCGTGAGTCTCCATCCAGGGAGCAGCAAGTATGTCCTCTGCAATATCACGCCGAAGTTTCGTCAAAACATCATCCCTTAGCCATTCATCCAAAAAATCGTAGATACAAAAAATATTAAGATTTGTAGAGGAATGGCTAAGGAACCAACTTGGTGGAACTTCGGCTATGTCATCTTCAGACTCGCCCTCCCGGACTTCACCAGGAACATTCTTCCCCTTCCTTCTTCTGCTCTTTTCGATCTCCTGAGCAGACCTCAGCTCTGCCGAAGTCTCGGCAATAAGAACGGGGCTTAGTGCTGCCCCGAGGAGGGCAGGATCCGAAGGAGGATCCACGGGGGTCAGAGGTTGGGCAGGGGACCGAACTTCCACCTCAACCACATCTTCGGGGGAGGAGGAGTGGCAGCCTTAACCTTCTTGGACTTAGAAGGACCGCTGGCCATCTTCTTCCTCTTGGCAGGCGCCTTCTTACGCCCTTGCTCCCCCCTCTCGGGCTGCCTGAGGAAAAGTGACTAGTAGAAGTCAGCAGATTGATCGCCCATCTCTGCAAAAGGATAAAATATCAGTGTAAGTCCAAAAGGAAAATAGATATCAAACCCTGAAAAGTGACTTACTCTCGGCAAAAGCCTCATATGAAATTTTGCCCCAAAGGAGCATGACTATCCAAGCTTTCTTCCCCGTAATAACGGGCATGGGCATGCCGGGGTCACTCTTGTACGCATTCACTACTCCCAGTTCCCGAAGGACCTCCTCGGTCATGCGGTCCCACTTGATGGGAAAAGGGTAGAATGAACGCGGAGGAACCTCGAGGTCCCAGTCTACCACAGCCTGAATAAGTCCATCAAACTTATCGAACTCGGCAAGCAGCACTGGAGTTAGGAGCTTCCAGGGATTGATGACGTCAATCTTCAGGGTCCCCGAAGCCCATCTGATCGGCACGTGGCTCCAAAACTCGGGGACCCGAAGAAAGAAAAACTTCTTCTGCCACCCTCACCAGCTGTCCTTGTTGTCGAAGGTGAACGTAAACTTCTTACTCCCGGACCCTCGGGGAAGTAGGAAGTAAAAACCGCCCTTCGGGACCGGGTGGAGTTTTTAGTACTGCATGAAGAAAAGAAAGTGAGGGTTTATCTTAAACATCCCACACTTGCAGAAGAAAGAATTGAAGTAAGAGTAAGAATTTGGGGGGAGTTGGTTCACGGCAATCCCGTGGAACTTACAAAAGTCGAATATCATGCGATGAGGAGGATACCGAAGACCAGCTTTCAGTTGAGCTCGGTAAACAATAACCTCAACCGAAGAGGCCGAATAACCATACGAACCCGGGATAGGTAACTTCGGGATGACATAAGAAGGAAGGTAATATTTGGCCACCCACTTCGTCATCTTTTCTGAAGTAGTGGAACAAGGGTGAGATTCAAGAGGAAGAAACTTTTCAGGGAGAGGCTGGACAGTCATCAACGGGGTCAGATTTGACATTTTTTGAAAGAAAAGAAGGACAAATTCGGGCAAAATGGAGGAAGAAAATAGAAAGGCTGTGGAGGAACAAACCTCGAAAAAAGAAAAAGAACTACAGAAGGAAGTACCCACCAAGGGTTTTGCCAAATCTGGGTTGTGAGACGCCGCTGTGAAGAGTTGCTGGAGATCACTCTGCCGTAGGAACCACCGCCAGAGAAAGGAAAAAGACAAGAGAAGGCTTTAAAGCATATGAGAGCTAAAGCCAAGAGTGAGACAAAAAAAGAGACGAAAGGTGCTTATATAAACCGAAGGAGGGTAAGCGAAATGTCGTCATTATTATCCCTCGAAGATGCAATGGCCTCATTATTACTTCTCGAAGGCGAAGAGGCACAGTTAGCATAACCGGCGTAACTATTTCACCATCCACTAGCATCCATGTGTCATCCAACACGAAGAACTAGGGCACGCTCCTCTGACATCGCGAAAACCCAGGCACGGTTATCCATAATTGACACGTCTGACCAAAGGATGTGACGATTCACAAACCTGCAGCGGAAAAAGCAAAAACAAAAGTAACATGCGTCCCAAGGTAGTCAAGGGAACTAGGGAAGGGTACCTCAGCTATGAAGGAACACCTTCTAGAGGAGAGCAATTCCTTGAGTAGAGTTCCGGCTGCGAATTCGACGAAATAGCCTTCCCGGAAGCGTAAAGCCGAAGTCTCCGCTTCGACTTCCCAGGGGGGCCATGTGATAGCGGAAGTGCCCATCACCTCCTGGGCCCCTAGACTTGGACAAAGTACCAACCTTGGTAAAGAAACTACCTGCCAAGGAGAGAAGAATGTGCGATCCCACTAATCCCACCTCGGCAATCCTCCGTTCCAGGGAACGACAGTGCCAACCTTGGGGGGGGCCATTAAACCCTCCTCGGAAGTGGAGGAATCCCTGAGAAAGACCACCCTCAAGAAATATGCTCCTGTGAATACTAGAGTAACCTTGGAAAGTACGACAGGAGCAATTAAGGAGCCTCTAACACATCCCCAATAAGTCATCCCCAGACACATTCTGACATCCTGCTTGCAGGGACACCCTAGCACGCCACTCTCGGGACGCCTAAGCTCCTAGCCAGGCGGACTATGATCGGATGGGTGTCCCCTCGTTCCCCGAAAATGTGGATCCCATCCCACCGAACATGTGTCACGAACTGGGACGGCCACATAAGGAGAACTACTACTGTTCACTCCTCTATAAATACTCAGTAAATGCTCCAAGTAAGAGGAGGTCTTTCGAACACTAGAGACCATACTTCTCCACTATCTATCACTTCTTTATCTCCTAAATACTGACTTGGGCGTCGGAGGCTCCTCCCCGGAAACATACTCCGGGGACCTCCTAACCTCTGTCTTCCAGGCATTTCAGGCACCCTACCTTGGGAAACCTCCTCCTCAGGCACTCTCCTCCACCGGAAGTCCCCTTCGCCCGTACCATGACGCACAACGAAACTACCACCGGGTACCAGTAAGTTTGTTTTGTTTAGAGATTTTTACTTAAATGCCACAATTTAGTATCTTATTAAGCAAGAAAGACAAGCAAAGTAAAGTAAATATGGGTTTCTAAGTGTGATTCATCACCTAAAAGTCATATGAGCAAAATGGTAATTTTGACCTAATTGAATGGCTTGACTGTAATTTTGATAAAATTAGTGTCATATAAGGATTTTTGACTAATTAGGTTATTCTAGCTATTAGAACCATCATTTGAAGAAAAAGTATAAAAATTGTACAAAGTGTTCAAATGAGCCATTTATGTCTTAGGTTGTTTAAGTGTCCAAGAGGCTAAGGGTAGGAGGCATAGAAAAATTATTTAGGACCAAAGACGGACGATTTTGTGAGTGTGTCTAGTGGCCAAAGTAAAACAAAAGAGAACTTCAGGCCCAATAGACAAGAAAACAAGAAGTGGGCTTTAGTGGAGTTGGTAAGATATTTCTTGCAAAAGATTGTCATTATTCTCATTACTTTCTTTCCCAATTTGGTGACTCTCTCCCTCCAGCAAATTTTCTACTCCAAACCTCCCTAATATCATAATTTTCTAGCAAATTTGAAGGTCTAAAAGTGAAATCATTAAACCTCCAACTCATTTATGGTGCATTTACTTCATTGTAGCTATATATTGCTTGTTTTGGGCATAAACCCTAAGATAAGCTTCTTGGTTTGGTTTGATCTAGATCCATGTTGATTGTGTAGCTAGAAATGGTCTTGATTTGAAGTTTTTAATGCCATAGCACATTGGTTTTAGGTCTAAAACTCAAGAGAGCTAAGTTAAGGTCAAGTGTGCTTATGGTGCTTGTGTTTTGTTCTTGCTTTGTGGTTGAATTTGACGTAAGGGTTCAAGTTAATTTAGCTCAAATATTGCATATAAATTTAGTAATATATGTTATAACGAAGTAGAAATAAGACCTATTTGAATTGACTTTGGGGATTGAAAGATTGAGCAATTTTTGTGCAAGATAGCATAAGTGCACGAAGTGCTATCAGGACATTGGCAATGCATCACCAACCATGAGGACTCATCGCCAAACACCTCCCAAGAAACCTGAGAGCTAATGTGCTTGGTGATGCATCACGAAGGCCCAATCTTCTCAAGCTCAAAGCACCTTTTGATTGTTTCAAACTCTCGGTTAATATCCCTCGGCTATTCTAAGATGTTCCATAGCTTCGGTTGGGTCTAAAACTTATTCCTCAGGTTGAAAATTATGTATTATTTAAGTGGTAGCCAAATTGTGTGGTTAAGGTGCAGCTAAGTAGAATGGCTAAGGGGGTAAAAGTGCTCAAGCTCCTAAGGGGGTTATAAGGAAACTAAGGCGGGTTTCAAAGTCTTCATTTGCCCAAATGTGAGATCTTAGACCTTTGGGAATGAAGAAGAAACCTACAAGGACCCCAACCAAACATTGTGGTTTGGTAAGTAAGCCACTAAGGAGCTCTAAGCTAAGCTCAGAGAGCTTGGCAAGTTGAACCACATAAGATGTCTACCTTGCAAAATAAGTTAAGGGAAGAACGAGTAAGATTTGGGAGGAGGCGACAACCTATTTTAGGACCTGTAATTGGAACTTAATAGAGATAAAGGATTCAGGATATGAGGGTTAATGTTTCTAGTACTTTCATCATTTGAGCTTACCATAAGAATAAGGCACATAAGGTGTAAGAAGTCCTAAGAATTGTGCATGTTGCATATCATACATTCATGTATTGCATATCTATTATGTTATTTGTTTGTGATGATTCTCAGTTAGTTGTTTGCTTGTTTGTATGCTATATTTGCATGCTTGTTTACTATCTTCCTTGCACGTACCCCATTGGTCCCTTATAGAGTACAATCTTGTACTCAGTCCCTTAAGTTTGTTGTGTAAGTTCTAACATCAGGCCTAACAACTGATGCTCGGCAGCATCTTCTTCAGGTGTCATCATGACTTCAGGAGGAACTTCCTGGGAGGGAGGACGTCCGGAAAAGAGGTTTCCCAGAGGGGAGCACCTGAAAAACTCAGAAAGGAAAGGTCAGGAGGTCCCCGGAGTGTTTTTCCGGGGAGGAGCCTCCGACGCCCAAGTCAGAATTCTGAGAAAAGGTGAGGGGAAAGCACAAAAGAGCTAGATGGCCTTGCCTGTGTGTTTTTCTCAGGGAGAGGGGTCGAATCCTTTTACCAGGGTATGTTCCTGGTATTTATAGAGGTGCCTGGCCCGTTTAGATCACGACACGTGTTCGGCCAGATGTGATCCACGTTTCTGGGCACAGAGGACATGTAGCCGCTCGTAGGTTTCCTTGGGTCTGGAACCGAGGTAGACTGTGACAAGACCTAGACGGCGCTGTCACATCAGGCCGCTTTCTGAGGCGGCGTGTAGCGTGTGCTGGCGACATGTTAGAGGCTCCTTAAATGCTCATGCCGTACTCCCGAGGTCCCTTGGACGAGGACGTCCTTCGGTTAGAAAGCTTTTCTTCGGGGATCATCCCTGTACTTCGGGAGTTTCCCGGTTTCAGAGATCCTGCCTTCAGGGAGGTTCCCTTTTGCCTGGGATGGCCAGTTCCTTTCCCTCGAAGTTAGTTCATTCAGGCTTCTTGGAGGCATGGGCATCTTTCTTTGTATTCCCGACGTTTTAGCCGAGGTCCCGCGCATGAGGCATTCAGCTCGTCCCTTCTGAGGTCAGCAATAGCGTCTAGTTCGGGGGAGTGCCTATGAGGGAGGCGATAGCCCTTCGGCTATCAACAACTAAGTGGATAATTGTAGACTAAGTTTCTCTTTTTGCAGGTACTTATTTACTTGAATCCTTGAGATTTTAAGGTTATTTAAAAGATGAGCTTTGTATGAACTAAGCGTTATGCTTTTACAATTTTGAGGTTAAGTGATGCACAATGATAAGTAAGGGTTGGCATTGGAACTTCATAGCTCAAAGGTGGGGACTCAAATGACGGATCTTAATTATAATTTTGCCTTACATATATATAGCACTTTGTGTACTAAGACATTGCCTCTATTATGATACATTGTGGTGTTAAACCATTCAGTTACTTTTTTGTGCGTGCTAGTGTTATAGAGTGTGCACAAACTATTATTTGAAGTTGAAGTAACAAATATTTTATTGGCTTGGCACGTTTTAAGTACATTTTAAATGGAATGCTCGAGTGATGTTTTCTTAAATGGTTTACTTATTTTTTTTTTTTTGCATCACCAGGACAAACACATGCATGTCTTCTTGCAATGTAGGTTAAGAAACTAGTTGCACGTAAATTATCTTAATTTACCTACAAGTAGTTGTTAGCTAATAGTAACTAAATGGGATTACAGTCCCTAAGAACCTACAAGTTGAGCAATTCAGTGTACTGGGACCCTGGTCCGTGACAACCACCCCTGTCCAGTTGTCCTCCATGAATCTCTACACCTTTGTAAAGCTTGTTGGGCCGCCAACTACATAGCCAACAAGGTTGTTCTCCCAAATGTTTAATCTCGTTTTCAATATCGTCATGATCTATTTCCACTGGTTCCTCTGTCTTCTGATCCGGAACGAACTGGAGCTTCATTCCATTAACCAGTGGACGATTGTCCACCAGCACCTGGCTGTAGAGCTTCTTCGAACCTGTTGGCCCCTAATGCCCCTACTTTGGCTGTTCAACTAAAGGCTCCATTTGGTCCGCCCAAGCCATCGCCTACTCTACCTCCATCTCCGATGGGATCAGATCTTCATGACCAGAACCCTCTATGTCCGTAAGTGCTTCTTGCAGCTGCTCAAAGACCTCCTGAGGAACCAGTCAATCTGCTTTCTTAGGCCACCCTCACTTACACGCCATCAGCAGCTCCGATCAGCTCTTCGCCGTATTTCCAGTGGTGCTAAGCCCTAGCACACACAAGAGTTCACTGAAAACCAACAGTATGAAGAATTGAAATTCTTTACCCATCCTTTTCCTTTCATCTAGTATTTTCTTTTCATTTTCCATTTTCTATTCACCCGTTTTTTCATTTGTTTTTCCAATTTGTTTTGCTTCTTTTTATTCTATTTCCTTCTCTGTTTCATTTTTTTGTTGTTTTCAGTTTTTTTTTTCCTTTTATCAGATTTTATCTATTTCTTTTTCAGTTTTACTTGTTCTTTTACAAGTTCTTATTTGTTCTTTTATCAATTTTATATGTTTTTAAATTATTTTTACTTTTACATTTAGCTTTTTTTTCCCTTCTGTTTCTTTCCATTTCGTCACCCGTCCTATCTTTTCGTCCAGTTTTTTTTCATTTTCCCTTTTTTTTTGCGATTCGTCATCCGTGTTTTCTTTTGTTTTTTCCAATTTGTTTTTGCTTTTTTTTCCCCTTTTCCTTCTCTGTTTCATTTTTTATTGTTTCCAGTTTTTTTTTCTTTTATTTAATCAGGTTTTATCTATTCTTTTTTTTTTTGTCAATTTCATTTGTTCCTTTACAAGTTTTTTTATTCTTTTATTAGTTCTGCCTATTTTTTACCAATTATTTTTTATTATTTTATCAATTTTTATTTGTTCTGTTATAAGTTTTATCTATTCTTTTATTCATCATTATTGGTTGTTTTATTAGTTTTATTTGTTCTTTTATCAGCTCTTTGAACGAACATATTGAAAAGAACAAATTGATAATATTGAAAGAATAAATCAATAATATTGAAAAAATAGATTGATAAAATTAAAAGAACATGTTGGTACCATTAAAAGAATAATTATTTTTATTCTTTTTCAGTTCTTAAATTTATTTTTTCAATTCTTATTTATTTTTATTAGTTTTCTTTTAAGTTTTTCCAATTGTTTTGTTTCCAGTTTATTCCTTTTTTATTTATTTTTTCAATTTCTATTCCTTTTATTTTTAGTTTTCTTTCATTTTTTATTTTTTATACAAAGTAAAAAAATAAAAAATAACAATCAATAAAATAACATATGGGAATAATAAAAGAACATATACAAATTGTGTAGAGAACAATTGAAAAAGAACATAGAGGTAGTAAAAAAAATAGATTTATAAAAAAATAAAAATGCATAAAAACATATAAGAAATGAAAAACAATATAAACAAAAGGACATATAGGAATTGAAAAATAAAAAATTTATAAAATAACAAATGGCAGTGCATAAAAGAGCATTTAGAAAATGAAAAAGAACAAAACCAAAAGAACATATAGAAACTAAAAAAGAATAGATTTATAAAAAAAAAAACAAACAGTAATGCATAAAAGAACATATAAGAACTGAAAAAAACATAGAAACAAAAGGACAAGGAGGAACTTAAAGGAACAAATTTATAACAAATGGGAAAATAGTAGGGTAATGAAATTGGAAATAATATAATAGAAAAAGATAAGTAAAAGAGAGATGGAAGCTACAAAAAAAAAGGAAATAATACAAAAAATGAAAAAAAAAACTTGAAAATGAAAAATAAAATAAAAATATAAAACCTGGAAAAAGAAAATAAATTAACAAAATGAAAAAGAAAAATAAAATATAGAATGAAAAAGAAAAGCATAAAACAGGAAGATAAACGTAGAGAGTAAAAAATGAAACAAACGTAGAGAAGAAAACAAGAAACAAAAAAAAAAAAAAGGTAAAACAAACGAGCCAGGAGGAGTTTCATAAAACTTATAACGGCAAAAAGAACAAATTTGCCCCCAATGTTTTGGCTTGGAAGCGAATATGTCATTATAGTTTGATTTTACCCAATCTCCCACTAATGTTTTAAAATGAGCCGAATACACTACTGAAGTTTTATATTAAGAGTGGATATGCAACTAATTTTAAAAATCTAATGGAAAGTGTTAAAAAGCTAACAAAAAATGTTAAAAAAATAAGTTTTGAAATTTTAGGGTGGTAATACAAGTTTTAACAAACTTCAAAGATTTTTTATAAGTAGACTCTCTTTCTCTCTCTCACAAATGCCACTGAGAAGATCAGACAGCAAAGGCAGAGAAAGAGCGTTGATGGAGCTAGGCTACTAATGATGGAGACAGTAACAGGGCTAAAGTGCTGATGACAGAGATCAAACATTCTTTTGGCAAAAATCTGAAAAGTCTTGATATTTTTTGAAATATGCATAATAACCCTAATATTTTAAAACCTACTATTTCTACCATTTTTCGTTATTTTCTAACCGGTAATGGCATATTCTGCCCATTTTAAAATATTCGTAGGAGATTGGGTAAAAAAAAAACTATAGTAGCATATCCTTTCTCTATCAAAAACATTAGTAACAAATTTGATTTTTCTGCCAACTTATTACTATATTCCCCGCCAAGGATGCCATCGCTGCTTGTTTTCCCTAGAAGCGGGTTCAAAATGAAGATTCTTAAATTCGTCAAGGGTGGAATATGTTATTGCCCAGGTTCTTGTAAGATTTACTCAATAACTAATTGCAATTATAAAAAATTACCAATTAAATTTGAGGGAAAAACTAACACTAACAACTGTTTGTAAACTTAATCAAATGATTATAGGAAATAAATTCTTATAGAGCAATTGATCCTCGTAGAATCCACTTTGAGCTTGTTTACTGTTCTACTAGACCATATACTATTTTATTGTAAATGAAATTGCCAGATAACAAATCCCTCCTCCCAATGTGAATTTATTTAATTTCATTAATATTAATGAAAAATTTCTTATTCACCCAAAATTAAAGGATTTTAAGTTCCATGCATATGATCTATTCACCTTTTAGAGAATTGGGGGTTTTGCTGCTCAAAAGATTCTAATCTAGTTGCCTCTTTTTTCTTACACAAATCTCTTCTACCGAAGATTAATTGACATCAAGAAATCAACTTAAGGCCAAGAGTCTCAACAATCAAGCACCAGAGCAAATCAAACAATAAATTCAATAAATAGTCTAATATTCAAGCAAACGATCATTAAAGCATCATACAAGATTTACAATCACTTTAAAAGATAGAAAAAAAAATCTAGCCTATTAACAACTTTAAAATAAAACCAACAAATAAACAAAAATTCATGTTCAAACTGGACAAACTAGAAAAAGAATTAGGAAAAACTCGTTTGCTTCTTTTTTGCTTCTCTTTCTTGGAGTCGCAGTTCTTCTTCTCGCCCTTTTTTAAATTCATTCTCCTTCTTTTCGTCTTTTATATGCTGCTCCCTTTTTCTAGTCCTTGTACGCCTCTCCTCTTTTTCTTCTTATACATAGACTACTTGGTGCTTTACCCTTGCCCTATACACACACACACACACACACACATACATATATGTTTTTCCCAAATGCCTGATGTTGCCACACCAAATATTGGTGTGGCTGCACCGCCGCTGCTGCTGAATGTCTGCTGCTTGCTACCTCTAGCTGCTGCCGTGCCAAATGGTTGGTGTTGTCGCATCAACTTCCAGCAACTCCAGGCTCCTTTGATGCAATATTTTGTTATACCTTGACCTTTAAGAATGCTATCACTACTTGTAAACATCTTCTCAACCTATACTAGAACACCAAAATAATGCTAGATGACAACAATTCTATCATAAATCAAGCTCAATTTATGGGGGTTGAAACATTACTTTTTCTATATTTATCACACCCCCAAACCGACATATTTGCTAGCCCCTAGCAAATTCTTACCCTAAACATAGAAAAACATCCAAAACAAACAAGCTAACTAAATAGAATTAATGCCACATCAAAGACAAAATGCTCTTGCCCACCAAATAATTGAGAAATTCAAGTAAGTACGAAAAGTTGTGAATTTGTTGCTAACAGTAAAAAATCACTTCCTGAATGTTTCACTCTTCAAAATATGGATTCCTACGGGCAATAATACTCTCTTCATCTCACCTTGTGATTTCTGCCATAGGCTTCTAAAAAGATTTAAACTCCCTTATATGGGTCACACATAAACAAAAGTTTAATGAGTTTTTCTTTGGCTATAATAGGGTCGGATTTGGTAAGGAAGGACATTGGTAGAAGGCTTTTTCAATAGAGTTCAACTTGGTAGCAAAGCGTGATGCACATAAAATTTTATGCCACTATAGTTCACATTCAACACACTACTTGGCCATCACACAAAAACATATGCAAGTTACCTTAAACCTTCTTGGCTCTGAAGGCAAAATTAAACATCTTCAGCCCACATTCTTTATTTTTTCTTTTTTCTTTTTGGTTTTTTTTTCAATTTTTTACTTTTAACCAAGCGATGGGGAGCACACCTAAATTTCCCAACTAAGAGCCAAGTGCATACCATCTCGTAAATAAAATCTAAATTAGACCCAATTTGTAATGCCCCCAATTTTATGAACCTTAATTTTAAAAGATATCTTAAATTTCCAAAATTATAAAGTATTTAATTAAAAATAATTTAAGAAACATGTGGTAAAATATTTTATTTTAAATTACTTTCCAAATAATAAGAGTATTAAATGAAATCAGAGTAATTAAGTGACAATCCCAGGAAAACTAATATACGGATAATGTACCAATTTAAACAAACCATATGTCTCTTTGGAAATCAAATAACACAAAGTTGAAACCCAGTCCCAGCCAGTTTTACTTTCGAGGGGCTACAGCATACCCTCACTCAGTTTGCTTCACATCTTGAACCTCATTATATGGTTCAGTGTACTCTGTCTCCTCATAGTACTCACCTAAGAAAACATGTTAGAATGAGGGGTGAGCACAACTTGCTCGTAAGGGGGAAGTATCAGGCCCATCACATGGGTCCTAATATTCCCGTAACAAACATCAACGAATAATAAAATTTAAGTTATAGAAATTTAATTCAAGAACAATGTCATACAACATCATAACAACAATATCAAAGTCTTACTAGCATGCTTAAACTACTATGTATATGCATAATTCCTTTTAACGATTAAATCATATCTTATTGATCGATCATTTAATCCAAAACTTAAATACAGTCCGATGAACCTAGGGTGGTGAGTGTGTACATCACCCACTTTCGAGATAACTCGTAGGCAGTGCCACTAGGGATGCCACCAAGCTAGAGCCTCTCGGGATACCTATGCCGAGGTAGTGCCTCTCGTGATACCAGCCATAAGTATGGTCCCTCACCAGTTATGGTCTGACAGCGCACAAATCATATCTTCATACTCTGTGCCAATATCAGGTCATCACTAGGGACAGTTTGCTGCCACCCTAACATGCCTCTCGGGTTTGAATCGTCCATTTTGAACCTCTCGTCTAAATTTACGGCTTGTTAGGTCATGGAGATATGGTTCGTCACCAACCATGCATGCCTCGTGTTTTATCTTACTCCTCAAATCCGTTATTTAATGCAGCCTTATGTATAACAATCATCAATCATATGCATCAGCCAATTGATGCATGACCATAGGTAATTTATTTTAGCTCTTTTTAGTAGAGTGCCATGATTCTAGTGCATCCTATTTCTTTTATTGTGTTATCTTAACTTAGTGTTACATGATGTCATGACAATTAATTATATCTTTCTAAGTGTATTTATGATAAATGTTCATCTCATTTCTCGTGAATTCTTTCTAAGTTGGTCATTTAGCATTTACGCTCTTAATCCTTTATCTATCGGCTTATAGTAATTTATTATGGCCCTATTTATTTAAGTGGTCCTAACATACTTCTAATTTAATTCTTGTTACAAGCAGTCCTAGTATGATACTAGCGCCAAACATACATCATACATCACATCATTACAACCATGCAACCAACCAACCAAAATTACATCTCAATGGAAGAGAACTAAAATAAAATAAAGTAAAATTCTAGGAAAACTAATTAATTACCCAATTCATGTTTCCCATGCTTTTAAAGATTTTGTTTAGCCCAATTGTTTATTTAGAATTTATTTTTTGTGTTGATGCTTATTTTGGGGCTAACAGGGCCCATGAGAACTAACCCGCTTTTCCCCTTACCTAGTTCAGAATAATACAGCAAAATAGGTGATTTCCTAGGATGGTCCTACAAAATGTTAGTAAGGTAGAAAATTAGAAAATATGCTAAAATTTAGAAATTTTCATTAATGGTACTTGGAAGGTTCATGTTCTTAACATCTAGGCCGAAATTTTACGTAGTAGGCAAAAAGAGTCTTGGTATGTCTTCGGTGGCCTAGTGCCTAATCGGGATCATGCCGGGAGCGTTCTTAATATTGATCCTAAAAATTACAGCAGCCACACACTGAGTTATTTGCTTATTTAATAGCTTTAAAAAACTTGATCTTGAAAGGGAAATTTTTTTATTTCGGTTACCAATGTGTTTTCGGGATCTCTGGCGCTCCGGAAGTCCAAAGAAGCACCAAACCTTCAAGTAAGGATTTTCTAACCCTTTGTAACAACATGGACAGCAAGGAAAAGAGAATTAGTAGGGCTGTAAGATTTGAAATTGGCAGCCAAGATAATTTTAAAAAGGCTACGGTGGCTTACCGGGGCTTAGAAGCGAGTATAGAACCGATTTCACCGTAAACGAGTGCAAAAACCCAAAACTTGTATTAACAGTGATCTACCAACAATTTACAGCAAAAATATAAGGCCTTTAGGTGCTAGGAAAAAAAATTAAAAGAGGGATATAGAAGGATTTAGACTTACACCAATGAATTCGGGTTCACCTGTATTTGTAGGATTGTTTTTGTGTCACCGATCGGGTTTCTCTTCAATCTGATGAATCTAAGAAAAAATTAAAATTAAATAATGTTCCAATACTCGAGAATAACTAAGAATCAAAGCATGGAGGGCTGACTTACATAGGTTTGTTGGAGGGATAAGGGGAGACACGAACATGTGAGAAGATGATCAAATGGTTGTCCGTGGCTTTGTTGTGGTTTAAGCGATGAAATCTTCGCTAGCAGTTGCTCGCACTCATGAACAGAATAGAAGAGTATTGTCTAAGCTAGAAAGAAAAGAGAAATTGATGGCGAATTGAAGGTGGCGGCCGAAATTTTTCTTTTCTTTTGAAAATGTTGCTTGACGGCTTGTTGGGTGAGAAGAGTCCAAGATACTAGTTTGCCTAGGCTTTAATTGTTGGAGGCGCACCAAGCTTTTTGACCTAGAGGAAGCTACGGGAAAATAAGAAAAGAATGAGAAAGAGTTTTATTTGGTGTATAATGACTTTATTGTGTATTTGTTAACAAAATAAAGATAAGTAAATAAATTTAATTGAATTTGATTTTGAAGAGAAAAACAAAATTCTAGGAAGGGTGCCACTACAGGAGTTATTTTATTACTATTATTATTTTATTTATTTACTTGTTGTTATTATTATTATTATTATTATTATTATTATTATTATTATTTATTTCTATGGTTATTACAGCCTCCTCCCTTTAAAAGAAATTTGTCCCCAAATTTGAAAGAGGGTGTTAAGAAGTACCTCAAAGTTGTGGATACTTCTTCCAAAACTCATCCTCAACTTCCTAGGTTGCTTCTTGCTCTCCACGATTATTCCAAATGACCTTTACCAAGTAAATGACTTTGTTGCGCAGAACCTTTTCTCTACGATCCACTATGGCCTAAGGCTCCTCGACGTAAGTCAAATCTCGCACAACCGCAATGGCTCCAATAGAATAAGATGTTCTGGATCTGGCTGAAACTTTCGAATATTACTCACGTGAAACAGGTTATGAATTCCAACCAAATTAGGTGGTAAAGCAACTCTATAAGCCACCTCTCCAATCCGCTCTAAAACCTCAAAAGGTCCAACAAAGCGTGGGGATAACTTCCCTCTCACTCCAAAGCATTGAACTCCCTTGGTTGGTGACACTTTTAGGAACACTTGATCACCAACGGAAAACTCCAAAGGATGACGCCTCTGGTTTGCATAACTTCGCTGCCTATCTTGAGCCGTTACCAATCATTGTTTGATTATTTTGACCTTATCTGAAGTTTGTTGTACCAAGTCTGGTCCTAATAAGGGCCTGTCACCCACTTCTTCCCAACACACTGGAGTATGACAACTACGACCATACAAAGCCTCATATGGGGCTATCTGGATGTTGGAGTGAGAGCTATTGTTATAAGCAAACTCCACTAGTGGTAGGTCATTATCCCAGGAGTTCTTGTAATCGAGTGCACAAGCTCAAGCATATCCTCAATAGTTTGTATAGTCCTCTCTGACTGTCCATTTATCTGTGGATGATAAGTGGTGCTCATTAATGTCACAGTGCCCAACTGTTCTTGTAAAGCCTGCCAAAACTGTGATGTGAATCGTGGATCCCTATCAGAAATAATGCTCCTCGGTACTCCGTGAAGATGAACTATCTCATATATGTATAATTTAGCTAATCTAGCTACAGGCTAGGTCTTTTGGATTGCCAAAAAGTGGGCTGCCTTGGTTAACCGATCAACTATAACCCAAATAGCATCATGTCAACGACGAGTAGCAGGTAGCCCAACTATGAAATCCATTGCAATGTCATCCCACTTTTATTGAGGAATCTCTAATGGCTGTAGCAGTCCTCAAGGTCTCTGGTGTCCTACTTTGACCTTCTGGCAAGTCAGACATCTAGATACAAACTCTGCAATATCCTTCTTTATGCCACTCCACCAAAAGCTTTTCTTCAAATCATGGTACATCTTGATGCCCCCCGGGTGGATGGTTAACCGAGATATGTGTGCCACTGATAAAACATTTAGGTTACCATCCACATCCACACTGAATCCTTTCTGCCCTAGAACTGACCATTCTTGGCATTGTGGATCTTCATTTTAAGCCTCTTTGACTCTTGCCACAAGTGTAGGCTCTATATGCAAACTGGCCATGAGAACCTGGGGTCCCTTCACTTAAACGTCTAAGCTCATATGACTAAACTCCTCTAGTAGTCTCCACTCAGAAACCACCATAACATTAAGTTTAACACCTATTTTTCTGCTCAAAGCATCAACGACTAGGTTAGCTTTACCTGGGTGATACTGAATAGTGCAATTATAATCAGAGAGATATTCAACCCAATGACCCTGTCGATTATTGAGTTCCCTCTGTGACAATAGATACTGTAGGCTTTTATGATCAGTGAAGACCTCAAACTCTTCTCCATATAAATAATGACGCCAAAGCTTTAATGCATGTATGACAGCTGCCAACTCCAAATCATGAGTTGGGTAATTAAGCTCATGAGGCTTCAACTGCCTAGACTTATAAGCAGTCACCTTTCACGTCTGCATCAATACACAACCAAGCCCCTGATGTGATGCATCTGTATAAACTACAAAACGACTTCGCCCATCAAGTAGAGTAAGAACAAGTGCAGAGACTAACCACTTCTTCAACTCTTGAAAATTATTTTCACATTGCTCAGTCCACTGGAATGGTTGATCATTCTTAGTTAGTTGGGTCAAAGGGTGTGCCAGCTTTGAATAACCTTCTACAAAACATCTATAATACCCAACCAAGCCCAAGAAACTCCTAATCTCAGACACGGTCCTCGGTTGTTACCAGTTCACCACAGCTTCAACCTTACTAGGATCCACTGGAATTCCTTCCTTAGTTACCACATGGCCTAAAAAGGTGACATTGTCTAACCAAAACTCACACTTGCTCAGCTTTGCATACAGCTTATGCTCCTTCAATATCTGAAGTGAAATCGTCAAATGTTCTCTATGGCTTTTAGCATCTGATGAGTAAATCAGAATATCATTTGTGAAAATGATGACAAACTGATCTAGGTATGGTTGGAACACCCAATTCATTAGACCCATGAAAGCTAGGGGTGCATTCGTTAACCCAAAGGGCATCACTAAAAACTCGTAATGCCCATATGAGTCATGAATGCTATCTTTGGCACATCTCCCTCTTTACTTTTCAGTTGATAGTAACCAACCTCAAATCAATCTTGGAGAACACTGTGATCCCCTCAGCTGATCAAACAGGTCATTAATCCAAGGTAAAGGGTACCTATTCTTTATCATCGCCAGATTCAGCTGTTGATAATTGATGCACATCCTCAAGCTGCCATCCTTCTTCTTCACGAATAAAATAGGAGCACCCTAAGGTGAAGTACTTGGACGTATGAACACCTTTTTGAGTAGCTCCTGTAATTAACTTTTTAGTTCCGCCATTTCTGAGGGAGCCATTCTATAAGGTGCTTGAGAGATAGAGCCATTCCTAGCAATAAATCAATGGCGAAGTCGATATATTGGCTAGATGCCATTCTAGGTAACTCCTCTGGAAACACTTCTAGAAATTCTTCCATAATTGGAATACGAGCTACTGATTTAGGCTTCTCTGACTCTATCTGCACATAAGCCAAATAGCCAACACCACCCTAATGGAGATATCTATCAGTTTGCAAAATAGAAATTAACATTGGAGTGAAGCTCTTTTTATCCCCAACAAATAGCACTTCTGACCCATCAGGCAAAAAGAAGGTAACTAGCTTCTGATAGCAATCCACCTTAGCATGGTGCCGATGTAGCCCATCCATGCCCAAAATACAATCAAATTCAGATATCCCAAGTACAAAGAGGTCAGTGTCTAGATCGTGTCCTCTGACAGAAATTGAGCAAGATTGAAGTACCCGAGTAGAACTCATACTAGTGTCTAATGGTGTAGAAACCACTAGTATGAAGAAAAACTCTTTAACTGGCATACCTAACTGATCAACTAGTCTAGGAGATATAAAAGAATGTGTGGACCCCAAGTCTATAAGAACTCTAGCAGGAACCCAGAAATAGAAAGAGTACTTATGACCAATTAAAAAAAATTACTAACCTAAGCATGCCACTACTATAAACTTGAAATTAAAGGCTATAATTAAAAGCTATAAATAACAATGTACCTTGCACCACACCTGGAGCATCCTTTGCCTCCTTGACCATCACTGCATAAACACGTCCTGCCACACGAGGTTTCTTTCTTAGTGGTCCTCCCAGTGCTGCTAGTGGAACGTGTACTGCTAGTGGAGCATCCCTCTTACGACATTGCCTGGATAGATGCTCTATCTCTAGGCAATAGAAATAGGTCACACATCGCCCTCCAATTGGGTGAAAGAAATGACAAGTCTAACATCTAGGCTCTCCCTGGCCCTAAAAAACCGGTCACACTATAAGCCCTCCTATCACATTAAGCTGTAGTCAGGTAGCTCTACTATCGATTGGCTGACCTTTGCCAAAATGTCCTCACCCCTAAACAAGCATCGGTCATGCTATAGAACGAAAACTGCCTGCATGTGTAGGTCGTGATGCCATACGACCTCGACTCGTGTCAACAAGTCTAGATAACTGCTTATCTCTCATCCTTACCTTACCCCGTTGAGCTAAAGATACCGCCTTCTCAAATGTATCAATCTATTGCATAATCAACCTATCTGCCAGCTCATCACGCAAACCATTAACATACCTCTTGATTTTCCTTGGTTCATGTGCCACAATGTGCTCAGCATAGTGGGCCAAGGCATTAAATCTTGCTGTGTACTTGTGACGGCTCTCTTAGTTAATGATTGGCCTTAACCAAGTAAGTATTTATTTTTAGTTTATTTAAGTTTTTCTAAATTAAGTACCTCAAGTTAGCAACTTGTTAAGCAAGAAAGACAAGCTTAGCTAAGTAAGCGAGTTCCTAAGTGTGGTTTGGCACCGAAAGGTCAAGTAAATAGCATGACTATAATTTTGATGAAATTAGGTTCATGTAAGAAATTTGGCCTAGTTAAGTGAAGACCATTAGTTATCCTAGTTTTTAGAACCGTCTTTGAAGGAAAAGAGTAAACAGTCGCACTAAGTGTTCAATCGAGCCATTTATATTTTAAGTGGCTTAAGTGTCCAAGAGGCCAAGTGTAGGATGCTCTTAGGCATTCTTTAGGACAAGGGAAAGATGGTTTTGGGTGAGTGTTTGGTGACCAAAGTAAAACAAATGAGAATTTGAGGGTCAAGGAGCAAGAAAACAAGAAGTATGCCTTATTGAGGGAGTTAGGATATTTTTGGGTTAGTTGACTTCCTTTACCATTTGTTTTCTTTCTTAAAATTTGTAGCTTCCTCTCCCCACCAGAATTTCTACTCCAAAGCTCCCTAATTCTACAAATTCCCATTGAATTTGAAGGCCCCAAGGTGATTACAAGAAGCCTCAAGCTCCATTTTGGTGTTCTTGCTTCAATCTAGCTCTTTGATGCTTGTTTTTTACTTGAAACCTTAGGTAAGATTCTTGGTTTTATATGGGGTGGTTCTAAATGGTTCCCATAGCTAGAAAGGGTCTTGATTTAAGGTTTTTGGTGCCATATCACATTGGTTTTAGGATTGGAACTCAAGAGAGCTTGGTTGAGCTAAAGAGGGCATGTGCTTTGATTCTTGCTTATGGTTGAGTTTGAGGTAAGGGTTCAAGTTAATCTAGCTTAAATAATGCATAGAAATGTAGTGTTATGTGTGGGAATGAACTAGAAATAAGACCCATGTAAATTGAACTTGGGATGATGAAGTTTGAGCAAGTTTCGTGCAAGTTCGCACGCTGTCACGCAATGCTGTAAATGCATTGGCGACACGAATTAGAGACAACGACGCAAATTGGAGATGCGTCACTTATAAATGTCAGGATACTCGAGCGTTGATGCCCCTTGGCGATGCATCACCGACGATGCCGCCAAGGCATTAGTCCCTTAAGCTCGGGGCATCCTAAGAGTGTCTTAAACCCTCGGTTATCATCCCTAGGCTAATTTAAGACATTCCGTAGCCTTGGTTGGGTCTTAGACTCATTCCTAAGTTAAGAATTATGCATTATTTAAGAGGTAGCTAAGTATAGTAGTTAAGTTAGAGCTAAGTAAGGTGGCTAAGGGCTAAAGGTGCTCAAGTTGTCAAGTAGGCACTAAGGGGGATTAAGTCGGTTTCAGAGGCTACATAAGCCTAGAAGAAAAAGGTCTGAAACCTAAGGAAGTGAATAAGAAACCTAAGAAGATCCCAACCGAACCATTTGGTTTATTAAGTGAGCCACTAAGGAGCTCTAAGCTAAACTCTAAGGGTTTGGCTAGTTAAACCACATAAGATGGCTACACTATACAGTAAATTAAGGGTAAGGCGGGTAAGTTTGAGAGAAGGTGACGACCTATTCTAGGAGCCGTAAATGGGGCTTAAGGGAGGTAAAGTATTCAGGATACGAGGGCCAGTGTCTCAAGTACCTCCGCCATCTGGGCTCATAGCAAGTATAAGGCACTTAGTGTGCAAGAAGTCCCAAAGATTGTGTGAATTGCATATCATACATTCATGCATTGCATATCTTACATGTTGTTGTCTTGAGTTGCTTGTTGGTTGGCTACTTGATTGTTTGTTTATCATGGTTGAATGTTGGCTTGCTGCTATCTTCTTTGCAGGTACCCCAAGAGACCCTTATTGAGTACATTCATGTACTCATTCCCTTAAGTTTGTCGTGCAGGTTCTAACATTGGGCCTAACAACTAGTGTATAGTTATGGGCTAGGCTTTCTCTTTCTGTAGGTATTCTTTCTCTAGAATCCTTGTGATTCTAAGTTTACTCGTGGACTAAGCTACGTACTGACTAAGTTCTATGCCTTTACAGTGTAGAGGCTAAGGGCTGTACAAGGACTAAGGAAGGGCTTGCACTTGGAGCTTTGATAGCTCAAAGTTGGGGCTCAAGTAAAGGATCTTAGTTAGGTTTTTGTCTCATGTATATAGTACCTTGGGTACTAAGGTGTTCCCTCTATTAGGATACATTATGGTGTAAAACCATTGAGTTACTTTAGGGTGCATGTTAGTGATGTTAAATGTGCACAGACTATTACTTAAAGCTGAAGTAACTAGCATTTCACAGTCTTCACATGATTTAAGCATGTTTTAAATGAAATGCTCGAGCTATGTTTTTAACAAATAGTTTACTTATTAATTTGGATTGCCAGGACAAAAGCACGCATATCTTTTGCAAGGTAGGCTAAGAAACTAGTTGCACGTAAATTGTTTTAATTCATACTGATGAGTAATAGTTAGCCAATAGTAACTAAGTGGGATTCATAGTCCCTAAAGGCCTACAAGCCAAGAAATTTAGGGTGCTAGGACACCGTTCTATGACAGTATTGATCTACTGTCATGCTCCCCTGTACTAGTGCAAGAAACTCCTGCTCTTTTCTGTCCTTCATGGCCTCAGAGAACTATCGACCATAAAAAGTTTCCACGAAAGTTTCCCATGTGATATATCTACCCTCAGTCCTTGGAACCATTGGTCGAGTGGCCTTCCACCATACCTGGGCCTCCTTAACCAAGCTAAAGATAGCTAAGTCCACCTTGTCCTCTTCTGGAATTCTTAAAGCTTAAAGTGTCCTTTCTGAGGCCCTGATCTACTTCTCTGCTTTGGTAGGGTTAACCCTACCAGTATACTCACCAGTTAGCCTCTTGAACTGCTCAAGTAGGTCGGTCCTATGCTTACATCTGGCTGGGGCATGAGGCTGCTACTCCCGCTCATTCAAATTCTAAAAGTATTGGCCGAAGGTGATAACTGTCTAACGCAATGGATCATCATTGGCCTGCTAACCAAGATTCTGGGCTTGTTGCCCATGATTCAACATATCCTGTCTAGGCACTTGAGCATGCTGACCTCGACTTCGTGGGGGTCATCCTTGACCACGAGCTTGCGGCTCATCCTGTATGCCCCGCCCAAGACCCAAAACAGGGTACTCATGTAGGTCCATGACCTAAAAAGGAAAAGGCTTAGTCTAACCCAGGCAATTTTTTTTTCACAGCTTTTAATTTATAACACTATACGGGGCTCTAAGTAGCTCCTATCTTATTTTAGTTGTTGAATTATTTGGTATATTAGTTTACGAGTTCCCTTATTGAAAGCCAAGTTGTTAACTTTTGTTTCTAACCTTGCTAATATATATTATGCTTAATTATGGAAACTTTTCAAAACCTACCCAAGGTCCTTAACTCAGGCAAACAAACAAAAAGCATACTTACTGAGTGAGGTCGCTGCCTTCCTCGAATCTGGCTCAGATACCAAACTGTAACGCCCCCAATTTTATGAACCTTCATTTTAAAAGATATCTTAAATTCTCAGAATTATAAAGCATTTAATTAAAAATAATTTAAGAAATATGAAGTAAAATATTTTATTTTAAATTATTTCCAAATAATAAGAGTATTAAATGAAATCAGAGTAATTAAGTGACAATCCCAGGAAAACTAATATACGGATAATGTACCAATTTAAACAAACCATATGTCTCTTTAGAAATCAAATAACACAAAGTTGAAACCCAGTCCTAGCTAGTTTTACTTTCAAGGGGCTACAGCGTACCCTCACTCAGTCTGCTCCACATCTTGAACCTCATTATATGGTTTAGTGTACTCTGTATCCTCATAGTACTCACATAAGAAAACATGTTAGAATAAGGGGTGAGCACAACTTGCTCAATAAGGGGGAAGTCCTAATATTCCTATAACAAACAACAATGAATAATAAACTTTAAGTTATAGCAATTTAATTAAAGAACAATTCCAAACAACATCATAACAACAATATCAAAGTCCTACTAGCATGCTTGAACTACCACGCATATGCATAATTCCTTTTACCGATTAAATCATATCTTATTGATCGATCATTTAATTCAATCCTTAAACGCCGTCGGGCGAACCTAGGGTGATGAATGTGTACATCACCCACTCTTAGGATAACTTTTAGGCAGTGTCACTAGGGATGCCCCCAAACCAGAGCCTCCCGAGATACCTACGTCGAGGTAAAGCATCTCGTGATACCAGCCATAAGTATGGTCCCTCACCAGTTATGGTCTGGCAGTGCACAAATCATATCTCCATACTCCGTGTCAATATCGAGTCATGACTAGGGATGGTTTGCTGCTACCCTAATATGCCTCTCGGGTTTGAATCGTTTGTTTCGAACCTCTCGTCTAAATTCATGGCTTGTCAGGTCATGCAGATATGGTTCGTCACCAACCATGCATGCCTCGTGTTTTATCTTACTCCTTAAATTCGTTATTTAATGCAACCTTATGTATGAAAACCATCAATCATATGCAACAGCCAATTGATGCATGACCATAGCTTATTTATTTTAGCTCTTTTTAGTAGAATGCCATGATTCTAGTGCACCTTATTTATTTTATCGTGTTATTTTAACTTAGTGTTACATGATGTAATGACAATCAATGATATCTTTTTAAGTGTATTTATGATAAATGTTGTAACGTCCCCAAATTTTATAAATCTTAATTTTGGAAAATATCAAAATTGCGCAGAGTCATTAATTAAAAATGATTTAAGAAATATAAGGTAAAATATTTTCTTTTAATCTATTTTCCAAATAATAAGAGTATTAAAGGAAATCAGAGTAATTGCGTGACAATCACAGGAAAACTAAAATGTGAATAGTGTACCAATTTAAACACACCATATGTTTCTTTTGAAAAATGAAATAACGCAAAATAAAAATCCAGTCCCAACCAGTTTTATTTTCTAGGGGCTACAGCGTACTCTCACTCAGTCTACTCCACATCTTGAACCTCATTATATGGTTCAGTGTACTCTGTCTCCTCATAGTACTCACCTAAGACAACATGTGAAAATGAGGGGTGAGCACAACTTGCTCAGTAAAGGGGAAGTATCAGGCCCATCACGTGGGTCCTAATATTCCTGCAACAAAAAACAACGAATAATAAACTTTAAGTTATAGTAATTGAATTAAAGAACAATTCCAAACAACATCATAACAACAATATCAAAGTCCTACTAGCATACTTGAACTATCATGCATATGCATTATTCCTTTTATTGATTAAATCATATCTTATTGATCAATCATTTGATCCATTTTTGCGAGAAGAATCCAGTGGTGCTCCCAGATTTTCCATTTAGTGCTCGGTTATAAATGACAAAAATGCCCCTAGCCTAAAGAAAATGACTTTGAGCTTCTGGTTTGGAATTTGACATAATAACCACTAAAGGAATTATCTAAGGATCAAGATTCTTAATTTTATATTGATTTTCTAAATTGGTAGGTAAAAATTGCAAAAATACCCTTGAGGAAAAAATGTTAATTAATTTATTTTTATTTTTATTTTATTTTACTTTATTTTATTTAGGGTAATTTGGTAAATTTTTTTCCTTAATTTCTAGGGTTATTATAGCACCATGTAACCAGATTAACCCCAATGGGGACGTTGGGTACATAAGGGGGGGGGGGGAGTTTGTAACACCCCTATATCCCACATAGGTGAATTGTGAGAAGCCTTATGTGGATATATGGGCTCCAATTCCAGAACATAAGCACCTAGCACTTATCCTTTTCCAAAGAATAGCCCATGTGGTGTGGGTAGGTGTTTCGTTAACCGGTTCTGAACTTGGGTCGTTACAAATGGTATCAGAGCCAGGTTTGGTTCAAAGTATGTGGTTGTGTCCGCTAGTATAGGACGGGAGAACTTCCTTATACTGAGAGTCCATTCCTAAGTACCTAGCGCTTACCCTTTTCATAAAAGGTAGCCCATGTGGTGTGGGCAGGTGTTCCGTTGGCCGGTTCTGGATTTGGGTCGTTACAATGTTCATCTCTTTTTCGTGAATTCTTTCTAAGTTGGTCATTTAGCATTTACGCTCCTAATCCTTTATCTATCGGCTTATAGTAATTTATTATGGCCTTAACATGCCACTAACGGTTGCTTTCAATCTCATCATGTTGCTAGCAAGCTTGTCGACCCTAAACATGGTACTAGCGGTGTTTGTCTCGCCGGCCCTAAACATGGTACTAACGGGTTTATTTAAGTGGTCCTAACATACTTCTAATTTAGTGCTTGTTACAAGCGGTCCTAGTATGATACTAGTTCCAAACATGCATCATACATCACATCATTACAACCATGCAACCAACCAACCAAAATTACATCTCAATGGATCTTAATGGAAAAGAACTAAAATAAAATAAAATAAAATTCTAGGAAAACTAATTAATTACCCAACTCATATTGCCCACGCATTTAAAGATTTTGTTTAGCCCAATTATTTATTTATAATTTATTATTCGGGTTGATGCTTTTTTTAGGGCTAAAAGGGCCCACGAGAACTAACTAGCTCTTCCCCTTTACCTAGTTCGGAATAATACAGCGAAATAAGCGATTTCCTAAGACGGTCCTACAAAATGTTAGTAAGGTAGAAAATTAGAAAATATGCTAAAATTTAGAAATTTTCCTAAGTGATACTTGGAAGGTTCATGTTCTTAACATCTAAGCCAAAATTTTACCTAGTGGGCAAAAAGGGTCTCAGGGTGTCTTCAATGGCCTCGTGCCTACCTGGGATCATGCCGGGAGCCTTCTTGATATTGATCCTAAAAATTACAACAGCCACATACTGAGTTATATGCTCATTTAGTAGCTTTAAAAAAATTGATCTTGAACGGAAAAATTTTTTATTTCAGTTACCGATGTGTTTTGGGGATCTCTGGCGCTCTGGGAGTCCAAAGAAGCACTAAACCTTCAAGTAAGGATTTTTTAACCCTTTGTAACAACATAGGCAATAAAGAAAAGAGAATTAGTAGGGCTGTAAGATTTGAAATTGGCAGCCAAGATAATTTTAAAAAGGCTACGGTGACTTACCAGGGCTTAGAAGCGAGTATGGAACTGATTTCACCAGAAACGAGTGCAAAAACACAAAACTTGGATTAACAATGATCTACCAACAATTTACAGCAAAAATATAAGGCCTTTAGGTGGTAGTAAAAAAAATTGAAAGAGGGATATAAAAGGATTTAGATTTACACCAATGAATTCGGGTTCACCGGTATTTGTAGGATTGTTTTTGTGTCCCCGATGGGTTTCTCTTCAATCTGATGAATCTAAGAAAAATATAAAATTAAATAATATTCCAATACTCTAGAATAACTAACAATCAAACCAAGGAGGGCTGACTTACATAGGTTTGTTGGAGGGATAAGGGGAGACAGGAACATGTGAGAAGATGATTGAATGGTTGTCCACGGCTTCGTTGTGGTTTAAGCGATGAAATACTCGCTACTAGTTGCTCACACTCATGAACGGAATAGAAGAATATTGTCGAGGCTAGAAAGAAAAGAAAATTTGATGGAGAATTGAAGGTGGAGGCCAAAATTTTTCTTTTCTTTATGAAATGTTGCTTGACGGCTTGTTGGGTGAGAAGAGTCCAAGATACTAGTTTGCCTAGGCTTTAATTGCTTGAGGCGCACCAAGCTTTTTGACCTAGAGGAAGCTACGGGAAAATAAGAAAACAATGAGAAAGAGTTTTATTTAGTGTATAATGACTTTATTGTGTATTTGTTAACAAAGTAAATATAAGTAAATAAATTTAATTGAATTTGATTTTGAAGAGAAAAACAAAATTCTAGAAAGGGTGCCACTACAGGAGTTATTTTATTACTATCATTATTTTATTTATTTACTTATTAATATTAGTATTATTATTATTATTATTATTATTATTATTATTATTTATTTCTATGGTTATTACACAATTATTACTTGGGTATCAGGCCTAGGATGAACCAAGGCCTAATAAAACCCATCAAAATCAAAAACTATGATACATTCCTATTAAGCCCACCTACTAGCTATATATAAATAGAGTATTTCCTTACTTTCCCCTACGTCTTTACACTGCAACTATACTGGCTTGAGTGTCGAAGGGGTCTTCCTCAGGACACACCCGAAGTCCTCCTAATACCCTTTTTCTCTATCTTTGTATACAGGTAATCGGAGCCGGCCGATCATCAAGAGTCTCATCCGTCTAACCTGCAATCCTATATAGTTTAATTATCAAATTGCGCCATCTGTGGGAATGGCTAAAGGTCATCTGATCACTATTGCAGCACCCTTTACGGCTGTGTCGAAGGCCCGGCAACCCAAAGCCATCTTCATGGGTTAGACGGCACAAAATGGCATCACAGCCGAACGGATGGCAGGCGACCATAGGCCTGGACCTTGGATTGGCATAGATGCACTAGTTCTATGTTGTACAAGGCGAATCTAGCTAGATTTGGCTCCAGTCCCGCCATCGCCACTATCAAAACGAGATTGACCAGATTTCAAGCCTCATTTAATTTCAATTATTGTCAAAATTCTACAAGACATGGTTTTTCCTCGGCTAATGGCTTTTGATGACAGGAATCTTTATCGATCGGGAGAACTTGGAAGAGGCCATAACAGTGCCTTCTTGCCAGCAAACTTCAGGTTTGGCTTCTTGAAAAAACTATGAACGTCCAAGAAACCCAATTGGGTCCACAATGGCGTGGGATTCAGAAATTAAAATTCAGTTGTCCACTACGAGTGGAACATGGAAGAGGCCATGTGGGATACGAAACTTGCAAGAAAAAAAAGATAAAGTCCTCGTCATAATGAAGGAAAGCCAATTCTGGCTTAAACGGTTGAACCAGCCAGAAGAGATGGTCACGCACCAACAGAAAGCAAGAAAGGAAAAAATTTTGTGGGACATGGAACTTCTGGAACGAGAGATTCTTGCGTCCACCCTTGTGGACGTACACCATTGTCTGAAACTCTAACGGTGTTAATACTAGATGGATAAGCTAATTTTTTATTTTTAAATTTTGACACTAATTGGAGAGACAATCATGATATTTTGAAATTAAAATTAAAAATAAGATAATTACATCTCATTATCTCCATTAAACAACAAGGATTGATCATTTTCAACAATTGTGGTAATTAAAAGAAAACTAAAATTGTGTGATTTTTATGTAATGAGCTAGCCTAAATAAATAATTCTTCTTCTTTTTTGTTTTCTCCTCCCCTCTCTCTACCACTTCTTTGCTTGTTTTTTATTTCACAAGGTAAGGAAAATGATACTTTAATTAGAAAATGAAGTGTATATTGATTTCATATTTTACGATAATCATGATATTTTGAATATAAAATTAATAAGAAAATAATCATATCATTTTTAATATTTTTGTCCATAGTCTTAGACTGTAGACCGACAAATTTATACATTAATATAACATAATTAGATACAAAAAAAATAGTCACAGACACCAGAACAGTAGTTTTAGACACTAAACTAATAAATTTATACACCAATATAACATAATTAGACACCATTAAAGTATTACTAGATACTAGTACAACAATTTTAGATACCAAAATAGCAGTACTAGACATCAAGATAATAGCACTACACATTAGACTAACTAATTTATACATCAATGTAACATAATTAGACATTAGATAGACAGTACTAGACATCATAATAATAATTATAGATATCAGAACAAACAGTTCTAGACACTATATCAGCGAATATATGGCGCCAATTTCATATACACTACACACCAAATTACAAAGATGCTAGCATTTTTGTTTGAAAATGGAAAATTTTTTCTCTGTAAAAATAATTTAAGTTTTAAAAATTATTTATTCCATGATTATAGAAATTATCTAAAATGGTAACTCCCTTCCTTAATAATAACTACCATATCTACCCCATAATTACATATATTTATTTAAAATTACAACTTCTCATATTTTAGTAATAACTACCTAACACCATTAGCTTTACTGTTAGTGGTCTATATACATCATGGTGGACATTCTCAAGGGAGATTCTACATTGACGTTGCGGCAACTATTGAATAAAATGACAAAAAATAAAATAGTAATATATAAAAGATTTTTACCGGTTACCTGCTTCTCTCGGTTGTAAATGTAAATAAGTTTAGTTTATTAAAGGAATAAAGTGTAAAAAGATAAAATAATGTGTAATATTATATTTAAAAATTTTAGTAAATATAATTGTTAACATGTTAGTATTGAATAATTTAGATAGAAGTAAGACAAATGGTATTAAATAGTGGTAAATAGTTTGAGAAAAAGAAAGTTAATGTCACGAGTTTGATTTAAGGTGAGACAAAAGTAAAAAAAATAGTATTAAATAATTTGAGAGAAATAGCAGTATGTATTAACAGAACAAGAAGATGGTGGGTGGAATGAAAAAAAAATGAGAATTAATGTGATAAATTTGATTTAATATGAAGAAGTGAATTAATATAGGAGTAGTAGTTGTGTTTGTTGGTAAGAGGAGTTAATACATGATTTAGGGTAAATTAAACCTTTTGTAACCACAATTCAGTACTTTCAAGATTTTTCATATTTTTTTTGTAGCTAATCACCTTTAAAAATTACTGATGCGCAGTTTTTCATTTTTTTAATCATTTTTTAAGACTTTTATCACTTGTTTTTCTGTTTATTGCCTTTTTTTACTGTAAATCACTTTTTTTTATTTCTATCACTTTTATTAAACCGTTATCACCTATAAAATAATATTATCACCTTTTTTAAAATTTTTATCCCCTTTTCATAAATTTTATCGCCTTTTACTAAATTTAATAGCTTTTTAAATTTTATCCCTTTTTATCATGTTTTAAATAATATTATCACCTTTTTACAAAGATTTTCACCTTCTCATAAATTTTAGCATCTTTTCCTAATTTTTTATCATTTTTTAAAAATTTTTATAATTTTTTTAAAATTTTTATCAGTTTTTACGCTTTTTTCAAATTTTTATCATTTTTCTAAATTATTGTCATCTTTTATACGAGTTTATTGCCTTTTCATATCCTTTAAGGGTTAATGATAACATCCCCCTATGGTCTAATGTAACTTACACTTTACCCCCAATCTTTAAAAAGTAATACTTTACCCCAACTTCATTTGTAGTGTTTTACAACAACTCCTGACATCTAAAATTGAAACATCTGATAACTAAATTTCATTAATTTAAAGATTTTTCATATTTGTTTCATTGTTAATTGAGCTTCAAAAAATATTAAAATGATTTTACACGAAAAAAATGGATATACAAAAATGAATAAGTCAAGCACTAATTTAGCGGGTAATTTTTTGGCCAATGTGGTTCACAAAGTGGCCCTTAAATACATACCAATGATATAAATTCTAGGTAAAACGGTTAAAAAACTGGCCCCTAACTGTGTACCGGCGGTTTCAACTCAGACCCCTTAAATTGAACCACAATACCTCACAATTTGTACCACAAAAAAATGTGGTTCATATTATGGGCCCCAAAAAGCTTACCACAAATGCAACGGTTGCATAAAATGACCTCTCAAATTAAACCACAAGGGCCCGGAAAGTGCACAACCGAAAATCAGTTAATATTCTGGCCCGAAAAGTCAACCACTAATTTAGCGCTTTATTATGGGGGAATGTGGTTCATAAAGTGGCCCCTAAATACAAACAAGTGGTATAAATTCTACGTAAAGCGATTAAAAAACTTTCCCCTAACCATGTATCAACAGTTTCGACTTAGGGTCATTAAATTGAACCACAAAACCCCACAATTTGTACCACAAAAAAATGCGGTTCATATTATGGCCCCCAGAAAGCTCACCACAAATACAACGGTTGCATAAAATGGCCCATCAAATTAAACCACAAGGGCCCAGAAAGTGTAACACAGAAAAGCAATTAATATTCTGACCCCAAAAAGTCAACCATTAATTTAGCGGTTTATTTTTTGGGGAATGTGATTCACAAAGTAACCCTTAAATACATAGCAGCGGTATAAATTTTAGGTAAAGTGGTTAAAAAATTAATTTTTTGAATCTAAAATGATGCAAACGGTTTTTTCATTGTAATTATAATATGGCCTTTCTCTTCGCCCTAATGCTTTTTGTCTTTCAAAACATTGTTTAGGACTCAATTAGAAACTTCATAAGTTTTAGGACTAAGTTGATAAAATACTAAAAGTTTTATGCCTGAAAGTTTCGTTTGTGGTAACGCTTTTTTCTCTAACTAAACGCATTTTTTTCTCTAACAAACGTTGTTGTTCCCTCTTAAACACTTTTTTTCTTTTTGAAATGTTTTTTTATTAAATGTAGTTATTAGTTCACCAAATTTAATTATTTTTAATTTCAACAGTTAATAAATTATTTAATAATATATATCAAAATGGTTGCAACTTATTTTTTATTTTTCAAAATTTATTTATCATCGTATTTTCCATTTTTTCTACTATTATTACATATTTAGTAACATGGTTTTCAAAAGTAAAAAGTAAGTTATGGAAGAGTTTTACTCGTTAACTGGCTTGTTTCGATTAGACAGATAAAATAATTTGTAATATTATATTAAATAATTTATTAGTGGTAAATAATTTAGGTAGAAATAAGAAAAATTGTATTAAATAGTTTGAGAGAAAGAGAGAAAATGTGATGAGTTTGATTTAATGTGAGATAAAAGTAAAATAAAACCAGATTTAAAGAAGTTGAGAGAAGGAACATCATGCATTAATAGAATAAGAAAATGGTGGGTGGAATAAAAAAGGAATAAGGATTAATGTGAGAAATTTGAATTAATATGAAGAAGTGAATCAATATAAGAGTAGTAGTTGTGTTGTTTAGAAAGAGGGAGTTAATATAACTAATGAAGGTAGATAGGTGAAGGGAAGGAGGTGTGGAAATAGAAGTTCAGAAGTTTTAAGTGCATCTTTTCCATATTTGTATCACAACATCAGATTAATGTAGACATGTGAGAAGAGAATGTAAGTGTCAATTATAGGTAAATCATAAAGTGATGATGTATGAATTATAAAGAGTTTATGAAGGATTAGCTCAGTAGCGATACTTAATTGATTTGTGAATGTTTAATTTTGAAGGTTTGCTAAGTGCGTAATAGAAGAGTTAAAAGTAAGAGCCTTTCTAACTAAAACACATTTGTTTGGACTAAATCGCTTTTGTTTTTCACCAAATCGCATTTGTTTGGACTAAATTGCTTTTGTTTTATTAAGTCACCTTTTTCGCGAATGAGATGTTTTTATTACTAATAAAATGGTGATGATGAGTTAGAGTTATGTTACATATAAAAGCGATGAACAGGATAAGTATGGGCGACAATTGATAGGAAAAGGCGATAACGAATGCAAAAAGTCAATAAAGTAATAATCAATTATTTTCACATAAAAGTAATCACTTTTTCTGGCTCATTATCATTTTTTTCCTTTTTGCAAAATTGATGTTCGCCTTAAATTTTTTTTCACATTTATTGGTTTTTAAACGCTTTTTATGCTATCTTGTCAACTTTTTTATATTTTTTGTCCCTTTTTTTTATATAATAGGGGACCCATGATTTTAAACCACAAAAAGTGTGGTGTATATTCAGGACCCCTTATTGGAAACCACATATTTAATTGTAAGTCACAGAGTTAGTGGTTCATAATTTAGGAGTTAGTTGTTTAACTTCAGGTCACCTAAATTTTAACCACAATTGTTGTGATTTGCAATCAGAGTTCTAACGCGGTTTACTTCTCAGGCAAACACATTTCTGGATCCCTTATCACATTTTTAGGTCAGTCAAGCGGTTTCTAAACATTTTCAATTTTTTGTTTTGTTTAATCCTTTTCACTCACGTACTGCGGAAGGTCATCCACGTACTTCTCTCATGGCCACATCTTTACCCCCGCCACATTTACTATCTTAAATAGCTTAATAGACACTTCAGTGTCATATGCCATGCCCCCCAAGTTTCCCTCAGCATAGTACTTTGCTCTAGGCTCCGCTTAAATTTAGGTTATACCCAATATCCATGAAATGCTTGCTTGCCCATGTCTGTCATTGGAAATAATTCATATTGGACATGATCATTCAATAATCATTTGAAATGTAACTGATGTACATAATTTAGTAAAGTAATTCAGCTACGTAATAGTTACCTGCCATGACTGCCAAAAGCCACCACTCCCTTGAACAGCCCTGCTCAGACCATCCATATACAAGTACAAATTAGCCAATGTGACACTTCCCTAATTATACTTTGCCAGTTGAGATGTGTCTGCTACAGCTAAAATTCACCATGTATAAAAGTTACTCGTGATTGTGTCACAGATATGGTGGTGCTAAGAAAGGTTGCTAGGAAAACACAAACCAAGTGATTCTTTCTCTCCATAGTATTTAAGCGGTAGCCTCTGTACGTGTCAATTACTATTTTAAAACTCACATTTCTCTTTTGATAGAATATCTCCCAACCATCACCGACTAGCGGTTGCAAGCAGATACATCTTTGCATATTTCCACATCAATAGGTATCATATTGCCACTACAGTGCAACCTAGTGATTGCTGCAAAATATGCAGGTAACATGGTCATATCTCTTATAGTTGGGAAGTGAAATGTGTGTGTGGTATCACACAAAAAATGGATAAGTGCAAGAACTAAGTGTCTGTCGCAATAGTTAGACTTTAGTGCTTTAACTGTGTTGAACATACTCGTTGCTCTAATTATATCTTTCACAGTCTTTGGAATTCATTAAAACACTCCAACAGTGGCTTCATGCTGCCATATCCACGGTATGCGCTGAGCCTATTCTATACATATCAAACTACATGTCACAATATGAAAACTGCAAGTAACCTGAAATCGAACAAAAAAGGGGTAACAATTTTACAAACAATGATATTCTTTAACAATAATAGCGTTTCGTTAATAATAACTCTTTTTAGATTACACAATCACTGTATTGAATTACGTTTCGCATTATTTGAATTTTTTGCACGTTTTTACAATCTTAATCATTTTTTATAGTTCTTTCACTTTTTTAAATTATTATCACTTTTATTAAATTTTAATCGCTTTTATAAAATACTTGTCTTATTTTCTATTTTCTTGGCTTTTTAAAATAATATTATAGCCCATTCTTGCTTTTTTATTAGTTATCGCATTTTTTGTTTTTATTTCACCTTTTTCAAATCCTTATCACTTTTTTAATTATCATCATTTTTTTTAATTCTTAATAACCTATTAATAGTTCTTATTGACTATTTATAATTTTTATCACCTTTTTTACAAATTTATCACATTCTTAATCACCTTTTTAAAATATTTACCACATTTTTTAATTATTATCACTTTTTTTAATTTTTACTCACCTATTAATAATTATTATCAACAATTTAGAATTTTTATTGCCTTTTTAAAATACTTCAAGCCTTTTCTAATTTTCTTTTGCTTTTTTAAATAATATTAATGCATTTTTTAGTTTTTATTTTATCACATTTTTTTTACATATTTATCACATTTTTTTATCACCTTTTTAAAGTATTTATCACTTTTTTTAATTATTATCAATTTTTTTTAATTTTTACTCACCTATTAATAATTATTATCAACTATTTACAATTTTTATCCCCTTTTTGAAATACTTCAAGACTTTTCTACTTTTCTTTGTCTTTTTTAAATAATATTAACTCATTTTTGTAGTTTTTTATTTTATCACTTTTTTTGACATATTTATCACATTTTTTTGTTTTTTTATCACTTTTTCTAATTATTATCACGTTTTAAAATTTTTATCACTTTTTTTTAAAGTTTTATTGCATTTATTAAATTTTGTGTATGGATTCTTATAATTTTTAAAAAAGTTTATAATTTAAAATTTTTATTGCTTTTTAAAAATTGGTATCACCTTTTTTATTTGTTTTCACTTTTTTGAAAATTTTGTGACTTTTTAGTTATAATCATCATTTTAGAGTTTTAGTCGCCTTTTTTCAATTTTTTTAATTATTTTATTAAAACTTTAACCTTTTTAAAATTTTATCACTTATTTCTAATTTTTATCTTTTTTCTATATATTTATCGCTTTCAATAATTTGAATCCCATATTTTAAAGTTATATTGCTTTTTTTACATAATATGTACCATTTTATTTCATTCTTTCTTCTCGTCTACAATAAATCTACAATAAAATCACCATCCTAATACACAATAAATCTACAACAAAATCCCTATGGCCTTTCATTCACAATAATGATTTTAGATGAATTATTTGAAGTTAGTTTTTTTTTTTTAACATCATACATATAAAATCCGGCAAGAAATTTTTAACAGTTTAAATAGGAACATACCGGGTGTGCAGGGTGAAAAATGTTGGACTCCAAGTCCAAATAGACAGTAATCATTGGCCGGAATTTCTTATGAGGTGTTAGTCTTTTGATCATAGATGTCTTCAAATTGCAGGGTAATTTTTCACAAAGTCTCCAGCAGCACTGTAACACCCCAATTTTATAAATCTTAATTTTGAAAGATAACTTCAATTCCTAGAATTATAAACATTTAATTAAAAATAATGTAAGAAATATGAGGTAAAACATTTCCTTTTAATCTATTTTCTAAATAATAAGATTATTAAATGAAATAAGAGTAATGAAGTGACAATCCCAGGAAAACTAACATACGGATAATGTCCCAATTTAAACAAACCATATGTTTCTTTAGAAATCAAATAACACAAAGTTGAAACCTAGTCCTAGCCAGTTTTACTTTTGAGGGGCTATAGCGTACCCTCACTCGGTCTGCTCTGCATCCTGAACCTCATTATATGATTCAGTGTACTTTGTCTCCTCATAGTACTTACCTAAGAAAACATGTTAGAAAGAGGGTTGAGCACAACTTGCTCAGTAAGGGGAAAGTATCAAGCCCATCACGCGGATCCTAATATTCCCACAACAAACAACAGTGAATAATAAACTTTAAGTTATAGCAATTTAACTAAAGAACAATTTCATACAACATCATAACAACAATATTAAAGCATGCTTGAACTAATATGCATATGCATAATTCCTTCTACCAATTAAATCATATCTTATTGATCGATCATTTAATCCAATACTTAAATGCCATCCGACGAACCTAGGGTGGTGAGTGTGTACATCATCCACTTTCGGGATAACCCTTAGGCAGTGCCACTAAAGATGCCACCAACCCAGAGCCTCTCGGGATACCTACGCCAAGGTAGAGCCTCTCGTGATACCAGCCATAAGCATGGTCCCTTGCCAATTATGGTCTGCCAACACACAAATCATATCTCTATACTCCATGTGAATATCGGTTCATGACTAAGGACGGTCCGCTGCCACCCTAACATGCCCCTCGGGTTCGAATCGTCTGTTCCAAACTTTTCATCTAAATTTACGGCTTGTTAGGTCATGTAGATATGGTTCATCACCAACCTTGCATGCCTTGTGCTTTATTTTCTCTTGAAATCTTTTACTTAATGCAATCTTGTGTATGACAAACATGAATCATATGCAACAACCAACTAATGCATGATTGTAGCTCATTTTATTTAGTCCTTTTTAGTAAAGTGCCATGATTCTAATGCATTCTATTTCTTTTATCTTGTTCTCTTAGATTAGTGTTCCATGATCACATGACAATCAATGATATCTTTTTAAGTGTCTTTAAAATATCATCTCCTCTCCCATGAATTCTTTCTAAGTTTGTCATTTAGTATTTACGCTCCTAATCATTTATCTACCATCTTATAGTAATTTATTACGGCCCTAACATGCCACTAACGGCTGCTTTCAATCTCATCACGTTGCTAGCGAGCTTGTCGGCCCTAAACATGGTATTAACGGTACCGATGTTTGTCTTACCGGCCCTAAACATGGTACTAACGGGTTTATGCAAGCAGTACTAACATACTCCTAATTTAATTCTTGTTATAAACAGTCCTAGCATGATACTAGCGCCAAACATACATCATATATCACATCATTACAACCATGCAACCAACCAACCAACCAAAATTACATCTCAATGAAAGAGAACTAAAATAAAATAAAATAAAATTCTAAGAAAACTAATTAATTACCCAACCCATCTTGCCTACGCATTTAAAGAATTTTTTTAACACAATTGTTTACTTAGAATTTATTATTCGGGTTGATGCCTATTTTGAGCCTAAAAAGGTCCACGAGAACTAACCCGCTCTTCTACCTTACCTAGTACAAAATAATATGCGAAATGAGGCAATTTCTTAGGATGGTCCAACAAAATGTTAGTAAGGTAGAAAATTAGAAAATTAGAAAATATGCTAAAATTTAGAAATTTCCCTAAATGGTACTTACAAGGTTCATGTTCTTGGCATCTAGGCCAAAATTTTACTTAGTGAGCAAAAAGGGTCTTGGGGTGTCTTCGGTGGCCTCGTGCCTATTTGGGATCATCCTGGGAGCCTGTTTGATATTGATCCTAAAAATTACAGCAGCCACGCACTAAGTTATATGCTCATTTAGTAGCTGAAAAAATTTATCTTGGAAGGAAAAAGTTTTTATTTCAGTTACCGATGTGTTTTCGAGATCTTTGGCGCTCTTGGAGTCCAAAGAAGCGCCAAGCCTTTAAGTAAGGATTTTCTAACCCTTTGTAACAAAATGGACAGCAAGGAAAAGAGACTTATTAGGGCTGTAAAATTTGAAATTGGCAGCCAAAAGAATTTACGGAGGCTTACCGGGGCTTAGGAGCAAGTAGGGGTTAGATCGTATCAGAAATGAATTCCCAACTTAGAATCTTGAACAAGGAAAACCTAGGAATGAAATATGGAACAAAATAATGTATTTAGGTGCTGGAAAAAAAAATTAAAATAGTGATATAAAGGGATTTAGACTCACACAAAATGCATTTGGAATCACCGGTGTGCATAGGATTGGTTTTATGTCTCGATAGGATTTATTTTTGATCTGATGAATCTAGGTAAAAATATGGAATTAATTTAATATCCCAATACTTTTGAAAACCATGAATCAAAGCATAAAGGGGTGGACTTACATGGTCTGATGGAGGAATAAACAATTGTAGCAACCTACGAGAAGAGAACTCGAAGGGTGATGGATAGCTTCCTCGTCGAGACAGAAAATAAACATCCAATTTCTTGGTGTGGCTTAGGCAGCAGTTTAGTGGGGGAGAAGAAAAGGAGAAAATGGTAGCAAGCTTTTAGGTTTTAATTTACAGCCATTTGGATCCTTGACCTAGGAACATCTGGCAAAAGAATAACGAATAATAATATTAATAAAAGAGTTTAAGTTATATTAAGATAATAATGACGGTGTTTAAAATAAGGAAAATATTGATATATAAACATTTCAAGGAGGCATGCAGCTGAAACATTTTAGAATAAGAATTAGGGTTAGTTGGGAACTTATTCCATGTAACGGTAGCACGAACTCGGTTTAAATTGTATACATGCATATGCTAAATTTTTCTTTGAAACCTAAGCAAATGAATTCAGAATTGAGTGAGATAAATTTCTCTTTACTTATTTTTGCGAGAAGAATCCAATGGTGCTCCCAGATTTTCCATCCGATGCTCGGTTAAAAATGAGAAAAATTCCCCCAGCCTAAAGAAAATGACTTTGAGCTTCCGGTTTGGAATTTGACTTAATAACCACTAAAGGAATTATCTAAGGACCAAGATTCTTTATTTTATATTAATTTTCTAAATTGATAGGTAAAATTACAAAAATGCCGTTGAGGGTAAAATTGTAATTTTTGCATTTAGTGTTTTTTTGTAATCTTTTTATTTTTTTGTTTTCTTAATTTGTTTTAGGGTTATTATAGCCTCTTCCCCTTAAAAGAAATTTGTCCTCAAATTTGAAAGAGGGTGTTAAGAAGTACCTTAAAGCTGCAGATACTTCTTCCAAAGCTGATCCTCAACTTCCCAGGTTGTTTATTGCTATCCATGATTATTTTAAATAACCTTTACCAATTGAATGACTTTGTGGAGTAGAACCTTTTCTCTACGATCCAAAATGGCCAAAGGCTCTTCAACGTAAGTCAAACCCTCGCGCAACTACAACAGCTCCCATGGAATAACATGTGCTGGATCTAGCTGATAATTTTGAATATTGCTCATGTGGAACACATTATGAATTCCAACAAAATTAGGTGGTAAAGTGACTCTATCAGCCACCTCTCCAACCTGCTCTAAAACCTCAAAAGGTCCAAGAAAGTGTGGGGCTAACTTTCCTTTCACTCCAAAGCGTTGAACTCTTTTCGTCAATGAAACCTTTAGAAACACATGATCACCAATGGAAAACTCCAAGGGACAACACTTCTGGTTTGCATAACTCCGCTGCCTATCTTAAGCTGCTACCAATAGTTGTTTGATTATTTTGACCTTATCTGAAGTTTGTTGTACCAAATCCGGTCCTAATAAAGGCTTGTCAGCCACTTCTTCCTAACACACCAGAGTACGACAACTACGACCATACAAAGCCTTATATAGGGCCATCTGAGTGCTGGAGTGATAGCTATTATTATAAGCAAACTCCACTAGTGGCAAGTCATTATCCCAAGAGTTCTTGTAATCTAGTGCACAAGGTCTAAGCATATCCTCAATTGTTTGTATATTCTTCTTGGACTACCCATTTGTCTGTGGATGATAAGCGATGCACATTAGTGTCACAGTGCCCAACTATTCTTGTAAAGCCTGCCAAAATTATGATGTGAATCGTGGATCCCTATCAGAAACAATGCTCCTCGGTACTCCATGAAGACAAACTATCTCAGATATGTATAATTCAGCTAATCAAGCTATAGGCCAAGTTTTTTGGATTGCCAAAATGTGGGCTGACTTGCTTAACCGATCAATTATAACCCAAATCACATCATGTCAATGATGACTAGTAGGTAGCCTAACTATGAAATCTATTGCAATGTCATCCCACTTCCATTGAGGAATCTCCAATGGCTGTAGCAGTCCTCTAGGTCTCTGATGTTCTACTTTGACCTTCTGACAAGTCAGACATGTAGGTAGGTACAAACTCAACAATATCCTTCTTGATGCCACTCCACCAAAAGCTTTTCTTCAAATCATGGTACATCTTGGTGCCCCCCGGGTGGATGGTTAACCGAGATGCGTGTGCCACCAATAAAACATCATACTTCACCTCACTACTTTCAGGGACAACAAATCTATTTTGAAATTTTAAGGTACCATTCACATCTAAACTAAATCCTTTCTGCCCCAGAACTGACCATTCTCGGTATTATGGATTCTCCTTTTGAGCCTCTTTGACCCTTGCCATAAGTGTAGGCTCTGTATGCAAACTAGGCATGAGAACCTGGGGTCTCTCACTTAAACCCCCAAGCTCAGGTAACTGAACTCTTCTAGTAGTTTCCACTCAGAAACCACCATAGCATTCAATTTAGCACCCATTTTTCTACTCAAAGCATCAACCACTAGGTTAGCCTCACATGGGTGATACTGAATCATGCTATTATAATTAGAAAGATATTCAACCCAATGATGCTATCAGTTATTGAGTTTCTTCTGTGAAAGTAGATACTGTAGGCTTTTATGATCAGTAGATAATGTCTCCAAAGCTTTAATGCATGTATGACAGCTGCCAATGCCAGATCATGAGTTGGGTAATTAAGCTCATGAGGCTTAAACTGCCTACATCCAAAAACAATCACCTTTCTCACCTACATCATTACACAGCCAACCCCTGATGTGATGCATCTGTATAAACTACAAAATGACTTCACCCATCAAGAAGAGTAAGAACAGGTACAAAGACTAACCATTTCTTTAAATCCTGGAAACTATTTTCACACTGCTTGGTCCACTGGAATGGTTGATCCTTCTTAGTTAGTTGCGTCAAATGGTGTGCAAGCTTCAAATAACCTTCTACAAAACATCTATAATACCTAGCCAAACCCAAGAAATTCCGAATCTTAGACATGGCCTTCAATTGTTGCCAGTTCACCACAGCTTCAACCTTACCAGGATCCACTGAAATTCTTTCCTTAGTTACCATATGGCCTAAAAAGGTGGCACTATCCAACCAAAACTCACACTTGCTCAGCTTTGCATACAGCTTATGTTTCTTCAATGTCTGAAGTGCAATCCTCAAATGTTCTCTATGACTTTCAGCATCTGGTGAGTAAATCAGAATATCATCCATAAAAATGATGACAAACTAAACTAGGTATGGTTGGAGCACCCTATTCATTAGGCCCATGAAAGATGTGGGTGCATTCGTTAATCCAAAAGGCATCACTAAAAACTCATAATGCTGATAATGAGTCCAAATGCTGCCTTTGACACATCTCCCTTTTTGATTTTTAGTTGATAGTACCCAAACCTTAAGTCAATTTTAGAGAACACTGATGATCCGCTCAGCTGATCAAACAGGTCATCAATCCAAGGTAAAGGGTACATATTCTTTATCATCACCAGATTCAGCTATCGATAATCAATGCACAGCCTCAAGCTGCCATCCTTTTTCTTCACGAATAAAACAGGAGCACCCCAAGGTAAAGTACTTGGACGTATGAACCCCTTTTTAAGTAGCTCTTGTAATTGACTTTTTAGTTTAGCTATTTTTGAGGTAGCCATTCGATAAGGTGCTTGAGAGATAGAAGCCATTCCTGGTAATAAATCGATGGTGAAATCGATATCCTAGCTATGTGGCATTCCAAGTAACTCATCTGGAAACACTTTTGGCAATTCTTCCACGATGGGAATACCAACTACTGATTCAGGGTTCTCCAACTCTGTCTACACATAAGCCAAATAGCCAACACCACTCTGTTGAAGATATGTATCAGCTTGCAAACTAGAAATTAAGATTAGAGTAAAACTCTTTTTATCCCCCCAACAAATTGCACTTCTAACCCATCAGGCAAAGAGAAGCTAACTAGCTTCTGATAACAATCCACCTTAGTATGGTGCGGATGTAGCCAATCCATGCCCAAAATACAATCAAATTCAGATATCCCAAGCACAAAGAGGTCAATGTCTAGATCGTGTTCTTTGACAGAAATCGAGCAAGATTGAAGTACACGAGTAGAACTCATACTAGTGTCTGATGGTGTAGAAACCACTAATATGAATGGAAGCTTTTTAACAAGCATGCCTAATTGATCAACTAGTCTAGGAGATATAAAAGAATGTATAGACCCCGAGTCTATAGGATCTCTAGGAAGAAACCCAGAAATAGAAAGAGTACCTATGACCAATTCAAACAATTACTAACCTAAGCATGCCACTACCATGAACTTGAAATTAAAGGCTATAATTAAAAGCTATAAATTACAGTGTACCTTGTACCACACCTAGAGCATCTTCTGCCTCCTCGGTTGTCACTGCATAAACAAGTCTTGCCATACAAGGTTTCTTTGTTGGTGGTCATGCCGGTGCTACTGGTAGAGCATGTGCTGCTAATGGAGTATCCATCTTAGGACATTGCTTGGATAGATGCCCTATCTCTTGGCAGGAGAAATAGGCCACACACCGCCCTCCAATTGGGTGAAAGAAATAGCAAGTCTGACATCTAGGCTCTCCCTAGCCCTGAAAAATTGGTCGCATTGTAGGCCTTCTTGCCCCATTAAGCTATAGTCAGGTAGCTCTGCTATCGATTGGCTAACCCCTGCCAAAATGTTGTCGACCCTGAATAGGCATCGGTCATGCTATAAGATGAAAACTGCTTGCATGTGTAGGTCGTGATGGAATACGACCCCAACTAGTGTCAACAGGTCTAGATAGCTGCTTATCTCATCCTTGCCTCACCCTGTTGAGCTAAGGATACTGCCTTCTTAAAGGTATCAATCTATTTCATAATCAACCTATCTACCAGCTCGTCACGCAAACCATTAACATACCTCTTGATTTTCCTTGTTTTATGTGCCACAATGTGCTCAGCATAACAGGCCAAGGCATTAAATCTAGCTGTGTACTGATCTACTGTCATGCTCCCCTGTACCAGTGCAAAAAACCCCTACTATTTTCTATCCCTTATGGCCACAAAGAAGTATCAACCATAAAAAGTCTGCACGAAAGTCTCTCAAGTGATATATTCACCCTTAGTCTGCGGAACCCCTGGTCAAGTGGCCTCCCACCATGTCTGGGCCTCCTCAACCAATCTAAAGGTATCTAAATCCACCTTGTCCTCTTTTGGAATTCTCAAACCTGAAAGTGTCCTCTTCGAAACCCTAATCCACTCATCAGCTTTGGTAGGGTTAACCCCACCAATATACTCACCAATTAGCCTCTTGAACCGCTCAAGTAGGTCGGCTTTATGCTAACATCTGGCTGGGGCATGAGGCTGCTGCTCCTACTCATTCAAATTCTGAAAGTACTGACCTAAGGCAATAACTGTTTGACGCAATGGATAGTCATTGGCCTATTGACCAAGATTCTGGGCTTGTTGCCCATGATTCAGGATGTCCTGTCTGTGCACTTGAGCATGCTAACCTTGATCTCGTGGGGGTCATCCCTAACCACAAGCTTGCTGCTCATCCTGTGTGCCTCGTCCAAACCCTAAGGCAGGGTACTCATGTAGGTTCATGACCTAAAAAAGAAAAGGTTTAGTCTAACCCAGGCAATTTCTTTTTTTACAGCCTTTAATTTATAACACTATGTGGGGTTCTAGGTAGCTTCTATCTTATTTTAGTTGTTGGATTATTTAGTGCATTGTTTTACGAGTCCCCTTATTAAAAGCCAAGTTGTTAACTTTTGTTTCTAACCTTACTAGTATATTATGCTCAATTATGGAAACTTTTCAAAACCTACCCAAGGTCCTTAACCTAGGCAAACAAACAAGAAGCATACTTACTGAGTGAGGTCGCTACCTTCCTCAAATTTGGCTCTGATACCAAACTGTAACATCCCCAATTTTATGAATCTTAATTTTGAAAGATATCTTAAATTCCTAGAACTATAAAGCATTTAATTAAAATTAATTTAAGAAATATAAGGTAAAACATTTTCTTTTAATCTATTTTCCAAATAATAAGAGCATTAAATGAAATCAGAGTAATGAAGTGACAATCAAAGGAAAACTAACACATGGATAATGTGCCAATTTAAACAAAGCATATGTTTCTTTAGTAATCAAATAACACAAAGTTGAAACCCAGTCCCAGCCAGTTTTACTTTCGATGGGCTACAGCGTACCTCAACTCAATCTGCGCCACATCCTGAACCTCATTATATGGTTCAATGTTCTCTATCTCCTTACAATACTCACATAAAAAAACATGTTAGAAGGAGGGGTAAGCACCACTTGCTCAGTAAGAGGAAAGTATCATGCCCATCACGTGGGTCTTAATATTCTCACAACAAACAACAGTGATTAATAAACTTTAAGTCATAGCAATTTAACTAAAGAAAAATTCCATACAACATCATAACAACAATATTAAAGCATACTTGAACTAATATGCATATGCATAACTCTTTTTACCAATTAAATCATATCTTATTAATTGATCTTTTAATCCAATACTTAAATGTTGTCGTACAAACATAGGGTGGTGAGTGTGTACATCACCCACTATCGGGATAACTCTTAGGTAGTGCCATTAGGGATGCCACCAAGCCAGAGCCCCTCGAGATACCTACGCTGAGGTAGAGCCTCTCGTGATACCAGCCATAAGCATGGTCCCTCACTAGCTATGGTCTAGCAGCGCACAAATCATATCTTCATACTCCGTGTTAATATCGGGTCATGACTAAAGACGGTCCGCTACCACCCTAACATACCTCTCGGGTTCAAATTGTTCATTCCAAACCTCTCGTCTAGATTAACGGCTTGCTAGGTCATGCATATATGGTTTGTCACCAACCTTGCATGGCTCGTGTTTTATCTTACTCTTCAAATCTTTTACTTAATACAATCTTGTGTATGAAAAACATCAATCATATGCAACAACCAATTGATGCATAACTTTAGCTCATTTTATTTAGCCTGTTTAGTAGAGTGCCATGATTCTAATGCATTCTATTTCTTTTATCTTGTTATCTTAGCTTAGTGTTCCATGATGACATGAAAATCAATGATATCTTTTTAAGTGTCTTTATGATATATGTTCATCTCCTCTCCCATGAATTCTTTCTAAGTTTGGCATTTAGTATTTACGCTTCTAATCATTTATCTACCGTCTTATAGTAATTTATTATAGCCATAACATGCCACTAACGGTTGCTTTCCATCTCATCACATTGCTAGCAAGCTTGTCGGCCCTAAACATGGTACTAGCGGTATTGGTGTTTTTCTTACCGGCCCTAAACATGGTACTAACAGGTTTATTTAAGCGGTACTAACATACTCCTAATTTAATTCTTATTACAAACAGTACTAGTATGACACTAGTGCCAAACATACATTATATATCACATCATTACAACCATGCAACCAACCAACCAAAATTACATCTCAATGGAAGATAACTAAAATAAAATAAAATAAAATTCTAGGAAAACTAATTAATTACCCAACTCATGTTGCCCATGCTTTTAAAGTTTTTGTTTAGCCTAATTGTTTACTTAGAATTTATTATTCGGGTTAATGCTTATTTTGGGTCTAAGAGGACCCACGAGAACTACCCCGCTCTTCTCCCTTACCTAGTATGGAATAATACAGTGAAATGACACAATTTCCTAAGACGGTCCTACAAAATGTTAGTAAGGTAGAAAATTAGAAAATATGCTAAAATTTAGAAATTTTCCTAAATGGTACTTAGAAGGTTCATGTTCTTGGCATCGAGGCTGAAATTTTACCTAGTGGGCAAAAAGGGTCTCAGGGTGTCTTCGGTGCCCTCGTGCCTATTCGGGATCGTACTGGGAGTCTTCTTGATATTGATCCTAAAAATTATAGTGGCCACACCCTAAGTTATATGCTCGTTTAGTAGCTGTAAAAACTGATATTGGAAGGAAAATTTTTCATTTTGGTTACTGATGTGTTTTCGGGATCTCTAGCGCCCCTGGAGTCCAAAGAAGCGCCAAACCTTCAAGTAAGGATTTTCTAACCCCTTTGTAACAACATGCACAGTGAGGAAAAAAGAAATATTAGGGCCGTAAAATTTGAAATTGGTAGCCAAAATAATTGTTTTTAAAAAAACTATGGTGGTTTACTGAGGCTTAGGAGCAAGTAGAGGTTATATCGTATCGAAAATGAGTGCACAGCTTAGAATCTTAAACAAGGAAAACCTAGAAATGAAATATAGAACAAAATAACGTATTTAGGTGCTGGAAAAAAAATTAAAAGAGTGATATAAAGGGATTAGACTTACAGAAAATGCATTTGGAATCACCGATGTGCATAGGATCATTTTTATGTCTCGATGGGGTTTATTTTCGATCTGATGAATCTAGGTAAAAATATGGAATTAACTTAATATCCCAATACTTAGGAAAATTGAGAATCAAAGCATAAAGCGGTGGACTTACATGATCTGATGGAGGAATAAGCAATGATAGCAAATCACAAGAAGAGAACCTGAAGGATTTGGATGGCTTCCTCATCAAGACAGAAAATAAACGTCCAATTTCTTAGTGTGTCTAAGGCAACAGTTTGGTGGGGAGAAGAAAAGGAGAAAACAGCAGCAAGCTTTTTGGTTTTAATTTATAGCCACTTAGATCCTTGACCTAGGATTATCCGGCAAAAGAATAATGAATAAAAAAAAGAGTTTTTTGTTATATTAGGATAATAATGAAGGTGTTTAAAATAAGGAAAATATATATATAGGTAAATTAAATTAAAATTTTTTTTTTACAAACAAAATTTCAAGGAGGCATGCGGCTGAAACATTTTAGAATAAAAATTAGGGTTAGTTAGGAAATTATTTCATGTAATGGTAGCACGAACCCAGTTTAAACTGTACACATGCACAAACTACATTTTTTTTTAAACCTAAGCAGATGAATTCAGAATTGAGTGAGATAAATTTCTCTTGACTCATTTTTGTGAGAAGAATCCAATGGTGCTCCCAGATTTTCCATCTAATGCTTGGTTAGAAATGACAAAATGCCCCTAGCCTAAAGAAAATGACTTTGAGCTTCTGGTTTGGAATTTGACTTATTAACCACTAAAGAAATTATCTAAGGATCAAGATTATTAATTTTATATTGATTTTCTAAATTGATAGGTAAAATTAAGAAAATATGGTTGAGGGTAAAATTGTAATTTTTGCATTTAGGGTATTTTGGTAATTTTCTTTTCCTTTCTTTTCTTTCTTTTTTTTTCTTTATTTTTTTTAAGGTTATTATAAGCATCGTGGGACATTCTTTGACGTTGGAAGTTAGGAATATAGAAGGTGAAGGTGAGGGAGAAGGAATGATGGAACTAAAAAAGATTGGAGCAGAGAAAAATGGGGGAAGATCAAATAATTGAGTTACAGGTGGTGGAAGATTAAATAATGGAGTTGTAGGGGGTGGGTGTAAAAATTCAAGTGTGGTTGGGGAAATTTAATTAGCAGGATCGGTTAATATGTTTTAAGGGTTAATGATAACATCGCCACTATGGTCTCATGTAACTTACATAAAATCTCATATCTTTAAAAGATAATACTTTAGCACGGCTTCGTTTATAGTGTTTCACAACTTCTCACATCCAAAATTAATGCATCTGAAACTGGAATTTTATTAATTTTATGATTTTTCATATTTTTTTTCATCATTAAGTGAAATTTAAAAAAAACTAAAATTATTTTACAAGAAAAAAATGGATATATAAGAATGAATAAGTGGTTTACAAAGTGCACTGTAAATACAAATTAGCAGTATAAATTCTGGGTATAGTGGTTAAAGAAGTGGCTCCTAACTATGTACCAGCAGTTTTCAGTTAGGCCCCTCAAATTGAACCACAATATCCCAGAATTTGTACCCAAAAAACAAGCGGTTCATCATATGGCCCCCAAAAAGTTCACCACAAATTTAGTGATTCATTTTCTGGGCTGTTCAAATTTAACCAGAAGGGCCCAGAAAGTGTACCATGAAAAAGTGGTTCATTTTATGGCCCTAAAAATTAACCATTAATTGAGTGGTTAATTTTCTGGGTATGTGGTTCATAAATTGCACCCTAAACACATACCAGTGGTGTCATTTTAGGCAAAAGTGGTTCAAAAAGTGGCCCCTAACCATGTACCAACAGTTTCCAGTCAGACCCTTTAAATTCAACCAGAACACCCCACAATTCCTCTTATGGCTCCTAAAAAGTTCACCACAAATTTAGCGGTTCATTTTTTAGGCCACTCAAATTTAACCATAATGCCCCAGAAAGTGTACCATCGAAAAGCGGTACAAATTTTCTGACTTTCTAGGCCTTTGTGGCTTAATTTAATGGGTCATTTTATGCAATCGTTGAATTTGTGGTGAACTTTTTTAGGGCCATAATATGAATCACTTTTTTTTGTTGTATAAATTGTGGGGTTTTATGGTTCAATTTGAGGAGCCTGAGTTGAAACTGCTAGTACACGATTAGGGGATAATTTTTTAACCGCTTTACCCAGAATTTATACCATTGGTATGTATTTAGAGGCCACTTTGTGAACCATATTCCCTAGAAAATAAACCGCTAAATTAGTGGTTGACTTTTCGAGGCCAAAATATTAACTGTTTTTCTGTGATGTACTTTCTGGGCCATTGTGGTTTAATTTGATAGGGCACTTTATGCAACCGTTGCATTTATGGTGAGCTTTTTGGGCGCCATAATATGAACCACATTTTTTTGTGGTACAAATTGTGAGGTTTTGTGGTTCAATTTGAGGAGCCTAATTCAAAACTGCTGGTACACGGTTAGGGGCCAGCATTTTAACCGCTTTACCCAAAATTTATACCACTGGTAAGTATTTATGGGTCACTTTGTGAACCACATGCCGTAGAAAATAAACCGCTAAATTAGTGGTTGACTTTTCGGGGCCAGAATATTAACCGCTTTTCTGTGGTGCACATTCTTGGCCCTTGTGGTTTAATTTGAGGGGTCACTTTATGCAACCGCTACATTTGTGGTGAGCTTTTCGGGAGCCATGATATGAGCCGCATTTCTTTTATGGTACAAATTGTGGGGTTTTGTGGTTCAATTTGAGGGGCCTAAGCCGAAACTGCTGGTACATGGTTAGGGTCCAATTTTTTAACCACTTTACCCGGAATTTATACTACTGGTATGTATTTAGGGGCTATTTTATAAACCATATTCCCCAAAAAATTACCCGCTAAATTAGTGGTTCACTTATTTTTTCTTGTATATCCATTTTTTTTCATGTAAAATCATTTTAATATTTTTTTAAGCTCAATTAGTAACAAAACAAATGTGAAAAATCTTAAAATTAATGAAATTTAGCTATCAGGTGTTTCAATTTTGGATGTCAGGAGTTGTTGTAAAACACTACAAATGAAGTCAAGGTAAAGTATTAGTTTTTAAAGATAGGGGGTAAAGTGTAAGTTACATTAGACCATAGGGTATGTTGTCATTAACTCTTAAAGGATATGAAAAGGTGATAAACACCTATAAAAGGCAATAATTATTTAAAAAAAATGACAAAAAATTGAAAAAAGAGAAAAAAAAATGATAAAAGTTTTAAAACAATTATAAAAATTTTTAAAAAATAATTAAAAAAATGAAAAAATGCTAAAAATTATGAAAAGGTGAAAACTTTTTTAGAAAGGTAATAATATCATTTAAAACATTATAAAAAGGGATAAAATTTTAAAAGCTATTCAATTTAGTAAAAGGTGATAAAATTATTTTAAAGGTGATAAAAAATATGAAAAATCTTGAAAGTACTGAAATGTGGTTATCAGATGGTTTAATTTACCCTCATTAGTTGTATTAACTCCCTCTTACCAACAAACACAACTACTACTCCTACATTAATTCATGACTTCATATTAAATCAAATTTCTCACATTAATTTTCATTCCTTTTGTTCATTCCACCCACCATTTTCTTGTTCTGTTAATACATACTGCTATTTCTCTAAAATTATTTAATAATACTTTTTTTACTTTTATCTCAGCTTAAACCAAACTCATCACATTAACTCTCTTTCACTCAAACTATTTACCACTACTTAATACCATTTTTCTTACTTCTATCTAAATTATTTACCACAAACATATTAATAATTATATTTACTAATTTTTTTAAATATAATATTACACATTATTTTATCTTTTTACACTTTATTTTCTTTATAAACTAAACTTATTTACATTTAGAACCGAAACAACAAGGTAACTTTTACACGTTAATGTTTTATTTTTTGTCGTTTTCTTCAATAGTCGCTGTGGCAAATCTCCCACATTCTCAGCCTTCGCTAAAACAAGAAAAAAGGAGAGAGAAGATGGTCAAAGGACCGCATGGACAAGGAAATGAGAAAAAGCTGTACAAAACCACAACAAAGCAAGAAATTGGTGTTAATGGGATCGAGCATCTCAAAGTATGGAAAATTTGTCAAATTTCCCCTAAGGTAACAAATATGTTACTGCATATATATATTTGTTTGAAAAATATATGCTATTAGGGACAAGCATATAAAGATGCTAATATACATGCATATGAAAAGTATAGGCTGGCCATGAAATTGATACCATTATACATTGATATGAATATCTTGAAGACAAGAATTTACAGGCAAAGTATGTGATAGTTATTACACATTAGACTTATAAATAAATTTTTCCCCAAGAGGGAATAAAATCCACATAAATTCCCTCACTACATTTAGTAGCCCAGCACATAGGCGTAATTTTTCTGGGGATTGGGCGTGCAAGTATAATTGTGTTATGAATTGCTTCTCATGCCAAATAGCAAGTGTTCTTGGTGCCAAAGTTATTGGACATATTTAACATTCTCTTTGTGGATAAACGTTTTATCTGAAAGATGATGGAGCTCAGGGCCCACTAGAGCATAACTATAGAGCCCTTTACTCAAACTGCTTAAAAGGACTTCTGCATGCACAAGTGGGAACATGAAAAATTTGGGCCATTGGGGAATGCCATCTCAACATCTGCACAATAATGGTAAGGAAAATTTAAGCATTTTCCCTAAAGGTACAAATAACATTTTAATTAAAAATGCGATACTATCCCCTTAAGCAAAGATTACCATTACTTGGTATACATATGATTGTGATCATCATTTTATGTACATGTTCTGGCACATATTGAAATACTATGAGGGTAATCAAGCACTCTCACATGATATAACACATTTGCCGTCAAGTAGCCAAATGTGAAGTAATTAAGCACCCTCACATGGTGATTAGATGAACCCTCAAATATAGTTATGAACTTGTAAAGTACCATATCAGTAATGTAGCACCAGCCCAGAAAGGCTTCTTAATCACTTAAAAGCAGTGCCTTTTCAAGAAAGCCTACGAGGGCGCCTTAATCACATGAAGGCCAGGCATTAAGTTAACTACAGCCTGGCCCCAAGTTAGCTTCAGGTCAATGAAACATTGACATGGGCTCGATGCAGAAAGCTTTCCCTGATTCATTACATAATCTTGTTAGTGGTCCCTAAGATGCAAACTTTAATACTTTTCCTACACAATGGAGGCTAATGTCCTACAGACTAATATAAATTCTTAGTCAAATACAAGCATGCTTCTACATTAGCATTTGAAATCGCCAAATGCCTCTCACGGGGCATATGATCATATGGGAAGCTAACCCTACAAAAGCTTAAAGCCCAACAGCTATAAGCCCTTCATGAGCCACGTGATTAGATGGGAGGTTGACCCTACAAACGCTAAAAGCATAACAGCCAAAGGCCCCTCGAGGCAGCACCCTGAGGCCCATAATGGCCGCACCCAGAGCTCTTTCGTGGCCATATCCAAAGGCCCTTCAAGGCCGCATCCAGAAGCCCTTGTGGCCATATGATGAGGGAATAAACCCTATCCAATTATGAGAGCTTGATATAAGGAACAATTGGGAAGCGAACCCCTTCTGACTATGAAAAAGCACCGCACAATGCCATTTGGAAAACAATGGAAAACCAGCGCCAAGACTATGAGCCTTGACCCCCCAAAGGCAGAGAGTTATACGACACCTAACTTAGACCTCTATAATGAGGGAAACAAACCTTACAAGGCACTACAATGCTGGAAAAGTCCATACAGGGGCAAATTAGCTTGAAAGGCCACAGTTATTGGAAGACCATTAAAAAGGACAATGTATCCTAGAACTATAATGATGACTCATGAAATGGAGGTAAAACAAATAAGGCAAAACGACCTTTGTCAAAATAGCTTTCTTAATAAGCAACTTGGAGAAGCATCGTGCCCCTCTCAGTAAACGACGCCAAGTAAGGTGCATCCATTTGAAAAAAGAAATGAGGCATCATCACGATGCTTGATCCTAAAACAAAAAAGACATCCAGAAACTGCATTGAAGACTAGCAGCCCTCAGATGCTTCATAACACATTTTGGGGACCGTTGTAAACCCTTCTTTTGCATACTTAAGAAAAAAAAAATAATATTTGACTAGCTAGACTAATGTTGTGAAGCTTTTGCACAAATCAAAGACTATATACTAAGCCTCCCTACACTATAATAGGAAAAACCTGACGAGCCTTTTGTGCTCTACTTAGCTATAATGGACAGCTCTATCAAGGCCATACTCTTATGGTAACATGGCCCAAAACAATGGCCCTTGTACTATGTCATTCAAACTCCCTATAAGGCAAAATCTCGTTATCCCACTTTCTAGAAAGCCTTTTATGAACTCCAGGAAGGCAGTCTTTCGAAACCCTTTCTCCGGTCGTGCGCACTAAGCTTTTTTACTCAAGCATTGCCATTGGTCCAAAGGTGGTGGTATTCTTGATGGCCCTTGAGCCCCACAAAGCCAACCCTCTCAATCCACTCTACAAAGGGCATTGTAGGAGTGATCGAGCTTGAACTGGCTACACCCAGAATAATCATTGGACCTGTAGGCACGTATTGATCCATCTGCTGATACTGCTCGATCTTTGACTTTACTGCCTTCACCATGGTTGCCAAAATGATTAGCTTCACGATGGGCCTCTGCCTCCTTCTCTTCAAATGACTTGAGAGCATCCCTAAGCTTCCTCAGCTCCTTTTGCTGCCCTTTAACACCTCATTGGTCCTCCTTGCCAAGTTAAGATTCTCCGCTAAAGAGCTTCAAGCAATACGATCCTTTTTCAACTCATTCTTCGATGACCTCAGGTGGGAGATCCTTTCCAAGCATCAGTACTTTCCCTGGGAGCACTTCCACCTACTCAGTTTTTTTTTACAGTTCTACCTCTATGCCACATTTGGTAGGAGGTACCATTTTCCTTTTGGTCTTAACAGGGCCATCTTTCCTTCTAGCCTTCATGGGCTTGTTATGTAGCCTTGTCATACCATAGCTGATCAACAAAAGTAGTGGCATCCCTCACAGGGTTGGCAAAAAGCTAAGTTTGAGTAGCCTTCTTACGGGTTGCGCGTCATTACCTGAGGCTATAGGTAATGATGGCTTCATGTAATGCCACCATCCATTAGAACTTATTAAAGATTCAAACATTACGACTTAGCCAACAAACAAGTGTACCTGTAAAAGGAGCATAAAATGATGATCTTTCAGGCATCCGATTGAAGGGGATGTCCGATCAATGTTCTTTATATTGAAAGGGATGGCATGAAACAAGTCACTGGAATAGTGGGGGTGAAAGAGCCCAATCTCTGTAAATACTTGGACATGACAAAGGATATAATGAAGATGATTGAGTTTGTATAGGTTTTAAGGACTGATAATGCCTTGGCATATGCCATCTCCAAAGGCTAGGAAAAGGTTTTAATAGAAGAACATGTTGAGCCCTCAATTCACCAAATAGAGTATATTGCTCTTAAAGATGATTAGAGAAAGTCAATTAGACTTTATCTTGAAACTAGCACTTTAGAAAGGATACCTAAGGAGAAGAGAAGAATCAAAGGTCGCTCCTGAAGGCTTCTCATCATAGGAGACTAACTATATAGGCAGGGATTCAGTTTTCCCCTCCACCGATGCCTCACACCCCAGCAAAGGTAGACCATCCACCAAGAAATTCACTAGGGGATTCATGGAGCCCACATTGGTGCTAATTTCTTGGCTTACAAAACTATACAACAAGGCTACTTTTGGCACACAACTTGAGTTGATGCTTGAAAGTTTGTTCAATGATGCCACATTTGCTAGTTTAACTCACAAATATAGAAGTTGCCCTCCGTTTATGCCCCATAGGTGCTAACCGTTGGCTCTATACCATATAAAGGCCAGACTTGATTAGGGCACTCCACAATTCTATGGTAGGTCAAGTGTTACACTGTGATAACACACTATTCATTAGCCTCCATCATTGCATCTCAGATCACTAAATTCTTATGGACAAGTATCATTTGATGTTTCAAATGCTCTTGAAGCCATCATTATGGATAACTACCCAAAGAGGGAAACTATTTAATCCTACAAAAAAATTGACCAAAAAAAAATCCCTAAAAGCCACAAGCCCAAAAAAGGATTTAGGAAAGGCTTCAAAAAGATTGCCCTTGGTCATTGTTGAAAAGATTCCTACCAATGGCTATGTCCACGACAAGCTGCTCATCTATCGGGCAATGCTAAAGACCATAAGGGCTATAAGCCCCCATAAGCACATTGCAATGCTCCATAAGCTATGACCCCCATAAGCTGTGGGGCCTCCATGGACCAAATAGGAAGCTTAATAAGAAGGTCAAAGAATTCCTTAAAGATTCTTAACAAAGCTTGAAAATTTCTTGACAATCAAACACATTCCATGTCATCTCACTAAATGGGAATTCAATATTCCTACAAGAGGAAGACCCCTGAAAAGCACATTGGGTCCATAAGAGGATGACAAGGTTTAATGAATCCATGTTAGAAAAGCAGCTCCTAATGAGGCTACATAGAAGAAAATAGTACTGCACATCAGACAGGAAATAGGTATTCTTTGACTAGCGTTGATGGAAGGGCATCTCACTTTCTACAAGACCTTGAACAAAAAAAGGTCTCTCGAAGCCTCAGATAAATACTAGGTCACACGTTCTGATAGATGACTACAACTACTTCACGAGTTCTTAACTTTATAAAAATTGACAACTCGATTGCATAATTGGATCTAGGCTGTATACCCTATGAGCCCCTTTGAATGAGTTGATGAATGATACATAAGGACAACACAATAGGTCTTGCACTTGCCTATATAGGCCTTGACCCTATCAGGGGAATACTTGACAAGGTGTCAAGTATCATTAGCTCTTCTAAACCCTTCAGGGTCCAAACCCAAAAGCTTATGAATGCTTAATCTTTGAATTTGAAGCTTAGAAGGGACTGCATTCTTTTGTTCCTTTAAGAATGATTTTTTGAAGAACACCGATCCCATCATAGGAGATTACTTTGGCCAACGGGGCCAATTCCTTGATCGGCCTTGCTTTGGCCGAAAGATTAAGGGACATGTGAGTTCTCGAATGGTCTCTAGAAATAGCTTAACTGAGTCCAGCATGCACATCTCACCAGAGCAAAAAGTGAATATGACTATTTGAACAAATTCCCATATAAAGGACTCTCTACATATGAAGACCAAAATATGAGGAACCCTCTGGCCCCGCATTCGTTAAATGGAGGAGCTTTATGGTAGATAAAGCCCAAGTTAGACCCAATTATTACTGGGGTAATAGGCCCCATGCCTGATTTATGAATAGAGGCTTAATGAAGCCCATCAGAAATAAAAACTATGGCACAAGCCCGTTAAGCCCACCTACAACTTATATATACAAGGACCATTTCCTCACTTTCCCCTACGCCTTTACACAACAACTGTACTGACTTGAACATTGGAGCGGTCTCCCCCGAGACACACCTAGGGGTCCTCCTATCACCATTTTCTATGTCTTTGTAAGTAAGTGATCGAAGCCAGTTGATAATCAAGGGCCTCTTCCATTTGACCCAGAATCCTAGGTAGTTTAACTATCACCATCCATACAAGATGACTCCTCATTCGTACATGAATCCACCTTATGCATTAAAATTATGATCACAACCCCCACATTTACATATTTCACTCATTGCCCCTAGAACTTGACCCATTTCCCTTTTTAACCCATAACTCTCTTTGCACCTTACTAGTATCTCGATTAAATAAAGGATAAAAATGAAAGGGATAAAGGTTCTAGTCTTGGGTTCATCAAAGAAATAGGCTATAGGCTCAAAGGGGTTCATTAAGGTATAAATAACATAGAGATAACTATTTTGGAATAAAGAGTGTATCCTATATTGTCATTATTAACTCTAAGACTTAGTGCAACAATGTATGTTAGCAAAGGTCTTCAAGTAAATTCTAACTCCGTCACAAAGTAAAGCTTACTCAACAACAAAAAGAATCACATGTCATCATAAATTGATCATTTAGTCTCATAATGCTCACCAGTCTAATTTCTATTAAAAGAAATAAACACACACTCTAAACTCTTACAAGAATTTAACAACATTTAGCAAGCAAGAATCCTATCTCTATAAAGCATTAAGCACCATTTTGTGTCTCAACAATATATCAAACATCCTAAATGCTACTAAATATACTTAATCATGCCACTAACACTAGATGCAAATCATGCTAAGAAAGATAAAAAGAGCATGAAAACTAAAAGAAACAAAATGCATGAGCATGCCATGAACCTAATGTCTAACAACAAAACACTATATTGCATGAAACAACAAAACACCTATAATACGTGAATGTATCACCTAAATGCATCAAACATCACAAATCACAGGTACACAATAATAAAGATTATTTATCCCACACTTAGTGTGAACATTGTCCTCAATGTGAAACAAAAAAGATAAGGATGGTGGAGTGCACCTAAGGAGATGAACTGAGACTCGTTGGGGGTAGAGGAGGTAATTACATCTCTCTTTTTCTTACTTTGATCTTTGAGTAGAAATAAGGATGACACATTTTCTCACACTCAATGACTTTCAATCTTTTATGACCAAAATTAGCTCCCCAAAATTACATTGTCACACCTACATAAATGGAAATAAAAACAAACAATAAAAAAAATTATATTGCCTAATTAAGTAAATAAAACACTCGACAAAAAGAAAAAAAATTAAAAAAATCATTAGGTTTCCTCCTGATAAGTGCTAAATTTATGTCATTGGCTCCACAAGCACTTGAATGAAATAACTCTATGTAACGTCAATTCTTTTCTACAAACTCAAATCCAATATTGTTGTCAATTTGGAAAAAAAGAAAAAATTAGGGATCATACCTAAGACAAGACGAAACTGAATACAAATGTGTTAAAGAATACAAAGCACTTATCATACAAGATTTGTTTGAAAAATCACACTCATTATCATCACCTTCCAACCATGTTATCAATCAATCTTTAGATATAAGATAAAGGAAAGATGTTACCAGACAAGATGAAATCATGTCAAACCATTTGCACGTTTACACATCATTTGGATTTTGAATAACCTTGTAGATATTAAAGGCCATTTGCTCCTTGTCCACTCAAGATATGCTCTCTACTCACTACATCAATCAAAGCTTTTCCTATGGCTAGAAATGGTTCACCCAATATGATTGGAATATCTTTATCTTCTTTCATATCGAGCACAAAAAATCCACTAGAAATACAAACTTGTGAACCTTCACTAACTCATCCTCTATTATTCCTCTTAAATAAGTGAGTAATCTCTTGAATAAGTGACTCAATTTCTGAAAAATTGAATATGGTAATAAGATTGATGTTGACACCCATGTTACATAGCACCTTGTTGAAATGATAAGTGCCAAAGTCACACAGAATGGTGAAGTTGTTAGGATTTTGCAATTTTTTTGGCAGCTTCTTTTGCAATATGACACTACATTCCTCAACCATCATCACTTCCTCAAATTCCTTAAATTTCCTCTTGTTAAACATAATTTCCTTAAAGAACTTTTGAAGATATCCACAAAACTTAAAAAACTACTCTTCTAACTTCTTCTTCTTAAACCTTTAAAGGTATGGAATAGATGATGCTGGAAGGGGTAAAGGTGGAAAAAGTGAGGTGCTTTCTCTGTTTTGTTTAAGTTTGATGAGTTCATAATTTATATATATTTATTTCATAATTTTCCTTAGCTTTTGTTTTGAATTATTAACTTAATAAGGCTATTAATAATGATATTTTGTAGTTTTAAAGGGATTAAGGACACTCAGCAATTTTAGATTTTGTTATATTTTTCTTGTTTTTATTTTTTTCCATCTTAGACATGAGTGAATAGTTTTTAGCTTGGTTTTCTTTTCAATCCGCTTGGGTGAAAAAAATTCAATTTTTGCATCAAAGATCCTATGCCTATCATTTGCATCTCATGTTATCCATTCAGCTTCAATTTTGCAGCAAATTTGTTCGCTGTTTCAATTATGAATGTTCCAAGCAAATCTTTTAGAGATGGTTTTTTTCCACAGAAGGGTGAGCAAAGGCTAGTGGATTAGGCACATTTCTATTGCCTACATAGCCATAGGCTCTTAATTTTTGAACCCTTGATTGAATTAACTATGCATCTAATTTCCTCTATAACCATAATTTCTCTTATTCATAAAATGTGTCTACTCTTGCTTATGCTCTGATGGGTAGTGAGACGAACTCTCTGCTGCCACTTACTCCACCTGCCTTTCCTTGCTCATTAACTTGGAAAATTGGTTTGTTAGAGCTTCTATTTGTGCTAAATGTTGAGTGATCTCATCAACCTCATGGATTCCACCACTTTATCACACCAAACCTCTTCGAAGGCTACTGATAACTATTGGATTTCATACCCTTCAGAAGTATGAAAGCCTCTACTGAAGTCTTAGCCGTTAAAGTTCCTCTAGCAACTGCATCCACAATGGTCCTCATCTGACCATTTATTCCATTGTAAAACATTTCAATTTGAACCCATTCTACATAACCATGGTTTGGGTACTTTTTGACTGAGTCTTTAAATCTTTCTTGAGCTTCGTAAAGTGACTCCAACTCATGCTGCTTGAATGTGCTAATCTTTGATCTCTACTTTGTAGCCTTTGCTGATAGGAAAAATTTTGTAAGAAATTTTTGTGTAACTTCTTGCCAAGTGGTCATACCTTCAGCTACTATAGTATGAGGCCAACTCTTTGTTTTTTCTGAAAACGAAAATGGAAATAAAGAGAGGCAAATATCATAAGTAGCTCCTTCAATTTTAATGGCATCACATAACTCCTAAAATTCACCAAGTGGTCATTTGGATCCTCAAGTGAAGCTCCTCTAAACTAATATATTTACACCAAATTAACTAATCCAGAAGTGACGTAAAAGTTCCTTGCATTAACTTTATGTCTTTAAATCCCATGACAATTATTTGCTACAGCTAGCTAACAATATTCTCTAATGGGTTTTTGTTGCTGATAACCCATGTATTGACCTGCTTGCCAATTAATGATAAGTTGCCCACCATAATAGGATTTGCTTGCCCTTGAGCCAGCCTCTCTCTTAGTTCTCTCATGCTCAAGTCTATCTCCTTCTAGTTGTTCTCCATCTAACCTTTCTTGTTCCAGCCTTTCTCGCTTGTCTTTATAAATCACCTCTTCTTGCTACTTCTACTTGGTCATCCATCTTCTTCTGCTTCCTAAGTGCTTTGATTGTTCATTCTAACTTAGGATTATATAGCTTTTCTTGCTCTCTAGTTGTTCGGGGCATGCATCAGTGACACAAATAATTTGCACAAGAAAAATAGAGAGGTAAATAAAATAAAATAAAGTGGAACCATAAATAAGAAATTGGAAGTGGGCTAGGTAGTTTGTGGAGAGTTAAGGCCTGGTGAGCCAAATCAATTAGGACCAAATTTTGTTTCTTTAGCTGAATCTAATGGGTCTAATTGGGGAGAAGAAAGTGGGTCAGAATCTTTTAGTAATGGGGCCAATATTAGTAGGGTTAATTTTGGGATGGGAAAATTAATTGCTAAGGATGTGTCATGCACCAAACCCTAAAGTAGGAATTGGAGAATTTGAAAAGGTTGGAAGACTCTTTAGATAGACGTGATGAAATTGACTTGGAAATCTTGAGAAAATCCTAATAAGGTAAAGATTCAGGGAAAGGGCCGCAAGAAGATGGGCATTTGGCCAAATTAAGGATTCAGCATTTAAAAGTGAATTGAAATATTTGAAATGGGGAACCAAGTATAAAAAAAAAAAAAGTATGGAGAATTGACTGGTATTTCATTTCTCACCCAGCTATAGGGCTATTTTCAAAGGTTATGGATTATGGATATGAGTGTGGGTTGTTCTGGGCTTGAGTTATTTGCTTGGGCTTTAGGTTTTTAGAATTTTTTTTCAGAATTTTTTGGGTGGACTTATTTCGGAATTTTATTGGGGTGGATTTGTCTTTGGTGTTGGATTCTTGGATTTTGGGGCGTTCACTTTATCTATCGTTTGTTCTACGATAATGTTTGTAATTCTTCGGGTTGTGTTTAGTAATTCTTGGGTTTTTGGTGTTGGACTTTGTAATTCTTGGTGTTTTCTTTAATAACATTTCCTTATTTTCGATTAAAAAAGCCTTGGTCTCTTCACAACTCAAAAAACAGTTACTTTATTTCCTTTTCCCATTTTCAACTTTAGAGTTTCTAGCTTGCTCGCATGTAGGCTTTTTTAAATGAAATAAAATAAATTCATTTCTGCATTCAAGTTATTTTCTTCGTGGAAGTTATGTTCTTGTAAGATACCTCATAATTCCGAGTTCTTGATATAATTTATTTCATTTAAAGGATACACTAGGACACAGCACAACAACATACAGACACATAGATAATGCTTGAAATTAACATACAAATAAGAGGCAATTTATTCATTAGTACTAGTACTAGAAATTATTTAAGAGCCCCCTACGCCATTACACATGCATTTCCTTCAAGCAATTCTTCTCTCAAAGCTGGAGCATTTCATTTCTTTCAAGAGAAGTCTAGGGAGAAGCTCAAAAATAGACTAGCTTCTTCTTCAAGCAAAATTAAGAAATTGAGTTTGCAGGCTACTGCAGACCTTAGCTTGAAACACCAATTAAGGAGTGTGAAATTAAAATTACGGTGTTCATATGTGGCAGCTCCAAATCGCCTGGTCCTTATGGTTTTAACATTAGATTTTTCAAGCACTTGGGATATTTTTAAGGAGCACATTAGGGCATGGAGCATCTAGTGGACTAGTTCTTAAAGTAGGCTGATTGTACAAAACTGAAGAAGTAATCCCAAAAATAGGCTTTGCGCACCCCTCGACTTTCGGAGGTCATAACTGTTGTTGTAGTTGTTAGAATTACTAGTATAATATGTCATTTCAAAGAAAATTTTATGCTCTACAAGAGTACGAAGGGCAACACCCTTTTGACCATGCTTATTAGGTAAAAAATTCATCATTTGGAGGGATATCCAAACCTCTAAAGTTTGCATGGATCTTTTTTCCTAAATATTTTCGGGTTCTTAATTTATTTTGGACTAGGGTTTCTTTGAAAGCCTATAAATAGGCCTTCCTATGTTATTATTAGACACTCTACCAATAATATTGGAGTATTCTAGTGGCTTTTTCTATCTTTACGAGTGGATTCTCATTTTTTCCCCCTTCTTGATTAGGCATGTCACTTGATCAATTATATTAGAGTTGGTTGAATTGCCTACTCTATGGCTAGTGACAGTAGTAAGAATGGATAGCTTGTTGCTAAAAACACTAGGTTGGATGACACTAGGGAGGCGTTATGGGAGATGAAACATTGGATCATCCAACGATTAGAAGATTTTTTGGAGGCGCACTTCCAGGATATCCAAGAGAGACTCTATGCCCTTAACCCTATTTCCAATTGGAATAATGATGAAGACAGACAATGTGCCAGGGAAGAAACCACCCTAGGTCGTGCTGTTCAGAGACCTATTCTTGCTTGGGATCAGAGAAATATTGTCAATGACAGTGACACTAACTTAGATGATGATTATCTTCCTTAATATCCTTTAGGTTCAATATTTAAAAAAAATCACTTGCATTACATTATATTCCATGAATTAGTTTATACAACTTGTTAACTAGCAGGGGAATATTGTGATTGATACTTAATTTCATTGTAAATCTAAATTAATATGGTTGTAATGTTTCTTAGCAACATGGTACATTTATAGTGTTTACCTAGGTTTTTATCCAAAAATATAACATCATAAATGAATTAAATTTTTATACACTTTAGGTGTTTTATAATTGTTACTCTTGTTTTTATTTTTTCATATTTTTTTTCTAGTTGATTGCTACAATTAGTTTTATGATTTTTTAGATTAAAAACTTCTCACGATTACATCGTATCACTGTTTTTTCTTAATCGCAAATCATCATATTTATGTTCATGTTAAATTTCAAAAATGAAAATAAAAATTGAAGACAAATTTCTAAATAGTACCATTATTCAAAGAACTTTATAAAAAGCTAAATATTTTATATTGGCCCTCGAATGCCCAAATCCTGGCTGCGCCATTGGCAACGAGATATAATCTTCATGCTAGGGGACTTCATGATCAACAACCTCTTTGCCATGTATGCTTGCAACATGTTGAGGAGATTGTTCATCTCTTCATCATGTGCTACCCAATGAGAAGAATTTCATCTTCCATTTACGCTTAGTGAGGAGAAAGCATTTCAGGCATCAGAACTATTTCTCAGCTGTTTGCATTCCCTATTTCCTCAAGTTCGATAAGCTGTAAGATGGCTTGGGATGCAACATGCAAGGCTAACATTGTGGCTCCTTTAGAAGGTGTTGCGATGGACCCGAAAAATTTCCTGTTAAACCCACAAGATAAAATCAATAATCGCTCAAGCCAATAAAGGACATCAAGCAAAAACAATCAGAAAAGCAATACCAAGAAAAAATAAACCGATACACATGATATACATGAAAAACCATCCAGTGTAGGGGGAAAACTACAGGGCAAATCAACAGTAAAATCCACTATCAAGAAAAATAGTACAATATCCACAGTTCAAGTTATTGTCCAAATTTGAACTATAACACAATAATTTAGGAAAACCCTAAAATTCAATATAAGAGGTTCCTGAAAAAATCTCAAATCATGGAGATCCAAAACACCAATACTCCTTGATCAATGCACTATAAACCTAAGAAAATAACACCCCAAATTACAAAATTATTAAACAAATCACAACTGTGAAAAAAAGGATCGCACAAATGAGTCTCAAGCATTGTTCTTAACTTTTCTTCCTCTAGCTCATCTCGTAACCGTGCGTTCTCCCACTTCCCAAAGAAAAAAGAAAAAACCAATTACATGAATTTTTATTGCCTTCTTGAAGACCAAGTCCCTGGTGGACTTTTAAAGCCTAAACCAAGTAGGCTTTTACTTTTCAAGCCATATCATGTGGCTTTTAAGCCAAAATATAATATAATGTATATATATATTTTCTCTCTTTTTTTTTTTTATATATGGGATTAGATCTCAACAATCTCCCCTCTCTAATCTCATTAAGACAAGATACCACTGTCACTCTTCTACATAGAGCACATGCCAACCGTGAGGCTGCATGCTTCAAGCTTCTCCGTAGGAATCGCCTTTGTTAACATGTTAGTTGCATAATCATCATAGTGACTTTTTGAGAGCTTCAAAAACTTCTTCATAGTCACCAATCGTAACCAATGATACCTTACCTCAAAGTGTTTAGAATGAGCGTGATATATTGAGTTCTTGCTCAAATCAATAACACTATGGCTGTCATAATGTATCACGTACTCCTTTTGCTTCAAACCTAACTCATGAAGGAATCGTTTCATCCAAAGCATCTCTTTACTTGCTTCATTGGCCGCTATATACTTTGCCTCAATTGTAGACAAAACAACACACTTCTGCAACTTCGACTGCCATGAGACAGTTCCCCCGGCAAAAGTGAAAATGTAACCTATTGTAGATTTTATCCCATCAAGGTCACCCGCCATATCTGCATCAGTAAAGCCTTCCAATATAGGTTTAGCACCACCAAAACTCAAACACAATTTTGAAATACTTCTCAAGCATCTGAACATTCACTTTCATAGCTTCCCAATGAGACTTTCCCAGATTAGATAGAAATCGACTAACCAATCCAACAGCTTGAGCAATATCCGGTAGAGTACAACTATGTCATATATCAAAGAACCAACCACAAAGGAGTAAGGAATAATAGATATCTCTTTCTTTTCTTTCACTGTAGTTGGACACAACTTCTTACTCAACTTGAAGTGGTTCGCAAAAGGTGCGCTAATTGGCTTAGCATCTATCATGTTGAACCTTTCAAGAACCTGTTCAACATAATTCTCCTGTGAGAACCACAACTTACCAGCTTCCCTATCATGAACAATTCTCTTGCCTAGAATTTGTTTTGCAGGCCTTAAATCCTTCATTTCAAAGGACTTAGACAACTTCTCTTTCAACCTATGAATCATCAAAGCATATTGCCCAACAATAAGCATATCATCAACATAAAGCAAAAAAATAATAAAGATACCAGTGGGAAAATTACTAACATAGACACAAGAATCTACATCAGTTTTTTTATAGTTCTAGCCAACCATAAAAGAATCAAACTTCCTATACCACTATCTAGGTGTCTACTTCAAGCCGTAAAGGCTTTTGTTCAACCTACAGACCATGTGCTCCTTCCTTTTCACTTCAAATCTTTGACTGAACCATATAAATCTCCTTGTTTAAGTCACCATGTAAAAATGTAGTCTCACATCTAGGTGCTCAAGCTCAAGATTTAGACTAGCTGCTAGTCCAAGTACCACCCTAATGGAACACATCTTCACCACAGAGGAAAATATCTTATCAAAGTCAACTCCCTTCTTCTGATGGAAGCCCTTCACCACCAAACGAGCCTTATACTTAACTAGCTTATCACCATCTTTCTTCAACTTGAACAACCACTTGTTCTACAATGCTCTTTTACCCTTAGGTAGATCCATCAACTCATATGTGTTGTTCTTCTGAAGAGAATTCATCTCATCTTGCATTGCAGTGATCCACTAATCCTTATCTTCATAGGACTGCACATCTAGGATGCTCTAAAACTCCCTCACATCAACAAGCATGATATAATCAAAACTAGGATACCTCGTAGATGAACAACACTTTCTAGTAGATCTTCTCGGTTGAGACTCTTCTTCTTCCAATGGAGGGAGCTACTCCCTTTCTCAAAATCACCATCATGCTAACCTGTCCATCAACAATGGCTAGCTGCTTTACCCCATGTTCTGAAGCTCCCCAATCTGTGGCTTTCTCAGATGAAGTAGGTACCGGTGTTAGTTCATCAATACCATAAGCAGTATCTGAAGTCTCCTCTTGCAGCCTAATATGTTTAACACTCTTATGCTCTCTGAAGCCAACATCCCCGCTTTTAACCACCTTCTTTTTCTCTAGATCATATAACTAATAGCCATATTCTTCACAACCATAACCAACAAGAATGCATGGCTTGGCATTACTGTCAAGCTTCGACCATTGTTCCTTGGGCACATGCATGAATGCTTTACAACAAACACCTTCAAATCTGAATAAGAAGCATTCCTACCTATCCAACTCACAGCTTCAGCCCATAATGTCTTCGACAACTTAGACATCCTTAGCATGCATCTGACTTTCTCAATAATGGTATAATTCAACCTCTCAGCTACACCATTATGTTGTGGTGTACCCGCATACTCTTTGCAATACCTCTCAAACTCATTAGAGGTATACTCCCTGCCATTATCCGTTTGGAGACACTTAAAGTGCACATCAGTCTCCTTCTCAACCATGGCATGGAAAATCTTGAAGTAGTCAAGCGCCTGACTTTCCTTTTTCAACAAGTACACCCAAGTCTTCCATAAAGCATCATTGACAAAAGTTATAAAGTACATGTTACCACCAAATGACTCAACTTCAATGGGACCACAAACATCAGAATGCATTAGCTTAAGCTTAGTTTTCTTTTGTGTAAAGGGAACACAAAAAGAACTCTATGATGCTTTCCTAATAAACAATAATCACAAGGGTCAAGTGACACACCTTTGGCAATATGAATAAGGGACTACCTTGCCAAAGTCTCCAACCTTTTCTTGCTTCTGTGAGCCAGCCACTTATGCCACAAATTCATAGAAGTATCATCCTCAACCACATTCAGTGAACCGCTCCCATAGATATGAACACATGTCCTATACAAAATGCTGCAGAGATCACCTTTCTCCACTAACAAGGAACCACGCTTCAGCTTCTACTTCCTATCTCTGGAACTCTGATCATAACCTTCACAGTCAACCACATTTACTGAAATAAGATTATGCAGCATATCTGGAATGTGATATACATCCCTCAACATGAAAGTGACACCCAAACTAGTCTGCACAACAATATCACTGATCCCCAAAATCCTAGACTGTGTCGTGTTACCTATCTTCACCATCCCGAGATCAACCTCTTTGTAAGTAGTGAATAATTCCTTCCTAGGAGAAACATGATAGGATGTAACCGAATCAACTATCCACTGGACATTCATATCTATAATATGATCACAGTCTCCCTGTGCACAAACTAGCATAACAGGATCATCAACATCTAACTCAGCAACTTTGGTCATATTTTTGTCCTTAGGAGCTTTGTGCATCTCATTCTCATTCTTTTTCCTCTTCCAACAATGCTTCTTTATAAGACCAGGTTTCCTACAATAATGACAACCCTTGCCATCTTTAGACTTCGAACGATTGCCACATTTATCACGACCACCTTTATGTCCTTTACTCTTGCTTCTACTTCTGCTATCAGTGACAAAAGCTTGTGCATACTCAGAACCCAAATCCTTCCTTCTTGTCTCCTTATTGAACAAGTTTTTTTTAACTAAACTCAATGTGAGTTTGTCATCCAGGATCGAATTACTAATAGTAATCACTAAGGTTTCCCAGCTTTCAGGTAAAAAAATCAAAAGAAGTAATGCCTATAGCTCATTGTCAAGATTAAACCTCATGGTAGTCAACTAATTGATCAAGTTCTAGAAATTGTTCAAGTGATTAGAAACCGACTTTCTCTCCTCAAGCTTAAAGTTCACAAGCTTCCATATGGTGAAAGCTTTATTCTGAGCGGTCTTCCATTCAAATAAGCCCTCTAATTTCTTCCACAGAGCCTGAACATTCATCTCTGTAGAAATGTGGTGGAATACACTCATATCCACCCATCTTCTAATGTGCCAACTGTTTTGCGATTGAGCTTCTTCCAATCATCTTCTGACTTGTCCTTCGGCTTGGCAGAATCACCTAAAACTAGATCATATAGATTAAGACAATAAAGTAGATCCTCTATCATTGGCTTCCAAATTGAATATTTTGATGCATTCAATCTAAGCATTGAACTTGTGCTGTCAGCCATATCCTCCTTAGTCATAGACTCTGATACCACTTGTTCGGATGGACCTGAAAAATTCCACGCTAAACTTATAAGATAAAATCAACAAGTGCTTAAGCCAATAAATCACAACCAAGTAAAAGCAATCAGAAAAGCAGTACTAACCAGAAATAAATTGAGACACATGATACATGTGGAAAACCCTCCAGTATAGAAGAATAAACTACAGGGCAAACCGGCAGCAAAATCCACTATCAAAAAAATAATGTAACATTTACAGTTCAAGTTATTGCTTAAACTTGAACCTTATTACATTAATTTAGGAAAGACCTGAAATTTAACACCCTAAGATTCCTAAAAAAGTCTTACATGACAAAGATCCAAAGTATCAACACTCCTCGATTAATGCACTATAAATCTGAAAGAATAACACCTCAAATTACAAGATTTCTGAACAAATCACAGCTCTCAAACAAAGAATCGTACAAACGAATCTCAATCACTGTTCTTAATTTTTCTCCCCTTGGCTCATCTCGTAACCGTGCGTTCTCCCACTTCCCAAAAAAAAAAAAAGAAAAACCAATTACATGGCTTTTTATAGCCTTCTTGAAGACCAAGTCCCTGGTGGACTTTTAAAGCCTAAACCAGGTAGGCTTTTACTACCCAACCCGCATCACGTGGCTTTTAAGCCAAAATATAATATAATATATATTTTTTCTTCTTCTTCTTGTTTTTTTTTTACACCGGATTAGATCCCAACAGAAGGCGTGGAACGGACTCATTTTCGACAGCAAAGATTTCAACTCTCTTGACGTTTTCTCCTCTGTGCAAATGCTCTCTCACTTCTGGCTATCAAGGAGGATGAATAGGTCATTTGCTTCTTATGTAGATTGGTGTTCTAATTCTTCGCTCTGCATTTAAAATTTCACGGGCTGACTGGTTCCTTTCTTTCATTCATCTATGATCTCTTCCAGCTTTTTGCTGGTTTCATCAATAAAATCTGTTTGCTTTACTGATAAACAAATTAAAACTAGGCATAAGGTGCTAGTGTATATAAAACCTGGTATGTTTTCTCTGCTGTTGTGTACTATACATCTTCAGTTAGTCTGCTGGTGTACTATACATCTTCAGTTGTATTATCAACAAAATGAACTCATTTGTGCTGTTAAAAAACCAAAGATCTGATAGTTGTGGTCAACCAGTTGATTGTCTTTGCCCAACACCACAATTTCATACATAATAATGCTCAACTCAGTCATTTATGTTTCCAAAATCATTTGCTGCTGCTATTATGTGAAAACCAGAGAGTCCCTCCCATTCAACGTTGGAGTTTCTCGCTTGCTCGCATGCAAGCTTTTTTACTTTTCATTTCTGAATGGAATAAAATAAGTTCATTTCTTTTGGCAAGTTATTTTCTTTCTAGAAGCTATGTTCTAGGAAGGTACCTCTCAGAACTCCGAGTTGTTAATATACTTTATTTCATTAATTCAAAGGATACAATAGGACACAACACAACAACTTACAGACACTGAGACATAGATAATACTTGAAATTAACAGACAAATAAGAGGCAGTTTATTTAGTAGTACTAGTACTAGAAATTATTCAAGTGCCTCATCGGTGCTCCTGCAATTGCGCATGCATTTGTTGCTTACTACGGGGCTGTTGCCGCTTGGAGCTGGATGGAAACTGAAGGAATTGCAGCGACGAAGTTCCATTCGATACTTGATGTCACCCCGCCAATGTTATCCTTGGCGGCAGAAGTCGCAATCTCTAGGTTTGTCTTAACGGTCTCCCAGTCGATAACTTGAGTGGCAAGATAGATCTTTGTGTAAGCTTGCTGCATGCATGTTTGTGGTTCATTAACGTACCTAACTAGGTATTTAAGCCTCCTTAACACACATATATATACCTAAATAATGTTGAGCAACGTACCTTCCCGGGTCCAGTTGCAGAATTCTTCCAAGCGACTACAATTTTCAAGGGAGCTTTAGCCGGGGAGGAGTCATGGGCCGTATACACCAAAGCGCCTGATGAAGTATTATTATTTGCTGTATCTGGTAATTGCTCAAAACTTGCTGTGTTGCTATTCAGGACGGACTGCGGGTAGGGCTTACTAGGGTTCTCTTTGCCATTCCATTCCTTCTGGTCCATCAAACCCGTGGCATAGTTAAGGTAGTTTGAAATGGTGCCCTGCGTTTTGCCACCAGCCATTGTCTGCAAATATTGCTGCTTAATTTTGAGAGAAGAGTCGCTTAAAGGAATTAAGTAAATCATACTAAACCAGTAGTAATAGCAAATAAGGGATATTACCAAGTAATTCGGATGCTCTTGCTTCAAAGCTCTGCACTTATTTTTTTGCCTATGCTTAGAGCTCTGTTGTGAGAAACCTAGCGAATGGGGAACCCCTTTATATAGAGTTTTGCCCTCCTGTGCGAAACCAGGTTTTCAATAAATGAGGGACCAAAATAAATTTTATCCTAAATTATAATTTTTATAAGGGAATTACACTAATTTTAAAGAGAGACCAGAATACATCTTTCCTTAAATTTTAAAGAAAATTAAGGGTATTTTACAATTTTAGGGGGCTGAGGCCCTCCTAGCGGCCCTCTAGTTCCAACCTAGGTGTCGATTAAGTACATGTTATTAATTTTTTTACGGGAAAGAAGTATATGACATATTTAAAAGTGAAATTTTCCTATCGAAAAGAAAGAAAGATGGCTGTGTTCTTTTTCGATTTAAAAAATTCTTTATCTTCAATTTTGCTGATTTTCTGCCTGAAACTAATGCTCAGCATTTGAAGTCTAATACTCTAAATCTCAGGTAACCAATTGAGTAAAAATATTTTTAGAATAATTTAATTATTTTTTATGAATTTATTCAGGTACCTACCCTAATCAAAATAAGCTTATGGTTTCTTGAATATGTAAAGTTTCAAGTGATATGGAGGTAGAGTAAATAATTAGTATATATATAAATAATCACTTTTATTACATTACCTACAATTCTTGGAAAATAATATTTGATACATGCCATTATATAAGGTAAAAACAAACATTTCTACTTTACATCGATCGTTATTTAGTGCAAAGATGATGCAACATGCTTGAATAACGAGTGCTATGGTGTAATGGCGAGGTTTTTCACATTTTACATTGGATTGAAATTCTAGTTATGTTATAAAATAAAAATAATATACGGTGAACCCCATATAACATGTGCAATATACTTAATAGTATCAGTCTTGAAAATATTAGTTATTAGTGAATTGAATGTTAGTGGAATGTTCGTTGGAGCATGCGTCAGGTCTCGATATCGATCGGTCTCGGTTATTAATGAGGAAGACCGCAAGGAAAAAGCAAAGATCAAGAAATACAAAGTCTCTCCCCAAACACCCCCAAACTTTTCTGAATCAAACATATAACCCCTTCAACTATAAATTAGGGCAACTCATCCCTCAAACTTTGCAAACTGAAACACATAACCCCTTCTAACTTATAGAAATGTTCTTTTTTGTTTCCAAAGGAATTAAATGACAATAATATTGAACAAGGAGATCAAACTTGGCATTTTACTATATTACTATTTAGGAAGCTGTCTTTCTTCATAGCTTGGCATGCAGAGGTCGAAGAAGTCCTTGAGAAATTGAGAGCATCCTGAGTATGCCAATTGAAGTTGCGAAGGATAATGACCTGTCAAACAGTAATATGCTAAAATTTCAAGTTCGGACTCCTTGTTCAATATTATTTTCATTTAAGCCCCCTAAGAAATCAAAAAGAAAATTTCTATCAGTTAGAAGGGGTTATGTGTCTTAGTTTACAAATTTTTTGGGCTGAGTTACTAGAGTCATAGTTGAAAGGGTTAAGTGCCTGAGTCAGCAAAGTTTGGTGGTGAATTATGGATTTATGCCCCTTAGAAATAGATAAGCCTGAATAATTGTCATCTTGAAAATTAATGTTGTTGGGGAAAAAGGGCCAAATGTAAAACTTAAGGTAGTTATACCTGTTTTTTTCAGAATAAAAAATATTTAAAACCCATTAATATGATTTACTTGACTGTGATTGGTGTTGGCGCAAGTCGTCTTTTGCTCACAGGATTACAATTTTTGAAGTGATAATAACCTTACAATAGATTGTTTAATTTTGGGTTTGTTAAATGTTTCATGCAGTTTTAATTGTGTGGCAAATAGTAAAAATATTTTTTTAATATGAAAATGTTAAATATAATTTTTTCACACATTTTCAAATTTAATCTAATTATTTCGTCAAAATTTAGAAAATATAAATAAAATATATTGATAAATGGCAAAAAAGAAAGATAAAAATAAAATAAAAGAATTTTATTAGTTTCCAAATCTGAATGATGTTAAATTTTATTCTTTAAACAAAAGAGAAGAAAATGACATAATATCCATGATGAAAATATGTATACCACTATTGTGTATGAATTAAAATGAAATAAGAAGAAATATTTTTCCCCCCTGACGAATGCAACTTACCAAGCAGTATGTATGGGGTAAATGGAAGAAAACTTATACATATTGCCAATTGCGGATCCAGAATTTTTACAAAAGGGGGGGTCCGTATACATATATAACTATTAAATTCTAACATTAAATAATGAAGCTTATAAATTTCCATGTACAATAATGTAATGATGAAAAATATTTGTTAGAAGAAAATTTGAAAACTGCTCTTATATAACAATTTTTTTATCATTAATAAAAAAATATAAACTATAACGAAAATATGTGAGATATTCGTATTGTATATAATATAAGAGAAAAAAACCTTCTTTTAGCCCCTATATATACTTTTCACTTAGCTTACTAACGTTATCTTGATTCACAAATTTTATTTTGAATTAGAAAAAAAATTCCTATAAAAAAAATGAGTGGTAAAAAAAGTTCAAGGCCTGAGTACGGAAATGTGTGAAAGTTAAAAGGCAAATATAGGATTTTTTTTCATTATTCTAATTATTAACGTAAATGAAAGACTGACTTATTTTCTATCGCTCGTGAGGTATAAGGGCCATATTTTTGTGTTGTAATAGATATTATAAAAATTTTGCAGGTCCATCAAAAAATTTAAAGGATTCAAATTACTTATTTATATATCTTTTATCAATATTTTCTAAGAAAATGGGGGTCCATGGGCCCTATATTTTAAACATGCATTAGCTCCTGCATATTGTAGTATTTTAGGGATAATTGATAAAATGTAAAAATATATGTATTGTACACCACTTCCCTACCTCCACCAAAATTTAAGAAATTTTAGTGTTTGTGCGCATGCATGCGCATGTGTATATAGTTTGTACAAGGTACAGTTGCCCTGCACGATTTAGTGGCTATTTTTTATAATAAATTCAATACACAAATTTTAAATAATAAATAATTAAAAAAATATGAAAAAATGATTAAAACTGAACTACCTTAACAATAACTAAAATTAGGTAAATAGAAACATAACATAACTAAAAATTTTCCTCTTTTATCAAATTAAATTCTAATTTTTAATATCAATGAGAAATTTATTTAGAAAAATTCACTTTCAATTTTAGTAATTATAGACCAAATTATTTTATTAAACCACATAGAACAATTCATACTACAATAAGCAATCATAAATAACAAAATAATATGATTGAAACATAGAATTGTGCTTAATTTATGTTAATAAATTTACAATTTAAACATTAATTTAATAAATATCAAAACAAAAAATTTAATTAAAGCCGAATCAATCAGAACCATAGTTAGAAGGATGTAAATTATAATGATTAAATTTTTATTTTGAAAAAAAAATTAGAGAAAAGAAACAAAAAAAGTTTGAACCAAGATTGAAAATGAAAAAATATTAGGTATTAAAAGCTTAACAATTGATTTAATGAATGTACAAAAATGGCTTAACACAAACATAAATAAATTATGATAACTAATGTCTTACTTTAGAATATAGTACATAAAAACAATAAAAATGTTAGGGACCAAGTGAATAAATAGAAATAATTTAGTTGAATATTTATTAAATTTGAGGACCAAAATAAAAGATAGATGGAAAATAGGGATGAACGTGGAAAAGAGTAAAAGCTTAGGGATTAAACTGACATTTAACTAGACAACCTAAAACTGGAGAAATTACAAAATGAGCCATAAAAAATGCGAGTACCTTGTGAAAAGGGAATCGAACTTAAGGAAGAGTCAATTGTGTTTGAAAAAGGAAAAAAAATATTAAAAACCCCAAGACTTTTAGAAGTAAGCGAGGTATGTGGGTTAGCAATAATATAATCAATATAAGTCATTGATGGAATAATTTAAAAGTGTAAAACTTACCTTGACATTAAGTAAAATCTGAGTATAAATAATTATAAGCACATAGAGTAGTCAACTGAAGATGTGTTTATATGGTATCAAAAAAGCATTAAAGATGAAAAATAATTAAAGTAATTCTATTAATCAATTCAATTAAACTATTAAGAGAAAGAAAATTTTTGGTGTTTATAGTGTAGGATAACATGACATAATATACATGCATAGGTTTTCTAGATTTTTTGCTTACTAATGAGTTAGTGATAAAATAAAACCTTTAAAGAATTGTGCACTCATGCATAATACAAATTGTTCATTTATTTCAACAAATCAAAACTATAAATCAAATCTATGTAAAGTACTCATATATTATAAAAAGTGTGCATTTGTTTCAACTAATTAAAACTTTGAATCAAACCTATATAATGAAAACTCCGAGTCAAACCATGCAAAAGAAAAAGCTTTTGGTATTTAACATGGTTAATAAAAGCATATCATTCACTTTCATTTAAAGTTTTATCATTTTACATTTAAATATGTCACCAAAATTTTTATTTTCTTAAAAGTTCATTTCATGTATCTAAAAGCTTGCCACACCTACGGCAAAGGATTAAGATAGCCCTTTTTCCATAACCTTTGACTTTTAGTATGTACAAAAATTTTGATTAGCAAAAAAGGAAAAAAAAATTATAACAGATCATGAAAGCTTGGGATCATTATAGCAGGAATGTTATATACAGGGATTAAAGCAGAGATTTGACCATTCTGCATGAGAGAAACAAAACTGGAATGGTGGGCGGACATATCACAAAAAGGGACAAAATAATGTTGTGTTCCTGTAATGTTTATTAATCTAGTAATGTTCCCTAATTTTTATGATGTGAGAATTAGGTCACCATCAGCAAATGGTCTACCCTCTATCTGGTGACAGAATGCTAAAGTGGGGGAGCATTACGGTAGATGTGAAAAATTTTGGGATCAAAAGAGGTGTTTGAGCATAAGTTGGAAGAAGCAAAAAAAAAAAAAAGGCCACATGGATGCTACTGTTGATGAACAGTAAAACCCACTTCTTCTTTAGAATATAGTACAATAAGCAAATACGTTAGGTGCAACTCTTTTAGGATCCAAGCTGATGAATCAAACAACCTAATAATATTACAGGATTTTTGATATGTAAAGCTCTCAATTTAATTATTACCTTGAAAATTCTAATTTGTAAAAACAAAAATAACTTGGAATTTGTATGAGTAAAATCTATTTACAGTCCCTTAACTTTTACATTTATCTTAAAGTAATCGCTTACTTCTAAAAGTGACTCTTAAAGTCCCTTACTTCGTAAAGCACATCCCACCCCAAGCCCCTTTCGTTACTTCTATCATTATCTTGGATAGAAGTTGATGATATGGTGCATTCTGAGCTGACATGGTAGTCTCGAATTCCATTCCTAGGGCCACAAAGTTACGTGGAATCATCATTTATAACAATAAGTGGCTATACTAAAAAAATATAAAATTTTATACTAAAACTATTACAAATACATAATTTTAAGAATTTAAAACATTGATTAAACCAAATTTCATCTTCTTCCCTAAATCCTCTCTGTGAAAATGATTTCTTCTCAAGTCCATCTCCGTTTGGTTCTAAAAGCTAGTGATTAAGAACAAATGACCAAGAAAAGCTTTGAGTTAATAAAACAAAACCAATTTTACACCACCCAGACAGATTATACCAAGTCGAAAGCCTTCCTGATATTCCTAATTAATCTAGCCAACATAAATCCCAATGTCCACTGAAATATTTATAACAACAATTCAATTTCGAGAGATGAAATTAGAAACCGGTAAATTATCACCTACAAGATAGGATGGTAGGAAAAAGATAAAAGTTGGATAGCATAAGACTAGACAAGAGGATCTAGCTCTAGGAGAGTGCTTTATGTTATTGATTTTCATTAGTTTTTTGAGTTATCAGGTAATTCAAATTTAGTCTAGTTCAAGTAATAGTTTAGATTTAATTAGTTGCAACTAGTATTTCATTTATTTTTGTTTGTAGCTTAATTTCTTTCATCTATTCCCTTTAACTCTACTTTTTTGTTTAATTAATTTTTGCACATTTTAGCTAAGTATAGTTTATTCACTTAGTCTTTGTAGAAACAATATTATAATATTTAAGACTATATTAAAGCTTCATGACTTGTGCAGTTGTAGATTACAATGGTGTCATAATTTGCCTTTTTTTTTTTGTTGAAAAACTCTTAATATTTCGTAGTCACATTAGGCTCCAACAGCTCCAAAATCAAGTTTTAACAATCAGGTATATCGTGGTTGATACCAAAACTTTCTTGGAAAATTTTGAGCACAAAGTTGAGAGATTCGTTGAAATCATCGGTGAGATCAACTTTGCAGCCAGGGGCGTAGCTTCTTAGGGGCGGGAAGGGGTAGTCGCCCCCCCTAGAATTTAAAAAAAAATTATGGGTTTGTTGGATATGTGATAAAATTATAGAAAAACTAAAGTTAGGTACCTATCTACAAGTTTTGTAATTAATAAGGGGCTCTAGTATATTTTATCCTTTTAAGGTCTCACTCATTTTCTTATTGAGTAAATTGCGTGATAGTCCCTAATCTTTAATTATTATTTCATTTTATTCCTTATCCTATTAAACATTCCATTTTAGTTCCAAATATATTAAAAACATTTCATTTTAGTCCTAAATCTATTAAAAATGTTTCATTTTGGTTCCATTGCATGAAATATGGTAACTCAAAGCATTTGTCTAATAATAATTTTTTAGATGATAATTTGAATTGTCCGGTAAATGTTATATAATAAATTTAATTTGTATAATAACTTTTTTATAATTAATAGAAAATGCAAATAACCATTTTCACTCTATAAATTGAACTCACTTCATTCACAGAAAAAAACTATAAAATTTAAATTGAATTTTTCAATTGAACTTAATTATTGTAAACTTTTGAATTCTATGTATCTATATATGTAAACTGTCTATTGAATTTTGAGTTATAAACTTTTGAAATAAACTTAATTATTATAAACTTTCAAATTTAATTTGTCTATATATAATATTAGGGTAAAATCCACCGGGGGTCACCTAGCTTATTTTTTTGTCCTAAATGGGTACCTTACCTTCAAATTGTCCTACCGAGGTACCTTACCTCTTATCGCGTGTCCTATCTGGGTACTTTCCGTTGATTCCATCGTTAAGTCTCACGGAAATTGCTGACGTGGCATTAATTAATGCTACAATAAACGTAAAATAATAACTTTGGACCCTAAACTTTTCTAATAACTAATTCTAACCCTTAAACTTCCACCAAAATCATTTTAGCCACCGTCAACCTCTGTCGCCCACCATCCCAGCCGCCCTCGACCTCTACGTCGTCCTCCCCGTCCTCCGCAGTATCCTCCGATTTGTCCTCCGCAGTATCTTCCTCAGAAGCAATTGCCCCTCGTGTATGATAAAACCGCCGGCGGGCATAAATTTTCCAAGTACCAGGCAGCCACCACCTCCAAGCAGCTGCACCACGCCGTGCTCCATTCCGTGCACCGGCTCTCTCAGCAGCAACAATAATATCAGTCAGAAAAAGATGGCACGCCTCCGCAGCTCCTCAACTCCTACGAGCACGCATTGTTCGGCTTCGCCGCGAGGCTGTCCGGGAAGCAGTTGGAAGCGCTGCAGAAAGTAGACGGCTTTCTCTCCGCTGTATCTCCGTCGCCCGTTAGACACCAACAGGAGGCTAAAGGCTTTAGGGTTTTAGAATCGGGCCTCGCCAAACAAAAGCAAGGAGCTTTGCTTCAAATCAGCTGGAATCACGAACGGTGGCCAACAAATCGAGGACGACTGACAAGAATTACTGGAACGGTTAGCAACTGGGATTGCAAATAGGGAATGGCTGGAATCGCGAATGGCGGACGGGGAAGGCGATGGAGATCGAGAAGGACGACAAGGCGACGACTGAGATTCGGTGGCGAAGATTTGGAGTCGCAGCGGTGGCGGAGATTTGGAATTATGACGATGAAGACTCAATGACATAGATTCAGAATCACGGCGATGGAGGTGCTTCATCTTCGATGGTGGCAACGGTGCTAGAAGCGAGCTTGCGGATTTGGGTTAATCCTTTCTCCATCGCTGCCTCTTCTTCCACCCACACCACTCCTCATCGGTCATCTATTCTTTCAGAAATGTCGGTTCGTTCGATCATTCCTGGATGATGAAAACCCCAAACTCGGAAACGGTCGATCCTCTGTCGCCCACCATCCAGCGACCCCCGAATGCAGTACTTGGAAAATTTATGCCTGCGGCGGTTTTATCATACACGAGGGGCAATTGCTTCTGGGGAAGATACTGCGGAGGACAAATCGGAGGATACTGCGGAGGACGGGGAGGATGACGTAGAGGTCGAGGGCGGCTGGGATGGTGGGCGACAGAGGTTGACGGTGGCTAAAATGATTTTGGTGGAAGTTTAAGGGTTAGAATTAGTTATTAGAAAAGTTTAGGGTCCAAAGTTATTATTTTACGTTTATTGTAGCATTAATTAATGCCACGTCAGCAATTTCCGTGAGACTTAACGATGGAATCAACGGAAAGTACCCAGATAGGACACGCGATAAGAGGTAAGGTACCTCAATAGGACAATTTGAAGGTAAGGTACCCGTTTAGGACAAAAAAATAAGCTAGGTGACCCCCGGTGGATTTTACCCTATAATATTATTTAGTATTTTATATTATTGATTGTAAATTTATACATGATAACAACTCGCCCTATGCCAAGGTCCCACCCTCGCCCCATTAGGCTGAATTTCTAGCTACACCCCTGTTTACAGCTTAACTTGGTTCAGCCGTTGGAAGGTCTATTCCTGCTGGCACCTTCTAGCCTTTGAACTATCACAGCAACTGGTCAGAGAAATGGGAATGAGAGCTGGCCATAATGTTTAGTAGGTATGTACGATAGGTGATTATGTGAATATGTTGGAGGCTGTGGATGAATTAGTGTTCTCATGCTTGTTATCTGGATACACTTATACAACTACTTAAAAGATGGCAATTAGTCTCTCCTTCTTTCAAGCATTTATGTTTGACATGGAGATTAATGAGGATTAAGATAAAAAAATGTGTGTTGTTACAAATTACCTTTTGCATATAAGTTAAGAAAGATAACAGAAAATAAGGGAATAGGTGTAAATTTACCACTAAACTATTAGCTGTAGACTGATTGTGCCATTAAACTGTTTTTCATCTCAAATTTACCATTCATCTTTTCTGTTGGAGCAAATTTATCATAGTCTGTTAAAAAATGCAACAGTGGATGACAGAAGGTATGACATGGAAAAGATATGCTGAGTTTGAGAAGTGACATAACAAAGAGAACATTTTTTTGCCCATAACTGGCATAAGCGTGGAGGCATGAATAATGATTTATACGAGTTACAACCCTTAAGTTGGGCAATATTTATACTTTCAACATCTCACAATAAAAAAAAAATAAGGCTTCCAAATCAGATGATCGACTTGAAATAGGTGAAAGTTGAGTTCTTTTTAGTATGAATTTTTTAAAATTTCCGGTGAACTCACTTTTGGTCACAAACTTTCTCTCAATTCATAAAATACAGTGTCAATTTAGATTTTGTAGGACATCTAAATCCCTAATTTCTAATTCATTCTTCTCAAACTATTGATTTTTAAATTTACTTTCAACATAAAACATTGATGATGAATTTGCAAAAAAAAAAAATGATGATAAAATCGCTCTATGACCAAAATGACAATAGTAAATTTGCACTTTTTCTAATTTTTTTTCCATGTTACTCCTCTAAACTCAAGATTGTCTTTGCCACACCAAGTGTTCCATTAGCCACCACAGCATTTTTTTTAACGGATAATGGTAAATTTACTCCAACAAAAAGAATAAATGATAAATTTGATACGAAAAAAATGTTCAATTGTAAAATCACTCTATGGTCAATAGTTTAGTGGTATATTTGCACCTTTTCCCAAGAAAATAAAATTTGAATGTTGCAAAAATCCAAAACAATCCAAAATAGTAAATGTTGTAAAAAAATGTGGGATAAAAAAGTGGAGTAATTATTATTTTTGGTTAAAAGAAAGTCTTTGGTAGGGTATATGTTCAATTATGATTCCTATCTTTTAGGACAGAATTTGGATAATTAAGAAATTATGCTACCAAAGTTTTTAGAGCAGAAGAAATTAGCTATTCAAACATATACAAAAAATTTGCCAATATCACAAGTTTTTCAAAAAAAACAGTTGGTAGTGTAATTTCTAACTCATTTCTTTCCAAAACAAAAAATGTATCATAATTCAACATACAATGCATAACTACCACAAAGTTTCTTCTGAGTCAACCATATTTGAAATGTAATTTCCTTCTGGAATTTTAATAAAAAAATTAAGAACGAAATTCTAATGAGAAAGCCGCTTCGAACATAATTGAAATTTGGCGCAATTTTGTTGGATGGATTTGGTTTGTTGTTTGATACAGCAATTTGAACACAAACAAATTAGTTACAAACTATCGCCATCACGTTATTAATTCTTACCCTACGATAGGGCAGACTCCAACTCAATATTAATGGCTCACAGCCAGAGCCATAAATGCTCTACTAGTCGTTCGATCAGATTTTGTTAGCTATGTGGCTTAAGCGGGTTTTCTAACTAACTTGTTTGTGTTCATATCTAATTGTTGGTAATGGTCTTTTCCTTATCTGCTCATATTTAATAGAGGGTTTGGGTTTTTTTAAATGTGAAAATAAATATTATTAAAATAAATAGAATACAAATTTATCAATTTCAGAAAGATACTGGAGAAACTAACCTATACACTACATCCTGCTCTCGACTTGAAATCCTAAATAAATCTCTCTAGTCTTAAAGATCCACACATCCCTACATACACCAATAAAATACAAAATTTTGGTCATAAAAGTTCCAGTACCCAACACCAAAAAAAAGAAATAGAAATCTAATCTTTAAGCTATCATTTCAATCTTTTTAATTCATATTTTATTCTTTTGACCTTGATATTCATTTTTCTTTCACCTTTTCCCTTGTTTCTTAGCTTTGCGGTGATTTTCTAAAATTCTCAATACAAGCTCCTTACAACCATCAAATTACACCTCGGTGTGATTGCTAACATTGCTTTCTTGATCATTAACCCTAGGTTCAAAATTCCTACTATTCTACTGAATATATATGTTTCAAAGACTTCAATATTGGTGGGACCCTAGAAATTTTAAATAAGAATTAGAATCATCCTTCTTATTATTTTGCCCACCCCTGAATCATTCAAAACTTTTGATTCTTCGGTAACTCCAACCTATAAAGAGAAATCAGTCCCATGAATTTTATGGGCTCATCAAAATCAGCCAGAGAACATTCATCATCCTCGCCTCGTAATATTGTAATAGTTAGAGGGTTTGGGTATTGTAACAATAATTTTATGCTGATGAAAAAAAGCATGTTTATTTTATAGTATAAAATGTAAAATAACCATTAAGTTAAGACACACCTAGTGGCAGTACCAAAAAAGGCTACTTTTTTGTTTTTGTTTTCCTTTTATATTATTTTTCCATTAAACATAATTCGTGAAATTTTATTTTTATTGTTTTGTTGGTCTAAGGCTAGTGTTATTTGGAAGGCATTATTTTATTTAGTCAGTAATCACTTAAATAAAATTATATAGTAAGTAATTAATTTTTATGAATTTTTTGTACCCAACTAATAAAAAGAAAAATCAATAAAAGATACTTGATTTTTCCAAAAAAATTCTAAAATTTTAAAATATTTTAAGTATAAAATTTTCAATTAATATACAAGTTGAACGAATAATCATTACATATCAAAATAATCACTAATAACTCATTTTTAAAAATCACTACCAAACACAATAGTCGTCTTCTACATTTGACCTTTCTTTATTTTGATTTCAATGTGACCTATATATAGATATATTATTTTAGAGTTTTGGGTATTATAGGCAATTTGCTGAGTCATACCACAATGGGTTAAAGCCCAATCAACAATGTTAGCATGGCTCATTAATGACATAAAGGCCTACGTATTGGGCCTAGCCAACATCACCACAGTTATGGCCCTGAGCACCTTATGGCAGTGGTCCCACTAGTAAGATCCATTGCATGCAAGCATTTCTCCCTTCCCTGAATCCCCTTAAAATTCGGGGTTTCATAATGGCAAAAGGAACACATTAGTAATGGTTGAACATGATCGCCCAAGATCTTCTTGGCAACTTCTATCATCTCAAGGATTCACTTTAATCTCCCCTAATTAATGAGGATTCACAACGATCCACTCTATATAACTGATGTATTGCCTAGTTATAAAGGCCTATAGAAATTAGCAATTGCCAGGTCTAGTAAGCCATCTCAAACTTTCATAATTCACAATTTCTTCATGCGAACATTCATACTATCTCTCATTTATCTTTGCCACATCTCACTTGAGCGTCGGAGGGCCCTCTCCAAGAACACACATCCAAGGCCATTCTAACATTATCATTTGTGGCAAGAAATTCTAGTGTTTACCACATTAGCACGACAGCACCCTTTCATGTTAGTCATCACTTTGCCCCTTAAGCCACCTACATATTTAACCTTGCACCACTTAGGCCTTCTACAACACAAATTTTGTATATCTTTGACTGATTCAATGTGTTTAATCTCCATACAACATATTGTTACAACCAGCTTAGTTCTTCTTCCCTTGACTTCATTTCGATATTGGCCTAGTTATTCTGGTTTTCCACTTCATTCACATCATACATTGGCTCCCAACGTCTTCTTGCTTCAACCTCTATAAATTTTAGTCCATCTTGTGATGCTCCATTATACTTTACTTTCGCTTGCAAGATTCTTGGCTATATCATGTTATCAGTATTTAGGGATCTTTTTTTGAACTGTGCAACATCCGTTCTAAACTTAACTGTTTGAATCCATATATTATTAAACTGCTTCACCAAAGCATTAATATCCTGCAGTTCCTTGAATTTGACAAACCCAAAACATCATCCCGATTTTGTGTTCTTCTTTTCAACATAGACATCCATAAGGGTCACAACAATCCCTAGTCTTTGAAACATGGACTGAAGATGTTTTGCCTGCCAATCATTTAGAAACTTCATGAAAAGGAAGGATGAAGAGAATCGATTCATGACCCTACTTGGATCATGGTCAGAATTTTCCTCCCTTGAATTCTTTCCTGACTTCGTAGCCCCTCTCACACTTTCTCCTTTGTCCTAGCTCTTTTCTTTGGAATGAAAACCCTTGTTTGCTTGCTCACGTTCCCTCTCACTCTTTCTCTCATGGTGTTTCTGTGAAAAGAAATGTAAATTCCATTTTAGATTAAGTTGACTTAAGCTAAAACGGATTTGGTAGTATTTGATTGACTATATGGAAAGCTATTATGTAAACCATCCAAATAAAAAAAGTAACACAAACACATGTCTTAAAAGTTAAAAAAAAAAAAAAGAAAGGTTAGAATCTCAAACTTATAGTAGTGCAATATAGTAGTCTTCACAATAACAAAATATTAGCCCTTGTTGTGGTGGAACAGAGTCCTAGGGCCCTGAATTTATTACTACTGGTAGGCTTTTAAGGAACTATGATTTTACTTAGGCTACAATTGGCTAGTTATTATTCATAAAGTATTTTAGATCCTTATATCCAACTAGTTACTTAGCCTACCCTGCATAGAAAATATGCGTGCGTCATCCTAGCTACACAATAATAATTAAATAAAAGTAAAATTGAAAATAGCGCCGTGGTAATTATGAAAACAAAATTCAAATTAACCCAAGACGTAAACCTTTAGTTGCTTTGACTTCAAGTAACAACTATGTGTATACATCTTAACCTTATATTCACTCAAATATAACCTTAGTGTTATGCACACCAATGGACATTAATAGAGGCAACCCTTAGTAATATACCATACGTATACAAAAAATGTAAGTTTGTTAAGATCCATCCTTAACTCTTCACATGAGCAAACTACCTTCAAGTGATAAGCCATACTTTTCTTGTGTTCACTTAGCCTTAAACTGAAAGACAAACACTTTGGTTAGCACTAACTTATGTTACAAGTAACTTAGAAACATAAGATTTTATACTTAGAAAGTATCTTTAAACCAATAAAACTTAGCCTTAACAACTGCCCCTTACCAATTTTTAGGCCCGAACTACTCCTTTTAATACCTGTACAACACTTAATAGGTGAGTACTCAAAAGTACTCAGTAAGGGATTCAACACCTGTAAGGAAAACAAATGCAAGCATGAAAAGTGCAACAAACATACATGTAACAAATAGAATAATCAAGCAACCAACAACACAACTAATAACAAGAGTAAGAAAAACAAACAATGCAAATAATGGATGGAAGGATGAATGAATGAAACATGCACATGTAAATACACATAGAACTTCCTTACACCTGTTGGTGCTAAACTCACCGTGAGCTTTTACGAATGAGGTACTTGAATACTGGCCTTTATATCTTATACTGACACTTAACCAACCCCATAAAGTTCTCTTATGGGTGCCTTAGAGTAAGTCATTGCTTACTCAACCCTTCCCCGCCTTTGATGGGCTACTTAGAGTAAGTTTTCACTTACTCCCTTCTTACTTGTCTCTTACCTTTAACATATTATGCATGGTAGCCGACTTATGTAGTCCAACTTGCCAAGCTCTTAAAACATAGGTTAGGGAACCTTAGTAGCTCACTTACTAAACCACAAGGTTTGGTTGAGATCCTCTCAGGTTTCCTCTTCATTACCCAAAGGTCTAAGACCTCCTACTAGGGCCAATGAAGAATCTAAAACCTGGCTTTATTCCTTCAGTGCTCTCTTAACAACTTGAGCACTTTAACTCCTTTAGCCACCCTTCTTTACCTTACATTGACAACACCATTTAAATAATGCATAATTCTAGAGTTAGGAATGAGTTCTATACCTGACCAAAGTTGTAGAACATTTTAGAATGACCTAGGGATGATAATGGAGAGAATGAGGGGCTTGGGCCTTGGTGACGTCATTGGTGACGTTTCACTAAAGCCAACAACACAGATTTCTTGAAGCACAGTTGGCGATGGGTTTTTAATGTTGGCAATGCATTGCCAATGGCCTAACAGCACTTCATGCTCTTATGCGATCTTGCACAAAACTTGCTTGATCTTTCTATCCACAAAGCCAATTTCAATGGATCTTGTTTCTACTTCATTCCCATATGTAACACGACATTTCTATGTATTATTTGAGTTGAATTAACTTAAATCCCTCACCTTAAATGAAGAATTTCCCAAATCAAGCAACTGTTCACCTCAAGCTCAACCTACCTCCAATGGCCTCCAATTTTGATTTCTTTGGGAATTAGGCACGACAATCACTTTATCAGGTTTCTAAGTTATTTATACCATCTAGTTATTAACCTAATATGCACTATACATTCAATCGTTTCAAATTGAATTTTACTTTTAGTCATGACTCTTATAAAACATAAATAAAGAACAGGTCAAAGCATAAAACATAAGTGTATTTACTACAAGTAATAATTATGCACGTGCATCATTACATAAGTAAAGACTGTGTACATGCCCAAAAACAACTAAAATACTACTCAACCTAGAGACATCAGAGGCTAAACTAGCATATATGGGCATATCGAATGCAACTACTAAGACCTCTACTCCAACTATGTCCTTCCTTGTGCCACTAGCCTCTGTAATGCCATAAATAACTATAGTTATTAACAAACAACTTAACCAATAAAACTAGAACTAATAATAATTCACTAGGTGGTTACCTACATGAAGACACTAGCTCGATAGCCCTTCATGGTCATCAGCTCCTTACAGATAATATCTGTACAAAAAAACTAAAGAGAGTGAGAATTCAATGATTTCCAATTAAGGATTCATGTACCTGTAAAGAAATAATACAACCTGCAAAGAAAAACCTTAAGGACATACACATATATAATATATCTATTATTCTACGAGGCCAATGTAGTATGAGGGCTAACATATGTGCATATATTCGAGTTCTTTAGGACCTCACCTTTTCCTAGTCCTAGCACTAACGTCACCCTCATGCCTAGCAAGTTCTAGCCTCTAACTCAGTCCTAGCAAGCCTTGGCTTGCTTATGTCCAAGTGAGATAAGCTTACTAAATATCTTTGTCTTTGTTGTTACATAGGTGAACATGGTGGATGCTCCTTCTTTAAGTTGCAAAGAACTTACTAATTGTACTAGGCTCCCATATAATGCCTCGATGCATTGGCTCATCAAGGCTATTATGGTACTAAGTCTCCACCCAATGAGGCGTAATAGGCTACCACTTAGTGTCTCAAGCTAATAAGCTTGCCTAGATCACAAAGGTACTAAGCCTCACCCATTTAACCTACCAAGGGTGCACTAAGCTTTCACTTATGCCTCAAGTCATAACTTGGCTGGTCATAAGTGCACTAAGCCTTCATCCATGGTGCTCCACAATCCAACATTACTTGGTTCACTATATTTTGGTAAGAATTACAATGGATGGACTCCACTAATTATGGTCCCAATAACCCCACGTGTACTTTAAGGTTTCACATTGATACCTTGAGCTCTAAGGCTCACCTAGGTCGCCAATGGTCACTAAACCACACTAGCGTGTCTAATGGCTTTTATGGTAGTCTTTGTGGTTCTTTCAATTTTTTATGGCTACTTTTGGATCCTCAAATCTTTATCAAATTTTCCTAGCTCTTAAGAGAATCTTGGAAGTTCTAGGGCCTTATTTGGCTTCTCGAGCCCTAAACGCCTTAGGAACCCCTTGTCTCCTCCCTCAGAGCCTTCCCAAATGAAATTGGCATTTAGGTGCATGGGGCCCATGGCCCTAATTTTCCAAGGCTGCAACCTTGGTGCCTCAGGTGCACTAGAATACTTCAAAATCACGGCTTTTAGTTCCTGGGGTTGTAGCCTTGATCTCCTGAGCATAGCTGCAGTAGAACTCATCCATAACCTCTTTGGGGGCTCCAATTGCCACCCAAACTTGCATACAATGCCTCCACAAGCTCCAAGAACTAACCAAGCAACAAGTGTTTAATTCTCCTACTCAAGAGCTTGATTTTACCTAGTCCATCATAAGCAATTCTTCATTATAACAATGCATATCTCCTAATCTACTTTAAACCTTCAAGCCAATAACTAAGATATGCGTAAGATGAATGTAATAATTAAATCCCTTATCTCAATTGAAGATAAACAAGCAATATCAAGCACATCCAAGCAAATTGGGCTCTTCTAAGGGTTTCTTATGGTTCCAACAAAATTCATCACAAATAAAACCAATTCAAGCTCAATCAAGCAAGACCCAAGCTTATACAACATAAAGAAACCAATAACAACCAAGAATTAACTATGGAAAAATGTACCTAAGCTCCTCTAACTAAGAAAAATGCCATCCAAGAACTTCCATACCAAAACTATGCAAAAATGAGCTCTCTTACATGGGAATCTCATGAGACTTTGATTTCTACCAAGAATTGATGTTTTGGGTGAAATTTGGCCATGCATTTCTAAAGCAGAGGGAGAGTTACAGTTTCCAAGGTTAGGGATGATGAATAGTATCCTTCTAAAACTCCAAAATTGACTTAAAAATCCATCTTAACATTTTAGCCCTTCAACTTATTTAGGTTTGCCAAAAAGACCACATGATCAAATAATAACACTAGCTTAGGCAATTTGATCCCAACTATTGGTTTCTTGTCACTTAGGTCCAAAAGAACAACCTAGGAGCTTTAAAACCGTTCCTATAACCTCGGGGTACAAAATGACTATTTTGCCCTCGATGGCCGTTAGGTTCCAAAATGGTCTAGGAACCATCTAACCCTAAGCTAACTTGCTTGACTTGCTAATCCAAACTAATTGAGGCATTTAAACTAGGGATTTTGACATACTTAAAAGTTTTAGCTAGCTACTGTGGGCCGGTTGCCTAGAGGGCTTTAACATTAATCCCATTCCAAAAGCTGATTTAATATATTGTTAATGGGCAATAAATAGTTGGTTAGAAGAGCAAAGTGTTAGTGGATAAATTTGGTAACTTAAGACATAAGTAAGGTATGATGGATGGACTAAGTATAATGTGATTCCTCCAATAGCTGAGGGATGAGATTGTGAAACTCTGGTATTTGAGGAGCACCCGACAAAGGTTTGGGACCCCAATGACCTAAGGGTAGAGGTCAAGTGCCTCTAGGCATTAAGGTGGAGCCCAATAGGTCCCAACGAAGTTGACGGGCTTGCTAAGTGATCTACTAAGTTACCCGAGTCATGTTTAAAGGAACTTGCTGAGGTGTGGCCACTAAGTTCATTACCCTGGACAATAAAAAAAGGGAAAAGACGGGTGAGAGGTAGGTAAGTGACGATTTACCTTAAGTATCCTATCAGACACGAATAAGGTTTGAGTAGGTGACAATTTGCTCTAAGGCACCCATAAGAAGACTTTATGGGTTTGGTTAAGTGCTAGTATCGGATATGAGGGCCAACATCCAAATACCCCAGCAGTATGAGCTCACGACAGTTAAAAGCATCTTCGGCTATAAGAAAGTCCTAAGCGCATGTGCGCATGCATTTATCATCCATCCATTCATTATTTGCTTTATTTTTTTTCATTATTATGTGTTTGTTTGCTATGTTACTTATGTTGTATGTTTGTTTGTTGGTATATATATATTACTTGGCATGCTCGTAAATGTTTTTCCTTACAAATGCTCAAATCCCTTGCTAAGTACTTTCGAGTACTCACCCATTTAGTATTGTATAGGTACTAAGGAGGCTTGTTAATTCTAACAGTTAGTACGGGCCAACTATTAAGACTAAGTTTATTTAGTTCTAAAGGTATTCTCTAAATGCTTGCATAAGCTTATACTAACTAAAGTGTTTGCCTTTCAATTTGAGGCTAAGTGAGTACAAGAAAAGTGTGGCTTATCCATTGAGGCTAGCTTGCTTGGTGATGACCTAAGGATGAGTCTTAGTAGATATGTGTTGTCTATTGCTTATGTATGGTATTTTTATATTAAGTGTTGTCTCTACTAATGTCTATTGATGTGTTTAATACTAGGGTTACATTTAGGTGCATATAAGATTAAAACATATGCACACAGTTATTACTTGAAATTAAAGCAACTAAAGTTTTGATATCTTAGCTTGTTTTAATTTGTGTTCTTCTTAACTACCCGCAACATTGATTTTATTTTTGTTTTTATTTATTGTTATTGCATAACCAGAATAATGCATGCATTCTTCTATGTAGGATAGGCGAAGTAACTAATTACACATAATAGCTTTAAGATACTTCATAAATAATAGCCAGTCAATTGTAAGCTAAGTGGGATCATAGTTTCCTAAGAGCCCATAAATAATAGTTAAATCAAAATATTGGGACCTTATTTCGCCACCATTACGCTCTAAAGCTGCCACCTTGTCTTCTTCTTTCACAAGATCGCCACCTATTGCTCTTATTGTCACAAGAAGCCGCCATTTAATTCACCATCACATGCACAACGCCACCTATTACGTACTAACATGTACAATTTACTTATATATTTCCACCACTCACCATGATACCGCCACCTAGTAAAATTTTCTTGTGCATTGCGTAATTGTCATGTATCTACACCTAGCATTCACATGTCAATTTTATAGTCTTCTTCACTCATAAATTGCCACCTACTCTTACTTATTTCATGAACTGCCAACCATTATGCCAATAAATTCTTGATGTAATTTGTAGATAAAATTCCAATAAATGTCCTCCTCTTTTGATACTTGACCATAAAATTTAAATTTTAGAAATTCTCACAATTTCTTGAAACTTGAGGTTGACTTCGCTTTAGATGAGGTGGTCACATAGAAGTGATTATCAGTCACTGTTTATCTACCTTAAACTAGTTCGATAATTAGTATATTGGTATAATTTTCCACGTTTCTAGAAACGTCTAGAAATTTGTTGTGATCAGGGTAACCTGTACTACTTATGAGGTGTGAACATGTTGACCTTTATCTGGTCTGGACCCAACTTTGACTTCTTTTTTTTTTAATAAATAATTTTGTATTTTCAAACTAGGCTTCAGTTTGCTTTCCACTCTCATTTTTTAAGATGCACTAATTTCATTTTTTAGCTTTTCTTTAGTCTGGAGTCAGTATTATTTAATTAACCTTAATGATGTACTTTTTTTTATAATCCACTCATAGCCGGAATTAATGAAACAATGAACTTTCATAAACAATAATAATAATAATAATAATAATAATAACAATAACAATAAGTGTACACATCGACCATGTTTAAATCATCTTCACAACGCATATGATGACGAATTACTCAATATTGTGTCCCCACAAGACTTGTTGCTTGTTATCATGTCCACAACCCATCCCCCTTTCTTCTTCCTTTTCTGTAATACCTCTAAAATCTTTACTTGTACAATGCTTCCGGAATAAAAAACAACTAAACGAAGTAACTTGCTTCTGATTTAAGAAAGAAAGACAAACAAATTAACAAGATAACTAAGACCATTACTATATGCCGATCAATAAAATTTTAAAACACGGATTGACAAGAAAAAACATGACCACTACAATATTAATCAGGTAAACGTATAGGTAAATTCACGGGTGCTTGCATTTAACTTTTCGTTTTCAACCTGCGCATTAATTCCTATCTCTTTTGGCACTAAATCCTGTCTAAAACGTTTGATATTAGTTCTAGATCTCAAAATGTTATTCATTAGTCAGTCACTGAATGTGACATACATTTATACATTTATACATTTACCAGTAAGTTAGACTTAGTTAAAAGCATTATGCTTATGTGAACAACTGTAAATTATATGCCACTACAACAGAAAATTAGAAAACTAACCGGAGAATCGATCATCAATCGATCAGTATTTTGTTTTTCAGTGACCGAGAAATTTGGCACCATTCAATCGCAAAACCGTTGATTGCCAAGACGTGGCAACCGTCTTAATGGTCAGACGATTGCCATAAAGATCCTTCATTTTTCTACTATCGTTTTAGTCTCCAGTTTTGTGATAACAGTTAAACCGGCACCTTCCTAATCTTTTCCCTTATAACCTGAATTAATATGATCTTGTACGTTCATGGCTAACTTGAACCCTTTTAATTTAAAATTATGATGCATAAATTTTTTACCATGCAGTTACTTTAAGCTAACTGCTGTCAAAGTATCATCCCTTTGAGTAGACGCCGTTGGTAATTTTGCTTGACAGAGCACTTGGAAATCGATTTTAATCAAGATCGATAGCAAATTGCCTTACTCAAATTGGGTGACCGTTAATTATTGTCTTCCAAGGGCCGTGAGTCAGGGTTTTGTTTGTCGTTTTCGTAACCAAAAAGGGTATATAAACCACCACGCATACCCTGGACTTCCCACAAACCAAACATCTAGTTTTCCATAAACAAGAGCATCTAAATCTGATCGGTAATATATATCTATATGATTTTATTATTTTCTTTGGTCCTTTGGTTATCTTCGAAACTTCAAATAACTCCTCACATTGTTTTCCTGAAAGGATTTCCTACTCATCATATGATTTCTGGAATCATGTAGCGAAAGATGTTGTGCAGCACGTTGGGCGCCTGCCACACGGAAGGCAAAATCACCAACAACTTTGGCACCATTGTGCCTTTGAAGGACTTTCATGATTATCATGGCTACGAGGACCCAGATAAACCCTACCCGCGTAAGGTAGAGAACACAAAAACTGAACCTTTTAGGCAATTGATAGACGACAGTAATCTTTCATCCGGCGGTTTGGCGTATGAACCAAAAAGACAACAAAGAAAACGACGTCGACATCATAGTTACTTGGAAACATTTTTCCGAGGAGAAGGTAGTTCAACTCTGTGTGTGTGTGTGTGTGTTTTCAACGAAACGCCTTGCCATCTCACCTAGAAACAACAAGTTGTGACTGTTTATGTATAACACACAAAATCCATATTCATATGTGCAGAAGGTTTACACAGAGATCGACGACGCTAAGGATATCAAGTGGGATAAGATCAAAGAAAAGCTAGACACTTCGGGTGACAAAAGCAAAAGCACGAAGGGTGGGCTGACATCCTTACGTTGCGGTGCATTTCACCAGCGAATAAAAAACACAATGAGGCACCCAAATCGTTACTATATTACTAGTGCTACTAATAAAGAAGGCCTCTTCCTACTTGTCGATTCTTCTTAAGTACCATATGTCATATTTCCCCCTCTTGTAAGATATCCATCCTTTGAATAAATCACTGGGCAAGTTGCTTATTGCACTGCTATGTATACATATAGTCCTCTGTTTGTGTGCTCCTCTTGTAAGATATCCATCCTTTCAATAAATCACTATGCAAGTTGATTATACTTGCACTGCTATATATACATATATTCCTCTGTTTGTGTGTCGTCCATCATTTGAATAAATTTTTTATATGCTTTCTTTTCTTCCGGATGATCGATTGTCCTTCAAAACATGTAATAAGTTAAGTCATTTGATTCTAAAATTAAGTCAACCACATAATACTATCTTTCAAATAAACTTAATTCATGGAAAAAAAATAAAGAAGTAAACATAAGTTATTTCATATTACATCGAGTTAAATTAAAATAAATTGGATAGCATTTGGATTGATTCTATTAAAATCTAATATATATGTAAACCATCCCCAAAAAAAAAAAAGGTAACGTAAAAACATGTCTGAAAAAAAAAAAAGACAGCTGAGCGATTGGAATCTCAAACTTATAATAGGTGTAAATAAAGTAAGAAATCTAATGATTACAAAAATAAATTGGCATCGAATAGCCTGCTTGCTTTTAGTTTTCTCAATGGAAAAATCATTATTGATCAACACTAATATTTGAGATCTATTTTTTCTATCTTCATTTCTTTGGCTTATTGTAATTTATTAGATTTTATAAAAGATCGATTTTTTAATTACATGTCCAGCTGCTCTTAGTTTGTTTGTTTATTACTCTAGCGAAATAAAGATAAAAGCAAGGCATTTGGGGAAAAAAAACGTTGATTTAATTGCTTAATTAGAATATTTACTACATTTTTTTATTTTAATGAATTCCATCTATTATTTAGATTTGAAAAATGGATCCTCATTAAACAAAAAGAAGAGATTCCTATGCAAGAAATTCAATAAGGAAATAAATAAAATTGAGGAAGAAGATATGGGAAAATTATTGAAAATTTAAAGATTGAAAGATTTCTTAGTATGGACAAAACCCCTAATAATGTTTGTTTATATAACCAAAAAAAGGAATAAAATCTTTATAAAAAAAAAAGATCAACGTAAAAATGGAGAGAATAAAAATGGATTTTTCTTGCTTTTCAAAAAATCAATGAACATAATTTCTTTAAAAATGATAAGTAAAATACAAATTATTAGATAATTGGTACTTCTTAAAATTATTGCACATAAAATATTTTGAATTATGATTTTTAAATAATTTTTTTGATTATTGGAGTTGGCTATATAGTAAAGTTTGGTGCAAATGAAAGTTTCTAAATGCAAGGTCATTTTGCTAAAATGTTGAAAGCTAGGACTAAGTCTCTAGTTTATCCAAACTGTTAAGAGGGACTAACTTATTACAACATTTCTCAAAGTTAAGAGATGAAATTACTTTAATTTATACGTAAAAGACTAACTCATTTAAGTTGACAAAGTTAATGGACCAACTTGCGTATTGGTTAGAAAAACAGTCTTTCCTCACCAGCTATCACGACCTCTTCATTCAAAAGATAATGACTAAAATGAAAAAGAAAAAATATTAAGACTCTACAAACCTGGACCAATGCTTCTAAGGTTAATTAGGGTTCAAAATAGGACCAAAAGACGATGTTTGGGACCATAAGCATTTTTAACCCTAAAAGACTTTCTCCGCAACCGCGTTTTCAATGGTAAAACTTAAGGTATTGCAAGATCAAAACAGCTTCTTTTCCCTGAAAGACATTTTTTCATGCTGACGCGCCAATAGATCAGTCGGTTCTTCTCTAGCTGAGGTATTGCAACATCAAAAGAGCTTGATGAAAAAATGAGCTGGGAAGCTACAAAACTCACAGCGGCATGGGTAATTTGTAACCGAAGGAAAAAGAAAAATTTCCAAGTAAAGAAGTTAAAAGTTTTGGAGGTTACAGAGAGGTAAAACTTATGTCATTTCAATGCGTGGTTAATAGATGTAGGAAACTAAGGTGTACAATTTTTTTTTGTTTTTTATCAGCAGCAAAATGAACATATTAAATGAAAAATTCGCAGCAGTATAAGTTTTAAAACCCCCCTGCTGTTACGTTCCCTCACCTAAAATTTTGAATTGCCTGTAATGGGTTCAGCAGCCACTCAACCCAATCACACTTTAACCTGGAATTTCAGTTTACAACCCAAATAAAAGAAAAAAAAAATTGTATATCCTCGATCACCTTTGTACATGAGACCTGCAAATTTTAAAAAATTACCCTATTTGCTGCTCTCCAAATAGCCCAAGTAGTTATGCAGCATATCGCCTCCCAAGCCTTTTTCACGTCTGAATTTGCTTGAAGGTTCCTGGTGTCCTCTAGTGTGTCTGCCACTGCCACTGCTTTTAACGGATTCAACTGCCACCAGCTGCAAACTTTTGCCCAAATTGAGTTTGAAATCCTGCTGCTTACTAAAATGTGATCTGCCGTTTCCTAACTGAGAAGTATCCACCAGGATCAATGTTCCAGAACCATATATATGGCATGTATAAAGTGTCACATCTGCAGGATAATTTTTGAAATTCTGAAACTTCTGTCCCATTAACTCCCGACGCCATTCCCACCTCCACCTCCAACCTCCCTCGTGCCAGAACCCTCTTTGAGCCACTTCGCAATTTTTTTCACACCCTAGATTATATAACCCACTAAATATGTCCTTTAGACATCTATCCCGCAACCAAACATCCTCCCAAAAACTTATTTTTTCCATCACCGACCTTCCACCTAAAAGATTTTACTACATTCACCGGGTTACGATACAAAGGGAAGCAAAACAAAGGAATGCTTCCAAGCACCGACTTTAACAGGGTTAGCCTTCCTCCCACCAATAAATTTTTCTCTCTAAACTTACGCGGCTTATTCTTAATTTTTCCCAGCACATAATTCCAAGCCCCAACTTTTCTCATATTTTCATCCACCGGCAGCCCCAAATACTTAAAGAGCAGCTGCATCACACAACATTTTACGCCTTCAAGTAAGAAAATTTATTTCTATTTGAGGTACACACACCCCACACTTTGCATTTTTGCAAATTCACCTTCAAACACGAGGCCAACTCAAAGAACATGAGAAGTCGCAATAGACTTCTAATATTCTCTTCAGACCATTCCCTAACAAACAACGTGTGATCGACATACTGAAGATGAGAAATCACCAATCCATCTTTTTCGAAGTTTACCCTTTAAACACACCCTTTTCTGTTGCATCCACCATCATCAGGTGTCATGCTTCAGCCACTATAAGAAACAAAAAAAGGTGACAGTGGGACACTTTGCCTCACCCCCATTTTTCACATAGAACTCCTTAGTCGGACTCCCCGTTTACCAACACCGAAATATATGAGGATTCCAAACAGTTTCTAGCCCACCCTCTTCACTATTCTCCAAACCCTATTTGCTGCATAATCAAGTCTAAAAGTTCCAATTAAAAATTCCACCTTAAAAAGCAATAATTTCTGTCTTTTTTTCTTTGCCCGACCAATAATCTCATTTGCAATCAGTGCTCCATCAAGGATTTGTCTCCCCTTGATAAATCCCAATTGCACCTTACTGATGATTCTTGGGATGGCGTGTTTTATCCTCTCTGGCAAGACTTTGGCAATTATTTTATATTGGCATCCGATTAAACTAATGGGTCTATACTCTTTTAGCCTGACCCAGTTATACTTTTTAGGCACCAAAGTCACAAACGACAAGCTGCAACCTTTCTCAATCTTCCCGAATTTGTGGAAGCTGAACGTAATTCGCCACCTCCTTTCAAGGAGTTGAACAAAAATCCACCAGGATCAAGGGCTTTACTGCCCCCATACCCCCACACTGCATTTTTATTTCCTCCTCCTCAAACGGCTCTTCAAGATTGGCCTTTAAATCATCTCTTAGCAACTTGAAACAAGAGCTTTTCAATGATGGTATAGCAGAGATTACTTCCTGGAAACTGAATTTAAAATACCTGTATACTTCTTCCTTGATCACCTTCGGCTCTTCTTGCCAACTTCGACCTATAGAGAGTCCTTTGATGGTATTTCTGCTCGTTCTTCCTATTACAACAGCGTGAAAATAGCTGGAGTTTTCACCTCCATTCACTGCCCATTTCACCCATGCCTTTTGTTTAATCATATCATCTCTAACTGTCTCCTGCTCTACTAATTTCAATCTGGCATCTCCTCGTTTACGCCACTCCTCGGGCATGTTTACTTCAGATTTTAACTCCACAATTAGTTTGTCCAAACTGCCGAAATTATCACGCTTCCAACTCTTCAAAGCAATTTTTAGTTTCTTCAACTTTTCTTTGAAAACCGTACCTGGAGGACCCTCCTCTGAATTTTCATTCCAAACTGTCTGTAGTAACTCACGAAACCCCTCATTCTCCATCCAAATGTCAAACAATTTAAATCGGATTGGCCCAAAATCTGTGGTCGATTGTCGAAACCGCAAAAAATAATTCTGGTATCCCTAACAACTCAGAATAATTAAATTTATAGTCTAGCAGTGAAAACCAGATCAAATTCCAAAAGAAATTCCTTTAACCAAAAGCTTCTTGTCAGAAAACTAAAATAAAAGATCGGGGGGTTTTCTTGAAATGAATGCTAAAATAAATTAATGGTAGAATTAAAATGAAATTATGTAATACTAAAAATGCTCAGTTCAGGGTTGATTATCCATTCCAATCACTCAGTTGATCATCGAAAGAAAATATTTCTTTAATCCAAGTAAATAAACAGGACTCTCTTTAAAGCTAAAAAGAATCCTAAGAATTCAGCAGTAAAATTAACCAGAAAAAGTTTCAGATTAATCTCTTAATTTTGAGTAATCAGATATTGAAAAGCAATTTCTAATAAACCCAAAATTAGAATTAAGAACAATGAACAAAAAAGTTTATTTCAAGCAATAATTCAAAAGCTTGAACAATTTAACCTGTCTTACTTCTTCGTATAAACTAACCAGAAATAAAAGTGATATCTAGTTAATTCACTTGCTTCTAGATCGAATTCTTCACCTAAGAGGTTAAAAGAAAATCCAGCAAAGTTGTAATTACAGTACCAATTCAACAAGCAAGAACAGGAAAATTAATTGTAATAAATCTGAACAACAAAGAAGTAAATACTTGAATTTAAAGAGTATTTAAGCAAGTAAAATCTATCCTCACAACCGGTTTTGGCGATGGAAATCGCCCCTAGAACTAAACCAAAAAATTACTCACTCATGATTAGAAGAAAAACCACTAACAATAATAACAGAAAAGAAACTAAAAATCGAAAAGGAGGAATGCCCCCGGGCGGCAGTGAGCTTTTAAACCAAAAGACCAAAAACCTATGGATAAACTCATAAGAACTCCCTAAAATTTCTACATTGTTACAAAAGTACCCCAAACAAATAAAAAGATTCAAAATAACTATAAGGTTTCAAAGTTGTTAGCCAAACAATGCTCCAGAACAGCAACAGCAACTTCAAGCTGAAATTCAATCTTGATACAGCCATTATTTTTCAAAGCTCAAAGCATAAATGTTGTATATCTATTTCTTAGCTTCGAAACGACACCTGAATCGCATAAAATGGACATCTACAGCCAAAGATATGCCCAAAATATTACAACTGCTTCTGAACCAGCGGTGACTCACAAATCGTGACTTTGAAGCTGAATTTAACCCTCTTAACGTGAAAACTGGTTTCATGGTTTGAATGTGATTTGTAGCTCCAGATGTTAGCTTTCCAATGAATCAAGAATCACTTCATTCCGGTCTCTGTAGCTCAAGATATGATTTTTCTACCAAAACATCACCAATCTGTCAACATCCTAAAAGAGCACAACCAAATTAAAACTTGTAAAATGGTAAATTAAATTCACTTTCAATCAATTAAGTCCAGATATGCTCTAAGCTACAAAAAATACTCAAAATATATATTTAAGGTTCAAAACATATTAAAACATACTAAATATGAGATAAATAAATATAATAAATATAAGCTTATCAAATTCCTCTACACTTAGCTTTTGCTTGTCCCCGGGCAAAACTCAAAATAGAAACATATTTTTGAGCTAAAATAAGTAAGATAATTTCACATCCAAGGGTCTCAAAAAACTTAGCAAGAGGAATTAAGTACGCAATCTAATCGGCAATAGCAACTCAAAACTAAATAAGTTCTTGAAAACAATTTCTTCTCAAGCTAGCAACAATCACCATTGAAAATCTGAAAAAAAAACATCAAACTTTTGCACTAAGTAAAAAGAACAAACCATATAGATAAGAACTTAAAAAGCACAACCGGTTTTACCACAAATCTATGGAAAATAAGAAATCAGTTGAGAATTTACTTTTTTTTTTATTTGACTTGATTTTTTCACTTTTTTTTCTTGCTTTGTCTTTTTCTTGTGTTCTGCTGTTTAGTACGTGTATAATAGAGGCTCTACCATACCCAAGCTACTAACTCGATATAACTCCAAAGTAGTATTTGCCATACTCATGTTCCTAGTACCTTTTCGAGCAGTAATCGACTCTTCCCTTAGGGGAAGACCCCAACCTACTTCAATACCCAGAACAACAGAGTAGCAAATTTCTTTTTTTTTTTTCAGCAGAATGCAACAAGTCAAACAATTTTTATTTTTTTCTCAAGTGATTCAAATCAACTATCAACCGAACAAACCACATATTCAACTTAATAAGCTCATAATCTCATAAGGTTTAAATCAATGTACTAAGTACACAAATTTGATGAAAAAAATTAGCTTCTCAAGATAACCATCAACTAGCTTGATCAAAAATTGTAAAAATAATTTAAAAATAAAATTTGAGAGTTGCATAAAGACTAATAAATTACTAACTTAACACTCAAGCTAAGCATTCAAGAACCAAAAAGGTGAAATCATCTAACAATTCAGATCGATGCTCAAAAATATGAATAAAAAAAATTAGTTCAAAAATTTTGAAAAAAAAAAATTATGACTCAAGCTATCCACCCCCCCACACTTAAATCAAACACTGTCCTCAATGTTTACACTAAAAGCATAGATGGGGAAAAGAAAAGGTACCGCCCTGAAAGGTGATTCCACAATGATCTATAGCCCAAAATTTGCCCCATATGGTTCAGTTCACCTCCAGCTTGAAAGAAATATTGCCTAACCAAGAAAATCAGTTGTGAAAATAAAGAAACCTAAAAAATAAAAGCTAAAAAATAAAAAATAAAAGTAAATGAAAGAAAGAAAGAAAAAATCATAATTGTTTGTGGTACAAAACCACGCTTGGGTTGCCTCCCAAAAGCGCCTTTCTTTATTGTCTTTGGCTAGACAGTCCCTTCCTGCATCGACCAGGGTGGTTTAAGAATCTCTCTTAAAAAGGCTTTAACTTATGCATTTCAGTGTTAAACACTTTATCTGTTTTCAAACTTTTAAGCTCGACTGCACAATGAGTAGAAATATCAGTAATAACAAATGGTCCAATCCAATTCAGCTCAGACTTACTAGATAACTTTTTCCATCTTTTTCTGTGTTTGCAAAACACCTTTTGTCCAGCCACAAATGACATCTCATGTTCTTGGTGCAACTTGACATTTTTTTTCTTACCTTTTTGTGCAAACCTTACTTGGTTTTCAACCTTTGTTCCTGATTCATTCTGCACCAAAGTGTCAATTTTTTCAACAAAAAGAAATAGAATTATCCTTGTCAGTTTCCTTTAATGTGTCAAAAATATTGAACTGTGCAATTTTTCCATCAAATTCCATTGTGAGAGTGCCAGCATCCACATTAATCTTGGTCTTGGATGTCATTAAAAATGGTCTTCCTAACAAAATAGAAGCAGTTAGGTCATGATTCTCCATATCAAGCACATAAAAATCAGCAAGAAAAATTAAATCATTTACTTGCACAAGAACATCCTCAACCATTCCCCTAGGATAGGCATTGGATTTATCAGCTAATTGCATCACAACACTAGTTTCATTCAAAGGTCCAAGTTTCAAAGAAGCATAAATTGAATATGGCATGACATTCATTGAGGCTCCCAAATCTAACATAGCTTTTTTCACATTAAAATTTCTTATTACACATGGTATAGTAAACATAACAGGGCCTTACACTTCTTAGGCAACTTTCTTTGGATTATTGCTGACATATTCTCCCCAACTTTGATTGTCTCATCAAGCTTCAGCTTCTTTTTATTGGTGCACAACTCCTTCAGAAACTTGGCATACCGTTGCACCTACTTGATTGCATCCAGCAAGGGTATGTTGATTTCGAACTTCCTAAAAGTTTCAAGAATTTCTTGCTCGGTCTCCTCTTTCTTTGATTTAGCCAACCTGCTAGGAAAAGAAGGTGGGATTATAATTTTTTATTTTGGAAAAATTGGCTTGTTACTTACCTCCTCAGTTTGTGCATCAGAAGTTGATGGTTTTAGGATATCTTGTTCCTGTTTAAGTGCTGCCATTTTTGATGTGGTGGTTTGCACCTCTTTGCCACTTTGAAAGGTCACGGCATTAACATGCTCTCTTGGATTGATTTCAGCTTGAGATGACAGCCTCTCTTTTTTAGCTTCAATTTTGTTCAATGAGGCTGCCAGTTGTGAAATTTGGTTCCCCAAGTCTTTAATGCTAGCCCTTATTTCTTGTTGAAACATTTGAGTGTTAGTGGCTAAAGCTTTCACAATATCTTCTAAAGCCACACCTGAATTTGGTTCTTGGTTCTATGGTAGAGGAGCTGGTTTGTTGTAACCGGCAGATGGATACGGTTGCTGATTGTTTGGCTGCCCATATCTCATATTCGGGTGGTCTATCCAACTAGGGTTGTATTGATTGGCATATGGGTCATACATTCTTGGTTGGTTAACAAACCCATTTGGCGCATTCACTTTAGGTGTTGTATGCTCTTGCAATTGTGGGCACGAGTCAGTAAAGTGTCCTTGAATAAAGCAAATGCCACAAACTCTAGAATTTTAGACCTGTCCCAAGGCAACTTGTCTAACAAGAAAGGTTAGTTCAGAAAGTTAAGCTTCAGTATTCAAAGTTCCCACCTCATTTACCTTCTTCGGCACATGGTATACCCGTGTCCCAAATTGTTGTGAGTTGGCTGCCATTTTAGAAATCAGGTCTTTTGCTTCTTCGGGCGTCTTTTCTACAATTGCTCCTCCATTTGCAACATCTAACATACATCGATCCATGAACAGTAGCCATTCATAGAAGTACTGCAGCAACAGTTGATCAGAAATTTAATGATGTGGGCAGCTCGCACATAGCTGGTTGAACCTCTCCCAGAACTCATATGGCCTTTCTCCGCTGTACTGACGAATCCCACAGATTTCCTTCCAAATTGTCCTAGCCCTTGAAGCTGGAAAGAATTTCTCTAAAAATTTTCTCTTTAAGTCATTCCAGGTTCTGATCAAATTGAAGGGAAGGTAGTACAGCCAATCTTTTGCCTTGTCTGCCAATGAGAACGAGAAGGCTCTCAGTTTAATCTGCTCTTCTGTAACTCCTTATGGTTTCACGGTCGAGCAGACTACATGAAATTCCTTCAAGTGTTTGTGCGGGTCCTCACATGCAAGACCACAAAAAGTAGGCAATAAATGAATTAATCCAGATTTTAATTCAAATGCTACCTCAATATTAAGAAAATCGATGCACAAGGGTTGCTGGACAACGTTGGGAGTTGCCAACTCCCTTAGTGTTCTTTGGGCTGCCATCTCTATATTAACAACTAGTTCTTCTTCGCTTTCTGACTTGCTATTTGCAGATGTGGAAGCTAAAAAATTGACTGCTTGCCTTTTCGCTTTCTTGTTTGCCTTTGCTGTCTTTTCAATCTCTGGATCAAACACTAATTTATAGAAAAAGAAATCTCCTTGGCAATGATGCCAAATTTTTGGTCAATCGTCGAAACCGCAAAAAATAATTCTGGTATTCCTAGCAACTCAAAATAAATAAATTTTTAGTCTAGCAGTGAAAACCAGGTCGAATCCCAAGAGAAATTTCTTTAACCAAAAGCTTCTTGTCATAAAACTGAAATAAAAGATCGGGGGGTTTTCTTGAAATGAATGCTGAAATAAATTAATGGTAGAATTAAAATGAAATTATGTAATACTAAAAATGCTTAGTTTAGGGTTGATTATCCTTTCTAGTCACGCAATTGATCATCGAAAGAAAATATTTCTTTAATCCAAGTAAATAAACAGAACTCTCTTTAAAGCTAAGAAGAATCCTAAGAATTCAGCAGTAAAATTAACCAGAAAAAGTTTCAGATTAATTTCTTAATTTTGAGTAATCAGATATTGAAAAGCAATTTCTAATAAACCTAAAATTAGAATTAAGAACAGTGAACTAAAAAGTTTATTTCAGGTAATAATTCAAAAGCTTGAACAATTTAGCCTATCTTACTTCTTCATATGAACTAACCAGAAATAAAAGTAATATCTAGTTAATTCACTTGCTTCTAGATAGAATTCTTCACCTAAGAGGTTGAAAGAAAAACAAGCAGATTTGCAATTATAGTACCAATTCAACAAGCGAGAACAAGAAAATTAATTGCATTAAATTTGAACAACAAAGTAGTAAATACTTGAATTTAAAGAGTATTTAAGCAAGTAAAATCTATCCTCACAACTGGTGTTGGCGATGGAAATCACCCCTAGAACTGAACCAGAAAATTACTCACTCATGATTAGAAGAAAAACCAATAACAATAACAACAGAAAAGAAACTAAAAATCGAAAAGGAGGAATGCCCCCGGGCAGCAGCGAGCTTCTAAATCAAAAGACCAAAAAACTATGGATAAACTCATAAAAACTCCCTAAAATTTCTACATTGTTACAAAAGTACCCCAAACAAATAAAAAGATTCAAAATAACTATAAGGTTTCAAAGTTGTCAACTAAGCAATGCTCCAGAATAGCAACAGCAACTTCAAGCTGATGTTCGACCTTGATTCAGCTATTATTTCTCAAACCTCAAAGCATAAAAGTTGTAGATCTATTTCTTATCTTCGAAACAACACCTGAATTGCATCAAATGGGTATCTACAGCCAAAATATGCCCAAAATACCGCAACTGCTTTTGAACCAGTGGTGACTCACAAATAGTGACTTTGAAGATGAATTTGACCCTCTTAACTTGAAAACTGGTTTTATGGTCTGAATGTGATTTGTAGTTCTAGATGTTAGCTTTCCAATGAATCAAGAATCACTTCATTCCGATCTCTGTAGCTCAAGATATGATTTTTCTATCGGAATATCACCAACCTGTCAACATCCTGAAAGAGCACAACCAAATTAAAACTTGTAAAATGGAAAATTAAATTCACTTTCAATCAATTAAGTCCAGATATACTCTAAGCTACAAAACATACTCAAAATATATATTTAAGGTTCAAAACATATTAAAACATACTAAATATGAGATAAATAAATATAATAAATATAAGTTTATCAATCCGAGACTTCCTCCTTCAACTATACCGGACAATGATCAGAGATATATCTATTTAAGGGGACAACAAATACCCTAGGCTTCTATCTGAATAAATTTTCTAACACTAGAAATCTACCTAATCTGCTCATTTTTGTTCCTTCTTTGTTGTACCAAATATATTTTCTACCCTCCATTTGTTGATCACACAACTCAGTCTAATTGATAAAGTTACTAAAGTCAATCACCACTTTCACTTCAAAATTGCTCCCTCTCCTTTCCTGCTTATTTTTAACTGCATTAAAATCTCCAAATTTAATCCATATACCAGCTCTACTTCGTCTGATGTTCAGTAACTCCCTCCAAATGGCTTCCTTTTGGTCATCTCCTTGAGGAGCATATACGTTTATCAAGTTTACTCTTTCTGAGCAACCTTCCCACATACCCTCTACACCAAGATATCCTGCTCTCGAAAAGTGATTCAATTTATGAAATTGATTCGAATCCCATATGCATATTAAACTGCCCGACCATCCTACAACATCTTGATGAACATAATCAATTCCTTCAACCCCCCACAACAATCTCACCTTCAATTCAATGTCACCAGCAGTAAATGTTTCCTATAATCCAAGAAACTATGCTTTCTCTTTATGGCAAAGCTCCTTTACCAACCTCCTCTTCCATGATTTTGCCACCCCTCACATTTAGTGTGACACAGTGAGTAAGCAACACGTCTAATCAAGAAGCGGAAATGAGAATCACAGCTCGTAAAGATAAGAAAAGCCATTGAAATACTTCAATATTACTGATAGAATGAATAATAAAATGTAAGATGGCTTATTTATAGATTTATAAAGAAACCCTAATCCAAAATAAATAAATAAAAACTAAAAATAACAAGTAGTAAAAATCAATACAAATTTTAGAAACCCGAACACCCTTCAAATGATGAATTTTTTACCCAAAAAATGAAATCAAAAAGAGAAAAGCTCTCATGACTCTCGTAGATCTCAAAATTCATACAAAATGACATAGTATAACAGTCATTCTAATTGCTACAGTTTGAGTTATGGCCTTTAAAAGTTAAAGGTCATACAAGACTTATTTTTTAGATTTCTTTTTCGATTTCGTACGATTATCCCACTTCAAGAACTTATGCACTAGATGTTCTGCATCATAGTGAAAAGATAGACATAGAATAAACTTACCTCCACCTATCACTTTTTGGTGTGCTACCGTAACCCACCAAAAATTAAATCTAATTTCACCTAACTTCTGTAGCAGCAGTGAGACCGAGTCAAACCCTAGAGACTAATGTAATAATCACTTCTCCTTAACAAAAAATTCAACACAAAACAATGGGAGGTATTTTGTATGCTGAAAATCAGAAATTAACAAAATTAATGTATAAGTAGGAAGTAAATAATTAAATTGATAAAATTTTAATCAAACAAACTTCAAATCAGAAGAGCTTGAGGAATAGTTATTGAATTAATTACACACTCTCATATTTTAATTCTCATTCAAGTACTTAGCCTTTAAATTATATGAAAAAATCATAATAATCCTAATTCTTCCCTTACCACACAAACCCTATCACAACATTATGATTGGATCTTGTTATTAACCAATTAGTGTTCAAAGCAACCTAAACACAAATCAATAACAACATTAACATTCCAGGAAGAGACTAAGACAATTAACAATAACACCCAACATACATCGTTTAAATTGCACTATATTTCCCCTAGGCAAACACATCACCTAGTCTATTGCTTTCACTACCCTACAAGACAATTATGGATCTAGAGAATAAATGCAGTAATCACATAAACAATCATCTAACAGGGCTAATTAGATAATCACCATGCATAAACATTCAAGGAAAAAAAATATACATACTCGAATTGAAATCAGATTAAGAACAAAATTCAAAGTCTCACAATCTCAACAATTAAGCAGAAAAGTTCCTCTAATCTGAATAAAAACTTAACCTAGCATGATCAAAGATGAAAAACAAAATAATACTAAGAAAAGATGATGAAAAATATGATGGAATGGCTGCTAGTTCGCAACTCTAGCCCCTTCAAATTCATAGCTTTCACTAAGGGTTTTGCAAATCTTAAACAGACTTAAATTCTCATACACTTCGGACTTATGTCACATCTTCAATGAAAATCTAGACTTTATTCAACATGATTTCAACTCTGGCTTCTTCTTGGATCTGTAAAGCTTCCTTTTAGCTTCAAAATGACACTTGAATCACTCAAACAAATATGTATAGCCCAAGTTATAGCCTATTTACCGAACTGCTTCTGAACTAATCTTTGCTCGCAAGCCACTACTTTAAAGCTGAATTTGATCCCTAAAACATGCGAACTAAGTTCATAATCTGTGTGTTACTCACAGCTCCAAATGTTAGCTTTCTAATGACTCAAGAATCACTCAATTTTGATTTCTATAGCTCAAGATATAATTTTTCTACTGGAATATCGCCAATCTGTCAAAATCTTGAAAAAATACATCCAATAAAACTTGTAAAATTATAAATTAAATCCAATTTTAATCAATTAGGTCCAAATATGCTCTAAGATATAAAATATGCTCAAGTTAGATCTTTAATGCTCAAAACACCTTAAAACATACTAAATATGAGGGAAATAAATATAATAAATGTAAGCTCATCAAATTCCCCAATGTTGACACCCAATTTCGTCCGACCCCTTCTTTTTTTTTTAAATAATAATTAAAAAAATTTAATTAAAAATTAAAAAATAATAATTATATAAAAATTATTATTAATTAATTATACAAAGAGAGAATTAAATTAAATAGTTTTGGGGAAGGGGCATTTTGTTAAGTTAATATCTATGTGTGTATATCCAAAGAAATTAAAATTCAAAAAAAAAATTAATTAAAAAAATTATTATTATTAACTAATTAATTATTATTACTAAAAAAAATTTAATTAATTAGTTTAAAATATATTCTGTTTTATAAGGGTTTAGTTAAAAATAATATATGTGTGTATGTATGTATGTAGGAATTACAAAATAAAAATCCATAAAAAAAACAAAAAAAAAACAAAATTGAGAAATTTGGGGTAAAAATGACAAAATTAAGAAGTTTTGGGAAAATTTGACAAAATATGAAAGTTCCAGGAGCATTTGGTAGTTTGTCACATGAATTTTGGGCCAAACCGACGGTTCTGGCCCAAATTGACAGAAAAAGACAAAATTGCCTCAATCAGAAGTTTCAGGAACATCCTCAAAGTCAAAAAGACGGAAAGGACTGAAACTGTCATTCTACCAAATTAAGAGATAAGTTTGATTTTAATTATTTTTTTAATTATGAACAGTACAGAACTCCTTACGCTATAAATAGGGGTCCAAATCTGTAAAGAAGGAGGAGGATAAAAAAAAAATCAAGATTAGAGCTCCATTTAAAAAAAGTTAACAACTGTAGAAATAGTCCCTGGCCTCTCCCCCTTCACTCAGAAAAATCCTAAACTTCTGTTGAGACCACCCCCTTTCTCCATCCACCTTCCGTTTTCTCTGCGCGTTTCGTCTCTCTCTCTCCTCCTCCGTCCCGCCGTCCGTTTCTTCCTCCCCAGCTTGCCACCCTGTCCTTTGTCGCCTTTTCTGCTCCGCCGCGCCAGCCCCCCCTGTTGCGCCGTCGCCGCCTCACACCGTCCTACCGCGTCGCCATCGTCACCGTCGTCTTGCTCCTCCTCTCCTCCCCTCTCTCTCGCCCCGTCATCCCTCTCGTCCTCCGTCACGCCCTCTCTCTCTACCCGTCGCCGCCGTCCCCTTCTCGGTACGCCATCACCGTCGCCTACTCGCTTGGCCGCCATTCGCCTCGCCCCTGCATGCCGCCGGTGCCCAGCCAGTCGCGTCGCTCCTGTAACAGAAAATTCAAAATTTTATCTCTCTAGGTAAAATCCTGGTTTAATCCTTCATCTTTCCATGATTATTCATTTTGGTCACTAACCTTTTAATTTTTGCAGAACTAATTACTAACAACTAACTTTTATTATTATTATTATTATTATTAACAACTAACTTTTATTATTATTATTATTATTATTATTATTATTATTATTATTATTATTATTATTATTATTATAATTCATGGAAGGTTATACCTCCTATTTATTTATTTTTTTAAGTGGATGGCCAAAAAGCCCCACTTTATTTATTTATTAATTATCTTTTAAAATTCCTTTATTTACTTTATGTGCTTTCTCTTTATTTATTTGCATGTGTTATTTAATTTATGCACCTTTTATTTTAAATAGATGTCCAAACCAAAAAAGGAAAATCTCCACTTTACTTTATTTATTTATTGTCATTTAATTTTCCTTTATTTACTTTATGCAAATTTTATTTTATAGTTAAACTTATTTCATTTATTTCACCTTTAGCCATAAAAAAATAAATAAAATAAATAAGTAAATAATAACAAATTAAAAGAAGAATTTTTTATGTGAATGATTAACTTTATTCCATTTATTTTTAGGGCTAACAAAAAAATCAATTTTTAACAAAAGCCAACCATTTTTTATTATTTTGGAACACATATTTTTATTTTATTTCTTTCAAAAATAAAAAAAATAGCAAAAACAAAGTTAACCATTTATTCTTTTTTATTAAAATTATTAAAAAAACATAAATTCCAAAAATAAACATCAATTATTTTTAAATATATCTTTAAAGTAATAATAATTAAAAATTCAATAAAAATAGAAAAAATAATAATGAAATATTAAAAATATTAAAAATTATTATCAAAATTAATAATTAATTAATTAATTAATTAAAAAAAATTTTAAATTAAATTCCATATCCAAATGATCCGGCAGGATCCACGGTTTGGAAACAAATTTTTACTTTTAAGTAAATAAAATAAAATATCCAAAAAAAATAATAAACAAATGATTCTACCAAAGAAATAAATTTATTTTTTAAAAAAAACATATTTTTAGACTCATGTTTAGACTTCTATAATAATTTTTAATAAGATCAACATTAAAGTTACTAAAAAAATCCAAAAAAAATTCACAAAAATTTATGAAAAATCAAGAATTAAAATTTTAAATTGAAAACCCATGTCCAGGTGATCCGATAGGATTCATGGCTTGGAAAAGCATAAAAATTTTAAATAAATAAAATTAAATATAAAAATAAAAATCCATATTCTGATAATTTGGCAGAATTTATGATATGGATTATTAAATATTTACTTAAAATATTTAGTAATTAACTAAAATTTCATCAAATTCCGTGTCCGGGTGATTCGGCAGAATCCATGGTTCGGAAATATCAAATTTATTACAAAATTACGTAAACTAATTATCGAGATTTTGAAATCCACATTAATTCAAAATCCATAACTAAATAATTCAGTTAAAATTCCTGGTTTCGAAAACTAACTGAATTTATTTAAAAAAAAAAGCAAGCAAAACAAAATTGAAATCAACTAAGGTACCAATTTTTTGGCGTTATAACAAAGTTGTTTTAACGTAACCATACTTCCGAACCCTTGAACTCTCGCAGACTATTTTTTAGGTATCCAATCGACCTGAGCGAAAACCGATTGGTGGCGACTCCCATAAACCCGCACATTGCCACAGCTTGGCGACTCCACTGGGGACATGAGTTAGTGAGTCGAGCCTAAAAAGTTGATTTTTTTTTATTTGCTTTGCTTATTTTTATGTGAATTTATGTGTTATATTTACTTAGGTAAACATGCATTATGCATTCACGACATGAAGCTCTATACCCGAGCTTCCTCAAATCAAACACGTTTTTTCAAAGTGGAATTGGTATTGTTGTCCTTGTGAGATCATGGTCTCCAAGCCTTCACCGATTTCAAGTAGCAAAGTAGTGTATTGCCTCCTGAGATGATAGTCTCTTTATGGGCCCACAAAAAGCTACGACTCGAATTAATCATTTCCTTACATAAACCCTATAGGGTAAGGAATTGGGTCGTCACTATAATTTAGTGATGGGATTCGGGAACTATCCCTAGCCTTTTTGATAAACCACCTTATGCATATAGAACTCCCCACTTAACCATAGAACTGACTATAGTATTCCTCTCATTTACCAACGTCATAAGCATGTCCTTGTTATGCTATGTTGTTGCTCTACACTTTTATTATATTTATGGTTTTAACTCATTTTTCCATAATAGTTCATGAGTTATTACTTGCTATTTAACTTTTTAATAACCTTATTTTTCTTTTCTTGCACTTCTGTTTTGTGCAATTATTCTTCATGCATCAAAACCACACATCAAACTATGCTAACTTTTTGGTCTTCATAATAACAACTAAAAGTCTTGAAGTTCCATGATAGTAGATAATTAAACTCACTCATTGCATGCATGCATCCATTGCATCAATCAAATACATGTAGAGTCTAATAAAATAAATCTTACCTTAAAAAAGGTAAAATTGGACCTCAACACCAATATTCAACTCGGCTCCAAACAAGACTAATGGCAGAACAAACCGAAGGATGTCTCATAGATATGGAGTCCAAGATAGAAAGTATGGCCGAACAAATGAAACAATTGATGGAGCTAATCAAGGGGAAAGCAACTCAAGTTCCCATCAAAGAAGTACAAGATCCCACTTATCCTCCGGGATTCACCCCGCAACGAGTCTCAGTTCAAGAAAATCTATTTCAGGAATCAGGTCCGTCCGCTAGCATTCACCTAAAGCAAGACACTGTATATGAAGAGAAGAAGACACTACCAAAGGAAGAAGGAGAATCTCAAAAGCTCGAAACAATAGAGAAGAGACTCCGGGCCATTGAAGGAGGCACTATATTCGGATCTCTCTTAGTGGATGACCTCTGCTTAGTACTAGACGTCGTAATCCCCTTAGACTTTAAGGTGCCAGACTTTGTGAAATATGATTGAACGAGTGATCCCATCACTCACATCACGTTGTTTCTAAGAAGACTACAACTACTCACAAAAGACGAAAAGGTGTGGATTGCACTTTTTCAAGAAAGCCTTACAAAATCAGCATTACAGTGGTATCTAAGTCAAGGTCCAAGAAACATTAAAACATGGAATGACCTTGCTCAGGCCTTCATCAGCAATTACAAACATGTCATGGACTTGGCCCCAGATCGCCAAACTCTCTAGAATATGGAGAAGAAAAAGCAAGAAACCTTCAAGGAGTATGCTCAAAGATGGAGGGATTTAGCCGCACAAGTTCAGCCACCCATGACGGAAAGAGAAATGGTTACCTTATTTGTTCAAACACTAAAGTATCCATATTACGACAAACTCATTGGCAATTCGGCAACCAATTTCTCAGACGTTGTCATGTATGGAGAAAGGATCGAGCATGGGATTAGGATCGGGAAGATTACTGAATCCTTTAATGATCCTATGAAAAGAGGAGGACCATCCAGAATGACGAAGTACAACAAATAGGACGCGGAAAAGGGATTCCCCTCGTGGGTGTTGTGGCTACTGGGCCTCGCCTATCCTATTCTGCCAATAGGCCCAATGATTATCCTCCCAATAGGCCCAATGATTATCCTCCTAATAGGCTCAACAATTATCCTCTCAACAGGCCTAATCAGTTACGGCCACCTGTTCCAACTCCTCTAGTACCTGCACAAAGACCAAGAGAAGTTTTTGCGCCAATTCCCATGACTTACACTGAATTGTATCCAAAATTCATCGAAAGTCAACTTATTCACCCAATTCCTACAAGGCCATTGGAACCCCCGTATCCAATGTGCTATGACCCCAACATAACTTGCCCATATCATGAGGGCGCTGCAGGCCACGGCTTGGAAAATTGCATAGCATTGAAACGCATAGTCCAACAATTAATCCAGTCAAAATGGTTGGACTTTTCTGATGAACCAAACGTCACTCAAAACCCATTGCCACCTCATCAGGCTAAACCAGTCAATATGATAGAAGAATATCGGCTGATAAAGAAGTCAGTCAATGATATCATAACACCTCTTAAGCATGTATATTCATGCCTTCTGAAAGAAGGGGCCATCATTCGGAAGTCTTCTTTTAAACATGAAGAAGTTGAAGATGAGGAATGGTGCGATTTTCATGACAGTAAGAGTCATTCTATCCAGGAATGCTCAGAATTCCGTGAGAATCTACAAAAACCCATAGACTCATCCCAACTCATCATTTTTATGTCAGACAAAGATGATGATGTGAATGTGATCATTAAAGAACAAGAAGTCAATGCTATGCCAAGACCACTAGTCATACCAATTTCAAAACCTGCTCTTAAGCCTTTAAGAATTCAAGTCCCGAGGCCATTCCCCTACAAATCAGACAAAGCTGTTCCATGGGGCTATGATTACACTTCCAACATCACATCAACCCCATTAGAAGTTGGGAGCATGACTAGAAGTGGTCGGTGTTATTTTCCGGAGCAAATGAACAAGCTCCAACAAGATAAGAACGTTACAGATTCAACAAGTGGACCTCTTGATACAAATACATCCAAAGAGCAAGAGATGCCTCGAGCGGTAACAGATGAACAAGTTACTGAGTTTCTCAAACTCATAAAGCAAAGTGAGTATAGCATCGTTGAGCAGTTAAACCGCCTGCTAGCAAAGATTTCCATACTTTCATTACTCTTAAGCTCTGATGCTCATCGAGAAGCCCTTCTCAAAGTCTTGAATAAGGCCTATGTTGAGCAAGATATTTCAGTGAATAATTTTGACCACCTCGTCAACAACATCACGGCACAGAATCTCGTCACATTCACTGACAATGAGATACCGGCAGAAGGAAGGGGTCATTCTAAGGCTCTACATATTTCGGTTAAATACAAAGATCGAATTATGGCTAGAGTTCTTATTGATAATGGGTCAGCTCTAAATGTAATGCCACTTGAAACCTTACACAAGCTTGGTATCGACACATCATCCCTCAACAACTGTCATATCGTCATTCGAGCATTTGATGGGACGAAGAGAGATGTTGTTGGAGAAATAGAGCTGCCAATAGGGATTGGCCCTCGTGTCTTCCACATCACATTCCAAGTAATGGATATTAATCCTTTTTATACTTGTCTGTTGGGAAGACCATGGATCCATATGGCTGGAGCAATTCCTTCTTCGTTACACCAAAAAATGAAATTCATTATTGAAGGAAAGTTAATCACAGTCTTTGCTAAAGAAGACATTATGCTATCTAGACCTGCGGATGCTCAATATGTCGAGGTCAATGAAGATGTACTTGATTGCTCTTTCAGGTCATTTGAAATTGTTAATGCTACCTATGTCGGTGAATATGGAAAGGAACCCGTGCCTAGCATCTCCAAAACAAGTCGCATGATCGCCAAACTTATGATGAAAGAAGGATACTCACCGGGGTTAGGTTTGGGACAAGATTTACAAGGAATCTCAGAGCCATTGAAAATCTCCGCAAATGAAGAAAAATACGGCCTAGGTTTCACACCGACAAGGCAAGACAAAATGAAGGCGATAGCTGAAAGAGAGAAAAGAGGATTGCACGATTAACAGGGCATCCTCTAGAAGAAAGAAATTTGGATATCCCCGACATCACTGAAACATTCATGAGTGGTGGCTTAATTCTGAAAAATGACAATGAAGGCGCACTGACCATCAACATCAACAAGTCTTTTGAAAGTCTTTCTATTCAGGCAATAATCAGTGATTCACCTGAAGATGAGGAGCTCATTAAACCTTGTAGCCCACAGGATGTGCTGAACAATTGGGAGGCGATAGAACTGCCTGTTATAATCGAGAGCTTTTCAAAGTAATCTAATAGTAAAAACCTCCTAAAGAAAGGTTCAATCAATAGGGTGTAGTCTTTGCTTAAGTGAACCTTTTAGTTATTGCTTTTCATTCCAATAAAGTTGTGATTTATGCACACTATAAATAAAGTACCAGTTTGCATCCATCTCATTCTTGCCATTTTCTCTTCTCTCTCTTTTTTCTCTGGTTAATGCAAACCTGAAACTCTCTTTGATGACAATGAAAGAAGGAACTTTGATAATCCTATAAAAACTACTGACTCGGATGACGAAGATCTTTAAATATCTCCTGAGCTATTAAAAATGATCAGCGAGATGAAAAAGAAAAAGCAACAAGTCAGGAACCAACTAAGGCATTCAACTTGGGAGACAGTTAGGATGTAAAAGAAGTCAAGATTGGCACTCTATTTCCTCCTGAAAAGAAAGAAGAATTAGTCCACTTATTGAAGGAATATGTGGATGTATTTGCTTGGTCATACCAAGATATGTCTGGCCTAAGCTCAGACATAGTGCTACACAAAATACAGTTGAAGCCTGGGGCGAAGCCTGTTAGACAGAAGTTACAAAGATTAAAGCTGGATCTGATCTTGAGAGTAAAAGATGATATTCGAAAGCTATGGGATGCAGGATTCCTTGGGGTCGCTGAATATACAGAATGGGTTGTTAACATAGTTCCAGTCGAAAAGAAAGAGAGTGGGAAACTAAGAGTTTGTCAGGACTACCGGCCCTTGAACGAGATTAGTCCTAAAGATAAGTTCCCACCTCCTCACATTGATACGCTAGTGGACAATACCGCAGGAAACTCCTACTTTTCCTTTATGGATGGCTTTTCTGGGTACAATCAAATCAAACTTGATCCAGATGATATGATAAAAACTGCTTTTATTACCCTTTGGGGTACTTTCTACCATAAGGTGATGCCTTTTGGGTTAAAGAATGCTGGTGCTACATATCAAAGAGCCATGGTCGCGTTATTCCATGACATGATGCATAAAAAAATTGAAGTATATGTAGACGACATGATCGCCAAAACTTTCACTACTGGGGGGCATCTAAAAGTGCTAAGAAAACAATTCGATAAACTTCGCAGGTATCAACTAAAGTTGAATCCTGCCAAATGTACTTTCAGAGTCTCTTCAGGAAAGTTATTGGGTTTCATGGTAAGCAAAGATGGGATTCAAGTTGACTCAAGTAAAGTTAAGGCGATACAAGAAATGCAACCCCTAAAAACTCCAAAACAAGTAAGAAGTTTTCTGGGCAGAATCAACTTCATAGCAAGATTCATATCACAATTGACATCCAAGTGTGAACCTCTTTTCAAATTACTAAAGAAGAACAATCCGATCGAGTGGAATAACGAATGCCAAAAAGCATTCAAGAAAATCAAGCAATATCTATCAAACCCGCCAGTCTTGGTACCACCCCGATCTGGAGAACCGTTGATTCTATATTTATCCATACAAGATTCTTCATTAGGATCCGTATTGGGTCAACGTGATGAGACAGGCAAGAAAGGGCATGCAATTTACTATTTGAGCAAGAAGCTTACCACATATGAAGCGAAATACTCAATAGTAGAAAAGTCCTGTTGTGCCCTTGCATGGGTAGCACACCGACTACGACACTACATGCTCAACAACACCACATTGCTGATCTCCAAGACTGATCCCATAAAGTACATTTTTTAGAAACCCGCTTTATCAGGCAGGATTGCAAAGTGGCAAATGCTGTTGTCTGAATACGACATACAATATGTCACCCAAAAGGCTATAAAAGGGAGTGTGATTGCTGAATATCTGGCTGATAGAGCATTGGATGATTATGAGCAATGAGAATGGACTTTCCTGATGGAGATATAATGACGATAGAATATGAAGTCTCTGAAGATGATGAAACATGGAAAATGGCATTCGATGGAGCATCTAATGCTTTGGGACAAGGGATTGGAGCTACACTCATCTCTCCAAGCGGAGAGCAGTTTCCCCTCACAGCAAAAATTACATTTCCTTGTACCAACAATATAGTAGAATATGAGGCATGTGCTATGGGACTCTAAATGGCACTGGAACTGAAAGTACGAGATCTCCGAGTTTATGGGGATTCCGCATTAGTCATATATCAAATCAATGGAGAATGGGAGACAAGGGATTCAAAATTGATCCCTTACCAAAAGCTCATACTAGACTTGGCTCAAAAATTTAACAGTATAAGCTTCCATCATTTTCCACGGGAAAATAATCAAGTTCCGGACGCTTTAGCTACTTTAGCTGCTATGTACAAGATAAGCGACCCTGAGCATACTCCTGTGTTCGAAATGAAAATAATAGATTCCCCAGCTTATTGCATGAGCATCGAAGAAGAATTGGATGGGAAACCTTGGTATCACGATATCAAGAAATACCTCCAAGAACGAGTGTATCCACCAGAAGCATCAGAAAATGACAAGAAATTTCTACGAAAACTGTCAATGGGTTTTCTTTTAAACCTAGACATACTTTATAAGAAAACCCCCGACTCGATGCTACTTCGCTGTGTAGATGTTCATGAAGCATGAAAGATCATGGAAGAAGTTCATTCTGGAATGTGTGGAGCACACACTAGTGGTCATACCATGGCAAGACAAATAATGAGGGCTGGCTACTATTGGCTCACATTGGAAAGTGATTGCATCAATCACGTAAGAAAATGTCACAAATGCCAAATATATGCCAACAAAATCCAGGCTCCACCTGCTCCTCTTAATGTAACAGCAATACCTTGGCCTTTTGCCATGTGGGGAATTGATGTCATTGGAGCCATTACCCCCAAAGCTTCTAATGGTCACAAATTCATTCTAGTGGCAATCGATTACTTCACTAAATGGGTAGAAGCTGTGTCCTATGCAAATGTAACTCAAAAGGTAGTATGCCGGTTTATTAAGAAAGAGATCATTTGTCGCTATGGGCTCCCAGAGTGTATCATCTCAGACAATGCCACGAACTTGAACAATGCAATGATGCAGACTTTGTGCCGACAGTTCAAGATCAAGCATCTTAATTCAGCACCTTATCGACCAATGATGAATGGTGCAGTAGAAGCGGCTAATAAAAATATCAAGAGAATTATTGAAAAGATGATCGTCACTTACAAGGACTGGCATGAGATGTTACCTTTTGCATTACATGCTTATAGAACTTCTACTTGTACTTCTACTGGAGCAACACCTTTTTCTCTGGTATATGGTATGGAGGCTGTATTGCCCATTGAAGTTGAAATTCCTTCATTAAGGGTACTAATGGATACTCAATTAAGAGAAGCAGAATGGGTCAAGGCTAGATACTAGCAATTAAACCTAATTGATGAAAGAAGAATGATAGCCCTTTGCCATTGGCAGCTTTATCAAAGGAGGATGATTCGCGTATACAATAAAAAGGTTCGCCCACGGCAATTTCACGAGGGTGACATAGTGCTCAAGAAAATTCTGCCCATTCAGCATGGTTCTAGAGAAAAATGGACACCAAATTATGATGGGCCATACGTCGTGAAGAAAGCATTTTCAGGAGGGGCTCTAATTCTAACAGAAATGGATGGACGGGAGTTACCAAAGCCAGTAAATTCAGATTCAGTAAAGAAATACTTTGCATAATGAGGAAATTTTCGGACAGAAGAGAAGAAGTGGATACAGGGTTACCAAAGTTTATTTGATCAAAGTTGTCTAAGAAAGCATTCTTCCCTCATACTTTCATTGTTATTCATCTGTACCCAATACTTTTATATTCTCTTACCCATAAATAAAAAGCCAATTCTCTTTAGCTTTCCTTTGATTCTCACGTTCAACTTTTATATTCCCTTGTTCAAAAAAAAAATGATGAAGTCATTTCTATCCAGTTCTTTTCCTTCAAATCTCACATTCATACTAGCCTTAAGTGTGCAATAAATTGTGACTTTTGTAAGAAGAATAGTAATAATTAAAACTCAGAAAAAGCAAAGATCGTAGATTACTTTAATAAGCTTTGTGAATTAAAACAGGTAAGATTGAGGTCCTGCTTTGCGAACGGCACAGAACATAGGCTAACAAAGAAGAAGGAGTAACAAATCTTCAGGAGATAGCCTTGGTAGTTGCCTGGATGATCGCTTCAAAAGCCTTAGCATGTTCACGTCAGCTAGAAAGAACCATACTCACAAATATTTCAACAGGGACAATTATCCAGAGAGGCATAAGGTATGAGGCAGGCGAACATTAAAGAAATTGAGGCCAAAATTCAAGAACAAGTCAAGGAAAGGGGATTTTGAAAAGAGTTGGGCTTTTGAGGCAATGGACAAGAGCTGGGAAGCATAAAGAAATTCAATGATAGTCCAAGAAGACAATCACAAAGAAGATCCAGTAAAGTAAAAACATGAAGAACTAGATCCATCCAAAAATCCAAAAAAAAAAAAACCATCAGTTACACATGCTCTGCATTCATGCATTTCACATCATGCATGCACGGCCTTTGCATAACAGGGACCAAACGGGAAGCACATTCACAACATAGTTATAGCAATATAAGCTAAGATCTCAATGACATTAGCTCTTACCAGTCTATCACTGGATACACAGCTAATACGCGGGACCAACCCGCATCAGGAATTCAAGGATAAGGTAGACAATATGTCAAAAGCCTTGCAATCGATTCAATAATCGAGACTACACCTGGAAGGACAGGATTGATGTTAGCTAGTAGTATCCAAGATAAGAGATAGCTATAACTAAGGATAAGGCAGATATCAAGAAATATTGTCGTTGACAATTTGTCAAAAGCTTCGTAATGGATTCAATAATCAAGGCTACACCTGGAAGGATAGGATCGACGATAAGAGATAGCTATAGCCAAGGATAAAGCAGATGTCAAGAAATATTGTCGTTGACAATTTGTCAAAAGCTGACAATGGATTCGATAATCGAGGCTTCATGCACAAGGACAGGATCGACGTTAGCTCGACGGAATATCAAATATAAGAAATATTGTCAAAAAGTTGGCTCCATTTTTCCGGTTAAGTGGCGGATACGGTACTCCGTGACTCTCAAGTCGGTTCTCTCAGTTGCCCATAATAACTGATTCCTTCTTCCCTTTTTTCTTTTACTTCCTGCTAGAAAATGGATCCTACTATTTCTCCCTTGCGAAAATATTTTCCTTCTCTCCCAATGAACATTCTCAAAAAGATCTACCGAGTTCGCTATGAACGATTAAGAGTTTTGATGCACAAAGGAATCCCTGAAGATGTACGGTGGTTAATCAAAGCTAAGGTTCGTCTGGCAGGCAAAGCCCCAGATGCATTTACGTCTCACATGCCTGGCATAGGTAAAAGCTCTTATGCCAAAAAGCGAAGAGCGAAAAGGTTACAAGTCTGTCATAAATGTGGTCGATGGACTTGTAATACTAAATGTCGTTCTTTAGGAATGACCTCCGATAATCGAGAAGATAAAATACGATTCATCAAGAATGACCTGAGTAAGGATTCGTTGGATGATATCCGATTGACTCTTGAGACGCATTCTTGTGGATCAGTGCAACGCGAACTTCTTGGTTTGTGGAGTATTTTTCATGAAGAACGAGAGCGTTACAGTCCCGGGAATTTGACTTTAAAAGACCCTGTTTGCCAGTTTGTAAGAAAACTGGATGGGAAGCAAATCCCCGACTCATAGAAGGCGTTGAAGCCGTTACTGGACGTAAAACCAGTGGAAGATGTGAGCCACAGTCACAATTACTGTGGCTCACAATTTGTCATATTTGAAAAAATTTATTTTACCTTTTGACAATAATATACTTGCTCCTGTAAGCGTAATTAACACGTTATCCTTTCATCTCTATAAATGTGTGTTCTTCTTTCCGGTTAAGTAGCGAATGCGATACTCCCTGACTCTCATAATCGGTTATTTCATTTTCCTACAATAACTGATTTATTCCTCTCTTCTCTCAAATTCTTCTCTCATCAATGGTTCTACTCTTTCTGCCCTGCGAAAGTACTTTCCTTCCCTCCCAACAAATGTTCTTAAAAAAGGTCTACCAAGCTAGATGTGAAAGAATTAGAGTTTTTATACACAAGGGCATTCCTGACGATGTACGGTGGTTAATTGAAGCTAAGGTTCGTTGAGCTGGTGAAGTTTTAGATGCATTTATACCCTGCATGCCCGGTTTAGGTAAAAGCGCTTATGCCAAAAGGCGAATAGCAAAGAGGCTAGGCGTGTGTTATAAATGTGGGCGATGGAATTGTGATACTAAATGTCGCTCTTTAGGATACATCTCTAGAAATCGTGAAGATAAAAGAAAATTCATTAAGAATGGCCTGCGTAAGGAATCTCTTGAGGATATCCAAGGGACTCTTGAAACGCATTCTTGTGGAGGAGTGCAAGGTGAAATTATCGACTTATGGTTGACTTACCATAAAGAACGAGACCATTACAGTCTTGGGAATGTGACTTTAAATGACCCTGTTTGCCAGTTTGTAAGAAAACTGGATGGGAAACAAATCCCCGACTCATAGAAGGCGTTGAAGCCGTTACTGGACATAAAACCAGTGGAAGATGTGAGTCACTGTCACAATTACTGTACATATAAGCTGTCATTTGTCTTTTCTTTTGACAATAATGTACTTGCTTCTGTAAGCGTAATAAACATGTTATCTTTTCATCGCTATAAATGCGTGTTCTTCTTTCTGGATACGGTACTCCATGACTCTCAAAGTCAGTTATTTTCGTTCCCTACAATCATTAATTTCTTCCTTTTTTTTTTCTCTTAAATGCCTCCTTCATCAATGGAGTCTTCTCTTTCCGCCCTACGAAAGTATTTTCCTTCCCTCCCAATAAATGTTCTTAAAAAGATTTATTAAGCTAGATGTGAACGATTTAGAGTATTTATGCACAAAGGCATTCCTGATAATGTGCGGTGGCTAATCGAAGCTAAGGTTCGGTCGGCTGGTGAAGTTCCAGATGCATTCTTCCCCCGTATGCCCAGCTTTGGTAAAAGCGCTTATGCCAAAAAGAGAAGAGCAAGGAGGCTAGGTGTTTGTCATAATTGTGGATGGTGGATTTGCGGCACTAAATGTCGTTCTTCAGGGAAAATCACTAGAAATCGTGAAGATAGAAGAAAATTCATTAAGAATGGCTTGCGTAAGGAATATCTGGAGGATATCCGAGAGACTTTTGAAGCGCACTCTTGCGGAATGGTGCAATTTGAGATTGTCGGTTTATGGATGACTTTCCAAAAAGAACGAGATCATTACAGTCTTGGGAATCTGACTTTAAACGACCCTGTTTGCCAGTTTGTGAGAAAACTAGATAGGATGCAAATCGCCGATTCATAGAAGGCATTGAAGCCATTACTGGACACAAAGCTAGTGGAAGACGTGGACCAAAGTCACGATTACTGTACATGCTAGCTGTTGCTTTTAAAATTTTCCTTCTTTTCCGACAATAATGTACCTATTCCTGATGTGAGCCACAGTCACGACTACTGTACATGCTAGCTGTCGCTTTTGAAAATTTTCCTTCTCTTCCGACAATAATGTACCTACTCCTGACACGAGCCACAGTCATGACTACTGTACATGCTAGCAGTCATTTTGGAAATTTTCCTCCCCTTTTGACAATAATGTACCCATTCCTGACGTGAGCTACAGTTATGACTACTTTTTATGCTAGCTGCCACTTTTGAAAATTTTCCTCTTTTTCTGGCAATAGTGCACCTGCTCTTATAGATGTGATTATTGCATTATCCTTTTACCTCTATAAATACATCCTCATTTCTTCATTTCTCACAAGGTTAAGGATAGGAATGGAGAAAACCCAAACTCGTAAATCCCGAAGTATTTGTGTATTTTCTAGAGCTTTTCCTGGAAAAGATGAAGAGTATTTAAAGGCAGCCAACCATTTGGGTAGAGTATTAGCTGAGCGAAAAATACATTTAGTTTATGGAGGAGGTAGTGTCAGATTAATGGGAGGTGTAGCATCAGCAGCATCTTTAGGAGGAAGTCAAGTTTTGGGCATTATCCCTAGACCTTTGAAATTTGTTTCTGGGGGCACGATTGGAGAATAATTAGTGGTTAAAAATTTGCAAGAGCGTGTGTTACAAATGCTTTTAAATGCTGATGCTTTTATCGCTCTACCAGGCGGTTTTGGCACATTTGGAGAAGTCTTTCAAATTGCTTCCATGGCCCAACTTAATTTGCATAAGAAACCCATTGGGCTGTTGAATGTTAACAATTTCTTTACAGGTCTGATAGCTTTTGTGGATTATGCTATGCAGAAGAATTTCATATCAAGAGTGGCATGACGAATCATAATACCCGCAACAACTGTTGAAGAATTGCTAGATAAAATGCAAGCTTTTGTTCCTGAACCAGATCCAGCGATGATCCAGATAGACTGGGCACGACAGTCTTTCCCAACCAATTCTGTCCCATAATTGTCCTTTACCCGGCCTGTTGAAGCATTGTGGAAGAAGAAGCGATCCGATCCGTTTTTCTTGTCCTTCAGTTTTATTATCAGCATTTTCTTTCGTGTTTCAGTTTTTCTTTTCAGGGAATTTCTTTATCTTATAAGATAGTTTCGTGCATGCTGATATTAAAATTATAGGACAATGCCTTTAGGTTGGAATGGCTGAGTAAAGAGTAATTTTTATTGCTCTTGAGACGCATCCTATTAGGTCTACTAGGCATGACATTTTGGGGTAGTTAAGCTTCAACCTTATTTGGATGACATATCTCACAAGGGAATCTATATTTACTGAAGAAAATATTAGATGAACCTTGGATATTGATTCCAAACATCCGTTCCCTTTACATAATTTGTCAGTGTTATTGTCATCATCAAGATTCACTCATCTTATCGAAGTCTAAATTTTTTCACTCGCCTATTATGAAGATCCACACTTTCGAAGAAAATTATTCCAATTTCAATTGCTTTCATATAAATTTCGCTCAAGGTCTTAAGGAAAGCTCCTTAGCCTTAAAATCAATCAATTTTTCTTCAACGATAAGAGAGTTCATATCGCAGAGGTTCTAAGGTAGGGCCCTTAACCTCAAACTTTCAACGATAGGAGAGTTCCTATCGTCGAGGATCTAAGGAGAGTTCCTTAAACCTCAAACAATCAATCATCAATTTTTCTTCAACGATAAGAGAGTTCTTATCGTAGAGGTTCTAAGGTAGGGCCCTTAACCTCAAACTTTCAACGATAGGAGAGTTCCTATCGTCGAGATTCTAAGGAGAGTTCCTTAAACCTCAAACAATCAATCATCAATTTTTCTTCAACGATAAGAGAGTTCTTATCGCAAAGGTTCTAAGGTAGGGCCCTTAACCTCAAACTTTCAACGATAGGAGAGTTCCTATCATCGAGGTTCTAAAGAGAGTTCCTTAAACCTCAAACAATCAATCATCAATTTTTCTTCAACGATAAAAGAGTTCTTATCGCATAGGTTCTAAGGTAGGGCCCTTAACCTCAAACTTTCAACGATAGGAGAGTTCCTATCGTCGAGGTTCTAAGGAGAGTTCCTTAACCTCAAACCATCAATCAATCAATATTTCTTCAATGATAAGAGAGTTCTTATCGCAGAGGTTCTAAGGTAGGGCCCTTAGCCTCAATTTCAATCCATCAATTTTTCTTCAACGATAGGAAGGTTCCTATCGCAGAGGTTCTAAGGTAGGGCCCTTAGCCTCAATTTCAATCCAACATATTTTTCTTTAACGATAGGAAGGTTCCTATCGCAGAGGTTCTAAGGTAGGGCCCTTAGCCTCAATTTCAATCAATCAATTTTTCTTCAATGATAGGAAGGTTCCTATCGCAGAGGTTCTAAGGTAGGGCCTTGAGCCTCAATTTCAGTCAATCAATTTTCATTCAATCATAGGACAGCTCCTATTGCCGAGGTTCTGAGGAGGATTCCTTAACCTCACGATTTAGGCGGCAAGAAGGTTCTCAAGGCCTAGCTAAGTCGAACAAAATTTGGTAACGACTTTGCATACATCATGTCCCATGAAGCATGCAAAAGGGGGCAGCTGTTGACACCCAAATTCGTCCGACCCCTTCTTTTTTTTTTAAATAATAATTAAAAAAATTTAATTAAAAATTAAAAAAATAATAATTATATAAAAATTATTATTAATTAATTACACAAAGAGAGAATTAAATTAAATAGTTTTGGGGAAGGGGCATTTTGTTAAGTTAATATCTATGTGTGTATATCCAAAGAAATTAAAATTCAAAAAAAAATTAATTAAAAAAATTATTATTATTAACTAATTAATTATTATTACTAAAAAAATTTTAATTAATTAGTTTAAAATATATTCTGTTTTATAAGGGTTTAGTTAAAAATAATATATGTGTGTATGTATGTAGGAATTACAAAAGAAAACTCCATAGAAAAAAACAAAAAGAAACAAAAAAACAAAATTGAAAAGTTTGGGGTAAAAATGACAAAATTAATAAGTTTTGGGAAAATTTGACAAAATATGAAAGTTCCAGGAGCATTTGGTAGTTTGTCACACGAATTTTAGGCCAGACCGACGGTGCTGGCCCAAATTGACAGAAAAAGACAAAATTGTCTCAATCAGAAGTTTTAGGAACATCCCCAAAGTCAAAAAGACAGAAAGGACTGAAACTGTCATTTTACCAAATTAAGAGATAAGTTTGATTTTAATTATTTTTTAATTATGAACAGTCCAGAACTCCTTACCCTATAAATAGGGGTCCAAATCTGCAAAGAAGGAGGAGGAGAAAAAAAAAATCAAGATTAGAGCTCCATTTAAAAAAAGTTAACAACTGTAGAAATAGTCCCTGGCCTCTCCCCCTTCACTCAGAAAAATCCTAAACTTCTATTGAGACCACCCCCTTTCTCCGTCCACCTTCCGTTTTCTCTGTGCGTTTCGTCTCTCTCTCTCCTCCTCCGTCCCACCGCCCGTTTCTTCCTCCCCAGCTTGCCACCCCGTCCTCTGTCGCCTTTTCTGCTTCGCCGCGCCTCCCCCCCCTGTTGCGCCTTCGCCACCTCACGCCGTCCTGCCGCGTCGCCATCGTCGCCGTCTCTCTCGCCCCGTCATCCCTCTCGTCCTCCGTCACGCCCTCTCTTTCTACCCGTCACCGCCGTGCCCTCCCCGGTACGCCGCCGCCGTTGCCTACTCGCCTGGCCGCCGTTCGCCTCGCCCCTGCACGCCGCTGGCGCCCAGCCAGTCACATCACTCCTATAACAGAAAATTCAAAATTTTATCTCTCTAGGTAAAATCCTGGTTTAATCCTTCATCTTTCCATGATTATTCATTTTGGTCACTAACCTTTTAATGTTTTCAGAACTAATTACTAACAACAAACTTTTATTATTATTATTATTATTAACAACTAACTTTACTAACAACTAACTTTTATTATTATTATTATTATTATAATTCATGGAAGGTTATACCTCCTATTTATTTATTTTTTTAAGTGGATGGCCAAAAAGCCCCACTTTATTTATTTATTTATTATCTTTTAATATTCCTTTATTTACTTTATGTGCTTTCTCTTTATTTATTTGCATGTGTTATTTAATTTATACACCTTTTATTTTAAATAGATGTCCAAACCAAAAAAAGAACATCTCCACTTTCCTTTATTTATTTATTGTCATTTAATTTTCCTTTATTTACTTTATGCAAATTTTATTTTATAGTTAAACTCATTTCATTTATTTCACCGTTAGCCATAAAAAAATAAATAAAATAAATAAGTAAATAATAACAAATTAAAAGAAGAATTTTTTATGTGAATGATTAACTTTATTCTATTTATTTTTAGGGCTAACAAAAAAATCAATTTTTAACAAAAGCCAACCATTTTTTATTATTTTGGAACACATATTTTTATTTTATTTCTTTCAAAAATAAAAAAAAGAAAGCAAAAAAAAAGTTAACCATTTATTCTTTTTTATTAAAATTATTAAAAAATCATAATTAAATAATTCAAAAAATAAAAATCAATTCTTTTTAAATATATCTTTAAAGTAATAAGAATTAAAAATTCAAGAAAAATAGAAAAAATAATAATAAAATATTAAAAATATTAAAAATTATTATCAAAATTAATAATTAATTAAATAAATAAAAATTTAAATTAAATTCCATATCCAAATGATCCAGCAGGATCCACGGTTTGGAAAAAAAATTTTACTTTTAAGTAAATAAAATAAAATATCCAAAAAAAATAATAAACAAATGATCTACCAAAGAAATAAATTTATTTTTTTAAAAAAACATATTTTTAGACTCATGTTTAGACTTCTATAATAATTTTTAATAAGATCAACATTAAAGTTACTAAAAAATCCAAAAAAAATTCACAAAAATTTATGAAAAATCAAGAATTAAAATTTTAAATTGAAAACCCATGTCTAGGTGATCCGATAGGATTCATGGCTTGGAAAAGCATAAAAATTTTAAATAAATAAAATTAAATATAAAAATAAAAATTCATATTCTGATAATTCGGCAGAATTTATGATATGGATTATTAAATATTTACTTAAAATATTTAGTAATTAACTAAAATTTCGTCAAATTCCATGTCCGAGTGATTCGGCAGAATCTATGGTTCGGAAATATCGAATTTATTACAAAATTACGTAAACTAATTACCGAGATCTTGAAATCCACATTAATTCAAAATCCATAACTAAATAATTCAGTTAAAATTCCTGGTTTCGAAAATTAACTGAATTTATTTAAAAAAAAAAAAGCAGGCAAAACAAAATTGAAATCAACTAAGGTACCAATTTTTGGGCGTTATAACAAAGTTATTTTAACGTAACCATACTCTCGAACCCTTGAACTCTCGCAGACTATTTTTTAGGCATTCAATCATCCTGAGTGAAAACTGATTGGTGGCGACTCCAGAAAACCCACACGTTGCCACACCCAACACTTAGCTTTTGCTGGTCCTCGAGTAAATGAAACCTTAAACTCAAAATAAAAGAACCTAAAAAAAATATTGAAACATACTTTTGAGCTAAAGAGACAATATAAGATGATAAGATAATTCCACATCCAAAGGTTTTGAAAACATACGAACAGGAACTAAGCATGCAACCTACTAGGCAATAGCAACTTAAACGAAATAAGTTCATGAAGACAATTTCTTCACAAACTAGCAACAATCACCTTCCAAAACCTGGAAAAAAAAACATCAAACTTATGCACTAAGTAAAGAGAGCAAATCAAGTAGATAAGAACTCAAAAAGCACAACCAATATAAGAAATTAGTTGCAAATTTATTTCTTGTTCAAATTTTAATTGATTTTTTTTCACATAGCCTTTTTCTTGCGTTCTGCCGTTTAGTGAGTCTATCACAAAGGTTTTGCTATACCCAAGCCACTAACTCGACATAATTCCAAAGTGATCTTTGACTATACTCATGCTTCCAACATGTTTTTTAGCAGTGATTGACTTTTCCCTTAGGAAAAAATCTCTACCTACTTCAATGCCAAGAAACAGTGGAGTTGCAACTTTTTATCCATAGAACAATTTTTTTTTTGTACTCAGCTAATTCAAATTATCCATCAACTAAAACAAACCACATATCCAACTTAATAAGCTTATAATCTAGTAAGGTTTAAATCAATGTACTAAGCACAAAAGTTGATGCAAAAGATTAACTTCTCAAGATAATCATCAACGAGCTTGATCAAAACTTGCAAAAAATAATTTAAAAATAAGATTTAAGAGTTACATAAAGACTAATAGATTGCTAACTTAACACTCAAGCTAAGCATACAAGAACTAGAAAATGCAATTACCTTAATAATTCAGATCAATGCTCAAACGATTAAATCAAAAATTTTTAGTTCAAAAATTTAGAAATAAAAATTTAGGGTCAATTTATTTTGTCTAAAATCAACTAACTTTTTTTTACTTCTACATCTTTTTTACCTGAAACCAATTTTATTTAAAAGCCAATGTTATGTAGATGCAATAATCAATTTGAAAGTAAATTTTTAGGATGTTGTTAAATTTTTATGAATTTTTCTTTTTTAAGGCTTGAAATTAGAAAAATTCATAAAATTTAGTAAGATTATAAAAATTGTATTTTCAATTGATTATTGCAACTATATAATATTAGCTTTTAATTAAAATTAGTTTCAAGTAAAAAGATACAAAAATAAAAATAAGTCATTTTGTAGTCAATTGGTTAAAGTTAAAACGAATTGGGTGTTAGAAAGTAGGGCGTGGGCTATCCACTCCCCCACACTTAAACTTATATTGCCCCCAATGTGAGGTTAAATGTAAGAAATATGCAAAAATGATGAAAATATAAATATGAAATTAGGAAGAAAAGGAACAAACTCCCCTTGAGTTGATTCTTATATAGTGCCTATGTTTATTGTCTTCAGCTCGACCAATTGCTTCTTTTATAATTCTCAACCAGGGTGCTTTGGAAATCCCTCATGGAAGGGCTTTAACTTATGCATCTCAGTGTTAAACATTTTGTTTATATTTAAAATTTAAAGCTCTACTGTACCATGAGTAAAAACATCAATAATAATAAATGGTCTAATCCAATTATGCTCAGACTTACCAAGTATCACCTTCCATCTTTTGTTGTGTTTATGCAACACTTTTTGTCCTACCACAAATGGCAACTCTTGTTCTTGCTATAACTTGACCTTTTCTTTCTTACCTATTTGTGCTAACTTTGTTGGTTTCTGATTCATTCTACACTAAAATATCTATATTTTCAAGAAAATAAATTGAATTATCATTGTTAGGTTCCTTTAGTGTGTTGAAAATATTGAATTGTTCCATTTTTCCACCAAATTCCATTGTGAGAATACCAGTATCCATACTAATCTTAATCTTGGATGTCTTAAAATACGGTCTTCCTAGCAGAATATAAGCAGCTAAGTCTCCATTCTCCATATCAAGCACATGAAAATTAGCAAGAAAAACTAAGTCATTTACTGGCATGAGGACATCCTCAACTACGCCCCTTGGATAGGCATTATATCTATCAGCCAATTGTATCACCATACCAATCTCATTCAAAGGTCCAAGTTTCAAAGAAACATAAATAGAATATGGCATGACATTAATTGATGCTCCTAAATCCAACAAGGCTTTTTCAATTCTAGTGTCACCTATCACACAAGGAATAATGAACATGCTTGAATGTTTACACTTTTTAGGGAGTTTTCTTTGAATAACAGCAAAACATTTTCCCATACTCTCACTTTTTCACATCCCTTCAATTTTTATTCCCTCTTGACAATGCATAATTTTTTAAAATGTTAGCATAATGAACACTAGTTTATATTTAGAAAAAGGTGGAAACTTGCACTTAGGTGCCTCATTATCATTGGCAATGTTTTCCTCCTTTTTGTGCTTAAATGATGCAATAGCCGCCTTCTCTAAAGTTTCAATTTCCCTACCACTTCTCAAAGTAATGGCACTTACATTCTCCTTAAGATTGATCACCATTTGTGAAGGTAGCTTGTACAAACTTTGCGCCTTTAATCGACTAATTGTACTTGCCATCTGACCATATTCCAAACTTTGAATACTGGACCTTGTCTCCTATTGAAATTACAAAGTATTAGTCACAAGATACTTAACAATATCTTTTAATGACATACCAGAATTACAAAGTTGTCCCTGTTGTTGCATAGGGAGTATGGGTGTTGGTACTACTGGAAATTTGGCTGAGGTTGAGTTGTTTGTTGATTCCCATAATTGAAATTAGGACGATCCCTCCATCTTGGATTGTAAGTATTTGAGTATGGATCATACTTCCTCTGTGGCTACCTAGGAAAACCACCCACTGCCCTCACTTGCTCTATGGGTTCCTCATGAAGAGTTGGGCAATGTCCATTTGGTGCCCTGCAACTGAACAAATCCCATAAGCCTTTGTCATTTGCATAGTACCTACAACCATTTGACGAAAAAGAAATGTTAAACTAGTAACTTGTTGTTTAAGGGATAAAATAGTTACCACATTAACATGCTTAGATGGGGAGTCAAGCCTATAGCCGAATTCTTGAGAATTTGCTGCCATGGTTGTAATTAGATTTCTAGCAACTTTACGATTTTCATCCACTAGAGCTTCTTCACTAGCAGTATCAATCATGCTTCTATCATTAGGTAAAAGACCTTCAAAAAAATATTGGATCAGTAGTTGCTCACTGAATTGATGATGAGGGCAACTTGTACATGGCTTCTTAAACCACTCCTAGTACTCATATAATATCTCTCCATGGTGTTGCCTCGTGCCACATATCTCGTTCCTTATGTTGTCTACCCTAAAAGCTGGGAAACACTTCTCCAAGAATAACCGTTTCATCTCATTCCATGTGCTAACACTCCAAGAAGTTAAATAGTACAACCATTATTTTTCCAAATCTTTCAAGGAAAATAGGAAGGCCCTCAACTTGATTTGTTCTTCTATGACTCCAATCAGTTTCTTGCTGGCTCACAGTACATGGAACTCCTTACGATGTTTATGAGGACCTTTACCTACAACACCATGAAAGGAAGGTAAAAGATGTATTAGTCCAAATTTAAGCTCAAAAGCATCATTCTCATCTAAAGATAGAAAAGTAATGCAGAAAGGTTCTTGGTCCAATATAGGGGATGCAAGTTGCCTCAATGTTTGATTTTGCTTCTATTGGAAAACCATCACTTTGTCCTCTACAATTTGAGGCTCACTACAATCAAAGTTTGGAAGTAAATAGTACATTCTATTATAGGCTCCTTTTTCCTTTCTTAATTTATTAAAGGTTTTGTCTATCTCTAGATCAAACTTCAAGTCACCTTGGTTAGAAGATTGAGTTGTAGGCAGAAACAATCAAAGAAACACCATTAAACCATGAGAAATAAATCAGAAAAAATCTAAAGTAAAAGAGAAGAAATAAATCCTTCAAAAGTAAAAACTAAAAGAAACCTAAACCAAAATAGCAAGTAAAACCAAATTTGAGTAGGGAACAATTTTGAACAAAACTTTAAACTCCTGAATACCCAACAAAACAACATTTTTTTTGCCCCCACAATGCAATCACAAAAGATTTGTGACATAAAACTTGTAAAGCACTGACTTACCTTTGAAATGACATATTAAAAAAGTAATTCTAATAACAATGCAAAAAGTTATGGCTTCTGGAAGTTAGACTTAATGTTTGTGTGTTTTTCCTCTACTTATCAATTCTACTACCACTTGCTCTGTTCTTTGCAAACAAAGAATTTCTAATTCTACTAAGATTAGGTTTTTGCCTTAACCAAAATAATCAATTTTTCTTCAAATTAAAAAAAAAAAAGAAAATGTTAAGAAAGAGTCAATTGATTATTAGTCCCCGACAATGGCGCCAAAATTTTGGTGTGCTATCGTAACCCACAAAAAATTAAATACAATTTCACCTAACTTCTGTAGTAGTAGTGAGACTAAGTCAAATATTAGGGAATAATGTAACAATTACTTCTTTCTAACCAGAAATTCAACACAAAACAATGGGGGGATTTGTATGCTAAAAATTAGAAATCAATGAAATTAATGTAAAAGTAGCAAAAAAACAATTAAATTGATAATATTTTAACCAAACAAACTATAAATAAAAAAAGCTTGAGGAATAGTTATTGGATTGATCCCAAACTCCCATATTTTAATTCTCATTCAAGTACTTAGTCTATATGTGACAGCTCTCCTAGTTAACTAATCAAGTAAGTGTTTATTTACTTTGATTAAGTGTTTATGAAATTAAGTACCTCAAATTAGCGCCTTGTTAAGCAAGTAACATAAGCTTAATCAAGTTAGGTGAGTTCCTAAGTGTGATTTGGCATAGTTAAGTCAAGACCATTAGTTGTTCTAGCTTTTAGAATCATCCTAGTAAGTTTTGACAACTTGTGGCACTAAGTGTTCTTTTTGAGCCATTTAGAACTTAAGTGGCTAAAGTGTTCAAGAAAATTAAGTTTGGGAAGCTCTTTAGTACCCTTTAGAACAAAGAAAGGTGGTTTTGGGTGAGAGTTTGGTGAGCTATTTGAAGCTTTTGAAAGTTTAAGGACTAAAGTGCAAGGGAGGGAAAAGTTGTTTTGAATGCTTATAAGCTAAGTTCCTTCATCCTTAGCCATTAGTTCTAAGCTCCAAATTTTCGTAGCTTCCTCTCCTCTCCCAAATTCACAGCCCAAGCTTCCATTTTCTTGCAAATTCTCATTGAATTAAGGGTGCCCAAGGTGTTAGGAAGATCACTAAGCCTCTTTGCTAGTGTTCTTGCTTCCTTTGATCTTTGGAGCTTGTTTTGGAATCCAATTTTCGTAGGTAAGCTTCTTGAGATCATTTGGTGTGTTTATAGGTTGTTTCTAGAGCTAGAAATGGTCTTGGTTTGATTGGTTTGGGTGCCAATTTTCGTTGGTTTTAGACTTGGAACTCAAGGAAGCTTGTGGAGCTAGAAAAGCTTGTGTTTCATTGCTTGCTTTGTGGCTAAAATTGAGGTAAGGGTTCAAGTAATTAAGCTCAAATAATGCATGGTTTTGTAGCTTTGTGTGTTGGGATGAATTAGAAACAAGACCCATTAAGTTTGGATGAGAAATGAGAGAGTTTGAGTAGTTTGTGTACAAGAGCGACGCTGTCGCATAAACCCAGAAAACTGAGTTGGCGACGCGTCGCCAATCTGGCCTCGAATTGGCGCCGCGGCGCCAGCGTGCGAAAATGTACACAGAGCGTTTACTCGGCGGCGCCGCGTCGCCAAAAGCATTTGCTCTTTGGCGCCGCGTCGCCAAATGCCAATTTGGCCTCGATTTCCGGCCATCCTAAGATTAACTTAGACTCTCGGTTTCTATCCCTAGGCTATTCTAAGACGTTCCATAGCCTCGGTTGGGTCTAGAATTCGTTCCTAAGGCGGGAATTGTGCGTTATTTGGAAGGTAGTCAAGTTGTGTGGTTAAGTGTAAAAGAAATGTGACTTGGTGGCTAAGTAACTCATAATATTTAAGTTTTTAAATGGAAATTAAGGGGATTAAGTGGGTTTTTAGACTCTTTATTGGCCATATAGAGTATCAATTACATATGGTCAATAGAGAGAAAAACCTAAGTCGATCCCAACCAAGCCATTTGGTTTGGTAAGTGAGCCACTAGTAGTATTTTGAGTTAAACCTTGAGGGTTTGACTAGTTAAACCACATAGTAAGACTACCCTGTACAATAAATCAAGGGTAAAGGCGGGTAAGTTTGAGATAGGTGACGACCTACTCTAGAACCCGTAGATGGGACTTAATTGAGGTAAAGTGTCCGGGATACGAGGGCCAGTATCTCAAGTACCTCAGCCGTTTGAGCTCACGGCAAGAATTAAGGCACTTAAGTGCAGAAAGTCCCAAGTGCATGTGTCGTGTGCATTCCATATCATACATCCATACATTGCATTTTTGGCATTTTGTTGATTGTTTGTTGTTTGAATTGCATGTTTGATTGCTTGGTTGCCATATTGCATATTTGTTGCATATTTCTTTGCAGGTATTTAAGAAGGGAATCCTTACTGAGTACTTTTAAGTACTCATTCCCTTAGTTTTATTGTGCAGGATCTAATCCCGGGCCTAATCACTGAGGTGATAGTTGAGGCCTAAGCTTTCTGTTTTGCAGGTATTTTATTGAGAATCCTAGTGATTCTAGTTTCTTGCAGTATAAGTTATGTGCTAACCAAGTTGTGCCTTTACAGTGTAGAGGCTAAGAGTACACAAGAACAAGGTCTAGTGAAGGGCTACACTTGGAGCTTGACTTAGCTCAAGGTGGGCTCAAGTAAATGATCTTAGTAGTTAGTAGTAATTTTGTCTCTTGTACACAGTACTTTGTGTACTAAGTAAGTTGCCTCTATTGGGATACATTAGGATGTAAATCCATCTTGTTACTTTTGGGTGCATGCTAGAGTTGTAATGTATGCACAAAACTGTTACTTGTAGTTAAAGCAACTAGTGTTTCAATGACTTGGTACGTTTTCAGTATGTTTTAATGAAATGCTCGAGCAATGTTTTAATTCCAGACTTTTAAATTTCGGTTGCATTGCCAAGTCAGAAGCATGCATAACTTATTCTGAGTAGGCTAAGTAACTAGTTGCATATAAATTGTTTTAATTTATATTGACGAGTAATAGTTAGCCAACTGTAACTAGTGGGATTCATTATCCCTAAGAGCCTACAAGATTAGGGGCACTGGGCCCCGTTCCGTCACAGAAAATTGGTATCAGAGCGGGTTAATGTTCCTAGTAGAGGCAATAAGTGAACTAAGATCAAAGTGTTCTTGTGTTAAGTGTGGTTAGTACTGCTTATAAGTTGCTCTGGATATGGTCTTCTGGCTGTGGTTGTAGGTATGGTGAATACACGGGCTGGTACTACTGCTGAGGCTCAGGGTTCCGGTGCAGGAACTAGTGACCCCAGTGGGGCAGACATGAGGGAAGTGGTTTCCTTGTTGAGGAGACTTAATGAGTCGATGGACCGGATGTTACATGGCATGGCCATTTTGCTTGAAGAGCGTGCTCAACCTCCAGTTCAGGGGAAGACCTTGGAGGACCCTAATGGGGTAAGGGCCGAAGTGCACCAAGGCCCAACGGTGCACCAAGGTCAGGGGAGAAATCCCCCGCCCCAGGGGCAAGTGCAAGGTCAGGAACCATCTAATGAGCATGTTCAAGTAGAGTCCAGTGAGGACAGTGAAGAGGACAGTGAGGAGGAAGATGAGGAGGACATCCATCCAAGGAGGAGACGGAGGAGACCCGTCATTCCAGACCATATGGGACTTGTTTCCTTATGCCGGGACATCAATACTCCCAAGTTCAATGGCATAGGAGATCCCGATATGGCAGAAGGGTGGTTGTACCAGATTAATGAGATCTTCAAAAACATGAAGTTGGATGACAAAGTAAAGATGGATTTAGTACCTTTCTTTTTAGAGGGCAAGGCTTCATTATGGTGGAAGGATGTCATGGAAAGGCTTGATGCTTATAATGAAGGGAGGATCGGGCAAAGGCCTAAAGAGCTTGATTGGATTGAATTCGAGAAGGAGTTTCGAAATGAATTCAATAGTGAGGCCGCCCAGGATCAAAAGCGGATTGAGTTTGATGAACTAATCCAGGGAAGGCTAACAGTTCATGAGTATGAAAGGAAGTTTAGTTCTCTTTTTCGGTATGCACCTCATTTGGCCGGAAAAGATGAACTAAAAGCAAAGAAGTTCATTCGTGGACTTAAGGTGGAGTTGAGGAGTTTTCTGACAGTGATAGGAGTTCGGACCTATCATGAGGCTGTCCAAAAAGCCTTAGTGTTGGAAAGGGAGTTGATGGAAGCAAAATCCAATGAAAAGGCCGTTGAGCCGAGGGTTCCAGTACATTCAAGGTTAATGGATAAAAGGCCTAGTGTGGGAGGTGATCAAGGACCTTCCAAGAAAATCAAGAAAGCTGCAAAAGGCCGTTGTCCTAAGTGTCAGAGATTTCATGGTAACAAACCTTGTACCCTTGGAACCGATCTCTGCAATTACTGTCGTCAGCCAGGACATTGGGCTAAAGAGTGCCCAAGGCTTAGACAAGACCAAGGTCAAGGACGACCGGGAGCCTCAGGAGTTGGTAGTGCTGGTAGTACTTTTGTCAGAGTTCCTCCTGTGCCACCACGAGTTTTTGCACTGGCAAGCCAGGTATCCAGAGAACCTACAGCTGTGCAAGGTAACTTTAATGTGCAGGATAGTAGTATTAGAATTCTGTTTGATACTGGTGCTACTATTTCTGTCATTACTCTAGGCATGGTTGTTAAGTTTGGTTTGCATAGAACTGTGCTTGATGAAATGATGTTCATTAAGTCAGTGGGGAGTAACCTTGTGTTTACCAATGAAATGGTTGTGGGATATCCTTTGGAATTAGGAGGTAGTAAATTTTTAAGTGACCTTTGGGTCTTGGCCTCAATTCCTTATGATATTGTCCTTGGAATGGATTGGTTAAGTAAGTTTAAGGCCCAGATTGACTGTGCGGGTTGTAAGGTCACTCTTGAGGATGCCTCAGGGGTAAGTATAACTTGCACAGGCGGTTTGGCAAGTAGTGTAAAGAGTTTGCACCTCAAGTTATTGGAGTCCATTCCCGTTCCGAGTGAGTTGGTCGCTTGCTCGTTGAACGGAGTGGCAGTCGAGGAGCAACTCAAGGAAATTCAAGTAGCCAATCTATTTCCAGAAGTTTTTCCTGTAGACCTCCCAGGGTTACCTCCAAGAAGGGAGATTGAATTCTCCATACATTTACAGCCTGGGGCAGAACCAATTTCCATACCCCCTTATAGAATGTCAGCACCTGAAATGGATGAGCTGAAAAAGCAATTAGAAGAGTTGCTTGAGAAAGGCTTTATTAGGCCAAGTATTTCCCTGTGGGGTGCTCCAGTGTTGTTTGTAAAGAAAAAGGATGGAACCTTAAGGTTGTGTATAGACTATAGAAAACTGAATGCAGTAACGGTAAAGAATAAGTACCCATTGCCCAGAATTGATGATCTATTTGATAGATTAAGAGGGGCGAAGGTCTTTTCAAAAATAGACCTAAGGTCTGGATATTTCCAGATAAGAGTTAGGGATGAGGATATCCCGAAGACTGCATTCAGGACTAGGTATGGGCATTATGAGTATACCGTTATGCCGTTTGGAGTGACTAATGCTCCGGCAGTTTTCATGGATACCATGAATCGGATTTTTAGGCCCTACCTAGATCAGTTTGTCGAGGTGTTTATTGATGATATTTTGGTGTATTCCCCGACTCCCCACGAGCATGAAAAACATTTAGAGATAGTTTTGCAAGTACTCAAGAGTAATCAGTTTTATGCCAAACTATCTAAGTGCCAGTTCTGGGCAAGTGAAATTCCTTTCCTTGGACATATTATAAATGCTCAAGGATTAAGTGTGGACCCAGAAAAGGTAAAGGCTGTGGTGGAGTGGAAACGCCCAACAACTGTAACTGAAGTTAGGAGTTTCTTGGGTTTGGCAGGCTATTATCGAAGGTTTATTGAGAAATTTTCTATAATAGCTTCGTCATTGACCGCCTTGACAAAGAAGGCACAGAAGTTTATTTGGACTCCTAAGTGTGAGGAGAGTTTCCAGGAGCTTAAGGAAAGGTTAATTTCTGCTCCCATCTTAATCCTACCAGATCCGCATGAGACTTTTATGGTTTATACCGATGCATCTGGGACAGGATTAGGATGTGTGTTGATGCAGGATAAGCAAATGATTGCATATGGGTCTAGGCAGTTAAGGCCTAACGAGTTGAATTACCCAGTGCATGATCTTGAGTTAGCAGCAGTTGTGTTTGCTTTAAAGCTCTGGAGACACTACCTTATGGGAAGGTCCTTTAAGATCTTTACAGACCATAAAAGTCTGAAGTACTTATTTACCCAAAAGGATCTTAACATGAGGCAGAGAAGATGGGTCGAGTATATCAAGGATTATGATTGCTCGATAGACTATTGTTCAGGTAAAGGCAACGTGGTTGCTGATGCCTTGAGCCGTAAGTATTCTGGGGTAATTCTCTCCAAGGATCAAGTAACACAAACTTCAAAAGATCCTAGTGCAGAGCAATTCACAGTTCTATATGAATTGTGGAGAGAATGGGAAATGGCTCAAGTCATGGTCCTTGAAATTCAGTCAGCATGGCTGACTAGAGTTAAGCAAGCTCAAGAAAGTGATTCGAGCTTGAAAAGAATTTCTGGGGAGGAAAAACATGGTACTGTATTGAAGGAATTTCAGTACAATGATGGGTTACTTTATTTTGGTGACCGGCTCTATGTGCCAAGTGAATTAAGGCAACAAGTGTTGCAGGAGGCACATACGAGTAAGTTTAATGTTCACCCTGGTGTGAATAAGATGTACCATGACCTTAGGACTCATTTTTGGTGGCCAAAGTTTAAAAGAGACATGTATGAATATGTGTCTAAGTGCCTCACCTGTCAAATGGTGAAGGCAGAGCACCAAAGGCCATCAGGAATGTTGCAAAGTTTACCACTCCCAGAAAGGAAATGGGGATCCATCACCATGGACTTCTGTGTTGGGTTGCCAAACACAAGAAGTCAGCATGATTCCATTTGGGTGGTGGTGGATAGGTTAACAAAATCTGCACATTTTATCCCCATTAAAATCACTTATACCATGGAGAAATTAGCCCAGTTGTATATCCGAGAAGTAGTAAGACTTCATGGTATTCCTGATCAGATTGTATCTGATAGAGATCCCCGTTTTGTTTCAAGGTTTTGGAGTGCCTTTCAAAAGGCTATGGGTTCCGCTGTGAACCTAAGTACTGCATATCACCCTCAGACTGACGGGCAGACTGAGCGAGTGATCCAAACCTTGGAAGATATGTTACGAAGTTGTGTGATGGACTTCAAAGGGGATTGGGACCAACATCTGCCTTTGATTGAATTTGCTTATAATAATAGCTATCAAGAAGCTATTAAGATGGCGCCCTACGAGGCTTTGTATAGGCGTAAGTGTGTGACCCCTCATTGTTGGGCAGATAAAGCTGATGAAATAATTGTTGGTCCAGAAATCATTGCCGAGACCACGGCAAAGATTAAGTTGATCCAAGCAAGGATCAAAGCTGCCTCAGACCGGCAAGCTAAGTACGCCAATGTGCGAAGAAAAGATTTAGAGTTTGAGGTAGGAGATCGAGTACTCCTTAAGGTCTCACCTATGAAAGGTGTGGCTAGGTTTGGTCAAAGGGGTAAGTTGGCACCAAGGTTTATTGGTCCTTTTGAAATTCTCGAAAGGGTAGGAAAAGTGGCTTATCGGTTGGCTTTACCGCCAAGTTTAGCCCATGTTCATAATGTGTTTCATGTGAGTTCCTTAAGGAAGTGCATTGTGAACCCTGGGCAAGTGTTAACCCCGCCCACTATTCCCTTGAGAGAGGACCTAAGTTATGAGGAACATCCTATCAAGTTTCTTGACCGACAAGTCCGGAAACTAAGGACCAAACGGATCCCAATGGTCAAGGTACTATGGTCTAACCATGGGGAGGAAGAGGCCACTTGGGAGACCGAGCAGGATATGCTAAGGCAATATCCAAGTTTGTATGCTCAATTAAGTCAGAATTTGGAGGACCAAATTTCTGAAGGAGGGGAGGATGTGACAGCTCTCCTAGTTAACTAATCAAGTAAGTGTTTATTTACTTTGATTAAGTGTTTATGAAATTAAGTACCTCAAATTAGCGCCTTGTTAAGCAAGTAACATAAGCTTAATCAAGTTAAGTGAGTTCCTAAGTGTGATTTGGCATAGTTAAGTCAAGACCATTAGTTGTTCTAGCTTTTAGAATCATCCTAGTAAGTTTTGACAACTTGTGGCACTAAGTGTTCTTTTTGAGCCATTTAGAACTTAAGTGGCTAAAGTGTTCAAGAAAATTAAGTTTGGGAAGCTCTTTAGTACCCTTTAGAACAAAGAAAGGTGGTTTTGGGTGAGAGTTTGGTGAGCTATTTGAAGCTTTTGAAAGTTTAAGGACTAAAGTGCAAGGGAGGGAAAAGTTGTTTTGAATGCTTATAAGCTAAGTTCCTTCATCCTTAGCCATTAGTTCTAAGCTCCAAATTTTCGTAGCTTCCTCTCCTCTCCCAAATTCACAGCCCAAGCTTCCATTTTCTTGCAAATTCTCATTGAATTAAGGGTGCCCAAGGTGTTAGGAAGATCACTAAGCCTCTTTGCTAGTGTTCTTGCTTCCTTTGATCTTTGGAGCTTGTTTTGGAATCCAATTTTCGTAGGTAAGCTTCTTGAGATCATTTGGTGTGTTTATAGGTTGTTTCTAGAGCTAGAAATGGTCTTGGTTTGATTGGTTTGGGTGCCAATTTTCGTTGGTTTTAGACTTGGAACTCAAGGAAGCTTGTGGAGCTAGAAAAGCTTGTGTTTCATTGCTTGCTTTGTGGCTAAAATTGAGGTAAGGGTTCAAGTAATTAAGCTCAAATAATGCATGGTTTTGTAGCTTTGTGTGTTGGGATGAATTAGAAACAAGACCCATTAAGTTTGGATGAGAAATGAGAGAGTTTGAGTAGTTTGTGTACAAGAGCGACGCTGTCGCATAAACCCAGAAAACTGAGTTGGCGACGCGTCGCCAATCTGGCCTCGAATTGGCGCCGCGGCGCCAGCGTGCGAAAATGTACACAGAGCGTTTACTCGGCGGCGCCGCGTCGCCAAAAGCATTTGCTCTTTGGAGCCGCGTCGCCAAATGCCAATTTGGCCTCGATTTCCGGCCATCCTAAGATTAACCTAGACTCTCGGTTTCTATCCCTAGGCTATTCTAAGACGTTCCATAGCCTCGGTTGGGTCTAGAATTCGTTCCTAAGGCGGGAATTGTGCGTTATTTGGAAGGTAGTCAAGTTGTGTGGTTAAGTGTAAAAGAAATGTGACTTGGTGGCTAAGTAACTCATAATATTTAAGTTTTTAAATGGAAATTAAGGGGATTAAGTGGGTTTTTAGACTCTTTATTGGCCATATAGAGTATCAATTACATATGGTCAATAGAGAGAAAAACCTAAGTCGATCCCAACCAAGCCATTTGGTTTGGTAAGTGAGCCACTAGTAGTATTTTGAGTTAAACCTTGAGGGTTTGACTAGTTAAACCACATAGTAAGACTACCCTGTACAATAAATCAAGGGTAAAGGCGGGTAAGTTTGAGATAGGTGACGACCTACTCTAGAACCCGTAGATGGGACTTAATTGAGGTAAAGTGTCCGGGATACGAGGGCCAGTATCTCAAGTACCTCAGCCGTTTGAGCTCACGGCAAGAATTAAGGCACTTAAGTGCAGAAAGTCCCAAGTGCATGTGTCGTGTGCATTCCATATCATACATCCATACATTGCATTTTTGGCATTTTGTTGATTGTTTGTTGTTTGAATTGCATGTTTGATTGCTTGGTTGCCATATTGCATATTTGTTGCATATTTCTTTGCAGGTATTTAAGAAGGGAATCCTTACTGAGTACTTTTAAGTACTCATTCCCTTAGTTTTATTGTGCAGGATCTAATCCCGGGCCTAATCACTGAGGTGATAGTTGAGGCCTAAGCTTTCTGTTTTGCAGGTATTTTATTGAGAATCCTAGTGATTCTAGTTTCTTGCAGTATAAGTTATGTGCTAACCAAGTTGTGCCTTTACAGTGTAGAGGCTAAGAGTACACAAGAACAAGGTCTAGTGAAGGGCTACACTTGGAGCTTGACTTAGCTCAAGGTGGGCTCAAGTAAATGATCTTAGTAGTTAGTAGTAATTTTGTCTCTTGTACATAGTACTTTGTGTACTAAGTAAGTTGCCTCTATTGGGATACATTAGGATGTAAATCCATCTTGTTACTTTTGGGTGCATGCTAGAGTTGTAATGTATGCACAAAACTGTTACTTGTAGTTAAAGCAACTAGTGTTTCAATGACTTGGTACGTTTTCAGTATGTTTTAATGAAATGCTCGAGCAATGTTTTAATTCCAGACTTTTAAATTTCGGTTGCATTGCCAAGTCAGAAGCATGCATAACTTATTCTGAGTAGGCTAAGTAACTAGTTGCATATAAATTGTTTTAATTTATATTGACGAGTAATAGTTAGCCAACTGTAACTAGTGGGATTCATTATCCCTAAGAGCCTACAAGATTAGGGGCACTGGGCCCCGTTCCGTCACACTATAGATTATATGGAAATGCCATAATAAACCTTATTCTTCCCTTACCACACTAACTCTAGCCCAGCACTACGATTAGATCTTGTTATAGCCGATTAGTGTTGAAAGAAAGCAACCTACACACAAATCAATAACAGCATTAATGATTCAAGAAGAGACTAAGACAATTAACAATAACAACAAGCATGCATTATTTAAATTGCAGCACTATATTTCCCCTAGGCAAGTACGTCACCTAGCCTACTACTTTCACTACCCTGCTAGACAAATACAAATCAAGAGTATGAGTTCAGTAATCACATGAACAAACATCTAACCGGCCTAATTAGATAATCTCCATGCATCAACATTCAACTCAAAGAAATATAGATACATAAATTGAAATCAGATTAAGAACAAAAGTCTAAATCTCACAATCTCAACAATTAAGCAGAAAAGGTTCTCTAATTTGAATAAAAGCTTAAGCTAACATGATGAAAGATAAAAAATAAAATATTACTAAAAAAATGATGAAAAATATGATGGGTTAAAAAGATGATGAAAAATATGATGGACTAGTTCACAACCCTAGCCCCATTAAATTCACAGCTTTCACTTAGGGTTTTGCAAGTCCAAAATAAACACAAATTCTAAGGCCTTTTAGGCTTGGGTTCTACTTTCAATGAAAATCTGGACCTGATTCAACATGATTTTAACTCTAGATTCTTTTCGAATTTGTGGACCTTTCTCTTAGCTTTAAAATGATACTTGAATCACCCAAAACGGAGGTGTATAGCTAAGATATAGCATAGATACAAAAACTGCTCTTAAACCAATGTCTTTGTGCAAGTCACTTCTTTTAAGCTGAATTCGACCCTTGAAACGTGTGAATTGGGTTTCATGGTCCACATATGACTTGTACCTCTAGATATTAGCTTTCCAGTGGCTTAATAATTACTTGGTTTTGATCGCTATAGCTCAAGATATGATTTTTCTTCTGAAATATAGCCAATCTGTTGATATCCTGAAATAACACAACAGATAAAACTTATAAAATCATAAATTAAATCCACTTTTAATCAATTGGATCCAAATATGCTCTAAGTTATAAAACATGCTCAAATTAGATCTTTAAGGCTCAAAACACATTAAAACATATTAAATATGAGGGAAATATATGTAACCAATATAACTCATGACTTTTTCTACATTTTTCTTCCTGAATTAACTCCGGAGTGTAGTGCCTATAAACCCGCCAAATTTATAACCTTTCTAATTGATTTTGCTTCCTTGGAGATTGAATCTTCTACTCTGCTTACATATTCAATCATCATCTTCCCTGCAATTCGAACCGTGTTCGCCATGTTCGAATCGGAAATAAACTAGCTTGCCATTTTCAGTTGTTCACAATTTTCATAAATATTTTCTCAACCGTTACTATTACTCCTTAGCAGCAATTTTAAATTGACTACTCTAGTTATCTTTAATGTTGCAGTACCTTTTTTTTTTTTTGTGGAATGCTCCAGTAGTTTGCTAGAAGAAGTTGTAAATGTGTGATGTAGTTTAATAAATTTATCCTTACCGTTAAAAAATTTTTTTTTTCTCTAGTTTAACTATATAGGCTATATAGTGATCTTCATAATGACAAAATTCTTCCCCTTCAATTATAGGGTTCCAATATTAAATATTACTATGTTCTAACTACTGTTAGGCTTTCACTGTTCAATGCTTAGTATGTGACAGTAGGCTACAATTTTTATTTTTATTTCTCACATTTTGTAGTAATGGCCACATCTGTCTTCTGATCCCTACAAGTTTGCTTTCTTCCTTTTTGATCCTAGGATTTTTTTATCTCATAATGATGCCCGATTTCAACAACAAGGATTTGCTTTAGCAGACTTCGATTTGGCGGTGGTGGTCGCTTAAGACTTGGGTCAATATTAGTAGTCTTACAGTGGGGTAACCTTCGTTGTATGAGCAGTGATTCGAGATTCTGAGGCTAAATCCACATCCTTTCTAAGTCTTCAACAAAAGCGACGGTGGTGAGTCATCATGACATTTCTCCTAGATGGGTAAGCCTGTGATGGTGTAGCGAGGTTGGTTTCAATGTAGGTGTATGGTAGCAGAATTTAGGGATAATATAATGCTAGCTAGAGTATAAATGAAATGAGAACAATGGCAGGATTAACAAATGCTTAAGTTTGAGGACTGCTACTGGTAAAGACAAAAATTATAGAGACTAAAAGGTTATGCATCTTTCCCAATGCTCTATTTTATTCTCATACTTTGAAAAGTTTCAGAATATGAAACCATCAGATCCATGACATCATTTTGTAGCAAAGTGCAAACAAGCATGCCTTCAATAATTTATGTAATAATCACGAACTTGAACACAACACTATGCGTGCGCCATAAAGCTCATAAAACTCTAATTTTGGATAATGTTAACCTTTTGCTTCCACAAAACACAAAAACCAAAGTTTTGTAGGATCAAAATAACTTGTTCTGTAAGTTTGCCCTAATAGATAATTATAAATCAAGCATCTAGTTATAAAAGTTTGTAATTAAGAAGAATGAAGAGACTTAAAAAAAACAAAAAGTGATGCCTTTCAAAGCGGCTATAATCGTCAAATAAAGAGCAATCTCTTTTACATAAATCTATTTGAATGATTATTTTCATTCCTTCCAAAACAATTTCCTAACATATAAATATAAAATTTCTTAGTACAAGTTTCTAGAAAAACAGCCCAGGCTTCCCAACTAGAGTCTCTGCTTCACCCTTTCTTTGCCAACTGCCAAAAAACTCCAAGCCCCCTGACATTCTGCTACTACCAACAATAGAGGATGAACAATGAAGAAACAACTTAACCTCGGTAAGAACTTGACTCAGTTTAAAACTCATTCGTGAGTTAGTTAAATTGTTACCAATTCAAATTTGAACAAAATTTCAAACTCGATCACAACGCAAATTCATCTCAAAACTAACTCTAAGAAACTACTGAGTACATATTAGGCACATTTATCTGTCGACTCATCTTGCATTTCAACCATACAAGCGAAGTTCCTTATTGTGCACTTAGCATGGTTAAAGTGAAGAGCCGTCAACAATTACAATGTTCAATTCAGCTACATAGCAATCAATACAGTGCAAAAGAGTGAGCCGGACTTATAGAAGCCTTTTTTTGGGGGGGGGGGGAAGAAGGGTGGCTAGATGCATTATAGAAACTTCACAACACAAGAAATCTATGCAAATGTAGCAGGCAACCAAAATGCTCAAAAGAAAAATCATTTCTTGTTATTGATTTCAGGTGATTATTGAACCACCAAGTTGCCAACAAAAAACCGAAAAGAAGTCCAAAAAATGAACACTTCTTTACATCCAAGGCAAGGGGGAAATGAAATTAATACTTGACAAGATCTTAGTATTTGAATGCCTCTACCGCACTTAAAGAGCCTAATGCAATGCCTATTTAACCCTTTGCATTGAACATCAATAATAAGCTAAAAACACATATCCTGAACCTTCATAAATTTCAATCATCTAATAAAATGTTCTAGTATAACAATGCCACCAACCAAAAATCCCAAACCATAATACGCATACACATCACAAAAACTAAAACTCAAGGAGCAGGCCGTGAATTCTTTACCATGTTCTAAAATTTTGTCTGATCATGGTAGTTTAGGGTACAATGTCCATGAACCTAAGTATGTTACCATGCTTATTAATAAAAACAGGTCCCATTGCAATAAGAAGGGTTACTGTGTCATGCTTTTCTAATGATTATGATTACCTTTCTTCAAAAATATGAACAAGGCCAATGCAAAAATGATGTAAGGGTACCTTAGTCTGAAAAGGATATAAGGTTACCTTGTATTAAGAATTAACAACCACAAGTCTTAAACATTAGACCTTTACGTAACATTAGCATACTTTTTTGCTTCAGATGAAGACACTTTCTTTCAGTAGATCTCGACCACCAAAATCGAATGAAGTTTTTTTTCATGAAATCAAACAATGAAACTAGAACTTTAAACAAAGATATGATATAGACTGGAATGGATGACAAAGTAGAGGAAATCAAGGTTAATTTTCTAGCATTGTTAAGCATCCGCAATTTCCAATTTTTCAATTGAGTTTTGATTTTATCAGCCAAAAAATGGAAGGATGCAACGTTAGATAAATCCTGACAAATGGGGCTCTCAAATAATTCAAAATACCATTATTGATTTGGAATAGCATTAATTGACAAAATTCCTCCTTCAACCACACTAGGACATTTTGACTAAACATCTTTTTTTATTTCCTAAAATTGACCTTTTGGTATGTTGTAACTAAATATAGGTACAACATATTCTAAAGGGTCTGATCAGTATCCTTGGAAGGATAGAAAATATCAGACAATCATCCACAAAAAAATATATGATTGATAATAGAACCATTTTGACTAGCCTCAAATCCTAGCAACGAACCCAAAGTTTAAAGATATGAAAGATAAATAGAGAAAGCTTCAAAACAAAAGATGAACAGGGAAACAAGGGAGCACCTTGATGAAAGCCCGCTTTCGAAGAAATCCACTATGTGATACGACCATTTACCAAGACTGAGTGAGAGACAGCGGACATACGTTGCATTATCATGTGGATACAATTTTCAAGAAATTTCATAGATCTTAGGATGTTTCTATGAAATGCCATTAAAGATAATCATATGCCTTCGAAATGCCTAATTTGAAAACTGCTTTGTAACCTGTGGGTTCGCTTTACGCACTTGGTTGCTTGATAACATGAAGGATTTCATGGGCCACAATAATATTATCCTAGATACATATCCCTAGGACAAAAGCAATTTGAAACTCCAAAACCAAAGAAAGGGGAACCACTTTTAGTCTATTAGCTATGGTTTTTGCAATTATCTTATACAGGATATTACACAAACTTATACGCTTTAAATCTTTAACCATCTATGCCTCATAGAACTTAGGAATCAATGTTATGAAAGTACGATTTATTTGGTGAATGAGAGTCTCACCATATTCAAGAATGAAAGAGCAGCTTCTACAACAACATCTCCCATAATATGCTAATACTTTTTTAAAACCACTGGAGGAATAACATCTGGGCTAAGATGTTTAAAATTACCCAACTGAAAAGTTTTTTTTTAACTTCAACTCAAGAGAAAGAAGTGAACAAAAAGTCAAAAAGAAACCTCATGATAGTAGAACAAAGCACTTGTCGGGCTACTTCTCGATGAATCATGTTATTATCATACAGGTACACAAAGTTAGAGCAAATGAAATGTCTAATGTCTTTGTCTTCATAAATCGAACTATCATTCAAAAATTTCAAAGCTGAGATCCGAGATCTAATCTGCTTACATTTTGTTGAAAAGTGGAAGAGTTGAGAATTTTTGTCACCCAAAGCAACCCAATTTATCTTTTATTTTTTAGCCCATAAGTGCTTTTCATCGGCTAAAAGAGAAACATATTGACATCTTAAGGAAGTTACCAAAGCATGATTGCTCAAAATCTGTGAGGATTGTTGAGCCTAAATGAATCATTTCTTGGCCGCTTTAATCTGATGCCTAATGTTTCCCCAGGAGACTTTTTCTATTGATAAGGAGTATGAACCAATTGCAAGCCATTTAAGGCCACTTGAAACATCTTAGAGCCATGAATATGAGAGCACTATAGGGGCTTAATAAGCTCTTCACACTAGGGATATCAGAGTCAAAAAGCTTCAAATCTTCTTGGACAATGATAGAAGATCAAAGTAGGAGAGGAATCTAAGAGTGAGAAGGCATGGTCAGGTTTTTGAATGGCTAAATTCACCAATCTAACAGTAAAAATAAGCCGAATCCAAGCCTTATTGTGAAATGTCTTATCTAAAACCTCATAAATGGCATCCTTACCTTCTTGAAAGTTGGACCATGTATAAAGAGGGCCACTGCTAGGGAGTCTAATTAGTTCCAACTCCTCAATGAAAGATTCTAAGAATTCAAATCTAGGCCATAAATGTGCATTTCTACCAAATTTCTCAAGAGAATATTAAACTTGATTTAAAACACCAATGAGGTGCATACGTATATCATACTGGAAGATTACTTCCTAAATAGAAAACCAAGTTATTCTTCAAAATTGAATAGAGGGATGACCATATACACATCCCATATACTAAGAATTACCCCTCTCATCTACAACAGCCAATAAAATCATATGATAATCTTAAGGAAGCACTAAGCATGTGATCTTAAAGGACCAACCTATCCACAAACCTCCACTAAGTCCAACAAAGTCAACAAATGAGGAGTTTTTAAAACCTAAACAAGCTAGTTTATTATTGGCCAAATTGTCATCTAGCTTAATTTCCATTAAACACAAAAGCTTAGGCTGATTATTCCTTACAAAGGATTTTAGATGGTGAACTGTCATGGAACGCCCCTAACCAAAATAGTTGAAACTTAAAACCGTCATTTTCCCATTGGGGTTTGATGTGGAACAAACCCCAAAAGTCCTTGCTCATTGTGGAGTGCCTAAGCAGTCAACCCCTAAGTAGTAATTGATTGCATCCTCAAACTCAAAGATGCCTCATCCACAAAAATTTGTTCCTTGGAAAAACCTCAATTATTAGAGACGAAAAATTGCAGAAGTAATGGTGAAGCTAATTTACACCACTTCAAGGGGCGTAAATCTCCACAATCTTCAAAAGATCGCTTTTAGGTTTTCTAGCCTCTTTTGACTTCATCTTAGAATGAAAGGCAATCATACTTATCCTTAAATGTTTATCTAGAGGCTCCAATGATGTTGGACAAATGAAGTCCCGATGTGGTAGGGAAAAAAACTCGCTGGCCCTTTTCTTTCCTTCCTTCTACTGGTAACTCGAAGGACCCTTATTCAAAAGATAAGTACACTCATCCAAAACTATACTAGCCAACTTAGCTTTTGAATACCTATGACACCTATTATTCTCTAATGAGTGATTGTTATGTTCAAATTTCAAGCTCTGAAGGCATAAATTGGGACACTGCTTCTTAGTAGTTGGTGAAGTAAGAAACATAGATACAATTCCATGCTCACTTTCCTTAGTAAAAGAAAATCGCAAAAAGATGTCAAATAGGCCTTATATAGTGGTTTGAAATCTTCAAAATCAACCAATTTTGGAATAGTTTTAGGGAAAAGAGGTTGATGATCATTTAGTTGCAATTGCTCATTCACCTCACTAATGTTGTACTTGGCTTCCATATTGTCTGCACGATTAGCTATCATGGTAATCAAAGAGTCGATACCTTGGGCCATCCAATTATTGGAGACAGACCTTCCAAGTACAAGATAGTGAGATTGAGTATGATCTATGTACTCACAATTGTTACGAATTTTAAAGACTCTTTCATAAGTAATGTCGATCCAATGTCAAGTCCCTTAATAGTCCTCTAAAAAAAAGCCCTGCAACGGGGGTTTATTTACATCAATCTAGACCTTTACTTGAAGAAAATTCCAATCATGATGAAAATTCCAATCATGATGCAAAGTATTTTTCAGATCAATCTCGACAGGAAAACCAATTTTAGAAGCAAAGAAATAACCTGTGGCTGGGGTCATATAAATGGGAGGAAACTTGTGGATTCGTACACAAATAGATGCCAAAGTCATGTGCATCATAAGGCAAGTTTGGCTGTAACTTTTTTATCAAGATCATTGCCCCATCAAAAGTCCATGGAGCTTGTTCTTCTAATTGCCTTAAATCCTGCCACAAAGGAACTTGGACTAGAAACCTATTTTCCCCCACACCTGCAAGGACTTTAGCAGTTAAATCACCTCATTAGAAATTAGTAATATGCCACTGTATAAAAGGGATTGAAAAATTCCAACGATAAACCACCTTAATAAGCACACAATGATGCATCAACTCACAATTTTCCACTGAGAATTCCAAGCCCAGTGAGAAGACCAATTGACTATTATGTTTGTTGAAGCCAGAACCAGGATTAGAAAATGACATGATGGCAGGAAAAGAAGGATTAACCGAGTCAACAGAGCTTGAAATTCCACTTTAAAAGCTCAAGACAAAGAAAAAGGTGGAGTAACCAAAGCGATTGAGAAGTACACTACTTCATTTGAATGGAAGAAGGACGAACAGAAAACCAAGAAGATGTGTCCACAATGGAATTAATAGTAATAGAGTATTACCGCGTATGGCAAAGCGAATTCTCAATAGTTAGGGTCTCCTCTTAGAACCGGTCACACCAGATCAGTGGTGGAATGTCTAGAGCTAACAGAGAAATGAACTCCCGCTTCGACTACAAGAGAAATAGACAACTTCAATTACAAGAGACTGAGACAAAAGTGCCGATGAAGAAGCAACAGGTTAACTTGAGAAACCGAAGACCAAAACTCACCAATCCAGATGGCAATAGATCGCAACGGAAGATGACGAGAACTAACACCGATGAGGGCTTAGGAACACAGGAATAAGAGCATCTCCAACAGCTTCCCCATTTTACAGTTTTTCTCCATTTTAGGGAATATGGGGCCATTTTTCACTCCAAAAGTTTCTCTATCCTGCTCTCTAAAATGGGGAATGGGATGAAAGAGAAGATCTCATTCCCTATTTCTGCAGAAACTTCAAAAAATTTTGGGGAATGAAAAATAACATTCTCTCTTTCTTCTAAAGGTTATCTCATTTATTATTCACAACAATTAATTCATAATTTTATTTTCCTCAAAATTTTTTATAGAAATATAAACTTTTTATATGAAAATGGTATCTTAAAGACTCTATTTTATAAATTTATTTTTTTTTAAAAAAAATATAGTACAAATTAATATGAATATTTTTAAGTCAGACTTTAGTTAAAAAAGTTAAAATAGTCATTTTTTGTGAAACAAATGTAGTAAATTTTTATATTTTGCACAATATTTAATTATCAACAATTATTTCATTTTTTTTTCAAAATTTCTTATAGAATTATAATTTTTTTATGAAAATTGAACCTAAAGACTCTATTTTATAAACATAATTTTTAAAATTTTTTATACTATAAATTAATATAAATATATTTAAGTCAAGTTTTAGTAAAAAAGGTAAAAGAGTCATTATTTGTAAAACGGAATGAGTAATTTTTTAAAAATTTTAATACTATTTAACTATACAATAATTAATCTAGTCATTAATTTGAAGTTTCTTTAAATCCATAATATTTAATTGCTATGTAATAAGTACAAAATTCTACAAAATAGGGAAGTTGTTGGAGTTAGAGCAAAAAAATTATAGAGATTTTACTTTTTGCTTCGCCATCTTATAGAAATTTTGGAGAAGCTGTTGGAGATGCCCTAAGGGCACACGACATCACGAGTTTTTCCTTTCTAGAGAGCTCTATTTATACCCTGATAAGTAATAAGGAATTAGCCTTCTTCTAGGATTGAAAAACCATAAAACCACGTTATTTCCTTTGCACTTACTGCAAAAATTATTACTTTACCAGCACTTAAAAAATTGCTGAAATGATTATCAATCGTTGTTTATCTACAGTAAACCAATTTGGTAATTAATATATTGTTATAATTTTGGAAAAATTACCTAGACCCCTTAACGTTTGTTGAAGTGATTATCAATCATTGTTTATCTACAGCAAACAGGGTAAATTGAACCCGTTGCCCCTAATGTTTTATTATTGTCCTATTTTGGACCATAACCTCAAAACTTTACATGGGACGTCCTTAACCTTAATTTTTATGTTTTGTGTTAGACCTTTAAAAGACGGAAAGTGTTAAAAATAACGAAGAGTGTTAAAATAACAGAAATAGCCATGTGGCATACCGGGTTGGGGCAGTTAGCCACGTGGCACAATGAATCACCAGCTATAAATGCTTGCAGTTGGCCACATCTGACATTTAAGGCCTATGTTACAAAAAAATGAAGAAATTTAGGGCCTATACAGGGTTAATGCACATTTCTCCTTCCTCTTCCCTCCCTTGTTGCCTCCAGCCCTCCCCTGCCTCCTCTGGCCTTGGCTGATTAACTTGGATTACTGCATGATTTCGTCCAATTTCAACCCTTGATTTCACCTTCCTCTATTTCACCCTTGATTTAGTTCGATTCCAAATTCCGATTTCTACTCTCCATTTCAACCCTTGATTTTACCCACACTTTTGTTCATTATTTGCCTATACCATCCTCGCTTTCAGTCATTGTTTGATCCCCTTACTGATTGTGCTTACCTCCTCAACCACCTCAATTTTGTTCTCCATCACTGCCTCCCAATGCATACTGGCCGACGAATAAAACCAGGGGAATGTTCATGCGATTTAGGGTTCGATTGCTGAGGGAGATGAGGGATGATGGTGGCTCGGGACTAGTGGATTCAATGGGGGATAGTGGTGTGGCGAAGCAAGGACGGGGACTTTGGGGAGCGATAGTCCAGGGTTTTGAGGGAAGGGAGAGGCAGTTAAGGAAAAATTAGGGTTTTGAGGAAGGAAAGCGAAAACTCAGGGACTTAGGTTTCTATTTACTTTTTATTCTTTTTTTCTTTCTTCATTTTCCATGTTAGTGCCACCGTGGCAAATTGCCCATGCTAGCGTGCCACGTGGCTAATTCTGTCAATTGTAACACTTTTTGTCCGCAAAAGGTCTAAAATAGAATAAAAAACTGATGTTGAGGACGTCTTATGCAAGATTTTGATGTTAAGGTTCAAAATAAGATAATAATAAAAGGTTAAGGGCCACGGGTGCAATTTACCAATAGCAAACCAGTTTAGTAATTAATATATTGTTAAAAATTTGGCAAAATTACCTAGACCCCTAAGGTTTGGGCGAACCTACACTTGTATCTCCCATTTTTCAGATACTTAGACTTTAAATAGGAGACACAAGTATAAGTTCATCCAAACCTTAAGGGAGATTAGGTAATTTTCCATATAACTTTCCACGTTTCTAAAAACATTTAGAAATTAGCTACATTCATGCACGTGGTTATATCTATCCTTGAAGATGATAGCCCAAATAATTTTGCGGACATAAATTATACTACTTATGAGTTGTGAACAAATTGACCTTTCTCTGGTCTGGACCCAACTTTGTCTTCATTATGTTTTAATACATAAATAATGTTGGATTTTAAAACTATGCTTGAGATTCGGTTAGCTTTACTATCATTTTTTTAAAATGCACTAATTTCATTTATTTAACTTTTCTTTAATCTGGAGTCAGTATCAATATATCATTTAATGAACCTTAATGATGGATTCTCTTTTTATAATTGACTCATAACCAAAGTTAATGAAATAATGAACATTCATAAACAATAATTATAATAACAATAACAATTATAATCATAATAATAACAAAAAGAGTACACATTATTATTTTTTGTGACTCGGGCATAGCATGGCAAAATGTGCTGGGCCTGGGATAAGTTTCAGAGCCTCCTGCAACTCCACCACCTTCAACTTCAGCTCCGAAGCAAGTCTTTCATTCACCACATTAGCCTCTTCCTCAAGCTTAAGGTCCTTCACAAGTGTTTCCTTAGCACTTAACTCACCAGCCAGTTCCGATTGAATGGGCCTAGTATTTTTGCGGTGGGCTTCAAGCTCGGACAAAAAAAAATCTTATCCCAAGCTACCCATTGTTCCCTTAAACTTTAGGCAATGATGGCTTCTAGCAAAAACTTAAATTTTTCAGTAAATGGAAAGATGTATCAAAGTAGTAAAAGTAAACAAATGAGCATACCTGGAGAAGGCTGTAACCTATGCTCATGAGCTGACACCCTTCCAAACGAGGGGGATGAGCTAAAAACCAGCAATCCATAGGGGTCTTTAACCCCTCTAGGATACGATGGCAAATGTCAGACCGATCCTTAAGAACCCATTCACCAATCCTTACTGCCCACAATAGGTCAAAGACTTAGTTAGGCACCATCCCATTTAGCATTGAGTCTTTCTTCTACACCTGACACCATGTAAGGATCAAATTGTATGGCTAAAAACACTTGTCCAGCTTCAGCTCAAGAGGCCCCCCACAAACAGCTGGGATTTTCTCTGGAACGACCCCCGCTGGAATTCAAACGGGGGAAGGAAGCTATGTAGAAGGCAAATCCTTCGGAGGCCTCAGGGCCAACTTTTACTTTTTGGACACCATTGAGGCTTTGGCAGAAGGGTTCTCAGGTGACTTTGCGCACTTCTCCAAAGTTGGTAGATGAAAACACCCACAATCAGCAAAAAATGATCCAAGGTCTATAAAGCCAACATTGAAAAAGTGCTCAAATGATGCCCTACCACTACCTCCATTACGGGGGGCACCGTCTTCAGCAGGGCCAGAGGTGCTCTCCTTCTTACAAACCAATTATTCCTCTAGAGAAGATTCGGGCAACTCCACTACTTTAAATGAGGGCTTGGACGAACCCTACAACAAGAACTATGCATGCAGGAAGAATGTTTAACTTACGGGCATTCGCTAAGGCTTTAGCAATGCCTTTGTGCCTCTTCAAAAACTCCTTGGCGTGGCTGCTTATTTTTGCAGAAAGAACGATATGATTAGATATCATAACCATACACAAAGGCAAGGAAAAAATAATGTTTGGAATACTACTTCTTGGCTAGGGCTGCACTGGGCAGTAGCAGCAATCCCGAAGGCTTCAACCAGCATTGCTTCCTGGCCCTCCTCCCAATTACAATGGTCCCTCATGCCCATATATGATTGGTGGGCCCTGTTGATCTCTGCCGACCTAAGGGTGGTCTAATCTATTTCAATATAATGAATGAGGAACAACTCCAAAAAATTGATGTTCCCTACCATCTCCTCCAACCAGTGGACTAACCCGAGCAGCAAGTGATGGCCATGCCCTCATATATGGGTAGCACCCCGACCAAGGCATACTACGTGGTTGTCCATGAACTCATAAGGGAACCCTCATTCTTGCTCCATCACTTTGAAGAAGAAGTGCTCCTTCCAACCTGATCATGTGTCCTTACAGGATACGAAGGCAAAAGACTTGTTCCTACCTCTGTTAATGGGGGCGATGTGGAAAAAGCTGGCATTTTTCTTTAGGTCCAACATATAAAACTGAAGGAAGACATCTAGTAGGGGAGATACCCCCGCCAACTTGTAGCAGATGATGAAGCCATTGATATGAACAAATGAGTTTGGCATAAACTACAAAGGCGAAACCTGGTAGTGCTCACAGATTTGCTCCATGAACAGATGAAGGGGTAAGCAGAGCCTCGCCTAGAGCTGGTCCATGAAAATGGAAAGCACGTATTCCCTTTTGCTTCCTCCTACTATGCCCTCACCCTTAAGGGCCTTTGCACGGGAGAGGGCGGCAATAATGTCGTTTGGCCAAAAATATATGGCGAGGTCCGTCGCCAATGCCCCTTCATTGTACTAAGTTGAAACTCCCTTCATTATCCCAACATTAAGGAATAAGGGCATTTTTTAGGCTTCACCGGCGTTGGTGACAACCTCGAATGACAATTTCACATAAGCCATCTAGAAAAATTGGTAAGAACACATCAGCACTGCCGCCAACACAACTAGGTGTCGGAAGGATGAAAACCCAGAAAACCCACTACTCAAAGAAAATAAGAACAAGAGAATGTAAGACAAGAAGAAAAGACAAAAAAACCTACTACCTAAGCACACTAAGGAAGAATGAACACTGCAAGAAAGTGAAAAACTTTGGAAGAGAAACCCAGAGTACTCTGGCACCAATAACTCAAGAAACATGAAAGTAGTAGAACAATCCAAATAGTGAAAGAGAGCAAAAACCCTCATGACATATAAAGGAAAACCTGCAACTTTTAGGTTTCCCCTAAAAAACTGCTAATTCGAATGATTGGCTAATCACTGGAGGACATGCGGCCACTAGCAGCTGCCAAGTTAGCCATGCCCAATCACTTCCCTCAATAGCATTTGATGGACATCTATTCACCTTTCTATCAGCTAATACACTTAACATGTGTTATAATCACATATGAGGGTTGCACAGGACAACGTGAAACGATGACATCCACTTAACTTCCCCTAAGAAGCTAACAGAAAAATAAGGATCACATGCCTACCCTCAAATGGCATTGCCCGAATGCACTAAGGAAAAAAGAACCCTCAACCCATATTCTTTCTGAAGGAGATACCTATATGTAGGAAATGGGTTCAAGGGCCCAGATACGGACGACCAGAGAATAGGCCGTGCCTGGAAGCCTAGAAAGGCCCCAAAAGAAAGCCTTTCCTAGGAGGAAACTACATCCCACAAATACGAGATTGGCTTTAGGATTCCTATCCCTAGAACAAACTTCCCAAAGTTGCCTCAACTATATAAATCTCTCATCAATCCCAAGGTAAGGGATTAGGGCTCTCGTATCCTTCTCTCTACTACTCTCCACTAGAAAACTAACTTAAGCATTAGATGGTTTCCCCCGAGAATGCATCAAAGGGCTTTGACACTTTCTTTAGACACAAGATTCAAATTCATTGCTCGCCGAGCTCTTGGGGGTCCAGCTTACCCAACCACATTCTCTATCAAAAACCATTGTACAAATGTTCTCTACTATCTGTACAAGATTAAACAATTTCTATAAGCATTAACCCCACATAGCAGCAAATAGGGGAAAGTATTTATATTAATAACCTACCAATAATATATAAATCAAATTGATACAAACTGTTTGAATAAGTTTTTATTTTTTTTCCATTATGCATTATAATATAAAGTAATGTAGCACAATTAATAACAAAAATCTATAGAAATTTGTACTCTATATTAATAATTACTATAATATACTTTATTAAATTATATGAAATTCAATAAAGTTTTTCATCCATCAAATATACTATAATATACTACTACGATATACTTTTGGTTCATCGAATTATATTGACTCGGGCATTTTGGTCCTTGTACTATGATTTGAGATGACTTGGTTATCAAAGTATTGAAATTTTGTATATAATGAAAGAAAACAAAAATAAAAGAAAACAAAAAGGAGAAACTTTGAAAATGCAATATTTGAACTTTCATTCCATGTAGAATTAATAGCATTTAGATGTTAATACTCTATCTACATACTAATAGGGTAAAATCCATTGAAGGTCCCTTAGCTTATTTTTTTGTCTCAAATGAGTACCCTACTTTAATGTTGTCATAGCAAAATAGCTCCTCCCTCTACCCCTCCACCTTTGGCCAACCACCTACTATCCACCGAGGCTTCCTTCGCTTCCGTCTCCAGTTGGATCACTCCTCAATTGTTTTATCTTTATGCTTCTAGATTCACCAAAAACAACCATTCGCATTCTTCATCCCGTTGAAACCATTTGTGTTCTTCATCTTGTCGCCACACCAACCTCTCGCTAGTAGATCTCTTTGCAATCATCGACCTCTCGCTGCCACGCCAATCTCTCATTGGTAGATCTCACCATCATCATTGGCTTATCACTGCCACATCACATCCTCTGTCAGTTGGATTTCTCCACTGTGTCACTGAGCCTCATCACTAATTGAGCCTCCAATTTCACTGGAGCTAGTGATTGGGTCGTCTCTTCACTTGTCGATGACTATTCCTTGTAATCTCTTCACTTGCTTGCCACGCCCTTTATGATTGGGTCGTCCTCTCGCATCAACGACGATAGAGAGGAAGATGAGTTGGGCTGTATTGGAGATTTAAAAATTTTGGGGGTTAAAATAATTTATTGAAAAAAATTTAGGTACAAAAATTGTAATTTTATATTTATTTTAATTTTAATTAATGCCATACACCCCATCATATGTCAGTCGGATCTCTCCACCATGTCACTGAGCCTCATCACCAATTGAGCTTCCGATTTCACTGGAGCTGGTGATTGGGTCATCTTTTTGCTCGTCGATGACTGTTCCTTGTCGTCTCTTCACTTGTTCACCTTGCCCTTTATGATTGGGTCATCCTCTCGCATCATCAACGATAGAGAGGAAGATGCGTTGGATTGTATTGGAGATTTAAAAATTTTGGGGGTTAAAATAATTGATTGAAAAAACTTTAAGTACAAAAATTGTAATTTTATATTTATTTTAATTTTAATTAATGCCACATCAGCAAAATCTGTCCATTTTTACAGTGAAATGAATGGAAAACACCCAATTGGGACATGCAATAAGAGATAGGGTACTTCAATAGGACAACCTGAAAGTAAGGTACTTGTTTGGGATAAGAAAAATAAGCTAAGGGACCTCTGATGGATTTTACCCCATAATAATAACTATTACTCAAGTCACTAAATATTTTCTAATAAAATTTTATGAAAAAAAATTCATGTATTTAATTTTTAAATATTAATGTACTATATTTAATTTTCCAAATTTTATATATTATTTTACAAAAAATTTTATTTTTTTAAAGCATAATTATCTAATCATATGCTGACTTATATTTCAAATTTATTTTACTTATCATATCTAATTTTTTTATTAATATAATGCTTTAATTTTATTTATTTAATATTTCAAAAATGTCATATTTGTTGATCTTTTTGGGCTGGACCAAAAAATTTAGAAAAGAAATATAAAAAATGATAATTGGATCGGACCCCTAATTGTAAAAAATATGGACCAACAATATGGGCCCATAACAATAACAATAGAAGGAAAACTTGACAATTGTATCAAGTCCAACGCCATAAGCCCATTACTTTTATAGCACACGCGGGCTATAATGAAAAATTAGAAAACCCTGGGGACCATGGGCAACTAATGTGGAAATTTAGGAGGAATAGAGCATCATTTACCTCCTTATGTAAACTCCCTAGCGCACCTGCCGTCATTTCTTCTCTTTTTTTTTTCGGTCATCGTTTTTTTCTCTCTCCAACGGCTTCTATGAATCCCAATAGCCACTGTCTGCAACGGCCATTTACGACATCCCCTGCAACCAAGTACAACTAGATCTGAACGGCCTATCTTTGTTTTCATCTAGATTCACTACTCGATGTTCTTTCTTTCTTTTTTTTTTTTTTTTTTTTCTATTTTACTCCTCCATCCGAAGTTATTTTCAATAAAAGGACAACTATGGTCTTTGGAATGAGATGTGTTCAAGACAATGTACATATCCTCCTTTTTTTTTTTCTTTATTGTTTAGGTTATTTTCATGTGAGATTTTATATTTTGTTTCAGTTCTTCTTTGATTTTTACTTTGCTTCTGTTTTTATTTTTATTTAATTTTATGTTTTCTTTTCTTTTAATTTTTCTTGCATAATCTGTCTCAAGATCTTTCTGCCATTTCTGTTTCTTCTTTTATTTTTGTAATTTTCTTTTAGATCTATTTCTTCTCTATTCTACTTTTGTTTTTATTTTTCTCACACAATTTCTTTTATTTTTTTTTTATCTTCACTTCATTTACATTGTTTTCCCAAAATGATCTTTGCCTCATTCTATTTTGTCTCAATATTCTTTTCTATGATCTTTTCCTCGTTCCACCATCAGCCACAATTGAAACCGTTCTAGTAAAGGATAACAGTTCCTAAGAAATAACACATATTTTGTGCGATTGCATAGGAATAAACAGACAACAATTGTTTTACTTTGCAATGAAATTGTATTCACTATTCATAGCCAGTGGAGAAAGTATAAGTTTTATAGTATTGTTGTGTCCATGTGCATGGAAACTCGATTTCTGTTACTCTTTAATTTTGGTTGTCATTTGGCTTTTTTGTAATATTATATTTATAGCAAATATAAATACATATTTGTTAATTACATAGTAATATGCAATATTGGCTGTAATTTTACGTGCAATAGCACTATAATTAGGAAAAAAATTTCTTAATTTTGGCTGTAATTTGAATTTTATCCTTTTCTGATTCGTTCTAACCTAAGTGTGTTCAAAATAGTGCATTATATTGGCTTTCCTTTTTCTAAATTGTTGATCGGCCATAAATGACCTAAATTTTCTTTTTTTCCATTTTTATCTTCAAAACTCAAAGTCAAACTATTAATGACCTAAATTTTCTCCTATAAAAGAGTATTCTTCACATATTGATAATGATGGATAAATTCAAAATATGACTTTTTGGATATGGAAATTGAACTATGAAAAATTTAAAAAGTGTCACACGGCAATTTGTCATTAACTGAATTAATGAAAAGAGACAACACCCCTCTAAATGTGTCATGCTATATATATATATATATATATATATATATATAGTTTAAATATCCGGCATTGTCAAAAGTTCGAAACACAAATGAAAAGTTATAGTAATTTTTTTTATTTTAAAATATTTATAAAAAAATAACATGAACTATAAAAATATTATATTTTGACTTCAACATTTTAAACAAGAAAGGAACTTAAAAAAAATATATGCACTAAGGTGGGGATAAAAAGGTTCTTATCCTATCAACTCACCTAAACAATATAAATTATTAGGATTGATATAAATCTATTAAAAATATTGTCAATGGGTTTTTGTTTTTCTATCATAAATGATGTTTTACAATAATCTAGATAAAAAGAACAATCGATACAAATTTATACTTCTACTATATATCCAAAAAAATATAATATTATGCTATCAACTTCACTAAAAAATATTTTTATCATAATAAACATATTAAGTTAACTTAAATTTAGATGAAACCCGATTATCCCATTCAAACTTCTCTTAAAACAAGGAAATAACATAACTTGTGTTGACACAAACATAAATAACTTGGTCAAATTGATAAAAATTGAATTTACATAAATCATCTTGAATAAAAATAAGGTAACTTTAAGTTTATTAGAATAATGAAACCATTTGTAGACTGGTATTAAACTTGGCTTATCATAGAACAATTGTAATCATAAAAATGTTTTCTGTCACCTGTACAATATTAGGTAATTTCTATGTGTACCATCTCCACATAGTAGTAAGTAGAGAAAGGTATTTATCTTGTTAACCTACCTGCCAAAAAATAAAAAAAATGGATAAACACTACATTTTAGTCTAGTCTTCAAAGTAAATGAAACTATAGAGTATGAAATAGTATCACACATGTTGTAAAAATTACTTGAAATGTTTTACACACAAACAAAAGGTATTAATGGAGAAAATAAGATTACGAATTTCTGCAGAAATTCTATCTTGCAAAGATTCACTTTCATCCCTACTTATTTGAATTAAATTGAATAGAAAATGTTTTTTACAAATACTATATTTATGAAAATCACTTGCCCAAAATTTTAGTTAGTATACTTTTTTATGATCAATTACATATGTATCACTATTTTTTTCTTTATTTGACGCATGTAAAATGTCTATATATTTCAAATTCATGGTTGACTTACCCAATACAGAATAGCTTAAAAGTTTTAATGATGCATCTAATCAAAATACGTAGAGGATAGAAATTGTAACATAATTAATGGTGCGATTAAAGAAAATACACGACCACAAAATTTGCTTAGAGAAACCAACCATTTAGTGGCCAAATGGTTGCTAATTCAACTTTTTAGTGACTGAAACAAATGACCACAAAATGGTCACCAAAACCCTAGTCGCCAAGGGCTAGTGACTGTAGGCGACCGAATTGGAAACTGACGCAAATGGTTGCTCAAACGATTGTTGGGTACCAAATTGAATTAAAAAAATTATTACAATAAATTCAAATCTACAATTCAAATTCAAAGTCAAATCCATTGAAATTTTGTGTTTTTCAATTTAAAAAGAATTAATAAGTTTTAGTGCCATCAAACTCCATCAAAATTGAGAGAGCTCAACCCTGTTCATTAATCATCAATCCAAAACCACGCCTAGAAAATCAAGTTTGTCCAAAGAACACCACACCCAGAACATCAATCTAAAACAAAAAGAAAACGTAAAAGAAATAGTTAGTGATTGAACGGCCAACTCAAGATTTTATCAAAACTTAAAAGGAATTTGAAGATAGTTATTAAGGAAAAGATAAAGTGGAAGAAAAGCAATATGGAATGACATAATTACTTGCTTGAGGGCCGTCGTCAATAGCGGCCAATAGTTGCTCCAGTGAGGCCATCACCGTAGGAACGATACATCGAGAAAGACCATCAACTCCTCTCCAACTCATCGAACTCGAAAAGCCAAACTAATAACCGCAAAACACAAGATAAATGGTTAGAGAAATGAACTTTAACTGAAAATATTTAAAAATCTAAATGGAATCTGATGATGGTTCTTCAGCATTTATTGAAACATCTATACTCCTTAATTATATCACATTTTATACACATCTAGTAGATAGATATTTTAACTATTATGGAAATAAGTATAATTTGTCTCCTGAGATTTAAGTAAAATTACACTTTACCCCTCCTGTTATAAAAATATATACTTTGCACATGTCTCTTTTACATTGTCTTACAATAACTTCTAAAAGGTAAATTTAGACTATACGATTGTTATCTTTTAATAATTTTAGTATGTATATTTCTTTTTTAGAGTTAAAGGGCATTTTAAGTTATCAGTTTTTTTGTAAAATAGTTTTTTTTAGAGTAAAGTTTAAATCAGGCGCGAATTGTGCATTTCTGCAATAGAAGAGGCAAAGAATACTCCCTAAAATTTAGGGGCAAATTGTAATAAACCTCACTAAAATGGATCGTTGCTTCCCAAAATAATTTTATTTTAGACAAATAAGCCCAAGAATACTAAAAGCAAGACCGTTCTTTAAAGCTCATCGAGGAATTTCTTTCTTTTTTTTTTTTTTGCGAAGTTCCTTTATGGACAGTCGACAACACCAAATCATTAATTGTTGGTTGGATTTCAATTGTATTTCATTCATATAATTTAGGGTTACAAGGCCTTGGATATTTAAAAAAGTAATGATAAAAACCATAACTTGAAAAATATGAAAATCAATCATGCAATGAAATTTTGTTAATTTCCATTTACACTTTAAATCGCAGTTTCTACGTCATATGCCTTAGCTTTTCCTTCTCTTGGTCATTTAAATTGCTGATCGACCTAGCAATAACCACCACTCTACATGCTCGGTGGCCAACTCCAGTTCTGGTCTTGCCCAAAAGTTTCCAGATATTGGTTTCTCTTCTGTAACTTGTCTTGGTTCACCATTGTGAACAAATGAGCATGCAATGGCCAATGTGATGCAAGGTCCAAACAACGCATAGGCCACACATGCCACTCTTTGTTGAATATACTGCAACTCTACTTTCATATCAGTGGCAAATTTTTGCTTGTATTTCCATCGAACCAATGTGAATTAAAGTCAGGATTAACATAATATACTATTTATACTACACAGTAAGATATCAGCTTTTGAATATTGATTGAATGATTAATTGTCTTACCTTTTTGTTGGATCGAATACATATGGTAAATTAAACCGATGAGTCTGGTTTTTGTTTATTGTAGTACATTTCTAGTGAAACTCGCCCTCAAAAAATTAAAAAAGGAAACATATATATGAAATTTGAATTCCTAAAAGTTTTAGTGAAATTCAATGCATTTGAATCTGTGAATTGTGGAAAATTGTTGACATTTTTAATCACAAACATATCAAATTTGCATTTCTAATTAAAATTTAATTAGACTTGTATGGTAAATTCAACCGTTCCATCTTTAAAATTGGTAAATTAAACCGTTGACTTGTTTCAATCAAATTTAAGTCGTTAAATAAAGAAACATTTCAGAAAAGGAGTAGATGCCCTTAATTTTACCCGTCCAAATACAACTTTTATTTGCATAAAAAATAATCGAAGATTAGGATTTTTTTTTAACGCCCTTAAATGTGATGTTAATTAATTTGAATGATAATCTGTCAAATGTATTCCTTTCCAATTTTGTGTAAACAAATGAATAGTTTCCCATTTATATAAGCATGATAATAAACGGCGTTAAAGTTTCCATTAGTCTTAATGAAAGGTACTTTTGGATTTCTACTTTTTTTTCTACAATACACGGTTAATTACTTCTTAAAAAAAAAATGACCACGTAGCAATCAATGGGTATCAACCAAGGAAAACACTAAAACCTCCCTAGATACTGTCCTAATATATATATAATTAGATTAGATTAGATTAGATTATGCTTCAGTTAGCTTTTCACTCCCATTTTCGGAAATACACTATTTTCATTTTTTAACTTTTTTCAATTTGGATTCAATATTATCTAATGAACCTTACTGATGTACTATTTCTTTTATAATTGACTCATAACCAGAGTTAATGAAATAAGAAAATTTCATCAATAATAATTATAAACAATAACAATAATTATAATAATAACAAGAACTGTAAGATTGATCTAGAATTTTTTTTTCCTATGGCTTTCCTATCAACAGAGCTATTTGATAAATTTTTATAGTATGTTCCATATGAAAATTACTTAATATTTTTTAAAAAAATATATAAACCTTTACTACGGTAAATGGAATGCTTTGTGCTCCATGTAGATACATCTATGAAGAGATGTATACACATCATCCATGTTACATATATCCTTACAACACATACGATGACGAATTGGCTCCTAATAGTCAATATTGTATCCCCATTTGTTGCTTGTTATCGTGCCCAAAATTTTCTAGGACTGTTTCCGTTGCTACTAGTATAAGGTTTGTTTCTGTTCATATTGGTGTCTATTTGATTCAATTAAGTTATAACATTTTTACGTGAGAGATTTCCTTGAGGAAATTAGGTTTAGAGATGGTAAAATTCAACTTGGCTGATGACCTAGTGTTGACACCCAATTTCGTCCGGCCTTTTTTTTAAAAATTTTTTTAAAAAAAAACTAATTAAAAAAATTATTATTATTATTATTATTATTGCTAAAAAATTTTAATTATGTTAATTAGTTTAAAATATATTTTTATTTTGAGAAGATTTGATTTAAAATAATATATGTGTGAATATGTATGTGTTTGGAATAAAAATAAAATTTCAGAAAAAAATGACAAAAAATTAAAAAGTTCGAGATAAAAATAACAAAATTGAGAAGTTTCAGGCAAAATTGACAAATTCTGAAAGTTCCAGGAGCATTTGGTAGTTTGTCACATAAAATTTTGAGCCTGCCGACGTTTTTGGCTCAAATTGACAGAAAACGACAAAATTGTCAAAATCAGAAGCTTCAGGAACTTATCCAGAGGCTGAGAGACGTAAAGGACTAAAATTGTCATTTTACCAATTTAAGAGATAAGTTTGAATTTTTTTATTAATTTATCCATCAACAGTTCAGCTAAACTTCCTCTATAAATAGCCCCCCAAATTTTGTGCTGAACACAGAAAAAAATAGCAAAAAAACTTAGAGCTCCGTTTTAAAAAAAAGAGAAAATTACAGCCCTTAGCCCCAGCCCTCTTCCCTTCTTCCCCAGAAAGCCAAATTTTTTTTTTTTCACTGCTGTTCCCTCTCTCTTTCTCTCTCTCTCTCTCCGCCGTGCCCCTCGCTGCCCGCAGCCGCCGCCGTCCCTCCGCCTCGCCGCCCTCGCCGCCGCGCCGCCTCGCCGCCCCGCCAGCTGCCCCTGCCTCCCCCTCCTTTCGCGCGCGCCTTCGCGTCTCTGTTCTTCAGATTCAAAAACTTGTTTTGAAAGGTGAAACCTTGATTCCATACTTCATCTTTTCAATTTCTTTCAATTTGGTCACTAACCTTTTATTTTTGTTCCTGCAGAATAAATTACTAACCTTTTTAATTTTTACTTGTTTATTTATTTGTTAATTATTGTTATTATTACTAATCTTCTTTTTATTGTTGTTATTGACTTACTAACAACTAACTTTTAATATTATTATTGTTACTAACCTTTTAATTTTTGCATTATTACTAACTTTTATAATTGTTGTTAACAATTAATTAATTTTTATTATTGTTGTTAATTAATTAATTTAATTAACTTGGCTAACTTTTTATTATTGTTGTTAATTAATTAATTTAATTAACTTGGCTAACTTTTTATTATTGTTATTAATTAATTAATTTAATTAACTTGGCTAACTTTTTATTATTGTTGTTAATTAATTAATTAATTTAATTAACTTGACTAACTTTTTATTATTGTTGTTAATTAATTAATTTAATTAACTTGACTAACTTTTTATTATTGTTGTTAATTAATTAATTAACTTGACTAAATTTTTATTATTGTTGTTAATTAATTAATTTAATTAACTTGACTAATTTCTTTTTATTATTGTTGTTAATTAATTAACTTAATTAAACTTGGCTAACTTTTATTTATTGTTGTTAATTAATCAACTTAATTAAACTTGGCTAACTTTTATTATTGTTGTTAATTAATTGACTTAATTAAACTTGGCTAATTTTTATTATTGTTGTTAATTGTTAATCTAACTTTACTAACTTTTTTTATTGTTATTAACAACTAACTATATTAATTGTGCTAACTTTTATTATTGTGTTATTAAAGTGGATGGCCAAAAAGCCCCACTTTATTATTTTTTTTTTTTAACTAAAAGATTAAAAAAAAGGAATTTTATGTGAATAATTTCCTAAAGGCTAATAAAAATTATTTTTTTATTTTGAAACAAAGTTTTTATTCCTTTTAATAAACAAACATAATGAAATAAATAAATAAATAAATACAAATTTTTTTTTTTTTAAATACATCTTTAAAAGTGATGTTTTTTTCTAATTAATAATTAATAATGAAATATAAAAAAGAAATTAAATTCCATGTCCAAATGATCCGCCAGGATCCATGGCTTGGAAAATATTTTTTAAATAAAGTATATAAATAAATTTTCCTTTATTATTAAAAAAATAAAAAAAAAACTTTGGACTAATATTTTTTATTTATCTCTTTATCCAGCAAAATAATAAAATATAATTTTTTTGGTTTCTTTATTAATAAAAAGAATAAAGGAGTAAAAATTTTCTTGGGCTAATATTTTACTTATTTCTTTCAAAATAATAAAAAAAAGATATAACATTTTTTTTTTTGTTTTTGTTTCCTTTATTAAATAAAATTTTATTCAAATGATTTCAAATAAAGGTAATAATAAAAATCTTTTAGCAAACAAAAAGAACATAAAAAAAAATCATATAAATATCAAAAACTTTTTATACATATAAATCTTTGATTTCTTTAATCTTTTTTCAAAATAAATTATATAAATATCAAAACTTTACCTTTATTTTCCTTATTAAATAATCATTTTTGCTTAATTTTTTTATCAAAAATAAAACAAACAAATATTAAGATTTTTATTTTATTTTTGAAATATATATATAAATTTCCGGTTTCATCATTAAATAAATAAAGTTTTGTTTACTTTTTGATTCACCTTTTATTAAATAAAATATTAAGGCTTCACTTTTATTTTTAAAATATACATATAAATCTTTAGTTTTCTTCATTAAATAAACAAAAACCTTGATTAAATAATTACTTTCTTGGTTCATCTTTTATCAAATCAAAAAAAATAAGCTTAAAAAATAAATATGTATAAATATCAAGACTTTCTTTATATAAATCTTTTCTTTATTATTTTATTGAATAATTAATTTTGGTTAATCTTTTAAATAAAAAATCAAATACATGAGAATTAAGATTTTATTTTCAACTCTTTTGTTTTCTTTGGTAAATAAATAAAATCCTGGTATTAAATAATTATTTTTAATTAGTTCATGGTATATTGGCTGGAAACTGTCTCGTGCCCGCTTTTGAGCTGCTTCACCTGGTGAAGAGGGTCTGGCTGAGTAACAACGCCCCGTACTATGATCAAAGATTTTTTTTTATTTTATTTTTTTTAAACTCTTTGATTCCTTTAAATTAACTTCTTATTAAATAAAAAAATTAATTGCTTTTGAATTCTTTTATAAATTAAGAAAAAAATCAGATAAAAATAAAAGAAAGATAAAAAAAGAAATAAAAGAAAGATAAAAAAAGAAATAAAAAAAAAAGAAGATAAGAAAAATAAGATAAAAGATAAAAAAAAAGAAAAGAAAAGAAAGAAAAAAAAAGAAGTAAAAATATAAAGACAAATTTTTAGTTAGTATTAAAAATCATTACCTTTTAAAAAATTAATTTCAGGAATTAAATAATTACGATTAAGTAAATCAATTTCCATATCCGGATGATCCGGCAGGATCTACGGTTTGGAAAATATCAATTTTTTTAAAAATAAATAAATTAAATAAAAAGATAAAAATCCATATTTTTACAATATGGATAAAATTGTTTAAAATTTCACCAAATTCCGTGTCCAAATGACTCGGCAGAGTCCATGGTTCGGAATCCAAAAATCTTCCGTGTCCAAATGACTCGGCAGAGTCCATGGTTCGGAAGTATCAAATTTTATCCAACTTAATTACCAAAAATCCACATTTTCGACTAATTCAGTTAAAATATCTAAATTAACTGAAATTTTTTTTAAAAGCAAAGTAAAACAAAATTAAAATCAACTAAGGTGCCAATTTTTGGGCGTTTTAACAAAGTTGTTTCAACGTAACCGTACTCCCGAACCCCCGAACTCTCGCAGACCATATTTTAGGTGACCAATCGACCTAAGTAAACTGATTGGTGGCGACTCCAGAAAACCCGACGTTGCCACAGCTTGGCGACTCCACTGGGGACATGCGACGTTAGTGAGTCGAGCCTAAAGTTGATTTGTTTTGATTTACTTTGCTTTACTATTATGTGGATTTATATATTATATTTACTTAAGTAAACATGCATAACGCATTCACAAAATGAAGCTCTATACCCGAGCTTCCTTAAATCAAACACGATTCTTTCTAAGCGGAATTGGTGTTGCTGTCCTTGTGAGGCCACGGTCTCCAAGCCTTCACCGGTTTCAAAGTAGTAAAGTAGTGTATTGCCTTCTGAGACGGTTAGTCTCTGCATGGGCCCACGAAAAGCTACGACTCGAATTAATCCATTCCTTACATAAACCCTAGAGGGTAAGGAATCGGGCCGTCACTATGATTCAGTGACGGGATTCGGGAACTATCCCTTGCCTTTTTGATAAACCACCTTCTGCATGTAGAATTCCTTACTCTACCTTAGAACCAGCCATTAAGAATTTCCCATACCTCGGTTCCCATTTCCATAGGTTTTGTTTTATCTATATGTTTGTATGATCCTATGTGTTATTTTTTTTACTAACTCTATTTTTCCTTATTTTTCCGGCATATACATTTCATCATTAAAGATAAGTATTTGGTGAAAGAACTATTATCATGGATATTCTCGATTATCTTCCCACGGCTGTTACTGGATCATGGAATGACACGGTAATCGAAACTCAGCCTGAAGCTATGGAATATTCCGAAACGGCTCAAAAGCTTCACGGAGATGCTCTGACATCCCATTCTCACGTACAGCTTAAGGACCAGGTATCGGTCCGGATAAATTAGAACGACACCACGGAATTATTGCAAGTCTGGAATAGTTGGAATTCTGCTGATCGGGAAGCTTTTACGGCAAAATATGGTCACATCACTTGCCTACTAAAGGTTACCGTTGATGCATCACTTGTCCGGGCTCTAATACAATTTTGGGATCCATTTTATCGATGCTTTTCTTTCGATAAGATGGATCTGGTTCCAACCATTGAAGAATACAACAGCCTCTTGGGTTGGTCCTCCGACTATCCAATCGAGACTTATCAACATGATAGAAGAACGGAGCCTCATCGAGCCCTAGCAAAATTATTGGATATGCCAGCTTCCAGTCTTCAAACCAAGTTTGCAACAAAAGGATCTCGAAAATTTATCAGTTGGATCGACTTAAAACAATTAAGTCACGTTCTCCCTCAGAAAAATCAACGACGCAAGCTTTTCGCCTTGGCGATATATGGCCTGGTAGTCTTCCCAAGAATCGTCGGATTCATTGAAGGAGACATCATTACACTATTTGAGCAAATCTGCAATGCTCAAATAAATCCGACCTCAGCAATATTATGTGAAACTATCAGGGCATTAAACTTTTGTCGCCAAAGAGGGGGCAAATTCATAGGATGTTCACATCTCCTCAACATTTGGATCAAAAGCCACCTTCCTTGTGAGAAGCAACATTTTGGAAATCGCTTTTCAAAGGACTTCATCCCAATCGAAGCCTTTTTGAAAAGTGAAACCATTCATCACGACAGCAAGGAAGCATGGGTTGATTATTTCAAGAACATCACCGAATTCCAAATTGAATGGAGAGCCCCCTGGTCTACCTCCACCCGCGTTGTCTACCGTTGCGGCAATTGCCCGTGGGTTCCTCTCTTAGGTATATGGGGAGGAACAAGTTATGCCCCAGCTCAAGTACGAAAACAATTTGGGTCCATGCAATTTATACCCATGACGCATAATCTGAGTAAGTTGGAATTTTCACACGAAGATCCAAATTCAAATAAGCTCGCAATGGGTATTTCAGTTGCGTGGAAAAGAATTTTCATATTGAAGTCGGGGCCTATTATTTCTCCCACCGCTTATTGTGAATGGAGAAATAACCGGAAGGAAGGAATAGTTCTACCTGAAGAGGTCATCAGAAAATTGGCGAAAAGAGAGTTGGAGAAAGAACTAGAGGAAGAAAAGGAGAAGAACAAGAGGATGCTCCTTGACATGCAACAGCTCGGTCACAAAACACAACTCCTCGAAGAGAAAGTTGAATACCAAAAACAAGTCATCTCCCAATTGGTTGATGAAACCGATCAAAAAGAGATGAGAGTCAGATACTGGGAAGATCAATACAGATTTTCTCAAGATCAATTACAAACATTTTTGGTAGAAGTCAGAAAAGTTACAGAACAAGCCCAACTAATGGGCGAAGAAGCCAAGGAGTTAGAAGAACTGAGCTGTCCTACTCCATCAGTAAATGTTCAAAGAATGATGGAGTTCATATCTAAGGCCAGAAAGCAGTATTGTACTTTGGGTCGTTTCTTTTAAACAAACCTTTTGCTGAATGTAATTGAGAAATTCCATTATAGTTCTTCTTTCACCAAGTATTTACAATATTCATGCATGCATCCATCACATCAATCATACACACATAGAATCTAATAAAATAAATATTCCTTTAAAAGGGTAAAATTGGACCTCAACACCGATATTCAACTCGACTCAAAACAAGATTAATGGCAGAACAAGCCGAAGGACGTCTCATGGAGATGGAGTCCAAGATTGAAAGTATGTCAGAACAGATGAGACAATTGATGGAATTAATCAAAGGGAAAGCAACTCAAGTCCCCATCAAAGAAGCACAAGATCCCACTTATCCTCCGGGATTCACTCCGCAACGAGTCTCAGTCCAAGAAAACCTGTTTCAAGAACCAGGACAGTCTGCTAGTGTTCACCTGAAACAAGACACCGTACATGAAGAGAAGAAGATGTTACCAAAAGAAGAAGCAGAATCTCAAAAACTCGAAACGATAGAAAAGAGACTGCGAGCCATTGAAGGAGGTACTATGTTCGGATCTCTCTCAGTGGATGATCTCTGCTTAGTGCCAGACGTCGAAATCCCTTCGGACTTTAAGGTGCCAGATTTCATAAAATACGATGGAACGAGTGATCCCATCACTCACATCACTTTGTTTCTCAGAAGACTACAACCACTTACCAAAGATGAGAAGGTGTGGATCGCACTTTTTCAGGAAAGTCTCACAAAATCAGCATTACAGTGGTATCTAAGCCAAGGTCCAAGAAACATAAAAACTTGGAATGACCTTGCTCAGGCCTTCATCAGCAACTATAAACATGTTATGGACTTAGCTCCGGATCGCCAAACTCTCCAAAACATGAAGAAGAAAAAAACAGAAACTTTTAAGGAATACGCCCAACGATGGAGGGACTTAGCTGCACAAGTACAGCCACCCATGACAGAAAGAGAAATGGTCACTTTGTTTGTCCAGACACTGAAATACCCATACTATGACAAACTTATTGGCAATGCGGCAACTAACTTCTCCGACGTAGTCATGTCTGGAGAAAGGATCGAGCATGGTATCAGGACCGGGAAGATTACTGAGTCCTTTAGTGATCCTATGAAAAGAGGAGGACCATCCAGAAGAAAAGATGAAGAAATACAACAAATCGGACGAGGAAGAGGGATTTCCTTCGTGGGCACTGTGGCCACCGGACCTCGCCTATCCTATTCTGCCAATAAGCCCAATTATTATCCTACCAATAGGCCCAATGATTATCCTCCAAATAGGCCCAGTGATTATCTTCCCAATAGACCCAACAATTATCCTCTCAACAGGCCTAATCAGTTACGGCCACCTGTTCCGACTCCTCCAATGCCTGCACCAAGACCAAGAGAAATTTTCGCACCGATTCCCATGACTTATACTGAGTTATATCCAAAACTCATCCAGAGCCAACTCATTCACCCAATTCCCACAAGGCCATTCGAACCCCCATATCCAACATGGTATAACCCTAAACTAAATTGCCCATATCATGATGGTGCCGTGGGCCACGGACTCGAAAATTGCATAGCATTGAAGCGTATAGTCCAACAATTAATTGAGTCAAAGTGGTTGGACTTTTCCGATGAACCAAACATCACTCATAATCCATTGCCTCCTCATCAAGCCAAACCAGTCAATATGATGGAAGAATACTGGCCGATGAAGAAAACAGTCAATGATATCATAACCCCTCTTAAGCATGTATATTCATGCCTTGTGAAAGAAGGGATTATCATAGGAAAGTCTTCTGGAAATAAAGAAGTCGAGCATGAGGAATGGTGCAACTTTCATAACAGTAAGAGTCATTCTATCCAAGAATGCCCAGAATTCCGTAAAAGTCTACAAAGTCTCATGGACTCCTCCCAAATCATTGTTTTTATGTCAGATAAAGAGGATGACGTGAATGTGATAATTAAAGAACAAGAAGTCAATATCATGCCAAGGCCACTAGTCATTCCAATCTCAAAATCTGCTCTCAAGCCTTTAAGAATTCAAGTTCCAAAGCCATTCCCGTACAAATCAGACAAAACTGTTCCATGGAACTATGGCTATACTTCTAACATCACATCAACTCCGTTAGAAGTTGGGGGCATGACTAGAAGCGGTCGGTGTTATTCTCCCGAGCAAATGAACAAGCTCCAACAAGAGAAGAATGTTACGGATCCAGCAAATGGACCTATTAACACATCTAAAGAGCAAGAGATGCCTCGAGCAGTAACAGATGAACAAGCTACTGAGTTTCTCAAACTCATAAAGCAAAGTGAATACAGCATCGTGGAGCAGTTGAACCGTCTGCCAGCAAAGATCTCCATACTTTCATTGCTCTTAAGTTCTGATGCCCATCGAGAAGCTCTTCTCAAAGTCCTGAATAAGGCTTATGTTGAACAAGATATCTCCGTGAACAACTTTGACCACCTTGTCAACAACATCACGGCACAAAATCTCATCACATTCACTGACGATGAGATACCAGCAGAAGGAAGGGGTCACTCTAAGGCTCTACATATTTCGATTAAATACAAAGATCGGATTATGGCTAGAGTTCTGATCGACAATGGATCAGCTCTAAATGTAATGCCATTAGAAACTTTACATAAGATCGGTTTAGACCCATCACACCTCAACAACAGTCATATTGTTGTTCGAGCATTTGACGGAACGAAGAGAGATGTTGTTGGAGAAATAGAGCTACCAATAGGGATTGGTCCCTGTCTTTTCCACATCACATTCCAAGTCATGGATATTTGTCCATCTTATACCTGCCTGCTGGGAAGACCATGGATCCATATGGCCGGAGCAATTCCTTCTTCATTACACCAGAAAATGAAATTCATTATTGAAGGAAAGATAATCACGGTCTTCGCTGAAGAAGACATCCTGCTATCAAGACCTGCGGATGCTCAATATGTCGAAGTCAATGAAAATGTACCTGATTGCTCCTTCAGGTCTTTTGAGATTGTCAATGCTGCTTATGTCAGCGAATATGAAGAAGAACCCATTCCTAGCATCTCTAAAACAAGTCGCATGGTTGCCAAACTCATGATAAAAGGAGGATACTCACCGGGGTTAGGACTGGGACAAGATTTACAAGGAATCACAGAACCATTGAAAATCACCACAAATGAAGGGAAATACGGCCTAGGCTTCACACCGACAAGACATGATAAAATGAAGGCAATAGCTGAAAAGAGAGAAAAGAGGATTGCACGATTAACAGGGCATCCTCTCCAGGAAAGAAATCTGGATATCCCTGAAATCACCGAAACGTTCGTGAGTGGTGGTCTCATTCCAAAAAATGACAATGAAGGCAAGCTGACTATCAACATCAACAAGTCTTTTGAAAGTCTTTCTGTTCAGGCAATCATCAGCGATTCACCTGAAGAGGAGGAGCTTGTTCAACCTTGTGGCCCACGGGATGTGCTGAACAATTGGGAGGCGATAGAACTGCCTGTTATAATCGAAAGCTTTCCAAAGTAATCTAATAGTAAAAACCTCCTAAAGAAAGGTTCAATCAATAGGGTGTAGTCTTTGTTTAAGTGAACCTTTTAGTTATTGCTTTTTATTCCAATAAAGTTGTGATTTATGCACATTGTAAATAAAGTACCAGTTTGCATCCATCTCATTCGTGCCATTTTTTCTCTTCTCTTTCTTTTCTCTCTGGATAATGCAGACCCAAGACTCTCTTTGATGACAATGAAAGAATGAACTTTGATAATCCTGTAAACACTACCGACTCGGATGACGAAGATCTTCAAGTATCTCCTGAGCTATTAAAAATGATTGAGCGAGATGAAAAAGAAAGAGCAACAAGTCAAGAACCAACTGAGGTATTCAACCTGGGAGACAGTCAGGATGTAAAAGAAGTCAAGATTGGCACTTTATTCCCTCCTGAAGAAAAAGAAGAATTAGTCCATTTATTGAAAGAATATGTGGATGTGTTTGCTTGGTCATACCAAGATATGCCTGGCTTAAGCTCAGACATAGTACTACACAAAATACCCTTGAAACCTGGGGCGAAGCCTGTCAGACAAAAGTTACGAAGATTAAAGCCGGATCTAATCTTAAGAGTGAAAGATGAGATTCGAAAGCTGTGGGATGCAGGATTCCTTGGGGTCGCTGAATATACAGAATGGGTGGTTAACATTGTTCCAGTCGAAAAGAAAGAAAGCGGGAAACTAAGAGTTTGTCAGGACTACCGGCCATTGAACGAAGCCAGTCCTAAAGATAACTTCCCACTTCCTCACATTGATACGCTGGTGGATAATACCGCAGGAAACTCCTATTTTTCCTTCATGGATGGCTTCTCTGGATACAATCAAATCAAACTTGATCCAGATGATATGATAAAAACTGCCTTTATAACCCTTTGGGGTACCTTCTACTACAAGGTGATGCCTTTTGGGTTAAAGAATGCTGGTGCTACATATCAAAGAGCCATGGTTGCATTATTCCATGACATGATGCATAAAGAAATTGAAGTATATGTAGACGACATGATCGCCAAAACTTTCACTGCTAAGGGGCATCTAAAAGTGCTAAGAAAACTATTCGATAGACTTCGCAAATATCAACTGAAGTTGAATCCTGCCAAATGTATTTTTGGAGCCTCTTCAGGAAAGTTATTGGGTTTCATGGTCAGCAAGGATGGGATTCGAGTTGACCCGAGTAAAGTCAAAGCAATACAAGAAATGCAACCCCCGAAGACTCCAAAACAAGTAAGAAGTTTTCTGGGCAGAATCAACTTCATAGCAAGGTTCATTTCACAATTGACATCCAAGTGTGAACCTCTTTTCAAATCACTGAAGAAGAACAATCCGATCGAGTGGAATAACGAATGCCAAAAAGCATTCGAGAAAATCAAGCAATATCTATCAAATCCACCAGTCTTGGTACCACCCCGATCTGGAGAATCGTTGATTCTATATTTATCCATACAGGATTCTTCATTAGGATCCGTATTGGGTCAACGTGATGAGACAGGCAAGAAAGAGCATGCAATTTACTATTTGAGCAAGAAGCTTACCACATATGAAGCGAAATACTCAATAGTAGAAAAGTCCTGTTGTGCCCTTGCATGGGTAGCACACCGACTACGACACTACATGCTCAACAACACCACATTGCTAATCTCCAAGACTGATCCCATTAAGTACATTTTTGAAAAACCAGCTTTATCAGGCAGGATCGCAAAATGGCAAATGCTGTTGTCTGAATACGACATACAGTATGTCACCCAAAAGGCTGTAAAAGGGAGTGTGATTGCTGAATATCTGGCTGATAGAGCATTGGATGATTATGAGCCAATGAAAATGGAGTTTCCTAATGGAGATATAATGACAATAGAACAAGAAGTCTCTAAAGATGATGAAACATGGAAAATGGCATTCGATGGAGCATCTAATGCTTTGGGACAAGGGATTGGAGCCATACTCATCTCTCCAAGTGGAGAGCAATTCCCTCTTACAGCAAAAATTACATTTCCTTGTACCAACAATATAGTAGAGTATGAGGCATGTGCTATGGGACTCCAAATGGCACTGGAATTGAAAGTGCGAGATCTCCGAGTTTATGGGGATTCCGCATTAGTCATATATCAAATCAACGGAGAATGGGAGACAAGGGATTCAAAATTGATCCCTTACCAAAAGCTCATACTAGACTTGGCTCGAAAATTCAACAGTATAAGCTTCCATCATCTTCCAAGGGAAGATAATCAAATACCGGATGCTTTAGCTACTTTGGCTGTTATGTACAAGATCAGTGACCCCGAGCATACTCCTGTGTTCGAGATGAGAATAATAGATTCTCCAGCTTATTGCATGAGCATCGAAGAAGAATTGGATGGAAAGCCTTGGTATCACGATATCAAGAAATACCTCCAAGAAAGAGTATATCCACCAGAAGTATCAGAAAATGACAAGAAATTTCTACGAAGATTGTCAATGGGTTTTCTTTTAAACCTAGACATACTTTACAAGAAAACCCCAGACTCGATGCTACTTCGCTGTGTAGATACTCATGAAGCACGAAAGATCATGGAAGAAGTTCATTCTGGAATATGTGGAGCACACACTAGTGGTCATACCATGGCAAGACAAATAATGAGGGCTGGTTACTATTGGCTCACATTGGAAAGTGATTGCGTCAATCACGTAAGAAAATGTCACAAATGCCAAATATATGCCAACAAGATCCAAGCTCCACCTGTTCCTCTTAATGTAACAGCAATACCTTGGCCTTTTGCCATGTGGGGAATCGATGTTATTGGAGCGATTACCCCTAAAGCTTCCAATGGTCACAAATTCATCCTAGTTGCAATTGACTACTTTACTACATGGGTAGAAGCTGTGTCTTATGCAAGCGTAACTCAAAAGGTGGTATGCCGGTTCATTAAGAAAGAAATCATTTGTCGCTATGGACCGCCAGAGTGTATCATCTCAGACAATGCCACGAACCTGAATAATGCAATGATGCAGACTTTATGCCGGCAATTCAAAATCAAGCATCTCAATTCAGCACCTTATCGACCGATGATGAATGGTGCAGTAGAAGCGGCCAATAAAAATATCAAGAGAATTGTTGAAAAGATGATCGTCACTTACAAGGACTGGCATGAGATGTTACCTTTTGCACTGCATGCTTATAGAACTTCTACCCGTACTTCTACTGGAGCAACACCTTTTTCTCTGGTATACGGTATGGAGGCTGTATTGCCCATCGAAGTTGAAATTCCTTCATTAAGGGTACTAATGGATACTCAATTAGGAGAAGCAGAATGGGTCAAAGCTAGATACGTGCAATTAAATCTAATTGATGAAAGAAGAATGATAGCCCTCTGCCATGGGCAACTTTATCAAAGAAGGATGATTCGTGCTTACAACAAAAAGGTTCGCCCACGACAATTTCACGAAGGTGACATAGTGCTCAAGAAAATTTTACCCATGCAACATGATTCAAGAGGAAAATGGACACCAAATTATGACGGGCCATATGTCGTGAAGAAAGCATTTTCAGGAGGGGCACTAATTCTGACAGAAATGGATGGACGAGAATTACCGAAGCCAGTAAATTCGGATGCAGTAAAGAAATACTTTGCATAATGAAGAAATTTTCAAACAGAAGGGGAGAAGTGGATACAGGGTTACCAAAGTTTATTTGATCAAAGTTGTCAAAGAGAGCTTTCTTCTCTTACACTTTCATTATCTATCTGTACCCAAGATTTTCATATTACTCATAAATAAAAAGCCAATTTTCTTTAACTTGCCTTAGATTCTCACGTTCAAAATGCTAAAGTCGCTTCTATCCAGTTCTTTTCCTTCAAATCTCACATTCTTACTAGCCTTAAGTGTGCAATAAATTATGACTTTTGAAGGAAGAATAGTAATAATTAAAAATTAGAAAAAACAAAGACCGTAGATTACTTTGATAAGCTTTATGAATTAAAACAGGTAAGATTGAGGTCCTGCTTTGCGAGCGGCACAGAACATAGGCTAACAAAGAAGAAGGAGTAACAAATCTTTGGGAGATAGCCTTGGTGGTAGCCTGAATGATCGCTTCAGAAGTCTTAACACGTCCATGTCAGCAAGAAAGAATCATACTCACGAATATCTCAACAGGGACAATTATCCAGAGAGGCATAAAGTACGAGGCGGACATTAAGGAAATTGAAGCCAAAATTTAAGAACAAATCAAGGAAAGAAGATTTTTGAAAAGAGTTAGGCTTTTGAGACAATGGACAACAGCTGGAAAGCGAGACAATGAACAACAGCTGGAAAGCAAGACAATGAACAACAGCTGGAAAGTGAAACAATGGACAACAGTTGGAAAGCATAAAGAGATTCAACGATAGAAGGCAATTACAAAGAGGATCCAGTAAAGCAAAGATATAAAAAATAAATCCATCAGTTACACATGCTCTGCATTCATGCATTTCACATCATGCATGCATGGCATACAGAACAAGGATCAAATGGGAAGCGTATCCACCGCACAGTCACAGCAGTATAAGCTGACGTCTCAGTGACATCCGTTTTTACCAATCTACCGCTGGATGCACAGCTGATATAGTGGACCCAGCCCCATCAGCAATTCAAGGATAAAGTAGACAATATTGTCAAAATCCTGGTAATCAATTCAATAATCGAGGCTACACCGGGATGGACAGAATTGACGCCAGCTTAGCGGTATCCAAGATAAGAAATAACTATGGTCAAAGATAAGTGCGGATATCGAGAAATATTGTCGTCGAAAGCAGACAATGGATTCAATAATCAAGGACTGGATCAATGTCATGCCTGATGAGATATCAAAGATAAGAAATATCTATGATACTAAAATAAAGCAGGATCCACTTTTCCGGTTAAACGGCGGATACGGTACTCCGTGACTCTCAAGTCGGTTCTCTCAGTTGCCCATAATAACTGATACCTTCACCCCTTCTTTCTTTTACTTCCTCCTAGAAAATGGATCCTACTTTTTCTGCCTTGCGAAAGTATTTCCCTTCTCTCCCAATGAACATCCTAAAAAAGATCTACCGAGTTCGCTGTGAACGATTAAGAGCTCTGATGCACAAAGGAATACCTGAAGATGTACGGTGGTTAATCGAAGCCAAGGTTCGTCTGGCAGGTGAAATCCCAGAGACATTTGCATCTTACATGCCTGGTGTTGGCAAAAGTTCTTATGCCAGAAAAAGAAGAGCGAAAAGATTACAAGTCTGCCATAAATGTGGTAGGTGGACTTGTAAAACTAGGTGTCGTTCTTTAGGAATGATCTCCAATAATCGAGAAGATAAAATACGGTTCATTAAGAATGGCTTGAGTAAGGACTCATTGGATGATATCCAATTGACTCTTGAGACGCATTCTTGTGGATCTGTGCAACGTGAAATTCTTGATTTATGGAGTATTTTTCATGAAGAACGAGACCGTTACAGTCCCGGGAATCTGACTTTAAACGACCCTGTTTGCCGGTTTGTAAGAAAGCTGGATGGGAAGCAGATCCTCGACTCATAGAAGCCGTTAATGCCGTTACTGGACGTAAAACCAGTGGAAGATGTGAGCCACAGTCACAATTACTGTACATACAGTTTGTTATATTTGGAAAAATTTGCATTTTCTTTTGACAGATGTACATGCTCCCCTAAGTGTAATCGACACGTTATCCCTTTTCATCACTATAAATGCGTGTTCTTCCTTCTGATTAAACAACAGATAAGATACCCCGTGACTTCTAAAGTCGATTATTCCAGTTTCCTGCAATAACTGATTCATTTCCCTCTTCTCTCAAATTCTTCTCTCATCAATGGATTCTACTCTTTCTGTACTGCGAAAATACTTTCCTTCCCTCCCACTAAAAGTCCTTAAAAAGATCTACCTTGCTAGATGTGAAAGAATCAGAGTTTTTACACGCAAAGGCATTCCCGATAATGTGCAGTGGATAATTGAAGCTAAGGTCCGTTTGGCGGGTGAAGTTCCAGATGCATTTATGCCCCGCATGCCCGGTTTAGGTAAAAGCCGTTATGCCAAAAGGCGAAGAGCAAAGAGACTAGGCGTGTGTTATAAATGTGGGCGATGGAATTGTAATACTAAATGTCGCTCTTTAGGATACATCTCCATAAATCGTGAAGATAAAAGAAAATTCATTAAGAATGGCCTGCGTAAGGAGTCTCTGAAAGATATCCGAAAGACTCTTGAAACGCATTCTTGTGGAAAAGTGCAAGGTGAAATTATCGGTTTATGGAGGACTTACCATAAAGAACGAAACCGTTACAGTTTTGGGAATGTGATTTTAAACGACCCCGTTTGTCAGTTTGTAAGAAAACTAGATGGGAAGCAAATCCCCGACTTATAGAAGGCATTGAAGCCATTACTGGACATGAATTAGTGGAAGATGAGAGCCACAGTCATGATTGCTGTACATATAAGCTGTCATTTGTCTTTTCTTTTGGCAATAATGTACTTACTTCCGTAAGTGTAATAAACGCATTATCCTTTCATCACTATAAATGCGTGTTCTTCCTTCTGGATACGGTACTCCATAACTCCCAAATTCAGTTATTTCCATTTCCTACAATCACTAATTTCTTTCTTTTTCTCTTAAATGCCTCATTCATCAATGGAGCCTTCTCTTTCCGCTCTACGAAAATATTTCCCTTCTTTCCCAATAAATGTTCTTAAAAAGGTTTATCAAGCTAGATGTGAACGATTCCGACTATTTATGCACAAAGGCATTCCTGATAATGTGCGATGGCTAATCGAAGGAAAGATAATCACGGTCTTCGCTGAAGAAGACATCCTGCTATCAAGACCTGCGGATGCTCAATATGTCGAAGTCAATGAAAATGTACCTGATTGCTCCTTCAGGTCTTTTGAGATTGTCAATGCTGCTTATGTCAGCGAATATGAAGAAGAACCCATTCCTAGCATCTCTAAAACAAGTCGCATGGTTGCCAAACTCATGATAAAAGGAGGATACTCACCGGGGTTAGGACTGGGACAAGATTTACAAGGAATCACAGAACCATTGAAAATCACCACAAATGAAGGGAAATACGGCCTAGGCTTCACACCGACAAGACATGATAAAATGAAGGCAATAGCTGAAAAGAGAGAAAAGAGGATTGCACGATTAACAGGGCATCCTCTCCAGGAAAGAAATCTGGATATCCCTGAAATCACCGAAACGTTCGTGAGTGGTGGTCTCATTCCAAAAAATGACAATGAAGGCAAGCTGACTATCAACATCAACAAGTCTTTTGAAAGTCTTTCTGTTCAGGCAATCATCAGCGATTCACCTGAAGAGGAGGAGCTTGTTCAACCTTGTGGCCCACGGGATGTGCTGAACAATTGGGAGGCGATAGAACTGCCTGTTATAATCGAAAGCTTTCCAAAGTAATCTAATAGTAAAAACCTCCTAAAGAAAGGTTCAATCAATAGGGTGTAGTCTTTGTTTAAGTGAACCTTTTAGTTATTGCTTTTTATTCCAATAAAGTTGTGATTTATGCACATTGTAAATAAAGTACCAGTTTGCATCCATCTCATTCGTGCCATTTTTTCTCTTCTCTTTCTTTTCTCTCTGGATAATGCAGACCCAAGACTCTCTTTGATGACAATGAAAGAATGAACTTTGATAATCCTGTAAACACTACCGACTCGGATGACGAAGATCTTCAAGTATCTCCTGAGCTATTAAAAATGATTGAGCGAGATGAAAAAGAAAGAGCAACAAGTCAAGAACCAACTGAGGTATTCAACCTGGGAGACAGTCAGGATGTAAAAGAAGTCAAGATTGGCACTTTATTCCCTCCTGAAGAAAAAGAAGAATTAGTCCATTTATTGAAAGAATATGTGGATGTGTTTGCTTGGTCATACCAAGATATGCCTGGCTTAAGCTCAGACATAGTACTACACAAAATACCCTTGAAACTTGGGGCGAAGCCTGTCAGACAAAAGTTACGAAGATTAAAGCCGGATCTAATCTTAAGAGTGAAAGATGAGATTCGAAAGCTGTGGGATGCAGGATTCCTTGGGGTCGCTGAATATACAGAATGGGTGGTTAACATTGTTCCAGTCGAAAAGAAAGAAAGCGGGAAACTAAGAGTTTGTCAGGACTACCGGCCATTGAACGAAGCCAGTCCTAAAGATAACTTCCCACTTCCTCACATTGATACGCTGGTGGATAATACCGCAGGAAACTCCTATTTTTCCTTCATGGATGGCTTCTCTGGATACAATCAAATCAAACTTGATCCAGATGATATGATAAAAACTGCCTTTATAACCCTTTGGGGTACCTTCTACTACAAGGTGATGCCTTTTGGGTTAAAGAATGCTGGTGCTACATATCAAAGAGCCATGGTTGCATTATTCCATGACATGATGCATAAAGAAATTGAAGTATATGTAGACGACATGATCGCCAAAACTTTCACTGCTAAGGGGCATCTAAAAGTGCTAAGAAAACTATTCGATAGACTTCGCAAATATCAACTGAAGTTGAATCCTGCCAAATGTATTTTTGGAGCCTCTTCAGGAAAGTTATTGGGTTTCATGGTCAGCAAGGATGGGATTCGAGTTGACCCGAGTAAAGTCAAAGCAATACAAGAAATGCAACCCCCGAAGACTCCAAAACAAGTAAGAAGTTTTCTGGGCAGAATCAACTTCATAGCAAGGTTCATTTCACAATTGACATCCAAGTGTGAACCTCTTTTCAAATCACTGAAGAAGAACAATCCGATCGAGTGGAATAACGAATGCCAAAAAGCATTCGAGAAAATCAAGCAATATCTATCAAATCCACCAGTCTTGGTACCACCCCGATCTGGAGAATCGTTGATTCTATATTTATCCATACAGGATTCTTCATTAGGATCCGTATTGGGTCAACGTGATGAGACAGGCAAGAAAGAGCATGCAATTTACTATTTGAGCAAGAAGCTTACCACATATGAAGCGAAATACTCAATAGTAGAAAAGTCCTGTTGTGCCCTTGCATGGGTAGCACACCGACTACGACACTACATGCTCAACAACACCACATTGCTAATCTCCAAGACTGATCCCATTAAGTACATTTTTGAAAAACCAGCTTTATCAGGCAGGATCGCAAAATGGCAAATGCTGTTGTCTGAATACGACATACAGTATGTCACCCAAAAGGCTGTAAAAGGGAGTGTGATTGCTGAATATCTGGCTGATAGAGCATTGGATGATTATGAGCCAATGAAAATGGAGTTTCCTGATGGAGATATAATGACAATAGAACAAGAAGTCTCTAAAGATGATGAAACATGGAAAATGGCATTCGATGGAGCATCTAATGCTTTGGGACAAGGGATTGGAGCCATACTCATCTCTCCAAGTGGAGAGCAATTCCCTCTTACAGCAAAAATTACATTTCCTTGTACCAACAATATAGTAGAGTATGAGGCATGTGCTATGGGACTCCAAATGGCACTGGAATTGAAAGTGCGAGATCTCCGAGTTTATGGGGATTCCGCATTAGTCATATATCAAATCAACGGAGAATGGGAGACAAGGGATTCAAAATTGATCCCTTACCAAAAGCTCATACTAGACTTGGCTCGAAAATTCAACAGTATAAGCTTCCATCATCTTCCAAGGGAAGATAATCAAATACCGGATGCTTTAGCTACTTTGGCTGTTATGTACAAGATCAGTGACCCCGAGCATACTCCTGTGTTCGAGATGAGAATAATAGATTCTCCAGCTTATTGCATGAGCATCGAAGAAGAATTGGATGGAAAGCCTTGGTATCACGATATCAAGAAATACCTCCAAGAAAGAGTATATCCACCAGAAGTATCAGAAAATGACAAGAAATTTCTACGAAGATTGTCAATGGGTTTTCTTTTAAACCTAGACATACTTTACAAGAAAACCCCAGACTCGATGCTACTTCGCTGTGTAGATACTCATGAAGCACGAAAGATCATGGAAGAAGTTCATTCTGGAATATGTGGAGCACACACTAGTGGTCATACCATGGCAAGACAAATAATGAGGGCTGGTTACTATTGGCTCACATTGGAAAGTGATTGCGTCAATCACGTAAGAAAATGTCACAAATGCCAAATATATGCCAACAAGATCCAAGCTCCACCTGTTCCTCTTAATGTAACAGCAATACCTTGGCCTTTTGCCATGTGGGGAATCGATGTTATTGGAGCGATTACCCCTAAAGCTTCCAATGGTCACAAATTCATCCTAGTTGCAATTGACTACTTTACTAAATGGGTAGAAGCTGTGTCTTATGCAAGCGTAACTCAAAAGGTGGTATGCCGGTTCATTAAGAAAGAAATCATTTGTCGCTATGGACCGCCAGAGTGTATCATCTCAGACAATGCCACGAACCTGAATAATGCAATGATGCAGACTTTATGCCGGCAATTCAAAATCAAGCATCTCAATTCAGCACCTTATCGACCGATGATGAATGGTGCAGTAGAAGCGGCCAATAAAAATATCAAGAGAATTGTTGAAAAGATGATCGTCACTTACAAGGACTGGCATGAGATGTTACCTTTTGCACTGCATGCTTATAGAACTTCTACCCGTACTTCTACTGGAGCAACACCTTTTTCTCTGGTATACGGTATGGAGGCTGTATTGCCCATCGAAGTTGAAATTCCTTCATTAAGGGTACTAATGGATACTCAATTAGGAGAAGCAGAATGGGTCAAAGCTAGATACGTGCAATTAAATCTAATTGATGAAAGAAGAATGATAGCCCTCTGCCATGGGCAACTTTATCAAAGAAGGATGATTCGTGCTTACAACAAAAAGGTTCGCCCACGACAATTTCACGAAGGTGACATAGTGCTCAAGAAAATTTTACCCATGCAACATGATTCAAGAGGAAAATGGACACCAAATTATGACGGGCCATATGTCGTGAAGAAAGCATTTTCAGGAGGGGCACTAATTCTGACAGAAATGGATGGACGAGAATTACCGAAGCCAGTAAATTCGGATGCAGTAAAGAAATACTTTGCATAATGAAGAAATTTTCAAACAGAAGGGGAGAAGTGGATACAGGGTTACCAAAGTTTATTTGATCAAAGTTGTCAAAGAGAGCTTTCTTCTCTTACACTTTCATTATCTATCTGTACCCAAGATTTTCATATTACTCATAAATAAAAAGCCAATTTTCTTTAACTTACCTTAGATTCTCACGTTCAAAATGCTAAAGTCGCTTCTATCCAGTTCTTTTCCTTCAAATCTCACATTCTTACTAGCCTTAAGTGTGCAATAAATTATGACTTTTGAAGGAAGAATAGTAATAATTAAAACTTAGAAAAAACAAAGACCGTAGATTACTTTGATAAGCTTTATGAATTAAAACAGGTAAGATTGAGGTCCTGCTTTGCGAGCGGCACAGAACATAGGCTAACAAAGAAGAAGGAGTAACAAATCTTTGGGAGATAGCCTTGGTGGTAGCCTGAATGATCGCTTCAGAAGTCTTAACACGTCCATGTCAGCAAGAAAGAATCATACTCACGAATATCTCAACAGGGACAATTATCCAGAGAGGCATAAAGTACGAGGCGGACATTAAGGAAATTGAAGCCAAAATTTAAGAACAAATCAAGGAAAGAAGATTTTTGAAAAGAGTTAGGCTTTTGAGACAATGGACAAGTACGAGATAGCTAAAGTTCGTTCGGCTGGTGAAGTTCCAGATGCGTTCTTTCCCCGTATGCCCGGCTTTGGTAAAAGCGTTTATGCCAAAAAGAGAAGAGCAAAGAGGCTAGGCGTCTGTCACAATTGTGGATGGTTGATTTGCGGCAATAAATGTCGTTCTCCAGGAGTGATCACCAGAAATCGTAATGATAGAATAAAATTCATCAAGAATGGCTTGCGTAAGGAATCTCTGGAAGATATCCGAGAGGTTCTTGAAGCGCATTCTTGCGGAATAGTGCAATTTGAGGTTGTTGGATTATGGATAATTCTCCAAAAAGAACGAGAACGTTACAGTCTTGGGAATCTGACCCTAAACGACCCTGTTTGCCAGTTTGTGAAAAAGCTAGATGAGATGCAAATCACTGATTCATAGAAAGCATTGAAGCCGTTACTAGACGCAAAGCCAGTAGAAGACGGAACAAGGTCACGATTACTGTACGTGCTAGCTGTCGCTTTTGAAATTTTCCTCCCCTTTTGGTAATAATGTATCCACTCCTGACATGAACCAAAGTCACGATTACTGTACGTGCTAGCTGTCGCTTTTGAAATTTTCCTCCTCTTTCAGCAATAATGTATCCACTCTTGACATAAGCCATAGTCACGATACTGTACATGCTAGCTGACGCTTTTGAAATTTTCCTCCCATAATGTACCCACTCCTGACATGAGCTATAATTATGACTACTGTATATACCTGCCACTTTTGAAATTTTCCTTCTCATCCGACAATCATGTACCTACTCCTGACATAAGCTACAGTCGCGACTACTGTACATGCTAGCAGCTATTTTGAAAATTTTCCTCCTCTTTTAACGATAGTGTACCCATACCTGACCAGAGTCATACCCGTGACTACTATGAATAGCTGGCAATAATGTATCCATTCTTGAAAAATAAAATTATTGCCTTATCTCTTCATCTCTATAAATATATCCTCTTTTCTCACAAGGGTAAGGATAGGAATGGAGAAAACCCCAACTCGTAAATTCCGAAGTATTTGTGTATTTTCTGGGGCTTTTCCTGGAAAAGATGAAGAGTATTTAAAAGCAGCCAACCATTTGGGTAGAGTATTAGCTGAGCGAAAAATACATTTAGTTTATGGAGGAGGTAGTGTCGGATTAATGGGAGGTGTAGCATCAGCAGCATCTCTAGGAGGAAGTCAAGTTCTGGGCATTATCCCTGGACCTCTGAAATTTATTTCTGGGGGCACGATTGGAGAAGAATTAGTGGTTAAAAATTTACAAGAGCGTGTGTTACAAATGCTTTTAAATGCTGATGCTTTTATCGCTCTACCAGGTGGTTTTGGCACATTGGGAGAAGTCTTTCAAATTGCTTCCATGGCCCAACTTAATTTGCATAAGAAACCCATTGGGCTTTTAAATGTTAACAATTTCTTTACAGGTCTGATAGCTTTTATGGATTATGCTATGCAGAAGAATTTTATATCAAGAGTGGCACGGCGAATCATAATATCCGCAACAACTGCTGAAGAATTGCTAGATAAAATACAAGCTTTTGTTCCTGAACCAGATCCAGCAATGATTCAGATAGACTGGACGCGACAGTCTTTCCCGAACAGTTCGATCCCATAATAGTCCTCTACTAACCCTGTTGAAATATTGTGGAAGAAGAAGTGATCCGATCCGTTTTGCTTGTCCTTTAGTTTTATTATCAGCATTTTCTTTCGTGTTTTAGTTTTTCTTTCAGGGAATTTCTTTTTTTATCTTATAAGATAGTCTCGTCCATGCTGATATTAAAACCATAGGACAATGCCTTTAAGTTGGAATGGCTGAGTAAAGAGTAATTTTTATTGCTCTTGAGACGCATCCTATTAGGTCTACTAGGCATAACATTTTAGGATAGTTAAGCTTCAACCTTATTTGGATGACATATCTCTCAAGCGAATCTATATTTACTAAAGAAAATATTAGATGAACCTTGGATATTGATTCCAAACATCCGTTCCCTTTACATAATTTGTTAGCGATATTGTCATCATCAAGATTCACTCATTTTATCGAAGTCTAAAATTTCGCACTCGCCTATTATGCAAATTCACACTTTCGAAGAAAATTATTCCAATTCTAATTGCTTTCATATAAATTTCGCTCGAGGTTCAAGGAGATTTCCTTAACCTCATTCCATCAATTTTCCTTCAAACGATAGGAGAGTTCCTATCGTCGAGGTTCTAAGGTAGGACCCTTAACCTCATTCAAACAATTTTCCTTCAAACGATAGGAGAGTTCCTATCGTCGAGGTTCTAAGGTAGGGCCCTTAACCTCAAAATCATCAATTTTCCTTCAAACGATAGAAGAGTTCCTATCGTCGAGGTTCTAAGGTAGGACCCTTAACCTCAAAACAATCAATTTTACTTCAAACGATAGGAGAGTTCCTATCGTCGAGGTTCTAAGGTAGGACCCTTAACCTCAAAATCATCAATTTTCCTTCAAACGATAGGAGAGTTCCTATCGTCGAGGTTCTAAGGTAGGACCCTTAACCTCAAAACAATCAATTTTCCTTCAAACGATAGGAGAGTTCCTATCGTCGAGGTTCTAAGGTAGGGCCCTTAACCTCAAAATCATCAATTTTCCTTCAAACGATAGGAGAGTTCCTGTCATCGAGGTTCTAAGGTAGGACCCTTAACCTCAAAATCATCAATTTTACTTCAAACGATAGGAGAGTTCCTATCGTCGAGGTTCTAAGGTAGGACCCTTAACCTCAAAATCATCAATTTTCCTTCAAATGATAGGAGAGTTCCTATCATCGAGGTTCTAAGGTAGGACCCTTAACCTCAAAACAATCAATTTTACTTCAAGCGATAGGAGAGTTCCTATCGTCGAGGTTCTAAGGTAGGACCCTTAACCTCATTCAAACAATTTTCCTTCAAACGATAGGAGAGTTCCTATCGTCGAGGTTCTAAGGTAGGACCCTTAACCTCAAAACAATCAATTTTACTTCAAGCGATAGGAGAGTTCCTATCGTCGAGGTTCTAAGGTAGGACCCTTAACCTCAAAATTATCAAATTTTCCCTTCAACGATAGGAGAGTTCTTATCGCAGAGGCTCTAAAAAAAAAAAAATTTTCCTTAACCACATAGTTTAGGCGGCGAGAAGGTTCTCAATGGCTAGCTAAGACGGACGAAATTTGGTAACTACTTTGCATACATCATGTCCCATGAAGCATGCAAAGGGGGGCAGCTGTTGACACCCAATTTCGTCCGGCCTTTTTTTTAAAAATTTTTAAAAAAAAAAACTAATTAAAAAAATTATTATTATTATTATTATTATTGCTAAAAAATTTTAATTATGTTAATTAGTTTAAAATATATTTTTATTTTGAGAAGATTTGATTTAAAATAATATATGTGTGAATATGTATGTGTTTGGAATAAAAATAAAATTTCAGAAAAAAATGACAAAAAATTAAAAAGTTCGAGATAAAAATAACAAAATTGAGAAGTTTCAGGCAAAATTGACAAATTCTGAAAGTTCCAGGAGCATTTGGTAGTTTGTCACATAAAATTTTGAGCCTGCCGACGTTTTTGGCTTAAATTGACAGAAAACGACAAAATTGTCAAAATCAGAAGCTTCAGGAACTTATCCAGAGGCTGAGAGACGTAAAGGACTAAAATTGTCATTTTACCAATTTAAGAGATAAGTTTGAATTTTTTTATTAATTTATCCATCAACAGTTCAGCTAAACTTCCTCTATAAATAGCCCCCCAAATTTTGTGCTGAACACAGAAAAAAATAGCAAAAAAACTTAGAGCTCCGTTTTAAAAAAAAGAGAAAATTACAGCCCTTAGCCCCAGCCCTCTTCCCTTCTTCCCCAGAAAGCCAAATTTTTTTTTTTTCACTGCTGTTCCCTCTCTCTTTCTCTCTCTCTCTCTCCGCCGTGCCCCTCGCTGCCCGCAGCCGCCGCCGTCCCTCCGCCTCGCCGCCCTCGCCGCCGCGCCGCCTCGCCGCCCCGCCGCGCCGCCAGCTGCCCCTGCCTCCCCCTCCTTTCGCGCGCGCCTTCGCGTCTCTGTTCTCCAGATTCAAAAACTTGTTTTGAAAGGTGAAACCTTGATTCCATACTTCATCTTTTCAATTTCGTTCAATTTGGTCACTAACCTTTTATTTTTGTTCCTGCAGAATAAATTACTAACCTTTTTAATTTTTACTTGTTTATTTATTTGTTAATTATTGTTATTATTACTAATCTTCTTTTTATTGTTGTTATTGACTTACTAACAACTAACTTTTAATATTATTATTGTTACTAACCTTTTAATTTTTGCATTATTACTAACTTTTATAATTGTTGTTAACAATTAATTAATTTTTATTATTGTTGTTAATTAATTAATTTAATTAACTTGGCTAACTTTTTATTATTGTTGTTAATTAATTAATTTAATTAACTTGGCTAACTTTTTATTATTGTTATTAATTAATTAATTTAATTAACTTGGCTAACTTTTTATTATTGTTGTTAATTAATTAATTAATTTAATTAACTTGACTAACTTTTTATTATTGTTGTTAATTAATTAATTTAATTAACTTGACTAACTTTTTATTATTGTTGTTAATTAATTAATTAACTTGACTAACTTTTTATTATTGTTGTTAATTAATTAATTTAATTAACTTGACTAATTTCTTTTTATTATTGTTGTTAATTAATTAACTTAATTAAACTTGGCTAACTTTTATTTATTGTTGTTAATTAATCAACTTAATTAAACTTGGCTAACTTTTATTATTGTTGTTAATTAATTGACTTAATTAAACTTGGCTAATTTTTATTATTGTTGTTAATTGTTAATCTAACTTTACTAACTTTTTTTATTGTTATTAACAACTAACTATATTAATTGTGCTAACTTTTATTATTGTGTTATTAAAGTGGATGGCCAAAAAGCCCCACTTTATTATTTTTTTTTTTTAACTAAAAGATTAAAAAAAAGGAATTTTATGTGAATAATTTCCTAAAGGCTAATAAAAATTATTTTTTTATTTTGAAACAAAGTTTTTATTCCTTTTAATAAACAAACATAATGAAATAAATAAATAAATAAATACAAATTTTTTTTTTTTAAATACATCTTTAAAAGTGATGTTTTTTTCTAATTAATAATTAATAATGAAATATAAAAAAGAAATTAAATTCCATGTCCAAATGATCCGCCAGGATCCATGGCTTGGAAAATATTTTTTAAATAAAGTATATAAATAAATTTTCCTTTATTATTAAAAAAATAAAAAAAAAACTTTGGACTAATATTTTTTATTTATCTCTTTATCCAGCAAAATAATAAAATATAATTTTTTTGGTTTCTTTATTAATAAAAAGAATAAAGGAGTAAAAATTTTCTTGGGCTAATATTTTACTTATTTCTTTCAAAATAATAAAAAAAAGATATAACATTTTTTTTTTGTTTTTGTTTCCTTTATTAAATAAAATTTTATTCAAATGATTTCAAATAAAGGTAATAATAAAAATCTTTTAGCAAACAAAAAGAACATAAAAAAAAATCATATAAATATCAAAAACTTTTTATACATATAAATCTTTGATTTCTTTAATCTTTTTTCAAAATAAATTATATAAATATCAAAACTTTACCTTTATTTTCCTTATTAAATAATCATTTTTGCTTAATTTTTTTATCAAAAATAAAACAAACAAATATTAAGATTTTTATTTTATTTTTGAAATATATATATAAATTTCCGGTTTCATCATTAAATAAATAAAGTTTTGTTTACTTTTTGATTCACCTTTTATTAAATAAAATATTAAGGCTTCACTTTTATTTTTAAAATATACATATAAATCTTTAGTTTTCTTCATTAAATAAACAAAAACCTTGATTAAATAATTACTTTCTTGGTTCATCTTTTATCAAATCAAAAAAAATAAGCTTAAAAAATAAATATGTATAAATATCAAGACTTTCTTTATATAAATCTTTTCTTTATTATTTTATTGAATAATTAATTTTGGTTAATCTTTTAAATAAAAAATCAAATACATGAGAATTAAGATTTTATTTTCAACTCTTTTGTTTTCTTTGGTAAATAAATAAAATCCTGGTATTAAATAATTATTTTTAATTAGTTCATGGTATATTGGCTGGAAACTGTCTCGTGCCCGCTTTTGAGCTGCTTCACCTGGTGAAGAGGGTCTGGCTGAGTAACAACGCCCCGTACTATGATCAAAGATTTTATTTTATTTTATTTTTTTTAAACTCTTTGATTCCTTTAAATTAACTTCTTATTAAATAAAAAAATTAATTGCTTTTGAATTCTTTTATAAATTAAGAAAAAAATCAGATAAAAATAAAAGAAAGATAAAAAAAGAAATAAAAGAAAGATAAAAAAAGAAATAAAAAAAAAAGAAGATAAGAAAAATAAGATAAAAGATAAAAAAAAAGAAAAGAAAAGAAAGAAAAAAAAAGAAGTAAAAATATAAAGACAAATTTTTAGTTAGTATTAAAAATCATTACCTTTTAAAAAATTAATTTCAGGAATTAAATAATTACGATTAAGTAAATCAATTTCCATATCCGGATGATCCGGCAGGATCTACGGTTTGGAAAATATCAATTTTTTTAAAATAAATAAATTAAATAAAAAGATAAAAATCCATATTTTTACAATATGGATAAAATTGTTTAAAATTTCACCAAATTCCGTGTCCAAATGACTCGGCAGAGTCCATGGTTCGGAATCCAAAAATCTTCCGTGTCCAAATGACTCGGCAGAGTCCATGGTTCGGAAGTATCAAATTTTATCCAACTTAATTACCAAAAATCCACATTTTCGACTAATTCAGTTAAAATATCTAAATTAACTGAAATTTTTTTTAAAAGCAAAGTAAAACAAAATTAAAATCAACTAAGGTGCCAATTTTTGGGCGTTTTAACAAAGTTGTTTCAACGTAACCGTACTCCCGAACCCCCGAACTCTCGCAGACCATATTTTAGGTGACCAATCGACCTAAGTAAACTGATTGGTGGCGACTCCAGAAAACCCGACGTTGCCACACCTAGCTGACCCAAGTAAACCCAAACTCGACTAAACCCAATTTAACCAACAAAATACCAGATTATACCCAACTTAACCTGAACTCAAATCTGATTGAAGTGAAACTTGAATCCAAATAACCCAAACCCAAACTCAAAATATGCATACTCAAATTGACCCGAACTTGAATTAACTCAAACTTAAAATGACCCGAATTCGAGACATGACCCAAATCCAAAATAACCCAATAACTAAACTTGACAAGAGCCAATTTTAACCCAAATTAACATAAAATGTGTAGTCACCAAAGATTTAAAAATATGATTTTTATAAACTTGAAAACCAATTCATTATATTGAATTTCAAACCTATTAATTTGAAATGTTTTGAATTATGATATTTTATTGAAGCAATTATAAATTTGAAATATTTGAAATGTTTTAAATTAGGGTATTTTATTAAAGTAATTGTATATGAATATACCTTTAAAATTTCTATATTATTTTGTCTGTCTAGTTAATCTGTAGACCCTAAAGCCGAACCCTAACCTTATCCTTAACCTTCACCATAAACCATTAATCTAAACCCTAAACCCTAAGCCCTAAAACCTTAAAAACACAAACCCTAACTAAATGATAAATCTTCAATCCTAGATGTAAACTCTATACTTAAATCTAAACGTTAAACCATAAACTTAAACTTTAACCCTATATTAGTCGGCCTTTCAGTAGGACACTTTTTATGGATTTAACTACATCACCATTTAGTAGGTTTTTTAGGTGTTTAATTTGCCTTAGTCGTCTTCTCAGTGGCTAAGTTGATTTAGAAGTTTTGGGTTTTTACGTTTGGATTTTTTAGAGTTTAGGATATATGTACTAAGATTTTTTTTTTTAGGGTTTGGAATTTTTTTTAAGGTTTAGGGACATAGAATTAGGATTTAGGGTTTTTAAGGGATTAAGGGTATTGGACATAGATTTAGGGTTTGAGATTTTTCTTTAGGGCTTAGGGTTTGAAATTACTATAGGGTTAGGGTATTAATTGAATCAATTTAATATTAGAGTTTTGAGATTTATTTTAGGATTAATTTAGAGCTTTTATGATTTATGGTTTTAGAATTTTTTTTTTAGGGTTTAGGGATATATATAGAATTAAGATGGTTTAAGGCTATTTAATTAAGTATTAGGGTATTGAAATTTATGGTATGGGATTTGCATTTAGGGTTTAGGATTTAGGGTTAATGGTGGGTTAATGGCATAAATTAGGTTTAGCATTTAGGGTTTAATTAGGGTTTGTATTTAGGGTTTTGGGTTTAATTAGGGTTTACTGTTTAATTAGGGTTAAGGGTTTAATTAGGCTTTGTATATAGGGTTTAGGTATTTGCGTTAATGGTAGTTAGGTCTAGGGTTTAGGATGTAATTAATAGGGTTTGTATTTAGGGTTTAGGGTTAATAGTTGTTAGGTTTAGGGTTTAGGTTTTAATTAGGGTTTGTATTTAGGGTTTAAGGTATAATTAGGGTTTGTACTTAGGGGTTAGAGTTTAGGATGATTGGTAGTTACGGTCAGGGTTTAGGGTTTAATTAATAGGGTTAGTATTTAGGGTTTAGGGTTAATGGTAGTAAGGTTTAGGGTTTAGGGTTTAATTAGGGTTTGTATTTGGGGTTTAGGGTATACTTAAGGTTTAAGGCTTAATTAGGGTTTGTATTTAGGGTTTAGAGTTCAGAGTTTTGGAATAATGGTAGTTAGGGTTAGAGTTTAAGGTTTAATTATTAGGGGGTTTAGGGTTAATGGTGGCTAGGTTTAGGGTTTAGGGTTTACTTAGGGTTTGTATTTAAAGTTTAGGGTATAATTAGGGTTTAGAGTTTAATTAGGGTTTGTATTTAGGGTTTAGAGTTTAGGATTAATAGTAGTTAGGGTTAGGGGTTAGGGTTTAATTAATAGGGTTTGTATTTAGGGTTTAGGGTTTAATTAGGGTTTAGGTTTTATAGAGTTTGTGTTAAGTGTTTAGGTTTTAGGGGTATGAAATTAGAGTTTAGGGTTTAATTATGGTTTAGGATTTAGGGTTTAAGGTCTTTGTGTATGTTTATAGTTAGGGTTTGGGGTTTTCTGTATGAAGGGTTTAGGGTTATACTATGTATATATATTTATTCACACACACTAATATATGTATATATATATATATATATAGACACACATCCACACACATACACACATTACTATATATGAAAATATAAAATAAAAAAACTGGAAAAATGAGGAACATAGCAACTGAGTTTCGACTAAAATCATGTATGGGGAGACTGCATTCATCTGATAGGTTAACTACATTTATTTGTTTCACAACTGAGAACAACAATCACTAATTTCCATTTCTATCCTGACTGATCTGCTCAATCATTATACCTAAGACTGAATTTTGGCACCCCTTTTCCCGGCTGAACTGCAGTAGCAAAAATAGGTCAGTTAGGTCTTATTTAGACTAATTACTACTTTTTTCCACCTTATCCGTTAATTCGGTGAGTTTATTCTTATCCAGCCAATAACTCAATTTTCTTTTCCCATTTCGTGTTTGGTTTGAGTTTTTCATCTCCATTTTCTTGTCTTGTTGTGTGTTTTGTTTAAGTTTTTCATGGGTGTTGCTTAGGATTTTGTTTAGGTTTGGGTTTAAGTGGATTTCAGTGGGTTTGAGTGGACTTCATTTAGGTTTGACTGAGTTTGAGTGGATTTCATGGATTTAGGTTCGGATTTAAGGGATTTGAGTATGTGTTTGGATGGTTTTCAGCCAGCATTTGGGTTAATTTTATGAGATAAATTTAGTGTTAAATTGTTCGTGTTAACTTATTAAATTATTAGTGTTAAAGTTTTTGGTTAAATTGTGTTAATTGTTACTGTTAAATTATTAAATTATGTTAAAGTGTTTGTGTTAAATTATTAAATTAGTGTTTGATTGTTAGTGTTAAATTATTAAATTAGTGTTCATATGTTTTAGGTTATAGCTTGTGGTGATTGGGGTCGTGGTACGTCATCCGCCAATGGTTGTGGTGACTTAGGCCGCCATAGTTAGCATACTTCATTCTTTGCCTCTCAGCCTAGTGCACGGGGAGGCAGAGGCTGTGCACATTACGGTGGTCGGGGGTAGCAGCGTTCCATTCCTCCCAGTCTGTAGTTTAGGGCAAACTTAGATTTTCCAAGTGCCCTTTATGCTTCTCCCTCTAGTGTGGTTGAGTCTGCTTCAGAGAACCAGCAGTCCAGCTAGCATTCACTTGGTACTGAGGACGCACGTGTGAGTGGGAGCCATGATGTGACGGATGAGGATAGGCCATCGGAGCATGAGGTGGATCATTGGAGGCTTATAGAGCCATCTTTATAAGTATTTTTTATATTAGTTTTTAATATATTTTTAAAATTAATAACCATTTCAAATGTTAATAGTAATTGTTGCTCAATTTAAATTGCAGCTTTCTTCATGATGAACGATTAAGAAGAAAATGCAAAGTCATCTCTCGGATGATTTTCAGGAGTGATCACCCTTATTGGCTTATGGTTCAACAACTTAGAGGTGAGAAGTATTTATCACAGTTACAAGTAAAATATTCCGTTCTTTAATTCCTTAAGTAATTAGTAATATATTTAATGTGTTTAGGGTTAATTAGTCATATATTAGTGTGTGGGGTTTAAGGTTAATTATTGGGAGATTAGTGTATTTAATGGTAGATTAAAGTTAGTTAATGGCATATTAGGTTGCCACCATAGTCAAATAGGTTTTTATTTATAGTAGTTTGCCAGATTAGGGTTAAATAGAAAAATTTTAGGTGTTTAGTGATTTTGTGAACTTTGCTGGTTTTAGCAAAGTTTCCAGTGGGATCTGGCAGATCACGATGCCATAGTAGAGGAGTTTTTTGATGTGATGTGCAAAAGTTACAAGAACAGACTAAATAATGTGAGGATTGATGTGAATGGGAAGCACCTAGCTGCAGACTTCTACCCCACCCAAAACTATACACATCTTATTCTATTTTTCCAAATAATATTTTGCTAACAACTAGGAGGTTTTATGGCACTATTGGGCCTCAGATCAATGGAAGCACAAGAGCAAGGTCATGAAGAGTAATAGGGTACAATATGTTTATTTAATGGCAATATTTTTCTTAATTTATAAGTACCCATCATTGGTTGCATACCCTAATCACAAATTTTAGGTATCTTGTAGCTCGACAAGAATGTGCCTGTGGGTTTAATGGGGCCCAAACATTCTTTGGGTTCACAACAAAGCAGATGGCTTGTGATAGGATGATAAGATTACTTTTTTTGGCCAAAGAGGAAACTTTATTGAGAACAACCAAGGAGGGTGGTACATTGCATCATGCCTAAGCAAATTGAAAAAAGGAGATGAGGGACTAGAAGTCCACTCAATTGATCTCATCACTCTTTTACACCAAGATGCAACAGCATCGACACATATGTTTCCCTTTATAGGAATAAAATCAACGCTGCAAAAGCGAAACTTTGCTCTTAGATGATGAATATCACGAACTATAGATTTGATGTGCCAAGGCACAACTCTGCCTGAGAGAGCATTAACCAGCAACTGGGAATCTGAGACTAACTCTACATTTTGAATCTTCTTCTTCAAGGCCTGTCATAGTCCTTCCCTCATTGTTTCAACTTATGCCACTAAAAGGTTAGACGTACAAAGGAATTTTCCTCCCATAAGCACTAAGCAACCATCATCTGATCTCAAGACTAGCCCTGCTCCTATGTTCCTAGATTTTATGTCACAGGCTCTATCTGAATTAATCTTGATTCTACCTTTATCTAGAGGGTGCTACTAATGGTTTTGTAGTAAGCTAACATCCCCGTAAACTGAAGCAATTTGGCAATTAGCCCAAGATTCATTCACTGCTTTTTAACTCTTAATATTAATAGAAATAGGATGCACTAGTTTTTTTTTGGAAAATTGAATCATTTTTAGCTAGCCACGCAAACCAGCAAGTGCAAGTAATAACAAACCCCAATTTCTGGCTATCACTTCCTTTACTAACCTAAGTCATAGAAGCATATAACCATGCATCAAAAGTAGTCAATTGAGCTTTATCTATCTGATAGTCAAGCATACCAAACTAGACTGCCCTTGTCTAGTTACATCCTAAGAGGGCATGCTCCACTATTTTAAAAGGCCAATGCAGATCCACTATCATCTTCCTCTTAGCCAGAGTTCCCCTCGTAGCTAAGGCATTATGGCAGGCTCTCTATAAAAAAAGACTTGACTTTTCGAGTGCATTTAATCTGCCACAGAAGCTTCCATAATCAAGGATTAACCTGGTAAGAAGAAGAAACTTTGTCAGGTAGAAAAGCTCTTTGAATCTGAAATTTATAGGCTGATCGAACTGTTAATTCTCCCAAGTTTTCAAAAGACCATATAATAGAGTCATTTTGAAGGGGACTGCCAAGAGGGATTTGCCTTACAATTTGTGCTTCAGGCTATAAGATCTATTGCTAAATCTTTCTAAGATCCCAAGATAGAAATGAAGGACGAATGAGCTGCCATACTTTCATATTAGCTGCATTATCTGGAATAGGACATGAGGGGGGGCAGGTAGAAATTTCTAATGCTCGGAATCCATGAGTCTTTCCAGATTCTAATTGTTTTCCCGTTTTCCACCTGCCAACAGTAACTTTTCATGGATAGATCTCTCCCTTCCAGGAGACTAGACCATTCCCAAGATGGCTTAGAGGCCTTCTTTGCCTTTAAGAATGAAGAATTTGGATAATAGAACCCTTTTAAGATCTTGACCCAGAAATTGTCAGGATTACTTTGAATTCTCCAGGCAATCTTAGAAAGCAAAGAAATACTGAACTTCTTTAACTTCTTAAAGCCAACACCTTCCATATCTTTAGCTTTTGCCAAAAACATTTCCGATGAATTTTATTATCTGATTCAAATGAGCCCCACCAGAAGTTTACAATTAGAGCATTAATATTCCTACACTAACCCGCTGGGAACTTAAAGCAGCTCATAACATAGGTAGGGATGGCACAAACTACTGCTTTTATCATAATTTCTTTGTCTACATAAGACAACATCTGCCATTTCCAACTCCATATCTTTCTGATAATTTTATCTATTAAAAAGCTTAAAGCCTCTGATTTTAACTTGCCCTAGACTGTTAGAATGCCCAGATATTTCCCAGGGATATTTTCCTTGCGGATGCCAAGAATGTGACTAATTTTAGTCTAACTATCCATAGAAGTGTACTATTAAAAAACATGGTTGACTTATCTAGATTTATAGCTTGGCCAAAAGGTTTAGAATAAGAATTCAGTAACATCTTAAGATGATGACAATTGGTAGCATTGATTGATAGAAAAAAACAGAGAATCATCAGCAAAGAAGAGATGAGAGACAATAAGGCAGTATCTATTCAACCTAATCCTTTGCAATTCATTGCACCGTACTACAGCTGAAACCATTAGGGAAAGGGCTTCAATTATAAAAATAAAAAGGTAAGGAAATAAAAGGTCTCCTTGTCTTAGACCTCTGGATGGAACAAAAGTTTCAGATTCTTTCCCATTAACTAACAATCTATATGAAACAGATCTCACTAAGCCCATTCTCTATTGTACCCATTTCAGGTCAAAGCCCATGCATTTCATAACTTCTTCTAAAAAATCCCACTCCACTTTATCATAGGCTTTATTCAGATTTATCTTAATAGTCATCTTACAATTTTTTCCTGATTTTTTCACCCTGAGGTGATGGACATTTTCTTCAACTTTTTCCTAGATGGAATGGAAAAACAAACCACGGAAACCATTAAGACGAGGTTCTTTCAGTCCACTCACTTGGAACACTGCCTTTTTAATTTCTTATGTACTGACATCTTTAATCATAATGGCATTGAGATCTTTGGAAATAACCTACTTGACATGGCTCAATACTTTTTGCATGTCCTTTGGCCTTTCAAAGGTAAACAGATTCTTGTAATACTCTTTAAACATATTCTCAATTTTGGCTTCATCTTCAACCCATTAAGTTGAATGGAGGTCTTTTAATTTTAGAATCTTGTTAGCTGCTCTTCTCTGGATAGTTGAAGCGTGAAAAAATTTTGTGCTTTTATCACCATATTGGAGCCACTGAATTCTACCTCTTTGGTGCCACTAAAACCAGTATAGTTCTAGGTTCTAAATACATTTACCAGCTTTTACCTCCATCAATCCGTACCTTTGGAAGGGTACCGCTCAACCAAGGTTCATATCGAGGCTGACCAGTGCTTAAGAGGGTTAGTTTTTCCTGCTCCTTATAGCTGCTATCAAGATGACCCAGCCTTCCACAAGAGTAAAAAAGATTGCCTAGTCTCTCATATTTTAATTCCACCTAGGATTTGCTAGTTTAGGTATAATGAAACTAGAAACCTAGCATTAGAGGATGTTCTATCAAAATGGCCACTTTTACCCGTATGAACTATCTACATGCATCTTAATCGCTATCAATATCCATTATCTTGCCAAGTTTACTTCTAATAGCCTTAGCTATTCAGATGTTCATGAATTTCAGGGGCAACCTATGAATCTGCACCCATATAGGAACCTCCAAAAATTGTAACTCCTGAAAACTTTGATCAACATCCCATTTACATAGGCATATACAACTTCTCATGATATTCCAAGGACAATTTCTAATGACTACATCAATATTATCCTCACACCCAAACTTGCAGTGTAACATTTTTTCATTCATAATATGAACATTCTTCAATCCATAATTACTCCAAATTTTTGAGAGAATGGTAATAGCTGCCCCCGAATTAACTTTCTTTATAGTAAGAAACTTGTATACAAAAAAAGTTGGGTTATTTGTAGTAGCCAAATCCTGATCGAGTTCCAAAGTGTATTCTCCATTCATATCCAGGGGAAGTTAGAAAAATTGTTGGGTTCACCAATCGCGTCCAGGTATTCAACTCATATTACCAAGAATAGAGAAACCAGAAACAGAATCATTATAAAGAAAGAAACACTTAGAGTAGCAGAGATGGAAAGAAACCAGAGCCTTATGTGGACACTTATAAAAAATGAATTCCTAATCGACTCTGAACCTAGACTAGAAGGGTCCAGGTATAAAATCCCTGACGAGCACACCCAAACAAAAGAAAAACTAAGATCCTAATAGGTATCAATCAAAACCAAAGTGATAGTAGTTCTAATGAAAGGGGAATCAAATCTCACCTATTCAGACTTGCTTGAACCAAGAGAAACAGTTCAAGAAAACTAACCATTCACCTAACCAAAAGCTTACCAGATGCACCTCATTGATCTAAGCGATGAACAACCAATCAATCTGACAGTGCCTATGTTTGACGAGATTAAAAGATTCCAACAATCTTGCCTTCAGAGAAAAAGTACGCCAGCAATGGTGGATAGTAGCCCAAACAAGACCTACTAGTTGCTCATCCTTAATCCTAATGATGAACAGCCAATCAATCTGATGACGCCTTCATCCGGTAAGACTAAAAGATTCCAACAATCTCATAGTCGAAAAAAAAGCCCGGCAGATATAGAGGCCTACTTTTAGAAAGGCAGTTAACTCTCATAGATAGAGGAGAAAAAAACTCTCATTTAAAGAGAGGATTGCCACTTTGTTTATCCTGATGATTGGATTACTAATCTTCAAAACAATAATTTTTTTATTTAATTTTAAATTTTATGTTTTAGTTGCAGCTTTCATTAATTTGTTTTTTGGTGAAACAAGTGAAGGATGGCAAGCCCCAGCATTCAGAGATTTCATTTGGCGCAAGTCCATAAGGAGAGGATCAGGCAAGGTGGAGGAGAGCTTCTCACAGGCTCAGATTGATGCAACATTAAGTTTTATATATATTTAATTAATTAACATACTATTGATATTAAATTTATACAATCTTTTACTATTAAGTAACATGCTATTAATATTAGGAGAGGTATGAGTCGGAGCTTAGACTGAAGTATGGGAATGATTCATCCAAGTATCGAGAGTTTTATGAAGAGTGCTAGAGTCGGGTGGTTAGTGGTCGACACAAGGAAGTGTGGATGAGAGTTTTAGATGATGGCCTTCCTTGAGCAATATCGTCGTGCACATTTAGAGGTAATCATTTAAATTGTTAAAGTGCCTTTATTATGTTTATGTATTAATTCTTTATCTTACGTTCCTATTTGGGGCTCCTCGGTAGACCAGAATGAGTAATTGCGTAAGGAGAATGCCACACTTAGAGTTGAGTTAAGTGTTGTTCAAAACACGATGGAGCAAAGGATAGAAGAGAAGATGTGGATGATGCAGCCTCAGATGGATGCGAGGATGGACACAAGGATGCAGATGAGCTACAGTCTCGAGTAGGCTCTGCGCTCATGGCTTTACTGACATTGACCTTTGGCCAGAAGTAGTCTCAGGGTAGCCTGCCACAAGGTATTAATCCTAGCTTAATAGCTGAAGGATCGGTAGGAGTGGTATCCTATCCTCGACCCTCCGGACCATCTTCAAGGATGGTAGGATTTCATCCCACCCCCACTAGACTATACTTAGGTATGTCGGGATTCCATCCTGCACCCTATACATTTCATCCCACTATGTCAGTACCCCAGCACATGCCACAGCCAACATTTTATTGGCTCCAATCAAGATCGAGTGGGCCGACATTGGGATCACACATGACTTATGTACATGGTAGGATAGAGCATCCATCGACATCGGTTGAGCTGTCACCTGGATTACACACGACGCACGAGCATGGTGAGACGTAGTAGCCTTACGTTCTAGATTCATCCTGGATGTCTCAGCATGCTCAACATGGGAGTCAGGTACTCGAGACTTAGCCTCCCCGAAAGGATGTGATGATAAGGCCACCGAGCAGCAGACTCAGGATCCTATAGCCTAGTATCTCACTTTCGATTACACTCGTTTTCTTTAGTGTTACTTTATGTAAAAATATTGTACTATGCTGGCTATTATATTTTGGTATGTGTGTTAACTTTTTATATTAATCTAAATGTATTTTATTTAAACTTTAATTTCATTACTTGAATATTTTGTTATTAATAATAATTGAAATGAGTTAATATTCAAACAAATTTAATGTAACTATCAATTAAATAAAAAAAATGAAATAAATAACCAATTAGATTATATAATATTAATTAAATAACCATTATATTAAATTAAAATATATTCTGTTTTAAAAAAACATTATTAATGTAATGACTGAGCATGACAGTCGTCATATTAGCAACTGAAGTGATTAATTGCAAGGTTTATGTTTGCTTATAAGTTTCTCGACTGATTCTTGACTAAAAGTTTCAATCACTTATTGCAGTTGAGATTTAGTCACAAACAAATTGTGACTTAGAAAAATGTGATTGCAATTCTCAGTCGCGAAATAGTTGTTTCTAGCCAATATCGCAAGTAAACTGTGACGAAACTTTCAGTCGTGATTTGAAATCTATGTTATAGTGATATTTAGTAACTTTCATTTTTTTTTTTAACATCTATATTTAGCAAGCTCTATATTTAGGGACGTCAATAGTTTATAAGTCCCATATTTGGGTCTTTTTTAAACAAGTAACTTCCATAGTTAGTAAGTTTAATGATCTTGATAGGTGAATGTTAAAATTATCACATGAGTCCTTAAAATTTTTAATCTTTTTTATTTTCACCCTAATTTTTTGAAAATTTTCAATTTAGTAATAGTAGACTAGAGTTACGTTTTATAACAAAAGTTGGAAATCATAGCAAACTCATTGAAACATAATTAAGAACATTTTAATGAATTTTTGAATTAAAAACCTAAATTAAATTACACCAAAAAATGAATTTCTTACTTCAAATTTTAACAAAAATTGAAAAAATAAAACGATTTGGTCATTTCAGCCTATGTACCAATAACCCAAATAAACTCGACTGCCAACTTGAATATGGTCCTAAACCTAACTAACCTGACCTGAAATCACCAAAGACTAAAACTGACTTGACCTGCACTGAACCCAAATCCAAATATGCCGGACCCAACCTAGCCTGAACCTAAATAACCTGACCTGAATCTTGACTAGTACCAAAATTCATCCTAACCTAGTTAAAGGATATGTTTGAGGCTGTGGTCCTGTGGATGCATTACTGTTTTCTTTGATGCCTATTTATAGAGAAACAAGTTTGACATCTGGATACCCGTATACAACTACTCAAAACATAGCAATTACTCCCTCCTTCTTTCAAGCATTTAAGTTTGACACAGAGATTAATGGAGATTAAGAAAGATGAAAAATGTGTGTTGTTGTGAATCACCTTTTGCACGTATGTTAAGAAAGATAAAGAAAATAATATTGAAACATTGCAAAGATTCAAGATAACCCGAAATATTAAATGTGATAAAGAATGGGGGATAAGTGGAGTAATTATTATTTTTGGTAAAAAGAAAGTCTTAGGTAGGGTATGTGTTCAATTATGATTCCGATCTTTTAGGACAGAAATCGGATAAGAAATGATGCTACCAAACTGTTTAAGTGCGGAAGAAATTGGCCATTCAAACACATACAGCAAATTGCCAATTTCTCTAGTTTTTCAAAAACAGTTTGGTTGTGTAATTTCTAGCCCATTTCTTTCCAAAAAAAAAAATTATGGTAATTCAACATACAATACATTCACCACCACAATGCTTTTACTAAGTAAACCATATTTGAAATGTCACTTCCTGCTTGAATTGAAAAACAATTTTTTAAGAACGAAATTCTGATGACGAAGCCACTTCGAACACAGCAATTTGACTCAATTTTGTTGGACGGATTTGGTTTGTTATTTGATACTACAGTATGAACACAAATAAATTAGTTAGAGACGATCGCTGATCACATTCTTAATTCTTACCTTAGAAAAGGGCAGACTTGATAACAAGCAAGAGCCATAAATGTCTCTATTGTTCGATCAGATTTTGTTAGCTGTGTGGCTTTAAGGGGTTTCCTAACTAACTTGTTTGTGTTCATATCTAATTGACGATAATCTTTTTCTTATCTGTTCATATTTAATAGTGGGCTTGGGTTTTTTCTAACTCTGAAAATATTATTAAAATAAATAGAATACAAATTTATCAGTTTCAAAAAGATACTAAAGCAATTGACCTAGATACTGCATCTTGCCCTCAACGCAAAATACTAAATAAATCCCCCTAATCTTAAAGATTCAAACACCAATAAAATACAAACCTTTAGTCCCAAAAGTTCCAGTACCCAACACCCAGAAAAATTAAAATCATTTCAATCATTTCTATTTACGTTTCATGGATGACACTTTTCACCTTGATATCCATTCTTCTTTAGCCCCTTCCTCTATCCTTAGCTTTGTTGTGATTTTCTAAAATTCTGAATGCAAGTTCCTCACAACCATCAAACACCTAAGTAGGATTGATAACATTGCTTTTCTTGATTATTAACGCCAGGTTCAAAATCCTACGATTCTCCTTGATATGATTCAAAGACTTCAATGTTGGTGGAACCCCAAAAAATATTAAATAAGAATCAGAATTATCCTTCTCATTATTTTCCCCCACCCCTGAATCCTTAAAAAAATTTAATTCTTCGGCAACTCCAATCCTTGAAGAGAAATTCGTCCCACGAATTTTTTGGGCACATCAAAATTCACAGTCACTTGCCCCTTTGCCTTATCCATGAATTTTAGAATTGGATGGACCCTAGGAAAAATTAAGTAAGATGCTTTTGCAACATTATTGTTTGCCCCACCAAAATCGTTGAACTCTTTATTATTTTTGGAATTCACATTAGAACATAAAGCCCCATTAATTGAAGAATTTAACACTATAGAACTAACTCCCTTCTCAAGCCCACCAATGATCTTCTCAAGAACACTATCCTCATCCAAATCCACCTAAGTTAGAGAAAGCTTGGCTTTATTTTGCATTTTTTTTTCCGCCACCCGCATCATTTTCAAAATCAATCAGAGACCGTTCATCTTCCTTACCTCCTAAGAGCATCTCCAACACCTTCTCTATTTTGTAGTTTTTCTTCATTTTAAGAAATATAAAACAATTTTTCACTACAACAGCTTCCCCATCTCATTCTCTAAAATAGGGAATGAGATGAAACAGAAAATCTCATTCCTCATTTCTGCAGAAACTCCAAAAATTTTTAGGGAATGAAAAGTAATACTCTTTCTGTCTTGTAAAAGTTGTCTTATTTACTATTCATAACAATTAACTCATAATTTTCTTTCTTTCAAAATTTCTTATAGAAATATAAAATTTTTATATAAATATGGTACCGTAAAGATTCTATTTTATAAATATATTTTTTTAAGAAAAATTATAACACAAATTAATATGAATATATTTAAGTCAAACTTTAGTTAAAAAAGTTAAAATAGTCATTCTTTGTGAAGTGGAGACAGTAAATTTTTACGTTTTGCACAATATTTAATTATACAGCAATTAATTCATTTTTTTTCTTCTGAAATTTTTATAGAAATATAAATTTTTTATGAAAAATGGTACCTTAAAGACTCTATTTTATAAATATAATTTTTAATTTTTTTATAATATAAATTAATATTAATATATTTAAGTTAAATTTTAGTAAAGAAGGTAAAAAATTCATTCTTTGTAAAATTGAAGGAATAATTTTTTACATTTTCAACAATATTTAATTATAAAATAATTAAACTAGTCATTAATTTGAATTTACTTTAAATTCATAATATTTAATTTTTATATAATAAATACAAAATTCTACAAAATAGGGAAGCTGTTAGAGTTTGGAGCAAAAAAATTATAAAGATTTTATTTTTTGCTTTCTCATCTTATAGAAATTTTGGGGAAGCTGTTGGAGTTGCCCTAATATTCCCTACTTCCTAACAACTATTTTATGCTGATGAGAAAAGCACGTGATTTTATAGTATAAAATGTAAATAACCCATTAAGTTAAGCACCTCATGGCAGTATAAAAAACGCTGCTGAATTAAGAAAAAAAAAAAAGACAAACAAATTAACAAGATAACTAAGACCAATACTATATGCCGATCAATAAAATTTTAAAGGCCAAAATGCACGTTTGAATCTCCAACATGGCAAACTTGCATGAGTTAGTCCTTTTTGTTTGACTTAGTGCAGCTTGGTCCTCTAACTTTCTAGATTAGATGTGTTAGTACTTTAACTTTGCTAAAGTAAACGAATTACTCTAAGAAGGGTGAAAAGTGTCCACGTGTGAACTTTGTGACTTAAACGTTGTGTAGCCTTGCTTAGGTGGATTAAAAGTGGGACTTAGTTTGAGTTAGGGGAAGGTTCAAAATCCCCCAAAGTCCATCGATTTGGTGGAAGGCATTGAGGGCGGCGAAGCAAGTCTTGTAGCGGGATTCACTGACGAAGAGCCCATCAATTCTGTGAGGATAGATGCGTCGATTTGTTGATTTTGTGAGGATCGATATGAAGTCCATCAATTCAGTGGCAAGGATAGATGCAACGATCGTCGATTTGGTGATGATTGATGTGAGGATGGATTCGTCAATTCGAAGAGTCTGTTGATTGGTCAAGGATCGATGCAAAGAGCCCGTCGATTCGGCGACGAGGATCACTATGAAGAAACCATCGCCCCTAACAACCAGGAAGTTGACGGAGTCAAAGTTTACATGTGGGCCTTACCCAGATGAGATACCCAAGGTGGTGCCCTTCATTAGGAGGGATTTGAATGTGAAGAAGAGTCCGTCGATTCGGCACCAATAGTGAGCTCAGTAGAGACGACGATTCTAATTGCCCAAACAAACCGTAAACAATAAGAGAGATGAGACAGAATGATGTGGAAAAAATTGGTTTACGTGGCAGGACCAACTCAGCACAGTTCCATGCCACATCAGCAACAGATCTTAACTCCATTTACATTTCCATCAAATTTGGACAAACTCGCTAAATTTTGTAAAGTTGAGGGACTAACTAGCACTGAGTTAAAAATAAAAGACTAACTCATTGGAGTTAGCCAAGTTGAGGGACCAAATGTGCATTTTGGCCAATTTTAAACATTGATTGACAAAAAAAAAGCATGACCACTACAATATTAATTAGGTAAATGTAAGGGGGAAAAAAACGAAACAAGACCACAAATGTATAGTTTAATACACGAGTCCTTACATTTAACTTTTCATTTTCAAACTGCGTATTAATTACTATCTCTTTTAGCACTAAATCTTTTTTAGAACGTTTGATATTAGTTCTAAATCTAAAAATATTATTTATTAGTTACACACTGAATGTGACATATATTTATACATTTATGTATATTTAAGGGCTTTTGTGTTGATTTATATATTTAACAGTAAGTTAGACTTAGTCAAAAGCATTATGCTTATGTGAACAACTATTAACAATGTAAAACTACAACAGAAAACTGGAAAACTGATCGGAGAATCGGTCATCAATCGTTTGGTATTTTGTTTCCTTGACAACCAAGAAATTTGATCACTATTCAATCGTTAAAACATTAATCGCCATGACTCGGCGACTGTCCTGATGGCCAGGCGATTACCAGAAAGATCCTTCATATCTTCTACTACCGTTTTAGTCGTCATTTTTGTGACAATTGTTAACCTAGCATCTTTCTAATCTTTTCCCTTATAATGTGAATGAATATGCAAGAAATCAAATAAATAAGGAAGTAAAGGCATTAATATGCACTGATTTCAATATTTTTTTTTATTTTGGGTAAATTACAATTGCCTCATGAGGTTTAGGTGAAATTACACTTTACACCCTCCTATTTTATAAATATACACTTTGCCCTGCTTTTTAATATAGTCCGATAGCAACTTTTAAAATCATAATTTAAACATTACGGTAGTTATTTTTTGATAATTTCAATCTATATGGTATTTTTTTATAGTTAATGAACATTTTAAATTATCAATTTTTTCTTTCTGTATTTTTTTTTGTAAATAGAAAACTGCATTTCTTAAATATCAATTAATTATAAAAAAAATACCATACAAATTGAAACTACTTAAAGATGAGTACTGTACAATCTAAATTAGGATTTCAAAAGTTGCTGTTGGACTGTATTAAAAAGACACGGAATAAAGTGTAATTTCACCTAAACCTAATGGGGCAAATTGTGATTATCCCTTTTATTTATTGTTTTTGCATGGCCAGGATGATGTATGCATTTTTCTATGCAGGATAGGCTAAGTAATTCATTGCACATAAAAGTTTTAAAATACTTCATGAGCAATAACTAGCGAATTGTAATCTAAATTGGGTCACAATTCCTCAAAAACCTACAAGTGCTAGCTAGATCAAGGTATTTTGACCTTGGTTCGCAACACTTATGCTCTAAGGCCGCCACCTAGTGTTCTTTTTTCACAAGATCTCCACCTATTGCTCTTAGAGTATCTCCAACAACTTCCCTAAAATTTCTACAAAATAGAGAATCAAAAATTAAAATTTATATACTTTTTCTATTTCAACTCCAACAATTTTCCTATTTTGTAGAATCTTGCATTTATTATACGACAATTAAATATTATGCATTTAAAGAAAAATCAAATTAATGACTTATTTAGTTACTAAAACAATTAAATATTATATCTGTAGAACAATAATATTAAGGGCAAAGTGAGAAAAGTCAAAAAGAGGATAAGAAAAGTAAAAAAGTGGATGGAAAAAAGAGCTGAAAAATAAATTTAGAAGAGAGAGCAGAGTAAACAATAAATTTTAAAATTTCTGTAAATATAGGGAATTAACTATTCTCCTTATTTTCTATTTTAGAAAATAAGATGAAGAAGTTGTTGGGGGTGAAAACGTGCTCAATATTTTAAAAACAGAAAAAATATACAAAATAAGCAAGTTGTTGGAAATGCTTTTACTTTCACAAGAAGCCGCCAGTTAATTAACCATCTCACGCAAAATGCCACCTATTATTAACATGTACGACTTACTGAGCATCTCCAACAGCTTCCCCATTTTGCAGTTTTTCTCTATTTTAGGGAATATGAGGCCATTTTTCACTCCAACAGTTTCCCCATCCTATTCTCTAAAATGGGGAATGGGATGAAAGAGAAGATCTCATTCCCTATTTCTGCAGAAACTCCAAAAATTTTTGGGGAATGAAAAATAACATTCTCTCTTTCTTCTAAAGGTTATCTCATTTATTATTCACAACAATTAATTCATAATTTTATTTTCCTCAAAATTTTTTATAGAAATATAAACTTTTTATATGAAAATGGTATCTTAAAGACTCTATTTTATAAATTTATTTTTTTTAAAAAAAATATAGTATAAATTAATATGAATATTTTTAAGTCAGACTTTAGTTAAAAAAGTTAAAATAGTCATTTTTTGTGAAACAAAGGTAGTAAATTTTTATATTTTGCACAATATTTAATTATCAACAATTATTTCATTTTTTTTTCAAAATTTCTTATAGAGTTATAATTTTTTTATGAAAATTGAACCTAAAGACTCTATTTTATAAACATAATTTTTAAAATTTTTTATAATATAAATATATTTAAGTCAAATTTTAGTAAAAAAGGTAAAAGAGTCATTATTTGTAAAACGGAAGGAGTAATTTTTTAAAAATTTTAATAATATTTAATTATACAATAATTAATCTAGTCATTAATTTGAAGTTTCTTTAAATCCATAATATTTAATTGCTATGTAATACGTACAAAATTCTACAAAATAGGGAAGTTGTTGGAGTTGGAGCAAAAAAATTATAGAGATTTTACTTTTTGCTTCCCCATCTTATAAAAATTTTGGAGAAGCTGTTGGAGATGCCTATATATTCCCACCACTCACCCTGCCACTGCCACCTAGTACAATTTTCTTATGCATTACGTATTTCCCATGCATTTCCATAATTTCATGCACCATAACTGCGGTCCACATGTATTTCTCATGCATCTCCACCTAGCGTTCACATGTCAATTTTATGGTGTTCTTCACTCATAAATTGCCACCAAACTCTTACTTATTTCATGAGCCGCCAACCATTCTGCCAATAAATTCTTGAAGTAAGTTGTAGATAAAATGCCAATAAATGCCCTCCTCCTTCAATACTAGGCCATAAAATTCAACTTTTAGAATTTTTGACAATTTCTTGAACCTTAAACTTGTCGTTGCTTTAGATGAGATGAGGTGGTCACAGAAGTGATTATTTATCTACACTAACTTAGTTCTGTAATTAGTGTATAGGTAATTTTTCATGTTTCTAGAAACATTATCACGACCTAATTAATGTGTTTTTGTGTCTTGGGTTGGGTCACGCGCACAACCCAGCTTCAACAAAGATGAAATTACCAATGAAGTTTGGATTTGAGTTGTGCCTCCATCACTGCAACGTTCGCCGAGTAGGCAATGTCCTGAAACTTTTATTGGTCTCCCAACACGGCCTACACAAATCAACAGCAACTGGCAACGTCCTTATCCTTTTGTTGGTCACCGGCCTTCTTACGAGCAAACCCGAGCGGACCTCCCGAACAGAACTGTCATCGGCCTTCTTGGAAACAAATCAAAGTGATCCTCCCAAACGGAACTGTAGCCTGCCTTCCTGAAATCAAATCCGAGCAATCCTCCCAAATGAAACTGTCGAGCCCTTTTGAAAGCAAATTCAAGCGATCCTCCCGAGCGGAATTGTCTCCGGCCTTCTAGCAATGGCGGAGCCACATATTTGGGGGGGGGGGGGGGGGGGGGGTGGGTTGCCCCTAGAGAATTTTGGAAGTCTATAAATATTATATACTAATTTGGTTATTTTGTGAGGAGTTAAGGACCAAGTGTGATATTTTTACACCAAACTAGTGAAAAATATTAAAAGGGTAAATTGCGCTAGTAGTCATAAATCTTTACTTTTCATTACAAGTTGTGTCCTCAACCTCTCAACTATTGCATATTCATCCAAAATCATTGTTTGGCATTGTAAATTCGCCATTTTATCAGCAGTTAACGTTGTTAGTGACTAAATTGAGACAAATATATAACAATTGAGAATTTAGAGATGAATTTATAATAAAAAGTAAATATTTTAAATAATTATTTAAATAATTTTTTTCTCCTAGATTTTGACCGTTGCTAATCTTGCATTTGCCTAGCCCACCCGAGCCTAAAAACTTGGCTTCGCGCCACCGCCTTCTAGGAATCAAATCTGAGTGATCTTCCTGAACAAAGAGAGGAGAGATGGTTCAATATGACAGGGTAATAGCAATATGGCAATGTCATAATTTTATGTTATTGGAGGCCCAAATACATGCAGTGGAAAAGTGAGTCTAGTTGAGTAATTGAAATAACACGTTACTGCGTGCCATTTAATGTAAAACAAACAAGCATCAGGATAAGTTGTGAACACATTGACCTATATCCACTCTGGACCCAACTTTGACGTCTTTGTTTTTTAAATAAATAATTTTGTATTTTAAAACTATGCTTCAGTTAGCTTTCCACTCTCAATTTTTAAAATGCACTAATTTCATTTTTTTAACTTTTCTTTCATTTGGAGTCAATATCATTTAATGAAGCTTAGTGATATGCTATTTTTAATAATTGACTCATAGCCAGAGTTTTTTTTTTAACACAAAATTAATAGTACAAGGTATAGGGTTCAAGAAGTTGCAATTATAATTGAGGAATATCAACTTGTTTGATACCAGATAAATGTCAACTTTTTTGAAACGAAGAGGCAACTGAATCTAGGATCAAGGCATTGTAAAATATTAGAAAGGGAAAAAGGGGAAGAGATTCAATGTCTGACATTGGGAAGGGAACCAATGTAACTTTACCCCCAACTGAGGTGGCGGGACTCATAGCCAGGGGTAATGAAGCAATGAACTTTCATAAACAATAGTTATAATAATAATAATAATAATAACAAAAAGTGTACAGATCATCCATGTTACATCATCTTCCCAACGCATATGATGACGAATTGGCTACTCAATAGTGTCCCCACAAGACTTGTTGCTAGTTATCATGTCCACAAGTTTCCAGGACTGCTTCATTGTTGCTACCAGTATAAGGTTAGTTTGTGTTCATATTAGCGTCCATTGGATCAGTTAGCTTACACTCCTTCGCTCTTTTATTGGAGATTAAAAAAGTAAAAAATTTTGTGTGTCGTCTTTTATATATTTTTTTAATTTTTTTCCAAATAAATTAAGGAAGTTAAAAAAATTAGATATTAAAATAATAGTTTGAAGAATAATATGAAAAAATAAGTTACAAAGTATAAAAATATTATAAAAATTTTAGACAGCTTAAAAAAGAAAATGAAGCAAGATTTGTGAGACAGAGAGTAATATTTTTTTGACAGAGATTTTCTAGAGAAAATTAGGTTAAGAAGGTGCCAAATATAGCTAGTTCTATATAATACTATATTTGTCTCAAGTTGTTTGCACAATTTCAGTTTTTTAATTTAAGTCTATCTTAAATTTATTTATACTAATATTTCATAAAAGTTTTAAAAAATTTGTATTTAAAAACTATAAGTTAAAATTTTTTTATCAAACATTAATATAAATAAATTTAAGTCAAAAAAATGAAATTGTGTAAAGAACTTGAGACGGAGGCAACATTGTACAACAAACTAAGACCATTGAGTTGTTCAAATTACGAGTTAATGTCACAAGGTATAGAAAACAGACTACTCAGTGGGAGCTCAAGGGTGGCACAAGAAGGCAGGCAGAGCAGATGGACCGGTTCAGAGCTTGGAGAGATGGAAGAAAATATGCAGAGGTTGTCGGAGGTAACTCAAAGGAAACAGATGAAGAGCAGAAGTCGAAATGTGGAGATGGTTCAAAAGGTAAGACGGGTGATTCAGACTAGAAGGAATGGACAGGGATAGAGGTAAAACCAAGAACAGAAGAACTGATGCGGTTACATCAGTGCGTAGTCGGTGAAGTAAAACAGTTTGAATTCATAAGCCAACTTCAATAGTTGATGAAATTAGAAGGTTTTAGCAACTGCAAAGTCAAATATGTGGGAGGTAAAAGAGTCTTAATTGAATGTAGTTCAAAAGAAGCGGTAGACAGAACTATGGAAGACGGAGCAGACTGGTTTGAGGAATGGTTTGAGTGGGTCACTCCGTGGTCTTCGTAGCTTAAGCATCCGGGGAGAGTTGTTTGGTTGAATGTGGAGGGAATTCCCCTGCACGCCTGGTGCAAAGATGTGTTTGCAACAATCGGAGGTTTCTGGGGAGATATCATTTCTGTGGAAAGCTTAACTATTCATAAAGAACATGTGTGTCTAGGAAAAGTTTGTGTGTTAGTGCATTGTATGGAAACAATAGCGCTGGTGTTGAGAATTAAAGTGGATTCCCAATTTTATGATGTTAGAGTATATGAAGATTTTTATCATTTAGTCGACTTCGGTCCAAGATACAGTTCTTCATCACAACTAGTTTCTGAAGATGAGGCGGATGAGTCGGCAAACGAGGCAAGCTGTGAAGAAGACGAAGCTGATGTAGACGTTGATGAGCTGAGTATGGAGGAAAATGACAAGTTGGAAGACGGTTCGAGAAGTGGTAAGGTTGGCACAGTTTTCCAGGAGAAAACCGAGTCTCATAGCTCTGGAAATTTGGAAGCTTGGCGGTTGGATCAAGTTCCAAAGGATAGCAGCTTTGTAGGCGACGGAGGGAAACTTTCAGGCGACTCGATTTTAAAGGTAAATCTACCCTTTGACCGTGAAGAAGAAAGTGGATCCGAAAATACAGAAGGGTTGGGCCTGACTATTAGAGAAAACAGAAACGCAACTCGGAGGCCCAAAGAACAAAGGGTAAGGCTGGGCTGGTGAAGGACAGAAAAAAAAACAAGTTGATTATTGAGGTGTACAGGGCCTAGGAGGTAAAAGGGACAGGAGGGTCAGAGACAACGTTTACTGAGTGCTGTCGAAAAACGGAGAGAACGCAGAGCATTAAACAGAGCAGGAGAAAGAGCAAATCTAAGTTCGTAACAGAGGTGATGCAGAACTCGGGAGGGGGGTACGGTGAAGTAGGATTGAGATCGACGAAAGCCATGGCAAGCGTCCCACCTATAGGAGCGAGAAGAAAAAAGATCCAAGGATGCAATTCACAGAAGATCCAGGACTGCAAAGCTAAGTCTGGAACTGATCTAACCGCAGAAGTGGAAGTTGCTAGTGAGTCCATAGATGATTCAGTGATAGAGCGCTGTAACGCAAAGATACTGGAGATCGGAAGCAGGAAAGGTGAGGAGTCTACAGAAATAATGGAAAGCTTGGACAGAGAAATCGAATCCGTCAAGAAAGCAGGTGAGTTAGTTGGTTTTAATATGAATATTGCAGATGTTAGTGGGCTGGAGGAGTTGGTAGCAGGAAGGGTAGGAGGACTAGTGGGATAATGGGGTTGGTTGCAAAAGGTTTGTGCGGTAGGGGGAGCGGTAAAAATCCATGAAGGTTATGTCGTTAAATATCAGAGGAATAGGGAGGAGTCTGAAATATAGATTATTGAGGGAGCATTGCTTTAATGAGAAAATTGATTTTCTTGGGCTACAGGAAACGATTTTCTCTGGAGATTTGGAAGAAGCAAGTAAAAAAGTGGCATCTTTCTGGTACTCGACAGAGTTTGACTTTGTCAAGAAGGATGCTTGTGGTAAATCAGGGGGCTTGATGTGTGTTTGGAATACAAAGGTGTTCCATAAAACCAATCATTTTTCTAGAGAAGGATTTGTGGGTGTGTCAGGAACTTAGGGCAGAAACTCTGTCTTCGTAAACTTTATAAACGTTTATGGGCCTCAAGGGGTAAGGAAAAACTGGAAGTTTGGAGACAAATCTCAGAAATAATGGGGAGAGGCTCAGGTGTATGGCTGGTTTTCGGAGACTTTAATGCAGTAAGGTCTAGAGAAGAAAGGCACGGCAGTGGTTTTGATGCGGAAGGTGCTGAAACTTCAACGATTTCATTAGCGGAGTTGGGTTGCAAGAGATCCAAATGGGGGAAAAGAAGTTTACCTGGTTCCAAAAGGATGCATCTAAGATGAGCAAATTGGATCGATTCTTGGTGTCTCACGATTTTTTCCAGTGGTGGCCAAAGGCAGTTGTAGTAGCATTGAAGAGAAATATTTCAGATCATGTTCCTTTGTTGCTGAAGTTGAACCTGGCAGACTTCAGACCTGTTCCTTTTCGATTTTTCGATGCTTGGATGGAGCATAGTCAACTGCAAGAGTTGGCTAAAAAGGTGTGGTTGGAGTGTGACATTGCTGGGTCTCTAAGGGTTGTCCCCAAAGAGAAGCTAAAATTCTTGAAACAGGAGTTAAAGCTGTGGAAGAGTAAAACTTTTGGTAACGGGAACGATCAAACTGAAGACTTGAAGATTGAAATAGAGAAGTGGGACTACCTGGTAGAATCTAGGGAGCTGCAGGAGGACGAGAAGATAAAGAGAGCCGAAGCTTGGTGGAGATATGCTGAAAAAGAAAAACTTAAGGAAGTTATTGTGACAGCTCTCCTAGTCAATTAATCAAGTAAGTGTTTATTTACTTTGATTAAGTGTTTATGAAATTAAGTACCTCAAATTAGCGCCTTGTTAAGCAAGTAACATAAGCTTAATCAAGTTAAGTGAGTTCCTAAGTGTGATTTGGCATAGTTAAGTCAAGACCATTAGTTGTTCTAGCTTTTAGAATCATCCTAGTAAGTTTTGACAACTTGTGGCACTAAGTGTTCTTTTTGAGCCATTTAGAACTTAAGTGGCTAAAGTGTTCAAGAAAATTAAGTTTGGGAAGCTCTTTAGTACCTTTTAAAACAAAGAAAAGTGAGTTTGGAGTGTGAGTTGGTGAGCTATTTGAAGCTTTTGAAAGTTTGAGGACTAAAGTGCAAGGGAGGGAAAAGTTGTTTTGAATGCTTATAAGCTAAGTTCCTTCATCCTTAGCCATTAGTTCTAAGTTCCAAATTTTCGTAGCTCCCTCTCCTCTCCCAAATTCACAGCCCAAGCTTCCATTTTCTTGCAAATTCTCATTGAATTAAGGGTGCCCAAGGTGTTAGAAAGATCACTAAGCCCCTTTGCTAGTGTTCTTGCTTCCTTTGATCTTTGGAGCTTGTTTTGGAATCCAATTTTCGTAGGTAAGCTTCTTGAGATCATTTGGTGTGTTTATAGGTTGTTTCTAGAGCTAGAAATGGTCTTGGTTTGATTGGTTTGGGTGCCAAATTTCGTTGGTTTTAGGCTTGGAACTCAAGGAAGCTCAATTGAGCTTAGGAAGCTTTGTTGCATTGCTTGCTTTGTGGCTAAAATTGAGGTAAGGGTTCAAGTAATTAAGCTCAAATAATGCATGGTTTTGTAGCTTTGTATGTTGGGATGAATTAGAAACAAGACCCATTAAGTTTGGATTAGAAATGAGAGAGTTTGAGTAGTTTGTGTACAAGAGCGATGCTGTCGCATAAACCCAGAAAAACAGAATTGGCGACGCGTCGCCAATTCGTCCGTGAATTGGCGCCGCGGCGCCAAGAAGTGAAATTGTACACAGAACGTTTACTCGGCGGCGCCGCGTCGCCAAATGCCAATTTGGCCTCGATTTCCGGCCATCCTAAGATTAACTTAGACTCTCGGTTTCTATCCCTAGGCTATTCTAAGACGTTCCATAGCCTCGGTTGGGTCTAGAATTCGTTCCTAAGGCGGGAATTGTGCGTTATTTGGAAGGTAGTCAAGTTGTGTGGTTAAGTATAAAAGAAATGTGACTTGGTGGCTAAGTAACTCATAGTATTTAAGTTTTTACATGGAAATTAAGGGGATTAAGTGGGTTTTTAGACTCTTTATTGGCCATATAGAGTATCAATTACATATGGTCAATAGAGAGAAAAACCTAAGTCGATCCCAACCAAGCCATTTGGTTTGGTAAGTGAGCCACTAGTAGTATTTTGAGTTAAACCTTGAGGGTTTGACTAGTTAAACCACATAGTAAGACTACCCTGTACAATAAATCAAGGGTAAAGGCGGGTAAGTTTGAGATAGGTGACGACCTACTCTAGAACCCGTAGATGGGACTTAATTGAGGTAAAGTGTCCGGGATACGAGGGCCAGTATCTCAAGTACCTCAGCCGTTTGAGCTCACGGCAAGAATTAAGGCACTTAAGTGCAGAAAGTCCCAAGTGCATGTGTTGTGTGCATTCCATACCATACATCCATACATTGCATTTTTGGCATTTTGTTGATTGTTTGTTGTTTGAATTGCATGTTTGATTGCTTGGTTGCCATATTGCATATTTGTTGCATATTTCTTTGCAGGTATTCAAGAAGGGAATCCTTACTGAGTACTTTTAAGTACTCATTCCCTTAGTTTTATTGTGCAGGATCTAATCCCGGGCCTAATCACTGAAGTGATAGCTGAGGCCTAAGCTTTCTGTTTTGCAGGTATTTTATTGAGAATCCTAGTGATTCTAGTTTCTTGTAGTATAAGTTATGTGCTAACCAAGTTGTGCCTTTACAGTGTAGAGGCTAAGAGTACACAAGAACAAGGTCTAGTGAAGGGCTACACTTGGAGCTTGGCTTAGCTCAAGGTGGGCTCAAGTAAATGATCTTAGTTAGTAGTAATTTTGTCTCTTGTACATAGTACTTTGTGTACTAAGTAAGTTGCCTCTATTGGGATACATTAGGATGTAAATCCATCTTGTTACTTTTGGGTGCATGCTAGAGTTGTAATGTATGCACAAAACTGTTACTTGTAGTTAAAGCAACTAGTATTTCAATGACTTGGTACGTTTTCAGTATGTTTTAATGAAATGCTCGAGCAATGTTTTAATTCAAGACTTTTAAATTTCGGTTGCATTGCCAAGTCAGAAGCATGCATAACTTAATCTGAGTAGGCTAAGTAACTAGTTGCATATAAATTGTTTTAATTTATATTGACGAGTAATAGTTAGCCAACTGTAACTAGTGGGATTCATTATCCCTAAGAGCCTACAAGATTAGGGGCACTGGGCCCCGTTCCGTCACAGAAAATTGGTATCAGAGCCGGTTAATGTTCCTAGTAGAGGCAATAAGTGAACTAAGATCAAAGTGTTCTTGTGTTAAGTGTGGTTAGTACTGCTTATAAGTTGCTCTGGATATGGTCTTCTGGCTGTGGTTGCAGGTATGGTGAACACACGGGCTGGTACTACTGCTGAGGCTCAGGGTTCCGGTGCAGGAACTAGTGATCCTGGTGGATCAGATATGAGGGAGGTGGTTTCCTTGTTGAGGAGACTTAATGAGTCGATGGACCGGATGCTACATGGCATGGCCATTTTGCTTGAAGAGCGTGCTCAACCTCCAGTACAGGGGGAGACCTTGGAGGACCCTAATGGGGTAAGGGCCGAAGTGCACCAAGGCCCAACGGTGCACCAAGGTCAGGGGAGAAATCCCCCGCCCCAGGGGCAAGTGCAAGGTCAGGAACCGTCTAATGAGCATGTTCAAGTGGAGTCCAGTGAGGACAGTGAAGAGGACAGTGAGGAGGAAGATGAGGAGGACATCCATCCAAGGAGGAGACGGAGGAGACCCGTCATTCCAGACCATATGGGACTTGTTTCCTTATGCCGGGACATCAATACTCCCAAGTTTAATGGCATAGGAGATCCCGATATGGCTGAAGGGTGGTTGTATCAGATTAATGAGATCTTCAAAAACATGAAGTTGGATGACAAAGTAAAGATGGATTTGGTGCCTTTCTTTTTAGAAGGCAAGGCGTCATTATGGTGGAAGGATGTCATGGAAAGGCTTGATGCTTATAATGAAGGGAGGATCGGGCAAAGGCCTAAAGAACTTGATTGGATTGAATTCGAGAAGGAGTTTCGAAATGAATTCAATAGTGAGGCTGCCCAGGATCAAAAGCGGATTGAGTTTGATGAACTAATCCAGGGAAGGCTAACAGTTCATGAGTATGAAAGGAAGTTTAGTTCTCTTTTTCGGTATGCACCTCATTTGGCCGGAAAAGATGAACTAAAAGCAAAGAAGTTCATTCGTGGACTTAGGGTGGAGTTGAGGAGTTTTCTGACAGTGATAGGAGTTCGGACCTATCATGAGGCTGTCCAAAAAGCCTTAGTGTTGGAAAGGGAGTTGATGGAAGCAAAATCCAATGAAAAGGCCGTTGAGCCAAGGGTTCCGGTACATTCAAGGTTAATGGATAAAAGGCCTAGTGTGGGAGGTGATCAAGGACCTTCCAAGAAAATCAAGAAAGCTGCAAAGGGCCGTTGTCCTAAGTGTCAGAGATTTCATGGTAACAAACCTTGTACCCTTGGAACCGATCTCTGTAATTACTGCCGTCAGCCAGGACATTGGGCGAAGGAGTGCCCAAGGCTTAGGCAAGACCAAGGTCAAGGACGACCGGGAGCATCAGGAGTTGGTAGTACTGGTAGTACTTTTGTCAGAGTTCCTCCTGTGCCACCACGAGTTTTTGCACTGGCAAGCCAGGTATCCAGAGAACCTACAGCTGTGCAAGGTAACTTTAATGTTCAGGATAGTAGTATTAGAATTCTGTTTGATACTGGTGCTACTATTTCTGTCATTACTCTAGGCATGGTTGTTAAGTTTGGTTTGCATAGAACTGTGCTTGATGAAATGATGTTCATTAAGTCAGTGGGGAGTAACCTTGTGTTTACCAATGAAATGGTTGTGGGATATCCTTTGGAATTAGGAGGTAGTAAATTTTTAAGTGACCTTTGGGTCTTGGCCTCAATTCCTTATGATATTGTCCTTGGAATGGATTGGTTAAGTAAGTTTAAGGCCCAGATTGACTGTGCGGGTTGTAAGGTCACTCTTGAGGATGCCTCAGGGGTAAGTATAATTTGCACAGGCGGTTTGGCAAGTAGTGTAAAGAGTTTGCACCTCAAGTTATTGGAGTCCATTCCCGTTCCGAGTGAGTTGGTCGCTTGCTCATTGAACGGAGTGGCAGTCGAGGAGCAACTCAAGGAAATTCAAGTAGCCAATCTATTTCCAGAAGTTTTTCCTGTAGACCTCCCAGGGTTACCTCCAAGAAGGGAGATTGAATTCTCCATACATTTACAGCCTGGGGCAGAACCAATTTCCATACCCCCTTATAGAATGTCAGCGCCTGAAATGGATGAGCTGAAAAAGCAATTAGAAGAGTTGCTTGAGAAAGGCTTTATTAGGCCAAGTATTTCCCCGTGGGGTGCTCCAGTGTTGTTTGTAAAGAAAAAGGATGGAACCTTAAGGTTGTGTATAGACTATAGAAAACTGAATGCAGTAACGGTAAAGAATAAGTACCCATTGCCCAGAATTGATGATCTATTTGATAGATTAAGAGGGGCGAAGGTCTTTTCAAAAATAGACCTAAGGTCTGGATATTTCCAGATAAGAGTTAGGGATGAGGATATCCCGAAGACTGCATTCAGGACTAGGTATGGGCATTATGAGTATACCGTTATGCCGTTTGGAGTGACTAATGCTCCGGCAGTTTTCATGGATACCATGAATCGGATTTTTAGGCCCTACCTAGATCAGTTTGTTGAGGTGTTTATTGATGATATTTTGGTGTATTCCCCGACTCCCCACGAGCATGAAAAACATTTAGAGATAGTTTTGCAAGTACTCAAGAGTAATCAGTTTTATGCCAAACTATCTAAGTGCCAGTTCTGGGCAAGTGAAATTCCTTTCCTTGGACATATTATAAATGCTCAAGGATTAAGTGTGGACCCAGAAAAGGTAAAGGCTGTGGTGGAGTGGAAACGCCCAACAACTGTAACTGAAGTTAGGAGTTTCTTGGGTTTGGCAGGCTATTATCGAAGGTTTATTGAAAAATTCTCTATAATAGCTTCGTCATTGACCGCCTTGACAAAGAAGGCACAGAAGTTTATTTGGACTCCTAAGTGTGAGGAGAGTTTCCAGGAGCTTAAGGAAAGGTTAATTTCTGCTCCCATCTTAATCCTACCAGATCCGCATGAGACTTTTGTGGTTTATACCGATGCATCTGGGACAGGATTAGGATGTGTGTTGATGCAGGATAAGCAAGTGATTGCATATGGGTCTAGGCAGTTAAGGCCTAACGAGTTGAATTACCCAGTGCATGATCTTGAGTTAGCAGCAGTTGTGTTTGCTTTAAAGCTCTGGAGACACTACCTTATGGGAAGGTCCTTTAAGATCTTTACAGACCATAAAAGTCTGAAGTACTTATTTACCCAAAAGGATCTTAACATGAGGCAGAGAAGATGGGTCGAGTATATCAAGGATTATGATTGCTCGATAGACTATTGTTCAGGTAAAGGCAACGTGGTTGCTGATGCCTTGAGCCGTAAGTATTCTGGGGTAATTCTCTCCAAGGATCAAGTAACACAAACCTCAAAAGATCCTAGTGCAGAGCAATTCACAGTTTTATATGAATTGTGGAGAGAATGGGAAATGGCTCAAGTCATGGTCCTTGAAATTCAGTCAGCATGGTTGACTAGAGTTAAGCAAGCTCAAGAAAGTGATTCGAGCTTGAAAAGAATTTCTGGGGAGGAAAAGCATGGTACTGTACTGAAAGAATTTCAGTACAAGGATGGGTTACTTTATTTTGGTGACCGGCTCTATGTGCCAAGTGAATTAAGGCAACAAGTGTTGCAGGAGGCACATACGAGTAAGTTTAATGTTCACCCTGGTGTGAATAAGATGTACCATGACCTTAGGACTCATTTTTGGTGGCCAAAGTTTAAGAGAGACATGTATGAATATGTGTCTAAGTGCCTCACCTGTCAAATGGTGAAGGCAGAGCACCAAAGGCCATCAGGAATGTTGCAAAGTTTACCACTCCCAGAAAGGAAATGGGGATCCATCACCATGGACTTCTGTGTTGGGTTGCCAAACACAAGAAGTCAGCATGATTCCATTTGGGTGGTGGTGGATAGGTTAACAAAATCTGCACATTTTATCCCCATTAAAATCACTTATACCATGGAGAAATTAGCCCAGTTGTATATCCGAGAAGTAGTAAGACTTCATGGTATTCCTGATCAGATTGTATCTGATAGAGATCCCCGTTTTGTTTCAAGGTTTTGGAGTGCCTTTCAAAAGGCTATGGGTTCCGCTGTGAACCTAAGTACTGCATATCACCCTCAGACTGATGGGCAGACTGAGCGGGTGATCCAAACCTTGGAAGATATGTTACGAAGTTGTGTGATGGACTTCAAAGGGGATTGGGACCAACATCTGCCTTTGATTGAATTTGCTTATAATAATAGCTATCAAGAAGCTATTAAGATGGCGCCCTACGAGGCTTTGTATGGGCGTAAGTGTGTGACCCCTCATTGTTGGGCAGATAAAGCTGATGAAATAGTTGTTGGTCCAGAAATCATTGCCGAGACCACGGCAAAGATTAAGTTGATCCAAGCAAGGATCAAAGCTGCCTCAGACCGGCAAGCTAAGTACGCCAATGTGCGAAGAAAAGATTTAGAGTTTGAGGTAGGAGACCGAGTACTCCTTAAAGTCTCACCTATGAAAGGTGTGGCTAGGTTTGGTCAAAGGGGTAAGTTGGCACCAAGGTTTATTGGTCCTTTTGAAATTCTCGAAAGGGTAGGAAAAGTGGCTTATCGGTTGGCTTTACCGCCAAGTTTAGCCCATGTTCATAATGTGTTTCATGTGAGTACCTTAAGGAAGTGCATTGTGAACTCTGGGCAAGTGTTAACCCCGCCCACTATTCCCTTGAGAGAGGACCTAAGTTATGAGGAACATCCTATCAAGTTTCTTGACCGTCAAGTCCGGAAACTAAGGACCAAACGGATCCCAATGGTCAAGGTACTATGGTCTAACCATGGGGAGGAAGAGGCCACTTGGGAGACCGAGCAGGATATGCTAAGGCAATATCCAAGTCTGTATGCTCAATTAAGTCAGAATTTGGAGGACCAAATTTCTGAAGGAGGGGAGGATGTGACAGCTCTCCTAGTCAATTAATCAAGTAAGTGTTTATTTACTTTGATTAAGTGTTTATGAAATTAAGTACCTCAAATTAGCGCCTTGTTAAGCAAGTAACATAAGCTTAATCAAGTTAAGTGAGTTCCTAAGTGTGATTTGGCATAGTTAAGTCAAGACCATTAGTTGTTCTAGCTTTTAGAATCATCCTAGTAAGTTTTGACAACTTGTGGCACTAAGTGTTCTTTTTGAGCCATTTAGAACTTAAGTGGCTAAAGTGTTCAAGAAAATTAAGTTTGGGAAGCTCTTTAGTACCTTTTAAAACAAAGAAAAGTGAGTTTGGAGTGTGAGTTGGTGAGCTATTTGAAGCTTTTGAAAGTTTGAGGACTAAAGTGCAAGGGAGGGAAAAGTTGTTTTGAATGCTTATAAGCTAAGTTCCTTCATCCTTAGCCATTAGTTCTAAGTTCCAAATTTTCGTAGCTCCCTCTCCTCTCCCAAATTCACAGCCCAAGCTTCCATTTTCTTGCAAATTCTCATTGAATTAAGGGTGCCCAAGGTGTTAGAAAGATCACTAAGCCCCTTTGCTAGTGTTCTTGCTTCCTTTGATCTTTGGAGCTTGTTTTGGAATCCAATTTTCGTAGGTAAGCTTCTTGAGATCATTTGGTGTGTTTATAGGTTGTTTCTAGAGCTAGAAATGGTCTTGGTTTGATTGGTTTGGGTGCCAAATTTCGTTGGTTTTAGGCTTGGAACTCAAGGAAGCTCAATTGAGCTTAGGAAGCTTTGTTGCATTGCTTGCTTTGTGGCTAAAATTGAGGTAAGGGTTCAAGTAATTAAGCTCAAATAATGCATGGTTTTGTAGCTTTGTATGTTGGGATGAATTAGAAACAAGACCCATTAAGTTTGGATTAGAAATGAGAGAGTTTGAGTAGTTTGTGTACAAGAGCGATGCTGTCGCATAAACCCAGAAAAACAGAATTGGCGACGCGTCGCCAATTCGTCCGTGAATTGGCGCCGCGGCGCCAAGAAGTGAAATTGTACACAGAACGTTTACTCGGCGGCGCCGCGTCGCCAAATGCCAATTTGGCCTCGATTTCCGGCCATCCTAAGATTAACTTAGACTCTCGGTTTCTATCCCTAGGCTATTCTAAGACGTTCCATAGCCTCGGTTGGGTCTAGAATTCGTTCCTAAGGCGGGAATTGTGCGTTATTTGGAAGGTAGTCAAGTTGTGTGGTTAAGTATAAAAGAAATGTGACTTGGTGGCTAAGTAACTCATAGTATTTAAGTTTTTACATGGAAATTAAGGGGATTAAGTGGGTTTTTAGACTCTTTATTGGCCATATAGAGTATCAATTACATATGGTCAATAGAGAGAAAAACCTAAGTCGATCCCAACCAAGCCATTTGGTTTGGTAAGTGAGCCACTAGTAGTATTTTGAGTTAAACCTTGAGGGTTTGACTAGTTAAACCACATAGTAAGACTACCCTGTACAATAAATCAAGGGTAAAGGCGGGTAAGTTTGAGATAGGTGACGACCTACTCTAGAACCCGTAGATGGGACTTAATTGAGGTAAAGTGTCCGGGATACGAGGGCCAGTATCTCAAGTACCTCAGCCGTTTGAGCTCACGGCAAGAATTAAGGCACTTAAGTGCAGAAAGTCCCAAGTGCATGTGTTGTGTGCATTCCATACCATACATCCATACATTGCATTTTTGGCATTTTGTTGATTGTTTGTTGTTTGAATTGCATGTTTGATTGCTTGGTTGCCATATTGCATATTTGTTGCATATTTCTTTGCAGGTATTCAAGAAGGGAATCCTTACTGAGTACTTTTAAGTACTCATTCCCTTAGTTTTATTGTGCAGGATCTAATCCCGGGCCTAATCACTGAAGTGATAGCTGAGGCCTAAGCTTTCTGTTTTGCAGGTATTTTATTGAGAATCCTAGTGATTCTAGTTTCTTGTAGTATAAGTTATGTGCTAACCAAGTTGTGCCTTTACAGTGTAGAGGCTAAGAGTACACAAGAACAAGGTCTAGTGAAGGGCTACACTTGGAGCTTGGCTTAGCTCAAGGTGGGCTCAAGTAAATGATCTTAGTTAGTAGTAATTTTGTCTCTTGTACATAGTACTTTGTGTACTAAGTAAGTTGCCTCTATTGGGATACATTAGGATGTAAATCCATCTTGTTACTTTTGGGTGCATGCTAGAGTTGTAATGTATGCACAAAACTGTTACTTGTAGTTAAAGCAACTAGTATTTCAATGACTTGGTACGTTTTCAGTATGTTTTAATGAAATGCTCGAGCAATGTTTTAATTCAAGACTTTTAAATTTCGGTTGCATTGCCAAGTCAGAAGCATGCATAACTTAATCTGAGTAGGCTAAGTAACTAGTTGCATATAAATTGTTTTAATTTATATTGACGAGTAATAGTTAGCCAACTGTAACTAGTGGGATTCATTATCCCTAAGAGCCTACAAGATTAGGGGCACTGGGCCCCGTTCCGTCACAGTTATGATCAAGCAAAAATCACGTGTTAAATGGGCCATTGAGGGGGATGAAAACTCTAGCTTTTTCCATGCTTCTGTAAGAGGGAGAATAAGGAGGAATAATATCACAGGCCTGAATATTAATGGAAAATGGAGGGAGGAGCCAAGTGAGATTAAAGGGGAGGTGTACAACTTCTTTCAGAAAAATTTCCAGGAGAAGGTGGATTTTCGCCCATGTTTCAGAAGTAGCGGATTCAAGAAGCTTTCGGATGAGCTAAAGCAGAGTTTAGAAGAGCCGTTCACAGATGTTGAAATCAAAGAAGCAGTGTGGCAGTGTGGAGGATCCAAAGCCCCGGGTCCGAATGGTTTCACTTTTAATTTCTTCAAGAGACATTGGGAGATAGTTGGGCCGGATATTATTAGGTTTGTTAAGCATTTTGGGAGAGTAGGAAAATTAGAAAGGGGATGCAATTCCTCGTTTGTGACCTTGGTGCCAAAGAGTAAAAATCCGATTACTCCTAGGGAATATAGGCCGATCAGTCTCATTGGTTGTAAATACAAGATCATTGTGGAGGTGTTGGCAGAGAGGTTGAAAAGAGTAATTCCCTTATTGATTAGTGATGTGCACTCGGGGTTTATAAAAGGAAGGCAAATTCTTGATGGGGTTTTGATTACAAATGAGCTGATCGCCCAAGCTAAAAGAGAAAACAAGAAAATGTTGTTGTTTAAGGTTGATTTTAAGCAGGCGTATGACTCTCTAAACTGGAAGTTCTTGGATTCTATTATGGAGCAAATGAACTTTGGTCAGGTGTGGAGGAGATGGATTATGGCCTGCTTAGAAAGTGCAAAGGTTTCAATTCTTGTAAATGGCAGCCCAACGCCGGAGTTTCAGATGGAGAAAGGAGTTCGTCAAGGTGATCCTGTGTCTCCCTTTTTATTTTTTATAGCGGCGGAAGCTCTCCATGTAGTGGTAGTGGAGGCGGAAAGGAAGAATATTTTTGCCCGAGTAAGAGTGGGTGTAAGTCAGATATCTATTTCTCACATACAATACGCCGATGATACTCTATTCTTAGGTGGTTGGTCCTTAGAAAATGGTAGAAACCTGGTAAGACTCCTAGATTGCTTTCAGTTTTCCTTGGGGTTAAAAGTAAACTTAACGAAAAGTAAGATATTCGGTGTAGGGGTCAACCAGGAGGAGGTGGTGAAAATGGCCAATCTGATCGGGTGTGGTACTGAAAAGTTACCGTTTACATATCTGGGCCTTCCAATTGGAGCAAATATGAAGAGAGTTCAGGCTTGGCAGCAGGTTATTGAGAAGGTAGAAAGGAGATTGTGCACTTGGAAGGCAAAGACTCTGTCATATGGCGGTAGATTGACCTTGTTAAAATCAGTTTTGGGAAGCTTACCCTTGTTCTTTTTCTCATTGTTTCATGCTCCTCTCTCGGTGACTAAAAAGTTGGAAAGTACAAGATGCCAGTTTTTTTGGGGGGGTTTAAGAAAGGGTAAAAAGACAGCTTGGGTAGAGTGGAGTAAGGTGTTAGCTAAAAAGGAGGTAGGGGGCTTGAGTGTGGGTAGTCTAAGGGCAAAAAATTTGGCCTTGCTCGGGAAGTGGTGGTGGCGTTTTACGACAGAGGAGGATGCGCTGTGGGTCAAAATTATTAAGGCTATTTTTGGAGAAAATGGCGGGGTAGATAGGGTGTCGAGTGAGAAAATGTTTTCTGGAGTTTAGGGGAGCATTCAAAAATAGGTAGTGATGCGCAGCAGCATCTTCGTGGGGTGACATTGAGACTTGTGGAGGAACTTCTTGAGAGGGAGACCGCCTGGAGGCCAGGTTGCCTAGGGGAGCGTGCCTGCAAAGCTTAGGAAAAGAGGGTTAGGAGGTGCCCGGAGTGTGTTTCCAGGGAGGAGCCTCCGATGGTTAGTGGTGCTGAGAGAAAATGGAGGAATAGCATTAGGAGACTGGGTGGGCTTACCTGTTTGTATTTTCTCAGGGAGGGGGAGTTGGATTATTTGCCAACCATTTGCTAGGGTTTGTTTCCTAGTATTTATAAGAATGTCCAGCCTGTTCAGATCATGACACGTGTTCGGTCGGATGTTCTCTGAATTTCTGGGCATAGGGGACAAGTAGCCGGTGGTAGGCTCCTTGAGCCTTGAACCGAGACAGGCCATGACGTGACCTGGATGGCATTGGCGTGTCAGACCGCCGTTTGAGGCGATCCGTAGCGTCTCTGGGCGACATGTCAGAGGCTCCTTAAATGCTCCTGCCGTACTCCCGAGGTCCCTGGCCGAGGTCATCCTCTGGTACGGACGGTGCCTCTTTGGGAAATATGCCCGCAGTTCGGGGGTTCCCTGATTCAGGGGTTCTGCCTTTGGGGATCTTCTTCGGCTCGCACTAGCGGGTGTTTCTCTTCCGAAGGCGATCTGTTTAGTACCTCGGGGGGCTAATAATATCCTCAAGTCTCCTGACGTCTCGAGCTCGGGATCTTCGGCTTTGCTTCCGAGGTGCGTGATTCCACTTTCCTCGGGTAGCGCCAGGTTTCCAGGCCGTTCTCTCGGCAGGGAGTTCGGCAAGATAGAGGTGACAGCCCTTCGGCTATCACATGCCCTCCTCTGGAAAGCTGAAGTGATAACTTTGGTTTTGTAGTTTTTCTGAGGATGTTCTTTGGGAGTTTTTCAGGGAGCACAACCTGTTCCGAAGATGCACCTTTTGCCCGAAGTTATGGGCTGTTCGGCCATAGCCTGTTTTTTGGTGTCTTTGAGGCAACCTGCTTATTTTTTTTTGCAGGTCTGTGTAACGTCGTGTCTTATGACCAGGCATGTCAATCTAAGCGGCGTGTCCCAGTTTTTTAGGGATGTCAGAAGGCGCGTACCCTATTTTGGCGCGGCGGCTGACACGTGGCGCATTGTCATTTGAGGGGAGTCGTGTCGGTTACAGAGAGCGCGTCTTTTTGGCTGCAAAGAGCAGTTATGGTGACGGTTTGCCTTCAAAGGGTACTTATGACGCCGATTCGACTAGCCACTTCCGGCCTATATATAGCCTATTCCATCATAAGTTCCCTTTTTGCTTTTGCTTCTGCTATTTTCCCTGCTTGCCATTGCTTTTGCGCTTTCTCTTGTTTTTTGCGGCGGAGCTGTTTTAACAGAGTTTTTCCGGCAATCTTTCACGACAGCGACTTCAAACCCAGATTTTGGCAAGTCTTTTGGTGGGTTTTTGTTTTCCAGACTCTTCTGATTTTTAGAGTTTTTTCTGGAACTTGTTTTCTTGCCTTTTTCCGAACCCATTTTCCTGCCAATATGCCTATTCCCGAGAGCTGGCAGCCTCTTTTATCTCATCCTTGCTGCACCACCCTCGAAAAACTAAAGAAGTGGAAGAAAAAATTCTTTCTCCCCTCGTATGCCGTTACGAGGCTTCCATGATCTGACCACTTTAGTTTTTCAAACCGTAGTAACGAGGTTACCGTTTTCTGAGCCCAGCTAAAGGCCGGACTTCGGTTCCCTCCTCCGAAGATGGTTTGTGACTTTTGCCAATTTCATGGCATTGCCGTAAATCAGCTTCCGCCGAACTCGTACTGCTATTTTAACGCCTTCCTCTATATGTGTGGCGTCTTCGGGATACAACCCCATTTTGTGATTTTTATGCAGTACTATAAGCTCTCCGTGGTCCCGAAGGGTGGCTTTTACTTCATGCTACCTCGGGAATCCGGGAGCAAAAAGTATATGTTCACCTTTGCCACTAAGGACAGCTGGCGAGGGTCGCAACAAAAATTCTTCTTCCTGAAAATGGAGAAGGCCTGGTTGGATGTTCCGACCACATGGGCTCGGGGAACGCTGAAGATGGACGTCGTAGATCCGAGGATACTGCTGACTCCAGAGTTGGCTCCCGTATTCGCGGACTTTGATGGCCGTATTCGTGCCGTTTCCGACTGACGTCCCGAGGTCCCTTCGCGCCCTCTCTACCCCTTCCCAATCAATTGGAGGTTGATGACCGAAGAGGTTCTTCAGGAGTTAGGGGTAGCGAAGGAGCACAAGACGGACCTCAAGATGCCAGCTCCTTCCATCACCGGGAAGGATTCCTGGTTGGTGCAGCTCCTTCGGGAGGAAGTTTCTTATGAAACTTTTTATGGGAGTAAGTTATCTCTGACTCCCGTTGTTATAGCTTTCGTCTCGGACTTACGCTGATGCTTTCTTTCCTTTTCAGAGATGGGCGACAGCACTGCTGCCTTCTACAAGTCCCTCTTCTCCGGCCTGGTTGAGAAGGGCGAGCAAACGAAGAAGGTGGCTTCGCGAAGGCGGAAAACCATTGGTGCTGGACCTTCGGCTAAACGGGCGAAGAAGACTATTCTTCCTCCCCCTTTGGAAAGTATTGGGGAGGAAAGCGAGGAGCCCGAGGTCGCTGCCATCCCGTCGCCCGAGGTTGCTGCTGATGTCCCTTCGGCCGACGTCCCTCCTTAGAGCCCCACCGCGTCGCAGGCTTTTCTGGATGTCGTGGTGGAGGCCCCTTCTGCCGAGGAGCGGCGTAAACGCAAGGGTAAAGGGATCTCTACCGAGGAGGCCCTTGCTTCCGACGATGACGTCGTTGAGGTGCCGCCAAGTTCACTTTTTCAGATGAAGTGTAATGCCTTTGTTTTCCGAAGTTCTTTTTGTCCTGACCAATTGCTCGTTTTGCCATGCAGAGGAGTTACTTACTCCAAGTTGGGCGGCCAAACACGCCCAGAAGTGAGCCCTTCGTGATGCCAAAGTCCCAAAAGGAAAGATCCCGAAAGAGCCTTTCTGGACGTTTACGGAAGACATGAATTTGTTCTCCGGAGACTGCCCCAAATGGCCAAGGAGATCTCGAAGGGGGTGATTATTGAGGCCTCCTTCAAGGCTATTGCGGCAGCTCATCCGGGCGATGACACCCTCGCAGCGAAGGTTACCGAGCACGCTGCCCAGGTATGCTGGTTTCCCTTTGAAAAATTTTTTCTAAGTGTTTGGCTCTTACTGACCTCGCCTTCATCTTTTTGCAGCTGCTGGCGTACGCTGGCTACCTCAGAGTTCGGGTGGCCAGGCAGATGTAGTTCCGAAATTCGGTCTTAGAGGCCTTAGAGAAAACGAAGGCACGTGTTCAGAACTGGCCGTAAAAAACCTGCAGCTGGCTGATGCTGCGGAAAAGGAGGTTGCCGCCCTTCGGGAGGAGTTCCAAAAGAAAAAAGAAGAGATTTTGAATGACTCCTCCCAGAAGATTTCTGACCTCGGCTCCGAGGTGGCGGGACTCCTTTCGGCCAACGAAGCGCTTCTAAAGGTGAAATCAGAGTCTGAAGACCTCCTAGCGAGGTTGCTGATTGAGAAGAATGCGCTTCATGCTGAGGTCGATTCCTTGAAGAAGGAGCCTGAGAAGAAGAAGAAGATAAAGGCGCTGAAGAAGGAGGTCGCGGACCTGAAGGATGAGCTCGAGGACCTGGAGGTCGAGAATGATAAATCCGACCAGATGACTAAGGTCGCTTTCCAGGACGGATTTTGCCTCGCTCGGCACCAAGTCCTCCAGAGGTTCCCAGATCTGGACCTCTCTTTTTTGGAGGCTTTGAATATTCTCGAGGGGCCTCGATGGTCCTGGTCCAAGATCGAACATCTGAACCTGCCTTCTTCTTTACCGGCGCCCAAGGTGGTAGAGAAGGACGCAGGGGCTGGTGGCTCTTGGGACGCCGAGAATCCTTAGTCTGTTCTAGGATCCTCCGCCTTTTTCTCCTTCTTTTTTCTATTCTTCTTCTTTCTGGCAATCCTTCTTCTTTGTAAGCCGGTTTATCCTTAATGAAGATTTTTTGGCTAAGCCTTTTTGCAAGTTTTTTCATTTCCCATTGTCCCGAACACATACGCTCAAGAGACTTTGGCAAATTGCATCTTCATTCATTATGGCGAGTATCTTTGCGCGATTCGTTGTTTCCCATTTTTCCCGAACATGAATGCTCAAGAGACTTCAACAAAATCATCTGCGCTTTTTTCGGCGGGCACCTTTGCGAAATTCTGGTTTTGTACTTTAAGAATTTCTCTAAGAAACTTCTGTACTTAGAATATTTTTCTAATTTGTACAACACAATTCTTCCGCGAAACCTTAAGCATAGAATTTTTTCAAGGCATCTGAATGCCAAGTATTTTTTAATTCTATGTCATCGGCATCGCCGAGTCTGTACACGCCTTTTCGTACTTCGGCAAGAACCAGATACGGTCCTTCCCAATTGGCGCGAAGTACTCCGTGGGATGGCCTTCGAGGTGCAAAGTTAGCCTTTCGGAGAACGAGGTCTCTCTTCTTGATCCCTTTTGGCCTGGCTCGTAAATTTATGGCCGTGGCCACTCTTTGCTGAAAAGCTTTTCTTCTCAGCTCGACTATTTTTTTGTGTTCACCGACGAGATCAAGCTTTGTTCTTAGGCCGAGGTCGTTTCCATTTTCACCGAATACTTGCACCCGTATTGATGGTCGTACTACCTCGATTGGAATGATGGCCTCTGTACCGAAGACTAGCGAAAAAAGCGTTTCCCCTGTGGCGCTTCGGGGTGTTGTTCGGTAGCTCCATAATACACTTTGGAGTTCTCCTGGCCATTTCCCTTTTGCTTCCCCCAGTCTCTTTTTCAGACCATCTTTTATGGTCCTATTAGATACTTCTACCTGTCCATTGCTTTGGGGGTGAGCTACTGGGGCGAAGTGCATCTTTATTCCGAGGTTGCTGACAAATTCCTGGAATCCTTTGTCTATGAACTGGGATCCATTATCAGCTACTAGCACCCTCAGTATGCCAAATCTGCATACGATGTTCTTCCATATAAACTTCTGCACTTTTTTTGCCGAGATAGTGGCTAGTGGTTCTGCCTCAACCCATTTGGAGAAATAGTCCACTACTACCACGCAGAATTTCACGCCTCCAGGCGCTGTGGGGAGTGGCCCAATAAGGTCTATGCCCCAGACTGGAAACGGCCAGGGATAGTTAGCCGAAGTTACCATTTCCAATGGTGTGCTCTGGATATTCGCGTGTCTCTAGCAACTACCGCATTTCCGGACGAACTGCTTTGCGTCCTTTCTCAGGGTAGGCCAGAAGTATCCTTAGCGAAGTATTACTGCTGCAAGGGCGTCGGTTCCGATGTGCAAACCACAAACGCCTTCGTGGACTTCTTCGAGGATCATTTCAGTATCCTCCTCATCCACACATCTTTGCAGCGGATTTGCGTATCCCTACCGATATAACTTTTCACCGATTAGGAAAAATCGGCTTGAGCATCTTCGCAGCTTCGCAGCGTCGCTGGGGTCTTCGGGGAGCACATTTTCTGCGAGATACCTTTTTATTGGGTTTTTCCAACCTTTTCTCGAGGTTACTATGCTCAGCACTGCGATGCTCGGATGGTCCAGCACCTCGGTGTATGTTTTTGATTTTGCCAAGCTATCTGCCTCGGTGTTATTTCTCCGAGGTATGTTCTCAATCCGTACGGCGTCAAACTCTTGGATGAGTTTTGCTACCAGCTCGTGGTATTTTGCCAAGGTTGGGTTCTTTGCCCCGTAGTCTCCTACCGTCTGTCGGACCACTAGCTGGGAATCGCCGTGGGCTTTTAAGTTTCTTACGCCAATTTTTCTGGCTAGGCCCAGTCCCGCTATGAGGGCTTCATACTCAGCCACATTATTAGTGACGTTGAAGCTGAACTTGATGGCCTTCATTACCTCTAGGCCTTCGGGGCCTCTGATAATTATCCCAGCTCCTTGGTGTTCGGACGCCGAGGCTCCGTCAACATGCAAGGTCCATTCTGGCTCACCTTCGTCTGGATCTGGGTGGTTATCCTTGGTGGTGGGTACTTCGGCAATGAAGTCTGCCAGTGCTTGAGCTTTTATGGCCTTCCGAGGTTCATAAGTGATGTCGTGCTCGCCAAGTTCTATACACCACTTAGAGAGTCTTCCAGAGTGATCAACTTTCCTCATGACGTTCCATAGTGGTAGACTACTTCGGACGATGATGGGGTAAGCCTGAAAGTATGGTCGTAGCCTTCTCCCTGCTAGCACCAAGGCATATATAGCTTTTTGCAATAAAGGATACCTGACTTCGGCGCCATGCAGGGACTTGCTTACATAATAGACCGGCCATTGCTTCGGCCCATCTTCTTTCATAAGGACCGAGCTCACAGCTTTTTCTGTGACGGCAAGGTATAACACGAGGGGCTCTCCTTCGCGAGGTTGCCGCAAAGTAGGCAGGCTGGCCAAGTAAATTTTGAGTTCTTCCCAGGCCTTTTGGCAGTCTCCATCCCAAGGATGGTCATTACTTCCGGGGTTGCCATCCTTTTTTGCTGCCTTGGTAAAGACTTCGAAGAATGGTCGACACCGATCTCCGTACCTGGAAATAAACCTGCTCAGGGAGGTTATCCTTCCGATGAGTCTCTGCACATCTTTTATAGTGGCAGGAGTTCGGAATTCGAGCAGAGCCTTAATTTTTTCCGGGTTAGCGTCGATGCCACTTTCGGATACCATGTACCCCAGGAATTTTCCCAAGGTTACCCCGAGATGCATTTTTCGGGATTGAGACGGATCCCGAAGGCTCTGAGCTGGTGAAAAGTTTCCTTTAGGTCCACGACGTGACTGTCAAGCATCTTGCTCTTGACTATCATGTCGTCGACATACACTTCCATGTTTCTCCCCATTTGGTCTTTAAAGACCTTGTTCATCAACCTTTGGTAGGTGGCTCCTATGTTTTTGAGCCCGAAGGGCATCCTGACGTAACAATATGTTCCCCCCTCGGTGATGAAGGCGGTTTTTTTCCTCATCTTTGGGGTCTATTCTTATTTGATGGTAACCATTGAAGGGGTCTAGAAAACTTAGGAGCCCGTATTCGGCAGTCGAGTCTACCAATTGATCTTTTGGTGGGAGGGGGTATGAGTCTTTTGGGTAAGCATCGTTCAAGTTTCTGAAGTCGATGCACATCCGGAGCTTGCTGCTGCCTTCTTTTGTGGCAACGACCACGTTGCTTAACCATTCGGGGTACTTGACCTCCCTGATAACCTCGGCGTCTAGCAGGCGCTGGACTTCGGTTTTGACGAAGTTATTTTTATGGGCTGAGATGCCCCGTTTCTTTTGCCGGACAGGCTTTGCTTCCGGACTTACTTTGAGGCTATGCTGTATTACGCCAGGGTTTACCCCTGGCATATCTTTCGGCGAGTAGGCAAACAGATCTTTATTTTCCAGTAGAAAAGATACAAGTTTTTTCTTGTCACCTTCGGCCAAGCTCTTCCCTATTCGGGTAGATTGACCTGGGACAAGTTCTACTGTTTTCGTTTTCGCTTTCGCGGGATCTTCTTCCTTGCCCTTCTTTGGTGCCTTTGCCTCCATCGTTTGTGCGAAGTTATTTGCTGGAGTTTTTCGTGCTTTGACGAACACCTTCCTTACTTCGCCCTGATCTATGAAGATCTTTGCATCTCCATCCTTGGTGGCGAAAGTGATAGTCAAGTATTTCACATCAGGGCGAATGTGCAGATTTCCCTGTGTCTGCCTTCCAAGGATGGCATTGTAGGATGAAAGGACATCCATGACAATGAACCTCGCCATCGTGGAGGCGTATAATTCAGCCGTCCTATCCACCGAAGTGCCTTTCATCATCAGGGGGAGATCGATCCATCCGAGGACAGGTAGTTCGGATGGTCCGACCCCGAAGGTGGGTGAGGTGACGGGTTTAAGCTCGCTACTGGATATGCCCAAGTTCGGCAATAGGTGTGAAAACAGGACGTCAGCGTTCGATCCATCATCGAGCAGCACTCTCTTGACGTCTCAGTTTCCTATACTTCCCATGATCAGCAGCGGATCGTCGTGGGGAAAGATGACGGTGGATCCGTCCTTTCGGGCCAGTTTCTTTGCCGGACTCTGATATTCCATGACTGCTATCTCTCTGGCCTTCCTTTTTCTTTCCGAGGATGAGAGCCCCGTCGTGATTGTCTGAATTACACCGGTCGGAGGTGGAGGACGCCTTTTGGGACTTCGGTTCCTCCGCCTGTCAGAGTCGTAATCTTCATCCTCTGTCTTTTCTTCCTCATCTTTTCTTCCTTTCGGAGATGGCATCCACAGATATCGTCGAAGTTGGCCCAGTTTTATCAGTGACTCAATGTACTTCTTCAGTCATGAGGATGTTTGTCCGTGTAGTGTTCGAGGGTGTGAAAATTGGGAGTTTCCTTCCCCTCAGTCTCCGACCTCGGCCTGTCTGTTCAGTCGGATGGCGAGTTTGCTGGCTGGAGCCTTCGGCTCGGGCGTGATCGGACTTTGGCCCACACATTCTGAGCTCCTCGGCAGTCATGTGCTGTTCGGCCCTTCAGTAAAATTCGCCGAGGGTGTTCGGGGGATCCTTAGAGAACTCGTAAAATAGCTGTGAGTCCCTCCGAAGGCCCCGCATCATGGCAAGGATGCGTATTTCGGGCCGGAAGTCCTGGACGCTCAAAGCTTCCCTGTTGAACCTTTCGACATAGTCGCGTATGGTTTCTCCGTTCCTTTGCTCTATGTCAAACATTTGGACAGGCATCTTCGCCGTTGGCCGGCTTCCAATAAACTGCTGTGTGAAGGCCGTGGACAACTCCTGGAACTCAGTGATGGTTCCTGGAGCCCATGAATTGTACCATGCATTGCTGGTCCTGTGAGGGTGACTTTGAAGCATTTGCATATGGTAGCGTCGTCAGCACCGTGCATTATCATGCTGCGTCTGTACTTGGTCAAATGGGCCTGTGGATCAGTGCGGCCATCGTAAATCTCCAGCCGAGGTACTCTGAAGTCGCCAGGCATGGCTGCCTCAACTACGGCCTGGATGAATGGGGACTCATCTTCACAGAAGCGTCCCGACAGTCTAGCCCAGACGGGTTTGCGAGCTACCTGTTTTTCCACCCTGTTCAGCCTGGCTAGTATCCTTTCCATAAGAACCGTGGCGTTAGGCTCTTCCTCTGGGAAGGGAGATTGCCACCGCCTCTTCGGGGAGCGAGTTCAGGGTCGAGGGGACAGGGACCTCGCCTCTGGCGACGAACTCCTTCGTTGTAAGACTTTGGGTCGCTTGGACCCTGTTTGTCCCACAGGCCATTTCCCGAGTGGTATGTTTTCCGTAGAGGATTCTTCACGCGGGTCTCCACTTCCCAAATTGCGATGAGTCGATTTTGGGCTTTTTTCTAGAGGGCGTGTTGGCGAGGAAGGTCTTTGGGCCTGAGTTTGTTGTGGCCATCTTCGATCTATTTGCTGTGTCATCTCAGCCACGACCGAACGCTGAAAGTCCCGTAGAAAGCTCATGGTAATGGCTAGAGGGCGGTCTTCCTCGGGCAAAGAAGTCCCTGGGAATGTTTGCTCAACGGCCGGTTGGTTCTCAGGCGCGGGCGGGGACCTCGGGAGTCCCTTGTCCTTAGAACGGTGAGTTTCAACGACGGCGACCTCAGGGCAGGTTCCCACAGACGGCGCCAAATGATGCGCAGCAGCATCTTCGTGGGGTGACATTGAGACTTGCGGAGGGACTTCTTGAGAGGGAGACCGCCTGGAGGCCAGGTTGCCCAGAGGAGCGTGCCTGCAAAGCTTAGGAAAAGAGGGTTAGGAGGTCCCCGGGGTGTGTTTCCGGGGAGGAGCCTCCGACGCCCAAGTCAGTGGTGCTGAGAGAAAATGGAGGAATAGCACTAGAAGACTGGGTGGGCTTGCCTGTTTGTATTTTCTCAGAGAGGGGAGCTGGATTATTTGCCAACCGTTTGCCAGGGCTTGTTTCCTGGTATTTATAGGAATGTTCAGCCCGTTCAGATCGTGACACGTGTTCGGTCGGATTCTCTGAATTTCTGGGCGTAGGGGACAAGTAGCCGGTGGCAGGCTCCTTGATCGAGACAGGCCGTGACGTGACCTGGATGGCGTCGACATGTCAGACCGCCGTTTGAGGCGATTTGTAGCATCTCTGGCTGACATGTCAGAGGCTCCTTAAATGCTCCTGCCGTACTCCCGAGGTCCCTGGCTGAGATTGTCCTCTGGTATGGACAGTGCCTCTTTGGGAAACATGCCCGCAGTTTGGGGGTTCCCTGATTCAGGGGTTCCGCCTTTGGGGATCTTCTTCGGCTCGCACTAGCGGGTGTTTCTCTTCCGAAGGCGATCTGTTTAGTACCTCAGGGGGGCTAATAGTATCCTCAAGTCTCCTGATGTCCCGAGCTCGGGATTTTCGGCTTTGCTTTCGAGGTGCGTGATTCCACTTTCCTTGGGTAGCGCCAGGTTTCCAGGCCGTTCTCTCGGCAGGGAATTCGGCCAGATAGAGGTGACAGCCCTTCGGCTATCAGGTAGGGAGTTGGAGGAGATTGCGGTGGACTTTATAAGCTCTTTTAGGTGGGATGTAGGGGTAGGGGATAAGGTAAGATTTTGGGAGGACCTTTGGCTGGGAAATTGTGTTTTGAAGCATAAGTTTCCTAGGTTATTTAAGTTGGAGAGGTCTAAGAATTGTTTGATAAAAGAAAGGAGGAGGAATAGTGGGTGGGATTGGGAGTGGAGGAGGAATCTAAGAGGGAGTGAGGTAGGAGAGTTTGAGAAGCTGTTGAAATTACTGGTCTCTTTAAACTGGAATGCAGGTTCTTCTGACTATTGGAGGTGGCATCTGCACCCTACTGTTTTGTTCTCGGTTAAGGTGCTGTCTATTTTGGTGGATGAAGCTCTTTTACCGACAGCACTTGGTGGCCAAGCTACAAGATGGAATTCGTGGGTTCCTTGAAAAGTCAACGTTTGCATTTGGAAGGCTTTGCAGTATAGGCTTCCTTCAAAGGTTAATTTGGCGGTGCGAGGTTTCACAGTTCAAGATACTCTTTGCCCTTTCTACAAATAGGAAGAAGAATCACTGGACCACTTGTTTGTGAACTACTCACAGGCAAAGGAGGTTTGGTTTGCAGTATATTCTTGGTGGCTTATTCAAGCAATGACAGCAGGAAACGTGATGCAAGCTTTGGCTGGCCAACAGCTGGGTTACCTTAATACAGCTCATCAGAAGGTTTGGGAGGCTATAACTTTCATTGTGGTTTCTGCTATTTGGAATAGAAGAAATAGTTTAGTCTTTGCAGATAGTAGAAAACCAGTCGGGCAGGTGATCTTTCAAGTTCAAAGTTTGTCTTACTTATGGATTAGGAACAGGTACCTAAAACTCAATTGTAGTTGGTTTGAATGGTTTTTTAATCCAAAAAATGTGATTCAGAATTGGTTGTAAAGGGAATGGGATATGTGGTTGTCTAAGCTTTTGTAAGCGGTGGTTGTAGGGTGTGTGGGGAGTCTTTGTGAGGTTTATAGGACTAGCTCCTTGCTAGTTGTGTAATCTTGTTCTTCTTGTCTTAGTAATCTATTTTTTTCTTGCTGCCGTTCAAAAAAAAGACCATTTCCCCTTACAGTTTGACTGAATGATAAGGGATAGATTTAAGCCATGTTTTCCCCAACCAGAGATGTTAAATGGGCTCGACTAGCTCACTGTCAAACTCGACATGGTCCGATCAAGGTATAGGTCGGGCTAGGCACGAGATAGGGTGGGCGCAGGTATGGGCCTGGTGGAGGAGAGGATTGGACCCAAGACCAGCATGGCCCAGCACAAATGTTGGGCCCGGATTAGGCACGGCTCAGCCAAAGCCTGCCGTTACCATGCTAGTCTAGTCCCAAAGGTAAACTGTAGTGGCTCCCCAATGGCTCCTTCCCAAAATTCATAAAAGAGGTAAATTTTCCCATAAGGTCCATCATTGCCAAGGAGGTTCTTGTTGTTCTTGTCTCAGCCATCGCATCTAAGTCAGCTTTCAACACAGGTAAATGAGTGATTTCAGAGAAACGAGCAAGGTTGTCACTGGAGGCAGTGGATGTTTTTATTTGCAATCTTGATTAGGATCTTACTGCATTGCGAAAGTAAGATCAAAAGAGTTCAAATAATGAGAACCAGGATGAGCTGGACTTATTAATCTTAGGTTTCCCTTTTATGTTCCTAGCTTGTATTTAATCTGATAATATTGTTAAACACAAGTCCTAGGTTTCCTTTCCAGTTATTTTCAGAACCTTTGCCATTGACTCTTGCAAGGCCTATTCTAGTTGATGTAAGTGTCGCTTGGCTTATAAATTAATAAAACTTGCATCAGTAGTGATATTTCCCTAAAAAAACTTATTTTTGAAAATATTTTGAAAAAAATAAAATTAATAAATTAATAAATTGGAAAAAAAAATGGGCCCAAGCCCCTGACACACTTATACCCGGGCTATGCCATGTCCCTGCCAACCCAGTCCCAGGCACGGCTAGCCGAGTTGGACTAGTCCCAGGCTGGGTCAGCCCAACGAACACCTCTATCCCCCACCCCCTTCTTCTTCCCTTTCTGTAATACTTCTAAATCTTTACTTGTAAAATACTTTTGAATAAACGAAGTAAGCGCTTCTAAATTAAGACAAAAAAAAGACAAACAAATTAACAAGATAACTAAGACCACTACTATATGCCAATCAATAAAATTTTAAACATGAATTGACAAAAAAGCATGACCACTACAATATTAATTAGGTAATTGTAAGAAAAAAACTGAAACAAAACCACAAATGTATAGGTAAATCCACGAGCCCTTACATTTAACTTTTCTTTTCAACCTCCGTATTAATTACAATCTCTTTTGGCACTAAATCTTCTTTAAAATGTTTGATATTAGTTCTAAATTTTAAAATATTATTTCATCTATCCTATATTCTTTACACCACTTTCTTTTTTGAGTGGTCTTAAATTCTTTGCATAATTTCATCTTTTAGTCAATTTTACTGACTCAAATGATAAATATGCCCCTTTTTCCAATTTTCACAGAAACTTTAAATCGATTATCATTCCTTTCATCATCAATTGGGCTGCAAGGGCTGGGAGATTGAGGCAGTGAGGAGATTGGGAGTTGGGAGATTGAGAATGGAAATGGTAGAGATCGAGAACAACCAGGGATCGAGGAAGCAAAGTTTGATTGAGGATGGTGGGAGATACAGGAGGCGATTGATACTCCAGCGATTAATGACTTGAAGGCGATGGCACGATTGAGAACAACTTGGTCAGTAGTGGAAAGTGCCCGATCAAGGGGTTGATGGTGCCATCGTGGAATACGGCGGATTATAGAGGAGATGGTGTAATTGCAGATAGCACCGGCAGATCTAGGGTAGCGGACCTAGGTTCCATGCATGACTGCGGGGACAAAGGGAAGTACCAAGGTCAGGAATGGAAGGAGCAGCCAAGAGAGTAAACAAGGGCCAGCAACGAAAAACTTAACATGCAAAGAGGGAAGAAAGGGCAAACTTGGAAAAAAGAAGGAAAACAAGAACACGTCTTGGTCGTATAAACTCCAATGGTGCAAATATATTGGAATAGAGGGAGTATTTATTATTCACTCACTGAATGTAACTTACATTTATACATTTATGTATCTTTACTTAATTGTAGGGCTTTTGTGTGGACTTATAAATTTACTAGGAAGTTACCAGTAAGTTAGACTTAGTCAAAAGCATTGTGCTTATGTGAATGACTATAGACAATGCATCACTACAACAGAAAATTGAAAAGCTGACCAGAGAATCAGTCATGAATCGATCAGTATTTTGATTTTTGGCAACAAAGAAATTTGGCTACCATTCAATCACCAAAACATTGGTTACCAAGACTTGGCAATAGTCTTGATGGCCAAAAAGTTGCCAAAGATCTTTCTATCTTTTCTAGTACTGTTTTGGTCACTATTTTTGCCATAACCATTAAGCTGGCATCTTTTTAATCTTTTCCCTGAATGAATATGATCTTGTACATTCATGGCTAACTTTTTTAATGTAAAATTAGAATGTAAGTGTATTCGATTAACAGAGAATCAAATAACTCTTCTCAACTGAATGAATGACTTGCGTATTATTAGATTTACTTTACTTGGCTTTTATAGCTTGTTATATAAGAAACCTAATAGAAGTAAGCTACCTAATTCTAATTGAACAAGAGTTCCTAAAGAAACATGATTACAAGTAGTCTTGTGCACCAAGACTAAACCTGCTCGAACTAGACTTCTAGAGAGAACTTCCTAACTGAACTTTCTTCATCATACCCTCCCTTAAACTAACTGCCAGTAGTTAGTTTATGTCAGTAGTGTCTACAACTCCCAGTTCCTTGCGCAGCTTCTAAAATGCTTCAAGCTTCAGAGGTTTGGTCATAATGTCTGCCACTTGATCTTCACTTCTGCAGTACACTAATTCGACCTCTCCCTTTCCTGCAAGCTCTCTTAGAAAATGAAAACGTACATCAATGTGTTTGCTGTGACCATGCAAAACAGGATTTTTTGAAAGTTTAATGGTGGAGCTGTTCTCACACTTTATCGTAGTGCAGTCTTCTTGAGTGTGTCCAAGATCTTTTAGAATTCTTCTCATCCAAATGGCCTGTGAAGCACATCCTGCTGCTGCCACAAATTCTGCTTCAGTGGTTGACAAGGTTACTATAGGTTGTTTTTTTTAAGACCATGCTATTGCTCCTGAGCTCATAAAAAATACATACCCAGATGTGCTCTTTCTGTCTTCTGTATCTCCAGCATAGTCACTGTCTGTGTAAGCCACCACTCCACCATCTCTACCCTTCTTATACTGAATTCCATAATTTATTATCCCCTTTAAATACCTCAGAACCCTTTTGGCTGCCTGAATGTGAAGTTCAGTAGGCATTCCCATGTATCTACTGATGAGACTTGTAGCAAACATTATGTCTGGTCATGTTGCAGTAAGATACATAAGACTTCCCACAATCTTCTTGAAGTAAGTCTCATCAGTAGCCTTTCCCTCAATATTTTTGTTTAGTTTACAACCTGGAACAATTGGACTGGTGACTGGATTGCTCTCCATCATCTCAAACCTCTTTAACACTTCTTGAGCATACCTTTTCTGAAAAATGTAGATGCCGTCATGTTGTTGAAATACTTCAATGCCAAGGAAGAATCTCATTCTTCCTAAATCAGTCATGTCAAATTCTTTCATCATTGATCTTTTAAAACCATTCATCAAATCTTCATCATCTCCGGTGTAAATTAAGTCATCTACATATATGCTTACGACCAAAACCTTCCCTTCTATATTCTTCTTGATGAACAAAGTTTGTTCACTGTTGCACCTTGTAAAGCCTTCATTTAGAAAATGTGCCTCGATCCTACTAAACCAGGCCCTAGGGGCTTGTTTTAATTTATACATTGCTTTATGCAATTTGTAAACCAGATGTTCATTCCCCATTTTTTCGTATCCTTTTTTCGATAAAAACATCTTCATTTAGGTTCCCATGAAGAAAAGCTGACTTCACATCCATCTGAAAGATTTCCCATTCCTTTTGTGCTGGCAATGCAATGATCATTCTGACTGTGTCCATCCTGGCCACTGGAGCATATACTTCAGTATAATCAACTCCATGTTCTTGAGAATATCCTTTAGCAACTAAGCGTGCCTTAAACTTGTCAACTTCTCCCTTTTCATTGAATTTGGTTTTATAAACCACTTCACTCCAATCCTTTTTGCAACATTAGGTAACTCGATGAGACTCCAAGTATTGTTTTTCTCTATGGATTCTATCTCAGCATCCATAGCTTTTCTCCATTTGAGACTTTTCACAGCATCTTCAAAGGTCACAGGATCAATCTCCACCAAGTTAGCTTCCTCTTCAGAAAATTCTGCTCCATTTTCATAATTTTGCATCCATCTAGGAGGTTGCCTCCTTCTTTCACTTTGTCTTATAACTAGTCTTTCTTCTGATCTATTTTCAGTGTTGTCACTGTTGTTCTCAACTTCACTTTCCCCATTATCAGTTTCTGAGTCTGTCTTATTTTCATCACATTCCAGTTCCATTGAGATATGATTTTCATGGTTTTGCTCCCACTTTTATTGCCCTTCTTCCTCAAACAACACATCTCTACTTATGATGATTCTATTTGCTGTAGGGTCATACAGTCTATAACCCTTAGACTCTTCACTAACTCCCAAGAAAATGCAAGTGAAACTCTTATCATCAAGCTTAGTTCTCCTTGCATCTAGAATATGAACATGAGCTATACTCCCAAAAATTCTAAAGTGCTGTACTGATGGTTTAATTCCACTCCAAGCTTCTTGAGGAGTCATATTCTTGACAGCTAATGTGGGGCACCTATTCAGAATATAGACTGCCCAATTTACTGCTTCAGGCCAGAGAGTTTTGGGGAGTTTCTTGTCTGAGAGCATAGATCGAACCATGTTCATCACTGTCCTATTTTTTCTCTCTGCCACCCCATTTTGTTGTGTGGTAAAGGCAATAGTCAACTGTCCCTTCACTCCATTTTCTTCACAAAACTTTTTAAATTCTTCTGAGTTAAATTCTCCTCCTCTATCAGTTCGCAGACATTTAACAAACATTCCAGTCTCTTTTTCAACAAGTGCTTTAAAGGTTTTGAATACTTGTAAGGCATCTGACTTTTCAGCCAGAAAATAAACCCATGCTTTCCTACTATAGTCATCAATAAGGCATAGAAAGTACCTTTTCTTGCTGTTGGATATAGGATTAATGGGTCCACATATGTCTGCGTGAACAAGCTCCAGCTTTTGTTTTGCTCTCCATGTACTTTCTTTAGGAATAGGATTTCTATGTTGTTTTCCTTTTAGGCAATTTGTGCATGTAATGTTTGAGTCTGACAGTTGAGGAAGTCCACGTACCATATCCTTGGATTGCAAGACTTTGAGACCCTTGTAGCTCAGATGTCCATATCTTCGATGCCAAAGCTGATTTAAGTTCTGAGTTCTTGTGCAGAGACAGTTGCTTTCCTGACTTTGTACTTGGTTCATCATAACAAACATTCTGTTTGATGTCATGTTGGTCTCAATGATCAATCCCTTTTCTGGATGATAGATTCTGCATTTGTCTCCTTTGAACACAATAGTCAGACCTTTCCTTTGAAGCTGACCTATACTTAACAAGTTATTCTTCAGTTCTGGAACATAGTACACATCTGTAATGGTATGTGTGATATTGTCTAGAGTTAACTTTACACTACCCTTTCCTGTTACATTCATTCTTGTATTATTTCCCAGCTTCACAGTGTGCTTAAATTTTTCATCCATGTTGCTGAATGCTGTTAAATTTCCACTCATATGGTTTGAACATCCGGAGTCAAGAAACTATGCTTCTTCCTTTCCAGCTTCAAAGATATCATCATGTGTCATCAGGAGCATCCCTTCTTCTTCAAGTTCTGTAAAGTTTGTTTCTCTCTCCCATATAGGACATTCATATTGAAAGTGTCCCAATTTGTGACACTTGAAGCACTCTACACCAGCTTTATTAAAGCTTAGTCGACCCCTTCCTCTTCCTCTAAAACTTCCTCTTGCTCCAGCTTTATTCTCTGACGTCACTTTTAAGGCTTGCTCTTCATTGTTTACTTTCTGGAATTTTTGCTCATGCACAATTAAGGAGTTCTGCAATTCATCTATTGAGAGTGTGTCTATATCCTTTGATTCTTCAATAGAGCAAACAATGTAGTTGAATTTATCTATCAATGATCTGAGAATCTTCTCTACTATGGTGACATCATTCATTCGTTCACCATAGGTTCTCATCTTATTGGCTACGGTCATTACTTTTGCAAAATATTCAGAGATGGTTTCTCCTGGTTTCATCTCAAGAGTTTCAAACTCCTTCCTTTGTGCTTGTAGAATTGATCTCTTCACTCTTGCATTCCCTTCGAACTTTCTCCTCATAGAATCCTAAATCTGTTTGGATGTATTCTTTTCCAAAATAGTCTCAAGAATAGTTCTATCTATTGCTTGAAATAGGTAGTTTTTTACCTTAAGATCTTTGAGCTTTAACTCATCGAGCTTCTTTTGTTGGGCTTCTGCGAGCACAACTCCTTCAGCTGGCTGCTCATATCCCATTTCCACCAGGCACCAGTATTCTTTGGATCTCAGAAAGTTTTCCATCAGCATGCTCCAATGATCATAATGACCATCAAAGCAAGGTATTGTTGGTTGAACAAAGCTTCCATTGCCTTCACTTGCCATATTATTTGATCACAAGTCACCAGAAAAAGCTGCTGCTTTTGTGTTTATTAGGCCCAGTGCAAGCTCTGATACCAATTGTAAGTGTATTCGATTAACAGAGAATCAAATAACTCTTCTCAACTGAATGAATGACTTGCGTATTATTAGATTTACTTTACTTGGCTTTTATAGCTTGTTACATAAGAAACCTAATAGAAGTAAGCTACCTAATTCTAATTGAACTAGAGTTCCTAAAGAAACATGATTATAGGTAGTCTTGCGCACCAAGACTAAACCTGCTCGAACTAGACTTCTGGAGAGAACTTCCTAACTGAACTTTCTTCATCATAGAATGCATAAATTTTTACCTTGCAGCTACTTTAAGCTAACTGCTGTCAAAGTACGATGCTTTTGAGTTGACGCGGTTGGAAATTTTGCTTAACAGAGCAAGTGGAAGATTGAAATTTGTCTTACTCAAATTGGGTGACCGGTAACCGGCAATTACTTTCTTCCACGGGCCATGAGCCAGGGTTTTGTTTGTCGTTTGCGTGACCAAAAAGGCTATATAAACCACCACTCATAACCTGGACTACCACAACCAAATGTCTAGTTTTCCATAAACAAGAGCATCCCAATCTCATCGGTAATATATATCTCTAACCATTTGCTATGATTTTATTATTATTCTTGGTATTTTGATTTCTTTAAGATAATTACCAAGTGTTCTTGGTATTTTATGGATTACTAATTTATTTGGCCATTTTGGTTCTTGTGCTAGAAAATCATTTCTAGAAACCAACAAGCGAGGAAATCGAAGGAAAAACAAGCTTCTAAGAAGCTTTCGGTATTGGTAAGGATTCCTATACTCTTTGAGTATTCGGGCCCCTAGGTGATGGTCAAAGAACCATATGATCCTAGGTGTGCTAAGAGGGCATAAGTTAAATTATTGCTTCGGCAATTCTGTATCGCTCATGAGCTAAGTTAAGTAAGCAAGCATTATGGGCTAGGATTTAAGTAGGCCACCTTAAATTCCTATGCTAAGTGAGATCTCCGAAAATGAAAAGTATGTGAAATTAATGAAATAAAACTTGAGGGATGCTTGCTGCCCTTCTGTAAATCAAGGTGTTAAGTGGCGTGTGTTTGTGTGCTTCTATGAATTTGTTGTGCATGCTAACCCCCGATTTCGATTATTATTGTATATACATGTATCTTTGTGTTTTCTTTGTGTTTATGTTTTCTTTGCAGGATTTTTGGAATATTTATTGCCATTACATTCTTGGCATATGTTAGGCCATAAAGGCCATATGTTAGGCTTTGGAAGCCATACGGAATCCTTATTGAGATTTAAATCTCACCCGCCCTACTCTACCTTTGTAGGAAAAAGTGTGCTCGAAAGATTGAGCTAAGAGTCCTAAGTACTCTTTCTGTGGTGTTGAGGTTGAGTATGTAAATACTATTTGCTCAATTTATTCTAAGTATTTACCTTTAGTTGCTTGAAAATCAAGCTAATAAAATGTGGACTTTGTGTGCAGGACTACGAGTCTAGAAACTGTGGGAACAACGTCTTAAGGTGGATTTGTGTTCTTTGGATTATGGCTTGCTTTTAAGCATGTAATAGTTGGTCTTAGTTAAATGACCAAATTTATGGACTTAGCTAAAATTTGGCCAAACTTAGTATTTTGGGCTTGTAATATGGACTATGGACACTTTGGGTGTTTTTATTGCTTGGTGGACTTACCAAGGCCCATGCATGTTTTATGGAAGTATGATTTTCATGAAAATCGGAAGCATGTATAAATTGGGCTTAAATGCATGTTTTGGGCTTAAATAAGAAATTAGAAAATTTGAATATGTTCTTGGTTAATTTTGGGCCATATGCATGTTAAGTATGGAAAAGGCCCATAAGCCCATGTTTATGTTGAAAGCATGCTATGTTTGGCTTTGTATGCGCACTCAAAGAAAAACATGCAAATAAACTTGGAGAAGCATGAAATTGGATGCATGTGTAAAGATTGGCTAATAAGGAATTCAAGTGCACGTACGTGAATTAATATATGCCTAAGCATTAGTTGCATCTAAAGGCATTAAGTGATTATGTGCACTAGTGAACACTAAAACACATAAGCATGCAAACCATATGCATGAAAATAAGTTTTCAAACTTAAGTTGGTGTTTTGGATGCCATGCATAATCTTGGCTAAAGCTTGGTAAATACCATGAAAATGAACACATGAAATCCACATAGGTGCTAGTTTGTTTCCAAGAGCACTTAAACTTAAACCTTTAATAAGAACATAACAAGCTAGTACCAGTAAGTATCCTGGGGTTCGTGCCCATAAGTCTTAGTGAGTAATAAAAGTCCCTTCGATTTAATTAAACTTCCGCTGCATGTTTTAGATAATTGGGCCCGGATGGGCCAGGGGCAGTTTAGGGCACGACAGCTTGGTATCAGAGCAAGTTTGCTCTGAAGGACCAAAGTTTTGGTCTATGATTCTTAGTATAGACTTGTTCCCACATAGGTTAAGTCCACTAATGAATATTTATGAATATTGAGCAATTGTGTGCCTTGCTTGTTGTTAATTGTAGGATGAGAACCAGAAATATGAACCGAGGCCGAAATGGAAATGAAAATTCCCATCAAGGGAATGAAAATGCTGGCTTTGTGCCAGAGGCCCAAGTCAGGCCTTATGAGCCCATCAGGGCTAATGTTACTGGGCCTAGCATTAATGCCCAAGAAAGAAGAGAAGCAAGAATGGAAGCAATGATGGAAGCTATGCAGGCCAATATGGCCCAATTAGCAGCTAGCATGCAGATCCTGGCAAGGGGTCAAGCCCAAGTCCCAGAGCCTGCTGGGCAGCAAAGAGAGCCACCAATGAGAAGGAGGCCAGGAAAAGAACCTGTACTCGATGATCAAGCTAGCGAGAATGGCGATGATGAGGATGAAGAAAGAAGAAACCCACGAGCAAGAAGAATAAGATCTGAGATCCAACAAGAATTAAGAGAAGAAGAGGAAGAAAGTCCAGATGCAGAAGAGCTGGACATGGAGGATATTGATGGACCTACCCAACTCACTGCCACCACCAGGGCAGTGAGGGCGCAAAGAGGGAGGCCCAATATTGATAATGCTGGGGGCCTAAGAGAAGGCCAATTGGAGGGGTTCCTTGCCCTAAAACCTCCAGTATTTAAAGGAAGCTGTAACCCAGATGAAGCAGAATTCTGGAAAAACCAGATCGAAAAGATCTTTGAGAGAATGGAGGTTTCCGCTTCTCAGAAGGTCTTACTGGCAACCTTCAAACTAGAAGGAAATGCTGAGTTATGGTGGAGAGCAGTCCATAGGACATATGCTAGCAAAAATGCTAGGCGGCCTGCTCAAAGTAGAAGAGCAATGAGATGGCCCGAATTCGAACAAGTGTTTCATCAACAATACATCGGTGAAGCACAGAAAGACCAAAAGCAGGTTGAGTTTGACCTGCTTGAGCAGAAAGAGCTCTCCGTACTAGAATATGAACAGAGGTTCAGTAACCTCATAAGATATGCACCACAGTACGATGATCGAGAGGATATAAAGGCCAAGAGGTTCCTTCGAGGACTTAGGCCAGAGCTGAGGCAAATACTCAGAGCAGTAGGAGCCAACAAATACCACGACATTGTACAGAAGGCTATGGCCCTAGAGCAAGAGTTCAGGGGACAATTCATGATTGGCTCCGGAAGTACCAGTAGACTACAAAAGCCCTCTAAAAAGAGAGGAAAAGAAAGCTTGGCATATGAGCCAAGAATGGATAAGAGAATGAAGGCCACAGCCCCCTACGGGCCACAATGTGAAACGTGTGGTAAGTTCCATGGCCAAAAGCCATGCTACAGGCTCACTTCCGGATGCCTAAAATGCGGCGCCCAGGATCACTGGGTAAAAGACTGCCCTGCCAAGGGAGAAGATCAGAGGACCCCGGGAGGGTTCAATAACAGATGGGCACATAGACAATTGCCCATAAAGAGGCCCAATATACCTCCACCACCGAGGAGGGACCAGGGCCCTAGCATGCCCCAGGGCAGGAATAAACAAGCTCAAGCTGCTGGAAGAGTATTCCAGATTGAGAGTTCGAGAAAAGCACGAGAGGACCCAGAGGACGACAGAGCTAGGGACGATGAAGAAGAAATGGACCAGGCCAGGCTGGTCAGGCAAACTCTTGCAGGTACCATTATTATTAATGGTTATGAGGTATCAGTTTTATTTGATACTGGTGCATCTTTATCTATAGTATCCTCTAAGCTAGTTAAAGATATGAACCTAGAAGTATGCAATACGGATAAAATGTACCTGGTTAAAACTGCCGGGAACGAGGTCTTGATAACATACCATATGGTAAAAGATTGCATGCTTAGGCTAGGTGAGCTAGAGCTTAGAGCCGACCTAATAATCTTGGATACTAATGGATATGATATCATACTAGGTATGAACTGGCTTAGTACCAACCGGGTAGTCATAGACTGCCATGCCAGGCAACTTTATCTGCCTGGACACAAACCTCAATCTTTGAAAAAAAAAATCTTCTAGGTTAGTCCTAGAACATCTTTTGAAAGTGGTGGAACACACACCCCTAATAATAAAAGGTGAATACCTAGGGTTAAATGGAACTGAAGTTGAAATAGAGCTGGGTAAAATACCCATAGCAAGAGAATTCCCTGAAGTGTTCCCCACTGATCTCCCAGGACTCCCTCCTGCAAGAGAGGTTGAGTTTGAGATCAAATTGGTGCCAGGAGCCGCACCAGCATCTATTGCTCCTTACAGGATGGCTATTCCTGAAATGGTGGAACTAAAGAAGCAACTGGATGAGTTGCTTGAGAAGGGTTTCATAAGGCCAAGTACATCTCCTTGGGGAGCACCTGTACTTTTTGTGAAGAAGAAAGATGGAACCCTTAGGTTGTGCATCGATTACAGGAAGCTCAATGCACTAACCATTAAGAATAAGTACCCCCTCCCAAGGATCGAGGATCTATTTGATCAGTTAAAGGGAGCTAAGGTCTTTTCCAAAATAGACCTCAGATCTGGATACTTCCAGCTGAGAGTCAGGGAAGAAGATGTCCCAAAGACAGCTTTCAGAACCAGATATGGTCACTTTGAGTACACAGTGATGCCATTTGGGCTCACAAATGCACCAGCCTTTTTCATGGACCTCATGCAAAGAGTGTTCAAGGCTTATTTGGACCACTTTGTTGTGGTATTTATCGATGACATATTAGTGTACTCAAAGGATGAAGAAGCCCATAAGGAGCACCTGAAAAAGGTGCTAAGCCTGTTAAAGGAACATGAGTTATATGGCAAACTAAGTAAGTGCCAATTCTGGGCTAAGGAAATTGGGTTTCTCGGACATGTGATCAATGAGCATGGATTAGCTGTTGATCCCGAGAAAATCAAAGCTGTCTTGGAATGGAAGCAACCTCAGACTGTGAGGGACATAAGAAGCTTCCTAGGACTTGCTGGCTACTACAGGAGATTCGTGCCCAAGTTTTCTGTACTAGCAGCTCCGCTCACTCAATTGACAAGAAAGGACCAAAAGTTTGAGTGGAGTGAGCAATGTGAGGCTAGCTTCCAAGAACTTAAGGAAAGATTGACTACAGCCCCAATACTGGTTCTACCAGACCCTACTAAGGAGTATATAGTTTACACTGATGCTTCTCGGGTTGGGCTGGGCTGTGTCTTAATGCAAGGGAAGCAAGCAATAGCCTATGGGTCAAGACAATTAAGGCCTCATGAGAAGAATTATCCAGTTCATGATCTGGAGTTAGCGGCAGTGATCTTTGCTCTGAAGCAGTGGAGGCACTACCTACTTGGGGGCAGATTCCAAGTCTTCACAGACCACAAGAGTCTAAGGTACTTGTTTACACAAAAGGACCTGAACATGAGGCAAAGAAGATGGCTTGAGTACCTAAAAGATTTTGAGTGCGTCATCGAGTATACGGCCGGGAAGGCCAATGTGGTAGCTGATGCTCTCAGTAGGAAGTACACGGGAATACTCAAAGCCACTGGAGAGCCTACTAAGGCAGAGGTACTCAGTTTATCTGAATTGGCCCAGGAATGGAAACACTGGGAGATGGACCAAGTAAAGGTCCTAACTATTAGGTCTGAATGGAAAGACCTAATTCAGGAAGCTCAGCTTCAAGATGAGTAGATTCCCAAGATCTCTGGGCAAAAACGAGGGAAATTGTATCAAGGATTTTCCTTTAAGGCTGGAATATTATATTTCCAGAATAGGATTTATGTGCCAAATAGGAATGGAATCAGGCAACAAATCCTAGAAGAAGCCCACTCCAGCTTGATGAGTATGCATCCTGGAGCTCAGAAAATGTATAAGAATTTGAGATCCCATTTCTGGTGGCCATATATGAAGCAGGAGATTGGTGCTTCTGTGGCTAAGTGTATGACTTGTCAGCAAGTCAAAGTGGAACACCAGAGACCTGGTGGAAAATTACAGAGCTTACCTATACCAGAAAGGAAATGGGGATCCATATCCATGGACTTTGTAGTGGGTTTGCCACTGACCCGAAGAAAGAGTAATACAATCTGGGTCATAGTGGACAGATTGACTAAGGCAGCCCACTTCTTGCCCATAAACCTTACTGACTCCTTGGAGAAGTTAGCCCAACAATATGTTAAGGAGATAGTAAGGCTACATGGTGTACCAGACGACATTGTCTCAGATCGAGACCCAAGATTTGTTTCCAGATTCTGGAAGTCCTTGCACCATGCCATGGGCACTAAGTTAAAATTCAGTTCCGCATACCATCCTCAAACGGACGGACAGACTGAAAGAACCATTCAAACCTTGGAAGATATGTTGAGGTGTTGTATTATTGACTTCCAAGGAGAATGGGATAAACACTTGCCTTTAGTGGAGTTTTCGTACAATAATAGTCATCACTCAGTGATTGGCATGGCACCTTATGAGGCACTATATGGAAGGAGATGCATAACTCCACACTGCTGGCATGAGCCAGGTGATAAGTTGGAAATTGGCCCAGAACTCATAAGAGAGACTACTGGGAAAGTTAAGCTAATCCAGGAAAGGATTAAGGCTGCCAACAATAGGCAAGAATCATATGCCAACCTCAAGAAAAGAAGAGACCTGGAGTTCCAGGCAGGAGACCAAGTGTGGTTGAAAGTATCTCCCATGAAGGGAGTAATGAGGTTTGGTAAGCGGGGAAAATTAGCCCCGAGGTATGTAGGACCATACCTAATACTCGCAAGAGTAGGAAATGTAGCCTAAAAGTTAGAACTACCACCTGAGCTGGGACATGTACATGACACATTTCATGTAAGCTTGTTGAAGAAGTGTGTCTCCGACCCTAAACAAGTGGTACATGTCACTAGTGTGCCCATTACCCAAGATCTTACATATGAGGAAGAACCAATTCGGGTATTGGCAAGGGACACTAGAAAGCTCAGGAGTAAGTGGATATCGATGGTAAAAGTCCAATGGACTAACCATTCTGAGGAGGAGGCAACATGGGAGGTTGAAACTGAAATGCTTAAGAACTATCCGGATACCTTTCCTAAGCTCCTAGGAAATTTGGAGGACCAAATTTCTTAAGGAGGGGAGTGTTGTAATGCCCGGAAAATCCAAACTGATTAGGTCCCGGGGTAAGTGGATTGGGAGCCAAAGAATTTTCCTAATTTGGGAATTTAGCTGAATTAATGTGAGGGGACATTAAATTAAGTGTTAAGGATTCATGAAATTAAGCTTGGCTTAGGCCAAGAAAAATAATGGTGAAAATGGTGGATTTCAAAGATAAAGGACTCAATTGAACAAAGGAATTGTTGTAAGTTGGGCTCAATTGCCCAAATTCTAAAGATTGGAGGACTAAGTGGGGAATTGACCCATTTTCATGGCCTTGGATGCCATGGCTAGCCATGTCCATTCAAAATAATATATTTTATGCCACCTCCACCTCCACCCACACCTCCACTCACCTTTGTCCCCCACCTTCACCACTTCATCATTTAACTTCACCAACTCTTCCAATTTGTCCCCCCACTTTGTCTCCCACTTCCCATTTGAATTATTACTCCACTAAGGCATTATTCCCACCCATTTTGGACACCCATAACCGTACATACACTCCCCCATTCAACAAAATACATTTCTTCACTTATCTCACCTCATTCAAGCCATTTCACTCTCTTTCTTCAATCTCTCTCTACAAACTCTCTCTTCCTTCTCTCTAGTTTTGGCCAACACTTGTTCTTCTCTCCAAGAACATTTCTAACTCTTCTCCTTCCTCCAAAAATTCTGCCATCACTAGAAATCACCCTTCCATAAATTAAAACCAAGTGTTCTTGGTGGAATTCATGCTCTAAACACCCAAAGAGCAAGAATCAAGTAAAAGATTCAAAGAAAACCAAGGAGAGAAATTCGGCCATCTTCATTTCTTAGAGGTTTTGAACTCTTCTCAAGGAGTTCTTTGTGTATATGAGCTTCTAAGCTCATAGGGAGGAAGAATCAAGAAGAAAATTTGAAGAACATCAAGCACACAAAAATTCGGTCTCACCTCCTAGTCGAGGTTTCGTAAGTGTGAACCAAGTATTCTTGGTATTTTGATTTCTTTAAGATAATTACCAAGTGTTCTTGGTATTTTATGGATTACTAATTTATTTGGCCATTTTGGTTCTTGTGCTAGAAAATCATTTCTAGAAACCAACAAGCGAGGAAATCGAAGGAAAACAAGCTTCTAAGAAGCTTTCGGTATTGGTAAGGATTCCTATACTCTTTGAGTATTCGGGCCCCTAGGTGATGGTCAAAGAACCATATGATCCTAGGTGTGCTAAGAGGGCATAAGTTAAATTATTGCTTCGGCAATTCTGTATCGCTCATGAGCTAAGTTAAGTAAGCAAGCATTATGGGCTAGGATTTAAGTAGGCCACCTTAAATTCCTATGCTAAGTGAGATCTCCGAAAATGAAAAGTATGTGAAATTAATGAAATAAAACTTGAGGGATGCTTGCTGCCCTTCTGTAAATCAAGGTGTTAAGTGGCGTGTGTTTGTGTGCTTCTATGAATTTGTTGTGCATGCTAACCCCCGATTTCGATTATTATTGTATATACATGTATCTTTGTGTTTTCTTTGTGTTTATGTTTTCTTTGCAGGATTTTTGGAATATTTATTGCCATTACATTCTTGGCATATGTTAGGCCATAAAGGCCATATGTTAGGCTTTGGAAGCCATACGGAATCCTTATTGAGATTTAAATCTCACCCGCCCTACTCTACCTTTGTAGGAAAAAGTGTGCTCGAAAGATTGAGCTAAGAGTCCTAAGTACTCTTTCTGTGGTGTTGAGGTTGAGTATGTAAATACTATTTGCTCAATTTATTCTAAGTATTTACCTTTAGTTGCTTGAAAATCAAGCTAATAAAATGTGGACTTTGTGTGCAGGACTACGAGTCTAGAAACTGTGGGAACAACGTCTTAAGGTGGATTTGTGTTCTTTGGATTATGGCTTGCTTTTAAGCATGTAATAGTTGGTCTTAGTTAAATGACCAAATTTATGGACTTAGCTAAAATTTGGCCAAACTTAGTATTTTGGGCTTGTAATATGGACTATGGACACTTTGGGTGTTTTTATTGCTTGGTGGACTTACCAAGGCCCATGCATGTTTTATGGAAGTATGATTTTCATGAAAATCGGAAGCATGTATAAATTGGGCTTAAATGCATGTTTTGGGCTTAAATAAGAAATTAGAAAATTTGAATATGTTCTTGGTTAATTTTGGGCCATATGCATGTTAAGTATGGAAAAGGCCCATAAGCCCATGTTTATGTTGAAAGCATGCTATGTTTGGCTTTGTATGCGCACTCAAAGAAAAACATGCAAATAAACTTGGAGAAGCATGAAATTGGATGCATGTGTAAAGATTGGCTAATAAGGAATTCAAGTGCACGTACGTGAATTAATATATGCCTAAGCATTAGTTGCATCTAAAGGCATTAAGTGATTATGTGCACTAGTGAACACTAAAACACATAAGCATGCAAACCATATGCATGAAAATAAGTTTTCAAACTTAAGTTGGTGTTTTGGATGCCATGCATAATCTTGGCTAAAGCTTGGTAAATACCATGAAAATGAACACATGAAATCCACATAGGTGCTAGTTTGTTTCCAAGAGCACTTAAACTTAAACCTTTAATAAGAACATAACAAGCTAGTACCAGTAAGTATCCTGGGGTTCGTGCCCATAAGTCTTAGTGAGTAATAAAAGTCCCTTCGATTTAATTAAACTTCCGCTGCATGTTTTAGATAATTGGGCCCGGATGGGCCAGGGGCAGTTTAGGGCACGACATAATCAGTTTGGATTTTCCGGGCATTACAAAGGTCCTTGGATTCTTCAATGGCAGCTACCACATGATCGAACTTGGGAATCAAACTTCTCAGGATCTTGCTAACCACTGTCAAATAGGTTTTTATTTATAATAGTTTTAGGTTAATCAATGGCAGATTAAGGTTAAATAAAAAAATATTAGGTGTTTAGTGATTGTGTGAACTTTGCTAGTTTCAGCAAAGTTCTGGCAGATCTCGATGCCATAGTAGAGGAGTTTTTGATGTGATGCGCAAAAGTTACAAGAACAGACTAAATAATGTAAGGATTGATGTGATTGGGAAGCACCTAACTACAGACTTCTATGCTACCTAAGACTATACACGTCTTATTCTATTTTGTCCAAATAATATTTTGCTGACAACTGTGAGGTTTTATGGCACCATTGGGGCCCAGATTAATGGAAGTACAAGAGCAAGGTCATGAAGAGTAATAGGGTACAATATGTTTATTTAATGGCAATATTTTTCTTAATTTATAAGTACCCATCATTGGTTGCATACCCTAATCCCAAATTTTGGGTATCTTGTAGCTCGACAAGAATGCGCTCATGGGTTTAGTGGGGCCCAAACCTTCTTTGGGTTCACAGACAAAGAAGATGGCTTACAATAGGTTGATAAGATTATTTCTTTTGGCCAAAGAGGAAACTTTATTGAAAACAATCAAGGAGAGTGATACATTGCATGATGCCTAAGCAAATCGAGAAAGGAGATGAAGGACTAAAAGTCTACTCAATTGACCTCATCTCCTTTTTACACCAAGATGCAATAACATCGGCACATATGTTTCCCTTTCTAGGAATAAAATCAACATTGCAAAAGTGAAACTTTGCTCTTAGATGATGAATATCATGAACTATAGGTTTGATGTGCTAGGGCACAACTTTACTCGAGAAAGCATTAACCAGTAGCTGTGAATCTGACTCCAACTCTACATCTTGAATCCTCTTCTTCAAGGCATGTCGCAGTCTTCCCTTATTGTTTCTGCCACTAAATGGTTAGACATATGAAGGAATTTTCCCCCCATAAGCATTAAGCGACCATCATCTGATCTCAAGACTACCCCTGCTCTTGCATTCCTAGATTTCAAGTCATAGGCTCCATTTGAATTAATCTTGATTCTGCCTTTATCTAAAGGGTGCCACTAATGGTTTTATAATAAGCTAACATCCCGGTGAACTAAACTAATTTGGAAATTAGTCTAAGATTCATTCACAGCTTTTTGACTTTTAATAATAACAGAAATAGGATGCACTGGTTTTTTCTTGAAAATTGAATCGTTTCTAGCTAGCCACACAAACTGGCAGGTGTAAGCAATAACAGACCCCAATTTCTAACTCATTTTCTTTACTAACCTGAGTCAGACAAACATATAACCATGCATAAAAAATAGTCAATTGAGCTTTATCTGTCTTATAGTCAAGCATACCAAACCAGGCTGCCCTTGTTTGGTCGCATCCTAAGAGGGCATGGTCCACTGTTTCAACAAAAGAACAAAAAGGGCAATGCAGATCCACTATCATCTTTCCCTTAGCCAAATTTCCCTTCGTAGCTAAGGCATTATGGCAAGCTCTCTACAGAAAAGACTTAACTTTTCAAGTGTATTTAATCTGCCACAAAAGCTTCCATAGTCGAGGATTAACATGGTAAGAAGAAAAAGCTTTGTCAGGCAGAGAAGATCTTTGAATCTGAAATTTATAGGCTGATCAAACTATTAATTCTCCTAAGTTTTCAAAAGGCTATATAATAGAGTCATTTTGAAAAGGACTTCCGAGAGGAATTTGCCTGACAATTTGTGCTTCAGGCTCTGAGATCCATTGCTAACTCTTTCTAAGATCCCAAGATAAGAATGAAGGACGAATGAGCTGCCAAATTTTCATATTAGCTGCATTATCTGGAATAGGACCTAAAGGGTGCAGATAGAAATTTTTAATGTTCAAAATCCAAGAGTTTTTCTAGATTCTAATTGTTTTCCATTTTCCACCTGTCAATAGTAACTTTTCATGAATAAATCTTTCCCTTTCAGGAGACTAGACCGTCCCCAAGATAGCTTAGAGCCCTTCTTTGCCTCTAAGAAAGAAGAATTTGGATAATAGATCCCTTTCAAGATCTTGACCTAGAAACTGTCAGGATTACTTTGAATTCTTTAGGCGATCTTAGAAAGCAAAGCAATATTGAACTTCTCCCACATCTTTAGCTTTTTCCAAGAAATCCCAGCATTTCCAATGAAGTTTATTACCTAATTCAGAGGAGCCCCACAAAAAGTTTACAATTAGAACATTAATATTCATACACCAACCCGATGGGAACTTAAAGTAGCTCATAACATAAGTAGGGATGGCACAAACTATTGCTTTAATCAAAATTTCTTTGCCTGCATAAGACAACATCTGCCCCTTCCAACTCCGTATCTTCCTGATAATTTTATCTCTTAGAAAGCTTAAAGCCTTTGATTTTGATTGCCCATAGATTGTTCGAACGCCCAGATATTTCCCAAGGCTATTTTCCTTAGGGATGCCAAGAATGTGACTAATTTCAGTCTAATTATCCATAGAAATGTTGCTATTGAAAAACATGCTTGACTTATCCATATTTATAGCTTGGCTAGAAGCTTTGCAATAATAATTCAGTAACATCTTAAGATGATGGCAATTGGCAGCATTGATTGATAGAAAAAATAGAAAATCATCAGCAAAGAATAGATGTGAGAGAATAGGGTAGTGTATATTCAACCTAATCCCTTACAATTCATTACATCGTACTGCAGCTGAAACCATTACGAAAAGGGCTTCAATTATAAAAATAAAAAGGTAAGGAAATAAGAGATCTCATTGTCTTAGATCTCTGGATGGAGTAAAAGTGTCAGATTCTTACCCATTAACCAGTAATCTATATGAAACAGATCTCAATAAGCCCATTATCCATTGCACTCATTTCAGGTCAAAGCCCACGTATTTCATAACTTCTTATAAAAAATCCCACTCCACTTTATTATATGATTTATTCATATCTATCTTAACAATCATCTTACAATTTTTTCCTAATTTTTTCACCTTTAGGTGATGGACATTCTCCAACGTCATCCTAGAAGGAATGGAAAAAGAAACCGGGGAAACCATTAGGACCTAGTGCTTTCAGTCCACTCATTTGGAACACAGTCTCTTTAATTTCTTATGTGCTAACATCTCTAATCAAAATGGCATTGAGGTCTTTGGAAACAACCTGCTTGACATGGCTCAGCACTTCTTGCATCTCCCTTACCCCTTCATAGGTAAGCATATTCTTGTAATACTTTTTAAACATATTCTCAATTTTGGCTCCATCTTCAACCCATTGAGTTGAATGGAGGTCTTTTAATTTCAGAATCTTATTAGCTGCTCTTCTCTAGATAGTTGAAGTATGGAAAAAATTTGTGTTTTTATAACCATATTGAAGCCATTGAATTCTACTTCTTTAGTGCCAATACATCTCCTCTCTAAACCAACATTCATCTAACTACTACTAAATGATCTTTTCCTCTTCAATATTAAAAGAGTCTTTATTCTAAAGATCTTCTAACTGATTTAGAAGTTTATCAATTTTCATTCAATTATTGTAAAAATGATTTCTACTCAAAATGATTAAATCCTTTCCACAATGACCAAGCCTTCTCTCTAATCTAGTCATTGCTTCATAAGAATAATCTTTCTGCCAAGTAGCTCGCACTACTTTTTGACACCAAGGGTCTCTGGTCCACATATAGTTGAACCTGAACTTCCTTTTCCTTTTTCTATCCAAAGGCTCTATATCCAGCAATAAAAGTGAATGATCTAATCGAAAGCAAGGGTGGTTAAAAATTTATGAAGAAGGAAAATGCAATCTCCAAGAGGAGTTAATCAAGGCCCTGTTTAGATGCTCTTTAACAGGAAGTTTTTTCTTTTATTGAACTAGGTGAACTTTTGACCTTTAAAACCTGCATAAAAAATATTGGCATCCAACATCACTGCGTGAAAAGCTAGCATTTTCTTTTCTTCCTTCTTATCTTCGCCTATCTTTTCATCTTGGAAAAGGATTTCACTAAAATCACCAATACATATCCAAGGATGGTTTTGTTCCAACTGGGATAATTGAATTATATCTCTCCATGCATTGAGTCTGTCTTCATAGATAGGAGAAGCATAAATCCAAGGAATTTGAATGAGATAATTAGTGGCCTTATCCAAGACGATTGAATTTATCCAGTGATTTATGGATTGCTTTATGGTGATTAAGATTGAGGAATCCCATCGCAAAGATAAACCACTAGCTAGGCCAACTAGGTTCACTACCATTCCATTTTCAAATCTGCACTGTCTTTTTGTCTTGTCAACAAAAGCTTCCTAATTTTTTGTTTCCATTATAAAACAGTTATAAGGTTTATAATTTTGAATTGATTTCTGTATGTATTGAATTGCCAGGGAAGCCCCCAAACCCTAACAATTCCAACTGAAAGGAATCATGGCTCCTGGGTGGCTACTTCTGGGAAGCCACTAAACCTTCCAGAATGATTGTGAATAGATTGAGGAACTGATTGAGATTTTTTCTTTGGAGGTCTACCTCTTTTCTTTTTGGTCTGAATTTTAGCTTTGGTATCCGAAGATGATTTTTGGTCTAAGGATGTTTCATTTATGTATTGGCGAGAACAAAGATGAGTGGTAATTTCAAGGAGGAAAACTTGAGGTCTAAAAGAAATATCTATAATAGGTTCAACAGAAGGGATTGGTTCTGATAAATGAGGATCAGTGGTTTGTAGTGGATGGGATAGGAGTTGGGTAATAGGATCAGGGTTAGGTAGAGGTTGGTCTTCAGAAACCAGTATAGTTCCAGCTTCCAAATGGATTTGCTAGCTTTTACTACCATTAATCTGCATCTTTGGAAGGCCACCGCTCAACCAAGTTCCATATCAAGGCTGACAGTGCTTAAGAGGGTTGGTTTCTCCTCCTCCTTAAAGTTGCTATCAAGATGACCCAATCTTTCACAAGAGTAAAAAAGATTGCCCAATCTCTCATATTTCAATTCCATTTAGGATTTGCTAGTTGGAGTACGAGGAAACCAAAAGCCCACCATTAGAAGGTATTCTATCAAAATGGCCACTTTCACCCATATGAACTATCTATATGCATCTTGATTGCTATTAATATCCATTATCTTGCCAAGTGTACTTCCAATAGCCTTAGCTATTGAGAAGTTCATCAATTTCAAGGGCAACCTATGAATCTACACCCACATAGGAACCTCCAAAAATTGTAACTCCTAAAAACTTTGATCAACATCCCATTTACATAGGTATATACAACTTCCCATAATATTCCAAGGACCATCTTTAATGATTGCATCAATATTAACCTCATTCCCAAACTTGCAGTGCAACATTTTGTCATTCATAATATGAACATTGTTCAACCCATAATTACTCTAAATTTTTGAGAGAATGGTAATTGTTGCTCTCGAATTGACTTTCTTTGCAGTAAAAAACTTGTATACTAAAGAAGCTGGATTGTTTGTAGTAGCCAAATCCTGATCTAGTTCCAAAGTGTATTCTCCATTCATATCTAGGGGAAGTTAGAGAAATTGCTGGGTTTACCTACCGCATCCAGGTATTCAACTTAAATTACCAAGAATAGAAAAACCAAAAATAGAATCGCTATGAAGAAAGAAACACTCAGAGTAGCAGAGATAGAAAGAAACTAAAGCCCTATATGGACACTTATAGAAAATGAATTCCTAATCAACTTTGACCCTAGACTAGAAGGGTCTAGGTATAGATCCCTGACGAGCACACCCAAACAAAAAAAAAATTAAGATCCTAAGAGGTATCAATCAAAACCAAAGTGACAGTAGTTCCAATCAAAGGGGAATCAAATCTCACCTATTCAGACTTGCTTGAATCAAGAGAAATAATTCAAGAAACTAAACGCTCGCCTAACCAAAAGCTTACCAGATGCACCTTCCTGATCTAAGCAATGAACAACCAATCAATCTAATAGCACCTTTGTCTGAGAAGACTGAAAGATTCCAGCAATCTTGCCTTCGGAGAAAAAGTACGACAGGAATGGTAGACAGTCACCCAAACAAGATCCTACCAGTTGCTCATCCTCAATCCTAATGATGAACAGCTAATCAATCTGACAACGCCTTCTTCTAGTGAGACTGAAAGATTCCAACAATCTTGTAATTGAAAAAAAAAAGTAAGGCGGATATGGTGGGCTATTACTTTTAGGAAGGCGGTTAACTCTCACAGACAGAGGAAAGAGAAACTTTCATTAAGAGAGAGGATTGCCACTTTGTTTTTCCTGATGATAAGATTACTAATTTTCGAAACAATAAGGTTTTTATTTAATTTCAAAATTTATGTTTTATTTTCAACTATCATTAATTTGTTTCTTGGTGAAACAAGTGAAGGATGGCAAGCCCCAGCATTTGGAGATTTTATTAGGCATATGTCAACAAGGAGAGGATCAGGCAAGGTGGAGGAGAGCTTCTCAAAGCTCAGATAGATGCAACAGTAAGCTATATATATATATTTAATTAATTAAGATGCCATTAATATTGAATTTATACAATCTCTTACTATTAAGCAACATGCTATTAATATTAGGAGAGGTATAAGTTAGAGCTTAGACTAAAGTATGGGGATGATTCGTCTAAGTATCCAGAGTTTTGTAAAGAGTGCTGGAGTCGGGTGGTTGGTGGTCGACACAACGGAGTGGGATAAGGGTCCTGTAGATGATGGCCTTCCCTGAGCAATATCGTCATGCACATTTAGAGGTAATCATTTAAATTGTTAAAGTGCCTTTATGATGTTTATTTATTAATTATTTATCTTAATTTCCTATTTAGAGCTCCTCGATATACTAGAATGAGTAATTGCGTAAGGAGAATGCCACACTTAGAGCTGAGTTACGTGTTGTTCATAAGACAATAGAGCACAGGATAGAGGAGAAGATTTGGATGATGCAGTCTCAGATGGGTGCGAGGATGGACGCAAGGATGCAGATGATGCTACAGTCTCGAGTAGGCTCCACGCTCACGGCTTCACTGACAATGACCCTCGGCTAGATGCAGTCTTAGGGAAATATGCCACAAGGTATTGATCCTGGCTTAGTAGCTGAAGGGTTGGGAGGAGTGGGATCTTATTCTCCACCCTCTAGACCATCTTCAAGCATGGTAGGATTTCATCCCACCCCCACTAAACCACACTTAGGTATGTCGGGATTCCATCCCGCACCCTATCCCATTATGTCAGTACCCTAGCACATGACATAGCCAACATTTTATCAGCTCCCATCAGGATCTAGTGGGCCGACATCAAGATCACACATGACTCATGTGCATGGTGGGATAAAGTATCCATCAACATTGTCTAGGCTGTCACTTGGATTATACACGACGCACATGCATGGTGAGACGTAGTAGCCTTATGTTCTAGATTCATCCTGGATGTCTCATCATGGGAGTCAAGTACCCAAGACTCAGCCTACCCTGAACAGATGTGACGATAAAGCCACCGAGCAGTAGACTCAAGATCCTACAACCTAGTATCTCACTTTGGATTACACTCGTTTTCTTTAGTATTACTTTATGTAAAAATATTATACTATGCTGGCTATTATATTTAGGTATGTATGTTGACTTTTATATTAATCTAAATATATTTTATTTAAATTTTAATTTCATTATTTGAATATTTTGTTATTAATAATAATTTAAATAAGTTAATATTCACACAAATTTAATGTAACTATCAATTAAATAAAAAATGAAATAAATAAATAAATATATTATATAATATTAATTAAAAACCATTATATTAAATTAAGATATATTCTACTTAAAAAAACATTATTAATGCAGCGACTGAGCATGATAGTCGTTATATTAGTAACTAAAGTGGTCAGTCACAAGGTTTATGTTCGCTCATAAGTTTCTCGACTGATTCTTAACTAAAAGTTTCACTTGTTTATTGCAGTTGAGTTTTAGTCGCAAACAAATTGTGACTTGGAAAAATGCAACTGCAATTCTCAGCACGAAATAGTCACTTCTAGCCAATATCACAATTAAACAGTGACTAAACTTTCAGTCGTGATTTGGAATCTAGGTTGTAGTGATATTTAGTAACTTTCAATTTTTTTTTTAACATCTATATTTAGCAAGCTCCCATATTTTGGAACTTTAATAGTTTATAAGTCTCATATTTGGGTTTTTTTTAACAAGTAACTTCAATAGTTAGTAAGTTTAATGATTTTGGTAGGTGAATGTTAAAATTACCACATGGCTCCCTAAACTTTTTAATCTTTTTTATTTTCACCTTAATTTTTTGAAAATTTTCAATTTAGTAATAGTAGACTACAGTTACGTTTTGTAACAAAAGTTGGAAATCATATCAAACTCATTGAAACATAATTAAGAACATTTTAATGAATTTTTGAATTAAAAATCTAAATTAAACTACACCAAAAAATGAATTTCTTACTTCAAATTTTAACAAAAATTGAAAAAATGAAACAATTTGGTCATTTCAGCCTATACCAATAACCTAAATAAACCGATTGCCAACTTGAATATGGTCTCAAACCCGACTTACCTGACCTAAAATCACCAGAGATTGAAACTGACATGACCTGCATTGAACTGAAACCCAAATATACCTAACCCAACCCAACCCGAACCCAAATAACCTGACCTGAATGCTAACCAGTACCAAAATTCATCCTAACTCGGTTAAAGGATATATGTTTGAAGTTGTGGATGAATTACAGTTTTCTTTGATGCCTATTTATAGAGAAACAAGTTTGACATTTGGATACCCGTATACAACTACTCAAAACATAGCAATTACTCCCTCATTCTTTCAAGCATTTAAGTTTGACACCGAGATTAACGGAGATTAAGAAAGATGAAAAATGTGAGTTGTTATGCATCACCTTTTGCATGTATGTTAAGAAAGATAAAAAAATAATATTGAAATATTGCAAAGATTCAAGATAACCCAAAACAGTAAATGTGATCAAGAATGGGGGATAAGTGGAGTAATTATTATTTTTGGTAAAATGAAAGTCTTTGGTAGGGTATTGTTCAATTATGATTCCGATCTTTTAGGACAGAAATCGGATAAGAAATCATGCTACCAAACTGTTTAAGTGCGGAAGAAATTGGCCATTCAAACACATACAGCAAATTTGCCAATTTCACAAGTTTTTCAAAAATAGTTTGGTTGTGTAATTTTTAGCCCATTTCTTTCCGAAAAAAAAAGTATGGTAATTCAACATACAATACGTTCACCACCACAATGTTTTTACTAAGTAAACCATATTTGAAATGTCACTTCCTACTTGAATTGAAAAACAATTTTTTAGGAACGAAATTCTAATGAGGAAGCCACTTCAAACATAGCGAAATTTGACTCAATTTTGTTGGACGGACACAACTACAAAATGGGGTTTTACCAACGCGCTTAATTACCAACGGCCTAGCCGTTGGTAAATACCAACGGTTATAACCGTTGGTAATTACATTCCAACGTGCACGCGTTGGTAGGGGAAAAAAATTTTATTTAGGTTTTTTTCCAACGGCTTGCCCGTTGGTAAATACCAATGGGCTTGACCGTTGGTAACTTGTCCATCATGCATGCGTTGGTGCACTTGGATTTCGAAATGGGCCTAATCTATTGGGCTTTCTTACCAACGGCTTAGCCGTTGGAAAATGAGTTTTAAAACCTGTCTTCCTCCCCCAGCCATTTCACTGTGCTCATTTGGGCGTTTTGCGAAACCGTGCCTCTGTCCGCGGCTGAGGTCGTCATTGCCGTTGACGGAGCATCTGTATATGCGTGGGGAGAAAATACAAAACTAGTCTGTGGAGGAAGAACCGAACAAGTGCAACAAAGGCGGAAGAAGATGAGCAACGGAGCCGGCAAGGTCGTGTGCGTTACCGGAGCTTCCGGTTACATTGCTTCATGGCTCGTCAAGCTTTTTCTCAATTGTGGGTACGCGGTCAAGGCTTCCGTTCGAGACCCGGGTGGGTTCCAGTCGATTTTGATTTGCTTATGTTATTGTGGATTTTGTTTGCTCTTTTTCGTTGCCTTCGCATTATGGCCTTTGCTTTTTTCATTCTAAAACTAATGCTTGCAGATTCGGGTACAAGCGATTCGAGGACTTCCACTATTTTGTAAGGATACGAAAGAGCACACTCGTAAGATTTTAGACATTCTAGTTCAATTTCTTGTCTCCAGTAGGTCCTCTTAGTTTAGTGATTTTGTTTGAAAAATGTATTCAGTTCTTGCCCTATTCTGATTAGTTTAACGGCTTCAATTTGTTTTTGTGTTCTCAGAGGAATCTGTATAATCTTCATACTAGGATTGCTTTGGAAACTTTCCTGTACATCAGCCTTATATGTGCAATGAGACAATTTGGGATTTGCCGAATAAAGTCTAATCTTTTTGGATTGTTCATCTCAAAGTTTAGTAACACTTCAGGTTTCCAAGAAGAAAGGCTTGCTTTCTAAAGTGTTGAGGGCCGTCTCAGTGACTAGAGAAATTCAAGAAAAGTAATTGTTATGTCTTTTATCTGCAGTATAACTTTCATGCCTTTCTACTTTCTTGAACTTTAAACTCTTAGACTTTGCCAGTTCTAGTAAAAAACTTTTGTCTTTCTAGGTATAGGGAGTTTGAGAAGCATGCTCTTGATGCGCTTGTGAAACTGGTTTATAAGAAGTATCTGGTATTCTCTTGACATTCAGATCCTCTGTTAGTTATTTCATTCATTGTAAAGACAATTTTAGTGTATGACACTGAGTTAAACAAACTGATCTGCCAAAGGCCTAAAAAGATCTGATTATGGTTGGCTGTATAAAAAGCTGAGCTTTTGATTTAAAAAACCCACCAAGTTGTTGAAATATCTGATACCCTAAAATCTTGCTAATAGCCTTTAAGTCTTCCTGATTGTGTTGCTTGAATACCTTCTATGTACCCTCCCAAGAGCCCTAGTGAAGGCCAAATGTGTACAAGTTATAGGCAACTAAAGAACAAGAATTTCCCAGTTTGAGTTTTGGCTTCATGGAATTGATTGTGGATTCTGGGTTTCCTTGAATTCAGAAGCTAAGAATGAAGCTTACACTCACTCATTTTAGAAACGTTTTTCTCCTATTGCTTTGGCTACGTTTTGTTATTTGGAGTCTTAACTCCTTATGGATGTTGGCATATAGGCATGTACCATTATTTAGCATGACTACAGCATAGCTTTCTTCAGTTTAGCCTTAGTTTGCAGTGTCAGTGATCCATAACATGTCCATATTCGCTGGTATGTTCAGAAGAAGGAGAACTTGGAGCAATATAGCTAACTGATTAACCCACTCACACATATACATGCGTGTGCTCACACACATAGAGGTGCAGTCATTTAGTAACTCAAAATGGCATGGGTTTTTACCTAAACCAGAATTTGTTGGTTTCATGCTGAATTTGTCCTGTTTTTCCCTGTTGATGGCGTGATGGCTGCTGTTAGAAGACTAGCTTCTTGTATAACGGAACTTCTTTCCTTGTTGTTACTGTTATAGTCATCTTCGGCAGGCTATTGTCTTGTTTCATTGTTCACTCCAGTAATTGGTTCTCCAAGTTCCAGTACTATAATGAGTTAAGGTACGTGTGTGCTTGGAATTTTTTTTTAACATATTATTTGCTCGCAACAATTGGTACTTATAATGTGTATTTATTTATTTATTTTGATCATCGATATTTATTTGTATTTATTAGGAAGCTGCTTTTGCTGGGCAACAGATCCAAGTTGTTCCTACAAATAATTCTGCAAAATCTCCAGCACAACAACCAAACGAACAAATGAAAGTGGATCGAGAGGTTTCTCTTTGTTACTTTATATAATTTGTTGTAAATTCTCCACGATAGCCAATATTAACTATGTTAGACGACCACGTGAGGTGATACTTTGTTACTTTATATAATTATGTCTGATTTTTCATTGGTTTGGAGGCCTGTTTTTTATGTTTGAAGTGATTTGTGGAGCTACAAACAAGTATGGAGGCTGCGATAAGAAGCAAAGGGACCAGTAGCTCTACTGCTGAAAACTCTGCAGATTTTTTTTTCCTGTGAGGTATCTGTTTTATTGACCTGTTTCCACCCCAACACAGCATATATTGCATGCTTTAGCTAGAGCAAAGAACTACAACTAAACTAGCCAACTATCATACTTCTTCTTGGGACAATTTAATCAAGTTTGCGTAACTGAAGACCTGTTTCCTTCATGTTCAGTATGGAGGGCTTGAAATTTCAAGTGATTTTCCCAGGGATTGGCTAGACATTAATAAGGATTTTTATCAAGTTTCTGTTGGGAGCAAAAGTTCTAGAGAAAGGTGATAGTTCTGTTGCATTTGTTGGTGAACCAAGAACAACACGAGTCATGCTGAATGTGCACATTGTCTTGTTCCATTTGATTTATTAGATATTGTTGGTAGTAGTGGAGTAATTTCCAGTCACTTCCTATTTTGAATGGTAATTTATGGCATTAAAAATATGGGATGAGGTGTTCGTTAAAATTTCCAAAAGGGAAGGTGTAAGTGGACCAGGTTCTGCCTCTGGTCTGAACTGCGATTTTTCCTAAAGATCATCCACATGGGAATGAGGGGGATGGAGCAAATGACCACAGAGGAGGGAATGATATTAGTGCTGGTAACGTAGGAGTAGGCTGTGGGAAGGATTATTGTGCCAATTTGGTTAATGGTCACAAAGGCATTGAAGTAGATAGCTTTAGAAAAGGGTCTGAAGTCACTCAGGTCGTGCGGTTTATGCTAGTGTCACTTCTTTAGTAGTGTTTCCAGCCTCAGTGGTATTTAATAAAAATCTTATTTGTTCAGATATTGTTTCAGTTTCAGCCAGTTCAAAGAAAAGCTCTAATCAGAAAGGTAAGTTTATCTACTGCAGAAAGTTTGAGATTGCTAATGGTTTCGCTTCTCTGTTTTATCATTTCCTTGGTGTTGTTAGGTTCTGCTATGCTTAAAGATTTGCATATTGGGCGAGTCCGGAGTTCAAACAGAAGTCTGCTAGATTCAAGGCAATCCGAGCAATAGTGACTGACGAGGATTCACAGTCTGGCTCTTGCAGCGCATTTCCAAAGTTCTTGTGTTGGAGCCCTTACATAATAATTTTTAAACTTAATTAAGACTCAATTGAAATTAATGAAATGTGTAAACCGTTGAATGTTGAATGCTTTCTTCCAGACATATATGTTCTTGTTTTAGTTATGCTGTATTTGAGAATATTTTATTTTAATTACATTTGCATAGCTGTGTAATGTTTATTGCTGAGTAAAGATGGACGACCTTTTGAATGTGTATTCAAACTGGGATAAATACGAAACAACCAAAACCTGGAACGTTTAATGTACATTATCAACGTGCAAATGGGGAACTTACCAACTTGCACGCGTTGGTAATTTCCGACTGTCATCCTGTTACCAACGTGTATGTAAATTGGTAATAACCAACGGCTTCATAACAACCCCCTTACTAACTGATGTAAGTTGGTCACTACCAACGCGGGTTCCTACCAACTGTCAGGATAGTTGGTAAGTTACCAACTGTCAGCAGTTGGTAACTTACCAACGGCCAGTAGTTAGTAACTACAACTACGCGATCGAAACCAAGCCTGGTTCATGACCGTTGGTATATACCAACGTAACTTTTACCAACGTGTATTTGTTAGAATTTACCAACGTGTTATTAATTGCGCGTTGGTAAAAAATTTTCCAACGTATCGAATATCAATTTACCAACTGTTGCACGTTGGTAAATGACAGTTGGTAAACTCCTATATTTTAGTACTGGGATTTGGTTTGTTATTTGATCCTACGGTATGAACAAAAACAAATTAGTTAGAGACGATCGCTGATCACATTCTTAATTCTTACCCTAGAATTAGGCAGACTTGATAACTAGCAAGAGCCATACTTGTCTCTATCGTTTGATCAGATTTTGTTAGCTGTGCGGCTTTAGGGGGTTTCCTAACTAACTTGTTTGTGTTCATATCTAATTGACGATAATCTTTTTCTTATCTGTTCATATTTAATAGAGGGTTTGGGTTTTTTTTAACTCTGAAAATATTATTAAAATAAATAGAATACAAATTTATCAGTTTCAAAAAGATACTAAAGCAATTGACCTGGACACTACATCTTGCACTCAAATTCAGAATACTAAGTAAATCCCCTTAATCTTAAATATTCAAACACCCCACACACACCAATAAAATACAAACCTTTAGTCCCAAAAGTTCCAGTACCCAACACCCAGAAAAATTAAATAGAAGTCTGGTTTTTAAGTCATCATTTCAATCATTTCTATTCACGTTTCATGGATGACACTTTTCACCTTGATATCCATTCTTCTTTAGCCCCTTCCTCTATCCTTAGCTTTGTTGTGATTTTCTAAAATTCTGAATGCAAGTTACCCACAACTATCAAACACCTAAGTAAGATTGATAACATTGCTTTCTTGATTATTAACGCTAGGTTCAAAATCCTACAATTCTCCTTGATATGATTTAAAGACTTCAATATTGTTGGAACCCCAAGAAATATTAAATAAGAATGAGAATTATCCTTCTCATTATTTTCCCCCATCCCTGAATCCTTCAAAATTTTTTATTCTTCGGCAACTCCAATCCTTGAAGAGAAATTTGTCCCATGAATTTTTTGGGCACATCAAAATTCAGAATCATCACTTGCCCCTTTGCCTTATCCATGAATTTTAGAATTGGATGGAGCCTAGGAAAAATTAAGTAAGATGCTTTTGCTACATTATTTTTTGCCCCACCAAAACCGTTGAAATCTTTATTAGCTTTGGAACTCACATTAGAACATAAAGCCCCATTAATTGAAGAATTTGACACAACAGAACTAACTACCTTCTCAAGCCCACCAATGACCTTCTCAGGAACACTATCCTCATCCAAATCCACCTAAGTTAGAGAAAGATTGGCTTTATTTTGCATTTTTTTTTCCGTCACCTGCGTCATTTTCAAAATCAATCAGAGACCGTTCGTCTTCCCTACCTCCTAATATTCCCTGCCTCCTAACAATTATTTTATGCTGATGAAAAAAGCATGCGATTTTATAGTATAAAATGTAAAATAACCCATTAAGTTAAGCACCTCATGGCAGTATAGAAAACGGTGCTGAATTAAGGAAGAAAAAACACAATCAAATTAACAAGATAACTAAGACCAATACTATACGCCCATCAATAAAATTTTAAAGGCCGAAATGCACGTTTGATCCTCCAATATACTAAACTCGCGCGAGTTAGTCCTTTTTGTTTGACTTAGTGCGGCTAGGTCTTCTAACTTTCTAGATTAGATGTGTTAGCCCCTTAACTTTGCTAAAGTAAACGAATTACTCTAAGAAGGGTGAAAAGCATCCACGTGTGAACTTTGTGACTTAAACATCGTGCAGCCTTACTTTGGTGGATTAAAAGTGCGACTTGGTTTGAGTTAGGGAAAGGTTCAAAATTGCCAAAAGTCCGTCGATTTGGCGGAAGGCGTTGAGGGCGGCGGAGCAAGTCTTGCGGAGGGATTCGGTGATGAAGAGCCCATTGATTCGGCGAGGATAGACACATTTATTCGTCAATTTTGTGAGGATCGACTCAGGAAGGATCGATGCAAGGATTGATTCATTGATTGGTCGAGGATTGATATGAAGTCTATCAATTTGGCGGCAAGGATAGATGCAACGATCGTCGATTTTGTGAGGATTGATGTGAGGATCGATTCATCGATTCGAAGAGTGTCGATTGGTCAAGGATCGATGTGAACAGTCTGTCGATTTGGTGATGATGATCACTATGAAGAAACCACCGCCCTTAATGACCGGGAAGCTAATGGAGTCAAAGTCAAAGTGTGGGCCTTACCTAGGTGAGATACCCAAGGTGGTGACCTTCATCAGGAGGGATTTGAACGTGACGAAAAGTCTATCGATTCGGCAGCAATAGCGAGCTCAGCAGAGACGGTGATTCCAATTGCCGAAACAAACTCTAAACAATGAGAGAGACAACGCAGGATGATGTAGAAAAAATTGGCTTATGTGACAGGACAAACTCAGCACAGTTTCATGCCACATCAGCAAATGATCTTAACTCCATTTACTTTTCCATCGAATTTGGAGGAACTCGCTAAATTTTGCAAAGTTGAGGGATTAACTTGCACTGAATCAAACATAAAAGACTAACTTGTTGGAGTTAGACAAGTTGAGAGACCAAATGCATATTTTGGCTAATTTTAAACACTGATTGACAAAGAAAAGCATGACCACTACAATATTAATTAGGTAAATGTAAGGAAAAAAAAAAAAGGAAACAAGACACAAATGTATAGGTAAATACACGGGTCCTTACATTTAACTTTTCGTTTTCAAACTGCGTATTAATTACTATCTCTTTTAGCACTAAATCTTTTTTAAAACGTTTGATATTAGTTCTAAATCTAAAAATGTTATTTATTAGGTGCACACTGAATGTGACATATATTTATACATTTATGTATCTTTAAGGGCTTTTGTGTGGATTTATATATTTAACAGTAAGTTAGACTTGGTCAAAAGCATTATGCTTATGTGAACAACTATTAACAATGTAAAACTACAGCAGAAAACTGCAAAACTGATTGGAGAATCGATCATCAATTGATTGGTATTTTGTTTCCTTGACAACCGAGAAATTTGATCACCATTCAATCGCTAAAACATTGATCGCCAAGACTCGGCGACTGTCTTGATGGCCAGACGATCGCCAAAAAGATCCTTCAGCTCTTCAACTACCGTTTTAGTAATAATTTTTTATAACCGTTAACCTGGCATCTTTCTAATCTTTTCCCTTATAATGTGAAGAAATATGCAAGAAATCAAATAAATAAGGAAGTAAAGCATTAATATGCACTAATTTCAATATTTTTTTATTTAGGGTTAATTACAATTGCCCCATGAGATTTAGGTGAAATTATACTTTACACCCTCCTATTTTATAATTATACACTTTGCCCCTGCTTTTTTAATATAATCCGGCAGCAACATTTGAAATCGTAGTTTAAACATTACGGTTGTCATTTTTTGGTAATTTTAATCTATATGGTATTTTTTTATAGTTAATGGACATTTTAAATTATCAATTTTTTCTTTCTGTATTTTTTCTGTAAATAGAAAACTGCTTTTCTTAAATATCAATTAATTATAAGAAAATACCATACAGATTAAAACTACTTAAAGATGAGTACTGTTCAATCTAAATTAGGATTTCAAAAGTTGTTGTTGGACTGTATTAAAAAGACATGGAATAAAGTGTATATTTCTGAAACGGTAGGGGAGAAGTGCAATTTCACCTAAACCTTAGGGGGCAATTTGTGATTATCCCTTTTGTTTATTGTTTTTACATGGCCAGGATGATGTATGCATTCTTCTATGTAGGATAGGCTAAGTAATTAGTTACACATAAAAGTTTTAAAATACTTCATGAGTAATAACTAGCCAATTGCAACCTAAATTGGATCACAATTCCTTAAAAACTTACCAGTGCTAGCTAAATCAAGATATTTTGACCCTATTTCGCCACACTTATGCTCTAAGGCTGACGCCAAGTGTTCTTCTTTCACAAGATCTCCACCTATTGCTCTTAGAGTATCTCCAACAACTTTCTTAAAATTTCTACAAAATAGAGAATAAAAAATTAAAATTTATATAATTTTTTTATTCCAACTCTAACAGTTTTTCTATTTTGTAAAATCTTGCATTTATTGTACAACAATTAAATATTATGCATTTAAAGAAAATTCAAATTAATGACTTATTTAGTTACTAAAATAGTTAAATATTATATCTTTAAAACAATAATATTAATGGCAAAGTGAGAAAAGTCAAAGAGAGGATAAGAAAAGTAAAAAAGTAGATGGAAAAAAGAGCCAAAAATAAATTTGGAAGAAAAAGGAGAGTGAACAATAAATTTTAAAATTTCTGTAAATATAAGGAATTGACTATTCTCTTTTATCTCATTCCCTATTTTAGAAAGTAAAATAAAGAAGTTATTGGAGTAAAAACGTACTCAATATTTTCAAAAACAAAAAAAAAATATACAAAATAAGTAAATTAAAGAAGTTGTTGGAGTAAAAACGTACTCAATATTTCCAAAAATAAAAAAAAATATACAAAATAAGTAAGTTATTGGAAATGCTCTTACTTTCACAAGAAACCGCCAGTTAATTAACCATCTCATGCAAAATGCCACCTATTATTAACATGTACGACTTACTTATATATTCCCACCACTCACCCTGATACTGTCTGCCACCTAGTAAAATTTTCTTGCGCATTACGTATTTCCCATGCATTTCCATAATTTCATGCACCATAATTGCAGGCCACATGTATTTCTTATGCATCTCCACCTAGCATTCACATGTCAATTTTATGGTCTTCTTCACTCATAAATTGCCACCTTACTCTTACTTATTTCATGAGCCGCCAACTACTATGGCAATAAATTCTTGAAGTAAGTTGTAGATAAAATGTCAATAAATGCCCTCCTCTTTTAATACTAGGCCATAAAATTCAACTTTCAGAATTTTTGACAATTTCTTGAACCTTAAACTTATCGTTGCTTTAGATGAGGTGGTCACAAAAGTGATTATTTATCTACAGTAATTTAGTTCAGTAATTAGTATATAGGTATAACTTTTCATGTTTCTAGAAACATTATCACGACCTGATTAATGTGTTTTTGTGTTTTGGGTCGGGTCACGCCCACAACCAAGCTTCAACAAAGATGAAATTACCAATGAAGTTTGGATTTGAGTTGTGTCTCCATCACTGCAACGTCCATTGAGTAGGCAATGTCTAACTTTTGTTGGTCTCCTGACCCAACCTACGCAAATCAACAGCAACTGGCGACATCCTTATCCTTTTGTTGGTCACCGGCCTTCTTACGAGCAAACCCGAGTGGACCTCCCAAACGGAACTATCGTTGGCCTTCTTGGAAACAAATCAAAGTGATCCTGGGAAGCATTTACTAGTTATTTTTTCTTGCTGTTATTTTTACTGTTGCTGTTAATAAAGTTAGTCCTAGTATTTAGGTTGAGATTATGTTCTCTTAAGATTCTATCTTAGGCATTAACCACATTTAGGATAAGGTGTCAACGTGGGGTTTGTTTTGATTACTTCTCAGTTTGTAACAGGCTTATATAAGCCTCATTTTTAATTCAAGAATAGTGTTTCACCTTCCAATTTTCTGTGAGTTTATATTCTTGTTCTAAACTAACCTTAAAATTGGTATCAGACATTTTACGGGGCCTGAGTAAGTGACCAAATCAGTGCTAACCAAAAGAAGAAAGGAAGAAGTGATGGCTACGTCTGCAAACGGAACCTTTGTTCAACTAGCCATTGCCAAATTCGATGGGCATTATGACCGTTGGTCAATGTTGATGGAGAATTTCCTACAATCAAAAGAGTATTGGAGCCTAGTGGAAGAGGGAATCCCTATACAAGAAGAGGGTGCTGAGGTGATGCCAGTTAAAAGGAAAAAGCAACTAATGATCAGAAGCTGTGACGGAACGGGGCCCAGTGCCCCTAATCTTGTAGGCTCTTAGGGATAATGAATCCCACTAGTTACAGTTGGCTAACTATTACTCGTCAATATAAATTAAAACAATTTATATGCAACTAGTTACTTAGCCTACTCAGATTAAGTTATGCATGCTTCTGACTTGGCAATGCAACCGAAATTTAAAAGTCTTGAATTAAAACATTGCTCGAGCATTTCATTAAAACATACTGAAAACGTACCAAGTCATTGAAATACTAGTTGCTTTAACTACAAGTAACAGTTTTGTGCATACATTACAACTCTAGCATGCACCCAAAAGTAACAAGATGGATTTACATCCTAATGTATCCCAATAGAGGCAACTTACTTAGTACACAAAGTACTATGTACAAGAGACAAAATTACTACTAACTAAGATCATTTACTTGAGCCCACCTTGAGCTAAGCCAAGCTCCAAGTGTAGCCCTTCACTAGACCTTGTTCTTGTGTACTCTTAGCCTCTACACTGTAAAGGCACAACTTGGTTAGCACATAACTTATACTGCAAGAAACTAGAATCACTAGGATTCTCAATAAAATACCTGCAAAACAGAAAGCTTAGGCCTCAGCTATCACTTCAGTGATTAGGCCCGGGATTAGATCCTGCACAATAAAACTAAGGGAATGAGTACTTAAAAGTACTCAGTAAGGATTCCCTTCTTGAATACCTGCAAAGAAATATGCAACAAATATGCAATATGGCAACCAAGCAATCAAACATGCAATTCAAACAACAAACAATCAACAAAATGCCAAAAATGCAATGTATGGATGTATGGTATGGAATGCACACAACACATGCACTTGGGACTTTCTGCACTTAAGTGCCTTAATTCTTGCCGTGAGCTCAAACGGCTGAGGTACTTGAGATACTGGCCCTCGTATCCCGGACACTTTACCTCAATTAAGTCCCATCTACGGGTTCTAGAGTAGGTCGTCACCTATCTCAAACTTACCCGCCTTTACCCTTGATTTATTGTACAGGGTAGTCTTACTATGTGGTTTAACTAGTCAAACCCTCAAGGTTTAACTCAAAATACTACTAGTGGCTCACTTACCAAACCAAATGGCTTGGTTGGGATCGACTTAGGTTTTTCTCTCTATTGACCATATGTAATTGATACTCTATATGGCCAATAAAGAGTCTAAAAACCCACTTAATCCCCTTAATTTCCATGTAAAAACTTAAATACTATGAGTTACTTAGCCACCAAGTCACATTTCTTTTATACTTAACCACACAACTTGACTACCTTCCAAATAACGCACAATTCCCGCCTTAGGAACGAATTCTAGACCCAACCGAGGCTATGGAACGTCTTAGAATAGCCTAGGGATAGAAACCGAGAGTCTAAGTTAATCTTAGGATGGCCGGAAATCGAGGCCAAATTGGCATTTGGCGACGCGGCGCCAAAGAGCAAATGCTTTTGGCGACGCGGCGCCGCCGAGTAAACGTTCTGTGTACAATTTCACTTCTTGGCGCCGCGGCGCCAATTCACGGACGAATTGGCGACGCGTCGCCAATTCTGTTTTTCTGGGTTTATGCGACAGCATCGCTCTTGTACACAAACTACTCAAACTCTCTCATTTCTAATCCAAACTTAATGGGTCTTGTTTCTAATTCATCCCAACATACAAAGCTACAAAACCATGCATTATTTGAGCTTAATTACTTGAACCCTTACCTCAATTTTAGCCACAAAGCAAGCAATGCAACAAAGCTTCCTAAGCTCAATTGAGCTTCCTTGAGTTCCAAGCCTAAAACCAACGAAATTTGGCACCCAAACCAATCAAACCAAGACCATTTCTAGCTCTAGAAACAACCTATAAACACACCAAATGATCTCAAGAAGCTTACCTACGAAAATTGGATTCCAAAACAAGCTCCAAAGATCAAAGGAAGCAAGAACACTAGCAAAGGGGCTTAGTGATCTTTCTAACACCTTGGGCACCCTTAATTCAATGAGAATTTGCAAGAAAATGGAAGCTTGGGCTGTGAATTTGGGAGAGGAGAGGGAGCTACGAAAATTTGGAACTTAGAACTAATGGCTAAGGATGAAGGAACTTAGCTTATAAGCATTCAAAACAACTTTTCCCTCCCTTGCACTTTAGTCCTCAAACTTTCAAAAGCTTCAAATAGCTCACCAACTCACACTCCAAACTCACTTTTCTTTGTTTTAAAAGGTACTAAAGAGCTTCCCAAACTTAATTTTCTTGAACACTTTAGCCACTTAAGTTCTAAATGGCTCAAAAAGAACACTTAGTGCCACAAGTTGTCAAAACTTACTAGGATGATTCTAAAAGCTAGAACAACTAATGGTCTTGACTTAACTATGCCAAATCACACTTAGGAACTCACTTAACTTGATTAAGCTTATGTTACTTGCTTAACAAGGCGCTAATTTGAGGTACTTAATTTCATAAACACTTAATCAAAGTAAATAAACACTTACTTGATTAATTGACTAGGAGAGCTGTCACATCCTCCCCTCCTTCAGAAATTTGGTCCTCCAAATTCTGACTTAATTGAGCATACAGACTTGGATATTGCCTTAGCATATCCTGCTCGGTCTCCCAAGTGGCCTCTTCCTCCCCATGGTTAGACCATAGTACCTTGACCATTGGGATCCGTTTGGTCCTTAGTTTCCGGACTTGACGGTCAAGAAACTTGATAGGATGTTCCTCATAACTTAGGTCCTCTCTCAAGGGAATAGTGGGCGGGGTTAACACTTGCCCAGGGTTCACAATGCACTTCCTTAAGGAACTCACATGAAACACATTATGAACATGGGCTAAACTTGGCGGTAAAGCCAACCGATAAGCCACTTTTCCTACCCTTTCGAGAATTTCAAAAGGACCAATAAACCTTGGTGCCAACTTACCCCTTTGACCAAACCTAGCCACACCTTTCATAGGTGAGACCTTAAGGAGTACTCGGTCTCCTACCTCAAACTCTAAATCTTTTCTTCGCACATTGGCGTACTTAGCTTGCCGGTCTGAGGCAGCTTTGATCCTTGTTTGGATCAACTTAATCTTTGCCGTGGTCTCGGCAATGATTTCTGGACCAACAATTATTTCATCAGCTTTATCTGCCCAACAATGAGGGGTCACACACTTACGCCCATACAAAGCCTCGTAGGGCGCCATCTTAATAGCTTCTTGATAGCTATTATTATAAGCAAATTCAATCAAAGGCAGATGTTGGTCCCAATCCCCTTTGAAGTCCATCACACAACTTCGTAACATATCTTCCAAGGTTTGGATCACCCGCTCAGTCTGCCCATCAGTCTGAGGGTGATATGCAGTACTTAGGTTCACAGCAGAACCCATAGCCTTTTGAAAGGCACTCCAAAACCTTGAAACAAAACGGGGATCTCTATCAGATACAATCTGATCAGGAATACCATGAAGTCTTACTACTTCTCGGATATACAACTGGGCTAATTTCTCCATGGTATAAGTGATTTTAATGGGGATAAAATGTGCAGATTTTGTTAACCTATCCACCACCACCCAAATGGAATCATGCTGACTTCTTGTGTTTGGCAACCCAACACAGAAGTCCATGGTGATGGATCCCCATTTCCTTTCTGGGAGTGGTAAACTTTGCAACATTCCTGATGGCCTTTGGTGCTCTGCCTTCACCATTTGGCAGGTGAGGCACTTAGACACATATTCATACATGTCTCTCTTAAACTTTGGCCACCAAAAATGAGTCCTAAGGTCATGGTACATCTTATTCACACCAGGGTGAACATTAAACTTACTCGTATGTGCCTCCTGCAACACTTGTTGCCTTAATTCACTTGGCACATAGAGCCGGTCACCAAAATAAAGTAACCCATCCTTGTACTGAAATTCTTTCAGTACAGTACCATGCTTTTCCTCCCCAGAAATTCTTTTCAAGCTCGAATCACTTTCTTGAGCTTGCTTAACTCTAGTCAACCATGCTGACTGAATTTCAAGGACCATGACTTGAGCCATTTCCCATTCTCTCCACAATTCATATAAAACTGTGAATTGCTCTGCACTAGGATCTTTTAAGGTTTGTGTTACTTGATCCTTGGAGAGAATTACCCCAGAATACTTACGGCTCAAGGCATCAGCAACCACGTTGCCTTTACCTGAACAATAGTCTATCGAGCAATCATAATCCTTGATATACTCGACCCATCTTCTCTGCCTCATGTTAAGATCCTTTTGGGTAAATAAGTACTTCAGACTTTTATGGTCTGTAAAGATCTTAAAGGATCTTCCCATAAGGTAGTGTCTCCAGAGCTTTAAAGCAAACACAACTGCTGCTAACTCAAGATCATGCACTGGGTAATTCAACTCGTTAGGCCTTAACTGCCTAGACCCATATGCAATCACTTGCTTATCCTGCATCAACACACATCCTAATCCTGTCCCAGATGCATCGGTATAAACCACAAAAGTCTCATGCGGATCTGGTAGGATTAAAATGGGAGCAGAAATTAACCTGTTCTTAAGCTCCTGGAAACTCTCCTCACACTTAGGAGTCCAAATAAACTTCTGTGCCTTCTTTGTTAAGGCGGTCAATGACGAAGCTATTATAGAGAATTTTTCAATAAACCTTCGATAATAGCCTGCCAAACCCAAGAAACTCCTAACTTCAGTTACAGTTGTTGGGCGTTTCCACTCCACCACAGCCTTTACCTTTTCTGGGTCCACACTTAATCCTTGAGCATTTATAATATGTCCAAGGAAAGGAATTTCACTTGCCCAGAACTGGCACTTAGATAGTTTGGCATAAAACTGATTACTCTTGAGTACTTGCAAAACTATCTCTAAATGTTTTTCATGCTCGTGGGGAGTCGGGGAATACACCAAAATATCATCAATAAACACCTCAACAAACTGATCTAGGTAGGGCCTAAAAATCCGATTCATGGTATCCATGAAAACTGCCGGAGCATTAGTCACTCCAAACGGCATAACGGTATACTCATAATGCCCATACCTAGTCCTGAATGCAGTCTTCGGGATATCCTCATCCCTAACTCTTATCTGGAAATATCCAGACCTTAGGTCTATTTTCGAAAAGACCTTCGCCCCTCTTAATCTATCAAATAGATCATCAATTCTGGGCAATGGGTACTTATTCTTTACCGTTACTGCATTCAGTTTTCTATAGTCTATACACAACCTTAAGGTTCCATCCTTTTTCTTTACAAACAACACTGGAGCACCCCACGGGGAAATACTTGGCCTAATAAAGCCTTTCTCAAGCAACTCTTCTAATTGCTTTTTCAGCTCATCCATTTCAGGCGCTGACATTCTATAAGGGGGTATGGAAATTGGTTCTGCCCCAGGCTGTAAATGTATGGAGAATTCAATCTCCCTTCTTGGAGGTAACCCTGGGAGGTCTACAGGAAAAACTTCTGGAAATAGATTGGCTACTTGAATTTCCTTGAGTTGCTCCTCGACTGCCACTCCGTTCAACGAGCAAGCGACCAACTCACTCGGAACGAGAATGGACTCCAATAACTTGAGGTGCAAACTCTTTACACTACTTGCCAAACCGCCTGTGCAAATTATACTTACCCCTGAGGCATCCTCAAGAGTGACCTTACAACCCGCACAGTCAATCTGGGCCTTAAACTTACTTAACCAATCCATTCCAAGGACAATATCATAAGGAATTGAGGCCAAGACCCAAAGGTCACTTAAAAATTTACTACCTCCTAATTCCAAAGGATATCCCACAACCATTTCATTGGTAAACACAAGGTTACTCCCCACTGACTTAATGAACATCATTTCATCAAGCACAGTTCTATGCAAACCAAACTTAACAACCATGCCTAGAGTAATGACAGAAATAGTAGCACCAGTATCAAACAGAATTCTAATACTACTATCCTGAACATTAAAGTTACCTTGCACAGCTGTAGGTTCTCTGGATACCTGGCTTGCCAGTGCAAAAACTCGTGGTGGCACAGGAGGAACTCTGACAAAAGTACTACCAGTACTACCAACTCCTGAGGCTCCCGGTCGTCCTTGACCTTGGTCTTGTCTAAGCCTTGGGCACTCCTTAGCCCAATGTCCTGGCTGACGACAATAATTGCAGAGATCGGTTCCAAGGGTACAAGGTTTGTTACCATGAAATCTCTGACACTTAGGACAACGGCCTTTTACAGCTTTCTTGATTTTCTTGGAAGGTCCTTGATCACCTCCCACACTAGGCCTTTTATCCATTAACCTTGAATGTACTGGAACCCTCGGCTCAACGGCCTTTTCATTGGATTTTGCTTCCATCAACTCCCTTTCCAACACTAAGGCTTTTTGGACAGCCTCATGATAGGTCCGAACTCCTATCACTGTCAGAAAACTCCTCAACTCCACCCTAAGTCCACGAATGAACTTCTTTGCTTTTAGTTCATCTTTTCCGGCCAAATGAGGTGCATACCGAAAAAGAGAACTAAACTTCCTTTCATACTCATGAACTGTTAGCCTTCCCTGGATTAGTTCATCAAACTCAATCCGCTTTTGATCCTGGGCAGCCTCACTATTGAATTCATTTCGAAACTCCTTCTCGAATTCAATCCAATCAAGTTCTTTAGGCCTTTGCCCGATCCTCCCTTCATTATAAGCATCAAGCCTTTCCATGACATCCTTCCACCATAATGACGCCTTGCCTTCTAAAAAGAAAGGCACCAAATCCATCTTTACTTTGTCATCCAACTTCATGTTTTTGAAGATCTCATTAATCTGATACAACCACCCTTCAGCCATATCGGGATCTCCTATGCCATTGAACTTGGGAGTGTTAATATCCCGGCATAAGGAAACAAGTCCCATATGGTCTGGAATGACGGGTCTCCTCCGTCTCCTCCTTGGATGGATGTCCTCCTCATCTTCCTCCTCACTGTCCTCTTCACTGTCCTCACTGGACTCCACTTGAACATGCTCATTAGACGGTTCCTGACCTTGCACTTGCCCCTGGGGCGGGGGATTTCTCCCCTGACCTTGGTGCACCGTTGGGCCTTGGTGCACTTCGGCCCTTACCCCATTAGGGTCCTCCAAGGTCTCCCCCTGTACTGGAGGTTGAGCACGCTCTTCAAGCAAAATGGCCATGCCATGTAGCATCCGGTCCATCGACTCATTAAGTCTCCTCAACAAGGAAACCACCTCCCTCATATCTGATCCACCAGGATCACTAGTTCCTGCACCGGAACCCTGAGCCTCAGCAGTAGTACCAGCCCGTGTGTTCACCATACCTGCAACCACAGCCAGAAGACCATATCCAGAGCAACTTATAAGCAGTACTAACCACACTTAACACAAGAACACTTTGATCTTAGTTCACTTATTGCCTCTACTAGGAACATTAACCCGCTCTGATACCAATTTTCTGTGACGGAACGGGGCCCAGTGCCCCTAATCTTGTAGGCTCTTAGGGATAATGAATCCCACTAGTTACAGTTGGCTAACTATTACTCGTCAATATAAATTAAAACAATTTATATGCAACTAGTTACTTAGCCTACTCAGATTAAGTTATGCATGCTTCTGACTTGGCAATGCAACCGAAATTTAAAAGTCTTGAATTAAAACATTGCTCGAGCATTTCATTAAAACATACTGAAAACGTACCAAGTCATTGAAATACTAGTTGCTTTAACTACAAGTAACAGTTTTGTGCATACATTACAACTCTAGCATGCACCCAAAAGTAACAAGATGGATTTACATCCTAATGTATCCCAATAGAGGCAACTTACTTAGTACACAAAGTACTATGTACAAGAGACAAAATTACTACTAACTAAGATCATTTACTTGAGCCCACCTTGAGCTAAGCCAAGCTCCAAGTGTAGCCCTTCACTAGACCTTGTTCTTGTGTACTCTTAGCCTCTACACTGTAAAGGCACAACTTGGTTAGCACATAACTTATACTGCAAGAAACTAGAATCACTAGGATTCTCAATAAAATACCTGCAAAACAGAAAGCTTAGGCCTCAGCTATCACTTCAGTGATTAGGCCCGGGATTAGATCCTGCACAATAAAACTAAGGGAATGAGTACTTAAAAGTACTCAGTAAGGATTCCCTTCTTGAATACCTGCAAAGAAATATGCAACAAATATGCAATATGGCAACCAAGCAATCAAACATGCAATTCAAACAACAAACAATCAACAAAATGCCAAAAATGCAATGTATGGATGTATGGTATGGAATGCACACAACACATGCACTTGGGACTTTCTGCACTTAAGTGCCTTAATTCTTGCCGTGAGCTCAAACGGCTGAGGTACTTGAGATACTGGCCCTCGTATCCCGGACACTTTACCTCAATTAAGTCCCATCTACGGGTTCTAGAGTAGGTCGTCACCTATCTCAAACTTACCCGCCTTTACCCTTGATTTATTGTACAGGGTAGTCTTACTATGTGGTTTAACTAGTCAAACCCTCAAGGTTTAACTCAAAATACTACTAGTGGCTCACTTACCAAACCAAATGGCTTGGTTGGGATCGACTTAGGTTTTTCTCTCTATTGACCATATGTAATTGATACTCTATATGGCCAATAAAGAGTCTAAAAACCCACTTAATCCCCTTAATTTCCATGTAAAAACTTAAATACTATGAGTTACTTAGCCACCAAGTCACATTTCTTTTATACTTAACCACACAACTTGACTACCTTCCAAATAACGCACAATTCCCGCCTTAGGAACGAATTCTAGACCCAACCGAGGCTATGGAACGTCTTAGAATAGCCTAGGGATAGAAACCGAGAGTCTAAGTTAATCTTAGGATGGCCGGAAATCGAGGCCAAATTGGCATTTGGCGACGCGGCGCCAAAGAGCAAATGCTTTTGGCGACGCGGCGCCGCCGAGTAAACGTTCTGTGTACAATTTCACTTCTTGGCGCCGCGGCGCCAATTCACGGACGAATTGGCGACGCGTCGCCAATTCTGTTTTTCTGGGTTTATGCGACAGCATCGCTCTTGTACACAAACTACTCAAACTCTCTCATTTCTAATCCAAACTTAATGGGTCTTGTTTCTAATTCATCCCAACATACAAAGCTACAAAACCATGCATTATTTGAGCTTAATTACTTGAACCCTTACCTCAATTTTAGCCACAAAGCAAGCAATGCAACAAAGCTTCCTAAGCTCAATTGAGCTTCCTTGAGTTCCAAGCCTAAAACCAACGAAATTTGGCACCCAAACCAATCAAACCAAGACCATTTCTAGCTCTAGAAACAACCTATAAACACACCAAATGATCTCAAGAAGCTTACCTACGAAAATTGGATTCCAAAACAAGCTCCAAAGATCAAAGGAAGCAAGAACACTAGCAAAGGGGCTTAGTGATCTTTCTAACACCTTGGGCACCCTTAATTCAATGAGAATTTGCAAGAAAATGGAAGCTTGGGCTGTGAATTTGGGAGAGGAGAGGGAGCTACGAAAATTTGGAACTTAGAACTAATGGCTAAGGATGAAGGAACTTAGCTTATAAGCATTCAAAACAACTTTTCCCTCCCTTGCACTTTAGTCCTCAAACTTTCAAAAGCTTCAAATAGCTCACCAACTCACACTCCAAACTCACTTTTCTTTGTTTTAAAAGGTACTAAAGAGCTTCCCAAACTTAATTTTCTTGAACACTTTAGCCACTTAAGTTCTAAATGGCTCAAAAAGAACACTTAGTGCCACAAGTTGTCAAAACTTACTAGGATGATTCTAAAAGCTAGAACAACTAATGGTCTTGACTTAACTATGCCAAATCACACTTAGGAACTCACTTAACTTGATTAAGCTTATGTTACTTGCTTAACAAGGCGCTAATTTGAGGTACTTAATTTCATAAACACTTAATCAAAGTAAATAAACACTTACTTGATTAATTGACTAGGAGAGCTGTCACAGAAGCTAAAGGATCTAAAGGTGAAGAATTATCTCTTCCAAGCAATCGACAGGACTACAAAGTCAAATGAGCTCAAATACATGCCTTAAGAAGAGAATTTGAAATTCTCAGAATGAAGGAAGGAGAAAAGGTGGATGATTACTTTGCTAGAATGTTAGCAGTCACAAATAAGATGAAAGCTCATGGGGAAAAATGAAGCAGAATGTGGTCGTGGAAAATTTTGAGGTTAATGACTTCAAAATTTAACTATGTGGTAAGCTCCATTGAGGAATCAAACGACGTTGCTTCAATGAGTATCGATGAACTTCAAAGTAACCTTTTGGTCCATGAACAAAGAATGCAAGGTCAATAGGGAAAAAAATAGGCTTTAAAGATCACTAATGAAGGAAAAGTTGGCGGTAGAAATGAAGGCCGAGGTAGAAGTCGAGGGAATCCTAGAGGAAGAGATCGAGGAAGAGGGAGACATAATTTCTCTAAAGAGTTCGTGGAGTGTTTTAGATGCCACAAACTAGGACATTTTCAGTATGAATGTCCTAGTTGGGAGAAAGGTGCGAACTATGTGGAGGCAAAAGAGAAAGAAGGCATGTTATTTATGTCTTATGTCCAGAAAGATGATCTAAACCAAGAAAATATTTGGTTTCTGGATTCTGGATGTAGTAATCATATGTGTGGAATAATGAAATGGTTCTCAAATTTCGATGGAGAATTCAGACAATTCGTGAGATTGGGAGATAATTCAAAGATTATGGTAATGGGCAAAGGAGATGTTAGAATGCAAGTAGATGGATCGACCTAGGTAATCACTTCAGTTTAACAATCTCTTGAGCATAAGACAATTACAAGGAAATGGGCTTGCCATCCTATTCAAAAATGCTGAGTGCAATTCGTATCATCCAAAGATGGGAAGGATCATGCACTCTAGAATGACTTCAAATCAAATGTTCATAATACTGGAGTCGAACGTGCCACCAAGTATGACATGCATGCAAGCTACTGCTGAGAACAAAACGCAGCTGTGGCATTGCAAATTCGGACATCTTAGCTTCAAAGGACTCAACACACTTCAAACAAAGAAAATGGTACAATGATTTCCAAAGCTCATGGTTACGTCGAAAGTGTGCACTGATTGCATGGTAAGCAAGCAACACGGTGAGGCTATTCTAAAAAAAGGCTTTTGGAGAGCTTCGCAGTGTCTTCAGCTAGTGCATGCTGACATCTATTTTATTGTTAAACCTAAATCACATAACAACAGAAAGTCTTAATCTATTTTATTGATGATTTGGGTAGAAAGACATGGATTTTTTTTTTTGTCAGAAAAATCTAAGGCCCTTGGAGCATTTAAGAAATTCAAAGCTTTGGTAAAAATGAGAGTGGCAAACTTATTTGTTACCTACGAACTGATAAAGGTGGAGAGTTCACGTCAAAGAAGTTCAATCAGTTCTGCAGTGAGAATGGTATTGCAAGGCAACTTACAGCAGCATTTAAACCTCAGGAGAATGGGGTGGTAGAGAGGAAGAATCGCACCATCATGAACATTGTACGTTGCATGTTATTTGAGAAACAAATTTCTAAAATTTTTTAGCCTGAAGCTGTTAATTGGACAGTACATGTTTTGAATCGGAGCCCAACGCTACCTGTAAAGAATGGTACACCTAAAGAGGCTTGGAGTGGCAACAAACCTACAGTTGACTACTTCAAGGTTTTTGGGTGCATCACATACGTACATGTCCCAGATGCTAGAAGATCAAAATTGGATGACAAGAGTATGAAATGTATTTTGCTAGTAGAAGTCTTATAAGGCGAGGAAGGAATCTTCATCAGTCAAAGGAGGTACGCATATGATGTGCTAAAGCATTTTGGTATGCATGAAAGCAATTTTATGGACAATCCTATCGTTCCAGGCTATAAGTTATCAATGGTTGGAGGAAGAGCGGTTGTTGATGCTACATCATTTAAACAGATTGCTGGAAGTCTAATGTACTTAACAACCACAAGGCTGGATTTGATGTTCTTAGTCAGCTTAATCAGTAGGTACATGGAGAAACCTATAGAACAACATTTGCAGGCAGCAAAAAGAACTCTGAGATACTTGAAAGGTACTGTTGAGCTGGGGATCGCTTATAAAAGAGGCAACGAAAGAAGTTTGGTGGGTTTTACGGATAGTGATTATGCAGGAGACGTTGATGAAAGAAAAAGGCTAAGAAGACTGCTTGAGAAAATTGGGCATGAGCAAGGATAAAGCACAATCATCTACTGTGATAATAGCTCTACTATTAAACTCGTAAATCTAGTTATGCATGAAAGAAGTAAACACACAAATGTGAGGTTCTATTTTTTCCGTGACTTAACAAAAGAAGGAATGGTTGAACTGATGCATTGCAAAACGCAAGATGAAGTTTCAGATATCATGAGAAAACCACTCAAGTTAGAGTCATTTTTTAGTTGCGTGAAAGATTGGGCATGTGCACAAAAGATCAAGTAAACTGATTGCTGTACATAATCAGTTTAAGGGAGGATATTGATAGCCTAAGTGCTGTCGCTCCCATCGCCTGAGGACCTCGATCAAGCACTATGCTCGGAAAAATCTGGCATCACTGACGAGGAACACCAATACTAACCTTGGAAAGGAGGGAGTCCGACTCCATGGCTACATGATCTCGGAAGTCCGATAGCAGCCTCGAGAATGACAGTACCGATCTCAGGAACTAGCGTGTTACCTCCTTCGGGAAGGTGACCGAACTGGCTTTGGGGGAGAAGGACCAGCCACCCTCGGCAGAAGAGAATCCCCCCGAAAGAGCAATTTCAGAGCTAGGGGATCCCTCGGACTACCAGTACGACTCCGGGAAAAGGCCCCTCACCCCGAAGGGTGACTTCAACCAAAGGGACCTCGGGGGTACGACAAAAGCATTTAAGGAGTCTCTGACATGTCGCCCACACGCGTTACACGCCGCCCCCGTATGCGCTCTAACACACCAACGCCGCCTACATCTTATCATGTAGGGCTAGTCCTAGCCCATGGCCCGATGAGCCTATAAGCGACTGGAGGCCCCCACGCCCAGAAATGATAGATTACATCTAACCGAGCACGTGTCACGATCTGAACGGGCCCTCTCCCCTATATATACTAGGGAAATGGTCTTAACAAGGGATTTCTCTCCTCCTCCTTGAAAAGGAAACGCCACAGGTAAGAATCTCTGGCCCTTTGCATTCCCTCTCCACCTTCAAAACACTAACTTGGGCGTCAGAGGCTCCTTCCCGGAAAAAGACTCCGGGGACCTCCTAACCCCTGTTTTCTGGGCATTTCAGGTGCACCCCCCTGGGAAACCTACACTTTGGGCTTTCCTCCACATCAGAAGTCCCTCTCAGTCACACCATGTCACCTGACGAAGATGCTGCTGGGCATCAGATATGTGAAGCATTTACTAGTTATTTTGTCTTGCGGTTATTTTTACTGTTGTTGTTAATAAAGTTAGTCCTAGTCTTTAGGCTGAGATTATGTTCTGTTAAGATTTTATCTTAGGCATTAACCACGTTTAGGATAAGTTGTCAATGTGGAGTTTAGAGGTGGGACCTAGGCCGGGTTGACCTGGCCCAAATTAGGACCAGACCGAAAGTCAAGCCTGCCCCGACCCAGTCAAACCCACCTCACCTCACCCCGGTGAAAGCCCGCTAAGATATGGCCCGAATATTGGCCCGAGAGGAGGAGGTGCAAAACGGACCGCCCCAAACCAGGACCCGACCCATGAATCAACCTGCCCTAGACTACCCTGCGCCTGCCAAAACAAACCAAACCGGACCAGACCAATCCGAGCCTGGCACCCAACGCCTTTTACACACAACGGATACCTAAAAAAAAAAATAATAAATGGGTTAATTACACAACAGGCCTTCCAATGGTTTTCTGCTTCATTTTAGCCCCCAAAATTCCATTTTCACCCCTCCGAACAACTAAATTTTAAGGACCTTTTGGTCAAAATAATTTTTTGCCTTCCTTTATAAATACCAATGTCATTTTCACTTTATCCTCACACAATCACTCAATCTCTCTTCTTCCTCTATTATATTCTTTTAGGCGTTCTCCTTATTTTTTAATCTCTTCCAAATTTCTTACTAATCTCCCCTTAATATATTCATAATCTCCTCTTAATTTTGCATTAATCACTACTATTAGTTCATGAGTCATGGCTTCAAAATGAAAAGACAAGTTGACAAAGAGTTCATCTTCCTACACCACCAGCCTCCGAGCTTTGTTCCGTCTCCTTTCTCGGCCTGTCGATAAAAAACTTCTAAATTCAAGAGTTGCACGAAAATGATGCCGGAATCAATATGAAGAATTACGATTTGGGTCTCGATGATTAATTATCCAATGATGAAGTGAAAAAGTTGAATGCGATGGCATCCGGGAATCCATTAACAGAACTGATGCCTACAAGTCATAGACCCACCGTGGAGGAAACCCAAGCACAAGGTAAATCTCTGAGACTAACTGGCTGGGTTTGGGAGCATTATGAGCTCATACATAAGGGAGAGTTGAGGTACGGGAAATCCAAACATTGCAGAAAAAAATTGGTGCATAAAAAGAATTCCGGTACTAGAATGCTGAAACAGCATATTGAAAATCAACATCCTAACGTCCTCCCTAGTGCGGGACTAGTTCTAGAGGACAAAAACAACTTGGGTCTACAACCAGCGCCGGCGGGCCAGGTATATTTAGTTTTAACCAACAATCTTGTAGAGAAGGTATGGTAAATTAGATGATGCTTACTGAAAAACCTTTCTCACAATTTGAAGATATCCACCTAGAATCTTGGATAAAATCACAATTAAATCCTACATTTAGAAAAGTATATAGGAAAACCGCTAGGAAAGAAAGCTTTAGATTATTTGAAGCCGAAAAATCAGATTTGCAAGCCTATTTTTCTGTTCTTGATCATTGTGTGACATTTACTTCTGATATGTGGACGTCACCTATAGGTCAATCATTCTATTGTGTTACTTCTTATTGGATTGATTGTAATTGGATAATGCAAAAATGAATTTTGTCACTTAAGGTTATTGAAACAGATCATATTGGTTATTAAATATTCAATTGCATCTTAGAAAGTTTATGTGATTATTTTTGTACTGATAAAGTCTTGTGCATTTCATTTGATAATGCTTCAAACAATGATGTTACCTCCCGTCTTTTGAGTTAAACATTGAAATTATCACTCAGCGGTGCATTCATTAATGTTAGATGCATGTGTCATATTTTGAACCTTTGTGTGCAAAAGAGTTTAGAAGTTATTCAAAATGAGATTCTACTTATTTGGAACTCATTGACATATTTGATGTCCAGACCTACTGTGTTTCGTGAATTTAAAATTTTTTGTTTTGAAAATGAAAAAGGATTTTCTTGGAAATGGTTTAAATTTGATTGCCCAACCCGTTGGAACTCCACATATTTAATGTTGCAAGATGCATTCCCGTAAGCAAATTTGTTATCACATTTCATGAATTCAAAAATGGGTTATGAATTTCTTACGATTGAAGTTTGGAAAAAATGTTCCAAAACCGGTGAATTGCTTAAGTTCTTTTACGAGGCAACTAAATTTTTCTCTGGTGTTTACTACCCAACCATTCATCAAGTTTTGTTTCATTTAGTGAACATTACATATGCTTTACATCAGTTTAAAGATGATGAGTTGTTAAAACCGATTGTCGAAGCTATGCAGGCGAAGTGGCTTCAGTATTTCAAAAATATTTCACCTATCTTTTTAGTCGCTTCTTTATTTAACCCATATATCAAATTAACGGGCACAACAACATTATTTCAAGGAATTTTTCATATTTATTTAGAAATGTCTCATATAAATATTTTGGCTATGTCTGCTACTGCTTCCAAGTACTTGCATTCTTTATACAAGTTATATTGTGAGCGGCATTTAGATAAGGTAATATCAAAAGCTTCTCAAACTAAGCCTCCAAGGAGATCAATCTCCTCAAGATTCAACCCGGCCCTCCAAATGCTCAAATGGCCCTGATCGACGACATCGAGATTAGCTGAGGTCGATGACTATCTCAACATATTGTTCGAGGCAAGCGACCTTGACATCTTAGAGTGGTGGAAATAAAAGAGATCAAGGTTTCCGATCTTGTCAATAATCGCACAGAAGATTCTTATCGTTCCAGTGTCGACCGTTTCATCCAAGGCAATGTTTAGTGCCAGAAAATGAGTGATATCAGATAAACGATGAAGATTGACACCCGAGATTGGGGCCCTGCAGCACTTCGTCAATAAGACCAAAAGAGTTCAGATGAGGAGGTAATATCCGATATGAAGACTTGAAAATTTTTTTTTCAATCATACATGTAGTTTGTATTTGATCTGATTATGCTGTTCAGCACATATCATAGGTTTCTATTATTCATTATTTTCGGAATGTCTTTGCCATTTCAAAATGTAAGGCCTGTTCCGATTATTTGTAAGTGCCGTTTGGTTTTTTAACTTAATAAAACTTACACTGGATGTGGTGTTTTTTCTTAAAAATATTTATGACATATATAATTAATTATGTTTCTAATTTTTTTTTTTAAAAAAACTCCAAACCTGCCCTCGGACTTGGCTTGGGATTTCCCCACCTGCGACCGGGCTGAGCCCGGTCCTCGTGACCCAGGATCGGGACCGGCCGAGCTTGGGCTGGTCCCGGGTCGGGCTGACCTAGTTCCCACCTCTGGTGAAGTTTGTTTTGATTACTTCTTAGTTTGTAACAGGCTTATATAAGCCTCAGTTTTCATTCAATAATAGTGCTACACCTTCTAATTTTCTGTGAGTTTCTATTCTTGTTCTGAACCAACCTTACAGATCCTTCCAAACGGAACTTTAGCCTGCCTTCTTGAAATCAAATCCGAGCGATCCTCTCAAATGAAACTGTCAGGCCCTCTTGCAAGCAAATTTGAACGATCCTCCTGAACAGAATTGTCTATGGCCTTCTAAGAATCAAATCCAAGGGATCTTCCTAAATAAAGAGAGGAAAGATGGTTCAATACGGCGGGGGAGTAGCAATATGGCAATGTCATAATTTTATGTTATTGAAGGCCCAAACACATTCAGTTGAAAAGTGGGTCTAGTTGAGTAATTGAAATAACACGTTAATGCGTGCCATTTAATGTAAAACAAACAAGCATTAGGATAACTTGTATTACTTATGAGTTGAGAACACATTGACGTTTATCCAATCTGGACCCAACTTTGACGTCTTTGTTTTATAAATAAATAATTTTTTATTTTAAAACTATGCTTCAGTTAGCTTTCTACTCTCATTTTTAAAATGCACTAATTTCATTTTTTAACTTTTCTTTAATTTGGAATCAATATCATTTAATGAACCTTTGTGATATACTATTTTTAATAATTGACTCATAGCTGGAGGATTTTTTTTTTAATGCAAAATTGATAGTATAAGGTATAGGGTTCAAGGAGTTATAATTATAATTAAAGAATGTCAACTTATTGGGTACCAAAGAATGTCAACTTTTTTTATATAAAAAAGCAATTCAATCTAATATCAAGACATTTTAAAATATTAGGAAGGCAAAGACGGGGAGATGAGATTCAATATCTAACCTTTTGGCAGTGATCTAATGTCCTTTTGCCCCCAACTGAGGTGGCGGGACTCATAGCCAGAGTTAATGAAACAATGGACTTTCATAAACAATAGTTATAATAATAATAATAACAATAATAAGAATAAGAATAATAATAATAATAATAACAAAAAGTGTACACATCATCCATGTTACATCATCTTCACAACGCATATGATGACGAATTGGCTACTCAATAGTGTCCCCACAAGACTTGTTGCTAGTTATCATGTCCACAAGTTTCCGGGACTGCTTCATTATTGCTACCAGTATAAGGTTAGTTTGTGTTCATATCAGGGTTCCTTGGATCAGTTAGCTTATACTGGTTCACTCTTTGATCAAAGATTAACAAAGTAAAACAAGTTTGTGTGTTCACTTTTATATATATTTTTTAATTATTTTATGAATAAATTAAGAAAGTTAAAAAAATTGAATATTAAAATAATAATTTAAAGGATATTGGGCACGGATTAGGAACGGCTCAGCCTAAGCCTACCGGTGTCGTGCTGGTCCGGTCCCAAAGGTAAACTGTAGTGGCTCCCCAATAGCTGCTTCCCAAAATTCATGAAAAAAAAGATAAAATTTCCAATAATATCCATCATTGCCAAAGAGGTTCTAGTCATTCCTGTCTCTGCCATCGCATCCAAGTCAGCTTTCAGCACAAGTAAACAAGTGATTTCAAATAAACGAGTAAGGTTGTCATTGGAGGCAATGGATGTTTGTATTTGCAACCTTGATTGGGGTTTTACTGTGTTGCGAAAGTAAAATCAAAAGAGTTCAAATGATGAGAACCCAGATGAGCAGGACTCATTAATCTTAGGTTTCACTTTTATGTTCTTAGTTTGTATTTAATCTGATTATACTGTTGAACACAAGTCCTAGGTTTCCTTTCCAATTATTTTCGGAACCTTTGCGATTGACTCTTGCAAGGCCCATTCTAGTTTATGTAAGTGCCATTTGGCTTATAAATTAATAAAATTTGCACCAGTAATGATATTTCCAAAAAAAAAAACTTAGTTTTGCAAATATTTTGTAAAAAATAAAATTAATAAATTAATAAATTGAAAAAAAAAATGGCCCCAAGTCCCAACACACCTATATATACCCCCGGGCCATGCCATGTCCCCACCAACCTAGGGTTAGGCATGGCTGAGCCGGGCCAACCCTGGTCTAGGTCAGCCCAATAAACACCTCTATCCCCCACTTCCTTCCTTCTTCACTTTCTATAATACTTCTAATTTTTTACTTGCAAAATACTTCTGAATAAATGAAGTAAGCGCTTCTGAATTAAGACAAAAAATGACAAACAAATTACCAAGATAACTAAGACCACTACTCTACGCCGATCAATAAAATTTTAAACACGAATTGACAAAAAAAGCATGACCACTGCAATATTACTTAGGTAATTGTAAGAAAACGAAAAAATGAAACAAGACCACAAATGTATAGGTAAATTCACGAGTCCTTATATTTAAGTTTTCGTTTTCAACTTGCGTATTAATTACAATCTCTTTTGGCACTAAATCTTTTTTAAAATGTTTGATATTAGTTCTAAATTTTAATATATTACTCTCCTTGTCCTATATTCTTTACACCACTTTCTTGTTTCGGTGGTCTTAAATTCTTTGTAAAATTTCCTCTTTTAGTAAGTTTTACTAACTTAAATGATAAATATACCTCTCTTTTCAATTTTCACAAAAAATTCAAATTGATTTTCATTCCTTTCAACATCAATTGGGCTGCAAGGGCTGGGAGATGAGGCAGTGAGGATATTGCTGGCAATCAAGGAAGCAAGGAGATCAGGGGCTGGGAGATCAGTACGTAAGGCCGTTGTCAAATATCTTGAACGCGAAGCCATTGAAAACTGCTATTTATTTTTTAAAAAAATGCAAAAAAAAAAAAAACTAAAATAATTAAGGTTAGATTTTCCATTAAATTTTAGTAAATTAATGTTAAATTAATATTAACAACATTGATAAAATTATATTTAGTAAAATTATGTATTATATTGAGTAAAAATTATACATAGAAAAATTATATAACAAAGATTTTATTAGTGCCAAGAAATTCACAAAAATTTAAAAATAAAAATTAAAAAAAATTACAATAATACTTCAAATATTCAAAAAAATTTAAAAAAAGTTACTAAAATTTAGTAAAAAATAATATTTTCTAAATGACTAAAATTAAATTAACAAAAATTTAATAAAAGATATATAGGTCACAATATTTCACTGAAATTTACTTAAAAATAGGAAAGATTATATTTACCAAAATTTACTAAAATTTTAATCAAAATTTTCCAAAATTCACAAAAACAAAAACAAGGACAAATTCACAATTAATATAAAAAAAAATCCAACAAACTTTCACAAATGGGTACTGAATATACAAAACCAAACACCAAATCCACAAAATCATAACCAGATCTACACATAAAGCACCAAATCAAGCAACAAAATCAGTAAATAAGATGAAATCAAGGATGAAATCATACGCAAAATAAAAAACAAAATTTAAGAGAAATTGGACAACTAGATCTACAAAACCATATGTGAAATAAAAATTGAAATAAAACAGGAATAGAGAACAAAGGAGCAAACGATGGCAGCAAGGGAACAAAAGGCGGCTCGGGAAAGGGGGGCAAACGGCGCACGGGTGATCGGGGAGGAGGGAAGAGAGAGGGAGACGAACGGCGTAGGAACAGCGGCGGAGAGAAGAGCGAGGTGGCGCAGATCTGCAAACGGCGACGAAGACAGGTGCCCACGTCGACGGAGAAAGGAGAACAGCGGACAGCGGCAAATCAGATGATTAGCGACATTCGGATGAGAGGCGCGATATGGGTGAGAGAATAGAGGACAAGGCGGAGAAGAGGAGAGAGCAAATGAGGAGGTAGAGAAGAGGGAGTGAGCAAATGGCAAAGAAAGCAAAGGGGGTAGGCGATGAGTTGAGAGATAGGGCGAGGCGGTGAGTTAAGAGATAGGGTCAGGAAAGGTGATATGTGAGTAGGGGCGATCACTATTTGGTTAAATCGAAAAACTGAAAAATTATAAAAAAGTAAAAAATTTAATTTGGTTTATTCAGTTTTTTGGTTCGGTTTTAGTTGAAACTGAATAGAAAAAATATCAATTTTGGTTCGATTTCGGTTATAGGTGTCGGTTTTTTGGCAACCAAAAAAACTGAAAATTTTTTCACTTCATATTTGAGGTTTTGGTGGGCTAGTTGACAGGTTTAAAAGGTACAAGGGCTGAGTGGAAGGTAGATAGAAGATTGATGGTTTTTTTTAGGGTTTGGCCAACATCCTTAGCCCATCACTTGCCTCCGTCCTCACCCGTGCTGTTTTCACCCCTCGCACACCCACCGTCGCCCCCGCCCTCCACTCTCCTCCATCCTCGGCCCTTCCATTTGCCTTCGCCCCTCGCCACTGACGTCTACCGTTGGCCCTCCACTCACCTCCCCACCCCCCGCCTTCTGCCCTTACCTTTAGCATCGCCCTTCACTCGTCTCCAACATCTCTCTCAAACCTAACCATCTCCGATCAGCGCCTACGTTTAAGCCATCATCATGTTTTGCTCAACTGGGGGAGAATGTACAAACCCTAGAATGGTCCACGACTTGTTGCTATGTAGTTGTTTAAGCCACTTACGTTTCTCTTTGTTACAAGTGCATCACTATATTTGGATGTGACTTTTTTTTGTTATTTCGGTTTTAAACCAAACCGAACTAAATATTTCGGTTCGATTTTATTTCAGTCTAGAGGCTTAGTTCGGTTAATTCTGTTTCTAATCATAATAAACAGAAAAACCAAATAAACCAATATATTCAGTTCGGTTTGAACTAAATAAACCAAATGATCAGCTCTATATGTGAGTATACATAGCTAGGGTTAAATTAGGTCTGGATTAGCTTTGGCCAATTAGTTAGGCCTAATAGGTTGGGTTAACTTGACACTTTTATATGGGTTTTATATATCATATATATTATTATTAATTGATAAATATTAAATATATTATGATATATGATGTATTGTTGTATATATTATTATACATTATATTAAAAATATTGAATATATTATTATGCGTTATATATATATGATATATAAATACACACACACACAACTATATTATAATTATTTTTATTATTATTACAAATATATGCATGTGCGTGGGCGCATAAACACACACACACACACACAAATATGTTTATATATTTGTATATGATAAATATGATATATAAGAAATATTACAAAAATATAAATATATATATATAAATAAATTATTATTATTATTATTATTATTATTGATAATAAAATATAATAATAATAATAATAAGAATATGGATAATAATAATAATATATAGTAGACGATTTACTATATTAGATGATATATTATATATTATTATACATTATATATTATGGTACAATATGACACTAATTTATGACATATTGATATATTATATTAGATTATATATGTATATATAATCTAGTAATAACAATATTATTATTTATAATAATAATATATTAATAATAGTATTTTCCAACAAGGAAATTACCAACGGTCAGAGCATTAGAAAAATTACTAATGCGTTAGGCTGTTGGTAAAAAAAATACAAAATTCACCAACAACAAAATGTGTTGCTAAATTTACCATCAGTCTATTGCGTTAATAATTTGGCTATTGGAAAATACGTAAATTACCAATACGTTAAACTATTGGTAAATTACCAACACGTTTAGACTATTAGTAAATTTTAATTTTTTTTATCAATAGCCTAATACGTTGGTAATTTACCAATGGTTTGGCCGTTGGTAATTTGGCGATTAGAAAAACAAGTTTTTTTAGTAGTGAAGGAAGAAATGGCAAACTTGAAAAAAGAAGCAAAACAATAACATGTCTTGGTTTGCATGTAAACTCAAATGGTGCAAATATATTGAGATGGAGGGAGTAGTTATTACTCACTCACTGAATGTGACATACATTTATACATTTATGGATCTTTACTTAATTGCTTGTAGGGCTTTTATGTGGATTTATAAATTTACCAAGAAGTTACCAATAAGTTAGACTTAGTCAAAAGCATTGTGCTTATGTGAACGACGATAAACAATGGGAAGCAATTCCTCTGTCCCGGGTTTTGCAGGTCTCCTACTGGCCCCTTTACTCTCTATCTGCCCCATTCCCCACTTAACATAAATCATGAAATTGGTATTAAAAGTAAACGGAGAAGATGGACGTTTAACTCCGTGTAACCCAACCCTAACAAAAAAAAAATTAAAATCTTTCTCCCATCAAAACTCCACCCTGCCGCACAACTTCCATTGACCTGCCCTTGAAGTTTTGTCTTATATGCTGGATGCAAAAACGTCCATTGAAGTCTGAAAACAAAAGTGAGTTAATCATGATTATTTGTTTTTTGATATTTTTTCTAGGTTACGGTATCTAACAAATAAAGAACTTCCATTGATTATTTTTTTTGATCTTTTTTCTAGGCTGCGGTATCTTTTTGATCTTCCATTGAAATTCTGTCCAATTGAACCAAGGACTTGGATCCGACCCTGTAGATGCCAGCGATTTTGATACTAAAAAGCCAAGAAAAGAACAGTAAGAGGAGTTCCCGATGCTCTTTTGATACCAGCTACGGGAGGCAAAACTTAAAAAAACAGGGCAGCAGCCCAGAACTAGATCGCTTCAACACTTTCTAGACGCAATCGACAGCAGCAGCAGCAATCAGAGCAATCTTCAAACAATATGTAACAGTAGCACTCCTAAAGTAAAATACTTCTCAACAAAACGAATTAGAACAAAATTACCAAGTAATCAACCAAATGAGGAAGAAAGCAGCAATTCATAAGAAAAGGCGAACGAAACAGGCAAAGAGACTCCGAGCAATCTCGGTGGATGATGAAAGGCAAAACATTAGGGGAGGAAGCCGCAACTTCGCATCTAGGGACGAAGGATACTAGGTTGCAGAGCTGTAACCAAACCGAGATCACCAAATAAGCTTGCAGGCGAACTCCACCGTAGAGATTCCGATCAACCAGCGACGGAAACTCTGGCTGAACAACGATTTAGGGTGGGCAAAATGGGGACCCGTATTGTTCTAGCGGAAAGTTAAATTTGAGTTAACTAGGACACGTGGCATGACGATAGGGTAGGGGACAGGAATGGGATGGTAAAGCGCGGGACAGTGGAATTGGATTTTAAACAATGCATCACTACAACAGAAAACTGGAAAACTGACCAGAGAATCAGTTATGAATTGATTAGTATTTGAACTTTTGGCAACTGAGAAATTTGGCCACCATTCAATCACCAAAACATTGGCCGTCAAGACTCGGCAATAGTCTTGATGGCAAAAAAGTTGCCATAAAGATCTTTCATCTTTTCTACTACTGTTTTGGTCACTGTTTTTGCCATAACCGTTAAGCTGGCATCTTTCTAATCTTTTCCCTTATAACCTGAATGAATATGATCTTGTGCATTCATGGCTAACTTTTTTAATTTAAAATCGGAATCCATAAATTTTTATCATGCAGCTACTTTAAGCTAACTGCTGTCAAAGTTTGATGCTTTTGAGTTGATGCGGTTGGAAATTTTGCTTGACAGAGCAAGTGGAAACCGATTTCAATCAAGATCGAAAGTTTTCTTACTCAAATTGGGTGACCGCTAACCGGCAATTATTGTCTTCCAAGGGCCATGAGCCAAGGGCCATGAGCAAGTGGAAACCGATTTTAATCAAGATCGAAAGTAGTCTTACTCAAATTGGGTGACCGCCAACCGGGAATTATTGTCTTCCAAGGGCCATGAGCCAAGGTTTTGTTTGTCGTTTGCGTGAGCAAAAAGGCTATATAAACCAGCACGTATACCCTGGACTTCCCACAAACAAACATCTAGTTTTCCATTAACAAAAGCATCCGAATCTCATCGGTAATATCTCTTACTATATATTCGCTATGATTTGATTTGTTTCTTTTGTCCTTCGGTTTTCTTCAAATAACTCCTAACATTGTTTTCCTGAAAGGATTGCCTACTCATCGTATGATTTTGTTCTGGAATCATGTAGCGAAAGATGTCCTGCAGCATGTTGGCCTTGAATGCTCCAATGTTGACGAGTGTGGAGAGCTTGAAGCCGCGGTACTCGGTGAGCATAAGGCCATCGACACTGGGTGTGGGAGTGGGGATAAGGTGCCCCAACCGTGGTGGTTTCGGCCGGTTGAAGGTCTCAGCCGCCTACGACACGGACGGCAATATCACCAACAGATTTGGCGCCAAAGTGCGTTTGAACAAGTATCACGATTATCATGGCCACCAGGACCCATTAAAACCCTACCCGCTTGAGATCGAAAACGGACAAACTAAAGGTTTCAGGCAATTGGCAGACGACACTAACACTTCATCCGGAGGTCTGTCGTATAGAGCCCAAGACGAGCAAAAAAAAGACGTGAACGTCATATTTGCTTGGACAAATTCTTCACAGGCGAAGGTAGTTCAACTCTGTGTGTGTGTGTGTTCAACGAATTGAAACGCCTTGCCATATCTCACCTAGGGACAACAGGTTGTGACTGTTTATGTATAATATACAAAATCCATATTCATGTGTGCAGAAGGTTTACACGGAGATCGATGACCCTACGAAAGAGATCAACTGGGATCAGATCGAATCAGCGCTATACAGTTCGGGAGACAGTTACAAAACCACGAGTCGTGGGCTGACATCCAGTATCAAGTGGATCTACGGCGACGATCCTCACATTGAAGTGTCTTTCACCATCGCCAGTTGATCCGCGCGCAACACCACGATGAGGCACCCAAATCGTTACTATATTAATTACCGGTGCTACAAATAAAATAAAGAGGGCCTCTTCTTATTCGTCTGTTCTACTTGAGTACCTTATGTTATATTCCTCCTCTTGTAAGATATCCATCATTTGAATAAATCACTGTGCAAGTTGCTTATACTTGCACTGCTATATATACATATATTCCTCTGTTTGTGTGTTCTCTCCATCTTTTGAATAAATTTGTTATATGCTTTGTTTTCCAGACGATTGTCCTTCAAAACATGTAACAAGTTAAGTCATTTGATTCTAAAATTAAGTTAACCACATAATAATATCTTTCAAATGAACTTGGTTTATGACCAAAAAAAAAATTTTTAAGTAAAAAAAAGTTGGCTTATGTTAAAATAAATTGGATAGTATTTGATTGATTCTATGAAAAGCTATTATGTAAACAAACCAAATAAAAAAACATTTAGAGCCAATTCATTTTAACGTAATTCAAAATAAGTTATTTTTATTTTTTACATCTTTTTATCCAAAATTAATTTTATTTAAAAGCCAATATTATGTATGTGTAATAATCCATTGAAAATACAATTTTTATAATCTTATTAATTTTTTATGAATTCTTTTAGCTTTAGGCATTAAAAATAAAAAATTAATAAAAAAATTAACAATATCATAAAAATTTACATTCAAATGGATTATTGTAGCTACATAACATTAGTTTTCAAATGAAATTGATTCATGGTAAAAAAATATGTAAAAATAAAAATAAGTCATTTTGGATTAAATTGACTTAAGTTAAAATGAATTAGCTCTTAACATAAAAATATGTCCACAAAAAAAAAAGCAACAGAAAGATTGGAATCTCAAGCTTATAGCAAGTATAAATAAAGTAAGAAATATAATGGTTACTAATATAAATTGCCATTGAATATCTTGCTTGCTTTTGTTTCCTCGATGGAAAAAATCATTATTGATCAATACTAATTTATTAACCCTGTTTTTGTTATCTTCATTCATTCAGCTTCAATAATTTTTATACTCTATTATATTTTATAAAAGATCAATTTTTATTTTTTAATTATATGTCCAACAGCTCTTGGTTTGTTTATTTATAACTCTATCTACTCTACTAAAATATAAATAAAAGCAAGGCATTTTGGAAAAAAAATTGATTTTATTGACGACATTTTTTTCTTTTAATAAATTCCATTTGAAAAATGGGTCTAAATTAAACAAAAAGAAGACATTAATATGAAAGAAATCGACAAATAAGGAAGTAAAGAAATTAATTGAGGAAGAAGACAAGGGAAAATTATTGCAAATTTAAAGATTGAAAGATTTCTCTGTATGGACAAACCCCATAATGGGCATTTATATAACAAAAAAAAAGTAACAAATCTTTAGAAAAAAAAAAAATTAAACGGTCAAAGTAAAAATGGAGAGAATAAAAATGGAGAGCTTGAAGCCGCGGTACGCGGTGAGCACGAGGCCGTCGACACTGGGTGTGGGAGTGGGGATAAGGTGCCCCAACCGTGGTGGTTTTGGCCGGTTCAAGGTCTCAGCCGCCTACGACACGAACAGCATCATCACCAACAACTTTGGCACCAAAGTGCGTTTGAACAAGTATCACGATTATTATGGCCACCAGGACTCAAATATAACCTACCCGCTTGATATCGAAAACGGAGGAACTAAAGATTTCAGGCAATTGGCAGACGACACAAACACTTCATCCGGCGGTTTGTCGTATAGAGCCAAAGACGAGCAAAAAAAAGACGTAAACGTCATATTTGCTTGGACAAATTCTTCAGGGGCGAAGGTAGTAACTCTGTGTGTGTGTTTTCAACGAAACGGCTTGCCATCTCATCCAGAGACAACAAGTTGTGACTGTTTATATGTAACATAAAAATCCATATTCATATGTGCAGAAGGTCTACACAGAGATTGATAACCCTACGCCAGATATCAACTGGAATCAGATCGAATCAAAGTTAGCTGTTCAGGTGACAGTTACATAACCACGAGTCGAGGGCTAACATTCACTATCAAGTGGATCTACGGTGACGATCCTCACGTTGAGGTGCTTTTCACCAAGTGATTGATGCGCAACTCCACGATGAGGCACCCAAATCGTTACTATTTTACTAGTGCTACTAATAAAGAGGGCCTCTTCTTACTCGTCTGTTCTACGTAAGTATCTTATGTTATATCCCTCCTCTTGTAAGATGCCCATCCTTTGTATAAATCAATGTGCAAGTTGCTTATACTTGCACTGCTATATGTACATATATTCCTCTCTTTGTGTGTCCTCCATATTTCGAATAAATCTGTTATATGCTTTGTTTTCTTCCAGACGATTGTCCTTCAAAACATGTTAAGTCAATAACCTAATAATATCTTTCAAATGAACTTAGTTCATAACAGGAAAAAAATGAAAAATTAAGAATAAGTTGACTTAAGTTAAAATAAATTGGATAGTATTTGATTGATTCTATGAAAAGCTATTATGTAAACCATCCAAATAAAAAAAAAAAACAGGTGATGTAAAAACATGTCCCAAAAAAAAAAAGCAACAAAAAGATTGGAATCTCAAACTTATAGCACGTATAAAAAAAAGTAAGAAATCTAATGGTTACTTATATAAATTGGCATTGAATATCTTGCTTGCTTTTAGTTTTCTCAATGGAAAAAATCATTATTGATCAATACTAATTTATTAACTCTGTTTTAGTTATCTTCATTCATTCAGCTCCAATAATTTTTATACTTTATTAGATTTTATAAAATATCAATTTTTATTTTTCAATTATATGTCCAGCTGCTCTTGGCTTGTTTATTTATGACTCTATCTACTCTAGTAAAATATAAATAAAAGCAAGGCATTTTGGAAAAAAAGATTGATTTTATTGGCAACATTCTTTTCTTTTGATAAATTCCATTTATTCTTTAGATTTGAAAAATGGATCTATATTAAACAAAAAGAATATATTAATATGAACGAAATCAAATAAATAAGGAAGTAAATAAATTAATTGAGGAAGAAGACAAGGGAAAAATTATTGCAAATTTAAAGATTGAAAGATTTCTTTGTATGGACAAACCCCCTAATAATGGGCGTTTATATAACCAAAAAAAGTAACAAATCTTTGGGAAAAAAAAAGGGTCAAAGTAAAAATGGAGAGAATAAAATTGGATTTTTTTTACTTTCCAATAAATCAATGAAATATTTTCCTTCAAAAAATATAAGTAAAATATAAATTATTAAATAATGAAAATTCCTTTAAATTATTGTCCATAAAATGTATCAAACCACTAAGGGACTAACTGGCAACATTTGTCAAAATTAAGAGATAAATTCACACTGCTTCATACTTAAAGTAATAACTCGATTGAGTCAACAAAATTGAGGACCAAATCACATTTTAGTTATAAAAAATAGCCTTTTTTCACCGGCGATCACGACCTCTTCATTTAAAAAAGGACTGAAATGAAAAAGAAAAATTACTAAGATTCTAAAAACCTGGACCAATAAAAAAGAAACTTGCATCTCTACAACTCTGAAAAACAAAAATATTTCAAGTCTTAATAGAAACTTATATGTAGGTAGAAATGGGTAAAATCCTGACTTTAATCTTAGAAATTTAGAAATTTTACAATTTTATGTTTTTATGTTATTATGTTATATTTGTAGAAATTAGGCTAAAAAAGATAGCAAGAAAACAAAAAAAATTAATTTATTACCCAATTTAATCTTTACACAATCAAACTCAACCCGTTTAGAGTTAGAACAAAAAAAATTAAAGATAGCTAAAAATATACAAATCATCTCTTGCTTTTTTTCCCAGGCTCCTAGTGTCTTTTGATCACTTTCATTTACTATGACTTTGATAATCTTAGTTATCAAATTTATGTAGATGTGGATATAGATGAAGAAAATGCCAATGATAGTATAAATATTTGCATAAATGAGTTTAACCTATCAAATGATAAAATGACAAAAAATTAATGAATATATGAATTTGGAAGACGATAATATTGATATTATAATTGGTCATAATGTTCCATGTGTTCCATTGGATAATTGAAATGTTTTCTCATTTATGAATTGTGAACTTGTAAATCTGTTTTTTTTTTTTTTGTGTATTTATGTTTATTCTATGACAATTTTTTATGGTATTAAAGTATCAATAAGTGAAAAGATTATATAATATGAACTTTCTAAGATACTTTAAATGGTTTTATTTTTCATCTTTTTCTAAATATGTTTTTATAGAATCTTACAACTCTACAACTTTTTACGACTTTATAACTATATAAAAATCAACACAACTCTGGATAGAAACTCTACTTTGATAATATTGCTTCTAAGGTTAATTAGGGTTCAAAATGGGTCCAAAAAATGATGTTTGGGACCATAGGCGTTTTTAACCCCAAGAGACTTCCTCCTCAACCGTGTTCACAATAGGATAGATATTGAAAACAATTCAGAAAAACTAGCTATTTCATTTAAAATAAAAATATGTAATAAGCAGGTGTAACATGAGGTTTCAAATAATGTTAATTTTAAAAAACCAAAAATAATGAACTCTTTTAAAATGTTAGAGATGGATGGAAGACAGAAAAAAAAATTGAGAGAAAAAAGGATGGTTTTTTTTTTTCTAAAAATTGACGACTTTTACATTTTACACATAAGGATGGAAATTGGTGGGTCAGGTCAGGTTAGGGTCTGGCCATTTAGGTTCAGGTTTAATCAGGTTAATATGTATTCAGATGCAGGTTAGGTTGAGGTCAGGTTATTTGGGTTTGGGTTGATTTCATGTTGAGTAGATTTCGGGTTCGGGTTGGATCAGGTCGAGTTTATTTTGGTTCAGATCCAATCAAATCAAATTATCAAGTTTCAATGCAAATTCAATTTAATTGTTGGGTTTACTTGATTCACTTATGTGTAGGCTGAAAAAGCTAAATCGATTCAATTTTTTTTTAAAGTTTTGATTAAAATTTAATTTAACTAGACATAAAAAAATAATATAAAATTTACGAAGATATATTAATATATAATTTATTTAATAAAATACACCTTCTATATCAAGTTCTTTGTAATATTCACTGTTCAGCAATTAATCTATAATTTTTATTTTCAAAATTTTAGCATATAAATGGAAAATGATTATATTAGATAATAAATAAAGACCTAGAGTTTCTAAATATATACTTTTAAAATCTTTTTCTAACTAATAATCTCCCTCCATACCATTTTCTTTGCTCCATTTAACTTTTTTGACTAGTTTGACTTAAATTTATTTATATTATTGTTTATTAAAATATTAAAAAAATATATATTTAAAAATTATAGGTCTTGATTTATCATTCAGGTATAATATTTTTTATTTATATATTAAAATGTAGAAAAAAATTATAGATTACTTGTTAAAATATTAATGGTGTAAAAAATTTGAGATAGATGAAATGATATCAATAAATTTAATTAAAACTATTCAAAAGAGCCAAATATTTTAAATAATATGAGACGGAAGGAGTACTATAATATTTAAAATCTAATTATTTCTATCTCTCTATCACTGTTTTACTAATTGTTTCCAATAGTTCTCACTCGCTTGCTCTATAACGCAAAACAGATCAACACAATAGAATAAATTCATTCGCATATATTAAATCATAATTTTGTAAAGTCTTTTCCGACCATATATTTTATATTGATTTAAGTTAAAATTGGATCTTTTCAAGTTTAGTCATTAGATCATTTTGGGTTCAGATTAAGTCGGGCTTGAGTTTGGGTTTCTCGGGTTTCACTTCAATCGGGTCCAGGTTCAGGTTAGGTTGGGTATAGTCAGATTCGAGTCGTTGATTTTTCTGGTTAAATCAAATTAAGTCGAGTTTGGATTCGGATGAATCAAATCAAATAATTAGGTCAGGTCAAATTTTGTCATCTTTATTTGCACGACCTGTGTAAGTCTTCCTGTGAGAGCTGCTTCTAAGACCTCTCTTCTAATTAAAGATAAATAAGAGTTTTTTTTCATCTTTTGAGTCTGTCCAGACTTGGGAGCGCTATATTTTTTTGTTTGTTCCTGATCTGAATATTCATTAAGAAAATTGATAATATTAATTTTGTAAATTTTTATTTAAATTTAATATCATTTGAAAGTTAGCAACCTATCTACTTAATAGCCAAGCTCGCATAATTTTTGTTATTGTGAAAATATAATTTTATTAAAAAAAACTAAAATAGAAATTCAAAAGCGAAAATGAAGGCCAAAGTGAAACCGTGACCTCTGGTAGGGAAGTCACATCACAGAAGGCGAAAGCCACCTGACATTTATCACTGCTAGTGTCAGTCAATCGTCCAATAATGTTTTTATTTGGAAAATCATATGTCGCTTTTCGTCATTGACTCATTGTGATGGAAAGATCAAAGTCGTTTATATATTTATTGGTGCCTTTTATTTTATGAAGAATTTTTTAAAATCCTGACTGAGATATTGCCATAGTAGTTCATCTATGAAATTTACAGCAGCAAATATGAGACAGGCAAAAAGCTGTTCACAATAAAAGTATTATTTTTAACTCAATTCTTTTTTAATATTTATAAATGCCAAATAATAAATAAATGATATGCCGAGTAATTAACGAATAATTTAAATTTAACTCAGTTAAAGACACAGTTCTATATTTAATCATTATCAATCATATTATATAGTTAAAGAAAATATTTAATTGGTTTAGCATTTACGGATGTTCTCACATAGTAGTAAGAATTTCCCCTGGGAAGGGGAAAAGGCCTATCCAAAAAACCACATGTATCCTTGATTGGATCGTTCTAAAATACCCTGTTAGCAAGGATACCCCTACCACAGCCATCAATCAAGAGTGACTAGACATTGATGTAATTCCTAAGGAAAACAACATTGTGGAATTGTTTTGGGTGAGGCCCTAAAGTTTTACATGTTGTTATTTGGTCCTTTTGTGGTTTGTGCTGTGATGTAAACATGCTTAACCGAGTTAACCGGTCACAAAGAGTAATTGGGTAAAACAAGGAGGGGTATTGGGTTTTATCAATTTGGCCAAAGTAACCTGTTTCAGAAGCAGAGAAGAAGAGTGGATCAGGGTGCAGGCGTGTTGCGTGAATTTTGGTGGGTCGATACGCCTGATTGGGGTGGGGGGGGGGGGGGGGGGCAGATCCTGTCGGTGGAGAAAGTGGGTTTATGCAAGTGGAGGAAGCAAGCCCTTAAACTTCGAAAGGGCACTATTAGGTGATAGGTTTGTGAAGCTTTGCTGTCTGGTTCGTCTCTGTGTCAGGTTTCAAAGTGATGTGTGGCTTTGTATGGCTAGTCAAGCTTTTTAGTTTAGCTCCGCAGTTATGGTTGATTCCTGCTGTTCTAACAAAAGTAATAGTTCTCCTTAACTGATCTTAGGGTTTAAGGATGTTGTAGACTAAATATATATTGGTACAGAATTTTTTATGGTGTAAACCTAAGTGTAAGCAAAATAAAAGTTTGGCTTGAACAAAGGTTTTAATCAGTATGAGTTTTGAAATAAAAGTTTGGCTTGTTCGTCATATTTGAGAGGTTCTTCCAACTTGCGAATTGTGGGTGTTGACATCGTTTATATGTGTTATGGGTATGGTTATGGACTTGGTAGCTTATATGTTGCGTTTATTATTGTTATGCACTCATGCTGTTTTTGTTATTTGCCCTTTTGGCAGCACTTCTACCTCTCCTTATAATGTAGCAATTACTCATACGAATTAGTAGGATTATTGACTAACCATGTCATCTTAAGACATCACTTGAAAATTTCTGTTGAACTAGTCACCTCTTAATGAATAAGTAAAGCAAGTACAAGCTGTCATTGCTTGCCTGGCTGTTTTGCTGTCATGAACAAGTGCTCATTTGTAAATTGAGCTTACCTACAAAATATCAATTTAAGGGTATATTTCCTTTCTAAAGTCAACCATAGTATCAGCCTAGCATTACAAAACTAATTTGATAGACTTTTACCATGTAATAAATTATGACTCCTCATTTCTTTTGAACAACAACTCTGATTGTTTTTTTTAGCTTATTTTTCCAACAAAATTACACATGTAGTAGTGAAGCATAGGTACTGTGACCCAACCCTAGCGTCATGTGTTATCATAATCAATTTTAAAGCTTCCTTTCCCAAGTCACCTTTGGCTTATCCTCAATAATTTCGGTTTCTAACTCAGTTAATTAATCTACTGGTCATAATAGTGGAAATTAATTTCTAAAGTGAAAAGGTACATTATAGAAAGTTGCTTGAAATCTAGCAATGTGTTTTTTTTTTTGTCTTAATCATGGGAACAAGTACTTCATTTCATGATCTCTTAATCCAATTTGTAAACATCATCAAATTTGAAATGCAATTATAAACATTTATATAAACTATTAACACAGAATTACGTTTGAAGCATAAAGTCAAACACAAGCAGCATAGGTCTATGTAGGATTCTTCTTCATAAGTAGCTTTTGATCACAACTTAAAGGGTCATTTGAAATTCCACTGGTCAAAATTAAAGAAAATTTTGCAGATAGAGTCTGTTAGTCATTGGAAATTGATCTCAACCTCCAAACCCTAATTTTTCCCAAAAACCCTAGTTTTAGAAGTCTTCCACTGGAACAATATCTCGAGCTGTGGAGTCTTGGCTTGGGACCACCATGTAATGGATGACCTCACCCTGGCCTCTTCAATGGCAATCTCGTGCTTGTGTTTGTCTGTATTAATTATAAGTTTCGAGTCAGCAAAATGAAAAAATAACGGAATTTGATCAGAAAAGGATTACAGATGCGAGCGTGTAGATGCATTAGACTTGAATGGCCGATTTGTTTAAGGTTATTAATAATGCATGAAGGGTGCCTTGCCTTCACAGTGGCTTAATCGATGTTACCTAGTGATTAATTACTCAAATTATATTTTACTAAAATCTTATAATTTAAGAAGCTTAAAAAAATATTATGAAAATTTAGTTACTTTTAAAAATATAAAAAATTTAAAATTCATTTTAGAAATAAAAAACTAACTGAATGGTAGCTTTAAAATAGATTATTTATCTGAAAAATGTGTTCATAAGTAGTACAACTTACCCGGATTGTCCTTCCTTGACTCCAGTTTGGTTTTTATGTCCGCCCAATAAACTTGATCACCATCAAGGATGGATAAATTGCACTGCATTTCTTCTTGTTTCCGTTAGATATTTTTATCATCATAATTAGGCTTCAACTATTCTTGGTTTTTATTACAATCTGTTAGATTCTCACACAAAAGAGATGTGTGAGGCCTTATGTACTTGTAAGTTTCTAACTTTGAAAGCTTGAACAGCTAGTGCTTGTATTTTTCTCACAGTTCATTCTAACTTAAGTCAATTGATTCAAAATGATTTATTTTTATTCTTACATCATTTTTATTCGGAACTAATTTTAATTAAAAGTCAATAATATGTAGCTGCAATATTCTATTGAAAATGTAATTTTTGTAATCTTATTAAATTTTTATGAATTTTCTTAATTTAAGATGTTAAAAAAGAAAAATTAATAAAAATTTAAAAATATCATGAAAATTTAAAAATTCATAAAAAATTAATAATATCTTGAAAATTTACTTTTAAATGGATTATTGTATCTATATAATATTGGTTTTCAAATGAAATTGTTTCTGGCAAAAAAATATATAAAAATAAAAATAAGTCAATTAATTTAAATTAAAACGAACTGACACAACTTTTATAATGGAAATGGATATTACGTGGATCAGTTCTAAGATTAGGCCATTATAAACTGTATCATAGCTGACCTGGCTTTGGCTGTACTGTGGATAAGGGACTAAACTAAACCACACATGAGTTATCACGTCACTACCTTGACACGTGAAAAGAAAAGTAATAGAGTTGGGGTTTCACCGGATCAGACTATTGGTTTCGGACATTGCTCCAGGCGACCACGAAAGTGTACTTCTTACCGCCTTTGCTTGTGCTGTAGGCCAAACCGTTCTCCGAATCCATGTGTTCGGGGTCCGTCGCGTTCTTGAAAAACAGCGTCTGGTTGACTTGGAGGGTTTCGGGGTGGAGATAGTGATCGGACTCCTCACCCACCGTCCAATCTGGGGAACCCGCTAGAGTCAGCGGCAAGAAGACCGCGTTCACCAGCGACCCGAATGGGAACTTTCTGTTCCACTTCTGAAGCTCCAGCCCCTGCAACTGAGGTAGCGTCATGCTTTCCTCTTGCGTTTTACTGTGACCTTCAGCCGGCAGTTCGTGCCGTTATCACGATAAAATACAGTGCCAATTTAGATTTCGTAGGACATCTAAATCCCTAATTTCTAATTCATTCTTGTCAAACTATTGATTTCTAAATTTACTTTCAACGTAAAACATTGATGATAAATTTACAAAAAAAAAAAAAATTGTTGATAAAATCGCTTTATGACTAAAATGACAATAGTAAATTTGCACTTTTTCTAATATTTTTTCCATGTTACTCCTCTAAGCTCAACATTGTCTTTACCACACCAAGTGTTCCATTAGCCACCACAGCATTTTTTTTAACGGACAATGATAAATTTACTCCAACAGAAAGAATAAATGATAAATTTGATACAAAAAATGTTCAATTGTAAAATCACTCTATGGTCAATAGTTTAGTGGTATATTTATACCTTTTCCGTAGAAAATAAAATTTGAATGTTGCAAAAATCCAAAACAATCCAAAATAGTAAATGTTGTAAAAAAATGTGGGATAAAAAAGTGGAGTAATTATTATTTTTGGTGAAAAGAAAGTCTTTGGTAGGGTATATGTTCAATTATGATTCCTATCTTTTAGGACAGAATTTGGATAATTAAGAAATTATGCTACCAAAGTTTTTAGAGCAGAAGAAATTGGCTATTCAAACATATACAAAAAATTTGCCAATATCACAAGTTTTTCAAAAAAACAGTTGGTAGTGTAATTTCTAACTCATTTCTTTCCAAAACAAAAAATGTATCATAATTCAACATACAATACATCACTACCACAAAGTTTCTTCTGAGTCAACCATATTTGAAATGTAATTTCCTTCTGGAATTTTAATAAAAAAATTAAGAACGAAATTCTAATGAGAAAGCCGCTTCGAACATAATTGAAATTTGGCGCAATTTTGTTGGATGGATTTGGTTTGTTGTTTGATACAGCAATTTGAACACAAACAAATTAGTTACGAACTATCGCCATCACGTTATTAATTCTTATCCTATAGTAGGGCAGACTCCAACTCAATATTAATGGCTCACAGCCAGAGCCATAAATGCTCTACTAGTCGTTCGATCAGATTTTGTTAGCTATGTGGCTTAAGCGGGTTTTCTAACTAACTTGTTTGTGTTCATGTCTAATTGTTGGTAATGGTCTTTTCCTTATCTGCTCATATTTAATAGAGGGTTTGGGTTTTTTTAACTGTGAAAATAAATATTATTAAAATAAATAGAATACATAAAGATACTGGAGAAACTAACCTAGACACTACATCCTGCTCTCGACTTGAAATCCTAAATAAATCTCTCTAGTCTTAAAGATCCACACACCCCCTACATACAGCAATAAAATACAAAACTTTGGTCATAAAAGTTCCAGTACCCAACAAAAAAAAAAAAGAAATAGAAATCTAATCTTTAAGCTATCATTTCAATCTTTTTAATTCATATTTTATCCTTTTGACCTTGATATTCATTTTTCTTTCACCTTTTCCCTTGTTTCTTAGCTTTGCGGTGATTTTCTAAAATTCTCAATACAAGTTCCTTACAACCATCAAATTACACCTCGGTGTGATTGCTAACATTGCTTTCTTGATCATTAACGCCTGCAGGTTCAAAATTCCTACTATTCTACTGGATATATATGTTTCAAAGACTTCAATACTGGTGGGACCCTAGAAAAATTAAATCAGAATTAGAATCATCCTTCTTATTATTTCCCCCACCCCTGAATCATTCAAAACTTTTGATTCTTCGGTAACTCCAACCTTTAAAGAGAAATCAGTCCCATGAATTTTATGGGCTCATCAAAATCAGCCAGAGAACGTTCATCATCCTCGCCTCGTAATATTGTAATAGTTAGAGGGTTTGGGTATTGTAACAATAATTTTATGCTGATGAAAAAAAAACATGTTTATTTTATAGTATAAAATGTAAAATAACCATTAAGTTAAGACACACCTAGTGGCAGTACCAAAAAAGGCTACTTTTTTGTTTTTGTTTTCCTTTTATATTATTTTTCCATTAAAAATAATTCGTGAAATTTTATTTTTATTGTTTTGTTGGTCTAAGGCTGGTGTTATCTGGAAGGCATTATTTTATTTAGTCAATAATCACTTAAATAAAATTATATAGTAAGTAATTAATTTTTATGAATTTTTTGTACCCAACTAATAAAAAGAAAAATCAATAAAAGATACTTGATTTTTCCAAAAAAATTCTAAAATTTTAAAATATTTTAAGTATAAAATTTTCAATTAATATACAAGTTGAACGAATAATCATTACATATCAAAATAATCACTAATAACTCATTTTTAAAAATCACTACCAAACACAATAGTCGTCTTCTACATTTGACCTTTCTTTATTTTGATTTCAATGTGACCTATATATAAATATATTATTTTAGAGTTTTGGGTATTATAGGCAATTTGCAGAGTCATACCACAATGGTTTAAAACCCAATCAATAATGTTAGCATGGCTCGTTAACGACATAAAGGCCTAAGTATTGGGCCCAGCCAACATCACCACAGTTATGGTCCTGAGCACCTTATGGCAGTGGTCCCACTAGTAAAATTCATTGCATGCAAGCATCTCTCCCTTCCCTGAATCCCCCTAAAATTCGGGGTTTCATAATGGCAAAAGGAACACATTAGTAATGGTTGAACATGATCGCCCAAGATCTTCTTGGCAACCTCTATCATCTCAAGGATTCACTTTAATCTCCCCTAATTAATGAGGATTCACAACGATCCACTCTATATAACTGATGCACTTGCCTAGTTATAAAGGCCTATAGAAATTAGCAATTGCCAGGTCTAGTACGCCATCCCGAACTTTCATAATTCACAATTTCTTCATGCGAACATTCATACTATCTCTCATTTATCTTTGCCACATCTCACTTGAGCATCGGAGGGCCCTCCCCAAGAACACACATCCAAGGCCATTCTAACATTGTCATTTGTGACAGGAAATTCTAGTGTTTACCACATTAGCACGGCAACACCCTTTCATGTTAGTCATCACTTTGCCCCTTAAGCCACCTACATATTTAACCTTGGACCATTTAGGCCTTCTACAACACAAGTTTTGTATATCTTTGACTGATTCAATGTGTTTAATCTCCATACAACATATTGTTACAACTAGCTTAGTTCTTCTTCTCTTGACTTCATTTCAATATTGGCCTAGTTATTCTGGTTTTCCACTTCATTCACATCATACATTGGCTCACAACGTCTTCTTGCTTCAACCTCTATAAATTTTAGTCTATCTTGTGATGCTTCATTATACTTTACTTTAGCTTGCAAGATTTTTGGCTATATCATGTTCTCAGTATTTAAGGATCTTTTTTTGAACCATGCAACATCCGTTCTGAACTTAACTGTTTGAATCCATATATTATTAAACTGCTACACCAAAGCATTAATATCTTACACTTTCTTGAATTTGACAAACCCAAAACATCATCCCAATTTTGTGTTCTTCTTTTCAACATAGACATCCATAAGGGTCACAACAATCCCTAGTCTTTGAAACATAGATTGAAGATGTTTTGCCTGCCAATCATTTAGAAACTTAATGAAAAGGAAGGATGAAGATAATCGATTCATGACCCTACTTGGATCATGGTCAGAATTTTCCTCCCTTGAATTCTTTCCTGACTTCGTAGCCCCTCTCACACTTTCTCCTTTTTCCTAGCTCTTTTCTTTGGAATGAAAACCCTTATTTGCTTGCTCACGTTTCCTCTCACTCTTTCTTTCATGGTGTTTCTGTGAAAAGAAATGTAAATTCCATTTTAGATTAACTTGACTTAAGCTAAAACGGATTTGGTAGTATTTGATTGACTCTATGGAAAGCTATTATGTAAACCATCCAAATAAAAAAAGTAACGCAAAGACATGTCTTAAAAGTAAAAAAAAAAAAAAAAGAAAAGAAAGGTTGGAATCTCAAACTTATAGTAATGCAATATAGTAATCTTCACAATAACAAAATGTTATCCCTTGTTGTGGCGGAACAGAGTCCCAAGGCCCTGAATTTACTACTACTGGTGTGCTCTTAAGGAACTATGATTTCACTTAGGCTATAATTGGCTAGTTATTATTCGTAAAGTATCTTAAATCCTTATATCCAACTAGTTACTTAGCCTACCCTGTATAGAAAATATGCGTACGTCGTCCTAGCTACACAATAACAACTAAATAAAAGTAAAATTGAAAATAGTGCCGTAGTAATTCATGAAAACATAATTCAAATTAACCCAAGACGTAAACCTTTAGTTGCTTTGACGTCAAGTAGCAACTATGTGCATACATCTTAACCTTATATTCACTCAAATATAACCTTAGTGTTATGCACACCAATGGACATTAATAGAGGCAACCCTTAGTAATATACCATACGTATACAAAAAATGTAAGTTTGTTAAGAGCCATCCTTAACTCTTCACATAAGCAAACTATCTTCAAGTGATGAGCCGTACTTTTTCTTGTGTTCACTTAGCCTTAAACTGAAAGAAAAACACTTTGGTTAGCACTAACTTATGTTACAAGTAACTTAGAAACATAAGATTTTTTACTTAGAAAGTGTCTTCAAACCAATAAAACTTAGTCTTAACAACTGCCTCTTACCAATTGTTAGGCCCGAACTAGTCCTTTTAACACCTACACAACACTTAATAGCTGAGCACTCAAATGTACTCAGTAAGGGATTCAGCACCTGTAAGGGAAACAAATGCAAGCATGAAAAGTGCAACAAACATACATATAACAAATAGAATAATCAAGCAACCAACAACACAACTAATAACAAGAGTAAGAAAAACAAACAATGCAAATAAAGGATGGATGGATGAATGAATGAAATATGCACATGTAAATACACGTACAACTTCTTTATACCCGTTGGTGCTAAACTCGCCGTGAGCTCTTATGAATGAGGTACCTGAATACTGGCCTTTATATCTTATGCTAACACTTAACCAACCCCATAAAGTTCTCTTACGGGTGCCTTAGAGTAAGTCATTGCTTACTCAACCCTTGCCTGCCTTTGATGGGCTATTTAGAGTAAGTTGTCACTTACTCTACTTTTACTTGTCTCTTCCCTTTAACATATTATGCATGGCAGCCGTCTTATGTGGTCCAACTTGCCAAGCTCTTAAAACTTAGCTTAGGGAACCTTAGTAGCTTACTTACCAAACCACAAGTTTTGGTTGAGATCCTCTCAAGTTTCCTCTTCATTACCCAAAGGTCTAAGACCTCCTACTACGACCAACGAAGAATCTAAAACCTGGCTTTATTCCCTCAGTGCTCTCTTAACAACTTGAGTACTTTAACTCCTTTAGCCACCCTTCCTTACCTTACATTGACCACACCATTTAAATAATGCATAATTCCCGAGTTAGGAATGATTTCTATACCTAACCAAAGTTGTAGAACATTTTAGAATGACCTAGGGATGATAATAGAGAGAATGAGGGGCTTGGGCCTTAGTGATGTTGTTGGTGACATTTCACTAAAGCCAACAACACATAGATTTTTTGAAGCACAATTGGCAACGCGTTTTCAATGTTGGCAATGCATTGCCAATGGCCTAATAATAGTTCGTGCTCTTATGCGATCTTGCACAAAACTTGCTTGATCTTTCTATCCACAAAGCCAATTTCAATGGATCTTGTTTCTACTTCATTCCCATATGTAACACGACATTTCTATGTATTATTTGAGCTGAATTAACTTGAATCCTTCACCTTAAATGAAGAATTTCCCAAATCAAGCAACTATTCACCTCAAGCTCAACCTACCTCCAATGGCCTCCAATTTTGATTTCTTTGGAAATTAGGCACGACAATCACTTTATCAAGACCATTTCTAAGTCATTTATACCATCTAGTTATTAACCTAATATGCACTATGCATTCAATCGCTTCAAATTGAATTTTACTTTTAGTCACGACTATAATAAAACATAAATAAAGAACAAGTCAAAGCATAAAACATAAGTGTATTTACTACAAGTAATATTCATGCACGTGCATCATTACATAAGTAAAGACTGTGCACATGCCCAAAAACAACTAAAATACTACTCAACCTAGAGACATTAGAGGCTAAACTAGCATACATGGGTATATCAAATTCAACTACTGAGACCTCTACTCTAACTATGTCATTCCTCGTGCCACTAGCCTCTGTAATGCCATAAATAACTATAGTTATTAACAAACAATTTAACCAATAAAACTAGAACTAATAATAATTCACTAGGTGGTTACCTACATGAAGAAACTAGCTGGACAGCCCTTGATGGTCATCAGCGCCTTACAGATAATATTGGTACAAAAAAACTAAAGGGAGTGAGAATTCAAAGATTTCCAGTTAAGGATTCAGGTACCTGTAAAGAAATAATAAAACCTGCAAACAAAAACCTTAAGGACATACACATATATAATATATCTATTATTCTACGAGGCCAATGTAGTCTGAGGGATAACATATGTGCATATATTTGAGTTCTTTAGGACCCCACTTTTCCTAGTCCTAGCACTGATGTCACCCTCATGCCTAGCAAGTTCTGGCCTCTAACTCATTCCTAGAAAGCCTTGGCGTACTGATGTCCAAGTGAGATAAGCTTACTAAATATCTTTGTCTTTGTTGTTGCGTAGGTGAACATGGTGGATGCTCCTTCTTTAAGTTGTAAAGAACTCACTAATTGAACTAGGCTCCCATATAATGCCTCGATGCATTGACTCATCGAGGCTATTATGGTACTAAGTCTCCACCCAACGAGGTGCAATAGGCTACCACTTAGTGTCTCAAGCTAATAAGCTTGCCTAGATCACAAAGGTACTAAGCCTCACCCATTTAACCTACCAAGGGTGCACTAAGCTTTCACTTATGCCTCAAGTCATAACTTGGCTGGTCATAAGCGCACTAAGCCTTTATCCATGGTGCTCCACAATTCAACATTACTTGGTTCACCATATTTTGGTAAGAATTACAATGGATGGACTCCCCTAATTAGGCTCCCAATAACCCCACGTGTACTTTAAGGTTTCACATTGATACCTTGAGCTCTAAGGCTCACCTAGGTCACCAATGGTCACTAAACCCCACTGGCATGCCTAATGGCTCCTATGGTAGTCTTTGTGGTTCTTTCAATTTTTTATGGCTGCTTTGGATCCTCAAATCTTTATCAAATTTTTCTAGCTCTTAGGAGAATCTTGGAAGTTCTAGGGCCTTATTTGGCTTCTCGAGCCCTAAACACCTTAGAAACCCCTTATCTCCTCCCTCAGAGCCTTCCCAAATAAAACTGGCATTTAGGTGCATGGGGCCCGTGGCCCTAATTTTCCAAGGCTGCAGCCTTGGTGCCTCAGGTGCACTAGAATACTTCAAAATCATGGCTTTTAGTTCCTAGGGCTGTAGCCTTGGTCTCCTGAGCGTAGCTGTAGTAGAACTCATCCATAGCCTCTTTGGGCGCTCCAATTGCCACCCAAACATGCATACGATGCCTCCACAAGCTCCAAGAACTAACCAAGCAACAAGTGTTTAATTCTCCTACTCAAGAGCTTGATTCTACCTAGTTCATCATAAGCAATTCTTCATTATAACAATGCATATCTCCTAATCTACTTGAAACCTTCAAGCAAGTAACTAAGATATGCATGAGATGGATGTAATAATTAAATCCCTTATTTCAATTGAAGAGGAACAAGCAATATCAAGCACATCCAAGCAAATTGGGCTCTTTTAAGGGTTTCCTATGGTTCTAACAAAATTCATCACAAATAGAACCAAGTCAAGCTCAATCAAGCAAGACCCAAGCTTATACAACATAAAGAAACCAATAACAACCAAGAATTAACTAGGGCAAAATGTACCTAAGCTCCTCTAACTAAGAAAAATGCCATCCAAGAACTTCCATACCAAAACTATGCAAAAATGAGCTCTCTTACATGGGTATCTCATGAGACTTTGATTTCTACCAAGAATTGATGTTTTGGGTGAAATTTGGCCATGGATTTCTAAAGGAAAGGGAGAGCTACAGTTTCCAAGGTTAGGGATGATGAATAAAATCCTTCTAAAGCTCCAAAATTGACTTAAAAATCCATCTCAACACTTTAGCCCTTCAACTTATTTAGTTTTTCCAAAAAGACTACATGCTCAAATAATAACACTAGCGTAGGCAATTTGATCCCAACTATTGGTTTCTTGTCACTTAGGTCCAAAAGAACAACTTATGAGTTTTAAAACTGTTCCTATAACCTTGGGGTACAAAATGACTATTTTGCCCTCGATGGCCGTTAGGTCCCAAAATGGTCTAGGAACCATCTAACCCTAAACTAACTTGCTTAACTTGCTAATTCGAACTAACTAAGGCATTTAAACTAGGGATTTTGACATACTTAAAAGTTTTAGCTAGTTACTATGGGCCGATTGCCTAGAGGGCTTTAACATTAATCCCACTCCAAAAGCTGATTTAATATATTGTTAATGGGCAATAAATAGGTGGTTAGAAGAGCAAAGTGCTAGTGGATAAGTTTGGTAACTTAAGACATAAGTAAGGTATGATGGATGGACTAAGTATAGTGTGATTCCTCCGATAGCTGAGGGATGAAATTGTGAAACTCAGGTATTGGAGGGGGACCTGAGAAAGGTTTGGGACCCCAATGACCTAAGGGTAGAGGTCAAGTGCCTCTAGGCATTAAGGTGGAGCCCAAGAGGTCCCAACGAAGTCGACGGGCTTGCTAAGTGATCTACTAAGTTACCCAAGTCATGTTTAAAGGAACTTGCTGAGGTGTGGCCACTAAGTTCATTACCTTGGACAATAAAAAAAGGGAAAAGGCGGGTGAGAGGTGGGTAAGTGACGACTTACCTTAAGTATCCTATCAGACACGAATAAGGTTTGAGTATGTGACAATTTGCTTTAAGGCACCCATAAGAAGACTTCATGGGTTTGGTTAAGTGCTAGTATCGAATATGAGGGCTAATATCCAAATACCCAGCTGTATGAGTGCACGACAGTTGAAAGCATCTTCGCCTATAAGAAAGCCCTAAGTGCATGTGCGCATGCATTTATCATCCATCCATTCATTATTTGCATTATTTTTTTTCACTATTATGTGTTTTTTTGCTATGTTACTTATGTTGTATGTTTGTTTGTTGGTATATAAATATTGCTTGGCATGCTCGCAAATATTTTTCCTTACAAATGCTCAAACCCCTTACTAAGTACTTTCGAGTACTCACCCATTTAGTATTGTGTAGGTACTAAGGAGGCTCGTTAATTCTAACAGTTAGTACGGGCCAACTATTAAGACTAAGTTTATTTAGTCCTAAAGGTATTTTCTAAGTGTGAATTTTATAATTTAAATTTATTGCTTGCATAAGCTTATACTGACTAAAGTGTTTGCCTTTCAATTTAAGACTAAGCGAGTATAAGGAGAGTGTAGCTTATCCATTAAGGCTAGCTTGCTTGGTGGTGACCTAAGGATGAATCTTAGTAGATATATGTTGTCTATTGTTTATGTATGGTATTTTTATATTAAATGTTACCTCTACTAATGTCTGTTGATGTGTTTAATACTAGGGTTACATTTATGTGCATATAAGATTAAAACATATGCACACAGTTATTACCTGAAATTAAAGCAACTAAAGTTTTGATATCTTAGCTTGTTTTAATTTGTGTTCTTCTTAACTACCGCAACATTGATTTTATTTTTGTTTTTATTTATTGTTATTGCATAACCAGAACAATGCATGCATTCTTCTACGCAGGATAGGCGAAGTAACTAATTACACGTAATAGCTTTAAGATACTTCATAAATAATAGCCAATCAATTGTAAGCTAAGTGAGATCATAGTTCCCTAAGAATCCATAAATGGTAGTTAAATCAAGGTATTGGGACCTTATTTCGCCACCTTTACGCTTTAAGGCAGACACCTTGTCTTCTTCTTTCACAAGATCGCCACCTATTGCTTTTATTATCACAAGAAGCAGCCACTTAATTCACCATCACATGCACAACGCCACCTATTACGTACTAATATGTACAATTTGCTTATTTATTTCCACCACTCACCATGATACCGCCACCTAGTAAAATTTTCTTGTGCACTGCGTAATTCTCATGTATCTCCACCTGGCATTCACATGTCAATTTTATAGTCTTCTTCACTCATAAATTGCCACCTACTCTTACTTATTTCATGAACTGCCAACCATTATGCTAATAAATTCTTGATGTGATTTATAGATAAAATTCCAATAAATGTCCTCCTCTTTTGATACTTGACCATAAAATGTAAATTTTAGAAATTCTCACAATTTCTTGAAACTTGAGGTTGTCTTCGGTTTAGATGAGGTGGTCACAGAAGTGATTATCAGTCACTGTTTATCCACCTTAAACTAGTTCGATAATTAGTATATTGGTATAATTTTCCACGTTTCTAGAAACCTCTAGAAATTTGTTGTGATCAGGGTAACTTGTACTACTTGTGAGGTGTGAACATGTTGACCTTTATCTGGTCTGGACCCAACTTTGACTTCTTTGTTTTTTAAATAAATAACTTTGTATTTTAAAACCATGCTTCAGTTTGGTTTCCACTCCCATTTTTTAAAATGCACTAATTTCATTTTTTAATTTTTCTTTATTCTGGAGTCAATATTATTTAATGAACCTTAATGATGTACTTTTTTTTTATAATCCACTCATAGCTGGACTTAATGAAACAATGAACTTTCATAAACAATAATAATAATAATAATAATAATAATAATAATAATAATAAAGTGTACACATCATCATGTTTAGATCATCTTCACAACGCATATGATGACGAATTACTCAATATTGTGTCCCCACAAGACTTGTTGCTTGTTATCATGTCCACAACCCATCCCCCTTTCTTCTTCCTTTTCAGTAATACCTCTAAATCTTTACTTGTACAATGCTTCTGGAATAAAAAACAACTAAACAAAGTAACTTGCTTCTTAGTTAAGAAAGAAAGACAAACAAATTAACAAGATAACTAAGATCATTACTATATGCCGATCAATAAAATTTTAAACACGGATTGACGAAAAAAAACATGACCACTACAATATTAATCAGGTAAACGTATAGGTAAATTCACGGGTCCTTACATTTAACTTTTCGTTTTCAACCTGCTCATTAATTACTATCTCTTTTGGCACTAAATCCTTTCTAAAGCGTTTGATATTAGTTCTAGATCTCAAAATGTTATTTATTAGTCAGCCACGGAATGTGACATACATTTATACTCTTTACTTAATTGCTTGTAGAGCTTTTATGTGGATTTATACATTTACCGGTAAGTTAGACTTAGTTAAAAGCATTATGCTTATGTGAAGGACTGTAAACAATATATCACTACAACAGAAAATTAGAAAACTAATTGGAGAATCGATTATCAATCGATCAGTATTTTATTTTTTAGCGACCGAGAAATTTGGCAACCATTCAATCGCCAAAACGTTGATTGCCAAGACTTGTCAACCGTCTTGGTATCAGTTTTAGTCACCATTTTTGTGATAACTGTTAAAACGGCACCTTTCTAATCTTTTCCCTTATAACTGTTGAAGATTGATTCAAAGTATGCGTGTCATTAGTCTTAGATAAGTGTCTTATCTTCAGCTATGATAGTGATAGTGTTTTAATTAAGTTGAGTCAGTAGCTATTTGTTAGCTAAAGAAGTCTTGGTGTTAGGAACTCTCAGTTGTTAATGTAAACCTATTTAAAGGGTGAAGTCTTCAGTAAAAAAAAAAAAAAGTACGAGTCTATGCATTGTTTGCTCAACAAGTTTCTTCTTGCTCTGTCAATACTCCAACATTGTGGTATCAGAGCCAAGTTGTTCTTCAAACATTGAGCCCATACTCGTACAAAATCATGGCAAACAACGGCAATGCCATCAATATCACACAACCACAGATGCCAGTCTTCAATGGTGACTCTTATGAATTCTGGAGCATCAAGATGAGAACCTTGTTCAAATCACAAGGTTTATGGGAGTTCGTTGAGAACGGATATGAGGAATCAAGTGAAGGAGAGAGGCATGAAGAAAACGTGAGGAAGGATTCCAAGGCACTTTTTTTTATTCAACAGGCAGTACATGAAACGGTGTTTTCCAGGATAGCCACTGCAACAACAGCAAAACAGGCATGGTTAGTATTAAAGACTGAGTATCAGGGATCTGCTAAGGTAATCACTGTCAAGTTACAATCTTTGAGACGTGATTTTGAAACCTTAAGCATGAAAACAAATGAAACAGTGCAGCAATACTTAGCGCGAGTATCAACAATTGTTAGTCAAATGAGATCATATGGAGATAAGGTTGATGATGAGGTTATAGTTGCGAAAGTATTGAGAAGCCTGACAACAAAGTTTGATCATGTAGTTGCTGCAATAGAAGAATCAAAGGACTTATCAGTGTTTTCATTTGATGAACTGATGGGGTCCTTGCAAGCACATGAGGCAAGAATAAACAGGTCATCAAGCAAAGAAGAAGAGAGAGCCTTCTCAGCCAAGGGGGAGACAGAATCTTTCACTAACAATAGAGGAAGAGGAAGAGGAAGCGTTCGTGGCAGAGGCAGAGGCCGATCCAGCACAGTGGTATGCTCATATTGCAAGAAAAATGGGCATAGAGAGGAAGACTGCTGGGGAAAGAAAGAATGCACATACTGTAAAAAGTATGGACACAAAGAAGAAGATTGTTGGTCAAAGAAAGCTCAAGCAAAGTATGCTGAAGCTAATGAAGAAGAAGAAGATTATCTGTTTATGTCCTATGTGGAGCCTAATGAAGAAACAAATGATGTTTGGTTCTTGGACAGTGCGTGCTCAAATCACATGACTGGTAAAAAATATCTATTCAGAATGTTGGATGAATCTGTCAAGACTCAAGTCACACTTGGAGATAATAAACAAATGAAGGTTGAAGGTACAGGCACAGTGGCAATTGAGGTCAGTACTAGAAAAATAAAGCTTCTTCGAGATGTTCTGTTTGTCCCTACTCTGGCACATAATCTTCTCAGTGTTGGACAGTTAGTTGAAGGGGGATATAGTGTTATCTTTGATAACAACTCATGCACTATAAAAAACAAAGACTCTGAGGTAGTGCAGGTGCAAATGACTCCAAATAAAATGTTTCCCCTTGTGTTCACTGGAAACAGAAATCATGCCCTTATCACAGCATCAAGTGAAACTGAAATCTGGCATCTCAGGTATGGACATTTAAATGTGAAAGGCCTACAAGTTCTGAGCAGCAAAGAAATGGTATTTGGATTGCCACGAATAAAAACACAAGATAATGTGTGTGAAGGCTGTGCATATGGAAAACAAACCAAGAAATCTTTTCCAGTGGGACAAGCCCTCAGATCATCAGCAAATCTGGGTTTGGTGCATGCTGACTTATGCGGTCCCATGAAAACTGAATCTCTGGCAGGAAGCAAATATTTTTTCTTGTTAACAGATGATTGTAGTCGTATGAGCTGGGTATACTTCCTGAACACCAAAGCAGAAGCATTTGAGAACTTTAAGAAGTTAAAAGCACTGGTGGAGAAGCAAAGTGGAGAAAATCTGAAGGTACTAAGAACTGATAGAGGAGGAGAGTTTGTGTCACTTGAGTTCAATTCCTTCTGTGAGGAAAATGGAATCAAAAGAGAACTTACTGCTCCCTACACACCAGAACAGAATGGGATTGCCGAGAGGAAGAATAGGACAGTTGTGGAGATGGCAAGATCCATGCTCAAAACCAAAAATCTTCCAGATAAGTTTTGGGCAGAGGCTGTAGCAACGGCAGTGTACTTACTCAATATTTCACCCACAAAGGCAGTGTGGAATCAGACACCATTCCAAGCATGGAGTGGGATCAAACCTGAGGTAAGTCACTTAAGAGTCTTTGGAAGCACTTGCTATGTCTTGTTAACATCTAGCAGGCATAAATTAGATAAGAAGTCTCAAAAATGCATATTTATTGGCTATTGCTCTCAGTCTAAGGCTTACCGTGTTTACAATCCCTTAAGTGAGAAAGTGATAGTAAGCAGAAATGTAAGATTTGATGAAAACTCAAGTTGGTCATGGAATGATAGCACAAGCAGTCCAACAGCATTGGAAATAGAAAATGAAGATGGTCATCAAGAAGAAGCAGACATTGAGCATCAATCTGAAAGTTCACAAGCAGCATCTCCAGTAACCTCCAGCTCAAGCTCTGGATCAGACGATTCCATTATTGACCATCAACCAAGAAGGTACAAAACATTAGATGAGATTTACTCGTCCATGTATGCTTTATGGGCTGGGGAACCAGTGAATGTGGAAGAAGCTATGGCTAAAGAAGAATGGAGGACCGCAATGGCCGAAGAGATTTATGCAATACAGAGAAATGAGACGTGGGAGCTCATAGAGTTACCAGAAGGAAAGCATCCAATCAGCCTGAAGTGGATTTATAAACTAAAACAACATGCAGATGGAAGCTTACAAAGGTACAAAGCCAGATTAGTTGCTAGAGGATTCTCTCAGCAACATGGAATAGATTTTGAGGAAACGTTCTCTCCTGTTGCACGCTTTGAAACTGTGAGAATGATCCTAGCTCTGGCAGCACAACAACAATGGTGTGTTTATCAATTTGATGTGAAGTCAGCTTTTCTAAATGGAGAGCTAAAAGAGGAGGTCTATGTGAGTCAGCCACAAGGATTTGAGGTTCTTGGGAAGGAAGACAAAGTGTATCGACTTAAGAAGGCACTATATGGCTTGAAACAAGCCCCTCGAATGTGGTACAGCAAGATTGATCATTTCTTTTGTGAGAATGGCTTTAACAAAAGTGAGAGTGAACCAACTTTGTATGTCAAACAACAAGGAAATAAAGACTGTATACTGATTAGTCTTTATGTAGATGATATGATCTACACTGGCTCATCATCTTAACTTATATCTGATTTCAAGACCTCCATGATGAAGATGTTCGACATGACCGACTTAGGGAAGCTGCATTACTTTCTTGGATTGGAAGTGAAACAAACGAAAGATGGAATCTTTATTTCACAGCAGAAATATGCCAATGATATTTTGAAACAGTTTGGGATGATGAACTGTAAAGGTGTAAGCACGCCAATGAATATGAATGAGAAGTTGAAGAAGGATGATGGAATGGAGATGACAGATGCAAGCATGTATAGAAGTCTTGTAGGAAGATTGATCTATCTAACGCACACAAGGCCTGATATAGCCTTTGCTGTTGGCCTGGTCTCTAGGTTCATGCACCAACCAACAAAACAACATATGGGAGCAGCCAAGAGGATATTGCGCTACATAGCTAGTACCAAAAACTATGGGATCTGGTATTGTCATGTTTCAAACTTTAAACTGATTGGTTTTACTGACAGTGACTGGGCAGGATCGTTGGATGACCGAAAAAGCACTACAGGACATTGTTTCAAACTTGGAACAGGAGTGATAGCATGGACATCTAAGAAGCAATCAACAGTAGCTCTTTCTTCAGCTGAAGCTGAGTATGTTGCAGCCAGTTCTTCAGCATGTCAAGCCATTTGGCTGAGAAAGATTCTTAAAGACGTAAATCAAGAACAGAAGCAGGCCACAGAAATCTTTTGTGATAGCTTATCAGCAATAAGCATGTCCAAGAATCCAGTTTTTCATGGGAGGACGAAGCATGTGGAGATTAAGCATCATTTCATCAGAGAATTGGTAGCTAAAGCTAACATTAAACTAGTACATTGCAGGACTCAAGAGCAAGTTGCAGATGGGTTAACTAAGTCTCTTTCTTCAGCAACTCATGATATGTTCAGATCAAAACTTGGAGTAGCAAACTTTGAATCAAGGGGGAGTGTTGAAGATTGATTCAAAGTATGCGTGTCATTAGTCTTAGATAAGTGTCTTATCTTCAGCTATGATAGTGATAGTGTTTTAATTAAGTTGAGTCAGTAGCTATTTGTTAGCTAAAGAAGTCTTGGTGTTAGGAACTCTCAGTTGTTAATGTAAACCTATTTAAAGGGTGGAGTCTTCAGTAAAAAAAAAAAAAGTACGAGTCTATGCATTGTTTGCTCAACAAGTTTCTTCTTGCTCTGTCAATACTCCAACAATAACCTGAATTAATATGATCTTGTATTTTCATGACTAACTTGAACCCTTTTAATTTAAAATAAGGATGCATAAATTTTTTACCATGCCTTTACTTTAAGCTAACTGCTGTCAAAGTATGATGCTTTTGAGTAGACGCCGTTGGTAATTTTGCTTGGCAGAGCACTTGGAAATCGATTTTAATCAAGATCGATAGCAAATTGCCGTGAGTCAGGGTTTTGCTTGTCGTTTGCGTGACCAAAAAGGGTACATAAACCACCACGCATACCCTGGACTTCCTACAAACCAAACATCTAGTTTTCCATAAACAAGAGCATCTCAATTTGATGATCGGTAATATATATCTCGATGATTTTATTATTTTCTTTGGTCCTTTGGTTTTCTTCGAAACTTCAAATAACTCCTCACATTGTTTTCCTGGAAGGATTTCCTACTCATCATATGATTTTGTTCTGGAATCATGTGGCGAAAGATGTTGTGCAGCACGTTGGGCCCCTGCCACACGGAAGGCAAAATGACCAACAACTTTGGCACCATTGTGCCTTTGAAGGACTTTCATGATCATGGCTACGAGGACCCAGATAAACCCTACCCGCGTAAGTTAGAAAACACAAAAACTGAACCTTTTAGGCAATTGATAGACGACAATAATCTTTCATCCGGCGGTTTGGCGTGTGAACCAAAGACAACAAAGAAAATGACGTCGACGTCATAGTTACTTGGAAACATTTTCCCGAGGAGAAGGTAGTTCAACTCTGTGTGCGTGTGTGTGTTTCCAACGAAACGCCTTGCCATCTCACCTAGAAACAACAAGTTGTGACTGTTTACGTTTAACATACAAAATCCATATTCATATGTGCAGAAGGTTTACACAGAGATCGACGACGCTCAGGATATCAAGTGGGATAAGATCAAAGAAAAGCTAGACACTTCCGGTGACAAAAGCAAAAGCACGAAGGGTGGGCTGACATCCTATATGCAGTGGATCTACGTCGACGATCCTCACGTTGCGGTGCATTTCACTAGCGAATAAAAAACACAATGAGGCACCCAAATCGTTACTATATTACTAGTGGTACTAATAAAGATTGGAATCTCAAACTTATAATAGGTGTAAATAAAGTAAGAAATCTAATGATTACTAAAATAAATTGGCATCCAATAGCCTGCTTGCTTTTAGTTTTCTCAATGGAAACATCATTATTGATCAATACTAATATTTGAGATCTATTTTTTCTATCTTCATTTCTTTTGGCTTATTGTAATTTATTAGATTTTATAAAAGATCGATTTTTTAATTACATGTCCAGCTGCTCTTAGTTTGTTTATTTATTACTCTAGCGAAATAAAGATAAAAGAAAGGCATTTGGGAAAAAAAACGTTGATTTAATTGCTTAATTAGAATATTGACTACTTTTTTTTTGTAATTTTAATGAATTCCATCTATTATTTAGATTTCAAAAATGGATCCACATTGAACAAAAAGAAGACATTCCTATGCAAGAAATTCAATAAGGAACTAAATAAAATTGAGGAAGAAGATATGGGAAAATTATTGAAAATTTAAAATTGAGCGATTTCTTAGTATGGACAAACCCCTAATAATGTGTGTTTAAATAACGAAAAAAAGGAACAAAATCTTTATTAAAAAAAAAAAAAGATCAACATAAAAATGGAGAGAATAAAAATAGATTTTTTTTGCTTTTCAATAAATCAATGAACATAATTTCTTTAAAAATGATAAGTAAAATATAAATTATCAGATAATTGGTACTTCTTAAAATTATTGCACATAAAATATTTTGAATTATGATTTTTAAATAATTTATTTGATTATTGGAGTTGGCAATATAGTAACGTTTGGTGCAAATGAAAGTTTCTAAATACAAGGTCATTTTGCTAAAATGTTGAAAGCTAGGACTAAGTCTCTAGTTTATCCAAACTGCTAAGAGGGACTAACTTGCTACAACATTTCTCAAAGTTAAGAGATGAAATCACTTTAATTTATACGTAAAAAACTAACTCATTTAAGTTGACAAAGTTAAGAGATTAACTCGCGTATTGGTTAAAAAAATAATTTTTTCTCACCGGCTATCACGACCTCTTCATTCAAAAGATGACTAAAATGATAAAGAAAAATTATTAAGACCCTACAAATCTGGACCAATGCTTCTAAGGTTAATTAGGGTTCAAAATAGGACCAAAAGACGATGTTTGGGACCATAAGCATTTTTAACCCTAAAAGATTTTCTCCGCAACCGCGTTCTCAATGGTAAAACTTAACGTATTGCAACATCAAAACAGCTTCTTTTCCCTAAAAGACATATTTTCATGCTGATGCGCCAATAGATCAGTCCGTTCTTCTCTAGCTGAGGTATTGCAACATCAAAACAGCTTGATTAAAAAATGATCTGGGAAGCTACAAAACTCACAGGGCATGGGTAATTTGTAACGGAAGGAAAAAGAAAAATTTCCAAGTAAAGAAGTTCAAAGTTTTGGAGGTTACAGAAGAGGTAAAATAGATGTAGGAAACTAGGGTGTACAATTTTATTTTTTTAGCAGCAGAAAAATGAACATATTAAATGAAAAATTCACAGCAGGATAATCCAGCCGGTAGCTATATAACTGAGATTGGCACTCCTGCTTTTAAAATCCCCTTACTCAAGAACCCCCCTGCTGTAACGTTCCCTCACCTAAATTTTTGAATTGCCTGTAATGGGTTCAGCAGCCACTCAACCCAATCACACTTAAACCTGGAATTTCTGTTTACAACCCAAATAAAAGAAAAAATCCTCGATCACCTTTGTACATGAGACCTGCAAATTTTAAAAAATTACCCTATTTGCTGCTCTCCAAATAGCCCAAGTAGTTATGCAGCATATCGCCTCCCAAGCCTTTTTCACGTCTGAATTTGCTTGAAGGTTCCTGGTGTCCTCTAGTGTGTCTGCCACTGCCACTGCTTTTAACGGATTCAACTGCCACCAGCTGCAAACTTTTGCCCAAATTGAGTTTGAAATCCTGCAGCTTACTAAAATGTGATCTGCCGTTTCCTAACTGAGAAGTATCCGCCAGGATCAATGTTCCAGAACCATATATATGGCATGTATAAAGTGTCACATCTGCAGGATAATTTATTAGATATTGAAATTCTGAAACTTCTCTCCCATTAACTTCCGACGCCATTCCCACCTCCACCTCCAAGCTCCCTAGTGCCAGAAACCTCTTTGAGCCATAAACACCCTAGATTATATAACCCACTAAATTTGTCCTTTAGACATCTATCCCCCAACCAAACATCCTCCCAAAAACTTTTTTTTTCCATCACTGACCTTCCACCTAAAAGATTTTACTACAATCACCGGGTTACGATACAAGGGGAAGCAAAACAAAGGAATGCTTCCAAGCACCGACTTTAACAAGGTTAGCCTTCCTCCCACCAATAAATTTTTCTCTCTAAACTTACGCGGCTTATTCTTAATTTTTCCCAGCAGATAATTCCAAGCACCAACTTTTCTCATATTTTCACCCACCGGCAGCCCCAAATACTTAAAGAGCAGCTGCATCACACCACATTTTACGCCTTCAAGTAAGAAAATTTATTTCTATTTGAGGTATACGCACCCCACACAATTTGCATTTTTGCAAATTCACCTTCAAACACGAGGCCAACTCAAAGCACTTGAGAAGTCACAATAGACTTCTAATATTCTCTTCAGACCATTCCCTAACAAACAACGTGTGATCGACATACTGAATATGAGAAATCACCAATCCATCTTTTTCGAAGTTTACTCTTTAAACACACCCTTTTCAGGTGCATCCACCATCATCAGGTGTAATGCGTCAGCCACTATAAGAAACAAAGGAAGGGTCACTTTGCCGCACCCCCTTTTTTCACATAGAACTCCTTAGTCGGACTCCCCGTTTGTTGGTTAGACTAGCAACCTTCGTAAGCAAGAAACAACAGAGAACGCAGTGCAATCTTTATTTCATCAGTAACAGCCCTGTTTATAGGCTGAGTTCAGTAACGTAAACTAACAAACTTTGCTAGAAAGCAGGAAACAAGTTCTAGTAACCTAAGGCCTACAGACTCGGATATCAGCAACTACTCCTACTGTCTTCAATGCTGACTTGGACTCTATTCCTCCTTGTGCCACGCTGGATTACTCACATCAACACTCCCCCTTGATCCAATGTGGCCAATATTCAGCCTTTCCCGTAATCCAATAAATTTTGATAGTGGCAGAGCTTTAGTGAACATGTCTGCCATTTGGTCCTCAGTCTTGCAGAACTCAATCTTGATTTCTTCTTTGCTCACAAGTTCTCGAATGAAGTTATGCTTTACTTCAATATGCTTCGTTCTCCCATGTAGGATTGGATTTTTGGACATTGCTATTGCTGAAAGGTTGTCACAAAACACCACAGTTGCCTTGTGTTGCCTCTGGCTCAGATCATTTAACAATCTTCTCAGCCAGACACTTTGACATGCAGCTATATTGGCAGCAACATATTCTGCTTCGGTTGAAGAGAGTGCAACTGTGCTTTGCTTCTTGGATAACCATGTGATAGGTCCTGAACCAAGGTTGAAGCAGTTGCCACTAGTACTTTTCCTGTCTTCTTGACTGCCAGCCCAGTCACTGTCTGAATAGCCTTGTAGATTAAGGTCTGCATCCTTTAGATACCAGATGCCATAGCTCTTTGTTCCAGCAATGTATCTCAATATCCTTTTAGCTGTCCCATAGTGATGCCGTGTAGGATTCTGCATGTATCTTGATATCATGCTTATAGCAAACATGATATCTGGTCTAGTATGTGACAAAAACAGCAGCTTTCCCACCAGGCTTCTGAATTTCTTTGCGTCTGCCATTTCACTCCCATCTTGGGTAGTGAGTTTTTCACTTGCATTCATTGGGGTTGTTACTGCCTTGCATTTATCCATATTAAACTGCTTCAAGAGGTCACCAGCATATTTTCCTTGTGACAGAAAAATACCTTCTTCAGTGTGCTGGACCTCCAAGCCGAGAAAGTATTTGAGCTCCCCCATATCAGTCATTTCGAATACTGCTATCATTGCCTTTTTGAAGTCTGTGATAAGCTGAGATGAAGATCCTGTATAGATCATATCATCCACATACAAACTTACCATAACTACTTGACCTTCTCTTCCTTGTTTGACATACAAGGTAGGCTCATTTGGACTTCTCTGAAATCCATGAGTTTGGAAAAACTCATTAATTTTGGTGTACCAAGCTCTGGGCGCTTGCTTCAGTCCATATAGTGCCTTTTTGAGCTTGTAGACTTTCTCACCTTCTTCTAACTTCTCGAATCCTTGAGGCTGTTGAACATAAACTTCTTCCTTCAAGTCTCCATTCAGAAATGCAGACTTGACATCAAACTGATAAACCTTCCACTGATAGCTTGCTGCAACAGCAAGGATCATTCTCACTGTCTCAAATCTGGCAACAGGTGAGAATGTTTCCTGGTAGTCAATTCCTTGTTCCTGCGTAAATCCTCTTGCTACAAGCCGAGCCTTGTATTTTTGTACTGATCCATCAGAGTGATATTTAATCTTGAAGATCCACTTGAGACTTACTGCCTTTTTTCCTGGAGGCATCTTGGTCAGCTCCCATGTTCCATTCTTTTCAATAGCATCCATTTCAGCCTTCATAGCTTCTTTCCAGACCTCATTTTTTAAGGCAGCATACGCATCTGTTGGTTCTTCTGTGAAAAGTGCATAAGTTGAAGTGTAGATGTCACCCAGGGATTTAGTCTTGATTCTGCTGCTCTCAGGAGATGAGCCTTCAGAGGACGTTGAGTTTGATGTCACATGAGGAGCTATTTCTCCAGGTGTGGCTGGAACATGCTCATCAACTGCTTGAACTGGTTCTTCTTCCAAACTCATACTTGTGCCCTTTTTTTGTGTTGTTCCATCCCAGCTTAGGTTCTCATCAAACTTAACATCCCTGCTAATTACAATCTTTTTTGTTTCTGGATCAAACAGCCTATAAGCTTTTGAGTTAAGACTGTAACCCACAAAGATATATTTTCTGGATTTGTCATCTAACTTTGTTCTACCAGCAGGAACTAGAGCATAACATACACATCCAAAAACTCTTAAATGAGTTGCTGAAGGTTTTGAGTCATACCATGCCTCATAGGGTGTTTGATTCCACACAGCTTTTGTAGGAGACATGTTGAGGAGATAGACTGCCACAGCAACAGCTTCTGCCCAAAAATCATTTGAGAGTCCTTTAGTCTTAATCATGGTTCTTGCCATTTCCACCACTGTTCTATTCTTTCTTTCCACAATTCCGTTTTGCTCTGGTGTGTAGGGCGCTGTGAGTTCCCTTTTAATGCCTTGTTCTTCACAAAAGCTGTCAAACTCTCTTGAACAGAATTCTCCCCCTCTGTCTGTCCTTAACACCTTCAGACTTTGGTTACACTGCTTTTCGACCAAAGGTTTGAACTTCTTGAAGTGTTCAAACACTTCAGACTTATGTGTGAGGAAATAAACCCAACACATTCTTGAGAAGTCATCAATGAAGAGTAAAAAGTATCTGCTACCAGCATGTGATTCAGTCTTCATTGGTCCACATAAGTCCGCATGGACTAATCCAAGCTTCTGGTCTGCTCTTTTTGCTTTACCTTTAGGGAAAGGCTTTCGCATCTGCTTTCCCAGTGCACATCCTTCACAAATTGTGTCAAGTTCTTTAACAGTAGGCAATCCAGTCACCATTTCTTTGTTGGCTAACAGCTGCAGCCCTTGAATATGAAGGTGTCCATATCGTAGATGCCATCTTTCGGCTAAGTTTTCTTTGTTCTCAGCCATGAAGCACTGATTGTTTGTTCCAAACTTGACAGGAAACATCCTGTTGTCAGTCATGTTGGCCTCCAACACTTTTTCGCCTGCAGCTGTCTTGATACAGCAGGATCCTTTCTCAAATATCACTGAATATCCATTAGATATTAGTTGTCCTACACTAATAAGATTGTGTGCAAGACCAGGAGCATATTGTACATCCTTAATCATTTTCTCCTTTCCATCAAACTGAATTAAAACAGTACCTTTACCCTGTATCTGGACTTGTTTGTCATTGCCCAACCTGACTTGAGCCTTGTAAGTTTCATCCAACTCCTTGAACTTTTCCTTTACTCCTGTCAGGTGGCTTGAACATCCACTGTCCACGTACCATACTTCTTGAGACTTCAAGTTTGCTTTTTCACTTGTCATAAACAAGTAATCTTCAGAGTCTTCTTCTTCTTGAGCAAATTTGGCCTGCTCCTCTTTGTTCCAACATACTTCTTCTCGATGCCCAAATTTTTTGCAGAAAGTACATTGGACTGGTCTAGTCCTGCCACGGCCTCTTCCTCTAAAATTTGCTCTTCCTCTACCTCTGAATTGAGAAGTCTTGCTTTTCTCCTCCTGAACTTCAAAGGCCTGCTCTTCATCTTTAGAGGCTGACCTATTCATCCGGGCCTCATGAGTTTGTAGAGACCCCATTAACTCATCAACCGAGAGTGTTGAAAGGTCCTTGGATTCTTCAATGGCAGCTACCACATGATCGAACTTGGGAATCAAACTTCTCAGGATCTTGCTAACCACTGTCTCATCTTTAATCTGGTCACCATATGTTCTCATTTGGTTGACAATTGTGGAGATCCTTCCCATATAGTCTTGCACAGATTCTCCATTGCTCATGAGGGCAGTTTCGAAATCCCTTCGTAGCAGCTGCAGCTTTACAATGATGACCTTAGCCGAACCCTGGAATTCAGTCTTCAGAGTTGTCCATGCTTGCTTTGCTGTGGTTGCCCCAGCAATTCTTGAAAAAATTGAATCGTCTACTGCTTGTTGAATGAGAAAGAGTGCCTTGGCTTCTTTCTTCATTGTTTCCCTTGTAACTTCATCCTGTGAGGTGCCTTCATTGACACCTTGATCAACGAGATCCCACAAATCTTGGGATCTAAACAGAGTTTTCATCTTTATACTCCAATATTCATAGGAGTCTCCTTTGAACAGAGGAATTTGAGGTTGAGACACGTTTACTAACGTGTTTGTAGCACTGCCGTTCGCCATTGTAGTTGCTCAGTAACAGGATTTGCCAAAAGGTTGCAACCTGGCTCTGATACCACAATGTTGGTTAGACTAGCAACCTTCGTAAGCAAGAAACAACAGAGAATGCAATGCAATCTTTATTTCATCAGTAACAGCCCTGTTTATAGGCTGAGTTCAGTAACGTAAACTAACAAACTTTGCTAGAAAGCAGGAAACAAGTTCTAGTAACCTAAGGCCTACAGACTCGGATATCAGCAACTACTCTTACTGTCTTCAATGCTGACTTGGACTCTATTCCTCCTTGTGCCACGCTGGATTACTCACATCAACACCGTTTACCAACACCGAAATATATGAGGATTCCAAACAGTTTCTAGCCCACCCTGTTCACTGTTCTCCAAACCCTATTTGCTGCATAATCAAATCTAAAAGTTCCAATTAACGGTATCATAAGCTCTCTCGAAGTCCACCTTAAAAAGCAATAATTTCTGCCTTTTTTTCTCTGCCCAACCAATGATCTCATTTGCAATCAGTGCTCCATCAAGGATTTGTCTCCCCTTGATAAATCCCAATTGCACCTTACTGATGATTCTTGGGATGGCGTATTTTACCCTCCCTGGCAAGACTTTGGCAATTATTTTATATTGGCATCCGATTAAACTAATGGGTCTATACTCCTTTCGGCTGACCCAGTTATACTTTTTAGGCACCAAACTCACGAACGACAAGCTGCAACCTTTCTCACTCTTCCCGAACTTGCGGAAGTGCTGAACGTAATTCACCACCTCTTTCCAAGGAGTTGAAGGAAAATCCACCAGGACCCGGGGCTTTACTGGCCCCAGACCCTCACACTGCAGCTTTTATTTCCTCCTCTTCAAACGGCTCTTCAAGCTTGGCCTTTAAATCATCTCTAAGAAACCTGAAACAAGAGCTTTTCAATGATGGTATAGCAGAGATTACTTCCTGGAAACTGAGTTTAAAATACCTGTATACTCCTTCCTTGATCACCTTCGGCTCTTCTTGCTGTTGGCCCAAGTACAATCACAAGGGGTGAATTGGTTGCTTTAAAAACTTCTGCAAAATCAAATTTTACAATTAAATTTACTTAACAAAAAATCAAGAACAAACTAAACAAGTATAAGGAAAATATACAGCAAAATATAAAGAGAGATAAGGAAATAGTGCACCGGGATTTATAGAGGTTCAACTCCACCAACCGGAGTCTAAGTCCTATCCTCAAGCTTGCCCACTTGAGAGTTCCTCCACTATCTCTTGATCAAGAATACAATGGTGTTTTCTTCAATATTCACACCCAACCAAATACTAATTTTCTCTAAGGCTAATTAGAAACCACTCACTAGTTTTCTTCAAGGATTACGAAGAACCACCCCCTCACACAAGAGATTCAATGATTTGAAATGTTTACGAGCTCACAAACTCATACAATAGTAGTTTTGCTAGATATACAAGTGAAAGCACAAATCTTGGCTCTTTTCTTAAATGATGAACACTTTGATAAGTATTTGATGATAAATTTTTGATCTTATGGCCAAGAGTTATTTCCAAAGTGTTTCTTCATATTTTTATACTCATTTGAGAGCAAAAGAGATGTTGGAATCTTGCTGGAGAAGTCTAGAAAAGGTCCAGAAGAATTGGTGCCCGTTACTCTATTTTTTATGCAAGAAAAGTTCCAGATTTAGTGTTAAGTTCTGAGTTAAACACGTTAAACTCAATTTCATCCTCCAACGGTCAAAAACGGCTAGAGACAGGTCGTTAAAAGCTCTACCAGAGTGTCCAGGTGCCATTCTCTGATTCGCCCAAATGATATTTCAAAATTTGGCTGAAATCACGCCAGTCGAAGGATTTTGGGGGAAGCTTCCAGACTTGCAAATAACAGGTTAAACTCGGAGTTTAACACGTTACCTGATATTTCAAAAAATAGACAGTAGCTCCAGACTTTGAATTAAACCATTTTAACACATCAAAATATAAACTTGGGAGCATGTTAGACTTAGGTGATAGAAAGACATGTTAAACTGTGACTTTAATATATTAAACTTGAAACAACTTATAAAAACTTGTCATTTGGAAATCAAACTTGATTCAAACACTAATATAAATTAATAACCTACTAACTTCTCCTCAAAAACAAGTTTCCTCAATAAACTTAAAACATATTTTTTGAAATAACACTTGAAATACTTGAAAATCAAACACAACTTTAACAAATCTATTTTGACCAAATAAAATGAGATTAAACACACTAACACACTACACTTGTCATCATTAAAATTAAATATTTGCTTGGAACAAATCCAACAATCTCCTCCTTTTTTATGATGATAAAACAACCTTTAAAAAAATACATATAACATCCAAACAACAAGCATAAATAATAATTTTCCCCCTTTATTAAATATTCTTTAATTTTATCTTGGTTTCAGAGTGAATATAAGTTTGAGATTGTTGGATTTGTTCCAAGTGAATATTTAATTTTGATGATGAAAAGTGTATTGTGTTAGTGTGTTTAATATCATTTTATTAGGTCAAAATAGATTTGTTAAAGTTGTGTTTGATTTTCAAGTATTTCAAGTGTTATTTGAAAAAATACGTTTTAAGTAAGGAAACTTGTTTTTGAAGAGAAGTTAGTAGGTTATTAATTTATATTAGTGTTTGGATCAAGTTTGATTTCCAAATGACAAGTTTTTATAAGTTGTTTCAAGTTTAATATATTAAAGTCACAGTTTAATATGTCTTTTTATCACCTAAGTCTAACATGCTCCCAAGTTTATACTTTAATGCGTTAAAATGGTTTAATTCAAAGTCTAGAGCTGCTGTCTATTTTTTTATATATCAGGTAGCGTGTTAAACTCTGAGTTTAACCCATTATTTGCAAGTCTGAAAACTTCCCCCAAAATCCTTCGACTCGCGCGATTTCAGCCAAGTTTTGAAATATCATTCGGGCGAATCAGAGGATGCCAACTGGATACTTTGGCTGAGCTTTTAATGACCTATCTCTAGCTGTTTTTTGCCGTTGGAGGACGAAATCGAGTTAACGTGTTAAACTCAGAACTTAACACAAAATTTGTAACTTTTCTTGTATAAAAAACAGAGTAACGGTCACCAGATTTTTAGGACCTTTTCCAGACTTCTCCAGCAGGATTCCAACGTCTCTTTGGCTCCCAAATTAGTATAAAAACATGAAGAAACACTTTGGAAACAACTTTTGGCCATAAGATCAAAGATTCATCATCAAATACTCATCAAAGTGTTCATCATTTGAGAAAAGAGCCAAGATTTGTGCTTTCACTTGTATATCTAGCAAAAGTGCTATTGTATGAGCTTATGAGCTTATAAACATTTCAAATCATAGAATCTCTTATGTGAGAGAGTGGTTCCTAGTGATCTTTGAAAAAAACTAGTAAGTGGTTTCTAGTTAGCCTTGGAGAAAACTAGTTTTTGGTTGGGTGTGAACCATGAAGAAAACACCACTATATTCTTAATCAAGAGATAGTGGAAGAACTCTCAAGTAGGTAAGCTTAAGAAGAGGACGTAAACTCCGGTTGGTGGAGTTGAACTTCCATAAATCCCGGTGCACTCTTTCCTTGTCTCTCTTTATATTTTGCTCTATATTTTCCTTATACTTGCTTAGTTTGTTCTTGATTTTTGGTTAAGTAAATTTAGTTGTAAAATTTTATTTTGAAAAAGTTTTTAAAGCAACCAATTTATCCCTCTCTTGGTTGCCTTTGGGCTAACAATTGGTATCAGAACTTGGTGATTTTTATTTTGAAAACCTTGCGGTTTTAAAATCTAAAGATTTATGACAACCTTATGTGATAACATGAGTTCTATCTTTTCACCTCCTTTAAGTTTTGAAAATTTAAACTTGTGGAAAGAAAGAATAAAAATTTTTATTCAAGCCAATGATTTTGAGCTTTGGAAAATAGTTGAAAAGGGGTTAAAAAATTTTAATATGAGATCATGTACTCTAAATGCTAAGGCAATACATATTCTTTATTCTTCTATGAGCAATGAAACACTTGAAGGTTTTTTAGATTGCAATTCCGCTAATGAAATTTGGGAAAGACTTGGTTTGGTGGATAGAAAAGAGAAGGCATAACATGGATAGAAAAATAAAGTGGGATGCGATAAGAAGAATAGAAGACCCATGGTGGTGGCATGGAATGCTAGTGATTTATCCTTAAATCAAAGTGAAAGTACTTCAACATCAAGTGATGGAGCCAACTTATGTCTCATGGCAAAAGAGGAAGATAAGGTAACAAGTAATTACTCTAGTAACTCATCATCATTATCATGTTCATCTAGTTGCTCATATGAAGAATTATTAGATGCTTTTCATGAGCTTTTCAAAAATTTAAAAAGACTTGCCAAAAAGGTTGATGAATTAAAGGTTTTAAATGTTTCTCTAACACAAGAAATGTATGACTTGAAGAAAGAGAATCTGGATATTAGTTTATCCTTGAGACAAGAAATAGATGAATTAAAAAAAGATAAACTTGATCTCACCCAATCTTTGTCTAAATTTGTTAAAGGTAAAGAAAACCTTGATTTTTTACTTGGTGCTCAAAAAGGAGATTATGACAAAGTGGAAATTGGTTTTAATCCATTGATGAAGGAAAGAAAATTTAGAAATAGATTTGGAAATAGATTTGTTGATGCATCTACATCCTCATCTAGTTCTTGTGTAACATGATATGCTTGTGCTAGAAAAGGACATTATTCTTATGATTGCATGTTTAGGAGAAGAAAAGTTCCTTTGGGATATAAATTGGTGTGGGTTCCTAAAGGAAGCAACATTGTTGAAGTTAACTCCCATGGACCCAAAGAGATTTAGATAGCTAAGACCAAAGTTTGAAATTTATTATAGGGTGCTAGAGCATGAAGCAATAGTTAGAAGCTTATACATAAAGCTCTATGCACAAAGAAATTGGGGATTTGGAGCACAATGAGAAGTGCTTGAGATTAAAGCTCAAAGTTTGGTAACATTGTTGATTTTTATTAGTTAATGGTAATTATTAATGCATTGGGCTATTTGATTGTACTATGTTGCTTAATGAATATATATAAGTTATTCATTATTCTAGGAAGATATGTGATATGTTTACAAACATCATGATGATTGTATATTTGTTCCAATAGTTTGATGATATGATTTTGTATGGAAATTATTATGTTGCTATCTAATTAGTTGATATTTGGCTATTTTGCTTGATCTACAAAGGGGGAGAAATTTTTTATATGCTTGGACTAAGGGTGAGTATGCTTTCTTATAAAAGTTCCTTAAAGTTTGTATGCTTTGATTAAAGGGGAGCTTGTTGCATGTTGTGATATTGAGAATTTTTCATGATTTGTTTTGATGATTTATATGTCTTTTTTATTATGAGAAAAAGGAGTAGAGATAAAATTGAAGAATATTTAATAAAGGGGGAAAATTATTGTTTATGCTTGTTGTTTGGATGTTATATGTATTTTTGGAAAGGTTGTTTTGTTATCATCAAAAAGGGGGAGATTGTTGGATTTGTTTCAAGCAAATATTTAATTTTGATGATGATAAGTGTATTGTGTTAGTGTGTTTAATCTCATTTTATTGGGCCAAAATAGATTTGTTAAAGTTGTGTTTGATTTTCAAGTATTTCAAGTGTTATTTCAAAAAAATATGTTTTAAAGTTTATTGAGGAAACTTGTTTTTGAAGAGAAGTTAGTAGGTTATTAATTTATATTAGTGTTTGAATCAAATTTGATTTCCAAAATGACAAGTTTTTATAAGTTGTTTCAAGCTTAATCTATTAAAGTCACAGTTTAACATGTCTTTCTATCACCTAAGTCTAATCTGCTCCAAAGTTTATACTTTAATGCATTAAAATGGTTTAATTTGAAGTCTGGAGCTATTGTCTATTTTCTGAGATATTAGGTAATGTGTTAAACTCCGAGTTTAACTTGTTATTCACAAGTCTGAAAGCTTTCCCAAAAATCCTTCGACTGGCGCGATTTCAGCCAAGTTTTGAAATATCATTTGAATGAATCAAAGGACACCACCTAGACAGTCCTGCAGAGCATTAAACGACTTTTCTTCAACTGCTTTTGACCGTTAAAGGGTGAAATTGAGTTTAACCCGTTAAACTCAAAACTTAACACGAATTCTAGAGCTTTTTTTTTGTTTTGTGTGAAACACAGGGCAACAGTCCCAAGTTTTTAAGGAACTTTTTCAGGCATCTCCAGCAGGGATCCAAAGGTCAAATAACTTCCTAAAGAGTATAATTCGACCAAGATACATGTTGTAAATATCTCTTGGCAACTAGAAAAATAGAATCCTTCATCAAAAAGCTTTAACTCGAAAATTGCCAAGAACTTGTGATTTCATTGGCTTATCTAGCATTGAGTGTTTCCTTAGTTCTTACCACCTTGTAACCATGAAATTATTGAGCTTGTCTTGAGTGGTTGAGTGATTTCCTTGTAAGGGAAAGGGAGTTAGAAAAGTTTCTAGTTAGCCTTTGGAAAAACTAGTGAGAGGTGAAGGTAGAATGAACTACCAAAGGGTTGTGTGCCCTTATATGCTATTTTGTATTCTTGTGTTTCATAGTGGAGAAGAAAACTCCGAAGTGGTGAACTTGAGGAGAGGAGACACTAAACCTCTATAAAAATTCTCTTGTACAAGCTTTTCACTCTCTTTGCATATTTGATCTTTGGTTGGTGTTTTATGCAACCTATCTCGATTGAACTTATTTGTTTTCAAAAATACTTCAAAGGTAGCTTTCAAAGCAAATTTTAGGTGAGTTATGGTAGTCATTTTCTGGTTAGAATAGGGTTAGTTATTGTTCCTTAAATTAAATTTGAGTTTGAGGGTTTAAGAACTCATTTTTTATTTTCTATCTATAAAGAGTCATTTGATGGTATTTCTGCTCGTTCTTCCTATTACAACAGTGTGAAAAATAGCTAGAGTTTTCATCTCCATTGACCTCCCATTTCACCCATGCCTTTTGTTTAATCATATCATCTCTAACTTTCTTTTTCTCTACTAATTTCAATATGGCATCTCCTCATTTACGCCACTCCTCGGGAATGTTTACTTTAGATTTCAACTCCACAATTAGTTTTTCCAAACTGTAGAAATTATCACTCTTCCAACTCTTCAAAGCAATTTTTAGTTTCTTCAACTTTTCTTTGAAAACCGTAGCTGGAGGAACCTCTTCTGAATTTTCATTCCAAACTGTCTGTAGTAACTCACGAACCCCTTCATTCTCCATCCAAATGTCAAAAAATTTAAATCGAATTGGCCCAAAATCCAACACTTCCTCCTTCAACTATACCAGACAATGATAAGAGATATATCTATTTAAGACAACAAAACGCCCTAAGTTGCTAACTGAATAAATTTTCTAACGAAATCTATCTAATCTGCTCATTTTGTTCCCTCTTTGTTGTACCAAATATATTTTTTGCCCTCCATTTGTTGGTCACACAACTCAGTCTAATTTACAAGGTTACTAAAGTCAATCACCACTTTCACATCAAAATTACTCCCTGTCCTCTCCTGTTTATTTTTAACTACATTAAAATCTTGAAATATAATCCATATACCAGCTCTACTTCTTTTGATGTTCATTAACTCCCTCTAAAGGGCTTCTCTTTGGTCAGCTCCTCAAGGAGCATATACGTTTATCAAGTTTACTCTTTCTGAGCAACTTTCCGACATACCTTCCACACTAAGATATCCTGCTCTCGAAAAGTGATTCAATTTATGAAATTGACTCGAATCCCATATGCATATTAAATTGCCTGACTCTCCTACAACATCTTGATGAACATAATCAAATCCTTCAACCCCCCACAACAATCTCACTTTCAATTCAATGTCACCAGCACTAAATGTTTCCTATAATCCAAGAAAATATACTTTCTCTCTATGGCAAAGCTCCTTTACCAACCTTCTTTTCCATGATTTTGCCACCCTTCACATTCAATGTGACACAGTGAGTAAGCAACACATTTAATCAAGAAGCAAAAATGAGAATCATAGCTCGTAAAGATAGCAAAAGCCATTGAAATACTTCAATATTATTGATAGAATGAATAATAAAATGTAAGATGGCCTATTTATAGATCTATAAAGAAACCTTAATCCAAATTAAATTAAGAAAACTGAAAATAATAGGTAGTAAAATCAATACAAATTTTAGAGGCTCAAATACTCTTCAAAATAATGGATTTTTTAACCAAAAAAATATAGTCAAAAAAGGGAAAAGCCCTCATGACTCTTGGAGATCTCAAAATTCATTCAAAATGACATATTATAATAGTCATTCTGACTACTACAGTATAAGTTATGGCCTCTAAAAGTTGAGTGTCATGCAAGACCTATTTTCGAGATTTCATTTTCGGTTTAATACAATTATCCCACTTGAAAAACTTATCCATTAGATGCTTTGCATCATAGTTAGAAGATACACATAGAATAAACTTATCTCCCCCTATCACTTTTTGGCGCGCTACCGTAACCCACAAAAAATTAAATCCAAATTCACCTAACTTCTTTAGCAGTAGTGATTAAGTCGAACCCTAGAGACTAATATAACAATCGCTTCTCCCTAACGAGAAATTCAACACAAAAGAATGGGAGGTATTTTGTATGCTAAAAATCAGAAATTAACGAAATTAATGTAAAACTAGCAAAGTAAAAAATTAAATTAATAAAATTTTAATTAAACAAACTTCATATCAGAAGAGCTTGAGGAACAATTATTGAATTAATTATAGACTCTCATATTTTAATTCCCATTCAGTTACTTAGCCTATAAATTATATGAACAAATCATAATAATCCTAATTCTTCCTTTACCACATGAACCCTAGCCCAACATTATGATTAGATCTTGTTATTAACCAATTAGTGTTCAAAGCAACCTCAACACAAATCAATAACAACATTAACATTCCAGGAAGACACTAAGACAATTAACAATAATACCCAACATACATTGTTTAAATTGCACTATATTTCCCTTAGGCAAGTATGCACATCAACTAGTCTACTGCTTTCACTACCCTACAAGACAATTATGGATCAGGAGAATAAGTGCAGTAATCACATAAACATCTAACAGGGCCAATTAGATAATCGCCATGCATAATAGAAACATATAGATACTCGAATTGAAATCAGATTAAAAACAAAATTCAAAGTCTCACAATCTCAATAATTGGGCACAAAAGTTCCTCTAATTTGAATAAAAACATAAGTCAGCATGATGAAAGAGGACAAGCAAAATAATACTAAGAAAAGATTATTCAAAAATATGATGGAATGGTTGCTGGTTCGCAACTCTAGCCCCCTCAAATTCACAGCTTTCACTAAAGGTTTTGCAAATCTTAAACAGACTCAAATTCTCATGCACTTTGAACTTATGTGACATATACAATGAAAATCTAGACTTTATTCAACATGATTTTAACTTTGGTTTCTTCGTGGATTTGTAAAGCATCCTCTTAGATTCAAAATGGCACTTGAATCACCCAAAACAAAGGTGTATAGCCCAAGCTATAGCCTAAATACCGAAATTGCTCTTGAACCAATGTTTGCTCACAAGCCACTACATTGAAGCTGAATTTGATCCCCAAAACATGCAAACTAAGTTCATAATCTATGTGTCACTCATAGCTCCAAATGTTAGCTTTCTAATGACTCAAGAATCACTCAATTTTGATTTCTATAGCTCAAGATATAATTTTTCTACTGGAATATTGTCAATCCGTAAAAATCTTGAAAGAATACATCTAATAAAACTTGTAAAATTATAAATTAAATCCACTTTTAGTCAATTAGGTCCAAATATGCTCTAAGCTATAAAATATGCTCAAGTTAGATCTTTAATGGTCAAAACACCTTAAAACATACTAAATATGAGGGAAGTAAATATAATAAATGTAAGCTCATCAAATTCCCCCACACTTAGCTTTTGCTGGTCCTCAAGTAAATGAAACCTTAAACTCAAATTAAAAGAACCTAAAAAAAAGATTGAAACATACGTTTGAGCTAAAGAAACAATATAAGATGGTAAGATAATTTCACATCCAAAGGTCTTGAAAACTTAAGAATAGGAATTAAGTATGCAAGCTGCTAGGTAATAGCAATTTAAACAAAATAAGTACATGAAAACAATTTCTTTACAAGCTAACAACAATCGCCTTACAAAACTTGAAAAAAACATCAAATTTATGCACTAATTAAAAAGAGCAAATCAAGTAGATAGGAACTCAAAAAGTACAACCAATTTTACCATAAATCCATGGAATATAAGAAATTAGTTGCAAATTTATTGCTTGTTCAGATTTTAATTAATTTTTTTTCACATTGCCTTTTTCTTGCATTATGCCGTTTAGTGAGTGCATCACAAAGGTTCTACTATACCCAAGCCACTAACTTGACACAATTCCAAAGTGATCTTTGACCATACTCATGCTTCCAACATCTTTTTGAGTGGTGATCACCTTTTGCCTTAGGAAAAGACCTTTACCTACTTGAATGCCAAAAAACAGTGGAGTTGCAACTTTTTATCCATAGAACAATTTTTTTTTTGTACTCAACTGATTCAAATCATCCATCAACTAAAACAAATCACATATCGAACTTAATATGCTCATAATCTAGTAAGATTTAAATCAATGTATTAAGCACACAAGTTGAAGTAAAAATTAGCTTCTCAAGAAAATCATCAACAAGCTTGATCAAAAATTGCAAAAAAATAATTTAAAAATAAGATTTAAAAGTTAGGTAAAGACTAATAGATTGCTAACTTAACACTCAAGCTAAGCATTCAAGAACCAGAAAATGCAATTACCTTAATAATTTAGATCAATGCTCAAAAGTTTAAATCGAAAAATTTTAGTTCAAAAATTTAAAAATCAAAATTTAGAAAGTAGGGCATAGTTTATCCACTTCCCCACATTGAAAACTTATATTGTCCTGAATGTAAGGTTGAATGCAAGAAATATACAAAAATGAAGAAAATATAAATATGAAATTAGGAAGAAAAGGAACAAAATTGCTTCTTATGTAGTGCCTACATTTATTGTCTTCGGCTTGACGCTTTTCTTATGATCCTCAACCAGGGTGCTTTGGAAATCCATCATGGTAGTGCTTTAACTTATGCATCTCAGTGTTAAACACTTTGTTTGTTTTTAAACTTTAAAGCTCGACTGTACCATGAGTAGAAACATTAGTAATAATAAATGGTTCATTCCAATTATGCTTAGATTCAGTAGGCATCATTTTCCATCTTTTCTTGTGTTTATGCAACACTTTTTGTCCTACCACAAATGGCAACTCTTGCTCTTGCTGCAACTTAACTTTTTCTTTCTTACCTATTTTTGCTAACTTTGTTGGTTTATGATTTATTCTACACTAAAATATCAATATTTTTAAGAAAATAAGTAGAATTATCATTGTTAGGTTCCTCTAGTGTTGTTAAAAATATTGAATTGGTTTATTTTTCTATCAAATTCCATTATGAGAATGCTAGTATCCATGCTAATCTTAATCTTGGATTTCTTAAAAAATGGTCTTCCTAGCAGAATAAGAGCAGTTAAGTCTCCATTCTTTATATCAAGCACATGAAAATTAGCTGGAAAAGCTAAGTCATTTACTTGCATGAGGACATCCTCAACTATGCCCCTTGGATAGGCATTATATCTATTAGCCAATTGCATCACCATACCAGTCTCATTCAAAGGTCTGAGTTTCAAAGAAACATAAATAGAATATGTTATGACATTAATTGATGCTTCTAAATATAACATGGCTTTTTCAATTCTAGTGTTACCTATCACACAATGAATAATGAACATGTTTGGATCATTACACTTTTGAGGGGGTTTTCTTTGAATAACAGCAAAACATTCTCCCATACTCTCACTTTTCCACATCCCTTCAATTTCTATTCTCTTTTGACAGTGCATAATTCTTTTAAAATGTTAGCATAATGAAGTACTTGTTTAATGGCATCTAAAAGTGGAATATTAACCTCGTATTTGCTAAAAGTCTCATACAAATTAGAATTTTTCTCATACTTCCTCTTCTTAACTAAAGCTTGGGGAAAATGGGGCACTAGTTTATATTCAGAAAGAGGTGAAAACTTATGCTTAGGTATCTCATTTTCATTGGCATGTTTTCCTCCTTGTTGTGCTTAAACGATGCAGTAGCTGCCTTCTCTAAAGTTTCAATTTCTCTACTGTTTCTCAAAGTAATGGCATTTACATTCTCTTTAGGATTTATCATTATTTGTGACGGTAGCTTGTACAAACTTTGCACCTCTAATCGACTAATTGTACTTGCCATCTGACCATATTTTAAACTTTGAATACTAGACCTTGTCTCCTGTTGAAATTACAAAGTATTAGTCACAAGAGACTTAACAATATATTTTAACGACATACCTAAACTAGAAAGTTCTCCCTGTTGTTGCATAGGGAGTGTGGTTGTTGGTACTACTAGAAATTTGGCTGAGGTTGAGTTGTTTGTTGATTCCCATAGTTGAAATTGGGATGATCCCTTTATCTTGGATTGTAAGTATTTGAGTAAGGATCATACTTCCTCTATGGTTGTCTAGGAAAACCACCCACTACACTCACATGCTTTATGGGTTCCTCATGAAGAGTTGGGCAATGTCCCTTTGGTGCCCTACAACTGAACAAATCTCATAAGCCTTTGTCATTTGCATATTACCTATAACCATTTGACAAAAAAGAAATGTTAGACTAGCAACTTGTTGTTCAAGGGATAAAATAGTTACCACATTAACATGCTTAGATGGGGAGTCAATCCTATAGCCAAATTTTTTAGAATTTGTTGCCATGGTTAGAATTAGATTTCTAGCAGCTTTAAGAGTTTTATCCATAAAGCTCCTTCATTAGTAGTATCAATCATGCTTTTATCATTAGGTAAAAGGCCTTCAAAAAAATATTGGATCAATAGTTGCTCACTGAATTGATGATAGGGGTAGCTCGTACATGGCTTCTTAAACTACTCTTAATACTCATATAAAATCTTTCCATGGTGTTGCCTCATGCCACATATCTTTATCTTTATGTTGTCTACCTTTAAAGCTAGGAAACACTTCTCCAAGAACAGCCATTTCATCTCATTCCATGTGTTGACACTTCCAGAAAGTAAATAGTACAACCATTCTTTTTCCAAATCTTTCAAGGAAAATAGGATGGCCCTTAACTTGATTTGTTCTTCTATGACTCCAATAAGTTTCATGCTGGCACACTACATGGAACTCCTTAAGATGTTTATGAGTATCTTTACCTACAAGGTCATGAAAGGAACGTAGAAGATGTATTAGTCTAGATTCAAGCTCCAAAGCATCATTCTCATCTAAACCTAGAAAAGTAATGCACAAAGGTTGTTGGTCCAATATGGGGGAGGCAAGTTGCTTTAATGTTTGATTTTGCTTCTGTTGGAAAGCCATCACCTCGTCCTCTACAATTTAAGGGTCACTACAATCAGAATTTGGAAGCAAAAAGTAGATTCTATTATAGGCTCCTCATTCATTTCTTAATTTATTAAAGGTTATATCTATCTTTGGATCAAACTTCAAGTTACCTTGGTTAAAAGATTGAGTTGTAGGCAGAAACAATCAAAGAAACGCCATTAAACCATGAAAAATAAATCAGAAAAGAAATAAATCCTTTAGAGGTAAAAACTAAAAGAAACCTAAACCAACATAGCAAGTAAAATCAAATTTGAGTAAGGAACAATTTTCAACAAAACTTTTAACCCCCGAATACCCAGCAAAACAACATTTTATTTGCCCCCACAATGCACTCACAAAAGCTTTGTGACACTTGTAGAGCATTGAATTACCTTTGAAATGACAAATTATAAAAGTAATTCTGATAACAATGCAAAAATTTATGGCTTCTAGAAGTTAGACTTCATTTTTGTACATTTTTCCTCTACTTATCAATTCTACTAGCACTTGCTATGTTTTTACTCAAACGAAGAACTTCTAATTCTACTAAGATCAGGTTTTTGCCTAAACCAAAATAATAAAAAAAAAATTCAAATTAAAAAAAAATAAAATGTTAAGACAAAGTCAATTGATTATTAGTCCCCGACAATGTCCCCAAAATTTTGGTGTGTTATCGTAACCAACCAAAAATTAAATCCAATTTCACCTAACTTCTGCAGCAGCAGTGAGACTGAGTTGGACATTAGGGAATAATGTAACAATTACTTCTCTCTAACAAAAAATTCAACATAAAACAATAGGGGGATTTGTATGTTAAAAATTAGAAATCAATGAAATTAATGTAAAAGTAGCAAACAAACGATTAAATTGATAATATTTTAACCAACCAAACTATAGATCAGAAAAGCTTGAGGAATAATTATTGGATTGATCCCTGACTCTTCTATTTTAATTCTCATTCAAGTACTTAGCCTATAGATTATACGGGAAAACCATAATAAACCTTATTCTTCCCTAACCACATTAACTCTAGCCCAACACTACGATTACATCTTGTTATTAGTTGATTAGTGTTGAAAGAAAGCAAACTAAACACAAATCAATAACAGCATTAATGATTCAGGAAGAGACTAAGACAATTAACAATAACAACTAGCATGCATTATTTAAATTACAGCACTATATTTCCCCTATGCAAGTATGTTGCCTAACCTACTACTTTCACTACCCTGCCAAACAAATACAAATCAAGCGTATGTGTGTAGCAATCACATGAACAAACATCTAACTAGCCTAATTAGATAATCTCCATGCATCAACATTCAACTCAAAGAAATATATATACTTAAATTGAAATTAGATTAAGAACAAAAGTTTGAATCTCACAATCTCAACAATTAAGCAAAACAACTCCTCTAATTTGAATGAAACCTTAAGCTAACATGATGAAAGTTGAAAAATAAAATATTACTAAAGAAATGATGAAAAATATGATGGGGAAAAAAGATGATGAAAAATATGATGGACTAGTTCGCAGCCTTAGCCCAATAAATTCACAGCTCTTTCTTAGGGTTTTGCAAGTCCCAAATAGACTCAAATTCTAAGGCCCTTTGGGCTTTGGTTATACTTTCAATGAAAATCTAGACCTTATTCAACATGATTTTAACTCTAGATTTTTTTGAATCTGTAGAGCTCTTTCTTAGCTTTAAAGGATACTTGAATCACCCAAAATGGAGGTGTATAGCTAAGATATAGCATAGATACGTAAACTGCTCTTAAACCAATGTCTGCGTGCAAGTCATTATTTTGAAGCTGAATTCAACCCTTGAAAAGTGCAAACCGGGTTTCATGGTCTATATATAATTTGTAGCTCTAGATATTAGCTTTCCAGTGGCTTAAGAATCACTTGGTTTTGATCATTGTAGTTCAAGATATGATTTTTCTTTTGAAACATCACCAGTCTGTCAAAATCCTGAAAGAATACAATCGATAAAACTTATGAAATCACAAATTAAATCCACTTTTAATCAATTGTGTCCAAATATTCTCTATGTTATAAAACATGCTCAAATTAGATCTTTAAGGCTCAAAACACATTAAAAGATATTAAATATGAGGGAAATATATGTAACAAATACAACTCATCACTTTTTCTACCTTTTTCTTCCTGAATTAACTTTGAAGTGTAGCGCCTCTAAACTCGCCAAATTTACAACCTTTCTAATTGATTCTGCTTCCTTTGAGATTGAATCTTCTACTCTGCTTACATCTTCAATCCTCTTCTTCCCCACAATTTGAACCATTTTCACCATGTTTGAAACGGAAATAAACTAGCCCGCCAGTTTCAATTGTTCACAATTTTGATAAGTATTTTCTCAACTGTTACTACTACTCCTTAGAAGCATTTTTAAATTGAAAACTCTAGTTATCTTTAATGTTGCAGTACTTTTTGTTTTTTGTGGACTACTATGCTGGAGGAAGTTGTAAATTTGTGTTGCAGTTTAATAAATTTATCCTTACCGTTAAAATAAAAAAATTGTTTTCTCTAGTTTAACTTTATAGGCTATATAGTGATCTTCACAATGACAAAATTCTTCCCCTTCAGTTATAAGGTTCCAATACTAAATATTTCTATGTTCTAACTACTGTTAGGCTTTCACTTTTAAATGAGGCTACAATTATATATATATATATATATATATATATATTTGCATTTTGTTGTAATGGCCACGTCTGTCTTATGATCCCTACAAATTTTCTTTCTTCCTTTTTATCTCACAATGATGCCCGATTTCAACAACACGGATTTGTTTCAGTAGACTTTGATTTGGCGGCAGTGGTGGCTTAAGACTTGCGCCAATATCAGTAGCATCGTGGCGGGGTAACCTTTATTAAATGAGCGATGATCTCAGCTTATGAGGCTAAATCCACAACCTTTCTAAGTCTTTGGCAAAAGCAACGGTGGTGAGCCATCATGACATTACTCCTAGATGGGTAAGCCTGTGACGGCGTAGCGAGGTTGGTTTCAACGTCAATGTATGGTAGCAAAATTCAGTGATAGTATAACGCTAGCTAGAGTATAGATGAAATGAGAACAATGGCAGGATTAACAAATCCTCAGGTTTGGGGACTGCTACTGGTTTAAGACAAAAATTACAGAGACTAAAAGGTTATGCACCTTTCCCAATGCTCTATTTTATTCCCAAGCTTTGAAAAGTTTCAGAATATGAAACCATCAGATCCATCGCATCGCAAAGTGCAAACAAGCATGCCTCCAATAATCTACATAATAATCACGAACTTGAACACAACACTATGTGTGCACCATAAAGCTCATAAAACTCTAATTATGGATAGTGTTAACCTTTTGCCTCCACGAAACACGAAAACCAAAGTTTTGTAAGATCAAAATAACTCGTTTTGTAAGTTCGCCCTAGTAGATAATTATAAATCAAGCATCTAGTTATCAAAGTTTGTAATTAAGAAGAATGAAGAGACTTAAAAGAAACAAAAAGTGATGCCCTTCAAAGAGACTATAATAGTCAAAGAAAGAATGATCTCTTTTACATAAATCTATTTGAATGATTATTTTTATTCCTTCCAAAATAATATCCTAACATATAAATATAAAATTTATTAGTATAAGTTTCTGGAAAAACAGCCCAGGCTTCCCAACTAGAGTCTCTACTTCACCCTCTCTTTGCCACTTGTGAAAAACTCCAGGCCCCCTGACACTCCGCTATTGCCAGCAATAGAGGATGAACAATGAAGAAACAACTTAACCTCGATGAGAACTTGACTCAGTTTAAAACTCATTCATGAGTTATTTAAATTGTTACCAATTCAAATTTAAACAAAATTTTAAATTTGATCGCATCACAAATTCTTCTTAAAACTGACTCTGAGAAATTACTAAGTACATATTAGGCACATTTATCTATCAACTTCCTTGCATTTCAATCGTACAAGCAAACTTCCTTATTGTGCACTTAGCATGGTTGACGTGAAGAGCTGTCAACAATTAAAATGTTCAACTCAGCTACATATCAATCAATACAGTGCAAAAGAGCAAGCCTGACATATAGAAGCCTTTTTTTTTTTTGGGGGGGGGGGTGGCTAGACGCATTATAGAAACTTCAAATCATAAGGAATCTATGCAAATGCAGCAGGCAACCAAAATGCTCAAAAGAAAAACCATTTCTTGTTATTGATTTAGGTGATTATTGAAGAAATCCAAGTTGCCAAAAAAAAAAACCTAAAAGAAGTCCAAAAAATGAACATCTCTTTACAATCAAGGCAAGGGGAAATGAAATTAATACTTGACAAGATCTCAGTATTTGAATGCCTCTACAGTACTTGAAAAGCCTAGCACGATGCCTCTCTAACCTTTTGCATTGAACATCAATACTCAGCTAGAAACACATATCCTGAACCTTCATAAATTTTAATCATCTAACAAAATGATCTAGTATAACAATGCCACCAAGCAAAAATCCCAAACCATAATATGTATACACATCACACAAACTAAAACTCATGGAGCAGGCCATGAATTCTTTTCCATGTTGTTGTAAAATTTTGTCTGATCATGGTAGTTTAGGGTACAATATCCATGAACCTAAGAATGTTACCATGGTTATTAATAAAAATATGTCCCGTTGCAATAAGAAAGGTTATTGTGTCATGCTTTTCTAATGATTATGATTACCTTTCTTCAAAACTACGAACAAGGCCATTAATGTAAAAATGACGTAAGGGTACCTTAGTCCGAAAAGGATAAAAGGGTACCTTGTACTAAGAATTAACAACCACAAGTCTTAACCATTAGACCTTTACATAACATTAGCATTCTTTTTTGCTTCAAATGAAAACACTTTCTTTCAGTAGATCTTGACCACTAGAACCGAATGAAGTTTTTTTGTCATGGAATCAAACAATGAAACTAGAACTTTAAGCAATGACATGATATAGACTGAAATGGATGTCAAAGTTGAGGGAATCAAGGTTAATTTTGCAGCATTGTTAAGCATCCACAATTTCCAATTTATCAATTGAGCTTTGATTTTATCTGCCAAAAAATGGAAGGATGCAACCTTAGATAAATCCTGACAAACAGGGCTCTTAAATAATTCAAAATACCATTATTGATTTGGAAGATCAGTAATTCACAAAATTCCTCCTTCAACCACGCTAGGACATTTTGACTAAACAACTTTTTTTTATTTCCTAAAATTGACCTTTTGGTTTGCTGTAACTAAATATAGGTACAACATATTCAGTATCCTTGGAAGGATAGAAAAATATCAGACAATCATCTGTAAAAAAAAATAGGTGATTGATAATAGAACCATTTCGACTAGCCTCAAATCTTAGCAAAGAACCCGAAGTTTGAAGATATGAAAGATAACTAGAGAAAGTTTAAAAAAAAAAGGATGAACAAGGAGACAAGGGAGCACCTTGATGAATGCCCGCTTTTGAAGAAAACCATTGCGTGATACGACCATTTACCAAGACTGAGTAAGAGACAGAGGACATATGTTGCATTATCAGGTGGATACAATTTTCAAGAAATTTCATAGATCTTAGGATTGTTTTTATGAAACACCATTGAAGATAATCATATGCCTTCCAAATGCCTAATATGAAAACTGCTTTGTAATATGTGGGTCCACTTTACGCACTAGTTTGCTTGATTGCATGAAGGATTTCATGGGCCACAATAATATTATCCTGGATACATATCCTTAGGACAAAAGCATTTTGAAACTCTAAAACCAAAGAAGGGAGAACAACTTTTATTCTATTAGTTATGGTTTTTGCAATTATCTTATATAGGATATTACATAAACTTATAAGCTTTAAATCTTCAACCATCTATGCCTCACAGAACTTAGGGATCAATGTTATGAAAGTATAGTTTATTTGGTGAATAAGGATCTCACCACATTCAAGAATGAAAGAGCAGCTTCTACAACAGCATCTCCCATAATATGCTAATACTTTTTTAAAATCGCTGGAGAAATAACATTTGGGCTAAGAGCTTTAAAATTACCCAACTGAAAAGTTTTTTTTAACTTCAACTCGAGTGAAAGAAGCAAATAAAAAGTTATATTGATGGCCAACAAGAAACCTCATGATAGTAGAACAAAGCACTTGTCGGGCTCTTATCGATAAGTCATGTTATTATCATATAGGTCCACAAAGTCAGAGAAAATGAGATGTCTAATGTCTTTGTCTTCATTAATCCCACCATCATTCAACAATTTCAAAGCTGAGATCCGAGATCTAATCCGTTTAAATTTAGTAGAAAAGTAGAAGAGTTGAGAATTTTTGTCACCCAAAGCAACCCAATTCATCCTTTATTTTTTAGCCCATAAATTCTCTTCATCAGCTAAAAGAGAAACATATTGACATCTTAAGGAAGTTACCAAAACATGATTGCTTAAAATCTACGAGGATTGTTTAGCCTGAATTAATCATTTTTCTGCCGCTTCAATCTGATGTCTAATGTTTCCCCAGAAGACTTATTTTGTTGATGAGGAGTAGGAACTAATTGCAAGCCATTTAAGGCAACTTGAAACATCCTCGGGCCATGAATATGAGAGCACCAAAGGGACTTAATAAGCTCTTCACACTAGGGATAATAGAGTTAAAAAGCTTCAAATCTTATTGGAAGATGATAGAAGATTGAAGTAGGAGAGGAATCTAAGAGTAGAGGGGCATGGTTAGATTTTTGAATGGCTAAATTCACCAGTCTAACAATAAAGGTAAGCCGAATCCAAGCCTTATTGCAAAATGCCTTATCTAAAATCTCATAAACGACATCCTCACCTTGTCGAAAGTTGGACCATGTGTAAAGAGGTCCACTAATAGGGAGTCTAATTAATTCCAACTCCTTAATGAAAGATTCTAGGAATTTAGCTCCAGGGCATAAATGTGCATTTCTACCAAATTTCTCACGAGAAGATTGAACTTGATTGAAATCGCCAATGAAGTGCATACGTCGATCATACTGGAAGATTACTTCCTAAATAGAACATGAAGTTATTCTTCAAAATTGAATAGGCGGATGACCATATACACATCTCATATACTAAGAATTAGCCCTCTCATCTACAACAACCAATAAAATCATATGAGAATCTTGAGCAAGTACTAAGCATGTGATCTCAGAGGACCAACCTATCCACAAACCTCGACTAAGTCCAACAGAGTCAACAAATGAGGATTTTCTGAAACCTAAACAAGCTAGTTTATTATTAGCCGAATTGTCATCTAGCTTAATTTCCATTAAGCACAAAAGCTTAGGCCGATTATTCTTTACTAAGGATTTTAGATGGGGAACTATTGTGGAATGACCTAAACCACAATAGTTGAAACTTAAAACCCTTATTTTCCCATTGGGGTTTGATGTGGAACAAACCCTAAAAATCCTTGCTCATTATGGAGTGTCTAAGCAGTCAACCCCTGACTAGCAATTGATTGCATCGTCAAACTCAAAGATGCCTCATCAACAAAAATTTGTACCTTTGAGAAAGCTCAATTATTAGAGACTAAAAATTGCAGAAGTAATGGTGAAGCCAATTTACACCACTTCAAGGGGCGTAAATCTCCGTAATCTTCAAAAGATCTCTTTTTAGGTTTTATAGCCTCTTTTGAGATCATCTTAGAATGAAAGGCGATCATACTTACCCTTAAGTGTTTATATAGAGGGTCCAATGACGCTAGGCAAATGAAGTCCCTGAGTGGTAGGGAAAAAAACTCGTTGGCCTTCTTCTTTCTTTCCTTCCACTGGTAACTCGAATGACCCTTATTTAAAAGATAAGTACACTCATCCAGAATTGTACTAGCTGACTTAGCTTTTGAATACCTATGACACCTATAATTCTCTAATGAGTGACTGGTATGTTCAAATTTCAAGCTCTGAAGGCATAAATTGGTACGCTGCTTCTTATTAGTTGGTGAAGTAAGAGACATAAATGCAATTCCAGGCTCACTTTCCTTAGTAAAAGAAAATCGCAAAAACATGTCAAATAGGCCTTATATATTGGTTTGAAATCTTCAAAATCAACCAATTTTGGTATAGCTATAGATAAAAGAGACTGATGATCATTTAGTTGCAATTGCTCATTCACATCACTAATGTTGTACTTGCCTTCCATATTGTCTGCATGATTAGCTGTCATGGAAATCAAAGATTCGATACCTTGGGCCTTACAATTATTGGAGGTAGACCTTCCAAGTACAAGATAGTGAGATTGAGTATGATCTATGTAATCACAATTGTTACCGATTTTAAAGACTCTTTCATAAGTAACGTCGATCCAATGTCGAGTCCCTTGATAGTCCTCTAAAAAAAGCCCTGCAATGGGGGTTTATTTACATCAATCTAGACCTTTACTTGAAGAAAATTCCAATCATGATGCACAGTATTTTTCAGATCAATCTCCAAAGGAAAACCAGTTTTAGAAGCAATGAAATAACCTGTGGCTGGGGTCATATAAATGGGAGGAAGCTTGTGGATTCGTACAGAAATAGATGCCAAAGTCATGTGCATCATAAGGCAAGTTTGGCTGTAACATTTTGATCAAGATCATTGCCCCATCAAGTGTCAATGGAGCTTGTTCTTCAAATTGCCTTAAATCCTGCCTCAAAGGAACTTGGACAAGAAACCTATTTTCCCCCACAACTGCAAGGACTTTAGCAGTTAAATCACCTCGGTAGAAATTAGTAATAAGCCACTGTATAAAAGGAATTGAAAAATTCCAACGATAAACCGCCTTAATATGCACACAATGATGCAGCAACTCACAATTTTCCAATGTGAATTCGAAACCCAGTGAGAAGACCAATTGACTATTATGTTTGTTGAAGCCAGAACCAGGATTAGAAAATGACATGATGGCACGAAAAGAAGCATTAACCGAGTCAACAGAGCTTGAAATTCCACTTTAAAAGCTCAAGACAAAGCAAAAGGTGGAGTAAGCAAAGTGATTGAGAAGTACACTACTTCATTTGAATGGCAGAAGGACGAACAGAAAACCAAGAAGATGTGTCCAAAATGGAATTAATAGTAACAGAGTATTACCGCGTATGGCAAAGCGAATTGTCAATAGTTATGGTCTCCTCTCAGAAGCGGTCACACCAGTTGGGGTTCCATCGTGCCAATGATCATCGAACTCAAACTTTAAGAGCCCCGACCAGATCAATGGTGTAATGTCTAGACCTAACAGAGAAATGAACTCCCGCTTTGACTCCAAGAGAAACAGACAACTTCAATTACAAGAGAATGAGACAAAAGCGCCGATGAAGAAGCAACAGGTTAACTTGGGAAACGGAAGACCAAAACTCACCAGTCCGGATGGCAATAGATCGCACCGGAAGATGACGAGAACTACCACCGATCAGGGATTAGGAACCCAGGAATAAGGACACGTGAAATCACGAGTTTTTCCCTTCTACACAGCTCTACTTGTACCCTGACAGGTAATAAGGAATTAGCCTTCTTCTGGGGTTGAAAAACCATAAAACCACGTTATTTCCTTTGCACTTACTGCAAAAATTATTACTTTACCAGCACTTAAAAAATTGCTGAAGTGATTATCGATCGTTGTTTATCTACAGTAAACCAGTTCGTTAATTAATATATTGTTACAATTTTGGAAAAATTACCTAGACCCCTTAAGGTTTGTTGAAGTGATTATCAATCGTCGTTTATCTACAGCAAACCGAGTAAATTGCACCCGTGGCCTCTAACATTTTATTATTGTCATATTTTAGACCCTAATCTCAAAACTTTACACAGAAGGTCCTTCACCTTAATTTTTTTTTTATGTTAAACTTTTGGAAGACGGAAAGTATTAAAAATAACGGAAATAGTAATGCGGCACGCCAGGTTGGGGTAGTTGGCCACGTGGCACAATGAATCACCAGCTATAAATGTTTACAGTTGGCCACATCAGACATTTAAAGCCTATGTTGCAACAAATGAAGAAATTTAGAGCCTATATAGGGTTAGCGCACATTTCTCCTTCCTCCTCCCCCCCCCCCCCCCGTTGCCTCCAGCCCTCCCCCGCCTTGTCCGGCCTCGGCCAATTAACTCCGATTGCTGCTTGATTTCGTCCAATTTCAACCCTTGATTTCACATTCCTCTACTTCACCCTTGATTTAGTTCGATTCCAACACCTGATTTCAACCCTCCATTTCAACCCTTGATTTCACCCTCATTTTTGTTCGTTGTTCGCCTCCACCATCCTCAGTTTCAGTCGTTGTTTGATTCCTCGATTAATTGCGCTATACTTTTTATTCTTTTTTTCTTTCTTCCTTTTCCACGTTAGTGCCATCGTGGCAAATTGCCTATGCTAGCATCCCATGTGGCTAATTCCATCAATTTTAACACTTTCTGTCTGCAAAGATCTAAAATGGAACAAAAAATTGAGGTTAAGAATGTCTTACGCAAGATTTTTGATGTTAGGGTCTAAAATAAGATAATAGTAAAAGGTTATGGCCCACGGATGTAATCCACTCATAGCAAACCAGTTTAGTAATTAATATATTGTTAAAATTTTGGCAAAATTACCTAGAGCCCTAAGGTTGGGCGAACCTACACTTATATCTGCCAACACTTATATCTGCCATTTGTCAGATACTTAGAGACACAAGTATAGGATCGTCCAAACCTTAGGGAGAGGTCAGGTGATTTTCCATATAACTTTCCACGTTTCTAAAAACATTTAGAAATTAGCTGCGTTCATGCAAGTGGTTTGTACCTATCCCGGAAGATGATGGCCCAAATAATTTTTGCGGACATAAATTGTACTAATGAGTTGTGAAGAAATTGACCTTTCTCCGGTCTGGACCCAACTTTGTCTTCTTTATGTTTTAATAAATAAATAATCTCGTATTTTAAAACTATGCTTGAGATTCGGTTAGCTTTATTGTCATTTTTTTTTTAAAAGGCACTAATTTCATTTATTTAACTTTTCTTTAATCTGGAGGCAGTATCAATATATCATTTAATGAACCTTGGTGATGGATTGTCTTTTTATAATTGACTCATAACCAGAGTTAATGAAATAGTGAACATTCATAAACAATAATTATAATAATAATAACAACAATAATAATAATAATAACAAAATGTGTACACATCATTATTTTTTGTGACTCGGGCACAGCATGGCAAAACGTGCTGGGGCCGGGATAGGGTTTTTTTTTTCAGATTTTGTGACTTTTTTAATTTTAAATATTTTTTTGGAAATATTTCTTTATTTTTTTTAAAGGGTTAATTTTTTTTAAAAACACCACCATCAATATAATTTTTATTAATAAAAAAAGCAAGCAACACTTAAAAACAAGTAGGAATGACCTTACATGGCAAAATGGTTAAACATTCCAAAAATAGAACAAAAACGGAAATTATGATCTGTTCTGCACAGCATAATCAGATCACATTACTACTAACTTCTAAAAGCCGTGAAGGCTCCACCATCCAGACTACAAAAAATTAAAGTACTCTTGCCATTTTGCCCCTTTGGGTGTCGCTCACGTGTAAGCAAAGTGTCTGTTTTTTTTTTTTTTACAATTGTTTCTTTTGGAAGCTTGATTAGCTTTTTGGAGAGCAATAGCTTTCTTGAGAGTCTATCTCGCTATTGCCCAACTCTCAATTTGTTTCAAGTTTCTTTTTTGTGAAACACATTTCCAGTCCCTATATTATTTCCGTTTCCCATATTAGAGCCTAAGCTTGATCCATTTTCCATTTTGGTCATTCAACATAATAATGACTTTATTATAGTAATTCACCATGGTTTGTTTTTTTGTTAGTAAAATAGAGCTTTTTTTCTTAACTTTTATTAAATCAATTGTTTAACTCTTAATACCTAAAATTTTCACATTTTCTCTCTTGGTCCCCAAACTATTTTTGTTGTTTTTCTTCATTATTGTTTTCTCAAACAAAACTTGACTCACCATGATATGTTTTCTTTAGTATAATTTTGGTTGATTCCACTTTAGTAAATTTATTTGTTTTCTTTATATTTTACCTTTACTATATTAATGGTTAAACCATTCATTGATTAACATAAATTAAACAGAATTTTTGTATTTTGTTTATGATGTATTATTTTCTAAAATTAAAACATTGGCAACCATTAATGTAGTAAAGGTTAAAAGAAAATCTTTATGGTTTAATAAAGTAATCTGGTCAATAATTTCTAAAATTGAAATTCAATTTTTCTAAATAAACTTTTTATCTATATTAAAAATTGGAATTTAAATTGATAAGAGATAAAAATTTTTAGTTAATTATTCTTTAATCACTAAACAAAAATATCCATCAATCTAAAGAATGTACAATTATGTTTCACAGTTTATGTTTTGATCATAACTGATAGTTTTAATGATAAGAACATAACATTAAAAAAAATTAACTCAAAATTAAGATAAAAATAAAATTTTAATTAATGAACATAAATTTATGATTTAGAATTTTTAAATTATTATTATTGATATTTATTTTAATGATAAATATATTGAAAAAATTACCTGCTACAACATGCAGGTCAAACATAACCTCATACATACTAAACCAAAAAGAAAAATCTAGGATGAGGAGGCCCTATTATTATCTTGCATCTCATCATCCAAACTTTTCTAGTCTTGCTTTCTTAGGGCCACTACTCCAAAATGTCATCCTCACTTGTCTCAAATGAGGCATGGGGGTAATCATCTACTTTCGCTAGGCCAAAGGATGTGGGTTGGGGATGCCTCAGTAGTTATTTTGTGGGGTTGAATGGTATTGATGATAAGGAGGATGAACTTGCATCAGTGACTTATCTTTGTAGTGAGATGAATACTCCTTGTAGAGCTCCCGTAAGTGTTCATCTACTTCCACCATCATACCTAAACAACTGATATGCTACATTTCCAAAAAACTATAATATCCCTCAAGTAAAGATAATGTATCCAAAATTTTCATGATCAGGTTAAGGGAAGATGCAAGTAAAAACATGGGGGGATGTTTGTAAAATATGAAACCCACTTGCCCTTTATTCCTTTGATGATGACTTTTAAAAATGGATCCGTCTTGTATTAATTCAAAACATAAACAATATTTACCAAATACATCAAAACCTTGTGGGCAATAGGATAGTAAACACAAGAGAAAAAAATAGTTGCCTTATAACAATACCGTAATAATTGATAAAGTTTATAACACTTGTCCTACATTTCAGTTGTCAAAAGTTTAGGGTTTGATTCCAAGTTAAAAAACACAGTTAAACAAGTTGCATATTGATATGTATCCTTCAACATCTCATATGTTAAGTTCCAATGAGTGAGACAATCAAGTTTAAAACATTTCCAAGAAAATGATTGGTTGTTTTGAAGACAATATTTTTTAAATTCATGGCTAATTTTAGGCCTAGACTTCAAATGTATTAATGCAATTCAGATTGGATAGATTTTCACTTGCAAAACCTCAAGGCCTTTTTATACACACAAATTTAAAATATGACACACGCATCTAACATGGAAAGAAAGACCATCCCAATGGGGTTTCAAAGCATTACAGAGTTCTTAGGCCACCAAATTATTATTAGAGACATTGTAAAAACTAATGCAGAAAACCTTGTCAGCACAAAAAAATTCACAAATTTTATCTTAAATGCTTTAATAGATATTATACCCATATGGTCAGATTCCATGTATTTGAAAGCAAGAATCCCTTTTTGAATGACCCAATCATCATCTATCTAATGTGCGGTAACACAAAAATAATCATATCTTATAAAAGACATCCACATGTTATTAGTAAAAGTAGTGCAATGATCAAGTGAACAAAAAAGAGCTTGCAGATTAGATTTATCTAATTCATGCATTTTAAGTACTTTTATTTGTGCAATTGTCCTAGATGTCTTTCTAAAGGCCGAGTTGAAATTAGACCTAATCCAATTTTCTAAATGCATGTCTTTAGCTTGCTTAAAAGGTTTTTCCATGAGCATTATCCAGTTAACCATACTTTCCCTACATTCTTGCTGATTAAATCTAAAGATACATGAGCCACTGGTCGTAGATCTGAGTTGTCTTTATCCACCAGAACTCCATTCAACACCTGGGTAGTGCATCAGATGCTCGTTCCTTATATGCCACTGAAGCGTCTTGGTACCAAAATTCACCTTGTGTGCCAACTTCTTGCCACAGTACTTGCACATGGAGAACCAGTTGTCGTTGTCCCAAAATTGTCTTAATATGCTCCCACACAAAGGATTTGAGTTGAGATTTACCTTCATCACCCTTGGGAACTTGACTTTGAGGTATCGGTTATGAACCATCCCCTCTTTGTGGATTGACGATTTAAGCTGGGCTCTCTTGGACTTCAACTTCATTGTTGGACTGTTGCTCCTCAAATTCCAAATTGATATTCATCATATTGATGTTGGCGAGCTTAGGGGCATCTTGGATATGAATTCCCTTTTGGGCTAAACCTTTGCGATGAAAGAGCAACCCCAAGCCGGTGTTGGACGTGCGGAGCTAGTACTTGTCCTTAAAGTCAATGACTTGATGAAAATTGATGAAAGATTAATGAGAGATTAAAAAAAATTAGGAGGATATTAAGAAAATTGGTGGAGAGTTTGAAGATAGTTGTAGAGATAGTAGTACATGTAGAGAGGAGAGTATTGGAATTCATATGAGAAAGTGAGGAAATGAGAGTGGGTGTTTATAGGAGTGACCACAATTTTGTTGGACAAAAATATCATCAAAAACTAGTCATTTATAAGGGTTGGGTTGGGATAAATAAGCTTTTCGGGCTAAATAGCCATTTGAGAGGGGCAACTATCCTTAGTGTGTAATTTCACCATTTTTTAAGTTTAGGATTGTTAGGAGTTGTTGCTGGAAATGGTAAGTCCACTTGGATTGAACTGGACTGGCACAGACTAAACAAGCCAGTCCCGACCTGTGGCTGGGCCTAGGCCTTTACTGAGCCTCGACTAGTTCTAGGCTCATGCTCATCAAGCCCATCTTGTACTTCTCGAGCCTTCTCCGTGCTGACGTGAGTTAGGCTTTGACCGTGCTTGGGCCAGGTTTAACCTAGATCAGCTGTGGGTTGGGCCGGGCCAACACGGCCCACTATTCACCACTAACTACCAGTGTAAGATTCATTTTGTGCTTATATTGGTGTGCATTGGATTCAGTTAGCTTACACTCCCACCGTTCCATATTTGTTGCTTTATTTGGTTTCACCAGGGATTAAAGTAATAAAAGTTTTTGTTTTCTTTTTCACTTTTCTCTTTCATTTTTTTCAAGTAAATCAAGAAAATAAGAAATACGGATATTAGGATAACGTTTAAAAGGTAGTATGGCAAAATAAGTTACTAAGTATGGAAATATTGTAAAGATTTTGGATGGCTCAAAAAGGAAAATGAAGCAAGATTGGTTGAACGAGAGGAGTAATATTTAATGTGATAGATTTCCTAGAGAAAATTCGGTTTAGGCTGGGATAAGAAGGGGCCAAATATAACTCATTCAATGTAATACTACATTTGTTCTAAGTTTTTTGCACTATTTCAGTTTTCTTTGACTTAGATTTAACTTAAATTTATTTATACTAATATTTGATATAAATTTTTTAAAAATTTATATTTAAAAACTATAAGTTAAAATTTTTTTATCAAATATTAATATAAATGAATTTAAGTCAAATTTAAATCACAAAACTGAAAATTGTGTAATGAATTTGGGAGAGATTTGGGCCATGCAATCCCCCATCCCCTTTCTTCTTCCCTTTTTGTAATACGTCTAAATCTTTACTTGTAAAATGCTTTTGAACAAAAAAAACAACTAAACAAAGTAAATTGCTTCTGAATTGGGGAAAAAGCAAACAAACAAATTAACTAGAAAACTAAGAACACTACTATATGCCGATCAATAAAATTTTAAACACATATTGGCAAAAACAAGTATGAACACTACAATATTAATTTGAGTCAATTCATTTTCACTTAAGTTAACTTAATCCAAAATGTGTTATTTTTATTTTTATATCTTTTTTACCTGGAACTAATTTTACTTAAAGGCCAATGTTGTTTAGGCAAAATAATCCATTAAAAATACAACTTTGATAGTCCTATTAAAATTTTTATGAATTTTTCTTTTGTAATGCCCAGAAATAGAAAATTTATAAAAATTTAATAATGCCATGAAAATTTACATTCAAATTGATTATTATATCTACATAATAGTAGCTTTCTAATGAAATTGATTCCAGGTCAAAAATATATAAAAATAAGAATAATTCATTATAAATTAAGTTAATTTAATTTAAAATGAATTGACTCAGATAAATGTATAGAAAAAAAAACCAAGACAACAGATGTATAGGTACATGGGTCCTTATTTATGTTTTCATTTTCAACCTATGTATTAATTATTATATCTTTTGGTACTAAATCTTTTTTAAAATGTTTGAAATTAATTCTAAATCTCAAAATGTTATTTATTAGTCACACACTGAATGTGGTCTATTACCTTAGAAACAGATTTATCCATAGTTATTATAACAAGAACAAAACCAAAGGTAGCACCAAACCTTCCTCGATTTATTATGCCCCTTCAAATTTCTGGTTTTCAAGTCATTTTATGAAACCCTCTGTTTTCTTTATTACAAAGTGTTGACTTGGGTAACCTTAATTTATCAGGTAAAATTCATTTGCGATCCCCTAGTTTTAGTGTTTGTCATAAAGTGATCCATTTCTTCAACTTATCCTATCATATAGTCCTCTACCTTGTAACGCATGTCCCACCTAAGTGTCTTTCATTAGTTTTTTCATTATCATTGACAGAACTTAAAAATGTTGCTTTTTTTTATTTGATGCAGCAGTTCAAAATGCCACTTGGCTTCCTATTTTAAAACAACAAATGACTATACTGAAAGACAGACAAATTTCAAGCAAAATTGACATAAACATATAATTTTATGGACTTGAAACATTGATTTGCCCAAATATTGCCATTTTTTGTCTTACGAAAACACCTCAGTGGGTGTAGATTTCATTTCATCCAAATCAACCTAGCGGTAGTTACATACCAAGTTAGGGGCCTACAAAAAGGGGCAAAACTTGACTTAAAACAAATTGCAAAAGAATCTAACTTGTGCTTTAGAAGCAAAATCAGGCAATACACACTAAGCAAAAACCTCACACAAATTTCAACCGTACCTATATTGCATTGTTTTAAAAATAATTCATACTACTTCAATTGGCCGTCTAGACATTCAATGATGACGTCTCCTATTTCTTTCCTGCCACAAGAAATAGACCAGAGCTGAAAAACAAGCTCACCTTACCTTCGATTTCAAGCTGTTGCCCTTCACCACCCTGCACAGCCACTGCCAACATCTATTCTAACTCTAAGGAGCATCATGAAGTTTAACCATACACACAATTTCACACCAAACCACCCACGAGTAAGAGCACTCAAAGGACAAATTGTTTCAAGATTCACCAGCAAGAAGACAAATAGCACAAGTGCTAGAATCTATTACCAAGTAAAGGCCAAGTCTATCGAAGGTAGGTAATTTGTCCAACATAGCAAACCAATAGGCCATGGAAAATTTTGGGACTGATTTCCAAACCAAGGAGTGCTAATGTACAGAATCAAAGTTCTCCACAACATGTAAATGTGCTAACTTTCTGCTAAATTTCTAATCTCTTACACAATCCCAAGCGTTATCATGAATGGCATCAGAAAATAAGCTACATACTTTCAAAATATGCTTCCAAAAATTATAACAATCAACTACAGGACTTACGTGCCAGATGTCCTAGCCTTTAAGGTAGTATGCATGTAGCCATCAAATCCACAAACTCTCTTTATTAGAAAACATGGGCCACAACTTTTTACGATTAGCTGCATCATTTCACCCAAACAGATTGTATACCCCAAGACCTCCATGTTCTTTGGGAATGCACACAAATTTCCAAGCTATAGGGAATTTGTTACCCTGAATAAACCTAGACCATAGAAAAGTTCAACAACACTGCTCAATTCTACTCAACACAAACTTTGGAACGGGAAAAACAATAGACCAGTAATTTTAAAACTGAAAATCACAGACTTAATAAGCTGAGCCCTCCCAGCGTAAGAGAGACACTTATTAGCCTAACCATTGAGTCTTTCCAGAATCTGCTGCTCAAGGGGCTTAAAATGACATGACTGCAGTTTTCTGTCTAGCAAGGGAACCCCTAATACTTAATAGTTAATATTCTATCCACCGGCAGTGGAAACAAAAGTTTTCACCAATAGTTAATTTTCACACTCCCATTATCTCACTTATACGTTTATTATAACAGTGTTAATTAACGTTAATATAACCTACTACACAAGAAAAGAAAACAAAAAAGCGAGCAGAACAGCCGAACCATGAAACTAGAGAGGCGACCAGCAAAGCCGAACCACCAAGAAAACAGAGAAGTGAGCAGCACAGCCGAACCACGGAACCTGTAAAGAGGCGACCAGCAGAGCTGAACCAGCAAGAAAAGAAGGAAGTGAGCAGCACAGTCGAAGTCGAACCGCGTAACCAAAAGAGGTGACCAGCAGGGTTTACTGCAGCCGTCACAGGAGAAAGAGCAAGTTACTTTTATTGCTAAGTGTTCTAAGCCCTTGTGTTTTACGCTGGGAAGAGATAACTCACTGCAGCCGCAAATTGTTTCAGCCGAACAGGAGAAATTTGCACCAGCCGTGAATTCATTCCGTAAAACAAAGAACTTTTCTTTATCAATTCATAATTATTTTGACTCAGGCAATTATTTTGGTTCAATCTAATTTCTGGTCCTTTATTGTAGAATTTATTGTCCTTTATTGTAGAATAGTCCTTTATTTTGACTCAAGCAATTATTTTGCTTCGTCTAATCTCAGTGTGGGCTATGGCTTGTTTTGTTTCCCTAGGCATGGATAAATTGCAGTATGCTATACTTTTTAGCATGGATTTTTTTGTTTTTTGTTTTTGTTTGTAGAAGGCTAGTGCATATTTGTATTGTTTTGGTTAAATTGCGTCTTCATCTATGGAGGCAGCGATTATGTGTTGGAGGAGTGGTGTTTTATTTGTTTCTTATTAATGATATGATGTCTTTTATAAAAAAGAAAAGTACCTGTTAAATTTTCAATTTTGAGCCATGGTGATGTGGTCATGACCCTGCTAATGTCTATATTCTATGTTTTGCTCTCAATTTTGTGTACATTTTGCTCTTGTAAGGTAGTGCTATTTTGATGGATGATGCCCGAACTTTTTTATTTGCTTACCATCTAACATATGATAATTTAATTTATCATTTTTTTCTTTTAAGAATGAAAGATTTACCAGAAGTGTTTGAAGATGAGTGCCAAATAGAAGATTGCATGGTTGAACAAAATAATATCACTCATGAGGAAATAGAGTTGATTGAGCACAATAAGGATATGGCAAATGATGAGACACTAAAGCCTTTTATGGGTATGGAATTCACATCATTAATTGATTCAGAACATTACTACAATGACTATGCTAAACGTGTTGGTTTTAATATCCCAAAAAATAAGCTTATGAGGTCTAGCTCCAATAAGGAGATAATTGGTCGAGTATTTGTTTGTTCAAAAGAAGGTTCTCGTGCAAAGAAATATGTAAAGAAAAGACATGTTCTTGAAGCTCCGGATGAAACCAAAGAAGGATGTAAAGCAATGCTTATAGTAGCAAAAAAAGGTGAATGATGGGTTGTAACACGATTTATTGCATATCACAATCATGAGTTAGCTACTTCAAAAAGTACACAGTTTCTTCGATGCAAGCGGTCCACAAAGGCTCAACGTGATCTCATAAATGTTCTCGATGACTCGGGCGTTCATCCAAGTAAGATAGTTTCAATTTTGTCTCATGAATCAGGTGGAATCGATAACCTTAGAATGACTGAGCGTGATATTTATAGTTATTTGAAAAGGAAAAAGGAAAAACTTATTGACAGAGGAGATGCCCAAATGATGTTAGATTATTTTAAAAATTGTCAAATAAAGGATTCTGGATTTTTTTTATGACATTCAAACAAATATTGATGGGTGCCTGGCTAATTGCTTTTAGGTTGATTCACAATCGAGGATGACATGCAAATACTTTGGCGATGTTGTGACATTTGATCCTATTTACTTGAAAAATAAGTATAAGATGCCCTTTGTACCTATTGCTAGAGTAAACCACCATTTTCAATCAATTTTATTTGGTTGTGTTTTCTTATGGGATGAGACAGAACATACTTTTACTTGGTTGAATACTTGGCTTGAAGCTATGTTAGGAAAGCCATCATCAATGATCATTACCGACCAAGATTCAGCCATCAGCAATGAAATTGCTAAAATTCTTCTAGACACTATATATCATTATTGTATGTGGCATATAGAGAAAAAATTTCTACAAATTTTAAGCAATATCTATCATCAAAATGAAAACTTCAAGAAAGAGTTCAACAGTTGTATTCATGGATCAATTTCACTCGAGGAGTTTGAGAATGCTTGGATGCACATCATGTTGAAGTATAACTTGCAAGGTAATTTTTGGCTTAAAAAAATATATTCTGTTCATGAGCAACGGGTTCCAGCATTTTTGCATAGTATTTTTTGTGCTGGCATGTCAAAGACTCAAAGAAGTGAAAGTTCAAATAAGTTTTTCAAGGATTATGTCAATGCTAGCGCTTTTGTAAGGAAGTTTGTGAAGTAATATGAAGTAGCATTAGATGCTCAATATAATAAAGAATTGCAACAAAACTTCAAGATCATGAACTCGAAGCTTGTTTTTAAAACTCTAAATCCCATGAAAGCTGAAGCATCTCGGGTGTACACCCAAAAGGTATTCAAGTTATTTCAAGATGAGTTAATTAATGCTAAAAAAAAAATTTCAACAAAGTTGAGACTTATGGTGAGTCTAAGCTTTACAAGGTGGATGAGATTAGTAAAGAAAAGCCATTTTACATGGTTTCTTTTGAAGTTTCATCTTCTAAGACTCACTGTAGTTGTAGAAAATATGAGTTCGTGGGCATCTTGTGTAGAAATATTTTAGTTATTTTGTTGAAGAAAAAGATTCATTCATTACCTCAAAGGTATGTCTTGAAGAGGTGGACAAGAGATACAAAAGAGTATGTTGGTTCAGCAGCCACTCAATGTTTATTATTGGATGGTTCATCTAATTCCACTATTATGTGGTTTAATAGTGCATTGTAACATGGTCTTGGTCTTTCTGAATTAGCATTAAGATCAAGGAAACACTATGATCTTGCTGTTGGTGATATAAGCAAACTGGTTGATGAACTTCGTGGCTTTAAATTTCCTACTGTTGAAGTTGACAAAGAACATTGTGACAATAATATGATTTCTCATGAAAATAGTTTGTGAGATTTTATACAAGCGGTCACAAAAGGGTGCCCCTGATCATTGAGAATAAAAAGCAATGTTGAGAAGAGTTGTAAGAAAGTACCACTGCCTCGATGCGAAAGAGAAAAAATGAGACAATGACTGATGCAAAGCACTTGAAAAAAAAGTAAGCAGTTAGTTTTATTATTTTAGTTTTTTTATATCTTCCTAATCATATTGAATATTATGATGGATAAATGCTTTTTTTAGGATTGATATTGTCATAGAAACAAATCCATGCCTTACTCAATTTCATGCTGAAGTTTTAATAAGTGCAACGGTCTGTTTGCTTATATTGACATTGTTCGATAATTATTCTCAACTTCTATGTCTAAGTAGATTCATTTGCATTGGATATAGGAACCACGTGAGAATAGTTCTTTGAATCATTGCCAAAATATTCAATACACTTCATTAAGCCAGAATCCTCTATTTCGATTTATGGTATATGTGCACATATGTATTGGATTCAATGTTGTAATCTGATACTATGTTTCTCATTGTTCTTCCCTTTTTCTAATATATTATATTATAATTTACATTCCTAATTAGGATATGTTAATGCCAGCTTCAAACTAGACTTAGGCATAGTTACCATCCGAAACTTTTGGGTCAAATGCAAAAGAATACTGAACTTCATTCCAAAACTTTAACTTTAAGTGCATTGTTGATTTCCAGCACAATATTTGAATTTTGTCGCTATTTAGTGCTTTTCGTTCATTCCAAGACTTAATGTCCATTGTTGCTTAGTTATTGGGAGATTTCTAATTTTCAATATAATATCTATTGCTTCACTGTAATGTTTGCACAAACTATGAAAGATGCAAAATTTCCTCTTGAAAAGCCATTGCAAATTCCATTTTTTAGATACATATTGACAAGTAGTCAAATTTATTTTAAGTGAAGAAATTCTTTTAATAAGCAACAAAAATAATAAATATACAAACTCAATATTGCACGTTCTAAAAGCACTACCAAGACAACAAATAGAGCTCGCTTTGGACCTCTCATTCCTGGTTTTTTAGTGTTGGTTGTCCAGCAACCAGAACGCTTGCTGGTTGTCCATTCCACATTCCTCTCTTCCATAATGGTGGCAGAATCTACAAAAGCCGCAGAGGTCATTGCAACAACCAGGTTCACCTTCTACTGTGGTCCTAATACCTTTATTGACTTTGGGCTGAAAATGCCAGCATTAACATTGATCGTTGAGCAGTCAATGCTTTGTGCACTTTATTCTAGTTGGCCCTTCTAGTTAGTTGCCATGGAGGACCGATTCATTTGAGGATGTTCTGGTTGGCAGCTATTGGTGGAGTGTGTTCCGATGTCACTGTTGCAACCACCTGAGTAAAAAGAGCAGCACATCTTAACACAAGTGTTGGTTGTGTTCAGACCAGTAATATCGTTCTCACCCTTCTTTATAATGACCAAGTTAATAACAGAAAGGTAAGGGCTCACAATGCAAACATTATGGGGCTTTCTTCTCCTCTCACCGTTAAGACATCCATAGCCACAGAAGCAGGCGGTGCCTGATCAGAATAAAAGATGATTTCTCATGGTAGAGTGATAATTCAAAACCATAGGTAATTCAGTAAAGGCCCAAGTCTGGAAACAAAACAATTTTGACACCAAGTAATTTTCATCATAAAACAGTTCTAGAACAATTGAAAGATCCATACCTTTGTAGAGCAAAAAGCACATACAACCAGGAGTTAAAGCTCCATGCTTCATTGGAAATCCTTGTTTATCACAACCAACCATGATCTAAAAAACATAGTCCTTGAAGTCCTGTCATGCAATAAGAGGCTAGTCAAGTAATTCATACCAAACAATTTCATTTTTCACCAAATCAGAGCCAAATTTATTCCATTGAAAGGCGACAATAATATCCAAACTTCAAACTCAATGCACAAGTACAAGCCAAAAAGCCATTAGAAACTGATTGACAAATATAATTGCCAAAGTGTGCTCCAAGAAAACAAACAATGGTTTCTGGGAGATGTTGATAGAAAGCAACATTTAAGTAATGAAACTCACAACTTCTGGTTGTCATCGATCTTAACTCAACCTTTTACTCGCACCTGGTGGTCAGATTCACAATGCTTAATTGCAAAAAATGGTAAACAAATCAACTCCCAGTATAAACAATTGAAAATTTAGGAAATAGAAAATGCTAGATTTTAGAAAAAAAAGTTCTTTCTTTGTCTCAGACCATCATCTTGGAATAGCCCTGGTTCGTTGTTCAAGGCATAGAAGCCAGAGGAAGCTCATCTCCTCTAAGTGATGAAGATTTATTTATGGCAGGAAATCTCCGTGTGCTTGTGGCTTAAGTCATAACTGTTGGCCATATCGCCACCGACTGACACAGCCAGCATGGACGCGCCGCCTTTAGTTATTGATCTTTTTGCCAGACTTGCTTTGCATCTATGAACTCCGGTGAACAAGCAACCAGAAGTAAAGGAGGAAGTTCATCTTTCAATTTTGAAGCTCAACCAATTGCTTAACCTCGACCGAAACTCTCATGAAAATTTCCTAGCTCAATCCTGTAGGATTCAAATCTATAAGAACCAGTTCTTGCAAATCGGGCGCAAAATTCTGATACCACAATCGAAACGCTACCCATTATCGCTTTTCAAACGCATCTGGAAAGCTTTCAAATCCTAAGGTTCTTTCTCCCACTGATTTTCAAGCGAAAACACGAATCAAAGCAATCAAAGAAATTAGGGATCATAGGAATCCCCAATGGTTCGAAGCGACCATCATTGACGACGAGAAAGTGGAGACTCTAGAATAATTTTCTCATTAGACACATCAACACCGCCAAAATAACCTGACTCTTATCAAAATTAATAACTATTCAATGAATAATAATAAAAGAAGTATACAATTATCTGGCGGAAAAAGAAAGAATAATGCAGTGCATTGTTCTTAATTAACGAGAAGTGTCTTATTTTTTCACATTTTCTCGAGGTAGGTAGGATGGAAGTTCAATGGGGTGACTCAAAACGGCATCATTTTCATAAACGACTAACACCAATTTTCGAAAGTCTGAATGTTAATTGACATACTTTGAGGACTAAAATGGGGGGAAAAAAACACTTTAAAGATTGAAACACCATAAAACGGCATCGTTTCCTTTGAACTTAGTGCAAGAATCGTTACCCTCCTGGGGAAAAAATATTGCTGAAGTGATTATCAATCACTGTTTTTCTACAGTAAACCAGTTCTGTAATTAGTGTGCAGTTTTTTTTTTAAGGTGAAGAATGTTATTAACTCAGAAAAAATCTCAGAGGATGCCCAATTGGACTAGCACTTTGCTAGCGTGCAGCAAAACTCAAACCAACAAAAAAACACAACAGCCTAGTACAGCCACAAAGAAACAAAACAGGACAGCAACTCGTAGCAATCATTTCCCACGTTTCTATAAGCATTTAGATGACATTGACCTTTCTCCAATCTAGACCAACTTTGGCTTCTTTGTTCTTTAAATAAATAATGTTGTATTTTAAAACTATATAGGCTTCAGTTAGCTTTCCACTTTCATTTTTTAACTTTTTTTTAATTTGGATTCAATATCATTTAATGAACCTTAGTGACATACTATTTTTTTTTTTTTATAATTGGCTCATACCAGAGTTAACGAAATAATGAACTTTCATAAACAATAATTATAATAATAATAACAAAAAGTGTTCACATCATCTTCACAAAAATCCCCACAAGACTTGTTGCTTGTTATCATGTCCACAAGTTTCCGGGACCTTTTAATTTGATGCTAGGATGAGGTTCGTTTGCGTTCAGATTGCCGTCAATTGGATCAAGATAGGGTGTACTCCTCCCATAATTATTGCTTCATTTGGTTTAACCATAGATTAAAGTAAGAAAAATTTGTTTGTTATTTTTTTATGGAAATTTATGTGCTATTTTTATTTTTATTTTTAGTTTCTTACAAGTAAATCAAGAAAATTGGAAAAACTGGATATTAACGTAATAGTTTGAAGAGTAGTAAAGCAAAAATAAGTTAGTAAGTACAGAAATATAGAGAAGTTACAAATCACCCCCTTCTCCCAATGTTTGACCAAACCTGCACTTGACCTCTCGGTTTTAGGAAGCCAATACGTTAACCCTTGAAGTAGTCACATTAGTCAAATTCACTACTATATAAGCGTGTCAAATGCCATGATTCTCCGACAAGACTTACAAATTATGCAAATCAACCACAATAATCATTTTATGCCACATCCAATCCATTTTCTCTAAATAAATAATATATTTATAATAAATTTTATATTTCTGAATAATTTATAGATTTATAAATTTACTAATAATTTCTAGATCTATAATATATTTCCATATTTATAAGACAATAGTTCATGCTTGTGATTAATATTAATATTTACTTGTTTAACATTTTATTCATTTTCAATTAGTTCAAATAGAGAAGTATCATCTTTTTTGCTAAATATAGTTTAGCTAAACTCATTTTGTTTTGGAAACTAATTTTCACCATATGAAAGAAATCTATACATTCTACAATTGTTTAGCATTGCATAATATAAATAATATATTAACTAAGCACATCATTAGTTACATATCATTATATCATTAATTAATTACATTTTAAATGGTAATTATTGTTTTGTAACTTTTTAGCCAATACAATGAAAAAATAATAAATTATGCTTATTTTTTAACAAAAAATTTAAAAGTAAAAAATTCTTCAAATATATTACTTTAACAAATTTAAAATTTAGTTGTGCATTCAATAAATTTATTACACATTTATTATTTTTTTAGTTACCATTTAGTTGTGTATTCAATAAGTTTGAGACTTTTATCCCTTATGGAAGACCTTAAGCAGGTCTTTAATTGGAGCTATAAACTAGATCATCAGGAAAGCTATCATAAGCCTTTTGGACATAAGATTGAATTATTGGGTGGAAATTAATGGTGGATATGTATATTTTATTTTTTTCCTTTTCTTAGAAATTTCTGATCTTTTTTCTTGGAAATGTGTCAGTCTTGGTTTCGGCTCTCTTTTCCACTCTTGTTCCACTAATTGTATCGTATAAATATTGATAATCATGCTTTAACCTATTTGACGTTGTTGCTTTGCCTATATGTTGATTTGGCGGCCAAATTACATTTACTGAAAATTTTAGGAAAAATATGTACATGTAGTTTTCCAAAAAAAATATGTGCATGTATACAAATTTATATTTGTAAAAATAAAGTAAGTAACATATCAATAAAAAGAATTAAATTAAGTACAAATATAAACTTAATTTTGCATGGAAAACATTCCTTTTCTTTGAAGAACATATCAATAAAAAGAATTAAATTAAGTACAAATATAAATTTAATTTTGCATGGAAAACATTCTTTTTCTTTGAAGAAAGTATTGTGTGCATGCACATATTCAATTTTGGAAAATTTTCTTGTGTACGTGTACATATTTGGCATTTGGCCAACTTGCATAGCTGAGAATTAGACTGATGTGATGATTTCAGAGGGTAAATTGTAGGTTTTTTAGAATAGAGGGAGATAAGTGTAGGTTCGGCTAAACGTCCAGGGGTTTTTGGTAACTTTTCCTTGAAATATTTTAAAGATTTAGGATAGCCCAAAAATAAAAATGGTATAAAATTGGTGGAACAAATGGAGTAATATTTTATGCTAGAGATTTCCTAGAGAAAATTAGGTTTTGTTTAGGGTAAGAAAGGGCCAAATATAACTAGTTCTATATAATGCCACATCTGTCTCAAGTTCTTTGTGTCATTTTAGTTTGATAGTTGATAGGATTGTTTAGGCCTGGCCCAAAAGCCTAGTGAATCACGGATTGGTGACTAGTGTACCAAGACAATGTCAGGATGTGCCTCTGGGTGAAACCCTTGAACGCTCAAGTTAGACTTCCGACATGAAGGGAGTAGTAGACAGAGAAGGGAATTACCTAATTTCATTCTTATAAAACACCAGCCGCAAAATACCTACCAACTTTTAGAGTTGTAAATAAAAAAAATGAATTGCCAATTTAGTTTTCCTAATTAATTACCTGACCATCATTACCTTTTTATTATATTATTACTTATTTTGCCCTACGTTTCTATTTGGCGTGGAGCTTAATTCGCCTCACAGACCTTTTCAACATTTTGGCTCTTCTCCCCATCAACCACCACCTAAGCCATAGGAAGAAAATTGGATTTTTCTGCAAGAAGATGGTCCACAATTCTTTCAACCCTTTTGCGCCGATTGTTTGTCTCCACCTAGTGCTCCATCAAACTTGTGTAAGTCATCTGTCCATGCTTTGATTCTTCGTTAAAAAAAAAAAAAAAAGCTAGAACGTTAATTTAATTCCATATTTTACCTAGATTTATTAGATTGAGGAGAAACCCTATTGGAACACAAAAATGATCCTACACGCACTGACGATTCCGAATTCATTTGTGTACGTCTAAATTATTCTATATCCCTCTTTTAATTTTTTTTATTTTTTTCCACACCTAAAGGCCTTATATCTTTGCTGTAAATATTTGGTAGATTATCATTAATCCAAGTTTTGGGTTTTTCTACTCGTTTCCAGTGCAATCTTGTCCATACTTGGTTTTAAGCCCCGGTAAGCCACCGTAGCCTATTTTAAAAATTACCTTGGCTGCCAATTTCGAATATTACAGCCCTAATAATTCTCTTTTCCTTGCTATCCATGTTGTTAAAAAGGGTTAGAAAATCCTTACTTGAAGGTTTGGTGCTTCTTTGGACACTCAGAGCGCCAGAGATCCCGAAAACACATCGGTAACCGAAAAAAAAAAATTTTTCCTTCCAAGATCAGTTTTTAAAGCTACTAAATGAGTATATAACTCAGTGTGTAGCCGCTGTAATTTTTAGGATCAATATCAAGAAGGCTCTCGGCACGATCCTGAATAAGCACGAGGCCACCGAAGATACCCCGAGACCCTTTTTGCTCACTAGGTAAAATTTCGGCCCAGATGCCAAAAACATCAACCTTCCAAGTACCATTTAGGAAATTTCCAATTTTTAGTATATTTTTCTAATTTTTCTAACTTATTAAAATTTTGTAGGACCGTCCTAAGAAATCACCTCGTTTCGCCGTATTATTTTGTACTAGGTAAGGGGGAAGAGCGAGTTAGTTCTCGTGGGCCCTCTTAGGCCAAAAATAAGCATTAACCCGAATAATAAATTTTAAGTAAACAATTGGGCTAAACAAAATCTTTAAATGCATGGGCAACATGGGTAAGGTAATTAATTAGTTTTTCTAGAATTTTATTTTATTTTATTTTAGTTCTCTTCCATTGAGATGTAATTTTGGTTGGTTGGTTGTATGGTTGTAATGATGTGATGTATGATGTATGTTTGGCACTAGTATCATACTAGGACTGCTTGTAACAAGAATTAAATTAGAAATATGTTAGGACCGCCTAAATAAACACTGCTAGTACCTTGTTTAGGGCCGGTGAGACAAACACCGCTAGTACCATGTTTAGGGCCGGCAAGCTCACTAGCAACATGATGAGATTGGAAACAACCGTTAGTGGCATGTTAGGGCCATAATAAATTATTATAAGCCGATAGATAAAGGATTAGGAGTATAAATGCTAAATGACCAATTTAGAAAGAATTCACGAGAAATGAGATGAACATTTATCACAAATACACTTAAAAGATATCATTGATTGTCATGACATCATGTAACACTAAACTAAGATAACATGATAAAAGAAATAGGATGTACTAGAATCAAAGCATTTTACTAAAAAGAGCTAAAATAAAATGAGCTACGGTCATGCATCAATTGGTTGTTATATATGATTGATATTTGTCATACACAAGATTGCATTAAGTAAAAGATTTGAAGAGTAGGGTAAAATACGAGGCATGCAAGGTTGGTGACAAACCATATCTACATGACCTAATAAATCGTAAATTTAGATGAGAGGTTCGGAACGGACGATTCGAACCCGAGAGGCATGTTAGGGTGGTGGCGGACCGTCCCTAGTCATGACCCGATATTGACACAGAGTATGGAGATATGATTTGTGCGCTGTCAGACCCTAGCTAGCGAGGGACCATGCCTATGGCTGGTATCACAAGAGGCTCTACCTCGGCATAGGTCTCGCGAGAGGCTCTGGCTTGGTGGCATCCCTAGTGGCACTGCCTAAGAGTTATCCCAAGAGTGGGTGATGTACACACTCACGACCCTAGGTTCGTCCGACGGCATTTAAGTATTGGATTAAGTGATCGATCAACAAGATATTATTTAATCGGTAAAAAGAATTATGCATATGCATGGTTGTTCAAGCATGCTAGTAGGACTTTGATATTGTTCTTATGATGTTGTATAGAATTTTTCTTTAATTAAATTGCTACAACTTAAAGTTTATTATTCATTATTATTTGTTACGGGAATATTAGGACCCACGTGATGGGCCTGACACTTCCTCTTACTGAGCAAGTTGTGCTCACACTTCCTTCTAACATGTTTTTCTTAGGTGAGTACTATGAGGAGACAGAGTACACTGAACCATATAATTAGGTTCAAGATGTGGAGCAGACTGAGTGAGGGTACGCTGTAGCCCTTCAAAAGTAGAACTGGCTGGGACTGGGCTTCAACTTTGTGTTATTTGATTTCTAAAGAAACATATGGTTTGTTTAAATTGACACATTATGTGCATATTAATTTTCCTGGGATTATCACTTAACTACTCTGATTTCATTTAATACTCTCATTGTTTGGAAAATAATTTAAATAAAATGTTTTATGTCATATTTCCCAAATTATTTTTAATTAAATGCTTTATAATTCTGGGAATTTAAGATATCTTTTAAAATTAAGGTTCATAAAATTGGGGGCATAACAGTTTGGTACCAGAGCCAGATTCGAGGAAGGCAACGACCTCACTCAGTAAGTATGCTTCTTGTTTGTTTGCTAAGTTAGAGACCTTGGATAGGTTTCGAAAAGCTTCCATAATTGAGCATAATATATTAGCAAGTTTATAAACAAAAGTTAACAACTTGGCTTTCAATAAAGGGACTCATAAAATAATATACCAATTAATTTCACATCTAAAATGATATAGGAGTTACCTAGAGCCTCACCTAGTGCTATAAGTTAAAAGTTACTTCCAAAGTTGTTTAACTACGTTGAACTAAACCTTTTCCTTTTTAGTTCATGGACCCACATGAGTACCCTGCCTTGGGTCTTGGGCGAGGCACACAGGATGAGCTGCCAGCTCGTGGTCGAGGATGACCCCCACAAGGACGAGGTCAGAATGCTCAAATGCCTGGACAGGACATGCTGAATCGTGGGCAACAAGCCCAGAATCTTGGTCAGCAGGGCAATGATGATCTATTGCGTCAGACAGTTATTGCCTTAGGCTAGTACTTTTAGAATTTGAATGAGCGGGAGTAGCAGCCTCATGCCCCAGCCAGATGTCAGCATAGGGCCGACCTACTTGAGCGGTTCAAAAGGCTAACTGGTGAGTATACTGGTGGGGTTAACCCTACCAAAGCTGAGGAGTAGATCAGTGCTTCGGAGAGGAAACTTACAACTTTGAGAATTCCAGAAGAGGACAAGGTGGACTTAGCTACCTTTAGCTTGGTTGAGGAGGCCCAGACATGGTGGGAGGCCACTCGACCAGGGGTTCTGAGAACTGAGGGTGGATATATCACTTGGGAGAAATTCGTGCATACTTTCTATGGTCGATACTTTTTTGAGGCCATGAGGGACAAAAAAGAGCTGGAGTATCTTGCACTGGTACAGGGAAGCATGACAGTAGATCAGTACACAACTAGATTTCATGCCTTTGCCTGCTATGCTGAGCACATTGTGGCACATGAACCAAGGAAAATCAAGAAGTATGTTAATGGTTTGCGTGACGAGCTGGTAGATAGGCTGATTATGCAAGAGATTGATACCTTTGAGAAGGCAGTATCCTTAGCTCAACGGGGTAAGGCAAGGATGCGAGATAAGCAAATATCTAGACTGCTTAACACGAGTCGAAGTCGTATGCCATCACGACCTACACTTGCAAGCAGTTTCCGTCCTATACCACGACTGATGCTTGCCCAAGGGCGAGGACATTTTTGCAGAGGTCAGCCAATCGATAGTAGAGCTACCCGACTACAGCTTAATGAGAGAGGAGGGCTTACAGTGCGACCGGTTTTTCAAAAGCAGGGAGGGCCTAGATGTCAGACTTGTCATTTCTTTCGCCCAATTGGAGGGCGGTGTATGACCTATTTCTATTGCCAGAAGATGGGGTATCTATCCAGGCAATGTCCTAAGAGGGATATTCCACTAGTAGCACACGTTCCACCAACAGCACCGGTAGGACCACCAACAAAGAAACCTCGTTTGGCAGGACATGTTTACGCAGTGATAGCCGAGGAGGAAGAGGATGCTCCAGGTATGGTGCAAGGTACGCTGTTATTTATAGCTTTTAATTATAGCCTTTAATTTCAAGTTCATGGTAGTGCCATGCTTAGGTTAGTGATTGTTTGAATTGATCGTATGTACTCTTTCTATTTCTGGGTTCCCTACTAGAGTTCTTATAGACTCAGGGTCCACACATTCTTTCATATCTCCTAGACTAGCAAATCAGTTAGGCATGCCTCTTAAAGAGCTTCCTTTCATACTAGTGGTTTCTACACCCTCAGACACTAGTATGAGTTCTACTCATGCACTTCAATCTCACTCGATTTTTATTGGAGGACGTGATTTAGACTCTGACCTCTTTGTGCTTGGGATATCTGAATTTGATTGTATTTTGGGCATGGATTGGCTAGATCGCCACCATGCCAAAGTGGATTGCTATCAGAAGCTAGTTACCTTCTCCTTGCCTGATGGGTCAGAAGTGCAATTTGTTGGGGATAAAAAGAGCTTCACTCCAATCTTAATATCTAGCTTGCAAGCTAATAGATATCTCCGTCAAGGTGGTGTTGGCTATTTGGCTTATGTGTAGACAAAGTTAGAGAAGCTTGAATCAGTAGCTGGTATTCCCATTGTGGAAGAATTTCCAGAAGTGTTTCCAGAGGAGTTACCTGGAATACCACCTAGCTGGGATGTTGACTTCACCATTGATTTATTGCCAGGAACGGCTCCTATCTCTCAAGCACCTTATCGAATGGCTCCCTTAGAAATGGCGGAACTAAAAAGTCAATTATAGGAGCTTCTCGAAAAGGGGTTCATACGTCCAAGTACCTCACCTTGGGGTGCTCCTATTTTATTCATGAAGAATAAGGATGGCAGCTTGAGGATGGGCATCGATTATCGACAGCTAAATTTGGTGACGATAAAGAATAGGTACCCTTTGCCTCGAATTGATGACCTGTTTGATCAGCTGAGGGGATCATCAGTGTTTTCCAAGATCGATTTGAGGTCTGGGTACTATCAACTGAAAATTAAAGATGGAGATGTGTCAAAGACAGCATTCAGGACTCGTTATGGGCATTATGTGTCGCGGAACGGGGCCCCAGTGCCCCATAATCTTGTAGGCCCTTAGGGATTATGAATCCCACTAAGTTACTATTGGCTAACTATTACTCGTCACTATAAATTAAAACAACTTATATGCAACTAGTTTCTTAGCCTACTCAGTTTAAGATATGCATGCTTCTGTCCTGGCAATGCAAAAGAATAAATAGATCATTGGTTAAAAACGTTGCTCGAGCATTTTAATAAAACATACTTAAAACGTGCCAAGACATTGAAACACTAGTTACTTTGACTACAAGTAATAGTTTGTGCATACAATATACTTCTAGCATGCACCCAAAAGTAACAAGATGGATTTACATCACAATGTTTCCTATTAGAGGCAACTTTCTTAGTACACAAGGTACTATATACAAGAGACAAAAACTAACTAACTAAGATCATCTACTTGAGCCCCACCTTGAGCTATCCAAGCTCCAAGTGCAAGCCCTTCCTTAGTTCTTGTTCTTGTGCACTCTTAGCCTCTACACTGTAAAGGCACAACTTAGTTAGCACATTGCTTACACCACAAGTAACCTAGAATCACAAGGATTCCCAAGGAAAAGTACCTACAAAAGAGAAAGCTTAGGCCTCAACTATCAACTAGTGACTAGGCCCGGAGTTAGAACCTGCACAATAAACTTAAGGGAGTGAGCACTTAAAAGTACTCAGAAAGGATCCCTTGAATACCTGCAAGAAGATAGCAGCAACCAAGATGCAACCATGGCAAGCAAACAACCAAACAAGTGAATCAACCAACAAACAACTCAAACAATCAACAAACATATATAAGATATGCAATGCATGAATGTATGATATAAAATGCACATAATGCATGCACTTGGGACTTTCTGCACTCTAGGTGCCATAAAACTTGCCGTGAGCTCAAACGGCAGAGGTACTTGAGATACTGGCCCTCGTATCCCGGGTACTTTACCTCCCTAGTCCCACCTACAGGTTCTAGAGTAGGTCGTCACCCCTCTCAAACTTACCCGCCTTTTTCCCTTAACTTATTGCCCAAGGTAGCCATCCTATGTGGTTTAACTAGCCAAACCCTTAAGGTTTAACTTAGAGCATTTGTTGTGGCTTACTTACCAAACCAAATGGTTCGGTTAGGATTGACTTAGGTTTTTCTCTTCATTGACCATAGGTAAATGACGTTCTACTCGGCCAACAAAGAGTCTAAAAACCCACTTAATCCCCTTAATGCTCATTTAGAAGCTTAAGCACTTTGATTCTCTTAGCCACCAATTCATACCCTTTCTTAACCACACAACTTAACTACCACCTAAATAACGCATAATTCCCAGAGTAGGAACAAGTTCTAGACCCAACCGAGGCTACGGAATGTCTTAACTTAGCCTAGGGATGAAAATCGAGAGTTTGAGACACTCTTAGGATGCCCGAAGCTTGGGGGCAAAATACCTTGGCGGCGCCGTTGGCGACGCATCGCCAAAGGCATCAGTGTTCGGAGAACTTTTTCACTTCTCGGCGACGCGTCGCCAACTCGCGTCGCCGGTCGCCAATATGGCGTTGACACTGGCGACACGTCGCCAACGCTTTCCAGCGTTGCGCGACAGCGTGCGACCTTGCACGGAAACTGCTCAAACTTTCTCATCCCAAACTCAAATCACTTGGGTCTTGTTTCTAACTCATTCCCACACAAAACACTACATTTCTATGCATTATTTGAGCTTAATTAACTTGAACCCTTACCTTAATTTAGCTACAAAGCAAGAATTGGAACACAAGCCACCTTAGCTCAATCAAGCTCCCTTTCAGTTCCACACCTATAACCAATGTAATATGGCACCAAATACTTCAAACCAAGACCATTTCTAGCTATGGAAACAACTTAGAACCAACCTAAAAGAACCCAAGAAGCTTACCCATGAATTTTGAGTCCAAACAAGCCTCCAAGAGCTAATTAAAGCTAGCGCACCAACCAAGAACCTTGAGGCTTCTTACCAACACCTTGGGCCTCCTCAATTTGATGGAGAATTGCAGGAAAATGAAGCTTTGGGCAGTGAATTTGGTGAGGGGAAAGGAGCCACGAAAATGGAAATGGAACCAAATGACTTGGGAAGAAGAAGACTTAGCAAATATACTAACTTCCCCTTCCTTAGCAACTTCTCCCTCTTTTGCTCTTTAGCCCACAAACTCTCAAATGCTTTAATTTGGTCACTAACTCTCACTCAACACTCACTTTCCTTTGCTCTAAAGGATGCTAAAAAGCTTCTCACACTTGATTTTCTTGGACACTTAAGCCACTTAAATTCTAAATGGCCTAAATGAACACTTAGTGCCACAATTACTCAAAACCTTCAAAGGTGGTTCTAATAGCGTGGATAACTAATGGTCTTGATTTATCTATGCCAAATCACATTTGGGAACTCACTTACTTAATTAAGCTTACCTTTCTTGCTTAACAAGACGCTAACTTGAGGTACTTAATTTAATGAAACACTTAAACAGAGTAAAATAAATACTTACTTGATTAGTCAACTAGGAGAGCCATCACATTATGAGTTTTTAGTGATGCCTTTTGGGTTAACGAATACACCCGCAGCTTTCATGGGCCTAATAAATAGGGTTTTCCAACCATACCTAGATCAGTTTGTCATCGTTTTCATAGATGATATTCTGATTTACTCACCAGATGCTGAAAGCCATAGAGAACATTTAAGGATTACACTTCAGACGTTGAAATAGCATAAGCTGTATGCAAAGCTGAGCAAGTGCGAGTTTAGGTTGGACAGTGTCACCTTTTGAGGCCATGTGGTAACTAAGGAAGGAATTTTAGTGGATCCTAGTAAGGTTGAAGCTGTTGTGAACTGGCAACAATCAAAGACCGTGTCTGAGATTCGGAGTTTCTTGGGCTTGGCTGGGTATTATAAACGTTTTGTAGAAGGTTATTCAAAGCTGACACACCCTTTGCCCCAACTGACTAAGAAGGATCAACCATTCTAGTGGACCAAGCAGTGCAAAAATAATTTTCAGGAGTTGAAGAAGCGGTTAGTCTCTGCACCTGTTCTTACTCTTCCTAATGGGCGGAGTCGTTTGCAGTTTATACAGATGCATCACATCAGGGGCTTGGCTGTGTATTGATGCAGGCAGGAAAGGTGATCGCTTATGGGTCTAGGCAGTTGAAGCCTCATGAGCTTAATTACCCAACTCATGATTTGGAGTTGGCAACTGTCATACATGCGTTAAAGCTTTGGAGACATTATTTATATGGAGAAGAGTTTGAGGTCTTCACTGATCACAAAAGCCTACAGTATCTATTGTCACAGAGGGAACTCAATAATCGATAGCATCGTTGGGTGGAATATCTCTCCGATTATAATTGCACTATTCAGTATTACCCAGCTAAAGCCAACCTAGTGGCTGATGCTTTGAGTAGAAAAATGAGTGCTAAACTGAATGCTATGGTGGTTTTTGAGCGGAAACTATTAGAGGAGTTTAGTCATATGAGCTTAGGTGTTCAAGTGAAGGGACCCCAGGTTCTCATGGCCAGTTTGCATATGGAGCCTACACTTGTGGCAAGGGTCAAGGAGGAGCAAAAAGAGGATCCACAATGCCAAGAATGGTCAGTTCTAAGGCAAAAAGGATTCAGTGTGGATGTGGATGGTACCCTAAAATTTCAAAATAGAATTGTTGTTCCCCAAGGTAGTGAGGTGAAGTATGATGTTTGATCGGCGGCATATGCATCTCGGTTGACCATCCACCACCCGGGGGGCACCAAGATGTACCATGATTTGAAGAAAAGCTTTTGGAAGAGTGGCATGAAGAAGGATATTACAGAGTTTGTATCCAGATGTCTGACTTGTCAGAAGGTCAAAGTAGAACACCAGAGACGTGGAGGACTGCTACAACCATTAGAGATTCCTCAATGGAAGTGGGGTGACATTGCAATGGATTTCATAGTCGGGCTACCTGCCACTCGTCGTTGACATGATGTAATATGGGTTATAATTCATCGGTTAACCAAGTCAGCCCATCTTTTGGCAATCCAAAAGACTTGGCCCGTAGCTAGATTAGCTGAATTATACGTATCTGAGATAGTTTGTCTTCATGGAGTACCGAGAAGCATTGTTTCTGATAGGGATCCACGATTCACATCACAATTTTGGCAGGCTTTACAAGAACAGTTGGGCACTGTGACATTAATGAGCACCGCTTATCAGCCACAGACAGATGGGCAGTCGGAGAGGACTATACAAACTATTGAGGATATGCTTAGAGCTTGTGCACTGGATTACAAGAACTCCTGGGATAATGACCTGCCACTAGTGGAGTTTGCTTATAATAATAGCTATCACTCCAGCATTCAGATGGTCCCATATGAGGCTTTGCATGCACGTAGTTGTCGTACTCCGGTATGTTGGGAAGAAGTGGGCGACAGGCCTTTATTAGGACCAAATTTAGTACAACAAACCTCAGATAAGGTTAAAATAATCAAACAACGATTGGCAGTGGCTCAAGATAGGCAGCGGAGTTATACAAACCAGAGGCATCATCCCTTGGAGTTTTCTGTTGGTGATCACGTGTTCCTAAAGGCGTCACCGACCAAGAGAGTTCAACGCTTTTGAGTGAGAGGAAAGTTAGCCCAGCGCTTTGATGGACCTTTTGAAGTTTTAGAATGGGTTGGAGAGGTGGCTTATAGAGTAGCTTTACCAGCTAACTTGGCTAGAATTCATAACGTGTTCCATGTGAGTAATATTCGAAAGTATCAGCCAGATCCAGCACATGTTATTCCATGGGAGCTGTTGCAGTTACGCGAAGATTTGACTTACGTCGAGGAGCCTTTGGCCATTGTGGATCGTAGAGAAAAGGTTCTACGCACAAAGTCATTCAACTGGTAAAGGTCATATGGAATAATCATGGAGAGCAAGAAGCAACTGGGGAAGTTGAGGATGAGCTTCGAAAGAAGTATCCACAGGTTTAAGGTACTTCTCAACACCCTCTTTCAATTTTGGGGACAAATTTCTTTTAAGGGGAGGATGTTGTAATAGCCCTGGAAATTAAGTAAAATAAAATTACCAAATTACCCTAAAGAAATAAATAAATAAATAAATAATAAGTAAATAAAACAAATAAATAAAAATTAATTAATTAACATTTTGTCCCCAAGGGTATTTTTGTAATTTTATCTATCAATTTAGAAAATCAATATAAAATTAAGAATCTTGATCCTTAGATGATTCCTTTAGTGGTTATTAAGTCAAATTCCAAATCGGAAGCTCAAAGTCATTTTCTTTACACTAGGGGCATTTTTGTCATTTACAACCGAGCATCGGATGGAAAATCTAGGAGCACCATTAGATTCTTCTAAAAAAAATGAGTCAAGAGAAATTTACTTCACTCAATTCAGAATTCGTTTGCTTAGATTTGCCAAAATTTAGCCAACGCGCATGTGGGGTTTAAACCGAGCTTGTGCTACCGCTACATAGGATTATTTTTCTTTTTCTCCCTAACCCTAATTTCATTCTTATAAAACACCATCCACAAAACACCTACTAGCTTTTAGAGCTGTAAATAAAAAAAAAAACAAGGAATTGCCAATTTAGTTTTCCTAATTAATTACCCGACCATCATTACCTTTTTATTATATTATTACTTATTTTGCCCTACGTTTCTATTTGGCGTGGAGCTTAATTCGCCTCACAGACCTTTTCAACATTTTGGCTCTTCCCCCCATCAATCGCCGCCTAAGCCATAGGAAGAAAATTGGATTTTTCTGCAAGAAGATCGTCCACAATTCTTTCATCCCTTTTGCGCCGATTGTTTGTCTCCACCTAGTGCTCCATCAAACTTGTGTAAGTCATCTCTCCATGCTTTGATTCTTCGTTATTAAAAAAAAAAGCTAGAACATTAATTTAATTCCATATTTTACCTAGATTTATTAGATTGAGGAGAAACCCTATTGGAACACAAAAATGATCCTACACGCACCAGCGATTCCGAATTCATTTGTGTAAGTCTAAATTATTCTATATCCCTCTTTCATTTTCTTCTATTTTTTTTCCACACCTAAAGGCCTTATATCTTTGCTATAAATATTTGGTAGATTATCATTAATCCAAGTTTTGGGTTTTTCTACTTGTTTCCGGTGCAATCTTGTCCATACTTGGTTCTAAGCCCCGGTAAGCCACTGTAGCCTCTTTTAAAAATTATCTTGGCTGCCAATTTCGAATATTACAGCCCTAATAATTCTCTTTTCCTTGCTGTCCATGTTGTTAAAAAGGGTTAGAAAATCCTTACTTGAAGGTTTGGTTGGTTTTTAGACTCCCACAGCGCCAGAGATCCCGAAAACACAACAGCAACCGAAATAAAAAAATTTTTTCTTCCAAGATCAGTTTTTAAAGCTACTAAATGAGTATATAGCGTGTGGCCGCTGTAATTTTTAGGATCAATATCAAGAAGGATCCTGGCACTATCCCGAATAAGCACGAGGCCACCGAAGACACCCCGAGACCCTTTTTGCTCACTAGGTAAAATTTCGGCCTAGATGCCAAAAACACGAACCTTCCAAGTACCATTTAGGAAATTTCCAATTTTTAGTATATTTTTCTAATTTTTCTACCTTATTAGAATTTTGTAGGACCGTCGTAGGAAATCGCCTCATTTCGCCGTATTATTTTGTACTAGGTAAGGGGGAAGAGCGGGTTAATTCTCGTGGGCCCTCTTAGGCCCAAAATAAGCATCAACCCGAATAATAAATTTTAAGTAAACAATTGGGCTAAACAAAATCTTTAAATGCGTGGGCAACATGGGTAAGGTAATTAATTAGTTTTTCTAGAATTTTATTTTATTTTATTTTAGTTCTCTTCCGTTGAGATGTAATTTTGGTTGGTTGGTTGTATGGTTGTAATGATGTGATGTATGATGTATGTTTGGCACTAGTATCATACTAGGACTGCTTGTAACAAGAATTAAATTAGAAATATGTTAGGACCGCCTAAATAAACACCGCTAGTACCATGTTTGGGGCCGGCGAGACAAACACCGCTAGTACCATGTTTAGGGCCGACAAGCTCACTAGCAACATGTTGAGATTGGAAGCAACCGTTAGTGGCATGTTAGGGCCGTAATAAATTAGTATAAGCCGATAGATAAAGGATTAGGAGCGTAAACGCTAAATGATCAATTTAGAAAGAATTCACGAGAAATGAGATGAACATTTATCACAAATACACTTAAAAGATATCATTGATTGCCATGACATCATGTAACACTAAACTAAGATAACACGATAAAAGAAATAGGATGTACTAGAATCATGGCATTTTACTAAAAAGAGCTAAAATAAAATGAGCTACGGTCATGCATCAATTGGTTGTTGCATATGATTGATATTTGTCATACACAAGATTACATGAAGTAAAAGATTTGAAGAGTAGGATAAAATACGAGGCATGTAAGGTTGATGACAAACCATATCTACATGACCTAACAAGCCGTAAATTTAGATGAGAGGTTCGGAACAGACGATTCAAACCTGGGAGGCATGTTAGGGTGGTGGCGGACTGTCCTTAGTCATGACCCGATATCGACACAGAGTATGGAGATATGATTTGTGCGCTGTCAGACCATAGCTGGCGAGGGACTATGCTTATGGCTGGTGTCACGAGAGGCTTTACCTCGGCGTAGGTATCCCGAGAGGCTTTGGCTTGGTGGCATCCCTAGTGTCACTGCCTAAGAGTTATCCCGAGAGTGGGTGATGTACACACTCACGACCCGAGGTTCGTCCGACGGCATTTAAGTATTGGATTAAGTGATTGATCAACAAGATATTATGTAATCGGTAAAAAGAATTATGCATATGCATGGAAGTTCAAGCATGCTAATAGGACTTTGATATTGTTGTTGTGATGTTGTATAGAATTGTTCTTTAATTAAATTGCTACAACTTAAAGTTTATTATTCGTTGTTGTTTGTTACGGGAATATTGGAACCCACGTGATGGGCCTGATACTTCCCTCTTACTGAGCAAGTTGTGCTCACCTTTCCTTCTAACATGTTTTTCTTAGGTGAGTACTATGAGGAGACAGAGTACACTGAACCATATAATGAGGTTCAAGATGTGGAGCAGACTGAGTGAGGGTACGCCGTAGCCCTTTGAAAGTAGAACTAGCTGGGACTGGGGTTTAACTTTGTGTTCTTTGATTTCTAAAGAAACATATGGTTTGTTTAAATTGACGTATTATGCACATATTAGTTTTCCTAGGATTGTCACTTAACTACTCTAATTTCATTTAATACTCTCATTGTTTGGAAAATAATTTAAATAGAATGTTTTACCTCATATTTGTTAAATTATTTTTAATTAAATACTTTATAATTCTGGGAATTTAAGATATCTTTTAAAATTAAGGTTCATAGAATTGGAGGCAGAAGAAGTGAAGGAAAAGGAAAATAAATTGACAAAAAACTAACGTTGAAAAGCATTTTCAAAAATTTGGGGCATATTTGATAAATTTAACTAAATTTGTGGTTATATAATGATTTTTCCAAAAATTAAAGCCTAAAAACAATACATGCATAACGCTACTTTGAAACAACTCATAAGATCTGATTGGCTCTAAAAAAATAATAAAAATAAAATTTATTAATATTATTTAGTAGAGAGAAAGAGTTAGTTGCTAAGAATAAAAACTTACGTTCCAACACTCAAAATTATGACAGTGTGGGAAAATTAATTATTATAAATTTTCCAATATTTTGAAATTTTGGAAAATGTAAAAAAATAGTTGCTACTAAAATTCCTCTTTATTATCATACAAGCAACTAATTCTAGGCATTAAGAATCTTTTTTTCTAAAATTTTTCACAATTAAATTTGCTATAGTAATAATTATTTTATTTTCTTTTTCATAGTATGTGCCTGAGTCATATGTGAATTATATGATTGCTCTAATATGGACCAAATACCTTAGCTTTCAAAGTATATATTGATCCAAGTAGAGAAAAGAAAACTCAATTGACAAAAATTTTATATTCAAAGATATTTTTTATAATAGAATAAACTTTGGACATATTTGTTAAAATTAACTAATTTTAGTGGTCAAAGTAAGTTTGGTAGTCAAAATAATAAATTTCCCAACAACCAAGGGCTAAACACATCCCACTTTGCAATATTTTCCACTCTTATTATGTTTTTAGTATTTTAATACTACTAAATATCTAATTAAATAGGCAACTATGTATTTATATATCTGTAAGTGGATTCTTTCCTTTCCCTCTTTTTAGGGCCCTAATACTAACACAACACTAATTAAATAGACAATATAATTTTTTTTTATCATTAAAAGAGTAAAAGAACTTATAATTTTAGGATAAAGGAAAAACTATACTTGAACTATTGTAAAGTGTTTACTTATATAATTTTTTAATATATACTTTTTATACTTAAAATTATTTTTTAATATGCATCACTTATAGATTTTCAAGTGAAACTTAAGCATGAGTTTTACCACATAATAAGCTTTCACAATATATACTCATTCAAGTTGCAAATAAAAAAAACCTAATTGACAAAAAAAATTATGTACAAAGGTATCTTTTATAGTAATATAAATTTTAGCTTGAGTTTTACCATATATTTAATTTTTTATTCAAATAAAAAATTTAGGTATGAAGGTTTTTAAAGTACTAAGTTGAAATTTTAAGTTTTACAAAATATTTAGCTATACAAACTTTAGCATGAGTTTTACATTTAAGACTTTTATTTAAATAAAAGATTACTATGAAAGTTTTTTGAATGATAAGTTGAAATTTTAAGTTTTATAAAATACTTACTTGATGTATTATTTGATAGTAATATAGAACCAGGGGTGACATGTTTGAAGCAAAAAAATTTTAATGGCAACTTAAGAGTTTTAGGTAAGATTAGCACAAAAAATAATTATATATGATACGTAATTTTGTAATATAGAATATGGGGTGGGCAAGTTTGTAGAAAAAAAATAAAATTTAGTGGCAACTTAAGGGTTTCTTTTAGTGATCTAGTGCTAATACAATTCCACTTAAATAGATAATGACAAAATTGGGTGTCATTAAGAGGACAAAATATCTTATAACAGAATGGCGAAAAAGTCGTTAAATATTTATACACCTTTGTACTTTTTATAATATAAGATAAGAAAGGAAACACCATGTGAATTTATTAAAGTCCTAACACAAGTGTTAGAAACTTATCACAACATGTGCCTTAAAAACTTATATTTTTATGACTTTATAAATAAAAAATGTCTTAAGTCTTGGAAGAAATGCATATGAGGTAGAAATAGGTAGAGCTTTGATTTTAATTTTAGAAACTTATAAATTTTATGACTTTCATTTCTACATTATTATGTCAGATCTGCTAAAGTTGGGTTAAAAATGATCATATGTAAAAAAAACATAAATCTATTTCCCAACTTAATCTTTATACTATAATAACCCTAGAAATTAAGGAAAAGAAAATTAACAAATTACCCTAGAAATCAAGGAAAAGAAATCAAGGGTATTTTCATAATTTTACTTATTAATTTAGAAATCAATGTTAAACTGAGAATCTTAATCCATAGATAATTCCTTTAGTGATCCCTAAGTCAAATGTCAAGACAGAAGCTCAAAGTCATCTTTTTTAGGCTAAGGGCATTTTTGTCCTTTTCCAACCAAGCATGTAATGGAAAATTTAACAGCACCGCTGGATTCTTCTTGCGAAAATGGGTCAAAAGAAATTTGTCTCACCCAATTTTGAATTCGTTTGCTTAGGTTTTCAAAATTTAGCCTACTCGAGTACATGGTTTACATCGGGTTCATGCTCTTATTACGTAGAATGATTTCTCACATAACCCTAATATTAAAAAATAAATAAAAAATAAAATAACTCCTATACCCTCACCCCTCCTAGATTTTTTTTTTCTCTTCAAAATCGAATTCAATTAAATTTATCTACTTATCTATATTTTTGTTAACAAATTCATAATAAAAGTCTTCATAATCCAAATAAAACTCTTTCTCATTCTTTTCTTATTTTCCCCAACTAGTCTCCTTCATTCTTTTCATCCAACAAGCTGTCAAGCAACATTGTCAAAACAAACCAAAAAATTATGGCTGCCATGTTCAATTCACCTTAACTTTCTTCCGACAATATTTTGCTCTCCCTTTCTTATACTTCAATTAGATAGCCTTATCATTCCTCCATTTTTCCGAGTCATGATCATTAAAGTGGAGATGAAGACATCACACAAAAGAATCATCGTCGCACTCTTCACTCCGTTACTGACTTGATCACGTTCTTTGTTGAACCGGTAAAAGTCCAGCCCTTTGGGCTTTATTTCCTCATCATTCAAGCAATTTTGAATCTTATTTAATTCCCTATTATTGCCTAGGTTTATTAAGTTGAAGGGCATCCGGATACTAAATGCGATCCTACACGTACCGATGATCCCAAATTTGTTCGTGTGAGGCTAAATTCTTCGGTATTACTCTCTTAATTTTTTTTCCAGAACTTAAATGCCTTATATTTTTGCTGTAAATCATTGGTAGATCATCGTTAATCAAAGATTTGAGTTTTTGCACTCGTTTCCAATGCGTTTGGGTCCATACTTTTTCCTAAGCCCCAGTAAGCCATTGTAGCCTTTTTAAACTTCTTTTGGCTGCCAATTTCAAATCTTACAGCCCTAATAAGTCTCTTTTCTTTGCTGTCCATGTTGTTACAAAGGGCTAGAAAATCCTTACTTGGAGGTTTAGCGCTTCTTTAGACTCTTTGACCTCCAGAGATCCCAAAAACACATTGATAATCAAAATCTAATTAGCGTATTCGCCACTGTAATTTTAGGATAAATATCAAGGCGGCTCCCGACATGTTCCCGAATAGGTATGAGGCCAACGGAGACACCTCGAGACCCTTTTTGCCCATTAGGTAAAATTTTGGCCTAGCTATCAACCATGTGAAGCTTCCAAGTACCATTTAAGAAAATTTCAAATTTTAGCATATTTTCTAATTTTCTACCTTACTAATATTTTTTAAGAACGTCCTAGGAAATCACCTCATTTCACCGTATTATTCCGTATTAGGTAAGGGGGAATAGTAAGTTAGTTCTCGCGAGCTCTCTTATGTACAAAATAAGCATCAACTTGAATAATAAATTCTAAGTAAAAAATTGGGTAAACAAAATCTTTAAATGCACGTGCAACATGGGTTGGGTAATTAATTAGTTTTCCTAGAATTTTATTTTATATTATTTTATTTTAGTTCTCTTCCATTGAGACGCAATTTTGGTTGATTGGTTGCATGGTTGTAATGATGTGATATATGATGTATGTTTGGCGCTAGTATCATACTATAACCGTTTGTAACAAGAATTAAATTTAAAGTGTGTTGGGACTGCTTGAATAAACCCGTTAGTACTATGTTTACGGCCAATAAGACAAACACTGCTAATACCATGTTTAGGGCCAACAAGCTCGCTAGCAACATGATGAAATTGAAAGCAACAATTAGTGGCATGTTAGGACCGTAATAAACTACTATAAGCTGATAGGTAACAGATTAGGAGCGTAAATGCTAAATGACAAGCTTAGAAAGAATTCATAAGATATGAGATGAACATTATCATAAATACACTTAAAAAGATATCATTGATTGTCATATCATCATGTAACACTAAGCTAAGATAACAAGATAGAAGAAATAGGATGCACTAGAATCATGGCACTCTACTGAAAAGGGCTAAAATAAAATGAGCTACGGTCATGCATCAATTGGTTGTTGCATATGATTGATATTTGTCATAAATAAGACTGCATTAAGTAAAAGATTTGAGGAGTAAGATAAAACATGAGGCATGCAAGGTTGGTGATGAATCATATCTACATGACCTGACGAGCCGTAAATTTAGAAGAGAGGTTCAGAATAAACGATTCGAGCTTGAGAGGCATGTTAGGGTGGCGGCGGACCATCCTTAGTCATGAACCTATATTGATATGGAGTATGGAGATATGATTTACGTATTGTCAGACCATAGCTAGTAGGTGGCCATGCTTATGGCTGATATCACGAGAGGCTCTACCTCGACGTCAGTATCCTGAGAAGCTCTGACTTGGTGACATCCCTAGTGGCATTGCCTAAGAGTTATCCCGAGAGTGGGTGATGTCCACCCTAGGTTCATTTGACGACATTCAAGTATTGGATTAAATGATTGACCAATAAGATATGATTTAACTGGTAAAAGGAATTATGCATATGCATATTAGTTCAACCATGCTAGTAAAATTTTAATATTATTTTTATGATGTTGTATGAAATTGTTCTTTAATTAAATTGCCATAACTTAAAGTTTATTATTCATTGTTGTTTGTTATGGGAATATTATGACCCACATGATGGACCTGATACTTCCCGTTTACTAAGCAAGTTGTGCTCACCCTTTTTTCTAACATATTTTCTTATGTGAGTACTATGAGGAGACAGAGTACACTGTAACATTTGATGAAGTTCAGGATATAGAGCAGACTGAGTGAGGATATGCTGTAGCTCCTTAAAGATAAAGCTGGCTGAGACTAGATTTCTATTTTTGTGTTATTTCATTTCTAAAAGAAATATATGGTTTGTTTAAATTGACACATTATTCATCTTAGTTTTCCTGAGATTGTCACTTAATTACTCTAATTTCATTTAATACTCTTATTAATTGGAAAATAGATTTAAAATAAAAAGTTCTACCTCATATTTCTTAAATTATTTTTAATTAATTGCTTAATAACTCTAGTAAATTATGATATTTTTCAAAATTAAGATTTATAAAATTAGGGTATTGGGTACATAAGGTGGGGAGTTTGTAACACCCTCATATCCCACACAAGTAAATTGTAAAAAGCCTTATGGGGATATATAGGCTTAAGCTTCAAAATATAAACACCTAGCACTTATCCTTTTCTATAGGATTGCCCATGTAATGTGAGCAGATGTTCCATTGACTGGTTCTGGACTTGAATCGTTACAAATGATATCACAACTGACTTGGGACCATGATGATGTGGCACAAAGGGTGTACACATGTATTGTCTATCGGTTTTGGATTTGGGTCGTTACATATATAATTAAACCCAACACATTTAGAACAAAAGCAAAAAAGAATAAAGTTAACTAAAAAATAAAGCATAAATCATCTCTTATTTTTTTTTCTCTCAAGCTATCTGTGTCACTTGATCGCTGTCCTTCACTATGACTTTGGTAATATTGGTTTTCAAATTTATAGAGATGAAGAAAATCTAATGATGGTACAAGTGTTTGAATAAATAAGTTTGGCCTTTCAGATGATAAAATGGCAATAGAAAAATATGCATATATGAACTTTGAAGATGATAATATTGAATTTTTTTTAACAACAAAAAAAAATTATTGTTTAAGAGAATGAATGTATACATGGATAGCTAGATGTTGAACAAATTTGTCGCCTTCTAGAAACAGTTTTACCCCCTTGCTAATTACATGGCCAAACACACTAGATAAAAATGAAAATTTATTGATTAATGCCATCAGATAAACTGAAGCTTCTTCATGCCAAAAATATGCCAAACAATCAAAGTAAAGCCTTCCTGACTTAAAAACTAGCATCTTTCCCTCCAATGCCTAATGCCGCCTTCTCTGCATTATTTGATCAGCAGCACCTCGCCAGGCCAACACCAGTAGCCGTATCTTCAAAAAACAGATAGCATTTGGACTATAGCTAGATTTAATCCTTTAATCATCCTGAAGAATTACCTAATGCTATAATCGGATTATGGCAACATTCTTATCAATCACAACTTATTTTTAGGAGTATTACCTCCTATTCGATTCTATATTGCAATCTTTATCTCCTCTTTAATGATAGGCTGCTCTAAAAACCTAACCTGATCTATACTTAATTTCTGAAAGTTGGCGCTTTTGAAAAATGGCCTGAATTTTATCTCCTTTGTAAGTGTTTCCTTGAAGAATCCATAAATATCATCCTTTTTTGGATCAAATCCACTTTCCATACACCATTAAGAATGACACCGTTGATGGCGTTCTTCCTTAATCTTCCTTTTAATACCGTGCGAAAATCTTTGGAATTTTCTTCGCATTCTAAAGCCCAATGAATTCTGGTGAATTCTGAAATGCTCATATGTGTATATGCACATACTTGATGACATTAGAAGGAGGGAAGTTTCCATTTGATTGGAATCATTTATGGTAGTTATGTCTGTTAAGGTAAAAGATTTAATTGGATTGTTATTAAGATATTTACAGTATTTAAAATTTTTAGTTATGAAAATTTAGTTTTAAATGTTTCCATATTTATTTAATTCCATGTCTTTATTTCTTCTTCTATTTTGTGAGTTTCAATAGATTTATGTTATCTTTCTTTTTTCTTTTCCCAATTGTCCAAACATTAATAGATTTATTATAGAAACTTTATGAATTTGAATTCATTTGGAAAAATAATCTTAAGTAAACAATAAAGATAATATGATAAATATGGAAATTATTTAAAATAATTTTATAAATATTCAATTTCGTAAAATAGAAATTTATTTTGTATAATATGTCATTTTTTCGTGTGATGGTTTTGTCACACAGATTAATGTATTTCACTTCCAGTATAATACATTTCACATGCGGTCTAATATATAACCCACACAATTTAATACAATTTACTTTCAGTTTAATACATATCTCGCACAATTTAATACATTTTACTTTCAGTTTAATACATATCTTACACAGATTAATACAATTCACTTCCATTTTAACATATATCCCACACTGGTTTAATACATTTAACTTTCAGTTTAATCATTTAGCATCCAATTTAACACATAACCCATACAAATTAATACAGTTCACTTCCAGCTTAACATGTATCTCGCTCAATTTCATAAATTTCTCACATTGTTTCCATATTCATCCTTGCTTTGATCCTTTTGCATTATAGATTTGCTGCCACTTTTTTTTCTCGTACTCATCTCACCATAATTGGCAACCTTGTGAGAGGTATCCTACATAGATATCCTCACGTTTCATTGCCATGTCTGCATATTATGTTCCAAAAAATTTTCTTAGTTCAACACAAATAGTTCGTTATACCATATAAATATATTTTAATTTCATACAACTCATTTATACTTTAATACAATACCAAAACTCAAGACTAAAGACTCAAAACTTATGCAAAACCAGAAGCATATAAATAAAATCTAGAAGCATATAAATAAAGCCCAAAAGCATACAACAAAATCATACAAATAAAGCCTGGAAGCATATATATATATATATATATATATATATATATATATATATATATATATATATATGTATGTATGTATGTATGTATGTATGTATGTTTCTTAGACTTTCACAAACTATAATCATGCGAATAAAATCCACCCACACGTGCACACACACACACACTTAAATGTACATATGTACTTTGTTCTTTACAAAACTAGAAGCATACATCTAAAATCCAAAATGTACATATATATTTTTATTTTTTGCGGACCCGAGAGCATACATATAAACCCTAGAAATATACATATATATCTGTATTCTTTACAAAACTAAAAGCACACATATAAAGTCCAAAAATATACATATATATTTGTGTTTTTACAAACACAGAAGTGTACATATAAACATCAGAAGCATACATATATATACTTATGTTCTTTATAAACCTAAAACATACATATAAGTCTCAGAAAAATACATATATATTTGTGCTCTTTATAAATCCAGAACATACATATAAAAACCAGTAGCATGCATCTGCACAAATTCATGTTATTTTGCAATATAAAACACAAATCATGGATTTTTTTATCATGGACCTCAAAAAATAATACGGACTTTTTGTTTCTTGGCTAGAATCGATGTCTTAGCCATTATCATCCACCGTACTCACTTCCTAAACCTTTGGAGGCTTGGGGACCAACTGCCGATGTGTTTCTTACCCTTTTCTCGCATGATTATCCCAACTGTCGTCACCCTTCATCGCCACCGTCACCTTCCGCCAAGCCATTCCTCGTCACAAGCACCTTTTGTGTGGTTCTGGGAATCTTAGCTGAATGATGGCTAGTTCTATGATCGAGAGAGTAGAGAAATGTATGGGGAGGGTTTAGACTTCCTTACAAATTTTTTTTGGAACACGTTTGTACGGAAAGGGGAGAAGTTATGGTAATTGCCTGTCTTGGTTCCTAATTATTCACACATCCTCCATTTTTTTAAAATATAAATGGCAAGAAATCGTCAAAACACAAATAGTGTTATATATTTATATTTACACATATAAGTATAGCCTCAAATTTCATGGATTCTAGATTTTTGCCTTAACTGACTATCCTTGAGTTCAAGAGCCCACTAAAGTTCTTTCGAATTGTTGTGCCTCAACAAAGCTTCCTGCTCGTTTAATTCCTTCACCGCATCTGCTGCATCCCAGGTTACTTATTTTTGTTTGAGGTTTTCAATCTTCATTTCTAGTTTTTCAAATTCTAATTTGCTCCAGCCTTTTACAACTCCTTTTAGCTTTTAAACTTGTCATTTAAGACAAAAACCTGGTTTTCCAACAAGCTCTTTGTCCTTTAATATACTAATCAACAGGTCATGAAATCCTTTATGCTTCATCCAGAAATCAAAAAATTTGAAGGTTGTAGGCCTAAAATCAAAACATTTTAGTTTTAATAGTAGGGATCGATAGTGATTTGAAATCAACCTTTCTAAAGCCACAACAATCAAATTTGGCCACTATTCTATAAACTTCTCTGGCACCAAGAATTTATCCATTTCACTCATTTTTTAGCCAACTTTATTAAACCATGTGAATTTTCTTCCCCCAATTTGTAGGTCTTTTAACTCCATTTACTTAATGAAAGAGTTGAAATGACCAGCAACTTTATCATCAAACGCACTCCCTTTTCTGGCAACAGTCCTTACCTCATTTCCTCTGGTTTTTCTAGATGGCTTCTCACAAATCAATGCAAGAGGTGCTAGCACTAGTCATGCTTCCCAACTTCCCACTAAGGGACCATCATGGAAGTAGGGTCCTCTTATGAGTCCTTCATGCCCAATCTCGAGGGAATGGGAAAAGCTAAGACATCCCTAACTCTTGGCACATTGGTCACAAATCAGAAGGGATTCTTTTGGCCTAATAACGTGGTGACCATTCTGAAGAAGTTCTAGGCAATCGAGGATAAGGGTCATCCTGAGGCCTGCATTGAGATTGACATCTTAATGGTCATCATCGCTTAGCTCCAAGCTAGGCTCTGTTTTCTCCTACATCCTCTAGTTGAACATTTTTGCAAGCACTACAAGGTATCACCTTCCTAGTTGGCTCATAATTCCTTCACCTATGTCAAGGCCTTCATTATATCTTACAAGTTGACAATGGTGACTCCCTTTTTAGAAGTTTTCCTCCAATTTATATGCTAGAAATAAAGAAGGATTTCAATTTTTTCCATATTGCCCCCATCAACTATGGGGTTAATAAAGCTTTTCCATTCATTTTTTTTTGCAAATAGTCATGGGTTGATTAGAAGGATTAGTTTTTATTTACTCTGAGGGAGCTCGAATGAAGCTTCCCAAGTGCCTTCGAGTCCATTCAAATCTTCACAATCTTGCCGGGAGCTATATCTGCCTCATTCGAGTCTTTTGGCAGTGGTGCTCCTGGCTCAGTGTTTTGGTGTCCTTCCTTCTTTTTATTTCACTTAGGTAGGTCTTATTTAGTAGCTTGAGAATCTCGTAAACTCACCATATAGCTCCGTCATACTAAAACCTGGTCTACATACACAGTGATGTCACTTATAAAGGTCACCATTTAATATATGGTTGAATGTGAAACCAGAACTGCACCAACCTCCTAATGATGCCATTATATGACGATGGCACTTTTAGGACTAGCAATTTTGACATATGGGAGTCGCATACGGCCTTTCTACCCTCCCTAATGCCTATCAACATAAGCGGTGGCCTAACCGTCCTTAGTGTTGGCTTCTCCTTCTGTCCAACTCCATATATAGGCCTTAGGATAGGTGCCAGTGAGGATCTCAGGGCCCTAATATTGTCTAGGAAATCATGAAAAAGAACATTAGATTTGGCCTTTACATCCAAATAAACTCATTCAACATCAAAATTATTAATTCTTGTAGTGATGACAATTGGGTTCACATGGGGGACCAAGATATGAGGCCCATTAGCTCTCGTTAGGATATTACAGCATCGGTCATTTCCAGCTGGGCAATCTCATGTCCTTAACACTTTTAAGCCAAGGAGAATTATCCCTTTGTGATCATATGGATGACCCCTATAGGTGGGCCTGAATTCCTGTAGTTGTCTCTGGCTAGAGAATGGGTCATTTCCTTTCTACATCCTTTACCCAATCACCATAATCCTCATTTCTTTTATTGGGCCTCTATTGTTGCCATCGAAAAGTAGACTTTGTCTTATCCAAATACTTCTGTAATTTCCTAGCTTGTATCATTTCTTTGAGAAGCAATTCCAACTGCCAACAATCCTCTATATCGTGCTCTTTGTATTTATGGTAGCAACTGTATTTCTTTAGGTTCTTCTTGTTCGTAGGGCCCATAGATAGAGGCCATCTCGATACCATATATTTCCTCTCCAATACATATAATAAGTTTACCCTAATTTCCTTTAGCTGAGGCAACATAGGATTAGGTTATTGGGGTTTTACGCCCCTGCTCCCCTACTCCTCTTCCTTGATATGGACAATACTTCCCTCAATTTAATTGTTCCTTCTCTGGCACTGGTCAATTAAACTCCTTTACGTACATTTATCTAGTTTCTCAATCAAGAAATTCTTTGATATTCAACATGTGATTCTCATGTAGGTCCCAGGCCAACCTGGAGTCTTTCAACAAACATTGAGTTATGGTAACCAAATGTAATTTGGGGGGAAAATCTTAGATCTAAATGGCCCGACCATTAAATATTTATATGAAATCCCTTAAGGATTCATTTCTACCGTGCCCAATCTTTAGTAGGTGGGAAATTGTATTGGGTGTTAGCCTATTTCCTAACAAATGTGAAAGGAAAGCTTGAGAGAGATCTCTAGAGGACTAGAAGTGACACGTCATTAGTTCCAAACCATGAAACCATAGTTCCTGTCAAGGAAGAGTTGAACACACAACACATGATTGTATCAAAATGCTCTTTCAAGTTTCATGGAGCTTGTATAATGTTGCATATGGTTTGACTGGATCAGTAAGGTCATCATAGGTGTCAATCTTTGGCATCCTAAAGCCATCCAATGTAGGAACCAATACTTGTCATAGGAGGTTCTATTCTTCATAGAAGTTGTTCAATTTGATCTAGCTTTTGTAAAATAGTGCTGATATCGTCATCAGCAGGGCTGTCAGATCACAGTTGGGACATTGGGGGCTTAGTGATGAGAGTTTACGATGGGGGGTCCCAAAGTAAAGCCTGTCAACCCTTGTTAAGTACCATGTAGCTTTCAGCAACTTCCTCAGGTTGCTTGGGTAGGGTTCTTCATATCTCCTACTATCCAATAGTCTTTAGTTGCTCAAAGAATGCATGTTGGGAAGCCTAAAATTGGTTATTGCCTAGAGCAGAGGCTCTTTCTTTTCAAGGTTCTCATGGTGGCATTGAGGGCTCCTCACATTCATCCCCCATAAACTGTGCCAACATTCTATGTGTCTATGGACGCTCTTGGGGGATTAAGCATATCCTTATTTGACTATCGTGCTTGTTCTTAGGGTGACCTTAGTCCATATGAGAGCTCATGGTATTCACCATTAAGTTTACACAAACGGCACCAAATTGATGGCCAATGTGGTACTAATTTAACAATGAGAACTAGCCTTGGAGCTTTTGGATGTTATACCAGAGATCCTCCATTCAAATATTATGTTAGAGCCTCAAGATGTTTACCTAGGGAAAACCCTCTGATGATTAAGTCAATCTTAAAAAATGTTGAGCAATAGTAGGGGTAATGTCATTATTGTACGTAACTTAGGGTTTCTGAAGGGACTCCCCTTATATAGTGGTAGAGGAAAACAACAGGGTTTGTTCTTAGATAGGAATGATCCCATAATAAGGAAATTTTGTCACCGTCTTTATCAATTTTCTTTTTATCTATTCCATTTTGGGCCTCTTAGGTCATCAAGCATAGGCCTCTCTAATTATTTGGCCTTAACATGAGCTTATTTTGTGCTCATATGGTATTAATACTATATTTAGTTTTAAAGAAAAGACATATTGTTCTAGCTATAAGAAATTATTGCACATGATAATCAGAGTTTGAATTGAATTGGTTGCACTTATCGACAAATTAACTCTGTACAGAAGGTAATGTTGGTTTCAGATAAAAATTTAAGATATTATTATTAAGATTGCTATAATATATTCTATTTAAAAATATTCACACACTAATTGCTAATTGTTAATTTTAGTGGCAGGTGTTATAAAACCACGAGTTATAAATTTATAACCCTTAAACACCCGTAAGCGAACGGAATCGTCGTATACTTCAAGGTAAATAAGGGTATCGTCGCAAGGGAATTTAGTGATTCTACTTAGCTTCAAAAATCAAGTTGTTCGAGTTGCTTGACTTAAAACTTGTGAGAAATGAATCTAAAGAAGGAAAAAGATCCTAAAGAGAAAACTTAGAATTAAGGCACTACCTCCCCAAGGTTCCACTCCTACCACTTGCTAGCCAAGTAAGTTTATCTTCTAGTATGACTTCCCATGTGTGGTTAAGAGGATCTCGCCTCAAGAACTTCTTTCTCAAGATGGGTTCTTGCTCACCCTCAACTAACTTGGGCTTTACTCAAGTGCCAGTTTAACTTAGAGTGGTTGAAGAGTTAGACCTCTTTTTGACTCCTAGTGATCACCTAGATTATCTCTAATTCAAATTAACACTACGCCCCTTCCATTTATCTTAATCACCTAAGGAACCATTCTCAAAACTTAAGTGAACTAGCAAATGGGGGTATGATGGCCCACATCATTCAATCAATGAGCTCAATGAAAGGGACAACACAAGAGAATCTCATACATAACCATAAAACAAAACATTAAGTAGCAAGGTAAGGAATGTCACCCTAGAGAGATAGAATGAACTACTCACAACTCATACTAAACATCATTCAAATCCCACAATAAAAGAAAAGATAACATCCATGAAAATCCACAAACTAAAAAAAAAGGTAGAAGAAACCCAAGGCCTTCAAAGATGAAGCTCCCAAAAATGATCACCCCTTTCTAGTTCCAAAATCGCTCCCTTGATGATCCACGAAAATCCAAGAGTGATTAGAGCTCCAAAATCAGCCAAGATACCCCTTTGCTCTTCTTTTCCTTTCCTATTTATACTTCCTCTCCCTTAAACCCTAAAAGGGATAAGGATTACTCCAAAATGTCCAGCTCATCAGGTAGGAGGAGTGGGGGGACCAGCAAAAACGTGATCATTCGACGAAACAGAGTAACATTGGTGACGCGTCACCATTCTGGGTCGACTTCTAACGACACGTCGCCAGGTGAGCAAAAAATGTTCAGAACAGTGATGTCTTTGGCGACGCGTCTCCCATTCTTCATGATTTCTGGCGACGCGTCGCCAGCCTTGCTTGTGTTCTTTTTCCTCTTCTTTTGTTCAAATCGCCCTTCCGCTCGAGTCCACAACATTGTCCCAACCTGAAGTGAGCCAAGGAAAACAGGGAACACTAAGATCCAGAAGAGAATTTATAAGAAAATGTCAGTCAAAGTTATCGAAAAAATAACACTTAGACCATGAATTTACGCACTTAACAAATTCCGCTAAACTTAAACCTAAGCTAGTCCCTAGCGACCTATCCCCTAAAACACACACATAGCAAAGAGACTACAATGCTGACCACGTGCTGCATCTAAACTTCAATGATTAGTTAGTTTGACTTCAAAAGAAGAAATGATGACTAAGGAAAGAGAAGGTTAGCTGCCTAAGGTGGAGCCCTTAGGGGTACGACCCCCCTAAGTTTAATTAACTTTTCACTAGAGAAGTTGTGCCATCTAACTTGGGGCTTGCACTAAGTTCTTTTCCAAAAGCTTGCCAAAAATACCTAACACCCTCAACTTTATTCAAAGCTCATATGGTTTTGTTTTCGAGAGAAAGTGACGGGTTAGGGGTTCAGAAAAGGGGAGGAACTAGATGATAGCTTTCAGGATAGAGTTAGTGAGGCGATCGAAATAAAATCAAGTGCTTACAAGAAACAATCAAGTTGAACAAGCATCAACCAACAATCACCAACCCATTACACTCATTAGCTAACTACTATTTCCTCTTCATGTATTTAGCCGTTTAGTAAGTGGATAAACGGGAGCTCCGCCTAAGCCCAAGCTACTAACTTAATACAATCCAAGGTGATTTTATTTTATTTACAATCATACTCTTATTTCAAGCATCTTTTCAAGCTGTGATCAACTCTTGCCTTAGGAGAAGACCCCAACCTACTTCGATACTAGGAAACAGAGGAGTAGCAAGAATGTGTTTTCTTTTCTTTTCTTTTTTTTTGAAACCACATATCCCTAAACTTGCCATTAATTCCCACCTCATTCAACTCAATGCAAGTTCTTTTAAGCCCAAGATTTTACATTTTCCACCTCAAGTAAACTCAAGAGTATAACAACGGGAAAATGAATACTCAAAATGAATACTCAAGTTTATGCACTATTGTGAGTTTGCTAGGTCCTTAGGTAGGATCTAGATCAAAACTTAGTACAAGGATCTCAAAAGAGACAAGTTCACAGCACAACCCCTAAACTCATTGTATCACATCATCAAGGGTCCACCAAAAGTATCAAAACTAATTTTTCTAAATTCACCAAAGCTTCAAGAGAGTCAAACTAGTAACCACATCCATCTATATGCAACAATGGTCCTCATTGGGTCCTAAAGACACCAAGAAAAACAAAGGACTACCAAAGAGAGTGGACCTATATGCTTCTATATGCACCCTACATGCAATAACCACAAATATTTTAAATCCTAGCAAAACAACTAAGCCTAGAAAAACAAAGACAAACACAAGCAAAGAGGCCAAGTATGATAGTCAAACAACCACTCCCCCCCAAACTTAAAGATAGCATTGTCCTCAATGGAAAAGTGGGTATTCAAGAATCATACCTGGGGGCGGGAGTTCCCGCTCCTACTAGTCCTCGCCTATGTCATCGTGGCCGGAAGACCCACCAGCCGGTGGAAAAGAGGAAGGACCTTCCGACGGATCACGGGGAGGGCCAAAGTGTGGGTAAAATGGCGGTGGATGGCTTGAGGGGTGCGGCATGTACCACTGGTATGCCGAGGGGTGGAAGTGTGGTGGAATGGGTAGGACAGGAGGGTATTCTGGTGGGAGCTTCCGCTGCTGCTGCTGCTGCTGGTGGCTCCAGCGGACTTGCCCGGAAAAAGATTCCTAGTTATCGGCAATAAGGGAGATGCCCTCATGAATCTCTTTAGCAAACGAAGCAAAGGAGCCACCAACTGATTCAAACCGGGCTACGGACTCTTCATGCTGCTCTCGCATCATCAAGTACATTTTGTTGAGTGCTACGGCCAAAGAGGCCGGAGTCGTAGTAGCCGGGTCAACTAACTGATCAAAAGCCCCTTGAAAGGGCTCCTGAAACTGCTCCTGCAACTGCTCTTGTTCTTCCTCTTCTTCTTCCACTTGCTCTTGCTCATGTACGGCATCCTCTTCCTCTTCCTCTGACACTACCTCCTGGACGCCCTCCGAAGCACCACTAAGCTTATCCACTGAGATTGGCCTAATGACTAAAGTTATCTTCGAGGGGTCCTCCATGTCAACACCGACCCTCAGTAATAATGTAATGACTAGCTGAGGGAAAGGCAGGTTTCCCCGTTTTGACTTGGCGGCGCGGATGAGATGCTGAAGGATGAGATGGCTGACGTTGATCTGAAAGTCACAAGCAATGCAATATAAGATCTCCAAGTGATCCGGGGTGACTTCCCGAACATGAGTAGTCGGGACGAAGCGGGAGGAGATGAAGTAGTTCCATGCTTTCATCTCTGGAGGGAGAGCTGAAGAGCTGAAATAGAGTTTCCTGCCAGACTGGTCCCGGCTCAGTGTCCAATTGACCTGGTGACCGCATACTACTTGAGTCTGCTGCTCAAGAGAAGCCTCCTTGAATTTTCCTCCAATCAAGGGGTTGATGTTGAAGAGCTCATTGATAACTGTATCCCCATAGTGCACAGCATGTTTTCACACAAAGCAAGCCTTGGCTCGATAATTCAGGTAGTAGGCTCCCATCAAGTTGGCATAAAATTCCATAATGAGGATCTTGGACACTTCCACTTGAGAATGAGCAACCCATTGCTACCATCCTCGCCTCTCCACGACTCTTAATATCCCCTCATTTTCTTTCTTTGAGAAGTCGAAGCCTCGTTCCGGTGTGAGCTTGCGATTCACAAATCCCTCAAAGTAGTTGTTCACCCACGAAAACACAAAGCAAAATGTATCATAGGGAGGTTCTTGTGGCTCTTCTTGACGAATCCTCTTCCCCCTCCCCTTTTCTTTCAAAGAGTGAACGGGCACTGACTTGCGAGGCATGTTTCCGACAAAACCACAAGAAATAATTCAGCATCTTTTACATAAAAAAAGTAAAAGAACGAAGGATTAACCTTCCCCACCACAATTCACAACTTGAAGTTGACAAGCCATAGAAGAAAAGCTCATGAACATCCATTATCTTACTACAAGTCCATCCTAGGTGTTCTAAGATATTGCACCAAGCATTATAAGAACCATGCATATTGGTATTGGACCACTAAACAATACACACTTACTCATTGAGCAAATCATCAAGAAAAATTGATGTGACAATCACTAGTTGTAGGCTCATGAACATATAAGCAAGGAGAATCCCATCAAGGTCCATACAAACATGTGGCTTTTGAATCAAATAAAAAACATGCTCCCGGGTGCAAAGTTATCATTCAATCTTGTACTATGTAACACCTAGATGCATTATGCTCAAAGAATTGAGGGAAACTAGTACCACACAAAGCCACATTGTTGTGCAAAATACCTATGGAGGGAGTCAAATTACACTTTTTCCGGAAACGCTCAAACTCAACATCAATCAATCCAAGGCAAATTGATAACAATGCAAGATTGACCCACTCCTATTTCAACTAGATTCCAAGTTTATAATCAATCAAACAACATGAACATGCATAATCAAGAAGTTGCCATGAAAATTCGCAGCCCTTGTTGAGAGAGAAATTCTAACCTTGATTTCTAATCCAAATTCAAAGTCCTATGCACAAAACACTTCCCATAAATACATGCATCCATGTCAATACGAATTCAAGCATGAAATCCATGAGAATCAAGCAAAATCAAGTAATTTTCAGAATCTTCAGAAGCCAGCACCATTCACCCCAAATCTCATCTCAAAAACGCAGAAAAGAGGAAGAAGAAGAGAGGAACTTACTTGATTAGAGTCTTGATGAGAGGAATCAACACCAAAAGATCAAACTGTGATGCTTACGGAAGGGTTTGGGTTTGAAAGTTGAGAGGTTTGGTTGGTGGAAGAGCAATGTAAAAGTGAGAAGAGTAAAAAAAATGCGAGGTTAAAATAGCAGTTCCAGTCTTGGCGACGCGTTGCCAACGTTATAGTCGTTCTGGAGTTTTTTGTGAAAGTTGGCGAAGCGTCGTCGTCGCCAATGTCTCGAAAACATCCTTTTATTTGTAAAACATTTGTAAAATAACCCCTAATCTTTGTATCCTAACTCTCTTACCCTTTGGAAATTCAAAACATGGCACCTCCTTAAGTTGAGACAATGTTGTCCATTCCCCACACTTTCCTTCCAACGGGTCTCCCGTTCCTACAAACACACAAGAAAATACCAAATAAGCATAGAATCACAAAGGACTACGCAATCTAACTAATGAAAAGGAAAACAAGAAATAATGAGCATCGGGTTGCCTCCCGACAAGCGCTTGGTTTTACGCCTCTAGCTAGGCGCCTTTAAGAAGCTATTTCAAAGGTCGGGTTCGGCCAAGACGGTTTGACCGATGTGCCTAAGTTCATCACCATAGTAGGGCTTGATTCATTGGCCGTTGACTTGAAAGATGCATCCATCTTGTCCTTTAAGCTCCACCACTCCATACGGTTGCACCTTAACCACCTCAAAAGGACCCGACCATTTGGACTTTAACTTTCCCGGAAAGAGCCTCAACCTTGAGTTGAAGAGAAGCACTTTTTGACCCGGTTGAAACTTCTTCTTCACAAGAATCTTATCATGCCACAACTTTGTTCGTTCCTTGTATATTCTCGCATTCTCATAAGCATCCATGCGAATTTCCTCTAACTCGTCCAATTGGATAGCTCTCTTCTCTTGGGCACTTTTCAATTCAAAATTGATCTTCTTAACTGCCCAATAAGATTTGTGCTCTAACTCTACTGGCAAATGGCAAGCTTTTTCGAACATGAGGCGGTAGGGTGACATTCCAATCGGTGTCTTGAAAGCTGTCCTATATGCCCAAAGTGCATCACTCAACTTTTGTGACCAATCTTTTCGGTTGATGCCCACCGTCTTTTCCAATATCTTCTTGATCTCCCGGTTCGAAATTTTGGCTTGACCATTTGTTTGTGGATGATATGGAAGTGACACCTTATGCCGCACACCATACTTCACTAGAACTTAAGTCAACATCTTGTTAATGAAGTGTGACCCCTCATCCAAGATAATAGCTCTAGGTGTACCAAACCTTGCAAAAATATTCCTTTGAAGGAACTTAACAACCACATTAGCATCACAAGAAGGGGTGGCAATAGCTTCCACCCACTTAGACACATAATCAACTGCAAGCAAAATTTAATGATTGCTGCATGAAGGAGGAAAAGGGCCCATAAAATCTATACCCCACAAATCAAACACTTCCACCTCAAGAATGTTTTGTAGTGGCATTTCACCCCTCTTAGAAATGTTTCCTAACCTTTGGCATCTGTCACATGTTTTCACAAAAGTATATGCATCTTTAAACAAAGTTGGCCAATAATAATCGGTTTGCAATACCTTACTTGCTGTCTTAGAAGCGCCAAAGTGTCTGCCACATGGTGAGGAATGACAATGGTGGAGAACATCCTTCACTTCCTCATTTGATATGCATCTTCTTATGATTTGGTCAGCACACCGGCGGAAGAGGAAAGGTTCATCCCAAAGATAATGCTTGACGTTGGCTTGAAATTTCTTCTTTTCTTGGTAAGACAAGTTTGGTGGCAAGACTCCACAAGCTAGATAGTTTACATAATCCACATACCAAGGTATCTTATCTTCCACCTTGAATAAACTTTCATCCGGGAAGTGCTCTTGAATAGGACAGTCGAATGGTTGTTCTTGGCCTTCCAATCTAGATAAGTGATCGGCCACAAGGTTTTCACATCCTTTCTTGTCCTTAACCTCCAAGTCAAATTCTTGAAGCAAGAGAATCCATCTTATAAGTCTTGGCTTGGCATCCTTCTTGGTGAACAAATATATAATTGCCGCATGATTGGTGTGCACCACAACCTTAGAACCCACAATATAGGATCGAAACTTATCCACCGCATATACCACCACCAAAAGCTCATTCTCCGTAGTGGTATAATGTTGTTGAGCTCCATCTAAGGTCTTGTTAGCATAGTAAATTACTCGAAAAAGCTTGTCCTTCCTTTGCCCCAATACCGCCCCCACGGCGAAATCGCTAGCATCTCACATAATTTCTAATGGTTCCTCCCAATTAGGTGCAATCACCACCGGTGCACTCACCAATTTCTCCTTCAAATTCTTAAATGCCTCCAAACAGTTTTCATCAAAGTGAAAAGGCACATCCTTCTCAAGTAAGTTGCATAACGGCTTAGCAATCTTGGAAAAATCTTTAATAAATCTCCGGTAAAAACCGGCATGACCGAGAAAACTTCTCACCCCTTTCACATTAGAGGGTGGTGGCAATTTTTCAATAGCTACAATCTTAGCTTTATCCACCTCCATGCCTTCACAAGAAATTTTAAGCCCAAGCACTATTCCCGAATTAACCATGAAATGGCATTTTTCCCAATTCAAAGCTAAATTAGTTTTTTGACATCTCTTCAAGACAAGAGCTAAGTTATCCAAGCATGCATCAAAGGAATCCCCAAAAACTAAAAAATCATCCATAAATACCTCCATACACTTCTTCACTATATCGGAAAATGTAGCCATCATGCATCGTTGGAAGGTTGCCGGAGCATTGCAAAGTCCGAATGGCATTCTTCGAAAGGCATATGTACCCCAAGGACTAGTGAAAGTAGCCTTCTCTTGATCTTTCGGTGCTATAGCAATTTGATTATACCCCGAATAACCATCCAAGAAGCAATAAAATTCATGTCCCGCTAGCCTACCCAAAATTTGGTCAATAAAAGGAAGAGGGAAATGGTCCTTCCGGGTAGCCTTGTTGAGCTTCCGGTAATTAAAGCATACTCTCCATTTGGTAACCAACCTAGTAGAAATCCATTCATTGTTATTGTTACCCACCACGGTTGTACCACCTTTCTTAGGTACCACTTGCACCAGACTCACCCATTGAGAATCTGGAATTGGATAAATAATGCCAGCGTTGAGCAATTTCACAATCTCCTCTTTGACCACTTCCTTCATCTTCAGATTTAACCTTCTTTGGGCTTCAATGGAAGGCTTAAAGTCATCTTCCATAAGAATTTTGTGCATGCAAATTTCTAGGCTAGTTCCCTTGATGTCGGTGATAGACCAAGCTATCGCCCTTCTATGGTCCCTCAAGACTCGAATCAATCTTTCTTCCTCCAAAGGGGTCAAAGTAGAAGAAATAACCACCGGGAGGGAATCCCCATTGCCAAGATAAACATACTTAAGATCATTTCGTAATGGTTTTAATTCCAACTTGAGCTCTTCCTTGATTTCACAAGAAAAAAGTTGTTCTACCCTTTTTCATGAAGGTTGCAACCTCCCACAAGAATCAAGAGTTGTCAATATGCTCATCACTTCATGGTCTTCCTCACCACATGCATTTTCAAACACTAACGCTCTTCCAATAAGATCCTCTATAAATAACAAATCTCTTCTCTCTTCAATACAAGAATCAATCACATCAATCATATAACACTTAGGCACCTCATCATCAATAGATTTCATGGCTTGAGCAAGATTAAAAGCAATTTCCTCATTATTAGCTCTCAAGGTAAGGCTACCTTTTTCTAAATCTATGATGGCCTTCCCAGTGGCAAGGAATGGTCTCCCAAGTATGATCGGCATGTTCCGGTCTTCCTCCATGTCCAACACTACAAAGTCTACCGGATATATAAAATTGCCAACTTTAACCAAGACATCCTCCAATACACCTTTTGGAAAGGTGAATGACCTATCCGCCAATTGGAGACAAATTGATGAGGGTTTCACCTCTCCAAAACCAAGGCTTTTACAAATGGATAAAGCATCAAGTTAATACTAGCCCCAAGATCACATAAAGCCTTGTCACAATGGAAAGACCCAATATCTAGGGGAATGGCAAAGCTCCCCGGATCTTTGAGTTTTTGAGGCATCTTCCTTTGAATGATAGCACTTGCTTTCTCTTTCATTAAAATGAGTTCGTTGTCAAGGAACTTCCTCTTTTTGGTAATCAACTCCTTAAGGAACTTGGCATAAGAAGGCATTTGATTTAATGCCTCCAAGAAGGTGATATTAATCTCCAATTTTTTGAAAATTTCAAGAAACCTCATGAATTGAGTATCCTCCTTCTTGGGCTTGTACCTTTGGTGATATGGAAGGGTGGGTATGTGCTTGGTTGCTTCCTCTTGTGTGGATGCATTTTTCGCCTTGACCCTTGAGCTATCTTCCTCGCTTGAAGGTGTTGACACTTGAACATCTCTAATTTTCTCCAATGAGGTAGGCCCTTGAAAAGGATATTCTTCTTGAATGGGTGATTTCTTAGTTTGCGTCACCACATTCTTCCCACTTCTAAGAGTAATACTTTGGTAAGACTCCCTTGGGTTGACATCTGTATCATTAGGTATGAACTTGCCTTTGTGAAGTTGCCTCATAGAAGTTGCTAGTTGGCCCATTTGGGTCTCCAAATTCTTGATTGATGCTTGACTATTAGCTTGCATAGTCTTCATTTCATCCTCCAATGCACCGATCTTTTTGTTTTGTCCACTTGCCATCCCCGTCACTTCATGCATGAACTCTGCCATCATACCCTTCATGAAATCTTTCAATGATGCTTCCGCTTCATTAGAGGTTCCACCTTGGGGTTGCATACCACCTTTGGGATTTGAGTAATTGAATCCCTCATGTTGACGACTCCTTGGGAAAAAGTTCCCTCCTACTTGCTTGGGTGGGTAGGGATTCCGATAACCCACAAAGTTTACATCTTCTACTTCATCCACATCCTCACTAGCCATGGCTTGTTGCAATTTCCCCTATCTTGATTTTTTGACAACTTGGCTACCATGCTAGTGAGTGCCGAAAGTTGTGCTCGGAGGGATGTGTCTTTGTTTATCTTATACAATCCATTCCCCTTCCTTGGGGTCTATTTTCCGCTAAGCTCAAGACTTTTGGCCATGTTGTTCAATAACTCAAAGCATTCCTCCACTTCTTTAAACAATAAGAACCCACCAGCAGCGGCATCAACTTGCAATCGAGTATTCAAACTCAAACCATTGTAGAAGAGGTGAAGTTGGTGAGCTTGATCAATGTCTTGAGTTGGAACCCTTTTCACCATCCTCTTGAAACGCACCCATGCCTCGGCAAGTGACTCCCATTCATTTTGCCTAAATGCCAACAATTCATTCTTAAGCTCAAATGCTTTTTGAGATGGAAAGAACCTCAGAATAAAAGCATCATATAACTCTTGCCAAGTATGAACCGAAGTAAGCTCCAAATTCTCAAACCATTTCGATGCTTCATCCACAAGAGAAAAGGGGAAAAGTCTCATCCTTTTCGCATCTTCACTTACACCGTCCAAATCAAAAGTATCACATAGACGAACAAACCTCTTGATATGGTTGTTTGGATCCTCATCAAGGGTTCCTCCGAATGGATGTGCTTCCACCAATTGGAGAACATGGCTAGGAATCATAAAAGCTCGCCCTCGAAGCGGCGCCAGTCTTATCATGTTGTCTTGGTCTTCCACTCGTTGCAGGCAGAAGTAATCGAGCACCGGTCTACCTCTTCTTCTAGCACCATTTCCATTGTCCATTACCTCTTCAACTCCATTGTGATCCATGGCTTTGACATTTCTATCCCGACCAAAGTTCCTCATATCATTTTCTTGATTTCCTTCCATGTTGACGGAATCGATGGAACTAGTATCGCCTTCTTCAATCACCTTGCTTCTTAGCCGCAGTTCTCGCAAGCTTCTTTCAATCTCGAGATCAAGTGGTAGGAAGTGAGGACAAGAGGTCCGGGTCATGCACTAGATATTCCTCCAAATCAACCACAAACAAAGAACACACTAACTATAAAGACTAAAATCAAGTGAACAAGAGCAACCAATTTTCAATAACCAGGATAAAAATCAAAATTGAAATAAATTCCCCGGCAACGGCGCCAAAAACTTTGCTGTAAAACCAAGAATTATAAATTTATAACCCTTAAACACCCGTAAGCGAACAGAATCATCGTGTACTTCAAGGTAAATAAGGGTATCCTCCCAAGGGAATTTAGTGATTCTACCTAGCTTCAAAAATCAAGTTGTTGGAGTTGCTTGACTTAAAACTTTTGAGAAATAAATCTAAAGAAGGAAAAAGATCCTAAAGAGAAAACTTAGAATTAAGGTACTGCCTCCCTAGGGTTCCACTCCTACCACTTGCTAGCCAAGTAAGTTTATCTTCTAGTATGACTTCCCATGTGTGGTTAAGAGGATCTCACCTTAAGAACTTCTTTCTCAAGATGGGTTCTTGCTCACCCTCAACTAACTTGGGCTTTACTCAAGTTCTAGTTTAACTTAGAGTGGTTGAAGAATTAGACCTCTTTTTGACTCCTAGTGATCACCTAGATTATCTCTAATTCAAGTTAACACTATGCCCCTTCCATTTATCTTAATCACCTAAGGAACCATTCTCAAGACTTAAGTGAACTAGCAAATGGGGGTATGGTGGCCCACATCATTCAATCAATGAGCTCAATGAAAGGGACAACACAAGAGAATCTCATACATAACCATAAAACAAAACATTAAGTAGCAAGGTAAGGAACGTCAACCTAGAGAGATAGAATGAACTACTCACAACTCATACTAAACATCATTCAAATCCCACAATAAAAGAAAAGATAACATCCATGAAAATCCACAAACTAAAAGAAAGGGCAGAAGAAACCCAAGGCCTTCAAAGATGAAGCTCCAAAAAATGATCACCCCCTTCTAGTTCCAAAATCGCTCCCTTGATGATCCACGAAAATCCAAGAGTGATTAGAGCTCCAAAATCAGCCTAGAGACCCCTTTGCTCTTCTTTTCCTTTCCTATTTATACCTCCCCTCCCTTAAACCCTAAAAGGGATAAGGATTACTCCAAAACGTTTAGCTCATCAGGTAGGAGGAGTGGGGGACCAGCAAAAATGTGATCTTTTGGCGAAATAGAGTAACGTTGGCGACGCATTGCCATTCTGGGTCGACTTCTGGCGACGCATTGCCAGGTGAGCAAAAAATGTCCAGAACAGTGATGTCTTTGGCGACGCGTTGCCAATTCTTCATGATTTCTGGTAATGCGTCACCAGCCTTGCTTATGTTCTTTTCTCTCTTCTTTTGTTCAAATCGCCCTTTCGCTCGAGTCCGCAACACCGTCCTAACCTGAAGTGAGCCAAGGAAAATAGGGAACACTAAGATCCAGAGGGGAATTTATAAGAAAATGTCAGTCAAAGTTATCAGAAAATTAACACTTAGACCATAAATTTATGCACGTAACAGCAGGGCAAGGATATAATACTCTTGAAGCATGTCATATACTCAAACTTTATATTGATTTACTATTTTGCCACTATTACAAGAATTTTATTTTTCACACAGTTTCCCTTCCCTTCTATTTGTGTGGATGTTTTTCACCTTTCAAACTTTTTTCTCCTTATCCTTTCTCTTTATCACCAATTTTGAGTTGTTTACTAGCTAGAGTTCTGGCGATGGTGGAACAGCAGAGAAACAACAATTGATGAAACTAGGAGGTCACTGTTTTCAAGTGATTACCTGCAAATCATCTACCCCATCAGACAAATGCAGGAAGAGCTCAATCCATGCCACAAATTGATGGAATAGCAAAGGAACTATAGCCACATTGGTGGGTGAGGGCTGAGCCAGTTTGCTGCTGGTTAGCCAGTCTCGATCTCTGTCACCTTTAATCCATAGAAATTATAGGTATAAAGGTCTGATTAAAGTTGAGATATCAAATAAGATGAATTGGAAATAGGGATGAAAATTTGAATACAAATAGAAATTTAACAACAAAAAGAAGTTTGACATTGTTAAGGTTAAGAAACAGAACACACATAGGAGGAAATCAGTCAATTAAAAGGAATATGGTGATATACACTGAGAAACAGCTCTCCTAGTAGAGATAATCTTGTCACATACAAATGCTAAGCTAGTGAAGCTGTTGTCTATTTTTAATTAATGCTCTAAATCTAAATTCTTGGTTTATGCTTTTATTTGGATTTTATATGTTATTGGTTGTTAGGTTCTCTTTTAAGTTTTTCTTTTGTTTTAGATTTGCCAATTTTTTTTTAGCTAAGAGGCCAATAAAGCTGTTTAATGGTAAAAATTATTGGTCTATCAATATGTTGCTCTATTTTGTAAAAAATATCATTTCATTTATATAAATGTATTGTTCTATAATATGATATTCACTTTCATAAGAAATGTTGTATTGTAATAATGTTGTTCCATTCAAGGAAGAAGTATTGTTTTGTTCAAATAAATGTGTTGCTCTATAATATGTTGTTCATTTTGTAAGATATGTTATTCATAAAAAGTGACATTTTGTTCAGTAAGAAGTGCTATTTTATTCACAAAAATGTGTTATTCTGTAATATGCTGTTTATTTTGTAAAATGTGTTATTTATAAATTGTGATATTTCATTTAGTAAGAAGTATTGTTTTATTTATACAAATATGTTGTTTTGTAATATGTTGTTCATTTTATATAGGGCTGAAAACGAGCTGAGCCAAACCGAGTAGTAAAGTGTTCATGTTCGGCTTGAATTAATTATCGAGCTTGATATTTTGTTCGTGTTTGGATTGAAAACAATACGAATGAGCTTTTATCTGAACGAGCTCGAATCGAGCTCGAGCTGTTCGCTTAAATTAAGGAAAAAATATAAAATTAATTCGAGTCGAGTCGAGTAGCAAGCAATTCAAGCTTTGTTTGAATTGTATATCGAGCTTTAAATTTTGTTCAGGCTTGGCTTAATAATTATTCGAACGAGTCACGAATGAGCTTTAAATCGAGTTGAACTCGAGCTGACCTCGAGCTGTTTGTTCATTTTTTCACCCCTAATTTCATAAGAATTATTGTTCATAAAAAATGTTGTTCCAGTTAGTAAAAAATGTTGTTCTATTCATAAAAATGTATTGCTCTTATAAATGTGTTGTTCTACTAGATGTTGTTCATTTCATAAGAAATACTGCTCATAAAAAATATTGTTCAATTCAATGAGAAATGTTGTTCCATTTAGACAAATATTTTGTTCTATAAGGTGTTGTTCATTCATTACATGTGTTGTCTAAGACATAGTGACAGTTTTGTAAAAAGTGTATTCATTTCATAAGATTTGTTATTCATTTCAGTAAGAAGTGTTATTCTATTCATACCAGTATGCTGTTCCATAAAGTGACATTCATTTTATAAGATGCGTTGTTCAAGATACGGTGACAGTTTTGTAAAATGTGTTGTTCACTTTGTAAGATACGTTGTTCAAGACACAGTGGCATTTTTACAAATATTACAAAAGTGAATGAGTAGCGAGTTGCACCGCGTGTGCTCTATAACTACTCTAAAACAAACCAGAAACAAATTTTCACTGGGTTGTAGGTTAATTCCAAGTTGTTTAAAAGTGACTTACCTAAGCAATTAACTTTACCCTAACAAGTGGTTTTTTTTTTGTTGAAGAGACTGAAGGCTTTTTTGAATAGTGATTTGTGGATCGATTAATGGATCTGCCATCCTCTTCCTTTCTCTTTGAATGGTGAAGGAATTTAAAAGGCCACAAGAAAATCCAACCAAGAGCTAGATTAATGTGAACTCAAAAATGAAAAGTACAAACTTAAAAACCTTAACCTCCTAATAACAAACCTTTCGCCCACACCTTAACTGCCATTTTCATTCTTAGTTACTTGAAACTTTCAGACGCTCCTGCTACTGCTCCACTCAATATTCTTTTCCTTTTCTTTTCTATAGAGTTGGGTTATGGGTGTTTGATTCTTCTTGAGAGTCTGGGATATGGGTTTTCACTCCATCATCTTTTCCCCTGAAATAATAGTTTTAGCTTTTTTCTTTTTTTTAATAATTTTTTTCATTGCTGAAAAAAATAGTGTTTTTTTTAATGGGCTAACAGTAGAATATAATTGAATAACCTAGCAAGCTACTAGAAAGCAGAGGTATAGGTAAAAGCTACACCTAACCCTTATCCTACTAAATAATTGGTATCTACATGGCTAATAGAGGATTTAAGCACCAAGTTACAGTAGAATTTAATTCCTTCATAGTTTAAAATCCAAAATTAAGATAAGGATTTAATCAAAGAAACCATTCCTATGTGATCTAAAAGAGTGTTGTTGAAGATTCGTCTGTTTTGAGCCAACCATTTTTTTTTTGTTTTAAGCGAACCAGACCATCCATATTGTTGATTTCACCATTGCATGCTAAGCTTTGTGCATCAACAATCTTCCAATAGAGAAAGGTGGTTGTGTTAAAAGGAAAAGAGATCTAAAACTCCAACAAAGTTACAACTCCACCATTACAAAACTACACTCCAACACATGAGGTTTTGGAGTGATTGGTGGGTGGGGAAGAAACGATTGATGATTCAATTTCCTAGGTTATATAACTTGGAGTGTGAGAAAAGATGCATGGTGAAGGATAAGTTTTGTAACAATTAGGGAGGGGGCTAGATGTGGAAGAGGAGAATGTTAGGAGTGAGAAAATGTGGCAAATTTGATGAGTTATCATCTTTATTGTGTAATGTTCAGGCACAGAGCAATTCCAAGGATGGTTGGTTGTGTAACCTGGAAGCAAATGGCACATTTTCAGTAAAGAAACTGACACAAATAATTAAAAAGGTGACTACTCTAATTGTTGCTGGTACTCAAGCTACATGATGGCTTTCATGGATACCTCAAAAAGTGAATTTCTTTATTTGGAAAATTCTAGAAAATTGGATGCCAACAAGAAATGATTTCTAAAAAAATGAGTGGAGATAGCTGATGTTTTCTGCCTGATATGCTTACAAGTAAAGGAGTCAACTGAGGATGTTCTATTATGTCGTAGAGCTGTAATAGAAAGATGGAAATAAGTCTATAAGTGGTGGAGCGTGGAACGACTATCATCGCTTAAGATTATAGAAGCATTAGAGGAGCACTTAGATCGATTCCTAAACCAATGACAAAAGAAAGGATGGCAAAAAGTATGTAGCATAACTCTTTGGCCATTGTGGAGAAAAAAAAAGGAAAGTGCATGAGGCATTGCAAGTTGATGATGAAAGTATATTTGGAGAAATTCAATCATACTTATGGTTGAAAAATAAATGTACAAAGTTAAATTGTTACCAGCAGGAACATGTGTGTAATCCTAAACTAGCCATTTCAAATTGGATAAATTAGGACTATTGGCTTGGGGACATGAGATTAAGTGCAGATTTGGTAAAGGAGATAAGATACGTCAGCTTTGGTACCTTGCGAAGTTGTTTATGTGAGTATTGTATTTAATGTACATCATTAAGATCATTTCAATAAAAGTTTTTACTTTTGTTCTAAAAAGGAAAAAGATGTTTATCTTCTATACACCATTAGAATGAGGGTATGTAATGTCCAAGGCAATTGCTCTTTTCACTAAATTAGTCATTTTCTGAATGCATGCCTAGGCAGCCTATAGTAGATAATCCGCCCATAAATAGATGAAGGCCAAACTCCTTGGCCAAAGATTTTGTAAAAAAAGTGCCATTGGATTGGAGACTCTAAGCAAGCTTGTCCAACAATTTCCTGCTCAAGGACACTAAAGATAAGATGCTGTGTAGTTCATTCCATTCTCCCTCCACCCTTCTACTTGCAATTCTCTGCTAACACCCTCCTTAGGCCTACTTCTTTCTAGACAAGGATCCATTGCCACCACACTACTATCTTTACTCAAGGATAAACAAAAAAAAAATCCTATGAAACTTGACTTTCAAAACATCACTCCCTACCTAAAGATCATGCCAAATTCCAACTCCCTCACCATTCCCTACTCTTCAATTCATGCAATTTAATAGATTAATGCCCATATCCAATAGTATAGTCCAGACTCCTATAATAGCCCGTATATAGAGTCAAGTGAACTAATTCCTAGACTACCCTCTTCTTCATACACCGAAACAAAAAGTTTCCTTCACAATGCTTCTTTCTCCAATTTGAACCTCCATCACCACTTTGACAATAGCATTACATTTTGCCCTTCTAAATAAAACCAATACTCATCCCACCAATTTTTTCATCTACCATCACCTTACTCCAAGAAATCCAATGTATTTTTTTTCCTTCCCCTGAACAGCCCCGAAGAAAATTCTTTCATGAAGAATTCAAGTATTCTCAACACTTCATAAAGACAGTGAAACAACAAAAAGAATTATAATGGTAAGCTTGAGAGATAAGATTTAAGGAGAATGATTCATGCTTTAGAAGACATAGGCCTCGATTTCAAATGGTTAGTTTTAATTTCATCTTATCCGTGACTAACCTCCAATCCAAAGCTTGTTTCATTGAGCTTCTAATCGGCAACCCAGTATATTTTAAGGGAAGCCCTTTCACTTTACAGCCAATGTTGCCTACCCGTTTTTAAACTTCAACTACCCTAACAAGTAGTGAGCACGTCATCCATGTTACATCATAAGTTTTATAAGAAGAAAGAAATGACTATGAAGGAGGAAAATGTAGGATGGAGTATCAGATTTTCACAACTTGACAATGGGAGAATAAGGAAGAATGAGTTCCATTTTTCAGTTTCCTGATATTTGAAGAGTCACAAAATATCAAGTACCGAATAAAAATTGATCGGTCTTAAAAATTTTAAAAAGAGGAATGACTGGCATATGTTAGCGACTAAAAGTCAATGGCTCCTATCAGTTGCCTTTCTAACTTTTTTTTTAGTATCTATTTTAGTATATGGTTATTTGTATGTTCCTTTGTAAGCTCTTAATATTTAAGTTTATACATAGGACTTTGTATTTAATTAGCTCCATCTGGTAAGCTTAACTTTTCATGAGCAATGTAATATTTGATTCTTATGTTACCTAATGGCATATTCATTTTTCTTAATTTGTAGGAAATTGTTATTCTTGGTTAATTGATGATGATGTGTATACAAATAATTTTATCTATCACTGCTATGAATGTGTTTTTTTATCAGGAATAGAAATTTTCTTAAATAAATCTAGCCAAAAGCTAGCAAAGAAACCAACAGACTACATGCAACTCGTTCAAGTAAGAAAGAATAGCCTTTTGTGAAAACTAGACATAGAAGTCAGGGCTAAGGCACCAATGACCGAAAAAACACTCTATCTCGCCTTGACCTATTGGGAACCTAGAAAAAGAATACATATTGTCTTGATGAAAACACTTGAAGACTATCAATATACTTGTTGCTAAAAATGAGATTACATCTTGCTGACCAAAGAGACCAAAGGCCTGCCTTTACTATAGCATCCTAAGCCATGCTGAAATTTAAAGATCTAGTTATGAAAGGATGTTGTTGGAATAGGTGATTCATACTTGGTATAGGCAGAAATTGACCTTCCCACAAAGCATATATTGATTTCCAAATCTGCTTTAAAAACTACATTTAAAAAGATATCTTTTGCATCCTCATGCATTTGCTTGCAAAAGAAGCAAGGTTACTCCGTGATAGCCAAATCTCTATATGCTAAATTCCTCATTGGAAACTAGTCGTGGACTGCATGCCATGACAAAAAAATTCACCTTAAGTGGTCACCAAAAGTTCCATCAGATAATGGGGTAACTAGAGAAGTAAACACTTGACACTCGTTTAATGTTTTTTTTTTACAGTGCTTTGACAAGGAATTCACTACTGTTGAAGAGAGACAAAACAAGCTTGTCTGCCCTTGACCTACCGGGTTTAGTAAACAACCTAAATCTTGAACTTCACTTCTTAGATGCCCTTTTACTTGTCTATGTACTAGAGGCCCCTAAACCCAACAATCCCTAACCCATTTGCCCAAATTAGAGACCATGAATTGTTAATTTTGAAATCAACCAAAAATTTTAAATATTTCAAAGGAACATTGCCTACCTTCAAATCTAACCAAAATAAAATGGATTTCCCATTACCAAGACTCATGAAAAGCTCTCCTCTAAATTCAACCGCATGCCTTATACTAGTTATTTGACCCCAAATACAAGTAGAGATAGAAGACCTTAAGTTCCCCTCCTCTTCATACAATGAATAAATTACTTCCCATCCTCAAGGCTTCTCTTTCGCATTTGACTTTGTACCACAATTTAGATAACAAAATTAGGTTCTTATTTTCTAGATAGCCTACACCTAACCTTAAAAGATCTGCTAATCACAACTTTTTTCCATTTAACCCAGTGTATTTTTCTACTCTTATCTGAGGCTCATTGAAAGACTTGCTATCGAAAAGAATAAAGTGTTCTAGAACAGATGACAAGCAATATGAAATGGTGAAAAGAAAACAATTGCAAGCTTGAAAGGCTTGACTTGAAGAAAGTGATTTTAGCTCCAACAGTCATCTTCTTCCTTTTCCAACCAAATAGTCTTATTTTGAATTGTTTCCATTTTTAGTTCCCAAGCTGAAAATTTTTCCGTGCAAGCTCCCACAAGTAAACCAAGGTATATAAAGGGAAGTGAACCAACTTTGCATCCAATGATATGAGACATTCTTTAAACCTCAAAATTTGGCATATTTGTTAGTCTTGTGCCTAAAAGGCAATCATCAGATGATTGCATTTTACACATTGAGTCATAATATTTTATTAAGGCATTATTCCAATAATTGTGTTTATTGTATATTTCTATGTAACACAATTAAACATAAATATAACTCTAGAATAATAGTATTCTTAAATGTCATTGGCCGAGTATTGTTATGGAGTGAGTTGCAATAATATATAAAAACTAGCATATGTGGAGACTCATGAGATATATAATCTACATATTGGTGCAAGTTGGACAACTTGTTTAATGGACCGACTAGTCATGAGAACACTACATGGATCGTTATTTGAGTACATTAAGTGATTCTCATTGTGACATGGTATATGTAGTCCCTTTCTTTGAGGTTATAAAGGTTCCCTATATATGAGCCACATACTTGGATACTTCTCCTTGTTGTTCGTACCAGAGTGAACATGAAGGTAGTCATTGAATATGTCACATATCATGCAAAGAGATTTTCATAATCAAGATGAGATTTGTTCTTCTTATATAATGAGGGTGATATCTTCTAGGCCCCTTGACTGAGTGAGATTGAGAAAATGCATGGCCATGCTCAAATGACTTTAAATGGGATATCAATATCATCAGTTTTAGTCAGTTTACTCAAAATCAAGAAACCATAGATTGGGCTATCTGAAAGTGACACATTCCATGCCTCAAGCTCGGTCTTGATGTCTTAGAGGTTTAGTCAAGTCATTGACTAGTTGGTCACTTAGATAGCAATAATATGTTGCTAGATATTGCTAATTGTTTATGATCATAAATGTGATTTATGATCATTACCAATGTAATAGAAGCCCATTGGGTTGCACACTTTGAGTAAATTGGACTGTTTCAGTGCATTGTTTGGTTTTGCTTTAATGATAATTTTAGATTAATTATTAGCCAAATAGTTGAGCCATTATTGAGCCCGAAATTAAGCCTAGTCCAATTAAGGTTATGAAATCTATTTGGTCTGGGAGTTTTGCTTCAATATATATATATATGTTATATAATCTTAATTTCGTGGCTGCCCCCTGGGAGGTTTTGAGATATCCAGCCACACTCATCTCTTGCCTCTTCTTGGAGCACACATGCTAGCATTGCAAGCATAAGTGGAATACTCTTGCCAAAACCTAGAGGAGGTGTGGTGGTCCAAGTTGTTCGTGTGGATAACATAAAGAGCTTGAACATGCCAACTATTCAAGTTTCATGGTTCAACTCAACAGTTGGGTGAAAGATTTTAACCTACTAGGTTTGAAAAATTTTGGTCACTCGATTTACCCCATTTCACTTGGATCCTAGAGCATTTTAGTTAACACTGCTTGGGTTGTTTAGCTCCTAGAACCTTACATTAATTCCTATCTAGCAACTTTTTGACAAGTTTATCTTCAGGTCAGACACCAATTGAAAGCACCATAGAATTCTACAAAGCTACATTTTATTCTAATCTTATCATTTCCTAATAAGAAGTGTGTCATCTGCAAATCACATATTTGACAATTCTATATTCTAGCTTTTGAGCTTTTTCCCCTTGACCTTGCTTTTTTCAACTACTATTTCCAGAAAAAAATGTAGAACTTCCACAAAAATTCAAAACAATAAAAGGAACAAATGGTTTACTTGCCTCAAACCCTTCTTCATTTGAAACTCGCTTGTTGAACTTCCATTAACCAAAACTAAGATTGCATCTAACTTTAGGCATCCCTTTTATCTAGCTCACGCATTTATCTCCAAAATTCATCTACTTCATGGTAAAGAACAAGAAATCCCAATTCACATTGTCAAAGGCCCTTTCAAAGCCTACTTTGAGCATGACAACTTTCTCTTTCTTCTATTTAACATGATGCACTAATTCATTTGTTGTGAGAACTCCATTAAAAATCTATTTATTCTTTATAAAGGTAGTCTGCGTTTCATTCACAATCAAATGCATTTTCTTTCTCAATCTATTGGCCAGGACTTTTACCATAATTTTATACATAGCCCCTAATAAGGTTGATTGGTTTGTTGTGTTGAAAGAAAAAAGATTTGGTCCTTTTGGTATGAAGGTAATGAAAGATGCATTACTGCCTTTTGCCATTCTACCAGAATCTTTAAAACCCTAAACAAATAGATAGTTATCTAAGTATCTTCCAACATTTCTTTATAAAATCAAATGTGTACCCAACAGGACCAAAGGATTTTGAGCTGCTGTAGTCCCAAATTGTCTATTTTATCTCATCTTCTATAATAGGAAACTCCACCTCCAAGGCATCCATGTTTGAAAGCTTCTTTAGATTTTTGAAAGATAATGAAGGTTTGACCTAAAGATCCCTCTGAAATTTGTCCTTGAAGGACTTTACAATCTCTTTTTTAACTTGTGCTGATTGTTCAATCCATGTCCCTTTTTAGTGGTGCCTTTTATGAAGTTATTTTTGAATATGTAATTCATCAACTATTGGAAGTAATTGGTATTCCTATCTCCCCCTTTAATCAATTTGTCCATAGATTTCTGTTTGAGAAAATATTCTGAGTTCAGCTTGCTCCTAAAATTGCTTCACATTAGACATCTCCGAATATACTCTTCTTTAATTAGAGGCAAGGTTTCCAAAAAACCATCCCAAGCATTCACTTTCAGCTTTATAATGTTCAAAGCTGCATCTCTATCACTAAAAACATTCCTGTTCCAATGCTTGAGTTTCTTCTTTAGCTTGTGGAGGATTTCCTTCAAAATAAAACTTGGTCTACCCTCAACTTTTTTTTTTTTGAGCGGCAAGTGAAAAGAGTTTTGTTAGAGAAAGAGTACAGGAAATCATGGTGCACCAACAAGAGGCTAGCCATAAATGACAAACCAAGAAATAAGCCCAAAATTTAAGAATGCATGAAACATATTAAAAGGAAAACTACAACTAGGGCCTAACAAGTGAACTAACTTTAGAGAGTTGCAATAAAAATCAATACTAACTTGTGCAACAACCACTTGGATTTTGTAGCCAACCTGACCAGGAGCATCTAGCTTTTGAAGACCAACTGGTAACCTAAAGAAAAGATAATGCTTGAATTTCATCTAGTAGGTTTAAGGGCTTGGAATTTCCCTTGTTGTCCACCACTTGATTTCTTTGTTTCCACAAAACCCACATCATTTTGAATTTGACTACTTCCTATACCTTGCATTGAGACTTGCTTAATAGATGCGTGTTGGCTTCTATAAGGACTTTGCTAGTATCCAGACCTAAAAAATTCCCAAACTGCCACCATGCCCAGTGCAATTGCAGATCTACCATGAAGAATATCTAACCAAGCAATGCTCTATCGATCCAACTATACCCAAAGAGAAATATTGTTGACTGGAACATCTCTTTGAAGCAAACTGACTTCGGCTGGTAACTTCTGCTGTAATGTTCTCTTGATAAATACGTTAGCATTCCGCAGAACCCAGGTGTTCAACCGGGTTGGTTGACTGGAAGACTGCGTATGGAAACACGCAATATCAATCAACCTCGCCAAAGCTTTAATTGAGTTTGCCATTTTTGTCAAGCTCCTGTCTTCAATTGTCTTGTTGATTTTTGAACACCTACATATTATTTATAGCATTTTTTAGCCTTTGAAGTTCATCTTACTCACGCCCACTTAAGTCTCTAACCCACCTCAACTCCCAAGATCAGATAACATCTAACCAGTTTCCATGATCTCCCACAGACCCATCATTTCTCATTCTAGATAAAAAGAAACATGGACAAATTTCTTTGATTTTTCTTTCATCCTTCTAGACATTATTCCATAAACTAATACCCTTCCTACATCCTACTACCCGTCTAAAAGAAGAGGAAATGAAAACCCCTAGCTTATCCGTCTATAACCCAGCCTTTATTATGTTCCCCAAAACACGACCTGAACACTTTTCTCCTGCACTCCAACTTAAATTATCTTCATCCTCATAGATATTTTTAATGACTTGGGCCCATAAAGCATCTTTTTCAACACTAAAACACCACTACTATTTACCTAACAATGACAAATTTTTCCCTCTTAAACTCCCCATACTCAAGCCCCCATTTTTCTTTTTTGCTTAACAATTTCTAAGCCATTGACATTCCCCCCCCCCTTGACCCCCCAAAAGAATTGGCTGTCAAGATGTTTTAGGACACTTAGAGGGGCACGGAACAAAGATAAGAAGTATAGAGCCGGACTTTCAAGCATAGGTTTAACCAGGGTCAGCCTTCCTCCAACAGATAATAATATGGATTTCTAGGCTGGAAGCTTAAAGTCAAAATTTTCCATCACATCCTTCAATGTTACCACCAAATTCATGTTTGAACCAATAAGCAAGCCAATATATGTGGATGGACGTGTGCCAGCCGAGCATCTAACAAACTCGGCGAAGGATGGTACTTCCCAAAGGCTAACTCCAACACTAATGATCTTTCTTTTACTCAAGTTTATCCTCAGTCCTGAAGAAAACTAAAAACACTTCATAAAGTATAATAAATTAACAATGTTTGATTCTGACTGGCTACCAAAAAAGAGAACATCATCTGCGTATTAAAGGCGAGAGATTGACAACTTCCCATTTCCAACCGAGACAGCCTTGAAAACCCCGTTCTCCATGGCCTTAACCAACATTATATTTAGTGCTTTAGTTGTAATTAGAAACAAGAAAAAGAGACAACAGACATCCTTGCCTTAACCCTTTTTCCATAGCAAATTCTTTAGTGGGAAATCCATTTACCAAAACCGAGACACGTGCAGATTCGAAGCCATTTACTCATTTTGGAGTCACCCTTGTTATACCAAGTATATTTCTGATCACCCCTTATCTGAAGATCACAAACTTTTGCTTGCCTATTAAACTCATTAAAATCAGCTGCCACTCTTTCTTTGAATTTGCATCCTTTCTGACTAAGTTGAAGTCACCAAATATATACCATATTCCCACAATTCTTCTTTTCCAGTCTAACAGTTCATCCCAAACAATCTTCTTGTGAGTTTCATTCTAAGGACCATAAATATTAACAAGAATAACTACTTCGGAGCAACTCATCCACTTGTCAATCATCGCCAAGAAGCCATCTATGATAAACTGATCTTCTGCATGAAAAATATCAGTCTCAGATGCAAAGTAATCCCCCAAATCTACCATGTGTCTTTTTTAGTAAAGTCAAATCTCCCTAACCCCTACATTTAAGACTACTGCAAACATAAATCTCTTGCTGCCACGGTCTCTTGAAGACCAAGAAACTCCACCTTTTAGCTTTGGCATAATGTCCCCACCGGCCATCTCCTTGCATCAAAACCAATTTCACGGACATTTAAGGATAACAGATGCATTTGAATTGACCACACACCCAACCAATTGGAGCCAAAGTGTAAAGAGGTAAGTTTTCGCAATGTCTCCGCCTCAGGCTTTGAATCACCTCTTTGGGACTTCCACATCCGGATCCAGGTCAAAACCAAACAACTTTCCAACATCAGCAACTGACTTTACATCACCTAGTCTATTATTATTCATTGCCTCCAACACTAATTTATTCATACACAAAATATCAGAGTCAAAGTAGAAAGGACCTGTGACCTTTTATTCATGACTCCCAGCTTCAAATTGACATAAAGATTTGGTCTGAAAAGAATTACTCGAGCTTCTTTTACCACCACTGGAACTGGGTCTTCTACTCTTCTCAAACGATTTCATCATTCGGGTGCTCAACTTTCCACCCTAGCCACATATGGCCTCTAGGACACCATTCTTAGGGATGGCAAAATTTAACCTAAGCCAAAAACCAGACTTGACCCATCCGAATCCAAGCCCGATTTGACCCGATTTAACAAGAAAAATGAATTACCTGAACCCGACCTAAACCCGAACCAGATTAAAGTGAAACCCGAGAAAACCTGAACTCGAACCCAACTTGACCCGAATCCGAAATGACATAATGACTAAACTCGATAGGACCCGATTTTAACTTAAATTAACATAAAATATATGGTCGGCAAATACTTTAGAAAAATTATGATTTAATATATGTGAATGAGTTTTTTCTATTCTATTGATCTATTTTACATTGTAGAGCAAACGAGTGAGAGCTATAGGAAATTATTAGTGAAACGATGATATAGAGATAAAAAAATTAGATTTTAGAAATTATAGTACTCCTTCCATCCCATATTCTTTGAAATATTTGACATTTTTGAATAATTTGAATTGAATTTATTTATATTACTCCATTTGTCTCAAATTCTTTGCACCATTCATATTTTAACAATTAATCTATAATTTTTTGTTTTCAACAATTTAATATATAAATAAAAACCTTTATACATGATTTTTAAATATATATTTTTTAAATTTTTTAATAAACAATAATATAAATAAATTTAAGTCAAATTAGTCAGAAAAGTTAAATGGAGCAAAGAATATGGGATGGAGGGAGATTATTTGTTAGAAAAGAATTTAAAAAGTATATATTTAGAAACTATAGGTCTTTATTTATTATTTAATATAATCATTTTTTATTTATACACTAAAATGTTAAAAATAAAAAATTATAAATTAATTATTAAATAGTGAATGTTACAAAGAACTTGGCATAAATGTAGTATTTTATTAAAGAAACTACATATTAACATATCTTCATAAATTTTATACTCCCTCAATCTTAAAAGTTTTGATACATTTAACTTTTTGTTGCATTTTGACTCAATTTTATTCATATTATTGTTAGTTAGAAAAATATATATTTAGAAACTACATATTTTGAATAATCATTCATATATAAAGATTTGTTATTTATATATTAGAATGTCGAAAATAAAAAATTCTAAATTAATTGCCAAAAAAAAATTGGAACAAAACTTTTGGAACAGAGAGAGTATTATTTTTTATATCTAGTTAAATTAAAGTTTAATCAAAATTAAACAAAAAAATTGAAGCGCTTCAGCCATTTCATCTTATGCATCAGTGAATCAAGTAAATCTGATAATTAAGTTAAATCTAGTCTAAGACCCGATAACCCGACCTGATTGGATCCAAACCCAAATAAACATAAACTGACCTAACCCGAACCTGAAATCCACTCAACCCGAAATCTACCTGAACCTGAATAACCTGACATAGACCCGAATACATGCTGACCTGATTAAACCTGAACCTGAATGATTTGACCCAAACCTAACCCAATCCACCAAATTGCCATCCCTAACCATTCTTGTCTTTTTTTTTTTTATGCGCTTCCCAAGTGTTCTTCTCCTCTTACTCACCACAGGGCATGTATTAGTGTCGAGTTGGGCCTTTTTAGAACCATAATAATTGTTTTGTTCATAATTCATCGAGCCCACCTGCTCCATTTCTTCTAGATTGTCTGATTGGGCTAACTAAGGGCCAATGTCCCCTCCACTATCAATTTTCCCATCTAACTTTTCAAAATATTTACTGCTTCATCTTGCCCAAATTTATGCCCGCCAGTGACACAATTTTCCTCTCCTTTGTTGGACTTTGTTATCTGATCGCTTGACAAGTTGTATTCCACATTTTTAGAGGCTAATAATTGCCTTTTCAGAACTTCCAGATTGATCTTTTCACTTCCCTGGACTTCTTCTGGTCTGCTAAAATGTCATCCAAGCTATCAGGAACGAAATTAATATCCTCATCTTCTTCAGAATCTGAAGACCAGACACTGCTTGACATTCTTTGGGATGATAAACTAGAATCATCAACAGATCTGAGAGAACTACAATATGAGTTAATCTCCAAGCCCTGAATATCATATAATTTGCTATCCACCATAATCTTGATGACACGTGATATATTTTCCATCGTGGGGGTGAAAACCCTTATTCTGCCGAAGTTGATCAAAGATTTATATTATATAAATTTATCAATCATCAAAACTCTTCAAGAGAAAGTATATTTCACTTCTCAACCAAGCTATATGTCTTAGATGATTCAAATGCACTATCCAAGATACTACCAATTGAAACCATTGATTAAACCATTCTTCACCATCACGGTTATATCTAACACTGCCTCTTTAGATGGACATTCCAAAATAACTCTAAGACCACCACACATACTTGATTTTACAATCTAAGAAGCCTTTTAAATCACAAAGGAGCTGAAACAATTTCAACATCTCCAACTGTTTTCACTTCACTAACTGTACATCAGCAAAACCACTGTAGTTCTTCGTCATTCTATTCAAGCTGAATTTCGTCCTACTCTTCAGCTTCAGGTTTGTGTTTTCCTCTGCCCTCCAATAATCCACCTTTGTCACAACCTTTTACCACTTCAGTAAAGGATCTATTGTCCCTTTCTGCTTTGCCGACACTAACCAGGCTCTTTTGGACCTCTTCTTGAACAGGTTTTTCCTTTTGTCGCAAGGAGGGACCTTTTTGGAAACATGAGATATTTGTCGTCATTTTAATCAGCTGATCCAAATGTTGTTTAACTCCTTTTCTAATTTACCTTTATCTTTTATGTCTTTAAACCTCATAAAGCTGAAGCGATATCCTGGTCTTGTTCTTTTTGCTGCCACATAAACATTTATTATGAAACCCAATCTCTAGAAGACCATTCACAGGTGCTTGGCTTGCTAGTCGTCATTGAAATTCATGAAGACGAAGGTTCACTACAACAAAAAGGTTTATAGGTGACATACATTTACCGACGTTTTCAAAACAATGTCGAAAAAAACATATTATTACTGACATGTTTAAAAGAATGTAAGTAAAGAACTATTTAAACCTGACGAATTTAAAAAAAAATGCAGCTAAAATGACCTCTTATACTTGACATGTTTAAAAAATTGCAACAAAATATCTATCCAAGCCCAACAAAATCCAAAAAAATGCAGTTAAAAGTCCATCTAAGCCCAACTAGTTTCTAAAATGCAGCTAAATGGTTCGGCCCATTAACAAAGCCCTACCTGGTACAAAAATTAAGAAAAAGGGTTTGGGGGGGAGAAGGAGACGCGTGCAACGTGCAGCGTGCGGCTTCCTTCGCCATTACTGCCAGTCGATGGCTTCTCAACGAAAACCTTCATCCGCCAGTGCTTCATCAGCTCCTCCCACCACCGCTTTGTCTGCTCGTCCCGCTACCGCTGCCTTTCACAAGAATTCCACATTCCTCGCACTAAAGCTGGATCAAGACCAAGGGTAACCCAGCCTCTTCGATTTCTTTCCCTTTTCTTTGTTTTCTCCTTCCGATTGTTGGTTGGATCATTTTAGGAAGTGCAAAACCAATAGTTTGATCTCTTTGGGTTTCAATTCTAAATTTTCCAGGCGAACGACACAACCATAGGTTGTTGTGAGAGCAAGGGTGCTGATTCCAAAGCCTTCAGGCTTGCTTGCTGGCGGTGAACCAGCATTGTTGCTTTGCATGATTCCAAATTAAAGGCAAGCCAACCATTCATGTCCTAGTTTTTTTTGTTTGAGTTTCGTTGTTTGTACGTTTTGTTTGATTGTTTGATTTTCTTTGATGTTGGTTTTCTTACCCTTTCTGTGTTTCCAGTGAACCTAGTGAAATTCTTTTAAGATTTTAATGTTGCTTCTGCTAGGAGAGATATTAACTTCAGTTTGCATGAAGAATTTGATGGCCCATTTGATTGGATATAGGTTGCTTCTTTGTTTTAGAGATTAAGTTGTTGAATTTTCCTCGTTGAAGCCTTATTGTTCTGGTTACTTATGGTGGAAGGAGTTTAAACTTTTGAGAACTAGTATCTATTGTAATGAGATTCTTTCTGGAATTGTCACTACATGTGCATTGCTCTGATGGTTTGATGGTTGGTTGTTTCAAACTGTAATGTAAATACAATAATGCTCCTATTTAACTATGGGACAAGGTTTCCTAAATTTGAATGAACATGAAGCAATGCCAACAATATATATATATATATATATATATATATATATTGATTTAATGCTTGGTTTGTTTTTTTATCGATGGGTTGTATTCTTGAAAATTGCATTTTTCTACTTTCAAAATTCAAAGATTATGTCATTTAAACAATATATAACATGACGCGTAAATTCTACAGGTAGGGTAAATTTATATATTGATAAATTTTACAGGTAGGGTAAATTTATGTCATTTAACAGGTGCTAGGTTGTAGGGTAATTTGTATATTGCCTTTCTCCTTGTCAATATGAAAAGAGTAGGTATCAATATGAAACCAATTTGTTGGGTAATTTGTATGTTGCCTTTCTCCTTGTCAATTCAAAAAAGAGTAGGTATCAATATGAAAAATCTATCAATTAGACTGACTTATATTCAAACCTTTCTAATCTGATAATTTGAATCACAAATTTTTCTATTTGAAACAAAATTTGTAGACTTTGGCTCTTCAAATTATTTTGTTTCTTTGCTTCTGTCCCTCCTTGATTGTTGTTCTATCTTTTGATCTCTTTGCTCTCAGTTTCTGCATTTTGATTGTCATTGGTTTCTAGGTTCCTTTCATGGTGTCTTCGTTGGTCATTTCTAGTAAGTTATCTTTAGGTCTTCTGTTTTCTTCCAAGTATGGTACTTGGGCTCTTTGGTGTGTGCTTGGTCTAGTGTTGTTGGTACTTGTATCTTTTACGCTAACCTTCTATACTGCGCCGCTTACCAAAACAATGAAATCCTAGAAGAAGATGCTCGTACATATAATTTAATTAACATAGTTGGCCTTGTCTGTTTCTCATGGTTTAGGCCATTCTTGGCTGGAGACTCCATAGTTGCTTCAGCTTGAGCAACTGTAAGAATGGCTGAATGCTTAGGTTGTACTCCTATTGAATACAACTAGAATAAGACCATGCATGTGGGACACTTGCCCTATCAAAAGCAGCTCAGTTTTACACAAAACAAGTATGGTGCATATGCCAATTACAAGGCTACCATGTTTCTATCTTGCGACTTCTAAATACTTTGAATGCAAAAGCAAAACCTCATTGAAACTTCCATTACTAAGGACATGCCTTTTGCTTTAAAGGATTTGAATATTCATTTGCTTCAACTCAGTTTGGTTTTTAAAGGAAGTTTGGTGGGCTGTAACTAAATCAAATGCAGCGAAGTAACAGAAATGATGTTTTTCATGTTTGTGGGATGAAAATACAATAATACGGATGCAATGGGCATGCTAAAGTGTTCTCCAAATTAAGCATGCATCAAAGATTCAGAATAGAGCATTATTTTGATGTTGATATTTTGAACTTGAGAATAATTATTGAAAACAGAACTCTCTAAATGCCAAGTTACATGCAGGGGATTGAGGTGAAAGGTAACTAATTTGAGCTTCTCTAGAATTCTGCCCCAATCTTTTCATTTCTCTATTAGTGTTGTTCCTGCACATAGGCATAGAACTGACTTATTTTTAATTCACATGTATGTTAATTAATTAAATTTTTTAATTAATTATTATCAGATCATTTCTTTTTAATTTCTTTTTGGTTCTTTTTCTTGCACTTTTAATTATTTGATCAAGGATTTGGAATTACAGTTCTACGTTTGATTTGAAATTGTTGTGATATGTATTGAAAATTAGTTAATTGATAAAAAAAATGCTTAAATTTTTTGAAAGTAAGAATCTGTGTATGCCCAAGTGCCAATAGAGTTCAAAGTCAGTTCAAAGAACTGCCTCCAATCCCTTATATTTGGTCTAGCTAATGATTTGTATTTAATTTTGTGTGCAAGGACTTCACCTGCTTACTACTTCTTAGTTCTTTGACAAGATGACCTTGATTGTTGAACTGGATTGTGGTCAAATCTTGAATTAGACCTAAGGCCTGAGGTAAATAATGCTTGGAAATCTTGAATTAGTTCATATTTTTTTTTGTTTGTTGCTCTGACTTTTGTTTTTGTGTTTCTGGTTAAAAAAAATTATTTTCTTCGCTGTTTTGGTCTCCTTGGAAATAAACTCCAGCACCCTTTCTGAAGTTTCCACAGCTGATTCTGAAGTCTCCTCCTTTTTTTTGCACTGTTGCTTGCTACTGTAATTTGTCTTTTAAATTGTAAGTTTCACTATTTTCTGGTTTTAGTTCACTGACTTTAATGAATGCGTCTAAGTGTATTTTTGGATGAATGAAAGCAGGGTGAATACAAAGATTATTGAATGCGTCTAGTTTTACTTTTCGGATGAGAAAATATTAAGGCATTATAGAGGCTTGGACTTGGTCTTGGTATTGGTGGTGCTTGTAGAGGCTTACATGTAATACAGGTGTGTTGTTTGACTTTAGTAAGGATCCTTGGAACTTTATACATGTAATACATTGTTGTTTGACTAGCTAGCCACATCCAATATCGCATGCATAACTTCTTCTTTTTTTTTTTTTGGAGATAAAACACATCATTAGTTGAATGTTTAGATAATTACGAGGGAAATGCAAATGCGTATAATATTTATAGTATTTGTTTTTCATTCTAGATATTTTTAGTGAGTTATCTTTAGGTCTCTATTTTGTATACTGTGCATTATTTTGATCAAGCCGAAGCCCTCTCCTTGGTTTCTGTGCTACTCTTACATATATATATATATATATATATATATAAGAACAGTGTCCTTCTGGGTTTGAAAATTCTGAAATTATGAACGTTTTGTGAAGATGGATTTTTCTTTTGTTCATGGTCCACTCTAAAATAAATACATTGCTAAAAATTTGTCAGAAAATGACCTTGATTGTTGAACTCGATTGTGCTCAAATCTTGAATTAGACCTAAGGCCTGATCTAAATAATGCTTGAAAATCTTGAATTAGTTCACAATTTTTTTTGTTTATTGCTCTGACTTTTTTTTTGTGTTTTTTGTTAAAAAAAATTAGTTCCTTCTCTGTGCTAGTCTCCTTGGAAATCAACTCTAACACCCTTTCTGAAGTTTCCATAGCTGATTCTGAAGTCTCCTCCTCTTTTGCACTATTGCTTGCTGCTGTAATCAGTCTCTTGAACTGTAAGTTTCACTAATTTGTGACCAATGATCTATCTTCTGGTTTTAGTTCATTGACTTTAATAAAATTGTTCAAGACTTTATTAGCAAGCTGAAGAATGCATGAGATCAGTATATTTTTTTATCAATGTCGATTCTTTTTATCTTTAATTTCTTAACTCTTTTTTTTTCCCGGTAACTCTTTGTCTTTCCCCTTTCTGCTTTAGATTTTTTAGATACCTTTCTTGGTCTTTTTACTATTAACATGGGCTGAATTACATCATCCAACTTTGAGTTATACATTATATGCGTAATAGGTTAAAGCAAAACAAAAGTTGGATGAAAAAGTGGAAGAGAAAGAAAGATCTGAGGAAGAGCTAGTGGCATTGGAAGATTCTACTTTTGTAGAAGTTATAGGCGAGGATTACCCTGGCCATGTTAGAGGCATGGGAAAGGGCCCAACTCCTTCTTCTTATTATGGGTCAACCTCTCGATCACATGCTGCCCATGTTAAGTCCATAAAGGTACAGCAACTTTAAAGTGAGGTGCAAGAGATGAGACGTGAAATGAAGGAGAAAGATGATCGAGTTGAAAATCTGGAGAAACAAGCGAAGGAAAAAGATGATCGTTTGGAGAAGTTGGAAGAACAAATGGCTCTACTTCTATAAAAGGTTAAACTCTAACTAGTTATCTTTTATGTTCACATCAAACATGACATAATTTGTTGTTGCATTCTATTTTATTAGGTGAAGAAAAAGTCCAAGCAGAAGAGGATGTTTCATGTTGATAAATAGATGTCAAGCAGAAGGCCTCAAGGTAAATCACTTCCCCCGCCTAAGATTATCTGAGATTATCTGTTGGTGGTTTTCTTCTTGAGACCTCTTATCTTACCATTAATTCTAGTTGATCTGATGCATGGCTATGGGATTGGGTTTAAAATTTGCGCAAACTTGGAACTGCTTTATGCCAAGATTAATCTCTCTATGCTGTATCTTATGAACAACACCAAATTTTTTTGTTATTATGAACAGTGATCTTGTGTTAGTAGTTAGAATGTAGTTTAATTAGAATGCATTCGGCTTGAGCCTACAGGTCCAAAATTTCTGGTTATTATGAACAGTAATCTCTCTATATTTCAGTTAATTTGCTTAATGATTGTGGTTAAATATGCGACAAGCTATTCGTCTGGTTTTATTTTTAGATGAGAAAAGATTAGAGCCTCATGGAACTCATAAAATGCATTTGTACTTGTTTTCAAATTTAGGTACCTTTATCAATTTGGTACTTAGTATCGGTTTGCTAGGATCAAAGACAAGTTCAACTGTGGACCAATTTTGCTTGCAGAACACACTAGCCTTCTCCTCTATTATTGGTCATACCTAGTTCATGCGAATCACATGATGTGGCGGAAGAAAGAGAACCACCCAGAGAAGTGAGGCCACCGGACTTGAAGTCATTTTTTGATTTAGTTTTTGTACTGAACCTTGGACATTCTATTACTACAATAGTAATTCATAATTATTTAGAGTTTCTACATGTATGAATTTATTACAATTTTTATTAATTAAAAAATTTCATTATTCAATATAATGTTCATGCAATTTTTATTGATAATAATAGTGTAGTATTATGATCTCTTACTACGAAATAAGTGAACAATGATATACTAGGAGAGAAAATTAATATTCCAACTATCCTTTAATAGCAATGTTTTTTTACAAAAATGCAGCAAAATTCATGTACATTGCCGACGTTTTTTTGAATAAAAATGCTATTGAATGCAGTACATTAGTGACATTTTAAAAATAAAAAAGTGACTAAATATGATAAATTTACCGGTGTTTCTTGTTAAAAGCGTCACTATTGGTTGTCCTTTACTTGCATTTATAAAACGCAAGAAAATACCTAAAACCTTTACCAATGTGTACCTAGATGACATTTTTTTGTGGTATTTTTAAATTGTCAGAGAAGGGGAAGCCACGTTTTAAAAAAGTCACTAAAAGTTGAAAAAAATGTCGCTAATGAACCATTTTGTTGTAGTGGTTGTAGCTATTTCATTCATGACCCTAAATAAAATCCCTGCTGAAATTCCATCTCCTGTACCATTCTTTAGCTTTTGGCCCTTTGCTATCACTCTCTCTCTTTCTCTCTCCAAAATTAGAAAATGAATATCGAGGAGTGGTCTACCCTTAACTTGAATCTGCCTCCATTCACCCTAGCAATGGAGATGCTTGCATAACTAATAAAAAAATAGGCTTCAAATCCTCATTAGAGTCAATAAAACAAACTACCCACTGCTACATGAGTGGCCTAGTTTCTAAGAAGATCAAATATGGGCACACACACACACGATGGCGCTCATAGTAGTGATGAGTTACTTGCATGTCAATCTCGGAAAAATCGGCTTTCGTTGGAAACTTGTCGTGTAGAGCTCGCCAAACCAAGATGTTCAGCTTGAGGGGACCTAATTAGCTCCACCCATCGACAAGGGATAACATGCAGTATAATTTTATCCAGCAGCAATGTTGTGTAGGCACCGTTCCTCGTGTGCAGTACTAAGCCCCCATGCGTTTGAATTGGCGCGCATGTAGAATTGCATTACAAGTTAGAGCAAGAAAATGAACGAAAGAATCCCAATTGATGGTAGTGACTAGCTAGGTGGTTGACCCATATCCATAAACTTGCAAATTTGTCAGTGCAAGCGTTCGGAGTGAGAAGCAGCGACGGAAAAAAAAGTCATGGTGATGCACCTTTAATCAATAACTAGTCGCCATCCTTGATTAGCAATAGTAATTCAAATATGCAATATACATTCTTTCAGAGACAAACAAACCCAAAAGAATGAGACTTGAGCGAGAAATAAGTAAAGATAACGCCACACATGGGCAACATTGATTTATTCAAAACAGATAGTTACAAACATGAGGGAACACAAGACAAGAGATGGGTTGATCATACTTGGGTCTACTTTTATTTAAATCGCCCGAATTTATACATCCCCAGGGCCAACATAGAATTACTCATAAAGAAGGTGTACGGGATGATAATGGGGCCCTTTAGCAAGCTGGCGCTTGAAGTGTGCAGTAATGCTCGTTCTCTGGAATACGCTCTCACCGGCGTCCCACTTTGCCTTGATAAGTAGAGTCTCACCCTCCCTAAAAGAAGTAGAGTCGCAAGCGTGCAGCTTCGAGCAGCTCTTTAATTTACTGTAGATTTCTTCTTCAATGTGTCCTTGTTCACACGCAAAACTGAGGAACTCTGCGAAAACCAACTGGACATGTGTACTTTGATGCAGAGTTAGTAGTAGAGCAATGAAAAACCTGTTACATCAGTTGATATGTGTGTGCGCGTGCGCGTGTATATAACGTTAAGCATTTACGATTATGCGTATGCACCTTCTGGTTGCCATTGATCCAACCAAGGCCGAAGTAGTAGGTTAAATTGGTGTCCACTGAGTAGCCCTTGTATATTACATACCCGGACGAGATCAAGCCAGTGGGTTCTGTCGGCAAATCGCAAGCGCAACCGCACTTGTCCTCGGTTTGGTGTAAGAAAGAAGCCACCTCACCATTTTTAATCACCATGGGGAAAGGCAGGCCGATATACTCAGCGCCGAAAAAATCAAGGTTCCGAACATACTCGAGTTTGAAGCCGAGATCGTTCCTGAGCAGGACATAGGTGTTCTCTCCATGCTTCTGTGCCTCCAGCGCTTGCATGTCTTCTAGCGTTATTGTGTACTTAGCGGTGGGAAGCGTTGTGGTTGTGATGGGACTGGGAGACTGAGCCACGGTGACGTTGTCGGCGACGGCTACTGCCGAGACCTTCAGCCGGCGGCTTGCTTGGTTGTTGTGCTTCATAGCCATTCCCAAAGCCACCGCGGCCGATGGTGCCCCAAATTTTCTCTTCCATCCTGCGAATTGCGGCTTCAGGCTCTTTGCCGAGCTCATGATTGGGGTGCCCAATACGTTGCACGACATCTTCCAGCTTCCTTCAAGTTGTACCTGAAAAGGAAAAAGTTATACTTGATAATGTTTTTTTTAATCGGCCAAAAACAATTATTCAAATAAGAATAAAAGTACAAACATAACTTTATGGAAAAGTTATATGAGTAAACTGCCCACTAAAGAGAGAAAAAAACAAAGCAAAAAAACAACATCCAAACCGGAGAAGACCATATTTTGGACAAGGCTACAAACCCATCTCGCATGCATAGAAACATAGACTTTGTTCGGGAACACTGTCAGCCTTTAACTTTAGAGGTTGAAAAAGTTATCTAACTGTAATTTTTAACATTAAAATTTGAAAAAACTGTTACAACTATTAATAATTTATTTTAAAATTTAAATTTAATTTTATACGTTATTTCAAAACCAAGCCATAACTAAATATCCCCACAATCAATTGAATCCGAGAGGTGGGAAAAGCCTTGTCATGTACTTTTTTGTATGTAATTATTTGAGTTATTTTTCTAAAAATATTTTATGAGCAGGGAAATTATATAAATATATTCCTTTACCAACATTTGAATCTAGAAGATTAAATCAGTTTTGAATTACTCAATTTGTCACAAGAAAAAGACAATTTTTTATAGAAATATTAAGAATATTGTGCCACATGAACATAATAAATGGTATGTTTTATCATGGTTTCGTTTAACCAAATCTCATATCCATTTAAACATTATGAAAGTGTCACAGCTAATATTAAAAAGTAGATGTGTATGTATATAGAATGATAAAACAATATACATATCACATGACGAAATTCAAAACGTGAACGTTCTTGGTATATGATTTTCCTATATTTTTTTTTCGCATGCGTTTTACAGGATATAAAAAGAACATAAAATATAAAGTAATCTAAAATTGATCATAAATGTTAGGAGTTATTTGAAGTTTCAAAGAAAACCAAAGGACGAAAGGAAATAATAATGTAACAATGAATAGTAAGAGATATTACCGATGAGATTGGGATGGCTGTGGGAAATCCAGGGCATGAATGGTGCCTTATATAGGCTTTTCTGCCCACCCAAAAGACAAACGGAACCGTGACTCATGGCCCTTGGAAGACAATAACCGGTTATTGGCCACCCGACGACAAACGGTATCGTGCCTCACGCCTGGAGTCAGACAAATTAGGACCTTTCAAGCTTCCTTAAATCGATTTCCACGTTCTAGTTTTCTTTTAGTCACAGTATAATAAAGGGTTTAAGTCAGTGATGAATATATAAAAACTAGTAAATGCTTATTGTATTTGATTTTTATTCAAATAACTATAATTCTAATTATCTTTTTTAAAATAAATAATATATTTCTTATTAGTTTCACTTTTATATTTTTACGTAGTTTTTTATTATAATATTTCTTTAGAACTATTCTCATGTTTGTCATCCACTTTAAAAGATTCTTTGTTGTATTTGATTTTTATTTATTATAAATAATAATAATAATAATAATAATAATAATAATAACAATTCAATGCAGAATAGGCTACAAGTAATACTAGTTGCAAAAGAAAATAATAGAATTTTTTTCGTTTATGATAGTAGAGTACCTATAAAAATTCTTCTTCGTACTTTTAATATCTTATCAAAAATTTCAACTTTTCTCTTCTCTGTGTGAAATTAAATTTAATAGTATGCAACTTATTAAGAAAAGATCTTAGTTTAATTGACATAATAATAATATAAATTTAGAAATGTAATAACCCTCGAAATTAAGAAAAATAAAATTACCAAATTACCCTAAATGTAAAAATTACCATTTTACCCTTAAGGGTATGTTTGTAATTTTACCTGTTAATTTAAAAAAAAAATAATACTAATTAAGAATTATTATTCTTAGATAATTCCTTCAGTGGTTTTTAAGTTAAATTCCAAGCCAGAAGCTCAAAGTCATCTTCTTTAAACTAATGGTGTTTTTGTCCTTTTCCAACTGAGTTTTGAATGAAAAATATGAGAGTGCCGTTGGATTTTTCTTACGAAAATAAGTCAAAAGAAATCTGTCTCACTTAATTTTGAATTCATTTGATTAGGTTCTAATAATTTGGCCTATGCGTGCACAGTTTAAATTAGGTTCATACTTTTGTTGTATAGAATAATTTCTCAACTAACTCTAATCTCTAATTTACAAAGCACACAAGCACAACACCTCAAGAATATTGAAATTGAAAAATTAATTTATTATCTCCTTGTCTCTATAATAAAATTAATCGCTTGTATAATAAAATGTTTTTTTTTGTGCCGTTCCAAAAAGTATGAAGGGTTTCTTTTTTAAAATTTTTTTAAATATTTAATTTATCTTATTACCTTTATTTAAATTAAAAAAGGAACGAATGCTTCAAAACTAATGTGAGTTGGTCTTAGTGGAAATGTCCACCTTAAATATGACATCATGGATGTGATTTCACCACTATGTACACATAAAAAATTCATTTGGGAAAAGTCTTCACTTCCATCTACACAGTATTGTTAAGAAATTAGTCTTTTCCAGTTAAATAAGATGCCAAAAAAAAAAAGAAAAAAATTACTAAAAAATATGCTTCCATTTCAGCTATTATAGATATATAAGAATTCATTCTTGAATAAAACAAGTTTTCACTAGTGTGACTGACAATCAAAATTCAGATCTTCATCTGATGAAGTAGTTTCAATGCATTTTCCTGCCGCTTAGATGACTAAGAGTAATTGAGATACTTAATTATAATTAATTAGAAAATAGAGAGTACATATTAGATTTGTCTAGAAAATTTTTTTTAACTTAATCCAATTTAATTTAAAATGACTTATTTTTATTTTCACATTTTTCTCCAATATTAATTTCATCTATATTATGTAAATGTAATAATTAATTTGAAAGTAAATTTTTATGTTCTTATTAATTTTTTTATGAAATTTCTATTTTTAGGCATTAAAGAAAAAAATTTTATAAAAATTAATAAGATTATAAAATTTATATTTTCCAATGAATTATTACACTTAAATAAAATTAACTGCTAAATAAAATTAATTCTAAATAAATATAAAAAATAAATTTAAATTTAATTAACTTAAGTTAAAATAAATTGACTTATTTGCACAAGTTAATATTGCCGTTGTAAATCCGAAACCTTTGTGAATCTGCAACTTATATAGTTTGTGAATTTTTACACCATCGTCTTCGCTCTAACCAGTTGGCATCAACTTTCTCCAAGTGCAAGTATACCATTGAGGGCTGGGGACGCAGCCACCGAGGGACAGGAACGTACATAGTGAAGGACAGGGCCCAGAACTTTTAAAATTTTTTATTATACGTAGTTAAATATAAAAATTATAAAAATATTAACATTAGGTCCTTATTTGTAAATTGTAGAATTAATAACGAACTTTGATGTATTTTATCCTCCTTAAATGTTTTAACTTACAATAACACGAAGGTATGCGAACTTTGAAAACAAAATCAAGAACCAAGCACCAGCCTTTTACTGGTTAGGGGTTTTAATCACAAATTTGTGATAACTCTAAAAACAGAAACACAAGCGTGCACTATTAACAATGCCAAAAAAACATCACCTATAGGTGAAAGAGTTTGACCCTAACCATGAAATTTGATCCTCTATATTGGGTTAAGGTCAGATTAGTGGATGAAATAAGTAGAATCAAATTGACTTGAACCTAACCCGTTTTAAAAAAGTGAAAATTGGGTTAGTTTGGATCAAACCCAAATCAACCCAAAATAACCTAATTCTCCTATTTCTAGCTCATTTCTAACCCAAGCCCACCTTTATAATTAACTATTTCTAACCTTCCTAGCCTTAGCCAATTGTCACTCTCAACTCTCACCCTCACCTCACCTTGCTACCTTTGGCCTTTTGCATGTATGCCGTCCTTCCCTAGCCAAGCAAGTAGTGCTGCCTTGCGCCGCCCTCACGATGTTTTTGCTTGTCTTGCTATAGGAGGTGACTATAGGAGGCGACATGGCGGAGAAGTGGTTGTGGATGTCATGTTGAACCAACTCAACCCAACCTTAGCCCAATATTTTCAGGTTAGGTGCCTAATTCGATTCAAGTTTATGTCAGAAAAATGCAAGCTGTTTATGGGACCAAAAAATCAAATTTGGCCCTGAACCTAACCCAAAACACAATTCTTTCACCCCTAGCAGCACCACAACACCAACAATCACTTTTGAAAAACCTAATACTAAGCTAATGGTTTCTATTCCAGTTATTTTGTGCAATTGCGATGTTAAGCTTTTTAATTCCAATTGATTATAAAGGTGTGCTTGCTTCTCCCAAAAAGTATATTGTGTGAAATATTTTGATAAATATTTCTATTCTTTGCATCTACTTTACCTATTCAAAATTATCAATTTTTGTTTTTGGGTTTTAAATTTCTTGCTTGCACTCTTCTAGTGCTCTTGTTCGGTTTTGCATAATAACTAGGGGAGTGAAAGTTTGAGACGGTTGCACCAGCTTTAGGTTGTGCATGCTACGCTACATTGTTTGCTGAAGGGATGAATCCACTTAGTCTTTTCTTCTTTTCTCTTGTATCCTTCTCTAAGTGTCATGATATGGTTCTTTGTAGCCAATTTCAACCTGATCTACTATAGTGGTCAGTTTAGTTTGCCAAAACTACAAATAAATATAAACCTAGTGAAGACCTAATTAATCTCTTTGATATCAACTCTATCTGTGCCAATTATCACTTTAAAACGTGTTTTTTTAGCTATGAAAATTGTGAATATCATTTTGAGAAACAAGATGGATAATAATTTTCTTGCTGCTTGTCAGCTTTTACATATTGGAAAGGACTTTGCAAAGACTTTCAATATGGATGCAATACTTGTTAATTTCAAAGACTTTAAAAATGTCGTATTAAATTGTAATTATAAACTTTTGAATTGAACTTAATTATTATAGATTTTTTAGTTTTATGCATTTATATGCAACATTATTTGATGTTTTTTATTATTGATTCTAACTTTGAACATGTTAACAATACCCCCTATGCTTGTATCCTTGCTACATCCCTAAGCAGAGAGTTCTAAGAAAAGAAAGGAAAAGAAACCAAATTTAAGGCTTATGTTTGGGGTTGAAGAGCAAATCTATCATTGATAGTTTTCTTTTGTTCTAATTTACAACTAAAACTATACTAAGTAGTTGAGCACAAATATGCTACCAATTGTTATAGATTGGTAGGGGTTTCTCCAGTTACAGACTACATGTCAGTTTACCTTCATGTTAGAGGAGAGATATGAGCTATTCCTGACCTGGTTCAAACGTTCCAGCAACTGTCCATTTTGAAGGTCCACCACAAGACCATCATGGAGGCACACAAGATGGCTACTATCTGTTTGCATCTAACTCCTAACGTTCAATGTTTTCTTTCCTATCTGAGCACCAAAAAGAATTGTTAAAAATGGTGAAGTGTCTGACATAAAAAAAGAGAAATTTTCAGTTTTAGTCCTGAATTTCTTCACCCAAAACCCTAGCCTCTTGAGTTGTCACATATCCCAGTCTTACCCCAGCCACAGCAAGATACAAATTTTATTTTAGCAAAATGTAAATAGACTTGAAAATATTTAGGGCATTTGAAATATAATTTTATTTTGCTAAAATTGAGGAGCTAGTTGGATGAAGGAAGTCTAAATCTAGTATGAGTTGGATTTACAGACAAGTTTGTACTATAAAAATTTATAAAATTTCCTATAATATAATTTAACTGACAGTTTGAAAAATGAATAATACCAGTTAACTTTTTGTGTTCAATCAATACCTGTCGTACAATGTCACATATGTTTCACTATTAATAGCCAATTCATTTTAATTTAAATTAACTTAATTTAAAATAATTTATTTTTATTTTTATTTTTTTACCCAAAATTTTATTTAAAAACAAATGAAATTAATTTTAGGTAAAAAAGATATAAAAATAAAAATAAATAATGATAAATTAAGTTGACTTAAGATAAAATAAATTGAGTTGACTTTTTAGTCCATCTAAGAAAAATTCAATATTTTACCTGCTTTGTTCTTGAAAAATCACTAACCAACCAAACTAAATAGCTCTTTTCGACAAAACTTGACCTTCGTTCCACAAATTATTCGACGGATTAGTTGAGTCATTTGGTATGCACTTATATATTATGATCTTTCAAACTTTGTGAGCCACGAATGATTGTAGAAAACGTCAAGACCATATCCGACCTTTATTTCCTAAACGAGAAAAAAAAATATAAAAAGATAAAATTTTCCCATTTCAATGGGTCAAAATTTTGCTAACGATAAAGTTACGACCTTTTGAAAAGGGCAATTACAGGCTAATCATGCCTGTTCAAATTTTTGTGTAAATTTATTGGTTGACAAAATATTCTTTTAGTACTAGTTTTTATTGCTTATAGATTTTCATGCTTTCTAGAATTTAAAAAAAAAAAAGAGCATAAATTTATTTCTAGTTTCATGCTTTCTTATAATTTATTTTGGAACGGCACAAAAAAAAAACATTTTATTATACAAGCGATTAATTTTATTATAGAGACAAGGAGATAATAAATTAATTTTATCCTAACTTGTGCAACAACCACTTGGATTTTGTAGCCAACCAGACCAGGAGCATCTAGCTTTTGAAGACCTACTAGTAACCTAAAGAAAAGATAAAGCTTGAATTTCATCTGGTAGGTTTAAGGACCTGGAATTTGCCTTGTTGTGCACCACTTGATTTCTTTGTTTCCACAAAACCCACTTCATTGTAAATTTGATTGCTTCCCATACCTTACATTGAGACTTGCTTAATAGATGCGTGTTGGCTTCTATAAGGACTTTGCTGATATCCAGACCTAAAAAATTCCCAAACTGCCACTATGCCCAGACACGATTGCAGATCTACCATGAAGAAGAACATCTAACCAAGCAATGCTCTATCGATCCAATTGTACCCAAAGATAAATATTGTTGGCTGGAACACCTCTTTGAAGCAAACTGACTTTGGCTGGTAACTTCTGCTGTAATGTTCTCTAGATAAATATGTTAGCCTTCCGCAGAACCCAGGTGTTCAACCTGGTTGGTTGACTGGAAGACTGTGTATGGAAACAAGCAATATCGATCAATCTCACCAAAGCATTAATTGAATTTGTTGTTTTCGTCAAGCTCCCGTCTCCAATTGTCTTGTTGATTTTTTAGCACCTACATATTATTTATAGCATTTTTCAGCCTTTGAAGTTCGTCTTACTCGCACCCACTTAAGTCTCTAACCCACCTCAACTCCCAAGATCAGATAACATCTAACCAGTTTCCATGATCTCTTACAGACCCATCATTTCTCATTCTAGATAAAAAGAAACACGAACAAATTTCTTTGATTTTTCTTTCATACTTCTAGGCATTATTCCATAAGCTAACACCCTCCCTACATCCTACTACCCGTCTAAAAGAAGAGGAAATGAAAACCCCTAGCTTATCCATATATAACCCAGCCTTTATTATGTTCCCCAAAACACCAGCCGAACACTTTTCTCCTCCACTCCAACTTAAATTACCTTCATCCTCATAGATATTTTTAATGACTTAGGCCCAGAAAGCATCTTTTTCAACACTAAAACACCACCACTATTTACCTAACAAGGACAAATTTTTCCCTCTTAAACTCCCTGTACTCAAGCCCCCATTTTTTTTTCTTTTCATAACAATTTTTAAGCCATTGACCTACCTCCCCCTTGAACCCCCAAAAGAATTGGCTCTCAAGATTTTTTAGGACACTCAGAGGGGCATGGAACAAAGATAGGAAGTATAGAGCCGGACTTTCAAGCATAGGTTTAACCAGGGTCAGCCTTCCTCCAACAGATAATAATCTGGATTTCTAGGCTATAAGCTTCAAGTCAAAATTTTCCATCACATCCTTCCATGCTACCACCAAATTCATGTTTGAACCAATAAGCAAGCCAATATATGTGAATGGACGTTTGCCAGCCGAGCATCTGACAAACTCGGCGAAGGATGGTACTTCCCAAAGGCTAACTCCAACACTAATGATCTTTCTTTTACTCAAGTTTATCTTCAGTTCTGAAGAAAACTAAAAACACTTCATCAAGTATAATAAATTAACAATGTTTGATTCTGACTGGCTACCAAAAAGAGAACATCATCCGCGTATTAAAGGCGGGAGATTGACAGCTTCCCATTTCTAACCGAGAAACCCTTGTAAACCCCGTCCCATGGCCTTAACCAACATTATATTTAGTGCTTTAGTTGCAATTAGAAACAAGAAAAGGAGACAACAGACTGTTGGAGTATTGACAGAGCAAGAAGAAACTTGTTGAGCAAACAATGCATAGACTCGTACTTTTTTTTTTTTTACTGAAGACTCCACCCTTTAAATAGGTTTACATTAACAACTGAGAGTTCCTAACACCAAGACTTCTTTAGCTAACAAATAGCTACTGACTCAACTTAATTAAAACACTATCACTATCATAGCTGAAGATAAGACACTTATCTAAGACTAATGACACGCATACTTTGAATCAATCTTCAACACTCCCCCTTGATTCAAAGTTTGCTACTCCAAGTTTTGATCTGAACATATCATGAGTTGCTGAAGAAAGAGACTTAGTTAACCCATCCGCAACTTGCTCTTGAGTCCTGCAATGTACTAGTTTAATGTTAGCTTTAGCTACCAATTCTCTGATGAAATGATGCTTAATCTCCACATGCTTCGTCCTCCCATGAAAAACTGGATTCTTGGACATGCTTATTGCTGATAAGCTATCACAAAAGATTTCTGTGGCCTGCTTCTGTTCTTGATTTACGTCTTTAAGAATCTTTCTCAGCCAAATGGCTTGACATGCTGAAGAACTGGCTGCAACATACTCAGCTTCAGCTGAAGAAAGAGCTACTGTTGATTGCTTCTTAGATGTCCATGCTATCACTCCTGTTCCAAGTTTGAAACAATGTCCTGTAGTGCTTTTTCGGTCATCCAACGATCCTGCCCAGTCACTGTCAGTAAAACCAATCAGTTTAAAGTCTGAAACATGACAATACCAGATCCCATAGTTTTTGGTACTAGCTATGTAGCGCAATATCCTCTTGGCTGCTCCCATATGTTGTTTTGTTGGTTGGTGCATGAACCTAGAGACCAGGCCAACAGCAAAGGCTATATCAGGCCTTGTGTGCGTTAGATAGATCAATCTTCCTACAAGACTTCTATACATGCTTGCATCTGTCATCTCCATTCCATCATCCTTCTTCAACTTCTCATTCATATTCATTGGCGTGCTTACACCTTTACAGTTCATCATCCCAAACTGTTTCAAAATATCATTGGCATATTTCTGCTGTGAAATAAAGATTCCATCTTTCGTTTGTTTCACTTCCAATCCAAGAAAGTAATGCAGCTTCCCTAAGTCGGTCATGTCGAACATCTTCATCATGGAGGTCTTGAAATCAGATATAAGTTGAGATGATGAGCCAGTGTAGATCATATCATCTACATAAAGACTAATCAGTATACAGTCTTTATTTCCTTGTTGTTTGACATACAAAGTTGGTTCACTCTCACTTTTGTTAAAGCCATTCTCACAAAAGAAATTATCAATCTTGCTGTACCACATTCGAGGGGCTTGTTTCAAGCCATATAGTGCCTTCTTAAGTTGATACACTTTGTCTTCCTTCCCAAGAACCTCAAATCCTTGTGGCTGACTCACATAGACCTCCTCTTTTAGCTCTCCATTTAGAAAAGCTGACTTCACATCAAATTGATAAACACACCATTGTTGTTGTGCTGCCAAAGCTAGGATCATTCTCACAGTTTCAAAGCGTGCAACAGGAGAGAACGTTTCCTCAAAATCTATTCCATGTTGCTGAGAGAATCCTCTAGCAACTAATCTGGCTTTGTACCTTTGTAAGCTTCCATCTGCATGTTGTTTTAGTTTATAAATCCACTTCAGGCTGATTGGATGCTTTCCTTCTGGTAACTCTATGAGCTCCCACGTCTCATTTCTCTGTATTGCATAAATCTCTTCTGCCATTGCGGTCCTCCATTCTTCTTTAGCCATAGCTTCTTCCACATTCACTGGTTCCCCAGCCCATAAAGCATACATGGACGAGTAAATCTCATCTAATGTTTTGTACCTTCTTGGTTGATGGTCAATAATGGAATCGTCTGATCCAGAGCTTGAGCTGGAGGTTACTGGAGATGCTGCTTGTGAACTTTCAGATTGATGCTCAATGTCTGCTTCTTCTTGATGACCATCTTCATTTTCTATTTCCAATGCTGTTGGACTGCTTGTGCTATCATTCCATGACCAACTTGAGTTTTCATCAAATCTTACATTTCTGCTTACTATCACTTTCTCACTTAAGGGATTGTAAACACGGTAAGCCTTAGACTGAGAGCAATAGCCAATAAATATGCATTTTTGAGACTTCTTATCTAATTTATGCCTGCTAGATGTTAACAAGACATAGCAAGTGCTTCCAAAGACTCTTAAGTGACTTACCTCAGGTTTGATCCCACTCCATGCTTGGAATGGTGTCTGATTCCACACTGCCTTTGTGGGTGAAATATTGAGTAAGTACACTGCCGTTGCTACAGCCTCTGCCCAAAACTTATCTGGAAGATTTTTGGTTTTGAGCATGGATCTTGCCATCTCCACAACTGTCCTATTCTTCCTCTCGGCAATCCCATTCTGTTCTGGTGTGTAGGGAGCAGTGAGTTCTCTTTTGATTCCATTTTCCTCACAGAAGGAATTGAACTCAAGTGACACAAACTCTCCTCCTCTATCAGTTCTTAGTACCTTCAGATTTTCTCCACTTTGCTTCTGCACCAGTGCTTTTAACTTCTTAAAGTTCTCAAATGCTTTTGCTTTGGTGTTCAGGAAGTATACCCAGCTCATACGACTACAATCATCTGTTAACAAGAAAAAATATTTGCTTCCTGCCAGAGATTCAGTTTTCATGGGACCGCATAAGTCAGCATGCACCAAACCCAGATTTGCTGATGATCTGAGGGCTTGTCCCACTGGAAAAGATTTCTTGGTTTGTTTTCCATATGCACAGCCTTCACACACATTATCTTGTGTTTTTATTCGTGGCAATCCAAATACCATTTCTTTGCTGCTCAGAACTTGTAGGCCTTTCACATTTAAATGTCCATACCTGAGATGCCAGATTTCAGTTTCACTTGATGCTGTGATAAGGGCATGATTTCTGTTTCCAGTGAACACAAGGGGAAACATTTTATTTGGAGTCATTTGCACCTGCACTACCTCAGAGTCTTTGTTTTTTATAGTGCATGAGTTGTTATCAAAGATAACACTATATCCCCCTTCAACTAACTGTCCAACACTGAGAAGATTATGTGCCAGAGTAGGGACAAACAGAACATCTCGAAGAAGCTTTATTTTTCCAGTACTGACCTCAATTGCCACTGTGCCTGTACCTTCAACCTTCATTTGTTTATTATCTCCAAGTGTGACTTGAGTCTTGACAGATTCATCCAACATTCTGAATAGAGATTTTTTACCAGTCATGTGATTTGAGCACGCACTGTCCAAGAACCAAACATCATTTGTTTCTTCATTAGGCTCCACATAGGACATAAACAGATAATCTTCTTCTTCTTCATTAGCTTCAGCATACTTTGCTTGAGCTTTCTTTGACCAACAATCTTCTTCTTTATGTCCATACTTTTTACAGTATGTGCATTCTTTCTTTCCCCAGCAGTCTTCCTCTCTATGCCCATTTTTCTTGCAATATGAGCATACCACTGTGCTGGATCGGCCTCTGCCTCTGCCACGAACGCTTCCTCTTCCTCTTCCTCTATTGTTAGTGAAAGATTCTGTCTCCCCCTTGGCTGAGAAGGCTCTCTCTTCTTCTTTGCTTGATGACCTGTTTATTCTTGCCTCATGTGCTTGCAAGGACCCCATCAGTTCATCAAATGAAAACACCGATAAGTCCTTTGATTCTTCTATTGCAGCAACTACATGATCAAACTTTGTTGTCAGGCTTCTCAATACTTTCGCAACTATAACCTCATCATCAACCTTATCTCCATATGATCTCATTTGACTAACAATTGTTGATACTCGCGCTAAGTATTGCTGCACTGTTTCATTTGTTTTCATGCTTAAGGTTTCAAAATCACGTCTCAAAGATTGTAACTTGACAGTGATTACCTTAGCAGATCCCTGATACTCAGTCTTTAATACTGACCATGCCTGTTTTGCTGTTGTTGCAGTGGCTATCCTGGAAAACACCGTTTCATGTACTGCCTGTTGAATAAAAAAAAGTGCCTTGGAATCCTTCCTCACGTTTTCTTCATGCCTCTCTCCTTCACTTGATTCCTCATATCCGTTCTCAACGAACTCCCATAAACCTTGTGATTTGAACAAGGTTCTCATCTTGATGCTCCAGAATTCATAAGAGTCACCATTGAAGACTGGCATCTGTGGTTGTGTGATATTGATGGCATTGCCGTTGTTTGCCATGATTTTGTACGAGTATGGGCTCAATGTTTGAAGAACAACTTGGCTCTGATACCACAATGTTGGAGTATTGACAGAGCAAGAAGAAACTTGTTGAGCAAACAATGCATAGACTCGTACTTTTTTTTTTTTTTACTGAAGACTCCACCCTTTAAATAGGTTTACATTAAAAACTGAGAGTTCCTAACACCAAGACTTCTTTAGCTAACAAATAGCTACTGACTCAACTTAATTAAAACACTATCACTATCATAGCTGAAGATAAGACACTTATCTAAGACTAATGACACGCATACTTTGAATCAATCTTCAACACAGACATCCTTGCCTTAATCCTTTTTCCATAGCAAATTCTTTATTGGGAAAGCCATTTACCAAAACCGAGACACGTGCAGATTCTAAGCCATTTACTCATCTTGGAGTCACCCTTGTTATACCAAGTATATTTCTGATCACCCCTTATCTGAAGATCACAAACTTTTGCTTGCCTAATAAAGTCATTGAAATCAGCTGCTACTCTTTCTTTGAATTTGCATCCTTTCTGACCAAGTGAAGTAACCAAATATATACCATATTCCAGCAATTCTTCTTTTCCAGTCTAGCAGTTCATCCCAAACAATCTTCTTGTGAGTTTCATTCTGAGGACCATAAATATTAACAAGAATAATTACCTCGGAGCAACTCATCCACTTGTCAATCACCGCCAAGAAGCCGTCTATGATAAACTGATCTTCTTCATGAAAAATATCATAGTCCCAGAAGCAAAGTAATCCCCCAAATCTACCATCTGTGTCTTTTTTAGAAAAATCAAATCTCCCCGACCCCTACATTTAAGACAACTGCAAACATAAATCTCCTGCTGCCAGGGTCTCTTGAAGACCAAGAAACTCCACCTTCTAGCTTTGGCATAATGTCCCGACCAGCCATCTCCTTGCATCAAAACCAATTTCACAGACATTTAAGGATAACAGATGCATTTGAATTGACCACACACCCAACCAATTGGAGCCAAAGTGCAAAGAGGTAAGTTTTCGCAATGTCTCCGCCTGAGGCTTTGAATCACCTCTTTGGGACTTCCACATCCGGATCCAGTTCAAAACCAACCAACTTTCCAACATCAGCAACTGACTTTACATCACCTAGTCTATTATTATTCATTGCCTCCAACACCAATTTATTCATACACAAAATATCAGAGTCAAAGTAGTAAGGACCTGTGACCTTTTATTCATGACTCCCAGCTTCAAATTGACATAAAGACTTGGTCTGAAAAGAATTACTCGACCTTTTTTTACCACCACTGGAACTGGGTCTTCTACTCCTCCCAAACGATTTCATCATTCGGGTGCTCAACTTTCCACCCTAGCCACATATGGCCTCAAGGACACCATTCTTGTCTTTTCTTTTTTTTTTTTTTTTTTTTTGCGCTTCCCAAGTATTCTTCTCCTCTTACTCACCACAGGGCATGTCTTAGTGTCGAGTTGGGCCTTTTTAGACCAATAATCATTGTTTGTTTCATAATTCACCGAGCCCACCTGCTCCATTTCTTCTAGATTGTCTGATTGGCCTAACTAAGGCCCAATGTGCCCCTCCACTATCAATTTTCCCATCTAACTTTTCAAAATATTTACTGCTTCGTCTTGCCCAAATTGATGCCCGCCAGTTACATGAGTGGCCTAGTTTCTAAGAAAATCAAATATGGGCACGCACGCACATAATGGCGCTCATAGTAGTGATGAATTACTTGCATGTCAATCTCGGAAAAATCGGCTTTTGTTGGAAACCTGTCCTGTAGAGCTCGCCAAACCAAGATGTTCAGCTTTAGGGGACCTAATTAGCTCCACCCATCGGCAGGGGATAACATGCAGTATAATTTAAACCAAGAGATGGGTTGATCATACTTGGGTCTGCTTTTATTTAAATCGCCCGACTTTATGCATCCCCAGGGCCAACATAGAATTACTCATAAAGAAGGTGTACGGGATGATAATGGGGACCTTTAGCAAGCTGGCGCTTGAAGTGCGCAGTAATGCTCGTTCTCTGGAATACGCTCTCACCGGCGTCCCACTTTGCCTTGATAAGTAGAGTCTCACCCTCCCTAAAAGAAGTAGAGTCGCAAGCGTGCAGCTTCGAGCAGCTCTTTAATTTACGGTAGATTTCTTCTTCAATGTGTCCTTGTTCGCACGCAGAACTGAGGAACTCTGCGAAAACCAACTGGACATGTGTACTTTGATGCAGAGTTAGTAGTAGAGCAATGAAAAACCTGTTACATCAGTTGATATGTGTGTGCGCGTGCGCGTGTATATAACGTTCAGCATTTACGATTATGCGTATGCACCTTCTGGTTGCCATTGATCCAACCAAGGCCGAAGTAGTAGGTTAAATTGGTGTCCACTGAGTAGCCCTTGTATATTACATACCCGGAAGAGATCAAGCCAGTGGGTTCTGTCGGCAAATCGCAAGCGCAACCGCACTTGTCCTCGGTTTGGTGTAAGAAAGAAGCCACCTCACCATTTTCAATCACCATGGGGTAGGGCAGGCCGATATACTCAGCGCCGTAAAAATCAAGGTTCCGAACATATTCGAGTTTGAAGCCGAGATCATTCCTGAGCAGGACATAGGTGTTCTCTCCATGCTTCTGAGCCTCCAGCGCTTGCATGTCTTCTAGCGTTATTGTGTAAGGGATGGGAAGCGGTTTTATTGGGGTGGGTCTGGGAGACTGAGCCACGGCGACGGCTACTGCCATGACCTTCAGCCGGCGGCTTGCGTGGTTGTTGTGCTTCATAGCCATTCCCAAAGCCACCGCGGCCGATGGTGCCCCAGATTTACTCTTCCATCCTGCGAATTGCGGCTTCAGGCTCTTTGCCGAGCTCATGATCGGGGTGCCCAATACGTTGCACGACATCTTTCAGCTTCCTTCAAGTTGTACCTGAAAAGGAAAGACTATACTTGATAGTGTTTCTTTTTTATCGGCCAAAAACAATTATTCAAGTAACAATAAAAGTACAAACATAACTCTATGGAAAAGTTATATGAGTAAACTGCCCACTAAAGAGAGAAAAAAACAAAGCAAAAAACAACAACCAAACCGGAGAAGACCATATATCTTGGAGAAGGCTACATATCCATACAACATGCATAGAAACATAGACTTTGTTTGGGAACAATATTAGCCTTTAACTTCAGAGGTTGAAAAAGTTATCTAACTGTAATTTTTAGTATTAAAATTTGAAAATACTGTTACAACTATTAGTAATTTTTTCTAAAATTTAACTTTAATTTTATACGCTATTTCAAAACCAAGCCATAACTAAATATCCCCAAAATCAATTGAATCCAAGAGGTGGGAAAAGCCTTGTCATGTACCTTTTTGTATGTAATTATTTGAGTTATTTTTCTAAAAATATTTTCGGAGTAGGGAAATTATATAAATATATTCCTTTACCAACATTTGAATCGATCTAGAAGATTACATCAGCTTTGAATTACTCTATTTGTCACGAGAAAAAAGACAATTTCCTATAGAAATATTAAGAATATTGTGCCACATGAACATAATAAATGGTATGTTTTATCATGGTTTCGTTTAACCAAATCTCATATCCATTTAAACATTATGAAAGTGTCACAGCTAATATTAAAAAGTAGATGTGTATGTATATAGAATGACAAAACATATATATATATCACATGACGTGAACGCTTCTTTGTATATCTTAATTTTCTTATATTTTTGTTTTCGCGTGCGTTTACAGGATATAAAAAGAACATAAAATATAAAGTAATCTAAAATTGATCATAAATGTTAGGAGTTATTTGAAGTTTTAAAGAAAACCAAAGGACGAAAGGAAATAATAATGTGACAAGGAATAGTAAGAGATATTACCGATGAGATTGGGATGGCTGTGGGAAATCCAGGGCATGAATGGTGCCTTATATAGGCTTTTCTGCCCACCCAAAAGACAAACGGAACCGTGACTCATGGCCCTTGGAAGACAATAACCGGTTATCGACCACCCGACGACAAACGGTTTCGTGCCTCACGCCTGGAGTCAGACAAATTAGGACCTTTCAAGCTTCCTTACATCGATTTCCACGTTCTAGTTTTCTTTTAGTCACTGTATAATAAAGGGTTTAAGTCAGTCATGAATATATAAAAAATAGGAAATGCTTATTGTATTTTATTTTTACACAAATAACTATAATTCTAATTATCTTTTTTAAATAAATAATATATTTCTTATTAGTTTCACTTTTATAGTTTTACATAGTTTTTTATTATAATATTTCTTTAGAACTATTCTCATGTTTGCCATCCACTTTAAAAGATTCCTTATTGTATTTGATTTTTCTTTATTATAAATAATAATAATAATAATAATAATAATAATAATAATAATAGAATGCAGAATAGGCTACAAGTAATACCAGTTGCAAAAGAAAATAATAGAATTTTTTTCGTTTATGATAGTAGAGTACTTATAAAAATTCTTCTTCATACTTTTAATATCTTATCAAAAATTTCAACTTTTCTCTTCTCAGTGTGAAATTTAAATTTAATAGTATGCAACTTATTAAGAAAAGATCTTACTTTAATTGACATAATAATAATATGTATTTAGAAATGTAATAACCCTAGAAATTAAGAAAAATAAAATAACCAAATTACCCTAAATATAAAACTTACCATTTTACCCTCAATGGTATTTTTGTAATTTTACCTATTAATTTAAAAAATCAACGTAATACTAAGAATCATGATTCTTAGATAATTCATTTAGTGGTTATTAAGTTAAATTCCAAGCCGGAAGCTCAAAGTCATCTTCTTTCAGCTAATGGCATTTTTTTTCCTTTTCCAACTGAGCATCAAATGGAAAATCTGAGAGTGCCGTTGGATTTTTCTTGCGAAAATAAGTCAAAAGAAATCTATCTCACTCAATTCTGAATTCGTTTGCTTAGGTTCTATTAATTTGGCCAACATGTGCACAGTTTAAACTATGTTCGTGCTTTTGTTGTATAGAATAATTTCTCAACTAACCCTAATCTCTAATTTACAAAACACACAGCCACAACACCTCAAGAATATTGAATTTAAAAAAAAAAAATAATTATCTCCTTATCTCTATTTTCTTTAGTTAAATCACATTGAATATTATCTTGCCCTTATTCATTTTCTTTCCTTTTCATTTTTTCCCCATGTTCCTACATAGCCAAGAGCCCAAATTTATGTAAGAACTAGACCTAGGCTAATTCCTTCTCTTCTCTAATTCTTTTCCTTCACATAGCTGCCACAACAACAAAACTTATAGCCATGGTTGGCATTTTCCAATTTGCCATACTTGCCACTTTCTTCCAGCCATGGCCACATTTTGCTTTCCTATTCTTTTTCTTTTTTCAATTAGATAGCCTCACCATTCCTCCATTGTTCTTGGTCTTGCTCATTAAAGTGGACAAGAAGACATTACACCAATAGATCGTCATCGCACTCTTTGCTCCATTACCAACTTGATCGCATTTTTTTTTTAACTGGTGTAACTCCAACCCTTTGGGCTTCATTTCTCCATCATCCAAGCAATTATGAATGTCATTTAATTCCCTATTACTGCCTAGGTTTATTTAGTTGATGGAAAACCACATCTGAACACCAAAAGCGATCCTTGCATATTGGTGATTTTGAATTCATTTGTGTGAGTATAAACTATTTGAAGTCACACTTTTATTTTTGTTTCTAGCACCTAAATACCTTATTTTTGTTCCATATTTCGTTTCTAGGTTTTCCTTATTCAAAATTCTAGGCTTCTACACCCGTTCCTGATGCAATCGAAACCCTATTTACACCTGAGCCTTAGTAAGCTGCTACAACACTTTTGGAATTATTTTTTGCTGAATAGTTCAGACCTCACAGCCTTGTTAAGTACATTCTCTTCTTTGTCCAAGTTATTATAGTGGCCAAGGAAATCCTTACTAAAAGGTTTAGCACTTCTTTAGGCTCCTGGCGCGCTAGAGATCCAGAAAATACATTGGTAATCAAAATAAAATTTTTCCCTTCCAAGTTCAATTTTGACAACCATTAATTGAGCATATAACTCAGTGTATTGGCTGTTGTAATTTTAGGATCAATATTAAGAAGGCACCCAACACGATCCTGAATAGGGACGAGGCCACCGAAGACACCTAGAGGCCCCTTTTCCCACTAGGTAAAATTTCGGCCTAAATGTCAAGAATGTGACCATTCCTAGTGCCATTTAGGAAATTTTCAAATTTTAGCATATTATCTAATTTTCCACCTTACTAACATTTTGTAGTACCATTCTAGGAAACGCCCCATTTTGCCATGTTATTTCGTACTAGGTGAGGGGAAATAGCAGGTTAGTTCTCATGAACCCTCTTAGGCCTAAAATAAGCATCAATTCAAACAATAATTTTTAAGTAAACAATTGGGTTAAATAGAATATTTAAATGCGTGTGAAACATGGGTAAGGTAATTAATTAGTTCTTCTAGAAATTTTATTTTATTTATTTTATTTTTGTTCTCTTACATTGAGATGTAATTTTGGTTGGTTGGTTGCATGGTTGTAATGATGTGATATATGATGTATGTTTAGCGCTAGTATCATGCTAAGACTGTTTGTAACAAGAATTAAGTTTGCAGTATGTTACGACCATTTGAATAAACCCGCTAGTACCATGTTTAGTGCCAATAAGACAAACACCTCTAGTACCATATTTAGGGCCGACAAGCTCACTAGCAACATGATGAGATTGAGAGCAACCGTTGGTGGCATGTTAGAGCCATAATAAATTACTATAAGCCAATAAATAAAGAATCAAGAGCGTAAATACTCATAAGAGAGGGGAAGAACATTTATCATAAACACACTTAAAAAGATATCATTGATTGTCATATAATCATGTAACAGCAAGTTAAGATAACAAGATAAAAGAAATACGATGCACTAGAATCACGACACTCAACTGAAAATGGCTAAAATAAAATGAGCCTTGGTCATGCATTAATTGACTATTGTATATGATTGATTTTTGTCATACATAAGATTGCATTAAGTAAAAGATTTGAAAAGTAAGATAAAACACGAAGCATGGAAAGTTGGTGACGGACCATATCTGCATGACCTGATGAGTCATAAATTTAGAAGAAAGGTTCAAAATGGATGATTTGAACCTAGAGGCATGTTAGGGTGGCAGTGTACCATCCCTAGTTATGACCCAATATTGATATGGAGTATGTAGATATAAGTTGTACACTGCCAGACCATAGCTGGCAGGGGACCATACTTATGGCTGGTATCACAAAAGGCTCTATCTTGGCATAGGTATTCTGATATGCTCTAACTTGGTGGCATTTATGTTAGGTTTATTGGGATTTTCATTTAATTATTTTGATTTAGTTTCTTATTATTTGGAAAATACATTAAAAGAAAATGTGTTACCTTATATTTCTTAAATTACTTTTAATTGATTGCTTAATAACTCTAGAAAATTAAGATGTTTTCCAAAATTAAGATTTCTAAAACTATGGGTGTTACAGTTTGGTATCAGAGCCAAATTCAAGGAAGGCAGTGACCTCACTCAGTAAGTATGCTTCTTGTTTATTTACCTTAATTTGAGACCTTGGGTAGGTTGTGAAAAGCTTTCCATAATTAAGCATAATGTGTTAGCAATGTTAGAAACAAAAGTTAATAACTTGGCTTTAAATAAGGGCACTTGTAAAACAATATACCAATTAGTTTAACATCTAAAATGAGATAAGAGTTAGCGAAAGCCTCACCTAGTTTTATAAGTTCAAAGTTCCTTCCAAAGTTGTTTAATTGCTCTGGACTAAACCTTTCTTTTTTTAGGTCATGGCCCACATGAGTATCTTGCCTTGGGTTTTGGACAAATTGCACAGGATGAGCCGCAAGCTCGTGGTCGAATATGACCTCCACGGGGTTAAGTTCAGCATGCTCTAGTGCATGGACTGGACATGCTAAATCATAGGCAACGAATCCAAAATCTTGGTTAGCAGGCCATTGATGATCCATTTCGTTAGACAGTTATTACTTTAGGCTAGTACTTTCAAAATTTGAATGACAGGGAATAGTAGCCTCATGCCTTAGCCAAATCTCAGGATAAGGCCAATCTCCTTGAGCAGTTCAAGAGGCTAACTGGTGAGTATGCTGGTGGGGTAAGCTTTATTAAAGCTGAGGAGTGGATCAAGGCTTAAAAGATGACACTTTTAGATTTGAGAATTCCAAATGAGGAACAGGTGGATTTAGCTACCTTTAGCTTGATTAGGCAGGTACAGACATGGTGGGAGGGCACTCGACTAAGGGTTCTAAGGACTGAGGTTAGATATATCACTTGGGAGACTTTCATGCAAACTTTCTTTGGTCGATATTTCTTTGAGGCCATGAGGAATGGGAAGGAGTATGAGTTTCTTGCACTAGTACAGGGGAGCACGACAGTAGATCAGTACACAACTAAATTTAATGCCTTAGCCCTCTATGCTACGCACATTGTGATACATGAACCAAGGAAAATCAAGAGGTATGTTAATGGTTTATGTGATAAGCTGGTAGATAATCTGATTATACAAGAGATTGATACCTTCAAGAATATGGTATCCTTAGCTTAAAGGGGTGAGGCAAGGATGAAAAACAAACAATTAGCTAGACCTATTGACCTGAGCTGTGGTCGTATACCATCATAACCTACACATGCAAGTAGTTTCTGCCTTATAGCGCAACCGATACTTGTTCAAGGGTAAGGACAACTTGGGCGATGACAGCCAATCAACAGCAGAGCTACTCAACCATAACTTAATGGGGTAGGAAAACCTAGAATGAGACCAATTGTTCAGGGCCAGGGAGACCTTAGATATCAGACTTGTTGTTTCTTTTACCCAATGGAAGGGCGGTGTGTGACCTACTTCTACTGCGAAGAAGTGGGACATCTATCCAAGCAATGTCCTAAAAGGGATGCTCCATTAGTAGCACACGCTCCACCAACAACGTCGATAGGCCCACCAACAAAGAAACCTCGTGTGGCAGGACGTGTTTATGCAGTGATAGCCAAGGAGGCAGAGGATGCCCCAGGAATAGTGTAAGGTACGCTGATAGTTATAGCCTTTAATTTCAAGTTCACAGAAGTGACATGATTAGGTTAATAATTGTTTGAATTGATCATAGGTACTATTTCTATTTCTAGGTTTCCTGTTAAAATTCTTATAAACTCAAGATCTAAACATTCTTTTATATGTATTAAACTAGCTGAGTAGTTAGGCATGCCTATCAAAGAGCTTCCTTTCATAATAATGGTTTCTACCCCCATCAAACACTAGTATGAGTTCTATTCGTGTACTTCAATCTTGCTTGATTTTTGTCAAAGGACGTGCTCTAGACATTGACCCTTTTGTGCTTGGGATATCTAAATTTGATTGTATGTTGGGCATGGATTGGCTACATCAGCATCATGCTAAGGTGATTTGCTACCATAAGCTATTTACCATATCCTTGCCTGATGGGTCAGAAACATAGTTTGTTGGGGATAGAAAGATTTCTACTCTGATCTTAATCTTTTGTTTACAAGATGACAAATATCTTCATCAAGGCTGTGTTGGCAATTTAGCTTATATTCCTACAGAGTTAGATAAGCCTAAATCAGTAGTGGGTATCCCCATTATGGAAAAATTTCCAAAAGTGTTTTCAGCGGAGTTGCTTAGAATGCCACCTAGCCAAGATATTGATTTCACCATCGATTTATTGCTAAGAATGTCTCCTATCTCTCACGCACCTATCATATGGCTCCATTTAAAATGGTGAAACTAAAATGTCAATTACAGAAGCTGCTTGGAAAGAGGTTCATATGTCCAAGTACTTTACCTTGGGATGCTCCTGTTTTATTCATAAAGAAGAAAGGTGGCAGTGTAAGGATGTGCATTAATTATCGATAGCTAAATTTGGTGACGATAAAGGAAAAGTACCCTTTACTTCGAATTGATAACTTGTTTGATCAGTTAAGGGGATCATCAGTGTTCTCTACAATTGATTTGAGTTCTGGGTACCATCAACTAAAAATAAAAGAGGAAAATATGCCAAAGATGGCATTTAGGATCCATTATGGGCATTATGAGTTTAGTGATGCCCTTTGGGTTAACAAATGCACCTACAACTTCATAGGCCTAATGAATAAGGTGTTCCAACCATACTTATTTCAGTTTGTCATCATTTTCATATATGATATTTTGGTTTACTCATCAGATGTTGAAAGCGATAGATAACATTTGGGGATTGCACTTCAAATGTTGAAGGAACATAAGTTATATGCAAAGTTAAGCAAGTGTGAGTTTTGGTTGAACAGTTTCACCTTTTACGCCATGTGGTAACTAAGGAAGGAATTTTAGCGGATCCTAACAAGGTTGAAGGGGTTGTGAATTGGCAACAACCGAAGGCTATGTTTGAGACTTGGAGTTTCTTGGGTTTGGCTGGTTATTATATACATTTTGTGGAAGGTTATTCGAAGCTAGCATGCCCTTTGACCCAACTGACTAAGAAGGATCAACCATTCTAGTAGACCGAGTAGCACAAATATAGTTTCCAAATGTTAAAGAAGTGTTTAGTCTCTATACCTGTTCTTACTCTCCTTGATGGGTGAAGTCGCTTTACAGTTTATACAGACGCATCACATCAGGGGCTTGGGCTATGTATTGATGCTGGCGAGGATGGTGATTATTTTTGGATCTAGGCAGTTAAAACTTCATGAGCTAAATTACCCAACTCATAATCTGGAGTTTGCAGCTATCATACATGTGTTAAAGCTTTGGCGACATTATTTATATGGAGAAGAGTTTGAGGTCTCCACTGACCATAAAAGCCTACAGTATTTATTGTCACAGAGGGAACTCAATAATCGACAGCATCATTGGGTTGAGTATCTCTCTGATTATAATTGCACTAATTAGCATCACTCAGGTAAGACTAACCTGGTGACTGATGCTTTGAGTAGAAAAGTGGGTGCTAAACTGAATACTTTGGTGGTTTCTGAATGGAAACTACTAGAGAAGTTTAGTCACATGAGCTTAGGGGCACAAGTGGAAGGGCCTCAGGTTCTTATGACTAGTTTACATATGAAGCCTACACTTATGGCAAAGGTTAAAAAGACTCAAAAGGAGGATCCACATTGCCAAGAATGATCAGTTCTAGGGTAGAAAGGATTCAGTATGGATGTGGATGGTACCCTAAAATTTCAAAACCAATTAGTTGTTCCCCAAGGAAATGACGTGAAATATGATGTTTTATCGACAGCATATGCATCTCGGTTAACCATCCCCGTTGGGAGCACCAAGATGTACCATGATTTGAGGAAAAGCTTTTGGTGGAGTGGCATGAAGAAGGATATTGCAGAGTTTGTATCTAGATGTTTGACATGTCAAAAGTTCAAAGTAGAACACCAAATACCTAGAGGACTGCAATAGCCATTAAAGATTCCTCAATGAAAGTGGGATGACATTGCAATGGATTTCATAATTGGGCTACCTGCTACTCATCATTGACATGATGCAATCTAGGTGAAAGTTGATCAGTTAACCAAGTTAGCAAACCTTTTGGTAGTCCAAAAGACTTGGCCTATACCCAAACTAGTTGAATTGTACATATTTGAGATAGTTTGACTTCATGAAGTACCGAGGAGCATTGTTTCTGATAGAAATCCATAATTCACATCACAGTTTTTGCAAGCTTTACAAGAACAATTAAGTACTGTGACATTAATGAGCACTACCTATCATCCACAGAAAAATGGGCAATCCGAGAGGAATATTCAAACTATTGAGCATATGCTTAGAACTTTTGCTCTAGATTACAAGGACTTTTGGGATAATAACTTGCCCTAGTGGAATTTGTTTATAACAATAGCTATCACTCTAGCATTCAAATGGCCAAATATGAGGCTTTGTATGGTCATAGCTATCGTACTCTGGTGTGTTGGGAAGAAGTGTGCAATAGGCCTTTATTTGGACTAGATTTTGCAAAACAAACTTCATACAAGGTCAAAATATTCAAACAATGATTAGTAGCAACTCAAGATAAGCAGTGGAGTTATGCAAACCAGAGACATTGTCCTTTGGAGTTTGCCATTGGTGATCATGTGCTTCTAGAGGTGTCACTAACCGAGGGAGTTCAACACTTCCAAGTGAAAGGGAAGCTAGCCCCGCGCTTTTGTGGACCTGCCTTAATGGACCTTTTGAAGCATTAGAGCGGGTTGGAGAGATGGTGTATCGAGTCGCTTTACCACCTCATTTGGCTGGAATTCATGATGTGCTTCGTGTGAGTAATATTCGCAAGTATTAGCTAGACCCAACACATGTTATTCCATGAGAGCCATTACAGTTATGTGAGGATTTGACTTATGTAAAGAAAAGGTTCTACGCAATGAATTCATCGAGTTGCTAAAGGTTATTTGGAGTAATCATGGAGAGCAAGAGGCAACTTGGGAAGTTAAGGATGAGCTTTGGAGGAAGTATCCACAGCTTTGAAGTACTTTTTAGCACATTCTTTGAAATTTGACTACAAATTTCTTTTAAGGGAAATAGACTGTAATAACCCTAGAAATTAAGGAAAAAATTACCAAATTACCCTAAATGTTAAAATTACCATTATGCCCTCAAAGAAATTTTTGTAATTTTACCTATTAATTTAGAAAATTAATATAAAACTAAGAATCTTGATTCTTAGATAATTCCTTTAGTGGTTATTAAGTTAAATTCCAAGACGGAAGGTCAAAGTCATTTTCTTTAAGCTAATGATATTTTTGTCCTTTTTCAAGTAAGCATCCAATGGAAAATTTGAGAGTGCTGTTGGATTCTTCTCACAAAAATAAGTCAAAAGAAATTTGTCTCACTAAATTCTAAATTCGTTTGCTTAGGGTTCTAATAATTTAGCCTACGCACATGTACGGTTTAAATTAGGTTCGTGCTCTTGTTGCATAGAATAATTTCTCAAAAAACCCTAATCTCTAATTTACAAAACACATAGCTGCAACACCTCAAGAATATTGAAATTGAAAAATTAATTTACCATCTCCTTATCTTTATTTTCTTTAATTAAATCACATTGAATATTATCTTGCTCCTTTTCATTTTTTTCCCCATGTTCCTACATAGCCAAGAGCCCGAATTTATGTCGAAACTAGACCCAGGCTAATTCCTTCTCTTTTCTAATTCTTTTCCTTCACATAGCCACCACAACAACAAAACTTATAGCCATGGCCGCTAATCTCCAACTTGCCATACTTGCCACTTTCTTTTAGCCTTGGCCACATGTTGCTCTTCTATTATTTTTTTTTTCAATTAGATAGGCTCAGCATTCCTCGACTGGTCCTAGTCCTGCTCATTAAAGTGGAGAAGAAGGCATCACACCAAAGGATCATCATCGCACTCTCCGCTCCGTTATCAGCTTGATCGCATTCTTTTTTGAACCAATGTAAGTCCAGTGCTTTGGGCTTAATTTTTCCATCATGAAAGTAATTTTGAATGTTATTTAATTCCCTATTATTTCCTAGGTTCATTTAGTTGAAAGGAAACTACATCCAGACACCAAAAGTGATCTTACATGCACTGGCGATTCCGAATTCAATTGTGTGAGTCTAAACTATTCAGAATCACTCTTTTATTTTTTTTTCCAGCACCTAAATACCTTATTTTTTTTTTCTATATTTTATTTCTAGGTTTTCATTATTCAAAATTCTAAGCTTGCACACTCATTCCCGATGCAATCAAACCCTTACTTGCACTCGAACCCTAGTAAGCCACTGTAACATTTTTTGAATTATTTTTAGCTTACTAGGGCTCGAGTGCAAGTAAGGGTTACAGTGGCTTACCGAGCCCTAGCTCCATTATATTTGTTTTCGAAGTTGTTACAGTGGCCGAGGAAATCCTTACTGAAAGGTTTAGTGCTTCTTTGGACTCCTAAAGTGCTAGACATCCCTAAAACTCATTGGTAATTAAAATAAATTTTTTCCCTTCCAAGTTCAATTTTTACAGCCCTTAAGTGAGCATATAACTCAATGTGTTGGCCACTGTAATTTTAGGATCAATATCAAGAAAGCACCAAACATAATCCTGAATAAGCACGAGGCCATTAGAGATACCTCGAGGCCCTTTTTTTCCACTAGGTAAATTTTCGGCCTAGATGTCAAGAATGTGAACTTTCCAAGTACCATTTAGGAAAATTTCAAATTTTAGCATATTTTCTAATTTTTCACCTTACTAACATTTTGTAGGACCGTTCTAGGAAACTGCCTTATTTCGCTGTGTTATTCTATACTAGGTAAGGAGAAAGAGTGAGTTAGTTTTCGTGGGCCCTCTTACGCCCAAAATAAGCATCAGTTCAAATAATAAAATTTAAGTAAACAATTGGGCTAAATAAAATCTTTAAATGCATGGGAAACATGGGTAGGGTAATTATTTAGTTCTTCTAGAAATTTTGTTTTGTTTTATTTTATTTTATTTTAGTTCTCTTCCATTTTAGTTATCTTCCATTGAGATGTAATTTTGGTTAGTTGATTACTTGGTTCTAATGTTGTGATATATGATGTATGTTTGGCGCTTGTATCATACTAGAACCGTTTGTAACAAGAATTAAGTTAGAAGTAAGTTAGGATTGCTTGAATAAATCCGCTAGTATTATGTTTAGGGCTGATAAAACAAATACTACTGGTACAATGTTTAGGGCCGACAAGCTCTCTAGCAACATGATGAGATTAAAAGCAATCGTTAGTGGCATGGTAGGGTCGTAATAAATTACTATAAGCAGGTAGATAAAGGATTAGGAGCGTAAATGCTAAATAAGAAACTTAGAAAGAATTCAGGAGAGAGGAGATGAACATTTATCATAAATACACTTAAAAAGGTATCATTGATTGTCATATCATCATGTAACACTAAGCTAAGATAACAAGATAAAAGTTATAGGATGCACTAGAATCATGGCACCCTACTAAAAAGCGATAAAATAAAATGAGCTTTGGTCATGCATTAACTGGCTATTGCATAAGATTGATATTTGTCATACATAAGACTACATAAGTAAAAGATTTGAGGAGAATGATAAAACGCAAGGCATGTACGATTTGCAACAGGCTATATCAACATGACTTCATGAGTCATAAACTTATAAGAGAGTTTTGAAATGGATGATTCAAACCCAAGAGGCATGTTAGGGTGGTAACTGACCATCCTTAATCATGACCCAATATTGATATGGAGATGTGATTTGTGTATTGTCCAACCATAGCTCGCGAGGGATCACATTTATGGCTGGTATCACGAGAGGCTCTACCTCTGCGTAGGTATCCTAAGAGGCTTTGACTTGGTGGCAGCCCTAGTGGCACTACCTAAAAGTTATCCCAAGAATGAGTGATGTACACACTCACCAACCTGGGTTCATCCAATGACATTCAAGTATTAGATTAAATGATTGATAAAAAAGATTTTATCTAATTGGTAAAAGGAATTATGCATATGCATATTAGTTCAAGACTTTAATGTTGTGCTATGAAGTGTATTAAATTGTTCTTTGTTTAAATTGTTATAACTTGAAGTTTATTATTTGTTTGTTGTTTGTAGAGGGAATATTAGGACCCATGTGATGGGCTTGATACTTCTCTCTTACTGAGCAAGTGGTGCTCACTCTCTTTCTAATATTTTTCCTTAGGTGAGTATTATGAAGAGATGAAGTACACTGAACCATTTAATGCGGTTCAGGATATAGAGCAGACTGAGTGAGGGTATGCTGTAGCCACTTGAAATACTGGCCGAGACAAGATTTCTTCTTTGTGTTATTTCACTTCTTAAAAAAATTTAAATGGTTTGTTTAAATGGGCACATTTGTAACACCCTCATATCCCACATAGGTGAATTGTAGGAAGCCTTATGTGGATGTATAGGCTCCAATTCTAGAATATAAGCACCTAGTGCTTAACCATTTAGCCCATATGGTATGGGCAGATGTTCCCTTGATGGGTTCTAGACTTGGGTCGTTACAGATAGTATTAGAGCCGACCCGAGACCACAATGGTGTGGCATGGTGGGTGTGCACATGCATCATCTACTAGGACTGATCCTGGATTTGAGATACTACTTGGTCAGGAGCTAAGTAGTCTAATTGGAAAGGTTACTTGGTTTGGGGAACCAAGTAATCTGATTGACCCCAATAAGGACATTGGGTACATAAGAAGGGGAGTTTGTAACACCCTCATATCCCACATGGGTCAATTGTGGGAAGCCTTATGTGGATATATAGGCTCCAATTCTAGAACATAAATACCTAGTGCTTACCATTTTCCAAAAGCTAGCCCATGTGGTATGGCAGGTGTTCCATTGACTGGTTCTGAACTTGGGTCATTACAAGATTTTTTATATGTTAGATTTCTTGGGATTTTCATTTAATTACTCTGATTTAGTTTCTTATTATTTGAAAAATATATTAAAATAAAAATATTTTACTTCATATTTCTTAAACTATTTTTAATTGATTGCTTAAAAACTATGTAAAATTAAGATATTTTTCAAAATTAAAATGTATAAAACTGGGGGTGTTATAAGAAATTTTATTAAACATTAAATTAGTAAATTTTATCTTCATTTTTATACTTTAAATTCAAAAGGCTAATAACTAAAATAAAGATCTTATATTAGTTGGCTCGAACAATTAAACAAATTTATTATTAATATGTTAGCATAACTTTGACTTTGTAAAGAGATATAAGCTAATTTTTTAATAAATATTTGAGGTTTTCTTTATAATAGAAAAAATATATAAGCTAATAATAAGAAGCTTACGCAAAAAATAATTTTCTTTTAATCAGTATGATAGAAATATGGGTCATGATATCAAAGTATAAGTAACTATACATTACTAAAAAAATTAATTTCCTGACTTTTAACTTTTAATAAAAAATATACTCACCTCCAAGGTTTTAAATTTACACTTATCCTCTATTTTATGGTCGAGTCAATTTGCTAGTTCAAAATATTAAGGTCAAGTCCTGTGTATATTTTTTTTTATCTTTTTTTGGGGTAATTAATGGTTACACATTGATTTAGAAATTATACTCATATCATTGAAGTTTGAAAATCTTCTTACGATTGTTCTTATAATATAATTAGTAAACCATGCAAAAATAGACTCCTTCAAATAGAATAAATTCCTAGTAGCTTAAAGGAAAACTAATAAATTCTAATTTAAGATTTAGTTACTTTATATCTTTACACTTTTTATTATATATAAATACAAATATATATATATATATATATAAATTTTAAATTTCACTTTTTGGTTCTAATAAAAATCTTTAATTTTTAAAATGTAAATAAATTGCAACCTTCATGCTTTCGGCATGTTTAATAGTCATATAAATCAAAGACATGTTTGTTATAAAATTTTAAATTTAGTGGCATTTTTTAGTTTTTTGGCCATAAAAAAAGACTTATGAAACACATATAAAATAATCACCAATTTTTTTCTATTTTTTATCTTTTAATTAATAATATTATTTTCCTAATATAAAGAATTTGTAAAAGGTAAAAATGTGTTTAAACTTTAAATATTATAAATGCATTGAAATTTTGATTAATCAAATAACGAACAAATATTTACTTAGTAGACTTGTTACGCCCCCAATTTTATGAACCTTAATTTTAAAAGATATCTTAAATTCCCAGAATTATAAAGCATTTAATTAAAAATAACTTGGGAAATATGAGGTAAAATATTTTATTTAAATTATTTTTTGAACAATGAGAGTATTAAATGAAATTAGAGCAGTTATGTGATAATTCCAAGAAAACTAATATGCGGATAATGTGCCAATTTAAACAAACCATATGTTTCTTTAGAAATCAAATAACACAAAGTTGAAACCTAGTCCCAATCAGTTCTACTTTCGAGAGGCTAAAGCATACCCTCACTCAGTCTGCTCCACATCTTGAACCTCATTATATGGTTCAGTGTACTCTATCTCCTTATAGTACTCACCTAAGAAAAACATGTTGAAAGGAGTGCTCAGTAAGGGGGAAGTATTAGGCCCATCACGTGGGTCCTAATATTCCCGCAACAAACAATAATGAATAATAAACTTTAATTTCTAGCAATTTAATTAAAGAACAATTTTGCACATCATCATAACAACAATATCAAAATCCTACTAGCATGTTTGAACTACCATGCATATGCATTATTCCTTTTACCAATTAAATCATATCTTATTTATCAATTATTTAATACAATACTTAAATGCTGTCGGACGAACCTAGGGTGGTCAGTGTGTACATCACCCACTAGGCAGTGCCACTAGGGATGCCACCAAGCCAAGGCCTCTCGGGATACCTACGCCGAGGTAGAGCCTCTTGTGATACCAGCCATAAGCATGGTCCCTCACCAACTATGGTCTGACAGCGCACAAATCATATCTCCATACTCCGTGTTAATATAGGGTCATGACTAGGGACGGTCTGCTGCCACCCTAACATGCCTCTCGGGTTCGAATCGTTCGTTCCGAACCTCTCGTCTAAATTTACGGCTTGTTAGGTCATATAGATATGGTACGTCACCAACCTTGCATGCCTCGTGTTTTATCTTACTCCTCAAATCTTTTACTTAATGTAATCTTGTGTATGACAAACATCAATCATATGCAACAACCAATTGATGCATGACCTTAGCTCACTTTATTTTAGCTCTTTTTAGTAGAGTGCCATGATTATAGTGCATCCTATTTCTTTTATCGTGTTATCTTAGCTTAGTGTTACATAATGTCATGACAATCAATGATATTTTTTTACGTGTATTTGTGATAAATGTTCATCTCATTTCTCGTGAATTCTTTCTAAATTGGTCATTTAGCGTTTACGCTCCTAATCCTTTATCTATCGGCTTATAGTAATTTATTACGGCCCTAACATGCCACTAACGGTTGCTTCCAATCTCATCATGTTGCTAGCGAGCTTGTCGGCCCTAAACATGGTACTGGCGGTTTTTGTCTTGCCGGCCCTAAACATGGTACTAACGAGTTTATTTAGGCGGTCATAACATATTTCTAATTTAATTCTTGTTACAAGAAGTGCTAGTATGATACTAGCGCGAAACATACATCATACATCACATCATTACAACCATGGAACCAACCAACCAAACTTACATCTCAATGGAAGAGAACTAAAATAAAATAAAATAAAATAAAATAAAATTCTAGAAAAACTAATTAATTACCCTACCCATGTTGCCCACGCATTTGAAGATTTTGTTTTGCCCAATTGTTTACTTAAAATTTATTATTCAGGTTGATGCTTATTTTGGGCCTAAGAGGCCCCACAAGAACTAACCCGCTCTTTCGCCTTACCTAGTATGGAAAAACACAGCGAATTGGGGTGATTTTTTAGAACGGTTCTACAAAATTTTAATAAGGTAGATAATTAGAAAAATATACTAAAAAATTGAAATTTCCTAAATGGTACTTGGGAGGTTCATGTTCTTGGCATCTAGACCAAAAGTTTACCTAGTGAGCAAAAGGGTCTTGGGGTGTCTCCGGTGGCCTTGTGCCTATTCAAGATCGTGTCGGGAGCCTTCTTGATATTGATCCTAAAATTACAGTGGCCACAAACTAAGTTATATGCTCATTTAATGGCTTTAAAAATTTATCTTGGAAGGAAAATTTTTTTATTTTGGTTACCGATATGTTTTTGGGATCTTTAGCGCTCTGGGCGTCCAAAGAAGCACAAAATCTTTAAGTAAGGATTTTCTAACTATTTGTAACAATATGGATAGCAAGGGAAAGCGAATTAGAAGGGCTGTAAGATTTGAAATTGGCAGCCAAGATAATTTTTAAAAAAAGCTACGGTGGCTTACTAGGGCTTAGAAGCGAGTATAGACGCGATTTCACTGGAAACAAGTGCAAAAAACCCAAAACTTGGATTAACAATGATCTACCAACAATTTACAAAAAAAAATATAAGGCCTTTAGGTGCTAGGAAAAAAATTAAAAGAGGGATATATAAGGATTTAGACTTACACCAATGAATTCGGGTTCATCGGTATGTGTAGGATTGTTTTTGTGTCCCTAACGTGGTTTCTCTTTAATTTGATGAATCTAAGAAAAATATAAAATTAAAATAATATTCCAATACTCTAGAATAACTAAGAATCAAAGCATGGAGAGGTGACTTACATAGGTTTGTTGGAGGGATAAGGGGAGACACGAACATGTGAGAAGATGATCGAATGGTTGTCCACGGCTTCATTGTGGTTTAAGCGACGAAACACTCGCTAGCAGTTGCTCGCACTCATGAACGGAATAGAAGAATATTGTCTAGACTAGAAAGAAAAGAAAAATTGATGGCAAATTGAAGGTGACGGCCGAAATTTTTCTTTTTCTTAAAAAATGTTGCTTTACAGCTTGTTGGGTTAGAAAAGTCCAAGATTCTAGTTTGCCTAGGCTTTAATTGCTAGAGGCGCACCAGGCTTTTTGACCTAGAGGAAGCTACGGGAAAATAAGAAAAGAATGAGAAAGAGTTTTATTTGGTGTATAATGACTTTATTGTGTATTTGTTAACAAAATAAAGATAAGTAAATAAAATTAATTGAATTTGATTTTGAACAGAAAAACAAAATTCTAGGAGGGGTGCCACTACATGAGTTATTTTATTGCTATTATTATTTTATTTATTTACTTATTATTATTATTATTATTATTATTATTATTATTATTTTATTTATTTATTTATTTATTTAGGGTAATTAGGTAATTTTATTTTACTTAATTTCTAGGGTTATTACAAGACTAAATAGAACAATACTGTATTTCAAAAAATTAGAAATTTTTTAAAATATGTTTCATGTTTGAAGATTTTTGTGTATCAATGTCAAATTTCAAAGTATAGGAATTTAGAATTATGACAATGAAAAGGTGATAAAGTCACAAAGAAATTATATTTTGGATAAAAAATTTTTGATCAAATACCTAGAGTAAATGTTGTGCATTTTTTTATACTAAAACTTATTATATGTCATCCAAAGAATCCTTCAATTTCTTTCTTTGTCATATAGTCCAGAACTTGCATTCAGGACCTAAATATATGTAATTTAATTATAAATTTTGAACATATAAACCTCAATACTTCTTTCCTTATAATACTTAATTTTAGATAAAATAAAATTTTGTAATCAAAATATAAAATTATTAACTTTATCTTTTAACAACTCTAAAACTACATCCAAGCTACAAGCCTTAACCATGAACTATAATATTCAAATAAAAATTGCTTCTAATTTGATACAACTTGTAAGATTTGATTGGTTATAAAAAAAATTAAAAATGAAAAAAAAATCTCATATTATTTAGTATAGAAAAAGAGTTAGTCACCAAGAATAAAAATTTTTGTTACAATATTAACAAGGATTAGCATGCGAAAAAATTATTCTTCTAATTTTTTCAAAATTTTAGAAAATAGAAAAATGTAAAAAATAGGTGTTGTTGAAATTCCCCTTGTTATAATAAAAGAAACTAATTCTAATAGCAAAGAATTTTATTCCCTAAAATTTTTCCCATTGACCTTTGCTACAGTGATAGTTTCTTTTATTTTATTCATAATAGGTGCTTTAGTAATACTTGAATTAGATTATTGCTCTAAGATAGACCAAATATGTAAACTATCATATATTTTATATTCATCCAATTTTTAGAAAAAATTAATTGAAAAATAGACCAAATATGTAAACTATCATATATTTTATATTCATGCAAGTTTTAGAAAAAATTAATTGAAAAAAATGTTATATTCAAAGACATTTATGTTGTGGAACAAACTTAGGCAATACTTTTTAAGTTGCAATTCAATTTTTATAAAATGTTTATTGTACTCAAAATATTACTCCATTTGTCTTAAATTCTTTACATCATTAATTTTTTAGCAATTAATCTATAATTTTTTATTTTTAACACTTTAGTTTATAAATGAAGTACTTTTATATATGAATTATAAATCAAGACCTATAGTTTCTAAGTATATATTTTTTAAATTTATCTAACAAAAAATAATATGTATAAATTCATGTCAAACTAATCCAAAAAGTCAAATGGATTAAAAAAAGTAGGATGGAGGTTGTATTTGATAACAATATGGAACCAAGGGAGCATTTTTGATGCGAAAAAAAAACAAAGAAAAAGGAAAAAAAACTTTAGTGGCAATACAGGAGTTTTGGCCATGAAAGATAAGATTAACACAAAAAGAAACTATATATAATACTTGATTATGTAATTTAGAATCAAGTGTGGGCAAGTTTGTAGTAAAAAAAAAAATTTAGTCACAACTTAAGGATCTGTTTTAGTGTTCTAATGCTCATATAACTTCAATTAAATAGAAAATTGGAAAAATTGGGTTTCATTAAAAATAGTAAAATATTTATAATGTAAAGGATGTCCATGTGAAAAAAAAAATAATTCTTCTAATCTTTCCAATATTTTAAAACATTAAAAAATATAAAAATACAATTACTGTGAAAAGTTTTCTTAATATAATATAAATAACTAATTTTAACAGTGAAGAAATTTTTTTCCTAACATTTTTCCCAATGATTTATGCTAATATGATAATTTTTATTTTTTTCATAATAGGTGCTTATCCATACTTGAATTATATTATTACCCTAAGATGAACCAAATATGTAAGCTTTTATATAGTATATATTCATTGTAGTTGAAGAAAAAATTAATTGAAAAATTTTATATTTAAAGACATTTTTTATAGTAAAATAAACATAGGCCATACTTGTTAAGCTTAAATTTTAAGTTTTATAAGATATTTGTTGTACTTGAAATATTATTTGGTAGTAATATGGAACCAAGGACAACATGTTTGAGGCAAAAAAAAAATATATTCAACGGCAATCTAGGAGTTTTAGCCATGAAAGGCAAGATTAACGCAAAAGAAAATTGCATACAATGCTTGATTTAGTGATAACTTAAAGGTTCCTTTTAGTATTCTAGTGCCAATAGAACTTCAATTAAATAGATAATAACAAAATTAGGTTTCATTAAAAGAATAAAATAACTTATAATATAAAGGGTAAAAATATTGTTCAACATTTGTTTGGTTCCAGCTAAAAAGGTTGTAAAAAAATAAAAATAAGCCATTTTTAAGCTGACTTAAGTTAAAATGAATAGTGCATAATTTTTTAATAAATATTTTTAGCTTTTATTCAAAAATAAAAAAGAAAAAAGACACATGTTAAGTTGACAAGTGGAACATTCAATAAAAAAATCAAGTAAGAAATATTTTATTTCAATAAGTATGACACAAACATGGGCCATGATATCAATGTATAGACTTGGTAAGTAAACATTGAGTTTTTTCAAAGACATGTAACAATAAGTAACTATACATTACTAAAAAACTTAATTACTCTACTCTTGATTTTTAATAAAAAAAAATACACTCATACTTGAGGTTTCAAAATCTATACCTACTCTCTATCTTATAGCTGAGTTAATATAATTGTTCAAAAGATAGTGGTCAAGTATTGTATAATTTTTTTTTTATCTTTGTGGACAATTAATACCTATCTATTGATTTAGAAATTATCCTCACATTACTGAGGTTTACAAATCTGGTCTTAGTTATTATTCTTACAATATAATAAGTCAACAGTAGGAAAAAGAATTATAGAAAATATATAAAATAATCACCAATTTTTTTATTTTCATAATTTTAGTGATAGGGAATGAAAAATTTGATTCTCTTTGAAAGAGGAAAATAAAATATAACTTAAGGTTAAAAAGGTCATCTAACATTTTTATGTACTTGTATTTTTTATGAGTTCTATTAGATGTAAATCGTTGATTTCAAATAGAAATAATTATAAGTGTTTTGAAACTTTTATGTTCTAATTAGAGTACTTTATTCAAGTTTAAAGGTATGAAAAATTGACAATTTGTGTTTAAGGACATTTGAAAAAATCTATATAAATTAATTAAGGACATATTGGTTACAAGTTTAGCTTTTTATGGCAATTTAAGATTTTTTTCTCTATTAAAATTTATGCTTAATATATAAATTTAAGTAAATATACTAAAGCTAAAAAATAGAGTCAACATGTGAACTTCTTTTCATCTATTTTTTTAGAAAGTACACGTGGGACTTTCATTTTTTGTTTCCCTTTGCCTTTTAGAGTCATGATAGTGCTAATTATACCTATGATAGATATACAATTACTGAATTTCGGTCTCATTAAAAAAACATTTAAAACTTGCTATCACAACATAAAATTATTAACTTCATCTTTTAACAACTCCAAAACTACTTTAACACTATAAGCCCTAACATAAAATATAATATTCAACACAAAATTACTCCAAATCTTTATATTATTTACTATAAAAAAGAGTTAATTGCTAAGAATCAAATTTTGTCAGCTAAATATATGATCTACCCTTAAAGTATCCATATTTCACATATTTAACATTCAATTATTGATTACTGCAAAAGTAGGATCAAAGTAATGTTTTGTAGCAAAACTACTATTTTGTCTATTAGTGCTGACATTTTAAGGTTGGTGCCCAAAATAAAACAACATCAAAGATAATTACAAGTAAAATATGATGATCTTTATTGTGTCAGATGCTTTAATTTGGAATGAGGGTATAAAATTTGTGGTATTTTTTATTTTTTTACTCTATTTTTCAATTATTTTTTGCTATTTGATGGATTATATGTCATGAGTTTATATTTAATGGGTCTTCAATACTAAAAACAGGCCTTTTTCTAATGGCCAAATTTTCAATAGCCAAACTGTTGGAAAATTCTAACGCAAATAGCCATTGGAACAAAGGGAAAATAATTTGATGTGGCCCGTCTAGTGGATGAGTTCATGGGGTGGGTTGAGCAAGCGAAACTGAAGAAGAAATCATGAAAATAGGTCTCACACGAACCTCAGTTTCGAAAAGATATAACTTTTACTACGATTTTCATAATAACTACTATAATATGTCATTTTGAAGGGAATTTTGCGCTCTACAAGTTTTATTAGAGCTTTACTCTCCATGCCATGTTTTTTGGGTCAAAATTCCATCAGTTTGAAGGTATTCAGGTCTTTAAAGTTTTTGGTGATTTTATAAAGTAAAGTAGTATTTTGAAAATATTTTATGATTACTAATAATAATAATAATAATAATAATAATAATAATAATAATAATATCATCATTATTATTATTAATATCTATGTGTATGTGTGTGTGTGTGTGTATTTAGGTTAGCCTCATTGTCCCATATATACATATGATAACCCAGCCTATATATGCATGATATGCCCTCTCTGTCTCTCACCTCCTTCGCCTCTCCCATCTCTCAGCCAAACCCTAGCCTTCTCTATCCCTCGACCTCTTTCACCTCTCTCATCTTAGCCAAAATCTCTCATCTCTCTCGCCACTCTCGCTTCTTTCATCTTTCAGCCCCCTCTATCTCACCACCTTCATCTTTCAGCCCTCCTTGTTCTCACCTCATCTTATTGTCCCTTTGCCGTCCATCGCCATTTAGCCTCGCTTCCTAGCCAATCCAAGCCCTTCAGGGCCTACCTCAGTCCACCTCAGTTTGCATTGGTCTTCTGGCTTCTCGCCGACCGACATCCTCACTCATCACTTGCCGTTAATTCTCTCTCATTTTTCGTTGGAAAGAGGACTGAACACTACACCTGCATCAACCAAGGCAAGTAGATATTGGCCTCAGTCACATTGCCTATGGAAAAGCCCAATCGAATCGAGGTCCAAGGGCTTCGATTTTGCAATTCTTCACTTTCACTACATTCTTCATGTAATGACCCAAGTCCAGAACTGGTCAACGGAACACCTGCTCACACCACATGGGCTATCCTTTGGAAAAGGATAAGTGCTAGGTGCATATGTTCTGGAATTGGAGCCTATATATATCCACATAAGGGTTCCCACAATTCACCCCTGTGGGACATGGGGGTGTTACAAACTCCCCTCTTTATGTACCCAACATCCCCGTTAGGGTCAATTGGATTACTTGGTTCCCTGGACCAAATAATCTCTCTAATCGGACTACTTAGCCCCTACCCAAGTAGCCTCTCGAATCCAGAATCAATCCCGGTAGACGATGCATGCGCATACCCACTATGCCACATCATCGCAGTCCCAGGTCGACTCTGATACCATCTGTAACGACCCAAATCTAGAACCGGTCAATGAAACACCTGCCCACACCACATAGGCTATCCTTTATGAAAAGGATAAGTGCTAGGTGCTTATGTTCTGGAATTGGAGCCTATATATCGACATAAGGCTTCCCACAATTCATCCATGTGGGATATGGGGGTGTTACAAACTCCCCCCTTGATGTACCCAATGTCCCCGTTGGGGTCAATCGGATTCCTTGGTTCCTCAGGCCAAGTAACCTCTCTAATCGGACTACTTTAGCCCCTAGCCAAGTAGCCTTTCGAATCCAGGATCAATCCCAGTAGACGATGCATGTGCATACCCACTATGCCACACAATCGTGGTTACGAGTCGACTCTGATACCATCTGTAATGACTCAAGTCCAAAACTGGTCAACGGAACACCTGCCCACACCACATAGGCTATCCTTTGAAAAAGGATAAGCGCTAGGTGCTTATGTTCTGGAATTGGAGCCTATATATATCCACATAAGGGTTCTAACAATTCACCCATGTGGGACATGGGGGTGTTACAAACTCCCCTCCTTATGTACCCAATATCCCCATTGGGGTCAATTTGATTACTTGGTTCCCCGGACCAAATAACCTCTCTAATCGGACTACTTAGCCCCTGGCCAAGTAGCCTCTTGAATCCAGGATAAGTCCCAGTAGACGATGCATGTGCATACCCACTATGCCAAACCATCGCGGTCTTGGGTCGGCTCTGATACCATCGGTAACGACCCAAATCCAGAATTAGTCAACAAAACATCTGCCCACACTATATGGGCTATCCTTTATGAAAAGGATAAGCACTAGGTGCTTATGTTCTGGAATTGGAGCCTATATATCCACATAAAGCTTCCCATAATTCATCCATGTGGGATATGGGGGTGTTACAAACTCCCCCCTGATGTACCCAGTGTCCCCATTGGGGTCAATCGGATTACTTGGTTCCTCAGACCAAGTAACCTCTCTAATCGGACTACTTTAGCCCCTAGCCAAGTAGCATCTCGAATCCAGGATCAGTCCCGGTAGACGATGCATGTGCATACCCACTATGCTACACCATCGTTGTCCTGGGTCGGCTCTGATACCATCTGTAACGACCCAAGTCCATAACTGGTCAACGGAACACCTACCCACACCACATGGGCTATCATTTGGAAAAGGATAAGCTCGAGGTGCTTATGTTCTGGAATTGGCGCCTATATATATCCACATAAGGGTTCCCACAATTCACCCATGTGGGACATGGGGGTGTTACAAACACCCCTCCTTATGTACCCAACATCCCTGTTGGGGTCAATTGGATTACTAGTTCCCTGGACCAAGTAACCTTTTTAATCGGACTACTTAGCCCCTGGCCAAGTAGCCTCTCGAATCCAGGATCAGTCCCGGTAAACGTTGCGTGTGCATACCTACTATGCCACACCATCGTGGTCCCAAGTTGGCTCTGATACCATCTATAATGACCCAAATCCAGAACCGGTCAACGAAACACTTGCCAACACCCCATGGGCTATCTTTTATGAAAAGGATAAGCGCTAAGTGCTTATGTTCTGGAATTGGAGCCTATATATCCACATAAGGCTTCCCACCATTCATCCGTGTGGGATATGCGGGTGTTACAAACTCCCCCCTGATGTACCCAACATCCCCGTTGGGGTCAATCGGATTAGTTGGTTCCTCACACCAAGTAACCTCTATAATCGGACTACTTTACCCCCTAGCCGAGTAGCCTCTCGAATTCAGGATCAGTCCTGGTAGACGATGCTTGTGCATACCTACTGTGCCACACCATCGTGTTCCCGGGTCGGCTCTGGTACCATCTGTAATGATCCAAGTCCAGAACTGGTCAACAGAACACCTGCCCACACCACATGGGCTATCCTTTGGAAAAGGATAAGCGCTAAGTGCTTATGTTCTGGAATTGCAGCCTATATATATCCACATAAGGGTTCCCATAATTCACCCATGTGGGGATATGGGGGTGTTACAAACTCCCCTCCTTATGTACCCAACCCATGTGCGGATATGGGAGTGTTACAAACTCCCATCCTTATGTACCCAACATCCCCGTTGGGGTCAATTGGATTACTTGGTTACCCGGGCCAAGTAGCCTCTCGAATCCAGGATCAGTCCCGGTAGACGATGCATATGCATACCCACTAGGCCACACGATCGCGGTTCCAGGTCGGCTCTGATACCATTTGTAACGACCCAAATCCAGAACTGGTCAAGAAAACACCTGCCCACACCACATGGGCTATCCTTTATGAAAAGGATAAGCACTAGGTGCTTCTATTCTGGAATTGGAGCCTATATATTCACATAAGGCTTCCCACAATTCATCCATGTGGGATATGGGGGTGTTACAGGAAGAGAAACAAAGAATAATGAAAATAAAACTAAAATTGCGAACCGGAGAGATGCCCCCTAGCGGCAGTGAGTTTTTAAACCAAAAGACCAAAAACCTACGGCTAAACTCATAAACATTCCCTAAACTTTCAACATTATTACAAAAGTACCCCAAACAAATAAAAAGTTTCAAAATAACTATAAGGTTTCAAAGTTATCAGCCAAGCAATGCTTTAGAACAGTAATAGCAACTTCAAGCTGATATTCGTCCCTGATACAGCAACTATTTCTCAAAACTTAAAGCATAAAAGTTATAGATCTCTTTCTTAGCTTTGAAACAAAACCTGAATCGCATAAAACCGACATCTACAGCCAAAGATATGCCCAAAATACCACAACTGCTTTTGAACAAGCGGTGCTCATAAATGGCAACTTTGAAGCTGAATTTGACACTTTTAACGTACAAAATGGGTTTCATGGTCTGCATATGACTTGTAGCTCCGGATGTTAGCTTTCCAATGAAGCAAAAATCACTTGATTTCGATCTCTGTGGCTGAAGATATGATTTTTCTATTGTAACATCGCTAATCTGTCAAAATCATGAAAGAACATAACCAAATTAAAGCATGTAAAATTGCAAATTAAATTCACTTTCAATCAATTAAGTCCAGATATGCTCTAAGCTACAAAACATACTCAAAATATATATTTAAGGTTCAAAACATATTAAAACATACTAAATATGAGAGAAATAAATATAATTAATATAAGCTTATCAACCATTTCATTGATACTCAAATTTTTCATTCCCCATTTATAGGTTTAAAAAAACTAAAATTATGGGAAGGAGGAAAAAACAAAAATAGGATAAAGTGATGACAAGCTTTTAGGCTTCATATTAGGAAAATAATATTAGTATTTGAAAAGGAAAAATGGAAAAAAGATTTGCTGAATGTTTTCTAGATTTTTGATAATTTTTTATGGCAAAAAATTGAAAAAATGCCACTGAATTTAAATTTTTGTAACAAATATGTTTTTGAATTATATGACCATTAAACATGCCTAAAAATATAGTTTTTTATCAATTTATTTAGTTTTTAAACTTGAAATATATTCATTAGAACTTAAAAGTGCAATTTAATATCTATATATATGTAATAAAAAGTGTAAAGATATATAAAATGGCTAAACCTTAAATTATAAGTTATTAATTTTCCTTTTATATACTAAGATGTTGTTCTACTCTAATGAGTTTATTTTCCTATGGTTGACTAATTATATCATAAGAACAATGACTATTACTACATTTTCAGACTTCCATGATGTGAGTATAATTTCTAAATTAATGGGCAAGCATTAATTACCAAAAAATATAAAAAGCTATACAATATTTTACCTCAATCTTTGGAAAAATCACATTAAATTGACCATAAAATAGAAGATAAATGTAGATTTTGAAACATTGGCGATAACTATATTTTAATAAAAAAAATCAAGAGTATGGTAATTAAGCTTTTTATATAATGTATAGTTACTTATAATTATATGCATTTGAAAAAACTCTATGTCTACTTTCTAAGTCTATATTTTGACATCATGGCCTATATTTGTGTCATACTTCTCAAAAGAAATTTATTTTTGTTTCAATTTCTTATCAAATGTCCTACCTATTTTATGCCTTTTTTTTTAATTTTGAGTATAAAATAAAAAAATTTTATTAAAAGTTTAGCTTATGTCTCTTTAAAAATTCAAAGTTATGATAACACATTAATGGTAAATCTATTCTATTGTTTGAGCCAACTAAACTATATAGAATCTCCATTTTAATCATTAGCTTTTCTAATCTAAAGTATAGAACTTAAGCTAAAATTAACTAACTTAACTTTTAATGAAATTTATAAATACATAATACTATAAAGATATTAAATTAAGATATTTTATTAACATATTAAATACCATTAACTGTAAATTTTGCACTGATCAGAGAAATTTTGACATATCTAATTACATATTAAAAATACCAAAAAGTAATTTTGTAACCCCCCAATTTTATGAACCTTAATTTTAAAAGATATCTTAAATTCTCAGAATTATAAATCATTTAATTAAAAATAATTTAGGAAATATGAGGTAAAACATTTTCTTTAATCTATTTTCCAAATAATAAGAGTATTAAATCAAATTAGAGTAATTAAGCGACAATCCCAGGAAAACTAATATACGAATAATGTACCAATTTAAACAACTCATATGCTTTTTTAGAAATCAAAAAATACAAAGGTGAAACCCAGTCCGAGCCAATTTCACTTTCGATGGGCTATAGTATACCCTCACTCAGTCTGCTTCACATCTTGAACCTCATTATAGGGTTTAGTGTACTCTATCTTCTCATAGTACTCACCTAAGAAATATGTTATAAGGAGGGATTAGCACAATTAGCTCCGTAAAGGGGAAGTATCAGGCCGATCACGTGGGTCCTAATATTTCCGCAACAAACAACAACGAATAATAAACTTTAAGTTCTAATAATTTAATTAAAGAACAATCACATACACCATCATAACAACAATAACAAAGTCCAATTAGCATGCTTAAACTATCGTGCATGTGCATAATTCCTTTTACCAATTAAGTCATATCTTATTGATCAATTATTTAATCTAATGGCCTACAATGGCCAAAGGCTCCTCGACATAAGTCAAATCCTCGCGCAATTGCAACGGCTCCCACAAAATAACATATGCTGGGTCTGGCTGATACTTTCGAATATTACTCACGTGGAACATGTTATGAATTCTAGCCAAATTAGGTGGTAAAGCGACTCTATAAGCCACCTCTCTAACCCGCTATAAACCTTCAAAAGGTCTACAAAGTGCAGGGCTAACTTTCCTCTTACTCTAAAGCATTGAAGTCCCTTCATCGGTGACACCTTTAGGAACACATGATCACCAATAGAAAACTCCAATGGATGACACCTTTAGTTTGCATAACTTAAGCCACTAGGAATCATTGTTTGATTATTTTGACCTTATTTGAAGTTTATGGTACCAAATCTGGTCCTAATAAAGGCCTGTCACCCACTTCTTCCCAACGTACCGGAGTACAACAACTACGTCCACCCAAAGCCTTATATGGGGCTATTTGAATGCTAGAGTGATAGCTATTATTATAAGCAAACTCCACTAGTGGCAAGTCATTATCCCAGGAGTTTTTGTAATCCAGTGCACAAGCTCTAAGCATATCCTCAATAGTTTGTATAGTCTTCTCTGACTGCCTATCTGTCTATGGATGACAAGCGGTGCTCATCAGTGTCACAGTACCAAACTATTCTTGTAAAGCCTGCCAAAATTGTGATGTGATTCATGGACCCCTATCAGAAACAATACTCCTTGGTACTCCATGAGGACGAACTATCTCAGATATGTACAATTCAGCTAATCTAGCTACAGGCCAAGTCTTTTGAATTACCAAAAGGTGGCCTGACTTGGTTAACCGATCAACTATAACCCATATTGCATCATGTCGATGACAAGTAGTAGCTAGCCCAACTATGAAATCCATTGCAATGTCATCCCACTTCCATTGAGGAAGCTCCAATGGCTATAGCATACCTCCAGGTTTCTGGTGTTCTACTTTAACCTTCTGACAAGTCAGACATCTAGATACAAACTCTGCAATATTCTTCTTCATGCCATTCCACTAAAAGCTTTTCTTCAAATCATGGTACATCTTAGTGGCCCCCAGGTGGATGGGCAACCAAAATGCGTGTGCCGCCGATAAAACATCATACTTCACCTCATTACCTTAGGGGTCAACAAATTTGTTTTGAAATTTTAAGGTACCATCCACATCCACACCGAATCTTTTTTGCCCTAGAATTGACCATTCTCGGTATTGTGGATCTTCCTTTTGAGCCTCTTTGACCCTTGCAACAAGTGTAGGCTCCATATGCAAACTGGCCATGAGAACATGGGGTCTCTTCACTTGAACACCTAAGCTCATATGATTAAACTCCTCTAGTAGTTTTCACTCAAAAACCACCATAGCATTTAGTTTAATACCCATTTTTCTACTCAAAACATCTGTCACTAGGTTAGCTTTACCTGGGTGATACTAATTAGTGCAATTATAATCAGAGAGATATTCAATGCAACAACACTGATCGATTGTTGAGTTCCCTCTATGACAATAGATACTGTAGGCTTTTATGATTAGTGAAGATCTCAAACTCTTCTCCATATAAATAATGTCACCAAAGCTTTAACGTAAGTATAACAGCTGCCAACTCCAGATCATGAGTTGGGCAATTAAGCTCATGAGGCTTCAACTGCCTAGACCCATAAGCAATCACCTTTCCCCCCTGCATCAATAAATGGCCAAGCCCCTGATGTGATGCATCTGTATAAATTGCAAAATGACTTCACCCATTAGGAAGAGTAAGAACAGGTGCAGAGACTAACCGCTTCTTCAACTCCTGAAAATTATTTTCATGCTGCTCGGTCCATTGGAATGGTTGATCCTTCTTAGTCAATTAGGTCAAAGGGCATGCTAGCTTCGAATAACCTTATACAAAATGTCTATAATACCCAGTCGAGCCTAAAAACTTCGAATCTCAGACAAGGTCTTCAGTTGTTGCCAGTTCACCACAACTTCAACCTTACTATGATCCACTAAAATTTCTTGCTTAGTTACCACATGGCCTAAAAAGGTCACACTATCCAACCAAAATTCACACTTGCTTAGCTTTGCATACAGCTTATATTTCTTCAACGTCTGAAGTGCAATCCTAAAATGTTGACTATGGTTTTCAACGTCTGGTGAGTAAATCAGAATATCATCTATGAAAACGATGACAAACTGGTCTAGGTATGGCTGGAACACCTTATTCATTAGGCCTATGAAAGCTGCGAGTGCATTCGTTAACCCGAAAGGTATCACTAAAAACTAAAAATGCCCATAACGAGTCCTGAATGTTGTCTCTGACACATCTCCCTCTTTGATTTTTAGTTGATAGTACCCATACCTCAAATCGATCTTAGAGAACATTGATGATCCCTTCAGCTGATCAAACATGTCATCAATCCTAGGTCAAAGGTACCTAATCTTTATTGTCACCAGATTTAGCTGCCGATAATCAATGCACATCCTCAAGTTGCCATCCTTCTTCGTCACGAATAAAATATGAGCACCCCAAGGTGAATTACTTGGACGTATGAACCTTTTTTTCAGCAGCTCTTATAATTGACTTTTTAGTTCCGCCATTTTTGAGAGAGTCATTCGATAAAGTGCTTGAGAGATAGGAGTCGTTCCTTGCAATAAATCAATGGGGAAGTCGATATCCCGGCTAGGTGGCATTATAGGTAACTCCTCTGGAAACATTTCTGGAAATTCTTCCATAATGGGAATACCAGCTACTAATTTAGGTTTTTCTGACTCTGCCTGCACATAAGCCAAATAGCCAACACTGCATTGACAGAGATATCTATCAGCTTGCAAACTAAAAATTAAGATTGGAGTGAAGCTCTTTTTATCCCTAGCAAACTGCACTTTTGACCCATTAGGCAAGGAGAAGGTAATTTGCTTTTGATAGCAATCCACCTTAGGATGGTGCTGAAGTAGCCAATCCATGCCCAAAATACAACCAAATTCAGATATCCCGAGGACAAAGTGGTTAGTGTCTAGATCGCATCCTCTGACAGAAATCAAGCAAGATTAAAGTACACAAGCAGAACTTATACTAGTGTTTGGTGGTGTAGAAACCACTAGTATGAAGGGAAGCTCTTTAACAGGTATGCCTAATTGATCAGCTAGTCTAGGAGATATGAAAGAATGTGTGGACCCCGAGTCTATAAGAACTCTAGCAGGAAACCTAGAAATAGAAAGAGTACCTATAACCAATTCAAACAAATACTAACCCAAGCAGGCTATTACCATGAACTTGAAATTAAAGGCTATAATTAAAAGCTATAAATAACAGTGTACCTTGCACCACACTTGAAGCATCCTATGCCTCCTTGGCAGTCACTGCATAAACACGTCCTGCCACATGAGGTTTCTTTGTTGGTGGTCTTGCCGGTGGAATGTGTGCTGCTAGTGGAGTATCCTTCTTAGGATATTGCCTGGATAGATGCCCTATCTCTTGGCAATAGAAACAAATCACACACCGCCCTTCAATTGGGTGAAAGAAATGGCAAGTCTGACATCTAGGCTCCCCTTGGCCCTTAAAAACCAGTCGTACTATAGGCCCTCCTGACCCATTAAGCTGTAGTTGGGTAACTCTGCTATCGATTGGCTGACCTCTGCCAAAATGTCCTCGCCCCTGAATAGGCGTTGGTTATGCTATAGGACAAAAATTGCCTACATGTGTAAGTCGTGATGGCATACGACCTCGACTCATGTCAATAGGTCTAGATAGCTCTTTATCTCTCATCCTTACCTCACCCCGTTGAGTTAAGGATACGGCCTTCTCAAAGTTATCAATCTCTTGCACAATCAGCCTATCTACTAGCTCGTCACACAAACCATTAACATACCTCTTGATTTTCCTTAGTTCATGTGCCACAATATGCTCAGCATAGTGGGCCAAGGCATTAAATCTAGCTGTGTACTGACCTACTGTCATGCTCTCTTGTACCAGTGTAAGAAACTCTTGCTCTTTTCTGTCCCTCACGGCCTCAGAGAAGTATCGACCATAGAAAGTATGCATAAATATCTCCCAAGTGACATATCCACCCTCAGTCCTCGATGTAACACCCCCATATCCTACATAGATGAATTGTGGGAAACCTTATGTGAATATATAGGCTCTAATTCCAGAACATAAGCACCTAGCGCTTATCCTTTTCATAAAGGATAGCCTATGTGGTGTGGGCAGGTGTTCCGTTGACCGGTTCTGGAATTGGGTCGTTACAGATGGTATCAGAGCTGACCCGGGACCACAATGGTGTGGCAGCGGTGAGTATGCACATGCATCATCTATCGGGACTGATCCCGGATTCGAGAGGCTACTTGGCTAGGGGCTAAGTAGTCCGATTAGAGAGGTTACTTGGTCCCCAACGGGGACGTTGGGTACATAAGGGGGGGAGTTTGTAACACCCCCATATCCCACATAGATGAATTGTGGGAAACCTTATGTGAATATATAGGCTCTAATTCTAGAACATAAGCACCTAGCGCTTATCCTTTTCATAAAGGATAGCCTATGTGGTGTGGGCAGGTGTTCCGTTGACCGGTTCTGGAATTGGGTCGTTGCACTCGAAATCCCTGGTCAAGTGGCCTCCCACCATGTTTAGGCCTCCTCACCCAAGCTAAAGGTGGCTAAGTTTACCTTGTCCTCTTCTGGAATTCTCAAAGCAAAAAGTGTCTTATTTGAAGCTCTGATCCACTCCTCAGTTTTGGTAGGGTTAACCCCACCAGTATACTCACCAGTTAGCCTCTTGAACTGTTCAAGTAGGTCGGCCCTATGCTAACATTTGGCTGGGGCATGAGGTTGCTACTCCCACTCATTCAAATTCTGAAAGTACTGGCTTAAGGCAATAACTGCCAGACACAATGGATCGTCATTGGCCTGCTGACCAAGATTCTGGGCTTGTTGCCCATGATTTAGTATGTCCTGTCCATGCACTTTAGCATGCTAACCTCAACCCCGTGGGGGTCCTCCTTGATCACGAGTTTGTTGCTTATCCTGTGCGCCTTGTCCAAGACCTAAGGCAGGGTACTCATGTGGGTCCATGACCTAAAAAAGGAAAGGTTTAGTCCAGCGTAGTTAAATAACTTTGAAAGTAACTTTTAACTTATAACACTAGGTAAGCCTTTAGGTAACTTTTATCTTATTTTAGACATTAAATTAATTGGTCTATTATTTTATGAGTCCCCTTATTGAAAGACAAGTTGTTAACTTTTGTTTATAACCTTGCTAATATATTATGCTCAATTATGGAAACTTTTAAAACCTATCTAAGGTCTCTAACTTAGCAAACAAACAAGAAGCATACTTATTGAGTGAGGTCACTGCCTTCCTCCAATTTGGCTCTAATACCAAATTGTAACGCCCCTAATTTTATAAACCTTAATTTTAAAAAATATCTTAAATTCTTATAATTATAAGTCATTTAATTAAAAATAATTTAAGAAATATGAGGTAAAACATTTTCTTTCAATCTATTTTCAAAATAATAAGAGTATTAAATGAAATTAGAGTAATTAAGTGACAATCCTAGGAAAACTAATATACAAATAATTTACCAATTTAAACAACCATATGTCTCTTTAGAAATCAAATAACACAAAGTTGAAACTAAGTCCTAGCTAGTTTTACTTTTGATGGGCTACAGCGTACCCTCACTAAGTCTGCTCCACATTTTGAACCTCATTATATGGTTTAGTGTGCTTTCTTTCTTTATTGTACTCACCTAAGAAACATGTTAGAAGGAAGGATAAGCACAACTTACTCCGTAAAGGGGAAATATCAGGCCCATCACGTGGGTCCTAATTTTCCCAAAACAAGCAGCAATGAATAACAAACTTTAAGTTCTAGCAATTTAATTAAAGAACAATTTCATACATTATCATAACAACAATACCAAAGTCCAACTAGCATGCTTGAACGACCATACATATGCATAATTCTTTTTACCGATTAAATCATATCTTATTGATCAATCAATTAAGCCAATACTTAAATGCCATCGGAAAAACCTAGGGTGGTGAGTGTAGACATCACCCACTCTTGGGATAACTCTTAGGCAGTGCCACTAGGGATGCCACCAAGCCAGAGTTTCTCAGGATACCTACGCCGAGGTAGAGCCTCTCGTGATACCAGCCATAAGCATGGTCCCTCACTAGCTATGGTTTAGCAACGCACAAATCATATCTTCATACTACATGTCGATATCGGGTCATGACTAGGGACGGTCCGCTGCCACCCTAATATGCCTCTCGGGTTCAAATCGTCCGTTTCAAACTTCTTGCCTAAATTTACGGCTCATCAGGTTAGGCAGATATGATCCGTCGCCAACCATGCATGCCTCGTGTTTTAGCTTACTCTTCAAATCCTTTATTTAATGCAGTCTTGTGTATGGCAATATCAATCATATGCAACAGCCAATTGATGCATGACCGTAGCTCATTTTATTTTGGCTTTTTTTAGTAGAGTGCCATGATTCTAGTGAATCCGATTTCTTTTATCTTGTTATCCTAGCTTAGTGTTACATGATGTCATGACAATTAATGATATCTTTTTAAGTGTATTTATGATAAATGTTTATCTCATTTCTCCTGAATTCTTTCTAAATTGGTCATTTAGCATTTATGCCCCTAATCCTTTATCTATCGGATTATAATGATTTATTACAGCCCTAGCATGCCACTAATGGTTGCTTTCAATCTCATCAACAGCCCTAAACATGGTATTAGTGGTGTTTGTCTCACCAGCCCTAAACATAGTACTAACGAGTTTATTCAAGCAGTCTTAGCATGCTTCTAATTTAATTTTTGTTACAAGCGGTCCTAATATGATACTAGCGCCAAACATATATCACACATCACATCATTACAACCATGCAACCAACCAACCAAAATTTATATCTCAATGGAAGAGAACTAAAATAAAATAAAATAAAATTCTAGGAAAACTAATTAATTACCAAACCATGTTGCCCATGCATTTAAAGATTTTATTTACCCCAATTGTTTATTTAGAATTTATTATTCGGGTTGATGCTTATTTTAGGCCTAAGAGGGCCCACGAGAACTAACTCGCTCTTTCCCCTTACCTAGTACGGAATAATAAGGTGAAATGAGGTGATTTCCTAGGACGGTCCTATAAAATGTTAGTAAGGTAGAAAATTAGAAAATATGCTAAATTTTATAAATTTTCCTAAATGGTACTTAGAATGTTTATGTTCTTGGCACCTAGGCCAAAATTTTACCAAGTGAGCAAAAAGGGTCTCGGGATGTCTCTGGTGGCCTCATACCTATTCAGGATCGTGCCGGGAGCTTTCTTGATATTGATCATAAAAGTTATAGCGGCTACACACTGGGTTATATGCTCATTTAGTAGCTATAAAAACTGATCTTGGAAAGAAAACTTTTTTATTTCGGTTATCGATGTATTTTCGGGATCTCTGGCGCTCTGGGAGTCCAAAGAAACACTAAACCTTCAAGCAAGGATTTTCTGATCCTTTGTAACAACATGGACAGCAAGGAAAAGAGAATTATTAGGGCTATAAGATTTGAAATTGGTAGCCAAGATAATTTTAAAAGGGATATGGTGGCTTATCAGGGCTTAGAAGCAAGTATGGACCAATTGCACCAAAAATGAGTGCAAAAACCCAAAAGTTGGATTAATGATAATCTACCAAAAAAATTTACAGAAAAGATATAAGGCCTTCAGGTGCTAGAAAAAAAAATTAAAAGAGTGATATAGAAGGATTTGGACTCACACGAACGAATTCGGGATTGTCGGTATGCATAGGATCGCTTTTAGTGTCCAGATGGGTTTCCCTTCAACTTAATAAATCTAGGAAAAATATAAAATTAAATTAATGTTCCAATACTTTAGAAGAGCCAAGAATCAAAGCAAGAAAGGCTGGACTTACACGGTTTGATGGAGAAATAAGCGTAGATGAACAACCATCCAAAAGATTGTGAATGGCCTTTTTCCCAACATTCAATTTTTATTTTGTTGTGGTGGTAAGTTGTTGAAGAAGAAGAAGACAAGAGGCGGCAGCAAGCTGTAGGTTTTAATTTAGAGCTAACTTAGTTTTTGACATAGGGGAGATACAACAAAGAGTAATAAATTAAAAGAAGAGTTTTAGTTATATTAGGATAATAAATAAAGTGTTTAAAATAAGAAAAATATAGATAAGTAGAAAATAGGAATTAACCATAAAAATTCTAAATTTTAGTGGCTGTATATGCAGCTGTTGAGTTTTATTAAATAGAAATTAGGGTTATGTGAGAAATTATTATATGCAATGAAAGCATGGACTCGGTTTAAACTGTGTACGCGTGTAGGTTAAATTTTTGGAAACCTAAGCAAACGAATTCAGAATTGAGTGAGACAAATTTCTTTTGACTTATTTTTGTGAGAAGAATCTAATGGTGCTCATAGATTTTCCATTTGATGCTTGGTTAGAAATGACAAAAATGCCCTTTGCCTAAAGAAAATGACTTTGAGCTTCCGGATTGGAATTTGACTTAATTATCACAAAAGAAATTATCTAAGGATCAAGATTTTTAATTTTATGTTGATTTTCCAAATTGGTAGGTAAAATTACAAAAATACCCTTGGGGCTAAAAGGGTTACTTTTGCATTTAGGGTAATTTGGAAATTTTCTTTTTCTTAATTTTTAGGGTTATTAAAATTTTTATAAGTATTTTACCATCACAAATAAAAAACATCTACGAAGTTTTTATAACAAGTATTACCTGTAATGTATTCTACATTATATTATTATTGTTGTTGTTGTTGTTTATATTAAATAGAAATCTAATACAATGAGCTATCTATTATAATGAATGACATAAATGAGGATAGTTATGATGAAATATTATAATAAAAAACTATTTTGTTCATCCCACTATCTTTGCTCTATTTAATTTTTTTTAATAATTTGACTTAAATTTATTCATATTATTTTTTGTTAGAAAAAAATTAAAAAATATATTTAGAAACTATGAGTCTTAATTTATCATTCATATATAAAGGTTTTTTATTTATATATTAAAATTTTGAAAATAAAAAATTATAGATTAATTGCTAAAAATTAAATTGTGTAAAGAATTTAGGATGGAGTAAATAAGAAATAGAAAAATTAAAAATAAATATATCTAAACGAGAAAAAAATAAAATTATTATTGCTATTATTTATTTTAAATAAAATAATTAAAATTATAGTTATTTGAGTAAAAAATGACTTAGTATGCAACGCACATCTACATAAATGAGAGAAAAACAAACGAGTCTCTTCCGGACTAATTGGCTATTCTAGTAGACAACCGTTCGGTTGAAAGAAAGGTATAAATTTGTCCTACCAAATACTAGCGTGATCTATGACCACGTTTGTCACTATCGTTACAAGGGAGGTCGGTAGGCGGTTATTACTAGCCAAGCACGTGAAACATGGTAAACTTTGTCGTTTGGCAGGAGGCCTACCCTTTATTTCTTTTTTAGATAAAAAACGATTGAAACGTTTACGTTATTATGGGGATAAATGGACAGGCTACAACTTCATTGTCAATTAATTTCTTTTCACACTTTCTCATTTCAAACATCTATCAGTTTATTCATACAACTTATTCGAAATTTTGTCCTTCTCCCATAAGTATCTCATATATGTGAACGTGTTCTCAAATATGAGAGAAGAAACATGCAAATTTAAACTGGATTTTCAGGTTTCCTAGTTGATTAAAATTTGCTTATGTGGTATGCATTATTAGATGTAGGTTTGGACTTTCTTTCAAAATTAATGTGATCAAGCTCGAATTTTTAGAGATTTAAAATTAATTGTGTTATTTGTGTCTTAAACGGGTACCTGAACTTTATGTTAGCCTAGCAAGGCATCTTTTCTCCTATTACGCATCTTGTTCAACTACTTTCCATCAAATTGATTATTAAAACAGATAGAAAATACTGATGTAGCGGTAGTGGAGATAAAGAATTAGGGTCCTTGGGGTAGAATTGACTTGAGTGGAAATTTAAAGGTTAGAATTAGTGATTAAAATAATTTGAGGACTAAAGTTGTTATTTTAAATTTATTTTGGTATTATTTAATGTCATATTATCATTTTTCATCCAATTTAACCGTGAAATTGATGGAAAGTATTTGGATGAACAAGAAGAAATGTAGGTCACTAGGAGAATTATAAGGCCAGGTACCCAATTAGAATAAAAAAATAAGTTAGGTGACCTACTAAATAAATTTTACCCAAAAAAAAAATGACAAGAGATATACCTTCTGGAAGGATAGAGTATAAGATAGAGGGGTAACAAAGTAAAATGCAGGGAAGTTTTTGTTGACAAGTGATTATCGTCAGCAAACAATGTTGTACCAAACATTTTTCCACACTGATATTATTATTATTATTATTTTATCTCGAGTGGAGAAATTAATAGAAATTTTTTTTTTAAAAAAAGAATACTTTAGTTTTATTAGATTTATTTTATTTTAAGTAGTATGTACTCCTAGTGTCTCATGAAAGTTTGAGATTTTATCAAGTTTATCGAACTTACAATAAAATAAAAAAATATAATTTTCCCTGATAATTAGCATTTATGAGTTTTACATAATGGAATAAAGGATATGAAATAAGATAATATCTAACCATTATTTTATTAGCCGGATAAAATAATTTTATTAGGAGAAAGAAAAAAAAAGTCTGTTGTCTCCAAGGAATAGAAACAAGCGCAAAACAAGATTTATAAATATGAAAAATATCACCGATTTTTAGATATAAATTAAAGAATTGAAATGTTATATACAAAATCAGAGTATTAAAGTGTCACCCTCAGCTCGCCCTCTCTCCCTCTTTCTTTTTATATAAAAATTTTAACACTTGCACTAAATTCTATAGTTTGAGGTGCAATTCATAAACTTTTATTGCTTACAATAATAAGTTTTTCATCACGCTTTCTTGGCTTTGTAGGCAAAGGGACATGACTTTTATACCCCTCACTCGATTCAAGTTTCTCCTCCCCTTTTCCCCTCTTTCAAGACCCTTAAAAATTGTAGTTGAAGGTATTCTATATATATATATATAAGCTCATCCATTTGATTGGAGGCCCCATTTGGGAATAAATTTTATAATTAGCATTAGAATTTTTGATAATTTATTAGTGATGGAGATGAAACTGCTAAAGCTAAAAGTTTAAATCTAACATTACATAATTTTTTTAAAACTTTAATACTAATAGCTGAAGATAATGTCAAAGGAAAAGTCTGCTTCCTTATGATATTTCCTAAAAATATCTTTATATTTAGGACTAACTTAAACCCTTTATTTTAAAATTAGGATGCATGCACCTCCAACAGTGAGTCAGTGACTTTAAGCTAACTGCTGCTAAAGTATGATGCTTTTGGATTGAAGGGGTTGGTAATTTTGCGTGACAGAAAAATAGAACAGGGAAATTGATTTTAAACCTGAAAGGTCTTACTGAAGGCGTGAGTCACGAAACTGTTTGTCCTTGGGTGACCGGTAACCGGTTATTATGCTCCAAGGGTCGTGAGTCACGGTTTCGTTTGTCGTTTAGCTGACAAAAAAAAGGCCATATAAACCACCATACCATGCATACCTCAATTTCCCACAACCGAGCGTAGCCATCCACTAGTTTCCCATCAACAAAAGCATCGCAATCTCGTCGGTAATATCTCTTACCATTCCCGATTACTCTATTATTTCCTTTCGTCCTTTGGTTTTCTTTGAAACTTCAAATAACTCCTAACTTTTTTTTCCTAAAATAATAATTCCTAACATTTATGATCAATTTTAGATTACTTTATATTTATGTTCATTTTTTATATCCTATAAACGTATGCAACAAAAAAAAAAAAAAAACAAAGTCATACACCATATATCCTATAAGCTGTAGTACTTTCACAATGTTTGCATGCATATATATGATATTTTTTGCATGCATTTATATGATATTTGGTTAAAGGCAATCATGATAAAGCATACCATTTATCATGTTCATGCATGTGACATAATATTCATAATATTTCTATAAAAACAGTGTAATTTTCTTTTTTTTTTTTTTTGTGACAAATGGAGTAATTCAAAGCTGATGGAATCATCTAGCTAGATGCAAATGTTGGTAAATGATCAATAAATACTCGAATAGAAAAGTACATGACAATTACGATTTAATTCCCACCTCTAAGATTCAATTGATTGTGGGGATATGTGGCTCTATGTTTGTACTTCTCTTTCTACTTCGCCAAAACTAATTTACAGTTTTTCTTTTCCAGGTGCAAACTTCAAGGAAAGTGAAAGATGTCTTGCAACGTTTTGGGCACCCCGATCATGAGCTCCGCAAAGAGCTTGAAGCCGCAATTCGCAGGATGGAAGAGTAAATCCGGGGCACTATCGGCGGCGGCGGCTTTAGGAATGGCTATGAAGCATAACAACCAAGCAAGCCGCAGGCTGAAGATCTCGGCAGTAGCCGTCACCAACGATGTCGCCGTGTCTCCCAGTCCCATCACAACAACAACGCTTCCCACCACTAAGTACACAATAACGCTAGAAGACATGCAAGCGCTGGAGGCTCAGAAGCATGGAGAGAACACCTATGTCCTGCTCAGGAACGATCTCGGCTTCAAACTCGAATATGTTCGGAACCTTGATTTTTACGGCGCTGAGTATATCGGCCTGCCCTACCCCATGGTGATTGAGAATGGTGAGGTGGCTTCTTTCTTACACCAAACCGAGGACAAGTGCGGTTGCGCTTGCGATTTGCCGACAGAACCCACTGGCTTGATCTCGGTCGGGTACGTAATATACAAGGGCTACTCCGTGGACACCAATTTAACCTACTACTTCGGCCTCGGTTGGATCAATGGCAACCAGAAGGTGCATACGCATAGTCCTGAATGCTAACCGTTATGCACACACATTTTAACTAATGTAACAGGTTTTTTATTTCTCTACTACTAACTCTGCTTCAAACTACACATGTCCAGTTGGTTTTCGCAGAGTTCCTCAGTTCTGGGTGTGAATGTGAAGATGAAAAAATCGAACAAGAAATCTACAGTAAATTGAAGAGGTGCTCGAAGCTGACGGCTTGTGAATCTATTCCATTCAGGGAGGGTGAGACTCTACTTATCAAGGCAAGGTGGGACGCCGGTGAGAGCGTATTCCAGAGAACGAGCATTACCGCGCACTTCAAGCGCCAGCTTGCTAAAGGTCCCCATTATCATCCCGTACCCCTTCTTGATGTGTAATTCTATGTTGGCCCTGGGGATGCATAAAGTCAGGAGATTTAAATAAAAGTGGACCCAAGTATGATCAACCCATCTCTTGTCTTGTGGTCCATCATGTTTGTGTTTGTTTGAATAAATCAATGTTGCCCATGGCGTTATCTTTTCTTCTCGCTCACATCTCTTTCTTTTGGTTTTGTTTGTTGCCAAAAGAATATGTATTGCAAATTTGAATGACTATTGCTAATTAAGGACAGCGACTACCGATTAATGGTGCATCACTATGACTTTTTTTTCTCGTTGCTATTTTGAAGGAAATGTAAACCACCATACTCTGGACACTCACAATGACAAATTTGCAAGTTTATGGATATGTACACAAAGTGGCCTAGCTACCCCAAAAAGCTACTCCTAAACATAGTTATCTACAGCTAAGATAAAACTGCCAAAAATACAACATCACAATGTATTCCATAATATATCCTAATATCCCCCTTTGGTTGGAGCATAAACTTTCTGGATGCTCAACTTGTGAAGGAAATAATCAAACTGTTTCCTTCACAAAGCTATGGTGAACATATCAGTGAGCTGAGCATATGTGGGTACATATCTCGTAGCAATCTTTCCCTTTAAGTTTTCATATCGTAGAAAATGACAATCAATCTCAATATGCTTGGTGCGCATTTTGGAAAGACAGGACTAGGAGTAGTATGCAAGGTGGCTTGACTATCGTAGCTAAGTGTCATTGGGGTTGGATGAGTGACGCCAAGACACAATAACAATTTCTTCAGCCATATGAGGTCACAGGTTGTGGCTGCCATGGATCTATACAATGCCTCAGCAGAAGAATAAGACACCATATGTTGTTTCTTGGTTTTTCCAAGAAATAGGTGAATTACCAAGTTGAACAAACCAACCAGTGAGTGATCATTGAGTCAAGGGGCAACATGCCCAATCTGAATTGCCCAGACAAGTGCAAATCACAATCGTCATGCAACAAAATTCCCTGACCCGGGTTACCTTTCAAACAATGACACAAAGAGCAGCGTCCCAATGCTCCTGCTGGGTCTCTACATGAAGTGTGCAAACGTATGCACACAATAGGAAAGCTTAGGTCTCGTGATGGAAAGATAAATCAATCTTCAAACCAACCTGCCTCTAGGTTTGAAAGTAGCTTGTCGCTGGTTAAAGGAGGACGATGGTTCTGATATAAAGGAAAGCCAACATGTTTAACTCCCAATTAACCCACTTCAAAAATAATGCCTAATGGGTACTTCCGTTGGCACAAGAAAATTCCAGTTGGACTCCCATCCACCTTGATCCCTAAGAAATATTTCAAGACTCTTAAATCTTTCATGTGAAAACATGGGCTCACATAATTTCTAATAAAGCCTAAATTGTACAACCATCATTCCGAAAAATAATAAGATCATCCATATAGATCAACGCATTGAGTTGCAAACTGTCATGTTGCAAAGTAGAGAGAGAATTATAAGAATACGGGTCAAAATCGAACCCGGTTGTACCCAACTCAACCTGAACCCTAATTCGAGTAAAGTGAAACTTGAAAAAACCTAAAACCTAAATACATAAATCCAGAATAACCAAAACCCAAATTGTACTGAACCTAAATTTGGTCGAACCAGAAATGACCTAAACCTGAGACTAACCAAACCCAAACCTAAAAGGGCGCAAGTCTAAACCTGAAAAAACTCTATTTTAACTTAAATCAACATAAAATATATGGTCAGCAGATATTTAAAAATTCATGATTTTTTATATATGGATTATTTATCTAAATTGTACATTAATTATGAGTCTATGACCATGCAATTTAAGAAATTCAAAATGTACTTCAACAATATTTTTATATAGGTATCTTACGGAATTTGAAGGATAAATTAATAAAATCTTTTATCTCAGTTTGCCTAGGGGTCTTTTAGGATTTGTTGGTTGAGGGATTTTAATAATTTTCATTATTCTCAAATCTGGCAGTCTCACTAATAGTGATGAGCTTAATTTGACAATCTTAATTTGAAAGAGCTTATTTCAGTATAATCCTATAAAACTACTAAATCAAACTTCAATTTTTTATAATATGAAGGATTTATTTCAGCACCTATCATCGTTCATTGCCTTCAATTTTCGATAGTATGGCTAAAAAATATAAAATTTTAATTCAAACTACTAGTAAAACTTGCATGGGTTTGCGATGATTTGGTTTCACAAAGTTCATATAGGCTCGAGCTTGAGTTACTTAAAGTGTTCTTTCCCATTCAAAATCACAAAAGCCTAAAATCATGAACAATAATCTAAATCCTGAAGCACCATAACAATCCACTCCAATAGCAAGTTTTACAATAAATAAAGACATCAAAATGAAAAAGAGTATAACAACAATATGCCACGTCAAAAGTCTCAAGCAACAAAGCTAATGAAAAGTTTGAACTCTGAAGTGCCTACTTTCAAGTATTTGCACTTGTGAAACCTATGGATTACCAAAATAATGCTAGTTAGTGAAATAACAAAATAAAAATATAAAGTTGTTTGTGCCTAGTTATAAATTAAGTCATTGCCAAAAAAGAACTAAAAAACTCAATTATCATAAAGTGGCTAGTTGTAATCCTAATCTTATGTTTACACCAAATTAAAAGATGCTTTAGAATTGATCAGTGGCTCTAATTCCACTTCTATGTTATTTAGATAATTCAAATCATACTACTCAAGTTCATTAGTTGAGAAACAAAATTAGCAATAAATATAATATATTGAAAATAAAAGAAAACTATAAAAGGGAAGTCATATCCTAAAAAACATACCATACCTTCATAACCATGCACTCAATTCTTAGATGTTAGTATAACTTATATATTATCAGGGACAAGACAATTCATATATTTGTTAAGAATCTTGCTACTCATACTAACAGTGGATTAGGAAGCAACAGTTGTGATAGGAATGCTCAATAAGTCCCTTGCCATTTGTGCTATAATTGGATATCGTTCTTTGTTTTCTTTCCAAAAAGCAAGGACATCTAACTTTAACTCAATTGGTTTTCTAGGCTCATCCAAGTAACGATTGGGCTATGACTTTAAGTTAAAAGTCCTCATTGTAACCTACACAAAATCCTACATCCACATCAACATATCTATCAATTTTTACAGGACCGTACAATATAAAAAATAGATATTAGCATAATAATAAAAAAAAGCTTGGGTCTACTAGGGAAATGTGTTAGCTAGAAAGGAGTTGGGGGGTTTAAATGTGGGGAGTCTTTTGGAAAAAAAACTTAGCTCTACTAAGAAAGTGGTGGTGTAGTTTTAAAATGGAAAAAAGTACATTGTGGGTTAAGGTCATCAAAAGTATTTTTGGTAATAAGTGAAGGTCATTAGAAGAAAGCTATACAGTTGGCGTTTGGGGAGTATTGTAAAATTTGGGTTCGAGATATAAAAAATTGGTGTGGAGTTTATAAAGTCTTTTAGATTAAAGGTGGCGAGTGGGGAAACAATAAAATTTTGATCTGACTTTTGGGTTGGTGAGAGTTTGTTGCGGGAAAAATATCCTAGGTTGTTTAGTTTAGAGGAAAAAAAAGATTGTTAGATGTGTGATCATTAGTGTAGGGGTGAAAAGGGGGAGGGTTAGGTGTGCATGTGGAGAAGAAAGTTGAGAGGTAGGGAGTGGGGAGAATTGTCAAAATTACTCCAAGGTCTTTTTGATGTTGATTTGTAGCAAGCATTAGTGGATAGGTGGTGGTGGTGGCAAGGTCATTTAAAAGGTGTCTTTATAGTAAGGCAATTGTCAAAGACCTTGGGCAACATTTTTTCTTAGGGAGCACAGGAACTTGTTCCAACCAAGTGGAATGCCTAGGTGCCATAAAAGGTCAATGTCTGCAGATGGAAAGCTAGCCTGCATCAACTACCAACCTTCCAAAATTTAGAAAGACGAGGTTTCAATGTTGAGGATAGTATATGCTTGCTGTGCAGAAAGAGTGAAAACTTGAAATAGCATACTTTGGTATTGTGTAGCTTTGCAAGATTGATATGGAGAAATTTGTGTGCCTGGTGGAGGTCGGATGACTATTTCTACCTCTCCCTATAGGATGTTGCTGACAAGTATCTAGTTGTAACTAGGAAAGGACAGAGGTGGGCATGGGAGGCAATAACATTCATTACAATCTAGCCACTTTAGAGAATAAGAAATAAACTGCTGCATAATGACATAAGACTGGAAAATGATCATGTTTTGATAGAGATTCAAGCTATTTCTTTTCAGTGGCTGAAAAACTAAGGCTTCAACTTAAATTATTTTTGGTTTAGTGGGTATTAAATCTATTCCAAGCATTGCAAAATTGGTTATAAGTCAGGTGCTCAGTCTTTTTTATCTTTTTATCTTCTTAGCTTCGATTTATGAGTAAATTATTGTATATGGGTAAAAGTAGTGTCCACCTCCCTGCTAGATGGTACTTTCTATTATTTCTTAGATCTTTAATAAAATAACTCATTTAGCTATTAAAAAAAACATTTGTCAATCATTGAAGTGCATATATCACTAGTTAAGCAAATCATTCCAAAAAGGCTCACCAAAGAATATTTAAGTTCTTCCCCTAATTTCTTATAGAACTTAGTAATGCCACTCTTATGAGTGTTCCAACACACACATGCTCAACATCTTGGTTTAGATATGAATTGCAACCTTGGGTCAAACTGCACAACTTAAAAGGAAGTAGGGTCAGTGAGCTAGGACCAAAGTGACAGCTGGAGTAGAGGTAGAAAGTGTCGGGCAAAGGGAATGTAACTTCCAAGGGTTATGGTAGCAGTTGGAGAAGCGTAGGGTTTTTGGCATTGAAGATGGCGAGATGAGTGGCTAAAAGTGTGGTTTTACCTTTTTTCTTGCAAGTGCTTAGTGATAATTTCGACATAATTCCAATTCAAGTCATACAAAACTCTTAGGCTTGTGTTCTAGTTTATATGAAATTTCAATTTAGCCCAGTGTTTTTAGGATTTGTTGAATTAGCCCATGACTTTATAAGATCGTCATATTTTGCCTATTAGCCCAATCTTAGGCTAGAATTCTAATAAAAATAATCTATTATGTATATTATAAAGCATAACTTAAGGATAATTTAGTAATTCCAGAATTAATTGATAGGCTAATTAATTTCCACATCAAACTTTTATATAAAAACCCAATTTTGCCCCCTAATTTATTAACTCAATTTTGACCACACAACACTTACCTAACAATCAGCTTTTGCCACAAACATTTAATATCAGAATGTTGCATATCTTCTTTCCATAAAACTTTTGGCCGAATTTATCATATCTGATAATGGGCATGAAAATCTCCTAGAATTTGCCTGAATTGCTTTACATGTAAAAGTGTTTTAATTTCATCCAAGTCATTGATCTTTCAAAATTGAGAAAAAAACAAAATTCTTAACTTGATAATTTGAGACCATATATGCTTTATACTGTAAAAGTACAATAAATTTTTGTTTATAACTTTTTTGTGAGAAAGAAATAAAAAATTCAACTATTATCTTATTAAGATCAATTGGCTTGATATTTCCTATGCAGTTGCTACAGTAATGAGAAAAAATGTTGTTAGTATAAAAATGTTAAGAATATCAGGCTCAAATCTCTATTTCACTTTTCAAATGATAATTCTTATTACCAGTCCATTCAATGGAAAAATGTAACTAGAATGTCAAACCAAGTTTTCTAAAATGGTTTGCTTAGATTGACCAAATGATATGAGTACGATTTGAACCCAAGCAAATGAAGTTTTGCAGTTTTCAACCATAATGTCGAACTGAGCTTATGACTACGATGCTATGCATTTGAATGTAGAATATAAATAAGGTATGGTTAATAACTTTCACTTGTATCTATGTATATACAATTGTAAGGAAGATGATTACATGAGGTGATATATATGTGTAGTTTTTTCTTTTGCATTGTTCATGTACTAGAGGTATTCAATATTTCACCAATTGATTAGACCTTAAATCTCCAAATAAATAATTAAAATTTAAATATATTAACATTTTCGTGTGTGAATACAAAATAAAAACTAAAATTTATTTTATTTACATTATTTCAATTCCCATATGTAGGACAATATTTTTACTTTAATATTTTTTAACAAAAAAATTTGTTCTTAGGATAGGTATAGAACTAGTTATATGTTAATGTATTTATATATGGTTAAATTAAATTTTTATTTTATTTTTTTATGTCTAGTAAATTTTTAGTTATGAGGTACTTATATTTTGAAAATTTCATTTTACTAACTCATAAAAATTACAACATTGGTCTCTAAACGTTTTAAATCTTTGCATAAAAATTGAATTCTTTAATTTGAATTTTAGCAAAATCTAAATAAGAAATTAATTCAATCCAATTATTGAAGCTTATGCACCAATAACTTGATTAAACCCGAATATCAACCTAAATCTAACCCAAAATACAAATAACAAGACTTAATGTTACCCAAGACTCAAATTGACCTGACTTAAATTAAACTCGAACCCGAATAAACCCACCCCAAACCTAAAATCTACTCAACATAAAATCAATCCGAACCCTAATAATCTGATCTGAAGCTAAATTGAAGCTAACGCAACTAAACCCAAATTTCAATGGCCTGAGCTAAACACAACCTGACTCACTCAATTGACTGGGGTAAAAGTCTCATTATAATTGAGCCCTTCAACTTGGTTGTTTCCCAAAATCAAGATCTGAGCCTTGAATCTCTCTACTAGTCCACCAGAGTTATATTTAATTTTCTGTACCCACTTAAAATCAATATTTTTCTTCCCAAAGGGTAGTGTTTCCATTGTCTAGGTGCCATTATTTCCAAAGCCTGTTGCATAGCCTGCCTCCAACTTTCATCTTTCACAACCGTAGCAAAAGTTTAAGGTTCAGTTCTTGTAGTAATTGTTGCTATAAAAATTTGATGTTACTAAAAAAAAATGGTTACAATCCACATAATGTGATATGGAATAGGGTGTACATGAGGGGTACAATTTTGCAGATGAATGAAGGGAAGCGCTCAATAGATAGATAGTATGCATTACATAATCACAGAGATGAGCAGATGGCACTTTGCATCAATGACCTTGACCCAAATCACAATGTCATTATCCCCACCACTCATTGTACTTATTACTCTCTCAACATTATTAGCTTCGGTTCCCTTACTCCTTAAAGGTGCCGTAGGCTTATTTCTTTTATCCTCCTCATTTAGCCGACCTATTCTACTATGTTGCCAAGCCTAACATCCTCTTTGTGCATGAAACATGGCTCCTAAATCATTATTCACTAAAGAGACCTCACTTTAACAAACACAACATCCTTCAACACTAGGAATACACCCAACACCAAGTCATACACTCTCCACCCTTTTCTTCCATAAGAATAACCCATAAAAATGCATCTTTGACTGTGAATAGCAAATTTGTCTCCATTGTGGTCTTGCTTGTGCATATAGCACAAGCATCCAAACACACATAAGTGTCCAAGCAAGGGTGTTAATTTTTCCATACAAGATTTTATATGGGGGGTTTTCCATTCAATACAAATGAAAGTGTTTGATTAATCAAATACCTAGCAGTCAAAATGGATTCTACCCAAGAAATTTAAAACCGCAATGTATGAGCTACATTAAGTATGCGCCTGTGTTGATGCTCTACCCTTCTATTTTGTTGTGAAATCCCTACACAAGATGTTTCACGTACAATACCAAATGTTTGATAATAATTGTTCATGCACTCGAATTCTGTACCGTTGTCACTATGCACAATTTTTACTTGCTTGGCAGACTAATGTTCCATCATAACAATAAAATTATATAAATGCATTGAAACCTTCTTTTTGTTAACCAACAAACCACATTCCCCATGAATAATTTTCAATAACAATTAAAAAATATTTTTGCACCACAAAAAGTTGGAGTTTCATAAGAGCCCTATAAATCAGATTGAATCAACTAAAACACATCTGTTGTTTTATTTTCTTGAACTCTTGTCTGTTTTGTTCTAAAAAAACATTGCAAGATTTTAATGGACAAGTTACCATTTCTACTACCACCAACCTAAAGAGCCAGCTCTACCTCCTTAGATGAAGGATGTCCTAGCTACTTCTGCAATAAATCAAAAGAAATATCACCATCAATATTTACAGATACTGCAGCAGCCATCACTAAAAAATAGTAAAGCACCTACCATTGTTCACCCACATCAATCAGTATCCCCGAAGTATGGTCCTGTATATCGTAAAATTTATTAGTAAACTGAATAACAAATTTTAGCCATCAACCAATTAGGACAAATAAATCAGATTGCACATTAAACTTGACACACGAGGAACATTAGTCAATCTTAATTTATCATTGAGTGCCATTGTTCCTTTTTTACTAACAACTACTTGCTTCCTATCCAAAAGCCCCACAGGACACTTTATGACATCTCAAACATTAGTCAAGTCCTCCAACCATCTTTTCATATGGTGAAATGCACCTATTTCAAGAATCCATCATAAGGAAGAATACTTACTAGTCAATCTCTCATTGGCCCTAACTTTGGCACTGTTTAAGAGATTAATCACCGTTTGCCACTGCTCAGCACTAAACCCGTTAAGAACAATCTTGTCAGCATCTGATACTATGACATTCGCCACCATTTTTGGTGCCAAAACATGTTCTACATTAGCTTTGATTGCTCCTCTATGGCCTCTAACACTACAACTTGAAGCTTGCTACCTTTTCTTGCTTAGTCCATTTCCCTGTTCGGTTCCACGAGGATGATCTCCTCCTTTTTGCCCTTAGGTTCACAGTTACCATAGGCTTGCCTCTTAAAGTTCCCTAGATGTGAGGTTTCTCACCTTACTCAGTAATAACATCCATTATGCCACCACCATTATTCTATTCGACTATACTCACATGATGGGAATAGCTGTCCATGATTTTGGTTAGACCTTAATACTTTTGTAGCCTTGTTCCCAACCATTTTCACTCTTTTAGTATCACATCTACCTATCATCTTTTATATGCCTTGGCCATCGCCATCCATTGGATGGCTGGTGGAAATCCATGCTCCCCTCTATAGGAGCACTTCATTCATCTGGCTCATTCAATCCTCTATGTTATCTGACTTGTATTTCCGTCATCCTTTAGCTTTACCTCCTCATGATATATGGTAGCAGGAGTTATCTCATTTTATAACTTAGGGTTATAGACTCATGGAAGCTGTTGATGTGTTCTTTTCACTCTTTGGCAAGAACAATGCCTAATTCATCAATGCCAAAATGGGATGACATTTTCCTAAGGTTTTCCCATTAACTACATGATGGGCATTAAGTAATCTTACCAAAATCTGAATGGTGGCTAATCACACCTCATTGTATTTTTCCTTTGCCATTGCCAGCTCTCGGTTGTTTACATTAACTTTTGCCTCAACTACTGCAACCGTCTAGGTAGCTGGTCAAAGTTTTGGCTCTTCATCTCTAGGAGCATTCCACCCACCCAGACCAGTTTCTTTCCCCTTTCAATCTTTAGTCCTGCCCATTGACCCTGTGGACCTGAGCTTCTATATTTGTTAGAACTTTAGGCTATTGGCCTTCATACCTATTGAGATTACTTGCCCACTCAACCTTGCCACCAATTGCCCTGTTAAAGCACTAATGCCCTTAAGCGTATTTCTCTTTTCAACCTAACTAGCTTAGCAGTCATTTCATTTTACCTATAATAAAAACATACTTTCTTGTGTCTAGGCACCCATAACATGCAAATAGACACATCTTTGCACACATACATAACATACAAAAAAACATCAATCAGGCAAACAAAATAATACACAATAGTAATTTGATAGTAGCCAAACTCCTGTGCACAAGGATATTTATAGTAGCAGGTGTAGAACCTAGGCTTTGATACTACCTATAAGGAACTACCTCATCTCTTGCCTAATTAATTTCTAATTAGGCTAGATTGTTCTATTGCTTAATCAATTCCTTTAATTAAGCTAGAATTTATTTTTCACTTCTAGTATCTTTGCCAAGATTTATTAATGTTCCTTCACTACTTGCCTAGCCATTAATTACTTGAATTAAGAAAATATATTTCCTAAGTCTTTTATTAAGACCATTAGTGTACCAAACTCAAGTACTGTTATAGGTTTGGCCAAGCACATTGGAGACATGCATTACAGAGCTCTAATTTTATTGAAACCATTTTACGCACATGTATGAATACATGATAAAGCAAATTGCCAAACCAATGAGGAAAAACTACACTCGTATAGAGTAACCAACGCATTATGCAGGTCAATGGTTTATTACATAACCATTATATTCATGCCATATTCTAGACTAAGGGTGATGTCAACTACATCACTAAGATTTTATTGTTGCTACTATTTTTTTCATAGTGTGCCCCTATAGCCACCTTTGCTTAAGATAAATCCCTAGGGTAAAGCAATCACAATGTGTCCCTTCTTTGGGCATTGCTTTACTATCAAGTAAGAAATCTATAGAGTTAGGCCACTAATTACATGATCAAATCATGGAATAAAATTTACAAGTGTGTGCACTAAGTGTTAATGTATGTACCAATTTGAATGAAAATATACATATATAGAGCAACTCATGATATCAACATAATTCAAGCAATCAAAACCCACACATTAACGATAAGGTAAGTATGCTATGCGTACTTAGTAAGGCATTTCATAATGAACAACACATGAGCATCACACCCAATCACAATGGACCATATGCACACATAGACATGCATGCATGAAGTATTATATAATGATAATTATATCATACCCTTTTTGGTACATGACTTATCTCTACTTCACATATAAGCAAAGAATCAAACAAACACACACAAGTCACCTATTCAGTCTATTTATTTATCCTTAAGCTTTCTCTTTAGGTGATTGCCTTTAGGCCCTTTTTGCCCCTATGAGCTTACACTTTGTGTAATTGCACTTCAGCTTGCTAGCTTTCACTGGCCAAAAAAAATTTCTTATTGTATGCAATGGGCTTTGACCAAATTTTGGTATAGGCCATAGTGGCCACAGATGTGTCTTGCCTCTTTTGGGGCTTCATGGCCCATTGGAGACATTTGCATCTCTACTCGTGGCCCAAATCATCATAGAACGGCTCCTCTATGTGGGCATTCCAAAGCCCACATGACTACCAAGCCTTAGCATCACAGAACGGGTCCTAGTGCCCCGAATTGCTTAACTTATAGGCTCATTGGGACTGTGATCCCACTTAGTTACTACTTGTAAGTAAGTTAAGGTGATTTACGTGTAACTAGTTTCTTAGCCTACCCTGCAAGAAGATATGTATGCGTTTGTCCTGGACGTATAAAACAAATAAATAAACTATTTAAGAAAACATCACTTAAGCAAACCATTTAAAACATACTTAAAGTGTGCCAAGACAATAAAATACTAGTTACTTCAACTTTAAGTACTAGTTTGTGCACACTTTATAATACTAGCATGCACCCAAAAGTAGCTCAGTGGTTTAATACCATAATGTATCCTAATATAGAAAATATCTTAGTACACAAGGCATTATATCAATACAAGGCAAAATTCTTAACCAAGATATATCACTCGAGCCCTACCTTTAAGCTATGAAGCTCTAAGTGCAAGTCCTTTGTTATCCTTGTGCACCATTTACCCTCTAAACTATAAATGCATAACACTTAGTTAGTATAAAGATTAACCCTCAAGTAACCTTATAATTTCAAGGATTCTAGTAAATAAGTACCTGTAACTATCCACTTAGTTGTTAAGCCCGACGTTAGAACCTACATAACAAACTTAGGAGAGTGAGTACATGATTGTACTCAGTAAGAGTCCCTTGGGGTACCTGCAAAGAATATAGCAAGGAAGTATGTAAATATGGCATACAAACAAGCAAACAACAAACCAACAATCAACACAAATAAAAACATAGCAATAAATATGCAATTCATGAATCTATGATATGTAACATGCATAAGCCTTAGGACTTCTTACACCTTAGGTGCCTTATTCTTACTGTGAGCTCAAACGGCGGAGGTACTTAAGACACTAGAACTTGTATCCCAAATCCTTTGCCTCCCTTAAGTCACACTTTTGGGGGCCTAGAGTAGGTTATCACCTCCTCTCAAATCTTACCTGTCTTTCCCTTAACTTATTGTACACGGTAGCCATCTTATGCGGATTCACTTGCCAAGCTCTTGGAGCTTAGCTTAAAGCTACTTGGTGGCTTACCTACCAAGCTTCAAGATTTGGTTAGGATCTTCTTAGGTTTCCTCTTCATTCCCCAAAGATCTAAGACCTCTCACTTAGGCAAACAAAGACTCTGAAATCTGCCTTAATCCCCTTAGTGCTCTCATAGAAACTTAATCGCTTTTACCCCTTTAGCCACTCTACTTAGCCTTACCTTAACTACAACACTTAGCTATCACTTAAATAATCCACAATTCTCAACTTAAGAATAAGTTTTAGACCCAACCAAAGCTATGGAACATTTTGGAATATCCAAGGGATATTAACCAAGAGCTTAAGACATTCTTAAGGTGTCTCAAGACTAAGGAGCTTGGGCCTTGGCGACAGTCAATTCTCAAGTTTTTTAAGAACTCGCTGGTGACACATCACCAATACATGTCACCATGGAGACATGTGGCCATAGCGGTGCATAGCCAATGCCCTTCTAATGCATCATTAAGGGAATCAATGCTTGAGTTTTTCAGGAATTCATTGGTGACACATCACCAATACACTTCACCAAGAGACATGTTCACATTAATTGCCAATGCCCTTCCAGCGTTATGCGATTGTGTGCTATTTTGCATGAAACTTGCTCAATCTTTTAATCCTCAAAGCCACTTCACATAGGTCTTGTTTTACTTCATTATCACATGTAATACTACATTTCTATGCATTATTTGAGCTAAATTAACTTGAACCCTTACCTCAAATTCACTACAAAGAAAGAACAAAGCATAAGCACCAAAAGCACATTAGAGCTTAACTTAACTTTCTTGAGTTCCAGACCTAAAACCAATGTGATATGACACCAAAAACTTTAAATCAAGACCATTTCAAGCTATCCAAACATATTAGAACCAACTCAAACAAACCAAGATGCTTACCATAGGTTTTGTGCCTAAAACAAGTGACAAAGAGCTAAAATGAAGCTAATGCACCAAGAGTGAGTTGGGGGCTTCTTGAATTCACTTTAGGGCCTTCAAATTTGTAGGAAATTTGTGGAATTGGGGAGGTTTGTAATAGGAAACATGTTGGAGAGGGAGCACTATGAAATTGGGAAAGAAAGATGGATGATGGTGGTCAACAATCGATAAAAATATCCTATTAACTCCAGTAAAGCCTACTTTTTGTTTCTTGTCTCTTGGCCTTCGAGTCCTCTGTTATTTCAAAATGGCCACTAAACAGACACCCAAAACCGTACCCCATTGGTCTTAAAGAATGTTCATAAGCCTTTTACACTTAGCCTTTTGGACACTTAAGCCACTTAAGGCGTAAATGGCTAATTTGAACACTTATTGAAAATTTTGCACTTTTCTTTCAAATGATGGCTCTAATAGCTAGATTAACTTATGGTCTTAATTTAATCAATCAAAATTACTTACATGAACCTAATTTTATAAAAATTATAGCCATGGCACTCACTTGGGTGACTTGGGTGAAAATTACAATTTTGCCCTTTTGACTCTTAGTTGCCAAATCACACTGTGGAATGCATATTTACTTTACTTAGCTTATGTTTCTTGCTTAATAAGATGCTAACTTGAGGTACTTAAGTGAAAACACTTAAATAAAACACATTTACTAGGTCAAAGCCAGTTGTTGTCTATGAGAGTTGTCACACTTAGGGTGTGCCATTGTAACCCCTACTTGGTGAACACGATTGTTAACTTGTGAGCGTATGCACATGGCACCCTAGGCATAACCTTAGGTGGCCCTTCGACACACAGTCATGTACCCACTTCGGTGCATAAGGCATGTGCCCCTCCCGAGAGATCCATATCCACCTCGGGCACACATGACATAAGCCTCTTCTTGGGTGCACCTCGGGCGCACATGGTGTATGCCCCTCTTGAGCTCACCTATGCATACATTTGCATACCCAAATACACCATGCCATTGGGCACGCAAATCCACATGCACCTAGGAACCCATGTCACACACACACATACTGAGCCCTTGGGTTTGGTAATAACACATACACACACCCAACCTAAGGCAATTCTCTCTTGTGCTTGCCAAACCCTAAAGGTTCAGCAGCACACATCTACCAGGCACTAAACACTCGATCAACACACCATTGTATAGCCCATGCACCAAGGACAATATATATTACCGAAACTAAGAGCTAGGTTCAGCCTTTATTGGCTCCATAGTTCAACCTATGCCCTTTTTGCTCTAACATTTTCCTTGCAAATGATAGATACGACACACACGCACAAGCTTAGTTTGTCTTTTTCCTTCAGAGTCACTTGTACCAAATAAACTAGCCACATTAATACATATTTCTAGTGCCTAAGGATAGATTAACCAATTGTTGAAAGTCTAAAACTCATTTCTTACCTTGAGAAAGAAAACCAAACTAAAAACTCCTTTCTAGAGCTCTATAGTTCACCTTCTTTTTTTTTTCCAAGCTTAACCTAAAAAACTATGGGTTTTTATGGGTACAAGGCTGATGTTTAAAGTAGAGGAAACCCATAAATAAAAAAAATATATCTCTCCTCAAGAAACAGCCAAAACTTAGCTCCTTTGAAGCAAAACCAAAGCTCCTAAGCTACCCCTTGTAACACATTCATCTCTCTTTTGGTTTACCATGCTAGAGCTTTCATTTTCTTGATTTTCTTTGGATTTTTTATAAGGGATGAATGGTTTGGAGCTGTTTTGGATACGAGGAAGAAATGGCATAGAGACGAGGTTACTTTTCTAGTGTTGGATCCATTTATGGGTGTGCAGATGGGTGAAGGAAGGATGAGGGACTAAAGTAGTGAAGGTTAAAGGATTTACATGGTCCTTAGTGGTTTAGGACAAATTAGGTGCCCAAAATGTCCCACATTGCTCAATCTACACTACCATGTCCTTTTAGGCCTTACTAGGGTTGCTTGATCCTTTCGGGTGTGCATTTGAAAATAACCTTTCTTAGGCTCTACAACCCATTTTAGCTTTCTTAGCATAGTATTAGGACCTTTGGTTCCTAAGCTCTTTCGATCTTCTTACCCATTCAGCTACACTTAATATTCCATTAAAACTTATCTTACACCATTCTTGCACTTGGTTAAGAAACCATAAATAAACTCAATCCTTTCTTAGAACCATGACATTTAGGACCTTTCTTACATCCCCTGGGTCTTTAAGGATGTCACTCAACACTTTGGGCCCATTGGACCAAAACTCATTGCTTGGCCCCCTTAGGTGTTACTCATAAACATGCACCATTTACATCCTTTGTACCCATCCAAGGCTTGTGGCTCTCATGCCCTTTTAGGATCCACCTTGGTTTTGACATTTTGTCTCCCAAACACTTACGCATGCCTTTAGGCTGCTACATGATTTAGCTCATCCTTATGAACAACCATGACTACTTAGTAAGATTAGCAAAACTATAGCCCATAGTGTGCATCCTTAACCCCACCGAGACCACATCCTCTTTATCCTGGTTTAGCCCAACCTTATGTACCCTTTTTCACTAAATAAATGAACAAAATCTTCTTATCTTTTTTTTTTGTATTCTTATACAAATAAAATAAGAAGATTTGATTCATTCATTTATAGATCTAATTGATAATATGTATGTCATTATGCTGAAACTACTTAAGTCACTTTAACTTATGAAGCTCTTAATATTGCTATATTTCATGGGCATTAAGACTTCCTCCACTAACTTAACTTCCAAGACTCACTACATAATTTTGACTACCATGGTCCACCAACCATCTTCTCTTAAGGTTTTAAATCTTATCTTAGTGACCTTACTATCTAAGAGCCTCCTTGGTCCCTTAAGGCCATTACATAAGTTATGGAACAACTTAGGTGCTTTATTTACCCAATTTCACTTTTGAGTCACATAGGCTTTTAGGCTATTTTTTCAAACTTGCATAAAACTCAGACCACAAATCCAACCAGAACTCTCTAAGCCAACCATGCACTACCTTGAGTCACATTTAACTTTTTTAGAGTAACGTAGTTCATCACGTGCTTAACTAGTGACTTGGCCAAAACATAACACTTAGAGTTCCCTTTAACCTCTTTTGGTTCTTTTGGTGGTGGAAAGTACTTGGATCTAAGGACCCTCTTAGGTTCATATAGGACTACTCCTTAAGCTTCATGGCTTATGATGTTTTTTCATCTCCTTCTTACACTCATTTGCTACGTTGTAATCTTAGGTGGTTCAGGATCCTACAATTGGTCACAAGGTTAAGGTTAACTCTCTTGAGCCTTGATCTTTCTTACTTCCTAGCTAACTTAATTCCTTCAATGACCTAGTTCTTAACAACCAACTATTGGTGCTAGGATTTGTTGGCCTTCGGTTTTCACCTTTTTCCATCGACAACTACTTGTAATTATTGCTAGGCTCTAGGGTACCATTGCTTATTCTTTGCCATGTAGCTTGGCCTCTTACCAAAAAATTTGGCTCTAAAAGTCCTTTTGGCTCTAACTATAAATACATGGGGAATTTAATCCCACTTTACTTGGTAGCCTTAATGAGTCTGCCGTGACACCTCCTAGAAATAGGTCGATATTAAAAAAACCTTCCTTTAGGCTGTCCATCCAAGTCACCCTACAGTATACGGCATCCCTACACTAAAAGAATGAGCTTTAAAACTTAAGGTATAACCCAATGGCACTATTTACCAGCCTTTCTATACAAGTCAACATTGCTCCCAAAATACCATTAAGAGCTACATATGGCTTGTACAGTCGAGCTGGCCACTTATGCCAACTTAACCAATCCACTTCCAAGCATCACTTCTGTATGACTTAAATTCAACAACCATAGATCCTAAGAAGCTAACAACTTTTTAACTATAAGGCTTAATTCCTTACAAAATTAATGGCTTAGTCAAAATTACCCTTATAGCCCTTGCAATTTTTGCCTACCCATACTTCTTTAGAGTCTAATTATCTAGCCATGCTAGTCACATCTATAGATATAGCAGAAATTAAATGAAAGAAATAACTTACTACTACTATGTTGCAATTAAAGCTTACCTTCCTTCACATGGCTCTTCAACTGTTTAACCGATTCAAGCAAAAATGTTCGTTACTTTAGGGTTCCTGTAGGTGCTCCTTCAGTGATTAAGGTAGTTGTTCACGCTTAGCCTTATAATGGCCTTGCCTTTAGGCATCATTTCCAACCATTGCCTACTTGCTCACTCACACAAAACTTGCACCAAGGTGCTCAGCTCGTTGCTATAAATATTCTTGCACCTTGGGCTTTAGCCCACTTTTTTCCTTATTCTCTTTCAATTTGATGGTTTGGTGTTCTTACCATCAAATGGTATATTATCTGAGCCACTACTCTAGGCTTTTAACTTTTTCCACAGGTGTCGCACAAGTCATTGGGGTATAGTGCACCTTAGCCCTTACCTTGTAAGCCTTACAAGCTCTTGGTGTCGATGAAACCCATTGCCTTTCGATGGTGATGCCATCACTTTGTCTCGGTGCGCTCATAGAGCCTTAGTGCATGTTGACTTTTACCCTTGGGCCTTTTTGTTGACCTTCTTTCCTTAGGGCTTATTTGTGCTCTAAGAAGACAATGAAGCCACTTAGGCAACTTGGAATGGAGTTCAGAAACTGTCCTTTTAACATGGTTTAACCTGTTTTATTAATCCATCATCAACACAGGCTTGGACCCTTGATGGTGTCCCAACACCTATAACAACTTGCAACTAAAACTAAAAGATATTCCTAGGCAACAGTATAATACTTATGATTAGTGCTAATGAACTACTACTTAGCACAAGGTCTAAACTTGATCTTAGTATCCTATGTCTCACTTATTGTCTTTAGTTAAGACCACTTACCCCTATTCTGATAGCAACTATGGCAATGTACCTAGCCTAGGGGCATATAAAAGCCCTTAGCCTGACTCATTAGAACTCAAGTCCTTGGGTTACAATTGGCTAAATACTACCTAAGGTCTAAAATCCCAGATATGCAACTATTATCGAACCTACACTGCATAGAAAATATGCATGATTTGCTTTAACTGTACAAAGAATAATAAAATGCTAATAAATAGAAACCATGTTGGCCAAACTTTTAAAAGCAGTTAAAATAACCCAAAGCTAGAAAAACACTAGTTATTTAACCATTAGGTAATAATCGAGTGTTGCACATCGAAAGCTCATAACGTACAACCCAAAAGTAACCATTGGTAGTCAAACTCTAGAGACAACACTAAGTACTTAAAGTATCCTAAATGTGGCAAGTAGGCATTCTAGAGCATACTTATACTGAGATCATTTCCAATTATCTTGCACTCTTTAACTACATGAGTGTAAGCTTCATGGACGTTTCTTTCTACCACTTAGTTTTTTCATCTAAGGCAACCATGAAAACACTTGTAGTTAGTCCAACACATAATCATAAATATAACTCTAAACCAAAGAAGGTTCTTAAGTTAGTTTCTACAAAGAAACTAAACTTAGTAGTAGTTCTAGCTACTAGGCTACTTTTCTTACACTCTTATCCTCTTAATATGTATAATAAAGAACTTAAAGAGATGAATACAATAAGTACTTAGTAAGAGATTTTGAAGGAATACCTGTAGGGGTAAACAGACAATCCACAAAACGTATGCATATATGCAAATACAAAATGTGTGGTAACCCTGAAAAGAAACAAACAAATACACAAAAAAATGTAATATGCAATGCAAAAATATATAATGGATGCATCAATGAAATACATGCACATGGAGTTGCACTTAGGACTTCTCTTATACTTATAGGTGCTTAACTTGTAGTAAGCTTATACGGCTGAGGTATTGGACACTCGCCCCTTCCATCTAGGATACTTTACGTCTGAAGTCCCGAAAAGTTCCTTTCATGTAATTCATCACCTACACACCTTTACTCATCCACTTACAGGCACCCTAGATTTGTTGTCGCCAACTTAATCCTTACCTGTGTCTCTCCCTTTCTTATTGTGCCCATTGGTTAACCTTAGTGGCTCTATTTATCAAGCCCCCGTAGTGGCTCATTCTTACCAAGTTTGAGACTTGGTTGGGGCACCCTTTGATCCTCCCTAGTAACCAATGGTTTATAACCCTAAACCTTGGGTGACTAGGTATCTAAGATCCACTTATGCCCCACCTTAGTGCATTTTCTTTCTCTTAACGACCCCATTCCTTTAGCCATTCTACTTAACCCGAATCCCTTGTCCACCTCTTACAACCTTTTTTACTAGCCATACTTACCAAGTATTCTAACGTACTAGGCCCATTGAGCTTGGTTTATGCTCTTTTGGGTTAAACTTGTGCCCTTAGGTTGATACCCTTGTTTTTGGGTTGCTAGCATTCTAGCCTTTTCCCTTAGTCTTTCTTAGCCTCTATGGGCCTTCATTAAGAGCCTAAGATTCATTCTTTAGGTTGCCCTTAGTGCCTAGGGTCAAGATCCAACATTTGTGTCATTAAGGCTCTAGTCTCCTTTATGTATTTCAAGCTTTTTTAGCTCTCAAGTTACATGGTCTCTAAGACGTAATTCCATATTTTCCAACCTCATTAATGCATTAAATTGACTTAGGAGAGGGTTAGAGGCTTTACTTAGCTTTTCCAAGGCCATACAAACCACTAGGGATATTTAGGGAACAAGTTGAAGTCACTTGGGCACGATGCAAGCGCATTAATGGCTTGGTGCATTTGCACTAACTTTTTTCTAGGGCTTCTGGAATCGGTGCGAATGCAGAATGGTTCTTGTGCATTTGGATCTCTGATTTCCAGCATCAAAATTGCATGATGTGAATGCACTTCGATAGTGATGCGTTCACATTACCTGGAAAATTTTTTCATTGTGCGTATTTCACCCCAACAAGTTATGCGTGACTTTCCTTTAGGTTTTCTACCTTGTAGCTCAACCAAAAATTACTCCCAAGGTAAAAAAAAAAAAAAGTAGAATGTATCAATATAACTTAGGAAAACATTAAAATCACTTACCTTATTCCTTGAAATGCAAGATCAAGTAAGTTGAAGAAGCACTATTCACTGCTTCAATGGTTCTTGAGCTTATAAGCCTAATTTTTTTACAATGGGCACCCAATTAAGCTTAAACAAGACCAATGTATGCTACCTAATCAAGTAAGAACCAAATATAAGCTAGCGAATGGGCAATTATCTTGATTTTGAGCTTAAACTTCCATGAACACTGCCAAAATGCCACACACACCATCTTCCTTGCTTGAGCTTGTTGTTTGCACTTAGGGTCCTTTAAATTTACAAAGAAATGGTAATATACTAAGATTGGGAAATTCATCCATGTGGTGGCACAAAATTACCAAAATGCTGTCAGTGAGCCTTAGGTGCTTTTAATGACTTCGAAACCTTCTAAAACTTAACTAACTTGCTTGAATTGCATAATAAAACTTAAAATGGGGTAAATGATTAGGATTTTCACTTACTTGGCCTAGTTGAGCTAGGTCTGTATTTGGGAGGCCTTTACACCTTGCACAACAACAAAGCTTCCCACCACTAAGTGTAAAAAAATGCTAGAAGACATGCAAGTGCTTGAGGCTCCAAAGCATGGAGAGAACACCTCGTTTTTTCAATTCTAGTAGGAAGTAAAGATAAATTTTTAATTTAGGATAGGGAAAACTAATCATGTAAACTCTATTACAAGAAAATCTAAATAAAAGGTCACCATGAGCAGTATTACTTTTGTTGCTGCCATTCCCCAAAACCCTAGCACGCTTGCTTGTCCTTTTCATCAATTCCAAATGGCTGAATCCTACTGGTTTTCTAGCCATATTTTTCCATCCGATATAATTTATTGTTTTTTTTATATTCTATCTCACCTAAGTTATCTTTTTTATTATTTTGCCCATCATCTTTGATTCTTTTCTCTCAACATTCCCTTGTGCTCCATTACTTGGTATTCCAAGGCTTTGGGGTAGAGCGGTTGGCCAACATCTGATGACCTTGTCCATCCAGCATTGTTTCTATAGTGGTTGCGGCTCTTGGGTAGTGTCCAGGCTCAAGATCTTCAATTGGTGGGGGGGGGGGGGAGAAATTGAAAGTTGAAGCAGTGGTGGTGACAATAGAAAAATCAACCAGTTAAGGTTAAATCATGCCGATCCATTTTTTCTCGATAGATCATATGCTTGGGTCATTTTATTGATTTTTTTTGTTTTATTAATCCAATCATGTGTTGGCATACGAGTCCAATTGTGTGTTGGTGTCTTTTTCATTTTGTTTTTCTTTTGTCTATCTCCACATATTTGTAGGCATGTATATAAAAGTTTTATGGATTATATTTGTAGGCTTGTAAGGTCTAGAGTTGAACCAACAGTCATTCATACCTTAATGATATTTTTTTACTTTTATAGATACTGTGTGTCCTATAGTAATGAGATGAATGACCTCCACTAAGAAAAAATAATTATGGAGCCATTTTAGTTTTTAAATTTTCTTCTCAGCAATGAACATATAGCGTAAGAAAAGAAGGCTGAAAACCATTGGTTTCTGATTAGCCCAGGCGTAAAATTGTGAATAACTTTAAGCCCTAAACCCTAAACCTCCACCAGTGTTATTAGCCCAAAAATTAACTAGCAAAATACAAAAAGAAAAAAGAGAAAGAAATATTATCTGCAAAGAGAATTTTATATGTGATAGTATAAGATATATAGCCATGACGTTACAAACGATCTAAAGATTGTCTTTTTTTTCCTTTACCTTTTCGTCTGCAACTTAGCTAAGGAAAAAACTTGCATGTGCCCATCCACATGTTAATTACTTATGCTATTTTTGGCGGGTTCAAACATAGTTTCAAGTTTGGTGGAATGGCTGGAAGTGGAGGAAGACAGGGGGACGTCAAGAGTTTAGCTCCCAAGCCTAAAAGCCTCCCTTTCTGTGTTTTATTTTCTCTTTTGCATTTTCAACTTCATTTTTTTTTCGGTTTTCAGTTTTTTTCTTGTCTTTTTATTGTTCCCATATTCTTTTATCCTCTTAGTTTATCTCATTTTTGTTTTTCTATATTATTGATTTTTCTAAAAGTTACATTTATCTGTTCATATGATAATAATAAAACAACAAAAAAGTGGAAAATAACAAAATAAAAATTAATTTCAATTTTTATGATTTTTATTTACTTTTTATCAGATTTACATGTTCATTTATTACTTCTTATTTGGTGTTTTACCAAATTTATCTTTTTTTATCAGTTCTATTTATTTTTTTCATGAGTTTTTATGAGTTGTTTTTATTTGTTATTTTATCAATTATTGTTTGTTTTTTTTATCAGATTTATATGTTTTTTTATCATAGTTATCTATTCTTTTACTAATTTTGTTTGTTCTTTTATCAATTTTATCCATCCTTTTATTTGTTTTATTTGTTATTTTATCAGATTTATATGTTCTTTTATCAGTTCTTATTTGGTCTTTTACCAAATTTATCTTTTTTTATCAAATTTATTTATTTTTTATCAGTTGTTATTTGTTTTTTCTCTGTTATTTTATCAATTGTTATTATTTTTTTATCAAGTTTACATATTGTTTGATCATATTTATCTATTCTTTTACAAATTTTACCTGTTCTTTTATCATTTTTGTCTATTTTTTTATTAATTATTATTTATTTATTTTATCAATTTTATCTATTTTTTTATCAGTTATTGTTTGTTCTTTCTATTAATTTTATCTGTTCTTTTGTCAGCTCTTATTTGTTCTTTATATATGTTCTTTTATCGATTATTCTTTGTTCTTTTTATTAGTTTTACATGTTATTTTATCATAGTTATCTATTATTTTATAAGTTTTATTTATTCTTTCATCAGATTTTGTATTTGTTCTTTTATCAATTTTTTCTGTTCTTTTATTAATTTTTATTTATTCTTTTCTAATTGTTATGTGTTCTTTTATTAGTTATTTTTTGCTCTTTTTATTAATTTTATTTTTTTATCAAATTTCTTTGTTTCTTTATAATTTTATTTATTATTTTATTAGTTTTATCTATTCTTTTATTATTTTTTATATGTTATTTTATCAATTTTATCCATTCTTTTATATTTTTTTATCAGTTTTATTTGTTCTTTTATCTGTTATTGTTTCTTCTTTCCATCAGTATTATCTTTTCTTTTATCCGTTCTTATTTGTTCTCTTATAATTTTTATTTGTTCTTTTATAAGTTTAAATAAACTATCTGTATTTTTTTTATTATTATCATCATCATTATTATTATTTATTCGTTCCTTTTTTTTAGTATTTATTAGCCTTTTCAGAGAAATTGATTGTTCTTTTATCAATATTAATTTGTTGTTTTTGATGAACTATCTGTAATTTTATGAGTAATTATTTGTTATTTTAGCTCAACTTGTTATTTATTCTTTTCTTAGTTACAAAATTTGTAACAAAATGAAGAAAAAAAAGATATATTTTATTTAAAAAAAATTAATATTAGTAATAAAAAATTTAAATAGAACAAAGAAGAAAAGGTCCATAAACGAAAAAAAAATAAAATTGAAAACAAAAAAAACAAAATTGGAAATAATTCAAAAAATGAGAAAGAAAAGGAAATAGAATAGATGTATGGTGAACGGGAAAAAAAAAATTGGGGAACTGGGAAAGAAAAATGAAAAACACCAAATGAAAAACGAAGATGAAACAGGAGTGGGGTCCTGAAAGACTCAAACACAAATAGCCTTGCTCCCACCAAACACTCTCCAATCCAACCACTTAACTCAATATGAAATTACACCTAGTCCTAATGTGACACGGGCCAAAATGAAAAATCTTAAATCTTTCAGAGACAGCGCATGAAATAAGCCTGCTGTACGTAATACGTATTCTTTAGATAAAACAGAAAAAGCCTGAAAGGTCTACATTTGTCTGACTAATGGTGTGAGTCACGTAACCTTTTGTCGCAAGGATAACCAGTATAGCAGGTAACCGGTGACTGTTATAGGACTGGCGTGAGTCACGGTGATGTTTGGCGCTGGTGTGGGCAATAGCCCGCATAAAGAATCCTCCAAACGCTACATTTCTCACAACAAACCATACGGACGGACCACTACTTTCGCATTGCAAGGTAATATCTCTTGTTTCCTGCTAGCAGCATCCCCCTTTATCTTCTTTGGGTTTTCTTTAATTTTCAAATCTTCAAACTATTTAATTTCTTCAAATATGTAAATTCTGAGAACTCGTTCGCGAAAATGTTTCAGGACTGCAAAATTTCAGCATTTATCTTGTTACAACCCAGAAGAATCCGAGTTTCTGTCTTTGAGAAAGCATAGAATCTTCCCCGTTTCCTCCCCCTCCCTCCCTCCCTCCCGCGTTCTTCTTTTGCCAGAGCGTAAATGTTTATTTTAGGGAGCACAAGAGATTTAGTAGTTGTGCAGTAGAGTGAATGTTTTGCGAAGTGAAAGATGTCTGGCAACATATTCGCCTCCCCAGTTATAAGCACGACGAGCTCAGTTCCGTACATGGGGTGTAAGATGAGCACGCGGGCACCAGTCCCAGCAACAACGTCGAAAACCATCGGTGTCAAAACATTGCTTCCCCGATCAACAAACAAATCCGGACCACAGATCCCGTTTGCAGGGATTACAGGAACATACACAACGCTAGAAGAAAGGCGGGCGCTAGAGGCTCAGAAGCAGGGAGCAATCACATATGCCCTGCTCAAGAACGAGCTCAGTTTCCCCGTAGAGTACGCGGGACAGCGAGATTGGTCGGGTTATGTGTATAGGGGCCTGCCCTTGCCCGAGGTGATTGAAACTGATCGGGTGGCCTGTTTCGTGCACGTTATGGACGAGGGTAACAACATCGACCAAACTTACGGGGATGGTCAGATTTCGGCTGGTGGTGTGGCGTACAAGGGCCTCTGTCCAGAAACCGGAACAAGTTACTTGTTTGTGTTCGCCTGGAGTAATGGCAGGCAAAAGGTTGGTAACGTTCAATGAACCTTTTTTGTATTGTTGTTGTGATTTTTAAATTAACTGTATATATGTCTGCGTGTAGCTGGCTCACACTGAGATCGTAAACATTGCGAACGAAGAGCAAATTGATCGGGACATGATCTACCAGACACTAACTTGGGAGATTAGGGACAAGACCTCTACAGTTTTGGGAAAGACTAGCGAGTCGATATGTTCCATGATTAATTGGGATGGTGGGCCGAGCAGATTTCAGAGAAGTTGCATTACTATGCATTTCAAGCAGGACCTCGTTGAAAGTAACCAAAGTAAGCCCCTTCAAAATCCCTTTGCTTACTTTCAAGCATTACTAATTGCCCTTTAGTCTAGCAAACCGATCACACCATTCGTCTCGCAAATTTTATCTCTTTTGTTATTAACAGTAATTAATTCATAATTTTATTCTTTTAAAATTTCTTATAGAAATATAACATTTTTATATAAAAATGGTAGTTTAAATACTCTAGTTGATAAATATAATTTTAAATTTTTTGCATAAAATAAATTAATATAAATATATTTAAGTCAAATTTTAGTTAAAAAAAGTTAAAAGTGTCATCTTTTACGAAATTGAAGGAGTATATTTTTTCTCTGAGTAATTCTGTGTTGTATGTCGAATTCACGAGGGACGAGAATGAACGAAATATGGTACTATATATTGAGCTGGAGTTTTGTGAATTAGAGCAAACAAAACCAAGACAAGCACCTTACTGGGTGGAACCGAAGGAGGCTTAGCAGAGGCCTAGGCCCCCGGAAACTGTAAAATAGCTGTAATTTTTGTTTGAATTTAAAATTAAGCGTATTTTTTCCCCTCATTAAAAGTAATAAAATTTTCTTATAAGAACTATAGTCTATAAAAATATTTATTTTTAATTCTTCTTTATAGAAAATCTAGGTCCTCCCATGAGTTTACCCTCAGAGTAGGTCCACCCAGTTTTATTTGAATTTGTCAAGACTAGACATCTGGACATCAGAGATTAATCATAGACAGAAAATCACCTAGATGAGGAATTATTTACTGTTAAAGGTAAGACAAGAAATAAAATAAATGCAAACTAAAACTGAAAACAAAATGCAAATTGTAAACAAGATACAACTTTTGCGGCGACCCATCCATTCCAGTAGCAGCTCAGACTCCCTCTAGTTCCCTCCAAGATATTTAATTCCTTCAAGTATGACTTGGGGTAACTTAGCCCCTAAACTTGGTATTTTATTTGAAAAATTGGAAGCATTCTTAACATATTAGCATTTTAGTATATGATTGTTTGAGAGGCCGTCTTCTTCCGCACCTTCGAATGCAAGAGGTCATAGAGTCACTTAGAAATTTGGGAACATTCTCAACATATTAACTGGAGCTGTGGAAGAAGACAACCTGTCAAATAGCAATATGCTAAAACACTAAATTTGGCCTTCTTGTTCAGTGTTATTGACACTTAAACCCCTAAAAAACTAAAAACAACATTTCCATCAGTTAAAGGGGGTTATGGGTCCCAATTTATAAAGTTTAGGAGCTGAGTTACATTGAGTTATAGTTGAATGGGGTAAATATCAGAGGAAGCAAAATTTGGAGGTGAATTATAGATTTAGGCCTATTTTCATTCATATATTGAACCATAGATTTAACCGTAAATTCACCGTATTAACTGAGCTTCCAAATCAGCTTGTCATGTTTGTACTTGAAACCTGTAATGCTGATAAGATTGATTTAGTTCCACAAATTTCAACTGTTTTTGACCTCTCGCTTGCCTTCTACACTTCCGTCTCCATGCGCATCTATCATTCTCTGAAACTCCCATCTCCTCTACACTATGCAATTTTTATCCATGGCCATACTAAAAGGACCACCCCTAGTCATCTTTGCACCCAATGACAAACCTAACTAATTCAAAGAGTTAATGTGGTTAAAATTTTTAATGATTAAAAAGCTCATAAAAAACTCACAAATTTAAATAAATTCATTGAAAATGTAGGTTTGTAACTTTTAGATATAGGTCCCGTCTGATATTAGCGTCAGTGATTAGTGTTAGAGTTTTTAAAAAAGCTATCGATGGGTAATTTTTAGCTTTTAGCTTTAGCGTTTTCATCTCAACCGTTAAATAAATTATTCAAAATTTTAACATTAATTGCAAAAGCTATTCCCAAATAGAGCCATAATAAATATATAGAAAAAGTCATACTTCAATGAATTAATCGGAATAATGTACTTGGGCTAATGATTACAGAACAAAAAAATACTAATCGATAATCTGATTTAGTGATCACATAAGGGAAATAGAAACTGACGTACCCTTATTCTGAAAAATGGATCCTTTGAACTCAATCTGCTTTGTCTTTCTTGTTTGGGTGAAGGCGGTAACGGACCAAAAAACCAAGAAGATGGTGTTCCGGACGGATCAGAAAAGGAACAAGAATACTTTCCAAATAACCACCCAAAAGACAGTCAAGACGGCAAAGACGATGACGGACCAAAAAACGAAGAAGACGGTGTCCTTGACGGACCAAAAAAGGAAGACGTAACTATCGTCCGAAGCCAACAAAAAGACGCTGGCCGGTTTCCATATTTTGGTGGGTGGCTCAAATGGCTGTTTAAGCCTGTTGATAAGCTCTTTGAATTATTATTCCCAGAGAGATATCTTCCACGAGGATGATTTTTGAATCTGTGAGTAAAGCCACCACTAGTTTTCAGGTAGAAAAGATCTTGGTTTCGTCTGGCTGATTATTCTGATATTTGTTTTTATTAGAGTCCATATCAACTTGTATATCTTGTATATGTACGCATATTTGTCAAGCATACTTAGTTTGTGTACTTGTAAACTCTTCAGGGATAAATTCGTAGGCTACTTAATCTTCAAATTGGACTCTAAGACAGTGTCTCTCGGCTTGTATAAGTTCTTTTATGAACTCTTGAACAGATCAATGGAAATACATTCCATCCAAAACTTTACATCATATCAGAGCAGACCGCACTTCTGATCCCTAAACCCTAATCATTCAAACTCCAACCGCTACCAACAAGTGTTGATCATTGAAGAATGTCAGAGGACAACAAGAAACGCTACAACATAGATGCAAAATTGTGACTGAAAGTTTTGTCGCATTTCAGTTGATATATTGCCCAAAAGTGACTACTTCACAACTGCAAATGGCAGTCGTATATTTTAAAGTCGCAATTTTTTCATAACTGAATCTTGACTATTAAAAGTGGCTGAAACTTTCAATCAAGAATTAGTCACAAATCTTGTAAGCTACTTTGCACCTTGTGACTGACTTCTTCAGTCGTTATATTAGCACTTTTATCTTTTAAATAAATATGTTAATATTTAATATGATTAATATTTAATAAATATTACTGAATTTAATTGGGGTATTTATTTCACTTGTTATTTAACTGAAAGTTAGATTAAATTGGTATGAATGTTAACTTATTTTAGTTATTAATAATAAAATAGTCAAATAAGGAAATTAAAATTAAAATAAAATAAATTTATATTAATTAAAAGTCAACATACATACCCAAATATAAATTTTAAAAAGTCACAAAATTCAAAATTTATAATTCAAAAAATTTTAAACTCAAATTTAGAGGCGAATGAGGTAAAGGAGGCAAAGGGCGAGGTAGAGAAGACTGAGGCAACGGTGGTGAGGCTGAGATGGACGCGACGGCAATGAGGTTGAGACCAAGGTGACGACATCAAGGGTAAGGTAGAGGCTGAGGCTAAGGCGAAGAAGACGAAGGCAAAGGTGGTGAGGCTGAGGAGACTGGCAAGGTGACTGGACGGCAATGCAATTGGCATGGTGGACTAGCTAATGAAGATAAAGTAAGAGACGAGAGTGAGATGAGAGCAAAATGGTTTAAAGAGATGAGGGACAAAGATTAGAGTGAGAGATGAAAGATGAGAGTGAGTATTGAGAGTGTTGGGTTTGAAATGGGTGAGACAACCGGGTAAAGAAGAAGGGAAGTAGAAATGAAGTAGTTGGAGCAATTGAACTCTAACTACAATCTAACTAAGCCTTTTTGTTTCCGACTGCTAAGCAACTGAACTCCGACTGCAATACGACTGAACCTCAACTAACAAATTCAGTCACAAAAGCTAGATGAATACAATCGCCTCATATATGAGTGTAGTCGAAATTCAGTTGCTATGTTCACCATTTTTCCAAATTTTTTTACTTTATATTTTCATAGATACAAATATATATATATAGAACAATCATAAACATGTGTGTGTGTGTGTGTGTGTGTACAAACATGAATATAATTACATATGTGCTACAATCATAAATATATATAAGTTCATAAAATTTTCTCCATATAGATAATATCAAAAATTAAAATTCATAAATAAATTATATCATATACAGAGAAGTATGAACCATAAGAATAATTCCCATATATTAATAATTAATTTGACTCTAAACATGCAAACCCTAAATTAAACCCTAAGCCCCCTAAAACCCTAAATTTAACCTAAAACTCAAATTTTATATCCCTAAAGTATAAACCTTAAACCTAATTATATACCATTAACCCTAATGCCCAAACCCTAAATACAAACTCTAAAACTCTAAACCCTAAATTAAACCCCTAATACCTAAAACCCTAAACTTTAATTCTATATCTCTTAACCCTAAGACCCAAACCATAAACTATATTTCTATATATCCTTAAATCTTAAACCCTAAGCCTAATATACCATTAACCCAAACTTTAAACCCTTAAAAATACTAAACCATAAAAAAAATCCTCATATATATCCCTAAACTCTAAAAAAAGGCCAAACCCTAAATCGTAAAGCCCTAAACCCTCTAGGAATTATTTAATTAGGGTTTAGTATTTGTATTTAGAGTTTAGGGTTTAATTAGGGTTTGTATTTAGAGTTTAGGTTTTAGGGCTAATGGAGGTTAGGTTTAGGATTCGTATTTAGGGTTTAATGAGAATTTAGGTTCTAATTAAGGTTTGTATAAATGGTTTAAGGGTTTAATTAGGGTTTAGAAAACCCCAAATCCTAACTACATACAAACATAAAAACCTTAAACCCTAAATACTAAACCATAATTAAACCTTAAATTCTAATTCCTTACCCCAAAACCCTAAACACTTAAAACAAACCTTAATTAAAACCTAAACCCTAATTAAACCCTAAATCCTAAATACAAGCCTTACTAATTAAACCCTAAATCCTAACCCTAACTACCATTAATCCTAAACTCTAGACCCTAAACACAAACCCTAATTAAACCCTTAAAATTCTAGTATTTTTTTGAAAACCATTTGAAAAGTAAGGGGCGAAAAAAATCATTTTTTTTCTTAGGGTCATATTCAGCTTGAATAATGGAATAAAATAAGGCGAAAGGCCTCTGTGAGAACCTTTTGAATCACTCCCCCTAAATACAAACCATATTTAAAACTTAAACACTAATTAAACCCTAAACCCAACTACTATTAACCCTAAACCCTAAATACAAACCCTAAACCTTAAATATACAAACTCTATTAATCAAACCGCAAACCTTAACCTTAACAACCATTAATCCTAAACCCTAAACTCTGCATACAAACCCTAAACCCTAATTATACCCTAAACCTTAAATACAAACCCTAATTAAAACCTAAAACCTAATTAAACCCCAAATCCTAAATACAAACCCTATTAATTAAACCCTAAACCCTAATTAAAACCAAAACCCTGAATACAAACCCTAATTAAACCTTAAACACTAATCCTAATTTATAACATTAACCCTAAACCCTAAACCCTAAACTTAATCTATATATACCATTAACTCTAAATCCTAAACCCTAAATGCAATTCCCACACCCTAAATTTCAATACCCTAATACTTAATTAATTAAATACCCTTAAACCATATGAGTTCTATATATATCCCTAAACCCTAAAAAAATTTTCAAACCCTAATTAATCACAAAAAAACTTTAAATTAATCCTAACATAAATCCCAAAACCTTAATATTAAATTAATTCAATTAATACCCCTAACTCTATACTAATTACCTAAACCTTAAAGAAAATTCTCAAACCCTAAATCTATGTCCAATGCCCTGAATCCCTTAAAACACCTAAATCATAATTCTATATCCCTAAATCCTAAAAAAAAATTTCAAACCCTAAAACAAAAAAAAAATCTAATACACATATCCTAAACTCTATAAAATCTACACCCTAAATACGAAGGTGACTGAGAAGGCGATCGAGGCAAATTGGACATCTAAAAATGAGACTGAATGGCAACTACAATAAAATCTTTTAAATATTTTTCACTAAAAGGTGACTCATATTTTTACTATTGAAACTTTTAGTTGCATATCAGTCACAATAAAAAGTAAACCTTTTCAATTCCGACTGATTAACGGTTGAAACACCTAGCGAGTGAATTTCAGTCACTATTTTCAATCGCAATTTTGCATTCATTTTGTAGTGAAAGGATCGGGCAATGATGAAGAAGGTTCCCAACCTTCGAGGAATGAATCACCGTCCCCTTATCATCTTGGCTCTTAGGATACACTAGGAACCACTTTGGTGTTCTATCAGTTGAAGGGAGACATCACCCTTACATTGCGTCATGCCATGTTAAATGCACTTCAAGCAAAAAAAAAGAACAACCTTTGTCTATGGCACACTTGAAAAGCCTAAAGATGATGATCCATAGATCAAAATCTAGGAAACTTGTAATTTTTTGGTGATCTCATGGATCTTTAACTTTCCTTTTCCAGAATTGCATGGAAGTGTTGCTTATGCAAATACTGCCAAAGAAATGTGGCTGGAACTAAAAGACAGATTCTCGCAGTGCAATGCACCTTGGATACATGAGATAAAAAAGGACCTAGCTCTTATGCAGTAGAAAGACCTATTCGTAGTTGCATACTACACTAAATTGAAGAAACTCTAGGATGAGCTAGACACCTACAGCAAGGTCCCCCCTTACAAGTATGGGGTAATCAAAGAGATGATGGTTGAAAGAAAGAACAAGAAGCTGCATCATTTCCTTATAGGTTTGAATGACCAATTCAACATCAATCGGTCTCAAATCTTGAACATGGAGTCACTTCCATCTATCAACAATGTCTATGCCTTCATAGTTAAGGATGAAAGAAAATTAAGTGTCGCAACACTCAGGGCTCCTACAACTAAAGTTGCCTTTGCAATAAGAAAAGTACCCAATAAAAACCCTTCAGACAAGCCAGCAAAAGGACCTTGCAAACATTGTGGCAAAATTGGTCATGAGTTAGAAAAATGCTTTAAAGTTATTGGCTATCCAGATTGGTGGCAAGGGAAAAAAAATGTCACCTAGAACATTAATAAGTCAGGCAAGAAAGATAGCCAGCCTCCAGCAAACAAAGTCACCACTGCTACCATCAACAACCCTTAAGATCAAATGCCTTTCACTTAAGCACTAATACAGCAAATTCTTACAATGATTTCTAGACAGAAGCAAGAAATTCATGTGAATTATGTTGGTAAAAAACAATAAAAAATTCTTAGAATAGGACCAGCCACGTTCCTTTTATAGTTGTCATTCTTTAAACCATCCTTGTAGTGCATAAAGTAACTTCTTAGACTGTAGGAACAAATTCAATTGACTTAAGGCTCAACTTATGGCACAACTTACCTACTTTCCCATGCAAGTCACCCTTACGCTTTGGGTACTCCTAAGGATCACTTATAAACATCACTATTACGTCAACTCTTATGCCTATAACCAATCCTCTTTCTAACTATCAACGCACTATTCATCAAGCACAACCACAAATTACCCTGCCTTTACCACTCTCAAACTTTGAGGCAAAATCTCAAAAAAATCTGAAGGTTTAACCAAAGCTTACCTTTGGAGGTTTTATGGGTTTAACTTACCCCTTATTTTTATGTGATCCAAGCTTTTAAGGTAGGCTAGTCATAACCACAAACATAGCAGTTAAACACAAAATTACCCACGATGCTGTAAACTTAAAGGTACCTCACTTTGTTGTTGGCTCGTTGACCATTTTATTAGTCAAGTAAGTGACCTTGGTTGCTCTTGAGTATTGGTGGTACTCCCATTGCAGCTAAGGCATTCTCGAACTTCACCTTGTTCAGGCCTTGACCTTAGGCACTCTTGCTCTTAGTGCTTTACCTTCCTCATTTTCATGCACCTAGCACGTAGTCCTTTTTCTTCAGTTCTTGTCATTCTTGCACAGTTTTCCCTTGGGTTTCATGGACTCCAAATTGAATATTCCTTACCCGAGCTCTTGTTTCAAGCTTCAACTGACCTTGTAGTGCAGATGTTATTCCCTTGGCCCGGGTGCATTTATAGTCCTAACACACCTTAGCCCATACCCCATGGTATATTACTCTTTTGGCGTCCATATCACCTTTTGCCCTTAAGTAATGATGGTTCACTTGGTCTCAATGCCTTACCAATTTAGTGTTATTCGTCCTTTACCCTTGAGCTTTTCAACTACTTGATAAATTTTTTCCTTATCTATATGACCATAAATACTTCCTTAACATTTGTCCTGCCCCCCTAGGTAAAGATTCCTTCCTTGGTCTCAGTGTACTAGTACGTCTTAGCACATTTTAACCTTTACCTATTAGGCAATAACCATGATCTGCCTTTCTTTGATGTTTAGGTGCACTTCTTGGGCAACTCACATCATAGTGCTATTGAGATTGTACAACAAAACTGTTGCCTTCCCTATGACTAACACCACATGGCCACTTAGACCCTTGCTCGGTCCTTTGCCCCAAAGCAATCACCTTATTGGCTTCCCACCGATATACCGGTAACCAAGGCCAGACGACAACTTTAGAAGTACTTATAAGTAGCACTAACCACAGTTAGCACAAAGACACACTTGGATCTTAGTCCCTTTTGCCTTTACTAAGAACATTGAATTGCTCTGATAACAACTATGGCAGAACAAGGCCCTGGTGCCCTAAATTTACAACCACTTGTAGGCTCTAAGGAAACTATATATGATCCCACTTAGGTTACAATTGGCTCATTATTACTTAGAAAGTAACTTAAATCATTTTATGCAACTAGTTACTTAGCTTATCCTACATTGAAAATATCCATAAGTTGTCTTGGCTATGCAATAACAAGTAAATAAAACTATAAAGAAAATCTTGGAGCATTAGTTAATAAAATGTACATTAAAACAAGCCAAGACATGAAAATTACAGTAGCTATAACTTTAAGTAATAGCTGTATGCATATATCTTAACCATATATGCATCTAGATATAGCCTTAGTGTTATACACACTATTTAACTAGTAGATGAAACACTTAGTATGAAAAATGTCATCCATGCAATAGTGACAATAATATTTACTAAGATCCACCCTTAGCTTTCCACATGAGCAACCTAGCTTCAAGTCACAAGTCTCACTTTTCTTGTGCATACCTAGCTTTAAAAGCTGAAAAGACAACACTTTGGTCAATACTAACTTACATTATAAGCATTTATGAACCACAAGGTTCATACATAGAGAGTACATTTAAACAAGTAAAAATTAGCACTAATAGTTTCCCCTCACCAACTGTAAGGCCTGACTAGCCTTCTAAATACCTACACAACACTTAAGGGGTTAATACTTGAAAGTACTCAGTAAAGAGTTTGGCACTTGCAAGAAAAATATATGCAGATACAATATATATATATATATATATATATATATATATATATATATATATATATATATATATATATATATACAGACAAACCAACTAATCAAACAACACAAAAAACAATGAGCATAAACAATTAACAAACCACAATAATAATGCAATGTAATGTATTAATGGATGAGTGAATGCACATGTTTATGCATTTAGGACCCCCTTACGCCAAAATGTATTCTTAACTATCGTGAACTCATACGGTTGGGGTTCTTGGATACCAGCCTTCATATCTGATGCCAGCACATGATTAAACCCTATTGAGTCTTCCTTACAGGTGCTTTAAGTAAGTCATCATTTACTTGACGTTGCCCACTTTTTACATGCTACTTAGAGTAAGTCATTACTCACACACCTCTTACTTGTAACTTCTCCTCACTTGTTTTGGCCAATAATTTAGCTTAGTGGCCAAACTTTGCCAAGTTCCACGTAACTCGACTTGGATAACTTAGTGGATTTGCTTATCAAGCCCATTGACTCAGTTAAGACCTCTTGGGTACCGCTCGATGCCTTGAGGTACTTGGCCTTTACCCTTGGTTCATCAAGGGTCCCAGACCTTTCTCAAGTCCCTCTCCAATACCAGAGGTTCACCACTTTGCCCATTTGTCATTGGAGGACTCATACAGTACTAGGTCCTTCCTTAGTGCCCTATTTGTGACTTAAGGTATCTCACTTATCCATTTTTCCTTAGCCTTCTTAACTACCCACTTATTACTCACTTATTAATACATAATTAAATCTTAGGAGCATTTTTTAGCCATGTTAGGATGGCAGCGAAGCTTTAGAAATTGATTTGGGACACTTAGAAATAAGGTTTGCACAATTCATGCATAATGCTATAGCATTGTACATTATGGTGCGATAGTATCATGATTTTGTAGAAGTTGCTGGAAATGATGTGATAGCACTAGCATAGTTTGTATTACTATATTGCACATTTGAGTAGTCGTTCTTCCTCTTGAGCTCGATGTGATAACATCAAATAGTTGGTGCAACCGTATTAGCCCCTGAACCTGCACTTTTTTGCCTCTTTCTCAACCAATCTCACTCCAAATCTTACCCAAATAAGTTTCAATCATTTTTGGCTCATTCCAACTCATTCTCAAGTGTTCTAGTACTCTTATGCATCATTTAATCATGCCCTAACATAAATCCCTTACCTCAAATCCAAGTTAAGCAAGATTCAAAGCAAGCCACACGCATAAGCACCGTGTTGTACAATGGAGCTTCCTTTGAGTTCCTAGCTTGAGTCCAACCAATTTGGACACCAAAGGAACAAATGTAAGACCATTTATAACTATATATCAAGCTTAGAACCGAACCAATAGAAGTAAAGAAGCTTACATTAAGGTTTATATCCAAAACTTACAAAACCAAGCTCAAATGCACCAATCCTACAAAAAATGAGCTAAAGGATTGTTGAGATAGCTTTGGGACCTTCCAATTTCATGCAAGTTTGGCCAATTTGAAAGGAATGAAGGTGAAGAGAAATGGAGATGAAGGAGCTACGAAAATGGGAATGAAGGCGATGATGAATAGTGCTTGATTGTCTAAACGAAATATCTCCACCCACCCCTACTATAACTTTGACTTATCTTCCTACATTTACCAAGCAAGCTCTAATTTACTTCATTTTCCCCCCTCACCAACTGGTTGAATTAGGTACGTAGGATAAAAATTATTTCCTTTGCCCTTAGCCTTCTTTTTTTCTCTTTTCCATAAGAGGCACAAAAGTAAAAAATATTTAGTTAGTGCATTTTGGTCCCTAACCTCTCATTTTTTGTTCCAACGGTTAAAGTGACTTATAGCCTTAAATTATCTGATTAAAATTACTTACATGACCTTAATTTCACTAAAATTACAATCATTACTCACTTGAGTCAAAATTACCATTTTGTTCTTTTTACCTTTTGGTGTCATTTTACACTCACGAACTCAATACAACCTTACCTAGCTTTTTTTTCTTGCTCAATAGGAAACTAATTTGAGGTATGTAAATAGAAACACTTAAATTACACTTACCTACCTGGTCAAAATAGGTCAAAATAGGATCTAATTTGAAGCATTTAGGTAAAACTAGTTAAATAAAACTTGGTTACCGGGTCAAAGCAGTGACGACTCTCCTAGTTAATGCCTTATTTTGAGTAAGTATGTTTAATCAAAGTATTTTTGTTTAAATTCCTCAAATTAGTTTTCTATTAAGCAAGAAAAACAAGCTAAATAAGGTTGTATTGAGTTCCTAAGCATAAAATGGCACCAAATGGTAAAAATGGTAAAATGGTAATTTTGACCTAAGTGAGTGGCATGACCATAATTTTTTTGAAATTAAGGTCATGTAAGTATTTTTGACCAAGTAAGTTAAGACCATAAGTTACTCTAACTATTGGAACTAAAAATGAAAGTTAAAGGTCTAAAATGTACTAACTAAGGAATTCGGGGTTTTGTGCCAATTGTGGCATAAAAATGAAAAGATAAGGGCAAGGTGATAATTTTTCTTCTCTGGGGCCTAAAGACAGCCAGCGGGGATGGAAAGAAAGAAAAAAAAATTAAATTGACTTATGGAAGAAACAAAGTCAAAGTTTTAAGTAGGACTAGGTGATGATTTTTTGAAACAAACAAGATAACTATTCATCATCTCCTTTCCTACCCATTTTCATTATTCCCTTTTCACCATAGATAATCTTTACCATTTATTCAAAATCCCACAAAATTCATGCAAAATTGAAGGTCCCAAAACATATATATTAAGGCTCTAGCCTATTTTTGGTGGTTTGGGTGCATTTGTGTCGTCTTTTGCAAGTTTTGGCTTCAAACCCTAAGGTGAGTTTTTCCATCAGTTTAACTTGGTTCTAAGCTTGTTATGGTTAGTGATGGTATTAATTTAGTGCTTGTGGTGCCCCTTTTGCTTGGATTTAGACTTGGAACTCAAGGGAAATAAATTGAGCTCAAGTGGGCTTTATGTGGCTTGTTTGCTTTAATTTTGATTTTGTTTGAATTTGAGGTAAGGGATTAAGTCAAATTAAGTTAAATTGATGCATTCCTTACATAATTTAAATATTATAAGTGAGATTTGAGCTAAGTTGTAGAGGGATTGCAAGAAAATGAGATTAGAAGGCAAAATGAGGCATAAAAATCCTTTGGCAAATGAGGCATCAGGTGTGATGCTATTGCACCTCATTTGGTGATGTAACAGCATCATTTCTAGTGGTTGGGACAAAATGGAGATGCAATAGCATCAATTAAAGGAGTGTGACCGCATCAACCAAAAATCTCCCTAAGTTACTTTGTTGGCCTCATAAAAACATGCTTAAGTGTTTCTTATGCAATCCTAAGGTTTTATCATGCTCAAATTAAGTTCTCAATTCACTTTTAAAATATTTTGGAGCATCAATTAAGTAGGGTAATTAAGTGTATGGTTTAAGAGGGCTAAGTTTGGTGGATAATTAAAGGTACCTTAAAGAAGATTAAGGTGCCAAGTGGGGGCTAAGTAGAGTTCAGTTTTTTTCTAATAACCTAAGTGTTGGGTCATGGACCCCAGTCACTAGAGTATAATCTAAGGGAGTCCTAACCAAGCTATGAAGCTTAGTAAGTAGGTCCACTAAGGGAGCCCGAGTCAAGTTTAAAAAACTTGGTGAAGTCGAGCCATTAAGTCCATTACCCCGCACAATAAGCAAGGGAAAGATGGGTAAGCAAAAGGAGTGGACGCCGACCTACTCTAGGACCTGAGGTAAAACATTTGGGATATGTGGGCTAGTGACTTAAGTACTTCCGCTGTTTAAGCTCACTACAAATCTAAAGCACCTTAGGGTGTAAAAAGTCCTAAGTGTTGTATATTGAATATTATTTACTCATGCATTGCACTTATTATTATTTTCAAATTTGTGGTTGATTGTTGGATACTTGGTTGTTTGTTTTCTATATGTATATGGCTGCTTGAGTTTCCTTGTAGGTACCAAATGACCCCTTACTGAGTATGATAACGTGTTCACTCCCTTAAGCTTATTTGTCCAGGTACTAACCCCGGGACCAACAAGTAGGTGGATAGTTGTGAGCTAAGTTTCTTTATTTTGTAGGTAATTATTCTACTTGGAACATTGATTTCCTAAGTTATTTATAAGTTAAGCTTTATACTAACTAAGTGTTTGTGCCTTTAAAGTCTAAGGGCTAAAAGCTGCATAAGGACAAGTGAGGGTTTTGCACTTAAAGCTTGGTAGTTCAAAGGTGGGAGCTCAAATATGTAGATGATCTTAGTAGTGTTTTCTCTTGTATATATGGTACTTTGTGTACTAAGACATTGCCTCTATTGGGACGTATTGTGATGTAAGACCATTAAGTTACTTTTAGGTGCATGTTAGAGCTTATGTGTGTATACAAAACTATTACTTGAAGTTTAAACAACTAGTGTTTATTGTCTTGGCACGTTTTAACATGTTTTTGATGAAGTGCTCGAGCGACATTTTCTTTATGTACTTTATTTATTTAAGTTGCATTACCAAGACAAATGCATGCATATTTTCCTGCAGGGTAGGCTAAGTAACTAGCTACACATAAATTGTTTTAATTTACCGATAAGTAATAATTAACCAATAGTAACTAAGTGGGATCATAATCCCTAAAAGCCTATACGTTTAGTAATCCGGGGCACTGGGACCTCGTTCTGTGACAAAAGCAAGTCGTTAACTGGGAGAGTTGTCACAAGTTCACCATTAGAATTTTGGAAAGCAAACTCTATCCCTTTGTGGCCTTGACCTTTATAGCTTACATTTAACTAAAGAGCACCTCCATGAGGAGGCTTTCACTTGGCAACAGATTGATGATGTAGAACCCCTTGGCTATTTAGCCTCCAAGATTTATTAATAGTTCACTACAAGATAAATTGATTTTGGAGACCAATAAATAGGCCACCATCTAGTTGCCATTTCACTTTTTGGTAGTTGAAAATGTTGGAAACCAATTGGTCACCAAAACTTTGGCCGTTGGGATGGGGCAACCAGCTACATAAGCTTTATAATGACTGATTTTGGCAATCACTAGTTGGTCGTCAGTTCTTATTTCTTTCAAAATTTTAGATACCCAAATTTAAATTTTTTCGCTTGATCATTTCAAATACCAAATTTAAAATTTGTTGCCATAGATTTCACACGATTTTCTTCCTAACATTTGTTTTATTCTTTACTACTAATTTTTAGTTATTGTGAATTTAAAATTCCAGTTTGCATAAACAAAGATGACTTGGATTGTTAATAGACGTGCTCTCAACTTTACGCCGTTTGTTGTTGGAGAGGTAACTACGAAAATGCAATTCCTGTCATTTCTTTGGATTGTTAACATGTGTGGTTAAGCCAGATGCTCATGATATAAGTGGTCTCATATCCTCTTTTTTTTTTTTCTCCCAAAACCTCTTGATATCTAGTAGCCACACTAGACTCCAACCACTCCAAAATTGAGTTTTAGAAATGAGATTTATCCTAGTTTGAAAAACTACGATGTGCGTCTGTTTGGGTCACCATTTAGCAAGATTTGGAAGCAGTGATAAGGTTAAAAATCTATGGCCATGAGCATAGGAATAAGTATATGTTGTCCTTGTCTATGGTGGATAAACATTTATTTTATAATACAGGAGGCAGGACGACTAATAAGTATTCCAGATATAGGATATCATAGGAGGACTTGTCCACATTATTCCACTGCAAATGAAACATAGGCTTTGGACTTGCCTCGACTTTGCCCACTCAAGTCTGATAACGAGCGCGAATCCCATCAGTATCGTCTTTAGTTAAAGCCCTCTTCTTCACCCCGTACTGGAATGACTCATACATAACCGCATTTGTATCGGAGCTGTGACCGAGTCCGAGCAAGTGCCCGATTTCATGCAGCGCCACTGACTCCAAGTCAAGGGAACCCGCTGCCGGGTTCTCGCTGGTGCTCCAGATCTCCGCTGCGTCGAAGTGGACCCTCCCGTCCTCTGGGCCGAACGCTTGAGCAAGCACACCGTATTGGTCGTCGAACGGATGCCCATCCTCGTGGTCGCGCGTGTAGAAGTGGATATTGATGTCGGCCTGCATCCCCTGCTGCGCTTCTGCGAATTTGTACTCCGAGTTATTGGCCCATGTCGAGAACGCGTTTCTGATTGCTTGGCGGTGCTCGTCCGGGATATCACCATTGAAGCGGTAGGTCAATCTGGACTTGGACCACTTGGTGGGGAGGAGAGAGTAAAGAGAGACAGGTTGACGGGTCTCAGAGTCTAGGTTTTGATTTCCGTAGCGGGGGGTACACATCTGCTCCACGGTGGCAGAGCCCATTCCGCCGGTTGTCTGGAAACGAAAACTTTCTTGGAAACCTTTGAGGGCTGTTTCGAGAGATTCGTCGAAATCATCGGTGAGATCAAAGCTGGCGGTGTTTGGGTAATAGCCATAGTACTGGAGGTAAGATTTGACTTGGTTCAGCTTTGGGAAGGACTGTCCCTTGTTGGCACCTTCCAGGCCTCGGACAGTCTCAGCAAAGTCAGAGAAACGAGAATGGGAGCTGGCCATACTGTTTAATGGCTATAATATAGTAGGAGATCGGGATCTGTTTGAGGCTGTGGGTGAATTTGTGATCGCTTTCATGCCTATTTATAGAGAAACAACCTCCGTTAACCCCAACTCTTTCAAAAATAAAAAAGTATCATAATTCAACATACAATACATTCACCACCACAAAATAAAAATACAAATTTACCGTGTGAACCTTATCCGAAATGTAATTTCCTGCTTGAATTTAAAAATAATTTTTTAAGAACGAAATTTTAATGAGTAAAGCCGCTTCAAACATAGGAAATTTGACTTAATTTTGTTGGATGGGTTTGGTTTGTTATTTGATATTGCCAGTAGATTCATTTTAACTTAAGTTAACTTAATTTGAAATGACTTTTGTTTACTTTTATATCTTTTTTACCTGAAACCAATTTCATTTTACAATCAATAATATGTAGGCGTAATATCTAATCAAACTAAAATTTTTATAATGTTATTAAATTTTTATAAATTTTTTGTTTTAATACCTAAAATCAGAAAAATTCAAAATATCATAAAAGTTATACACTTAATAGGCTACTACACCGACATAGTATTAGTTTTCAAATGAAATTGTTCTATATAAAAAATGTAAAAATAAAAAAAATTAATTTGAATTAAGTTGATTTAAGTTAAAATAAATTAACTCTAAATATGAACACAAACAAATTAGTTTCAAACCATATATCACTGATCACATGCTTAATTCTTACCCTACTATAGGGAATGTTCTGCTAGTCGTTCGATCAGATTTTGTTAGCTGTATTGGCTTAAGCCGGTTTTCTAACTAACTTGGTTGTGTTCGTATTTGATTGAGGGTTTTTTTTTTCTTAAGGACGAAATAAATAGACTAATAACTTATCAGTCCCAGTAATATCTAGAGTAACTGACCTTGACACTGTATCCTGCTCTTGACCCGAAATCCTAAATAAATTTTCTTAGTCTTAAAGATTCAAACACGATCCTACAAACACCAATAAAATACAAAAGTTTAGTCCCAAAAGTTACTGCACCCAACACCCAAAAAAAATAATAAAACAGAAATTTTGTCTTTAAGCCTCCATTTCAATTTTTTCATTTCACATTTCGTGAACGATCCTTTCGTTTTTTTTTTTTTTTTTTTGCAGCTCGAAATGATATTATTCAATTAACAAAAGAGCTAGCCAGCAGGTAAGCTTAGAAAATTCTTCTTTCACCCCTTCCTCTCTTCCATAGATTTGTCACGATTTTCTAAAATTTTCAATACAAGTTCCTCACGACCATTATATTACACAAGTAAGACTAGAAATGTTGCTTTCTTGATTATTAACTCTAGACTCGAAACTCCTACTATTCTCTTGAACATGATCCAAAGACTTCAATATTGGAGGAAGCACCCAGAAATATTAAATAAGAATCATAATCATCCTTCTTATTATTTTCCCCCACCCCTAAATCCTTCAACACACTACTAAAAAAAGTCATTTACTAATGACTGATACCAATGGTCTCATGTTGGTAATTTTGAAATTATTTATGTGAGGTCGTTTGTAGCAAGTCGATGGTAATTAATACATTCAAAATTTGTTTTCCCAATGGTTGAATACTAAGCCATTAAAAGCTTCCAATGCTTAGCTACTGGTAAACAAGCAGTTAGAAATTACTGATAGTCTAAGTTAAAAGCCTTTGTACTAACAATCAAATTTTTAACAATATGCTAAACTGTTGGTACTTTCCTATGTGTTTGGCCGTTGATAAATTACCAATAGCTTTGACTGTTGGTATTTCAAAAAAGTTAAAGCAATTTCCAACTCGAAACTATTGGAAATTGCCATTTTTTTAAATAAAAAATTATACCAAAAACATTAAAATAATTTGTTTAAAATATATCACAAGAATTTAAAACAACATTACCAATTGGGTTGCATAAAATGACAAATAATAAAAAATTGCATAAATAAGCAAATTATGAGAAAAATAAAATTATAAATAAAATTACAGATAATTTTACAAAAAAGGAGCCTATTTCTTTTATTTACCAGGCCTAATTCTCTAGCACACATGCTTTATTTACCCTGTCCGTTTCTCCAAGAACCCTAGGCAACATAACCCACAAAAGTCACCGCGGCCAAGCTTTTCTTGAACTTCTGCCGCCGCTTCCACCTTCGCCACCACTACCTTGTTCCCACACCGACAATTGCCCTCCCCCACCCTGCTTCCATGCCGGCAAGCACATCCTCCCTGGACCTAATCTCCTCGATGATTTAACGGAAGCATCTAGACCAACGCCAATAAAAATTAACACAATCAATAAACAGAGACATACACGCATTCACTACTAAAAAAAATAGATTTTCCAACTGCCAGCCGTTGGAAATGGACTGTTTCCAACGGCAGGCAGTTGGAAAATAGTCCGTTGGAAAATTATTCGCTGGAAGTTAATTTTCCAACTGCCCAGAAGTGAGCAGTTGGAACTTCCAACTATCAGCCGTTGGAAATAAAGCAGTTGGAGAATTTTCCAACGGCTTTATTAATTTTTTTTATTTTTTGTTTTTCCAACTGCCTTGGCAGTTGGAAAATTTGCCAGAGCAGTTGGAAATGAAGGCAGTTGGAAAATTTTCCAACTGCTTAAGCAATTGGTAAATACACTAGACAGTTGGAAAATTTTCCAACGGCCTGGGCAGTTGGAAAATTTTCCAACTGCCTGACAGTTGAACATTTTTTAAGCTATTGGAAACATTTCCAACTGCCTCAGCAGTTGGAAAATTTTCCAAATTTTATTTTTAGCTTCGAATTATTTTTTTATTTATATTATTTATCTCTATACTGTCCATTTCCAATCGAATGTTTTGTTTAAACGTTAACCTCGTATGCTGCCGATACTGATATCGTTTGTAGTCAATTTTTAAAACTCACAAAATTTCATATTAAAATTACTAAGTGAATGTTTGTTAAACCAAACATATAGAATTAAAATTACTAAGTCAAGTTGGAAATTTACTACTAAATCCACATGAGCTCCAGTAGAGTTTAAATTACATGCTTTCATAATCCAACTAAGTGAATGTTCGTCTATAAATACATATAGTAGCATGATATACCTGATCTATGCGTCATCCGATCCCGAGTCATCATCATCATCTGCAGGTGGTGCCGGGGGGGGGGGGGGGGGGGATGCCAAGTGAATTGCATATGTACTCCATCTCAGATCGTTATCTCCTCTTCAGACATTCTAGCTTCCGCTCATAATGTGATGCTTGCGGTGCAGTTTGCTCCGCTACGACTCGCTGTACTTGTTCAGCGAACTCCGGAGTCTGCATCACATCAACATGTGCTGCATGAGTAAGCCCTGGTCGCCGTCGTCCAGGCACGACATGTTGTTCTGATCCAAGGCCAAATACACGCCCTTTCTTCCTGCCCCCAGTAGCGGCACTTATGATCGCAACCTCATCTATGTCAGGTGCGCCACCTGAATCATCCGTTTGCTGCGTTGCTTCCTCGATCTCAGCAGCTACTATTGCCTGCATATAGCAGTACAGAAAATTTATTAGTAACAAGATTAGAAATTATACTTAAGCATTATGTAACAATTACTTACTGCAACTTCTTCAGTACGCCTGTTAACGTAATCCCCGCTCTTTTTCTTATGAGTTTGCTGCATCACCTTGAACAATCCTGGGTCCCTCTTCTCCGGATTTTTATCACGCTACATTTGAAACATAGTCACATTAATTGATTTTCCAAATAAAGTTACTTGAATTATGTGTAAAAGATTATGATTATTTTACCATTCGTTCTCGGTGTTCAGTAATGGAAACCGAACCTCCTGCATATGTAGCACTGCATGCACCTGTGGAGTTAGATGACTCCGATGATGAAGCTCACATCGTCTTACCCCTTGCCGATCGCTCGTTAAACTCCACGGTGTCCCACCATGCTTCCATTTCTGCATACTGCGCGTCGGTCATAAAAGATGCCCTTGCTCGCCGTTTCTCCGGATTCTTTTCTCGGCGGATGTCCCCCAGCGTTTGTCGGTAATGACTAGCCGCCAACATATGCTAGACGCGGTAGACCTCATTATGGTGGGTTGGATCCCACTCACATAATCCCTGCACGTTATGAACTATAAAAACTATATAGTGGATCTATAGATTCCAACATAGATGATAAAGGCGAAATAGTTATAACAAGTATCTAACCTCAAATACGCGCCACCACGCCTCAATATTTGCTGGACTCGCGCTCGTCCAGTCATGATGTCCCCTGAAGTGTGTGGTGAAGCATCTAGTGACCAACCTTGTTGCTCGTGATGGAAGGAAGCTACATGAAGTGGATGTTTCACAGAATTCATGAAATTAGTCTTACTGCGACTTCAAATACTACATGTTAAATAAACTAATTTGGTACTAGCGGGTGCATTACTTACGTGTTCCCGTGAGGTACTATCCTAAACGAGACTGCAGCGGTGCTTGGGATACCGTGTTCTGACCATGTGAACTCCCACCATCCGGTGACACTACAGGGGTCGGGATAGACCGACTACCACTACCACGTCTAGGACCAATGCGAATACCACCTGTGGGAGGGTGAGGATGATGAACAGGTGTTTGTTCTGTTGACGGCTGTGCATCCGAATGATGGGAGTGCGATTGGCCTGCCCGCTCATGTCTAGCTATTGGTTCTGCTAAAACTTCTTTCATTTGCTGAAATAGCCCTTTCCCTGGGCGACGTGTATATGTCGCATCTCCTTTAGGTGGCATCTACATTATTATGAAATCCCATACAAAAGTTTACATAACGTACATTCAAACATTGAAATAAAACTTGCTCAATCATATTGTAGGCACCAGGTTGAAGTTTCAGTTGGTCTTTACATATATATTAAAAGTTAATTACTAAACGAGAACATTACATAATACAATAACATATGCACGTTTACATTATTCTGAGTTTCCAAGTTCATCTGAATTTGATTTCTCTGATTGGCCACTATCAGTATCCCCTAATTCAAAATCATTTTCATCATCACTTCCTTCAAGGGACTCCTTATTGTCAGAGAAATCGTCATCTCCCAAAGTTTCATCCCTCAATGCCATGTCTTCCTCCACAGCTTCCCATACACCTGTTTCAGCTAAATTGTCGATTGGGTCATCCATAATTATGGGAGACCTGTTCACCCCGGCCTGTAATTCTTCCTTATATGCATCTTCGACATCAGCTACATTATTATGAACAATGCGTCTAGGTTTGATTTTCAACACCGCCAACCAACCCGTTTTGTCACGTGACTTTGTGGGATAATGGGTGTAGTAAACTTGATCAGCTTGGGATGCAAGAATGAACGGGTCAAACTTCCCATATTGACGACCATCACGAACCTCAACTATCCCATATTGTTGGTGAACCCGAATGCCACGATTTGGAGTAGGGTCAAACCAAGCACACTTAAACAATACTACTTTTTTATGTGGCCACCTAGGATATTCCAGTTGAATGATTTCTTCTAACACCCCATAAAAATCACATTCAACGTCACTTGATCCTGAAGTCCTAATACATACTCCACTGTTAAATGTTGCTTTGTCGCGACCCCAGTCGCTAATGTGGAACTTGTACCCATTTATGAAGTAAACAGGCCAACTCTCAACACGACGAGATGGCCCACATGCAACATCCCACAGGAAGCGGTCCGTGATAGTGTTTCTTACATCATTCACCTAGTTTCAAACAGTCATAATATCAATATGTATTTTGGTTATTTATCAAAATATGGGTAATTTGAAGTGTAAGTAACTTACATAGTTTCTAAGCCATGTCTCAAAGTTATTCTCAATGTAGACATCCAGGTCTGCCATCTATATATTGGGTGCATGCATACGCACCTCATCAACGAACAAACTACAAGATGGCATAAGAAGACGATGGAGCATAAACTAGATGAGGTTAGTAGAAAAGAATTAAAGTTTTGTTTCAGAGAAACATGTAAATATTTAGCAATGGGTATTGTTTCACTTACTCAAGATACGGCTTCACCTCCTTACAATTCAGTAACACATATGCAGCTGCGACCCTCAATTCATTGTCATCAAGATAGCGATACCTTGATGCCCCATATGGTCGACCCAGGTATCTAAATATAGACCACACCGATTCATCAAATGGTCCTTCGCCGCCATCATCATTACGAGGTACTCGAGTAGCCATATGTGGGATATGGGATTCAAAGTAGTGAGAGCAAAATGTAGAGGTCTCCTCAATTAGATATGCTTCACAAATTGAACCCTCTACATGAGCCTTATTTGAAGCCTTCATTTTGAGGTCATGCATACAACGCTCAAACTTGTACATCCACCTATATTGAACAGGGCCTCCAACTCTTGCTTCGTAAGGTAGGTGAACCGGCAAATGTTCCATCGAGTCGAAAAAATCCGGTGGGAAAATTCTTTCCAACTTACAAAGTATGACAGGTATATTTGCTTCCAACTCGACCATGTGATTCACATCTAACTCTGGGGAGCATAAATCTCGTAAGAATTGGCTTAACTCGGTCAACGGTTTCCATATATTATCAGGCATTGCTTCAAGTGCAATTGGGAGGAGCCTCTACATCATTACATGACAGTCATGGCTTTTCATACCCGACAGTTGACTTACATTACTGTCAACACACCTCGCAAGGTTCGATGCATACCCGTCTGGGAGTCTAAGTGTTTTAACCCAAGTAAGCACATCAGTTCTGTGCTCTCTGTTTAGTGCAAATGTGGCTTTAGGTTTAACTGCTCGGCCGTCACCCTGAGGAATTAAATGTAGCTCTGATCGGCTGCAGAGAATCTCAATGTCTTTACGAGCCTTGACGTTGTCCTTAGTTTTATTGGTCACATCCATCACTGTATTCCATATATTGTCAAACACATTCTTCTCTATATGCATAACATCCAAATTATGGCGGATCAAATTAGTCTTCCAATACAGTAGCTCCCAGAAAATACTTCGTTTTTGTCCAATTATGGGTTCTGCCATAACCTGGTATGGTTACAACCTGTCCATTGCGAACTACAGAAGGCAAATATGAGATACGTTCAAATATTGCTGTTGGTGGTAAACGCTCAGGAGGCAACGATTTCTCAACTTTTCCTCTCTTAAAGGAGACTCCGTTCCTTCTGTATGGGTGATCCAACTCTAGAAATTGTCGATGACAATCGAAGAATGACGTTTCCTTCCATGCTCAAGTTGGAAAGCTTTACTATACTCCATGCAAATAGGGCACGATAACCTCCCATGAGTCATCCATCCGGACAACATCCCATATGCTGGGAAGTCATTTATGGTCCACAAAACCGAAGCGCGGAGCTGAAAATTTTGTTTCAGTGAAACATCCCATGTTTCGACCCCATCCTCCCATAGCTGCTTTAATTCATGAATAAGTGGTTGTAAATAGACATCAATATTCTGACGTGGACTCCGAGGGCCAGGTATCAATGCAGTCAAAAACATATATGGCTTCTTCATACACATCCACGGAGGCAAATTATAGGGAGTAACAATGACAGGCCAACATGAGTATTGTTTACCTGAGTACCCGAATGGCATAAACCCATCAGAACAAACTCCAAGGCGAACATTTCGGGCCTCCGCCGCAAACCACGGGTACGTGGAATCAAAATGTTTCCATGCTTCCCCATCTGAAGGATGTTTTAAAACATTTGGGTCGGATCGATGCTCACTGTGCCACCGCATGTGCTCTGCAGTTGAGAGTGAAGCATATAGTCGCTGAAGCCGAGGAGTGAGTGGTAAATAGTGCATAGTCTTCCTTGCTCTATCCTTACCTCGCCCATTTGTTCTCGGCTTATACCGAGATTCACCACAAAACTTGCATTCTGAAGCATCTTCATCAGTATTCCAAAACAACATGCAGTCGTTTACACAACCATCAATTTTAAGATGGGCAAAACCTAGTTATGAAACTAATTTCTTCGTCTCATAGCAATTGGATGGCATCTTGCTGTCACTTGGCTGCGTCTCTTTCATCAACGCTGCAATACCATCATAACACTCTCTTGGTATATGATATTCTGCTTTTAGGTTTAACAACCGAACTGCAGCAGAAAGCTCAGAATGCTTCTCACATCCATTCCAGAGAGGTGTACTAGCGGAGTACAGTAAATCAGAAAACCTTCTAAAACCTTCATTAGGTTGTTGATCCTGTTCAGTGGAATTTTGATGCATACTTGGACCCGCTACATCAAATATCATTTGAGCATATGGGTTTACATTTGAATTGAACTCAGAATGCTCATACCAATCAGAATTATGAAACGGCTGCTGCGGAGGCTCTGTAAATGCCTCTCCATGAGCTGTCCAGTTTGTGTAATGAGCCATGAAACCCACTTTGTATATATGCACTCTAACGTCATCATAATCCTTAAACTTCAAATTTTTACACCTCTTACACGGGCAACGTATTTTGTTGCCATCCATGTGAGCTGGGTTACTACAGGCAAATGTTATGAACTGCTCAATCCCTGTCTCCCACTCCTCTGTGTACCCAACTCGGCCAGGTAAATAACGACTACTATACATCCAACTACGGTCCATGAAGTCCTCCCAATAGATTATTTTGTTTAGTTAATCTAAACCATGTCATTTAAAACACACAAACTGTAATGACTAAGTCACGGTTTACGTAAGGTTAACAGCATACTTGGAATTTTAGTTAAGGTTTACTGTTAAAACGTAATAGGAAGTAATTCATAATATTCTTTCCATATAAGTATTATTATAATTATAGCAATAATTACAATTTCGTGTACTATTACTTTACTACTACTCATACAAACTGCATTATTAGTATAATTATGAAATATTATGGTTAATATTATAATTAAGATTATGACTATTATTATAATTATTTAAGGTTATTACAACTATTACTGACATATATTACTACTATTACTACTCTTGTTATTACTATTACTATTATTAGTAATTATTACTACACTTGTTGGGTTTAGTATTATTAATATTGTGATTATTATGATAATTATTATTAGTAATTATTACTACACTTGTTGGGTTTATTATTATTATTATTGTGATAATTATTATAATTATTATTAGTAATTAATACTACTGTTGTTGGGTTTATTATTAGTATTATTATTATAATTATTATTACTATTTTTATTATTATTATTATAATTATTATTATACTTATTACTACTCTTGATGGGTTTATTATTATTATGATTATTATTATTATTATTAATATTATTGGGTTTATTATTATTATTATTATTATTATTATTACTACTCTTCTTAATAGGGTTTATTATTATTATGATGATGATGATTATTATTATTATTATTATTATTATTATTACTACTCTTCTTAATTGGGTTTATTATTATTATGATGATGATGATTATTATTATTATTATTAGTATTATTGGGTTTATTATTATTATTGTTATTATTATTATTATTAGTAATTATTACTATTGTTATAACAATATATATTACCTAAACAATTGACTTCAAACTAAAGATTTGGTATACAACTATACTAACTACATTCACACACAAATATACAACCTAAACTATGTACTTAAAATAGTAAGTATTTTCTATTTATAAATATACTAACTAATTTCACAGACAAATATACTACGTAAACAATTAACTTAAAACTAATTATTTTCTATTCTTAAATATACTAACTAATTTCACTCCAAAATATACTACCTAACTAATTTACATAAAACCCAATAATTATTATTTTTAAATATACTAACTAATATGACACATAAATATTTTACCTCAGCAATTTACTTAAAACTAATTATTTCCTATGTAAAAATATACTAACTAATTTTACACATCAAAATACTAACTAAAAAATTTAGTTACAACTAATTAGTAACTATTTTTTATTATACTAACTAATTTCACACATAAATATACAACCTAAATAATTTAAGCCCAACTAATTATTTAATATTTTTTAATGTACTAACTAATTTTACACATAAATATACTACGTAAGCAATTTACTTAAAACTAATTATTAAATATTTGTAATTATACTAACTAATTTGATACATAAATATACAACCTAAAGAATTTACTTAAAACTAATTATTTTCTAATTGTAACTTAATCCTGAAATTAAGAAAAACAGTGAGAAAATTCACATAAATGTTAAATTATAATGGGTAACCCAAATACTTCACATCCAACCATCAACAACTACAAATCACAAATATTTCACTATTTCAAACAAAAATACCATGAAATTAATCCAAATTTTAACTATTATTTGCAAAAAAATATTTAAAAATACGGATGGAAACGAACTAACCTCAAATCCCACAGTTTGATTCCTTCAAATCCCTCCAAATAGCTTCCAATCAGCTAAAACAAACAAAACATCAACACATTATCAACAAAAAATCAACTACGCAAATCCGTGAAAAATATTAAAAGAAATTCAAAATAAATACAAACTACGTACAGATCGAGCAAAATCCTACCAGATCCACGTTAAACTAACCTTCACGCACTTGATTAACCCCTTAATCGAAGAAACCAACGTGCTGTGTGTGCGTGTGATTTCCAGGAACGCAGGATGAGAGAGAGGAGGAGAGAGACGAGCTCGGAGCGAGGAAGACGACCGCGCTGGGGGGGAGTTATAATTTAATAATTTCCAACGGCTAAAGCAGTTGGAAAAAAATTTCAAAACGATGCGTTTTGTTTAATGAATTTCCAACGGTTTTAGCCGTTGGAAATGCGGAAAAAATAAAAAAAAACTTTATATTTCATTTTCCAATGGCTTTAGTAAAAAAAATACTCATTTATTCCAACGGTTTTGGCCGTTGGAAAAGTGTAAAACAGAAGTGTAAAATATACCATAACACAAAAAAAAACAAAATAATTATAATTATACATTTTCCAACGACTGAAGCCGTTGGAAATATGATATATTATCTAAATTTATATTATTTACCCAAAAAGATCCATATTTCCCCATTTTCTTCTAAAGTTAGATAATTTACCCAAGAAATCCATATTTTTCCCATTTTCCAACGGTTTTAGCCGTTGGAAATATGATATTATCTAAATTTATATAATTTAACAGCAAAATCAAATATTATATATGTCTACCTTTATATAATTTACCAAAAAAATCCATATTTTTCCCATTTTCCAACGGTTTTAGCCGTTGGAAATATTATATATTATCTAAATTTATATAATTTACCAGCAAAATCCTTTTTCCCATCTTTCCAACGGCTAAAGCCGTTGGAAATATGATATATCTAAATTTATATAATTTACCGGCAAAATCCTTTTTGCCCTCTTTCCAACGGCTTTAGCCGTTGGAAATATTATACATTATCTAAATTTATATAATTTACCAGAAAAATCCATATTTCCCCATTTTCCAACGGCTTCAACCGTTGGAAATATTATATATTATCTAACTTTATATAATTTACAAAAAAAAATCCATATTTTTCCCATTTTCCAACGGTTTTAGCCGTTGGAAATATTATATATTATCTAAATTTATATAATTTACCAAAAAAATCCATATTTCCCCCATTTTCCAGCGGCTTTAAGCGTTGGAAATATTATATATATTATGTAAATTTAATACTCTAAAACTTCCAACTGCCCAGCAGTTAGAAAAACTTTTCTCCTCATTCCAACGGTTTTGGCAGTTGGAAATTTCCAACTGCTTGACCGTTGGAAATAAGGCCAGTTGGAAATAAAGGGATTTTTAGTAGTGATTCAATAAACAGATATAAACAGAGATACATTGCTTGTAAATAAAAGAAGAATAAACCTCTACACCTCACACAGTGTGAGTTGTGTGAATCCCACGCGCAACACGTCGGCTAACCGTCCGCCGCTGGACCATTCAGCTTGTCTCCATCCTGCTTACGAAATATTCCAAAGGAAAAGTGACAAAAACACAGTGGAAAATCCAGGAAAGTACAAAAAAAAATCGGCTTCAAAACTTTCAAACTCGATCCACGAAAATCAGTTGATTTTTTTTAAGAAGTGGCTTTAGAGAAATTTAAAGAGGAGGAAATAACGAATATAAATATGTAAACAAAAAAAATCTAAAAAAAAAATTCCGGCCAGTGCTAGTATTGCCAAAAAACTCATCCGAGCAGCGGCGGAACTGCGCAAAACCCAGAATCTAACGCGTCTTGGTTATTCGAGAGAGAGAGAGGGGGAGAGGGGGAGAGGGGGAGAGGAGAAGAAGAAGAAGAAATATGGAGAAGAAGAGATACCCGAGCAGAGAAAGAGAGTTGCGCGTGCCTGGTGTGCGAGTAGATTTTATTATTTTAATAATTGATATAGGGTAAAATTTCTCTTTAGTCCCAAATTTCCTATGATTATTTCAAAATGGCCTATAATGTTCACTTTCTAATGGCTTGGGTCTTATCCACGGTTATTTACATTGGTAATTACCAACGGCTTAACCCATTGAAAAGTTGCCAATTGTGGTGACCGTCACCAGCAATTTGACCATTGATAAAATGCTAGTTGGAAAATCGTCAAATTAGAGTAGTGAAACTTTTGATTCTTCAGCAACTCAAATCTTTAAAGAGAAATTAGTCCCAAGAATTTCATGGGCATATCAAAATTCACAATCTCCTGCCCCTTTGCCTTATCCATGAATTTTAGAATTCGCGGGACCTAGGAAAAAATTAAGTAAGTTCCTATGTCCAAAAGATGAGTGTGAGCGGGATAGAGTAAGTTCCAGCGAGAGGAAGAGCAAGGGACCAAGAATGTGAGAAGCGATTCGGGGCAGACAATTCTGGGCGTGACCTGGAAAGAGTTATGAGCAAGGTAGCGGTGTCTCTCTTATTTACAAATTTTCCGGAGGACTGGGAAGCAAAAAATCTGTAGACAGTTTTCGAGAGGTATGGAACAGTTTTGGATGTTCACAGGCGCATAGCCAGAAATTCCACTGGGGGTGGGGGCGTGACATGAAACTGGTTATTAATATGTATAAATTTACAATCATTAATAAAAAATATTAAATAATATTATCTATAAACATATAAAATTTGAAAGTTTATAATAACTAAGTTTATTTCAAAAGTTTATAACTCAAAATTTATTAGACAGTTTATATATATAGACACATTGAATTCAAAAATTTATAATAATTAGGTCCAAGTTATTGAGTAAAAATGGTTAGTTGAATTTTTTATTAATTATAAAAAAATATTATACAAATTAAATTTATTTTATAGCACTTACCGGATAGTCCAAATTATGATATAAAAAGTTATTATCAGACAAATATTTTGAGTTAATAAATTTCATGCAATGAAACTAAAATGAAACATTTTTTATAGATTTAGAACTAAAACAAAATGTTTTTAATATGTTTGGAACCAAAATAGAATGTTTAATAGGATAGGGACTATAACGAAATAATAGTTAAAGATTAGGGACTATCATGCAATTTACTTAATACGAAAATGACTGAGACCTTAAATGGATAAAATATACTAGAGCCCCTTATTAATTATAAAACTTATAGATAGGTATCTAATTTTAATTTTTCTACACTTGTATCACATATCTAGGTACTCAATAAAATTTTTAAAATTTTAGGGGAGAAGGCCACCCCTCCCGCCCTTAAGAAGATACGCCCCTGGATGTTTATGTTGCGAGGAAAATATCCAAGGATGGGTGGAATTTCGGCTTTGTTCGTTTTAAAGAAGGGAAGAACGTAGCGGTGTTAGAGAAGGAACTGAACGGGATTTGGATCGGAAGTTACAAGTTGACAGTAAACTTGTCAATATATCCGGAAAGGAAGATGTCCCGGCAGGTGTTTATGCAGCCAGGAGGAAGCCCGAAGAGGAAGATTCGGGAAGGAGATAGGCGGGACAATAGAAAATATGTGGAAGTGGTAAATGGAGCAAAAAATACGTTGCGCAATACTTTAGTAGGTGTTGGAATTTATTGATGGAGATGTTGGCAGTAAATGTCAGAGGTATTGGCAAATAATTGAAGAGGATAGGTTAATTAGGAGATGATGGTATCTGAAAAAATAGAATTTATGGGGATTCAAGAAACAATTGCAACAGGGAATTTACATCAGAAAGTTAAGTCTTCATAGGGATCGGAAGATTTTGATTTTGTTCAAAAGGATGCATCTGGATTATCTGGTGGTTTGTTATGTGTTTGGGACCCTCGAATTTTTCAGAAAAGTAGATCATTTTACTGGTGATGGTTATTTGGGTGTGGTGGGGTTTTGGAATGGTTGTTTGGAGGATCTAATTATTGTAAATATATATGCTCCGCAAGAAGCTTGTTTGAAAGAGGCAATTGTGGCAGGATCTGTTGGAGGTAAAGAAAAGGTTTTCTGGCCTGTGGGTGTTTACGGGAAATTTTACCGCTGTAGAGGAGAGAAGAGGTAGCAATTTTGAAGAAATTGTGGCTTTGGCATTCAACAGTTTCATCAATCAGGCAGAGTTGTTTGATCTACAGCTCTGGGGGCTTAAACACAGTTAGTGTAATAAGGAAGGATCGAAGATGATTCGTCTGGACAGATTCTCCGTTTCAGAAGGTTTTCTTACAAAATTCTCTGACGTAAAATCTGTGGCTCTAAAAATTTTGGTCTTGGATCATTGTTTAATAGTTTTGAAGACTTAGGGTTATGATTTCGGGCCTATCCCATTCAAATTGTTTGACGCTTGGACGAAGCATCGGGATTTTCAGAATTTGGTTAATTCAGTATGGAATGATGGATCAGTTGAAGGATGTGCAGGCATGGTACTTATGGAGAAGCTGAAGAAATTAAAGAGAGCCCTGAAGACGTGGAGAATTGATGTGTTTGATAACGAGAAACATCAGATTAAAGAGCTAAAATATGAAGTGGAAAAGTGGGATTTGTTGGCTTCTGAAAGAGAACTTACTGCAGACGAGACTTTAAAGAGATCAGAAACTTGGAGGCAGCTGTGGGAAAAAGAAAAAATAAAAGATGAAATGGTTGGACAGAGAGCTAAATTAAAATTGGCGGTTGAAGGAGATGAAAGCTCTCAGTTTTTTCATGCAGTTGTTAGAGGGAGAAGAAGAAAGAATGCGATTAATGGACTTTGTATAAATGGTGTGTGGAAAGAAGAGCCAGCAATAATTAAAGAAGAAGTAAGAAGATTTTTTCTTCAAAATTCCCTTGAAGACTTCAAGGAGAGGCCATCGCTCGGAAGTTGCAGATTAAGAAACTTGATGAGAATATGAGGACGTTGCTGGACAAACCAATCAAAGAAGAAGAAGTAAAGGCTGCAGTGTGGAGTTGTGGTCGGGGAAAGGCTCTAGGTCCAAAAGGGTTCACGTTCAATTTTCTAGAGAGGTATTGGGATACTGTAAAGTCTGAACTCCGATATTATGAAGTTTGTCTGGAAATTTAAGAAGGAAGAAAAACTGGAAGCAGGGTGAAATTCATCTTTTATTACACTGGTACTGAAGTGCAGTAATCCGGTAACCTTGCTAGATTATCGGCCTATTAGTTTGGCGGGATGTCAATATAAAATTGTTTCAGAATTGTTAGCTGAAAGATGAAAGAAGGTAATTCCAGCGATCATCGAAGAGGTTTAGTCTGGTTTTATAAATGGGAGGCAAATTCTGGATGGGGTTTTGATTGTAAATGAATTGGTGAAGCTGGCAAAGGAAAAAAGACAGCAACTCCTATTTTTTAACGTAGACTTCGAACGTGCATATGATAGTGTTAGTTGGAAGTTTTTAGATGAAATTATGGAGTAGATGGAGTTCAGGTGTAAATGGAGGACCTGGATAAGAGCATGTCTGGAATCAGCTCGGATATCAGTTTTGGTAAACGGAAGTCTTACTGCTTAGTTCAGTATAGAGAGAGGTGTGAGATAAGGTGATCCGTTATCACATTTTTTGTTCCTAATTGCTGCTAAAACTATTGATGTGATGATGCTAAAGCCTGTGGGTAAGAAAGTTTTTTGTGGTTTTAAGGTAGGGAAAAGTGGTATGGTGATTTCCCACTTGCAATATGCTGATGATTCGTTATTTGTTGGAGATTGGCAGCAGGAAAATGTGATGAATTTGGGGAACTTTTTAATTGTTTTCAGGTTACATCAAGTGTTGTTTGGTGTGGGTATGTTGCAAGAAGTAAAACAGATGGCTGAAAAAGTAAAATGTAAGGAGGATTCTCTCCCATTCAAGTACCTCGGTCTTCCTGTGGGAGCAAACATGAAAAAGGTTAAGGCATGGCAGGAAGTGGTCAAAAAATTGAAAGCCGACTCTCTTCTTGGAAAAACATGTTATATCAATTGGAGGAACATTGTCTCTTATCAAGCCCATTCTAGGAAGTTTGCCCTCGTATTACTTCTCATTGTTTCATGCCCCAATGAACGTTATCAAACACACTGAGAGTTTAAGAGATCATTTTTTCTAGAAAAAGAAGGGGGGGGGGGGGGGGGGGAGGAGGGATCAGGGAGGGTCAGAATTTAGTGTGGGTTGCTTGGAGGAAAGTGTTGGTTGGAAGAAAAGTGGGTGGTTTGAGTGTGGGTAGGTTAGTTGCTAAAAACTTGGCACTTTTGGGTATGTGGTGATGGAGGTTTAAAGTATAAGGTGAAGTGTTGTGGGCTAGAGTAATAAAAACTATTCATGGGGACAATGGTGGGATTGCTCTTAGTAAAATTGAAAGTTATGATAAAGGAACTTAGGGAAATATTGTGAGAGTTGGTTTTGATTTAAAGGAGTTGGGGGTCAACTTTATAAATTATTTCAAGTGGTCTGTTGGTTGGGGGGAAAAGTGAGATTTTGGAAGGATGTTTGGTTGTGGATACTTAGATAAAAGAAAAGTTTCCTAGATTGTTCAATTTAGATTTGGAGAAAGGTGAAGTGATTAAGAGCGAAAGGGAGTTAAAGGGTGAGAGTCAGGGGTGGGAGGTTCAGTTGGAGACGAGGATTAAGAGGATGGGAGTTAGGGGTCGAGCAAGAGCTATTGGCTTACTTACGCAATATCTCCTTGTCAGATGAAAAGGAAAATGAGTGGTGTTGGTCTTCGGGAGCTGATGGAACCTTCTCGGTGAGGACTTTGGCCAAATTAGTTGAAGGATCGATGCTGCAGCCAAAGGATATATTTCCAACAACAAGATGGTGAAGACTGGTGTCGAGAAAGATTAATGTATGCATTTGGAGACTACTGTGAAACCGATTGCCAACAAGAATAAATTTGATCTGCCGTGGAGTGGAGGTTAGTGATGTGCGTTGCCCTCTTTGCCTGGATGCTGATGAGTGGATTGAGCATTTCTTCATCTGGTGCAAGGTTGCTTCGAGTCTTTGGGATAAAATTCATTGTTAGTGGCAGTTAGACAGAGGATTCTATTTGCAGGTGGAGGAGCTATTGGATGATCAAGGGGCATTACATATTGACAAAAGATTGAAGATAGTGTGGGAGGCTGTCAGCTTTGTTTCGTTATAGTCAATCTGGAGCTGCTGAAATAAAGTGGTCTTTAACAATGAAAAAGTTTCAGTCTTGCCATTGTTAATTAAGGGATATTCAGGTATTGTCTCACTTTTGGATCTAAAATAGATATAAAAATTTTAAGTATTCTTGGGAAGATTTTTTGATTAACCCAAAACAAGGGATTGCAAATCTGATATAATAGTCGTTGCATTTATAGTGCAGTTTGGGTAGCTGAGTTGTCAAGGTTTTAGGGCGGGTCGTATCAGACTTCTAACTAGCCCCTGTGTAGTTAGTAGTTTTATGATGTTTTAATAATAATTTTCCTGCTGTTAAAAAAATGCATTTGGTAAATTATTTTCCCCACCCCCCTTCCGCACCAAGATCATTGAAATCGTTATTAGCTTCGGAACTCACAAAACAATAAAACATAAAGACCCTTAATTGAAGAATTTGAGCCAATAGAACTAGCTCCTTCCCAAGCCCAACGATGACCTTCTCAGGCCTACTATCCCCGCCCAAATCGCCCAAACCTAAATTAGAGAAAGTGTCACCTTATTTTACATTTATTTTGCCGCCACCTCCGTCACTTTCAAAATCAACCAGAGACTGTTTGTCGTTCTCACCTCATAATATTGTAACAATTAGGCTTGGGTATTCTAACAATAATTTTTTGCGGATGAGAAAAACACGTGATTTTATACTATAAAATGTAAAATAACCCATTAAGTTAGGACACCATGTGGCAATATCAAAAAACAATATTTTTGTTTTTGCTTTTTTTTTTGTTATTTTTCCATTAAACATAATTCATGACTTTTATTTTTATTGTTCTGTTTCTCTAAAACTAGTGTTATTTGAAATGCATTATTCTATTTAGTTAATAATCACTTAAATAAAATTTTTTAGTAAGAAATTAATTTTTTAATAAATTTTTTTATACCTAGCTAATAAAAAGAAAATTAAATAAAAGATACTTGATTTTTCCCAAAACAAAATATTAAATTTTCAAATATTTTAAATGTAAAGTTTTCAGCTCATAAACATTAAACATCGATCAAAATAATCACTAATAAATCATTTTTAAAAATCTCTACTGAACAAAATAGCTTAATTAGAGGTCTTTTACATTTGGATTTTCTTTATTTTGGTTTCAATGTGACATAGATGTAAATATATTATTTTAGACTTTTGGGTATTATATGCAATTTGCTGAGTAATACCATATTGGGTCAAAGCCCAATCAGTGATGTTAGCCTGGCCCATTAACAACACAAAGACTTGAGATAAGGTCCAGCCTGGCCCTAAAATTTGGGTTTCATAATGGTAAGAAGATTGCATTGATAGCAGTTGTGCACTATCTCCAAAGATCTTATTGGCAACCTTGATCATCTTGGGGATTTGCCTTAATCTTAATGAGGATCCCTTAGATCTACTATGTACAACCAATGTACCTGTCTAGTTACAAAAGGCCATAGTAATTGCCAGGTCTAGTCAGCCATCTCAAACTCACATAGTTCACAACTTCCTTATGCAAACATTCATATACTATCTCTTGCTTATTTTTTTCATTGTCTGATTTGAGCATCGGAGGGTTGTTCTTAGTAATACACATCTGAGGGCCTTATAATTTCATCATTTGTTGCAAGAGATTTTGGTGTTTACCACATCAACACAACCACACCCTTCTGTCTTAATCATCACTTTGCCCTTTAAGTCTTCTACATATTTAACCTTGCACCCATTGAGGTCATCTACATCACACAAGCTTTTTATATCTGTGATTGAGTAAATGTGTTTAATTGTTGTAGCCAGCTCAGTTCTTATTGCCTCGACTTCATTTCAATTCCAACTTGGTTATTCTAGTTTTCTTCTTCATTTACTTCACACATTGGCACCTGACATCTTCAGGCTACAACCATGGTAAATTTTCATCCATCTCGCAATGCTCCATATGCTTTGCTTCAGCTTGTGAGATTCTTGGCTTTATCACGTTCTCAACATTTAGGGATTTGTTTTCAAACTGAGCAACATTTGCTCTCAACTTAGTTTGTCTAATCCATATATTATTTAACTATTTCACCAGAGCTAGAACATTTCATAGTTCCTTGAATCGGACAAACTTGAAACATCATCCTGAGTTTGTGTTCTTCTTTGTAACATAGACATCCACAAGGATCACAATAGTCCCTAATCTTCAAAACACATACCAAGTATGTTTTCCTCCCAATCATTAAAAAGTTAATGAAAAAGAATGATGTAGAAATTTCATTCACAACTGTACTAGGATTACAGTTAAAATTTCCTCCCTTGAATTCTTTCCAGACTTTGTAGCCCCTCTCTGGCTCTCTCACTTTCTCCCTTTTCCTCATTCATGCTCCCTCTCACTCTTTCTCTCACAATATTTACCTAAAAAGACATGCAAATTCCATTTTGGATTAAGTTGATTAAAGCTAAAATGAATTTAGTCGTATTTGATTAACTCTATGAAAAGCTATTATGTAAATCATCCAAATAAAAAAAGGTAACCCAAAGGCTTGTCCCTGAAAAAAACAAAGAAATATTGGAATCTCAAACTTATAGTTTTAGGTATATTTTTTTTTTGTAATTGAACTTTAATGCAATGTAGTAATCTTCACAATAACACAATGCTAACCCATGTGACATGCATTGATTTTTTTTCTCTTCCCTTCCACTTATGAAATTCAAATACTAATATAACTTTTATTATTTTGAAATGGTGAAAAATAACTCATTCTTATCTATATTTACTTGGCTTTGGTTCTTTGGAGACAAGTACCTTCTATGTTGAAATTTACAATAAACTTGATCAAGCCAATTTGACGGTAAGTTTGTTGACGAAGCTTATTTTCGTTATTCTTGTTCTTTGTGGTTATGCTCATTTTTTTATTTTCTTTGTTGAAAGGTTTTTGTTATTTCAGATATCAAAAGGGATCTTAGTTATAGTGGACTAGTAGAGCACAAAGCATGGACGAATGTAAAATAAATCTATTTTCTTGCTGCTAATTTTACCATGCACTTGTGCTATTGGTCATCAAACTTACATAGTATGAAGTAAAGGACAAAAGAGAGTATACATCTTCTTCTAGGAGTTTGATTAGCATGTTTTTCTTTATTTTCATTTGCCTGTCTTTGTTTTCTTTTTCTTTTCTCTACACGTTGTGCAAAAAGAAACAACTTTTATGATGAATCATTTACTTTGGGTACACATACATCAATATGGATAGTTAAAGCATTATGTAAATTTTTTAATACAGTGAACACTTATGAGTTCCTCTTGAGACATCCTTGTTTTGTTGAAAATGTTATGTCCTATATATTCATGTGATAAGCTGTTTCATGTGCTGATAAATCTTTTAAAAAAAAAAAGTCAATTATTCAAATGCTTTCTAATGATGGTCAACAATATCTGATCTGATTTGAACTTATGTAATAGCAACATATTTGAGTTGTGTATTGTTCATATTGCAATGTAAAAGAAAAAAAAAAGTTGAAGGTGTGATGTTTTGTCAATTCTATGTTTCGCTTGTGAGAACATGTAAGAAGTTTGGTGATTCGAAATACATTTATTCATCTAATGTATTTGCTTGTCTATATTTTTTTATTTTTAAAATGGTTCTTAATGGGCTAGTAGTTGGAAATTTCCAATGGTTAAGACCATAGGAATTTACCAATGGTGAAAGGCCAAAAATAATTTTTAATTTTTTAAACAGACATTTACCTATGGCTAAGACTGTTGGAATTTTTCCACAGCTATGGATGGTGGTAATTTCCATCTGCCTGAGCCGTTGGCATATTTCCCATGCCCCTAGCCGTTCTAAATGTTACTTGACAGATTCTAGCAGCTAAAATAAGAAAAACAAAACCTTCGAGGACTGAATAACCATAAAACTGCATTATTTTCTTTGAGCTTACTCCAAGATTGTTCAACCACCCAATTCTTCTTTAAGTTTTAGAACGACCCCAAACCTCAAAAGATTGCTCATGTCAACCTCTGTGCATCTTGTAAACCTGTTTGCCAGTTAGGTATATAGTTATAACCACATTTCTAGAAACATTTAGAATTTAGCTACATGCAAGCAAGTGGTTTTACATCTATCGTTGAAGGAGATGGCCGAATTAATTGGGCGGACATAAATACTAAACAAGAGCTGATGGCTGCAATCAGGTAAGTTGTATTAATTGTGAACACATTGACCTTTTTTTTTTTAAATAAAGAATATTGTAGGAGTATTTTAAAACTATGCTTCAGTTACCTTTTCACTCTCATTTTCGGAAATACACTATTTTCATTTTTAAAATTTTTTTAATTTGGATTCAATATCATTTAATGAACCTTAGTATGTAATAACAATAATTATATCAATTTCAAGAAGTCTAGGGACTGATGAGGTTCACATCAATAGAGCTATTTGATAAACTTTAGTATGGTCCATCTGAAAATTACTTAATATTTTTTAAAAAAAATTCAAACTTTTACTATAGTAAACGGACCGTTTACTCCACATAGATCCATCTATGAAACAACATATACACATCATTCATGTTACATCATCTTCATAACGCATATGATGACAAATTGGCTCCTCAATAGTCAATATTGTGTCCCCATAAGACTTGCTGCTTGTTATCGTGTCAACAATTTTCCATGGCTTTCATTTGCTACTAGTATAAGGTTTGTTTGAGTTCGTATTGGTGTCTATTTGATTTAGTTAGCTTATAATATTTTAATGCGAGAGATTTCCCTGAGGAAATTAGGTTTAGGGATGGCAAAATTCAACATAACCTAATGAGCTAGCTTGACATACCCAAATTCAAGCCTGACTTAATCTAATTTGACCAGAAAAATATTCGATTGTATCCAATCCAACCTGATCTTGAACCCGATTAAAGTGAATATGAAAAATTCAAAATCCAATTAACCAAAACTCAAAATATGCAAACCTGAATTTACCTAAACCTGAAATGACTCGAACTTGATATTGACATAACCAAAACCTAAAATGATTAGATAGCTAAACCTGACAAGATTCAATTTTAACCCAAATTAACATAAAATATATAGTCAACAAAGATTTAAAAATATGATTTTTATAAACTTAAAAACTAATTTAGTATATTAAATTTTAAAATGATTAATTTGAAATTTTTTGAATTATGATATTTTGTTAAAGCAATTATAAATTTGAAATATTTGAAATATTTTGAATAAGTTTATTTTATTAAAATAATTATATATGAATATAAATTTATAAATTCCATATTATTTTTCATGTCCAGTTAAATCATTGACCCTAATGTCTAACTCTAACCTTATCCCTAACCTTCACTTTAAATCATAAATCTAAACCTTAAATCCTAAATGCTAAACCCTAAACACACTAACCCTAACCTATACCATAAATCTTTAATCATAGCCGTAAATTCTATAACTAAATTTAAACTCTAAACTGTAAACTTAAACTCTAACCTTAGCTCTAACCCTTACCTAACCCTAGTATTTACCATTACCCTAAATATAAACTCTAAAGCATAAACATAAACACAAAACCTTAAACTCTTAATTTTAATCATAAACCTTCAATCCAAATTGTAAATCCCCAAATCCTAACATTAAAACTGTAAACCCTAAACCTTAACATTGAATCCTAACCCATACCATAAACTTTAACTTTTTTCTTTCATTACATTTCATATTTAATACGTCTCATATTTGGGGGCCTCCATATTTAATAACTTTCATTTTTTTGAATATCCATATTTAGTAAGTTTCATATTTCGAGACTTTAATAATTAGTAAGTCTCATGTTTGGGTTTTTCTAAAAACAGGTAACTTCCATAGGTAATAAGTTTAATGATCTTGGCAGGTAAATATTAAATTACAATATTCATCTCTACACTTTTAGGTTTACTGCAATAAGTACCTAAATATTGAAAAATTTTGCTTTAGTTACACACAATAATTACCACATGGATCCTAAACTTTTAAGTTTTTTTACATTTTCACCAATTTTTTTAAAATTTTACAATTTAGTCACTAATAGTGGACTAGAGTTACATTTTGTAGCAAAAGTTGGAAATCATAGCAAACTCATAGAAACATAATTAAGAAATTTTTAATGATTTTTTTTTAATTAATACACTAAAATAAAAAGAAAATTAACCTAAATTAAATCACACCAAAAATAAAATTCCTTACTTCAAATTATAACAAAATTGAAAAAATAAAACGATTTGGTCATTTTAGCGTATGCACCAATAGCACGAATGTATTTGTCTACCAACTCAAATCTAGTGGTAGACCTGAATAACCTGACCTGAATCTCGATCAGTAACCAAAATTCATGCTAACCCGATTAAAAGTTATATGATAGCAGGAGATAAGGAGATAAGGACATGTTTGAGGTTCTGGATGAATTACTGTTCTCTTTGATGCCTATTTATAGAGAAAGAAGCTTGATATCTAGATATACCCCTATACAACCACTCAAAGCATAGCAATTAGTCCCTCCTTTTTTCGAATATTTAAGTTTGACATGGACATTAATGGGGATTATGAAAGATGTTGTTACGAATCACCGTTTGCACAAATGTTAAGAAAAATAAAAAAAAACTATTGATATATTGCAAAAGTATGGGATATATAACCCAAAATATTAAATGTTGTAAAGAATGTAAGATAAGTGGAGTTATTATTATTTTTGGTAAAAACAAAGTTTTTGGTAGGATATGTGATCAATTATGATTCCCATCTTTTAAGACAGAATTCGGATAAGAAATGATGCTACCAAACTGTTTTTAGAGCGGAAGAAATTGGCCATTCAAACACATACAACAAATTTGCCAATTTCACAAGCTTGCCGAAAACAGTTTCGTAATTTCTAACTCACTTCTTTCGAAAAAAAAAAAAAGTATCGTAATTCAACATACAATTATTATTATTTTTGGTAAAAACAAAGTTTTTGGTAGGATATGTGATCAATTATGATTCCCATCTTTTAAGAAAGAATTCGGATAAGAAATTATATATGCTACCAAACTGTTTTTAGAGCGGAAGAAATTGGCCATTCAAACACATACAACAAATTTGCCAATGTTACAAGCTTGCCGAAAACAGTTTCGTAATTTCTAACCCACTTCTTTCGAAAAAAAAAAATATCGTAATTCAACATACAATACATTCACTACCACAAAATTTTTACTGATTCAACAATACTTGAAATGTAATTTCCTGCTTGAATTTAAAAACAATTTTTTTTAATAAAAGAAAACGAAATTCTAATGAGTAAACCTCTTCAAACATAGTGTAAAATTTTACCCAATTTTGTTGGATTGATTTGGTTTTTTATTTGCTACTGCAGTATGAACACAAACAAATTAGTTACAAACTATCGCTGATCACGTTGTTAATTCTTACCCCACAATAGGGCAGACTCGATATAACTTGCAAGGGCCATAAATAATCTACCAGTCGTTCGATCTGTTAGCTGTGTGGCTTGAGGCGGTTTTCTAACGAACTTGTTTGTGTTCATATCTAATAGTTGGTAATGGTGTTTTCTTATCCGTTTATATTTAATAGAGGGTTTGGGCTTTTTTTAACTGTGAAAATAAATTAATATTATTAAAATAAATAAAATACAGATTTATCAGTTTTGAAAAGGTACTCGAGCAACTGACTTGGACACTATATCCTCCTCTCGACTCAAAATCCTAAATAAAACTCCCTAGTCTTAAAATTCAAACACCACCTACCGACCCCAGTAAAATACCAAACTTTAGTCCCAAAAGTTCTAGTATCCAAAAAAAATAAATAAATAGAATTCTAGTTTTTAGGTCATGATTTCAATCTTTTCAACTCATGTTTCATTGACAATCCTTTTGATCTTGATATCCATTTTTCTTTCACTCCTTCCTCAATCCTTAGCTTCGTCGTGGTTTTGAAAAATTCTCAATATAAGTTCCTCACGACCATCAATTTACACCTTAGTAAGATTCGTAATGTTGCTGTCTTGATTGTTAACCCCAGGTTCAAAATCCTACTATTCCCCTCGACATGATCCAAAGACTTTAACATTGATGGAACTCTAAAAAATATTAAATAAGAATCAGAACAATCATTCTTATTGTTTTCCTCCACTGCTGAACCTTTAAAACTTTTGATTCTTCGGCAACTCTAATATTTGAAGAGAAATTAGTACCATGAATTTTATGGGCACATCAAAATTCGCAATCTCTTGCCCCTTTGCCTTATCGATGAATTTTAGAATTGTTAGGACCCTAGGAAAAATTAAGCAAGATGAATCTGCTAACCCACAAAATCGTTGAAATCTTTGTTAGCTTTGGAACTCACATTAGAACATAAAGGCCCATTAATTGAAGAATTTGACCCAATAGAATTAGCTCCCTTCTCAAGCCCACCAATGTCCTTCTCAGACCCACTATCCTCGTCCAAATCCAAATAAGTTTGAGAAAGCCTGACATCATTTTGCACTTTTTTGCCCCACCTGCATCATTTTCAAAATCAGCTAGACCGTTCGTCTTCCCTGCCTCCTAATATTGTAACAGTTTGAGGTTTGGGCATTGTAACAATGATTTTATGCTGATGAAAAAGGCACGTGATTTTATAACATAAAATATAAAATAACCCATTAAGTTAAGACACAACGTGGCAGTATAAAAAAACACTACTTTTGTACTTTTGTTTTTTGTGTTATTTTTCCATTAAACATAACTCATGAATTTTATTTTTATTGTTTTGTCTGTCTAAAACTAGTGTTATTTGAAAGCATTATTCTATTTAGTCAATAATTGCTTAAATAAAATTTTGTAGTGAGTAATTAATTTTTTATGAATTTTTTTGTACCCAACTAATAAAAAGAAAAATCCATAAAAGATACTTTATTTTTCCAAAAAAATATTTATTTTTCAAATTTTTTAAGTATAAATTTTTCAACTGACATAAAGTTGAATGAATAATCATTACAAATCAAAATAATCACTAACTCATTTTTAGAAATCACTACAAAGCCCAATAGTCTTAATTAGAGGTCCTATATATAAATATATTATTTTAGAGCTTTGGGTATTATAGGCAATTTAGATGGGTAAATTATACCTGTTGTTCCTAAACTATATTCAATATTTTTTAATTATTCTAAAACTATCAAATATTATTTAATGGTCCCTAAACTATAACCAATGTTGCTTAATTATTATATCGCCCATCACAACCGTTAAAAATGGAAGAAAAAATGATGTGGCTGATTATGTGACATGAAAAAATGATGTGGTTGCTGATATAGTACTATTTTTCCACCTATCCTTAACAGTGTAGTGGACGGCAGGATGATATAGCAACAATTAAATAGTTTGATGATGATTGGTATAACATTTAACAGTTTTAAGGGAATTAAGCAACATGAGATATAGTTTAGGGATGACTAATGACATTTACAAAATAAAGATACTTAAAAAGGTTAAAGGGCATTTTCAGTACTATAAAACTTTTAATATTATCAAGTGAGTCATAAAATTACTCGAATTGTCAAACAAGTTAAAAAACACTAAATCATTAACTCTGTTAGTCCTAAAACCTATAAAGTTTTATTTGGCAAAAGGAAATGCTAACATGACATTTAACATCATTTATTTTAGTGGCCAAAATGACACTTTCATAACATATGTACTTATTCAAAAATTTTATCAAAGTTGGAGATTCATTTTGGTATTTCAAAAAAATTTGATTGTTAAGTTGACCCTCAACTTTCTTCAATCATTCAAATAGACCTTTAACTTTTTTCTTTCAAGCAAACTGACTTTATCAATTCTTAATCACCTTAATAGTACCACTTCCTCTAGCAGCCCCTCCATCTCCCTATTCTTACCTTCCTCTACCACTTGCCTAGTGCACCGTGCCTAAGTGAATGCATACACATTGGTGTGATCAGAACTGCTCCATCAACGTTGTTCAAGTCGGTTCTTCGGCAATCAGGGAAAGACCTGAAAATTTGAAAACTTTCATAGTCAATGACTTGCTTGGACCTAATAAGCATGTTTTATTTAAGTATTTTTATTTAAATGACACAATTTAGTTTTTTCTTAAGCAAGAAAAACAAGCTAAGTAAAGTAAAGATGATTTCCAAAATGTGATTTGGCACCTAAAAGTCATAAGGATAAAATGGTAAGTTTGATATGAGGGAAAGGCATGGCTATAAATTCAATGAAATTAGGGTCATGTAAGGATTTTTACTAAGAAAGTTAAGACCATAAGTTATTTTAGCTATTAGAACCAATATTTGACAAAAATTTCACAAGGTGTTCAAATGGGCCATTTATGTTTTGTATGGGTTAAGTGTCAAAAGGCTAAGTGTAAGAGGCATAAAAATACTATCTTGGACCATGAGGGGATGGCTTTTAGTGTGAGTCTATTGGCCAAAGTGAAATAAAAGAAAATGTGGGGGCCAAGAGACAAGAAAATAAGAAAGAATTCCTTGGTAAAGTGGTTCAGATATTTGTAAGACTTGGACCCAAATCTTCATCACCATTCTTTTGCATTTTCATGGGTCCCTTTCTTCCTTAGCTCACCTACTGTAAAGTTTTCAATTCCCATAAATTTTCAGCAAACTTGAAGGTTCCAAAGTAATCAAGAAGCCTCTAGCTTATCCTTGGTGCATTAGCTTCACTTGTGCTTTTTGTTGCATGATTTGGGCATAAACCTTAAGGTCAGCTTCTTGGCTTGGAATGATTTAGTTCTAAGTTGGTTAAGTAGCTAGAAGTGTCTTGATTTCAAGTTCTTGGTGTCATATCATGTTGGTTTTTGGTATGGAACTCAAGAGAGCTAAATTGAGCTCAAGTGTGCTTGTGATACTTGTGTTTTGTTATTGCTTTGTAGCTAGATTTGAGGTTTAGCTGAAATAAAGCATAAAAATGTAGTATTACGTACGGCAATGAATAAAAAATAAGACACATTAGGATTGGCTTTGGGGTTAGAAAAATTGAGCAAGAATTGTGAAGGATAGCACAATACCATGAAGTGTAGAATGCACCTAAGCACCATGTCGCCAAGTTGGCTCATGGCAACCCAGGAGTTGTAGCCATTGGTGATGCCTTTGGTCCCGCATCACCAAGGTCCAAGCCCTTCAAGGTCGAGGTACCTTAAGGATGCTTGAATCTCTCAATTATCATCCCTAGGTCATTCTAAGATGTTCCATAGCCTTGATTAGGTCTAAAACTGATTCCTAAACTAGTAATTATGCATTATTTAAGTAGTAGCCAAGTGGTGTGGTTAAGGTTGAGTGGCTTAAGGGGTTTAAGTGCTCAAGTTGTTAAGGGAGTATTAAGGGGATTAAGGCGGGATTTAGATTCTTCATTGACCCAAACGAAAGGTCTTAGTCTTTTGGGTGATGAAAAGGAAACCAAAGAGGATTTGAACCAAACTTTCTAGTTTGGTAAGTAGATCATCAAGGCACCCTAAGCTAAGCCCCAATAGCTTAGTAACTTGGACGACATAAGATGGCTGCCTTGCACAATAAGTTAAAGGAAAGACAGATAAGTTTTGAGATGAGGCGATGACCTACTCGAGGACCTATAAATAGTACTTAATGGAGATAAAGGATTCAGGATACGTAGACTAGTGTCTGAAGTACCTTCTCTGTTTGAGCTCATGCCAAGTTTTAAGGCTTCACAAGTGTACAAAGTCCTAGGAATTATGCATGCTACATATCATACATTCATACACTGCATATTTATTTTGGTTACTTTTTGTGTTGATTGTTGGTTGGTTGTTTGCTTGTTTGTACACCATGTCGGCATGCTTTCTTGTTATTGTCTTTTCAAGTACCCCAAGGGACCCTTATTGAGTACAATCATGGACTCACTTCCTTAAGTTTATTGTGTAGGTTCTAATGTCGGGTCTTACAACTAAGTGGATAGTTGTGGGCTACATTTCTCTCTTTTGTAGGTACTTATTTTACTTAGAACCTTATGTTTCTAGGTTACTTATAAGCTAAGTTTTGTACTAACTAAGTGTTTGTGTCTGGACAGTCTAGAGGCTATGTATTGCACAAGGACATGTAAGGGCTTTTTACTTGGAGCTTGATAGCTTAAAAGTGGGAGCTCAAGTACATTATCTTGGCAGTATTTTTCCATGTGTATAGAGTACTTTGTGTACTAAGACATTGCCTCTATTAGGATACATTATGGTGTATGAATATTGAGTTATCTTTGGGTGTATGCTAGTGTTAAAGTGCATGCACAAATAATTACTTAAAGTCTAAAGAACTAGTATTTTATTGTCTTAGCATGTTTTAACTATGATTTAAATGAAATGATCAAGCTATGCTTTCTATAATTCATTTATTTATTTGATTTGCATTGCCTATATAAATACATGTTTATCTTCTTGTAGGGTAGGCTAAATAACTAATTACACGTAAATTGTTTTAATTTACCAACAAGTAATAGTTTGCCAATAGTAAGAAAATGGGATAACATTCTCTGAGTGCTTACAAGCCATTTAATTTAGGGCACTGGGACCCTATTCCATCATAGAAACAAATCCTCTTACTTGAATAAGTTGAGAAGTGAGAAGCATCGAAGGTCATCAAAGTGATTATGACATTTGATGTCCAGTGCAAGGAAAGCAAAACCCATTTGAATGGAGAAGATTTAGGTGGATTGAACATCCAAGAGATGTAAGTCTAAGGGGTATGGAAGGAGAAAGATAGAGGGGGAAGAAATGAGGGACGCTAGATATTACCCATTTCATGTCATAGAGATTGAATGGCAACACAACTCAAAGAGAGGATAGGTAATGGTTAAAGAACAAGTGATAAGTTTTACTTAAAGAACTAAAGTCTTCATATAAAAGATGTATACAATCACCTAGGTGATAATAAAATAAAATAATGCAACACAATATTAATAATTAACAAGAGGAATCTTATTTCTTCACATTCCCCCTGAGGTATGTAGGAAGAAAGCTCAAAAGAATGAATCAAAATGACATCATTTTCATAAATGACTAACACCATTTCCGGGGCCTAAATGTTACTTGATAGATTTAATGGCTAAAACAACAAAAAAAAGACCTTACAGGACTTAAAAAAATCATAAAATTACATAATTTCCTTTATGCTTACTATAACAACATTCAGCCGCCCGACACTTCTCTAAGTTTTAAAATGACCCTGGAACCCCAAAAATTACCAAAGTGATTATCAACCATTATTCATCTACAGTGAGCTAGTTCGACAATTAGGTATATAATTATAACCACATTTCTAGAAACCTTTAGAAATTAGCTATGTGCATGCAGGTGGTTTTACATATATCATTGAAGGTGATGGGCCAATTAATTGGACAAACATAAGTACCAAACTAAAGTTGAGGGCTTATGTTTACGTAATTTGTTGTACTACTTGTGAACACATTGATTTTTTTTTTATACAAGCATGGCTTTAATTAATTAATCAGTAAAACCAATAACAACAAGTCCAGTATAGGAATATCACACAAAAATCTATCCGCCACACGAAGCCCCTTCCCAACAAGAGCATGGGTAGCTTCATTCACAGACCACTTTACAAATGAATAGGCAAAAGAATGAAAAAAAAAACTTCCTAGGACCCGTGACTCATCAACTAAAGCACCAAAATAAATCATCAATGGGGACACATCCATCTATAGTTTGGAAATAAGAACTAAAAAATCTGACTCGAGTAACACCCTTGACAAGCTAACTCAGGGAGCTTCTTTAAAATCCCAAAGGATATCCAATGCCTCTAGGTAGAAGACATCCCACATTGAGCATGTAAAGCCATACGTAGCAAAAAGGACAATTGCACCACCAAGGCCCAACAGATCATCTTCATGCTCCCTTTATTTACAACACCAACCCAAACCACATTAGCCTTTACTTAATGAATGCCTCTGGTAGGCAATTTTTAGCAATGGGGTTCGGAAGGCATTCTACAGGGCCAAATGCATGGTTTTGGCCATATTGGATCCAACTAGCCATCCATGAACACATTGATGCCCCAAATAGCCTCCGATCTATGGCACCAATTCTCAGAAACTACTTTATTTCTATTGTTCCAGATGAACCACACATACACTATAGTCAACAAAGATCAGTTTTCAACCTTCTCCATAAATTTAGTTAGGTCATTTTACCATGCATTAACACTTGACGGCAAGGCCACTCTAAGAATCTCAGTTGCCTGTTTGAAAAATGGGCAGTTGAAGACCAAATGAGCTACTAACTCCTATCAGATCACACACACTGGACATAGTGGCTAAGTCATCATACCTCTCCGTGCAAGGTTTCCTCAAGTTGGCATTAAGTCTGAGAAAACCCACCACAAAAACATTTGCACTCTTAGGGGAAAAGAAAGTTTCCATAACCATATCCAAAAATTTGATTTAATCATTAGGTCATAACTATAAAGAACCACAAAAGCTAGATAATAGGCCGATTTCACCGTAAACTTTCCATTATTAGTCATACCCCAGGTGAGCACATCTTCCTACTTTAATTTTAGACCCTACTTTAATAATATCCTCAAAAATCTTCCTTTTATATTTCATCATTCTTTTCAATTCAAACCCTCCATCAACTCTACAAATGGACTTAATGACTCTTTTCCAAAAAGAACCTGACTCTGACCTAAATCTCCACCACTACTTACCTACTAACACTAGATTCATTGTTTTGAGTCTACCTACACTCAATTTGCCATATTCGTTACATGACATCTCCTTACTCCAAGAGATCTAAGCTATTTTCCTACTTTCCCTAAATCCCTACCAAAAAAAAAAAAATCAAAGAGATTCTACGCATAGAAAGACACTCGTCGAGGCATAATAATCCAAGATGAGAATATACAGGCGGGCTATTTAGCATTGATTTCACCCAAGTAATACATCCACCAATAGACAAATGTTATTGATGAAAATAGTTGTTGTGATGATAAGAGCTATCATTTTTAATGTCATTTTTTATATTTTGATTGTAATATAAGTAAAAGAGCAAAAGGTATGGTTGAGCTTAAGTCTAGTGGTAGACATGCTCTTTAAGTTAAGGGACTAGTTATAGGCTTTTTGACTTTTGTATGTATATAAATATCAACAATAAAATGATTAGTTTGGAAGTTTTCTTGCATTTGTCTAGTGTGTTCTTTGGTTCTCCTTTCCAATTCTCACTCTATTTTCTATCATTTGGTATTAAAGCTGAGAAAGCTCTTTTCTTTGATCCTTTTGGGATTGTAAAAGAGGGAGAACCAGTCAAGAAACTTACCATGGAATCTTAAACACTCAAAATGTGTGAGTATGTGTGATGGCTACAAGTAGTAGCATTTCAAGTCTATCTCCTCCTATTTTCACTGGAGAGAATTATAATGCTTTGTCAGTTAAGATGTAGGCTTACCTTAAGGGTTTGCTGCTTCGGGAAACTATTGAAACTAAGATGGAGACATCTCTTCCAGACAATCCAACTGTGAATCAACTCAGAGTTTATGAAGGATGACTCTCCAGAAAATTCAGAGCTTTGAATACTCTTCATGTAGCTATTGATGAAACCATTTTCACAAGAATTATGGCTTGTAAGACTACCAAGCAAGTATGGGACAAGCTGAAAATTGAGTTCCAAGGAAGTGATAAAACAAGACAGATGTAGATCTTCAACTTGAGAAAGAAGTTTGAGCTTCTTAAGATGAAGGAGACTGAGAATGTGAAGGCCTATATTGACAGAGTCATAAAAGTTGTAAACCAAACCAGGTTGTTAGGAGAATATCTGTCAGAAAAAAGACTTGTGGAAAAGTTTATGGTGAGTCTACCAGAAAAGTTTGAGCCTAAGATTTCTTCTCTTAAAGATACTTGGGACTTATCTTTGCTTACACTTACTAAGCTTGTAAATGCCCTACAAGTTGTGGAGCATAGAAAGGCATTTAAAGTGAAGGAGAAGCCAACAGAAGTGGCTTTTGTAATTTCAAAAAAATTCAAAGGCACGAGCTGAGTCTAATGGGAAGAAGGGAACAAAGAAGAAGGATCATTATTATAAGGGTAAACAGAAGAGAGGAAAATATCCACCATGCCTTCACTGTAAAATGACTAATCATAGCAAGAAATTTTGTTGGAGAAAGCCTGGAGTTCAATGTCAAGCCTGCAAACAATTTGGACACATTGAGAAGATCTATCCATCCAATCAAAATCAGTAGCCTCAAGCTCAACCAGCTCAAGTCAATGAAGTCCCCCAGGATCATGAAGAAAAGTTGTTCGTTGCTGCTATTGTTGAAGAATGTTCAATTGCAGCTATAAATCTAGATGTGTGGCTCATTGATAGTGGATGCTCACATCATATGACTTCAAGATTGCAAATTTTCAAGACTCTGGACAAGCAATATTGTTCCAAAGTGAGACTTTGCAGATGGCAGATTGGTTGATGTCAAAGGAAAAGGTGTTGTTTTGGTGCAAACTCTTTCAGGTGCAAAGTTAATTACTAATGTTTTATTTGTAACTAAAATTACTTATAATCTTTTAAGCGTTGGCCAATTGCTTAACAAGGATTATAGGTTGATTTTTGAAAACAAGAGGTGTGATATTCTTGACTTAGTTGGTGCTAAGCTTTTCTCCATCATCATGAAAAATAGAAGCTTTCCCTTAAAATGGAGACAGATTAAGATTCAAGCTTTCATTACTGTAGTAAATGAAAGTGTTTTGTGGCATAAAAGGTTTGGTCACACTAGTTATGCCTCTATGAAGCTTCTTAACAACAAAAATATGGTGATGGATATGCCTTTTGTTTATGATCATTCTTGTGTATGTGATATCTGTCAATTTGGAAAGTTGAGTCAGACACCATTCTTTGTCAATCAAGCTCGGAGGGTAATTGAGAAGTTACAACGAGTTCACATAGATATTTGTGGACCTATGGGGATTGCTTCATATAGTGGAAGTAAGTATTTCCTTCTCTTTATTGATTATTTTACTAGATTTTCTTAGATTTATTTTTTCAGGGAAAAAATCTGAATTATTCAACATGTTTCAGAAGTTCAAAGCAGATACAAAAAACCAAAGTGCACATTTGATTAAGACTTTAAGGTCTGACAATGGCACAGAATTCACCTCTCATGAGTTTGAAGAGTTCCTCTAGCATTCTGGCATTCATAATTAGCTCACGGTCACTTATACACCCTAGCAAAATGGTGTGAGTGAAAAGAAGAACAGGTCAGTTATGAACATGTTTAGATGCTTCCTATTTGAAAAAGGATTACCAAAGCAGCTATGGGTAGAAGTTGCAAACATAGCAGTATATTTGCAAAATGGATTACCTACGAAAGCTCTTGATTGAAAAATTCCTTATGAGGCTTGTTTTGGAGTTAAACCATCAGTAGCTCATCTTAAAATCTTTAGTAGTCTGTGTTATGCTTTTGTTCCTCGGGCCAACAAAGACAAGCTTGACAAAAGAGCTGAAATTAGAGTACTTGTGGGGTACAACAATGCTTCCAAGGGTTATAGAGTCTTGAATCCTATAATTCAGCAAGTATTTGTTAATAGAAGCATCAAATTTGATGAAGATGGTGCTTGGAATTAGGATAGAATAAAACCAGGCCCTTCAATGCAAAATTCCAATCTTGGAAACATTCCCCAAGAATAAGTTATAGCTCTAGAGGAAGAAGGTTTTGATGATGATGTAGCCATTAGAGGAACAAGAACACTATAAGACATTTACAGCAGATGCAACATGGCTTTGTTTGAACCCCCAAGATGTTAGCACTGCCATGAAGCATCTCGAATAGAGGGCAGCAATAGAAGAGGAGCTCAGAATGATTAACAAGAATAAGACTTGGATGCTCATAGACAGACCTTATGACAAGAATGTGATTGGTCTAAAATGGGTGTTCAAGCTTAAGCACAACATTGATGGGTTAGTTAACAAGTACAAGGCCAGGTTAGTTATGAAAGGACATGCTCAACAATTTGGAGTAGATTTTTCTGAAACATTTGCATTTGTGGCATGATTTGACATAATTAGATTGCTATTTGCAATCTCCGCTCATCAAGGTTGGGAAGTGTTTCAGTTAGATGTCAAATCAGCCTTTCTAAATGGAACATTGAAGGAAGAAATTTATGTTGAACAACCGGAGGAGTTTATCAACAAAGAAGAACATGATAAAGTGTAAATGTTGAAGAAGGCTTTATATGACCTAAAACAGGCTCCAAGGGCCTAGTACTCCAGAATTGATGACTATTTGATGAAATTGGGGTTTGTGAAAAGTTGCAATGAGGCAACTCAATATGTGAAGCATGTCAGTAAAGAGATCATAATTATCTCTATTTACATAGATGACATTTTAGTTACTAACACTAATGCAAAAGCTGCGACGGAGTTTAGAGTCCAAATGAAAAATATATTTGAGATGAATAACCTTGGTAAGATGTCCTACTTTTTAGGAATGGAGGTCATGCAGACTTTGAAAGGGATATTTATATCTCAAAAGAAATATGTTGGCGAAATTCTCAAGAAATTTAAAATGAGCAGCTGCAACTCAGTAAGTACACCAGCAGTTCATGGAGAAAAGTTAAAGGAAGAACATGGCTTCGATCTTGTTGATACCTCTGTTTACAGAAGCTTAGTTGGATGTCTTCTGTTTTTGTATGGAAGTAGACCTTATATTATGTTTGCTACAAGTGTATTGTCAAGATTTATGCCCTCACCTACAAAGATGCATTTTAAAGCTGCCAAGATGGTTCTAAGATATATTCAGAGCACAATTGATTTTGGGATATTCTACAAGAGACTCACTGCCTTTAATCTTGTTGGTTTCATGGATAATGACTAGGTAGAATTTTAGGATGACATTGATAGCCGAAGGGCTATCGCCTCCCTCACTACATACATCCTGCCAAATAGTACGGTCAGGAAACCTGGCGTTACCCGGAAGGGGCGATATCACGGACCTCGGAAGGAGTGAAGTCAAATACCCCGAATTTGAGACTTCGGCTAGAACGTCAGGAATTCCAAGGATGGTGCCGGCTCCCTCGGTGGACCAAACGGATTGCCTTCGGAGATGAAGAGCCAGCTATTTCAAGCAGGAGAGAATCTCCCCGAAGGCGGGGCCCCCGAACCAGGGAACTACCCGAACTACAGGCATAATTCCCAAAGAAGGGCATCCGTACCGAAGGACGACCTCGCCGGAGAACCTCGGGAGTATGGCATGGGCATTTAAGGAGCCTCTGACATGTCGCCCATATGCGTTACACGCCGCCTCTAAGAGTGGTCTGACGCGCCGATGCCGTCCAAGTCTTATCACGACCTGTCTCGGTCCCAGACCCGAGGAGCCTACAAACGGCTACCTGTCCCCTACGCCCAGAAGTACGGATCGCATCTGACCGAACACGTGTCGTGATCTGAATGGGCTAGGCACCACTATAAATACCAGGAAACAAGTCCTGGCAAGGGATCCGACCCCCCTCCCTGAGAAAACACGAACAGGCAAGACCACCTAGCCCCTTAGTGCTCTTCCTTTATCTCTTATCAGAACACTGACTTGGGCGTCGGAGACTCCTCCCCGGAAAAACACTCCGGGGACCTCCTGACCTCCTTTCTTCTGAGCATTTCAGGCATACTCCTCTGGGGAACCTTTGCTCCAGACGTCTTCCCTGGCAGGAAGTCCCTCCCGAAGTCATAATGTCACCTAACGAAGATGCCACTGGGCATTAGACATGAAGAGTACCTCGGGCTATTATTTCACATTTGGTTCAGGTATTTTTTGTTAGAGCTCAAGAAAACAGGAAAATATTGCACAATCAACAGTAGAAGCTGAGTACATTGTCGCTTCAACTGTTGTCAACCAAGCATTGTGGATCAGAAAAATTCTTGAAGATCTTGTGTTCAGGTAGTCTAAAGCAACAGTCATTTTGTATGATAACAAGTTTGCTGTGCTATAGTGAAGAATCCTGTCTTTCATGGAAAGACTAAGCATATTAAGATCAAGATTTATGCCATTAGAGAAGCTGAAAAAGAGCAAGAGGTTCAACTGAAGCATTGTGAAGCTAAGGACCAATTAGCTGATATTTTCACCAAAGGATTGCAGAAGACAAGATTTAAAATGCTAAGAGAGAGACTTGGAGTTTGCAACAGCTCTTGCATCAAGGAAGAGTGATGACAGTAGCTACTGTGATGATAAGAGCTGTCATTTTTAATGTCTTTTTTGATATTTTGATTTTAATCTAAGTAAAAGAGCAAAAGGTGTGGTGGAGCTTAAGTCTAGTAGTAGATATGCTCCTTAAGTTAAGGGATTAGTTGAAGACTTTTTTACTTTTGTAAGTATATAAATATCAACAATACAATGATTAGTTTGGAAGTTTTCCTACATTTTTTAATGTGTTCTTTGGTTCTCCTTTCCAATTCTCACTCTATTATCTATCAATTGTGTTATTTAATCACCAAGTTTTTTGATTGATTTTATCTACCACCTACTGCCATGCAGCTTTTTTCCTCATGCCTCTGGCAACTAGGAGCTTAAGACAATGCAATGGAAATTCATTAGCATTACATTGAAATCTCTCAATTGGTACCTGAACTAAAGTTGAATCCTTACCAACCCCATAAAGACTACTTTTTGATATTTGTACTTTCAGCCCTAAAATCCATAAAAAGCCTTTTAGGATTCTCATTAAAATTTGCAGATTTTCATAACTCTGTTCACCAAAGAACAATATGTCATCAACATATTGAAGGTGAGCTAAAAGTGCATTGTTTTTGCAAATTCTTACTCCTTTGAATAGTTCTTTCTCGGTTGCCTCCTACATCAAAACATTCAAAGCCTCCTGCAGCGATCAAATAAAGAAATGGGGAAGACGAGCCCTTTGCCTCAAAACCTTTCTCCATCCTAATTTCTCTATTAAGCATCATTTACCATTACCGAGACAAAATTTGAGTCCAAGTAAGCGCTAATTCATTTTCACCATTTAGTTCCAAACCCCATATAAAAGAAACCGAGTTCAAGAATTTTCAATTTATACTATCAAAAGACTTTTCAAACTCTACTTGCAATAACAACGCCATCTGGTTTTCTTGAGAAGTCCATAGCATCCTTTACGATTAATAACCCATCAAGTATTTGCCTTCCTTTTCAAAAAGCTGTTTGATTTTCTCCAATGACAAATGGTACCACTAATTTCAATCTTTTGGTCAACACTTTTGCAACAATCTTATACATACAGCCAATCAAGCTAATTGGATGGAAATGCTTCACTATCAGGAGATTTACTTTCTTTGGGACCAAAACAATGAAGGAAGCACTGCATCTTTTTTCTATTTTCCTTTTGCTCCTAAAGTCCAATGCATAGCTAATTCCTTTGTTTTTTTATAGTTTCCTAATTTTTCTTAATGAAATTGAAGGTATATCCATCAGGACCGATGCTTTTAACCCACCATATTCCCACACCACTTCTTTGATCTCTTTTCTATGAATGGCTTCTCAAGCATCTGAACCATTTCTTCCGGAAGTCTTTTCGAATTACTGTCAGAAAATGAAGCTGTATAGTGACATTCTTCACTGAAACTTATTTTGAAAAATCTGAAAAATTTAGCCCTGATGCAAGACCGCTTCTCTATTTACTACCCATTTATGGAAATCCCGGCTATTGTCTTTTTTTTCTGCCATTAACAACTTTATGAAAATAATTTGGATCAATGCTTGTTGAAGGACTTTCTTAGGACTTTTGCTTCAACAAGCATTCTTGTTTTCTCTCCAATTCATATAATGCATCAATGTTGTCCACTCTTATTTTCTTTGTCTGCTTTATTTAAGTCCATGTATTCTGCTTAAACATCCCACCTATGCACTTCTTCTTTTGCCTTGGCAATGCGTTAGTTCAAATCACCAAAAGTATCAGTCTTCTGAATCTTTAATGCTCTTTTCAGTAATTTTAGTTTTATTTCAATATAAATGCAAGCCTACCAATTGTGTTATTCTCAGACCAAACTTTCTTCAGAAGATCCTTGAATGAAGCACACTCCTTCCACAAATTGAAGAATCCGAATAAAGAAGGGCCAAAGTCTGAATAATTTTGCTTTTAGGACAATCGAACAATGATTGGATATGCATCGATTCAATGCCACCGTGTCAAAATTTGGCCAATTTTTTATAAAAGCTCTAGAAGCTAATATTCGATCCAGCTTACTAACTTTTGAACTGTGCTTGTTATACCAAGTAAATCTATGACCTCCAAGGTTCATATCAACAAAACCAGAGAGATCAATGAATTTGTTAAATTAATTTGAATCTTTCTGATCAAAAGTACTTCCCCTTCTTCTCCTCCTCCTCAAGTCCTGTACAACGTTGCTTCACAGACTATGTTTCTGGTAATATCATGCTGAGCATATGCATCAACAAATATTAATAGTTCAGAGAGAATTTTCCAATTACCTACAATACCAATATACTTACCACCAATAAATTAATCAATTACAAAGGTCAGTGAACTATGCAGAATGCAAATTAATCCACCCAATCTACCAGAAGCTACTTTATGTGTTGAATAACAAAGGGAGGAGACCCAGATTGATCTGATTTTTTAGCGGCAATGTCTGCAAGCTTCGTTTCCTGCAATGCTACAAATTTGACCTTATCCTTGCATATTAGTTCTCTCAACAGCCTTTTCTTCACACTTTTATCAATCCTTCTGACATTTAAACACATCAAATGTATATCTTAAAGCAATACTCCATTCCTCCGAATCCTTGGAAAATCTAAACACTGAGCCACTGGGTCTTCCTGATGTCCTCATCCTTTCTTTCTATTGTCATGATTCAGAACAAACCTTTCGTCAAAGGAGATCCCCAGCATTTTGCTAAACTCAACCATCCTCTCTATTTCATTTTATATCACCTCTTCTTCACTATAAATATGCTTCCCTTTTACTTGTTTTGCTAAATGCTAAATATTTGCGTTAGGGATTCAATCGCCTGCTATCTTTGAATCAGCTTGTAAGTCTGGAGCTTCTGAATTTGGGTTGAAGCTCGATTTTCCTACAAAACATATTTCTGCTTTTCCTGTCTGAAAGTTCTTTCCCAGGCTAATTTTCGCCAAATTCATGTTCCTCTTTTTTATTGATATATTTTCCGAGATGGGCATGGGATTTTCTTTGCTCCTCACCCTTGAATTATTTGCTTCATCATGGGCCTCCAAAGATTTTTCTTTGGGTCTCTGGAATTGAGACACTATTAGGCTTACATCGGTTTCATTCTTATCCGAACTTTTGAATTTTTGAGCCCCCATCTTTGTATCAATAAAATTCTCTTCATTTTGCTACAACTATTGTGTGTCTATATCCAATGTGTCTCTAATGGCATTCTTCTCAGAACTATCAGCATAGTTTATTTCTTGCTTCTTCTAAGAATCATTATCATTTCTTTGTAGATTCAAACCTGATGCTCTGGATTCATTAATTACGTTAATGTCCTTATGCAATGCTTCTTCAATTTTTGAATTAAACTCATCTCATGATTGTTCATCCTCTTCCTTGTCATGTTGGGGATATGAACCTCTGCTAAAATATTAAACATATTCTTTGTTTGAGTCCGACGAACTACAACATCGAACCGAATCATGTTTGAACCTTTTATGTTGCCACAACTCTGACCTGAAATAAATCATTACTGATTTTAATGGTTAAGATCTTCTCAATATACTCTAAGGTACAAGTCAAAAATTACACCCTTCCAAAATCAAGCATTTCCTTTTTCCACTGTGTCTTTGTCAGTTTGAACAACTTTTCCCCACAAAACTCTGATGATTGTGAAAGTTTGTTCTGCCCAAGCCTGAAGAGAAACTCCTTCACAGATCAACCAAACAAGTCTTCTAGGTGTGTTGAGGTTTCTTTTCCATGACATGACCTAACCGAACCATTGTGATAGCCAATCCTTCCCGTTCTCCGACATTTCATTCACCATTTCATTTGAAGAACATTCTAGTAGTACACGCATGCCACCAATGTGTTTTACCTTGCATGGGCCAATTGCTTCAGCAGCACATAATCGTTGTAGTGATTGTATTGTGTCAGGATTTGATACTTCCACTACTGCACATTTCTTAAGCCACAACCTTTCTTCCTTCCTTGAACTGATCTCTATGCTAGCCCATGCTTCCTTGCTTTGATATCCTGGAATTGACACTTTTGTGCCATTTCACCTTGCAGACACTACATCTGAATATTTTTGCCAATCAATTGTTGTAAGATTTTCCCAGAATGGATTTTTGTTCTTTGGAGCCAAGCTAGCGATTTACTCATTCTTCTCCATTCCAAATTTGATAATATTCACCTGAAGTTTGTATATGCCAATCCAAATATTGTTCAACTCTTTTTCTAACACTTTTGGTTTATTTGTCTTTCTGAATCTCACAAATATGAAATGGAGGCCCTTTCTTATCTCTTCCTTGCAATGTACATATTCACCAGTATTCCATATCTTTCAAAATCCTTCCATAAGTCGCCTTCTTCCCACTTATCTGCATAATTTGTAAAGAAATAGGATGTTGAGAATCTGTCTCACACTCTATTTCGCCATTCCCCAACTTGCCAAAAATTTAACACCAAGACCGTAGTACCTTAGATGTCAAGTGCATCTATTTCAGGCACCAAGCTGACGAATAAAACAACCTAATTATGTTACAAATGTCAATCTATAAAGCTCTCAAGTTAATTATTACCTTAAAAATTTTAATTGGTATAAACAAAGATGAGTTGGATTGTCAATAGTGCGCTATCAACTTAAGTCGTTTGTTGTTGTAGTGGTGACTACAAAAATATAATTCCTAACATTTATTTGGATTGTTCACATGTGTGCTGAAGCTAGACATTCTTGATGATATAAGTGGTTGACAGAGTCCATTTAATGGGTAGATATTTTTGGATTGGTTATGGTTATTTAGTAGATGTTTTTTGTAGTAATTTATGCTTATTTTATAGGTTGGTATTTGTTCGAGGATTGCATGGAAAAAGACCGAAAAATGCAGAGAAGGGGAGCATTAATGCCAAGTTGCATGGCATCACAGTGCACGGGCTTGTCAACATTGATGGCCGATTTGGCATGTGCACAGGGATGAAGCACGTAACATTACAAAGACCGAACTCTGCGACGCCACAATCTTACAAACTGAAGCCAAAACAGCGTCGCGGTTTGGCTAGTTCCCTACTTTGACAAAAAGTGTGACGACAATATAAGTTTTTGGTTTCACAAGGGTTTGGAAGGTAGTGGCCATTTTAGACGAGAAAAAAAAAAAAAACAGATTGGAGAGCAGTTTGGCAAGAAAGAAATGATGATTCAAAGGCAAGAGTGAAGAAATTCATCCTCGCACTTGAAGATCATTTTTTCTCAGCAGAGAATTAATTCTTCCTCTTTTTTCAATTTCTTTTCAATATCAGAATTTTCAATGATTATTTTGAAGGTCTCTTCCATGAGTTTCAGTAGCTAAATTCCATTTCTTTCTTAGGGGATATAAGAATCTTGTTGATTTTTTAATGCATATTTGATTTTTATCTTCAATCACCATATGTTTTAATTTAACTTTCTCTTGCAACTAATGAAACTCTATGGCTATGTGTTTATTTCTTGATATAGGTTCATCTTCGAGATAAAAAACTTGTGTTAAAAGATAGAGAGAAAATTGGCTAGATCAACTTAAGGATCGAGAAACCCAAGCATCTAGAAGGTTAAATAGACAAAATTGAGTGTAAACTCCTCTAGCTTCAGGCATAGTAATAAATTGCCTTTAAAATTAGATGGCCTTAGAATAATTTGTCCTCAAGCGAGGAAATTAGGCACCAGTACATTCACCTACAAGATAGGAAGGTGGGAAGAAGGTAAAAGTTAGATAGCATTAAGACTATATAAGAGGATATGCTCCTAGGAGAGTTCTTTGTGTTATTGACTTTTATTAGTTTCTTGAGTTATCAACTAGTTCGAATCTTAAAGTAATAGTTTAGATTTAATTAGTATTTCATTTATTTTTGTTTACAACTTAATTTCTTTCATCTTTTTTGTTCCACTCTCCTTTTTAGTTTAATTACTTGCTGCACATTCTAGCGAAGTTTAACTTGTTCAATCTCTTTCCATATTATGGATCACAAAAAGAAGTTCACAGCTACATATGTCCTTGTATGAATGGGTGGCAAATTTCATGCAAGCATGTAGGAATTGGCTGCCGGTGTAATATTCTTCTTTTTTTTTCGGCAAAATCAGATTCATACATATATAGGTTGTAATATTTTGTGTCATAGCAACTTGTTGGGGTTCTTTTAATAAAAATTTCTTGAAGTATTGATCAAAAAAATAAAGTTTAACTTGTCACTCAATTCATGTGGAGATGTTACTCTAATATTCATCACTATGTGAAAACTTGACCATTTATGCACTTGCAAATTCACAACAATGATGTCATAATTCACTTTATATTTGTCCATAACCACTTTATATCTAGTAGCCACACTAGGCTCCAACAACCCCAAAATCGAGTTTTAGGGACGAGGTATATCGTGGTTGATACCAAAACATCTTTGGAAAACTTTGAGATGGATTCGAGAGATTCGTCGAAATCATCCATGAGATCAACGCTTGTGGCTTAACACGCTTGTGGCTTAACTTGGTTCAGCCCTTGGAAGGTCTGTCCCTTGCTGGCACCTTCCAGCCTTCGGACGATCACACCAAAGTCAGAGAAACGACAACGGGACTTGGCCATACTGTTTAGTGGGTACCTACGATAGGCGATATTATGGATAAGCTTGAGGCTGTGGACGAATTAGTGTTCTCAAGCTTGGCATCTGGGTACCCCTAGACAGCTACTCAAAACATAGCAATCAGTCTCTCTTCTTAGAAACATTTAAGTTTGAAATGAAGATTAATGAGGACTAAGAAAGATGAAAAAATGTGCATTGCAACTACCATGAAGTTAAATATTGCGGTATATCGCTTACCCAATGTTTTCATATTTTTTCATTTTATCGTGTGGTATACTGCAGTATTTTACGATATTTCACATACCGCTTTTTTTATGTGTACATTTTATTCAAAAATGACAGTATATTGCAAATACTGTGAAGTATGTACAGCAGTATTTTATTTTTCACGGATGCGTGTGAGATATTTTTTTTCATTATTTTACATTAAAATATCATAAATATATAAAACATTAAAATATAATTAATACACATATCATAAATAAATATTTTTTTTGGTTATTTTTTTTAGTTAACATAAAAATTTAAATGTTACTTTGACCCAGCTAGGAACTTAATGTGATATTAGAAAATGTATTTTTATTATTAAAGTATTATTTTTTTTCTCTTATATCAATAAATTAGTTTCTTTCTGAGTATTATTTATTTTGTTCTATATATAACATTTTTCTATGTTTTTTGTATTAAAAAAAATTTTCTATCACATATATTTTATTTATATTTGAAAAATTATGATGAGATAAATTAGAATAAATATAAAATTGTAAAAAAAATTTATGTCATCTTAAAATAATATTCTAACATTTTTTTATGAAAACGGTCACAGTATATGGCACAATATGCTATGCGGTATACCTTAAAAATTTGAGGTGTGATATAACTAGCGGTAATGGTATCTAACACTTTGATTACCACTCACTTTTTGCACATAAGTTAAGAAAAATAAAAAGAATAATATTAAAATATTGCAAAGATTTTGAGAACCTAAAATAGTCAATGTTGTAAAGAAAATTCGATAAGTGGAGTAATTATTATTTTTGGTAAAAAGAAAGTCTTTGGTAGGGCATGAGTTCAATTATGATTCCTATCTTTTAGGATAGAATTCGGATAAGACAATATGCTACCAAACAGTTTTTGGAATGGAATTGGCCATTCCAACGCATAAAACAAACCTGCCAATTTCACAAGTTTTTTAAAAACAGATTGGTAGTGTAATCTCTTACCCAATTCTTCCTAAAAAAAAAATGTATCGTAATTCAACATACAATATATTCACTACCACAAAGTTTTTATTGAGTCAACCGTATTTGAAATGTAATTTCCTGCTTGAATTTAAAAACAATTTTTTTAAGAACAAAATTCTAATTAATGATGAAGCCGCTTCGAACATAGTATTTGACTCAATTTTATTGGATGGATTTGGTTTGTTATTATATACTGCTGCAATACGAACACAAACAAATTAGTTACAAACTATCACCGATCTCGTTCCAAATTCTTACCCCACAATAGGGCAGACTCGATAACTAGCAAGAGCCATAAATGCTATACTGATCGTTTGATCAAATTTTGTTAGCTGTGTGGCTTAAGGGGGTTTTCTAACTAACTTGCCTGTGTTCAAACCTAATTGTTGGTAATGGCCTTTTTCTTATCCGTTCATATTCAATACAGGGTTTGAGCTTTTTATAAGTGTGAAAATAAATATTATTAAAATAAATGGAATACAAATTTATCAGTTTCAGAAAGATACCTGACCAACGATTTGGACCCTACATCCTGCTCTCCACTCGAAATCCTAAATAAATCTCCCCAGTTTTAAAGATTCAAACACCCCCTACATATACCAGTAAAATACAAAATTTTAGTCTCAAAAGTTCCAGTACCAACACCCAAAAAAATAAAAATAAAAATCTAGTTTTTAACCATTATTTCAATCTTTTCAATTCACATTCCATTGATGATCCTTTTGGCCTTCATATCCATTCTTCTTACGCCCCTTTTTCTATTCCTTAGCTTCATTGTAATTTTAAAAAATTCTCAATGCAAGTTCCCCACAATCGTTAAATTACACCTTTGTAAGATTGGTAATGTTGCTTTCTTGATTATTAACCCCGGGTTCAAAACTCCTACTATTCTCGTTGACATGATCCAATGACCCATCAATTGAAGAACTTGAATCAATAGAACTTGCTCCCTTATCAAGCTCAACAACGATTTTCTCAGGCCATTTTTCCCTCCCAAATCCAAATCCAAATCCAAATAAGTTAGAGAAAGCCTGACCTTATTTTGCATTTTTTGCCGCCACCTATGTCACTTCCAAAATTAGCCAAAGAATGTCCGTTATCCCTGCCTCATAATATTATACTCTCTTCATCTCATATTTTTTGCACTGTATTATTTTTTGGGTTGTCTCAAATTCTTTGTACCGTTTCCTTTTTAGTAAGTTTTCCTAAACAACTTTACAATTATACCCCCATCCTCATCTACTCTTCTCTTGTTCGTTTTGAACATTCTCTATTCCTCCAATCCTCTTGTTGGCCACTGCTGGCATGGTCAAGGCGGCCAATCAAGGTGGCGGGGAGAGGAGATCAGGCCAGCGAACGACGGGGTACATTGGAAGTGAGAGGCTATAAGGCGATGAGGCGACAAGGCGATGAGGCAAGGACATCGAGGAGCCCAAATCGATGAGATGAGGAGAAGATCGAAGGGGTTTAGGCTGGGAATCGTGAACGGCGATCATCGATTTGATGAGGGTGAAGGCGAAAGCTAGGAGGTGGAAGTTGAGACAGTTAGAGATTAGTACTCTGGTGACGGTCGAAGACCCGTCAGAGGCGATGAAACGCGGTTGCACTGCTGGGTGGGGACGTGACAAAGGTAACAAATCGCATTGAAGACCCGTCGGAGGTGATGAAACGCGATTGCACTATTGGGTGGGGATGCGATAGAGGTGACGAATCGCTGGCGATTTGACGGTGGTTGTGCTGTGGAATAATTGGCGGTTGTGCTGCGAGAATCACTGTGGATTGAGGATGGGGTGGACTAACAAGGTTGAGCAAATTTGAAATTTTTGTTTGAATCGTTTACATTCAAGATGTTTGAGAGATAAGGGATGGGAGGGTAGAATTGTCCAAGATGTTAAAATTGTTACTCACTTAAAAAATTGTGCAAAGTCAAATGTTGCGATCAATGTGGGACGGAGGGAGTAATACTTAGAGAGTTTGGGTATTGTAATATTAATTTTATGCTGATGGAAAAAACATGTGATGTTATTGTACAAAATGTAAAATAACTCATTAAGTTAAGACATCTAATGACAATATCCGCTATAACAAAATGGGTCATTAGTGACATTTTTTTAAACTTTTACCGGTGTTTTTGAAATGCAGGAAGACCTTTCCTGACAATTTCGGAACACCACAAAAATATGCAACCTAGGAACATGTTGGTAAAGGTTTCAGGTTTTTTCCTGTGTTTTAGAAACACAGGTAAAGTACAATCATTAGTAACACTTCTGATGAGAAATGTGGGTAAAATGACTATGTTTAGTTGCTTTTTTCTTTTCTGTAAAACACCATTAATGTATTGCATTTAGTAGCATTTTCATTGAAAAAACGTCGGTAATGTACAGATCATGTTGAAATTTTCCAACATTTGTATAACAAAATGCTGTTATTAAAGGGTAATTGAAATACTAATTTTCTCTTTTGGCATATCATTGTCCACTTATTTCTTAGTAGAAGGTCAAAATACTATATTATTATCTTCAATAAAAATTATGAGAAAATTCATATTGCATAATGAAATTTTTTAATTAATAAAATTTGTGCAATAAATTCATACATGTAGAAACTCTAGATATGAAAATATGATTTTTTTTTCATTGTTGTAGTCATGCCCTTATAACTCACATCCATACATCTACAAAGAAGTAAAAGTAAAACTAAAGGTTGGAGCTCCATGAATGCACATCCATCTCCAAAAGCTGTATAAGTGCTGCATCAATTCCTACTGCATCAATGTCGAAAATCTATACAAAATATTGACAAGAGTTAGACAAATAGATCAAAACAAATAATGATGGAGGTTGTTAAACAAATATCAACAAAAAATTGCAGAGTCCTAAAAGGGAAGCACATGCAAGCCACCACATGCTAACTTTTTAAGCCTAATCTTCCAACTGATTGGCAATCTTTTATGATTTTATCTGTATCTAAGATTACATTTACACCTTAAAAAAATACAAACAAGTGCTCATATATATGTATACCTCAAACACAAACAGAGTACTCCAATTTGAATTTAGCAGTAGCAAAGTGGGCTACATGTTATCGTCCTCTTTTCTGGGTGTTGTCATACAAACAAAATAAACTAATCATCCTTTATAGGAGAAGTCAAAATTTTCCACAACAAGGAAATCCTTAAAGGGGAAGGGAATTAGGATATAGGTGTACATCAAAATGATAAAGAAAAACTTGGAAAAAGAAAAGGAAAATAACACATTCTGTTTATTTATTTTCATTGGCACAACAAGCTATCCTGCCTTCAGACTCTGGACTAAAATCTTAAAGGGGGAAAGTGATTTACCTTGAAGCCTTTTACTTGACATTTACTCATCAACATGAAACATCATGTTCTGCTTGGACTTTTTTTTATCCGATAAAATAGAATGCAGCAATAAATTATCTCATGTTTGACGTGATCATAAAAGATAACTAGTTAAAGTTTGGCCTTTTGTAGAAGTAAAGCCACTTGTTCCTCCAACTTCTCCAAACGAGCATTTTTCCTTCACATGTTTCTACAGATTTTCAACACAATCATCTTTCTCTTTCATTTCATGTCTCATCTCTTGCTTCTCACTTTGAAGTTGTTGTACCTCTATGGACTTAACATGGGCAACATGTGATCAAGAAGTTGACCCATAATAAGAAGAAGGAGGTGGGCCCTTTCCTATGTGTAAAGGCTCGCCTAGTGTTTTCTCTACTTTGAATATCGAAGTAAGTAAATCCCAAGTTATTTTATGGAAATAATTTTTGTTAATCAAGGAAAGCAAGCTAAGTAAGGTTAAGTTGAATTCCAATGTGTAATTGGCACCTAAAGGGCAAATAGGGCAAAATGGTAATTTTGACCAAAGTTAGTGGTATGAGCGTAATTTCAATGAAATTAGGTTCATGCAAGTATTTTTAGGTAAATAACTTAAGACCATAACTATTTCTAATCATTTGCATCAAAAGTGAAAGTTAAGGGTGGAAAATGCACTAAATGAGAACTTAAGCTATTAAGTCTTATAATGGCTTAAGTGACTTAAGGGCGAAGTGTGTGGGTAAGAAAAAACTTTCAATGGGACCAAGGAGTGTTGGTGTAGGAAGATTTTAAGTGGCCTATGTGAATCAAAGTTAAGTTTGAGAGACAAAGTGTCAAGTAGAAGAGATTTGGTTTAAGTGGAGTAGTTGGCTGTATAATAGAAGGAGGATGGCATTATTCATCATCTCCTCCATTTTCCATTTTGGTGGATCTCTCTCCTTCATAGCTCCTCCTCATCAAAGCTCCCAAATCACCCAAATTCCATGAAATTTAAAGTCCTAAAGCCAGCCCAAGAAGCCCTTACCTCATTTTTTGTGTATTTGGTACATTTAGAGTTGTTCTTGTAAGTTTTTTGTTCAAACCCAAAGGTAAACATCTTTGATCATTGTGGGTTATTTCTATACTTGTTAAATGGTTAGAAATGATCTTAATTTTGTGCCCTTAGTGTCCAATTTGGTTGAACTCAAGCTTACAACTTAAAGGAACTCCATTGGAGCTCAAGTGTGTTTGTTGCTTGTTTCTTGCTTTAAGGATGATTTAAGGAAAGAGATTTAAGTTAATTCAGCTCAAATAATGCATAGTAATGTAGTATTACATGTTTGAATGAAGTATAAATAAGACCCATGTGAATTGGCTTTGGGGATTGAAAGATTGACCAAGTTTCGCGCATGATAGCATGCTATCAAGTAATATTGGAAGAGTATTGGTAATGGATACACGATTTGGCGACCGGCAACGTGAGTTGGCGACGAGCCGCTGGTGATCTTCTAGGGAACCCGAGAATTGATGCCTTTGGTGACACGTTGCTGATGGCATCACCAAGGCATAAGTCCCTTAAGCTCGGCACCTTAAGGATGTCTCAATCTCTCCGTTATCATCCTTAGGCCATTTTAAGATGTTTCGTAGCCTCAGTTTGATCTAGAACTCATTCCTAAGTTGGGAATTATGCATTATTTAGGTGGTAGCTAAGTGGTGTGGTTAAGGTAGGGTAAGCAATGGTGGCTAAGGAGGTTAAAGTGCTTAAGTTACTAAGGGAGCACTAAGGGGATTAAGGCAGGTTTCAGATTCTTTGTTGGCCCAAGTAGGAGGTCATAGACCTTAAGGCAATGAAAAAACAACCCAAAAGGATCCCAATCATTCCTTGTGGATTGGTAAGTAAGCTACTAAGGAGCCCTAAGCTAAGCTTGAAAAGCTTGGTAAGTTAAACCACATAAGGCAGCTACCCTATGCAATAAGTTAAAAAAAGAGATAGATAAAGAAGGAGTAAGCAGTGACTTAAGTAACTTGTCAGTGGCGGGAAAGGGTTGGGTAAGTGACGACTTACTCTAAGGCACCTATAAGAGGACTTCATAAGGTTGGTTAAGTGCTAACATAGGATATGAATGCCAATATCCAAGTACCCCACCCATATGAGCTCACGGCAAGTTTGGTGAATCTTCGGGTGTAAAGAAGTCCTAAGTGCATTTGCATGTGCATATTTCATTCATTCATTCATCCATCCATCCATTATTTGCATTGTTTGTTGTTATTCTTATTCTTGTTTCTGGTTATGTTGGTGGTTGGTTACTTTGCTTTGTATGTTATATATTTATGTTTGTCATGCTTTGCATGCTTGTATTTGTTTCCTCCTACAAGTACCGAATCTCTTATTGAGTACTTAGCTCGTAAGTGTTGTGTAGGTTTTAAGCGGACTAGTTGGGCTTAACAATTGTTAAGAGACAGATGTTAAGGTTAAGTTTTATTGGTTTGAAGGTATTCTCTAAGCAGAAAACTTTACATTTCTAAGCTATTTGTAGCATAAGCTAGTACTAACCAAAGTGTTTGTCTTATAGTTTGAGATAAAGTGAGTACAAGGAAAGTATGGCTCATCACTTGAACCTAGCTTGCTTGGGTGAAAAGCTAAGGATGGATTTTAGTAGATATATGTTGTTTCTTGTATATATATGGTATTTTCATACAAAGAGATTGCCTCTACTAGCATCCATTAGTGTGTATAACACTAGAGTTACATTTTGCTGCATATAACATTGATATGTATGTACATAGTTGTTACTTGACGTTAAAACAACTAAAACTTTACGCTCTGTTTTTTTTGAATTGTGTTTTTATGAACTGCTGTGGCACTGTTTTCAATTGAGTTTTTATTTATTGTTATCGCATAGCCAAGACAATGCATGCATACTTCCTATGCAGGATAGGCTAAGTAACTAGTTGCACGTAATGATTTAAGATATTTCACGAGTAACAACTAGCAAATTATAACCTAAGTGAAATAATAGTTCTCAAATAGCCTACCAGTGTTAGCAAATTAGGGCACTAGAGTTTTGTTCCGCCACACTATGCCTCTAGCACGGCAAGGGAAATCCTTGCCCATAACTTTTACAAAAGTGGAATCTTTGAGTTAGTAAGACAGATATTATATTTTTAAAACATTGTTAGTAGTGGTAAATGAACATTTATTACCTGTAGCTGCTGTGAAATCAGATCGATGGGCTAACCGGCCTTTTTGCGTCTATGAGTATGAGACCACCACTCATCAAATGATGGCTCAACTCTATCTAGGGCTTTTTTCTGCACAACTTTAGGTATCATTAAAATTTTAAGTAATTAATAAATCATAAAAAAATTATAATGTATGGAAGGGAGAAGTTGGTACCATACAATCCCAGTGCATCTCGCCTGGGATTGAGCCTATCGTGTGCTTCGGAACAAGGCTTGAGCTATCCGCTATGTGCTTGGCATGGGAACCAACCTCTGATAGCTTCTTCCATCTTTCCTACTCCTACTGGTCACACAACTGATTCCATACCTGCTGACTATAGCAAGAGGGAACATGTGGCCGCAGTAAATTGTAGTCAGGGTTGGTGAAGAAGTCGGGGATCTTCTGAATTGCAACGGACCTCCAATGATAGATGGGATTTTGCACGGACTACGAATAGTAGTCGAACACAATCTGGTGGATGAGGCCAAAGTCTCTGGGGTCCCATTTATAGTAGTTCTAAAATTTCACAAAAAAGAAAAAAATATCAATTAGTCCATATACAAACTATTGTTTAAAAATGTACAGCAACCAATTACCTCTAACTTGGTGATGTGCTCCTCTCGTGCAGCTCAAGATGCATGTGACCAAGATATACAACTTTCATCCCACAACCTCACATAAATGGAGGCTACAGTGGAACGAACGGAGTCATCAGTGAGTAACCTGTAACAAATGATGATTATAGTAAGATATATATATAAAGTGATGTAATTAAGAACAACATATAATTATATCAACAATTAATTTTGTAGGAGTTGGTAACACTTACTCTCGAGGAACGATCATCAGACAGTCCTGCGGAAGTGGAGGTGGTGGTAAGTCAACTACCCGCGGGCCTCGCCCTCTAAAGAATGGGGCCCCATCAGCTGGCTGCACGTCATGTGCAACGGCTGGGCCGCCATCAGCTGGCTGCTGCTGTGGCGGAACAGGGCCCCAGTGCCCTGAATTGCTAACACTGGTAGGCTCTAGGGAACTATGATCCCACTTAAGTTACAGTTGGCTAGTTATTACTTGTAAAATACCTTAAATCATTACGTGCAACTAGTTACTTAGCCTACCCTGCATAAGAGATATGCATGCGTTGTCCTGGCTATGCGGTAATAATTAAATTAAAACTTCATCGAAAACAGTGCCGCGGCAATTAATGAAAACATAAATCAAATAAGCCAAGACATAAATCTTTAGTTGCTTTAACTTCAAGTAACAACTACGTGCATACATATCCAACTCATATGCACCCAAATGTAACTCTAGTGTTATACACACCAATGGTCATTAGTATAGGCAATCTATGTATGAAATTACCATACATAATAAAAGAAGCATCTTCTAACTACTAAGATCCATCCTTAGCTCTTCACCCAAGCAAGCTAGCTTTAAGTGATGAGCCACACTTTCCTTGTACTCACTTAGCCTCAACTGTAAGGCAAACACTTTGGTCAGTACTTACTTATGCCGTAAGTAACTTAGAAAACATGGAGTTTCCTACTTAGAGAATACCTTTGAACCAATAAAACTTAGCTTTAACAGCTGCCCCTTACCAACTGTTAAGCCCAAACAAAACCGCTTAAACCTGCACAACACTTAAGGGGTGAGTACTCCAAAGTACTTAGTAAGGGATTAGTACCTGTAGGGAAAAGCAATGCATGCACACAAAGCACAACAAGCATATAAATAGACAGCATTCAAAACAAAACAAGCAATCAACAAGATAACCAGAAGCCGGAAAATAAACAACAAACAATGCAAGTGATGGATGGATGGATGGATGAATGAGTTATGCACATGCAAATGCACTTAGGACTTCCTTACACCCGTAGGTGCTGGACTTGTCGTGAGCTCTTATGACTAGGGTACCTGGATACTGGCCCTCGTATCCTATGCTAGCACTTAACTACTAACCCCTTGAAGTCCTCTTACGGGCACCTTAGAGTAAGACCTTGCTTACTCAACCTTACCCGCCTTGACGAGCTACTTACAATAAGTTTCCACTTACTCACTCCTTACCTGTCTCTTCCCTTAACTTATTGTGCAGAGTAGCTACCTTATGTGGTTCAACTTACCAAGCTTTTGAAGCTTAGCTTAGAGCCCCTTAGTGGTTTACTTACCAAACTATAAAGTTTGGTTGGGATTCTCTTGGGTTTCCTTTTCATTGACCATAGGTTTATGACATTCTACTCGGCCAACAAAGAGTCTGAAACCCGACTTAATCCCCTTAGTGCTCACTTGAGAACTGAAGCACTTTAACTTCCTTAGCCATCACTACTTACCCTTCCTTAACCACACCACTTAGCTACTACCTATATAATGCATAATTCCCAACTTAGGAACGAGTTCTAGACCCAACCGAGGCTACGGAACATCTTAACTTAGCCTAGGGATGGAAACCGAGAGTTTGAGACACTCTTAGGATGCCCGGAGCTTAAGGGCAAAATGCCTTGGCGGCGCCATTGGCGACGCGTCGCCAAAGGCATGAGCATTCGGAGAACTTTCGCATTTCTCGGCGACGCGTCGCCAACTCGCGTCGCCAGTCGCCAATGGTGTCAAAACTGGCGACGCATCGCCAATGCTTTCCAGCATTGCACGACAGCGTGCGTTCTTGCACGAAAACTTCTCAAACTCCTTCATCCCATAACCAAATCACTTGGGTCTTGTTTCTAATTCATTCCCACACAAAAGACTACATTTCTATGCATTATTTGAGCTTAATTAACTTAAATACCTTACCTCAAATCATCTTGAAAGCAAGAACAAGCTATGAGCACCTCCAAGCTCCAATGGGTTCCCTTGAGTTCCAAGCTTGAAATCAACCAAATTGGACACCAAGAGCACGAAGTTAAGACCATTTCTAACCATTTAACAACCTTAAAACTAACCCATAAGGATCAAATACGTTTACCTTTGGGTTTGAACCAAAAACTTGCAAGAACAACTCCAAATGCACCAATTCCATCAAAAATGAGCTAAGGGCTTGTTGGGATTGCTTCGGGACCTTCAAATTCCATGAAAACTTGAGTGATTTGGGAGGTTTGGGGGGTAGAAAGCAAGGGAGAAAGAAGAGCTACAAAAATGGCTAATGGGGGAGATGATGAATAGTGTCATCTCCTCCATTTAAACCAATTTAGCCCAAACTTCTTCCTCTTGTCACTTTGGCCCTCAAACTAAATTTTGAATCACTTAGGCCACTTAAACACTCCCATTTTTATCACTCCTTGGTCCCAAAGAAAGGTTATTCTTACCTAAACACGCTGCCCTTGCGTCACCTAAGCCATTATAAGACATAATAGCGTAAATTCTTACTTAGTGCATTTTTCACCCTTAACTTAAGCTTTTGGTTCAAATGGCTATAACTTCCTATGGCCTTAACTTAACTAGCTCAAAACACTTGCATGGACCTAATCTTACCAAAATTACGATCATGCCACTGACTTGGGCCAAAATTACCATTTTGCCCTTTTTGCCCCTTAGATGCCAATTACTCTTTGGAATTCAATTTAACCTCAACTAGCTTGCTTTCCTTGCTTAATACTACTTGTTGAGGGAAAAATACTTGGGATTCACTTACCTCGACATTTAATGAAGAGGAAGTATTAGGAGAGCCTTTACAGCTGCTGCTGATGCTGACTCGAGTGTAGGCCGGTAGATAAGTGTGTATACCAATCCCATCTGGATCAAGGAATGAATTAGGATCGAGTTCCTATGTATGCTACCCGATCCCTGTATTCTGGTAATGAGATGACCCAGATATTCCACTCATATCTGGGTAATATGCATCAGGTTGCGTGTCTCGAAACTGCTGAAATGCGGAGCTCGATGCGCCAAATGTCTAAGGCACATAAGGTCTACACAGAGGAGTATATGGCACCTGGATCTGTGGCTGGGTCTGTGCCACCAGGGTCTGAGCCTGGGTATGTGGCAATAGGGTCTCTGGCACCTGAGTCTGAGTGTCAGTTTGTGACACCTGTGTACGTGTCACAGCAGACTGTTGTGGACCCCGACTACGCCGCGGGTCATGTAAGTCCTTGGTTGAGCCTGTGCTCGAGCCTGACTGTCTGGGGCGAATCATCATAAAATTAAAGTGTAACATGTTTTTAACTTTTTTAATCATTGCAAAACTGTTTGTTACATAGATAGGTAATACTAAATTACCATTACGTCATAGTCTTTTATTTATAAATGACCATTACTACACTAACATTTACTTATTAAATTTCATTATTTCAGTAAAATCATTAATTTTTAAATTGCCATCATTTCAATACCATTTGTGTAGTAACAATTTTTTAAAATTATCAATTATTCGACATATACTTATTTATAAATTACAATTATTAAACTAGCATTAACTGATTATACTAACATTACTGAAGTAACATTATTGTACTAACTTTAACTAAGTACACTAACATTATTGAAGTGACAACAATATTACTCTAATATTATTAATGTAACAGTTTTTTATATTAACCACATACATAGTAACATGCTTTTGTATAAATATAACTTACCATTATTACACTAAAAATTATTTATAACTAACCACATACATATTACTAACACTATATATAAAATTACTTAAAACATATAATATAAAAATTGGCATTGAAAAATATAACATGCAATACATGCATTATGTCAACAATGACTATATATAATAACAAACATTAATTATATAAGAAAAAACTACTTAAAAAATTAAAAATACCTGGTTGAAGTAGCTCTGGAGAGGATTTTGGGAGTGGGTTTGGAAGAGAGCGTCACAGAATAGAGGGAATGGAGTTGTGAGGAACTAGAGACTTCCCACAAATTTAAAGGGAAAATGCAACGGTTAAGCTACCTAAGTGTCCTGTGATTTTCCTGCACTTTTCAAAATTGTGCTATGGTTTTTTTATGAAAATTAAAAAATGTCTCAAAAGCATAGGAAACAAAAAATTTAACCTTCCCACCATTAATTGGCTTCCCGCCTTGTGTCCTATGGATTCTTAGCTTTCGTCCAACAATTTTATGACAGCTGTTTTGTCCTACGCTTTTGCTACTTATTTTAAATATTAACTCAAAACTGTCGGATAGCGCACTACCCTAGGTAATATTATCCTCCATCTTTCCTACGATTTTTTAAAACTTTGTTAAAACCGTCGGTCATCACCTACACTTTTCCTATATTTTTTTAATCTTAACTTAAAACCCTCGGACAGAGCGCCACATCATTGTTGTATAATATTTATATTTAAATTCATATATATATATATATATATATATATAATGTGTATATATGAACTAATTACTATGTTTGGAAGTTAATTGGTTCACTTTTTTTAGTTTAAGAATAAATGAAAATATTTATGTTTGGAATTTAAATTTATGGATTTAATTTATATGGTCAGATTGAATCTCCCAAATTTATTAACATTATTATCATTTTTTTTAATAGCATGCAATAATTTTTGGACAGAAAAAAATTGATATATTCATTTCAACGTAGGTAATTAGATATGTGATGATTAAATTTGATAAATTTAATATCTTTTCAGTCCAAAATACAAATGCATTCAAAGTTATATTACGACTTCAAATAAAACATGCAGATGTTTTAAACAATTACACTTAATCAAATATCCTCCTTCATCTGACTTTAAAGTATCGAATGATGCCTCATCATCTGATGTATCCCCATCGGCTTGTGTGACCTCAATGTTCTGATCCATGTCTTGCACGATTTCAAAATAACATGTGAAATTGACAAGTATGTTAATCTCATCGAGGACAATGCCATCAGTTGTTAGCATTGGTACTTCACTTGAAATCGTTTCTTGGAACGGCTCGTCTGTGGTTTCTAACACACGTGTTTGCCCATCAGACATTTCCTCATTGTCCTCAGACCGATCATTAAAATTATTCGATGAACAATCGATGAAAGCTCGTGCCTTCGTCTTAACCACCGGCCGCCACTGATGAAGAGTCTTGTTAGGTACTCACAATAGTAAACTTTTTAAGCCTGTATTGCAAAGATACAAGGCTCAGGTGGTGATAATCTAGACTTCCATTTAATGTCAACAACACTAGTATGTGTGCAACTTCAAACACCATGTGTCAGATCAAACCAAGTGCATTTGAACAGTGTCATGACTTCATACCCACTCCCGTGGTACTCAATACATATAATCTCATCAATAATGCCATAAAAATCATACCCACTGGATCCCCATGTCTCACCCTTCACGCAAACACCATAATTCTATGTCATTTTGTCTTTGCTGTAGGATTGTGTGTGGAAATGAAAACCATTACAATACATCCATTGTATGAAATGCCAACTCGAATAGGACCACGGGCTAATTACACAATACGAGGATATAATTTATCCTTGAAACGGTTAACCTAAAAATAGATAGTTAATATAATAACATAACTACATAGTATATACAAATAGAACACAATTAGGTACATAAAAATTATCACGCCATGATACTCACGTATAATGAGAACCATTCGGTCAAATGTTCATCTCGATAACTTTGTAATTCACTTTCATTGAATTGGGGAAATCTTGTTGATATATAAGAGTCAAAGTGACTGAAATGATAACTAGTCAATAATGAATTAAAGCAATCCGCTTGATATAAAAACCTTCATAGTTGTTTACATATATGGCACTTGAAAATCGATATAATCTCATTGCAATTGCGCAAAGTATAGATATGCATTTGATGTCTCTAAGTGGGATCAAGTAAGCGTTGTTGCCCGCGGTTAAGTATGTTACGACATCTTGTATTGAAGATAGATAACAATTGACCCTCAACATGAGCCACAGGAATATCAATATCACCATTTCGTGGGACCCTATTTATCCATGTAGGAATATTTACTTCAAAGTAATGGCTATAGAATGTAGATATTTCCTGGACCAAGTATGATTCCACAATTGAACCTTCAATTGCAGCTTTATTTCTAGCCTTTCTCTTCAATGACCACATTAGTCTGCCAAGTTAAAAAAATATACAATTAATGACATATAATATGCAAAAATTATTGACATATAATATATGAAAATTATTGATAGAGATATAAATGGAAATCCAAAATTACCTTTCAAATGGATACATCCATCGAAATTGAACTAGAGCACACAACTTTGCTTCATGAGGGAGGTGGATGACAAGATGTTCCATCGAATCAAAAAAGGCAGGAGCGAATATCTTTTCTAGCTTACATATGGTAACCACTATATTCTGCTCTAACTATTGTTTGTCATCAAATCGAATCCTACTTGTGCATAATGTTCTAAAAAATGAACAAAACTCAAAAATCATCTCCCATATAGGACCTGACATATACCCACGTAATGCAATAGGAAACAACCTCTGCATTAGCACATGATAATTATGGCTCTTGAAGTTATAGAATGTACCGTCACTCAAGTTAACCATACGGCCCAAGTTGGAGGCATACCCATCAGGCATCTTTATCGTTCTCAACCATAGAGTAACTTCTTTTATATGTTCCTGACTCAACGTATAAGATGCTTTTGGTCTCATACATTTCCCCCTAATATTTCATAAATTTAGTTCACGTCGTATATTTTTAAACTCCTTAAGCGAAAGGCGAGAATTCAAGTTATCTTTTTTTTTCCCACGTATATCCATAAAAATATTAAAAATATTCTCGAAACAATTTTTTTCAATATGCATGACGTCCAAATTATGGCGAGCTAACAAATGCTTCCAGTATGGTAACTCCTAGAATATACACCACTTTAACCAATTATGCCACTCTCCAAACCCTGTAACTCAGTATTTATCATATGAAGAGCCAAACAAAGGAAAACAATACCCAACTAACATATCATGAATTTCCTCACCTGATTTATATGGACTAGCGACAGCACTAACCTTTTTCCCTGGGATGAATGATGTTACATTCGAACAGAATGTGTGATTATGCGGTAAAAAAACCTTGTGACAATCAAACCAACATGGCTTTCTGCATTTCTTCAACATAAATGTGTGAATTTCATCTATGCAATATGAGCACACAAGCTTACCATGGGTACTCCAACCTGAAAGGTTTCCTAGTGCAGGAAAATCATTAATTGTCCAAAATAAACATGCCTTCATAAAAAAATTTTGTTGTCGATAACTGTCCCATGTAACAACCCCTTCCGACTATAAACTTTTGAGCTCTTTAATCTATGGTCCTAAAAATACATCAATGTTACGTCTTGGTGCTCTAGGACTAGGAATTAGGAGAGTCATAAAAATGAAGGGTTCTGTAACGACCCAAGTCCAGAACTGGTCAACGAAACACTTGCCCACACCACATGGGCTATCCTTTGGAAAAGGATAAGTGCTAGGTACTTAGGAATGAACTCTTAGTATAAGGAAGTTCCCCCGTCCCATACCGGCAGACATAACCACATACTTTGAACCAAACCTAGCTCTGATACCATCTATAATGACCCAAGTCCAGAACCGGTCAACGGAACACCTGTCCACATGTGGTGTGAGTAGGTGTTGCGTTAACCAGTTTTGGACTTGAGTCGTTACAGATGGTATCAGAACCGACTCCGGACCACGATGGTGTGGCATAATAGGTATGCACATGCATCGTCTACCAGAACTGATCCTGGATTAGAGAGGCTACTTGGCTGAGGGCAAAGTAGTTCGATTAGAGAGGTTACTTGGTCCGGGCAATCAAGTAATCCGATTGACCCCAACCTGGATTAGAGAGGTTACTTAGCCGAGGGCAAAGTAGTCCGATTAGAAAGGTTACTTGGTCCGAGAAACCAAGGAATCTAATTGACCCCAACGAGGATGTTAGGTACATAAAGGAGGGAGTTTGTAACACTTCCATATCCCACATGGGTGAATTGTGGGAAGCCTTATATGGATATATAGGCTCCAATTCCATAACATAAGCACCTATTGCTTATCCTTTTCTAAAGGATAGCCCATGTGGTGTAGGCAGGTTTTGTTGACCAGTTCTGGACTTGGGTCGTTACAGGTTCTTTCATACACAGTTCCGGTAGAAGATTGTAAATAACTATAAAGATTGGTCATATCGTGTATGTTCCACCAATAACATTATTCGGACTAAATCCATCGGTACACAATCCGAGCCTAACATTTCTAATTTCATTAGTGAATGATGGGAATGTTTGATCTACATGACGCCACACTTCAGACTGACATGGATGACTCATACTTCCATCATTGCTAAGCATGCCAAGTCATGTGAGTCGCTGTTTTTTATGACATGTACAGGCACTTCAACGCGCTGGTTATTGGTAGATACCGTAACAATTTCTTGGGAATCAACATCTTTCATCTGGAGATTAATATTTCTTTATATCTACTGCTCCCACATTCACAACAATGTGTTAATTTCTCATCTTCCCGATAAAATAGCATATAGTTATTCTCACAGGTATGAATTTTTATATATGGCAACCCACGTCCTTTTGTGAGCTGTTTCACATCATATAGGGTGGATGGGAGTCTATTACTTTCAGGCAACATTTTTTTCATAAGCTCCAGTACTCCATCGAAACAATGATCCGTCATATTAAACTCACTTTTGCAACTTAACAATTGAGTCATTGCAGACAATCATGCTTGTTTAGTGCACCCATCCCACAACGGTGCATTTGTATCATCTAACAAATTATAAAATTGTTGTATAGTCGGATTAGGTAGCCTCTCCCTCATTTCAGACACATTGAACACATTATCATTATTATCACTAGCATTATCAGCTTCTTTGAGATCAACATTGATAAACATTTCATCCACCAACATTCTTTCACTATTTCCAGATCTTACATTCAATGATAACGAACATATTGATTCACATACCATTTGTTCATACGCATTTACACTACTTGATTCCCCACTTATCCCTCCATATAAGTGCGATGGAAAATAGCTACAAGGCACACTGAAATTGTGCAAATTGCTATCATATTGTTCATTGTGACAGTGCCATATGTAATAGTTTGACGTAAATCCATATCGAAACAAATGCTCTCTTACTTTCGCTTATATTCTATAAAATCTATTATTACATTTGGAACAAGGGCATTTAATCATTTCTAACTCCTTCACACTACATGCAAACTGTAAAAAATCATTAAAACCAGCCATAAATTCAGAATTCATATACCCATCTGTATCTGTCCTTTGGTACATCCACTCACGTCCATTGCCAGCAATTTGGTTCCCTTGTAAAATAAACAGTAAAAACCCTCAACATAAATACAAAACAAATTTATTAAATTTCATATTATATAAATATAGTAAAAATGTAAATGAATTACTTATATATGTAATGCATACATGTCAACTTTCCATAACTAAACATCTACTTCATTAAGGTAAGGGCCCTACTCCATTGAAAGTTGCATAAGCAATAAAGCATTTTAACTGTTCCATTGTAGGAGCATATCATGTAAATTTTGGCAGCATTTCCTTTTAGTTCTCATTCACAGTGTTTCTCAACAATATCAACTTATTGAGAAATACACGATGGGAACAATTTGGGAAATAGTTTACCAAAATTCACAAACTACTACTACGAAATGAACACATTAATTGCAATACTGCTTATGCAACTTTCAACTGTCCAACTTAGACAATCCATGATTATGTTAATCACAAATATAACTTAATCAAATACATTTTGTTTCCCCACAATCTGAATCAGGCCAATATTATATTTGTCATCAACACAATCATGGATGAAGAATATAAGGTATAATAAATAAATACTTATTATACAACAACATGCTATCATATAAATCAACTACCTAAAACAACATAACTATATCTTCTAAAAAACAAGGAATTACCATTTAAATCACTAACCCTTAAATTATTTTGAAACACCTCGATTGAGCTGAGGAAGATTCTAAAACATAAGTGAAAATGGATGCCGAAAGAGTAGCACAGACGAACTAGAGAAGAGGGGGGAAGGTGGGTATTTATAAGCAAAATCTGTAGCAAAATCTTAAGATACATATGAAAAGTCAAACTGCAAGACTGGTGTAGCAAATATTTAGTAATTTACGTCAAAAAAACGTAGGAAAAGTAAACTGTAGGAAAATCGAAGGAATAAATTTCCTACATTTTTAAGATGCCTATATCCTCGTTTGTCTCAAAAGTGTAGGACAAGGATTTGCAGGAAAAGCGTTGGACAACATATTCGACCTTTTCTTGCACATGTGGTCCCTACCTATTTTATTCGCATAAAAAGCATCAGATGCTTTGGCGCCATAATTTCCCGCCATCCTATTCTGACAGATGTCCTACGGTTTTATCTGTCATAATTTTATTGAATGAAAACCGTTGGACAAAATTTTTTGTCCGACGGTTTTCTTGCGAATATTTTTCCTATGCTTTTTTTTGTAGGAAATTGATGTAGGAAATACTCTTCTTCCTCGTAGTGGGTGGCGATTGATACTACATCGATGAATGACTTGAGGGCGATGGCACGATTGAGAATGACTTGATCAATGGTGGAAAGCGGCGGATTAAGGACGTGTTGGTGCAATTGCAGACAGTAGTGACAAATCTAGGACAATGGACCCATGTTCCATGCTTGACGGTGAAGGCAAAGGGAAGGACCAAGGTCAGGAATGGAGAGAGCAACCAAGAGAGTAAACAAGGACTAGTGGCAGAAAACTTAACATGCAAAGAAGCACTACTAAAAAAATAGGTTTTTCCAACGGCCGTTGGTAAATCGATCATTGGAAACCATTTTACCAATGGTCTAAACTTGAGCCGTCAGTAATTTGCTACGCATGGACGTTGGTAAATTACCAACGGTCTTATAGCACACTAGGTTTCCAACAGCCTAAGCATTTACCAATGCAGACGAGTTGGATATTTATCAACGGGTTAAGTCGTTGGTAAATTTACAAATGGACCGTTGGTAATATTTCCAACATGTAAGGCCGTTGTCAAATATCTTGAACGCGTAGCCATTGAAAACTTCTATTTATATTTAAAAAAAATGCAAAAAATCTAAAATAATTAAGGTTAGATTTTCCATTAAATTTTAGTAAATTAATGTACAAAAAATTTAAAACTAATATTAACAAAACCAACAAATTAATATTAACAACATTGATAAAAGTATATTTAGTAAAATTATCTATTGTATTGAGTAAAAATTATACATAGAAAAATTATACAACAAAGATTTTATTAGTGCCAAGAAATTCACAAAACTTCATAAAAACTCAAAAATACAAATTACAAAAAATTACAATAATATTTCAAATATTCAATTTTTTAAAAAAAAGTTACTAAAATTCAGTAAAAAATAATATTTTCTAAATAACTAAAATTAAATTAAAAAAATTTAATAAAAGATATATAGGTCACAATATTTCACTGAAATTTACTTAAAAATAGGTAAGATTATATTTACCAAAATTTACTAAAATTTTAATCAAAATTTACCAAAATTAAAAAAAAAAAAAAAGAACAAGCGCAAATTCACAATTAATATAAAAATAATCTAAAAAAATTTCACAAATGGGTACTGAATATACAAAACCAAACACCAAATCCAAAAAATCATAACCGGATCTACAAATAAAACAACAAATCAAGCAACAAAATCAGTAAATAATATGAAATCAAGGATGAAATCATACACAAAATAAAAACAAAATTAGTAAATAAGATGAAATCAAGGATGAAATCATACACAAAATAAAAACAAAATTTAAGAGAAATTGTACAACCAGATCTACAAAACCATATGTGAAATAAAAATTGAAATAAAATAGGAACAGAGAACGAAGGAGCGAACAATGGCAGGATGGGAACGAAAGGCAGCTAGGGAAAAGGGGGGTGAACGGCGCACGGGCAATCGGGGAGGAGGGAGGAGAGAGGGAGACAGACTGCGTAGGAACAACGGTGGAGAGAAGAGTAAGGTGGCGTAGATCTGCAAACAGTGACGAAGATAGTTGCCAACGTTGACGGAGAGAGGAGAATGGCGGACAAAGGCAAATCAGATGATTAGTGAGATTCGGATGAGAGGCACAATACGGGTGAGAGAGTAGAGGACAAGGCGGAGAATAGGAGAGAGCAAAGGGGGAGGCAGAAAAGGGGGAGTGAGCAAACAACAAAGAAAGGAAAGGGGGTAGGCTGTGAGGTGAGAGAAAGGGCGAGGCGGTGAGTTGAAAGATAGGGTTAGGAGTGGTGATATGTGAGTAGGGGTGATCACTATTCGGTTAAATCGAAAAAACTAAAAAAATCAAAAATTCGGTTTGGTTAATTCATTTTTTTTGTTCGGTTTCAGTTGAAACCGAATAGAAAGAATATCGATTTTGGTTCGATTTCGATTATGGGTGTCGGTTATGTCTGTAACCAAAAAAACTAAAAAAATTTTCACTTCATATTTGAGGTTTTAGTGGGCTAGTTGACAAGTTTAAAAGGTACAGGGGTTGAGTGGAAGGTAGATAGAAGATTGATGGCTTTTTTTGGGGTTTGGCCAACATCCTCAGCCCATCACTTGCCCTTGTCCTTACCCTCGCCGTCTTCACCCCCCTCCACACTTACTGTCACCCCCGCACTCTAGTCGCCTTTGCCCTCGCCCCCCCACCTCAGCCCTCCACTCTCCTCCACCCTCGGCCCTTCTGTTTGCCTTCGCCCTCGCCATCGATATCTGTCGTTGGCCCTCCACTCACCTCCTTGCCCCCGCCTTCTGCCCTCACCTCTAACATCGCCCTTCACTCATCTCCAGCCCTCCAGCATCTCTTTCGGACCTAACCATCTTCGATTGCTGCCTACGTTTAAGCCATCATTGTGTTTTGCTCAACTAGTGGAGAACATACAAACCCCAGAATGGTCCACGACTTGTTGCTATGTAGTTGTTTAAGCCACTTACGTTTCTCTTTGTTACAAGTGCATCACTGTATTTGGATGTGACTTTTTTTTGTTATTTTGGTTTTAAACCGAACCGAACTGAATATTTCGGTTCGGTTTTACTTCAGTCTAGAGTCTTCGTTCTGTTAATTCGGTTTCTAATCATAATAAACCGAAAAACCGAATAAACCAAAATATTCGGTTCGGTTTGAACTAAATAAACCGAATGATTAGCCCTATATGTGAGTATATATAGCTAGGGTTAAATTAGGTCTGGGTTAGCTTTGGCCAATTAGTTGGGCCTAATAGGTTGGGTTAACTTGACACTTTTATATGGGTTTTATATATCATATATATTATTATTAATTGATAAATATTAAATATATTATTATACATTATGATATATGATATATTGTTGTATATATTATTAAACATTATATTAAAAATATTGAATATATTATTATGCGTTATATATATGATATATAAATACACACACACACACTGCTATATTATAATTATTTTTATTATTATTACAAATATTTGCACGCACGCGCGTACACACTCACACACACAAATATGTTTATATATTTGTATATGATAAATATGATATATAAGAAATATTACAAAAATATAAATACATATATAAATAAATTACTATTATTATTATTATTATTATTATTATTATTATTGTTATTATAATATAGTATATCATTTATTATAATTTATCATAATATATAATATATCATCTAGTATAGTATATCGCCTACTATATATAATAATAATAATAATAATAATAATAATAATAATAATAATAATAATAATAATAATAATATGGATAATAATAATATATCGTAGATGTTATACTATATTAGATTATATATTTTATATTATGATACATTATATATATATATATATATATATATATATATATATATATATATATATATGGTGCAATATGACACTAATTTATGACATATTGATATATTATATTAGATTATATATGTATATATAATATATTAATAACAATATTATTGTTTATAATAATAATATATTACTAATAGTATTTTCCAATAGGGAAATTATCAATGGTCAGAGCATTAGAAAAATTACCAACACGTTAGGCTGTTGGTTAAAAAAAATACAAAATTCACCAACAACAAAATGCGTTGGTAAATTTACCATTGGTCTAACACGTTAATAATTTGGCTGTTGGAAAATACATAAATTATCAATACGTTAGACTATTGGTAAATTACCAATGCATTTAGACCATTAGTAAATTTTAATTTTTTTTTTAATCAATGGCCTAATACGTTGATAATTTACCAACGGTTTGGCCGTTGATAATTTGGCCCTTGGAAAAACAAGTTTTTTTAGTAGTGAAGGAAGAAATGGCAAACTTGAAAAAAAGAAGCAAAACAATAAGATGTCTTGGTGTGCATGTAAACTCAAATGGTGTAAATATATTGGGATGGAAGGAGTATTTATTAATCACTGACTGAATGTGACATACATTTATACATTTACGGATCTTTACTTTATTGCTTGTTGGGCTTTTGTGTGGATTTATAAATTTACCAAGAAGTTACCAATAAGTTAGACTTAGTCAAAAGCATTGTGCTTATGTGAACGACGATAAACAATGGGAAGCAATTCCTCTGTCCCGGGTTTTGCAGGTCTCCTCCTGTCCCCTTTACTCTCTATCTGCCCCATTCCCCACTTAACATAAATCATGAAATTGGTATTAAAAGTAAACGGAGAAGATGGACGTTTAACTCCGTGTAACCTAACCCTAACAAAAAAAAAAATTAAAATCTTTCTCCCATCAAAACTCCACTCTGCCGCACAACTTCCATTGGCCTGCCCTTGAAGTTTTGTCTTATATGCTGGATGCAAAAACGTCCATTGAAGTCTGAAAACAAAAGTGAGTTAATCATGATTATTTGTTTTTTGATATTTTTTCTAGGTTACGGTATCTAACAAATAAAGAACTTCCATTGATTATTTTTTTTGATCTTTTTTCTAGGCTACGGTATCTTTTTGATCTTCCATTGAAGTTCTGTCCAATTGAACCAAGGACTTGGATCCGACCCTGTAGATGCCAGCGATTTTGATACTCAAAAGCCAAGAAAAGAACAGTAAGAGGAGTTCCCGATGCTCTTTTGATACCAGCTACGGGAGTTAAAACTGAAAAAACAGGGCAGCAGCCCAGAACTAGATCGCTTCAACACTTTCTAGACGCAATCGACAGCAGCAATCAGAGCAGTCTTCAAACAATATGTAACAGTAGCACTCCTAAAGTAAAATCCTTCTCAACAGAACGAATTAGAACGAAATTACCAAGTAATCAACCAAATGAGGAAGAAAGCAGCAGTTCATATGAAAAGGCGAACGAAACAGGCGAAGAGACTCCAAGCAATCTCGGTGGATGATGAAAGGCAAAACAATAGGAGTGGAAGCCGCAACTCCGCATCTAGGGACGAAGGATACTAGGTTGCAGAGCTGTAACCAAGCCGAGATCACCAAATAAGCTTGCAGGCGAACTCCACCGTAGAGATTCCAATCAACCGGCGACCGAAACTCTGGCTGAACAACGATTTAGGGTGGGCAAAATGGGGACCCGTATTGCTCCGTTTCTATCTAACGGAATGTTAAATTTGAGTTCACTGGGACACGTGGCATGACGGTAGGATAGAGGACAGGAATAGGATAGTAAAATGCGGGACAGTGGAATTGGATTCTAAACAATGCATCATTACAACAGAAAACTGGAAAACTGACCAGAGAATCAATCATAAATTGATAGTATTTTGATTTTTGGGAACTGAGAAATTTGGCCACCATTCAATCACCAAAACATTGGTCGCCAAGACTCGGCAATAGTCTTGATGGCCAGAAAGTTGCCATAAAGATCTTTCATCTTCTCTACTACCGTTTTGGTCACCATTTTTGCCATAACCTGCAAGCTGGCATCTTTCTAATCTTTTCCCTTATAACCTAAATGAATATGATCTTGTACATTCATGACTAACTTTTTAAATTTAAAATTAGAATAAATAAATTTTCACCATGCAGCTACTTTAAGCTAACTGCTGTCAAAGTATGATGCTTTTGAGTTGATGCGGTTGGAAATTTTGCTTGACACAGCAAGTGGAAACCGATTTTAATCAAGATCGAAATTTGTCTTACTCAAATTGGGTGACCAGTAACCGGCAATTATTGTCTTCCAAGGGCCATGAGCCAAGGTTTTGTTTGTCGTTTGCGTGAGCAAGAAGGCTATATAAACCAGCACGTATACCCTGGACTTCCCACAACCAAACATCTAGTTTTCCATAAACAAAAGCATCCGAATCTCATCGGTAATATCTCTAACTATATATTCGCTATGATTTGATTAGTTTCTTTTGTCCTTTGGTTTTCTTCAAATAACTCCTAACATTGTTTTCCTGAAAGGATTGCCTACTCATCATGTGATTTTGTTCTGGAAATCATGTAGCGAAAGATGTCCTGCAGCATGTTGGCCTTGAATGCTCCATTGTCGGTGAGGAGTGTGGAGAGCTTGAAGCCGCGGTACGCGGTGAGCACGAGGCCATCGACACTGGGTGTGGGAGTGGGGATAAGGTGCCCCAACCGTGGTGGTTTCGGCCGGTTGAAGGTCTCGGCCGCCTACGACACGGACGCCAACATCACCAACAACTCTGGCGCCAAAGTGCGTTTGAACAAGCATCACGATTATCATGGCCACCAGGACACAAGTAAACCCTACCCGCTTGAGATCGAAAACGGAGGAACTCAAGGTTTCAGGCAATTGGCAGACGACACTAACACTTCATCCGGAGGTCTGTCGTATAGAGGCCAAGACGAGCAAAAAAAAGACGTGAACGTCATATTTGCTTGGACAAATTCTTCAGGGGCGAAGGTAGTTCAACTCTGTGTGTGTGTGTGTTCAACGAATTGAAACGTCTTGCCATATCTCACCTAGAGACAACAGGTTGTGACTGTTTATGTATAACATACAAAATCCATATTCATATGTGCAGATGGTTTACACGGAGATCGATAACCCTACGCCATATATCAACTGGGATCAGATCGAATCAAAGCTAGACAGTTCGGGAGACAGTTGCAAAGCCACGAGTCGTGGGCTGACATCCAATATCAAGTGGATCTACGGCGACCATCCTCACGTTGAGGTGTCTTTCACCAAGTGATGCGCGCGCAACACCACGATGAGGCACCCAAATCGTTACTATATTAATTACCGGTGCTGCTAATAAAATAAAGAGGGCCTCTTCTTATTCGTCTGTTCTACTTGAGTACCTTATGTTATATTCCTCCTCTTGTAAGATATCCATCATTTGAATAAATCACTGTGCAAGTTGCTTATATGCTTGCACTGCTATATATACATATATTCCTCTGTTTTTGTGTTCTCTCCATCTTTTGAATAAATCTGTTATATGCTTTGTTTTCCAGACGATTGTCCTTCAAAACATGTAACAAGCTAAGTCATTTGATTCTAAAATTAAGTTAACCACATAATAATATCTTTCAAATGAACTTGGTTTATGACAAAAAAAAAAATTTTAAGTAAAAATAAGTTGGTTTATGTTAAAATAAATTGGATAGTATTTGATTGATTCTATGAAAAGCTATTATGTAAACAAACCAAATAAAAAAACATTTAGAGCCAATTCATTTTAACTTAATTCAAAATAACTTATTTTTATTTTTTACATCTTTTTATCCAAAATTAATTTTATTTAAAAGCAAATATTATGTATGTGTAATAATCCATTGAAAATACAATTTTTATAATCTTATTAATTTTTAATGAATTCTTTTAGCTTTAGGCATTAAAAATAAAAAAATTCATAAAAAATTAACAATATCATAAAAATTTACATTCAAATGGATTATTGTATCTACATAACATTAGTTTTCAAATGAAATTAATTCATGGTAAAAAAAGATGTAAAAATAAAAATAAGTCATTTTGGATTAAATTGACATAAGTTAAAATGAATTAGCTCTTAACATAAAAATATGTCCAAAAAAAAAAAGCAATAGAAAGATTGGAATCTCAAGCTTATAGCAAGTATAAATAAAGTAAGAAATGTAATGGTTACTAATATAAATTGCCATTGAATATCTTGATTGCTTTTAGTTTCCTAGATGGAAAAAATCATTATTGATCAATACTAATTTATTAACCCTGTTTTTGTTATCTTCATTCATTCAGCTTCAATAATTTTTATACTTTATTAGATTTTATAAAAGATCAATTTTTATTTTTTAATTATATGTCCAACAGCTCTTGGTTTGTTTATTTATAACTCTATCTACTCTACTAAAACATAAATAAAAGAAAGGCATTTTGGAAAAAAAAATTGATTTTATTGATGAAATTTTTTTATTTTAATAATGGGCATTTATATAACAAAAAAAAAGTAACAAATCTTTAGAAAAAAAATAAACGGTCAAAGTAAAAATGGAGAGAATAAAAATGGAGAGCTTGAAGCCGCGGTAGGCGGTGAGCACGAGGCCATCGACACTGGGTGTGGGAATGGGGATAAGGTGCCCCAACGGTGTTGGTTTTGGCCGGTTCAAGGTCTCAGCCGCCTACGACACGAACAGCATCATCACCAACAACTTTGGCACCAAAGTGCGTTTGAACAAGTATCATGGCCACCAGGACTCAAATATACCCTACCCGCTTGATATCGAAAACGGAGGAACTAAGGTGGCGTTTGGTTGTAGAAAACAATTTTCATTTTCATTTTCTGTTTCTAGTTTTCATTTTCTATGTACAGTTTTCTAAAATGCTTTTCAGAAAACATGTTTAGTTGTTTATACAAGAAAACAGTTTTCTGAAAATGAAAAATTAGAAAATATGTTTAGTTAAGAAAATTTTCTTCACAACAAAATTCTATATTTTTACATTGTTAAAACATTCAAATGTAATACTCATATAAAAGAAAAAAAACATGTTCACATGATAAATAGAGTTTTCTTAGTCATAGTATTTTCCAACATACAATACAATTCCAAAGAGAGCATGTATCAAATATAATTAGATACAATAAAGTCAATGTCTATGTGAGCGAACTCTGCGCCGCTGGTAATCGTTCCACATACGAGTGGCTATCTCATCTCTCACTTTAGCCATTTGGTTGTTTGAGACACATCAACCTCAACCATTTGTTGTTCAACTCCCAAACCTTCCTCACCTTCAATTATCATCCCTTCCTTTCAGAATTGAGTAAATATTTCATCTGCTTTATCTTGTTGTCGGATAAAATTGTGCAATACACAACAAGCAACAGGAATTAATCGTTGTGTGCGAAGTGGATAGTTGGGTATCTTCTTTAAAATTGGAAATCTAGCTTTCCATCCACCAAAAACCCTCTCCACCACATTATGCGAAGAAGAGTGTCGGTGATTGAACAACTCTTCTTTCCCTCTAAATCCAGTTCTCCCACGAAAATCTCTCAAGTGATATCTTTGGCCTCTATAAGGAGCTAAAAATCCTGGAATATTTGGAAAACCAGAATCCACCAAATAAAAATGATCTGCATAAACCAACCTTAGCAATGGTCAAACAACCTATAACCCTCAATAGATAAAAACAAATTGTAACTGAAATAGCCCAAACTAGTCCAAAGTACTGCAATTGAACATCATTCCGTATACACAACAGAACATAGGTAAACTGTTTCGCCACAAGCACAATAGAACACAACAGAACATGTAATGCAAGTTAATAGCCCTAAATTTAAGCCAACAAAAACCCAACCCTCAAGTCAAAACACTATTGTGTCCCCTAGGCATATAAATTAGTAGCATACATAACAGAAATCAACCATAATTAACATGTTTCTCATGCATATAGAAATCAGTAGCAAACTTAAGTACGAGTGTCTCCTTTTAGAATAATAGAAGAGATGGGTTGAAAAAAACATGCCTTTCATGGGCAAAGGAAATTGATTTTTTTCTCTTGTAATTGCATCCATGAATATGCGCGAGTCATTTGCCGTGCCTTCTCATCCCGTATACACAAATGTGAACATCATGTCGTGCGAACAAGCTGCTAAGACATTCTATGTAACAATAGAACTTTTTCTACCACGAAAATTGTTTTGCTTGGCAGCTGGAGCAGATGCAGCAACATGAGTACCATCAAGTGCACCAATACAGTTCTGTAGCAAAAGAAAATTAGACGGTGATTAGAAGATTTAAAAATTACTGCTCATATGTACATAAATACAAAAAGTATGTCATATACCTTGAAATAAGGATACCAATTATGATTCCTTCGAATTTCTGATTGCACTAAACCACCTCTGTTTACAGATCGAATTATATCCTTCCTCATAGTTGCCAAAGCCCTCAAAACCTTATTAAACCAATAGCTTATAGTGGCTGTTGAATGTTGAAATCTCTCTGCCACATGCCTTTGGCTATCAATGTTACACAAAATAGATAAACAGATGGCAAGAGCTTCTTCCACAGATACATCCCTTTCATCCTTTAATAGATTCAACCTTTTCAGTCGATCACATAAATTCATAAATACATGAGGCCTCATGCGAAAGTTCTCAAAACATCTAGCCGGATGGCCTTGCAAGACTTCTATGACATAAGCTTTACCCGTTAACATTGATGTTCTACAAGGAATCCTTCTAAAAAGGGATCTTTCAAATTCCAACACATATGAAGCAAACATCATATCTCCCAAAGAGTCTATATCATCCCAAGAATCATTTGAGCTAGAGCTGTTGGAATCATAACAAACAACAGTAGAACTACTAGCACCCAAGCATGGCTCAATAGCTGCACAACCAATTAATACGAAACTAAATTAACATATAACATGAAACTCATAAAATCAAAGAAAAAAACCCATCAGCTTTGATTGATAAATAATTCATAAAGGTACTTAATACAAAATACTCAAATATTCATAGTTCATCTAATAAAGCATTACAAGCCACTAAAGTACTTAAAACTAAATTCATGAGCTAATCCTCTAAATCATTATTCACTCTAAACTCTTCAACCATTCCTTTCGCCTTAAAGGTGACATCTTAACAAACATTCGTCTCCAAATGGGATCATGGAAGTGAATAAGCGCCTTGTTATAAGAGTTGGAAGAGACATCTTCTACACTTTCAAGAAGATCCATCACATTTTCTACAGAATAAGGGTCAGATTTAGGACTAGTAACAGATTTGTTTTTTGATTGAGTTTTAGCTTCAAGCAGTTTGGCTCTAGCACTCAAGCTCGATGACCACATATCTAAGCATGCCTCAAATTTCTCATATCTTGTTTCTTTTTTAGCATGTCGCTCACCCGAAGTATCACTAGCAGCACGCTTTTGGCCAACTTGTTCACTACTTTGAGCTCCTCCACTCAAAAACTCACTCTCAAGTTCACGCTCTTCCTCCTCTGTAGGTGGCACTTGAGTTGATGCATAATGAAGCTTTCCAGTAGCGGTGGTGGGGTTGAATATTTGGGAGAGCATGGTGTAATGCTTGCAGCCAGATTTGCGATATGTCTTAAAGTTCTTTTGATCTTGCTGCAATATAGAAAAAAAGAACAATAAACAAAATAGTAAAGAGTAGCAGAAAACTAATTGAGCAGCATTCCTGCCTCTTGAACTCTCCATTCATATGAAAATAATCATGGCACAAAATTTCCCAAATATGCTAGATATTTTCAGAAGCGAACAGTACTCGCTGGAAGAAATGCCCATTGTAATTAATTAATTGGAAGATTAAAATATATATACTACATTAAATTTTCAAATTCATGAAGTATATATATATATATATTACTAATATTCAACTCAAACATGTATAGATGTATTCTGTGTTTATATATTTTCTTTGAAATGCCATTGATCAATGATCGTAGTTAAGTAGTGAAATACTTATATATATATAAAAAAAAAAAACAGGAACAAACTTCAATGATCACCCTAGTGTTCATTGATCATAGTTTCTTAGCATCGAAGAAAAAACGTAAATGAAATAATAATGATTAATTTAGTTTTCCATCCAATCACACAAGTAAAAACAAAAAGCAAGATCCGCTGTATCATCTTGGCCCCCGCATATCCTTAATTCAAAATTATAAATGATGCTCATCCCATCAGTTTCATAATTAGTCAGTACTAATTAACAATATTAACATTACTATGATAAACATACAGTAGATCATTAAAGCCACTTGCCAAGGTTAACAAGAAATTAATGCCTTGCTAGAGTAGATCATTTCTCAAGGGCATATTATATATATATGTATATATATATATAACCAATCAAATATCTATTAAACCTTGGACCTCGATTATATGTTTCAAGGGGCCTGAAAACATGCACTTAGCTAGAGTGCTTTCTGCTTTATTCTTCACTTATACTTCACTTTGCTATTATCAGGCCTTTGTACGTGTTTCAGAAATAAAGAAGAAGAAAAAAGCAGGCAAAAAAAAAAGGAAAGAAAAACATGGATATTAAGGAAAATTAGCATCCCAATAATATTCTATAACCAAGGCTTAACGTTAAGATTAGTAAACGGGGGAAGAGAGAATGTAGGCCACAATGGGTGGCTAGTTTGTTTAGTTAATGTAGACTGACGAGGAACAAGTAGCCGGGGATTCCATCATCAGCAGTAGATGCAGATAAGATCAACAATACTAAACCAAAATACCTTGAAAAAATGTTGCCATGTTTCCTCCAAAGCATGCACAATGTTGGAATCAGCATCCCAAGTGACTCCGGTGTGTTCTAGTAGCTGTGTGAACTGACGAGTCTTAATCCGAAGTCGATGATATTTTGCTTTCAGTTTGTCACCACCATAACTCACTCCAGTAGCTGCAAACATGTCCTTGTTCATGGCTTCCCAATCACTTGGCTTAAAAATAGGAGCCTTTTCTGGGTGATTGACAACTCTCTCGTACAGAAGTTGAAGGAAGGAGAATTCATTTTTCTCAGGCCACTCTTTCTTATCATCTCCCTCCTTGATGTTCTGAGCCATCTATTGCAGAAAAAAGAAAATACAACAATATCACAAGGCTGTTCACACAAAAACAAAGAAAAAATGCAACGGAAACATAAAAAAGATATAACAATGTCGATCAAGCTAATAAAACTGCTGCATTACAAGGCTGTTCTCAAAGAAACAGAGTAAAAAAGCAATCATTTATCAAAGATTTTAGATTTATGTGCTATACAGGTTTTGAAGAAAGATAACCATAAAATAACTAAAGAGATAGCTATAAAACAGAGTAAAAAAACTGAAGAGAGAAGCAATGGCCAATAAAATAAGCAGATAGCTATACAGTTAACTAACAGAGCATGCAGGACATGAGTTCAGATTTCAAGTTCCCAACAGCACTGGCACTGAAAGAAGAGGCTAACCTGTTGCGTTTTTGCACTGCACTCTATGTAAGCCAGCGCTCCTATTTGCTTCTTCAGCTCTTGCTGAGATAAAGGAAAGACTCTGCTTTTGAACAAGATAAATGGAGCTCAGAATTTTAATCCTTGTGATTGCCTCAGGTGGGGTGAAGATGTTTTATCAGAGTTTGCATTTTTTGGTCATAATATTGTTTTGTAGCAGGTATGAAGTTGTTTGAGCAAAGAATCACCTACCTGTTCAGTAGAGATGGTGCAAGCCCCTGGATAGTCTAAGTGGAACTGCCTATCATCTCGTAAATCTGCCAATTTAAAAGACAAATGAACCGCATGTAAGGTAAACACAATTTTCGCTTTCTTTCCTGAAGCAGATGAACTTCCCTTTATGACTAGATGTGGAAATGACCACGATTAATTTATTAGCTGCCAAAAGTTGAGAAGTACAGAAAAAGGCTAATGAATGTACAACCATATGGTACCAATAGAGAAAATCTTACTTTGTTCCATTCATCTCTTAACCAAATCCAAATCTTACAAGAGAATCTCCTTACAACTTGTCTACAATAGTTTTAAAAGACTGACATTTTGAGTTACAATCCTCATGTTGTCCAAATACATCTTGAAGTTATTGAATAAGTGTTGCATTCTGATTTACAAATTTATGAATTAGAGCATCAGAATCAGTTACTCTGGATGTAAATCTTAGTTGGTGTTGCTCTAACTGATTTTTAAGATTATAAATCTCATTTTTCAACATTGAAATTCAAGAAGGCTTTTGAGACTGTTGGGTTTTGATAGCCATGAGGAAGGTATTTATTTACCACAACTTGAAAGATCTCTAGAAAGTCAAGCATGGGACTACTTATTCACCCTGCTATGGTAAGGACTAGGTTTGGAAAGTAAAGATGATCCCTTGTAAGGCCTAGACCCCTTCTTTATACGGGACATTATAACCTAACCAACAGAGAAGAACCTTAAAAACAATAGCCTCCGCCATGAGAATGCAGGGAACAGACTATCAGACTATGAAAAAGAGCAAAACTAGACACTTGTAAGAATAACGAACCTAAAGAAAACAAAGGGACAAACTCAAGCTAGAAGTAAACTTCAATCTTCGTACAGAGGCAAACATCTAAAACTCAAGAAAATTGGATTGCAAAAATATGGACAGCGTTACAGACGAAGAGACTGGGAACAACAAACTTAATCACAAACAAAAAACCATAGGAAAACTAGCAAGAATTGGACAATGAAACAGAAAACAAGGACTCGAGACTTTAAATTGAATAGATATAGAACCAAGAGCAAGCCCACAAACAGAAGTAATTAAACACACTTAGACGCAGACAATAGCTAGGATAGACTAGAACAGAGGAACAAAATTGAAGTCTAGAAACAAAATTAGCAAAATAGAATAAGGTAAAAACCAAAAGCTAAAATCTAATAAGATACAGGAAGAACAAACACAGGAATTACAAAACACACAGGAATTAATCATGTGCTATGAGTTTGCCATTTCCCTAGAGCTAATATATTCTTTTACTAATAATAACAATTTACAAACACCTCCAAATACGTAACCTGTTCACAAAGGAACCAACTCAGATATGCACAAACACCAATACAAGGCTATACAGTCTATACCCAAAAATCAGAGCAAAAAAAGAATGGCAAACCCATAAACCAGAGAAATTCGGTTATAAAATACAACCCAAATCCACATAAACAAACACCGACTCCTATATAAACAATAAAAAGATGGGGGAAAACGTAGAAACCCAATACCTTGAAAACGAAAATCCAATCACCTTGGAGAGACTGAATTAAACAAGATGCGGCGCCAAGCTTCGTCTTCGACCTTATCTTAGAGCAAATCCAATCACCTTGAAAACGAAAATTCAGAGAGAGTTACAATCGAGAGAGAGATCGAGAGGAGGAAGGGGAGAACGAAAGAGAGAGACAGGGAGGGATCGTACCTGGCGCGAAGAGGAATATGGTTGAAGGCGCCGACGTTTGGTGCAGAGAGGAGAAGGTCGATCGGTAGAGAGCCTCGATGCGTTTTTCGTTTTCAGTCGAAGGCGCCGGGAGAGAGAAGGTCGAAGGCGTCGGGTGGGAGGGGGCCGACCGCGAGACGAAGAGAAAGCGAGCCGATGGATTTCCCGTTTTCGGAAAATAGAAAACAACTTAAACCTCGTTTTCTATTTCTTACTGGCATAGATAATTATTTTCTAGAAAAACTGAAAAAAAAAATTATTTAACTAAACACATTTTCTTTTCATTTTCTAATTTTCAAAAAATTTTCTGGAAAAATTAGAAAATTTTCCACAACTAAACAGAGCCTAAAGATTTCAGGCAATTGGCAGACGACACTAGCACTTCATCCGGCGGTTTGTCGTATAGAGCCAAAGACGAGCAAAAAAAAGACGTGAACGTCATATTTGCTTGGACAAATTCTTCAGGGGCGAAGGTAGTTCAACTCTGTGTGTGTGTTTTCAACGAAACGCCTTGCCATCTCACCTAGAGACAACAAGTTGTGACTGTTTATATGTAACATAAAAATCCATATTCATATGTGCAGAAGGTCTACACAGAGATCGATAACCCTACGCCAGATATCAACTGGAATCAGATCGAATCAAAGTTAGACTGTTCAGGTGACAGTTACATAACCACGAGTCGAGGGCTGACATCCAATATCATGTGGATCTACGGTGACGATCCTCACGTTGAGGTGCTTTTCACCAAGTGATTGATGCGCAACACCACGATGAGGCACCCAAATCGTTACTATATTACTAGTGCTACTAATAAAGAGGGCCTCTTCTTACTCGTCTGTTCTACGTAAGTATCTTATGTTATATCCCTCCTCTTGTAAGATACCCATCCTTTGTATAAATCACTGTGCAAGTTGCTTATACTTGCACTGCTATATGTACATATATTCCTCTGTTTGTGTGTCCTCCATCTTCCGAATAAATCTGTTATATGCTTTGTTTTCTTCCAGACGACTGTCCTTCAAAACATGTTAAGTCAACCACCTAATAATATCTTTCAAATGAACTTAGTTCATAACAGAAAAAAAATGAAAAATTAAGAATAAGTTGACTTAAGTTAAAATAAATTGAATAGTATTTGATTGATTCTATGAAAAGCTATTATGTAAACCATCCAAATAAAAAAAACAGGTGATGTAAAAACATGTCCCAAAAAAAAAAGCAACAAAACGATTGGAATCTCAAACTTATAGCAAGTATAAATAAAGCAAGAAATCTAATGGTTACTAATATAAATTGGCATTGAATATATATCTTGCTTTTAGTTTTCTCGATGGAAAAAATCATCATTGATCAATACTAATTTATTAACTCTGTTTTTGTTATCTTCATTCATTCAGCTCCAATAATTTTTATACTTTATTAGATTTTATAAAATATCAATTTCTATTTTTCAATTATATGTCCAACTGCTCTTGGTTTGTTTATTTATGACTCTATCTACTCTACTAAAATATAAATAAAAGCAAGGCATTTTGGAAAAAAAGGGTTGATTTTATTGGCAACATTCTTTTCTTTTGATAAATTCCATTTATTCTTTAGATTTGAAAAATGGATCTATATTAAACAAAAAGAAGATATTAATATGAACGAAATCAAATAAATAAGGAAGTAAATAAATTAATTGAGGAAGAAGACAAGGGAAAAATTATTGCAAATTTAAAGATTGAAAGATTTCTTTGTATGGACAAACCCCCTAATAATGGGCGTTTATATAACCAAAAAAAGTAACAAATCTTTGGAAAAAAAAAAAGGGTCAAAGTAAAAATGGAGAGAATAAAAATGGATTTTTTTTACTTTCCAATAAATCAATGAAAATATTTTCCTTCAAAAAATATAAGTAAAATATAAATTATTAAATAATGAAAATTCCTTTAAATTATTGTCCACAAAATGTATCAAACCACTAAGGGACTAACTAGCAACATTTGTCAAAATTAAGAGATAAATTCACACTACTTCATACTTAAAGTAATAACTCGATTGAGTCAACAAAATTAAGGACCAACTCACATTTTGGTTATAAAAAATAGCCTTTTTTCACCGGCGATCACGACCTTTTCATTTAAAAAAGGACTGAAATGAAAAAGAAAAATTACTAAGATTCTAAAAACCTGGACCAATGAAAAAGAAACTTGCATTTCGACAACTCTGAAAAACAAAAATATTTCAAGTCTTAGTAGAAACTTATATGTAGGTAGAAATGGGTAGAATCCTGACTTTAATCTTAGAAATTTAGAAATTTTACAATTTTATGTTTTTATGTTACTGTGTCAACGTCGGGTTTTCGGGAGTCGCCACCAATCAGTTTTCTTAGGTCGATTGGTCACCTTAAAATTGGTCTGCGAGAGTTCGGGGATCGGGAGTACGGTTACGCTAAAACAATATTGTTATAGCGCCCAAAATTGGCACCTTAGTTGATTTTAATTTTTTTTTACTTTGCTTTTAAATAATTTTCAGTTAATTTAGAAATTTTAACTGAATTAGTCAAAATGTGGATTTTTAAGTTAATTTGTATAGAATTTTATACTTCCGAACCATGGACTCTGCCGAGTCATTTGGACACGGAAGATTTGATTCCGAACCATGGACTCTGCCGAGTCATTTGGACACGGAATTTGGTGAAATTTTAAACAATTTAATCCATATCGTAAATATGGATTTTTATCTTTATATTTATTTAATTTATTTAGTTAAAAAAAAGTTGATATTTTCCAAACCGTAGATCCTGACGGATCATCCGGATATGGAAGTTAATTTAATGTTAATTAATTATTTAATTCTTATTTATTATAGAATTAATTATTAGTTTAATGATTATTTTGTAATTTGTTTGTTTATGAAATTTTAGGTTTTTTGTTAATGATCTAAGAATTTATTTTGTTTATTTTTTTTCTTATATTTTTCTTCTTTTCTTTCTTTTCTTTTTCTTATCTTTCCTTTTTTTTTTATTTTTCTTGTTTAATGAAGGATATTTATTATTTAAATAATTACTCAATTTATAAAAGAATTAAAAAGTAATTTTTTATTTTTATTTAATAAAAAGTTACTTTAAAGAAATTAAAGAGTTAAAAAAATCCTGATATTTATTTTGTGTTCATTCCAAAAAAATAAATTAATCAAGGTTTTATAACGGAAAGATTTACATTTTTATGTTATGTTTATTCTTTTTTTTTTATTTAATAGAAGATAAACCAAAAAAAGAAATTATTTGATCAAGATCTTCAAAAAAAAAAAACTTTTATGTATATTTCAAAAATAAAAGAAGAGTCTTAATATTTATTTGTTTTATTTTTGATAAAAGATTAACAAAAAAAATGATTAATTAATTAAGAAAACCAAAGATTTGTATATATATTTTGAACATAAAAGAAAAGTTTTTTTATATTTATATAATTTATTTTAATAAAGGATTAACCAAAAAGTGTTTATTTAATGAAGAAATTAAGAACTTATATGTATATTTTAAACATAAAAGAAAAGTTTTGCTAATTATTTGATTTATTTTTGATAAAAGTGATTATTTAATAAAGAAACTAAAAATTAATATGAATATTTTAAAATAAAAGTAAAGTCTTGATGCTTATATATTTTTTTTTGTTTGAAAATTAATCAAAAAGTGATTATTTAATTTATAAGTCTAAAATAAAATACATCTAATTAATAAGTCCAAAAATATTGAAGAGAAATTTAATTTTTATTTACTTTTTATTTATTTATTTTATTTATTTTTGAAATCATTTGGCTAAGATTTTTTATAAAGGAAACAAAAAGTTATATCTTTCCATTATTTTAAAAGAAATAAGTAAAATATTACTGAATAAAATATTAGCCCAAAAATTTTAGTCTTTTTATTCTTTTTATTAATAAAGAAAACTAAAAAGTTATATTTTATTATTTTAATAAATAATTAATATATTAGTCCAAAGTTTTTATTTTTAATAAAAATTTATTTATATACTTTATTTAAAAATAATATTTCCAAGCCATGGATCCTGGCGGATCATTTGGTCATGGAATTTAATTTTTAATTATTTAATTAATTATTAATTTTAATTATATTAAAAGAATGATTTTATGTTTATTTATTTATTTATTTTATTTTTGAATTATTTCATTATGTTTGTTTATTAAAGGGAATAAAAAATTTGTTTCAAAATAAAAAAAAAGTAATTTTTATTAGCCTTTAGAAAATTATTCACATAAAATTCCTTTTTTTATCTTTTAATCATAAAAAAAATTCAATTAATAAAGTGGGGCTTTTTGGCCATCCACTTTAATAACACAGTAATAATAAAAGTTTGCACAATTAATATAGTTAGATTAGTTGGATTAGTTAGTTAATAACAATAAAAAAGGTTAGTAAAAGTTAGATTAAATTAATTAACAACAATAATAAAAATTAGCCAAGTTTAATTAAATTAATTGTTAACAACAATAATAAAAAGTTAGTCAAGTTAATTAAATTAATTAATTAACAACAATAATAAAATTTAGCCAAATTAATTAATTGTTAATTAACCAAGTTGATTAAATTAATTAACAATAATAAAAGTTAGTAATAATGCAAAAATTAAAAGGTTAGTAACAATAATAATGTTAAAAGTTAGTTGTTAGTAAGTTAGTTAACAAGTTAATAATAACAAAAAAAGAAAAGGTTAGTAACAATAACAATAATAAACAAATAAATACACAAGTAAAAAAATAAAGTTAGTAATTAATTCTGAAAAAAAAACAAAATAAAAAGATTAGTGACCAAAATGAAAAGAATTGAAAAGATGAAGTATTAAAGTAGAATTTTACCTAAAGGTTGAAAATTTTGAATTTGCTGGGTACAGGCGCGACGCGAGCGCGAGGGGGGAAAGGGGCTGGCGGCCGGCGGCGGCTGGGCCAGGGGCAAGGGGGGACGGCGGGGGTGGCGCGGCGGCACGGGCACGGGGCGGCGAGCGACGGCACGGCGGAGACAGCGGCCGGCGAGGGGTGGAGGTCCGAGGAGAAAGAAGGAAAAGGAGGGAAAAGAAAAGGGAACGCGGCGGCGGGCCGGCGGGGCGACGGCGGCACGGGCACGGCGGAGGCGGCGGCGGTGAGGAGAAAGAGAGAGAGAGAGAGAGAGAGAAACGGAACAAGGAAAAAAAAAGTTTTGGCTTTCTGGGGAAGAAGGGAAGAGGGCTGGGGCTAAGGGATGTAATTTTATTTTTTTTTAAAACGGAGCTCTAAGTTTTTTTTGTTATTTTTTCTGTGTTCAGCACAAAATTTGGGGAGCTATTTATAGAGGAAGTTTAGCTGAACTGTTGATGGATAAATTAATAAAAAATTTCAAACTTATCTTTTAAATTGGTAAAATGACAATTTTAGTCCTTTACGTCTCTCAGCCTCTAGATAAGTTCTTGAAGCTTCTGATTTTGACAATTTTGTCGTTTTCTGTCAATTTGTGCCAGAAACGTCGGCAGGCCCAAAATTTTATGTGACAAACTACCAAATGCTCCTGGAACTTTTAGAATTTGTCAATTTTTCCCGAAACTTCTCAATTTTGTCATTTTTACCTCAAACTTTTAATTTTTTGTCATTTTTTTCATGAAATTTTATTTTATTTCAAACATACACATATTCACACATATATCATTTTAAATCAAATTTTCACAAAACAAAAATATATTTTAAACTAATTAAATTTTTTTAATAATAATAGTAATATTTTTTTCTTTAAATTAATTTTTTTTTAATAAAATTTTTTCAAAATTTTAAAACACCCGGACGAAATTGGGTGTCAACAGCTGCCCCCCTTTGCATGCTTCATGGGACATGATGTATGCAAAGTCGTTACCAAATTTCGTCCGGCTTAGGTAGGCATTGAGAATCTTCTCGCCGCCCAAACAGTAAGGTTTAAGGAAAGGTCCTTAAAACCTCTAACGATAGGAAAGCTCCTATCGTTGTAAGATGGACTGATTGATTGATTATTTGTTTGAGGTTAAGGAAAGGTCCTTAGAACCTCTAACGATAGGAAAGCTCCTATCGTTGTAAGATGGACTGATTGATTGATTGTTTGTTTGAGGTTAAGGAAATGTCCTTAGAACCTCTAACGATAGGAAAGCTCCTATCGTTGTAAGATGGACTGATTGATTGATTATTTGTTTTCGAGGCAAAGGTTCCATCCTTAAAACCTCGGATTGATTGATTGATCTCGAGGCAAAGGTTCTATCCTTAAAACCTCGGATTGATTGATTGATGTCGAGGCAAAGGTTCCATCCTTAAAACCCCGGATTGATTGATTGATGTCGAGGCAAAGGTTCCATCCTTAAAACCCCAGATTGATTGATTGATGTCGAGGCAAAGGTTCCATCCTTAAAACCTCGAATTGATTGATTGATGTCGAGGCAAAGGTTCCATCCTTAAAACCCCAATGATGAAAATTGATTATTTTCGAGGCAAAGGTTCCATCCTTAAAACCCCGATGATGAAAATTGATTATTTTCGAGGCAAAGGTTCCATCCTTAAAACCCCGATGATGAAAATTAATTATTTTCGAGGCAAAAGTTCCATCCTTAAAACCCCGATGATGAAAATTGATTGTTTTCGAGGCAAAGGTTCCATCCTTAAAACCCCGATGATAAAAATTGATTATTTTCGAGGCAAAGGTTCCATCCTTAAAACCCCGATGATGAAAATTGATTGTTTTCGAGGCAAAGGTTCCATCCTTAAAACCCCGATGATAAAAATTAATTGTTTTCGAGGCAAAGGTTCCATCCTTAAAACCCCGATGATGAAAATTGATTGTTTTCGAGGCAAAGGTTCCATCCTTAAAACCCCGATGATAAAAATTGATTATTTTCGAGGCAAAGGTTCCATCCTAAAAACCCCGATGATGAAAATTGATTGTTTTCGAGGCAAAGGTTCTATCCTTAAAACCCCGATGATGAAAATTGATTATTTTCGAGGCAAAGGTTCCATCCTTAAAACCCTGATGATGAAAATTGATTTTGAGGCTAAGGAGCTTTCCTTAGGACCTCGAGCAAAATTTATATGAAAGCAATTGAAATTGGAATAATTTTCTTCGAAAGTGTGAATTTTCATAATAGGCGAGCGCAAAGAATTAGGCTTCGATAAAACGAGTGAATCTTGATGATGACAATAACACTGACAAATTATGTAAAGGGAACGGATGTTTGGAATCAATATTCAAGGTTCATCTAATATTTTCTTCAGTAAATATAGATTCCCTTGTGAGATATGTCATCCGAATAAGGTTAAAGCTTAACTACCCCAAAATGTTATGCCTAGTAGACCTAATAGGATGCGTCTCAAGAGCAATAAAAATTACTCTTTACTCAGCCATTCCAACCTAAAGGCATTGTCCTATGGTTTTAATATCAGCATGGACGAGACTATCTTATAAGATAAAAAAAGAAATTCCCTGAAAGAAAAACTAAAACACGAAAGAAAATGCTGATAATAAAACTAAAGGACAAGCAAAACGGATCGGATCACTTCTTCTTCCACAATATTTCAACAGGGTTAGTAGAGGACTATTATGGGATCGAACTGTTCGGGAAAGACTGTCGCGTCCAGTCTATCTGAATCATTGCTGGATCTGGTTCAGGAACAAAAGCTTGTATTTTATCTAGCAATTCTTCAGCAGTTGTTGCGGATATTATGATTCGCCGTGCCACTCTTGATATGAAATTCTTCTGCATAGCATAATCCATAAAAGCTATCAGACCTGTAAAGAAATTGTTAACATTTAAAAGCCCAATGGGTTTCTTATGCAAATTAAGTTGGGCCATGGAAGCAATTTGAAAGACTTCTCCCAATGTGCCAAAACCACCTGGTAGAGCGATAAAAGCATCAGCATTTAAAAGCATTTGTAACACACGCTCTTGCAAATTTTTAACCACTAATTCTTCTCCAATCGTGCCCCCAGAAATAAATTTCAGAGGTCCAGGGATAATGCCCAGAACTTGACTTCCTCCTAGAGATGCTGCTGATGCTACACCTCCCATTAATCCGACACTACCTCCTCCATAAATTAAATGTATTTTTCGCTCAGCTAATACTCTACCCAAATGGTTGGCTGCTTTTAAATACTCTTCATCTTTTCCAGGAAAAGCCCCAGAAAATACACAAATACTTCGGGATTTACGAGTTGGGGTTTTCTCCATTCCTATCCTTACCCTTGTGAGAAAAGAGGATATATTTATAGAGATGAAGAGATAAGGCAATAATTTTATTTTCAAGAATGGATACATTATTGCCAGCTATTCACAGTAGTCATGAGTATGACTTTGGTTAGGTATGGGTACATTATCGTTAAAAGAGGAGGAAAATTTTCAAAATAGCTGCTAGCATGTACAGTAGTCACTACTGTAGCTTACGTCAGGAGTAGGTACGTGATTGTTGGAAGAGAAGGAAAATTTTAAAAAGTGGCAGCTATATACAGTAATCATAACTGTATCTCATGTCAGGAGTGGGTACATTATTGGGAGGATAATTTCAAAAGCGACAGCTAGCATGTACAGTAATCGTGACTTTGGTTCACGTCAGGAATGAATACATTATTACCAAAAGGGGAGGAAAATTTCAAAAGCGACAGCTAGCATGTACAGTAATCGTGACTTTGGTTCACGTCAGGAGTGGATACATTATTACCAAAAGGGGAGGAAATTTTCAAAAGCGACAGCTAGCATGTACAGTAATCGTGACTTTGATCCTCGTCTTCCACTGGCTTCGCGTCCAGTAATGGCTTTAATGCTTTCTATGAATCGGTGATTTGCATCTCATCTAGCTTTCTCACAAACTGGCAAACAGGGTCGTTTAGGGTCAGATTCCCAAGACTGTAACGATCTCGTTCTTTTTGGAAAATTATCCATAATCCAACAACCTCAAATTGCACTATTCCGCAAGAATGCGCTTCAAGAACCTCTCGAATATCTTCTAGAGATTCCTTACGCAAGCCATTCTTAATGAATCTTATTCTATCACTACGATTTCTGGTGATCACTCCTGGAGAACGACATTTATTGCCGCAAATCCACCATCCACAATTATGACAAACACCTAGCCTCTTTGCTCTTCTTTTTTTGGCATAAGCGCTTTTACCAAAGCCGGGCATACGGGGAAAGAACGCTTCTGGAACTTCACCAGCTGAACGAACCTTAGCTTCAATTAGCCACCGCACATTATCAGGAATGCCTTTGTGCATAAATACTCTGAATCGTTCACATCTAGCTTGATAAATCTTTTTAAGAACATTTATTGGGAAGGAAGGAAAATACTTTCGTAGGGCGGAAAGAGAAGACTCCATTGATGAAGGAGGCAAAGAAAGAAATTAGTGATTGTAGGAAACGAAAATAACTAACACATATTTATAGTGATGAAAGGGATAATGCGTTAATTACACTTGCAGAAGCAAGTTCATTATTGTCAAAAGAAAAGACAAATGACAGCTTATATGTACAGCAATCATGACTGTGGCTCTCATCTTCCACTGATTTATGTCCAGTAACGGCATTAACGGCTTCTATGGGTCGAGGATTTGCTTTCCATCCAGTTTTCTTACAAGCTGGCAAACAGGGTCGTTTACAGTTAGATTCCCAAGACTGTAACGGTCTCGTTCTTTATGGTAAGTCCTCCACAATTTGACAATTTGACCTTGCACTTTTCCACAAGAATGCGTTTCAAGAGTCTCTCGGATATCTTCCAGAGATTCCTTACGCAGGCCATTCTTAATAAATTTTCTTTTATCTTCACGATTTGTGGAGATGTATCCTAAAGACCGACATTTAGTATTACAATTCCATCGTCCACATTTATAACACACGCCTAGTCTCTTCGCTCTTCGCCTTTTGGCATAACGGCTTTTACCTAAACCGGGCATGCGGGGCATAAATCCATCTGGAACTTCACCCGCCAAACGGACCTTAGCTTCAATTATCCACTGCACATTATCGGGAATGCCTTTGCGTGTAAAAACTCTGATTCTTTCACATCTAGCAAGGTAGATCTTTTTAAGGACTTTTATTGGAAGAGAAGGAAAGTATTTTCGCAGGGTAGAAAGAGTAGAATCCATTGATGAGAGAAGAATTTGAGAGGAGGGAAATGAATCAGTTATTGTAGGAGACTGGAATAACCGACTTTAGAAGTCACGGGGTATCTTATCCGCTGCTTAATCAGAAGGAAGAACACGCATTTATAGTGATGAAAAGGGATAACGTGTCCATTACACTTAGGGGAGCATGTACATCTGTCAAAAGAAAATGCAAACTTTTCCAAATATAACAAACTGTATGTACAGTAATTGTGACTGTGGCTCACATCTTCCACTGGTTTTACGTCCAGTAATGACATTAACGGCTTCTATGAGTCGAGGATTTGCTTCCCATCCAGTTTTCTTACAAGCTGGCAAACAGGGTCATTTACAGTCAGATTCCCGGGACTGTAACGGTTTCGTTCTTCATGAAAAATGCTCCATAAACCAAGAAGTTCACGTTGCACAGATCCACAAGAATGCATCTCAAGAGTCAATTGGATATCATCCAACGAGTCCTTACTCAGGCCATTCTTAATGAATCGTATTTTATCTTCTCGATTATCAGAGATCATCCCTAAAGAACGACATTTAGTATTACAAGTCCACCGTCCACATTTATGGCAGACTTGTAACCTTTTCGCTCTTCGCTTTTTGGCATAAGAGCTTTTGCCTATACCAGGCATGTGAGACACAAATGCCTCTGGGATTTCACCTGCCAGACGAACCTTGGCTTCGATTAACCACCGCACATCTTCAGGGATTCCTTTGTGCATCAGAACTCTTAATCGTTCACAGCGAACTTGGTAGATCTTTTTGAGAATGTTCATTGGGAGAGAAGGGAAATACTTTCGCAAGGCAGAAAAAGTAGGATCCATTTTCTAGGAGGAAGTAAAAGAAAGAAGGGGTGAAGGAATCAGTTATTATGGGCAACTGAGAGAACCGACTTGAGAGTCACGGAGTACCGTATCCGCCGTTTAACCGGAAAAGTGGATCCTACTTCATTTTGATGTGATAGATATTTTTTATATTCCATCGAGCTGACGTCGATCCATTCCTCGATTATTGAATCCATTGTCCGCTTTTGACAAATTTTCAACGACAATATTTCTTGATGTCTGCCTTATCTTTGACTATCTCTTATCTTGGATGCTGCTAAGCTGGCATCAATCCTGTCCTTCCAGGTGTAGCCTCGATTATTGAATCAATTGCCAGGCTTTTGACAATATTGTCTACTTTATATTTTTTTTTGATATCTGCCTTATCCTTGGCTATAGCTATCTCTTATCTTGGATACTACTAGCTGGCGTCAATCCGATCCTTCCAGGTGTAGCCTCGATTATTGAATCGGTAGCCAAGCTTTTGACAATATTGTCTACTTTATTCTTGAATTCCTGATGCGGGTTGGTCCCGCATATTAGCTTTGTATGCAGTGATAGATTGGTAAGAGCTGATGACATTGAGATCTCAGCTTATATTGCTGTAGCTGTGCCGTGGATGTGCTTCCCGTTTGGTCCTTGTTATGTAAAGGCTATGTATGCATGATATGAAATGCATGAATGCAGAGCATGTGTAACTAATGGTTTTTTTTTGTATGGATCTAGTTCTTTATGTCTTTGTTTTAATGGATCCTCTTTGTGATGGCCTTCTTGGACTATCATTGAATCTCTTTATGCTTTCCAGCTTTTGTTCGCTGCCTCAAAAGCCCAACTCTTTTCAAAATCCTCTTTCTTTGACTTGTTCTTTAAATTTTGGCCTCAATTTCTTTAAAGTTGGCCCGCCTCATAATTTATATCTCTTTCGGGTACTCATCCATTGTCATGGATTTGATACCATCAAAGGCTTTACTTTCAATGTCTGCTTTGCCCCTTTTCTTGTGACCGTGCCGACACTTACTTATTCCCATGTTATAATCTGAATGATTGCTCTTCCTTGAACTCATGTTTTGATCCATAAGACTTGCCCCCTTGTCTATTGAACTTCTTTGTTGGCGGTACTCCTCTTACGCTTCGTAGAGACTACTTTGCCCCCCTGAATATGGTGTTTATGTGGAAAGAGATATCATCTCGCCTTTGATTTAACAGAAGGTCGAGCATTTCTAGACCTTTATGATGGCACTTGATCGTAAATTTCTCTTACAAGAACCACATCTTATTAAAGAAAGACTCAAGCTATGTCCTCACTTTTAAGTCTACATACATTAATGAATAATGGTTTGGCCTTAAAGAAAAACTTTCATCAATTTGCAAAGCTTGACAAAGTAATTTACGGTCTTTGTTTTTAATTAAAATATCCTGCCATTCTTCCCTTTCCAACTCGAAGACATAAACTGTGCAAGGCAATAAGGTAGAAACATGATTCACAATAATAGCCTTTTAACTGAATGAGGATGATATCGAGAGGTAAATGTTAGGTGTGAGGAAAGTTAAGTTTGAATGTTTATTTTTTTTGTGGCAGTCTTTTAGCTGAATGAGAATAATATTAAGAGGTAAATATTAGGTCTGAGTAAAGTTAAGTTTAAGTGGTGTGAAAGAATGGTCTTTTAATACTACTCGTGAGCAGTATTAAATAAGGTAGAAACATGATTCACAATGATAGTCTTTTAGCTGAATGAGGATGATAAGTCTGAGGAAAGTTAAGTTTAAGTGGTTTGAAAGAAGGGTCTTTTAATACTACTCGTGAGCAAATTTGATTATGGTGAAAAACTCAATAATGATGACCTCAAACTTGCCACTCTTTCCAGAAAGTTAAACCTCATCTGTTGCCCCCCAACTATCGTGGTCTTTATGTATGCTTGGCTTGAGGGTTGCTTTTGTGTTCTAAACCGCCTTTGCAGGTTTTCAATCTAGAATCCATAGCTCACTTTTTTGTTTTCTTTCTTTTGCTCTAACTTGAGCCCTTTTTTTTTTTTTGTTTTGTTTTTTTTTTTGTTTCCCCTTTTTTTTTTGTGAGCTATGGTGATGACATACTTGATAACTCTCTTGAAGTGAGATGACTCAAGTGGCTTTGCTTGCTCGTGCTTGTTCTCAGTCTTTTTTGGTTTTGAATTTTCCCTTGTTGTCTTTTGATGGAAGGGATGAATTTCTCTTTTCGGAGTTTGTGTTGCAAAGAACTGAGATGATAGCCCTCTTGAAGTGAAATGATTCAAGTGGCCTTAGCTGCTTGTGTTTGCTCTCAGTCTCTTTTTTTTGTTTTGGATTTTTCCCTTTAATGGCTTTTGATGGAAGGGATGAACTTCTTTCCTTTGTTGGAACTTGTGTTGCGGAAAACTGAGAATTTTTTTTTGTATTGAGCATTTGTGAGAATTGGGAGGCCACTGAAGTCATTTAATATGAGAGCTAACTTTTTTTGGAAGCTAACCCCAAACTTCTTGCAAGGATGTTGATAATCACTGTGAATTCTTTTTTAGGGTTGAAGTGCAACATATGAAATCCTTCTTACTAGATTTGGCAGCACTTTCAAGATCATTACTATCAAATTTTCCTTAACTTTTTATTTTCACCCACGAGTAGTATCATTTAGAAAGCAAAGAATGATAGCAGTAATGGATAGTATAATGGAAAGGAGTGAGAGATGGATGTAAAAACAGAATTTTTGGTAAGAAGTGGTAGAATGTGTAGGTGTAATAATTGAATTTTTGGTAAAAATTGGTACAATATGTAGATGTAATAATGGAATTAAAAAGTGGTATAATGTACACGTTACATCTTTTTGTTAGAGAACAAAAAGAATTACCAGTTGTCAAAAAGTAAAGTGTGATGGCAATAATAGATAGTATAATGGCAAAGAGTGTAAAAATGGAAAGTAGTAGAATGCACGCATTACATCTTTTTGTTGTACCAGAAAGAATACCAGGTGTCCATCTAACAAAGACTACACCCTAGATTCTGGACTAAATCTAGGAGATTTTTACTATTAGATTACTTTTGCAAGCTTTCAAAGATACAAGTTTATTCAAAGGATTCCCTGTCATTCGAAAATGTATGCGGACTGTTAGGTCAGATCTGACTTGGAGCCCTTCCAAAATCAATGTAATTCCAGCTCAAAATCTTGACTTTCAATTACCAATCACATCGGGCCTAGCAGCTTGACCTCGGTTTTGTTTGATTTGTAAAGGAATGGCCTTGGGACTTGACGGCTTAAGAGTAGGTTTTGAGATTGGTATAGCATTGACTTCTTGTTCTTTAATGATCACATTCACATCATCATAAAAATGATAAGTTGGGATGAGTCTATGAGTCTTTGCAGATTCTTACGGAATTCTGAGCATTCTTGGATAGAATGACTCTTACTGTCATGAAAGTTGCACCATTCCTCATCTTCAACTTCTTCATGTCCAAAAGAAGGCTTTCCCATGATAATCCCTTCTTTCACAAGGCATGAATATACATGCTTAAGAGGGGTTATGATATCATTGACTGACTTTTTCATCAGCCGGTGTTCTTCTATCATATTGACTGGTTTTTCTTGATGAGGCGGCAATGGATTGTGAGTGACGTTCGGTTCATCGGAAAAGTCCAACCACTTTGATTCGATTAATTGTTGGACTATACGTTTCAATGCTGTGCAATTTTCCAAGCCATGGCCTGGAACGCCATCATGATATGGGCAAGTTATGTTGGGGTCATACCACGTTGGATATGGGGGTCCAAATGGATTTGTAGGAATTGGACGGATAAGTTGACTTTCTATGAGTTTTGGATACAACTCAGTGTAAGTCATGGGAATTGGTGCAAAAACTTATTTTGGTCTTCGTGTGGGTACTGGAGGAGTCGGAACAGGTGGCCGTAACTAATTAGGCCTGTTGAGAGGATAATTGTTGGGCCTATTGGGAGGATAATCATTAGGCCTATTGGAAGGATAATCATTGGGCATATTGGGAGGATAGTCATTGGGCCTATTGGTAGGATAATAATTGGGCCTTTTGGCAGAATAGGATAGGCGAGGACCGGTAGCCACAGTACCTACGAGGGGAATCCCTCTTTCGCGTCCTATTTGTTGTACTTCTTCATCTTTTGTTCTGGATGGTCCTCCTCTTTTCATAGGATCACTAAAGGACTCAGCAATCTTCCCAGTCCTAATCCCATGCTCGATCCTTTCTCCAGACATGACAACATCGGAGAAATTAGTTGCCGAATTGCCGATGAGTTTGTCATAATATGGGTATTTCAGTGTCTGGACAAACAAAGTGACTATTTCTTTTTCTGTCATGGGTGGCTGAACTTGTGCAGCTAAGTCCCTCCACCGTTGGGCATATTCCTTGAAAGTTTCTGGCTTTTTCTTCTCCATGTTTTGGAGAGTTTGGCGATCCGGAGCCAAGTCCATAACATGTTTATAGTTGCCGATGAAGGCCTGAGCAAGGTCATTCCAAGTTTTGATGTTTCTTGGTCCTTGACTTAGATACCACTGCAATGCTGATTTTATGAGACTTTCCTGAAAAAGTGCAATCCACACCTTTTCATCTTTTGTGAGTGGTTGTAGTCTCCTTAGGAACAGTGTGATGTGAGTGATGGGATCACTCGTTCCATCGTATTTTACGAAATCCGGTACTTTAAAGTCCGAAGGGATTATGACGTCTGGCATTAAGCAGAGGTCATCCACTGAGAGAGATCCGAATATATTACCTCCTTCAATGGCTCGCAGTCTCTTCTCTATTGTTTCAAGCTTTTGAGATTCTGCTTCTTCTTTTGGTAATATATTCTTCTCTTCATGTACAGTGTCTTGTTTCAGGTGAACACTAGCAGACGGTCCTGATTCTTGAAACAGGTTTTCTTGGACTGAGACTCGCTGCGGGGTGAATCCCGGGGGATAAGTGGGATCTTGTACTTCTTTGATGGGGACTTGAGTTGCTTTCCCTTTGATTAATTCCATCAATTGTCTCATCTGTTCTGACATACTTTCAATCTTGGACTCCATCTCCATGAGACGTCCTTCGGCTTGTTCTGCCATTAATCTTGTTTGGAGTCGAGTTGAATATCGGTGTTGAGGTCCAATTTTACCTTTTTAAAGGAATATTTATTTTATTAGATTCTATGCGTATATGATTGATGTGATGGATGCATGCAATGAGATTATGTTTTTATCAAAATTTATATGCACGTGATTGATGTAATGGAATGCATGCAATGAGATTATTTTTATCAGATTTTATATGCGTGTGATTGATGTAATGGATGCATGCAATATAAAGTGAGATTATGTTTTTATCAGACTTTATATGCACGTGATTAATGTAATGGAATGCATGCAATGAGATTATTTTTATCAGATTTTATATGCATGTGATTAATGTAATGGAATGCATGCAATGAGATTATTTTTATCAGATTTTATATGCGTGTGATTGATGTAATGGAATGCATGCAATATAAAGTGAGATTATGTTTTTATCAGACTTTATATGCACGTGATTAATGTAATGGAATGCATGCAATGAGATTATTTTTATCAGATTTTATATGCATGTGATTAATGTAATGGAATGCATGCAATGAGATTATTTTTATCAGATTTTATATGCGTGTGATTGATGTAATGGAATGCATGCAATGAGATTATTTTTATCATACTTTATATGCACGTGATTAATGTAATGGAATGCATGCAATGAGTGAGTTTGCTTATCCATTATCGTAGAACTTCAAAACTTTTAGTTTTCATTATAAAGACCAAAAAGTTAGCATAATTTGATGCGTGGTTTTGATGCATGAAGAATAATTGCACAAGAAAGATAAGGTTATTAATAAGTTAAATAGCAATTAACAACTCATGAAGTATTATGGAAAAATGAATTAAAACCATAAATATAAGACACGAAGAAAATAAAAGTGTAGAGCAACAACATAGCATAACAAGGACGTGCTTATGGCGTTGGTAAAATGGTAGAAATTCTATGGTCAGTTCTATGGTTAAGTGGGGAGTTCTATATGCATAAGGTAGCTTATCAAAAAGGCAAGGGATAGTTCCCGAATTCCGTCACTAAATCATAGTGACGGCCCGATTCCTTACCCTCTAGGGTTAATGTAAGGAATGGATTAATTCGAGTCGTAGCTTTTCGTGGGCCCATGCAGAGACTAACCGTCTCAGAAGGCAATACACTACTTTGCTACTTTGAAACCGGTGAAGGCTTGGAGACCGTGGCCTCACAAGGACAGCAACACCAATTCCGCTTAGAAAGAATCGTGTTTGATTTAAAGAAGCTCGGGTATAGAGCTTCATATTGTGAATGCGTCATGCATGTTTTTGCTAAGTAAATATAGTATATAAAAATCCACATAATAAGCAAAGTAAATCAAAACAAATCAACTTTAGGCTCGACTCACTAACGTCGAGTCCCCAGTGGAGTCGCCAAACTGTGGCAACATCGGGTTTTCGGGAGTCGCCACCAATCAGTTTTCTTAGGTCGATTGGTCACCTTAAAATTGGTCTGCGAGAGTTCGGGGATCGGGAGTACGGTTACGCTAAAACAATATTGTTATAGCGCCCAAAATTGGCACCTTAGTTGATTTTAATTTTGTTTTACTTTGCTTTTAAATAATTTTCAGTTAATTTAGAAATTTTAACTGAATTAGTCGAAATGTGGATTTTTAAGTTAATTTGTATAGAATTTTATACTTCCGAACCATGGACTCTGCCGAGTCATTTGGACACGGAAGATTTGATTCCGAACCATAGCCTCTCCCGAGTCATTTGGACACGGAATTTGGTGAAATTTTAAACAATTTAATCCATATCGTAAATATGGATTTTTATCTTTATATTTATTTAATTTATTTAGTTAAAAAAAAGTTGATATTTTCCAAACCGTAGATCCTGACGGATCATCCGGATATGGAAGTTAATTTAATGTTAATTAATTATTTAATTCTTATTTATTATAGAATTAATTATTAGTTTAATGATTATTTTGTAATTTGTTTGTTTATGAAATTTTAGGTTTTTTGTTAATGATCTAAAAATTTATTTTGTTTATTTTTTTTCTTATATTTTTCTTCTTTTCTTTCTTTTCTTTTTCTTATCTTTCCTTTTTTTTTTATTTTTCTTGTTTAATGAAGGATATTTATTATTTAAATAATTACTCAATTTATAAAAGAATTAAAAAGTAATTTTTTATTTTTATTTAATAAAAAGTTACTTTAAAGAAATTAAAGAGTTAAAAAAAATCCTGATATTTATTTTATGTTCATTCCAAAAAAATAAATTAATCAAGGTTTTATAACGGAAAGATTTACATTTTTATGTTATGTTTATTCTTTTTTTTTATTTAATAGAAGATAAACCAAAAAAAGAAATTATTTGATCAAGATCTTCAAAAAAAAAAAAAACTTTTATGTATATTTCAAAAATAAAAGAAGAGTCTTAATATTTATTTGTTTTATTTTTGATAAAAGATTAACAAAAAAAATGATTAATTAATTAAGAAAACCAAAGATTTGTATATATATTTTGAACATAAAAGAAAAGTTTTTTTATATTTATATAATTTATTTTAATAAAGGATTAACCAAAAAGTGTTTATTTAATGAAGAAATTAAGAACTTATATGTATATTTTAAACATAAAAGAAAAGTTTTGCTAATTATTTGATTTATTTTTGATAAAAGTGATTATTTAATAAAGAAACTAAAAATTAATATGAATATTTTAAAATAAAAGTAAAGTCTTGATGCTTATATATTTTTTTTTGTTTGAAAATTAATCAAAAAGTGATTATTTAATTTATAAGTCTAAAATAAAATACATCTAATTAATAAGTCCAAAAATATTGAAGAGAAATTTAATTTTTATTTACTTTTTATTTATTTATTTTATTTATTTTTGAAATCATTTGGCTAAGATTTTTTATAAAGGAAACAAAAAGTTATATCTTTCCATTATTTTAAAAGAAATAAGTAAAATATTACTGAATAAAATATTAGCCCAAAAATTTTACTCTTTTTATTCTTTTTATTAATAAAGAAAACTAAAAAGTTATATTTTATTATTTTAATAAATAATTAATATATTAGTCCAAAGTTTTTATTTTTAATAAAAATTTATTTATATACTTTATTTAAAAATAATATTTCCAAGCCATGGATCCTGGCGGATCATTTGGTCATGGAATTTAATTTTTAATTATTTAATTAATTATTAATTTTAATTATATTAAAAGAATGATTTTATGTTTATTTATTTATTTATTTTATTTTTGAATTATTTCATTATGTTTGTTTATTAAAGGGAATAAAAAATTTGTTTCAAAATAAAAAAAAAGTAATTTTTATTAGCCTTTAGAAAATTATTCACATAAAATTCCTTTTTTTATCTTTTAATCATAAAAAAAATTCAATTAATAAAGTGGGGCTTTTTGGCCATCCACTTTAATAACACAGTAATAATAAAAGTTTGCACAATTAATATAGTTAGATTAGTTGGATTAGTTAGTTAATAACAATAAAAAAGGTTAGTAAAAGTTAGATTAAATTAATTAACAACAATAATAAAAATTAGCCAAGTTTAATTAAATTAATTGTTAACAACAATAATAAAAAGTTAGTCAAGTTAATTAAATTAATTAATTAACAACAATAATAAAATTTAGCCAAATTAATTAATTGTTAATTAACCAAGTTGATTAAATTAATTAACAATAATAAAAGTTAGTAATAATGCAAAAATTAAAAGGTTAGTAACAATAATAATGTTAAAAGTTAGTTGTTAGTAAGTTAGTTAACAAGTTAATAATAACAAAAAAAGAAAAGGTTAGTAACAATAACAATAATAAACAAATAAATACACAAGTAAAAAAATAAAGTTAGTAATTAATTCTGAAAAAAAAACAAAATAAAAAGATTAGTGACCAAAATGAAAAGAATTGAAAAGATGAAGTATTAAAGTAGAATTTTACCTAAAGGTTGAAAATTTTGAATTTGCTGGGTACAGGCGCGACGCGAGCGCGAGGGGGGAAAGGGGCTGGCGGCCGGCGGCGGCTGGGCCAGGGGCAAGGGGGGACGGCGGGGGTGGCGCGGCGGCACGGGCACGGGGCGGCGAGCGACGGCACGGCGGAGACAGCGGCCGGCGAGGGGCGGAGGTCCGAGGAGAAAGAAGGAAAAGGAGGGAAAAGAAAAGGGAACGCGGCGGCGGGCCGGCGGGGCGACGGCGGCACGGGCACGGCGGAGGCGGCGGCGGTGAGGAGAAAGAGAGAGAGAGAGAGAGAGAGAAACGGAACAAGGAAAAAAAAAGTTTTGGCTTTCTGGGGAAGAAGGGAAGAGGGCTGGGGCTAAGGGATGTAATTTTATTTTTTTTTAAAACGGAGCTCTAAGTTTTTTTTGCTATTTTTTATGTGTTCAGCACAAAATTTGGGGGGCTATTTATAGAGGAAGTTTAGCTGAACTATTGATGGATAAATTAATAAAAAATTTTAAACTTATCTTTTAAATTAGTAAAATGACAATTTTAGTCCTTTACATCTCTCAGCGTCTGGATAAGTTCCTGAAGCTTCTGATTTTGACAATTTTGTCATTTTCTGTCAATTTGTGCCAGAAACGTCGGCAGGCCCAAAATTTTATGTGACAAACTACCAAATGCTCCTGGAACTTTTAGAATTTGTCAATTTTTCCCGAAACTTCTCAATTTTGTCATTTTTACCTCAAACTTTTAATTTTTTGTCATTTTTTTCATGAAATTTTATTTTATTTCAAACATACACATATTCACACATATATCATTTTAAATCAAATTTTCACAAAACAAAAATATATTTTAAACTAATTAAATTTTTTTAATAATAATAGTAATATTTTTTTCTTTAAATTAATTTTTTTTTAATAAAATTTTTTCAAAATTTTAAAACACCCGGACGAAATTGGGTGTCAACAGTTACTATGTTATATTTGTAGAAATTAGGCTAAAAAAGATAGCAAGAAAAAAATCTATTAATTTATTACCCAATTTAATCTTTACACAATCAAACCCAACCCGTTTAGAGTTAGAATAAAAAAAAATTAAAGATAGCTAAAAATATACAAATCATCTCTTGCTTTTTTTCTCTGGCTCCTAGTGTCTCTTGATTACTTTCATTTACTATGACTTTGAAAATCTTAGTTATCAAATTTATGTAGATGTGGATATAGATGAAGAAAATGCCAATGATAGTATAAATATTTGCATAAATGAGTTTAACTTATCAAATGATAAAATGACAAAAAATTAATGAATATATGAATTTGGAAGACAATAATATTGATATTATAATTGGTCATAATGTTCCATGTGTTCCATTGGATAATTGAAATGTTTTCAACTTCTCATTTATGAATTGTGAACTTGTAAATCTCTTTTTTTTTTTTGTGTATTTATGTTTATTCTATGACAATTTTTTATGGTATTAAAGTATCAATAAGTGAAAAGATTATATAATATGAACTTTCTAAGATACTTTAAATGGTTTTATTTTTCATCTTTTTCTAAATATGTTTTTGTAGAATCTTACAACTCTACAACTTTTTACGACTTTATAACTATATAAAAATCAACACAACTCTAGATAGAAACTCTACTTTGATAATATTGCTTCTAAGGTTAATTACGGTTCAAAATGGGTCCAAAAAACGATGTTTGGGACCATAGGCGTTTTTAACCCCAAGAGACTTCCTCCTCAACCGTGTTCACAATAGGATAGATATTGAAAAAAATTCAGAAAAACTAGCTATTTCATTTAAAATAAAAATATGTAATAAGCAGGTGTAACATGAGGTTTCAAATAATGTTAATTTTAAAAAACCAAAAATAATGAACTCTTTTAAAATGTTAGAGATGGATGGAAGACAGAAAAAAAAAATTGAGAGAAAAGAGGATGGTTTTTCTTTTTTCTAAAAATTGACGACTTTTACATTTTACACATAAGGATGGAAATTGGTGGGTCAGGTCAGGTTAGGGTCTGACCATTTAGGTTCAGGTTTAATCAGGTTAGTATGTATTCGGATGTAGGTCAGGTTTAGGTCAGGTTATTTGGGTTTGGATTGATTTCATGTTGAGTAGATTTCGGGTTCAGGTTGGGTCAGGTCGGGTTTATTTCGGTTCAGATCTAATCAAATCGAATTATCGGGTTTTAATCCAAATTCAATTTGATTATTGGGTTTACTTGGTTCACTTATGCGTAGGCCGAAAAAGCTAAATTGATTCAATTTTTTTAAAAGTTTTGATTAAAATTTAATTTAACTAGACATAAAAAAATAATATAAAATTTATGAAGATATATTAATATATAATTTCTTTAATAAAATACACATTCTATGTCAAGTTCTTTGTAATATTCACTGTTCAGCAATTAATCTATAATTTTTATTTTCAAAATTTTAGCATATAAATGGAAAATGATTATATTAGATAATAAATAAAGACCTATAGTTTCTAAATATATACTTTTAAAAATTTTTACTAACTAATAATCTCCCTCCATACCATTTTTTTTGCTCCATTTAACTTTTTTGACTAGTTTGACTTAAATTTATTTATATTATTGTTTATTAAAATATTAAAAAAATATATATTTAAAAATTATAGGTCTTGATTTATCATTCAGGTATAATATTTTTTATTTATATATTAAAATGTAGCAAAAAAATTATAGATTACTTGTTAAAATATTAATATAGGACGGAAGGAGTACTATAATATTTAAAATATAATTATTTCTATTTCTCTATCACTGTTTCACTAATTGTTTCCAATAGTTATCACTCGCTTACTCTATAACGCAAAACAGATCAACACAAAAGAAGAAATTCATTCACATATATTAAATCATAATTTTGTAAAGTCTTTGCTGACCATGTATTTTATGTTGATTTAAGTTAAAATTGGATCTTGTCAAGTTTAGTCATTAGATCATTTTGGGTTCAGATTAAGTCGGGCTCGAGTTCTGGTTTTCTCGGGTTTCACTTCAATCGGGTCCAAGTTCAGGTTAGGTTAGGTATAGTCAAATTCGAGTCGTTGATTTTTCTAGTTAAATCAAATTAAGTTGAGTTTGGGTTCGGATGAATCAAATCAGGTAATTAGGTCAGGTCAAATTTTGTTATCTTTATTTGCACGACATGTGTAAGTCTTCCGGTGAGAGCTACTCCTAAGACCTCCCTTCTAATTAAAGATAAATAAGAGTTTTTTTTCATCTTTTGAGTCTGTCCAGACTTGGGAGCGCTATATTTTTTTGTTTGTTCCTAATCCAAATATTCATTAAGAAAACTGATAATATTAATTTTATAAATTTTTATTTAAATTTAATATCATTTGAAAGTTAGCAACCTATCTACTTAATAGCCAGGCTTGCATAATTTTTGTTATTTTGAAAATATAATTTTATAAAAAAAATTAAAATAGAAATTCAAAAGTGAAACCGTGACCTCTAGTAGGGAAGTCACATCACAGAAGGCGAAAGCCACCTGACATTTATCACTGCCAGTGTCAGTCAATAGTCCAATAATGTTTTTATTTGGAAAATCGAATGTCGCTTTTCGTCATTGACTCATTGTGATGGAAAGATCAAAGTCGTTTATATATTTATCGGTGACTTTTATTTTATGAAGAATTTTTTAAAATCCTGACTGAGATATTGCCATAGTAGTTCAGAGATATCCTGACTGAGATATTGCCATAGTAGTTCATCTCTGAAATTTACAGCAGCAAATATGAGACAGGCAAAAAGCTGTTTACAGTAAAAGTATTATTTTTAACTCAATTCTTTTTTAATATTTATAAATGCCAAATAATAAATGAATGATATGCCGAGTAATTAACGAATAATTTAAATTTAACTCAGTCAAAGACAGTTCTATATTTAATCATTATCAATCATATTATATAGTTAAAGAAAATATTTAATTGGTTTAACATTTACGGATGTTCTCACATAGTAGTAAGAATTTCCCCTGGGAAGGGGAAAAGGCCTATCCAAAGAACCACATGTATCCTTGATTGGATCGTTCTAAAATACCTTGTTAGCAAGGATACCCGAACCACAGCCATCAATCAAGAGTGACTAGACATTGATGTAATTTCTAAGGAAAACAACATTGTGGAATTGTTTTGGGTGAGGCCCTAAAGTTTTACATGTTATTATTTGGTCCCTTTGTGGTTTGTGCTGTGATGTAAACATGCTTAACCGAATTAACCGGTCACAAGGAGTAATTGGGTAAAACAATGTGGGGTATTGGGTTTTATCAATCTGGCCAAAGTAACCTGTTTCAGAAGCAAAGAAGAAGAGTGGATCAGGATGCAGGCGTGTTGCGTGAATTTTGGTGGGTCAATACGCCTGGTTGGGGGGAGATCTTGTCGGTGGCGAAAGTGGGTTTATGCAAGTGGAGGAAGCAGGCCCTTAAACTTCGAAAGGGCACTATTAGGTGATAGGTTTGTGAAGCTTTGCTGTCTGGTTCATCTCTATGTTAGGTTTTGAAGTGGTGTGTGGCTTTGTATGGCTAGTTAAGCTTTTTAGTTTAGCTCCACAGTTGTGGTTGATTCCTGCTATTCTAACAAAAGTAATTGTTCTCCTTAACTGATCATAGGGTTTAAGGATGTTGTAGACTAAATATATATTGGTACCGAATTTTTTATGGTGTAAACCTAAGTGTAAGCGAAATAAAAGTTTGGCTTGAACAAAGGCTTTAATCAGTATGAGTTTTGAAATAAAAGTTTGGCTTGTTCATCATATTTGAGAGGTTCTTCCAACTTGCAAATTGTGGGTGTTGACATCATTTATATGTGTTATGGGTATGGTTATGGACTTGGTAGCTTATATGTTGCATTTATTATTGTTATGCACTCATGCTGTTTTTGTTATTTGCCCTTTTGGCAGCACTTCTACCTCTCCTTTTAATGTAGCAATTACTCATACAAATCAGTAGGATTATTGACTAACCATGTCACCTTAAGACATCACTTGAAAATTTTTGTTGAACTAGTCACACCTTAATGAATAAGTACAGCAAGTACAAGCTGTCATTGCTTGCCTGGCTGTTTTACTGTCATGAACAAGTGCACATTTGTAATTTGAGCTTACCTACAAAATATCAATTTAAGGGTATATTTCCTTTCTAAAGTCAACCATAATATTAGCCTAGCATTACAAAACTAATTTGATAGACTTCTACCACATAATAAATTATGACTCCTCATTTCTTTTGAACAACAACTCTGAATGTTTTTTTTAGCTTATTTTTCCAACAAAATTACACGTGTAGTAGTGAAGCGTAGGTACTGTGACCCAACCCCAGCGTCATGTGTTATCATAATCAATTTTAAAGCTTCATTTCCCAAGTCACCTTTGGCTTATCCTCAATAATTTCGGTTTCTAACTCAGTTAATTAATCTATTGGTCATATCAGTGGAAATTAATTTCTAAAGTGAAAAGGTACATTATAGAAAGTTGCTTGAAATCTAGCAATATGTATTTTTTTGTCTTAATCATGGGAACAAGTACTTCATTTCATGATCTCTTAATCCAATTTGTAAACATCATCAAATTTGAAATGCATTTATAAACATTTGTATAAACTATTAACATAGAATTACGTTTGAAGCATAAAGTCAAACACAAGCAGCATAGGTCTATGTAGGATTCTTCTTCATAAATAGCTTTTGATCACAACTTAAAGGGTCATTTGAAATTCCACTGGTCAAAATTGAAAAAAATTTTGCAGATAGAGTCCGTTAGTAATTGGAAACTGATCTCAACCTCCAAACCCTAATTTTTCCCAAACACCCTAGTTTTAGAAGTCTTCCACTGGAACAATATCTCGAGCTGTGGAGTTTTGGCTTGGGACCACCATGTAATGGATGACCTCAGCCTGGCCTCTTCAATGGCAATCTCGTGCTTGTGTTTGTCTGTATTAATTATAAGTTTCGAGTCAGCAAAATGAAAAAATAATGGAATTTGATCAGAAAAGGATTACAGATGCGAGCGTGTAGATGCATTAGACTTGAATGGCCGATTTGTTTAAGGTTATTAATAATGCATGAAGGGTGCCTTGCCTTCACAGTGGCTTAATCGATGTTACCTAGTGATTAATTACTCAAATTATATTTTACTAAAATCTTATAATTTAAGAAGCTTAAAAAAATATTATGAAAATTTAGTTACTTTTAAAAATATAAAAAATTAAAAATTCATTTTAGAAATAAAAAACTAACTGAATGGTAGCTTTAAAATAGATTATTTATCTAAAAAATGTGTTCATAAGTAGTACAACTTACTTGGATTGTCCTTCCTTGACTCCAGTTTGGTTTTTATGTCCGCCCAATCAACTTGATCACCATCAAGGATGGATAAGCATTGCATTTCTTCTTGTTTCCGTTAGATATTTTTATCATCATAATTAGGCTTCAACTATTCTTGGTTTTTATTACAATCTGTTAGATTCTCACACAAAAGAGATGTGTGAGGCCTTATGTACTTGTAAGTTTCTAACTTTGAAAGCTTGAACAGCTAGTGCTTGTATTTTTCTCACAGTTCATTCTAACTTAAGTCAATTGATTCAAAATGACTTATTTTTATTCTTACATCATTTTTATTCAGAACTAATTTTAATTAAAAGTCAATAATATGTAGCTGCAATATTATATTGAAAATATAATTTTTGTAATCTTATTAAATTTTTATGAATTTTTCTAATTTAAGATGTTAAAAAAGAAAAATTAATAAAAATTTAACAATATCATGAAAATTTAAAAATTCATAAAAAATTAATAATATCATGAAAATTTACTTTTAAATGGGTTATTGCAGCTATGTAATATTGGTTTTCAAATGAAATTGTTTTTGATAAAAAAAAAATATAAAAGTAAAAATAAGTCAATTAATTTAAATTAAAACGAATTGGCACATAACTTTTATAATGGAAATGGATATTACGTGGATCAGTTCTAAGATTAGGCCATTATAAACTGTATCATAGCTGACCTGGCTTTGGCTGTACTGTGGATAACGGACTAAACTAACCCACACATGAGTTACCACTTCACTACCTTGACACGTGAAAAGAAAAGTAATAGAGTTGGGGTTTCACCGGATCAGACTGTTGGTTTCCGACATTGCTCCAGGCGACCACGAAAAGTGTACTTCTTACCGCCTTTGCTTTTGCTGTAGGCCAAACCGTTCTCCGAATCCATGTGTTAGGGGTCCGTCGCGTTCTTGAAAAACAGCGTCTGGTTGACTTGGAGGGTTTCGGGGTGGGGATAGTGATCGAACTCCTCACCCACCGTCCAATCTGGGGAACCCGCTAGAGTCAGCGGCAAGAAGACCGCGTTCACCAGCGACCCGACTGGGAACTTTCTGTTCCACTTCTGAAGCTCCAGCCCTTGCAACTGAGGTAGCGTCATGCTTTCCTCTTGCGCTTTTACTGTGACCTTCAGCCGCCAGCTCGTGCCGTTATCACGATAAAATACAGTGCCAATTTAGATTTCGTAGGACATCTAAATCCCTAATTTCTAATTCATTCTTCTCAAACTATTGATTTCTAAATTTACTTTCAATATAAAACATTGATGATGAATTTGTAAAAAAAAAATTAATGATAAAATCGCTCTATAACCAAAATGACAATAGTAAATTTACACTTTTTCTAATTTTTTTTTCCATGTTACTCCTCTAAACTCAACATTGTCTTTGCCACAACAAGTGTTCCATTAGCCACCACAGCATTTTTTTTAACAGACACTGACAAATTTACTCCAACAGCAAGAATAAATGATAAATTTGATACGAAAAAGTGTTCAATTGTAAAATCACTCTCTGATCAATAGTTTAGTGGTATATTTGTACCTTTTCCCAAGAAAATAAAATTTGAATGTTGCAAAAATCCAGAACAATCCAAAATAGTAAATGCTGCAAAAAAACGTGGGATAAAAAAGTGGAGTAATTATTATTTTTGGTCAAAAGAAAGTCTTTGGTAGGGTATATGTTCAATTATGATTCCTATCTTTTAGGACAGAATTTGGATAATTAAGAAATTATGCTACCAAAGTTTTTAGAGCAGAAGAAATTGGCTATTCAAACATATACAAAAAATTTGCCAATATCACAAGTTTTTCAAAAAAACAGTTGGTAGTGTAATTTCTAACTCATTTCTTTCCAAAACAAAAAATGTATCATAATTCAACATACAATACATCACTACCACAAAGTTTCTTCTGAGTCAACCATATTTGAAATGTAATTTCCTTCTGGAATTTTAATAAAAAAATTAAGAACGAAATTCTAATGAGAAAGCCGCTTCGAACCTAATTGAAATTTGGCGCAATTTTGTTGGATGGATTTGGTTTGTTGTTTGATACAGCAATTTGAACACAAACAAATTAGTTACAAACTATCGCCATCACATTATTAATTCTTACCCTATATTAGGGCGGACTCCAACTCAATATTAATGGCTCACAACCAGAGCCATAAATGCTCTACTAGTCGTTCGATCAGATTTTGTTAGCTATGTGGCTTAAGCTGGTTTTCTAACTAACTTGTTTGTGTTCATATCTAATTGTTGGTAATGGTCTTTTCCTTATCTGCTCATATTTAATAGAGGGTTTGGGTTTTTTTAACTGTGAAAATAAATATTATTAAAATAAATAGAATACAAATTTATCAATTTCAGAAAGATACTGGAGAAACTAACCTAGACACTACATCCTGCTCTCGACTTGAAATCCTAAATAAATCTCTCTAGTCTTAAAGATTCACACACCCCCTACATACACCAATAAAATACAAAACTTTGGTCATAAAAGTTCCAGTACCCAACACCAAAAAAAAGAAATAGAAATCTAATCTTTAAGCTATCATTTCAATCTTTTTAATTCATATTTTATCTTTTGACCTTGATATTCATTTTTCTTTCACCTTTTCCCTTGTTTCTTAGCTTTGCGGTGATTTTCTAAAATTCTCAATACAAGTTCCTTACAACCATCAAATTACACCTCGGTGTGATTGCTAACATTGCTTTCTTGATCATTAACCCCAGGTTCAAAATTCCTACTATTCTACTGGATATATATGTTTCAAAGACTTCAATATTGGTGGGACCCTAGAAATATTAAGTAAGAATTAGAATCATCCTTCTTATTATTTCCCCCACCCCTGAATCATTCAAAACTTTTGATTCTTCGCTAACTCCAACCTTTAAAGAGAAATCAGTCCCATGAATTTTATGGGCTCATCAAAATCAGCCAGAGAACGTTCATCATCCTCGCCTCGTAATATTGTAATAGTTAGAGGGTTTGGGTATTGTAACAATAATTTTATGCTGATGAAAAAAAACATGTTTATTTTATAGTATAAAATGTAAAATAACCATTAAGTTAAGACACAGCTAGTGGCAGTACAAAAAAAGGCTACTTTTTTGTTTTCCTTTTATATTATTTTTCCATTAAACATAATTCGTGAAATTTTATTTTTATTGTTTTGTTGGTCTAAGGCTAGTGTTATCTGGAAGGCATTATTTTATTTAGTCAATAATCACTTAAATAAAATTATATGGTAAGTAATTAATTTTTATGAATTTTTTGTACCCAACTAATAAAAAGAAAAATCAATAAAAGATACTTGATTTTTCTGAAAAAATTCTAAAACTTTAAAATATTTTAAGTATAAAATTTTCAATTAATATACAAGTGGAATGAATAATCATTACATATCAAAATAATCACTAATAACTCATTTTTAAAAATCACTACCAAACACAATAGTCGTCTTCTACATTTGACCTTTCTTTATTTTGATTTCAATGTGACCTATATATAGATATATTATTTTAGAGTTTTGGGTATTATAGGCAATTTGCTAAGTCATACCACAATGGTTTAAAACCCAATCAATAATGTTAGCATGGCTTGTTAACGACATAAAGGCTTAAGTATTAGGCCCAGCCAACATCACCACAATTATGGTCCTGAGCACCTTATGGCAGTGGTCCCACTAGTAAGATTCATTGCATGCAAGCATCTCTCCCTTCCCTGAATCCCCTTAAAATTCGGGGTTTCATAATGGCAAAAGGAACACATTAGTAATGGTTGAACATGATCGCCCAAGATCTTCTTGGCAACCTCTATCATCTCAAGGATTCACTTTAATCTCCCCTAATTAATGAGAATTCACAATGATCCACTCTATAGAACTAATGCACTTGCCTAGTTATAAAGGCCTATAGAAATTAGCAATTGCCAGGTCTAGTAAGCCATCTCGAACTTTCATAATTCACAATTTTTTCATGCGAACATTCATACTATCTCTCATTTATCTTTGCCACATCTCACTTGAGCGTCGGAGGGCCCTCCCCGAGAACACACATCCAAGGCCATTCTAACATTGTCATTTGTGACAGGAAATTCTAGTGTTTACCACATTAGTACGGCAACACCCTTTCATGTTAGTCATCACTTTGCCCCTTAAGTCACCTACATATTTAACCTTGCACCACTTAGGCCTTTTACGACACAAGTTTTGTATATCTTTCACTGATTCAATGTGTTTAATCTCCATACAACATATTGTTACAACTAGCTTAGTTCTTCTTCCCTTGACTTCATTTTGATATTGGCCTAGTTATTCCGGTTTTCCACTTCATTCACATCATACATTGGCTCGCAACATCTTCTTGCTTCAACCTCTATAAATTTTAGTTTATCTTGTGATGCTCCATTATACTTTACTTTAGCTGGCAAGATTTCTGGCTATATCATGTTCTCAGTATTTAGGGATCTTTTTTTGAACCGTGCAACATCCGTTCTGAACTTAACTGTTTGAATCCATATATTATTAAACTGCTTCACCAAAGCATTAATATCTTGCACTTCCTTGAATTTGACAAACCCAAAACATCATCCCAATTTTGTGTTCTTCTTTTCAACATAGACCTCTATAAGGGTCACAACAATCCCTAGTCTTTGAAACACAGACTGAAGATGTTTTGCCTGCCAATCATTTAGAAACTTCATGAAAAAGAAGGATGAAGGGAATTGATTCATGACCCTACTTGGATCATGGTCAGAATTTTCCTCCCTTGAATTCTTTCTTGACTTTGTAGCCCCTCTCACACTTTCTCCTTTGTCCTAGCTCTTTTCTTTGGAATGAAAACCCTTGTTTGCTTGCTCACATTTCCTCTCACTCTTTCTCTCATGGTGTTTCTGTGAAAAGAAATGTAAATTCTATTTTAGATTAAGTTGACTTAAGCTAAAACGGATTTGGTAGTATTTGATTGACTTTATGGAAAGCTATTATGTAAACCATCCAAATAAAAAAAGTAACGCAAAGACATGTCTTAAAAGTTATAAAAAAAAAAAAAAGAAAGGTTGGAATCTTAAACTTATAATAATGCAATATAGTAATCTTCACAATAACAAAATGTTATCCCTTGTTGTGGCGGAACAGAGTCCCAGGGCTTGAATTTACTATTACTGGTATGCTCTTAAGGAATTATGATTTCACCTAGGCTATAATTGGCTAGTTATTATTCATAAAGTATCTTAGATCCTTATATCCAACTAGTTACTTAGCCTACCCTGCATAGAAAATATGTGTACGTCGTCCTAGCTACACAATAACAATTAAATAAAAGTAAAATTGAAAATAGTGCCGTGGTAATTCATGAAAGCAGAATTCAAATTAACCCAAGACGTAAACCTTTAGTTGCTTTGACTTCAAGTAACAACTATGTGCATACATCTTAACCTTATATTCACTCAAATATAACCTTAGTGTTATGCACACCAATGGACATTAATAGAGGCAACCCTTAGTAATATACCATATGTATACAAAAAATGTAAGTTTGTTAAGAGCCATCTTTAACTCTTCACATGAGCAAACTATCTTCAGGTGATGAGCCATACTTTTCTTGTGTTCACTTAACCTTAAAATGAAAGACAAACACTTTGGTTAGCACTAACTTATGTTACAAGTAACTTAGAAACATAAGATTTTCTACTTAGAAAGTATCTTCAAACCAATAAAACTTAGTCTTAACAACTGCCTCTTAGCAATTGTTAGGCTCGAACTAGTCCTTTTAACACCTACACAACACTTAATAGGTGAGCACTCAAACGTACTCAGTAAGGGATTCAGCACCTGTAAGGGAAACAAATGCAAGCATGAAAAGTACAACAAACATACATATAACAAATAGAATAATCAAGCAACCAACAACACAACTAATAACAAGAGTAAGAAAAACAAACAATGCAAATAATGGATGGATGGATGAATGAATGAAATATGCACATGTAAATACACGTAGAACTTCCTTATAGCCGTTGGTGCTAAACTCGCCATGAGCTCTTACGAATGAGGTACCTGAATACTGGCCTTTATATCTTATGCTGACACTTAACTAACCCCATAAAGTTCTCTTACAGGGTGCCTTAGAGTAAGTCATTGCTTACTCAACCCTTGCCTGCCTTTGATGGGCTACTTAGAATAAGTTGTCACTTATTCCCCTCTTACTTTCTCTTCCCTTTAACATATTATGCATGGTAGCCATCTTATGTGGTCCGACTTGCCAAGCTCTTAAAACTTAGCTCAGGGAACCTTAGTAGCTCACTTACCAAACCACAAGTTTTGGTTGAGATCCTCTCAGGTTTCCTCTTCATTACCCAAAGGTCTAAGACCTCCTACTATGGCCAACGGAGAATCTAAAACCTGGATTTATTCCCTCAGTGTTTTCTTAACAACTTGAGCACTTTAACTCCTTTAGCCACCCTTCCTTACCTTACATTGACCACACCATTTAAATAATGCATAATTCCCGAGTTAGGAATGAGTTTTATACCCAACCAAAGTTGTAGAACATTTTAGAATGACCTAGGGATGATAATAGAGAGAATGAGGGGCTTGGGCCTTGGTGACGTCGTTGGTGATGTTTCACTGAAGCCAACAACACATAGATTTCTTGAAGCACAATTGGCGACGCGTTTTCAATGTTGGCAATGCATTGCCAATGGCCTAACAGCACTTCGTGCTCTTATGCGATCCTGCACAAAACTTGCTTGATCTTTCTATCCACAAAGCCAATTTCAATGGATCTTGTTTCTACTTCATTCCCATATGTAACACGACATTTCTATGTATTATTTGAGTTGAATTAACTTGAATCCTTCACCTTAAATGAAAAATTTCCCAAATCAAGCAACTATTCACCTCATGCTCAACCTACCTCCAATGGCCTCCAATTTTGATTTCTTTGGAAATTAGGCACGATAATCACTTTATCAAGACCATTTCTAAGTCATTTATACCATCTAGTTATTAACCTAATATGCACTATGCATTCAATCGCTTTAAATTGAATTTTACTTTTAGTCACGACTCTTATAAAACATAAACAAAGAATAAGTCAAAGCATAAAACATAAGTGTATTTACTACAAGTAATAATCATGCACGTGCATCATTACATAAGTAAAGACTGTGCACATGCCCAAAAATAACTAAAATACTACTGAACCTAGAGACATCAGAGGCTAAACTAGCATACATGGGTATATCAAATGCAACTACTGAGACCTTTACTCCAACTATGTCCTTCCTCGTGCCACTAGCCTCTGTAATGCCATAAATAACTATAGTTATTAACAAACAATTTAACCAATAAAACTAGAACTAATAATAATTCACTAGGTGGTTACCTACATGAAGACACTAGCCCGACAGCCCTTCATGGTCATCAGCTCCTTACAGATAATATCTGTACAAAAAAACTAAAGGGAGTGAGAATTCAAAGATTTCTAGTTAAGGATTCAGGTACCTGTAAAGAAATAATAAAACCTGCAAACAAAAACCTTAAGGACATACACATATATAATATATCTATTATTCTACGAGGCCAATGTAGTCTGAGGGCTAACATATGTGCATATATTTGAGTTCTTTAGGACCCCACTTTTCCTAGTCCTAGCACTAACGTCACCCTCATGCCTAGCAAGTTCTGGCCTCTAACTCACTCCTAGCAAGCCTTGGCTTGCTAATGTCCAAGTGAGATAAGCTTACTAAATATCTTTGTCTTTGTTGTTACGTAGGTGAACATGGTGGATGCTCCTTCTTTAAGTTGCAAAGAACTCACTAATTGTACTAAGCTCCCATATAATGCCTCGATGCATTGGCTCATCAAGGCTATTATAGTACTAAGTCTCCACCCAATGAGGTGCAATAGGCTACCACTTAGTGTCTTAAGCTAATAAGCTTGCCTAGATCACAAAGGTACTAAGCCTTACCCATTTAACCTACCAAGGGTGCATTAAGCTTTCACTTATGCCCCAAGTCATAACTTGGCTGGTCATAAGTGCACTAAGCCTTTATCCATGGTGCTCTACAATTCAACATTACTTGGTTCACCATATTTTGGTAAGAATTACAATAGATGGACTCCACTAATTAGGCTCCCAATAACCCCACGTGTACTTTAAGGTTTCACATTGATACCTTGAGCTCCAAGGCTCACCTAGGTCACCAATGGTCACTAAACCCCATTGGCATGCCTAATGGCTTCTATGGTAGTCTTTGTGGTTCTTTCAATTTTTTATGGCTACTTTGGATCCTCAAATTTTTATCAAATTTTCCTAGCTCTTAGGAGAATCTTGGAAGTTCCAGGGCCTTATTTGGCTTCTCGAGCCCTAAACACCTTAGAAACCCCTTGTCTCCTCCCTTAGAGCCTTCCCAAATAAAACTGGCATTTAGGTGCATAGGGCCCGTGGCCCTAATTTTCCAAGGCTGCAGCCTTGGTGCCTCAGGTGCACTAGAATACTTCAAAATCACAGCTTTTAGTTCCTAGGGCTGTAGCCTTGGTCTCCTGAGCATAGCTGCAGTAGAACTCATCCATAGCCTCTTTGGGGGCTTTAATTGCCACCTAAACATGCATACGATACCTCCACAAGCTCCAAGAACTAACCAAGCAACAAGTGTTTAATTCTCCTACTCAAGAGCTTGATTATACCTAGTCCATCATAATCAATTCTTCATTATAACAATGCATATCTCCTAATCTACTTGAAACCTTCAAGCAAATAACTAAGATATGCATGAGATGAATGTAATAATTAAATCCTTTATCTCAATTGAAGAAAAACAAGCAATATCAAGCACATCCAAGCAAATTGGGCTTTTCTAAGGGTTTCCTATGGTTCCAACAAAATTCATCACAAATAGAACCAAGTCAAGCTCAATCAAGCAAGGCCCAAGCTTATACAACATAAAGAAACCAATAACAACCAAGAATTAACTAGGGCAAAATGTACCTAAGCTCCTCTAACTAAGAAAAATGCCATCCAAGAACTTCCATACCAAAACTATGCAAAAATGAGCTCTCTTACATGGGTATCTCATGAGACTTTGATTTCTACCAAAAATTGATGTTTTGGGTGAAATTTGGCCATGGATTTCTAAAGGAAAAGGAGAGCTACAGTTTCCAAGGTTAGGGATGATGAATAAAATCCTTCTAAAGCTCCAAAATTGACTTAAAAATCCATCTCAACACTTTAGCCCTTCAACTTATTTAGTTTTGCCAAAAAGACCACATGCTCAAATAATAACACTAGCTTAGGGAATTTGATCCCAACTATTGGTTTCTTGTCACTTAGGTCCAAAAGAACAATTTATAAGCTTTAAAACCGTTCTTATAACCTCGAGGTACAAAATGACTATTTTGCCCTCGATGGCCGTTAGGTGCCAAAATGGTCTAGGAACCATCTAACCCTAAACTAACTTGCTTAACTTGCTAATCCAAACTAATTGAGGCATTTAAACTAAGGATTTTGACATACTTAAAATTTTTAGCTAGCTACTATGGGCCAGTTGCCTAGAAGGCTTTAACATTAATCCCACTCCAAAAGCTGATCTAATATATTGTTAATGGGAAATAAATAGGTTGTTAGAAGAGCAAAGTGCTAGTGGATAAGTTTGGTAACTTAAGACATAAGTAAGGTATGATGGATGGACTAAGTATAGTGTGATTCCTCCAATAGCTGAGGGATGAGATTGTGAAACTCTGGTATTGGAGGGGGACCCGAGAAAGGTTTGGGACCCCAATGACCTAAGGGTAGAGGTCAAGTGCCTCTAGGCATTAAGGTGGAGCCCAAGAGGTCCCAACGAAGTCGATGGGCTTGCTAAGTGATCTACTAAGTTACCCGAGTCATGTTTAAAGGAACTTGCTGAGGTGTGGCCATTAAGTTCATTACCCTAGACAATAAAAAAAGGGAAAAGACGGGTGAGAGGTGGGTAAGTGACAACTTACCTTAAGTATCCTATTAGACACGAATAAGGTTGAGTAGGTGACAATTTGTTCTAAGGCACCCATAAGAAGACTTCATGGGTTTGGTTAAGTGCTAGTATCGGATATGAGGGCTAATATCCAAATACCCAGCTGTATGAGTTCACGACAGTTAAATGCATCTTCGCCTATAAGAAAGTCCTAAGTGCATGTGCGCATGCATTTATCATCCATCCATTCATTATTTGCATTATTTTTTTTTCACTATTATGTGTTTGTTTGCTATGTTACTTATGTTGTCTGTTTGTTTGTTAGTATATATATATATTGCTTGGCATGCTCGCAAATGTTTTTCCTTACAAATGCTCAAACCCCTTACTAAGTACTTTTGAGTACTCACCCATTTAGTATTGTGTAGGTACTAAGGAGGCTCGTTAATTCTAATAGTTAGTACGGGCCAACTATTAAGACTAAGTTTATTTAGTGCTAAAGGTATTCTCTAAGTGTGAATTTTATAATTCAAATTTATTGCTTGCATAAGCTTATACTGACTAAAGTGTTTGCCTTTCAATTTGAGGCTAAGTGAGTACAAGGAAAGTGTGGCTTATCCATTAAGGCTAGCTTGCCTGGTGATGACTTAAGGATGAATCTTAGTAGATATATGTTGTCTATTGTTTATGTATGGTATTTTTATATTAAGTGTTACCTCTACTAATGTCTGTTGATGTGTTTAATACTAGGGTTACATTTAGGTGCATATAAGATTAAAACATATGCACACAGTTATTACTTGAAATTAAAGCAACTAAAGTTTTGATATCTTAGCTTGTTTTAATTTGTGTTCTTCTTAACTACCGCAACATTGATTTTATTTTTGTTTTTATTTATTGTTATTGCATCATCAGAACAATGCATGCATTCTTCTATGCAGGATAAGCAAAGTAGCTAATTACACGTAATAGCTTTAAGATACTTCATAAATAATAGCCAGTCAATTGTAAGCTAAGTGGGATCATAGTGTCCTAAGAGCTCATAAATGGTAGTTAAATCAAGGTATTGGGACCTTATTTCGCCACCATTACGCTCTAAGGCTGACACCTTGTCTTCTTCTTTCACAAGATCGCCACCTATTGCTCTTATTACCACAAGAAGCAGCCACTTAATTCACCATCACATGCACAACGCCACCTATTACGTACTAACATGTACAATTTGCTTATATATTTCCACCACTCACCATGATACCGCCACCTAGTAAAATTTTGTTGTGCACTGCGTAATTCTCATGTATCTCCACCTGGCATTCACATGTCAATTTTATAGTCTTCGTCACTCATAAATTGCCACCTAGTCTTACTTATTTCATGAACTGCCAACCATTATGCTAATAAATTCTTGATGTAATTTGTAGATAAAATTCCAATAAATGTCCTCTTCTTTTGATGCTTGACCATAAAATTTAAATTTTAGAAATTCTCACAATTTCTTGAAACTTGAGGTTGTCTTCGGTTTAGATGAGGTGGTCACAGAAGTGATTATCAGTCACTGTTTATCTACCTTAAACTAGTTCGATAATTAGTATATTGGTATAATTTTCCACGTTTCTAGAAACGTCTAGAAATTTGTTGTGATCAGGGTAACTTGTACTACTTATGAGGTGTGAACATGTTGACCTTTATCTGGTCTGGACCCAACTTTGACTTCTTTGTTTTTTAAATAAATAATTTTGTATTTTAAAACCAGGCTTCAGTTTGGTTTCCACTCTCATTTTTTAAAATGCACTAATTTTATTTTTTAGTTTTTCTTTATTCTGGAGTCAATATTATTTAATGAACCTTAATGATGTACTTTTTTTATAATCCACTCATAGCCGGAGTTAATGAAACAATGAACTTTCATAAACAATAATAATAATAATAATAATAATAATAATAATAATAAAGTGTACACATCATCATGTTTAGATCATCTTCACAACGCATATGATGACGAATTACTCAATATTGTGTCCCCACAAGACTTGTTGCTTGTTATCATGTCCACAACCCATCCCCCTTTCTTCTTCCTTTTCATTAATACCTCTAAATCTTTACTTGTACAATGCTTCTGGAATAAAAAACAACTAAACAAAGTAACTTGCTTCTTAGTTAAGAAAGAAAGACAAACAAATTAACAAGATAACTAAGACCATTACTATATGCCGATCAATAAAATTTTAAACACGGATTGACGAAAAAAGACATGACCAGTACTACAATATTAATCAGGTAAACGTATAGGTAAATTCACGGGTCCTTACATTTAACTTTTCGTTTTCAACCTGCGCATTAATTACTATCTCTTTTGGCACTAAATCCTTTCTAAAACGTTTGATATTAGTTCTAGATCTCAAAATGTTATTTATTAGTCAGCCACGGAATGTGACATACATTTATACTCTTTACTTAATTGCTTGTAGAGCTTTTATGTGGATTTATACATTTACCAGTAAGTTAGACTTAGTTAAAAGCATTATGCTAATGTGAACGACTGTAAACAATATATCACTACAACAGAAAATTAGAAAACTAATTGGAGAATCGATTATCAATCCACTACAAGGATGAGGATTATTTGCTACGAAAATTTCCTACGAAAAAAAGCGTAGGAAAATTATTCGCAGAAAAACCGTCGGACAAAATCTTATGTTCGACGGTTTTCATTCAATAAATTTCTGACACAAAAAAGCGTAGGATAAATGTCAGAGTAAGATGGCGGGAAATAATGGCGCCAATTAGTCCGACGGTTTTGAGGCGAATGGGACCACATATGTAGGAAAAGCGTCGGACACATTATCCGACGCTTTTCCTGCATTTTAGTAGTCCTACGGTTTTGAGACAAAAAGTATCCGACGCTTTTCCTTCATTTTTTTTCCTACAGTTTTGAGACAAAAAAAGTGTGAGTGTCTTAAAAATGTAGGAATTTTAATCCTGCAATTTTCCTACAGTTTCTTTTTCCTACATTTTTTTGACGTTAGTTACTACAACTTTCCTACATTATTCTTGCAGTTTAACTTTTCATATATACCTATGATATTGCTACAAATTTTGGCTATAAATACCTCCCCCTTTCTCTTCTCCAACTCGTCCCAGCAACAATTTCTACATCAAATTTCACTTCCGCTTCAACATCTTCTTCAGCTCAATAGAGGTATTTATAAGTAATTTATAGATTAGTAATTTATCTGTTAATTATTTATTTGTTATAAGATATGCTTATGTTGTTTAGGTAGCTGACTTTAGAGGTTAGTGATTTAAATGGTAATTATTTATTTTTTATGAGATATACTTATGTTGTTTTAGGTAGCTGACTTATCACAGCATGTAGTTGCATAATATAAGTATTTATTTATTATACCTTAGATTCTCCATCCATGATTGTGTTGATGACAAATATAATATTAGTCCGATTCAGATTGTTGGCAAACAAGATGTATTGGATTAAGTTATATTTGTAATTAACATAATCATGGATTGTCCAAGTTGGACAGTTGAAACTTGTATAAGCAGTATTTCAGTTAATGTGTTCCTATCGTAGTAGCAATATGTGAAATTTGGTAGAGTATTTCCCAAATTGTTCCCGTCGTGTGTTTCTCAATAAGTTGATATTATTGAGAAACACTGTGAACGGGAATTGAAGGAAAATGCTGCCGAAATTTACATAAAATGCTACTAACATGGAACAGTTAAAATGGTTTACTGCTTATACAACTTTCAATGGAGTAGGGCCCTTACCTTAATGAAGTAGCTAGGTAGTTCAGTTATAGAAGGTACGAGGTGTATGCATCACATATATAAGTAATTCATTTACATTTTCATTATATTTATATTATATGAAATGTAATAAATATTTTATGTATTTATGTTGAGGGTTTTTACTGTCTATTTTACAAGGGAAACAAAATGGCTGCTAATGGACGTGAGTGGATGTACCAGAGGACAGATACAGATAGATATATGAATTCTGCATTTATGGCTGGTGTTAATGAGTTTCTACAGTTTGCATTTAGTGGGAAGGAGTCAGAAATGATTAAATGCCCTTGTCATAAATGTAATAACAAATTTTATCGAATAGAGCTGAAAGTGAGAGAGCATTTGTTTCGATATGGATTTACGCCAAACTATTACATATGGCACTGTCACAATGAACAATATGATAGCAATCTGCACAATTTCAATATGGCCCGTAGCTATTTTCCATCGTAGTTGTATAGAGGGATAAGGGGAGAATCAAGTAGTGTAAATGCGTATGAACAGATGGTATCTGAATCAATGGGTCCATTATCATCGAATTTAGGATCTGGAAATAGTGAAAGAATATTGGTGGATGAAGATTTTATCGATGTTGATGTCGAAGAACCTAATAATGGCAGTGATAATAATGATAATGTGTTCGATGTGTTTGAAATGAGAGAGGGGTTACCTAATCCGACCGCACAACAATTTTATAATTTGTTGGATGATGCAAATGCACCATTGTGGGATGGGTGCACTAAACAAACACAATTGTCTGCAATGACCCAATTGTTAAGTTGCAAAAGTGAGTTTAATATGACAGATCGTTATTTCGATAGAGTACTGGAGCTTATGAAAGAAATGTTGCCTGAAAGTAATAGACTCTTATCCACCCTATACGATGTGAAATAACTCACAAAAAGACTTGGGTTGCCATATACAAAAATTCATGCATGTGAGAATAACTGTATGCTATTCTATCGGGAAGATGAGAAATTAACACATTGTCGTGAATGTGGAAGCAGTAGATATAAAGAAAGAGTAACCTCCGGAAGGAAGATGTTGATTCCAAAAAAATTGTTACGGTATCTACCAATAACAAGCAGGTTGAAGCGCTTGTACATGTCATCAAAAACAGCGACTCACATGACTTGGCATGCTTAAAATAAATCATGCAATGATGGAAGTATGGGTCATCCATGTCAGTTTGAAGCGTGGTGTCACGTAGATCAAACATTCCCATCATTCGTTGATGAAATTAGAAATGTTAGGCTCGGATTGTGTACCGATGGATTTAACCCGAATAATGTTGTTGGTGGAACATACACGATATGGCCAATCTTTATAGTTGTTTACAATCTTCCGCCAGAACTGTGTATGAAAGAACCCTTCATCTTTATGACTCTCCTAATTCCTGGTCCTAGAGCACCAGGATGCAACATTGATGTATTCTTACGACCATTGATTGAGGAGCTCAAAACTTTATGGTCAGAAGGGGTTGTTACATGGGACAGTTGTCGACAACAAAATTTTCGTATGAAGGCATGTTTATTATGGACAATTAATGATTTTCCTGCACTAGGAAACCTTTCAGGTTGGAGTACCCATGGTAAGCTGGCTTGTCCATATTGCATGGATGAAATTGACACATTTATGTTGAAGAAATGCAGAAAGCCATGTTGGTTTGATTGTCACAGGGTTTTTTTACCGCATAATCACACATTCCGTTCGAATGTAACATCGTTCATCCCAGGGAAGAAGGTTAGTGCTGTCACTAGTCCATATAAGTCAGGTGAGGAAATACATGCTATGTTGGTTGGGTATTGTTTTCCTCCGTTTGGCTCTTCATATGATAAACACCGAGTTGCAGGATTTGGAGAGTGGCATAATTGGTTAAAGCGGAGTATATTCTGGGAGTTGCCGTACTGGAAGCATTTGCTAGTTCGCCATAATTTGGACGTCATGCATATTGAAAAAAATTGTTTTGAGAATATTTTTAATATTGTTATGGATATACGTGGGAAAACAAAAGATAACTCCAATTCTCGGCTTTCGCTTCAGGAGTTAAAAAATATGCGGCGTGATCTACATTTACGAAATATTAGGGGAAAATGTGTAAAACCAAAAGCATCTTATACGTTGAGTCGGGAACATATAAGAGATGTTACTCTGTGGCTGAGAACGATAAAGATGTCTGATGGGTATGCCTCGAACTTGGGCCGTACGGTTAACTTGAGTGACGGTACATTCTATAACTTCAAGAGTCACGATTGTCATGTGTTAATGCAGAGGTTGCTTCCTATTGCATTGCGTGGGTATATGCCAGGTCCTATATGGGAGACGATTTCTGAGTTTTGCTCATTTTTCAGAACCTTATGCACAAGTAGGATTCGATTTGATGACATACAACAGTTGGAGTGGAATATAATGGTTACCATATATAAGCTAGAAAAGATATTCCCTCCTGCCTTTTTTGATTCGATGGAACAACTTGTTATCCACCTCCCTCATGAGGCAAAGTTGTGTGGTCCAGTTCAATTTCGATGGATGTATCCATTTGAAAGGTAATTTTTTAATCTGCATTCATATTTCTGTCAATAATTTTCATATATTATATGTCAATAATTTTCGCATATTACATGTCATTAATTGTTATATTTTTTTAACTTGGCAGACTAATGCGGTCATTGAAGCGAAAGGCTAGAAATAAAGCTGCAATTGAATGATCAATTGTGGAAGCGTACTTGGTCCAGGAAATGACTACATTATGTAGCTATTACTTTGAAGTAAATATTCCTACACGGTTAAATAGGGTCCCACGAAATGATGATATTGCTATTTCTGTGGCTGATGTCGAGGGTCAATTGTTATCTATCTTCAATACAAGATGTCGTAACATACCCAACTGCGGGCGACAACGCTTACTTGATCTCACTGAGAAACATCAAATGCATATCTACATTTTGCGCAACTGCAATGAGATTATACCGATTGTCAAGTAACATATATGTAAACAACTGTGAGGGTTTTTATATCAATCTGATTGCTTTAATTCATTATTGACTAGTTATCATTTCAGGCACTTTGACTCTTATATATCAACAAGATTTCCCCAATTAGGTGAAAGTGAATTACAAAGTGTTCGAGATGAGCATTTGACCGAATGGTTCTCATCATACGTGAGTTTCATGTTGTGATGATTTTGATGTTCCTAATTGTGTTCTGTTTGAATTTACTGTGCAATTATGTTATTATATTAACTTGATATTTTCAGGTTAATCGTTTCAAGGATAAATTAGATCCTCGTATTGTACAATTAGCCCGTGGTCCTATTCGAGTTGCCGTTTCATACAATGGATGTATTGTGAATGGTTTTCGTTTCCACACACAATCCTACGGCAAAGACAAAACAACACAGAATTATGGTGTTTGCGTGAAGGGTGACACATGGGGATCCAGTGGCTATGATTTTTATGGCCTTCTTGATGAGATTATACGTATTGAGTACCACGGGAGTGGGTATGAAGTCATGACGCTGTTCAAATGTACTTGGTTTGATCCGACACGTGGTGTTCGAAGTTGCGCACGTACTGGTGACGAAAGTTCTATATCTTGGTCACATGCATCTCGAGCTGCACGAGAGGAGCACGTGACCACGTTAGAGGTAATTGGTTGTTATACATTTTTAGACAATACTTTGTATATGGAAAAATTAATAATTTTTTTTCTTCTTTGTGGAATTAATGATTTCACAGCAGCTACAGGTAATAAATGTTCATTTACCACTACAAACATTGTTTTAAAAATATAATATTTGTCTTACTAACTCTAATTTCTTTTTCTTGTAGGATGGATATGTCCAGCGGATTCAACAAAAATACCAGAATCCGGATGACCGCCTGTAGTTCGATGTAGAGGTCTGGAGCGAGGTATGAGGCCCACAAAAAAAGGGCCGACTACCGGTGTTCCGCGCCGACTCTCTGATCCCTAGACATTTGGACCAAATCGGGTATTTTTCATTTGTATTTAACTTTATTAATTATTTTTTCACTTTTACGTTGCTAAAATGCTACTTACAAAATTTTTTAGGCTCCACGTGCTGATTCGGAGGAGATTGCTCAGCTGAGGACTGAGAACACTCAACTTCAAAGTGATTTTACGCAGCTACAGGCAGTTGTTCACACTCAGGTTCAGCGAGAGACCGAGGCTGCAATGAGCGCCATGCTTAACAGGTTGATCCAGCAGGGGATTATACCTGCATCGGCACTCTCAGACGACCTACGGACTGGATCCTCTACTCAGCCTCCCGTCGACGTTGTAGCCAGCGAGATGACGATGATCAGCCCGGCACTGCATCTCATTGATTTTATATTAGATCTCCTTCAGTTTTTTGTAATTAACTTTTTCCTGTAAAATTTGATTACTTTTATGTATAGTAATTTTATTGATTACTTTGATCAATTGTTATATAATAATAATAATAATAATAATAATAATAATAATAATAATAATAATAATAATAATAATAATAATAATTTGTGTTTTATTATTATTATTAAATAATGCAATATAATATGTTTTTATTTTGTGTATAAATTAATTTACTAAAATCTTTAAATTGTCACAAAATCGTAGGAGATATAAGAATGACAGAAAACCGTAGGAGATATTAAAGCCACAAAATCGTAGGAATTAATACATCTCAAAACCGTTGGATATAATGGGTACCACGGGCGTCATAAAAGCGTAGGAATTAATGCATCTCAAAACCGTCGGATATAATGGGGACCACGGACGTCATAAAAGCGTAGGAGTAATGCATCTCAAAAGCGTTGGATATAATGGGGGCCACGGGCATCATAAAAGTGTTGGACCTTTTTACGTTTATCCGACGGTTTTTATTTCCGACACTACTTTTTCTTACGGTTTTGTCCGACGATTTTAATTGTAGGAAATGACCATTTCCTACGGTTTCCTTACATTTTTTCCCGACTCAAATGCCTTATTTTCTTGTAGTGATTGATCAGTATTTTATTTTTTATCGACCGAGAAATTTGGCAACCATTCAATCACCAAAACGTTGATTGCCAAGACTTGGCAACCGTCTTGATGATCAGACGGTTGGCATAAAGATCCTTCATTTTTCTACCATCGTTTTAGTCACCATTTTTGTGATAACTGTTAAAACGGCACCTTTCTAATCTTTTCCCTTACCTGAATTAATATGATCTTGTATATTCATGACTAACTTGAACCCTTTTAATTTAAAATAAGGATGCATAAATTTTTTAACCATGCCGTTACTTTAAGCTAACTGCTGTCAAAGTATGATGCTTTTGAGTAAACGCCGTTGGTAATTTTGCTTGGCAGAGCACTTGGAAATCGATTTTAATCAAGATCGATAGCAAATTGCCGTGAGTCAGGGTTTTGCTTGTCGTTTGCGTGACCAAAAAGGGTACATAAACCACCACGCATACCCTGGACTTCCTACAAACCAAACATCTAGTTTTCCATAAACAAGAGCATCTCAATCTGATCGGTAATATATATCTCTATGATTTTATTATTTTCTTTGGTCCTTTGGTTTTCTTCGAAACTTCAAATAAATCCTCACATTGTTTTCCTGGAAGGATTTCCTACTCATCATATGATTTTGTTCTGGAATCATGTGGCGAAAGATGTTGTGCAGCACGTTGGGCGCCTGCCACACGGAAGGCAAAATGACCAACAACTTTGGCACCATTGTGCCTTTGAAGGACTTTCATGATTATCATGGCTACGAGGACCCAGATAAACCCTACCCGCGTAAGGTAGAAAACACAAAAACTGAACCTTTTAGGCAATTGACAGACGACAATAATCTTTCATCCGGCGGTTTGGCGTATGAACCAAAGACAACAAAGAAAACGACGTCGACGTCATAGTTACTTGGAAACATTTTCCCGAGGAGATGGTAGTTCAACTCTGTGTGTGTGTGTGTGTTTTCAACGAAACGCCTTGCCATCTCACCTAGAAACAACAACTTGTGACTGTTTATGTATAACACACAAAATCCATATTCATATGTGCAGAAGGTTTACACAGAGATCGACGACGCTAAGGATATCAAGTGGGATAAGATCAAAGAAAAGCTAGACACTTCGGGTGACAAAAGCAACAGCACGAAGGGTGGGCTGACATCCTATATGCAGTGGATCTACGTCGACGATCCTTAATTACGTTGTGGTTCATTTCACCAGCGAATAAAAAACACAATGAGGCACCCAAATCGTTACTATATTACTAGTGCTACTAATAAAGAAGGCCTCTTCCTACTTGTCGATTCTACTTAAGTACCATATGTCATATTTCCCCCTCTTGTAAGATGTCCATGCTTTGAATAAATCAGTGGGCAAGTTGCTTATTGCACTGCTATGTATACATATAGTCCTCTGTTTGTGTGCTTCTCTTGTAAGATATCCATCCTTTCAATAAATCACTATGCAAGTTGCTTATATTTGCACTGCTATATATACATATATTCCTCTGTTTGTGTGTCGTCCATCTTTTGAATAAATTTGTTATATGCTTTCTTTTCTTCCCGATGATTGTCCTTCAAAACATGTAATAAGTTAAGTCATTTGATTCTAAAATTAAGTCAACCACATAATACTATCTTTCAAATAAACTTAATTCACGGAAAAAAAATATAAAAAAGTAAACATAAGTTATTTTATATTACATTGACTTAAATTAAAATAAATTGGATAGCATTGGATTGATTCTATTAAAATCTAATATATATGTAAACCATCCAAAAAAAAAAAAAAACAAAGGTAACGTAAAAACATGTCTAAAAAAACCACAGTAGAAAGATTGGAATCTCAAACTTATAATAGGCGTGAGTAAATTAAGAAATCTAATGATTACTAATATAAATTGGAATCGAATAGCCTGCTTGCTTTTAGTTTTCTCAATGGAAAATCATTATTGATAAATACTAATATTTGAGATCTATTTTTTCTATCTTCGTTTCTTTGGCTTATTTTAGTTTATTAGATTTTATAAAAGATCAATTTTTTAATTACATGTCCAGCTGCTCTTAGTTTGTTTATTTATTACTCTAGCGAAATAAAGATAAAAGCAAGGCATTTGGAAAAAAAAAGTTGATTTAATTGCTTAATTAGAATATTGACTACATTTTTTTTTAATTTTAATGAATTCCATCTATTATTTAGATTTAAAAAATGGATCCACATTGAACAAAAAGAAGACATTCCTATGCAAGAAATTCAATAAGGAAGTAAATAAAATTGAGGAAGAAGATATGGGAAAATTATTGAAAATTTAAAGATTGAGCGATTTCTTAGTATGGACAAACCCCTAATAATGTTTGTTTATATAACCAAAAAAAGGAATAAAATCTTTATAAAAAAAAAAAGATCAACGTAAAAATGGAGAGAATAAAAATGGATTTTTTTTTCTTTTCAATAAATCAATGAACATAATTTCTTTAAAAATGATAAGTAAATTATAAATTATTAGATAATTGGTACTTCTTAAAATTATTGCACTTAAAATATTTTGAATTATGATTTTTAAATAATTTATTTGATTATTGGAGTTGGCAATATAGTAACGTTTGGTGCAAATGAACTACCAAAGGGTTGTGTGCCCTTATATGCTATTTTGTATTCTTGTGTTTCATAGTGGAGAAGAAAACTCTCAAGTGGTGAACTTGAGGAGAGGAGACACTAAACCTCTATAAAAATTCTTTTGTGCAAGCTTCTCACTCTCTCTGCATACTTGATCTTTGGTTGGTGTTTTATGCAACCTATCTTGATTGAACTTATTTATTTTCAAAAATATTTCAAAGGTAGCTTTCAAAGCAAATTTTAGGTGAGTTATGGTAGTCATTTTCTGGTTAGAATAGGGTTAGTTATTGTTACTTAAATTAAATTTGAGTTTGAGGGTTTAAGAACTCATTTTTGGTTTTCTACCTATAAAGAGTTCTTTGATGGTATTTCTGCTCGTTTTTCCTATTACAACAACGTGAAAATAGCTAGAGTTTTCATCTCCATTGACCTCCCATTTCACCCATGTCTTTTGTTTAATCATATCATCTCTAACTTTCTCCTTCTTTACTAATTTCAATCTGGCATCTCCTCATTTACGCCACTCCTTGGGAATGTTTACTTTAGATTTTAACTCCACAATTAGTTTGTCCAAACTGCCAAAATTATCACTCTTCCAACTCTTCAAAGCAATTTTTAGTTTCTTCAACTTTTCAAACTGTCTGTAGTAACTCACGAAACCCTTCATTCTCCATCCAAATGTCAAAAAATTTAAATCGAATTGGCCCAAAATCCAACACTTCCTCCTTCAATTATACCGAACAACGATAAGAGATATATCTATTTAAGACAACAAAACGCGCTAGGCTTCTAACTGAATAATTTTTCTAACACTAGAAATCTATCTAATCTGCTCATTTTTGTTCCCTCTTTGTTGTACCAAATATATTTTCTACCCTCCATTTGTTGATCACAGAACTTAGTCTAATTTATAAGGTTACTAAAGTCAATCACCACTTTCACATCAAAATTACTCCCTGTCCTCTCCTGCTTATTTTTAACTGCATTAAAATCTTGAAATATAATCCATATACCAGCTCTACTTCTTCTAATGTTCATTAACTCCCTCCAAAGGGCTTCTCTTTGGTCAGCTCCTTGAGGAGCATATACGTTTGTCAAGTTTACTCTTTCTGAGCAACCTTCCCACATACCTTCCACACCAAGATAACCTGCTCTCGAAAAGTGATTCAATTTATGAAATTGACTCGAATCCCATATGCATATTAAACTGCCCGACTGTCCTACAACATCTTGATGAACATAATCAAATCCTTCAACCCCCCACAACAATCTCACTTTCAATTCAATGTCACCAGCACTAAATGTTTCCTATAATCCAAGAAAATATACTTTCTCTTTATGGCAAAGCTCCTTTAACAACCTCATTGTCCATGATTTTGCCACCCTTCACATTCAATGTGACACAGTGAGTAAGCAACACATCTAATCAAGAAGCAAAAATGAGAATCACAGCTCATAAAGATAGTAAAAGCCATTGAAAATACTTCAATATTATTGATAGAATGAATAATAAAATGTAAGATGGCCTATTTATAGATCTATAAAGAAACCCTAACCCAAATTAAATAAAGAAAATTGAAAATAATAGCTAGTAAAAATCGATACAAATTTTAGAAGCTCAAATACTCTTCAAAATGATGGATTTTTTTACCCAAAAAATATAGTCAAAAAAGGGAAAAGCCCTCATGACTCCTAGAGATCTCAAAATTCATTCAAAATGACATATTATAATAGTCATTCTGACTGCTATAGTATAAATTATGGTCTCTAAAAGTTGAGGGTCATGCAATACCTATTTTCAAGATTTCGTTTTTGGTTTCATATGATTATCCTACTTTAAGAACTTATTCGTTAGATGCTCTGCATCATAGTTAGAAGATACACATAGAATAAACTTACCTCCCCCTATCACTTTTTAGCATGCTACCGTAACCCACCAAAAATTAAATCCAAATTCACCTAACTTCTGTAGCAGTAGTGACTGAGTAGAACCCTAGAGACTAATATAACAATCACTTCCCTAACAAAAAATTCAACACAAAACAATGGGAGGTATTTTGTATGCTAAAAATAAAAAATTAATGAAATTAATGTAAAAATAGCAAGTAAATAATTAAATTGATAAAATTGTAATTAGGCAAACTTCAAATCAGAAGAACTTGAGGAAAAATTATTAAATTAATTACAGACTCTCATCTTTTAATTCCCACTCAAGTACTTAGCCTATAAACTATATGAAAAAATCATAATAATCCTAATTCTTCCCTTACCACACGAACCCTAGCCCAACATTATGATTAGATCTTGTTATTAACCAATTAGTGTTCAAAGCAACCTAAATACAAATCAATAACAGCATTAACATTCCAGGAAGAGACTAAGACAATTAACAATAACACCCAACATACATTGTTTAAATTGCACTATATTTCCCCTAGGCGAGCACATCACGTAGTCTACTGCTTTCACTACCCTACAAGATAATTATGGATAAAGAGAATAAGTGCAATAATCACATAAACAAACATCTAACAGGGCTAATTAGATAATCGCCATGCATAAGCATTCAAGTCAGAAACATATATATACTAAAATTAAAATCATATTAAAAACAAAATTCAGAGTCTCATAATCTCAACAATTGTGCAAAAAAGTTCCTCTAATTTGAATAAAAACTTAATCCAACATGATGAAAATGAACAGCAAAATAATACTAAGAAAAGATGATGAAAAATATGATGGAATGGCTATTGGTTCACAATTCTAGCCCCTTCAAATTCACAGCTTTCACTAAGGGTTTTGCAAATCTTAAACAGACTCGAATTCTCATGTACTTTGGACTTATGTCACATAGTTCAATGAAAATCTAGACTTTATTCAATAGATTTCAACTCTGGTTTCTTCTTGGATTTGTAAAGCTTCCTCCTAGCTTCAAAATGACACTTGAATCACCTAAAACAAAGGTGTATAGCCTAAGTTATAGACTAAATACTAAAACTACTCCTAAACCAATGTTTGCTCACAAGCCTAGACTTTGAAGCTGAATTTGATCCCTAAAACATGCAAACTGAGTTCATAATCTGTTTTACTTATAGCCCCAAATGTTAGTTTTCTAATGACTCAAGAATCACTCAATTTTGATGTTTGTAGCTCAAGATATAATTTTTCTACTGGAATATTACCAAATTGTCAAAATCTTGAAAGAATACATCCAATAAAACTTGTAAAATTATAAATTAAATCCACTTTTAATCAATTAGGTCCAAATATGCTCTAAGCTATAAATATGTTCAAGTTAAATCCTTAATGCTCAAAACACCTTAAAACATACTAAATATGAAGGAAGTAAATATAATAAATGTAAGCTCCTCAAATTCCCCCACACTTAGCTTTTGCTGGTCCTCGAGTAAACAAAACCTTAAACTCAAAATAAAAGAATCTAAAAAAAGATTGAGGCATACTTTTGAGCTAAAGAGGCAGTATAAGATGATAAGATAATTCCACATCCAAAGTGATAGCCAAACGCTATCGCCTCTATCTGGACGAACTCCCTGCCACAATGATGGCCAGAAGAAGCTGGCGCTACCCGAGAAAAGGTGCGATCAGGCACCTCGGGAGATAGCCGAAGAGCTCTGAGCCCGGCACGCCAGGAAACCCCGAGGACACTACTCGCCCCCCCCAAGGTTGTGAACATATCGCCTTCGGAAAAGCGGCACCAGACATAGCGAGCCGAACATGATATCCCCGAAGGCGGAACTCCCTGAAACTGGGAACCCCCGAACTGAGGGCTTGTTTCCCGAAGAGGCTCTGTCCGAACTAGAGGATGACCTCACCCAGGGACCCCGGGAGTACGGCAGGAGATTTATGGAAGCATTTAAGGAAGCCTCTAACACGTCCTTTCACAGACGTCATAAAGTCGCCTGAATAGGCGCTCTGACATATGGACGCCATCAGAATCACATCATGGCCCATCTCAGCACGTGGCTCAGGACTACCTGCTACCAGCTATCTGTCCCCTACGCCCAGAAATTCAGGAACATCCGACCGAACACGTGTCGCGATTTGAACGGGCTAGGCACTCCTATAGATACCAGGAATTAATACTTGGCAAGAGGCTGGTTGGTTGGCCAAACACGGCTCCCACACTCTGAGAAAACTACCAGGCGAGACTCTTCAGCCCTTTGTGCTATTTCCTCTGCCTTTTCTCAGCCACCACTAACTTGGGGGTCGGAGGCTCCCCCCCCGGAAAAACACTCCGGGGGCCTCCTAACCCTTTGTTTCTGAGCTTTCAGGCACTCTCATTTGGGCTATCCATTCCATCAGGCGTTCTTCCTCCCAGAAGTCTCTCCACCAGTCATCATGACGATAAACGATGAGGCCCCTGGCCATCATTTGGCGCCGTCTGTGGGAACCCGCTCTGAGATCGCCGTCGTTGAGACTCGGCGTTCTAAGGACAAGGGGCTCCCGAAGTCCCCGTCCGCGCCTGAGATACAACCGGCTGCTGAGCAAACACTCCCAGGGACTTCTGCGCCTGAGGAAGACCGCCCTCTGGTAATCACCATGAGCTTGTTGGGGGACTTTCAGCGTTCGGTCGTGTCTGAAATGACCCTGCAGATCGACCGAAGGTGGCCACAGCAAGCATAGGCCCAGAGACCCCCCTCAACGACACGCCCTCGGGAGAAAAGCCCCAAGTCTACACATCGCAGTTCGGGGAGTGGAGACCCTCGCGAAGAATCATCCACAGAAGATATAGCCCTCGGGAAACGGCCTGTGGGACAAACCGGGTCCAAGCGACCGAGAGTTTCACAGCGAAGCAGTTCGTCGCCTGAGCCGGGGTCCTTGTCCCCTCAGCGCCGAACTCGCCCCCCGAAGAGGCGCCGGCGATCTCCATTCCCTGAAGAAGGCCCTAGCGCCACAGTGCTGATGGAGAGGATACTAGCACGGCTGGACAGAGTGGAGAAACAAGTGGCCAGAAAACCCGTCTGGGCCAGACTCTCGGGAACATGCTGCGAAGATGACTCGCCATTTATTCAGGCCGTTGTTGAGGCAGCCATGCCAGGTGACTTCAGAGTACCTCGGTTGGAGATTTATGATGGCCATACTGATCCACAGGCCCATCTGACAAAGTACAGACGCAGCATGATAATACACGGTGCTGAAGACGCTACCATGTGCAAGTGCTTCGAAGTCACCCTCACCGGGCCAGCCACGGCGTGGTACAATTCCTTGCCTTCAGGAACCATCACCGAGTTCCAGGAGTTGTCCACGGCCTTCACACAGCAATTCATTGGGAGCAGACCTACGGCGAAGATGCCTGTGCAGATGTTCGACATAGAGCAGAGGAATGGAGAAACCATCCGAGACTATGTCGAAAGATTCAACAGGGAAGCTCTAAGTGTCCCAGACTTCAGGCCCGAAATCCGCATTCTTGCCATGACACGAGGCCTTCGGCAAGACTCACAGCTGTTCTACGAGTTCTCAAAGGACCCCCCGGAGACCCTCGGAGAATTTTACCGAAGAGCAGAACAGCACATGACCGCCGAAGAACTAAGAATGGCTGGGCCGAAGTCTGATCACCACCGTCTCGAAGAGTCCAGTCAACAAGCTCAGAATCCTACCGAATACGCAGGACGACCTCGGAGGATGCGAGGAAGGAAACCTCAAAGTTTCACACCATTGAGCACTTCACGGACCAACATTCTGATGGCGCTGGAAAGGCAAGGGATGCAGATTCGGCGACCAAGGGCCATGACCGCCGATAATAAGAAGAATGCAAAGAAGTTCTGCCAGTTTCATCGCGACCACGGTCATGACACCGAAGACTGCTTCCAGCTGAAGAAGTACATAGAGTCGCTGATAAAAAATGGCCAACTTCGGAAATACCTGAAGATGCCATCCCCGAAAGGCAGAAAAATGGAGGAAGAAAGGACCGAAGATGAGGACTATGACTCCGACAGGCGGAGAAATAGATGTCCAAAAAAGCGCCCTCCACATCCAGCGGGGGTTATCCAAACCATCACCACGAGGCTCCCATCCTCGGAAAGAAAGCGGAAAGACAGAGAAATTGCAGTCATGGAGTATCAAAGTCCATCAAAGAAGCTGGCTCGCAAAGATGGCTCCACCGTCATCTTCCCCCACGACGATCCGCTACTGATTATGGCGAGAGTAGGGAACTGGGACGTCAAAAGAGTGTTGCTTGATGATGGCTCAAATGCTGACGTCCTATTCTCGCACCTGCTGCCGAGCCTGGGCATCTCCAGCAGCGAACTGAAGCCTGTCACCTCGCCCACTTTTGGGGTTGGACCATCCGAACTCCCCGTCCTCAGATGGATTGACCTTCGGCTGATGATGAAAGGGACTTCAGTGAACGGAGCAGCTGAGTTGTACGCCTCCATAATGGCGAGATTAATCGTCGTGAACGTCCCATCCTCGTACAACGCCATCCTTGGAAGGCAGACAATGGGGAATCTGCATATTCGCCCTGATGAGAAGTACTTGACTGTCACATTCGCCACCAAGGATGGAGATGCAGAGGTGTTCATAGACCAAGCCGAGGTAAGAAAGGTGTTTGTAAAAGCGCGAAAAGCTCCGGCAAGCAACCTCGCGCAAACGATGGAGGCAAGGGCACCAGAAAAAGACGAAGAAGAAGATCTCGCCAAAACAGAAACGGAAGCAATAGAGCTTGTCCCAGGTCAATCTACCCGAATAGGGAAGAGCTTGGCCGAAGGTGACAAGGAAAATCTTGTATCCTTTCTGCTGGAAAATAAAGATCTGTTTGCCTACTCGCCAAAAGATATGCCGGGGGTGAACCCTGGCATAATACAGCATAGCCTCAAAGTAAGTCCGGAAGCAAGGCCTGTTCGGCAAAAGAAACGAAGCATCTCAGCCCACAAAAGCAACTTTGTCAAAACCAAAGTCCAGCGTCTCTTAGCTGCTGAAGTTATCAGGGAGGTCAGGTACCCTGAATGGTTAAGCAACGTGGTCATCGCCATAAAAGAAGGTAGCAGCAAACTCCGGATGTGCATCGACTTCAGAAACTTGAACGATGCTTGCCTGAAAGACTCATACCCTCTGCCGCCAATAGATCAACTGGTAGATTCAACTGCTGAATATGGGCTCCTAAGTTTCCTAGACGCCTTCAGTGGCTACCATTAGATAAGGATGGACCCCGAAGATGAAGAGAAGACTGCCTTCATCACCGAGGGAGGAACATACTGCTATATCAGGATGCCATTCGGGCTCAAAAATGCAGAAGCCACCTACCATGAACAAGGTCTTCAAAGACCAAATAGGGAGAAACATGGAAGTGTATGTTGATGATATGATAGTCAAGAGCAAGCTGCCTGGCTACCACGTTGCAGATTTAGAGGAAACCTTCCAAAAGCTCAGAGCCTTCGGGATCCGCCTTAATCCTGAGAAGTGCATCTTCGGGGTGACCTCGGTAAAATCCCTTGGGTACATGGTATCCGAAAGAGGCATCGACGCTAACCCCGAGAAGATTAAGGCTCTGCTTGAGTTCCGAACTCCTGCCACAGTCAAAGATGTGCAGAGACTAACCGGAAGAATAACCTCTCTGAGCAGGTTTATTTCCATATACGGAGATAGGTGTAGACCTTTCTTCAAAGCCCTCACAAAGACAACAAAAATGGAAGGCGACCTCGGAAGAAATGATCATCCTTGGGATGAAGATTGCCAAAAGGCCTGGGAAGAACTCAAAGTCTACCTGGCCAGCCTGCCGACTCTGCGACAACCTCGGGAGGGAGAGGCCCTTGTACTGTACCTCGCCGTCACAGAAAAAGCTATGAGCTCGGTCCTCGTGAAAGAAGAAGGGTCAAAGCAATGGCCGGTCTACTATGTCAGCAAGTCCCTGCATGGCGCCGAAGTCAGGTACCCTTTGCTTCAAAAAGCTATATATGCCTTGGTGCTTGCAGGGAGAAGGCTGCGACCATACTTTCAGGCTCACCCTATCATCGTCCGAAGTAGTCTGCCGCTACGGGATGTCATGAAAAGAGTTGATTATTCGGAAAGGCTCTCCAAGTGGTGCATAGAGCTGGGCGAACACGAAATCATGTATGAGCCTCGGAAGGCCATAAAAAGCTCAAGCCCTGGCAGATTTTATCGCCGAAATACCCACCACTGAGGAGAGCCGCTTGGATCCAAAAGAGCGTGAGCCAGAATGGACCTTGCACGTAGACGGAGCCTCGGGGTCCGAACACCAGGGAGCTGGAATAGTTATCAGGGGCCCCGAAGGCCTAGAGGTAATGAAGGCTATCAAGTTCAGCTTCAACGTCACCAACAATGTACCTGAGTATGAAGGCCTCATAGCGGGATTGCACTTGGCCAGAAAGATTGGCGTGAGAAGCTTAAAGGCTCACAGCGATTCCCAGCTGGTAGTTCGGTAAACGGCAGGAGATTATGGGGCGAAGGACCCAATTTTGGCAAAATATCATGAGCTAGTAGCAAAGCTCATCCAAGAGTTTGACGCCGTACGGATCGAAAATGTACCTCGGCGGAATAACACTGAGGCAGATTGCTTGGTGAAGTCGAAAACATATACCGAGGTGCTAGACCATCCGAGCATCTCAGTGCTGAGCATGACGACCTCGGGAACAGGATGGAAAGACCCAATAAAAAGATACCTCGCAGAAAATTTGCTCCCCGAAGACCCCGGCGATGCTGCAAGACTGCGAAGACGCTCCGGAAGATTCCTCCTGATTGGCGAACAGTTATATCGGCAGGAATGTGCGAATCCGCTGCAAACATGTGTGGATGAAAAGGATACTGAAATGGTCCTTGAAGAAGTTCAGTGAAACTCCGCCAAGGATACTTCTGGCCTACCCTGAGAAAGGACACAAGACAGTTCGTCCGGAATTGTGGTAGCTGCCAGAGACACGCGAAAATCCAGAGGACACCCTCGGAAATGGTAACTTTGGCAGACTATCCTTGGCCCTTCGCAGTCTGGGGTATAGACCTTATTGGGCCACTCCCCACAGCACCCGGAGGCGTGAAATTCTGCGTTGTAACAGTGGACTATTTCTCAAAGTGGGTGGAGGCAGAACCACTAGCAACTACCTCGGCAAAAGAAGTGCAGAAGTTCCTATGGAAGAACATCGTATGCAGATTTGGTATACCGAGGGTAATAGTAGCTGATAATGGATCCCAGTTCACAGACAAAGGTTTCCAAGAATTCATCAGCGACCTCGGAATAAAGATGCACTTCGCCCCAGCAGCTCACCCCCAAAGCAACGGGCAGGTGGAAGTATCGAACAGGACCATGAAAGATGGCCAGAAGAAGAGACTAGGGGAAGCCAAAGGGAAATGGCCAGGAGAACTCCTAAGTGTATTATGGAGCTACCAAACGACGCCCCGAAGAGCCACAGGGGAGACTCCTTTTTCACTCGTCTTCGGAACAGAGGCAAGTATTTGATGATGGTGGTAATGACCTCGGCCTGAGAACCAATCTCGATCTTATGGCCGAACATAGAGAAATAGCCGAGCTGAGAAGAAAAGCTTTTCAGCAAAGAGTGACCGCGCCTGTAAACTTACGGGCCAGGCCAAAAGAAATCAAGAAGGGAGACCTCGTTCTCCGAAAGGCCGACTTCGCACCCCGAAGGCCATCCCATGGCGTACTTCGCGCAAATTGGGAAGGACCCTATCTGATTCTCGATGAAGTACGAAAAGGCGTGTACAAGCTTGGCGACGCCAAAGGCATAGAATTGAAGAACATTTGGCACTCAGACGCCTTGAAAAAATTCTACGCTTAAGGTTGAGCGGAGGAGTTATGTTGCGCAGAATAGCCTTGAGAAAAATTCTTAAGTGTACAGAAATTATGCAAAACAGAATTCCGCAAAGGTGCTCGCCATGATAAAGCGTAGATATGACTTTCCGAAGTCCCTTGAGCCATCACGCTCGGGAAAGATGGAAAACAAAAATCTCGCAGAAGTACTCGCCATAGCCAGCGCAGAGATAATTTTCCGAACTCCCTTGAGCGAACATGCTCGGGAAAATGGGAAGTGAAAAATCTCGGGAAAGGTTTTCTAAAGTCCCTTGAGCAGACATGCTCGAGACAACTAGAAAAACAAAATATTTGACTGAAGGTTTCCGAAGCCCCTTGAGCAATCATGTTCGGGGTAAATTGGAAATGCAAAAGCCTGCAAAAAGACTTAGTCAAATTTTTTCAGGCCTTCCAGAAAGTCTCACGAGCAAGCGCACTCGGGACAAAGGAAGGTAAAAAAGTTTCCTTAATCGCAGATTTCCGAAGTCTCTTGAGCGAGCATGTTCAGGACAATGGAAATAAAGAAACTTGCAAGAAAAGACTTAGCCAAAAAATCCTCATTAAGAGCAAAGCTGCTTTAAAATAAAGAACTGCCCGAAGAAGGATTACAAGATAGCAGGGAAGGAAAAGGGGCCCTAAAATTGGCTAAGGGTTCGCGGCGTCCCGAGAGCCACTCGTCTGCCCGCCCTTTTCCATCACCTTCGGCGCTGGAATTGAAGTAGGAAGTTTCAGATGTTCGACCTTGGACCATTTCCACCGAGGTCCCCCAGGAATGTTTAGACCCTCTAGAAAAGAGAGGTCCAGATCTGGGAACCTCTGGAGAACCTGGTGCCGAGCAAGGCAGAAGCCGTCCTGGAACGCGACCTTGCTCATCTGATCAGACTTGTTCTTCTCAAGCTCGAGGTCGTCAAGCTCGTCCTTCAGATCCACGACCTCCTCCTCCAGCGCATTTATCTGCTCCTCCCCCTTCGGCTCCTTCTTCAACGACTCGACCTCGGCCTGGAGAGCGTTATTCTCACACGTCAACGACACTATACGGCCGTCAGAACCAGCCTTGTGCTGGAGAAGATCTTTGTTGGCGGTGAGCATCCCCTTTATCTGGTCACCGACGTCAGCGATCTTCCTGGAAGAGTCCTTTTGAAGTTCTTCTTTTTCCTTCCGGAACTCCTCCCGAAGGGCAGCTACTTCTTTCTCAGCAGCCTCTTTCAGCTGCTGGTTTTTGGCGACCGACTCCGCCAGTGCGGTCCTCATCTCACTCATGGTTCGGGTGGCCGAAGTCCGAAAAGCAACCTCCCTGGCCACCCGAACTTGGAGAAAGGCGGTGTACCCCATCAGCTGCAAAAAATAAACGCAAGGTCAGTAAGAGCCAAACACTTAGGAAAAATTTGAAGGGAAAGAGCTGTGAAGGATATACCTGAGCAGCATGCTCGGTGATCTTTGCGGCGAGGGTGTTATCCCCCGGGTGGGCCGCCGCTATAGCCTTGAAGGAGGCCTCGGTGAGCACCCCCTTCGAAATTTTCTTAGCCATTTGAGGAACGTCCTCGGAGTACATATTCATGTCCTCCGTAAACGTCCAAAAAGGCTCCTTGGGTATCTTCCCTTGCGGGATTTTGGCATCCCGAAGAGCTCTTTTCCGAGCATGATCGGCCACCCAGCCAGGGGTAGTCAACTCCCCTGCGTGTTAAGAATGAGAAGGAGATTAAAAGACAAAGAAGCCAATCCAGAAAAAACAAAGGAAGTACACTTTGTCTGGAAACAAACCTGGCGGAACCTCGACAACATCGTCCTCGGAGTCCTCGGCCGAAATGTCCTTGCCCTTCCGCTTGCGCCGCTCCTCGGCAGAAGGTACTTCTACCACTACATCAAGGAGGGCCTGTGACGCGATAAGACTCTGAGGAGGGACGTCGGTTGACAGGACCTCGGAAGCAGCAGCCCCAGGCTCCTCGGCAGTCTCCTCGGGATTTTCCTCTAAAGGAGCCTGGGCAGCTCTCTTTGCCCGTTTCCTCGAAGGTCCCGCGCCAATAGACTTCCGCCTTCGGAAAGACGCCTTGTTCGTCTGATCGCCCTTCTCCACCTAGCCGGTGAAAAGAGACTTGTAATAGGCGGCAGTCGCGTCGCCCATCTCTGAAAAAGGAGAGAAACATCAGCGTGAGTCCGAGGAAAAAACAGCAAAGGAGTAGAAGATAACTCACTTTCGGCAAGCGCTTCGAAAGAAATTTCCTCCTTAAGAAGCTTGACCAACCAGGAATCCTTCCCGGCGATGGCAGGAGCTGGCATCTCGAGGTCAGTCTTGTGCTCCTTTACCACCTTTAGCTCCCGAAGGACCTCTTCGGTCATCAACCTCCAGTTGATTGGAAAAGGGTAAAGGGCGAGCGGAACGACCTCGGGATCCCAGTCAGAGACAGCCCGTATGCGGGCGTCGAAATCCGCGAACAAGGGAGCTAACTCTGGGGTCAGCAGCATCCTCGGATCAACAACGTCCACATCCAGTGTTCCCTGAGCCCATTTGGTCGGAACGTACGACCAGGCCTCGTCCATCTTCATGAAGAAAAATTTCTGTTGCCACCCCCGCCAGCTATCTTTAGTGGCGAAGGTGAACATGAATTTCTTGCTCCCGAATCCCCGAGGTAGCATGAAATAGAAGCCACCCTTCGGGACCACAGAGAGCTTGTAATACTGCATAAAAATTTTGAAATTGGGTTCTATCCCGAAGACGCCACACATGTAGAGGTAGGTGTTAAAATAGCAGAACGAGTTCGGGGGAAGCTGGTTCACAGCAATGCCATGAAATTTACAGAACTCGCACACCATCTTCGGGGGAGGATACCGAAGACCGGCCTTCAGCTGGGCTCGGAAAACGGTAACCTCCTTACTGTGGTTTGAAAAAGCGTAATGGCTAGAACGAGGCAGCCTAGTAATGGCGTAAGAGGGAAGAAAGAATTTTTTCTTCCACCTCTCTAACTTTTCAGGGGTGGTGCAACAAGGATGGGCTAAAAGAGGCTGCCAGCTCTCAGGAATGGGCATTTTCGACATAAAAACGAGTTTGAAAATGGAAGAAAACAGTTTCCAGAGAAAAACTCAAAAGAACACAGGGATCAAAGCGCTCCGAAAAACAAAAACCCACCGAAAGATTTGCCAAAATCTGAGGACGCCGTCGTGAAAGCTGGCTGGAAAAAAGCTCTGATTAAGGTAGCTCCGCCACAGAAAGCAAGAAAGTGCGAGAACAGGGGCAAAGCAGAGAGAAGAGCAGAAGAGAAAGCAAAAGGAACTTATGATGGAGTGGGCTGTTTATATCCAGAGATGGGTAACCGAAACATCATCATAAGTACCCTTTGAAGGCGAACCGTCGTCGTAACTGCTCTCTGCACCTGAAAAGGCGCGCCCTCTGTAACCGACGCGACTCTCCTCCAATGGCAAAGCGCCATGTGTCAACCGCTGCACGAAAATGGGGGACAAGTCCTCCAAACGTCCCTTGAAAACTGGGACGAAATTGGGACGCGCCGCTCAGACTGACACGCTTGGCGAAACAGACCTGCAGAAACAAAGAGCAGGCCACCTCGAGGACGCCAAGAAACAGGCTATGGCCGAACAGCCCATGACCTTCGGGCAAGAGGTGTATCTTCGGCACAGGCTCCACCTCGAAGACGCCAAAGAACAGGCCAAGGCCGAAGAGCCCATGATCTTCGGGCAAAAGGCGCATCCTCGGAACAGGTTAAGCTTCCAAAAGAAACTCCCAGACACAACCTCGGAAAGAGATGCAAAACCGAAGTCTTCACTTCGGCTTTCCAAAGGGGGGCATGTGATAGCCAAACGCTATCGCCTCTATCTGGCCGAACTCCCTGCCACAATGATGGCCAGAAGAAGCTGGCGCTACCCGAGAAAAGGTGCGATCAGGCACCTCAGGAGATAGCCGAAGAGCTCCGAGCCCGGCACGCCAGGAAACCCCAAGGACAATACTCGCCCCCCCCCCCCCCAAGGTTGTGAACATATCGCCTTCGGAAAAGTGGCACCAGACATAGCGAGCCGAACATGATATCCCCAAAGGCGGAACTCCCTGAAACTGGGAACCCCCGAACTGAGGGCTTGTTTCCCGAAGAGGCTCTGTCCGAACTAGAGGACGACCTCACCCAGGGACCCCGGGAGTACGGCAGGAGATTTATGGAAGCATTTAAGGAAGCCTCTGACACGTCCTTTCACAGACATCATAAAGTCGCCTGAATAGGCGCTCTGACATACGGACGCCATCAGAATCACATCGTGGCCCATCTCAGCACGTGGCTCAGGACTACCTGCTACCAGCTATCTGTCCCCTACGCCCAGAAATTCAGGAACATCCGACCGAACACGTGTCGCGAACTGAACGGGCTAGGCACTCCTATAGATACCAGGAATTAATACTTGGCAGGAGGCTGGTTGGTTGGCCAAACACGGCTCCCACACTCTGAGAAAACTACCAGGCGAGACTCTTCAGCCCTTTGTGCTATTTCCTCTGCCTTTTCTCAGCCACCACTGACTTGGGCGTCGGAGGCTCCCCCCCCAGAAAAACACTCCGGGGGCCTCCTAACCCTTTGTTTCTGAGCTTTCAGGCACTCTCATTTGGGCTATCCATTCCATCAGGCGTTCTTCCTCCCAGAAGTCTCTCCACCAGTCATCATGACTATAAACGATGAGGCCCCTGGCCATCACAAAGGTCTTGAAAACTTAACAACAAGAATTAAGCATGCAACCTACTAGGCAATAGCAACTTAAACAAAATAAGTCAATGAAAACAATTTCTTCACAAGCTAGCAACAATCACCTTCCAAAACCTGAAAAAAAAAAAATCAAACTTATGCAGTAAGTAAATAGAGCAAATCAAGTAGATAAGAACTCAAAAAGCATAACCAATCTTACCACAAACCCATGAAATATAAGATATTAGTTGCAAATTTATTTCTTGTTCATATTTTAATTGTTTTTTTTTTTCACATTGCTTTTTTCTTGCATTATACCATTTAGTGAGTGTATCCCAAAGGTTCTGCTATACCCAAGTCACTAACTCGACATAATTCCAAAGTGATCTTTAACCATACTCATGCTTCCAACATCTTTTTGAGCAGTGATTGACTTTTTCCTAAGGAAAGAACCTCTAACTACTTCAATGCCAAAAACCAGTGGCATTGCAACTTTTTATCCATAGAATTATTTTTTTGTACTCAACTGATTCAAATCATCCATCAACTAAAACAAACCACATATCTAACTTAATAAGCTCATAATCTAGTAAGGTTTAAATCAATATACTAAGCACAAAAGTTGATGCAGAAAATTAGGTTCTCAAGATAATCATCAACAAGCTTGATAAAACATTGTAAAAAAATAATTTAAAATTAAGATTTAAAAGTCACATAAAGACAAATAGATTGCTAACTTAACATTCATGCTAAGCATATAAGAACTAGAAAATGCAATTACCTTAATAATTTAGATCAATTCTCAAAAGTTTAAATTGAAAAATTTTAGTTTGAAAATTTGAAAACAAAAGTTTAGAAAGCAGGCCATGAGCTATCCACTCCCCCACACTTAGAACTTATATTGTCCCCAATATAAGGTTAAATGTAAGAAATATGCAAAAATGATGGAAATATAAATATGAAATTAAGAAGAAAAGGAACAAACTCCCCTTGAGTTGCTTCTTATGTAGTGCCTATGTTAATTGTCTTTGGCTTGACCAATTGCTTTTTTTATAATCCTCAACCAAGGTTCTTTGGAAATCCCTCATGGAAGAGCTTTAACTTATGGATCTCAATATTAAACATTTTATTTATTTTTAAACTTTAAAGCTCGACTGTACCATGAGTAGAAATATCAGTAATAATAAATAGTCCAATCCAATTATGCTCAGACTTACCAGGTATCACCTTCCATCTTTTCTTGTGTTTATGCAACACTTTTTGTCCTACCACAAATGGCAACTCTTGCTCTTGCTGCAACTTGACCTTTTCTTTCTTACTTGTTTGTGCTAACTTTGTTGGTTTCTGATTTATTCCACACTAAAATATCAATATTTTCAAGAAAATAAATAGAATTATCATTGTTAGGTTCCTTCAATTTGTCAAAAATATTAAATTGTACCATTTTTCCATCAAATTCCATTGTGAGAATGTCAATATCCATACTAATCTTAATCTTGGATGTCTTAAAAAATGGTATTCCAAGCAAAATAGGAGCAGCTAAGCCTCCATTCTCCATATCAAGCACATGAAAATGAGCAAGAAAAACTAAGTCATTTACTTGCATAAGGACATCCTTAACTATGCCCCTTGGATAGGCATTATATCTATCAGCCAATTATATCATCACACCAGTCTCATTCAAAGGTCCATGTTTCAAAGAAACATAAATAGAATATGCATGACATTAATTGATGCTCCTAAATCTAACATGGCTTTTTCAATTCTAGTGTCATCTATTACACAAGGAATAACGAACATGCTTGGATCTTTATACTTTTTAGGGAGTTTTCTTTGAATAACAGCAAAAACATTCTCCCATACTCTCACTTTTTCACATCCCTTCAATTTCTATTCCTTTTTGACAGTGCATAATTCTTTTAAAATGCTAGAATAATGAAGTACTTGTTTAATGGCATCTAAAAATGGAATATTAACCTCATATTTGTTAAAAGTCTCATACAAATTAGCACCCAATTCGTTTTAACTTTAGTCAATTGACTACAAAATGACTTATTTTTATTTTTACATCTTTTTTACTTGCAACTAATTTTAATTAAAAGCCAATATTATGTAGTTACAATAATCAATTGAAAATATAATTTTTATAATCTTTTTAAATTTTTATGAATTTTTCTAGTTTCAAGCCTTTAAAAAAAATTATAAAAATTTAACAACATCCTAAAAATTTACTTTCAAATTGATTATTGTATCTACATAACATTGGCTTTCAAATAAAATTGGTTTCACGTAAAAAAGATGTAAACGTTAAAAAAAGTTAGTTGACTTTAGCACAAACAAATTGGCCATAGAATTTTTCTCATACTTCCTCTTCTCAACTAAATCTTGGGGAAAATAGGGCATTAGTTTATATTTAAAAAAGGTGGAAACTTACGCTTAGGTACCTCATTATCATTGGCAATGTTTTCCTCCTTTTTGTGCTTAAAGAATGTAATAGCCGCCTTCTCTAAAGCTTCAATTTCCCTACCACTTCTCAAAGTAATGGCACTTACATTCTCCTTAGGATTGATCATCACCATTTGTAAGGGTAGCTTGTACAAACTTTGCACCTTTAATCGACTAATTGTACATGCCATCTGACTATATTCCAAATTTTGAATACTGAACCTTGTCTCCTGTTGAAATTACAAAGTATTACTCATAAGAGACTTAATAATATCTTTTAATGAAAAACCTAAATTAGAAAGTTGTCCCTATTTTGGCATAGGGAGTGTGGATGTTGGTACTACTGGAAATTTGTCTAAGGTTGAGTTCTTTGTTGATTCCCATAATTGAAATTGGGGCGATCCCTCCATCCTAGATTGTAAGTATTTGAGTAAGGATCATACTTCCTCTGTGGTTGTCTAGGAAAACCACCTATTGCACTCAATTGCTCTATGTGTTCCTCATGAAGAGTTGGGCAATGTCTGTTTGGTGCACTACAACTAAACAAATCCCACAAGCCTTTGTTGCTACCACCTTACAAAAATGGGAGAATTACAAGTGTGGCATAATTGTCAAAATTTCATTATATTGTATAATTCTCTTTATAGTGATTGAAGTATGATGGGTAAAATATATAATGAAAACTTCCCTAAAAGTGTTCTAAGTTGGTAACTTGGCCCCCAAGAAAAGCCTTAAGGATTGTTTGTTTGTCAAGCAACTTATGGACTTTTTTTGTAAGATTTTGGAAATTCAGGTACTCAATTGTAAAACTTTCACAAAAGAGATTTGGAGAGTTATGAAAAGGATATGAATGGTATTAAAGTGCTATTGGAAGACCAAATTGCTTATGGAAGACAAGTAAGGACAAACAAAACACAAAAAGGCATAAAGGACCTAAGTGTTCTAATGTAGACCTTAAGATGCGTATGTCTTTGACTTAAGTCAAATGGTGAAATTGTGACATTATCTCACCTAAAGAGGGGCTGCTAAAACAAGATCAAGATGGTCAAATGTGGGCCAATAGATTAAGATTAAGAAATCATAGACTTGTAGCAAGAAAAATGACATAAGACAAGGTTAAGACTACTTAAGTGTGTTTTGTGTACTTTTGACCATTTAAGTAGTCAAGACCACCTTGTCTTCTCTCATATTCAGCCATACCAGCCAAGGGACGCAACCCACCCTCCTCCACGCTTCCTCCATAGCCACCATACGTTCAAACTCAAAACTACTTGCAATCAAGGAAGCACAATTGGAAAATATTTAGTGCTATTGCTTGGGTGCACCTAGGATCAAGCTCCAATTTTAGTATAACCATCAAGGTAAGGGTTCTCTTGCTCTTATGAATTTTTTACTGTATTTTCAAGCATTCATGGAGCTAGGGCTAAGCTTGGAAGAGAGCCATGAGCTTGATGAACCAAGCTTAGTGAGGGTAGTGCACTTATTAAAGGTTTTGTGACATAGTGTGAAGTACACATTGATTACAGCAAAAATTGGGCTTTCTAGAGCCCAAAGTTAGTACTAACTAGTGTTAAAATCCTCCTACGACCAACCATTATCTTGATGGGGGCTGCCATAGTGATTTACTTAAGTTTATTGCATGTTTTATGGACTAACCTATAGTTTTTGTTGCTGCTGCATTTCATGTGTTTGTTGGTTGTGAATGGCTGCTGCATTTGGTTGTTATATCTTGTATATATGCATAGTGGCTTTGTGTTTTAGTGTCTTTGGATGCAATTTTTAATGAAGGTCACATTTCCTTAAGAAACCAAGTGTTTCCCTTACTAAGTTTCACAATGACACTTACTCCCCTTAATTCTGCCATTTTAGGTCCAGCAGAAAGATCACATCCAAAGTGACCTTTTTGGTTTGAGTTTTGATCTGAAATTTTAGGGACTTAAACTTCCATATGTCTAGTTATGATCTGGAAATTTTGGTGATTTTAGGAGCACATTTGGTTTTTTTAGTGATGGTGCTTATTGTGTTATGCAGTAGCTGTCCAGTATCCTATTTCTCGAGTCCATTATGTCTTAGGCACTCCTATAACTTAGGGTGCGTATTTAGATAGGTTAAGACCATTATGTAGTGCATGTATGCATGTACATGTAGTGTATGTAAAATGAGACAAGTACGTGAACATTTGAGCAATGTTTTGGCTATGTATGTGCTGTGATGTAAAGCTGCCTAAGTGTGAATGATAAGCTGCTTACTTGTAAATTCTGTTTTGGCCACATATTGTTGCTAGATGCAAGAGCATGTAATTCCTACATGTTTTAGACATATATTGGATAGCCTTGGAGGGCTTACCCCTTATGAGTGAAGTATTTTCATGGTTTGGAAAATTTGTGTGGGCAAAATGGTCCAAAAGTGGCCAGATTTTTGACCTTGCAGCTAAGGTTTAATATGTCCCTGTGAAAAATGAATCTTGATATGAAATTTTGACGACATATAGAGCACATCTAGAGGTTGAACTGGGATATGGAATTTCTGAATTTCGGGCTTCTGGAAGTTAGACTTCATTTTTGTGCGTTTTTCCTCTACTTATCAATTCTGCTACCATAGTTGCTATGTTCTTCACAAACAAAGAATTTCTAATTCTACTAAGATCAGGTTTTTCCCTAAACAAAAGTAATCAATTTTTTTTTTCAAATTAAAAAAAAATTAAGAAAGAGTCAATTGATTATCAGTCCCTGACAATGGCGCCAAAATTTTGGTGTGCTATCATAACCTACCAAAAATTAAATCCAATTTCACCTAACTTTCTGTAGTAGCAGTGAGACTGAGTCGAATATTAAGGAATAATGTAACAATTACTTCTCTCTAACTAGAAATTCAACAAAAAACAATGGGGGGATTTGTATGCTAAAAATTAGAAATCAATGAAATTAATGTAAAAGTAGCAAACAAACAAGTAAATTGATAATATTTTAACCAAACAAACTATAGATCAGAAAAGGTTGAGGAATAATTATTGGATTGATCACAAACTCTCATATTTTAATTCTCATTCAAGTACTTAGCCTATAGATTATATGGAAAAGCCATAATAAACCTTATTCTTCCCTTACCATACTAACCCTAGCTTAGCACTATGATTAGATCATGTTATAGCCGATTAGTGTTGAAAGAAAGTAAGCTAAACACAAATCAATAATAGCATTAATGATTCAAAAAGTGATTAAGACAATTCACAATAACAACTAGCATGCATTATTTAAATTGCAACATTACCCTGCCAGACAAATACAAATCAAGAGTAAGAGTTCAGTAATCACATGAACAAACATCTAACTAGCCTAATTAGATAATCTCCATGCATCAACATTCAACTCAAAGAAATATAGATACTTAAATTGAAATTAGATTAAGAACAAAAGACTGAATCTCACAATCTCAACAATTAAGTAGAAAAGGTCCTCTAATTTGAATAAAAGCTTAAGCTAACATGATGAAAGATGAAAATTAAAATATTACTAAAAAAATGATGAAACATATGACGGGTAAAAAAGATGATGAAAAATATGATGGACTAGTTCGCAACCTAGCCCTATTAAATTCGTAGCTCTCGCTTAGGGTTTTGCAAGTCCTAAGTAAACACAAATTTTAAGGCCCTTTGGGCTTGGGTTGTACTTTCAATGAAAATCTGGACGTGATTCAACATGATTTTAACTCTAGATTCTTTTTGAATTTATAGAGCTTCGTTTTAGCTTTAAAATGATACTTGAATCACCTAAAATGGAGGTATATAGCTGAGATATAGCACAGATATGAAAACTGCTCTTAAACCGATGTCTTAATGCAAGTCACTATTTTGAAGCTAAATTCAACCCTTGAAACGTGCGAACTGGGTTTCATGATCTGCATATGACTTGTACCTCTAGATATTAGCTTTCTAGTGGCTTAAGAATTACTTGGTTTTGATTGCTGTAGCTCAAGATATGATTTTTCTTCTAAAACATCGCCAATCAATTAAAATCCTGAAAGAACAGAACCGATAAAACTTGTAAAATCATAAATTAAATCCACTTTTAATCAATTGGATCCAAATATGCTCTAAGTTGTAAAACATGCTCAAATTAGATCTTTAAGGCTCAAAACACATTAAAACATATTAAATATGAGGGAAATATATGTAACAAATATAACTCATGATTTTTTTCTCCTTTTTCTCCTTGAATTAACTCCAGAGTAATTGATTTTGCTTCCTTGGAGATTAAATCTTCTACTCTGCTTACATCTTCAATCATCATCTTCCCCATAATTCGAACCATGTCTGCCATGTTCGAATCGAAAATAAACTAGCCTACCACTTTCAGTTGTTCACAATTTTTGTAAGTATTTTCTCAACTGTTACTACTACTCCTTAACAGCAATTTTAATTTGATTACTTTAGTTATCTTTAATGTTGTAGTACTTTTTTTTTTTTGTGGAATGCTCCAGTAATTTGGTAGAGGAAGTTGTAAATTTGTGATGCAATTTAATAAATTTATCCTTACCATTAAAAAATTGTTTTCTCTAGTTTAACTTTATAGGCTATATAGTGATCTTCACAATGACAAAATTCTTCCTCTTCAGTTATAGGGTTTCAATACTAAATATTACTATGTTCTAACTATTGTTAGGCATTCACTGTTTAATGCTAAGTTTGTGATAGGAGGCTACAATTTTTATTTTTTTTCACATTTTGTAGTAATGGCCACATCCGTCTCCTGATCCCTACAAATTTGCTTTCCTTTTTCTTTATCCTTTGACTTTTTTATCTCACAATGATGCCCAATTTCAACAACATGGATTTGCTTCAGCAAACTCTGATTTGGCGGTAGTGGTGGCTTAAGACTTTTTCCAATATTAGCAATCATGTAGTGGGGTAACCTTCGTTGTATGAGCAGTGATCCGAGATTATGAGGCTAAATCCACATCCTTTCTACGTCTTCGACAAAAGCGACAGTGGTGATGGAGTAGCGAGGTTGGTTTCTACATCAGTGTATGGTAGCAGAATTCTGTAATAGTATAACCCTAGCTACAGTGTAGATGAAATGAGAATAATGGCAGGATTAACAAATCCTCAAGTTTGAGGACTGCTACTGGTAAAGAAAAAAATTACAGAGACTAAAAGGTTATGCATCTTTTCCAATGCTTTATTTTATTCTCAAACTTTGGAAAGTTTCCGAATATGAAACCATCAAATCCATCACATCATTTTGCAACAAAGTGCAAACAAGTATGCCTCCAATAATCTACATAATAATCATGAACTTGAACACAACACTATGCATGCACCATAAGCTCATAAAACTCTAATTTTGGATAATGTTAACCTTTTGCCTACATGAAACACAAAAACCAAAGTTTTGTAAGATCAAAATAACTCATTTTCTAAGTTTGCCCTAGTAGATAATTATAAATCAAGCATCTAGTTATAAAAGTTTATAATTAAGAAGAATGAAGAGACTTAAAAGCAACAAAAAGTAATGCCTTTCAAAGAGACTATAATATTCAAAGAAAGAGCGATCTCTTTTACATAAATCTATTTGAATGATTATTTTCATTCCTTCCAAAACAATTCCCTAACATATAAATATAAAATTCCTTAGCATAAGTTTCTGGAAAAACAGCCCAGACTTCCCAACTAGAGTCTTTGCTTCACCTTCTCTTTGCTAGTTGCCAAAAAACTCCAAGCTCCTAACACTCCACTATTGCCAGCAATAAAGGATGAACAATGAAGAAATAGCTTAACCTTGGTAAGAACTTGACTTGGTTTAAAACTCATTCATGAGTTATTTAAATGTTTACCAATTCAAAGTTGAACAAAAATTCGAACTCGATCACAATGCAAATTCATCTCAAAACTGTCTCTGAAAAACTACTGAGTACATATTAGGCACATTTATTTGTTGACTCATCCTGCATTTCAACTATACAAGCGAACTTCCTTATTCTGCACTTAGCGTGGTTGAAGTGAAGAGCTGTCAACAATTACAATGTTTAATTCAGCTACATAACAATCAATACAGCGCAAAAAGAGCGAGCCTGACTTATAGAAGCCTTTTTTAGGGGGGGGGGAAGGGAGGAAAGGTGGCTAGATGCATTATAAAAACTTCACAACACAAGAAATCTATGCAAATGCAACAAGCAACCAAAATGCTCAAAGGAAAAACCATTTCTTGTTATTGATTTCAGGTGATTATTGAACCACCAAGTTGCCAACAAAAAACCTAAAAGAAATCCGGAAGATGAACATCTCTTTACATCCAAGGCAAGGGGAAATGAAATTAATACTTGACAAGATCTTAGTATTTGAATGCCTCTACAGCACTTGAAGAGCCTAATGTGATGACTATCTAACCTTCTGCATTGAACATCAATAATCAGCTAGAAACACATATCCTGAACCTTCATAAATTTCAATCATCTAACAAAATGATCTAGTATAACAATACCACCAACCAAAAATCCCAAACCATAAAACACATACACATCACACAAACTAAAACTCAAGAAACAGGCCGTGAATTCTTTATCATGTTGTTTTAAAATTTTGTTTGATCATGGTAGTTTAGGGTACAATATCCATGAACCTAACTATGTTACCATGCTTATTAATAAAAATAGATCCCATTGCAATAAGAATGGTTATTATGTCATGTTTTTCTAATGATTATGATTTCCTTTTTTTAGAACTATGAACAAGGCTAATGTGAAAATGATGTAAGGGTACCTTAGTCTGAAAAGGATATAAGGTTACCTTGTACTAAGAATTAACAACCACAAGTCTTAACCATTAGACCTTTACGTAACATTAGCATACCATTTTGCTTCAAATGGAGACACTTTCTTTCGGTAGATCCCAACCACCAGAACTGAATGAAGTTTTTTGTCATGGAATCAAACAATGAAACTAGAACTTTAAACAAAGACATGATATAGACTGGAATGGATGTCAAAGTTGAGGGAATCAAGGTTAATTTTCCAGCATTGTTAAGCATCCACAATTTCCAAATTTTCAATTGAGCTTTGATTTTATTAGCCAAAAAATCGAAGGATGCAACCTTAGATAAATCCTGACAAATGGGGCTCTCAAATAATTCAAAATTCCATTATTGATTTGGAATAGGATTAATTAACAAATTCCCTCCTTTAACTACACTAGGACATTTTGACTAAACGTCTTTTTTTATTTCCTAAAATTGACCTTTTCGTCTGCTGTAACTAGATATAGGTACAACATATTCTAAAGGGTTTGAATAGTATCCTTGGAAGGATAGAAAAATATCAGACAATCATCCACAAAAAAATATATGATTTATAATAGAACCATTTTGACTAGCCTCAAATCCTAGCAAAGAACCTGAAGTTTGAAGATATGAAAGATAACTAGAGAAAGCTTCAAAACAAAGGATGAACAAGGAGATAAGGGAGCACCTTGATGAATGCCCTCTTTTGAAGAAAACCACTATGTGATACGACCATTTACCAAGACTGAGTAAGAGACAGAGGACATACGTTGCATTATCAGGTGGATACAATTTTCAAGAAATTTCATACATCTTAGGATTGTTTCTATGAAAGACCATTGAAGATAATCATATGCCTTCCAAATGCCTAATTTGAAAACTACTTTGTAACTTACGGGTCCGCTTTACGCATTGGTTTGCTTGATGGCATGAAGGATTTCATGGGCCACAATAATATTATCCTGGAGACATATCCCTAAGACAAAAGCATTTTTTAAACTCCAAAACCAAAGAAGGGAGAACCACTTTTAGTCTATTATGGTTTTTGCAATTATCTTATACAGGATATTACATAGACTTGTAGGCTTTAATCATCAACCATCTATGCCTCATAGAACTTAGGGATCAATCTTATGAAAGTACGATTTATTTTTTGAATAAGGATCTCACCGCATTCAAGAATGAAATAGCAACTTCTACAACAACATCTCCTATAATATGCTAATACTTTTTTAAAACCACTGGAGGAATAACATCTGGGCTAGGAGCTTTAAAATTACCCAACTGAATTTTTTTTTTAACTTCAACTTGAGAGAAAAAAATGAACAAAAATTTATATTGATGGTAAAAAAGAAACCTCATGATAATAGAACAAAGCACTTGTCGGGCTACTTCTCCATGAATCATGTTATTATCATACAGGTCCACAAAGTTAAAGCAAATGAGGTGTCTATTGTCTTTGTCTTCATAAACCCAACTATCACTGTGACGGCTCTCCTAGTTGATTAATCAAGTAAGTATTTATTTTACTTTGTCTAAGTGTTTCATTAAATTAAGTGCCTCAAGTTAGCACCCCGTTAAGCAAGTAAGCTAAGCTTAATTAAGTAAGTGAGTTCCTAAGTGTGATTTGGCATAGTTGAATCAAGACCATTAGTTATCCTAGCTATTAGAACCATCTTTGAAAGTTTTGAGAAGCTTGTAGCACCCTTTAGAGCAAAGAAATGTTGGTTTTGAGTGAGGGTTTGGTGACCTATTTGAAGCTTTTGAGAGCTTGTGGACTTAAGTGAAAAAGAGGGAAAAGTTGCCTTAAACACATATATAAGTTAAGTCTTCTTCTCCCTTAACCATTTGCCTCAAACTTCAAATTTCGTAGCTCCTTTCCCCTCACCAAATTGGCTGCCCAAACTTCCATTTTCCAGCAATTTTCCATCAAATTAAGGAAGCCCAAGGTGTTAGAAAGAATCCTCAAGCTCATTTGTTGTTGTTCTAGCTCAAGTTGCTCTTTGGAAGCTAGTTTGGAACTCAAATTCGTGGGTAAGCTTCTTGGGTTCATTTGGATTGATTTTAGGTTGTTTCTAGAGCTAGAAATGGTCTTAGTTTGATTGGGTTGGATGCCAAATTGCATTGGTTTTAGGTGTGGAACTCAAGGGAGCTTAATTGAGCTAAGGAAGTTCGTGTATCAATGCTTGCTTTGTAGCTAAAGTGAGATAAGGGTTCAAGTTAATTAAGCTCAAATAGTGCATAGAAATGTAGTGTTTTGTGTGGGAATGAGTTAGAAACAAGACCCAAGTGATTTGAGTTTGGGATGAGAAAGTTTGAGCAGTTTTTGTCCAAGGTCGTATGCTGTCGCGCAATGCTGGAAAGCGTTGGCGACGTGTCGCCAGTGTTGACGCCATATTGGTGACGCGTCGCCAGTGAAGACGTGTCACCGAGAAATGAAAAAGTTCTCCGAACACTAATGCCTGTGGCGACGCGTCGCCAACGGCGCCGCCAAGGCATTTTAGCCTCAAGCTCCGGGCATCCTAAGAGTGTCTCAAACTCTCGGTTTTCATCCCTAGGCTAAGTTAAGACGTTCCATAGCCTCGGTTGGGTCTAGAACTCCTTCCTAAGCCGGGAATTATGCATTATTTAAGTGGTAGTTAAGTTGTGTGGTTAAGGAAGAGTATGACTTGGTGGTTAAGAAAATCAAAGTGCTTAAGCTTCTAAATGAGCACTAAGGGGATTAAGTGGGTTTTTAGACTCTTTGTTGGCCGAGGAGAGCGTCAATTACCTATGGTCAATGAGGAGAAAAACTTAAGTCGATCCCGACCGAACCATTTGGTTTGGTAAGTAAGCCACTATGAGTGCTCTAAGTTAAACCTTAAGGGTTTGGCTAGTTAAACCACATAGGATGACTACCTTGCGCAATAAGTTAAGGGTAAAGGCGGGTAAGTTTGAGAGGGGTGACGACCTACTCTAGAACCCGTAGGTGGGACTTAAGGGAGGTAAAGTACCCGGGATACGAGGGCCAGTATCTCAAGTACCTCCGCCGTTTGAGCTCACGGCAAGTTTTATGGCACCTAGAGTGCAGAAAGTCCCAAGTGCATGCATTATGTGCATTTTCATATCATACATTCATGTATTGCATATCTTAATTGTTATTGATTGTTTGAGTTACTTGTTGGTTGAATTGCTTGTTTGATTGCTTGGTTGCCATATTGCATAGTTGCTGCATTTTTCCTTGCAGGTATTCAAGGGATCCTTACTGAGTACTTTCAAGTACTCATTCCCTTAAGTTTATTGTGCAGGTTCTAACTCCGGGCCTAATCACTAAGTGATAGTCGAGGCCTAAGTTTTCTGTTTTGCAGGTATTTTTCTTGAGAATCCTAGTGATTCTAAGTTACTTGTGGTATAAGTTATGTGCTAACCAAGTTGTGCCTTTACAGTGTAGAGGCTAAGAGTACACAAGAACAAGATCTAGTGAAGGGTTTACACTTGGAGCTTGGTATAGCTCAAGGTGGGACTCAAGTAGTTGACCTTAGTTAGTAGTTTTTGTCTCTTGTACATAGTACGTTGTGTACTAAGTAATGATAGCCAAAGGCTATCGCCTTTATCTGGCCGAACTCCCTGCCACAAGAATGGCCAGAAGAAACTGGCGCTACCCGAGTAAAGGTGGGATCATACACCTCGGGAGATAGCCGAATAGCTCCGAGCCCGGCACGCCAGTAAACTTGAGGATACTACTAGCACCCCGAGGTTGTAAACAGATCGCCTTCGGAAAAGAGGCACCAGCTATTGCGGGCCGAACATGATCTCCCCGAAGGCGGAACTCCCTGAAGCTGGGTACCCCTGAACTGAGGGCGTGTTTACCGAAGAGGCACCGTCCGTACCAAAGGACGACCTCGCCCAGGGACCTCGGGAGTACGGCAGGAGCATTTAAGGAAGCATTTAAAGAAGCCTCTGACACGTCCTTTCACAGACGTCATAAGCCGCCTCAAAAGGCGCTCTGACACGCTGACGCCATCAAAATCACATCATGGCCCATCTCGGCACAAGGCTCAAGGCAACCTGCTACCAGCTATCTGTCCCCTACGCCCAGAAACTCAGGGAACATCCGACTAAACACGTGTCGCGATCTGAACGGGCTAGGTACTCCTATAAAATACCAGGAAATAAATACTTGGCAGGAGGTTGGTTGGCAAAGATCTGACTCCCAGACTCTGAGAAAATCACCAGGTGAGACTCTTCAGTGTCACACCCCACACAGGCCCCAGCCCATGCACACTCTGTGCCTCTCACCAACCACTACCCTAAAGGTCCAGAACACTTGGGTCTTTAAGAGTTATCATCAGAGTTTAGTTACCCAACCTTCATTAAGTAGATTATTGGGCATTCTTTTTATTGGCCTGGGAGGTGGCCCAGGATGTCCCTGCTTATTTTAGACCAAGACCTTGTAGCTTGAGCAAGCCCAACCCATTACTTGCAAAACAAGCAACACTTGCACTTTTTCCTTTAAGTGCTTAACTTGTGTGCAATCAAGTGTACTAGTCATATGCATGGCAACAAAGAAGCCCATGTCCATTTTCAAGCTTGAAAACACATACATATATGATGATGAGCATTCGGCCAAGTATAGTGCACAAGGAAGCCAACATCAAAACATCATGCTGATAGTCATAAAGTCCAAAGAAACTTGGCAAACATACAGCCAACAAGTCCAACATACAAAGTCCACTAAGGCCCAAAATGCATAAGTCCAACATGGGCCCAAAAGTGCTTAAGTCCACAACTTAACATCAACTACATGGCAATCATGCCAAGGATGCAAATGGGCCCAAAACTTGCAGCCCAATTCTCACATAGCCCATATGTACACAACTACCCATAATGCTCAAAGGGTACTACAAAATGTGCACTATAGGTACAAGTCCAAAAGACCAAGTTATTGGTCTCCAAAGCCCACCAAGTCTCAAATGCCAAAAGCCCACTCAACCAACACCTCCTAGCTCAAGTCCCACAGCTAATCTCCTGCAAAACTTAATCCATTAAATTCGGCCTACATAAGACCATGGAATAAAATGCACATTTCAAGCCAAGAATTTGTTGGCACACATACCTTGGACAATAAGTAAACTTGGTACACAAAAACCAAGAAGTCCAAACAGAAGCACAATTACTCAAGCTCTTTACCCTTTCCTGAAAATTCAACCAATAAGGGCAGTGAGTTTAAAACTCAGTAAGGATTCACACAACTCCAAAGGAGTTCATATTGTTAAGCATAAGCTTAACCTCCATAATCAAGCTAGTACCTACATCCAAAGACACAAAGACAAGGAAAATACAATTTGGCCGAAGCCTATATTCAACATATATCAATAATAAGTTGGTTAGCATGCACAATCAATCAACAAAAGCACACAAACTCACACACACACCACTTCTTCAATTCGGCCATAGCCACTAGCAAGTGCTCATGTACAATTTTGCACACCATTTCTTCATGAAATCATCTCCATTCCCCTCGAGCTCTCAAGTGCTTGATGGATTGGCCAAACCCACCAAGAACTTTACACTTGCCATTCATTGATTAGCTAATCAACCCATGGAACCATTAATTCCATATTGCCCTTCAAGCATACTAACATCACTTGGCAAATCTTGACCATCAATTAGTAGCTTCAATTACTTGTCATTAATCATGGAAAATATACCAAGCACAAGTAATTCATGAATCCTTACCACACTTTTTAGCTTGAGTAAATTCGGCCTTGTTGGATTTCTTCCAAGTTAAGTTTGAAACTTTAATTCCAAGGGTGCTTTGGCTAATTTGTCCAACACAAGCTTGAATGTCTTAATCCAAGCTTCAATCTCCAAGTCCAAGTTACCTTTCATTTTCGGCCATAAACACAGCCATCATGAGTTTCACATATCATTCACATAAACTCATGAAATCATCATTTCCATGCCAAAACACCATGAACTCACCAAGAACACTCAAGAACAAACATGCACACCATTCGGCCAACTAGTGTTCTTTGGTGGTTTAGCTTCAAACTTTCGGTCCAAGGTTCTCCTAACACAATACAGCCTTCCTTTAGTCAATATAACTCTTATTCATGGAAAACATACCATGGATTTAAGTAATCTTGAGCTTTTACCTCAAGAACAAGGCTGAAAATTCTGGACTTGCACAACCGAGCTCCAAATCAACATGCAACACCAAGAACACCAAGTAAACTTCAAGAGAACTTCATGAACATGCATGAACATATTCGGCCATGCCTTGTTCCTTCAAGAACAAGCTCAAATCTTGACGCTCAACAAGGTATCTTCAAGAGTTTTGCTGGAAATTTGGATGTACACTCAAGAACACTCAAGTTTCGGCCAAGAATCAAGATGAACAAGTGAAGAACAAGCAAGAACATGGAAGAACATGGAAGAGCTTTGTGTTTCGGCCAAGTGCTCTCCAAAACCAACAAAGGCAGCAACTAAATGACAACTCCAAGGAATGTTTGCTGCATAAGAAGGCCGCCCACTCTAGTGCACAATAAACAACAATTTTCAGCATTATTCAATGCAATATTCTCCCAAGCACTAACCCATTTCATGTAATATATTAGTCAAGCATGGCAGCTGCATTTTTGGGTGGCGGACAAAGGCTTCCAGCCTTGTATTGATTAATCAAAGTTGGCTTAAATGCCAAGAAAATCCCCCAACTAAATTGCATGGCTCTTCCAACCTTCATTGTTTCCATATTTCCACTTTGGCCACCAAATTCAATGCAATTTCCAGCATTTCTTTTTAAATTCTTGGCTCATATGCCAAGTACACAAAATGTGGACATAATTGCATTATTATACCATATAAAATTCGGCCATCACACCATTCTTTTAGCAATAATTAATTCCATCTTCCATCATCACTAATAAACAAATCAATCATGCTCCACCATGAATAAACAATTCATTTCTTTGTCCAAGGTTTACCTTATTTTAATGGCTCCACTAGGCAACTTCCAATATTTTAATAGCTCCACTAACACTTCCCCTTTGTTTATTAATATATATGGCTACCCATTGACCAAGAGCCACAATATTGGCTTACCTCCACTTTAGCCATCTCACAAAATTGCATGGCTGATTTTGTCCATCCTTGGTTTGTAGTTTCAATTCCAGCACTAGTCCAAGTTTTCAATTGAGTCCTCAAACTTTATTTCTTGCCAAGTCATACATAGTTTTTCATGTATGTGCAATTTGGCCCATAGTATTGCATAGTTCCATGTTAGTCACTAGTTACCAGTCCAGCTTGGTACTAGAACTTTATTTCATGGCATAGTTCACATAGAACTTTTGTATGTGTAATTAAAACACATAATTCACATAGTCTTGTATTCTCATCACTAAGACCATGTTCAAACAAGTCCCTCTTGTATTTAATTTCATGTCTTCATCATTCTCTTCTTGGCCATAGCCAAGTGCTAACTGGTGGTCCTGACATTCAGTCCCTGTGTACTATTTCCTCTGCCCTTTCTCAGCCATCACTGACTTGGGCGTCGGAGGCTCCCCCCCCGGAAACACATTCCGGGGGCCTCCTAAGCCTTTATTTCTGGGCTTTCAGGCACACTCCCAAGGGCGAACCATCCCCCGGGCGTTCTTCCTCCTAGAAGTCTCTCCACCAGTCACCATGACTCTAAACGATGAGGCCCCCGGGCATCATTTGGCGCCGTCTGTGGGAAACCGCTCTGAGATTGCCGTCGTTGAAACTCGGCGTTCTAAGGACAAGGGACTCCCAAGGTCTCCGTCCGCGCCTAAGACACAACCGGCTGCTGAGCAAACACTCTTAGGGATTTCTGTGCCCGAGGAAGACCACCCTCTAGTAATCACTATGAGCTTTCTGAAAGACTTTCAACGTTCGGTCGTGCCTGAAATGACACAGCAGATCGACCGAAGGTGGCCACAGCGAGCACAGGCCCAGAGACCTCCCTCACCAGCACGCCCTCAAGAGAGAAGCCCGAAGTCTACTCATTGCAGTTTGGGAAGCGGAGATCCGCGCGAAGAATCGTCCACAGAAAATATGCCCCTCGGGAAACAGCCTGTGGGGCAGAAGAGGTCTGAGCGACCGAGGGTCTTGCAGCAAAGAAGTTCGCTGCCTGAGGCGAGGTCCTTGTCCCCTCAGCGCCGAACTCGGTCCCCGAAGAGGCGCCGGCAGTCTCCCTTCCCTGAAGAAGGGCCTAGTGCCACAGTGCTTATGGAGAGGATATTAGCAGGGCTAGATAGGGTGGAGAAACAAATGGCCAGAAAACCCATTTGGGCCAGACTTTCGGGAACATTCTGCGAAGATGACTCCCCATTCATTCGGGCCGTTGTTGAGGCAGCCATGCCAGGTGACTTCAGAGTACCTCGGTTGGAGATTTATGATGGCCGTACTGATCCACAGGCCCACCTGACGAAGTACAAACGCAGCATGATAATGCACGGTGCTGATGACGCTACCATGTGCAAGTGCTTCGAAGTCACCCTCACAGGGCCAGCAACTGCATGGTACAATTCATTGCCTTCAGGGACCATCACTGAGTTCCAGGAGTTGTCCACGACCTTCATGCAGCAATTTATTGGGAGTCGACCTACTGCGAAGATGCCTGTCCAGATGTTCGACATAAAGCAGAGGAACAGAGAAACCATTTGAGACTATGTCGAAAGATTCAACAGGGAAGCTTTGAGCGTCCCAGACTTTCGGCCCGAAATCCGCATTCTTGCCATGACACGGGGCCTTCGGCGAGACTCACAGCTATTCTACGAATTCTCAAAGGACGCCTCGGAGAATTTTACCGAAGGGCAGAACAGCACATGACCTCCGAGGAACTAAGAATGGCTGGGCTGAAGTTCGATCACCACCGCACCGAAGGGTCCAATTAACAAGCTCGGCATCCAACCGAATAGGCAGGACGACCTCGGAGGATGCGGGGAAGGAAACCCTAAAGTTTCACACCACTGAGCACTACACGGACCAACATCCTCATGGCGCTGGAAAGGCAAGGGACGCAGATTCGGCGACCAAGGGCCATGACCGCCGATAATAAGAAGAATGCAAAGAAGTTCTGCCAGTTTCATCGCGACCACGGTCATGACACCGAAGACTGCTTCCAGCTGAAGAAGTACATAGAGTCGCTGATAAAGCAGGGCCAACTTCGGAAATACCTGCGGATGCCATCCCCGAAAGGCAGAAAAGTGGAGGAAGAAAGGGCTGAAGATGAGGACTATGATTCCGACAGGCGGAGAAACCGAAGTCCAAAAAGGCGCCCTCCACCTCCGGCAGGGGTTATCCAAACAATCACAACGGGGCTCCCATCCTCGGAAAGAAAGCGGAAGGCCAGAGAAATTGCAGTCATGGAATATCAAAATCCAGCAAAGAAGCTGGCCCACAAAGATGGATCCACCATCGTCTTTCCCCACGACGATCCGCTGTTGATCATGGCGAGGATAGGGAACTGGGACGTCAAAATGGTGCTACTTGATGACGGATCAAATGCGGACGTCCTATTCTCACACTTACTGCCGAGCTTGGGCATCTCCAGCAGCGAGCTCAAGCCAGTCACCTCGCCCACCTTCAGGGTTGGACCATCCGAACTGCCCGTTCTCGGATGGATCGACCTCCCCCTGATGATGAAAGGAACTTCGGTCGACGGAACAGCTGAGTTGTACGCCTCCACAATGGCGAGATTTATCGTCATGGACGTTCCTTCTTCGTACAACGCCATCCTTAGAAGGCAGACACAGGGAAACCTGCACATTTGCCCTGACGTGAAGTACTTGACTGTCACATTCGCCACCAAGGATGGGGATGCAGAGGTCTTCATAGATCAAGCCGAGGTAAGGAAGGTGTTTGTAAAAGCACGAAAAGCTCCAGCAAATAACCTCGCACAAACAATAGAAGCAAAGGCACCAGAGAAGGGCAAAGAAGGAGAAGCCCCAAGAGCGGAAACAGAAATAGTGGAACTTGTCCAAGGACAATCTACCCGAATAGGGAAGAGCTTGCCCGAAGGTGACAAGAAAAACCTTGTATCTTTTCTACTGGGAAATAAAGATCTCTTTGCCTACTCGCCGAAAGACATGCCAGGGGTGCACCCTGGCATAATACAGCATAGCCTCAAAGTAAGCCCGGAAGCAAAACCTGTCCGACAAAAGAAGCGAAGCATCTCAGCCCATAAGAGCAACTTTATGAAAACCGAAGTCCAACGCCTGTTGGACGCTGAAGTCATCAGGGAGGTCAAATACCCCGAATGGTTAAGCAACGTGGTGATTGCCACAAAAGAAGGCAGCAGCAAACTTCGGATGTGCATCGACTTCAGAAACTTGAACGATGCTTGCCCGAAAGACTCATACCCTCTTCCGCCAATAGACCAACTGGTAGACTCAACTGCCGAATACGGGCTCCTAAGTTTCCTAGACACCTTCAGTGGCTACCATCAAATAAGGATGGACCCCAAAGATGAAGAAAAAACCGCCTTCATCACCGAGGGAGGAACATACTGCTATGTCAGGATGCCCTTCGGGCTAAAAAATGCAGGAGCCACCTACCAAAGGTTGATGAACAAGGTCTTTAAAGACCAAATGGGGAGAAACATGGAGGTGTATGTTGATGATATGATAGTCAAGAGCAAGCTGACTAGCTATCACGTTGCAGATCTAGAGGAAACCTTCCAAAAGCTCAGAGCCTTCGGGATTCGGCTCAATCCTGAAAAGTCCATCTTCGGGGTAACCTCGGGAAAATTCCTTGGGTACCTGGTATCTGAAAGAGGCATTGACGCTAACCCCGAGAAGATTAAGGCGCTGCTTGAGTTTCGAACTCCTGCCACAGTCAAAGACGTGCAGAGGATCACCGGAAGAATAACCTCCCTGAGCAGATTTATTTCCAGGTACGGAGATAGGTGTCGACCTTTCTTCAAAGTCCTCACAAAGGCAGTAAAAATGGAAGGCGACCTTGGAAAGAATGATCACCCTTGGGACGAAGATTGCCAAAAGGCCTGGGAAGAACTCAAAGTCTACTTGGCTAACCTGCCGACTCTGCGACAACCTCGAGAGGGAGAGCCCCTCGTTTTGTACCTCGCCGTCACGGAGAAAGCTGTAAGCTCGGTCCTCGTGAAAGAAGAAGGGCCAAAGCAATGGCCAGTCTATTACGTCAGCAAATCCCTGCATGGAGCCAAAGTCAGGTACCCTCTGCTTCAAAAAGCTATATACGCCTTGGTGCTTGCAGGAAGAAGGCTGCGACCATACTTTCAGGCTCACCCCATCATCGTCCGAAGTAGTCTACCACTACGGGATGTTATGAAGAAAGTTGATCATTCGGGAAGGCTCTCCAAATGGTGCATAGAGCTTGGCGAACACAAAATCATATATGAACCTCGGAAGGCCATAAAAGCTCAAGCACTGGCAGATTTTATCGCCAAAATACCCACCACTAAGGAAAGCCATTTGGATCCGAACGGAGGTGAGCCAGAGTGGACCTTGCATGTTGACGGAGCCTCGGGATCCGAACACCAGGGAGCTGGAGTAATTATCAGAGGACCCGAAGGCCTAGCGGTAAAGAAGGCTATCAAGTTCAGCTTCAGCGTCACTAACAATGCGGCTGAGTATGAAGCCCTCATAGCGGGATTACGCTTGGCCAGAAGGATTGGCGTGAGAAACTTAAAGGCTCACAGCGATTCCCAGCTGGTAGTTCGGTAGATGGCGGGAGATTATGGGGCGAAGGACCCAATCTTGGCAAAATACCACGAGCTGGTAGCAAAGCTCATCCAAGAGTTTGACTCCGTACGGATCGAAAATGTACCTCGGCGTAATAACACTGAGGCAGATTGCTTGGCGAAGTCAAAAACATACACCGAGGTGCTAGATCACCCGAGCATCTTAGTGCTGAGCATAGCGACCTCGGGAAAATGATGGAAAGATCCCATAAAAAGATACCTCGCAGAAAATGTGCTCCCCGAAGACCCCGGTGATGCTGCAAGACTGCGAAGACGCTCCGGCCGATTCTTCCTGATTGGCGAAGAGTTATACCGACAGGGATATGCAAACCCGCTGCAAAGATGCGTGGATGAAGAGGATACTGAAATGGTCCTTGAAGAGGTCCATGAAGGCATGTGTGGTTCACATATTGGAACTGATGCCCTTGCGGCAGTGATACTTCACCAAGGATACTTCTGGCCTACCCTGAGAAAGAACGCAAGGCAGTTCGTCCGAAAATGCGGTAGTTGCTAGAAACACGCGAACATCTAGAGGGCAGCCTCGGAATTGGTAACTTCGGCTGACTACCCCTGGCCCTTCGCAGTTTGGGGTATAGACCTTATTGGGCCACTCCCCTCAGCACCCGGAGGCATGAAATTCTGCGTGGTAGCAGTAGACTATTTCTCCAAATGGGTCGAGGCAGAACCCCTGGCAACTATCTCGGCAAAAGAAGTGCAGAAGTTTGTATGGAAGAACATTGTATGCAGATTCGGCATACCGAGGGTACTAGTGGCTGATAATGGATCCCAATTCATAGACAAAGGATTCCAGGAATTTATCAGGAACCTCGGAATAAAGATGCACTTCGCCCCAGTAGCTCACCCCCAAAGCAACGGGCAGGTGGAAGTATCTAACAGGACCATAAAAGATGGCCTGAAGAAGAGACTGGGGGAAGCAAAAGGGAAATGGAAAGGAGAACTCCAAAGCGTATTATGGAGTTACCGAACGACGCCCCGAAGAGCCACAGGGGAGACTCCCTTCTCACTCGTCTTCGGAACAGAAGCCATCATCCCTATCGAGATAGTTAGATCATCAGTCGGGTGCAAGTATTTGATGAAGGTGGAAACGACCTCGGCCTAAGAACGAAGTTCGACCTCATCGGCGAACACAGAGAAATAGCTAAGCTGAGAAGAAAAGCTTTCCAGCAAAGAGTGGCTGCGGCTATAAATTTATGAGCCAGGCCAAAAGAAATCAAAAAAGGGGACCTCGTTCTCCGAAAGGCTGACTTTGCACCCCGAAAGCCATCTCACGGGGTATTTCGCGTGAACTGGGAAGGACCTTATCTGGTTCTTGCCGAAGTACGAAAAGGCGTGTACAAACTTGGTGACACAGAAGGCGTAGAATTGAAAAACACTTGGCACTCAGATGCCTTGAAAAAATTCTACGCTTAAGATGGAGCGGAAGGATTGTGTTGTGCAAAAAATATCCTAAGTACAGAATGTCCTTGAGAAAAAATTCTTAAATGTACAAAATGGTGCAAGACAGAATTCCGCGAAGGTGTTCGCCATAAAAAAAAAAAAAAAAAGAAGCGCAGATATGATTTTTTGAAGTCCCTTGAGCCATCATGCTCAGGAAAGTGGGAAACAAAAATCTTGCGAAAGTACTCGCCATAAAAAAAGCGCAGATATGATTTTCCGAAGTCCCTTGAGCCATCATGCTCGGGAAAGTGGGAAACAAAAATCTTGCGAAAGTACTCGCCATAAAAAAAGCGCATATATGATTTTCCGAAGTCCCTTGAGCCATCATGCTCGGGAAAGTGGGAAACAAAAATCTTGCGAAAGTACTCGCCGCAAAAAGCGCAGATATGATTTTCCAAAGTCCCTTGAGCCATCATGCTCGGGAAAGTGGGAAACAAAAATCTTGCGAAAGTACTCGTCGAAAAAAGCGGATAATAAATTTTGGTGATTACAGGTTTCCCGAAGTCTCTTGAGCGAACTTGTTCGGGACAATGGAAATGCAAAATCTTGCAAAAAGACTTAGCCAAAAAATATATTCATTGAGAATGATCAGGCTTACAAAGAAGAAGTGCCCGAAGAAGGAACACAAAAACGAAGAGGAAAAAAGGAAAAGGCCCCTAAAACAGCCTAAGGGTTCTCGGCGTCCCAGGAGCCACCAGCCTCTGTGCCCTTTTCCACCACCTTCGGCGCCGAAATTGTGGAAGGTAGGTTCAGATGCTCGATTTTGGACCAGGACCACCGAGGCCCCTCGGGAATGTTGAGAGCTTCCAAAAAAGAGAGGTCCAGACCTGGGAACCTCTCAAGGATTTGGTGCCGAGCAAGGCAGAATCCGTCTTGGAAGGCGACCTTGGTCATTTGGTCGGATTTGTCCTTCTCAACCTCAAGGTCCTCGAGCTCGTCCTTCAAGTCTGCAACCTCCTTCTTCAGCGCCTTCACCCTCTTCTTCGTATCGGGCTCCTTCTTCAAAGACTGGACCTCGGCTTCGAGAGCCTTTTTCTCACTCAGCAATGACCGAATGAGATTGTCAGAATCTGACTTATCTTTGAGAAGGCCTTGGTTGGCAGCAAGCATCCATTTCACCTGATCGCCGAGATCAGCAATCTTCAGAGAAAAGTTCTTCTCAAGATCTTCCTTCTCCTTCCGGAACTCCTCCTGAAGGGCAGCAACTTCTTTCTACGCAGCATCTGACAGCTGCTAGTTCTTGGCGATCAATGCTGAGCGCGTGACCTTCGCTTTCTTTAAGGTCTCTAAGGCCGAAGCTCGGAACGCCGCCTGCCTGGCCACCCGAACTCGGAGAAAGCCGACGTACCCCAGCAGCTGCAAAAAGATGAACGCAAGGTCAGTAAGAGCCAGGCACTTAGGAAAAATTGAAGGGAAAAAGGTGTGAAGAACATACCTGAGCAGCATGCTCGGTGACTTTTGCGGCAAGGGTGTCATCGTCCGGATGGGCCGCCGCAATAGCCTTGAAGGAGGCCTCTGTAAGCACCCCCTTCGAAATCTGCTTTGGAATTTCAGGACAGTCCTCGGAGTACAAGTTCACGTCCTCCGTGAATGTCCAGAAAGGCTCTTTGGGTATCTTCCTTTGTGGGACTTTGGCGTCGCGAAGGGCCCGCGCCTTCGCATGTTCGGCCACCCAGTTCGGGGTAAGTAACTCCCCTGCACGACGAAAATGAGAAGCGGGTCAGAGACAAAGGAAAATTCAGAAAAACAAAAAGAGCCATACTTGTTCTGAAAGCAACAGACCTGGCGGCACTTCGAACACGGCGTCCTCGGAATCCTGAGACTTTTCGGTCGAAATCTCCTTGCCTTTCTTCTTGCGCCGCTCCTCGGCAGAAGGAGCCTCTGCCACGGACTCCAGAAGGGCCTGCGGCGCAGAAGGGCTCTAGGGAGGGACGTCGGCGGAAGGAACCTCGGCAGTGGCAGGGACCTCGGCAGAATCCTCGGTCGGCGGAATCTCGGCTGCCATCTCGGCTACCCCAGGCTCCTCATCAGCCTCCTCGGAAATTTCCTCCAGAGGAACCTAGGCAGTTTTCTTTGCCCGTTTCGCCGAAGTCCCAGCGCCAGTAGACTTCCGCCTTCGGGAAGCCGCCTTCTTTGTCTGATCGCCCTTCTCTACCTAGCCGGAGAAAAGGGACTTGTAAAATGCAGCAGTCCCGTCACCCATTTCTGAAAAAGAAAAAAGACATCAGTGTAAGTCCGAGGAAAAAACAGCAAGGGAGTAGAAGATAACTCACTTTCGACAAGCGTTTCGAAAGAAATTTCCTCCTTAAGGAGCTTGACCAACCAGGAATCCTTCCTGGCGATGGCAGGAGCTGGCATCTTGAGGTCGGTCTCGTGCTCCTTAACCACCTTTAACTCCCGGAGGACCTCTTCGGTCATCAACCTCCAGTTGATAGGGAATGGGTACAGAGAGCGCGGCGCGACCTCAGGAGCCCAGTAAGAGACGGCGCAGATGCGGCCGTCGAAGTCGGCGAAAGTGGAAGCCAACTCTGGAGTCAGCAACAACCTCGGATCAACGACGTCTACATCTAACTTTCCCTGAGCCCATTTGGTCGGAACGTACGACCAGGCCTCCTCCATCTTCAGGAAAAAGAATTTCTGTTGCCACCCGCGCCAGCTGTCCTTGGGCGAAGGTGAACATGAAATTTTTGCTCCCGGATCCCCGAGGTAGCATAAAATAGAAGCCACCCTTCGAGACCACAAAGAGCTTGTAGTACTACATGAAGATTATAAAATGGGGTTTTATCCCGAAGACGCCACACATACAGAGGAAGGCGTTAAAATAGCAGTACGAGTTCGGGGGAAGCTGATTCACAGCAATGCCATGAAATTGGCAGAACTCGCAAACCATCTTCGGGGGAGGATACCGAAGTCCGGCCTTCAGCTGGGCTCGAAAAACGGTAACCTCGTTACTATGGTTTGAAAAAGCATAATGGCTAGAGCGAGGCAGCCTAGTAATGGCGTAGGAGGGGAGAAAGAACTTTTTCTTCCACCTCTCTAATTTTGCGGGGGTGGTGCAACAAGGATGGGCTAAAAGAGGCTGCCAGCTCTCAGGGATAGGCATTTTCGACATGAAAATGAGTTCGGAAAAGGCAAGAAAATAGTTTCCGGAAAAAACTCAAAAGAACAGAGGAATCAAAACACACTGGAAAACAAAAACCCACCAAAAGATTAGCCAAAGTCTGAGGACGCCGTCGTGAAAGTTGGCTGAAAAAAGCTCTGATTAAGGCAGCTCCGCCACAGAAAGCAAGAAAGTACGAAAACAAGGGCAAAGCAGAGGAAAGAGCAGAAGTAAAAGCAAATGGGACTTATGATGGAATAGGCTATTTATAGGCCAAAGGTTGGTAACCGAAACGTCGTCATAAGTACCCTTTTAGAGGTGAACCGTCGCCGTAACTGCCCTCTGCACCTGAAAAGGCGTGCCCTCCGTAACCGACGCGACTCTCCTCCAATGGCAAAGCACCACGTGTCAATCGCCGCGCCAAAATAGGGGGCTCGTCTTCTGACATCCCTAAAAAGCTGGGACGCGTCGCTTAGACTGACACGCTTGGCCATCAGACATGACGTTACACAGACCTGCAAGAAGAAAAAGCAGGTTACCTCGAGGACACCAAGAGACAGGCTATGGCCAAACAGCCCATGACCTTCGGGCAAGAGGTGTATCTTCGGCACAGGCTCCGCCTCGAAGACACCAAAGAACAGGCCAAGGCCGAACAGCCCATACCTTTGGGCAAGAGGTGTATCCTCGGAACAGGTTGAGCTTCCTAATAGACTCCCAAGAACAACCTTGGAAAGAGATGCAAAACCGAAGTCTTCACTTCGGCTTTCCAAAGGGGGGCATGTGATAGCCAAAGGCTATCGCCTCTATCTGGCCGAACTCCCTGCCACAAGAATGGCCAGAAGAAACTGGCGCTACCCGAGTAAAGGTGGGATCATACACCTCGGGAGATAGCCGAATAGCTCCGAGCCCAACACGCCAGGAAACTTGAGGATACTACTAGCCCCCCGAGGTTGTAAACAGATCGCCTTTGGAAAAGAGGCACCAGCTATTGCGGGCCGAACATGATCTCCCCGAAGGCGGAACTTCCTGAAGCTGGGTACCCCTGAACTGAGGGCGTGTTTACCGAAGAGGCACCGTCCGTACCAAAGGACGACCTCGCCCAGGGACCTCGGGAGTACGGCAGGAGCATTTAAGGAAGCATTTAAGGAAGCCTCTGACACGTCCTTTCACAAACGTCATAAGCCGCCTCAAAAGGCGCTCTGACACGCTGACGCCATCAAAATCACATCATGGCCCATCTCGGCACAAGGCTCAAGGCAACCTGCTACCAGCTATCTGTCCCCTACGCCCAGAAACTCAGGGAACATCCGACCAAACACGTGTCGCGATCTGAACGGGCTAGGTACTCCTATAAAATACCAGGAAATAAATACTTGGCAGGAGGTTGGTTGGCAAAGATCTGACTCCCAGACTCTGAGAAAATCACCAGGCGAGACTCTTCAGCCCCTGTGTGCTATTTCCTCTGCCCTTTCTCAGCCATCACTGACTTGGGCGTCGGAGGCTCCCCCCCCGGAAACACATTTCGGGGGCCTCCTAACCCTTTACTTCTGGGCTTTCAGGCACACTCCCAAGGGCGAACCATCCCCCGGGCGTTCTTCCTCCTAGAAGTCTCTCCACCAGTCACCATGACTCTAAACGATGAGGCCCCCGGGCATCAAGTAAGTTGCCTCTAATAGGATACATTGTGATGTAAATCCATCTTGTTACTTTTGGGTGCATGTTAGAGGTGTAATGTATGCACAAACTGTTACTTGTAGTTAAAGAAACCAGTATTTTCAAGGTCTTGGCACGTTTTATATATGTTTTAGTGAAATGCTCGAGCAATGTTTTTAATCCATGACTTATAAAATTTGTTTGCATTGCCAGGACAGAAGCATGCATAACTTAAACTGAGTAGGCTAAGAAACTAGTTGCATATAAATTGTTTAATTTATATTGACAAGTAATAGTTAGCCAATAGTAACTAGTGGGATTCATAAATCCCTAAGGCCTACAAGGTTATGGGGCACTGGGGCCCCGTTCCGCGACAGTTTTTGGTATCAGAGCGGGTTAATGTACCTAGTAAAGGCAATAAGTGAACTAAGATCTAAGTGTTCTTGTGTTAAGTGTGGTTAGTACTGCTTATAAGTTGCTCTGGGTGTGGTCTTCTGGCTGTGGTTGCAGGTATGGTGAACACACGGGCAGGTACTGCTGCTGAGGTTCAAGGTTCTGGTGCAGGCACTAGTGACCCCAATGGGGCAGATATAAGGGAAGTAGTTTCCTTGCTAAGGAAACTTAATGAATCCATGGACCGGATGTTGCATGGCATGGCCATTTTGCTTGAGGAGCGTGCTCAACCTCTAGTTCAGGGGGAGACCTTGGAGGACCCTAATGGGGTAAGGGCCGAAGTGCATCGAGGCCCATCGATGCACCAAGGTCAGGGGAGAAATCCCCCGCCCCAGGGGCAAGTGCAAGGTCAGGAGCCAGTAAATGAGCATGTTCAAGTGGATTCCAGTGAGGACAGTGAGGAGGAAGATGAGGAGGACATCCATCCCAGGAGGAGACGGAGGAGACCCGTCATTCCAGACCATATGGGACTTGTTTCCTTATGCCAGGATATTAACACTCCCAAGTTTAATGGCATAGGAGATCCCGATATGGCAAAAGGGTGGTTGTATCAAATCAATGAAATCTTCAAGAACATGAAGTTGGATGACAAAGCCAAGATGGATTTGGTACCTTTCTTTTTGGAAGGCAAGGCTTCATTGTGGTGGAAAGATGTCATGGAAAGGCTTGATGCTTATAATGAAGGGAGGATCGGGCAAAGGCCTAAAGAGCTTGACTGGGTTGAATTTGAGAAAGAATTTCGAAATGAATTCAATAGTGAGGCTGCCCAGGATCAGAAAAGAATTAAATTTGATGAGTTGGTTCAGGGAAGGTTAACGGTCCATGAGTATGAAAGGAAGTTTAGTTCTCTTTTTCGGTATGCACCTCATTTGGCCGGGAAAGATGAACTAAAAGCAAAGAAGTTCATTCGTGGACTTAAGGTGGAGCTGAGGAGTTTCTTGACAGTGATAGGAGTTCGGACCTATCATGAGGCTGTCCAAAAAGCCTTAGTGTTGGAAAGGGAGTTGATGGAGGCGAAACCTACGGATAAGGCCGTTGAGCCGAGGGTTCCGGTACACTCAAGGTTAATGGATAAAAGGCCTAGTATGGGAGGTGATCAAGGACCCTCCAAGAAAATCAAGAAAGTTGGAAAAGGCCGTTGTCCTAAGTGTCAGAGATTTCATGGTAACAAACCTTGTACCCTTGGAACCGATCTCTGCAATTACTGCCGTCAGCCAAGACATTGGGCTAAGGAGTGCCCAAGGCTTAGGCAAGATCAAGGTCAAGGAAGACCGGGAACCTCAGGAGTTGGCAGTGCTGGTAGTACTTTTGTTAGAGTCCCTGTGCCACCACGAGTTTTTGCATTGACGGGCCAAGCACCCAGAGAGCCTACAGCTGTGCAAGGTAACTTTAATGTTCAGGATAGTAGTATTAGAATTCTGTTTGATACTGGTGCTACTATTTCTGTCATTGCTCTCAGCATGGTTGTTAAGTTTGGTTTGCAAAGAACTTTGCTAGATGAAATGAGGTTCATTAAGTCTGTTGGGAGGAATATTGTTTTTACCAATGAAATGGTTGTAGGATATCCTTTGGAATTAGGAGGTCGTAAATTTTTGAGTGACCTTTGGGTCTTGACCTCAATTCCTTATGATATTGTCCTTGGAATGGATTGGTTAAGTAGGTTTAAGGCCCAGATTGACTGTGCAGGTTATAAAGTCACCCTTGAGGATGCCTCAGGGGTAAGTGTAACTTGCACGGGCGGTTTGGCAAGTAGTGTTAAGAGTTTGCACCTTAAGTTAATGGAGTCCATCCCCGTTCCGAGTGAGTTGGTGACTTGCTCGTTGAACGGAGTGGCAGTCGAGAAGCAACTCAAGGAAATTCAAGTAGCCAATCTATTTCCAGAAGTTTTTCCTGTAGACCTCCCAGGATTACCCCCAAGAAGGGAGATTGAATTCTCCATACATTTACAGCCTGGGGCAGAACCAATTTCCATACCCCCTTATAGAATGTCAGCACCTGAAATGGATGAGCTGAAAAAGCAATTAGAAGAATTGCTTGAGAAAGGCTTTATTAGGCCAAGTGTTTCCCCGTGGGGTGCTCCAGTGTTGTTTGTAAAGAAAAAGGATGGAACCTTAAGGTTGTGCATAGATTATAGAAAACTGAATGCAGTGACTGTGAAAAATAAGTACCCATTGCCCAGAATTGATGATCTATTTGATAGATTAAGAAAGGCGAAGGTCTTTTCCAAAATAGACCTAAGGTCTGGATATTTCCAGATAAGAGTTAGGGATGAGGATATCCCGAAGACTGCATTCAGGACTAGGTATGGGCATTATGAGTATACGGTTATGCCATTTGGAGTGACTAATGCTCCGGCAGTTTTCATGGATACCATGAATCGGATTTTTAGGCCCTACCTAGATCAGTTTGTTGAGGTGTTTATTGATGACATTTTGGTGTATTCCCTGACTCCCCACGAGCATGAGAAACATTTAGAGATAGCCTTGCAAGTACTCAAGAGTAATCAGTTTTATGCAAAACTATCTAAGTGCCAGTTTTGGGCAAGTGAAATTCCTTTCCTTGGATATATTATAAATGCTCAAGGATTAAGTGTGGACCCAGAAAAGGTAAAGGCTGTGGTGGAGTGGAAACGCCCAACAACTGTGACTGAAGTTAGAAGTTTCTTGGGTTTGGCGGGCTATTATCGAAGGTTTATTAAGAAATTTTCTATAATAGCTTCGTCATTGACTGCTTTGACAAAGAAGGCACAAAAGTTTATTTGGACTTCTAAGTGTGAGGAGAGTTTCCAGGAGCTTAAGAAGAGGTTAATTTCTGCTCCCATCTTAATCCTACCAGATCTGCATGAAACTTTTGTTGTATACACCGATGCATCTGGGACAGGATTAGGATGTGTGTTGATGCAGGATAAGCAAGTGATTGCATATGGGTCTAGGCAGTTAAGGCCTAACGAGTTGAATTACCCAGTGCATGATCTTGAGTTGGCAGCGGTTGTGTTTGCCTTAAAGCTCTGGAGACACTACCTTATGGGAAGATCCTTTAAGATCTTTATGGACCATAAAAGTCTGAAGTATTTATTTACCCAAAAGGATCTTAACATGAGGCAGAGAAGATGGATCGAGTATATCAAGGATTATGATTGCTCGATAGACTATTGTTCTGGTAAAGGCAACGTGGTTGCTGATGCCTTGAGCCGTAAGTATTCTGGGGTAATTCTCTCCAAGGATCAAGTAACACAAACCTCAAAAGATCCTAGTATAGAGCAATTCACAGTTTTATTTGAATTGTGGAGAGAATGGGAAATGGCTCAAGTCATGGTCCTTGAAATTTAGTCAACATGGCTGGCTAGGGTTAAGCAAGCTCAAGAGAATGACCCAAGTTTGAAAAGGGTTTCTGGGGAGGAAAAGCATGGTACTGTACTGAAGGAATTTCAGTACAAGGATGGGTTACTTTACTATGGTGACCGGCTCTATGTGCCAAGTGAATTAAGGCAACAGGTGTTGCAGGAGGCACATACAAGTAAGTTTAATGTTCACCCTGGTGTGAATAAGATGTACCATGACCTTAGGACTCATTTCTGGTGCCCAAAGTTTAAGAGAGACATATATGAATATGTGTCTAAGTGCCTCACCTGTCAAATGGTGAAGGCAGAGCACTAAAGACCATCAGGGATGTTGCAAAGTTTACCACTCCCAGAAAGGAAATGGGGATCCATCACCATGGACTTTTGTGTTGGGTTGCCAAACACAAGAAGTCAGCATGATTCTATTTGGGTGGTGGTGGATAGGTTGACAAAATCTGCACACTTTATCCCCATTAAAATTACTTATACCATGGAGAAATTAGCCCAGTTGTATATTCGGGAAGTAGTAAGACTTCATGGAATTCCTGATCAGATTATATCTGATAGAGATCCCCGTTTTGTTTCAAGGTTTTGGAGTGCCTTTCAAAAGGCTATGGGTTCCGCTGTGAACCTAAGTACTGCATATCACCCTCAGATTGACGGGCAAACTGAGCGGGTGATCCAAACCTTGGAAGATATGTTACGAAGTTGTGTGATGGACTTCAAAGGGGATTGGGACCAACATCTGCCTTTGATTGAATTTGCTTATAATAATAGCTATCAAGAAGCTATTAAGATGGCGCCCTACGAAGCTTTGTATGGGCGTAAGTGTGTGACCCCTCATTGTTGGGCAGATAAAGCTGATGAAATAATTGTTGGTCCAGAAATCATTGCCGAGACCACGGCAAAGATTAAGTTGATCCAAGCAAGGATCAAAGCTGCCTCAGACCGGCAAGCTAAGTACGCCAATGTGCGAAGAAAAGATTTAGAGTTTGAGGTAGGAGACAGAGTACTCCTTAAAGTTTCACTAATGAAAGGTGTGGCTAGGTTTGGCCAAAGGGGTAAGTTGGCACCAAGGTTTATTGGTCCTTTTGAAATCCTCGAAAGGGTAGGAAAAGTGTCTTATCGGTAGGCTTTACCGCGAAGTTTAGCCCATGTTCATAATGTGTTGCATGTAAGTTCTTTAAGGAAGTGCATTGTGAACCCTGGGCAAGTGTTAACCCCGCCCATTATCCCTTTGAAAGAGGACCTAAGTTATGAAGAACATCCCATCAAGTTTCTTGACTGTCAAGTCTGAAAACTAAGAACCAAACGGATCCCAATGGTCAAGGTACTATGGTCTAACCATGGGGAGGAAGAGGCCACTTGGGAGACCGAGCAGGATATGCTAAGGTAACATCCAATTTTATTTGCTCAATTAAGTCAGAATTTGGAGGACCAAATTTCTGAAGGAGGGGAGGATGTGACGGCTCTCCTAGTTGATTAATCAAGTAAGTATTTATTTTACTTTGTCTAAGTGTTTCATTAAATTAAGTACCTCAAGTTAGCACCTCGTTAAGCAAGTAAGCTAAGCTTAATTAAGTAAATGAGTTCCTAAGTGTGATTTGGCATAGTTGAATCAAGACCATTAGTTATCCTAGCTATTAGAACCATCTTTGAAAGTTTTGAGAAGCTTGTAGCACCCTTTAGAGCAAAGAAATGTTGGTTTTGAGTGAGGGTTTGGTGACTTATTTGAAGCTTTTGAGAGCTTGTGGACTTAAGTGCAAGAGAGGGAAAAGTTGCCTTAAACACATATATAAGTTAAGTCTTCTTCTCCCTTAACCATTTGCCTCAAACTTCAAATTTCGTAGCTCCTTTCCCCTCACCAAATTGGCTGCCCAAACTTCCATTTTCCAGCAATTTTCCATCAAATTAAGGAAGCCCAAGGTGTTAGAAAGAATCCTCAAGCTCATTTGTTGTTGTTCTAGCTCAAGTTGCTCTTTGGAAGCTAGTTTGGAACTCAAATTCGTGGGTAAGCTTCTTGGGTTCATTTGGATTGATTCTAGGTTGTTTCTAGAGCTAGAAATGGTCTTAGTTTGATTGGGTTGGATGCCAAATTGCATTGGTTTTAGGTGTGGAACTCAAGGGAGCTTAATTGAGCTAAGGAAGTTCGTGTATCAATGCTTGCTTTGTAGCTAAAGTGAGGTAAGGGTTCAAGTTAATTAAGCTCAAATAGTGCATAGAAATGTAGTGTTTTGTGTGGGAATGAGTTAGAAACAAGACCCAAGTGATTTGAGTTTGGGATGAGAAAGTTTGAGCAGTTTTCGTGCAAGGTTGCACGCTGTCGCGCAACGCTGGAAAGCGTTGGCGACGCGTCGCCAGTGTCGATGCCATATTAGCGATGCGTCGCCGGTGAAGACGTGTCGCCGAGAAATGAAAAAGTTCTCCGAACACTGATGCCTGTGGCGACGCGTCGCCAACGGCGCCGCCAAGGCATTTTACCCTCAAGCTCCAGGCATCCTAAGAGTGTCTCAAACTCTCGGTTTTCATCCCTAGGCTAAGTTAAGACGTTCCATAGCCTCGGTTGGGTCTAGAACTCCTTCCTAAGCCGGGAATTATGCATTATTTAAGTGGTAGTTAAGTTGTGTGGTTAAGGAAGAGTATGACTTGGTGGTTAAGAAAATCAAAGTGCTTAAGCTTCTAAATGAGCACTAAGGGGATTAAGTGGGTTTTTAGACTCTTTGTTAGCCGAGGAGACCGTCAATTACCTATGGTCAATGAGGAGAAAAACTTAAGTCGATCCCGACTGAACCATTTGGTTTGGTAAGTAAGCCATTATGAGTGCTCTAAGTTAAACCTTAAGGGTTTGGCTAGTTAAACCACATAGGATGACTACCTTGCGCAATAAGTTAAGGGTAAAGGCGGGTAAGTTTGAGAGGGGTGACGACCTACTCTAGAACCCGTAGGTGGGACTTAAGGGAGGTAAAGTACCCGGGATACGAGGGCCAGTATCTCAAGTACCTCCGCCGTTTGAGCTCACGGCAAGTTTTATGGCACCTAGAGTGCAGAAAGTCCCAAGTGCATGCATTATGTGCATTTTCATATCATACATTCATGCATTGCATATCTTAATTGTTATTGATTGTTTGAGTTACTTGTTGGTTGAATTGCTTGTTTGATTGCTTGGTTGCCATATTGCATAGTTGCTGCATTTTTCCTTGCAGGTATTCAAGGGATCCTTACTGAGTACTTTCAAGTACTCATTCCCTTAAGTTTATTGTGCAGGTTCTAACTCCAGGCCTAATCACTAAGTGATAGTCGAGGCCTAAGTTTTCTGTTTTGCAGGTATTTTTCTTGAGAATCCTAGTGATTCTAAGTTACTTGTGGTATAAGTTATGTGCTAACCAAGTTGTGCCTTTACAGTGTAGAGGCTAAGAGTACACAAGAACAAGATCTAGTGAAGGGTTTACACTTGGAGCTTGGTATAGCTCAAGGTGGGACTCAAGTAGTTGACCTTAGTTAGTAGTTTTTGTCTCTTGTACATAGTACGTTGTGTACTAAGTAAGTTGCCTCTAATAGGATACATTGTGATGTAAATCCATCTTGTTACTTTTGGGTGCATGCTAGAGGTGTAATGTATGCACAAACTGTTACTTGTAGTTAAAGCAACCAGTATTTTCAAGGTCTTGGCACGTTTTATATATGTTTTAGTGAAATGCTCGAGCAATGTTTTTAATCCACGACTTATAAAATTTGTTTGCATTACCAGGACAGAAGCATGCATAACTTAAACTGAGTAGGCTAAGAAACTAGTTGCATATAAATTGTTTAATTTATATTGACAAGTAATAGTTAGCCAATAGTAACTAGTGGGATTCATAAATCCCTAAGGCCTACAAGGTTATGGGGCACTGGGGCCCCGTTCTGCGACAATCACTCAAAAATTTCAAAGCTGAGATCCGAGATCTGATCTGCTTACATTTTGTTGAAAAGTGGAAGAGTTGAGAATTTTTGCCGCCTAAAGCAACCCAATTCATCCTTTATTTCTTTAGCCCATAAATGCTTTTCATTAGCTAAAAGAGAAACATATTGACATCTCGAGGAAGTTACCAAAGCATGATTGCTCAAAATTTGTGAGGATTGTTGAGCCTGAATTAATCATTTCTTGGCCGCTTCAATCTGATGTCTAATGTTTCCCAAGAAGACTTATTCCATTGATGAGGAGTGGGAACCAATTGCAAGCCATTTAAGGCAACTTGAAACATCTTAGAGCCATGAATATGAGAGCACCATAGGGACTTAATAAGCTCTTCGCACTAGGGATATCAGAGTCAAAAAACTTCAAATCTTTTTGGACAATGATAAAAGATCAAAGTAGGAGAGGAATCTAAGAGTAAGAGGGCATTGTCAGATTTTTGAATGGCTAAATTCACCAGTTTAACAGTAAAGATAAGCCGAATCCAACCCTTATTGCAAAATGCCTTATCTAAAACCTTATAAATGGCACCTTCACCTTCTTGAAAGTTGGACCATATATAAAGGCGGCCACTACTAGGGAGTCTAATTAATTCCAACTCCTTAATGAAAGATTTTAGGAATTCAACTCCAAGGCATAAATGTGCATTTCTACCAAATTTTTCAAGAGAAGATTGAACTTGATTGAAATTGCCAATAAGGTGCATACATTTATCATACTGGAAGATTACTTCCTAAATAGAACACCAAATTATTCTTCAAAATTGAATAGAGGGATGACCATATACATATCCCATATACTAAGAATTACCCCTCTTATCTACAATAGCAAATAAAATCATTTGAGAATCTTGAGGAAACACTGAGCATGTGATCACAGAGGACCAACCTATCCACAAACCTCCACTAAGTCCAACAAAGCCAACAAAGGAGGAGTTTCTGAAACCTAAAGAAGCTAGTTTATTATTAGCCGAATTGTCGTCTAGCTTAGTTTCCATTAAACACAAAAGCTTAGGCTGATTATTCCTTACAAAGGATTTTTTATGGTGAACTGTCGTGGAACGACCTAAACCACAATAGTTGAAACTTAAAACCCTCATTTTCCCATTGGGGTTCGATGTGGAACAGACCCCAAAAGTCCTTACTCATTGTGGAGTGTCTAAGCAGTCAGCTCTTGACTAGCAATTGACTGTATCATTAAACTCAAAGCTGCCTCATCCACAAAAATCTATTCCATGGAGAAAGTTCGATTATTAGAGACTAAAAATTGCAGAAGTAATGGTGAAGCCAATTTACACCACTTCAAGGGGCGTAAATCTCCACAATCTTCAAAAGATCTCTTTTTAGGTTTTCTAGCCTCTTCTAACTTCATCTTAAAATGAAAGGTGATCATACTTACCCTTAATTGTTTATCTAGAGGCTCTAATGATGCTAGAGAACTAAAGTCCCCAAGTGGTAAGGAAAAAAACTCGTTGGCCCTTTTCCTTCTTCCCTTCTACTGGTAACTTGAATGACCCTTGTTCAGAAGACAAGTACACTTATCCAGAATTATACTAGCCAACTTAGCTTTTGAATACCTATGACACTTATTATTCTCTGATGAGTGACTTGTATGTTCAAATTTCAAGCTCTGAAGACATAAATTGGGACACTACTTCCTAGTAGTTGGTGAAGTAAAAGACATAGATGCAATTCCATGCTCACTTTCCTTAGTAAAAGAAAATCGCAAAAAGATGTCAAATAGGTCTTATATATTGGTTTGAAATCTTCAAAATCAACCAAATTTGGCATAGTTTTAGAGAAAAGAGACTGACGATCATTTAGTTGCAATTGCTCATTCACCTTACTAATGTTGTACTTGCCTTCCATATTGTCTGCATGAATAGCTATCATGGAAATCAAAGAGGCGATACCTTGGGCCTTCCAATTATTGGAGGTTGACCTTCCAAGTACAAGATAGTGAGATTCAGTATGATCTATGTAATCACAATTGTTATGGATTTTAAAGACTCTTTCATAAGTAACATCGATCCAATGTCAAGCCCCTTGATAGTCCACTAAAAAACTGCTCTGCAACAGTTACATCAATCTAGACCTTTACATGAAGAAAATTCCAATCATGGTGCACAGTATTTTTCAGATCAATCTCCACTGGAAAACCAATTTTAGAAGCAATGAAATAACCTGTGGCTGGGGTCATATAAATGGGAGGAAGCTTGTGGATTCGTACACAAATAGATGCCAAAGTCATGTGCATCATAAGGCAAGTTTGGCTGTAACATTTTGATCAAGATCATTGCCCCATCAAAAGTCCATGGAGCTTGTTCTTCTAATTGCCTTAAATCCTGCCTCAAAGGAACTTGGACAAGAAACCTATTTTCCCCCACAACTGCAAGGACTTTAGCAGTTAAATCACCTCGGCAGAAATTAGTAATGAGCCACTGTATAAAAGGAATTGAAAAATTCCAACGTTAGCCGCCTTAATATGCACACAATGATGCAGCAACTCACAATTTTCCAATGTGAATTCGAAACCCATTGAGAAGACCAATTGACTATTATGTTTGTTGAAGCCAGAACCAGGATTAGAAAATGACATGATGGCAGGAAAAGAAGCATTAACCGAGTCAACAGAGCTTGAAATTCCACTTTAAAAGCTAAAGACAAAGCAAAAGGTGGAGTAACCAAAGCGATTGAGAAGTACACTACTTCATTTGAATGGCAGAAGGACGAACAGAAAACCAAGAGATGTGTCCAAAATGGAATTAATAGTAACAGAGTATTACCGCGTATGGCAAAGCGAATTGTCAATAGTTATGGTCTCCTCTCAGAAGCGGTCACACCAGCTGGGGTTCCATCGTGCCAACGATTATCGAACTCAAACTTTAAGAGCCCCGACAAGATCAATGGTGGAATGTCTAGAGCTAACAGAGAAATGAACTCCCGCTTCGACTACAAGAGAAATAGACAATTTCAATTACAAGAGAATGAGACAAAAGCGCCGATGAAGAAGCAACAGGTTAACTTGGGAAACCGAAGACCAAAATTCACCAGTCCGGATGGCAATAGATGGCAACGGAAGATGACGAGAACTAACAGCGATCAGGGATTAGGAACCCAGGAATAAGGGCACGTGAAATCACGAGTTTTTCCTTTCTAGACAGCTCTACTTCTACCCTGATAGGTAATAAGGAATTAGCCTTCTTCTGGGGTTGAAAAACCATAAAACCACGTTATTTCCTTTGCACTTACTGCAAAAATTATTACTTTACCAGCACTTAAAAAATTGCTGAAGTGATTATCGATCGTTGTTTATCTACAGTAAACCAGTTCGTTAATTAATATATTGTTACAATTTTGGAAAAATTAGCTAGACCCCTTAAGGTTTGTTGAAGTGATTATCAATCGTTGTTTATCTACAGCAAACCAGGTAAATTGCATTTGTGGCTCATAACCTTTTATTATTGTCTTATTTTGGACCATAACCTCAAAACTTTGTACGGAATGTCCTTAACCTTAATTTTTTTTTTATGTTAGACTTTTGGAAGACGGAAAATGTTAAAAATAACGGAAATAGCAATGTAACATGCTAGGTTGGGGCAGTTGGCCACGTGGTACAATGAATCACCAGCTATAAATGTTTGCAGTTGGCCACATTAGGCATTTAAGGCCTATGTTACAAAAAATAAATAAATTTAGGGCCTATACGGGGTTAGCGCATATTTCTCCTTCCTCCCCCCTCCCCCGTTCCCTCCAGCCCTCCCCTGCCTCCTCCGGCCTCTGCCGATTAACTCCGATTGCTGCTTGATTTCGTCTAATTTCAACCCTCGATTTCACCTTCCTCTACTTCACCCTTGATTTAGTTCAATTCCAACACCTGATTTCAACCCTCCATTTCAACCCTTGATTTCACCCTCATTTTTGTTCATTGTTTGCCTCCACCATCCTCACTTTCAGTCGTTGTTTGATTCCCCGATTTATTGCGCTATACTTTTTATTCTTTTTTTCTTTCTTCCTTTTCCATGTTAGTGTCATCGTGGCAAATTGCCCATGTTAGCATCCCACATGGCTAATTCCATCAATTTTAACACTTTCTGTTTGCAAAGATCTAAAATGAAACAAAAAACTGAGGTTAAGAATGCCTCATGCAAGATTTTAAGGTTAGGGTCCAAAATAAGATAATAATAAAATGTTACGGCCCACAAATGCAATTTACCCATAGCAAACCAGTTCAGTAATTAATATATTGCTACAATTTTGGCAAAATTACCTAGACCCCTAAGGTTGGGCAAACCTACACTTGTATCTACCATTTTTCAGATACTTACACTTTAAATAGGAGACACAAGTATAGGATCGTCCAAACCTTAGGGGGACGTTAGGTAATTTTCCATATAACTTTCCACGTTTCTAAAAGCATTTAGAAATTAGCTGCATTCATGCACGTGGTTTGTACCTATCCTTGAAGATGATGGCCCAAATAATTTTTGCGGACATAAATTGTACTAATAAGTTGTGAACAAATTGACCTTTCTCCAGTCTGGACCCAACTTTGTCTTCTTTATGTTTTAATAAATAAATAATCTCGTATTTTAAAACCATACTTGAGATTCGGTTAGCTTTACTGTCATTTTTTTTAAATGCACTAATTTCATTTATTTAACTTTTCTTTAATCTGGAGTCAGTTTCAATATATCATTTAATGAACCTTGGTGATGGATTATCTTTTTATAATTGACTCATAACCAGAGTTAATGAAATAGTGAACATTCATAAAACATAATTATAATAATAATAACAATTATACTAATAATAATAATAACAAAAAGTGTACACATCATTATTTTTTTGTGACTCGGGCACAGCATGGCAAAATGTGCTGGGCCTGGGAAAGGGTTTTTTTTTTCAAATTTTGTGACTTTTTTAATTTTAAATATTTTTTGGAAATATTTCTTTATTGTTTTTAAAAGGGTTAAATTTTTTTTTAAAAACACCACCACCAGTGTAATTTTTATTAATAGGAAAGCCAAGTAACACTTAAAAACAAGTAGGAACGACCTTACATGGCAAAATGGTTAAACATTCCAAAAATAGAAAAAAAATGGAAACTATGATCTGTTCTGCACAGCAAAATCAGATCACATTATTACTAACTTCTAAAAGCCGTGAAGGCTCCACTATTCAAACTACAGGAAACTACAGTGCCTTTACCATTTTGCACCTTTGGGTGTCGCTCACGTGCAAGTAGAGTGTCTGTTTTTTTTTTATGCAATTGCTTCTTTTGGAAGCTTGATTAGCTTTTTGGAGAGCAATAGCCTTCTTGAGAGTCTATCTCGCTATTGCCCAACTCTCATTTTGTTTCGGGTTTCTTTTTGGTGAAACACATTTCCAGTCCCTGTATTATTTCCGTTTCCCATATTAGAGCCTAAGCTTGATTCATTTTCCATTTTGGTCCTTCAACGTAATAACTACCTTATTATATTAATTCACCATTGTTTGTTTTTTTGTTAGTAAAATAGAGCTTTTTTTCCTAACTTTTATTAAATCAATTGTTAAACTCTTAATACCTAAAATTTTCACATTTTCTCTCTTGGTCCTCAAACTATTTTTGTTGTTTTTCTTCATTATTGTTTTCTCAAACAAAACTTGAGTCACTACGATTTGTCTCTTTAGTATAATTTTGGTTGATTCCACTTTAGTCAATTTATTTGTTTTCTTTATGTTTTACCTTTACTATATTAATGGTTAAACCGTTCATTGATTAACATAAATTAAACACAAATTTATATTTTTTTTATGATGTATTATTTTCTAAATTAAAACATTGGTTACCATTAATGTAGTAAAGGTTAAAAGAAAAGCTCTACGATTTAATAAAGTAATCTGGTCAATAATTTCTAAAATTGAAATTGAATTTTTCTAAATAAACTTTTTATCTATATTAAAATTGGAATTTTTAATCAGGTTAAGGGAAGATGCAAGTAAAAACATGGGGGGATGTTTGTAAAATATGAAACCCACTTGTCCTTCATTCCTTTGATGATGAATTTTAAAAATGGATCCGTCTTGTATTGATTCAAAATATAAACAATATTTACCAAATACATCAAAACCTTGTGGGCAGCAGGATAGTAAACACAAGAGAAAAAAATAGTTGCCTTATAAAAATACCGTAATAATTGATAAAGTTTGTAACACTTGTCCCACATTTCAGTTGTCAAAAGTTTAGAGTTTGATTTTAAGTTAAAAAACACAGTTAAACGAGTTGCATATTGATATGTATCGTTCAACATCTCATATGTTGAGTTCCAATGAGTGAGAAAATCAAGTTTAAAACATTTCCAAGAAAATGATTGGTTGTTTTGAAGACAATATTTTTTGAATTTACGGCTAATTTTAGGCATAGACTTCATATATATTAATGTAATTCAGATTGCATAAATTTCCATTCACAAAACCTCAAGGCCTTTTTGTATACACAAGTTTAAAATATGACACGTGCATCTAACATGGAAAAAAACACCATCCCAATAGGGTTTCAAAGCATTACAGAGTTCTCAGGCCACCAAATTATTATTAAAGACATTGTCAAAACTAATACAGAAAACTTTGTCAGCACAAAAAAATTCACAAAGTTTATCTTAAATGCTTTAATAGATATTATACCCATATGGTCAGATTCCATGCATTTGAAAGCAAGAATCCCTTTTTGAATGACCCAATCGTCATCTATCTAATGTGCAGCAACACAAAAATAATCATATCCTATAAAAGACATCCACATGTCACTAGTAAAAGTAATGTAATGATCAAGTGAACAAAAAAGAGCTTGCAAATTAGATTTATCTAATTCATGCATTATAAATACTCTCTTCGTGCAGTTGTCCTAGATGTCTTTCTAATGGCCGAGTTGAAATTAGACCTAATCCAATTTTCTAAATGCATGCCTTCAGCTTGCCTAAAAGGTTTTTCCGTGAGCATCATCCAGTTAACCATATCTTTCCTACATTCTTACAGATTAAATCTAAAGATAAATGAGCCACTGCTCGTAGATCTAAGTTGTGTTTGTCCACTAGAACTCCATTCAACACCTGGGTAATGCATTAGATACTCGTTCCCTTATATGCCATTGAAGCATCTGTTGGGTTTCGGGAGCCAAACAGCGCAGCGGAATTTAACCGAAACCCTCCAGGATCCAAGTGAAACGGGGTAAACCGGGTGTTCGAAAATTTCATACCTAATTTTCGGTTGAGATCTCTCACTCAACTGTAGAGTCGAATCACAAAACCTAAACAGTTGACGTGTTCAGGCTCTCTATGGTATCCACACGAGCCTCTCGGGATCACCACGCTTCCACCACGTCCCGGCAGATGCGTTTCTCTTGCGCTCGCAGTGCTAGCTTGCGTCCTCCAAGGAATTGCAAGAGAAGAGTGTGGCTGTCCTTTTGGGAGGCTAGGGCAAGGAGACCTGCGAATTTCTCACTAAAAAGTTGTATTTATAGTGAGACTCAACTTCCAGGCCTAATGGGTTTCAAAGCCCTAATCCAATTAGGATTTAATTTCGGGCTTAATAATGGCTCAACTCCTTGGCCCATTATTAATACGAAATTAAAGTGAAACCATAACCCAAATAATTAGCCCATGCACTCTAATGATCCAAATAGCTCTATGTGTGTGACCCAATAGGCTCTTGCCATGTTGGCAATGATCATAAATCACATTTATGATCATAAGCAATGAGCGGTGTCTAGCAACACATCATTGCTACCCAAGTGACAAGATTGTCGGTGAATCGACTAAACCTTTATGATCATCACCGATATATGCCATTGTCCCTTTGTCCAAGATATCAAGACTAAGCACAAGACATGGAATGTGTCACTCTCGTATAGCCCAATCTTTGGTTTCTTGATTACCGAGTAGACCAACTTAAACTGACGACATTGATATCATATATCAACTCATCGGAGCATGGCCATGCATTTTCTAAGTCTCACTCTATCAAGGGGCCCAAAGATATCACTCCCGTTACATAGGAGGGACAAATCCCATATTGATCATACAAATCCCTCCGCATGATATGTGACATACCCAATGACCTCCTTCAAGTTCACTCAGTTACGAGCAACAAAGGAAAGTATCAAAGTATGTGACTCACATGTAGGGAACCTTGCTGATCTTAGGTCGAAGGACTACATATACCATGATCACTATGAGAATCACTTATGACACTCATATAACGATCCATGAAGTGTTCTCATGGTGGGTCGGTCCAGTACACAAGTTCTCCAACTTGTACCCATATGTAGACTACATATCTCATATTAGTCTCCACATATGCTAGTCATTATGTATTATTGGAACCCGCTCCACAATAATACTAGACTAGGGACGTTTAAGAATATCATTATTCTAGGGTTACAATTATGTTTATTACGTTACGCAGAAACAAAACAACAAACAAAATTGCTGGATTAATGCCTCAATAAAATATCATGACTCAATGTGCAAAAATACAATCATCTCATGATTGGCTTTTTGGGCACAATACTAACAGCATCTCGGTACCAAAATTCACCTTATGTGCCAACTTCTTACCACAGTACTTGCACATGGAGAACCGGTTGTTGTTGTCCCAAAACTGTCTCAATATGCTCCCACATGAAGGATTTGAGATGAGATTTACCTTCATCACCCTTGAGAACTTGACTTTGAGTATCGGTTATGAACCATCCCCTTTTTGTGGATTAACGGTTTAAGCTAGGGTCTCTTGGATTACAACTTCATTGTAGGACTGTTGCTCCTCAAATTCCAAATTGATATTCATCATATTGATGTTGGCCGGCTTGGGGGCATCTTGGATATGAATTCCCTTTTGGGCTGAACTTTTGCGACAAAATAATAACCCCAAGCCAGTGTTGGACGTGCGGAACTAGTACTTGTCCTTGAAGTCATTGACTTGATGAAAATTGATGAAAGATTAATGAGAGATTAAGAGAAAATGAGGAGGATATTAAGAAAATTGATGGAGAGCTTGAAGAGAATTGTAGAGATAGTAGTACATATAGAGAGGAGAGTATTAGAATTTGTATAAGCAAGTGAGGAAATGAGAGTGGGTGTTTATAGGAGTGACCAAAATTTTGTTGGACAAAAATATCATCAAAAACTGGTTGTTTATAGGGGTTGGGTTAGGATAAATAAGCTTTTTAGGCTAAATTGCTGTTTGAGAGGGGCAGCTATCCTTAGTGTGAAATTTCACCATTTTTTAAATTCAAGATTGTTAGAAGCCGTTGCTAGAAATGGTAAGTCCACTTGGATTGGACTGGACTGGCACAGACCAAACAAACCGATCCCGATCTATGGCTGGGCCCAGGCCTTTACTAAGCCTCGACTAGTTCTAGGCTCACGCTCGTCAAGCCCATCCTTTACTTCCCGAGCTTCTCTATGCCGATGTGAGTCGGGCTTTGACCATGCTTAGGCCAGGTTTAACCCAAGTTGGTTATGGGTTGGCCCAGGTCAACTCAACCCACTGCTCACCACTAATTACCAGCGTAAGATTCATTTTTTGCTTACATTGGTGTGCATTGGATTCAATTAGCTTATGCTCCCTCTATTCCATATTTGTTACTTCATTTGGTTTCACTAGGGATTAAAGCAATAAAAGTTTTTACTTTTTTTTTCACTTTTCTCTTTAGTTTTTTTGAAGTAAATCAAGAAAATTGGAAATACAGATATTGGGATAACATTTGAAAGGTAGTATGGCAAAATAAGTTACTAAGTATGGAAATTTTGTAAAGATTTTAGGCGGCTCAAAAAGGAAAATGAAGCAAGATTGGTTGGACAAGAGGAATAATAATGTGATAGATTTCCTAGAGAAAATTAGGTTTAGGCTGAGATAAGAAGGGGTCAAATATAACTCGTTCAATGTAATACTACCTTTGTCCAAAATTTTTTGCACTATTTCAATTTTCTTTGACTTAAATTTAACTTAAATTTATTTATATTAATATGCGATACAAATTTTTTAAAAAATTATATTTAAAAACTCTAAGATAAATTTTTTTTATCAAATATTAATATAAATGAATTTAAGTCAAATTTAAATCACAAAACTGAAAATTGTGCAATGAATTTGAGACAGATTTGGGCCATGCTATCCCCCATTCCTTTTCTTCTTCCCTTTTTGTAATACTTCTAAATCTTTACTTGTAAAATGCTTTTGAACAAAAAAAAAACAACTTTTTAAAGTAAATTGCTTCTAAATTGGGGAAAAAGCAAACAAACAAATTAACAAGATAACTAAGAGCACTACTATATGCTGATCAACAAAAATTTAAACACGGATTGGCAAACACAAGTATGACCACTACAATATTAATTTGAGTCAATTCATTTTAACTTAAGTTAACTTAATCTAAAATGTGTTATTTTTATTTTTATATCTTTTTTTACCTAGAACTAATTTTACTTAAAGGCCAATGTTGTTTAGGCCTCATAATCCATTAAAAATACAACTTTCATAGTCCTATTGAATTTTTATGAATTTTTCTTTTGTAATGCCTAGAAATAGAAATTTTATAGAAATTTAATAATGTCATGAAAATTTACATTCAAATTGATTATTATATCTACATAATAGTAGCTTTCTAATGAAATTGATTCTATGTAAAAAATATTTAAAAATAAGAATAAATCATTATGAATTAAGTTGGCTTAATTTAAAATGAATTGACTCATATAAATGTATAGAAAAAAAAACCAAGACCACAAATGTATAGGTACATGGGTCATTATTTAAGTTTTCATTTTCAACCTATGTATTAATTATTATATCTTTTGGCACTAAATCTTTTTTAAAACGTTTGATATTAATTCTAAATCTTAAAATGTTATTTATTAGTCACTCACTAAATGTGATCTATTACCTCAGCAATAGACTAATTCATAGTTATTAAAACAAGAACAAAACCAAAGGTAGCACCAAACCTTTTTCGATTTATTAAGCCCTTGAAATTTCTGGTTTTCAAGTCATTTTATGGAACCCTCTGTTTTCTTTATTACAAAGTGTCAACTTGGGTGACCTTAATTTATCAGGTAAAATTCATTCGCGATCCCCTAGTTTTAGTGTTTGTCATAAAGTGATCGATTTCTTCAACTTATGTTATCATATAGAGTCCTCTACCTTGTAGTGCATGTCCCACCTAAGTGTCTTTCATTAGTTTTTTTGTTATCTTTGACGGAACTTAAAAATGTTGCCTTTTTTTATTTGATGTAGCAGTTCAAAATGCCACTTGGCTTCTTTTTTTTTTTAAAACAACAAATGACTATATTGCAAGACAAACAAATTTCAAGCAAAATTGACATAAACATATAATTTTAAGGATTTGAAACATTGATTTGGCCAAATATTGCCCTTTCTTTTTTATAGAAACACCTCGGTGGGTGTAGATTTCATTTCACCTAAATCAGCCTAGCGGCAGTTAGGTACCAAGTCAGGGGGCTACAAAAAGGGGCAAAACCTGACTTAAAACAAATTGCAAAAGAACCTCACCTATGCTTCACAAGCAAAATCAGGCAATACACACTAAGTAAAAACCTCACACAAATTGCAAATATACCCATATCGGTACTACTTCAATTGGTCGTTTAGACATTCGATGATGACGTCTCCTATTTCTTTCCTACCACAAGAAATAAACCAGAGCCGAAAAACAAGCTCACCTTACCTTTGATTTTAAGCTATTGCTTTTCACCACCCTGAACAGCCACTGCCAGCATCTAATCCAACTCTAAGGAGCATCATGAAGTTTAACCATACACATAATTTCATGCCAAACCACCCACGAGTAAGAGAAATCAAAGGACAAATGGTTTTGAGATTCACCAGCAAGAAGACAAAAGGCACAAGAGTTAGAACCTATGTCCAAGTAATGACCAAGTCTATCCAAGGTAGGTAATTTGTCCAACATAGTAAACCAATAGGCCATGGAAACTTTTGGGATTGATTTCCAAACCAACGAGTGCTAACATATGGAATCAAAGTTCTCCACAACATGTAAATATGCTAACCTAATGCTAATTTCTGATCACTTACACAATCCCAAGCGTTATCACGAATAACATCAGAAAATAAGATACATACTTTCAAAATATGCTTCCAAAAATCAGGACAATCAACTGTAGGACTTACGTGCCACATGTCCTAGCCTTTAAGGTAGTATGCATGAAGCCATCAAATCCATAAACATGCGTCACAAGTTTTTACCATTAGCTGCATCATTCCACCAAAACAGATTATGTTGGGTTTTGGGAGCCAAACAAGCGCAGCGGAATTTAACCGAAACCCTCCAGGATCTAAGTGAAACGGGGTAAACCGGGTGTTCGAAAATTTTCATACCTAATTTTCGGTTGAGATCTCTCACCCAACTGTAGAGTCGGATCACAAAACCAGAACAGTTGACATGTTCAAACTCTCTATGGTATCCACACGAACCTCTTGGGATCACCACGCTTCCATTATGTCCCGACAGATGCGTTTCTCTTGCGCTTGCAGTGCTAACTTGGGTCCTCTAAGAAATTGCAAAAGAAGAGTACGGCTGTCCTTTTGGGAGGCTAGGGCAAGAAGCTACGAATTTCTCACTAAAAGTTGTATTTATAGTGAGACTCAACTTCCAGGCCTAATGGGTTTCAAAGCCCTAATCCAATTAGGCTTTAATTTCGAGCTTAATAATGACTCAACTTTTTGGCCCATTATTAATACAAAATTATTCTAAAGCCATAACCCAAATAATTAGCCCATGCACTCTAATGATCCAAATAGCTCTATGTGTGCGACCCAATAGGCTCTTACGACGTTGGCAATGATCATAAATCACATTTATGATCATAAGTAATGAGCGGTGTTTAGCAACACATCATTGCTACCCAAGTGACAAAATTGTCGGTGATTCGACTAAACCTTTATGATCATTACCCATATATGCCATTGTCCCATTGTCCAAGATATCAAGACTAAGCACGAGACATGGAATGTGTCACTCTCGTATAGCGTAATCTTTGATTTTTTGATTACCGAGTAGACCAACTTAAACTAATAATATTGATATCGTATATCAACTTATCCGAGCATGGCCATGCATTTTCTATGTCTCACTCTATTAAGGGGCCTGAAGATATCACTCCCGTTACATAAAAGGGACAAATCTCATCTTGATCATACAAATCCCTCCACATAATATGTAACATACCCAATGACCTCCTTAAAGTTTACTCAGTCATGAGCAATAAAGGGAACTGTCAAAGTATGTGACTCACATGTAGGGAACCTTAATGATCTTAGGTCAAAGGACTACATACACCATGATCACTATGAGAATCACTAATGACACTCATATAACGATCTATGTAGTATTCTCATGGTGGGTCGGTCCAGTAACAAGTTCTCCAACTTGTACCCATATGTAGACTACATATCCATATTGGTCTCCACATATGCTAGTCGTTATGTATCATTAAAACCCGCTCCATAATAATACTAGACTGGGGACATTTAAGAATATCATTATTCTAGGGTTATAATTATGTTTATTACATTACGCAGAAACAAAACAACAAACATAATTACTGGATTAATGCCTTAATAAAATATCATAACTCAATATGTAAAAGTACAATCATCTCATAATTGGCTTTTAGGCACAACACTAACAGATTACACACCCCAAGACCTCCCTATTCTTTGGGAATGCACACAAATTTCCAAGCTATAGGGAATTTGGTACCCTTAATAGACCCAGACCATAGAAAAGCTCGACAACTCTGCTCAATTCTACTCAGCATAGACTTTGGAACGGGAAAAACAGTAGACCAGTAATTTTAAAACTGAAAATCACAGACTTAATAAGCTAAGCCCTCCCAGCGTAAGAGAGAAACTTATTAGCCCAACCATTGAGTCTCTGCGGAATCTGCTCCTTGAGGGGCTTTAAATGACGTGACTACAGTTTTATGTCTAGCAAGGGAACCCCCTAATACTTAACAGTTAATATTCTATCCACCGGCAGTGGAAACAAAAGTTTTCACCAGTAGTTAATTTTAACACTCCCATTATCTCACTAATACGTTTATTATAACAGTGTTAATTAACGTTAATATAACCTACTACACAAGAAAAGAAAACAAAGAAGCTAGCAGAACAGCCGAACCATGAAACTAGAGAGGCGACCAGCAAAGCCGAACCAACAAGAAAACAGAGAAGTGAGCAGCACAGCCGAACCACGGAACCTGTAGAGAGGCGACCAGCAGAGCTGAACCAGCAAGAAAAGAAAGAAGTGAGCAGCACAGTCGAACCACGGAACCAAAGAGGTGACCAGCAGAGCCGAACCAGCAGGGTTTACTGCAGCCGTCACTGGAGAAAGAGCAAGTTACTTTTATTGCTAAGTGTTCTAAGCCCTTGTGTTTTACGTTGGGAAGAGATAACTCACTGCAGCCGCAAATTGCTTCAGCCGAACAGGAGAAATTTGCACCAGCCGTGAATTCATTCCGTAAAAGAAAGAATTTTTCTTTATCAATTCATAATTATTTTGACTCAGGCAATTATTTTGGTTCAATCTAATTTCTGGTCCTTTATTGTAGAATTTCTTGTCCTTTATTGTAGAATAGTCCTTTATTTTGACTCAGGCAATTATTTTGCTTCATCTAATCTCAGTGTGGGCTATGGCTTGTTTTGTTTCCCTAGGCATGGATAAATTGTAGTATGCTATACTTTTTAGCATGGATTTTTTTGTTTTTTTTGTTTGCAGAAGGCTAGTGCATATTTGTATTGTTTTGGCTAAATTGCGTCTTCATCGATGGAGGCAGCGATTATGTGTTGGAGGAGTGGTGTTTTATTTGTTTCTTATTAATGATATGATGTCTTTTATAAAAAAAATAAGTACCTCTTAATTTTTCAACTTTGAGTCATGGTGATGTGGTCATGACCCTGCTAATGTCTACATTCTATGTTCTGCTCTCAATTTTATCTACATTTTGCTCTTGTAAGGTGGTGCTATTTTGATGGATGATGCTCAAACTTTTTTATTTGCTTACCATCTAACATATGATAATTTAATTTATCATTTTTTATTTTAAGAATGGAAGATTTACCAGAAGTGTTTGAAGATGAGTGCCAAATAGAAGATTGCATGGTTGAACAAAAATAATATCACTCATGAGGAAATTGAGTTGATTGAGCACAATAAGGATATGGCAAATGATGAGACACTAGAGCCTTTTATGGGTATGGAATTCACATCATTAATTGATTCAGAACATTACTACAACGACTATGCTAAACGTGTTCGTTTTAATATCCGAAAAAATAAGCACATGAGATCTAGATCCAATAAGGAGATAATTGGTCGAGTATTTGTTTGTTCAAAAGAAAGTTCTCGTGCAAAGAAATATGTTAAGAAAAGACATGTTCTTAAAGCTCCGGATGAAACCAAAGAAGGATGTAAAGCAATGCTTATAGTGACAAAAAGAGGTGAACGATAGGTTGTAACACAATTCATTGCAGAGCATAACCATGAGTTAGCTACTCCAAAAAGTACACAATTTCTTCGATCCAAGCGGTCCACAAAGGCTCAACATGATCTCATAAATGTTCTCGATGACTCGGGCGTTCATCCAAGTAAGATAGTTTCAATTTTATCTCATGAATCAGGTGGAATCGATAACCTTAGAATGACTGAGCGTGATATTTATAATTATTTGAAAAGGAAAAAGGAAAAACTTATTGACAGAGGAGATGCCCAACTGACGTTAGATTATTTTAGAAATTGTCAAAAAAAGGATTCTGTATTTTGTTATGCCATTCAGACAAATATTGATGGGTGCCTGGCTAATTGCTTTTAGGTTTATTCACGATCGAGGATGACATGCAGATACTTTGGCAATGTTGTGACATTTGACCCTACTTACTTGAAAAATAAGTATAAGATGCCCTTTGTACCTATTGCCGGAGTAAACCACCATTTTCAATCAATTTTATTTGGTTGTGCTTTCTTATGGGATGAGACAGAACATACTTTTACTTAATTGTTGAATACTTGGCTTGAAACTATGTCAGGAAAGCCATCATCAATGATCATAACGGACCAAGATTCAGCCATCAACAATGCAATTGCTAAAATTCTTCTAGACACTATACATCACTATTGTATATGGCATATAGAGAAAAAATTTCCACAAAATTTAAGCCATATCTATCATCAAAATGAAAATTTCAAGAATGAGTTCAACAATTGTATTCATGGATCAATTTCAACCTACGACTTTGAGGATGCTTGGATGCACATCATGTTGAAGTATAACTTGCAAGGTAATTTTTGGCTTAACAAAATATATTCTGTTCGTGAGAAATGGGTTCCAGCATTTTTGCATAGTATTTTTTGTGCTAGCATGTCAACAACTCAAAGAAGTGAAAGTTCAAATAAGTTATTCAAGGATTATGTCAATGCTAGTATTTCTATAAGTAAGTTTGTGAAGTAATATAAAGTAGCATTAGATGCGCAATATAATAAAGAATGGCAAGAAAACTTCAAGACCATGAACTCAAAGCCTATTTTTAAAACTCGAAATCCCATGGAAGCTGAAGCATCTCAGGTGTATACCCAAAAGATATTCAAGTTATTTCAAGATGAGTTAATTAATGCTAAAAAATTTATTTTCGACAAAGTTGAGAGTTACGGTGAGTCTAAGCTCTACAAGGTGTATAAGATTAGTAAAGAAAAGCCATTTTACATGGCTTCTTTTGAAGTTTCATCTTCTCAAACTCACTGTAGTTGTAGAAAATATGAGTTCGTGGGCATCTTATGTAGACATATTTTAGTTATTTTGTTGAAGAAAAAGGTTCATTCATTATCTTAAATGTATGTCTTGAAGAGGTGGACAAGAGATGCACAAGAGTATGTTGGTTCAAAAGCTACTCAATGTTCATTATTGGATGGTTCATATGATTCCTCTATTATGTGGTTTAATAGTGCGATGTTACATGGTCTTGGTCTTTCTAAATTAGCATCAAGATCGAGGAAACACTATGATCTTGCTATTAATGGTATAGGCAAACTGGTTGATGAACTTCGTGGCTTGAAATTTCTTCCTGTTGAAGTTAACGAAGAACATTGTGACAATAATGATTTCTCATGAAAATAGTTTGTGAGATCCTATACAAGTGGTCACAAAAGGGCGCCCCCGATGATTGAGAATAAAAAGTAGTGTTAAGAAGAGTTGTAAGAAAAGTACCATTGCCTTGATGCGAAAGAGCAAAAAATGAGACAGTGACTAATGCAAAGCACTTGAAAAAAAAGTAAGTAGTTAGTTTTATTATTTTAGTTTTATTTTATATCTTCCTAATCATATTGGATATTATGATGGATAAATGTTTTTTTTAGGACTGATATTGTCACAGAAACAAATCCATGCCCTACTCAGTTTCATGTTGAAGTTTTAATAAGTGCAACGGTATGTTTACTTATATTGACATTGTTCGATAATTATTCTCAACTTCTATGTCTAAGTAGATTCATTTGCATTGTATACAGGAACCGTGTGAGAATAGTGCTTTGAATCATTGCCAAAATATTCAATACACTTCATTAAGCCAGAATCTTCCGTTTTGATTTATGGTATATGTGCACATATTAAATATTGGATTCAGTGTTGTAATCTGATACTACGTTTTTTTATTGTTCTTCCCTTTTTCTAATATATTATATTATAATTTACATTCTATAGAATATGTTAATGGCAGCTTCGAACTAGACTCAGGCATAGTTACCATCTGACACTTTTGTATCAAATGCAAAAGAATACTGAACTTCATTCCAAAACTTTAACTTTGAGTGCGTTGTTGATTTTCCAGTACAATATTTGAATTTTGTTGCTATTTAGTGCTTTTCGTTCATTCCAAGACTTAATGTCCATTGTTGCTTAGTTATTGGGAGATTTCTAATTTTCAATGTAATATCTATTGCTTCATGTAATGTTTGCACAAACTACGAAAGATGCAAAATTTCCTCTTGAAAAGCTATTGCAAATTGCATTTTTTGGATACATATTGACAAGTAGTCAAATTTATTTTAAGTGGAGAAATTCTTTTAATAAGCAACAAATAATAAATATACAAACTCAATATTGCACGTTCTAAAAGCACTACGAAGGCAACAAATGGAGCTCGCTTTGGACCTCTCATTCCTAGTTTTTTAGTGTTGGTTTTCTAGCAACTAGAACGTTTGCTGGTTGTCCATTCCACATTCCTCTCTTCTATAATGGTGGCAGAATCTACAAGAGCCACAGAGGGCTTGTCATTGCAACAACCAGGTTCACCTTCTACTGTGGTCCTAATACCTTTTATTGACTTGGGCTGAAAATTCCAGCATTAACATTGATCGTTGAGCAGTTAATGCTTTGTGCACTTTATTCTAGTTGGCCCTTCTGGTTACTTGCCAAGGAGGACCGATTCATTTGAGGGTGTTCTGGTTGGCAGCTATTGGTGGAGTGTGTTCCGATGTCACTGCTGCAACCACCTGAGTAAAAGGAGCAGCACATCTTAACACAAGTGTTGGTTGTGTTCAGACCAATAATATCGTTCTCACACTTCTTTGTAATGACCAAGTTAATAACAGAAAGATGAGGGCTCACAATGCAACCACTATGGAGCTTTCTTCTCCTCTCACCGTTAAGACATCCATAGCCACAGAAGCAGGGGGTGCCTGATCAGAATAAAAGATGATTTCTCATGGTAGAGTGATAATTCAAAACCATAGGTAATATTGAGTAAAGGCCCAAGTCTGGAAATAAAACAATTTCGACACCAAGTAATTTTGATCATAAAACAGTTCTAGAACAATAAAAAGATCCATACCTTTGTAGAGCAAAAAGCACACACAACCAAGAGTTAAAGCTCCATGCTTCATTGGAAATCCTTGTTTATCACAACCACCCATGATCTAAAAAACATAGTCCTTGAAGTCCTGTCATGCAAGAAGAGGCCAGTCAAGTAATTCATACCAAACAATTTCTTTTTTCACCAAATCAGAGCCAAATTTATTCCATTGAAAGGCGACAATAATATCCAAACTTCAAACTCAATGCACAAGTACAAGCCAAAAAGCCATTAGAAACTGATTGACAAATATAATTGCCACAGTGTGCTCCAAGAAAACAAACAATGGTTTCTGGGAGATATTGATAGAAAGCAACATTTAAGTAATGAAACTCACAACTTCTGGTTGTCATTGTTCTCAACTCAACCTTTTATTCGCATCTAGTGGTCAGATTCACAATGCTTAACTGCAGAAAATGGTAAACAAATCAAATCCCAGTATAAACAATTGAAAATTTAGGGAATAGAAAATGCTAGATTTTAGAAAAAAAGGTTCTTTCTTTGTCTCAGACCATCATCTTGGAATAGCCCTGGTTTGTTGTTCGAGCCATAGAAGCTAGAGGAAGCTCATCTCTTGTAAGTGATGAAGATTTATTTATGGCGGGAAATCTCCTTGTGCTTGCGGGTTAAGTCTTAACTGTTGGCCATATCTCCACTGACCGACACAGCCAACATGGACCCGCTGCCATTGGTTATCGATCTTTTTGCCAGACTTGCTTTGCATGTATGAACTCCGGTGAACCAGCAACAAGAAGTAAAGGAGGAAGTTCATCTTTCAATTTTGAAGCTCAACCAATTGCTTAACCTCGACGGAAACTCTCATGAAAATTTCCTAGCCCAATCTTGTAGGATTCAACACCCAATTCATTTTAGCTTTAGTCAATTGACTATAAAATAACTTATTTTTATTTTTATATCTTTTTTACTTGAAACTAATTTTAATTAAAAGACAATATTATGTAGTTATAATAATCAATTAAAAATACAATTTTTATAATTTTACTAAATTTTTATGAATATTTCTAGTTTCAATCCTTAAAAAAGAAAAATTCATAAAAATTTAAGAACATCCTAAAAATTTACTTTTAAATTGATTATTGTATCTACATAATATTAGCTTTCAAATAAAATTAATTTCAAGTAAAAAAGATGTAAAAGTTAAAAAAAATTAGTTGACTTTAACTCAAACGAATTGGCCCCAAACCTATGAGAACCAGTTCTTGCAAATTGGGCAAAATTCTGATACCACAATCGAAACCCTACCCCTTATCGCTTTTCAGACGCACCTGAAAAGCTTCCAAATCCTAAGCTTCTTTCTCCCACTGATTTTCAGGCGAAAACACGAATCGAAGCAATCAAAGAAATTAGGGATCATAGGAATCGGCAATGGTTCGAAGCGACCATCATTGACGAAGGGGAAGTGGGGACTAAAGAGAGTCTATGCCTCAGTTTGCTAAACGAACGTTAACCCCAAACACCAGAAGGCGTTAATAGAATAACAGAAGTTACTCAAATAAAGTGCTGGTGGAAATTTTTTTTTCCATCGCCGGTGGATAGAATATTAACTCAATACTTAATAGGCAGCATTCCTTTTGACATATTTAGAGTCTCTAGAATAATTTTCTCACTAGACACATCAACACCCCCTAAATAACCTTACTCTTATCAAAATTAATAACTAAACCAGATGTACTACTGCTGTTTTAGTTACTATTCAATGAATAATAATAAAAGATGTATACAATTATCTGGCGGAAAAAGAAAGAATAATGCAGTGCATTGTTATTAATTAACGAGAAGTGTCTTATTTTTTCACATTTTCTCGAGGTAGGTAGGATGGAAGTTCAATGTGGTGACTCGAAACGGCATCATTTTCATAAACGCCTAACACCAATTTTCGAAGGTCTGAATGGTAATTGACATATTTTGAGGACTAAAATAGGGGGGGAAAAACACTTTAAAGATTGAAAGACCATAAAACGGCATCGTTTCCTCTGTACTTAGTGCAAGAATTGTTACCCTTCTAGAAAAAAATATTGCCGAAGTGATTATCAATCACTGTTTTTCTACAGTAAACCAGTTATGTAATTAGTGTGCAGTTTTTTTTTTAGGTGAAGAATGTTATTAACTCAGAAAAAATCTTAGAGGATGTCCAATTGGACTAGCACTTTGCTAGCATGCAGCAAAACACAAACCAACAAAAAAACATAACAGCCTAGTACAGCCACAAAGAAACATAACAGGACACCAACTCGTAGCAATCATTTCCCACGTTTCTATAAGCATTTAGATGACATTGACCTTTCTCCAATCTGGACCAACTTTGGATTCTTTGTTCTTTAAATAAATAATGTTGTATTTTAAAACTATATAGGCTTCAGTTAGCTTTCCACTTTCATTTTTTAACTTTTCTTTAATTTGGATTCAATATCATTTAATGAACCTTAGTGTCTACTATTTTCTTTTTTTATAATTGGCTCATACAAATGTTAACGAAATAATGAACTTTCATAAACAATAATTATAATAATAATAACAAAAAGTGTTCACATCATCTTCACAAAAATCCCCACAAGACTTGTTGCTTGTTATCATGTCCACAAGTTTCCGGGACCTTTTAATTTGGTGGTAGGATGAGGTTCCTTTGTGGTCAGATTGCCGTCAATTGGATCAAGATAGGGTGTACTCCTCCCATAATTATTGATTCATTTGGTTTAGCCGTAGATTAAAGTAAGAAAATTTTGTTTGTTATTTTTTTTTATGGAAATTTATGTGCTATTTTTATTTTTATTTTCAGTTTCTTACAAGTAAATCAAGAAAATTGGAAAAACCGGATATTAACATAATAGTTTGAAGGGTAATATAGCAAAATAAGTTAGTAAGTACAAAAATATAGAGAAGTTACAAACTACCCCCTCTCCCTTACATTTGACCTAACCTACACTTAGTCCCTCAGTTTTAGAAAACCTATACTTTACCCCTTTGAGTAGTCACATTAGTCAAATTCACTGTTATATAAGTGTGTCAAATGCCATAATTGCCTGACAAGACTTACAAATTATGCAAATCAACCACAATATTCATTTAATGCCACATCCAATTCATTTTCTCTAAATAAATAATATATTTATAATAAATTTTATATTTCTGAATAATTTATAGATTTATAAATTTACTAATAATTTCTAGATTTATAATATATTTCCATATTTATAAGCCAGTAGTTTATGCTTGTGATTAATATTAATATGTACTTGTTTAACATTTTATTCATTTTTCAATTAGTTCAAATAGGGAAGTATCATCTTTTTTGATAAATATAGTTTAGCTAAACTCATTTTATTTTGAAAACTAATCTTCACCATATGAAAGAAATCTATACATTCTACAAATGTTAGCATTGCATAATATAAATAATATATTAACTAAGCACATCATTAGTTACATATCATTATATCATTAATTAATTACATTTTAAATGGTAATTACTGTTTTGTAACTTTTTAGCCAATCCAATGAAAAAAATAATAAATTATACTTATTTTTTTAACAAAAAATTTAAAATTAAAAAATTCTTAAAATATATCACTTCAACAAATGTAAAATTTAGTTGTGCATTCAATAAATGTATTACACATTTATTATTTTTTTAGTTACCATTTAGTTGTGTATTCAATAAGTTCAAGACTTTTGTCCCTTGTGGAAGACCTTAAGCAGGTCTCTAATTTGAGCTATAAAGTAGATCATCAGGAAAGCTATCAAAAGTCTTTTGGATATAAGATTGAAATATTAGGTGGAAATTAATGGTGGATATTTACTTTTTATTTTTTTCCCTTTTTTAGAAATTTCTAATCTTTTTTCTTGGAAATGTGTCAATCTTGATTTCGGCTCTCCTTTCCACTCTTGTTCCACCAATTGTACCCTATAAATATTGGTAATCATGCTTTAACCTATTTGAGGTTGCTATTTTGCCTATATGTTGATTTGGTGGCCAAATTACATTTACCGAAAATTTTAGGAAAAATATGTACATGTAGTTTTCCAAAAAATATGTTCATGTATACAAATTTATAATTGTAAAAACAAAGTAAGTAACATATCAATAAAACAAAAAAAATTAAATTAAGTACAAATATAAATTTAATTTTGCATGGAAAACTTTCTTTTATTTGAAGAAAGTATTATGTGCATGGACATATTCAATTTTGGAAAATTTTCTTGTGTACATGCACATATTTGGCATTTGATCAACTTGCATAGTTGAGAATTTGACTGATGTGATGATTTTAGAGGATAAAGTGTAGGTTTTTTAGAATAGAGAAAGATAAGTGTAGGTTAGGTCAAATGTTAGGGGATGTTTGGTAACTTTCCCTAGAAATATGATAGAGATTTAGGACGGCCCAAAAATAAAAATCATATAAAATTGGTGGAACGGATGGAGTAATATTTTATGCTAGAGATTTCCTAGAGAAAATTAGGTTTAATTTGAGGTAAGAAACGACCAAGTATAACTAGTTCTGTATAATGCCACCTCTGTCTTAAGTTCTTTGCGTCATTTTAGTTTTTTTACTTAAGTTTGATTTAAATTTATTTATATTAATATTTAATAAAAAGTTTTAATTTAGGGTTTTAACCATACGTTTTTTTAAAATTTTTATCAAATATTAGTATAAACAAATTAAAGTTTGATAGTTGATAGGATCGTATGGGCTTGGCCCAGAAGCCTAGTGAATCATGGATTGGTGACCAGCGTACTAAGACAATGTCAAGGCCTTAGGATGGGTCCCTAGGTGAAACCCTCTGACGCTCAAGTTAGACTTCCGGAAAGAAAGGAGCAGCAGAAAGAGGGGGGGAACTAGTGTGTCATTTTTCAGGATTGACAAATGGAAGGGTTTATATAGCTAGAGGGAGCTCTGAAGAATTCGTTTTAGGATATGAATCTCATAGCTTATTTCGTAGTTTTAGGATACTGTTTCTATCCAGGGTGGAGTTCCCTTGTAGATCTATTTGGGCACCCAGTAGGAGCTTCTACTATGTTTGGGCCTATCTTTTACCAATAAGTCCCTCCCCTTAAGAAATTGTAGGCTAAGGGCCCTGCATTTTTTTCTTTATTTTACATCGTCGTTCCTCACTAGGGAGAGGCATTTACTTGAGGGTGGGGTGCGAGCTCCCCTCTTCTTGTTGCAAGGCTGATATGCTTCGAGTGGCATCGTTTAGCGGGGATGGTGCCATGCCCTTTCTACTTCCTGAAGAAGCTTGAGAAAGCATCGTTGTCTGGCCCTTCCCTCCCATTAGGCCTATAGGGCTTTGACACATGGCGGGTGTACCAATTAGGAAGAAGGTGAAGCAATGTCTACTAAATCCACCCTAGGGAAATGACTAGGCATGACCATTTTTTATGGTTGTTTGTTGCCAAGTATCCTTCTGCTATTGGGCGAGAATTTTGCCACTATTGTAATGGCAGTTTTGGGGTGGGAACTCTTCTGCCAGTGGTTTGTTTGTATATGCCGTGAGGGTTTTCACATTATTTGGCTAATTTCGCTACTACTTTGTGTTTTATTACCGTTTGCTCGCCACTAGTTTTTTCTTTTTCATTGGAGTTCTCCTCTTTAATTTGCCAAGGTCGACTTTTTCTTCATAATCAGGTAATGGGTCCCTGTCTCCTACTTTTGCTTTATTTTCATTTTCTCTTGGCACTTACGCTGCTTTTAGGTTTTTTTGCTGTTATCGATCATTTTTTCGCCATCCCGTTATGTTGGCGACAACCCTGATATTTTGCCCAACTGATTTTTCCAAATGGTTTCTTTGACATCATCATCTAGGGATGCTGCCAACATGGCTGACTCGTTGAAGACACAGTTTTTCCCTAATGTAGAGGTGTTGAGGGGGGTTGTTACTCAACACAATGAGGGCACCTTGGCGATGAATCTCTATTGGTACTTTTGGCCACAGCCTTGTAGCCGCCTTCTCTCCTAATAAAGCGTTGGAGGATGGGGAAGAGTGGCAACAAGAAGATGAACGTCCTCACTATTTTCACCGACCATCTCCAGGCGAGGCTTCACTTGCCATTCCATCTGCTGGTAGAGTGGATATGCGAGCACTACCAGATTCCGCCATCGCAGTCGTTGCCTAGCTAATTTGCCTAAATCAATGAGTTTATCATTTACTGTAAGTTAGAGGGAGTGACCCCTTGCTAGAGGTTTTCCTTCAATTTTATATGCTGGACTTGAAAAATGACACCGACTGATTCCACATTGCCCCTGTCAACTGAGGAGGAAACAAGTCCTTTGCATTCGTATCCTGTAAGGACTAATGGGCAGGGTGGAAGGAGCACTTCTTTTTCATGCTGAAGGAACAAGCCTAGGGATTCCCTTGTGAATTTTTGGATGCGCTTTAGCATGCCCTGGTTGACTCACTACCGACATTTGATAGCTCTAAGGGCCATCGTTCATACTTCAGTCTAATCAGCTGGCTAGAGAAAACTGTGGGGAACAATAATTATGTAAAATTGCTCCCCATCCATTACACCAAAATTAATAAGACTACTCTAAGGTGGGCGGGAATCAATAGGGCCCACTAGTCCTACCCAGGGATGAAGAACCCTTGTAATTGGGAAAATGATCAAGAGGAGGAGCCAGTAGAATCCTACAGAATTGCAGCTAAGCCCAACGGGCAAAAAAAGTTTGTTTCAGACGATTATGGTCTGTTACTTCTCTTGTGAGGGGTTATGTCTAATCTTATTTGTCTCTTTCGCAGAAATGGACAGCCGAGCAAATGAGCTCATGAAGAGGCGCGAGGGCATCATTAATGCCTTGGTGGACGCACGAAAGATTAGCATTCTTCCTGCTAATGCGGCACATGATACTATGGTCCCTTCGTCCAAGCCCCTAATTTGGGTGGTGGAGCTTTCCGATTCCCCTCCAAAGGCCCAGTTGATTTGTAAGAAGTCACACCCTACGAACATTTCGAGAGCTGATGCCTCTCATGACAATGGTAGCTGTAGGGCATCATTAGACAACTTTTACCATGCCGATTTATAAACTTGCAGTTGTTCTATGCTAACTATGGATCTTTTCATCCAACAACTTTAAGGAAGCATGCGAAGGCATTTAAGCCCCTTCTTACTATAGAGCCACACACTAAAATGGTGTCAAAAAAGCAAAAAGTGGTTGGGGAGGTCTCCCAAAAGTTGAAGGTGGCCATGAAACCATCGAAAAATGTGCTATCCTCCTTACCTCCACCCCTTGCTGAGGTACTAGTAGGGGTTGTTCTTGTGAAGGTCCCATTTACCCAAGGGGCATTTCGAGCAAAAAGTGATGAACTCTTTCAGCCATACAATTTGATCCCTGTGAAAAGGTCAAGTGCAGATGCAATTTTTGGAGTTGAAGGGAGTCGTGCTTGGCCAAGTTTTTTACCCTCAATGGGTAATAGGTATTGGCAAGCCAATCCTTAAGGACTGGATTGACATTACTCACTACATCCTCAAAGGGTTGAAAAATCCCAGGGATTAGCACTTCCTTGCTTATTCCCCTCGGTCAAAAGGTGGCCACATGATGGGTATGGGCTGCAGCCTTCTCCAAATATACTTCCTGTTGTTTTCCCTTTTGTTTTAAATGCCTTCCTTCGTTGGCTTTAATGAATTCAATTTTTGTAGAAGGCCATCATTGCCTATGGCTAGGGGGAACAATGGTAGGCCTAGGAGAAGGCTTTCCAGTCACAGCTTGGGCCTTTGCAGAAAATGTGGCCTCTTTGAAGAAGGACCTAAGTAGCAAATGTAGCGCTAAGAGTGGCCTTGCCGATGAGCTCAAGCTAGAGAAAGAAGCTAGGGAAGTGAATGAGGGTCTCATCAAAGGGTTTAAGGGGAAGGTGGGAGAGTTGCAAGAGGCTTTGAAGTTGTCTTGGGGAAAAAAAGTTGAGGCACAGAAAAAGGCCATTTTTCTGACGGCATTGTTGAAGTTGGAAGAGTAAAAAATCAACGCTATTAAGCAGACTCTGCTGATGGATCAATATGCACCATTCAGCCTGAGGAATGCCATTGGTGAAGCTGTCTCTAGCTCAGCCACTGTTACGATGCCCCTTGTGCAGCACATCGAGCGAGTTGGCTTCATAGGGCATGAGTACGATTTAGAGCACTAGTGCCTTTGAACCAAGGCCAATGCTCGACTGAAGGAGCTTCGCTCACTTCTTTAGAAGGTGGAAAAGGTCTTGGAAGGAGTACCTTCTTAGAGTTCAAGGAAGGTTTTCTTTCTTGCTTTTTTCAAGTGGAGCAGGCTAATCCGAACTTGGATCTCTCATTTCTCTTAACTTACGAGGATTTATGTTTGGATTATGAGTCTTGGCCAAATGAGGGAAAAGTTGGAATTCTTACCTTTGATAAGGATGTGTCGGCAACAAACCTTGATGATGGCATTCTTCCTGACAAATTTTATGAAGCCCTGCAGCTAACACCCTATTTTTGTACTCCTTTGAAATCCTTCTTCTGTAATTGTAACTATTTTCAAAGTTAATAAAAAGTTCATTTTGCTCGCTATTTCTTTCTTTTTTGTATTTTTGTATTTGCGAACAATTTTTGCAATGATCCTCTAGCTGGACGTCCATTACGTAAAAAAGTACTTCTTGTATTGTAATAGCCGCGCAATTAAGTAACACTCGTAGTAAGAACCATTTGCAGGCTTTTTAGAGAGAACCTAATCTTTTAAGTGATTAAGGAGTCTTAATTTGCTATTTTATTTTGTAATACACAAGTTATCTGGGAAGAGTGCATTTTTTATTCAAGATGTAGTACAGTACATTGTGCAATAATGTGATTAGGCAAAGTAAGGTGACAAATCATCTGACTGATAGTTTCTCGGCAGCTTTCTCCCGTCTAAGTTAGTTAGCTCGTAGACTTCATCTCCAAGTTTCCATGTCACAAGGTAAGGTCCATCCCAATTAGGCCTCAATGCCCCATGTCCCAGGTTCCTCCCAGTCAGTTCTACCTTAACAAGGGCCAAGCTTCCTACTTGTATATTCTTTTGTTTCATTCTTCAATTATAAGTGAGGGTAGTTCGCTGTCTAAAAGTTCTCGTGCAAACCCTTGTGTCTTCCCTCAGTTCTTCTAGTAGATCAAGATTCTTTTCCAATGCTCTGTCATTCTCATTGGCATCATAGGGCAAAATTCAGAGAAAGGGGCAGGAAATTTCTTCAATGATAAGGGCATCGGTCCTATAGACTATCACAAAAGGTTACTATCTTCGGGCCCAATGGGGGGTCATTTTATAGTCTCATAGGACACTCAATAATTTGTCTGCCCATCTTCCTTTCCCTTTACCTAATCTCTTCTTCTGGCCTTCCTTGATGGTCCTGTTAGTTACCTCCACCTGCTTGTCAGACTACAAATGAGTAACGAGGGAAAAATAAAGGTGGATGCCCTTTTTTCTGTAAATTGATGAAATTTTTTGTTGCCAAATTGCTTGCCATTATTAGTAACAATGGCCTTCAAGCATCCAAACTAACAAACAATGTTCTTCCACAGTAATTTGATGACCTAAGGGGTTGTGATGGAGGCCAGAGGCTCCGCTTACACCTACTTGGTTAAGTAATCTACTGCCATAAAACCATACTTGAATTGTGCCGCGGCCATGGGAAATGCTCTAATCAGATCTAACCCCCACATAGTGAAGGGCTAGGGGTCCACTGCTGAGGAGGTGCTAGAGGAGGGCAATCTCTATATTCTCGAGCTGATCTGACAGTTGTGGTATTGTTGGATGAATTCCTTGGCATCCTTTCTAATTGTTGGCCAAAAGTAGCCTTAGTATAAGGTTTTGTGGGCCAAGGAATTGGCGCCAATGTGTGCCCTACATTCCCCCTAGTGGATTTCTTAAAGAACGTGTTGCCCCTCTTCTGAAGTTAGGCATTGTTATAAAGGGGAAGTGAACACTCATCTGTAAAGTTCATCTTCAATGATGAAGAACCATCTAGCTTGAATACTGATCTTTCTGTTTTCTTTAGGGTTTCAATTAAATGCCTCTATCTTAAGAAAAAGTCTGATTGGCTTCTTCCAATCATCTCCGGGGACTGTAGAGTGTATTAGGTGGACCAAGGGTTTTGTGAGTTCTTATATCTCTGCCTTCTCCTATCCTTTTGAGAGGGCATCTAACCTAGTATTCTGTATCCTTGGGATCTTCTAAACCTGTATAAGGTCAAACATTTTTATAAAATCCTTGGCCATATTAAGGTACTTGTAAAGAGTAGGCTCTTTCGCTCCTGCCATTCCCGTGACTTGGTTTACTATTAGCTTAGAGTCACTTCATATCTGTATATGTTGTACCCTCACCCGACTAGCCATTCGTAGTTCAACAAGGAAGGTTTCATATTCAGCTACATTATTTTGTTTTGGGAAAAAAGAAACTTAACTCTGAGGGTCACTTCTAAGTTGAGTGGACCTTTAAGTACGATCCCTCTCTTTGGTGTTCAGGTCCGAAGGCCCCATCGATGTACATTTCCTAAAAGGATTTTCCTTTTTTTTTTCTTTTTTTCGATTGTGTCCATCGGTGTCTACTAGGGCTTGTGCTTTTAAATCCTTTCGAGCTCATAGTAGATATAGTATTCCCCCAACTCGATCCACCATTTAACGAGTCGACTAGATTTATATGCCTTTTGTAGGGTATTCTGTAAAGGGTAACTCTGTCCTAACAATTATGTGTTGCATCTGAAAGTAAGGTCATAACTTTGTGAAATGTAGGATATTTGGGCTCGGCCCCTTAGAGGGTCTGACTAACATAGTATACTGGCTAATATTCTACTTCATACTCCCTAAAGAGCACGACACTGACTAAGCCTTCAGTAATAGTTAAATAGAGTACCAGGGGCTCGTTGGGCTTGGGCTGTTTTAGTCTAGGGAGGTGTTGTAGGTAGTTAAAGATCACCTCTTTCTTTAATATCTGAAAAGAGGGCTTAAATTGGTCGCCAAATCATAAGAAAAACCTTCCATGGGCAGTCAGCCTCCTAGCTAGCCTATGCATGTCCCTTTCACCCTAAGGATTAAGCATCATGAGAATGGCTTTAATCCTCTATAGGTTTGCATTGATCCCCTTTTTAAAGGCCATGTAACCACGGAATTTACCAACCCCAACACCGAAGGTGGATTTGTTAGGATTGAGTTTCAAGTTGAACTATAGCATTCTTTGGGAGGTTTCCCAGAGGTCATGAAGTACTGCTCTATGGCCCTACTTTTGACAATCATGTCATCTACATAAACCTCCATATTCTTTCCTACTTTTTCTGCAAAAATCTAGTTCATCAGCCTTTGATAGGTGGCCCCAAAGTTTTTTAGGCCAAACAACATTCACTGGTAACAATAAACTGCTTTGCATGTTGTGAAAGCAATTTTTTCTTTATCTTTCGAGTGCATTTGGATTTGATGGTAGCCACTAAAAGTGTACACGAATGACAGTATTTTGAATTCTGATGTGGCATCGACCAATTGGTCTATAGATGGTAAAAGGTATGGATCTTTTAGGCAGACATTGTTAAGGTTTATGTAGTCGACGCACATTCGCCAGTTCTTATTCTCCCTTTTTACCAACACTACATTGGCAAGCCATTCAGGATATTGTACTTCCCAAATAATTCCAGTCTTTTAGAGCCTTTCAACTTCTTCTCTAACAAAGTCTCGTCTTTCGGTACCATGTTGTGTTTTTTTTATTGTATTAGTTGGGCGGAATGGTCTACTTGTGATCTGTGAGTAACTATTTTTGAGTCAATCCCGAGCACCTCATCCGAGGACCATGCAAACACATCTATATTTGTTTTTAGGAATTGAATAAATAACTATCTTACCTTGGGTGAAAGGTCCTTGCCAATCTTTATTTTCTTTTTGGGGGCTGCTTCCATGAGCTTGGCTTGTGGGGCAGGGCTGCTTTAGCCTCATTTTTTAGGGGTGACTATTTTATCATTTTAGTCTCCACTGATGCGAGCTCACTTTCTCTAAAGATTTGTAAGGTCGCCACATAGCCCTGCCGTACTGAGGCCTAGTCGACAATGATAGTTGCGTCGCCGAAAGAGGTCACAAAGAGCACCATGAGACATTTGACATCAGGTCGGATGTGGAATTACACCTGGGTTGGTTTGCCGAGTTTGGCAATGTAAGGAAATGGGACATCCATGACAAGAAATTCAACGGTGTGGGATTCACAAGCGAGTTCCCATTTATGGCCCTTCCATAACAACATGAGGGGTATCTTGATGGTCCCTATTGTGGGGACCTTTTCCCTTCTTATCCCTGAAGGTGGGTCCAATCAAAAGGGACAAAAAAGACTTTATGATCTTTATTTTTTCCAATAAGTTGGGGAAGATGACATTGACATTTTCCCCAATATCCAGGTAAACATTTTCTACATCAAAATTGTTAATGCGGGCCCTAAATACGAGTAGATATAAGTGAGAGATAGTTGTCCCAAATCTGTCAGCCCTTATTAGGGTCCTATTATGGTTAGCTATCTCTAGTTGGGCAATTTCTTACTCTTGTCTCTTTTAAGCCACTGAGGGCTCTCACTTGATAATCATGTGAACTATTCTAGCTGGGGGGTCCAGGATTCCTGTGGTCCTTTCAGGATCGTGGCCTCTCAAGCCTTCGCCCTCGATCATGATCCTCATCATCATCCCTTTTGCGAGCCCTATCTTCTTGCTTCCAATAAGATGATGGCCGTCTAAATAGATATTCCTTTAGTTTTCCTACCCAGATCATTTCCTCAAACAACTTTTTCAGCAGCCAACATTCTTTGGTATCATGGCCCTTATCCTTGTGATATCTGCAGTATTTTTTGATGTCCTTTTTGCTTCAAGAAGGTATCAATGAAGGGCAATCGAGGAACCTAGTTCTTCTTCTTTATGGCATACAGGATGTTTGACCTGGTTTTTCTCAGAGATGGGAGGACGGGCTCTTGCCACGAATCACCCCTCACCCTTTTCCTGGACCACCTTCTTTAGCCTTAGTTGGTCCTTTAGTTCTATCAGTTGGTTAAGCTTTTTGGCATGCATATACCATGTGGCTCAATCAAGGAATTCCTCTACATCTTTTACTGGATTCTCATGGAGACCCCATGCCAACCTTGAATCTCAAGCCAACTCCTGGGTAATGGCTACCAAGTGTAGCTCTAAAGACAACCCTTGTACCTATACAACTTTTGTGTTAAATCTTTGGATGAAGTCTTTCAATGGTTTATCACGATCTAGCATAATTTTCAACGAATGGGCCACCATTTTTTGGTCAGTTAACTCTCCAAGAAGTATTGCAAGAACATTTGGGAGAGGTCCTTAAATGAGGAAAGCAGCACCCCCGGTTGGTTCCAAACCAATATACAGCAGCTCTTATTAACGAAGAGCTGAAGCCCCTACACATAATTGCATCAGAGGCTTACTCAAGCCTATGTAGATGGTTAACTGAATTGGTAAGGCTATCATACAAGTTAATTTAGGCCTAAGAAACCTATCAGGAGTGAGGGCGTTGATTATCTCGCCTATAAAATGCTAGAGCCATAAGTTTTCCACATCGATTCTATGTCCAAGACTTTTCTTTGGGGCTCAAGAACTCATATGCGCTGCTCCATTTGGTCAAGTCTCTACAAGATAGTATCGATGTCATTGAGTCCGAGTCCCTCTTAACAGTCAAGGGATGATTTCCATTCATGGACCTGCATACTTGGGGGCTAGTCTCGCGGAGGAGCCCTCCGTGGCTCCTTGAGTGCTAGATGGCTTTCAGCAGCCTCCTCTAGAGCCCTCGGCAAGGTTTTCTAGATTTCCTTTCGCAATATCGCTCTTAATTGCTCAAATAGGTATGTTGCAAGGCTCGGAACTAGTCCTTATTCAACACTGTAGGGCCTTTTCCATTGCAAGGGTTCCTTTGGAGCCCCATGGGGTCCTCCAAATCAACTCTTTTGGGGTGCTTCTTTGCCTGATGGCCCTATGGACCCAGTAAGGCAATGGCTCTTCTGCTCATTCTCTAGCGGGTCTTGGTTCTCCAAGCGTGACCTTTGAGTATTCTCCATGTTTCCCATAAACAACACCAATTTGATAGTTGATGGAATCGTATGGTCTTGACCCAGCAACTTGGTGGATCATGGATTGGTGACCTGTATAAAAAGACAACATCAACACCTCAGGACGTGTCCCCGAGGGAAATCCTCCAACAGTCAAGTCAAACTTCCGACAAGAAGGGAGTAGCAGAGAGAGAGAGAGAGAGAGCCAGTATGTTATACATCGGGATTGGCAAATAGAAGAGTTTATACAGCTAGGGGGAGCTCTAAGGAATTTAGTTTAGGATAGGATTCTCGTAGCTTATCTAGTAGTTTTAGGATACTATTTCCATCTAGGGTGGAGTTCTCTTGTAGATCTATTTGGGCCCCTAGCTGAAGCTTCTATTAGCTTCGGGCCCTAGATTTTGGGCTATTTCCTACTAAAGTTAAATTTAAGTTAAAAAAATGAAATTGTATAAAAATAATTTGAGAGGAAGCTTTGTGTGATAGACTAAGACCATTTTCCCCCTGCAATTTGAGCGAATGATAAGGGACAGATATCAGCCATGCCCTCCCCCCCCCCCCCCCCCCCCCCCCCCCCCCGCACAAATACTTTCTTAACTTGCTTTTGACTAAGGCCACTACTATATGCCAATCAATAAAATGTTAAACACGCATTGACAACAAAAAAACATGGCCAACTACAATATTAATTAGGTAAATGTAAGGAAAAAAAAAACAAGACCACAAATGCATAGGTAAATTCACGGGTCCTTACATTTAACTTTTCTTTTTCAACCTACTTATTAAAGTGGGGATGTATATCTATATTAAAGTGGGGTTTTATTTAGAAAAAAATGAATAAGTGAGGCGCGACACTAGGCTATATAAACCACCACGCGTGCCCTGGAATTCCCACAACCAGACGTCTAGTTTTCCATAAAGAAAAGGATCCCAATCTCATCGGTAATATCTTTAGCTATATATTCGCTATGATTTTATTATTTCCATTGGTCCTTCGGTTTTGTTCAAATAACTCCTAAAATTGGTTTCCCGAAAGGATTGCCTACTCATCATATGATTTTTTTTTCTCGAATGCATGTAGCGAAAGATGTCCAGCAGCATGTTGGCCTTGAATGCTCCAATGTTGAGGAGTGTGGAGAGCTTGAAGCCGCGGTACGCGGCGTGCAAGAGCATGAAGCCATTGACATTGGGTGTCGGAGTGGGGATGAGGCGGCCCAGCCGTGGTGGTCTCGGCAGGGTGAAGGCCTCAGCCACCCACGACACTGAAGGCACCATCTCTAACAACCTTGGTGCTGATGTGTTTTTGGTAACCCCTTATATGAATTATAGTGGCAGTGAAGACCCAACAAAACCCTACCCCGTTCAGATCCAAGACAAACAAAAAGAAAGTTTCAAGCAGCTGGCAGACAACACTAGCACTTCAGCCGGCGCTTTGGCGTATAGAGCCCAAGACGAGAATCAAGCTGACGTGAACGTCATAATTGCCTGGAAATATTCTCCACTCGAGAAGGTAGTAACACTCTATCTCTGTGCGTTTTAGAGACAACAAGTTTATGTATAATATACAAACTAATCCACACATACACACATATATACAAAAATAAATAAATATATATATGCAGAGGGTTTTCACAGAGATCGATGATGCTGATAAAGATATCGACTGGAATACGATCAAAGTAAAGCTAGAAAATGAGAAAGACAGGTACACAATCAAGAAACGTGGGGTGACATCCGCTATGAAGTGGATCTACGGCAGCGATCCTCACATTGATGTGCATTTCCATAAGTGATGCGCATGCAACAACACGATGAGGCACCTAAGTCGTTATTACTATGCTACTTGTGCTACTAATAAAGAGGGCCTCTTCTTACTCGTCTATTCTACTTAAGTACCACAAGTCATATTCCTCCTCTTGTACCATATCCATCCTTTAAATAAATCACTGTGCAAGTTGCTTATTGCACTACTATACATAAATATATTCCTCTGTTTATGTGTCCTCCACCTTTTGAATAAATCTGTTATATGCTTTCTTTTTTTTTTTTTTCCTCTAGATGATTGCCCTTCAAAACTTGTAACAAGTTAAGTCATTTGATTCTAAAATTAAGTTAACCACATAATATTATCTTTCAAATGAAATTAGTTTATGACATAAAAAATGTAGATGTAAAAATAAGTCATTTTGGATTAAGTTAAGTTAAGTTAAAATGAACTAGATAATATTTGATTGATTCTATGAAAAGTTATTACGTGCACCATCCAAATTCAAAAAAAAAAAAAGGTAAAGTAAAGACATGCCCTAAGAAAAAGCAACAGAAAGATTGGAATCTCAAACTTATAGTAGATATAAATAAAGTGAGAAATCTATAATTACTAATATAAATTACCATCAAATAGCCTGCTTGCTTTTAGTTTTCTCGATGGAAAAAAAAAATCATTATTGATCAATACTTAATTTTTAGCTCTATTTTTGTTATCTTCATTTCTTTGGCTTCAATAATTTTTATATTCTTGGTTTGCTAGATTTTATAAAAGTCCAATTTTTATTTCTTAATTACATGTCCAGCTACTCTATTGGGTTTGTTTATTTATGACTATCTACTCTAGCGAAATATAGAAAAACGCAAGGCATTTAAGGCCGGAGAGGGTTATGACTCGAAGCCTTTTATAATTCTTATATCTTGTAATTGTGTGAGAACAAGATATTGGAGTTGTCAGTAGTGTGTAAGGGATCCATAAGCCAACATGAGCACTAGGGGCATACCTCTATTGTAATCTCTATATTTTATTAGAGTAGATTTCTTTTATCCGTGAATGTATGCTAATTAAGAGTCGAACCACTTTAAATTTATGCGTGCTTAATTAATTATGCTCGTTGTTCCGTTGGACGTGATGGCTAATTGAAGAATTTTTTATCCCAACAAAAGGCACACATGCTTCTTTCATCCATGATTGACTAAGTCACTCTACTATTACAAGTTCAGATGCTTCTCTTTATTGAGCCCAAGTTTGGGGTCAGCGGCGCCCTTTGGCCATATTACTATATTCTAATTGCTGTCAGGCTTTCATTGTTCAATGCTGAGAATACTACATTAAAGTAAAATTTTAACTATTTTTTTTTACAATTTTTTAGTAAAGGGCAAATCCGTCTTTTGGTCCCTACAAATTTAGTTTCTTCCTTTTTGGTCCCGATTTCAACAACATTGATTTGCTTCTGTATCCTTCAATTTGGCGGCAGTGGTGGCCTAAGACTTGAACCAGTAACAATAGTCTCACGGCAAGGTAACATCTATGGGTTGAGTAATGATCCAAGATTATGGAGCTAAGTTTACAATCCTTCTGAATTGAGCTTCAGTTGAAACAGCAGACGTGAGTCACCACAGCATTTCTCCTAGGTGGTTAAGCTTATGAAGGTGTGACGAGGTTGTTTTCAATATCAATGCATGGCAACAGAACTCGATGACAGTATATTTCTAGCTAGAGCAGAGATGAAATAGGGAAGATGGTGGGATTAATAAGTCCACAAGTTTGGGAACTACTACTTGTGAAGACCAAAATTATAGATACTGAAATGTATTTTTCAATATTATATAGAAGGTTATGCATCCTTCTTAATGTTCTATTTTATCCTTAAACTTTGAAAAATTTTAGAATGTGGAACCATTTGGTCCATTGCATTATTCTGCAGCAAAGTGCAGACAACCATGCTTGCAATAATCTACACAATAATCATAAACTTGAACCATAGCACTACACGGGCACCATAAAGCTCGTATAACTCTAATTATGGATAATGTTAACCTTTTGCCTCAATGAAACATAAAACCAAAGTTCTGTAAGGATGAAAAATAACTCGTTTTGTAAGTTAGCCCTAGTAGATAATTATAAATCAAGCACCTAGTTATCAAAGTTTGTAACTAAGAAGAACGAAGAGACCTAAAGAAACAAAAAGCGATGCCTTTCAAAGACACAAACAGTCAAAAAAAGAGTGATCTTTTTAATTTGTTTCAATAATTATTTTTATTCTTTCCAAAACAATTTCTTAGAATATAAAATTTTGCTAGTATACGTTTCTGGAAAACATCCCAAGCTTTCCAACTAGAGTCTCTGCTCGACCCTTTATTTGCCAGCCCCCAAATAACTCCCTACCCTCTTCGCCCTGACACTCTACTACTACCAACAGTAGACGATGAAATACGAGGAAACAACTTAATCTTAGTAAGAACTTGACTCGGTTTAAACTCATTTGTGATTCATTTAAATTGCTACCAATTCAAATTTGAACAAAATTTCAAACTCGATCACAATGCAAATTCATCTCAAAACTGACACTGGAAAATTACTAAGTACATATTAGGCACATTTAGCCATCAACTCATCATGCATTTCAATCATACAAGCAAACTTATTTACTATGCACTTAGCTTGCTTCAGATGAAGAGCTGTCAACAATTGCAATGTTCAATTCACCTATGCAACAACTGGTACAGAGCAAAATAGCGCTCCTGACATATGAAGCCTTTTTTCTTGTTGGGGGTGTAGGGGTTTGTCAGAGGACTTACACAAACTTCACAAGACAAGAAATCTATGAAATGTAGTAGGTAACAAACATGCTCTAAAGAGAAACCAATTCTAATTATTGATTTCAAGTGATTATCGAACCACCAAGGTGCCAACAAATAACCTAAAAGAAGTCCAAAGCACGAACATCTCTTTACATCCAAGGCAAGGGGAAATAGAAATTATACTTGATAAGATCTCAATATTCCAATGTCTCTACAGCACTTGAAGAGCCTAATGCGATCCCTATCCAACCTTCTATATTGAACACCAATAGTCAACTAGAACACAGATCCTGAACCCCCATAAATTTGGATGGTCTAACAAAACTATAAAGCATAACAATGACACCTACAGAAAATCCCAAGCCATAATCCGTATATACATCACACAGGAGAAAACTCAAGTAGCAGGCCATGAATTCTTAACCATTTTGTGTTGAAATTTTGTCTAATCATGGTAGTTTAGGGTATATATCCTTGAACCTAATTATGTTATCATGCTTATTAAATAAAAAAGGTACAATCCCAATGAGAAGGTTTGTTGTATCATGCTTTTTTGGTGATTATGATTACATTTAGTACTACGAACGAGGCTGAAATGACATAAGGTACTAAGAATTAATAACCATAAGTCTTAATCATTGTACTAAGCCTACCTCCCTCATACCTTTTTCTAAAATGGACAAAAAAAATATAGATATTAAATTATGTCCTCTCACATATATCAATAAGGCACACGCAAGTCTAACATTTGCAGGGAGTAGTCACAAATATAAGGATAACACAAACATACACAATGGTGGAAGAAAGGTCGGTGTTAAATGCTCATAAGTAGGGAGCAGTCACATATGCCCTGCTAAAAAATGACCTTAGTTTCCCCATAGAGTACGCCAAACATTGAGATTAGTCAAGTTATGTTTATAGGGGCCTGTCCTTTCCCAAGGTGATTAGAACTGATCAAGTGGCCTATTTCATGCACAATATGGATGATGGTAATAACATCAATTAAACTTACGAGGATGATCAGATTTTGGCCGATGGTGTGGCGTACAAAGGCCTCTATCCAGAAGCCGGAATAATTTACTTCTTTGTGTTCACCTGGAGCAATGGCAGGCAAAAGGTTGGTAACATTCTGTGAACCTTTTTTGTGTTGTTTTTATGATTTTTAATTAACTGTATACATGCCTGCATGCAACTAGCTCACACAGAGCTTTTAAACATTGCGAATGAAAAGCAAATTGATTGGAACAGGATCTACAAGGCCCTAACTTGGCAGATTAGGAACAAGACCTTTAAAGTTTTCAAAAAACTGGCAAGTCGATATGTTATGATTAATTGGGATGGTGGGGAGAGCAGATTTCAAAGAAGGTGCATTACTATGCATTTAAAATAGGACCTAGTTGAAGGTAAGCCTGTAAAGGCTCTCCTAGCATTTCCTCTACATTAAATGTCGAGGTAAGTGAATCCCAAGTATTTTTCCCTCAATAAGTAGTATTAAGCAAGGAAAGCAAGTTAGTTGAGGTTAAATTGAGTTCCAAAGGGTAATTGGCACCTAAGGGGCAAAAAGGGCAAAATGGTAATTTTGGCTCAAGTCAGTGGCATGACCGTAATTTTGGTAAGATTAGGTCCATGCAAGTGTTTTGAGCTAGTTAAGTTAAGACCATATGGATTTATAGCCATTTGAACCAAAAGCTTAAGTTAAGGGTGAAAAATGCACTAAGTAAGAATTTAAGCTATTATGTCTTCTAATGGCTTAGGTGACGCAAGGGCAGCATGTTTAGGTAATAATAACCTTTCTTTGGTACCAAGGAGTGATAGAAATGGGAGTGTTTAAGTGGCCTAAGTGATTCAAAGTTTAGTTCGAGGGCCAAAGTGACAAGAGGAAGAAGTTGGGCTAAATTGGTTTAAATGGAGGAGATGACACTATTCATCATCTCCCCCATTAGCCATTTTCGTAGCTCTTCTTTCTCCCTTGCTTTCTACCCCCCAAACCTCCCAAATCACTCAAGTTTTCATGGAATTCGAAGGTCCCGAAGCAATCCTAACAAGCTCTTAGCTCGTGTTTGATGGAATTTGGTACGTTTGGAGTTGTTCTTGCAAGTTTTTGGTTCAAACCCAAAGGCAAACGTATTTGATCCTTATGGGTTAGTTTTAAGGTTGTTAAATGGTTAGAAATGGTCTTAACTTTGTGCTATTGGTGTCCAATTTGGTTGATTTCAAGCTTGGAACTCAAGGGAACCCATTAGAGCTTGGAGGTGCTCATAGCTTGTTCTTGCTTTCAAGATGATTTGAGGTAAGGGATTTAAGGTAATTAAGCTCAAATAATGCATAGAAATGTAGTCTTTTCTGTGGGAATGAGTTAGAAACAAGACCCAAGTGATTTGGTTATGGGATGAAGGAGTTTGAGCAATTTTCATGCAAGAACGCACGCTGTCGCACAATGCTAGAAAGCATTGGCGACGCGTCGCCAGTTTTGACACCATTGGCGACGCATCGCCGAGAAATGCGAAAGTTCTCCGAATGCTGATGCCTTTGGCAACGCGTCGCCAACGGCGCCGCCAAGGCATTTTGCCTTCAAGCTCTGGGCATCCTAAAAGTGTCTCAAACTCTCGGTTTCCATCCCTAGGCTAAGTTAAGACGTTCCGTAGCCTCGGTTGGGTTTAGAACTCGTTCCTAAGTCGGGAATTATGCATTATATAGGTAGTAGCTAAGTGGCGTGGTTAAGGAAGGGTAAGTAGTGGTGGCTAAGGAAGTTAAAGTGCTTCAGTTCTCAAGTGAGCACTAAGGGGATTAAGTCGGGTTTCAGACTCTTTGTTGGCCGAGTAGAATGTCATAAACCTATGGTCAATGAAAAGGAAACCCAAGAGAATCCCAACCAAACTTTATAGTTTGGTAAGTAAGCCACTAAGGGGCCCTAAGCTAAGCTTCAAAAGCTTGGTAAGTTGAACCACATAAGGTAGCTACTCTGCACAATAAGTTAAGGGAAGAGACGGGTAAGGAGTGAGTAAGTGGAAACTTACTCTAAGTAGCTCGTCAGGGCGGGTAAGGTTGAGTAAGCAAGGTCTTACTCTAAGGTGCCCGTAAGAGGACTTCAAGGGGTTAGTAGTTAAGTGCTAGCATAGGATACGAGGGCCAGTATCCAAGTACCCAGTCGTAAGAGCTCACGACAAGTCCAGCACCTACGGGTGTAAGGAAGTCCTAAGTGCATTTGCATGTGCATAACTCATTCATCCATCCATCCATCCATCACTTGCATTGTTTGTTGTTTATTTTCCTGCTTCTGGTTATCTTGTTGATTGCTTGTTTTGTTTTGTATGCTATCTATTTATATGCTTGTTGTGCTTTGTATGCATGCATTGCTTTTCCCTGCAGGTACTAATCCCTTACTGAGTACTTTGGAGTACTCACCCCTTAAGTGTTGTGCAAGTTTAAACAGTTTTGTTTGGGCTTAACAGTTGGTAAGGGGTAGCTGTTAAAGCTAAGTTTTATTGGTTCAAAGGTATTCTCTAAGTAGGAAACTCCATGTTTTCTAAGCTACTTACGGCATAAGTAAGTACTGACCAAAGTGTTTGCCTTACAGTTGAGGCTAAGTAAGTACAAGGAAAGTGTGGCTCATCACTTGAAGCTAGCTTGCTTGGGTGAAGAGCTAAGGATGGATCTTAGTAGTTAAGAGATGCTTCTTTTAGTATGTATGGTAATTTCATACATAGATTGCCTATACTAATGACCATTGGTGTGTATAACACTAGAGTTACATTTGGGTACATATAAGTTGGAAATATATGCACGTAGTTGTTACTTGAAGTTAAAGCAACTAAAGATTTATGTCTTGGCTTATTTGATTTATGTTTTCATTAATTGCCGTGGCACTGTTTTCGATGAAGTTTTAATTTAATTATTATTGCATAGCCAGGACAACACATGCATATCTCTTATACAGGGTAGGCTAAGTAACTAGTTGGATGTAATGATTTAAGGTATTTTACAAGTAATAACTAGCCAACTGTAACTTAAGTGGGATCATAGTTCCCTAGAGCCTACCAGTGTTAGCAATTCAGGGCACTGGGGCCCTGTTCTGCCACAAAGCCTCTTCAAAATCCCTCCTTTTGCCTTTGTTGGGAAAAATTTTCCAATCACCCATCATATGCAACGAAATGACAAAAATAATTAATCAAGAACACACAAATTTAACGTGGTTCAGCTTTTAACTAGTCTACATCCACGGGTGAGAGAAATATACTCGAGCAAAATATAGAAATTACAGTAGAGGTATGTCTTAATGCTCATACTGGATTATGAATCCTCTACATACCACTAATAACCCCAATATATTGGCCTCACATAATTACAAGATATGACAATTGTAAAAGACTTCTCATCCTAACTCTCTCCGGCCTCCAGATCTCTTCTCCCTCTTAAAACCCTAGGAAATCATGCATATGCACAAACAAATACAAAACTTACATTGCACAAACACCACAATATAAAAAAACTAGAACAATGTTATTACACATCATACCCATCAATTATACAGATAAACTAACCAAACAGCACAAAACCCAAAAACACTTACCTATTAAAGCCAATTCTACAACACATTCATTAACTAACTCATCAAACAAGGGATTGTTTTCGCCATCATCATCAAAACTAATAACTGGATTGTCATTCAAATCAATGTTCATCTAATATGATTGCAGCAACACTCAAGTTAGAAAAAAAAAATCAAATACATACTATAACTCATAACTCAAATATAAAATCCCAAGTTACCATGAAATTCTTAGGAATAAATCAAAGCTAAGAAATGAAATCTTCTACTCTATATTTCAAACCTACAAACATACAGAACAATGGAAAATAAACTGAGATCCCATAGTTGTGAGGCATATAGAATAACCTACACATACAAAAACCTGTATGCAAAAGACAAGATTTAGACACAATTAAAAAGGACATGCATGGAATTAAAACATTCAATAAGGCCATAAATGTAATTATATGCATATGGTGCGCCAATGGTAGGGCATATCTCAGACAAGCTAAATCAAAATAGTCATATTTGTCATGCATTGGAGTAGGAAATCCTAGAATACTATTAATTAATTAGTTCTATAATTCATAAATAATCAAAAAATGAGGTTATGATTATCCCCTTAGTTATTTTTAAGATAATTATTATGTAAGAGCGATTATCTCACATAATAACATCTCCCCCATATAGATCAAATAATACCCCTAAGCCAAAGGTGTAAAACATATGTGAAATGCAGCACAAAGAGAACTTTCCTTCCAAGAGCAACAAACTGTCTTCCTTTAATGTTTAGACTACCTTGGAAGCCTCCTAAAAATGTTAAATCAATTAAGCACAAATTCCTTTTTCTTCATATAGATCAAGGGGTGAAAAATAAACTCATTGTAATATAAGTTACTAATGGCATTTTTCTCTTAACTAATATTTCTCCTATTTGACAGACAAAATGTCATATGAATAATTTTTTTCTCCTTTTATCCCTCCTACAAAATAATTTCTTCAGATAATTAATTCTATGATGTGCTTCCACATAAATCAATGAGCCAAAAATAAAATCACTGTAATCCAAGTTACTAATGACAATTTTCTCTCTTAGCTACTTCCTCCGTCTTGTAAAAGACAATACGTTTCTCTGAACATGAGGATTAAGATATGCATGGTCTATGATCTCTAAACATGTGGATTAGGATATGTATGGTCTATGATCTCTTTCTCAATTTTAGCATTAAAACTAATTTTTTTAAAAAAATCCTTTTTGAAATTTGTGAATTAAATGATTATTAAACATTTTTTCTTTGAATAGTAGGAGTTTAGATGAAGATTAAAAAAGGGAATATCTTTTTCAGGTTTTGCATAGTAAAATTATAAATAATGACAAAAAAAGTGTTAAGTGAAGAGTGCACTCTCGTAGTTGGGTATGCTCTTGATGCACAAGTGCCTTGTCCCACATGATTAAAATTGTCTAAAGTGGGTTACATATATATGATAATGGTCTCTTATCTCATTGACTTAAGCTTTTGGAAACATGTGTGAAATTATCATTATATATGATATCTCATTTGATGGATCTTCCTAGTTTAAACTTGCATAACAATAATAACAAGAAGTGCATACATCATCCATGCCACATCGATCAACTTCACAATGCATAAGATGGTGAATTAGCCCCTTTACAATGTGTCCCCATAAGACTTGTTGCCTATTATCGAGTCTAAAAAAATTTCTACGACTTTTTCGTTTGTTATTGGTATAAGGTTTGCTTGTTCATTTTGGCATCCACCTATGGCCCTAAATAAGCATAAAAACTCAATTTACAGAAAATAAAAACTGATAGTTTAAATTATTGATTAGCTATAAGAAATTTATTGCAAAGTTTGAATTTACTGGAAGGCAACTAGAAAATAATTTGAATTCATTAACTCTCATGAATTATTTGCATTAACTTTTCAAATTCTAATTTAAACTATTCGGTAACTATTTTTTTCATAAATTCAAACTATGTCATAATTTTTTAACAGTTAATGGACAATTTAAACTATTAGTTTTTCTTATCTGTAAGTTAAGTTTCTGTGTCTAGTTTGGGCTAGGAACCATATGCAATAAGTTATAAAGGTTTGGAACCTATTTTCAACAAAGTGTCAAATTTATTACTAATGCTTTGAGTTGAAACTAAATTTACCACTAAAGTTTTTTTTGTCCCAAATTTCATTAATGTTTTGAAATTGGCTCAAATTGGTTACTGACAATGAAAGTTGTAGTTTTTCAAATGTCAAGGTAATAATATAAATTTTAATGAATTTTAATGACTTTATGTAATATCTATATTTTTTCATTTAACAAACTCCGCTCCATCTTCACCAGTAGCTCCATCGTGCCCACCAACTCTAACACCTTCACCACCAATGTCGGCCATCCTTATTGTCATGTCTCTGGCCTAAGTCCCTACCATGATACACTCCCTTCCAACGCTGTCCTCCTTGGCCATGAAACTCACCCTCAAATGTAGCAGCGTAAACCAATCCGTTTTCCACCATCCAGCCATTTGTGCAACCTTTTTATCCTCTATGGCTAGAATTGCACTGGGAAACCAATGCCAATTTTTGGTTTAACCAAATGGATGTAAAGATATCTAGTTGGTAGCGAGAGTGTCAATGGGAGCTCGAGCTAATTGTGCAGGGTCAAAGGATTGATGTAATCGAAATTACTGGTAGGGCTTAGGCTAGGCTTGTCACTTCAGCGTCAGGGAGAGCAACAGGCTGGTAGGCATGGGCTTAGGTGTGGAGCGGGTCAGGACAAGCATGCAGCTATGGGTTTTTTAGGGAGAGGTGGCAAACAAATATGAGGCTTGATAGTGAGAATACTTGGCACTGGTGGCAGAGATGTTGAAGGCGATAGACGCAGTGGAGGTACTAGTAAAGGTGGATCACAATCTATTAAGGAAAAAGGGGTAAATTACTTGAAGTACTTAGAATTTGTTAAAAGTTGCATTATTATCCTAAAATTTCAAAACTTAAAACTTTTAACGGTAAATTGCCAATTTGAGCCAATTTTGGAACATTAGTGGGAATTTGGGATAAAAAAAACTTTTTCTGGCAGATTTTGTCTTAACCCGAAATATTAGTCGCAGATAATTGTCACTTTTCATCCTCATCCTTCATATTAATTAATATCTTTTTTGGTACTAAATCTTTCAAACATTTCATATTAGCTATGAACCTCAAATTGTTATTTATTAAGCACTCATTAAACATAATCTATTATCTCAAATCAGTTGGTTAGCATTAATTTTTAGAATGGGAAGATAAATAAGTTGACCATAAAAAGAAATGAAGATTAATTAAACACCTCATACAATGTATCCCTATTATATAATGAAAATTAAACTATAACAGAAAAACAATAAAATGACTGAAGTTGCAGTCACCAGCAGTTGCAAAAAGCAACTAAAGTGTGATTGTAACATTTAGTCACAAATATCCTTGTCGCTAATAAGAAACGACTAATTTGCGACTGAAAAGATTAGTCACTTTTTGTAGGGTATCTTAGGAAAAAAGAGACTTTTCGACTGAAAAGGTTAGTCTTTATTTCCCAGATGAAGAACACTGCTGACATTAAGTCGCTAGTTTAGTCAACTGCATAGTAAAATATTTTACTTATGAAATAGTTAAATTTTTATTAAAATTCATAATAATAATATTTAAAACATACAAAAAATAAAACAATATAAAAAAATTAATTAAGTTAAAGTAATTCTGAAAAATTTATATTAATTTAAAAGTAAATTTTATACAAAAAAAAATATCTAAACCCTACAAGTTTATATTGCAAAGATCAAAGTACTGGTTATCATTCTAAGCACCCTGAGGACCCCGATGTTTCAGGTACTTGACTCCTTAACTTAATCTGCTGGTTCTCCTAATTCTGCTGAGTTAACCAAGGCATCTGAGGAAAATAAGCATCTGACTGCTAGTTGAAACTTGTCATCTAATCCAATAGATGTAGAGGCTGCTTCTCTAATCCAATCTTCTGTGCTGGCGATGCCTGCGATAAATGTGACATTTACGGACACTATAGATGTTGCTATGTCAACCCTGTCATCTACCCTCCGGATCCAGGTTGGCTCAGGATATAGGATCTCTTCATCCTTAGATGCGCCACTCCAAATGGGCGAGGATGCTAGGGAAAGGAATCACTTGAGCCCGACGCCGATGGTATGTAACTGATCTACTCCATAGGGCAGGTTGCCCTAAGCATTCATCTGGCCGACTGTCACAATGTAAACCGACATCAAATCTTGGCCAGCTCAAGCCTGCCACCTTTACTGCATCTGCAAGATCAAAGTCTCTAAACCCTGCACCCTCATGTCCATCTGAGCTTGCACTACCTGCTATGATACAACCTCCTCCTCAACAATAGCGAGCTATTCTCGAAGTTCTGCATTCTTCCGATGCAGCTGCTCTATCTAGTCATCCTTATACCTCTAATTTTCAAATATCATTTGTATCCATTAACTTTAAATTAATGTAAATACATGTTAAATATTTAAATTAAATACCTTTAATTGTGCACATCGGAGTCAATTTGGGAATGCCTAAAGTTGTGGCATCCCCATCCACTATTCCTTATGAGGCCCGCCTATAACCCTCTCCTAGCACCCCTCACAAAATGTAAGGTACTTTGATAGAGCTGGGCCATACTTTCGTACGAGCTCTTCATCGTACTTGGCCTAAAACAGTGTATAACAAATTTAGGGTTATATAAAATGTTTGAAATGAGTAATGTAAAATTCTTTTTTTACTATGATATTAATTTAAATATGTTTACTTATCATAGCATCAATTTACTGCTAAGATAAAACCTCAATGGATCCATGTCTCGCAGAGATATGATGAATGAAGTTGAGGAATGAGGGATTGTCATCTTTTTTCTATTATGTAAATTAAAAATAAGTAAATAAAATTAAAGTAGAAACAAAGTCAGTCAATGGAATATTATTGAAGTCCTAAATTTTACCATACTATACTAGACGATCTACTTTGCCTGGCTACCAAGAGAATGTGTTGGCGGTTCTACATCCTCTGGTGCATTCTTGCCTAGCTACATTCGTATAAACCAAAACATGTCAATAAAGTATTATAATAAATTTAAAGATTTAAAATTTACCATGTTCTTGCTCATAATAGCACTCTTGTGCTGCCATTTCTCTGTCATCCAATGGTCATACAAAGTTGCCCAGTGGCTAGGCAAACTGGTTTCTAATCAAATAGGACAAAAGAGATTGAAGTTTATGTTTAGCAACTTTCCACCAAAGTGCTAGTCAATAATGTTGTCCCTCACATTATTGAGCTTGTTCTTGTATTTGTTGCCTAACAGAGAAAAGTATTCCAACCTAATGTTGTCCTCATCATATGGATGTCATTGATATCATTGCTGACAAACCAATTAGAAAGTATAAATATTAAACAATATGGATAAAATTAATAATACTAAAAATATAGTAGTGTTTTCCAGCAACTATGCTATATACTCCTAGCTTCTCGCTTCTCAAATGTCAGTCTACTCTGCGGCATTGCCTTTAAAAAGGGCCCTGCTGATGGTGCTGATTAATCTCCACAACTCTTTGTAGTTGATAAAACTGTGAAAAAAATTGATATTTTGTGAAAATTATGAAACAACTACCATTCTATAGAAAAGAATATGTCAAAAATTACATATGTAAAATTAATTACGATGAAGGACTAATGAACCTCCGTTGGTTAGGCACTAGCTCATCTGAGGCTGGTTGGCTCACAAATGATTGCTGCTAGGAGATGTCGGGATGGTACACTGATTACTAGTTCTTTGAATCAAACTTTTAGGTGCCCCAATGGTGGACTATATATAAGGACACCTAATGATGAACCAAAGATGTGGATGCCTATAGGGGAACCATGGATAGTGGGTGCTGGAAAATCAGTTGAAGTCATAATAAAGGGTTGGGGCCAAAATAATGTTCATAAAAAAGTGTTATCTCTTGAACCAAATAAGCCTCCACAATCAAGCCCTCAATTTTCACTTTGTTTCATGCATTTCTATTAAGAGACTGCATAAACCTAACAATAAGGTAAGAAATATGTAATAATACACATGAATTACTATAATGAGGAAAGTATTGAAAGAATGTAATACCAAAATTTATACCACTTGAAAGGATACATCCACCAAAATTAGATTGGGCCACATTGTTTCGCCTCACAAGGTAAATCAACTAGGAGGTGTACCATGAAGTCAAAAATTAATGGAGGGAATATCATCTCCAGTTTAAAGACGGTGATAACGATTAAGTTTCTTAAGTTTATCCATATCATCTATCCTAACTTTTTGTGAGCATAGTTGCTGAAAATATGAACAACATTCCGATATAGTGATCCACATGGCTTGTGATATGTAGCACACAATGCAATTGGTAAAAGCCATTAAAGAAATATATGACAATCATGGTTTTTTAATGTGTATATTTTGCAATTCAAAATGTTTGTGTTGCGTGCTAAATTAGATGTGTATCATTTGGGGACATCAAGCTTCTGAGCCAAACATATATCTATCTTACCTCTTCTCTCTTTAGAACATACATCGCATTTGACTTGATTATAGTATTACCATCTTCTACCAAGTGTAGCTCAGGAAGTATTTCTAAGTCCTAGAGATCCAATTGGGCATTAGGATTATCCTTTATCTTATCCTTAATATCCATTAATGTAAAAAACAAATTTTCAAAAAAAAATCTTCTCTATATGGATTATATCAAGATTATATCTTACAAGCAAATGTTTCCAATACAGTGGCTCTAAAAAAGTTGACTTTTTAACCCAATTATGGGTTGAGCCAAAATCAGACACATGAAGATTATTAGACAATGCACCTAGAGGCGGGAACTGCATTTGATCCAAAGTTATACTGATATCCTCACCAGACATTGGAGGAACAACTATCACCCCTACCCTTAATCTTGCAAGAAATCCAACAATATTACCATGAAAAGAATGATTTCTTGTTAAAAAATTTCTATGACAACCCGACCAGCAAGGTTTCCTCCCATACTTCAATTGAAAAGACTCGGTGTTCTTCATGAAATATGGACATGCCAATCTCCTATGCGTAATCCACCCTGAAAGAATCTCATATACCAAGAAATCATTAATTGACCATAATAAACAAGCTCACATCGTGAAATTTTGAGATCAAAATGCATCCCATGTTACAACTCTGGCTACCCATAACATATTTTAGCTCATCAATGAGCAACAGTAAGAATACATCAATATTTCATCCTAAGGATATTGTGTCACAGGCCTTGAACCTTAATCCCATCTTAGTCATATAGGACCCAAAGAACCTTACACTTATTCAGTGTTAGGCCTATGTAAATTTGTCCTTAGTGGGCCTGTTAATTGATTAAATCCTTAATGAAATACTACATTATACTATGCCTTACTATGGCTGTAGGTTAATGACCATAAAAATAATATATAATCGATGCAGCTGGCCAGCACTTCAAACATGCATTTATATAAAACATACTATTCTGCATCGTGAATCCATACAAGCTGTTAAAGAACACAACCACTAGTTCCATAGCATTTACCAGAGGCATAACTTCTGCACACATATGTACATCATACACAAAAATGTTATACATATGCTACACATTGAGAATTTGGCAATCCGATCCCACCTGAGTTACACTGCCAAAAAAGGGTCACTACAGTGTCCAGGTATTGCCTGTTCCTTGTCTCTGTACAACAAAAGCCAGTAAGTTAGTATTCCAGTAATTAGGAACCTGCAAGAAATAAACTGAACAATAATGTACAATAGTAATTAATTTCTGCACACCTGGTATCAAAATACTAACAACCAGTTCTTTTATTGGTTATTAGCCCCAGGTCCACAGGTATCTACACACAAAATATGTAAGGGATGTGAGAACCAAAAGTTCTCAATATGGGTCATAACCTGCAAGAAAATCAACAATATAGAACCGTGCATATTATCCATAAAGATGTCGATATATGCCTAGTGCACTTGAGCTCAAGTCATAGTGCTAGGAACTCATATTATTGGCCAATAATTATAGGAGTAGCTAGTTCCCACAATTCCTTTACCCATTTGTCCTGCAATTTACAAGTCCAACTTGTCCATACAAATACTGCTTTGAAAGCTTCTCAATATTTGCCAATATCCCTTATTTTATGTACAGGAGTGAACTATTTGCTTATTTAGTACATGTGTTAGTGCTATCTTTATCAAGTTTCGTGAGTAGTTAAGGACACCTCCCCCTCTTAGGTCCATCCAGGTTTTAGCCCATCATTGTGGCCTTAGGTATCGTAGGTTCCTAACCCATCATACTCACCATCAATTAGACCATATTAAGGTCCATTTTGCCTATAGATACAAGTTTACAAATATGCACTTACACACTTCATATCCACTTCATAGTTTAGCTTCTTACCAAACCCAATCGTATAAGCTTCTCAATAGTCACCAGTACTTAAATCATATGCTTGTTAAATTTATCAATAATTCACCCACTTGATATACAAGTATCATAGCCAAATTTATTTAACACATAAGCATACAAATTAAATAACCCTTACCTTAGATAACTTAGTTTGCAAGCTTCAAGTACTTAGCCTTTTTGTCTCGGTTTCAACCCAAACTTAGGTCCTCTTTTAGTAGCTTATTTCCAGCACCTATATTGATCATTTTAAGCATGATTTATCAATTTTAACACTTGAAAACAGTCCCTGAAACAACCACCAACTGCCCAGAATTTTCTGTCTCCGGTTTGCCTATCTTGTGGTTCTTTACACTTTTAATAGTATAAATGCAGCCCAAATCTTGCTCTCTTATTTTTTTATGACTTTTATACTTGTGTATAAGCAAGATTATCACCACCAAAAGCCACCAAAATTACTGTAATAATACAGATTATTCTTGGAAGTAACTACAATTACAGCAGCCATAAAACTTCACTAATGCACATTCATGGCATTCAATGGTAATTCACTTCCAAATAAATGTTCCGTTGCTTCTTAGCCTTGAAATACTAGTTCATAAACAAGATAAAATCCTTGGTGAGCTACTAAAAGCCCTAGAACAAGAAATTATGGCTAGCTGTAAAAGAATTAAACCACACCTAGCTCAACACTCACGGTTTTAGCTACACCAAAATTCCAGCCTTAGTTCTCTTGGGTTTTTAGCTCATTTGCATCTCAATTCACATATTACAGCTAGGAAACACATCAAACAATTATCGCAGTCATGATTTCTTCCATAAAAATTGGATGAACAGTGCCTGAAATCCAAAGATGATGAAAACTACACCATAGGAACAAAACTAACCATGGATGAGCTCATGAACACATTCAAACGTGTTGAGCACCTTTGATTTCTCTTAACAACCAAGTCTAACATTAATTGCTAGAATTTACAGAGCTAAACTGTAGCTCAAAAACAGGGGAAGTAATTGAACCAAACTTACTCAGACAAGAAGCAAGAAATCCTAGATTAGGATAGCACAAAACTTGATTTTCCTTCAAAATCTTGATTATTTGTGCTTGAATTTGATGGATTAAGCTTGAATTTTGTGTTAGCTATGGTGTTTGCGGAGAAAGAGAGGTTTTGGTGGTATGGAGACAAAGGTGGAAGATGGCCGGGTGAAAGAATGGACCAAGTCAACTTCAATTGGTTTAAGGTGCACATGTCACACACCTGGTCCCTTGTTTGTACTCAATAGTACATTGGGGCCTCCTATGTAACCGGACAGAAATGTTAGGACCAAACCCAGCATTTTTTCGCACCTCATTCCTTCACAGAATTAATTACACGGCCAGTCTCAGCTTTTCAGTTATATTCAATTTTGTCCCTATTTTTCTCAAGATTACACATAAACCACTTATAGACAATTTAGTTAATCCAAAATTTCACGATGATAGAGCGGAAATCACAAAAAATCATAATACCTCAAATTTAATATTTTATTATGCTCTATCTAACCGTGAAATAAAAATAGGTCACTATATGAAATGACCAAAATACTCCTCTTGGCCCAGCTTGCTTAAATAATCAATTTTATTCATTTTTAACTACTGAACCCTAAATTACCGAGACTTAGCTTGCAAAAAAATTATCTAAGGTGTAATTTATTAAATTAACTAATTACCTAGCTGATTAGACTTATAACTCCGAGGGCCGTCACATTGTCCCCCTCTTAAGCTATTTGGTCCTCCAAATATTTCTTAAGTTTAGCAAAATCATCAGGATACTGGGTTAATATATCCTGCTCTGTTTCCTAAGTAGCCTCATCTTCTGTATGGTTAGACCATAAGATTTTAACCATGGGGATCCACTTGGTTCTTAACTTTCTAACCTGCCTATCTAAGATTCGTATAGGTCTTTCCACATAGGTCAAGCCCTCATGAATAAGCACATCAGGAGTGGTCAATACTTGTCTCGAGTCTATGATGCATTTTCGGAGTTGACTTACATGGAAAACATTGTGAATGTGAGACAAGTTAGGTGGCAATGCCAATCTGTAGGTCACCCTACCCACTTTCTCTAAGATTTCAAAAGTTACAATATACCTCGGGGCTAACTTATTTCTCTGTCAAAATTGGATCACACCTTTCATAGGAGATACCTTCAAGAGTACTTTATCCCCTACGTCAAACTCCAATTCTCTCTTTCTGATATTGGCATACTTCTCCTGCCTATTAGAAGCTGTCTTGATCCTTGTTTGGATCTGTTTTATTTTAGCTGTGCTTTCAGCTATGATTTCTGGGCCTAACTCAACCCTGTCTATAGGGCTTGCCCAACAATGTGGAGTCATACACCTTCTCCCATAAAGGGCTTCATAGAGTGCCATGCCTATTGCAGCTTGATAACTGTTATTATAGGTGAACTCCACCAATGGCAAATGCTTATCCCACTCACCTTTAAAATCCATGGCACACCCTTTTAGCATGTACTCTAAGGTTTGGATCACCCTTTCTGATTGCCCATCTGTCTGTGGGTGATAGGCAGTACTAAGGCTCACTGTACTACCTAATGCCCTTTCAAAGGCTATCCAAGACTTAGAGACAAACCTTTGGTCTCTATCAGATACAATCTGATCAGGTATACCATGTAACCTAATGACCTCTTTAAGGTACATCTGTGCCAGCTTATCCATAGTATAGATGACTTTGATAGGCATAAAATGAGCCGATTTTGTTAACCTATCAACAACCATCCACACTGCATCATTATGGGCTCCCCTTTTTGGTAATCCTACCAGAAAGTCCATAGTGATAGAACTCCATTTTCTTTCAGGTATAGGTAAGCTCTGAAGAGTTCCAATTGGTTTCTGGTGTTCTGCCTTCACCATCTGACAGGTGAGGCGTTTTGCCACATGTTGCCTAATGTCTTTCTTTAGGCTAGGCCACCAAAAATGGGTTTTTAAATCATGGTACATCTTTTCAGCACCTGGATGTACACTCAGCCTACTATTATGTGCTTCTTGTAAGATTTGCTCCCTTAAGTTCGCCATGTCTGGCACATATATCGTAACAACATAGTGTAACATCCCATATCTATATTGAAATTTTCTACTAAGAATACCATATTTTTCTTCCCCACTAATCTTTTTAAGAGTATGGTCATTTTCCTGTGCTTTCTTTACCTTAGCCAACCACCCTGATTCCACCTGCAATTGGTACATTTGGGCCATTTCCCAAGCTAACCAGTTCTCATACAAACCTGAGAAATGTTCTACAGGTGTATTTGATACTTGGTCCTTTGAAAGAACCACGCCTGTATACCGTCTACTCAGGGCATCAGCGACTACATTACCTTTCCCTGCACAGTACTCAATGCTACAGTCAAAGTCCTTTATATACTCAACCCACCTTCTTTGCCTCATGTTCAAGTCTTTTTGTGTGAAAAGGTACTTGAGGCTTTTGTGGTCGGTATATATCTTAAAGGATCTTCCCAACAAATAATGTCTCCATGACTTGAGGGCAAAAACTACCGCAGCTAGTTCCAAGTCACGCACTGGATAATTTAGCTCATTGGGTCTTAGCTGCCTAGATCCATATGCAATGACTTGTTGATCCTGCATCAATACACATCCAAGTCCTGTTCCAGATGCATCAGTGTAAAAACAGTAAAGGTTTTATCTGGATCAGGTAAAATAAGGATAGGTGCTTGTATCAATCTTTGCTTCAACTCCTTAAAACTGTTTTCACAGTTTATTGTCCATTCAAATTTTTTAGATTTTCGGGTCAACATAGTCATTGGTAATGTTATTTTGGAGAAGTTCTTAATAAATCTCCTATAGTAACCTGCCAGTCCCAGGAAACTCCTAATGTCAGTCACTGTAGTTGGTCTAGGCCATTCTTTCACTACCTTGACCTTTTCTGGGTCTACTTTCAATCCTTGGCTAGTGATAATGTGTCCAAGGAAAGAAATTTCATTAGCCCAAAACTGACATTTGGACAACTTTGCATAATAATGATTTTTCTTCAGTATTTGCAACACTTTAATTAATTGTTCAGCATGTTCCTGCTCTGTTTTGGAGTATACTAGTATATCATCTATAAATACTTCCACAAACTAATCCAAGTAAGGCCTGAAAATTCTATTCATGGCATCCATGAATATTGCAGGAGCATTAGTAACACCAAAAGCCATCACTGTGTACTCATAATGCCCATATTGGGTCCTAAATGCTGTCTTAGGTATGTCTTCTTCCTTCACCCTTATCTGGAAATATCCAGATTGAAGGTCTATCTTAGAGAACACCTTTGCCCCTTTAAGTCTATCAAACATGTGATATCCTCGGTAAAGGATATTTGTTCTTGATAGTTACAACATTAAGTTTCCTGTAATCAATGCAAAGCCTCAAGCTGCCATCTTTCTTCTTTACAAAGAGGACTGGTGCTCCCCATGGAGATACACTTGGGTGTATGAAGCCCTTTTCTAGCAACTCCTCTAACTGCTTTTTCAGCTCATCCATCTCAGGAGCTGACATTCTATAAGGGGGAATAGATATAGGTGAAACTCCTGGTTGCAAGTGAATGGAGAATTCTATATCACGTTGGGGAGGTAATCCTAGAAGTCTGTAGGAAATACCTCTGGAAACTGATTTGCTATTGGTATGTTCTTTAATGTTTCTTCTATTGATACCTCATTTAAGGCATAGAGCATCAATTCATCCTCATCTTCTATGGGGATAGACTCTAGTACCTTGAGGTGCAAACTTTCCACCCTATCCCCAAGCCCACCAGTACAAGCCACAAGTTTCTTTCTAGAGTCTGTAAAAGTTACTTTTCGACCTGCACAGTCTATGTAGGCCTGGTGCTTCCTTAACCAGTCCATTCCCAACACAATATCAAACACTTGGATATCCATTACCCATAAATCTGATTCAATGTTACAACCACCAATTTCTAGTGGACAGTCCTTCACAATAGTGTTCGTAAGGACTATCTGTCTTACTGGGGTCTTAATCAGTTCCATAGTGTTCATTTCTGTGCATACCATACCTATCCTATCTACCACATTGGATGCAATAAAAGATATGAATGCACTAGTGTCAAACAAAACGTTAACACTATGTCCTGAAACTGTAAAGGTACCTGGTACTGCGGGCTATAGAGCTACCTGACTGTCAAGAGTAAACACTCTAGGAGGTGTTTGCTATCGGGGCTATGGTGCTAGTCCAGGGGTTATTACTCTCAGGGGTATAGTTCTTTGGCCTCTTTGGGGGCAATCCTTGGCCTAATACCCCAACTGGTTGCATATCAGACATGCATTACTAGCAAACTTGCAAGGCTTATTACCATGGAACTTCTTACAGATATTCCAAGGTCTCTTGCCCACTTTCTTAAACTTCTTAGTGCCACTAGTGCCCTCTCCAGCAGCAGTATCAAGATGTGGCCGCTTTTACATGCCTAACTTCCTGGATGATCCATCTCCATCAACCCTACTGCTTCTAGCCCCATTGGCCATCACGTCTACCTTTAGTGCTAGGGCTCTTTGGACCATATCATGATAAGCCCTGACTCCTGTTGCTATAATAGGCTGCCTGAACTCCTGCCTGAGTCCCTGCAGGAACTTCTTCACTCTAGTCTCCTCATGGTCTTCCATGTAGGGAACATATCGTATGAGTGTGCTGAACTCGATTTCATATTCAACAATACTCATCTGTCCCTGAGTTAGTTGCTTAAACTCTCTCATTTTTCGGTCCTGTACAGCCTCACTAATGAACTCGTCTCTTAATAGCCTTTCAAACTCAGTCCTGGTTAGAAGCCTTTGCCTGTACTCTGATCTTCCTTCATTTTCTTCTTCGAGCTCACTCTGAATTCTTCTCCACCATAACCCTACTCTCCCAACTAGCTGAAAGGATGCCAACAACACACTTTCATGAGAATCCATCTCCAATGTCTTAAATAGTGTATTCAATCTGTCCGGAAAAAAATCTGCAGTATCGACATCTCCAGTTCCATCAAACATATGTGGAGTAAAGGACTGGAAATTCTAAACAATCTTCATTCGCCTTGGCATGCTTCGCTTCCTATGCCCCTCAATCTCCTGATGTTCTCCATGCCTAGGCTGGTCATGTACCTCAGGCTGTCCTCCATGGACTGGGTGACTATTAGCATGCACCTCAACACGGCTACCTGAGTCAGCCTGGTCCCCAACAGGATTTGGCTGTGGCTGTGGCTGTGGTGGTGGTGTTTGGCCTGCAGGCAGAGCTTGCCCCGCTACTGCCTATCTCTGTAGCAAGGTACTTATACCCTCATTCATTTGCATCAAGGCTTGGTTGATGCCTTGAAGTAATTGCAACATCTGGGCCTCCCCCGGGGTTAACTCGGAACCCTGCCCTGGGTCTTGGTCTTTGTTGCTCCCAGTGTTCACCATGTTACACTTGAAAAATCCAGAAGATATCCATAGATACAATTTTCAGAAAATATAATAACATATTACTTACTACCATCATACAGGGATTATATATATTCTCAATACCTATGCCTCTAGTAACCTGCTTTGAAACCACTGTCACAGGCCTTGAACCTTAATCTCATCTTAGTCATATAGGACCCCAGGAACCTTACACTTATTCAATATTAGGCCTATGTAAATTTGTCCTTAATGGGCTTGCTAATTGATTAAATCCTTAATGCAATACTGTATTATACTATGCCTTACTATGGTTGTAGGTTAATGACCATAAAAATAATATATAATCGATGTAGCTGGCCAACACTTCAAACATGCATTTATATAAAACATACTATTCTGCATCGTGAATCCATACGAGCTACTAGGGAACACAACCATTAGTTCTATAGCATTTACCAGAGGCATAACTTCTGCACACATATATACATCATACACAAAAGTGTTATACCTATACTACACATTTAGAATCTGGGAATCCGATCCCACTTGAGTTACACTGCCAAAAAAAGGTCACTACAGTGTTCAGGTATTCCCTATTCCTTGCCTCTGTACAACAAAGGCCAGTAAGTTAGTATTCCAGTAATTAGGAACCTACAAGAAAGAAACTTAACAATAATGTATAATAGTAATTAACTTCTGCACACCTGGTATCAAAATACTAACAACCAGTTCTTTTATTGGTTATTAGCCCCAGGTCCACCAGTATCTGCACACAAAATATGTAAGGGATGTGAGAACCAAAAGTTCTCAGTGTGGGTCATAACCTGCAAGAAAATCAACAATAGAAGACCGTGCATATTATCCATAAGGATGTCGATATATGCCTAGTGCACTTAAGCTCAAGTCATAGTGCTAGGAACTCATATTATTGGCCAATAATTATAGGAATAGCTAGTTCTCACAATTCCTTTACCCATTTGTCTTGCAATTTACAAGTCCAACTTGTCTATCCAAATACTGCTTTGAAAGCTTCTTAGTATTTGCCAATATCCCTTATTTTATGTACAGGAGTGAACTATGTGCTTATTTAGTGCATGTGTTAGTGCTACCTTTATCAGGTTTCGTGAGTAGTTAAGGACACTTTCCCCTCTTAGGTCCATCCAGGTCTTAGCCCATCATTGTGACCTTAGGTATCGTAGGTTCCTAACCCATCATACTCACCATCAATTAGACCATATTAAGGTCCATTTTGCCTATAGATACAAGTTTACAAATATGCACTTACACACTTCATATGCACTTCATAGTTTAGCTTCTTACCAAACCCAATCGTATAAGCTTTTCAATAGTCATCAGTACTCAAATCATATGCTTGTTAAATTTATCAATAATTCGCCCACTTGATATACAAGTATCATAGCCAGATTTATTTAACACATAAGCATACAAATTAAATAACCCTTACCTTAGATAACTTAGTTTGCAAGCTTCAAGTACTTAGCCTTTTTGTCTCGATTTCAACCCAAACTTAGGTCCTCTTTTATTAGCTTATTTCCAGCACCTATATTGATCATTTTAAGCACGATTTATCAATTTTAACACTTGAAAACAGTCCCTGAAACAACCACCAACTGCCCAGAATTTTCTGTCTCCGGTTTGCCTATCTTGTGGTTCTTTACACTTTTAATAGTATAAATGCAGCCCAAATCTTGCTCTCTTATTTTTTTATGACTTTTATACTAGTGTATAAGCAAGATTATCACCACCAAAAGCCACCAAAATTACTTTAATAATACAGATTATGCTTGGAAGTAACTATAATTACAACAGCCGTAAAACTTCACTAATGCACATTCATGGCATTCAATGGTAATTCACTTCCAAATAAATGTTCCATTGCTTCTTAGCCTTGAAATACTAGTTCATAAACAAGATAAAATCCTTGGTGAGCTCCTAAAAGCCCTGGAACAAGAAATTATGGCTGGCTGTAAAAGAATTAAACCACACCTAGCTCAACACTCACGGTTTCAGCTACACCAAAATTCCAGCCTTAGTTCTCTTGGGTTTTTAGCTCATTTGCATCTCAATTCACATATTACAGCTAGGAAACACATCAAACAATTATTGCAGTCATGATTTCTTCCATAAAAATCAGATGAACAGTGCCAGAAATCCAAAGATGATGAAAACTACACCATAGGAACAAAACTAACCATGGATGAGCTCATGAGCACATTCAAACATGTTGAGCACATTTGATTTCTCTTAACAACCAAGTCTAATATTAATTTACAGAATTTAAAGAGCTAAACTGTAGCTCAAAAACAGGGGAAATAATTAAACCAAACTTACTCAGACAAGAAGCAAGAAATCCTAGCTTAGGATAGCACAAAACTTGATTTTCCTTCAAAATCTTGATTATTTGTGCTTGAATTTGATGGATTAAGCTTGGATTTTGTGTTAGCTGTGGTGTTTGCAGAGAAAGAGAGGTTTTGGTGGTATGGAGACAAAGGTGGAAGATGGCCGAGTGAAAGAATGGACCAAGTCAACTTAAATTGGTTTAAGGTGCACATGTCACACACCTGGTCCCTTGTTTGTACTCAGTAGTACATTGGGGCCTTCTGTCTAACTAGAGAGAAATGTTAGGACCAAACCCAGCATTTTGTCGCACCTCATTCCTTCACAGAATTAATTACACGGTCAGTCTCAGCCTTTCAGTTATATTCAATTTTGTCCCTATTTTCTCAAGATTACACATAAACCACTTATAGACAATTTAGTTAATTCAAAATTTCACGATGATAGAGTGGAAGTCACGAAAAACCGTGATACCTCAAATTTAATATTTTATTATGCTCTATCTAACCGTGAAATAAAAATGGGTTACTATATAAAATGACCAAAATACCCCTCTTGGCCCAGCTTGCTCAAATGATCAATTTTATTCATTTTTAACTATTGGACCCTAAATTACCAAGACTTAGCTTGCAAATAAATTATCTCAAGTGTAATTTATTAAATTAACTAATTACCTGGTTGATTAGACTTATAACTCCGAGGGCTGTCACATATTGGACTTGATATCAACAATAACAAAAATATGTATGTTTATTTCATGCACATTTCTGGTGGTACATTATAAATAACAATGAAAACTAGCCAAGTAGAATACATCCTTCCCATTGTAGAATTTGGCATAAACCCATCTATACAAAGCTTAAGTTGTATATAAACCCATCTGTACAAAACTTAAGTTGTACATTATAAATTTCAGCCGTGGAGTTAGGAAAAGTTGAATCAATATGCTTCCAAGCCTCACTTTGACATGGATGAGCCATTGTACCATTCTAAGTTACCTGATTACCTGCATGTCAAGTCATATGTTCAGCAATTCAGGTAGACATGAATAAATGCCTCAGTCAGTCAGTGATTAGATGATGCCACACAACCTTTTTTGGAATTGGTTTTTTATTTCCTTTGTTCATTGTCTCTTTTTTATATCTACACTCTCCACAAACTTTATAATGATCAACACTGAGTTCTCGCCACTAAACAACATATAATTATTTGGGCACACATTTATTTTCACATATAGGAGACCAAACCCTTTATCATTTACTCAGCCTCATGTAACGTATTTGACAATCGATTATCTTCTAGAATAAATTCCTTAATGAAGGACAGAGTGCCATTAAAGTAATTGTCTGACATATTATGCTTACTTTTCTTACTTAACTGCTGAGAGATCGCTAAAAGCTTTGGTTGTTTCGTACATTCATCCTAAAAAAAGGTGTTTATGCATTGGCGAATAGTCTGGAAAATTTCTTCACATCTGAATTTAGAAGTTCATCATCCACTCCTTCGACATTAATATTATGATCATTTTCTTCATTATATGCATTATTATCGACTTCAATATTCACTTCCTGATTATTATTATCATTATTCTGATCAGTTCTAATGTTTTCATTACAGTGTACACTTAGGTCAAATGAATCAATAACTATTTGTTCATAAACAAATCTACTGTTATAGTTCTCACCTCTATCTGAAATAGTTTTTGAAGATAACAAATTAAATGATGTTTAACCCCATATGAAAATTATGATGTTACATATCATATAACTTGCCATGACAGTTTCAAGCATAGTAGTTATTGACAAATCCAAAACAACATAAATGGATTCCAATTTCATTTTTTTTAGATAACATCTATTTTCACATCATCAATTTGGACATTTAATCAATTCAATAACTCCACTACAAACAATTCTTATAAAACTTTCTAAACCTAATATGAAATCTTGGTTCATGTATCCATCCATCATTAATCTTTGATATATCCATTCACGTCCTTCTGTCATGCTTTTATTTCCTACAATACAAATTACAAATATATATGACTGTGAACCTAAAGCCTAAACAAATTCCCCAGGGAAATGGCTCTAGCCTATTTAGAAAAGAAACATCAAGATTATACTTCCACGCTGTAATTTATCTTAATACGATGAATAAATTTTAGCAGCATCTCACCTTAGTTTCCTAGAATGCACAATTTATGTGAGATTAAAATCGCATATTTGGTATCTGAGGAACACAGTTTAATACAACTCAAATTTATTCATCATTAAAATAAATCACAAACGGTAATGTACAATCTAGATGTATGTTCATTTTTCAACCGTCCAACATGGACATTCAATGATTTCCAAACAAAGATCAATTATATATATATAATAAATGCATATCCTTGCAATTACTCAATATGCATAGTATTTGTCAAAGCTCGAAAAATTATTGACAAACATTCTATGGTTTATCTATAACATATATGCAAATAGAACATATTTTATTATTATATATCAAATAAATCAACTCAGACAAAATTTACCTACATCCCCACAGCAAAAAATCCCTCGGTAAATTGTAATTGAGTAACTCAAGAAGTTTAAGGCAAAAGCTCGAGGAGGAGATGAAGCAAAAAGCAGAAAATGGGCACCAGAATGGAGGAGGAAAGGAAGGAGATGAGTTTTTGTTCCACTTTGCGACTAAATAATGATTGACAAATAGTGACTGAAGCGCTTCAATTGCAAATTAGTCACAATTCTTATGATTCCAAAAAAAATTGACTAATTTGCAACTAAACTAAAAGCAACTGACTTTTAGTCACTTTTTCAGTCATTTTGATTAAAGTTAACTTAAGGCCCAGTTATTTTTTGGTACTCGCATATTCAAAACGCATTCCAACTGGTCAAATGCAAGCGTGAAATAGAGGGTGAGGTTGGTAGAACAATAGTGGACATATTTTTCAGGGACATTACTGCCCCTCCATGGCCTCCATTCTTGCTCACAACTGTAGGCATGCTCATCATCTAAACTCAATGATTCACTACTTCCATTTTCTGCTCTACCAGATCTGCAAGTATCAAGCTCTGGAAAAGGAGACATCCACCTATTCAAAATCACCATTTTTGGGTCTGACCTTTCACTGCAATTTCAACCACCCGATCATTGAGATTCATCCAGGTAAGGCTTGCCCTTCGTCATGATTCCAAGCTTAGGTGAGGCTCGTCCTTTGTCACGATGCTAAAGCCTAGGAGGGAAGCATCACAGCGGCAGAGGATGGCAGGTTTTCCAAAACAAGGAGTCACAATCTCCTCCAGTCCATAGTCGTTCTTGTGTGAGGATGAAAAATAGCACTAATGCCCCCTGAAAATGCGTGTTTTTTTTTTACTTAGCAGGTTAGCTGTAATATTGTTCAACTTGAGAGTTGTTTGTTTTATGTTGAAAGTGGGCCACCCACTACCTATATACTTGAATCAAATTTTTACCTCCCAACACGTTAACACACCTACTTGTTGATTAAATAAATTGGCCCTAAGTTAAAATGAATTGACTAGCATGAAGGTCAATGGCCAAGAAATGTTAGGGATTGCCTTAAAACTTGCAACACTTCAAGATGATGTTTATTTTTAAGATATTGTGATTATTTTTTAGTGTTTATTTTCCTCCTTTAAGAATGCAAACAAAAATTAAAATGTTTTTTAATGAACTAAGTGTCTTTCATAACATTTGTTAGGATAGATATTGAAAAAAATTCAGAAAAACTAGCTATTTCATTCTAAATAAAAATATTTAATAAGCAGGTATAATATTAGGTTTCAAATAATATTAATTTAAAAAAAAATTAAAATAATGTACTTTTTTAAAATGTCAGAGATGGATGGAAGGCAGAAAAAAAATTGAGAGAAAAGAGGCTAGTTTTTTTTTTCTAAAAAATGACCACTTTTATATTTTATATGTCCTGTTTAAGTCTTCCAGTGAGATCTACTCCTAAGTCTTTCATTCTAATTAAAGATAAATGAGAGATATTTTTTTCTTTTGAGTCTGTCAAGACTCGAAAGCGCTTTATTTTTCTTTTTGTTCTCGATCCAAATATTATTTAAACAAGCTGATTTTATTAATCTTCTTAATTTTTATTTAAATTTAATATCATTCGAAAGTTAACAACCTATATACTTAATAGCCAGACTCGCATATTTTGTTATTTTGAAAATATAATTTTATAAAAAAAACTAAAATAGAAATTCAAAGGTGAAAGCGAAGGCCAAAGTGAAAGCGTGACCTCTAGCAGGGAAGCTACATCACCGAAGGCGTAAGCCACGCAACATGTATCACTAGCGTCTAGCAGTGTCAGTTAAGCATCCAATAAGGTTTTTGATCGGAAGATCAGAGTCATTAAAATGCAATGCACCTTGAATCTTACCGAGGCCATCAGTCAGCCACGGTGACAGATTATCTATTCCTCTGTTCCCTTTTATTTTATGAAGAACTTTTTAAAATTCTTACTGAGATATTGCTATAGCAGTTTTTTTATATAATTGCAATTTACCTCTAAGATTTAAGTAAAGTTATACTTTGCACCGTTTATTTGAGAAATATACATTTTACTCATGTCTTTTTAATACAGCCCGATATCAATTTTTAAAATTTTAATTTAGAGTGTACGATACTTATCTTTAAATAATTTCAAATTCTATGATTTTTTTATAGCTAATTAATATTTAAAAATTACAATTTTCTATTTATAGAAAGAACATAAAAAAATAGATAATTTAAAATATTCATTAATTGTAAAAAAATATCATATAAATTAAAATTACCAAAAATGGCTACTGTAATGTTTGAATTAAGATTTTAAAAGTTATTATCAGACATTATTAAAAAGGTTAGGGGCAAAGTATTTATTTCTTAAAAAAAAAGATAAAATGTAATTTCAGCTAAACCTCATGGAACAAATTATAATTAATCTGTTTTGGTCAAATTGCCATAGAAGTTCAGCTCTCAAATTTATTTGTGTCATACGAGACAGAGCAAAAAGTTGTTTACAGTAAAAGCGTTATTTTTAACTCAGTTAAAGACAGTCCTACATTTAATCATTATCAATCATATTATTTGCTTAAAGAAAATTCTTAAAAATTCTTATTGGTTTAGTATTTATTACGTTACGTTCTCACGTAGTAGTAAGAAATTTTTCCCTGGCGAGGGCAAAAGTCCTACCTAAAGAATCACATATACCCTTGATTTCCCACAACCAATAAGTGTAAAATCCTAGGAATCTGAATTTGGTTGCAGAATACTGCAATACTTTCATTGATGTGTGTACATATTACTTATACAGCCAGCCCAGGTACAACAGCAGGGAGGACTCATTCTAAGCTAGGTAACTTAGGCGATAAGCAAGTACAAAAGAGATAAAGATACACAAGAATCTACACGTACAGGAATGTATATGGACAATATACGAGTTAAACTCATACTAGGATAATAGGAGAGATAAGTCTCAATACTCCCCTTCAAGTTGGAGCATACAAGTTAGAAATGCCCAATTGGAAAGTAGGAGAGATGAAGTGATCATGACCCAAAGCTTTTGTGAGAAGATTAGCTAGTTGTTGGGTTGCTGAAATGTGCTGTGGATGAATGTTCTTTGACTGAATCTTCCCACAAACAAAGTGACAATCGATTTCGATGTGCTTCATTTTCTCATGAAAAACTAGATTCTTTGTTATGTGAACTGTTGCTTAATTATCATAATACAGTATTGCGGGTTGAGTTAACTCAACACTTAAATCCTTCAATAGAGCTTTGAGCCACACAATTTCATTTGTTGTTGTCATGGCTTTATACTCAACTTCAGCTAATTTACCTAAGACAGTTGGTTGTTTATTGGATTTCTAGGAAAGTGGAGATGCCCTAAGCTTTGCAATGAAACCTGTAGTGGACCATCTAGTCATAAGGCAACTTGCCCAGTTTGCATCACAGTAAGCACTTACCACGAATTCATCCTTGGCTGGAAACATGAGTCCCTATCCTCGAGCTTTCTTAAGGTAGCGCAGCAAATGCATAACCGCTTGAAGATGAATATCACATGGTTGTTGCATGAACTAACTCAAAAGATTAATTGTGTAGGTGATATCCGACTCAGTGACAATTAGGTAAATGGGCTTACCAACCAAACAGTGATACTGACCAGGATCATCAAGTGGCTTGCCTTTAGTTTTAGTGAGATGATGTTGCTGTTGAATAGGAAAATCTGCAGGTTTACATCCTAACATGCCTGTTTTTGACAACAAATCCAACACATACTTGCATTGTAATAATAAAATTCCTTTGGAGGAACAAGCAACTTTGAGACCAAGGAAATATTTAAGTTTTCCAAGATCTTTAATGAAGAAATGATCATGAAACTATTTCTTTAGCTTGTTAATTCTTTCTAGGTCATTGCCTACAAGGATTATATCATCAACATAAACTAAAATGGTCACCAAAATGTTGCTTGTATGCATGGTAAATAGATGGTAATCCAACTTGCACTAAATGAACCTAAACTTCAAAAAAGCCTTAGAGGCTTGTTAAACCACTAGTGAGAGGCTTGGTTCAATCCATAGAGAGACCTTTTGAGCTTCTATACTCATGGATCACCAAGTTCAGTGATTCCAATAGGAGGTCTCATATATATTTCTTCATTCAAGTCCCCTTGTAGAAAGGCATTATGGATGTCTAGCTGATGCAATTACCACCCTTTTGCGATGGCTACAAATAAAAGGCACCTCACAGTTGTCAAGTTGATGACTAGTGCAAAAGTTTCTACATAATCCACTCCTTCCATCTGATTAAAACCTTTGGAAACTAGATAAGCCTTGTAAAGCTTAATGGTTCCATCAACCTTGTATTTTATTTGAAACACCCATTTGGCACCAATTGTTTATTTTCCTTTTGGCAAAGAGACCAAGTCCCACGTTCCATTCTTTTCAAGTGCCTCAACTCAATCTTCATTGCCTTGCGCCATTTAGGACTTTCATTTGCTTGTTGGAATGTTTCAGGCTTGGTGTTAGCTATGATTACTACAAGAAAAAGTTTATGACCAGGGTTAAAGGATGAGTAAGATAAATTGTTTGCCAAAAGGTAAGGCTTACCTGATGAGATACAACTTGCACCAAGTGAGGATGACATATTCACATCAGGTATCTCATGAACATAGTCTTGTAGATAGGCCTGAGGATGATGAGCTAGATGAGGTCTTTCTGGGGTACTTGATTCAAGAGGTGAAGGCTCAGAGTCAACGGGTTCAAGTGCAATGGGTCCAATTGGTTTATTAGCTAGCGGCTTTAGAAGGATGTCATCATTTGCAGTAAATAGCTCATTCAAGGTAGGACGTGGTTGGATGTGTTGGCAAGGAAAAATGTTTTCATAGAATATCACATCTCTTGGTACAAGAACTTTTTGTGCTTCTTGATCGAAGACTTTGTAACCCTTTTGTCCCATTGGATAACCAATAAAGATGTAAGGTGTTGAACAAGTTTCAAATATGTTTTCGCACCTTGAATTATTATGAACATAATAAACGCATCCAAAGACTTCGGATGAGCAAGAGCAGGGGGTTTACCAAAGAGTTTTTCATAAGGAAACTTTCCATCAAGCTTTGAGGTAGGTGTGTAATTTATCAGAAGTGCATCCATCAATACACATTCTCCCCAAAATTTAATGGGAAGCTAGCCATGGAAGCGTGGGGCTCGTGAGACTTCAAGTAATTGGCAATGTTTTCTTTTTGCCACACCTTTTTGTTGAGGTGTGTTAGGAAAAAAAGTTTGAATGACAATTCCATTGCTTTGAAAAAGCGCAAGCATGGGTCTAGTTGTAAGTTTTGCTACATTGTCGGTCCTTACATGATGGATGTTTGCTTGAAATTGATTTTTGATCATGGTTAAGAAAGCAAAAAATTTGTCAGTGGCATCAAATTTATATTTAAGAAGGTAAATCCAGGTACATCTACTAAAGTCATCAACAATTGTCTAGAAGTATGGACAACTTGAGAAAGAAGGCATTTTGTAAGGCCCCTAGATGTTTATGTGAACCAAATCAGAAGGAAATTGAGTAACATTGGAGCTTAAAAGAAATGAATTTCTTGTTTTTTTTTTCTTTTTGCACGAAAACATGCATCTCAAGAATCAGTTAAGGTATCAAAAGATATATTGGATAATTGAGAAAACTTTGACAATTTTTCAAGGGGAACATGCCATAAACGTAAATGCCAAATCTTGGTAGAATGAATATCCACTTTGGTTGACACAATCATATGTTCCTTGAGAGACCTGAAGTGATATAGGTAGTCTACTTGCTCACCCATGCTAATCGTCCTCCTCAAGTGTAGGTTATAGAACACAACAATGTGCGTAAAAAGGTTCTGGACTAGTTGAGGTCTTTGGTTAATTTGCTGACAGACAATAAATTGCAGGTAAAGGATGGCACAAGTAAAACTTTCTTCAAATCACAGTTTGAATTCAATGATATGTTGCCATAAGAATGCACGTTGAGATTACTTCCATTCGGCAACCTAATATAGGGAGATGAATTTGCGTGCTGGACATGAGTCGGCAAATTCTGACAAGAAGTTATATGATCGGAAGCACCGCAATCTATTATCCACTCTACAGGTGGCATTGTAGAGATCTTACTAGATGAATTTAGGGCATGTTGGCCATGGCTAGCCAATAACGCCATTAGTTGATCATATTGGCTTTGACTTAGAGTAAGGTTACAGGCTGAGGTCGTTCCATCTGATTAGCTCAAAACAATCTGATTTGCAGAAACTTTCCCAGGTTTTTGCGGCTGTCCTCTCTGTCCTTGATTGTTTTTGTGATTTCCTTTTTGCCACCAATTTGGAAAACCGATCAGCTCGAAACAATTTTCAACAACATGTCCATTCTTACCACAATGAGTGCAGTGAGCGCAAGATTTGTCTTTATTTGGCCGAGTTCCTTGGTTCCTTGCCGGCTTCACATCCATTTTCACATTAAATGTAGCGGCTTCAGTTGGTATTCCCTTCGACGCAGCAACATTTTGTTGCTTTTCTTCTTTAGTAACAAGAGCAAATGCCTTGTTAAGATTTGGCAATGGTTCCATGCTCAAGATCTAAGACCTTATGACATTAATTTGATCATTAAGCGCCATAAGAAAAAAAATGAAGTTCCATGTTGCTATAAAAGAGCAATCTCACGCTTCAATTCGTGAACCTTGAGAAAAGCACTCACGTAAGTCATTCCACATCTCAGCAGCAGTGTCAGCATAGTCGATGGTTCCATGCAACTCAGTTGAGGGTTCATTGAAGATCCAAGAAATAACCGTTCCCAAACCGATAGATTTGCGTCGTCCTCAGGAGGCTTATGCAAAGTTCCATCAACAAGGCCAACCTTATTCTTTGCTCTCAATGCATTTATCATGGCTCATTTCCCAGTGGGATAGTTATCTCCCTTGAGTAAGCAGCTGACAAGATTCACGCCGGGGCTGTTAGATGAGCAAAGAAAGAACGGCGAAGATGGATCATTGGGGTTGTAGGAAGTCGACACAACCTCCCTGTTGTCGTTGTCCGACATGTTTGAGGAGTTTGGTTTAGGAGTTTAAGGGTTCAATTGAACCTGCTACATGTAAAATAGTAGGAAACAGAATTTGGTTGCAGAATACTACAATACCTTCATTGATGTGTGTACGTGTTACTTTTACGGCCAGCTGAGGTACAACAGCAAGGAGGACTCTTCCTAAGCTAGGAAACTTAGGCGAAAAGCAAGTGCAAAAGAGATAAGGATATACAAAACATCTACACGTACAGGAATGTATATATATGGACAATATACGAGCTAAACTCATTCTAGGATAATAGGAGAGATAAGTCTCAACGATAAGCATAGCAAATTGCAAGTTTCCCAAGACAAGAGCACCCCAGTCCCTTGGTAATATCTCTTATTCGCTATTACTAATTTATTTAATTTCTCTGTTCTAAAGCTATGAAGTCATAATTACCTTCGAATTATTTTACTTTTATGCGCATGAAAAGAAAATCACTTCATCACATCCCCCTTGGTATGATACTTTTTACACTTTGTACACCTTCGTTTGAAATCCTATGTTTTCACCCCTACTTCTTTTTTTTTTTTTCCTTTTTTCTGGCATCAGTTTCTGGGATTTTGATTCAAATTGCCTAGAAAATTTCTTTCAATAGGTTTAAGTTTTCCATAATATAGTTGAAATTATTAATACATATGTGACTTAAATTAATTACCAACTTTTACTTATTTTAACACTCTTTTGCAGCTCCAACTGTGGCGAAATTAGAGTTTTGATATCACTTCAAAGTATCTGAGTAGCCAAAATCTGATAGATGAAATAGGCTTCTTAATAATATATAGAAACAAACTCTGTTGTTGAACGTCGTGGGATTCAGCAAACACTACACCTTCTGAATCAGATTTTTTACTCTATTTTTGTTTTTTAATTTTAGTTTGAGTTAAATTTATTTATATTATTTTTTGGTAAAAAAGTTTTTAAAAATTATAATTCTTGTAGTTTCTAAATATGATATTTTAAAAAATTTTAAGAAATAATAATATATATAAATTCAAGTCAAATTTAAATTAAAAATTTTAAATGGGCAAAAAACATGGGACAAACATTAATTAGTATTATATTTTTGCAGAGTGAGTGAAAGATGGCGTGCAACCAGGGATGGAGCTGCCTTGAGGCAAGGAAGGGCTGTCACCTCCCCTAGATTTTTTTTAAAAATTTTATTAATAGTATGTAATAGGATAAAAATTGTAACAATATTAAAGTTAAGTATTTACTTGTAAATTATAAAATTAATTAGGGACTTTTGTGGATTTTATCTTTTTTTTAAAAGTTTAAATTGGAACCAAAATTAGAAACGTGGAGATCGCGAGTTGCGAATGAACCACGAAGTCCATGCCTAGGTGACCAACCCCTCCTGGCTTCGACACAGCGACACTCTATCCCTCTCAGCAGTGACGACAATTCTCTTCGATCAAGCTCACCGGTAGACAGGCGCCCCCAGCCCTTTCTAGCTCTGACACAGCAACACTCAGTCCTTCTCAACTGCGACAATGATTCTCTTCGATCTAGCTCGCACGACAGTGACCCTAGCCAGCTTGAGTTTCTTCTCCCCATCACTGACATTTATTCTGTCCATCGCCACCTCCGACTTCAAGTCGAGTTTGAGTTTTTGGAGAAAGTCCCCGTGCGTCCTGTGTTTGGTAGCTAAGTGTTGATACCCAATTTCGTCCGACCATAAAAAAAAATTTAAAAGAAATTAAATAAAAGAAATTAAATAAAAAAAATTATTATTTTTTTTATTATTATTATTACTAAAAATTTTAATTAGTTTAAAATACATTTTTATTTTGTGAATATTTGATTTAAAATGATATATGTGTGTATTTGAAAGAAAAAAAGAAAACTCAAAAAAATGGCAAAATTTAAAAGTTTGAGGTAAAAATGACAAAATTAAGAAGTTTCGAGAAAAATTGACAAATTCTGAAAGTTCCAGGAGCATTTGGTAGTTTGTCACATGAATTTTTGGGTCGACCGACGTTTCTGGCCCAAATTGACAGAAAACGACAAAATTGTCAAAATCAGAAGCTTCAGGAACTTATCCAGAGGCTGAGAGACGTAAAGGACTGAAATTGTCATTTTACCAATTTAAAAGATAAGTTTGAAATTTTTTATTAATTTATCCATCAACAGTTCGGCCAAACTTCCTCTATAAATAGGCCTCCAAATTTAGTGCTGAATACAGAGAAAAATAGAAAGAAAAGCTTAGAGCTCCGTTTTTAAAATAGAAAAAATTACAGCCTTAGTCCCTAGCTCTCCTTCCTTTCCTCAGAAAATCTCAAAACTTTTCATTTTGACGATTAAGCCATCTTCTTCCCCGTCCGTCTGCCACCGTTTCTCTCTCTCTCTCTCACCTCTGCACGCTGCCCGTCCGCTCGCCGCCGTCGCTCGTCGCCCCGCCGTCCCACCCCGCCGACGTCGCCGTCCCCCCCTACCCCTGGCCGCGCCGCCACCGTGCCCAGCCACCCCCCCCCCTTTCGCCTCCCGCGCGACGTGCTTTGTTTCCTTTTCTGCAGAATTCAAAAATTAAAATCTAGGGTAAAACTCTCATTTTGTCCTTCAATTTTTCAATTTCTTTCACTTTGGTCACTAACCTTTTATTTTATTCTTGCAGAATTAATTCCTAACTATTTTAATTTTTACTTGTTTTACTTATTTGTTATTATTACTAACCCTTTTTTTTTTTTTGTTATTAACTTACTAACAACTAACTTTTAATATTATTATTGTTACTAACCTTTTAATTTTTGCATTATTACTAACTTTTATAATTGTTGTTAACAATTAATTAACTTTTTATTATTGTTGTTAATTAATTAATTTAATTAACTTGTCTAACTTTTTATTATTGTTGTTAATTAATTTAATTAACTTGTCTAACTTTTTATTATTTTTGTTAATTAATTAATTAACTTGACTAACTTTTTATTATTGTTGTTAATTAATTAATTTAATTAACTTGACTAAATTTTTATTATTGTTGTTAATTAATTAATTTAATTAACTTGACTAACTTTTTATTATTGTTGTTAATCAATTAATTTAATTAACTTGACTAACTTTTTATTATTGTTGTTAATCAATTAATTTAATTAAACTTGGCTAATTTTTTATTATTGTTGTTAATTAATTTAATTAACTTTGCTAACCTTTATTTTTATTTATTTTTAAAGAGGATAGGCAAAAAGCCCCACTTTATTATTATATAATTTTTTTTTAATTTAATTCACCTTTACCCTTACTTAAATAAATAAATGAAAATTAAAAGAAGATTATTTTTTAATTAATTATTAAGCCTAATAAAAATAATTTTTTAAAAAGCCAATTATTTTTATTTTTATTTTATAAATTGAATAATTATTTAAATAATAAATAACTTTCACAAAAAAAAAAAAAAACTAAAAGAAAGATAAGAAAAAGATAAGAAAGATAAGAAAAAGATAAAAAAAGAAAAGAAAGAAAGAAAAGAAAGAAAAGAAAAAGAAAAGAAAAGAAAAGAAAGAAAAGAAAGGAAAAATAAAACTAAAAGAAAGATAAAATCAAAAAGAAAGAAAAGAAAGAAAAGAAAAGAAAATATAAAGAATAAAAAATAAATTTTTTAGATTATTAATAAATCTAAAAACAAAAGACTTACAAATTAGTAATAATAAATTCCATAAAAATAATAATTATATAACTAACAATTAATTAAAGTAATTTCCATATCCGGATGATCCAGCAGGATCTACGGTTTGGAAAATAACAAACTTTCAAAATAAATAAATTAAATAAAAAGATAAAAATCCATATTTTTACGATATGGATTAAAATTTTCACCAAATTCCGTGTCCAAATGACTCGGCAGAGTCCATGGTTCGGAATAAAAATCTTCCGTGTCCAAATGACTCGACAGAGTCCATGGTTCGGAAGTATAAAATTCTATACAAATTAATTACCAAAAATCCACGTCCGATTAATTCAGTTAAAAATTCTAGATTGAAAATTAACTGAAATTTATTTAAAAGCAAAGCGAAACAAAATTAAAATCAACTAAGGTGCCAATTTTTGGGCGTTTTAACAAAGTTGTTTTAACGTAACCGTACTCCCGAACCCCCGAACTCTCGCAGACCAATATTTAAGGTGACCAATCGACCTAGGTAAACAGATTGGTGGCGACTCCAGAAAACCCGACGTTGCTACAGCTTGGCGACTCCGCTGGGGAATGTCGATGTTAGTGAGTCAAGCCTACAAGTTGATTTATTTTGATTTGCTTTGCTTATATTTATGTGGATTTATATGTTATATTTACTTAGGTAAACATGCATTATGCATTCACAATATGAAGCTCTATACCCGAGCTTCTTCAAAGCGAACACGTTCTTTCTAAGCGGAATTGGTGTTGCTGTCCTTGTGAGGCCATGGTCTCCAAGCCTTCACCGGTTTCAAAGTAGCAAAGTAGTGTATTGCCTTCTGAGACGGTTAGTCTCTGCATGGGCCCACGAAAAGCTACGACTCGAATTAATCCATTCCTTACATAAACCCTAGAGGGTAAGGAATCGGGCCGTCACTATAATTTAGTGACGGGATTCGGGAACTATCCCTTGCCTTTTTGATAAGCCACCTTATGCATATAGAACTCCCCACTTAACCATAGAACTGACCATAGTATTCCTCCCATTTACCAACGCCATAAGCATATCCTTGTTATGCTGTGTTGTTGCTCTACACTTTTATTTTCGTATTTATGGTTTTAACTCATTTTTCCATAATAGTTCATGAGTTGTTAATTGCTATTTAAGTTATTAATAAACTTATCTTTCTTTTGTTATACTTCTGTTTTGTGCAAATATTCTTCATGCATCAAAACCACGCATCAAACTATGCTAACTTTTTGGTCTTTTTAATAACAACTAAAAGTCTTGAAGTTCCACGATAGTGGATAATCAAATTCACTCATCGCATACATCCATTACATTAATCACGTGCATATAAAGTCTGATAAAAACATAATCTCATTGCATACATCCATTACATTAATCACATGCATATAAAATCTGATAAAAATAATCTCATTGCATGTATTCCATTACATCAATCACGTGCATATAAATTTTGATAAAAAAAACATAATCTCATTATGTATTGCATGCATCCATTGCATCAATCATATACATGTAAAATCTAGTAAAATGAATCTCACTTTAAAAAGGTAAAATTGGACCTCAACACCGATATCCAACTCGGCTCCAAACAAGACTAATGGCAGAACAAACCGAAGGACGTCTTATAGATATAGAGTCCAAGATAAAAAATATGGCCGGAGCAATTCCCTCCTCATTACACCAAAAAATGAAATTCATTATTGACAGAAAGTTAATCACAGTTTTGGCTGAAGAAAGCATTCTGCTATCACCTATATCAACGGTAGCAAAGACCAAGTAGCCTCATCTTCCAAGTTGGAATGACCCAAATGCCAAATATGATTATCAAAAAGGTTCAATTGGACATTCAACTGAAAATTCTGTCATATTGAAACTCAAGGTCCAACAGTTGGTCGAGTTCAAGTTGCTAGGCCCGATGTGATTGGTAATTGAAAGTGAAGATTTTGAGCTGGAATTACATTGATTTTGGAAGGGCTCCAAGTCAGATCTGACCTAACAGTCCGCACACACTTTTGAATGACTGGGAATCCTTTGAATAAACTTGTATCTTTGAAAGCTTGCAAAAGTAATCTAATAGTAGAAATCTCCTAGATTTAGTCCAGAATCTAGGGTGTAGTCTTTGTTAAATGGACACCTGCTATTCTTTTTCTGGTACAACAAAAAGATGTGTGTGGCAACGTCGGGTTTTCTGGAGTCGCCACCAATCGGTTTACTTAGGTCGATTGGTCACCTTAAAATTGGTTTGCGAGAGTTCGGGAATCGGGAGTACGGTTACGCTAAAACAATATTGTTATAGCGCCCAAAATTGGCACCTTAGTTGATTTTAATTTTGTTTTACTTTGCTTTTAAAAATTTTCAGTTAATTTAGATATTTTAACTGAATTAGTCAAAAATGTGGATTTTGGTAATTAATTCGGGTAAAATTTTATACTTCCGAACCATGGACTCTGCCGAGTCATTTGGACACGGAATTTTGGTGAAATTTTAAACAATTTTATCCATATTGTAAAAATATGGATTTTTATCTTTTTATTTAATTTATTTAATTTTTAAAAAAAAAGTTTGATATTTTCCAAACCGTAGATCCTGCTGGATCATCCGGATATGGAAATTGATTTAATTTATCGTAATTATTTAATTCTTATTATTATGAAATTAATTTTTAAATGATAATTTTGTTCATGAATGATTTTTAATACAAATTAAAAATTTATCTTTTTTTTTTTAACTTTCTTTCTTTTTCTTTTTCTTTTTTTACTTATTTTTACTTTCTTTTTTTTTCATTTTCTTTCTTTTATCTTTCTTTATCTTTATCTTATCTTTCTTTTTTTTTTCTTTTCTTTTTTTTTCTTTTATCTTTCTTTATCTTTTCTTTTATTTTTCTTATCTTTTCTTTTATTTTTCTTATCTTTTCTTTTATTTCTTTCTTTTTTTATCTTTTATTTCTTTCTTTTATTTTTATCTGATTTTTCTTGTTTAATGAAGGATATTTATTATTTAAAGAATTACTCAATTTATAAAAGAATTGAAAAAAATTATTAATTTTTATTTAATAAGAAGTTAATTTAAAGGAATTAAAGAGTTTAAAAATAAAAAAAAAACTTTGATCATGGTACGGGGCGTTGTTACTCAGCCAGACCCTCTTCACCAGGTGAAGCAGCTCAAAAGCGGGCACGAGACAGTTTCCAGCCAATATACCATGAACTAAATTTTTTTTTTTTATAAAAGATTAACCAAAAGTAATTGTTTAATTAAGAAAATCAAAACTTTATATGTATATTTTAAACAAAAGAAGAAAAGTTTTGATATTTATTTAATTTGTTTTGGAATAAAAGATTATTTAACCAAAAATTTATATGTATTTTAAAACAAAAGTTTTGATATTTATATTTTTTTTGTTTTCTTTTTGTTTAATGAAAGATTTTTTTTAATTTATATCTCTGAAAATATCTAATTAATAAGTATAAAATATTTAAGAGAAAATTCAATTTTTTTTTGTTATTTATTTTTTTATTTTTTTTGAAATTATTTGACTAAAATTTTTATAAAGGAAACAAAAAGTTATATTTTTTTATTATTTTAAAAGGAATAAAATATTACTGAATAAAATATTAACTCAAAATTTTTATTCTTTTTATTCTTTTTATTAATAAAGAAAACTAAAAAATGATATATTAATAGATAATTAATATATTAGTCTAAAGTTTTTCTTATTTTTTTTATAAAGAAAAATTTATTTATATATTTTATTTGAAAAATATTTCCAAGCCATGGATCCTGGCCGATATTTGGTCATGGAGTTTTAATTTTTTATTTCATTAATTATTAATTTTAAAGATGTATTAAAAAAATGATTTATTTATTTATTTATTTTATTTTTGAATTATTTCATTACGTTTGTTTATTAAAAGGAATAAAAAATTTGTTTCAAAATAAAAAAAAAGTAATTTTTATTAGCCTTTAGAAAATTATTGACATAAAATTTCTTTTTTTTATCTTTTAGTTAAAAAATTCAATTAATAAAGTGGGGCTTTTTGGCCATCCACTTTAATAACACAATAATAATAAAAGTTAGCACAATTAATATAGTTAGATTAGTTGGATTAGTTAGTTAATAACAATAAAAAAAGGTTAGTAAAAGTTAGATTAAATTAATTAACAACAATAATAAAAATTAGCCAAGTTTAATTAAATTAATTGTTAACAACAATAATAAAAGTTAGCCAAGTTTAATTAAGTTAATTAATTAACAACAATAATAAAAGAGTTAGCCAAGTTAATTAAGTTAATTAACCAAGTTAATTAAATTAATTAATTAACAACAATAAAAAAAGTTAGTAAGTTAGTTGTTAGTTGTTAGTTGTTAATAACAACAATAAAAGAAGGGTTAGTAATAAACAAATAATAAACAAACAAGTAAAAATTAAAAAGGTTAGTAATTAATTCTGCAAGAACAAAATAAAAAAGTTAGTGACTCAATAGAAAGAAATTGAAAAGTTGAATGATTAAATGAGAGTTTACCCTTTTAAAATCAATTTTTGAATTTTATGGAAACAGGGAAGCGACGACGAACGCAGGCGTGGCTGGGCGTGCAGGGGAGCAAGGGAGGAGGGGAGGGAGGCTGACGCGAGGGCGGCGTGCCAGGCGAGGCGGTACGGCGGCAGGACGGCGACGGGCGAGGCGGCACGGCGGCGGGACGACAACGGGCGAGGCAGCACGGCGGCGGGACGGCAACGGGCGAGGCGGCACGACGGCGGGACGGCGGTGGCGACGGCGGGGGAAGCGGTGGAGATGGCGTGACTGGTGGAAAAAGGGGAAAACGGCAAGGGGGAAGACGGGGACCAAAGCTTTACTAAAAAAACTTTTGAGATTTTCTGGAGAAAGGGAGGAGAGCCAGGGACAAGGGTTGTGGTTTTCTCTTTTTCTAAAACGGAGCTCTAAGCTTTTCCTCTATTTTTTTCTGTGTTCATCACTGAATTTGGGGGGGTATTTATAGAAGGAGCTTGGCTGAACTGCTGACGGATAAATTAATAAAAAATTTCAAACTTATCTTTTAAATTGGTAAAATGACAGTTTCAGTCCTTTACGTTACTCCAGCTCTGGATAAGCTCAGAAGCTTCTGATTTTGACAATTTTAACGTTTTCTGTCAATTTGGGCCAGAAACGTCCGTTTAGGCCCAAAATTGACGCGAAAAATTACCCAAAGCTCCTGAAACTTTCAGAATTTGTCAATTTTGTCCGAAACTTCTCAATTTTGTCATTTTTACCTCAAACTTTTAATTTTTTTGTCATTTTTTCTGAAAATTTATTTTTATTTCAAACACATACATATTCACACATATATTATTTTAAATCAAATCTTCTCAAAATAAAAATATATTTTAAACTAATTAACATAATTAAAATTTTTTAGCAATAATAATAATAATAATAATTTTTTAATTAGTTTTTTTCTTTTTTAAATTTTTTTTAAAAAAAAGGCCGGACGAAATTGGGTGTCAACAGCTGCCCCCCTTTGCATGCTTCATGGGACATGATGTATGCAAAGTAGTTACCAAATTTCGTCCGTCTTAGCTAGCCATTGAGAACCTTCTCGCCGCCTAAACTATGTGGTTAAGGAAAATTTTTTTAGAGCCTCTGCGATAAGAACTCTCCTATCGTTGAAGGGAAAATTTGATAATTTTGAGGTTAAGGGTCCTACCTTAGAACCTCGACAATAGGAACTCTTCTATCGTTTGAAGGAAAATTGATTGTTTTGAGGTTAAGGGTCCTACCTTAGAACCTCGACGATAGGAACTCTCCTATCGTTTGAAGGAAAATTGTTTGAATGAGGTTAAGGGTCCTACCTTAGAACCTCGACGATAGGAACTCTCCTATCGTTTGAAGTAAAATTGATGATTTTGAGGTTAAGGGTCCTACCTTAGAACCTCGACGACAGGAACTCTCCTATCGTTTGAAGGAAAATTGATTGTTTTGAGGTTAAGGGTCCTACCTTAGAACCTCGACGATAGGAACTCTCCTATCGTTTGAAGGAAAATTGATGATTTTGAGGTTAAGGGCCCTACCTTAGAACCTCGATGATAGGAACTCTCCTATCGTTTGAAGGAAAATTGATGATTTTGAGGTTAAGGAAAATTCTTTTAACCTCGACGATAGGACTTTCCTATCGTTTGAAAATTTGATGATTTTGAGGTTAAGGGCCCTACCTTAGAACCTCGACGATAGGAACTCTCCTATCGTTTGAAGGAAAATTGATGATTTTGAGGTTAAGGGTCCTACCTTAGAACCTCGACGATAGGAACTCTCCTATCGTTTGAAGTAAAATTGATGATTTTGAGGTTAAGGGTCCTACCTTAGAACCTCGACGACAGGAACTCTCCTATCGTTTGAAGGAAAATTGATTGTTTTGAGGTTAAGGGTCCTACCTTAGAACCTCGACGATAGGAACTCTCCTATCATTTGAAGTAAAATTGATGATTTTGAGGTTAAGGGTCCTACCTTAGAACCTCGACGACAGGAATTCTCCTATCGTTTGAAGGAAAATTGATTGTTTTGAGGTTAAGGGTCCTGCCTTAGAACCTCGACGATAGGAACTCTCCTATCGTTTGAAGGAAAATTGATGATTTTGAGGTTAAGGGCCCTACCTTAGAACCTCGATGATAGGAACTCTCCTATCGTTTGAAGGAAAATTGATGATTTTGAGGTTAAGGAAAATTCTTTTAACCTCGACGATAGGACTTTCCTATCGTTTGAAAATTTGATGATTTTAAGGTTAAGGGCCCTACCTTAGAACCTCGACGATAGGAACTCTCCTATCGTTTGAAGGAAAATTGATGATTTTGAGGTTAAGGGTCCTACCTTAGAACCTCGACGATAGGAACTCTCCTATCGTTTGAAGTAAAATTGATGATTTTGAGGTTAAGGGTCCTACCTTAGAACCTCGACGACAGGAACTCTCCTATCGTTTGAAGGAAAATTGATTGTTTTGAGGTTAAAGGTCCTACCTTAGAACCTCGACGATAGGAACTCTCCTATCGTTTGAAGGAAAATTGATGATTTTGAGGTTAAGGGCCCTACCTTAGAACCTCAATGATAGGAACTCTCCTATCGTTTGAAGGAAAATTGATGATTTTGAGGTTAAGGAAAATTCTTTTAACCTCGACGATAGGACTTTCCTATCGTTTGAAAATTTGATTGAATGAGGTTAAGGAACTCTCCTTGAACCTCGAGCAAAATTTATATGAAAGCAATTAGAATTGGAATAATTTTCTTCGAAAGTGTGAATTTGCATAATAGGCGAGTGCGAAACTTTAGACTTCGATAAAATGAGTGAATCTTGATGATAACAATATCGCTAACAAATTATGTAAAGGGAACGTATGTTTGGAATCAATATCCAAGGTTCATCTAATATTTTCTTCAGTAAATATAGATTCGCTTGAGAGATATGTCATCCAAATAAGGTTGAAGCTTAACTATCCCAAAATGTTATGCCTAGTAGACCTAATAGGATGCGTCTCAAGAGCAATAAAAATTACTCTTTACTCAGCCATTCCAACCTAAAGGCATTGTCCTATGGTTTTAATATCAGCATGGACGAGACTATCTTATAAGATAAAAAAAGAAATTCCCTAAAAGAAAAACTAAAACACGAAAGAAAATGCTGATAATAAAACTAAAGGATAAGCAAAACGGATCGGATCACTTCTTCTTCCACAATATTTCAACAGGGTTAGTAGAGGACTATTATGGGATCGAACTGTTCGGGAAAGACTGTCGCGTCCAGTCTATCTGAATCATTGCTGGATCTGGTTCAGGAACAAAAGCTTGTATTTTATCTAGCAATTCTTCAGCAGTTGTTGCGGATATTATGATTCGCCGTGCCACTCTTGATATAAAATTCTTCTGCATAGCATAATCCATAAAAGCTATCAGACCTGTAAAGAAATTGTTAACATTTAAAAGCCCAATGGGTTTCTTATGCAAATTAAGTTGGGCCATGGAAGCAATTTGAAAGACTTCTCCCAATGTGCCAAAACCACCTGGTAGAGCGATAAAAGCATCAGCATTTAAAAGCATTTGTAACACACGCTCTTGTAAATTTTTAACCACTAATTCTTCTCCAATCGTGCCCCCAGAAATAAATTTCAGAGGTCCAGGGATAATGCCCAGAACTTGACTTCCTCCTAGAGATGCTGCTGATGCTACACCTCCCATTAATCCGACACTACCTCCTCCATAAACTAAATGTATTTTTCGCTCAGCTAATACTCTACCCAAATGGTTGGCTGCTTTTAAATACTCTTCATCTTTTCCAGGAAAAGCCCCAGAAAATACACAAATACTTCGGGATTTACGAGTTGGGGTTTTCTCCATTCCTATCCTTACCCTTGTGAGAAAAGCGGATATATTTATAGAGATGAAGAGATAAGGCAATAATTTTATTTTTCAAGAATGGATACATTATTGCCAGCTATTCATAGTAGTCACGGGTATGACTCTGGTCAGGTATGGGTACACTATCGTTAAAAGAGGAGGAAAATTTTCAAAATAGCTGCTAGCATGTACAGTAGTCACGACTGTAGCTTATGTCAGGAGTAGGTACATGATTGTCGGATGAGAAGGAAAATTTCAAAAGTGGCAGGTATATACAGTAGTCATAATTATAGCTCATGTCAGGAGTGGATACATTATGGGAGGAAAATTTCAAAAGCGTCAGCTAGCATGTACAGTATCGTGACTATGGCTTATGTCAAGAGTGGATACATTATTGCTGAAAGAGGAGGAAAATTTCAAAAGCGACAGCTAGCACGTACAGTAATCGTGACTTTGGTTCATGTCAGGAGTGGATACATTATTACCAAAAGGGGAGGAAAATTTCAAAAGCGACAGCTAGCACGTACAGTAATCGTGACCTTGTTCCGTCTTCTACTGGCTTTGCGTCCAGTAACGGCTTCAATGCTTTCTATGAATCAGTGATTTGCATCTCATCTAGCTTTTTCACAAACTGGCAAACAGGGTCGTTTAGGGTCAGATTCCCAAGACTGTAACGTTCTCGTTCTTTTTGGAGAATTATCCATAATCCAACAACCTCAAATTGCACTATTCCGCAAGAATGCGCTTCAAGAACCTCTCGGATATCTTCCAGAGATTTCTTACGCAAGCCATTCTTGATGAATTTTATTCTATCATTACGATTTCTGGTGATCACTCCTGGAGAACGACATTTATTGCCGCAAATCCATCATCCACAATTATGACAAACGCCTAGCCTCTTTGCTCTTCTTTTTTTGGCATAAGCACTTTTACCAAAGCCAGGCATACGGGGAAAGAACGCTTCTGGAACTTCACCAGCTGAACGAACCTTAGCTTCAATTAGCCACCGCACATTATCAGGAATGCCTTTGTGCATAAATAGTCGGAATCGTTCACATCTAGCTTGATAAACCTTTTTAAGAACATTTATTGGGAAAGAAGGGAAATATTTTCGTAGAGCAGAAAGAGAAGGCTCCATTGATGAAGGAGGCATTTAAGAGAAAAAGAAAGAAATTAGTGATTGTAGGAAATGGAAATAACTGACTTTGGGAGTTATGGAGTACCGTATCCAGAAGGAAGAACACGCATTTATGGTGATGAAAGGATAATGCGTTTATTACACGAAAGGATAATGCGTTTATTACACTTACGGAAGTAAGTACATTATTGCCAAAAGAAAAGACAAATGACAGCTTATATGTACAGCAATCATGACTGTGGCTCTCATCTTCCACTAGTTTATGTCTAGTAATGGCTTTAATGCCTTCATAAGTCGGGGATTTGCTTCCCATCCAGTTTTCTCACAAACTGGCAAACAGGGTCATTAAAAGTTAGATTTCCAAGACTGTAACGATCCTGCTCTTTACGGAAAGTCCACCATAAATCCATAATTTCCCATTGCACTATTTCACAAGAATGTGTTTCAAAAGTTAATAGGATATCATCCAAAGATTCCTTACGCAGACCGTTCTTGATGAATTTTCTTTTATCTTCATGATTTCTGGAGATGTATCCTAAAAAGCGACATTTAGTATTACAATTCCATCGTCCACATTTATGACAGACACCTAGCCTCTTTGCTCTTCGCTTTTTGGCATAAGCGCTTTTACCAAAGCCGGGTATACGGGGAAAGAACGCTTCTGGAACTTCACCAGCTGAACGAACCTTAGCTTCAATTAGCCACCGCACATTATCAGGAATGCCTTTGTGCATAAATACTCTGAATCGTTCACATCTGGCTTGATAAATCTTTTTAAGAACATTTATTGGGAAAGAAGGGAAATATTTTCGTAGAGCAGAAAGGGAAGGCTCCATTGATGAAGGAGGCATTTAAGAGAAAAAGAAAGAAATTAGTGATTGTAGGAAACGGAAATAACTAACACATATTTATAGTGATGAAAGGGATAATGCGTTAATTACACTTACAGAAGCAAGTACATTATTGTCAAAAGAAAAGACAAATGACAGCTTATATGTACAGGAATCATGACCGTGACTCTCATCTTCTACTGATTCATGTCCAGTAATGGCTTCAATGCCTTCTATAAGTCGGGGATTTGCTTCCCATCTAGTTTTCTTACAAACTGACAAACAGGGTCGTTTAAAATCACATTCCCAAGACTGTAACGGTTTCGTTCTTTATGGTAAGTCCTCCATAAACCGATAATTTCACCTTGCACTTTTCCACAAGAATGCGTTTCAAGAGTCTCTCGGATATCTTCCAGAGACTCCTTACGCAGACCATTCTTAATGAATTTTCTTTTATCTTCACGATTTATGGAGATGTATCCTAAAGAGAGACATTTAGTATTACAATTCCATCGCCCACATTTATAACACACGCCTAGTCTCTTTGCTCTTCGCCTTTTGGCATAACGGCTTTTACCTAAACCGGGCATGCGGGGCATAAATGCATCTGGAACTTCACCCGCCAAACGGACCTTAGCTTCAATTATCCACTGCACATTATCGGGAATGCCTTTGCGTGTAAAAACTCTGATTCTTTCACATCTAGCAAGGTAGATCTTTTTAAGGACTTTTAGTGGGAGGGAAGGAAAGTATTTTCGCAGTACAGAAAGAGTAGAATTCATTGATGAGAGAAGAATTTGAGAGAAGAGGGAAATGAATCAGTTATTGCAGGAAACTGGAATAACCGACTTTAGAAGTCACGGGGTATCTTATCTGTTGTTTAATCAGAAGGAAGAACACGCATTTATAGTGATGAAAAGGGATAACGTGTCGATTACACTTAGGGGAGCATGTACATCTGTCAAAAGAAAATGCAAATTTTTCCAAATATAACAAACTGTATGTACAGTAATTGTGACTGTGGCTCACATCTTCCACTGGTTTTACGTCCAGTAACGGCATTAACGGCTTCTATGAGTCGAGGATCTGCTTCCCATCCAGCTTTCTTACAAACCGGCAAACAGGGTCGTTTAAAGTCAGATTCTCGGGACTGTAACGGTCTCGTTCTTCATGAAAAATACTCCATAAATCAAGAATTTCACGTTGCACAGATCCACAAGAATGCGTCTCAAGAGTCAATTGGATATCATCCAATGAGTCCTTACTCAAGCCATTCTTGATGAACCGTATTTTATCTTCTCGATTATTGGAGATCATTCCTAAAGAACGACACCTAGTTTTACAAGTCCACCTACCACATTTATGGCAGACTTGTAATCTTTTCGCTCTTCTTTTTCTGGCATAAGAACTTTTGCCAACACCAGGCATGTAAGATGCAAATGTCTCTGGGATTTCACCTGCCAGACGAACCTTGGCTTCGATTAACCACCGTACATCTTCAGGTATTCCTTTGTGCATCAGAGCTCTTAATCGTTCACAGCGAACTCGGTAGATCTTTTTTAGGATGTTCATTGGGAGAGAAGGGAAATACTTTCGCAAGGCGGAAAAAGTAGGATCCATTTTCTAGGAGGAAGTAAAAGAAAGAAGGGGTGAAGGTATCAGTTATTATGGGCAACTGAGAGAACCGACTTGAGAGTCACGGAGTACCGTATCCGCCGTTTAACCGGAAAAGTGGATCCTACTTTATTTTAGTATCATAGATATTTCTTATCTTTGATATCTCATCAGGCATGACATTGATCCAGTCCTTGATTATTGAATCCATTGTCTGCTTTCGACGACAATATTTCTCGATATCCGCACTTATCTTTGACCATAGCTATTTCTTATCTTGGATACCGCTAAGCTGGCGTCAATTCTGTCCATCCCGGTGTAGCCTCGATTATTGAATTGATTACCAGGATTTTGACAATATTGTCTACTTTATCCTTGAATTGCTGATGGGGCTGGGTCCACTATATCAGCTGTGCATCCAGCGGTAGATTGGTAAAAACGGATGTCACTGAGACGTCAGCTTATACTGCTGTGACTGTGCGGTGGATACGCTTCCCATTTGATCCTTGTTCTGTATGCCATGCATGCATGATGTGAAATGCATGAATGCAGAGCATGTGTAACTGATGGATTTATTTTTTTATATCTTTGCTTTACTGGATCCTCTTTGTAATTGCCTTCTATCGTTGAATCTCTTTATGCTTTCCAACTGTTGTCCATTGTTTCACTTTCCAGCTGTTGTTCATTGTCTTGCTTTCCAGCTGTTGTTCATTGTCTCGCTTTCCAGCTATTGTCCATTGTCTCAAAAGCCTAACTCTTTTCAAAAATCTTCTTTCCTTGATTTGTTCTTAAATTTTGGCTTCAATTTCCTTAATGTCCGCCTCGTACTTTATGCCTCTCTGGATAATTGTCCCTGTTGAGATATTCGTGAGTATGATTCTTTCTTGCTGACATGGACGTGTTAAGACTTCTGAAGCGATCATTCAGGCTACCACCAAGGCTATCTCCCAAAGATTTGTTACTCCTTCTTCTTTGTTAGCCTATGTTCTGTGCCGCTCGCAAAGCAGGACCTCAATCTTACCTGTTTTAATTCATAAAGCTTATCAAAGTAATCTACGGTCTTTGTTTTTTCTAAGTTTTAATTATTACTATTCTTCCTTCAAAAGTCATAATTTATTGCACACTTAAGGCTAGTAAGAATGTGAGATTTGAAGGAAAAGAACTGGATAGAAGCGACTTTAGCATTTTGAACGTGAGAATCTAAGGTAAGTTAAAGAAAATTGGCTTTTTATTTATGGGTAATATGAAAATCTTGGGTACAGATAGATAATGAAAGTGTAAGAGAAGAAAGCTCTCTTTGACAACTTTGATCAAATAAACTTTGGTAACCCTGTATCCACTTCTCCCCTTCTGTTTGAAAATTTCTTCATTATGCAAAGTATTTCTTTACTGCATCCGAATTTACTGGCTTCGGTAATTCTCGTCCATCCATTTCTGTCAGAATTAGTGCCCCTCCTGAAAATGCTTTCTTCACGACATATGGCCCGTCATAATTTGGTGTCCATTTTCCTCTTGAATCATGTTGCATGGGTAAAATTTTCTTGAGCACTATGTCACCCTCGTGAAATTGTCGTGGGCGAACCTTTTTGTTGTAAGAACGAATCATCCTTCTTTGATAAAGTTGCCCATGGCAGAGGGCTATCATTCTTCTTTTATCAATTAGATTTAATTGCTCGTATCTAGCTTTGACCCATTCTGCTTCTCTTAATTGAGTATCCATTAGTACCCTTAATGAAGGAATTTCAACTTCGATGGGCAATACAGCCTCCATACCGTATACCAGAGAAAAAGGTGTTGCTCCAGTATAAGTACGGGTAGAAGTTCTATAAGCATGTAGTGCAAAAGGTAACATCTCATGCCAGTCCTTGTAAGTGACGATCATCTTTTCAACAATTCTCTTGATATTTTTATTGGCCGCTTCTACTGCACCATTCATCATTGGTCGATAAGGTGCCGAATTGAGATGTTTGATTTTGAACTGCCGGCACAAAGTCTGCATCATTGCATTGTTCAGGTTCGTGGCATTGTCTGAGATGATACATTCCGGCGGCCCATAGCGACAAATGATTTCTTTCTTAATGAACCGGCATACCACCTTTTGAGTCACACTTGCATATGACATAGCTTCTACCCATTTAGTGAAGTAGTCAATTGCCACTAGGATGAATTTGTGACCATTGGAAGCTTTAGGGGTAATGGCTCCAATGACGTCAATTCCCCACATGGCAAAAGGCCAAGGTATTGCTGTTACATTAAGAGGGGTGGGTGGAGCTTGGATCTTGTTGGCATATATTTGACATTTGTGACATTTTCTCACATGATTAATACAATCACTTTCCAATGTGAGCCAATAGTAGCCAGCCCTCATTATTTGTCTTGCCATGGTATGACCACTAGTGTGTGCTCCACATATTCCAGAATGAACTTCTTCCATGATCTTTCGTGCTTCATGAGTATCTACACAGCGAAGTAGCATCGAGTCTGGGGTTTTCTTGTAGAGTATGTCTAGGTTTAAAAGAAAACCCATTGACAATCTTCGTAGAAATTTCTTGTCATTTTCTGATGCTTCTAGTGGATATGTTCGTTCTTGGAGGTATTTCTTGATATCATGATACCAAGGCTTTCCATCCAATTCTTCTTCGATGCTCATGCAATAAGCTGGAGAATCTATTATTTTCATCTCGAACATAGGAGTATGCTCAGGGTCGCTTATCTTGTACATAGCAGCCAAAGTAGCTAAAGCGTCTGGGATTTGATTATCTTCCCTTGGAAGATGATGGAAACTTATACTATTAAATCTTCGAGTCATGTCTAGTATAAGCTTTTGGTAAGGGATTAATTTTGAATCTCTTGTCTCCCATTCTCCATTGATTTGATATATGACTAATGCGGAATCCCCATAGACTCGGAGATCTCGCACTTTCAAATCCAATTCCATTTGGAGTCCCATAGCACATGCTTCATACTCTACTATATTGTTGGTACAAGGAAATGTAATTTTTGCTGTGAGGGGAAACTGCTCTCCGCTTGGAGAGATGAGTATAGCTCCGATCCCTTGTCCCAAAGCATTAGATGCTCCATCGAATGCCATTTTCCATGTTTCATTTTCTTCATCGACTTCCTGTTCTATTGTCATTATATCTCCATCAGGAAAGTCCATTCTCATGGGCTCATAATCCTCCAATGCTCTATCAGCCAGATATTCAGCGATCACACTTCCTTTTACGGCCTTTTGGGTGACATACTGTATGTCGTATTCAGATAACAGCATTTGCCATTTTACAATCCTGCCTGATAAAGCGGGTTTCTCGAAAATGTACTTAATGGGATCAGTCTTGGAGATCAGCAATGTTGTGTTGTTGAGCATGTAGTGTCGTAGTCGATGTGCTACCCATGCAAGGGCACAACAGGACTTTTCTACTATTGAGTATTTAGCTTCATATGTGGTAAGCTTTTTGCTCAAATAGTAAATTGCATGCTCCTTCTTGCTTGTCTCATCACGTTGACCCAATACGGATCCTAATGAAGAATCCTGTATGGATAAATATAGAATCAACAGTTCTCCGGATCGAGGTGGTATCAAGACTGGTGGATTTGATAGATATCGTTTGATTTTCTCGAACGCTTCTTGGCATTCGTTATTCCACTCAATCGGATTGTTCTTCTTTAGTGATTTGAAAAGCGGTTCACACTTGGACGTCAATTGTGATATGAACCTTGCTATGAAGTTGATTCTACCCAGAAAACTTCTTACTTGTTTTGGAGTCTTCGGGGGTTGCATTTCTTGTATCGCTTTGACTTTACTCGGGTCAACTCGAATCCCGTCCTTGCTGACCATGAAACCCAATAACTTTCCTGAAGAGGCTCCAAAAGTACATTTGGCAGGATTCAACTTCAATTGATATTTGCGAAGTCTATCGAATAGTTTTCTTAGCACTTTTAGATGCCCCCCAGCAGTGAAAGTTTTGGCGATCATGTCATCCACATATACTTCAATTTCTTTATGCATCATGTCATGGAACAACGTGACCATGGCTCTTTGATATGTAGCACCAGCATTCTTTAACCCGAAAGGCATCACCTTATAGTAGAAGGTACCCCAAAGGGTAATAAAAGCAGTTTTTATCATGTCATCTGGATCAAGTTTGATTTGATTGTATCCAGAAAAACCATCCATGAAGGAAAAGTAGGAGTTTCCTGCGGTATTATCCACCAGTGTATCAATATGAGGAAGTGAGAAGTTATCTTTAGGACTGGCTTCGTTCAAAGGCCGGTAGTCCTGACAAACTCTTAGTTTCCCACTTTCTTTCTTTTCGACTGGGACAATGTTAACCACCCATTCTGTATATTCAGCGACCCCAAGGAATCCTGCATCCCACAGCTTTCGAATCTCATCTTTTACTCTTAAGATTAACTCCGGCTTTAATCTTCGTAACTTCTGTCTGACAGGCTTCACCCCAGGCTTCAAGGGTATTTTGTGTAGTACTATGTCTGAGCTTAAGCCGGGCATATCTTGGTATGACCAGGCGAATACATCCACATATTCTTTCAATAAATGGACTAATTCTTCTTTTTCTTCAGGAGGGAATAAAGTGCCAATCTTGACTTCTTTTACATCCTGACTATCTCCCAGGTTGAATACCTCAGTTGGTTCTTGACTTGTTGCTCTTTCTTTTTCATCTCGCTCAATCATTTTTAATAGCTCAGGAGATACTTGAAGATCTTCGTCATCCGAGTCGGTAGTGTTTACAGGATTATCAAAGTTCATTCTTTCATTGTCATCAAAGAGAGTTTTGGGTCTGCATTATCCAGAGAGAAAAGAAAGAGAAAAAAAAAATGGCACGAATGAGATGGATGCAAACTGGTACTTTATTTACAATGTGCATAAATCACAACTTTATTGGAATAAAAAGCAATAACTAAAAGGTTCACTTAAACAAAGACTACACCCTATTGATTGAACCTTTCTTTAGGAGGTTTTTACTATTAGATTACTTTGGAAAGCTTTGAATTATAACAGGCAGTTCTATCGCCTCCCAATTGTTCAGCACATCCCGTGGGCCACAAGGTTGAGCGAGCTCCTCCTCTTCAGGTGAATCGCTGATGATTGCCTGAATAGAAAGACTTTCAAAAGACTTGTTGATGTTGATAGTCAGCTTGCTTTCATTGTCATTTTGCGGAATGAGACCACCACTCACGAACGTTTCGGTGATTTCAGGGATATCCAGATTTCTTTCCTGGAGAGGATGCCCTGTTAATCGTGCAATCCTCTTTTCTCTCTTTTCAGCTATTGCCTTCATTTTATCATGTCTTGTCGGTGTGAAGCCTAGGCCGTATTTCCCTTCATTTGCGGATATTTTCAATGGCTCTGGGATTCCTTGTAAATCTTGTCCCAAACCTAACCCCGGTGAGTATCCTCCTTTTATCATGAGTTTGGCGACCATGCGACTTGTTTTAGAGATGTTAGGAATGGGTTCTTCTCCATATTCACTGACATAAGCAGCATTGACAATCTCAAAAGACCTGAAGGAGCAATCAGGTATATTTTCATTGACCTCAACATATTGAGCATCCGCAGGTCTAGATAGCAGAATGTCTTCTTCAGCAAAGACTGTGATTATCTTTCCTTCAATGATGAATTTCATTTTTTGATGTAATGAGGAAGGAATTGCTCCAGCCATATGGATCCATGGTCTTCCCAGTATACAAGTATAAGATGGAGAAATGTCCATGACTTGGAATGTGATATGGAAAAGACAGGGACCAATCCCAATTGGTAGCTCTATTTCTCCAACCACATCTCTCTTTGTTCCGTCAAATGCTCGAACAACAATATGACTGTTGTTGAGGTGTGATGGGTCTAAACCGATCTTATGTAAAGTTTCTAATGGCATTACATTTAGAGCTGATCCATTGTCGATCAGAACTCTAGCCATAATCCGATTTTTGTATTTAATCGAAATATGTAGAGCCTTAGAGTGACCCCTTCCTTCTGCTGGTATCTCATCGTCAGTGAATGTGATGAGATTTTGTGCCGTGATGTTGTTGACAAGGTGGTCAAAGTTGTTCACGGAGATATCTTGTTCAACATAAGCCTCATTCAGGACTTTGAGAAGAGCTTCTTGATGGGCATCAGAACTTAAGAGCAATGAAAGTATGGAGATCTTTGCTGGCAGACGGTTCAACTGCTCCACGATGCTGTATTCACTTTGCTTTATGAGTTTGAGAAACTCAGTAGCTTGTTCATCTGTTACTGCTCGAGGCATCTCTTGCTCTTTAGATGTGTTAATAGGTCCATTTGCTGGATCCGTAACATTCTTCTCTTGTTGGAGCTTGTTCATTTGCTCGGGAGAATAACACCGACCACTTCTAGTCATGCCCCCAACTTCTAACGGAGTTGATGTGATGTTAGAAGTATAGCCATAGTTCCATGGAACAGTTTTGTCTGATTTGTACGGGAATGGCTTTGGAACTTGAATTCTTAAAGGCTTGAGAGCAGATTTTGAGATTGGAATGACTAGTGGCCTTGGCATGATATTGACTTCTTGTTCTTTAATTATCACATTCACGTCATCCTCTTTATCTGACATAAAAACGATGATTTGGGAGGAGTCCATGAGACTTTGTAGACTTTTACGGAATTCTGGGCATTCTTGGATAGAATGACTCTTACTGTTATGAAAGTTGCACCATTCCTCATGCTCGACTTCTTTATTTCCAGAAGACTTTCCTATGATAATCCCTTCTTTCACAAGGCATGAATATACATGCTTAAGAGGGGTTATGATATCATTGACTGTTTTCTTCATCGGCCAGTATTCTTCCATCATATTGACTGGTTTGGCTTGATGAGGAGGCAATGGATTATGAGTGACGTTTGGTTCATCGGAAAAGTCCAACCACTTTGACTCAATTAATTGTTGGACTATACGCTTCAATGCTATGCAATTTTCGAGTCCGTGGCCCACGGCACCATCATGATATGGGCAATTTAGTTTAGGGTCATACCATGTTGGATATGGGGGTTCGAATGGCCTTGTGGGAATTGGGTGAATGAGTTGGCTCTGGATGAGTTTTGGATATAACTCAGTATAAGTCATGGGAATCGGTGCGAAAATTTCTCTTGGTCTTGGTGCAGGCATTGGAGGAGTCGGAACAGGTGGCCGTAACTGATTAGGCCTGTTGAGAGGATAATTGTTGGGTCTATTGGGAAGATAATCACTGGGCCTATTTGGAGGATAATCATTGGGCCTATTGGTAGGATAATAATTGGGCCTGTTGGCAGAATAGGATAGGCGAGGTCCGGTAGCCACGGTACCCACGAGGGGAATCCCTCTTCCTCGTCCGATTTGTTGTATTTCTTCATCTTTTCTTCTGGATGGTCCTCCTCTTTTCATAGGATCACTAAAGGACTCAGTAATCTTCCCGGTCCTGATACCATGCTCGATCCTTTCTCCAGACATGACTACGTCGGAGAAGTTAGTTGCCGCATTGCCAATAAGTTTGTCATAATATGGGTATTTCAGTGTCTGGACAAACAAAGTGACCATTTCTCTTTCTGTCATGGGTGGCTGTACTTGTGCAGCTAAGTCCCTCCATCGTTGGGCGTATTCCTTAAAAGTTTCTGTTTTTTTCTTCTCCATGTTTTGGAGAGTTTGGCGATCCGGAGCTAAGTCCATAACATGTTTATAGTTGCCGATGAAGGCCTGAGCAAGGTCATTCCAAGTTTTTATGTTTCTTGGACCTTGGCTTAGATACCACTGTAATGCTGATTTTGTGAGACTTTCCTGAAAAAGTGCGATCCACACCTTCTCATCTTTGGTAAGTGGTTGTAGTCTTCTGAGAAACAAAGTGATGTGAGTGATGGGATCACTCGTTCCATCGTATTTTACGAAATCTGGCACCTTAAAGTCCGAAAGGATTTCGACGTCTGGCACTAAGCAGAGATCATCCACTGAGAGAGATCCGAACATAGTACCTCCTTCAATGGCTCGCAGTCTCTTTTCTATCGTTTCGAGTTTTTGAGATTCTGCTTCTTCTTTTGGTAACATCTTCTTCTCTTCATGTACGGTGTCTTGTTTCAGGTGAACACTAGCAGACTGTCCTGGTTCTTGAAACAGGTTTTCTTGGACTGAGACTCGTTGCGGAGTGAATCCCGGAGGATAAGTGGGATCTTGTGCTTCTTTGATGGGGACTTGAGTTGCTTTCCCTTTGATTAATTCCATCAATTGTCTCATCTGTTCTGACATACTTTCAATCTTGGACTCCATCTCCATGAGACGTCCTTCGGCTTGTTCTGCCATTAATCTTGTTTGGAGTCGAGTTGAATATCGGTGTTGAGGTCCAATTTTACCCTTTTAAAGGAATATTTATTTTATTAGATTCTATGTGTGTATGATTGATGTGATGGATGCATGCATGAATATTGTAAATACTTGGTGAAAGAAGAACTATAATGGAATTTCTCAATTACATTCAGCAAAAGGTTTGTTTAAAAGAAACGACCCAAAGTACAATACTGCTTTCTGGCCTTAGATATGAACTTCATCATTCTTTGAACATTTACTGATGGAGTAGGACAGCTCAGTTCTTCTAACTCCTTGGCTTCTTCGCCCATTAGTTGGGCTTGTTCTGTAACTTTTCTGACTTCTACCAAAAATGTTTGCAATTGATCTTGAGAAAATCTGTATTGATCTTCCCAGTATCTGACTCTCATCTCTTTTTGATCGGTTTCATCAACCAATTGGGAGATGACTTGTTTTTGATATTCAACTTTCTCTTCGAGGAGTTGTGTTTTGTGACCGAGCTGTTGCATGTCAAGGAGCATCCTCTTGTTCTTCTCCTTTTCTTCCTCTAGTTCTTTCTCCAACTCTCTTTTCGCCAATTTTCTGATGACCTCTTCAGGTAGAACTATTCCTTCCTTCCGGTTATTTCTCCATTCATAATAAGCAGTGGGAGAAATAATAGGCCCCGACTTCAATATGAAAATTCTTTTCCACGCAACTGAAATACCCATTGCGAGCTTATTTGAATTTGGATCTTCGTGTGAAAATTCCAACTTACTCAGATTATGCGTCATGGGTATAAATTGCATGGACCCAAATTGTTTTCATACTTGAGCTGGGGCATAACTTGTTCCTCCCCATATACCTAAGAGAGGAACCCACGGGCAATTGCCGTAACGGTAGACAACGCGGGTGGAGGTAGACCAGGGGGCTCTCCATTCAATTTGGAATTCGGTGATGTTCTTGAAATAATCAACCCATGCTTCCTTGCTGTCGTGATGAATGGTTTCACTTTTCAAAAAGGCTTCGATTGGGATGAAGTCCTTTGAAAAGCGATTTCCAAAATGTTGCTTCTCACAAGGAAGGTGGCTTTTGATCCAAATGTTGAGGAGATGTGAACATCCTATGAATTTGCCCCCTCTTTGGCGACAAAAGTTTAATGCCCTGATAGTTTCACATAATATTACTGAGGTCGGATTTATTTGAGCATTGCAGATTTGCTCAAATAGTGTAATGATGTCTCCTTCAATGAATCCGACGATTCTTGGGAAGACTACCAGGCCATATATCGCCAAAGCGAAAAGCTTGCGTCGTTGATTTTTCTGAGAGAGAACGTGACTTAATTTTTTTAAGTCGATCCAACTGATAAATTTTTGAGATCCTTTTGTTGCAAACTTGGTTTGAAGACTGGAAGCTGGCATATCCAATAATTTTGCTAGGGCTCGATGAGGCTCCGTTCTTCTATCATGTTGATAAGTCTCGATTGGATAGTCGGAGGACCAACCCAAGAGGCTGTTGTATTCTTCAATGGTTGGAACCAGATCCATCTTATCAAAAGAAAAGCATCGATAAAATGGATACCAAAATTGTATTAGAGTCCGGACAAGTGATGCATCAACGGTAACCTTTAGTAGGCAAGTGATGTGACCATATTTTGCCGTAAAAGCTTCCCGATCAGCAGAATTCCAACTATTCCAGACTTGCAATAATTCCGTGGTGTCGTTCTGATTTATCCGGACCGATACCTGGTCCTTAAGCTGTACGTGAGAGTGGGATGTCAGAGCATTTCCGTGAAGCTTTTGAGTCGTTTTGGAATATTCCATAGCTTCAGGCTGAGTTTCGATTACCGTGTCATTCCATGATCCAGTAACAGCCGTGGGAAGATAATCGAGAATATCCATGATAATAGTTCTTTCACCAAATACTTATCTTTAATGATGAAATGTATATGCCGGAAAAATAAGGAAAAATAGAGTTAGTAAAAAAATAACACATAGGATCATACAAACATATAGATAAAACAAAACCTATGGAAATGGGAACCGAGGTATGGGAAATTCTTAATGGCTGGTTCTAAGGTAGAGTAAGGAATTCTACATGCAGAAGGTGGTTTATCAAAAAGGCAAGAGATAGTTCCCGAATCCTGTCACTGAATCATAGTGACGGCCCGATTCCTTACCCTCTAGGGTTTATGTAAGGAATGGATTAATTCGAGTCGTAGCTTTTCGTGGGCCCATGCAGAGACTAACCGTCTCAGAAGGCAATACACTACTTTGCTACTTTGAAACCGGTGAAGGCTTGGAGACCGTGGCCTCACAAGGACAGCAACACCAATTCCGCTTAGAAAGAATCGTGTTTGATTTAAGGAAGCTCGGGTATAGAGCTTCATTTTGTGAATGCATTATGCATGTTTACTTAAGTAAATATAATATATAAATCCACATAATAGTAAAGCAAAGTAAATAAAAACAAATCAACTTTAGGCTCGACTCACTAACGTCGAGTCCCCAGTGGAGTCGCCAAGCTATGGCAACGTCGGGTTTTCTGGAGTCGCCACCAATCGGTTTACTTAGGTCGATTGGTCACCTTAAAATTGGTCTGCGAGAGTTCGGGAATCGGGAGTACGGTTACGCTAAAACAATATTGTTATAGCGCCCAAAATTGGCACCTTAGTTAATTTTAATTTTGTTTTACTTTGCTTTTAAAAATTTTCAGTTAATTTAGATATTTTAACTGAATTAGTCAAAAATGTGGATTTTGGTAATTAATTCGGGTAAAATTTTATACTTCCGAACCATGGACTCTGCCGAGTCATTTGGACACGGAAGATTTTGATTCCGAACCATGGACTCTGCCGAGTCATTTGGATACGGAATTTTGGTGAAATTTTAAACAATTTTATCCATATTGTAAAAATATGGATTTTTATCTTTTTATTTAATTTATTTATTTTTTAAAAAAAAAGTTTGATATTTTCCAAACCGTAGATCCTGCCGGATCATCCGGATATGGAAATTGATTTAATTTATCGTAATTATTTAATTCTTATTATTATGAAATTAATTTTTAAATGATAATTTTGTTCATGAATGATTTTTAATACAAATTAAAAATTTATCTTTTTTTTTTTTAACTTTCTTTCTTTTTCTTTTTTTTTTTTACTTATTTTTACTTTCTTTTTTTTTCATTTTCTTTCTTTTATCTTTCTTTATCTTTATCTTATCTTTCTTTTTTTTTTCTTTTCTTTTTTTTTCTTTTATCTTTCTTTATCTTTTCTTTTATTTTTCTTATCTTTTCTTTTATTTTTCTTATCTTTTCTTTTATTTCTTTCTTTTTTTATCTTTTATTTCTTTCTTTTATTTTTATCTGATTTTTCTTGTTTAATGAAGGATATTTATTATTTAAAGAATTACTCAATTTATAAAAGAATTGAAAAAAATTATTAATTTTTATTTAATAAGAAGTTAATTTAAAGGAATTAAAGAGTTTAAAAATAAAAAAAAAACTTTGATCATGGTACGGGGCGTTGTTACTCAGCCAGACCCTCTTCACCAGGTGAAGCAGCTCAAAAGCGGGCACGAGACAGTTTCCAGCCAATATACCATGAACTAAATTTTTTTTTTTTATAAAAGATTAACCAAAAGTAATTGTTTAATTAAGAAAATCAAAAATTTATATGTATATTTTAAACAAAAGAAGAAAAGTTTTGATATTTATTTAATTTGTTTTGGAATAAAAGATTATTTAACCAAAAATTTATATGTATTTTAAAACAAAAGTTTTGATATTTATATTTTTTTTGTTTTCTTTTTGTTTAATGAAAGATTTTTTTTAATTTATATCTCTGAAAATATCTAATTAATAAGTCTAAAATATTTAAGAGAAAATTCAATTTTTTTTTGTTATTTATTTTTTTATTTTTTTTGAAATTATTTGACTAAAATTTTTATAAAGGAAACAAAAAGTTATATTTTTTTATTATTTTAAAAGGAATAAAATATTACTGAATAAAATATTAACTCAAAATTTTTATTCTTTTTATTAATAAAGAAAACTAAAAAATGATATATTAATAGATAATTAATATATTAGTCTAAAGTTTTTCTTATTTTTTTTATAAAGAAAAATTTATTTATATATTTTATTTAAAAAATATTTCCAAGCCATGGATCCTGGCCGATATTTGGTCATGGAGTTTTAATTTTTTATTTCATTAATTATTAATTTTAAAGATGTATTAAAAAAATGATTTATTTATTTATTTATTTATTTTTGAATTATTTCATTATGTTTGTTTATTAAAAGGAATAAAAACTTTGTTTCAAAATAAAAAAAAAGTAATTTTTATTAGCCTTTAGAAAATTATTCACATAAAATTTCTTTTTTTTATCTTTTAGTTAAAAAATTCAATTAATAAAGTGGGGCTTTTTGGCCATCCACTTTAATAACACAATAATAATAAAAGTTAGCACAATTAATATAGTTAGATTAGTTGGATTAGTTAGTTAATAACAATAAAAAAAGGTTAGTAAAAGTTAGATTAAATTAATTAACAACAATAATAAAAATTAGCCAAGTTTAATTAAATTAATTGTTAACAACAATAATAAAAGTTAGCCAAGTTTAATTAAGTTAATTAATTAACAACAATAATAAAAGAGTTAGCCAAGTTAATTAAGTTAATTAACCAAGTTAATTAAATTAATTAATTAACAACAATAAAAAAAGTTAGTAAGTTAGTTGTTAGTTGTTAGTTGTTAATAACAACAATAAAAGAAGGGTTAGTAATAAACAAATAATAAACAAACAAGTAAAAATTAAAAAGGTTAGTAATTAATTCTGCAAGAACAAAATAAAAAAGTTAGTGACTCAATAGAAAGAAATTGAAAAGTTGAATGATTAAATGAGAGTTTACCCTTTTAAAATCAATTTTTGAATTTTATGGAAACAGGGAAACGACGACGAACGCAGGCGTGGCTGGGCGTGCAGGGGAGCAAGGGAGGAGGGGAGGGAGGCTGACGCGAGGGCGGCGTGCCAGGCGAGGCGGTACGGCGGTACGGCGGCAGGACGGCGACGGGCGAGGCGGCACGGCGGCGGGACGGCAACGGGCGAGGCAGCACGGCGGTGGGACGGCAACGGGCGAGGCGGCACGACGGCGGGACGGCGGTGGCGACGGCGGGGGAAGCGGTGGAGATGGCGTGACGGGTGGAAAAAGGGGAAAACGGCAAGGGGGAAGACGGGGACCAAAGCTTTACTAAAAAAATTATTGAGATTTTCTGGAGAAAGGGAGGAGAGCCAGGGACAAGGGTTGTGGTTTTCTCTTTTTCCAAAACGGAGCTCTAAGCTTTTCCTCTATTTTTTTCTGTGTTCATCACTGAATTTGGGGGGGTATTTATAGAAGGAGCTTGGCTGAACTGCTGACGGATAAATTAATAAAAAATTTCAAACTTATCTTTTAAATTGGTAAAATGACAGTTTCAGTCCTTTACGTTACTCCAGCTCTGGATAAGCTCAGAAGCTTCTGATTTTGACAATTTTAACGTTTTCTGTCAATTTGGGCCAGAAACGTCCGTTTAGGCCCAAAATTGACGCGAAAAATTACCCAAAGCTCCTGAAACTTTTAGAATTTGTCAATTTTGTCCGAAACTTCTCAATTTTGTCATTTTTACCTCAAACTTTTAATTTTTTTGTCATTTTTTCTGAAAATTTATTTTTATTTCAAACACATACATATTCACACATATATTATTTTAAATCAAATCTTCTCAAAATAAAAATATATTTTAAACTAATTAACATAATTAAAATTTTTTAGCAATAATAATAATAATAATAATTTTTTAATTAGTTTTTTTTTAAATTTTTTTTTTAAAAAAAAGGCCGGACGAAATTGGGTGTCAACAATGTGATGCGTGCATTCTACTACTTTCCATTTTTACACTCTTTCCATTATACTATCCATTATTGCTATCATACTTTGCTTTCTAAATGATACTACTCGTGGGTGAAAATAAAAAGTTAAGGGAAATTTGATAGTAATGATCTTGAAAGTGCTGCCAAATCTAGTAAGAAGGATTTCATATGTTGCACCTCAACCCTCAAAAAGAATTCACAGTGGTTATCAACATCCTTGCAAGAAGTTTGGGGTTAATTTCCAAACAAGGTAGCTCTCATATTAAATGACTTCAGTGGCTTCCCAATTCTCATAAATGCTAAAAAAAAAAAAAAAAAGGTTCTCAGTTTTCCGCAACACAAACTCCGAAAAGAAAAAGTTCATCCCTTCCATCAAAAAGCCATTAAAGGGAAAATTCAAAAAAAAAATCCAAAAAAAAAAAAGAGAGACTGAGAAGCAAATAAAGCCACTTGAGTCATCTCACTTCAAGAAGGCTACGATCTCGGTTCTCCATAACACAAACTCCAAAAAAAAAAGGGAAAAAGTTCATCCCTTCCATAAAAAAGCCAACAAGGGAAAATTCAAAACAAAAAAAAAAGAGAGACTGAGAGCAAATACAAGCAAGTAAGGCCACTTGAATCATCTTATTTCAAGAAGGCTATGATCTCGGTTCTCTGTAACAAAAACTCCGAAAAGGAAAAAGTTCATCCCTTCCATAAAAAAGCCAACAAGGGAAAATTCAAAACCAAAAAGAACTGAGAACAAGCACGAGCAAGCAAGGCCACTTGAGTCATCTCACTTCAAGAAAGTTATCAAATATGTCATCACCATAGCTCACACAAAAAAAAAAGGAACAAAAAAAAATATAAAAAAAAAACAAAACAAAAAAAAAACAAAAAAAAAAAAGGGAAACAAAAACAAAAACAAAAAAAGAGAAAGGAAAAAAAGGGCTCAAACTAGAGCAAAAGAAAAAAGATAGAAAAAGTGAGCTATGGATTCTAGACTGAAAACCTGTAAAGGCGGTGTAGAAAACAAAAGTAACCCTCAAACCAAGTGTACATAAAGATTACGATAGTTGGGGGGCAACAGATGAGATCAAACTTTCTGGAAAAGGTGGCAAGTTTGAAGTCATCACTATTGAGTTTTCACCATAATCAAATCTGCTCACGAGTAGTATTAAAAGACCCTTCTTTCACACCATTAAAACTTAACTTCCTTCAGACTTAATATCCTCATTCAGCTAAAAGACTATCATTGTGAATTATGTTTCTACCTTATTTAATACTGCTCACGAGTAGTATTAAAAGACCCTTTTTTTCACACCACTCAAACTTAACTTTACTTAGACCTAATATTTACCTCTTAATATTATTCTCATTCAGCTAAAAGACTGCCACAAAAAAAAAACATTCAAACTTAACTTTCCTCACACCTAACATTTACCTCTCGATATCATCCTCAGTCAGTTAAAAGGCTATTATTGTAAATTATGTTTCTACCTTATTGCCTTGCACAGTTTATGTCTTCGAGTTGGAAAGGGAAGAATGGCAGGATATTTTAATTAAAAACAAAGACCGTAAATTACTTTGTCAAGCTTTGCAAATTGATGAAAGTTTTTCTTTAAGACCAAACCATTATTCATTAATGTATGTAGACTTAAAAGTGAGGACATAGCTTGAGTCTTTCTTTAATAAGATGTGGTTCTTGTAAGAGAAATTTACGATCAAGTGCCATCACAAAGGTCTAGAAATGCTCGACCTTCTGTTAAATCAAAGGCGAGATGATATCTCTTTCCACATAAACACCATATTCAGGGGGGCAAAGTAGTCTCTACGAAGCGTAAGAGGAGTACCGCCAACAAAGAAGTTCAATAGACAAGGGGGCAAGTCTTATGGATCAAAACATGAGTTCAAGGAAGAGCAATCATTCAGATTATAACATGGGAATAAGTAAGTGTCGGCACGGTCACAAGAAAAGGGGCAAAGCAGACATTGAAAGTAAAGCCTTTGATGGTATCAAATCCATGACAATGGATGAGTACCCGAAAGAGATATAAATTATGAGGCGGGCCAACTTTAAAGAAATTGAGGCCAAAATTCAAAGAACAAGTCAAAGAAAGAGGATTTTGAAAAGAGTTGGGCTTTTGAGGCAGCGAACAAAAGCTGGAAAGCATAAAGAGATTCAATGATAGTCCAAGAAGGCCATCACAAAGAGGATCCAGTAAAACAAAGACATAAAGAACTAGATCCATAAGAAAAAAAAAAAAAAGTCATTAGTTACACATGCTCTGCATTCATGCATTTCATATCATGCATACATAGCCTTTACATAACAAGGACCAAACGGGAAGCACATCTACGGCACAGCTACAGCAATATAAGCTGAGATCTCAATGTCATCAGCTCTTACCAATCTATCACTGGATACACAGCTAATATGCGGGACCAACCCGCATCAGGAATTCAAGAATAAAGTAGACAATATTGTCAAAAGCTTGGCTACCGATTCAATAATCGGGGCTACACCTGGAAGGATCGGATTGACGCCAGCTAGTAGTATCCAAGATAAGAGATAGCTATAGCCAAGGATAAGGCAGATATCAAAAAAAAAATATAAAATAGACAATATTGTCAAAAGCCTGGCAATTGATTCAATAATCGAGGCTACACCTGGAAGGATAGGATTGATGCCAGCTTAGCAGCATCCAAGATAAGAGATAGTCAAAGATAAGGCAGACATCAAGAAATATTGTCGTTGAAAATTTGTCAAAAGCGGACAATGGATTCAATAATCGAGGACTGGATCGATGTCAGCTCGATGGAATATAAAAAATATCTATCACATCAAAATGAAGTAGGATCCACTTTTCCGGTTAAACGGCGGATACGGTACTCCGTGACTCTCAAGTCGGTTCTCTCAGTTGCCCATAATAACTGATTCCTTCACCCCTTCTTTCTTTTACTTCCTCCTAGAAAATGGATCCTACTTTTTCCGCCTTGCGAAAGTATTTCCCTTCTCTCCCAATGAACATTCTCAAAAAGATCTACCAAGTTCGCTGTGAACGATTAAGAGTTCTGATGCACAAAGGAATCCCTGAAGATGTGCGGTGGTTAATCGAAGCCAAGGTTCGTCTGGCAGGTGAAATCCCAGAGGCATTTGTGTCTCACATGCCTAGTATAGGCAAAAGCTCTTATGCCAAAAAGTGAAGAGCGAAAAGGTTACAAGTCTGCCATAAATGTGGACGGTGGACTTGTAATACTAAATGTCGTTCTTTAGGGATGATCTCTGATAATCGAGAAGATAAAATACGATTCATTAAGAATGGCCTGAGTAAGGACTGGTTGGATGATATCCAATTGACTCTTGAGACGCATTCTTGTGGATCCGTGCAACGTGAACTTCTTGGTTTATGGAGCATTTTTCATGAAGAACGAAACCGTTACAGTCTCGGGAATCTGACTGTAAATGACCCTGTTTGCCAGCTTGTAAGAAAACTGGATGGGAAGCAAATCCTCGACTCATAGAAGCCGTTAATGCCGTTACTGGACGTAAAACCAGTGGAAGATGTGAGCCACAGTCACAATTACTGTACATACAGTTTGTTATATTTGGAAAAGTTTGCATTTTCTTTTGACAGATGTACATGCTCCCCTAAGTGTAATCGACACGTTATCCTTTTTTATCACTATAAATGCGTGTTCTTCCTTCTGATTATGTGACAGCTCTCCTAGTCAACTAATCAAGTAACTGTTTATTTACTTTGATTAAGTGTTTATTAAATTAAGTACCTCAATTAGTGCCTTGTTAAGCAAGTAACATAAGCTTATTTAAGTTAAGTGAGTTCCTAAGTGTGATTTGGCATAGTTAAGTCAAGACCATTAGTTGTTCTAGCTTTTAGAATCATCCTAGTAAGTTTTGACAACTTGTGGCACTAAGTGTTCTTTTGAGCCATTTAGAACTTAAGTGGCTAAAGTGTTCAAGAAAATTAAGTTTGGGGAAGCTTTTAGTGAGTTTGAAGTGTGAATTAGTGACCTATTTGAAACGAATGAGAGTTTTGGGTGAGAGTTTAGTGAGCTATTTGAAGCTTTTGAAAGTTTGAGGACTAAAGTGCAAGGGAGGGAAAAGTTGTTTTGAATGCTTATAAGCTAAGTTCCTTCATCCTTAGCCATTAGTTCTAAGCACCAAAAATTCGTGGCTCCATCTCCTCTCCCAAATTCCAAGCTCAAACTACCATTTTCTTGCAAGATTTCATGAATTAAGGGTGCCCAAGGTGTTAGGAAGATCACTAAGCCTCTTTGCTAGTGTTCTTGCTTCATTTGATCTTTGGAGCTTGTTTTGGAATCCAATTTTCGTAGGTAAGCTTCTTGAGATCATTTGGTGTGTTTATAGGTTGTTTCTAGAGCTAGAAATGGTCTTGGTTTGATTGGTTTGGGTGCCAAATTGCTTTGGTTTTAGGCTTGGAACTCAAGGAAGCTAAATTGAGCTTAGGAGGCTTTGTTGCATTGCTTACTTTGTGGCTAAAATTGAGGTAAGGGTTCAAGTAATTAAGCTCAAATAATGCATGGTTTTGTAGTTCTGTGTGTTGGGATGAATTAGGAACAAGACCCATTAAGTTTGGATTAGAAATGAGAGAGTTTGAGTAGCTTGTGTACAAGCACGACGCTGTCGCACAAACCCAGAAAACAGAATTGGCGACGCGTCGCCAATTTGTCCGCGAATTGGCGCCGCGGCGCCAGCGTGCGAAAATGTACACAGAGCGTTTGTTCGGCGGCGCCGCGTCGCCAAAAGCATTTGCTCTTTGGCGCCACGTCGCCAAGTGCAAAATTGGCCTCGATTTCCGGCCATCCTAAGATTAACTTAGACTCTCGGTTTCTATCCCTAGGCTATTCTAAGACGTTCCATAGCCTCGGTTGGGTCTAGAATTCATTCCTAAGGCGGGAATTGTGCGTTATTTGGAAGGTAGTCAAGTTGTGTGGTTAAGTGTAAAAGAAATGTGACTTGGTGGCTAAGTAACTCATAGTATTTAAGCTTTTAAATGGATATTAAGGGGATTAAGTGGGTTTTTAGACTCTTTATTGGGCGTATAGAGTATCAATTACATATGGTCAATAGAGAGAAAAACCTAAGTCGATCCCAACCAAGCCATTTGGTTTGGTAAGTGAGCCACTAGTAGTATTTTGAGTTAAACCTTGAGGGTTTGACTAGTTAAACCACATAGGAAGACTACCCTGTACAATAAATTAAGGGTAAAGGCGGGTAAGTTTGAGATAGGTGACGACCTACTCTAGAACCCGTAGATGGGACTTAATTGAGGTAAAGTGTCCGGGATACGAGGGCCAGTATCTCAAGTACCTCAGCCGTTTGAGCTCACGGCAAGAATTAAGGCACTTAAGTGCAGAAAGTCCCAAGTGCATGTGTTGTGTGCATTTCATACCATACATCCATACATTGCATTTCTGGCATTTTGTTGATTGTTTGTTGTTTGAATTGCATGTTTGATTGCTTGGTTGCCATATTGCATATTTGTTGCATATTTCTTTGCAGGTATTTAAGAAGGGAATCCTTACTGAGTACTTTTAAGTACTCATTCCCTTAGTTTTATTGTGCAGGATCTAATCCCGGGCCTAATCACTGAGGTGATAGTCAAGGCCTAAGCTTTCTGTTTTGCAGGTATTTTATTGAGAATCCTAGTGATTCTAGTTTCTTGCAGTATAAGTTATGTGCTAACCAAGTTATGCCTTTACAGTGTAGAGGCTAAGAGTACACAAGAACAAGGTCTAGTGAAGGGCTACACTTGGAGCTTGGCTTAGCTCAAGGTGGGCTCAAGTAAATGATCTTAGTTAGTAGTAATTTTGTCTCTTGTACATAGTACTTTGTGTACTAAGTAAGTTGCCTCTATTGGGATACATTAGGATGTAAATCCATCTTGTTACTTTTGGGTGCATGCTAGAGTTGTAATGTATGCACAAAACTGTTACTTGTAGTTAAAGCAACTAGTATTTCAATGACTTGGTACGTTTTCAGTATGTTTTAATGAAATGCTCGAGCAATGTTTTAATTCAAGACTTTTAAATTTCGGTTGCATTGCCAAGTCAGAAGCATGCATAACTTAATCTGAGTAGGCTAAGTAACTAGTTGCATATAAATTGTTTTAATTTATATTGACGAGTAATAGTTAGCCAATTGTAACTAGTGGGATTCATTATCCCTAAGAGCCTACAAGATTAGGGGCACTGGGGCCCCGTTCCGTCTCAGATTAACCAGCGGATAAGATACCCCGTGACTTCTAAAGTCGGTTATTCCAGTCTTCTACAATAACTGATTCATTTCCCTCTTCTCTCAAATTCTTCTCTCATCAATGGATTCTACTCTTTCTGCACTGCGAAAATACTTTCCTTCCCTTCCAATAAAAGTCCTTAAAAAGATCTACCTTGCTAGATGTGAAAGAATCAGAGTTTTTACACGCAAAGGCATTCCCGATAATGTGCAGTGGATAATTGAAGCTAAGGTCCGTTTGGCGGGTGAAGTTCCAGATGCATTTATGCCCCGCATGCCCGGTTTAGGTAAAAGCCGTTATGCCAAAAGGCGAAGAGCAAAGAGACTAGGCGTGTGTTATAAATGTGGGCGATGGAATTGTATTACTAAATGTCGCTCTTTAGGATACATCTCCATAAATCGTGAAGATAAAAGAAAATTCATTAAGAATGACCTGCGTAAGGAATCTCTGGAAGATATCCGAGAGACTCTTGAAACGCATTCTTGTGGAAAAGTGCAAGGTGAAATTATCAGTTTATGGAGGACTTACCATAAAGAATGAAACCGTTACAGTCTTGGGAATGTGACTTTAAACGATCCTGTTTGTCAGTTTGTAAGAAAACTGGATGGGAAGCAAATCCCCGACTTATAGAAGGCATTGAAGCCATTACTGGACATAAATCAGGGGAAGATGAGAGCCACAGTCATGATTGCTGTACATATAAGCTGTCATTTGTCTTTTCTTTTGACAATAGTGTACTTGCTTCTGCAAGTGTAATTAACGCATTATCCCTTTCATCACTATAAATATATGTTAGTTATTTCTGTTTCCTACAATCACTAATTTCTTTCTTCTCTTAAATACCTCCTTCATCAATGGAGTCTTCTCTTTCCGCCCTACGAAAGTATTTTCCTTCCTTCCCAATAAATGTTCTTAAAAAGATTTATCAAGCTAGATGTAAACGATTCAGAGTATTTATGCACAAAGGCATTCCTGATAATGTGCGGTGGCTAATCGAAGCTAAGGTTCGTTCAGCTGGTGAAGTTCCAGAAGCGTTCTTTCCCCGTATGCCCGGCTTTGGTAAAAGCGCTTATGCCAAAAAAAGAAGAGCAAAGAGGCTAGGCGTTTGTCATAATTGTGGATGGTGGATTTGCGGCAATAAATGTCGTTCTCCAGGAATGATCACCAGAAATCGTCAAGATAGAAGAAGTTTCATTAAGAATGGACTGCGTAAGGAATCTCTGGAAAATATTCGAGAGACTCTTGAAGCGCACTCTTGTGGAATGGTGCAATTTGGGATTGTCGGTTTATGGATGACTTTCCAAAAAGAACGAGATCGCTACAATATTAAGAATCTGACTTTAAACGACCCTGTTTGCCAGTTTGTAAGAAAGCTAGATGAGATGCAAATCACCGATTCATAGAAAGCATTGAAGCAATTACTGGACGCAAAGCCAGTGGAAGACGAGGATCAAAGTCACGATTACTGTACGTGCTAGCTGTCGCTTTTGAAATTTTCCTTCCCTTTTGGTAATAATGTATCCACTCTTGACGTGAACCAAAGTCACGATTACTGTATGTGCTAGCTGTCGCTTTTGAAATTTTCCTCCCTTTTTGGTAATAATGTATCCACTCCTGACATGAACCAAAGTCACGATTACTGTACGTGCTAGCTGTCGCTTTTGAAATTTTCCTCCCCTTTCGGCGATAATGTATCCACTCCTGACATGAGCCATAGTCACGATACTGTACATGCTAGCTGTCGCTTTTGAAATTTTCCTTCTCCTTTGGCAATAATGTACCCACTCCTGACATGAGATACAGTTATGATTACTGTATATAGCCGCCACTTTTTAAAATTTTCCTTCTCTTCCAACAATCACGTACCTACTCCTGACGTAAGCTACAGTAGTGACTACTGTACATGCTAGCAGCTATTTTGAAAATTTTCCTCCTCTTTTAACGATAGTGTACCCATACCTGACCAGAGTCATACTCGTGACTACTGTGAATAGCTGGCAATAATGTATCCATTCTTGAAAATAAAATTATTGCCTTATCTCTTCATCTCTATAAATATATCCTCTTTTCTCACAAGGGTAAGGATACGAATGGAGAAAACCCCAACTCATAAATCCCGAAGTATTTGTGTAATTTCTGGGGCTTTTCTTGGAAAAGATGAAGAGTATTTAAAGGCAGCCAACCATTTGGGTAGAGTATTAGCTGAGCGAAAAATACATTTAGTTTATGGAGGAGGTAGTGTCAGATTAATGGGAGGTGTAGCATCAGCAGCATCTTTAGGAGGAAGTCAAGTTTTGGGCATCATCCCTGGACCTTTGAAATTTGTTTCTGGGGGCACGATTGGAGAAGAATTAGTGGTTAAAAATTTGCAAGAGCGTGTGTTACAAATGCTTTTAAATGCTGATGCTTTTATCGCTTTACCAGGTGGTTTTGGCACATTGGGAGAAGTCTTTCAAATTGCTTCCATGGCCCAACTTAATTTGCATAAGAAACCCATTGGGCTTTTAAATGTTAACAATTTCTTTACAGGTCTGATAGCTTTTATGGATTATGCTATGCAGAAGAATTTCATATCAAGAGTGGCACGGCGAATCATAATATCCGCAACAACTGCTGAAGAATTCCTAGATAAAATACAAGCTTTTGTTCCTGAACCAGATCCAGCAATGATTCAGATAGACTGGACACGACAGTCTTTCCCGACCAGTTCACTCCCATAATGGTCCTCTACTCACCCTGTTGAAGTATTGTGGAAGAAAGAAGCGATCTGATCCGTTTTTCTTGCATTTTCTTTCGCGTTTCAGTTTTTCCTTTCAGGGAATTTCTTTTTTTTTTTATAATATAGTTTCATCCATGCTGATATTAAAACCATAGGACAATGCCTTTAGGTTGGAATGGCTGAGTAAAGAGTAATTTTTGTTACTCTTGAGACGCATCCTATTAGGTCTACTATGCATAACATTTTGGGGTAGTTAAGCTTTAACCTTATTCGGATGACATATCTCACAAGGGAATCTATATTTACTGAAGAAAATATTAGATGAACCTTGAATATTGATTCCAAACATCCGTTCCCTTTACATAATTTGTCAGTGTTATTGTCATCATCAAGATTCACTCGTTTTATCGAAGCCTAATTCTTTGCGCTCGCCTATTATGAAAATTCACACTTTCGAAGAAAATTATTCCAATTTCAATTGCTTTCATATAAATTTCGCTCGAGGTCCTAAGGAAAGCTCCTTAGCCTCACAATCAATTTTCATCATCGGGGTTTTAAGGATGGAAGCTTTGCCACGAAAATAATCAATTTTCATCATCAGGGTTTTAAGGATGGAACCTTTGCCTAGAAAATAATCAATTTTCATCATCGGGGTTTTAAGGATGGAACCTTTGCCTCGAAAACAATCAATTTTCATCATCGGGGTTTTAAGGATGGAACCTTTGCCTCGAAAACAATCAATTTTCATCATCTGGGTTTTAAGGATGGAACCTTTGCCTCGAAAATAATCAATTTTCATCATCGGGGTTTTAAGGATGGAACCTTTGCCTCGAAAACAATCAATTTTCATCATCAGGGTTTTAAGAATGGAACCTTTGCCTCGAAAATAATCAATTTTCATCATCAGGGTTTTAAGGATGGAACCTTTGCCTCGAAAACAATCAATTTTCATCGGGGTTGTAAGGATGAAACCTTTGCCTCGAAAATAATCAATTTTCATCATCGGGGTTTTAAGGATGGAACCTTTGCCTCGAAAATAATCAATTTTCATCATCGGGGTTTTAAGGATGGAACCTTTGCCTAAAAAAATAATCAATTTTCATCATCAAGGTTTTAAGGATGGAACCTTTGCCTCGAAAACAATCAGTTTTCATCATCGGGGTTTTAAGGATGGAACCTTTGCCTCGAAAATAATCAATTTTCATCATCGGGGTTTTAAGGATGGAACCTTTGCCTCGAAAACAATCAATTTTCATCATCGGGGTTTTAAGGATGGAACCTTTGCCTCGAAAACAATCAATTTTCATCATCGGGGTTTTAAGGATAGAACCTTTGCCTCGAAAATAATCAATTTTCATCATCGGGGTTTTAAGGATGTAACCTTTGCCTCGAAAACAATCAATTTTCATCAATCTGGGGTTTTAAGGATGGAACCTTTGCCTCGAAAACAATCAATTTTTATCATCGGGGTTTTAAGGATGGAACCTTTGCCTCAAAATCAATCAATCAATCCGAGGTTTTAAGGATGGAACCTTTGCCTCGAGATCAATCAATCAATTCGAGGTTTTAAGGATGGAACCTTTACCTCGACATCAATCAATCAATTCGAGGTTTTAAGGATGGAACCTTTACCTCGACATCAATCAATCAATCCGAGGTTTTAAGGATGGAACCTTTGCCTCGAAATCAATCAATCAATCCGAGGTTTTAAGGATGGAACCTTTGCCTCGAGATCAATCAATCAATTCGAGGTTTTAAGGATGGAACCTTTACCTCGACATCAATCAATCAATCCGAGGTTTTAAGGATGGAACCTTTGTCTCGAGATCAATCAATCAATTCGAGGTTTTAAGGATGGAACCTTTACCTCGATATCAATCAATCAATCCGAGGTTTTAAGGATGGAACCTTTGTCTCGAGATCAATCAATCAATTCGAGGTTTTAAGGATGGAACCTTTACCTCGACATCAATCAATCAATCTGAGGTTTTAAGGATGGAACCTTTGCCTCGAAATCAATCAATCAATTCAAGGTTTTAAGGATGGAACCTTTGCTTCGAAATCAATCAATCAATCCGAGGTTTTAAGGATGGAACCTTTGCCTCAGAAACAATCAATTTTCCTTCAACGATAGGAGAGCTCCTATCGCCGGGGTTCTAAGGAGAGTTCCTTAACCTCAGGATTTAGGCAGCGAGAAGGTTTTCAATGCCTAGCTAAGCCGGACGAAATTTGGTAACTAACTTTGCATACATCATGTCCCATGAAGCATGCAAAGGGGGGCAGCTGTTGATACCCAATTTCGTCCGACCATAAAAAAAAATTTAAAAGAAATTAAATAAAAGAAATTAAATAAAAAAAATTATTATTTTTATTATTATTATTATTACTAAAAATTTTAATTAGTTTAAAATACATTTTTATTTTGTGAATATTTGATTTAAAATGATATATGTGTGTATTTGAAATAAAAAAAGAAAACTCAAAAAAATGGCAAAATTTAAAAGTTTGAGGTAAAAATGACAAAATTAAGAAGTTTCGGGAAAAATTGACAAATTCTGAAAGTTCCAGGAGCATTTGGTAGTTTGTCACATGAATTTTTGGGTCGACCGACGTTTCTGGCCCAAATTGACAGAAAATGACAAAATTGTCAAAATCAGAAGCTTCAGGAACTTATCCAGAGGCTGAGAGACGTAAAGGACTGAAATTGTCATTTTACCAATTTAAAAGATAAGTTTGAAATTTTTTATTAATTTATCCATCAACAGTTCGGCCAAACTTCCTCTATAAATAGGCCTCCAAATTTAGTGCTGAATACAGAGAAAAATAGAAAGAAAAGCTTAGAGCTCCGTTTTTAAAATAGAAAAAATTACAGCCTTAGTCCCTAGCTCTCCTTCCTTTCCTCAGAAAATCTCAAAACTTTTCATTTTGACGATTAAGCCATCTTCTTCCCCGTCCGTCTGTCACCGTTTCTCTCTCTCTCTCTCACCTCTGAACGCTGCCCGTCCGCTCGCCGCCGTCGCTCGTCGCCCCGCCGTCCCACCCCGCCGACGTCGCCGTCCCCCCCTGCCCCTGGCCGCGCCGCCACCGTGCCCAGCCACCCCCCCCCCTTCGCCTCCCGCGCGACGTGCTTTGTTTCCTTTTCTGCAGAATTCAAAAATTAAAATCTAGGGTAAAACTCTCATTTTGTCCTTCAATTTTTCAATTTCTTTCACTTTGGTCACTAACCTTTTATTTTATTCTTGCAGAATTAATTCCTAACTATTTTAATTTTTACTTGTTTTACTTATTTGTTATTATTACTAACCTTTTTTTTTTTGTTATTAACTTACTAACAACTAACTTTTAATATTATTATTGTTACTAACCTTTTAATTTTTGCATTATTACTAACTTTTATAATTGTTGTTAACAATTAATTAACTTTTTATTATTGTTGTTAATTAATTAATTTAATTAACTTGTCTAACTTTTTATTATTGTTGTTAATTAATTTAATTAACTTGTCTAACTTTTTATTATTTTTGTTAATTAATTAATTAACTTGACTAACTTTTTATTATTGTTGTTAATTAATTAATTTAATTAACTTGACTAACTTTTTATTATTGTTGTTAATTAATTAATTTAATTAACTTGACTAACTTTTTATTATTGTTGTTAATCAATTAATTTAATTAACTTGACTAACTTTTTATTATTGTTGTTAATCAATTAATTTAATTAAACTTGGCTAATTTTTTATTATTGTTGTTAATTAATTTAATTAACTTTGCTAACCTTTATTATTATTTATTTTTAAAGAGGATGGCCAAAAAGCCCCACTTTATTATTATATAATTTTTTTTTAATTTAATTCACCTTTACCCTTACTTAAATAAATAAATGAAAATTAAAAGAAGATTATTTTTTAATTAATTATTAAGCCTAATAAAAATAATTTTTTAAAAAGCCAATTATTTTTATTTTTCTTTTATAAATTGAATAATTATTTAAATAATAAATAACTTTCACTAAAAAAAAAAACTAAAAGAAAGATAAGAAAAAGATAAGAAAGATAAGAAAAAGATAAAAAAAGAAAAGAAAGAAAGAAAAGAAAGAAAAGAAAAAGAAAAGAAAAGAAAAGAAAGAAAAGAAAGGAAAAATAAAACTAAAAGAAAGATAAAATCAAAAAGAAAGAAAAGAAAGAAAAGAAAGAAAAGAAAAGAAAAGAAAAGAAAATATAAAGAATAAAAAATAAAATTTTTAGATTATTAATAAATCTAAAAACAAAAGACTTACAAATTAGTAATAATAAATTCCATAAAAATAATAATTATATAACTAACAATTAATTAAAGTAATTTCCATATCCGGATGATCCAGCAGGATCTACGGTTTGGAAAATAACAAACTTTCAAAATAAATAAATTAAATAAAAAGATAAAAATCCATATTTTTACGATATGGATTAAAATTTTCACCAAATTCCGTGTCCAAATGACTCGGCAGAGTCCATGGTTCGGAATAAAAATCTTCCGTGTCCAAATGACTCGACAGAGTCCATGGTTCGGAAGTATAAAATTCTATACAAATTAATTACCAAAAATCCACGTCCGATTAATTCAGTTAAAAATTCTAGATTGAAAATTAACTGAAATTTATTTAAAAGCAAAGCGAAACAAAATTAAAATCAACTAAGGTGCCAATTTTTGGGCGTTTTAACAAAGTTGTTTTAACGTAACCGTACTCCCGAACCCCCGAACTCTCGCAGACCAATATTTAAGGTGACCAATCGACCTAGGTAAACAGATTGGTGGCGACTCCAGAAAACCCGACGTTGCCACACTAAGTTGTGATAGAGGTTAGGCATTTTCTTAATTTTCCTTTCTTTTCCTTTAATTCTTTGTTTCTTTATCAATTTTATCACTCAAATTTGTAAAAAAAGTGTACTAAATCAGTCAATAGTGAAACTAAGATGTAAGATCCTAATTCCTATGTTTCCAGTTTCAGGTTTATAACTTCCTCTGTTTTTAAAATTGAATCTTCATACTACTTTGCTTGAGAAATGAGAATTATGGTAATGGAACATTGTGTATTGTACTTAACATTTATTTGATTGACTTGTTTGCATATGTTATTGGAGAACATGTGAAGAAACATAGACAAAAGTTAGTATTAATTACAAACAAATTTATCAATTATCATTATAATTGTTTTGCATAATTTTAGAATGATTTAAATCCAATTGTCTTGTGATTTCCAAATCAGCTATGAAAATTATGACGACCAGATTAATAAACAAGATGAAGAATGACTTTCTTGCTGATAGTCTACTTTTGTATATTGAAAAAGAAATTGCAGAAACTTTCAGTTTAAATTCTATACATGATGATTTTAGAGATTTGAAATAGCGTCGTGTTACATTTTGAACTAAATTATTGTAGATATTTGAATTTCATGAGTTTATATATTACATTATTTAATATTTTATATTATTGATCATAAATTTATACTTGTTAATAACCCGCTCACACTAACACTTTTTCGTCCTGCCCCCTTTCCCGCAAATTCTGGTTACGTCCCTGTGTGCAACATATTGGTTGGTCCAATGATAATGAACTCTGCACCGATCTTGAATAAGCCAGAGGACGCGGGGTGGAAAAGCATAAGTGCACCGTCGACTGTGGATGTCGGAATGTGGAAGAGGCAAGATAACGGCACGAGAGGCCTGCTGAAGGTCACTGTGAAAGCGCAAGACGAAAGCAAGGCGCCACCTCAGTTGCAGGGGCTGGAGCTTCAGAAGTGGAACAGAAGTTCCCAGTCGGGTCGCTGGTGAACGCGGTCGGTTTCCCTTGACTCTGGCGGGTTCCCCAGATTGGATGATGCGCGAGGAGTCTGATCCCGACCCGGGAACCCTCCAAGTCAACCAGACGCTGTTTTCCATGGACGCGACGGACTTCGAACACATGACTTCGGCCAACGGTTTGGCCTACAGCGAAACCAAAGGCGATGAGAAGTACACTTCCGTGGTCGGAAACCAACAGTCTGATCTGGTGAAACCCCATCTCTATTACTTTTCTTTTCACATGTCAGGGTAGTGAAGTGGTAACTCATGTGTGAGTTAGTTGAGTCCCTTATCGACCGTACAGCCACATTAGTTTGATACCAGGTCAGCTATGAAACAATTCATAATGACCTAATTCTAGAACTGATCTATGTAACATCCGTTCACACTATTTGCTCAAGTTTTCAAAGTCAGAAACTTACATATGCATAAGGCCCCACACATCTCCTCTGTGTGAGAATCCAATAGATTGTAACAAAAACGCAAGGATAGTTGAATCCTAATAATTATGATGATAGAAATATCTAACGGAAACAAAAAGAAATGCACTGCAATTTTTAGTAATTAATCTTGCACGCTTATTCTCAAGCAAAAATTTCATAGATTTTGGACCCACACCGTTCAGGTTCTTTAATATCTGGTTAGAGCACAAGTCCTTCACCAATCTGGTAAAGTCAGAATGGTCTGAGAATATATAGCATCTATGGGAGGCCGGGATATGTTTTAAAGGAGAAATTGAAGCATCTAAAACAGGTGGTGGACTTCTTGAGACATTCTAAAAGGCAGGCAATGATCTTGAAGGCAGACTTTGAGCGAGCTTTTGATTCTACTAACTGGAAATATTTGGATGCGGTTATGACTCAAATGGGTTTTGGTGATAAATGGAGGAACTGGATCAGTTCTTGTTTGTAGACTTCGATGTTGTCAGTATAGATCAACAGCAGCCCTACAAATGAATTCAACATGGAGAAGGGGATCAAACAAGGTGACCCTCTTTCACCTTTTCTCTTCTTGCTGGTAGCAGAAAGTCTGAATGTTATGTTGCTAGAAGCAATTGATAAGAATCTGTTTCGAGGGGTGACAGTGGGTTCTTCAAGAGTCAGGTTATCCCATCTGCAATATGCGGATGACACGCTATTTTTTGGTGATTGGGACCAGGAAAACATGTGCAACTTGAAATGCATTTTCTAGGTGTTGGCATCCAACAAGGGGAAGTGGAAAGAGTTGCTGGTTTGCTGAAGAGTTCAGCAGAGAAACTGCCTTTTAAATAAAGGGGTTATTCCCTGCCAACCTACCAGGGTATGATATTGTAATACGTTAGAAATTGAGGGGTAATTAAGTCAAATGGAAGGCTGACCTAGCCTAGGAAACGCATCAGATGAAAAAAATGAGTTAATAGGTGAGAGTTAATTTTATCCGAGTAGGCAGTTAGGTACTGTAGTTCTTAGGCCGACTACAACCTCTGTATGTATGTCCCTCCATATCTATAAAGGCGCGGACATTTTATGTATGAATAATGTAAACCTTGTGTCTGTCTACCCTTAATTAAAGTAAGAGCCAGTTCGTTTTAATTTAAATTAATTAATTAAAAAATAATTTATTTATTTTTATATTTTTTTATATGAAACTAATTTTAATTAAAAGTCAATATTATATAGTTATAATAATTTATTGAAAATATAATTTTTATAATTTCACTAAATTTTTATGAATTTTTTTAATTTAAGGTATTAAACAAGAAAAATTTATAAAAATTTAACAATATATTGAAAATTTACTTTCAAATGGATTAGTATATCTACATAATATTGACTTTCAAATGAAATTGGTTTTAGCAAAAAAAGATGTAAAAGTAAAAATAAATCAGTTAACTTAAATTAAAACGAATTGACCCTAAACCAAGAACCTTTCTCAACTACTATTTCAAGAAAATTTTCTTTATTTGCGCAATTACAGAAACCCCGCCCAAACCAGGGTTTCAATTTACTTCGTCACTTGATTAAAATAAATGCCTAAATATTTATTGGTTTCCCGAATTATAGTAACTTGGAAGTTTACCCCTAAATTATAATGTAGTTCAACTCGCACTTCAAACTATTAAGAATAAGATATTTAGGCCTTTCAACTTAGTAAGACGGCCACATGATAGCATGTGATCTAAAGTCTGTCCTTTAATAAAAAAACAAAACTATGTAATAGTGACTCAAATTCTTATTTTTTTCTCATTTCCACCTTGATATTTCATCTCTAACTCATCTTCCTCAACCTGATAGAGATTCGTCATATCTTGCACTTTGATCGGAACTTCCACCCTCGCATAAATAATGTGTGGTTTTTTTTTTTGGCGTTTCTCACCTTCCCCAGCACCTATTGTAGGCTTTGGCTCTTGCTAGAATAATCTCCACCATTATCATCATCACCACCATTATACCAATTATCACAACTTAAGCTATTTTTTTGGCTTAAATTAGTATTCATGCTTCCCACTTGAATCATTCTATACATCTCTGTTTCCAATACAAATCTTTTCATTTTATTTGATATTGCCCTTTTGAAACTCCTAACAAACATCAAACTATTTTGTTTGAGATTGGTTTTTTAGTTATCTAAGCTACTTGTATGGGTTGGGTAAAGCTCTTCTTGGGTTTATCATCATCACTGGTTATCTCTTTTGAACCTGATAGGAACCCCCACTTGATGGGACCAAACAAGAACCCTTGCTCGATTGAACTGGAGCTAGGAATCTTGCCCAGCCTGGATAAGGAAGCTCCACGGGGAACTAGTTAGAACGGGATGGAGCTAAAGGAATCACAGCTTTTGAAGATGGCAACAGGATGCAAATGTCACACTGTACTCCATGATCGTCATTGGAGGAGTAGTGAAGGTGTGTCAATAGTATAGAATGCCAGTGATTTCTTACTGCCAAGAGAATAGAAGAGGAAGAGATTATGAAGGGAAAAGAAGGGGCGAAGGAAGTGGTAGTGAAGGGGCTATTGCAATGATGGAGGTGGGAGAATAGGAAGGTGAATGAGAGGGAGGATAAGACAGTGAGGGTAAGGATATGGGGGGAGGCCAATGTGCAAATAGAGGAGTACCAAAGGAGCAGAGGAAGGGCCATGTGCGAGGAAACAAACACAAAGTTGCCACTATATTAAAGATGGACAGTGTTATGGTCATGTGATCTCATATGAGGATTAGGATAAGTTAAAGAACTAAAGTGATTGATTTGTCAAAGTTTCTGGTTTGAATTGATCCATTTTATAGCTTAGTGAAAATTGTCCGAGTTATCATAGTTTAGGATACCAATAGGCATTTAGGTCTAAGGTAAACCAGGGTTTGCTCTTGGTTTACTCCTATTAAGTTCATGTCATTATGCTCGTGTATTCTCCACCCTTTACAAACTCATAATTCTCAAATGTAGGGAAAGCTCAAATTTACTAGCTCGTAGCTAGTATATTAGTAGACTTGCTAGAATTCCACTAGCATCCAATTTACTTTTCCCTTTTATGTGCAGGAGTAAGTATATTGGCAAGCCAATTTGTGTAAAAAATTGTGTAGTGCCCCCTTAGGGCTCCTTAACCCACTTAGGGTACCCTCGGCTCCATGAACTCTCATGAGGACCCCTTTGGTCACCCAATGTCTTTAGGCCATTTAACACCCTTTAACTACACAATTGCTCAATGATCTAGGTGTATTCCACACCAATTCCAACCGTGAGCTACCTCGCCCTTACTTACTCTTCTCATGCTTATTTCCCAAACAATGTAGCCATTTGTTCCCATATACAAATTTCCTAGCTAACATTAACATAAAGAAGAAAGATAGCTGAATTTAACCCTTACCATTGCAATATTAAATGCAAGCATTCCTTGTCCTAGGCAATGTCTCAGCCTTGTCTTTTAGTCTCTTCTAGGGTCTTCCTATAGTAGCTTGAGTAATATCCTATAATTGATCATTTAACAATAAGACAAATCATTCATAAGACAATATTAAACAATTTCTAGTGGTCTAAATGGCTAAATTAACCCTTCTCTTGGACTTTACATATCCAACCCTTAAGTTACTTATAACCCAAGTTAGTTCCAATTCTTTAAACTTAGTTCCTACTATATATATTGGGAACAAACAAGTAATAACTAGTACAAATATAATAATACAAGCTATTTAAACTCCTTACAACCGAAATAAAATAAGAACAACTTTAACGTGAACCAAGCCCTAACCAATACATTCCTTCTTAAGCTCCTCCCACTCACCCACGTACTTGTCCTTGTTTCTAACCATCAATTTTATTTATAAGAAACAACTTCTTATTTCATTTATGTCCTCCAGCCAAATCATAGTAGAGAACAAATAAAGAAGCAAGACAGGAACAACATTGTTCCTTACCTTTCCCACCAACCCGAAGCACACCCCTCGTTTTCTTGCATGTTTCACCTTTGTTTTCTTTAACAAATAAACAAGGGAAAAAGGACTAATATTAGTTCAGTTCCTCTTAGCTGGAATTGAATATGAATTCAAAGGAATAATCCAATTAAAACACTTACCATCTTAGGAACCCTAAATTCTAGCTTCTTACCCTAGCATCATGCTACTTTTTCTTTTATTCTACCCTAGGATTGTCGCTTAATTATCTATGATTTGCTTGGGAGTTTTGGTCATGGTAATTTTTGCAGAGAGTTAGAAGTGGTTCTGGTCAAGAATGAAGAATCGGGTTTGAGCTAGAAAAAGAAAAAGTGGTTTGTCAACGAAACCGCTTCACCAACATGTGCCGCACAGCTGGTGGCTTAATTGGATATTTCTGGAAACTTGGAACCAGTACTGAACACTTTTCAACCTTTAGGATAGAAATAAGCATTTTAGCCATGCCTGAGTCCTCCACAGCTTCCAATAACGTTCAGTTTAGTCTTCATATCTTTAAGTGCAACATTTAAACTAATTATGGACAACCTTGTCAATCCACAAGTTCATGATGATAGAGCAAGAATCACGAAAAGCCACAATACCTCAAATTTAATGTTTTCTCATGCTTTATCCAATCATGCAATAAAAATGGGTCACCATATGAAATGACCAAAATGGCCCTCTTGGCCTGGCTTGCTTAAATGATCAATTTTATTCATTTTTAACTACTATACCCTATTAAACCAAGACTTTTGCTTACAAATAATATTCCAAGCATAATAATTATCAAAATAACCTTGTTACCTTAGTAATCCGAGTCTACTGTAGGAAAGGTCATCACACCATGAACTCCCCATAAATACCAAGTGCATCCACCCCTGAAGATCGTAAATAATGCATCATTATAACAAAAAACCAGAAAGCTGACCGAGGAATCAATGATCAATCAATTAGTAATTTTTTTTTTTTATGACGGAGAAATTCAGCCACCATTCAATCACCAAAACATTGGTCGCCAAGACTCGGCGATTGTCTTGATGGCCAAACAAGACGGTCACCTTAAAAATCTTCCATCTTTTCTACTATCATTTTAGTCACCGTTTTTGTGATGATGGTTAAGCTGGCATCTTTCCAATTAATCTTTTCCCTTTATAAGCTCAATGAATATCTTTGTGAATTCATGATTAACTTGAACCCTTTTAATTTAAAACTAAATGGCATAAATTTTTACCAATTACTTTAAGTTAACAGGTGTAAAAGTATGATACATTTATTGTCTCACTCAAACTGTGGGCCACGACACTATTTGTTGTTTGGGTGACCTAAAAAGCTATATAAACCACGACACATAGGCTGCACTTCGGACAACTAGTGGTGGCCGGTGGGCCAGGCCTAGGTCGGGTTTTTTGGACCCGAGCACGGCCCGCATCAAATTGGGGTGGGCCTGGGCCAAGTCTAACCCTGGCCCGGGTTGGGGCGAGGCATGTCCGAGCTGGGCCAAGTTAATCCGATTAGTAAAAAATGTGTCTTAATATGTTTTCAATCGTTGTTTGATAATAATTTTATGAAATATATATTTTTTAGAAGAAATACCATTGCCGGTGTAAATTTTATTAATAAAAAAGCCAAATGGCACTTACATAATTTAGAACATGTCTTACACTTGAAAATGGCAAAACATTCCATGAGAAAAAATGAAAAGGTGAAACTTAAGATCTGTGCTAGCAGCATAATCAGACCAATTAAATTGTAATGAAAACCTACAATCTACTCTTGTTGGTCATCATTAGAAGGGATCTCATCATCAGAGTTTTCTATATCTTGCTTTCTTAAAGTAGGAAGCGCCTAATCCCAGTTTCAGACGCAAACCTCAATGGCTTTAGGTGTGAGCCTTGCTCGTTTCTCCGAGATGACTCGTTTCCCTACACTAAAGTCAGCCTTGGAGGCGATGGTTGAGATTGAAACTTCCAAAATGTCTTGCGCCAGTATGGATACGATCGAGAATCTTCCTTTTTTGTTCTTCCACCACTCGAGGATGTCTTCCTGATTATTTTCAAATGAAGTGCAAAGGTAATCATCTCATTTCGCCAATCCCGGGTTTATAGGTCTTGGTCGTTTGAGGATATTTGCTGCTGGGTTGAACCTTGATGATGATGAGGAGGTAGAATGTCAGGCGGGTGTTGGATCGAATGACCTAACCTTATTAGAATGCTTAATAGAGTAGAGTTTGTATAACTCTCTCAAATTATGGTCAACTTCAATAGAAATAGCAATTGTAGAAACTTGTGCTTAGCTTAAATATGTATGATAGTATGCTTTTAACAATTGCAGACAACCAGTGATTTTGACATTGGGATCTAATGCACATGCAACAAGATAAATTTGCGGGACCTGTTGAAAATAATCAAGCCATTTCTTTTGCATTGCTTCAACAGTTGGTTACAAAAACTCATCGTCTTTGTATTGGTGGAAAACATAGACAATGTTTACAAAATATAACATTGCTTGGTGCCTTGCTGGATAATGAACAAAAAAAAAAGTTTGTTGCCTTGTAAAAATATCTAAGCAACTCAACTAACTTAAAACATTTTTCCCAAACTTCGTCCATTAGGCAGTTGCCTTGCACTTTTGAGTTCACAAAGCGAGTCAAAACATTTTTCCCAAACTTTCCGTTAGCTAGTAGCATTGCATTTCAAATGTTGAGTTCCATCCATCGAGTGGGGCAATCGATTTTAAACCTTTTCCAAAAAAATTCACCCTATTTTCAATACAAAACATTTTAAATTCACGAGCCATTTTGTTCCTTATTTTACCAAAAACTAAAGCATTCTGAATTGGCTCAATTTGGTTTTGTAGTTGTTGTAAACCATTTTGAATACATAAATTCAAAATGCGACACAAGCAATGAACATGAAAAAATTTTCCATCAAGCGGTGGTTTTATTTCTTTTATCAATTTTCTCACGGCTGAATCATTGTTTGAAGCATTCCTAAAAGAAATGGACAAAATTTTATCAGCAACAAAAAATTCACGCAAACTTTCAATAATGCAGTTAAAAATATTCCAACCCATATGATCAAATTTCATACATTTTAAAGCAATTATTTGTTTTTTAATTGCCCATTCATCATCTATCCAATGAGCAGTGGCACAATAGTAATTTTGTCCTATTAGAGATATCCACACATCATATGTAAATGACAAACAATGATCAATGGTAGAAAAATATGCTTGTAAATCACTTCTCCTAGCTTTATACAGTTTAAATCTTTTTTTCCTAGCCGTTTGTCTAGACATTTTTTTATAAGTAGGATTTAGATTTTCTTGGATGAATCTTTCTAAGTGTTCATCCTCAGCTTATTTAAATAATTTTTCAGTAATCATCATCCAATTAATTAAACCTTGCCCTAGCAGTTTTTTAATTAAATCGAAAAATATCTAGATTGTCGGAGCTGCCAACACCCGTCAGTTGTGTTTGTCCACCAGAAATGCAACCGATGTCTCCATGGACTTTGCTCAAGTGCTCATGAGGGTGCTCGTCTCGGAGTTCAATTTGTGTGCAAATTTGTTGTTGCAATGTTTGCAGTTGGCATATCTCGTTTCACCTTCCCAAACTTGCTCAAAATGCGCCCAAACGGAAGCCTTTAAATTCCTGCTCTTCACTTGAGTCCGCTCAAGTAGCTCGCTTTGTGGCGTCGGTTGGGACCCTTCACCACTGACTTAGGTCGGTGGAATTTCCTCAACGTCATCATCCGAGAGTTGATCGTCAAGGCCAAGGTCGTATGCTTTCATGTCGATGTTGGGATCATTGTTGGCAATTTGTTGTGAATGCGAGACTCGATTTTTGCAAAACAAACGTCCTCGCAAAAATGAACCTACGCCCGAACTGGATGAGGACAAGGCAACACCCTTGCCCTTGCTGGAGTTCTTCCCTCGTGAAGCCATTAGTGGAAGAAAATAATTGAAGAGATGGAGAGATGATTAAGAGGCAATTAAAAAAATATTAGTGAAAGATTAAGAAGTTTAGAGAGAGATAGTAGAGAGAATGAGAGAATATTGTAGGAGATTGGAGAAGAGAAGATTAGTGTGAAGAAGTGTGGGAAGAAGGCTGACTATTTATAGGAGAAGGAAAAATTGGTTTTGCCCAAAAATCCCTAAAAACCTAGCTGTTAGTGGTTGTTGACTGAGGGTAAAAAAGTCTTGGAGTAAAAAAAAAAAAAGTCTGGAGCCATCAAGGGGACAAGGTGTAATTTCACCATTTTTTTTGAAAATTTGAGAATATGGAACAGACTGCCTGGAACGTTCGACCTGGCCCATGGGCCTGTCCGGTCCGCTTCGGGTTGAATGCATAAGTAGGCCGGGCCATCTTAATTTGGGCTCCGCTCTTCTCCAAAGCCCATATTAACCCCGTCCGAGTCTGTTCCATGCTAGGCTGAGCCTGGTCCAGGTCAGGCCTGGGTCAACCCGGCCCATTGACCACCACTACCCACAACCAAATGTCTAGTTTTCCATAAACAAAAGCATCCCAATCTCATCGGTAATATATATCGCTATGATTTTATTATTTTCTTTGGTCCTTTTGGTTTTCTTCGAAACTTCACAAAGCTCCTAACGTTGTTTTCCCGAAAGGATTGCCTATTCATCATGAGTTTTCATTTTCTCGAATGCATGTAGCTAAAGAAGTATGCAGCATGCTGGCCTTGAATGCCCCAATGTTGAGGAGTATGGAGAGCTTGAAGCCGCGGTACGCGATGTGCAAGAGCATGAGGCCATCAACATTGGGTGTCGGAGTGGGGATTAGGCACCCCAGCCGTGGTGGTTTCGGCCAGGTGAAAGCCTCAGCCACCTACGACACTGAAGGCAACATCTCCAACAGCCTTGGTGGCGATGTGGTTTTGGTAACCCTTTATAAGAATTATAATGGCAAAGAGGACTCATCAAAACCCTACCCCGTTGAGATCCACAACAAATACAATGCAAGTTTCAGGCAGCTGGCAGACATCACTGACACTTCAGCCGCCGGTTTGGCGTATAGAGCCCTAGACGACAAACATGATTACGTGAATGTCATAATTGCATGGAGAAATTCTCCACAGGATAAGGTAGTTACAACTCTGACTCTGTGTGTTTTAGAGACAACAAGTTTATGTATAATATACAAATTAATCCATATTATATATATATATATATATATATATGCATAGGGTTTACACAACGATCGATGATTCTAGTAAAGCTATCGATTGGACTGCGAGCAAAGCAAAGCTAGACACAGGAGGAGACAATGACACATCCAAGCACCGTGGGGTGACATCCAGTATCGAGTGGATCTACGGCAGCGAGCCTCACCTTAAGGTGAGTTTCCACTAGTGATGCGTACGCAACACCACAATGAGGCTCCCAAATTGTTACGAGTAAAGACAGCCTCTTCTTACCCGTATGTTCTACTTAAGTACCATATGTTGTACCCCTCCTCTTGTAGGATATCCATCCTTTGAATAAATCATTATGCAAGTTGCTTATCGCACTGCTTTATATACATACTAGAATTTACCCGCGCTCCGCTGCGGGTGTTTTAATAGCCACATATACTTGTTTTTTGATACCAGTTACAATTAACAAATAAAATGATAAAAAGAAAAAAGGTTGAAAAAAAAAAACCATTTCTGGCCCAAAATAGGAAAGTGATTAACATGAGACTCGTGTAAATTGATGTAATGATTGGAATTACCTGCCTAGATTTGAAGTTACGTACAAAATTTAAAATTTTAGATGAAATTATCCTAAAAAAGATTTTTTTTTTTATTTTTAGTTGAAAGCAGAAGAAGTTAAATAAAAAGTGCAAATGAAAAGGATGATGAGTCATCAATGACCGAATCACATGCCTGCCAACAAACACCGTCCCCTTGATCCCCTCATTCGCGCACAACCGAGCTCCTCTGTTTTCCAATCTTCTCGCCCCCACGGCATCTCTGCCGCCGGAAAAAATCCAATCTCGTAATCGGTTCCCCGGCTTCAATCTTGCTATGAAGCTTATAATCATGCGGAGAACCGAGTCGTATCATAAACGATTGATTTCGGCCAAACAATCAGCAATCCAAATCCATACCTTCTTTAAAAAAGGAATAACCTGCACCTGGGCAAAAAGCAGCAAAAAAAAGAAAAAAACCATGATTAACTGGAGAGGTTTTTTCCTCTGGATCAACCTCTGGATCAACGTCTGAAAAAAGACCATCAATATATTTTTTGTACTCTTTTCTCTAAGGCTTAAGTTAAGAAAGCAACATTTGAGTTAGGTAATTTTAAAGCTCCTGGCTTGGATGGTATTCCTCCGGTGGTTTTCAAAAATCACTGGTATATTATGAGAGATGTTATTACAGAAGCTGCTCTTTCATTTTTTAATGGTGGAATCCTCCTTCACCAAATAAATTATACTTTCAAAATAGATGGTTGAAGATTTCAGGCCTATAAGTCTACACAACACCTTATATACGGTAATTGCGAAATCCATAGCTAATAGACTAAAAGTGATATTCCCTTCTTTGGTTTCAAAGTTTCAAAATGCTTTTGTCTCAGGGAGATGTATCCAGGAAAATATTATTGAATCCTTCACGTTGTCAAGCAAACCCGTGTGCAAAGTAGACCCAAAGGTTACAAAGCGGTGATTAAATTAGACATTTGGAAAGCATATGATTGTCTTCAATGGTTTTTCATAGAAACAGTCCTAAGATCTATGAAATTTCCTGAAAACTGGATCCACCGGATAATGCAATGTGTGTCCTCAGTCTCGAAAATGGCCGTGTAGACATCAAAATTTTATTAGTTTAAAAATAAATTAAACCCAAATAAAGTGTGGCTCATTTTAAAATTGATGTCCAAAATTCAAATGCCCATTGAACTTGGAGATTATAGGTCCAAGAGGTATAATTTTTGAAACCCAAAACATATATAACCAAAGGCCCCGAATGAAAACTAGTTATGCTATTTGAACCAGAACCCATTTTCCCTAAATGGATTTTAAAAATCCAAAACCCAAAAGATTGAGTGGCGCACATGGACAAAATTTCTAGAAACTCCTAGAAAAATATTTTTCAATTATCTTTCTTAGATAATTAAAATTGATAATTATCATTTTAATTATTTTTTAAGATAAATATAAGAGATAATTAAGTGATAATTGTTGCATGTGATTTTCTTGGACCAAATCATCTTGTTTCTATATCTATAAATAACACCTTTAGGCCAGAAGACAACAACAAACAAATTGGAGAAGCAGAGCTAAGGTGAAGGAAAATATTTCTACAAGAAGCTCTTCATAAATTTTCAAGCTGATCAAGCACAAACACTTCGCAAGAGGAGAAATCAAGTTCAAGTAATATCAAATCTCAGTTTCAAGACTAGATTTGAATAACGTAGCAAGGAATGCAAAGAACGTGTGACAGTGCTACATCAAGTTCTAGTTCAGATCCAGTAGAAGCAGTGGGGAATGTGAATGATTTGTTTCTATGCTACATCAAGTTAAACTCCAAGGAAAGTATAGAGAAAGCAATGGAAATTACCGAAAGCCCCTGAAGTCCAAGAAGTTTAATGAAAAGTCCCAAACTGAAAAAAGTGTCAGAAACATCAGTTCTTGCTCGTGCTAGATAAATTCTGGTGTTAATGTTCATGAAGAAGACGTTTTGGTCTCTACTAAAAGTTTAAAGTGTTAATTAAAGGATTGTGCACATGAGAGGTATGCTAGAGAGTCGATCCTCCAAAATATTTGTTTTAAGTTTCAACTTATACATAATTTGTATAGCAATTAATTTCAATCTGTTATTTTACATACAAAATTTGTGCGAACAAGTTGTACCATAAAGTGGTTTTCTCCGAAAGCGGGCATTTGTCAAGGTGATCCCCTATCTCCTTACTTGTTCATCCTCTGTGCTGAAGCTTTCTCTGGTCATCTTTCAAATCTTTAGACTTCGGGTTCTTTGCTGGGATTGAAAGCTAGTCGAAATGGTCCTACTATCAATCATTTTTTTCCCCGATGATTGTCTAATGTTTTTTTGTCCTTTCGAGGATACTGTTCAGACCCTTCAAAATGAGCTGAACCTATATTTAGTTGTAGCAAGCCAAGAGGTCAATTTTAGGAAATCAGAATGGATGTTTAGTCAAAATGTCCCAGTGCTATTGAAGGGGGATTCTATCAATTACTCCCAATCCAAATCAATAATGGTATTCTGAATTATTTGCGAGCACCGTTGTGTCAGGATTTATCTAAGGTTTCATCCTTCCATTTTTTGGCTGATAAAATCAAAGCTCAATTGGAAAATTGGAAATGGTAGATGCTTAACAATGCTAGAAGATTAACCTTGATTCACTCAACTTTAACACTAATTCTAGTCTATATCATGTGTTTGTTCAAAGTTTTGTTTTCATTTAAAGTAGGATACACTTAAGGGGTAATTGAACTTTTCACTTAATAAATGTGATATGTTATTGACATGTGGCAAATTTTTTTTATTTTAGGTAAGAAATTTAGTACTATTTACACCAGTTTTTCAATTATGCCCTTGAACCAATTCTTCCTATAATTATGTGGAATAAAATTGAATTTTTGAAGCTTTATAAAGAAACCAATGAAGTCAGCATCAATTCTGATCCTAAATTGTAAATGCATACATCAATACATTTACACAAATTTTTTTTTGAAATAAAGGAGGACATCCTCTATTTATATAGATAAATTCACTCTCTGATGTTATTCCAATAAATCTCATCTTTCTCTCAATCGATACAGAAGCTCATGCTTTTTGGGTACTTTTTTAGTCTTTTTAATAGTTTTGTTTGTTGTTTGAACATTTGTTCTAATAACTAAGGTTAATGAGTTCCTTTTTCTGTCTACTTGGCATTTGCATTATCTAATTAGGTAATTTAGCAGCCATCATGCCACCAATCCAGAAACTTTTTTTTCTTTTTTTTTTTAGGGTTTGTGTGATGTTCAAGAATTGGCAAATTGTAGAAGCCAATTCTAGTTCATTCTATTTGCATCCCTCAATTATTATTTCTTCCATTCTAACTAAAAAATTTGATACAAGGCCATTAAACAATGAGGACTTATTGAAGAAAATGAAAGACACAAAGCAGTACAAGGTAGAGGGCGAGGAAGCAAAAAAAATGGTGTAGGCATAGAACACACTGGAGAATTATGCCTTCAACATGACAAACATAGTGAGGGATCCAAAGTTCACCAAGAAGCTACGGCTAGAGGATAAGGAGAAGATTAAGAAGGCGGTGGTGGAGATGATAGAGTGGCCAGACTGAAACTAGTTGGAGGAGGTGGATAAGTTGGAAGATAAGCTCAATGAGTTATAGAGTATCTATAATCCCATCATTTTGAGCATGTATTAGGGCGATGGTGGTAGCAAGAACATGTCGATGCCAGATGAGATGAGTGGTAGAGGGTCGATATACAGTGCGACTTCAGGACCCAAGATTGAGAAGGTGGACTAAGATAGTTGAAATTTGAAGCAGAAGAGGTAGTGAGGTGTTGTATAGGTCCAGGTTTGTGTTTATGTTATATGTATGATAAAAGCTACATTTGTTAATTTTAGGGCTTACTTGAGCAAAAAGAAATTTTGGAAATGTTTAACTTAATGAAATGGAAGAGTTATTTTGCTTTGTTTTATTATTTTCTCTAAGATCGATTTGCTATCTAGGTACTACCAATTAAAAATCAAAGAGGAAGATGTGCCAAAGACAGCATTCAAGACCCGTTATAGGCATTATGAGTTTCTAGTGATGCCTTGTGGGTTAACAAATGCACCCGTAGCTTTTATGGGCCTAATGAATGGGGTATTCCAACCACACCTAGATCAAGTTATCATGGTTTTCATAGATGATAATCTGATATACTCATCAGATACTGAAAGCCATAGAGAACATTTGAGGATTACACTTTAGACAGTAAAGGAACATAAGTTATATGCAAAGCTGAGCAAGTGTGAGTTTTGGTTTGACAGTGTCACCTATTTAGGCCATGTGGTTACTAAGGAAGGAATTTCAGTGCATCCTAGCAAGGTTGAAGCTGTGGTGAACTAGCAACAACTGAAGGCCGTGTTTGAGATTCATAATTTCTTGGGCTTAGTTGGTTATTATAGACACTTTGTAGAAGGGTATTCAAAGTTGGCACGCCCCTTGACCCAACTGACTAAGAAGGATCAACCATTCCAGTGGACCAAGCAGTGTGAAAATAGTTTTCAGGAGTTAAAAAAATGGTTAGTCTCTGCACCTATTCTTACTTTACCCGATGGTTGAAGTCGCTTTATAGTTTATACAGATGCATCACATCAAGGGCTTATCTATGTATTGATGTAGGTGGGAAAGGTGATTGCTGATAGATCCAAGCAGTTAAAGCCTCATGAGCTAAACTACCCAACTCATGATCTATAGTTGGCAACTGTCATACATGCGTTAAAGCTTTGGCGACATTATTTGTATAGAGAAGAGTTTGAGGTCTTCACAAACCATAAAAGCCTACAGTATCTATTGTCATGGAGGGAACTCAATATTCGGCAGCATCGTTGGGTTAAGTATCTCTTTGATTATAATTGCGCTATTCAGTATCACCCTGGTAAGGCTAACCTAGTGGCTGGTGTTTTGAGTAGAAAAGTGGGTGCTAAAATGAATGCTATTATGGTTTTTGCGTGAAAATTATTGGAGAAGTTTAGTCACATAAGCTTAAAGGTACAAGTGAAAAGACCTCTTCATCTTCATCTTCATCTTTTTAAGATGATGGCACAATCATTACATAAGCGAAGTTAGGGCACTAGTAGAAGAAACTAAAAAATCAAGGACCAGAACTGTTATCTTGACATTTAATTTCATGGTCACTTAACGGCATAATGGTAAATTTAATATTTTTTTTGTAATTTTAATGGTAAATTTGGTCTCAAACGTAAAGTTCAGTATGAAATTTGGTAATTTTAAAAGTTTGATAGTAAATTTGGTCCCATCGACACTTTTTTATGGTAAATTTTGGTACTTAAGCCAAGAACATTTCAATTGCCTACATTAATGTTTTTCATAGAGCCTTTGAAAAAATGTCTTACACTAAATATCCAAGCAAAAACAGTAAAAATGAGGAGGCCACCAACAATAACAAGTGTGTAGTTAAGCTACAAAGATAATACAAAATTTAACTTGTATACAAATTAAGCCATAAAAATTGAATGCACAAGATGCACAAATTATCCAAGGATGGTAGGATCTATATCTGCCAACAAGAATAAATGCCCAACTATTAATCAGACAATAAGATAGAGAGATACCAAGTAGTGCAAGAATCATAAAGGCTGAAAGACAAGTTTTTTTGTCACCAATTGCCCTTGGAAAAAAAATAGGGAGTAATTGAATGCTCAAATCCTTGCCCGCTGCACAATGTAGTTAGCTAGTAACTAGCAGATTTGAGATTCGTCGGCCATTGGTACTTCTCAAAGGTAGCGTTGGTGAGCGGTTCTTCTCAAAGGCATTGTCAATTGGATCATCTAAGAGCATTGGCAGATGTATGGTTAACAACGGGTGTAAAGGCTCTCCAAGTACCTTCATTAGCTCGACTACGGAGGTAAGTACACCCCAAGTTATTTTCCTCAAATAAGTTTATTAAGCAAGGAAAGCAAGCTAAGTAAAGTTAAGTTGAGTTCTAAAGCATGGTTAGCACCTAAAGGGCAACAAGGGCAATAAGGGCAAAATGGTAATTTTGGACCAAGTTAATGGCATGACCGTAATTTTAGTGAAATTAGGTTCATGCAAGTGTTTTGAGCTAATTAAGTTAAGACCATAGGTATTTTTAGCCATTTGAACCAAAAGTGGAAGTTAAGGGTGAAAAATGCACCAAATAAAGAATTGAGCTATTATGTCTTATAATGGCCTAAGTAGCTTAAGGGCAAAGTGTTTGGGTAAGAAAGACCTTTCTTGGGATTAATCAGGATGGTTTAGTGGAAGTTTAAATGGCCTAAGTGAATCAAAGTTAAGTTTGAGGGCCAAAGTGATAAATGGAAGAGAATTGGGCTAAGTTGGTTATAAATGGAGTAGATGGAACTATTCATCATCTCCCCCATCTACCATTTTCGTAGGTCTCCTTCTTTCATAGCTCTCTATGCCCAAACCTCCTAAATCACTCAAGTTTCCATGAAAATCGAAGGTCACAAAGCTATCGCAACAAACCCTTAACTCATTTTTTATGTATTTGGTGCATTTGGAGTTGTTCTTGCAAGTTTTTAGTTCAAACCCAAAGGTAAATGTGTTTGATCCTAATGGGTTAGTTCTAAGCTAGTTAAATGGTTAGAAATGGTCTTAACTTCATGCTCTTGGTGTCCAATTTGGTTAATTTCAAGCTTGGAACTCAAAGGAACTCATTAGAGCTCGGATATGCCCATTGCTTGTTTCTTTCGTTCAAGATGATTTGAGATAAGAGGTTTAAGTTAATTAAGCTCAAATAATGCATAGAAATGTAGTATTACATGTGGGAATGAAGTATAAACAAGGCCCAAGCAAATTGTCATTGGGATTGGAAAGATTGAGCAAGTTTCGTGCAAGTTCGTACGTTGTCATGCAATGCTGTAAAGCATTGGCGACACGTCGCCGGCAATCTTCCAAGAACCCGAGCATTGATGCCTTTGGTGATGCATCACCGACGGTGTCACCAAGGCACAAGTCCTTCAAGCTTGGGGCATCCAAAGAACGTCTCAATCTCTCGGTTATCATCCCTACGCCAATTTAAGATGATTCATAGCCTATGTTGGTTTTAGAACTCATTCCTAAGTTGGGAATTATGCATTATTTAAGTGACAGCTAAGTGGTGTGGTTAAGGTAGGGCTAAGTAGAGTGGCTTAGGGTGTAAAGTGCCCAAGTTGCCAAGGTGGCACTAGGGGGATTAAGTCGGGTTTCAGGGTCTTTATTGGCCTAAGAGATAGGTTTTAGACCTTCAGGCAATAAAAAGGAAACCTAGGAGGATCCCAACCAAATATTGTGGTTTGGTAAGTAAGCCACTAAAGAGCCCTAAGCTAAGCTCTAAAAGCTTGGCAAGTTGGATCACATAAGGTAGCTACCCTGCACAATAAGTTTAGGAGAAGAGACGGATAAGAAGGGAGTAAGTGACGACTTACTCTAAGTAGCCTGAGAAGGCGGGCAAGGGTTGAGTGAGCAATGACTTACTCTAAGGTGCCCAAAAGAGAACTCTATGGGGTTAGTTAAGTGCTACCATAGGATATGAGGGCCAGTATCCAAGTACCCTAGCCGTAAGAGCTCAAGGCAAGTCTAGCACCTACGGGTGTAAGGAAATCCTAAGTGCATTCGCATGCGCATATTTCACTCATCCATCCATCCATCCATCTATCCATCCATTATTTGCATTATTTGTTGTTCTTTTTCTTGCTTCTGATTGTGCTGTTAGTTGCTTGTTTGTTTTGTTTTGTACGTTATATATATGTATATATTTATGTGTTTGTTGTGCCTTGCATGCTTGCAGTGTTTTCCCCTTGTAGGTACCTAATCCCTTACTAAGTACTTTAGAGTGTTCACCCCTTAAGTGTTGTGCAGGTTTTAATTGGGCTAGTCAAGCTTAACAGTTGGTAAGGGGTAGCTATTAAAGCTAAATTTCATTAGTCTAAAGGTACTCCCTGAGTAAGAAAATTCAAGTTTCTAAGTTATTTGTAGCATAAGTTAGTACTGACCAAAGTGTTTACCTTTCAGTTTAAGGCTAAGTGAGTACAGGGAAAATGTGGCTCATCACTTGAAGCTAGCTTGCTTGGGTGAAGAGCTAAGGACGGATCTTAGTAGATTTATGTTACTTATTCTAAATGTATGATATTTTCATACATGGATTGTCTCTACTAGTGTCCATTGGTGTGTATAACACTAGGGTTCCATTTGGATGCATATAAAATTGAGATGTATGCACATAATTTTTACTTGAAGTTAAAGCAACTAAAGTTTTTAGGTCCTGGCTTATTTTCATTCATGTTTTATGAACCGGCACGTCACAGTTTTCTTTATAGTTTTAATTTGTTGTTATTGCATAGCTAGGACAATGCATGCATTTCCTATGCAAGGTAAGCTAAGTAACTAATTGCATGTAATGATTTAAGATACTTTACAAGTAATGACTAGCCAATTATAACCTAAGCGGGATCATAGTTCCCAAAAAGCCTACCAGTGTTAGTAAATTAGGGCATTGGGACCCCGTTCCACAACAATGGGAATCAAAGATCACGCTAGGAAAAGAATCGGTGAAGTTGGCAGCCAGAGAATTAGAGAGACACATGAAGATGAGATGCAGATCGAATGAGAGGGTGATCGAGAAGGTGAGAGAGTGTTTAGCCAAATTTTACCAATAATTTTTTACAAATTCCCCAACTTTATTTTTTTTTCAAACATGCCCGAATTTTACATTAATTAACATTTTGACCATTGTTTTTAAGCAATATATGAAGCGGCCATAGTAAGCCACGTCCAACTAATGTGTGCCTTAGAAATCTAAAGTGGTTTTAAATGACCGCTTTAATCTATTTGCTTCTATGGATTCCTATCTTTGTAGTGTCTTAGAGCTATAAAGGGGACGAGATAGAGAAGTATGTGGCTTTTTGCCATAGGAAAGAAAAAATATCAGCTATATTCTACTTACACCATTGTAATCATGGCAAGTGAAGAATTATGGAAGGAGAATAAAGAATGAGAGAGAGAGAGAGAGAGAGAGAGAGCTAAAGGCCATGAATGGGATAAGTGATTTAGGGTGGGCGTTTTCACATGAGATTTGGACCAAGTTATAAGAAGAATTGCTACAACTTTTTATAATGGAGGGAGCATTAAAGTTGAATCTAATTGATCAATCTTGTTTCTTGTGGATCATTAACATAAAGATTTTAGGAAAGGTGATTGAACGTTTGACCGAGTAGAAGTGACAAAATTGCTTTTTGGCGACCAAATAAAAGTTGGTCACTATATCGGCCGCTATGCCGACAAGTGACTGACCGCCTAGTGATCAGTCTTAGTGACTGAAGCCCCAACAATCACTAGCCAGTTGGTCACTCTCATTGGAATACCCGCCTTACCTTTTACAGAGTGATTGAATGAATGAAAGTTTCTTGACGGCTTGATCGGTCACTATGAGTCTATGACAGGCTACCATAACCTACTTTTGCTCTAGTGCAATAGGTTTGAATGCATGGAACAACAGATATTTGTTTGAAATTAATGGGAGCCTATTAATGTTCAAGCCATGCATGCGAACGAGAAATGATGAATATGCCAAAAGTTTACACACTTCTTCAAGAGCCTTTTTGTCTTTTCCAAAACCAGGCCACGCGTGACCTTGCCCGGAATTGCATTAATGAATTAATTCATGGTCATCAATTTCAAACAAACTCCTCTGTAATTTTAACTCTCTACAAGGTGAATTAAATTCATGCAAATTACTCCTTTTAAATTTTAGTATTATTCTCAGTGCTTATGTTAACCCAACTAATAAATCCTCCTAGCTATATGCACGACATTGGGGCTTGCTATACTATTTTGGAGAGAGCAAACATGATAAGAATCAGACCCATTTCGAATGTGGACAATTGGTAACATAATTTACGTGAGACAAATAAGAAAGTACTTCCCAAATCAATTTCCCTTGGTTTTGCAATAGAGCCAATCACCACGTCGGATCACTAAGAATTGGTAGTAAAGTGAACCTTTTCATATAGTTAGTCTATATAGTAATTGCTAGATTGGGCTTAGTACGCCTACTTCTTTTTTCTCCCTTTTTTGGTGAATGAAGCATATCAATATACTTCTTCTTGCTAACAGGTAGCTTATTAAATTTTTTGGAATGCATAGTTTTTTTGGGTATACCTACTTGATTTAGTAATACATCTTATTGCTTGCTGTTAAAAAATAAAAATTAAGGGGCGAAGCTGTAAATGGAAAATAACACGTCAATAATAGGATTCAGGTATTCAAAAACTGATCCGAATCTTCTAATGAAATAAGGGTACAATGAATTTTGCATAAACATAATTGATTTTTATACTAAAAGTAATAGTACTTGATTACATGTTTTTAAGTAATGGAGCATCAATGTTTGATATTTTAGAATTATTGTTCAAATAACTTGGACTGTTATCATATGATCCCAGGTTCTATAACTTAGTAAAACTTGACAATTTTTAGGAGAAACTTGATAATAAAACTTAATTGAATGATTTTACATCTGGAAATTAACACTTGGCGTTTATATGTGCTAAAGTATCACGTAAGCATTTTCTGTCCATCATATGGTTCAATGTGTTTAAAAAGGACTAAAACAAATTTTAAGACTAATTTGCCAGAATATGTACACCCAATTTTTTATTTTAAATTAACTTAATTTAGAATTATTTATTTTTATGTTTATATCTTTTTTTGCCCAAAACCAATGTTATTTGAAAGCTAATATTATTAAGGTACAATATTATTATATTGATCGTAAAATTTTTATGATATCATTAATTTTTTATGCGTGTTTCTTTCTTATTATGAATTAATAATAATAATAATAATAATAATAATAATAATAATAATAATAATAATAGTAATACTAATGATGATGATGATAATGATGATGATGATGAGGATACAATGTAGAATATGTTACAGGTAATACTAGTCGGGAAAAAACTGATAGGATATTTTTTTTTATTTTTAATCACAGAATATTTATAAAAATTACTTCTTTGTACTTTTAATATCTTATCAAATATATCAAAAACCCTTCTCAACATAAAATTTTAAATTAAAAGTATGCAATCAAGTAAAAAAAGGTCTTAATTTAATGGACTTAATGATATTAGGTATTTCCAAATTTTATTAAATGTCAAGGTAGCAAAATTTATCTTAACTTCTATGCTTTATATTCAAAAGCTAATGATTGAAATAAAGATCTTATTTTTCATAACTTTCAAAATAATTTATTTTTAATTCAGAATAGAAAAAAAAACATGAGCTAAGTTCATATGTGAGCATTCAATAAAAAACTCAAGCAAAAATAATTTTTTTTCAATAAGTATGACACAATTATTGACCATAATGTCAAAATATAGGCTTGGTAAGTAAGCATTGATTTTTTTTAAAGACATGTAACCATAAATAACTGTATATTACTAAAAAAAACTTAACCTTACTTTTCATTTTTAATAAAAAATAAACTCATCTTCAATATTTGAAAATCTATAGCTATCATGTATCTTATGGCTTAGTTAATGTGATTGTTTTAAATATCGAAATCAAGTCTTGTATAGCTTTTATCTTTTTAGAAAATTAATGTCTACCTATTTACTTAGAAATTATACTCAGATGATGAAAGTTGAGAACACCCTTACCATTGTTCCTATAATATAGTTAGTTAACTATAAGAAAAAAAACTTATAGAAAACAAAAAAAATAATAACAAAATTTTTTTCTATTTTTTCCTTTTCCAATACTAATATTATTTTCCCAATATAAAGCCTAAGAGCTTTCCATCACCTTGTTTTGTTTTTTTCCTTTTCATAATTTTAATGTTTGAAATCTAATAAATAGGGAATGACAAATTTGAGTCTGATTGAAAGAGGGCAATAAAACATAACTTAGGGATAAAAAGCTTGTCCAACATTTTGACATATTCATACTTTTTATGAGTTTATCATATTTAAAATTTTAATTCAAATAGACATAATTATGAGGTTTTTGAAACTTTTAAGTTCCAGTTAAAGTACTTCATTCAAGTTTAAAAGTACAAAAAATTGAAAAACTTTTGTGTTCAAGGACATGTCGCACAAATATTTGTAAGTTAATTAAGAACATATTTTCAAAACAATTTTAACTTTTTATGTCAATTTAAGCTTTTTTTTGCCATTAAAAGTTATACTTAATATATAACTTTTAGTAAATGTAATAACAATAAAAAATATAATCACCATGCGGATTCCTCTAATTTGTTGTTTTAGAAAGTATACATCCATCCAAGCTAGAAAAAAGAAATTTAATTAAGAAAATTTATATATTAAATAGATTTTTTACAGTAGAATAAAATTAATTTTTATTTGTTAAAATTAATTAGAGCCAACAGATTTTAGCTTAAGTCAACTGAATTCAAAATGGTTATTTTTATTTTTATATCTTTTTATCTAAAACCAATTTCAACTAAAATAAAATATTATAAAGGTCTAAAAATACATTGACAATATAATTATTATAATCTTGTTAAATTTTTAGAAAATTTTCTTTTTAACGTATAAAAATAGAAAATTTAAAGAAATTTAACAATTTCATGAAAATTTGCTTTCAAATTTATTATTATATCTACATAATATTAACTTTCAAATGAAATTGAATTTGGCGAAGAGGATGTAAAAAAAAGACCAATTTAAATTAAATTGACTTAAGTTAAAATAAATTGGCTAAAATTTAGTAGTCAAAGTAAGTTTAGTAGCCAAAATAGTAAATTTCTGAAAGACTAAAGACTAAACACATCTCACTTTGTATTTTTCCTCTCTTATGATATTTTTAATATTTTAATATTATTAAATATCTAATTAAGTAGGTAAAATTATATTTAGATATCTATCAATAGGTTCTTTTCTTTTCCCCCTTTTAAAGTCCATATACTAACATAACTCTAACTAAATAGAAAATAAAAAATTTGTACATCATTAAATGAGTAAAATAACTTATATTATTATGGTGAAGGAAAAATTTAGCTGAAATATTATAAATTGTTCTATTTTATAAATTTTTAATATACACTTTTTATACCTAAAATTATTTTCTAAAGTACAGTACCCATAGATTTTCATATGAAACGTTATTATCAATTTTACCAAATAATGAGCTTTTAGTGTATATATACATATCTAAGTTGCCAAAAAAAAATTAAATTGACAAAAAATTATTGTTAAGGTAATTTTTATAGTATAGCATAATTTTAACCATATATTTAAATATTGTATTCAAGTAAAAGATTTAGCTATAAAGGTTTTTGAAACTGTAAGCTGAACTTTTAAGCTTTACAAAATATTTAGTAATAAAAATTTTAGCATGTGTTTTACTATATTGTTAAGTCTTTTATTCAAATAAAGGATTTAACTATGAAAGTTTTTTATATGCTAAGTTGAAATTTTAATTTTTATAAATTTTTTTTCTTAAGGTATTATTTGATAGTAATATACAACAAACAGATGCATGTTTGATGTAAAAAGATACTTTAGTAGCAATTTAGGAGTTTTAGCCATTAAAGATAAGATTAATGTTGAAGAAATTGAACATAACACTTGATTCTGTAATATAGAATCAACGATGGGTATGTTTGTAAAAAAAAAATTTAGTAGCAACTTAAGGGTTCATTTAACATGTAGTGCAAGTATAATTCTAATTAAATAGACAGTGTCAAATTTGGATTTTATTAAAAAAAAATAAAATAACTTATACGGATAAAAAAAATCATTCAATATTTTGGCACATTAAATTTATATATTTTATTCGAGTGGATTTTTTTCGTTCGTAAATATAGGATAATTAAAAGTTAAATCACATTAAATTTGTCTATACTTATTTAATCATGATTGTTCTTTTACCATGTCCATGATAAGTGATTGGGTAATTTTCTCCAATAAGTTGAATGAATAATTAAAGAAAAACTTTTTCTAAGAGAAAAAGCTTTTTTCTTTTTGCAAGCAAAATCAAAACACTAGCCAGGGAATGAAGACAATAAGGAGGCTGCTGTCTTATGGGCACAATTCACGCGCTACCGAGGCACCACCACCACCTTGCAGTGATTTAATGACTCTATTAGATGCAAAAGATTGACCACATAGTTTGAGTATGAAGCATCTATGGCGGAACAGGGCCCTAGTGCCCTAATTTACTGACATTGGTAGGCATTTTAGGAACTATGATCCCACTTAGGTTATAATTAGTTAGTTATTTCTCGTGAAGTATCTTAAATCATTACGTGCAATTAGTTACTTAACCTATCCTGCATAGAAAATATGCATCCATCATCCTGGCTATGCAATAACAATTAAAAAAACAACATTGAAAATAATGCCATGGCAATTAATGAAAACACAATTTAGAACAAACCAAGATGAAAAACTTTAGTTGCTTTATCTTCAAGTAACAACTGTGTGCATAGATCTCAAATGTATATGCACCCAAATGTAACCCTAGTGTTATACACACCAATTGACACTAGTAAAGGCAATATATTTGTATGAAAATGTCATACATTTAGAAGAAGCAACTTATATCTTCACCCGAGCAAGCTAGCTTCAAGTAATGAGTCACACTTTCCTTGTACTCATTTAGGCTTAAACTGTAAGGCAAACACTTTGATGTTACTAGGTTATGTTATAAGTAACTTAGAAACACAAGGTTTCCTGCTTAAGGAGTACCTTTGAACTAATAAAACTTACGAACATAGCTCTAGAATCTGGTCTTCTTGGTCTAATTTAAAGATTGCATTATAGAAGCTAAAAGTCTTACATCTTCCATGATTACATCTCACACCGATTCATGTAGGAATTGAATTAGTTAAAGATAATTAGTCTCCACATCCACATTATGCCATCCATAAATTTAAGCCTCCTGTAAATTAAACTTGTCATATGACTAATGTTTCTCTACGAACCACTGACTCCACAAAATCAATATTCATATGATGTCATGAAAAGTAATGGACCTAGGGATCTAGATTGGAATGCCTTAGCAATGAAGACAGCAGGTTAGACTTTTTACTTGTTCTTCCATTAGACCAAATAACCTCGAAATCCTTAAGTTCATTTCTAATCATAAGCTATCCTCAAATGTTTGTCTATGACATTTTTTATCTACCTTAATTTGCTAACATTGGAGGTGAAACATGTGTCTAAAAACTTTTTTCTATGAGATTAATATATATATTTAAGATCTGTTCTACCCTAGGTAAAATAAAGCAAGAGCAAAAGCAAAAAAGCAACTTGTTGAAAATACGCTATACTTGAGAGTGCCTCGTGAGCAGTGTGTGTAATTTTAATTTTATGATAATTTGCATAGGAATGCAAGAAATGAGTATGAAACTTAATATGTTAACAATTTAAAACAATAATTTGTTATATCATGTAATGAGCATATGGTTCTCTCAAAATAAATATTTGTGAATTGTCTCTTCTAATCCTTACTTTAAGTGATTACTTATTTAAAATATTATACAGGGGATTGAATTGAAAAGAGGGAGGAAGTTTGATGACTTTTTAGTCGTTGATCCTATTATTGGCTGACCGGGTCTCATACCCTTCTCTCATCATCTTCGTCTTTGTCTTACCCCTCCCTCATCTCTGTTCTTCTCTCATTTGCTACTCAACTCTCATGTCCCTACCTTATCACATCTCCCTCTTGCAAGCATCTATGTCTCCTCTCTCTCCATCTCCCTTTTTCTTCTTTGTTTTTCCAGCCACTTCTTGGGCTTTCTTCCCTACACTAATGGGTCAACCCACCGCCAGCTCACCATCGGCGCCGTTGTTTATGCTCGATAACACTTTCATTGACCTGGCATCCAACGAATGGGTCGGCGTACTATTGATCATGCGCCTAGCCCTTTGTCTTCTCACTGTTTTTTTTTTTTTGCCAAAATAACCTATTCTCCACTACTAACTATGGGTGAAAATGGGCCAGGCCTAATTCAGGTAGCTTAACCTCAAGCTCAAATAGAGGCCTTTCGAGCCGAGTATTTTGAGCTCGAGCTCGAAATGGACTCAAATAAATTTGGGGCATGAGCTCAAGCATTTACCTATCTGGCCCTATGGGCTCAAGCCACCTAAGTGCTATCCTAAAACACTTAGTTCCCACTCCCAAGGTCCCAGCCACCTCAGCCTAATCTCAGCCTTACAGTTTCTTTGTCGACCGACCAACAGTCTTACCTAGTCAGCGGCCACCATCTATGTCAACGAAACAACAACAATAGGCTTCATCTAACAATGATCTCCACTGTTATCGGTCACGCAATGACAGTCTCCTCCAACAATTCAAGTCCACGACTCCGCGACAAAGCCTGACCCACACGAGTCCACGATGATAGCCTTACGCCGGCACCGGAAACTTCGAAATTGGTGACTGGCAAGTCGCAATCGGCCCTAGCTGCAATTTTGCAAGCTCGCAACTCCGATTGGTGATCGACCAATCAACTCAAGAGTCAATTTGATCTTTTGATCACACATTGTTTGGTCTTGTGGCACTAGGCTAGTTGAGGGATGAAGCTGGGGGAGTCTTCCTAAGCCTAAAAGTCGACACGACAATGGATGGAGGATTACGGTGGCCCAATTGACGTAACGAGGAAGATGATGGCATATTCATCAAATTGACAAACTTAGGGTAGAATAGAAAAGGATTAAAAAGTAGAAAAGGATTAAAAAGCTTGGGATAGGTTATAAAATTTTCCCTTCTCTAATACCTAAAAAATTACAGACTCAGTCCCCATATTTTATCTAAATTATAATTATGATACCTAAAGATCTATATGTGTTATTCGAGCCTGACGGGTTTTCGGGCTGAGCTCGAGTTTGGAAAAATCGAGCTCAAGCAATTTGAGCTCGAGCTCAGATAATACTGAACCATAAAGAGGCCGAGCTCGAGCACCCCTACTGCTGACGGTGAATCCATCGCCACTACAGCCACCTAAACTCACCGATTCAAGCTACCCATGAATCCCAAACCCTCTTGATCTCTCTACGACCAAATGCCCAAATGAAGAGCAAGAAAACTCACAACCCTTACCACAAATAACAAAAACGGCAACGTTTCACGAACAAACGTGGTACCAAAAATGGCAGGATTTAAGGCTTCAGCCCACTCCCATCTAAAAAGCTACTGAAAATGTCAGCATTTAGGAAAAAAAAACCACCCCAGACAACACAAAAATGACACCGTCTTAACTACTTTTCTATAAACACTAAAATCCTCCGCTCTTTAATACTCCTTTTGTCCCAAAATCTTTGCTCCATTTGTTTTCAGCAATTAATCTAGAATTTTTTATTTTCAACATTTTAATATATAAATGAAAAATCTTTGCATACAAATGATAAATCAATATATGTAGTTTCTAAATATTTTTTTAAAATTTTTCTAATAAACAATAATATAAAAAATCAAGTTAAAATATAATAAAAAGTCAAATAGAGCAAATATTTTGGGACAGATGGAGTATATAAATAGAATTTATGAGAGTGGGTGTCCTTGGGCCTCTAAGAAAGAGGTGCATGTGTCATTGCAAATCATCAGTCCTTTCTTCACTTGATTATCGAATAATTATTTTATAGCTATTAAACGTACAGTTTAAATTACCAAATTTTGTCTCTATTTTATTGTAAAATAGTTTTTCAACTTTTGCCTCTTGTTGATGTCAATCTGACATGAATCACATGATATATTTCCCGCAAAACTCATGGGCTTTTTTTACTACCTTCCTCTCACAATATTTGCCCTCTGTTCATTTTTTAGCAGTTTTAAAATAGTTGTTCCCTTCTTATCTTTTTAAATAAGATAATTTTTTTATTATTTTATATATATACATCAAGCATTGAACTAAGAGAAGTTGAGAAAATTTAAAAGTAAAAATATATAGAGCCCATTAAAAAGTACAAAATTGGTAACTTTTTTTAGACAAATACATGTACTTTATATAAGAATAAATAAATTAATAGTTTTATATTAAAAAAATGAAGTAAAAAAGTAGGGAAGTCTTAATTTACGTACATTATCAAAAAACAAGTTTTATAAGACGGGATGAGTAAATTAATTTTTTTTAAGGAAAAAAAATTGAGACTTTTGAATCACAAGATTGAGATTCGAGGGTTTCGTCCCTTTCACGTCAAACACAGAAGGAAGCAAGAACCCTTCTTAACACAGAATTAAGTTCAAGATGAAGTAAGTTCATGCAAATTAAAGAGGCAAATACGTAGAATGTATACATACACTCGCCAATCTCTGTTTGCCACAACAGTTTTATAAACCACTATCATGTTCTCCTTTTCTTTTGAAAATTTTAGTATCATTCTCAGTGCATATTACTCTTTTAACCAATTAATAAATGCTCTCAAGCAGAAATTTCAAATTTATTACTAATATTTTGGGTTAAGCATGGATCTACAACTATAGGATTTTTTTGCCCAATCTCCCAAAAGTGTTTCAGAAAAAGCTCAAATATGCCACTATCTATTAAAAAATAATGAAAGATAGTAAAAATAATAGATTTTAAAATTTTAGAGTTATCATATATATTTTAAAAAAATATCAGAACTTTTAATATTTTTGTTAAAAAAATATTTGATCTCCGTTACTAGCACCTCCCTCAGTGTCTGCTATCCGATCTGCTCACCGGCATTCAAAGGAGAGAAAGAGCCTAATTACAAAACATTATTAAGTTTATTAAAACTTGAATTATCACCACAAAATTTTAAAATTTGTTACTTTTAACATTTTCTATTAGCTTTTTAATGGTCCCAACTTAAAACTTCAGTGGCGTATCCCACCCATTTTAAAATGTTTGGGAGAGATTGGGCACAAAACAAAAATCTATACCGACAGATCTAGGCTAAACCCAAAACATTAGTGATAATATTAATATTTCTACCAACGCTCCAAGATATATATGTACGATAATGGGGGCTTGCTATACTATTTTGAAGAGAGCGAACATGATAAGAATCAGACCCATCTCGAATGTGGAGAATTGGTAACATAATTTACGTGAGACAATTAAGAAAGTACTTCCCAAATCAATTTCCCTTGGTTTTGCAATAGACCCAATCACCACGTTGGACCACTAAGAATTGGTAGTAAAGTAAACCTTTTTGTATACTTAGTCGATATAGTAATTTGCTAGATTGGGCTTAGTACACCTACTTTTTTTTCCCCCTTTTTTGGTGAATGAAGCATATCAATATACTTATTCTTGCTTACAGGTAACTTATTAGATTTTTTGGAATGCCTAGTTTTTTCGGCTATACCTATTTGATTTAATAATAAATCATATTGCTTGATGTTAAAAAGTAAAAATTAACACCTCAATAATAGGATTCAGATATTCAAAAATTGATCCGAATCTTTACTTTTAAGACCAAATTTACTACCACCATTACTTTTTCCGTCAAATCACACAAATATCACAAATTTGGTCCTTCATTTTTCATGTTTCTTTTATAGTTTTCCTAACTTTATATATCTAACAATCATGCTATCCTTTTCAGTAAATCCGGCACCAAGTTCAATTCTGGCTATGGCTGACCTACTTTCTTTGAAGGTCTCCCTAGAGTTATTAATCATACTGTAAGCTTCCTTCATTTCCAAAGCTTGTTTCTTGATAGGCTCAAATCTTAAGAGTTTTGGTTCTACTCCTACCGATGAATGCCTAATCCTAGGGTAGCCAATCCTGGCTAAAATAGCTAAAGGCTTAATCTTTAGAATCTCACCAATTTTTTTTCATCTTTCCCTAATCTCAACAACATCAACTAGAAATTATAAAGGAGAATACACTGTTCCAGTTTGTGATAGCAACTCATAGTTCTAGTTTGTGGTAGTGATTCATAGTTCCAGTTTGTTGTGCCTTGGGGAAAAAAATGAAATGGTAGCGTTTAGGAAGGTGCTTGGTGAGGGTACGGTGTTGAAGTAGTTACTGGCTGGCGTTGCTAGTGGGGGTGCTCTTTCATCTTTATCTTTTGAAGATAATGACACGATCATTAGATAAGCAAAGTTAGGCACTAGTAGAAGAAACTTGAAAATCCAGGGCTAGAAATGTTATTTTGACATTCAATTTCACGGTCATTTAATAGTGTAATGGTAAATTTGGTATTTTTTTTTTGTAAGTTAATGAAAAATTTGGTCTTGAAAGTGAAGTTCAGTATGAGATTTAGTACTTTTAAAAATTTGATGGTAAATTTGGTCCCATCGACACTTTTCTATTGTAAATTTGGTATTTAAGCCAAGAACTTTTCACTTGTCTACATTAATGTTTTCCATAAGGCCTTTGAACCAATGTCTTGCACTGAATATTAAAGCAAAAACAGTAAAAATGAGAAGGCCACCAACAACAACAAGTGTGTAGTTAAGCTACAAAGATAATACAACATTTCACTTGTATACAACTCAGCCACAAAGATCGAACGCACAAGATGCACAAATTAACCAAGGATGGTAGGATCTACATCTACCAATAAGAATAAATGCCCAACGATTAGTCAAGTAATGAAAGAGACAGATACCGAGTAGTGCAAGAATCATAGAGGCTGAGAGACAAGTTTATTTGTCACCAATTGCCGTTGGAAAAAAAAAACCAAGGAGTAATTGAATGCTGAAATTCTTGCCCGCTGCATAATGTAGTTAGCCAACAAATAGTAGATCTGAGATTCGTCAGCGATTGGTATTTCTCAAAGGTGGCGTTGGTGAGTGGTTCTTCTCAGAGGCATTGCCAATTGGATCATCTAAGAGCATTGGCAGAGGTATAGTTAACAAAGGGAATTAGAGATGACGCTAGGAAGAGAATCGATGAAGTGGGCAGCCAGAGAATTAGAAAGACACATGAAGACGAGATGCAGACAAAATGAGAGGGCAATCAAAAAGGCAACAAAGAGTTTAGCCAAATTTTACCAATATTTTTTACAAATTTTCCAACTTTATTTTATTTTTTTTCAAACATGCCCAAAATTTACATTAATTTACAATATGACCATTATTTTTAAGCAATATACGAAGCAGTCGTAGTAAACCACGTCCAACTAATGCATGCCTTAAAAATCTGAAGCAGTTTTAAGTGACCATTTCCATCTATTTGCTTATATGGATTCCTGTTTTTGTAGTGTCTTAAAGCTGTATAAAGGGGATAAGATAGAGAAGTATGTGTCACTTGGCCATAGGAAAGAAAATATCAGCTATCTTTTGCTTACCCCATTGTAGTCATGGCAAGTGAAGAATTATGGGAGGAGAGTAAATGATGCAAGATGAGAAAGAGAGAGAGAGAAAGAGAGAGAGCTAGGGGCCATGAATGGGATAAGTGATTTAGGGTGGGCGTTTTCCCACGAGATTTGGACCAAGTTACAGGAAGAATTGCTACAACTTTTTATAATGGAAAGAGCATTGAAGCTAAATCTAATTGATCAACCTTGTTTCTTGCATATCGTCAGCATAAATATTTTAGGGAAGGTGATCAAACGTGTTACTGAGTAGAAGTGAAAAAATTACTTTTTGGCGACCAAATAAAAGTTGTTCACTATATTGGCTGCTATGCCAACTAGTGACTGACTACCTAGTGATCAGTCTTGGTGACTGAAGCCCCAATGGTCACTAGCCAATCAGTCACTCTCATTGGAATACCCGCCTCACTTTTTACAGACTGATTGGGTGAATGGCAGCTTCTCAACCTCTTGATTGGTCACTATGATCGGCTACCATAACCTACTTTTGCTTTAGTGCAATAGGTTTGAATGCATGGAGCAACAGATACTTGTTTGAAATTAATGGGAGCCTATTAATGTTCAAGCCATGCATGCGAACGAGAAATGAACGAGAAATGATGAATATGCCCAAGTTCACACACTTCTTCAAGAGCTTTTTTGTCTTTTCCAGAACCGGGTCGAGCGCGACCTTGCCCGGAATTGCATTAATGAATTAATTCATGCTCATTAATTTCAAACAAACTCCTCTACAATTTTAACTGTCTACAAGGTGAATTACATTCATGCAAATTACTCCTTTTAAATTTCAGTATTATTCTCAGTGCTTGTTTTAACTCAATTAATAAATCCTCCTAGCTATATGCACCAGATTGGGGCTTGCTATACTATTTTGGAGAGAGCGAACATGATAAGAATCAGACCCATCTCGAATGTGGAGAATTGGTAACATAATTTACCGGAGACAAATAAGAAAGTACTTCCCAAATCAATTTCCCTTGGTTTTGCAATAGAGCCAATCACCACGTCGGACCACTAAGAATTGGTAGTAAACTGAACCTTTTTATATAGTTAGTCGATATAGTAATTTGCTAGATTGGGCTTAGTACACCTACTTTTTTTATTGCCTTTTTTAGTGAATGAATCATATCAATATACTTCTTCTTGCTTACAGGTAGCTTATTAAATTTTTTGGACTGCCTAGTTTCTTTTGGGTATACCTGCTTGATTTAATAATACATCTTATTCTTGCTGTTAAAAAATAAAAATTAAGGGGCGAAGCTGTAAAATGGAAAATAACACGTCAATAATAGGATTCAGATATTCAAAAATTGATCTGAATCTTCTAATAAAATAAGGGTATTATGGTTTAGCAAACAATGAATTTTTCATAAACATAATTGATTTTTTGTACTAAAAGTAATAATTGATTACTTGTTTTTAAGTAATGGGGCATCAATGTTGGATATTGTAGAATTATTGTTCAAATAACTTGGACTGTTATCATATGATCCCAAGTTCTATAACTTAGCAAAACTTGACAATTTTTAGGAGAAACTTGATAATAAAACTTAACTGAATGATTTTACGTCTGGAAATTAACACTTGGGCTTTATATGTGTTAAAGTGCCACATAAGCATTTTCTGTCCATCATATGGTTCAGTGTGTTTAAAAAGAACTAAAACAAATTTTAAGGCTATTTTTCCAGAATATGTACTTCCAATTTTTTATTTTAAATTAACTTAATTTAGAATTATTTATTTTTATGTTTATATTTTTTTTTCCTGAAACCAAAGTTATTTAAAAGTCAATATTATTTAGGTACAATATTAGTCAACTGATTGTAAAATTTTTATGATATCATTAAGTTTTTTATGTGTGTTTCTTTCTTATTATGCATTAATGATAATAATAATAATAATAACAACAACAACAACAATAATAAAAATAATAATAATACTAATACTAATAATGATGATGATGATGATGATGATGATACAATGTAGAATATGTTGCGGGTAATACTAGTCGTGGAAAAAATGATAGAATATTTTTTTTATTTGTGATCACAGAATATTTATAAAAGTTACTTCTTTGTACTTTTAATATCTTATCAAATATATCAAAATCCCTTCTCAACATAAAATTTAAAATTAAAAGTATGCAATCTATTAAAAAAAGATCTTAATTTAATGGACTTAATGATATTAGGTATTCCAAATTTTATTAAATGTTAAGGTAACCAAATTTATCTTAACTTCAATGCTTTCTATTCAAAAGCTAATGATTGAAATAAAGATCTTATATTAGTTGGATCAACAATTAAATCAATTTACCATTAATGTATTATCATAACTTTCAAAATAATTTATTTCTAATTCAGTTGACATAAGTTAAAATGAATAGGGTCTACGAGTTTAATAAATGCTTTGAGGTTCTATTCAAAATTGAGAAAAAAACATAAGCTAAGTTTATATGTGAGCATTTAGTAAAAAAATTAGGCAAAAATAATTTTTTTTTCAATAACTATGACACAAATATTGACCATAACGTCAAAGCATAGGCTTGGTAAGTAAGCATTGATTTTTTTAAAAAAACATGTAACTATAAATAACTGCATATTACTAAAAAAACTTAACCTTACTTTTCATTTTTAATAAAAAATACACTCATCTTCAATATTTGAAAATCTATAGCTATTATCTATGTTATGGCCTAGTTAATGTGATTGTTTTAAAGATTGAAATCAAGTCTTGTGTAGCTTTTTATCTTTTTAGAAAATTAATGTCTACTTACTTACTAAGAAATTATACTCACATTACTGAAATTTGAAAACACTCTTACCATTGTTCCTATAATATAGTTAGTTAACTAGAAGAAAAACAAACTTATAGAAAACACAAAAAATAATTACCAAAATTTTTTCTATTTTTTCCTTTTCCAACACTAATATTATTTTCTCAATATAAAGCCTAAGAGCTTGCCATCACCTTGTTTTTTTTTTCTCCTTTTCATAGTTTTAGTGTTTAAAATCTAACAAATAGGGAATGACAAATTTGAGTCTCATTAAAGGAGGGAAATGTAAAGGAGGGAAATGCAATATAACTTAGGGATAAAAAGCTTGTCCAACATTTTGACATATTCATACTTTTTATGAGTTTATCATATTTAAAATGTTAATTCAAATAGACATAATTATGAGGTTTTTGAAACTTTTAAATTCCAGTTAAAGTACTTCATTCAAGTTTAAAATTACAAAAAATTGAAAAACTTTTGTGTTCAAGGACATGTCGCACAAATATTTATAAGTTAATTAAGGACATATTTGCAACACAATTTTAAATTTTTATGTCAATTTAAGACTTTTCTCACCATTAAAAGTTATACTTAACATATAACTTTTACTAAATGTAATAACGCTAAAAAATATAATCACCATGCGGATTCCTCTCATTTGTTGTTTTAGAAAGTATACATTCATCCAACCTAGGAAAAATAAATTTAATTAACAAAATTTATATATTAAACACATTTTTTACGGTAGAATAAACATAATCTATATTTGTTAAAATTAACTAGAGCCACTGATTTTAGTTTAAGTCAACTGAATCCAAAATGGCTTATTTTTATTTTTATATCCTTTTTATGTAGAACCAATTTCACTTAAAATAAAATATCATAAAGGTCTAAAAATACATTGCAAATATAATTATTATAATCTTTTAAAATTTTTGGATTTTTTTTCTTTTTAATGTATAAAAATAGAAAAATTTAAACAAATTTAAAATTTTCATGAAAATTTTGCTTTCAAATTTATTATTTTATCTACATAATATTGACTTTCAAATTAAATTAAATCTAGGTAAAGAGGATGTAGAAAAAAAAATCTATTTTAAATTAAATTGACTTAAATTAAAATGAATTGGCTAAAATTTAGTGGTCAAAGTAAGTTTAGTAGCCAAAATAGTAAATTTCTAAAAGACTAAAGACTAAATGTATCTCACTTTATATTTTTCCCCTCTTATGATATCTCTAATATTTTAATATGATTAAATATCTAATTAAATAGGTAAAAATATATTTAGATCTCTATCAATAGGTTCTTTTCTTTTCCTCTTTTTAGTGTCCACATACTAATATAACTCTAATTAGATAGACAATATAAAATTTGTACATCATTAAATGAGTAAAAGAAGTTATATTTTTAAGGTGAAGGAAAAATTTAGCTGAAAGATTATAAATTGTTCTATTTTATAAATTTTTAATATACACTTTTTATACCTAACATTATTTTCTAATATAAAATACCCATAGATTTTCATATGAAACTTTAGTATCAGTTTTACTAAATAATGAGCTTTTAGTGTATATATACTCATCCAAGTTGCCATAAAAAATTAAATTGATGAAAAATTAATGTTAAGGTAATTTTTATAGCTTAGCATAATTTTTACCATATATTTAAATATTTTATTCAAATAAAATATTTAATTAGAAAGGTTTTTGAAACTCTAAGTTGAGCTTTTAAGTTTTACAAAATATTTAGTAATAAAAATTTTAGCATGAGTTTTACCATATTCTTAAGTCTTTTATTCAAATAAAGGATTTAACTATGAAAGGTTTTTATATGCTAAGTTGAAATTTTAACTTTTATAAAATATTTTTTATATTTAAGGTATTATTTGATAGTAATATACAACAAACGGATGCATGTTTGATGTAAAAAGATACTTTAGTAGCAATTTCGGAGTTTTAGCCATTAAAGGTAAGATTAATGTTGAAGAAATTGAACACAACACTTGATTCTATAATATAAAATCAACGACGGGTAAGTTTGTAAACAAAAAAAATTAGTAGCAACTTAAGGGTTCCTTTAACATGTATTGCAAGTATAACTCTAATTAAATAGACAATGACAAAATTGGATTTTATTAAAAAAATTAAATAACTTATAGGGATAAAAAAATCATTCAACATTATGGCACATTCTTACTTTTTATAATATATCGATATAGATTTATATATTTTATTCGAGTGGATTTATCTCATTCGTAGATATAGGATAGTTAATAGTCAAATCACATTAAATTTGTCTGCACTTATTTAATCATGATTGTTCTTTTACCATGTCCATGTTAAGTGATTGGGTAATTTTTTCCAATAAATTGAATGAATAATTAAAGAAAAGCTTTTTCTAGGAGAAAAAACTTTTTTCCTTTTTGCAAGCAGAATCAAAACACTAGGCAGGGAATAAAGACAATAAGGAGGCTGCTGCCTTCTGGGCAGGATTCACACGCTGCCGAGACACCACCACCACCATGCAATGATCTAATGACTCTATTAGACGCAAAAGATTGACCACAGAATCTGAGTAGGAAACGTCTGTGGCATAACAAGGCCCCATTGCTCTGATTTACTAACACTGGTAAGCTCTCTTGGAACTATGATCCCACTTAGGTTACAATTGGCTAGTTATTACTCGTTAAATATCTTAAATCATTACGTGTAACTAGTTACTTAGACTACCCTACCCAAAAAATATGCATCCATCATATTGGCCATGCAATAACAATTAAATAAAATAACATTAAAAATAATGCCGTGGCAATTAACGAAAAAACAATTTAAAATAAGCCAAGACGAAAACTTTAGTTGCTTTAACCTCAAGTAACAACTGTGCGCATAAATCTCAAACTTATATACCCCCAAATGTAACCTTAGTGTTATAGACACCTATGGACACTAGTAGAGGTAATCTATTTGTATGAAAATGCCATACATTTAGAAGAAGTAACTTATATCTACTAAGATTCGTCTTTAGCTCTTCACCCAAACAAGCTAGCTTCAAGTGATGAGTCACACTTTCTTTATACTCACTTAGCCTTAAACTGTAAGGCAAACACTTTTTTCAATACAAGCTTATGTCATAAGTAACTTAGAAACACAAGGTTTCTTGCTTAAGGAGTACCTTTGAACCAATAAAACTTAGCCTTAACAGCTGCCCCTTACCAACTGTTAAGCCTGACTAGCTCGCTTAATACCTGCACAACACTCAAAAGGTGAGTACTCTAAAGTACTCAGTAAAAGATTCAGTACCTGCAGGGGAAAACAAATTCAAGCATGCAAAGCACAACAAGCATACAAGTATATATATACATATATACATACATACATACATACATATATATATATATATATATATATGAACAACATATTGAGCAAAATAAACAAGTAACAAACAACATAACCAGAACCAAGAGTAAAAATAACAAACAATGCAAATAATGGATGGATGGATGGATGAGTGAAATATGCACATGTAAATGCACTTAGGACTTCCTTACATCTGTAAGTGCTAGACTTACCGAGAACTCTTTACCGCTGGGGTATTTGGATACTGGCCCTCATATCCTATGCTAGCACTTAACTAACCCCATGAAGTCCTCTTATGGGCACCTTAGAGTAAGTGATCACCTACTCAACCCTTCCTCGCCTCCACGAGCCACTTAGAGTAAGTCATCACTTACCCCCTTCTTGCCTATCGCTTCCCCTTAACTTATTGTGCAGGGTAGCTGTCTTATGTGGTCCAACTTACCAAACTCTTAGAGCTTAGTTTAGGGATCCTTAATGGCTTACTTACCAAACCACAAGGTTTGGTTGGGATCCTTTTAGGTTTCCTTTCCATAGCCTGAAGGTCTAAACCTCCCACTTGGGTCAACAAAAAATCTGAAACCCACCTTAATCCCCTTAGTGCTCCCTTAACAACTTGAGCACCTTAACTTCCTCAGCCATCATTTCCTTACCCTACCCTAACCACACCACTTAGCTACCACTTAAATAATGCATAATTCTTGACTTAGGAATGAGTTCTAGACCTAGCCAAGGCAATGAAACATCTTGGAAATGGCCTAGGGATGATAACCGAGAGATTGAGACATTCTTATGATGCCCCGAGCTTGACGGATTTGTGTGATGGCGTCACATCTCCATAGGCAATAACGCTCAAGTTCCTTAGAAGATCATTGGCGACATGTCACCAATAGTGATGTGTCACCAAATCACGTCACTAATGGCAACGTGTCACCAATGCTCTTCCAGCACTACACGATAGCATGCGAACTTGCACGAAACTTGCCCAATCTTTCCAATCCCAAAGCCAATTCACTTGGGTCTTATTTCTACTTCATTTCCACATGTAACACTACATTTCTATGCATTATTTGAGCTTAATTAGCTTAAATTTGTTACCTCAAATCATCTTGAAAGTAAAAAACAAGCAATGAGCACATTCCAGCTCCATCAAGTTCCTTCCAGTTCCAAGCTTGAATTCAACCAAATTGGATACCAAGAGCACGAAGTTAAGGCCATTTCTAACCATTTAACAAGCTTAGAACTAACCCACAAGGATCAAATATGCTTACCTTTAGGTTTGAACCAAAAACTTGCAAGAACAACTCCAAAGGCACCAAATACACCAAAAATGAGCTACATGCTTGTTGGGATATATTTGAGACCTTCAATTTTCATGGAAACTTGAGTGATTTGGGAGGTTTAGAGGTGGAGAGCTATGGAGGAAAGGGATCCGTGAAAATGGCAAACGGAGGAGATGACGAATAGTGTCATCCTCCTTCAATTATATAGCTAGTGACTCCTCTACTTGACACTTTGGCCTTCAAACTTAACTGTGATTCACTTAGGCCACTTAAAACTTAATTAGACCATCCTTATTAGTCCCAAGAAGGGTTTTTCTTACCCAATACTTTGCTCTTAAGTCACTTAAGCCATTATAAGACATAATAGCTCCATTTCTCACTTGATGCATTTTTATCCCTTAATTTCCACTTTTGGTTCAAATGGCTAGACACACCTATGGTCTTAAATTAATTAGCTCAGAACACCATGAACCTAATTTTAATGAAATTATGAACATGCCACTAACTTGGGCTAAAATTACTATTTTGCCTTTTTTGCTCTTTAGGTGCCAATTACTCTTTGGAACTCAACTTAATCTTATTTAGCTTATTTTCCTTACTTAGTAAAAATTATTTGATGGAAATAACTTAGAATTTACTTACCTCCATAGTCGAGTTAGATGAGGTTTATGGAGAGCCTTTATAGCATCGATAGTCACCATTCCTTGTAAAGCTATCAGAGCCTGGGAACAGTCAGATAAAATAGTGATATTAGTTAAATTAGCTGATATTGCTGACTTTACTATGCTGCAGATAGCCCCTAACTTTGCTTCAAGCATTGATGAGCAATCTTGCCAGATGTATCCATCCTACTTTCTTGGGTAGGGGCATTAGTCCCCATCCAAAGCCAAGTTGCAACAGTCATGCCCGCAGACCTCCTCCGTGAAACATCCACTAAAATGATTTGCAGAGTGCCAAAAGGACTTTCCCTTTTTTGCTTACCCTAAACTTGACACAAGATAGTCAAAGGGGTTGGCTTTGAACATGGAAGAGTGAGAACGTATGATCTAGGAGAATGGAGCTAGCTATTGGATAAGATAATTGTGACATGAGATTAAGGAATCTATGTTGAATAAAGAATGCTGAAACATAATCTCATTCCATCCCAGCTAGATAATCCACTGAGTTGTAGCAAAAAAAAAAAAAAGCTAGTACAAATTCTATTTCTTATGAGAGTCCAAATAGCTTAGAAACCAAACTTTAAAAGTAAGGTTACTAGAATCAAGATGGTTGATGCAAAACTAGCCCTAGATTTCCTTTAAACCTTGGCATTCCCAGAATAAGTGCATTGAAGTTGGAGATTGGGGTCATGAAAATATGAAAATTTTGTTGAGAATTCTTAGATGCTTTGAATCGATTTCTGGTTTAAGAATAAATTTACCTAAAAGCAGTTTGATTTGAATTGATGTTGATTTTTCTAAAGTATAGGCTACTAATATTGCTATTAATTGTAAAGCAAAAAAATTACCATTTTGATACCTTGGACTTCCGGTTTGTAGGAATATGAATTGTGTGGCTACTTGGCAGCAGGTAACAAATAAGTTTACAAAAAGGACAAATGATTAGAAATCACAAATCTTGTATGTCGATGGACATCTTATTGTGATGAAATCTGTGTTAAACAACCTACCTTTTTTTTTCTTCTCTATGTATCGTGCCTTAGTGAAAGTTATTCGTTCCTTGGAAAGTCTTCATATTTCTTTTTTCTGGAGGGCTTTGGGGGAGGGTAGGAAAATAGTCTAGGTTCTATGGATAAAGGCAATGGTGAGCAAGGATGATGGTGAGTTAAGTGTGGCTAGTCTAGGAGTAATGAACTTATGTTTATTAGGCAAGTGGTGGTGGAGATTTAAATTAGAGCTAGGTGTTTTAGGGAGAAAAATTGAAGTATCAATTTATGGGGTTGATGGAGGTTTGGAATGTAAGCTAAGACGGAGTAGGAAAGGGATGCTTAGGCTAATATTATAAAAATAGGAGTTGATATAGAAAATCTAGGAGTAGAGTTTAAGAGTTCTTTTAGGTGGAAAATGACAAATGGGTCTAGTATAAAATTGTGGAAAGATTTATGGGTAGGAGAGGAAAAACTAAAAGAGAGGTTTCCTAAACTATTTAAGTAAATACAAATCAAGAGTGTTTGTAAAGGAGAGGGGGGATTTTTGTAAAACATTTTGGGAATGGAAGTAGAGCTAAAAAAGATATTTAAGGGGTAGAGAAATTTCAGAGTTTGATCAACTTGAATATTCACTTCTTCTTGTGTAGCTGAATCAAACAGGAATTGTTGCCCATACTTGGAAACTAAGAAACAATGGAGATTTCTTAGTAAAAGAGTTAAGAACACTGTTAGCCAAAGCACTTATAGATGCATAGCTGCTTGCTAGTCAAGGAAACCTTACTTGGAGATTGATGTTAAGTCTTGGGGTTCCCTTTAAAGTAAATTTTTTTATTTAGAAGGCACTCTAAGGCAGAATTGGTACAAAAAACAATCTCATGGCAAGAGGAATCCAACCTGAGAATGACCACTATCAAATTTGCTCAATATTACGGAGTCTTTTGATCATCTTCTTGTCACATATAGTCCTATTATGCCAGTCTGTCAGATCATATATGCTTGGTGGGGTATTTGGAATCCCCTTGGCATTACTGACAATTTGCTGTGTTTCACTGGGCCCTTTATTCAATAAGGCAAAGTAGCCTTTATACACAAGTTATAGGTGTTTGTGATCAACTAGACTTGCTTTGCAATTATCACTAGCTATATAAGGGATTAGCTTTAGCTAGAAGTCAAGTAAGGATATAAACACGTAATAAAGAGATAAAGCTAGATAAAACTAGGATATTTATCTTTAATACTCCTTCTCAAGTTGGAGCATGTGGATCAATCATGGCTAACTTGCCGACCAAGAAATCAAACTGAGCTCATTCCAATGCCTTGGTCAAAACATTTGCTAGCTAAAATTTGCTTGGAACATGCCAAGTTATGATCTCCTTAGACAAAACCTTATCTCACACGAAGTGACAATCGATCTTTATATGTTTAGTGCGTTCATGAAAGACAGGATTAGAAGCAATATAAATAACAGCTTGGTTATCACAATATAGCTTCATAGGTTTAAGCTAAGAAATGGTTAGATCATAAAGCAAAGTTTTGAGCCAAGTGAGTTTACTTGTTGCTGCAGCCATGGAGCGATATTCAACCTCCACAGATGATTAAAAGACTATGGTTTGCTTTTTTGATTTCTTAGAGATTGGAGCTTCCCTAAGCTTAATAAGATACCTTGTGGTTGATGGTCTCGTCCTTGGGCAAGCTGCCCAATCAGTGTCGCAATATCCACTAATTATAAGCAAACTTTGTGCTGGAAAGAACAACCATTTTCTACGAGTTTACTGCAAGTAGCACAACACCTGGATTGCAACATTGTAATGTGCAATATTTGGTGTTTTCATGAACTGACTAAGCACGTTGACCACATAAGTAACATCAGGTCAAGTAAGAGTTAAATAAATGAGCTTTCCAATAAGTCGCCTATATCGTTCGGGATCTGTCATCTTTTCTCCATCAACCAAACTAAGTTTATGTTGCTATTGAACCAAATAGTTGGTTGGCTTTGATCCTTTCATTCCTGTTTCATGCAACAAATTCAGTGTATACTTCCTTTGAGATAGAAAATTCCTTTTTGGAAATCGAGCTAACTCCAAACCAAAAAAGTAATTAAGGTTTCCCAAGTCCTTCAGGTAGAACCGATTATGCAAGTAAGTCTTTAACTCCTTGATTTGCTCCTCATCATTCCCAGTGATGAGCATGTCATCTACATATACCAAAATGGCAGTAAAAGACTCACCATTCTTCTAGGTAAATAGGGAATATTCGGCTTTGGATTGCACAAAGCCAAAATCAATCAAAGCACTTAATAGTTTCTGAAACCATTGTTAGGGTGCTTGTTTGAGACTGCATAAGGATTTCTTGAGCCTGTATATATGGTTGTCACCTTGCTTGATTAATCCAAGTGGCGGCATTATATAGATTTCTTTGTTCAAATCGCCTTGAAGAAAGGCATTATTGTTATCAAGTTGGTGGAGATACCATCATTTAACTGTAGCAATTGCAAGCAAACATCTCATAGAAGTAAGTTTGATTACCGGAACAAATGTCTCTGTGTAGTCAATTCCTTCTACTTGACTATAGCCTATTGCCACTAGTCATGCCTTATATCATTCAATTGAGCCATCAAACTTGGACTTGATCTTATAAACCCACTTAGATCCAATGGGTTTTTTGTTGGGTGGTAACTCCTTTAATGTACATGTCTCATTCCTCTCTAGTGCTAAGATTTCTTGACTCATGGCTTCTCACCATTTTGCATCCTTGTTGGCCTCCATGAAATTTTTGGGTTCAGTGGTGGATATAGCTATAAGAGAATGCTTGATGGCTAGAAGTAAAATGTGAGTACGACAAATGAGCATCCAAAGGGTAAGGTTTACCTGAAAAAACATGACTCATAGTAAGTGGTGGTGACTCGCTTACTTCATGCAATTCATGCACATAATCTTGCAATTATAAAGAAGGTCATCTATCATATTGGTATCACCTTGTTGGTTCTTATAAGACAACTAGAAAGTTTGGGCATTTCAAATATAGGTGGATTCTCAGAGGCAGGTACTTCTTGAGGAGCTTGAGTTGTCTTGGGAATGGGGTTATCTTTGTAGTAAATAGGTTAGGGAATAGTTGAGGTATTTCATGGTTTTCGAGTAGTGTTTGAAATGGAAAATGATTCCCGTAGAAGACCACATCTTGTAAAACAATGACTTTATGTGTTTCTTGGTCGCACATCTTGTATCCCTTCTGACCAATTGAATAGCCAATGAACACACATGGTGTGGCTCAAGGTTGAAATTTGTCTAAAGATTTTAGGTGAACATAGCCTAGGCAGCCAAAGACACAAAGATGATCAAGTGAAGGACATTTGGAGAACAAGACTTGATAGGGGTTTTTACCTTCCAGTTTCAATAATGGTGTGTGGTTGATAAGATAAATGGCGGTAAAAGTGCATTCTCCCCAAAATTTTATAAGAAAGTTGGCCTGAAAATGAAAGGCTCATGCTACTTCAAGTAAGTGTTGATGCTTCCTTTCAACTGCACCATTTTGTTGCAGTGTATTGGTGCATGAAGTTTGAAGTGTTATGCCATTTTGTTGCAGGAACATAAATAAGGATCCTACAACAAATTCTTGCGCATTGTCACATATTACTTGAAATAGACTTTTTTGGAATTGATTTCTTATCATGGCATAAAATATGGCAATATATTTTGCTACCTCAAATTTGTGCTTCAACAAATAAACCCAAGTGCATTGACTATAATCATCCACTAGGGTTAAGAAATAGTGAACACCTGATAAAAAAGTGTTCTATATGGCCCTCAAATATCCATATGAACAAGTTTAAAACTTGTTGTAGTAGTACTCACACTTTTTGGAAGGGTTTTTCTTGTTTGTTTTGCTCGATGGCAGGAATCACAATGCTTGTCCAAAATTTTGAAAGACAAATCACTAAGTTGAGGAATAAAGGAAATTTTTGCAAAAGGTACATGACCAAGTCTTTTATGCCAAGTAACAAAAGAACCTTCAAGTTTATTGGAAGAGACCATGTGAGCCTTGTATTCCTTGAAGTAATACAAGTCACCACTTTCTTTACTTGTGCCAATCAGCCTCTTCAATATCAGGTCCTATATGGCACAATAATTTGGGAAAAATGTTATGGAGCAATTTAAGGCTTTAGTAAATTTGCTAACTGATAACAAATTGCATGTAAAGAAAGGGCCATAGAGCACATTGTCCAACATAACATCAAATGATAACTGAGCCTGGCCAACTGAGTGAATTTTTAAGGTGCTGCCATTTGGTAGTCTAATTGGTGGTGAAGATAAGGCAGGTTGGCTGTTTGAGAGCAATGGTTGTTGTGAAACCATATGCTCCGATGCACCACTATCCAAGATCCAATTTAAAGAGTGTTGAAAGACTTTACCAGTATAATTAGCCAACCTTTTGACTAGATAACAGAGCCATTAATTGATTAAATTGGTCTTGCGTGATGTTCATGTAGTTATCCACCTTGTAGGAGTCACTGGAGGAAGCATTCGTTGAGACTTGATTTACAACGGCTTTGCTAGGGCCTAGCTTTGGTTTGTTGGACCCTCTCTTCTCTTTAATCTGCCACCAATCTAGATAACGTATGAGTTCAAAACATCCTTCAGACAAATGCCCTTTCTTTCCACAATGCGTACATTGTAGTTTGCTTTTATCTTGGTTTTTATCCAATGTGGTTCCATGACCTCTTAATTGTTTGGCTGTAAAGGCAGTAGTTTCTCTAGTAGCACTTCATGAAATAATCACATTCTGTTGCTTCTCATCTTTAAATACAAAGGCGTATACTTTGTTCATGCTTAGTAAAGGATCGATGTTGAGAATCTAGGACCTGATAACACTGTACTTATTGTTTAGTCTTATAAGGAATTGAAATAATTTCTCACCTTCTTTCTCATTCAAGTATTCTTTCGCTATGTCACATTTGGAAAGAGGAACTTTCAAATATGATCGTAGCTCATCCCATAGGCTTTTAAACTTTGAGTAGTATCCAATGACAATCATGTCTTGTTGCTGCAAGAGCGAGATATCACGCTTTAGTTCATAGACCCTATGAGCGTTACCTTGTGAGAACCTTTCATGGAAATCCATCCACATTTCATGGGTTGTATCTGCACAAGCCACGTTGTTGTGTAACTCCAGAGACAAGGCATTGAAAAGCCAGGATATCACCATGGAGTTGCATTTCTCCCTGGCTTGGAAGCTTTTGCTTTCCTCCTCAGGTTTCTCTGGAGTTCCGTCAACAAACCCCAATTTATTCTTTGCTCAAAGAGCATTCTTCACGGCTCTATGCCATGTGTGATAATTGTTACCTTGGAGAAGATAGGTAACATGTATTGTTCTTGGATTATCCAACACATTGAGGTAGAAGGGAGAAGTAGGATCAGATGGCAGTATGCTGGAACCTGACCTTCCAGTAGTGGAGTTCTTCTCTTCATCCAGCATTTTCACAGGAAAATGAAGTTTGTGGGCTAGGTGTTTAGGATGATGTTTTAGGGATCAAAGTTTGCTTTGACTCCATGATAATTTGCTGTGTTTTGCTGAGCTCTTTATTCAATAAGGCAAAGTAGCCTTTATACATAAGTTACAGGTGTTTGTGATCAACTAGACTTACTACCGCAATCACTAGCTATACAAGGGATTACCTTAAACTAAAAGTCAAGTAAAGGTATAAACACGTAACAAAGAGATAAAGCTATATAAAACTAGGATATTTAACTCTAATAGTTACTTTGACCTAGCTACTGCAAGAACAAAACAACCAGGTACTCAAAAAATCTCATCAATCTGTATGGTTGGCTACAAAAATGGTTGTTGCTTAGGTGATTTGGAATTGTCGGAACAAGATGATTTTTCAGGCAAAGAACTTCCCAGTGTTAGAGGTTGCAGATAATGCAAAGTTGCTATCTTTCTTATGGATTGTGAACAAATTTAGGAAACTGAAATGAACTTGGTACGAGTGGAATCATGATCCTCTTTTTGCAGTATCAAATTGGCTAGTCTAGTTTCTGCTTTATGTCATCCTAATCTAGGATTTTGCATTCAATTTTGTAGTGATGATTGGTGTTAGTCTCTTTGTGTTTGGTGGGTTTTGCATTACGATCAGAGGTGTAGGAACATTATGTTGTGCTTTCAGCAACTAGCTACAAGCTTTGCTTTGTACATTTCCTATCAGTTAGTCTAATAAATTATCTTGTTTGGCTATTCAAAAAAAAAAAAAAAAGAAAACACAGTTTCAACTTAAGTGTTACATCTGGGGCAAAAGGAATTCAAAAATCCTCCACGGAAGGCAAGCTTTGCTGTTGCTGGCAATTCATCCATAAGACATTTCCAAATGAATATCTTAAATTTGGGACTAGGACATAAGCCTTACAATCGCTTAACAGTAATAAAGAACTGTGGATCTTAAGAAATGTCAAGACTATCTAAGCCCGCAGAGACTGAAAGAGCAGGAATGAAGAATATAAGATCTTTGATTTGCAGATGGAACAAGATATCCAAAAGGTCTCAACTCCAACCCAAATCCTGATCTGAAGGTAGATCCAAAACCTTGAGGTTCTTATCAGAATGAAAAACAAAGCATGTAGCTCTGAGAAAATTCAAAGATACACTAGGTATCCAGGGATCATACCATACATATATAGAAGAACCATCCCTAATACACCACTTACATGCTTGACCAAGAAGACTACGCCCATGAAGTAATTAGGCTTCTCCAAATAGGGGTTGCATTGCTCTTATTCCCAATGGACCATATAGATTGGGAATTGCTATATTTAGCTGTTAGAACCAAATAGACCAGTTTATTAGGATTCCTAGCAAATATTCTTCAGAAAGTTCTAGCCATAAAGATTTGGTTGAAAAGCCTCATATCCTTAATTCGTCAACCACAAAGCCCTTTGGGTAACATCAGGTGACTTTTTTGCTTGAGATGGAGACCATTTTTATCCAAAGAGCCAGACCACCAGAACTAGATAAATTTACTAGAAATCTTATCGAAGCGCATAACTGGTACTTTAAAAAGGGACATGATATAAATAGGAAACAAAGTCATAGTAGAGTTGATTAGTGTGAGTCTCCCAGCATTATTAAACATCTTCTGCTTCCAGTTATTTGGATGTGATAAAAACTTATCGACTAGGAATTGGGAAGAAGATGAAGGGAATGGAACAGACAAGAAGAAATGGAAACTGGAATTCCTCTGTGTTTTATTACTTGAGCATCACGCCTTTAAATAGGCAAAACATGAACTTATAGATAGGACCAAATAAAAACAACTTAACGTAAACTAATAGAAAATCAGCAACTAATCTGAGAAAAAATAGGAACAAACTAACAGCTTTAGGAACAAACTAACAGCTTTGACTTATTCTTTAGCTATTCCAGCAGATTCTTTGAATCATCTCCAACACTCCCCCTTGATTCAAAGGTAGAGACATGAAGCTCTTTCAGAAGTTTTTTAAACTTTACTTGAGGTAGAGCTTTTGTAAATATATCAGCAAGCTGGCAATCAGACTTACAGAATTCCAAACTTATCTCCTTCCTCGCCACCAAATCTCGAATGAAATGATGTCTTATTTCAATATGTTTGGTTCTTCCGTGCATGACAGGATTCTTAGTCATGGCTACTGCAGACTTGCTGTCACAATGAAGCCGAGTTGCTTCTTCTTGCTTCTGATTTAGGTCCTCCAGAATTCTTCTTATCCATACTGCCTGACACGCAGCAGATCTTCTTATCCATACTGCCTGACACGCAGCAGAGGCTGCTGCAACATACTCTGCTTCAGCTGAAGAAAGCGCAACAGTTGCTTGTTTCTTTGAGCTCCAAGATATGGGGCCTGAACCAATGCTGAAACAAATTTCCGGATGTACTCTTCCTGTCTTCTTGTGCACCAGCCCAGTCGCTATCTGTGTATCCCTCTAATTTGACTGTCTTTGTCCTGAAATACCACACGCCATAGCCTTTAGTACCAGCTACATACCGTAAGATTCTTTTCGCAGCGCCATAGTGTTGTTTCGTTGGCTTTTGCATGAACCTGGATACAAGCCCAACTGCAAAAGATAAGTCAGGCCTTGTATGTGTAAGGTAAATTAGCTTCCCAACTAGGCTCCTGAACCTTCTTGCATCTGTCTTCTCAGTCGAATCTTCAAGTGTCAATTTCTCATTGGTGTTCATTGGAGTTGACATTGTTTCGCTCTCTTCCATGTGAAATTGTTTCAACAGATTCTCTGCATATTGTTGTTGAGACAAAAAAATGCCTTGACTCGTTTGCTGTACCTCTAGCCCAAGGAAGTGATGTAGTTCCCCCAGATCAGACATATCAAACATGTTCATCATTTGATGCTTAAACTCAAATATCAAATCAGTTGATGAACCCGTATACACCATATCATCTACGTATAGGCTAATCAAAACAATATCATGAGTACCTTGTTTCTTGAAGTACAATGTGGGCTCGCTTGAACTCTTTTCATAGCCAGTTGTGTGAAAGAACTGATCGATTCGACTATACCATGCACGGGGGGCTTGCTTTAACCCATACAATGCTTTTCTCAATCGGTAAACTTTGTGTTCTTCATTAGGAATCACAAAGCCTTCTGGTTGCTCCACGTACACTTCTTCTTCCAATTCTCCATTTAAAAATGCCGATTTCACGTCAAACTGATACAATTTCCATTGATGTTGGGCAGCTAATGCAAGTAGAATTTTAACCGTATCGAATCTTGCTACTGGAGAGAAAGTCTCCTGGTAGTCCACTCCAGATTCTTGTGTGAAGCCACGTGCAACCAGCCTTGCTTTATGTCGTTTTATGCTACCATCTGAATGGAATTTCGTTTTGAAAATCCATTTAAGACTGATTGATTTTTTTTCCTTCAGGCAATTTGCTGAGTTGCCAGGTTTCGTTCTTTTCAATGGCGCTCATCTCTTCTTCCATTGCTGACTTCCAGATTTCATTTTGTAAAGCCTCTTCTACGATCATTGGATCTCCTGTAAACAAGGCTAGAGTTGATGAATAAATATCACTTAGTGACCGCTGCTTGTGCTGATGCATTTCAGGAGATGACCCTTCAGACACTGCAGCTGGTGAATGTGCAGGAGTGTTCGGTTCTGAATCATGATCGATCACTTCTACAGTTTGATCATCAACTTCTGTATCTACTGCAGCACCTGGCCCATCTGCGATAGTACTCCAACCTTTCTGTTCATCAAATTTAACATCTCGACTAATAATAATATTATTAGTCTCTGGATTATATAACTGGTAGGCTTTAGAATTGGAACAATAGCCTACAAAGATATATTTTTTTGCCTTTTGATCGAGTTTGTGTCTGTTAACAGGAATTAAGCCGAAACACACACATCCAAAAACCCGTAAATGAGATACTGAAGGTATAAATTCATACCATGCTTCAAAGGGGGTCTTGTTCCATACTGATTTTGTAGGAGATAGGTTAAGCAAATACACAGAGGTGGCTACAGCTTCTGCCCAGAAACTGTCAGAGAGATTCTTTGATTTCAACATGCAACGAGCCATTTCTACAATGGTTCTATTTTTCCGCTCAGCAACTCCATTCTGCTCAGGGGTATAAGGCGTTGTAAGCTCCCTTTTGATACCCTCTTCTTCACAAAAATCGATGAATTCTTTGGAGAGAAACTCCCCTCCCCTGTCAGTCCGTAATGCCTTCAACTCTTCATTGCTTTGCTTTTCAAGAGACATCTTGAACTTCTTAAAATGTCCAAAAGCTTCTGACTTTGCTTTCATGAAATAAATCCAACTCATTCGAGAGTAATCATCAATAAATAAAATAAAATACTTACTTCCAGCAAGAGATGCTGTCTTCATAGGACCACATATATCAGCGTGCACAAGTTCAAGTTTCTTCGAAGCTCTCTTTGCTTGACCTTGAGGAAATGATTTTCTGACTTGTTTTCCCAAGGCACACCCTTCACAGACGTGCTCCAAGTTACCAATTTTTGGTAACCCTTTCACCATTTGCTTGTTGGAGAGTAATTGCAGACCTTTGATGTATAGATGACCATATCGGTGATGCCAAAGATTGGTGCCGTCGTCCTTGGTTATCAACGCATGCTTCTCATTGCATGAGAAATCCACTGGAAACATTTTGTTTTCAGTCATCTTTGCACAGAGCACTATTTCATTGCTTCCTGTTTTGACTATGCAAGTCCCACTTTCAAAGACAACAGATAATCCACTAGCAATTAATTGCCCGACACTAATGAGATTATGGGCCAAGCCAGGTGCAAAGTTAACATTTTTTATAAGCTTTTCTTTACCTTCAACATGGACCACCACTGTACCTCGCCCTTCTATTTGGATTTCTTTGTCGTCACCGAGTTTGACTTGAGACTTCTGAGTTTCATCTAAGTCTTTGAACTTATGTTTGTCACCAGTCAAGTGGTTTGAACAGGCGCTGTCGATGTACCATACTTCATTTGAGGAAGGTAAAGATTGTATGTAAGTCATGAACAAGTAGTCTTCCCTTTCTGTTTCCTCTTCAGCATATCTCGCCTGTCCTGGTTTGCTCCAACAATCTTCTTCTTTGTGCCCCATCTTCTTGCAATAGGTGCACTGTAGTGAAGTTGCACGTCCTCGTCCTCGTCCTCGGCCACGAAACGTGCCTCTTCCTCTGTAGGTTTTTTCTTTCTCCCCCTGAACCTGAAAGGCATGTTCCTCTTCTCTAGCCGAGTTCTTGTTTATCCTTGCTTCATGTACTTGTAATGAGCCCATAAGCTCATCGATGGAGAGTGTTGACAGGTCCTTTGATTCTTCGATGGCTGCTACTACGTGATCAAACTTGGGATCCAAGCTCCTTAGAATTTTAGCCACCACTGTCTCATCAGTGATAGTATCTCCATACGTCCGCATTTGGCTGATTATAGTAGATATTCTAGCAAGAAATTGCTGAATTGTCTCACCACTCTTCATGATTAAGGTTTCAAAATCTCTTCTCAAGGATTGCAGCTTGACTGTGATCACTTTCGCAGATCCTTGATACTCAATCTTCAATATATTCCATGCTTGTTTCGATGTTGTTGCTGCAGCAATCCTGGAGAAGATAGATTCGTCCACCGCCTGTTGTATGAAAAATAGAGCTTTAGCATCTCTCTTTAGATTTTCTCTCTGTCTCGCCTCATCTCCACTTGTTTCAGCAACGCCATTGTCAACTAATTCCCATAGATCTTGAGATTTGAACAGTGTTTTCATTTTGATGCTCCAAAACTCATAGGATTCACCTTTAAAGACAAGAATTTGAGGCTGAGAAATATTGACTGCAGAATTGTTGCAAGCCATTTGCGAGGAATATCCAACAAACGAACCAGGTTGCAACCTGGCTCTGATACCAAAATGAAGGGAATGGAACAGACAAGAAGAAATGGAAACTGGAATTCCTCTGTGTTTTATTACTTGAGCATCACGCCTTTAAATAGGCAAAACATGAACTTACAGATAGGACCAAATAAAAACAACTTAACGTAAACTAACAGAAAATCAGCAACTAATCTGAGAAAAAATAGGAACAAACTAACAGCTTTGACTTATTCTTTAGCTATTCCAGCAGATTCTTTGAATCATCTCCAACAGAAGATGACCTCGACAGATCTTGACACAATCGAGCCCCAAAGTAATTTAGAATACTTGAGTTCACATTGAATGGCACAATATTGCAAAACTCTTGAATCAGACACCTAGACACATTGCGACTGAAAATCCGTTCAGACTTTAAAAAATTGATTTCTTGTCCGGGCGCAAGTTGATACAAATGCAAAAGAAAAAAAACTTGAAAAGGGTATGTGCAGCGCCTCGGATTATTGGGCCACTTATCGCTCGGTGGGATCGCAACCGCCAGGTGTTTTTGTTTCACATTTTTGTCTCTTCTTAACCAATACATAAATAAATTTGCCGAATTTTCATTGTTTTTGTTTTGCAGATTTTTTTTCTTTTCTTATTCAATCAAATATTCGACGACAAGATGTTTAAATGCGTAATATTTTTTTATTATTTTCTTAACTAATCAAATATTCGATAACAACATAATTAAGTTCAAAAATTTTGTGCACAATGCGTAAAATTGTCAAACTGCAAACAAAAACTCGGTGAAGAAAAAATGTTCATACATTTCGGCGGTTACTAGCCTGTCGGCCACTCTCATTGGAATACCTACCTTACCTTTTATAGATTGATTCGATGAATGGAAGCTTCTCAACCACTTGATTGGTCACTTTGAGTCTATGACAGGCTACCATAACCTACTTTTGCTCTATTGCAATAGGTTTGAATGCATCGAGCAACAGATATTTGTTTGAAATTAATGGGAGCCTATTAATGTTCAAGCCATGCATACGAACGAGAAACGATGAATATGCCCAAGTTCACACACTTCTTCAATAGCTTTTTTGTCTTTTCCAGAACCGGGTCGCTTGCGACCTTTGCCCGGAATTGCATAAATGAATTAATTCATGCTCATTAATTTCAAACAAACTCCTTTGTAATTTTAACTATCTACAAGGTGAATTAAATTCATGCAAATTACTCAAAATAAATGTTAGTATTATTCTCAGTGCTTATTAATTTTAACCCAATTAATAAATCCTCCTAGCTATATGCACAACATTGGGGCTTGCTATACTATTTTGGAGAGAGCGAACATGATAAGAATCAGACCCATTTCGAATGAAGACAATTTGGTAACATAATTTAAGTGAGAAAAATAAGAAAGTACTTCCAAAATCAATTTCCCTTGGTTTCGCAATAGAGCCAATCACCACGTCGGACCACTAAGAATTGGTAGTAAAGTGTACCGTTTTATATAGTGTTGACACCCAATTTCGTCCGGCCTTTTTTTAAAAAAAAAAAAAAATTTTTAAAAAAAAATAAATAATTAAAAAAATTATTATTATTATTATTATTATTGCTAAAAAATTTTAATTATGTTAATTAGTTTAAAATATATTTTTATTTTGAGAAGATTTGATTTAAAATAATATATGTGTGAATATGTATGTGTTTGGAATAAAAATAAAATTTCAGAAAAAAATGACAAAAAAATTAAAAGTTTGAGGTAAAAATGACAAAATTGAGAAGTTTCGGATAAAATTGACAAATTCTGAAAGTTTCAGGAGCTTTGGGTAATTTTTCGCGTCAATTTTGGGCCTAAACGGACGTTTCTAGCCCAAATTGACAGAAAACGTTAAAATTGTCAAAATCAGAAGCTTCTGAGCTTATCCAGAGCTGGAGTAACGTAAAGGACTGAAACTGTCATTTTACCAATTTAAAAGATAAGTTTAATATTTTTTATTAATTTATCCGTCTACAGTTCAGCTAAGCTCCTTCTATAAATACCCCCCCAAATTCAGTGCTGAACACACAGAAAATCAGAGAAAAAAGTTCAGAGCTCCGTTTTAAAAATAGAGAAAATTACAGCCTTATTCCCTAGCCTCTCCTCCTTCTGCCAGAAAGTCTCAAAATTTTATTTTTCTACGATTTGACCATCTCTTTCGTTTGATCTCCTTCGTTGTTCTCTCTCTCTCTCCTCTCGTTTTCTCTCTCTTTCTCCTCCTGCCGCCGTGCTGCCTCGCCCGTTGCCGTCCCGCCGCCATGCCGCCTCGCCCGTCGCCGTCCTGCCACCATACCGCCTCGCCGCGCCGCCCTCGCCGCGTCACCCTACCCTCGCCGCGTCGTCCCGCCGCCTTGCTGCCTCGCCCGTTGCCGTCCCGCCGCCGTGCCGCCTCGCCCGTAGCCGTCCTGCCGCCGTACCGCCTCGCCTGGCACGCCGCCCTCGCGTCAGCCTCCCTCCCCTCCTCCCTTGCTCCCCTGCACGCCCAGCCACGCCTGCGTTCGTCGTCGTTTCCCTGTTTCCATAAAATTCAAAAAAATTGATTTTAAAAGGGTAAACTCTCATTTAATCATTCAACTTTTCAATTTCTTTCTATTGAGTCACTAACTTTTTTATTTTGTTCTTGCAGAATTAATTACTAACCTTTTTAATTTTTACTTGTTTGTTTATTATTTGTTTATTACTAACCCTTCTTTTATTGTTGTTATTAACAACTAACAACTAACTTACTAACTTTTTTATTGTTGTTAATTAATTAATTTAATTAACTTGGTTAATTAACTTAATTAACTTGGCTAACTCTTTTATTATTGTTGTTAATTAATTAACTTAATTAAACTTGGCTAACTTTTATTATTGTTGTTAACAATTAATTTAATTAAACTTGGCTAATTTTTATTATTGTTGTTAATTAATTTAATCTAACTTTTACTAACCTTTTTTTATTGTTATTAACTAACTAATCCAACTAATCTAACTATATTAATTGTGCTAACTTTTATTATTATTGTGTTATTAAAGTGGATGGCCAAAAAGCCCCACTTTATTAATTGAATTTTTTTATGATTAAAAGATAAAAAAAGAAATTTTATGTGAATAATTTTCTAAAGGCTAATAAAAATTACTTTTTTTTTTATTTTGAAACAAAGTTTTTATTCCTTTTAATAAACAAACATAATGAAATAATTCAAAAATAAAATAAATAAATAAATAAACATAAAATCATTATTTTAATACATCTTTAAAATTAATAATTAATGAAATAAAAAAAATTAAAACTCCATGACCAAATGATCCGCCAGGATCCATGGCTCGGAAATATTTTTAAATAAAATATATAAATAAATTTTTTCTTTATAAAAAATAAAAAAAACTTTAGACTAATATATTAATTATCTATTAATATATAATTTTTTTAGTTTTATTTATTAATAAAAAGAATAAAAAGCGTAAAATTTTTGGGTCAATATTTTTCAGTAATATTTTATTTAAAATAATAAAATATAAATTTTTTAGTAAAAAGAATAAAAAAAGTAATTTTTTGGGTTAATATTTTTCAGTAAAATTTATTTCTTTTAAAATAATAAAATATAACTTTTTTTTAGTTTTCTTTATTAATAAAAAGAATAAAAAGAGTAAATTTTGGGTTAATATTTTTCAGTAATATTTTATTTATTTCTTTTAAAATATAACTTTTTTTTAGTTTTCTTTATTAATAAAAAGAATAAAAAGAGTAAATTTTGAGTTAATATTTTTCAATAATATTTTATTTATTTCTTTTAAAATATAATTTTTTTTAGTTTTCTTTATTAATAAAAAGAATGAAAAGAATAAAAATTTTGGGTTAATATTTTATTCAGTAATATTTTACTTATTAAAAGATATAACTTTTTGTTTCCTTTATAAAAATCTTAATCAAATAGTTTCAAAATAATACAAAATAAAACAAAAATAATTGAATTTTCTCTTAAATATTTTTGACTTATTGATTAGATATATTTTCAGAAATATAAATTAAAATTAAAAAAAAATCTTTCATCAAACAAAGAAGAATATAAAAAATAAAAATATCAAGACTTTTGTTTTAAAATACATATAAGTTTTCAGTTAAATAATCTTTTATTCCAAAATAAATTAAATAAATATCAAAACTTTTCTTCTTTTGTTTAAAATATACATATAAATTTTTGATTCTCTTAATAAAACAATTACTTTTGGTTAATCTTTTATAAAAAAAAAATAATAATAAAAAATAAAAAAATAATAAAAAAATTTAGTTCATGGTATATTGGCTGGAAACTGTCTCGTGCCCGCTTTTGAGCTGCTTCACCTGGTGAAGAGAGTCTGGCTGAGTAACAATGCCCCGTACCATGATCAAAATTTTTATTTTTAAATTCTTTGATTCCTTTAAATTAACTTCTTATTAAATAAAAAAATTAATTTTTTTTAATTCTTTTATAAATTGAGTAATTCTTTAAATAATAAATATCCTTCATTAAACAAGAAAAAAATCAAAAAAAGAAAAGATAAGAAAAAGAAAACAAAAGAAAGAAAAGAAAAGAAAATTAAAAAGTAAAAATAAGAAGAAAAAGAAAGAAAGAAAAAGTAAAAATATAAAGATAAATTTAGTAATTAAACTAAAAATTAATAATAAGAATTAAATAATTACGATAAATTAAATCAATTTCCATATCCGGATGATCCGGCAGGATCTACGGTTTGGAAAATATCAAACTTTTAAAATAAATAAATTAAATAAAAAGATAAAAATCCATATTTTTACGATATGGATTGATTGTTTAAAATTTCACCAAATTCCGTGTCCAAATGACTCGGCAGAGTCCATGGTTCGGAATCAAAATCTTCCGTGTCCAAATGACTCGGCAGAGTCCATGGTTCGGAAGTATAAAATTTTATCCGAATTAATTACCAAAATCCACATTTTCGACTAATTCAGGTAAAATATCTAAATTAACTGAAAAGTTTTAAAAGCAAAGTAAAACAAAATTAAAATCAACTAAGGTGCCAATTTTTTGGGCGTTTTAACAAAGTTGTTTTAACGTAACCGTACTCCCGATCCCCGAACTCTCGCAGACCATATTTTAGGTATCCAATCGACCTAAGAAAAAAACAGATTGGTGGCGACTCCAGAAAACCCGACGTTGCCACAGCTTGGCGACTCCACTGGGGACTCGACGTTAGTGAGTCGAGCCTAAAGTTGATTTGTTTTTTTATTTACTTTGCTTTACTATTATGTGGATTTATATATTATATTTACTTAAGTAAACATGCATAATGCATTCACAAAATGAAGCTCTATACCCGAGCTTCCTTAAATCAAACACGATTCTTTCTAAGCGGAATTGGTGTTGCTGTCCTTGTGAGGCCACGGTCTCCAAGCCTTCACCGGTTTCAAAGTAGCAAAGTAGTGTATTGCCTTCTGAGACGGTTAGTCTCTGCATGGGCCCACGAAAAGCTACGACTCGAATTAATCCATTCCTTACATAAACCCTAGAGGGTAAGGAATCGGGCCATCACTATGATTCAGTGACGGGATTCGGGAACTATCCCTTGCCTTTTTGATAAACCACCTTCTGCATGTAGAATTCCTTGTGAGAAGCAACATTTTGGAAATCGCTTTTCAAAGGACTTCATCCCAATCGAAGCCTTTTTGAAAAGTGAAACCATTCATCACGACAGCAAGGAAGCATGGGTTGATTATTTCAAGAACATCACCGAATTCCAAATTGAATGGAGAGCCCCCTGGTCTACCTCCACCCGCGTTGTCTACCGTTGCGGCAATTGCCCGTGGGTTCCTCTCTTAGGTATATGGGGAGGAACAAGTTATGCCCCAGCTCAAGTACGAAAACAATTTGGGTCCATGCAATTTATACCCATGACGCATAATCTGAGTAAGTTGGAATTTTCACACGAAGATCCAAATTCAAATAAGCTCGCAATGGGTATTTCAGTTGCGTGGAAAAGAATTTTCATATTGAAGTCGGGGCCTATTATTTCTCCCACTGCTTATTATAAATCGAGAAATAACCGGAAGGAAGGAATAGTTCTATCTGAAGAGGTCATCAGAAAATTGGCAAAAAGAGAGTTGGAGAAAGAACTAGAGGAAGAAAAGGAGAAGAACAAGAGGATGCTCCTTGACATGCAACAGCTCGGTCACAAAACACAACTCCTCGAAGAGAAAGTTGAATACCAAAAACAAGTCATCTCCCAATTGGTTGATGAAACCGATCAAAAAGAGATGAGAGTCAGATACTGGGAAGATCAATACAGATTTTCTCAAGATCAATTGCAAACATTTTTAGTAGAAGTCAGAAAAGTTACAGAACAAGCCCAACTAATGGGCGAAGAAGCCAAGGAGTTAGAAGAACTGAGCTGTCCTACTCCATCAGTAAATGTTCAAAGAATGATGGAGTTCATATCTAAGGCCAGAAAGCAGTATTGTACTTTGGGTCGTTTCTTTTAAATAAACCTTTGCTGAATGTAATTGAGAAACTCCATTATAGTTCTTCGTTCACCAAGTATTTACAATATTCATGCATGCATCCATCACATCAATCATACACACATAGAATCTAATAAAATAAATATTCCTTTAAAAGGGTAAAATTGGACCTCAACACCGATATTCAACTCGACTCCAAACAAGATTAATGGCAGAACAAGCCGAAGGACGTCTCATGGAGATGGAGTCCAAGATTGAAAGTATGTCAGAACAGATGAAACAATTGATGGAATTAATCAAAGGGAAAGCAACTCAAGTCCCCATCAAAGAAGTACAAGATCCCACTTATCCCCCGGGATTCACCCCGCAACGAGTCTCAGTCCAAGAAAACCTGTTTCAAGAATCAGGACCCTCTGCTAGTGTTCACCTGAAACAAGACACTGTACAGGAAGAGAAGAAGACATTACCAAAAGATGAAGCAGAATCTCAAAAAATCGAGACAATAGAGAAAAGACTGAGAGCCATTGAAGGAGGCACTATATTCGGATCCCTTTCAGTGGATGACCTCTGCTTAGTGCCAGACGTCGTAATCCCTTCAGATTTTAAGGTGCCAGATTTCATAAAATACGATGGAACGAGTGATCCCATCACTCACATCACTTTGTTTCTCAGAAAACTACAACCACTTACCAAAGATGAGAAGGTGTGGATCGCACTTTTTTAGGAAAGTCTCACAAAATCAGCATTACAGTGGTATCTAAGCCAAGGTCCAAGAAACATAAAAACTTGGAATGACCTTGCTCAGGCCTTCATCGGCAACTATAAACATGTTATGGACTTAGCTCCGGATCGCCAAACTCTCCAAAACATGGAGAAGAAAAAAACAGAAACTTTTAAGGAATACGCCCAACGATGGAGGGACTTAGCTGCACAAGTACAGCCACCCATGACAGAAAGAGAAATGGTCACTTTGTTTGTCCAGACACTGAAATACCCATATTATGACAAACTTATTGGCAATGCGGCAACTAACTTCTCCGACGTAGTCATGTCTGGAGAAAGGATCGAGCATGGTATCAGGACCGGGAAGATTACTGAGTCCTTTAGTGATCCTATGAAAAGAGGAGGACCATCCAGAAGAAAAGATGAAGAAATACAACAAATCGGACGAGGAAGAGGGATTCCCCTCGTGGGTACCGTGGCTACCGGACCTCGCCTATCCTATTCTGCCAACAGGCCCAATTATTATCCTACCAATAGGCCCAATGATTATCCTCCAAATAGGCCCAGTGATTATCTTCCCAATAGACCCAACAATTATCCTCTCAACAGGCCTAATCAGTTACGGCCACCTGTTCCGACTCCTCCAATGCCTGCACCAAGACCAAGAGAAATTTTCGCACCGATTCCCATGACTTATACTGAGTTATATCCAAAACTCATCCAGAGCCAACTCATTCACCCAATTCCCACAAGGCCATTCGAACCCCCATATCCAACATGGTATGACCCTAAACTAAATTGCCCATATCATGATGGTGCCGTGGGCCACGGACTCGAAAATTGCATAGCATTGAAGCGTATAGTCCAACAATTAATTGAGTCAAAGTGGTTGGACTTTTCCGATGAACCAAACGTCACTCATAATCCATTGCCTCCTCATCAAGCCAAACCAGTCAATATGATGGAAGAATACTGGCCGATGAAGAAAACAGTCAATGATATCATAACCCCTCTTAAGCATGTATATTCATGCCTTGTGAAAGAAGGGATTATCATAGGAAAGTCTTCTGGAAATAAAGAAGTCGAGCATGAGGAATGGTGCAACTTCCATAACAGTAAGAGTCATTCTATCCAAGAATGCCCAGAATTCCGTAAAAGTCTACAAAGTCTCATGGACTCCTCCCAAATCATCGTTTTTATGTCAGATAAAGAGGATGACGTGAATGTGATAATTAAAGAACAAGAAGTCAATATCATGCCAAGGCCACTAGTCATTCCAATCTCAAAATCTGCTCTCAAGCCTTTAAGAATTCAAGTTCCAAAGCCATTCCCGTACAAATCAGACAAAACTGTTCCATGGAACTATGGCTATACTTCTAACATCACATCAACTCTGTTAGAAGTTGGGGGCATGACTAGAAGTGGTCGGTGTTATTCTCCCGAGCAAATGAACAAGCTCCAACAAGAGAAGAATGTTACGGATCCAGCAAATGGACCTATTAACACATCTAAAGAGCAAGAGATACCTCGAGCAGTAACAGATGAACAAGCTACTGAGTTTCTCAAACTCATAAAGCAAAGTGAATACAGCATCGTGAAGCAGTTGAACCGTCTGCCAGCAAAGATCTCCATACTTTCATTGCTCTTAAGTTCTGATGCCCATCGAGAAGCTCTTCTCAAAGTCCTGAATAAGGCTTATGTTGAACAAGATATCTCCGTGAACAACTTTGACCACCTTGTCAACAACATCGCGGCACAAAATCTCATCACATTCACTGACGATGAGATACCAGCAGAAGGAAGGGGTCACTCTAAGGCTCTACATATTTCGATTAAATACAAAGATCGGATTATGGCTAGAGTTCTGATCGACAATGGATCAGCTCTAAATGTAATGCCATTAGAAACTTTACATAAGATCGGTTTAGACCCATCACACCTCAACAACAGTCATATTGTTGTTCGAGCATTTGACGGAACAAAGAGAGATGTGGTTGGAGAAATAGAGCTACCAATTGGGATTGGTCCCTGTCTTTTCCATATCACATTCCAAGTCATGGACATTTCTCCATCTTATACTTGTCTACTGGGAAGACCATGGATCCATATGGCTGGAGCAATTCCTTCCTCATTACATCAAAAAATGAAATTCATCATTGAAGGAAAGATAATCACAGTCTTTGCTGAAGAAGACATTCTGCTATCTAGACCTGCGGATGCTCAATATGTTGAGGTCAATGAAAATATACCTGATTGCTCCTTCAGGTCTTTTGAGATTGTCAATGCTGCTTATGTCAGTGAATATGGAGAAGAACCCATTCCTAACATCTCTAAAACAAGTCGCATGGTCGCCAAACTCATGATAAAAGGAGGATACTCACCGGGGTTAGGTTTGGGACAAGATTTACAAGGAATCCCAGAGCCATTGAAAATATCCGCAAATGAAGGGAAATACGGCCTAGGCTTCACACCGACAAGACATGATAAAATGAAGGCAATAGCTGAAAAAAGAGAAAAGAGGATTGCACGATTAACAGGGCATCCTCTCCAGGAAAGAAATCTGGATATCCCTGAAATCACCGAAACGTTCGTGAGTGGTGGTCTCATTCCGAAAAATGACAATGAAGGCAAGCTGACTATCAACATCAACAAGTCTTTTGAAAGTCTTTCTATTCAGGCAATCATCAGCGATTCACCTGAAGAGGAGGAGCTCATTCAACCTTCTGGCCCACGGGATGTGCTGAACAATTGGGAGGCGATAGAACTGCCTGTTATAATTGAAAGCTTTCCAAAGTAATCTAATAGTAAAAACCTCCTAAAGAAAGGTTCAATCAATAGGGTGTAGTCTTTGTTTAAGTGAACCTTTTAGTTATTGTTTTTTATTCCAATAAAGTTGTGATTTATGCACATTGTAAATAAAGTACCAGTTTGCATCCATCTCATTCGTGCCATTTTTTTTTTCTCTCTTCTCTTTCTTTTCTCTCTGGATAATGCAGACCCAAAACTCTCTTTGATGACAATGAAAGAATGAACTTTGATAATCCTGTAAACACTACCGACTCGGATGACGAAGATCTTCAAGTATCTCCTGAGCTATTAAAAATGATTGAGCGAGATGAAAAAGAAAGAGCAACAAGTCAAGAACCAACTGAGGTATTCAACCTGGGAGATAGTCAGGATGTAAAAGAAGTCAAGATTGGCACTTTATTCCCTCCTGAAGAAAAAGAAGAATTAGTCCATTTATTGAAAGAATATGTGGATGTATTCGCTTGGTCATACCAAGATATGCCTGGCTTAAGCTCAGACATAGTACTACACAAAATACCTTTGAAGCCTGGGGCGAAGCCTGTCAGACAGAAGTTATGAAGATTAAAGCCGGAGTTAATCTTAAGAGTAAAAGACGAGATTCGAAAGCTGTGGGATGCAGGATTTCTTGGGGTCGCTGAATATACAGAATGGGTGGTTAACATTGTCCCAGTCGAAAAGAAAGAAAGTGGGAAACTAAGAGTTTGTCAGGACTACCGGCCTTTGAACGAAGCCAGTCCTAAAGATAACTTCCCACTTCCTCATATTGATACACTGGTGGATAATACCGCAGGAAACTCCTACTTTTCCTTCATGGATGGTTTTTCTGGATACAATCAAATCAAACTTGATCCAGATGACATGATAAAAACTGCTTTTATTACCCTTTGGGGTACCTTCTACTATAAGGTGATGCCTTTCGGGTTAAAGAATGCTGGTGCTACATATCAAAGAGCCATGGTCACGTTGTTCCATGACATGATGCATAAAGAAATTGAAGTATATGTGGACGACATGATCACCAAAACTTTCACTGCTGGGGGGCATCTAAAAGTGCTAAGAAAACTATTCGATAGACTTCGCAAATATCAATTGAAGTTGAATCCTGCCAAATGTACTTTTGGAGCCTCTTCAGGAAAGTTATTGGGTTTCATAGTCAGCAAGGACGGGATTCGAGTTGACCCGAGTAAAGTCAAAGCGATACAAGAAATGCAACCCCCGAAGACTCCAAAACAAGTAAGAAGTTTTCTGGGTAGAATCAACTTCATAGCAAGGTTCATATCACAATTGACGTCCAAGTGTGAACCGCTTTTCAAATCACTAAATAAGAACAATCCGATTGAGTGGAATAACGAATGCCAAGAAACGTTCGAGAAAATCAAACGATATCTATCAAATCCACCAGTCTTGATACCACCTCGATCCGGAGAACCGTTGATTCTATATTTATCCATACAGGATTCTTCATTAGGATCCGTATTGGGTCAACGTGATGAGACAAGCAAGAAGGAGCATGCAATTTACTATTTGAGCAAAAAGCTTACCACATATGAAGCTAAATACTCAATAGTAGAAAAGTCCTGTTGTGCCCTTGCATGGGTAGCACATCGACTACGACACTACATGCTCAACAACACAACATTACTGATCTCCAAGACTGACCCCATTAAGTACATTTTCGAGAAACCCGCTTTATCAGGCAGGATTGCAAAATGGCAAATGCTGTTATCTGAATACGACATACAGTATGTCACCCAAAAGGCCGTAAAAGGAAGTGTGATCGCTGAATATCTGGCTGATAGAGCATTGGAGGATTATGAGCCCATGAGAATGGACTTTCCTGATGGAGATATAATGACGATAGAACAGGAAGTCGATGAAGAAAATGAAACATGGAAAATGGCATTCGATGGAGCATCTAATGCTTTGGGACAAGGGATCGGAGCTATACTCATCTCTCCAAGCGGAGAGCAGTTTCCCCTCACAGCAAAAATTACATTTCCTTGTACCAACAATATAGTAGAGTATGAAGCATGTGCTATGGGACTCCAAATGGCATTGGATTTGAAAGTGCGAGATCTCCGAGTCTATGGGGATTCCGCATTAGTCATATATCAAATCAATGGAGAATGGGAGACAAGAGATTCAAAATTAATCCCTTACCAAAAGCTTATAATAGACATGACTCGAAGATTTAACAATATAAGTTTCCATCATCTTCCAAGGGAAGATAATCAAATCCCAGACGCTTTAGCTACTTTGGCTGCTATGTACAAGATAAGCGACCCTGAGCATACTCCTGTGTTCGAGATGAAAATAATAGATTCTCCAGCTTATTGCATGAGCATCGAAGAAGAATTGGATGGAAAGCCTTGGTATCATGATATCAAGAAATACCTCCAAGAACGAACATATCCACTAGAAGCATCAGAAAATGACAAGAAATTTCTACGAAGATTGTCAATGAGTTTTCTTTTAAACCTAGACATACTCTACAAGAAAACCCCAGACTCGATGCTACTTCGCTGTGTAGATACTCATGAAGCACGAAAGATCATGGAAGAAGTTCATTCTGGAATATGTGGAGCACACACTAGTGGTCATACCATGGCAAGACAAATAATGAGGGCTGGCTACTATTGGCTCACATTGGAAAGTGATTGTATTAATCACGTGAGAAAATGTCACAAATGTCAAATATATGCCGACAAGATCCAAGCTCCACCCACCCCTCTTAATGTAACAGCAATACCTTGGCCTTTTGCCATGTGGGGAATTGACGTCATTGGAGCCATTACCCCTAAAGCTTCCAATGGTCACAAATTCATCCTAGTGGCAATTGACTACTTCACTAAATGGGTAGAAGCTATGTCATATGCAAGTGTGACTCAAAAGGTGGTATGCCGGTTCATTAAGAAAGAAATCATTTGTCGCTATGGGCCGCCGGAATGTATCATCTCAGACAATGCCACGAACCTGAACAATGCAATGATGCAGACTTTGTGCCGGCAGTTCAAAATCAAACATCTCAATTCGGCACCTTATCGACCAATGATGAATGGTGCAGTAGAAGCGGCCAATAAAAATATCAAGAGAATTGTTGAAAAGATGATCGTCACTTACAAGGACTGGCATGAGATGTTACCTTTTGCACTACATGCTTATAGAACTTCTACCCGTACTTCTACTGGAGCAACACCTTTTTCTCTGGTATACGGTATGGAGGCTGTATTGCCCATCGAAGTTGAAATTCCTTCATTAAGGGTACTAATGGATACTCAATTAAGAGAAGCAGAATGGGTCAAAGCTAGATACGAGCAATTAAATCTAATTGATGAAAGAAGAATGATAGCCCTCTGCCATGGGCAACTTTATCAAAGAAGGATGATTCGTTCTTACAACAAAAAGGTTCGCCCACGACAATTTCACGAGGGTGACATAGTGCTCAAGAACATTTTACCCATGCAACATGATTCAAGAGGAAAATGGACACCAAATTATGACGGGCCATATGTCGTGAAGAAAGCATTTTCAGGAGGGGCACTAATTCTGACAGAAATGGATGGACGAGAATTACCGAAGCCAGTAAATTCGGATGCAGTAAAGAAATACTTTGCATAATGAAGAAATTTTCAAACAGAAGGGGAGAAGTGGATACAGGGTTACCAAAGTTTATTTGATCAAAGTTGTCAAAGAGAGCTTTCTTCTCTTTCACTTTCATTATCTATCTGTACCCAAGATTTTCATATTACCCATAAATAAAAAGCCAATTCTCTTTAGCTTGCCTTTGATTCTCACGTTCAAAATGCTAAAGTCGCTTCTATCCAGTTCTTTTCCTTCAAATCTCACATTCCTACTAGCCTTAAGTGTGCAATAAATTGTGACTTTTGAAGGAAGAATAGTAATAATTAAAACTAAAAAAAAAAAAAAACAAAGACCGTAGATTACTTTGATAAGCTTTATGAATTAAAACAGATAAGATTGAGGTCCTGCTTTGCGAGCGGCACAGAACACAGGCTAACAAAGAAGAAGGAGTAACAAATCTTTGGGAGATAGCCTTGGTGGTGGCCTGAATGATCGCTTCAAAAGTCTTAACATGTCCATGTCAGCAAGAAAGAATCATACTCACGAATATCTCAACAGGGACAATTATCCAGAGAGGCATAAAGTACGAGGCGGACATTAAGGAAATTGAAGCCAAAATTTAAGAACAAATCAAGGAAAGAAGATTTTTGAAAAGAGTTAGGCTTTTGAGACAATGGACAATAGCTGGAAAGCGAGAGAATGAACAACAGCTGGAAAGCGAAACAATGGACAACAGTTGGAAAGCATAAAGAGATTCAACGATAGAAGGCAATTACAAAGAGGATCTAGTAAAGCAAAGATATAAAAAAATAAATCCATCAGTTACACATGCTCTGCATTCATGCATTTCACATCATGCATGCATGGCATACAGAACAAGGATCAAATGGGAAGCGTATCCACCGCACAGTCACAGCAGTATAAGCTGACGTCTCAGTGACATCCGTTTTTACCAATCTACCGCTGGATGCATAGCTGATATAGTGGACCCAGCCCCATCAGCAATTCAAGGATAAAGTAGACAATATTGTCAAAATCCTGGTAATCAATTCAATAATCGAGGCTACACCGGGATGGACAGAATTGACGTTAGCTTAGCGGTATCCAAGATAAGAAATAGCTATGGTCAAAGATAAGCGCGGATATTGAGAAATATTGTCGTCGGAAGCAGACAATGGATTCAATAATCAAGGACTGGATTAATGTCATGCCTGATGAGATATCAAAGATAAGAAATATCTATGATACTAAAATAAAGTAGGATCCACTTTTCCGGTTAAACGGCGGATACGGTACTCCGTGACTCTCAAGTCGGTTCTCTCAGTTGCCCATAATAACTGATTCCTTCACCCCTTCTTTCTTTTACTTCCTCCTAGAAAATGGATCCTACTTTTTCCGCCTTGCGAAAGTATTTCCCTTCTCTCCCAATGAACATCCTAAAAAAGATCTACCGAGTTCGCTGTGAACGATTAAGAGCTCTGATGCACAAAGGAATACCTGAAGATGTACGGTGGTTAATCGAAGCCAAGGTTCGTCTGGCAGGTGAAATCCCAGAGACATTTGCATCTTACATGCCTGGTGTTGGCAAAAGTTCTTATGCCAGAAAAAGAAGAGCGAAAAGATTACAAGTCTGCCATAAATGTGGTAGGTGGACTTGTAAAACTAGGTGTCGTTCTTTAGGAATGATCTCCAATAATCGAGAAGATAAAATACGGTTCATCAAGAATGGCTTGAGTAAGGACTCATTGGATGATATCCAATTGACTCTTGAGACGCATTCTTGTGGATCTGTGCAACGTGAAATTCTTGATTTATGGAGTATTTTTCATGAAGAACGAGACCGTTACAGTCCCGGGAATCTGACTTTAAACGACCCTGTTTGCCGGTTTGTAAGAAAGCTGGATGGGAAGCAGATCCTCGACTCATAGAAGCCGTTAATGCCGTTACTGGACGTAAAACCAGTGGAAGATGTGAGCCACAGTCACAATTACTGTACATACAGTTTGTTATATTTGGAAAAATTTGCATTTTCTTTTGACAGATGTACATGCTCCCCTAAGTGTAATCGACACGTTATCCCTTTTCATCACTATAAATGCGTGTTCTTCCTTCTGATTAAACAACAGATAAGATACCCCGTGACTTCTAAAGTCGGTTATTCCAGTTTCCTGCAATAACTGATTCATTTCCCTCTTCTCTCAAATTCTTCTCTCATCAATGGATTCTACTCTTTCTGTACTGCGAAAATACTTTCCTTCCCTCCCACTAAAAGTCCTTAAAAAGATCTACCTTGCTAGATGTGAAAGAATCAGAGTTTTTACACGCAAAGGCATTCCCGATAATGTGCAGTGGATAATTGAAGCTAAGGTCCGTTTGGCGGGTGAAGTTCCAGATGCATTTATGCCCCGCATGCCCGGTTTAGGTAAAAGCCGTTATGCCAAAAGGCGAAGAGCAAAGAGACTAGGCGTGTGTTATAAATGTGGACGATGGAATTGTAATACTAAATGTCGCTTTTTAGGATACATCTCCAGAAATCATGAAGATAAAAGAAAATTCATCAAGAACGGCCTGCGTAAGGAATCTTTGGATGATATCCTATTAACTTTTGAAACACATTCTTGTGAAATAGTGCAATGGGAAATTATGGATTTATGGTGGACTTTCCGTAAAGAGCAGGATCGTTACAGTCTTGGAAATCTAACTTTTAATGACCCTGTTTGCCAGTTTGTGAGAAAACTGGATGGGAAGCAAATCCCCGACTTATGAAGGCATTAAAGCCATTACTGGACATGAATTAGTGGAAGATGAGAGCCACAGTCATGATTGCTGTACATATAAGCTGTCATTTGTCTTTTCTTTTGGCAATAATGTACTTACTTCCGTAAGTGTAATAAACGCATTATCCTTTCATCACTATAAATGCGTGTTCTTCCTTCTGGATACGGTACTCCATAACTCCCAAATTCAGTTATTTCCATTTCCTACAATCACTAATTTCTTTCTTTTTCTCTTAAATGCCTCATTCATCAATGGAGCCTTCTCTTTCCGCTCTACGAAAATATTTCCCTTCTTTCCCAATAAATGTTCTTAAAAAGGTTTATCAAGCTAGATGTGAACGATTCCGACTATTTATGCACAAAGGCATTCCTGATAATGTGCGATGGCTAATCGAAGCTAAAGTTCGTTCGGCTGGTGAAGTTCCAGATGCGTTCTTTCCCCGTATGCCCGGCTTTGGTAAAAGCGTTTATGCCAAAAAGAGAAGAGCAAAGAGGCTAGGCGTCTGTCACAATTGTGGATGGTGGATTTGCGGCAATAAATGTCGTTCTCCAGGAGTGATCACCAGAAATCGTAATGATAGAATAAAATTCATCAAGAATGGCTTGCGTAAGGAATCTCTGGAAGATATCCGAGAGGTTCTTGAAGCGCATTCTTGCGGAATAGTGCAATTTGAGGTTGTTGGATTATGGATAATTCTCCAAAAAGAACGAGAACGTTACAGTCTTGGGAATCTGACCCTAAACGACCCTGTTTGCCAGTTTGTGAAAAAGCTAGATGAGATGCAAATCACTGATTCATAGAAAGCATTGAAGCCGTTACTGGACGCAAAGCCAGTAGAAGACGGAACAAGGTCACGATTACTGTACGTGCTAGCTGTCGCTTTTGAAATTTTCCTCCCCTTTTGGTAATAATGTATCCACTCCTGACATGAACCAAAGTCACGATTACTGTACGTGCTAGCTGTCGCTTTTGAAATTTTCCTCCTCTTTCAGCAATAATGTATCCACTCTTGACATAAGCCATAGTCACGATACTGTACATGCTAGCTGACGCTTTTGAAATTTTCCTCCCATAATGTACCCACTCCTGACATGAGCTATAATTATGACTACTGTATATACCTGCCACTTTTGAAATTTTCCTTCTCATCCGACAATCATGTACCTACTCCTGACATAAGCTACAGTCGCGACTACTGTACATGCTAGCAGCTATTTTGAAAATTTTCCTCCTCTTTTAACGATAGTGTACCCATACCTGACCAGAGTCATACCCGTGACTACTATGAATAGCTGGCAATAATGTATCCATTCTTGAAAAATAAAATTATTGCCTTATCTCTTCATCTCTATAAATATATCCTCTTTTCTCACAAGGGTAAGGATAGGAATGGAGAAAACCCCAACTCGTAAATCCCGAAGTATTTGTGTATTTTCTGGGGCTTTTCCTGGAAAAGATGAAGAGTATTTAAAAGCAGCCAACCATTTGGGTAGAGTATTAGCTGAGCGAAAAATACATTTAGTTTATGGAGGAGGTAGTGTCGGATTAATGGGAGGTGTAGCATCAGCAGCATCTCTAGGAGAAAGTCAAGTTCTGGGCATTATCCCTGGACCTCTGAAATTTATTTCTGGGGGCACGATTGGAGAAGAATTAGTGGTTAAAAATTTACAAGAGCGTGTGTTACAAATGCTTTTAAATGCTGTGGCAACGTCGGGTTTTCTGGAGTCGCCACCAATCTGTTTTTTTCTTAGGTCGATTGGATACCTAAAATATGGTCTGTGAGAGTTCGGGGATCGGGAGTACGGTTACGTTAAAACAACTTTGTTAAAACGCCCAAAAATTGGCACCTTAGTTGATTTTAATTTTGTTTTACTTTGCTTTTAAAACTTTTCAGTTAATTTAGATATTTTACCTGAATTAGTCGAAAATGTGGATTTTGGTAATTAATTCGGATAAAATTTTATACTTCCGAACCATGGACTCTGCCGAGTCATTTGGACACGGAAGATTTTGATTCCGAACCATGGACTCTGCCGAGTCATTTGGACACGGAATTTGGTGAAATTTTAAACAATCAATCCATATCGTAAAAATATGGATTTTTATCTTTTTATTTAATTTATTTATTTTAAAAGTTTGATATTTTCCAAACCGTAGATCCTGCCGGATCATCCGGATATGGAAATTGATTTAATTTATCGTAATTATTTAATTCTTATTATTAATTTTTAGTTTAATTACTAAATTTATCTTTATATTTTTACTTTTTCTTTCTTTCTTTTTCTTCTTATTTTTACTTTTTAATTTTCTTTTCTTTTCTTTCTTTTGTTTTCTTTTTCTTATCTTTCTTTTCTTTTTCTTATCTTTTCTTTTTTTGATTTTTTTCTTGTTTAATGAAGGATATTTATTATTTAAAGAATTACTCAATTTATAAAAGAATTAAAAAAAATTAATTTTTTTATTTAATAAGAAGTTAATTTAAAGGAATCAAAGAATTTAAAAATAAAAATTTTGATCATGGTACAGGGCGTTGTTACTCAGCCAGACCCTCTTCACCAGGTGAAGCAGCTGAAAAGCGGGCACGAGACAGTTTCCAGCCAATATACCATGAACTAAAATTTTTTATTTTTTTTTTATTATTTTTTTATTTTTTTTATTATTTTTTTTTTATAAAAGATTAACCAAAAGTAATTGTTTTATTAAGAGAATCAAAAATTTATATGTATATTTTAAACAAAAGAAGAAAAGTTTTGATATTTATTTAATTTATTTTGGAATAAAAGATTATTTAACTGAAAACTTATATGTATTTTAAAACAAAAGTCTTGATATTTTTATTTTTTATATTCTTCTTTGTTTGATGAAAGATTTTTTTTTTAATTTTAATTTATATTTCTGAAAATATATCTAATCAATAAGTCAAAAATATTTAAGAGAAAATTCAATTATTTTTGTTTTATTTTGTATTATTTTGAAATTATTTGATTAAGATTTTTATAAAGGAAACAAAAAGTTATATCTTTTAATAAGTAAAATATTACTGAATAAAATATTAACCCAAAATTTTTATTCTTTTCATTCTTTTTATTAATAAAGAAAACTAAAAAAAATTATATTTTAAAAGAAATAAATAAAATATTATTGAAAAATATTAACTCAAAATTTACTCTTTTTATTCTTTTTATTAATAAAGAAAACTAAAAAAAAGTTATATTTTAAAAGAAATAAATAAAATATTACTGAAAAATATTAACCCAAAATTTACTCTTTTTATTCTTTTTAATAAAGAAAACTAAAAAAAATTATATTTTATTATTTTAAAAGAAATAAATTTTACTGAAAAATATTAACCCAAAAAATTACTTTTTTTATTCTTTTTACTAAAAAATTTATATTTTATTATTTTAAATAAAATATTACTGAAAAATATTAACCCAAAAATTTTACGCTTTTTATTCTTTTTATTAATAAATAAAACTAAAAAAATTATATATTAATAGATAATTAATATATTAGTCTAAAGTTTTTTTTTATTTTTTATAAAGAAAAAAATTTATTTATATATTTTATTTAAAAATATTTCCGAGCCATGGATCCTGGCGGATCATTTGTTCATGGAGTTTTAATTTTTTTTTATTTCATTAATTATTAATTTTAAAGATGTATTAAAATAATGATTTTATGTTTATTTATTTATTTATTTTATTTTTGAATTATTTCATTATGTTTGTTTATTAAAAGGAATAAAAACTTTGTTTCAAAATAAAAAAAAAAAAAAAGTAATTTTTATTAGCCTTTAGAAAATTATTCACATAAAATTCCTTTTTTTATCTTTTAATCATAAAAAAATTCAATTAATAAAGTGGGGCTTTTTGGCCATCCACTTTAATAACACAATAATAATAAAAGTTAGCACAATTAATATAGTTAGATTAGTTGGATTAGTTAGTTAATAACAATAAAAAAAGGTTAGTAAAAGTTAGATTAAATTAATTAACAACAATAATAAAAATTAGCCAAGTTTAATTAAATTAATTGTTAACAACAATAATAAAAGTTAGCCAAGTTTAATTAAGTTAATTAATTAACAACAATAATAAAAGAGTTAGCCAAGTTAATTAAGTTAATTAACCAAGTTAATTAAATTAATTAATTAACAACAATAAAAAAGTTAGTAAGTTAGTTGTTAGTTGTTAGTTGTTAATAACAACAATAAAAGAAGGGTTAGTAATAAACAAATAATAAACAAACAAGTAAAAATTAAAAAGGTTAGTAATTAATTCTGCAAGAACAAAATAAAAAAGTTAGTGACTCAATAGAAAGAAATTGAAAAGTTGAATGATTAAATGAGAGTTTACCCTTTTAAAATCAATTTTTTTGAATTTTATGGAAACAGGGAAACGACGACGAACGCAGGCGTGGCTGGGCGTGCAGGGGAGCAAGGGAGGAGGGGAGGGAGGCTGACGCGAGGGCGGCGTGCCAGGCGAGGCGGTACGGCGGCAGGACGGCTACGGGCGAGGCGGCACGGCGGCGGGACGGCAACGGGCGAGGCAGCAAGGCGGCGGGACGACGTGGCGAGGGTAGGGTGACGCGGCGAGGGCGGCGCGGCGAGGCGGTATGGTGGCAGGACGGCGACGGGCGAGGCGGCATGGCGGCGGGACGGCAACGGGTGAGGCAGCACGGCGGCAGGAGGAGAAAGAGAGAGAAAACGAGAGGAGAGAGAGAGAGAACAACGAAGGAGATCAAACGAAAGAGATGGTCAAATCGTAGAAAAATAAAATTTTGAGACTTTCTGGCAGAAGGAGGAGAGGCTAGGGAATAAGGCTGTAATTTTCTCTATTTTTAAAACGGAGCTCTGAACTTTTTTCTCTGATTCTCTGTGTGTTCAGCACTGAATTTGGGGGGGTATTTATAGAAGGAGCTTAGCTGAACTGTGGACGGATAAATTAATAAAAAATATCAAACTTATCTTTTAAATTGGTAAAATGACAGTTTCAGTCCTTTACGTTACTCCAGCTCTGGATAAGCTCAGAAGCTTCTGATTTTGACAATTTTAACGTTTTCTGTCAATTTGGGCTAGAAACGTCCGTTTAGGCCCAAAATTGACGCGAAAAATTACACAAAGCTCCTGAAACTTTCAGAATTTGTCAATTTTATCCGAAACTTCTCAATTTTGTCATTTTTACCTCAAACTTTTAATTTTTTTGTCATTTTTTTCTGAAATTTTATTTTTATTCCAAACACATACATATTCACACATATATTATTTTAAATCAAATCTTCTCAAAATAAAAATATATTTTAAACTAATTAACATAATTAAAATTTTTTAGCAATAATAATAATAATAATAATAATTTTTTTAATTAGTTTTTTTTTTAAATTTTTTTTTTTTTTTTAAAAAAAGGCCGGACGAAATTGGGTGTCAACAGCTGCCCCCCTTTGCATGCTTCATGGGACATGATGTATGCAAAGTAGTTACCAAATTTCGTCCGTCTTAGCTAGCCATTGAGAACATTCTCGCCGCCTAAACTATGTGGTTAAGGAAAATTTTTTTTAGAGCCTCTGCGATAAGAACTCTCCTATCGTTGAAGGGAAAATTTGATAATTTTGAGGTTAAGGGTCCTACCTTAGAACCTCGACGATAGGAACTCTCCTATCGTTTGAAGTAAAATTGATTGTTTTGAGGTTAAGGGTCCTACCTTAGAACTTCGACGATAGGAACTCTCCTATCGTTTGAAGGAAAATTGATGATTTTGAGGTTAAGGGTCCTACCTTAGAACCTCGACGATAGGAACTCTTCTATCGTTTGAAGTAAAATTGATTGTTTTGAGGTTAAGGGTCCTACCTTAGAACCTCGACGATAGGAACTCTCCTATCGTTTGAAGGAAAATTGATGATTTTGAGGTTAAGGGTCCTACCTTAGAACCTCGACGATAGGAACTCTCCTATCGTTTGAAGGAAAATTGATGATTTTGAGGTTAAGGGCCCTACCTTAGAACCTCGACGATAGGAACTCTCCTATCGTTTGAAGAAAAATTGATGATTTGAGGTTAAGGGCCCTTCCTTAGAACCTCGACAATAGGAACTCTCCTATCGTTTGAAGGAAAATTGATGATTTTGAGGTTAAGGGCCCTACCTTAGAACCTCGACGATAGGAACTCTCCTATCATTTGAAGGAAAATTGATTGTTTTGAGGTTAAGGGTCCTACCTTAGAACCTCGACGATAGGAACTCTCCTATCGTTTGAAGGAAAATTGATGATTTTGAGGTTAAGGGTCCTACCTTAGAACCTCGACGACAGGAACTCTCCTATCGTTTGAAGGAAAATTGTTTGAATGAGGTTAAGGGTCCTACCTTAGAACCTCGACGATAGGAACTCTCCTATCGTTTGAAGGAAAATTGATGATTTTGAGGTTAAGGGTCCAACCTTAGAACCTCGACGATAGGAACTCTCCTATCGTTTGAAGTAAAATTGATTGAATGAGGTTAAGGGTCCTACCTTAGAACCTCGACGATAGGAACTCTCCTATCGTTTGAAGGAAAATTGATGATTTTGAGGTTAAGGGCCCTACCTTAGAACCTCGACAATAGGAACTCTCCTATCGTTTGAAGGAAAATTGATGATTTTGAGGTTAAGGGTCCTACCTTAGAACCTCGACAATAGGAACTCTCCTATCGTTTGAAGGAAAATTGATGATTTTGAGGTTAAGGGCCCTACCTTAGAACCTCGACGATAGGAACTCTCCTATCGTTTGAAGGAAAATTGATTGTTTTGAGGTTAAGGGTCCTACCTTAGAACCTCGACGATAGGAACTCTCCTATCGTTTGAAGGAAAATTGATGATTTTGAGGTTAAGGGTCCTACCTTAGAACCTCGACGATAGGAACTCTCCTATCGTTTGAAGGAAAATTGATGATTTTGAGGTTAAGGGTCCTACCTTAGAACCTCGACGACAGGAACTCTCCTATCGTTTGAAGGAAAATTGTTTGAATGAGGTTAAGGGTCCCACCTTAGAACCTCGACGATAGGAACTCTCCTATCGTTTGAAGGAAAATTGATGATTTTGAGGTTAAGGGTCCTACCTTAGAACCTCGACGACAGGAACTCTCCTATCGTTTGAAGGAAAATTGTTTGAATGAGGTTAAGGGTCCTACCTTAGAACCTCGACGATAGGAACTCTCCTATCGTTTGAAGGAAAATTGATGATTTTGAGGTTAAGGGCCCTACCTTAGAACCTCGACGATAGGAACTCTCCTATCGTTTGAAGAAAAATTGATGATTTGAGGTTAAGGGCCCTTCCTTAGAACCTCGACAATAGGAACTCTCCTATCGTTTGAAGGAAAATTGATGATTTTGAGGTTAAGGGCCCTACCTTAGAACCTCGACGATAGGAACTCTCCTATCGTTTGAAGGAAAATTGATTGTTTTGAGGTTAAGGGTCCTACCTTAGAACCTCGACGATAGGAACTCTCCTATCGTTTGAAGGAAAATTGATGATTTTGAGGTTAAGGGTCCTACCTTAGAACCTCGACGATAGGAACTCTCCTATCGTTTGAAGGAAAATTGATGATTTTGAGGTTAAGGGTCCTACCTTAGAAGCTCGACGACAGGAACTCTCCTATCGTTTGAAGGAAAATTGTTTGAATGAGGTTAAGGGTCCCACCTTAGAACCTCGACGATAGGAACTCTCCTATCGTTTGAAGGAAAATTGATGATTTTGAGGTTAAGGGTCCTACCTTAGAACCTCGACGACAGGAACTCTCCTATCGTTTGAAGGAAAATTGTTTGAATGAGGTTAAGGGTCCTACCTTAGAACCTCGACGATAGGAACTCTCCTATCGTTTGAAGGAAAATTGATGATTTTGAGGTTAAGGGCCCTACCTTAGAACCTCGACGATAGGAACTCTCCTATCGTTTGAAGAAAAATTGATGATTTGAGGTTAAGGGCCCTTCCTTAGAACCTCGACAATAGGAACTCTCCTATCGTTTGAATGAAAATTGATGATTTTGAGGTTAAGGGCCCTACCTTAGAACCTCGACGATAGGAACTCTCCTATCGTTTGAAGGAAAATTGATTGTTTTGAGGTTAAGGGTCCTACCTTAGATCCTCGACGATAGGAACTCTCCTATCGTTTGAAGGAAAATTGATGATTTTGAGGTTAAGGGTCCTACCTTAGAACCTCGACGACAGGAACTCTCCTATCGTTTGAAGGAAAATTGTTTGAATGAGGTTAAGGGTCCTACCTTAGAACCTCGACGATAGGAACTCTCCTATCGTTTGAAGGAAAATTGATGATTTTGAGGTTAAGGGTCCTACCTTAGAACCTCGACGATAGGAACTCTCCTATCGTTTGAAGTAAAATTGATTGAATGAGGTTAAGGGTCCTACCTTAGAACCTCGACGATAGGAACTCTCCTATCGTTTGAAGGAAAATTGATGATTTTGAGGTTAAGGGCCCTACCTTAGAACCTCGACAATAGGAACTCTCCTATCGTTTGAAGGAAAATTGATGATTTTGAGGTTAAGGGTCCTACCTTAGAACCTCGACAATAGGAACTCTCCTATCGTTTGAAGGAAAATTGATGATTTTGAGGTTAAGGGCCCTACCTTAGAACCTCGACGATAGGAACTCTCCTATCGTTTGAAGGAAAATTGATTGTTTTGAGGTTAAGGGTCCTACCTTAGAACCTCGACGATAGGAACTCTCCTATCATTTGAAGGAAAATTGATGATTTTGAGGTTAAGGGTCCTACCTTAGAACTTCGACGATAGGAACTCTCCTATCGTTTGAAGGAAAATTGATGATTTTGTGGTTAAGGGTCCTACCTTAGAACCTCGACGACAGGAACTCTCCTATCGTTTGAAGGAAAATTGTTTGAATGAGGTTAAGGGTCCCACCTTAGAACCTCGACGATAGGAACTCTCCTATCGTTTGAAGGAAAATTGATGATTTTGAGGTTAAGGGTCCTACCTTAGAACCTCGACGACAGGAACTCTCCTATCGTTTGAAGGAAAATTGTTTGAATGAGGTTAAGGGTCCTACCTTAGAACCTCGACGATAGGAACTCTCCTATCGTTTGAAGGAAAATTGATGATTTTGAGGTTAAGGGCCCTACCTTAGAACCTCGACGATAGGAACTCTCCTATCGTTTGAAGAAAAATTGATGATTTGAGGTTAAGGGCCCTTCCTTAGAACCTCGACGATAGGAACTCTCCTATCGTTTGAAGGAAAATTGATGGAATGAGGTTAAGGAAATCTCCTTGAACCTCGAGCGAAATTTATATGAAATCAATTAGAATTGGAATAATTTTCTTCGAAAGTGTGAATTTGCATAATAGGCGAGTGCGAAATTTTAGACTTCGATAAAATGAGTGAATCTTGATGATGACAATATCGCTAACAAATTATGTAAAGGGAACGGATGTTTGGAATCAATATCCAAGGTTCATCTAATATTTTCTTTAGTAAATATAGATTCGCTTGAGAGATATGTCATCCAAATAAGGTTGAAGCTTAACTATCCTAAAATGTTATGCCTAGTAGACCTAATAGGATGCGTCTCAAGAGCAATAAAAATTACTCTTTACTCAGCCATTCCAACCTAAAGGCATTGTCCTATGGTTTTAATATCAGCATGGACGAGACTATCTTATAAGATAAAAAAGAAATTCCCTGAAAGAAAAACTAAAACACGAAAGAAAATGCTGATAATAAAACTAAAGGACAAGCAAAACGGATCGGATCACTTCTTCTTCCACAATATTTCAACAGGGTTAGTAGAGGACTATTATGGGATCGAACTGTTCGGGAAAGACTGTCGCGTCCAGTCTATCTGAATCATTGCTGGATCTGGTTCAGGAACAAAAGCTTGTATTTTATCTAGCAATTCTTCAGCAGTTGTTGCGGATATTATGATTCGCCGTGCCACTCTTGATATAAAATTCTTCTGCATAGCATAATCCATAAAAGCTATCAGACCTGTAAAGAAATTGTTAACATTTAAAAGCCCAATGGGTTTCTTATGCAAATTAAGTTGGGCCATGGAAGCAATTTGAAAGACTTCTCCCAATGTGCCAAAACCACCTGGTAGAGCGATAAAAGCATCAGCATTTAAAAGCATTTGTAACACACGCTCTTGTAAATTTTTAACCACTAATTCTTCTCCAATCGTGCCCCCAGAAATAAATTTCAGAGGTCCAGGGATAATGCCCAGAACTTGACTTCCTCCTAGAGATGCTGCTGATGCTACACCTCCCATTAATCCGACACTACCTCCTCCATAAACTAAATGTATTTTTCGCTCAGCTAATACTCTACCCAAATGGTTGGCTGCTTTTAAATACTCTTCATCTTTTCCAGGAAAAGCCCCAGAAAATACACAAATACTTCGGGATTTACGAGTTGGGGTTTTCTCCATTCCTATCCTTACCCTTGTGAGAAAAGAGGATATATTTATAGAGATGAAGAGATAAGGCAATAATTTTATTTTTCAAGAATGGATACATTATTGCCAGCTATTCATAGTAGTCACGGGTATGACTCTGGTCAGGTATGGGTACACTATCGTTAAAAGAGGAGGAAAATTTTCAAAATAGCTGCTAGCATGTACAGTAGTCGCGACTGTAGCTTATGTCAGGAGTAGGTACATGATTGTCGGATGAGAAGGAAAATTTCAAAAGTGGCAGGTATATACAGTAGTCATAATTATAGCTCATGTCAGGAGTGGGTACATTATGGGAGGAAAATTTCAAAAGCGTCAGCTAGCATGTACAGTATCGTGACTATGGCTTATGTCAAGAGTGGATACATTATTGCTGAAAGAGGAGGAAAATTTCAAAAGCGACAGCTAGCACGTACAGTAATCGTGACTTTGGTTCATGTCAGGAGTGGATACATTATTACCAAAAGGGGAGGAAAATTTCAAAAGCGACAGCTAGCACGTACAGTAATCGTGACCTTGTTCCGTCTTCTACTGGCTTTGCGTCCAGTAACGGCTTCAATGCTTTCTATGAATCAGTGATTTGCATCTCATCTAGCTTTTTCACAAACTGGCAAACAGGGTCGTTTAGGGTCAGATTCCCAAGACTGTAACGTTCTCGTTCTTTTTGGAGAATTATCCATAATCCAACAACCTCAAATTGCACTATTCCGCAAGAATGCGCTTCAAGAACCTCTCGGATATCTTCCAGAGATTCCTTACGCAAGCCATTCTTGATGAATTTTATTCTATCATTACGATTTCTGGTGATCACTCCTGGAGAACGACATTTATTGCCGCAAATCCACCATCCACAATTGTGACAGACGCCTAGCCTCTTTGCTCTTCTCTTTTTGGCATAAACGCTTTTACCAAAGCCGGGCATACGGGGAAAGAACGCATCTGGAACTTCACCAGCCGAACGAACTTTAGCTTCGATTAGCCATCGCACATTATCAGGAATGCCTTTGTGCATAAATAGTCGGAATCGTTCACATCTAGCTTGATAAACCTTTTTAAGAACATTTATTGGGAAAGAAGGGAAATATTTTCGTAGAGCGGAAAGAGAAGGCTCCATTGATGAATGAGGCATTTAAGAGAAAAAGAAAGAAATTAGTGATTGTAGGAAATGGAAATAACTGAATTTGGGAGTTATGGAGTACCGTATCCAGAAGGAAGAACACGCATTTATAGTGATGAAAGGATAATGCGTTTATTACACTTACGGAAGTAAGTACATTATTGCCAAAAGAAAAGACAAATGACAGCTTATATGTACAGCAATCATGACTGTGGCTCTCATCTTCCACTAATTCATGTCCAGTAATGGCTTCAATGCCTTCTATAAGTCGGGGATTTGCTTCCCATCTAGTTTTCTTACAAACTGACAAACGGGGTCGTTTAAAATCACATTCCCAAGACTGTAACGGTTTCGTTCTTTATGGTAAGTCCTCCATAAACCGATAATTTCACCTTGCACTTTTCCACAAGAATGCGTTTCAAGAGTCTCTCGGATATCTTTCAGAGACTCCTTACGCAGGCCATTCTTAATGAATTTTCTTTTATCTTCACGATTTATGGAGATGTATCCTAAAGAGCGACATTTAGTATTACAATTCCATCGCCCACATTTATAACACACGCCTAGTCTCTTTGCTCTTCGCCTTTTGGCATAACGGCTTTTACCTAAACCGGGCATGCGGGGCATAAATGCATCTGGAACTTCACCCGCCAAACGGACCTTAGCTTCAATTATCCACTGCACATTATCGGGAATGCCTTTGCATGTAAAAACTCTGATTCTTTCACATCTAGCAAGGTAGATCTTTTTAAGGACTTTTAGTGGGAGGGAAGGAAAGTATTTTCGCAGTACAGAAAGAGTAGAATCCATTGATGAGAGAAGAATTTGAGAGAAGAGGGAAATGAATCAGTTATTGCAGGAAACTGGAATAATCGACTTTAGAAGTCACGGGGTATCTTATCTGTTGTTTAATCAGAAGAAAGAACACGCATTTATAGTGATGAAAAGGGATAACGTGTCGATTACACTTAGGGGAGCATGTACATCTGTCAAAAGAAAATGCAAATTTTTCCAAATATAACAAACTGTATGTGCAGTAATTGTAACTGTGGCTTACATCTTCCACTGGTTTTACGTCCAGTAACGGCATTAACGGCTTCTATGAGTCGAGGATCTGCTTCCCATCTAGCTTTCTTACAAGCCGGCAAACAGGGTCGTTTAAAGTCAGATTCCCGGGACTGTAACGGTCTCGTTCTTCATGAAAAATACTCCATAAATCAAGAATTTCACGTTGCACAGATCCACAAGAATGCGTCTCAAGAGTCAATTGGATATCATCCAATGAGTCCTTACTCAAGCCATTCTTGATGAACCGTATTTTATCTTCTCGATTATTGGAGATCATTCCTAAAGAACGACACCTAGTCTTACAAGTCCACCTACCACATTTATGGCAGACTTGTAATCTTTTCGCTCTTCTTTTTCTGGCATAAGAACTTTTGCCAACACCAGGCATGTAAGACACAAATGCCTCTGGGATTTCACCTGCCAGACGAACCTTAGCTTCAATTAACCACCGCATATCTTCAGGGATTCCTTTATGCATCAGAGCTCTTAATCGTTCACAGCGAACTTGGTAGATCTTTTTTAGGATGTTCATTGGGAGAGAAGGGAAATACTTTCGCAAGGCGGAAAAAGTAGGATCCATTTTCTAGGAGGAAGTAAAAGAAAGAAGGGGTGAAGGAATCAGTTATTATGGGCAACTAAGAGAACCGACTTGAGAGTCACGGAGTACCGTATCCGCCGTTTAACCGGAAAAGTGGATCCTACTTTATTTTAGTATCATAGATATTTCTTATCTTTGATATCTCATCAGGCATGACATTGATCCAGTCCTTGATTATTGAATCCATTGTCTGCTTTCGACGACAATATTTCTCGATATCCACGCTTATCTTTGACCATAGCTATTTCTTATCTTGGATACTGCTAAGCTGGCGTCAATTCTGTCCATCCCGGTGTAGCCTCGATTATTGAATTGATTACCAGGATTTTGACAATATTGTCTACTTTATCCTTGAATTGCTGATGGGGCTGGGTCCACTATATCAGCTGTGCATCCAGCGGTAGATTGGTAAAAACGGATGTCACTGAGACGTCAGCTTATACTGCTGTGACTGTGCGGTGGATACGCTTCCCATTTGATCCTTGTTCTGTATGCCATGCATGCATGATGTGAAATGCATGAATGCAGAGCATGTGTAACTGATGGATTTATTATTTTTTTATATCTTTGCTTTACTGGATCCTCTTTGTAATTGCCTTCTATCGTTGAATCTCTTTATGCTTTCCAACTGTTGTCCATTGTTTCACTTTCCAGCTGTTGTTCATTGTCTTGCTTTCCAGCTGTTGTTCATTGTCTCGCTTTCCAGCTATTGTCCATTGTCTCAAAAGCCTAACTCTTTTCAAAAATCTTCTTTCCTTGATTTGTTCTTAAATTTTGGCTTCAATTTCCTTAATGTCCGCCTCGTACTTTATGCCTCTCTGGATAATTGTCCCTGTTGAGATATTCGTGAGTATGATTCTTTCTTGCTGACATGGACGTGTTAAGACTTCTGAAGCGATCATTCAGGCTACCACCAAGGCTATCTCCCAAAGATTTGTTACTCCTTCTTCTTTGTTAGCCTATGTTCTGTGCCGCTTGCAAAGCAGGATCTCAATCTTACCTGTTTTAATTCATAAAGCTTATCAAAGTAATCTACGGTCTTTGTTTTTTCTAAGTTTTAATTATTACTATTCTTCCTTCAAAAGTCATAATTTATTGCACACTTAAGGCTAGTAAGAATGTGAGATTTGAAGGAAAAGAACTGGATAGAAGCGACTTTAGCATTTTGAACGTGAGAATCTAAGGTAAGTTAAAGAAAATTGGCTTTTTATTTATGAGTAATATGAAAATCTTGGGTACAGATAGATAATGAAAGTGTAAGAGAAGAAAGCTCTCTTTGACAACTTTGATCAAATAAACTTTGGTAACCCTGTATCCACTTCTCCCATTCTGTTTGAAAATTTCTTCATTATGCAAAGTATTTCTTTACTGCATCCGAATTTACTGGCTTCGGTAATTCTCGTCCATCCATTTCTGTCAGAATTAGTGCCCCTCCTGAAAATGCTTTCTTCACGACATATGGCCCGTCATAATTTGGTGTCCATTTTCCTCTTGAATCATGTTGCATGGGTAAAATTTTCTTGAGCACTATGTCACCCTCGTGAAATTGTCGTGGGCGAACCTTTTTGTTGTAAGAACGAATCATCCTTCTTTGATAAAGTTGCCCATGGCAGAGGGCTATCATTCTTCTCTCATCAATTAGATTTAATTGCTCGTATCTAGCTTTGACCCATTCTGCTTCTCTTAATTGAGTATCCATTAGTACCCTTAATGAAGGTATTTCAACTTCGATGGGCAATACAGCCTCCATACCGTATACCAGAGAAAAAGGTGTTGCTCCAGTAGAAGTACGGGTAGAAGTTCTATAAGCATGTAGTGCAAAAGGTAACATCTCATGCCAGTCCTTGTAAGTGACGATCATCTTTTCAACAATTCTCTTGATATTTTTATTGGCCGCTTCTACTGCACCATTCATCATTGGTCGATAAGGTGCCGAATTGAGATGTTTGATTTTGAACTGCCGGCACAAAGTCTGCATCATTGCATTGTTCAGGTTCGTGGCATTGTCTGAGATGATACATTCCGGCGGCCCATAACGACAAATGATTTCTTTCTTAATGAACCGGCATACCACCTTTTGAGTCACACTTGCATATGACATAGCTTCTACCCATTTAGTGAAGTAGTCAATTGCCACTAGGATGAATTTGTGACCATTGGAAGCTTTAGGGGTAATGGCTCCAATGACGTCAATTCCCCACATGGCAAAAGGCCAAGGTATTGCTGTTACATTAAGAGGGGTGGGTGGAGCTTGGATCTTGTTGGCATATATTTGACATTTGTGACATTTTCTCACGTGATTAATACAATCACTTTCCAATGTGAGCCAATAGTAGCCAACCCTCATTATTTGTCTTGCCATGGTATGACCACTAGTGTGTGCTCCACATATTCCAGAATGAACTTCTTCCATGATCTTTCGTGCTTCATGAGTATCTACACAGCGAAGTAGCATCGAGTCTGGGGTTTTCTTGTAGAGTATGTCTAGGTTTAAAAGAAAACCCATTGACAATCTTCGTAGAAATTTCTTGTCATTTTCTGATGCTTCTAGTGGATATGTTCGTTCTTGGAGGTATTTCTTGATATCATGATACCAAGGCTTTCCATCCAATTCTTCTTCGATGCTCATGCAATAAGCTGGAGAATCTATTATTTTCATCTCGAACACAGGAGTATGCTCAGGGTCGCTTATCTTGTACATAGAAGCCAAAGTAGCTAAAGCGTCTGGGATTTGATTATCTTCCCTTGGAAGATGATGGAAACTTATACTGTTAAATCTTCGAGTCATGTCTAGTATAAGCTTTTGGTAAGGGATTAATTTTGAATCTCTTGTCTCCCATTCTCCCTTGATTTGATATATGACTAATGCGGAATCCCCATAGACTCGGAGATCTCGCACTTTCAAATCCAATGCCATTTGGAGTCCCATAGCACATGCTTCATACTCTACTATATTGTTGGTACAAGGAAATGTAATTTTTGCTGTGAGGGGAAACTGCTCTCCGCTTGGAGAGATGAGTATAGCTCCGATCCCTTGTCCCAAAGCATTAGATGCTCCATCGAATGCCATTTTCCATGTTTCATTTTCTTCATCGACTTCCTGTTCTATCGTCATTATATCTCCATCAGGAAAGTCCATTCTCATGGGCTCATAATCCTCCAATGCTCTATCAGCCAGATATTCAGCGATCACACTTCCTTTTACGGCCTTTTGGGTGACATACTATATGTCGTATTCAGATAACAGCATTTGCCATTTTGCAATCCTGCCTGATAAAGCGGGTTTCTCGAAAATGTACTTAATGGGGTCAGTCTTGGAGATCAGTAATGTTGTGTTGTTGAGCATGTAGTGTCGTAGTCGATGTGCTACCCATGCAAGGGCACAACAGGACTTTTCTACTATTGAGTATTTAGCTTCATATGTGGTAAGCTTTTTGCTCAAATAGTAAATTGCATGCTCCTTCTTGCTTGTCTCATCACGTTGACCCAATACGGATCCTAATGAAGAATCCTGTATGGATAAATATAGAATCAATGGTTCTCCGGATCGAGGTGGTATCAAGACTGGTGGATTTGATAGATATCGTTTGATTTTCTCGAACGCTTCTTGGCATTCGTTATTCCACTCAATCGGATTGTTCTTCTTTAGTGATTTGAAAAGCGGTTCACACTTGGATGTCAATTGTGATATGAACCTTGCTATGAAGTTGATTCTACCCAGAAAACTTCTTACTTGTTTTGGAGTCTTCGGGGGTTGCATTTCTTGTATCGCTTTGACTTTACTCGGGTCAACTCGAATCCCGTCCTTGCTGACTATGAAACCCAATAACTTTCCTGAAGAGGCTCCAAAAGTACATTTGGCAGGATTCAACTTCAATTGATATTTGCGAAGTCTATCGAATAGTTTTCTTAGCACTTTTAGATGCCCCCCAGCAGTGAAAGTTTTGGCGATCATGTCGTCCACATATACTTCAATTTCTTTATGCATCATGTCATGGAACAACATGACCATGGCTCTTTGATATGTAGCACCAGCATTCTTTATCCCGAAAGGCATCACCTTATAGTAGAAGGTACCCCAAAGGGTAATAAAAGCAGTTTTTATCATGTCATCTGGATCAAGTTTGATTTGATTGTATCCAGAAAAACCATCCATGAAGGAAAAGTAGGAGTTTCCTGCGGTATTATCCACCAGTGTATCAATATGAGGAAGTGGGAAGTTATCTTTAGGACTGGCTTCGTTCAAAGGCCGGTAGTCCTGACAAACTCTTAGTTTCCCACTTTCTTTCTTTTCGACTGGGACAATGTTAACCACCCATTCTGTATATTCAGCGACCCCAAGAAATCCTGCATCCCACAGCTTTCGAATCTTGTCTTTTACTCTTAAGATTAACTCCGGCTTTAATCTTCGTAACTTCTGTCTGACAGGCTTCGCCCCAGGCTTCAAAGGTATTTTGTGTAGTACTATGTCTGAGCTTAAGCCAGGCATATCTTGGTATGACCAAGCGAATACATCCACATATTCTTTCAATAAATGGACTAATTCTTCTTTTTCTTCAGGAGGGAATAAAGTGCCAATCTTGACTTCTTTTACATCCTGACTGTCTCCCAGGTTGAATACCTCAGTTGGTTCTTGACTTGTTGCTCTTTCTTTTTCATCTCGCTCAATCATTTTTAATAGCTCAGGAGATACTTGAAGATCTTCGTCATCCGAGTCGGTAGTGTTTACAGGATTATCAAAGTTCATTCTTTCATTGTCATCAAAGAGAGTTTTGGGTCTGCATTATCCAGAGAGAAAAAAAAAAAAAAATGGCACGAATGAGATGGATGCAAACTGGTACTTTATTTACAATGTGCATAAATCACAACTTTATTGGAATAAAAAGCAATAACTAAAAGGTTCACTTAAACAAAGACTACACCCTATTGATTGAACCTTTCTTTAGGAGGTTTTTACTATTAGATTACTTTGGAAAGCTTTCAATTATAACAGGCAGTTCTATCGCCTCCCAATTGTTCAGCACATCCCGTGGGCCACAAGGTTGAATGAGCTCCTCCTCTTCAGGTGAATCGCTGATGATTGCCTGAATAGAAAGACTTTCAAAAGACTTGTTGATGTTGATAGTCAGCTTGCCTTCATAGTCATTTTTCAGAATGAGACCACCACTCACGAACGTTTCGGTGATTTCAGGGATATCCAGATTTCTTTCCTGGAGAGGATGCCCTGTTAATCGTGCAATCCTCTTTTCTCTTTTTTCAGCTATTGCCTTCATTTTATCATGTCTTGTCGGTGTGAAGCCTAGGCCGTATTTCCCTTCATTTGCGGATATTTTCAATGGCTCTGGGATTCCTTGTAAATCTTGTCCCAAACCTAACCCCGGTGAGTATCCTCCTTTTATCATGAGTTTGGCGACCATGCGACTTGTTTTAGAGATGTTAGGAATGGGTTCTTCTCCATATTCACTGACATAAGCAGCATTGACAATCTCAAAAGACCTGAAGGAGCAATCAGGTATATTTTCATTGACCTCAACATATTGAGCATCCGCAGGTCTAGATAGCAGAATGTCTTCTTCAGCAAAGACTGTGATTATCTTTCCTTCAAAAATGAATTTCATTTCTTGGTGTAATGAGGAGGGAATTGCTCCGGCCATATTTTCTATCTTGGACTCTATATCTATGAGACGTCCTTCAGTTTGTTCTGTCATTAGTCTTGTTTGGAGCCGAGTTGGATATTGGTGTTGAGATCCAATTTTACTTTTTTTAAAGTGAGATTCATTTTATTAGATTTTACATGTATATGATTGATGCAATGGATGCATGCAATGAGTGAGCTTGATTATCAACTATTGTGAAACTTCAAGACTTCTAGTTATCATTATAAAGACCAAAAAGTTAGCATAATTTGATGCGTGGTTTTGATGCATGAAGAATAATTGCACAGAACGGAAGTATAACAAAAGAAAAATAAGGTTATTAACAAGTTAAATAGTAATTAACAACTCATGAAGTATTATGGATAAACAAGTTAAAACCATATGAAGAAAAGTGTAGAGTAACAACACAGTATAACAAGGATATACTTATGGCGTTGGTAAAATGGTAGAAATTCTATGGTCAGTTCTATGGTTAAGTGGAGAGTTCTATATGCATAAGGTGGTTTATCAAAAAGGCAAGGGATAGTTCCCGAATCCCGTCACTAAATCATAGTGACGGCCCGATTCCGTACCCTCTAGGGTTAATGTAAGGAATGGATTAATTCGAGTCGTAGCTTTTCGTGGGCCCATGCAGAGACTAACCGTCTCAGGAGGCAATACACTACTTTACTACTTTGAAACCGGTGAAGGCTTGGAGACCATGGCCTCACAAGGACAACAACACCAATTCCGCTTAGAAAGAATTGTGTTCGATTTGAGGAAGCTCGGGTATAGAGCTTCATATTGTGAATGCATTATGAATGTTTAGAATAAGTAAATATAACATATAAATCCACATAAAAATAAACAAAACAGAACAAAATAAATCAACTTTTAGGCTTGACTCACTAACCAGGGTCCCCAGTGGAGTCGCCAAGCTGTGGCAACGTCGGGTTTTCTGGAGTCGCCACCAATCTGTTTTTTTCTTAGGTCGATTGGATACCTAAAATATGGTCTGTGAGAGTTCGGGGATCGGGAGTACGGTTACGTTAAAACAACTTTGTTAAAACGCCCAAAAATTGGCACCTTAGTTGATTTTAATTTTGTTTTACTTTGCTTTTAAAACTTTTCAGTTAATTTAGATATTTTACCTGAATTAGTCGAAAATGTGGATTTTGGTAATTAATTCGGATAAAATTTTATACTTCCGAACCATGGACTCTGCCGAGTCATTTGGACACGGAAGATTTTGATTCCGAACCATGGACTCTGCCGAGTCATTTGGACACGGAATTTGGTGAAATTTTAAACAATCAATCCATATCGTAAAAATATGGATTTTTATCTTTTTATTTAATTTATTTATTTTAAAAGTTTGATATTTTCCAAACCGTAGATCCTGCCGGATCATCCGGATATGGAAATTGATTTAATTTATCATAATTATTTAATTCTTATTATTAATTTTTAGTTTAATTACTAAATTTATCTTTATATTTTTACTTTTTCTTTCTTTCTTTTTCTTCTTATTTTTACTTTTTAATTTTCTTTTCTTTTCTTTCTTTTGTTTTCTTTTTCTTATCTTTCTTTTCTTTTTCTTATCTTTTCTTTTTTTGATTTTTTTCTTGTTTAATGAAGGATATTTATTATTTAAAGAATTACTCAATTTATAAAAGAATTAAAAAAAATTAATTTTTTTATTTAATAAGAAGTTAATTTAAAGGAATCAAAGAATTTAAAAATAAAAATTTTGATCATGGTACGGGGCGTTGTTACTCAGCCAGACCCTCTTCACCAGGTGAAGCAGCTCAAAAGCGGGCACGAGACAGTTTCCAGCCAATATACCATGAACTAAAATTTTTTATTTTTTTTTTATTATTTTTTTATTTTTTTTATTATTTTTTTTTTTTATAAAAGATTAACCAAAAGTAATTGTTTTATTAAGAGAATCAAAAATTTATATGTATATTTTAAACAAAAGAAGAAAAGTTTTGATATTTATTTAATTTATTTTGGAATAAAAGATTATTTAACTGAAAACTTATATGTATTTTAAAACAAAAGTCTTGATATTTTTATTTTTTATATTCTTCTTTGTTTGATGAAAGATTTTTTTTTTAATTTTAATTTATATTTCTGAAAATATATCTAATCAATAAGTCAAAAATATTTAAGAGAAAATTCAATTATTTTTGTTTTATTTTGTATTATTTTGAAATTATTTGATTAAGATTTTTATAAAGGAAACAAAAAGTTATATCTTTTAATAAGTAAAATATTACTGAATAAAATATTAACCCAAAATTTTTATTCTTTTCATTCTTTTTATTAATAAAGAAAACTAAAAAAAATTATATTTTAAAAGAAATAAATAAAATATTATTGAAAAATATTAACTCAAAATTTACTCTTTTTATTCTTTTTATTAATAAAGAAAACTAAAAAAAAGTTATATTTTAAAAGAAATAAATAAAATATTACTGAAAAATATTAACCCAAAATTTACTCTTTTTATTCTTTTTAATAAAGAAAACTAAAAAAAATTATATTTTATTATTTTAAAAGAAATAAATTTTACTGAAAAATATTAACCCAAAAAATTACTTTTTTTATTCTTTTTACTAAAAAATTTATATTTTATTATTTTAAATAAAATATTACTGAAAAATATTAACCCAAAAATTTTACGCTTTTTATTCTTTTTATTAATAAATAAAACTAAAAAAATTATATATTAATAGATAATTAATATATTAGTCTAAAGTTTTTTTTTATTTTTTATAAAGAAAAAAATTTATTTATATATTTTATTTAAAAATATTTCCGAGCCATGGATCCTGGCGGATCATTTGGTCATGGAGTTTTAATTTTTTTTTATTTCATTAATTATTAATTTTAAAGATGTATTAAAATAATGATTTTATGTTTATTTATTTATTTATTTTATTTTTGAATTATTTCATTATGTTTGTTTATTAAAAGGAATAAAAACTTTGTTTCAAAATAAAAAAAAAAAAAAAAGTAATTTTTATTAGCCTTTAGAAAATTATTCACATAAAATTCCTTTTTTTATCTTTTAATCATAAAAAAATTCAATTAATAAAGTGGGGCTTTTTGGCCATCCACTTTAATAACACAATAATAATAAAAGTTAGCACAATTAATATAGTTAGATTAGTTGGATTAGTTAGTTAATAACAATAAAAAAAGGTTAGTAAAAGTTAGATTAAATTAATTAACAACAATAATAAAAATTAGCCAAGTTTAATTAAATTAATTGTTAACAACAATAATAAAAGTTAGCCAAGTTTAATTAAGTTAATTAATTAACAACAATAATAAAAGAGTTAGCCAAGTTAATTAAGTTAATTAACCAAGTTAATTAAATTAATTAATTAACAACAATAAAAAAGTTAGTAAGTTAGTTGTTAGTTGTTAGTTGTTAATAACAACAATAAAAGAAGGGTTAGTAATAAACAAATAATAAACAAACAAGTAAAAATTAAAAAGGTTAGTAATTAATTCTGCAAGAACAAAATAAAAAAGTTAGTGACTCAATAGAAAGAAATTGAAAAGTTGAATGATTAAATGAGAGTTTACCCTTTTAAAATCAATTTTTTGAATTTTATGGAAACAGGGAAACGACGACGAACGCAGGCGTGGCTGGGCGTGCAGGGGAGCAAGGGAGGAGGGGAGGGAGGCTGACGCGAGGGCGGCGTGCCAGGTGAGGCGGTACGGCGGCAGGACGGCTACGGGCGAGGCGGCACGGCGGCGGGACGGCAACGGGCGAGGCAGCAAGGCGGCGGGACGACGCGGCGAGGGTAGGGTGACGCGACGAAGCCGGCGCGGCGAGGCGGTATGGTGGTAGGACGGCGACGGGCGGGGCGGCACGGCGGCGGGACGACAACGGGCGAGGCAGCACGGCGGCAGGAGGAGAAAGAGAGAGAAAACAAGAGGAGAGAGAGAGAGAACAACGACGGAGATCAAACGAAAGAGATGGTCAAATCGTAGAAAAATAAAATTTTGAGACTTTCTGGCAGAAGGAGGAGAGGCTAGGGAATAAGGCTGTACTTTTCTCTATTTTTAAAACGGAGCTCTGAACTTTTTTCTCTGATTTTCTGTGTGTTCAGCACTGAATTTGGGGGGGTATTTATAGAAGGAGCTTAGCTGAACTGTGGACGGATAAATTAATAAAAAATATCAAACTTATCTTTTAAATTGGTAAAATGACAGTGTCAGTCCTTTACGTTAATCCAGCTCTGGATAAGCTCAGAAGCTTCTGATTTTGACAATTTTAACGTTTTCTGTCAATTTGGGCTAGAAATGTCCGTTTAGGCCCAAAATTGACGCGAAAAATTACCCAAAGCTCCTGAAACTTTCAGAATTTGTCAATTTTATCCGAAACTTCTCAATTTTGTCATTTTTACCTCAAACTTTTAATTTTTTTGTCTTTTTTTTCTGAAATTTTTTTTTATTCCAAACACATACATATTCACACATATATTATTTTAAATCAAATCTTCTCAAAATAAAAATATATTTTAAACTAATTAACATAATTAAAATTTTTTAGCAATAATAATAATAATAATAATAATTTTTTTAATTAGTTTTTTTTTTTAAATTTTTTTTTTTTTAAAAAAAAGGCCGGACGAAATTGGGTGTCAACAAATGCTGATGCTTTTATCGCTCTACCAGGTGGTTTTGGCACATTGGGAGAAGTCTTTCAAATTGCTTCCATGGCCCAACTTAATTTGCATAAGAAACCCATTGGGCTTTTAAATGTTAACAATTTCTTTACAGGTCTGATAGCTTTTATGGATTATGCTATGCAGAAGAATTTTATATCAAGAGTGGCATGGCGAATCATAATATCCGCAACAACTGCTGAAGAATTGCTAGATAAAATACAAGCTTTTGTTCCTGAACCAGATCCAGCAATGATTCAGATAGACTGGACGCGACAGTCTTTCCCGAACAGTTCGATCCCATAATAGTCCTCTACTAACCCTGTTGAAATATTGTGGAAGAAGAAGTGATCCGATCCGTTTTGCTTGTCCTTTAGTTTTATTATCAGCATTTTCTTTCGTGTTTTAGTTTTTCTTTCAGGGAATTTCTTTTTTATCTTATAAGATAGTCTCGTCCATGCTGATATTAAAACCATAGGACAATGCCTTTAGGTTGGAATGGCTGAGTAAAGAGTAATTTTTATTGCTCTTGAGACGCATCCTATTAGGTCTATTAGGCATAACATTTTAGGATAGTTAAGCTTCAACCTTATTTGGATGACATATCTCTCAAGCGAATCTATATTTACTAAAGAAAATATTAGATGAACCTTGGATATTGATTCCAAACATCCGTTCCCTTTACATAATTTGTTAGCGATATTGTCATCATCAAGATTCACTCATTTTATCGAAGTCTAAAATTTCGCACTCGCCTATTATGCAAATTCACACTTTCGAAGAAAATTATTCCAATTCTAATTGCTTTCATATAAATTTCGCTCGAGGTTCAAGGAGATTTCCTTAACCTCATTCCATCAATTTTCCTTCAAACGATAGGAGAGTTCCTATCGTCGAGGTTCTAAGGAAGGGCCCTTAACCTCAAATCATCAATTTTTCTTCAAACGATAGGAGAGTTCCTATCGTCGAGGTTCTAAGGTAGGGCCCTTAACCTCAAAATCATCAATTTTCCTTCAAACGATAGGAGAGTTCCTATCGTCGAGGTTCTAAGGTAGGACCCTTAACCTCATTCAAACAATTTTCCTTCAAACGATAGGAGAGTTCCTGTCGTCGAGGTTCTAAGGTAGGACCCTTAACCTCAAAATCATCAATTTTCCTTCAAACGATAGGAGAGTTCCTATCGTCGAGGTTCTAAGGTGGGACCCTTAACCTCATTCAAACAATTTTCCTTCAAACGATAGGAGAGTTCCTGTCGTCGAGGTTCTAAGGTAGGACCCTTAACCTCAAAATCATCAATTTTCCTTCAAACAATAGGAGAGTTCCTATCGTCGAGGTTCTAAGGTAGGACCCTTAACCTCAAAATCATCAATTTTCCTTCAAACGATAGGAGAGTTCCTATCGTCGAGGTTCTAAGGTAGGACCCTTAACCTCAAAACAATCAATTTTCCTTCAAACGATAGGAGAGTTCCTATCGTCGAGGTTCTAAGGTAGGGCCCTTAACCTCAAAATCATCAATTTTCCTTCAAACGATAGGAGAGTTCCTATTGTCGAGGTTCTAAGGTAGGACCCTTAACCTCAAAATCATCAATTTTCCTTCAAACGATAGGAGAGTTCCTATCGTCGAGGTTCTAAGGTAGGGCCCTTAACCTCAAAATCATCAATTTTCCTTCAAACGATAGGAGAGTTCCTATCGTCGAGGTTCTAAGGTAGGACCCTTAACCTCATTCAAACAATTTTCCTTCAAACGATAGGAGAGTTCCTGTCGTCGAGGTTCTAAGGTAGGACCCTTAACCTCAAAATCATCAATTTTCCTTCAAACGATAGGAGAGTTCCTATCGTCGAGGTTCTAAGGTAGGACCCTTAACCTCAAAATCATCAATTTTCCTTCAAACGATAGGAGAGTTCCTATTGTCGAGGTTCTAAGGTAGGACCCTTAACCTCAAAACAATCAATTTTACTTCAAACGATAGAAGAGTTCCTATCGTCGAGGTTCTAAGGTAGGACCCTTAACCTCAAAATCATCAATTTTCCTTCAAACGATAGGAGAGTTCCTATCGTCGAGGTTCTAAGGTAGGACCCTTAACCTCAAAATTATCAAATTTTCCCTTCAACGATAGGAGAGTTCTTATCGCAGAGGCTCTAAAAAAATTTTCCTTAACCACATAGTTTAGGCGGCGAGAAGGTTCTCAATGGCTAGCTAAGACGGACGAAATTTGGTAACTACTTTGCATACATCATGTCCCATGAAGCATGCAAAGGGGGGCAGCTGTTGACACCCAATTTCGTCCGGCCTTTTTTTTAAAAAAAAAAAAAATTAAAAAAAAAAAAAATAATTAAAAAAATTATTATTATTATTATTATTATTGCTAAAAAATTTTAATTATGTTAATTAGTTTAAAATATATTTTTATTTTGAGAAGATTTGATTTAAAATAATATATGTGTGAATATGTATGTGTTTGGAATAAAAATAAAATTTCAGAAAAAAATGACCAAAAAATTAAAAATTTGAGGTAAAAATGACAAAATTGAGAAGTTTCGGATAAAATTGACAAATTCTGAAAGTTTCAGGAGCTTTGGGTAATTTTTCGCGTCAATTTTGGGCCTAAACGGACGTTTCTAGCCCAAATTGACAGAAAACGTTCAAATTGTCAAAATCAGAAGCTTCTGAGCTTATCCAGAGCTGGAGTAACGTAAAGGACTGAAACTGTCATTTTACCAATTTAAAAGATAAGTTTGATATTTTTTATTAATTTATCCGTCCACAGTTCAGCTAAGCTGCTTCTATAAATACCCCCCCAAATTCAGTGCTGAACACACAGAAAATCAGAGAAAAAAGTTCAGAGCTCCGTTTTAAAAATAGAGAAAATTACAGCCTTATTCCCTAGCCTCTCCTCCTTCTGCCAGAAAGTCTCAAAATTTTATTTTTCTACGATTTGACCATCTCTTTCGTTTGATCTCCTTCGTTGTTCTCTCTCTCTCTCCTCTCGTTTTCTCTCTCTTTCTCTTCCTGCCGCCGTGCTGCCTCGCCCGTTGCCGTCCCGCCGCCGTGCCGCCTCGCCCGTCGCCGTCCTGCCACCATACCGCCTCGCCGCGCCGCCCTCGCCGCGTCACCCTACCCTCGCCGCGTCGTCCCGCCGCCTTGCTGCCTCGCCCGTTGCCGTGCCGCCTCGCCCGTAGCCGTCCTGCCGCCGTACCGCCTCGCCTGGCACGCCGCCCTCGCGTCAGCCTCCCTCCCCTCCTCCCTTGCTCCCCTGCACGCCCAGCCACGCCTGCGTTCGTCGTCGTTTCCCTGTTTCCATAAAATTCAAAAAATTGATTTTAAAAGGGTAAACTCTCATTTAATCATTCAACTTTTCAATTTCTTTCTATTGAGTCACTAACTTTTTTATTTTGTTCTTGCAGAATTAATTACTAACCTTTTTAATTTTTACTTGTTTGTTTATTATTTGTTTATTACTAACCCTTCTTTTATTGTTGTTATTAACAACTAACAACTAACTTACTAACTTTTTTATTGTTGTTAATTAATTAATTTAATTAACTTGGTTAATTAACTTAATTAACTTGGCTAACTCTTTTATTATTGTTGTTAATTAATTAACTTAATTAAACTTGGCTAACTTTTATTATTGTTGTTAACAGTTAATTTAATTAAACTTGGCTAATTTTTATTATTGTTGTTAATTAATTTAATCTAACTTTTACTAACCTTTTTTTATTGTTATTAACTAACTAATCCAACTAATCTAACTATATTAATTGTGCTAACTTTTATTATTATTGTGTTATTAAAGTGGATGGCCAAAAAGCCCCACTTTATTAATTGAATTTTTTTATGATTAAAAGATAAAAAAAGGAATTTTATGTGAATAATTTTCTAAAGGCTAATAAAAATTACTTTTTTTTTTTATTTTGAAACAAAGTTTTTATTCCTTTTAATAAACAAACATAATGAAATAATTCAAAAATAAAATAAATAAATAAATAAACATAAAATCATTATTTTAATACATCTTTAAAATTAATAATTAATGAAATAAAAAAAATTAAAACTCCATGACCAAATGATCCGCTAGGATCCATGGCTCGGAAATATTTTTAAATAAAATATATAAATAAATTTTTTCTTTATAAAAAATAAAAAAAACTTTAGACTAATATATTAATTATCTATTAATATATAATTTTTTTAGTTTTATTTATTAATAAAAAGAATAAAAAGCGTAAAATTTTTGGGTCAATATTTTTCAGTAATATTTTATTTAAAATAATAAAATATAAATTTTTTAGTAAAAAGAATAAAAAAAGTAATTTTTTGGGTTAATATTTTTCAGTAAAATTTATTTCTTTTAAAATAATAAAATATAACTTTTTTTTAGTTTTCTTTATTAATAAAAAGAATAAAAAGAGTAAATTTTGGGTTAATATTTTTCAGTAATATTTTATTTATTTCTTTTAAAATATAAATTTTTTTTAGTTTTCTTTATTAATAAAAAGAATAAAAAGAGTAAATTTTGAGTTAATATTTTTCAATAATATTTTATTTATTTCTTTTAAAATATAATTTTTTTTAGTTTTCTTTATTAATAAAAAGAATGAAAAGAATAAAAATTTTGGGTTAATATTTTATTCAGTAATATTTTACTTATTAAAAGATATAACTTTTTGTTTCCTTTATAAAAATCTTAATCAAATAGTTTCAAAATAATACAAAATAAAACAAAAATAATTGAATTTTCTCTTAAATATTTTTGACTTATTGATTAGATATATTTTCAGAAATATAAATTAAAATTAAAAAAAAATCTTTCATCAAACAAAGAAGAATATAAAAAATAAAAATATCAAGACTTTTGTTTTAAAATACATATAAGTTTTCAGTTAAATAATCTTTTATTCCAAAATAAATTAAATAAATATCAAAACTTTTCTTCTTTTGTTTAAAATATACATATAAATTTTTGATTCTCTTAATAAAACAATTACTTTTGGTTAATCTTTTATAAAAAAAAAATAATAAAAAAAAATAAAAAATAATAAAAAAAAAAAAAATTTAGTTCATGGTATATTGGCTGGAAACTGTCTCGTGCCCGCTTTTGAGCTGCTTCACCTGGTGAAGAGAGTCTGGCTGAGTAACAACGCCCCGTACCATGATCAAAATTTTTATTTTTAAATTCTTTGATTCCTTTAAATTAACTTCTTATTAAATAAAAAAATTAATTTTTTTTAATTCTTTTATAAATTGAGTAATTCTTTAAATAATAAATATCCTTCATTAAACAAGAAAAAAATCAAAAAAAGAAAAGATAAGAAAAAGAAAAGAAAGATAAGAAAAAGAAAACAAAAGAAAGAAAAGAAAAGAAAATTAAAAAGTAAAAATAAGAAGAAAAAGAAAGAAAGAAAAAGTAAAAATATAAAGATAAATTTAGTAATTAAACTAAAAATTAATAATAAGAATTAAATAATTACGATAAATTAAATCAATTTCCATATCCGGATGATCCGGCAGGATCTACGGTTTGGAAAATATCAAACTTTTAAAATAAATAAATTAAATAAAAAGATAAAAATCCATATTTTTACGATATGGATTGATTGTTTAAAATTTCACCAAATTCCGTGTCCAAATGACTCGGCAGAGTCCATGGTTCGGAATCAAAATCTTCCGTGTCCAAATGACTCGGCAGAGTCCATGGTTCGGAAGTATAAAATTTTATCCGAATTAATTACCAAAATCCACATTTTCGACTAATTCAGGTAAAATATCTAAATTAACTGAAAAGTTTTAAAAGCAAAGTAAAACAAAATTAAAATCAACTAAGGTGCCAATTTTTGGGCGTTTTAACAAAGTTGTTTTAACGTAACCGTACTCCCGATCCCCGAACTCTCCCAGACCATATTTTAGGTATCCAATCGACCTAAGAAAAAAACAGATTGGTGGCGACTCTAGAAAACCCGACGTTGCCACATATAGTTAGTCGATATAGTAATTTGCTAGATTGGGCTTAGTACACCTACTTTTTTTTTCCCCCTTTTTTGGTGAATAATGAAGCATATCAATATACTTCTTTTTGCTTACAGGTAGCTCATTAAATTTTTTGGAATGCCTAGTTTCTTTTGGGTATACCTACTCGATTTAATAATACATCTTATTGCTTTGCTGTTAAAAGATAAAAATTAAGGGGCGAAGCTATAAATGGAAAATAACACGTCAATAATAGAATTCAAATATTCAAAAATTGATCCGAATCTTGTAATAAAATAAGGGTATTATAGTTTAGCAAACAATGAATTTTGCATAAACATAATTGATTTTTTACTAAAAGTAATAATTGATTACTTGTTTTTAAGTAATGGAGCATCAATGTTGGATATTGTAGAATTATTGTTCAAATAACTTGGACTATTATCATATGATCCCAGGTTCTATAACTTAGTGAAATTAACTTGGCAATTTTTAGGAGAAACTTGATAATAAAACTTAATTGAATGATTTGGAAATTGAACACTTGGGGTTTATATGTGTTAACTTGGGGTTTATATGTGTTAAAGTGTCACGTAAGCATTTTCTGCCAATCATATGGTTCAGTATGTTTAAAAAGGACTAAAACAAATTTTAAGACTAATTTGCTAGAATATGAACACCCAATTTTTTATTATAAATTAACTTAATTTAGAATTATTTATTTTTATGTTTATATTTTTTTTTGCCTGAAACCAATGTTATTTGAAAGTTAATATTATTTAGGTACAATATTATTCTATTGATTGTAAAATTTTTATGATATCATTAATTTCTTTTATGTGTGTTTCTTTCTTATGATGCATTAATAATAATAATAATAGTAATAGTAACAATAATAACAACAACAACAATAACAATAATAATACTAATAATAATAATAACAGCAACAATAACAGTAATAGGATATCTTTTTATCTTTTTAGAAAATTAATGTTTACTTATTGACTTAGAAATTATACTCACATGACCGAAATTTGAAAACACTCTTACCATTGTTCCTATAATATAGTTAGTTTCTTTTTCAATGTATGCCACTAACCAATCATTCAAAAATTCATCACTTATTTTATTCCGTAAATTGCTCTTTATCAACTTCATTACTAAAAACACTCACTCCACAATTGATATTGCCACAAGTAAAATCAATGTTAGCTTCAAAAGAAGGTATACCAGTGGATAAATAATATAGTTTTTTGTTTCCACCATCTTCTTTGCAAGGTCTCCAATTTCTTTCAAATTAAAAAACCTGCCATCCCCATGCATTTAACCGAATTTGATACTCATTCTTAGCCAAATTAATTTGCTTATCAAAAGCATAAATAATGGACTCAGACTGCTTTATCAGATTCTGACACTTTTGAACTGCCAGATTGTATGCACTTCCAGTATCATGCTTATCCAAACGTGTTTTCTTGTTCCAAGCCTAAAACCCACCACTCACAAAAGAATCATATCCACCTTGACTTTTGATTTTAGGTTTGAATAAGTGGCAACATAAGCAAAATGCTGCTTCATCTTATATAGTGTACTCCAACTAATATTTATACTTATCAAACAAAGCAGAGTTAAATTAACATGCTCTACCTCCAATAATCCTTTTTTAAAAGGTATGATATCGAGTTGACACATGACTTTTTGAAGATATGCTCTTCTAATTTTATTTCTTATAGTTGGATGAAAACTTTTAATTTTTTATTGTTCTGAGAGATCAACTGGAAGGGTGTTTAAATCAATCTTTCTATACTTTGACGAAGTTAGTTATCAACTCATCAATGACAGAATCACATGTCTGCCAAATGCCAACAAACACCCTCCCCATGATCCCCTCCGTCGCGCACAACCCAGGCTCCTCTGTTTTCCAATCTTATCGCCCCCACTGCATCTCTGCAGCCGGAAAAATCCAATCTTGTAATCGGTTCCCCGGCTTCAATCTTGTTGTGAAGCTTACAATCATGCCGAGAACGGAGTCGTTTCATAAGCAATTGATTTCAGCCAAACAATCAGCAATCCAAATCCATTCATTCTTTAAAAAAGGAAAAACCTGCAACTGGGCAAAAAGCAAAAAAAAAACCTTGATTAATTGGAGAGGTTTTTTACTCTGGATCAACGTCTGGAAAAAGTGGGAAGAAATTACTTGGTAATACTAAGGGATAACGTTTTATCAAAACTAAAATCAGCAAGAAACACACTTTAGTCAAATATACTCTGTAAATGAAATTAACAAACAAATTACTTTTAATTTAAAACTAGGATGCATAAATATTTACCAATTACTTTAAGTTAGCCATGATGCATTTGCCTTTCTCAAACTGTGGGGCATGACACTTTTTGTCGTTTGGGTGACCCAAAAGGCTATATAAACCACGACGCATATCCTAGACTTCCCACAACCAAACGTCTAGTTTTCCATAAACAAAAGCATCCCAATCTCATCGGTAATATATATCTCTAACTATTCGCTATGATTCAATTATTTTTTTTGGTCCTCTCGGTTTTCTTCGAAACTTTACATAACTCCTAACGTTGTTTTCCTGAAAGGATTGCCTACTCATCATGAGTTTTTATTTTCTCGAATGCATGTAGCGAAAGATGTCGTGCAGCATGTTGGCCGTGAATGCTCCAATGTTGAGGAGTGTGGAGAGCTTGAAGCCTCGGTACGCGGCGTGCAAGAACATGAGGCCATCGACATTGGGTGTCGGAGTGGGGATGAGGCGCCCCAGCCATGGTGGTTTCGTCCGGGTGAAGGCCTCAGCCACCTACGACACTGAAGGCAACATCTCCAACAAACTTGTTGACAGTGTGACTTTGGTAACCCCTCATAATTATAATGGCAGCGAGGACCAATCAACACCCTACCCCGTTGAGATTGCAAACAAACAAAAAGCAAGTTTCAGGCAGCTGTCAGACAGCACTAACACTTCAGCCGCCGGTTTGGCGTATAGAGCCCTAGATGATGATCAAGATTACGTGAACGTCATAATTGCCTGGAAAAATTCTGCAGAGAAGAAGGTAGTTACAACTCTGTCTCTGTGTGTTTTAGAGACAACAAGTTTATGTATAATATACAAATTAATCCATATATATATATGTGCAGAGCGTTTACACAACGATCGATGATTCTAACAAAGCTATCGATTGGACTGCGATCAAAGAAAAGCTAGACGCAGGGGGAGACAGTGACACATCCAAGCATCGTGGGGTGACGTCCAGTATCGAGTGGATCTACGGCAACGATCCTCATGTTGAGGTGAGTTTCCGCAAGTGATGTGCGCGCAACACCACAATGAGGCACCCAAATCGTTACCATATTACTAGTGCTACAAATAAAGAGGGCCTCTTCTTACTCGTGTGTTCTACTTAAGTACCATATGTTGTATCCATCCTCCTGCAAGATATCCATCCTTTGAACAAGTCACTGTGCAAGTTGCTTATACTTGCAAGTCACTCGTGTGTTCCGCATCTCTGCCGCCGGAAAAACCCAATCTCGTAATCGGTTCCCCCGCTTCAATCTTGCTGTGAATCTTATAATCATGCTGAGAACGGAGTCGTTTCATAAACAATTGGGAAACAGCAGGAGACATAACGCCAGTTTTTCAAAACGCTAAACCGATCTGTCTACACTTAATCGTGTGTGTGTGTGTGTGTGTGTATAGTGCTTTCATGAGGGAAATATGAAGGGACTGGAACAGACAAGAAGAAATGGAAACTGGAATTCCTCTGTATATTTTATTACTTGAGCATCACGCCTTTAAATAGGCAAAACATGAACTTACAGATAGGACCAAACAAAAACAACTTAACGTAAACTAACAGAAAATCAGCAACTAATCTGAGAAAAAATAGGAACAAACTAACAGCTTTGACTTATTCTTTAGCTATTCCAGTAGATTCTTTGAATCATCTCCAACACTCCCCCTTGATTCAAAGATAGAGACATGAAGCTCTTTCAGAAGTTTTTTAAACTTTACTTGAGGTAGAGCTTTTGTAAATATATCAGCAAGCTGACAATCAGACTACAGAATTCCAAACTTATCTCCTTCCTCGCCACCAAATCTCGAATGAAATGATGTCTTATTTCAATATGTTTGGTTCTTCCGTGCATGACAGGATTCTTAGTCATGGCTACTGCAGATTTGCTGTCACAATGAAGCCGAGTTGCTTCTTCTTGCTTCTGATTTAGGTCCTCCAGAATTCTTCTTATCCATACTGCCTGACACGCAGCAGAGGCTGCTGCAACATACTCTACTTCAGCTGAGGAAAGCGCAACAGTTGCTTGTTTCTTTGAGCTCCAAGATATGGGGCCTGAACCAATGCTGAAACAATTTCCGGATGTACTCTTCCTGTCTTCTTATGCACCAGCCCAGTCGCTATCTGTGTATCCCTCTAATTTGACTGTCTTTGTCCTGAAATACCACACGCCATAGCCTTTAGTACCAGCTACATACCGCAAGATTCTTTTCGCAGCGCCATAGTGTTGTTTTGTTGGCTCTTGCATGAACTTGGATACAAGCCCAACTGCAAAAGATAAGTCAGGCCTTGTATGTGTAAGGTAAATTAGCTTCCCAACTAGGCTCCTGAACCTTCTTGCATCTGTCTTCTCAGTCGAATCTTCAAGTGTCAATTTTTCATTGGGGTTCATTGGAGTTGACATTGTTCCGCTCTCTTCCATGTGAAATTGTTTCAACAAATTCTCTGCATATTGTTGTTGAGACAAAAAAATTCCTTGACTCGTTTGCTGTACCTCGAGCCCAAGGAAGTGATGTAGTTCCCCTAGATCAGACATATCAAACATGTTCATCATTTGATGCTTAAACTCAAATATCAAATCAGTTGATGAACCCGTATACACCATATCATCTACGTATAGGCTAATCAAAACAATATCATGAGTACCTTGTTTCTTGAAGTACAATGTGGGCTCGCTTGAACTCTTTTCATAGCCAGTTGTGTGAAAGAACTGATCGATTCGACTGTACCATGCACGAGGGGCTTGCTTTAACCCATACAATGCTTTTCTCAATCGGTAAACTTTGTGTTCTTCATCAGGAATCACAAAGCCTTCTGGTTGCTCCATGTACACTTCTTCTTCCAATTCTCCATTTAAAAACGCCGATTTTACATCGAATTGATACAATTTCCATTGATGTTAGGCAGCTAATGCAAGTAGAATTCTAACCGTATCGAACCTTGCTACTAGAGAGAAAGTCTCCTGGTAGTCCACTCCAGATTCTTGTGTGAAGCCACGTGCAACCAACCTTGCTTTATGTCGTTTTATGCTGCCATTTGAATGGAATTTCATTTTGAAAATCCATTTAAGACTGATTGATTTTTTTCCTTCAGGCAATTTGCTGAGTTGCCAGGTTTCGTTCTTCTCAATGGCACTCATCTCTTCTTCCATTGCTGACTTCCAGATTTCATTTTGTAAAGCCTCTTCTACGGTCATTGGATCTCCTGTAAACAAGGCTAGAGTTAATGAATAAATATCACTCAGTGACCGCTGCTTGTGCTGATGCATTTCAGGAGATGACCAATGTTGTAAAAACCGAACCGGGGATAGAACCGCCTAAAGCAAAGGTTCAAGGTTCAAACGGTTCAACCGGTTGAACCGTCGGTTCATTCAACACAAGGGCAATAAAGAATTACAGCAGCCACAATTCTCTCAAATCTAAACTTATGCTGTTTTGTTTATCTGTTCATAATATTTAATGGTAACACACTTTTCTTTTAGCATCATTATTTCTTTTCAAATAATAAAAATAACAACAATGCACAATAATTTATCACAAGATCATCCATCTATTAAAATGTACCTTCAAGCATCAACAAGTTAATTAACTTAACACAAGCCAAATTCAAAAGAAACACAAAGTCTTAAACTTATCTAAATAAGCAAAATAATGTCAATGACATAAAAGACCAAGTCTTCCATAACATCACATTAGGTTTCTTTTTTGTTCCTATCAACAATCATCCTCATTGTCACCGCTTTCATTTCCTTCAACAATGCCAACAAATCCCGACAAATCGAGTCCATCCTCATCACCATCCATTTCATTAAATGTGTTACTTGAGCATCCACCAACTATAAAATAAAAATTATAAACAGTTAGAGAATAAAAATATTTCTAGAAAAATATTTTTTAAATACAATAAATTAAATTTTGGAAAATACAATCTAACCTTGATTTTTCTCATGAGAAATAGCTTCTTCCAATTCATCAATTTCGATTTCAGGTGATGGATCTTCCTCAACAACCCAAAACTCAATTTTATCAATACATTCATAATCAATTGGGTCATACTCTCGCTTTCGGTTATGGAGCCTAAATAATAAAATCATATAAAATTAATTCAATATCACAAATAAAAAATTAAAAAGAAAATAAAAATAATATCTTACACTTCTTAAAATGAAAAAAATACCTGTTTCTCAAGTGGAGATTATAATGAACATACACCAAATCATTCAACCATTCATGCTCTAACCTATTCCTTTTTTTTGTGTGTATGCGTTCAAATGCACTCCAATTTCTCTCACACCCTGAAGATGCTGAAGTCTGGCTAAGAAGTCGAATTGCCAACTTTTTCAGATTAGGAGTATCATGTCCAAACATGTGCCACCACTCATCTACACATGTCAATAATTACACATATTTTTCAAACTAGTGCAATAAATGAGACATTTAAAGAAAATAAAACTAGTACAATGAATAGTGAGAAATTAGTTAATTTAAAGAAATGATATTTGATTAGTTCATAGAATTTTCAAAATAAACAATGCACGTGATCACAAATAAGTTCGGTGCTTTTTATTTTATTAGTTCCACATCCACCTAAGTTTTTTTTCTTTAATTTAATGGTTATGCTTCCTTTTAAACCCCTTCCCAAAAAATAAAAATTTTAAATTAAATTAGTCTGATTCCTTTCTAGGGGTACTTATACGAATTATAGCCTTTGCTTGCTAGGTCAAATACTCAATAATCTAAAGCCAATTTAAGCGAGAAGAAATTGTTACCTGGCCTCTGAACAATCTAGTGCCATTTTTCTTCCAAAAGTGTTTCTTCGTTCCCGAAAAAGTGTAGTCTCTTCCATCATTTTTCTAGTACTTACTCCAATAGCTTTTGTATCAATAACCTCCAACAAGCCATTCATCACTTCGGCCTTTTGACAAAAATTAGCCTGATTATACTGAAATGCCGGATTTAACCAATAAGCTGCAGCATGGATATCTTTGCGCAATTGTTTATCCCACCTGTCCTTCATAATTTTGGTGTATTGTTTATACAACCTTTTCTTTCCTTGAAAAATTTCTTTCACAGCTTTACGAGCTCGATACATGCCTTCATACACATAACCTAAAGAAGGCTTCTCATCTGAATCCACTAGGCGCAACAGTCTAATCAATGGCCCCACAATCTTTACAATCAATAAACAGTTGTTCCAGAAAGCACTATCAAGAATTATTTGTTTCACTTCTTTTGCCTTGTTTGTCTTGGAGACATTCCACTAATCAAATTCTTCACTAGTGACCATTGCCTGCAAAGTTTGTTTATGGTCATAAACACTATTTAGGGCAATAAAAGTTGTAGCAAATCGAGTATCTCCAGGCCGCAAAATTTCTCTCCACCCCTGTCCTTTCCGTAAGAATGCCAAAGTCCACTTATGATTGTAAACAAATACAGTGATCATGCCTGCAAGTTTCTTCAAGTTATCAACATGAGGCAAACTAGCAATGTCTTTTAGCATCAAATTAATGCAATGGGCTGCACAGGGGGACCAACTAATATTCGGATATTTGTCATTAAGCAACCTTCCTGCACACTTGTAATTACTTGCATTATCAGTCACCAAGTGGACAACATTTTGGGGGCCCACCATCTCAACAATCTCTGCAAATAGATTGCATAATGTAGAACCATTCGTGATAAAGTCAGAAGCATCAACAGATTTGAGAAATGCAGTTCCTCTTGGGCAATACACAAGAAAATTTATCAAAGATCGATCTCTACAATCTTTCCAACCATCACCCACAACAGTGCAACCTGTTTCTGCCCATGTGCTTCTATAGGTGTCAATGAGTAACTTCACTTCTGCTTTGGCATCAGATAGCAAATTCACCCTTATGGCATGATATGTAGGAGCTTTATACCCCATCCCAACAGAGGCAATTGCATCCACCATAGGTTGAAAATAAAATGAATTTGCCGCATTAAAAGGAATGCATGCATCATAAAAGAAGCGAGCTATGGCAAAATCGACCTCATGAAGCTTTTCCTTGCTTTGGAGTACAGACTTGATTGTTGGTTGAGATCCAGGAGTAGTTCCACTAGGAAAATAAGAGTCCAAGGCTCCTTTTCTTTTTCTAGATGAAGTAACATGAGTGTTACTTGGTTGATTGCAACTGGTGCCACCATCAGCATCAATAACTACAATAGAAACCCGTATTAGAGGAACCAAAAATTTAAAAGACAAATAAAATTTTATATAATATTTGTATAGTTCTATGTACTTTATTTATTAGCATGTTCTCAATAATGCCTCAATAAACAAATTAATAACAAAAATAAGAAACTCGGTAATAACAAACTCTAATATTATATATTTTTTTAATAAATATAATCACCTTGAGATTCATGTGGATTTCTTTCAAGAGAATGACTTTCTTCATAGTTTGCTTGTCTTTGCCTCTTTTGTTCTCCAACTTCATCAAGACTTTGCTGCATACGATAACGAACATCTGACGGCACTTTTAAACATGGACCTATATCACCTTTTCGTCCGGCAAGATGCTTTTTTAGCCTATGAATGCCTCCACCTCGGTAAGTCTTTTGACAAAAGTTGCATATCAATGCTTTTTTATTATCTTGGGAAATTGCTTCACTAACAAGTGCCCATGCAAGATCACTCTTTAATCTTGCTGCTTGGTTGTGGATGTTTGCTTCACCAGAAGGAGCAGTTGGATTATTTTGGCTCATAATTCTACAAATTATAAAAAAGAAGAAGCACATTATTTAATATAATTATGAAATAGGAAATAGATGATTTTTTCGGATTTTTCTTTTCATTGTTAGATATGGTTGCGTGAAACAACTAGGCATAAGCACATTATTTAATAAATTATGTCTTGTTTTGGTGGCAAAGTAAGCTCATTCGACCCTTTTAAGTTGGAGCGAAGAAAAGAAAAGTAAAAGAAGCTTTTAGCTGCGGTGTTGGTCTGATACTACTCCTACTATTTGTTTCTTCTTTTTTAGTATATATAAAAAGCAAGAAAGAAACGAAAACCTAGCTTAACTAGTCCCCACCCTCTAATGATTTGATATTTCTTCCCTTTTACGTGAAAAAATGTATAAGGAGATAAAGATGAAAAAGTAGTCAAAGAAGAACAAAGAAAATGTACAGGAGTCAAAATAAAAAATTGTAAAAGAAGATAAAGACGAAAAAGTAGTCAAATAAGAATAAAGAAAATGTACAGGAGTCAGAAGATGGACTTCGTCTTCTTGTAGTCTCTAGCCTGTAGAAAACGCACAGGAGATGGCTTGTTAGTCAAAGGCTGCAAAAAACAAAATGAGTAAAAAGATTAAAAAAAAATGCAAGAGTAAAGCAGAAAATCGAGAGAAAACAAACAAAAACCATCAAACAGAGACCCTATTATAAATACCTCTAAACAACTTGAAGGTGGGTCTCGCTGCCTTTCTATTGTTACTCTTCCTTTCTTGATTCTCGCATCTCCTTCCCCAGATTTCCCCCCTGTTCCTCAACTTTCCTTTGTTTCCGTTTTTATTAAATATTCTTTTGGTTCGGTTCATGGCCTCACATGCATGCTCTTGGTTTGTTTGATCTGGATCCGATCAATTGGATCTCTTGTTCTTTTTCAGTTTCCCAACTTGAAACGTGAGAGCCTTAAAATTGAGAGACGACAGTTGTGTGCAGCGCCGACGTTGAGGTGAACAGAGAGCAATAAGCATGGAGGCAAGAGGCTGGATGATGAGCAACGTTCAGAAACAAAAGGCCGTATACAGTACACACGTAGGTGGCTGGTATGGCCGCCGAGGTAGTGGCGGAAAGAGAAAGAAGAACGGTGACGATGAACGATGAACAAAGCAGTGGTGACTATCAAACTTCTCCTCCAATAATCAATATTTTTTTTCTCTCATAAGTAATTGAATTCTAATTGAATTCAAACAGCCATCGGATTTTTTTTTTTCATTTTTTTACTACACTTGTTAAGTAATTATGTTAGACCGTCGGTTCAGGCGGTTTGACGGTTCTAAGTGGTTTTTTACGATTTTGACCGGTTTTTGACCAAAGCATACATGGGCCGGTAGCCGGGCCGAAAGGAGCAGCGGGTGGCGGTTGAACCGATCGAACCGCTCGGTCCGGCCCGGGTTTTACAACCATGGAGATGACCCTTCAGACGCTGCAGCTGGTGATTGTGTAGGAGTGTTCGGTTCTGAATCATGATCGATCACTTCTACAGTTTGATCATCAACTTCTGTATCTACTACAGCACCTGGCCCATCTGCGATAGTACTCCAACCTTTCTGTTCATCAAATTTAACATCTCGACTAATAATAATATTATTAGTCGAGATGTTATATAACCGGTAGGCTTTAGAATTGGAACAATAGCCCACAAAGATATATTTTTTTGCCTTTTCATCGAGTTTGTGTCTATTAACAGGAATTAAGCCAAAACACACATATCCAAAAACCCGTAAATGAGATACTGAAGGTATAAATTCATACCATGCTTCAAAGGGGGTCTTGTTCCATACTGATTTTGTAGGAGATAGGTTAAGCAAATACACAGAGGTGGCTATAGCTTCTGCCCAAAAATTGTCAGAGAGATTCTTTGATTTCAACATGCAACGAGCCATTTCTACAGTGATTCTGTTTTTTCGCTCAGCAACTCCATTATGCTCAGGGGTATAAGGCGCTGTAAGCTCCCTTTTGATACCCTCTTCTTCACAAAAATCGATGAATTCTTTAGAGAGAAACTCCCCTCCCCTGTCAGTCCACAATGCCTTCAACTCTTCATTGCTTTGCTTTTCAAGAGACACCTTGAACTTCTTAAAATGTCCAAAAGCTTCTGACTTTGCTTTCATGAAATAAATCCAACTCATTCGAGAGTAATCATCAATAAATCAAATAAAATACTTACTTCCAGCAAGAGATGCTGTCTTCATAGGACCACATATATCAGCGTGCACAAGTTCAAGTTTTTTCGAAGCTCTCTTTGCTTGACCTTGAGAAAATGATTTTCTGACTTGTTTTCCCAAGGCACACCCTTCACAGACGTGCTCCAAGTTACCAATTTTTGGTAACCCTTTCACCATTTGCTTGTTGGAGAGTAATTGCAGACCTTTGATGTATAGATGACCATATCGGTGATGCCAAAGATCAGTGTCGTCGTCCTTGGTTATCAACGCATGCTTCTCATTGCATGAGAAATCCACTGGAAACATTTTCTTTTCAGTCATCTTTGCATAGAGCACTGTTTCGTTGCTTCCTGTTTTGACTATGCAAGTCCCACTTTCGAAGACAACAGATAATCCACTAGCAATTAATTGCCCGACACTAATGAGATTATGGGCCAGGCCAGGTGCAAAGTTAACATTTTTTATGAGCTTTTCTTTACCCTCAACATGGACCACCACTGTACCTCGCCCTTCTATTTGGATTTCTTTGTCGTCACCGAGTTTGACTTGAGACTTCTGAGTTTCGTCTAAGTCTTTGAACTTATGTTTGTCACCAGTCAAGTGGTTTGAATAGGCGCTGTCGATGTACCATACTTCATTTGAGGAAGGTAAAGATTGTATGTGAGTCATGAACAAGTAGTCTTCCCTTTCTGTTTCCTCTTCAGCATATCTCGCTTGTCCTGGTTTGCTCCAACAATCTTCTTCTTTGTGCCCCATCTTCTTGCAATAGGTGCACTGTAGTGAAGTTACACGTCCTCGTCCTCGTCCTCGGCCACAAAACGTGCCTCTTCCTCTGTAGGATTTTTCTTTCTCCCCTTGAACCTGAAAGGCATCTTCCTCTTCTCTAGCCGAGTTCTTGTTTATCCTTGCTTCATGTACCTGTAATGAGCCCATAAGCTCATCGATGGAGAGTGTTGATAGGTCCTTTGTTTCTTCGATGGCTGCTCCTACGTGATCAAACTTGGGATCCAAGCTCCTTAGAATTTTAGCCACCATTGTCTCATCAGTGATAGTATCTCCATACGTCCGCATTTGGCTGATTATAGTAGATATTCTAGCAAGAAATTGTTGAATTGTCTCGCCACTTTTCATGATTAAGGTTTCAAAATCTCATCTCAAGGATTGCAGCTTGACTGTGATCACTTTCATGGATCCTTGATACTCAATCTTCAATATATTCCATGCTTGTTTCGATGTTGTTGCTACAGCAATCCTGGAAAAGATAGATTCGTCCACCGCCTGTTGTATGAAAAATAGAGCTTTAGCATATCTCTTTAGATTTTCTCTCTATCTCGCCTCATCTCCACTTGTTTCAGCAACGCCATTGTCAACTAATTCCCATAGATCTTGAGATTTGAACAATGTTTTCATTTTGATGCTCCAAAACTCATAGGATTCACCTTTAAGACAGGAATTTGAGGCTGAGAAATATTGACTGCAGAATTGTTGCAAGCCATTTGCGAGGAATATCCAACAAACGAACCAGGTTGCAACCTGGCTCTGATACCAGAATGAAGGGAATGGAACAGACAAGAAGAAATGGAAACTGGAATTCCTCTGTATATTTTATTACTTGAGCATCACGCCTTTAAATAGGCAAAACATGAACTTACAGATAGGACCAAACAAAAACAACTTAACATAAACTAACAGAAAATCAGCAACTAATCTGAGAAAAAATAGGAACAAACTAACAGCTTTGACTTATTCTTTAGCTATTCCAGCAGATTCTTTGAATCATCTCCAACAAAATAAATATCAAAAGAACCTGAAGCCGAATTATCTGTAAGGCAAGCAGATTTTTTTCCCCTATTCACTGACGGCCACAACTGCCTCCAAACCGCTTGACACACATCACCCCAGTTACATAGGGGAAGCAAAACAGGTTTCTCCGGCCACCACTTTTAAGCTCATGAGACACCAAAACCAGAAACAATGACCTTCCTATTTTATCGGCTAGCCATCATCACCCTAGCAGCTAAAAGGGAAATCAGCCATGCAAACAATCAAGCAAAGCGACGAGGAGAAATAACCACTTATGAAACGACACAACTTCACCTTCCCCACCTCATCCGGCCGAGGCACTTCCAAGACGTAGAATACTGACATAGTTTAGCCAAACTAATGATGAGAAGTAACCCCACATATACAACGCTAAAAAGAACTGAAGCACAAAAATAAAGCAGCACCTCCACAATGCATGCTTCCCTCTCAACCAGCGAAACTGTAGCGCAGCACAACACCCACTGCTAAAAAAAGGGGTTTTAATGACAGACAGTCGTCGCTGAATTAGTTATAGTGACGGCCGGCCATTGCTAAATGTGCCGCAGCTAATTTTCTGGCATTAGTATGTTACTCGAAAGCTAACAACAACTAATTATCGCTAATTAGTGAAGTTTGGCCATCACTCCCACTAATTAGTGAAGGCTGGTTGTCACTAAAATTGGCAAAGGCTAGCTGTATCTAAATTTGTGACAATTGGCCTTCACTAGTTAATAGTCATTTTTAACAATAGCAAGCCATAACTAAATTATTTATATACACATAAACACACACAGAAATGATGTTGTTTTGTTTCCTACAATTCAAAAATTATAAAATAGAGGCAAATTGTAGATATCCACGAATATAAAGTGAATCAACAATATCTTTTAATAATCAAGTCATACAACAGATACGAAAGATCGTATATACACTTGAAAAAAACCTCGCACATTGTAACAGCGATTTGTTTTGATTATATATGCTAAGAGTACATAACATCTATTTGATGTCTTTTACACAACAGAAGTCTAAATCATACATAGCAGCTCATTGCCACTACAAATTGATAGCAGAGGACAAAAGAACCTTCAAATGCCCTCTATTCAACATAGGTGGTTGGAACTCTTGGCCTTCTCCACCTTCAAACATATATCATACTCCCTGGAATAGTAGATAATTGCAAAATTATGTCCTGCATCCAAAATGACACCATTTTCCCAATATGTTCAAAGAAATGAATAAACCATCAATTCTAACAAAAAATATAAAGAAATCTAACCATCTATAAAATAAGATTTTAAGTCCAGCCACGTACCTTGGGCAATTAAAGCAACATGAAACACATCTACACAAAGAATAAATGCTAGTGGTTTGATTGGTAGCAATATATAAATTTTCAAGCAAACATCTATGAACTCATTAAGTAAAAGAAAAGAGAAGGCACCTGGAGTTAAGAAAAAGACAAAATTTAAAGCTTCAAGATGTGGAATTTGATTCGCTGTTCAAGAAGGAATGGAGACTGAAAAGCAAGTTTGCCTTACAGCAAATAGAAAATATGTATCTAAGTTTAGAAATCAATGCAAAGGTAGTAAACACAAAATATAAGAGTTTATTAATGTATTACTAATTTCTTAGCCAAGGGTTGAGAATGTAATGAATAGGAAAAAAAACTTTTGACTTCCACTTCTTAACGATATTGACTACAAACCCTTAGCCTGAAATTTCACTTTTAATCCTATGAAAATCATTCACTTTATTCCCAAGATAAAGGCAAATCATAGTTAAGAAAATTAAAGGAAATTCATTGGAAAGATAAAAAGTGTAATGTTTGCAAGTAGCTCATTATAAAAGAATTAGTTCTTTATTAAGTTCATATAGCAAGAGGTTATAAGTCAAAAATCTGAGTTTTGACTACAAAAGTAGAACCAACTTAGCAAAAATCCTTCATATAGCAAGAATTAGCTTTTTAAATTGCTAAAAACACATAGAAAATCACAAACAATTCTAAAGGCTTAAAGTTGCATAATTATGCTTAAAGGAATTCAGCAGGAAATAATTAACATGTCAAGATTTCCACATTACTTTCAAAACAAAAACTTAAGGCTTGCAGAAGTGACAAATAACCCTTACAAGGTTGCAAAAGTCATACACTTTGGAAATCAATCTTTAGATTTCAGAAACACTAGTTCAATTCCCTAACACAATAACTAGAGACTCTATATGTCATAGTTCTTCCATATCATAGAACAAAACATTACTGCTCATACAACTCAACACATAATCAGGTTCCTAATGCTTGATCAAGTCTAGTGACTACAGTTCAACAGGGAACAACCAAATAAACCTTAAAGACACAAGCTTTGCAAATAGGTTGAATGATCCATGTATGTGCACATGGTCTAGATGCAATGATGCATGAATGTGCGGAAGTGATAGTTATTGTCCATACCTGAATGTGTGATACTATTTAAAAATACCTTGTACGTGAATGGACTCAAATACAATATGGTAATGTCCCAAGTAATACCTAGTAGCTACTAACAAGTAAAACCAATGCAGACATGCAATAGTTTTTACTATAGATACTCCAACAGAGCAAGACTTCACTTTAAAGTTCACAAATTATGCTGGTTATTTTATGACGTAAAACTTAATGACATCATTGTTTTTTGACTCCTTACCACTTAAACCTTGTTATTGATTTCTGTTCTTTCATTGGGCCATGGCAACCAGAAACTTCCTTATTTAGAATTGATTGGAAAATGGTTGAGTTGAAAAACAAAATAGGACTTGGACAAGGATGAAAACTCCTAGAGTTGGAAGGGAGGGCCACTTTTAATTGAAGTAGTGGTCAGTCGTCGAAACCGCCAAAAATAATTCTGGTATCCCTAACAACTCAGAATAAATAAATTTGTAGTCTAGCAGTGAAAACCAGATCGAATCCCAAAGACAATTTTTTTACTGAAAGCTTTCTGTCAAAAAGCTTAAATAAAAAATTGGGGGGGGGGTTCTTCAATTAAAATCTGTAATAAATTAACTGTAGAATTAAAACAAAATTAGCCAATACTAAAAACGCTCAGTTTATTATCCATTCCAATCACACAGTTAATCATCAAAAGAAAATATTTCTTTAATCCAAGTAAATAAACAGGACTCTTTTTAAAGCTAAAAAGAATCTTAAGAATTCAGCAGTAAAATTAACCAGAAAAAGCTTCAGATTAATTTCTTAACATTGAGTAACCAGATATTGAAAAATAATTTCTAATTATCTCAAAATCAGTATTAAGATCAATGAACCAAAAATTTTATTCCAGGCAACAATCCAAAAGCTTGAACAATTTAACCTGTCTTACTTCTTCGTATGAACTAACCAGAAATAAAAGTAATCTCCAATTAATTTACTTGCTTCTAATTGAATTCTCCACCTAAGCGGTTGAAAGAAAATCAAGCAGATTTGCAATTACAGAACCAATTCAACAAGCAAGAACAGGAAAATTAATTGCAATAAATCTGAACAACAAAAAAGTAAATACTTGAATTTAAAGAAATTTTAAGCAAGAAAAATTAATCCTCACAACCAGTGTTGGCGATAAAAATTGTCCCTAGAACTAAACCAGAAAATTACTCAGCCATGATCAGAAGAGAAACAAAGAATAATAATAAAAGAAAAACTTAAAAAAACAGTGAAAACAAGAGAGCTGGAGATTGGGGGGGGGGGGGGGGGGGGAGCCACGCTTAAAAACCAAAGAAAACTAAAAACTATGGCTAAACTCATAAAAACTCCCTAAACTTTGTATATTGTTACAAAAGTACCGCAAACAAATAAAAAGATTCAAAATAACTATAAGGTTTCAAAGTTGTCAGCCAAACAATACTCTAGGACATCAGCAGCAACTTCAAGCTGATATTCGATCTTGATGCAGCCATTATTTCTCAAAACTCAAAGCATAAAAGTTGTAGAGATCTTTCTTATCTTCGAAACAACACCTGAATCACAAAAAAGGGACATCTACAGCCAAAGATATGCCCAAAATACTACAGCTGATTTTGAACCTGCGGTGACTCGTAAATCGCGAATTTGAAGCCGCATTTGACCCTCTTAACGTGCAAACTGGATTTCATGGTCTGAATGTGATTTGTAGCTCCAGATGTTAGATTTCCAATGAATCAAGAATCACTCCATTCTAATCTCTGTAGCTCAAGATATGATTTTTCTACCGTAACATCACCAATCTATCAACATCCTGAAAGAGCACAACCAAATTAAAACTTTTAAAATGGCAAATTAAATTCACTTTCAATCAATTAAGTCCAAATATGCTCTAAGCTACAAAACATACTCAAAATATATATTTAAGGTTCAAAACATATTAAAACATATTAAATATGAGAGAAATAAATATAAACTTATCAAGTAGTACAAGGGCTACCATCGCTAAATAGCCTTCATAAATCTAGCAACCGATGGCTAGCCTTCTGTAAAGCCTAAAATTCTAGCGACTGCTAACTCTCATTATATGTAAACCTACAGCATTTTAAATATAATCATTTATTTTAATAATAAGTCAACACTACAATGAGATTCTATCATACAAAATAATGGATAAACGCAACTATTCATTTATTAATAAACATGTTTAAAGAAATAATTTTTCAATTATTTTACTTAGTCAATTAAACAAGTCATAAATAATTAGGAGTCCATGATGTAGCTAGAATTAATAAAAACTAAAAATAAATTAAAATGTAAACTAAAATAATGAATTTAGTTAGCTAGATTTAATAAAAAATAAAATAAAATGTGAAAAGCTTAATAGCACATAAGTAATTGATAGATTTAATAAAAAATAAAATAAAATAATTTTTTAGATTTTAATGAGGGCAAACAATCACTAGATTTAGCGCTGCTAACTATCACTAAATTAGCGATGGCAAGTCTTCACTAACTATGACCATAATTTAGTGACGGTCAGCCTTCGCTAACTTAGTAAGGGCAAGCTGTCACTAAATTTAGCGACGGCTAGCAATCAGTAAGTTAGCAAGGGAAAGCGTTCACTAACTATGGCAATAATTTAGTGGTGGCTAGCCTTCACTAACTTAATGACGGCAAGCTGTCACTAGATCTAGCTATAAGTTAGTGACAGCTAGCTTTCATTAGTTTATGACCAATTTGCGAGGGCAAGCAATCACTACCTCTAGCCATCACTTTTAAAACTTTGTTCGTTCATTTTTAGAAAAATAATTGAGATAATAAATTTTTTAACCATAAACAAAATTTTATCTTAAATTATAATATTTTTTTTATACACACTTTGATCCATCAATCCATACATCTTCATTAAAAAATAAACCAAAAGCAATTGGAATTTATCATTATCTAAACAAATAAAAAGAAAATGGAATAAAAATCTCATAAAAAGCTAGTCACTGTTAGTCATCGCTAGTCTTTGGAATATTACCAAGGGCAAGCCGTATCTAATTTTTGAGATATTAGTGAGAGCAAGTCATCGCTAAAATTAATGATGGCTAACCATCACTAAATTAGCAAAGGCAAGCCGTCACTAAATATTAGTGATAGTCAGCCATCATTAAACTTTCACCAGACTTTTAGGTACAAATCTCACCTGCATTTCATTTACTAGAAAAAATTATCTATGTTAAAGGGGATGACAAGTTAGCATAAAAAATGACTAACACGCAAGAGGTGAATCGTTAGTAATTTTTTGGATTTTAGTGATGAAATTTAGTGACGGCTAACCGTCAATAAATTAGCAACGGCTAGATTTAGTGACAGCTAACTGTCACTAAATTAGTGACTGCTAACCATTGTTAAACTTTTACCGAACTTTTAGCAACTATCTGCTATTGCTAATTTAGTGACGATTGCTTAGTGACTCCTAATCATCGCTAAACTTTCACTAGACTTTCAGTGACTATTTGTCATCGCTAATTAGCGACTACTTTTAGCCGTTATTAATTAAATCGTTACTAAATGACCTTTTTCCACAAAATGCTTAAAAAAAAAAACATCTTCAATCCGGACACCGTTTTATTCTGAACACGTGCCGCCCTAGCATTCCTCCTCACGCCCTTTACATAGTTCTCTATAGATGGATATTCCTCTGTTTCACTGTTGTCCACTTTTTGAATAATTTTGTTATATGCCTTCTTTTCTTTTCTTCCAAATGATTGTCCTTCAAAACATGTAATAAGTTAAGTCATTTGATTCTAAAATTAAGTCAACCACATAATATTGTCTTTTAAATGAACTTAGTTCATGACAAAAAAAATGTAAAAGTAAAATCAGTCATTTCTGATTAAGTTGACTTAAGTTAAAATAAATTAGATAGTATTGGATTGATTCTGTACAAAGGTATTATGTAAACCATCCAAATAAAAAAAATAGGTAAATTAAAAACATGTCCAAAAAAAAAAGCAACAAAAAGATTAGAATCTCAAAGTAGGTATAAATAAAGTAAGAAATCTAATGATTACTAATATAAATTAGCTTTGAATAGCCTACTTGCTTTTAGTTTTCTCAATGGAAAAAATCATTATTGATCAATACTAACTAATTTTTATACTTTATTAGATTTTATAAAAGATTGACTTTTATTTTTTAATTACATGTCCAGCAAGATTGACTTTTTATTTTTTAATTACATGTTCAGCTGCTGTTGGTTTGTTTATTTATGACTCTATCTACTCTAGATGGAATATAGGTAAAAGCAAGGTATTTGAGGGGGGAAAAGTTGATTTATTTGCTTAATTAAAATATTGACTATATTTTTTCTTTTCATAAATTCCAATTATTATTTAGATTTGAAAAAAGGATCCAAATTAAACAAAAAGAAGGTATCAAGATGCAAGAAATTGATTAAAATAAGGAAGTAAAGAAAATAATTGAGGAAGAAGACAAGGGAAAATTATTGCCACTCTAAAGAAATGATTTCTTGGTATAGATAAACCCCTAATAATAGGCGTTTATGTAAACAAAAAAATAATAAAATCTTTAGAAACAAATAAACAATCAATAAAGTAATAAAATATTTTGGAAAAAAAAATAAACAATCAGTATAAAAGTGGGGAGAATAAAAATGGATTTTTTTTCCAATAAATCTATGAAAGTAATTTATTTAAAAAGATAAGTAAAATATAAATTATTAGATAATCAGAACTTCTTTAAATTATTTTCCATAAAATATTTTTGAATTATCATTTTTAAATAATTTAATTTTTTAATTATTGTAGTTGGCAATATAGTAAAGTTTGTTAATCCACATATTTGGTGCAAATAAAAGTTTCTAAATGCAAGAGTCATTTTGTTGAAATGTTGAAAGCTAGGACTAAGGCTCCAATTTATCCAAACGACTATTCTTGTTGAAAAGATATCAACGGCTACTCTTATTGCAAACATACCAACGGCTTAATTACCAATGTAAGACCCGTTGGTAAGCAACATTTGTAGCACCAACGACCTAAGCCGCTAGAAATTTGAACAGAAGGACCAATTTGAAATTACGCTAAAAAATGTGAGACTAAGCGGGAATTTTTGAACTCTGTCATCTATAAAAGCCTTCCCTTCAACGCGTGGCTTCATGTTTTTCTGTTTCCTCCCTCTTTTCCTCTCGCTCTTTCTCTCACTAACACCAGACGGATTCTGGGTTAACGCAGCGGCTCCGCGGTCAAGTTATTTTTTCCAGCGGCAGCACTGGTGGCAGGAAAATTTTTTAACCCAAATTTTTTATCAGCTTATATATTCTGATTTCTTTTTTTCCTCTTTTTTAACTTTCTCTAAAGCCGCTTTTTCAAAAACTCAAACCATTTTTTTAGATCATGATTCAAAGTTTCTGGTTTTTATTTTTTTTTCCCTTGTAAGTTTGGTTTGTTTACATGGTTTTTTATCTTCTCTTTATCTCCTTTAACTTTTCTAAAGTCTTTTCTTCAAAATCATAACCGATTTTGTAGATTGAGCTTTAAAGTTTTGAAGCGATAACGTTTTTTAACTATTTTTGGGGCTTTTTTTCGTAGATCGAGCGGAATAGAACCAGCGGCTGTGGCGGAGAGATGGGAAGAAGATAGGCCGTGGCACAGAGACAGGAGGAAGATTGGCCGTTTCACAGAGACGGGAGAAAGATTGGCCGACGCCGAAGCTCCAGCCAAAGATGCCGAGGCTGCCAGAAAAGGTCGATTCTTCCACACCTATTCAATTATGTCTCACTCTTGCACCGAATTTTTATTCTTCTCTTACTATTTGTGAGAATCTGTTTTTCTGTAATTTCCTAGCTATGACCGAGTTAACCAATCTTCTGGTGCGCCGATGTTCTTATTTTCTGGGAGCACTACTAAAACTTAGGACTTTACCAACTGCCAGTTACCAACGCGCAGCAGTTGGTAACCTGAATTTACCAACTGTTGCACGTTGGTAAATGGCAGTTGGTATTCGATACGTTGGAAAATTATTTACCAACGCGCAATCAATAACACGTTGGAAAATTCCAACGCATACACGTTGGTAAAATTCACGTTGGTAATTTACCAACGGTCATGCGCCAGGCTTGGTTTCCATCGCGTAGTTTTGTTTACCAACGGCTGAGCAGTTGGTAAGTTACCAACGGCTCAGCAGTTGGTAAACTACCAACTGCTAAGTTACCAACTGCTCAGCAGTTGGTAAGTTACCAAAAGTTACCAACTGCTCAGCCGTTGGTAACTTACCAACTGCTAACCAGTAGGTAACTTACCTACTGCTGGCAGTTGGTAGGTAACTTACCAACTGCTACCAGTTGGTAATTTGGCAGTTGGTAACTTACCAACTGCTGAGCAGTTGGTAACTTACCTACTGCTGGCAGTTGGTAGGTTACTTACCAACTGCTACCAGTTGGTAATTTGGCAGTTGGTAAGGTACTAGTTATGAGGCCGTTGATAATTACCAACGCGCGCAAGTTGGTAAGTTCCCCGTTTGCACGTTCGTACTATACATTAAACGGTCCAGGGTTCGGTTTTATCGTATTTTTCGCATTACACAGGTATGCAAACGTAATTAAAATAAAATATTCTCAAATACAGCATAATTAAAACAACAACATATATGTCTGCAAGAAAGCATTCAACATTCAACGGACAACACATAAGTTTTTTCAACTGAGTCTTAACTACGTCTAAAAATTATTATGTAAGGTCTCTAACACAAGAACTGCTGAATTACGCTGACCTGTTTTTGTCAACGCCCATCATGGAGTCCCGACTATCTCCTCATCATCTGAGTCCGAGTCATCAGGATACTGTGGAACTGGTTGACCCGGCGGGCACGGAAGGTTTAGTGAACGACAGATCATCTCCAACTGAGCCGGGTTTGCCTCCAATGCGGCTCTCTGAGCCTCCATCTCTGCTCTCTGTCTCCTCTTAATTCTCTCGAGCTTCCTCTCATACTGCGTATCCCTTCGCGCATTCTCCTCTGCCATCATCTTTTGTATTATTATAATTATTAGTATAATTATTAGTATCCTTATTATTAGTATAATTATAATTGTAAATAATTATTAGTTTTATTATAATAATTAGTAGTATTATTATTATTAGAATTATTATAATTATTATTATTTCTATTATTTGGAGGTAATATTATTATGAATATAATTTCAACTATCACTATCCAAATATTTTAATTATTTTCTAACTTACTACTACTACCACAATCAACTAGTAATAATTATTATTATTACTATTATTATGTTTATATTATTGGGTACAAAAAAGTAATAAACCTAAATTAGTATTAGTATTATTATACTGCTTTGTTTGTTATTTTAGGGTTATTCAGAAATTATCCCACAATCTAATTTTATCCAAGAAAATTACTAAGAAGAAAAACATTTTAATGACATCACTAAAATTACCCATAATAAAAAATTAATTAACACAACATAAATGGGAAACACCGAACTAAATCACCAAAAAAAAATAGAATGAACAGTCATAATACTAAAATTTTAAGTACAACATAAATAAATAAATACATATTCTTTCCCAAAAAAAGAATTAATTCGGATAATTAAAAAATTTTAATAACTTACCTCAACCAACTTGCCATACTATTTGAAATTAAACTAAATAATTTCACAGATAAAAATACAACCTAAATAATTTACTTCCAACCAAACTATTTATTATCCACAAAGTATACAAACGTATGTTACTGAAATATTAAACATACTACCTAATCAATTAACTTACAACTAATTTTTCACAATTTGTAATTAAACTCAATATTTTCACATATACATATATTACCCACACATTTTACTTAAAAGTAATTATTTTCTATTTTTAATTTAATCCAAAAATTCAGAAAAAAGTAAGAAAATGTACATAAATGTTAAATTATAATGGGTCACCCAACTAGTTCAAATCCAACCATCAACAACAATACATCACCAATATTTCACAAATTTTACTACAAAATACCTTCTCATAATCGGAATATTACCTATTTTTTGGAAAATAACAAAATTAAAAATACGTTGTACACAAATAAAAATTTAAGTGTAGATTACTTACATAGTAATTTTACACAACAATTAAATAAAATACCTAATAAATTTACTTACAACATATTATTAACTTTTTTAAATTAAACTAAATAATTTCACACATAAATATACAACCTAAATAATTTACTTCCAAAGTACTTATTTATTATATCTAAATATAGAAACTAATTTTACACAAATAATAAATATACCACCTAATCAATTAAGTGACAATAAATTTATCACTATTTTTAATTAAACTCAATATTGCCGTTGGAAAATCAAGCTTTTTTAGTAGTGCAGTTTAACTTCTCATCAGTTGAATGAAAATTCTTTGATGTAAAATAATGTGATAAGATCCATTTTGAGAAGAGTTTTAGCAATTGTTATCGTTTGAATTCATTTATGATAGTTGTTAGTGCTAAAAATATTGTGTAAATTCCACAATGAGTTAGTTACCTGGCTTATTTTTTTATCTTGATTGTCCTAGCGAAGTACCTTTATTCTTATTACGTGACTCATCCAAGTACTTTATAATTTCAATGTTAAATTGGATGAAAAATGATAATGTGACATTAAACAATACTAAAACAAACTTAAATTTATAATTTTAGTCGCCAAACAGTTTCAATTATTAATTCTAACCCTTAAATTTCCATTCAAGTCAACTCTACCCTCTAAATCCTAATCTTTCATTTCTACTACAGCCCTTCATTCGCCAACCCTGCCACTAGCCGGCCTACTGCCAATCTCTTTCTTGTTTCACATTGGCTCAAGCATCCAAATCGTATTGCCATGGAGCCATCGCCATCGAACCCATGTGCCGTTGTCATGCCAAATTGTGCCACCATCATTGAACCCGCATGCCGTTGTCAAACCCATATGTTGCCGCAGTCGAACCTGAGTGCAAATCTTGCTGAATTGTGCTGGCTTTTAAACCCCAATCTTGCTGAATCGTTAAAACCTAATTGTACTGATTCATCGAATCCTAATCGTGCAAGCATGCCGAATCATTGAACACTCATCAAGACCCTCAACGGCGTTGACAAGGGATTTGCTCGGAAAAGCAAGAGTGATGCATTCCAATTTCTGGGTTTTTCTTAAAAAACCTTGGAATTGAACTTATTTGATCATATGCAATACCAGACCTCCAAAGTAGATCTGGGCAGATTTGGGACCAGTGGCTGATAGTGGCGTTTAACCTTGAAGAGGGCAAAATTGTAGAGCTTGAGGACAAATCTAGTCAAAGGAGAGCTGATTGACCCAGAGAACAGGTGGTTCATGGAAAAGCTGTGGTGGGTGACTTATCGGACGATGATCAAACGTATGACCAATAGGTCAACCGAGTGAATAATCCGAACCTGGTGTTTGTAGCGAAGAAGGATATGGAGGAGAAGTGGAAGAAGAAGGGCGGAGTGGCGAGGTGGAGGTGATATAATAGATTTAGAATTTTATGTTTAAAGTTGTTGATAGACAAAGTTATAGGATTACAAGTGTTATTTTATGATTTATTTTAGTGTTTTTTAATGTCACGTTAGCATTTTCCATCACGTTTAATGCTTAAATTGACGAACAGTAGTTGATTAGGATGTACAATAGAAGAATAGGTACCTCGCTAGGACAACTTAAAGGGCAGGTACCTGTTTAGGATAAAAAATAAGCTAGGTGACCTCTGACAAATTTTACCAATTTCCATTATCTAATTACTAGAAACATAATCTAACCGCCTTCCATACTTGCACCTGCACCCATTTCACCCACCAATAGTGTGCTTCGCTATTGTCATGGTGAACTGGAATTTGGTCCTTCACCAAGCTATTTGACTACCGAATCTTGGTCAAATTAGTTTTCCTTTTTGAAAGTGAAAGCACATGTCATTTTTATATGAAGAAAATAAAAAGAGAAGGCATGACGTGAAAATGCATAGCAGCATGTTGGCGGCTTCCATTTTGTGAAGCATGCACTCTTTGCCCATCCTTAAGTCACTTTATTATTACAAGTTTAGGAGCATTCTCTTCACTGAGTATGAGTTGAGGGATTGACTCAACTACTTCATGCAAGTTTGAAGGTCAACGACGCCCTTTAGCCAAGTAATGTTTAGTATTAGAACCCTTTAAGTGAAAGGAAAGAATTTTGTCATTGTGAAGATCAATAACTATATAGCCTATAAAGTTTAATCATGTGACGACTCTCCTAGTTAAAGATGGGTCTTAACCAAGTAAGTATTTGTTTTAGTTTATTTAAGTGTTTTTATTAAATTAAGAACCTCAAGTTAGCACCTTGTCAAGCAAGAAAGGCAAGCTTAACTAAGTAAGTGAGTTCCTAAGTGTGGTTTGGCACCTTAAAGTCAAAAAGGATTAAAATGGTAATTTTGACCCAAGTTAGAATCATGACTATAATTTTGATGAAATTAGGGTCATGTAAGAAATTTGGCTTAGTTGAGTCAAGATCATTAGTTATCCTAGCTATTAGAACCGTCTTTGAAGGATTTGGGTAAAATGTTGCACTAAGTATTTATTTGAGCCATTTAGGTCTTAAGTGGCCAAAGTTTCCAAGAGGTTAAGTGTAAGAGGCTTTTGGGCATGCTTTAGAACAAAAGAAAGATGGTTTTGGGTTGAGAGTTTAGTGACCAAATTAAAACAAATGAGAATTTATAGGTCAAGGAGTAATATTGGAAAAAGTGTACCTTAGAGGGAGAGTTAGTTTATTTTTGGGTAAGTTGACTTCCCTTGCCATTTGTTTCCTTCCCCAAATTTCGTACCTTCCTTTTCCCACCAGAATTTTTGCTCCAAAGCTTCCCATTTCTACAATTTTCCAGTGAATTTGAAGGCCCCAAAGTGTTTACAAGAAGCCTCAAGCTTTATTTTGGGTGTTCTTGCTTCAACTAGCTCTTTAATGCTTGTTTGGACTTGAAACCTTAGGTAAGCTTCCTAGGTTTTCATGGGCTGGTTCTAAGTTGTTTCCATAGCTAGAAATGGTATTGGTTTGAAGTTATTGGTGCCATATCACGTTGGTTTTAGGTTTGGAACTCAAGAGAGCTTGGTTGAGCTAAGGAGGGCTTGTGCTTTGATTCTTGCTTTGTGGCTGAGTTTGAGGTAAGGGTTCAAGTTAATCTCGCTTAAATAATGCATGGAAATGTAGTATTATGTGTGGGAATGAAGTAGAAACAAGACCCATATGATTTGAGCTTGGGATGAGAAAGTTTGAGCAGATTTCGTGCAATGTCACATGCTGTCGCGCAATGCTGGAAAGGCATTGGCGACGCGTTGCCGAGAAATGCCAAAGTTGCCCGAATGCAAATGCCTTTGGCGACGCATCGCCAATGGCGCCGCCAAGGCATTTTCCCCCCAAGGTCCGGGCTTCCTAAGAGTGTCTTAAACTCTCAGTTTTCATCCCTAGGTTAACTTAAGATGTTCCGTAGCTTCGGTTGGGTCTAGAAACCATTCCTAAGTTGGGAATTATGCATTATTTAAGTGGTAGCTAAGTGGTGTGGTTAAGGAAGAGTAAGTAATGGTGGCTAAGGAAGTTAAAGTGCTTAAGTTCCTAAGTGAGCGCTAAGGGGATTAAGTTGGTTTTCATACTCTTTGTTGGCCAAGTGGAATGTCATAGACCTTTGGTCAATAAAAAGGAAACCTAAGTAAATCCCAACCGAACCATTTGGTTTGGTAAGTAAGCCATTACGGAGCTCTAAGCTAAACTCTAAGAGTTTGGCTAGTTAAACCACATCGGATGGCTACCCTGTACAATAAATTAAGGGTAAAGGTGGGTAAGTTTGAGAGGAGGTGACGACCTACTCTAGAACCCGTAGGTGGGACTTAGGGGAGGTAAAGTACCCAGGATACGAGGGCCAGTGTCTCAAGTACCTCCACTGTTTGAGCTCACGGCAGGCTTATGGCACCTAGTGTGCAGGAAGTCCCAAGTGTTGTGTGAATTTCATATCATACATTCATGCATTGCATATTTTACATGTTGTTATTGCTTGAGTTTGTTTGTTGGTTGACCATTTGTCTGTTTGCTTGTTTGTCATGGTTGCATGTTAGCTTGCTGCTATCTTCTTCGCAGGTACTCCAAGGGACCCTTACTGAGTACATTCATGTACTCACTCCCTTAAGTTTATTGTGCAGGATCTAACCTCGGGCCTAATAACTAGATGATAGCTGTGGCCTAAGCTTTCTCTTTTGCAGGCATTCTTCCTCGAGAATCGTTGTGATTCTAAGTCTACTTGTGGACTAAGCCATGTACTAACTAAGTTTTATGCCTTTACAGTGTTGAGGCTAAGTCGTGTACAAGGACAAAGGAAGGGCTTGCACTTGGAGCTTTGATAAGCTCAAAGGTAGGGCTCAAGTAAATGATCTTAGTTAGGTTTTTGTCTCATGTATATAGTACCTTGTGTACTAAGGTGTTGCCTCTCTTAGAATACATTGTGATGTAAAACCATCTAGTTACTTTTGGGTGCATGCCAGTGGTGTTAAGTATGCACAGACTATTACTTGAAGTAGAAGTAACTAGCATTTCACCGTCTTGGCACGTTTTGAGTATGTTTTAAATGAAATGCTCGAGCAATATTTTTGACAAATGCTTTACTTATTCGTTTGCATTGCTAGGACAAGAGCATGCATATCTTTTACAGGGTAGGCTAAGAAACTAGTTGCATATAAATTGTTTTGATTTATATTGACGAGTAATAGTTAGCCAATAGTAACTAAGTGGGATTCATAGTCCCTAAGAGCCTACAAGCTGAGACAATGGGGCACTGGAGCCCCGTTCCGCCACAAATCAGGGTTAAGAATATACCTTAAGTTTCTTCTGCTTTCCATAGTCGTGGATTCAGAATAATTTTAAAGTGGGGTATATATGTAAGCTTGAATTACAATCAGTTCTAATATTTAAATTGATCAAAATTTAAACTTTAAACTATAACACAGTCATCTAAAGAAAATGTATCCCTTATAACCATTCTTTTATAATTTCTAAGTCCCATAAAAAAAAGGCAAACACAATCATCTAAATAAAAATTCTTTATGTTAATTGCTAATAATATGCAATGAAATCAATATTATTTTAAGTAATTTTTTGTTTTATTTTGAAGTAAGTTATTAAATTTTATTGATTTTTAAAATAAAATACTTTTACAGTTACTAAATATATGTGCTTTGTATTCAACTGTAACTTGAATAAGTTTTTTAAATTATTTAACAACTTAAAAAAATGAATTTCAAAATAGAAAGAGTACTGTTACTTTTACAAGTAAAACATTAGATATACTCATTCTAATTTTTTTGGGTAGATTGCCTACCACTACTAAAATAAGTCAATTTACCAACAGCCATTACCAACAATCTCACGTTGGAAATTTCAAAATTACCAACGCAAGACCATTGGTAAAAGGATGTTGGTAATTGTTTTACCAATAGTTGAGTTATGAGCTGTTGATAATTTCTAACTCTTGGCCATTGATAAAGGAGTAGTTGGTAATATGGCACTTTCTACCAATGGTTAAAGTTTTCCAGGTTGTCCAAACCATTTTTTGGTAACTACCAACGCTTCTGACCATTGGTAATTTAACAACGATTACTGCAGTCGGTAACTACCAACGTGATTGACCATTGGTAAACTACCAATGGTCTGAACCATTGGTAACTACCAATGTGTTTGACCATGGGTAATTGGCCATCAAACTTCTACGAATACCCCATCAGCCTATTCAACTTTGTGTCATGCCTATCCTTCTATGAAACTGTCAAAATTGACTAATTAAAGGCCTTAGTTGAAACAATTCTGAAGTTGTGGATCAAAGTATAGTTACCAAAATTTTACAAACTTACAAAAAACGCACTAGAGGGACCCATATTCTTGACATGATTCCGTTATAATCGTTATCTAAAACGTGTATCAAATACTTTTTACAATTCAAATTCAAGTAAATATATACCCAATCATACTTAAGTTTTGGATATACATGAATAATAAAGATTGGGTAAAATCCATTGTAGGTCACCTAGCTTTTTTTTTTTTCCTAATTGGATACTTGACCTTATGATTTTCTTCGTGAGCAACATTTCTTCTTGTTGCGCGAATCATCCAGGTACTTGTCATCAATTTTACTGTTAAATTGGATGGTAAATGATGATGTGACATTAAATAATACTAAAATAAATTTAAAATGACAACTTTAGTTCTCAAATTGTTTCAATTACTAATTCTAGCCCTTAAATTTCCACTCACATCAATTCTACCCCAGGAACCCTAATCCTTCATCCCTATTACCGCCCACCTCAAAAGCTGCTTACACAGCCACTACCACTGACCACCCTTCAACCACCAGCCCAGCCGTTGATGGCCTTCCAGCAGCCAACCTTGCCGCTGGCTACTCTACTGCCAATCTCTTTCTCATTTTAGATCAGTTCAAGTGACCAAATCATGCTACTGTCAAAGCCGCTTCTTCATTTGTCTAACCCCACTTAACCCCTAACTCCGCTGCTCCATTCGTCTACCCCCCTCAATTCAGTGCATCCCACCCAACCACTCTACAGCCACTGACTACTCCTTTTCCTGCCCATCCCACTCATTGCTACCTCCCACGCCCTTCCAAAAATTGCATCAATTAACAAAATAAACTTAAAAATCCTTAAGCCCAAATACTCATAATAGAATCTAAGCCATAATCAGAGATTTAATTTCAAACCTAGGACATCAAATCGAACCCATGATTTCAAACCCAAAAAATCAATTGTCAAATCAAAAACTAGAAAATCCGAGCTCCAATTTCAAATCCTCACCATTGAATTGGACTTGGGAATAGTGTTGGATTTGGGCGACGATGATGAGAAGGTCGATGGTAGTGATTCTGAATGATTTTAGGCACCTAGGCGACGACAAAGAATATGGGCCTAAACTGCCTCGAGTCTGCTTGCTCTATTCTACCTGGTGGTTCTTGATGGTGGTCTTTTGGGTCAACAGCGGGGAAGGCAGTGACAATGACAACGGGGAAAAGTGAAGATTAGAATTAGGACAAAATTTTAGTGCAACGAATAATAGTGAACGTCAGACATCACACTCTCTCTCTTTTTCAAATCTACCATTAAAAATATTTGGTGGACTAAAGTTAGTGATTGAAAAAGTTTAAGGACTAAAATTGATATTTTTAAATTTTTCTTAGTGTTATTAAATGCATTGGCATTTTTTATCCATTTTAATGGTCAATTTGATGAAAAGCAGTTGAATAGGATGCGCAATAGGAGGAACGTACCTTGCTAGGATAACATGAAGTTCAGGTACCCATTTAGGACACAAGAATAAGGTAGGTGACCTCCAATGGATTTTAACCTAATGGAAATGGATAATTCACAAGATTGAAGAACAATAGGATTTGCAGACCAAGCCAAGTAGTAAGAATCATGCTAATATGGTCATTTCATAAATCTTCTTCAAATGTCCTGACTTTTTATTTTGTGGGTTTCTTTTTCTTTTTTCCTTTCATGTGTATGTGTATGTGTGCACATGTGCGCGTGTGTGTGTTTTCTAATGAGGCTTTTGTAATGAAATTTTACCTTTCCTCAAATCAATTAAAAAATAAAAAGTGGACTTGTACAACGATCTAATAATTGTAATCCAAATATAGGTTGTTGCAAAAAGTAAAATCTTGTAAGTCTAAGTGTGGAACCTCAAGGAAGTAAATTAAGAAATACAAATTATAAATGTCAACAAATAAAGATTTGTTGTAAGGTGTGAATAAGTGTATATTGAAATTCAAATTCAAATTCAAATAAGTAGCTAAGGTTAAGGGTTCCATTTTTGGTACATTAGTTATGGTTAATTTTAGTTCATTATGCCACTAAATTGGGAAGCACACATAAAGGAAGTTCTAATCAGAAAATTTAGTAATCAAATTTCAGAAACATTAAGCATGAGTTAATATTATCTTTCAATGATCTTATAATGCAAACACTTGTACATGGGTTCAAGTATCCATCATGTTAATCTTTGTTCATAATAACTCAAGATTCCAACATATCATAGTCTGCAAAACCACGTTCTATAGAATGATCAAAGTAGCTGTTGTGCCAATGATTATCTATAATGAATCAAAACTCCCACTTAGTAAGGAGGGTAGCTAAATTGATTAACAAAGTAATTACTAATAATGTTAAGATTAATTTAAATTGTCCATAATCTTTATTCTAAAAGCTTCACCCTTTTACCTTAAAAAAATAAGAATTAGTTGTCTATAAAAAGCATAAAAACATGTTAAAAAAATAAATAAACATAAACTGGAAGATCAAATGAAGAACAAGATGAATTACAAGAAGAAAGTACTTTGAATAGAGTTTCTAGATTGAAAGATAATAATAAGATCAAAGAAAGAGAGTTTATTTTGATACAAAAAAACTCAAACTGCCAAAAAACTAAGCTTAATTTCATGCTCCCAACAATGCCTATTCATAGTCTTAGGAATGATGGTCGATGAAATAGTAAGGGTAGGTGAAATATTAATCAACAAAAGTGGCTCAAATTTCTTCTAAATTTTTAACCGCCATGCACATCAATTCAGCTCTTCTTAAAAACATAAAATTTTGTAGATCTCCTTCTTAACTTCAAAACCATATCTTGATCATTCAAAACTTATATATGTAGCTTAAGTTACGATTTTTCTACTAAAATTGTTCTATCATTTGCAGCAGAATAAATAGTCTGATTTATAACCAAATCTGGTATTGAAAATGATCAAAAGTAGACATGAAGATCTCTGTTTTTGGCTTTCATATGGTTTTAGAATCACTAAATTCTGATATCCACATCTCCAGAGTAAGATTTTCTTCTAAAAGGTCAATAAAATGAGTGAATAGTAGAACTGATTCTATTTGTGATCTAAATTTGACCTCCTATATCTCTTAATTAAGTTGGACCATGAACTGAAGATTGTAGATGATTAAAGCCCAAATCACTAATCCAAAAAAGGCTAAATTTGGCTTTCTAGTTGAGTGATATCATGATTTTATCCACTTACATAAATACTGCCATTTAGCTTAATTTGTAAAAAGTGAATGATTTTCAACTTCAGATATAAAATTGCTTGAGTTAGAGAAATTAATCATAATTTAAACCCTTAATAGCTATGCACTTGTAAGTATTCGCCACATTCCCTAATCAGGTTCTTGCTAGTCAATTAGCAAGTGAAGCGATGTATAAAAACAATACTCTAGTTTCGTTGAATAATTTCCATAATCAATTTCTATACCATATATTGTAAACCATTGAAGTAATGAGTATTAAAATTATGGTACTAAAAAAAATTTTATAATGATTCATGCACTTCTCAACCACTTAGCCAATGAAAAAATTTGAAAAATTACAAATTGCTAACTGTAATAAGTGTATAACTGACTATCAGGAGTGTTAAGAAAATTTCAGCAAATCATACCAACATTCATGGCTTATCAAAACAAATCTAATTCAAAATCATCATCTTAATGACTTTCACACTATTACACTTTAAAAGGTTTTTTTAATTTTGGCTCAAGCCTTATTTGGAGAATCCCAATAATAGGTAGCCAGTTCTAAGGGCAAACACTTTTTAATCCTTGTATGTTTTTTTTTTCTTGTTTTTTTTCAACACTTCTTGGTGTTGTTCTTTTTTTTAATCAAGTTATAGATATGGTTCATTAAAAATCCTAAAAGCCATATAGTTGTAGTATTCTTTGAAATCTAAAAGAGAATCAAGATTTTTAGAATGTGCAATGATATCAGCAATTCATAACTTAAACATCCCAATCCTTTATCAAAGTGATTAAAATTTGACTAAACCATTATGTCAAACAAAAGTTCAAGCATGCAATATTTAATGTAGCCCACCACCCCAAACAATTCCATCAAAAAGCACAAAAATTTTCAAGATTAAAAACATAAATTACTTGTGAGCATGTGATCTAGTACGGGTTAAAAAACCTACACCAAAAAAATGACATACCTACTGAGATGCATTCCAATAGTAAAATAACTCCTTACTCAATCATCCTAAACTAATGGCTCTATCTAATAGTTTTAATATTAGTATGAGAAAGAAAAATAACAATATAAAAAAACTATTTATCAACTACCCCTCCCTCAACCATTGAGGCATTGTCCCAATGTCAAACTATAGATAAGTAAAGTGAAGAAAAAGTTACTTAAAATGGTAGTTATTTACGAAAAAAAAGTCCTAAAATAACTCGAACAAATGTAAACAAAATAAACACAATGACAAGATAATGCTGATAATAAACTTATAGGACAAGATGATAGAAATAGATCCACAAATCCAAGTTGCTATCTTCAATAGTACTATTATCACTTATGAAGATTGGAATCTTGTAAAGATAAAGAGCAAAAATAAAATGACTAACAAGAAGGAAACTTATGGGATCTAGCTTGTTAGGAAGGATTGTCATGCTCAATTTATCTGAACTATTGCCGATTCTAGTTTAAGAATAAAAACTTGCATTTTGTTAAGTAATTCTTCAACAATTGGTGCAGAAATTAGGATCCATTTTGCTGATTTTGAGATAAATTTACCTTACACAGCTTAATCTATAAAAGATAACAAACCTGTAAAAAAAATTGTTAACATTCAATAATGCGATAAATTTTTTGCGCATATTAAGTTGGGTCATGAAAGCAATTTGAAAAATTTATCCCAATATACCAAACCTTCTTGGCAAGACAAGTGCTCTTATATATTTAAAATCATTAGAATTATAGAGCATTTGTAACAAGTGCTCTTATATATTTAAAACCACTAATTTTTTCCCAATTGTGCACCTGGTGATCTATCTTAAAGGTGTAGGAATAATTCCCAAAACTTAGCTGTTCCAACATACCCTACTATTGCTACAGCTGCCAGCAACCCAACACTACCTCCTTCATATACCAAATGTATTTTCCACTCAGCCAGGATTCTACAAAGATGATTTGTTGCCCTTAATAGCTCTTCATCCTTTCTAGGTAAAAATCAATAAAATATACATATATTTTGAAATCTACAAGTTTAGGTTCCCTTCATTTATATTCTCAAACTTATGGAAAATAAAAAAAAAAGTTGCATTTATAGAGATAAAAGGATAATGAAATGATAACACTTATATGAGTATATTGGTTATTGTCAGAAAAAAAAATGAAATTTTTCAAAAATAACAGAATTCATGCGTAGTTGTTGTGATTGTAGCTTACAGCTTCCTCTGGTTGTATGTCCAATAACAGCTTCAATGGCTTATATGAGTTAGGGATTGACTTCCCCATCTAGTTTTCATAAAAACTGGCAAACAGAGTCTTTTAAAGTCAAATTCATATAAACTATTTATACTATATACAATGACCCAAGTCCAAAACCGATTAACGGAACATCTGCCCACATCACATGGGTTATCCTTTGTGAAAATGATAAGCGCTAGGTACTTAACAATGGACTCTCAATATAAGGAAGTTCTTCCATCCCATACCAATGGACGCAACGACATACTTTGAACCAAACATGGCTCTGATACCATTTGCGATGAATGAAGTCTAGAACTAATCAACGGAACACCTACCCACACCACATAGGCTATCCTTTGGAAAAGGATTAGCGCTAGGTTCTTATGTTCTAGAATTGGAGCCTATATATCCACATAAAGCTTCCTATAATTCACCCATGTGGAGTATAGGGGTGTTACACCAAGACTGTATCATTGTCATTCTTTACAAAAAAATATTCTATAAATCAAGAAGTTCATGTTGTACTAATCTAGAAAAGGCGTCTTAAAAGTCAATAGAAGATCATCCAAGGACTTTTTACTCAACCCATTTTTTATGAATTTTATTTTGTCTTCTCAATTTGTAGATATCATCCCTAAAAAGTGACATCTGATATTACAATTTCATCGAACACATTTGCAATAGACTTATAATCTTCTTGCTTTTTGCTTTTTGGTGTAATAGCTTTTACCTAAGCCAGACATATAAGACATGAAATGTATTTGGGATTTCACCAACCAAACGTATATTGTCTTTAACCAATGTACATCTTCAGGGATGTCTTTGTGCATAAAAACTTTTAATCTTTAACATCTCACTTGTTAAATCCTTATAACAAAATTTGTAGGAAGAAAGAGAAACTATTTTCACAAATTAGAAAAATGAAAGCCATTTTGAGAAAAGATGGAAAAAGGGGAATATATATATATATATATATATCACAGGAAACTAAAATCACCAACTTGAGAGCCATGGGGTATCGTATCTACCACTTAACCAGGAAAAGGGAGAAAAAAAAAGGGGAACAAAAAACATATTAAGAATTATTTATCATGATCATTTTGAGGATCACTAAGATGAATAACTTTTTCCTGCAAATCATGATACTCTATAAAATGGCTTAACTCTTTATCTATTTACTTTAAACACATTACCCATTTTAAGACTTTCAATATCAATGGTCCCATAAGGATATGCATGTTTCACAATAAAAGGACCATTTCATCTTGATCTCAATTTTTCAGGAAATATGTGAAGTCGGGGATTATAAAGTAAAACCTTTTGACCAATCTCAATTGTTTTTCTTAACATTGTTCTATCATGAAAAGCTTAAGTTCTAACTTTATATATTTTCAAGCTCTTACATGCATCATTTCTTAACTCCTCACGTTTACTTATTTGCAACCTTTGTAATACACCAACATCATCAAGATTTGAATTGAAAGCTTTAATAGCCTAATAAGCTTTATGTTTAAGTTTCATAGGAAAATGGCAAGGTTTTCCATAAATAACCTATAGGCAAATATGCCTAGTGATGTTTTAAAAATAGTGCAGTAAGCCCAAAGTATGTCTGATAGTTTCAATGATCAATCCTTTTGATTTGGGTTAACTATTTTTTCAAAGATTCTTTTATCTCCCCATTTGCTAGTTCTACTTGTCCACTTATTTGTGGATGATAAAAGTTGGCTATTTCTTTAGTAAATATTCAAATGATCTATTACAAAAATATATCCTTCCATCGCTTATTATAGCCCAAGGAATTCCAAATCAACTCAAAATAGTTTCCCTAAAAATTTTAGCACTATTTTATGATCATTATTTTGACATGGAATTGTTTCTACCCATTTTGACACATAATCTACTGCTACTAAAATGTGCATGAATCCAAATGATAGAAGAAATGGTCCCATAAAATCTATCCCCCAATAGTGAAAAATTTCAATCACAAGAATAGGATTCAACAACATCACATTTCTTTTTTAAATGGAGCCTAATTTATGAAAATTCTCATAGGTCTTGTAAAGTGCATTTATCTTTAAATAAGGAGAGCCAATAAAATCTAGACTGTAAAATCTTTGCAATAATTTTTTTTTTGGACGAAAAGTGCCCCTCATATGCTTCTGAATGGAATAATTTAATTATATTTTTACCTTATTTATGGGTATACATCTTTGAAATAATTGATCAGGGCAACACTTGAATAGATAAGGGTCACCCCAATAAATTTTTTTCACCTCATATAGAAACTTCTTCTAATCTTGGGCACTCCAATCAACTAGCATCTGCTTGGTCGCCAGAAAATTGATGAAGTTAGCAAAACAAGATACTATAGTGAAAGAAAAGAAGAATTCATTAGGAAAGCAATCATTTATGTATGGGGTCTCAATTGACGCATTGATTCTCAGCCTTGGCAAATGGCCAGTGACAAGATTTTCAATGTTTTTCTTATCTTTAATCACAATGTGAATTCTTAAAACAGTAAAATCTAGCATATCAATCTTAGTTTACCATCTTATTTTGACCCTTTATTTGCCAATCCCCAAATAACTCCCCACCCCCTCTGCCTCAACACTCTGTTGCTACCAACAGTAGAGGATGAAATAAGAGGAAACAGCTTAATCTCAGTAAGAACTTGACTCAGTTTAAACTCATTCGTGATTCATTTAAATTGCTACCAATTCAAATTTGAACAAAATTTCAAAATCGATCACAATGCAAATTCATCTCAAAACTGACTCTGGAAAACTACTGAGTACATATTAGGCACCCTTAGCCATCAACTCATCATGCATTTCAATCATACAAGCAAACTTCTTTACTATGCACTTAGCTTGCTTCAAAAGAAGAGCTGTCAACAATTGCTGTGTTCAATTCGACTATGCAGCAACTGGTACAGAGCAAAAGAGCGCGCTTGACATATAGAAGCCTTTTTTCTTGTGGGGGCATAGGGGTTTGTCAAATGACTTACACAAACTTCACAAGACAAGAAATCTATGAAATGCAGCAGGTAACAAACATGCTCTAAAGAGAAACCACTTCTAATTATTGATTTCAAGTGATTATCGACCCACCAAGGTGCCAACAAATAACCTAAAAGAAGTCCAAAACACTAACATCTCTTTACATCCAAGGCAAGGGGAAATAGAAATTATACTTGATAAGATCTCAGTATTCCAATGTCTCTACAGCACTTGAAGAGCCTAATGCGATGCCTGTCCAACCTTCTGTATTAAACACCAATAGTCAAGTAGAACACAGATCCTGAACCCCCATAAATTTGGATGGTCTAACAAAACTATAAGCATAACAATGACGCCTATAGAAAATCCCAAGCCATAATCCATATATACATCACATAGAAGAAAACTCAAGTAGCAGGCCATGAATTCTTAACCATTTTGTGTTGAAATTTTGTCTAATCATGGTAGTTTAAGGTATATATCCTTGAACTTAATTATGTTATCATGCTTATTAAATAAAAAAGGTACAATCCCAATAAGAAGGTTTGTTGTATCATGCTTTTTTGGTGATTATGATTACATTTAGTACTACGAATGAGGCTGAAATAACATAAGGTACTAAGAATTAATAACCACAAGTCTTAGCCATTGTACTAACCTACCTCCCTCGTACCTTTTTCTAAAATGGAAAAAAAAATATAGTTATTAAATTGTGTCCTCTCGCATGTATCAATGAGGCACATGCAAGTCTAACACTTGCAGGGAGCAATTACATATATAGGGATAACACAAACATACACAATGGTGGAAGAAAGGTGGGTGTTAAATGCTCATAAGCAGGGAGCAGTTACATATGCCCTGCTAAAAAATGAGCTTAGTTTCCCTATAGATTACGCCAGACATTGAGATTAGTTAGGTTATGTGTATAAGGGCCTATTGTTTCCCAAGGTGATTGGAATTGATCAAGTGGCCTATTTCATGTGCAATATGGATTATGGTAATAGCATCAATTAAACTTATGAGGATGGTCAGATTTTGGCCGGTGGTGTGGCGTACAAGGGCCTATGTCTAGAAACTAAAATAACTTGCTTCTTTGTGTTCACCTGGAGCAATGGTAGGCAAAAGGTTGGTAACATTCTGTGAACCTGTTTTGTGTTGTCATTATGATTTTTAATTAACCGTATACATGCTTGCATGCAACTGGCTCACACAGAGCTTTCAAACATGGCGAATGAAAAGTAAATTGATTGTGATAGGATCTACAAGGCACTAACTTGGCAGATTAGGAACAAGACCTTTAAAGTTTTTGAAAAGACCGGCAAGTCGATATGTTATGATTAATTGGGATGGTGGGGAGAGTAGATTTCAAAGAAGTTACATTACTATGCATTTAAAATAGGACCTAGTTAAAGGTAAGCCTCTTCAAAATCCCTCCTTTTGCCTTTGTTGGGAAAAATTTTCCAATCACCCATCATGTGCAGCAAAACAACAAAAATAATTAATCAAGAACACGCAAATTTAACATGGTTCGGCTTTTAACTAGTCTACATCCACGGATGAGAGAAATATACTCAAGCAAAATATAGAGATTACAGTAGAGGTATGTCTTAGTACTCATACTGGCTTATGAATCCTCTACATACCACTAATAACCCCAATATATTGCCCTCACACAATTACAAGATATGAGAATTGCAAAAGATTTCTCGTCCTAACTCTCTACGGCCTCCAGACCTCTCCTCCCTCTTAAAACCCTAGCAAATCATGCATATTCACAAACAAATATAAAACTTACATTCCATAAACACCACAATATAAAAGAACTAGAAAAATGTTATTACACATCATACCTAGCAATTATACAGATAAACTAACCAAACAGCACAAAACCCAAAATAACTTACCTATTAAAGCCAATTCTACAACACATTCATTAACTAACTCATCAAACAAGCGATCGTTTTCACCATCATCATCAAAACTAATAACTGGATTGTCATTCAAATTAGTGTCCATCTAATATGATTGCAGCAACACTCAAGTTAGAAAAAAAAATCAAATACATACTATAACTCATAACTCAAATATAAAATAACAAGTTACCATGAAATTCTTAGGAATAAATCAAAGCTAAGAAATCAAATCTTCTACTCTATATTTCAAACCTACAAACATACAGAACAATGAAAATAAACTGAGATCCCATAGTTTTAAGGCATATAGAATAACCTACACATACAAAAACCTGTATGCAGAAGACAAGATTAAGACACAATTAAAAAGGACATGCATGGAATTAAAACATTCAATAAGGGCATAAATGTAATTATATTCATATAGTGCGCCAATGGTAGGGCATATCTCAGACAAGCTAAATCAAAATAGTCATATTTGTCTTGCATTGGAGTAGGAAATCCTAGAATACTATTAATTAATTAGTTCTATAATTCATAAATAATCAAAAAATGAGGTTATGATTATCCCCTTAGTTATTTTTAAGATAATTACTACGTACAAGCGATTATCTCTCATAATAACATCTCCCCCATGTAGATAAAATAATACCCCTAAGCCAAAGGTGTAAAACATATGTGAGATGCAGCACAAAGAAAAGTTCTCTTCCAAGAGCAACAAACTGTCTTCCTTGAATGTTTAGACTACCTTGGAAGCCTCCCAAAAATGTTAAATCAATTAAGCACAAATGCCTTTTTCTTCATATAGATCAAGGGCGAAAAAATAAAGTCATTGTAATATAAGTTACTAATGGCATTGTGCTCATAACTAATATTTCTCTTGTTTGACAGAAAAAATGTCACATGAATAAATTTTTTCTCCTTTCATCCCTCCTAGAAAATAATTTCTTCAGATAATTAATTCTATGATTTGCTTCCACATAGATAAATGCGCCAAAAATAAAATCATTGTAATCCAAGTTGCTAATGACAATTTTCTCTCTTAGCTACTTCATCTGTCTTGTAAAAGACATTACGTTTCTCTAAACATGAGGATTAAGATATGCATGGTCTATGATCTATGAACATGTGGATTAGGATATATATGGTCTATGACCTCTTTCTCAATTTTAGCATTAAAACTAATTTTTTTTTTAAAAAAAGTCCTTTTTGAATTTTGTGAATTAAATGATTATTATTTTTTTTTTCTTTGAATAGTAGGAGTTTAGATGAAGATTAAAAAAGAGAATATCTTTTTCAGGTTTTGCATAGCAAAATTATAAATTATGATGAAAAAAGTGTTAACTGAAGAGTGTACTCTCATAGTTGGGTATGCTCCTAATGCGCAAGTGGCTTGTCCTATATGATTAATAATTTTCTAAAGTGGGATACATATATATGATAATGGTATCTTATCTCATTGACTTAAGCTTTTGGAAACATGTGTGAAATTATTGTCATATATGATATCTCATTTGATGGATCTTCCTAGTTTAAACTTGCATAACAATAATAACAAGAAGTGTATACATCATCCATGTTACATCGATCAACTTCACAATGCATAAGGCGCTGAATTAGCCCATTTACATTGTGTCCCCATAAGATTTGTTACCTATTCTCGAGTCCAAAAAAATTTCCAGGACTGTTTCATTTGCTATTGGTATAAGGTTCGCTTGTTCATTTTGGCATCCACCTATGGCCCTAGGTAAGCATAAAAACTCAATTTACAGAAAATAAAAACTGATATTTTAAATTATCAATTAACTATAAGAAATTTATTGCAAAGTTTGAATTTATTGGAAGGCAACTACAAAATAATTTGAATTCGTTAACTCTCATGAATTATCAGCATTAACTTTTGATATTCTAATTTAAACTATTCGGTAACTATTTTTTCATAAATTCAAACTATGTCACAATTTTTTAACAATTAATGGAAAATTTAAACTATTAGCTTTTCTTATCTATAAGTTAAGTTTCTGTGTCTAGTTAGGGCTAGGAACCATATGCAATAAGTTATAAAGGTTTGGAACCTATTTTCAACAAAATGTCAAATTTATTACTAATGCTTTGAGTTGAAACTAAATTTACCACTAAAGTTTTTTTTGTCCCAATTTTGATTAATGTTTCGAAATTGACTCAAATTGGTTACTGACAATGAAAGTTGCAGGTTTTGAAATTTCAACGTAATAATATAACTTTTAATGAATTTTAATGACTTTATGTAATATCTATCTTTTTTCATTTAACAAACTCCGCTCCATCGTCACCAGTACCTCCATCGTGCCCACCAACTCTAACACCTTCACCACCAATGTCGGCCATCCTTATTGTCATATCTCTGGCCTAAGTCCCTACCATGATACACTCCCTTCCAACGCTTTCCTCCTTGGCCATGAAACTCACCCTCAAATGTAGCGGCGTAAACCAATCCGTTTTCCACGATCCAGCCATTTGTGCAACATCTTTATCCTCTATGGCTAGAATTGCATTAGGAAGCCAATGCCAATTTTTGGTTTAACCAAACAAATGTAAAGATATCTAGTTGGTAGCAAGAATGTCACCAATAGCTCGAGCCGATTGTGCAGGGTCAAAGGATTGATGCAATTGAAGTTACTGGTAGGGCTTAGGCTAGGCTTGTCACTTCAGCGTCAGGGAGAGCAATAGGCTAGTAAGCATGGGCTTAGGTGTGGAGAGGGTCAGGACAAGCTTGCGGCTATGGGTTTTATAAGGAGAGGTGGCGAACAAACATAAGGCTTGACAGTGAGAATACTTGGCATTGGTGGCAGAGATGTTGAAGGCGACAGACGCAGTGGAGGTACTGGTAAAGGTGGAGCACAATCTATTAAGGAAAAAGGGGTAAATTACTTGAAGTACTTAAAATTTGTTAAAAGTTGCATTATCACACTAAAATTTCAAAACTTACAACTTTTAAGGGTAAATTGCCAATTTGAGCCAATTTTGGAACATTAGTGGGAATTTGGGATAAAAAAAACTTTTTTCTAGCAGATTTTGTCTTAACCCAAAATATTAGTCGCAGATAATTGTCACTTTTCACCCTCATCCTTCATATTAATTACTATCTTTTTTGGTACTAAATCTTTCTAAAACATTTCATATTAGCTATGAACCTCAAATTGTTATTTATTAAGCACTCATTAAACGTAATCTATTATCTCAGAGCAGTTGGTTAGCATTAATTTTTAGAATACGAAGATAAATAACTTGACCATAAAAAGAAAAGAAGATTAATTAAAAACCTCATACAATGTATCCCTATTATATAATGAAAATTAAACTACAACAGAAAAACGATAAAATGACTAAAGTTCTAGTCACCAGCAGTTGCAAAAAGCAACTAAAGTGTGATTGTAACATTTAGTCACAAATATCCTTGTCGCTAATAAGAAACGACTAATTTGCGGCTGAATGTTGTGACTAAAAAAATTAGTCACTTTTTGTAGGGTATTTTAGGAAAAAAAGAAACTTTTTGACTGAAAAGCTCGGTCTTTATTTCCCAGATGAAGAATGTTACTAACATTAAGTCGCTAGTTTAGTCAACTGAATAGTAAAATATTTTACTTATAAAATAGTTAAATTTTTATTAAAATTCATAATAATAATATTTAAAACATACAAAAAAATATAAAATATAAAAAAATATAAAAAAAATTAATTAAGTTAAATTAATTTTGAACAATTTATATTAATTTAAAAAGTAAATTTTATGCAAAAAAAAGTATCTAAACCCTACAAGTTTATATTACAAAGATCAAAGTACTGGTTATCATCCTAAGCACCTTGAGTTCCCCTATGTTTCGGGTACTTGACTCCCTAACTCAATCTGTTGGTTCCCTAATTCTATTGAGTTGACCAAGGCATCTAAGGAAAATAAGCGTCTGACTGCTAGTTGAAACTTGTCATCTAATCCAATAGATGTGGAGGTTGCTTCTCCAATCCAATCTTCTGTCTCGGCGATGCCTGCGATAAATGTGACATTTGCGGATGCTATAGATGTTGCTATGTCAACCCTGTCATCCACCCTCTAGATCCAGGTTGGCTCAGGATATAGGATCTCCTCATCCCTAGATGTGCCATTGCAAATGGGTGAGGATCTTAGGGAAAGGAATCGCTTGAGCCCGACACCGATGGTATGTTGCTGAGATGTACTCTATATGTAACGCCCCCAATTTTATAAATCTTAATTTAGGAAAATATCAAAATTGCCCAGAGCTATTAATTAAAAATGATTTAAGAAATATAAGGTAAAACATTTTCTTTTAATCTATTTTCCAAATAATAAAAGCATTAAATGAAATCAGAGTAATTAAGTGACAATCCCAGTTCCAATTTAAACCAATATATGGATAATGTACCAATTTAAACAAACCATATATCTCTTTAGAAATCAAATAACACAAAGTTGAAACCCAGTTCCAGCTAGTTTTACTTTCGAGGGGCTATAACGTACCTTCACTTAGTTTGCTCCATATCTTGAACCTCATTATATGGTTCAGTGTACTTTGTCTCCTTATAGTACTCACCTAAGAAAACATGTTAGAATGAGGGGCGAGTACAACTTGCTCAGTAAGGGAAAAGTATCAGGCCCATCACGTGGGTCCTAATATTCCCGCAACAAACAACAACGAATAATAAACTTTAAGTTATAGAAATTTAATTAAAGAATAATTTCATACAACATCATAACAACAATATCAAACTCCTACTAGCATACTTGAACTACCATGCATGTGCATTATTCCTTTTACCAATTAAATCATATCTTATTGATCAATCATTTAATCCAATACTTAAATGCAATCGAACGAACCTAGGGTGGTGAGTGTGTACATCACCCACTCACCTAAGAAAACATGTTAGAATGAGGGGCGAGTACAACTTGCTCAGTAAGGGAAAAGTATCAGGCCCATCACGTGGGTCCTAATATTCCCGCAACAAACAACAACGAATAATAAACTTTAAGTTATAGAAATTTAATTAAAGAATAATTTCATACAACATCATAACAACAATATCAAACTCCTACTAGCATACTTGAACTACCATGCATGTGCATTATTCCTTTTACCAATTAAATCATATCTTATTGATCAATCATTTAATCCAATACTTAAATGCAATCGAACGAACCTAGGGTGGTGAGTGTGTACATCACCCACTCTCGAATAACTCTTAGGCAATGTTACTAGGGATGCCACCAAGCCAAAGCCTCTCGGGATACCTACGCTGAGGTAGAGCCTCTCGTGATACCAGTCATAAGCATGGTCCCTCACCAGCTATGGTCTGGTAGCGCACAAATCATATCTTCATACTCCATGTCAATATTGGGTCATGACTAGGGACGGTCCGCTGTCACCCTAACATGCCTCTCGGGTTCAAATCATCCGTTTCGAACCTCTCGTCTAAATTTACGGCTTGTCAGGTCATGTAGATATGGTCCATCACCAACCATGCATTCCTCGTGTTTTATCTTACTCCTCAAATCCTTAATTTAATGTTGCCTTGTGTATGAAAATCATTAATCATATGCAACAGTCAATTAATGCATGATCATAGCTCATTTTATTTAGGCCTTTCTAGTAAAGTATCATGATTCTAATGCATTTTATTTCTTTTATCTTGTTATCTTAGCTTAGTGTTCAATGATGACATGACAATCAATGATATCTCTTTTAAGTGTATTTATGATATATGCTCATCTCCTATCTCATGAATTCTTTCTAAGTTTGTCATTTAGCATTTATGCTCCTAATCATTTATCTACTAGCTTATAGTAATTTATTACAACCCAAACATGCCACTAACAGTTTCCTTTAATCTCATCACGTTGCTAGCGAGCGCGTCGGCCCTAAACATGGTACTAGCGATGGTTGTCTTACTAGCCCTAAACATGGTACTAACAGGTTTATTCAAGCGATCCTAACATACTTCTAATTTAATTCTTGTTACAAGCGGTCCTAGTATGATACTAGCGCCAAACATACACCATACATCACATCATTACAACCATTCAACCAACCAACCAAAATTACATCTCAATGGAAGAGAACTAAAATAAAGTAAAATAAATTTCTAGAAGAACTAATTAATTACCCTACCTATGTTTCCCACGTATTTAAAGATTTTATTTAACCCTATTGTTTATTTATAATTTATTATTCAGGTTGATGCGTATTTTGGGCCTAAGAAGGCCAACGAGAACTAACCCGCTCTTCCCCTTTACCTAGTTCGGAATAATACGGCTAAATGGGTGATTTTCTAGGACGGTCCTACAAAATGTTAGTAAGGTAGAAAATTAGAAAATATGCTAAAATTTAGAAATATTCCTAAATGGTTCTTGGAAGGTTCATGTTCTTAACATCTAGGCTGAAATTTTACCTAGTGGATAAAAAGGGTCTCGAGGTGTCTTCGGTGGCCTCATGCCTATTCGGGATCATGCCATGAGCCTTCTTAATATTGATCCTAAAAATTACAGTGGCCACACACTGAATTATAGGCTCATTTAGTAGCTTTAAAAAAATTGATCTTGAAAGGAAAAAATTTTTGTTTCAGTTACCGATGTGTTTCCGGGATCTCTGGCGCTCCGGGAGTCCGAAGAAGCGCCAAACCTTCAAGTAAGGATTTTCTAACCCTTTGTAACAACATGGACAGCAAGTAAAAGAGAATTAGTAGGGCTGTAAGATTTGAAATTGGCAGCCAAGATAATTTTAAAAAGGCTATGGTGGCGTACCCGGGCTTAGAAGCGAGTATGAACCTGATTTAACCAGAAACAAGTGCAAAAACCCAAAACTTGGATTAACAATGATCTACCAACAATTTACAGTAAATATATAAGGCCTTTAGGAGCTAGAAAAAAATTAAAAGCGGGATATAGAAGGATTTAGATTTACACCAATGAATTCGGGTTCACCGATATGTGCAGGATTTTTTTTGTGTCCCCGATGGAGTTTCTCTTCAATCTGATGAATATAAGAAAAATATAAAATTAAATAATGTTCCAATACTCTAAAATAACTAAGAATCAAAGTATGGAGGGTTGACTTACATAGGTTTGTTTGAGGGATAAGGGTAGACACGAACATGTGAGAAGATGATTGAATGGTTGTCCGTGGCTTCGTTGTGGTTTAAGCAATGAAATACTTGCTAGCAGTTGCTTGCACTCATGAACGGAATAGAGGAATATTGTCTAGGCTAGAAAGAAAAGAAAAATTGATGGTGAATTAAAGGTGGCGGCCAAAAATTTTCTTTTCTTTTGAAAATGTTGCTTGACGGCTTGTTGGGTGAGAAGAGTCCAAGATACTAGTTTTCCTAGGCTTTAATTGCTGGAGGCGCACCAAGCTTTTTTACCTAGAGGAAGCTACAGGAAAATAAGAAAAGAATGAGAAAGAGTTTTATTTGGTGTATAATAACTTTATTATTTGTTAACAAAATAAAGATAAGTAAATAAATTTAATTGAATTTGATTTTGAAGAGAAAAACAAAATTCTAGGAGGGGTGCCACTACAAGAGTTATTTTATTACTATTATTATTTTAGTTATTTAATTATTATTATTATTATTATTATTATTATTATTAATTTCTATGGTTATTACACCATAAGGCAGGTTGCCCTAAGCATTCATCTGGCCGATTGACAATGTAAACCGACATCAAATCTTGGCCAGCTCAAGCCTACCACCCTTACTGCATCTGCAAGATCAAAGTTTCTAAACCCTGTACCCTCATGTCCATTTGAGCCTGCACTGCCTGCTGTGATACAACCTCCTCCTCAACAATGGCGAGCTATTCTCGGAGTTCTGCATTCTTCCGATGCAACTGCTCTATCTGGCATCCTTATACCTCTAATTTTCAAATGTCATTAGTATCCATTAACTTTAAATTAATGTAAATACATGTTAAATATTTAAATTAAATACCTTTAATTGTGCACATCGGAGCCGATCGGGGAATGCCAAAAGTTGTGGCATCCCCATCCACTAATCCTTATGAGGGCCACCTATAACCCTCTCCCAGCACCCCTTACAAAATGTAAGGTACTTTGATAGAGCTAGGCCATACTTTCGTGCGAGCTCCTCATCGTACTTGGCCTAAAAAAGTGTATAACAAATTTAGGGTTAGATAAAATGTTTGAAATGAGTAATGTACAAATTTTTTTTTACTATGATATTAATTTAAATATGTTTACTTATCATAGCATCAATCTGCTAATAAGATAAAACCTCGATGGATCCATGTCTCACAAAGATACGATGAATGAAGTTGGGGAATGAGGGATTGTCATCTTTCATCTACTGTGTAAATTAAAAATAAGTAAATAAAATCAAAGTAGAAACAAAGTCAGTCAATGGAATATTATTGAAGTCTTAAATTTTACCATACTATACTAGAAGATCTGCGTTGCCTAGCTACCAAGAGAATGTGTTGGCGGTTCTACGTCCTCTGGTGCATTCTTGCCTAGCTACATTTGTATAAAACAAAACATGTCAATAAAGTATTATAATAAATTTAAAGATTTAAAATTTACCGTGTTCTTGCTCATAATAGCACTCTTGTGCTGCCATGTCTTTATCATCCAGTGGTCATACAAAGTTGCCCAGTGGCCAGGCAAACTGGGCTCTAGTCGAATAGGACAAAAGAGATTGAAGTTTATGTTTAGCAACTTGCCACCAAAGTGCTAGTCAATAATGTTGTCCCTGACATTATTAAGCTTGTTCTTGTATTTGTTGCCTAACAGAGAGAAGTATTCCCACCTAATGTTGTCATCATCATATGGATGTCATTGATATCATTGCTGACAAACCAATTAGAAAGTATAAATATTAAAAAATACAGATAAAATTAATAATACTAAAAATGTAGTAGTGTTTTCCAGCAATTGTGCTATATACTACTAGCTTCTCGCTTCTCAAATGTCAGTCTACTCTGCGGAATTGTCTTTAAAAAGGGCCCTGCTGATGCTGCTGACTAATCTCTACAACTCTTTGTAGTTGATGAAACTGTGAAAAAATTAATATTTTGTGAAAATTATGAAACAACTACTATTCTATAGAAAAAAATATGTCAAAAATTAAATATGTAAAATTAATTACGATGCAGGACTAATGAACCTCCGCTAGTTAGGCACTAGCTCATCTGAGGCTGGTTGGCTCATAGATGATTGCAGCTGGGAGATGTTGGGATGGTGGGCCGATTACTAGTTCTCTGAATCCAACTTTTAGGAGCCCCAATGGTGAACTATATATAAGGACACCTAATCATGAACCAAAGATGTGGATGCCCATAAGGGAACCATGGATAGTAGGCGTTGGAAAATCAGTTGAAGTCATAATAAAGGGTTAGGGCCAAAATAATGTTCATAAAAAAGTGTTATCTCTTGAACCAAATAAACCTCCACAATCAAGCCCTTAATTTTCACTTTGTTTCATGCATTTATATTAAGAGACCACATAAACCTAACAATGAGGGAAGAAGTATGTAATAATACACACGAATTACTATAACGAAGAAAGTATTGATAGAATGAAATACCAAAATTTATACCACTCGAAAGGATACATCCACCAAAATTAGATTGGACCACATTGTTTGGCCTCACAAGGTAAATGGACTAAAAGTTGTACCATGGAGTCACAAAATAATGGAGGGAATATCATCTCCAATTTAAAGATGGTGATAACGATTAGTTTCTTAAGTTTATCCATATCATCTATCCTAACTTTCTGTGAGCACAGTTGCCGAAAATATGAACAATATTCTGATATAATGATCCATATGGCTTGTGATATGTAGCCACACAATGCAATTGGTAAAAGCAATTAAAGAAATATATGACAATCATGGTTTTTTCATGTGTAAATTCTGCAGTTCGAAATGTTCATCTTATGTGCTAAATTAGATGTGTATCATTTGGGAACATCAAGCCTCTGAGCCAAACATATATCTATCTTACCTTTTCTCTCTCTAGAACATACATCACATTTGACTTGATTATAGTATTACCATCTTCTACCAAGTGTAGCTCAGGAAGTATTTCTAACTCCTAGAGATCCAATTGGGCATTAGGATTATCCTTTATCTTATCCTTAATATCCATTAATGTAAAAAACAAATTTTCAAAAAAAATTCTTCTCTATATGGATTATATCAAGATTATATCTTACAAGCAAATGTTTCCAATATGGCGGCTCTAAAGAAATTGACTTTTTAACCCAATTATGGGTCGAGCCAAAATCAGACACATGAAGATTATTAGAAATGCACCTAGAGGCAGGAACTGCATTTGATCCAAAGTTATACTGATATCCTCACCAGACATTGGAGGAACAACTATCACCCTTACCCTTAATCTTGCAAGAAATCTAACAATATTACCATGGAAAGAATGATTTCTTGTTAAAAAATTTCTATGACAACCTCACTAGCAAGGTTTCCTCCTATACTTCAATCGAAAAGACTTGGTGTTCTTTATGCAAAATGGACATGCCAATCTCCTATGCATAATCCACCCAAAAGCATCTCATATACCAGGAAATCATTAATTGTCCATAATAAACAAGCTCACATTGTGAAATTTTGAGATCAAAATGCATCCCATGTTACAACTTTGGCTACCCATAACATATTTTAGGTCATCAATGAGAAACAGTAAGAATACATCAATATTTCATCCTAGGGATATTGGAACTGATCTCAACAATAACAAAAATATGTATGTTTATTTCATACACATTTCTGGTGGCACATTATAAATAACAATGAAAACCAGCCAAATAGAATACATCCTTCCCATTGTACAATTTGGCATAAACCCATCTGTATAAAGCTTAAGTTGTATATAAACCCATCTGTACAAAGCTTAAGTTGTATATAAACCCATCTGTACAAAGCTTAACTTGTACATTATGAATTTCAGCCGTGAAGTTAGGAAAAGTTGAATCAATATGCTTCCAAGCCTCACTTTGACATGGATGAGCCATTGTACCATTCTAAGTTACCTGATTACCCGCTTGCCAAGTCATATGTTCAGCCATTCGGGTAGACATGAATAAATGCCTCAGTCGGTCAGTGATTAAATGATGCCACACAACCTTTTTTGGAATTGGTTTTTTATTTCCTTTGTTCATTGTCTCTTCTTTATATCTGCACTCTCCACAAACTTTATAATGATCAACATTGAGTTCTCGCCACTAAACAACATATAATTCTTTGGGCACACATCTATTTTCACATATAGGAGACCAGACCCTTTATCATTTACTCAGCCTCATATAACGTATTTGACAGTCAATTATCTTCTAGAATAAATTCCTTAATGAGGGACATAGTGCCATTAAAGTAATTGTCTGACATATTATGCTTACTTTTCTCACTTAACTGCTGAGAGATCGCTAAAAGCTTTGGTTGTTTTGTACATTCATCCCACAAAAAGGTGTTTATGCATTAGCGAGTAGTCTGGAAAATTTCTTCACATACGAATTTAGAAGTTCATCATCCACTCCTTCAACATTAATATTATGATCATTTTCTTCATCATATGCATTATTATCGACTTCAATATTCACCTCCTGATTATTATTATCATTATTCTAATCAGTTTTAATGTTTTCATTACAGTGTACACTTAGGCCAAATGAATCAATAACCATTTGTTCATAAACAAATCTACTATTATAGTTCTCACCTTCATCTAAAATAGTTTTTGAAGATGACAAATTAATTGATGTTTAACCCCATATGAAAATTATGATGTTACATATCATATAACTCGCTATGACAGTATCAAGCATAGTAGTTATTGACAAATCCAAAATTACATAAATGCATTCCAATTTATTTTTTTTAAGATAACATTTATTTTCACATCATCAATTTGGACATTTATTCAGTTCAATAACTCCACTACAAACAATTCTTATGAAACTTTCTACACCTAATATGAAATCTTCGTTCATGTATCCATCCATCATTAATCTTTGATACATCCATTCACACCCTTCTGTCATGCTTTTATTTCCTACAATACAAATTAAAAATATATATGACTGTGAACCTAAAGCCTAAGCAAATTCTACAGGGAAATGGCGCTAGCCTATTTAGAAATGAAACATCAAGATTATACTTCCACACTATAATTTATCTTAATACAATGAATAAATTTTAGCAGCATCTCACCTTGGTTTCCTAGAATGCACAATTTATGTGAGATTAAAATTGCATATTTGGTATCTGAGGAACACGGTTCAATACAACTCAAATTTATTCATCATTAAAATAAATCACAAATGGTAATGTACAATCTAGATGTATGTTCATTTTTTAACCGTTCAACATGTATAATCAATGATTTCCAAACAAAGATCTGTTATATATATAAAATAACTGCATATCCTTGTAATTACTCAATACAAATAGTATTTCTCAAAGCTCAAAAAATTATTGACAAACATTCTATGGTTTATCTATAATATATATGCAAAATAGAACATATTTTATTATTATATATCAAATAAATAAACTCAAACAGAATTTACCTATATCCCCACAGCAAACAATCCCTCGGTAAATTGTAATTGAGTAACAGAAAAATTTTTAGGCGAAAGCTCGAGGCGGAGATGAAGCAAAAAGTAGAAAATGGGCACCAGAATGGAGGAGAAAAGGAAGTAGATGAGTTTTGGTTCCACTTTGCGACTAAATAACGATTGACAAATAGTGGCTGAAGCGCTTCAATTACAAATCAGTCGCAATTCTTATGAGTCCAAAAAAAATTGACTGATTTGTAACTAAACTTAAAGCGACTGACTTTTAGTCACTTTTTCAGTCATTTTGATTAAAGTTAACTTAAGGCCTAGTTATTTTTTGGTACTCGCATTTTCAAAACGCATTCCAACTGGTCAAATGCAAGCGTGAAATAAAGGGTGAGGTTGGTAGAACAATAGTGGATAAATTTTTCAGGGATATTACTGCCCCTCCATGGCCTCCATTCTTGCTCACAACTGTAGGCATGCTCATCATCTAAACTCAATGATTCACTACTTCCATTTTCTACTCTAGTGATACCAGATCCGCAAGTATTAAGCTCTGGCAAAGGAGCCATCCACCTATTCAAAATCACCATTTTTGGGTCTGACCTTTCACTGCGATTTCAACCACACGATCATTGAGATTCATCCAGGTAAGGCTTGCCCTTCGTCATGATTCCAAGCTTAGGTGAAGCTTGTCCTTTGTCATGATGCTAAAGCCTGGAGGGAAACGTCACAGCGGCACAAGATGGTAGGTCTTCCGAAACAAGGAGTCACAATCTCCTCTACTCCATAGTCGCTCTTGTGTGCTAATGAAAAATCACACCAATGCCCCCCTGAAAATGCATGTTTTTTTTTTTTTACTTATCAAGTTAGCTATAATATTGTTCAACTTGAGAGTTGTTTGTTTTATGTTGAAAGTAGGTCACCTGCTACCTGTATACTTGAATCAAATTTTTACCTCCTAACACGTTAAAGCACCTACTTATTGATTAAACAAATTGGCCTTAAGTTAAAATGAATTGACCAGCATGAAAGTCAACAACCAAGAAATGCTAGGGATTGCCTTAAAACTTGCAACACTTCAAGATGATGTTTATTTTTAACATATTGTGATTATTTTTTTAGTGTTTATTTTCCTCGTTTAAGAATGCAAAAAAAAATTAAAATGTTTGTTAATGAACTAAGTGTCTTTAATAACATTTGATAGATATTGAAAACAATTTAGAAAAATTAGCTATTTCATTCTAAATAAAAATATTTAATAAGCAGGTATAACATGAGGTTTCAAATAATATTAATTTAAAAAAACTTAAAATAATTTACTCTTTTAAAATGTCAGAGATAGATGAAAGACAAAAAAAAAAATTGAGAGAAAAGTGGCTAGTTTTTTTTCTAAAAAATGACCACTTTTATATTTTATATGTCCTGTTTAAGTCTTCCAGTGAGATTTACTCCTAAGACTTCCATTGCAATTAAAGATAAATAAGAGATTTTTTTTTCTTTTGTGTCTGTCAAGACTCAAGAGCGCTATATTTTTCTTTTTGTTCTCAATCCAAATATTATTTAAATAAGATGATTTTCTTAATTTTCTTAATTTTTATTTAAATTTAATATCATTTGAAAGTTAATAGCCAGACTCACATACTTTTTGTTATTTTGAAAATATAATTTTATAAAAAAAAACTAAAATAGAAATTCAAAAGTGAAAGCGAAGGCCAAAGTGAGAGCGTGACCTCTAGTGGGGAAGCTACATCACCGAAGGCGTAAGCCACCTAACATGTTTCACTAGCATCTAGCAGTGTCAGTCAAGCATCCAATAAGGTTTTTGATCAACAGATCAGAGTCATTTAAATGCAATATACCTTGAATCTTACCGAGGCCACCAGTCAGCCATGGTGACAGTGACAGATTATCCATTCCTCTGTGCCCTTTTATTTTGTGAAGAGTTTTTTAAAATTCTTATTGAGATATTGCTATTGCAGTTTTTTTTATATAATTACAATTTACCCCTTAAGATTTAGGTAAACTTACACTTTACATCTCTTATTTGAAAAATATATATTTTATTCTTATTTTTCTAATACAGTTCTACAGCAACTTTTAAAATCTTAATTTAGAGTGTATGGTACTCATCTTTAAGTAATTTCAAATTGTATGATATTTTTTTATAGTTAATTAATATTTAAAAAGTACAAATTTCTATTTATAGAAAGAACATGAAGAAAAAATAGATAATTTAAAATATTCATTAATTGTAAAAAAAAAATCATATAAATTGAAATTACCAAAAACTGGCTACCGTAATATTTAAATTAAGATTTTAAAAATTATTGTCAGGTATTATTAAAAAGGTTAGGGGCAAAGTATTTATTCTAAAAAAAATAGTAAAATATAATTTCACCTAAACCTCACGGGGTAAATTGTAATTAACCTTTTTTTGGTCAAATTGTCATAGAAGTTCATCTCTCAAATTTATTTGTGTAATACGAGACAGAGCAAAAAGTTGTTCACAGTAAAAGTATTATTTTTAACTCAGTCAAAGACAGTCCTACATTTAATCATTATCAATCATATTATTTGCTTAAAGAAAATTTTAAAAAAGTCTGTATTGGTTTAGCATTTATTACGTTAAGTTCTCACGAAGCAGTAAGAAATTTTTCCCTGGCAAGGGAAAAAGGCCTACATAAAGAATCACACATACCCTTGATTTCCCATAACCAATAAGTGTAAAATCCTAGGAATCTAAATTTGGTTGCAGAATACTGCAATACTTTCATTGATGTGTGTACATATTACTTATATAGCCAACCGAGGTACAACAGCAAGGAGGACTCATTCTAAGCTAGGTAACTTAGGCCATAAGCAAGTGCAAAAAAGATAAAGATACACAAGAATCTACACGTACAGAAATGTATATGGAAAATATACGAGCTAAACTCGTACTAGGATAATAGGAGAGATAAGTCTCGATACTCCCCCTCAAGTTGGAGCATACAAGTTAGAAATGCCCAATTGGGAAGTAGGAGAGATGAAGTGATCACGACCCAAAGCTTTTGTGAGAAGATTAGCCAGTTGTTGGGTTGCTGAAATGTGCTGTGGATGAATGTTCTTTGACTGAATCTTCTCACAAACAAAGTGACAATCGATTTCGATGTGCTTCATTTTCTCATGAAAAACTGGATTCTTTGCTATGTGAACTGCTACTTGATTATCACAATACAGTATTGTGAGTTGAGTTAACTTAACACTTAAATCCTTCAATAAAGCTTTGAGCCACACAATTTCACTAGTTGTTGTTGTCATGGCTTTATACTCAACTTCAGCTAATGTACCTAAGACAGTTGGTTGTTTATTGGATTTATAGGAAAGTGGAGATGCCCCCAAGCTTTGTAATGAAACCTATATTGGACCATCTAGTCACAAAGCAACTTGCCTAGTTTGCATCGTAGTAAGCACTTAGCACGAATTCATTCTTGGCTGGAAACATGAGTCCCTGTCCTGGAGCTTTCTTAAGGTAGTGCAGCAAATGCATAATAGCTTGAAGATGAATATCACATGGTTGTTGCATGAACTGACTCAAAAGATTAACTGTGTAGGTGATATCCGACCTAGTGACAGTTAGGCAAATAGGCTTACCAACCAACGGTGATACTGACCGGGATCATCAAGTGGCTTACCTTCAGTTTTAGTGAGATGATGTTGATGTCGAATAGGAAAATCTATAGGTTTACATCATAACATGCCTATTTCTAACAACAAATCCAACACATACTTGCATTGTAATAATAAAATTCCTTTAAAGGAATGAGTAGCTTTGAGACCAAGGAAATATTTAAGTTTTCCAAGATCTTTAATGAAGAAATGATCATGAAACTGCTTCTTTAGCTTGTTAATTCTTTCTAGGTCATTGCCTACAAGGATTATATCATCAACATAAACTAAAATGGTCACGAAATTGTTGCTTGTATGCATGGTAAATAGAGGGTAATCTAACTTGGACTAAATGAACCCAAACTGCAAAAGTGCCTTAGAGGCTTGCCAAACCACTAGCAAGGGCCTTGTTTCAATCCATAGAGAGACCTTTTGAGCTTCCATACTGATGGATCACCAAGTTCAGTGATTCCAGCAGGAGGTCTCATATATATTTCTTCATTCAAGTCCTCTTGTAGAAAGGCATTGTGGATGTCTAGCTGATGCAATTACCACCCTTTTGCGACAGCTACAGATAAAGGCACGTCACAGTTGTCAAGTTGATGACTAATGCAAAAGTTTCTACGTAATTCACTCCTTCCATCTGATTAAAACCTTTGGCAACTAGATAAGCCTTGTAGAGCTTAATGGTTCCAGCAACCTTGTATTTTATTTGAAACACCCATTTGGCACCAATTCTTTTTTCCTTTTGGAAAAAAGACCAAGTCCCACGTTCCATTCTTTTCGAGTGCCTCAATCTCAATCTTCATTGCCTTATGCCATTTAAGACTTTTATTTGCTTGTTGGAATGTTTCAGGCTTGGAGTTAGTTGTGATTGCTACGAGAAAAAGTTTATGACTAAGGTTAAAAGATGAGTAAGATAAATTGTTTGCCAAAAGGTAAGGCTTACCTGAGGAGATATGACTTGCACAAAGTGAGGATGACATATTCACATTAGGTATCTCATGAACATAGTCTTGTAGATAGGCTTGAGGATGATGAGCTAGATGAGGTCTTTTTGGGGTACTTGATTCAAGAGGTGTAGGCTCAGAGTCAATGGGTTCAGGTGCAATGGGTCCAATTGGTTTAATAGCTAACGGCTTTGGAAGGATGTCATCATCTGCAGTAAATAGCTTGTTCAAGGTAGGACATGGTTGGATGTGTTGGCAAGGAAAAATGCTTTCATAGAATATCACATCTCTTGGTGCAAGAACTTTTTGTGCTTCTTGATCAAAGACTTTGTAACCCTTTTGTCCCATTGGATAACCAATAAAGATGCAAGGTGTTGAACGAGTTTCAAATATGTTCTCGCACCTTGAATTATTATGAACATAATAAAGGCATCCAAAGACTTCAAATGAGCAAGAGCAAGGGTTTACCAAAGAGTTTTTCATAAAGGAACTTTCCATCAAGCTTTGAGGTAGGTGTGTAATTTATCAGAAGTGCAGCCATCAATACACATTCTTCCCAAAATTTAATGGGAAGCTGGCCATGGAAGCGTAGGGCTCATGAGACTTCAAGTAATTGGCAATGTTTTCTTTCTGCCACACCTTTTTGTTGGGGTGTGTTAGGAAAAAAAGTTTGAATGACGATGCCATTGCTTTGAAAAAGTGCAAGCATGGGTCCAGCTGTAAGTTTTGGTGCATTGTCGGTCCTTACATGATGGATGTTTGCTTGAAACTGATTTCTGATCATGGTTAAAAAAGAAAAAAAATTGTCAGTGGCATCAAATTTATATTTAAGAAGGTAAATCCAGGTACATCTACTAAAGTCATCAACAATTGTCAAGAAGTAAGGACAACTTGAGAATGAAGGCATTTTGTAAGGCCCCTAGATGTTTATGTGAACCAAATCAGAAGGAAATTGAGTAACACTGGAGCTTAAAGAAATGAATTTCTTGTTTTTTTTTTTTTACACGAAAGCATGCATCACAACAATCAGTTAAAGTATCAAAAGATATATTGGATAATTGAGAAAACTTTGACAATTTTTCAAAGGGAACATGCCATAAACGTAAATGCCAAATCTTGGTAGAATGATCCACTTTGGTTGACACAATCATATGTTCCTTGAGAGACCTGAAGTGATATAGGTTGTCTACTTGCTCACCCATGCTAATCGGCCTCCTCAAGTGTAGGTTATAGAACACAACAATTTGCGTACAAAGGTTATGGAGCAGTTGAGGTCTTTGGTTAATTTGCTGACGAACAATAAATTGCAAGTAAAGGATGGCACAAGTAAAACTTTCTTCAAATCATAGTTTGAATTCAATGATATGTTGCCATAAGAATGCACGTTGAGATTACTTCCATTCGGCAACCCAATATAGGGAGATGAATTTGCGTGCTGGACATGAGTCGGCAAATTCTGACAACAAGTTATATGTTTGGAAGCACCGCTATCTATTATCGACTCTACAGGTGGCATTGTAGAAGTCTTACTAGATGAATTTAGGGCGTGTTGGCTATGGCTAGCCAATAACGCCATTAGCTGATCATATTGGCTTTTACTTAGAGTAAGTTACAGGCTGAGGTCGTTCCATTTGATTAGCTCAAAACAATCTGATTTGCAGAAACTTTCCCGGGTTTTCGCGGCGGTCCTCTCTTTCCTTGATTGTTTTTGTGATTTCCTTTTTGCCACCAATTTGGAAAACCAATCAGCTCAAAACAATTTTCAACAACATGTCCATTCTTACTGAGTGCAGTGAGCGCAAGATTTGTCTTTATTTGGCCGAGTTCCCTGGTTCCTTGCCGGCTTCACATCCATTTTCACATTAAATGTAGCGGCTTCAGTTGGTATTCCCTTCGCAGCAACATTTTGTTGCTTTTCTTCTTTAGTAACAAGAGCAAATGCCTTGTTAAGATTTGGCAATGGTTCCATGTTCAAGATCTAAGACCTTATGACATTAATTTGATCATTAAGCCCCATAAGAAAAAAAAATGAAGTTTTCATTGTCTCTGTCTGCCATCAATTCTTTGGCAGCTCCACATGTATAGACTGGTATCGTAGTATATGTTGATAATTCATCACAAAGTTCTTTCAACCTTGTATAATAAGTTTCCACAGACATACCCTGTTGCTGTAAAAGAGCAATCTCACGCTTCAATTCGTGAATTTGAGACACATTACCTTGAGAAAAGCAGTCACGTAAGTCATTCCACATCTCAGCAGCAGTGTTGGAATAGTCGACGGTTCCATGCCACTCAGGTGAGAGTTCATTGAAGATCCAAGAAATAACCATCGAGTTTGCCTTCTCCCAAACCGACAGATTTGCGTCGTCCTCAGGAGGCTTAGGCAAAGTTCCATCAACAAGGCCAACCTTATTCTTTGCTCTCAATGCATTTCCAAGTTGGGATAGTTATCTCCCTTGAGTAAGCAGCTGACAAGATTCACGCCGAGGCTGTTAGATGACCAAAGAAAGAACGGCGAAGATGGATCATTGGGGTTGGAGGAAGTCGACACAACAACCTTCCTGTTGTTGTTGTCCCACATGTTGAGGAGTTTGGTTTAGGAGTTTAAGGGTTGAATTGAACCTGCTGCATGTAAAATCCTAGGAATCAGAATTTGGTGGCAGAATACTACAATACTTTCATTGATGTGTGTACGCATTACTTATACGGCCAGCTGAGGTACAATAGCAAGGAGGACTCCTCCTAAGCTAGGTAACTTAGGCGATAAGCAAGTGCAAAAGAGATAAAGATATACAAAACATCTACACGTACAGGAATGTATATGGACAATATACGAGCTAAACTCATTCTAGGATAATAGGAGAGATAAGTCTCAACAATAAGCATAGCAAATTGCAAGTTTCCCAAGACAAGAGCACCCCAGTCCCTCGGTAATATCTCTTATTCGCTATTGCTAATTTATTTAATTTCTCTATTCTAAAGCTATGGAGTTATAATTACCTTCGAATTATTTTACTTTTATGCGCATGAAAAGAAAATCACTTCATCACATCCCCCCTGGTATGATACTTTTTACACTTTGTACACCTTCGTTTGAAATCCTATGTTTTCACCCCTACTTCTTTTTTTTTCTTTTTTCTGGCATCAGTTTTCGGGATTTTGATTCAAATTCCCTAGAAAATTTCTTTCAATAGGTTTAAGTTGTCCATAATAATAGTTGAAATTATTAATACATATGTGACTTAAATTAATTACCAACTTTTACTTATTTTAACACTCTTGTGCAGCACCAACTATGGCGAAATTAGAGTTTTGATATCACTTTAAAGTATCTGAGTAGCCAAAATCTAATAGATGAAATAGGCTTCATAATAATATATAGAAACAAACTCTGTTGTTGAACCTCGTGGGATTCAGCAAACACTACACCTTCTAATTTAAATTTTTTACTCTTCTCTTTTTTTTTTTTTAATTTTAGTTTGAGTTAAATTTATTTATATTATTTTTTGGTAAAAAATTTTTTAAAAATTATAATTCTTGTAGTTTCTAAATATGATATTTTTAAAAAAATTTAAAAAAATAATAATATATATAAATTCAAGTCAAATTTAAATTAAAAATTTTAAATGGGTAAAAAATGGGGGACAGGTTAGTATTATATTTTTGCAGAGTGCATGAAAGATGGCATGCAACCAGGGACGGAGTTGCCTTGGGGTGAGGAAGGGCTGTCCCCCCCTAGATTTTTTTTAAAAAATTTTATTAGTAGTATGCAATAGGATAAAAATTGTAACAATATTAAAGTTAGGTACTTGTTTGTAAATTATAAAATTAATTAGGAAATTTTGTGGATTTTATCTTTTTTTAAAAGTTTTAATTAGAACCAAAATTAGAAACGCGGAGATCGTGAGTCGCGAATGAACCACGAAGTCCATGCCCAGGCGCCCAACCCCTCCTAGCTTCGACGTAGCGACACTCCGTCCCTCTCAACAGTGACGAAAATTCTCTTCGATCAAGCTCGCTGGGGAACAGGCGCCCAAGCTTTTTTGGCTCTGACGCAGTGACACTCTATCCTTCTCAGCAACGAAGATGATTCTCTTCGATCTAGCTAGCGCGGTGGTGACCCCAGCTAGCTTGAGCTTCTTCTCTCCATTGCCAACATTCCTTCTGTCCATCTCCACCTCCGACTTTAAGTCAAGTTTGAGTTTTTGGAGAAAGCCCCCGTGCGTCCCGCGTTTGGTAGCTAAGTTGCGACAGAAGTTGGGCATTTTCTCAATTTTCCTTTCTTTTCCTTTAATTCTTTGTTTCTTTATCAATTTTATCACTCAAATTTGTAAATAAAATGTACTTAATCAGTCAATAGTGAAGTTAAGATGTAAGATCCTAATTCCTATGTTTCCAGTTTCAGGTTTATAGCTTCCTCTGTTCTTAAAATTAAATTTTTATACTACTTTGCTTGAGAAATAAGAATTATGGTAATGGAACATTGCATGTTGTGCTTAACATTTATGTGATTGACTTGTTTGCATATGTTATTGGAGAACATGTGAAGAAACATAGACAAAAGTTAGTATTAATTACAAACAAATTTATCAATTATCATTATAATTTTTTTTGCATAATTTTAGGATGATTTAAATCCAATTATCTTGTGATTTCCAAATCAGCTATGAAAATTGTGAATACCAGATTAATAAACAAGATGAAGAATGATTTTCTTGCTGATAGTCTACTTTTATATATTGAAAAAGAAATTGCAAAAACTTTGAGTTTAAATTTTATACTTGATGATTTTAGGGATTTGAAGGAGTGTCATGTTAAATTTTAAACTAAATTATTGTAGACATTTAAATTTCATGAGTTTATATATTACATTATTTAATATTTTATATTATTGATCATAAATTTATATTTGTTAATAACCCGCTCATACTCACACTTTTTCGTCCCGCCCCCCTTCCCACGAATTCTGGTTGCGTCCCTGGGTGCAACATATTGGTTGATCCAATGATAATGAACTCTGCACCGATCTTGAATAAGCCACAGGACGCGGGGTGGAAAAGCATAAGTGCACCGTCGACTGTGGGTGTCGGAATGTGGAAGAGGCGAGATAACGGCACGAGAGGCCTGCTGAAGGTCACGGTGAAAGCGCAAGACGAGAGCAAGGCGCCACCTCAGTTGCAGGGGCTGGAGCTTCAGAAGTGGAACAGAAGTTCCCAGTCGGGTCGCTGGTGAACGCGGTCGGTTCCCCTGACTCTGGCGGGTTCCCCAGATTGAACGATGGGCGAGGAGTCTGATCCCGACCCGGAAACCCTCCAAGTCAACCAGACGCTGTTTTCCATGGACGCGACGGACTTCGAACACATGACTTCGGCCAACGGTTTTGGCCTACAGCGCAACCAAAGGCGATAAGAAGTACACTTTCGTGGTCGGAAACCAACAGTCTGAACTGGTGAAACCCCAGCTCTATCACTTTTCTTTTCACATGTCAAGGTAGTGAAGTGGTAACTCATGTGTGAGTTAGTTGAGTCCCTTATCACCGTACAGCCACATTAGTATGATACCAGGTCAGCTATGATACAATTCATAATGACCTAATTAATTCTAGAACTGATCTATGTAACATCTGTCCATACTACAAAAGTTTTGAGAGAAAAATACAAGCACTATTTGCTCAAGTTTTCAAAGTCAGAAACTTACATATACATAAGGCCCCACACATCTCTTCTGTGTGAGAATCCAATAGATTGTGACAAAAACCAAGAATAGTTGAATCCTAATAATTATGATGACAAAAATATCTAACGGAAACAAAAAGAAATGCAGCGCAATTTTTAGTAATTAATCTTGCACGCTTATTCTCAAGCAAAAATTTCATAGATTTTGGACCACACCGCTCAGGTTCTTTAATATCTGGTTAGAGCACAAGTCCTTCACCAATCCGGTAATGTCAGAATGGTCTGAACATATATAGCATCTATGGGAGGCCGGGAAATGTTTTAAAAGAGAAATTGAAGCATCTAAAACTAGTCCTAAATGTTTGGAGTAAATTTGATTATGGTACTATAAACAATTATGTTGAGGCTGCAAGATCTGAGCTAGAGCATTGGGATCTAATAGCCGAAGAAAGAGAGTTGAGAGAGGACGAGTTGCAGCGGAGAGTTGATGCTACTAACACTCTTTATGAGAAGGAAAGAATCAAAGAAGTTATGCCAAAACAAAAATCCAGAGAAAAGTGGATTAGGGAAGGTGATGACAAACACAAAATATTTCCATCGGGTTATAAAGGAGCGTCTTCGGAAAAATAGAATCAAACGCATAAGCATAAATGGTCAATGGATCGAAAACCCTATGCAAATTAAAGAGGAAGCGTTCAAGTTCTTCAATGACTTGTTGAAGGAAGAATGCAACTCGAGACCAACTTTCAGGAGTAACAAACTCAGAAAGCTTTCTGTAGAGATGAAAGAGTTCCTAGAGAGGCCTTTTACGGAAGAGGAAGTAAGAAGCAGCTATTTGTTGATATATATTATGTTTATATACCAGTACATCTGAAAGATGAAGATACAATATCACTACAAAATTTAGAACTTCTATAAAAACACTGAAATGAGTCCGCAAATACTGACAAGAATATAATCCCAAATTGGTCGGCTCATTTCGATTTTGCTAACGGAAAAAATTAATTATTCTGAAAATGGCAGGTTAGACCACCTCTTTTTTTTTATTCTGACAAAATAACGAGTAGCAATTTAAGGGAAAAATTACAAAAATCCAAGTAGTTTGATCTAATATATATTTTGTCCCTTTATTGTTAAAAATCTATATTTTACCTTGCCTCATTTATAGTGTTTGAAAATAATTTTTGAAACTCTAATTTAAACTATCTGCTAATTATTTTACATTAATTTTAAAATTTTGCAAAATTGCTTGCTGAAAGACTAAACTCTGTTCTGCATCAAGTAATTGGAGAAAGTCGGACGGCATTCTTGAAAGGTCATCAAATTCTTGATGGGGTCCTAGTTCCAATGAAGTGGTGGACTTCTGGAGACATTCAAAAAGACAGGCAATAATCTTTAAGACAGACATGGAGTGTGGGTAGTCTCAACATAAAAAATCAGGGGCTTTATTAGGAAAAAGGTGGTGGAGGTTTAAATGTGATGGGGACGAACTATGGAGGAAAATAATTGTAGCATTTTATGGTGTTGACGGGGGTATAGGAGAGGCAAAAAGGGAGAGAGCTGCTGGCCAAGTCTGGGGGAATATTGTGAAATTAGGACAAGTCTTAGACGATTTAGGGGTAGACTTTTAGACTTCTCTTTGATGGAGGCTGGGTCAAGGAAATGAAATTAGATTTTGGAAGGACACTTGGGTGAGACAGACCTCTTTTGCACAAAGTTTTCCCAGGCTTTTTGCTCTTGCTGTTAACGAGGACAGTAGAGTAATACAAAGGGGCGAGTGGTTAAATGGTCATGGTTTTGGGAGTGGGATTGGAGGAGACAAATGAGGGGTAGAGAAGTTGGTGAATTTGATGAACTTTCTGCAAGTATCGAAAATCAGCAGGTGGTGAAAGGCGAGGTGGATCAAGCAGTGTGGGCTCTAACTCCGGATGGATCTTTCTCGGTCAAAGCTTTATCTCAAGCAGTTGAGCGCTCTCAATCCTCTTTCCAATCTGTTGCTGCCTCTATCACTTGGAACAGATGGGTGCCTTCAGAAATAAACATATTCATATGGAAAGCTATGCTAAACAGACTTCCTACTAAGCTAAACCTGTTCAAGCGTGGTCTTCTACAGCTGGAAGGAAACTGTCTGTTTTGCTGCAGGGAAGCCGAAGAAGCAGTTCATGTGTTGTTCCGCTGCACAGTGTCATTTCAGGTATGGGTTTTAATCTTCAAATGGTGGCAGGTTTCTGGACCAAGCAGTAAAAATTTAGCAGATCTTCTTGCGGACGGTGCATCAATCTTCTCCAACCGAAAGCATGAAATGATAAGGGATGACATTGACCTCATTTGGGAACAGCTTTTATCATTAGTGTTAAAGTTTTTGATAATTTATTTAATGGTTGAGATGAAAACACTAAAACTAAAAATTAAAAAATATCCTTTGATAATTTTTTCAAAACTCTAATATTAATCGCTAAGGCTAATCCAAACAGGGCCTAAGAGATAGGATAATCACTGCTTGGATAATATGGAGGAGGCAGAATTCTCGTCTTTAAATCGAAAGCTTTCAACATCCAAGATACATTTGTTGAAATTCAGGTTATATCATTCTCTTGGATCTTAATGAGGTACACTAAACTAAAATGTTCTTGGTTTGAGTGGTGTTATACTCCTATTAGAGCACGTAGAAATTGGTGGACTTAAGTCATATGTAGAGGTAATTCTCAAGGTCTAGCTCCCTGTTGGACTTGAAACTTTCTGCATTTATATTATTCAATATTTATGCTTTTTGTTGCTGTTAAAAAAAAAAATCTCAGGCGCTTGCACTAACAATTAAATGCGTGTGCGCAGGTAGTTTACACATCCATCTTTGAAGGTGACCAAGTTGATTGGGCGAACATAAAAACCAAACTAGAGCCAAGGAAGGACAATTGGGCTGAGTTGTACTACTTGTGAACACATTTCTTAGATAAATAATCTATTTCAAAGCTATCATTCAGTCAGTTTTTTTATTTTAAAAGAGTATTTTTTAACTTTTTATCTTTTTAAAAATAACTAAATTTTTATAATATTTTTTGAAAAATATTTTGATAATATTTTTTAAGCTTCTTAATATATAAGATTTTAGTAAAATATAATTTGAGTAAATCACTAGGTAACACCGATTAAGCTACTGCGAAGGCAAGGCACTCTTCAGGCATTATTAATAACCTTAAACAAATCGGCCATACGAGTCATGCATATCTACATGCTTGTACTTCTACTCCTTGTCTGATCAATTCCCTTTTTTTTTTCATTTTGCTGAATCGAAACTTATAATTAATACAGACAAGCACGAGACTGCCATTGAAGAGGGCAGGCTGAGGTCATCCATTACGTGGTGGTCCCAAGCCAAGAGTCCACAGCTCGAGATATTGTTCCAGTGGAAGCCTTCTAAAACTAAACAGCCCATGCCTCCGTCTTTCAGTTTTGGGTTTAGCTCCAAGCCCGAGCTTGAGGAAGGGTGTAGCTCCAAGCCCGAACCTGATTTTGCGCTTGACGGTGGAGCAGTCGTGGCGAATTAGTCCGGCACATCTTTTTGATGTGATCTAATCATGAAAATTAATGAAATAAAGGTGGGTCAGCTTTAGGTACTGTAGTTCTTAGGCTGACTACAACCTCTGTATGTATGTCCCTCCATATCTATAAAGGTGCGGGCTTTTATGTATGAATAATACGTAAAATCCAAATTTAGTTCGCTAACTTTAAAAATCGTGCTATGGTGGTTCCTTAACTAAAAAAGTGAGTTCGAATGAAAATTGCCTATGTTATATCCTTTTTTGTGACAATAAGTGATAAAACTAGAAGAATAATAAATCTTAGGTAGAATTGGAACAAACAAACAATCCTAAGGACTTAAATAATTAATTAACTCTAATTTTATCCTCTTCCCCAACTCTTACCTTTCGCCGCAAAAAGGAACGCCATTGTCGCTCCACCCTGCCTAGCCTCCACCATCCTCCCACCAATCCCCTATCTCCTAGTCTTTTGCTTTCCTCCTCCCAGTCCCTCCACCCTCTCACCCTCTCACCTTACAATATCTCTTCTCCCACTCCCAATCCCACCATGCCGTCTTCTGTCCCCATCTCGAAACTCTTTTAGCAGCAGAGACAGCCGATTTGGAGACCCTTCAATTTTTGGACGAATGCATCCCAAAGGTCGCCCCGAGCATCAATTCATCGAATTTGATGATCGACTACCTTGGTTCGGAACTGAATTGCACGCCAGAGTTTATGGCGTGTTGACGGATTGAATAGACACGGACGGATGTGTAGATGGACTAGGACGGAGAAGGACGGACCAAGACGGATGGTTAAGGATGGACGAGAATTGGCGAGGGCCGACTAAGATAGATGCGTAGATGGAGAGGCAGGAGACGGAGAGACGCAATATGGTGGCAGCATAGACGCGACAGCAAATCATGAGAGTGGGGAAGAGCTGAAATTAGGATTATTAATTTTTTAAGTCCCTAAAATTATTTGACTATGTCAATTCTAGAGTAAGATTTATTATTCTTTCAGTTTTATCACTTATTGTCATAAAAGAAGATGCGACGTGACAACTGGGGTGCCATGTAGACAATTTTCGTCCTAACTAACGCCTGAACTGGCCGTAGGGACCAAAATAGGACACGCGAGTTAAGTTAGGAAACTTTAATAATCACCTTTTGAGTTAAGGGACCACATTAGGATGACTCTTAAAGTTATGGGACTAAATTTGGATTTTACCCTATGAATAATGTAAACCCTGTGTCTACCCATCCTTAATTAAACTAAGAGCTAATTCGTTTTAACTTAAGTCAATTAACTAAAAAATAATTTATTTATTTTTATATTTTTTTTACATGAAACTAATTTTAATTAAAATCCAATATTACATAGTTGCAATAATCCTTTGAAAATATAATTTTTTTAATTTCACTAATTTTTTATGAATTTTTTGAGTTTAAGGTATTAGAAAAGAAAATTTCATAAAAATTTAACAATATCATGGAAATTTACTTTCAAATAAATTATTGTATCTACATAATATTAGCTTTCAAATAAAATTGATTTCAGCCAAAAAAGATGTAAAGGTAAAAATAAGTCAGTTAACTTAAATTAAAACAAATTGGCCTTAAACCAAGAACTTCTCTCAACTACTATTTCAAGAAAATTTTCTTTATTTGCACAATTACAAAAACCCCTCTCAAACCAAGGTTTCAATTTACTTCATCACTTGACTAAAATAAATGCCTAAATATCTATTGGTTTCCCGATTTATAGTGACTTGGAAGTTTACCCCTAAATTATAATGTAGTTCAAGTCACACTTTAAACTATTGAGAATCAATACTTAGGCCTTTCAACTTAATAAGACGGCCACATGATAGCACGTGATCTAAAGTCTGTCCTTTAATAGAAAAGGAAAACTATATAATAGTCACTCAAATTTTTATTTTTTTTTCTCATTTTCACCCTGATATTTCATCTCTAACTCATCTTCCTCAACCTGATATCCGTCATATCTTCCACTTGGATTGGAACCTCTACCCTCGTATAAATCATGCATGGTTTTTTTTGGCATTTCTCACCTTCCCCAGCACTTATTGTAGGCTTTGGCTCTTGCTAGAATAATCTTCATCATTATTATCATCACCACCATTATACCAATTATCATAACTTAAGCTAATTTTTTGGCATAAATTAGTATTCATACTTCCTACTTGAATCGTTCTATAGATCTCTATTTCCAGTACAAATCTCTTCATTTTATTTGATATTGCCCTTTTGAAAATCCTAACAAAAATCAAATTATTTTGTTTTAAATTGGTTTTTTAGTTATCTGAGCTACTTGTATGGGTTGGGTAAAGCTCTTCTTGGGTTTATCATTGTCACTGGTTCTCTCTTTTGAACCTGATAGGAACACCTACTTGACGGGACCAAACAAGAATCCTTGCTTGATTGAACTAGGGCTAGGAATCTTGCCCAACCTGGATAAGGAAGCTCCACAAGAAACTAGCTAGAACAGGAGGGAGCCAAAGGAATCAAAGCTTTTGAAGGTGGCGACGAGATGTGAACGCCACACTATACTCCATGATGGTCATTGAAGAATTAATGGACCAGGGTTGATGGTATAGAATGATGGTGATTTCCTATTGCCAGGAGAGCAGAAGAAGAGGAAGAGATTATGTTAGACAAAGAAGAGGCGAAGGAAGTGGTAATGGAAGGGGCTGTTGCAGTGATAAAGGTGGAAGAAGAATAAGATAAAGGAGAGGAAGGATAAGACGTTGAGGGTGAGGATATGAAGGGGAGGCCAAAGTGCAAATAGAGGAGTACCAAGCGAGTAGAAGAAAGGCCATGTACAAGGAAACAAACACAAAGTTGCCACTATATTAAAGATGGATAGTGTTATGGTCATGTGCTCTCATATGAGGATTAGGATAAGTTAAAGAACTGAAGTGATTGATTTGTCAAAGTTTCGGGTTTGAATTGGTCCACTTTATAGCTTAGGGAAAATTTTCCGAGTTATCATAGTTTAGGAGACCAATAGGCATTTAGGCCTAAGGTAAACCAGGGTTTGCTCTTAGTTTACTCCTATTAAGTCCATGTTATGGAATATTATTTATAGTTTAGGAAACATAATAATCTTTCTTTATTCCTAGGGATTTACTTTCTTTATTCTTAGAGATTTCCTTTCTTGTATTCTCCTCCCATCTATTATATAAAGGTTGTGTGAGGGTCTTGTATGTATCAAGCCCTCTGTTTCTTCCTCTGATATTGTTTAACATGGTATCAGAGTTATAAACCCTAGTCTATCCCTGCTGTAGCCAGCACCAAAAACCATATTCACCTTTCTGTTTCCACTGCATACCCTTATCTCTACTCAACCAAACTGAAAACCAAAGACACGGCCACACCCAGGAGTCACCGGCGACCACAACAGTACCAGCGGTGTTGCCGGAAAACCTCCCATGCGCCGGCGAGTGGGCGTCACGCACTGCCGTCCTGTGACCTCTAGCAACGACACTCTAATGGATATACTCGCCTCTCTGTCCTAAACAAGTTTCTGGTCTTGATTCATGTCAATTATCACCAGAATTTGAGTTTTCTCGCCATCCAATGAGTCTCTTGTATGTTGCTGTGCATTGTCAGCAAAGTCTGTGATCTATTTATTCATCTCATCAAGGAGAATGTTAAATCCTGAGGAGAAAAATTTCTAATCAGTTATGGCCTCATAACCATCTGTTACTTTATCTCAGGAAGAATATACTAAATACTTGCAATATCAATCTGCATAGTAGGCCGCTTCTCCTCCCATGGCATCTGTCGTCCATCGAGGTAATCCAATAGCTTGTTATTCGTCTAGCCTCTCTAGAAATCAGTCTTGGGTATTAGACTCTGCTACCACTGACCATATTTCAGGTAAAATAGCCAATTTTGATCAAATATCTCCTCTAGCTTCACATCATAGTCAACTCACCATCACTGATGGATCTACCACCACCATTAAAGGTGTTGGATCTACTCGACCTTGTTCTTCTCTTACTTTACCCTTTACACTCTATGTTCCAAATTTTCCATTCAATCTTATGTCTGTGAGTAAACTGACCAAACAATTAAACTGTTCTATTAGTTTCTTTCATAATCATGTCATTATCCAAGATTTGAAGACTAAAAAGATGATTGGAGAAGGGCGTTAATCGAATGGAATGTACTATTTTGATAGATTGCATTCATCAGTAGCATGTCCTATTTCAGCTTCTCCTCTTCTAATTCATAGCCGCTTGGGTCATCCATCCTTGGAGAACCTAAAGAAATTAGTCCTGAACTTATGTTTAATCTCTACTTTGCAATGTGAGTCTTGTCAGCTTGGGAAGCATCATCGTGCTCCCTACTTGTCTCAAGTCAATAAACGAGTTGATAAACCTTTTATGCTAATTCATTCAGATATTTAGGGTCCTAGCCGTACCAAGTCTAAATTGGGATTTCAGTATTTCGTAATTTTTGTTGATGATTTCTCTTGAATGACCTGGTTATATCTAATGAAAAATCGTTCAGAGTTATTTTCTATCTTATGTGCCTTTTGTGCTGAAGTTCAAAACCAGTTTCACACCCGAATCAATATTCTTCGTAGTGATAATGCAAAAGAGTATTTCTCTAACTCAATCTCTAGTTACATGCAGCAACAGAGTATACTCCACCAATCCTCCTGCCCATACACATCTCAACAAAATGGAGTAGCCAAGAGAAAAATCCAACACATTGTTGAAATGGCTTGTACCCTATTAATTCATATGAATGTACCCAAAATTTTTTGGGGAGATGCTGTGCTCACTACATGTTTTCTTATCAATCATTTGCCATCTTCTATCCTTACGAGTAAAATTCCTTTTTCAAATCTTTTTCCATGTCAAGCTCCATTTTCTGTTATTCCTCGTATATTTGGTTGTGTTTGTTTTGTCCATCAAAACTAGGCTGGCACAGATAAATTAGACCCTAAATCTCTAAAATGTATTTTCCTTGGATACTCTGGGTTGCAAAAAGGGTACAAGTGTTTTAGTCCTTCCCTAAATCATTTTTTTGTTTCTGCTGATGTTACATTTTTTGAAACCACACCATATTTTTCTAATACTCAGTCCGTGTCTTCTGATACTGATGACTGTTTGCCCTTGCCCTTTGTACCTATCGCTCCTACCAATATTAATGTTCCAGTAACTGTTTCTGCTCCTTCAGATGTCATTCATGATAACAATCTGGCTCCTTTAGAGCATCTTTCTCATCCTGATTTACAGGTCTATACTCGACATCCTCGTCAAGAAGTACTACCACAAGATTCACGCTTGTCTCCACTGCTTTCATCTTCAACTCTACTGCCTGATGATTTAAATATTCCAATTGCCCTTCACAAAGGAACAAGGTCTTGTACACTTTATCCTATCTCGAATGTGATCTCTTATAATTCATTATCACCATCATACTCTGCTTTTGTCTCTTCCTTGTCTTCTATTCCTTTGCCTAAGTATGTTTCAGAGGACTTGTCTCACCCTGGATGGAAGCAAGCCATGGAGGAGGAGATGTCAGCTTTGCGGGTTAATAATACATGGGATTTAGTTCCTCTTCCACATGATCAAACAGTGGTGGGTTTTCGGTGGGTGTTCAATGTTAAAGTTCACCCTGATGGTACAGTTGATCGATTGAAAGCTCGTCTGGTAGCTAAGGGATATACACAGGTATACGACATGGACTATTTAGAGACGTTTTCTCCAGTAGCCAAAATGACTTCAATATGAGTTGTCATTGCATTGGCAGCCACAAATCAGTGGCCTTTACATTAATTAGATGTGAAGAATGCCTTCCTCCTTGGTGATCTTGAGGAGATTATTTTCATGGAGCAACCACCTGGGTTTATTGGTCAGGGGGAGACTGATCTTGTCTGTCGCTTAAACAAGTCTTTGTATGGTTTGAAATAGTCACCATGAGCATGGTTTGGTCGCTTCAGTGCAGTTGTTATAAAGTTTGGTTTACAGCAATGTAGCGTCGATCACTCCGTCTTTTATCAACACTCCAGAACTGGTAAAATTATTATGATTGTCTATGTGATGATATTGTTATCACTGGTGATGATAATGTTGGTATCCAGTCCCTGAAATCCTTCCTACAAATGAAATTGCAGACAAAAGATCTTGGTTCATTAAGATACTTCTTAGGTATTGAAATAGCAAGGTCCAAAATGGGGATTTGCTTGTCTCAAAAGAATTATGTCCTTGATCTTTTAAAAGAAACTGGTTTATTGGGAGCCAAGTCAGTTGATAGCCCTATGGAGCCAAATGTCAAGCTTGATGTAGATAAAGGGAAATACTTGGAGGAACCTACCAGGTATCGAAGACTTGTTGGCAAATTAAATTATCTAACTGTCACTCATCTAGATATTTTATTTGCTACGAGTGCAGTAAGTCGGTTCATGGACTCTCCTCGTACTAGCCACCGGGATGTAGTAGTTAGAATTTTGAGATACCTTAAAGGAGCACCAGGACGAGGTCTCCTTTATCAAAATTGTGGTCATGCTCAAATTCAAGGATACACAGATGCTGATTGGGCAGACTCCTATGATCAACGGTATACTTCAGGTTACTGTGTATTTATGGGAAGAAACTTGGTGTCATGGAAAAGCAAAAAACAAAGTATTGTTGCAAGGTCAAGTGCTGAATATGAGTATAGGGCAATGGCGTATACTACATGTGAACTAGTTTGGTTAAGGCATTTTCTCATGGAGCTTGGTTCCACACACTTATCTCCTATGGAATTAATATGTAATAATCAAGCAGCCATCCATATTGCATCAAATCCTGTTTTCCATGAGAGAACTAAACATATCAAAGTTGACTGCCATTTTGTTCGTGAGAAGCTTCAAGAAGACTTGATCAAGACCCCGTATGTCAAATCAAAAAATTAACTTGCTGACTTATTCACTAAAGCTTTCAAAGGGTCTAAAGTAAAGTCTATACGTGACAAGCTTGGAGCTTATGATATGTATGCTCCAGCTTGATGGGGAGTGTTATGGAATATTAATTATAGTTTAGGAAACATAATAATCTCTCTTTATTCCTAGGGATTTACTTTCTTTATTCCTAGAGATTTCCTTTCCTTGTATTCTCCCCCCACCTATTATATAAAGGTTGTGTGAGGTCTTGTATGTATCAAGCCCTCTGTTTCTTCCTCTGATATTGTTTAACAGTCCATACCATTGTGTTAGAGTATTCTCCACCCTTTACAAACTTATAATTTTTAAATGTAAGGAAAGCTCAAACTCATCCCAATACTGACTCTGAAAAATTACTGAGTACATATTAGGCACATTTGGTTGTCAACTCATCACACATTTCCATCATACAAGTGAACTTTTTTGCTGTGCACTTACCTCTATTCAAATGAAGAGCTGTAAATAACTGCAATGTTTAATTTGACTTTACAATAACTATTATAAGGAAAAAGATTACACCTAACTTATAGAACCCTTATTTTTGTCTAGAAGACTTAATTATAAAAACTTCACAAGCCAAAAAAAATCTATGGAATGCAATAGGCAGCCAAAGTTTAGAAAAAAAAAACATTTCTCATTATTGATTTCAGCTAATTATCAAACAACCAAGGTGCCAATAAAAAACCAAAATAAAGTCTAGTGAATGACCATCATTTTACATTAAAGGCAAGGGAAAATCAAATTCATACTTGATGAGATCTTTGTATCCAAATGTCTCTACAGCACTAAAGAGCCTAGTGTGATGCTTGTTCAACCTTCTGTATTAAACACCAATAGTCAACCAGAAACATAGATCTTGAATGCTTATAAATTTGGATGGCCTAACAAAATGATGCCAAACCATAACTCATATCTGTTTTGTCCTAAAATTATATACTAGCTTGATCAATGGTAGTTTTGGGTTGAAAACCATAACACATTCCTAAACACCACACAAACCTACAAAAAAAAAAGGTTACTAGATTGGCAGTACAATGGCTACTTAATTGGCCAATTAAACAATGCAAATGTCAAATAGATAAAAAAACGAACTCACTAACCTCAATTATTAGAAGAAATGTTTAAACAACAAACAAAACCATTAAAAGGACTACAAATGTACCTAAAAAGTGCGAGCTCTTGAATCGATTAAGAGAAAGATAGGATCTGTTGGAACAGTAGTAGATAGTGAAATTTATCTATAAATAGAAGCTTGCTTCCTTTATTTCAAAACAAAATTTGTTTAAATGTATTGATGTATGCATTTACTATGTAGGATCAAAATTAACATTGACTTCATTGGTTTCTTGTAAAGCTTAAAAAATTCAATTTCATCCCACATGATCATAGGAAAACTTGGTTCAAGGGCACAATTGGAAAATTGGTGTAAATAGTACTAAATTTCTTACCCTATAATAAAAAATTTACCACGTGTCCGTACCATATCGCATCTATTAAGTGAAAAGTTCAATTAGTCCTTAAGTGTATCTTGTTATTTATATATATATATATATATATATATATATATATATATATATATATATATATATATATATATATATATATATATATATATATATAATGGATGAAATTGAAACTTTGAACAAAGACATGATATAGACTAGAACGGATGTTAAAGTTGAGTGAATCAAGGTTAATCTTCCAGTATTACTAAGCATCCACCATTTCTAATTTTCCAGTTGAGCTTTGATTTTATCAGCCAAGAAATGGAAGAATGCAACCATAGATAAATCTTGACAAAATGGGGCTCCTAAATAATTCATAATACCATTATTGATTTGGAATATGAGTAATTGACAGAATCCCCCCTTCAATAGCATTCAGACTTTTTGACTAAACATCCATTTTGATATCCTAAAATTGACCTCTTGGCTTGCAGCAACTGAATATAGGTTCAGCTCATTTTGAAGGGTCCAAATAGTATCCTTGAAAGGATAAAAAAAAAATTAGACAATCATTGGAAAATAAAAAAAAATAATTGATAATAAGACCATTCTGATAGCCGAAGAACTATTGCCCATAAGACCTTCGGATTGGCAGACCTGACACCACCCTCTGAAACGCCCTATGACCAACCTCAGTATAGTTCTAGGCACCACCCTCGAATGATCTCATAACCAACCTCAGAGACAAAAGCCTACCACCCTTGGTAACAGAAATGCCTCCTGAACACGGTCTATGCCTCTGATAGGCTTTCCCTAACCACCTTCAGAGATGATTCTACACCTGAAGGGGGTCTCAAGTCCCGAAGTGTCCTAATGGAAGATGACAAACACAGTTTTGAGGAACCACTAACAAGAACTTTGCATACATCCCTACCCTCTGAGCATAACCACCTATGAACAACTGGAGACACCTCTCCCCAAAGTACAGACCGAATGTCCAGCAAATCTGGCTGACCACATGCCCTAATCTGCTCAATTCATGTACAATGGTCTTTTCCTCTAAGCCCCTTATACATACTTAGGAGGCTCCTAGGCAATACAAAATAGAAACACCTTCTTTCTGCTCTCTACTCTTGGCAGCCTCTCCCACATATACTGACTTGGGCATCGAAGATCCCTTTCCTGGAAAACACTCTAGGGAACTCCAAACCCATGTTCTTCAAGTGTTGCAGATATCATTCAGGCAATGTTCTACCAGAGGTCCAATATATCCTTCATTGAAAATGTCCTTAAGCATCACATTCGACTAGCCTTCAATCCTGGAAAAGAACTTGAAGTCTGAAAAGCTGAAAGATGACTAGAGAAAGCTTCAGCACAGAGGATGAACAAGTAAGGAGATAGGGGATCACCTTGAAAATTGCCTGCTTTTGGAGAAGACCACTTTGTGGTACAACATGTATGCACACATTTTGTATGTAAAATTACACTTTGAAATCAATTTCTATGCAAAATACAAGTTGAAATTTAAAACATAGATTTTTTAGGATTGAATTTCAAGTACCCTTATCACGTGTACAAACCTCTAATTAACACTCTGAGCTTTTGGTGAAGACCAGAGCAACTTCTTCATGAACACAAACTCCAGAATTTGTCTTGCATGAAAATGAACCGATGTTCCTGCCATTTCTTTCGATTTAGGACTTTTCGTTGGACTCCTTGGACCTGGGAGGCTTCCAGTAATGTCCACTATTTCTTGCCCTTTTCCTTGGAATTTGACTTGATGCAGTAAAAAATGAATCCTTCACAATTCCTACCAGTTCTACTAGATCTGAACTATAACTTGATGTTACACCATCCCACAATCATTGTGTTCCTTGCTACATCCTTTAAATCTAGTCTTGAAACTGAAATATGATCTTCCTTGAACTTGATTTCTCATCTTGCTAGGTGTTTGTGCTTGATCGGCTTACAGAACTGTGAAAAGCTTCTTGTAGAAAATTTTTCCTTCACCTTAGTTTTACTTCTCCAATTTGTTTGTTGTTGTTTTTTAACCTAAAGGGGATATTTATAGATGTAGAGAGTATGTGGTTTGGTTCATAAAAATCACATGTAACAATTATCACTTAATTATCTCTTATATTTATCTTAAGAAATAATTACAATTATAATTATCAATTTTAATTATCTAAGAAAGATACTTGAAAAATAATTTTCTAGAAGTTTCTAGATATTTTGTTCATGTGCACTACTCAATCTTTTGGGTTTTGGATTTTTTAAATACATTTAGTAAAAATGGGTTTTGATCCAAATAGAACAAGGATTTTTCATTTGAGGCCTTTGGTTGCATATTTTTTGGGCTTCAAAAATTATACTTCTTGCACTTGTAATTTCCAAATTCAATGGATTTTTGAATTTTGGATATTAATCTTAAAATGGGCTAAACATTTTATTTGCGTTTAACTTATTTTTCACTCAATAAAATTTTGATGTCTACACAGCCATTTACCAAGATTGAGGACAAATATTGCGTTATCTGGTGGATCTAGTTTTTAAAAAATTTCATTGATCTTAGGACTTTTTTTTCTTTAAGAAACTATTGAAGACGATCGAATGCCTTCCAAATGTCTAGTTTAAGAAGTAGTTTGTAACCTCTGGGTCCGCTTTACGCATTGGTTTGCTTGATAGCTTGAAGGATTCAATAATATTTTCCTAGATACATATCTCCGGGACAAAAGTAGGGTGGCAAAATTTAACCTGACCTGAAAACCTAGACCGGCCCACCTGAACCCAAACCTGACCTAACCCGATTTGACTAGAAAAGTCAATGGTACGAACTCGATTGTACCCAATTGAACCTAAACCCAAACCTGATTAAAGTGAAACCCGAATGACCCAAACCTAGAATAACCCGAACCCAATTTGGACTAAACCCGAATTGACTCGAATATGAAATAACCCGAACTTGAAATGACCCAAACCTGAAAAGACCCGAATCTAAACCCGAAAAGACCTAAGTCTAAACCTTATGAGATCATCAGATTTTGCCTTAAAATTTTATCAGATTTATTTCAAACTCTCGAGAATTGACAAATTTACCCCAAAATTTTCAATTTTGCCTAGAAGTTTCTAAAAATCTTCAATTCACACCCAAACTCTTTCATTTCACTTACACTAACCTCAAACAACTTTTAGAACTCCAAATTAGTACCTAAACTAAATTAATTCCTATATTTACCCTAAATAATGATTCTAAATTCCTAAAAAATTATAAATTAAAAGTGACAACATAATTTAAATATTTAATCCTATCAACTTTTTAAGTTCCAAAATGACTGAGTTCATAGTTCCATTTTTATTTTAGTCACTCATAAAAATTGTAATATTGGTATATGAACCTTTCAAATATTTGCATCAAAAATCAAATTCTTTAATTTAAATTTTAGCAAAATCTAAATAAAAAATTGAATTAATCCGGTTATTTCAGCTTATGCACCAACAACCCGATTAGACTAGAATATCAACCCGAATCTAACCTAAAACCCAAATAACCCGATTTGAAGTTACTCGAGACAGAAATTGACCCAACCTAAATTAAACTTGAACCTGAAGTCTACTTAACCTAAACCCAAAACACGCGACCTGAACCCGAATTGATGCTAACCCTGCTAAACCCAAACTTGAATGACTTAACCTACCCAATTGCCATCCCAAGACAAAAGCACTCTGAAACTTCAAAACTAGAGAAAGGAAAACCATTTTTAGTCTATTAGTTATGGTTTTTTCAATTACCTTATGTAGGGTATTGTGTAGACTTATAGGCACGAAATCTTCAAGCATTTGTTATGAAAGTATGATTTATTTTGTGAAGAAGGGCCCCACCATTCAAGAATGAAAGAGTAGCTTTTATAATAACATCTCCCATAATATGCCAGTGCTTTTTTAAAACCATTGGAGAAATACATCTGGGCCAAGAGCTTTAAAGTTAGCTAACTCAAATGTTGCCTTTTTAACTTAAGCTCGAGAGAAATTAGTGTACAAAAAAATGTACTAATGGTTAGAAATAAACCTTGTGATAGTGTAACAAAGCACTTGTTGAGCTGCTTCTCGATGGATCATGTTACTATCATACATGTCCACAAAGTAAGAGCGAATGTGGTGTCTAATGTCCCCCTTTTCATAAATCCAGATATCATCAAACAATTTTAAAGCTAAGAACCTAGATTTGATCTGCTTGCATTTTGTTGAAAGTGAAAGACTTGAGTATTTTTGTCACCTAAAGCAAGCCAATGACTCCTTGATTTTTAAGCCCATAAATGCTCTTGATCAGCTAAAGGAGAAACATATTGACATTTCAAGGAATTTACCAAAGCATGATTACTCAAAATGTGTGAGGATTGTTGAGCCTGAATTAATTATTTCTCAAGCGCTTCAATTTGATGTCTAATATTTCTGCCAAAAGACTTATTTTGTTGACGAAGAGTAGGAACTATTGCGAGCATTTTAAGGCAACCTGAAACATCTTAAAGCCCCGAATATGATAGCACTACAAAGACTTAATAAGCTATTCATACTTGGGATATTGAAACCAAAAAGCTTCAAATCTTCTTGGACGATAATACTAAAGTAGGAGAGGAATCTAATAGTAGAAGGGCATGGTCAGATCTTTGAATGCCTTATTGCAAAATGCATTATCTAAAACCTTATAAATGACATCCTAACCTTGCTAAAAGTTGGACCATGTGTAGAGAGAGCCACTACTAAGTCTAATTAATTCCAACTCCCCAATGAAAGATTGTAAGAATTTAGCTCCTAGGCATATGTTAGGACCATTAGATACTTGGCTTAGGCCAAGAATAAAAAGAAACACCAATTTAAAATATGAGGGACTTGATTGAAAGTAAGGATGAGGATGTAAATGAAATTATGGGAACTTGAAGGGTGAAACTGCACCATGCAAATAAGTGCATGGACAAAGGTGGAATTAGACCAATTTTGGTTGACAAAAACAAATTCGCTGGTCAAGAATTGCGGCTTCTTCCAAATTAATTTGGTCATGGGTTAATTACCACTTTGGACTATATTAATGAAAGCTTGGCAATTTGAGCCATGAGTTAAGAATAGAGCCAAAATAATCCTACATTTTAATGGCTAAAGTGTGCACATGGAAACCTAAGGGGGGAAAGTGTCACATTTAGAGTACTTAGGGACCAATGTTGACATTGAGCCAAAATGTTGAATAGGTGTACAATTTCATTTAATGCGCCAGAAATCCTTTGCTCTTTGCTGCTTGTTGAACGAAAACGTCTGCCATTCCTCATTAATGCGTTGAACAAATGAAAATCATTTGTCTTGCGCCCATTAATGCGCCAGGAGCCATTTATACGCCTAGCCTTCGTTATTTGCTTGGGTTGGCTGAAAACGAAACAGAGCTTCGGCATTTCCTCTGGTGCGAAAAGGCTACCTGGCCGAAAAAGGAAGAGAAATGAAAAAGGAAGAGAAACGAAAGAAAAGAGAAGAGAAAAGAGTTCGGCTCTTACGCATTAGGCTAATTGGCCGAGAAAACAAAAAGGGGTTCAAAGCTTGTTGGAAGGAAAGTTGGAGTTCTTGCCGTGCTATTGTTGAAGTTGAAGTTTGGAAGAGAAATCAAGCTTGGATTAAGAAGGTAATGCTCATAATCACTTGTCTTTCTTGGTAATTTTCCATGGACAAGTGATTATGAAAGCTAATTGAAGGCTTATTGTGTTAGGCAATATATATTGAACTTCGGCCTTAGTTACTCGAGCAACGGAGAGCTCAAACTTTGATTGTGAGGTAGGGTTCACTAACTACTTGACTTCTTGGTAGTATACCATGATTCAAGTGTTTAGAGTAGCTAAGTGATGGTTAAATTTGCCAAATGACCTTAGTTACTTGATGGGCTATTGAGATTGATTCGGTTATGGTTGTTAATTAGCTAATTGACTATGGACATGTGCTAGAAATGCTAGTGAATGTGGCCATTTTGCTAGACATTTCGGAGCTCTAGAGGAAGTGGAGTTTATGGTGGAGTTTTGTGTGCAAAAGTGCACAATGGCACATGTTATGGTACTTGGCCAAATGGTCTTTGTGGTGTGTGTGTGTGTCCATTGTGTGCTTGAGTGATTCTTTGTGCATGCTAATCCGTGTATTGATGATTATATGTATTGGTATATTCTTTTTGTGTTTTCCATGTTTTCATGTCTTTCTTGCAGGATAAGTAAGCTTGTGGAGATTAAGTCATTGGACTTAACTAAATAGACCTTATAGGGTCGTTTGTGAAACCCTACTGAGTAATTGTTACTCATTGCCCATACATTTTGTTTCAGGAAAGGACATACAGCTTGAGTAGTTGCTTGAGTTGCTAGTTTGTGTGCTAGTTAGTACACTATTTGCTCGAGGTATGTGCCAACTGAATCTTGGCTTGAATACTTATATTACAAGTCTTATGGCTTAAGGCTGAAACTTATGTTCTAAGTTTGCAGGCTTTTGTAGTTGTGGGACCAGTCTAGGTACAGGAAGGATGTGTGGACTTGGACCCAGGTTATGGTTGGTATGTTTCGGTTGGTTTTGTGAGTGTGCTGCTGTTCTGTACACTTAGGTTTCTTTTAAGAAACTAAGGTATATGGCTTGTAACCTTAACCTTGGCTACTTTGGGTTTATAGCATCCTTGGATTGTATCCAAGCTGGTGATGCTGGACATTGGGCTATTTTGCGTATATATATATATATATATATATATACGGCCTCGCTTGTACAGAGGTTATGTGCCAAGTTATGTTAAGATTATGAGCTTGTGATTATGTTTCATGAAGCAGTCTCTTGAGTACTTATGATTGACCGAATGTACATGTGCATGGAAACTTGATTTTTCAAACTGCAAAGATGTGGGCTTCTTGGTTGTCATTCATGAAAGTAGCACACTTGATGAGCACACATCCTAGACACTTAACAGATTAAGTGTATGCCTTGCTTGCGTTGCAAGTTAGAGGTTGGGCCCTACTTAAGCTGCAGGTTGTTGCTCTACATAACTCATAAGCCTCCTGGGACATATCCCAGCTCTCAGTTTAAGAAAATAAGGTTTTAAACAATAGGGAGTTATTAACACCTGGTCTTAGGTGAAATCAATTGAATCTTAGGTAATTTTGGTGAGTGTTATGAGAGTGCACAGGCTGGGGCCTGTGTGGGATGTGACAGCATAAATGTGCATTTCTGCCATATTTCTCAAGAGAAGATTGAACTTGGTTGAAATCACCGGTGAGGAGCATAGTTCCATCACACTAAGAGATTACTTCTTGAATCGAACACCAAGTTATTCTTTGAAATTGAACAAGCGGATGGCCATGTACACATCCCATATACCAAGAACCACCCCTATCATTTACAACAGCCAATAAAATCATATGAGAGTCTTAATGAAGCACTGAGAATGTGATCTCAGATGACTAATCTATTCATAAACCTCTACTACATCCAATAGAATCAACAAAGAAGGAGTTTCTGAAACCTAAATAAGCTAGCTTATTATTAGCTGAATTGCCATCCAGCTTAATTTCCATTAAATACAAAAACTTGTGCTGATTATTCCTTATTAAGGATGTTAGATGGTGAACTATCATTGACTGCCCCAAACTACGATAGTTGAAACTTAAAATCCTCATTTTTCCATTGAGGTTTGATGTGGGACAAACCTCAAAAGTCCTTGCTCATTGCTAAAGGTCTGAGCAATCAGCCTCTAAGTAGCAACTAATTATATCTTCAAACTTGAAGATGCCTCATCCACAAAAGGTTGTTCCTTAGAGAAAGCTTTTGGAGAAAGTTCAATTATTGGAGGCTAAAAATTGCAAAAGTAATGGTGAAACCAATTTACACCACTTCAGGGGGTGTAAATATCCATAATCTTCAAATTATCTTCTTATAGGCTTTCTAGCCTTTTTTGACTTCATCTCATAATGACAAGGCCACCATACTTGCCCTTAATGTTTATCTGGAGGCTCTGAGGGTACTAGACAAATAAAGTCCCCAAGTGGTAAGGGCAAAAGTCTCTGGCCCTTTTCCCTCTTTCCTTTCACTGGGAACTCGAATGACCCTCATTCAAAAGATAAGTACACTAATCAGGAATTGTACTAGCCAACTTACTTTCAAATACCTATCACATTTACTGTTCGCTGGTGAGTGACTAGTATATTCAAATTCTGAGCTCCCAAAGCTTAAATTGGCATGCTGCTTCTTAGTCTTTGGAGAAGTAAGAGTTATAGCTGCTTTTCCATGAGGGATAGGATCAATCACTTTCCTCGACGAAAAAAGATTGTAAAAAGATGTCAATAGGCCTTATATGTTTGTTGGAAATCTTCAAAATTAATCAACCAATTTTGGTATGGTCTTAGAGAAGCAAAATATGATGATCATTAGTTGGAATTGCTCATTCACCTCACTAATGTTATATTTACTTTCCATATTGTCTACACCATCAACTATCATGGAAATCAAAGAGTTGATACCTTGGGCCTTCCAATTATTAGAGGTAGATCTTCCTAGTACAGGATAGTGAGATTGAGTATGACCTATACAATCATAATTGTTATAGATTTTAAGGACTCTTTCGTAAGTGACGTCAATCCAATGCTAGGTCCCTTGATTGTCCTCTAAAAACAAGCCCCACAACAGGGGTTTATTTACATCAATCTAGACCTTCACTCAAAGAAAATTCCAATTATGATACACATTATTTTGCAGATCAATCTCCATAGGAAAATCAATTTTGGTAGCAATGAAATGAGCTGTGGCTGGTGTCATATACGTGGGAGGAAGGTTGTGGATTCGTACCTAAATAGATGCCAAGTTGAAGTCATGTGCATCATAAGGCAAGTGTGGCTGTAACTTTTTTATCAAGACCATTGCCCCGCCAAAAGTCCATGGAGCCTATTCATCAAATTGCCCTAAATCCAAGCACAAAGGAACTAGGACAAAAAACCTACTTTTCCCCACAACTGCAAGGACTTTAGTAGTTAAATTACCTTGCCAGAAATTAGTAATATGCTGCTGTATAAAATTCTGACAATAAACCGCCTTAATAAGCACACAATGATGCAGCAACTCACAATTTTCCATTGTGAATTCAAAATCCAGGGAGAAAACCAATTGACTATTACAATTGTTGAAGCCAGAACCAGGATTAGAAAATTAATGACATGAAGGTAGGAAAAGACGCAGTAACCGAGTCAACGGAGCTTGAAATTCCACCTTAGAAGCTCAAGACGAAGCAAAAGGTGGAGTAACCAAAGTGATTGAGAAGTACACTACTCCATTCGAATGGCAGAAGAACCAACAGAAAACCAAGAAGATTCGTCCACAATGGAAGTAATAGCAACAGAGTATTACCGCGTATGGTGAAGCGAATTCTCAACAATTAGGGTCGCCTTTCAAAAGCGGTCACACCAGCTAGGGTTCCATCGTCCCAGCAATTATCGAACTTCAACTTTAAGAGCCCAGACCAAGTCACTGGTGGAACGGCTAGAGCTAACAGAGAAATGAACTCTCACTTTGATTGCAAGAGAAATAGACAACTTCGATTGGAAGACGAGGAGAAAAAGGCACCGATGAAGAAGCAACGGGGATGAATTAAACTGAGAAACCGGAGACCGGAACTCACTTGTCCAAACGGCAACAGATCGCAGCTGAAGATGACGAGAATCACGATCGATGAGGGACTGGGAACCCAGGAATAAGGGCACGTGAAATCACGCATTTTTCCTCTCTAGAAAAAGTTCTACTTCTACTCTGATAGGTAATAAGGAGTTAACCTTCGGGGATTGAAAAACCATAAAACCACGGTCTTCCCTTTGCACCTGCTGCAAGAATTATTACCCTCCTGGAACTGAAAAAATTGCTAAAGTGATTATCAACAAAAAATTAAAAAATGCAGTATATCGCTATACTGCTTACCATGAGTAAATGGGACGGAGTATAAATATTTTTATATTTTTTCATTTTTTTGGTACCAAATATTACTGTATAACACAGTATTTCACGATATGTTACATACTGGTCACTTTTTATATACATTTTGTCAAAAAAAAAAAAGCTTTGGTATATCATAAATACTGCAAGGTATATACTACAGTATTCTATTTTTCATTGACATATGTGAGATATTATTTTTTATCATTTTACACCAAAATATAATACTTTGAGTCACCTAGAAACTCAATGTGGTATTAGACAATGTATTGTTATTATTAAAGTATTATTTCTTTTTTTCTCTTATATCAATCAATTAGTTTTTTTTTTTTGCTAAGTAATATTGATCTTGCTCTATATATAAAATTTTTTATGTTTTTATGTATAAAAATATCTTTTATCATATATATTTTATTTATATTTGACAAATTATAATGAGAAAAACAAGAATACATATAGAAATGTGTCAAAACAATTTACTTTATCTTAAAATAATATTTTAACATTTATTTATTTTTTTTTATAAAAACGGTAACGGCATGTGACATGGTATACCAAATTGTATACCTTAAAAATATAGAGTATGGTATACCTAACGGTTATGGTATTTAACACCTTGATTATCAATTGTTGTTTATCTATAGTAAACCATTTTATATGTACAATCTAGTCCCTAAAATTTAATCTTTGCCTTATTTCTTTTTAGAGAATTAGTTAAACTTTAAAAGGTTTTCTCCTATTAGTAATTAAAGATTATTGTTAAGATCTTTTTAGACTATCACCCAAGTCGCATATTGATCGTAAGACCTGTTGTTGAAGTAAAAAGGTAGTAAGATCGAGTGAAACATTGATAGATAAGTAGTAAAGCTATTAATAATAATCGATATTTAGTGATGGATAAAATATTTAGAAATTTGACTAGGTCTACTTTAAAGAGACAAAAAGAAGAAAAAATTATGCAGAATGGAAAAATAAAGAACTCACAAGCTGTATTAATCAAAGATGTTAAAAAGAAATAAGGAAATTGGAATATTCCTAAGGTTGATAGATGTGATGTTTATAAAAAATGAACTTTTAATCTAAGAATGAATTTTGTCATTAAAATTGTAGAAAATATTGTTCTAAAAATGGAAGAAGACCATAAATTTGAATTGTTTTCAAAATACATAATCAAAGATCATCTAGAAAATCACCATAATTATTTGCATGTTGGACTTGTGCAAATTGCTTTGAAACCGTTAACGAGAAATGGGTTGAACACTTCTGTGATACTTGCCTTAAGAAATTGTAGACATAATAAATTCTTTGATTTTCTGTTAGGCATTGTAGAATCAAGTTTGCATGATGAACCAATTTATTTTAATTTCTACCCAAATTTCACCGTTTCCTTAAAAGATCCTCACTTCATGAAAGCCTTAACTGCAAATATCATGACATCTGGTTTTGATATGCTAGAAGGTTTTCAGAATCTTGCTTTGGTTTATAGGATCTATTACAAAGTAATGAAAACATAGATTGAGCCTAATTCCTTTGAATTTGATACACGAGGAGAAACTCTATTTCTAAAAGGCAATGCAGAAAAGAGTCATGTTGTCATTCCAAAACCAATTAAATTGAAGGACATCAATATGACAACTCTCCTAGTCAACGAGTGGCTTTGACCTGGTAAGTGTGCTTTATTTAAATTTTTTCACTTACGCACCTCAAGTTAGCACCTAATTAAGCAAGAAAGACAAGCTAAGTAAAGTAAAGGTAAGTTTCTAAATGTGATTTGGCACCTAAGGGTCAAAAAGGTAAAATGGTAATTTTGACCCAAGCTAGTGGCATGGCTGCATTTTATGAAATTAGGGTCAAGTAATGGATTTTGACTAATTAAGTTAAGACCATGAGTTAATCTAGCTATTAGAACCATCATTTGAAAGAAAAGTGAAAAATTGCACTAAATGTTTAATTGAGCCATTTATGTCTTAAGTAACTTAAGTGTCCAAGAGGGTAAGTGTAAGAGGCTTATGACCAAGGAGGGATGGTTTTGGGTGTATGTTTAGTGGCCAAAGTGAAACAAAAAGGAACTTGAGAGCCAAAAGACAAGAAAACAAGAATTATGCCTTAGTAGAGTGGTTGGGATATTTTGGCAAGTGTTGACTTCCATTTCCCATTCCTTTCTTCCTTAATTTCATAGCTCTCCCTCTTTAGCAGCTTGTTTGCTACAAACCTCTCAAATCCCACAAATTTCCAGCAAATTTGAAAGTCCCAAGGTGAATTCAAGAAGCCTCCAACTCATTCTTTGTGCATTTGCTGCATTTTAACTCTTTGTTGCTTGTTTTGGGCATAAACCCCAAGGTAAGCTTCTTGGTTTGGTTTGAGTTGGTTCTAAGTTGATTGAATAGCTGGAATTGGCCTTGATTTAAAGTTCTTAGCACCATATCACGTTGGTTTTACGTTTGGAACACAAGAGAGCTAGGTTGAGCTCAAGTGTGCTTGTGATGCTTGTTCTTTGTTCTTGCTTTGTGGCTAAATTTGAAGTAAGGTTTTATTGTAATTTAGCTCAAACAATGATTAGAAATGCAGTATTACATGTTGGAATGAAGTAGAAACAAGACCCATGTGAATTGGCTTTGGGGATTGAGAGATTAAACAAGTTTTGTGCAAGATCGCACATGGTCGTGCAATGCTGGAAAGGCACTGGCAATTTGCCACCATTGGCAATGTGTCACCAACAACTTCCTAGGAAACACACCGCTAAGGCCCAAGTCCCTTAAGCTCGGGGCACCTTAAGCATGTCTCAATCTCTCGGTTAACATCTATAGGCTATTCTAAGATGTTCTGTCACTTCGGTTAGGCCTAAAACTCATTCCTAAGTTGAGAATTATGCATTATTTAAGTGGTTGCTAAGTGGTGTGGTTAAGGTAGGGCTAAGTATAATAGCTAAGGGGGTAAAAGTTCTCAAGTTACTAAAGGAGCACTAAGGGGATTAAGGCGGGTTTCGTAGTCTTTGTTGGCCCAAGTGATAAGTCTTAGACCTTTGGGGAAATGAAGAGGAAATGTAAGAAGATCCCAACCAAATATTGTGGTTTGGTAAGCAAGCCACTAAGGAGCTCTAAGCTAAACTCCAAGAGCTTGGCAAGTTAAACCGCATAAGATGGCTACCTTGCACAATAAGTTAAAGGACCCATAAGGGGGTGACGGCGTACTCTAGGACCCATAAGCCGGACTTAAAGAAGGTAAAGGATTCAGGATACGAGGGCCAGTGTCTCAAGTAGCTCCGCTGTTTAAGCTCACGGCAAGAGTATGACACCTAAGGTGTAAAAAGTCCCAAGGAATGTGTATGTTGCATATCATGCATTCATGTTTTTCATATCTTTTATGTTATTTGTTTGTGTTGATTATTGGTTGTTTGTTTGTTTGTTTTAATGTCATATTTGCATGCTTGCTTGCTATCTTCTTTGCAGGTATCCTAAGGAACCTTGACTGAGTACATTTATATACTCATTCCCTCAAGTTTGTTGTGCAGGTTCTAACATTGGGTCAAACAACTAAATGGATAGTTGGGGGCTAAGTTTCCCCTTTTGCAGGTATTCATTTACTTGAACCCTTGAAATTTTAAGGTTACTTGAGAAACAAGCTTTGTATTAACTAAAGGTTGTGTATTTATAGTTTAAAGGCTCAGTGGTACACAAGGATAAGAAAAGGCTTGCACTTTGAGCTAGATAGCTTAGAGTTAGGGCTCAAGTGATGGATCTTGGTTCAGAATTTTGCCTTATACATATATAGTACCTTGTGTACTAAGACATTGCCTCTAATATGATACATTGTGGTGTTAAACCATTAAGTTACTTTTGGGTGCTTGCTAATGTTAGAGTGTGCACAAACTATTACTTGAAGTTGAGGTATCTAGTATTTTATTGTCTTGGCACGTTTTAAGTATGTTTTAAATAGAATGCTCGAGCGATGTTTTTTTAAATGGTTTATTTTTTTTTTCTTTGCTAGGACAAATGCATGCATGTCTTCTTGCAAGGTAGGTTAAGCAACTAGTTGCATGTAAATTGTCTTAATCTACCTACGAGTTAGCCAATAGTAACTAATTGGGATTACAGTCCCAAAAGGCCTACAAGTTAAGCAAGTTCAAGGCACTAGGACACCATTCCATGACAGTTTGGTATCAGAGTAGGTCAATGGTCTTAGTAGAGGCAATAAGTGAACTACGATATAAGTGTTCCTTATGTTAATTGTGGTTAGTACTGCTTGTAAGTTGCTTTCGATGCAGTCTTCTAGCTTTGGTTGCTGGTATCATGGTGAACACTCGGTCTGGTGCTGTTGCTAAGACTCAAGCTCCTAGTATGGAAACTAGTGACCCTAATGGGATAGATTTGAGAAAAGTGGTGGCTTTGTTACGTGGCTTTTTATTATGTGCGCCCGGCGCACACGTAAGCCACGCCCTCAAAGTAATTAAAATTTTTCATTTTAGTCCCTAACGTTTAATTTTTCAAGTTTTTGGCATTCTGGTTCTTAAAGTTTATTACTATTCTTAACTCTTTAAAAGAAGAGAAGGCCTGACTCTAAAAACCTTTTCTCTCTTAGTAATACAAGATTATTGTTAAATTTCTTTCCAGACTATCACGCAAGTCGCGTAGCAACTGTAAGACCCGTTGGGAAAAAAAGGGCAGTAAGATTGCGTAAAACGTTGACAAATAGCTGAAGAAAAGAAACCAACATTAATGAAATATTACTAATGGATAAAATTTTTAAGAGTCTGGTTAAATCCTCTACAAAGAGAAAAGAAGAAGAAGAAACTCTAGGGAACAGAAAAGTCAAGAACTCTCAAGAAATAATAATTAGGGATATAGAGAAAAAATTGGGAAATTGGAATATACCGAGAATGGATAAATGGGAAGTTTACCAGAAGGGTAGTTTTGATTTCAGAATGACTTATGCTATCAAAAATGTAGAAAAAACTGTACCAATTATGGAAAATGACCATCAATTTGAATTATTTTCAAAATATATGATTAAAGATCATCTAGAAAATAATTACAATTATTTACATGTAGGATTAGTTAAAATCGCGTTAAAACCATTAACACGAAATGGATTAAATACCTCTGTAATAATTGCTTTAAGAGATCAAAGGCATAATAAATTTTTTGATTCCCTTTTAGGAATTGTAGAATCAAGCTTATGTGATGGACCCATATTCTTTAATTGCCATCCTAATTTTATGGTGTCCTTGAAAAATCCCCATATCATGAAAACTTTAACAGCAAACATTATGACATCAGGCTTTGATATGTTAGAAGGATCTCAGAATCTGGCTCTAGTCTATAGGATCTATTATAAGGTTATGAAAACTCAAATAGAACCTAAGGCTCTAGAATATGATACGCGTGGAGAAACTTTGCTGTTAAAAGCCAACATAGAAAAATAAAATATTGTGGTTCCTAAGCCAATAAAATGGAAAGATGTTAAGCTTCCAGAAAAATGGATTTTTCAAAATAATAAGCCCATCAAAACTGTGAAACCACAAGAATTAGGAAGGATAATTGAGTACAATAATGGAGAAGTTGAAATTCATTTTAGTAAGAAAGAGTGACTAATATTGATTTTTTAGAACTAGATACTAGAAAGACTCCATCAAGAATATCCTACAAACCTTCTTCCTCAAGAGCATCAACTTCACAAATACCAGAATCTGAGCATGAAAAATTGGTCGGAGGAGTTAGAGATTATATAGAATAAATTTCTCATCCTGTTTATAAAATGGATCCAATCACCATAGAAAAAGGTAACCAGGAAGAAGAAATTAGGTCCGTTTCAATAGGATCTCCAAACCGAAGTTTTTCAGATTTTCAGCTAAACGTTTTGCTAGAACCTTTTAAGTTTGATCCAAAAAGTCTTAATGAAGACTACTAGTCCAAGAAAAATGAAATTAAGAGAAAATGGTATTTTGATACTTATACCCTAGAGGAAAGAAAAGAAATCAAACACTTGTGGTACAAAATAATTATAAGAACTAAACAAAATTTAAAGTTTTTTGAATGTTTTATTCCCACACTAGTATTAGATGATGATTTAACAATCGACGTCCTAAAAGAAACTTGGTCTACTTATCAGACCAAATAAGGAAAAAAAATTACAGCACCTCACCCACTTAATGTGCCTTTAGTATTAGGAAAAGATTTAAAAACCGCCGCTGTTCCTTTTAAAACACTAGAAACAGATGAAGTGGAAATAGGGAAAAGAACAGCTAATACTAAAGATCTCCAGAATATAATAGAACAAAATAATTATACTAATCTTTATTTACAATCCCTTGGCAACCAAATGAACAGAATAGAGAATAATATGAATTGCCATAATTTTGGACTAACACGATCTTCTGTTTATAAAACAGAACTTTTACCAGGGACAACCAAACCTCCTATTAGCTTTCCACAAAAGCTACCAGAATTCAAATTAAAATCAAAAGATAGAATAACAGAACTTGCAACCCAAATTGCTAAGCTTACTCTCAAGGAAGAACCCTCTAATAAAAAGTAGAAAAACATTCAAATAAATGCTCTAGAAGAATCCCCTCAAATACAAGAATTACTCGATTCCTATCACCCTGAACCAGAACCTTCCAAGCTGAATCGCATCAATTTTCAAGGGGCGAGAGGAGGACCACAAAGAAGAAGACCATTACAAACATGGAATTGGAACATAACTCATCCATATGCGCAACCTAGACCATCCCCTGTAGACATTAGATTGGATAATGTTTATGGCCCTTATTTTGCAGAATATAAAGGAGATTCAATTCGAGAATGGAATATAGATGGTTTGTCTGAATATCAAATTATTAATACCATTCAAAATATGGTAATGTTCAGCGTAGCTGCTAGAAAACAAGTAGAAAATTTTGATCCAGAAATTGCAGAAATGATTTTAACAGGATTTACAGGACAATTAAAAAATTGGTGGGACAAATGCCTAACAGAGCAAGGAAGGCAAGAAACTAAAACTGCTAGAAAGATTCTCAATATGCAACATGGTAATCAGTTAATACAAACCAATGAACCAGATGTAGTAAATACCCTTCTTTGTACTATTTATTCACACTTCATTGGTGATACATCTAGTAAAGAGAGCAGAAATAGTGAATTACTATTAAATCTGAGATGTAGGACTCTCTTAGATCTAGAATGGTATAAAGATACTTTTCTAACCAAAGTCTATGAAAGAGAAGACTGTAGATCATCCATTTGGAAAGAAAAATTCATCCAAGGACTACCTAAACATTTTGGCCAATTAGTAATGGATCATATTAAAGGAAAAGGTCAAGGACAATTAAATTTAGAAAATTTTACCTATGGTCAATTAATGGCTGAGGTCAAGGAAGTAGGATTAAAATTATGCCATGAAATGAAATGGCAGAAACATATTAAGCGAGAAAGACTCGTAGGAAGGAAAGAGATGGGTCAGTTTTGTGCCCAATTCGGTTATGATGTCCAAATGCCTTATACTGAAGAAAGGCCCAAGAAACAAAAGAAAACATAGAAGCCCTATAAGAAAATTAGGAGAAAAAGATATGATAGGGTTGAAGAAAAGCCCGAAACTTCAAAAAGATTTAAGAAAAGAAAGCCTAATAAGAACAAAGACCAAAAGGTCTGTTAGAAATGTGGTAAACCCGGTCACTTTGCAAACAAATGTAAAACTAAACAAAAAATAAACTATTTAGAAATTGATGAAGGATTAAAAAAGAGTTTAATGCAAATTCTGTTAAATAGTGAAAGTGAACCTGAAGAAGTAGAAAATGAGTCTTTAGAAAATTCAGATTTAGAAGAAATAAATGAAGTTGGTCTTTCTGACAGCTCTGAAGAATCAAGAAGCTGTAGTTCAAATTGTGACTGTGATACTTGCCAGTTACAGAATACCTTTAATAATCTTCAGATAAACACTCTTCAATTAAATGTTTTAACTGAAGAAGATGAAAGGATTCTAGAATTAGCCAAACAAATTGATGACCCAGAATTAAAAAGAGAAATTCTTCTTAAATATCTTGAAAAGGCCAATAACCAAGAAAATCAAAATCATGGCAGAAGAAATTTCAGAAAGAAAATAGATATTAAAGAATTTACCAAACCTCCAGTTTATAGCCTTAATAAAATCTTAAGAAGAGTTGAAGAAGCACAAAACGTCCATAAAGAACCAACGATAGCAGAATTGAGAGGAGAAATCTCTGAGGTAAAACATGAAATAAAATCTCTCAAAAACAGAATAGAGATTTTAGAACTCCAGAATTTAGAAGGAAACTCCAAAGATCTTCCAGAAGATGAATTAATTATGGAAGACCTTGAAGAATTTGATTTTAAATCAAAACAAAAATGAAAAGAGGTCCCGGAGTCTAGTCATGAAAAAGATAATCTAGAAAATTTTATAGAAGAAAATCCACTACAAATAAATGAAGTCTATGTTATACCAAACCAAAGATTCACTAGAAAAATGACCTAAGTAATAGAAAATGAGTTTAAATTAACCACGATTGTTTTAGTCAATTCAGGAGCTGATAGGAACTGCATCAAAGAAGGTATTGTTCCACACCAATATCTTGATAAATCTTTTGGATCAATTACTGCAGCTAACAAAGAAATAATGCCAATCAGATTCAAGCTTACAAATGTGGATATTTGCAATGATGATATCTGCATTCGACGACATTTTACTGTTCTTAATATGAACCAAGAAATAATCTTAGGAACTCCATTCCTTGCTATAATCATGCCTTTTAAGGTAGAGATGAATGGAATTTCTACAAAGAAATTTAGAAAGAAAGTTATTTTTGAATTTGTAGAACCACCTCGAAGAACTCTACTTGAAGAATTAAGTATAGATCAAGAAAGAAAACAAAATGTTCTAATGAGTTTGCAAGATGAAATTAAGAACAAAAGTGTTGAAGAAAAACTTCTAGAATTAAAACAGAAAATTGAAAATTTTAAAATAAGCCTTGTTAAAAAAGTCTGCTCAGAAGTTCCAAATGCGTTGTGGGAAAGAAAGAAGTATATTGTTAACCTTCCTTATGAACCAGACTTTAATGAAAGAAACATTCCTACAAGGTGTAGAGCAATACAGATGAATAAAGGATTAATGCAACATTGCAGAAAAGAAATACAAGAACTTTTGGATAAGAAATTAATTAGAAATAGTTCCTCTCCTTGGAGCTGTTCTGCCTTTTATGTCAATAAAAATTCAGAAATAGAAAGAGGTGTCCCCAGATTAGTAATCAATTATAAAACCCTGAATAAAGCTTTAAGATGGATCAGGTATCTAATACCTAGCAAGAAAGATCTTCTGTCCCGGCTCTAGAATTCAGTTATCTTTTCAAAATTTGACATGAAGTCCGGATACTGGTAGATTCAAATTGCTAAAGAAGACAAATATAAGACTGGCTTTAATGTTCCATTTGGACACTATAAATGGAATGTTATGCCATTTGGTCTCAAGAATGCCCCATCAGAATTTCAAAAAATAATGAATGAAATCTTTAATCCTTATAATTCTTTCACTATTGTCTACATAGATGATGTGCATGTTTTCTCTCAATCTCTTGATCAGCATTGGAAACACTTAAAAGAATTTGTAAAAATAGTAGAAAAAGCAGGGTTAGTGGTATCAGCAAAAAAGATGGAATTATTCCAAACCAGGATAAGATTTCTAGGACATATGATTTTTAAAGGAACAATTAAACCCATTGATAGATCAATAAGTTTTGCTGAGAAATTCCCTGATGAAATTAGAGACAAAAAACAATTACAAAGGTTTTTAGGAAGTCTAAATTATGTTGCTGAATTCTATAAGGATTTGGCCAAGGATTGTAAACCCTTATTCGATAGACTAAAGAAAAATCCTCCTGAGTGGGGGCCAGAACAAACCAAGGCAGTTCAGACTATCAAAAGAAGAGTAAGAGAAATCCCTTGTGCTAATATTCCTGATCCTAAAGCCTTTAAGATTGTTGAAACAGATGCAATCGATATAGGTTATGGAGGAATATTAAAACAAAGAATTAACGGCAAAGAACATTTGGTCCGATTCACTTTAGGAATTTGGAATCAGACCCAAAAGAATTATGCTACAATTAAAAAGGAAATTTTAGCAATTGTTCTCTGTGTCACCAAATTTGAGGAAGATCTCCTCAACAAGAAGTTTCTAATCCGCGTTGATTGTAAAGCAGCAAAAGATGTTTTGTTTAAAAATGTAAAAAATCTAGCTTCAAAACGAATTTTTGCCAGATGGCAAGCAATTTTGTCTGCTTTTGATTTTGATATTGATTATATTGCCGGTAAAACAAACTCTCTACCTGACTTCTTGACACGAGAATTTTTGCAGGGAAAGGAAGATGGCAGATAATAATCAAAAGAACATGGCAATTCTTCGAGCAGAAACAAAGCAAGAAGAAATGGAGGTAGAAGCTTGTTATCAGATGGATTTAGAACTAACTAGAGCTCTTTTGGCTCAACATCATTTTCTGCTAAAAATCCCTGAGAAGTCAGATAAGACTCTCCAAGAAATTCCTTTTAAAAGGAAAAAATCAGAGGCAGAATCCTCCAAGAATAAATCATGGATCAATAATCCCCAGAAAAACTGGAACAAAGAATTATGTTCCCAGAATATTATTTTATGGAACAAGAATCAAAGTTCCCAGAATTCCCAAAGCTCCAGCGAACAGAGTTATCACAATCCTAATTCAGGACCTAACCAATCCTAAGGAATGTCACTTTTTTCTATGAGAATTCAGAGTAATTCCTAGAAATTGATAAGCAATGTCTTATTGCTCCAGAAAATAAAGACTTTGATAGTCTTACAGAAATTGAGTTGGCCCAGAAATATTGGCCAAATCATCAGAACTCTCAGTGGCAATTTCAGCCACTCAAGAAAATACAATTCTTTGAGTTAATACTCCAAGAAACAAGCTCCGTCGATATAGAACACAAGCCTAGACGGACAAAAGTTTCCTACAACAATGAAAAATGGGAAACCAAGGAAAAATATATAACTGAGTTGGGAATTTCCTCATTTAAAATAAAAAAGGTCTGCACATTTGAAGAATGGGGAAATCCAACTTGTAGAAGAAGAATCATATCCCTCGAAAATTGTGAAAACACTCTTTATTCCTATTGGGACTACCAAGTAGCATGGGATGAAGTATTTCACAGACAAAACCAGGATCATCAACACTCTTGGATGATTTTATTCAAAACTAAGCAACAGAGATTCCCAAACTGGTTCCATGTCTGGTATGAGGAAAAAGGATTATTCAGAGACTCCTTCCCAGAACAAGTCAGAGCATCATTTGAAGGCTTTATGATGTATCAAGGATAGTTTGTAAAGAAAGGAGAACAAGTCCTCTTCCCAGACTTCTATTTTGTATTAATGTACCACATTCCATGGATCTTAAAATGGAATTATAAAAAGCAACCTGTAACGACCCAAGTCCAGAACTGGCCAACGAAACACTTGCCCACACCACATGGGCTATCCTTTGGAAAAGGATAAGCGCTAGGTACTTAGGAATGGACTCTTAGTATAAGGAAGTTCCCCCGTCCCATACCAGCGGACTCAACCATATACTTTGAACCAAACCTGGCTCTGATACCATTTGTAACGACCCAAGTCCAGAACCGGTCAACGGAACACCTGCCCACACCACATGGGCTATCCTTTGGAAAAGGATAAGCGCTAGGTACTTATGTTCCGGAATTGGAGCCTATATATCCACATAAGGCTTCCCACAATTCACCCATGTGGGACATGGGGGTGTTACAAACTCCCCCCCTTATGTACCCAACGTCCCCGTTGGGGTCAATTGGATTACTTGGTTCCCCGGACCAAGTAACCTCTCTAATCGGACTACTTAGCCCCTGGCCAAGTAACCTTTCGAATCCAGGATCAGTCCCGGTAATGACCCAGTCCAGAACCAGTCAACGGAACACCTGCCCACACCACATGGGCTATCCTTTGAAAAAAGATAAGCGCTAGGTGCTTATGTTCTGGAATTGGAGCCTATATATCCACATAAGGCTTCCCACAATTCACCCATGTGGGACATGGAGGTGTTACAAACTCCCCCCCTTATGTACCCAACGTCCCCGTTGGGGTCAATCGGATTACTTGGTTCCCCGGACCAAGTAACCTCTCTAATCGGACTACTTAGCCCCTGGCCAATTAGCCTCTCGAATCCAGGATCAGCCCCGGTAGACGATGCATGTGCATACCACTATGGCAGACCATCGTGGTCCCGGGTTGGCTCTGATACCATCTGTAACGACCCAAGTCCAGAACTGGCCAACGAAACACCTGCCCACACCACATGGGCTATCCTTTGGAAAAGGATGAGCGCTAGGTGCTTATGTTCTAGAATTGGAGTCTATATATCCACATAAGGCTTCCCACAATTCACCCATGTGAGACATGGGGGTGTTACAAACTCCCCCCCTTATGTACCCAACATCCCCATTGGGGTCAATCGGATTACTTGGTTCCTCGGGTCAAGTAACCTCTCTAATCGGACTACTTAGCCCTTGGCCAAGTAGCCTCTCGAATCCAGGATCAGTCCCGGTAGACGATGCATGTGCATACCCACTATGTCACACCATCGTGGTCCCGGGTCAGCTCTGATACCATCTGTAATGACCCAAGTCCAGAACTGGCCAACGAAACACCTGCCCACACCACATGGGCTATCATTTGGAAAAGGATAAGTGCTAGGTGTTTAGGAATGGACTCTTAGTATAAGGAAGTTCCCCCGTCCCATACCAGCGGACTCAACCATATACTTTGAACCAAACCTGGCTCTGATACCATCTGTAACGACCCAAGTCCAAAACCGGTCAACGAAACACCTGCCCACACCACATGGGCTATCCTTTGGAAAAGGATAAGCGCTAGGTACTTATGTTCTGGAATTGGAGCCTCTATATCCACATAAGGCTTCCCACAATTCACCCATGTGGGACATGGGGGTGTTACACAACCAGCTAATACAGAAGGACACTACACTCCTTGCCTCGAGCGGGTCGGGAAGATCAAATGGTGGGATAAATGTATTTTGGATCAATATCTTCCAGAGAATATTACTTTTGCAAAAATAGATATTTTGGAAGAAGAAAAAAAGGATTCCCTAGACCAAATGCTAGATCAGTTTTACCATGGCGGGAAATTCAAAGACAATCCAATATCCCAAGAAGAGTTAAAACAAAAGCTCCTCCAATCAGCAAGAATCCATTTGGCCCAAGAACAAGCCCAAGCAAACGAAACATCAGGCCCAAAAATTCCTATGCCCAAATAAGTCTGTCGGCAAGACTTCTAGAAGAAAAAATCTTCAGCAATACCAGAATTATTAGAATATTCAGCAGTACCAGAATTATTGCCCCAACTGGCCACCTTTCCAGCTGTCCTCCACTATCTTCAATAATGGAGCATTACTCAATCGGCCCAAGATTCCTTCCTCTCCGGATTGGCTGAACCAGCTCAGCTCTATCTCCAAAAGACGTTTTCTCTGGCTTTATAAGGAGGCTTCATTCTTCCTAAGAGGCTTCCGAAAATTTTAGAATTCTCTAATTTTTTTTTCTCTCTCTCTCTAGTTCATGTGTTGAACATTCTTACTGTAAATTAAAGTGTGCCTGTGTGCTTGTGTGTACTCTGGTAAACCTTGGATTTCTGGTTTGCCAAACTAAGTGTGGAGTTGTACTGGTAATCACCAGTTTCTGTAAGTATGAGTTTTAATAATATTTGATGAATTCCAATATGTTATTTTTGTTTTTAATGCTAGTCCATAATATAGCCTTATTAATAATTGTCTTAGTTTTATTAATCACCTTAATATTACTTAAGTTGTAAAAACCTAGGAAGAAATGGTATCAGAGCCAAGTTATAATTAATAAGGTTAAATTTATAATTTTTAAAACATAAGGCCGTTTCTGTAAAAAGTATAAAACTTAAAGACCCCTCTTGAAGTTTAACGCAGGCCTACATAATAACGACTCTTGTTACGTAGGCTCAATGAAGCTATGGACCGAATGCTACATGGCATGGCTATCCTACTTAAAAAGCGTGTTCGACCTCTAAATGGAAGGAAGAACTTGGAGGACCCTAATGGGATAAGGGCCACAGTGCACTAAGGCTAAACGGTGTACCAAGGCCAGGGGAGAAATCTTCCACCCCAAGGGCAAGTGCAAGGTCAAAAGCAAGTGCCTGAGCGTGCTCAAGTGAACATTGAAAAGGATAGTGAGGTAGGGGACAGGGAAGATATCCATCCTCGTAGGAGAAGGAGGAGACCCATTATTCCGGCTCACATGGGGCTTGTCTCGATATGCCGAGAAATTAACACTCTAAAGTTTAATGGTGTGGGTGATCCCAATGCGGCCAAAGGTTGGTTGTACCAAATTAATGAAATTTTTTAGAACATGAAGTTGGATGACAAGGCTAAGATGGATTTGAGGTTTTTCCCTTTGGAAGGCAAGGCTTCCTTGTGGTGGAAAAATATCATGGAGAGGCTTAAGTCCTACAATGAAGGTAAACCTGGGCAAAATCCCAAAGAACTTGATTGGATCGAATTTGAAAAGAAATGTTGGAATTACTTTGATAATGAGGTGGCCCAAGATCAAACGAAGATAGAATTTGATGAGTTCATTCAAGGAAGTTTAAAAATCCATGAGTATGAAAGGAGATTTAGTTCTCTTTTCCGGTATGCTCCTCATTTGGCCAGGAAGGATGAACTTAAGGCAAAGAAGTTCATTTGTGGACTTAAGGTGAAGTTAAGGAGTTTCTTTACTATTATTGGGGTTGGGACCTATCATGAGGTAGTTCAAAAGGACTTGGCATTGGAAAGGGAGTCGTTGGAGGTGAAACCCAAGGAAAAGGTTGTTGAGTCGAGGGTCCTAGTGCATTTAAGATTTTCAGGTAAAAGGCCAAACCCAGGAGGAGACTAAGGCACCTCCAGGAAGGGAAAAAAGATCAGGAAGGGCCGTTGCCCTAAGTGCCAGAAGTTTCATGGTAACAAACCTTACACCCTAGCGACCAATCTCTGCAATTACTGCCGCCAACCTGGACATTAGGCTAGGGAATGCCCAAGGCTTAGGCAAGAGTAAGGCCAAGAAAGGCCGGGAGCTTTATGAGCTGGAAATGCATCTACCGGAGCCTTTGTGCAGCCACATGTTTTTACCTTGACATGCTAAACACCTAGAGAGCCGACAGTTATGCAAGGTAACTTTAATGTTCAAGATAGCATTATTAAGATTTTGTTTGATATTAATGCTACTATTTTTGCCTTCCTTGAATATAGTTGTCAATTTAGGATTGCAAAGAACTTTGATAGATGAAATGAAATTCATTAAAACTGCTACAAGGAATATTATCTTCACCAACGAGATGGTTAAGAGGTGTCTTTTGGCGTTAGGGGGTCATAAAGTTTTATGTGACCTTTGGGTTTCAACCTTGATCCCATATGATATTGTTTTTGGAATAGATTGGTTAAGTAGGTATAAGGCCCAAATCGACTATATAGGTTGTAAGGTCACCCTTGAGGATGCGTCAGGGGTAAGTGTAACTTGCACGGACGATTTGGCAAGTAGTGCCAAGAGATTGTACCTCAAGTTGATGGAGTCTATTCCCACTGTGGGTGAGGAAAAATATTACTCATTTAATGGGATGGTAGTTAAGAAACAACTTAAGAAAATCCCAACAACCAATCTATTTCCAAAAGTTTTTCCTATAAACCTCCTAACGTTACCTCCAAATAGGGAGATTGAACTCTCTATACACTTACAGCCTGTGGCATAATCGATTTCCATACTCCCATATTGGATGTCAACACCTCAAATGGATGGGCTAAAAAAATAGTTAGAAGAACTACTTGATAAGGGCTTTATAAGGCCAAGTGTTTCCTGTAGGGTGCCTAAGTGTTGTTTGTAAAGAAAAAGGATGGAACCTTACATTTGTGTATAGATTATAGGAAATTGACTGCAATAACTATAAAGAATAAATATCCATTGCCTAGGATCGATGACTTATTTTGATAGGTTAAGAGGGTCAAAGGACTTTTTCTAAAATTGACCGAATGTCTGGATACTTCCAAATAAGAGTAAAGGAAGAAGATATCTAAAAAACTACATTCAAGATTAGGTATGGGCATTATGAGTACACAGTTATGCCTTTCGGAGTGACTAATGCTCTGGTAGTTTTCATGGATGCCATGATTCGGATTTTTAGGCCCTAACTAGATCAATTTGTTAAGGTGTTCATTGATGATATTCCGGTGTACTCTAAGACTCCTTAAGAACATGAGGAATAGTTAAAGATAGCGTTGTAAGTGCTTAAGGACAACCAATATCAAAACTATCTAAGTGACAATTTCTGGGCAAATGAAATTTCCTTCCTCGAGCATATCATAAATGCTTAAGGACTAAATGTTGACACAAAAAAGGTAAAGGTAATGGTAGAGTGGAAATGCCCAACAACTGTAAATGAAATCTGAAGTTTCTTGGGGTTGGCAGACTATTATAGAAGGTTTTTTGAGAAATTTTCCCGTGATAGCTTCGTCATTGACTGCCTTGAAAAATAAGGCACAGAAATTCATCTGGACTTCTAAGTGTAAAGAAAGTTTCCAGGAGCTTAAGAAAAGGTTAATTCTATCTTGATCCTACTAGATCCGGATAAGACTTTTGTGATGCATACTAATGCAGCTGGGATAAGATTAGTATGTGTGTTGATGCAGTATAAGAAAGTAATTACATATGGGTCTAGGAAGTTAAGGCCCAACGAATTGAATTACCTGGTGCATGATCTTGAGTTGGGAATGGTTGTATTTGCCTTAAAGCTTTGGAGGTGTTACCTTATGGGAGGGTCTTTTAAGATCTTTACAAACCATAAAAGCCTAAAGTATTTGTTCACCCAAAAGGACCTAAACATGAGGCAAAAAAGATGGATCAAGTATATGAAGGATTACAATTGCTTGATAGGCTATTGTTCTGGTAAAGGCAATATGGTTACTGATGCCTTGAGCTATAGGTATTCTAGGGTTATTCTTTCCCAGGATCAAAAGGCTACTACCTCAGAAAGTTTTATTGTAGAACAGTTCTTGGTTTTGTTTGAAACATGGTAAGACTAGGATATGGCTCAAGTTATAGTCCTTGAGATTCAGTTAGCATGGCTGACTAAGGTTAGGGAAGCTCAGGGCAAGGACCCAAACTTGAAGAAATTTTTTGAGGAAGAAAGCATGGTACAGTACTGAAAGAATTTCAGTACAAGGATGGGTTGCTTTACTGGGGTGACTGGCTCTATGTGTCAAATGGCCTCAAGGCAACAAGTGTTACAAGGCACATACGAGTAAGCTTAATGTCCACCCTGGTATGAATGAAATGTACCATGACTTTATGGTTCATATTTGGTGGCCAAAGTTTAAAAGGGACATATATAAATATGTGTCTAAGTGCCTCACTTATCAAATAGTGAAGGCAAAGCACCAAAAGCCATCAGAAATGTTACAATGCTTACCTTTCCTAGAAACAAAGTAGGGATCCATCACCATGGATATCTGTGTTGGGTTACCCAATACAAGAAGTCAGCATGACTCAATTTGTGTGGTGATGGATAAGTAAACAAATTTGGCACACTTTATCCCCATTAAGATTATATATACTATAGAAAAGTTAGCCTAATTATATATCTGAGAAGTGGTGAGACTCCACGGAATCCTTGATCAGATTATATTTGATAAAGATCCTCATTTTTTCTTAAGGTTTTGAAATGGCTTTCAAAAGGTTATGGGTTCCACCATGAGCCTAAGTATTACTTATCACCCTCAGACTGATGGGCAAATTGAGCGGGTGATCCAAACCTTGGAAGACATGTTGTGAAGTTGCACAATGGATTTTAGAGGGGATTAGGACCAACACCTACCATTGATCGAATTTACCAACATAATAGCTATCAAGAAGCTCTTAAGATGGCACCCTAGGAAGCTTTGTATAGGCGTAAGTGTATGATGCCTCATTGTTGGGCAAAGAAGACAGATAAAGTAATTGTTGGCCCAGAAATCATTGTCGAAACCACAATAAAGATTAAGTTGATCCAAGCAAGGATCAAGGCTACCTTAGACCAGCAGATCAAGTATGCCAATGTGTGAAGGAAAAATTTTGAATTTGATGTAGGAGACAAAGTACTCTTAAAAGTTTTCCCTACGAAAGGTGTGGCTAGGTTTGGCCAAAAGGGTAAGTTGGCACCTAGATACATTGGTCCTTTTGAAATTCTTGAGAGGGTGAGGAAAGTAGCTTATCAGTTGGTTTTTCCACCAAGTTTGGCCCATGTTCACAGTGTTTTCCATGTGAATTCCTTAAAGAAATGCATTATGAACCACGGGCAAGAGTTAGCCATATCCGTCATTCCAATAAAGGTAGACCTAAGTTATAAAAATTACCCCATCAAGTTTCTTGACCGCTAAGTTCGAAAACTAAGAATAAAGAGGATCCTAATGGTCAAGGTATTATGGTCTAACCATATGGAGGAAAAGGCCACTTGGGTGACCAAACAAGATATGCAAAGGCAATATCCAAGTGAATTTTCTCGATTAAGTTAGAATTTTAGGGACCAAATTTGTGAAGGAGGGGAGGATGTGACAACTCTCCTAGTCAACAACTAGCTTTGACCTGGTAAGAGTATTTTATTTAAGTATTTTCACTTAAGTACCTCAATTTAGCACCTTATTAAGCAAGAAAGACAAGCAAAGTAAAGTAAAGATGAGTTTCAATGTGTGATTTGGCACCTAAGAATCAAAAGAGCAAAAAGGTAATTTTGACCCAAGTGAATGCCATGGCTGTAATTTTGATGAATTAGAGTCGGGTAAGGGATTTTGACTAATTAAGTTAAGACCATAAGTTAGTCTAACTATTAGAACCATCATTTGAAAGAAAACTACAAAAATTGCACTAAATGTTCAATTGAGCCATTTATGTCTTAAGTGGCTTCAGTGTCTGAGAGGCTAAGTGTAAGAGGCATATGAATATTCTTTAGGTCCAAGGAAGGATGGTTTTGGGTGTATGTTTAGTGGCCAAATTGAAATAAAAGAGAACTTAAGAGCCAAGAGGCAAGGAAACAAGAATTATGCCTTAGTAGAGTGGTTGGGATATTTTGGCAAGTGTTGACTTCCATTTCCCATTCCTTTGTTTCCCAATTTCGTAGCTTTTTGTCTTCAGTAGCTTGTCTGCTACAAACCTCCCCAATCCTACAAATTTCTAGCAAATTTGAAGGTCTCAAGGTGAATTCAATAAGCCTCCAAACTCATTCTTGGTGCATTTGCATCATTTTAGCTCTTTTTTGCTTATTTTGGGCATAAACCCTAAGGTAAATTTCTTGGTTTGGTTTGAGCTAGTTTTAGGTCTAAGTTTCTTGGTAAGTTTCTTGTTTTGTTCTGAGCTAGTTTGAGCTAGTTTGAAGCTGATTGAGTAGCTAGAAATGGTCTTTATTTGAAGTTTTTGGTGCCATGTCACATTGATTTTAGGTCTGGAACTCAATATTGCTAGGTTGAGCTCAAGTGTGCTTGTAGTGCTTGTGTTTTGTTCTTACCTTATGGCTGAATTTGAGGTAAGGGTTCAAGTTAATTTAGCTCAAATAATGCATAGAAATGTAGTATTACATGTTGAAATAAAGTAGAAATAAGATCCATTTAAATTGGCTTTGGGGATTGAAAGATTGAGCAAGTTTTGTGTAAGAAAGCACATGATTACAGAATGCTGGAATGGCACATCGCCAACAACTTCCCAGGAAACATGAGAACTGATGCCTTTGGTGATGCATTGCTAAGGCCCAAGTCCTTCAAGCTTGGGGCACCCTAAGAATGTCTCAATCTCTCGGTTAACATCCCTTGGCTATTCTAAGATATTCCATAGCTTTGGTTAAGTCTAAAACTTATTACTAAGTTAAGAATTATACATTATTTAAGTGATAGTTAAGTAGTATGGTTAAGGTAGGGCTAAGTAGAATGGCTAAGAAGGTAAAAGTGCTCAAGTCACTAAGGGGATTAAGGTAGGTTTTGGAGTCTTCGTTGGCCCAAGTAATAGGTCTTAGACCTTTGGTGAAATGAAGAGGAAACCTAAGAGGATACCAACCAAACCTTGTGGTTTGGTAAGTAAGCTGTTAAGGAGCTCTAAGCTAAGCTTCAAGATCTTAGCAAGTTAAACCGCGTAAAATGGCTACTTTACACAATAAGTTAAGGGAAAAAAAGGTAAGATTTGAAAGGGGGTGATGACCTACTTTAGAGCCTATAAGCAAGAGTTAAGGAATGTAAAGGATTCAGGATATGAGGTCTAGTGTCTGAAGTACCCCCACTATTTGAGCTCACGACAAGAATAAGGCACCTAAGGTGTAAAAAGTCCCAAGGAATGTGTATATTGCATATCATACATTCATGCATTGCATATCTTTTATGTTATTTGTTTTTGTTGATTGTTGGTTGGTTGTTTGCTTGTTTGTATGCCATATTTACATGCTTGCTTGCTATCTTCTTTATAAGTACCCCAGGGGACCCTTACTGAGTACATTCATATGCTCATTTCCTTAAGTTTATTATGTAGGTTCTAACGTTGGGCTTAACAACTAACTGGATAGTGGTGGGCTAAGTTTCCCCTTTTGCGGGTACTCATTTACTTGAATCCTTGAGATTCTAAGATTACTTGATAGACAAGCTTTGTTTTAACTAAGTGTTGTGCCTTTACAGTTTAGAGGCTAAGTAGTGCACAAGGATAAGAAAGGACTTGCACTTGGAGCTTGATAGGTCAAAGGTGGGGCTCAAATGATGGATCTTGATTAAGAATTTTGCCTTGTACATACATAGTGCCTTGTGTGCTAAGACATTGCCTCTAATACAATATATTATGGTGTTTAAACAATTGAGTTACTTTTAGGTGCATGCTAATGTTAAAGTGTGCACAAACTATTACTTGAAGTTAAAGTAACTAATATTTTATTGCCTTGGCACGTTTTAAATATGTTTTAAATGGAATGCTTGAGCAATGTTTTCTTAAATGGTTTACTTATTTGTTTTGCATTGCTAGGATAAATGCATGCATGTCTTCTTGCAGGGAAGGCTAAGAAACTAGTTACATATAAATTTTCTTAATTTACCTATGAGTATTAGTTAGCCAATAATAACTAATTGGAATCACATTCCTAAAAGGCCTACAAGTTAAGCAAGTTTAGGGCACTAGGACCTCACTTTGTGACATTCAAACTTCCAGAAAAATGAATTTTCTAGAATAAAAAACCCATGAAAATTTTAAAACCTCAAGAATTAGAAAGAATTGTTGGGTGTAAAAATAGAGAGGTTGAAATAAAGTTTAGCAAAGACAGAATTACAAAATTGATTTTTCAGAATTAGAACCAAAATGGCTTCCCTCAAGAATTACTTATAAACCCCTTATGGCTTCATGCTCTAATATTGCCAAGCCTGAATATGACAAAGTTTTAGGAGGAATTTGGGGATCCATAGAACAAGTGTCATATGCTGTTTACAGAATCGATCCAGTTGTCTTAAAAAAAGGTCAAAATTCTAAACAACAAGAAGAAGAAAAAAAATCCGTATCCATAAGATCTCCCAATCCAAGTTTTTTAGATTTTTAATTGAACGTTTAACAAAACCATATAGATTTGACCTTTAAAGTCTAAATAAAGATTTCTGGTCAGAAAGGAATGAAATTAAAAGAAAATGGTTTTTTTTACACATACCAAAAAAGACAAAAAAAGATCAAACACCATTGGTATAAGAAAATAATGAAAACTAAGAAGAATTTGAAATTCTTTGAATAATTTATCCTGACCATAGTGTTGGATGGAGAAATTACATTAGATGTGTTAGAAGAAACTTGGTCTACATCTAAGACTAAAGATGGAAAGGAACTCACATCTCCAAATCCACTCAACATTATGGTCATAATGGGAAAAAAAACTAAAACACCTGCTTCAGCCTTTAAAGCTTTTGATGTAGAAAACGCTGAAATTGCCAAAAAAACCTGTAGATAAGAAAGCTCTTCAGAATATCATGGAAAAATATAATTATACAAACTTTTACCTACAATCTATACATAAACAGATGAATAGAATTGACACATCTTTGCACAAGCAAGTTTTGTCTCATAAAGGCTTCAGTCTTTAAACTAGAACTTTTACTAAAAACTTCAAAATCCCCGATAAGCTTTCCCGAAAAACTTCTAGAATTTAAATTAAAACCAAATGATAAAATTATTGATTTAGTGGATCAAATAGCTAAATTGACAATTAGATTTGAATAATCAAAGGAGACCATAGATAAAAAAACAAAAAGGGTCTTCAGATAAATGTTATTGAAGAAAATCCAAACATCCAAGAATTGTTTGATTCTCATTACTCAAAACATAAAAATTTAAATTTAAACTGCCTTCATTTTGAAAAGGGGGGGGATATGAGGTCTGTTTAGAAATGTTTCAATAGTTTTGAATGTACTTTATCCTTATGCTCGAACAAAACCATCTCCAGTGTACATAAGATTAAACAATTATTCTGAGTCATATGCTTTTGCATAAGATAAAGGAGATTCAACTAGGGAATGAAATATAGATTGTTTGTCAGAATACCAAATAATAAAGGAGATTATTCTGAGTCTTTTTTTTTTTTTTTGCATAATATAAAGGAGATTTAATAAGAAAATAGAATATAGATGATTTGTCAAAATAACAAATAATTAACATTCTCCAACATATGATTATGTTAGCTGCAAGAAAATGAGTTGATAATTCAAACCCAGATATAATAGAAATGATCATAATTGATTTTACAGGTCAATCAAGAAACTAATGGCAAAACTGTCTAACTAAACAGGCTAGACAAGAGATAAAAAAATGCTAGAAAAGTTCGCACAGTACAACATGGGAACCAATTAATCCAAACAAGTGAACTTGATGTTGTAAATACCTTGTTGTGTACTATTTACTCACATTTTGATGGTGATGCTGCAAGTAAAGAAAGTAGAAATGTTGAGTTGCTATTAAATTTAAGATATAGAACTTTATCAGATTTAGAATGGTATAAGAATACTTTCTTTACTAGAGTTTATGAATGAGAGGATTGTAGATCCTTTACATAGAAAGCAAAATTCATACAAGGCTTACCTAAACATTTTGGTCCATTGATCATGGACCACATTAAGGAGAAAAACCAAGGTTACTGCAATCTAGAAAATTATACCTATGGTCAAATCATGGTAGAAATTAAAAAAATTGGTTTGAAAATGTGTCATGAAATGAAGTGGCAAAACCATGTGAAAAGAGAAAAATTAGTAGAAAGAAAAGAAATTGGTAGATTCTACTCCCAATTTTGTTATGATATTCTAAGGCCATATTCTGAATATAAGCCTAGAAAGAAAAATAAGCATAAATTCTATAGAAAATATAAGAGAAGAAGATTTGAAATATCAGGAAAAAAACCAGGGCCTTCTAACAGATTTAGAAATAGAAAATCTAGAAAAAATAGAGCACGGAAAAGTGAAGAGATGGCACAGAAAGAGAATAAATGGCCATAACTTTAATCGGCTTAAGGAAGCTCACTCACCACCTAGAATATATCTTAAGTTGATTTAGAGGAAAATTATTGGAGCTTCTTCATCCTGCATTAGATTGAGTGATGCAACCTAAAACTATGAGCTTAAAACCATTCACTTCAACTAATTACCTTTATTTCACAAGATGAGTTCAGTGGACCCATTTTCATTTATTCGAGAGTTCTAGAAGTGTGTTTAGACCTTCCCACTGCAAGGTCTAAAAAAGGATGATCTGAGAATAAAGTGATTTCCTTATTGTTTGAAGGATTGAGCCAAGAGCTGGTTGATCAATTTGGTGAAAGGATTATTACACACATGGGAGAAGATGTATACCAAATTCATGACCTAGTATTACTCCTCATAGAAAACAATTGATCTCCAGAGCAAGATTTATAGCTTTGCACAAATGGGGGGAGAGTCATTCCATGAGGCATGGGATAGGTTAAACATGCTTTCATCATAAGTCCTTTTTACTACTTCAGGTTCAATTTTTCTATGATGGATTGAATACTACTTGTCAGACACTTGTTGATATTGTTGCAAGTGGCTATATGGGAGATAAGACTGCCAAAAAAATATGGGATATTTATGAGATGTTAGCTACTAATTCTCAACAGAAAGATACATAAGGAAGGAAAGCTACATTTTATGAAGTAACTTTTCATCATGACTTGGCAATGCAAGTAACTGAGCTAACCAAGAAAATGAAGCTAATGATGAACAACAGGGGAACTCATGCAAGTTCTAATTATTATATTAAGGAGACAAATACCTAATCAAATGAATTATGTTGCAGAGGTTTTCCAAACAAGCAAGCTAGACATGACCATCCTCAAACATTTATAACCTTGGTTGGATAAATCATTCAAATTTCTCTTGGAAGGATCAGAGTGCCCCAAAGTTGAGTGGACCACCTAGTTTTCAATAGTAGCAGAGGCCAAAATTTTAACTTCAACAATTAGAAGATAAACAACAATCCATGGAAAAATTAATAATGCAATATCTTGCTAACCAGGAATCCAAATGAAAAAGATAGATGCAAAGATTAATCAAGTTATGCAATTTAGTCAAGCTTCAATTCATAATCTGGAGATGTAGATAGGTCAATTAGCTCAGGCAGTAACTGAAAGAGCTCAAGGTTCACTTCCAAGTTACACCGAGCAGAAACCTAAGGACCAAGTTCACACAATTACTTTAAGAAGTAAGAAAGTTCTTCAAGAAAATAGCAAACAAATTTATGGGTAGAATTCCAATGAAGAAAAGGATGAAAGAAATTAGTAGCAAGAAAAAGAAAAATCTGATCTCAAATAGAGTGCTTCTAACTCTACTTCTTCTGTTAAGGCTTGTGTTCCTCCTATCCCTTTTTCTGCAAAGATTGAAAAAGAAAAATTTAGATGAGCAATTTTCTAAATTTCTTAAAGTCTTTAAGAAGTTACACTTTAACATTCATTTTGCAGATGCTTTGAAGGAAATGGCTAGCTATGTCAAGTTCATGAAAGGCATTCTGTTCAATAAAAGAAAGCTTGAGGGATATGAGACTGTAAAGCTTACTGAGGACTGCTCAACTATCATTCAACAGAAGCTACCCTATAAATTAAAAGACCATGGAGTTTTATTATCCCTTGCACTATTGGTACTTTGGAGTTTTATGTGAATTAGGAGCTAGTATCAATTTAATGCCTCTATTAATTTTCAAGAAATTAGGTCTTTGTGAAGTTAAACCTATCGTAATTTCATTGCAGTTAGTTAACAGGTTAATAATTCATCCTAGAGGAATCATTGAGGATATTTTAGTTACGGTGTATAAATTTATTTTTTTTTCTGATTTTTGTTGTGCTGGACATAAAAGAAGAGAAGGAAATTCTTCTTATTTTGAGCAGGCCATTTTTAGCCACAGCTAAGACCTTAATAGATGTTCAACAAGGTAAAGTGACACTTACGGTGCAAGATGAACAAATCACTTTTAATGCGTCTAATAGCAAGAAACATCCGGTTGAAAGTGATTCCTATTTTCATATTGATGTTGTGGATCAAGAATTGAATGTGGGCTTTGACAATGCCATATCTAATAATTCTTTGGAGTTACATTTGTTCAGTATAGGGACAATTGATCTTGAGTTGAAGCAACCACCAGCTGAAATGAAGATTGAGGTTGAGCAAAAGAAGAAATTGTACCTCTAAATGGTGAAGAGATGTTTAGTTTGGAGGGTGGTCATAATGCACGGAATAAGAAGAAAGGAATCAAATAGTAAAGTTAAAAGTGTAACTTGAATAAATTTGGCATTGGCCAGTGCTTGAAACCAAGTGTTGTGGATGATCTGGTGCCTAAGGGAGTAACTTGATTTTCATAGCAGTTATGCCAAGCTAATGGCAATAAACAAGCGCTTGTTGAGAGGCAACCCAATCATTTATTGATTTGCTTTATTTTTTTCAGTTATTTATTTATTTATTTTATTTGTGTGTTTTTATTTTGAGCAAGGACAATGCACTATTACTTTTTGCTATGGATATCTATGACAGCTTTTGCAGCTCATTGGCCTTCATCAAGATCATGGCTCTTCAACTCCAAGATAGCATTTATTTTTATTTTATTTTTATTTTATCTCTTCATTCTTTATTCTACACATTAAGGATAATGTATGAAATAAGTGTAGGGGAATGGTAGCTTATGCCTGATTTCTTATTTTTTTCAAATTTTTTGCATTATTTAGCTAATTTTTTTTCATACTTTTGAGCATGGATTTGAATTCTTGAGGATGATAGTTACTTTTTGGTTCTTCAATGCTTGGCTTGAGTGTTAAATAAGCAATCTTTAGATCTTTTGCATATGTAAAATTACTTTTCAAATGTTTTTGCAATTTTGAATCAAGCTAGTGGATGGATGATGATCTTAGAAGCTATTTTTGCATCAAAATTTTGTGCTTGGTGCACTGTTTCAAAACATACTACATTATGAGTTTATATCCTTGGTTTATGAGGTTTTTCTGGTTGATAAATATATATAGGTGATTAATTGAGAAAAAAATTGGAAAACAACAATTTCTTTTCATAAAAAAATCTACTCCACTATTTTATAGTATTGAAATAGGTAGGGATCTTCTACAAATGCAAAAGTTGACCACTGCTTGAAAATATAATTAAAACATGAGTATGATCAAATATCACCTTGAATTGTGTTGAGTTAGTAGCTTGGGTATAGACAAAGCCCTTGTTGGTACACTTGATAAAAGACAACACAAGAAAAGGATTTGAAAAAAAAAAAGAAAAAAAATTAGAAAAAAAAAATGTAGTTAATCACTAAATATCCATAATTTTGTGGTACGTTGGTCGAATGCAAATAAGCTCGAGTCTACTGTGGTTTATGCTTTATACTTTGCATGAAAGATTGATGTTCTTACTAAGTTTTGAATGATTGAGAATTGCTAGCTTGCGAAGAAGTTTTTTTCATAAATTTTGTTTTCTTTTAAGTTGTATTGGATCGAAGAAGTTACATACTTAATGCCTCTTGTTGAGTTCTTAAAGGCTTTGAAGTTTCAATCTTCTTCTATAGTGTCTTTGCTCAAGAGTATGATTTATCTTTCTCTAAAATTTTCAAGTTAAATTTGCTTGGGGACAAGAAAAGAGTTAAGTGTGGGAGAACTTGATTAACTTAATTTGTGTGTTAATGTTGGCATCCACTTTAAGTTAGTTTGGTTATATTTTAGTGATTTATTACACTCATTTGTTTATTTTTTATTTTATTAATGTTAGAAAGGTTGTCAAAGGAGTTGACTAGATTTTTAAGGAATAAAAGGACTCAATTGCAAGAAATTATAAAACAAGAGATGCAACTAGAGATTAGAAGAGATTTTCACTTGGAGTTAACTAAAATAGCTTTTTTATAATATTATGCACTATTTTAGGTTAGGAGTATTTTAGTTATCTGGAATCCTAAGCATTAAGGATTAAAAACCCTAGAACTATAAAAAGGGAAGAAAGGATGAAATTGAGGGAGACTAGTTGCGATTATAGGCTCAAAGGCAGGGACGAATCAAACAGAGGTGGGAAAAAGTGCAAGCAACTGTAAGCAGAAAATAAAAAGGTGTCTAATTGAGGCAAAATTGTGAATTAAAACTAGAGGAAGACAAAATAGAATTTAGAGCAAGGACAGAGCAAAAAAAAAAAGAGAAAGAGAAAGGAAATTGATTTTATTTCTTTCTTCTCTTTAATTTTTGAATTGGAACTTGGATATTATTTGTTCATGTCTTCTTCTTCTTTTTGGGATTATTAGATTTTATTGTTAAATCTACCATGAGAGGCTAAATTTATATACTAAGGTTATGGATGTAGCCTAATTGAATTATTTTAATTAATTTATTTAGGTTGTGTTTTAGTCTATTTCTTTTGCAACAATGGGTATTATCTGTGCTTGATCACCATAAATAATTTATCTTAGGAATTTGAATGAATGACCAAGAAATGATATTTGATCTGTACACTAGAAAAATAGAGTTACTATAATTAGGATTAAGATATACCTATTTATTGTGATTCATTGATTCAACAACCTAAACTTAATAGGTTTAATTACTTATACGAGCAATTGAGAGGTAATCGTAAGTTAATCAAACATGTTATAATTGCTCTAGAGAGAGTTATAATACTAAGAGTGATTGTTGACAGCTGTCCAAATAAATAATTGGAAAACCCTTAGCTAGGTGAAGCCCAAACCTTAGTTATCCCATAATTGTTTTGTTACCAGTTCATTAGTTTTGTCATTGGTTTTGTTTAAAGTTAGTTTAATTTTAGTTACCTTTACTCCCTTAGAATCTGAACTTATTTCTTTTATTTTTCATAAATAATTAAATATTTTTTCCTTGTAAGATTAATACATTGGTTTGTTATATGGATTAAAACTTGCTACAACTGACCCTGCACACTTGTAGGATTAGCCCTATCAATAAGTGCAAAATAGGAAAGAAAATAAACTCTTTAGAAATAGATAAAGTCTTAAAAAAGAGTTTAACGCAAATTTTGTTAAATAGTGATAGTGAGCCCGAAGAAGCTCAAGAAGAAATAACTTCTAAGAGCTCTAAAGAAATAAATGTAATTGGTCTTTCAGATAATTCATAATCTGAGTCAAAAAGTTGTGGTTCAAATTGTGATTATAATTCTTACCTATTGTAGAATACATTTGATAGTTTGCAATTAAATGTGATTCAGATTAATACCATTACTGAATAAAATGAAAGAATCCTAGAAATTGCTAATCAAATTGATGATATAGAATTAAGGAAAGAAATTTTATTTAAATATCTAGATAAGTTTGGTTAACATGAACATCAATCAAGTTAGGATAGAAAAAATTCTAAAAGGAATATTGATATACAAGAATTAACTAAGCCTCTAGTTTTATAGTCTGAATGAAATCCTTAAGAGAATAGACGAGGCACAGAAGAGTCATAAAGAATATACAATAGCAGAATCGAAAGGAAAATTTAAAAAAAGAAAAGATAGAGATAAAATCTTTTGGGAATAAAATTGAGATTTTTGAAATTTAAAATTTTGAAGGATACTCTCAAGATCTTCCAAGAGATGAGCTAGTTGTGGAAGACATGGAAGAATTTAGGTTTAAGACAAACTATAAAGAAAGAGGGAAAACTGTTCTAAAGGTGAGCCAAGAAAATAAGGATTTAGAAATAGAACTTTTCTGAGAAAAACTTTTATAGATTAATGAAGTCTATTATATGCCAAACCAAAGATTTACTCGTAGAATGACTTTGTTAATAGAAAACCAATTTAAATTGACAGTAGTACTCTTAGTAGATACAGGAGCTGATAGAAACTGTATTAAATAAGGTATTATTCCTTACCATATCTTGATATGTCCTTTGGGTCTATTATTGCTGCCAACAATGAAACTATACCAATAAGGTTTAAACTAATAAATCTTGATGTGTGTAATGAGGACACCTGTATTAAGCAACATTTCATAATTTTAAACATGAATCAAAAAATAAATTTAGGAACTCCATTCCAAGCTGCAATTATGTCTTTTAAAGTAAGTATGAATAAAATTTCTATTGAGAAATCTGGAAAGAAAATTGCTTTTGAATTCTTGAACCGCCTAAAAGATCATCATTAGAAGAACTCAATATATATCTTGGAAGAAAACATAATGTTCTTATGTGTTTTGTAAGAAAAAGTGAAACACAAAAGTTTTGAAGAAAAAAAAATAAAAAATCAAGATTAAAACAAAAAATATAACACTTTAAGGGAATTTTAGCTAATAAGGTTTGTGTTGATATTCCTAATATTTTTTGGAGAAAAAAAAAAAAGAAACACGTTGTGAATCTCTCTTATGAACCAGAGTTTAAAGGGAAAAACATTTCTACAAGGTCTAGAGCAATCCAAATGAATGAAGAATTAATGACCCATTGTAGGAAAGAAATTTAGGATTTGTTAAATAAGAAATTAATTAGATATAGTTCTTCATCATGAAGCTAATCCGTTTTTTATATGATTAAAACTCAAAAATTGAAAGAGGAATACCTAAATTGGTAATTAATTATAAACCTCTAAATAAAGTTCTTAGATGGATTAGATATCTAATATCTAATAAAAAAAGATTTATTATCTAGACTTCATAATGCTGTTGTATTATTAAATTTTGATATAAAGTCAAGATACTGGCAAATCTAGATTGCCAAAGAAGATAAATATAAAATAGGATTTAATGTATGATTTGGCCATTTTGAGTGGAATGTCATGTCTTTTGGGTTAAAAAATGCTCCCTCTGAATTCCAGAAAACTATGAATAAAATTTTTAATCCTTATAATTCTTTTACTATTTTTTACATTAATGATGCACTTGTATTTTCCCAATTGACTGACCAACATTGTAAGCACTTAAACAAATTTGTAAGAATAGTAGAAGATGCTGGACTGGTAGTATCAGCAAAGAAAATGGAATTGTTCCATATTATAATTAGATTTTTGAGCTGTGCTCACCGTCCCTAAACAACTCCAGGGCTTCCGATGGCCAAGAAAGGCCGTCCTCCATTCACTCATGGTCGAGGCTAGAAAGGTGGCCTAGGGAGGACACTAATTCTAATTGAAATTATGGTAAAAGAGGTCAAGGAGGAGATCTCTGAATCTGAAGCGTATGAACAGGAGTTCCCGTTATTGGCTGCTAAGCAAAGTGATGACGTTTCCCTAATGAGCAGAGGTGTCGACGGAACTGTGGCTTTAGAGTGAATACACATAGCTGACACTTCCCAGACGACAAACCAAGAGGTAAAGCATGTTGCGGATACAGTGAAGGAGCAAAAAAGGAATAATGGCATTGATGTGGAACGTAAACTGCATAGTGTGGCTGTTGTTGGCAACCGCCATCCTAATCATGGTATGAAGTTGCAAGTGATTGTAGGCCCAAAGGATGATGAGGTTATTGAGATTGAGTTAGAATATGTCACCGATGTTGTTTAGAAGTAGGAGAATGCTTTTGTGAGCTATGTAGTTGGGGGAAACCCAGGATATATGTTGATGAGGAAGTATGTTGAAGAGCAATGGTCAATGGTTGTCATGCCAAAGATCGACCTACATGAATCGAGATGGTTTACTTTCCAATTTGATCATTGGAGAGATAGGGATTAGATTTTGACCATGGTTGATGTCTAAGAGGCTACTAGTTCTGAAAGCATGGACACCATGCTTTAATTTTGAGAAAGAGGATATGATGAAAGTTCCGATTTCGGCTCAAATTAAATGTGGCGTGCATTTTTAGGGTGATAAAGTACTGAGTCGAATTTCCAGTCGACTTGGACGATCCCTTTATGAAGATAAGCTTACAAGTGATGTGGAGAGAGTGTCATACGCCAGGGTCTTAGTAGAGGTGGATATGGAAAAGGAGGTGAAAAGATGCATGGAGGTCAAGCATCCTTTTGGAGAGAATGTTCAAGTAAGGATTCATTATGAATGGCTTCCAAAGTTTTGTAACCATTATTTTGTAATTGGTCACTCAAATGAAGGTTGCCCTAAGCTTCAGAAAATTCAAACCAAATAAATCTCTGTTCCTAAGAAAAAATAGAATAACAGCGATGATGTAATGAAGGAGAATGTAAAGAAGACGGATGGACAAAAAGAACACAAGTCCCTCCACAGTGAGGAACAAAAGTTCACGATAGTGACTATTTGGAAACTGAAGCTTTATTGGAATATGGAATCAAACAGTGTTGCTACAAAAAAATTTTTTAAAGCTCTAGAGACTAACTCGATTGACGGTGCTGGTGGATGTTCTAGGAATTCACTAAGAGGTAATGTTGAGGTTGAAAAATCTGGGATTGAGATCCCTTCTTCATCTATTAAATAAGGATTCTTGCATGGAACGTTCGAAGGTGTAATAAATCCCTCAAGTGGTGACAGTTAGCTAGATATATTTTTTCAAATAAACTACAATTGTTTAGTGTGCTTGAGAGTCAAATTCGGGTGCATCATCTAGTAGAGCTCTATCAGAAGTTTTTCACTAATTATGAGATGGTGTCTAATCATGAAGAACACTATAACGCAAGAATTTTCTTTTCAGTAGAAGTGCTCTTCAAGCTTCTGTTGTTTTGATGATGGCCTAAATGATCACCATGTAAGTCTTGATTCAAGCGATGAGGCAAGAGTTCCATGTTTCTTTCATCTATGGGTTTAATAAGGAGAAAGATTGTAAGCCATTGTAGGAGAGTATTTATGCCATGAGCCAATTAATCTAAGGGCCTTGGTTATTGATAGGGGATTTAAATGTAGTCCGAAAACTAGAAGAAAGAGATAATAGGCATCAAGTTTTAGATCAGGAGGTTCATGACATTAATAAACATTTTCAGGATGCTGGGCTTGATGATCTCCCTTACAAAGGGTGTTTTCTAATGTGGAATAATAATCAAATTGGAGAGGATGCAGTTTGGTCAAAGCTAGATCGAACAGTATATACCATAGATTGGAGTCATATATTTCATGCTACCGGTGTTACATTCAGAGTAACTGGAACGTCAGACTACTCCCCATTTTGGTGGACTTGAATCTTGAAAAAAGGAGAGGTAAAATTCATTTCTGATTTTTAAATTATTGGGCAAGTAATGCAGATTTTGGTAATATTGTCAAGACTATATAGGAGAAGGATATTGTAGGGGTGAAAATATTCTGACTCTATAGGAAGCTGAATGCATTGAAAAAACCACTAAGGGACTTAAACAAGGAGCTTTATAGTAACATTCAAAAGCAAGTCAGTGAGTTATCAAACTCACTCACTGAGATCCAAAATAAATGTAGTAGGAACAAGAGTAGTTTAGAGTGTCAAGTAGAGATGAAGGCGGTGAATGATAAATTGTAGAAGTTGCTTGCAACCGAGGATAGTTACCTTCGACAAAAAGTAAGGATCAAATGACTTAAAGATGGGGATTAGAGCACTCGATTCTTCTGTCAATCCATCCAAAAGTGCCGGAGTAAACGAGAGATTGTTTCCATTTAAGAGGCTAATGGGAGGATCATTTATGATGATAAGAAAATAACAACTGAATTCATTGAGTTCTACAATCAATTATTAGGGCGTGGAAAGGCCTGCCAAGCTTTGGATCCTTATATTATTTGCCTAGGCCTAATGCTACCTAAGGAACACCAGGACTTGTTGGATAAAAAAGTGATAGATGAGAAGATAAAACAAGCTCTTTGGGGGTACTAATGATGCAAAAGCTCTTGGTCCAAATGGGTTTAGTGCCTTGTTCTTCAAAGATGCCTGGGAAATCATTTGGAAAGATGTTATAGAGGCTATTCAGAAATTTTTCACATCTAGGAACTTGCTAAAGCAAGTGAACACCACCCAGATATATTTAATTCCTAAAACAGGAAACACCCAAACAGTGAAAGAGTATCATCCTATTGCTTGTTGTAATATTATGTACAAAATTATTTCTTCTAAGGTATTAATGGCAAGAATCCAAAAAGTCCTTGCCTTTCTAGTGAACCCAACGAAAGTCACCTTTGTTAAAGGGAGGTACATCAGCGACAATATTCATACAGTGGGTGAACTTTTGAAGAATTATCATAGGAAACAGGTGTCCCCATGATGCATGGTTAAGGTTGACATTATGAAGGCTTACCACTCAGTGGCTTGGTCTTTTCTAAAGAATCTTTTATTGAATATGGGATTTCCAAAGCATTTTATAAGGCTAATTATGGAATGTGTCACCACCCTATCCTGATCTATTATGCTTAATGGCAATAGCTATGGGTTCTTTAGATGAGGGAATCGGCTGCTCCAAGGTGATCCTATATTTCCCTATCTTTTCTTATTTTGCATGGAGTACCTAAGTAGGAGCTTCAGCTACTTGAAAGGGACCCCTGGCTTTAACTTCTACCTGAAGTGTAGCAAGTACCTAGTCACAAACCTTTACTTCACTGATGACCTAATTTTGCTTTGTAAAGCAGATGTCCTTCCATCTTGCACATGAAATTGATTTTGGAAAAGTTTGGTCTGGTGTCTAGCCTTGTCAACGGAAAATATGCAAAACTACCTTTGCGGTAGTCATTTATCACATATGGAAGGAGTGAAATAATCAGTGCTTCAAGAGGAGTTACTGCACCATGCAATAGGTGGCCAATCGAATTTATTTTGATGTCTGTGTCCATGTGCACCATTTTGATCTAGTGAAAACTGTTGGATGGAGCCCCGTGTTTAAGTTAAGATTTTTGTTCTTTAACCTGGTATGCCAGGTGATCATTGCATATTCTATCTTTGATATAAAATTTACATTTTCCTAAAAAAATAATAATAATTTTTACTGATAAGTTTCCTAATGAAATTATGGACAAGAAGCAATTACAAAAAATTTTAGAAATTTTGAATTATGTTGCAGATTTTTATAAAAGTCTTGATATGGATTGTAAACTTTGGTTTGATAGTTAAAGAAGAATCCTCCTGACTGGAGTATAGAACAATCCAAAGTTATCCAACTAGTCAAAAGAAGAATAAACAAATTCCTTATATTATTATTTCCATCCCAAAAGCTTTTAAAATTGTTGAAACAAACATTAGTGATATTAGTTATGGTAGAATATTAAAACAGAAAATTGATAATAAAGAACAATTGACAAGATTCACTTCAGGAATATGGAATCAAGCTCAAAAAAATTATGCCTTCACAAAATTTGAGGAAGATCTCCTCACCAAAAAATTCTTAATTAGAATTAACTATGAAGCAACTAAGGATATTTTGCTTAAAGATGTTAAAAATCTGGCTTCTAAGAAAATTTTTGCCCATTGGTTGCAATTTTATTTGCTTTTGATTTTGATATTGAATATATTACTAGAGAAACCAACTCTTTGCCTAATTTCTTGGCTAGAGAACTTTTGTAGGGAGAGAAAAGATGGTAAAGAATTTGAATCAGAAAAAAAAGGTATTCTCTGCCAAAAAATCAATGAGGTCATAATGGACATGGAAATTGATGCAGACATGACAAGAGCTATTCGAGCTCAGCATCATGTGCTTCTGGAAAACCCTTTAGAAGGTGAATCCCTCATCCCAAAATAAATCTAAGAAAAAGTCTCCCAAGAAAAAATATTTTTAGAGTGACAATAATGAATTATTGCCTTCCCAAGAAAGAAGAATTTTCAGGAATTTCCAGAGAAATTCCCAAGAAATTAAGCAGAAAAATATTCCTTCAAGGCTCTTAAAGCCTCAAGAAATTTCTATGCATAGTTTGGGTATATCAACAGTATACCAATAAATTAATAGGAAATGCTTAGTTTCCCCAGAAGATAAAGATTTTAAGCTTCTTTCAGTCATAGAACTAGTAGAAAAATACTAGCCTGACCACCAGAATCTTTAGTGGCAATTCTAGCCACTCAAGAAGCCTACATTCTTTGAATTAATATTATAAGAAATTGGTTCTATTGAAAAAGAACATAAACCCAGAAAAACTAAGATCACAATTAATTCTACAAGTATTGATGAAAAACCTTTAGAAAAATATATTTTAGAAACTAAAATTTCCTCATTTAAAATATTAGAAGTTTGGACATTTGAAGAATAATGAGTTCCATCTGGAAGAAGAAGAATCTTGACCAGAGGAAAATATGAGAAAATGTTATTTTCATATTGGGACTATATCAAGTCTTGGGATGAAGTCTTCCATGTTCAGAATAGAGACCACCTGCATTCATGGATGATTTTATTCAATACCAAGCAAAAAAAATTTTTGAATTGGTTCTATAATTGGTACTTCGAAAAGGGTTTGTTCAAAGACTCATTTCCAGAAACAGTCATGAAATCTTTTGAAGAATTCCGCATGTTCTAAGAACAATTCCTCCAAAAAGGTGAAAAGATACCTTTCCCAAAATTTTTCTTTATTGTCATGAACCATATTCCTTGGATTCTTCAGTGGCACTATGAGAAACAAGAAGTGGATTATGACACTCATTTTATTCCTTGCCTAGAATGTATATGGGAATCAAAATGGTGGGATAAATGTATCCTTAACCAGTATTTGCCTCAGAATATTAGAGTTGATAAAATTGATTTAATTGATGAAAAAGAGAACCGAGATGAATATTTTCTAGATGTCATTCTTAACCATTTCTTTCAAGGAGGTCAACTTAGGGATAGCCTGATTCTTATCTTTGTAATAAGGAAAAGGATATTAAAATCTGCCCATGAACAATTGGCTCAGAATGACCAAGAAGGCATCGGATCCTTATCTGGCAAGAATGACTTGACAGGGTCCCAATAAAGATACCTCTGAATTAGTGCCTTTACTTTTACATGAAGAAAACAAGTGTAGGCAAAAACTGATAAGAAAGGAAAGCAGCCATCAGACTGTTAGCTGCTAAGAATTATTGCTTCCACTAAGGAAAGTGTTTGGAACACTAGCTGACCACTAACCAATGCCCCCAGATTCTCTTACTCTCTGATTGGAGAAGTTTGGTTAGCCTTATCTTCAAGGCTCAGAAAATCTGTCTATATAAGAAGCCCTCCTCTAGAGTTCTAGTCATAAAAAAAACTTCTATATCTTTTTCTTGCGGTCCATGTGTTGGATGCATTTCTTATTTCAACCACAGTTTGCATTTTATTACTTAGTGTTTAAGTGGTGTGCTTGTACTTGTACCATAGTGGTGTCAATCATGTTGAAGCTTAGTTTTCTACTTCGACAATTCAAGTTTGTAATCATTCTTATGTTCATCATCTATGTGTGGTAAACTAGTTTTCACTTGTTCTCTGTAAGTTTGTATTCTAATCAAATGAATGCATTTCTAGTTTATGTTCATGCTTGTTAATAATTTTTGCTTGTGTTCGACTTACCTTTATGTTTGAGTATGCTTGAGTTTGAACTATTTAAGCATTTTGGTATGTGAGCCATTGTGATTGTTTTGTTTTAAACAAAGGGTCCTTTATAAAACTAACAAAAATTAAAGCTCTAACCTAGAATTTATCCATGGCACACACAATACCTACTCTTTAAAACTATGCTTTGGATTCGGTTAGCTTCCTGCTCTCATCTAAATAAATATATATAAAGCACGAACATCTAAGTAGTATATTTTTGACATTTCTCATAACAGGTGTTCTCTGGAAATGACACATGACAAACTTTCCATTTTTAATGAGTTAACTGCATACTTTTACACGTGATCTACCAAATACAACTCTAACTTTTTGATGCAAAATGATGCTGACACATGACAATCAAAGCTACAATTTTTTACTTACATTTGACAATTATTATAATGTTAACACGTGGCATGTTTTGAGATAGTTTTATTCATAATTACATGGCAATATTGTTAATATCTCTACTAAATCATTTTAAAAAATTATCAAATAAACATTTTTTTGTCAATCAATCATAAGGGATGATAATGTTTAAAATTTTGAATTAAAGATAAAACAAGATTAACTCATATTTCGGATAATAAAAATTTCTGAAGGAAATAATCTTATATAAAAATACGAAACAAATGATTTCCTTTAGAAAGATGGCATAATTATCTAATACTATGGATACGGGGAGCATATGTCTAATTAGACATAGGAGGTGTTTCTCTAAAATTACCCCTCACCCTAAATCATTTTTTTGTGTCCTAACTCACGGCACTATTTCTTGACGACACATCAGAAGCGAGGCGAAGGCGACGCGAGGCATGGCCAAGGGCGAGGTGAAGCGCGGCCAGGGGCGAGGCGCTGCCAGGGGTGACGCAAGGTGTAGCCAGGGGTGAGGCGAAGCGCAAGGCGACGTGAGGCACGGCAAGGGGTGAGGTGAGGTGCGGCCAGGGGCAAGGAGCCACTTTTTCTTGCAACGGAAGATCTGCACCGCCAAAAAGTGACGACAAACGAATGACAATGCGACAAAGCCACGAACACCAAGGAAGCCGAGGAACCATGATCAGTGAGGACAAGATTCGGAAAATGAACAGCGTTGCGAGATCCGAAACAAATGGCCAAGGGCGAGGTAAGGGTATTTTGTAATTTTTAAATGATTATTTAGACACTTTTAAATTTCTATTGAGACACTTCGTTTATTATTTCGTATACATATTTTTATCATGAAAATAAATTGTTTGCGTATTACTTTAGACATTTTATCACTTTTGTTTAGAGACTTTTACACATTCATTCAGACTCCTTTTTATTGTTTTAATTAGTTATTTTTTAAGAGAGTAAATTGTCTACGTATTGGTCAGATACTTCTAAATATTTCTTTAGACACTTTTACACATTTATTTAGACACTTTCTTATTGTTTCAATTAGTTATTTTTTAAGAGAGTAAATTGTTTACATATTAGTCAGACACTTCTAAATATTTCTTTAGACACATTTTGGTATCCATTCAGATGCTTTTCATTTTTTCAAACATGACATATGACGTATACAGTGAGATCATGATGTATAACAGTTCGGTTGTGACACCGGCGCTGATGTCGACGCTTGCACTAGAAGAGACAACAGTAGCAAGCTAGGGTTTTTTGTAGAGAATAATATTTTAACTAAGAGTATTTTTGTCAATTTTTTTAATGATTTATGCCTTATATATAGAAGATTAAGGGATGGGTTAGTATTTCTAATTAAACATAGGTACATAATAAAAGAACTAATTATCTAATCACTATTTTTATTTTATGAACAAATAATCAGTACCTATATAAACCCAAATGCAAGTTGCAAATTCATTCCACTCCACTCATAAATGGATTTCACATGTATTATGCTGCAATTATGAATGCAAGAGAGGGTTTAAATGAAACGAGTCTAAGTGGAGCGTGAATTGGCAGCCCTTCAAGATGTCAAAATAGGAAGTCCTTGAATTGGAACAAGAGTTGGTAAGTTCCTTCAAATTTTATATCAAATTTCAATTCTACAGTCATTAGTTTCATTCACATTATGTTTTACTTGCAAAGTGAGATTAAAGGGGAAATGAAAGATAAATTTCAAATTCGGGATGCTTCAAATTCTAGGATTCAGGATTTAAGACTTCCTTAGTGCATCAGATTCGTTAAAAAATAAGTAACATTCAAGTGAAAATAATGGCAAGAGGTTAAAACATGTAGAAAAAGAAAAATATCGCAGTCCAATTATAAAGAATGACGCAATTATCAAGAGGAAATCATCGGTTAAAAATCAAAATACCTTAATTCTGTTCAAATGGCGTACGAGGGGAATTTATATCCTTTTAAGTAGTCAATCCCTTAAAAAAAAAATCCAATTAGAATTAAACACACAATTTATCTGAACAAAAAAAGAAGATGGATTATACACACATCCAAGACAGAAGAATACACATACTGTGATAAATAGAGATGACAAAAGTTGACCCGACCCAAAGACATGACCTGATTCACCTGAACCTAAATCTGGCTTGACCCAATTTAAACAGAAAAGTCAATGACCTGAACTCGACTATACTCAACCTGACTTGAACCCCAAACTTAATTGAAGTGAAATATGAGAAAACCTGACCTGACCCGAACCTGAAATGGACCAATAACTAAACCTGACAATATTCAATTTTAACATAAATCAATATAAAATATATAATCAACAAAGACTTTAGAAAAATTATGATTTAATATATGTAAATGTATTTCTTCTATTCTGTTAATCTTTTTTGTGTTGTAAAGTGAGCGAGTGAGAGTTATGGGAAACGATTCGTGAAATGGTAATAAAGAGATGAAAATAATTAGATTTTAGAAACTATAGTACTTCTTCCATCCCATATTCTTTGAAATATTTAACTTTTTTGAACAGTTTGAATTGAATTTATTCATATTATTCCCTCTGTCTCAAATTATTTGAATCATTTATATTTTAACAATTAATCTATAATTTTTTATTTCCAACATTTTAATATATAAATAAAAAAATTTTATACATGAATGATAAATCAAGAACTATAATTTTTAAATATATTTTTTAAATTTTTTAATAAATAATAATATAAATAAATTCAAGTCAAATCAGTCAAAAAAATTAAATAGAGTAAAGAAAATGGGATGGAGGGAGATTATTAGTTAGAAAAAAATTTTAAAAACATATATTTAGAAACTATATGTCTTTATTTATTGTTTAATATAATAATTTTTTATTTATATACTAAAATTTTGAAAATAAAAAATCATAGATTAATTATTGAATAGTGAATATTACAAAAAACTTGATATAGAAGGAGTATTTTATTAAATAAATTATATATTAATATATCTTCATAAAGTTTATATTATTTTTTTATGTCTAGTTAAATTAAATTTTAATCAAAATGAAACAATAAAATTGAATTGATTCAGCCATTTCAACTTATGCATTAATAAACAGAATAAACCTGATAATCAAGTTGAATCTCATCTAAGACCCGATAACCTGACCTGATTGGATCCATACCAAAATAAATCTGATCTACCCCAACCCGAACCTAAAATCTACTTAATCTGAAATTAACTCGAACCCAAATAACTCGACATGTACCTGAATATATGCTAAGCTAGTTAAACCTGAACTTAAATGACCTGACCCAAACCTAACCCGACCCACCCAATTGTCATCCTTAATCACACCCCAATTAAAATTAAAATCTAGATTTGTCAAAGCCTATAAATACATTAATTCTAGACTCACCTCTCCTCTAATCCTTGGTCAGATACTACTGCATTGTAGTATTGATGAATCACATTAGAATCAGAGATTTCGTGAGGACAGGATAGTACAACCAGTTTTACAATCAGGTAAGTATAATCAAATTATTTTACACATTACATAATGAAATCAATGAAACTCAATTCCACCATTGTACAATTGGAGATCTTGAATACCAACATACAACCCACTTCAGTTGGATTATTGTTGATGTTAGTATACATTAACTAGAAGTTCAAAGGCATGATTGAAATTCTACTGCTTATGGCGTATTTATGTTATTAGTATGTGAGTCACGTGTTTAAAATGCATCCATATCTCTTTACAGTTTTAACTTTCATCATAAAAGAATCAAATTTATCATTAGCATGCGATAAGTCATGGGAAAGAAACAAAATAATAATTTAAAAGCCCCATTACCACCGTGTGGTACACTAAACTATTAGAACACATGCACACCATCAAACTCCTAAAGCAATTTAAAAAATAAAAAAATTAGTATAAACTAATAAAACAATAGAAACAGAAATAAAAAATCAAGCTATATTTATGATGGTAAAAATAATGTATATTGGGGAAAAATTTTACGGTAGGAAGGACGGGATCTGTTACTATTATTGCCTGAAAAATAATTAATAAAAAATAATTCAAATAACTAACATAAATATAAATTTATTCAAAATAGTAATTTATATGAAATATTTAAAAAATATTACAAAATATTAAATAAATTGCATTAGAAAAAGTTTTTTATAATTAAAATATTTAAAAATAATTTTTTAAAATAATTTGGATCATAAGGGTATTAAGCTTATAGAAAAATTAAAAATATTATATTTTAAACATATTTCTTAAAATAAAATTAAAAAATTTTAAATAAATTTTAAGTTAAATATAAATGACAAAGTTAAAATTAGTCATTTTAAAATAAAATTTTGCAAAGTAATATTTTTTTAGTCAAATTTGTTATAATTTTTTTTTTCACAAATACACACTATAAAATGATTAAATACATAAAATTATAAATTTTTTAATTTAAAATACAAAAAAATCCTATAAATAATATTTTATTGGAATGGATATACGTGTTGAAACTATATACTATGATACAACCTATTTGGTATTATTAGTAGTTTTAATAATAATACTTGTGTTAACAACATTTAGATACCATTTAATATATATTTACTTTTAAAGCTTAAAAATTAAAAAAAAACCTAATGCAATGCCGAACATATAAATTAGTTTTTTAAAAAGCACTAATTTCATTTTCTTAAATTTTATTTAATGTGGAGTCAATACCAATATACTACCTTCGTCTCATTTTACTTGAAACGTTTTTTTAAGCATGGAGATTAAAGTGTATGTAATTTGTATTATTATTATTATTATTATTATTATTATTATTATTATTATTATTATTTTGTAGTGAAAGTTTGAATAATGATTAAAAAAGAAAAGATTCTTCTTTGGGATTTTGTGTAATGAGAAATTAAGTGGAGATTAAAAAAAGTTCTTTATTAGATTTTGTATATTGAAAGTTTAAATGTGGATAAAAGGGTAAATTAATTATTTAAAATTTTTAAAAAAAAACATTTCAATCTTTTTGAGATATAAAAACAATATATGTTTCAAGTAAAATAGGAAGAAGGGAGTATCATTTAATGAACGTTAGTGATGTCTTATTATTATTATTTTCTTTTCATAATTGACTGATAACCAAAGTCAACGAAATAATGAACATCCATAAATAATAATTATAATAACAACAACAATAATAACAATAATAATAACAAAAAATGTACACATCATGCATGTTACATCTTCACAATGCACGTGATCAATTGGCTAGTCAATATTCTGTCCCCACAAGACTTGTTGCTTGTTACCATGTACACAAGTTTCCACATTTGTTTCATTTGCTGCCACTGCCAGTAAAAGATACGTTTTTGCTCATATTGGTGTCCATTGGATTCAGTTAGGTAATACTCATCCGTTTTATAGTTGTTGCTTCATTTGGTTTAACAATGGATTAATGTAAAAAAATTTTATATATTTTTTTCACTTTTTTCTTTTGTTTTTTACAAGTCAAGAAAATTAAAAAAAAAATTGGATATTTAAATAATGGTTTGAAAGATAGTATAACAAAATAAGTCACTAAGTATATAAATATTATAAAGATTTGGGACCTTTCAAAAAAGAAAATAGAGTAAGATTGGTTTGACAGGAAAAGTAATATTTTATGCAAGAGATTTCCTGGAGAAAATTAGGTTTAGTCTGAGGTAAGAAGGGGCCAAATGTAACTCATTCCATGTAATACTATCTCTATCTTAATTCTTTGCACTATTTTAGTTTTTTAACTTAAGCTCAACTTAAATTTATTTATACTAATATTTTATATAATTTTTTAAAAAAATTATATTTAACCATTATAAGGTAAAATTTTTTATCAAATATTAATATAAATGTATTTAAGTCAAATTTAAATCACAAAATTGAAATTGTGCATTGAACTTGGGACATATTTGAGCCCTACCCATCCCCTTTCTTCTTCCCTTCTGTAATACTTCTAAATCTTTACTTATAAAATGCCTCTAAACAAAAAAAAAAACTAAACAAAGTAACTTGCTCCTAAATTGAGGTAAAAGCAAACAAACAAATGAACAAGATAGCTAAGACTACTACTATATGCCAATCAATAAAATTTTAAAGATGGATTGAAAAAAGTGTTAACTTGGATAGCCTCAATTTAGCAGGTAAAATTCGTACGCTATCTCCTAATTTTAGTGTTGGTTCTAAAGTGGTCTATTTCTTTAACTTGTGTCATCATATAAAGTCTCCTACCTTGTAGTGCATGTCCCATCTGAGTACCTTTCATTAGTTTTTTCGTTATCTTCGATGGAACTTAATGATGTAGCACTTTCTGATTCAATGCAGTAGTTCAAAACACTACATTGCCTCATCTTTTAAGACAACAAATAACTACACTGAAAGATAAAACAATTTATGTTGAAATTGACATAAACATATAATTTTACTGACTTAAAATATTGATTAACCCAAATAGTGCCGTTTAGTTACTGTTCAATGAATAATAATAAAAATGTATACAATTATCTCCGCCAAAAATATAATGCAGTTCATTTTTATTAATTAACGAGAAGCATCTTATTTGTTCAGTCCCCCAAAGGTAGGTGGGAAGGGATTTCAATGGTGTGACTCAAAACGGCATCATTTTAAAAAACGAGGACTAACACCAATTTCGGAGGCTTGAATGATGCTTGACATACTCTGAGGACTAAAACAACAACAACAAAAAAAAAAAACTTCTGGAATTGTCCTAGAAAAAAATTGCATAAGTGATTATAAGTCACTGTTTTTCTACAGTAAACCAGTTCAGTAATTAGTGTATACTTTTCTTTTTTTGAAAAGTGAAAAATGTTATTAACTTAAAAAAAAAATCTTAGAGGATGTACACTTGGCCTAGCACTTTGCTAGCTTAGAACAAAACGCAAACCAACAAAAACATAACGTCCTATCACAGGTACAAAGAAACAAAACATTCAGACAGCAACTCGTAGCAAGCATTTTCCACGTTTAAGGAAACATTAGGTAAGCTGTGTCGTGGTAACTTTTACCACATCCGTCCCCCAAAAGTTTTGTTCTATTTATTTTTGTTAATTAATTTAAATTTTTTTATTTTAATACTTTAATATATAAATAAAAAAATTTTATATATGAATAATAATTTAAGATATATAGATTTTAAATATATCTTTTTATTTTTTAATAAATAATAATATAAATTAAATTAAATTAAAATATAATAAAAAATTAAAATATATCAAAATTTCTAAGGCGGAGGAAGTACTAGTTATTCGTTGTGAACACAATTGACCTCTCTCCAGGACCCAACTTTGACTTCTTTTTTTTTCAAATAAATAATATTGTATTTCGAAAGTATACATTCTTCAGTTAGCTTTCCACTTTCATTTTTTAAAATGCACTAATTTCATTTTTTAACTTTTCTTTAATCTGGATTCAATATCGTTGTTTATCTACAGTAAACCAGTTAGGTAATTAACATATTGTTATAATTTTGAAAAAAGTACCTTGACACTCTTGGGTTTGCTGGAGTGGTTATTTACAGTAAATCAGTTCAGTAATTAATATATTGTTATAATTTCAGAACAATTACCTAGACACCCTTAGGTTTTGCTGGATTGATTATCAATGTTGTTTATTTATAGTAAACCAGTTCAGTAATTAATATATTGCTATAGTTTTGAAAAAATCACCTAGATCCCCTTGAGGTTTAAGTGAACCTATACCTGTATTTTTCATTTTTCAAAATACTTACACGTTAAAAGGCAGATACAAGTATAGGTTCATTCAAACCTCAAGGAAATGCTAGGTAATTTTCCCCTATAATTTTCCACGTTTCTAAAACTATTTAGGAATTAATTAGCTACATTCAGGCACGTTCGTGGTTTACATCAATCCTTGAAGATGATGGCCAAATTAATTTTGCGGACATAAATTGTACTACTTATGAGTCGTGAACAAATTGACCTTTCCCTAGTCAGGACCCAACTTTGTCTTCTTTGTGTTTTAATAAATAAATAATGTTGTATTTTAAAACTATGCTTGAGATTCGGTTAGCTTTCCACTCTCATTTTTAAAAATGCACTAATTTTACTTTTTTAATTTTTCTTTAATCCGGAGTCAATATCCATATATCATTTAATGAACCTTAGAGATGCACCATTTTTTTATAATTGACTTATAACCAGAGTTAATGAAATAATGAACATTCATAATAATAATAATAACAAAAAATGTACACATCATTATTTTTTGTGACTCGCGCATGACATGCCAAAACCATCCTGGGCTTGGGCCGGGTTTCTTTTAAAAAAAATTATGACTTTTTTTATTTTTAATATTTTTGGAAATATTTCTTTATTTTCTAAAAAGGGTTAAAAAAATTTTAAAAAAATTACCACCACTAATGTAATTTTTATTAATAAAAAAGCCAAGCAGCATTTATAAACTAATAGAAATGGCCTTACACGACAAAATGGCGAAACATTCCAAAAAAAAAGCTGAAATGAAAACTATAATTTGTGCTGCACAGTATAATTAAATCAAATACATACTAAGAACCAAAAAAGAAAATCTAAGATGTGGAGGCCCTGTCAGTATCTTGTATCTCATCATCTAAACTTTTTCTAGTCTTGTTTTCTCAAGGCCGCAAGAATCCAGTTCCGGTTGCACACACATACCCCTACTGCATCTGGAGTCAACTGAGCCCGTTTCTTTGATATGACTAGTTTACCAACATTGAATGTGGACTTAGATGTAACAGCGGAAATTGGAACTGCATAAACTTCCTCCACAATGATGGATAGAATTGAAAATCGATTACTTTTCACTTTCCACCACTCCAAAATGTCATTCTCATTTGTCTCAAATGAGATGTGGACGTAATTATCTACTTCCAGTAGGTTAGAATATGTGGGTTGGGGATGCTTCATAAGCTATTCCACAAGGTTGAATGGTGCCGGTGATGAGGAAGATAAACTGACACCGGTGGAGGATCTTGTGGGTCTTACCTTGTCTTTATAGTGGGATAAATACTCCTTATAAAGCTCCCACAAGTGCTCATCTACTTCCGTCGTCATACCTAAACAAATGATATTCTACATTTCCAAAAAAACTATAGTATTCCCCAAGTAAGAACAATGTATCAGAAATTTTCAAGGTTAAGTCAAGGCGAGATGTAAGTAAAAAGATGGGCTGGTTGTTTGTAAATTATGAAACCCACTTTTCCTTCATTGTTTTGACGATGTCTTTTAAAAATTGATTCATCTTGCATTGATTCAAAACATAAACAATGTTTACCAAATACATCAAAACCTTGTGGGCAGTAAGATAGAAAACAATAGAGAAAAAAGTAGTTATCTTATAAAAATATTGTAATAATTGACAAAGTTTGTAACACTTGTCCCACATTTCAACCATCAAAAGTACAGAGTTCGATTTCAAGTTCCAAAACACAATTAAAAGAGCTGCATACGTATATGCATCCTTCAACATCTCATCTGTAGAGGTCCAACAGGTAGGATAAGCAAGTTTAAAACGTTTTTAAGAAACTGATTGGCTATTTTGAAAATAATATTCTTTGAATTCATGACTAATTTTGGGCCTAGATTTCAAATATATTAATACAATTCGGATTTGATGGATTTCTGTTTGCAAAACCTCAAGGCCTTTTTGTACACACAAGTTCAAAATATGACACATGCATTTAACATGGAAAAAAACATCATTCTGAGGGGGTTTCCACCTAATAATTATTAGAGGCATTGTCAAAACTAATGAAGAAAACTTTGTTTGCACAGAAAAATTCATGAAGTTTTTCTAAAATGCTTTGATAGATATCATACCCATATGGTCAGATTCAATGCATTTGAAAGCAATAATCATTTTTTGAATGACCCAATCGTCATCTATCCAATGTGCGGTAACAAAAAAATAATTGTATCCTATAGAAGACATCCACATGTCACTAGTAAAAGTAATGCAATGATTAAGTGAACCAAAAAGAACTTGCAAATTAAATTTACCTAATTCATACATTCTAAATACTTCTTTTCGTACAATTGTCCTATATGTCTTTCTGAAGGCCGAGTTTAAATTAGACCTAATCTAATCTTCTAAATGCATGTATTCAGCTTGCCTAAAAGGCTTTTCAGTTAGTATCATCCAATTAACCATACCTTCCTTACATTCTTGCTAATTATATCCAAAGATTCCTAAACCATTGGTTATAGATCCAAGTTATGTCCGTACACCAGAACTCCCTTTGACACTGGGGTAGTGCATCAAATGCTTGATCCTTATATGTTGTTAAACCACCTTATACCAAAATTCACCTTATGTGTCAACTTCTTGCCACAGTACTTGCAATTGGCAAACCAAGTGTCATTCTCCTAAAACTGTCTTAAAATGCTCCCACACAAAGGATTTGAACCAAGATTTACCTTCGTCACCCTCAGGAACTTGATTTTGAGGTGTCGGTTATAAACCATCCCTTCTTTGCGGATTAACGATTTAAGCTAGGGTCTCTTATCAAGCTATTGCTCCCCAAATTCCAAATTGATATTTTTCATATCAATGTTGGCGGGCTCAGGGACATCTTGGATGTGAATCTCTTTTCGAGGATGAGCTTTTGCAACGGAAGAATGACCACAAGCAGTGCGGGAGGGGTATAGCTAATACTCTTCCTTGAAGTCATTGACTCGATGAAAATTAATAAAATATTAAGGCGAGATTAAGAAAAATTAGAAGGATATTAAGAAACTTGGTGGAGAACTTGAAGGGAATTTTACAAATACTAGTACATGTAGATAGGAGAGTGTTGGAATTTGTGTGAGGTAGTGAGGAAATGAGGAAGAATATTTAAAGGCGTGACCAAAATTTTTTTAGACAAAAAATCCTTAAGAACTAGCTGTTTATAAGGTCAAGTTAGGATAAATAAGGTTTTTGGGCTAAATAACCAATTGAGAGAGGCAGCTATCCTTAGTTTGTAATTTTACCATTTTTTTTTAATTCAGGATTGTTGGAGGTTGTTGTTTGAAACGATAGCCCGACTCAGATCAGACCTAACTCGTGCCTGGGCCCAAGCCTTGTTGAGCCTGGGCCGATTCTGGACTTACATCCTGAAGTCCATACACTACCCATTAATTCCCGAGCCTTCTCCATGTCAACACAAGCCAAGCTTTGACCGTGCTTGGGGCATGTTTAACCTGGGCCAGTTCCAAGTTGGGCCGAGTCAGCCGACCTAGTGTTCACAACTAACTGCTAGCATAAGATTTGTTTGTGCTCATATTAGTGTGCACTGGATTGAGTTAGTTTATACTCCATCCATTCCATATTTGTTGCTTCATTTGGTATCACCAGGGATTAAAATAAGATAAGTTTTTGTGTTTTTTTTTTGTTTCATTTTTGTCTTTAGCTTTTTTACAAGTAAATCAAGAAAATTGGAAAAACTAGACATTAGGATAATAATTTGAAACGTAGTATGGCAAAATAAATCACTAAGTATGGAAATATTGTAAAGATTTTGGACGGCTCAAAAAGGAAAATGAATCAAGATTGGTTGGATGGGAGAAGTAATATTTTATGTGAAAGATTTCCTAGAGAAAATTAGGTTTAGTTTAAGATAAAAAAGGGCCAAATATAACTCATTCTATGTAATACAACATCTATCCTAAGTTCTTTGCACTAGTTCAGTTTTCTTTGACTTAAACTTATTTATACTAATATTCAATATAAATTGTTAAAAAAAATTATATTTAAAAACTATAAGCTAAAATTTTTTTATCAAATATTAATATAACTGAATTTAAGTCAAATTTAAATTACAAAACTAAAATTATGCAATGAACTTGGAACAAATTTAAGCCATGTTGTCCCTCATCCCCTTTTTTTCCCTTTGTAATACTTCTAAATCTTTACTTGTAAAATGCTTCTAAACAAAAAAAAAAACTAAACAAAGTAACATGCTTCTGAATTGCAGAAAAAGCAAACAAAAAATTTAACATGATAACTAAGACCACTACTATATGTCGATTAATAATTGACAAAAACAAGCATGACCACTATAATATTAATTTGAGCCAATACATTTTAACTTAAGTTAACTTAATCCAAAATGGGTTGTTTTTATTTTTATATCTTTTTTATTTGAAACTAATTTTACTTAAAATTCAATGTTGTATAGGCATAATAATCCATTGAAAATATAATTTTTATAGTCTTATTAAATTTTTACAAAATTTTCCTTTTTAATGCCAAGAAATAGAAAATTTATAAAAATTTAATAATGTCATGAAAATTTATTTCAAATTAATTATTATATCTATATAATATTGACTTCCTAATAAAATTGATTCTAGGTGAAAAATTATGTAAAAATAAGAATAATTCATTATAAATTAAGTTGACTTAAGTTAAAATGAACTTAGATAAATGTGAGGGAAAAAAAAAAGACCACAAATGTATAGGTATACGAATCATTATTTAACTTTTCATTTTCAACCTATGTATTAAGTACTATCTCTTTTGGCACTAGATCTTTTTTAAAATGTTTGATATTAATTCTAAATCTCAAAATGTTATTTATTAGCCATTCACTGAATTTAGTATATTACCTTAGCAGCAGATTTATTCATCATTATTATAACAAGAACAAAAAATTTCGTAGCACCAAACCTTCTTGATGCCCTAACACATCTTTGATGTGCGACATTGTGGCCTCCAAAATACCTTTGGCTTAAGCAATACTTACGGCAGGATGAAACAAGGGTCAGAGGGTCACTAGAGTATGACCGAGGAAGGGACCTCTGACGCTTAAGTTAGTGGAAGAGATTTGTAAGAGCAATAGACGAAAGTATGCCTACATTGTATTACCTGGAGACCTTCTAAGCATTTATATAGGGAATTTAGGAGAAAGCCGTTTTGCTGAGCCCATGAGATTAGGACATGTGGTCAGTAAGATTTCAAGAGCCTTCGGTCCATACCTCAAGAGAGGTATATCCAGCTAGCCCTCAGTGGTTATGCTTAGCCAAAGGTTAGGGGCGTGCGGAGGATTCCTATTAATGGTCTTGGAAGCTGTGTATTTGTCATTTTCCCTTGGGGCGCTTCGGGGGCTCATGAACCCCTTCGGAAGTCATATTTATACCTGAAGGCAATTGGGGGTTTTCTTGATATTCGAGGGTGATGAGGTTGTATTTCCAAAGTTGGTTATATCATTGCTTGAGGATGGTGAATGCATTAGCTGAGGTTGGTCAATTTACCAACCAAGGACGATATTAACTTTCCGATGTCAATTAGGCTATCATCTAAAGGTGATGCTGGATCCCCTTCCAAAGTTGGTTATGTTGCATTCTAAAGGTTGTAAGGGAATAGGCCGAGGTAGGGTGCTTTCCTGTCCGATGGTAGTATCGAGCTCCTTTTCTCCAAAAGTGTTATGGGCAATAGCCCTTCTACTATCACATGCCCCCCTCTCAGACAAAAGCAAAGATATGCCTTCAACTCGACGATAGTTTGACACCTTCGATGTGGCTCAGAGGGCAACACCTTTGGTGTAACAAGATAGCTACTCCTTTGGTCATGGTGAAGGAAAGACACCTTCAATTTGACAAGGGGGATATAACCTTCGGCTAGGCAGTTTTTATCCTACCTCTTATTTGCCTTAGGGTTTTGCTTTTCCCACCTAGTAGGATGCTCAATTGCCTCCAAAATTGTTCTAATTTCGAGGGTGGCTAGATCTGCTTCCTCAATTATTGTGTTATGGATTTGATAACTTAGGAGGCATGCCCTCATTTTATGCACAAGGTGCCACGTGTCATCGTTTGAGTCGCCGTTTTTCACATTCATTAGGTCAGTTACGTTTTTTTGTTAGTAGTCATTCATTATGCGTCCCTTCATTTGCCTTTCTCAGGCTATATGTTTTGTCTTCCGGGACAAAAGTTCCTTACTTCTCATTCTGCTCTTTGCTCTCTTTCCTTCATTTACGAATTCCTCTTCTCTATTTGCAATGGCTCTTTGTAGCAAAGCGATTCCCTGACAATCATAGGCAACGATTCTCAGCTTCTTTGGATCATAAATATGTGGGTATTCTACCAAAGTTGGTTTTTCCTTTCCTTTTTTTCTATTTCTCTTACCAAAGTTAGAGCTTTAGGGTTCTAGGATGAAAGTTTGGAGCTCCAAATTTAGTGCCATTGAAAAGAGTTTGAGCTTTCTTGATGCTCATTTGAGCTAAGCCACTTCGAAGAAGGTGCAAAAGTGGCAAACAAAGTTTTTCCTTCCTTCTTATGTCAAGGCTAGAGTTCCCGAATATGGTGAACCAAGTTATTGTCCTCAGGAAAAAGAGGTGATAATTTTTAAGTCTCAATTAAAAGCTAGCCTCCAGTATCCCCTTCTGAAAATGGTCTCTGACTTCTGCCAATTTCATGGCATAGTTGTTAATCAACTACCCTCGAACACCTACTCCTACTTCAATGCTTTCTTATGCATGTGTGGGGTTTTCAAAGTAGTCTGCCACTTCATTTTCTTCATGCAATACTATAAACTTCATCCTGTTCAGAAGAGGTTATTTTATTTTTTGCTTCCTTGGGGGATTGAGAGTAGAAAGTATACTTTCACCTTTACCACCAAAGATAGTTGGCAAGGTTAGTAGAAGAAATATTTCTTCATGGAGGTTTCAAAGGATTTGAAGGATTTGTCGACGAAGTGGGCATCCAGAACATTGGTAATTGACATTATGGACTCGTTGAAGTTTTTAACCGAAGAGATCGAATCTTAATTCGAGGATTTTGACAGTCGTATCAGGAAGGTGGTTGATTGGCATCATCAGGCATCCTCGCGTCCTCCTTACCTATTTCCTATTAGGTAGAACCTAATGACCGAAGAGGTCATTTGGGAGTTAAGCATTATTAAAGAACACATCCCAGAACCCTAAGCAGAAGATGGATGAGAGGAAATCTTGGATAATCATCCTCCTTCGGAAGAAACTATCTTATGAAGCCTTTTTGAAGAGTAACTTATTTTTCATCTAGTACTTATCGGATCAATTTGTACTTACTAATGTTTTTTCATTTTTCAGAGATGGGTGACAAATCGACTGACTTCTATAAGACCCATTTCCTTGGTCAAGCTAAAAAGGGAGAACAAGAGAAAAAAAAAAAAAAGACCCTGAAGAAAAAGAATGGGCAACCTTCTAGGGAACCAAGGCAAAAGAAGTCTAAAAAGGATCCTGTACCTTATCCCCTACAGGTTACCAACGAGGTTATGGATTCCAAAGCCGAGGTTGCTATTTTATCCACCCCTGTTAGCCTAAACTCAACTGTGAAAACCTTGGGGACTTTCCTTGCTGTGTTTTTGACCAAAAAAGAAAGTAGAAAGGTAAGGATGTTCCTGTGAACATCCTTGAATTGAGTGATTCTGAAGCAGGGGACACCAAGTTCCCTTTACCAGGTTTGTCCTTTGGCCTTTCACCTATCAGTTTTGGATATTTTGGGATTTTAGACTTTATAAAAGAAAGGTTAAGGGATAATGTGGTAATGGAACTTTAGTGAGATCTTGCAGAAGAGGTAAAAATCCCTAACTAGGTGGCCGAACACACAAGAAAGAGAGAGCTACGTGACACAAAAATCTTGTTCAACAAAGTTTCGAGGGATCCATTTTGGAAGTTCACTGAGGATATAAACTTATTCTCAGAAGACTGCCGGAAGATGGTCCCTCAAATGGCGAAGGACAACATGACCAATGCTATATTTGAATTTCTAATGCAGTCATGTCTGAATGAGGAGATTCTAGCTACTCAGATTACTGAGCATGCTGCCTAGGTATAATTTCCTTCTGGTACTCAGAAATATTTGCCACCACTTAAGTCTTTTTCTTATCCTTTGTGTTTTATTCTTTGCAAATGCTTGCATACGGGGGGTATTTCCGACATTGGCCTACTAAGCAGACCATGATTCGTACGTAAATGGAGGAGAACTTATCAAAAACAAAGGAGGCATTAGTGACCACCTGCCATAAGTATGGCGAGCTCAGCAATATAGCTAAGGAAGGGATAATGGAAATTAAATAAAAGCTCATTGAGGACTATTCTTCCAAGGTGACAGACTTAGGGTTAAAGCTGGTAGAGCAAACATCTACCAATGAGGCTCTTCAAAAGGATTATGCGTCATTAGTCTCTGAGGTAGCCCAGGCTTTTTCGGAGAAGATCTAGCTTCTGGCTCAAGCAGTTGAAAAAGTGGAGAAAGAAGAAAAAGAAAGAGGTAGAAGTTTTGAAGGTAGAAAAGAAAAAAGCTGATGAGATGATGAAATGATCCTTTCAGGATGGTTTTTGTTTAGTCTGTTACCAAATCCTTTCTCACTACCCAGATCTGGACATCTCCTTCCTTCAGGCGCCCGATATCCCCGATGGAATGGTCCCAAAGGGAATTCCTATGCTTGCCTCAACAACCCTTGGAGTCCAAAGATCAAAATGACTCCAAGGAGTCCCAAGGCAAAGATGGGGAAGAGTAGCATGTGTTGTTGTTTTTTTTTCAACTACAAATACTGTTTTCTTTTCTGCTTAATGGAACACCTTTTATTCCATCTTTGTGCTCAAGATTTTGTCTAAGTCCTAGATGTTTTCCTCTTCAGTTATGATGAATTATGTTCATAATCTTTCGTGAGATATATAACAGATAATCCATTCACTATCTTTGGCATAACTTTTCAATGGGTAGCACCTTTTCCATCTTCGACAAAAGGCCTAAAGAGAAGCATACTCATTACTTTTAACGGAACGTTCAAAGTGTTGTTCGCTATGTTTTGGCAAAATCAGAGCAATACTTGATGGAGAGAATTTTTCTAAGTGTTTTGAGAATGATAGATTTTTCAGCTAATAGTTCTTTTCAACATTTGTACAACTTCCTCAGAATTTTTCTAAGTGTAATACTTCTTCAAGGAATCCGAATGTCGAGTATTTTTTAATTCTTCTCTTTTGGCATTTCCGATCTTGAAAACTCCTGGCCGAACTTCTTTGGTGACCAAATAAGGTCTTTCCCAATCGCACAAAATACGCCATAGAAAGGTCTTCGAGGTTGTAATTCAACCTTTCAGAGAACAAGATCTCCCACTTTGATCCTCTTCGGCATAACTTTTAAGTTAGCTGCAATAGCAACCCGTTGTTGGAAAGCTTTTTTCCGAAGCTCATCCATTTCCCTACGTTCGTCAAACATGTCAAGTTTGGCCCTTAGGCCAAGGTTGTTTTCTTCTTCATTGAACACTTGAATCCTCATGGAAGGCTTTATTATTTTGATAGGGATCATGGCCTTTATGCCAAACATAAGAGAAAAAAAAGTTTCCCAGTAGCCCTTCTAGGGGTTTTTCGGTAACTCCATAGTACGCTTGGTAATTCACTAGGCCACTTTCCCTTGGCTTCACCAAGTCTTTGCTTCAAGCCATCTTTCAAAGTCTTGTTTGATACCTCCACTCACCTATTACTTTGGGGATGAGTTACTAGTGCAAAGTGTAACCTTATACTAAGGTTGGTGGCAAACTCTTAAAATCTTTTATTAATGAACTGGGTACCATCATCTCCCACCATCACCCTTGAGTAGCCGAACCTACAGATGATGTTCTTCCAAATGAACTTTCGGATATCTTTGGCCGAGATTGTTGCTAGAGGTTTTACCTCAATCCATTTAGTGAATTAATCTACTGCAACAACACAATATTTGATACCTCCTATTGCAGTAGGGAAGGGACTAATAAGGTTGCTTCCATATACGATAAAGAAGTAAGGGTAGTTTGTCGAAGTTACTACCTCCGAAGGTGCTCTTTGCACAGATGCATGTCTTTGGCACTTAAGGCATCGTTTGATAAACTACCGAACATCATTTCTTATGGTAGGCCAAAAATATCCCTGTTGAAGTAACACTCCCGCCAGGGCTTCAGTCTTGATGTGGCATCTGTATATTCCTTCATGGACTTCTTTCAACACAGCTTCTGTGTCCTTTACGTCAGCGCATCTTTATAAGGGGTTGGAATACCCCTACCTATATAATTCTTCCCTTATCAAGAAGTATCTTCTAAACCGTTTTCGCACCCTCACCTCTTCTAAGGGTCCTCTGGCAAGGAGTTGTTTGTTAAATATTCTTTTATTGAATCTTTCCATCCTTTCCATCCTTTCTCTGTGGTCGACATTGCCATTATGGTTATGCTTGAGGAATCAAGTACTTTAGTAGACTATTTTGACTTAGCTAATACATCTATTTCCATATTCTCTTTTTGAAGTACGTTCTTGATTTGTACCTTTTCAAATTTTTGGATCAGTTCTTTGACAAGGTCATGGTACTTTGCCAATTTTAAGTCTTTGGCCCCGTATTCCCCTGTTGTTTGCCGAATCACTAATTGCAAGTCACTATAGGCCTTCAGACTTTTATACCAACTCTTGTCACCAACCATAGGCCTACTATAAGGGCTTCATATTAAGCGATGTTGTTAATGACTTGGAATTCGAATTTGATGGCCTTCGACATCTCCAAACCTTTAGGCCCTTATAGTATTATATTAGCACCTTGGTGTTTTGAGCCTGAAGTACCATCCACAAAAGGCACCCATTCGGGATGCTCATCTTCAAGGATATTTGATGCGTTGTCACTTCCTAGAAGTTTGGCTATGAAATCTGCTAAGGCTTGAGCTTTTAGTGCTTATCTCGACTTGTATGTGATGTCATACTTGCCAAGCTTGATGCTCCACTTTGATAGTCTTCCCGAATGATCAACCTTTTTCATGATATCCTAAAGAGGCAAATTACTTCACACTATAATGGAGTGTACTTAGAAGTAAGGCCAAAGTCTTCTACTTGCCATAATTAAGGTGTAAATTGCTTTTAGAAATATTGGGTATCTTACTTCGGCCCTGTGTAAAGATTTATTGACATAATATACTGGCCATTGCTTTCTTCCTTCCTCCTTAACAAGTACTTAACTTACAACTTTTTCACTGATCGCAAGGTAAAGTATGAGAGGTTCTCCTTCCCTAGGTTGTCAAAGTGTCAATAAGTGGGATAAGTAGTTTTTAAGTTCCTCCTAAGCTTTCTGACATTCTTTGTTCCGAGGGTGTTCTTTGGATCCTAGGAGGTTATCACCTTTAGATGCCTTGGTTAATACTTTGAAGAAAGGTTGACATCGGTCTCTATATCTGCATATAAAATTGCTGCTTGCTGAGTTCTGTTATCCTCCCAGTAAGCCTCTGTATATCTTTTATGGTTGTGGGTGTTCGGGATTTGAGCAATGTCTTAATCTTTTCTGAATTGGCATTTATGCCTCTCTCGAATACCATAAAACCAATGAACTTGCCAACTGTTACTTTGAATACACATTTTTTAGGGTTGAGATCAATTCTGAACATTCAAAGCTGTTGGAAATTTTTTTTCTAGGTCTGTGATATGGTTGCATGATAATTTATTTTTAACTATCATGTCATCGACATATACTTTTATGTCCCTCCTAATCTAGGATTTGAATACCTTGCTCATCAGCCTTTGATATGTGGCCTGACATTTTCTATGTCGAAAGGCATTCTTATGTAGCAGTATATTCCTACATCAATTATGAAAGCCATTCCTTCCTCATTTTTTAGATTCATCCAAATTTGGTGATACCCATTGAACACATCAAGGAGGCTTAATAGCCCATACTCGGTGGTGGAATCTATGAACTGGGTAATTGAAAGTAAAGGGTATGAGTATTTAGGATAAACATCATTGATATTCCTAAAGTTGATACACATTCGGAGTTTGTCATTTCTTTCCTTAATGGCAATGATGATGTTGCTAAGCTAGTTAGGGTATTTAACTTCCTTTATTATACCGACTTCCAGGAGTTGTTGAATTTCTTTTTTAACAAAGTCATTCTTATGGGTTGAGATGCTACACTTTTTCTGCCAAACAGGATTGGCTTCGAGACATTGTTTTAGACTATGTTTTGGATTATGTCTGGATTTATTTTGGGCATATCCTTTAAGGAATAAGCGAATAAATCTTCGTTCATTAACAAAAGAGATACAAGTTTTTTCCTTATTCGAGCGCTACGGCCATGATCTAACTCCATATCCTCAATTTTTATCTTCTCACTATCATATTTTGCCCATTCTAGCCTATTTTCGGCAAACATATTGTCCTTTGTCAAGCTCTACAAATGGACTTCGGCAGGATTTTGTCTTGCTTTGACAAACATTTTTCTTACTTTGGCCTGGTCCATGAATATTTCTGCATCTCTTCTTTTGTTTCCAAGGTGATCATTAAGTATTTCATGTCTGTTGAAAAGTGAAGGTTGCCCTGAGTTTGCCTGCTGAGGTTTGCATTGTAAGATGATACGACATTTATGACAATGAATCTCGTCATGGTGGATGTGAATAATTCTTCCCCTAAGATAACGAAGGTTCCCCTCAACATTAGTGGCAAGTCGATCCATCCCAAGATGAAAAGTTCTACAGGAGCCAACCCCGAATGTTGGTGAAGTCATAGGTCTAAGCTCACTTTCTGGAATACCCAGGCTAGGTGGCAAATGAGCAAACAGAAAATCAATGTTCAAACCATCATCACAAAGCATTCTCTTGATGTCCCAATTCCTAATTCTATAAGTAATTAAGATAGGTTCATCGAGTAGAAATTTTACCACCGAGCAGTCCCTTCATGTAAGTTTGTTTGTGGGGCTGTCGAATTTTATCATTGCAATTTCTCTAACTTTCCTTTTTCTCTCGACCAAAGGTATTCTAGTAGTGATTATTTGGATAACTCCTGCTGAAGGAGGAGGATGTTTCCTTGGACTTCAGTTTGGGCAACGTCTATTAGAGTCGTACTCCTCATCTTCGCCCGTTCTCTCCTCTTCTCTTTTCTCCCTAGATTTTGGCAAGGGCATTCTTAGATATTGTTAAAGTTGGCCTTGCTTGATAAAGGACTCAATGTTCTTTCTCAGCTGGAAGTAATCTTCAATGTCATGGCCATGATCTCAATGAAATTGGCAGTACTTCTTCATGTTTTTCTTATTTTCCAAATTCATGGGCTTCCGACATTGGATTGAAGTCCCTTTGCTTCTCCATGGCCATAAAAATGTTGGTCCTTGCGGTATTCAAGGGTGTAAAAGAGAATGGTCTTTTGCCTCAAGCTTTCTGAGGTCTTGCCCTACCTTCGATTCGGTACTGAGGTTGAGGGTTATGACCTTCGGGAGAATGGCGGTCCAACTTCAATCCTCCCATCCTTAATTCTTCGGCCGTTATATGCTATTCGGCTCTTCTGTAAAACTCCCCAAGCGTATTCGAGGAATCTTTGGAAAACTAGAAGAAAAGCTGGAAGTCCCTTTTCAATCCTCGAATCATGGCCAGAATCCATAATTTCTGGTTAGAAGTCTAGGACACTAAAAGCTTTGCAATTGAATCTTTCAACATAGTCACGAATGGTTTTTCCTTTTTTATTGGCTATGTCAAACATCTTGATAGGCATCTTCACCACGGGGACTACGTTCGATGAACTACTGAGTAAATGTCGTGGATAACTTATAGAATCCCAAAATCATTTTGGGTGCTAAGGAATTGTACCATGTTGTGGCTAGTCTTGACAAAGTTACTTCAAAACATTTGCAAAAGGTGGCGTCCTTGGCCCTATGCAACACCATGCTCCTTTTATACTTTTTCAGATAGGCCTAGTGGTTACTTTGCTCATCGTAGGTTTCTAGGCGTGGTACTCAAAAGTTACTGGGCATGGGAGCTTCTACCACACCGCATGAACAAATGAAAACTCAACTCCGGTAAAGGTTTCAGACAATCTCGACCAAATAAGCTTTCGGGAGACTTGCTTATCAACCTTATCTTATTTTTCCAAGATTGTCTCCATCAAAATGGTAGTACTGCCTTCTCCCTTATTATAGCAAATGATGGGGCAAAGGGGAATGATGCCTTTTTTATGGGTGAATAACTTCGCTAGAGAAGAAATGGGGTTTTCTCCTAAAGATAGGGACTTCATCGCCATAGAACCATTTGTTCTTGTGATCTTGCCTCATCAAATTATGCTCATGAGATGGCAAATTCTGTGTTGAAGACTTGTCATGAAGGCTTCTGTTAGTTGAGCTTCAGCAAGGTAACCTACGACCTCTTTCTAGATTGGCCTTGGGTGAGGGTGTTCTTGCATATGAACAAGCTTGTGACCACTGTTGGTCAAGTTGTTATGTCATTTTAGCCATAATGCAACACCAAAATTCGTGTAAAAATCTTATTTGGACCTTCAGAGCATGCTTATCCTTAGGCAAAAAAAGCTCTAAAGGTGTCTGATCTACCGTTGGGGGGGGCTCAGGAGCGGACTGGGATTTTGGAACTCCCTTGTCCTTAAAACACCAAGTCTCCATGATGGCAACATGGGAGGGGTTTCCCATAACCAGCACCATGTAATGTTCTAACACATCTTCTATGTACAACATTGTGGCCTCTAGAATACCTTCAGCTTAAGTAATACTTATAGCAGGATAAAATAAGGGTCAGAGGGCCCCCAAAGTGTGACCAGGGAAGGGACTTGCGATGCCCAAGTCAGTAGGAAAGATTTGTAAGAGCAACAAATGAGAGTATGTCTACATTGTATTACCTAGGAGCCTTTTGAGCATTTATATAAAGAATTTGGGAGAAGCCAGTTTGCCGAGCCCAGGAGATTAGGACATGTGGTTGGTCAGATTTCAAGGGCCTTCAATTCATACCTCGAGAAAGGTGTATCCAGCTGGCCCCCGATGGTTATGATTAACTAAAGGTTAGGTATATGTAGAGGGTTATTATCAGCGGTCTCAAAAGCTGTGTATTTGTCATTTTCCCTTGAGGCACTTCAGGGGCTCATGAACCCATTTAGAAGACATATTTATACCCAAAGGTAATAAGGGGCTATCTTGATATTCGAAGGTAATCAGCTTGTATTTCTGAAGTTGGCTATATCATTGCCCGAGGATGGTGAACGCTTTAGCTGAGGTTGGTCAATTTACCAACCAATGATGGTATTTGGTAACTTTTTGAAGTTAGATAGGTTGCCATCCAAGGGTGGTGTCAGATCCCCTTCTAAATTGGTTATGTTATGTTATAAGGGTTGTAAGCGAATAGGCCGAGGTAGGGTGCTTTCCTGTTCGAGGGTAGTAACGAGCTCATTTTCCCTGAAGGTGTTATGGGCAATTGCCCTTCGTTTATCACTTTTTTGATTTATTAAGCCTCTTCAAGTTTCTGGTTTTCAAGTCATTTTATGGAACCCTTTATTTTTTTTATTACAAAGTGTTGACATGGATAACCTCAACTTCTTGGGTGCAAAAGAGTATTTTAGGAGAATTAGGAAGAAAAGCAGATGATGGAGAAAGAAAAAATTCTAAATTTTTCTTTTTAATTCATGAAGACAATTTTCATTACAAGAACAATTACATGGAAGAATTTCATAAAGCCTTACAACTAAGTTGCAGTAGAAAATTTTGATAACCAAACTGCAACTTTGACTTGTACAACTAATTTTTGGCTAGTTATTATTGTTTCACAACACATTTATTTAGCCAATATGTAAGGATGAATGGCTATTAATATTTGTTGAACATATTCAGCATTGCCATTAACTTTATAGCAGACTTTGTTGACGTTTTCTCCTTGGTTTGCTAAGGTAATTAGTCGTAAAAACTTGAAGCTTATTGCCTTAATTGTTAGCTTTCTAAGTAAGTAAAAATCGCAAATTAACTTTTCAACACCTCCTCTTAATTTTTAGTTTTTGCTTTTTCTTGAAATTTCAATAGTTTTTCTCTCATCACAGTCTTCATAGATATATCTATTAGCTGATCTTTCATATTGATATATTTCAACTGGATCTCCTTTTTGCATCAAGTCTCAGATGAAATGATATCGGAATTCGATATGTTTTGTTCGTGCATCAAATACCGGGTCCTTTTTTGTCAGTAAATTGTCATCGAACCATCCTATTTTTGTTGTAAGCTAGCAAGAATTCTTTTTAACCAAACTGCTTCTCATGTTGCATTTGTTCCAGCTATATATTCTGCTTCGGTAGATGATAGTGACAGAGTCTTTTATTTCTTATATGCCCATGATATAATTTTTGTTTCAAGACTAAATATGTATCATGATGTGTTTTTCTATTCATCAGATGAATCTGCCCAATCACTATCTGTATATCCAACTAATCTATTGTCAGCTTCTTTAACATATCGGATCTCGAGCTTTTTAGTACCTTGTATATACCTAAGAATCATTTTTGCTGCTGTAAAGTGTAGCTTACTCGGTTTGTTCATAAACTTTAAGATCAGACTAATAGAATAAACTATGTCTGCCCTTGTATTTGTCAAATAAATAAGTGATCCAACTAAACTCCGGTACATATGTGCATCCACTTTTGGTGCTCTATCATCTTTTTTTAGCTTCTCATTCACAAAAAGTGGTGTAGCAATAGGATTACAGTTGTTCATCTAAAATTTTTGAAGTACATCTTGGGCATATTTTTCCTGTAAAATAAATATTTCACCATTTAATTGTTGTATCTAAATTCCTAAGAAATACTTCATGAGGCCCAAATCTGTCATCTTATATTCTTCCATAATAGCCTTTTTTAATTGCTTAATCATCTTTGGATTTGTTCCAATATATATGAGATCATCAACATATAAACAAACTATGAGCAAATCACTCATACCTTTATTTTTGACATAAAGTGATGGCTCACTTTGGCTTCTTTATAATCCACTTTGTTTTGGAAATAATTATCAACTTTTATATTCCATGCTCAATGAGCTTACTTTAGTCCATATAATGCCTTCATGTGGCGCCCTTAGGCTGCTTGCTGCCCAAGATCACTAGGAATTTAAGGAAACTCACAGGTTTTGGTTCATAATTAGTGGTTTTGTTACTTGTGATAAAAACTAATGCACGTGACCTAAGCTTACTAACCTAGATGCTAGCATTAAATAATGCATAAGTTGCTTCGGCATGGAAATTTAAACAAAAATTAAAACATTCAAAATAGTGGCAGTACCGCACTTAAAAACAATTGTAAAACTAGCCAAAGCTATAAACACATTTTCTACAAGCATCAACCCTATGTACATTATTCGGCTATGTACATGAAATACAAACCAAAACACAAAACTAACCATTATTGCTAGAGGCATGTAGTACAATTCAGTACTCAAGAAAAACTTACTAAGATGACTATAATAGGCTGACCACCTAAGCTCTACCTCTCAAGTGCCCATATCCTCAAGCTCCCCCTTGTGGTTATAGATCAACCACTGCTCAAAGTTAATCTAATATAGTTAGTACGTAACATAACCAATAAACCAACTAGATAAATACAAACTAGCAAGTATAACTTGTACCTTCTCAACTAACTCAACAACCATCTCGGGTTGTTGACTGAACCACCCAAACCTACAAATATAAACTAAGGGGTCTTCGGGGGGTACTTGCAAAAGAAAACACTAGAGGACAATGGACAACAAATGTCACAAAACTACCATTAGCTCATAATGGTCTGAGGCCTAATATATGTGCATATACTTAAGGCCCATAGGACCCCTCCTTATCACAGGCCTCTCCTAGTGAGTTTTGGCCCTGAATTCACTCTAGCAAGCCTTGACTTGCCTACTGTGCCAGGTTGTCACCTAACCATATAATAACCTGCCCTTTAATACTATGTGTAGGAGTAATCCAAGTCTACATGGCAAAACCAAGTTGGGCGCACTAAGGTCCCATACTAGTGCCTCAGGCCTAGGACCAGGCTAGGCCATTAGGTGTTACTGACCTTTCACCCTTCCTATGGTGAACCTTGACTAGCACATGGCCAATCTAGTTTGGGCGTACTAGGTTCTTGCTCTAGCTCCTCAGGCCTATGACCCAAATAGGTAGTTAGGCATACTAAACCTCCACCCCTAAGTGTTCTAGCTCCCACTTTAGTCCCTTGGGTCTAAGACCGGACTAGGTGACCAAGTGGTACTAAGCCTCCACCTTCCTTAGTGAACCTTGCATGCTATTAGGCTTGGCACTTACTACACTTCAATGAGTTGGCCACTACTAGGAATCATGCTTGCTCTAAGTGCTCCTTATGTTTCCTAGCACATATTAAGGTCCCAAATGCACTAAGGTAGCTTAACTACCTTGCACATCACAGACCTCTCAATATGCCCAGGTAACCTAGCTTGAGTTTTAAGTCACTTCCCTACTTAGAGTTCTTAGTGTTCCTCTTAATTCCTTAGGGTAACTTGCACTTACTTGGGTGTTAAGCAAACTTTCAAGCCATGCCAAGCTCCCACATTATCCAATATAGGCTTCCTATGGGCCCTATAGCTCACATTGTGACCAAATGCATTTATGTGCCCCTATTAGCCTCATAGTGCCTTCTTTGGCCCTTAGGTGTTTTCACTAACTTCCTATAGCTCTTGTGGCACTTAATCTACTCTATGGTTAGTGAAATACCACTTCAAGTTATCTTTCCAAACTATAGCAAGTTGTGCCATAAATTGCCCACAGTAACCGTGCCTTAGTGCATGTGTACTTCTATTAGTTGACTAGGACATGGTTCTAATTCACCAAAACTAGTTTACCATGCTCCTTGCTCAAACTACTTGGTAAATCACTATTAATGCATTTAAACTACCTTAGGGATGACTACAAGCCTCAACTAGGGCACCAAAAATACCCTTATGGACACAAATGTTTTAATTGTGAACACACCACCTTCTCGTTGCTTCATTTGATCCATTTGTCTTTTTTTCTTCATTTCACTTCCATTCTAAACATTGATCCAACCTTAGGAACATGTATAGGATGTTTAAGAACCAATTAGGAACCAAAAACAACCTCTTTGGATGAGTTCCGAAACAATTGTGGCATTGCAGCGTGAGCCTAGTGCCGCAATGCCAGAGTTCATTTGGTGCTATCTAAAAATAAGTATCCTGACACCTAGACCTTAGGATCACGACCTAGGCATGAATTCTTTTGGTGCCTAGGCACCCAAAATGGAGCCTCAGCACCAGAAACTTACCAGCTTCGTCGATCTTCATGAAAACTACACACAATTAATTCAAACATGGTTCCAATCACTTCTAAGCTTGCAATTACTCATCCCCAAGGCTAAATATGATAAAAATGCATTAACATAACATGGGACACATCTAAAGAAAATCAAGCAAGTTGAGCACCAAAGCTTTAATGGCTCCACTAAGAGTTTCCTATGGTTCTAAAACAAATTCATCACAAATAGGCACCACTTCTAGCTCAATTAAGCTTGACTCAACATCTAGGAAGCTTAAGAAACCAAGAACACAAAGGGGAAAAACGTACCCTTCCAAAGCTTTCCACACCAAAACTAAACAAGAGCAAGCTTGCTTTCACTTGGGTACTCCATGGGGCTTCCAAATTCACCAAGAATTGAAGGAAAAAATGAGATTTGGGCATGAAATTTTTGGAGAAAGAGAGAACTACGAATTAGAGGTGGAAGGGATGATGAATAGTGGCATTCAAGCAACCCAAAATGGTTTAAAACCCAAATCTCCCACCATGACTCCTCTAACAACTTTAATTTTGCCAAAAGAACCCCACATCCAAATAGTGCCACTAACTTTGGTAATTCCATCCCCCACTTTGGTTTCTTGTCACTTAGGTCCAAAAGAATTACTTTGAGCTTTAAAACCAATCTTATCACCTCGGGATACAAAATGACCATTTTGCCCCGGTGATACTTAGGTGCCAATTGTGTTTGAGAAACCTTTATGAACTTTTATACTTGCTTGAAATGCATAATAAATATTTAGTACAAGATTTCTTACCTTTCAACCCAGTCTTACTTGACTGTTACCGGTCAGATACCTGGAGGGCCGTAACACTTTAGGCTCCATTGTTTGAATTAGTTTGGGTTCGTTATAATTGTCTTCTTTCCATTTCCAAGCTTCTGCTTTATGAAATGATAACATCTCAAGCAATAATGAATTTGCTCATGTATGGATTATATAAGCGATAACCTTTTGATTCATCGCTATATCCAGTGAAGATATATTTTTCTCCTTTGTGATCAAACTTTTTCTCTTTGTTTGGCATCAATATGAGCATATGCTATGCAACCAAATATTTTAAATTATTGTACCTGGGTTTTCTATGATGTCACGCCTCATATGGAGTTTTATTGAGCACAGCTTTTGTCGGAGATGTGTTTACTGCTTCTGCCCAAAAGCTATTTACAATTCATTTGTCTTTTAACATGCTTCGAGCCATTTTAACAACCATTCTATTCTTTCTTTCTATAACTCTATTTTGCTGCAGGGTGCATGGAACCGTCAATTGTTTCCTTATTTCATTTTCTTGACAAAATCTGACAAATTCCGTAAAAGTATATTCCCCACTTCTATCCGCCCTCAAAGTTTTGATGGATCTTCCACTTTCATTTTCTGCAAGAGTTTTCAATTTCTTGAATGCTTCAAAGGCTTCTGATTTTCATTTCAAGAAATAAATCCAAATTATCCTAATAAATTCATCTACAAATAGAATAAAGTATCTATTATCCTTTAATGATGAAGTTCTAGTTTGACCAACTATATTTGAGTGAACTAGCTCCAGAGGCTTCTTTACTCTCCCAGATGTTCTTGGAAATGGGAGTTTGTGCATCTTCCTATATATGCATCCTTCATAAACTTTATCAATTTTACGTATATTAAGTAAACCAAGAACCATATTTTTATCTGTTAACAACTTCAAACCTTTATAGTGCAGATACCCATATCTTAAATGCCATAGAAATGACTCATCTACCATATCACTTTTCAAAGTAAGTTCATCATGTAATGGCATAACTAAAGGAAAAACATGGTTTTTGCTCATCTTAACTTTTGCAACTATGATACTTTTTTCTTATCTTTCATAATACATGTATCACCTTCAAAGCTTAGTGCATAATCTTTTCACAATAGTTGCCCAACAATTAATAAAATTTGGGTCAAGTTGGGAACATAAAGAACATATGTAATAAATTTAGAGCTACCTCCATTACTATTAACTGCAATAACTCATTTGCCCTTAACATCATGAAGTTTGCCATCACCAAGTTTGACTTTTGAAAAAAGTTATCATCTAACTTTGTAAAGCTTTTCTTATCCATGATCATCTAATTGCTGCAACCACTATCTACATACCATACAGTACTTGATTCTTTCTCAGCATTTAAGCAAGAATTGAGTACTTCATGATCTTCATGTTCTTCTTAAAAATTCACCTTGTTTTTTTTATCTTTGAACTAGCAATCTTTTTTCTGAGTAGTTTGGATTTCTGTAATGTTGGCACTTGAATCTACAATCTTTTGATTGATGACTAGATTTTCCATAAATTTTGCATCTTGAGCTTAGATAATTTCTTTGGATGAAATCAATTTGATTTTATCTGCCACGGCCTCTACTTCGGCCTTGATATTCTCATCCTATATTTTAGAACGAACCTATGCCTTGATTGTTTTGCTTACTATTGTCTCCTATATTTATCTTTGATTGAAAAGTCTGTTCTACTATTTGGCTTGAGAATCTGCTCATTCTCCTCTCATGTGCTTCTAGAGAGCCAATCAAATCATCAACTACTAATTTTGATAAATCTTTAGATTTTTTAATTGCTGCTACAACATGCTCAAATTTTGCTGTCAGGCTTTGCAAAATTTGATCATTAATCTTTCTATCTTCAATATTGTCACCCAAGCTCCTTGATTTATTATTTCTGTTGTCCTTGAAAAAAAATTCTTGAACTCTCTCTGCATCCTTTATTGAAAGGTTATCAAATTCCCTCCATAAATTTTACAATTTTATGAAGATAACTTTGTCTTGGCCACCAAATTGCTTCTTCAATATTTCCTTAGCATCTTTCAATTTTTTGGCACCCATGATGTATGGGGAAATTGCTTTGCTTAATCCTTGTTGGATATTGAGTAAAGCTTTGTATCTCTTTGCTCATTTCGCTTGTGTTGTCTTTTTTGTGATTCGGTCCAACAAGTATACGCTTCTAAACTATATGGTTCTTTGAAGCCAGATTCTACCAGTTCTCATATATCTTGGGAGATGAATAATGTCTTCATCTGAATGCTTCAAGATTCATAGTTCTTGCCATTGAATATGTGAACGAGAGACTGTGAATAATTGAATATAGTTTTGCTGCTTGCAGCCATTGCTTTAACCTATGCTCTAATACCAAATTTGTTGGGCGTAAAAGAATATTTAAGGAGAATTAGGGAGAAAAGCAAAGAGATAGAGAAAGAAAAAATTCTGAAATTTTCTTTTTAATTTATGAAGGCAATTCTTATTACAAGAACTATTACATGGAAGACTTTTATAAATCCTTACAACCGACATGCAGTAGAAGAACAACTTTTATAGTGCCCACGCATTGGAGCGGTTCAATCCGTATTAATATTAAATAAATATAAATAGTCGTGATCATTGACAAAGGAAAAATTTTTCATAAAAATAAAAAAAAAGTAAGAATTGAGATAAAAAAATCAAGGTAAATTTTTTGGGCAAAAATAACAAACAAAAAATTGTAAGTATAAAGACACAAACCTTAGTGGTTAAAATTTTCTTTTAGAAAACATAAAAAATATGAAAAAATTTGATAAACTGAGAAAAAGAGTGATATTTCAGTGACAAAAAATGAGGTTTAATGATTGATGTAAAAAAATAAAAGAAAAAAAATGGTCTTTAAACCAAGAGAACAAATGTAAAGATTTCAGGAATTAAAGGCCTAATCATCAACTTAATAAAGAAAAAAATAAATAAAAATAATAACTAAAAAAAATTAGCTCAAACCATATAAAAAAATAGACAACTCTTATATAGTGATTAAAGTTTTGTTTTAAAAAACAATAATAGAAAAGCAACAAAAAAAAGTTAAATGAAGTCATTATGGTTGATTAGAAAAAAGAAAAAAAAGAGAAACAAACAATGGCTTCCAAGATTTTGCTTTAGTAGACAATAAATAAAAAAGAACAAAAAAATTAGTGGCTAAAAGAACAAATGGAAAAATCCTAATTATTAAGTTTTAGGATTAAATGACCAACGAATAGAAATTAAGGACTACAATGAAAAAATGTATAAATTCAAGTACTAAAAATGCATTAGATAAAAAAAGAAAAGTGAAATAGACTGAAATTGTTAAAAATAATGTCATAGACCCTAATGAAAGTGATTTCTATGTGAAAAAAATATCGAGTTTAAAAAAAATCAATCACATAAAAAAATAGTAAAACACAAAAGAAAAAAAAGAACACAGTGTTCATACATAGTGACTTTCATTGTATATGAACAGGAAAAAAACACATCCTATTTTAGAATATAGTAAAGTTTTGATAACTACACCTTGTAGTTGGTATTTTTTTTTAGTAAATTTAACATGAAAATAATTTTTAATAATAATAAATTAAAAATTTCCCACCAATAGATTCATATTAATCAATTAAAATTTTGGTTTATTTCAATTTTTGACTTGGGCTCTATTTATATTATATTCTTATCATTAAAATGAATAGTTATAATTGAAATATAATACTGTGAAATAAAACATTGTATGTGTTTTGAAATGATACATATTTCTTATGTTATCAAAAATAATTTACTAAAATTTTTCATGCCTTATTAACTCAAAATCCAATTTTCAATATCAATTAAAAATTTATCTAGAAAAATTCAATTTTAATTTCAATAATAATGGATTAAATTATTTTAGTAAACCATAGACCTTAAAGTAAATCATTGGTGCTATAAAACTTAATCATCAATAATAAAAAAATGACCAAAACATGAAAATGTATTTAATTTATGTTAAACAATTAATGATTTAACTATTAACTTAATAAAGATAAAAATAAAAAAAAATTAACTAAAGTCGAATAGACCATAACCATAGTCAAAAGTTGGTAAACTATAATGATTAAGGTTTCATTTTAGAAAAAAATAATAAAGAAAGATAACAAAAAAATTTAGACCAAGAGAAAAAATAGAAAACTTTAGGTATTAAGGGTTTAATAATTTTCTTAATAAAGTTAAAAAATGATTCTGGCATTTATAATGTAGGATAACATTGAACAATATACATGCAATAAGTTCTTTCGAAATTTTATATATTAATGAATCAGTGATAAAATGGAACATTTTAAGAACTAATTACCTATACATAATACAAATTGTGCACTATTTTAATTAATCAAAACTTAGAATCAAACTCATGTAAAGTACCTGTGCATTAGGTAAATTGTGCATATGTTTCAATTCATCAAAACTTTGAATCTAACCTATCTAACTAAACCTTTGAATAAAACCATGTAAAAGAAAAAGCTTTTGGTATTTAGTATGGTTAATGAAGGCATGTCTCTCATTTTTCTCTAAAAGTTTCCAATAGATTGAAAAAGTTGAGGACTATTGTGGTAGAATTGTTATATTAAGGCCCAAAAAGAGGATTTGACCATTCAACCGGTGAAGTAAAAATAAAAAGGAAACCGTGTGGGGGTTGCCATAAATTGGACAACTGTACCCTCAGTCCCTGTATTGTTGGTCCTGGAAAGTAGTGGTCCCCAATTGTTATTATCTAGTGCCCTTGCCACTGTCAAAAAAATAGTCTTTACCATATCTCAAATAAAAGGTGAAAGTTAGGGATCATTTTGGTAGACATGAAATATTTAAGGACTAAAATAGAAGTTTTACCAAAAAACCTTGAAAAGCAAAAAAAAAAGTGGTGACAGGTGTTACTGTTGATAAATAGTAAAACCCCTTTCATCTTTAGAATATACGAGATACATGGACTCCGCACGTTGCAGCAGTTCATATGACCATTGGATAAATTCGTGGAAAGACGTAAAGACTCGATATAACAAAAAAATATACTTTCAAGTTTCAAATCTTGTAATTTTTGAACAAAATAATGTTCACACCTTACTAGGTGAAGGCTAAAGTAAAAAATACTACTACTAGAAACATAAGAGAAACAAATCATGGTTACTAATATTTTGTTTTAGAAGAAAATAAAAAAATAACAAAAAAAATTAGAGACCAAAAGAACAAATTGAGAGTTTTGGTGACCTGCACATTATAGTGGATATTCTTTATAATAAATTTTAATAATAACAGTGTGACACAAAACACGTTATATGCTTCAAAATGATAATAAAAGAATAATGATAGAAATAATGATTAAAGGTTTATTTTAGAAAACAACAATAAAAAAATCAATAAAAAAAGTCAGGATCAAGAAAAAAAATAGAAAAACTATAGGCATTAAGGATTTAACAGTAAAATAAATAAATTTTAACTAAAAAATAAACAAATTATGGTCACCAATATCTTACTTTAGAAGATAGTACATAAAAAACAACAAAAAGAAAAACTTGGGAGCCAAGAGAACAAATAGAAGATTTAATTAAATAGTTATAAAATTTAGGGACTAAAATATAACATGAACGTAACTCAAGTCCAAAAAAGAAAAAATTAGAAAGTTGGGGAATGAAATTGCGTTTTAAGCAAAAAACAAATATGAGATAGACTAAAATCTCAAAAATTGCAACATAGGCCCTCAGAAAGGCAAGTACCTTAAGAAATGAGTTAAAACTCCAAAAAAAGCAAATCGCAACCTAGAAAAAGCAAAAAAAAAAGTCAAAAGCAAAAAAAAAAACTGATGAGCCATGGCCCAAAACCAATTGAGCTCAATTAGCCCAAAACCGAGTTACTGTTCATCCAACAGTACCAATGTTTGTAATAAATTTTAATAATAACAGTGCGACACAAAATACGTCACTTACTTCAAAATGATAATGAAAGAATAATGATAGAAATAATGATTAAAACTTCATTTTAGAAAACAACAATAAAGAAAACCAATAAAAAAAAAGTTAGGATCAAGATAAAAAACTAGAAAAACTTTAGGCATTAAGGATTTAATAATAAAATGTAAAAATTTTAACTAAAAAATAAACAAATTATAGTCACCAACGTCTTACTTTAGAAAATAATATATAAAAACAATAAAAATAAAAACCTAGGGGCAAGAGAACAAATAGAAGATTTAATTAAATAGTTATAAAATTTATGGACTAAAGTGTAACATGTACGTAACTCAAGTCCAAAAAATAAAAAATTAGAAAATTAGGTAATGAAATCACATTTTAACCAAAAAAATGCAAGACAGACAAAAATCTTTAAAATTGCAATGTAGGCCCTTAAAAAGGCAAGCACCTTACGAAATGAGATAAAACTCAAAATAGAGTAAATCACACCCTAAAAAAAGTCAACAAAAAATTAAAATAAAAACAACTGCTGAGACATGACCCAAGACCAAATTACTGTTTATCTAACAGTACCAATGTTCATCTTAATAGTATAATTTGAAGAAAAGTTTGATTAGCAAGCCGCGACTTGTACAGCCAATTTTTTGGCTGGTTGTTATTGTTTCACAACACGTTTCCTTGGCCAAAAACAAGGATGAATGGCTATTAATTTTTCTTGAACATAGTCAGCACCGCCACAAGTTTTATAGCAGATTTTGTTGACTTTTTTTCCTTGGTCTGCTAAGGCAATTAGCTGTAAAGGCATGAAGCTTATCGCCTCAATTGCTAGCTTTGCAAAAATCACAAATTAACCTTTCAACACAATTTATCAAGTAGAACTCATTCGCGATTCCTAATTTTAATGTTTGTCATAAAGTGGTCTATTTCTTCAATTTATGTCATCATATAAAGTCCTCTGTCTAATAGTGTGCATCACACCTGAGCGTCTTACATTAGTTTTTTTGTTACTTTTGATGGAACTTAATAATGTAGCATTTTTTAATTTAATGCAACAGTTCAAAATGCCACTTGGCCTCCTTTTTTAAAACAATAAATGACTATACTGAAAGATAAAAAAACTTAAAGCTAAAATTTACATAAACATATTATTTTAAGGAGTTGAAAAAATGATTTGCCCAAATAGTACCGTTTTAGTGCATTGTTATTAATTAACGAGAATCGTCTTATTTTTTCACATTAACTGGAATTAAGTAGGATGGAAGTTCAAACTTCAAGCTAAAATGGGCATAAACATAATATTTTAAGGAGTTGAAACATTGGTTTGCCCAATCATCAAGTCATCATTTGCCTTCAATCTACCGGCCTCATTGTTATTAATTAACAAGAAGCATATTATTTTTTCACATTAACTAGAGGTAGGTACGATGGAAGTTCAATGGGGTGACTCAAAAACGACGTCAATATCATAAACGACTAACACCTATTTTTGGAAGGTCTGAATGTTAATTGACATACTTTGAGGACTAAATTAGCAAAAAAAAAAAAAACAAAACAAAATACTTCGAGGATTATAAAACCATAAAAGGCATTGTTTCCTTCGTATTTTTTTTTGGTAAATAAAAAAAAGTACAAAGGAAACGATGCCGTTTTAGTGCAAGAATTGTTGCCCTCCTAGGGAAAAAAATGCCGAAGTGGTTATCAATCACTATCATCCGACATGCAGTAGAAGGACAAGATTTATAGCGCCCGCGCGTTGCGGCGATTTAATCCGTGTTAATATTAAATAAATATAAATAGTCGTAATTATTGACAAAGGAAAAATATTTTATAAAAATAAGAAAAAAAAAGTAAGAATTGAGATAAAAAAATCAAGGTAAATTTTTTAGGTAAAAATAATAAAATTGTAAGTATCAAGAGATAAACCTTAGTGGTTAAAATTTTCTTTTAGAAAACATAAAAAATATGAAAATATTTGATAAACTGAGAAAAAGAGTGATATTTCAGTGACAAAAAATTAGGTTTAATGATTGATGCAAAAAAAAAAGGTCTTTAGACCAAGAGAACAAATGTAAAGATTTCAGGAATTAAAGGTCTAATCATCAACTTAATAAAGAAAAAAATAAATGAAAATAATAATTAAAAAAAATTAGCTTAAACCATATAAAAAAATAGATAACTCTTATATAGTGATTAAAGTTTTATTTCAAAAAACAATAATAGAAAAGCAACAAAAAAAGGTTAAATGAAGTCATTATGGTTGATTAGAAAAAAAAAAAAAGAAACAAACAATGGTTTCCAAGATTTTGCTTTAGCAGACAATAAATAAAAAAGAACAAAAAAATTAGTAGCCAAAAGAAAAAATGGAAAAACCCTAATTATTAAGTTTTGAGATTAAATGACCAACGAATAGAAATTAAGGACTACAATGGAAAAATGTATAAATTCATGTACTAAAAATGCATTAGATAAAAAAAGTAAAGTGAAATAGACTGAAATTATTAAAAATAATGTTATAGACCCTAATGAAAGTGATTTCCATGTGAAAAAAACATTGAGTTTAAAAAAATCAATCACATAAAAAAATAGTATACACAAAAGCAAAAAAAGAACACAATGTTCATACATAGTGATTTTCATTGTAAATGAACAGGAAGAAAACACATCCTATTTTAGAATATAGTGAAGTTTTGATAACCACACCTTGTAGTTGGTATTTTTTTCAGTAAATTTAACATGAAAATAATTTTTAATGATAAGAAATTAAAAATTTCTCACCAATGGATTCATATTAATCAATTAAAATTTTGGTTTATTTCAATTTTTGACTTGGGCTCTATTTTTATTATATTTTTATCATTAAAATGATTAGTTATGATTGAAATATAATACTGTAAAATAAAACACTGTATGTGTTTCGAAATGATACATATTTCTTATGTTATCAAAAATAATTTACTAAAATTTTTCATGCCTTATTAACTCAAAATCCAATTTTCAATATCAATGAAAAATTTATCTAGAAAAATTCACTTTTAATTTCAACAATAATGGATTAAATTATTTTAGTAAACCATAGACCTTAAAGTAAATCATTGGTGCTATAAAACTTAATTATCAATAATAAAAAAATGACCAAACATGAAAATGTATTTAATTTATGTTAATCAATTAATGATTTAACTATTAACTTAATAAAGATAAAAATAAAAAAAATTGACTAAAGTCGAATAAACCATAACCATAGTTAAAAGTTGGTAAACTATAATGATTAAGGTTTCATTTTAGAAAAAAATAATAAAGAAAGATAACAAAAAAAAGTTTAGACCAAGAGAAAAATAAGAAAACTTTAGGAATTAAAGGTTTAATAATTTTCTTAATAAAGTTAAAAAATGATTCTGGCATTTATAATGTAGGATAACATTGAACAATATACATGCAATAAGTTCTTCCGAAATTTTATATATTAATGAATCAGTGGTAAAATGGAACATTTTAAGAACCAAGTACCTATACATAATACAAATCGTGCACTATTTTAACTAATCAAAACTTAGAATCAAACTCATGTAAAGTACCTGTGCATTATGTAAATTGTGCATATGTTTCAATTCATCAAAACTTTGAATCTAACCTATCTAACTAAACCTTTGAATAAAACCATGTAAAATAAGAAGCTTTTGGTATTTAATATGGTTAATGAAGGCATGTCTCTCATTTTTTTTTAAGAATCTATCATGTTAAATTTAAATAAACCATATTTTATTTTTCTCTAAAAGTTTCCAATAGATTGAAAAAGTTGGGGACTGTTATGGTAGAATTGTTATATTAAGGACCAAAACGAGGATTTGACCGTTCAACCGGTGAAGTAAAAAAAAAAAGGAAACCGCGTGGGCGGTTGCCATAAATTGGACAAATGTACCCTCAGTCCCTGTATTGTTGGTCTTGGAAAGTAGTGGTCCCAAATTGTTATTGTCTGGTGCTCTTACCACTATAAAAAAAAATAGTCTTTACCATATCTCGGATAGAAGGCGAAAGTTGGGGATCATTTTGGTAGACATGAAATATTTAAGGACTAAAATAGAAGTTTTACCCAAACACCTTGACAAGCAAAAAAAAAAAAAAAGCTGCGAAAGGGGTTACTATTGATAAACAGTAAAACCTTTTTCATCTTTAGAATATACAAGATGTATGGAGTTTGCACGTTGCGGCGGTTCATATGATCATTGGATAAATTTGTAGAAGACGTAGAGACTTGATATAATAAAAAAATATACTTTCAAGTTTCAGGTCTTATAATTTTCGAACAAAATAATGTTTACACATTGCTAGGTAAAGGCTGAAGTAAAAAATGCTACTACTAGAAACAGAAGAGAAACAAATCATGATTACTAATATTTTGTTTTAGAAGACAATAAAAAAATGACAAAAAAATTAGAGACCAAAAGAACAAAATTAAAAGGTTTGGTGACCCGCACATTATAGTGGATATTTTTTATAATAAATTTTAATAATAACAGTGTGACACAAAGCACGTTACGTGCTTCGAAATGATAATGAAAGAATAATGATAGAAATAATGATTAAAGCTTTATTTTAGAAAACAACAATAAAAAAAAAGTCAGGATCAAGACCGAAAAAAATGGAAAAACTATAGCCATTAAGGATTTAGTAGTAAAATAAATAAATTTTAACTAAAAAATAAAAAAATTATAGTCACCAGTGTCTTATTTTAGAAGATAGTGCATAAAAAACAACAAAAAGAAAAACTTGGGAGCCAAGAGAACAAATAAAACATTTAATTAAATAGTTATAAAATTTAGGGACTAAAATGTAACATGAACGTAACTTAAGTCCAAAAAATAAAAAATTAGAAAGTTAGGTAATGAAATTGCATTTTAACTGGAAAAAAAAAATGGGAGACGAAAATCTGAAAAATTGCAACATAGGCCCTTAGAAAGACAAGCGCCTTAAGAAATGAGATAAAACTCCAAAAAGAGCAATCGCACCCTAGAAAAAGTAAAAAAAAAAAGTCAAAAGCAAAAAAAAACTAATGAGCCATGGCCCAAAACCAATTGAGCTCAACTAGCCAAAACCAAGTTACTGTTCATCCAACAGTGCCAATGTTTGTAATAAATTTTAATAATAACATTGCGACACAAAATACGTCACTTGCTTCAAAATGATAATGAAAGAATAATGATAGAAATAATGATTAAAGTTTCATTTTAGAAAACAACAATAAAGAAAATCAATAAAAAAAAGTTAGGATCAAGACAAAAAATTGGAAAAACTTTAGGCATTAAGGATTTAACAATAAAATGAAAAAATTTTAACTAAAAAATAAACAAATTATAGTCACCAACGTCTTATTTTAGAAAAAAATATATAAAAAACAGTAAAAATAAAAACTTGGGGGCCAAGAGAACAAATAGAAGATTTAATTAAATAGTTATAAAATTCAGGGACTAAAATGTAACATGGACGTAACTTAGGTCAAAAAAATAAAAAATTAGAAAATTAGGTAATGAAATCACATTTTAACCGAAAAAAATGCCAGACAGACAAAAATCTTTAAAATTTCAATGTAGGCCCTCAGAAAGGAAAACACTTTACAAAATGAGATAAAACTTAAAATAGAGTAAATCACACCCTAAAAAATGTTTAAAAAAAATTTTAGAAAAGAAGCTACTGAGGCATGGCCTAAAACCAAATTACTGTTTATCTAAGAGTACCAATGTTCATCTTAATAGTATAATTTGAAGAAAAGTTTGATAAGCAAGCCGCGACTTATACAGCCAATTTTTTGGCTGGTTGTTATTGTTTCACAACACGTTTCCTTGGCCAAAAACAAGGATGAATGGCTATTAATTTTTCTTGAACATATTCAGCACCGCGACAAGTTTATAGCAGATTTTGTTGACTTTTTCTCCTTGGTCTGCTAAGGCAATTAGCTGTAAAGGCATATAGCTTATCGCCTCAATTACTAGCTTTCTAGTTAAGTAAAAATCACAAATTAACCTTTCAACACAATTTATCAGGTAGAACTCATTCGCGATTCCCTAATTTTAATATTTGTCATAAAGTGGTCTATTTCTTCAACTTATGTCATCATATAAAGTTCTCTACCTAATAGTATGAGCGTCTTACATTAGTTTTTTTGTTATCTTTGATGGAACTTAATAATGTACCATTTTTTGATTTAATGCAACAGTTCAAAATGCCACTTAGCCTCCTTTTTTAAAACAATAAATGACTATACTGAAAGATAAAAAAACTTAAGGCTAAAATTTACATTAACATATTATTTTAAGGAGTTGAAACAATGATTTGGCCAAATAGTACCGTTTTAGTGCATTGTTATTAATTAACGAGAAGCGTCTTATTTTTTCACATTAACTCGAGTTAGGTAGGATGGACGTTCAAACTTCAAGCTAACATTGACATAAACATAATATTTTAAGGAGTTGAAACATTGATTTGCCCAAATAGTACCGTTTTAGTGCATTGTTATTAATTAACGAGAAGCATATTATTTTTTCACATAATTAACTCGAGGTAGGTAGGATGGAAGTTCAATGGGGTGACTCAAAAACGACATCATTATCATAAACGGCTAACACTTATTTTTGGAAGGTCTGAATGTTAATTGAAATACTTTTGAGGACTAAAATAGCAAAAAACAAAAAACAAAACAAAACAAAACACTTCCTGGATTATAAAACCATAAAACGGCATCGTTTCCTTCGTACTTAGTGCAAAAATTGTTGCCCTCCTAGGAAAAAAAATTGCCGAAGTGGTTATCAATCACTGTCGTCCTACAGGAAACCAGTTCTGCAATTAGTGTATAGTGTTTTTTTTTAACGGTGAAGAATGTTGTTAATTCAGAAAAAATCTTGAGAGGATGTACAATTGGACTAGCAATTTGCTAGCGTGCAGCAAAACACGAACCAACAAAAAACATAACAGGTAGAAGTGCCACAAAGAAACAAAACAGGACAGCAACCCGTGGCAACTAGCAAAGCATTTCCCACGTTTCTATGAACATTTAGATGACACTGACCTTTGTCCTGTCTGGACCGACTTTGGCTTATTTGTTCTTTAAATAAATAATGTTATATTTTAAAACTACATATGCTTCAGTTAGCTTTCCACATCCATTTTTTTTAAATGCACTCATTTCATTTTTTAACTTTTTTTTAGTCTGGATTCAATATCATTTAATGAACCTTAGTGATCTACTTTTTTTTAATAATTGACACATAACGAGAGTTAACGAAATAATGAACCTTCATAAACAATAATTATAATAATAATAACAAAAACTGTACACACTATGTTGCATCATCTTTACAAAAAGTGTCCCCACAAAACTTGTGAAGAAAAGTTTGTGCATTATTTTCATTTTTATTTTTAGACTTTTATAAGTAAATCAAGAAAATTGAAAAAATTGAATATTAATATAATAGTTTCAAGGGTAGTATAGTAAAATAAGTTACTAAGTATAGAAATATGGAAAAGTTACAAACCCCCCCCCCCCCAACATTAGGTATAACCTACACTTGGTGCATCTATTTTAGAAAATCTATACTTTGCCCCTTAAAATAGTCATATCAGTCAAATTCACTGTTATATAGGTATGTCAAATGCCATGATGCCCAACAAGATTTACAAATTATGTAAATCAACTACAATATTTATGTCATGCTACATTAAATCCATTCTCTCGAAATAAATAATATATTTATAATAAATTTTATATTTCTGAATAATTTATGCATTTATAAATTTGCTAATAATTTCTAGATCTATAATATATTTCCATATTTATAAACCAATAGTTTATGCTTTTGATTAATATTAATATTTACTTGTTTAACATTTTATTCATTTTTCAATTAGTTCAAATAGAGAAGTATCATCTTTTTGGACAAATATATTTTAGCTAAACTCATTTTATTTTGGAAACTAATTCTCTTCATATGAAAGAAATTTATACATTCTACAATTGTTTAGCATTGCCTAATATGAATAATATATTAACTAAACACATCATTAATTATGTATCATTATATCCTTAATTAAGCACATTTTAAATGGTAATTATTATTGTTGTAACTTTTTAGCCTAACCAATGAAAAAAAATAATAAATTAGGCTCATTTTTTACAAAAAAAAATTAAAATTTTAAAATTATTAAAATATATTACTTCAATAAATGTAAAATTTAGTTGTGCATTTAATAAACATATTATGCATTTATTATTTTTTGAGTTACCATTTAGTTGTGTATTCAATAAGTTCGAGACTTTTGTTCCTTATGGAAGACCTCAAGCAGGTCCCCAATTTGAGCCATAAACTGGATCACCAAGGAGGTCCTCATAAGCCTTCTAAGTATAGGATTGAAATGTTGGGTGAAAATTCATGGCGAATACTTTTTTTATTTCTTTCCTTTTCTTGGAAATTTCTTATATTTTTCTTGGAAATTTGCCAATCTTGATTTCAGCTCTCTTTTTCACCCTTGTTCCACCAATTGTATTTTATAAATATTGGTAATCATGCTTTAACCTATTTGAGGCTGCTGCTTTGCCTATATGTTTATTTGGTGACTAAATTACGTTTACCGAAAATCTCAGAAAAAATATGTACATATGTGTGTATGTACACAAATTTATACTTGTACAAAGAAAGTAAGTAACAAATCAATAAAAAAAATTAAATAAGGTACAACTATAAATTTAGTTTTGAAAAACTTTCTTCTCCTCTGAAAAAAGTATTATGTACATGCACATATTTAATTTTTTGAAAACTTTCTTGTGTACAAGCACATATTTGGCATTTGGGATACTTGCAATTGTGAATTTGACTGATGTGGTGATTCTAGGGTATAAAATGTAGTTTTTTTAAAAATAGAATGAGACAAGTGTAGGTTAGGTCAAACGTCGATGGGGTTTCTGTAACTTTGCCTAGAAATATTATAAAGATCTAGGAAGGTTCAAAAAGAAAAGTGGTACAAGATTGATTGGAAGGATGGAGTAACATTTTATGCCAGAGATTTCTTAGAGAAAATTAGGTTTAACCTAGGGTAAGATGGGGCCAAAGATAACTAGTTTTATACTAATATTTGATAAAATTAGGTTCTTTGCATCATTTCAGCTTTTTTACTTAAGTTCAACTTAAATTTATTTATACTAATATTTGGTAAAAATTTTAAAAAATTTTATTTTTAAAATTATAAGTTAAAAATTTCATCAAATATTAATATAATTAAATTTAAATTAAATTTACGTCAAAAACTGAAAATTGTGTGCAAAGAATTTTAGACAGATGGAGCACTATTTGATAGACTAAGACCATTTCCCCTTGCAATTTGAAGAAAGGGAAAATTACAAAAAAAACCCCTCCATGATTTAGTTCAACCAATACTTTATCCCTCTATTAAAAAAAATATACACTTTACCCCCTATTTTCTTTATAGTGTCCGATAATAACTTCTAAAACCTTAATTTAGAATGTCTGATAACTATATTCCAATAATTTTGATATTTTTTTTCTTTTTTTACAAGTAACCATTCTTTAAAAGATTATGATATTAATTTATGGAGGGGAAAATATATTTACAGAAATAAAAATTGATAATTTAAAATATTTATTAACTATAAAAAAATTAAAAAGATTGAAATTAGTGGAATATAACTATTGTATAATTTAAATATAGTTTTAAAAGTTATTATCAGACAGTATTAAGCACATACCTGATCGATAATTATAAGTTTCCCTTGAGTGAATGATAAGGGACAAATTTGAGCCATGCTGTCCCCCACCCCCTTTCTTCTTCCCCTTTAGAACGAAAAAACAATTAAACGAAGTAACGTGATAAAAACATACAAATTAACAAAGATAACTAAGACCACTACAATATGCCGGTCAATAAAAGTTTAAACACGGATTGAAAAAAAAAGCATGACCTACAATATTAATTAGGCAAATGTAAGGGGCCAAAAAAAAATAGAGAAAGAAACAAGACCACAAATGTTTAGGTAAATTCACGGGTCCTTGCATTTAACTTTTCTTTTTCAACTTATGTATTAATTACTATCTCTTTTGGCTCTAAATCTCTCTTTTTTTTTCATGGAGGCACTAAATCTTTTTTTTTTATATTAGTTCTAACCAAATTCAGTTTATTTGTAAGCCCCAAGATCTTGACCATCAAGTGTATGTAAAAGATAAAGTCAAATATTCCCAAATCTTTAAAAGATGATGTGCTTCTGCTCTTTGATATTGTAGTGTGTCATCTCTTTCAATATCTTTTAGGACCTCAATAATTAAAGCATACATGATCTTGACCTTCAAGAGTGAATCATAATGAGATCCCCAACAAGTATCACTGGCCCTTTTAATACCTCTTTCTTGATTTAAATCTCAACCAGTTTTCATGGTCATGATTAGGCAATGATTCCACAACTTTCTATGCTTGCTTCTCTTTAATCTTATCTCGTCATTTACAAAAAACTCCAATCATATTCAACAACCGAGAAATCAAGTCAAAAGTTGCTTAATCTTTTATAGTATACTCCACCTAATATTTGTAGTTATCAAACCAAACAGAGTTAAATTGACATGCTCTACCTCCAATAATCATTTCTTGAAAGATATGATGTTGAGTTGACAAGGGACTTCTGAAGATATACTCTTCTAACTTTATCTCTTACAATTGGGATTGTGAAACTCACAATCGCTAAAAGACTTTTGTCTCTTTGGAATAGAGAAACACGTAACTTCCTATTTAACTCCTAAACTTGTTTGGTTTACCACATGACCCCATAACTTTATATTGGGCTGAAATTGTCCTTAAAGTGTTTCATATATTTGAAGAGAAATAAGTGACACAATAATACATTTGGTATCTAATGGAAAAGAACATGGAAGTTTAGTGCTTGAGATAGGGCTTTGACCAATAAATAGGTGATGGAAGACAAAAGAAAGTGGTCCACGATTTGCCTTTTCTAGGTAGAAAAACCAACTTTTTAATTTTTTTTTTTTTTGTCCTGGTATATGATATGAAGGTTAAGGGTCCATTAAAAATTTATAGGGGCTCCAGTTGAAAAATTTTATACCACTTATTAATGTTTTTCAAAACAATAGGACCATGTGAGACATTTACTACCCTACCTGGGTCCTATAGGACCTATCTCACCCACATTTAGAGTGAGGCTTTCCAGGATCTAATGGCTCTTCATTAAGCTATTATAATCTGAAAACTCATTTTATTACTTGCATTACCGTTTTGTTGCTTGGTGGTTCAATAAAACATGCACATGCACTTAAGTTCTCTAGCTTAGTTTTAACAATAGTCATGCATGAGTAGCTTCAGTATTCATTTTAAACATAAATCATACAATAGAAAACTTGGACAGTCAACACAAAAAATAATATTAAATTAGTACCAAAACATAAAACACTCATTTTTTTTAACTACATTTAAGCAACTATCCCTCTCACATGTCTTATACCCCATGGACTAGTACTTGCAAGTTTCTTCAACCGATTATATATAATGTTACTAGAGGCATCCACCTTATATGGCATAAAAATTCTAGTACAAGGTCCATATTGTAGTCCTAAACTATGTACCTTTTAGTACCACAGTGCCTAAGGTGTCAAACTCTTTTTAGTGCCTTCATGTCCAATGTCTACTGCTTTAACCCTCCTGAGCATGAAATGCTATGGTTGCTAGGCTCCATAGCCATGTTACCTACACATAATTGTAAAGTGTGATTATTCCATGAATGCTTAGTAAGGTCTTATATACCTACAACAACCACGTAAAACTTTATATATAAAGTATATACATAGTTGTGATACTGGATCCATTCACTTTTTAAAGTATGCTAGCAGTAATCATCCCATGTTAAAAGTCCCTATAGGTTACCTTCCTCTTAGATGGTAAGCTCCCAACCACTAGGCCTCAAATGTATCACCACCATGTTCAAGGGTCCCATTGGAACACCTTGTCTTTAATTTCCTCCTTAGTCCTATTTATAAGAGAATCACAGGTTTTTATCCTGATCAGGAGGACCTAACTGGTTCCTATTCTCTTTATAATTACTAGCTCATAGCTAGTATATTATTGGACTTCCTAGAATTCCACTCGCATCCAATTTACTTTTCCCTTTTATGTGTAGGAGTAAGTATATTGGCAAGCCAATTTATGCCAGAAATGGTGTAGTGCCCCCTTAGGGCTCCATGACCCACTTAGGGCACCCTCAGCTCCATGAGCTCTCTTAAAGATCCCTTATGTCTCCCAAGGTCTTTAAGTCATTTAACACCTTTTATCTACACAATTGCTCCATGATCTAGGCGTATTCCACACCAATTCCAACCGTGAGCTACCTTGCCCTTGCTTACTCTTCTCAAGCTTATTTCCTGAACAATGTAGCCATTTGTACCCATATACAAATTTCCAAGCTAACATTAACATAAATAAGAAAGAGAACTAAATTTAACCCTTACCATTGCAATATTAAATGCAAGCAGTTCTTGTCCTAGGCAATGTCTTAGCCTTGTCTCAGTCTAGTCTCTTCTAGGGTCTTCCTATAGTAGCTTGAGTAATATCCTATAATTGATCATTTAACAATAAGAAAAATCATTCCTAGGACAATATTAAACAATTTCCCATGTGGTTTAAATGGCTAAATTAACCCTTATCTTGGACTTTACATATCCAGCCCTTACATTCCTTATAACCCAAGTTAGTTCCAATTTCTTTAAACTTAGTTCCTACTATATATTTTGGGAACAAGCAAGTAATAACTAGTACAAATATAATAATACAAGTTATTTCAACTCCTTACAACCGTAATAAAATAAGAACAATTCTAACATGAACCAAGCCCCAACCAATGCATTCCTTCTTAAGCTTCTCCCACTCACCCACGTCAATTTTTTTTATAAGAAACAGCTTCTTATTTTTAGGTCCTCTAGCCAAATCATAGTAGAGAACAAATAAAGAAGCAAGACAGGAACAACATTGTTCCTTACCTTTCCCACCAAACTGAAGCACAACCCTCGCTTTATTGCATGTTGCACCTTTGTTTTCTTTAACAAATAAACAAGGGAAAAAGGACTAACATTAGTTCAGTTCCTTTCAGCTGGAACCGAACCTGGATTCAATGGAAGAATCCAATTAAAACACTTACCGACTTAGGAACCCCAAATTCTAGCTTCTTCCCCAAGCATCATGCTACTTGTTCTTTTATTCTTCTCTAGGATTGTCGTTTAATTAGCTATGATTTGCTTGGGAGTTTCGGTCATGGTAATTTTTTCAGAGAGATAGAAGCGGTTCTGGTCAGGAATGAAGAATCGGGCTGGAGCTGGAAGAAGAAAAAGTGGTTTGTCAACACCACGGCTTCTCCAACATTTGCCACGCAGCTGGTGGCTTAATTGGTTGTTTCTGGAAAATTCCAACCCGTATTGAACACGTTGCAACCTTTAGGACCGAAATCAGAAGTTAGCAGCGCTGAGTCCGAGTCACAGCTTTAATTACACGTCCAGTCTCCAGCTTCTACTAACGTGCAGTTTAGTCCTCAGATCTTTAAGTGAAACATTTAAACCACCCATGGACAACCTAGTTAATCCACAATTTCACGATGATAGAGCAAGAAGCACGAAAAGTTGTAATACCTCAAATTTAATATTTTCTCATGCTTTATCCAGTCGTACAATAAAAATGGGTCACCTTATAAAATAACCAAAATGCCCCTTTTGGCCCTGCTTACTTAAATGATCAATTTTATTCATTTTAACTATACTATACCCTATTAAACCAAGACTTTTGCTTACAAATAATATTCTAAACATAATAATTATCAAAATAACCTTGTTACCTTAGTAATCTGGATCTACTGTAGGAAGGGTTATCACACCATGAACCCCCCTAAAGACCGTAAATAATGCATCACTATAACAGAAAACCGGAAAACTGATTGGGGAATCAGTCATCAATCAATTAGTAATTTATTTTTTTTTTTGGGATGGAGAAATTCGGCCACCATTCAATTACCAAAACATTGGTAGCCAAGACCCGGCGACCATCTTGATGGCCAAACAAGATGTTCGCCTTAAAAATCCTCCATCTTTTCTACTATCATTTTAGACACCGTTTTTGTGATGATGGTTAAGCTGGCATCTTTCCAATTAATCTTTGCCCTTTATAAGCTGAATGAATATCTTTGTGCATTCATGATTGACTCGAACCCTTTTAATTTAAAACTAGTATGCATAAATTTTTACCAATTACTTTAAGTTAACAGGTGTAAAAGTATGATACATTTATTGTCTCACTCAAACCGTGGGCCACGCTATTTGTCGTTTGGGTGACCGAAAAGGCTATATAAACCACGACGCATAGCCTGGACTTCCCACAACCAAACCTCTAGTTTTCCATAAACAAAACCATCCTAATCTCATCGGTAATATATATCGCTATGATTTTATTATTTTCTTTGGTCCTTTTGGTTTTCTTCGAAACTTCACATAACTCCTAACATTGTTTTCCTGAAAGGATTGCCTACTGATCATATGATCTTTTTTTTTCTCGAATGCATGTAGCGAAAGATGTCGTGCAGCATGTTGGCCTTGAATGCTTCAATGTTGAGGAGTGTGGAGAGCTTGAAGCCTCAGTACGCAGCGTGCAAGAACATGAGGCCATCGACATTGGGTGTCGGAGTGGGGATGAAGCGCCCCAGCCGTGGTGGTTTCCTCCGGGTGAAGGCCTCATCCGCCTACGACACTGAAGGCAACATCTCCAACAAGCTTGTTGACAATGTGACTTTGGCAAACTCTCGTAATTATAATGGCAAGGAGGACCAATCAGCACCCTACCCCGTTGAGATCCAAACCAAACAAAAAGCAAGTTTCAGGCAGCTGTCAGACAGCACTAACACTTCAGCCGCCGGTTTGGCGTATAGAGCCCTAGATGATGATCAAGATTACGTGAACGTCATAATTGCCTGGCAAAATACTGCAGAGCAGAAGGTAGTTACAACTCTGTCTCTGTGTGTTTTAGAGACAACAAGTTTATGTATAATATACAAATTAATCCATATGTGCAGAGGGTTTACACAACGATCGATGATTCTAATAAAGCTATCGATTGGACTGCGATCAAAGAAAAGCTAGACGCAGGGGGAGACACTGATACATCCAAGCATCGTGGGGTGATATCCAGTATCGAGTGGATCTACGGCAGCGATCCTCATGTTGAGGTGAGTTTCCGAAAGTGATGCGCGCGCAACATCACGATGAGGCACCCAAATCGTTACCATATTACTAGTGCTACAAATAAAGAGGGCCTCTTCTTACTCGTGTGTTCTACTTTAGTACCATATGCTGTATCCATCCTCTTGTAAGATATCCATCCTTTGAATAAGTCACTGTGCAAGTTTCTTATACTTGCACTGCTATGTATGCATATATTCCTCTATGTGTGTTCCTCTTGGAAGATATCCATCCTTTCAATAAATTACTGTGCAAGTTGCTTATACTTGCACTGCTATATATACATATATTCCTCTGTTTGTGTGTCGTCCATCTTTTGAATAAATCTGTTATATGCTTTCTTTTCTTCCGGATGATTGTCCTTCAAAACATGTAATAAGTTAAGTCATTTGATTCTAAGATTAAGTCAACCACATAATATACAAAAAAAAAAATCTTAAAAGTAAAAATGAAAGCAGAAGAAGCTAAATAAAAAGTGCAAGTGAAAAGGATGATGAGTCATCAATGACCGAATCACATGCTGAGAAACGAATTGGACCAGCCGAACTTGGACGCGAAGGGGACGACGGCGACAGACATCAACACCCTCCCCTTGATCCCCTCCGTCGAGCACAACCCTCCTCTCTTCTCCAATCTTCTCGCCCCCACCGCATCTCTGCCGCCGGAAAAATCCAATCTCGTAATCGGTTCCCCGGCTTCAAACTTGTGTGAAGCTTATAACCATGCTGAGAACGGAGTCGTTTCATAAACAATTGGGAAACAGCAGGAGACATAACGCCAGTTTTCAAAACGCTAAACCGATCTGTCTACACTTAATCATGTGTGTGTGTGTGTGTGTATAGTGCTTTCATGAGGGAAATAGATATCAAAAGAACCTGAAGCCGAATTATCTGTAAGGCAAGCAGATTTTTTTCCCCGGTTCACTGACGGCCACAACTGCCTCCAAACCGCTTGACGCACGTCACCCCATTTATATAGGGGAAGCAAAACAGCTTTCTCCGGCCACCAGTTTTAAGCTCATGAGACACCAAAACCAGAAACAATGAGCTTCCTGTTTTATTGGCTAGCCATCATCACCCTAGCAGCTGAAAGGGAAATCAGCCATGCAAACAATCAAGCAAAGCGACGAGGAGAAACAACCACTTAGGAAACGACACAACTTGACCTTCCCCGCCTCATCCGGCCGAGACACTTCCAAGACGTAGAATGCTGACATAGTTTAGCCAAACTAATGATGAGAAGTAACCCCACCTATACAACACGAAAAAGAACCGAAGGACAAAAATAAAGCAGCACCTCCACAAAGGGGCGGCGCCACGTTTAACTGAGAGAGGGCAATTGTCCCCACTCACTTTTAGGAAAATTAAACATTATATATAATTTTATAATAATTGAATATTTTGATCCCATAAATTTTGTAAAATATATAAATTTTGTCACTAACTAGCGACAGCTAGCCTTCACAATGATGCAGTCACTAATTTTCTGGCATTGGTATGTTACCGGAAAGTTAGCAATAACTAACCATTGCTAATTAATGAAGGTTGGCCGTTGCTAATTTTAGCGAAGGCTGACCATCACTAATTAGTAAAAGTTGATTGTCGCTAAAATTAGTGAAGGCTAACCGTCTCTAAATTAATAACGGTTAGCCTTCACTAGTCAATAGTTATTTTTAGTAACAACAAGCCGTCACTAAATTATTTATACACACACAGACACGATGTTGTTCTGTTTCCTATAATTCAAAAATTGTAAAATAGAGGCAAGTTGTCGACATCCACGAATATAAAGTAAATCAACAATATCATTTAACAATCAAGTTGTACAAAAGATACGGAAGATCATATATACACTTGAAAAAAAGCTCACACATTGTAACAGTGATCTATTTTGATTATATATGCTAAGAGTACATAACATCTATTTGACGTCTTTTATACAACAGAACTCTAAATCATACACAACAGTTCATTGCCACTGCAAATTGACAACAGAGGACAAAAAAACCTTCAAAAGTCCTCTTTTCAACACAGGTGGTTGGAACCCTTGACCTTTTCTACCTTCAAACATATATCATACTCCCTAGAATAGAAGATAATTGCAAAATTATGTCCTGCATCCAAAATGACACCATCTTCCCAATATGTTCAAAGAAATGAATGAACCATCAATTCTAACAAAAAAAATATAGAGAACTCTAACCATCTATAAAATAGGATTTAATTCCAGCCATATACCTTGGGCAATTAAAGCAACATGAAACACATTTGCACAAAGAATAAATGCTACTGGTTTGATTGGTAGTAATATATAAATTTTCAAGCAAACGTACATGAACTCATTAAGTAAAAGAAAAGATAAGGCACCTGGAGTTAAGAAAAAGACTAAATTCAAAGCTTCAAGATGTGGAATTTGATTTGCTATTCAATAAGGAAGGGAGACTGAAAAGCAAGTTTGCCTTGCAGCAAATGGAAAATAAGTATCTAAGTTTAGAAATCAATGCAAAGGTAGTAAATACAAAAGATAAGAGTTCATTAATGTATTACTAATTTCTCAGCCAAGGGCTGAGAATGTAATGAATAAGAAAAAAAAACTTTTGACTTCCACTTCTTAATGATATTGACTACAAACCCTTAGCTTGAAATTTCACTTTTAATCCTATGAAAATCATTCATTTTATTCCCAAGAGAAAGGCAAATCATAGTTGAGGCAATTAAAGGAAATTCATTAAAAAAAAAGCGTAATGTTTGCAAGTAACTTATTATACATGAATTAGTTTTTTATTAAGTTCATATAGCAGGAGGTCACAACTCAAAAATCCTAGTTTTGACTATAAAAGTAGAACCAACTTAGCAAAAATCCTTCATATAGCAGAAAGTAGCTCTTTATAATGCTAAAAACACATAGAAAATCACAAACAATTCTAAGGGCTCAAAGCTGCAGAATTATGCTTAAAGGACTTTAGTAGGAAATAATTAACATGTCAAGATTTCCAAATTACCTTCAAAACAAGAACTTAAGGCTTGCAGAAGTGACAAATAACCCTTACAAGGTTGCAAAATTCATACACTTTGGAAATCAATCTTTAGATTTCAGAAACACTAGTTCAGTTTCCTAACACAGAAACTAAAGATTCTACGTTTCATAGTTCTTCCATATCATAGAACAAAACTTTAATGCTCATACAACTCAACACATAATCAGGTTCCTAATGCTTTATCAGGTCTAGTGACTATAGTTCAACAAGAGACAACCAAATAAACCTCAAAGACACAAGCTTTGCATGTAGGTTGAATGATACATGTATGTGCACATGGTTTAGATGCAATGATGCGTGAATCTGCAGAAGTGATAGTTATTGTCCCTACCTGAATGTTTGATACTATGTAAAAATACCTTGTGCTTGAATGGACTCAAATACAGTATGGTAATGTCCCAAGTAATACCTAGTAGCTACTAAGAAGTAAAACCAATGCAGACATGCAATAGTTTTTACGACAGATACTCTAACAGAGCAGGACTTCACTTTAAAGTTCACAAATTATTTTGGTTATTTTATGACGTAAAACTTAATGGCATCATTGTCCTTTGACTCCTTACCACTTAAACCTTGTTATTGGTTTTCTGTTCTTTCATTGGGCTATGGCAACCAGAAACTTTCTTGTTCAGAATCGATTGGAAAATGTTTAAGTTGAAAAACAAAATAAGACTTTGACAGGGCTCAAAACTCCTAGAGTTGGAAGGGGGGCCACTTTTAATTGATTTAGTAAAGGGGCTGCCGTCACTAAACAGCCTTCGCAAATCCAGCAACCGATGGCTAGCCTTCCGTAAACCCTAAAATTATAACAAATGCTAACTCTCAGTATATGTAAGCCTACAACATTTTAAATATAATCATTTATTTTAATAATAAGTCAAAGCTACAATGAGATTCTATAATACAAAATAATGGATAAACATAACTATTCATTTGTCAATAAACATGTTTAAATAAATAATTTTTCAATTATTTTACTTAGTCAATTAAACAAGTCATAAATAATTAGGAGTCTATGATGTAGCTAGATTTAATAAAAAACTAAAAATAAACTAAAATGTAAACTAAAATAATTAATTTAGTTAGCTAGATTTAATAAAAAATAAAATAAAATGTGAAAAGCTTAACAGCACATAAGTAATCAATAGATTTAATAAAAACTAAAATAAAATAATTTTTTATATTTTAGTGAGGGTAAGTAGTCACTAAACTTAATGAGGGCAAGCTGCCACTAATTTAGCAATGGCTAGCCGTCACTAAGTTAATGAAGCGAGGGCAAGCCTTCACTAACTATGGCCATAATTTAGTGGCGGCTAGCCTTCGTTAAGTTAGTAAGAGCAAGCCGTCACTAACTCTAGCCATAAGTTAGTGACAGCTAGCTTTTACTAACCTATGACTAATTAGCAAGGGTAAGCAGTCACTACATCTAGTCATCACTTTTAAAACTTTGTTCATTCATTTTTTAAAAAATAACTAGATAATAATTTTTTTAACTATAAAATAAAATTTTATCCTAAATTATAATATTCTTTTATACACACATGGATCCATCAATCCATACATTTTCATCAGAAAAGAAACCGAAAGCAATTGAAATTTATTATTATCCAAACAAATAAAAAGAAAATGGAATAAAAATCTTATCAAAAGTTAGTCACAGTTAGTCGTCGCTAATCTTTGGAATATTACCAAGGGCAAGCCATATATAATTTTTGAGATATTAGCGATGGCTTATTGCTAAAATTAGCGACGGCTAATCCTCACTAAATTAGTGAAGGCAAGCTGTTACTAAACATTAGTGACAGTCAGCCATCGCTAAACTGTTACTGGACTTTTAGGTACAAATCTCACTTGCATTACATTTATTAGAAAAAATTATCTATGTTAAAGGAGATGGCAAGTTAGTATAAAAAATGACTAACACGCAAGAGGCGATCCGTTAGTAATTTTTTAGATTTTAGTGAGAGTAAACCGTTACTAAATTTAGCGACGACTAATCGTCACTAAATTAGTCACAAGTTGAGTTAGCAACTGCTAACCATAGCTAAAGTTAGCAACTGCGACAACAAGCCGTCACTAAAAATTTAGTGACTGACAACTATCGCTAAACTTTCACTGGACTTTTAGCGACTATTTGTCATCACTAATTAGTGATTATTTTTAGCCATCGCTAATCGCTAATTAAATCGTCACTAAATAACATTTTTCTAGTAGTGACCCCCACAAAATGCTAAAAAAAACCATCTTGAATCCAGATGCCGTTTTATTTTGAACACGTGTCGCCCTAGCGTTCCTCCTCACGCCCTTTACATAGTTCTCCATAGATGGATATTCCTCTATTTTTCTGTTGTCCACCTTTTGAATAAATTTTATATATATATATGCTTTCTTTTTTTCTTCCGGATGATTGTCCTTCAGAACATGCCATAAGTTAAGTCATTTGATTCTAAAATTAAGTCAACCACATAATACTGTCTTTTAAATGAACTTAGTTCATGAAAAAAAATGTAAAAATAAAAATTAGCCATTCAAATTAAATTGATTTAAGTTAAAATGAATTGGATAGTATTAGATTGATTCTATGCAAAGCTATTATGCAAACCATCCAAATTAAAAAAATAGGTAAATTAAAAACAAGTCCCAAAAAAAAGCAACAAAAATATTAGAATCTCAAACTTATAGCTAGTAGGTATAAATAAAGTAAGAAATCTAATTATTACTAATATAAATTAGCTTTGATTAGCCTACTTGCTTTTAGTTTTCTCAATGGAAAAAATTATTATTGATCAATACTAACTAATTTTTATACTTTTTTAGATTTTATAAAAGATCAATTTTTATTTTTTAATTATATGTCCAGCTGCTCTTGGTTTGTGTGTTTATGACTCTAGCTACTATAGTGAAATATAGATAAAAGCAAGGTATTTGAGGGGGAAAAGTTGATTTATTTGCTTAATTAAAATATTGACTATATTTTTTTCTTTTCATAAATTCCAATTATTATTTAGATTTGAAAAATGGATCCAAATTAAACAAAAAGAAGATATTAAGATGCAAGAAATTGATTAAAATAAGGAAGTAAAGAAATTAATTGAGGAAGAAGACAAGGGAAAATTATTGCCACTTTAAAGGTTGAATGATTTCTTGGTATAGATTAACCCCTAATAATGGGCATTTATATAAACAAAAAAATTAATAAAATCTTTAGAAACAAATAAACAATCAATAAATTAATAAAATATTTAGGAAAAAAATAAAAATCAGTATAAAAGTGAAGAGAATAAAAATGGATTTTTTTCTTTCCAATAAATCAATGAAAGTAATTTATTTAAAAAATATAAGTAAAATATAAATTATTAGATAATCAGAACTTCTCCTAAAATATTTTTTAATTATCTTTTTTAAATAATTTAAAATTTTAATTATTGTAGTTGGCAATATAGTAAAGTTTGTTTGTCCACATATTTGGTGTAAATAAAAGTTTCTAAATGCAAGAGTCATTTTGTTGAAATGTTGAAAGCTAGGACTACGGCTCTAGTTTATCCAAATGGCGATTCCTGTTGAAAAGATATCAACAGAAATATACCAACGGCTTAATTACCAATACAAAGAATTGTTGGGAAGCAATATTTGTAGCACCAACGACGTAAGACACTAGAAATTTGAACAGAAGGATCAATTTGAAATTAGGCTAAAAAATGTGGGACTAAGGCTGGATTTTTTTAACTCCATATGTATAAAAGCCTCCCCTCAGTGGGTGGCTTCTTGTTTTTTTGTTTCCTTCCTCTCTCTCTCTCCCTCTTGCTCTTTCTGTCACTAACACTAGCCGGATTCTGGGTTAACGTGGCGGCTCCGCGGTCGTTATTTTTTCAGTAAAGTTTTTTTACCCAAATTTTTGATCAGTTTACATATTCTGATTTTTTTTTTTGCCTCTTCTTTAACTTTCTCTAAAGCCGCTTTTTCAAAAACTCAACCATTTTTTTAGATCATGATTCAAAGTTTCGGGTTTTTATTTTTTTTATCCCTTGCAAGTTTGGTTTGTTTACATGGTTTTGATCTTCTCTTTATCTCCTTTAACTTTTCTAAAGTATTTTCTTCAAAATCATAACCGATTTTGTAGATTGAGCTTTAAAGTTTTGAAGCGAAAACTTTTTTTTTTCTATTTTTGGGGCTTTTTTTCGTAGATCGAGCGGAATAGAACCAGCGGCTGTGGCGGAGAGATGGGAAGAAGATAGGCCGTGGCACAGAGAGAGGAGGAAGATTGGCCGTTTCACAGAGACGGGAGAAAGATTGACCGACGCCGAAGCTCCAGCCAAAGATTCCGGGAGTGCCAGAAAAGGTCGATTCTTCCTCACCTATTCAATTATGTCCCACTCTTGCACCGAATTAGGATTCTTCTCTTACTTTTTGTGAGAATCTGTTTTTCTGTAATTTCCTAGCTATGACCGAGTTAACCAATCTTCTGGTGCGCATCGATGTTCGTATTTTCTGGGATTTTAACATTTCACCAGTTGAATGAAAATTCTTTGATGTAAAATAATGTGATGAGATTCGTTTTGAGAAGAGTTTCAGCAATTGTTATCGTTTGAATTCATTTCTGATAGTTGTTAGTGCTAAAAATATTGTGTAAATTCGATGTTGGTTTTCTAGCTTATTTTTTTGTCTTGGTTGGGCCTTTAAGTTTTTCTAGCCAGTCACCTTTATTTTTATTGCATTTTTCATTATTTTTAATGTTAAATAAAAAAAAATGATAATTTGGTATTAAATAATATTATAACAAACTTAAAATGATAAATACTATAATACTATAACACACTTAAAATGATAATTTTAGTCCTCAAACTGTTTTAATTATTAATTCTAATCCTTAAATTTTTACTCAAATCAACTCTAATCTTTCTTCCCTACTACCGCCCTTCAGACACGAACCCCGCCGCCGGCCGACCTACTGCCAATCTCTTTCTCATTTCACATCGGCGCAAGCATCCAAATCTTGTTACCATGGAAGCCATCGCCATTGAGCCTGTGTGCCATGGTCATGCTAAATTGTGCCACCATCATCGAACCCGCATGCCATCGTCAAACCCACGTGCAGCCGCCATCGAACTCGAGTGCAAATTTTGCTGAATCATGCTCGCTGTCAAACCCCAATCGTGATAAATCATCGAACCCCAATCTTGCTGAATTGTCGAAACCCAAGCGTACTGATTCACTGAACCCCAATCGTGCAAGCATGCCGAATCGTTGAACACTCATCAAGACCCTCGAAGGCATTGACAAGGGATTTACTAGGAAAAGCGAGAACGACGCGTTCCAATTTCTGGGTTTCACTCAAAAAACCTTGGAATTGAACTCATTTGATATGATGCGATACCAAACATCGAAAGCAGATCTGGGCCGATCTGGCACCAGTGGCTTACGATGGCGTTCAACCTCAAAGAGGGCAAAATTGTAGAGCTTAAGGACAAATCTGGTCAGAGGAGAGCCGATTGACCCAGAGAACAGGTGGTTTGTGGAAAGGCTGTGGCGCGTGACTCATCGGACGATGATCAAGCGTATGACCAATGGATCAAGCGTATGACCAATGGATCAAGCGTATGACCAATCCGAACCTGGTGTGTCTGGTGGAGAACGACATGGGGGAGAAGTAGAAGAAGAAGGGCGGAGTGGCGAGGTGGAGGTGATATAATAGATTTAGAATTTTATGTTTAAAGTTGTTGATAGATAAAATTAGAGGATTACAAATATTATCTTATGATTTATTTTAGTGTTTTTTAATGCCACGTTAGCATTGTCCATCATGTTTAACGCTTGAATTGACGGACAGTAGTTTATTAAGACATGCAATAGAATAAGAGGTACCTTACTAGGAGAACTTAAAAGTCAGATATCTATTTAGGAAAAAAAATAAGTTAGGTGACTCCTAATAAATTTTACCAATTTCTATTATCTCATTACTAGAAACCTAGTGTAACCCCCTTCCACACTTTCACCTGCACCCTCCAATAGTTTGCTTCGTTGTTGTCATGATGAAACGGAATTTGGTGCTTCACCAAGCTATTTGACTACCGAATCAAATTAGTTTTACTTTTGAAAGTGAGGCACATGTCGTTTTTATATGAAGAAAATAAAAAGAGTAGGCATGACGCGAAAATGCATAGCAGCACGTTGGCGCCTTCCATTTTGTGAAGCACGCACTCTTGTCCATGCCTAGGTCACTCTATTATTACAAGTTTGGGGGTCTTCTCTTCACTGAGTATAGCTGAAGGATTAACTCATTTATTTCGTGCTAGTTTGAGGGTCAACGACGCACTTTGGCCAAGTAATGTTTAATATTAGAACCCTCTTTAAGTGAAAGGAAAGAATTTTGTCATTGTGAATATCACTAGCTATATAGCCTCTAAAGTTTAATCAGCGTTAAGAATATACCTTAAGCTTCTTTTACTTTTCATAGTGGCAGATTCAAAATTAATTGTAAAGTGGGGTTCATATGTATGTCTACATTACAATCAGTTTTAAAATTTAAATCAAAAGTTAAACTTTAGACTATAACACAATCATCTAAAGAGAATGTATCTCTGATAACCATTCTTTTATAAATTTTTAAGTACCATAAACAAAAAAGGCAAACACAAATCATCTAAACAAAAATTTTTTATGTTAATTGCTCATACTATACATACAAATAAATATTATTTTAAGTAACCTTTTTTTTTATTTTGAAGTAAGTTATTAAATTTTATTGATTTTTAAAATAAAATACTTTTACAGTTACTAAATATATGTGCTTTGTATTCAACTATAAATTGAATAAATCTTTTAAATTATTTAACAACTTAACAAAAGAATTTCAAAATAGAAAAAGTACTATTACTTTTACAGGTAAAACATTAGATATGCTCATTCTAATTTTTTCAAGTAGATTGCCTATCACTACTAAAATAAGTCAATTTACCAATGACCATTACCAACAATCTCACGTTTGCAATTTCAAAATTACCAACGCAAGACCGTTGGTACAAGAACGTTGGAAATTTTTTATGTAACGACTGAGTTATGAGCTATTGATAATTTCCAACTCTTGGCCGTTGGTAAAGGAGCAGTTGGTAATCTGACACTTTCTACCAATAGTTAAAGTTTTTACCAACTGTCTAAACCATTTGTTGGTAACTACGAACGTTTTTTACCACTGGTAATTTAACAATGATCACTGCAGTTGGTAACCACCAACGTGGTTGACCATTGGTAAATTACCAATGGTTTGAACCGTTGGTAACTACTAATGTGTTTGACCGTTGATAATTAGCTATCAAACTTTTGCGGATACCCTATCAACCTATTCAACTTTGTGTCATGCTCATCCTCTTGTGAAACTGTCAAAATTCCCTCATTTAAGGCCTTAGTTGAAAAAATTCTAAAATTGTGGATCAAAGTATAGTTTCCCAAATTTTACAAACTCACCAAAAGCTGACCCATACTCTTGACTTGATTCCATTATTATCGTTATCCTAAAATGTGTATCAAATGCTTTTTACAATTCAAATTCAAGTAAATACATACCCAATCATGCTTGAGTTTTGGATATACATAAATAATAAAGATTGGGCAAAATCCATGGTAGGTCATCTAGCTTATTTTTTGTTATTCTAATTGGATACTTGACCTTATGATTATCCTAGCGAGCTACCTTTCTTCTTATTGCGTGAATCATTCAGGTACTTCTCATCAATTTCATGGTTAAATTATATGGTAAATGATTATGTGACATTAAATAATACTAAAATAAATTTAAAATGACAACTTTACTCCTCAAATTGCTTCAATTACTAATTCTAACCCTTAAATTTTCACTCAAGTCAATTCTACCCCAAAAACCCTAATCTTTCATCTCTACTACCGCCCACCTCAAAAGCTGCTCACGCAGCCATCACCACTGACCGCTCTTCAACCACCAGCCCAATCGCCAATAGCCTTCCAACCGCCAACATTGCCACCAACTGCTCTACTGCTAATCTCTTTCTCATTTCAAATCAATTCAAATGTCCAAATCATGCTATTGTCAAAGCTACCGCTCCATTTGTATGACCCTCTCAATCCCTAACTCCTCTACTCGATTCGTCTACCTCTCTCAATTCAGTCCATCCCGCCCAACTGCTTGATAACCACTGACTACTCTTATTCCCTCTCGTCCCGCTCATTGCCACCTCCCAAGCCCTTCCAAAATTGCATCAATTAACAACATAAACTCATAAATTCTTAAGCCTAGATATTCATCATAGAACCCACGCCACAATCAGAGCTATAATTTCAAACTCAGGAAATCAAGCATCAAATCAAACCCACGATCTCAAACCCAAAAAATCAAATGTCAAATCGAAACCTAGAAAATCTAAGCTCCAATTTCAAACCGACAATTTCAAATCCTCATCATCGAATTAAGCTTGGAAACAGCATTGGATTTGGGCGATGGAGGTTAGAAGGTCGGCAATAGCGAATCTAAGCGACGACGGGTACCTGGGTGATGACAGAGAATCTAGGCCTAAACTGCCCTTGGTTGGCCTGCTCCATTCCGCCTGGTAATTCTTGACAGTGGTTTTTTCGGTCGGCGGTAGGGAGGGCAGTGAGACTAACGATAGGGAGGAGTGAAGATTGGAATTAGGATGCGATTTTAGGGCTGCGAATGACAGTGAACATCAGACATCTCTCTCTCTCTCTCTTTCAAATTAGCCATTAAAAATATTTGGTGGACTAAAGTTAGTGATTGAAAAATTTTTAAAAACTAAAATTGATATTTTTAAATTTTTCTTAGTGTTATTAAATGTCACAGTGACATTTTCTATCCATTTTAATAGTCAATTTGATGGAAAGTAGTTGAACAAGATGCGCAATAAGAGGAAAGGTATCTCGTTATGACAACATAAAGTTCAAGTAACTGTTTAAGACAGAAAAATAAGCTAGGTGACCCCCTATAGATTTTGACCTAATGGAAATGGATAATTCACAAGATTGAAGAACAATTAGAGATGCGGACCAATCCAAGTAGTAAAAATCTTGCTAATATGGTCATTTCAAAAATCTTATTCAAATGTCTGGACTTTATATTTTGTGGGTTTTTTTTCCTTACGTGTGTGTGTGTGTGTATGTGTTTTCTATTAAGGCTTTTGTAATGGAGTTTTACCTTTCCTCAAATGAATTAAAAATAATAAAAAGTGGACTAGTGCAGTGATCTAATGGTTGTAATCCAAATATAGGTTGTTGCAAATAGTAAAATCTCAAAAGTCTAAGTGTAGAACCTTAGGGAAGTAAATTAAAAAATAAAAATTACAAATGTTAACAAACAAAGATTTGTTGTAAGGCGTGAATAGGTGTATATTGAAATTCAAATTCAAATAAGTAGCTAAGGTTAAGGGTTCCACTTTTGGCACATTAGTTATGGTTAATTTTAGTTCATCTTGCCACTCAACCGGGAACCACACATAAAGAAAGTTCCAATTAGAAAATTTAGTAATCAAATTTTAGAAAAATTAAGGATGAGTTAATATTATCTTTCATTGATCTTATAATGCCAACACTTGTAAATGGGTTCAAGTATCCATCATATTAATTTTTGTTCATAATAACTCAAGATTCCAACATATCATAGCCGGCAAAACCACGTTTTATAGAATGATTAAAGTAGCTGTTGTACCAATGATTATCTATAATGAATCAAAACTCTCACTTAGTAGGGAAGGTAGCTAAATTGATTAACAAAGTAATCACTAATAATGTTAAGATTAATTTAAATTGTCCATAATCTTTACACTCACCTTTTTACCTTAAAAAAATAAGAATTAGTTGTCCATAATAAATGTAAAAAAACATGTTTAGAAAGGAAATAAACATAAACTGGAAGATCAAATGAAGAACAAGATGAATTACAAGAAGAAAGTACTTTGAATAGAGGTTCCAGATTGAAAGATAATAATAAGATCAAAGAAAGAGAGTTTATTTTGATACAAAAAACTCAAATTGCCCAAAAACTAAGTTTAATTTCATGCTATCAACAATGCCTATTTTTAGAGTCTTAGGAATGATGGTGGTTGAAATAGTAAGGGTAGGTGAAATATTAATCAACAAAAGTGGCTCAAATTTCTTCTAAATTTTTAACCACCATGCACATCGATTCAGCCCTTCTTGAAAACATAAAATTTGTAGATCTCCCTATTAACTTCAAAACCATATCTTGATCATTCAAAACTTATATATATAGCTCAAGTTATAATTTTGTTACCAAAATTGTTCCATCATACTTAGCAGAACAGATAGTCTGACTTCTAACCAAATCTGGCATCGAAAATGATCAAATTGATTCTTGACATATGAAGTAGAGTTGAAGATCTCTATTTTTGGATTTCATATGGCTTTGGAATCACTAAACTCTAATATCTACATCTCTAGATTTAGATTTTCTTTTAAAAGGTCAATAAAATGAGTGAATAGTAGAATTGATTCTATTTGTGATCTAAATTTGACTTCCTATATTTCTTAATTAGGTTGGACCATGAACTGAAGATTGTAGATGATTAAAGCCTCAATCACTGATCCAAAAATGGCTTAATTTGGCTTTCTAGTTGAGAGATATCATGATATTATCCACCTACATAAATATAGCCATTTAGCTTAATTTATAAAGAGTGAATGATTTTCAACTTCAGATATAAAAATGATTAAGTTAGAGAAATTAATCATAATTTAAAATTTTAATAACTATGCACTTGTAAGTATTCATCACATTTCCTAATCAGGTTCTTGCTAGTCCCTAACAAGTGAAACGATGTATAGAATCAATACTGTAGTTTCATCTAACAATTTCCACAATCAATCTCTATACCATATATCAGAAACCATTGAAGTAATGACTATTAAAATTATGGCACTAAAAAAAAATTTTCATAATGATTCATGCAATTCTCAACTACTCAACCAATGAAAAAGTGTGAAAAATCATAAATTGCTAAGTGCAATAAGTGTGTAATTGACTATCAAGAGTGTCTAGAAAATTTCATCAAATCATACCAACATTCGTGGCTTATCAGAACAAATCTAATTCAAAACTATCATCTTAGCGACTTTCACACTATTACACTTTAAAAGGTTTTTTTTTTGTTTTGCTCAAGCCTTATTTGGAGAACCTTGATAATAGGTAGCCATTTTCAAGAGCAAACGCTTTTTAATCCTTGTATGTTCCTTTTTTTCTTGTTTTTTTTTCCAACACTTCTTCGTGTTGGTTTTTTTTCTTTAATTAAGTCATAGATATGGTTCATTAAAAGTCCTAAAAGCAACATAGTTGGAGTATTCTTTGAAATCTAAAAAAGAATCAAGATTTTTAGTATGACCAATGATATCAGCAATTCATAACTTAAACATCCTAATCCTTTATCAAAGTGACTAAAATTTGACTAAACCATTATGTCAAACAAAAGTTTAAGCATCTAATATTTAATGTAGCTCACCACCCTAATCAATTCCATCACAAGGCACAAAAATTTTCAAGATTAAAAATACAAATTACTTGTGAGCATGACATCTAGTACGGGTTCAAAAACCTACTCCAAAAAAATGACATACCTACTAGGATGCATTCTAAGAGTAAAATAACTCCTTATTCAATCATCCTAAACTAATGGCTCTATCTAATAGTTTTAATATTAGCACAAGAGAAAAAAATAACAATATAAAAAAATTATTTATCAATTATCCCTCCCTCAACCATTGAGACATTGTCCTAAAATAACTTGAACAAATATAAACAAAATAAACACAATGACTAGATAATGCTAATAATAAAATTATAGGACAAGATGATACAAATAGATCCATAAATCCAGGTTGCTATCTTCAACGGTACTTTTATCACTTATGAAGATTGGAATCTTGTAAAGGATAATGAGTTAGCAAAAATAAAATGACTAACAGGGTGAAGGATACTTATTGGATCTAGCTTGGTAAGAAGGACTGTCATGCCTAATTTACCTGAACTACTGTTGATTCTGGTTTAGGATAAAAAACTTGCATTTCATTAAGTAATTCTTCAACAATTGATGCAGAAATTAGGATCCATCTTTCTGATTTTGAAAGAAATTTACCTTACATAGGTTGATCTATGAAAGATAACAAACTTGTAAAAAAAATTATTAACATTCAATAATGCAATAGATTTTTTGTGCATATTAAGTTAGGTCATGAAAACAATTTGAAAAATTTACCCCAATATAACAAACCCTCTTGGCAAGGCAATAAAAGCATTAGAATTACAAAACATTTTCAAAAAATGCTTTTGTATATTTATAACCACTAATTCTTCCTCAATTGTGCACTTAGTGATCTATCTCAAAGGTGTAGGAATAATTCCCAAAACTTAGTTACCCCCTACATACTCTTCTATTGCTACAACTCCTAGCAACCCAACAATACTGCCCCCATATATCAAATGTATTTTCCACTCAGCTAGGATTCTACAAAGATGGTTTACTACTCTTAATAGCTCTTCATCCTTTCCAGGTAAAGATCAATAAAATACACATATATTTTGAAATCTACAAGTTTAGTTTCCCTCTATTTATATTCTTAAACTTATGGAAAATAAAAAAAAAGTTGCATTTCTAGAGATAAAAGGATAATGAAATGATGACACTTATATGAATAGATTGGTTATTGTAAAAAAATGAATTTTTTCAAAAAAAATGGAATTCATGCATAGTTGTTATGATTGTAGCTTATAGTTTCCTCTGGTTGTATTTCCAATAACGGGCTTCAATGGCTTCTATGAGTTAGGGATTGACTTCCCCATCCAATTTTCATATAAACTAGCAAACAAAGTCTTTTAAAGTTAGATTCATATAAACTATTTATACCATATACAATGACTTAAGTCTAGAACCGGTTAATAGAACATTTGCTAACACCACATGGGCTATCCTTTGTGAAAAGGATAAGCACTAGGTACTTAAGAATAGACTCTCAATATAAAGACGTTCCTCTGTCTCATACCGGACGCAACCACATACTTTGAACCAAACATGGCTCTGATACTATCTATGATGACCCAAGTCTAGAACTGGTCAACGGAACACTTACACACACCATATGGGCTACCTTTTGGAAAAGAATTAGCGCTAGGCATTTATGTTCTGAAATTGGAGCCTATATATCCACATAAAGCTTCCCATGATTCACCCATGTAGGATATGGGGGTCTTACACCAAGACTGCAACGTTGTCATTCTTTACAAAAAAATATTCTATAAATCAAGAAGTTCATGTTGTACTAATCTAGAAGAATGCATTTCAAAAGTCAATAGAATGTCATCCAAGGACTTTTTACTCATCCCATTTTTTATGAATTGTATTTTGTCTTCTCAATTTGTTGATATCATCCCTAAAAAGCGACATCTGGTATTACAATTTCATCGACCACATTTGCAATAGACCTATAACCTTCTTGCTTTTTGCTTTTTGGTGTAATAGCTTTCACCTAAGCCGGACATATAGGACACGAAATGTATTTGGGATTTCACCAACCAAATGTACCTTGTCTTTAACCAACGTACATCTTCAGGGATGTCTTTATGCATAAAAACTTTTAATCTTTTACATCTCACTTGGTAAATCCTTTTAAGCAAATTTGTAAAAAGAAAAGGAAACTATTTTCATAAATTAGAAAAAATGGAATCCATTTTGAGAAGAGATAGAAAAGGGGGAAAAGAGAGAGAGAGAGAGAGAGATCACAAGAAACTGAAATGATCAACTTGAAAGCCATGAAGTATCGTATCTACAACTTAACTAGGAAAAGGGAAAAAAAAAAAGAACAAAAAACATATTAACATTTATTTATCATGATCATTTTGAGGATCACTAAGATGAATAACTTTTTCCTGCAAATCATGATTCTTCAGAAATCGTTTAACACTTTATCCATTTACTTTAAACACATTAACCATTTTAAGACTTTCAATATCAATGGCCTCATAAGGATAGGCATGTTTCACAATAAAAGGATCATTTCATCTTAATCTCAATTTTTCAGGAAATATGTGAAGTTGAGAATTATAAAGTAAAACCTTTTGACCAACCTCAATTGTTTTTCTTAACATTGTTCTATCATGAAAAGCTTATGTTCTAACTTTATATATTTTCAAGTTCTTATATGCATCATTTCTCAACCCCTCACGTTTACTTATTTGCAACCTGTGTAATACACCAACATCATCAAGATTTGAATTGAAAGCTTTAATAGCCCAATAAGCTTTATGTTCAAGTTTCACAAAAAAATGACAGAGTTTTCCATAAATAACCTATAGGCAAATATACATAGTGATATTTTAAAAATAATGCAGTAAGCCCAAAGTATGTCTGAAAGTTTCAATGACCAAGATAAGAGGTGGCAACCTTATGTGTGATACCATATTTCTTTAGTAAAGATTCAAATGATCTATTACAAAAATATTCCTTTCATTGCTTATTATAGCCCAAGGAATTCCAAATCAACTCAAAGTAGTTTCCCTAAAAAATTGAGCACTATTTTATGATCATTATTTTGATATGAAATTGCTTTTACCCATTTTAACACATAATCTAGTACTACTAAAATGTACATAAATCCAAATTATGGTAGAAATGGTTCCATAAAATCTATCCCCCAATAGTAAAAAATTTCAATCACAAGAATAAGATTCAACCACATCACATTTTTTTTTAAATAGAGCCTAATTTATGACAATTTTCATAGGTTTTGTAAAGTGCATATGTGTCTTTAAATAAGGAGAGCCAATAAAATCCAGACTGTAAAATCTTTGCAATTTTTTTTTTTTGACAAAAAATGCCCCTCACATGCTTCTGAATAACAAAATTTAATAACACTTTTTACTTCATTTTTGGGTATACATCTCCGAAATATTTGATCAGGGCAACACTTGAATAGATAAGGATCACCCCAGCAAAAATTTTTCAACTCATATAGAAACTTCTTCTTATCTTGGGCACTCCAATCAATTGGCATCTGCTTGGTCACCAGAAAATTAACAAAGTTAGCAAAACAAGATACTATAGTGTCCACAACATCTTAGCCCAATGGCTAGGTGTTCAGATATTCCCCCGCCAAAGCCGGGGTTCGAACCTCCATAGGTGCATTGTGCACCCCTCTACCAATATACGGCTTGATGCCATCCAGGTTTAAAGAAGCAGGCAGATTTTCCCTTAACTTTGGTAACTCTCTAAATACCCTAATATACTTGTACATCCTTCTGAGTAACAAAAATAAAAGATACTATAATGAAAGAAAATAAGAATTCATTAGGAGAGCAGTCATTTATGCGTGTGGTCTCAATTGATGCATCCATTCTCAGTCTTGACAAATGGCTAGTGACAACATTTTCAATGTCTTTCTCATCTTTGATCACAATGTGAATTCTTAAAACAGTAAAATCTAGTGTATCAATCTTAGTTTAGTATCTTATTTTGACACGAGATATCTGACAACAATATGGTCGATGTAAATAATAATTATTGAACCAATTAGATTAAAAAAAACTTATCTAATGCAAATATTATTACAACTAGTCCTTTTTCAGTCATAGTGTAATTCATTTGTGCACTATTTAAAATTATACTTGCATTATAAATTACATATGGTTCACTTTCCTTCCTTCATCCTAAGGCAGCAACAACATAATCACTAGCATCACATATTATATCAAAAGCAAAGGACAAGTCAAGGAGTTGCATGATTGGAGATGATGTTAGAAGGCGAATTAACTTATTGAAAGAATTTGACAATTTTTAAATCATTCAAAAGAAGTATCTTTTTCTAAGAAAGTTGTAAAGAGATCTTGATATTGTACTGAACCCTTTAATAAACCTTCTCTATAATCTTGCATGTCCCAAAAATGGAGTGAACTTCCCTAACTATTACTAGTATATGAATCTAAGCGACGAGCTCCACTTTTGCTTTATCAACTTTAATTCACTTGGAAGATACAATTTGACCAAAAACAATCTCAAAAATGACCATATAATGACATTTCTCCCAATTTAGTAACAAGCCTTTTTTTTTTTTTTGCATCTTTCTAAAACATTTTCCAAGTTTTTAGGGCAGTTATGAAAGGAACTTCCAAATTGATAAACTCACATTTGTTATACTTATTTCTCTCATATTTAGTATGTTTTAAAGTGTTTTGAACCTTCAACATCTCTTTTCAGTATGTTTTATAGCTTAGAGCATATATAGCCTCAATTGATTGAAAGTGAATTTCATTTGCAATTTTATAAGTTTTAATTTGGTTGGGTTCTTTCGGGATTTTGACAGATTGATGATGTTCCGGTAGAAAAATTATATCTTGAGCTACAAAGATCAGAATTGAGTGATTCTTGATTCATTAGAAAGCTAACATCTGGACCTACAAATCATATATAGACCATGAAACAGTTTTCACGTTAAGAGGGTCAAATTTAGCTTCAAATTCATGATTTACGCGTCATCGCTAGTTCGGAAGTAGTTGTGGTATTTTCAGCATATCTTTTGTTGTAGATGTACATTTTATCCGATTGAGATGTCATTTCAAAGCTAATAAAGATATCTACAACTTTTGTGATTTGAGTTTTGAGTGATAATGCCTAAATCAAGGTCAAACTTCAGCTTGAAGTTACTACTGCTGTTCTGGAGCATTTCTTGGTTCACAACTTTGAAACCTTCTAGTTAGTTTGAATCTTTTTATTTGTATAGGGTACTTTTGTAAAAATATAGAAATTTTAGGGAGAGTATATGAATTTAGCACACTAGGTTATAGCTTTATTAGAATTGAAGCACAGTAACCCGTGGCTCTCTCTCTCAGCTAGACGCCGCCTCCTTCTCCCTCTCTCTTCCCCAATTCTTTTTATTTCTTTTCTTGTTTTTTTTTGTATTTTTAGTGAACTTTTTATTCCTGGTCAAAGGAGACTAAAACCCCGAATTCTTTATTACTATGAGATCAAAGTTATTTTTATTCATTCAATTAATATTTTGAGTATTGGATGTTCTTCTATGATTAATTTCATGATTGTTTTATTTATATGCTAGGAGGCCTACTAGTTGTTATTCGAATTCAATCTACTGCTGGATTAAAAATCAAATCCGTAATTTTTTTGTTTCTCTAATCTGTGAAGCAACTAAGGTTTAGTGATTTGCTACATTAGAAATCATTAGTTCTTAGGGAGAATATTCAACTAAATTACATGCAGCTGCTTGTGTTTATGTTATTTAGTTTCATCGATCTTTCTAATTTTTAACACAATTGTTAAATTAAATCAAAGCGTTTGTCTTAGATTGCTTTGCAGTTAGAGTTAATTAGATCACTTATTTTCTGATAACTATGACTAAGGAGAAGTAGGAAGATAGCTCCAACGACGAATATTCAAAATCTTAATTGATATATATATATATATATATCGATGATCAGTTGTAGGAATTCGGTGGTGGATGTTGACTGATGCCAATGTTTGAATTCTTGATTGTTTTGTTGGTTTCTTACTTGATAGGTTTTTCAATTTTTGTTCTCTGATCATTTTATTTTATTTCATTTTTTTTATTGTAAACAATCCCCCTAATCTTTTATTCTAAGTTTTCTGTGAGAAAGCTTTTAGATAAAATTTTTTCTTGGGATTCGACATGGTTTCCACCACTATACTACAACTTTATTTATTCTGAGTTGTTAGTGATGCCATAATTATTTTTGGCAGTTTCGACGACCAACCACAAATACAATTAAATTATATATGAAAAGTTTGAGATATTTTTTAGTCATGGCACTGAAAATATTCAACATGCATCTTTGAAATGTTGTTGGGACATTGCATAGTTCACTGAGGCATGTATCTAAATGTAAAGGTTCCAAAAAGACATACAAATGTGGTCTTTTTTTGGTCATCAAGAACTGTGGAAATTTGATAATAACCTGAATAGCTATCAAGAAAATAATAAAAAAGATATCCAACTACTTTTTCTAAAATGTGATCAAGAAAAGGCATGGGAAAATTATCTTTTTTGGTGGCAAAATTTAATTTTCTATAGTCAATGCACATCCTCTAACTAGAAAGAACTCGAGTTCGTAGAAACTCACCATTCTCATTTATAACCACTATAATGCCAAACTTCTTTGGCACTACTTAAGTTAGACTGAGCCATTTGCTATTAGAAATACAATTAATAATACTTACATCAAGTAATTTAAGAACTTCAGATATTACCACCTCTTTTATATGTGGATTGAGTCTCCTTTTATGTTGTTGAGATGGTTCAGCATTATCTTCTAAGTTTATTCTATGCATGCAAATTAAAGGATTAATACACTTTATGTCCCCTAATGTCAATCCAATTGTACTTTTATGTCTGTTAAGTACCTTAACCAACTTACCTTCTTACTCGAGTGTGAGAGTAGATGGAATTATCGCTGAATAAGAAGAATCTTCTTGAAGGAATGCATACTTCAATTCTTTGGGCAAAGGCTTTAATTCTAGAATGGGTATTTTGTCTTGTTGTTCATCTTTGAGTTATCTCAACTCTTCATTTTTGGTTTCCAACATTTTTTTTCTTCTACCTGTAAAGAATTAAGCAATGCCCATATATTAAAGGTATCCTAATCCATTTGCACGCTAGATTCAAAAGAATTATCTAGAAAATTTTTTAAAAGATCAAAGATGCTCCCTTTTTTAATACTCCCTCCGTCCCAAATTCTTTGCACCATTCACTTTTCAGCAATTAATCTATGATTTTTTATTTTAGCGTTTTAGCATATAAATGAAAAAATTTTATATGTGAATGATAAATCAAAACCTATAGTTTCTAAATATATTTTTTTTAATTTTTTTCTAACAAACAATAATATAAAAAAATTTAAGTCAAACTAGCCCAAAAAGTCAAATGGATCAAAGAAATTGGGACGGAGGGAGTATAATTTTTCACAATATTATTGATGATGCAACTTTCTTGGTTTCATAATCCTTTTTATGTGGTTGTTTAAGCAAGTGGAAAACATGTAGATCTAATGCCATATTTCTAAATGGTAGTCTTATCAGCCCATTCTTGTAATTAATTAGAGCATTGGATGTTGCTAAAAATGGATATCCTTGAATAATCGGTATTAATGTTTTTTATTTCCACTAATGGTGTATCTAAAACAACAAAATCGATATATGAATCTATCAACTTGAAATAACACATCTTCAACAACTCCTCTAGGCACCTTCACTGATCTAAGCACTTTTACTGATCTATCAGCAAGCAAAAGAGTTACAGATGTTGGTTTTAACTCACTCAAATTGAGTTTTTGATTAACTGAATATGGAAGTAAGTTCACACTAGCCCTAAGACCAAGCAATGCTTGCTCAATTTTATGTTTTTCAATGAAATATGAAACTTTAAGGCAATTAGGATCCTTTTATTTCAAAGTATTATTATTCTGAAGAATAACATTTACCTACTCAGCTAAAAAGCCCTTCTTTTTCATATTCAGTTTTCTTTTGACAGTGCATAAATCTTTTAAAAATTTGGCATAAAAGGTCACCTGTTTAATAGCATCCAGCAATGGGATATTGATCTTTACCTATTTAAAAACATCAAGAATATCAGGATTATGATTTAGTTTCTTAGGAATAGTTAATACCTGAAGAAATGGAGGTACAGGTAAAGATTAAATATGCTCTTTGCTTGGCATAGGTTCAATCTTTTCTTTACTCTTAGAATTTAACTCATCATTTCCTTTACTAGAATTAGGAATAGAATTTTCAATAATCTTATAATTATAGAAGTTAATGATTGATTTCACTTGATCCATAGATTGTCATTTAGGATATAGTTGTGATTAAGAAGGAAATTGCCCTTTCTCCTAAATGTTGAGTGTAGATACAAATTTTACAAGTGTATCTTTCAAATCAACCGTGGTTTGATTTGTTTGAATATTGATGGACTCTTGCTTCTCAATGAATGAATGCAATGTGTCTTCAAGACTTTCTACAAGGATGAACATAAAAAGTTTGATAAGTGTGGGAAGGTGGTTATGACAGTTGAAAATGATTATCACTTCTCTAACTAAAGTTTGGATGATTCCGCTAACTAGGATTATAAGTTTATGAGTATAAATTTTAGGCTGGTCCCTTGAAATTTTTTAAAGCATTAACTTGTTCATGGAGGCATTCCTTGAATAGCTGCAAAAACTTGTAACATTTAATAATTATAACGCAAATGTGGGTTGTCACAAGTAGTGAAATTTTAGAAATCTGTGTGTTAAACCTCAGAGAAATAATTAAGAAATACAAATTACAGATTTTAAAGACAAATTTGATGCAAGGTGTGAACAAATGTAAATTGAAATTCAAATTCAAAAAAAATACCTAAGGTTAGGGTCTTTACTCTTGGTATATTAGTTATAGTTAATTTTAACTCATCTTGCCACTCAACTAGGAACCACGCATAAAGGAGGCTCAAATTGGGAAATTTAATAATTAAATTCCATAAGCATTAAGCATGAGTTAGTTTTATCTTTTGTTGGTTTTACAACGCTAACACCTGTAAATGAGTTCAAGTATCCAGCATGTCTACAATAACTCAAGATTTCAACATATCACAATTGGCAGGGCCATGCTTTGTAGAAGGAATCAAGTGACTATTATACCAACAAATGTTTATAATGAATTAAAACAACCACTTAACAAGGAGGGTAGCTAAATCGATTAAGAAAATAAATACTAATAATGTTAAGATCCATTTAAATTACCCATAACCATTATACCAAAAAGCTTCACCCTTTTACCTTAGCAAAATAAGAACTAATTATCCATAATAATAGTAAAGAACATGTTTAAAAAGGAAATAAACATAAATTGGAAGATGAAACGAATAACAAGATGAATAACAAGATGAAAGTACTTAAACAAAGCTTCAAAATGAATAACAAGATGAAAATACTTAAACAAAGCTTCTAGATTGAAAGATAATAATAATATATCAAAGTAAGAAAGTTAATTTTAATGTAAAGAACTCAAACTTCCAAAAAACTTCCAAAAAACTAAGCTTAGTTTTGTGATCTTAACCATGCCTATTTATAGAACATTAGGAATGGTGGTAGGTGGAATGGTAAGAAATAGTAATGGTTGGTGAAATAGTAAGGGTAGGTGAAATACTAAATAAAAGCTACTCAAATTTTTTCTAAATTTTATCGATGTAGCTATTCTTAAAAGCATGAGATTTGTAGATCTCTCTCTTAACTTCAAAACCATTTCTCATTAATTCAAAACTGATATTTTTAGCTAAAGTAATGATTTTTCTACCAAAACAGAAAAAGGAAACAAAAAGTTATAAAACTTTTTAAGTTTTGACAAGTTAGTCCTAAAACTCATCAACTTGATAAAGTAGTCCTAAAACTGTATAACCAATAGCTTTGTTGATCCTAATTTGGATGTTTTGCCAACTAGCCGATGAAAAGGCTAATGTGGCAATTAATGGGAGTCAAAATGTTGACGTATTGACTCTTTTTGTCACCATGGGTAAACATAGCAAGTGAATCGCTCAAAACAAAAGAAGATAGTGATTAAAAAATGATTCGCCCTTCTCATCATTTTCTTCCATTCTCAGCCAACAAAACCACACAAGTCAAATTTTTCTTACTAAAAATAATTCTTTACTTTCTGTTTTACTAATTTTTTTTTTTGCCTAAAACTAATTTTATTGAAAACTAATACTTTATCTAACTAATAATCACTTAAATAAATTTTTTTAGCAATTAGCCCCTTTTTTTATTTTCTTTCATACTCAGCCAAGAAAATGAAAAATAAAAAATACCATAATTTTTCTAGAAAAATGTTTATAAATAATTTTAACCTTCTTGAAATAAATGTTCAGTAATTCGTTAATCAACAAATTTTTTTTTATAATAATTTCTTGCAATTTTTATTAATTTTTTCTTTTTTATTTTAGTAGGTTAAAAACTTTAAAAAAAAAAAACTCTGCCTTACTTACATCCACTGAATTAAATACTGCGGTATACCGTGTGATATACCGCTTACTGCATGCCCGCGGTATGCAATACAAATGTTTTCACATTTTGTTATTTTACCACGCAGTATACTACATACGGCACACTTTTTGTATGTATTTTATCAAAAAAATTGCGGTATACCACAAATACCATGTGGTACGTACCACGGTATTTAATTTTTCACGCTTATTTTTTTTTATTTTACATTAAAATATCATAAATATATAAAACATTAAAATAAAAATAATACACATATAATAAAATAAACATTTACTTTTAATTTTTTTGTTACTTTTCTTAATTAATATAAAAAATTAATGGATGGTATTATTTATATTTATAGTATTTGCAAAGTATATGGATGGTATTATTTATATTTATAGTATATCAACAAATTAGTTTTTTTTAGTATTATTTATTTTTCTCCATATATAAATTTTTTTTTATGTTTTTTGTATTGAAAAAATATCTTCTATCATATATATTTTATTTATATTTGATGAATTACGATGAGAAAAATTAGAATACATATAAAATATGTAAAAATAAATTATTAAACAAATTATATCATCTTAAAATAATATTCTAACATTTATTTTTTTTGAAAACGGTAACATTATGTGGCGCAATACACCATGCGGTATACCTTAAAAATTTAAGATGATGTATACCTTACGGTAACAGTATTTAACACCTTACTCACATCAACTAAGCTTGCCGGTGGAAGACAATGTGATTTCAATTCAGATTTGGACAAAACACCGATGTAATTCCGATTCACCTTTCCTCGATTTGCCTCTAGCCTCTTCTTTCCTCGTTTGCATCGGTCACATCCTCGATTAGCCTCTCACATTGGCCAGCTCCTCGACTCACCCCGGCCACCTCATCGATGGGCCTCCTTGATTCGCCTGTTGTTGAAATATAGACACAATTCATCCCTTAAGTTGTGATTTGTTCTCAAGGTATTAAATACCGTTACCACTAAATATATCGTATTTTAATTTTTAAGGTATACCACATGGTATACTGTGACGCATACCATTACCATTTTTATAAAAAAAAAATTAGAATATTATTTTAAGATAACATAATTTGTTCAATAATTTATTTTTACACATTTTATATGTATTCTAATTTTTTTATCATAATTTGTCAAATATAAATAAAATATATATGATAGAAGATCTTTTTTTAGTATAAAAAATATAAAAAATTTTATATATAGAGAAAAATAAATAATAAAAAAATTAATTTATTGATATAAGAGAAAAAAATAATACTTTAATAATACAATACATTTTTCAATACTAAATTGAGTTCCTAAGTAGCTCAAGCCTCAAAGTATGACGTTTCTTTCCTAGCTTATTCTGCAAAAGTAACATATTCATCCCATGTCATGAAATTTTGGTTTTGAGTCAAGAAGTTCTACAAATGAAAGTAATATTCAGTTGGCATAGCATGCACCAGAAATTCAATTAGAAGATATTGTTCAATAATATATTGTGGCTGAAAAATGTAATGATTACTACTGAATAAATTATTGAAAAAGGTTGGGGCCGATGATAATGAACCTTCAAGTTGCTACCATCCATTAAATTTTTATATTAACTAAGAAAAGTAACAAAAAAATAAAATTAAATATTTATTTTATGATATGTGTATTATTTATATTTTAATATTTTATATATTTATGATATTTGATGTAAAATAAAAAAATAACTGTGAAAAATAAAATAACATGGTACGTACTACGCGTTTTTTGCAGTATACAGCAGTTTTTTGACAAAATGCATATAAAAAATAAGTGATATGTGAAATAATGTGAAATACACCGGTATACCACACAGTAAAATGACAAAATGCGAAAACATTTATACCACATATCGCATGCCTTTGATAAATAATATACCGTGGTATTTAACACTATGTTTGTGCTTGCATCATTCGTCACCACGTCATCCCGTCATCTTTTCTCTAGTGTGTCACGCGTCGTCCATCATCTATCACCACATCGTCTGTCACCTGCCAAAGGAGGAAGAACATGGCAAACAGAGAAAATCATGTTTTAATCACCATCTCTTTTCATTTTAAGCAATTCACTCCATAGGGTTCCCAATAATGTTAAAAAGAGTCAATACTTCAAAATTTAATGTAGGTAAGTGCCATATCAACTTTTTTGTTGACCAGCTGGTAATACATCCAAAGTAGAACTAACAGAGCTAACGATTCCACAGTTTTAAGACTACTTTGTCAAATCAATGACTTTTAGGACTAACTTGTCAAAAGTTTAAAAGTTTTAGGACTTTTTTTGTACTTCCCCTTCCAAACTGCTCCTCAACACATGACAAAACAGATGGTCTGATTCATAACCAAATTTTAGCATTGAAAATGAGCAAATTTGTTCTTAACTATGAATTATAGTTGAAGATTTCCATGTTGGTTTTCATATGGCTTTGGAATCACTCAATTTTGATATCCACACTTCTAGATATAAATTTTCTAAAATATCTCCAAAACATATGAAAAGTATAACTGATTCTCTTTATGATCCAAGTTTGACCTCCTATATCTCTCAATTAGATTAGACCATAAACCGAATATTATAGACAATTGAGGCCCCAATAATTAGTCCAAGAATGGCTTGATTTGGCCTTTTAGCTGTGAGATATCGTAATTTTATTTAGCTACATAATAGCAGTCACTTACTTTAATTTGTAAAGAGTGAATGATTTTCAACTTAAGATATAAAAATGCTTAAATTAGAAAAATTAATCATTAGTTAATATACTTATAAGTATTCATCATTTGGGCTATTTTCCACCAAAATTGAGGGTATTATACTATATTCTATAGATGAGATGGTCTCTTGGTGGAAAGCTGGTGGACTTTGCTACATAACATCCTAATGTTGATGCCATCCATTTAGTGAAGGGCGTGCATTCTTCTTCCGGCCATGATGGACTTAGTCACTCTACTATTGCAAGTTCATGGGCTTCTCTTCATTAAGTCCAAGTTAAGGGACTAACTCGTCCATTTCATGGAAGTTTGGGGGTTAGCAGAGCCCTTTGGCCATATTGCTACTGTCATGCTTTCATTGTTCAACGCTAAGAATGCTACAGTAAACTAAAATTTCAACTGTTTTTTGGCATGTTTCAGTAATGGCCAGATCCCTCTTCCCATCCCTACAAAATTTGCTTTATTCCTTTTTGGTCACTGCACTTTTTCATCTGAGTGACCCTCCGCTGCTGCCAACTGTATGGGATGAAAAATGACGAAACAGCTTAATCTCAGTAAGAACTTAACTCAGTTTAAAACTCATTCGTGAGTCATTTAAATTATTTCCAATTCAAATTTGAACAAAATTTCAAACTCGATCTCAAAACTGACTCTGGAAAACTACTGAGTACACATTAGGCACATTTAACTGTCAACTTATCGTGCATTTCAATCATACAAGCGAACTTCTTTACTGTGCACTTAGCTTGGTTCAAGTGAAGAGCTGTCAACAATTGCAATGTTCAATACAACTATGCAGCACCCCGTACAGAGCAAAAGAGCTACGCAAACTTCACAAGCCAAGAAATCTATGCAATGCAGCAGGTAACCAAAATGCTCAAAAGAGAAACAATTTCTCATTATTGATTTCAAGTGATTATCGAACCACCAAAGTGCCAACAAACAACCTAAAAGAAGTCCAAAACACGAACATCTCTTTACATCCAAGGCAAGGAGAAACAGAATTCATACTTGACTCGGTATTCCAATGTCTACCGCACTTGAAGAGCCTAATGTGATGCCTGTCCAACCTTCTGCATTGAATACCAATAGTCAGCCAGAAACACATATACTGAACCTCCATAAATTTCGCCAGTATAACAAAACGATCTAGTATAACAATGCCACCAACAGAAAATCCCAAACCATAATACACATACACATCAAGCAGACTAAAACTCAAGGAGCAGGCTATGAATTCTTTACCATTTTGTTCTGAAATTTTGTCTGATCATGGTAGTTTAGGGTACAATATCCATGAACCTAAGTATGTGACGAAGCTTATTAAATAAAAACAGGTCCCGTTGCAACAAGAAGGATTGTTGTGTCATGCTTTTCTGGTGATTATGATTACCTTTCTTCAGTACTACGAACAAGGCCGATGCGAAAGGCACATAAGGTTTCCTTGTACTAAGAATTAACAACCACAAGTCTTAACCGTTACACTAAAGCTCAGTTAATTTGATGATTGCAATTACTATGGCTTAAGAAAGATAAATTTAAAGTTACAGTTAAAGATGCAACTGTCCCCTACATACCTACTATTTGAAGGAGAGAATTTAAGCATAGGGATAGGGGGGAAAAGAGCAAAAAGGAGAAGCATCACCTCTTCTTTCTTCTCCCCTTTGTTGCCTTTGGTAAAGTACTTGTAACCTCCATAGAACAGCAAGCCCCAGCCAGCCAAAGAAACAATCACAAACTGCACAGGGAAAAAAAATTAACATTGTATTGAAGATCAATAGCCAATAGTTTAAATAAATAAATAACAGCTTATTGTCCATTGGGAATCACAGAAGAAAATTTTACATGCTCTTCTTTCCATTTGGATGGGCTCAAAGGGTCCTGCCAAAAATTGACCTTTGGAGGTCCATGGTGATCTACAAAAACAAACGATTCAGCCATCAAAGAACTGTTAAATCAGAGTACTTGAAAATTGCTACGACAGAAGTATAATTTCCACAGTGACGATGGCGATAGAGAAAAGAGGGGTACCGCCGCCGCCACTGGCAAGCCGGCGCCGATGGATGAGGGAAGCGGACGGAGGGGCTGAAGAAGCCAATCTGGGCGCTGAAAGACGATAGAGATTTGCCGTTTGACGTGCCGCCGCTGCCCACGCCGACATGGTTTCTGTTCGGTGGCGAGCAAGTGAAGTGTGGAGCGAAGGTACGAAACGAGAAGGAAAGGGAAGCCGTACAAGAGAAATCGAGAGGATTGAGAAATGTTTTACGATGTGATGCAGAGTCGGCTCGGTTTCCGTCCTTCCGGATCAGATCCAGGGACCCAAATGGAAAAATTACGTCATAAATCACTTATTTTCGCTAGTTGAGCCAAATGGGTCACTATTTTTTCTTTTTCGATAAGATCGCATGAATTTTAAGAATTTCATAGGAGCTTCAAGCTTGACACCACCAGACATAATGGAAACACATGACCCATATAACTAACCCCCCACTAGTTGAGATTAAGGCTTAGTTAATTTTTTTTTGAATTATTGTAAAAGCAAAACTCTGAAAAAAAAAATTGTTGCTTTTCATAAAAGGTTTTTCAAATTAAGGATTTTCATTATTTGGATAAAATCAAACAATCTAAATGAATTATTTGAATTGGACAAAATGGTTCAATTATTTAATTATTTGGTTCAAATTGGATCAACATTGAATTTCTTATTTGATTCTTGAACTAGTTATTGGTTAAGCTTAAAGTCAAACAAACCGAATAAAATGAAAAATAATACAGATTTTATAATTATACTTCATCAACCCTACATATATAAGGTCATTTTTTTTATTTTGAACTATATGTTTTGAATCAACCCTTAATTTCAAGTATAAAATAGAATATTATTGATTTTTATCATATTTTTTAAGTTATACTTATTTTTCAATTACCATGTTTTCAATTCTAATAAAAAATAATCAAATTATAAAAATTGAATAAATTAAATTACAATTTGAATAGTTTGAAAAAAAATGAAAGAAAAACAAATTATAATTCTAATGATTTAAAAAAATTAAAAACAAATCGGATTGTTCTAATCGGATTGGTTCCAACTAAACAAACACCTCTATTTCAAATGTGGAAGTGTTACCTTTAAAATGGTGTAGAAAGTTTCCAATAAACAAAAATATGATAATAATCATGAGGTGATAGAAACAAGTAATGATAAAGCTAATTTCCAAGGACTGATTTTAACTTTCAAGGTTAAATCTGGTTACACATATACACTGGTAAAAAAGTGTCAATATTAAGAACCCAAGTATAGAACATTCAAGGAAACAAAATAAAAGGGCAAACCGGCACACGCGGGACATGTTGTAGGGCATGTATGATGCAACTCGAGACTTAAAAACCAAGCCAACACCTAATAACACTTGTTCAATCTAAATAAAGGTTACCATGCTTCACATAACACAAGCATACATAACTCAAACCGGATTACAGTCTTGAACGGATAAAGGTTCTTGTCGGTTTAGGAAGATCCAATTCTTTGATGTCTTCCTCAGGAGTTCTCTTCATAGGCTCTGATCCAACTATAGATTCAGCAGATGCCAGTGTTTGTTGCTTGATAGACACGTTTCCCATTTTGGTATAGGTTTCACCCACAGCTTTGTGATTTTCTGACTTCTCGTTAACGTAAGTGTTCGAACTGGGTCTTTCTTTAGTTATTCTTTCCTGTACAATCCTATATGCCTTCTTCCCACCTGCAATACATGGACATGAGTTCATTGAGCTTGGTAACATCATCCTTCCCTTCTTCCTATTCATTGATTACTGTGGCTACCATAGACAAAAAAAAAATACTTCTGTTTTCCTGGAACATGTCAGACAAGTCTCCAAGTTCAAGACGAAGCTAATTAACATTAGAGGTATGCGAATGTGGACAACACGAATAACCATAGAGAAACTCATCAACACATGATACAACTAATAACAATCAGAATGATTCAAATTGATATGTCCCCTACTTCAGACTATTTCAATTGAAAACAAATTTACATGGGAAACAAAAGTTAACCAGTTTTGGCCTCTCTTACACTTGTGAAAACAACTAGAAAGAAGCAGCAAGCAACCAACAATCACATTAGACCAGGAAAGTTAGCATTATTTCATTTCTTTTTTTGAACGGGATTAGCATAATTGGGTTTCATAGCAACAAAAATTGGCATGTGGGTGCCACTTGCGATTTCATCCTTAAGAACATCTTATACTTGCCATCAGCCCCAAACAAAGAAGGAAGCCCTGAACAAAAACACAAACAATGGAACAAGTTGGTTGTGAGAAAAAAAAAAAGGGTTGCAGAAGAGCATCTTTATATTGCTATTTCTAAAAGGGGAAAAAATTGGGGAAAACAGATGAACAGACTCCAGTCATCAAAGTGACAAATTACTCTCTCAACGCTGGAACAAATTCATAACAATAAAGTTCTCTCAAACACTGTCCATAAATTGTTTCCATACATTTGATAGACTAACATAGAAAAATCACCTCAAAACTTAAACCTCAGCAACTTGGAATAATCAATTTAATTGGATCGACTGAAACAGGAAGAAATTCGCCAAAACGTACATCTCCAAGAATATTAAGACAACCAATTAAACCAAACGCCGCAAGTATGCGGGAGACAGTGCAAACTGACCAGTCACGCCTTTGCGCGAGGCGTTGACGGCGGAATCAATGGCGAATCTGAGAATCGCCGTCGGAATCCATCGGTTCCAAGCTTGCGAGGTGACGTCCGCCGGAGCTCCGACAAGTTTGGCGATGTCCGCCATGTGGTTGAGCTTGAAAATCTGCCACACACTGCTGAAATGGGTCCGAGGCCACCGACCCGATGGGCTTGGTTCTTTGGTTGAGCAACAAGCGTGAGTAATATGACATTTTCAAAGAATCAAAACTTTACAGTTAAGTTAAAGTCCTAGATTTTGTGAAAGTTCACATGTAAGTCCAACATGTTTTCAAAGTTGAAACGTATGGGTCTTAGAAGTAGAGGTCAGTATAGGTCGGGTGTTTGGTAGAACCAAACTAATCCTTAATAATGATGGTTCTAAAGAAATTCAACTCAACCCGGGAACTGAAAGGAATCATAACCATGGGTTTGGTAATTCCAGTTCTAATTTTCGATTATTTTAAATCATATATATGTAGTAACCACATTAAATTTCATCCAAAACAACAGTTTAAGCGTAGAAAATAAATTGATCTATCAATATTCATCACATTAGGAAATATTTAGCACAATTCATCACTACATCTAAGTTTAAATTCACATATTAATTAGCATATTTTAGAAAGAGAACATTAAATTACAAATTTCATTAAAGAAAATATTTTAGAAAATAAATTGATCTATCAATATTCACCACATTAGGAAATATTTAGCACAATTCATCACTACATTGAAATTTAAATTCACATATTAACTAGCATATTTTAGAAAGAACATTAAATTACAAATTTCATTAAACAAATGAACATCATAAAATACACCAACAACATAGTTCTAAATCAATGAATATATGACTAAATATATAATATCATGAACCCTATAGTATATTCAAGCATATACTTTCGGTTCGGCTCCACTTAGGACGGTTTTGATTCCATATAAAACCAACCTGATAATTGATAAGTTCTTATTAATGGAACCAACCCACGACTTATGCGAAAATTGGATGACTTCAGCAGTAATTAGCTCACTTTTGAAGGTGCCTAATTTATGTAGAGTACGACGTCACTCTTTCAATCCAAGCTTTACCCGTGAGTGGTCCCTTGTGTTGCCATCATGCTAACTAACACAAGAATAGGTGGTTGAAGTTGGACTTTAATTCTACTCAACTCATGCTCAACCTTAATCACGAAAGTTTCTTAACAATAAGTTATAATAGCTCTAATTATCACTTCTTTCAAATGTAAAAAATTTGGGGTAAATATCGCCAATTATCCCTAAACTATACCCATGTTGCTTAATCATCCAAAAACTATCAGGTGTTACACCAATCATCCTCAAACTATTTAATTGTTGCACTTTTATCCTATCGTCCATTAAACCGTTAAAAATGGGTGAAAAAGTGGTGCCACATCAGCAACCATATCATTTTTTAATGCCACATCAACAGTCACATCATTTTTCCATCCATATTTAATGGTTTAGTTGACGCCAGGATGAAAATACAACAATTAAATAGTTTAAAAACGATTAGTGCAACACCTAATAGTTTCAGGATGATTAAGTAACATGGGCATAGTTTAGGGACAACCAGAGATATTTACCCAAAAATTTGTTGAAGCGTTCATTGCTGACGGCCCGCCAACGTATAGTGGCACAAGTTTCTACGTGTACTTTTGCCTAGAGTATAATTGGCGAGAGGTGATAGAGAATGAGTGCAATTTTCAATGTTTCATGCTGGCTAGAAGCAATCCCCTGGGTTCATGGTTCAAGTTCGACCACAATGTGAAAATTTTTATTAAATTTTCTTTCTATCTGAAATGTCACTAAACAAAAGACTTACAAAATTGTTCTTCTTATTTTTTTTCCCTAGAATGCCATGCCCAGGCGGATGGAACCAAGAAGATTGTCGGTGTAATGACATTGTGTTGGGCGTGATCTCTAATGAAGCCACTGTTTGGTAATAACTTTTGTGATTTTAATCTCTATCATTAACAAACCAACCATCTGTAACGTTGTTTAAAAAGAAAAAGAAGAACCTACTCCTAAATCGGTCGAAATATGGAACTCAGGGACGCATGATATGTTATGTGGGAAGAATGATCAGAAATGACAACTGGGGTTGACCATTCTCCCAAATTTATAGCAAAAATTTTGTTAGCACCTTAGCCTGAGAGGAGGCACTAGACTTCTTTAACAGTATAATCTAAACTAGAATCAAAGCCTCCAAAGTTTCTATCTGCTATAATCCATTCGCATTCCCCTCAAGCACTACTTAGCACAACAACTATACTGCTAATAGCTATGTGAACAACTTGATTTTACCATACCGATGATCGCGTGATCAACTACACCCAGAATTTCTGCATCTTTACCTGAATCTCTTTGACATCTGAACATCTCTTGCAGGATAACCTAGTGTATTCAAACTTCGTGAATATCCTCAAGAAAGAATGAAGAGTCATCTGCTATTCATATTGGATCAAGAAGATGAATAGTGTCTTTCAAAAAGATAATCACCAGGAAACAATGCAACTTTCGAAATATTCAGTAATAACATGCAATCAACAGGACGACAAGTAATCACAGAACAAGTAAAACAAGGCAGTGCTTGGAAGCAAATAATCTCAGTATCTGGAAATGACTCCTATCTTTGAAGGAAAAAGCAAGAACCTATAAGTCGGATTCTTGCAAAATGTAGTACTTGTTTCACTCAACAAGCCGCAGGAAATAAAATTAAGTTATTGCACCAAATGCATGAGTAAAACAGAGTATAGCAGCAAGCAAAATGAAATCATGAGGAAGCAATTTTTCCGGAACACTTAATGGTTGGACAAACAAGAATAATACAAAACACTGTCCCTAGACAAAATAATCCAAGCTTCACTTAAGAAGCTATAGAAAAAGAACAGGAAGACAGAGGTTAATTACCAATGACGCAAGTAGACAATACCAGAGTAAACACTAGCAGCAAACCAAACTCGATAACTTGTCCCTAGAATAATACAAAAATAATCCAAAACACTGTCCCTAGACAAAATAATCCAAGCTTCACTTAAGAAGCCATAGAAAAAGAACAGGAAGACAGAGATTAATTACCAATGACGCAAGTAGACGATACCAGAGTAAACACTAGCAGCAAACCAAACTCGATAACTTGTTTATATACTACAATCATCTCTTCCAAACCCTTGCTAGTTTTATCCGGAATTTTTCCTAGACTTGATATGGGGAACCATCAGATCATCCAACATATGGGTGCCAACAAACTCTTTCATCATAAACACTCTAATCACATCTTCTGGGTTCCGGTAAATTTCAGCCCCATCTTTCTGAGATTTCATCTCCACATCCAATCTCTGCACCTCTACTTTGCACCGCAAATCATTCACTTCTTTCTCCATCCTGGACAATGATGCTTTTACTACCTCTAGTTCTTCACGTCCCTTGATCTTATTTTCTTGCAATCCTTCACATTTCTTAGACTTCTGGACATCACCAACTGATTTTGAAACAATCTTAACAACTGGCCCGACAGCTGAAATTCAGTCAAAGTCTCAGCAGAAAATCAAGGTCGAACTAAGACAACAAAAATTGTTCTCCATCAGTTCCATAAGATTGACACTTCACACCAGAAAAGTACATATATATGTTTCTAAAATTAATGACACTTAATATACATTTTAAATAAGAGAGTGGATAAAATCATTGAACTGAAGGAGAATTGTAAGCTATGAAGAAAAAAAACGAAATTGAGAGAATTATTCCACTTCCAGTTCCAAAAACAATAACTGAACGTAACACAACAATCAAGAGAAAATTTTCACAGGGATTACTCTAAAATTCCTTTTCATCTATTAAATTTTGATCAAATTCAGAAAACAACGCCCCCTCCAGGACATCAGAATCAAACAAGCAAGCAAACCATTACTAAGCGGGGAAGAGAAAAGAAGAGAAAAGAAGAACCAGATACCAGGGACGATTTTGGAACCCTCGAGGACGCAGTTTTTGCCTAACTGAAGAAGATAGGAACGGGTTTCCGGGTCGGAAAACTGGTGGTTGAGCATCCCGACGGCGTCGATTCTGACGGCGTTGTCGATCTTGGTGGCGGCGGCCCAGCTGTGATCATATGAGCTCCGGGCAAAGCCTTTGACGGACGTTAGATCGGGCAACCTCTGCCTCACCGAATCGGTAGCCCAAGAGACATAATCCCACATGCCCATCTCAATTGCCCTCAACTTTATCTCGGAGCCGAGTGTTCAGGAGCAGTTCGTCTGGAATTAATTGGATTTAGTGGTCAACCTTTATGCTCCGGTCAACTGAGGATGTTGAAGTGGGATGGAGCAAAGGGGCTATTGCTTGAAAAAATTACCAGCTTGCCACTTTGCCCTATTTTGTTCTTTCTTTTGCTGGCTCCAGCCCCGTTTGGGAACAACTTTTATCATCAGTGTTAGAGTTTTGGATAAATTATTAAACGGTTGATATGAAAATGCTGAAGCTAAAAGCTAAAAGCTACCATTGGATAGCTTTTTCAAAACTCTAACGCTAATCGCTGACGCTAATGCCAAACAGGGCCTCCATCTCTACGCACCAATCTTGACAAAATCAGCTCCACCACTTCGCACCCCAACTCCGAAGCTCGTCGTCCTGTTACAACCCAACGCTTGCCTCTCCGCCGTGTGAACATCAATTGCCATTTGGTTTTATGTGCAATTCTTTTTTATGTCACAGTGCTGGGCTGACAACAAGCTACGTTGAGGAGGTTCTTGTGGGAACTGTAGCACAAATTGCCACCAAACTAGGCATAGAAAGGTAGCCACCCCTTTGATACGTAATGTTGCCATTAGATACTTTCTTTATGGTTATTGTGGGTGGAGAGTTGAAGCTGCTTATGGTGACGCAGGCATTTGGGAGCTCTCCTGCAAAGTGCCTACTTTTGTGACAATACTGATAAGTGTTAAAGTATTGGAAACAAAGTGCTCGTGTGTGTATCTTGTGATACATGCCATTCATATACAACTTCATGGGAATTCATCTACTTGGTTCACATTTTGCTGTGTGTTTTGTTGGGTTGGGGATGATTCTTATCATGGTCCAACAATGTGTAATTTGATTGTTATTTCATATTTATTAGCATTGTCAACATTGGCAATTGGACTGGCAGCATTGTAGTTGGCCCTTTGTTGAATGATAACATAAATGTTTGAGTTTGCTAGTGCGATGAGCAAAAAGGTGATTCCCAAACATCCGGGCAGTCATCTATGTCCGGTGGTGCTGCCAAACATGAGCAAGTGCTTTGGGATCAGGAGGTAGATGTTGTTTTTTGTCAAATTGCTGCCGGGGTTATCCAAATAGGGCTTGTTAAGGGCAGCCATCCAAGAATGACATGATACCAAATCATTGAAACCCAATTCTAGGAAGAGATTGGCAGCCCATACACGGTTGCACAGTTCAGGAACAAATGGCCTCTACTTAAGCACCAATACAACACTTGGAAGAGGTTGCTAGGTGCAACCATTGGTTTAGGTTGAGATCCTGCTACGGGCACCATTGTCGTAGATGATGAGTGGTGGGAATCTTGGTATTCAGGTGTGTTTCTCCACCATGTTGTTAAACGCATTGTGTATTGTCCATGCCTAGGTGTTGAAACAAATTTCTATGTGCCTTACTGTGACTCTTGTAGAACAATCCTGAAAGTGCTACCATAAGAAACAAGCAGATGGCTAACTGGGTAGATTTGGAGAGTACATTTGCACTAGTGAAGTATTTCTCGCACCATGGGCTTTCATTACAGCCATTTCTAGATAGTGATATTTTTTGTTCATATGATACACCACGATCATTCACCACTTGTGGTGTCCATGTTCCTGCATTTGATGTGGCAGCAGCTACTTTGTCTTCACGTGAAGGTAGCTGCAGTTTGACTACTGCCCCTAATTTTTCAACAACTGCATTGGCTACTCATAATATTCAGGCTAGTCCTTCTGTTACTCAAAATTTTACAGCAAGTGCACGGGCATTAAGGTTCACAAGACGAATTACCCTCACTGATCCTGTGATCCAACCACCTCTATTGTCAATCACTTCAGACCTGTTACTCCTCCTACATCAAATTGCACAACATGTCCCCAATTGGCAAGAAGATCTGCACAACTCAAAGGGTACGCATTAACTAGAAATTATTTAGGTTCTGCATTATCAGGTAAGTGCCAGAGAAATCATTCTCGGATCAGTCAGCAGCAATGGTTTGTGAGTGGTTCTCCATTCTTAGAGATAGTTAGGAGTGCATAGATTTGACATCAACAACATCTTTACACAGTGCGAATAAAACAAGCATAACAAAGTGGCTAGAGGTGGTGTCTACCTTGCTTGGTATCATGGAGGATGGTGAAACATGGATCGATGCTTCAACCATGTTTGTTTCCAATGATGCTTCATTAATGGGTGTCACACGCTAGAAATCAAGGCCACATGGCTTAAGAGCAGAGATTGCAAGAAGGAAGCAGCTTGGGAAACTTTAATGGTTTTGTGCTTCCAAACCTATGGGATTGGCAGATGTTGATTTTTCTTTACGAATGTTCATTTGTATTTGGAGTGTTTTTCTTATGTCCTTGAAGACTTGGATCCTACTAGTTGTGTTTGATATGTTAACACCTAGGTGCTTATGACATGGTGTGGTTCATGATTTGTGGTTTGGATTGTTGTTATTTTAATGAGGGATTGTGCATGTTTAAGCAATAAAAGTTCCATAATCAATATCATTCCTAAGTGCATGTGCATTTTATGTCCAATTGCTTTAAGGTGAAATGGGTTTGAAGGTTAATAACTATTATAGGTTATGGAGTGGACTAACCGTGGGAGCCGATGGGTCCCAATGAGCCTAGAAGTTGTTAACCTTGATGTTAACATCCCATAGGACACACCCTCATCAACTATACCTAGAACACCACCAGGACATGCACATGCCAACATCATTTGATGGTTCTTCTAACTAGTTTACTTGTTTTTTCAAGATTTGGTGATCAGTGCACCATGAGAATCACCTCACCTGTGCATGAGGCGTTGATGGCAGAATCAATAGCAAGCCTAACAAGTGTCATCGGAATCCATCAGTTCCCAGTTTGCGAAGTGACATTTGCCAGAGCTCTGACAAGTTTGGTGATGTCCGTCATATGGTTAAGCCTGAAAATCTACCACACACTACTGAAATGGGTTCAAGGCCACCAACCCAATGAGCTTGATTCTTTGGTTGAGCAACAAGTGAGAGTGACGTGATGTCTTCAAAATTTTACAATTAAAGTCCTAGATTTTGCGAAAGCTCACATTTAAGTCCAACATGTGTTTCAAAGTTAAAACATATGGATCATATAGGCAGGGGTGAGCATTGATCTGGTTTTTTGTGAAACTAAACTAGAAACAATGTGGTTTTAAGAAAATTCAAGCCAACTCGAGATCTAAAAGGAACCAAAACCATGGTCTGGAAATCCTAATTTTTGGTTCTTTTAAAATATATACATGTAACGACTACAAAATCAAATTAAATTTCATCCAAAACAACAGTTAAAGAGCATAAAATAACTAGATCTATTAATATTTATTACATTAGAAAATATTTAGCACAAATCACCAATACATCCAAGTTTAAATTTACATTTTAATTAGCAAAATTTAGAAAGAGCACATTAAGTTACAAATTTCATTTAGGAAACTATTGTCATATGTTTTAAGTTACAAATATACACCAATAATATAGTTTTAAATAAATGAATATATACAAATATGTAATATCATAAATCCTATAATATATTCAAGGCCAAAATGCATACTTGGTCCCTCAACTTTGCTCACTCAAATGAGTTAGTCTTTTAGCTTTGAGTCAACGCAACTTAATTCCTGAACTTTAAAAAATTGAATGAGTTAGTCCCTTGTTGTATGGAATTATTAACGACATTACTCTTTTTTTCCCTCACCACCACCTACCATTATCTTCTCCATCGATTCTGGCCCTATCACTTGCCGTCAGCCTCTTTTACATGAAATTCGACCTCGCCCCTCACCATCAGCCTCCCCTTCATCGAATCTGACATCATTAACCTCCTTCTCCTCACCTCCACCTTCGGCCTCCTTCTCGAAACACACATCATCAACCCCTTCCTCTTCATCGGCCTCCTCCTCGAAGCCTACATAGTCAGCCTCCTCCTCGTTGCCCCCACCTTCGGCCTCTTATCCTCCTTCGCTCCTAGCCATCGCATCTTCATCAAATTCGTCGCCCCTTGCCAATCACCACCAGATCTGAAACGAACAAGTGTCGCTGTCATCGAATTTGTCCTGTCTTTCATTCTCAAACCTTACCGCTACATCTAGAGGCCTCACCACCGCCGGTTAGCCCTTGCACCAACCTCTTTCCTCTACTCCGCTTGCCCTTATCCTATGCTAGGCCACTTTTCTCCACTGGGCGATGCGTGCAAAACAACCCTTTACCAACATCGTTACGTCACGTGACTCCTTATGTGCTCTTTTTGTCAACTAAGGGACCAAGTTGCATAGTTTCTTAAAATTTGGGAACTAAGTCACATAGTTTGTCAAAGTTGGAGGACTATGTAATACTGAGTTAAAGTTGAGGGACCAACTCGTACGAGTTGTTAAAGTTGAAGGACCAATAGTGCATTTAGGCCTATATTCAAACATGTATTTTTAGTTCAATTTCACCTCAGGTTAGTTCCAATTTCATGTGAAATCAATTTGATAATTAATGGGTTCTTCAATAATAGAGTTAGCCCACAACTTATCATTAATTTTTGCTTACTCAAAACCAACCTAATAAAATTAGTTCAGGTTGGGTTTTAGTTTTACTTAACCCATGCTAACTAGTATTTGTAAAACTTTCTTGACAATAAGTTATAATATGCCTAATTATCACTTCTTTTAAATGTACAAACTTTATTGGGTAAACTTCACCTTCATCCTTAAACTATGTCTTATGTTGCTTAATTGTCCCGAAATTATCAAGTGTTACACCTATTGTCCTCAAACTACATAATTATTGCATCTGTCATCCAGTTATTATTTTAGGTGTTAAAAAGTGAAAAAAGTGGAGAGAAAATGTACAGTTAACCCTAAAAATTAGAAAATTTTTTATTTTGGTCTTAAAGCTTAGAAAAATATGTTTAATGAGGCAGGTATAAAAACTATTTAAATTACACATTTCGCTGGTATGACGAGTAAAAGGGGCAGATTTATCGATTACGGATAACCTAAACTCATCACCCACCTATACCCGCCAAACATGTATACTTTGTTATCTATGTTCTCCTAGTCACAGGAGTATTTTCAAATGTTTACTTGTCCATCATAAATGGATATTTACGGTTAACAAACCTTGTCTACCCACCTGCCACCCCTATTTTAGATACTTTTACATTTTCATATTTACTTATTGTTTCAAACACCTATATTTCTAAATACAACAAATTGTTTACATATTACTCTAGACATTTTTTACATATTGCATCAGATACTTTTATATATTTTTTCAGACATATTTACATATAAATTCAAACAATTTCACTTATTTTTTTAGATATTTTTATTTCTAGAACGAATAAATTGTCTATACATCACTTCATACACTTTTGCATATCACTACAAGCATTTTCACATATTCATTTAGACATTTTTACTTATTATTTATGGGAAGAAAAATTATGTGTGTATTATCTGAAGATAACAAATTGTCTGTATATCATTTCATATACTTTCCATACTTCTTTATACTCTTTTGTACTAAGTCACACAAAGCGTCCAGAAAAACAGTAGCAATGGGAGCAAGAGCAGGAAAGTGTCATTTTTTAAAATTTAAGTAAGCAGAAGTGTTGTAAAATGAAAGTGGGAGCAATAAACAAAAAAAAAAGATTATGTGACTTAGCTTTTGCATATTGTTTTCAAACAGTTATACATCTTCTCTTAAACACTTATGCATATTGTTTTTGTGCAGTCTGTTTGCAGAGACAAGGAAGGAATGACATAGTGGTGGCCTTGAGTGGCAATGACCTAGGTGAATGAGAGATGAAAATCAGCATGATTTTAAGGATATAGCCAGCGTGATCTAGTGGTGTAGATCCTGAAGGTGAATTACAATCGATGCGATTTGAAGATGAGCAGTGATGATGCTTTCTGAAGTTGAGTGACGATAGCGAAATCCAAATATGCTGATTGGCTGAAGGAGGCTTGATTTGGAGGTGACGATTGACTTGAAAAGCTTTGATTTCAAGATGATGATAATGATCCAATAGAGGTGGCAGTGTTAGTAGCAAGATAGGGTTTATGGAAGAGACGAGAAATTTTCAATTCAAGGGTGATTTAATCACTTTTTTTGCTAGGTTGTAATTTATATATGAAGAATTAGAGGTGAATTAATATGTCTAACTACACATAAAGGCCTGATACCCACCTGTTGACACCCAATTTCGTCCGGCCTTTTTTTTAAAAAAATTTTAAAAAAAAACTAATTAAAAAAATTATTATTATTATTATTATTATTGCTAAAAAAATTTTAATTATGTTAATTAGTTTAAAATATATTTTTATTTTGAGAAGATTTGATTTAAAATAATATATGTGTGAATATGTATGTGTTTGAAATAAAAATAAAATTTCAGAAAAAAATGACAAAAAAATTAAAAGTTTGAGGTAAAAATGACAAAATTGAGAAGTTTCGGACAAAATTGACAAATTCTGAAAGTTTCAGGAGCTTTGGGTAATGTTTCGCGTCAATTTTGGGCCTAAACGGACGTTTCTGGCCCAAATTGACAGAAAACGTTAAAATTGTCAAAATCAGAAGCTTCTGAGCTTATCCAGAGCTGGAGTAACGTAAAGGACTGAAACTGTCATTTTACCAATTTAAAAGATAAGTTTGAGATTTTTTATTAATTTATCCGTCCACAGTTCAGCTAAGCTCCTTCTATAAATACCCCCCCCAAATTCAGTGCTGAACAGATAGAAAATCAGAGGAAAAGCTTAGAGCTCCGTTTTAGAAAAAGATAAAATTATAGCCCTTGTCCCTTGCTCTCTTCCCTTTCTCCAAAAAATCTCAAAATTTTTTTATTCTGACGCCTTGGCCCCCGTCTTCCTCCTCCCGTTTATCTCCGTTCTCTCTCTCTCTCCGACGTTGCCCGCCACCACCGTCCGCCGGCCGCCACGCCTCCACCCAGCCGTCCTGCCGCCGTCGTCCGGCCGTCCCGCCGCCGTCAGCCCCTCCGCCCAGCCGTTCCGCCGCGCGCTCCGTCATCCTTTTTTTTTCTTCCCCCGGCCGCCCCGCGCCCTCGCCGCCGTCGTCCCGGCCGCCGTCGCCCTCGCTGCCACGTCGCCCTAGCTGCCCGCCGCCGCTCCGCCCCACACCGTCGCCGCCTTGCCTTTCCTCTTCCTCCTCTGCGCCAACAGCCCCCCCCCCCCCACGCCGCCGCGTCGCGTCTATTTCCCAGCAAAAATTCAATTTCAAAATTTTAAGGGTAAACCCCTATTTCATACTTCATCTTTTCAATTTCTTTCACTTTGGTCACTAACTTTTTATTTTGTTCTTGCAGAATTAATTACTAACCCTTTTTAATTTTTACTTGTTTATTCATTATTATTATTACTAACCTTTTGTTTTATTGTTGTTAACAATTGATTAATCTAACTTTACTAACTTTTATATTTATTGTTATTAACAATTAATTGATCTAACATTACTAACTTTTATTTTTATTGTTACTAACAATTAACTCAACTAACTTACTAACTTTTGCTAATTATTATAATTCATGGAAGGTTATACCTCCTATTTATTTAATTCTTTTAATGGATGGCCAAAAAGCCCCATTTTTATCATTTATTTAATAATTGTTTTTAATATTTCTTTATGTGTTTTCTCTTTATTTGTTTATTTATTTTATGCATCTTTTACTTTTTAAATGGATGTCTAAACCAAAACAAAAAAAAAAGAAAACCTCCACTTTATTCATTTTCCTTTATGTACTTTATGCAAAAATTTTATTTAAAAAAAAAAAAGAAATTAATCATGAAAGAAAAAATAATATAAATAAGTAAATGATAACTAATTAAAAGAAAATCCTTTTATGTGAATAATTAATTTTATTCTTTAAGACTAATATAAATTTTTTTTTCTTTAAAAAGCAAAAAAATTTAATTAACTTTTTATTCCTTTTATTAAAATTAAATAAACATAAGTAAATAATCAAAAAAAATAATAATACAAATCATTTCTTTTTAAATATATCTTTAAAAGTAGCAATAATTAAAATTTAATAAAAACAACAATAAAAATCTAATAAAATTATAATTAAAATAATTATAATTAATTAAATAATTAAAATTTAACAAAAATTAAAACTCCATGACCAAATGATCCGCCAGGATCCATGGCTTGAAAATATTTTTTTAATAAAGTATATAAATAAATTTTTCTTTATTAAAAATAAACACTTTGGACTAATATATTAATTATTTAATAAAATATAATTTTTTAGTAAAAAGAATAAAAAGAGTAAAAATTTTGAGTTAATATTTTATTCAGTAATATTTTTACTTATTTCTTTCAAAATAATGAAAAGATATAACTTTTTGTTTCCTTTATAAAAATCTTAGTCAAAAATAATAAAAAATAATAAAAAAAAAGTGAATTGAATTTCTCTTAAATATTTTAGACTTATTAATTAGATATATTTTCAGAGATATAAATTAAAATTATTTAAAAAAATCTTTCGTCAAACAAAAAGAATATAAAAATAACAAATAAATATCAAGATTTTTATATACATGTAAATTTTTAAATAATCACTTTTGGTTAAATTTCTATAAAAAAAAAAACAAATAAATATCAAAAATTTTCCTTTATGTTTAAAATATACATAAAATTTTTTAGTTTCTTTTCTTGAATAATCATTTTTGCTTAATTCATTCAAAACAAAATTAAGACTTTTGTTCTATTTTTGAAAAATACATATGAATTTTGCCTTCATCATTGAATAAATAAAATTTTAATTAAATAATTACATTTTGATTTGCCTTTTATCAAATAAAAATATTAAGACTTTTCTTGTATTTTTGAAATATACATATAAGTTTTTATTTTCTTTATTAATTAAATAAAATCTTGATTAAATAATTTCTTTTTTGGTCTATCTCTTATTAAATAAAAAAGAATAAACATAACATATAAATATGAATCTTTCTTTTATTTTTAATAAAACCTTGATAAATTTATTTCTTTTTTTTTTTAAAAAAACATAAAATAAATCTAAGCCATATTGTTAAGTCTAAAAAAAAATATTTTTTAGTTCATGGTATATTGGCTGGAAACTGTCTCGTGCCCGCTTTTGAGCTGCTTCACCTGGTGAAGAGGGTCTGGCTGAGTAACAACGCCCCGTACCATGATCAATTTTTTTTTTTTGAATTAACTTCTTATTAAAAAAAATTAATTACTTTTATATTCTTTTATAGATTAAGTAATTCTTTAAATAATAAATATCCTTCATTAAACAAGAAAAATTAATAAAAAAAAAGAGAAAAAAAAAAGAAAAGAAAGATAAGAAAAAGAAAAGAAAGAAAAGAAAAGAAAATATAAAGAAAGAAAAATCAAATTTTTAGATTATTAATAAACCTAAAATTTCCAAATTAATAATTAATTCCATAAAATAATAATTAAATAATTAACTTTAAATTAATTTCCATATCCGGATGATCCGGCAGGATCTACGGTTTGGAAATATCAACCTTTTTTTTTAAAAAAAAAACTATATAAATTAAATAAAAAGATAAAAATCCATATTTTTACAATATGGATAAAATTATTTAAAATTTCGTCAAATTCCGTGTCCAAATGACTCGGCAGAGTCCATGGTTCGGAATCCAAATCTTCCGTGTCCAAATGACTCGGCAGAGTCCATGGTTCGGAAGTATAAAATTTTATACAAATTAACTTAAAAATCCACATTTCGACTAATTCAGTTAAAATTTCTAAGTTAACTGAAAATTATTTAAAAGCAAAGTAAAACAAAATTAAAATCAACTAAGGTGCCAATTTTGGGCGCTATAACAATATTGTTTTAGCGTAACCGTACTCCCGATCCCCGAACTCTCGCAGACCAATTTTAAGGTGACCAATCGACCTAAGAAAACTGATTGGTGGCGACTCCCGAAAAAGACCCGCACGTTGCCACAGCTTGGCGACTCCGCTGGGGAGGATACGTTAGTGAGTCGAACCTAAAGTTGATTTGTTTTGATTTACTTTGCTTATTATGTGGATTTTTATATGCTATATTTACTTAGCAAAAACATGCATTATGCATTCACAATATGAAGCTCTATACCCGAGCTTCCTCAAATCAAACACAATTCATTCTAAGCGGAATTGGTGTTGCTGTCCTTGTGAGGCCATGGTCTCCAAGCCTTCACCGGTTTCAAAGTAGCAAAGTAGTGTATTGCCTTCTGAGACGGTTAGTCTCTGCATGGGCCCACGAAAAGCTACGACTCGAATTAATCCATTCCTTACATTAACCCTAGAGGGTAAGGAATTGGGCCGTCACTATAATTTAGTGACGGGATTCGGGAACTATCCCTAGCCTTTTTGATTAACCACCTTCTGCATATAGAATTCCTTACTCTACCGTAGAGCCAGCCATTAAGAAACTCCTATACTTCGGTTCCAATTACCATAGGCCTTGTCTTGTCTATATGTTTGTATGAATCTATGTGTTACCTTTTTACTAACTCTGTTTTTTTTTTATTTTTTCGGCATATACATTTCATCATTAAAGAAAAATATTTGGTGAAAGAAATTACTATCATGGATATTCTCGATTACCTTCCCACGGCTGTCAGTGGATCGTGGAATAACACGGTAATAGAAACTCTGCCCGAAGCTATGGAATACTCCGAGATGGCCCAAAAACTTCACGGAGATTCTCTGATGTCCCACTCTCACGTACAGCTCAAGGACCAGGTATCGGTCCGGATAAATCAGAATGACACCACTGAATTGTTACAAGTGTGGAATAGTTGGAGCCCTACGGATCGCGAAGCATTCACAGCAACGTACGGTCATATTGCTCGCCTACTAAAAGTCACCGTCGACGTACCACTTATCCGGGCTCTAATCCAGTTCTGGGATCCATTTTATCGGTGCTTTTCGTTCGACAAGATAGATCTGGTTCCAACCTTAGAAGAATACAGTAACCTCTTGGGTTGGTCCTCCGACTATCCAATTGAGACGTATCAACATGATAGAAGAACGGAACCTCATCGAGCCCTGGCAAAATTACTGGATGTGCCAGCTTCCAGTCTTCAAGCTAAGTTTGCAACAAAAGGATGTCGGAAATTTATCAGTTGGACCGACTTGAAGCAATTGAGCCATTCTCTTCCTCAGAAGAATCAACGACGCAAGCTTTTTGCATTGGCAATATATGGCCTGGTAGTCTTCCCAAGAATTGTTGGATTCATCGAAGGAGACGTTATCACGCTATTTGAGCAAGTCTGCTACACTCAAGTGAATCCGACCTCAGTAATCTTATGCGAAACTATCAGGGCATTAAACTTCTGTCGCCAAAGAGGGGGCAAATTCATAGGATGTTCACACCTTCTCAACATTTGGATTAAAAGCCACCTTCCTTGTGATAAGCAACACTTCGGAAATCGCTTTTCAAAGGACTTCATACCAATCGAAGCTTTTTTGAAAAGTGAAACCACTCACCATGATAGCAAGGAAGCATGGGTTGACTACTTCAGAAACATCACTGAATTCCAAATTGAATGGAGAGCCCCCTGGTCCACCTCCACCCGAGTAGTCTACCGTTGCGGCAATTGCCCATGGGTTCCTCTCCTAAGTATATGGGGAGGAACAAGTTATGCCCCAGCTCAAGTGCGAAAACAATTTGGGTCCATGCAATTTATACCCATGACGCATAACCTGAGTAAGTTGGAATTCTCACATGAAGATCCAAATTCAAATAAGCTTGCAATGGGTATTTCAATTGCATGGAAAAGACTCTTCATATTAAAGTCGGGCCCTATTATTTCTCCCACTACTTATTATGAATGGAGAAATGACCGGAAAGAAGGAATAGTTCTACCCGACAAGCTTATCAGAAAGTTGGCAAAAAGAGAGCTGGAGAAAGAACTAGATGAAGAAAAGGAGAAAAACAAGAAGATGCACCTCGACATACAACAGCTCGGTCACAAGACACAACTCCTCGAAGAGAAGATCGAATGCCAAAAACAAGTTATCTCCCAACTAGTGGACGAAAATGATCAAAAGGAGATGAGAGCAAGATATTGGGAAGATCAGTACATGCTTTCCCAAGAACAACTACAAATATTTTTGGCAGAAGTCAGAAAAGTTACAGAGGAAGCCCAACTAATGGGCGAAGAAGCCAAGGAGTTAGAAGAACTGAGCTGTCCTACTTCATCAGTAAATGTTCAAAGAATGATGGAGTTCATATCTAAGGCCAAAAAGCAGTATTGTACTTTGGGTCGTTTCTTTTAAGGAAACAAACTTTTGATGAATGTAATTGAGAAATTCCACTATAGTTATTCTTTCACCAAGTCTTTACAATATTCATGCATGCATCCATCACATCAATCATATACACATAGAATCTAATAAAATAAATATTCCTTGAAAGGGTAAAATTGGACCTCAACACCGATATTCAACTCGGCTCCAAACAAGATTAATGGCAGAACAAGCCGAAGGACGTCTCATAGAGATGGAGTCTAAGATTGAAAGTATGGCAGAACAGATGAGACAATTGATGGAACTAATCAAGGGGAAAGCAACTCAAATTCCCATCAAAGAAGCACAAGATCCCACTTATCCTCCGGGATTCACTCCGCAACGAGTCTCAGTCCAAGAAAACCTGTTTCAAGAACCAGGACAGTCTGCTAGTGTTCACCTGAAACAAGACACCGTACATGAAGAGAAGAAGATGTTACCAAAAGAAGAAGTAGAATCTCAAAAACTCGAAACGATAGAAAAGAGACTACGAGCCATTGAAGGAGGTACTATGTTCGGATCTCTCTCAGTGGATGACCTCTGCTTAGTGCCAGACGTCGAAATCCCTTCGGACTTTAAGGTGCCAGATTTCATGAAATACGATGGAACGAGTGATCCCATCACTCACATCACTTTGTTTATCAGAAGACTACAACCACTTACCAAAGATGAGAAGGTGTGGATCGCACTTTTTCAGGAAAGTCTTACAAAATCAGCATTACAGTGGTATCTAAGCCAAGGTCCAAGAAACATAAAAACTTGGAATGACCTTGCTCAGGCCTTCATCGGCAACTATAAACATGTTATGGACTTAGCTCCGGATCGCCAAACTCTCCAAAACATGGAGAAGAAAAAAACAGAAACTTTTAAGGAATATGCCCAACGATGGAGGGACTTAGCTGCACAAGTACAGCCACCCATGACAGAAAGAGAAATGGTCACTTTGTTTGTCCAGACACTGAAATACCCATATTATGACAAACTTATTGGCAATGCGGCAACTAACTTCTCCGACGTAGTCATGTCTGGAGAAAGGATCGAGCATGGTATCAGGACCGGGAAGATTACTGAGTCCTTTAGTGATCCTATGAAAAGAGGAGGACCATCCAGAAGAAAAGATGAAGAAATACAACAAATCGGACGAGGAAGAGGGATTCCCCTCATGGGTACCGTGGCTACCGGACCTCGCCTATCCTATTCTGCCAACAGGCCCAATTATTATCCTATTAGTAGGCCCAATGATTATCCTCCAAATAGGCCCAGTGATTATTTTCCCAATAGACCCAACAATTATCCTCTCAACAGGCCTAATCAGTTACGGCCACCTGTTCCGACTCCTCCAATGCCTACACCAAGACCAAGAGAAATTTTCGCACCGATTCCCATGACTTATACTGAGTTGTATCCAAAACTCATCCAGAGCCAACTCATTCGCCCAATTCCCACAAGGCCATTCGAACCCCCATATCCAACATGGTATGACCCTAAACTAAATTGCCCATATCATGATGGTGCCGTGGGCCACGGACTCGAAAATTGCATAGCATTGAAGCGTATAGTCCAACAATTAATTGAGTCAAAGTGGTTGGACTTTTCCGATGAACCAAACGTCACTCATAATCCATTGCCTCCTCATCAAGCCAAACCAGTCAATATGATGGAAGAATACTGGCCGATGAAGAAAATAGTCAATGATATCATAACCCCTCTTAAGCATGTATATTCATGCCTTGTGAAAGAAGGAATTATCATAGGAAAGTCTTCTGGAAATAAAGAAGTCGAGCATGAGGAGTGGTGCAACTTTCATAACAGTAAGAGTCATTCTATCCAAGAATGCCCAGAATTCCGTAAAAGTCTACAAAGTCTCATGGACTCCTCCCAAATCATCGTTTTTATGTTAGATAAAGAGGATGACGTAAATGTGATAATTAAAGAACAAGAAGTCAATATCATGCCAAGACCACTAGTCATTCCAATCTCAAAATCTGCTCTCAAGCCTTTAAGAATTCAAGTTCCAAAGCCATTCCCGTACAAATCAGATAAAACTGTTCCATGGAACTATGGCTATACTTCTAACATCACATCAACTCCGTTAGAAGTTGGGGGCATGACTAGAAGCGGTCGGTGTTATTCTCCCGAGCAAATGAACAAGCTCCAACAAGAGAAGAATGTTACGGATCCAGCAAATGGACCTATTAACACATCTAAAGAGCAAGAGATGCCTCGAGCAGTAACAGATGAACAAGCTACTGAGTTTCTCAAACTCATAAAGCAAAGTGAATACAGCATCGTGGAGCAGTTGAACCATCTGCCAGCAAAGATCTCTATACTTTCATTGCTCTTAAGTTCCGATGCCCATCGAGAAGCTCTTCTCAAAGTCCTGAATAAGGCTTATGTTGAACAAGATATCTCCGTGAACAACTTTGACCACCTTGTCAACAACATCACGGCACAAAATCTCATCACATTCACTGACGATGAGATGCCAGCAGAAGGAAGGGGTCACTCTAAGGCTCTACATATTTCGATTAAATACAAAGATCGGATTATGGCTAGAGTTCTGATCGACAATGGATCAGCTCTAAATGTAATGCCATTAGAAACTTTACATAAGATCGGTTTAGACCCATCACACCTCAACAACAGTCATATTATTGTTCGAGCATTTGACGGAACAAAGAGAGATGTGGTTGGAGAAATAGAGCTAACAATTGGGATTGGTCCCTGTCTTTTCCATATCACATTCCACGTCATGGACATTTCTCCATCTTATACTTGTCTGCTGGGAAGACCATGGATCCATATGGCTAGAGCAATTCCTTCCTCATTACATCAAAAAATGAAATTCATCATTGAAGGAAAGATAATCACAGTCTTTGCTGAAGAAGACATTCTGCTATCTAGACCTGCGGATGCTCAATATGTTGAGGTTAATAAAAATATACCTGATTGCTCCTTCAGGTCTTTTGAGATTGTCAATGCTGCTTATGTCAGTGAATATGGAGAAGAACCCATTCCTAACATCTCTAAAACAAGTCGCATGGTCGCCAAACTCATGATAAAAGGAGGATACTCACCGGGGTTAGGTTTGGGACAAGATTTACAAGGAATCCCAGAGCCATTGAAAATATCCGCAAATGAAGGGAAATACGGCCTAGGCTTCACACCGACAAGACATGATAAAATGAAGGCAATAGCTGAAAAGAGAGAAAAGAGGATTGCACGATTAACAGGGCATCCTCTCCAGGAAAGAAATCTGGATATCCCTGAAATCACCAAAACGTTCGTGAGTGGTGGTCTCATTCCGAAAAATGACAATGAAGGCAAGCTGACTATCAACATCAACAAGTCTTTTGAAAGTCTTTCTATTCAGGCAATCATCAGCGATTCACCTGAAGAGGAGGAGCTCGTTCAACCTTGTGACCCACGGGATGTGCTGAACAATTGGGAGGCGATAGAACTGCCTGTTATAATCGAAAGCTTTCCAAAGTAATCTAATAGTAAAAACCTCCTAAAGAAAGGTTCAATCAATAGGGTGTAGTCTTTGTTTAAGTGAACCTTTTAGTTATTGCTTTTTATTCCAATAAAGTTGTGATTTATGCACATTGTAAATAAAGTACCAGTTTGCATCCATCTCATTTGTGCCATTTTTTTTTCTCTTCTCTTTCTTTTCTCTCTGGATAATGCAGACCCAAAACTCTCTTTGATGACAATGAAAGAATGAACTTTGATAATCCTGTAAACACTACCGACTCGGATGACGAAGATCTTCAAGTATCTCCTAAGCTATTAAAAATGATTGAGCGAGATGAAAAAGAAAGAGCAACAAGTCAAGAACCAACTGAGGTATTCAACCTGGGAGATAGTCAGGATGTAAAAGAAGTCAAGATTGGCACTTTATTCCCTCCTGAAGAAAAAGAAGAATTAGTCCATTTATTGAAAGAATATGTGGATGTATTCGCTTGGTCATACCAAGATATGCCCGGCTTAAGCTCAGACATAGTACTACACAAAATGCCCTTGAAGCCTGAGGCGAAGCCTGTCAGACAGAAGTTACGAAGATTAAAGCCGGAGTTAATCTTAAGAGTAAAAGATGAGATTCGAAAGCTGTGGGATGCAGGATTCCTTGGGGTTGCTGAATATACAGAATGGGTGGTTAACATTGTCCCAGTCGAAAAGAAAGAAAGTGGGAAACTAAGAGTTTGTCAGGACTACCGACCTTTGAACGAAGCCAGTCCTAAAGATAACTTCCCACTTCCTCATATTGATACACTGGTGGATAATACCGCAGGAAACTCCTACTTTTTCTTCATGGATGGTTTTTCTGGATACAATCAAATCAAACTTGATCCAGATAACATGATAAAAACTGCTTTTATTACCCTTTGGGGTACCTTCTACTATAAGGTGATGCCTTTCGGGTTAAAGAATGCTGGTGCTACATATCAAAGAGCCATGGTCACGTTGTTCCATGACATGATGCATAAAGAAATTGAAGTATATGTGGACGACATGATCGCCAAAACTTTCACTGCTGGGGGGCATCTAAAAGTGCTAAGAAAACTATTCGATAGACTTCGCAAATATCAATTGAAGTTGAATCCTGCCAAATGTACTTTTGGAGCCTCTTCAGGAAAGTTATTGGGTTTCATGGTCAGCAAGGACGGGATTCGAGTTGACCCGAGTAAAGTCAGAGCGATACAAGAAATGCAACCCCCGAAAACTCCAAAACAAGTAAGAAGTTTTCTGGGCAGAATCAACTTCATAGCAAGGCTCATTTCACAATTGACATCCAAGTGTGAACCTCTTTTCAAATCACTAAAGAAGAACAATCCGATCGAGTGGAATAACGAATGCCAAGAAGCGTTCGAGAAAATCAAACGATATCTATCAAATCCACCAGTCTTGATACCACCTCGATCCGGAGAACCGTTGATTCTATATTTATCCATACAGGATTCTTCATTAGGATCCGTGTTGGGTCAACGTGATGAGACAAGCAAGAAAGAGCATGCAATTTACTATTTGAGCAAAAAGCTTACCACATATGAAGCTAAATACTCAATAGTAGAAAAGTCCTGTTGTGCCCTTGCATGGGTAGCACATCGACTACGACACTATATGCTCAACAACACAACATTGCTGATCTCCAAGACTGATCCCATTAAGTACATTTTCGAGAAACCCGCTTTATCAGGCAGGATTGCAAAATGGCAAATGCTGTTATCTGAATACGACATACAGTATGTCACCCAAAAGGCCGTAAAAGGAAGTGTGATCGCTGAATATCTGGCTGATAGAGCATTGGAGGATTATGAGCCCATGAGAATGGACTTTCCTGATGGAGATATAATGACGATAGAACAGGAAGTCGATGAAGAAAATGAAACATGGAAAATGGCATTCGATGGAGCATCTAATGCTTTGGGACAAGGGATTGGAGCTATACTCATATCTCCAAGCGGAGAGCAGTTTCCCCTCACAGCAAAAATTACATTTCCTTGTACCAACAATATAGTAGAGTATGAAGCATGTGCTATGGGACTCCAAATGGCATTGGATTTGAAAGTGCGAGATCTCCGAGTCTATGGGGATTCCGCATTAGTCATATATCAAATCAATGGAGAATAGGAGACAAGAGATTCAAAATTAATCCCTTACCAAAAGCTTATACTAGACATGACTCGAAGATTTAACAGTATAAGTTTCCATCATCTTCCAAGGGAAGATAATCAAATCCCAGACGCTTTAGCTACTTTGGCTGCTATGTACAAGATAAGCGACCTTGAGCATACTCCTGTCTTCGAAATGAAAATAATAGATTCTCTAGCTTATTGCATGAGCATCGAAGAAGAATTGGATGGAAAGCCTTGGTATCATGATATCAAGAAATACCTCCAAGAACGAACATATCCACTAGAAGCATCAGAAAATGACAAGAAATTTCTACGAAGATTGTCAATGGGTTTTCTTTTAAACCTAGACATACTCTACAAGAAAACCTCAGACTCGATGCTACTTCGCTGTGTAGATACTCATGAAGCACGAAAGATTATGGAAGAAGTTCATTCTGGAATATGTGGAGCACACACTAGTGGTCATACCATGGCAAGACAAATAATGAGGGCTGGCTACTATTGGCTCACATTGGAAAGTGATTGTATTAATCACGTGAGAAAATGTCACAAATGTCAAATATATGCCAACAAGATCCAAGCTCCACCCACCCCTCTTAATGTAACAGCAATACCTTGGCCTTTTGCCATGTGGGGAATTGACGTTATTGGAGCCATTACCCCTAAAGCTTCCAATGGTCACAAATTCATCCTAGTGGCAATTGACTACTTCACTAAATGGGTAGAAGCTATGTCATATGCAAGTGTGACTCAAAAGGTGGTATGCCGGTTCATTAAGAAAGAAATCATTTGTATGGGCCGCCGGAATGTATCATCTCAGACAATGCTACGAACCTGAACAATGCAATGATGCAGACTTTGTGCCGGCAGTTCAAAATCAAACATCTCAATTCGGCACCTTATCGACCAATGATGAATGGTGCAGTAGAAGCGGCCAATAAAAATATCAAGAGAATTGTTGAAAAGATGATCGTCACTTATAAGGACTGGCATGAGATGTTACCTTTTGCACTACATGCTTATAGAACTTCTACCCGTACTTCTACTGGAGCAACACCTTTTTCCCTGGTATACGGTATGGAGGCTGTATTGCCCATCGAAGTCGAAATTCCTTCATTAAGGGTACTAATGGATACTCGATTAAGAGAAGCAGAATGGATCAAGGCTAGATACGAGCAATTAAACCTAATTGATGAAAGAAGAATGATAGCCCTTTGCCACGGACAGCTTTATCAAAGAAGGATGATTCGTGCTTACAATAAAAAGGTTCGCCCACGACAATTTCACGAGGGTGACATAGTGCTCAAGAAAATTTTACCCATTCAGCATGATTCCAGAGGAAAATGGACACCAAATTATGACGGGCCATATGTTGTAAAGAAAGCATTTTCAGGAGGGGCACTAATTCTGACAGAAATGGATGGACGAGAGTTACCAAAGCCAGTAAATTCAGATTCAGTAAAGAAATACTTTGCATAATGAAAACATTTTCGGACAGAAGGGAAGAAGTGGATACAGAGTTACCAAAGTTTATTTGATCAAAGTTGTCAAAGAGAGCTTTCTTCCCTTACACTTTCATTATCTATCTGTACCCAAGATTTTTATATTCTCTTACACATAAATAAAAAGCCAATTCTCTTTAGTTTGCCTTTGATTCTCACGTTCAAAATGCTAAAGTCGCTTCTATCCAGTTCTTTTCCTTCAAATCTCACATTCCTACTAGCCTTAAGTGTGCAATAAATTGTGACTTTTGAAGGAAGAATAGTAATAATTAAAACCTAGAAAAAAAAACAAAGACCGTAGATTACTTTGATAAGCTTTATGAATTAAAACAGATAAGATTGAGGTCCTGCTTTGCGAGCGGCACAGAACACAGGCTAACAAAGAAGAAGGAGTAACAAATCTTTGAGAGATAGCCTTGGTGGTAGCCTGAATGATCGCTTCAAAAGTCTTAACATGTCCATGTCAGCAAGAAAGAATCATACTCACGAATATCTCAATAGGGACAATTATCCAGAGAGGCATAAAGTACGAGGCGGACATTAAGGAAATTGAAGCAAAAATTTAAGAACAAATCAAGGAAAGAAGATTTTTGAAAAGAGTTAGGCTTTTGAGACAATGGACAATAGCTGGAAAGCGAGACAATGAACAACAGCTGGAAAGCGAAGCAATGGACAACAGTTGGAAAACATAAAGAGATTCAACGATAGAAGGCAATTACAAAGAGGATCCAGTAAAGCAAAGATATAAAAAAATAAATCCATCAGTTACACATACTCTGCATTCATGCATTTCACATCATGCATGCATGGCATACAGAACAAGGATCAAATGGGAAGCGTATCCACCGCACAGTCATAGCAGTATAAGCTGACGTCTCAGTGACATCCGCTTTTACCAATTTACCGCTGGATGCACAGCTGATATAGTGGACCCAGCCCCATCAGCAATTCAAGGATAAAGTAGACAATATTGTCAAAATCCTGGTAATCAATTCAATAATCGAGGCTACACCGGGATGGACAGAATTGACGCCAGCTTAGCGGTATCCAAGATAAGAAATAGCTATGGTCAAAGATAAGTGCGGATATCGAGAAATATTGTCATCGAAAGCAGACAATGGATTCAATAATCAAGGACTGGATCAATGTCATGCCTGATGAGATATCAAAGATAAGAAATATCTATGATACTAAAATAAAGTAGGATCCACTTTTCCGGTTAAACGGCGGATACGGTACTCCGTGACTCTCAAGTCGGTTCTCTCAGTTGCTCATAATAACTGATTCCTTCACTCATTCTTTCTTTTACTTCCTCCTAGAAAATGGATCCTACTTTTTCCGCCTTGCGAAAGTATTTCCCTTCTCTCCCAATGAACATCCTAAAAAAGATCTACCGAGTTCGCTGTGAACGATTAAGAGCTCTGATGCACAAAGGAATACCTGAAGATGTACGGTGGTTAATCGAAGCCAAGGTTCGTCTGGCAGGTGAAATCCCAGAGACATTTGCATCTTACATGCCTGGTGTTGGCAAAAGTTCTTATGCCAGAAAAAGAAGAACGAAAAGATTACAAGTCTGCCATAAATGTGGTAGGTGGACTTGTAAAACTAGGTGTCGTTCTTTAGGAATGATCTCCAATAATCGAGAAGATAAAATACGGTTCATCAAGAATGGCTTGAGTAAGGACTCATTGGATGATATCCAATTGACTCTTGAGACGCATTCTTGTGGATCTGTGCAACGTGAAATTCTTGATTTATGGAGTATTTTTCATGAAGAACGAGACTGTTACAGTCCCGGGAATCTGACTTTAAACGACCCTATTTCCCGGCTTGTAAGAAAGCTGGATGGGAAGCAGATCCTCGACTCATAGAAGCCGTTAATGCCGTTACTGGATGTAAAACCAGTGGAAGATGTGAGCCACAGTCACAATTACTGTACATACAGTTTGTTATATTTGGAAAAATTTGCATTTTCTTTTGACAGATGTACATGCTCCCCTAAGTGTAATCGACACGTTATCCCTTTTCATCACTATAAATGCGTGTTCTTCCTTCTGATTAAACAGCAGATAAGATACCCCGTGACTTCTAAAGTCGGTTATTCCAGTTTCCTGCAATAACTGATTCATTTTCCTCTTCTCTCAAATTCTTCTCTCATCAATGGATTCTACTCTTTCTGTACTGCGAAAATACTTTCCTTCCCTCCCACTAAAAGTCCTTAAAAAGATCTACCTTGCTAGATGTGAAAGAATCAGAGTTTTTACACGCAAAGGCATTCCCGATAATGTGCAGTGGATAATTGAAGCTAAGGTCCGTTTGGCGGGTGAAGTTTCAGATGCATTTATGCCCCGCATGCCCGGTTTAGGTAAAAGCCGTTATGCCAAAAGGCGAAGAGCAAAGAGACTAGGCGTGTGTTATAAATGTGGGCGATGGAATTGTAATACTAAATGTCCCTCTTTAGGATACATCTCCATAAATCGTGAAGATAAAAGAAAATTCATTAAGAATGGCCTGCGTAAGGAGTCTCTGGAAGATATCCGAGAGACTCTTGAAACGCATTCTTGTGGAAAAGTGCAAGGTGAAATTATCGGTTTATGGAGGACTTACCATAAAGAACGAAACCGTTACAGTCTTGGGAATGTGGTTTTAAACGACCCTGTTTGTCAGTTTGTAAGAAAACTGGATGGGAAGCAGCTCCCCGACTTATAGAAGGCATTGAAGCCATTACTGGACATGAATCAGTGGAAGATGAGAGTCACGGTCATGATTCCTGTACATATAAGCTGTCATTTGTCTTTTCTTTTGACAATAATGTACTTGCTTCTGTAAGTGTAATTAACGCATTATCCCTTTCATCACTATAAATATGTGTTAGTTATTTCCGTTTCCTACAATCACTAATTTCTTTCTTTTTCTCTTAAATGCCTCATTCATCAATGGAGCCTTCTCTTTCCGCTCTACGAAAATATTTCCCTTCTTTCCCAATAAATGTTCTTAAAAAGGTTTATCAAGCTAGATGTGAACGATTCCGACTATTTATGCACAAAGGCATTCCTGATAATGTGCGATGGCTGATCGAAGCTAAAGTTCGTTCGGCTGGTGAAGTTCCAGATGCGTTCTTTCCCCGTATGCCCGGCTTTGGTAAAAGCGCTTATGCCAAAAAGAGAAGAGCAAAGAGGCTAGGCGTCTGTCACAATTGTGGATGGTGGATTTGCGGTGCTAAATGTCGTTCTCCAGGAGTGATTACCAGAAATCGTAAAGATAGAATAAAATTCATCAAGAATGGCTTGCGTAAGGAATCTCTGGAAGATATCCGAGAGGTTCTTGAAGCGCATTCTTGCGGAATAGTGCAATTTGAGGTTGTTGGATTATGGATAATTCTCCAAAAAGAACGAGAACGTTACAGTCTTGGGAATCTGACCCTAAACGACCCTGTTTGCCAGTTTGTGAAAAAGCTAGATGAGATGCAAATCACCGATTCATAGAAAGCATTGAAGCCGTTACTGGACGCAAAGCCAGTAGAAGATGGAACAAGGTCACGATTACTGTACGTGCTAGCTGTCGCTTTTGAAATTTTCCTCCGCTTTTGGTAATAATGTATCCACTCCTGACATGAACCAAAGTCACGATTACTGTACGTGCTAGCTGTCGCTTTTGAAATTTTCCTCCTCTTTCAGCGATAATGTATCCACTCTTGACATAAGCCATAGTCACGATACTGTACATGCTAGCTGACGCTTTTGAAATTTTCCTCCCATAATGTACCCACTCCTGACATGAGCTATAATTATGACTACTGTATATACTTGCCACTTTTGAAAATTTCCTTCTCATCCAACAATCATGTACCTACTCCTGACATAAGCTATAGTCGCGACTACTGTACATGCTAGCAGCTATTTTGAAAATTTTCCTCCTCTTTTAACGATAGTGTACCCATACCTGACCAGAGTCATGGTCGCAGCTACTGTATAGCTGGCAATAATGTCTCCATTCTTGGAAATAAAGCTATTGCTTTACCTCTATAAATATATCCTCTTTCTCACAAATGTAAGGATAGGAATGGAGAAAACTTCAACTCGTAAATCCCGAACTATTTGTGTATTTTCTGGAGCTTTTCCTGGAAAAGATGAAGAGTACTTAAAGGCAGCCAATCATTTGGGTAGTGTATTAGCTAAGCAAAAAATACACTTAGTTTATGGAGGAGGTAGTGTCGGATTAATGGGAGGTGTAGCATCAGCAGCATCTCTAGGAGGAAGCCAAGTTCTGGGCATCATCCCTGGACCTCTGAAATTTGTTTCTGGGGGCACGATTGGAGAAGAATTAGTGGTTAAAAATTTGCAAGAGCGTGTGTTACAAATGGTTCTTAATGCTGATGCTTTTATCGCTCTACCAGGTGGTTTTGGCACATTGGGAGAAGTCTTTCAAATTGCTTCCATGGCCCAACTTAATTTGCATAAGAAACCCATTGGGCTTTTAAATGTTAACAATTTCTTTACATGTCTGATAGCTTTTATGGATTATGCTATGCAGAAGAATTTCATATCAAGAGTGGCACGGCGAATCATAATATCCGCAACAACTGCTGAAGAATTGCTAGATAAAATACAAGCTTTTGTTCCTGAACCAGATCCAGCAATGATTCAGATAGACTGGACACGACAGTCTTTCCCGACCAGTTCACTCCCATAATGGTCCTCTACTCACCCTGTTGAAGTATTGTGGAAGAAGAAGTGATCCGATCCGTTTTGCTTGTCCTTTAGTTTTATTATCAGCATTTTCTTTCGTGTTTTAGTTTTTCTTTTAGGGAATTTCTTTTTTTTTTTTATCTTATAAGATAGTTTCGTCCATTCTGATATTAAAACCATAGGACAATGCCTTTAGGTTGGAATGGCTGAGTAAAGAGTAATTTTTATTGCTCTTGAGACGCATCCTATTAGGTCTACTAGGCATAACATTTTGGGATAGTTAAGCTTCAACCTTATTTGGATGACATATCTCTCAAGCGAATCTATATTTACTAAAGAAAATATTAGATGAACCTTGGATATTGATTCCAAACATCCGTTCCCTTTACATAATTTGTTAGCGATATTGTCATCATCAAGATTCACTCATTTTATCGAAGTCTAAAGTTTCGCACTCGCCTATTATGCAAATTCACACTTTCGAAGAAAATTATTCCAATTCTAATTGCTTTCATATAAATTTCGCTCGAGGTTCAAGGAGAGTTCCTTAACCTCATTCAATCAAATTTTCAAATGATAGGAAAGTTCCTATCGTCGAGGTTAAAAGAATTTTCCTTAACCTCAAAATCATCAATTTTCCTTCAAACGATAGGAGAGTTCCTATCATCGAGGTTCTAAGGTAGGGCCCTTAACCTCAAAATCATCAATTTTCCTTCAAACGATAGAAGAGTTCCTATCGTCGAGGTTCTAAGGTAGGACCCTTAACCTCAAAACAATCAATTTTCCTTCAAACGATAGGAGAGTTCCTATCGTCGAGGTTCTAAGGTAGGGCCCTTAACCTCAAAATCATCAATTTTCCTTCAAATGATAAAAGAGTTCCTATCGTCGAGGTTCTAAGGTAGGACCCTTAACCTCAAAATCATCAATTTTCCTTCAAACGATAGGAGAGTTCCTATCGTCGAGGTTATAAGGTAGGGCCCTTAACCTCAAAATCATCAATTTTCCTTCAAACGATAGGAGAGTTCCTATCGTCGAGGTTCTAAGGTAGGACCCTTAACCTCAAAATCATCAATTTTCCTTCAAACGATAGGAGAGTTCCTATCGTCGAGGTTCTAAGGTAGGACCCTTAACCTCAAAACAATCAATTTTACTTCAAACGATAGGAGAGTTCCTATCGTCGAGGTTCTAAGGTAGGACCCTTAACCTCATTCAAACAATTTTCCTTCAAACGATAGGAGAGTTCCTATCGTCGAGGTTATAAGGTAGGACCCTTAACCTCAAAACAATCAATTTTCCTTCAAACGATAGAAGAGTTCCTATTGTCGAGGTTCTAAGGTAGGACCCTTAACCTCAAAATTTTCAAATTTTCCCTTCAACGATAGGAGAGTTCTTATCGCAGAGGCTCTAAAAAAAAATTTTCCTTAACCACATAGTTTAGGCGGCGAGAAGGTTCTCAATGGCTAGCTAAGACGGATGAAATTTGGTAACTACTTTGCATACATCATGTCCCATGAAGCATGCAAAGGGGGGCAGCTGTTGACACCCAATTTCGTCCGGCCTTTTTTTTTAAAAAATTTTTAAAAAAAACTAATTAAAAAAATTATTATTATTATTATTATTATTGCTAAAAAAATTTTAATTATGTTAATTAGTTTAAAATATATTTTTATTTTGAGAAGATTTGATTTAAAATAATATATGTGTGAATATGTATGTGTTTGAAATAAAAATAAAATTTCAGAAAAAAATGACAAAAAAATTAAAAGTTTGAGGTAAAAATGACAAAATTGAGAAGTTTCGGACAAAATTGACAAATTCTGAAAGTTTCAGGAGCTTTGGGTAATGTTTTGCGTCAATTTTGGGCCTAAACGAACGTTTCTGGCCCAAATTGACAGAAAACGTTAAAATTGTCAAAATCAGAAGCTTCTGAGCTTATCCAGAGCTGGAGTAACGTAAAGGACTGAAACTGTCATTTTACCAATTTAAAAGATAAGTTTGAGATTTTTTATTAATTTATCCGTCCAGAGTTCAGCTAAGCTCCTTCTATAAATACCCCCCCCAAATTCAGTGTTGAACAGATAGAAAATCAGAGGAAAAGCTTAGAGCTCCGTTTTAGAAAAAGATAAAATTATAGCCCTTGTCCCTGGCTCTCTTCCCTTTCTCCAAAAAATCTCAAAATTTTTTTATTCTGACGCCTTGGCCCCCGTCTTCCTCCTCCCGTTTATCTCCGTTCTCTTTCTCTCTCCGACGTTGCCCGCCACCGCCGTCCGCCGGCCGCCACGCCTCCACCCAGCCGTCCTGCCGCCGTCGTCCGGCCGTCCCGCCGCCGTCAGCCCCTCCGCCCAGCCGTTCCGCCGCGCGCTCCGTCATCCTTTTTTTTTCTTCCCCCGGCCGCCCCGCACCCTCGCCGCCGTCGTCCCGGCCGCCGTCGCCCTCGCTGCCGCGTCGCCCTAGCTGCCCGCCGCCGCTCCGCCCCACGCCGTCGCCGCCTTGCCCTTCCTCTTCCTCCTCTTCCTCTTCCTCCTCTGCGCCAGCACCCCACCCCCCCCCCCCCCCCCCCCCCCCCCCCCCCCACGCCGCCGCGTCGCGTCTATTTCCCAGCAAAAATTCAATTTCAAAATTTTAAGGGTAAACCCCTATTTCATACTTCATCTTTTCAATTTCTTTCACTTTGGTCACTAACTTTTTATTTTGTTCTTGCAGAATTAATTACTAACCCTTTTTAATTTTTACTTGTTTATTCATTATTATTATTACTAACCTTTTGTTTTATTGTTGTTAATAATTGATTAATCTAACTTTACTAACTTTTATATTTATTGTTATTAACAATTAATTGATCTAACATTACTAACTTTTATTTTTATTGTTACTAACAATTAACTCAACTAACTTACTAACTTTTGCTAATTATTATAATTCATGGAAGGTTATACCTCCTATTTATTTAATTCTTTTAATGGATGGCCAAAAAGCCCCATTTTTATCATTTATTTAATAATTATTTTTAATATTTCTTTATGTGTTTTCTCTTTATTTGTTTATTTATTTTATGCATCTTTTACTTTTTAAATGGATGTCTAAACCAAAACAAAAAAAAGAAAACCTCCACTTTATTCATTTTCCTTTATTTACTTTATGCAAAAATTTTATTTAAAAAAAAAAAGAAATTAATCATGAAAGAAAAAATAATATAAATAAGTAAATGATAACTAATTAAAAGAAAATCCTTTTATGTGAATAATTAATTTTATTCTTTAAGACTAATATAATTTTTTTTTCTTTAAAAAGCAAAAAAAATTAATTAACTTTTTATTCCTTTTATTAAAATTAAATAAACATAAGTAAATAATAAAAAAAAATAATAATACAAATAATTTCTTTTTAAATATATCTTTAAAAGTAGCAATAATTAAAATTTAATAAAAACAACAATAAAAATCTAATAAAATTATAATTAAAATAATTATAATTAATTAAATAATTAAAATTTAACAAAAATTAAAACTCCATGACCAAATGATCCACCAGGATCCATGGCTTGAAAATATTTTTTTAATAAAGTATATAAATAAATTTTTCTTTATTAAAAATAAACACTTTGGACTAATATATTAATTATTTAATAAAATATAATTTTTTAGTAAAAAGAATAAAAAGAGTAAAAATTTTGAGTTAATATTTTATTCAGTAATATTTTTACTTATTTCTTTCAAAATAATGAAAAGATATAACTTTTTGTTTCCTTTATAAAAATCTTAGTCAAAAATAATAAAAAATAAAAAAAAAAAGTGAATTGAATTTCTCTTAAATATTTTAGACTTATTAATTAGATATATTTTCAGAGATATAAATTAAAATTATTTAAAAAAATCTTTCATCAAACAAAAAGAATATAAAAATAACAAATAAATATCAAGATTTTTATATACATGTAAATTTTTAAATAATCACTTTTGGTTAAATTTCTATCAAAAACAAAACAAATAAATATCAAAAATTTTCCTTTATGTTTAAAATATACATAAAATTTTTTAGTTTCTTTTCTTGAATAATCATTTTTGCTTAATTCATTCAAAACAAAATTAAGACTTTTGTTCTATTTTTGAAAAATACATATGAATTTTGCCTTCATCATTGAATAAATAAAATTTTAATTAAATAATTACTTTTTGATTTGCCTTTTATCAAATAAAAATATTAAGACTTTTCTTGTATTTTTGAAATATACATATAAGTTTTTATTTTCTTTATTAAATAAATAAAATCTTGATTAAATAATTTCTTTTTTGGTCTATCTCTTATTAAATAAAAAAGAATAAACATAACATATAAATATGAATCTTTCTTTTATTTTTAATAAAACCTTGATAAATTTATTTCTTTTTTTTTTTAAAAAAACATAAAATAAATCTAAACCATATTGTTAAGTCTAAAAAAAAAAATTTTTTAGTTCATGGTATATTGGCTGGAAACTGTTTCGTGCCCGCTTTTGAGCTGCTTCACCTGGTGAAGAGGGTCTGGCTGAGTAACAACGCCCCGTACCATGATCAAAAATTTTTTTTTGAATTAACTTCTTATTAAAAAAAATTAATTACTTTTATATTCTTTTATAGATTAAGTAATTCTTTAAATAATAAATATCCTTCATTAAACAAGAAAAATTAATAAAAAAAAAAGAGAAAAAAAAAAGAAAAGAAAGATAAGAAAAAGAAAAGAAAGAAAAGAAAAGAAAATATAAAGAAAGAAAAATCAAATTTTTAGATTATTAATAAACCTAAAATTTCCAAATTAATAATTAAACTAATAATTAATTCCATAAAATAATAATTAAATAATTAACTTTAAATTAATTTCCATATCCGGATGATCCGGCAGGATCTACGGTTTGGAAATATCAACCTTTTTTTTTAAAAAAAAAAACTATATAAATTAAATAAAAAGATAAAAATCCATATTTTTACAATATGGATAAAATTATTTAAAATTTCGTCAAATTCCGTGTCCAAATGACTCGGCAGAGTCCATGGTTCGGAATCCAAATCTTCCGTGTCCAAATGACTCGGCAGAGTCCATGGTTCGGAAGTATAAAATTCTATACAAATTAACTTAAAAATCCACATTTCGACTAATTCAGTTAAAATTTCTAAGTTAACTGAAAATTATTTAAAAGCAAAGTAAAACAAAATTAAAATCAACTAAGGTGCCAATTTTGGGCGCTATAACAATATTGTTTTAGCGTAACCGTACTCCCGATCCCCGAACTCTCGCAGACCAATTTTAAGGTGACCAATCGACCTACGAAAATTGATTGGTGGCGACTCCCAAAAAAGACCCGCACGTTGCCACACCACCTTAGCCTGCTGGATTCCCTTTCTACCTTCGCCCTGTTAAACTAACACGTGTCCATTTTTTTTTATGCCAAAAACCGACTAGAGAAGGTTTTGGGATAGAGTTGTAATTATATTAAAATTGAGGGACATGTCGCTTACTCATTTACACTGCCATATTTTATTCTGCTTTTATTTTCATTTTTTACTTATCCTTTTCGACGAAGATGATGATTTCATTAAAAACTAAATATTTTTTTTTATCCTTAATCAGAATTTTTTTAAGTGCTTGCATTAACAGAAAATGCTCATATATTTTTGTTTGTAATAGAATTTTTACTCATAAAAGGTTAATCTTTACCAAAATTAAACTGAAGAAAATACTAAATTTAATAAGGTATATTTACTAAAATATTTCTATTTTTTAGTTCAAAGAGGAAACATTTTTCATTCTAAAACAAAAGCTTTAAAGCTCTGAGAATCGGGAGCAAACAAAACAAATTAAGGGATGCAAACACCTTGTAACCAATAATAACAAAAGGAAAGTAGAATTAATTAGAAAACATAAGCAAGGTAAAGAGTCAGATAACAGGAAAATGTCATTTTGATCGTCGGAATCGCCATTCTAATCCTCCCCTCTGCTTATCATTCACAGAGCAGTCACCGTAATGAACACAAGTAGACGAGCATGAACAGGCGAGATGGTGATGTGAGGAGTGGCGACGATACGAAGTGCGGTGGTGATGCGAGGAGGAGCGGCGGCAAGGCGAGGCGAGGATCAGTGGCATGGTGAGGTGATGAGCGCCTACGAGGAGAACAAGAGGCCCAGATAACAAAATAATGTCAAGAAGAAAGCATAAAAATTGGCTATCATCAAAGCTGATTTGTGGGCAGAAGCAAAAAAAGCTTCAGAAAGTTGAAGAATGGGATGATGTATAAGGTTTTCTGGGGAAGTTATGGCTAGATCTTCAGATCCAGCTAGTGGGATAGAGGCTCAGTGGGTTCAAGAAGGATCTAGAGAATGATTTATATATATATATATATATAAAGAGAGAGAGAGAGAGAGAGAGAGAGAAAAGTAACTTTTATTTTTAACTAATTCAAGAGAGCCCTGGGATTGGGAGGTGGCACCTTGCCTTGGAGGCAGATCTTGAACACGCTCTGACTTCAGATATGAGCTTCACCATCAGGCATCAGATTGCACCTCTCTTTGTTCCACTTTTCAATAGACTTGTTCCATTTTCTAAGCCACCATCAATTAAACGCATTCATTCTCTTTTTTTTTTCTCTCTCCTAAATGCTTCTTTTCCAACTAGTTTCATAACCCGTCTAACGGACGGGGTAGTATTTCATATTAAAATGTGCATTCAACTTAATGTATATTAAAGAAAATAAACATTTAATTTGAATAAGAAAATGTATTATGTTGATATTACAAACTGTGTAAAAAGGTAGAAAACTCATATATTGGTGATGATCTATTTCCGAAAATTAAGCAACAATATCACATTCTTCTAGAAGTTTGATCATGGCAAAATTAAAAGTGTGATCAAATGTGTAGCAGATGCATAAATTGAATGAAATGAAGTAATAGGAAATTTAAGAAGATAAATAGTACATAAGGACAACAGAAGAAGTAAAAATTAAAGTAATGTGTTTACAAAAGGAGATTATTAAGTAACTTGATTAAATAAGTTAATGGCTTATATTATTGATTATTTGACAATTAGTTATGAACCACATAGTAAATAAACAGTGCAATAGATAGTCTGAATCCATTAATTTATTATGGATATACTATGTTATACGTATGTTTTTATAATATTGTAAGTCTTGTAATGCATCATTAAATGTGAATAACAATTAAAAGTGAATAAAATGAAGAAAATACCTACAAAGCCATAAACATAGTTAACGAAGAAGTATTCACATGGGGATATCCTAAACCCTAAACATCTAAACCGTAGTCATTAAATCCTCAAAAGTAAGTACAAAACTCTAGTCAAATCCGTGAAGCATTACAAGTAAGGATCTATACTTAGAGATAATCAGTATTTGGTTCAAACCGAAAAAATTGAAAAACTAAAATAATTTGAGCATTCGGTTCAGTTAATTTAGTAATTCGGTTCAGTTTCAATTGAAGCCGATTTACAAAAATGTTAATTTTGTTTTTCAATATAGGTTAATCTGGTAATTGAATTAACCAAATTTTTTATTATTAGATTTTTTTCAATTTTTTTCATAGACAATGAAGCTACAAACTAACCCAAATTCTCTTAAATTCTTGTTCTCTTTCTTTCCATAGACAATAAATATTGTATATTAAATAAAATTTGGAAGGAAAAATAATGCCCTTCTCTCATTCCCCCTCTCATAGATTCTCACTCATGTTTTTTTTTTACTAATTTGGTTTGGACCAAACCGAATAAAAATATTTTGATTCAGTTTGAGTTTGGTTTTAAAGGCTAATTCGGTGTATTCGATTTCTTATTATGTAAAACTAAAAATTGAATAAACTAAGAAATCGAATAAACTGACTAATTTAATTTGGTTTAAACAGAATAAACCGAATGATCACCTCTGCCCATACACGTCATCTACAAGATATTATTCGCACAACCTTAATTAAAGTAATTAAAAAATAATTTGTTTGAAATAGTATGCAAAATATTGTAGACTATATTACCCCAATTAAATAGCGGCATACTACATTTTTTATGGGTAATAAGAATGAGGATAGGACAAAAGGGGAAAAATTTAGAATAAAAAATATGTAAGCTTACAAAAAGTGAATGAGTACTTATGAAAAAAATCTATAAAATTATTTTTTGTTTAATTTTATCTTTTAAGAAATGTATTAATGAAATAATAATAGTCAAAAGAAATTATTGTATTAAATAAATAATTTTAGAAAATAATAATAGAAAATAAATGATTTTTGAAATAAGATATGTATTAAATAAATAATAATAGCCAGAAAGAAATGATTGTTGTAAAATAATTAATTTTACAAATTAGTTATTTGTTTTTTTAAAACTTATTCAGAAAATGTTTTTAATTTATTCTGTTAAACCTTAATAAAGAATTTAAATTAGTTAACTAAATATTTGACAATAAAATAACTATTTATAATTAATTCTGAAAATTTTCAAAAACTTTGGAAGAGTGACTAAAATGTAAACATGATAATGTTAAGGACTATATGGCAGGCACTAAGGAGAATTTGGGTCACAATGTAAGACGGAACAAAGAGAAGGGACTTGGCTGTAATTTTTGTGAATATAAATATAAAAATTAGCGCTAGCCACCGCTTTCAGTCGTCTTTTTCTCTCTCTACTCAGTCACTCTCTGCCTTCTCTCTAAAAAGGGGCCGACGTCTGCTTTTTTGTGGGTTGCACTGCCGTATAGCTGTATATTTAGGTGGCGGCAACACTGGTCAATTAGCTTATCGGAGAACAACGGCCATGTGATTCAAGTTTCCGGCTGTCAACTGCTGTCGCTATGCATTTTTCGACCGCTGTGCCTCCTAGCTGGCACAAATTTTCCCTTTTTAAAAAAAAAAATTACATGAATCAAAAGTTTTTTTTATCTCTACTCTAACTTTGTCTAAACAAATTTTTCTTAAAGATGCACAGTTTTTGCTAGAGGGAATCAAAGTGTCCGTCGTCAATTTTTTTAAGGGAACCCTAGGATATTCAAATGGTTTGACTCTTTTCAGTTTCTTCTTTAACCTCTGGCACAATGATTTGTTGAGAAACCAAACGATTTAACAGATCTGTTATATAAAGATATGAACCCTAGCCTTTTTCTTTTGTTCCTCATTTCCTTCTTACTTTACTGGGTGTTTTTGATTCGAAACTTGTTTGATCTACAGAAGATGAGCATCAGGTCACCAAGGCATAACGTGCGTCGTTGGCTGGACAACGCGAGTTCATTACGCGCCTCCGACTAAGGCAGAGCTTTTACAGAGAAGGCTAAACCCTTCAGAGACGAACAACCCTCTGGTGAAAAAGTGGTCGACTACACAAATTATGGCTGCCGCCCATAGCCGGAAGAGTGCGTCACCAACACGCGCTTCCTTCCCTGGCATTGCTTTTTCAAAAGGTGCTTTACAGCTCCAGTTGAAATCATTTTTCTCAGCTTCTCTGTGTTTTGCCACCTATGATTTAAAAGGCTAACTATTTTTTTTATTGCATGTGTTCCGAGACATACAACACACTATGCCTCGGATGGTAAGATTAAGAAAAAGGAGCTAAAACTGTTAGGAAATCTCAGCAATAAGGTAAACAGTATTACCTCTTCCTAATTACTTAACAATATTTATAATTGTTGTTGTGGGTGTATTGTGGTTACCTACGTAAAAATCATCTGTCTCATGTAAAAATCGTAACAGATTTAAAATCTTTTTTTAATAAGAAAACATTTCATTATTGGCTTTAATGTTTCTTTATTTACCTAGCCTCATGGGAATTGTTATGTGTATGTCAATAAAACAAATGCATGATACTTAGATCAAAATTTTCCTTGTAGGAACTGTTCAGAATATGTTGATTATGGAAAAGATTGCGATACATAGAGCAAGCGAAAAAAAACCAAAGAAAGAAAGTGGATCATGTGAACCGATATTAAATTGCATCCTATTTGTTTTGGTTGCTTCTTTGGCTGATTCTGCTAGGTGTGAAATGACTTTGCTGTTTGCTGTCATGAATGCATAGTAAAACAAATATTAAATTTCTATACTGAAGAGATTCAATGAAGAAAAATGGGGAGAAAAATACTTGTTCTCAGAGGTGCTAGTACAATTCCTCCTTGCCGTTCTTGTTTTGTGTAAGTGGAAAATGTTAATAACATATGATTATAGTTTTACCTTTTCCTTAAGCAACATTTTTGCTTGTTGTGTGTGCATTGTAGTTAATACTTGTGTAAAACTTGTGAGTCTCGTGTTAGAAAAATAAATTTAGAATCTGCTTTCTTGAAAAAAATATTTCATTATTGTCCTAAATGCTCCTGTCTTTATTTACCTAGCTCCCACTGGTAATTGTCAAAGAGTATGTTAATAGAACAAATGCATGCTACGTAGATTAGAACTTCCCCTATAGGAATTGTTTAGAGTATGTTAATTATGAAAATAATTGCAATACATAGATAAAGCAATAAAAAAAACAGAGAGAAAGTGGATCACATGAACCTATATTAAATTGGTACCTATATGTTTCAGTTGTTGCTTTGGCTGATTCTGTTGGGCAAATGGCTTTACTTTTTACTGCCATGAAAACGATGAATGCATGGTAAAAAATATTAAATTACTGTATTAAAAAGGTTTAATAAAAAAAAAAGTGGAAGCAGGATACCTGTTCTCAGAGTTACTGTTATAATTCATTTGTTTCAACTGTTGCGTTGGCTGATTCTGTTGGGTGTCAAATGGCTTTACTTTTTCACTGCCATAAATGAATAGGAAAAAATATTAAATAAATGTACCAAAAAGGTTCAAAAACAAAAGAGGAAGTATAATACTTGCTCTCAAAGTTGCTGCTATGCTTCCTCCTTGCTGTTGCAGTTTTTTGTATAAGTAGAAAATGTGAATAAGATATGTTATTGGTTTTATGTTTTCCTGGAGCAATATTTCTGGTGTTGTGGTTAATGGCCATGTAAAACTTATAGGTCTCGATTAAAAAATGTAACAGATATAGAATTTGGTTTTTTTTTTAGAAAACGAATGCATGCTAGTTATTGAAACTTTCACTATGGGAACTGTTTAGATAATGTAAATCATGAAAAATGAGTTACAACATAAACCTGGTAATTCTTTGCTGCCGAGACTTCTTTGCTGGAAAGTGATGAGATTCTTTGCTGGGCTGGAAAAATGATGAGATTTTGTAGAAATGATAAGAATCTTTGCTAGCAGTGCTTCTTTGTAGGTCCTGGATGACAGACAAAAGAACTGCTACAGACGCAGAGAACAAACAGAAGTGCTGCTTTTCTACTTCAGAAATTTCGAGCGAGGAACGATTTTTTTTTTTAAATGTAAAAAGGAAAGCGAAACTGTAATATGCTAGCCTTTTTACATTGACGTTGTTGTAACTGTATGTAAGTTATAGGCTAGAGCAATTGGGGAGCAAGGCGGTTACCGGATTAGGCTGAAAGGGAAAAAAAAAAACTTTCAAAAATTCACCTAAACAGGCATAATAGGAAATTATTTGTTTTTAAAGTAGATTTAAATTTAAATGTATATGGTAGTGGGTGAAACGGTTTGGGAACCGCATGGTCGTGGGATGAAACTTGCTTTTCCGGCGTTTGATCATCAGTTTTTAAAAAATAATGTTAAAATATTTTGACAGGTGTCTTTTTCTAAACATACATGTTAAAATTGTAAATACCTGTAGATGCTGTTAAAATCAATCAATCAGTTTCTGACATGTGTCCTCTTTAAGGGGTATAAGTGGAAATTGCCATGTGTCAATTTTTAGTACATTTGAAGTTACAGATGTTGGGCTGATGGTTTTTTTCGAATTTTAAAAATATGTGAAATGACAATATAGCCAAACTACCTGCTTTCATATCTATTTATAGATTTGGGATTTGAAATTAAAAAAAAACGAGAATCAAACTAAGCATAAAATCTGTGAAAATACTGGTCAAAGGAAGGAATGGTGAAGCTGAACATGATACAATTATAAAAATCATGAGCAAAGCAAGAAAGAAAAAAAAATGGCCTATAATTAATTGTGAGTGGGATTATGGCACAATGAAGTTTAGAGATCCGGAAAAGAAGAGAAGAGAGAAATGAAGTTAAATGACCAAAAAAAGTACAGCTTTCATTTTTCTTAAGCAGGTAGTCAGTTTTTCTTTTAAAAAGTCATGGGCACGTGTCATCCCACATAGGAGAAGGCAAGAACGCGAAGTCACTGTTCTAGGAACTAGGTAAATTTGGGAAGTGATTAGGTAAATTTCTACTGGGTGAAGTTCTTGGATTTGAATGCAGAACGGGAAGATAAGGAAATGATTACCAAATTATTATAAGGCATTTTTCATTGTATTATAAGGCATTTTAAATAAATGGTGTGAGATACTGTAAAAAAAATTATAATTATCTGACCAATAAATAAATATGATGGAAATGTTCAGATGGCCTGTCACGTCTATGCTAGTAACGATATGGTTTTACATCAAAAAATGTTGCAGGTTTCTGAAAAGAATTAAAAATAAAAAATAATTGTGTGGTTTGATTCACATCAGGGTTTTTGGTAATTAGGCCAAGAAAAACTTCCGAATGCCTACATTCCCTGGACGCCTTGCCCCAAACTCGCCATGGCTCCCTTTCCAGCTCTGCCTGGCAAGTCGAACGATAACACCATGAGGCTGCTCGAGAGCAGGCCTTGCTGCAAGGCGGACATCTCGTCCATGGTTCATGAGGTTCTGGACGGGAAGAGCATAAGCGGGTCGGTCGTCGAGGTCGGAGACAATTGTCTGGCGGCGAGCTTTGTGGCCACAGCGATGTGGTTTATGTGGTTTTGGGTGCTCTATGTCTGAGAATCTGCCGGAGATTTGTCAATGGAGTTTGGCTGAATAGTGTGGGCGACTTGGTTCGAGGTTCAGCTCGTTAGTGGGGGTAACGTTCTTAAATGTTTATCTGGCTAGACTTTGGAATCTTAAAACATATTTTTTATTCTGGGATTTTTAATATTATCATATGTGGATGGTCAAAGAAATCGTCTCTCTCATGGTCTCTGCATTGATGGTGAGTGAACATGTGATGGACCTGTTTTTATTATTTGGGAGCTCCTCATAATCCTTGACTTTTTCTCCTGGTTTTGATGTTCCCCTGTTTTTGTTTTTTAAAGATTTTCAACTGGTATGAGTAGTTTTGATTATAGATAAGTCCAGCCAGTTCTACTGGGCAATCAATGTGGCCACATGACTTATGGAACCAACTAACATTCATCCAAGTTGGTAGGTTCTTGTGGGCAAGCAAGTTGGGGGTTTTATTTAATCATCTTTTCTGGTTCTGTGGGAAAAAAGTAAGTTGATGTTTTCTTATGTTCAAACTGGCAATAAGTTGAGATTTTCTTCTCCTCACCCACTCCTCATTAATTTATAGCGATAACTCTTCGAAAGTCAGCTGTGTTTTCTAGCCAAGTTGATGCCTCTATTTTGGTTGAAAGCTACTTCTGAGCTTGGGTTCATGCCATCTGAGATTTGAGAGAGAGCGTCAAACACTGGCCCCAGAAAGAAAGGTCGGAGAAGAGTTAGAAGCTTCTGAAAGAGGGAAAGTTTTTCGTCGTGGTGGATGATGAGTGGATTAGAATTGGAGAGGCGTGTGAGAGAGATTTTATAGGCAAAAATCTCATACCAAGAAAACCCATTTGTGTGCAGGCAATATTTTCATTGAAGTCAAGGGAATAGAGTACTGCCCCTTTTATTGTCATGTTAAAAGGGAAAAGAATCGTCACTTAGCAGCTGTGTTTGTGGAATGATGGAGGGAGGATTTTCTCTAGTTCTATTTCTGATCCTTCCTTGTCTTTCATTTTCTCTTCCATTGTGCACTGATTCCAGTGAGTCGGCTTTTTTTTTTTTTTGTGGGTTAAAGCTTTGTTTTGCAGCACAATTTCTAACTCTTGATTCGTTTTTGCAGGATCGCCTTTTACTCCCACCACCCAGCTGCAGTTTTGCCCTTACAATGGAAGCACCTGCTGCAACTCCACCCAAGATTCACAATTGAAGAGACGATTTGAAACTATGAATATTTCTGATCCTTCTTGTGGTTCGCTTCTCAAGTCCATTCTATGTGCAGTAAGACTCTTGCTCTGATGCATATTCCAAACCTATTTTCACTGCTCTATCTGTGCATGAGCTGCCATCTGACATATTGCTACTTAATTTCCATTCCAAACCCAAATCTTCTAGTCTAGTCTTCTTCCTCTTGGTCAAGAAGATAACCTAGAACATAGACAAACTATGTAGCCCTAAGCATCTTGTACCACGTAAACAACACTCTTTGAATGTTTGAATTGGAAGCTCGAGGGAATGTCATGTGTGCCTTTTTCTTATAATCTTTTTTGTTTTTTTCCTTCCAAATTCCCATATTTTTTCTGTAGCTCTTCTTCTGTCCTTCTGCTCTACCTGTCTGATCCTTTTAATCATGTTATATAACTTGACTAAAGAAAAGAAGGAATGAAGTCTCTTAACTGCACTTCTTTTTTCTAAAACACGTGATAGTCTGCAAAAATTTCAAACTTCAATAATTCCTTGAGGAACTTTCTTGCTTCTGTAGTTGAATAACTAATCGGTAACAAAAAATATAAAGTTGGGATTGCCCAACCATTAGTCAAAAGCGTTTAAAGGATTTTAGCTTGAATGAGTGGTTCTTTTTCAAACAGTGTAAAAACTAAGCTTCTAGCATGAAACCTTTGTGCTGATTTTCATAAACACAGAAGCATGAAGAAACTGTTACCCACAACAGCTCCACAAGCTGCACTACAAAATAACCTAACCATCAAAACGCTGCTCACAGAGGAATGCGTACTAAATGACTGCGGGGCTTCGAGCTCGATCAAGTTATTATCATACCTAAGAAACAAGTATATGCATGTTGAATCACCGGAAACCTTACCCAAAAACTACTCTAGATCTCTAGGTTACTTATCAACTTTTGAAGCATGATAAAACTGTTGCCTGTGAACACTTGCAGGAAGAATATATCACTGAACTCTTACCTACTCATTGGAAGTAATTCAAAGGTGCCTCATGGTTTTAAGAGTTATGAAATGTAGAGATTAGGACTCCAATGCAAAGCAGCCATGAAGTTATTATCATACCTAAGAAACAAGTATTCACCTGTTGAAGCGCCGGAAACCTTACCCAACAACTACTCTAGACCTCTAGGTTACTTATCACCTTTTAAAGCGTGATAAAACTGTTGCCTGTGAACACTTGCAGGAAGAATATATCACTGAACTCTTACCAACTTATTGGAAGTAATTCAAAGGTGCCTCATGGTTTTAAGAGTTATGAAATCTAATCGCTAACTGATGTGGTATGTGCAGCCATGAAGTTGCAAAATAGTAGTTCTATTAATCGTAACTGAGGAACAAGACTTCAACTGAACAAAAATTGCCATCAAACCTAGAAAAGACAAAGGTTCTTCCTGCAATAGCTCCATTAGCTGCATCTTAAAATAATATAACCATCAAAACATTGACTACTTAGTAAAGCAGACTGAACTGAAAGACTTAGGGCTCAGGCAAGTTATGATATGACTCCACGAATAGGGTTACACCTGCTAAAGCACCGGAAACCCTACCGAAGAACAATGTTCATAGTCAGCAAAAAGAAGTTTAAATCACTAAATGAATTGATGAAAACTCTCAGCAAGTATTTCAGAATTCCCAGAAGAGAACAGACAAAAAAACTTGTCTTCTTTTGACAGGAAAACTGATTTTCATCACATAAATGAATTCTAGATATTGACAGATGCTTTATTGATTCCCGAAGAAGGCTAATGGGTCTAGCTTATCAGATTCATATATAAACAAAAGCCACGCTCCAGTGGTTATAGCTTAATCAAGTAGTACAAATGATTAGACCTACAACAATTTACAAGGTGCTATTACTGAAATCTTAGTTTACTGTATCAATGTGCCTGTTTATGACTTTGTTGTGAGCAAATCTTTAAAACACCAACAGAATATTATCCAAGCTAACTAATAAGAGTAAGAACCCCAAGTTTACAGTGATACCTAACCACGTAGATTTTCTTCATGCTTATGATTTGCCCAAAATATCAGTAATGGGCATAATAAACATTGAATTTGTCCTTTTATATTGCATTTCTATCAGAGGAAATATTTTTCTTCTCAACTGTGTGCTCTTAAACTTCAAGCCAAATGGCTGATATTTTGATCAGCAGTCTGAATCACATAACTTGTCGGTGTCTGCTAAGCTCGATCCATAATCTTCCTCAGTTTATTTTTATTTTATTTCTTATTTTTTTGTTTTTTTTTCTTCTGTCTATATCAATAATGGATGATATTTTCATCATCATTCACAGACATGCGATCCATTCTCGGCCAAGCTATTTAGAGTTGATTCTGTGGCCCGGCCAGTACCTGTACTGTGCAACTCAACTGTTTCAGAGAACTCAACACAATCTATCCAAGCGAAAAATGATTTCTGCTCCCAAGTGTGGGATATGTGTCAGAATGTGTCCATACCAAATTCCCCCTTTGCAGCATCATTACAAGGACAAGCTGGATTACCAGCCAATTCTAACCTCACACAACTATCCGAGCTTTGGCAGTCGAAATCTGACTTCTGCAGTGCCTTTGGTGGAGCGTCTGATGATGGTTCAGTATGCTTTGATGGAGAACCTGTAACTTTAAATGACACCAAAACTTCTAGCCCACCACATGGTATATGTCTTGAAAAGATTGGAAATGGTTCTTACCTCAACATGGCTGCACACCCAGATGGATCCAATCGTGCATTTTTCTCAAATCAACCGGGAAAAATCTGGTTGGCAACTATTCCTGAACAGGGATCAGGAGGTACATTGGACATTGATGAATCAAATCCCTTCATAGATCTAACAGATGTGGTCCGTTTGGACACTGAATTTGGAATGATGGGCATGGCATTTCATCCTAACTTTGTGCAAAATGGACGGTTCTTCACGTCTTTTAATTGCGACAAAGTAAGATGGCCTGGATGCAGTGGGAGGTGTTCATGCAATTCAGATGTGAATTGTGATCCTTCTAAACTAGGTTCAGATAATGGTGCCCAACCATGCCAGTATCAAGCTGTCGTGGCAGAGTATACTGTCAATGGTACAGCAACCCGAGCTTCCTTGGTAACCATCTGCAAGTACTGAAGGTGGCTCAGTATTTTGTATGTCCATAGCTTCAGCTGAACTTTATTTATTTATTTTTCTATTTTCCAGGCCAAAAACGCTCAACCATCAGAAGTAAGAAGGATATTTACCATGGGCCTTCCTTTTACTGGTCATCATGGTGGGCAAATACTTTTTGGACCTACTGATGGGTACTTATACTTCATGATGGGGGATGGTGGTGGTGATGGTGATCCCTACAATTTTTCTCAAGACAAAAAATCTTTGCTTGGGAAAATCATGAGACTTGATGTTGATAACATACCAAGTGAGTAGTTTGCTGCATTTTCCATCAAGAAAATTATGTTGTTATTTGAAGATAACTTCAGTAATTTTTTTTTAAACTAAAAATAGTACAAAACACATTAAACTTATTGCTATGCTGAGTCTTGGTTGTTTAAGATCCCTTTCTATCTTATAATGACTGAGCACAAACATGGTAACTGGCCAAGGACTAGATATCTCTGATCTCAGCATCAGGGAAGCGCAAGAGAAGCAGATTTTGCTTCTATGATTTGCTAACAAAGCATTATTTATTTCCAGGTGCTGCAGAAATAGAGAAACTTGGTCGATGGGGAAATTACTCTATACCCAAGGACAATCCATTTGGTGAAGATAATGAATTGCAGCCTGAAATATGGGCTTTAGGACTAAGGAATCCCTGGCGATGTAGTTTTGATTCACAAAGACCTTCCTACTTTATGTGTGCTGATGTCGGGCAGGTTCAAGTTTTTACTCTTTTCTTCCACAATATAGGGCCTGCTGACACCATATGTTAGCAGCAGCTCAACTTAGACAAAAAAGCTACTGGATATCTTTTCCTTGTTTTTGATGAATTTGATGATCGGATCTGAACAGGATACATATGAGGAGGTAGATACCATCACCAAGGGTGGAAATTATGGTTGGCGTGCGTACGAAGGCCCATATCTTTTCACTCCTATATCATCACCTGGAGGAAATACTTCTGTGAAGTCTATAAACGCAATCCCCCCAGTTATGGGATATAATCACTCGGAAGTAAATTCGAATGAAGGATCAGCAGCTATAACAGGAGGCTATTTCTATAGGTCCACAACGGATCCATGTACCAATGGAAGGTATGTCAGACTTGTTATTCCAGCATTTGAATGATTTTATGTCAATGGCAAGGTGAAGAACACTGAGAATTATGCTGCGCCGCAGGTACTTGTATGCAGATTTGTATGCTGGTGCCATGTGGGCTGGAATCGAGGACCCTGAGAATAGTGGCAACTTCAGTACTACCAAGGTGGCTTTTAGCTGTGCAAGTGACTCTCCCATAAAATGCAATTCTGTGCCACAGAGTTCTCTTCCAGCATTGGGATATATATTCTCGTTTGGGCAGGACAACCGCAACGATATCTTCCTTCTGACCAGTAGCGGAGTTTACAGAGTCGTTCGTCCCAGTCGCTGCAACTTCGCCTGCTCGAAGGAAAATGTTTCTGCAGCTTCGGGCCCAGCGCCCACCACTTCTCCCTCTTCAGATGCACACGGCTTGACTCTATTACAACCTTTTCTTCCAAGTCTGTTCTTTACAGCTGTTCTTATGCTAGTGTGCTTGTTGTAGTACACTCCTCTGGTTTTTTCCTCGCAAAGAGCTCCATGGTAAGGAAAATGTTGGTTCAAAGTTAGGTCCGTTTTGTTCCAGTAATGAAAACAGTATCTGAAGGGAGCAGTTAGAAGAGAGTAATTTATTAGGATCAATTTATTTCTTGTACTATAAGCAATTCACTTTTAAGAAAAGGGGTCCACTTCGGTTTTGAGACAGAACCGCCTTAATTTGTACTATATAACTTTTGATCATACTAAATCGCTCTCATAGGATGAGGGAATGAGCAGAAGAGCATTAGGCATGCCTGGTGAAAAAAAAAAAGTCATCGCACATTTTTTTAGAACATGCTATTTAATTTAAATCATTTTAATTATTTGCAGATAACCTGAAACCTCAAGAGAGATGTATATTTATGTATGTCCTTGCTCTCCTAGCTCTGAGAGACGCTGGGAGTTTGACTCCCACCTTCACCAATTCCCTGTACAATGTTATTAAATGTTCGTTTAAATACCTTCCATGTATCTCTGTATGTACTCAGAAAAATGCTTATGCGTATAAAAGAAAAAATTTTATATTGTATTTAGGTTAAAAGAAGTTGTGTTGAGTTCAAGAAAAAAGTGATGGCAACTTTTGAGGTAAAATTCAATATATTTTCCCCTTCGGGTAGGAAAAATAGGAATATAACAAACCTAATTATCCGTCATGCCAACAAGGTGTAACCAACCTGTTGTTAAGGGCATGCAATGATCCAATGGTTTGTGATGCATTTGGCAGATCGAAAGGCCAAACCTATTTGCTCTTTCAGAGCAATAATTTGGCGAGTGCCAAAGGAACCTATAAACTCTTAAAAATGCCTCAAAATGCTACCGCTATAAGCACCGGAAGGTGAAGCAAGCAAAGATATAAACAGGCGCCACCTAATGACACTTCATTCCATTAGCGAGGGAATGACTCAGACAGGTTTATCACCGTCGACTGGGTAAAGATTTTTCTTGGTTTCTGAAGATACAGTTCTTATGTGTCTGCCTTGGGAGTTTTCTAGTTCACCCATAGCTTGTAGATGTTAATCTTTGTTGCTTCATAGACACGTTTTCCATCTAGGCTTAGATCTCGCTCCACGATTTTCTGATTTTCTGGCTTCTTCTCTCATCCACAGAGGAGTGCGAAAGGGGGATTCTTTCTTCCATTTATCTTTCCTGCAGAACCCATATGCCTTCTTCCTACCTGCAATACACGGGACATTAGTGAAAATGCTAGTGGAATGACACAAATTTGGAAGCTGCATTGAATACTGTGGCTATATTCATCAACATACTTCTATTTTCTTTGAAGAAGATAGAAACAGTGTTTTCGTGCCAGATGCAGCTAATGGGCATAAGAGGTATCACTATCAAATATGTCAGCATGGAAACCGTTCCAACACCAAGAAATTCATAATGCCATCTTACAAACATTTAGTAACAAATGGCAAAATCCAAACTACAATTTCTATGGCTTTCCTACTTCAATTAAATAAAACTTCACATGGGAAAACAAACATATGCACCTGCAGAAGAAACTTTAAGGGCAAAAGATCAATCAGACAATCAGACAATGACATCAAGACAAGGAAACAAAAATTGAAAGTAAGACCCAAAGAACTAGAACAACTGGAGGCATGGCAACTGCATCCAACATTTATTGGTATATGCCACCAGTGATTTCATCCCTGAAAACGTCTTCTCGTTAACCCCAATTGCTTAAGAAATACAAAGAATGCAACAATAAGAGCCTTTTTACTTCAAAAATTAGATTGTTACTTCTAAGTGGAAAAGAGGAAGAAGGGAAAAGAGAGGGAAATCTTCCGTCATCAGCCTTGTAATAGATTTACAAACATATAAAAACAGGCACACTGAAGATGAAAAGGGGAAAAGTTGAGAAGTTAAGGGAGAGAAGAAATATATATACTTTTCCCTGGAGGAATAGACAGGGAAGAGTGATCAGTGACAGATGTGTATCTAATTTTCATCAAAAATAAATAAAAGGAAAATTTGTGAAGTCTCAGGCTTGTATAGAACTGTAAAAAAATATAGAACTTTACTCAAACTAAGAACCATTCCCAGAAGTTCTGCTCTTTCTGCCTGAGATATTAGATGACTCATCTTTAGAGTTAAACCTTGAACCATTAATCCAAGGGATATTAAACATTAACAGTCACCATGAGATGAGACAGTGAACTGACTGCTCATGGCTTTAAGTGATGGCATATTCAACAAGGAAACAGAGATGCCCCAAGGTGAATCATTTTCAGATTTCATCTACATGCCTAATCTTTCCACCTCTTTTAAATAGCAAATCAAGGAGTTTTTTCTCCACCCAAGACAATGATGCTTTTATCACTACAATCTCTAGTTCACTTTCCTCAATGTTATTTCCTTGTAATTATTCACATTTCTAAGACTTCTTCCCCGCATTATATGATTTTGACATAACCTTAGCAGCTGGCTGAACACCTGAAATTTGTAAAGTTCAGGCGAGAAAATTGAACTCTTGATCCAATAAAATGATAATTTATTCTCAATGACCAGGCTGAGAGAATTATTACCATTCCAATTAATAACTAAGCATCATAATAATCAAGAGAAGAATTTCACATAAATTTCTCTAGAAGTCCACAATCTTGATCAAATGAAAAGCATATCGGAACCAAATGAGCAGACAAGCTATATTGAGGGCAGAATCCCTTTTGAGTTTGATTTTCATGAATCACTCTAATGGAGAGAGACAGATGATAGATACCAGTCACCTGTAATTCTTTATCTTGATGTGGAAAGAAACCAGTGCAAACTCTGCTCCAGCTTATGCCTGCACCAGCACGACAGACAATGACTAAGGGCAATTTCTCAAACCGTATAACCCACCCTTACAGAAACTAAGATGCAACAGCAGCTGGCAGCCATATGAAATGAACTACAAGCCAGCTTGTGCATGTCAGGAAATGTTTCAAGTATAAACAAGTTGTTAGTTGGTCCTCAAATGCTCATAGAGAATAAGGTTGATACGGACCTGGGATAATAATTTAGCTCAAAATTTGTGATTTCAGCAGATAACAGTCACTTAAAGAATTTGGAATCCTCCTTGCTAAGAGTAGGATGGTGAACAGAGCACTCTTGATAAGCTTCTAGATGGTGCCCAACCTTTGAAGATCATCAAAATTTTAAAATCATTAATTGGAGGCAGGTCTTTCTTTCATCATATAATCTACACATCTGACTCTAAAGAAATTATTTCTAGCCTATATTGTTGAATTCAAGTAAAAAAAATGTTAATAACATATATAAAAAACAAAATGAAATGGCAGTAAAATCACTTGGCCACAGCATGTAAAAGACAAAGACTTTGGAAACACAAAAAAGCATAGCTCACACAACTAGCCATTTTGGATGATATGAGATGGAACCAAAAGACACTGTCATAAAAAAGTTCAAATGAAAGGGACAAAAAAAAAACTTAATCCATTTTTAGACATGACAGATGAAACCCCAATGTAAGTCCAAGAAAAATACTGTCCTTTGCTTAAAAAAAAAATTGATGACAGCAACCATAGATTTCACTCTTTCTGGACTTGCAAGTAATAAAAACACTGTTCACAGAATTGAGTAACAATGAGGTCAGAGAAAAGATAAGCATGCAACACTTCAAAAGGTTCAGTTTGAGGATCTTCTGTGCAATTAGAAAAATTTCTATGGAAATAAGGTTGTTAGTAGAACTCTCACAATAAAAAACTTTGGGGGGCTTGATGCATGACGTATCAACCAGCTACAGCACAAAACCAAGTTCATTCACATAGCAAGCCCCAGCTAGCTTCAACTGCCCATCTAGCTCCTCAAGGAATGTATAGATATTCTTAGAAGCAAGATGTGATTTATCAGCTGCAGCAAACTGATGAATCGTATTACCCATTTCAATCCAGCTGGATCCAGGGCATTTCTTTTCTACGCCTAATCCCCTCATTCTTTGCCTGATCTTTGCAACCTCATCCCATCGACCAACTTCAGCATACATACAAACTAAAAGAGTGTAGTACCCACTATTGTGGGGCTCCAAAAGCATCAGTTCCTTGACAGCTATCTGAGCAATCTCCAAGTTCCTGTGAAGCTTGCACCCACCCAGAAGTGCACCCCATATAACAGAGTTAGTTTCTGACTTCATGCTTCTTATCAAGTTAAGAGCTTCTTCAAGTAAACCAGCTTTGCTCAATAAATCAGCAAAACATCCATAGTGTTCGACTCCAGGGATGATTGAATAACGAGTTGTCATGTGTAGAAACATTTGATGGCCTTCTTCAACAAGTCCTCCATGAGTACAAGCACTAAGAACACTCAAACAAGTGACCCCATTTGGTCTGAGTCCTTCCTTCTCCATCCTCCTGAACATCTTGAGTGCTTCCTCAGAGTAACCATGAACAGAGAGTCCTTCAATTATTGAGTTCCAACAGAAAAGGTTTTTCTCTCGCAATTTGAAGAACACCACTAGGGATGCATCCAAACTCCCACATTTAGCATACATATCAATCAAAGCAGAGCCAATGTAAACATCAAGATCAAATCCATTTTCCATCACATATAGATGTATGTCCTTACCTATATCAAGTGCTCCGAGATGGGCACAAGCTGAAATAACAGTTGCCATTGTCACCGCATCAGGGTTGACATTGTTCGCTCTCATGTCATTAAAGATAGCTACCGCTTCTCCAAATTGCTTGTTTTCAGAATAGCAGCTGATCATGGTAGTCCAGGAAATTATATCTTTGACTGGCATTTGATTGAAGAGGGACTCAGCTGACTTCACATCTCCTACTCTTGCATAGCCATCAATTATAGTGTTCCACGAGGCAGAATTCCTTTCTGGCATCTCATCAAATAATGCTCTGGCTAAATACAAATTCCCAGCCCGTATATGAGCTGAAACCATCGTTGTGACTGCAAACGCATCTCTCTCAGGCATTTCATCGAACACCCTCCTGGATTCCACGAATTGACCCATGTTAGAATAAAAATCAACCAGCGAAGTTTGGACATGGCCGTGAGATTCACAACCATGTTTCCAAACGTGACCATGAACAGATCTCCCGAGCTCCAAAGAAAACAAGAAACCACAAGCCTTAACTAAAGACGAAAAAGTGAAACTCGTAGGGCCAACTCCAACACGTAACATACCAACGTAATACTCAAGAGCTTGAACTGTGTAATTACAGTGAACCAGGCCTCTGATCAATGCATTATACACAAAAACATTGGGTTCCTTCATCTGGGTGAAGGCCACAACTGCATAATCCATGCGACGGAATCCGGTGCAAGCAGAAACAAATTGGTTGGTCCAAAAGCAGTCCTGGTTCGCACTGTTCTTGACCATGGAGGCGTATAAACACTCCAACTGCTTTGGCGTCGAACATTTCTTGATTCGACCTAACATAAAACACTTTCCAATTAATTCCGGTTGCTGAGTTAGCTTCTGTCGGAAGATGGTATTTTTCAGCTGGGTCATGGCCTTCGTGGCTCATGACGTTAAATTACACAGTTTTCTCTCATGGGCGAGAGACAATCATTCGCCCACGATTCCAATAATTTGGGGCTCTGAGAATTTCGATATTAACCAGTTTCATACGAGAACGTCGAGGATTGCTTGGGGGGCCTTTCGCTACAAGAGATTTGAATCGAAGGAAGGACATGTTGCAGAGACCGTAGAAAAAGGTAAAAACTGCAGACTTGCTTCCCAATTTTTAACTATTTTCATGATTTGGTCCCTATCCTCAAAAGTAAACCAAATTGCTCTCTATCTTTTCCGCACGCCCTTTCTTTCACTGATTCAACTAGTTTCATAACCCGTCTAACGGACGGGTAAATAGGTCATACAAAAACATTTCTAAAATGAAACCAAATTCTCTGATGTGTTACAAGTAAAACCATGTGCATTCAATCATGATATATAAACAAACAGTTATATAATGGAAGGATCTTCTATTATTGGAAATTGTGTGGCAATGTCAAAGTTCTCCACTAATTCGATCCTGTGAACAAAGGAATTAATAAGTAGATGTGGGAGACTGTAAAGGCATATGTAAATATTGATGAAAGTATAAGTGCATGAAAATAGGAAAATGTATAAATAGAAAAAGGAAAAGGAGTACCATTCATGGGCTGCAATCAAAGTGTACACGAATGCATCAGGCTTTATGTGAGCATGAGATCTGGAATGGGTATTCCTAAGGTCCAACCTATGGAGATTTAAAGTTAATAAGAAACGTTATTGTGGAATGTAAGCTGCGAAAAGAAATAAAATGAAATGTGAGTGTACGGATTACAAAGCAGAGGCAATATCAACTTCAGTAGTTGATGATATGTTCACAGAAGATGTGTGAGCCCTTTCATCAGCAGAATAATTGATGGATTCCTGTGGCAATTGGCTTGGTCGCTGGAACATAAAAAGAAAGGTTAACTCAGGTAAGGGACACAAATAAAAGGGTTGTTAGAGAAGTTAAGAAGTTAGAAAACCATACAAGTTGGTCTCTAAGGCGAAATGCGAGCTCCTCCTCCTCATGATTAATCATGTGAAACTTCTTCAGAGTGAGAGGGGAAGAAGGATTCTGAAAGTTAAATGAACTGAGTTCAACCTCCAGAATTAGTTCACGATTCAATGCTTGGCTGAAAACATGTTGAAGTTTTGCAGGCCCATCATCCTACAGAATTAAAAGGGACATTGAATAAGCCATTGAGTAGGGGTAAATTAAATGGATTGGTGAGGTGTATAATGCAGGCAAAAATGATTAATGAATAAGGTTAATGATATAGAAGAGAACCGATTGCTCGAGGGCACGAAGAGCCGTAGCGGAAGAAGTAAAGAACTTGGCAGCTACAGAGTCAAGTAGTGTGAGCATTATGCTGCCCGTAGAGTCAAAAACTCTGACAATAGCCTTATACCTGTAACATAAGTTGGAAGGATAAGAGAATATATTTCGTTAACAAAATATAATACATAGAAACTTAAAGGATAAAATGAGGAATAATGATAAGTATATACCGTAGAGGTGGTGTCCGGTTTGCAATGTTGCAATGATGGCAGAAATAAGTTAATCCGATCGATTCAACTCGTCTGCAACATTTTTTGCAGGCTAAATACCACCATCCACGTTCAGCAAGTACCTCAGACACAGTGGCGCGAACGGAGTAAATATTGTCCTTTGGTAAATAGTTAGGTGGTGGCGGTAAAGGTCAGGTGAAAGTTATATCAATGATTTTTAAAGGCGATAAAAGTACAATTACTTACGAATAAGGGGCCACGAGTAAGCAAATCATTAATTTCTGCAATATTTTTCCGCCTTCCATAAATGACCTTATGTTCCTTACGTCGTTCAGATGGTGAAGGAACATATTCTCGCACGATGTCATTTCCAGTGGATGACCTAATGGCAGACATGAAGGTTTGTGAGATGCCACGAACGAAGAGTATATAAGTTTTAACAGGGAAGAGGAAGTAAGTAAGAATAGAACAGAAAGTGAGAAGGTCATACGATTGGAGGAATTGCTGCACTTCATCCACATTAATATTAATATAAATTTTTGTGCCTGATGTGGAAGCGAGATTGTATTGACCTGGAAGTTAAGAATAGCAAACGGTATAAAGTTACTGGTTAAGGAGTTAAACTGAGTGAGTATTGGGAATATGTGTAAGCACATACCCTGACACATCCTTACAGATGTTGAAGTCACGACAAGAATGTTGTTTGTTGGTGTGTCCTTCAGCACATTGAAGTCAACCAAATTTGCTTGCTCCCCCCAAAGAGTTATGTCGATGGTGGAGGTACTAAATAAGAGTCATGAATGTAAGTATAAGTGTATTGGAATTAAAGTAAGATGAATAGTGGGACTGAAGTCGATATAGAATAAGGGTATTCGATTACCTCAAACTCTGGAGCTTTATAATTCGCATTGTAGTGATAACACCATCAGATCTGACGGTTTCAGCATTGGAGCCAATGGCAATTAGTTTGCCGACAACATCTACAAGTGATAGAAAGTGTATCATAAGTTAAGTTGAAGTAGTCGAACTTAGTTCATGAAATAGTAAGTTTGAGAAGTATTACCGCATAACTGAACATTCAAAGGGTATCGTTGGTGAATATCCTCAAAGGGAACAAACTCGAACTTGTAAGAGGCGATGTTGGGAACAGGCTCAGGGACGAAAGTGCATGTTGTCGATGCATTAAAACGAATGACTAATTCATTAGTAACTGGTCTATACCCTTTATCAGCCCTGAAGACGCTAAAGTTGGAGAAGATGTAGACATTCCCTTCATGCAATTGAGACTTGAATTTGGGAGCAATGGAAGATGCAACCATGGCATGAATATGATTATGCTGCAGGGGAAACATATTCAAGTTTAAAATCCAGAACCATGGAGGAATGTGAAGTAAGCAAGAAATAGAAAACAACGTAAGGAGGAAAAAAGAAAATATGTTGTATGACAATAAAGGAGGAGCTCGAAAAGATACCTGTTCATCAAGTAGTGTCATCGCAATGCCATAACATTTCAGTGTTGTAACATTGATAGAATCCCACAGGCGGGTAAGACGCACCTTGATCGTCCATTTATAGCTGAATGGGCTCAACTGGCTGATGAGGGTGAAATGTGGCCTCATTTTTATCTGCAGTTGGGAGCATGTAGTAATGATTTCAGAGGACACAGAGAATGATATGCAGCATACTGCAGTCAATGAAACTAAGGGGAAGATTGGTATAGTCGCTGGAAGACTTCACGGTACACAATATTTCGAGTCAGTGGCTTAGTAGGATCTTCTGTTTGAAGGAGGACACGAAACCCTGAAGGACTGGTAACTCGTGATGCGGCGACATACAATTGGCCATGGCTGAAAACAGGTTGGGGAAGATATAGGCCTACTTGGTTGAAAGTTTGTCCCTGACTTTTGTTTATTGTCATGGCAAAGCAAACCTTCAAAGGGAATTGCCTTCGACAGAACATAAAGGGGAGATCAGTGTCAGAAGGGACCATTTCAACCCGCGGTATAAAAAATCGTCGCCCAGAGTTAAGACCTGTTATAATTTCTGCTTCAATAACTGTCTGAGCCAACCGCGTGACAACCATTCGTGTGCCATTGCATAACCCAAGAGATTGGTTCAAGTTCCTCATCAGCATAACCGGAACACCGACCTTTAGTCGTAGTTCATGGTTAGGAAAACCAGAAAACTTGAAAGTATTAAGGTACTCAGTTGGGTATAGCAAGGTGTGTGCTTCGAAGTTATCAGATGCCTGGGAGACCTTGTCAGCACTGAGAAATGTCTGTATATCACCAGGGAGCATACTAATGACACGGTCATTGACAACATCTACAATCTCATTAGTTGATGAAAGAATAGCCCTTTCTTTTAGGTAACTGGTGTCCCCAAATCTAGCAGTCAATTCCGGGTAAGTCGAGGAGATAATGTCAGCAATCAGATCAGCAGAAGTAGGAATCAAGAAATCATTAGGGATTGCAATCCACGATGGTTCCTCCTCATCTTCTGATAACCGACATGACGGAACTGACCCATCCCCAACTTTCATAACCCAATCGTTGAACAGTGAGACTTCAGGTAATGTAGAATTTTGTAGCCTCATGTTCTCCGTAAGAGAATATAGTGTACAGTGTTGCCAAAGAGGAGATGATAATATTGATGCTCTAACTATATCTGCTCGAGTACCACGTGGAATAACTGGCAAGATTTGTTGAAAATCACCCCCGAGGACAACTGTCATACCCCCAAAAACCTTTCTTGTAGCAGTAGGATCGACAACGGAGAGAATATCACGAAACGTTCGGTCCACAGCTTCAAAGGTATGTCGATGTGCCATTGGAGCTTCATCCCATATTACCAAATTGGTATTGCAAAGAAGTTCTGCCATTGGAGTAGACCTTTTAATATGGCATACGGATATATCCTCTATTGGGATCGGGATCTTAAATCGGGAATGAGCAGTTGTCCCTCCGGGTAATAACAGTGACGCAATACCAGAAGAAGCCACTGCAAGTACAATCCGACCATCAGATCGAAGTTTAGAAATAATTGTCCTCCATAGGAAAGTCTTTCCAGTACCACCACTTCCATGGACGAAGAAGAACCCACCAGTACGGTGTTGAACTGAATGCATCAAGGATGTGTAAATATGGCGCTGAGCAGCGTTAAGATTGCTAACCAGGTCTGCATGTTCTAAAGCCAATGTCGTCCTATTATAGTTCAACTCTTCTATGAGGAGTGAGTTTTGTAATATCAGCCTATGATCAACTTGCGGGAATGGAATAGTAGGAAATTCCCTCAAGCTTCTACCGACTCTATTCAATGCCTGTTCAATATCATACAGCGCATAATTCTGCTTCTCTTCATCCACCATAATCAACTGCGGGTTGTTTAAAAGCCTCTGTTGACGAAATAATATGTCTTCAGTGAGGGTATCAATGTTGGACCTCCACAAGGCTAGTGGGTCATCAACCTTGCAAAAAAGCAAGAATATGACAAATAGTTGTCGTAACTGAGGTCCGGATGCCCACTGTGCTGCCTCCCGCAAGCACTGATGCCATTCTCCGTCACCGTCAAGAAGACCAAGCGCGGAGCATGCTTCCCTGTATGTTGCATAAGGTACTCCATGGACCGTGCGAATCTCCTCATATGACCTGGGTCCCTTAATGACATTCAGGAGCATGCGGAGGTAGAATCTTTCACCTGCAGTTGGGTGAACAAAGTAAATCCTCCCAATACTACGTCCCCGACGTCGGCGAGTCCACTGTTTGATTTGCCTATTCCACACAAAATGTTCCGGGAATTGAATGTATGTCAATGTGCGAGCAAAATCATCAACAGAGTTACAGTGCATCCAAGCCTGAAACTTTGTCATACTTTCCTCGTGTGCACGGACGACATCTCGTAGGTCATCATGATCTTCATATAAAACACTCTGCTCACCCGGTAAATGAAAAGATAACCGCTCTACTGATGGATGATGCTCATGGATAAAGAAGCCAAAGATTCGCCATATTGCTTCTGATGCAGAGACAAAACGACAGTTCATATATTGTTTGATCTCATCAGTATGAGCAGCATCATTTCTGGGCCCATTATGATGCAGAGGACGATCTGCTTCTACAATAACTGTGGACATGTCTGTGCCCTTGTTAACATATTTGCAAAGGTACTTAACACACATGTCCAAGTTAGTGAGCTCTACATAGACATGACAATCATTTTTCACACAGAGGTCACGATTATGTGGGATGACCCAGCGGTTATCCAATGGTATACCATGGACAATAGCATATCGACCGTCATTCCTCCGACGGTAAAGGGGAAAACCATCATCATTAATTATTGTCTCATTTTGGAATGAGCGCGGGTAATGCTTGCTACATCTATTATTTACCATGCACGGACATCGTGGATTTGCTGCCCCACAAGGGCCATGGAGCATATGACTCACAACTGCTTTATATCCAATAGGGTCCTTTTCCTTGTCAGGAAGTTCAGCAGAGATGAGACGATTAATTTTCTGAGGAGTATTAATCTTATCCTCATGATGAAGGAAGAGCACGATGTGCGCATGAGGGAGACCTCTTTTTTGGAACTCAACAGTGCAAAGATCTACAAGGTAGTGAGTTATTAATAAGGGGAATTATTGAAAGATAGAAAAAATGTTTTTCATTTAATAAGGAACTAATGAATTGTACCTGCGGCAACACGGCCAAAGTGTTTGTGTTTAGTTAAATCGTCTCTAAAGTTCTGAAGCTTCATCATGAATACACGATCGACGATATCAGGTCTATCTTCAGCAGGCTGGCCAGGGATCAATTCAAGGAAGTGTCTAATTTCTGGCCATTTGGGGTTACAAGTAAAAGTGATGAATAGGTCAGGATACCCCATAACTCTACAAATGGCCATTGAATCTTGATAGCTCTGCATCATATATCTAGGCCCTCCAACAAAGGAAGATGGGAGAATTGTTCTTCTACCATATAAGGAACCATCTGTGTCACCTCTATTAACCGCATCCTGTAGACCACATAAAATTTCGGCACGAAACCGATCTCTATTTCGTCTGAGCCACGAAAATCGAGATTCAAGAACAACACAGTAAGCATCAACAACATACTCGTGAAACAGTCGACCTCCTAGAAGGATGAGTGAATGGACATTATGACGCTGTTGGAGTTGATATGCATAGAACTCTCTGGGTGTAATTGTTCCTATGGGAATCAGTTGTCCGTCCTCGGTATAGTTGCTTATTTCCAAATGATAATGATCTTCTCCATACACAAGGAATAACGGGAAATGCAACGCACAACGCTTCGGATGGAAAAAATCAATAGTACGCGGCTCAGAATTCCATGGGTAAACCAATATGTCACGATAGTTTCCACCCTCTTCATCAATACCATCAAATAGTCCAGCGACCTCGTTCGAAACAGGCAAATCATAGCGTCTATCCCTTCGTCTAGAACTAAGTAGTCGAATGCGGACAGGAGGCATTGTACTATCATTTAACCGATCTCTTGCCATCCTGAAGAATCTAACCAATTCATTATGCTCATTAAACACTTGAATTAGACCATCTATGATCATTCTATCATACTCAGTATGCATCCCATCACCAAAGCTCATAATCCTATTGTAGGTCTCATGCTCTGTGTCATACATGTAAAGCTGGGCAAACCGCGGACGATCTCCACTGTTAGGGAATAGAGATCCAATTCGATGATAATTCATTCCACAAGAGCGAAACACCGGTGGACCCTGGCCATCATGTGTACTTGAATCGACATATGCCCCAGTGGAGGTGAAGGAAAATCTTGAATTAATTTCTCGTATATGTCGCCGAAAATAGTGCGACAATTGATCTCCATTATAGTCAAATAGCTGACGTATAAAGTCCGGGGGTGGTGGTGAGTGAGGAATCGAAACTTTCCCTTTCCTACAGCATAAAGAGAATTCTGGATTCGATGTACGATGGTACCTATTGCTCCTTTCTTGGTACCACATAATAGCCCCACAGTGAGGACAAACACATGTAGGAGGACCGATGTCTTCATACTCAAAGCATGTACCTGAATTAGAAAGTAATATCATAGAACAGGTTTGAAAGAGGTGGAAGTAATTGTAGTGGCAAAGGTAAGAGAGCATACGGTGATGATCATTCCTGCGAGAATCCTGATCACCATGTAGCGGTTCAGCCACATTGACATCGGCAGTTGTGTCTATTCAATAATAATGTCAGAATAGAACATATACTTTTATGATTACTAATGGGGTAAATGATATTGAGGAATAGGTAGTAAGGATGAGCGAACCTGTAACAGGAACTGAATTTTCATTGAACAGACCAATCGGTATACGTTCAATAGGATGTCTGGATGTAGTATTATTTCTACTCCGCTTCGCCGCAGTAGAAGAGCTTTCTCCTACCTCGTAACAGGTATGAATAGGGTGGACCGTAACTAAATGAGGTGGGACAGAAGGGGTTTGAGGAGGAGTATCCAGATTTGCAGTCGAATGAGGGTGCGAAGAATGATGGGATGTTGGAATTATGTTAGTGATATCTGCTAATGGAGTTTGCGGTAATGGAATAGACAAGACAGGTAAAGCAGCGGAGATTCCGCTTATGGATGCGTGATCAGCCATAATGGAAGTGTTGCGATTACAGGAAGAAGGATTTCTAGCTAAAGACCGTGCTACTCGAGTAGCACGTCGCAATTCAGTGCGGCGGGCTCTTCGAAGACGTGAATCCATTTCCTTTAAAATATAAGGAAATGTAAATGTTCACACAGTAGTAGTAGCAGGAGTAAATAACTTAATTACTTGTTCTAATCTGTGATCTACATTTGAATAGAGGAGAAAATAGAGGAAAATAAAACTGCTCAAGATAGTAAATGAAATAAACTAAGAAGCGATGATAATGATGAACATAGCATATAAGCATCATATTGCACACAACTCAATGTCAAACACGAACGTGAAGATAAAGGGAAAAAAACACTGAATAAAATGGTACGAAGAAGTGTATGGAGCTGAAGTTAGATACTAATTGGAATAACAGAACAAAGTAAAATGTGTAATTCCACTCTACACGAAGCCCATAAAGACTAAAAACACTAACTCCTCCTCAAATACGTATTTGAAATGAGTATGCAAATTATTAGAAGTAATTGTAATATGAATAAAGAAAATGCAATGTGCCACTCTAGCATCAAATACAAATCCTATAATATTAATTGGGGAAATAAAGTAGAAGACTAAATTCAGTATCAAATACCGGATAAGATAATAACGAACTTTAGATCTTTAAATTAAGGAACAATATTAAAGTGAAACAAATAAAGTAAGAGTGAAACATGAAGTAGTACCATAAAAAAGATGGCCAAAGAGAATAAACACCCAAGACAATATTAAAGTGCCACGAATATGAAATTGAAAGAAATAAGGAACAATATGAAAGTGAAACAAATAAAATAGGAATGAAACATGAAGAAGTACCATACAAATGATCACCAAAGACAATAAACACCTAATAAGTATAGAAGTAAAAAAACTAACTACTGAAACCTATGTAGCATGACAAGGAAGCAACGAAGCTCATCATCTACGACACACTCATCACATAACCTAGGATCATCTATCTCATAATAGCTCTCACTCCAATTATTCAAACGGGGAGTCGTGATGATGCAATGGACGCACATGCCACATGTTCGACGAAGAAGTTGTCGATCAACGGTTTCAATGAACACATCACATTTTTGCTTAGGCCACCTTTGAGCAATTACTCCAATAATGTAGTCAGCTTCATTTCGAAGCTGTTGAAGACGCCTTCCCCAATGTGTTCCTTCTTGGTTTTTAAGGTTATGAATATATTGAATGCTCTGCTTCATGTGGAAATGGCGATGAAGTCCACCAAGGATGGCATACAGGTACTTAGCCACGGGAATCCCACGGAGAGATGAGAGATAGATGTAGTAAAGCCCCTCACCAAATTCCCCATACTTGAAATAGGTAGTAACCCCATGGAGGAACATAGCAATGGGATGGCCGGAGTCCTTCAATTCATTGAATCGAGTGGAGGGCATATGAGGAGGCCAAGACCAAATGACAGATGAAACATCCAAAGTTGTGAAAATGGCCGGAATAGTAAACGCTAGGGCGAAACAGTGGTGGACAGAGGCCAAATTAGCAGCATCCCTTGGTCGGTCCGCCAAGACCTTAGACAGGATGACAGCAATAATTTCGATAGGTAAGCGGATCATGGTAGGCAAAGTTCACTGCATTGTGGGAATGGTAAATTTGGATAAGTAAATAATACCACTAAGTTGGAGTAACAAAATAATGTAATACTAATAAAGAGTCGGAAAATGCACACATTTAAAATTTATAAGGGAAAAAGTAGTTATTCTAAGAACGAAAATAAAAATATGTGAAGAATAGAAATTGGAAATTAAAAATAAATAAAGGATGACATAGTTATTAAATTTTAAAAAATAAATTTAGAAGAGATATATAATGAGTGGTAGAAATTGAAACAATGGTAAAAGAATGGATAAATTTTTATTTTTTGGCATGTCCACCACATTAAAAAAGGGAAGGAGTAAAGTGCAAAAGATAACATTTTCAGGGTCATAAATTGATAACATTTAAACCGAGTTATAGGCCCAATAAATTTTTATTCAGGCCCACTATTTTTGTAAGCCCGGATGCCTGAAACCCAAATGGCATAAAAACGCATGGGTTTTGCGATAGTGAGGGTTTCAGACAATTGCCCTAAATCGTAGCTGCGAGAGATGCGAGATGGCTGGGAGTGGCGTCGCCGGTGTATGTGTGTGTGAGGGATAGGATCGCCGCTGTGTGTCTGTCTGTCTTCCTACACTTGTATCCGGGATCTGATATGCATGCGACGGAGGACGGCAAAGCTGAACTGAGGTTAGATCTCTTCCGCTCTTTCGCGATCCTTCCATGGGTTACTGATTCGCATGATTTGGGCCCTGAATTTTCTGTTTAATCGCAGGCATGTGGCTCTTCCTCCTGAAGTTAGTGAATTCATCCTTCACTTGCGTAAGTTGCGATTACTGGTGTAAGGGTTTTCCTTCTGAAGTATGTTGAAACCAAGGAAGTTAAACCGTGTGCAGCTGGAAATCTCGTGTTTGTTGGAATGAGAAAGGAGTAGAGCCTTCCTTGGTTTGTTGGAATAGGCCAATCATGACCTCTGTGGAAATCTCGTGTTTGTTGGAATGGAAATCCCGCTACGGCAGGTAATATATGTAATTATTTTTATTTCTCATTTTCCTTCAAAATATGCCTCTGATTATTCTAGATCGAAACGTAGATTCCCAAAGGCTTCGACTTCTCGCCGGTGATTGTCTGACCATCGCGCCCATTAAACGCCTCTGGAGCTTTCCTCTGGATATGGAGCATAAGCTGGGGGAAAGCTTGGTTTGGACAAATTTGATGCTGCACACCTAGACTATCTGTTTTGTAGTGCTGCTTTGTCATAATCTGCTTTGCTGCTCCGACAACAGAAGCGATTTTGGTGCCATTTTGCTGCTTCCTTTGTGGGGGAAAACCTGAATAATTCCATCTTTTTTCCCCTGTTTGTTTCAATTTGCGAGCGCTTATCATGATTATTTCGCTGCTGATTGTTTGACTTGTGAATTTGGATATCCATGCTAAAACGATCGGATCTGGAGTATCCATGCTAAAATGATTGGATCTGTAACTATTGGAGGTTTGTTTTGTTGCTACTATGGAGATTCTTGGACTTTTTGTTGTCTTCATCATATCCACAAGGAGAGGGTTCAAATATGAGATGGACGGGTTGCCTAGCTCTTGAGTTCCCTGTAAAACTACTCAAATACCGCCTTTTCCCGCACACAGCTTGGGCAAGTCAGCAAGCAGTAGGTGAATGGCTTGTAGAGATGTCCTTTGATGCACTTATAGTTGTTATGTGGAGTGAAGGGGCATAAGAGTTTAATTATCAGTAGTTGTGCATAGGGTGGAGGAAATTAGGCAGGTTCTTAAGATTATTGTTGCAAACTAAATCCTGCATTCTCAATTGAGGGTTTCTTGCCTGCCTATACTTGGTTTGGACTATCCGCCTCAAGGTAATGGCCTGTGGAGGTATGTGATGGATGACATGAAAATCAGTTGCTTTTAATGTTTTGTAGATGTTTGCGTGCTGATCTGAGCCAGTTTATCCTTTGTTATGTGTTTTCATTCTTCTAATTCTTCCTTGTATTGTTGTGACTTAGACTTTCCTTGTATTGATTTGCAGAGAAGATTCTGCTCTTACACTGGAAACTGGTGGCAAGTAGAAACGGGATCCTACATCATCACGACTCCCCGTTTGAACAATTGGTGGCAGGTCTCTGGGGCCACTGATCTGTGTCAAGTTTAGCCAAAGGTATACACAGGCAGGCGGCCGTTCAGCAGGGCAAGTTTAGGCGTGTACCCGGCATGCGCCGCCCTCTGTGGCGGTCCTTCTTCTGTAAAGGTAGCCTTCAATTTTTTTTAACCTGTTTCTCCTAAGTACGTACATCCTATGGGATTGCATTACAGTAACTAACATTTTTTATGTTTTTCTTGTTTAACGTGAGGGAAATACAAGAATTCAGTAGGAAGGAGGAGCAGGGGAGAGGAGTTCTCTTAAGTGGGAACGAAGGAATACAAGGTAAGCCCTTTAACTTTGTTTTTTTTTTCTTTTGTTTTTAAGCGGAAGTAAGGAATTCTAGTAGGTAATAGATTTAATGCGTATACTGTATGTTTATTGTGGTAAACATATCTGCCATGCTTTGATTGTTTGCTGTCACCTAAGAAGCTTAAGCGATGAGTAAGGGAAAGGCAATGTGGGGAGTACTTAGTTTAAGAAAATGTATAAAAGAAATAATTATGACGGAAAATAATATTTGTACTTTAATAAAAGCAAACTGCATACAATTACCATATGTTAATACAACTCTAACCCAAATAAAAGATATAAAAGGGTAATGAAAAGTCTCAGCTACTGGCCTCGGAAGGGTCAGTCTCGATACTTCCTAGGTTTCCAGCCTGAAGTGCACCCAATTGAGCCTTCAGATCTGCAATCTCGGCCTGCAGGAGATTAACTTGCTCTATGTAAACATTATTCATAGCTGCAAATGTGGTCTGAATTATCTCTAACTGGTATTTTAGGGCATTGTTCTCCTGTTCCTTCTCTTTCACCACTTCCGTCAGTCTAACATTGCCATCAAAATTTACATCATGGATGAAAAAACCATGAAACAGCTTAATCCTATGTATAGCAGCCTCTGCTGCTGACTCCTTAGCGTACGCAAGGTTCCTAGATAGTCGGCCGTCAACTTTGACAAAATTCGTTTCTCCTTCTGTTGATCCAAGCTGAATATGGACACTCACCCTAAACTTGCCTCCTTCAAGGGAATTAGAGTATGCAGGCTTAGCTTTTTTAAGCATGTCACAAATGTGTTCAAGGCTTTCAACGAAAGGGATGGACACGACCTCGATGACGTCCATTAAAACTGGAAAATGAAGTAGCATAGTAAAATAAGATGGATGGAGATTTTAAATAAATATTTTACTGTCTAGATCTTTAGAAAAATAATCAAGAGGATATAACTTTTTTCTTAAAACATTTGGCACACATTTGAGTCTTTGCATGGTTTGATAATGTTAACAAAACTGAACTATTTCTTGGAGACAGAAGTACCACCACATTGCACTTTCCCAACATAGTTAGGGGATTAAAAAGTTAGGATTTTAAGGTAATTATTAGTAACACAAAGAGGAGGAACGAACTGTAAACACACAAAGCACACATAGCAAATGGAATGAATGTTATAAAACGTGAACCTGTTTCCTGTTGTGTGTATCTCTTTATAATGGGTAGTCTTCTGATGCGTGCTCGTCTGTTGAAAATAACCAATACCTGATAGTAAGTCCAATACAGTATGATAACTGGAGCTAATGATTTAATATGACCAACATGTGTACATATAGGAATTAGTAGACTTACTCTCTTTTATACCAGTAATTGATATAAGAAATTGTCTGCTGCTGTTGATAAAATATCTCTGGAAAAAAAAACATGGTGTAAGTCAAATAACCTGAATTAAAATTATAGGAATGAAGTAACAGATGCTGTATAAAATTTTGTTATTGAAATGACATGGTGTCCACTACTGTGTACCTTCACAGGCTGAAGAAATGGAGGATGAAAGTTAGGAGTAGCTGGAGGAAGAAGGAGAATGGCGAACTTGCTTAGCAGAATGTGCGGAGTAACTTTGGTTTCATGTAAAGTAGAAAATTTTGTGACTCATTTTTTTTATAGTGATTGATTGTAACTGTAAATAAATAATGGGTATCAATAGTGGAGGAGAGGAATAGTGTAGTGGAAGTAGTGATTGATGGCGGTTAACTACTCAGTAGATACAAGCGATGGATTCATGAGTGGTATAGGACGTGGGTTGACACATATACCTATAACTGCCTGCAAAAAGTGTAAAAACCTAACTATGAAAACGTGGTTTGAAAGCAGATTACCATGCATGTAAAAATAAAAAATAAAAAAACAGATTAGGGAGCGTGGGGTTTCGTGTATTCTTAAAAGGGTAGTTTAGGAAGTCGCCAGATGTCACTTTGTCATTAATTTGAATATCCATGTGTCACTTTGAGAATTAATTTCAAGTTTTAAAAATATATGAAATGACTATATAGCCAATTTACCTGCTTTCATATCTATTTATAGATTAGCGTTGGCAGATTATTACTTTTAAAGGCATTATTACATCTGTGTAATCTGTGTAATATTGATTTTTAAATCAAATTAGTTTCAAAAAAAAATATATAAAATTAAAAATAAGATATTTTAAATTAAGTAACGAATTGACACTCAATATCCAGATTTATATCACTCTAAAACCAGTTTTACTCGATTGATTTTAATCTAGGTGACCAAAGTGCAAGGGAGCGGAAATACGGAACTGGGAAAGCAAGAGGGGAAACTTAAATAAATAAAAATGTTACAAAAATAATTAGTGATTATTTTATATAGTGCTTAGTAACTGCTTACTCGCTTTGCTTTTATAGGTTTTAAAAAATTTTAAAATCATTCTAGTAGTCGGCCCTACCAAGCCCAGCCTGAGTTTTCCGGGTCTCCTAAAAGCTAAAAGCTCCAGGAAGCAAAAATACGAAGACAATAAAAAGAAAAGGAAAATCTTTTTTTTTTCTTGTTGCGGTTTTGAATTTTCGAAAATCAAACTTATGAGCGGGAAATCGACTCTCTCTCTCTCTCTCTCTCTCTCTCTCTCTCTCTCTCATTTCGCAATTCAATTTTCTTCTCGAATCGATCATCGGCACCGCGGCGCCGCTCTTCTCTTCCTCCGTCGCCCTTTACTTTTCACCTGGCTGTCTCACAGCCGACACGCGCAAGATTCCTGCAGAAATTTTGTGGATCGAGTGTTAGTTCTGGCTCTCGCTCGACTCATTTTTGTTTACTTCATTCTTATTTCGTAGATCAATTGCCATGCAACTTTGATTTCGCATGTTAAATTCTCAATTGTAGAATCGGACAATGGGTATAGAAGATTACCATGTAATTGAGCTGGTCGGAGAAGGTTCGTTCGGAAAGGTGTACAAGGGCAGGAGGAAGTACACTGGCCAGGCACTAACATCTCTCTTCAAATTTTGATTTCTATTTTCTTCCTTGTCGTTTCTTTCACGATTTTGTTCTGTTTCAGACTGTCGCGATGAAGTTCATATTGAAGCATGGTAAAAGTGAGAAAGACATACACAATCTGCGACAGGAAATTGAGGTGATAAATTAGCGGCCGTTCTTTTCGCAATTTCATATTTTTGATCGCTGGAACTATGGGATCTGTTCGTTACTTTGCTGGGTTTCACGGTGTCTGCGGAGCTCAATTGTTATCAATGTTTCGAACTTTCAATTTCACTACATCCTGACAAAGGATTCATAGGCATAAGATAAGTCGAAGTATGATAACGGCAATGAATTTAGATAGTTTCCATGGTAAAATTTTTGAACTCATGGAACGAATTGACATAACAGTATGGTTGACATTCTGAGAAAATGACCAATACTATAATGCATTTTAGTCTGTTCTTGATCTTTAAGTTAGTACTAAGCTAAGCTCTCGGTGAGATAAAACCCAGTTCAAAAGTCATTTATAATATGCCTGAAATACCATATGCACTTTCTTTAAGTTGATCTGGCTAGATAGTTTACACAATGGTTGGAACTCTCAGTTCAGGAATTTGCAAAATCAACTTGTAATGGGCTTTTTTGGTTGTTCTTTTGGAATATGTTAGCTGTACATTATTTTTTCCAGTAGAATATATGGTTTTTTCACTTATTGTCCTTCACTTTTACATATCAAGTTATCCTTTGTACTTCTTTACATGCAGATTTTGAGAAAGCTGCGTCATGAAAACATAATTCAAATGCTCGACTCCTTTGAAAGTCCCCAAGAATTTTGTGTTGTAACAGAATTTGGGCATGTAAGATTCTCCTTTCTCTCTCATTTATTTAGCAGATATAGATCCAATTTATGATGCTTTTACGCATTTTGTTAGATAGATAGGACAGCTTGAATTCATTTCGTAGATGCAGCTCCTTATGTGCATTTGCAGTTAACACTGTATGAAATGATAAATATAGGGTGACTTATTTGAAATTCTTGAGGATGACAAGTGTCTTCCAGAGGAACAAGTTCAATCAATTGCAAAGCAACTGGTAACTTTATAGCAGTAATGTTTGTTTCATTTATAGCCTAAACAAAAAAATCCATCTGGATAAACGGGTTGCATTTTCTTTTTGTTCATTCATATACTTGACAAATTCTTTCCTTTCTTGCTTTCATATAGGTGCGGGCACTACATTATTTGCATTCCAATCGTATTATTCATCGAGATTTGAAGCCTCAAAACATTCTCATTGGTGCTGAGTCTGTTGTTAAGGTTTGTTTGCTAGATTACAAGGCTTTTGCTGTGAATGATTTATGTTTTACGGCTAGTCGCTTACCTTTTGGTTATTAAAATTAAAATTGCCTTGGGTACCTTTTGTTTGGTATTCCTATGGACTTTGTATCGTTGAGCATAAATCTCTTTCCTTCATTGATGTTTCTAGCTTCTAGACTAAAGTTAACTTGTTCTTTTGCTCCTGAAAATTGAGACATATATTTGCTAAAACCTACTTTACTTCAAATTCAGTTAATGTTGTAGCTGTCCTGGATGTAATTTTCAAACGCATTAGTAGTTGAATGGGCTGTAAGTTCAGAGTCAGTTTGTTTTATGTCTCTATTTCTTATTGGTTGCTTTTAATTGCCAACTTTCATCAAATATTAATCAAATACTGGTAATTGTCATCATAACCACAACTAGGTCCAAACCAAGTTCGGTTAGTAACGTGAAATTCATGTACCGATTAACTTCAAAGGGCCTTACTGACATTGGGATTCATGTGAAAAAATATTTTTCTTTTAGATATGTTTTCTGACATTTTTTTGCCATGGGATAATGAGATGAAGTTCCAAAGTTATTATTATATACTTTTAATCCATGTTCTCAACTGGCTTGGAAAAGTTTCGTCGGACATTGGCAAATGATACAGATATTTCTGGTCTACTTCACAAGGTTGATATTGTGATATCAACTTGTACTGCATGGTAACAAGGTCACATTTTCCAAATACTCCTTTTACATTTCCTTTCTGGGATCTGAAGAACTCTACTGTGGTTTATTATTAAAACAGGGACATCTTCATAAACTTGACTTAATATCTGAAATGACTCTAATTTTCATATGTCAGCTAGTATTTTGGAGTGTGCTGACGGCAAAAGTGCTAGATGGCAATAGCATAATGACGGAGGGTTTAGGGCTTCAACAAATAACCACGACCCTTGAAAATCTTTTTTCTTGCCCTTTTCAGAAAGTGTACTTTGATTTTGCTTTTTTGGGTGACGTCTTTTAGCATTGATAAGGAATATGTAGAGAAATATTCCATGTATGTAAGTTACATGGCCACGTCTATACATAAGCAACTATGAAAAGAAAGTCTCTAAGTTATTCAATTTGGATTTTCTTAAGCAGATCATATTACTAGCTCTTTGAACAATTACTAATAGATGTTTAAAACATAATAAAGGAGATTTTGTTTGAAGAGGCAACATGAAATTTCCTGCTATTGTGCTGCAACCATTCTTCAATCATTATTGATCATAACAAATTGTCTAAACCTCATTAAATTGTTACAACGTGTTAGCTTACAGGTACCTTGGATCCCCAAGTGTTCTCTTTATCTTTCTAATTCTCTTAAAATGGTTCTTTTCTCTTGAATCAAAGCATGCCTTCAATGACTTAAGAAAAAGAAATATAAACGAACATTCGCAATATCACATCCAGGACCTTAAAGTTTAGTTCCCTAATAGATTTGCTCTTGGTTGATGGGATAAGTTGAGTCATAGTTTGAGTTTTTGGTCTAGGGAAAGGGGGCCGGATCTTATAAGCCCTGATAAAAGAACTCTTTCATTGCTGCAGCTGTGTGATTTTGGATTTGCACGTGCCATGTCAACAAATACTGTTGTTTTGCGATCCATAAAAGGTTTGCCCATGTGTCATGACCTGCCTTAACTCGAATTTTCTTTTCCTCCACTACATAGAGCAATGCGGCAAATTTTTCTAATTTTTATCGCTTTCTAGCTTGAACTAAATAAACATTTTCAGGCACTCCCTTGTACATGGCTCCAGAGCTAGTGCGGGAACAACCATATGACCACTCTGCTGACCTATGGTCTCTTGGAGTTATATTGTACGCATCTACTACTGTGATTTCCAATAGATGATTATTGCAGTTGCTAAGCTTTTAGTTTTTACGCATCATTTAGCCTATGCAAATCATATGCATTTGCCCATTGCTTTCATACTCTATGTTTTCCCCCTTGCATTTGTTATTTTAAGCCGTGCTAATTTTTCATAGCTGAAACAGGTATGAATTATTTGTTGGCCAGCCCCCCTTTTATACTAATTCTGTATATGCACTTATCCGGCACATTGTTAAGGTATATTTTCTGAAAGTTTTTCCTTTTTGCTTTCTTATTTCACTCAAGTTAGTATTAAGGCAGATATGTAACTTCTGTTAACACGTAGAGAAGAAATACTGCACACATTGGCACTTTTCACATTATCTCAAATATAATCATTTAAGATAGCATTAATTTACCCGTGACATTTCAGGATCCAGTCAAATATCCTGAAGAAATGAGTTCAAATTTTAAAAGCTTCTTAAGGGGATTACTCAACAAGGTTGGTATGGACATTTTGAGTTTGGTTTCTCTTACAGGTTCATAATTTGATCCATCGCCTTCATAACTGCGAATAGGTACCTCAAAATCGATTAACGTGGCCGCTCCTTCTTGAACATCCATTCATTAGAGAAACCTCGGATGAACCGGAGGTCAAGGTATATATTTTATCACGTATTATGTTGTGTCATAAGAAAAATGTTTGGTGTAGCATTGGTTTATTAACTAATTTGTTTTCTATTTTATTGCAACAACTAGCATTTATTTATGAATACCTGAGGATTAGAATGTTTAATTTGCTTCTCTAAATACGTAGGAGATGCCTGCTGCAAAAGTTATGGCTAAGGGACGTGATTCTACATGGAGGAGTGAAGGAAATGCCAGCCAAAATACTAATGGTTTGGATAGACTAATTTTAGAACTTCTATTCTCATTTTTGTCAAGGTTCATAGGTTTTGAAATTGTTTTAACTTGTGCAAATTAATATGCTGTAGGTAAAACCAATTCTCCAAGTGCTTTACAGAGTCGTATTGCTCCAAGTGGTCAAGTTGCTGCCCAGCTAAACAGTTCTCCAGCTGTCCGAGAAAATTCTTCACCTCATGAGGAATTTGCTGGATTTGAAAGGCCCAGTGATCTCAAACAGTCAGGTCCAGGATATTACTGTTTCCAGTTTTATTTGCAGTTTCTATTTGATGTGTTGGAGCATGTTGTTCATTAGTAGTTGTGGAAATGGTCGACACTGCTGCATTATAACTGGCTATTACTTGTTAGGGTGAGATCACATGAATTCGTAAAATGCCGTTAATGATAGTATGGCGTTTTCATAAAGGTTTTCATTGGATGGAATTGAGAAAAAGGAATCATGTGGCCATTCTATGGAATAGTGAGGCCTAGTTTTTCCGGTGGTACTGCAAAGCCTTGTTCAAATACATATTTAGAAGGTGTCAAATACATAATATTTCCATGTTTGAACATATACATTGTGTACAATACAAAATAAGAAAATTACCCTTTTTAAGTTTTCATTTAATAGTTTTATTCACATTCTTACAAAATTTTGTGATGTGCGTCCCTTCACTTCTCTAGTATATGAATTCCTCTTGAATCCTTGAAAATATTTAAACTTTGGCTGAATTATCAATACACAGATCCTCTCAGGCAACTAGTCTCAGTCTCTGTGAGATGAGGAAAACAGATCCCTGCAAAAGTATTGCCTTAGAGTCTCAAATTTTTGGCACTTTTGTTACTGTACTATGCAATAACACAATGCATTTTCGCTTCTACTCTCTATTGATTTTACGGCTGTCCCATGACAGATCCTGAAAATGGTTTATTTTTCTGACATGTGAATTACTTGATAGTTTCTCCAGGCCAACAATTGCTGGACAAGTTGGAAAATAGTTCCTGCACATTTGAAGGTGCAAAAATTATATGCCAAGATAATGAAGCGCTGGCACTTATTTTGATGCCATTGAAGAGATGGTCAAAAGGATTGCCAAATTCTTGCAGGTATAATCCATTTGTGGGATTATTAAAGAACTCTGATTTCTGTTGTTGTGCCCTTTATATGGTTTGAGTAATCTTCTTTTACTTGTTTTCGTTCTTTTGGGTTATAAGTTAGTAAAGAATTCTGCGTAGGAGATTTCAGGTGGCGAGTAATTTTCTTATTCTTCATAATAGAAAGATGGATGTGAAATCACTGAATCTCTCTCTCTCTCTCTCTCACAAACACACACACAAAATGACACATGCATACAGTAATTCAATACCTGCAGGAAAAATACACACATAGACAAATCTGTAACATGGCCAATCCGTTGTTGCTGCTGTTCCATGCTTTCTTTATGGGGTTCTTAAGTTTTGCTTCAGTTTTGCGTCTGTAGATCCCGTAAGATTTGTATTTTCTATATAAAGTATAACAAAATATGCCCTGTGTTTCAAAAGCTGATTCTGTTACTATTCACAGTAATTAATTTATGATTTTATTTCTTTTAAAATTTATAATAAAAATAAGAACTTTTTATATGAAAATGGAAATTCAAAATTGTAGTTTCTAAATATCATTTTTAAAAATTTTTTCAACACATATTAATATGAATATATTCAAGTCAAACTTTAGTCAAAAAAGGTAAAAGGGCCAACTAATACAAAACAAAGGGAGTGGCTGTTTGTGGGTGTGGGTTAATTACAATTTGCTATCTAATGTTTAGATGAAATTATACTTTGCTCACTCCTGTTTCAAAAATATACACTTTACCCCTATCTTTTTAATACAATCCAACAGCAAATTCAGAAATCTTAATTTAGATTTTACAGTTTTCATGTTAAATACAAATTTACAAGACGTCAATTACTTTCTAAAAAAAATATTATTTAAGCGATTATAAGGTAGCTATAGTTAGCTTTCAATTGGCATTGATTTTGAGCAAAAAAGAAGTCTATGGAGTTAATAACATTGTATTAATGGCAAATGAACCATGGAGTTCGTTAAAAAATGAGGCTTGCTTCTTGATCCCAATGGAGCAGCAGGCAGTACGAGATTAAATTAAGATCATCATTGTGCTACAGCTTAGTCCCTACTACACTGGGGTCAGTGGCATGATTTTAAGACATAAATTCATGCAAATGCAATATTATAGTTACCTACATATAATACTTTCAATCTGGTAATATGAGCCCTTGTGCTAAAAGGGACTTTACTTTCAAATAGTTTGTTCACCAATCTGACTTGTCTTCTGTATGCTGGATACTTGTGATAGTGGATTCGTTATTGTTATATGTTATATTTAGTCCTAATATTTAGCTCAGGCCCATTCAAAGGCCTGAAGACCAGCGCACAGGATACAGAAACACAGAAACTGTGATGAATATGAAGGGAAAGTGTCCCCTAGAATATGCACTTGAAACACAAGTTTTTTTTTTCTTTTCTGTTGTGTTAGGAGCTTCTTTAGATATAAGCATGCAACACTTATCATACTGTTGTATTGAAAACTTAGTTTTCCTTCCAATTGCCCAGGGATCAGGATGTTGATGAGTCTATCCAGTCCCTGAGAATTCTCTCCAATCTACTGGCAGGAAATGCTATTCACTCAAGCAGATCAATCCATGAAATAATTTGTGAACTTCTCAATTTCACTGTTGTTATCGCTGGCTTGAAATCTTCTGAAGCTAATGACCTAATAGCAAAGGTAGAAAACTGCTCTGGGTTACTACGATAGTACATGTGCGACTTAAATATAATGCTCAATACGTTTCAAAATATTCATCCATGTGTCCATTGTAGCTCTTCATTTTGTTGGTTCTCATTTCCCCCTTTAAGCGAATTATGGTTGTTGCTAGTCCTAGAATACCAAGACCATTTTTTTTCTTCCTTCAAATTTTGTTGGTATAGATTTTGGAATCTTTATCGCTGACTTGTATAGCATTCTTGAAAAGTAATGTGACATAAGTATAGTTGAGCCACTGAAGTTTGGAGTCCATCTTTCGCATTTGAGTACTAGATTCAACTAATGATTGTCTTGTTCTTGAGTCTTGCAGAGTTTATCAATTATGAAAGTGTTACTGGTCGATAATAGTGGTAGTGGCTCAACAAATTTGTACCTCAATCATTGGGTTGCCCTGGTGGAGATTTTTGTGCAGGTATATTCTTTTATCAGCTCAGATCGCCTTACAGTGTTACATGTTTCAGATTCTGCATGTTTTTATGGCTGTAGGTTATTGGCCAAAATTGTGATCCAACTGGAAGAATTATGTATGAATCTTGTGCTTGTATCACAACTGTGCTCAGCCACGTAGCTCAGGCTGCTAAAGCTTGTCCAACTGGAGCTGCTGAGAAGGCTTCATCACCCTCTGTTGTGAATGAATCTTTGAAGAAGGTTGTAGATCATGCAGAGGCTTCTCGTTTGGTAGATCATCTATGTATTTGTCTAGCAGCTGCAGGCTCGAGTCTTGGTTCTGGCTCCTCAAATATGCTACGTGCTGCCATTGAAGCTTGTAGAGCTATTTGGTCATTAGTAGATGCTTTGGAAGTCATCTGTATGAAAGGAAATGGTAGGAGTTTTCCATTCGATGCTTTCAGGAGTTACTCCTTAATTCGACTTGAGATAAGGGATGATGATCATGATTCAGAATATAGAACAGCATTAATGAAAGTAGTAGATGCAATGACCAAGGCTTTTATAAAATCAAAAGCTGTACAGTGTGCCATTAGTCATTGTCTTCAACGTGCAGAGTCTGTTTGCATTCAGGTGTGCATTTATAAGTTGATGAATTATCTTCTCACAAGTTGATTTTGGTTAAACTTACTATGTTTTAGGTTTCTGAATCTGACGTTAATGAATTTAGTTTCTTTTCATTGTTTCAGATCTTGCTAAGGTGCTGCATCCACAGTGGAGTTCTTCCTTCAGTTATATGTGGCATTCCAAGCTCCCTACCTGCTACTACTGTCATTAGTGGTGGAGGAGATGGTAGCATCCTTTCAGACTTGTTCTCTGTTTTATCCTTATGTTCTTCCAATACTAAAGATCCACAAACAGAAGCAATAAAGTGTAAATTGAACAATCCATCATCCTTAATTGAGCAATCATGCCTTCTTGTTGCAATGATTGCTCAATGTTTGAAATCTACTGGTAGAAATTCTGCTTTTTTTATGCTCACAACGTCCCAAAAGAAGCAGCATGCTCGACTTTCAATTCTCACTCACCATTTTTCTTCTGATGAGAAAATCAGAAGTCCATTTCAACCTCATTGTGCTGCAGCCATGCTGGCTCTTGCATCCATCCTGTCACTTGAGGGTGCAGTGTCAGTTGAGTCTTCTGTTCCTGAAATGGCAATGCCTTTGATTCCCCGGACTGCCACACTTTTTGATATCCTTAAGAATTCTTGTTTGAGTGGAACTGAAGTTAGCTTTAGAAATCAAAATGCTGCTTTGTCATATTGGCATGGTCTTAGAGATGGTTGTGTTGGCTTGCTGGAGTCAAGACTAAAGTTGGGAGGACCATTAGCCATACAACAGTCAATCGCAAGCGGCATTCCTTTGCTTCTAATTGATCTGTTGTCCCAAAACCATATGGGTGGTCAACATCAAGACAGTGAATGTGTGAATGGAGGATTATCACCTATCGGTGTTGTGTGGATGATTTCATCCATTTGTCACTGCCTTTCTGGTGGAGTTCTAACTTTCCGCCAAATCTTGGTCAAGATTGAACACATAAAGCTTTTCTGCAGCTTGATAAGTGATATTCATCTGAAGCTTCTAAGATCTTGGGCGGGTCCTGGTGGAGGAAAGGATGGAGTGAAAGACATAGTAAATGTGATTATTGATCTGTTAGCATTTCCTTTTGTTGCTGTACATAATACTCCTGGACTTCCATCCGCCAATGCTTCTGTAAATAGTGGTTTTATTCTCAACATCGGTTCGCCTGGTGGGAGAATTGGCGTTGAAGACAAGGACATGGTGAAAGCCATTGAGGAGGATATGGAGAAGTATACTACAATCCTGCTGGAGGTTAAATCACAATGCCCTCCCTTTTTGATACTTTTAATGTGGTGAAGTTTTATGTAAGGCATGAGCATTGCTATGAATAATGAGTTTGCAAGTTGTAAGAAACATCATTCCTGCTTTCAGAGTTGTCATTACCTTGCTAGTAAATGACCTTTAACTGGTTATAGAAAAGGTGAACTGAGTAAGAAAAAATGAAACACAACTAATTTTTAATTGGTGGTCACAGAAACCTCCCATAGAGAAGCACATTTTTTAACAACCTATTAACCACATCTAGCTGAGATGCATTTAAAGTTAGTTTAGAGGCCCACATGTGTTTCTAATTCATTGCTTCTGAAAATTGCAGACTAGAGTGCCTAGTATGATTCTTCGTTGTTTGGAGCACTTGGAAACGAAAGATCTTGGAAAGCCTGTTGCTTTTATAGCAAAAATGACAGCTCGTGGACCACTGGCAGTTGAACTTGTTGAAAAAGGCTTATTAGAACCAAATAGGATGAAGAGATTTCTTGATCTCTCAAGCCCAAGAGAAGTAACACTGGATGCTTTGATGATTATTTCTGATCTTGCACGCATGAATAAGGTCAGTTTTTCTTTATAGAAAGAAGTATGGAAGCCGTTTGCTGCTTCAAGCCAACTTATTTAATAACTTAGTGGCATATCTGGATTCCTTTAACCTTTGTGAAATTACTTGAAGAATGGAGCAGAAAATAGCTGTTTACAAATAGTTAATGTTACAATTCATTCAACACGATAACTCATTTGCTATATCTTAGGTGTTTGTCCACAAGGATGTATAAGGATTTCTCTTACATCTTAAATTTTGAGTCCTTTAACTTTATTCTTAAGTGGTAATATCCCATATGGTTAAGTCAAGGGGTTAGCTAATGCTTTATACTATGGTAAGACCTCTCCACCCATTGCCAATTGGTTTTGGGTTGGATGCTTCAGGTGTTTTGAAACCAATTTAGGTTGGGAACTTCTCTTGTCATGCTCCTAGTGATAAGAAGTCAACTATAGCATAAAGCGTGGCATCTTATATGTGCCTATAGTTACCTTAGTGCTTTTCTGCATGGACAGCATTGAGTTTCATATTATGTGCATCTATATATATAATTCAAACATGGCATCAAAACTTTTGAGAGTGAATTTGGGTTTACCTGTTCTATTATGTTCATTTTTTAGCATAGAACTTTATGTAAGCTGAGTTCCAGTGCCATAAATTTTTTCATTCAGAAAGGAACTTACATTACTGTGCTTTTTTACCCATGTTTAAGAATAACATACAAATTGCAGCCTATTCTGCTGGGTACAGTGTACGAGTAATCTTTGTTTTGGATTGCAGTGCTTCTATAAATACATTGGTGGTGCTTCCATTTTGGTGTTTCTGAAGAATTTCCTCACCCATGAAGACCCCAATATTCGTGCTAAGGTTTGCAATGCACTAGGCAATATGTGTCGACATAGCTCCTACTTTTATGATTCTTTGGTAAGTGCTTAATAGCATATTCCTCCTTGTACCGTTGACTTCTGTTATGACAAACGTGTTGAACATAGTTTTTTTGTTGGTGTGCTGAGCTGTGTCAGATTACTCATCCTTCCATATGTATGCCTAAATGTAGGCAAGTCATCGTATCATTGACCTGCTGATAGAGCGGTGTGCAGATCCAGACAAACGGACCAGGAAATTCGCCTGTTTTGCTGTAAGGCTCGGCCATCTTCAGCTCTACATGTCCGGCATTTCCTATTTAAATCTTATCGCCAGGAAGATTTAGGTATTGATTAAAACTTTGGTCCCAGATTGGAAATGCTGCCTACCACAATGATGCATTGTATGAGGAACTCAGGAGATCCATACCCCAACTAGCAAATCTGCTGGTTTCTGCAGAGGAAGACAAAACCAAGGCAAACGCAGCAGGTGCGTTAAGCAATCTCGTCCGGAACTCCAGCAAGCTCTGTGAAGACATTATATCAAAAGGGGCCATGCAGGTATGGTGAAATATTGCTTCCCTTGTGATAACGTCGGTATTACTGCCCACATAGTGACGCCTCTCCACTCATTGGCAATGGTTCGGAATGTCTTTCTTGCAACGCAAGGAATTTTCTACTTAAAATAAAAAAGAACAAACAATGGAGTATCTTTCTTTCTCTGCAATAAATCTACTAACATGCCAAGGTTTCTAATTCTCTCAAAAGGCTGTGATAATATCTTGTCTACAATTTGTTGGTTTTTTTTCCTGCAGGCTTTGTTAAAGTTGGTGGCTGACTGTTCAGTGCTAGCTCTAAGCCCAAACAGAAGGGAAGTAGTGAACGAGTCACCATTAAAGATAGCTCTCTTCTCGCTGGCAAAGATGTGTGCTCATCAGCCCTGCCGGCAGTTCCTCCATTCATCGGAGCTGTTTCCGGTGATTGGGAGGCTTCGGCAATCGCCGGAGTCAACAATTGCAAACTATGCCTCGGTCATCATTGGCAAAGTAGCAGATGCTTCAGGTTGAGACTTCAGGGAGGGTAAATTCTGTAAATTTGTAATGCAGTTGTGAACTTAACTGCTGGCCTAATTGTTTGTCTGTGCCATTAGTAAATGCTTATTCTTCTGCTGAGAAGCCTGCTCTGTTTTACTTGTCAAAAAAAAATTTGTCACCTACCACGAGTTATTCTGAATGGAATGGCTTTCAGGTTTTGGACACCTTGAGGAAGAAAATTGTTTGGGAGAGCTCCCTTACGAAAGCCTAAAAAAATTGTACTTTTGTATTTCTTTGAAATTAGTTTTATTTCATTTTGATAGTATGTTTTTTTGTCAAAAAATTATTGAAAATGACATCTAAATATTATGAGTTTTATTTATTTGTTGAATTTTCTTTTTTTTTTTTTGTTTTTGTTTTTACACTTTTACATAATAATTTAAGGAAAAATTCACCGAAGGTCACTTAGTTTTTTTTTTAATCCTAAACGGGTACCTTAGCTTAAAATTGTCTTACTAAGAAACCTTTACTTCTATTCCACATTCCATTTAGCTACTTTCCTTCTATTATAGTGTTAAGTTTGATAGAAATAACTAACATGGCTTAAAAAAAAATACTATTTTCTCTGTTTCACAAAAGTTGTCCTTTTTACTATTCACAGCAATTAATCTGTGATTTTATTTCTTTTAAAATTTATCATAAAAATATGAAATTTTTACATGAAAATGAAACTTTAAATATTCTAGTTTCTAAATATTATTTTTGATAATTTTTTTCAATTTATATTAATATAAATATATTCAAGTCAAACTTTAGTCAAAAAAGGTAAAAGGAACAGCTAATATGAAACGGAGGGAGTAAAATAAATTACAAAATAACAATTGTAGTCTTCTAACATTTTCAATTAACAATTTTAAACCCTAAAATCCTAAATCTATGGCTTATGCTCCTACTAGTTCTTCCTCATTTGTTTCCCAATCAAAACCAAATTGATCAATTCAAAATTCACAAACTTTGGATGATGCTAAAATTGAGCTCTGTAGCGTTGCCCCTACATTACTCGAGCTCTATAGCTTGGTATCCAAGAATATGCACTATCTTCATCCTTCATGGTAAGAGGCTTGACTTTCCAACAGTGACCTATCTCTAGGACTGATCATTCGGTTATTTCGGTTATAACCGAAACCGAAATAACGATTTTGTTCGATTTTCGGTTGTAGACGCTGGTAACCGAAATAACCGATTCTATCCCTAAAACCGAAATAACCGAAACCGAATTTCGTATAAAATCTTGGTTCCATCTAGTTCAGCGTTTCCGAACTTCAACTGAAGCATATATACATACTGAACTTCAACTGAAGCGTTTCAACACCCTTGTTTCCGAACTTCAACTGAAGCATATATACATACTCCCTACAGTTACAGTAAAGAGTTGTTTCATAGATAATGACTCCCTCAACGAGCATGGGCTCAAACCTAAAATCATAAATCATCATGCAACATCACAAGATTCAAAACATCATCACAACACACATTCTCCATAAATTCATCATGCTACAGAATATAAATTGTTTCAAAGTACAATATAAATAAAACACATATCAAAGTACACATAGAAAAGTCTAACTTTCTTGTCTTCAAACCAATAACCAAGTTAAGAAGACAAGAACAAGAGTACTGCTTTTCCATAAAATATGCCACAAACAAACAACAAGCTAAAATGCACTAGCCATCCCATTCCAAACTGCCTACAAGAAAGAAAGGTGAAAAGTGATAAGTTGCTTGAATAGAAAACAAGTAGTAGAGTTAAATAAACTACATCTCAGGTTTATGAACAATTTAATTAACAACTAAAGAACATACTTGCCTGGAATAAGTGTTGGTCTCCCATAAGCAACTAACCAAATGTCTTATTCAAATATCTATGATCGAATTAGGCAATGCCACTTTTGACAAATCTGAGGGGAAAAATAAAAATATAAACAAAAGAACAATCATAATTATATTAAACAAAAACATATGTTAGATTACTAAATATTTACAATCATACCTTCCTCCAATTTTTCAATTTCCTCCAAATCTTCCTCAACACCAACAGGATGCATTGATCTCCTAAGCCAATCCTGACAACATATGAGAGCCTGCACCATCTTGGGAGTCAATGAACTCCTAAATGCATCAAGAACCCTTCCTCCAGTGCTAAATGCAGATTCAGATGCAACTGTGGAGATAGGAACAACTAAGACATCACGGGCCATTTTACTAAGGATAGGAAAACGCCCACTATTCAATTTCCACCACTGTAACACATCTAAATCATCCTCATCAGATTCACACTCCTCATTTAAATACTTAATCAAATCAGACTTTCCTTCATCACTCCCAATAAGTGACCTGAACTTCTTTTTTCTTTCCTTCGAAATTTGGCCTTTCCTCTTTTGGGTTTCAGATTGCGGCACAGCTGAAGCTTGGTTAATTCCACTTGACTGACCATAATTTTGTGGTTGCAACGTTTTCTCATACCAACTAAACAACTCATTCAAAGCATCTTTGGCCTTCTGTGCTAACTTAATTCCTAGATCTTTCTTTGACTGATACATCTCATTCAATGCAAACTCAACATACTTCAGCTTATGTCGTGGATCAAGGATCACCGCAATATATATCAACATATTCATCTTCTCGACATTACCCCAATATTTTTCATATTTTTCTCTCATCTTCCTAGCCATAAAAGCAAATTCCAAGTCATCACTAGTTCCCCACTCATACAACAGACCATCAACTTTAGAAATCTCATGAAAAAATGTATTGGAGGTAACATATAAAGAGCCTGAAATCCTACAAGTCAGGTCATAAAAATTCTCAAGAAAAGTGACCAATCTTCTCACATTCTCCCAATCATCAGATGTAAGTATTCCACCAGTCAACTCATTTAATTCATGCTCAAAATGAGGATCATCAGTAGCATATGTCTCAAAGGCTCTCTCAAATTGCTGTGCAGCATTCAACATCAAATAGGTGGAATTCCACCTAGTGCTAACATCTAAGCACAACAAAGCCTTGCTCTCAATTTTCTCCCTTTCAATACATTTTTTGAAATTAGCATATCTTGCCGGAGATTGCTTCACAAATTTAACTGCAGCTCGAACACGAGCCACAGAATCATGCATCTCTTTCAATCCATCAACAACAACAAGATTGATAATATGTGCAATACATCTCATATGCAAGTACTTACAACCAACAACACTCGTTCCCCAATTGCTGATTTTTTTTTTCAAGAACTCAATTGCCACATCGTTAGAACTAGCATTGTCTACTGTAATTGTGAATACTCTATCAATACCCCAATCAAGAAGGCAATTCTCTACTGCCCTACCAATGATCTCACCTCTATGACCAGTTATTGGACAGAAGTTCAAAATCTTCTTATGCAATTTCCAATTTTCATCTATGAAATGTGCAGTAAGACACATGTAGTTGACTTTCTGTAAAGAAGTCCATGTATCTGTGGTGAGGCAAACCCGTTGGCTTGTATTCTTAAAATATTGTTTCAGTTTCTTCCTCTCAATTGAATACTGCTCAAAGCAATCTCTAGCAATTGTATGTCGTGAGGGAACATGAAATCTAGGACAAGCAACAGCCATGAGGTGTTTAAAACCTTCATTCTCCACAAACTTGAAAGGCAATTCATCCACAATAATCATGAAACTTAAACTTTTTCTTATTGATTCTTGATCAAACTTCCAACACCCTAGTCCCTTATCCCATTCTTCATTTCCAGCAGTAAATACCAATTCACTTTGCTTAGATTCTAAAGCAATACGTGCAAGACAAGAATTGTAATGAGATCTAAGGGAACTAGTGCCATTATCCTTTGGATGACTTGCTAGCAACCTCTCACAGTATTTACATTTAGCTTTATGTTCCCCCTTTTCATTTGTTACCTTCTCAAAGTGAAGCCACACAGTTGACCTTGGTGCCATTGTCTTCCTCTTCGCTTGGTCGCGGCTTTTGCATTTTCCAGGTTTCGAACTTGATGCAGAGGCTGTTGCTGCGGAGTCTACTGCTGCTGTTGCTACGGAGTCTACTGCTGCTGCTGCTGCGGAGTCTACTGCTGCTGCTGCTGCTTGTGGTTGGGTAGAGATCATTCCGTCATTCATGGCACAAGGTTGAGATAAAAGAGCTATTCTGGTAAGTGACTGAATGTAAGTCATACAAAATAACTAGGGGACCTAATTAGCATTATGTAGGACAGAAATTTCATGCTTGCATGTAGAATTAAGATAACTTAAGGAAACATGAAAATTTTTTAGGCCCATGGAAATCCAGTTGATGCATATGGTCTTTATGTAAGATGGGTTTCATTTCGATGGCAAAATTATTCAGCATAACGAAGCACAAAAGAGTGGTTCACAAATGCTGTTTACTCCCACTAAGTTTACATTAAAACACACCTGTGAGTGGCATGGGGTACTTAGTCTTGAGTAAGGCAATACTTAGGACTAATACTACTAGCACTTAGAATACTAGTTTACTAACAGCCAAAGGGACGAAATTGCTTGAATAGGAACATTGGAAGAGCTCGGTTACACTAGATGACCAGACCGTGGATTTTCTGAATTTATCTTCCATTAGAGTTAGTGTGATTTCCTGTCTGAATTGCTTACTTTGCCTATGTCCTGTAAGTTAATATATCTAAATTTAAATGCATCAGTTTGATATTGAGTTCTGATCTAAGTTGAAGCTTGAAACCAGGTTTTAAGGACTTAGACAAGTTGTTTTTGTCTGATGTTTCCCTTTTGATTCTTCACACAACAATAAGAACAGAGCATTGAATCCAAAATCAGAATGTTTGATTGTGTTAGTTCTCCAATACAATAATGTGAAATAGATGAATCACGACAAAGAAAAAGTATCCAACAAGGGGAACAACAATCAAGCAAAACATCATAAGAGAAACCACCATCTTAATTAGCCTGTTTCAACAAACGAAATTGCAACAAAAGCAAGGAGCTGCAATTTCAATCCTAAAAAAGTGAAAATTAAAATACAAAAGTTAATAATGGAAGAACTACCTTTCGATGGAAAGCTAGTTGAAGTCCTTGTTTCTGTGAGACACGATTGTCGGGAGATGAGCTAGATTGAGTTTCCGTGGTGATTTAATGGAGATTCCGGCGGCCGAGCGGTGGTGGACCTGGCACTGTTGTCGCTGACTCGCTGTTGCTAGTTGCTATCGGTGCGTCGTGCGCGGCAGTCTGTCGCCTGCTGTCGACTTCTGGCTTCCTGCCCTGCCTCGCTGCCCCGCTACGACTGCTTCGCTCACTACTCTGCCTCGCTCAGTCGCTCACTAGTCACTGCCCTGCCACGCTCACCACCCTCCCTTCCCCGCCTGGCGCCTAGTTCATTCGAACGAATCAATTTTTCTTTGCTAGGGTTCCCAATCTGTGCGTTTTTCCCGTGTCTGTATTAGTTGCTTGCTGTTGGATTGGGCTTTCACCTGCATAGTAAAAGGAAGGAGGGTAGGGCGGGTTGGGCTTCTAGGTTAAAGATATATGGGCTAATGTGTAGGCCTGTTAACCTATGTAAATTCGGTTTATTCGGTCACCGAATTTGGCACTTTCAAAACGAAAAACCGAACCGAAAACCGATATTTAATTTCGGTTATCACCGAAACCGAACCTATAACCGAATAACTGTAACCGAAAAAACTGAAAAAATTCGGTTTTTCGGTTTTTTCGGTTAAAACCGATTAGTTGCTCACCCCTACCTATCTCTACGATTTTGGATTTATGGGCTCAATTTGTTAATGGAGCCCTCGAAGCTGCCTTGCAATCCACTACTCCTCAAAGTCGCCTTCCAAGTTTGACTGCCAATCAAGGGTTCATGGACAAGAACAATCTCATTGGAGAATCGAAGAATCTCATCGGCACACCTAGGTTTTATTTCCTTGGCTCAATCGGAACTGCCAATGGGTAATCGGATAATCGCTAACCTCCACGAATTCTTCTTCAATTCATCGTGCGAGGCATAAGTGAAGAAGCAAAGAGTGGAGCGGCGGCAATGAGGGGTTTCAGGGTCTTCGGGTTAGGGGATTCGGGCGGTTGGCTAGACTGGTAGCTGGAGGTTGGTTGGATGGGCAACTGGGCTGGTGGTTGGAAGGCAACCGGTGGTTGGGTTGGCGACTGGGCTAATGGCTAGTAATAGAGATGAAATATTTGGGTTTCAGGGATAGAATTGAGTTTAGTAGAAGTGTACGAGTTAAAATTAGTATTTAAAACAGTTTGAGGACTACTAGTGTTATTTTATGATTTGTTTAATAATTTTTTATGTTATATTAGCATTTTTCATCAAATGTAACTTTGAAATTAATAGAAAGTATCCAGATAGGACAAACATTAAGATGTAAGGTACCTCGCTATGACAATTCGAAGGTAGGATATCCAATTAGGACAAAAAAATAAGCTAAGTGGCCCCAGTGGATTTTATCCTAACAATTTATTAAATCGACTCTAGCATAAGTAATAAAAAGTGATATTTTTTAGCAGTAAATTTTTTATTATAAAATGCATTGTCCTAGAATTTCGCCATGCATTTAAAACCTTTTAAAATAATCCATATAATTCAAGGTAGATTAAGGTATAAAAGAATACCTGGGAAAGTTAAAGCTAAATCTACTGGCTTTTTGAAATTTTGAAGATTTTAAGTCATAATTTGTTGTATTTGGCAGACAATACACCTTTAGGAGGGTCCAAAGGCCCCAAACCATGTTCAAGGTTGGCGTTATCAAAACTTTAGCCATTGGACTAGAGATGGAACATGGCCAGTCCAACTCAGCCCAAATCGGACAGACCCGATGTCAAACTCGCCCTGAATTGGTCAAAACCCACCTCCGCACAGACCGCGAAAAGCCCGTAAATAAATGGGCCTAATTTGGGCTTAAAGAGAGGAGAGGATGCAAAATGGATCGACCCCACCTATGACCGGCCAATCCTGTCCAAGCCTAACGTTGGCCAATGACTCTCCAATGGCTCCTATACCAAAAATTAAAAAAAAATAAAAAGGTTAATTACACAGTTAGTTCCTCAACGCTTTTCTGATACAATTTGACCCCAAAATTTCACTTTCACCCATTTATTAACACAGCTAAAATTGAAGGACTTTTTTGTCCAAACAGTTTTTGCCCCTCTCCTATAAATAGCAATGTCATTTCTACTCTATCCTTACACCAAAATTCAATCTTTCTTCTTCCACTACTATATTCTCTCAAGTATTTGAGCTTTTTTGCTAATCTATTCTAAATTTCTTATTAATCTCCTCCTAGTTTTGCATTAATCACTACTATTACTTTGTGGGTCATGGCTTCAAGAGAAAAGGACAAGTCGACGGAGAGTTCATCTTCCTACACCACCAACCTCCGAGGCTTGTTCTGTCGTCGTTTTCGATTGGCTGAAAAAAGCATCTCAATCGAGGAGTTGCATGACAATGATACTGAAATCGATATAATTAATTACGATTTGGGTCTCGATAATCAATTATCCAATGATGATGTTGAAGATGGGGATGCTATGGCGACCGAGGATCAATCAACACAACCGACGCTGATAAGTTGTAGACCCGCTGTAAAGGAAACCCGAAGATAAAGTAAATCCTTAAGACTAATGGCTTGAGTTTGAGAACATTATGAGCTCGTACATGAAGAAGAGTTAAGGTACAAGAAATGCAAAGATTACGAGAAAAAGTTATTGCATAAAAAGAATTTAGGCACCGAAACACTGAAGCGCTATATTAAAAATCAATATTCTAATGTCGTCCTCAGTGTCACGACTAGTTCTGAAAGACAAACACAATTTGGGAGTACAACTGGCACCGGCGGGTTAGGTATATTTTGTTTTAACCAACAATCTTATAGATAAATGTATGATAAATTAGATGATAATTACTAAAAAAAAAATTCACACACTAAATCTAGAATCTTTTATTAAATCTTACATTTAAAAAAGTGTCTTGGAAAACAACTAGGAAGGAATGCTTTAAAATATTTGAAGTTGGAAAATCAAATTTGCAAGCCTATTTTTCTACTATTGATCATTGTGTGGTACTTACATCTGACATGTGGACATTACCTGTAGGTCAATCATATTATTGTGTTACTTCTTATTGGATTGATTCTGATTGAGTCATGCAAAAATGAATTTTGTCATTTAGAATAATTAAAACTGATCATACTGGTTATCACATATACAATTGCATCTTAGAAACTCTACGTGATTATTTTTGTGCTGACAAAGTCTTGTGCATTTCATTTGATAATGCTTTAAATAATGATATTGCCGCTCACCTTTTGAGCCGAGCATTGAAACCACCTCTTAATGATGCATTCTTTCGCATTTGATGCATGTGTCATGTTTTGAACCTTTGTGTGCAAAAGGGTTTAAAAGTTCTCCAAAATGAAATTGTACTTATTTGGAACTCATTGACATTTTTTAAATCAAAATCCGCTATGTTTCGTGAATTCAAAAAGTTTTGTTTTGAAAATAAAAAACCATTTTCTTGGAAATGGTTTAAATTGGATTGTCCAATTGTCCGACCCACTAGACCTCCACATATTTTGATGTTGTAAGATGCATACCTCTATGCAAATTTATTGACGTATTTCATGAACTTAAAGATGAGTTGTAAATTTCTTATGACTAAAGTATAAGAAAAATGTTCTAAAACTGATGAATTGCTTAAGTTTTAATTTACATCAGTTTAAAAATGATGAGTTGTTGAAAACGACTATCGAAGCCATACGGTCTATGTGGCTTCAATATTTTAAAAATATTCCACCTATCTTTTTAGTTGCTTTTTTGCTTGACCTATATGTCAAATTAGTGAGCATAACCACATTGCTTAAAAGCATTTATCATACTTATTTAAAAATATCTCATATGAATGTTTTGGCTAAGTTTGCTACTGCTTCCGAGTACTTACATTCTTTGTACAAGTTATATTATGAGTGACATTCGGATAAGATAAGATCCGAAGATCCTCAAAACAAGCCTCCATGAAGATCAATTTCATCAAAATTCAACCTGGCCCTCTAAATGCTGAAGCATCTCTGACCGATGACATCGGGTTTAGCTGAGGTCAATAACTATCTCAACACATCATTCAAATCAAGTGACATCGACATATTGGAGTGGTGAAAACAAAATAGACCAAAGCTTCTGATAGTCGCACATGAGATTCTTGTCCTTTTAATCTCCATCGTAGCATCTAAGACAGCGTTTAATGAAGGAAAACGGGTGATATTAGAGAAACGATTAAGATTGATGCCCAAGGGTGGTCGAAGTATGCGTGCGCAACCAAGATAGATGCCTCACAATACTCCGGAAATAATACCAAAAGAGTTCGGATGCGAGGTAATATCCGATAAAGAAACTTGAATTTTTTTTTTCCTTTTTACATATAGTTTATATTTGATCTAACTATGCTGTTAAACACAAATCATAAATTTTTATTTTTCATCATTTTTGGAGCATTTTTGTCATTTAAAAATATAAAGTCTGTTCCGATTATTTGTAAGTGTCATTTGACTTTTTTGCTTAATAAAATTTACACCAGAGGTAGTGTTTTTCCTTAAAATTTTTTATTACACATATAATTAATCAATTTTTTAATTTTTTTAAAAAACCGTAAACCTGCAAACCCGGTGTAGGACTGGACCGCTTGTAGCTGGTCCATGCCTGGTCCTCCACGACCTAGACCTAGGCTTGGCCGGTCCTGAGTTGGGTTGGCCGGGCACCTACCTCTACATTGGACTACATGCTCCGATTGAAAAAGAAAAATGAAGAGTTGAGATCGAGAATAATTTATAATAAGCCCTAGAGGTTTGAGTGAATATGTTTGATTATCTCTAATGTTAAAAGGAATAATCATAACATATTCTATTTTGGGTAATTATAAATCTTCACAACATTTCCAGACTTGGTAATTTGCTTTACCATACTATCATTTAGAATACCATTCTAATATCTACCTTTTTCTAAGTTCCTTGATATTCATGTAAAATGTTCAAAATAAAAGTGAAAATAACACAATTTTTTTTAATCTTCAAGTCAAACCAAATGGAACAATATTGCTGGGACTGAATAAGTACATTTTACTTTTCAGTTGACACCAATGAGGTGAAAAAAACTCACATTTAAATAGAGGAACAAATTAAATTGTTTACTAATTATTAAATTATTTTTAGATATTTAATTTCACTAAATGAATAGTTATATTAGATAGTTTAAATTATGTTTTTTTTATTTAAATTCCAAAATTGATATAAGCAACGAACAACGATCATGGAAAAATATTCATATCTTTCCCAAGATAAATTTTTGGCTTCCAAACAATTTAGAATAGACTGTAGTTTCAACTAAATTTTGAGGGTTTTGTAATTTATCAAAAAAAAAAAACAAAGGTTCATGTCCACGTCCAAAATGATCAAGCGCTAGTTACAACAATTTTACTGAAAAAATTAATTATCAATTTATTTAATTTCTTGTAGTACTTTTTTTTATAGGGTGCACTACCAACAAATGATATTAAAACATTATGAAAACTATAGCTATTGTCTTGTACATATTAGATCGTCCACCTGTCCTTGATAGGAGGAATCTCTGTCCTAAATTGCCCCCTAAATGGAAAAAAAACTATGAAGTTTAAATCTAATTATATCACGACTAATTACCCCTGTATGATTCTCAATAGTTAAGATGTTAGGTGGATATAGAAGAAGTATAGAGTTAATATTGTTGTTATTCTGATCCCTTAAAAAAAAACAAAATAACTTTAGATGTTAGTATATCTTTTCCTTGTACACTTGTATATGCAAATAAGATAAGAAACGTATCGAAAAACTTTTACTTCAAAAAAAAAAATTAGAGAAAAATGTCAAGTCTATCACTAATGCCTACTAAGATATTTTTGTGGTAAAACATATTATTAATGTTTTTGAAATAGGCAAATAAACATAAATACAATATATTAGAGACAAATTATTCATTAAACGGTAATAACAATTAGGGAATGGTTGCCCTTGATGTAGGTTGACATTAGAATATGTTGAATTCAATTACTCCCTCCGTCTCATAAATTTTGATACATTTGATTTTTTGTTGTATTTTGACTCAATTTTATTCATATTATTGTTTGTTAAAAAAATTAAAAAATGTATTTAGAAACTACATATCTTGCATTATCATTCATATATAAAGATTTTGTATTTATATGTTAAAATGTTGAAAATAAAAAATCATAGATTAATTGTCAAAAACAAATGGAGCAAAACTTTTGAGACGGAGGGAGTACAATTTTAATTGTTCTGACTTGAATTGTGTTAATTTGATTTTAAGACCTAATTCAATATCGCACATCTTAAAAATATTTTAGGTCTTAATTAAAAAGTTTTTAGTAAAAAATTAGTTCGAGAAACGATGAAACTTTTGTTGGAGATTCATAGCTAAATAAATCTCAATTGTTCTATGACAACATATTGTATTGTGAATTTCCATTCTAGCCTTAATTTTAATGAAGATGGCTTATTTACTTGATGACCAAATATTTGTGACATATTTGTCTGAGAAAATACATTAATGATTTATTTCTTGGCATGACATAAAATTAGTGGAAAAAACAATCTTAGCTGCCCATGGGGTGGAAGCTTGGCTTGAGGTTACAACCCATTTTAAAGAATAAAAATTAAAATTTTAGGGTTTAGACATATTAAAAATAAAATTAATTAAATTTTTATACTAAAAAAGATTATGCTCAATAAAAGTTTTAATCAAACATTATCAAACTTGAAACTCGACTCATTAAAAGTTCAAATTTAAAATAAAATTTGAGACTCACCTCAAAGTTTGTTAGGTTTAACTTATTAAGAAAAAATAAAATTAAACTCAAACTGTTTAATAAATAACTCCGCACCTTTAGTTGCTGACACGAGTGAACTTGCATAAACTCCATTTACCACCAACCAATGGCAGGTCACACACGTGCGAAGAAAAAAAGAGAGAAATATAGGACCGTTCTAAAATGTAAAAAACGCCTGAAAAAAAATAAAAAGATAACTAAACCAGAAAAAGAAAAAGAAGAGAAAAAATTAGTAAAATAAAAGTCAAGCTACGGAGACTCCATTGTGGAATTCTGATCTCTCCTGTCTTCTCAACGTGAGAGAGAGAGAGAGAGAGAGAGAGAGAAGAAGACGAAGAAGAAGAGGTCGAAGAAGAGGGAGAGAGGGGAGGTCGGGAAAGACCGAATTGTCCAACGCTTTTTGGCTTTAGAATTTTTTTCCCTTCTTCTCTCTCCTGCCCCGCTCCTGTGCGCCATGAACGAGAAGGCCAACGTCTCCAAGGAGCTCAATGCCCGGCACAGAAAGGTCCTGTAATTGTTCTTACGTATTTTCGCTTTGTATATGTTCGTGATTGTTTGCTTTATGATTTCGATTCTGGATCGGTTTTGGTTATGGCGGAATGAACAGTTGTTGGATCTCGTTATGATTTGATCCCTTTTTTTATTGACGGGGTTAGCTGGATTTCTCTTTTCATTGATTGAATTTTCGATTTTGGTATTTTCCTTTTACAATTCTTTCATTTCTGTTTGGATTTGGAAATTTGAGAGGGGAGAGTAAGCGAATTAGCTCGTGGATTTGTTTTCAGCTCGAAAATACAGTGGCTAAGTTCTTTGATCTCGTCGTATTTCATCCCTTTATGAGTTAGAGAGAATTTGTCTTTTTTTGTCCTTTCTCCTTTGTCCGATCTGGATTCTCGTTTTTCTTTTGGGTGAGATTCGTCGGATAATCTAAATCCATGGTTCGTTTTCGCTTGAAATAAGGGGGCTAATTTATCAAAACTGATCATCCAATAATCGAAAGAAGATTGGATTTAGATTTCGCATTCTTCGTCTTCAAGGTGCTGGAGCGCTCTCTATCCCTTCCATTTGTATTTGGATTATTAGGATATCTATTACCTGCTTGTGATTGGGTTGTTGTTGGCAGTGGCCATGGGTTCAATTCTGCCAGCACGAGTGAAAACTTCAATGTGGGCTTGCTTGGCAATGCCATGCTTAAGCCCCTCTTGTTGGCTGCACTAGTGGAAGCTTTGCGCATGTTTGATCTGTGCACATTAAATAACAATCTGCAATCAAAATCTGCATGATTGCCAGTTCCGTGACCTTTAACTTTTTTATTCTCAGTTATTGATGCTCTTAACATATATATAAAGAAGATCTCTTTGGTTAAGCCCTCAATATCACTCTCTCTACATGCAGATACTTGAAGGTCTACTTAAGTTGCCGGAGAATAGAGAATGTGCTGACTGCAAGTCCAAGTATGTTTCCAGGAGAATAAGAGTATATACAATAGAATGCTAACTACATGGGACTTAAGTTCCCTAAGTAATTAACCGTGTTTGTAGTCTAAGTGTTTTGCAATAAATAAGAAACATCAGTATGCCATTGCATAATGAAAAATCTCGTGTCTGTGCTAACCATAAAGCTTTTTATGCAGAGGTCCAAGATGGGCTAGTGTGAATTTAGGTATCTTTATATGCATGCAATGCTCAGGGATTCACAGAAGTCTTGGAGTGCACATATCTAAGGTGATTTCTTTTGACAAGCATGGGATGTTATGTATGTTTATATTTTTTTTTCATGGAAAGTTTATTAAATAACTTTTGCATGCGTACTTGCAATTGTTTAGATTCCTAGAGTAGATGATAAGCCTCAAAAGGATGGCTTTCCTGTATCTAATTTTTCTTCTCTCTGGTAATCATTGCTGACTTTAAGGCAAATATTTCCGGGCAGAAAAGTAAAAAAAAAAATCTGAGAGATTAACTTCTTGGAAGCTTTGGATACGTGATGTTAGCTTCTGTCTTTGCATTTGAACTATTTGCGTGCAAACCCTTCTTGCCCTTGTTAAGTGCATGCTAGAGAATGGAGCACCGTTTGAAAACACCAATGCCATTTCTCACAAGGCCATTTTACCTGAAAATAAGTTTCAGAGCTAGTACTCCATCATGCCTATGACAAATCTTTCTTCTAATGCCTTCTGGTATTTGACCAAAATAACCCTCTGCTAATTCCCTCTGCTCTATGAACCATCTGCACGGAATTTTTAAAATGGATAATAAGAGAAAATTGACAAGACAATATTGAATGGTAATTATTCTACTTTCTGAAGATATGTGAGCACTGCGTTGGTCATCTAGACATTTACAGACCCTCTTTGACCACCAGGTCCTGAGAACATACCACATCAGGCTTTTCTCCTTCAGGAACGCCTAGGTAATGAAATGTGATGAGAGGACAATTCCTCCATATTAACTGCTGTCAAATTGCTCATGCTCAGATTAATCTTTGGCCTCAAAACAGCTCAAAGGTTTCTGATCTTTTGAAAGCTTATGAAATTACATTTCACCTGGCAAGAGCAATGTTTTGTCCTGTTTGTTGTGGGTGGTTGATAAAAAGATTTTGCCTCTTCACTTGTTTAAATGTTACTCTTCTTTTCTTCTTAAATAAGTTTGATGAACAAGTTAGGGGAATGGTCATTCTCAGTAAGGTTCTATTTGATTTGTTTTACTGCAGGTTCGGTCAGCTACCCTGGACACGTGGCTCCCTGAGCAGGTTGCATTTATTCAGTGTAAGTCTGTTTGTGATCATGAGGTTGCATTTTTTTGTCCAATTCTATCCTCTCATCCAAGTTTCATAGATCACCTTCCATGCATGACACTTGCACAATTCATGTACCAGTCTAAAAAACTCAGTAAATTATTGAATAAGTAAGATTTATTATTGTGCATGCCATGCGGGTGCATGCCATGAGGGATATTTATGGCTGGTCACTTTTGGAGGGAATTGGGTTGCAGAGTTAATATTCATAGGTGTTTTGTCTGCCATGGGAGAGAATTGAGATGAAGATGTCAGGAGATAAATGGGGGATACAGTCATACAGCCAAAAAGTGCAGCGAGAGAGGTGGCTTTTAGGACCTTTTCTCTGATACCATATAGCCTGAGAGGATTCAGAAAACTTACAAGTCAATTATATTTACTAATTGTGAGGTATATGTAGTGCAATAGTGGTGAAGGTTAATTGCAATTAATGATAAACATAAGAAGCGATAGTGTTTTAAATAGACAAAAAATGCATTTTTCATTTTCTCTAATAACAGTTGCTTTGGATTTGTAGCAATGGGAAATGAGAGGGCAAACAGTTACTGGGAAGCTGAGTTGCCCCCAAATTATGATAGAGTTGGTATTGAGAACTTCATCCGTGCAAAGTAAGTGATTGATATTCTGCCTGTGTGGCCAATTCTTTTTGTGTTTCTATTCCAACTCTATATAAACTTCTATGGGAATATCAAGACACAACTGTCATTCCATGCTATGTGTTTTTGCATGTTCATCCAGGTATGAGGAAAAGAGGTGGGTCCCAAAAGATGGAAAACCAAGATCGCCTCCTAGAGGGCGGGATGAAATAGTTTCAGCAGATTGGCAGAGGCCTGAAAAAAGTGGGCACAGGTTTAGTGGCAATTCAGAGAACTCAGTGGAGGAGAAGAAGAGCATTCATGCATCTACTTCGAAAGACAGTAGTCCTGCAACAAGAATTAGCTTTCCTGTTCCTCCAAAATCATCTGGGCAGGTATCACTTCTTGTTTCTTAGACCCATACTTTTCTTACGGTGACAAATGGAAATGAACCTGATCTACTTCATACCTTGCAAGTGGCAAAATGGGAATTATAGATCATCGTTCACTCACACTATGTTTTGACAATACATTTTCCTCTGTTTCATTATAAACTTGTAAATTAGGCTTTAATTATTTTGTTTTGTTGTGCAATAGCATCCTGATGGTGGTCGCTGTAGTTTATGGTCTCTTGTTATTGTTGTTTAGATAGAAGTCCAACTTAACTTTTATATTGCAAGTGGTTGATAGGATTTGTATTGCGAAAGTAATGTTAAAGCATTCAACTCGTAACTAATTGAATTTAGATTGAGCGCCCTCGCTAGAACATAAAGGGGAGAGTATACTTTAAGTCCTAAAATTTTTTACGTTTTGCCAAATCGGTCCTAAAATTCCTTGATTTCCCAAACAAGTCCTAACATTTATAACTGTCAACTCTGTTAGTCCTAAAAGTTTCATGTTCTGCCAAATCAGTGCTAAAAGTTTTGTTTTTCAGGGAAAATGCTGACTTGACGCTTAACGCTACTATCTCCAGTGACTAAACTGACAGTCCAAATTTTAGTAGCTTACTTGAAAATTTTATCAAAGCTTAGGATTCAATTTGCAATTTTTTGAAAAAAAAAATCTAGGAGAAAATTGATTTTTTTTTAAAATATAGGGCCCAAATTGCTGATTTAAAAAAATTTGGGAATCTATTGTTATTTTATGAAAATTTCTTTGGTTATCATTTTTCCAAATTTTGGAGTGAACTAATTTAAAGTTTAATGGATAAGGGCGGACTCCAGTATTTCAAGTAGTGAAAACTTATTTAACTTGCTCCACACCATCATTGGTGGATCAGCAATAAAATCGGCTCTATTGGACTGGACCTAATCAGAGTTTTGGTAGACTGTGTGAATTTCATTAGACTTAACTTGATATTTCTAAGATGAGCATTCTACCCTACTCTACCAAAACAGTGATTTGACTCTCTCTGGTTTAGCATTTTTTTTATCCACTGACAATGGAGTAAAGTGGATCGATCAGCTTTAAATATTTTAAATAAAGTAGTTCTGCTCACTCTATTGAGCTCCAAATTGATATGTTTGAAAATTTGGGATAATAACAATACAGTCCCAATTATTTACAAATTATAACTTGATCCTTAATAGTTTTTGAAAATTTGAGTTTAGTCCCTATATTTGTTAAATAATTGCAGAGTGGCCCTCAAATTTTGGTAAAATTTTCAAGTAAGTCCTTAATTTAAAAGTGTCAGTTTAATCACTGAAGATAACGTCGTTAAGTGACATATCAGCATTTTTCATCAGAAACAAAATTTTTAGGACTGATTTGGAAAAACCTGAAACTTTTAGGACTCCCAAGACAATTTTATAACATCCAATTGAAACCAATTGGCAATGGATGGAAAGGCGCCATCACAAATCATCCACTAACCAACACTGTAACTGGACCATGTGGAGTATATACCACTTAACAGAAGCTTCTGATCCAAAACAGTTTGGCAATGGATGGAGATGCCTTAACACACTATAGAAAAACAAAGGCCGTTGACTTAACCATGTGGAATTGCACCGCTTAACATGTATGTTGAGAGCCCAAATATCTTCTGCGCATGTATTCGAGGATGAAAAATGCTCAAACCTGCCCAAGCATGTTGAAGTGATTAGGAACAACAAAGGGGAAGGGTGATCTAATTTACAGTGATATTAGTTCAGTTTCTTTGATTGCTTATCCTTTGTATGAGCATTATAGGTCATGTTGAAACAAAGTCTTACCTGATGTTTCTAATTTACTAATAGGTTACACCTGTATCCAAGCCTCAATCAGTTGTACAGAATACTGATGAGACAGCCACCGAGGCTGTAGACGCTACTCAAGCTGCAGGTCCTCCTAAGCTAGATTATGCTACAGATCTTTTTGACATGCTCTCGATGGAAGATGGTCCTAGTGGGGAAGGTTCAGAGCCTGTGTCTGCTGATGATAGTTCTTGGGCGGGTTTCCAGTGTATGTCTCAAGTTTTGTAGAACTTTTGCTTAGAAAAGTTGTTTGATCAAGCTTCTTCATGTTATGCCACCGAAAGATTATTATTTTCAGATATGTTTACTCGTAATAAATTTGCAGCCGCTGGAGGAGCACCATCTACGCCTGAAAAATCTGTTCAGCCAAAAGCTGCCGAGACTAGCACCTTGTCATCCCCTGGAATTGAAGATCTTTTTAAGGATTCACCTTCAGAAGCCAAGCAAGTCCCAGAAAAGGCCAAAAAAGATGTGAAAAATGATATTATGAGCCTATTTGAGAAGGTATCTAATGTAGTATTCAATTGCATTTTTGGGAAATTTTATAAAGAAAAGAACTTTGCTGTGATTCAATGCTGTTTGAACCAAACTGATCACGTTAAAATCTGCCCTTTAAATGGCAATGAGTATGGGAATTAATTGCTTAGCTTTCGTGTGTGTTTCAGTCCAATATGGTGTCACCTTTCTCTATGCAACAGCAGCAACTAGCTTTGCTAGCACAGCAACAGTCCCTTCTCATGGCAGCTGCAGCAAAATCTTCCCCTGGAAGTACCCAGCATCAATCTGCATCCAATGGCATAAACATATCAACTTATCAGCAGCAACTTGCTTTGCTCGCACAGCAACAATCACTCCTCATGGCTGCTGCAGCTAAATCACTTCCTGGAAGTACACAACAATCCACATCAAACGGTGTTAGCAATCCTGCACAAAATTGGCCAAATATGGGTCACCAAATCACAGGAATGATGCCTGCTGGTGGGCAGGTTGATCTGCAGAAACTTCTACAGGTAGACATTTGTAATTTTTGCCTGTCTTTGCACTCTAGCTAGGTCAGACAGCTTTCTGATGTCTGTATATTTTGCCGCCTAGACTATGAACGTTGGATCAATGCATTCATTGGGGAACTCTCTGCCATTCTCAGCATCAAGGTATGTTATTTATCTTTTTGTTCTCAATACATGTACACAATTTCTTTTGGGCAGTGATATGCAAAGTATATGGCATGTTGCCTTGTATCAGTATCATGTCTTTTTAATCCAAAGAAAAGTTAGTAGAAGCATTGTAGTAGAAGATAAGATCTGAGTTCAGTTTCCAGTTGTGGTTTCTTGGCTGTCACCTCTCTCTGCTTATTAATCAAGACTTAAAAGACTTACAAGCAAGTATGCTCATGATTTTAGATTGTCTCTAAATGATAATGTGCTGCTACCCTGTTCCAGTTTTCATAATTAAGTTTCTTCACACACCTATATTGTGGCTGCAGCTTTAATACAACGGGGCAAGCTACCCCACCTAATGGAGTTCCAACTTCCAGAGCAGTTAAACCTCAATCGGCAGCTACTGTTTCGTCAGAATCGCCCTCTCAATCTGGAAAGGATTATGATTTTTCTTCGTTGACGCAAGGGATGTTCGCAAAGCCCTGAAGGAGGCGGTGAGTTAAGGTTGCTGATGTTTGCATACAATATAGGGGAGGCAATTAATTTACAGGAAGATAATCACTTTGGAGGTTGTTTTTCGCCTGATATTTTGGGGGATTGTAAACTATATGTAGGGGCAGTTTCAGTTGTTTTTTCATATTTGAATCCTGAGTGGTGGCTTGATTTGTATAAGAAGATGTAATCCAAGTAATAAAAATGAGTCTAGATCGATTGAATTCATTTTTACCACTAAAATTTCCACTAGAATGCTATTCATAGAGTGACCTCTACTTCTGTATCTTTTAGCCCTTTTTTCAATTTCAAGGGATAAATGATAAATCCTGTATGATATGATTTTTTAACATGCTTGTTGTTTGGGCATACCTCAATAGCTTTACGGGGGGAAAAAAAAAAACAAATTGTTCGACTTTCCTAGTTTGGTTGGTGAAAGGGCATGATTTCTACACCTTTTATACGGATTCATGTCTCCAATCCTTTTTTCGCTTTTTCAAAAACCTTTACTTTTAGCATTCGATAATTCTAAGCTAGAAGAAAAATTAAGCACCTGGGCCTGACTGGTTTTTATGGGCTTGGTCTATATTTGCTACTACCACACGTTTTAAATGTGCATACAAAGTTATCAAAATCTGAATTTGAATATTAGAATCTTACAACTTTATGATTCACAATAAGAAAAATGGTATAATTTAAGGTAAAATCTCATTTTTTCTGTAAAATCCCTATTTGACTCCCAAAATCTTAAGGACTTTATGATTTCACAATATTGGGTGAAATGAATAGGTTTTTGTGTTTAATTGAACTTATTCAACATTGAAACAAGTTAGGTATTTAATAGTCAATTATTGCAAGATAGATAGAAATGATGAACTTAAATTATTATTTTAAACACTTACTATTGATAACCTTATGTTTGTGTATACTTTCGTACAATTTTTCTTATATATATATTTTTGTGTCATATATGTGATGTGTTCATCTAAAAGTAATAATAACCTTTTAGGTATTTACTATAGTTATAATTGATTATTGATAATAAATTACTCAATAATAGTTGTATGTACAAACCTTATTAGTATTCATAAATTTGATTCCCTAAAAAAATATAGTAATTTTTTATTGGTTAAAAAAGGAATGAAATTTAGGTAAAAGTATAAATTAGAAGTTGGAATATTGGATGGGAGACATTAGTTGTTGCCTGTTGGCCGAAAGTGGTTGGGACTCCAAAATACAAACCAAATTAATTATAAAATTGTTAGTTACCATGGTATGACAGAGCAATGAGTAGTATGATGGCCGAAACATCTCCATTAACTAAATGGTGGAGAGTTTAACTCTCTCCAACCTCGTTCAAAGTGTGCAATTAGAGCAAATTTTGATTTGAGTGCGTACGCCCGAGACATTAGACAATCAAGATGAATGTAATGGCTGGTACATTCAAGTATAGAGGACGACACGAGATTTGATGGTTCAATATTGGTTGGTATGGTACGATATTTAAAACCCTGGTTCTGTTAACCATTAAACTAGGATGTAGTGAAAGAACCAAGCTCTAAGCATGAAAATACTCAGCCCCGCCCCTTTTGTTTAAGGGCTTAATTGGCCTTAAGTAATAACATATGTAATACTTTAAATTAAAGAGTTATTGGTTTAATTAAATTTCTAAAGTAAATATAATAAGTTTTATAAAAAGTCCTTCATTTGAGTTTGGTGTGCTTTCGGGCTAAACTTAAGCCATGCTCGAGCCTCAAAATTAGGCTCGAGCAATTCAAAATTGAGACCAAGTAATACCAATAATTTAAGGGACTGAGCTCGAACCCATCCAACCCCTTTATACCCCTACATCAAATTGTAGTCTATCACATCCTAAATATAGGAGTCCAATTGCTATGGTTTGGCCAAAGTCACAAACAGTCACCCAAACTTGGCGTTTATGGATAAGACTTGCCATTGATGATAAGTGTGTATATTATTTTTTTTTTTACATTTTTTTAAGGTAATCATAATATTTTCATGAAGAATCAGTCATAAGGGCTTCAGACAGTCGAAGCAGGAACAGTAAACTTCATTCTATTTGGCCAAATAAATCCTTTGACATAAAAACAAGGCTATGTGAGCCGCAAAGTTCACGAATCTAGGAACATAAAAGAAACCACTTGAAGCGAAAAAACAGAAACAAAGCGATTACCCAAATTTGGACTTGTATCCTGTGAAAATGTTCCAAAGTGTTATATTGTATTGTGATTTCATGATTTTTTTGTTCTTATATTGCCCATAACATATAGGGATGACAATAGATAAAATGTCGATAGCATGATGCTAAAACAGCATCATGTCCATCATGTTAAATACTCAATTTATATCCTATTTACGATCCATTGATTTTACAATTTTAATATCTATATCCTATATATTTTAAAGTGCGTAGGATATAATAAAATCTACATATCCACTACATATTCAAATAATAAAAAATAGTAATTCTATAACTGAGTACCATTATAAACAATTAAAATTTGTTGCAAAAAAAAATAACATCTATAATAAAAATAGAAATCGGCTTAGTCACAAATAAACTATAAAAAATTTATCCAAATCAAATTAGTGATATGAGCACGTACTTAATAGTAAGCGTACTACTTTGTGAAGAAAAAGTGGAAAACTTATGTGAAGCTTCGCCCTAGCCATCTTATCTTTAACACTTAACTGCAATTACAAGAAACAAAGTCAATTATATTATTTGGTAAATTATTATATTGCTCTTAGTACGCACACACACACACATACACACACATGTGAGTAGGATGTGGAGTGGATAGGCCTAAACCCTCATCCTATCTACCATCCAATAGGTACAAAAAAAATAAAACTCACATCTGCTCTAAATTTATTTAATTGTAAAAAAAAAATCTTATCCATTGGATAGGATATATCAGGTTATCCATCAAGAAAAATATCTGTTGATATCCCTAATGATGCATAGAGTACGGCTTGATACTGTAATTGGTTCCAAAATTTCAGTTTTTTTGGGGGGTGGGGGGCGGGGTTGGTTTATTTCAACTTTATATATTGAGGTTTGAAATTTTGGCTTGATGATAATATCTTGGTGCACTTACAAATCACGGTTAAGGTGCTAACACAAAATTTTAAGTATAGTATACATTTATTAAAAAGAGAAAATATATGTTAGAGAAGGGGGTGTGGGGATAGGATGCTGGTTTTGCCAATCAAAGTATGAAAGTGCTTTGAGAATATTCTTCTTTTTTTTTTTATTATGCCTTGAGAATATCCTTTTTTATTGCGCCTTGTTTCAAAAATTTATAAACTTCATAGTGTTTCCATTTTTTTGTTTCAAAATTAACTAGTATATTACAAATTTCATTCAAACTGAATACCTTCATCAAGGGGAAGCATGTTCTCTATTGTATACTTTTAGATCTACACTTAATGTTGTTTTTTTAAAAAAAAAAAATCAAAAACATCTATACAATATAAGGGTTGAGGTATTGATATATAAATAAAGGGGGAAATGTCTATTTTTTTAGAATAAAAAAAGCACCTGAATCAACATTATGATATTATAAGATGAATGGAGAGATCGAGATTTGAACTCCCCACCTTTTTCATGTATATTCCTCCAGCTCTTTAGCCACTCAACCAAAAGGTTAGGATTACACTTAATATTCACTACTAAAAAAACCAACTTTTCCAACGGTCTGACCGTTGGAGAATAACCAACGGCTTAAGCCGTTGGACAAAGAAAAAAAATTTCCAACGGCTTGACCGTTGGAGAAATTAAGAGATTGAAAATAAGATGGATTTCCAACGGCTTTAGACGTTGGAATTAAGTATAATGATTTTAAAGTTTTTTCCAACGGCCTAAGCCGTTGGAAATAAAGTTATAGAAATCAGCGTTTTGACTAACTTTGAAATTTTTGAAAACTTGAATTATTTCCAACGGCTTAAGCCGTTGGAAAATGAAGTAATAGAAACCATGGCTTTTAGTAAGTTTGAAAATATTTATTTAAAAGTTGTTTCCAACGGCCTAAGCCGTTGGAAAATGAAGGTAAGAAAGCAGCTCTTTAGGTAAGCTTGCAAAGTTTGAAAATGAATTATTTCCAACGGCTTAGGCCGTTGGAAAATGAAGAACAAGTTTGAAAATCATGTGTTCCAGTAAGTTAGAAAATTTTGGCGAATTTTGATTTTTAAGTTAAAAAACATATGATTGAAGTTTTTTCCAACGGCTTAAGCCATTGGAAAATGAAGTATGAACAAGCATCATTTTAATTAAGTTTGAAAATTGTTAGAATTTTGAATTATTTCCAACGGCCTAAGCCGTTGGAAAATGGAATTTGAAAACGCACCGTTTTACGTGGAAATTTGTAAGGGCTGGAAATTATTTCCAACGTCTTAAGCCGTTGGAAAAATTAAGTTCAAAACGCACCATTTAAATTATTTGTTTCCAACGACCAGGGCCGTTGGAAAAGGCGCAATTAAATCCCCCCCCAGCTCGCGACTTCTTCTTCCCCGTTTGCTTCTGCCTTCGCTCTCTGTACTCTCTTCCTTCGCTCTCTCTCCACACGCACACACAGCACCTTCCTCAAGTCTCCCAGGGCTGGATTAACATCGCTCAGAGGCTGATTTCTTGGATCTGGCGGTCTAACTTGTAGATCTGTAGGTAGGTGTGAAGATTTTTCGTTTTGTTCGTTTCGGGTTAAAATTTTTTTGTTTCGATTTTCATGGTTTTTTGTTTAATAACTCTAATGGGTGTAATTTTTTACTTGTTCTAGCAGATTGGAAGGAAGAAAGAACGCATTTGAAGGAAGGATTTTGAGGTATTTTCGTTTATTACGTATTTTTATAATTTTTTAAATTATTTATCCGAAAAATGCTTTAAATATTTCTTATATGATTTGAAGTGGTTCATGGTTGGATGTGAAGATTTGCTAGAACACCCATTAGAATTTTTAATTTTTACCCATTTTGGTAATTTTTTTATTATTTTCGGGTTTTTAGGGTTAATTTTACAGTTTTAGTTTAATTAATAATATTTAACTGGGAATATGTTTATAAGGTTTTAAGTTTTGGAATTAGTAGAAACGTTGAAAGTAGTTATACTTAACTAAATTTGTTTGATTAAAATTTACCTTTAATAAAATATGTGTCAATAATAAGAATATTAATAACAAAAATAATAATAATAATAGTATTTTGAATAATAATAATAGTAATAACAGTAATAAAAATAATAATACTTATACTAAGAGTAGTAGTACAATAATAATAATATTTAATAATAATAATAATAATAGTAATGGTAATATTAATAATACTATGTAAAAATAATAATTAAAATAGTAATTATTGTACAAAGGTATGAGCTAAAATAATCATGCATAATATTAATTAAAATAAGTATTATGAAACTTAGATTACTATAATAATAATTATAATAATAATTATTTAAATAATGATGTATTGTTCGATGACAACAAAGACAATAATAATATGACTACGAATAATAATAATAATAATTATATTTATAATAATAAGAATAATATTATTATAATAATAATATTAATCATAATAATAATTATTATTATTATAATTATTAAAATAATTACTATTATACTAAGAGTGGTAGTAGTAATAATAATAGTAACAATAATCATAATAATGGCTAATTAAAATAATTATTATGAAACTTAGATTACTATAATAATAATTATAATAATAATTATTTAAATAATGATGTATTGTTCGATGACAACAAAGACAATAATAATATGACTACGAATAATAATAATAATAATTATATTTATAATAATAAGAATAATATTATTATAATAATAATATTAATCATAATAATAATTATTATTATTATAATTAATAAAATAATTACTATTATACTAAGAGTGGTAGTAGTAATAATAATAGTAACAATAATCATAATAATGGCTAATTAAAATAATTATTATGAAACTTAGAATACTATAATAATAATTATAATAATAATTATTTAAATAATTATGTGTGGTTGGAAGAGAACAAAGACAATAATAATATGACTAATAATAATAATAATAATAATTATTATTATTATTATAATAATAAACCCAACAAGAGTAGTAATAATTATAATAATAATTATCTATACTATGGATGGAATGCCTTCTTATGCTTTGTATATTTTGGAGTTATTAATATTTGGTGTTGAATTTGCTCTCGGATTTAATGTGCCTAATCAGCATGAGACATGAAACATTATGTTTGCAAAATTTGAAAGATGTGGGCTTTTTGGTTGACATGCATTAGAATGTCGCACTTATTGAACTCACACACCCTAAACACTTAAGTATGTGGGCTTATTTGAAAGATGTGGGCTTTTTGGTTGACATACCCTCCCAGGCCTTACCCTCATGAATAAAAGAGTAAATTAAGTAAAAGAAGTATGGTCAAGCCATACAGAAGTAAACCACTATAGCTGTGTTAGAGGTACCTAGATGATAGTTCTTAGAACTATAGATGAGTAGTAGAAAAAATATTAATACTTATTGAGTGAAATATCAATGCATGGAATTAATTATAATATGTGGTCTATTAATATATAATTTCCATTGGTAGGACTACATGGAACAAGAACGTAGTTGGATGTATAGTTGTCATTATTTACCTGGGCGAGTTGGGTACAAGAAGGAGTGGGAGACAGGGGTTGAGCAGTTCATAACATTTGCTTGTAGTAATCCAGGTCATATGGATGGGAACAAAATTCGTTGCCCATGTCGGAGATGTAAAAATTTGAGGTTTAAGGATTGTGATGATGTTAGAGTGCATCTATATAAGTGCGGATTCATGCCTTCTTACACTAACTGGACAGCTCATGGGGAGCCGTTTAAGGACCCGTCAGATCAGCAGTTTGATAATTGTGGTTCGTATGAGCATGCTAAGGGTAGTTCACCTGTAAACCCATATGCTCGAATGATTTTTGATGCAGTTGGACCAAGTTCCCATCAGAATTTTACTGAGGTCCATGAACAACCTAATGAAGGCTTTAGACGGTTTTCTAATTTATTGTACTCGGCGACTACACCTCTTTGGGATGGATGTGAGACACATTCTGAGCTATCTGCTGCAGTTCGTTTGTTAAACCTTAAAGCAGAATATCATATACCAAGAGGGTGTTATGATGGTATTGCCACCTTGATGAAAGAAACACAGCCAAGTGACAGCAAGATGCCGTCGAATTGGTATGAGAAGAAGAAATTAGTTTCACAACTTGGTCTTACGCATCTAAAAATTGATGCTTGTGTTAACGACTGCATGTTGTTCTGGAATAATGATAAAGATGCTACACAGTGCAAGTTTTGTGGTGAATCGCGGTTTAAGCCGAGAAAAGGTGGACGGGGTAAAGATAGACCAAGAAAGACCATGCACCATTTACCACTAGCTCATCGTCTTCAGCGACTATATGCTTCACTTTCAACTGCAGAGCACATGAGGTGGCACAGTGAGCATCGATCCGAGCCAAATGTTTTAAAACATCCTTCAGATGGGGAAGCATGGAAACATTTTGATTCCACTTACCCATGGTTTGCCGCAGAGCCCCGAAATGTTCGCCTTGGTGTATGTTCTGATGGTTTCATTCCGTTTGGAAACTCTGGTAAACAATATTCATGTTGGCCGGCCATCGTAACTCCATATAATTTGCCACCGTGGATGTGTATGAAGAAACCATATATGTTTTTGACTTCATTGATACCGGGCCCTCAGAGTCCATGCCAGAACATTGACGTCTATTTACAACATCTTATTCATGAATTGAACCAGTTGTGGGAAGATGGTGTCCAAACATGGGATGTATCACTTAAACAGAATTTTCAGCTCCGTGCTTCAATTTTATGGACCATCAATGACTTCCCCGCTTATGGGATGTTGTCAGGTTGGATGACTCATGGGAGATTATCTTGTCCTATTTCCATGGAGCAAAGTAAAGCCTTCCAGCTTGAGCACGGGAGGAAAACTTCATTCTTTGATTGTCATCGACAATTTCTCGAGTTGGATCACCCATATAAAAGAAACAGAGTTGGCTTTAAGAAAGGAAAAATTGAAAAATCATTGCCTCTTGAGCGTCTTCCGCCTGAAAAAATATTTCAACGTATCTCAAATTTGCCATCTGTAGTTCAGAATGGAGAGGTTTTAACCATACCAGGTTATGGTAGGATGCATAATTGGTCAAAAAGAAGTATTTTCTGGGAGTTGCCTTACTGGAAGAATAATTTAATCTGCCATAATTTGGATGTGATGCATATAGAGAAGAATGTGTTTGACAATATATGGAATACAGTGATGGACGTGAGGAATAAAACTAAGGACAACATGAAGGCTCGTAAGGACATTGAGATGTTGTGCAGTTGATCAGAGCTAAATTTAATTCCTCCAGCCGACGATCGAGCATTTAAACCCAAAGCAACATTCACACTAAATTCACATCAGAGAACTGATGTGCTCAATTGGGTTAAAACACTTAGACTCCCAGACGGGTATGCAAGCAACCTTGGGAGGTGTGTTGACAGTAATGTAAGTCATATGTCTGGAATGAAAAGTCATGATTGTCATGTAATGATGCAGAGGCTCCTCCCAATAGCCCTTCAAGCGATACCTGAAAATATATGGAAACCGTTGACTGAGTTAAGTCAATTCTTCCGTGATTTATGTTCTCCAGAGTTAGATGTGAATCACATGGTGGAGTTAGAAGCAAATATTCCAGTAATACTCTGCAAGTTGGAAAGAATTTTTCCACCTGCTTTTTTCGATTCGATGGAACATTTGCCGGTTCACCTTCCTTATAAAGCCAGGGTTGGAGGACTCGTTCAGTATAGGTGGATGTACAAGTTTGAATGTTGTATGCATGACCTAAAAATGAAGGTATCAAATAAGGCTCATGTAGAGGGTACAATTTGTGAAGCGTATCTAATTGAGGAGACCTCAACATTTTGCTCTCACTACTTTGAATCTCATATTCCACATATGGCTACTAGAGTACCTCGTAATGATGATGGGGAACAAAGACAATATGATGAATCGGTGTGGTCTATCTTTAGATATCCGGGTCGTCCATATGGTTTCTCGAGATATCGATATCTTGATGACAATGAATTGAGGGTTGCTACTGCATATGTCTTACTGAATTGTAAGGAGGTGAAGCCGTACCTCGAGTAAGTGACATAACACATAAGTGCTTTATATATTCTACTCTAATAATAGACGATTTTCTTCCTTTATACACTTGCATAATCTAGGTACACACTAAACGACCTTTATGTATATCTTCTAGTTTGTTTGTTGAGGAAGTGCATATGCATATACCAAATATACCAATGTCAGACCTGGATGTCTACATTGAGAACCACTTTGCTACATGGCTTAGAAACTATGTAAGTTACCTACACTTTAATCTAATGTCATATTTTGCTTCTCAAGGGAAAGAAATATTCATAAACTTGCTGATATGTAACTAGGTGAATGATGTGCGCAACAATATCATGGACCGCTTCTTATGGGATGTTGGGTGCGGGCCATCACGTCGTGTTGAGACTTGGCCTGTTTATTTCATAAATGGGTACAAGTTCCACATTAGTGACTGGGGTCGTGACAAAGCAACATTTAACAGTGGCGTTTGCATAAGGACTTCAGGATCAAGTGAGGTTGAATGTGATTTTTATGGGGTTTTAGAAGAAATCATTCAACTCGAATATCCTGGATGGCCACAGAAACATGTTGTATTGTTTAGGTGTGCATGGTTTAACCCTACTCCAGATCGTGGCACTCGGGTGCATAAACAATATGGTTTAGTTAAGGTTCATGATAGTCGCCGATATGGGAAGTTTGACCCGTTCATTCTTGCCTCCCAAGCTGATCAAGTTTACTACACCCATTACCCAACAAAGTCACATGAAAAAATAGGGTGGTTAGCCGTTTTGAAAATCAAACCTAGACGCATCGTTCATTATAATGTTAATGACATCGATGATGCATTTCAGGAAGATTTTCAAGGTGGCCTGAATAATCCACCCATAATTATGGATGACCCAATCGAGAATTTAGCTGAAACAGGAGTGGGGGAAGCTGTAGATGATGACCTGCCGAACAGGGAAGAAACTTTGGAACATGACGATGAATCTGACGAAGAGGACGCCATTGAAGCAAGTGATGAAGAAGATGAATTTGAATCTGGGGAAACTGAGAATAGCGATTTAGAGGCACAATCAGAAGACGATGACGTCCATTGACTTTCATGTTAACGTGCAATTACTTATAAAATGTAATGTGAACGTGGAATAACTTGTAATCATAATATGAGTACGTCTAAATTGACTGTGATGGGTGCATGTTCGAGAGCAATACTATTGGCCATAATTAATATTTGTAAAATTTTGTAAGGTTTTTAATCAAATTGCAGATGCCACCTAAAGGAGATGCGACGTATACACGTCGCCCAGGGAAAGGCCTACTTCAGGAATTCAAAGAAGCGATAGCAGAGCCACTTTCCAGACATGAAAGGGGAGGCCAATCGCATTCCCGACATTCAGCTTCACGGCCTATAATAAAAGAAGATGTTCTTCCACATCCCACCCCTCGTACGGATGATATTGGCATTCCTCCACTTGGCCGTAGTGCTAGTCGATCGACTCATGCACGTACACCTTCATCCGATAGAGGGAATTCCATTGGCCAGTCAGCGGTATCCGAAGCCCCGCATCAGGGTCGTTTACAGATCACACCTCACGGTAACACGTAAGTAATGTATCATTTCAAAGAAGAATAGTTTATGTTACATGCAGTTCATTATCTTCCAATGAAAACAAAATTTATTGTTTTCAAACATGCATTCCATATAGCTTCCTTCCATCAAGAGCAACACGGATGGTGACTAGATGCTTCACGACACACTTCAAGGGACATCATGATTGGACGAGCGCAAGCCCAGCAGATATTCAGGCGTGGTGGCGCGTATTTGAGGTTTGCACTTAAAGTACACATTGAATTTTCAGCTTTACAAATCATGTAGATAACTATTAGACTCCTTATATTTTATTTTATGTCTAGGGTTTATGTGAGTGGGATCCAACCCACCATAATGAGGTATATCGCGTTTGGCATATGATGGCAGCTAATCATTACAGAGGGACGCTGGGTGACATTCGACGCGAGAAAAATCCTGAGAAACGGCGAGCACGGGCATCATTTATGACTGACGCACAGTATGCAGCCATGGAGGAATGGTGGGCTACACCGGAGTTTCAGGAGAAATCGTCGAGGGGTAAGACAATACGAGCATCATCATCACAGTCGTCTAACTCTACTGGTGGATGCAGTGCTACTTATGCAGGAGGATCTGTTTCAATTACAGAACACCGAGAGCGAATGGTAAACGTTACGAAACTATTTAACACATAATTCAACTTATTTATGGTGTAATAACTTTATTCATACTAACGACCAATGTAGCATGAAAAAGATCCGGAGAAGAGGGACCCTGGCTTGTTCAAGGTTATACAGCAAACTTATAAGAAAAAGAGCGGGGAATACGTCAACAGCCGTACTGAAGAAGTTGTGGTAATAATCATGTTATATTAAATTACATTTTCACATACCAATAAATATCGACTTACTAATAAATTTCGTTGTACCCTTATGAAAGCGAGGGTAACTGTTGAGATCGAGGAACAAACACAGCAAATGGAAGAGGAAGGTGCCGTACATGACATTGATGAGGCAGCGATAATGAGTGCAGCTGCAGGTGGAAGGAAGAAAGGGCATGTATTTGGGCTTGGATCAGAACAACATGTTGTACTTGGACGATGACGACCAGGGAATATTCCTGCAGCACATGTTGATGTCACTCAGATGTCGGAGTTCACTGAACAAGTTGAGCGAGTGGTTGCGGAGCATACGGCACAACAAGCATCATATTATGAGCGGAAGTTGGAGCGACTGAATAGGAGACAACAAGCGGAGCTGGAGTACATATGTCAACGAGTTGGAATTCCTCCGCCCGCGCACCCAGACAATGATCTTGATGCCTCGGGATCCGATGATGACTAGATTCAGGTATATCACTTTACTTTCTGTGTTCATCAACAAACAAACACTTTTTAGGAGTAATAGAAGTATGCAATTTCAATTATATATGTTTATATGTGGATTGTAACCATATTTGTGTCATGATATTGTAATTTCAATTGTGTATGCTTTTATGTGTATGTTATAACTATATTTTATGATATGATTCTGTACTTTCATTTATGTATGTTTATATTGAGATTTACAACTGCATTTATGCACGTGCACCGGTTCAGAATGTGATTATATACGATATAATAATTTTGAACCGCCTAAGCCGTTTGACGTTTAATGAAACGCATTCGAAATGGAATTGGAATATACTAAATATAAAAAGCCTACTTTCCAACGGCCTTGGCAATTGGAAACCAAAAAAATTTCCAACGGCCTTGGCAGTTGGAAAAATAAAAAAATTTCCAACGGCCTTAGCAGTTGGAAACTAAAAAAATTGAAAAATAAAGAAGAGCCGTTGGAAAATTTCCAACTGCTCAAATTCCAACGGCTGCCAGTTGGAAATTCCAACGGCTGTTATTTTAACCATTGGAAAATTGACTTCCAACGGTGGGTTTTCCAACGTCTAATTTCCAACGCGAAGCCGTTGGAAATGGCCGTTGGAAAAAGTGTGTTTTTTAGTAGTGATTGTTATGCTTGCAATATTAAGAGTCCAACAGTTCTAGATCTAAGTTGATGACTATAAACAATTTAGCTTAATTCATGAAACTAGACACATTTTAAGATCAAACCATAGTCGATTGGGATTTTTTTTTTTTTTTTTTGGTTTATGACCTACTGTGTTCGTAAGTCCCAACTGAGTCTCGATCATTAACCTGAATTGAACTAACCCACTTTATTGAGCAAACTACTAAGGAAGGATATTCATATAATATTGATTGGCTATCTAAAACCAAGATTAACTTCTCATTGATCTATTACTTCTACTAATTTTGTTGTATGTAGTTTCCCATCGTTTTGGGGAACTTCTGATCCGTGGTCGGCAATCCCTTAGTTATGACTTGAGATGTCCCGGGGAACTTCCAAAGGTGCTGGTATGCCCCAGTTCACGTAAGCCTAAAAGCATTGACATTTTTATAAAACAAATTTTTTAATCAAAATCTATTATAATCTATTACAAAATAAGGATGAGTATAAATTATCCTAAACCTAAAAGTAAAATGGTTTATTGCGTAAAATTTGAAAGACCTCGGTTGCAAGTAATCAACTTTTCAAATGCCTAGTTTATATAAAATGTTGCACCATTCTTCAAGAACTTGGGTTTCACTAGTAGGTGTTTTTTTCTTGCATTGCCATCACACCAACTAATGAGGGACTTTTATCAAACAATTTTACACAGTCATATAATAGATAATTATTAAACCATTTAAATAAGTCTTGCACAAAATTCTCTTCTAATTAAAATAAAATTATAATTAAGCTTTCTAGTCTGCGCTTCTATAAATTCTAGCATTATTTCATAATGAAATGTTAGAGTTCAAGTAAAAATAATTATAGCGCATAGAAACTAGAAAAGCCAACTTACAAATTTGATGTGACTGATTCTAGTTGATGCAGAACTATGCAATGACTTAATTAAAATTAATCTATCACTTAACTGTTTAACACGCTCATAAATTTTTAAAATATATTGTAAATTTACCATTATTATTCCCAAAAAAAGGTGTACAAATGACAATGTGACACTTTGAGTCAAAGTGGCAGATAGGCTTGACAATTATATAACACAGAGTCAAATTAAAATCATGAAACTGATCTCCGCCGTATCTCATTTCTTTCTTCTATCTAGCTATAGTAGTTTCGCCCTCCAAATCAATTTGAACCATATATTAAAATGCATTGTCCCTTTCAATTTGTCACCATCAAAATCTAACTTATAGCAATTTCGGCCTAAAAGCAAATTTCCACTTGTTTTATGCCTGTCCATGCGTGACATTTAAGCCAACTTGTCACCGTTTTGCTGGGGTCCTGGCTTGCTTACGGCTAGGGCAAGACAAGTTTATTTTGCTTCTACAAATTCAAACTGATCTCCAAATTGATGATTCAAAGGACGGTTGGTGGTGGAGTTTTGGTACACAAGGCTCCTTCCCAGTGAAGACTTTTGGTAAGAGAAATTGACAAAGTCATTCTTCCGAACATTTGAAGGAAATCATCGAGCACCAAGGCAGGAATCGCTAATTTAACTGTTACTAAGTCACATTTTTCTAGTGATGATAGATTCTTCAAAGGGTTAATGTCTGTGTTTGGAGAGCAATTTAAGACTGACTACCAAAAAAGCAACATGTGGTGCATCATAATGCTAATATGGGCAATTCTCCATGCTAGTAAGATGTGGACACAACATGCAATTGGTGGCAAGTTGATAATTTATCAGCCTTGAATATTTTGAATTATTGAGTTAGGAGTCGAGACCTCGTCTAAACAAAGATGAATAGAAAGGTTGGGAGGCAGTGTGCTTCATTGCTATATGGGCTCTTTGGAGAAGAAGGAATAGGGTCTTATACAATGAGGTATAAAGCGATGATTGTCAATTATAAAAAATAAAAAAAAACTATATAGTCTGAAATTATTAGAAGATGAACACTTTATAGTTTAAATTAAGATTTTAGAAGTTGTTGCAGGACAATGTAAAAAAAGTAGAGGACAAGGTATATATTTCTCGAGCAGATGGAACAACGTGTAATATGACCTAAACTTTGGGGAATAAATTGCAATTAACCCTTATTCCTTGCTCTAGCAACTTGCTTGAGCTTTTCTCTTGTACTTACATTATATATGATGCTATTGTTAAAGAGAAGGGGCAACTTACAATAACCCTTAGTTTGCCCTAACTTACATTTTACCTCTCTTATTTTTAAAAACCTACACTTTGTCCCTTATTTCTTTTACACTATCAGATAATAAATTCTGAAACCGTAATTTAAACTTTACAATAGTCATTCTCTAGTAGTTTCAATCTCTCCAATATTTTTTTTATAATTAATAGACATTTTAGCTTACCAATTTTTCTCTCAGCCAATGCATTTTCTTCCATGTAAATGCAAATCATCATTTTTTTAATGTCAATCAACTATGACCAAATATCAAAATTTTTAAAATTACTAGAATATAATTAACGGCAGTTTAAATTGGGATTTTAGAAGTTGTTGTCAAACAATATAAAATAAGTAGGGGGTAAAGTATAGATTTTTTGAAAATAGAGAAAGTAAAATATAAATTAGGAAAGACCATAGGAATTTTTTGTAATTTCCCCAAGAAAAAAAAATTCAAAGCTTAGTTATTCATTGGTTGACGCAGACAATTCATGAAATTAGACCTAATTAAGCTGCATTAAGCATGAGATATTACAATTAGTGTTTGAGTTTAGAAAAAAAATACATATTGATATTTTTTTTTATTTCAGCAGCTTGGAAAAGAAAATTACTATATTTAATAAATTATCAAAAACTTTTGAAATCTTAAACGTAAAAACGTTTTTAAGAATATATATATATATATATATATATATATATATATATATATATATATATACGGAGTTTCTGCTTACAAAGTAATTGACTTAAATTACTGAATTATGACCAAGCATACGAATCATCAAATACTTGTGTTTTCCTTTTTTTTGAAGCGTCATCAGATGCATACATTTTATTAGCAATAAAAAGAAGTCAAATGATAATTACATTAAAGGTCAGGTTGGAAATGGCCGCCAGTGGGTGCCTACAAAATCAAGGTTGATGGAGGAATGGAGGGCTCAGCTAGAACGGTGGGTGTGGGCGTGATATGCCGAAATGATCAGAAGGACGTGACGTGCGTGCGTTTTGCTGTTCATGCATTATTTAAGTGGTGATATATCTCTGTTTGGAAGCATTAGCGATAGTGTGGGTTTGAAGAAATTAGCTGGCTATGCTGGATTAGCATCTATCATTATCGTGTCAAATTCATCAATTTTAATTTCAGAACTGAGTAAAAGGAATACTCATTTATTATTTTTTTTTTGGGGGTTCTTATAGATGAAGCCCAATTTGTAGAAAGTTTTTTTTTTTTTATTGTTTGTTCTCTTTTATTTGACGTTCTAGGAATGGGATGGCTCATTCCCTTGCTCGTTGGGGTGATCGATTGATTGGTCGATGGTCATGGGAGGGACCATACTAAATTGGCTATCATGTGCTTTGAGCTTTGATTAATGAAATGAGATTCTTTTGTCTAAAAAAAATGATATAGAATGTAAAATCATATATGCTAAAACATTAAGCTTGACAATATGTTTGGGAATAGTGTCAGGTTGTCTCCATGAATTTGGCCTAATGACTAAAACATTAGAGGACATATGAGGAGGTATAGGGTTTGAACCTAGTCTCCTCATGTCCTTTTACAAAATATAACACAAAGTTAATACCGTTATTTTTCTAAGTTATAAAAAAGCTGACATTCCCTTTTTTTCACTTAGACTACTAATACATATTCTCTTGTATACTTGTAAGCACATTTGTTAATACAAAAAAACAAAATTAAGTGTCACGCTACTATAATTTTTTTCTTGCGCTACCCGCTTCATTTGTTTCAAATGATATTTTTGACCTAAAGCTTTTAGGATTCGGCATTTTCACTGCTCGACAATGTTCACCCTTGCTATTGTGCTCCTTTTTCTATTGAAACCCGACTTGCTCTCGTGCTAGAGGATGTCCAATTATGTAATAGGTCCTCTGTTTGTCGATAATGATATCCTTTGGTCATCAAAGTTTAAAATAAAGTATTTTTGCCACTTTATTCCAATAAAGACGAAAAATGTTCTAAACTTTTAATTTTCATGTTTCACTCACCCAAACTTGCATGAGTTACAATTGAGATTGCATAATGTACTTAAATCTCAAATCAATTTGGTTATCAACATTTATGAAACATTTTCATTTTTTCAAAATTTTTAAATTGATCATGACTTAATTTTGAATTCACCTAGTAGACTACTAATACCAAAACTGGTTCTAATACGAGTTCATGCATAACTTGATTAGCAATAATCTTTTCAAGCCTGACAAACAATCTTCTCAAAATTCTTCTATTTCTTTCCATCATACTTGTAAACAGAGGACGGCTTCTTCTTAATTCGAATTTCCCCAACATCGTAACCTGACATCTGTTCAATATAGCATTAACTTTATTTCTTTAATCTTCACCGAAAAAAATAATATGTATATGTATATTTTACACAGACCATGTGAGAAGATCAAATAATATTTGGGTAAACCAAGTGGTTTATATAAGCTTATTAATTTTGTTGAGGGTTTGCATGCAAAGCGACTAGAATATTAGAGAGTTGATAGCAAGTTAATGAATGAGGACAAAAAGAAAGGCAAAAACTTATATGAAGCACATGCTGGGCGGTGACAAACCATGCATTGACTTTTTTGTTTTTCTCTGTTTTTTTTCTTTTTTATACCCACAAGGAAAGGAAGGAAAAGAAAGATTGAGAGGGAATGGAGGAGGCACAGTGACGGAAAACCTATATGTGACAGATAACATATATTACGGATAAATTTGGGTCGTCCGTAACATCTATCGTCCGTCACATAGTTCAAATCCCACAATGACAAATCGCATTAACCGTATTTTTTAGCGGTGAACATGGGTTGGGTAAACCCAAAATCTAATCTAAATCACCTCCATTGAATTGAATAAAAATATATCATGGTTCACGAGTTAATCCCACATATAAGAGAACGGACGATTTTTTAGTTGGTTCTGATTCCATATAAAACCAACATGAGATGAAACCGAACTCGAGGTAAATATAATTATATAATAAAAATTATAGTATTACTAATATATTCATATATATATATATATATGTATTTATTTGAAAAATTATAATGGTCATCTTGTGTTTTTATATTAAATCCTTAAATTGATGTCTCAAATTGAAATAACATAGAAGTTGTGGGATCATTTATGAAATTTTTCCATATTCACTTGAATCACTTTGCTTATTAGACCGGCTACTTTTAGGTCATTTTGCTTTCAAGCTCTCAACTCCAAACTACTCTCTACTACACAATCCTCATGTTTTTTTATTTATGAGCCATATAAAACTAAAAATTCATGACATCAACATATTTTAAGCCAATTCGTTTTAACTTAAGTCAACTGACTTATTTTTATTTTTACATCTTTTTTGCCTAAAACCAATTTCATTTGAAAGCCAATATTATGTAGAGGCAGTAATCCATTTGAAAATAAATTTTTATGATATTATTAAATTTTTATGAATTTTTATTTTTTAATACCTTAAAGTAAAAAAAAATATATAAAATTGAGTAAGATTACAAAAAAATTTATTTTCACTAGATTATTGCAACTACATAATATTTTGTGTTAAATAAAATTATTTTTGTGTAAAAAGTATGTAAGAATAAAAATAAATTATTTTGAAGTCATTTGACTTAAGTTAAAATGAATTTGGTGTTTATGTTTTGATACTGAAAAAGATGGTTTTAAAGGTCCAGTTTTCCATATTGAATGTTGTTTCTATGTAAAAATTGCTGGAAGGAAGTAAACTAGTTGAAATGGAAGATGCTTTACAAATAACTCTTTTGAACCATTTTAGTAATAACATTATTTTAAACTTTTTTGAATGTGTCTAAGTATATGTATTTAAATGTTAATTTAATTATAAATTATGTTAAATATTTCATAAATTGGTTATAAATGCAATTTTATAGGTAAATGATATAAAAAAAAAAACCCAAAAACTAAAACCAAAAAACCCATAATCATGATTCTAGTTCTATTCGGTTCTCGATTCTTGAGTTAGATAGAAAAATTTTGAAATTAAAGTCATTTCAAATTGGTTTAGTTCCACCATAATACCAAACAAACTCGAACGATGCTCACCCCTAATATTTCTAAAGACCACTATTAGATAATGAGAAGAAACACGTATATCACTATTTGTATTTTATTTACCAACTTTCTAACAGCCCTCTTCATGGGCTTATAAGAACAAATAATTTTGGAAAAGTATTAGAATTATTTATAAGAATGGTGGCAGTATTAAACCCCACATTAACAATCCGAGATTGCTATCATCTTTGCCACAATAGAGCCGTGTAGTGAGCATAGAGCGAACTATTCTTTCGCTTTTTGCTTTGACCTTGTGCTTTTTGGGTTAATGTGTCAGTAGTAAAAAATGTTATACGAGAAATTTAAATGAAAAAAAGAAAATGTTCTACGAGAAATTGTTCCATAAATTACCTTAAAAAATGCAATCCTTTTTTATTTTTTATTTTTTTGATACACGGAAGCATATACAAAATATAGGTATTAGAGAGCTACTAAAAAAGGCGTGAAGAGAAATATGCACGTGAAAAGTTAAAACCTGATCTTGGATAGGGGTGTCTGAACACGCAACCATTAAATTACAGTCTTGTAAATACAATCCATCCTTTCTAGTCTGAAGAGGGATATGCCTGGGAAGAGTTAAACGCTAATCTTAGATGAGGGTGTCCGAACACATAACCATTAAGTTGTGGTGTTGCAAATACAATCCATCCTTTCTAATTTCTTTGTAACATCAATGTGTGAAGACTTAGGCCTGAGGTTTTCTTTTAATTTTTTGTATCATAAAAATATCTGTGATTGTAACTGACACTTGTCAAACTTTACTAACTGAATTTAATTTTGTTCATCAAAATTCAGGGTTTAATTTGTAATTTTCTAGAAAATACTAAAATAAAAAGTTTTTAAAAACAAGGAGCTAAATTCTTAAAAAGTTGAACTATTTTGTAATTTTAAAATAAATGCTGTAATAAGGGTGTTAAGATGCGCAAGATTCACTACAAACAAAAAAAAAAAAGACCAATTATAAAATTAAAGATTTTAAGGTTGTTTAAACAATAATTATTACAGACAAATGATGTTGAAGGCACAAGTATGATAAATAGACTGTCATAAAAATATTTACATTTACGAAAAATATAGTACTGATTCAACTTTAGGTAAAAATTTCATATGTATTACAAGGTATATGTTCATATGTATAGAAATAAGGAAAATGTCAGCTTATTCTGAAACGAGAGGTAATCGAATCAATATTAAGATATTATGGGAAACTAGGTAAAAATATGAGGTAAATCGATTTCTGACCTGAGCTGAAAATCTACTCTAGCGTGCTTTTTGCCACCCAAGCAAAAAATAAAAGAAAATAAAATCAAGAAAAGAAAAAACAAAGTTCAGTGAATGATGAAGCAGACGTGTACGTGTATGTTACAAAAATGTTGCACAAAAAAAACTTTTTTTGGAAGAGTAAGAAAGTCAAGTATTGTCAGAGCGGGGTCGGTCAGGCTTATCGCCATTCGCCAGGATCCATCATCGTCGTGGTCTACTGCACATGCTTCACCAACAGGACACAACACCCACCACCGAGAATTCAGGATCCCCAAACAAACATTTTCACGGGTGTTACTTAAATTTTACTTCTCAACTTCTTTTTTTTTTTTTCTTTGCGATAATAGTTTCATTTTAATTTATAATATTCTCTGTCTCACAAAACTGTCTATTTTATTATTTATAACAATTAATTCACAGTTTTCTTTCATTCAAAATTTTTTATAAAAATATAGATTTTTTATGTAAAAATGGTAACTTAAAAACTCTAGCTTATAAATATAATTTTTTAAAATTTTTTAATAATACAAATTAATATAAATATATTTTGATTAAATTTTAGTAAAAAAAGGTAAAATGGTCATCTTTTACTAAATGAATGGAGTAATTAGTTATAAAACATTTAGTGGGGTTTAGTGTATGCTTATTAATAGGATTCCTCTTGTAATGTAATTCTCTCTTATATTATAATTCTAAGTATAAAAAAAAAACATATCAGAAAAAATAAAAGTAAAATTTATCTTGTTTTTATAAATATATTATAATTATCATTTTAGATTATCACTAAACGATTCTTCAAATACGGAAATATATACAAAAATTTTCGAAAGTAATAAAATAGAAAAAATAGATGTGGAGAGTTGTGGGAGATGGGAAAAAAAAAAGTTCAAAACAACTCCCTATTTATCTGGCAAAGTACAAAAAAAGTGACTGCACTTTTGGCCATAAACATATGTGGTACCATTCTTTTGAGTTGTGCCACATGTATTACTAAAGACAACATTTGATACCAAATCAAATATCAATGTTTTGAAGTGAGGCCAAATAAGTTATTAATATAACTGATGGTAGAAAGATTTTGTCAAATGTTAGAATATTCCGTTAGGAAAAAGATTATATGACAATTAAAGGATGATTATGTGGCAATCAATGATGAAATGACATGACATGAAGTCAAAAGGGGAAAAGACATTTTTTGTCATCTAATTTTATCAACTTTTCTACTTCAATTCCATTTTCCGTGCATTGATGCCAACCTGAAGTAACCAACGAACTAAGTTTAATTGTTCGATGAGAATTCTTTAGTTCTCTCGCCTGATGCTCATTGACGCACTTTCTCCAGTTCTAGATTTAGGATATCTTCGATTGGAGGTGGTGCATAACCGATTGGAGCTGCTTAAGATGCGAGTTTAATTTAAGGGTGTGAGTTTGATTAAGGTGAGGGTCCGATTAAGGTGTGGGTTCGATTGGAGGTGGTGCTAGTTCGATTAAGGGTGTGACAATGTCCTAAGCAATTGAGGATAGCAGCAGTGTCGGGTTGGGTGATTGAAGGTTGCGGTGATATCAGATCGAGCAATTAAGGGTGACGGTAGATCTGGGGTTACCATTTTGAGAGAGTTATATACCTAAATAAGACAAATGAAATATTGAAGGCCAATATAAAACATTTGAATCAAATTGGGGACTAATGGAACAATTTAAACATCTCAACTAACACATCATCAATTGCCAACTCACCCCTTCGTTAACAGGTCATCAAAACCAATGACCCAATTATAAAGTTTGGGCCAACTTTAAACTTTAGTAATGTATTTAACACCATTTAAAAAAATGATGACTAAATATATCAATGACCAAAAGTACAGTTAATTTTTTTTTTTTTTTTGTACTTTTCCAATATTTATCCTTATAGGCCGCGGGCAAAACATGGACGGTAACAAAACGGTGAATGCGTAAACACGCGACACTTGGCAAGTTCCAAGGTGGACAAAACGGAACTACTGACGTGTCATCTCCTTGGGAAATCCTCTCTCACAGAAATCCAACGGCTAAGATTCCATCGCAAAATCACACCCCACACTTCGTTGTTATATAAACCCACCACGGGCCACCTGCTTGGCCACTCTCAATCAGCAAGAGGTCCATCTGTCTCTCCAGCTTGTTAATGGCGAACATAATTCTCTCTCTAAAAGGCGCGCTAATTTCCACTGGCGTTGTATCGGCGGCGGTGATTCTGAAGCTCTCTCTGCCGTTTCTCTCCGAATTGATCGTCTCCGACGTCCCTTCCGTTTACAGCATCTTCGTCTCCTACCTCCGTCGTCCGCCTTTTCTCTACCTCCTCATCAACGGCATCATCATCACCATCGTCGCCTCGTCCAAGCTCCAACGAAAGTCCGAATATGTCTCCCACTCTCAGCACCCGTCGCCGCAGCTCGTTCCGGCCATGGTCATAATCTCCGGTGAGAAGTACAGTGAAGCCGCGGATAGCCGGATGTCAGCCGAAGCGTACACTGGATCTGGTTACGGCAAGGAGAGCGTCGTGGAGGTTGATCCGACGGCGGTTGTCCGGAGAAGCGACTCGATCGAGCTTCTGAACTTCACGAATGAGAAAGTGATTGATCGACCTTCCGTTTCCAAGAGATTCAGCCAGCGGAAACCAGTGAAATCGACCACCGAAGGTACGGTACAGTTTTCTCGTTCGTATGCGAATACGTAGATTTATACGTATAAACCACTTAGTTGGGAGGCAATAATCCGGTGTTTCGCCGCCCAGGTAAATCGTTGGGGGTATCTAAGCCGAGGAAGCTGGACACGCTAGAGAGCACGTGGAAGACGATAACGGAGGGCCGTTCGATGCCGTTAACGAGGCACCTGAAGAAGTCGGACACCTGGGAGCGGGTGCAGAAAGACGAAAATGCTCCTCCGCCACCGCTCCCGAGCAAGATGATGATGAAGAAATCGGATACCTTCCACTCCGGCAGCGACGACGAGAAGAAGAGGAGCTCGGTGGCAAGTCAGCAGGGGATGATGCTGAAAAGGGACCCTTCGCTGAGTCAGGACGAGTTGAACCGGCGAGTGGAAGCGTTCATCAAGAAGTTCAACGAAGAAATGAGGTTGCAGAGACAGGAGTCGCTGAATCAGTATCGGGAGATGATGAGCCGAGGGGTACAGTAACATAGAACTTCAGATTTTAGTTCCACAGAATTAAGAGTAGGACGTTTTTTATTTTTTATTTTTTATTTTGTTTCTAACTCAAAATGAAGAGATTTGTAGAGGGGCATTTTTGTTCACCCATTTGACTTATTTTTCGCTTCTGTTTTCTATTTTATACAAAAAATTGCCCTGTTTGTTCATTCATTTTCCAATATTGGAAGAGGTTTTCCTGTGGCAAACGTGTTTCAATATGTCTTTTTGTTGTAAAGTCTGATAAATTCTACACAAAGCATCTTAAAATCGAGAGCACAGAGCATCTTAAAGTTGGGAGCAGACAGCAAAAGTGAGAATGAGAAAGCGTCACTTTTTTAAATTTAAGTAAGTAAAAGTGTTGTAAAAATATGAGCAAGAGTGAGAGCAGTAGTTGAGAGCGAAAGTGGAAGCGCAAGAGCTGGAGCAGTGATACAAAATAGAAGAATTATGCAGCTTAGCTCCCTCCATCTCAAATCATTATTAGCAATATGTTTTATTTAGATCTGAGTTTTATTACATCATTTTAATATTTATTAATATTTTTATTACTTTATCTGTTAAATTATCATTTCAATATTTATTTTTTCATCTCTGTTGATTTATGGGCAAAATGTTAAAGCGTTAATGTGGAACCACACACAACCTTTTCCTCATTATTAATCTCCTTCTCAAACGCAAATATTTCAACCATTTTAGGAAATAAAGAATAATTTGTTTTAATTTAAAATCAACTACAGCACTAAGAGTAGAAGCTATAATGGCATTTTGCTACTTAATCTTTTTTAGTACATATATTTTGTTAAGTGATCTAATTTACTCTTAATACTATTTAAAGATCATGGTTTCAAGTCAATTCGTTTTAACTTAAATTAATTTAATCCAAAATAACTTATTTTTATTTTTTATATATTTTCTGCTTAGAACCAATTTTATTTGTAATCTAATATTATGTAGATGTAATAATGCATTTAAAATTAATTTAGTATGATTATAGAAATTATATTTTCAATGGATTATTACACTTACATAATATTTACTTTTAAATAAAATTAATAGATAATTACAATTTACCTTCTAAGGTTTAAGTGAAATTACACTTTACCCCTCTTGTTTAAAAAAAAAGACACTTTTCCGCTATCTTTTTAATACAATCTGACAACAACTTCTGAAATATTAATCAAGATATTATAGTAGTCATCTTCCAAAAATTTCAATCCGTATGATATTTATTTTACAATTAATGAATATTTTAAATTATCAATTTTTTCTTTCTGTATTTCTTTTAGTTTTTAAAATAATATTTTTTAAATACCCATTAATTATAAAAAAAATAATATATATTGAAATTACTTGAAGAAAACAACCGTACAACTTAAATTAATATTTCAGAAGTTACTATTGGACTGTATTAAAAAGGTCGAGGATAACGTGTATATTTTTTAAACATAATGAATAAAGTTTAATTTGACCTAAACCTTAAGCGAAAAATTGTAATTAACCCTAAAATTAATTCTGAATAAAAATATAAAAATAAAAATATATTATTTTAAATTAAATTAAAACAAATTTAGTAAATCTAAGATACAATGCGGAGTAGAAAGTAGAAACTGCCGGCTGTGGGACAGGATGGCTTTCACTGCTATCGCTGTCAATAAAGCATCATTTCAGGTTTAGATGGCACTAGGCTTGCTCGACCCAGCGTAACCTAAACAAAGGCTGGGTCAACTTCGGCCCAATTCACCATCCAAGCGGGCCAGTATTGGGCTAGCCAAGGATGACCCATAATCAGGTCCGGCATGCTGGACCCATTCTTTTGAAGAAGAAAAGAGGTGGGCTCAATCTAGTTTCGTTGGAGTATTTAGATACTTCATCTATTGCAGAACTATTGCAATATATTTTATTTTAGATAGTTCCAAATTTTTGTAGCATTTTTATATTTAGTGAACTATCTTAAAATACTGTTCTTCAAACTATGATCTTAGTATTTCCTTTTTTCAATTTTCTTGATTTATGTGTAAAAAATCAGTAGTAAAAATGAAAACAACACATAAAATTTATTCACATCCATAATGTCCATACCAAAAACCACATGGTTCAATAGATATGAAACCGAGTGATGCATTCATTTTTTAAGTATTTAGGTTTACTCCTAAAAGAAGTGTCCAAGATTCGGCAATTACTTCCACAATTTTATTCCTTTCTTTTTTGCTGGGCCCAGATTTTATTCAAGCAGGCCTATCATTACTTGTTTAAGTTCAGTCGAAGTCAGCCAAAAGTCCATAATAATTCTTAGGAAAAACCCCCCTTTTTTCCATTATGGAATCAATTGAGGGTGAAGAAGCATGATCTCGGTTTGAGTCTTCTAAATCAAAAGGCAAATTTTGGAAAGCTTTTCCACTAAACGGGGTCTGATTCAACTTGATTATGGAATAGCCGAATTTTAATGTGACTATCGGATTCCAGGTGATCTTGAACCAAAAAATTAAGGAAGAAATGTCCAAGGCCCCAAAAAAAATTGATTGACCAACACATGTCACACGATTAGCCATCTATAATGTATAGGTGTCACTCAATAGTAGGTTACTCATGCTCAATATAAAATGCATATCAAGTTTGATATTTTGTTTATATTTGAACTAAAAAAATAATGTGAATGAGTCGTGGTGATGAACTTAATTTAAATAGATCGAATTTGAGTCAAACTCGAGCTATTTACTTTAACCAAAAGAATAAGCTCAAATCAAGTTGAGCTAAGCCAGATAGTAGGTAAATCAACCTTCCAATAAATTGTGAATTGAATTTGAGATTTTATTCAATTTGTACTTGGTAACAATTTAGATAAGCCACAAACGAGTTTTAAATATAGTGGAGCTAAAGTTGGTCTTCCACCCTTAGCTACAATTATATCATTTGGCCATTCCATCTTTTCACAGTTTTAGGATATCATCATATTCTTTAATCAATTTGTAGAAATGACAAATGGTGATCAATATTGTTAAATAATAATATTTATAGTTTATCCTTCAATATTCACCATTTATCATTTTTGCTATCAGATTAAAAGATAGGGTAAATTACAATTTGCCCCTGAGGTTTAAGTAAAATTACACTTTGCATCTTCCTATTTCGAAAATATACACTTTATCTCCTGCCTTTTTAATATAGTCCGATAACAACTTCTGAAATCTTAATTTAGACTATACAGTAGTCATCTTCAAGTAATTTCAATCTATATGGTATTTTTTTACAATTAATTGACATTTAAAAAATATTATTTTAAAAACTAAAAAAAATACAAAAAGAAAAAAATGATAATTTAAAATGTTCATTAACTGTAAAAAAAAAATACCATATAGGAAATTATTGGAAGATAGCCACTGCATTGACTAAATTAAGATTTCAGAACTTGCTGTTGGACTGTATTAAACAGGGTGAGGGCAAAGTGTATATTTATAAAATAAAATGGTCAAAGTGTAATTTCAACTAAATCTCAAGAGACAATTTGTAATTTTCCCTAAAATATATGACTACCTAAATTTGCATGAAAAAATCAAAGGGCCGAGTAATTTAAAACGTGTATGCGCGCGCGTCTGTATCAATTATTTTTAAATTAATTTTTTTTTAGCTTAGATAAGAAAAAGTTTCATAAAATGAATATTATTAAATAAACTATTAACTTTAAAATGAAATCAACAACTCTAATAAAAGAAGGTAAATTAAAAATAATACACTTTCAATTACCCCAAACCTAACTCAGCCCTAGTTTGCTAGATCAAATGCAACAATAGTATACCAAAGAATTTGATACTTAAAAATTGAACTGCTTATTTTAAGAAAGATCTAATTAACTAATCATCCGTCATGATAATGTATATTGAAGGAGTTCTGGGATATAACGTGGGTCTCCATGCAGTCCCGCATTTATTCTATTTGTCACAGTGACAAAAGCTCCTCATTTCCATTCAAGAAATTCTTAAACAAATTTAGGGCGAATTGCTTTTGGTTTAAACTGGTTTAATTCAACTGCCTGCAACTTGAATAAAGACGATTATAATGAATAAGCATTGATTTTATGTGCAGTATACAAGCAATTTGTTAGCGGTTTAAGATCAAAGGATAGTCTTCGGCAGTTAACTCGAATGATAACGGCACACGGACACCCAAGTAGAAGGTTAGGGTTTAAGTGACGCTATACTTCAAAATATAAGGTATCATGAAGTGGTTAAATTGCGGTCGAAATATTCAAATTTTGTACAACAGATATTTTACCTCTTAACTTTTCCATTATACATTTTAATCCCTATACTTGTACTAATCTATAAATAGATATGAAAGCAGGTACATTGGCCAAATAGTCTTTTCATAATTTAAAAAAATTCAACTTTAATTCCCAAACTGACACGTGTACTTCGAAAATGGTTATAAAGCAACATGTGTCGATTTCCAGTTATACCCTTGATTACACATACATGTCAAATGCAGATTAACTATTAGTTTGACTTCCATCGGTTTAAATTATTTTGAATTTTATGTTCTCGATTTTCAACATGCAGCACGTGTCCAGCCAACATTAAATTTAACTTTCATTTTTTTCCCACCACCGTACCATTATGCCACGTCCTATCAACTATGAATCAGTTAATCGGTTTTATACAATTTTAATTTAGAGATTTATTGTTCTTTTAAGTCATGCGATTAAATGGCCTTTTTTTTCGCCCACTTTCTCATCTTAACTGCAAACCACTAAGACTAACTACCTTATAGCCCACTTCCCCCGCCCTCTATTGCTTTCTCAAAAACCGTCCCCCACCCCACTACTGCCCCACTAAACATCATTCAGCATAAAAACCTAAGAGAACAAAGCATTATGGTTTACATTCGTGAAAGTAAAATTGAAATTGCAAAGCTTTTCCATTTGGTGAGAGGACCGCCTTCGACCTTCTGCCAGCTATCTCCCCACAGCTGTTGCTGTCGATCTCACCTGCAGTAAGCAAAGGTTGTATAGTTTCAGTTATACTGGTCATTTACCAAACAGTAGCGATGAATCTTACTTTTGAATGCATTTTATGCAGAAATCACTACTTCAAACTAACACACAAGGATTTTGTGAGTAAGGTGTTCTACAATTTACAAAGGTATCATTGTTTCTATCAAGCATTTAAACTATATATATTAACCTTTGGTTATTATGAACCTACTGCAAGGAAGACCATAGAGAGGAGATAGAGGTAAACAGGAAGGAGCAGGGGAAAAAAGACAACAAAGTTCAGAACCAATAAATCATATAGTACCAAGTATGAAATCCCCTGTAATTGGATGTTATGCATGTATAAATTTATTCTTTATGTAATTAAGTTTTTTTTTTCTTTGTTCTACCCACAGAGCCAACAAAATCATCCATATAGAAGTAGGTATGAGATTTCTAGCACTATATGTTATGCATCTTTCAATTCATTTTTTAGGCAATTAATGACTTGTGCATTTTTATTTGTATGAAATTTATTTTCTAAATTTACAAATCAGTCACAGAGCCAAAAAAAAAACATAGTACTATAGTACTACATTCATACTATCTATCCATGTTCTGTAATCAAATTGCTACCTTTTACAATTTTTTTAGAAACCAGGAAAGTGGAGGTCTATATGGCATGACCTAATACTTTTTTGTTAAAAAAATAATCTTAGTCATACAAAATAGAACCATATATGCAGAACTGAAATTCTGTTCCTATTCTATTTGTTAATCTTAGTCACATTAAGTAACTATTTTTTTTTTCCTTCAAGTTCTATTGTGATCCTATCATATCATTAATGTCATTATTTCACTATTTGTCCTCTTGAATCAAGTTTCCATCTTATATGTTCTACTTTTTTTCCCCTCCTCATGCTACTGCTATTCTTATTCATTTATTAGTCAATAGCCTTACCATTAAGACAAGAGCATACATAAAATACAGGTAAAGGAATGCACATATATATGGACGTAATTCAGAAAAACACCCTTTGTCCATAAATAGCTGATGCTTTAAACCCTTTCGGTCCCTTAACAGTCCCATTTATCCATAAACAATGTCATGCGTGTTGTTGTTCATCTTCGCAAATAACATTCTCATCTCGCTAAATAGAAGACAGAAAATAATGTTTAACAAAACTCAGAATCAAATCACAAACACAGAATTGTTACCTCACTGTCAGCAGAAGAGGTGTGTGACATATACGCACCGTCACAGTAGCTGGAGCCAGACCGACGAATTATAGATCTGTACCGATCAGACCCAATCCATTTTTTCTCGGGTTTTATATTTTCCTATAACAAGTTTTTGAAAACATTTTGTTATTAAATAAATCGCTTTGGCAAGGGTTAATCAGGGAAGATAGCTAATCTAAACCATGTAAACATCATACATTCTTTTTATAAAAAAACCAACCCAGCCACTTTGAAACACGATCTTGGGAAAATGGTCAACGTTTTTGATAAATTGTTTTAGAAAAAGCAAAATAAGAGATAAAGATCCATTGGACCATGTAAATGTCTTTTAAATCTAGAAAAAAACTTTAGCCAGCACGGCGGCACCGCTGCCTGGAAATTCATGGCAACGGTGGCTGTTGGCCGGCAAATTCATCGAAAAGGCGGCGACCCACTCGGAAAATCATATGCCCGGTAGTTGTAAAGCTTAGAAACCCAGAAAACATCGAGAATTCCTGGAGAAAACAAGAGACGGATGGAGAAGCAGGAGGGAGGCAGAGATAGAGTGAATTACATAAATCTGGAGAAAAAAAAATTTGCTTACACGGTGGTGCCGCTGCAAAAAATAATTATTGAATAAGGCGGCTGATGGCAGGCATATTCACCATCACGGCAGCGGACGACCGGGTAACCCATTCATCGGACGATGATGTAGACAGAAAAAAAAAAGTAACCCACGCCCCAGCCCTACAAACCAAGAAACTGGCAACTTCTTGAGACAAGGGAGAACGGCAGGGAGGAGAAAAAGAGAATGAGTGTGTGTGCATGGACAAAAGGGGGTAAAAAAGGGAAAAAATTGGACATAAATGCACATGGACAAAGCACATGCACGACATGCATTTGTGAGTGTGTGCGCACAAAAGAAACATAAGAAAACATATGATTATAGTAATTTCAAAGGTCATGATGCACAAACTCTCACTAACAGAACCAACATGACTAATTTAGAACACTTAAAACAAAGATAGGGTTATGGTTCAGTCAAACGGCCTGATGTCTGGTGTGCTATAAAAAAGAGGCAAAAGTAATTATGTTGAAGACAAAAACTATTTATGTGATGCTTAATGTATTACTTCCATACCGGGAAAACCATCAATGAAAATGCTCAAGCATTTAGGAAGTCCAGAAAAAAAATCCATTATCAGATAACTTGTGAGCATGAATTAGAATACTCACTACATAAGGTACAGGTGCATCTAAAAAATCAAGTATGTCATCTGGTAAAACCTGGAAATTTAACAGATAAAAACTGAACTCAGAAGATATAGATAGAATCATGAGGGGAAAAACAGAGGAATTATGAAAAAGCTAATACCGGCATCAGCAGGCTTTGCCATTTGTGAGGCCGAATCAGAGGTATAACTGACAACACTGAAGCAGATAAGAGACCTTACATATAATTGGGAATTCCATAATATTTCAGAGGATCCTTAAACCAAAACCACAAAAGAAAAAATCCATGTCTCTCAAGTATAACCAATTAACTTGCTACAGGGGAACTATAAGTTAAAGATAATTTGTGAACCTACCAAATTAGAACATACAAAGATGATCTGCTTCTCCAGCATTGCTGCTGCAAACATGGTCAAAGCCTGCAATTTATACAACAAAATCAACAGCCAACATGCAAGATGTCCATATCAAAGTTAAAGCAGACAGCCTCTATCAACCAATTGAGCAACTATCGTTAGAAACAATTGACATTATGGAGTTCACGCCAAGCATAGTTCTGCAGACACATGACATATTAAAAATCTGAATGCATTTCAGTTTGGAGACAGATACACTGCAGTAACCTAGATGGCATTGCAGCCCAATTCAAAGACTAAAGGCGAAGCATTTCCCAGAATGGCATATGTAAACCACAACCAGTATATTGCAGGAATAAGAAAAAGATGAAAAGTGTCATACATGTTCTAGGCGAAGGGATCCACACATGCTTGCAACAGCCTAGGTTGAAAGAGCACTTGCTTCTTCTTCTGCCAAAAGTGCACTGTGTGCCTGGTGGAAGCAGGCATAAAAGGATTAATACAAAAAACCACAATGAAGGAATATACATGAACTAAGTCCTTGGAGGAAAAGAAAATAAATCCAATGAAGACGTAACCAAGAAATGAAGACAATTCAATGAAACTAAACACACTTACTTCAGCAAATTCAAGACTTGTACTGCAAGATCTTAAATCAATAATTGAACCAGCAACATGCAAAACTCTCTTGTCAGGTCTATGATATTCCAAGGGATGAAGATGCTCCAGGGGATGAAACTTAATTGTTGATCCCCTTGCAGGGCATGGGAACTGATAATATTCACAAAGTATCTGCAATGATCCATAATTGTGTTGCCTGCAAATTGGAGAACTATGCTTCAGAGATATCGAGTAAAGAAAAAAATTATACCTGATCAACTCCTCGCCTGGAAACAACTCGCCGCCGACGCCGCCGCCGCGTTTTCTTCATCCCACAAACAAGCCCGTTCTTCCCCGTCACAATTTCTCCGGCGGAGGAAATTCGATGACCCAAATGGACACAACAAAATCACAAAACAGAGCTTCTGTCAGTATTTCGTTTGATTTCAAACTCGATTTTAAACAAAATCAAACTTTCTTTCACAATCTGTTAACATAAACTTATGGAACAGGGATATGTACCTCTAGATCTCGGATGCCTGATGCGATCTCCCAACGGTTAAACAAAAACCATCCTCCAGATCTCCGATGCGCGATGCAGCTCGCCGGTACCAGAGCCAGTACACAGAGACACACAGAGGGAGAGGGAGAGCGAGCCAGAGAAACGGATCGATACGAAGAGCTAGGCAGAGAGAGAAAGAGAGAAAGAGAGAGACGAAGAAGAACAAGAAGCGGAGGCGAGCTGCATCGGGCACAGAGAAGAGGTCAACCAGAGAGAGAGAACAGAAGAGGCGAGCTGAAGAAAACTAGAAGCTAGGGCAATTGTCGGGAAGTTGTAGCGCGTGCGACACGAGTTTTGGGCTAACATAGTGGCCCATTCACCATCAAATCATTTGGGCTTTATATGTCTTTGTTCCCAGCCCAATATTTCTTCGAAATTGATTATGTGTTTCGGTTTTTATTTCCTTCGCAAATACTTTCGGTATGGGGTCAGTTTCTTTTTCTCCCAAAAATGTTTCTTTTTCTCCCAAACATGTTTAAAGGCCAGCCTTTGTCACTTTTTTTTAAAAAAAATGGCCCACTTCAGCAGTGGACATTATTGGGCCTGTATTTCTTTTTATTTTCTAGGCCACATATAAGTACGTTAATTATAGATTATTCTTTTTCACATGTGTTTTTTCCCCTTTGAATTTTTTATATTACATCCTAACAGATTATTAATAATTAATACGATGATTTAAAATATTTTTTATCTTTTTTATTACTGTTGTTTCCCTTTGTTTTATTTTGGGCGTTCCTATGAAGTGTATTAATGTTTTTTTTACCGTTCATAATTATTATAATTTTATCTATTTTTATTATAATTTTCCATATTATATACAAAGAAAAGTTTTGATAATTATTGATAATTAATAATGGTTTTACTAAAATTTTACAATTACTGGATATGTTGGGGGCAGAGGGAATTCATAATATTATGCATAATTCTTATGCTCAACACTCTCATTTTGATTTTGCTGCCAAAATTCAATCAGTTATTTCTCCTCCTTTCACTTTTCTTTAATTTCAGTTGATAGCCATATTTTACAATTTCTTCTTCCATCACCACTTAAATGTTATATATCTCAAAAAATCATATTTTAAATCATCGTATTAATTATTAATAATCCATTAGCACCCAGAATTCAGCTTCATCTAGGTCACATCCTATGATTTTACTTAATGTTTAAATTTCTCTCTATATATTAATAAATGGACTGTACATTTTTATATGGCCTACTATCCCGTCCGTTAGACGGGTTATGAAACTAGTTTTGAGTATCTAAATAAAAAGATCAAAGGATAGTACAATTCATCTTATCAACATCCTTCAAACATCCGGATCCCAACCGATGGTAGAGCCACATTTTGCTGGAATTTGGTAAAATTACATTTGTACTATTATTTCTTTTATAAAACTCCCAACTTAATCGCATAAATTTTAAAATTGACAATTATATGTTCTAGAAAAAATTAACTATTACCCCTACTAACTATTTTTTTTTTCTGGCTCTCCTTCCTAATCCTAACCCAAGTGTAAAGGAGTTCGCTAGCTATAAATGTGAAATCAAGATTAATTAAACAACATGCAAGCCAGTTGGTGCGAAAGAGGCAGAAGGGCAGGTCTATCTACACCTACCAATATGAGAAACCACTTCCAGGGCTAAACACTTGATCACTGGCGGATGCCTCAGAGGACGGCTTGTCCGGGCATGAGATCCAAATCAAGACTTCTCTAGCTGTGTTGGGACAAGGATTTGAGAGTGATGTGAAGATGGGTTGAAGATATATTGTAAATAAAACATAAACAAGTGCTATTTCACGCACAACCCACCTGGGTAATTTTAACTCGCAAATTACTCAATGCAACCCGCGAATAATGCAAACAAACTAAACTAATTTAAACATAAACTAACTGATTTTACTCCTTCTGGCCCATAAAAAATGATGCATTTTTCTGGGCATAAAGATTAATATGCGTGTAGTTTATGATGTTTCTTTATCACTAAAACTAGAATTCTTTTTGACAAAAAATCTTTTTTAGGTTATATAGTGAGATTTTAAATGATGATTGAAAAAAATAAAAGATACCATTTGAAGTTTTGTGCAATGAGAACTTTGATGAAGATTAAAATAGAAATTTTTTGTTTTGAATTCTGTATAGTGTAAATTAAAATAAAAATAGTAAGACAAACTATATGTTTCAAAAAAATTTCTGACAAAGAAAATATTACACCGTTTCCAAAGGGCCAAAAACAAAATATGTTTCATTGGTTTGGAAGAGAGTTACTAGTCAATACATTTTAACTTAATTCAATTAATTTATTTTTATTTTTATATCTTTTTTATTTGAAACCAATTTCATTTAAAAATTAATATTATATAGTTGAAATAATTCATTTGAAAATAAACTTTCATGATATTATTAAATTTTTATGAATTTTTTTTAATGTCTTAAACTAAAAAAATTTATAAAAATTATATTTTTTATGTATTATTATAATTACATGATATTAATTTTTAATTAAAATTAATTTTAAATAAAAAAATATAAGAATAAAATTAAGTCATTTTAAAATCAATTCAACTAAGCCAAAACAGTGATTCGGTTATTATTTGTTCGTCTGTGTATGTAATTGCCAAGCAGAAAGATCTTGAGAGGGAATTTATTTCAGTTTTATCATAAAGGCACTCCTATCGAGAAGTGGAAGGTGGCGGAGGAATTTGTGTCATGATTCTTTATCCCTGACAAAATCTACATCGGTACATCTGGCCTCTAATTGCAGGAAAATACTTCACCAACGGCCCGTGACTTTTCAAAATCTCCACAAACCATTAGTAATTACTTGCAACTTTATTATAGCCCGCTCACTCCGTCGTGTTTTTTTGTGGTTCCATTGAGGCTACTCAATATTGCTCTAAAATGGTGTTAGTTAATGTGCATTTATCAAAGATCAATAATGCTCTAAATGCATGCAATAAATGAATTTAATTAATACAAGCGGAATATTCGTCCACTGGAACAATTAAATTCAGGACAAATCTGCGACATTTCATCCATCATCCGTTCTGGGCACTGAATTTCAGAGACATGCACATCTGACCTGAATCATCATGCTCTTCATTCACTCCCATACAAACAAAAAAGACTCCAATGGTTTATTTCTTGGGAGCATTACCAGAACTTTTGAGGTGAGGTCGAATCTACACTTGTGTTTTCTATTTTTTAAATACTTATAATTAACCTTTCAAAATTTAACTCCATCATTCGTCGTTAGATAAAAAAAGGAAAAATATCTAATTAATTCCTTTACAATCTTCTTTTCATGAAAACTTTGCCCCCTAACTTTCATATCAATACAAATTAAATCCACAAGTTGAAGTTCCTCGTCCTCGGCCCCACTGTCGGCTCTGTCTTCTTCTCGCGACCACGCCGTTGGCCTTGTTCGGAACCAAGCCGAAAAATGACTTCATCATCCTCGTCCCCATTTGCTCGCTTGATTGTTTGTGTCGCTGTTTCCTCCGATGCCTTTCTCCCCCTTAACCGGCTTTCTTCACAGCGGTAGCTTTGGCTTCAAAAGATCCGTCTAGGGAACCAAGCGTGCTGATTCAATGGTTTCAGCCCAGATGCATTCTGGCCAACGGAACAAATCCGGCGGGCTGATTGAGTGGTTTCTTTACTCGTCCTTCTAGAGCCACGAATCTTTGTCTTCTCCAATTAATTCAGATGGATTTGAGATGGAGAAGTGAGTGGTGGCTAGGAGTAGTCGACGGTGGTAAGGAGAAGTTGACGGCCTTCATTTCGTGCCTGGGTCTCTCGATTAGGCTGGAAAATCATGCCTCAAAATTGCCAACCCCATTGCTCTCGTTCTCCTCCTCGCTCTCGTTCTCCGGTGTCAAAATCGTCGGTTCCTCTCTCATTAACTAGGTTCCCTTGTCGATTCCTTTCCCCGATTCCATTCGAAGTCAAGCTCCGGCGACTCCAATTCCAATTAGATTCAAAAATACACCAGACGATTGTAGCTCATTTTGGTTTCATGGCTCATGTGAAGAAATCAACGAAAACAAAGAAATTTTCAAAAAAACTGAAGAAATGCAAAAGCATAAGCGTTGTTTCTACAAAACCAAGGGTTGTGGATTCCGAGTGCTGGGACAGTTTCTGGCACAGGAACTTGCATGATTCAACTTGTCATTTACCATCCGAGGAGGAGGAAGGATTTGTAACCTAATTTGTATTGATGTGGAAATTGGGGGTAAAGTTTCAGAGAAAAAATATTAGGAAGGCAAAATCAAATATTTTACCTTTTTTAGTCTAACGATAAATAAAGATATTAACTTTTTAAGGGAGTAACTGTAGGTATTTAAAATAGAGAGATACAAGCATAGGTTCAACCTAACCTTAGAGGGTCTCTTATTTCTTTGGTCTAACAATTAAGAGGTTTTTTCTCCCAAAGTTTGAGAATTTAGTTAAATTGTTATAGATTAAAAAATGTTGGGAAATTTTTTTTTCAATCACCTATCACTCGTAGCGAAAAAGAAATATGATCAAGTAACCACACATCAATTTAACGCGGTTCAACTCTTAACAATCCTATATCCACAAATGAGAGAAATCCACTCAAACAAAATATAAAGATTATAACAAAAATATGCTCTTAATATTCACGCTGGCCTATGGATTTCCTATATACTACTAACAACTCTAATATTTTGCCTACACACAACACAAGATATGAAAATTACAAAAGACTTCTCATTGTAGTCCTTTCAAGCCTCTTAGACCTATCCTACTTCCTGAAACCCTCACATCTTACTTCTTTTCCACATTGACTTTTCCTTCATGCTCAAAATTCTAACATAAGAAGCTTTTTTGTAGGCCATACATAAACCTAAACTATATTAAAATAGAAAAATCAAATCCTAAACAAATAGGAAAACTAACACCAAATCCTAAACAAATAAAATTTCTAAAGCATCTTGGATTTAAACTAACAAACTCAACAATCTCTACCTTGGCTCAAATTTTCCCAAACATGAGCACATGTGATGACAATCATAAACAAATAACCATGACTACATATAACAAACACCACCAAGACACAAGCACAACAACGAAAGGAAATGATCATAAACATCATAAATATCAACATTACAAGCATCAACATACACAAACAAAATCGATACCATGCCATAACCACTGTCAAATATCCCTAGAATGATTTCATATGGCCCCACCAAACAACCCAAATGATCCACCCTGCCAAGCATTGAACTATATGCTCCACCATGCTATGAACACACTACAAGCTCCCTAATGTCAAGAATGCACCATATGGTCCACCATGTAAGGCCCAAATTGGAAGCTTTGATACCACTTGTTAGGAAAAAATAAATTCCCCAATCACACATCATGTATAGCAAAAAACAAACATGATCAAGCAACCACACACCAATTTAACGTGGTTCGGTTCTTAACTAGCTTATTTTTCACAGATGAGAAGAATCTACTCGAACAACTATAAAGATTATAGTAGAGGTATACCTTTAGTGCTTAAACTGGAATATGGATCCCTTATACAATACTAACAAACCCAATATCTTGCCCTTACACAACACAAGATATAAGAATCACAAAAGATTTATCATCCTAGCTTTCTCTGGTTTCTAGACCTTTCATCCCTTTTAAAACTCTCACATTTTACTTCTTTACCACATTGGTTTTTCTCTAAGCTTAAAACCCCAACACAATAAGCCTTTTTATACACCATGCACAAACCCAAACAATATCAAAATAGGAAAATTAAATCCCAAACAAATAGAAAAACTAACACTGAATCCTAAATAAACTAAATTTTTAAATATTCTTCGATTTGAGCAAAAAAAAAAAACCAATAGAAAAGTGTGGGTGAAGTCTTACTATATATACAAAAAACCAGGTGTTATATAATCAATAGTCAAATTGTTTTGTCACAAGGACAAAACAACTCATATTGTAGTAACAGTAAAATTGGAAATGTTTAAAAGAAAGTGGGCTTTATTCTTAGGAAGGTTGACAAAATCAATATTTCATATGGAACCATTTTTTTTTTTGTGGTGAATATTTTCTTTCTTTCTTTCTTTTTCTTTTTTTTGCAATGTTTTTTTTATACATTCAATAGCAACGTTAAACGGGATTCTTATTTTTTGAACCTTTGGCCTACTAATAATAGTTAAGTTTTGTTGTTACATAAGACTAGAGGCAGATCTAGCTTTTTCAAAAAAACTGGTCAAAGATATGTTTTCTTTAAACTTTAGTTCTTATAAAAGTATTTTGACTAGTTTTAAAGAGAATTCCATTATATTTTATACTAAAATATAAGAAACAAAAATGTAATTTTACCATTTTAAGGGCCAAGGCCTCCCTAGCCACCCATATAAGCGATCATTATTCTATTTAAACTCAAAAAATACGAAAATTTATTTCAAATAATTTGGTTTTTTTTTGTTTAATTTCTACTAAAAACTGAATGAGGAAAATATCAATTTTGGGTAGGTTATTCAATTATTTTGGGGTTAGCATAGAATCAATTTCCTATTTATTAATGATTTGCCCATTCACACGTAAGGTTCGAGACTACTTGAATGCTCATGGGCCAATTCTTCTTAACCTCTTGGTTTCGAAATGGTTTTTAACAGGGGTCACTTATTGGGAGAATTGGTTTACTATCATAGGATGGTTCCTCTGGTTGAACAGGAATAATGTCATGCATGAAAGTTCACTTTACACTTCAACTAAGTCGGTTAAGGCTATTAAGGTATGGATTACCAATTGGGAGACATTCGTTGTATCTCTCTTATATAAGGAGCATGGGTCACCCTTGTCTTCATGATGGAATGCTTTACCTAATGGTTCACTTGAAGATCAATGTGGGTGGTGCAGCCTCCTCTTCTCTTCAATGAAATTAAGTTGGTAATAGTGTTTCATGACCTCTGTGCCTTACTTATTCATATTGTCTTGGTCTCTTTTGTTATGTGGAGTGACTAGCTAACTCTAGTTGAAGCTATGGTTATTTTTCAAGATATGTTAGAAGACATTGAGATATTATAATTGAGACTGATGCTACTATTCTGGTGCATGAGCTTCGCTCATCCACTGGCCCCTATCTTCACACATTAAGTGTTCTGATATAGGAAATTCGAGCTTGAGTTCCATTTTTTCATTCTTGCACTTTTGTTTATGTTTTAATAAACATAACAAAGTGGAAAAATGTCCATACCTCGACCTCTTAGATTGTCACTCGTGGGAAAAGCATTAGCGATCACATACCACCAAAATAATTGAGGCCATGGAATATCAGGCCTGCGCCAAAATAGTTTCCAATCCTACTCTCACTCTCAAGATGCCTGCCTTTAAACAAAATGCCATATGATATGCCATTTCACTAAAAATTACCCTAACGACATCATCCTTTAAGTGACACATCCTTATTGTAAGATGTGGATAATGGGAGTTGAACAATACTAGCCACATCATTCGAGTGAAATAGAACCTCCAACATCGATACTTGCCATGTGGACCTAGCATCTAAGATTAACTGCAAGACCATCATGTCCTCAAGACCCTAACAGAACCTCTATTACCAAATGAAGAGAATTACCAAATGAGAGCCAATTGTCACTCCATATACATTGATAAAAAAAATCCTCTCCATACTAATCAAATTTTTATACTTTTATAGATTTTCTTCCAATTTCGATATTCCTTTATATTTCATCTCAAAATGGAATATGTTTATGCCTTAGTTGCAGTTATGTGATTCGATAAAAGTAAGCTAGAACAATTTTTTTTAATTTTGAGTTGTAACATTTATCATTAATTTGAACACTAATTAAAGTTACACTAGTGTGGAATAGAGGAGGTAATATTCTTTCATTTACAAAATGACAACCAATGTGTAGCTTAAATTTCAAATCAGCCATCCAACTTTTAAACATAAGTTTATTTGCCAATCGAGCTAAATTTTCATGCACATGCATCGATCAAGGTTTTAAAATTGTGCTTATTATGCCATGAAATGCCTTAACTGAAATTTTTTTAAAATTTTGGACCAAAACTGTAATTGTTTTTTACCTGAAAACTCTTAAAGGAAGCAATACAAAATTAATGCTAATTATTAGTAACTACTCAACTATTATAAAAAAAAAATACATGTCTTAATTTTGTACTCTTTTTAAATACATGTCTTAATTTTGTACTCTTTCCCTGCAAGTTTTCATGTTTTGAAAAAAAAAAAAAAAGTCCTTTAGTCCACAGCTTATATATAGTTAAGGCAATTAATGACCTAACAGGTACTCCATAATTTTGAAAGTTCAATGGGCTTCAATTGGATATTGAGCATATTTTTTAAAGGCTACTAACTATCTTGGGATTTAAAGCCATAATGAACCCAATGCAAGTAATCAAAGAAAAAAATGCAACATTACTTCATTTAAAAGGGAAATACACTTCCTTTATTATTAATCGGGATAGACCATCTGGTTCTAAATAGATGTTCTTCCTTCTCTCTAGCAACTAAGGTTCAAGCATGTTGCTTTCTTTGAACCATTGGGATAGGGATATGGGATGACACCAGTGAAGTGGAAATCGCATAGGAGTAGGTCATTAGAGTATCTGCCTTTTGATGTACAAATGGCCAGTGAATTGGTTTTAGGTTCAATGGAGTTTGACATAAAATAGCAATCAATTGGAGCAGGTTTTGGTCCTTCAGTGTTACCATAGTGATCTTCTTTGATGACTAGGTCATGGTTGCAAATGGTTGACAATGAGGCTGGTCAGGGGCCTGATTATCTCTAGATAAAGCAGCTTGCCAACTTTGAGCTCCAATTTTGTGTAGCTAATGTTGAGAATGACATTATTAAGCTAAGTGGTGAGGAAATTAAAAATGGTTACAATGAATGGTAGCTGGCACTGGTTGGGATGGTGGTTGGCATCAAGGTTTAGCCAGAAAATATGTACAAATATATACATTATCAATAAAAGAATGTATCGACTTCAACAATAACTAAATTCAATTTGGCCTATTTCTCTTTCATTTTCATTCACCTAATGATATGTTCAAGATTCTAGAGAGGTCTATGAACTTTTGTTTTTTTAAGTCATTACTATTATGCAGGTGGAAAGTTGATATGAAATTGGACCAAGATCTTTTTTATGTTTTACCTATTTGGATTTAACTTCCTAATTTGAAGTCACAGTACTGGAATCCAAATATTATAAGTTGGATTATGAGTAAAATTGGAAAACCTCTATTGGCTTATTCTACTACGGTGAATCAAACTTGTTTGTCATTTGCTTAAATTTTGGTGGACATCACTAAGTCTGATATGGTGATTGATAGAGTGATGATTTAAAAGCCAAATGGCAATTATGAATCTCAACCTATGATTTACGAATAGTGGCATCATTAATGTGGTTAGTGCAAAAGATGGGGGCACTGAGATGAAGATTGTAATCTAGAACATAACAAGGAGAGGCATACTAGTAGGCAAGGTGCAACAAATGAAGCTGTTAAGGAGATGATCTCAATTTTTTTTGTTTAGAATATTCTCAATTTGAGTGACACAAAAAAGGCTAGTTTATAGTTATTCAGGAAAAAAATGCTCTACAGGGGTCTGCTGGAACGAACCAAGTTATGGGTTAGAAATTGCAGCATGATATAGATGTGGATCGACAAAAGATGAAAGGAGTTTTGTTGGCAAATGCTTTTAAGACTATCTAGTTAGATGTCCAAGGAGATTATATACAAAACAATATTAATACGTTTCCTTTCATTCCAACTCGAATACAATGGTGTTATTAGAATGTGAAAGGGCTTAATTTGAGCCTTAATAAGAAAGAAGTAAGAAAATTAATTTGAAAGTATAATATTAGCTTTTTTTCTTTACTAGAGATAAGAGTAAACAGTAGAAAATTTAATAGTGTGTGTGGTAATGTCATTGTTAGTTGGAAGTTTTTGAATAATTATATTTTTATTACTAATGAGAGGATTTAGCTCTTGTAGGATGACTCTATTTTGGATTTTCTTATGTGGATGCTTTGGACGAAGTTATTCATGCTATGGTTTATCATGGAATGGAAGGCTGGAAATGTTATCTTTCAGTTGTTTATGCTTTAAATGATTTTCAGAATCACCGTGCTTTGCATACTGATGGTCCCTTGTTTTTTTGTGACTTCATTGAAATTATGAGTTTAGATGAGAAATTTGCTACTTTTCAGGTTGTGGATTGAAATGCCTTTGGTTTTGTCAATTGTTGTAAGTTGGCTGGACTTGTTGATATTCATGACATTAGGACTTTTTTTCACTTGGAGTAATAACTAGTAGTTTAAGGGTTTTTTTCTTCTGTAAGCTTGATTGTGTGATGGAGAATAGTAAATGGTTTGATTAATTTCCTTCTGTTTAAGTTGAATTTAAAGCTCTGTGTTGCTCAGATCATTCTTCTGCCTTGATAAATTTGTCTCAAGATATTCTTATTTGAAAATATCCTTTAAAATATCTTCATATGTGGAGGAATTTGGCATGCTGAGGACTTTAACTCTTAGGTTGACATTTGGTGGAAGGTTTTTGAGTAAACTAAGGAAGTTGAAGAAAGAGTTGAAAAAGCTAAATAAAGAGCACTTTTTTATATTTCAATGAGAGTTGTTGTAAAGGACTAGGAGCTGAGTTAGGTGTTAGCTCATTTACGTAAAAACATGTTGGATTATCATGCTTTTTTGAAATGGCAACAGTCTTATGTAGAACTCTTCGCCCTAAAAATTTTGAAGAAGAATTTTATGCTCAAAAAATTGCTAGTGATTGGCTAAAGCTTGGTGATGATAAAACCAAGTTTTTTTTTGTTCAAGAATGAAAAAGAAAACTTCAAAAGCCTATATTATTTGCTTGCTCCCTCGGGATATTCAATAGCCCAAGAATGAAGGTAGGAAGTTGATTTTTCAAAAGGATAGTCAAGATGAATTTCTTCACCATTTCTCTGATACCTTTGGTGTTCTAAACAACCATATTTTAGATGTTGATGAAGATATTATACTTAATGGCTCTAGGATTTCTAATGATCAAATAAGCTTGCTAGAAGATAATGTATCTATGGAGGAAATTGTGTTGGCCGTTAAAGGGAGTAATGCAGAAAAAGCCGTTGGGCCTAAGGGGTTTACTACTAGTTTTTTTCAGCATAATTGAGAGGTAGTAAGATTTGATATTTCTGTTACTATTTTAAAAATTTTTAAAAATGGGGTTTTACCTGTTGTTTTATTTGCTATTGGCATTCATTTGGTTCTTAAGCATGCTCATGTCTCTACTATTAATGTGCTCTATCTTTTATAAATTCATTTCTAAAATTTTGGCTAATAGAGTTTAAGGCATTCTTCCTACTCTTGTCCATAAGAGTTAGGGGGTTTTCATAAAAGAATGTTGATTGCTGATAATGTTATGCTTTGTCAAGAGCTTGTGGGGGGATATATTAAGAAGCATATCAAGCCTAAGATGTGTCTTACGATTGATTTGACAAAAGCCTATGATTTGTCGGATTGGTCTCTATGTCTTTCTTGGAGCAGTTTTTTATTAGGCTTAGTTTTCCTATGAGATGGATTAATTTGGTTATGGCTTATGTAAGATCCTTTAACTTTTCTATTCTTTTGAATGGCTCCTTTTATGGTTATTTTTCTGGTAAAACAAATGTGAGGTACGGAGACCCTCTTCTTCCCCTCTTTTTTGTAATTACTATAGATTATCTTTCTTGTGCTTTCAGTAAGATGTTTGATGAACTTGATATGGGTTATCATCTAAAATGCAAAAGAATTCATCTTTCTCATTTTTTTTTACAGATGATATTATGATTTTTTACAAAAGGTGATGTTAAGTCTGCTAGGAGTATTTTTTATTGCTTGGATCTTTTTTCAATGTCTATAGGCCTTATGATTAATTATGATAAGAGCAATGTGTTTTTTTATGGGGTTGATGTTGACACTGAGAATGAAATCCTTTTGGCTTTAAAGATAAAAAAAAGGAGAGCTTCCTATTAAGTATCTAAGAGTACTTTTGGTGGACTAGAAGCTCTAAATCAAGCATTATAAGCCTTTGGAAGAAAAAGTATTAAGCAGTTTGAATGGTTGGGCCACGAAACACCTTTCCTATGCTAGTCATGTACAACTAGTCAAATATGTTGTTTTTAGCATTTATGTTTATTGAGCTGTTATTTTCCCCATCCCTAAAGGTGTTTTAAATTATTTACAGAAATGTTGTCAGACTTTTGTTTGTATTGGGTCTATTTCTAATAGAAAATATCTTGCAGCTTGACGTAGAATTTGTGTGCCTAAAAGTCAAGGTGGGCTGGGAATTTTTAGTCTTGTTACATGGAACGCAACTGCAATTGGTAAAAAGTTATGAAGATTGTTGGTGGATAAAGAAAACCTTTGGGTTAAATGGGTGCATACTTATTATTATGTGCTATTAATATTTGGGAGGTCTCAGGTGTAAATGATGCTTCTATGATTTGGAAACATATCCTAAAGGTGAGAAATGTCTTTGTTGATTGTGTGCATAGCTAGAATTTGGATTGTGTGAAGGGAGATATATTTTCTATGAAATTAGCTTACTTTCATGTTGTGGAAAACTTTGATGTGGTGCCTTGGAGTGGGATGATTTGATCTTCAGCCCTAAAGTTTGTGTCTTTGATAGACTTTATACCTTTGATCTGTTGGTTTGCTTTCTTGGAGAGACTTTATATCTTTAATAGCTTGAAGCACTATTTTCCTATGAATTCTGTGCTATATCCTTTATGTTTGGTTATGGAAGAATCTTCGTATCATCTCTTCTTTGAATGGATTTATTCTTTAATGGTCTTGCGTGAATTGATGTGTAAAGTTAAGCTAAGAAATGCTCCTAAAAAATGGCATCAATTTTGGTGTTTGTTTAGTAGAGTAGTGAGAGGGAAGTCTATAAAGGCTAAGGTCAGACGGGCTTGCTTCCCAAGGATTATTTATTATCTTTGGCAGAAGTGGAATAGAAAGTATCATCATTGTGGATCTTGATTGGCTAAGGCCTTTATTACTGTTATTATGCATTTAGTTCAAGTTAGATTAGGGGTAATTATTACTAAAATTTTTAGATAGGTTGTATTTACCTGATTTTGCTGTGTAGCACAAGTTTAGGATTTGTTTTGTTTTTTTATTTTAGATCAGGCTCTGCTGTTTCTTATGTAGGCCCCTAATCCTTGAATGTGAGTGTCACTCAGCTATTTTGTTGGAATGAAATCTACCCCCATCATGGTGTTTTTTTTTTTTTAAAAAAGGTCAATGATTAAGCATTTACAATTGAAACTATAACATTGAAAAATAAAAATGGCACATACACTACAATTCATACTTTTTACAAACACTTTTGAAAAGAGGAATACATGAAATTGGCAAAGTTGCTTTAACCATAATTATGTCATATTTTAAGTGAATGTTTGAGATAAACCACAAAATTTATCATCAAGTCCACTCTTAAACTAAAGAACATGCACTTATGTGTCAATATCCCATTGGCGAATTAGCATGATGTTCACCATTTCTTATGATTGGTCAAATTCAAATTCTAACTTGTTGAAGAGGTTTTCTCCCCAATCCACCAAATGATGTGGTTAGGTAGTGTGGGGTGGAGTTTATGGTAGACTTATTAATAAGATTATTTCTCTTATAATTCTCTTTTACACTATAATTCTGAGTAAAAAAAAAAAAAAGAAGAAGAAGAGCACTTATGAAAAAAATAGTGAAAATGCAAATGAAGCGTTTGTAGAGGCCAAAAAATGAGTATAAACAACCTAAATGAATGAACAAAAATTTTGGACGAATATATCATAAATTATCAACTCGCAAATTTTATTATTTTTTTGGTCCAAGACCTGATGGTACCCTTCAACAATGAACATTTCTTTGTAATTTGCGTTGATTCCTCCGTTCTAATCCCTAAAGCTGAGTTTAATAAATATAAGTAGCCAAAATATAAGTAGAAACTGAAAAACAATCTCAAAACCTAAAAAAAAGCGCGAATTTCAACCTTAGTCCTTCCATTTTATTGTAACTTACGAATAAGCGCCGCCTTTATAATATCCTCACTTTTGAACCGCTGAGGAACCCTAACCACGTAATCTTGCAGCAGCAACTCCTGCGAGCTTATAACGCTCCCATAAACAACACGAAACTCCAACTTCCCGAAAGCTTCCAAAACCCTCATCGCCGAGTTGTTCGAATCCATACACTGAACCCGGATCACCGTCTCCAACCCCAAATTCTTCACCTCAACCTCCATCAGCTTCACACCTAACTCGCCAGTCATGTTCACCCTCTGGCTTCTGCACGTAATGGCTGCCCCAGTGGTGCTCAGTTTTGCCTCCAGCTGATCAACCTTAGCCTTGAGCTCCTTAATGTAGTCAACTGCGTCGGACAGCAGGGAGGCCCTGTCCATCTTGGAGACGTTCGGGACGACGGACCGCAGCGCGTAGAAGCGGTGGTTCAGCCTCTCCCGCCGCTGCTTCTCCGCCTCCACGTGGTCTTGAGCCACCTCTGATTTTCCACTTCGGCAGCCGCCACCCTGCTTCCTCGTTCTCTTCTTGTTCTTCCGCGTGTTCCCGGTGCTGGCCGAGTCGAAGTTTCCGTCGGAATCTAATGGGGTGGACTCGAAATCGAGGCTGTCAACGTTGTTATTGCCCAAGTGCAGCTCGGTCTTCTCCCCTGGAAACTGGTCAGTATTTCCGATGGTCGGAGCTTCGAGCTGAAACTGCTCGCTGTTGGGTTGGTTGGGGAGGAGTGAGCTGACTATTTCAGACGAGAATAGAGATTTCGCTTGCTGAATTAGCGCCCAGTCTTCTCCAATCACGTCCAAAGAACCCAACTCGATAACCCCAAAAGAGGTCGGGATACAAACCAAAGTCTTAACACCATGGATTTGGGCTTGTTTGACTCTCTCGCAGCCGTGGCTGCGGAGCTCGTGGTCATTGCTCAGCCATACAAAGTAGCCGGAGGTGTAAGCACTCCCCAATACACCGCTCTCCGGTGCAGAGCCAAAAGTTTTGGTAATGGAGAGAATATAGTACCACTCGTAATCAGGCATTTCTGTTCCTTGCCTTTCTAAGGAGCAATCTTTTGCTCCTCGGAGATGGCCGTCTCCCCAGCTGAGGTTGAGACGGCCATGTTCATCCTTGGTGGATTTCCAGAAGATGGAGTAGACCCACCACTCGGGCCGAGTCTCGAGTAAGAACTGGAGGCGCTGTTGAAGAGGGGGGAGGGCTTCTTGGCAGACAGACATGAGCGAGGATGAAGAGTTGGAGGAGGTAAGATCTTCCATGGCGAATGTAGTGATCGAGCTAGCTAGGACTCATGCAACGGGTGCTGTTTAAAGCTTTGCGGGAGGGAGGTATAGAATTTATTGCAAGGGGCATGGAAGCACTCATGATGAGCCATGGCCACTAGTTGTGGCAGGGTGCGTGCAGCGTGACGAGAGTTCAACCTTCTGATTGCCTTGTTGTTGGCTCGTTGCCCTAAATCATTGTAGTAATTCAATAAGGGACGTGCAGTTTTATTAGTTCTAAAATTTTTAACTTTTCTCAATTGGTCCTAAAACTTTACTAAAGTGTTAACAATTAGATATACAAAGTGCATGGAGGCCGCGTGTTGCGGCAGTTCTTATGATCATTGCATAAATTCGTGGAAAAATATAAAGACTTGATACAACAAAAAAATATGCTTTCAAGTTTCAACCATTGTAATTTTCAAATAATATAATGTTCACACCATGTTAAGTGAAAGCTGGAGTAAAAAATGCTACTACCAGAAACATAAGAAAAACAAATCATGGTTACCAATATTTTGTTTTAGAAGACAATAAAAAAATGACAAAAAAATTATAGACCAAGAAAACAAATTGAGAGATTTGGTGGCCCGCACATTATAGTGGATATTTTTTTGTAATAAATTTTAATAATAACAGTGCGACACAAAACATGTTACGTGCTTCGAAACAATAATGAAAGAATAATGATAGAAATAATGATTAAAATTCTATTTTATAAAATAACAATAAATTAAAATCAATAAAAAAAGTTAGGATCAAGACAAAAAAAAAAGAAAAATTTAGGCATTAAGGATATAACAATTGACTTAATGAAGATAAAAAATTGTTTAACTAAAAAATAAACAAATTTTAACAAAAAAATAAATAAATTATGGTCACCAATGTCTTACTTTAGAAGATAGTACATAAAAAACAACAAAAAGTAAAACTTGGCGGCCAAGAGAACAAATAGAAGATTTAATTAAATAGCTACAAAATTAAGGACTAAAATGTAACACAGACGTAACTCAGGTCTGAAAAAGAAAATATTAAAAAGTTAGGGAATGAAATCACCGTTTTACCGAAAAAAATGTGAGACAGACAAAAATCAGTAAAATTTCAATGTAAGCCCTCAAAAAGCCAAGCACCTTATGAAATGAGATAAAACTAAAAAAAGAGTAAATCACACCATTAAAAAAAAGCAAAAAAAAAAAAAAAAAGCAGCTGAACCATAACCAAAAACCAACTAGGCTCAACCAGCATATAACCAAGTCACTGTTCATCTAACAATACCAATGTTCATATTTAGAATATAGTAATAATACTTACTTAAAGACAATTGTTGAACAAGAATATAATTTATAAATAGAAAAAATTGATAATTTAAGTAGTAAAAAACTATTAAAAATTATTTTAAAATTTAAATTTATTAAAAGATAGTTACAGTATAATTTAAAATTGTAATTTTTTAAAAAAAGTTGATTTCAAAAAAGTAATCAGTTATAGGACTAATTAACTCTTTGCATAGTTGTAAAGTTTTATGAATCACTTAAAAAAAATAATTAGGACTAACTGTACATGCAATGCAAAGTTTTAGGACTCAGATAGAGAAGTGAGATGTTTTGAGGACTGATATAAAAACGTATGAAAAGTTTTAGGACTAAATATGCACACATTTTTCTTCTATAAATACAGATGTAGTATATCGCTGAGATTAATACTAAACAAGTCATTAAATTTTTTAAATCATCTCTTCCAACAAAAATAAAATAAATAGGTGAGTATAATCTTTTTAGAATAGCGTATATTGTCTTATGGTCTATCATCCTAATAATTTGCTTGAGATCGCACCTGTATCGCACCTGTATCACACATCCCTCACAGTGGTAAATGGTGAGACTATTAGTTTCTTTTTTTGATTTTGTAGTAGTGTCAGTTTTTGCAAAGTTATGACGCCACGAACCACCACTCTCAGCCACCGTCATGTCGGCCAGCGAAGAAGTAGATTTACAAAATGTTTTTATGGTCCAATTCCTATTTCACTTCTCTACAACTATTATTGAAGTATTAAATTCAAAATCTTAACTTATCACCTACAAATCCCCACTGAGACTTGGAACTCAAAAGTTTTATTGTTCATGGCCAAATTCCTTTTTTAAACCCCTAGTTTCATTCATTTGCTAAATTTTGTCCATTTTAATTGTAAGAATGATAAAGGACAAATGATACAATAATAATGATAGTTTCAAGATGAATAAGTAACAATTGATAGTTTAAAAATGAATAAGTAACATGGGTCATAGTTTAGGGATCATATTTGATATCATTAATTTACCCACTACGTATAGAATATTAAAATCACTTTACTTTCTAACGAATCTAGAAAAATTTATCCACCTAAATTGATTGTACCATATTCTATTTTCTCTTCTTAAATATTTGCAACATTTTCATATTTAATAAGTTATTTTATCATATTACTCTTTAAACTATCATTTCAATATTCACTTTCTTATATTTTTGTTGATTTATGTGCAAAAAATAAAGGGTAAAAGTAAAAAAGAACATTCGAAATTTTACTTCTTTTTAAATCTTCATGCAAAACTAAGGGTGGAAATCAATCGGACCTTTATTGAATAGATCAAATTGGAGCTTGATTCTTCGTCATCGAACCGAGCTTAACAACTCTTGAGCCCAAACTTGAGCTGTATGTAAGGTTTGCATCATTAACAAATGAAGCTTGAGTTCTGTACTGTTCTACTTAAACTCTTAGAGAACTTAATGAGCATAATATAATATAATTAATTTAATAAAATAAATGATACAATATTCCTAAAATCTTAATCATGCTCTTATTGAGTCTAACAAACCTCACTTGAGCTCAAATTGAGCTCCGCCATCTATGCTGAACATCAAGCCCATCAAGCCACCAAGCTGAGCCTGAGCAATTTCTGCCCAAGCTTCAAGCCCCCATTTACTAAGCTCAAGGTGAAGTTAATCCTTAACGTGTTGAGTTTCAAGTTTGTGGTGTTTAAGTTTCGATCTCAACTTGACTCATTTTCACCTTAGCTAATTTATTTCAACTCAATTCAAAATAGCTTATTTTTATTTTTACATCATTTTCACTGGGAACCAATTTCATTTAAAAGTCAATATTATATAGATGTAATAATCTATTTGAAAGTAATTGCCAATTCATTTTAACTTAAATTAACTTAATACAAAATGATTTATTTTTATGTTTACATCTTTTTAGCCTGGAACCAAATTTATTTAAAAGCCAGTATTATTTAGATGTAATAATCAAATGATTGTAAAATTTTTATGATACTATTAAATTTTATAAATTTTTCTTTTTTGAGTCATTACAAAGAAAAATTCATAAAAATTTAATAACATTATAAAAATTTTAGCTTCAACGGATTATTCTACCTATATAGTATTAGCTTTCAAATAAAATTAATTTTGAGTTAAAAATGTAAAAATAAAAATAAATCACTTTAAATTAGCTTAGTTTAAGTTAAAATGAATTGACTCTAAATTCTCATGATGTTATTAAATTTTTATAAATTTTTTTTAATGCCTTAAACTTACATAACATTGACTTTTAAATTAACTTATGTTAGCCTATGTTAGATTATAAAAATTATATTTTTAATGAATTATTATACTTACATAATATTGACTTTTAAATAAAATTAGTTTCAGGTTAAAAAGATGTAAAAATAAAAATAAATTATTTTAAATTATATTAACTTAAGTTAAAACAAATTAAAAATTAGGCTTTTGTAAGCCGAGGCCACCAAGGCAGAATGAAAAATGTCCATGTGCAGTAGCACAGGGGACTGAGGAAAGTCGAATAGACGAAGCGTGCGAGAGACAAGGTCCTTGGCCTGCAGAGCACATCAGGGTTATGATTTCCTCCTGCGAGCAAGGTCTTGGCCGCCATGTTCTTGGCCTGTGTGCTCGGTGGGGTTATCTGTTGTACATAGAACCATTCAAAATTGTTGCCGCTGCAGGCCCCTTCCATGATAGGAAAACCATATTGCGATAGACGATAGATGTGACAAATACACATGAGTCCTATAGAGACAGACAGCTCGAAAGTATTTATTGCATCTCGTAATCAAATCAAGATGAGATCAAGTTTGATGGGCATTAGGTGAAGATCAGAAGTGGTTATAACCAATAGCTTGACTGCTAAACAACTTAATCCTACCTTATAATAGAAATAGAACATGATGTCATTTTAGTAAAGGAGGAACTTGTTTATGGAAAACCTAAAACAATATTTTCCAATTCACAACCATTTAATTGAATTTCTTGCATTTAGGCCCCTGATGAGACTTGTTCAGTTGTTCCAGACAATCTCTTCACATCGCCATGGTGGTTTGTGGGAAAAGCCTATCCAAGAAAGTATATACACCCCCACCCAACAGCAGCGCACCACTGCAGGCCAACAAATGGAAAGAAACAAGAACATGAGCACTGATAAGAAACATATAAAACAGGAACAGCATCAGAGTATAAAACGTAGATTTCCCGAAAGGTGATCGTGAAAAAAGGCATCACCGGAATCAGCTCAAAGATTTGTGATTGTCTAACAACAGAAAATGCCGAGAGCTATGAGATTCTGACAGTACCTTACGGGGTTTATCCATACTGAGAACTTCCTAAAGGATAGGAGACTCTGCAGGTAAACATGTGAAGTATTATTCTGTGCTGCCAAAAGCTTTACTCAAATGAGACACGCTAATACAAGTGAGCAACCTGGGATGTACAGCCTTCTTTGGAGCAGAACAAACTCCAAGCATAGAAGGTAGCATTACCTGCAATGCTCCAGCAAAAGAAGCAGCAAGAAGTAAAGGAGTAACGTAGCCCGTTGTGTATGTCAGAAGCAAGCTGCCGCCAATTATCGGGTCCTATACCAGATGGAGTAAATCAGTAAGTTTCTTCTTTCCACTAGCCAAAGTTGCACATAACAAGAAATGCGCTAATAGAATTTGAAAGTTATGTCCAAGCCAAGCACTTCAAAGTCATAGGATTTTGCTCATCGATCCACAGGTACAAATGAATACAGACTTAAGCATGTGTGACACTGCTTGCACATGCACACGTATAGAGGGAAGAAAAACATGTTCATAATTCGAACAGAAACCCCGATTATAAACAGTAGATTAACGTGTGGGAATTCTAAACCCACAACAAATGAGAACCTTGTGTATGAAATACCTTGGAGGCTGCTACATATCCCAACAAAGTGGCCAACACTGGGGTACTACAAGGAGAAGCTGCTAACGCAAATGTAAGCCCAGCCAAATATGCTTGAACACCTAGCGAGTCAGACCGATTATCATAACCAGGAAGCACTAAAACCAATTATATCCGTCGACATTATTTGTTATAAGACTTTAAGTCAGAGTTAAGAGATGAAATACTTGATGGCAAGTTCATAGCAGCAGCTCGTGGGTCAAAATTGTCGAAGAAGGACGGAAGCTGAAATTCAACTATCTGCAATAACATTCAACACTAAAATATATACTTTAAGGTTTCATTTGCATCTCAATAATTCCTCACAAGCACTGAGGCATCAGTATGCACATGTCTAACATTGAAAAAGGAAAGAAAAACGGAAAAAAAATGACAAAAACTACTGATCACATATTGAAGCTAGAAGAACATGGCAATAGCAAAATGAGATGGGGGAAGCTTAGAGAAAGTAGTCCAGAAATTTAACTCTGATGCAACAATTCAGTCTGTTGGATCCATGTGAGCCAGTGGAGCGGATCCAGCAGTCATTAACCTCACAGTTCATCACGGCCGGTGACCTTATGATTTTAATAAATGATACCATATTTAATCTAAAAAGAAATATTCCTCTGAGTCCAAGGTTAAAAAAGAAAAGGCACAAAGAGTTCCCGCTACAGCAAAGGGAGAATAACAGGTTTAGTTACTGAACATGCAGAGGAAAGGCCATCATGACACAGATAATGGGTTTCTTATGTGAAAATAAGAAAGCAGCAGATTACAAAGCAAAGACAGCTCTACTGATGGTAATTTCATACCTCAAGAAGATTAAGACCCATTATAACAGCCAATGCAGAAGCAGCAAGCGGCAATCCTTGGCCTATCTGTCCATATGCTTTCCCCGCAAAGGAAGCTCCTACACCAAGTAATGCGAGTGTAGTCGCTAATCCTAGAGAAAACGCCAATGAATCTAATATCACCTGGCAAAGAAAACGTGCAACTTACTTCAGAATCCTTTTCCTGTTAGGCTGTTTACTTGTGCTACTATTGAAGAAGCCTAACGTTTTGAATTATGTTTCTTCTGCCATCATACTGAGAGTATACCATAGGCCTAAATTACAGATGCTTTACTACCAAAGAATGCACAGTTACCTCAGTTCTGCTCTTCCCAGAACCAAAAGCACCTGAACCATTTAAGTTTAAGAATTAGTGTCAACTGTGGCAATAGATTTAAAATGAAAATTTGAAAGTTTGAGATCTGTAGAAATAACCACCAATGTAACCAAGTGTCAATGGTAGAACGCTTAGCGTACAAGGAGATAGGCTAGTCACAAGGCCTGCCCCAAATATAACTGCTAAACTGAAAAACAGATAAACGAGTAAAGCAAAGAACATCAGACGAGATCAACACCAACAACTGAAAATCAATATGCATTTCAAATAGAAGTTGAAAAGTAACCTAGTGAAACTGAGAGATGATAACTGGTTCTGAACAGCTTCATTCGCCTGCTGACCGGCTGTAAATAAGATGCCACTAAACCAATCACCAGCACTTCCATCAGCCAAGGTATAAACAGATAAAGCCCTTTCCGGGATTAGAGAGAAGCAATTCTGGTTAACGGGTAATTGATGTTATAACCAGAGGATGATTTAGGCATCAATGTAATCTGAGGATGATGTAAATGTGAACATAAAAAGGTTACCAGGACATTGTCCTCAGTTAAAGCCTTTGCAGGGCCAGCTGCAGCAAAATTCACGGCTGAAAAGTAAAATGATCGGCAAAATTAACTGTAAAGTAAAAGATTGGCCCCAAGTACTACACTTTTTCATACAGTATCAGAATAGCAAACCCCTTTAGTAGGAAAGGGAGGCATCAACATAAAAAGATAACACTATTGGAAATGAACCACTTAACTTTCAGAAAATATCTGCATGTTAAGTCAACGTTTCTATTTTATCCAAAAGATAATAAAGCTGAAGAATCTATCTATAACCTTACAATTAACATATCCCCTTTTTTACACAAATACGTTTCATAACTAGACACTAGGGAGCAAAAGGAATAAGCTGCAATATTAGGCTGTATCAAATTACCTGCAACCTAAGACATGACATATAAACGTTTAAATGAAATAATCTATAAGAATTAGAAACTAGGGGGCAAGAGACTTTGGTGGTGTTTAGTTGTGGAAAATTTTACCTATTTTCTTTTCTAAATTTTCTTTGATTAAAAATCGAGCATATAGTTTGTTTTAAGAATTTGTAAAACTTTATTTTCTATATTTTGAAAAACTAAGTGTTAAAATAGAAAATAACTAGAATAAAGTTTTCTATTTTATAGCCTGAATTTTTCAAAGTTTAGAACCTTAAGCAAGTTATTCAATCAAATTTTTACAAAGAAAATTTAAAAAACAAAAATAGAAAAAATTTTCAAATTAAAACGCCATAAGGCTTTCATAGAAAAAGGCTGCATTAAAGTTTTTCCAAGGCATCAAATTTTCCTTCATTGTTGAACAACGCAACCAGACTTCAACCAAATCAACCAATCCATACCCAAAAACAAAAACAAATTCCAATTACCTGCTATTGTACTAGCAAGCGCCATAAAGCTAAACCCATTTCCTCCATCGCTCTCACTCACCGGAACAACATCCCGAGAAGACACAAAGCGATGTCCTGTCCAATGAATAAAAGGAACAGAATGTTTACCAACAGCTTTGTTCTTTGAAGAGAAACCCAGTACATAAACGGACTCACCATACCCGGACCTGTGGTGGGCTTTGAAGCTTGAAATTCTGCAGAAATGGGAGAGAGAAGAAGTGGAGCAGTTTGGAACAGAACTCATCCCAACTTTTGGAAAAGAGAAACAGTAGTGGAGTGAACTGCACTCATCATTGTCCCCGTCCCGACCAATATTATCGTGTTTTCTTTTTCAGAAATAATTATCTTCTCTTTCCCAAAAAATAAAAATCCCACCGATTAGATCGCCGTAATCTGCTCCTAAATATTATGAAAGGGAAAAATGATCAAAAGATCTCCAGTGTTTCTTAATTAGCCCAAATCAGCCCCTTATGATTTTTTTGGCCAAACAAAGTTATATTGATATTAGTGAATGAAAATCAGGCCAATTATGTCGCTTGCGGATAAAGAATTAAACAATCAATTTTCTTTTTTCTTCTCAAATATTAGGGAAAGGGCATTTTCAATGCAAAATTTTTTTCAGTTTTTTCAGTCCTAAAATTATTTGAGTTATTGATTGAGTCTTAAAAAGTTAAAACCGTCAACTCTATTAATCCTAAAACTTGTTTAGTTGACAGATATGCTAACATAATACTTAATACTATATTTATTTCAATGACTAAACTGACACTTTTCAAACCTTAATTATTTAACTGAAATGTTTTTCAAAATTTTAGATTTATTTTAACGTTTTTTTAATGAATAAACTTTATCCACTTGAACCCTTCAGTTAAATTTAAATACAAACTCTGGTCCCTTTTGCTAATTTCTCCTATTAGAAATGTATCATTTTCTTAACTCACTCCCTTGGGAAATTTCTCCTATTAGAATTCTAACTACCTAATGGGTTTTCTTTTTTTGAGGTTTAATTGAAGTATTACATACACATACAATTACAAGTTTTTAGAATGGAGAGTTCCTTCATGAGCGATAACCCAAATCTGCATTTTCTTGGCTCTTGGTGGCTCCACGTCAATATATGCCTTTTATGTATTGTGAGGACCTGGAACTTCTGACCTTGATGTCAAAGTTAAATCATTGATTTTAATTATTTCAGGGATGAATAGAGCATATGGCATTCATTACACCCAAAAAAGCTCATTTTCTCCTCAATGAATCTGGTTTTGCTAGCATAATAGTGTGATGCAATGGAAAAAAGAAAAAGATTAGTACTAATTACAATGGCAAAATGATGGGCCATCTTGCATCACCATCCCTCATTCTCTAAAATGTCCATGTAAAGTTCAATTATTCAATTATCATCAAGAAATATAGGTGGGATTTTGTACAATTAGTTACCCCACCATAAAAAAACCTAAGCAATAAAGACGCCTCTAGGACTAGTTTATTCAATTAAAGTGCAAAGAATCTTAGGCTTCTTTGTTGTATACTTGTATCACATATATTAACAATTTAGCAATTATACACGTAGAAGGCTATTAAGTTTTAATTGGGTAAATTTGCAAGAAAAGCCACATAAACTATATCATATGTTGCACTTTCATCATTAAACTATAATCAGACCTTACAAAATGTTCTAATGTTAATCATGTGTCAATCTTCAATGTTTGTTACACTTTTTTCCAAAGATCTAATACTAATTATACTTTATACCTCAAATTTGAAAACATCTAATTACCCTAAACTTGCAAAAATATCATTAAAAATAGTTTCATTTACATAGAAAAAGGGAAACCTGAACGTGTAATATTGGCCCATGTGCAACCAAGAGATGATAAAATGGTTGATTTTTTATAACTATAAGAAACTAACTTTTAAAACCTTAAAACAAAATGCAAGTCAAAGAATACAAGTAAGCCTAACTTAACAAAAAAAAATCCACCATAATGATCCTAAGTTTTGCTTTGAAGAGATTTTGAAAAATAACAATAATTTACTTAACTTCAGGCAATAAACAACTAAAGAGAGGGAAAATAGCTTGAACAAAAATCTTTTGTAAAGGTTCTATCTCTCTTCTTGAAAGCCTACTCTTATACTCAACTATACTCATTTGAGAGTTTCTCCATTATATTTGCAAAGTTTACAATGGCAATTTCTTCAAAGTTACACTCAACCAACCCCCTAATTTGTAAAGGAACATTTGCAGCCATAGTGGAATGAGCCCCGAAAGCACTTAGCCTAAATAGTTGAAACTGAATCTATTTCATTACAATTAGCTAGTTATTATATATGATCATAAAAACCCCTATATGCAACTATTGTCTATCTTATCCTACACAGAAAATACAGATGAGTCATTTAGCTTTCCAGACAATATGATTATAAAATAATATACTTAAAACAATGTCATTTGAAATTTGAAAAAAATAAAAACTCTATCTAAGCAGAAAAAACAATAGTTTTTACCATTAAGCAATAACTATGTTGTGCATTCTTAAGTCTTTTTATGTACAATCCAAAATTAACCCCTAATTAGCCCTAACTATAGACAACTTTTAGTACACTAAGTACCTAATTTATGTACAACCCAAAAGTAACCCTTAATTAGTCCTAACTAGGGGCAACTCTTAGTAAACTGAGTGCCTAATTGAGACATCTAAGTACAATCTTATATCGAAATCTTTTCACCATGGCCTCCACTTGTTAGCTACTTAGAGTGTAAGCCCCATGGACCCTTCCTTGTTGCACTTAGTCTCCTAGTTTAAAGAAACCATAAACACTTATAGATAAACCAGTGCATGATCATAAATGCAACTTTGAACCAAGAAAGGTTCAAAAACTAATACTTGTGACAACTTAGCTTGCCGGTATTTTCTTGCTGCTAGGCCTACTTATCTTTACTTTTATCCCTTATTTGCACAATAAAAAATTTAGGGGAATGAGAACCATTGATTTTCAGTAAGGGATTTCTTAGAAAAGGGAACCTACAAACAAAAAACATACACATATAAACATATATGCATACAACATGCATACATCTTATAAGAAAAATATGCAACAACATGCGTGTGTGTGTGTGTGTGTGTGTGTGTGTGCGTGCGTGTGCAAGGGTGGGCAAATGAGTGAAATGCAATGCATATGCTCTACACAAACTTAGGGACCTGCAATACTAATGGTTTTCTAACATTTTGTTGTGAGCTCATATTGCTGAGGGGTTTAGGATGTTGGCCTCCTACATATAAATGCCAGCAACATCACTTCACTAAGTCCCACTTATAGGAAACTCATTCCTATACCTTAGAGTAAAGCATCCCCTACTCACTTTCCTAGATCATCACCCTAGATACCTACTTGGCCTTTATGATTAACTTTCTCTTTTTTTAATCTTATTGTGCTGGGGTAACTACCTTAATGTTGCTTCTTATTAGGCCCCTTAGTCGCTCATACTTATCAAGGTAGGACTTGGTTGGGACACCTTTGGATCCTTATTAGTGCCCAAAGATCTCAACCTCCAACCTTAAGTCACTAGGGGTCTAAGACCATATTTTCCCCTCTTTTGTGTCATTTTTTTTCCTCAAGGCATATACCTTCTTAGCCACTTTACTTAACCTAACCACTTAACCACCCCCTTTGGTCGTTTAATTTACTAAGAACATCAACTTACTAAGCTCACTAAGATCAATTTGGGCTCTTTAAGGTTCCACCAGTGCCTAAAGGTCAATGTCTTTACTTTTTAGGCCACTAGGGTTTTAACATTTTTCTTAACCCTTGTTATTGTCTCTAGGCCTTTCTTGAGAGCTTAAGGTAGGTCCTTTGAGGTTACCACTAGTGCTTAGGGTCAAAACCTGATACTTGGGTTACTGGGGTTCTAATTCTTTTACCTACCGTAAACTTTCTTATCTCTCAAGTTACTTGGTCCCTTAGCCACCATTCATTATTTTCAACCTTATGAATGTATTACACTAACTTAGTAATGAGTTTGAGCATTTACAAGACCTTAAAAACCAATAGGAAAACTTAGGGAACAAGTTAGGTTTTGCTTGTGTGCAATGCAAACATGCTAAAGGCTTGGTGCATTCACACTATGCATTTTTTAGACTTGTTAGAAATGGTGAGAATGCACTATGGTTCATGTGCAGTTGCATCTTTGATCCCCTGCTACAAAATAGCATGATGTAAGCACACTAAAGCACAAGTGCATTCACATATCTTGTTCGACATCTTCTTCGTGCTTATTCTACCAATTATAGCAATTATTTACACTAGCTTTAAGATTATGAGATTTATTTAATGCACACAAGCACCTAACTGTAATTTGTTTTTATTTTTGAACTATAGAATTAGTGTTCGACTAATAAAGTTGGGTTTCAATTATATGTGTTTTTACGAAGGATTTAAGTCTTGTTTATTTCATTGTAGAGGTAAATAAACCTCTGCTAAATTATGTCCACATTTTACATAAATAATAATGGTCACTCTATTCAATGTTAATTAAGAACATAATCATATACTAATAATAGTCTCAACATCACATTGCGAGATAATAGTAGCATTGGTTGTGGTCATAACTCTCTTTTCAGATAACAGTATTCAAGTTACTCGACTTCCTTATCTCCAACTGCCAAAGTGATAAACCTTGATACAATCAACAATAAAATTTTGTCTATTACATATCAAACTTATAGGATTCCCACATAACAAATATCCACCCATCAATGGTTTGTACTTATTAGTATTGATCATCTAATTCCTATCACAATACCTTATGTAGATGATAATAATTTGAATATAACAATTTCAATTTTTTTCTTTTCAAACATCCCAAAACTTTGGAAATCATTTTCCTATGTTCTTTACTTGATTTGCTTGTACATGTTCATAATTTGCAAACAATATATGTTATCTCTAGTCTCATTCAATTTATGGCATTATACATAAGACAACCAATAACATCTGCCTGCTCTTTTTAAATAAGTTTGTTAATATTATTTGGCAATTTTATAAGCCCCAAGTCTTTTATGGCTCGATTCAATGGAATTAAAGCAAAGTTGGATCACTTAATCATGAGTAGTTTTCTCTGGGTCAAACTCTAATAAAGCCCACCTATTGGGTGGTGACTTTCATGGCCAATCCTAGTGAAACAACAATTAGAAAATTTATGTTCAAGCATGTAGAAAGTTGATTTTATGCTCAACTAATAAGAAAGAGATAATTATCAATTATTTATGTTAAAACATGAAATCAAATGACACATATAAAGCAACATGGTAAGGTTCATACATGTAAGTGAACTTTGAATTTAACATGAAAATATAAAGTCCCACCACTTGAGCTTGGGTGACAAAAGGACACATAGTCCTCAGCCATGTCTTAGGATCAATTTTTCTCCTTCTACCCAGTATCCATATATGTAATGTCATTAATACCAGGTTCGATGCCCATTGGTCTTAAATAAGTTGGCATTTTTTTGTCCTCTATACTATGAATATATTTACTTAAACAAACCCTTGTCCTTTATACCATGATTGTATATTCTTAAATCATGTACCTTGTAGTATTGATTCTAAGTACAAAAAGAAAATATGAAAACATGAAGCCTGCACAATTTTATGACATAATCATACTTGACACCACTATTTAAAGCTGTGAATAAGATATGCCTATAACAACAATAAAAGCAATTACTCTAAAACTCAGAAGAAATTTGTCCTCAAAAATGAAAATGAAAATAAAAAACCTAACCTAAATTCATTTTTAAACTCCATGAGGGAATCCTTTTCTGATAGACATAATGTTGCTCCACTTACCAATTCTGGCACCACCTCCACATCGTCAAGTAAAGTTAGGATAGGAGAGAGAGGCGATTGGGTGCCTAGCTCATCAAGTAGAGTTAAGGTGGGAGAGACAAATGATTAGGTGTCTAATAGAGGATCATTCAATGACACTACCAAAAGGTGCTTCAAGTTCCTGATCTATGGTCGGACAGAATGGATCAATGGCTTGCTAGGGAAGCTCTGTGCAAGACCCAGGGATCAACTTCTAGTATGGATTGAGTCAGCTTGAGAGTCAACCATCCCTAGAGGCCGACTTGCGGCAATAAAGCCCACCTATGTCTTTAATGTTGCTGATGTTATCAACTAGCCCAACATTAATTAGTGCACTCGTGTCACTGGTGGCTAGCATTAAAGGCATGTAGGAAAGAAAAAGGAAGTTCGTCCACTGCTAGAATCAAAGGCAGAAGAAGAAGAAGATTTTTGGGAAAATACAATTTAAGTTCTTATAATTATTTGTTTATGTTAATTTTAACTTGAAGTTTCTTGTTTATCTAATGTAGTCATCCACGTGGCATTTAGGACCCACCATAGGGGTAACAAGTGCCATGTAATCAAGTTCCATCTAAAATAACGTCTGAAGTGACTGTAGGGACCAAAATAGAACATGTCAATTGAGTTAGAGGACCTTAAGACGCTAAAATGTAGTTATGAGACCACTTCAGAATGGCCCTTAAAGTTAAAGGACCATATTTGGATTTTACCAGTGAATAACATATTAACATGATTGTGTTAAACTGAAACAAGTTGGCCCTTGGTTTTCTTTTTTGTTTTTTTTAATGTTTTGTAATATCCCAAATTTTCACTAATATAGATTTATGAATAACTTTGGCAATTTTGTTAAAAAAAAAAGGAAAAATAGATCAAGAAGAACAAATAAATAGTTGGAAACAAAATAAGTGAGAAAAAACAGGGGAGGTCGAACGTAGAAGTAATTGAATGGTGAAAAAAAAAAGTAAACAGAGGAAAGAAGGGCGAAGGATATTTGGCTCGGTTATAAGAAAAAAAAAATAAGATTATAAACATAATAAGATAGTGCTCTGTTAGTATATATATTTATATACATATTTGTGGAAAAAAAACTAGGGTTTAACTTTCTATTCTTACACCATTGTGGTTCTTTTCAATCAAAGATAAGAAACAAGGATTGGAGATCAAGCTTAAAGCTTAAGTTTTTTTCTTCAAAATGAGTAATTTTAGTGAGTTTCATTTTAAAATTTCCTTGTACATTTGTATTAAAGATGTTCATGTAATTAAAAAAAATAATAAAATTATTCTGGGTAGTATTTTGATGGTTTTAAGAGATTGAAAGAGTCAATTGATTATTGGAATTATTTAGAATAAATTAGGGACAAGTTTGGGAGGTTTTAACTGGTTAGTGGTGGAGTCCGGCGAATAACAGCGGGTTGCGAAGGTAGGAGACGAAGATTTCATGATATGAGGAAAATTTGGCTTAATGATGATGTAGGTCCCTAGTGTTTGAAGATGAGTGAATCGAGTTACTATGGTTAAAAATATTACAATTTAGTCACTGCAAGTTTACTGCTAAAATAGTATTGATCCCTGGGCATTGAACAAGGGTTTAGATAGTCCTTATGCTCCAGAAATATTTAGTTAGGTCATTGATAGAGAACAATTTAGGGTTATTTCTTAGTTTAGTTTGGTTTTGACATAGGCTTTATACAATTATTTTAGGTGATTAAACCCTTATCTTGGAAGTTGAAAAGTTGCAACTTGAAGTAAGTGGTTATCCACCATTCTAAACTTAAATTATTATTTTGCTAACCAGTTTATTGAGTTTACCGTATTGAATTATATTAAACTATAGTTCTATGAAACTTTGGTTTTAAAGTATGAATGTTTAATCTTTGAACTTCTTCTGTGGATTTCATCTTTATTATTTGAAAGTTTATTATAAAGTTTTTTCATTCAAACATATATTAGAAATAATTACATATGTATTATGTATGTTTCTAAGTATATAATTTGTGTTTTCGTGAGTATGGGATCAAACATGTTTTACTTATATTATTATGGAAATATGATTTTTTGATTTTTATGGATCTCTAGATTTTGAAAATTCATGAATATGAATATGTATGTTTTTACTTCATTTTAATGGAAGTTGGTTCTATGCTCAACTACTAGGAAAATGTAGTTCTGAACCCTCTACGTAAGGTATTCTATTATATTATGTTTTGTAGTGCATTGTTCAGGCTAGTTCTTTTGGGCGCTCCACCAATAGTAATTTTTAGTCGTTCTATGATGTACTATAGTAATTAAGTGTAGTTATTATGATATAAAGTACTAGAGCAATTAAGTATAGTTATTATGACTTGACGTATTACAGTGGTTAAGTGTAGTTATTCTGACTTGACGTACTGCAGCAGTTAAATGTAGTCACAATGATCACCTTACTTACTATATTAAGAAATATTATATTTTGTTATTTTTTTTAAACTGCTAGGTTTTGACTAATAATTCTAGGTATAAATTTCATTTTTTTTTGTCTTGTTTTATAATAAAGTAAATTATATTTGTTTCAGGCACTTATGTGACTTTCTTTTATTTGTATGGGTATGACTTTCCTACAAATGAATATTTTGACATATTTATATGTTTATTATATTTTCTAATTACTATTGAATTTATAATAATTTTAATAAGATTATTTTCTGCTTGATCTCTATGTTATATATATTGTATAAATTATTTTTATGTTTTATGGATGGTAGACATCCTGTTACTTACTAGGCATTCATGTTTATCCAATCTTTTCTAACTCACGCAGATAGTAAGAAATATAAAGTTAGCTAGTTGGGGGAATGATTCTTTTTGCACTCACACAGATAGCAAGAAATATAAAGTTAGTTAGTTGGGGGAATGATTACAAGAGCTCAAGGTTTGAGATAGCATTAAAGTGAAGTATAATGGATACTATTAGGTTGGAGATATTATATATGAGATTTTAAGTTGTAGTTGCTCTGCCACTCGATGCCAAATGTCAAGTAATAAATTTGGGTTATAAATTATGGTTATTTAGATTTATTTAAAATACTTTTAGCCTTGCATGTTCGAGGGAATTTGATTTTTTCGAGTATGCAGCGTGTCTCGTCCTGAAACTCCCAGAGTAGGTTTTGGGGTGTGACATGTTTTATGGTATGGATAATGTTTATGACATTAAAGTTTTAGTAAATGACAATATTATGCAATATGAACTTCTTAAGATAATTTGAATAATTATATTTTTACATATTTTCTGTAAAGCTATTTTTTCTTTTTGTAGTTTTACGAACCTATGACTTTTTATGATCATAGAAAAATAAAATGACTCTAGATAGAAACCCTAATTTTTTTCAATGCCATTAAACTAGATAAATTGCATCGTTGGTCCTAAACCTATAATTATCATTATAAATTGGTTCCCAACCTCCCTTTTGTTGCATATTGGTCGCAAACCTTTAAAGTATGTTGTATATTAGTCCCTAATTCTACAAAATTCACTTACTCAAACATAACTATAAAACATCAAATTTTTAAATTTTAATTTGAACTGTTCGGTAATTATTTTTTAGTAAATTTAAGTCGTGCAACAACTTTTTACAATTAATAAATCATTTAAATTATCAATTTTTTTTCTATAATTTAGGTTTCTGTGCCACTCAATCTTCCTGTGGGGTTAGGGATACACATGCAATGGTTTATAAAGATTTAAAACCAATATGTAATGAAACAAAGGTTGGGGAGCAATGATAAATATAATTATAGATTTGGAACCAATGGTGCAATTTACCACGAACCAGTATCAGATTCAGTTTAATGAACTGAGGATAAAATACCTTGTAAGAAGGAAGGAAATTCGATATAGTACGTTCAACTAGTAAAAGAAAACCCGAAAAACGGCCATTTATATCCCCAAGGGAGTTGTATTTACGCCAGCTGTCTGACAATGTTCCTAACGAAACATTTCTGTAGAGGACAAGTCAAGAAAGGTTCTTTTTTTGTGTCTGTTTTCCGAAAATCACCTTTTTCCGTTTGAAAGATTTTATTTTTATTTTTCACTTCTTCAAAATTCAACCCATTAGGTACAAGAACTCCAAAAATTTTGAATTTTCCCTGATAAATCAAATCAAAGGAGCCTCTTTTTTAAAAAGGTAACGGCAACAAGGGGAAGCAGCTGAGCAAGATAATATTTTGAATTAAAAAAACCAAAAAAACCAACCCCAACAGCTTTCCCAATTTCTGTTTCTTCTCTCTGTTTGTGTTTCGAACCAATCTGAAGTTTCGATTTCGTTTTTCGCGTACTTTGTTCCTGTTGGCTGATCCAGAATTCGCTGGGTTCTAGCTCAGCTTCCACAGTTTCGCTTTAGTTTTTCTCCTTCTCTCCCAGTTTATTCAAACCTTTCAAACTTATTAGGGTTTTTATGGGGTTGATTGGAATCTAGATTCCCTATCCATTTCTCTGCGAATGCGTGCTTTGCCTCCGGAGAGGAGTTGAGATCCAGTTTCTTTAGGGTTGGTCTAATTCGGCTGAAGAGTTTTTTTTTTCCCCTGTTTTGTTTTCGGGGTTCCGACGAAGATGATGCTCGCGGCGTCTCCCGTGACCTTCGGGAAGAGCTCCTTGGAAGCGATGCTGGAGCAGCTGAGGTGGCGAGACGAGTGCGAGACGCCCAAGGACCTTCCGCCAGCACTTCCGACACGGCCGACTTCCCGCGGCCGCCGGCTTCCTTCGAGTCGCCGATCGGTTCTAGCTGAGCTGAAGGCTTATGGGGACGGCGAAAATGGGGGGAAAGTTGGAGTAAGTGAAGCAGAGACGATCGAGGACGGGAAGCCGAAGGAGGAGTTGGGACCGAAGAGGAATAACTTTGGGAACAAGAAAATGAGGCAAGATCAGAATGTGGATTCGCCGTACAATGCGAGGTTGAAGTTCTCGGAGGGAGGCAAGAGGGGGAAAATGGCGGCTGTGCCCGAGGGGATTTTGCCGGAAATTGAGGGGAAGGAGTGGGACTGGGATGTGAGTGAAAACATTGATTATTTCATCAAGAAGGTAAGTAGCCACTTAAAAATGGACTCATAAATCAACCTCTTTATACTTTCAAGGGCGTTTTGTTTTTTCTTGAAACTATTTACTCGTTATCCCTCGGCCTTGCTGAGCCTGATCTGGAATGTTTTGAGCAGTTCGTTTAACAATTGTGAAGTAGTTCTGTTTTAGGATTATGTCTATTACGCTGGATAATGTCTGATTTCTTGTAAGATCAAGGGATCAGAGGTTGCTTATGTGTTTGGAGGTACTTTCTGAAAATAAGATGATTTAGTTATATGAAGTTTGAAGCAGAATCTGAAGGAGTAAATGATTTGATGGACACTAAAAATTTCACTTGAGCTGAAAGTTGTGGAGGTATTATGTTCTTTTAATGAATGAATGGATGTTGACATGAGTTATTCAAAACATGTTTGCTATCCAGCCACACTATTTGAGAAATGAATTTTTGTTGTGAGGTTCAAACATCCCTTATTTGTATTTTTTGGGATTTCTTTGCAGAAACTTTGTGTTTGGTGCAGAGTTGCGAATGGGCAGTGGGAGTCTGGCACTATTCAGTCTACTTCAGGCGAGGAGTCTTGTGTTTCCCTCACTAACGGAAATGTAAGTTCACTTTAACTGTGTGATAGTTGATGGTTCCTCAGATGAATTACAAATTTATGCAAGTTGGTGCATGCGCTTATGATATGATGCATTGTTGCAGATGGTTAGAGTCTTGACTGCAGATCTTTTACCTGCAAACCCAGAAATTCTTTTTGGTGTTGATGATCTTATACAACTTAGTTTTTTGAATGAGCCATCAGTCCTTCACAATCTTCAATACAGATATACAATGGACATGATTTATGTAAGCACAGTATCTTCTTGCTCTTTTGGTTTATGCCTGCCTCCATAATTCCTGTTTTAGTTAGCATTTCATCGACTGTTTCCTGTTTATCTTTGTTTAGAGCAAAGCAGGTCCCATGTTGATCGCGATCAATCCCTTAAAAGATGTCCCAATTTATGGGAATAATTTTGTCACAGCTTACCAGCAGAAAACCCTGGACAGTCCTCATGTATATGCTGTAGCAGACACAGCATATACTGCAATGATGAGAGGTGAAAGCAACCTTCTTACCCTTTTAGATTCTCTCATAAGTTTTTAAGCTAGGTTGGTAGGTTTTAAATTACTTTGTGATGCTGTCATACTTGCTCTTGATGCATTTATTTTTGTGTGATTTCTCAATAACTGGCAGATGGGATGAATCAATCGATAATAATAAGGTTAGTGGGATTCTTTTTTGCAATATTTTACTATGCAGTAAGGTTAAGTTATCATAGATTATCTCCCGGCTTTCTGCCTGGTAATGCCCTGATGATTCTAGTTGCTTTTTTTTTATTAAAAAATTTTCTACATCACTTACATTTCTTGTTAAGATCCTGGTGTTTAATAAATCAAAGTCATTTGTATGCTATTGAGGAGAATTCCTAAATCTATTTTGCAGTGGGGAAAGTGGAGCTGGGAAAACTGAAACAGCAAAGTACACAATGCGGTATTTAGCTGCTCTTGGTGGTGGCATGGAGGGGATAGATTGTGGAATTCTTCATGCCAATTGTGTACTTGAAGCATTTGGGAATGCAAAAACATGCAAGAATAGAAACTCAAGCCGATTTGTAAGTCTTGTGATCTTCCATGGTATTTCAATCTTTTCTGCCAAAAGATGTCAAAGGTTAATTGTCTGGCCACAGAATTTATTCTGACACCGAAAATCACATCATATCTGAGATGGTTAGTTAGATTAATTATTTCTTTTGTATCTGAACTTTTTCCAGGGAAAATTGATTGAAATACATTTTAGCTCATTGGGGAAGATATCGGGTGCGAGAGTTCAAACTTGTAAGAATTCAGATGAATGATTTTGTTCTGTTTTGCAAATCTGTTGATCTTTTACCTGCTTTACTGACATGACTTTTTGCTGAATGTTGATCCATCAATGTTGGATGTGGGTAGTTCTATTGGAAAAGGTGATTTCTTTGTATGAGCCCTTTCTTTATTTCAGTTTTTTAACATATGCTACTTCTAAACTACATATCTAATGTTTGCTTTGAGCAGTCTCGAGTAGTTCAGCTACCTGAGGATGAAAGATCGTACCACATTTTTTATCAACTTTGTGCTGGTGCTCCACCAACTCTGCGAGGTATCATGTCTTTTATTTTCTCGTATGGCGGTGGTCAGAGGTGCCATATCACCAATCTCTTCAAGTTCTGGAGTGTTTTGGACATTTTCTGCCACTTGATGAGTCCTGAAAAAAACATGTAGAGTGCCCCAGATTTCCTACATTTAGCTAATGGACCAGCTTTTAAGTAATCAAGAACTTTAATCTATTCAAGGCTGAAAGTGAAAGAACCTCGCAGGAGATAAAGCAAAACTGAAATGTCTGTTCAGCATAATAACAGAGCAAAAGACATCTTCAAATATAACTTCGATCATTCCTAAAATATTCAATTAAATAAATCAAGTTAGAAAATTTAAAATATTTGATTAGACAGATCATGTTAGCAAGGTTTTAAAAAAAATCATGTCTTTTCTTGATTGACTAAGTTTGTTTACCAAATTATGAAACAAAAGAGATAGTTCATCTCAATAAGATTAACAAGTTTATGGAAGGAAGTTATCGAAATAAAATTGCAGGATGCTGTATCAGTCGTCTGGTTGTCTTATCCATCTCTAAATATGTGTAGTGCTGCCTTTTAGAATTTCTTGGCAACATGAGGATTAGTTGATAAACACCTCTCTCCCTCCCTCCCTCTGTCTCTTGTCTCTGTGATGTAAAGGTTATTTAGCAGTGGACAATTTTTGTCAGGTGGATTTGACAAATCTTGATTCTGACATGCCTATTTGTTTAAAACGTGGGAAATTTGGGTCTTGTAAAAAAGAAAAGAAACCTGACACTGTTCTTTTGCAGAACAACTTAATCTTAAATCAGCTGGGGAGTACAATTATCTTAATCAAGGTGGCTGCACTGTGATTGATGGTGTTGAGGATGCTGAGAAATTTCATGAGCTAATGGTAATTCAATGCTTTTTCGTGAATTGTTAGAAACTGATTTCCAGTTTATTCTACCAGTTTGCTTGAACTTTCTTATTTCCGTTAATCCCACAGGAATCGCTAGATGTCATTCAAATTTGCAAAGAAGACCAGAAGCATGTATTTGCTATGCTTGCTGCAGTGTTATGGCTTGGGAACATATCATTTGAAGTGATTGACAGCGAAAATCATGTACAGGCAGTGGCCAGTGAAGGTGAGATTTGGATCAGTGGTTGTCTATGTTGTATCTAATGCAGAAAGTTTGGCATTTAATATGATATCCAAAATAGTTGTTGGCTATGGAAAAATAAAAAGTGAAGTTAAAAAACAAGGAATCCCATGGTCACAATGGAATTAAAGTCAGATGTTTTAAGGTCAAGTAATTTTATAACATTAACCTATGTATTTGGTTAAGCCATTCACTATTATCAGTCTGTAGTAAAGTTGGTAAACAAATTGTCAAATTGAAAGGTCACGTAGATAAACAAATGGTCAAAGCCTGGCTTTCCATAATTTTGTGTCTATGCTTGTCTAACAATTGTTTGGTTTAGCATTTTGTTTAACGTATATGATCTCTGCATTCATATTCGTGATAGTTTGAAACTAATAATGAATTTGTTTGTAGATCCTCATAGATCTGATGCAGTTAAAAATTCTTTGTCGCAGCTTTAAGAAATGCAGCTAGCCTGATTGGTTGCAATGTTAATGCACTGGCGTTGGCTTTGTCTGTCTATAAAATCCAAGCTGGAAAGGATATTATTAACAAGAAAATGACCTTGCAACAGGTTTGTTAAATACTAATTATTGTATTGCTTGTTAATCCCATTATAAGCTGTACAAAGATGACTATGCATTGGTACTGTGTGTAGGCACTAGTCTGGAGGGATGCCTTAGCAAAATTCATTTACGCTAGCTTGTTTGACTGGCTAGTTGAGCAAATCAACAAATACCTTAAACTGGGCGAACAGAACACGGCAAGTTCCATAAGTATCCTTGATATATATGGGTTTGAGTCATTCAAGGTATGTAGAAGGTTGTTTGTTGAGGGGTTGTAACAGACCAATCAGGTTGTATTTACTTAATCATTTTACTCGTTTCATTTTCAGAAGAACAGCTTTGAGCAGTTCTGTATAAATTATGCAAATGAGAGGCTGCAACAACATTTCAATCGTCACCTGTTGAAGCTTGAACAGGAGGTGAGTGATTGCAACTTTCATGAGAAATATTCTGTTATGAACTGTTGCTCCCCAACCCTTCTTTTTACACTACCACTTGTGGCCCATCGTGCACACACATTAATGACTACAATGGCTTTAGGAATGTTTAAGTGGCCATGTCCTAGTTAGTTACAAGGGGTTTGATACTGATTCTCTGCTGGACTATATTTGGGGGTTTGACAGCTAAGCTTGGCTGGTCCTTGAAATTGAAAAATAGTTCTAGTTTTTTCTGCTTAGATTCTGGTCCTTAGAAATCGGTGTAGTCCTAAAAATTAGCTTGCAGAACCATAAATTTCTGTCTGATTTTTAGTATTTTCTGCTAACATCTTTTCTTTTTCTTGGATTATTTTCAACTCCCACGAATAAACATTATAAAATTAGATGGCTATGAGTGGTAACATTGCAACTCATTTCATTTGCTTCAGGAATATGAATTGGATGGAGTTGATTGGACTAAAGTTGAGTTTGAAGACAATCAAGAGTGCTTAGATTTATTTGAGAAGGTCAGTTCCAGGATAATTATCTGTGGCTCTTGGGTTTATACGGGGCCTTATATGTAAAATGTCAACAAGCTTTTGTGATATCTCTTCAAAACATCAAGCGGCTTGATTTTCTGTTCCATCTGGAGTGCCATTATTAAGTTTTTACTTTTGCTGCAGAAACCACTGGGGATTCTATCTCTATTGGACGAGGAATCAAATTTCCCAAAGGCAACTGATTTGACCTTTGCTAACAAGCTTAAGCAACACTTAAAATCTAATCCCTGCTTTAAAGGACAGAGAGGGAGAGCCTTTGGCATTCACCATTATGCTGGAGAGGTAAGTTATCCTCTCTGCAATGCTTGGAATCTTGAATTTAACAAAAATTTCCCTTGTCTTAGTGGCTTATTTAAAGTTTTAATCTAATAGAACTATCCAGATATTTTAACTTGGTTACATTTTAGAGCAGACCAAATAAATAGTATTTTGTATTCTGTTTCAGGTTGTCTATGATACCAACGGATTTCTGGAAAAAAACCGAGATCCCATGCATTTAGAATCAGTACAGCTCCTATCCTCATGTAGCCATAAACTGCTACAATTGTTTTCTTCCAAAATGCTTGACCAGAAGGGTAAGCCAGCAATTTCAGCAGATGGTCAAAAACAGAGTGTTGGTACAAAGTTCAAGGTAAATATGTCATAGTATTGTATTAGAGGCTAGAATACATCTCTGTTTTGTTTTCTTGACCTATCTAAAGTTTGCAAGAATTTGGGTGCCTTGCATGTGTGTGTTGGGAGTTTTATGATAGACATCCTTCTGGATATTTCTGTTTAACATATATACTCAACCTAATTGTGCAATATTTTATGTTCCTGTGAGTAAAGGACCATGACAGGGAAAATGATTTAGTATTTGTTGCCCATGAAAGGTGAATGTCATCTAAACATTTTTGAAATCTGAAGCATTAATTCATTTCTTGTAGGGTCAACTTTTTAGACTAATGAACCAGCTGGAGAGCACTAAACCTCATTTCATTCGCTGCATAAAACCAAATAGCAAACAGCGTCATGGCATATTTGAACAGGAATTCGTGTTACATCAGCTTAGATGTTGTGGAATTTTGGAGGTTGTTAGGATTTCAAGATCTGGTTATCCTACACGAATGACCCATCAAGAGTTTGCAGAAAGGTAAAGACTGATTCTCATTTTATGCACGTGCATAGATACGTGCTATAGTATTCCATCTTTGTAATTCAAATTGCTTATTGCAGGTATGGTTTCCTTGTTCTGGACACTGACATAGCTAGGGATCCACTAAACATATCAGTTGGCGTTCTTCAAAAATTTAACATCCATCCTGAAATGTATCAAGTTGGGTACACCAAACTTCATCTTCGGACTGAGCTGGTAAGTTTTGTGTTTGCATGGAAGCTGTTTGCTGTTTTATGCTTTTGTGCTGTGATTTCCATGTGAATGTGCTGGGGAAATGCATTCTAAAGTGAGGCAGAATTTTGATAATTCCAACAATCACTTGCAGATATTCACTGACAAAACCAATGATGACACAGGAGCCAACCGACTTAATATCAGTAGATGAATTAAAAAAAAAAAAAGTCAAGGTTGCTATACCAAAAATACGCGTCATAAAAGTGCCAATTTTATGTATGGGAGATAACATGTTGAACCGAAATTGCCTGTGCAGTCTGTTAATTATGCAAATACATCACTGATATGTAACCCTGCCCCAGGAAATCAAGAAAACTGGTTATCAACTGCTTTGTAGCTTCACAGCTTTGGAATTCTATTTTTAACTTTCAGTGGAAAGTAGAGTATATAGGTTTTTCTTTTCTTTTTTTTTTTTCTTCAAGAAAAAAATCAGTTCTCTTATTTGCATTTCTCCTGTGCTTTAATGTCTTCCTGGTTCACAGATTATTGCATTGGAGGACAGGAAAAAACAAGTGCTGCAAGGCATAATTGAGACTCAAAACTTTTTCCGTGCTCAACAAGCTCGAAAAAATTTCTGTGAACTCAAGAACGGAGCAATACTAATGCAATCAGGTGATGAACTCCCTCTTGCTGGCTTGAGGCACAAATTGTAGCTTATTTCCTCAGATTCTCCCCACTATGGTAGGATTTCCAGGTTTTCCTTTCATGGCTTGATTTGTGTTTCTTTCTGATGCAGTTGTTCGTGGTGAAAACATCAGAAAGTATGCTATCGAGGCAAGGCAGTGCAAGGTTCCTGCGTCCCTATCCAATGAGCAGTTGACGGCAATCGTACTCTTACAGTCAGGTTGGACATGTTGCTTTTCAGCATTTTGCATCCTTCCACTCTGTTGCATTTTCTCATAATTTTACTTTCATGCTTGCAGTGGTACGTGGTTGGTTAGCTCGGAGACATTTCCATAACATGCATATCTGTCAAAAATCAAATCATGAAAATGTAAAAGCTAAAAGAAAGCCCAGGAAAAAGAGTTCAGAGTTGAAGGTATATTGTGATTCTTAACTGTCAACAAGCAAGCTGTTTTTAACTCTGCCTTGTATATAACATCTGCTGGTTAGATTCTTAAGTTTGAAATATGATTTGCTGTAATTTATTTTATATACAGAAACAATAATTGTCGAATGTGTTGTATAAAATAACGCCTTCACAATTTGGATGACCAGGACTTACTAGGGGAGCAGAAGATTCTAGTTCAGTCTTCTGTCTTGGAGGAACTTCAGATAAGGGTTCTCAATGCAGAATCAACTCTAGGCCAAAAGGAAGAAGAAAATGCTGCATTAAGGGAGGAATTACAACTGTTGCAAAAGAAGTGGGCAGATTATGAGGAGAAAATCAAAACTAAGGAAGAGAAGTCCCTGAAGCAAGTTAGATCTCGTCATGTAAGTGCTAATTCCTTCTGTGATATTTTCTAATAGAATCAGCAAGTGTCTGTGTGCATGCATATATGTAATGAGTGAGGGAGTGGGAGAGAATCAAATGCTACATATTAATTATTGGTCATCTGTTTCTCAGATTGCTTGAATGGTTTTGTCGATCTAGTTTATGACAATTTCCCTTCTTATCTGTTTCTCTATTGCAGTCGAGTCTTTCTGCAGCCAAAAGGAGTGTTACTCCAGACAGTGTTGGTGGTCAACCTGGAACAATTGATCCATCTCCTTCATTTAGCCGTTATATAGCTGAAGATACAATGTCCTTTGGATCTGAAACTCATGCCAGAAGCACACAAGTAAAGGTTCGTAATGGTAGAGGGAGGGAGATCAATGGCTCTCCAAATGCAGTTACCAATCTAGTAAATGAATTTGAGCAGCAGAGGCAAATCTTTGATGAGGGTGCCAAATCTTTAATGAATGATAAAACTGCCCAGCCAATATCTGGTTCTGGTCCTGATGAAGAACTCAGGAGACTAAAACACAGCTTTGAGTCATGGAAGAAAGATTACAATATGAAATTAAAGGATGCAAAGGCAAAGCTTCATAAAATGGGGAAGTGGGAACCTCAAAAAATTCGCCGGAGTTGGTTGGCATGGATTGGGTTGTAGACTTATGATGTACAATGCTCACCCTCTTGGCTGAACATTGGAAAGTAGCTTGAGTAAAAGGGTCTGTGCATTTGACGAAGTCACCTTCGCTCTCTACATGTGCTGTTAACAATGTCTCCGTCATGTTCTAATTAAGAAGGCACTGTGTACATCAATCCAATGTCTTATAGGATTTCTCATGTGCATGAGCAGATAGGAGTGGCAGAATTTCTTTTCTTCGTTTCTTTCTCAATTATCAGTGAATGGGTTGGCTTCAGCTATAAGTCGTCGACCATGTAACTGAAACTCTGTATCCAAGTACTTAAACATTGGAATGAAAATGTACATACATATTCGATCCTGCTTATGTTTTCTTCCTTAATCAGCTTAAGATTGTCTTGGATATTTTCAGGGTTTAGTTTCTATTCTTTGTCCAAGTCCTCTCCATTTTCTGCAGTTAAATTTCAACCAGAAGGCTAGCACAGGTCAAGCATCATCGGATCACAGTTCATTAGATCTCAGTAATTGTTGTTTCTCTTAAATCTACAACACACTGCACATAATCCGCACACTGACGAGAGCTTAAATTGATTCAGATTATGATCCAGGAACAAATTTGGTGGCATAGGCCCAGGCATTGTTAGCAACAGGGTTGTCAAGGTGGTCAAGCAGATTCTCCAGGGGTCCTTTTCCGGTGACAATGGCTTGGACAAAGAAACCAAACATGGAAAACATTGCCAGCCTGCCATTCTTGATCTCCTTGACCTTCAACTCTGCAAATGTAACAGGATCGTCGGCAAGGCCAAGAGGGTCGAAGTACTGGCCACCCGGGTAGAGGTCATTGCCCTCCCCGACTCCTGGGAGCCCGTTGATGCGGTATCCCTCCACAAGGCCCATCAGCACAACTTGGAAACCAAGAACTGCAAGGATGCTTTGAGCATGGACAAGGTTAGGATTGCCCAAGTAGTCCAAGCCACCTTCGGAGAAGATCTGAGCCCCAGCCTTGAACCATACCGGTTCCTTGAAATCTACTCTCACCCACTTCTCCAGAACTTCTGGGGTAATGCAGCCCAATGCTCCAAGCATAGCCCACCTTCCATGGATGACCTAAAATATTGTACATTATTTGATATGCTTCAGTTCACCATTGAAGCTTCAGGATGACGTTTCAAAGACGAGAATTACTCACCTCAAGAGCCCTGTTCTTGGCAAAGGCCTCAGGATCAGCAGATAAACCAGCAGTGTCCCATCCATAGTCACCAGGAAACTCTCCAGTGAGGTATGAAGGAGTCTGTGCAGAGAAGGGTCCCAAGTACTTCACTCTGTCTGGTCCATACCACAGGTCATTTGACTGCAAAGCAAGGAAAACAAATCCTCAGGTTCCGAAAATTCTTCCTCTTTAGCTTTTGTTTTTTCGTTTGAGAAACTTAAAAATCCTCTCTTTTTTCTCTGTGAAAGAGAAGAAAGGAATAGAAGATTACCATTGTATATTTTGGACGGCCCATAGGGACAAGATCCCTGAAAGGGTTTGAGCTCCTGCCCTGGCCAAGAAATGATGGCCTGAGGACTGTGCCAGCGCTAGGCATGGATGCCATTTTCCCTCCAAAATAAGCTTGTTTCAGATATTTTAGCTGCGGGGAAGCTTACGTTGGTTGTTTTTATGGAAAAGGAGGAACTCTGGAACTGTGTAGAAATGGAAATGAAGAATTTATATGAGAAGTTGAAGAAAGTCCAAAGATTTTTGGGTGGAGAAGAAGAAGAGGGAAGAGGTCGGAATTGTGGTGGGGAATTTTAGGGGTTTGAAAAATCAAATGGACCAATCAAATAGCTGCAAAAGATTTGAAGTATCTCCATCTCATATCCTTCTATCCACATGTATATCAGTTGGGGGAATATTCCTCTGTGATGCTCAAGGTGATATCAACTACACCGCTTGTCGTAAGACGGCGCCGTTTTGAAGCAAAGGGTAGGCATTGGCTAGTCCACAAATGTCCCCCCCAACCCCCACCCCCAATTTAATCTGGTAGAGATATTATTATATAACCTATATGGACAATTCCAATGCAATTTCACTTTCATCAACTTCCCTCTACCTAAATTTTCCCTAGAGATCGTATCAAAGAAGACACTATTACTTCACCAGCATAGGTTTCCCTCAAAGTAATGAGCTACCACTTCAGCTATCTTGTCCTCTTAAGTAACAAAGTAGTGCAGTAAATCAAACAGGAAACAATTCTATGCATGGCTTTTGGGGATTCATGTATCAGAAAATGTTCAAGCAATTCCATATTTAGAAGCCCGTTCCATCATTATAGAAACTCATAATCTATAGAGACCAAAGCCATTAATCCACTAAATAATGTCTCGACTTCAATGTTTATTCTGTAGACTAAAATGACAAGATTCTGTTTGCAGGGACTACGATGCAAGTATATCAATCTGAAAGCTAATACGAGAAAATGAAATTGGGGCAATTTATGGATGAAAATTGGTCACTTACAAGTTACATGACACTTGTTATGCGTTAGAGAGGAATTAGATTGATCGTGTCTCCGGAGCTCCTGATTTCATTAACTCCGGGCATAGCTACAAGCCTCGACCGGCAAAGGTGGGGGTGGTTTCACAGCAGCGATGTGCCGATGAAATTAGAGGCACTGTGGAGAGGCAACCGGCTGCCATTGCTTGCTTTATGGAGTTGGTAGTTGGGACTCAGGAGACCGAACCAAGATTCAGAATTTGATTTTGGGAAAAGTATCAAATTTCCTACTATAGTTTGGCTTATGGATCAAATTGCCCACTATAGTTTTTCATGATTCTAATACGGTTACAAATGTTTTAGTTTTGATCAGATTGGCCACTAATGTTATAATTTGGAACTGAATATGTCACCAGCCATTAAAAATCTAACAATAAATACGAGTAGTTGTTGGTTTTGAAATCTTAAGGTACTTATATAACTTTTAATGAATTTTGGAAACTTTGTATAATTTGTCATTTTCATATTTTTTTGTGACAGCCATTACCAGTCATCACCAGATTCACCATTGTTCCCACTAGAAATAATATTTCAAATTAATCACCGTATTCTAATGCTACAGATAACCTAAATTCTGATAAATAAAACACACACTCATCCAATACCGATGTATTTCTAATCATCAAATTGTAAGTATGACAGTTGTTCTTTTATAAATAGTGGTGTCCAATAGGGATGACAATTGGATAAGTCAGGTTAGGTTTGGGTTAGGCCATTTAGATTCAAATTTAATCGGGTTAGTATGAATTCAGGTTCAAGTCGAGTTACTTGGGCTCAAGTTGATTTCGGGTTGAATAGATTTCAAGTTTAGGTCGGGCCGAGTCAGATTTATTTAGGTTTGGGTTCAATACAGGTCGGGTCATTTTCAGTCTCAGGTGACTTCAAGTCGGGTTTCAAGTTGAATTTGGGTTGACAGTCAGGTTCGCTCAGATTACTAGTATATAGGCCGAAATGACTGAATTGATATATTCTTTGTTTGATTTTTCTAAAAATTTAAATTAAAGGATTTGATTTTTTTAGCGCAATTTAATTTAATTTGATTAGTATGTTTAGATAAAAAAATTCAAAAGAAATTTTGTCATTATATTTTAGTACATATTTAGGTTATTTAAAATTGTTGATAATACTGTATAATACTAGATTATTTTTCTAGACTCATATACTCTCCTAGTTATTATTGCACGAATCAACCAGACTCTCACCCAGTTATCACCTAGATACACACAATACAACAATTTCGCTACGCTTTTGTTTCAATGAATTTTGTTAGAAATTGCTACAAAATGGAACACTAGTTCATTATTAATGACTAAATTGTAAAATTTAAAAAACTTTGGATGAGAATGCAAAGATTTAAAAAATTCATGGACCTATTTTGTAATTATTATAGGTGACTGAAATAATTTTTTTTAAAATTTATGTACCTCACTGTGGTCTAACCTACACTTTGCCCCCTCTATTTTAAAAGCCTAATACTTTAGCCACTATTTCATTTACATTGTCTGACAGTAATTTTTGAAACTCTAATTTAAACTGTCTAATAATCATATTTCAGTAATTTCAATATTTTTAATATATTTTTTTCATAGATAACCAACTTTTAAAAAATACTGATATGCATTTACAGGAAGGAAAATATATTTACACAAAGGAAAAACTAATAATTTAAAATGTCTATTAACTATAAAAAAAAATTTAGAGAGATCAAAATTACTGAAAGATAATTATTGTACAATTTAAATTATAGTTCAGAAGTTGTTATCAAATGGTGTAAAAGAAACAAGGTGAAAAGTGTAGATTTTTAAAGTAAAAGATAGCAAATTGTAAGTTATGGCAAATCTTAAGGGGTAATTGTAGGTTTCCGAATTTACTGAATATGGAACTTACTTGTTTTGGAAGAATGCAAATATGGGACTTATTAAATATAGAAGTCCCTTCTCCAAATATGGGATTTATAGAAGTCCTTAAAAAAATGATTAGATTTTTTCCCCAAATATGAGACTTGCTAAATATAGAAATCTTTTCCCCAAATATGAGACTTGCTAAATATGGAAGCCCTATAAAATGAAAGTTACTAAATATAAAAATCCTTTCCCTAAATATGAGACTTACTAATTCTAGAAGTATTAAAAAAATAAAAATTATTAATTACAAAAGTCAGCTTCCCAAAATATGAAACTTACTAAACACAGAAGTCCAAAAAAATAGAAGTTATTAAATATAGAAGCTCTATATATATGAGACTTACTAAATATGGAAGGTAATAAAACGTGAAAGTTAAGGTTTAGGGTAATGGTTAAGATTGAGCGTTAATGTTGATGGTTTAAAGTTTTAAGGTTAAGGTTTAAAGGCTTACGATTAGAGTTTCAAGGTTAAGGTTAGAGTTTTAGGTTATGATGTTTATGGTTTAAAGTTTAGATTTAGGGTTTATAGTAAAGGCTAGGGCTAATCTTTGGGTTAGAGTTTAAGTTTATAGTTAGAATTTAGATTTAGGTATAGTGTTTTGGTTAAGATTGAGGATTTATCATTTGGATTACGATTACTATGTATGGTTTTAAAGTTTAAGGTTAGGGTTTTGGGTTTAAGTTTAGGGATTTGAGTTCAATTTTAAGGTTTTGTGGTAAAACTTAGAGTTAGAATTAGGATTAGGGTTTAAGGTTTTAAAGTATAGGGTTTATTATAAAGGTTAAGGTTAGTGTTTATCGTTTTAAAGTTTAGGGTTTAGAGTTTTAGGGTTAATAAGTATATCTCAGAGACAAATAAAAAAAGTGAAATAAAATATTTGACCACATTAATTGTATTTAAAATTGGAGGAATAATTGAAAATAAATATTATATTTTTACTAATTAAAATACGATCGAGATTTCTAAACTAATAAACTTAAAAGACTCATAAATCGATAAATACCAGAAGACCTTTAAACAAACCAAAAAAAGTCATTTTGTTAATTCTTTCTTCAAATATCATAAGATCCATAAACAAAAATATTTTTAAATTATTTTTAAGTTTCTTAAATTGCATGATCACAATTGATGTACAATTCAGATAAATAATTAGTATATAAAAAATTATATTTTTTAAATCTCTACCAACTATATATTTTATGTTGATTTAGGTTAAAATCAAACCCTATTGGGTTTAGTCATTGGGTCATTTCGGGTTCAAGTTAGGTCAGTTTTAGGTTTGGGCCATTTTGGGTTTGAGCTATTTCGAGTTCAGGTCATTCTAAGTTTGGGTATTTCAGATTTAGATTATTTAGGTTAGGGTTTTCTCGAGTTTCACTTTAATCGAGTTTTGGTTCAAACATGGTTGGGCACAGTTAGGTTCGAGTTTTTTTACTTTTTTGATTGAATTGAGTCAAGTCATCGGGCCATGTTAGATTTTGTCATCCCTAGTGTCTAACATTAACTCTTTTGACATCACCTCCCCCACTTAGTGGCAGATTTGGTGATGTAGTGGCTGACACATCAAAAAATTAAAATGACAAATTACATGAAGTTCTTGAAGTTTATTAAAAGCTACATTAGTACACTAGATTTCAAAACTAATAACTTCATGCATTTAGTGTTAGGTTTTTAATAGTAGTGGACAATTTGGTCCAAACCATAGCGTTCGTCGTCATATAGAAATAAAAAAAACCTATAGTTGGTAATTAAGTTGAGGAACCAAACTATAGTGCGAAATTTGGTACTTTTCTTGAGACACATATGTGCTAAGAAAGTCTATAAAATTTTCACTGAATTAATGGTATTGCACGTTTTAAGTTTTTGTAAAAATAAGACAATCACGTTTTAATTTTGGGATCGTGTCAAATTTTGTAATTTAAAATCACTATACTATTTAATTTCCTTTGATTGGTAGTTAATTACTGGTGTTAATAGGTTATGAGAGAAAGTATAGATCTTAGAATAGTCTATAGAAAAGGGGAGTAAGGAATGATTAACCCAAAAGACATTCAGTCATAAAACTTTGACTACTTTTTCTATTTAAATTCTAAAAATTTACGAGTTTTATTTGAGTACTAAAACTTTTAAAACATATAAACAGTTAGTCCTAAACTATTAGCGACTTGTTATTGGATTAACTTTAGAACTAATTTTTTACATGTTTTGCAAGTTTTAGGATTTAAATAGAAAATCTCTAGAAGATTTAGGATTAAAAGTGATCTTTTTGTCTGACTTGAAAAAAAATATAAATAAGAGTTTCTTATAATTTTTAAAATTTTCATTTTAGAATTGTTTGTTTATAATTTTTTATGTTTTCAAATTTATAAAAGAAGCTTAAAAAATACATTTTTTTGAAAAATGAAAAATTAAAAATACTTTTTGAACATCCTAAAGAATGACTAAGAGTTTCAAAGAATAAAAGATATCTTAATTTAAATATGTTTTGTTATTAGAAAATAATTACTACCAAACTCATACAAAAATAACATACTTATTAATGAGTTTGAAAATTTTCTAAAAGGATAAACAAAATAAATGCCAACGAAATGAAAGACTGGAAAAAATCAATTTTAGTCCTAAATATTTTGTAAATTTTTATTTAAGTCCCTAAAAATTTTTAAATTTCTATTTAATTCCTAAAACTTTATAAATTTCTATTTGAGTCTTAAAACTTGCAAAACGTGTAAACGATTAATCCTAAAGTTAATCCAAATACAGATGACTAATAGTTTATGACTAACTGTTTACACGTTTTGAAAGTTTTAATTCTCGAATAGAAACTCATAAAATTTTAGAGCTTAAATAGAAAAGTGGTCAAAGATTTAGGACTAAATGTGTTCTTTTCCAAAGAGATAATTACCTTCATCAAAAGAGGAAATTACAACTTTTATCCCTGAAGTATATGTACAGTTGCAATGTTGTCCAATGGTTTAATTTACCTGAAAAAAATTAAGACCTATCAACTTAAGTCAATTTAATCTAACATGACTCATTTTTATTTTTAGATTTTGATCCTAAATCAATATTATTTGAAATAATATTATGTAAGTGTAATAACCCTTTGAAAATATAATTTTTTTTATAATTTTATTAATTTTTTATGAATTTTTTTAATACCTTAGAAAATAAAATTCATAAAATTTCACTTTAAAGTACACTTACATAATATTATTTTTTGTATAAAATTATTTCTGGATATATATATATAAAGGGGAAAGCTAGACAACAAGCTGAAACCATTTATTATGGAGTTTTTTTGTTCCTTTTAAATTTTTTTGACTTACTCTTCAATACCAAAATATTTTAGGGATATTTTAACTATACTATATTATTTGAATTTTTATTCTATTGATATCCTCATGATTTTTTTATTTATAATTTTTTCCTTATATTCTATTTATACCCATTTTAAAAATAATTCTACATGTTAAAGTATACTAATGGACTTGTAGTTAATCATATACTCATATGGCCCATTAATTTAATGATTGATATAATTGGAATATTTATGGGATTTTTCTAAAGTTACTGTTACAAAATAGAGTGTTACCTTAGTAGTGCTATTAAAATTGTTTATTATTTTATTGAATGTTTCAGTTACTAACATTTATTAGGCAATAAATTTGATGCACTAATTATGCCAAATTACACATTAATTGTGCAATTTAATTCTTTAAATCAAAACTAATTGCATGGTAATTAGAAAGAAAACTATTAGTATAAATTAGCACTTTTTTGTTAGTTAGAGGAAGGAACAAAAAATTTTCAAGTCTATACCATGCCAAAAAAACAAGGCTTTTTAATATATAACTTTAGGTAATTCTAATTATATCTATAATCATTTTAATCATTCGTTTCTCTTATTTTATTTATTTTTTAAACAAAAGAAATTTCTCATACCATCTAATATTTCTATAATTTATGCATTAATGTTTTCTATACAAAATTTTTTGTTGCTTCATAAAATTATTTAAGATATGGTTAGATACATTTAATTGTGTTATTTTTAATTTCACTAAACTAACATTTTCTCTTTTTAGATAAAAGTTAAAATTAATCTATTTTTATAATTTCCATTTCCTTTTTATTCTCTTTGCCTTCTAACCACTAATTTAAGCACTTTTTATTAATATTTATTAATATTAAAATGAAAAATTATCTCAACTAGACATATTTTATTTTTATTATTTAAGTTTGAAGAATTAATTGAAATTTGCACTGCCAAGTTTGATGATTAGGGAGGGACCGATGTTCTATTCTTTGTTTGGTTATGGGGGAACTTAAGAAAGAAAAATGTTGAAGATCAAACTCACTTTTAGATTTTAAATGATCATTATTTGTATAATTGTTATATTCATTGCTTTCTTGTAAAAAAAATTAAAAATAACTAAATTTAATTAAATTTATGAAATATAGTGTTATTTTCAATTTCTTGAATTATTATGCTATTATGATAAATAATAATTATATAATTATATATACAATTAAAATATTAAAAAATTAGTATAAAAATAAAAATAAGCCATGGGGTAAGTTGGAAAAAATTAACAGTAACTTTTTTGAATTCTTCCAACGGTCAAATGCATTGCGCCGGCTTCTAATTCCATAAAGGCATAAACTACTGTCCCTCTCCGTCACGGCAAGAGAGAGGAGAAGGGACAGACGAAGCCCATTTCTTTCCGGTAGCAAGATTCTCTTTTCTTGACGAAGACGAGAAAATGTCTATCGGGAAAGCAACAGATCACTGGGCATTTCTGGTAATTATCTCCCTTTCTGCCAGTTTCTCAGTTTTTGAATTAATCGGCAGATGAGATGATTCTTGTTCCTCTCCTGTTCGGTACTTGGTATTGTTTCTGCCCCTCGTCCCTGGTTTTCTATTTCTTTTGATTTTTGATCGAGTTGGTACTTGATTTTCTTGCTTATCTTATTGAAATATGCCGCCATTCGACGGACTACAGTTAGGTTTTAGGGGACTTTTTTAATAGAGAAGGAAGAAATTCGGGGGAAACCTTTGGGAGGATTGAGGATTCTTGATTAGGCATTTAGGTTTCTTCAGTTCGTCTTCTTATGATTTTTTTGTTGTTTTTCTTCGAAATTTTGCTCTACATATCTGGGGTTTCTCGTTTTCCAACTTGTAGCATCCGAGTTTTTAGTATTTTCTTCCTTCATTGACTAGTTGTAACAAACTTACTGATGGATAGGAGGAAATTGAAGCACCCATGTGGGCTGATCTTGGTCTGGAAGAAAAGCTAAACCACCAAGACATGTGAGTTTCTGCTTAGCCAGGCATAGCTGTTCCTTACAAGTAGTAATGCTTTCGGATATGCTTAAAATATGGCAGCTGATTTACAAGTTTCCGCTGCTATGCAGTAATGGTGATTGGTTCCACAGAGGCCACAAGTAAGCCTATCTGCTTTGCTTCACCAACCAGACTAGCTGCTTTGAAGCCACAATGTTCTTTGAAGTTTGAATTCTTTGTGGAAGTAACCAAGTTTGATGAATTTTAGGTTCCATCAATGCTCTTCGAGCGAGTTAAAATCCTTTTTCTCTTGCTCTGGATTTCGTTCTCTGGGAGCATCATCCCCGACGCTTCCTCCATCAGTGTCAAGATCAAGAGGACGTGACTACAAGACCAAGAAATGGGGAAGGAGTAATTGTGATGCTCCATTCATGAAGCAGCAGTTAGTCAAGGATTCAAATGAAAACTCTTCAGAGGTATATTCAGGGTCTGGTGAGAAATTGAAGGCTGGATTGAACTTCTTGAGTCTGAAAGCAACTTCTGCTTCAAGTTCTAACACAAGTTGTATCTCGACAATATCTGGGGATGCCAAGGGCACGAGAAACCATCTGAAACCTGAAACGACTTGTAGGGCTTCGGGAAAGTATGTGAACCATTTTGGAGTAAAGTCGGTTGGAAACAATATGGTGAACATTGGTACATCTGGGGGTCATCAGCAGCAACACAAAACGTCTTCTGAAGTTACAAGTAGCACATTTGGCAGAAAGAGTGTACTTGAATCAGCAGTAGAAATTACCCTGAGGAGGAGTTTTGCTACCAGACAAGCATTGAGGGCAGAGACAAATAATAATAGTAAAGAATCAAGAGGTAGGAAATCTTCTTCAAGCAAATCTAGTATGGGATCCTCTTCACTTCCAGGTAGCAGTTTAAAATTCTCTGTTGCTGGATCAATGAAGAAGGCGCAAGCCCCGGATAGCAGCTCTGCTGCCAAGATTACTGAAGCTGCAAAAGATAGGAAGAAAGTTTTTGTTACATACAAGGCATCTAATGTACAAGTTAAAGGACGAACTTTGAGTTCAGAAAGGAAGGTTCTAGCAAATATCACGAACCAGACTAGTTGTAAGGCTTCAAAACCAAAGGTTAGAACCATGTCTTCATGCTTCACATTTACGTTTTTGGTGAATTTTCCCTGTACTCATTTGCCAACTTCAGATCTTGGTTACTAGTTTCTGCTATGAACTGAAATTTGAGATCTGCATGCAAGTACTGTGGGATGGAAAAAGATCACTATTTTACCATGTGCTTGCTGATGTGTTACCCGCCTGCCATAGTGTGCCAGGATGTATAACAGGATGAGAGTGGGGAAGGGGGCTGCATTGTTGGGTTGATCGAGTGCCATTTCTCTTTATCTGTACAGCTTAAAGGTCTGTATGGAAGGGTTTAGGATTTGAAATGAACGATTAGAGAATCTGTAAACTGTGAATCTGTTTGCAGACATGTTTTCCTACAGTTTAGATGTGGTTCATAAGGTTATCCCTCTTTTGTTTCCACACTTTCATCCGCCCTACCAACCACTAGCTTAAACTTGTATTCAGATAACATGCACTCTTAATGCTTTGGACATGATAAATTGTCCAAAATTTTGCAGGTTCAACCCCAAACTTTTCCTTCTAAAGTGACTGCGCCTCTTCATGTTGAGAATCAAAGTTTTTCTGCTGCTTCGACAAAAGATAGAAAGTTGGCTGCCAACAAACTCAATCAAGCAGTTGCTGTAAATGAGGGTGTAACGAGCAACGCTATTAATCGCCTAGCCTGGAATGGGAAGGGAGCAGCAAAAAGTGAACCTTGCAAAATTGGTAGCAGAGTACAGTTGGTTGGTCGAAAGGTACTAGTTTTTTAATCTTGTTTTATTTTCATGAACACCAAGGTAGGTGACTTATAAATATAAGGGGTTGAAGTGGTCTTATTAGCTAGCGCTGGATATCACAGACGGACAATTTAAACAGCTTTGCAAAAAATTTGTTCCATGGTTGTTCGGGACCAAGCTTTATGACTTGTTTATGTCAACTTTCAGCAGGTAAAAGTTGGCTCTCAGAATGAAGCAAGGAATTCAGCCCACAAGAGGCTCTACCTCCGATGATGAGCGGCGGGTGTGATGTCTGTAAATACTGCGAAGCTAACTTCTTGATGACAACATCAGCAACAAATTGTTTGCCCCTTTAGTTATGTGCCACATTTCTAGTGGCAAATTTTGTTTTCCATGGAAATGTGACTGCTGCATTTCACTGCTTCCATTTCTGTACGGATATGCCTACACGAATATGAAGTATCGGGTTGTCTCACAGATATGGTGTCTGGAGGAAGTCTACATTCTTCATGGATTTTGTAGGTCAAATTCTTGATGCCATTTCTCAGTATCTTCTTTCAGTTGAGACGCACTTCAGTATTCTTTGAATGATGGCAGAAGCAAATACTGGGAAACTGTAATTCCTAACTTGAAACATTTCCTGTTACATCACAAAAGCAAATCATGATTCCCAACCTGAAAACATAATTCTATCATAATGATTTGAATTAGGGTTATGACCCATGATTTGGTATTAATGAAAAAGGAAGTGAGGACATGTTTAGAATGATATATACTTCTCAAATTCTAATTTACTAGTGTTTGACATTAAATTTTCTAATTCTAATATAAATTTTACAGTAGTTATCTCTCAGAAAATTTAAATTTTCACTAATAATTAGAAACTTAATTAACAATTTAATGATTACATTTTTCTATCTAAATGTATAATAATATTTTTATTTTTTCTTTTTAATGTATAAAATAGTGGTTTTTGAAAAAAGGCCAAAATGTAACGTTAAATAAATTATGATGGGGATCATTATACTAAGGTTGTCGGAATCAAGATTTCGTCCATAATAATTTTTTAATATATGTGAATTGCAAAGCGTAAAATCAAAATGAATTGTATGATTTTACCAAAATCCTCTAACAGAATAAGGAAAAGATGTAACTACGTCATAAATCTTCAAGCTCAGCAAATTTATTAGGTGTTTTTAATTGAAATAGTAACTATCATTAAACCACAGTAAATTTGAAATATGAGACCACCTTTATAAGTTACAACAAATTGATATGTACAAACAAATTTGAGATCTAGTGATTAATTAGCTTGTAACAAAAAGAACTTGAAATAAATATAATTAAAAGATTAAAAGAATCTCAAACTTATGAATACTAAAAAGGAATTTATACAACTATTTTAAGTCATTTCCTATTAATACTCACATATAATCAATTTTAAATACCCAAAAAGTTGTTAGTTTTTAAATTAATACATAGCATATGATAAAAAAAGATATACATGACATCAATTGCATAAAAATATACACAAACATAAGGTTTTCTCCTGTAAGTAATAAATGTTTAATGTAATAATTTAAGTTCGTTACTTCTATCTGTCTTGCAACAATTGACTACTAAGTATCTAATTTCTTTTAAAATTAAATAAGTTCAATTAAACATATAAAAGCTTATTTTTCACCTAATAATGTGAAATTGTAACCTTGTCCTCTATGTTTTAACTTAAGTCAACTTAATTCAAAATAACTTATTTTTTTTTTTACATTTTTTTTCTTGAAACCAATATTATGTTTGTATAATAATCCATTCTTTTAAAATGCTAATAAATTTTCATTAATCTTTATTTTTTAATGCCTAAAAAAGAAAAATTCATAAAAATTTAATAACATCATAAAAATTTTATTTTCAATAAATTATTACACATGGATAATATTAAATTTTAAATAAAATTGGTTCCAATAAAAAAGATGTAAAAATAAAAAAATAAAATTATTTCAGATTAAATTGACTTAAATTAAAATGAATTAGGTCTAAGAGCAAGTTTAGTTTGTCTAAAAGTGCCTTACGGCGCCTAACTCTTCAATTTTTTTTTTTCTGACTTGGTCCCGGTTGAACCCCATTGTTGACCAAAATTGCAACTTTACCCTCTACTCGCCTCGGCCTCGCTTGTTCGTCTCCGAGTCCCTCATCAAACTTCACTCCCTAAAAACACGATATCTCCCCATCCCAGCCCACGAACAGGCTTGCTCCTCACCGTTCACAGCCTCCCCCATTGTTCTCTCCTTCGCTGATCTCCCTCCATCGTTCGCCACTTCCGCCCACTGGTTCCAATCCACCCCAAAAATCAGCTTGCTTCTTGTTGTCTGCCCCACGTTTGATATTGCTCAGCCCACCTCTCCCCCACTTTACTCTCCTCCATCGTTCTGCTGGCGCGTGATCGGAGATGAGGCACTTCGGGTAGAGACATTGCAACCATGGCTTGATCGGAGGAGTGACGACATGGGCAGCAAAAGGATCTGTAATCAACAAGAATCGAAAGACGGCGAATTGCTGATGAAAAGTGATCTTCTGAAGCATTACTCAGGTTCAAGCCAAGAACAACATCTAGCAACAACAAAGGGAACAAGCTTGACAATCGATTAACACCAATATTCTCTGAGACATATCAACAAACAACTCCAGTGTTAGAAAACAAGGTAAAGTCTGGTAAGGGAAGAGAGACTCGGACACAAACAAGGTAAAGTCTGCTCTTTTTCAATTTTGCCTGATCTACTCCTGTGATTGTTGTGCCGAAATATTGCTCTGCACACTCGGGTCTTCTGGCTATTGCATTTTTTTTCTCATTATTAATGATATATCATACGTTTTTTCCGAAAAAAAAGTTAAAGGTGGATGGTTTGAGTTTATTATGCTCTTTGGCTGGATAATGGATAAAATCATTGGTTTTTTCTTTTCTTTTGTCAATGGGTTCTTTCTCTAATGAGCTTGTTTAAATTTACAAGCTGTTCTTTTTTTATGCTTTTACCAACTTCTGTATTATGTTTTGTGACTTGCTGTGATGAGAGAATTTTCTGAACGGCTGGAGAAAGAATCATGAACTTTATGGGTTTAGGAATGAAAAAGAATGAAAAATAAAGTTAGTGGACCTCCAACATATTTTACCCAATAGAGCATAAAGAATATTATCGGGGAGGAGTTTCAGTACATCATTTTATTAAGTTGAGGGACCTGGATGAATGTTTAGGAGGTTAAGTGTTTAAGTTATTCAAGTTTGAGGGTTAAAAATGCTTTTAGGCCATGTCTAATCTAAAAGAAAAGTAGATAGATGAGCGTCCGTTAACTCTTAACTGTTCCTAAAACCCTTTATAAATCTTGTCGAGTAATAAGAACAGTAACTTGCGTTCCCCGCCGCCGGCAAGAGCTCATCAAACTTCATATTTTCAATTTCTTCCTCTCCTTGTTTCAGCTCGCTGCTCAGCGTCCTCCCTCCACCAACGCCGCCACATCCGCTTGCACCTGTGCAGTCGGAGTCGGCTGAGCACTCGGCGTCACATAGGAGCTGCGGTTGTCTTAGTTCCCAAAGAAGACGTCGTCAGTCGGGCTCTGACCCTTCTTAACCGAAGCTCCTGTCCTAGAGTCAAGCTCTCTACCTCTTCGTTCACCCTGTCCAAGCCGTTGATTAGGGTAATCTCTCTCTCTATTAAAATTTCTCCGCTATGCGGCTTAGACTGATGAATATTGAATTGGTAATGTGGCTGGTTTGTTTTTTATGATTATGCTTATAGCTCGTTAGTCTGTGTTCATATGGAAGAACGAAATTACGACAATTTTAGATGAGCCTGAATCTTGAGTTTGAAAATATATGGTCCCAAACTAATTGGAGATTGATACTAGGGGTTGGTTTTTGAACTGGCATCTCAATTAGTTGGAAATGCACTATGGGGATGCTCATTTACAACATTGTTTCTAGATGCTTATGACTAAAATGTTTCTGTGAGCAGAAAGAAATGTTTGAGGACTCTCTGGACCTGAAGGTTAGAGAGCTGCTCGAGGAGGTCCGGTTGGACCACTCTTCGGCTATTACGGAGCTCGTAGACCAATCCATTTCAGCCATTAAATCTGCAATTGATCGAATCCCAGAAGATCTTCAGGTTTACATCGTCCCCATCTTGTTTCCTTTATCAGTTGAAGTTTGCCACCAGAAAGTTAATCTCAGTATTTTTTATCTTTTGTTTGCCTTGATGAATATGCAGGTGACTGCCGATTTGGCCCCAGGTTTTGTGAGAGATGTTGGAGCAGACAAAGTTGAATTCAAGTTTAAGAAGCCAACTTTTATTCAAATTGGTGGTAGTTATTCCATATGTTGTGTAGCAAAGCCAGATGTCAGTGTGGACATTTTCATCCGTCTTCCAAAGGTATGGGGGGCTACCCAGATGCAAACATTTAATTTGTCATTAGTAGAATTGATTTTCTTTGACATAAATGTGATGCATATTTAGATTATCATTGTAGAATGGAATGCTTAGGTGTGAGATAATTTTGCAGCGTTTCACCTTTTGTGAGGTGTGGGCATATTCGCTGTTCATGGCATGCTTTCTTAGAGCATTCTTTATCATTGGTTGTGGCAGGAATGCTTTCTAGAGAAAGATTATCTCAATCATCGTTACCATGCCAAAAGGTGCCTATACCTTTGTGTAATTAAGAAGTACTTAAAGCTTTCCTCATCGTTCCATAAGATTGAGTGGGCAACCCTTCAGAACGAAGCTAGAAAACCGCTTTTGGTTGTTTATCCAGGTTTATCATTTGTTTATCTATTTTTATGTTATCTTTAATAAGTTATCCTTTTTGTGTCCTGCTGATTAAGTTATGAATACTAGGGTTTCGTTTTCCTTTTGAGTTCTATGCCATCATTTTTGTCTACTTTGAAAATGCCATTCTAGGTGTGAATCTTGGCAACTCCTCTGATTTCTGTCTGAGAATAATTCCAACAGCTACATCCTTGTTTAACATTAAGAAGTTGAATCTGGAAAGGAATAATGTACGAGCTCTGAATTTAGGTAAATCTGGTTTTTTTTTTTCAGTGTATTGTTGCTAGCTAATCTTTTATGTTCTGCCAGAGATGCTGATATATTTATTAACATCTTCTCATGGATAAATGTTCATCAAATTTGCTTGCAGGGGGTCAACTACAGCCTACTCCAAATTATAATACTAGTATATTGGAAGACATGTTTTTGGAGGAGAATGCAGAATTTGTCAAAGAAACATTTTCTGGATGGAAGGGATTGGGTGATGCCCTAATCTTGCTAAAGGTATGTTGTGTGGTATTTTTCAGAATTTGGAAAGTTGGAAATGTTGCATATGATAAGGACTGATATGTATTTTCTTATTGCTTTTAGGTCTGGGCTCGTCAGAGAAGTTCAATTTATGTTCATGATTGCTTAAATGGATACTTAATCTCCATTATATTGTCATACCTGGTGGCCCATAATAAGCTTAACAAATCTATGAGTGCAATGGTGATTTTTCGCATTACCTTGGACTTCGTTGGTATGTTATGATATTGCGAAATTTCTATTTAAAATTTGCTTCTTAGTCATTATACTCAGATCAGAATCTCTAAATATTTAATGCCTTGTCGTAAATCTAAGGCTGAAAGGAGAACGGCTCTTGTTGTCTAAGAATCTTAACTGCAACATGATTGTTTGACTGTTGATTGCTTGCCAGTAATTTCTTATGTGACGTCCTTGAAGGGGAACCTCTAGTAAACTTTGCTAAGACCGTTAAAAATTCTCTCTCTCTTTCTCTCTCTCTCTCTGGAGGGTAGACAGATATTTCCGGTGTTGTTGCCTTCTGTTGAAAGATGAGATATTGCTCCTTGCTGTTGCTAGGGCTATTTCTATATCATATATTTTCCTTACTCAGCTGAAAGAAAAGCTTCAAAGCGCACTTCTCTCTCTATTTTGTCCTCCAAAGTTCTCTGTTTGAGCGTGCGCCTCTCTCTATTTTTGATTTATTCTTGAAATATTGGAGACAGACTTATGTTTACTTATTTTGCAGCTGCTTCTCAGTTTTGGAACCAAGGGCTTTACTTTCCACCAAAAGGGCAGAAACGCATTCCAAAGGAGGTGAGCAATTTACCTCACATAGCATAAATGACAAAAGAACCAATTTACCTCACATGGGATGAAGAACAGAGGAATATATCTTTTATAGCTTTTAGTCTATATCATCATGAATTGTGCAGGATTGAAATTGAAGTTGCAGGAGAATAGAAATTATTGAGGGGCAACTTGTCACGTGGTCGTTCCATTGGTGTATCTTTTAAACCAATGACACAAACAACTGGTTCTAATCGAATAAAACATGATTTTCCAACTTCTTTCAATTAATAGCTAAGCTATTAGAGCACAAAAAAACCAATTTGTCAGACTTGTACTGTATCATATTCATGTGACAGAGTAAGGTGCTTGTTTATAGAACTTGATGTGTCATCTTAAATGTCAGATTCATGAAATTAGTTGTTGGTTATTTCTCTTGGAGTTGCAGGCCAGAGAACAGTATGACAAAATGTTTCCTGTTGTCATATGTGATTCTTCCAATCATGTAAACTCGGCCTTCCGGATGACAAGTGTTGGCATTCATGAGGTAATATTTCTTGCTATAGGCTGTTTAGCCATATAGCCAATAAAAGTCTCCTATCCTGTTGTCTCAGTAATCTAATGATGAGAGAAGTTTTTATGTTTCTGTCATTGTTCAATGATTTGATACAAGACTAGAAAATGCAAGTATGTTTCCATTCGGTAGGTTGGGATTTTGAGGAAGGTCAATGTCATAATATGTCTCTGTTTTTTTTTTTCAACACTCCTGTGTATGTGAATTTTAGTAGTTATGACAAGGCCAAGTCTTGTTAATTGTAAGCACTCTGTATCTTCTTTTTTGAGGTGCATTGCTTCTTGTTGTGTATCTTAATACATACGTACATACATATTCACCCACTTTGCAGCTTGAAAATGAGGCTGCTGCAACACTCAAGTGTATAGGAAAATGCCGAGACAATGGATATGAGAATATCTTTGCAACCAGGGTTGACTATCCTGCTAAATATGACCACTTGATAAGGTAGCCAATTATTCCATTAAGTTGCTGTTTAGGATTCTTACTTTTGAATCATTGTAAATACAGTGAGTTATGGTATTTTTAACTTACGCATATCTTTACTATACTGATGTTTTATTATGTTTTTGTCTTGTTAGATTGAATTTGACAGGAAACAAAGAGCTCTATGAGTTGGGTTTTTGCCTGGATGATGAATGCTGGAGAATGTATGAGCAAAATGTATACAGTCTACTACATCAAGGGTTGAGTGATAGAGCAAAGCTTATTCGTGTTACATGGAGAAATACCCTTACTATGTGCGACATAGAAACTGTATGGTCTCTTGAACGTAAAACTTAGCCTCTCCTTATAATTTGCTTTGTTCTTCTGTTCTACCTAAAGCTTTATTTATTTTCCAGGGCTTATCGGGACTTGATGCGGAGCCATTGTTGATTGGAATATCAATAAGCTCTTTGGAGAAGGCTTATAGGAAAGTTGATGTCTGTCCAAACCCAGGAAACAAAGAGGAGGTATTTAAATATTACTATAATTTTTTGTTTCCAAACTTATGCTCAAGTTTCTTCTCATTTACCAATTTTCCTTGATCCCCTTGCCCCTGCACCCAGGCTCTTATGTTTCAGAAATTCTGGGGTGAGAAAGCTGAACTGCGAAAATTTGTGGATGGCACAATTACGGAATGTACAGGTATGGAACAAGCGAGTCTCAAGCTGCATTCTTTTTTTTTTTTTTTTAATCTGTTGGTTGTACTCATTTTATTGCCTTCTACATACGTCCTGTCCAGAAGGAAAAAAAAAAAAGCAGAAGGAAAAGAAAAGCACAAAAATGAATGAGAGACCTAATGACCTTGTTATCCTAATTTTGTAGTTTGGGAAACTGATGAGTGGAATCGGCATTCCATTATGAAAAGAATTATTTCATATTTACTCGAAGTTCATCTGGACCTGAGGGAAGACAATGTTCTACAGATAGTAGATCAACTAGATTTTCCTCTGCTTCACGCTGGTCAAGGTGATGACAATTAACGAAAGCCTTTTATTCTTTTCTCTTTTGGATTGCTTCTACTATCTTTCGACATCCATGACATTCTTAAGAATTGTGGGATCATTTGTCTAGACCCGGTGTTGCATACAAGAGACCTGCTTGGGGCATTTGAAGAGTTATCAAAACGCTTACGGAACATCAAGGATATCCCCTTGAGAGTGGCTAGCGTGCAGCCCTTAGATCCTGGTACATTTTTGTAGGCATTATTTTTTTTTTCTTTTCTAAATTTGTGGGATTTTTGTCTCTTTTATTTTCTTGAGTTGAATTTTGCTTGTTGCATCATTGAGTCCCTCAAAGCATTTTGCAAGGTCATGGGCATGAAGTTTAAAAATTTGATGTGCCATGTGAAAGGGCATTAATGTGGCTCACTATTTCTCGTTTTCCTGAAACAAAGATTTGGGGGCAGGATCTAGAGTGCTCTTTTTTGCCAAGGGTGGGGGGAAGTTGAACCATGGACCATAGATAACAACTTTAAAGCTTGGATCTTGGGGACTTAAGATGCTATTCTCCTGTGTTCTTTCTGTTTTTGCTTCTCTTTATTTACATCTTTCATAGACCATAATAGAAATACATGGTGACTTGTGATAGAATTGATGCAACAGCTTAGGACACTGTTGCATTTGGCATAAGCCTTGGGTTCCCTATGCAAATTGTTGAAAATACCAGGGAGGAGATAAATCTCAGAACCATTATTATTAGTAACTCAATTCTACTTGAATTACAGGAGAGGAAGACTATAAATAGGTTGCAAGAAACTTACCAAGAAACAAGGTAATCAGAGAACTCTAACAGATATTAAGACTCTAAGTAGCTATGTGTAACCCTAAAATTACTACTAAAATCCCTAAAATTACTACTTAAATGAGGAAAAGTATTACATGTAAATCATGAATTATGTAATAAATATAAACTTTATCATGAAGGTGTTATTTTGTGATTTTGAAACATGTACCAAATCACTGTTTACAGCTTTTAGGTGCACATCTGTTTATCCTCCTGGACCACATCCACTAGCTAAAGTAAAGGTTGATGTGCGTAGACTGCGGAATATGACCCCATCTTGCATCCAGCCACTGGAAGTCATGATTCAGGCATGAATTTGATTAACCTATCATGTACAGAACTTTTTTTAGTTACTGAATTTGTTTGAACGGGAAACTTGTCACTCTGTATGATGCAGTTGGAAGGCTCTGGGAATTGGCCTATGGATGATGTATCAATTGAGAAAACAAAATCTGCATTCCTTCTCAAAATTGCAGAGAGGTTTTTTACTCTTGCTTTTTCTTTGTCTCTTGTCTTTATAAAGTAAATCAATAATGTGACCATCATAGCTCATAGCCTGTCTTGCAGTCTTGGGAATAGTTCCAGAGTGGCTTGTTCTGCAACTGAGGAAGATGTGGACGTTTTCATGGAAGGGTTTGCATTTCGTCTTAGAATTATGCATGAAAAAGGACTGAATGTGATCAAAAGAGGAAGTAAGAATATTACCTTAGGGATCTAAGTGTTTATCCATAAACTTGTATCCAGCTGGCTGATGGAACCCCTGTTGTATGCAGTTGGAAGTTACCAAATGAAATGGGTTTCCCCAACAGATAGAAAACTCTTTATTCACAGTCAGCACGCAAGTATGATTGATGGATTTAATAGGCGTTACACTATATTTGGCCCTATTGTTAGGTGAGTTATTCCTTTTTTTTGAGTTGCATGAGTAATGTATTCTTTTTGCAATCAGTAAATATATCTCTCAACTGGAGACTGAGGAATTTTGGTTTTTTTCAGACTTGTTTTGTGCCTAACTTTGTGGAAGTATGAACAGGCTTGCAAAACGGTGGGTGGCATCACATCTCTTTTCAGCTTGCTTGGTAGAGGAGGCTGTTGAGCTGATGGTTGCCTATCTTTTCTTGAAGCCTTTGCCATTTGATGTTCCTTGCTCACGGGTGACTGGATTTTTAAGGTTGTGTTATTTTCTGATTGAATGCAATATTATTCTCCATACTGATTTCCATTGGTTTTGAACTGCAGTTATTTTTGCATCTCTTGTTACCTAGTTCTCAGGAAATGCTTAGTCCTTCCCCACCATGGTTTCCTTTGCCATAAATGCTATAGTTTAGCTTTAGGGAATAAAAATGTTTGATACATGAAATCTTAGTGTGCAGCCTCTTACTTTAGAGGATATGTCATCTCCTGTATCTTTTGAGGTTTCATCAAATTCTGTTCTTTAGGGCTGTTATACTTGTCATGGCCTGACACTCTTGGAATTCTTTATTTCTATGTTGTTGTACCAAATATCGTGTTAGGCATTGGTTTCACAGGTCAAACTGCGGTGCTGCATGACCACAGTAACTATCCTAAATCATTGCCCTTGCATGATGCTTTTCCATGTAAATGGAGAAAAATCATGATTATATTTTTTGAATTTCATATTATTATTTCCTGGCTAGTGGGTGTCATTGCGAAGGTATATTGCGCAAAACATTGCCACTTTTTTCCATTACATGAATTTCTAGTGTCAATATATTGACATTATCGACTTACACCAATATTGTTATGATTAAGGTGAAGCATGAAACTTGCGTATGCTTTTAGAATCTGTAAGATATAATATTTATTATGCTTGATGTCTATTTCCAATTCTGGCTTGGTCATGTTTTCTCATGTCAGAATTGGAGCTGGTGAAGAAAAAGATCAGTGAAATAAGATAATAAGACTGACTTGATATCAAGTAATAATAGAATAACAATGACAAGGTTTCTTGCATATAGTCTCTTTCCTGTGCCAAGGAGATATCTGTGGATTTAACCATATTTTGTGTTGCATGCTTTTTCATTTTCAGGTTCCTGCGACTGCTAGCTGAGTATGAGTGGACGTTTTATCCTCTGATTGTTGACATAAATAATGATCTAACTCAAAGCGATGAGAAAGAGATTAATGTATGTTATCCATGGTTCTGGATGATTGTGACATAAAATAGGATGATATCTATGTCTTCGGATCAGGAAAACTGGCCTCTAACTGCATTATGGTGCAGGATAACTTCTTAACAAGCAGAAAGACCAATGAAGGTAACTATCAAATTGCAAGTCAGGCTATGTTTTTGGGCACATCTTATGACAAAAAATCTGAAGCTTGGACAAGATTCTCTCCGAACCCCTTGGTGCGTAATTTTTTAATAGAATCCTATCATTTATCAAGTGGTTTTGCTGATCTTTTTGGTGTGTCCTGGCTCCCTCCACGTTGATGCATAGAAATGCTGATCATGTGTGATGCTTGTTTGTTCCTTTTTGATTTGTTCAAATTGGTTGAGGCAACAGGAGCTCAAAAGACTGGTGGCATATGCAAGAAGCAGTGCCAACTTGTTGACGAATCTTATATTGCAAAACAAGTCCAATTCCTATGGATGGGAGGTGTGTCAATGGTTTCTCTTAGTCTGATTCTTGCTTTTAGACTTGGATATGTAGCAAGTTATGTGTTCCCAAATTTTGTCTTGCAGTGTCTTTTCAGAACTCCATTGAGCAACTATGATGCTGTTATTCTTCTCCACAGAGACAAATTGCCTTGCCCCCAACACCTCCTTTTTGCATCTGAAATGAACCATGGTATTATAGAAGTATCATATATTCCTACTGTCTTTTTTACCTCTGTCCGAAAGTTTGGCCTTGCTCTACTGCAGTACAAATTCATATGCTTTTTGTAGGGAGACACGTGGCTCACGGGAATCCTAGCAATGCTTTTTGTCCCTTCATGTCGCGTGGAGATATGGAGGGTAGTTTGGAGGAGCTTAAGAGGAAGGTGATGGTGAACTTTGATCCCCTCAGGTGCTTTGTTGGGGATGTGGAGGCAAGTATTGTAGAATCCTATGATTTGAATTTGATAAATGCGTTTCCTTCCTTGTCTTGTCCTAAATTCTTTTCTTTTTATTCATACTGTAGAAAGAGTATCCAGATACATTGAAGTTGTGGTATGATTCTCTTGGAGGCGATGCTGTGGGTATAACATGGGAACAATCAAAGGTATGTATGGACGACCATCTAATTCATCAAAATGTCAACCAGTAGTATTGCCGTGTACAATTTATCTTAAACTTCCCCTTACACCGGGGCATGTTTATGTCTTCAGAAACGGAAACGGGATGAATCAGATGATGACGCGAAGCCCCCGGTTGATGTCTTGAAAGCCATGGGTAGACTAGGTAAAGGGTTCGTTAGAGATGTGTATCTGCTCAAGGCTCCTGTTAGTGGCAACTAGGTTTGTCCTCTTTAACAGCCAGATGATTCAACTATTGTGGCATTATTCGTCTTCCAGCTCCCTGAAAGTATTTTGTTCTGTGAATTGTTTCTCATAAATAACTTATTGTAGATTCAAATGGTTTTCCCTATTCTTTAGCAACTCCATTTTCTTTCCAATCTTCGTGCCGTCCCGTCCCATATATTGACGAGATGAGATCAGTCCCAATGCAATTGAAAATGGAGTTCCTTGTCGTGTTACAAAGTCGTTGAGCAACTGACCAGGACGGTACTTACATGGTTCAAGAGATCAACAGTCGACCCAAATTAATTATCTTACCAACTCATCCTTATTAGTCTCACAACAAACACAAAGGGGTTGTTCTCAACAATGTTGTAGCGATTGCTGGAGGACACCACCGACGGGGACCGCCGTTCAAAAGCAATGATAACCAAAGGAGCGACCACATACAGCCCTGCCGGCGCCGCGCAGCCAATGGCGCAGACTGTAATGGCCAACCACAAACGTTGAGAGAGCACCGCGAAGAGGCCAGTGACAAAGGCCAACGCCATGGCCACGAGGGAGAGCCAGGTGAGGCAAATGGCGATGGGCAAGGCGTCCATGAACGATTCTTTGTCACGGTACGAGGAGGACCAGAAGATGATGACAGCGGCAGTGATGGAAGAGGTCATGGCGACAGTGTCAGTTACGACGAAGGCTTGGAATGCGAGCTTGCCAGCTAGAGTAGCCATGCCCTCTTCGGGACCATCGTTTTTTAAGCCGCCAGGAATGGTGAAAGCTGCCGTGAACGTGAAGGTGGCGATGAGCGTTGCCATGAGGGAAAGAGTCTGAGCCATTTCTTTGGTTTTGTTGCTGCCTCGGTGGAATGGCATTTTGGGAACTGAGTTTGCGTTTGCAGAACCGAGTCCGATTTCGTGACTCACTGTTTCATCTGTGTTCACCCCTCGCTTTGCATAAGCACTCTTTAGTGCCTTCAAGGTTAGATGCTGCAATTAAGGAAGATTGCAAAGATACTGGTACCGAGATAATATTTTCCCAGAAATAACTAGTTTTTCATAAAAATTCCATGTTTTCCCGAGTAAACAAACATAAAAATGCATGCATTGAGGGGGGAAAAGAAAAAACCTCCCTCCGATCCATTTGGTTTGATACGGATAAAAAATTACCTGCTGCAACTCCATGCCATCGTCATCGGCCGACTGAACGAGAGTCAAAGCAGAACGACCAGCCTTGTTAAGCCCCCTGATCTCCACCTTGGGGTTCCTCGAGAGCTTATACACGACGCTGCTGTGGAAGCTGGCCGCCGCCAGATGCAGTGGCGTGTTACCGTCCACATCCGGCGAATTCACGAGCTCCTCCATCTCTTGGAGGCTCATGATATAAGCGACAGCCTCCAAGTTGCCGTGTTTGGCGGCGATGTGGAGGATGTTTTGTTGCCGATTGTCGAGCAGCTCGATGGTGTCCGGGCATGGCTCCAGCAGCACCTTCAGCACCGTTTCCTTACCGTTCTCCGCCGCCAGGTGGATCGCCGCCTGCCGATTCAGGTCAGAGACATATGCGGCGGAGCTGTCTTTCTGTAGGAGCAATTTCACGGCCTTTTGGTCCCCTAAGCCGGCGGCATAGTGCAGAGGTGTACGTTTGTTTTCATCTTGCTTCTTCGTCAACTGTGGATCGATTTCCAGGATCTTGGTTGTCACATCTGAACAATTTGGTTAAACTCAAACAACTTTAACTACAATTGTTTTTATAAATAAATTATATTCTTCTTTTCCTGGTAAAGATAAAACACCTAACTTTGCCCAATGGTACCTTGCAGGGAAAGTTACAATAACCAAGTGTTTAATCTAACCTATAATTTACTCCATTTATTTTGAAAAACATACACTTTATCTCCGAATTTTTTTATACTGTTCGATAATAACTTTTGAAACTATAATTTGAACTATACGATAGTTATCTTCTAATAATGTCAGTCTCTCTAATATTTTTTTTATAGTTAATAGATATTTTAAATTATCAGTTTTTCCTTTCTGTAAATACATTTTTCTTCCTATAAATGCATATCAGTATTTTTTAAAGGTCGGTTAGTCATGAAAAAAATATTAAAAATCTTGAAATTACTGGAGTATGGTTATCAAATAGTTTAATTTAGGGTTTCAAAAGTTATTGTCGGACACTATAAAAGAAACATGAGTAAACTGTAGTTTTTTTAAAATAGAGTGGACAAATTGTATGTTAGATTAAACCATAGGAGGAGCCTTTTGTAATTTACCTGACCTTTTATCTCAGCTTTGACTCAGGTTCACTTGCCCATCCGATTTTAGAAATTTGTACATTTTACCTCATCAATTCATTTAAATGGTTATTTAGGTTATATAAGAGCCGAAATGAACATAAAGCAAAAGACGAATGATTAATTAGTCATTTTTCTACAAAAACGTCTAGTTCTATTAATGAATTTGGTATTAGGATTGAATGAATCATATTTCGGTGCAGAATGCTGATTAGATTATGTAAATTATACATGATTATTGATTCCTTGAATTGTTCGAATTCAAAAGAATGAAGCAGATAATTAAAATAATGTACAAGTTTAAATCAAAAGGTTAGACAGCTTTTTATTTTTTATTTTATTTTGTTTCAGTCTCCATATAACTTATACAGCCATTTAAGTAAGATGAGAGATAAAATGTATCAATTATATGCTTCTCCGCCCATAAAGCTTGCAACAATTTTTTAATATTCCTACTAATAAGTTTTTTCCGTTATTTTGCAAAAATTACAATTCAGTCTCCAATTTTTTAATAAATTGCACTTTGGTCTCTATAATTTCTTTTGAAAGATTTCAATTTAAATTTTATTTTTTTTCAAAAAAAAGTTACTAAGTGACAAAAAATTTTAATAAAATTTTAAGTGCGTTTTAAAATTTTAAAACCCATATTTTCTTAGGAACAAGAACAGAAAAATGGTAAAATCTCTTGCCCGCTTGCTCAAACCTAAAATTGTCCTAAACAGAGGAAGTGGACTTAATTCATTTTAATTTAAGTTAACTTAATATAAAATAACTTATTTTCATTTCTATTTCTTTTTATTTAAAATTAATTTCATTTAAAAGCTAATATTACGTAGATCCAATAATCCATTGAAAATGCAACTTTTATATTCTTATTAAATTTTTATAAATTTTTTAATACCTAAAAAATTAAAAAATTATAAAAATTGAATAACATCATAAAACTTATTTTCAAATGGATTATTATACCTATATAATATTAACTTTCAAATAAAATTAGTTTTAAAGAAGATGTCTAAAAAATTTATAAAAACTTAATAATATCATAGAAATTTACTTTTAAATAGATTATTATATGTTTATAATATTAACTTTCAATTGAAATTGGCAACTAATAAAAAATGTAAAAACAAGAATAATTTATTTTGGATTACATCACCTTGAGTTAAAATAAATTGAGTTGAAGTACATGTTTGACTATACTTAATATGGCAAATTTCTTTTTTAGTCCTAAAACTTTTTATGCTTTTCTATTTGGTTTCTAAAAGTTTTAATTTTAAAATCAATCCTAAAATTTTGCTAAACTGAACATTTATGGAAAGACAATAGTTGAATAGGAAGAAAACTGATAATTTAAATGATTTATTAGCTATCAAAAACTTATTGCATAGTTTAAATTTATTGGAAGATAATTACCGGGCAATTTAAATTATATATTAAAATAGTTGATTTAAAAAAAAAGTGATCGGTTTGAGGACTAAGTATTTATATAGTTACAAAGTTTTAGGACTCTTGTAAAAGAAGTGAGAAGTTTTAAAATTAACCATGTACATAGTTGTAAAGTTTTAGAACTCATTTACAAAACTAAAAAGTTCTAAAATAGAAATAGTAAAAGTAAGTAAAATTTTAGAACCAAAATGAACTTTTTCACTATTTGATAGATTAAAATATTACTTACTTTGTCCTACATTCTTTATAACATTTACGTTTTTTGGTTGCCCAAAATTTTTACAATATTTACATATTCATTAAATTATTTTGGTATATTACCGTTCAAATAGTCATTTTAATATTTATTTTTTCAATTGTTATTGATTTACGCATAAGAAGTGAAGGAACGAAAATGATAAAAAATATATAAATTTTTTCTTTTTCTTATTCTTCAAAGAAACTCAAATGTTTTAAAAAATTTGTAGTTAGTAATTTTTTTCCCTCTAAAAGAATTTATTGAAAGATAATTACGGATAGTTTAAATTGTAAATTAAAATAGTTGATTTTGAAAAATATTATTTTTTTCAGGACTAACTATTTTCACGGTTACAAAATTTTAGAACTTCTCTGGAAAAAAAAGTGAGAAGTTTTAGAACTAACATCGTACACAGTTGTAAAATTTTAGAAGTTATTTAGAAAAATGAAAAATTCTAAAATAGAAATAGTAAAAGTAAGTAAACTTTTAGAACCAAAATGACATTTTTCGCTACTTGATACATTAAAATATTACTTACTCTCTCCTGCATTCTTTATAACACTTACGTACTATTTTGGATTGCTTGAAAATTTTATAACATTTATATTTTTAATAAATTATTTTATCATGTTACCATTTAAACTGTTATTTTAATATTTATATTTTCAATTGTTATTAATTTACGTAGAAAAAGTGAAGAAAAAATAATAATAAATGTACAAACTATTTTTTTGTTAATCTTTAAACAAAATCAAATATTTTAAAGAATTTGTAGTTAATAATTTTTCCCCCTCCAAAAGAAAAATCTTTTCTTGCTGGTGACTGATGGTTGAAAAATATTTAAGAAACAGGAGAATATGTGTAGATAAGATTTTAGTTAAGAAGAGCCGCCCAAAACCATCGAAAAGAGAAACAAGATGAGGAGAGTCACCTAAATCACGCCGTATGATGGCGAGGTGAAGAGGCGTGTGGCCGTTGGGTCCGCTGAACTGGAGGGTGTCTCTGTTACGATCTATGATCTCCGTAGCCAGAGACGACCATCTCTGGTCAATAGCGATGGAGAGCGGAGACTCGCCGATGTCGTTCACCACCGTCAGAGCCGTGGGATCCTCTCGGGAGAGCTCCCGGACGACGTATAACTTGTTGTTGCGGACGGCGGCGTGGACGGGCGTGCTGCCGCTGTTGTCCCTTATGCTGGCGACGCGGACGCTGCGAAGCGCCTTGACGTGATAGATGAGGAAGATAACGACGTTGGCGTGGCCAGCCCGCGCAGCGACGTGCGCTGGCGTCTCGCCCTTGAGGTTGGTCTGGAGGGCGAGGGAGGGCTTCCTCCCGATGATCTCCTTGACCACATCTCCGTGGCCGAATTTCGCCGCCTGGTGGAGGACCGAATTGCCCTGCTCTGTGGTTGCGTGGAGGATGTCATTTTCGGGGCCTGGCAGATTTCTGAAGACTTCAATTTTGCCTTCTCTTGCTGCCTTAAGCAATTTTTGATCCATTATAGCCGGCTTGGCTACTTTGTTTTGCTGATGACGAGTAATGGCCAACTCTCATCAACCGTTATTTCTTTGCTTTTTTCTGGCCCGATCCCAGAAGTTCTGTACCTCACCCCACCTTTCAACAAAATTGCAACATTGACCTGCGCATATCTCCCGTCAACAAAGTCATCTCCTGAACCACCAAACCAGCTTGCGTCACAGACCATCCCTCCGCCGTATGTCCCATACACCCACTGGTTCCGATCTGCCCGGCACCTGCGGCATAATCCGGCAGTGAGCTTGTTTCTTGATTTTCTCTGTTTTATGAGCGCCTCAGCTGCTAGAACGCCCCTGCGCGCTGGTTTCTGGGCTGGATTAGGGAGATAAGACTGGTGCGTGAAGAGAGATTCCGACGAAGGCCCAGGTAAGTCGAGGGGGGACGTGCAAAACTTGATCAGAAAAAGCAAAGAAAAGTTTAGCGCCTTAATCGCTTAATCCGCCTTCGTAGCATCCAAATTGGCGGCTAAACTACTAGTCGTGTCTGAGTTTAGTTCGCACACAGATGACCGTGTTATGTGTTCCGAATATTGGTATCTTTATCGTTAGTGAGTGGTTTTATTCTATTCTATTTTATATAGCTTTTTCTTAATTTTACTCATTTCTTTTGTAGTATTGTTTTCGAATTTGTATTACTTTTTTGTTCCACTTTTTCTTTTTTAATTTTTTATTGAATTTATTCCTTTTTTGGGCTTTAAAAAACATATCCAAGACATAAAAAAAATAAAAATAAAAACTCTCTTAGATCAAAGTTAAAACACGGTATTTCATAAAAAGGATGAATTGAAAGTCCAAAAAGAATTTGCGTAGAAGCTAAACAACAGAAGAAACTAGAGATACAACAATTTAAGAGAAAAACCCCATGACAGGAAAAACCCTGGGTGGCACATCAGAAGAAAAATTCATTATGAATGAGGAAAATACAAAACTAAAAAGAGCTCCTTAACTATTAAAATAGCTAGCACCTAAACAAGAGCGGTAGACTTTAGGGACAATTTTATTAGCCACCACAATGCTCCTTGCATAGAAATACATGAGGTTCATTCAGCCCACGTGTTGCAGTGGATTCATTGTAGTGGTATCAAAGTCAGTACCAACATCCAAAAGCCATCCAATGATATAGCTTCCCATCATATAAGGCTATTCGGCCATTGAAGAAGTCCTAAAAACAATTCAGGTTATAGGTACTTGTTTTGGTTTTAGAAACAATCATCATCAACTTTCGCATGTGCAAAATCAAGTATATGCAACTATTCATTGGATGTTCATGGTTGCTAATCTTTGATTCTCCTCTAGAATATATAAGTCATACCTGAAAGCATAATTGTTTTTTACAGTAGAATTGTCAAAACTGCATATCAGATAATGTACTCTCAACAATGAAGAAATACAATTTCTTTTCTTTTTCTTTATTCCTTAAAATAGTGAATACAAAGTAACAGTCCATGGAAATATAGTAAAATATACAATAAATTTCTAAAGGACCTTACTGGATTGTAATATCTTTATCAACTCCCCAAGCAAAATACTTTTCAATTTTATCTTGTCAGCTTCATGTCTCAGTAAATGAAAGAGGAAGGGAGGATGCATCACTCCTCTACTTGCTGCTAGCAACAATAATTCAGGATTTAAAAAAGCTTAAGGGAAGGGACCTTTTGAAACTCCAACCATGAGTGGGTAACAACTTGGTCATCGCATGTCAGAGACATCCATAGCCATTAATAATTATATATGCCATTCCCATTTTTTAATTCTCATATTTCACCACAGCATTATCCTATAAACAAATTTCATATCATGACAATTAAAAGCAATATGTAGAAATTATTATTCAAAAGAGCAGCAATGTTAAATTTAAAGAGTTTATAACTGAATACTTATTTTCATAATCAGCATATGCTATAACAATTACATGTTGAGAAAGAGTAGACGATTCTATAAAATAGGTTTGAGATTTTTCACTGAGTAGAATTCTCAATAACTATCTCGTGTCTCGTTTGCAGTAAAGTACCAGGAAGTGGAAAACAGAAGAAGCAAGAGCAATAGAATTACATACAATCTAGAAAAAGACCAGGTTTGTCCTGTTGTAACCAACACAAATAGTGTATTACCCAGGTGCTGCTATACTAGAAAAAAAATAGTTATGTGTATAAAACAAACAAAGAAGCATGGCTCATCAAATATAACAAAAAAAAAAGTCATGAACATTTATCTTGCAACTCATATTTCACATATGTAGACCTTTTCCTCCCCTAACTATAGATATGAAATCCACAGGGCAAGCCAACAGGAACCGAAACCAAGGGAAAGATAAATGGGCAAAAAAAACAGAGGAAAAAAAAAATAAAAAAACAAAAATAGAACCATCTAAGTTGACATTATCAGGCCTAAATGATCAAAGTTTGGCTGAAGCCAAACAAAATGTTCAAGTAGGTAACATAAAGGGCAATTGTTATGTAAGAAAATAATATATATTCCCGAAAATTCTTGGATGCACCGGGTGGACATACACCCGGTTAAGGAACGTGAAGGTCACGGTTAATGAGGCAGATTATGGAAACATGGTTCAGTTAGGAAGCCATGATTAGTGTAATCAATTTACCATTTACATAATATTCAAAATGGATATTTTTCATACCAGTTTGAATTGCGGCAATTCCCTCCTTGACCAAGCTCAAACTCTTTTTTTGCATCCAAGAATTCTCGCTATTCGAGCATTAGATAATTCTTTTGTTGATAAAGTTCTATCATTTCTTTTTTTTTTTTTTTTGAAAGTTCATATAAAATGGTGTTTGACTTGAACGAAAGCCCAACAGTTGAAGAGATGTATAGTGGTGCTGAGGGGGGGAAAGGCAAGGGGGAAGTAAATTGCGTTTGTGATGAAGAAAACAATTGTGGAGTAAACATTCAATATTTCAAAAAGGGGAAAAAGGTCGCCAATGACTCTGTGAATTATGGAGAAGAATTAGGAGGTTTTTATCTAATTGATATGCATATATGTGTTACACTGTAATTTCGTAATGGCATTAAGGATATTTTATTTATGCAGCATTCGATGCTGAAGGAGATGAAGAAGTGGATGTCGATGGTGGTGATGAGGGAGTTGGAGTTGATGAAGGTGAAACTGAACAATGTTTAAATTCTCACAATTTAGGATAGTGTGTTTGAATTTTGTGTGAAATTGTTTTCAACTTTGTTTGCAATTTTGTATGTAACTGTCTGGCATATGTATTTAACTGTAAATATCATGTATTAAAATGTGATATAGTTGTACGCTAATGGTTGTATGCATTATAAACCTGTAGATTTTTTATCTATTTTCAGATTATATTGTCGACTACTCTATGATAAAAGGAGATAATGGGTTGGAGGATGTATCTTTCGAAGGTGTTGGTTTTGAGAGTACGGAAGCAGCATATTCATTTTTTAGTCGGTATACAGTGAATAATGGTTTCAAGGCTCATCGGAATAAGCTTCGTTAGAGGCAAAATCAATTAATTTCTGTAGAGTACTGTTGTCACCGGCAAGGATTCAAAAAGTTAGCGGAGAATAGTGTAAAAGCACCTTCTTTTCGTAAACATTCTTTGCGTTATGGATGTGGTGCATATATAAGGTTTAAGTGCAATGAAGAGGGTCAATAGGTATGTGATCGTTATGTTCGAAAGCATAACCATCCTTTTCTGTCAATTCAAATACGACATTTGCTGAACACTTGCAAAGAGATGTCAGAGGAGCAGTTTGGGACAGTTATGACATTGGTGAATAGCGGAATTCGGATAATTGATATGGTTAGGGTGTTCAACAATGAAGCAGGGGGGCCCCGAGCAGTCTGGGTTAAAGAAGAAAATTTTTCGCAATAAAGTAGCAATGGAAAAGGCTAAAGTGGCTGTGAAAGGTGATGCTGCGTCACTTGTTGAATGTTTCAAAGAGCAGGTTAAAACTGATCCTGAGTTTTTCTATGCGATTGAAATTGATAAAATGGGTAGATTGAATAATTTCTTCTGGCAGGATAGCCAAATGAAGGCTGATTACCTAATTTTTGGGGATTTTATGTCGATAGACATGACTTATCAGACAAACCGATACAACATGTTCTGTGTACCATTGGTTGGTGCAAATCACCACCAGCAGAATGTAATGTTTGGTTGCGCTTTCTTAGTAGAGCAAAAGGCCAGGGCGTTTGAGTGGCTATTGAGGGCATTCTTAAGGAGCATGGATGAAATTGAGCCGAAGACACTTTTCTCGGATCAAGACCATGAATTTTTACAAGTTTTCGATAGAGTGTTCAAGGAGACAAAACATAGATTGTGCTTGTGGCATATAGCGGAGAAGGCACCTACCAAGCTTCAACATTTGTATTGTCGTCTTGGATTTCAAGACAAGTTCATGAAATGTCTATATGATTGTTTGACGGAAGAGGAGCTGTATCAGACATGGAATGGAATGTTAGATGATTTTGGGTGCACTGATGAAAGTTGGTTACAATCATTATGGAGGGTGCGTGAAAGATGGGCTTCGTGTTTATTTAGGGATGTTTTTTCTGGAGGTACTTTTCATAGAATTATTTTTAGTGTTTCATTTTTTTTTTTTAAATGTGTGGAACTGGTTATTATATGTATGTAATTGGAGTAAATTGTATATGATCTATATTGTGTTCTCTGTATGGTAGGCAATGGATGCATCTACTATTTATATGTATACTTCTGTATATAGTATGTATGTTAATGGGTGGTGATTGTTTACTTCATTGTGTGAGTATATAGTAATGATATGTACCTCTGGTGATGCAGGTACGCTTGCTACTCAACGTAGTGAGAGCACTAATAGTGTATTAACATCCCTTGCTAATAAGCAGACAGGTCTTCTTGATATTTTCAAAGCTATTGAGCTTAGGGTGAAGGAATGAAGGCACAATGAGCTTGAGAAAGATTATAGCAACTATGGGGAGTATAAAGTAGTTATCCTAAATGACTTGTTGATTCATGCTTCTAATGTTTACAGTTTTAGAATTTTCAAAGACTTTCAGGAGCAATTGAGTTTTGCTGTTAGTGCAAAATTTAATCTTGTGTACACTACTGGTTCTATTGAAACATTTCAAGTGTCATTGGGTCGCTGTGACCCTCATGAGTTTTTGGTCACGTATGATCCGATGACAAAGTCAGTTGATTGTTCTTACAAATTCTTCATGCAACAAGGTTTTCTGTGTGCTCATGCTATCCAGGTGCTAGATGTAAAGGGTGAGGAGCAGATTCTCAAACAATATATTCTAAGGCGTTGGTCTAAGAATGCAAGGTCATACTTGATCGAATGGGAAAGTTCTGAAGTGGGACAAGAGCGCTTACAAAAGTTTTGTTGGCGAACAAACTCTATGCGTGAGTGTATTAATCTGCTTGATCACTGTGTTAACGATGCCACAGCAAGGACGCGTTTCAATGACGGCCTTCAAGTATTGAAGTGAATGGTGCTACAAGTAGATCCTGATGTCAGCTCTCGCTCTGCTACGACTATTGGGACAGGGACTCATATCCATGATACAAAATTTGTGAAAACCAGCACGTTTGGCCGTAAAAGGATGAAAAGTGTAATTGAGAAAGCTCGAAATTCAAGAGGAAGGAAGAGGAAATAGAAAGTGTTACTTTGTTATGTTTGTTAAAATGAGTGACATGTGTTCAACAATATTTTTTATTTCATTTTCCCTATTTTTCTCACTCAAGATGGATTGAATACTCTCTATGAATTTATTTTAATCTTTCACAGTATGGTATTATTATTTCTGAATACGTTTCTTTCATTCTGGACGATTTATGTAAGATTATGGTTTTTGAATGTATTATTCTGGAATATATTTGTACGATTATGACATATGATTATATCATTTTGCCACATGATGTCAAATGTCATGTACGAAGCTAAAATATTTCTATAACGTTTTGGTAATAGTGACATGTTAACCTACATGCCGCAATGAAGCTATATATCAATGTTACCAAGCTAGTAAACCATCCAATATTTAGTTTACTATTTGACCGTATGGTATTATTATTTTGGAATATGGTTTTTCCATTCTGCAAGATGTCTGTACAATTCTGGATTAAGAATGTATCATTTTGGAATATGTCTGTATGAATATGGAATATGATTGTATCACTAAGCCACATAATGTTTAATGTTATGTACTTAGCTGAAATATGTCTACAAAATTTTGGTAATGGGGACATGTGAACCAATGGGCCAAATAAACCCATATCAATGTTACTAAACAAGTAAACCAACTAATAAACTAGATACAATGTCTAAGTTAAGTCGATATTGTAATCTCTACTCACATTCACAGTACTAAAATTCAGAATACGCTGTGATCCGTACATACGGACATATATTTGCTTGAAATATACTTTTTTACTGACAACGATGAATACAATAGGACAAAGAGAGCTGCTAACTTACAGGTCCAAGATCACTGTCAAACTGTTCCCCTTCAAACAGTTCCATATGTTTCATAGCAAACACACCACAGTCTTTATTATTCGACAAATATGATTTGCCTTTCATTCTTTTCTTCCATTTTGGTGTTATATGTCCCCATTCAAAGTTCTTGAACACTGGGCGTTTTGAATGTTTGATTGAGTGAAGGTACTCTATTAAAAGGATTGTCTGTTTTTTCGTTTTGTAAATATGGAATTAGTCACTTTGCAAGTTGTTAAGCTAGCAACAAAATAAAATAAAAAAAAAAGAAACGTAACATATGGTGTATAATGCCTTACCGTTTGCCCTTCCAACTCACCATACAATCTGAAATCCTTTTTCAAATTGTTGATAACATGTATTATCTCGTCCTTGAAGTCTATGCAGACAACTTAGTAATGTCCGTGTTGTAATTTTTTTCAAGACCGCAAACATGCAGCCTTGAATTTTTTTCTAGGTGGCCTCATTGTTGGAAGTTTGACAGTAGCATTTCCTAATGCATCTTCATCCCCGACATCTTTTACCCCCAAAACTGTTGTCGCACTGAAACCTTGATCCAAATCAAAATCCCGTGCATCACGTTGTTCCTTGTCAACTGCCATGTCTGCAGATTCCATTCCCTTCATTCCTTCCTACCCTTTGGCCTGCTTCATCCCTGTCCCACATTTACACATTGCCTATGTTATCTTAACATGTTTAGTATAACATATGGAGATAATAACCAAAACTATGCATTAACAAATACCTGTAGATTCATACAACAGCTGACAACAAGCTTGCGTGATCTGGTGAATCATTTCTAACGACTCGTCCATAAACTGGGTAAATTGAGAGCTACTAACATTGCCTTCCTCTATCGGCTTCAGAAAAGGATGCAATTTCTTCTCCATCTGTGGGCATTGACTGCTCACTCTCTCAACTTGAGACCGGAACTGTTTGTATGCCTCACTTATCTCTTTCCCATATGAGACAAGGAGATTCATTTCACTCTCCCAAGACCCGGAGGAGTTTGGCATATCCACTGCCTTTTTATCCCCTTTCCGGCCTAAGTATTCAGCTACTTTATTTGCTTCATCAGTATCATTAGGTGAAGCCAACTGGCCATGGCCAAATCCACCAATCTTTCTCCTTTCTTGCAATAGCTGCCTCAGTACCGCATCATGTGTCCATCCAATTATACGCGGTACTTCCCTTAGAATCATCCGGTGATAAAAAAGAACAACCCGGTCAAGATATAACATATGTATGGACAAAACGAGAATCTTCTATCAGTTTTAAGCATTCAGGATCCAGAATAATACAGTTGACACGTAGTTCCACACATACTAGATCTATTAATACTCATAAACAAAATGTATATTCATAAACACATATAATACATAGATGAGTACATATTGTATCTACATTACTACATTGCTCACCCAGTTTAACATGATATCACTACCGCAATTCAAAGTAAATGCTTAGAGATTCAAGCTTACTTGCAAGAAAAGGAGGCACCCATTCAACATCTGTGGCCTGGTTTCCTGTTTCCACTTCTACACTTCATCTCCCAACTCTGCCAGTGTAAACACACAAAAGTTCATCTTCGGAACATCATCAAGATTTATGATAAATCTCAAGAACTTCCAGTTACAATGTGCCCAGGAAGCAGGTGCCAGTAACCTTGAGACAATACAGACAATGAAATTTCGCTTAAACTCGTCTCCAGCATCCTCATCTTCCTCAACTGCTTTGTCGATTGCAAATACATACGGTCCATCTTTTTTCTTTGTCTTGCATTCTGGCCACTTCGCTGCAAATGCTTCCCGTACATCTGAATATGTCTTAAGACCAAACGGTATGTTTCCATTTGGCAACCCAAGAACCAAACGCACATCATCATCCACCAGCTCAATCTTGCTAGAACCGAGATCAATACTCATGTTGATTGGGTTAAACCTTTCAACCATCCAATTTATCAGATCCTTACACACCCACCTACATTGCAACCTTAAAATGCCTCCGAACCCCACGTCTTCAACAACACGCACGTGTTTCTCAGATGCTAATAGCGTTTCAAAAACCTTAATGATCTATCGGGGTAAGCAATGTGATTGAATCTGCATGAAACAATGCGAGTTAGTTAGTTAAGGTAACACTTGAAATTTGTAATGTAAGTTCATCCCCCAAACGTATAATCAAGTTTTAAACCTATCAATTTTCCCCCCATCCTCTTCTGATTCTACTGTTTCACTTTCCCTTGCCCTCGTCGACTTGCCCTTCCTGTGCTTAATTCGTCCTTTTCTTGCTAGCCTGAATATATGCACAAATCAATATGAAAATACGTACTTTAATAACAATGCAAACATAAAGCAATGCTACTTTATTACTTTTCCTCCCTCCCACTCTCATCATCTGACTCTTCATTGATGACGTAAAAATGTTGTAAAAAATTAGTAGAAACTAGAGTGACTAATGGATTAGTAAGCGATCAGAAAACATTAACCTCCGTGTATTAAACTATTCATGCAATGTATTCAACTGTGCATGTAATGTATTAAAATAGAAGTAGAATGTTTTAAACTAAGGTTTTGGTACCTTTCACTCATTCCACTGCTTTGTTCCTCTGAGTCTACACTGACATAGTACTCATTTAACTTTGCCTTTTGCTTTGGCTTCCATGAAACACTTCTCTTTTCCTTCCTGCCCAAATATATTTGCACATACTTAATTCAACCCCCACAAATATCAAATCCAATATACCACATACAAACTACACTTAAATACATATGTAACCTACCGCAATACATATTATGTTAAACAACATAACAAAGTTGGATACCTTTTCCGTTTCTTGCTATGCAGCTCAGACACATCAATTTCAACATGCGATTTCCTATAAGATTTAACAACATTGCACAACTTAATTATTATACAATGAATTCACAAAGAATTTTCAACTTCCCAATAAGTTGCATTACCTCATTTCCCTCCTGCCACGACCAACCTTTCCTTCACCCTTAGGCCTTGAACTCTGTGCACTTCCTACCCCTTGTTTACGCTTCTACAACCTTGTTTTTGCCCGTCCAGACATTACTCCCTTTTGTCCTATACTTTTACACTCCTTATGAGGCCGCTTAACCCTATATAAATCATAATACATCATATCAGCTCGTTAATAGTACCCCTACTCACTCATATTCTTATACTTTTACATACCCGATTATTTCGAAATCCGAGTTATCATTCTCTTTTTCACCCCCTTCCGTTGTAAAACATTCCACTGAACTACCTTTACTTGCACCTCTGACTCGACGGACAACAACGGGAGTTTCCTTATATGGTACCCTGCATACCAGCAGACACTTTAGCTCCCATTCATATCACCTCCACACAAAAAACTGGTAAGACAAAATGAATTCAAAGGGTTCTCCATACAGTTGATACTGTGAATAGTCTATCTCCCCTGCTCCCTCCTCACTGGAGTCACCACTTCCATCTTCCCTGGCCATCGTCAAGCTGTCATTATTTACGAAAAAAAATACCATTAACCACTATATCTCATGCACATGCGAAAATAGTACATGTATACTACTAATAATCATTGTAACAGTATTCCCTAACAATTCCAGTGTATTAGTCGGGTAACTCCATGTATTAAACTGGAATGCAAATGTTATTTATCTGAAAATGCAACCTATCATTCTGGGATTCCAATGTATTAATCTGTATTTGCAACAGAAAACCTCACAATCACATACATTACCCAACAACATCATACAACCACCGTTCATGAACTTTGCTAACATAACAAAACATAACAATATTATATAAAACAACCAAGTTATTAAACTGAAAAGGTAATGGATCATTCTGTATTAGTTATGTATTAATCTGGTTATGTAATGTACCAATATACACACACCCCTACTAAACTGTGATAACACATGAAACATACACTAATCATAATGGAAAACCCAAAAATCAAATAATCCAATAACAAAATTACATAAAACACTAATCATAATCATTTTTACATAAAACACATGATTTATCATTCATGGAACCCTACATATCTAACTGCAAACGTAACGTATCATTTTGGTTATCCACTGTATTAATCTGTATGTGTACTGTGCCATTCCACACACTAATCATAATGGAAAATAGGACAATAAATTCCCAATACATTGAACCGGAATACAAATGTATTAACGCGTAAGGCAGTCTGTTTCTCCTTCATTGTCTTTCACATTAATATAGATCCCACTCAGTCTCATACATGTTAGATTTAGATCATCACAACACTAATTTCAGACATTGTGTTCTTCCACCCACTATAACATCTCAGATTCAGAACAATACATGATAATTTCAATGAAATCGCAAATCAACTAATGAACCCATAGAGTTTCTAGCTATTTAACAACTCTGATACAATTGACACACACTCACAACAAAAAAATCATGCAAGAATTTTAGAAAAAAAAACTTCGAATCTCACCTTCGCAAAATCGCGATCCCCGATCCCCTGTTGTCCCTATCGTGACACACCTTCCTTTTCCCAATGCCTCCCCAACTGCGCAGCGCCCTCATAGATGACGGAGATAGCCGGCATACTTAAGTCTCCAGCCAGAGGGCAGCGTCTTCTCCAATTTTCTGACTTTCGGCGAGGTGACAGTTGAGTTCAATGAGGGCTCAATCGTCGGTTTTAGGGTTCTGAAACTGGTGGGAGGTTTTTGTATGGAATTTGGAATCATAAGAGGTAACTGCCTCATTATAGCCCCTATTTCTCGCGTGTTCTCCTTTTTTTCAAATTTTCGTGACAGAAGACGAGGTAACGTTGTTAATTGGTGTATATACACCAGGTGTATATTCTCTATTCTTATATATTCCCATCATCTAGAGAAGGATTAGCAACATCAACATATAATATAGATTTTATGGCATATAATATAGATCTATGGAAACAAATTTAACCCTGTTGCATGAGATCAAAGGTATTAACAATGACAACAATAAGTAAGTGCTATTTTACTTATTTCATAATTGGAGTTTCATGGGCTCAAAGGCTAAGCAAACAAAATCTAAATTTAAGCAATGAGAACCAACATTAGTAAGACGTGCAGTCGTGAGAGATGTTAAATAAATAGGTTAGCAAGAATAATCAAAATTTCCAATCATGTATATTGTGAAACGCATGCCATCAAACTTAAAGCAAGGTTTTACTAATTTCAAAACATACATGTTCATATTATGTTACAGGGAGCATTTAAGTAACCATCTTCACTCTCAAACTTAAGAAATGCACCTAATATACAAATCATGTACCAAATAAGCTCTACATCAATTAAGGATATAGATGCATGTAAACTAGAAAAATAGACAAATTCCAAAGCTTTAGCGAAAAAGGTAACAATACTCCTCTAGGATCTATAAAGCAGTAGGTCCTCATATTCCAGCATAGAAATTTAAGATTTAAAAAACTTTGTACTCAATTTCATGGGCTATAAGCCAAGGTAGACTCACCTGGAATAGAAATTCAATTTCTCAGCCCTTATTCTCCCCTAAGCAGAGATACAGGTTTGTCCATCACAACCATCACTGAAATTGAACACAAATACTGAAGAAGAAAAAGAGAAATAAATTAAGGAAAGGAAAAGATCCCCAATGGGTATAGATTGCTAAGAACCACCTAAAAGTAATCATAAACCAACCAAGCATAGCTAGCTTAAATGAAAGAAAAAACTTGACAATTGTTTTCCAACTGAAACTGATCCCTCACATTCTAATTTTCTTTTTACCTGTTAATGAGCTGGCAGTCCATAGCAGATACAAAGACACCATAATATCAAAAGATATGAAGAGCAAAAGTAACCTTAACAACTCTTATTTTTTGTAAAATAGAAAAATAATTACATTTCAACACAAATCAAAAGTGAATTTTGAATGACCTATACACCCAAACGAATCCCACAATAACAGATAAAAGAACCAAAATGAATTATAAGAAAGCAATGAGACGATTAATACCTCAACAGGTATAGAAACAATCTTTCACTGCACTGGAAATAAATTTCAGATGACACTGCGACCACAAACAGGAAGTCCCATACAACTCATCTTTCTTCTAAATCTTTAGCAGCAAATCCTTATGGAATCCTACATCCACGAAACTTTGAAGCAGAGATATAATTGCAAGATATAGATATTGAAATCAAATAATTGTGACAAATAAGAACAAACAACATAATTAACAACTACAATGGCAATATCTAAATCACCATCCCTAGAAATGGATTGAATTTCCCTCATAGGCTAGCATAGCATTCTTTGCCTTCTCTATTAGGCCAAGAAGAGAAGGGATCAGTAAAGATGCAATCGTCTAATTAAGCAAAACATAGAGTAAGAAAGAAAGGATAACCACTACAACATGCAATCAGGTGCTTTTAAAAAATTAAGACAAAGAGAAAGAAGAACAACATAGAATAAGGTCAACATCAAAAGAGCATGGGTCTAAATAAAAAATAGTCAAGCGACAACTATAAAATTCCCTGACCAAGAAAGGTGATTGAATGCGAGAACCAAAAGATGACTGGGGATGAAAACGGAGATAGAAAGCAATAGTTACCCTTCAAGAACATCAATGGGAAAAAAACAATTAGTGAATAGGAAAACAATAGTTGAGAACTATTCTTTGGAAAAACATAATCATCTCTGCCAAAGAACCTTGTATAGATCATGTAACAACCATGTGGAATAAAATGATAGGAACTGAAAAATGAGAGTAACTTCAATGACATGCGAGAATAAAACAATTGGAAATAAAAAAATTTCAACTAATAGCTAAACTTACACTGTAATCATTTGGCGGCAACCATTGTATCCGATGAATCAAATGACCAGAAATAGAGCAATGACTGAAAAACGGGTCAAAAGAAGTTATACTTGAAGTAAACAAAACTGGACCACACAGGTAATTGACAGAAATTAGACATCAAGGAATATGACTGACGGAGTAGTGGGTGTAGTGCAGAGACACATGAGGCTCAACTGGAAGAATGAAGAAGCTGAGCTGACAAAGAAAAAATAAGAATTAACAATAATAGATATAAGCAAGCACAAACTCAGTTAAAGAAGCTGAAGAATAAAGCGATGAATGAAATGGGAAGGAAAGGAAATCAGAAACTGGAAAAGCAGACACTAAGCAATCTAAAAGCGTAAATCATTAAGGTCATGCTCAACATAAAAGACAGATGAAATCGATATTCATTAAGAAAACAAATTCGCAAATCAAATCCATGAATACAAACCTCCCGGTCGCACAATCAGGTAATCCACGAATCCTATTAAATACCCACATCCATCTTGTGCTATCACTCATCTGATAGAACCAAATATCAGTTAATTAGCAAGAGAAAGAGCAACATGTGCTCTAACACAACCATATTGCTTAATTGAAATAAGAATTGAAAAACACATCCAAAAGTGCAAACAGAAAAAGAGAGATTATATGGTGCAGGGAGCAAGTGAAATAAGGGATCTCACCAAAACTGATGAAAGGAGGAAGTGGATCCAGCGAAGATGGTATGGTAAAACATGCTGTGGCTTGGACATTTTCCCTTATCCGCCTCCACCTCCAGCTCGAACATATCAGAGAACTTCAACAAAATACCCGACTCGAACAACCTCTCTCCTCTGAATCTTTCTGCTTGAATTCCTCTGCGTGTTCATTCTCGATCACGCCATGGCTTCCGCCAACCTCTTCTTCACCGTTGTGAAACCTTAGAAGAGCATGGTCCATTCTTCGACGGTGCGAGAGAGAGAAGAACTTTTGGACTCTACTGGGATGAAAGAAAACAATCCTTAAAAAGCAAAACAACGTTGTTTCTAGCCGACGGGCCAAGCCACACTCTTGGGCTGAAAACGGACCAACTACTCATGACCAGCCCAGACAACATTTTACTGTTAATGAAACAGTAACAATTGCTCATCTTTATAAGTTAGTAATAATATATGACCATGGGATCCGGCTTTGGCATATGTGATGTTACGTAATTCAAACCCCCTTGCATACGGCAGTGTCGCTCCAAAACATTTATATCCGAGGAAAGGAGCAGACAAAAACAAAAAAAGAAATGAGGCCCCCACCAAACAAGTTTTTCCCTCCATGAAGGTCGGCATCATATCGCTCTGTGTGCTGCTCTGCTTTTTAAGGCTCCTAACCAATTGTACTATATTCGCCTTTGCAATTATTTTCTTGCATCTTGTTCCCCATCCACCGATGTTCTCCTTGCTGCCATCTACCCAGCACAGCCTCTGAATTTCTACTGGATGAAGACGGTGGAGCAGTTTTGGGGACCAGGACCTTGCTGATTCCTTGGCACGTACAGAATCTTCTCATGCTTTCGTTCATGCCCGACGACTGACCATGGCCGAAGTTATAGCCTCTGCGGCCCTCGATGGGATCGTAAGTTTTTGAGATAAATTTGATATAAAGTTTTGCAGCCTAGAGATGAAACTAACTTGTTCTTTTTGGGCACTTAGTTGCACAGATTTTTAGCTTGTTGCTCGCGGGGTGACGTCCAGCAAGATGTGGCAGAATTCAGCTCTGAATTGGCGGCGTTGGAGGAGAGCATCGAGAACATAGCGACACGTTATGGTAAAGGAATAAACATGGAGTTGCAGATGTGGCTGGCGGAGGTGAGTAAGTTTCTGCAGGAAACGCAGCAACTGGGAGAAGACTTATCCAAGACCCGGAAGCTTGCTGGAAGCTTGAACTGCGTGGAGCGATTCAGCCTAAGGCGATTGGCGAAGAAGAATATAGCCATCGCGAGGAGCTTAATGCGCAATGGGACGAGATTGATTAACCAGGAACTCTGGCCTGATCCGTTGTTTTCGGATGTTCAGGCTGGTTCTGGCGAGGAAGTCGTGCCAAATTATGAATCGGCTTACCAGAACCTGCCACCGGATACCCTATCCCTCTTACTATTGTGCCCCCTTTTCCCAAAGAATCACAAGATCAGTATCGGGGAACTGACAAGATTTGCAGTTGGGTTGCAAATGTTAGAGGGTATCGACCCCCTTGTAACCGCAAGGGAGAGGATCCGGGAAATGGCAAGGAAGTTGCAAGACTCCGGCTTGCTTTCGTATGCTGGTGAAGAACAATTTGTGATGATACCTGATGCTGCTTCTGATTTTGTGCACCGGATGGCATCTGAGGGAGCCGATGTCTATCTTGTTGACTTTTCTTCCCCCCCCCATGTGATCGGCTCTTTCTTTTCTTCTTTTCTTTCTTTCTCTCTCCTTTATCTTTCTTCTGTCTTCTTTTCTCCTAAGTCAACAAAGCAGCTGACAGAATTGAAATAGCTGCAATTATAGCAGCAAAATTGGAAAACAGAAGAGAAACAGCTAGCAACACGGAGGATGCAACGCGGCTATTTCTCCTATAAATAGCCATGCTTTCTCCTCCTTCAGTACATCTGGTAGCTTGCTCATAATTCCTAAAGAGCAAAAGAAAATTGTGAGAGAAAGAGATTTATTTTTTTGGGAGTGACAAAATAGTGAGATAAATTTTGGGGTGTTTAGGAAACACTTGAGTGCCACTATTTTGGATTTATCTCATACCTCTAGAATTTTTTGTCTAGAGAAGATTCTCTCTCTGTAAGCCTACTATTTTTAGTGGAAGAAAATATCAGAGTTTGTCCCGTGGACGTAGCCCTAAAATTAAGGGTGAACCACGTAAATTTTCTGGTGCCATTTTTTAATCATCTTGCTCCCGAAGTTATCACCCGCTGCGCAGTCCCAACAACTGGTATCAGAGCAAGGCCCGGTGTTTGTATCTACTTATCGTATGCTCTGTGGTTGCCGCTGAAAAGTGGATCCTCCACATCAGAAAATAAGTTAGATTATTATTCACCATTTTTTGCTTGATACTGGGTATTTATTAGCATCATGGAGGCGAAGACCAGCAAGATGATTAGTCTGAACGGCTCGAATTACCACATATGGAGAAGCAAGATGAAGGATCTCTTATATGTGACGAAGATGCACTTGCCCGTGTTTGGTACAATCAAACCGGAAGACAGATCAGAAGAAGATTGGGCATTCGAGCATGAGCAAGTATGTGGTTTCATCCGACAATTTGTCGAAGATAATGTCTACAATCACATATCTGCAGAAACTCATGCACGGACACTGTGGAACAAGCTTGAGGAGCTGTATGCTTCAAAAACCGGCAACAACAAATTATTTTATCTGACAAGATTGCTTCAGATAAAATACCGAGAAGGTTCATCCATGGCAGATCACCTGAACGATTTGCAAGGAATCGTGGAACAATTATCCACGATGGGCATAAAGTTTGACAACGAGGTACTCGCTCTTATAATGCTGGCCTCATTACCAGAGTCTTGGGAGACTTTGAGAATTTCACTTACAAATTCTGCACCAAATGGTGTAGTAAATGTGGAATTCGTCAAAAGTGGAATACTGAATGAAGAGATGAGACGAAGATCGCAAGGATCCTCTTCATCAAAGTCAGATCTCCTCGTGGCAGATTCTAGGGGGAGAAGTGAGACCAGGGGGCCAAAGCCAAAAGACAAGAGTAGAGGAAGGTCAAACAAATATGCAAAAATTGAATGCCATTACTGCAAGAAAAAGGGTCATATCCAGAGATTTTGCCGAAAACTCAAACAAGACCAAAAGAAAGGCAAAGGACCGAAGAAAGATAACGACAGTGATGATGAGCAAGCAAATGTTGCCGGTGAGTTCAACATTGTCCATGATGATGATATTGTCAATCTTGTAACCCATGAGACAAGTTGGGTGATTGACAGTGGTGCTACTATTCATGTCACTTCTCGAAGAGAATTCTTCTCATCTTACACACCTGGGAATTTTGGCGTTGTGAGAATGGGAAATGAGGGTCTTTCACAAGTTGCAGGAAAAGGAGATGTTTTCCTGGAGACCCAGAATGGTACACGGTTAGTCCTAAAAGATGTCAGGCATGTTCCAGACTTACGCCTGAATCTGATCTCAACAGGCAGACTGGATGATGAAGGTTACTGCAACACCTTCTTTAATGGTCAGTGGAAGTTGACCAAAGGAACCCTGGTGGTGGCCAGAGGAACAAAGAACTCAAAACTGTACATGATGCAGGCAAAGCTCTCCCATGATGCTGTGAATGCAGTGGAGAATGACAGTACAGTGGAGTTATGGCATAAACGATTGGGTCATATGAGTGAGAAAAGCATGACCCGTCTTGCCAAAAAGAAGACGTTATCTGGACTGGATCAGGTCCATTTGAAGAAATGTGCTGATTGTCTGGCAGGAAAGCAAAACAGAGTGTCTTTCATGAGTTCCCCTTCTTCCAGAATGAAGAATGTGTTGGATCTGGTACACTCAGATCTGTGTGGGCCAATGCCAAAGTCACTTGGTAATGCTCGATACTTTGTGACTTTCATTGATGATCATTCTCGAAAGACATGGGTATACACTCTGAAGTCAAAAGATCAGGTGTTAGAAGTTTTCAAACAATTTCTAACCATGGTTGAAAGACAAACCGGCAGGAAGCTGAAGTGCATACGAACAGACAATGGTGGAGAGTACATTGGACCATTTAATGCCTATTGCAAAGAGCATGGGATTCGACATCAGACAACACCTCCTAAGACACCGCAGTTAAATGGTTTAGCTGAGAGGATGAATAGGACTTTGATGGAAAGAGTAAGATGTTTACTCTCACATGCAAAGTTACCTCAAATGTTCTGGGGTGAAGCATTGCTAGCAGCTGCTCACGTGTTGAATTTTTCACCATGTGTCCCTCTACAGTATGATGTCCCAAAGAAGGTATGGTCAGGAAAAGATGTCTCCTATGACCATCTGCGAGTGTTTGGCTGTAAAGCCTACGTGCATATCCCGAAGGATGAGAGATCTAAACTTGATGTTAAGACACGACAATGTGTGTTTATTGGCTATGGCCAAGATCAATTTGGCTATAGATTTTATGATCCAGCTACAAAGAGGCTTGTCAGAAGCCGTGATGCTATATTTGTTGAAGATCAGACCATTGAAGATATTGAGAAAGCTGAGAAGGATGCTTCAAGATCTGATGGTAGTTCAACAGATTTACAGTTGATTCCTCCAACGACAGTACAAAGACAGGATGGAGAAGATATACAAAATGATCAACCGGAAGAAAGTGATCATGATGCTCCCATTGAAAATGAACCAGGTAATGCTGAAGATGATGATGTTCATCAACAACCACCAGCACCAGCAGGTTCTCCAGCTTTAAGAAGATCTAATAGAGTCAGACAACGCTCTACTAGATATCCTGAAAATGAGTATGTGTTACTGACTGACGGGGGAGAACCAGAAAGCTTTGATGAAGCTATGGACGACGAACACAAGGGAAAGTGGATTGACGCCATGCAAGAAGAAATGAGATCCTTGCATGAGAACAGAACATTTGAGCTGGTGAAGTTGCCAAGAGGCAAAAGGGCTTTGAAAAACAAGTGGGTATTCAGAATCAAGTCTGAAGAATCCAATTCACAACCACGGTTCAAAGCCAGATTAGTTGTCAAAGGTTTCAGCCAAAGGAAAGGTATTGACTTTGATGAGATTTTTTCACCAGTTGTGAAAATGACATCCATTCGTACAGTCCTAGGACTAGCAGCAAGTCTCGACTTGGAGATTGAGCAGATGGATGTGAAAACTGCCTTCCTACATGGTGACTTGGAAGAAGAAATATACATGGAGCAGCCAGAGGGTTTCGAAGTAAAAGGAAAAGATGACCATGTTTGCAAGCTAAAGAAAAGCTTGTATGGTTTGAAGCAGGCACCTAGGCAGTGGTACAAGAAGTTTGAGTCGATTATGGGGGAGCAAGGCTACAAGAAGACTACTTCAGATCACTGTGTGTTTGTGCAGAAATTCTCTGATGATGATTTCATTGTTCTATTACTCTATGTGGATGACATGTTGATTGTTGGCCAGAATATTTCCAGGATCAACAGCTTGAAGAAGCAATTGAGTAAGTCTTTTGCTATGAAAGACTTGGGGCCAGCAAAGCAAATTCTCGGCATGAAAATAACAAGAGATAGGAGCGCCAAGAAATTGTGGTTATCACAGGAGAAGTACATTGACAAGGTACTTCAGAGATTCAATATGGACAAGGCTAAAGCGGTTAGTTGTCCTCTTGCTAATCACTTTAGATTAAATTCCAAGCAATGCCCTTCTACTGACAAAGAGAAGGAAGAAATGGAAAAGGTTCCATATGCCTCAGCAGTTGGAAGTCTAATGTATGCCATGGTATGTACACGGCCAGATATTGCTTACTCAGTTGGAGTAGTGAGTAGGTTCCTTTCAAATCCTGGTAAGGAACATTGGGCTGCAGTGAAATGGATTTTCAGGTATCTTCGTGGCACTTCCAAAATGTGCTTATGTTTTGGAAATGCAAAGCCTGTGTTAGTTGGCTACACAGATGCAGATATGGCTGGCGATGTTGACTCGAGGAAGTCTACATCAGGTTACCTGATTACATTTGTAGGGGGAGCTGTGTCATGGCAATCAAGATTACAGAAATGTGTTGCTCTTTCAACAACTGAAGCTGAGTTTATTGCAGCAACGGAAGCATGTAAGGAGTTGCTGTGGATGAAGAAGTTCTTAAAAGAACTTGGTTTCCACCAAGATAAATATGAATTGTTCTGTGACAGTCAGAGCGCAATTCACCTTGGTAAGAACTCCTCCCTTCATTCAAGATCCAAGCATATTGACGTAAGATATCACTGGATAAGGAATGCATTGGAAATGAAGCTATTACAGCTTGAGAAGATCCATACTGATGAAAATGGATCTGATATGTTGACCAAGAATCTACCAAAAGAAAAGTTTGAATATTGTCGACTGGCAGCAGGAATGATGGAACTCCCACATGAGGCGGGAGGGGGAGATTGTTGACTTTTCTTCCCCCCCCCATGTGATCGGCTCTTTCTTTTCTTCTTTTCTTTCTTTCTCTCTCCTTTATCTTTCTTCTGTCTTCTTTTCTCCTAAGTCAACAAAGCAGCTGACAGAATTGAAATAGCTGCAATTATAGCAGCAAAATTGGAAAACAGAAGAGAAACAGCTAGCAACACGGAGGATGCAACGCGGCTATTTCTCCTATAAATAGCCATGCTTTCTCCTCCTTCAGTACATCTGGTAGCTTGCTCATAATTCCTAAAGAGCAAAAGAAAATTGTGAGAGAAAGAGATTTATTTTTTTGGGAGTGACAAAATAGTGAGATAAATTTTGGGGTGTTTAGGAAACACTTGAGTGCCACTATTTTGGATTTATCTCATACCTCTAGAATTTTTTGTCTAGAGAAGATTCTCTCTCTGTAAGCCTACTATTTTTAGTGGAAGAAAATATCAGAGTTTGTCCCGTGGACGTAGCCCTAAAATTAAGGGTGAACCACGTAAATTTTCTGGTGCCATTTTTTAATCATCTTGCTCCCGAAGTTATCACCCGCTGCGCAGTCCCAACATATCTCAAGCCTGGCCTTGGGTTAACCGAGTGGCCGGAGGACAGAGCCCTTCAATGTTGCACTTCAATCTCCCTGATGAACAACAATATCAAGAACCTTGTTCCTGCTAGTGGTTTTGAGTGTCCCGGGCTCAAATGTCTGCTGTTGGCAGGAAATGATTTGATGAGTGTTTCAGGTACCTCTTTCCAAAAATTAGAGTCTCTCAAGCTCTTAACTGTTGGAGGAAACATCATATCTGTAGAAGGATTTCATTCACTGACAAGTCTCCGCGCTCTACACATGGAGAAGTGCAAGCTTAATGATAGCATACAGAAGCTAGGACATCTGAAACAACTTGAGATTCTCAGTTTCAGCGGCTCTGATATCCAAGAGCTACCAAACGAACTTGGGTATTTGGAAAATTTGAAACTACTGGACCTATCAGACTGCAAACAGCTCCAGAGGGTTCCTGCGAACTTGATACGAAAGTGGTCCAAACTGGAAGAGCTATATATTGGAAATTTCAGAAAATGGTCCAAAGAAGAGGAGGATGAGTCCAACGATGCTATGGCCAGTGTAGCAGAGCTTTTGCCGTTGCCTCGTTTGGATGTACTATACTTAACTGCGTACTCTACCTGTTTCCCAAGGGATTTTGTCTTCCCAGAATTGCGAAGTTATCAAATTGTTGTTCATGGAGATGAAATCTGCAACGATGATCATCTGATTCCAACAACCTCAGCTGCGAGAAGCATTTCATCATTCGGGCTTGACCCTCTCAGGCTTGACCCTCTCAGGGTGTTGTTCCACAATGTCGAGTATCTTTCCCTGAAAGATATAAAAGGTCTCCAAAACCTCTTCCCATGGTTGGATAAATTGGGATTAACTGCTTTGCAGTTCATTGAAATTCAAGATTGTAAGGATTTTGAATGCCTTGTCGATGCAACAGGCTTGGAGGCAGACGCATCATTCTCAAATTTACAACACGTAGTGCTGAAGAATTTACCTGAGCTTAAGTGCATATGGAAAGGGCTTAGCCCTCATGTGAGCATGGATCTCCAGCTGAAATCATTGGAAGTGAGTGATTGCACAGAATTAGAGGAAATATTTGGGTGGGAAGACATTTGCGTTAAGCTACCTCAATTGCAGAGGATCGTATTGAAAAACTTAATCAACCTCAGCAGAATCTGTAGAGCATCTACTTTTGTCATGCCATTTCTGCAAAAATTATACGTGGAAAAATGCCCCAATCTAGGGCCTTCTGATGTTAAAGTTAGGTCAACTGACGATGAAGAAAAACCTGCTGCTCACCTTGAGGTAATTTCCGACTCATATTTGGTAGATTAGCAGATCATCATCCGGAGATATTTAAGCTTAACCATGCATCTGATCTGACTGTTTTAGTGGTTTTTATATGCATATTTTTTTTGTTATTTTCAGTTGTTAGTGTGGAATTAAATAATGGTTGAACTCTGCTTTCCAAAAAAAGAAGATGCTTATCATAGCTGAAGTTCTAAACCTCTAGTATCTTTTAGTGATGGATTTTAGAGTAGACATGGTTGACATTCTATCATATCGCATTAACTCTTCAAATGTCATACATCGTACTTTGTCTCCAGGAATTGTATCTGATTGGTGAGGTGAGAAGAGGGGCAAATGAATGTGGAGGTTCAAGCATTGGGAGTTCTGCACCATTTCGATTTCCAGTTGGATACTTGTACACAAATCTGAAATATCTGGTGCTTTATAGTCTACCTTTGCCAGAGCTGTGGAAGGACCCTACTCAGATTGTAAGTCTTCAAAATCTGATGTGTCTACGGGTCGTCAACTGCACAAAACTGAGGTGTATCTTCACAGTTACCATTTCGCAAAATTTGCCCGAGCTCATGTATCTGGAGATATATGGATGTGATGAACTGAAGCAAATAATTGAGAAAGACGACATGTTATCCTCAGAGGCTCAAAGGATATGCTTCCCTAAGCTCACTGATTTGCATGTTACCAACTGCAACAAACTCAAAAGTCTGTTCCCCATCAACCTTGCACGTCTTGTTAGGCTCAAAAGAATAAGTGTTAGATGGGCGAAAGAATTGACACATGTATTCCAAGGAAAAACAGTGGATGAAAGATTTGAAATGGAAATCGAGTTTCCTCGACTAGAGGCAAGATATGAAAAGGAAATCGAGCTTCCTCAACTAGAGGAATTAATTCTTGAAAATCTGCCAAAACTGATTGCTTTTAGCCCTGGAGGTTGTGACTTCATATTCCCCTCTTTGAAGCGTCATCATGTAAAGGATTGTAGGATGATGAGAACAAGGTTTCAAGACTTGAACGGAGTTTGGCATGCTACAGCGAGGGTCTGTTTCTTAAATCCTCTTTCTGGTTTTTCCTTCTTACACAAGAAACAAGTTACTGATGTTCATTGGCTTAATTAGCTAGTTGTTCACATCTTCTTTTGTAGGTTATTGGTGCACCTGCACCTGGACCTGCAATAGCATTGGCTCACCATGGTGGAGGCCGGATGTTTGCTCGTGCTTCCAAATTGGAGGATGACGATGAATTTGACGATGACTTGGGCTGGGGCCCTGCCTCGGACTTGGACTCGACATATGGTGCTCAACCTTTCACAGAAGAAGAGCATGGCAGTCTGCAGCCACCTCATCCTGCACCCAACTTCATTCCTTACAGTGTCTTTCATCGCCCGGATCTTGACTTGGGTCCAACCTATAATTACAAACCATACCAACCACCACCCTACTTTTACGAAGATCCCAATAACCAAAACGCATGCGTTATTTGTTAGATACATGATGCTACGAGTTTGAAACAGATTTGGCACATGTCCCTTAGTTTTCTTTCCATTCAGTTTCCCCAAGCCAAGCGTCCTAGTTATTTTGGTGTAAGTAATGGGTGTGTACCATTATCGTATGGGTCTTCATGATGTTATTTATGTGTGGCAGTATTCGACTTTCTGATCATGTGTTGAATTTGTGGTATGATTCTCTAGGAGGTGAAGCCATGGGTATAACAAGGGAGAAATCGACCATTAATGTACAGTTATCTCAAAGTTGAACCATTGAAGCCGATTCCCTAATAATCCCTGGATATGGTCATCTTTGCAGGGAACGGAAATGATGATGCGAGGCCCTTTGTTGGCGTCTTGAAAGCCATTAACAGACTAGTTAAATTGTTCCTTGGAGATGTTTTTCTGCTCAAGGCTCCTGTACAATGACTTGTCCTCCACCACTATATAGATGAATCATATTGTTGTTGCAGTCTTTGTCTTCGTGTTCCCAGGAACTTCTGTCTTGTGAATTGCTTAACAAATAACTTCCAGTAATTTAAGTGGGCTTTTCCTTCCTTTTTAGCTCCCAACACCCATAAGAATCTAATGTCATGCTCAAAACTCTTAACAAAAATTTCTGAGATTTGATAATTTTTTTTCTCTTCTATCTGCGAACTTTCCAAAACCTTTAATATAGGGTATGTTCAAAATGCTCTTCCCAGATGAGCAAAGAAATAAATCATCCTCGTTTTTTTTCTTTTTAATGAGGAAATCCCAAATTTCCTCTACTATCTTTCGACATCCATGACATTCTTAAGAATTGTGGGATCATTTGTCCAGACCCAGTGTTGCATACAAGAGACCTGCTTGGGGCATTTGAAGAGTTATCAAAACGCTTACGGAACATCAAGGATATCCCCTTGAGAGTGGCTAGTGTGCAGCCCTTAGATCCTGGTACATTTTTGTGTGCATTATTTTTTTTTTCTTTTCTAAATTTTGTGGGATTTTTGTCTCTTTTATTTTCTTGAGTTGAATTTTGCTTGTTGCATCTTTGAGTCCCTCAAAGCATTTTGCAAGGTCATGGGCATGCAGTTTAAAATTTTGATGTGCCATGTGAAAAGGGCATTAATTTAGCTCACTATTTCTCGTTTTCCCGAAATAAAGATTCAGGGGCAGGATCTAGAGTGCCCTTTTTTGCCGAGGGTGGGGGGAAGTTGAACCATGGACCATAGATAACAACTTTAAAGCTTGGACCTTGGGGACTTAAGATGCTATTCTCCTGTGTTCTTTCTGTTTTTGCTTCTCTTTCTTTACGTCTTTCATATACCTTAATAGAAATACATGGTGACTTGTGATAGAATTGATGCAACAGCTTAGGACACTGTTGCACTTGGCATAAGCCTTGGGTTCCCTATGCAAATTGTTGAAAATACCAGGGAGGAGATAAATCTCAGAACCATTATTATTAGTAACTCAATTCTACTTGAATTACAGGAGAGGAAGACTATAAATAGGTTTCAAGAAACTTACCAAGAAACAAGGTAATCAGAGAACTCTAACAGATATTAAGACTCTAAGTAGCTATGTATAACCCTAAAATTACTACTAAAACGAGGAAAAGTATTACATGTAAATCATGATTTATGTAATAACTATAAACTTTATCATGAAGTTGTTATTTTGTGATTTTGAAACATGTTGTACCAAATCACTGTTTACAGCTTTTAGGCGCACATCTGTTTATCCTCCTGGACCACATCCACTAGCTAAAGTAAAGGTTGATGTGCGTAGACTGCAGAATATGACCCCATCTTGCATCCAGCCACTGGAAGTCATGATTCAGGCATGAATTTGATTAACCTATCATCTACAGAACTTTTTTTAGTTACTGAATTTGTTTCAACAGGAAACTTGTGATTCTCTATGATGCAGTTGGAAGGCTCTGGGAATTGGCCTATGGATGATGTATCAATTGAGAAAACAAAATCTGCATTCCTTCTCAAAATTGCAGAGAGGTTTTTTACTCTTGCTTTGTCTTTGTCTCTTGACTTTATACAGTAAATCAATAATGTGACCATCATAGCTGATAACCTGTCTTGCAGTCTTGAGAATAGTTCCAGAGTGGCTTGTTCTGCAACTGAGGAAGATGTGGACGTTTTCATGGAAGTGTTTGCATTTCGTCTTAGAATTATGCATGAAAAAGGACTGAATGTGATCAAAAGAGGAAGTAAGAATATTACCTTAGGGCTCTAAGTGTTTATCCATATACTTGTATCCAGCTGGCTGATGGAACCCCTGTTGTATGCAGTTGGAAGCTACCAAATGAAATGGGTTTCCCCAATAGATAGAAAACTCTTTATTCACCGTCAGCACGCAAGTATGATTGATGGATTTAATAGGCGTTACACTATATTTGGCCCTATTGTTAGGTGAGTTATTCCTACTTTTTTGAGTTGCATGAGTAATGTATTCTTGTTGCAATCAGTAGTAAATATATCTCTCAACTGGAGACTGAGGAATTTTAGTTTTTTTCAGACTTGTTTTGTGCCTAACTTTGTGGACGTATGTAACAGGCTTGCAAAACGGTTGGTGGCATCACATCTCTTTTCAGCTTGCTTGGTAGAGGAGACTGTTGAGCTGATGGTTGCCTATCTTTTCTTGAAGCCTTTGCCATTTGATGTTCCTTGCTCGCGGGTGACTGGATTTTTAAGGTTGTGTTATTTTCTGATTGAATGCAATATTATTCTCCATGCTGATTTCCATTGGTTTTGAACTGCAGTTATTTTTGCATCTCTTGTTACCTAGTTCTCAGGAAATGCTTAGTCCTTCCCCACCATGGTTTCCTTTGCCATAAATGCTATAGTTTAGCTTTAGGGAATAAAAATGTTTGATACATGAAATCTTAGTGTGCAGCCTCTTACTTTAGAGGATTTGTCATCTCCTGTATCTTTTGAGGTTTCATCAAATTCTGTTCTTTAGGGCTGTTATACTTGTTATGGCCTGACACTCTTGGAATTCTTTATTTCTATGTTGTTGTACCAAATATCGTGTTAGGCATTGGTTTCACAGATCAAACTGCGGTGCTGCATGACCACAGTAACTATCCCAAATCATTGCCTTTGTATGATGCTTTTCCATGTAAATGGAGAAAAATCATGATTATAGTTTTTGAATTTCATATTATTATTTCCTGGCTAGTGGGTGTCGTTATGAAGGTATATTGCGCAAAACATAGCCACTTTTTTCCATTACATGAATTTCTAGTGTCAATATATTGACATTATTGATTTACACCAATATTGTTATGATTAAGGTGAAGCATGAAACTTGCGTATGCTTTTAGAATCTGTAAGATATAATATTTATTATGCTTGATGTGTATTTCCAATTCTGGCTTGGTCATGTTTTCTCATGTCAGAATTGGAGCTGGTGAAGAAAAAGATCAGTGAAATAAGATAATAAGACTGACTTGATACCAAGTAATAATAGAATAACAATTAACAGGTTTCTTGCACATAGTCTCTTTCCTGTGTCAAGGAGATATCTGTGGATTTAACCATGTTTTGTGTTGCATGCTTTTTGATTTTCAGGTTCCTGCGACTGCTAGCTGAGTATGAGTGGACGTTTTATCCTCTGATTGTTGACATAAATAATGATCTAACTCAAAGCGATGAGAAAGAGATTAATGTACGTTATCCATGGTTCTGTATGATGGTGACATAAAATAGGATGATATCTATGTCTTCGGATCAGGAAAACTGGCCTCTAACTGCATTATGGTGCAGGATAACTTCTTGACAAGCAGAAAAGACCAATGAAGGTAACCATCAAATTGCAATTGGCTATGTTTTTGGGCACATCTTATGGCAAAAAATCTGAAGCTTGGACAAGATTCTCTCCGAACCCCTTGGTGCGTAATTTTTTAATAGAATCCTATCATTTATCAAGTGGTTTTGCTGATCTTTTTGGTGTGTCCTGGCTCCCTCCACGTTGATGCATGGAAATGCTGATCATGTGTGATGCTTGTTTGTTCCTTTTTTATTTGTTCAAATTGGTTGCGGCAAAAGGAGCTCAAAAGACTGGTGGCATATGCAAGAAGCAGCGCAAACTTGTTGACGAATCTTATATTGCAAAACAAGTCCAATTCCTATGGATGGGAGGTGTGTCAATGTTTTCTCTTAGTCTGATTCTTGCTTTTAGACTTGGATATGTAGCAAGTTATGTGTTCCCAAATTTTGTCTTGCAGTGTCTTTTCAGAACTCCATTGAGCAACTATGATGCTGTTATTCTTCTCCACAGAGACAAATTGCCTTGCCCCCAACACCTCCTTTTTGCATCTGAAATGAACCATGGTATTATAGAAGTATCATATATTCCTACCGTCTTTTTTACCTCTGTCCGAAAGTTTGGCCTTGCTCTACTGCAGTACAAATTCATATGCTTTTTGTAGGGAGACACGTGGCTCACGGGAATCCTAGCAATGCCTTTTGTCCTTTCATGTCGCGTGGAGATATGGAGGGTAGTTCGGAGGAGCTTAAGAGGAAGGTGATGGTGAACTTTGATCCCCTCAGGTGCTTTGTTGGGGATGTGGAGGCAAGTATTGTAGAATCCTATGATTTGAATTTGATAAATGCGTTTCCTTCCTTGTCTTGTCCTAAATTCTTTTCTTTTTATTCATACTGTAGAAAGAGTATCCAGATACATTGAAGTTGTGGTATGATTCTCTTGGAGGCGATGCTGTGGGTATAACCTGGGAACAATCAAAGGTATGTATGGACGACCATCCAATTCATCAGAATGTCAACCAGTAGTATTGCCCCTTACACCGGGGCATGTTTATGTCTTCAGAAACGGAAACGGGATGAATCAGATGATGACGCGGAGCCCCCGGTTGATGTCTTGAAAGCCATTGGTAGACTAGGTAAAGGGTTCGTTAGAGATGTGTATCTGCTCAAGGCTCCTGTTAGTGGCAACTAGGTTTGTCCTCTTTAACAGCCAGATGATTCAACTATTGTGGCATTATTCGTCTTCCAGCTCCCTGAAAGTATTTTGTTCTGTGAATTGTTTTCATAAATAACTTATTGTAGATTCAAATGGTTTTCCCTATTCTTTAGCAACTCCATTTTCTTTCCAATTTGCTTGCCGTCCCGTCCCGTTCCATATATTGACGAGATGAGATCAGTCCCAATGCAATTGAAAATTGGGTCCCTTGTCTTGTTACAAAGTCTTTGAGCCACTGACCAGGACGATAGTTACATAGTTCAAGAGATCAACAGTCGATCCAAATTAATTATCTTACCAACTCATCCTTATTAGTCTCACAACAAACACAAAGGGGTTGTTCTCAACAATGTTGTAGCGATTGCTGGAGGACACCACCGACGGGGACCGCCGTTCAAAAGCGATGATAACCAAAGGAGCGACCACATACAGCCCTGCTGGCGCCGCGCAGCCAATAGCGCAGACTGTAATGGCCAACCACAAACGTTGAGAGAGCACCGCGAATAGGCCAGTGACAAAGGCCAACGCCATGGCCACGAGGGAGAGCCAGGTGAGGCAAATGGCGATGGGCAAGGCGTCCATGAACGATTCTTTGTCACGGTACGAGGAGGACCAGAAGATGATGACAGCGGCAGTGATGGAAGAGGTCATGGCGACAGTGTCAGTTACGACGAAGGCTTGGAATGCGAGCTTGCCAGCTAGAGTAGCCATGCCCTCTTCGGGACCATCGTTTTTGAAGCCGCCAGGAATGGTGAAAGCTGCCGTGAACGTGAAGGTGGCGATGAGGGTTGCCATGAGGGAAAGAGTCTGAGCCATTTCTTTGGTTTTGTTGCTGCCTCGGTTGAGCAGCTTTTTGGGAACTGGGTTTGCGTTTGCAGAACCGAGTCCGATTTCGTGACTCACTGTTTCATCTGTGTTCACCCCTCGCTTTGCATAAGCACTCTTTAGTGCCTTCAAGGTTAGATGCTGCAATTAAGGAAGATTAGAAAGATACTGGTACTGAGATAATATTTTCCCAGAAATAACTAGTTTTCATAAAAATTCCATGTTTTCCCGAGTAAACAAACATAAAAATGCATGCATTGAGGGGGGGAAAAAAAAGCTCCCTCCGATCCATTTGGTTTGATACGGATAAAAAATTACCTGCTGCAACTCCATGCCATCGTCATCGGCCGACTGAACGAGAGTCAAAGCAGAACGACCAGCCTTGTTAAGCGCCCTGATCTCCACCTTGGGGTTCCTCGAGAGCTTATACACGACGCTGCTGTGGAAGCTGGCCGCCGCCAGATGCAGCGGCGTGTTCCCGTCCACATCCGGCGAATTCACGAGCTCCTCCATCTCTTGGAGGCTCATGATATAAGCGACAGCCTCTAAGTTGCCGTGTTTGGCGGCGATGTGGAGGATGTTTTGTTGCCGATTGTCGAGCAGCTCGATGGTGTCCGGGCAGGGCTCCAGCAGCACCTTCAGCACCGTTTCCTTACCGTTCTCCGCCGCCAGGTGGATCGGCGCCTGCCGGTTCAGGTCAGAGACATATGCGGCGGAGCTGTCTTTCTGTAGGAGCAATTTCACGGCCTTTTGGTCCCCTAAGCCGGCGGCATAGTGCAGAGGTGTACGTTTGTTTTCATCTTGCTTCTTCGTCAACTGTGGATCGATTTCCAGGATCTTGGTCGTCACATCTGAACAGTTTGGTTAAACTCAAACAATTTTAACTACAATTGTTTTTATAAATAAATAAATAAATTATATTCTTCTTTCCCCCGTAAAGATAAAACACCGAACTTTACGGGTAAATTACACCCACTACCCCCAACCTTTAATTATTGTTTCATTTCTAACCCTAACCTTCACTTTACTTGTAGCGTATCCTTAACCTCAATAAATCGTTTCATTTTAGCCCCCTTTTGGACGGAAATAGTTATCTTGGATGGAAAAAGCAACGTCACCAGATTACTGTAGGGAAAAATACTTGTTTTAACCCTTGTAAAAATCCCATTTCCCAAAAATGCCTTAAAACTTTTAAATCCAACAAAAAAACCTTAAAATTTCTCCGGCCAACTCTCACCTCCCTCTCTGGCATCCCTATCTCGGCGGCCTCCCCTTCCGGCGAACCCCCTCTTACCTCTCATCCCTCTCCGACCTCTTCTCTACGGTGATGGTTTAGGTACTGTGTTGGTTTTGATGGTAGCTATCATGACAACACAAGCATCACACCGACGTTGCGAGCCATTCTAATCACCTCTACCAATCAAAATTCTCCAATCAAATTTTCGTCACAAAAAAGCATTATGTGGAGACCAAGGGTTGAACCGGATTTGGCATGCTATGGGGCCTCTGAATCGACATCCACAGGAATCGGTGAAAGCACTGAACCTAATTTCTCCACGTGCCCATCTTCCTTCCCCCAAAGCTTACCCTGAGAGGCAATGATGGGCTATGAAAGATGATGAAGAAGAGGAACTGTAGATTATGCTCCTTCCATGGCCACCCATTGTCATTACTCTGCTTTTACTCCATCCCAACCCAGAGGTTTATATGTCAAGAGCGGAAATTTCAGACATTGCAGAAGATTCAGACCCATTCGGGAATCGGAGGAGTGGGAAGGCTTTAAGAGGGGTTTTACCCGAGATATGAAGGTTAACTGGGTCAGACGCAGAAGATCGGGGTTGGGTTGGCGGGTCTTCTTGCGGGTTATCTTCGATTCCTCTCGTGGCGGCGACGGGTGCGCAAGCGACTGCCTGGGCCTGGACGAGTGACGGCCTGGCGAGCTTCCGAATACGTGCACGGGGAGCAATGGCGATTGAGGGTGGCGGACGGAAGAGGAGGATGCGGCGTGGCGAGAGACGAGGTGACGACGGCAATTGACAGGAATCTCTGGTGGTGGATTGGTGACGAGACAGCGTTGTAGGGAAGGATCAGGGGCGGCGGTAATTAGGGGAGGAGCTTAGGGTTCTAGGGAAGGGTAGCCCGCATCGGGCAACTGAGGGGAAAAACCAAGGGGCGGCGAGGATAGGAGGTTAGTGTTTCATGGAGGGAATCAGAGGAGTGGGTGAGTGAATGAAGTACAAGGTTGTCGCAGGAGAGGGAGGAGAGGGAGGCTGAAGCTGGAGCCGCCGGAGATGGCATCGTCGGGAAGGGAGGAGAGGGAGATTTGAAAATATTATGGCTTTTTTTGGCAATGAAAATGTTTACAAGGGTTAAAACAAACATTTTCTCCTACAATCTGATGTTGACGTGTCATTTTCATCTAATATAACGGATTCCATCCAAAAAAGGTTTAAAATAGAACGTTTTAGCCACGTTAGGGAGGCGCAACGAACAAAATGAAGGTTGGGGTTAGAACAAAAATAAAATTAAAAGGTTGGGAGTAACGCGTGCAATTTACCCCGAACTTTACCAACTCGTACATTTTAGGGAAAGTTACAATTATCAAAGGTTTATCCTAACCTACAATTTGCTCTATTTATTTTGGAAAACATAGACTTTATCTCCTAATTTTTGTATACTGTTTGATAATAACTTCTGAAACTACAATTTAAACTATATGATAGTTATCTTTCAATAATGTCAGTCTTTCTAATATTTTTTTTTGTAATTAATAGATATTTTAAATTATCAGTTTCTCCTTTTTGTAAATACTTTTTTTTTCTTGTAAATACATATCAGTATTTTTTAAAGGTTGATTAGCTATGAAAAAAAATATTAAAAATTTTAAAATTACTGGATCATGGTTATCAGATAGTTTAATTTAGCGTTTCAAAAATTGTTGTTGAACACTATAAAAGAAGTAGGAGGAAACTATAGGTTTTTAAAAATAGAGGGGACAAACTATATGTTAGATCAACACATAGGGGGCCTTTTGTAATTTACCTGACCTTTTATCTCAGCTTTGACTCGGGTTCACTTGCCCATCCGATTTTAGAAATTTGTACATTTTACCTCATCAATTCATTTAAATGGTTATTTAGGTTATATAAGAACCGAAATGAACATAAAGTGAAAGATGAATGATTAATTAGACATTTTTCTACAAAAACGTCTAGTTCTATGAATGAATTTGGTATTAGAATTGAATGACTCATATTTCGGTGCAAAATGTTGATTAGATTATGTAAATTATACATGATTATTGATTCGCTGAATTGTTTGAATAAAAAAGAATGAAGCAGATAATTAAAATAATGTACAAGTTTAAATCAAAAGGTTAGATAGCTTTTTATTTTTCATTTTATTTTGTTTCAGTTTCCATATAACTTATAGAGCCATTTAAGTAAGATGAGAGATAAGATGTATCAATTATATGCTTATCCGCCCGTAAAGCTTGCAACAATTTTTTAATATTCCTAACAAGAAGTTTTTTCCGTTATTTTGCAAAAATTACAATTCAGTCTCCAATTTTTTAATAAATTGCACTTTGGTCTGTATAATTTCTTTTGGAAGATTTCAATTTAAATTTTATTTAAAAAAAAAAAAGTTACTAAGTGACAAAAACATTTTAATAAAATTTTAAGTACGTTTTAAAATTTTAAAACCCATATTTTCTTAGGAACAAGAACAGAAAAGTGGTAAAATCTCTTGCCCGCTTGCTCAAACCTAAAAATGTCCTAAACAGAGGAAGTGGACTTAATTCATTTTAATTTAAGCTAACTTAATATAAAATAATTTATTTTCATTTCTATTTATTTTTTATTTAAAATTAATTTTATTTAAAAGCTAATATTATGTCGATCCAATAATCCATTGAAATTATAACTTTTTATATTCTTATTAAATTTTTATAAATTTTTTAATACCTAAAAATTTATAGAATTATAAAAATTGAATAACATCATAAAACTTATTTTTAAATAGATTATTATACTTACATAATATTTACTTTCAAATAAAATTGGTTTTAAGTAAGATGTCTAAAAAATTTATAAAAATTTAATAATATCATAAAAATTTACTTTTAAATAGATTATTGTACATTTATAATATTAACTTTCAATTGATATTGGCAACTAATAAAAAATGTAAAAACAAGAATAATTTATTTTGGATTACATCGCCTTGAATTAAAATAAATTGAGTTGAAGTAAATTTTTGCTAGTACTTAATATGGCAAATTTCTTTTTAGTCCTAAAACTTTTTATGCTTTTCTATTTGGTTTCTAAAAGTTTTAATTTTAAATTCAATCCTAAAATTTTGCTAAATTGAACATTTATGGAAAGACAATAGCTGAGTAGGAAGAAAACTGATAATTTAAATGATCTATTAGCTATCAAAAACTTATTGCATAATTTAAATTTAATAAAGATAATTACCGGGAAATTTAAATTATATATTAAAAGAGTTGATTTCAAAAAAAAGTGATCGGTTTTATGACTAAGTATTTATACAGTTACAAAGTTTTAGGACTTTTGTAAAAAAAGTGAGAAGTTTTAGAATTAACCATGCACATAGTTGTAAAGTTTTAGAACTCATTTAGAAAACTAAAAAGTTCTAAAATAGTAAAAGTAAGTAAAATTTTAGAACCAAAATGAACTTTTTCACTACTTGATAGATTAAAATATTACTTACTTTGTCCTACATTCTTTATAACATTTACGTTTTTTGGTTGCCCAAAATTTTTACAATATTTACATATTCATTAAATTATTTTGGTACATCACCGTTCAAATAGTCATTTTAATATTTACTTTTTCAATTGTTATTGATTTACCTATAAGAAGTGAAGGAAAGAAAATGATAAAAAATATATAAACTTTTTTCTTTTCCTCAATGTTCAAAGAACCTCAAATGTTTTAAAAAACTTTTAGTTAGTAATTTTTTTCCCTCTAAAAGAATTTATTGAAAAATAATTACGGACAGTTTAAATTGTAAATTAAAATAGTTGATTTTGAAAAATGTTATTTTTTTCAGGTCTAACTATTTTCACAGTTACAAAATTTTAGGACTTCTCTGGAAAAAAGTGAGAAGTTTTAGAACTAACATTGTACACAGTTGTAAAGTTTTAGAAGTCATTTTAAAAAAATGAAAAATTCTAAAATAGAAATGTGAAGAAAAACTGTTATTTTAATGGTATCTATTGTTACCATTAAAGCTGTTATTTTAATATTTATCTTTTCAATTGTTATTAATTTACGTAGAAAAAGTGAAGAAAAAAAATAAAAAAATGTACAAACTGTTTTTTTGTTAATCTTTAAACAAAATCAAATATTTTAAAGAATTTGTAGTTAATAATTTTTCCCCCTCTAAAAGAAAAATCTTTTCTTGCTGGTGACTGATGGTTGAAAAATATTTAAGAAACAGGAGAACATGTGTAGATAAGATTTTAGTTAAGAAGAGCCGCCCAAAACCATCGAAAAGAGAAACAAGATGAGGAGAGTCACCTAAATCACGCCGTATGATGGCGAGGTGAAGAGGCGTGTGGCCGTTGGGTCCGCTGAACTGGAGGGTGTCTCTGTTACGATCTATGATCTCCGTAGCCAGAGACGACCATCTCTGGTCAATAGCGATGGAGAGCGGAGACTCGCCGATGTCGTTCACCACCGTCAGAGCCGTGGGATCCTCTCGGGAGAGCTCCCGGACGACGTATAACTTGTTGTTGCGGACGGCGGCGTGGACGGGCGTGCTGCCGCTGTTGTCCCTTATGCTGGCGACGCGGACGCTGCGAAGCGCCTTGACGTGATAGATGAGGAAGATAACGACGTTGGCGTGGCCAGCCCGCGCAGCGACGTGCGCTGGCGTCTCGCCCTTGAGGTTGGTCTGGAGGGCGAGGGAGGGCTTCCTCCCGATGATCTCCTTGACCACATCTCCGTGGCCGAATTTCGCCGCCTGGTGGAGGACCGAATTGCCCTGCTCTGTGGTTGCGTGGAGGATGTCATTTTCGGGGCCTGGCAGATTTCTGAAGACTTCAATTTTGCCTTCTCTTGCTGCCTTAAGCAATTTTTGATCCATTATAGCCGGCTTGGCTACTTTGTTTTGCTGATGACGAGTAATGGCCAACTCTCATCAACCGTTATTTCTTTGCTTTTTTCTGGCCCGATCCCAGAAGTTCTGTACCTCACCCCACATTTCAACAAAATTGCAACATTGCCCTCCGCCTATCTCCCGTCAACAAATTCATCTCCTGAACCACAAAACCAGCTTGCGTCACCGACCATCCCTCCGCCGTACGTCCCATACACCCACGGGTTCCGATCTGCCCGGCACCTGCGGCATAATCCGGCAGTGAGCTTGTTTCTTGATTTTCTCTGTTTTATGAGCGCCTCAGCTGCTAGAACGCCCCTGCGCGCTGGTTTCTGGGCTGGATTGGGGAGATAAGACTGGTGCGTGAAGAGAGATTCCGACGAAGGGCCAGGTAAGTCGAGGGGTGACGTGCAAAACTTGATCAGAAAAAGCAAAGAAAAGTTTAGCGCCTTAATCGCTTAATCCGCCTTCATAGCATCCAAATTGTCGGCTAAACTACTGATCGTGTCTGAGTTTAGTTCGCACACAGATGACCGTGTTATGTGGTCCGAATCTTGGTATCTTTATCGTTAGTGAGTGGTTTTATATTCTATTCTATTTTATATAGCTTTTTCTTAATTTTATTCATTCTTTTGTATTATTCTTTTCGAATTTGTATTACTTTTTTGTTCCACTTTTTTATTGAATTCATGTAGGTCGGCATCATATCGCTCTGTGTGCTGCTCTGCTTTTTAAGGCTCCTAACCACTAGTACTATATTCGCCTTTGCAATTATTTTCTTGCATCCACCGATGTTCTCCTTGCTGCCATCTACCCAGCTCAGCCTCTGAATTTCTGCTGGATGAAGACGGTGGAGCGGTTTTGGGGACCAGGACCTTGCTGATTCCGTGGCACGTACAGAATCTTCTCATGCTTTCGTTCATGCCCGGCGACTGACCATGGCCGAAGTTATAGCCTCTGCTGCCCTCGATGGGATCGTAAGTTTTTGAGATAAATTTGATATAAAGTTATGCAGGCTAGAGATGAAACTAACTTGTTCTTTTTGGGCACTTAGTTGCACACAGTTTTCCATTGTTGCTCGCTGGGCGACGTCCAGCAAGATCTGGCAGAATTCAGCTCTGAATTGGCGACGGTGAAGGAGAGCATCGAGAACATAGCGACGCGTAATGTCAAAGAAATAAACATCGAGTTGCAGATGTGGCTGGCGAGGGTGAGTAAGTTTCTGCAGGATACGCAGCAACTGGGTGAAGACTTATCCAAGACCAGGAAGCTTCCTCGGAGCTTGAACTGCGTGGACCGGTTCAGGCTAAGGCGATTGGTGAAGAAGAATTTAGACATGGCGATTCGCTTAATGCTCAGTGTTGATTACTCAGGGTGGGGATTGATTAACCAGGAACTCTACCCTGATCCATGGTTTTCGGATGTTCAGGCTGAGTCTGGCAAGGAAGTCCTCCAAAATTATGAATTGGCTTATAAGAATCTGCCACAGGATACCCGATCCCTCTTACTATTGTGCCCCCTTTTCCCAAAGAATCACAAGATCAGTGTCGGGGAACTGACAAGATTTGCAGTTGGGTTGCAAATGTTAGAGGGTATCGACTCCCTTGTAACCGCAAGGGAGAGGATCCGGGAAATGGCAATGGCGTTGCAAGACTCCGGCTTGCTTTCATATGCCGGTGAAGAACAATTTGTGATGATACCTGATGCTGTTTCTGATTTTGTGCACCGGATGGCATCAGAGGGAGCCGATGTCTGTCTCAAGCCTGGCCTTGGGTTAACTGAGTGGCCGGATGAGGGAGCCCTTCAATGTTGCACTTCAATCTCCCTGATGAACAACAAAATCAAGAACCTTGTTCCTGCTAGTGGTTTTGAGTGTCCCAAGCTCAAATGTCTGCTGTTGGCAGGGAATGATTTGATGAGTGTTTCAGGTACCTCTTTCCAAAAATTAGAGTCTCTCAAGCTCTTAACTGTTGGAGGAAACATCATATCTGTAGAAGGATTTCATTCACTGACAAGTCTCCGCTCTCTACACATGGAGAAGTGCAAGCTTAATGATAGCATCCAGAAGCTAGGACATCTGAAACACCTTGAGATTCTCAGTTTCAGCGGCTCTGATATCCAAGAGCTACCAAACGAACTTGGGTATTTGGAAAATTTGAAACTACTGGACCTATCAGACTGCAAACAACTCCAGAGGGTTCCTGCAAACTTGATACCAAAGTGGTCCAAACTGGAAGAGCTATATATTGGAAATTTCAGAAAATGGTCCAAAGAAGAGGAGGATGAGTCCAACGATGCTATGGCCAGTGTAGCAGAGCTTTTGATGTTGCCTCATTTGGATGTACTATACGTAGCTGCGTACCCTACCTGTTTCCCAAGGGATTTTGTCTTCCCAGAGTTGCGAAGTTATCAAATTGTTGTTCATGGAGATGAAGTCTGCAACGATGATAATCTGATTCCAACAACCTCAGCTGCGAGAAGCATTTCAACATTCGGGCTTGACCCTCTCAGGCTTGACCCTCTCAGGGTGTTGTTCCACAATGTCGAGTATCTTTCCCTGAAAGATATAAAAGGTCTCCAAAACCTCTTCCCATGGTTGGATAAATTGGCATTAACTGCCTTGAAGTTCATTGAAATTCAAGATTGTAAGGATTTTGAATGCCTTGTCGATGCAACAGGCTTGGAGGCAGCCACATCATTCTCAAATTTACAACATCTAGAGCTGAAGAATTTGCCTGAGCTTAAGTGCATATGGAAAGGGCTTAGCCCTCATGTGAGCTTGGATCTCCAGCATCTAGAAATCCTCAAGCTACAAAACTGCAACAATCTCAAGCAAATTTTTGAAGTTAATGAAGCTAGTAACAATATATCATTAAATGCTCCACCAATGCCTGTTTGTCTGCAAAGTTTAACTACACTTGAGATAAGTTATTGCCACTCAATAGTGTCCACTTTTCGGGCCTCTGCGGCAGACGGTCTTCCAGAGCTGAAATCATTGGAAGTGAGTGATTGTACAAAATTAGAGGAAATATTTGGGTGGGGAGACACTTGCGTTAAGCTTCCTCAATTGCAGAGGATAGTACTGCAAAACTTAATCAACCTCAGCAGAATCTGTAGAACATCTACTTTTGTCATGCCAATTCTGCAAATGTTACACGTGGAAAACTGCCCAAATCTAGGGCCTTCTGATGTTGAAGTTAGGTCAACCGAAGAAGAAGAAAAACCTGCTGCTCGCTTTGAGGTAATTTCTGACTCATATTAGGTAGATTAGCAGATCATCATCGGGTGATTTTTAAGCTTAACCGTTTATCTGACTGTGTTTAGTGGTTTTTATATGCATATTTTTTTTTTGTTATTTTCAATTGTTAGTATGGAATTAAATAATGGTTGAACTCTGCTTTTCGAAAAAAGAAGACGCTTATCATAGCTGAAGTTCTAAACCTCTAGCATCTTTTAGCGATGGATTTTAGAGTAGACATGGTTGACATTCTATCATATCGCATTAACTCTTCAAATGTCATACATCGTACTTTGTCTCCAGGAATTGTATCTGATTGGTGAGGTGAGAAGAGGGGCAAATGAATGTGGAGATTCAAGCATTGGGAGTTCTGCACCATTTCGATTTCCAGTTGGATACTTGTACACAAATCTGAAATATCTGGTGCTTTATAGTCTACCTTTGCTAGAGCTGTGGAAGGACCCTACTCAGATTGTAAGTCTTCAAAATCTGATGTATCTACGGGTCAACAACTGCCCAAAACTGAGGTGTATCTTCACAGTTACCATTTCGCAAAATTTGCCCAAGCTCATGTATCTGGAGATATATGGATGTGATGAACTGAAGCAAATAATTGAGAAAGACGACATGTTATCCTCAGAGGCTCAAAGGATATGCTTCCCTAAGCTCACTGATTTGCATGTTACAAACTGCAACAAACTCACAAGTCTGTTCCCCATCAACCTTGCACGTCTTGTTAGGCTCAAAAGAATAAGTGTTACATGGCCGAAAGAGTTGACACATGTATTCCAAGGAAAAACAGTGGATGAAAGATTTGAAATGGAAATCGAGTTTCCTCAACTAGAGCCAAGGTATGAAAAGGAAATCGAGCTTCCTCAACTAGAGGAATTAATTCTTGAAAATCTGCCAGAGCTGATTGCTTTTAGCCCTGGAGGTTTTGACTTCATATTCCCCTCTTTGAAGCGTCCTTGTGTAAAGGATTGCCGGATGATGACAACAAGGTTTGAAGACTTGAACGGAGTTTGGCATGCTAGAACCAGGGTCTCCAGGGTCTGTTCTTAAATCCTCTTTCTGGTTTTTCCTTCTTACACAAGAAACAAGTTACTGATGTTCATTGGCTTGAGTAGTTACTTGTTCACATCTTCTTTTGTAGGTTATTGGTGCACCTGCATATGCAGGGGGAAACAAAGGGGAAGGAGGAGGAGTTCGACGTATAAGACTACAGAAGCGCTTACGGGCTTGTGATTCCAAATCGAAGGAAGTGAAATCCTCGGCCGCGGACTGGGACTCGACTTCCATAGAAGAAGAGCATGGCAGTCTGCAGCCACCTCATCCTGCACCCAACTTCATTCCTTACAGTGTAGTTCATCGCCCGGATCTTGACTTGGGTCTAACCTATAATCACAAACCATACCAACCACCAACCAACTTTTACGAGGATCCCAATAACCAAAACGCATGCGTTATTTGTTAGATACATAATGCTACGAGTTTGAAACAGATTTGGCACACGTCCCTTAGTTTTCTTTCCATTCAGTTTCCCCAAGCCAAGGGTCCTAGTTATTTTGGTGTAAGTAGTGGGTGTGTGCCATTATCGAATGGGTCTTCATGATGTTATTTATGTGTGGCAGTATTCGACTTTCTGATCATGTGTTGAAGTTGTGGTATGATTCTCTAGGAGGTGAAGCCATGGGTATAACAAGGGAGAAATCGACCATTAATGTACAGTTATCTCAAAGTTGAACCATTGAAGCCGATTCCCTAATAATCCCTGGATATGGTCATCTTTGCAGGGAACGGAAATGATGATGCGGGGCCCTTTGTTGGCGTCTTGAAAGCCATTAACAGACTAGTTAAATTGTTCCTTGGAGATGTTTATCTGCTCAAGGCTCCTGTACAATGACTTGTCCTCCACCACCATATAGATGAATCATATTGTTGTTGCGGTCTTTGTCTTCGTGTTCCCAGGAACTTCTGTCTTGTGAATTGCTTAACACATAACTTCCAGTAATTTAAGTGGGCTTTTCCTTCCCTTTTAGCTCCCAACATCCATAAGAATCTAATGCCATGCTCAAAACTCTTAACAAAAATTTTTGAGATTTGATAATTTTTTTTTCTCTTCTATCTGCGAACTTTCCAAAACCTTTAATATAGGGTATGTTCAAAATGCTCTTCCCAGATGAGCAAAGAAATAAATCATCCTCGTTTTTTTCTTTTTAATGAGGAAATCCCAAATTTTGCAATATTACGCAAACGAATGTCATCTTAGATCATCTTTCATACCCGACCAAGAACAGTAATAAGTGTCATCTTATCTTGCTTTGCTGAGTTAATTTAAGAAGAAAAAGAATCATCACCAAATTAAAATTCATAAAACTGTCTCTAAAGCTGTTGGGATTGTTGCATTTGCGTTTAGAGGTAATATATAATCTTGTGTGGGAAATCAAATTAAGGTGAGTTTTAGCAAATTTAAATTCATTGTGTCCTCATTAACCAATTTCGAAACTTTTACGCACACAAGTATTCACGCATTTACATTTAGACTAAGAAAGAAAATAGGCCTAAACATACGAATAGCCTCTGAACCTGGTCAACTCGAACGAGTTAATCCAAAACTCAAAACTTACTAAAACTTACCCTCTTAACTTTAAAAAATTATGCACTTCAGTTCATTCTATTATGTAATAAACAGACAGACTTAGGCTACACTCTGGTGGCGTTTAATGGCTTGCTGAGGTGGAATAAACAGTGGTTTTAATTCTGAATTAACCCGTAACCCACTCTGACCTAAGTCAATCGCAATTTCCGGGAAGGAAGAGGCAGAATCAACTTCTTCTCTGCCGTTTACGCCCTAATCTCCTCCACATCACCCCCGACGGTTACACTAACGCCATCGCTGCTCACCTGAACTGACGCCTCTACTTCGTCTATGTCGATAGCACCCCCTTCCTGCTGGCCTTGGACTTTGTCTCTGCTATCACGAGTAGAAGCAGAATGACTGAAACCACTGTCAATCAAATTTTCCAGCTCGGGATAGCACACAAACGGCGGAAGGGCTTGAGGCGACTTGGGGACAAGACGTTGCAGTGGCGGACGAAGCCGATAGGACCATAGATGCTGTGCAACGTAGCCGATACAACCAATCGAAGAAGATGGGGTTGAAGATGATATAGTGGACGTGGAGCCGATGGGACCAATTGAATCCGGAGAAGACTTCGTGCTGGAGTACCGACGAGAATTGGCTGGGACTTTTAGCAACTATGAATTGGCCGGCGAGTAGGCGATTTTTCCGGCGAATGGGTCTCCGTTTTTAAGAGCCAGAGTCAACTCCAGCTTAGCTGCCTATTGGCACCTCACCCTAACCCCAAACGCTGTCTGTTATGTACTTAGCAATTGGACTAAAGTGCATGGCTTTTGAAAGTTAAGGAGCCAAGTTTTAGTGAGTTCTAAGTTTTGGACTAACTCACTCAAGTTGGCTAAGTTTAGGAGCTATTCTTATAGTTAGGCCAACAAAATATGGGTAAATTACACATATTATTATATTATAGACATATGTTTAATTAGACATACCGTCATTAATTCTCTATCTATAAGAAGTGTCTAAGTCAAAGATGCAAAAGTGCCCAACACTATAGGTAAAAATATTTAAAGCAATATGTAAAAATGTTTAAAATAATATATATACAATTTATTCTCTTCAGACAGTAAGTAAACAATTTAAATAGTATATCATCCCAAATGTGATACTCTGCCTGGCTTGCTTCCAAATAAAAGGATGCATATTTTACAATTCAAATAATAGCGTACATGTAAGGAACAAAAAATGATCAACAGTAGAACCTTGAAAGAGAAGCACAAGTAATTAACAGGCCGGCCCAGCAGTAGAAATGGAAAATCATTTGTTTAAATATGGACATACCGTTCACCCAAAAACGAAACAAAAAAATTAGCTGCATTCCAGGCTGATGCCTCTGGCGGTGGCGGCGGACAATCACATTCCAGGTTAGAAATTATAACGAGGAGAAGAAAGGAGGTCAGGTGGAACAAATTATGTGGTCATTTCTGGAATAGACTTATTCGATCCAAGATGGACGTAGGCCCATGCGTAGATAGACTCCATATTTAGGAATTGGAAACTTACAATTACCCCTAGATATACTCTAAACGACAGTTTGTATTTTCTATTTTTAGAAATATACACTTTACTTCTATATTTTTTATATTATTTGATAATAACTTATAAAACTGCATTTAAACTATATGATAATTATCGTCCAGTAATTTTAATTTTTTAAATATTTTTTATAGTTAACATACATTTTAAATTATTAATTTTTTCTTTCTGTAAATATAATTTTCTCCTTATAAATATATATAAGTATTTTTTAAAGATTAGTTGGCTGTAAAAAAAATATAAAAAATTTCGAAATTACTGGAACATGATTATCAGATACTTTAAATTAAGATTTCAGAAGTTGTTAACGAATACTGTAAAATAAATAGGGGATAAAGTGTAGGTTTTTAAAAATAAATCAGACAAGGTGTAGATTAGACCAAACTATAGGGGGGATTTTGTAATTTTTCTTTAGGAATTCTGTCGTGTATCCTTCGCAAATTAGGGTTATTAGTTTAGGATGACGAGGCGGAAACAAACAAAGAAAGGAAGCTGCATGGAACCTGCGTTTTCTGGACTTACTTGTGAACCTACATATATCACTTTCATTAGCACAGCCTCTTGTCGTCCTTCTTTCCACATATCTCTAGCATACCCATATATGATCTATATGGAATGTTCTCGAAAATAGCTCACCAAACTAGTACACATGGGCGTACACACACTATACACCTAAACATTGTTTGTTATCCTTTAATTAGAAATTGGCTTTTATTTTAACTAAATTGGTTACAAATACATTCTTTTCGACCAAAAAAATCATTCATCAAATTAGTAGTGTAATAAAAATAGTGGTACATTGACCATCACTACTAGAAAGGAGTGATTTTCCATGAAAATTTTAGATGACTAGCCATAAAAAAATATCATCTCTGATGAACAGCAAGTGGAAACATATCCATCGACTTCAAATACGATGGAAAGAGGTTTCCTACGGCAGCCATCTGATTTCAAGTCTTGTCAATAAGTATAAAAATTCTTCTCCAAATTCATCCCAGCAAAAGTTTCAAGTATGAACGTGGCACATAAAATCTTGTGTTATGAAAGAGAACTACTTTAACATGGTTAATTATTAGGACTTATCTGTGCTCGATAGCCTTTTGAGAGCAACGTGGATATTGTTTTTATATATTTTTCATCTTAAAATAAAAGTAGATTTACTGATACAATTATCAAGTTTTGTATTGGTCATGGTTCTATATAAAACCAAACAAAAATGGAATTAGATTGAAAATATATATTTAAATATATTGTAAGGTTTATGATGTTATTACTTATTTAAAAATATTTTCATTTATTAAAAATTATATTATGGGAGTGCTTTTGCCTTTAGTTTTAGATAGTAGATTTAACCTAACCTAATGCCATTGCTAACTTCCCAAATTGGCTTTCGCAGCCTGAATTACATTTGTATTTAAATTTAAAAGTAGTTGCGAATTTTGTTAAATATTTCTTTATATGTTGAATGCTGAATGAATTCAATTATTTTGAGCTCCTCAATTATTGTTTTGGATGAAATTTTATTAAATTTTATAATTGTTATGGGTATATGGTGTAAAGGAGAAAGATCGAGCATCGAGAAAATCAAACATAGAATCACGACTATTTCAGTTCACAATTTTTGAGTTGGGTGGTATTTTCTAGCTATAGAATCATGATTATTCAAGCTGGGTCATTTCCACTGAAAAACCGACTTAACCCCTAACATGATCGAAGAACCAAGCAGATTAACCTCTGAGCGACTTGGTAGTTTAGGCACGAATGTGTAACAGAGGGTTAGTTCAGAGACCGCCAATGCAATTTAGCCAAAGAAATTAAAAATGGAGTATCTCCCTTTTCCACTTTTCGTCCTTGAAAATATAAATATTTGTGCATTATAAATTTGTAATTTTACCTATCTCCAATTACTAAAGTGATTACCATAAAATTGTAAAGGGTGAAGAATTTTTGGAAAGTTATTTTCTAAGTATAACCAAGCAGAAAAAATGTAAGGATTTTCACTTTCCAGAAAATCTAGATTGTTAGAATTCTCAAACCAGCTACATTAATTTCTAACATTTTAAGTCAAAAGAAAATGATATAATAAAAAATCTAAATTTAAACCGTCTAATAATTTTCTTTCAGCAAATTTAAGTTGTAATCATTGAAAATTACTAAATAAATAAATTTTCAATTTTTTTCTATTTAAAGGGAATATAGCTTTTTCCTGCTACTATTTAGTGTTTGACGAAGTGTGTTAATTAAGAAAAGAAATGATAGTAAACTAGATTTGAGCCACACAAAAAAAATGAAAATGAAATTTCAACTAGAAATGAATGATAGTAAACTAGATTTGACAAAGAGTAGTTCACTTGAGGGTGCAACTAGGTTTCAGTTCACAGAGACTACACTAGAGACCATTCTCATAATGTTATAAAAAGAAAAAGAGTAAATTTAGAAGAGTAAAGTCCACCAAGAGTACCATAACTGATTTTCATATCCTATATAGGTACCAAATTTTTAGTTTTGTCCTCTCAAATTACATAAACTTATAAGGTGTATCTCAATTGAGTACTTTTCGTTAATTTAACTATTAAACTGGATGGAAAACACTGATATGACAATAAATAACACTAAAATAAACTTAAAATAATTTTTTTTATCCTTAAACTTTTCCAATCAACATTCTGAACATCTTAACTTTTAACTTTACCACTACAAAAATTTTAGTATTTACCAACACACATTTACCAACGACTGCGCGTTGGTAACTGAAATTACCAACGTGGAACTGTTGGTAAATGCACGTTGGTAAATGAATCGTTGAAAATTCTCTTTCCAACGTGCAAAAATTAACACGTTGGTAACTTCCAACGCGTGCACGTTGGTAAAAAGCCCGTTGGTAATTACCAACAATCATATACCTGCCTTAGTTTGCAACGCATAAAAATGTTTACCAATGGTAATTACCAACGGCCACGCGCGTGTAATTACCAGCGTGCACGCACTTTGGTAATGTGCAGTTTTAGTTCCGGTTTTATTTTGATTTTTGTAATGGAGATACTAATTTGAAAGTTGTGACATCCTTGTTAAGCAATCAAAATTACACAGAAAAAAGAAATTCATTTCAATAATTTCCATCATACATTATCTAATACATCATAATTAAAACAAGTTGATATATGTCTGCAACAAACCATACAAGGTTCAACGGTCGACACATCTCAGGAAATTCATCTGAGTCTTAGGTCTAACAATTCTTGTCCAAGTCTAATAACACAGGAAATTATGAAATGATTTATCTATTGAATATGACAATCAAGGAGACCCGACTATCTCCAAGTCCGAGTCATTGAGATACTGTGGAACTTGTTGAGCCGGCAGGCATGGAAGGTTAAGGGAATGACAAATCATCTCTAACTGAGCCCGGCTCGCCTCCAATGCGGCTCTATTCGCCTTCATCTCTGCTCTCTATCTCCTCTTAAGTCTCTCGAGCTTTTTCTCATACTCGGCATCCCTTCGCACATTCTCCTCCGCCATCATCTTATGTACTTGCTCATTAAATTGCAATGTCTGAGTGAGGTCAATAGGTGGGATGCCACCAGGCAGTCGGTGGCTCGATATAACGCACTGCTCAGATCCTAAACAAAAAATACGCCCTTTCCTTTTCCCTCCAGATGTAGTACTAATAATTGCAACTTTATCAATTGCCTCTGGTCTATCCTCTTGTTATGTTTGTTCATCAATCTCAGAACTGATACGAGTCTATGGAAACATATGAACACATTTGAATCAGGCATTATTAGTGAAACATGGTAAGTATTTCAACAATAGTATGAAAAAAAAGTTATTATACTTACAGCAACTTCTTCACATCACTTACTAACATATTTTCCATTCTTCATTTTATGTATTGCTTGAAGAACTTTAAACAAGCCGGGGTCCTTCTTCTCTAGATCTTTCTCTCTCTAATTGAATGATAATTCAGATTAAGTTGTCATTTCTATTAATTATTTACTTAAACGTAAAATGGAAGAACAGAAACGGCAAATATACCATCTGCTCTCGATGTGCAGACATCGAGATAAATTCCCCTACATATGTAGCACTACAAGAGCCAGACTATGAATCCTCGTCACTTACAGTTGCTTGAATTGCCTTAAATCTAGCGGACTTCTGAATGAGCTCCGAAATGGCCTAATATGCCTCCATTTTCGCATATGCAGCATCGGACATAAAGTTTGCCTTTGCTCGACATTTAACAGGATCCTTGACACGCCTGATTTCTACCATCATGCTCCTATAATACTGTTCCCCCAAGATATTCCATATCCGATACACCTCATTATGGTGTATCGGATCCCACTCACAGCTCCTCTGTAAAGGATAATATATCAAAACTAAAAGCAAGAAAAAAGCAAGTAGTTGTTTCAACTGTAATACATCATATCATAGTAATATATGTGTTATACCTCAAAAACACGCCACCATTGTTGAATGTCTGATGGAGAGACGAATGACCAATCAGAATATGGTTTGAAATGTGTGATAAAACATGGTGTCACAAACCGTGTCGCTGCAACTGGAACGAATCTGCATGGTACAAATGTTTATCATAGTATTAATTATATGCAGTTATATGTTGATGGTTCATAGTAATGTAACTAATGTTCGTATTTTCAGATAGTTTATAGGATATTCATCACTTACATGTTATCATGGGGAGATACCCTCATCTGAGCTTGGGCTGGTTTCTGTGACATAGATGATGGGATGTCATCAGTTTGTATGACTTCATCTGAAGGATGAGGAGTCAAGATTGTGTAACTAACATGGTGCGTGCGTGGGCCATGTCCAGATGACGTGCCTCCACCTCCGCCAGATCTGTGCAGATGTGATTGGACGTGAGTCATTGGCACGGATGTGTCCTGTGTCCCTACACCTACATCATTCTGTGGCTGGGATGAAGAACCTATCCTCTGTCGAGAATCAAGTATTGGCTCCATGACCTCCTTGAACTGTACAAATGGTCCCTTCCTAGGTCGGCGTTTATATGTGTTATCCCCTTTAGGCGGCATCTGCAGTTATTATTATTTGAGTAAAAAAAATAAACATTGATATGTTATCGACAGTAAATGAAGTGTACTGACTTGACATAAAGTTACCAAATATGTTAGAGACACTTATGACTCGAGATGACTAAAAAAAGTCACTAACATCTTCATTCACCTGACCTAGTGCTTTTAGGATCGTCAAACTCCTCATTTTCATCAGTGTCAGTTTCATCAGATTGAAACTCCTCCTCATCATCTATATCGTCAGTAGAACCCCCTTCCTCAAAAAAAAAATATGATTTAGGGCCAATTACACCCATGCTTTGAACATGGTCTTTGATATAATCACTGACACCCGGGTCAGCTAACTCCTCAACTAGGTCATCTTCAATTGTTTGATTCGTAACAAATCCACTTTCTTGATAAACATCATCATTGTCAACAATTTCGTACTGTATGATCCATCCAGATTTTATCTTCATAACAGCTGACCACCTATTTTTCCCACGTGACTTTGTCGGATAAGGGGTGTAGTTTATTTTGTCTGCCTATGATGCTAGAATGAAATGATCAAACTTATGATATCTGAGGCTATCTCGGATCTTAACTAAATCAAACTGTTTATGGACTCGAGTTCCACAGTCAGGTGTTGGGTCAAACCAGTTGCACCAAAACAAGACAACATTCTTATGTGGATAGCTAGAATATTAGAGTTGAATGACTTCTTCTAATATACCGTAAAAATCAAATTCAATTTCACTCGAACCCGTGCTTCGTATGTATACTCTACTATTAAATGTTGATTTGTCACTGCCTCATTCACTTATGTGGAACTTGTAGCCATTTTTGAAATAAACAGGCCATGTCTCAACCCGATGTGAGGGACCACATGCAACATCCCACAAGATGTTATCGACTATATTGTTACGTGGGTCATCAACCTAAGTAAATAATATGTCATTTTAGGACCATATATCTGGAACTTTAACAAATAACCTATTGCAATACATAGTGAGTGGAATTTAGCGTACATAGTATCGGAGCCAGCTTGAGAAGTTGTTTTTAATGTGTATGTCCATCTCAGATATGGTAATATCGGGTGCATGGTTCCTTACCTGATTGACAAACATACTGTCATCAAATGGGAGGGGGGGAGGAAAATAAGTTAGTTTAGTTGAATGATTAGTTAACAACTTCAAAATACTCAAACAACTGGATGATCATGAATATGTGCTTACTTTAGATATGGCTTGATCTCGATAGTTTAGAAGAATATATGTGGTTGCAATTCTGAGTTCATCGTCTGTGAGGAATCTATATATACATGCACCATATGAACGTCCTGGAAGGGTGAATATGGACCACAACTCACCATTACAGGGGACAGGGCCACCATCATCATTTCACAGAACTCGGTTCATCATACAGGGAACATGGGATTCAAAGTAATGAGAGCAAAAATAGAAGTCTCCTCTATCAGGTATGCTTCATAAATCGATCCCTCAACATGAGCAGTATTAGAAACCTTCATTTTAAGGTCATGCATGCACCGCTTAAATTTATACATCCATCGGTATTGAACAGGTCCTCCAACCCATGCTTCATATGGTAAGTGAACTCGGAGATGCTCCATGACATCAAAAAACTCACGAGGAAAAATTCTTTCAAGCTTATAAATTATAATTAGAATATTGGCCTCCAACTCTAACAAGTGATTAGCATGAAGCTCTGGAGAGCACAAGTCTCTAGAGAATAGGCTTAACTCCGTTAATGGCTTGCATATATTCTTGGGAAGCGCTTGAAGGGCAATGAGGAGAAGCTTTTGCATGATAACATGGCAATCATGACTCTTCATGCCATACATATTGCAGCCAGAGCTATCAACACATTTCCCAAGATTTGAAGCATATCCATCTGGGAGTCGTAGAGATTTTAACCAAGCGAGAACATCCTCCCTTTGGTTAACATCGAATGTGAACCTTGCCTTTGGTTTGAATGAACGACCATCGTCAAGAGAAACCATATTTAACTCCGGGTGATTACAATAAATTTTGAGGTCCTTCCGTTCCTTAACATTGTTTTTCGTTTTATTCTTAACATCCATAACAGTGTTCCATATATTCTCAAACACGTTCTTTTCAATATACATGACATCAAGGTTATAACGGATTAAGTTCGTCCCCCAATAAGGTAACTCCCAAAAAATGCTTCACTTCGTCCAATTATGTGATTTCCCATAATCGCATGGGCGATGTTGTGGATCATCTTTAGCAATTGATGGAAGTTAGGAAATTCTTTCAAATATAGCTTCACCTAACAGGCGTTCGGGAGTCAATGACTTCTCTGACTTCCCCTTCTTAAAACAAGTATTATTTCTTTTACATGGGTGGTTCCGGGCAAGAAATTGTCGGTGACAATTGAAAAAAAAAGAAATTTTTCTGCCTTACTTTCGCCCATACAAATAGGGCAAGACAATCAACCATGTGTCATCTATCCTGAAAGCATGCCATAAGCCGGAAAGTCATTTATGGTCCATGGTAATGCTGCTTGAAGAACAAAATTTTCTTTCAATGACAAATCCCATGTTTCAACGCCATCATCCCAAAGATGTCTTAGTTCTTCTATTAGAGGTTGTAGATAAACATCAATCTTATGATTTGGGCTACGAGGACCTAGAATCAACAATGAAAGGAACATATAGGGTTTTTTCATGCACATCCAAGGGGGCAAATTATATGGAGTTACGATAACAGGCCAACAAAAGTATTGTTTTCCAGATGGTCCAAAAGGGGTAAATCCATCGGCACACAAACCCAACCGGGCATTTCGTGGTTTCGAAGCAAACCATGGGTAGGTCTGATCAAAATGTTTCCAAGTTTCACCACTTGATGGATGTTTTATAACACCTAGGAGCAATTTTTGCTCATGATGCCACTTCATCTACTCTGCTGTTGACACTGACGCAAATAAGCGTTGCAGATGAGGGCTTAGTAGTAAGTAATGCATAGTTTTTCTCGGCCGATCTTTACCCCTACCACCGTTTTTTCGGCTTATATCTCTCATTTCCACAGTACTTACAACTATGACGATTACTTTCATCTTTCCAAAACAACATGCAGTCATTAACACAAATGTCAATCTTGTGGTGAGATAGGCCCAACTGCAAAACTAATTTCTTCATTTCAAACCAATTTGATGGCATCTTGCTATCTATAGGTTGAGTCTCCTTCATCAGTTGCGCAATGCCATTAAAACATGCTCGTGACAAGTGATACTCTAACTCAAGGTTAAGAAGACGGACAGCAACAGATAACTCAGAATGATTTTAGCACCCATCCCATAGAGGATTTAATGTGGAATTCAATAAATTAAAAAATTGCTGTGCACTTTTATTCGGCTACGAATCAATGTCTTCAGGAAATTGTGAGTAATTAGGGCCAACGACATTTAATACCATCATTTCGTATGGATTCGTTGAAGACCCCTGATCAAAGTGATCAAAGGCACCCACAGCCGGGTTTGTATCTGATGCTTCATTAAATGGCTCTCAATGAACCGTCCAGTTCAAGTAAAAAGGCTTGAACCCCCATTTGTACGGATGAACTCTGACCTCGTCACATTCTCTAAACCACAAATTCTTACACTTGTTAACAAGGACATCGAATGCTTAACCAGCTCATTGTTTCAGGATGAGCGACAGCGAATGATATAAATTCATCAACCCCGACTCCCACTCATGTGTGTAACCCGTTCAGCCAGGCAAGAATGGTTACTGTACATCCAACTACGGGCCGACTCCATTACAAACTAAATCTGTTGGTAATCGTATAAAAGACATAGTCATCAAAGCTCACAATCACGAAACTATTATTTGATAATATATCATCTTACACAACAAACCATCATATCGTCATACTTATTATTAATAATGATTTGTACCCTTCTCACATATGTATCACAATGAAAAAATATATGTATAACAAAACACATTCTTTCAATTATTATTATTATTATTATTATTATTATTATTATTATTATGACTGTGCGGTGCATATTAGTATAATTATAATGACATAATAATAATAATTATACTCATTATTATTATTAGTATTATTATGGATATTATTCCAAACATTTTATTACTATGGGTATTATTATACTTAATATTATAATTATTTTCAACATTATCATTAGTAAAATTTATTACAATATTATTATTATTAGTATTATTATAATTATTATTACAATTATTTTCATTATTATCATTACTAAAATTAATTACAATATTATTATTATGGGTATTATTATAATTAATAATATTATTATTTTCATTATTATCATTAGTAAAATAATGACTAACTATGAAAATTATTCTACTAATCAGTATAATTATCATTATAATTAATTAAATTAAATTATTATTATCATCATTATTATTATTATTCCAATTTGGAACATATTATATATAATTATTATTTGTATTATTTTCAGTATTTTAAATATTATATTATTATTATTATTATTATTATTATTATTATTATTATTATTATTATTATTATTATTATTATTATTATTATTATTATTATTTGTATGTATTATTATTATGACTATTATTAGAACTATTATTGTTATTATAATTATTGGGTACAAATAATAATAATAATAATAATAATTATTATTATTATTATTATTATTATTATTATTATTATTATTATTATTATTATTATTATTATTATTATTATTATTATTATATTATACATATTATTGTTATTATTAAGTGTATTATTACATTATTATTATTCTCCTTCTTATTTTTTTTATTATTAACGTTATTATAATCATTGATATCATAATTATTATTACTTTCATTATTATTATTTTCTAACTATTACTACTACTACGTACTATTCTTATTATTATTACTATTATTATTTTATATTATTGGGTACATCTTATTATTATTATTATTATTGTTGTTGTTGTTATTATTATTATTATTACACCATGACATAATATAACCATTAAGACTAAATCACTCAAACTAAACAATAAGTCAACCAATTGCCATGAAAATATACAAATAATAAATTCATACAACAATCTATATCAACAACTGAAAATACCTACCTTCAACATAATTAAATACCATAAATAAATAACAATCTTTTCCCTCCAAATAACTCAAAATTTTAATCGTAACATAAATAAAAAAAAAATCTTTTCCCTCCAAATAATTCAAAATTTTGGACATAGTAAAAAAAATCAAAATTTACCTCTAACAACTTCACAAGTAGAAGAATAACAATGGCCAACCCTAGAAGTTCATAGATGAAGGTACGAACTGAAAAAATGAAGCTAAAAAACTCAATATAAAGAAATTTTCAATCATATACTGAAAATTGAGGAAATAACTAAAAATAGACCCCTACCCGAAATATTAGCACCAGATTTGTGAAATGGAGGGAAAACCAACACAAAATGGCGGTCCACGAGCTACGTCACCAGCAGTGGCGACAAATATGGCAGCAGAGAGTTGCATACGTTTTTACCTAAAATGTCGCGACTAAAGTTGTAGGAGGAAGAAAATCATTTTTAAAAAAGACATTACCAACAGCAAATGTCAATCAAACGCACCGTTTCACTAAACAATTACCAACGATCTAGCCATTAGTAACTAAGCCCACAAAATCAGGCCCAATTATATCTGAAATTTTACCAACGTCTGCACGTTGGAAAATTCACAAACGGGCATTCCCATTGGTAATTAGCCGTTGGTAAAAAACCGCCAGCATCACTTATTTTCTACCAACGTGTGCATGTTGGAAAAATACACCAACGATCCTACGCGTTGGTAATTACCAACGGCTAAGCCGTTGGGAAGAAGACCGTTGGAAAATCCCCTTTTTTAGTAGTGTACTATTTACACCCTTAATCTAAACCTTAAAATAGCATTTTTTATCCACGCCAATGTCTCCAATAAACAGCCTCCAGCCTTATGCCGTCTCTAAGTACCGTTGTTACCACTCTGATTTCTTAAATGCAGTGACTGTATTTTGTGTATTCGAGTCCCAAGGCAATGCATGTTCTGTAGGCCATCAGAATATGTATAGCATATTTATCTAAATGGCCCTCTTGGTCTTTATGTAAAATGTGTATATTGGTCCAACCGTCACACACATATTCACATACAATTTCAATTGGTAACGTAGACAATGATGAAAACCTCATCTCATGTCAATAAAGCATTCATGCAAAATTCCATGCACTTGTACAATTACATACACCCTGGGTGCCCATTTCATGTGTCCAAATTTCACACCGTGTCCTACTTAAATGCTATCCATGTCCTCCTGTGCCCTAAAGGTTTTAAACCCTTTAATACACTTAGAACTTCATAGTGAAATAAGTTTAAGGAAAAAAATCAATATAAGTTAATAGTTATGGATTTTATACTCAATTGGATAAAATTGACCATATAAACAGCACATAGCAAAAGCAGCCAATTTTGATATGCTATAAATTTGGCTATAAAGCACTAAATCTAATGATTCAAAAGCAAAATTTTTCATCTTGAAATGTTCTAAGTGTGGTCAAAATTTTATAGCTAAACTCATTATGTACAATAAGTTATAATAGTTGAAGTACAGGGTACCAAATTTGTGCAACTAATGACGATAATGTCCATACAAAATTTATAAAATTCATGCACTTCATTTCCAGGTGCAAAGCCAACATGAGTAGTTCCATATATGTCTTAGACGCATAGGGAATCCATTCCCCTGAATTTTAAGTCATTCCATAAGCATTGAACATAATTTCTTTTAAAATAACCCGTATGTTGCAAAATGGACAGAATTGTACATACAAGCTCAAATATCACTTCATTACTTTAAATATCATCCATAAAAATTTCACAGTGTAATCACATGCATAGACGCATCATACTTATGCCCCAGATTAGTTGGGTACATACTCTAGCTTCTTGGAGAACCGTACAAACACAATGCACTCAAAAAACTTCAAAAGGCAGTTGCTGCGTAAGGCAGAAAGTACCAACACTAAAATTAGTAAATGTGCTCTAAAAATCATGAAACACTCTAGTTTAATACTAGACATATTGAAGTTTAGGTACCTAAAATTTCACAGGAAAACTCAAACTACAAGTTTTAGTTTGAATATTCCCTTTCAGGTGTTCCTGAAAATGGATTAAAATTGGGGTAAGTTCCTTTGAAGAACTTAGTAAGGGCTTATATTTAAAATCTTGAATTCCCAGCCATGAACTTAAAATCCAAAGACAAAAAAATAAAAAAACACAGTACATATACACATATATACTCATCCAAATGCACAAATAAACACAGCAACAAACATATGTAATGCTGGCAGCAATAACACATTAGGGTTAGTCCATAATCATTCAAGTAACCAGTAAGAACTCACTATAACAGCCATCCTCAAGTGATTACTTAGCCTTAGAAGGTCATTAGGTCTTAGTTAGTACTAACTTGGGCTCTAAAAAGCCTTTTATAAGCTATCATCTTTGTGCATGAAAAACAATAAGGTTGAAACCTTGTTCATGCACTTCCCCTTAACCTATACTTGGTTCATAAAGCTTTTTGCTCTTTTCCAAGCATAGTCTTAGTTCCATAGATGTTTGATCATCATCTTAAAACAATAAATAGTCATAAAACTTGAAGATAAACCCTTACCTTAGCTGTGAAAAACCTGAAACCCTAGATGAACCTGAAAAGTAAGGTTTTTGTGCTCTTTGTTGAATTCTCTTGATTTCTCTTGATTTCTTAAGGTATGGTGGCTATGGAGGATGGTGGAAGAGCTTAAGGAAGAACAATAGCTGCTAGGGGCCGAAATATAGAGGAAGAAATGAAGAAATAATGATTTTTCTTTGAAATTTTTGAAACTTTTGCCAACACTTGGACATGTTATATCCAGCTATTTTAGCTAGAAAAATGATGTTTTTGACCACCTTTAACCTTATCGAAGGTCATTATAACCTTTAGAGAAAAAGGTGGATATTTGGGTCCTTAGTTGGCACTATGCCATAAATGGTGAACTTTGCCTTCTTAAGTACTTTAGTCCCCTACAATATCTTTAATTCCATTAATGGTCTTTCTTTATAATTTCATCCATGTATTTCCCATAGTCATCTTTGAAAATTTGTGCAATTGAGTACCCAACCTTTATAATCTTACAATTTAGTTTATAGGCTACTTGAAAATTAGGCAATGTATTAATGTTTTCTTAAGGACCAAACTATCATCATATAGGTCACTTAAGAGATTAGATATTGCATTCTTTACACTTCATACATCATGCACTATGGTGAAAATTAAAGCATATAAGTTTAGGTCTTTATGTTGTAATTTTTCTATTTTGTGAAGATGGTAACAGCCCTGGCCACTAGACCTTTGTTGAGTTTTGGGGAATGGGACTTGCTATCTCATGTATCTCACATTTTCCTGATGGCATAACCCACCATGCCGACTAGGGTGCTTTCGGTAACATGTCCCATGGATGCTGTGAAGATCATCGATCTAAAGCCCACTGTGCAGGACTATTTCACCATTCTTTACGCCCATAAATGTTTTTCATCTATGCCAATTTGCTCTGGTCTGCTCCTAAAGACGAAATATATGGCTTTTGCATCGCAAGAACATCGGAAGGAAAATCTCACATGGGTGAACTTATTAAAATTGCTTTGTTTTGGTCCCTTACTAGAAGAAATCAAGGATGAAAATATAATTTAAAATGTCTGGTAATTGACTTCTAATAAATTTAGGGGGGAGTTCGTTTAAGCTTAAAGGCCAGCTCATTTAAAATTAATGTCGATTAATGAGATCCCATTTTTAATTGGTCGGGTCAAGTTTTCATGGGTTAAGATGACCCATCTAATTACAATCTCAAGTGCCATCTGTTTTTATTTTATTTACAATAGATGCCACCCCATCTTGGCCTAAATCTCGGCTTACCAGGTGTCTCGCACAGGCCATTAGCCGAGACCTCTGACCATAGCTATCTTGTCCACAAACCACCCATCTGAGTCTTCTTCAACACTGATCGTCGACCCCAACAATGAATCAAGTAGCGAGCCACCCATCTGCGGCTCCTCAGTGCCAATCATCGACCCCAACAACGAATCCGGGTAGTGAGCCACCCATCCGAGGCTCCTTCAGTGCCGATTTTCAACCTCAATAGTGAATTAGGTAGCGAGCCATTCATCTAAGGCTTCTTCAGCACCAATCATCGACCCTAACAATGAATCAAATAGCTAACTGACGAAGCTGGGAGACTGACATTTCTGACTTCCTTCCTTTACCAGTGGCACATGGAGTAAATTTTCTATAAAAGATATCCTATTTCATAACCTGACCCATTCTCACATTAAAACTCCCTTTGACCCACGTTGACCATAAATTAATGCAACCTCATTAATTGGAAATAATCCAATCTGAACTGGCCCTAAAGCAAGTAAAGATATCACATTATTTGTGAGTTGGGGTAGATTTTAACACGGGTCTAAATAATCAATTGAAATTAGTCAAAGTTTTTAGTAATATTTACAAAGCATCCCACCCAATTCATCGGAAGTTTCTCTCCACCGATGCTCACACAATGATCCTCACTGTAAACGTCCAATTTTCACCAATCATCCGTGTAATCGATTAAATGCTTCACCTTTCTCCTTTCATTCAAACAATTTCATCCACAAATCAACTCCCACCTTTTCAGCTTGGCAGATCTTTCCTGTCATTCAAATTTCCATTGCTGGCTTCAGATTCGGTGGCCCACTCATCTGCCCCCAACTTGCAATCGACGTGCCTTTAGGATGGAGAAGATGCGGAATAGGATGAGGTTAAGTCAACAAAAACAGAGTGTGAATTGGTTGGTTACATGAAGGGATCGTAGCAAAAGGGATGGCGAAACAGCTTGGGAGCATGGGTTGGAAGTAGCGGACGGTGGATGCAACTTGGGAGAGTGGATCGAAGTAAAGAGGACGGCGGAACAGCTTGGGAGCAGATAGTGGACGCAGCGTGGGAGTGTTAATCAGAGCAAAGGGGACGGCAGAATAGCTTGGGAGCATGGATTAGAAGCGGCAGATGGTGGACGCAGCTTGGGAGTGTAGATTGAAGTGTGGCGGAGGGCGGTGAACTGATGTATGGGTTTCTTTGGGGCAATGTAATTTTGGCTAATATTAGGGGCATTTAAAGAATAGTTCAACTCGGTACTCCATGATCCATGCAAAACCAGGCCATCTTTGCATTAATGCGCCCTCTTTAAATCCATTTAAAGGAAAACGAATTGCCCCTTAAACTATGTAACAAATTCTTGACAATCAATAGATATTTTAAATTAATTAGTAGTTTTTTATTCTTAAATGAATGACTCTGATTTATAAAAAGGAAAAACTAGTGATTTGAAGTATTAATTAACTTTAAAAAATTATATTATAATTTAAATTTATTAAAAGATAGTTTCTAGAATGATTTAAATTAAACATAAAAAGTTGCTATCTGAAAATTACTTTAGGTTAATAAATTTCATCCAATGAGATAGCAAAATGAAACCTTTTTAATAGGCTCAAGATTAAAATCAAAATAGCCAATAAGTTATAAATTATAACAGAATAATAATTGAATATCACTACTAAAAATACGGATTTAGCGGCTATCAAATCAACAATGGCTAAAAACAATTACTCCTTCTATCCCACTTTCTTTGCTTCATTTGACTTTTTTCGACTAGTTTGACTTGAATTTATTCATATTATTGTTTATTAGAAAGAAAATTAAAACATATTTTTAGAAACTATATGTCTTGATTTATCATTTATATATATAAATTTTTCATTTATATGCTAAAATGTTGAAAATAGAAAATCATAGATTAATTGCTAAAAAGTGAATGATACAAAGAATTTGGAATAGATGGAGTATTAAGTAGTGATGATAGACTATTAGTAAGAACGACCTTGGAACTTTGTGATGGACTAGTCGTCGTTAGGGGTGTCAACGGATGTACTGCCCAACGGGCATCCGGTTGCGTCCGATCTAATGGTTCAACTTTTTTTTTTTCAATTGATCGTGCTTGAGTTGGATATGATTTTTCTTTTTCCACTCGCCAACAAGTTTGGGTATGATGTGGGTTTGGGGTTCATTTACCCCACATCCGACCCATATATGTGTGTGTGTGTAACATATTAGCTTTAGCTATGAGATGAAAATAAAATTATGGATAAGTTATATAGAATTAAGAAAAAATAAGAGTTGTTTTAATAGATAAGGTATAATGAATATTTTTAACGTAACAAATGTAATGTTTTTAACAGTAACAAATGTATGATTGAGCTTGACATGAATCAATAAAATTGTGGTTGTAAAAGTGAATGGGTTTTATCTGGCCTAATTTATCTAAAAATGAGTATGATATGAATATAAAAGTTATTTACCAAACGGGTCACGATGGATAGGATGCAAGTGAGGTATTCAAGATAATAAGTAGAATGCGAGAATACGTTCATCTAACCCATTAACATCTCTAGACTCATCGCTAAGTGTTTGAACCCTCGCCACAAGCTATCGCTAACCAGGCAAACACTAGAAGCTAGCCCTTGCCAGGGTTCACCAGTTATACTGACGACATTTGAAGCGCTAGATGACCGAAACTCAAGAAGCTGGAAGAAGAAGAGAAAAAAAAAAAAAGAAAAGAAAGAAACTAAATGGCAAAAAAGTAACTCCGCAACCAATGTCCATTTGTGGCACTCATAAACCTATCCATCCTCTCCATGTATAGCTAGCAGTTGCACACTTGACTACTCCAATGATTAAGTCCTCTCCTGGACACATCTGTTTCAAGTTTCATTCAAATGAAATTAAAATCTCCCCAACATTCTTCCCTCAATAATTATATATTCATCTCTTCCTCCCAGCAGTCTCTAGTACTCTCCAATGGCAGCAGCTGAACCAGAGGCCTCACGTTCAAGGCACATGCAATACCTCACAGATGAAGAAGATGGTGAAATAGGAGAAGCAGAGACAACTGAAGAAGAAGAGGAGGAGGAGGAAGGAGGGGAAAAGAATTGGACAAAAAGTATTTTCTTGATCATGTGTGGGTCCGGCTCGGGCAGGAGTGGGTGGTTTTCGGGTCAAGTGCTTGACCCGAGAGCGAGATGGGTTCAAGACTGGAACAGGGTGTTCCTTCTGGTCTGCGCCGCCGGCCTGTTCGTGGATCCGCTCTTCTTCTACGCTCTCTCCGTGAGCGACAGGTACATGTGCCTCTTCGTCGACGGCTGGCTGGCCGTTGTCGTCACCGCCCTCCGCTGCATGACCGACGCCCTCCACCTCTGGAACATGTGGCTGCAGCTCAAGATGGACCAGAGGACACGCCGCGGCCGTGGCAGCGATCGAGCAGGCTCTGACGGGGGTGTCGGACGGAGCAGGGTGGCTCTCCGGCGGCTGACGGCCAAGAAAGGGTTCTTCTTTGATCTCTTTGTCATCCTGCCTCTGCCACAGGTGCGTCCATGTACGTATGCCCTGATATATGCCACGTGTACAGCTTTTTCTGTGGTATATATTTAAATTTCCAGGTTTTTTTCTTCTGTGACATTTAACTAATTAGGAGGAGTATTAATTATGGAGAATTGTGTTTTTTCAATTATTTTGAGTTAATTAAAGAGGTATCTTTCTACTACTTGAGAAATTATTAAAAGAATGAAAGTAGGAAACGGTTTTGGGCAACAAAACTCATAAAGTTTTAGCATAAATGTTCTAACCTTACATATATCGCCATAAACATTCTTACCTTACACATATTATTACAAAAAGTTAAATTTATAAGTGGTATACCAAACATTAATCTATGAAAGTAGAATTTTATAAAACAATAATAGTAGGCACATTTTTTTTATGTTGTAAAAGAGTTAAACAATGAAAATAAATGGTAAAATGCCTAATTAAATTGACCGGATTATATAGAAGCAAGGTTCAAATCTACGAGTATGTTAGGATGACTCAACTGACAGGTATGATAATGATTAACGGCTCGTCTCACCATATGAAAATCATGGTGGGATCTACAAATCCCACCTAAAAGTTTTAACTTTTTTATAAAATATTAACTAATTTTTAGACGGACCCCATTAATTATTTTATAACCATTTAAAATTAATTATTCAAGGACATTAAAACTAATGACAGTTTCGGGAAACGTGTTAATGTGGCTATTAACATGGAGTAAAATGTTGTTGGTGGGTAAGGGAATAGTATTTGGTTGTGAGCAGGCGGTTGGTGACGCGTAGGCACTTCGTGCATGGAAGGAGAATAATGACAAACCTGTTGCGTTACATCGCTCTGTGGGAACATGTGACGCAGCTCTGTTGTTTTCTTCACATTATTTTGATTAAGACGTTGTGAAGGGTAGCATGGTAATTTCACTTTTCTTCATATTTCGACCTTACCTATGTTATGTATATAGTAGCAATATAAAAGGCTACCAACTAAAGCAGGTTTCCAAATACCAAATCAAACAACTTAACATAAATAAAACCGGACATTCCTAAAATCAGCGGGGTTTGGGATATCAAAACATAACGCTCAATCATGTGGGGATATTGGAAAATTGAAGTCTGACAGATGAACCGGTGCGTTAGTGATTATTATTTTCTGACTCGGCCTGGAAAGTAATGAGGAGTAGTTGTTGGGTGGTTAACCAGTTCGACTGGTTCAACCGGCTGGGCCAATAACAACACATGTCAGTCACAACACACAAGTATCCTTGTACCCTTAAAGCATGTCTTGCTGTACTACCTAAAATATGGTAATTACTTCCATGTTTTTTTCATGCATAAATCATATAATAACATTTTCACTATTTCATATTTTATAATAAAATATTAACATTTAATTTCAGTGTGTGCATAGCCAATCATTCAAATTTTTAAGTTCAAATCTTCAATATTCTAAAAGTATGTATGAATAAAAGTATCAATAGAGTCATAGTCATGACATGTTTGTTCTTTGTTTTTTTTATTCTGTAATTATGGGACAAGTAGTAAAGTATTAACCAAAAATAATTGAGTCAACAAAGTTGCCAAGCCCACATGGTGAAGAAAAAGTGCTAAGCATATATAAATCTAGTATTACCTTGGTGAATTGAGCTAAGTGGGTCACCCAGTTTTTTTGACTTTCTGGGCTTGACCATGTTTTAACCTAATTAGGTTTAAGATGCCACTCGGCTTGTTGTGCCCCTTGATCACGGTTGCACCAATCCGACCAGCTGAGCCGGGTTGGATTTGATGACACTACCAAATCATTGCTTAGAGCCCTTAATCAAATCCTTCTTTCCTCAGGCCCTATTAAAAAGTCAGTTAAAAAAATTGATCCATATTGAGCTATCCACCAAATCATTGCTTGGAGCCCTTAATCAGATTTTTTTTCTTCAAGTCCACTTAAAAAGTCAATTGAAAAAATTGATCCATATTGAGCTACCTCACATCTATTTCCTTTTTGAAGATACATTTTTTATGTAAATATTTGGTCGCATTTTACGTGAATATTCAAATATAAAATCTAAATTGAAAAAAAAGCTACTTGAAGGGTACAAGTTACTACTATACATTTTTAGCATGAATATGAGTTTTACTTGTGTGCAGATTTTTTTGTGGCTGGTAATCCCAAAATTATTGGAGAGAGGATGGGTGACGCTAGTGATGACACTTCTATTGATCATGTTCTTGTTCCAATATCTGCCCAAGATCTACCACTCTGTCTGCCTTTTGCGCCGCATGCAGAATATCTCTGGCTACATCTTTGGGACTGTTTGGTGGGGCATTGCCCTTAACCTGATAGCTTACTTCGTCGCCGCCCATGTAAGTTCTACGCTAAATGATGTGTCAAACAATTAGTGATCAATTTAAAGTCGAACAAGTATTTATAAGGCTTTATATACGTGACTGGCTCACAGCAAGAAGGACGTCCGTCACGCTGCAACCCTGTCACTTTCGCATTTTTTGCATGTAGATATATATGCGATTAAGGAGGTGTGTGTGACTCATATTGCAGGCAGCAGGAGCATGTTGGTACTTGTTGGGAATCCAGAGGACGGCCAAGTGCTTAAGAGAGCAATGCAGGCAAATGGATGGCTGTGGCCTAAAGATTTTGGGTTGCAAGCAACCAATTTATTACGGGACAACCAAAGTTGCAAGGGACAATGTGAGACTAGCATGGGCAGAGCATAAGCAAGCTAGGAGCACTTGCCTCGAGAGCCCTGATAACTATGATTATGGGGCTTATAAGTGGACTCTTCAACTTGTTGCCAATTCTAACCGCTTGGAGAAAATTCTCTTCCCCATTTTTTGGGGCCTCATGACCCTCAGGTAATGGGTCGGTTCGGTGTGATTTTAGTTATAGATATGACAGAGTTGATACGCATACTAATGATCACTCTAATTTTATTTATAGTACTTTTGGGAACTTGGAGAGCACAACAGAATGGTTGGAAGTAGTTTTCAACATCATTATTATCATCAGTGGACTCTTGTTAGTCACCATGTTGATCGGAAATATCAAGGTACGCACAAACATATGCGTCATAAATAATAAAGTTAAGAAAATAAAAAAGGAATTATGTTATAAGTTTTGGGCTAGGCGAAGGGAATTAAGATAAGGGACTAGGAGATTTGCTTGAACCCTGGTTAATTAAGGTCAAGAAAGTGTAATGCTTCTACTAGTAGGGCTAAGCTGTGGGAGGCAAATTGGAAAGTAATTCAAATTGTTGATGATTACATGTGGTAGACTATACCCTATCTCTATGTTTCCATCAAAATGTTAGATTGTGAGCCAAGCATGGTCCTTTAGCTAACATTTTATATATTTGTGTTATCAAAAGGTGTTTTTGAATGCAACAACCTCAAAGAAGCAAGCAATGCACTTGAAGATGAGGAACATAGAGTGGTGGATGAGGAAGAGGCAGTTGCCACAAGGGTTTCGGCAGCGGGTTCGCAACAATGAACGACAGAAGTGGGCGGCAATGCGCGGTGTTGATGAGTGTGAAATGATCCAAAACCTCCCAGAAGGGTTGCGGAGGGACATCAAGTATCATCTTTGCTTGGATTTAGTCAGACAGGTATCGTTACACATTAAGATCAAGTTCACATAAGTTTCCACCGATTCTAGGATCGAGTGATTAGTATGAGCCCATGAGATTATTGGGTTTGTGCCCAAGCCCAACAATAAAAGAATTGACATAGATGTTTTTGTTCTCATGTTCTTTCCATCTTATTTTAGGTTCCATTATTCCAACACATGGATGATTTGGTGTTGGAGAACATATGTGACAGGGTCAAGTCTCTGATTTTTACCAAAGGAGAAACTGTGAGTTACCAAAATTTCTCTTTGTAAGACAATGTGGGATTTAACATTGAACTCTATAGGTTTTCTCCTCTTGGTACTTGCGTTTTTTAAGCGATCATATTAGTCATTTGGAGAATGGACATGTGAATCTATTCTAATGATGGGAGTTAATTATTAGATCACAAGGGAGGGTGATCCAGTGCAAAGGATGTTATTTGTTGTGAGAGGGCATCTCCAGAGCAGTCAAGTCTTGCGTGACGAAGTAACGAGTTGCTGCATGCTCGGCCCTGGCAACTTTAGCGGCGATGAGCTCTTGTCATGGTGCCTTAGGCGACCCTTCATCGAACGCCTTCCGCCCTCCTCGTCCACACTTGTCACTCTTGAAACAACCGAAGCCTTTGGCCTTGACGCACAAGATCTCAAGTATGTCACACAACATTTCAGGTACATACCCCTATAACTTGCTTATTTTGCCTCCCTGTATATGTTAAGTGGGAATTAATTTGTCATGTATGGTGCGCATGAATAAAATATATACAATTTAGCAAAAATTTAAATGCTATATGTCTTAGATAAAAGAAAGTCACATGTGTTTTTATTTAAAAAAAAAATTAAGAGATGTTATATCATACCGTCACATTTTGATTTTGGGCAAGTTTAGGTACACATTTGTGAACGAGAGAGTGAAGCGAAGTGCGAGGTATTATTCACCGGGGTGGCGGACGTGGGCAGCAGTGGCGATCCAATTAGCCTGGAGAAGGTACAAGCACCGGTTGACGCTCACTTCATTATCATTTATCAGACCCCGCCGGCCTTTGTCAAGGAGCACTTCTCTTGGAGAGGATCGGATTAGGCTTTATACTGCTATGTTGACTTCTCCCAAGCCCAATCAAGATGATTTTGACTTTTGAAATGCCTTTTTTTCATTTATTTGTTTATTTTTTAAATTATTCAACTCCTTCACCTACAACTAAAGGGGTTCAGAGTAGTTTGTCTAAATTAAGCATTCTAGTTACTCAATTAGTACTTACTGAAGAAGTGTTTGTTATTTGAGTATTGTAACATGTGTTTGTTGATAGTTTAGAAGAAGATGCAAAAAATGTGACTTAAAAGGTGTTCTTACACAATGTTTTCAAAATTAGAATTCCACCTATTAGAATCATTTTCTGTTTTTCATAGTCATAAAACGAAAAAATTAAAAAATGAGTGTCGTGTCGCTGACCATGTGACCGGGGCGGGTGAAGAAAGAAGTCTCTAGGAGAATTGAACAAAGCAAGGCCCAGCCCAGCCCATCCAAAACAGAGAAGGGTAATATCGTAAATACAAACCCCATTGTCGCTAAAACCCTAAAATCTTGTCCTACTTTGGACTATAAGTAATCGTATTGGTAGGTTAGCTTGCTCCTGCCTCATCCTCCTCCTCCTCTGATCCGACGTCTCCCTGGGTCTTACCTTTTTGTTTTCCATTTTTTTCAGCTGTAAAACAATGGTTAGTGAAGGTGGGGGAGCAGGGATTGTGTGTATCGGCGTTGCGCTGGAAACGGTGCGCTCTGCTCGAAAGAGTTCCCTGCTATAGCGAGATTGGGGAAGATGGGCAGTTGAGCTTCCATCTCCATTGTTGAACTCTCAACAATCATCTTCCCCACAGGTTCCCCAGCCCCCCAACTTTGAATTCTTTTGCAATTGGGTCCTCCGGGTTTTCGCGCCTTGTATCGTAGGCCACTTCTCTTTGTGGTGGGGTGGCCTTGAGCTAGGGTGCGTACATGAAGGGCTGTTAAGTCAGCAGCGGCCAGACAACCGTCGGGATGGATCCACTGGCGCCGGCCTTCTCCCCTGCCGCTTGCCTACTGATTCCGTCCCACAATTACCTCCAGAATTCCCCAATTCGAATTACTGTAATAATAATCACGAATTTAGTTCCAATTTTAACAAGCTTATTAAGATGTCAACGAGCTGATTAATCCAAAGATTAGATACAGACGATGGCGGCGACTGGTGGCGAGAGAGGTTGGAGTAGGTTTTTTTAATTGTTGGGTTGGGTATTTGTGTAATTGATTAATGGGTCAAGGCAAGTGGATAAGTCCAAAAATGCATTGGGTAGTGGTGACAGCTGGGCTTGGGCTTATGACAATAAATTGTTCAACCTGAACCGAATTGAACCGAGTTTTTCATGTCAATTCAGGTTTAAGTTGGCTTAGATTAAGAGTTAATTCATTTTAATTTAAATTAATAGACTTATTTTTACTTGTTATATTTTTTTTTTTCTGGAAACCAATTTCATTTGAAAACTAATTTTATGTAAATGTAATAATCCATTTGAAAGTAAATTTTCATAATATTTTTAATTTTTTGTGAATTTTTCTTTTTTAATACCTTAAACTAAAAAAATTCATAAAAATTTAATAAAATTACAAAAATTGTATTTTTAATGGATTATTGTAGCTACATAATATTGGCTTTTAATTAAAATTAATATTAGGTGAAAAAAATGTAAGAATAAAAATAAACCATTTTAAAAGCAATTGACCTAAATTAAAATGAACTGAATGTAAATTAAAAATTAAAATTAAAATTCGCTTGATTGTACTCAGGACTATAATTGTGTAATGGATCACAGGCATGATCGCTTTATTTGAGCTGTCTGTTTTTGTGTGATTCATGTGAACAAAAACCTAGAGCACAAATAGGCCTTCCATATGCAATCTGTTACAACATAATAATGTTTCTGATACTTGCCAAATTTTGTTATATATAGAGAGTTTGAAACCTCATCCAAGAAGTTTCTCCTCTTTACGGTCAAATCATGGCTAGGGTAGGATATGCTATACAGTGGACTTCATAATGCAATTACTGTCATACATTGTTATTATAATGTAATTCAAGTACACAAGAATTATAAAATAATGAAATGATAGATTGTCATTTCTGATTAATTTAGAAAAGAGAAATTTACAATTATTCTCTATAGTTTGACCTATCTACATTTTGTCCCTCTTATTTTTAAAAACCTATATTTTGCTTTCTTCTTCATTTACATTGTCACACAACAACCTTTTTACACCGAATTTAAACCTATTATTAGTTCTTTTCTAATGATTTTAATCTCTTCAATACTTTTTTATAATTAATAGATATTTTGTATTATCAATTTTTCTTCTTTATAAATACATTTTCCTTCATGTAAATGTAAGTTGTTGTTTTTAAAATCTCAGCTAAATGTAAAGAAACAAAAAATATAAAATTTTGAGATTACTGTACCATAGTGATCAGGTAGTTGAAATTAGGAGTTTAGAAGTTGTTTCCCAAAAGTATAAAGGCAATAAGTGCTAAAATGTAGGTTTTAAAAGACAGAGAGCAAAGTATATAAGTTATGCTAGACCATAGGGGGATGTCGGTAATTTTCTCCTTTGGAAAATGTAACTGCTGGATCAGAGAAGATAAAAGATGATAAATAGTCAAAAACATTTTGTTTTTGTTACAGGCACTAACTAGGTTTTACAAGGTTCTAATTAAGTACTATCTACTATGAATTTAAAGAGTCTTCTTGCTCAGTCTCTGGCTTGGGAGCAGCGGCGCCTCTGAAAAGCAAAATTGCAAGACTCCCAATGCAAAAATGGATGAAGCAGCCAGAGCAGTGTGTCACAAACGACCCAAAATCCCTCCCTACTATACATTGCCATCCTTCTCCATGAACCTTATCAAATTCCTGCGTTCAAATTTCGGTTTTCATGAAATTTAAGGATTTTGATCAACCGGCGAGCATATGATATGACTCGCTGGTGCCATGTAATTTTGAGCATATACAAGTGAATACCTTTTTAATGAAGCGAGCGATTTCGGTGGCCTCGGTGACATCAAAGAAATCAAGTGCCTTTGCTGCCAAATCAAGAGCATCTTGCTGCATAGTTTGAAGCATATCGGTCTCTCCTATCACTGCCTTGCCTTCTAGCATGACTCAAGGATGAACCAATTTCCCCCAAAGCTTTAATAAAATTAGTGGTAGAAGAACATAGATAAGTTGTGAGATTTTTGTTTTGGTGACCTAATTGAAAAGAAATTAAAATTTATAAATGAAGCTTGGATTCTAGATTTGTGGTCAGAAAATGGAGGTGCAGGGTTGGTACTCAGTGGTAGTCTTTGATTCCAATTGGGTTTGGGGACCAATACTGACACCAAAATTTGGCTGTGCCCTCCTAGGATTAGAGGTTCAGAGCAAAACAGGCTCACTATAAGCCAAATTGAACACAAATTTTCAAACTAGTGGTTATTTTTTATGATTCTTTTCTTTAACAGTTTTTGACACATATGGGCTGGTTTTATTGGCTAATCTGCAAGTTTCTGCCATGTGTAAAGTATCCAATTATTATGTTATTTTGGCAAGTTCTGTGAATATTCTAGCTGCTGCTGGTATAGGTTCACTGAATATTTCCTCGGAAAATGTCCAGGTTAATCTTGGCTTAGCATGGAAATTTTGGGTTTACTTCGGTTAATTTCCTGACACTTAACCTTGGTGGTGAAATGTAAAGTTACTCACTTCTATATCATCCCATATTTCCTTATGCCCAGGTTAAGCATTGAATTACTCGCTTAATTGTATTACTTACCCTCGAGCACGTGATAGTATAATGTCATCATAATTTAGACTTGAGCTCCACTCGAAAGTTTGAGAAAAATTAAGAACTGATTATAACTTTTCAAACTTTGGGGGTTTATATATAAGATAATCTAATTTTAGGTGATAAATAGTAGATGGTTTTTTCATATGTAATGGTCATCTTACAAGGGGCAATCAAAAGTTTTGAGACCTGATAGGTGATATGTACTTATCACCTAACTTTAGGGAGGATTCATATAAGTAACTCTATTTTTATTAAGTAACCTCAGCAATCAAAACTAAGAGCATGTTTTCATCGCAAGGGCAAGGATGACACATCTACCACTTCAGGCAGCTAAACTACTATAACTTAGAGAGTGAGGACTATGGCAATAATTAGATCGCCAAAAGGCTGAAATGTGTCGCTAATCTAGCTACTAGCTAGCTATGTCTTACGTGATGCATACTTAACTTAACGACTTAACATGCAACGAATTAAGAACCTTGAGGATGAAAACCATCATTATACCCCAACGCCAACGACACATGTCACTTCTCTTAATTATCTTGTACTTTCATTTTATACATATATATATATAACGAAAGTACAAGAGAGTTAAGAAATATTCACAAAGCTTTTAAAAGTCCGCAACAATTGTTAAAGTGGTAAAATGCTCAAACATTTCTGGCCATTAATTGGATTTAACTCCGACCAATAGGTGCATTCTGTGCCCACACTATAACATGTGGCTTAAAGTTTTTTGGATTTCAAGAAACGTATAGATTTGTCCCAATTTTTCTAGGTACCCTCTCCTATTCTTAAACATATTCCTTGTAATGCTTATGAGTTTAAAAACAAAAAAATACAGAGCTTTTTCAAAAATAATCCAATTAATTCCTTAGGTTACTGAGTGGGCTCTATTAAAAGTCACATCCTCTTAGTTTTGATTGCTCCATCTTTCACCTCAACAGTGAACAAATGTTAAATATACACTTATGAAAGCTTTAACTCCTAATCTACCTGAATCTACCAAATAGTTATTTCAATTCCTAAGCTAGAGAAACAAAATTATTGTTTGCCTCATTTTTCAAAAAAACCATTTCTTTTCTATTCTTATTTCCTTTTTATTTATATTTTACGTCATCACAACAAACACATGTTAAATAGAATTTTATTTAAAAGTTCATGATCAGTTTTTATTTTTCCAAATTGAAAAATGACGATTTATTTGAAAATAATTAGTCTTAAGGAAACATGCTAATTAAAACTCTTGTTTAAGGCTTTCAAAACCATAAATTCTTAATAATAAGGAATTGTGCTTAAAGAATAAGTCTAAATAGAGAATGAACTATATTAGACAGACATATTAACATTTAATTGGACTAACAAATCATCCAAACACAAAATTTAGATGATGACTCAAGTAGATGAGAAAAAATAAAAGGTCACCATTGCCCCATCTATTATTAAGAAATACTTATCATCAATGGATTACTTGAATCTATCCTCTATAGAGAATCGGATAAATCAAATAATGTTACTGCTAATATAGTGATAACATAGTTTTGTTGAGGAGGACGAGGAAAAACAAACGGTGAAAAAGAAAGATGCTCAAGGTGATTGATCGAGTGAATAACAATAGTAAATTAACCAGCAAGGCTCACATTAGCATCCAAAGTCGGCCAAAGACACGGAAAAGAGAAGAGGAAAGCGATACAGAAGAGAAGAGGAGGGGAGCAGGGCTAGGCCTTCCTAGTGCATAACACTTCTGAGAAACTTTTTAGGACAAATCAAAATTTTTCGGATAGGTCCTCAAAATTATAAATAATGATACAGATTTTTCCATCACCTGATCAACGGTGCCATATGTTATAATATATCATGATATTGATTTTAGTGTTGGTAATTTAAAAAGTGAGAGTTTGAAAAGCAACACTACTAAAATATAGGACTTTACCAACTGCCATTTACCAACGTGCAGCAGTTGGTAACCTGAATTTACCAACTGCTGCATGTTGGTAAATATCAGTTGGTATTCGATACGTTGGAAAATTATTTACCAACGCGCAATCAAGAACACGTTGGTAAATTCCAACGTATGCACGTTGGCAAAATTCACGTTGGTAATTTACCAACGGTCATGAACCAGGCGTGGTTTCCATCGCGTAGTTGTAGTTACCAACTGCTCAGCCGTTGGTAAATTACCAACGGCTCAGCACTTGGTAACTACAACTACGCGATGGAAACCACGCCTGGTTCATGACCGTTGGTAATTTACCAACTTCCACCAGTTGGTAACTTACCAACTTCCACCAGTTGGTAATTTGGCAGTTGATAATTACCAACTTACATCAGTTGGTAAGATAGTAGTTATAAAGCAGTTGGTAATTACCAACGCGCGCAAGTTGGTAAGTTCCCCGTTTGCACGTTGATACTATACATTAAACGGTCCAGGGTTCGGTTGTTTCGTATTTTTCACAGTTTGAATACACATTCAAAAGTTCGCCTAGCTTTACTCAGCTATAAACTTTACACAGGTATGCAAACGAAATTAAAATAAAATATTCTCAAATACAGCATAATTAAAACAAGAACATTTACTGTCTGCCAGAAAGCATTTACTGTCTCAATTATAAGGGTACGACTATAATATACAACTTAATTTGGGAGACAAGGAAGATAAGATCGTAACGAATTTCTGAACAGCAACTAAATACAGGGTAAAGAGCCCCTTCTTGATGTACCATTGACTTGGAGAGTAACGACGCACCCATGCAAAATGAGAGGAGAAATGTAGCAGAAATTCAGGCTCAGTTTAAGCTCACGAGGGTGTAGACCAGATGGTGCATCTTCGAACTTCCACTGGTTTTCTGAAAGAATGAATCTGATTCTCCTCTTCACCACCCATATTACTTCTCTAATATGCAAGAAACAGAAACCACATGGAGGCAAATTTGACTACTTCCTACGGAGAATTTCTAGGGAATTTATATATACAGCATAAAAGTAAATATATTAGTAACATTGATTAGCCACCAACCAGGAGAACCATACAATGACTACACACACACACACACACACACCGATTATCAACCTATAGAAAAGAAGCTATTCTTGTAGAGGTCCTCAAAGTTAGCATTTCTAGGTGGCACTTCCTTTTATTCAGAGAACTAACAATAAAGGAAAAGCTTAGAAGGGGCCTCACCATGAAGGGCTTCATCAACACTACCACCAGCCAAGAAATCATAGATTAGTAACTTCGATGTAGGTGAATTGCAGTATCCACGCAAGTTCACCAGATAACGGTGCTTTATGCTTCCAAGGATTTCAAGCTCTCTTTCAAAAAACCGATCAAATCGTTCATTTACCTTCATAATTCTCTTTAAAGCAAACACATTCCCATCATCCATTTCAAGCTTGTAGACAGTTCCGAAGCCCCCATTGCCTATTATGTGTTCCTCATTCAGAGTTTCTAATTTCTTAATAATGTCCTTTGAAGAATATGGGAGATCTCCATGAAACATAACAATTGAAGCCCCTGTAAAAGCAATACCACATAAATGAGCACATCAAATATTTGTACCTCCACTGACATCCATGGCAATACTTTGACCCTCAGTTTTACCAAGCTTTTTGTAGAGAAAGCAACCCCAGAAACACATGAGTGCAACCAGAAGTAATGCACCAACTGTTGCAGATGCACTTACAAGAAGTCTCCCAGAATATTTCTTCTTTGTTTGATTTGGACCTACAAAATTAACACTTTACAAGATGAGTTGCCTCAAAAGGTACCAGAGATGCACAGTTCAAACCAGATTCCTTGAAAAATAAATAATAATTACATCACTCAATTAATCTTTGATCCAACACACAAAACATGTCAGCAAATCTATATGAAAAATGAAACAAACTATATTAAGCATAATTATAAACCATGGAAATAATTTCATAACACATTTTTCATAAATAAAATTACCTAAAAATTATAAAATTAAACACAAATCAATTGGCAATAACCAAACTCAAATACCCAGACCAATGCCTTCAACAATCACCAACCGTTCATTGTAATTCGAAAATACATAAAAAAAACACACATTTTATTCGTACAAAATCGATAAAAAATTCAGATATATTCGGATATAACCTTAAAAATAAAAAAAATTACCTGTTAGAGCTAAATCCACGTTGACTTGGCCAGCTGCAGCTGTGGAACGAAACAACGGAGATTAAACTGCAAAATCGAACAAGAAATTCATTGTTTATACTATGAACAAAAATACGAAAATAACAGTAAAAAAAATGCATAACAAGGTTATTTAGTACTAGAAATGGGGAGGCGAACTTCGCAAATCGGCCGGAGAACACGCCAAATCGGAGGAAGTTGCTCAAACACCGGCCGCTGCGCGCGAGAGGGAGAAAACGCGAAGAACCAGTCGCGACTAGGCGAGGGGAGGAAGAAATGGAATTTAAAAGCCCATTAGCCGTTGGTAAAAATTTAAGTCGAACGCAGTGTTTTGTTTTTGCTCTTACCAACGGCCAAGCCGTTGGTAAATGGGCCCAATTCACAAGCCCAATCTTCATCTACAATTTCACCAACGCGTCACAGTTGGAAGTTTTACCAACGGCCATAACCGTTAAAAATATCAGCCACCAACGCGTGGACGTTGGAACTTTTTTACCTACGGCTCTACATGTTGGAAATTACCAACGGCTAAGCCGTTGGTATAATAACAGTTGGAAAACCATGATTTTTTAGTAGTGCAATTAATCATCCGCTCAATACAAAGATTTGGTAAAGCAATAGATTGCACCATGTGAATAGTAAAATGATTTGTGTTTCGCATGAAACTACTATTGTATTGATTCCAGAGAAATAAATCTTCATAGGTATAGCAATTAGGTGTCGCAAAATTATGTCCTAGAGTGCTATAATACATAGAAAATGTGAAATATACTACTGTTTTAAGTAATTATTCGAGATAGAATTGTTTGTAGAACCGAATTAAATTAATCAAAATATGCAGTAACTAATGTTTAACATATTTATTAAGAAAAAATATTTTTGAAATTTAATTTGTATTTTAGTACGTCAATGCACCTAATTAACATTGTTTTTAGCTACTAATTATTAAGGATGCAAAGGGCCTTGAGAACTTAGGGCCAATTCGTTTCGTCTAAAGTCAACTGACTTTTTTTAACTTTTTCATCTTTTTTACGTGAAATCAATTTCATTTGAAAGTCAATGTTATGTAGATGCAATAATCAATTTGAAAGTAAATTTTTAGGATGTTTTTAAATTTTTATGAATTTTTCTTTTTTAAGACTGGAAACTAGAAAAATTCATAAAAATTTAGTAAGATTATAAAAATTATATTTTTAATTGATTATTGTAGCTACATAATATTGGCTTTTAATTAAAATTAGTTTCAAATAAAAAAGATGTAAAAATAAAAAAAAAATCATTTTGTAGTCAATTGGCTAAAGTTGAAACGAATTGGGTGTTAGCAACTTCCCTGCTGCCTTGAAGATAAAGAGACCCAAAAATTTTTAGGGTTATCTACATTTATCTCATGAACTTTGATTGATACTACAACTTTTTTGAGGTTTGGAAATATATATACTTTCACCTTTTGTTTGTATTGTCGTAAAAAAACTTCTAAAATACTAATTTAAATTATACACTCTTTATCTCAAATAATTTCAGCCTATTTATTTTTCTTCTACTAATAAATACTTTAATTAATCAATTTTTTATCTATATAATTGTAAAATAGTTTTTTTTAAATGTCAAATAACTATAAAAAAAATAGTAGACTATCTGAAATTATTGAAAAATGGCTCATGTACATACTAAACTTTGACCTCAAAATTTTTCCTGAACAGTATAAAATTGGAGAAAAGTATATACTTTCAAACATGTGGAAAACTATATCATTAATAAAAGTTCATAGGGTAACTGTAAATTAACCAAATTTTTAATATTTGGATCCACCAGCTCCTCCTTTTGCTCTCCATCGCCAAATGCTCTTCCCCATTTTCAATGTCCACTTTTTACAGGAAAACAAAATTTTCCTTTTGGTTTTCACTATCCACTCTAAATTTCCCATTCGCCCGCATAAATCTGTTTCCGTTTCAAAAATAATCGTCTTCCTATATAAACATTCCAAAACAAAAAACTAAAACTGGGGAGCTCATTCCTATGATCTCTCTCAATATCTTCTCCAATATTTGAACACCCGGGAACTTAAGAGACATGTTCATCTCAAAACTGCGTTAGCGATTGGTATTAGAAATTTTATAACAAAATTGAAATTTTTTGTTATAAAATATCTCTAATCTCTGACGTTGACATCAAACGAAGCAAAAATATAAAATGGCAATAAGATTCTCGAGTCTCTCGGCATGCATGAAACAGTGCCGGCTGCTTCAATGCGGGAAGGTCCCGTCGGAGACCCTGGAGGCGGCCGCGGATGCGGAGGCACCGATCGTGGTGGAGCTGTTCTCGTCGCAGGGATGCAAGATGTCTCCGGAGGCGGAGATGCTGCTGTCGCGGATGGGGCGGGGGGACTTCAAGATGGCGGGGCCGGTGGTGATACTGGCGTATCACGTCGACTACTGGGATTATATGGGGTGGAAGGACCCGTTTGCGTCGAGCAAGTGGACGGTCCGGCAGAAGGCCTACGTGGAGGCATTGCGGCTCGACTCCATTTACACGCCGCTCGTGGTGGTGCAGGGCCGGACACAGTGTGTCGCCAACGACGTCGATGCGGTTTTGTCGTTGATCGCCGACGCACCGAGATTTCCTTCTCCCGCTTTAGAGGTTGGTAAATACTTGCGTTTATAGATTTTTGTTTTTGTTTTTTTTTTTATGTCTTTTCACAGAAGCAAAAATACATCGCACAATTTTTTTGGGTGATTCACATAAAACCCTAAGTTTGGATCAAAATATAATTTGCCCTTCTAGTTTTGGGAACTTATACTTTAAAATACTATATAAATTAATTAGTGTTTAAAAGTTGATGTCAGCAATTATAAAAATATACCAAACAAGAGGTTTTATAAAATTTATCCCTATTTAATTCAGAATTAGGTTAAAAGGAAATTTTATGCACATCAAGTGATATGAGGCTAATTAACTGTAAATAGAGAAATATATTGTATAAATTGGAATATTTTTATTTCAACCACATCAAGTGATGACTATGAGGCTAGCAATCTCAATTAGCATTTTTTTTTTTTTGGCATGACATTGGCCAATAGGTTGCATAATGAAAGTTGTCTGTCCACAAGATTCATGACTTTTTTTCTTCTTTTATTATACACTGTTGGCAAATTGAGAAATATAGCACACACACATATATATACAATGAATCAAGTAGTTTAAAATGGAGTACCCAAAAAGAAAAAACATAAATGAATTAAGTATATATATTCTATATATAAGAAAACATAAATAAATTTATGCACTGTATATCATTTGATTTTTTGTCTATTGTATAATCACTAACCTACATGATCAGATGTGGAGCTAGAAAATTTCTTAAGTTAGTACAAGAACTATATATTAAGAACATGAGTGGAGGCAAATAGCTACATATTTAAAAAATTATGAAGTCAAAATACGCAATTATCGTAAACTTATATCTCGACTTAACATAAGTTGTAACATTAATTAATTACAGGCAAGTTTCTTGAGGCCAACATCAGAATGTTTGCAAGTGACAATAACAGGGCCCTTACGGACACGGGTGGACACTAGCGGTGTGGACATAATGGTGGCTCTCTACGAGAACGGTTTGGTCGTCGACTGCAAAAAAGGCGAGAACAAAGGGAAGGTCCTGTCCAACAATTTCGTCGTCCGGAAGCTGGAAAGGCTGTGCACGGTGAAGGACATGTCACCCAAGAAGCCGATCTCGGTCACGGCCACCTTCACCTTGTGGGACACTTTTGATGAGACCAAATGTGGGGTGGCCATCTTTGTTCAGAACAATGCTCACCAGATCTTTGGGTCCCTGAAATGTCAGTTGCCTGATGATATTTAACCAGATTCGACAAAAAAAATGTGTTCATTCGAGTGTTGTACCCCTCTTTCTTTTTCTGACGATCGATCAATTAATGTGCTAGAAAAGATACAAATTCAGGTTAACTGTATCAAGTAAAGGCGCAAAAGAGATTTCTAGCGGTAGGAGTTACGTATCAAGAGGAATATGAAAGAAATTCTAGTAGCAGGGATTAAAGTTTTATCGTTTTACCATAGTGGTAGACAACTACTCCCTTTTATCTCTAAAATTATTGTAAAATATTTTATTTTAAGGGCCTAAATCCATATTTAGCTCCTAGATTTTCCACATAACCACGTTAGCTTTGATTCGGTCGAACTCCCCAATTGAACTTTGTAAAATAGGACATATAACCCCTCCATCTAACGGAATGGCCAGCTTCTGTAGTAGTTAGTGACCGGTTGAATGAATTGATCAACATTGGCTAAGATTAAAAATTTCCAAACTAATGAGGACATAAATAGGGAAGAAACTCAAAATCATCTCTTTCACGGGAACTTCAATTGGGCTAAAACTCGATGCCTCCATCGCATTTAAAACCATTGAAGGGCAAGGATTTACACTTTGGGTAACAAGAAATATGACCAAAAGGAAGCGGATTCAAACAATATAGAGTACCTGAAATCACAAAATGAACTTGAAAGTGCCTCCTGCTCTGTTGACTTTGGATAGACTTTGTATGCAATCACAAAATAGCTTTACCTTCTCAAGCGCATCCCTAATTACAGACATAGGTAGCTCCACATGGTTCAAGCTTCCGATGTAATTCCAGTGAACCGAAAAAATGTCATTGTTAAAACATAAAAATTTTCAAAATCATTTCATTCAGCATTGCAATATTGAGCAATGGTCTGCCAATTAATAACAAAGTGCTACCATGATGATAGCTTAGCTTGCAAAGAATCTGCCGCAAATGCCCATTCCCACCAAATTCACAAAATGTTAAAATGCCTAGAAATTAACCAATTGCTCAAATTGCTACAGCTAGTAAACATGATACGATGATTTGTCTGGGAAATGCGTCCAAATATGCATCTCAAAGGGGAAGACAAGATTTTATATAACTCATCTCCTCAACCCTTCTTCCAATAGTTCCATTTTCTTTGGTCGGGCTCTTGGCCAACTTCTCTCTATCAAAATCATTCCCCAAATATAACCCTTCAGCCACCTTTTATTCCAATTCATTCCTTCTTCTCCTATCCGCCTCTCTCTCCTCTGCCCCGCTTTCTTCCTCTTCATTTCGTCGCCTTCATCCCCACTCTTCCTCTTTCACATGTGGGAGAATTCGTATCGCTTTTTACTCCACCTCATTCCTTAACTTAGGATGGGTTGCTGCTGAAGTGGAATTGGTGGCTATTTCTCTCCCAAATGCCAATTTTCTTCTATGATTTTTGCTGCGCTGATTTGGCTACTTCACAAGCTTCCCCTGCCTAATTCTGGACAAGCTCGAAGAACGCTAGAAGGGAGATTAGACGGTAGCTCACACTTTGAGTGAACATGAAATCTATAAATAGATATGAAAGCAGGTACATTGGCTAAATAGTCTTTTCATAATTCAAAAAAAATCAACTTTAATTCTCAAACTGACATGTGTACTTAAAAAATGGTTATAAAGCAACACGTGGCGATTTCCAGTTATACCCTTAATTACACATACGTGTCCAATACAGATTGGCTATTAGTTTGACCTCCAGCGGTTTAAATTATTTTGAATTTTATGTTCTCGATTTTTAACATGCAACACGTGTCCAGCTAATGTAAAATTTAACTTTCATTTTTTTCCCACCAGCGTACCATTATGCCACGTCCTATCAACTATGAATCAGTTAATCGGTTTTATGCAGTTTTAATTTAGAGAAGTCATGCGATTATATGGCCCTTTTTTTTTCACCCACTTTCTCATCTTAACTGCAAACCACTAAGAGTAACTACCTTATAGCCCACTTTCCCCCCGCCCTCTATTGCTTTCTCAGAAACCGTCCCCCACCTCACTACTGCCCCACTAAACATCATTCATCATAAAAACCTAAGAGAACAAAGCATTACGGTTTACATTCGTGAAAGTAAAATTGAAATTGCAAAGCTTTTCCATTTGGTGAGAGGATTGTCTTCGACCTTCTGCCAGCTATCTCCCCACAACTGTTGCTTTATCTGAATGTTGCTGTCGATCTTACCTGCAGTAAGCAAAGGTTGTATAGTTTCAGTCATACTGCTCATTTACCAAACAGTAGCGAAGAATCTCAATTTTGAATGCATTTTATGCAGAAATCACTACTTCAAACTAACACATAAAGATTTTGTGAGTAAGGTGTTCCACAATTTACAAAGGTATCATTGTTTCTATCTAAATTAATAATTCAAGCATTTAAACTATATATATTAACCTTTGGTTATTATGGACCTACTGCAAGGAAGACCATAGAGAGGAGATAGAGGTAAACAGGAAGGAGCAGGGGAAAAAAAGACAACAAAGTTCAGAGCCAATAAATCATACAGTACCAAGTATGAAATCCTCTGTAATTGGATGTTATGCATGTATAAATTTATTCTTTATGTAATTAAGTTTTTTTTTTCTTTGTTCTACCCACAGAGCCAACAAAATCAGCCATATAGAAGTAGGTATGAGATTTCTAGCACTATATGTTATGCATCTTTCAATTCATTTTTTAGGCAATTAATGATTTGTGCTTTTTATTTGTATGAAATTTATTTTCTAAATTTACAAATCAGTCACAGAGCCAAAAAACATAGTACTATAGTACTACATTCATACTATCTATCCATGTTCTATAATCAAATTGCTACCTTTTACAATTTTTTTAGAAACCAGGAAAGTGGGGGTCTATATGGCATGACCTAATATATTTTTGTTAAAAAAATAATCTTAGTCATACAAAATAGAACCATATATGCAGAACTGGAATTCTGTTCCTATTCTATTTGTTAATCTTAGTCACATTAAGTAACTATTTTTTTTTCTTCAAGTTCTATTGTGATCCTATCATATCATTAATGTCATTATTTCACTATTTGTCCACTTGAATCAAGTTTCCATCTTTTATGTTCTACTTTTTTTCCCCTCCTCATGCTACTGCTATTCTTATTCATTTATTAGTCAATAGCCTTACCATTAAGACAAGAGCATACATAAAATACAGGTAAAGGAATGCACGTATATATGGACGTAATTCAGAAAAACACCATTTGTCCATAAATAACTGATGCTTTAAACCCTTTCGGTCCCTTAACAGTCCCATTTATCCATAAACAATGTCATGCGTGTTGTTGTTCATCTTCGCGAATAACATTCTCATCTCGCTAAATAGAAGACAGAAAATAATGTTTAACAAAACTCAGAATCAGGTCACAAACACATAATTGTTATCTCACTGTCAGCAGAAGAGGTGCGTGACATATACGCACAGTCACAGTAGCTGGAGCCAGACCGACAAATTATAGATCTGTACCGATCAGACCCCGTCCGTTTTTTCTTAGGTTTTATATTTTCCCATAACAAGTTTTTGAAAACGTTTTGTTATTAAATAAATCGCTTTGGCAAGGGTTAATCAGGGAAGATAGCTAATCTAAACCATGTAAACATCATACATTCTTTTTTATAGAAAAACCAACCCAGCCACTTTGAAACACAATCTTGGGAAAATGGTCAGCGTTTTCGATAAATTGTTTTTGACAAAGCAGAATAAGAGATAAAGATCCATTGGACCATGTAAATGTCTTTTAAATCTAGAAAAAAAATTTAGCCAGCACGACGGCACCACTACCTGGAAATTCATGGCGACGGTGGCTGTTGGCCGGCAAATTCATCGAAAAGGCGGCGAACCACTTGGAAACTCATATGCCCGTTAGTTGTAAAGCTTAGAAACCCAGAAAACATCGAGAATTCCTGGAGAAAACAAGAGACGGATGGAGGAGCGGGAGGGAGGCAGAGATAGAGTGAATCACATAAATCTGGAAAAAAAATTTGCTTACACGGTGGTGCCGCTGCAAAAAATAATTCTTGAATAAGGCGGCTAATGGCCGGCATATTCACCATCACGGCAGCGGACGACCGGATAACCCATTCATCGGACGATGATGTAGACAGAAAAAAAAAAAGTAACCCACGCCCCAACACTACAAACCCAAAAACTGGCAACTTCTTAAGACAAGGGAGAACGGCAGGGAGGAGAAAAGGAGAAGAATGAGTTTTGCCCTAATTTTTGTTTTAATAGTCCCCAAATTACACCCAAATCCCTAATGTTTGCTCCGCATTTCATAAATTCTCGTATCTCCTAAGCGTCTGTCATATATGCCCTAACTCTAAAAAAATCACAGTTTAGCCACCCTTCAAACGATTTCAACTGATCCCTATGGGCTTAGCCCAACATTAATTCCTCTTTCTAATTTCCTAGACATTAAATTATTGGGCTCATTTATTACTGCATTCCTTAATGACGTTTGTGGGCCAAAGTTATGTCTCAAGCCCATAAAATTTATCTCATATTTTTTACATTCACGATATAAAAGCTTATACCTTTTTCTTTTTTATTTTTAGAGGGAAAAGCCCATATCTTTTTCTATTTGAAGAACCGGCTAAATAAGTATTTAGTTAATATTCTTCAATGTGTGAGTACTTCAACCATTATTTGATATATACTATTCTATTTATCTAAGTATGCATTTAATTTTTTTGGGCCTTCTTTCATTTAAATTGGGCCACTTTTGTTTAATTCTATTAGGCTATTTTAATGCCTTCAAAGTTTTTGGGTCTATACAATTCGGCTGATATGAAGACTTTTGCATTAACTTCTTAATGAAGACTTTTGCATTAACTTCTTACTTATATTATAGCTGTTACTGAAGTATGTTGACAGAAATTTTCTTTATAATCTTTACCATTATTAAATATCATTTCTATTTAATAATGTACTCCAAAAGCTACACCATGTATGGAAAATTTTTTGTATTTAGTGATTTTTTTTTTTTATAATTAGAAGCATCTGTACAAATATAAGAAAAAAAGAACATTAAGTTAAGGGATGGGGGGAATGTTTGATTTTCCGTAACATATAATTTTATATAAACTATTTACCTGTCCGTTAGACGGGTTATGAAACTAGTTAAACTGAATGGCACAAAACCCTAGCCGCCACGTTCCCATGCCACTGTAACTGGAACGAGAGATTAGAAGTCCATAGGGAAATTGAAGAGCAATGTGCAACAGCATTGAGGAAGAGATGATTTTTGAGTTTATTTTCTATTTTTTTCTTCATTATTTGAAAATTTTTAATCTTAGCTAATGTTGATCAGTTCATTCAACTAGGTCACTTGTTATGACAGAAATTAGCCATTTAGGTAGATGTGGGGGTCATGTGTCCCATATTAAAAATTTGAGGGATGAGTTTTACCAAGTCAAAGTTAATGGATTATGCGTCCAAGTTGGTATACATATTTGTTCGTTTTAGTTTAACACAATTGTGTTAATATGTTATTCACCCAAACACTAATGCCCCTAAAGTTGCCAATATTTATAGTCATACCCTCGTCTCATTACCCACTCCTACTCACAAAAATCGTCCATCAATCCACCGTTCTTGTAGCCTTGCTTCTCACAACGGCGCCGCCTATCCAGATTCCGCCCTATTAGGTGAGTCGATCGAAGAAGAAAAGGCGCGAAAGAAGAAGAGGAAGGGAAAGGGCACTTTGTTTCCAAGTCGCGGAAGCAGGCCTTGACAAGACATATGGCCACGCAACGTCCTCATCTAGAGATCGGATAGGCGGCGGCCTCGGTGCAAGATCGGCTAGGCAGCGGCCTTGTCAGAAAATCAGCTGGGCAGCGGCTTCATCACGAGATCGATTGGGTGATGGCCTCGTCACGAGATCAGTTGAGCGTCGGCCCCGACTCACGAGATTGATTGGGCAGTGGCCTCATCGCAAGATCGGTCGGCCTCGTCTCGATATCTGGCTAGACGGCAGTGGGGTAGGGGTGAAGGTGCAATCTTACATGATGGAGGGCAACGGAGAGCAAAAACGGTGATGGGCTGACGAGTTGGGTGGCGACGGCTAGAAAAGGCGACCGGCAAGGCTTGAGGATTAAGGGTGGGCAGGGTATGTAAATTTGGCCAACTTTACAGACAATTTCAAATGATTTTCTTGTAAGTAGCCCAATAACACTTTAACTCGTTTGTACTAATTCAAAACAAACTGGGAATGTGGATTTATACCCATTTAAGTCAATGCCAAATCTTTGCAACATTTTTTTATTTAATAAACTACTTTAACATACAACCATTCAAAATAGCATTTCAATATTTACCTTTTTAAATTTTCTCAATTTACATATAAAAATTTAATAGTAACAGTGGAACCAATATATAAATTTTTTCCACTTTTTTAATCTTCCGAGTCAAATCAAACGGTTCAATAAATATGCGAAATAGGGAGTAATTTACAACACCTAAGCGTCCAAAAAACAAGAAAAGTTCACAGCCTGATGGGTCGAAAGACAACACTACATTCCAACTTGCTGCTTAATCCAGCACCGCCCCAGCAAAATAAGGCCCAACACAAGTAGCCCAAACAATGAAACTACCACCGGCTAAAAAATGACTTGCCAAACAAGTAAAGCCCAAAATAATTCACAGGCTACAAAATTCAATAACAAATCACTTTGCCCCATAAGAAATGCATAAATCATTTCACAACAGCGGATAAATAGAAATAAGCACATCATATATACATTACACATCTGACACATACTATAAACAACTAACCCAAATATATTTGTGCCAAAAAACACATTCTTTATATATGCACATGTTACTCCTGCAGGCTGCTAAAACAAATAAGACATTTATTCCAACCACAGCGTTATTTACATGCAGAATCATATTTCAGAGGGAGGCTAAGCTCAATTTCTGCTATGGAACCCATTCCGAACACTCATTCCACAAATAATGACAAGGGAAAACAACTGTTATCAGCATGAATCAGATTGCCAGCTCAGGCATTACCTCCCTCCCGGTCCCGGCAATGCTGAAGATTGTGGGGTCAAAATAATACATTCCCCACTTTCTGAATAACTAGACAACAGCAATTACCAGCAAGGGCAGCCAACTACCTCGCAGCTCATGCTTTGTCCACAACATCAACCTGCTGTTGAGCAAGATATTTCTCTCTGCGCTCTTTCTGAAAATGAAACAAGTGAAAAAGTAATATATGCATTATTGTACGTAGCACGTATGCAAGAGATGGGCTTTAAAAAGAGAGAGAGAGAAAAAAGAACTGATGTAGAGTATGTACCCATTCATCAATGACCAGACCTTCCCCAACACGGGGTCCTGTCTCTGGTGGAGGCTTCTTACGTGTTTCAAGAGCAGCCTCAGCTTCAGCCAACTGTCGCTTCAGTTTCTCCATTGCCTTCAAAGGAGAAATCATGTTAGCCCCATGTAATTTTTATCGGGAAAACAGATGCAAAATCACCAGAATCATTTAAATTACCGGACTAGGTCGCTCAACCTCTAAAAATACAACCTTGAGAATTCTCTCCACAGTCACTTGATCCCTTTGCTCATCAAACTGAATGAACAAGGTCAAACAAATTAGTCACAGACACTCCTAGCATTGCATCAAATCCATCTCGTAGTATTTCTAGCCAACTCTCAAAGAGCATCAAGGGCATGTTCAACAGGGACATATCCTAGAGCTCATCACAGACAAACATGAGATAGGCATGAAAAATGCAAGTTGGGCCAATAAATATACAGCGACCACACTTCAAATTCACTGATGCTACTATTCGAATAGCTCCCTGTTATCATCAAATTCCATAATGAAAATGATTCAATGCAAAACTATTCTTTCTAGGATAAGAAGGAAAAGTGGAATATAAATTCAGGATCAAAATTATGGTTATATTGGCAGGGATGAAAGCATACCATCTAACATGTACTCGATCATCATCACCATTAAGAGGTATAGCATATCATCAATGGAAAGGTCATTTCTAAAATGAACTGCTTTTGTTTTACATTCGTCTGCAAAGCTCACCTCATTTTCAGATTCCTATATTTTTCTAAAAGAGTAAGGACACCATTTTGTTCCCTCTACACTCCAATGCAATCTCATTACAACGTGGATATTTTTATCTAGTTCAAAGTTTGAGAAACTGTTACTAATAGGCATAGTTTTACCAAGACAACAAAATGCTATTATTTAAAACCAGGAAAGGGACACGATACAAGCATTGGCAACAAAATAAGTTAAAAAATAGTTCATATTTAGCAGCTCTTTTACACAAAATAATCATAAAAATAGCCAATAAGTAGTAAGATTAGGCAAACAAGAATTTGCCCAAATTAACTACCAGGAAAAGTACACTAAAGCCATGGAAAATTGCCACAGCCATGTCCAGAAAGAATTTTCCTTCACAGTAACACGAGGGGAATCCCACCAATGAAACGAAGAATATTGATGGCAAAAACCATTCCAAAATCCAACCAAATCATACACAACCGAAGCTTATTAGATAGGAGTTTTTACCAGCTCCGGCACATACTCAATTCCAGCTTTCACTTTCAAACTCATGATCTTAAACTTAACTTTACTCTTCTGGGCTAACTGTTTCTCGTTGTTTTCTGGTTGCTCCACAAACTTAAACACTGTTCATATTACAAAACAAACCAACCAGTAAATCACATGAACTAGAAGATGAGAAAATCATTTCTTCCAAAACTAAACAATCAATCTTCTTAGTACTGATTACCAGTAGCAATGAGGCTTTCCCCTGGCGCAAGAATGCCTCCCGGTGGGCGCATGTAACAGCTTTTTGGAGCCGTAGTTTGGAACTGGAAATCGCATAAGCCAATCAAGTAAATTTTCTTCAGTCATTCCAAAAACCCAGGGAAAAAAAATCCTAAAGATAAGAATTAGGGGCCAACAAGGAAAGTAGAGAAACCAGTTTACCTTAAAAGCAACATGAGATTTACTTGTATTCTTCAACCTGACCGCGCTCCTTACCTGCTTCCCAGGCTCATCTGAAGACGAATTAGAAACAACAGAAGGTCAAACAAATTCCCAAAGAAGAAGAAGATTAAACACGCACAAAGTCCGCAAAGTCAATCATCAAAGTCAACGGAGTCGTACAGGGGAAGTAGAGATTATTGGCAGGGTCGAAGCGCAGCCGCCGGCGAGGAGGAAGAAGCGACCTGGCAACGGAGGAGACTGATTTGGACGGCCGACTGCCGCCGTTAACCGGCGCTCGCTGGTAGCCATTCTGCGTAAGGTTGTGGGTAGAGGAGGAAGAGGAGGAGCTGGTCGGCGCCTGCCAGAAGGGGCAGAGACTGAATAACTTCTTGTCGGGGCCGGACCTGCGCCGGTCGACGATCGCCATCGGCCGCTCCGATATTTTTAGCAGCTTGTGCTTATCCAATCTGCTATTGGCCAATTGCTTCTAGAACGTGCTGCTGTTTAATCTTTTTGTTGCTCCTTTGTTCTGGAAATGGAAATGAGGACTTTATATTTTATACCAACAAAAGCCGGGTCGGATCCGAAATCTTTGTTTAATTGTATTTAATTTTGAATTTGAGTAATTATACCATGCGCCTGGCGCAAAACATATATGCCAAAATCATACTATTTCTCCCTCCATCCCACCAATATTCCTCTATTTAATTTGGCATGGATATTAAAAAAAAAAAATTGTATGGTATTTTTAACGTTGCTCGTAACTTTTTGCATGTAAATCAATAAAGTTAAAAAAGTAAACATTAAAATAATAATTTAAAAGGTAATAAGGTAAAATAAGTTACTAAATATAGGAATGCTGTAAAAGTTTGAAACAACCCAAAAAAGAAAAATAGAGCAAGATTGGTTTGATGGATAAGTATTATCTATGAAAATTCCTCAGCAGCTCAAGTTCCTATAAAATGTAATAATGTCACAATGTCACAACTTCCTATTATATTGTGCATCTTAATTTCCTATAAATTATAATAATGTCATTGCACCACAACTAATTGGTATATTGAAGTTTTTCCTTGTTAAATTGTTCATGCTCTTCAACTAAATTTAGTTGTTTATGTGACGCATATTACTGTCCCCTGACAATCTACATGTTCTTTCAGCTATTTAATATCTACTTGTCATATGCTTAATAGTTGTTCCTCATTAGATGATTTATGTTCTATTACTAAATACATTTGTTTTTATAGATTTTTCTATTCCTTTTAATATTTAAAAATATTAATTGTTATACCTGTTAATTATTCCTTATTTATTCTCTTGCTAAACATAGTTGTTTATTTGTCTCATTTTGCTGGTCTCTAACAAGTATATTTGTTCCTTTTAATAGTTATAATTGGTTGTTATGCCTGTAATAGTTGTCAATTGCATCATGTTCTCTCACTAAATATAATTGTTCCTTTGTATCATCTTGTTGTTTCATGTTCACTTTGCAAATTTCTTTTGATATTTAATAACTCCTTATTTTTTCTATAATAGTTATTTCTCATCAGTTGCTTCATGTTTTCTTGATGAATATAACTGTTTCTTTGTCTCATCTTGTTATTTCATATTAAATCTAAATGTTTATCTTAATATTTAACAGTTGGCTGCTATGCATGCAATAATTATTTTTTTTGTCAAATTATTTTTTTTCTTTAATTAAATTTACTTATTATTTCTTTATCTCATCCTTTTAAATCTACATGTTCCATTTGCAACTTGCTCTTATTCCCATTTACATAAGTTATTGTTTTATACCTAAAAATTCTTGTCTTCTATCCAAGTTGCTTTTATGGAAGCTGGGATAGATTTGCTTATGGAGATAAAGGTGTCAAAGTGCATATAATGCGTTGGGCGCATTATATCCTCAACCTTTGAATTTAAGGCTTTATGTTTCATACATATCAATAATGTTCTATACTCACGTGTGCCAATTCCTTTGATTCATTTGCTTTCTTATAAAGTTTTAGATAATTTTTTACTTTTTTAGCATCTTTTCAAACTTTACCCTTAAAGAAGTAGTAACTATTGTCTGTCGTACATAGGTTTTTCAAGGGCAAAATAGGAAATCCAAAAACAAATCACTAACAAATTAGGAAAGTAATTCATCATTTTCAGACATCCAAAAAAAGGATAGTAGCTCAAATAAATGGGAACTAAAGGAGTACTTACCAAAATTTAAGAACCTTTGATGGTAAAAGTAAATGAATGAATTGATTACAAAACAAATTTATTTTAAAAAATAGGTACATACAAGTTAATATTAAACCTAAAGATGATATTGAGTTATTGATGTCTATTGATGTTGAGTTGCCTACAAGAATTCTTAAATTTAGTTCATTCAATGAATATCACAGAATAAGAACTTTTTTTTTTAATAAAAATATGTACAATTTCCTTATAGTTCTGATTATTGGACTACCTAAACTTACATAATTTGAAAGTTTTCCACTTAAGTTACACATTAAAATCCATGGCTCTTGATTCCTAATTTTGCAAGTTTAGTACAGCTAGATAGAGTATAAAGTGAGATACGTGATTCATGAAAATAGCTCCAATTGCTTTTGATTAGTACTGGCTTAATTGATTGATTAGTGTGTTTTTTTCAAGTTTTCACCTGCTGGCTAATGACCTTTTGAATATATTAATTAATATTGTAGTGAAATTGGATGACAGAATTAAAAGGTGGATGTAGGGATTAGGTGATGCTCGAGAGAAACCAAAGACAGGGAACAAACACAACTGTTGCTGAGGTTTGTAGGTGAGAGTTGGTTGAGCAGTTGGGAATTATTAATTAGCTTAATAATGACACTCCATAACGAGTGAAATTAATAATGGGAAAGTTAGGTTAAATCTTATGGTGGATGAATATGCTCACGAAAAAAAATATCTTTTGATATAATAAAAATAATAACAATAATATTTAGTTTTTATTACTTCCACCGCCCCATGATGATGTATTCCTTTTAGGCACAAAGATTAAGAATATATGAAAATTATTATATTTTTTATTTTTATCCTTAAAACTAAAATAAAAAAAATCTTTTTTAGGTTTTGTGCAGTGAAAGTTTAAATAAGAACTGGAAAAAGAAATTATTTTTTTCCTGGGTTTATGCAAATTTTAGATTTTGTGCAGAGATAGTTTAAATAAAAATAATAAGGTAAATTAAATGTTAAAGATTTTCCAAATAAAAAACAACTCATCTTTTTTTTACAGTAAAAAAAATATTTATTATCTTGTTTGGATGGAGGGAGTATTGTTTTTTTATTCAAAATTAATAACCAACTACAAAATGTTGAGAGAAGAACAGAAATCCAAAAATACATTGAAACTTCAATTTTATCATAGGACAACCTAATGCTAATGTACTTAAAATTTGAGCAAAATCCATAAATGGTCTCTATCTTTACGTTTGCCATAGAGTAGCATTTACGAAATACAAATGTTAAGTTACAGATATTGAGAGATGAAGATGAACTTAGGCTGGCCTACATTTTAAATTCTAAAATTATGTGTTTATGACAATTTTAAATTGAAATTTCTTTTTCTTCCAGTATATTATTTATTTTTGTGAAAGAAGGGATCACATGGTAATATGGGACACAGAGAGGGTTTGAAAGTATCACATAAGCAATTTCCATAAAAAATATAAAAAAAACTAATGAAAGAAACTAGGATAAAACGCACTCAACAATATAAGGTAATAAGGGACCTTTTGATATAATAAGTTAAGGTATGGAACTATTTTAAGATAAATAATAAAATAAAAGGATGATATATGAATTTTATCCTTAAAAATTGCTATCCTCAAAAAACTTAAAGTACTATTTAAATTTATTTACATATAGAAAATTGCGCTAAGCAAAGGAATTTATCTAAGATTTAAAGGAGTGTTGTGGATAATATTATTCTCCATGAAGCTATGATGACTTGATGTGCTGAAAAATAACACCAAAGTCATATCTAATAGATGAGACCTTCACCTTTAAACTGTAAAGTACTTATCTAACCCTCCTTTAATTTTTATCCATGGTACAATATTCCTATTTCAAGAATCCATCAATAATAAAGAACCAGAATTGTCACCAGTTACTATTTCTCGAGCTCGACTTAAATGATCGTTCACTAGTTACTATTTTTTTCTTTTCACTGGTATGTACGTAAATTTACACCCAGTTCATTTTAACTCAAGTCAATTGATTTTAAAATAATTTATTTTTATTTTTATATATTTTTTTTACCTTGAACTAATTTTAATTAAAATTTAATATTATATAGTTGTAACAATTCATTAAAAATATAATTTTTGTAATCTTACTAAATTTTTATGAATTTTTTTAGTTTAAAGCATTAAAAAATAAAAATTTATAAAAATTTAACAACAGCATAAAAATTTACTTTCAAATGAATTATTGTATCTAAATAATATTAAATTTTAAATAAAATTAATTTCAAATAAAAAAAATATAAAAATAAAAATATGTTAATTAATTTAAGTTAAAACAAATTGACCTTCCATACAGAGAAACACATGCGATGGAGGAAGACATTTGTGGTCACATGCATAGCACTTTCTGGGGACCTCCTGTCCAACGTGAACAAGCCTATGGTGTCTTTTGCTCTTGCATTTCATGTGTCCTTACAAAATAATAGTAGGCTCAACTTTTGCTCCCATTCACAAAGGAAGAGGTAAAAACAAAAATAAACAAAGGAACTTTCAGGTTTCCCGCTTTGGTGGATTTTAGCCCGTCAATTTCAAAAGATTTTGTAATTCAGTCACGGGGGCAGCATTTTCCTTTCCCAATGGTGGCATACTTTTTTTGAGAATTCAATCAAATTCAAGATTTTAAATCTCATACCAGATGCGACACCATTTATACAATAATACAGTAGAGTATTAGTATAGTATCGCTATATCTCAAATGTAACGGTTATATTATATGTATATGAATATATAGAACATAGTAACTATTAAAAGTGCATATTAAGTAAGAGTTTTTTACACATAAATAATAAATTTAATAAATAAAAACATAATTTTGAGACATAAAAGAAATAAAAATATAAAATTATTTCAAAATTAAATAAATTTTGTTATACAAGTGATGAATTAAACATAATAATTATATATTTTACTCAAAAAATATCAAAAACTAAAAATAAAATTTAAAAAATGCATTTTCACAATTTCAAGATGGTGCAATATGGTGTGAGACGGCTGAAATGTCTGGTACAATCTCATACAAAATATGAAATGAGAATGGTTACCATCCTTGTTACCACTTTCTGACTTGTATGATATGAGTTCTAAAACCATAACTAGAACTTTAAAATCATCCAAAGCACCTAGAGGTTCAAACAATTAATGGTCTTCAGACAAGCAGTCTCCATAATACCATTCAACAAAGTTATAGCCAAAAGAGAAAATTACAAACCCTCCTATAGTTTGGCCTAACCTACACTTTGTCTCCTCTATTTTCAAAAACCTACACTCTGCCCCCTGTTTGGTTTATAGTGTTCGACAACAACTTCTAAAACCTTAATTTAAACTATATGATAATAATGTTTAAGTAATTTCAAGATTTTTGATATTTTTTTCACAGCCAGCCGACCTTTAAAAGATACTAATATGTATTTACAGAGAAAAAAATACATTTACAGAAAAGAAAAACTGATAATTTAAAATGTCTATTAACTGTAAAAAAAATATTGGACAGATTAAAATTACTGGAAGATGACTATTGTATATTTTAAATACAATTTTAGAAATTGTTATCAGACAATGTAAAAACCATAGAGGCAAAGTGTAAGTTTTTAAAAATAGAGAGAGCAAACTGTAAGTTAGGGCATACTTCAGGGGTCAACTTTAAGTTTCCCTAGCCAAAATAATGGTGAATTCATTTAATCCTATCCTTGCTTCATTGATTTCAGATCATCAAAATGTATCCCAAGATGTTCTATTTAGAATAGGGATAATTACAATTTATCCTCTGATATTTAGATGAAGTTACATTTTACCTCTATTTTTTTAACACAGTCAAACCACAACTTCTGATCTTAATTTCGACTGTAAGTACTCATCTTTAAATAATTTCAATATGTATAATATTTTTTTACAGTTAATTGGTATTTAAAAAATATTACTCCTTCATCTGTTTCCTAATAATTGGCCTATATGAAAATGCACAAAATTTAAGGCAAGTGGGCCTTTTTTCATTATTCCGAAACTCCCCTTTTCGCTTCCACGCCAAAACCTCTGCAATTTTGCCAGGCAGCCATGTCTCTCCGTTCTCCTCCACTCAAAACCATCCATGTTCTCTTTCTCCTCTCTCCACGGTTCCCACTACCCCTCTTCTGATTACTCTATCCCACCCACGGAACCAGTATCCCCCTTCCATATTCGTCCAATAGACTACTAACTCAGTTTCTTCTTCAAAACTTGCTTATCTCCCACATCTAGCTACTGGCACTTCCTGCTCACTCAAAATCGCCATAATAGGATTTGGAAACTATGGAAAATTCCTCGCTCGAACACTCATTGCCCAAGGGCACCAGGTCTTGGCTTATTCCCATTTCAATCACTCGGATGATGCTGACAAGCTTGGCACTTCATCCTTCTTGGACGCCGATAACCTACGCCCAGTTGTCGACGGTTCGAACTGGAGCACAATCTGATGGTTAAAATGCTCAACAATAGTGGCGATTTTCCGATTACTAATAAAATGGCGCATCTCTAGCCTGGTCAGCCCAATTATTAAGGGTAGATTAGGAAAGTGGAAGATACAAGTTTGTTTTAAGAGAAAAGGGTTTTCTATTTTGAGACAACTGAAAAAAAAAAAAAAAAAAAAGATAGTGAACCTTAGTGAGATGAAAGGAGCATTTTTCATTTATAGAAAAAAAAAGATTGATAATTTAAAATGTTCATTAGCTATAAAAAAAATACCATAAAGATTGAAATTACAAGAAATTAATTATATAATGGTTAAATTAAGATTTCAGAAATTGCTATTAAACTGTGAGGGGAAAAGTGTATATTTCTAGAACAAGAAGGAGCAAAGTGTGATTTCACCTAAACTCAATGGGCAAATTTTAATTAACCTTGTATTGGTCCACACTGATATGGCAGTATTAAAATTAAACTTGTGGAGTACTTATGATAAAATTCAATGGTCATCATTGAAATGGTGCTTCAACCTTTGCAATTTTCTAGATCTTTGGGTTCATCTTATCATATAGTGTGTCTCGACTGTCTTTTCCTCTATTTTTGTAAATGAATGTACAATAAATTGGTTTGTCCTTGAAGTTGGGATTTGGCAAGGAGACCTACTTTCTTCAAACCTATTTATTCTTTGTGTGAAAGCATTCTCTAACTATCTCCATCCATAATAGACCTTTTATTAATCATCCATTTTTTGCAAATTATTGTCATGTCTTTTTTAAGCCTATTGTATGAGCAATGTGAGCACTCTAATAAGCTTTAAATCTTTTTTTCTATTGTAACTAGTGAATAAGTGAACTTTCAGAAGTCTGAGTAGATGTTTAGTCAAAATATTCCTTTCTCCATCATAAAAGAATTATGTCAGATATTGCCTTTTAAGCTCAACTCTATGAACTATTATCTCTTTTTTTAAAGATATTTCCAAGTCTTGTTCTTATCAATTCCTTGAGAAGAAAGTCAAACAGTGGCTAGAGAGACAGAAACGGAAATTGCTAAAGTGCAAGTAGGCTGACACTGACACATTCAACTATCTTCTTTTTACCTATCTACATTATGTCTCTTTTTAAGGTTCTAGTGACCCTATTGGACTCCCTGTCTAAAATATTTATTCAGTTTTGGAGGTCAGGGTCACATACCTGTAAAGGATGGAGTTTACATCAAGTAGAAAAGAATACTAATGCTTCTGGAAGGAAAATGGGCGTCTTGGAACTAACAATTTGAGACTTTTCAATAAAACATTGCTCAGGAAAACATCATTGGGTATATTTTTAGGTGATTTGACTATTTTAATTGCCAAGGTTTTTTTGGTTATATGAGAACTTTCACTCTACATGGAGAGTAAATTTGTGACTAGAATGCTTCTTATATTTAGAAAATTCTCATTATATGGGTGTTATCTCTTAGCACCACATATATTGGCATATCAGGGAATGGTAAAATGATTAGGGTTTGGGAAGATTCCTAGCTCCCTAAGATGTCCCCTGACCAGCTTAGTGTCATCACGCCTCATTCTTTGCTAAATCAAATCCTAACAATGTAGGATCTTTCTAATACTTCTAAGACAACATGAAATATTCTTTTTCCACATTAGATTTTTTTCCCTCAATTGTTATCAGGATTTAGAAACACAACCCCTCTAATCATCTTGCTAGGTCAAAATACCCTCCTTTAAAAGAACAATGCTTCTAGAAGCTTTACCACCAAGCAAGGATATACCCAACATTTTATTTGCCAATCAACACCCTTGATAAATTGATATGGGAATTTATTGCTCTTTCCACATTTAGAAGTAAGGTCCTAAAATAGTTATAGGTTTACAATACCCATTAAAAGTTCAAACTTTTTAAATGGGAATACCTCCTTAATGCCCTCCACATTGCCTCTAATATAGCCACTAATGGGAAACTCTTCAATCCCGTTTGTTTGTGATGTAAGTTATGTGTTAAATCATCAATGCAACTATTTTTGGATTGCTTTAGGACAGCTTAGGTTTGGGGTAACTTCTACACTTGACCCTCCGATGACCATCATACCTTATTTGAGAGTTGACTTTCTGAAATTCTTTTCTATCAAGTACCATGGAAGTTTGAGTTCATGGTTTATCTAGTCTTCTCCCTTTGGACTATATTGTTGGGAAGAAATTAATGTGCCTTTCATGAGGCTTCTTTCCACCTACTCCATCATCACAAGAAAGGATGACCTTTTGCATCAACATATGATAGCTAAGGACTATATAACCCTTCACTTTCTTCCTTATGCAACACTAGATCCGCTGTGTCAAACTTGGGGCATAAATAGATTAAATCAGCATATATTGAATCCAGTTATCTTTATTATTGATGGCACTTGGCATCCATAAACTTAGCTAGGTGTGGTACTGTGGGTATCGATGAGTATTAGTGCATCTCCACGGTATGAAGGACATTTTATTCCTCATTCACTATAAGAGAAATGTATAAAATTGATTGAAAATTGTGATTAAAGTTCACTTACAACTACGTTTAGTCACTCGTATGTGGGTCATGGGTAAAAAGTGACTGAATAGCAACTGAAAATGTCAATTGCAAATAAGTCAGTCACTATTAGTCACTAATTTAAACCAATCACTCACTAATTTAAACTAGTCGTGTAAAAAGCAACTAAATAGCAACTAAAGAAGTTGGTCGGAAATAAGTCAGTCGTTATTCAGTCGATAATTTAAACCAGTCGGTCGCTAACCAGTATTTTCCAAAAAAAAAAAAAATCCATCTACCTTAGAATCACATCCCTCTCCTACCAGATCCTACTTCTTCTCCTTTGCACTCCCTTCTTCTTCTTCTTCTTCTTCTTCTCCTTCCGCCTCCCTAGTTCTCCTTCTCCACTTTGTACTCCCTTGTTCTTCTCTTTCAACTCCGTCACACTCCATTTTTCTCCTTATCCTGCTCCTTTGTTCTCCTTCCCCTTGTCCACTTCCCCATTAAGCTATCCACCACCTTACTTTCCAGGCAAAGCTTCTTTGGTGCCGTCAACATCTTCGCCCACCTTATCCAAGAGTCAAATTTGCTCTCCAATCAATCGGTTTTCATGTTCACGCTACTCAACCTCATAATCATCATCATCTTCTTCATGTTTGGCTAGAAAACTACATTATTGGGCATTTATGAAAAGTACATCATTGTCGGATTTCACACTGAAGAGTTGCTGGAAGAGTCGAAAAAAATTGTTCCGGTGATAATGTTGCAAAAGACAATTAAGAGAAGATAAAAATATATATATCACAATTACTAATTTATATAATATAATTTATATAATTAAAAAATAGAAAAGCGACCGAACTTTTTAGTCACTTTAAATAACGGCTGAATTCAATTGCTTAGTCAGTTGCTTTTTAGTCGCTTTCCAATAGCGGCTAGGAAAAAAATGACTTTCAGTTGCCATTTGCAACTAACTACAATTGGAATTACAATCGTTTATCTTGTAGTAATTGTTCCTCAACATTAGAAGTGAAATTTGCAAAAATCATAGGAGCGGCCAGATCAACTTTCCATTCAACCTATATCATATCACAATTTTATTTGATTGTTCTCAACATCTTGCTACTCTTCAAGGATCCTATGCTCTCAATTTGTCGGCGATAGTTTTAGGTCAGCAGGCTACAGGGCAAATGAAGACTTTTACTTGCTGCCCTGTGGTAATTGGCCCTCGGGAGCATATTTCTTGAGCCCACGAGTTGGCTTCTTCTCTATTCTCTTAATGTCCAACATTTTCTTCTAACTACCGAAAAAAAAAAATATTACAAAATGTACTCAGACTCCTTCAAACCTGACCCGATTAATATGATGGATAATAGCCGAATACAAAATTGGTTGAGCGACCTTATTTTTCTTTTTTAGTACTCAAAACATCTAATACTACAAGTTAAGGGTTTTAAATGCACGAAAAGATGGATGAGAGACTCAAACCTCAGCAAGGGATGTGAGAATCATATTCCTCTGTCAACCAAGTTAGGAAGAGTTTTTTAAGTGTCTACAAACTATATATACCATTATAAAAAAAAATGGTACATCTCAAGTCCAAAACTTCTCTAGACGTCTGTATGGTTCTTTCCTTCCATCATGAAAGAACAACAAAAAAAATTCAACTTCTGCCATGGACATTCTAAAAATTGATTAACATTGCTTACGGACTTATTCTGTACATTCTCTAGGAATGGCTCAGGGCCACCACTAGCAAGTTAGACCGTAGAAGTACCATCACCATGGTAATGAATTGAACATGCTTCAAAAAGAAAACGAGTAGTGTACTCAGTAAGGAAAAGAGAAGAATGGGTACCAAAAATCTACCGGAAAACTCAACTAAGATGAGCTACATCAATCTCTTCCGGGAATCTGAATGTGTCAGCTGCACCAAACTTCCGTCTCTCCTCATAATCATCTGGAGAATCCTCCTCATTGCTACCATCGTCTTCATTGACGGGAGAGGAAGGGTCATGGACGCTTTTAGAGCGACAATTTTGGGTGGCAAGCATAGTCACCTGACCTAAGTGCGATATTTCCACCACAACTGGGTCATCATCTATGGGGAGAGGCTGTTTCCACGGTTCTCCATCCATCCTCATGAAAGTGTGGTCTGCTGCACCCTTATGGAACTCGAAACGAACCCTGTTGGCCTGAAAACATCCGATAATCAGAAGCATGAACCCGGGTATACGAACAAATAAGCACAAACAAGCCAGAGGTTTTGACGCTCAATGCATTATCATGTTAGTTCTCTCAGCAAAAGTGGAATAACATTTTTGTGGATACTACTTACATCCTTCCATCATCATACAACATTTTACGTGGATACTACTTACATCCTTCTGTCATCATACAACATGAAACATATCAATATAATTCAACCAGAACCCAGCTGTAACTGACAAGATGGGTGAAATTATGATTTGCTAGACCTCCTACCTGTCCCAGGCGAGTCCCATGTCCATTCGGCGCAAGCAGAACCAACCCATGCCAGGCATCTCTAAAACCGACGATCTCAATCAAGTGATCATCCACATATGGACGAGTGAATCCCATCTTCAATGGAAAATTTATCAGAAATTATTAGTTGGAACATTAGAGTCTTGTTGATAAATAACAATTCCATAATGTATGTAGCTAACTCCATTAGCCTCAGATACAGGTTTAAAGAACAAAGAAACTAGAACTAGAACTAGAACTAGAACTGACATCTTGAAATTTCTTCCTGCATGGTTTTCCCCATGGGTTAAATCCGCCTGAGAAACTAGGCAAGTTGAGACAGACAATGGATCTAATGCTGCAAAATAATTTATATTAGTAAAGCAATGAGAAATTTTTCTGAAATGAAGTTCAAAAAAGACGTGCAGAATCAACAAAAAGAATAACAGCGATTTAATGATCAGCATAATAACCAATCTTTGAAAAGTAAAGGATGTAACACCAATTCAGTTTCATCTTCATTTTACAAGAGAAGTTAGTTTGCTTGTCTTGTTACTGGAGGAAAATATTACCCCACATTGGCTCAACTCAAATTATCTGTGTACAGTTTGTAATGACGATTATCTAATGAATTATGCCAACGTATTCTAAAGTTAATAAATATTTGAACTATGGTAGTCAGGATATAAGTAAAAGATATCCAGTTTGACCTTCAAAGACACTGTCACTCAAGCTTGGCACAAACCAAACTCAAACAAGGAGAGTTTTAGTTCACCTTCGAGGTATATCGAGGTCTTCCCAATGACCATTTCTCCTCATGATCTTAACCTTTGTTAGATGACCAATATTCCTGCAATGCAGGAAAGCCATAAACCATCATGAAGTATATAGGCAACTTAAAGATAGGTTAAGGAACAAAATTCAGAAGGGAAAGGGTTACAATAACATGGAAATGGAAAGGGAATAAAAAACTAAATCATAACATAACTTGGTCATGAGGTATGCTAACACAGGGAAATGTGGATTAGATTTATACTGGAGGTTGTGAACACTATCAAGCAAGGACTTCATTATTCAAAACAATGATATACCCTACCAACTTAGCCAGCTATATGTCTTATGCATTCGATTCAGGCCTTATGGATTTCAGATTGTACGTATGAGACACATAGATAACTTTGATTAGTAATATTTGCAACTTCCAATGTGCCGCAGTTTTAACATCAGTCCATGCTTGGGTATCTTAAACAAATATCCCCTGCATCTAAAGTCATAAGCTGACTAGAAGCATCGGGGATTAGTCATATTTGTAGTTCATAGCTTGAACTGAAAACAGAAATAGAACCAAGAAGCATGATGTGAGCTGATTATGCTGAACGATATGGCATTTTGCATCAAACTTTTCAAAAGAAGACTCACTGAGAAGAAGGATGATGAAGAGAAGCTAAAAACCATCCTTGAGTACACCCCAGCTTCATATATGTACTCTGCAACAGAACAATGAAACAATCACATCACTTACAGTACTTCCTCTATGATAAAAGCAATGGCCAGGAATTTCAAGAGAAAAGATTCTCTGTTTCAAGTTATAACATGAAGCCAGTCACCATGGTCCATGAACATGTGCATACAGATGATAGGTCATTTAATGGGGAATAGATTTTCTTTTCGTTTTAGAAATTATGCTGCACCTGATTAGATAATTGGTTCTTGAATTTGTCTGGATGCATCTTCCTCTCAGAGTGAAATGCGTAGGATACTTGAGCATCCATACCTGAACATAGGCCATATTTTTCTAGATTAGCCGAAGATTATTAAACTAATAAAGGAGAGTGAAAAAGAACGAGAAAACCCCCAGAAAAATCACTAAATCCAATCTTGCTAAATCAGCTAAATGCACCAGTTTAAATCAGTACTTGCTGAAGGCCAAAAAGAAGCAAAAAACTAAGTTCCACCCACAAAAAATTCAAGTCCAAAGCAAAAAAAAAAAAAACTAGCAAAACCTTTTTATTACTATTCTCCTTCCTGGGTACCAAAACTACACAAAAACAAATTGACCCACACATCCAGGCTCGTCATTAGCCTGAAACAATCCCAATGCAATTTGAAACAAAGGGCATGAGAATTCTACGCTCAAGAGTGAATGATGAACCGGAAAATAATTGCATCTTAAATGAATGAAGATACCTCATGGGAAACCCAAAAAGAAAAAGCTACAGCCAAGAGTAAGCAACAACTTTGACATTCATATTGCTGGTAGAGTAGGTAGACAATTCACATGCTACTGTTAAAAGAAAAATTCAACGTTTCCAGATCTTCAAATTCAACCCAACAGAAATTTTCATATCTCCACCATGCTCCATGATGGTTGTTTTTTGTTCAAACAGTTCCTCCCAAATATTGTGTTCTTTTCATATCATATTTGATTCAAACAGAAGCATAATATTTCTCTTTCTTCATCTGATATTTCTTACCCATGCTGAAATAGTTCCAGAAACCCCCACGAAAGGTTTCGTAACCAACCTGAGTATATAAAATCAGAAACACCCATAATTAGTTTGAAAAGCCAAGTATAGTGGGTACATCCATGGAATATCAGAGACAGATGGATTATGATATAATTATGCTAATCCGTATTGATATTGAACAATGCTACAATGATGTTTCTTTGTTCAGAAAAAAAAATCTCTTCCTTTCGAACCAGTTAATTTCACAAAGTTGACTTCCAAGTTTGACATATATCCACCAACGTACTTGGTTAACTCACGCACACATACACACACAAAACAGAACATAACCCAACAAGACAAACTCTGGTAGATTTCACTCATCTCTCAAACTATTTTTGTGTTCCATGATGACCCTCAGAACTTCAATCTGTTTTATTCCTAACCCCACAACACTTAGTTTCAAACATAATAGCTTTGTCCCTGATGGCATAATATCATAACCAAAGATCCTTTCCTATCCTCCCTAAACCTCCCTAACGCTTATACCAAGTGGAGGCGTTAAAAAGGAGTATGTAGAATACCAGCAGCCAATAAGGCCTACCATGCAACGGGTTGAAACTTTATCCTCTAAATGAACGAAATTCAGTGATTCTAAAATGTTCCAGTTCAACTGAATTAAACTCAACATATTAGGAATGAAGAAATCCGAAAGCAGCAAATGATAACTTCTACTCTTGCTGCCCTCCATCTCAAATTGCTGCTGTTCCTATATAGGGACAAAGTTTTGGCCAACCTGTTGTGATGCGAGGGATGGTGAGAATGCTGTTCGTGATGGTGTTAGGAATCCTTATATAATCCCCATGAGGAGGGATCAAGGGGCTAAGCAAGGCTAAATAAGAAATGAGTCTCAGCCCATGATATAGGGGCCTTGAATCTGGTCTTCTAGCATGGGAAAATGCCAATCAGCATACCTCGGAGATGGAAGGCAGGGGGAATCTGAGGGGATACAGTGATTTGGCACAGTGCTGCTAGATCCAGGGATCACTTGCACTGCTGAATATGTTAAGTAGCAGTCAGCGTTGATCTGGATTTACTACTGTTAGGAGCAGTGATGGGCTTTGGTTGGCCAGCATTCAAACTGCTGCCATCCTCCCTACCATGTCGGTGCAAAAGGGCACTGAAGCTTAAATTTGATTCTCATTCCCTCCATGATTAGTACATGGGATATCATGAGCCTCATGTATGATGGAAAAAATTAGTCAGAATTTTCTTAATATTGCCCAAATCACCAATGCTTTTTCCAGAACCAGAGCTACTCTTTCAAGTTCTAAGTTCTTGTCTCAACAACTATCAACCAGCAAGCCAGCGTTATTAACCATCTAATATAGAGAACACATGAAGCAAGAATAAAACTTACCATATTCAGCTCATCTGACTGAGATACACGATGAAATGCATGCAATGAATGTGGAAGCTCAAGAGGTGCAATGGGTGCAATGGGATCATAGGAACCTTTCTGAGGAGACTTCATTCGCATGATTACATGCCAACTGAAATTAAGTCAGATATCTATAGCATCAGTTTTGCAAAAACAAAAACAAAAAACACAACACATATTTGTATTTTTTTTCTTCTATGACATTGTTGGTAATGATTACTAGTTCATCTACACTTGAAATTACTCAAGAGTTGTATTAAAATTTTCTGGAATCCCTTATTCCCAGTCTTCCTCTGTTAAGCTGCCTTAATTGAAATTCCACCAGATATTTACAAAGCCACAGCTAAGCTTTCCAATTTAACTCTACAGTAACAAAAGCCATGAAGCCATACTACAACAGCATAGTTCATAAGGGAAACAATGCCCTTGGTGCTAAATATTGTTCAATGGCTATAACATCAAGAAAAGGAGCAGGAAAAACCAAAGATATATTTCAAGCATGCAGGTGGTGCTACTCAAGTTAGAGGAATGAGGAAAGAGAAAAAAAAGAAACTACCTGTCAATCTTCATTTCTTTCGCAGTTTTAACTTGCTTCAGGAATGATATCACAGATCGACTGTCTGTGCCAGGATTTTTCTTTCCCTGTAATCAGAGTAACATATAAAATCAAGGAATGATTTATCGGATATAATATTAGCTATGAAAGCCCAAAAGCATTTCTAGATTACGAGAGGCTAGAGAGAGAGAGAGAGAACAGAAAATGTGTTAAGCCACACCAAGAATAGTAGATATGATAAAAAGTAGTGAGATATTCCACCAGGACTCAACTTAAGATATGAAAACTCTCATGTAGACATTCTCTCTCATTAGTATAGAAGCCAACAGATTGCATTTTAAAAATATTAAAGCTAAATTGATTCTGCAACTAATGCACCTAATTTCTACCCTAAAGAAAATAAGAAACAAGTCCATCAAACAGTTCAATCCATTTTCAACCAGGTCGTTCATAACATAAACTCAATGAGTCAAGGAAATAGCACCATACCCATCCAAAAGAAAATGGGAGGTTGTTTCCAGTTCCTAAAGGCACTGTAGCAACCGGAGGTGGCTGAGGTAATTTAAGATCAGAAATTACTCCAAGAATCCAGCCAGCAGTACCGTCTCCACCTGCAACCTAATGATCTTAAAGAAATTATGGAAGTACTGGCTGTTTGTCCTTCATGAGTATCTTGTGACAGAAGAAGACATCCTGCAATTCAAGAAGCTAACCAACTCACAATAATTCTCAGTCTTTTCTCAATTTCAGCGGCCTGAGCATTCCCATTGTTTGTAAGTGTTCCCAACGTGACATAGATCTGATTCAGCACCTTGGCAGGAGACTCCTCACCCAGATCAAAAACCTTAAAACAAAAACAATCCACCAAATGCAAGTGTCATTAGGTACATCATAACCTGGACCAAAAGTATTTATATTTGAGGAGTCCATAGCAAAAGTACCTGGTTCCAATTGAGGAGAGAACGATATGTGGAAAGGAGCTCCCCGCCTAGCTGGCCACCGCTTTTGGAATTGATGAATACTACCACAGGACAAGCAGGTACTGGAATCTGGTCTGTGACATGAGAAACTGACCCAGGAACAAGTATGGAATCTGGAATGTAGTAGTCTTTCAAAGGTAGCTCGAGCTTAGAATCATCCATCATTGTCTCAGAACTGGAGGGTATTCAAAAAGTGACCACAGATTAGAATGTCAAACATAAAATCCGCAGCAAAACAGCAAGTTCCATCTCATTCATTAGTTAACAGATAACAGAACACCAACTTAAAAAGCGAATATTGAAATTCTAACCCATCCTACCACAAGCAACGCTACAATTTCAGAATGAATCTTTTACCTTCTTAATAGCCATTTAGCTTCAAAAATTACAGATTGATCACTACTGCTAATTGTGGTACCAATCACTGCAGGTACTTCGAATCACTATTGACAACCGAAGGTGTCAAGAAGATTCACTAATCGGGTAAATTTTTCAATAAGAAAAAAAAATGAAACTTTAAATAAAGATTACGCAAAAAAAAATCAAATTGATAACAAGATACGCATTAGTTAACAAATAGAAACAATCGGACACATTTCTTGCATAGAAAGACATGAAAATAAAAAGAAAGACAAATGCGCAATCATCTTCCACCATAACCAACCTCCTAGAAAGAATTTTGCGAACGGTGCCCCTAACATTTCTAGCCAACTGAAATCTATCAACAATCGTCATAACCCCACAACTGGAAAAACTGACTGAAATCCAGAAAACCCAGAAACACAAATCTAGATCCACAAATTTCCTCTCTCTTTATCTGGAGCTTCCCAGCAACCAAACACGACCAGCAAGAAAAAGAAAAGGAAAAAGAAACTGGATCACGTCTACGCATACATATACATTGACGTAACGAACTAGAATAAATACTTTACCTTGACGAAGAAATCAGAGCAAGCGTTCAAGAAAGGATATTCAAAGTGAAGACTTGAGAGCGTATTCGGAATCAAGGAGCAATTTTTGGACTTTCCTGTTTTTTCTTGTAGTATTTATTTGGAAGAATTTAATTTACATAGCCGGGAAAGGGAAACGCGCTTTTGTCGAAAAGGTTTAACCGGAGAATGAGGAGGGGAGAACTCTGGTTTCTGAAATTGGTATTGACCTCCACGGCGTCGTTTTCAGATAGAAGCTTCGCTCTTTGTTTTTGGCCAATGAAGCTTCGTTCTTTATTTTTGCTTTTCTCAAATGGCGTGAGGACTAACTTAGGACTTAGGATCGGGGCCGCAAAGGCGTAGCAGGCGAAGAAGATTCTGCATGATATGTTGGTTTAAATTCCTTTTCGCCACCCAACTTTTTTCTTTGATCTATCGATCCACTGAGTTTCTTCCATTTTCAAGCTGCCCACACATCAAACTTTTTAAGTGTAGCTATAATGTTAAATACTGCAATATACTGTATGGTATACTGTTTACCGTGAATACGCAGTACACGATACAAATATTTTCATATTTTATCATTTTACCGCATGATATACAACAGTATTTCACGGTACGCTGCATACCACTCATTTATTGTATGCATTTTGTCAAAAAATTACAGTATACCGCAAATACCGCATGGTATGTAATATAGTATTTTATTTTTTTCAGCTATTTTTTTTCATTTTACATAAAAAATATCATAAATATATAAAATATTAAAATATAAATAATACACATATCATAAAATAAACATTTAATTTTATTTTTTTTTTAATTTTCTTAATTAATATAAAAATTTAATAGATAGTAGCAATTTGAAGGTCCTTATGGTGTTGAAAAATATCCCCCAATTAAATTTTTGGTGCATACTAACCCAACTAAATATCTTCTATCATATATATTTTATTTATATTTGAAAATTTTGGATGAGAAAAATTAGAAACATATAAAATATGTAAAAGTAAATTATTAAACAAATTATGTCATCTTAAAATAATATTATAACATTTATTGTTTTACGAAAACGGTAACAGTATGTAACACGATATACTATGAAGTATACCTTCAAAATTTGGGGTACGGTATATTTAACAGTAACAATATTTAACACCTTGAGTGGAGCCCATTTACCGAGCAGTAGCATAATTGAAACTTTTTGGTTGGTATACAAAAATGGGTATTACAAATTAAAAATTTGAAGTTTAAGGGAACGTGGGGTTGGGAAGATCCTAAGGCTAGGGGATAAAGAGCTGTTTCCCTTTGCTGTGCCTGGATTTGCAACTATGCCAAACCATAGTGACACCCTTTGCAACTAGGGTTGAAAATGGGCCGGGTTGAGCCTGAGCCCATTAGGCTCAAGCTCGGCCCATTCACTGTTCGGCACTACCCGGGCTCGAGCTCGAATCAAAAGCCCGCCAAACTCAAATAATACATAAATCCTTAGTACCCTAACTGCAATTTAGATGAAAGATGGGGACTGGATATGTAATTTTTCTTACATAGATAACCAAATAAGGGAAATTTTAAGAACTTATCCTAAACTTTCTAATTGTTTGCTATTCTAGCTTGATTTTGTGTACTTCACAAATAAGGCATAATTTTCCTCACTTTAAGTCTTTGACAGTGGAACTGGAGAGTGGAGACACTGTAGTTCGTCTCCGTCCTCGAGCTATCGATCTAGGTCTCCAGCAGCTGCTTGGAGCGTCAACTGTAGCGGCGGTGGCGATCTTGGTAGGGCTATCGTCGGTCGTCACCAAACCATGGGTGGGGCTATCATCAATAGCGATTGTTTTCGATCTCGGGGCTATTGTCGTTGTCGATCATCGTCATGCTCTGGTGGGACTAGCCGATAGCCGATTGGGTGGCTGTGAGCAATCATCAGGCAAGGGATGCCATTTGCAAAGCTTGGGGTATTGATTGTGCATGGCTGCTGCTGGAACTTAGGGCATCGGGTGAGCAAGGCTGGAGGCGTCAGGTTTGTAAGGCTGGAGGTGCGATCCTTCCTAGTCAACGGCATCGTCGTTGTCGTCGAGCATGCTTTAATCAATGGTGGCCTATTGGGTGGGCGGTGCGAATGGAATTTAGGCACGAGGCTCGGGCGCTTGGGGGAAGAAGGAATTAATACGGGTTTGGGCCTGCTGGGAAAGAAACAAAGGATAAGGCCTGTTAGACCCATGAGCTTATAGGGCAGATACGTTCAAGCTCAAGCTCGGCCCCTTTTAGAGTTCGAGCCCATTTTCTGACTCGAGTTCGAATAAGTCCGGCTCAAAATATCTTAACTTGAGCTAGAGCTCGAGCTATCTGAAAAAAGTCCGGCCCCTTTTCATCCCAATTTGCAACAAATTAAAAGAAACGGCGTTGCAAAAATTTGAGGAAGAATTTTGTTGATTTCGTGGACAGATAAGCAGAAAGAAAATATGAGTAACTGGTACAAGAATTAATAACCCATAAAATAATATGTTTATATAAAATTTAAAATTTATAGGGTCATATCACCTTTGCCACGCTCAGAGTAATATAGTGCCCGCTAAGATTATTAAATTGAGATTTTATTTATTTTTTAAAAACCGTAAATCATAAAATTAGGTTAAATTGCAAGATTTTACGTTAGTTTTTTTTTTAAGGGAATTATTTAGAAGCGGTTATTACCTTTAATTTTTTTTAATTTACCTCTTTTGCCCTTAATAAATGTCAGTTAAGAGTTAATATTATAATACTCCCTTTATCCCTCATTTTCTGCTCTATTTTCAAATGGCATGCACATTAAGAAAAATTATCGTTTCTCAAATCTTTTTAACTTGAGCCTTCCCTTCATCGTTTTTCTCTGCTACTCCACCACTAATAAATTGATCTTCGCCGACACACTCTGTCGCCTCCAACCTTATCCCCGTGGTCTATTGCTCGCTCGCTTACCTTGCCGCCAATCTTTACTCCTCCGCCCATGATATCTAGCATCGCCGCTTGATCGTCTGATTCCCCTTGCTCCTTGCTCGCCTCGGCCTCATCGGACAAGGCCATCAACCCGATCTCCAACCACCGCTTACTTCTCCCAAATCTACACCACTCAGCCACTCCTCCCCTCCTTACCTGATTCCTAGCCTTGACCCAAAGTAGTCGATACCCAAATCAATCTCTAACCTCAACAAATCACCTTGACCTCCTCGTACGAGACAATCGAGCCATGGTCGGAGATCATGACATTCCAGAAGAGAGAGAGAGAGAGAGAGAGAGAGAGAGACTTGACTTTTTTCTTTTTTTTTTTTAAGAAAGAGAGTTAAAGAAGGATATTACGGCATTTTAAATGTAGAAAACTTACTGAATAAGATGGTGTAGAGAATTTGGGATGACCCAAAATAAAAAATGATGTAAAGAACTTGAAACAAAGAGAGTGGTATTTATTAATAATAATTAGAATCATATTTTTTCAAAAAATAATGTTTATGAACTTTTTTTCTTTAACAACTTAAAAAATCAATAAAAATACCTAAATTATTTGTCCACATTTGTATTTTAAGATGCCCAATTTTATTTAATTACAATATCTAATTTAGTATTTTGTTTATTGTTTGCTTAATTTAATATTTTGAAAAAGGGGTAAGATTGGTATAAATTATAATACTTATTTTGACTAATAAAAAGCTAAGTATTAACTTTCTTAAACTAAGAGTTTTTCCCATGGATAAATAATTTGGTATAGGAGGAATATTTTTTTATTAAAAAATATTTTAAAAGTAGTCTTTGGGCTTCAAGCATAGGGTTATAAACAAATCAAACGAACATAAACGAATTTTTTTCATGCTTGTTCGTTTAACTTTAAATAAACATGAACACGAATATGAATAGCAAAAAAACACATTTTTTTTATTCATGTTCATTTATTTATAAATAACTGTGTTCATATTAATTTGTGTTCATTCATTAACAATAAGAATGTGGCAAACAAAATAAACGCATTCATGAATGTCATTAAATAAACATGTTTGCAAATAATATAAATAAATGTGTCCATGAACAATATAAATGAACAAATGAACGAATACAAAAGCAAATATTAGGAACAAAATGACTTACAAAAATTAAATAAATGAGTAAATGAACAAATAAACAAACAAATGGACAAATGGACAAACAAACATAAACGAACATTAAATGAAATATTCGTGAACAAAAATGAACAAACAACACTTTGTCCTTAGTTATTCATTTAACTTAAATGAACATAAAATTTTGCTTGTGTTTGTTTATTTAACTGAATAAATAAACAATAATTTACTCCTGTTGAACAATTCATTGAATATTCTATTAGTTTAAAACCCTATTCAAGTGTATGTTCTATCGGTTTCCTAATTAAAACAAAAGAGAGTAATTATACACTGCACCTAGCGCAGGTGTAACACGCTATTCTATCAGTTTCACTTTATTTACAAAAATGTCATAATGTCTTAAATAATACTTTCTCCGTCCCACATTCTTTGCAACATTTTTCTTTTTAGGCCGTCCTAAATTCTTTGAAACATTTCCTTATTTAGTAAATTTTTATCATCTCATTTACTATTATACCCCAATTTTAAGTCATCTCTCTCTCTCTCTCTCTCTCTCTCTCTCTCTCTCTCTTGCTCGCCCACTCGCTCTACACCAATTCGTCTCTGCTCTCACATTCTCTGTTATCCACCTGTGATTTCGGCGAAGATTCCGACGGCGGTCGAAGACAATTAGATGGCGGAGATCGGCAACAAGGTGACGGATTGAGATTCAACGGTGATTCGACTGGGGAGGCGATTCGACGTCGATAGGGAATGAGGCGACGAATGGCGATTTGATGGCGGAGATCGGTGACAGACGGAGGCGACGAACAGAGGAGACGAGGCAGAGGCAGATCGACGCGAATCGTTTGCGACGGCAGATCGAGGCGAATCGTTGTCATCTCCCGACTTCGGTTGCTCCAATTGACCGATTCACACCGGGACAGGGACTGGGACAACTGAAATGGAGATGGAGGCAGGTTTGGCCAAAAACGGGAAGGCGAAAAAACGGCAGAACAAAAAAGGGTAAATTTGGGAACAATGGTAAAAAGTGATGCTACATAAAACTTTGTGCCAAATCAAAACGTTTCAAACAACCCGGGACGGAGGGAGTATACCTTAAGAAATGAACAATACATTTTACAGGACTGCTATTGCATCTTGGATAACATATCTTATGAAATGAATATAATATTTTATAATACTATCACTATGTCTAAATAATAGTTTTTACAAAGTGAATAACATATTATAAAATAATATATTTGTATAAATGAAACATCACTTCTTATAAAAAGGATTAACTTTATTTACAAAATGTCATTTCTTACAAAACAACAATATATTATAGAACATTGTATTTTATTAAATAAAATAAGACTTCTTATTGAAAGGAATAACGTTACTTATGAAACATCATTTTCTTACCAAGTGAATGACATATTACAGAACAATAAATTTAGATGAATGAAACAACATTTCTTACTAAATGAAACAACAATATTTACGAACAATATTTTTTTATGAAATTCTTGTGACAAGTTAAGCCTTCGTTGCCATTTTCTCAAATTTTCTTTTCTTTTTTAAAACAATTGATAGTTCAGTATTCAATTTGAATGAAAATTTGTAGTGTGCAACGAGATTCGAATCATTCCAAGAGAAGTCCAAAGTAAGATGAAATTGCCAAACAACAAATTCAAGTTTCCCATGATAACTTCATATCGGCTAAGAAAAATATAAGTAGTCTAAATCAATTATTAAAACAGATCAAGAGGTAACCAAGAAGGCCTTGGGCTCGTCATCTATGGTAGAGAGGAGATCGAAGCATAAGAGATGGTTAGGGGATTTATGGGAAGCAGAAGCAAATATAAACTCCAACTGCACCACTAACATAGTGAATCACGAGAGTTGTATGTTCCTTTTCATATAATTCTTCCCCTTTGGAACCGAAATCTACTAGACCTCTGTTTGACAAGCAATAAGGATAGGAACCAAAATCAGATTGGCACCTTCTCCTAGCCAACCCGAGTGAGCTTATTGGTGGCATTGGAAAGCAAGACATCAATTGGGTGGGAAAGGTGCTTTGATAAAGAAACTAAGGGAAATGGATCTCATCAATGACAAGATTTGGTTCGACAACTTAGGATCACCATCAACTAGATTGGAGATGACGATGCGTCAGGTAAGGAAAATGCTCAAGGTAGCATAGCTAGAGATGAGCGATAGTGAGGCTAGGATCCTTAGCAACAAAGGAGGCAACGAAGAATGAGAATAGTGAAACAAAGAAGCCTCACGAGCAATTGGTCAGTGATTTAATGAGAAAGAGGTATCGTGACAAAAATCATAAATAATCCCAAAGTGTGATAAAGGAAGTGTAGGTTATTCTTAGGAAAAAAAATAGAAATAAAAAAAAAATAAAGTGATTTGTTGGACCGTAAAGCTTAACAATTCATTTTAACTTAAGTCAACTGACTTATTTTTATTAGTACATTTGTTTTACGTGAAACTAATTTTATTTAAAAGTTAATGTTATGTAAATGTAATAATTTATTTGAAAATAAAATTTCATAATGTTGTTAAATTTTTATGAATATTTATTTTCTAATGTCTTAAACTAAAAAAATTCATAAAAATTTAATAAGATTATAAATATTGTATTTTCAATGAATTATTATAATCACATGATATTAACTTTTAATTAAAATTAATTTTAAATAAAAAAATATAAGAGTAAAAATAAATTATTTTAAAGCCGATTAACTTAAATTAAAACGAATGGGTGAAATTACAAGAACTTGGAAACAAAAACAAGGCTCCGAAAGCGTGGATCCAAGGAGATCGCACCGTTTGCCCCCCCTGTGACTGATCGCACCATATCAGCGATGCGCCGTTCGCCGCCAGCCGCCTCTCCACCACTTCGTCACAGGCGTCGTTTTAATATCCTGTGAATGCTGGCGAGCATGAAACTATCACCGCCGCTTCTCGGAGTCCAACGGTCGCGATCGTCATGGTTAATTGCAGGTCAGACATCGCGGTCTTCGGCGGTCAAGTATTTTTTGTTCATTTTTTTTTTTCTGTGAGTTATTTTCGTTTTCCATTCGGCTGCGAGCTTCGATTTCTTTCATGCTTTCCGTTTTCTCGGCAATCAGATAAACAAGAGTGTAGATAGATAGGGTTTTCTATTGGCATTTTATAAGATTCATGACGCTGGAAATTAGAATTGATTGGATTGAAGTCATCCCCGCCAAAAAAATCAGAGTATTTTAGAATTTCCATTGATTCTGCCAATTTTCGCTCAATTTGTTCTTCTTATTCAGCTGGAAAAGCTGTTTTGATGAAGCCTTTCCGATTTAAAATATGTCATCTATCAGAAAAGTTATCTTTTCTACACAGAAAGAAAACAAGAATATAGCTGCACATCTATCAGAAAAAAAAAAAGGAAGAAGAAAAGAAAAGAAAAAGAACGTATCTGCACAAGAGCTGAATTAAAAAAGAACTGCAGGTGCTTGTGCAATTCCTTTCAATCGTCTCGATTTTTTTCATTTTATAATTATTCTTTTAATGTAAAAGGACTAGAGTTCTCTCATCCTAATTCATAGTACTGATTTTTTTCGGGTTTTCAAAATGCTAGGAGAGTTGCACAGACCCTTGGTTTGTACTGCACGAAAAGTTTCAGAAGAGGAGCATATATCCATAAAAGACATCATGAAGCTGTGTTCCCATCCTACCTGCATCAGTTATATGCACAGTACAGATTTTATTCAAGAGAACATTCACGTTTTATGCTGTACAAAGTGAAGGAAGAACTGTTGAAGAGTGGTTTGTCTAGGAGTTTCCATGCGTTCACTGCAAGCTCTAAGATTTCACATCATGCAGAGATCACATGGAAGATGGTTTCTCAATTTTGTGCTTGCCGCATGCCAGCTTGATCTCCGGTAGGTAAAATTGCTTGTGCAGTGAGCTTAGCTTTAACAAGGTCCAACTTGGTAGCTCCTGGTATTATTGCTGTTATAATCGGAGAGGTAGCATGGAGTCGTCGATCATGTGCAGATGCAGAAGCCTTTTGTTCAAAGGATACTCTTTATATGCAAGCAATAGATGGGCACATTTTGGTGACAGCCTTTTTATACTCAGTTGTCGAGGGGGTAATTTTGCTACTTAGAGCTATCTATCTCGCTGCTTTATTTTTTCCCTGTATAGCTCTGGCTCCGCTGGCTTATTCTCTTGGGATTGAGTTTAGGAGAACATGGCTTCATATGGTCCACCGTACACTGGAAAAGGCAGGACCAGCATTTATAAAATGGGGACAGTGGGCTGCAGCGAGGCCAGAAATCTTTCCCAGGGACTTGTGCTCTGAACTTTCAAAACTTCATTCAAAAGCGCCGTCACACAGTTTTTCTTTTACAAAGAAATCAATTGAAGCCGCTTTCGGACGAAAGCTAAATGAAATCTTTGGGAAGTTTGAAGAGAGACCTGTTGCCTCTGGAAGCATTGCTCAAGTCCATCTAGCTACTTTAAAATATAGGTATCCTGGTCGGGAGATGAAACCCATTGTAGTTGCTGTTAAAGTTCGGCATCCAGGAGTTGGTGAGGCAATTAGACGGGACTTTCTGATTATAAAGTTTGTAGCCAAAATATTGAAATTCATTCCTGGAGTAAGCTGGTTGAGATTAGATGAAAGCATACAGCAATTTGCTGTTTACATGATGTCTCAAGTTGATCTTTCTCGAGAAGCTGTTCAGTTAAGTCGTTTTATTTATAATTTTCGCAGTTGGAAGGATGTTTCATTTCCAAAGCCATTATACCCACTGGTGCATCCAGCAGTTCTGGTTGAGACTTATGAACAGGGTGAGAGTGTTATGTACTATGTTGATGAACTTGAAGGGCATGCTGGGATTAAAAGTGATCTCGCACGCATTGGGACACATGCTCTTTTAAAGATGCTTTTGGTGCGTTATTTTTTGTTCTCTTGTCCTTTGCCTGTCAGAACTCTTCTTTTATTTCAGAAGAATCTGTCAAGGAATCAAGGAGATGCCAAAAAATTTGACAATGACAAATAATCCGAAGTTTCAAATCATTCACTTCACTAATCAACAAGTTCTAAGAAGAGGAACGTGAAACATTATTTTCTAGTGTAAAGAGAGAACTTTCCTTCCCTTAGAAGCTCTTCGAATAAACTGTCATCAAACTCTCCAGAAAAAAGCAACTAAAGGAAGAACTTTTCGTTTATCCTTTTCAATCCACATAGTTGACCTAGTCATAATTTCTTAATTTGCCACATCTTTCATATTTCTCGCATATGCATTATAGAAACTTATTTTCATTGGTCCTTGCCTTTTCCTTCGTTACTGCATACAGCATAAGTGTCAATGGTCCTCAACCTTCTGTTCGACTTTTCAGTTCTTTTTTTTTAAAACTGGTTGTATATGCTGCCATTCTAGTGTTGCATTATGTCCTCTTTGATTTTTATTTGCCAATCTGAAAATAGCAAGATGGCATAAAAAAATGGTCTTTTAGGAAGAAATCCTGCATCAAATTGTTGAAAATGTAGCAGCTTTTTCATTTATGTTGCTTTCTGATTTTTAAATGGAAAAATTTCTGAGAACATGGTTTTTAGTTTCTACAAAGTAACTTGGTTTATTTTAGCATCAAACTGGTAGTAATTGCTAAACATGTGTATTAGCTGTTGTCGAGTTACCTAAAGAAAAGGAGAAAGAAATGATTTTCACACTTCTAGCTACTTATAGAATTGTATTAAAATTATTTACAAAGGGAATTTATGGAAATCCAGAAGGTAAAATAAAAAATATACTATTAAAATTTTAAAAATTTAAAGAAAGCAAAAAAAAAAAAAAAAAGGAAAATGAGCCACAACATAAGGAGCAAGAAACATCTGCTCTCACTTTTTGGGTCAACATAAGTACTGTAAACATAATTGCCTCTTCCTTTCCTTTGATGCCTTCAGCATTAATGTTCACCAGCAGCCACAACTTCATAAAGATTGATATCCTGACAATAAATTTATGTGTTCTGTTGGACATGTTAGAGTTGCAAGCTGACTTGATTGTGAAGTGTGTTGTTCAACTTTCTGTTTCTTGTAACTAGGAGCATCTTCTCTGTTTTCTACTGTAGCATTTGTGATTTATCATTTATTTTCTTCTGTAGGTAGATAATTTTGTTCATGCAGACATGCATCCTGGGAATATTCTTGTCCGCTTAGAACATGACAGGTTGTCACATAAACAGCTTTTCAGTTCAAAGCCTCACGTCATTCTCCTTGATGTGGGCTTGACAGCCGAACTTTCTAAGTTAGATCGTGTGAATATCCTTGAGTTTTTTAAGGCCGTTGTTCTTAGAGATGGTCGAGCCGCTGCAGAGTGCACCCTTAAGCTGTCTAAGCGGCAAAATTGCCCTGATCCAAAAGCTTTCATAAAGGTAACACATTTTCAGATTCTAAAAAGCTTCTCAACCTACATTGTGATTTTATTTCTCTTAGTGCTCATATATCTTTGTGAAGTGTGAATACACTATCTCATTTCATGTCATAAAGTCAAACAACTGGAATCTTGGGATATTGCCTTGTTCTCAGTTATATGTGCTGTTCTAGTTCTGTTATGTTAAACTACAATCCATTTTTGTCGTGCCAGTACTTTTTGTCTGAACAACAGAAAAAGAAGTTGGATACATACATAATTGCTTTAAATGATTATTGACTTCTACTAATGTATTCGAGATCTTTGTCTACTGAACAGGATGTTGAGAAGTCCTTTTATCGTTGGGATTGTAAGCCTGTTCCTCCTGGTGAATGCATACGAGAACTACTCGAGCACGTTAGGCGTCACAAGGTTAACATTGATGGCAACGTATGCACTGTAATGGTTACTACGCTGGTCCTTGAGGTAATGTTGATTTTTCAACTGATTCTGGTTTACCAACTTTTTGTGTAAAAGGCTACCCGTGGAATGTTTAAACACACACATAATGTTTTGGTCAAATCAATACAGTAGTGCCGTACATTTCAGCACCTGAAACGTACCAAGTCCATTATCCAGTTCAAATGTTGAATAGTTTTATCATCTGGAGAATAACTACATGGCATTATTATAACACTTGGTCGATTTCCAAGCATCTCTGCACAGTCCACTGGTAAGTGTAAAAATGTCATGTATCTTCTTGGAGTAGATACATTCAGGTAATTTTTGTTGAATGTATACTGCTTGTTGGTAGCAGATAATGGTACCCATTATTGAGCATTTGCATGAGTTAGATCCGGCGGTGCCTTTTAGAAGAAAATCATATTTGCTTATTCGGAACACGCTAAGGTAGATTATTTTCTCTTTTATTATCCAGGGATGGCAGCGAAAACTTGATCCAGCTTATAACGTGATGCACGCATGGCATACGTTGCTATTTAAAGCAGACATGGCCCAGTCTCTGATTCACACGATGGAAGGACTGATGGCTGCGTAATAGCAATCCCTTACAATCTTAACAAATTTGCATGCATCAAGCTCATGAGCCCTCCAATTTTGGTTCATTCCTCTCCCAAATATTTTACATGTTAAACTTCTGTTATAGGGTTTCTTTGTGAGGTACGTAAAGCCTTTTCTTTTGTGTAGGTTTGTAGCTTCCTAGATTAAGAGTCAGTTCATTTGCATTAGCTTCAATGTATTGTTGTACATTATTTTTATATAAAATAATTATTTGTCAAAATTATGAATTTATTGATACACTACACTTTAAGAAGTCCAAAAGTAATTCTATAATATTTTTTGTGAAAAACTATTTTATTAATTTTTCTTTTTAATCCAATGAATAAAAAAATTGATAAAAAATGCGTACTTTTTACCAAAAAAAATATGTATCTTAAGATTACTTTTTGAACTACTTAGCGTGCAAAGTTTCAATAAATTGAAAATTTTAGCAAATAATCATTTTATGTGAGAATAATTTGTTAAAGTTAATCAAAACTAACTTTTTGCCCCAAGCTTTGTCGTTGAGTGGGGTGTAGGCTGAAAATACAGTTGATAAGTAAGCACAGGTAATAGCAACTTTCTGCTTCATTTTGCGCAGCAAATAGACAAAGAAAATAAAGTCGTCTATCCATCTGAGTCCATCTGAGCTTGATGACAGTGAGGAAGATGGTTCAAGTTTAGCTTAGGTGGATGAATAAGAGTAGCTTCTTTCAAATACGGGTGCGGGAGGAAAAACTCGGAAGTAAAAAGGAAAACTTTGTTCCAAAAAGATTATATTTTGTCTTTTTTCGAAAAAGATTATATTTTGTCTTTTTTATTTTCATTATTTCTAACTGTTGTACAACAACAATGGTTTCGTTCATTTTGAGTGGGAAGGAAAAGGAGGAAAAAAGGTTAAAGAAAAACGATCACAAACGGTACCAGATTGTGTTCTGATTCCAGAACGGTTCATGAAACAAACTCTTTTTTTTACCCTTTTTCAAAAGGAAATGAGTGTTGGTTATAAAATTGTTGCTTTTCAATCCCTAGATTGACCAAATTTGGGGCTGAAACGAATCTTTACTAAAACCAAAAGGAACGTTTTACTAGTCTACAAAGCAAGCAAAAATAAACCAGTGCTCCGTCCATAGCCCTCAACATGATTCACAAAATGCAGCACAAAAAGCCGAGACACTCTCCAGAGAGCACAAGCAGAGATAGAACTTTCCATGAACATTCTCTTGGTGCCTGTTGGAAAATCTCACCTTGTCCAATGCTTTAACCACATTGAGCTTAGCCTTCCAGCCTCTTGAAAAAGTACAAGTACCCCATATCCTTCGGAGGGTTAACCGAAGCACCGACCTTGCTGTCGTTGAAAATAACCCATCGGCCATCCTTCAATATATGAGCAACATAGTGACCGCATTGAGTCGAGGTCCCCATGTGGCTCACTATTCCGAAAAGCTTGTATCCTGCATCAGGTTATCCAATCATTCACAAAAGGAAAGAAGTAGAACAGGATGAAAAGCAAGCAGAGGCAGCCACAAACTCAGATTCCCTGTTAGAAATAGAAGTAAATGCTAGATGGTCATCCATAAGGTTATGACCCAAGATAATAGATTGGAACTTGCCAAAAGACTCGACAGCGGGGCATAAAGATACGCCAATGAATTTGTGACTAGAATTGTCAGAAAAAGTTCAGAGTAACTCACTTCCTGCTCCGTCAGGGAGTCCAGTTTCAGCTGGGTTAGGTCTAGCCCCACTGGATGAGGTGGTAGTGTCCATCTCAGATGAGGCAGAGGCACCCGGATTACTAAAAATCCAGTCTGTTGCCTTTTCAATATCACCACCCTGCAAAACATGTGCAAAGATTAATTGCGAAATCTCACGCTGAACTATAAAATTTTGTTCAAAAGATGCAAAAAGGAATGAAAAGAAATTTATTGAGTTTTCTCCATGGAAAGAAGGCAGATAGGACTACCGAAGCCTTCAATGCCTTCCGAGCAATGTCTTCTTGGAAACCAAATGAGATCAACATATCAACTTTTGATTGATCAATGGAAGCCTCGGCACCTTTTTTGTTGTGGGAGATAGGAGTGTCAATATCTGAACGTAATTATTTGTCAAGACACAGCTAAATCGAAAATGGTAGCAGATATTAACAATCACTCAGCATCCATTTACCTGGATCATCCATATGCGAAAGTAACCAATTCATTGCCTCTTCCACACCAGCATTTGAGGTATTTATTGCAGCCTTCTGACAATGGAGTTGACTGAAACCCATAGAAACAAGCTGTGAAACAATATCTTCATTGGCTGTGGGCTGGCTTGATTCCGACTCGCCCTCAGGACCTGTACAGTGGAGACAACACTTCAAAAATAGAAAAAGGTGAAAAGGGAAAAAAACATTTTCATACTCGTATCTTACAAAATACACAGCACCAGCATCACAACATAAGTTGGTTTACAACTTACACCTAGGTGCTGAAACCTGACAGATGAGCAAAAGAGTAAATGTCACAACATATTTCTGACTTGAACAACTTTCTACCTCCTAATAGTTCATATCCTGAAGGTGGTGGCTAGCTTAGCTGATAAAGATTTGAGTTTTGAGATCAAAGTTCTACGATCCAATCTTGCCTTTACCAAGGAGAGGAGTTAAGGGAAGGGAGAGAGCTCCTCCCATGTGTAGCCAAACTAACCCAAAAAGAATAGTTACTTTAACTTCTTATCTTATGCTCTAGTACACTAAGGAAGGTTTTTCCTCCTGGACAACTGACAGACCCAAGACCAAGGGGACAAAGATATAGCTCACGCCAAGTCCCTAAGAGAAGGTTTCTCTAACTTCATAGACAATCCAACAGCATCAGATTCATTATGGAAGCACAGACAACCTTCCAAGGTGTTGACAAGATTTCAGAGGAAAATGATAAAGATATCGAGACATCAAGCTAAGTTAAAGGGTTCTCTTGACAGTAAACATACACATTTGTATGGGTACATGTCTGTGTACTCTATCTAAATGCGAATGGATGCTTGTGCATGCATTTGTAATGTAATGAAGTAGCCCATCTTGGAAATGGATCACACTGGCAGTTTCCTCGAGGCCAGTAATTTAACATGTCCTCACTCATATAACATCAGGAACCAGAGTAAAGCAAGAAGATATCACGTACCACCATCTGGAAGCAGCTCTTCCCCAGGTTGAAGGCCTTTGCTGCGCATGTGACAGATATCTATGATATCAGGCACATCGATGTAGACATCTGCAAGAAAAAGTCCAAGTATCAACATTTATAATACAATCTAATGGAAGAGAACTTAACTAGTATGAAAGAAGAAAATGCCTTCTCAGAGAGGTTACTTATAACTAAGCCAAAAAGGGAAAACAATGAAGCCATGAAAACTTACCAAGCTTTTTTGGCACCCAACCAGCTTCCATTACAAACTTCCGCATGTGCAGCACTAAATAGTCAGGGAAAGAAGTAAAACCAGCAGTCCTGCAATTGAAACCACAAGGAAGGAAATAAGACTTCGCTGCTACAAGCAGAACCATAATATTTCTAAGCCCAGCACAAAAATTACAAAATCACCATCAAGTTAGCCTTATCCACTATCATGTCAAAAATTGTCCTTTTCCGTTCATTGTCACATGGCTTGGTTATTGCTGAATAGATTGCTTTAACCATGCTGCAGGCAATAGGATCATTTTAAAAATTTATGGTTTTAGATGCAGGCAAAAGGTTTATATGTGGCAAGTTCTGAAAGGACCTATATTTGCATCAGATTTGACTTATTTAGAAGGTAAGAAATGATAGGTTTCATAACAATAAGGCACCTATAACCTATTCTATGCATCACGGGTCTATGGTTCAATGTTTTGCCTCATTATTATTATTCTATATAAGATTCTTTATTCTGTCCAAACTAAAATAATAACATGAGGAGGAGGAGGAGGAAGAGATTTGGTTGCCCAGAATACCGGTATCTAATCCATTAAATCATCACATTAGTGTAATCCCCAGTTTGAAAATTGGATGACCAAATATAATCAGGAAAACAGATCAGAATTTTATGTAGAATTGAAAAGTAAGATTAAAACATTACCAAAACACAAAAGGATATATAGTGACAGCTCAGATAAATGTTGGATGGGAGTCTATTCCCAGACCTATATAAGACCTCATAATGAGTGGGATTGTGACATGTATCCTCTTCGCCAACAAATACACACACAAATTCAAAGAAATAAAAATTAAAACTAAGAAATAAAAATAAACATTGCCATACACACAGATGAAGAAACCTACAACAACGGATGGTTTGCCTCATTATTGTTTACAGCTTCAAGCTGTTATATGGCGGTTTTGATTTACACAGGCATGCAGCACCTATACTTCATCTTTCAGCACTTCTAGTCCTCTCAATGATTTTCTGTCATCTTAGTATATACTTCATGATTGTTTACGGAATTAGCACTTCTATATCCTGAAAGGAAATGAAATACTTACTTTATTGCTGTTGTTTTAGCCTTCAAAGCAGAGCTATAAAAGTCATTTATCTCCTCTGGAGCCGAAAAACTGGCTAGGCAGGCTTCTAGAGGTACCCTCGGGCGTACGATTGTATCACTGGATATGGTAGACAATTTCACTGAGAAAGAAAACAAGTTCAGCAAGTAATTGAAAATTCAGAAGCAAGCAATTGTGCATACATATCCTTCCCCTCAGAATTTTTTTCTGCCTTCATCTTTTGAAAAGCCCCTAGCTCTTCTGAAAAAACAAAGAGAAGAATTATTAGCAGAAAATCTTGATACCGTAGCAAGAAAGACATGAATGTATATGAAAGGTGTGGGTACACGTAAAACAACTAAGACAGACCTTTATTAGTTGCTTCTTGCAATGGAATATTCAAAGAAAGAATGCTATCAAGCCTTCTATTATAGGCAACTTTCCCAGATGGACATAAAATGCGCTCTTCAACTCCAAATTTGAAACACTTTGTTGGATCCAACTCAGGTCTTGAGGCATTAGAACGTTCAACTTGGTCAATAAAATGAAGAAAGAACTCCAACGCATCCTAGAGAAAATTTGAAGTTCAAAGTTCCATGTGAGGAAATGGCCACGAATTGTGTATTTACAAGAAAGAAAACACAACATTCACTGGCTGTTGAATGATACTGCAGTTATATACTCTGTCCATCCCATGTTAATTGTCTGCATTCCCTTTTTGAGATGTCCCAAAAAGTGTTCACTTTCATATATAATTAGCTTCCAGATCTACCCCTAGAAAACTTTGAGCATTTTCAAAGTGGATTTTTTTTCATTGGCTCAAAGTGGAAAATAAAATGGAACTGACAGAGTAATGACACATGCCAGTTTATTTTCTCTATACAAAGGAGAAACGCCAATTATGTAAGAAACTGAATTTCATGACATTACCCTTGAGAACAAAATACAAACATACCTGCTGCCTCATGGTAGAAAATTCAGGGTGGCTGGAAGCAATAACTGCTTTGAACATGCGAGGGGGAATGCCCTCCTGTTTCTAATATTTCCAAAAAGCACGGATAGAAAGTTAATAAACTTCATTGATTATCATCAGACTAAAACAACGACACATACAAATAAATGATGAAACACACTAAAATATTTCAAAGGACCTTATAGTGAACAACAGTTCAAGTCCTCTCAGAAATTAAAGGTTCTTCCTCTCAAAAATTAAAGGTTCTTCAAACACAATACACATTACATGATGCAGTAGGCAAATCCGCCAGGATTAAATAGAACTTCCAAATAAGAAAGATAACCAATACAGAACTTACAGGATCTGTGGCCGTAGATGCAGCATCACCCTCTTTCTGGATGAACAACAAAGGACATATGAACAAAACAGAGCAAGCTACAAATGATCAAGGAAACAGTTGGTATTGTTGTCATACCTCTGATGCTGGAACTGAGTATTTTCCAGAAAGCAAACCATGAGCCAGCTTTGTTCTGCCACACAATTATAAAATTTCACCATAAACATGGCTGACACTAATCCAACCATTAATTTTAGTTCCTTCTCTTAATTAGTTGCATGCAAATTTAGTAAGTACTGATGAACTTAAAAAGAGCATGAGTTACAAGAGAGGAAATAAAAAACATAATAAAATAAAATAAAGATCAACAAAAATCATTATCGACTACATTACATAAGATCTGCGTTCCCTGAGATCTTTTGTCAAGAACTCAAGTGGTATATGAATCACTGTAAACAACTGACGGGAACAACTTTCTAGTAAAGCAAATAAGCCGGGTTGTTGGTGACTTACAACTGCATATTCAAGTCAACGGTTGGATCAGCAGGGGCCATCTCAAAAGCCTTTTTTAAGCTTTGGTTGGTATAATATCTAATGACATTAGTCAACATGGCGACCAAATAAGCAAAAACAATAACAGCAGCTGAAGAAGTGCACACAAGTATCAAAACAGATTAACATTGTAAGTTTGTAACCATACTGAGCACAAAAGGAATCCGTTGAGAAGACAACTTGCATGGTTGAAGCCAAGTAGCAACTGCAGGAGAAACCACTCAAACAGTAAGTATGATAAAAGGGGAAAAAATACCACTGTAAATGTGCAACCGGAAGAGTCAATAATACCTGTTCCCTAGATTAACAAGGCCTGTAAAACCTGGCCCATAAATAGGCTCCATTTCCTTCCCACTCTCTTGAATGCGATTCCAGTCAAAGTTGGCATTTTGGTCAAGCTCCCTTTCAGCAGTTGTCATTTCTGTCTGAAAAGGAAAACCATCTTCATTCTTAAAGCTCTCATTTTTATCCAATTTTTCATTTTGTAATATTTGTGCTTAACATATATTCCAAATCCAATCCTCCCTGACAAATATGAATTGGTCCAATAACTATTTCTAATATGGTATAACACTTTTTCATTCAATCATTTAGCCTATTGCCACAACAAAAATGTGTGTCACAGTCACTCTACAGGAAGTGCGGAAGAAGCCAATACCGAAAAGAGAAAACCAACTGAATTCTACATTACATAGTAGTAGTAACCAGGACATAATACACTATTATTTCATCAAAAAAGGGCACATGCTACAGATCACTCAAAAAATTTTCCGTCATTGAAGCATAGCTTGGATCATTGTTACCCATAGTGAAGCAGTAGCATGGATTTAAAGGACTATGCTTTCCCACAAATTCATAAAATGAATTCAAAGCCAAGTGTACCATCCCATCTAGATTTTACAACAGCTTGTTTATCATAGGCCATAGTTTCCACCTCATTTTCCAATAAAAATTAGCATTTGATAAATTGCAATGAGTTTCATATATTTTCCTTTGTGAGTAGGCTAAAAAACAGAGAGAGAGCGAGAGAGAGAGAGGGAGAGGGAGGAAGGGAGACATGAAGAATCAGCCAAAAGCATTAAAATTGATGAATATATCATCGAGCAGAAATCTAAATCTTGTTAATTTCACAGAATGAATCTCTTAACACATAAAAAAGGAAAAAATAATTAAAAAAGGGGAAACAATAACCTTTTGCAGCGAGGAGAAATCGATGCCAAAAAAAGCAAGATGCTGTGCCAAAAGTGGATCTATGACACTATCATCCTCTGGATAAGAGAAAACATCTGAACTGGCACAATAAGTTATCATTGTAAGTTTTGAGAATATTCAAATGCTATAATAAGACAGCCAAAAAAATCACATATTCATCAGTAAGGACAGCCAAACACTCAATAAATATATTGATAAATCAACTTATCTTATCCCAACCCAATTAGGGCTGGGGATGAAAATCCTGTGTCATCATTCCACCCAATTGGAGGTAACTCTCCCAAGAGTTTTAATAAAATCTTGTGTCCCCATTATATTTTGTCTACCTTGTAGTATAAAACCCCAGACTCTTTTCTTAACTCAACTCCTGTATTTAACAACAGGTAAATCTCTTGCTCCAGACTGATCATCCAGCACACAGTTCCCTTATTTCATTCCTATTTGAGATTACTTACCCTACCTCCTAGTCCCTCGGTCCCAAATTATTTCTCCACATTTCCTTTTCTAGTTGTTCCATTTTTATTGCCCATTTCTATAGTTGGAAAATCTAGTTTAGTTCCATGACCATTATATCCATAACTCGTTGCATTAGAAAAGATGAATCGCAAAACACGAAGATATTAAATAAGAAGTAAGATTGATATGATATTCACTTTGAACAATAAAAGATTGCATTTGTTGTGAGTTTCATAAACCATGAGCTTTGCTCTAGTGGACACATATTTTGGGACGGAAGGAGTATAGACCACACATAAGATAATTTTCTGCATGGTATTGTCATGCATCCATCCTAATATCCACATTTCACCAAAACCCATTTTAGTTAAACGTTTCCAAATTGGCAAAGACTCGGTCTCCTGTATCATAGCTGGTCCTATGGCTGTTCTATAATTTATTTTCTTTTTCTAGTATTATTTTGCTATTATAACAAAAAAAACTACCAGTTTATATCTAAGAGAAACCAAATGCAACTTTTTCAACATAAAAATCATTGTAAAATCCAAGGAAGTCATGCATACAAATAGATACCAAAGACTCAAGAAATGTCCCCTGAGCAACCCATTTTTCTCATCATTCCTGAAGAATGAGAATGCCATATAGTCAGTAGGTTATGTTTCAGCCCCATTCTCATTGGTAAGAGGGCAAAATATTTATGTCCATCAAAGGAAGTGACATACCCAAACTGATATTCAGAGATCCGTAACATACTAAAAGTAGGTTAATTTTATCATCATTTTCAAAAGGAGACCACATATTGTATCCAGTATGCTTCCATTTTGTTGCTCCATAAAAGTTCAAACTGATGCAACTCGTAGGATCAGATTGCACGACATTTGGAGTAAAAAAAATCATCCAAGACCCAAACAATCTCTTTTGACGTAGGACTTCCTCTAATAAAATTTTCTTGCGTCCCAAAACAAACGGTGTCAACACTCATAAGTTCTTTCCAACTCCCACACATAGCACATAAACCAACTATCTATGTCATGCACATGAAGAGCAAGTGAATGAAAGGAAACACAAACTAACCATGGTAACATGGCACAACATCATAAAATTGTACTCCCCCATCCCATATCCATTGAAACATCTAGTTTGACATGGAGATTAAGAAAGCGGAAAATTTTGTGTTTTTTCCACTTTTGCCTTTAGCTTTTTGCATGTAAATCAAGAAAGTTGGAAAAGTGAATATTGAAGTGATAGTTTGAAAGGTAATATAGTAAAGTAATTTATTAAATATGGACATGTTGCAAAGATTTGGAACAGCCCAAAATAGAATATGTTGCAATAGTTTTGGGACGGAGGGCGTATGATTAAAAAATCCCATGTGTTCAGAAAAGGGGAGTTATCAATTAGTACTCCCTTCATCCTAAACTCAACACTCCATTACTTTTTGCACGTACTTTAAGATCATCTTCCTTTTTATCATAGAAACCAGTTATTTGGATTTTAGATTCAAATGAAAAGCCTTCTGAATGTCCACAAATTTAGATGATATTTTCTATAAAATTTTCATTGTATAAAAATAGATAAAAACAAGTTTCCAAAAGAAATTGATCATATTTAGGGACAGCAAAGACAGGAAAGAGGAGCAATGTGTTTCGGACATAGGCAACAAAAAACTAGTATAAATGGTTCCATATTGCAATAAAATCATACTAAAAAGTATCAGCCAAGAAAGCATCGTTCTACTACGAACAGTTACCACTTGCCAGTACTTCGCATATTAACTCAGTGCTTCCAATAAAAATAACAAACAAAAAGCACTGCTATAAGAGTAAATGATATTTTCTACCTAAATGGAAAGGTCAAGTTAAAACACTAGCAGTCAAAACAATTATGGATAATCGGTAAGGTAATACTAGTAGTATTAGCCTAATCAATCAATACTAGTGTATGGTACAAAAAGCATTTTGAAATGATCAAAGATCATGACGCAGTACCTGCTGCTTCCAGATCAGCAGTAATTGTACCAAGCTTTACAGCAAGAGGGTATCCAGTCTCGTTGTAATGGTCAATGGCATGGTTATTCCCACCACTTCCATCCCAGTTCCTTCGCCCACATAGGATCAAGCCATCAGTAAGATTCAGCCAGAGATTCTCCCTTTTATCACACTTTGCGCATTTCCATCCAGATGGAGGAACAATAATGCCATTGTCAATTTGCAGCAAATTCATTGCATATGCACTGACTTGCTTCTTGTCAGCAGTCCAGGCTGCAACTTGCTCTTTGCGCTCAGCACCCTCAGCCAATAAAATAGCATCAACAGCTAACCTCACCTGCAGAAATAATACAGGTTCTTGTGAAGATGGAAATTTTATCCACAAACAAATACAGATACATGAAGCAAAGAATAGGCTGCACCTTCTCTGGCAACTGAACAGACGGAAATGGAAGTGTCACATAATCAGGCAATATGATAATGTTGTGAGTTTCTTCATACTCCACCTCATTGCTGTCAAATCCCCCTTCGGCACCTGAAAATGAAAATGTTTTGCATAAGTATAATTGACGTGCATCACCTAAAGCCAAAAGTCTCATGGCCTAGAACAATGCCACCATAATCGTCAACCCAAGTAAAACTCATCACCTAAATCAAATTCTCCCCTATACAGAAAACAATCGGTTAAAGTACCTATTGCCAAAAGAGTCGGTTTCTTGAGAGGCCTATCCTCGGATACGACTTTTCTTGTTTGCTTTAGATGCAAATAAACCGGGTTCCCAGTCTTCTCATAGTTCCAGCCCACATAATCCTTCCCAAAAGCAAGAAACGTATTCATGTCAATGAACAACCCACCATCGGACCTCTGCATTTTCAACCAAAAAAAAAAAAAGTTCAGCATCCAAAAAAAGGGACATATAAAACCCAAATTGCACCAGGTAACAACCACATAGCCGGCAGCTCCACACAATTCCTAGTCCGGCGGAAGTAACGAAAGTATCAAGAGACAAGAATTCAACAAATTCGTTCGGTTTTAGATTCCGGTTTCGGAGAAGAAAGTTTACCGGAGTATCGAAGGAGACGCAGCATTCATGCTTGTAGATGCGGTTGGTCGGCTCGGGGATCCGAACCCGAGAGAGGTTGGATCGGAGCAGCTCCATCGGGTATTCGGTCTCCATCTCCGAAGCAGAGACAAGAGAGAGAGGGACTGGTTTAAACCTAGAGAGAGAGAGAGAGAGAGAGAGAGAGAGAGGAAACCGCAAGAAGTCTTGGTCTGGGAAGATTTTATGGAGTAAAGAGCACGTCTTTTGTGTTTTGAAAATGGTCTTCTCTGTCTCTGTACTGACGAGTTTCAAGCCATTTCTGCTGTGGACCTAGCAAGGGTTTTTCCACGGCTTTCTTGTTTCTCTTTTCTTTTTCTTTTTCTTTTTCTTTTTTTTTTAGGGAAAAAAAATGGTATTTTGAACTTTCTCTTTTGCTTTGTTATATTCTTTTCACTTTTCTTACCTAAAGAAGAAGAGTGAAACTAATTGTGCAAAAGAAAAAGAGATAATGCTTTTGGCGATCTTTTTTTTTTTTGAATAGATAAGTAATTATAGAAAAAGCCAAGGTTTTCCACTATGTAGGAAAATCAACCCAATTTAGCTGAGAATTTTATAAAGTGATTAGATGTGTTTATTCCTATATAGTACAATTATTCAAATAATTATTAAGTAAACAAAGTATTAACTTTCATCTTTCCTGGATAAAAATAAATAAATAACATTTGTTAAGGACAAACAAAATGTAGAAAAAATTCATAAAAATTTAATAAAATCATGAAAATTTTACTTCAAATGGAGTATTACACCTACATAATATTATCCTTATAATAAAATTGGTTCTAGGGGAAAATATGTAAAAATAAAAATAAATTATTTTGAATTAAATTAACTTAAGTTAAAATGAATTGGATGTTAAATTATTAACTATTGTATCATTAAAGGTATTCTATGAGAACACACATATATATAGGAGTGACCTAAGTTGCATAAAGTAGGAGCGGGAGCAAGAGCGCGAATTCGTTAAACTTTAAAAAAAAATAAAGAGCAAGAATGGCTTGAAAGCATTATATATATGAATAAAATGTTAAATGCAGATATAACAAGTAAATGAATATCCTACTGTGACAAAAGATAATTCCATAACATGTAATAATAAGTATCAAACTTAAGTTTAAAAACTAGACCAAATTCGACGACTATCCTAAGAGTAGAAAAAACAACTAATTATTTTTAGGTCTTTTACTATGGGCTATTTCTTCTTTACGCACTTGAGACAAGTCAGATTGTACTTGATTGGAACTTGATAGGATCATCATATCCATAAAGAAATGTGTGATCTTTTCTATGAATTGCCTCCATGTCATTGTCTAGGATATCATCATATGTAAAATCATCTCAACCATTATAAGATGATTCATAATCTTCTCTGTAACGTGTCAATAATCTATTATTGTAGTGAACATATACCAATGATTCAGCTCGATCTACATTCAACCTGTTTCTCTTCACATTTGTGAATATATGAATGTATGCTCTAAACTCTCTCAACACATGAAGTATTAACACTTTAAGAGAGAACTTTGATCGCTAGATTATATAATTCAGGAATAGCCATACCATACAAGTTCCACCAAGCAATAGCACTCATCATTTTTCTATCTTCAATAGCTTGAGGTCAAGCAAATACTCCTCCATCACTTATAAAGTCACCAAGCTGTTGACAAAAAAATGATGTCTCTCTCAAATCATGAACTAGTCGATCAACCACATTGAAATAAGTCCCTAAAAATGTTACAGTAAATTATTATTATTAGTTATAATAGAAAAAATAAACTACATGATGAACACATAACATAAATTTGACCAAAACAATTAGACATACCTTGCACACATGGATTGGCATGAAGCTTGATCCTCTTCCTTCCACAAGGACCTAATTTTCGCAGCCATGCTTGTGAGTAATAAAATAGTGCAAGTACATAAATAAGTGTGTGTAATGACAAATTCATTTTTCTCCATCGTTCAAAAACCAAATTTTCCACAGTTCTGTACAAAACAATGTCATTTTGTAAAACTTCTTCAACAGAACATATCATATCTTCTATTCTTTGATATACCTCCCCAACAACTGTTTTATTAGAGTCACAAAAGTGATTCATATTCCAAATTGGTTTTGTGACAAACACTATGAATTTCACTTATCTCCAAAACTCATCATCTAGCACCACTTTTTTAACTTGATCATGCTCCAAATTTCATCTAAATTTGCCTTTTTTAATGTCTTCCCACTCCTCATTCAAATCCATGCTTATCAAAGCATTTTTCACTCGAATAAGGCGATCTAATACCGCATAATGATGGCCAAATTTGGTCTTTTTCACTTGAATCACATCCAATGCTGAAAAAATTCTGAAGATATGTAGCACAAAAGTATGATTCTTTATATAGTTCACCATTTTTTTTTCCTTTTCATAACAATCATTTAAAAATGATAAGCCTGGATTAGATGACTTGGCAAGATCTTTCATAAGAAGACTAAGTGTATAAGCCATACAACCAGACCAAAGAATATGAGGATGCCTAGCTTGAATGATATCTCTATTCAATAGCCTTAAGCAAAATATCAGCAATGAACTGAGCATTTTTCTCATCACCTGAACAATGAATAGCATTCAAAAATATAGCTCTTTCTCCTAAAATAGCCAAAACATTTATCAATTGTTGGTTTTTTATATTGGATCAACCATCTGAAACTACTAAAACTCCATACTGAGGCCATTGTTCCTTAATAAGAATTAAAGCACGATCAATTTTCATCATTTATTTGTCAAGTAAGATGGTCCTTATTTTCTCATAATTTGGAGGCTTATATCCTTTAGGAGCTTCATTTATTGCTCTAACAACATCAACCCAAGATGGAGATATTGCAGTGTTAAAAGGGATTCCACAACCATAAAAATACCTAACAATTATACCATCAGTTTTTTCTCTGGAAGATAACTTAAACAATTCTCCAATATGCTTTGTTCCATGTTCATGTGCCGTGCTCATATCACGTGTTGGTGGAACAATAGGTAGACTGGGAAGATGGGTCTTACAGGTGCTACTTCCAAAAAGTTTTTGAGCCTCATCCTCTTCTTTTTTCAGTTGACCTCTTTCATGTTTTGTTATTTTATTGCAAATAGCAATCCCTTGAACTCGTTGTCCAGGTAATAGTCCAATTCAATAAGCTCTTATACAAGAGTAGATTCCCGTATAAGGTTCTGGTTTGCAACCAAAATTACATATCCACTTGTCCTTTTTATTCTCAATGTATGTCACATACCTTCTCAAAGATGTAAAGCTCAATTCTTTGCATTGGTTGTCAGTGTCTCCAACTGAATCTTTTCTTGATTGTGAATCTCCTCTTTGTTCATTGTAATTTTCTTCCATTGTAGCTACAAATAAGAAATAAGAGGATTTAATCAAGATGGAATAAACCGAGAAATTATTGAACAATTCATGCTCATGAGTTACTTTATGTATGTGTGGGGAGAAATTGAAATAACACTTCAACAAAAATTCCAAGATGGCATGGGCCATGGCTCGATGCAATTAGAATTACTGAAAAGATGATAATGAATGAGGTGAGTAGGAGTACTAAATACTCAGGTTTCTTTCTTAACTGCTCTTTTTTGACGATGTAATTGATTGAACTGAATTGATTAATGGGAACATAAGCAAGATATCTTATTATTATCACACAATAACAAAGACTATACAGCCTACTGTCTACCACGCACGAACAAACAGGTATCTCACTCTCAGCTTCATGAATCACGCAAAAACCAAGCCATGATTCTTCTTTCACACAAAAACAAAGATCATATAAGCTTTCCATGCTCGAACAAATAGAGACCATGTATTTCTTTATGGATCACACAAAAATAGAGGCTAAATTCTTCTATCACACACAAATGGAGGCCATTGTTAATTATTTCAGGAAACGACTCACCAGTAAGTGTTTGTTGCTGCGGTTGCCCACTCTCGATTTTTTGCTGCTGTCGAATTACTCTGCTACACAACTGTAGTTGCTACTGCGGAACTGGAATTGCTTGGCGACACTGCGATGATGTCTTGTTTATTCCTTTAACCTTGAATGTCAAAATACGATTTGATTTGAAGGCCAATTTTTTTTTTGTTTTTAGGGTTTTTATCTCTGAGTATGTTATTTGAGTAAGAAGAAGATACACAGAATAAAAAAAAAGCTAAACCGACAAATCATGAATTCACGTCAGAACTTAATAGCTAAAGTTGAAAATTTGACTACAACTAAAATTCGCGAATTCCAATTAACAAAACGCGCTTTCAATTTTGTTAGAGTGTGAATTGATGACGATTTTGCGCTTAACGTGCTCTGAAGTCTGGAGCGTTTATGGAGGAGGCGTTTTTATGTAACTAAGGGAGTGACTATATGGGTTGGTTCAGTTTTCTAATAGAATTGAACCAACTCAAAATAGTAATAGTTCCAAAAAAATCATACCCAACCTGAGAACTAAGAACTGAGTAAAATTAGAACTATGGGTCTGGGTTTTTCAATTCTAGTACTCGGGTTTTTCAATTTCTATCATATAGATATAATAATTAATAACTTTGTAATTAAACAAAATTGCATCCACAACCAATTTAAGAAATATTGAACATAATACATAACTTAATCCACATTTAAGTATACATATGTTCTTCATATATGAGCAACTTAATAATATCATAATTTTTAAAGTACATGTTTAAATGTACATGTTGATGCCTAAATATATGAGCTATTTATTTAATAATATATACGTTTAAATGTACATGTTCAAACATAAAGTAATTTAATAATATTGTAATTTTTATTATATATCTATACATATGTCTTGAGTTCGGTTCCACTTCGAATTGCTTCCATATAGAATCAAAGCCAACTCGAAATTGATGGTTCCCCTAGATGCAAAACCAACCTACAAATTATAATCTATTTTTACCAACCCAACCCAGTAAAGGTGGCTTGAACTGGGTTTCGGTTTTAATAGACCCACACTTAGCCCTGTATACATATATACTAAGATCAAATTGCATCTTTAGTCTTGAGCCTTTTAGGGTGATTGCATATTCATCCTAAACTTTTGGTCCATTATGTTGGTAGTGCCCAACCATTATAAATAGTCCAAATTAGCCATTTGAGTTAAGCCAGCTATTAAGTTGGATAGAAAATGCTATGATAATAATTTGTATGGACAAAACCTTAGTTAAGTTTCCAAAAATTGTGTGCCAGAAAATTTAAAAATCATCTTCGTATTGCTTAACCTATATTTTTTATTTGATAAAGTTTCATTTAATTTGTGTTTGATTTTTAAATTTTTCTTATATCTACATTTTTTTAGGTTACCAACTAGCTAAAAAAACACTAATTTAAACTATCAATTTACCCTTCGATGTTTTTTGTTTAAAAGATAAACCTACAATTTTATTTGTTTTTATTGCCAAAAAAAATTTAACAAACCCCACCTCTATTGGTTACTGAGTAGGTGATGCAGCATTTTTTTCACTTCAATAGGAAATATTAAACACCTTAAGAACCATTTTGAAACAGTTTATTAAGGATTGTGGTTACCGGTACCATGCAACAAACCAAAGTTCTGGGACGGATTGCAATGGCACTAAAAGGCTTGGGACCAATTGCACAGGAATCAATTGATCTTAAACTAGCTAAATTACATGGGTGGTCTTAAACCTTTCCAGATCATTTCAAATCTGTCCCAAACAAAAATTTTTCTCATATTTGTTGGAATGCTATCAAAAGCTTTTTAAATTATTCATTTACCATTTAAGGATGGAAAATGTTAAAATGGATAGAAATATATATAGTAATCCAAGATCTTTCCCTTGAATTTTATAAACTTGAACACATGAACCCGTGGGCTTTATCTAAAGATATAATTCCATCATTCATAATTGGATCTATGTGTACACAAAAGTAAAACTATCATAAAACAAATATCTAAAATTTAATATGAATCGGCATTAACCTAATATATGTCTAATGATAAGAAAAGGTTTCATTTATATTGATCGTGGGAATTGCACAAAAAAAAGATACTCATAACCTTTCTTGACTATAAGTAGCCATTGTCCTTTCTCAAAACCTCACATATTGTCTTTACTTGACAGACTCCCCCCATTCCAAAAGTCTAACATAACATGTTATTCATAGGTGCAACCTAAACTAAGAAATAAAATCAAACTCCAATTATGACTTAACCAAACTTCCTCCCCAAGAAAAACAAAGAATTGCACATAACATAATCCAAACTTCCACAAATAGCGAGCAACATTAATCTTCGAAATCAATCTTCTCAGTCATTTTGGCCATCTATCCAAAAGCCTTTTGGGTTTGAGTTAATAAGTCCAGATATCTCCACATTTGCTCAAATTTTTCCAAACACAAACATACACTTGGTAACTATGAACAAACAATACAACCGTGAATCACAAACACTACGAAGATACAAACACAACAATGAATGAAAACGATGACAAGCAATAACATGGGCATTACTCTAAAGTCTAAATGATAATATCATGAACACAATTTTCAATCTTTAAGTTTGTACTGAACTATCGGTACCATAGACTGCTGCCATATCATATATCATATATCATATTAAACCTCGAGTGCCTCATGGCTTTAAATTCACATGTTCCATAATATGATTTTCTAGGCTCCATGACACACAAAACTTCATCACACTACAAAGCCAACAAGCCACTGCACCTAGGATAATTCACTGGGCTTTGCTATGCCATGAACTATCTTCAAACTTTACAACATCTTAAAAACACATGCTCCACCATGGCCTAATCGAACCATACAATTTACCATGATCTAACTATATGCTCTTGTACCACCTATTGGGAAAAAAAAATTCTTAATCACCTACCATACATACGTAAAAGCAACAACATTACCAACAAATACATAACAATTTACCGTGACTTAGCTCTAAACTAGTTTATGTCGACAAATGAGAGAAAATACTCTTGATATTGACAGTGAAAATTACCAAAAAAAAAAGCTCATAACCTATGTCGACTATAAGCCATTCTCCTCTTGAAACTCCACATATTGTGTTCACTGGGCAAACTTTTTTTCATACCCACAACTCCTATATAACATTATAAGTCATACACACGACCTAAACCACATTAAAGTAGGAAACAAAATCAAACTCTAACTATTACTAAAAAAACCTCCTCTCAAGCACAACAAAAATCCACGCATTGCACTCTCAAACCATAAATAACAAGCAACATTAATGTTCATATTCTCAAATAATTTGACCATCTCTCCAAAACCAACACAAAGCAAACTGTTAGAACCAGCTTGAAAAATTGGTAAGACACTGACTCTTCCCGCAACACAGATGGGGCTCAAGTGCTTGTACCCCCTTCCTCACATATGCCTCATCTATGATTCCCTGGGCCCTAATACACAGCAAATATGCAAAATTTTATCACATTGTAAACCAAACAATTACTCTACATAGGATGATTCCCTAAGCATCACCTTGTTATGAATCTATCATTAATCTATATGCTCCTCCCTGCTAGGAATGAACCACATGTTCCACCACACCAAGATCGTACCACACACTCCGACTCCTCTTATTGAAAAAAATTCTCCAAATACTCATCACGCATAACGAAAGAAAAAAACATGATAAAAAACATTCACACATAATCTTGACTAGCCAACATTTATAAATGAAAGAAAGCCCCATTAGTATTAACAATAAGAATTACAAAAAGATTTTCACTCATAATTTCTTTCAACTATAAGTCACTCTCCTTTCTTAAAACTTCACATATTCACATGGCAAACTCTCCCTCATATCTAAAGCTTTAACACAATGTGTCTATTTATAGGACATACTCAAACATAAACAAAACAAGGAAACTAATAACTAATTTGTATTAACTTAAGTCAACTTAATATTTAATATTTTTTTATTTAAATTTTTTTTTTTTTGTGAAATTGGTTGTGGTATTCAACTCAATATATCTATGATTTAAAGTGTGTGTATACCTAGTGATATTGGCAATAGTCCGAGTCTCAAATCATAAGGATATCAAATAAACAACACTCTCGCTCGATCATGTTAGCTAGCGTTTTCTTTTATTTTTTCTCCATTTGTGCCCCATCATCTACAAGACAAACAATAGGACTAGGCTAAGTGCAAAACAATCTTCAAAGCAGTTTGTTCACATTTATGAGATTAATTTGATCCCATTAAACCTGGGTCAAACATGGGTTTTAGGCAGGTAATTTTGGATCTGTGTGTAACTATTGCTCATTAACCCCCAAGGTGGTGTTTATTACATCTCTTGCCCCACTCACAGATCAACTAGCTACTACCCAGGTTGCTCAGGACTTAACAATGCAGCAGATGGTGGATGGGGGGTGCGAGCTTACTGGATAGAGGATGAGGAGCTCGGGTAAGGGGTGAGGGAGGAGATGAGGAACAGGACAAGCTGGAGCCAGTTGAGACAGAAGCAGAGCTTGAATCGGCAATCATACGAGGGATTTGAGCCTAAGGAACAGCGGAAGCAACTTGGGGTAGGTCGGTGGGCATCGGGTGGGGCAAACAATGGAAGTCACGCAAAAAGAGGCCAAAGATTTTACAATAGAATAAGCAAATGGCCAGATGAGAGCAACTACAGGTCAGATCCGGCTTTGCGCACCAAAACTCACATAAAACAAATGGCCGGCGGGGAGGGGACTGGGGTTGGGCTGCAACTAGATGATGCAATGAGTAGTTGATAGAGATGTCGAGCTGAGGGAAAGAACAAAATAAAGCATATGTGGCATATGATGTAAATAACTAAAAAATCGGGGATGTTTTCAATTTCTAACCCATAAGTCAATCTAATTCACGTTTGACCTGCCAATAATGCAGACACATTAATCTGCTTTAATTTGAACCGAACTTCGCCTTGGATGTATAAATGATGAAAGAATCAAAGCAAAGACATTTGTGCATTACGCACATAGTTTAAAGCCAATTCATTTTAACTCATTAAATTTATATGAATTTTCCTTGTTAATGCCTAATTTCCTTTTTAATGCCTAAAACTATAAAAATTCATAAAAAATTAATAACATAATGAAAATTTACTTTCAAATGAATTATTACATTTATATAATATATTTTCTTTCAAATAAATTTAGTTTTAGGCAAAAAAATGTGAAAATAAAAATAAGTCATTTTGAATTAAGTTAACATAAGTTAAAACGAATTGACATGTCTTTTAATTTGTGTGCGTAAGGATGGATGAGTTCTAAGTTCTCTAATGAGTTTTTCTTTTATGGTAATTAGAAGCATTTGAAATTTGATTTATAAGGAGGGAAGTGGAAGAGGGGGCTCGAACCTAGGTTAAGTGGGTTGAAGGAGCCGGTGCCATAACACTTTTGTCACTTTGCTAGCAAAAAGGTTAATAATGAATCATATTTACTTTTGAAATGTTTCAAAAAGCTGAACTATTTCCCCTTTTAAAAAGTTTTTTAATATTTAATTTATCTTACTACATTTATCTAAATTTTTACTATACAAAATAATTTTTTAATCATCATTTTAAACTCACTTTACAAATCAAGAAATTATTTTTTTAATTTTAATTTCAAGGATAAAAATATAAATATAAATATAAATTACATACATCTTAATTTTCATATTCAGAAAGATAATTCATTATTAACGCAATGAAGACAATACTACTTCTAGGGCCCTTGAATGTTTGAAAATGTCCAACAAGTTGTACCTCGAGCTATTTTGCATGTTTCCCCATTGATGAATCTGATTAGCCCATGTGTTGTCGATGTTCGACCTCGAGAGCCTATTTGGAACATGTGATATGGTTGGATCACCTTGGTATTACAAGCAACTTTTCTAAGATTTGAAAATTAGTTAGAAATATATATATATATATATTAGCCCATATATATATTATTTGGATCGCTATTGCTCGTATTATTCATTAAAAATTCAAACTTTTCTATGGAGTCACTACTTCAAATATATCATCTCAGACTCTTTTTCACATGTCTAGGACTAATTGATAGGAATAAGACACTCTAGCCACTTTAACAAAAGTGGTAAAAAAAACACTAGGAGAGTGTGGAAGATTAGAGGTTTGACTCCTGTTTTCCTCACTTCTTTATACATTTTCGTTCAAAACTAGTTTAGGTACCTCCTGGATCCTAAAAAAATAGATATTTTTCTTTTTACCTATATTTTAAGATATGTCTTAGTCTAGTTAAACTTACAAAGATGCTTCTATGTACCAAAAAAGAAAAAAGGAACAAGACGAGCCTAAATATAACAAATCGAACAAAATAAAACAATTGGGAGGCGAAATCAGACACTTATAGGAAGTTAAGTGGCACCTTTTTGGTTTTTCGGTTAAAACTTTAAAAACCAATACATCTCTCTTGTCGCCCGTTCCTAACGGACGGAGGATACAAAAACGAAGAAGCGCGAACGTCGCCCCACGAACAAGCAAGAAACCGTGTCACAGCCAAAACAACCACTCGCGTCAACCCCCCCGGAGACAAAAAATTTTTCTTCGTTTTCTCAGAAAACCCACTAATAAATTTCTGTCTCCTGCTAATCTAATCATCCCACAAAACTTCTCTCAGAATTCCCATTTTTTTTGGGGTCTCTCCATGGATCCGATCAGATCATCGAAGAAGAAGAAGAACAAGAGCAAGAAGAAGAGGCTCGGTTCGTGTTTTGGGCAGATCGTTGTGGACCGGCTCGAAGGCCAGCCGGCTCTTGCTTTTGTCCCATTCTCGCCACCGCCTAAAGATATCGCCGGGAAAGATCAATTCCACCGCCGAAGCTTTTCCGGCGTCGTCAAGGCTATGTTTTTCGGAACTTCTATGGTTAGTTTCAGATTTTTTTTTTTGCCTGTACCATTTTTGTGTTTTCTCGTTCTGGGAATTGTTGATTCGTTTACCCGATTTTGGCGACCGACAGGCGAAGAAATTTCGGAAGACAAAACCGAGAGGGAAACTCGAACTCGATCAGACACAGACAGAGAGCGATTCAAGTTCAAATTCAAAACCCAAATCCCACAAAATTCCGAACCCAATAACCCTCCCAATTGCGTCCGAAACAGACTCGTCGTTTCAAAAAACGACGTCATCCCCCAGCCTTTCAAACTCAACATCTCCGATTGCTTATTCCAGTTCGGCGTCATCGCTCAAGTCTTCATCGACAAGTTCGAGACAGAAGGTGGCAGTACCGAGGATGGCGCGAGAAACAGAGGGGAGATTCGGGAGTTCTTGTTTCGGGTCGGATGTGGGGTTGTGTCTGGTTCTGATAAGCTTGTCGGTGTTGGTGTTCTGGGGGAAGATTTGCGCGATTCTGTGTACTTCCAGTTGGTTATTCTTCGTGCCTCGGTTGAACTTCGCGTTCAGGTCGTCGGGTGGTGCGGAGGAGCCGTCCATGGAGGTGTATTCGGAAGAGCAAAAGAAGAAGGTTGTCTTGGAAGGGTTGCTGGAGAGGAATCGATTGATTCGTGATCAATAGAAACTTTTGAATAAAATCGGAAATTTGTAGATCATCTGTGCAATTTTTTGTTCGTTGATTAGTTTCCTCCTCTTCTTCTTCTATCTAGATTTTGAATTGGTATACAGTATAAAATAAAAAAAACATTGCTCGGAATTTCATGTATTTTGTTTCGAAACTTCTATTTTAAGAGTTGAAATTTGAGAGTGACATGTTGTATAATTTATACTCTTAGGTTGCGTTTAATTAGGGAAGTTAACAATGAGAGGTAAATTGCATATGTTACCCATAATCTTTAATTATTATTCCTGTTTTAACCCTAATTTTTACTTTGTTCATAGTGTATTCCTAATGTGGTTAAAACGTTTCATTTTGGAGCTTTTTGTGGCAGAAGTTGTTATTTCACACGGAAAAAGACACATCAGCATATTATTGTTGGGAAAACTCCTAATTTTGACCCCTAAAAATCTTCATTTTTAAAACCTCCCTTACCCGTCACCATTCACCTGTTTCCACCGTCGCTCAACCTTGCCCGCTGCCATTCACCCCTTTCCAGCATCCCCCGCGTGCGATTGCTCTCCTCTGCCCTCGATTTCGTTGCAATTCCTCTCCTTCACCCCCGATTCCGATTCCTCTCCTTCACCTCCAATTTCATGCTTGATTCTTACCCTCCACCTCTGATTCCTCTTCTCATCCTCAGATTTCGTGCACAATTCATCACGATTTGTACACGATTTGGGTGAAGGGAGGATAAGAGAGAGGAAGCAGGAGAGGCTGCTAACGCTGTGAGTTTGGCTGAGCTCGGGCATGATGAAGATTTGGGTTTCGAGCGTGAAGAGGATTTTGGGTTTAAGGTGTAAGGAGGATTTGGGTTTTGGGCATGAGGGTGTTAGCAGAAGTGGTGATTGATGAGGAGGATTAGAGAAAGGGAGGCGGCGGCAAACAAATCACTGGGCTTTCAACATTGATGAGCAAAGGAAACACCATGGTAGGGTGGTCTCGGCACCGAAAGGGAGGCGGTCAGCGACGGGTACAGTGATGGAAAAATGAGGTTTGGGTGGTGATTGTGATGGCAGCTGGCATGGTCAAGTCAGATAATAGGGGTAAATGGCGGTGGGTGAGGGTGAGTGATGGCGGAGACAGGTGAATGATGGCGGGTGAAAGAGGTTTTAAAGTTTTAAGTATTATTTATTAAAAGGAAGATTTTTGGGGGTCAAAATTAGGAGTTTTCCCAACAATAATATGTTGACGTGTCTTTTTCCGTGTGAAATAATGACTTCCATCACAAAAAGGTTCAAAATGGAACATTTTAACCATGTTAGGGATACACTACGAACAAAGCAAAGGTTAAGGTGTAAGGTTAGGGGTAGCGTATGTAATTTACCCCTAACAATGAGTTATATGTTTTGTGACTGATTACTAATAGTTTACATGTTATATGCAAGAATAACTATAAAAAAAAAACTCAACAACATTAAGAGAGTCATTAATATTGTGTACATCGTTAGTAAAATCTCCTTCACTTTTTTTTCCCCCTCAATTTGTGTGCATGGATCAGTTGATCTATTACCTTATGTCATCCAATCACTATCACTACTAAGGTTGTTTTCGTGTTTGTGTTTCTTTCTAGTGAGCCATTCCTTTTTTAAGACAAACTTGTTAGCAAACATCGAGTATCGTGGATGATTTGGTGATGGATTTTGATTTACCATTTTGTCGATGTTGTTTTGGTTAAGCAAGAAGAAGATGACATAAAGTTTGTGGTGGCAGTGAGCAATATCCGAATAATGAATCAAAAGTTTTGTATTTTATTTTATTTTCTTTAATACTCGTTGAAGTGCTATGCTTAGATCATGATACGTTAATCCAACCATATATTGGTTTTAGTCAATTTATTGATATGTCCAATCAGTTTGCTAGTTTGTTTGTTTTTTTGTTCTTCTATTCAGATATGTAGGTATGAATATTAGAATTGTCCAAAATATTCATGAAAGTTTTCTTCTCGTTACTATATTTTCGATACGTATTGTAAGGCTCATAATTGAATCAATTATTCTTTGTATCTCAATGTCTTATTTTTATTGTAGATGTTAACTATAGGAAGATTAATGACATTTCAAGAAAAGAAAAACTACCATAAACAAAAATCAAATTGATATTGATTTTCTAAATTTTTTAAGCCTCATCTTTAATCCATCTAATGTATCTATCGCTTTTCTTTGCCACAAATAGGTCAAATCTTCTTCCAAATAAATGTCTCCAAATCTATAAACTTGCTATAATTAAACAATCTTATCATTATATATACCAAAAGATAAATGAGCGACTTCTTGTTAGAAATCTACTAACTAACAAAGTGACTTGAGCTTTTACTTGTACCTAGGGAATTCTCTGTAAATTCATTCCGTAGCGCTACATATACTAAAAAATTAACACTGAATTTCCTTTTAAATTCTGCTCGATATAATTTAATTTGTTAGTAATTATAAAATAAGTGAGATCTGTTAATTTCTTTATATTAAATAAATTTATGTCAAATATTATTTGACATAAACTTTTCATAAGAACACTTAATATATTTAGAAAAATTATATTCCATTTTTCAAGCAAGGAAAAGTTCATTCTTCATATTAGGAAAATTAAGAAACGTGAAGAGTGGATCTATTGATTTGTTTGCTAGTTTACCAGAAACCTAATAATTGTTAGAATTGTTAGATATTATCCAGCAATTTTGGTTTTGTTTATTTTTTAAATATAAATTTTATTATGCCTTCACAAAATTTGGTTCGATCACTTTTGTCTCTATAATCGTCACTACACGTACGGGTGTAAGTGTTGACCCTAAACCCGAACCCGAACCCGAATCCGATCCTAATTTTAGGGTTCGGGTCGGGTTGGGAGAAGAGAAAACGTAAATTCGGGTTGACCCGATCCGATCCGTGTTCAGAATTTAAAGAATCGATTTGGGTCGGGTTAACCTGAAAAAATTCGACCCGACCCTATTTCTGATTTTCAGCAAACTGGCAAAGGCAAAGCCCAACGGCCCCAGCCCAACTATGAACTAGAACTACCCTTGCTTGCTTGTGGGTTGCGGCCTTGTTCCACTTTCTAGCCAGCCCAGCCCAAGTCACACACACCAGCCGTTTTCACTCTTCACTCTTCAGCTCTGAATCTGAATCTGATTCCTCTCTTCAGTTAAGCTCTTCGCCTCTTCCCGACGAATGTGAACAAGTCACGACAGTCGTCAATCGACAGCAGCAGTGATGAGTTCCGACTGTCTTCCTCCTCCGTCCTTCTTCTCGGCGTTCTCTGCGACTGATTGCTAGTCTCTGCTGGCTGCTGCGACGGAGCAACAGGTAAGTAGTTGGGAGATGCTCAGATTCATTTTAATGTTTGTATCATGATTTTTCACAGAAAGTATTTCATGCGTTGATGCATCATAATTATTTTATACCATCATGGTGAGATTGTGGGGTTTCTTCTTGTCCTCCTTTATTTACAGATGATATATGGTTTGCTGCTTAGTAGTTAATAATTTGGCGATTTTTGTTGAGTATGTGATTAAAATCTGTTTTCGAATAATTTCAGTTACTGGGATACAAGGTGAAATGCTGATTAGGATAATATGAGTTCTCATACTTGATCACCTTCAATAAAGTCATTTAACATTTTAGCTTTTGTGGGCTCAGTTGAATGGGTTGAGTCCTTCAAGCTTTCTACAGTATGCTTGCAGGTGTCTGTGAAGGGATGTTAAATTCTTTGTTGTTCGGAAAGCCTGATGAAATATTGACATGGTTCGGAGGGATATTTTGAATTGGTTGATGGATAGGTGCAAGAATATGTAGCCATCTGATCTGAAATTGGTTTTTGATTTGATTTGATTTGTTTGAATCATTGTTTTGATGATGGGCCTTGCTCTTGCTTTGCTTGAAAGGAATTAGGATTGATTTGCTAGTTAGTTACTAATGGTATACTTCGTCCTCATGTCACAGCCTGACACTTACTGAATATCTTTTTGGCCTTAAACCATAATTCATCCTCTTTTTTGCCCTTTTTCTGAGTGAAAATAAGTACATTGGCCATGCGACAAAAATTTATGCTGGTTAATGTATTAATATATATTAATATATGAGAGTTGTCGGGAAATTAATCAATCTGTTAATCATTATTATTTTTTGTTGGCCAGCTACATTGTTGTTCCAATTGTTGTTCCAATCATCTAATTGCAATTGACTATATTATGTTACGTTTCAATCAAATTTTGAACCTTGCTATTTTTTAATTTTACAGATGGCCAACAGCAATACTGATGGTGATTTTAGTAGTGGAAAAAGTATGGCAAATATAGAAGTGGGGGAAACACAAACAACTACAACAGAAACAGATGGAAGTAGTCATGCTCCAACGAGTGAAAATAAGAAGATGAGGAAGAGGGCTGGCTATTGTAATCACTTCGAATTTATTGATGGCACCAACCAAACAAAATGTAAGTGCATTCATTGTGGTGAAATTTACCTTTGTGATCCTAAGAAGCATGGGACAGGTAATCTAAGAAACCATTATGAGTATAAGTGCAAGGCTCGAAATGATCCAAAACAAGCGACCATTAATTTGAAGAAGGGTATTGATGGGGATCCTTTTATGAGTAATTGGAAGTTTGATATGAAGTCTTGTAGGACTGCATTGGCTCATATGGTTATCGTTGATAAGTTGCCTTTTTCGATTTGTTGAAGGTGCTGGTTTTAAAGAATTTTGCAATGTTGTCCAACCTAAGCTTCAGTTGCCATCTAGGATTACTGTTGCCAAAGATTGTTATGAGTTATTTGTTGCTGAAAGACAGAAATTGAGCAAGTTCTTGAAGTTTAATGCTAAAAGAATTTCAATAACCACTGACACATGGACTTCTGTTCAAAGAATTAACTACATGTGTGTGACTGATCATTTCATTGACAATGACTAGAAATTACAAAAGAGAATCATTAATTTCTGTCCAATTTTTAGTCATAAGGGTGAAGCAATTGGCAAGGCAATTGAAAAAGCCTTAGGTTCATGGGAAATAGAAAATTTGATGACCATTACTGTGGATAATGCTAGTTCAAATGATACGGCTGTTGCTTACTTGGGGAGAAAAATGAGTAATAGCCCTAGGTTGACTAGTGTTCTGAAGGGGGGCTATATTCATATGAGGTGTGTTGCACATATAATGAATTTGATTATGAATGATGGTCTTAAGCTTGCTTCTGATTCCATTGTCCGTGTGCGCAATGCTGTAAGATATGTTAGGCAATCTCCAGCACGATTACTAAAATTTAAAGCGTGCATTGTTGAGGAAAAAATTCAGGCACAGAGTTCATTGTGTCTTGATGTCCTTACTAGATGGAATTCAACGTATTTGATGCTTGGGACAGCTCTAAAATTTTGAAGGGCTTTTGTTGCTTATGAGGATCAGGATCCTTTTTATGTGACTGAACTTAGGGAGGGGGGAGGTTTGGCCAAACCTGAAACAGAGGATTGGGACAGTGTTAGTTCAGTAACAACATTGCTTAAGGCTTTCTATGATCTTACATTGCGTGTCTCTGGATCTTATTATGTGATTGCAAATACTTACTTCAATGAGATAAGCAATGTTGATATGTTGTTGTGGGATTGGAGCATATGTACGGATAAGGGCTTTGCTTTTATGTCCTTGAAAATGAGAGAAAAATGTGAAAAATATTGGGGGGATCCTGAAAAGATGAACTTGATGATTTTTATTGCTGTTGTGCTTGATCTAATAAGTAAAATGGAATATTTGGAGTTTGCAATAGTAAAGATGTACAAAAAGAACATTGGGGATAAACTTATTGCAAAGGTGAAAGTCACACTTAAGCAATTATTTAATGAGTATAAGTCAACTTACTCCAGTCCAAACAACCAGCCAAGCAAAAGTGATGAAAATGGTAGTTCTAATGTAATAGACTTGGAGGATCAAGGACCATCAATGTCAAAGGCAATCTTGATGAATCAATTCAGGCAACTCAAAGCTGTGAGTGGTCTTGAATCAAAAAGTGAGTTGGATAAGTATTTGGATGAGAACTTGGAAGATTATGTTCAAGACTTCAATGTTCTTGACTGGTGGAAGGTCAATAGCCCTAGGTTTCCCATTCTTTTTTTGGTTGCACGTGATGTGTTGACTATTCCAATGTCCACTGTTGCTTCAGAATCGGCCTTCAGTACCGGTGGTCGTGTGCTTGATCCGTTTAGGAGTTCACTGTCTCCAAGGATTGTCGAGGCACTTGTTTGTGCACAGGATTGGCTGAGAGTTTTAGGGAAGAAAGAGCATGTCAATGTTGAAGAACAATTACAAGAAATTGAAAAGCTTGATCAAGGTGAGCTTAATTTTGTTGATGATGCGATATTAACATGTAAAATTTTGTTCTATTGAATTTATGGTTTGTTTGTTTTGTTTTTTTTTTTTTTTACCAGATTTGGAGACCATCTCTTCTGCACCTGCTGTTATTGATATCGCTTAGCTAGTTAGCTAAACTAGCTTGAGCATTGTATTTGTATTGGTGAGTTATGACTTATGAGTATTATTGCAAACGTTTCACTTACAATTTTTATTACTGTTTACATCCCTATGTGATTGTTTCTTTATTTTTCTTGAAGGTTGTGACTAATGCTTCAGTGTTGTTGAACCCAATAGGAGGAAATGAATAGAAAAGGATGGTGATGCACTTATGCTTTTTATTGCACCAAATTAAATTATGTGTGGTTATGACTTATGTTATGCTATTAAGTTTCACTATTTGTTCATGTTATGGCCATTGGGACGTGTTTATTATCATGTTAAGTTTGTTCATGTTATGGCCATTTTTATGTTTGTTACTAGTTCTTTTAAGTGGATATTTTTAGGACCTGCAGGTTGGACATATTTGAATGTGGAATGGAAATTATGGAATTATTGAACTATGCAGTCAGAATTTTGGGCCAACCCGACCCTAATCGGGTTAGGGTCAGTTCGGGTTATCAACGAAATAGGGTCGGGTTAGGGTTAGGGTTAATCGGGTTAGTGATAGCTTAAAAAAATTGAGTTTCAACCCGAACCCAACCCTACAACCCAAACTTTCACCCCTAACTACACGGCAGTTGATCAGCTGGAATTGCCCTTGCGGGTAAAATCCAAATTTAGTCCCTAACTTTGAGGTTCGTCCTAATGTGGTCCCTTAACTCAAAAAGTGATTATTAAAGTCCCTTAATTCAACTAGCGTGTCCTATTCTGGTATCTGTCGTTAGTTTATGCGTTATTTCTAATGGAATTTGCCTATGTAGCATCCACTCTGCCACGTGGCTTCGTCCTTAAATAAAATGGATGACCAAACTGTACAAAAATGAAAATTGAAACCTAAACTGATATAAACAATAATCTTAGGGACTAGAAACAAAAATAACTCGAAGTTCTTCTTCCCCAATTCTAACCAAAACCTAGCCGCTGTCACTGACGGTTCCCAGGCCGCCATCCTTACTCCGCCTGACGCGTTGACTACCTCGATTTCGCAGTTCAATGTTCTATTTGAAGCAATGGAAATCTCCCGCTCATATGCCTTATTGGTCAAAGTGACTCCAATGACTCCGATGATTGAAACCCAAAGCATCAAACGTGAATCCTGCAGCTTCACCGAAGAGTGCACGTTGACGTACATCCTCCGTCTCTGGGAGCGGTACCAAGGTCGTTGGATTTGTGGGCTCTGCGTGGAAGCCATCAAGGTCAAAGTGCTAAGATCGAATTTGTTCATCTCCACGGAGGAGGCGTTGGACAGCGCCATCAGGTTCTGCAAAAAGTTCAAGTCTTCGATGTGACCGAACAAAATAGAGCACTCCATCAACACCATGAGTCGGGTCCTGCGTCGGAGCCTGGACTCGCCACAGCCTGTTCGCTCTAATTCAGTGGAAGCTGCATAGGGCGGAGCAAGGGTGGCGGCCTGGGAACTGTCAGTGGTGGTGGCTGGGCTTTGGTTAGAATTGGGGAAGAAGAACTTTGGGTTATTTGTGTTTCTAGTCCCTAAGATTATTATTTATATCAGTTTAGGTTTCAATTTTCATTTCTGTACAGTTTGGTCATCCATTTTAGTTAAGGATGAAACCACGTGGCAGTGTGAATGCCACGTAGGCAAATTCCATCAGAAATAACGGATAAACTAACTGTAGATGCCAAAATAGGATACGCTAGTTGAGTTAATGGACTTTAATAATAACTTTTTGAGTTAAGGGACCACATTAGGACAAACCTCAAAGTTAGGGGACTAAATTTGGATTTTACCCCTTGCCTTAATAACTAGTTTGAAATGCAGAAGCCATTTGACCCCTAATTTTATCTTTTCTTCCAACCAGACCCGCATGCTTTTTTATGCCAACTAAACACTTCTAGATGTGTTCAGTTGTACCTAACTGTGTACTTAAAGTGAAACTTAACTACATTTTGGTGACCTAAAGCGCACATATTTTTCTTATTTATTTGATGTCATTTCGAAATTCTAGAGCAATTTTCTATAAACAATTACTAAGACGTGGACTAGTGTGGTTAAGGTTTGTGGTTGTTGTTAAGAGGTTAAAAATTCAGTTCCATCCTCCCCTCATTTTTTTTACCCCCTATGTACCAAAAGAACAATTTTACTACCCTCTCCCTCATTATGGGTTTGCAGTTAATAATTTGCTGCAAAACTTACAAGTTCTATAGACATAAAATTGGTTTAATTGAAGACGGATTTTTAATGCATCTGAATATATTGTGAACAACAACCGATCATATAAATTATACTATTATAACTATGTGCGCGAGTAACAGTTTCAATTTCTTCACATGTTTAGTAACAATATAACGTACAAATTTGCACATCTTAGTTTCATAAAAAACTATATTTTTTAATTTTTATACATGGAATGGATTGGAGGTCAAGGAAAGATTAAATATCGAATTTCCTATTAATAATTAAAAGCCCTCCCTTAGGACGGTGGCCCGTTTCCATTCAATGACTGTTTTGAAATCAATTTGAAGTCCAAAACAGAGGGCAAAAGTCAGAGGCACAAAACAACCATTGCCTAACTACAGGATCAGCCCCTAAACTTTCCCAACTCGAGTAAGTTGGTAAAAAACTCAGCACTCACTAAAATTCGGCCCCTAAACTTTAAAAAGGCATGCACTTTAGTCCATTTGCTGTAGTAACAAATGGATTTCATTTAGGGTGAGGTTGATATGGCATTTATTAGCCAAGGTGGATGTGACATAGCATATGTATTTGCCAACTGCTTCCACGTTTATTTGCTATAATAACCAATGATTATTTTTACATCTTATTCACCAGAAATCAAATTTATTTGAAAATCAATTTTATACAAGTGCAATGGTTTATTTAAAAAATTATAATGCTATTAAATTTTTTTAACACTCAAAAAGAAAAATTTATAAAAATTTAACAATATCATAAAAATTTTACAATCAATGGATTATTAAACCTAATTAATATTGGCTTTCAAATAAAAATAGTTTTAGGAAAAATGAAGTAAAACCAAAAAAATATTTTAAATTAAATTGACTTAAATTATAATAAATTGTGTACTAATTTAAACTATTTAGTACTATCAATCCAAACCACAAGATGAAATGGAATTTTCCTTTTTAGCATCATAAAATAATTATTTCATTTATTTTAAAGAAAAAAAAAATAGTAAAAAGAAATTAAATGCTTTTTTTTGTTAAAAAGGATACTAATTATGCTTTTTATTTTCAAGTTGGGAAGCCTACTCATATTCTTGGCTTTTTTTTCCCATTTCAGCGAAAAAAAGAATTGTTTTGCATCCTCTTTTCATACCCATTTCATCTCAGTTAACTTTGGAATCTACATCACCTACTTCCTAATGGAATCCATTAGTTATTGTAAGCAATGGACTAAAGTGCATAACTTTTCAAAGTTTAGGAGCTAAGTTTTAGTGAATCCTGAGTTTTAGATTAACTCGCTTGAGTTAGGCAAGTTTGGGGCTAATCCTTTAGTTAGGCCAAAACCAGGAAAAAAAAAAAAAAAGCCTGACTCAATTTTTTAAAGCGAATAGCCAAGATATACTATAATTTTGGTTTGTAATCAATTTACAAACAAAGTTCATATATTCTCATATTTCTAACTATTGTGCTGGATATTTTTTTACAATGGAGTTTCTTAAAAACGGTTATAACACATACATTCCAACGCATTTTTGCATGTCTTTTTGTGTTCTTCAGTATTAAACATATTCAAATATATAACAGATACTAAAAACATATAATTAAAATACTACATATATACTTAATTAACATATCACGTGTATGCAATGTGATATATAACTTCAAAATCATTAAAATTACATTATTCCTAAAAGATGACTCGTAATATAGTGAGAAAATAACTACTATATAAATTACTACAAAATCAAACTAAAATATGTTAAATATATAATTAATAAATTTTGAATAACCTAGTAGGGAATCAATTTGATAGAACTTATACTTGTTTTGCCACACATAGAGTACTGAACTATATAAAAAGATATCTGGGTTTTATATATTTATATTTATGCAGCCAAAAACCACAACATCTCACAGACATATAAATCTTGCTTTTTGGTCATGTGTCTGAGCTAAAATGCCCTACAGTACTGAATCTGTTCCAATATTTGCAGTACCCAGAACCAGAAACCGCCCCCCCCCCCCCCCCCCCCCCCCCCCCCCCCCCCCCAACACAAAAACAAAATAAACCAAACACAGAAACCATAACAGATGACAGTGACCTCCTCATGCATCAGTTTTCCTTACACAAACATCACACCAAACTGTACCCACAGAAAAACTGCCAGCTGAGTGACCAATTTAATCTCCAATTGCCCAGAATTGTCCCTCCCTGGACAGCCCCAGATGGGTGTGTTCTGGGGCTCTGGACTAGGGGCAGGTTGGCGATTTCAAATTGATGGACAAAATCTCAGTTCAGATTGAGATCTAAAACAATTATATATCTCTCACCTCCATCTGCAGTGGTCCAATTTCTGGGTGTTTATACCTTTTGGTGAAGAAACTGTGAGGGGAGGGATCTTTTTCTTGTTTGCCATTTTCTCCAAAAATGGATTTTTGGCGTCTTCACAAGTTGCATAAAGCCACAGCTTACAGTTACTCCATCCTCTTGTTCCTTTTAGCAACCTCAAGGAATTTTTATTAAAAAAATATAATAATAATAATAATAATATTATTATTATTAATAATAATATTATTATTATTATTATATTTTTTTTTGTATTTTCAACTCTGTAGGTTAGCAGTGTTTTTTTTTTTTTTTTGTCTCTAGTAATTTGCGTTATGGGGTCAAGTTTCTTGGGGATTTGGTAGTAGAACCATAATTGATTTGTGAAAGTGAAATAAAAACCATCAAGTAGCTAGCTAGGAAAATGACAAGCTCACATGAGCGTACAAAAACAAAACATTAAAACTTGCTACCACCACACCATTCTAGCTAGCTAATATTTCCCTTCAGGCTTTTTCAAACCGTAGACTTCTAATTAGAATAGAAATTAAGTGAGTGTTCACTATATATAAAAATTAGTAATTGTTAATAACTCATTTTAAAAATCTATACCTAAGGGAACCTTGGTGTATGTATGTAGAGAAACACTTTAGGGGCTCGGGCTTGGAATTCTGTAGTTAATTAATGAGCAAAAAATGCGGCATAAGAACAAAGGCCAAACAAACAAGACAATACACATATAAAAGTTGAGCGTTTCAAGATCATAAGTTACGATTCATGCCGTGAACCCCCATGTTTCCCGTTCTCAAATTTGATATGAGAATGGTTATGACACGTGCCTCTGACTATAAGATTCAAACATAAACTTATATTTAGAAAATTCTCCTTTTTTAAATAGCTGTTAATGAGTTCGACCTCTCGAGCTTTTTATCCTAGACAGAGTGTGGCGATTGTCTAGTTTGGGAGCTGTTGTGTGACTTTGGGTGAGGATGAATGTCTCTCCAATATTTAAAGGTGGTACCCAAATTCATTCTTGTTCATCCACTTTTGAAGTAGAACTCAGAGCTATCCATAGAGCCATCACTTTTGTATAAGATTTTTGCATTGCTTCTGTTAATATTTTAATGGATTGCCCCCATGCCATAGCTCATTTAGATGGAGCTGATTTGTGCATAAACTGCTTGTCATCCTTGATTCGGTCTATTCTTATTGATTTTGAGAATATATCTCATTAGTCTTTGGTCATCTTATTTTTTTTTCACTTTTCTTTACTTCTGTGTATAAAAAAAACATAATGATTCTAACCTCAAAAAGACATTAAAGAAAACCTAGAATCCTCTCAATGCTTGTTCCAAGTTCCCACTCATAAAGCCTTCTCCCCACTCGAGTCCACTAGACGCTCTTTTTGCGCATCCATCCGCCCTCCTTCCTTCGGAGCCTCACAAACGTGCCGATCATTGAACGCCCCTTTCGCACGTGCCACAAGGTGAAGCCTCTCACTTATCTCTTTCACCGGACAACCAGCCAGCCGCCTATTCTACTCCTTCCATGTGGGCCCAGTGCCACGTGGCAATCGGCACGCGTATCATTGTCTGCTGAGGGTTCCAAATATTTCCGATCCTTCTTGCTTCTTTGGCTGGCAGGCTATCAATTGTATTCCCCGGGCCTAACAACATTTTTAGGATTTACAAACCAATAATTGGCATGTTATCCATCATTTTTCTTGGTCATAATTGTTTAAATTTTATATTATATAAGAGATTTATATTTTCAATCGAATAATGAACTTAAATAAGATAAAATAAGGTTTAAGATAGACCTATTAATAAAATTTTTGCTGTAACCATCTCTTATAATGTAATTTAGAGTGCCAATAAGAAGATATTTCAGAATTTATTTTTGGCACTAAGTAAAATCTTTCTTACCTTTTTTTTTAGTTCTATTTACTCCATAAAAGATATTTACTCCATCTCAAAACAAGTAATTAATTTGTTTCAAAATTAACTAAATTCTTCATTTTTATGTCTTCTTATAATCTTCTTTTTCAAATCTATAACTAAAATTTAAATTTTCTTAATTCTATCACGGGATGTCCCATCCCAACCTCAATTTACGAAATTATTCATGTCTTGAAAATATTTGTGTTAAATTGTGTAAAGGCACACACGACTCGAGACACGCCCCCATGTTATGTACTCAGCATCGCCCTGCATGCCTTCGGAGCTTTGAGATCTTTCACCAGAATCGTATCAACTTATTGTTGGGTTGGTCACACCGTTTTTCTTTCTTTCTTTCTCTATTATTATTACTATTATTATTATTATTAATCCACATATATTATTGTGAGGTCCATGAACCTCACTAGAATTTTTAATTTTTATAAAAATATTAAATATTTTTTACATCGACCTCATATAAATTAGCCAAATGATTTCATTAATTTAAGAAAAATGAGGAAGATGAAGTAGAAAAATAAATAATTAAAATTATGTGTTTTCTATAAGTTCGTTGAAATGTAATTAAAATTTCACATTTTTATGAATATGTTGTATATAAAAAATAATTATATATGAACCTATAGAAAAAACGATTTCTAGATTTGTCCCTTATTATTATTATTATTATTATTATTATTATTATTATTATTATTGATGAAGAGGATTCTGCTTTTGCTTCTGCCCTGCCGGCGCCCAACACAACTTTCATGTGTTACAATTTAGGTCACATTTTTGCAAAAAACAACTTTGTTTCATGTAATAAATTAAGGGAAATATCTTCATCCAATTCGGTAGCAGAAGTTAGTTACATGATTACAGCTTCTGAATCATCATTTTATTTGAAAATTGATTTTTTTTTAATTTTTAGCTAAAATCATTAATTTAATACGCTCCAATAATTTAAGGTCACACATATTGCAAGCTGGAACAGTTTGAAGGGAACTAGTGTCCTCTTCTAAATATCACTTTTTTTTTCTACCAAACAATTCGTAAATTTTTGTTTGTAAGATTCCACTTAAATATAATTTCCAACAATTATTTGGCTTATGATCTTCATAGAAATTGCATTTTATATTATTTTGTAAATTGAAAATAGATTAGTTCTTTTGTATATAGTACTGGCAGCTCATTAATTAGACTCATAATTAGTAAATTTCACATGGATCCAAAACTTTAATTACTTTAATGTTTAACAGAAAAGGAACTGCTTAAAAGAACATATCTAATAGATATCCCACATTAAGTTGTGAGTAGGAAAGCTGAAAACTATAGTGTATAGGTTGGGGGGTTGCCCTTAAGAGAAAGGCACCACATGGAGTCAGCTTTTTTCCATGTTTCCAAATGTGAACAAGGCATCATTGCAAGTCTATAGCATAGCCATATTCCATATGTTCATTAACAAATCTCACTCTATATGATTGCTCTGTTCCCTGCTATTTTATTTAGAATTGTAAGGATGCAATTTTATATTCTGTAAAGCTAGTGTTACAAAAAGTTTCAAAAAATAGCTTTTTTTTATAATAATGTTGTACATATGCTAAGGTAATGATCAAAAGCTAAAAAAAAATTTATGGAAGAGTTTTCATATAACTAATGTGATAGATAGTGATTAGAGCAAATAGTTTAATAATCAATAAATATGTAAAGTTCCAGCTGCTTAGTTGAGTTGGGTAAAGGGAAACCATAGGAATAAGGGAGATTTAGAGTTTGACTCCAAATCTCCCTATTTTTTTATATAATGCACGAAAATGTTGATTTAAGTATCTTTTAGGTCTCAAAAAGTAGATATTCCCCCATACTTCTTAGAGATGAATATTTCCTAAATCTTATACTTTGTAAATAATATTTTTTTATTATGAAAAAAATAAATATGTAAAATATATGGAATCCATTCTTGTAGATATTGCACCAGTTATAAAAAAAAAAGCATCTATTTGTAAGAATAAAATATCTTAATTAAATTAAAGAAGCCTAGGTGAATTTATTTTTTAATGAGGAAAGAGAAAAGGCGTTAATGAGATTTTGCTATTTTTGTCTAAACTAGGACTGAGCTACAAAAAAGAAGAACGTCCTACGGCCTCAGTTCATGTTGGAGATAATCGGCGGTGGCATCAGACTCTGACACGTGTCTGTGGTCACAATTTGCTCGGCTAACCCTTCACGCGTTCCATAGCGCGTGGTTCACAACAGAACCTGTATAAACATTAACGTATGACACACGCGCTGTGATTCAAAACATTGACGGGGCCAATTCTCTGGAAGAGGGTGAGGATTCACTTTGCATTCTCGTTTTACTACTTCCAAGTAAATTCTGTTTGTTGCTGGTCAGTTGCTTGATGCCTTAAAGCTATCCTCGCCTTTTCTTTCCCTTTTATTTTCACCTATAAATTACCCATGGTTTGGTACAATAAAATGCTTTGCCAATTCCATGTATCTTACTTTATTTTCTTTAATAACCAACATATATTCATATATGAAATTTAGGATCTTGTCGAATCTCTCACACTCAAAATAATTTATATTGGTTGGAGATTCAAACATCGTCTCTGTTAATCTATCCATAAATGTCATATATGCAGGTTTTGTGGTCTCTCAGGTTGTGGAGAAATAGATATCTCCCTTCCTTTAGATACATTTGTATTATCAGTCTTGTAAGTTTCTGAGTATATAAAAACTTAGAATAGTTTCAAAATTTTTGTTTTCTTTATGTACAATTATCTACTTATTCACTCTGTTTCAGATTATTTGCAACATATTTTATTTTATAGCATCTCAAAATTGTACAATATTTTCATAGTTAAGTAAATTTACTTCACAGTAAATTTACATTTAAGTATTCACCTCTCTCATCTTTTTGATTTATGAGAAAAAAACTAAAGAAAAAAATAGTGTAAACAATGTACAAATAACTTTTTGGGGGCAATCACAAATGCTGGCCTGGTTTTCTTTTTGTTTTTTCTTTGCAGCTAAGAAAAAGATGAGAAGAGGTAATAATTAAAAGGGGCTAGAAAGAAACAAAATTTGGGGGAAGAGAGTAGGCAAGGCAAGTACAGAAGCAGCACAAGGAGATTGCTGGCTGTCCTTTTATTGTTCCTCACAGGTAGTTCCCTTTCCACAGCTGCCCTGCCCTGCCTCGCCTCCTCTCCCCTACTCTACTAAACCCCCCCTCTCTCTACCTCCTCCTTAAAAATCCACATTTGAGGCTTTGATCACTAAACCCTTATAATTTTCTCAACAACTTCTCTCTCAAAAATCCTTCATCTTGCCTCTGCTTCTTTCTGTCTCTTACTCTTCTCTGATCTCAATGGAGAGTACTTCACTTGTGTTCATGGGAACCGACACCGGCGGGAACCTTGAGTCCAAACCGAGACCCGCCAGGAAGGGTGGAAGGAAACCGGCTAGGAAGCCCGCCTGCGGCAAGAAGAGAGAGCCGCAGCGAGGGATGGGAATTTTACAGCTGGAGCGTTTGAGGTGGGAAGAGAGGTGGAAGAGACTGACCCAGAAAACAACCGAGCTAGACGACGATCAGGATCAGCCACAGCCGGCTCTTTCCTGCCCCGGCCAGGTCGACTATCCTCAGCTGCCTTCCCATGCCACCGCCGCCAAGGGCGGCACTCCAACTTCTACCAGTACCGCCTGTGGGTTATGGGGTTGGGACACCGGCTTTGTGCTTCAGAGGGCCGGCAACAACAATGGTGGGTTTTATGGAAGCGGGTCGTCGTCTGGTTTGAGTTTGTTCGATCCGAGTTGGGCTGGTGCTCCGGCGCCTGCGCCAGCTTATTGTGGCAGTCTTGTTGAGGCCTACAAAGAGCTCTCTTCAATGCCAAAGTTGAACCAATCTGTGCCACCTACTCACTGTGAAGTTTGTATCAAGGTGAAAGATCCACCATTTCTCTTCCCCCCCTCTCATGCCCTAAATAAGCATCTTCCTTTATGTGTTTTTTTAATATATTTTTGGTTAATAATCACTAGTTATTAATTTGTTGGTCATTAATTAATTAATATATTGCAGAAGAAGCGATTCAGTTCAGTGATGAGTAGAAACTTGTTCGAACCAGTTGATTTGTCCCTCAAGAGTAGTGCTGCTGGAAATTATTACAATAATCAACTTTTTGATAAAATCATCAACCATCAAGTTTTCAGCTGCAGGGATGATCATTTCTCTGCAGTACCCAACAACAATCTGGTGAGCCAAAAGAAAGAAAGAAAAAAAAATGAAAAACCCAATTTTTTTTTTGTATTTTGTGTTGATTAATTAATGATTGGTGGTTTAAAAATATTAATATAGGGAGTTGATGAGAGGGGGAAGAAGGGGGAAGCAATTAGAGCATCATCAGTGGGTAGTGATCAGAAGATGATGGAATTTGAATTCTTCCCAGGGAAAAATGGCAGGAGCACAGCTTCCAAAGTGCTGGATTTTGCTTCTTCAGAACTGGGCACTAGTGAAGGTTCGTCTTGTGCTGCTGCTCCTGCTCCACCTCCTGGTGGTTCTTCTAATTTGGTTGATCTGTCCCTCAAGCTTTCTTATTAGCTCAACTCTTGTGTGTGTATTTTGGTGTCTCATGACTAGCACTGTTACATTGGCATCTGGTGACAAAAGAATACATATATATGGTGACTTTTATTTGATGGTTGCCTTTCGGTACTATGGGCTATGTTTTCAGTCTTTCCTGTCTCTGCAATTGTCAGCAAAAAGTTGTAGTATTGTTTTTGTTTAATGATGTTGATATATTTTTGTCTCTCTTCACCACCAAGTTTTAGGCCGTCTCCTTTTTTGTGCTCTGATGAAGAAAGTTGCTCCAATGGCCTAGCTAGATCAATGTAGATATTTATTCATGAATTAATGATGACCCTAACAGATATGAGGATTAATATTATACATATGTATGTATTTTTTAAAACAAGTTTATAATTAGTTGCTATGTATTAGAACATTGCAGTTAATCTAAACACCGGTTTTGGTTAAAACCCAGTTAAGTTGCATAATTTGTAGTCTCATAACAACTAGAAAATGCGTAAAAATAGATGGTTTTCTTTAGCCATTTTTTTAATGAAAATACCACTAGTCAAATAGGATTTACAAGTAACCCCAAAAAAATGGAGATAAAATCACTCCAAATCTGTGTCGTGGCAAAGAGGGTGAATTTTTTGCCAAAATTTTCCTCATAGAGGCTAAATTAATTTCTCTTATTCTTCCTATAACCAAAAATAATCTCTTATTCTTAAGAAGAACAAAAAAAAAAAAAGAAGAAGAAATAAAAGACTTAAATGCCAAATTTACCGCTGCGGTTTTGTGAAAAGAGCAAATTTTGTACTAAAGTTTTGACTACCTAAATGTACTCACGTTTCAAATTATGAGCAATATTACCATCAATGCATTGAATATGGGCGAATCTAGCTACAAATTGATGGACAAAATATTTCGCTAAAATATTCTAGATTTTAAAAACCTAAAAGCACACATAGTCCTTAAACTTAGTTGATCCATACACTCAGGTCCCTCAATTTTAATTTGAATTCCTTCACATCCTTCATGCCACTACGTACCTCTTAATCAGAAAACACCCGAGGCAGCAGCAGCGTTGGAATAGGAATCAACGACAACTCATTTTCTGCTATCAATGTTCTACTCAAATCTTTCAATCACCATTTATGCTCATATACATGACTCAGTATCATTAGCAACATTGCCATGATGGCTACAATTCATGCTTTCAAAACAAGTGACTTCAATAATTTTGTAGAGGGAATGGCCTCTGTCTAGGAATGGGGGGACGCATGGCGCACTGCCAATGACGACTTTGAGCGGTTCTTCTTTCAAGCTAAAAGAATCGTCGAGTGCCTCGACCGCCAATAATCCATCTTTGTAGGAATGCCCGATAGGTAGTTAAATGTTGGAGATCATAACTCTTAGTCCAAGTTGTGTCTACTTCTTTATTTTTTTTGGTCCGTTCAACTTAGAGGACCCACCTTGAAATTGGGCTTGATTGATTGGAGTTTAATGAACATGATAACCTTTGCAATGATATGAAAAGTGTTGGGGGGGTTATTTGTCCATGTTATCTAAGTTTAAGAGCAGAAAGTGGACCATGTCTTGCTTCTTGACAATTGAATAGTGAATTCACCCTAATGGAGTAACTACATATTCCCTCTGTCCCAAAAGTTTTGCTCCATTTGTTTTTGGCAATTAATCTATGATTTTTTATTTTCAACATTTTAATATATAAATAAAAAATCTTGTATATGAATGATAATTCAAGATATGTAGTTTCTAAATATATTTTTTTAATTTTTTTAACAAACAATAATATAAATAAAATTGAGTCAAAATACAATAAAAAATCAAATGTATCAAAATTTATGGGACGGGGGGAGTATAACTTTTACACGTGTCAAAATTTTAATGTAAAATTTGATCCTTTTCATAAATGCACTAGTAAATTTGATATTAAAGCTAAAAGAAAAAATATTTTTTTTTATATTCAAATTCAAGTATATAACAATGGAAATTAAGGAGTACAAAAAATAGAAAAAATGCATGTTTTTTCGAGGCCCAAAGATAACCAAACTAGCATTTTAATGATATTGTTTGGAAGAGGAGTGCTAGGGGCAGTTGCCATTACAGTTGCTCCAACACTTTCCTTTTAATTTTTTGACATGTGGCATGAACTTTAATTTTCACAACTTTAACCCTATAGAGTAGGTTTCAATTGTATCGAATATAATATCAATAATAAATAAATAACTTATTCCTGCTGGAAACAGATGTGGAAACAGTGTCATTCTTCTTCAGCAAAACTAATCTTCCTCGACCTTCAGTTCTTTTTCTAGGTTTTCTCTATAATTAGTTATCCTGTGACCACAAATCCTCTTGGGCACAATACAATAAGCAAAACAAATTAATTGTTTTAGATTTTTTCTAATTACATTGATTCTTTCTAGTTCTTATATCATCCGCATTGTCGGTCTTGTTTATAAATTTTATTTTGTCGCTTGCACTACTAAAAAAATCTTTTTTTTCCAATGACCCATTTTCCAATGGCCAAGCCGTTGAAAATTTCCAACGTGCAAGGCCATTGGAAACTATGAAAAAAAATCTCCAACGGGCAATTTTCCAATAGCTAAAATATTTAAGTTGTACTGTGCATCTTAGTATTTATTGTTTCCAACGACTTAAGCCGTTGGAAATTTTTTTTATTTTTCCAACAGTGAGGCCGTTGGAAAATATTTTTTTATTTTTTCATTTTTATTTTCCCAATGGCTTAGGCCATTGGAAACTTAAAATTTAAAGATATGGCATAATATGTATTTATCATAATATATTAGTATAATATATAATTTATCATAATATAATATATTATATGTAAAAATGTATCATAAGTACTAATATGTTCATAAGTATGTACATTATTATTATTATTATTATTATAATATATTTATTTATCATATTATATATATATATATGATACTTATATGTTTCCAACGGCTTAGGCTGTTGGAAAACATTTTCATATTTCCAACGGCCTAGGCCGTTGGAAATGTAAAATTTAAATATATGGCATAATATGTATTTATCATAATATATTAGTATAATATATAAAGTATCATAAGTAGCTTATGAACATATTAGTATGTATAAATATGTTATAATATATATTTAGCCCAAACCTAATCTAATCTAACCCTAACTATATAATCCCACATAACCAATCCCACCCTTCCTCTGCCGCTCGTCTCTCCCCTCTCACCACTTTCACCTGCCTCTTTTCCTTCTCACCTCGTCCCTCCGCTTCTCACTGTCTCTCCTCTCTCACCCCATCGTTTCGCCTGTCTCACCGTATCTCCTCTCTCACACCGTCCCTTCGCCTTTCTCGCTTCACCGTTCGTTGTGAGCCTCGCCCTCGTTGCTCTTCTCCCTTCGCTGTGAGCCTCGCTCTTGCCGTCTTCTCGGTCTCTCCGCCACCGTCCTCCCTATGGCTCGTCCTCTCAGTCTCTCTGTCGCCGTCCTCTCTTCATCAGAGATCTAATCATTGTCCTTTTCCTACCTTGGGCAAATCTGATCGCTGACTTTCTCCGTCGCAGATGTGATCGCCATCCTCGGGCCTGTCGGACGCCTAGCTTTCCGGCCATCGTCTGAGATGTTGGATTTCGAATCAGATTTGATTTCGAGTTTATTTTTGTGTTTTTTGTGATTTATTGAGTATTAATTTTTTGATTTGGTGAATTTTTTTGATTTCAAATTCTATAATTTCTAATCCGAATGCTCGATTTGATTTTTTTTGTCTCAATCGATGGATCTAATGAATCTTCTTGTGCCTTTTCTATTTGAATTTTTTTCAGAGCATGTTTGATTATTGATCTGAATTTTATTTTTACTAATTTTTTTAATTCATAGTAAATTTTTTAGTTTTTAATAATGTTTATTTTTTTAAAAAAAATTTAGTGATTTTTAGTACATTTCAGTTAATTTTAAGAAAATATAAAATACAATTTTAGTAACTTATTCTTGAATAATATAATTTTTTGTGCTAATATAATGTTAGTAAATATAATTTTTGTGAATATAAAATATAGAATATGGTTTTCTTATATATATATAGTATGTTTTCAGTTAATATAAAATGTGATTTTAATAAATAAAAAATATTTTTAAAAAATATAATTTTAAGTATATTTTTTTTATTTTTTGGAATAAGATTTCCAACGGCCTAAGCCATTGGAAACTTCCAATAGACTAGGTCGTTGGTGTATTTCCAACGATCTGGGCCGTTGGAAACTTCTAACAATCTGGGCTGTTGGAAAACCATTGAACCATTGGGAAAAAACTATTTGTGTCTGAGCCGTTGGAAATTTCTAGCAGCCCAGTTTCTAACGGCTAGCCATTGGAAATTACCAACGGCCAATTGTAGGGCCGTTGGAAATTTTTCCCAACGCTTGGTTTACCAACAGGCTTATTTCCAACGGCTAGCTGTTGGAAAACCCCAGATTTCCAACGTAGAGTCGTTGGAAACGGCCATTGAAAAAACCTTATTTTTTAGTAGTGTTGCTGCTAGTGCATATGAATTTTACAATGATGAAATTTACAATCATTGTCCCCTCCCTTTGGAATTACAAAGTTCAATAGAAGTGTAATTAGTAGCACCTGTTTCTCCCTATCAATAATCCTTGTTTCTCCAATCAAAAGTCCATGTTTCTCTAGAAGTTTACTTAGTAGTACTTGGCCACTTAGTAGCACCTGTCTTGGCCAAATTTTGTATCCTTTTTGCACCTGAAACAGGTTTTGGTTTTATCCTCATTCTCTTCCCATGGTTAATTTCAATCTCATACTCAGAGAGTGTTAATGACTGGAGATGGGGAAGTGTTGATTGTCGAAATGAGTTGATTAGGAAAGTGGCAAAAAAGAAATAGTGTTAACTGGTTTACCATGTTATTTTCTTTTTTACTTAGATAAAAGTGTTACATGTTAAAAAATTAAAAAGAGAGTGCTGGAACAACTGTAATAGCAACTGTCCCTAGCAATCCTCCATTTAGGAACTTAAGAGGGAGAGAATGAGTGTGAATCGAACCCTCACCTTAGCCAAGGCGCGCAGGACCAAAAGAAAACATTTCGTAGCTTTTTGCTTCTGTGTTCAGTTTCTTAGTGTTGGCCGACCTATAATTTTCCTACTACTCAAGAGGGTCAAATTTTGGCCAAATTTTCGCGTAGTTGCTAATTTTAATTTCTCTTATTCTTGGAAGGACGGAAATCTTATTCTTCGAAGGACGGAAAACAGAAAGGAAAAGAAGACGACCGTGGCCTTTTTTCCTTCTTGGGTTCAGTTGCCTATAGTTTTCTTAGTACTCGTTGACAGAACGAAAAGAAGGAGAGAGAGAGAGAGAGAAAGAATACAACATTGAAAGTTCAAAACCGTGGACGGCAGGATTCGAACCTGCGCGGGCAGAGCCCACATGATTTCTAGTCATGCCCGATAACCACTCCGGCACGTCCACCATATGCAACAAGTTAGTCAGTCAATATTTTTGTAAGTGAATCTTAACTTTTTACAAAACTCTTGGACTACACCTTAGCCTCCTATTCATGTACTAAAAAAACAAATATATGAAAATAAAAAATTTCATAAGTTTTTAGGGGAATTCGAGTTTTGGCTTCCTAAAATATTGTAGCATTCTGTTTCCATTAAAAGGTTAGGTCAACACAAAGATTCCATGAAAATCTATTACATTTTAAAAAGATTTTATTCAAATAATTATTAGGCAGATATACTGTGAGCTTCTAAACATTGGATAGTAGAAAAATCAGCAAAATTAGGAATAGTGAACTTTTTAATGAATTTCTAAATTAGAAAGGAATATAAAATTTCATCCATATATTCTAAAATATCTTCAAAAACTTGCGAGTTTTTAAATTAAAAAATCTTCAACAACAACTTCCAAAACTCTTCCCAAATCATCCAGGGGAGTATATATACCTAATATTCTTATTCTTATTATAATTATTGTGCAACTTTTAGAATATGATTTCTCTGATTGTCAGCTGCCCATGACATCTTGGCAAGATGGGTATGATTGGAGATTTTGGCTTTCATATGACTCAACCCCACATTCTTTTTAGTTTTCGAGACAACATTTCATCAAGTGTCTTTTTTTTTTTTTTTTTTACTTTTAATTGGTAGAATCACATAGTAATATGAGTTGGCCCAAGTCGAAAAAGCTCAACCATTTTAAGTATGAGATGCTGAATTTAGTTTAGGATTTTTATGTGTGAGAAAAATTCTTTTGAAAGATATGTTTGAATATATTTTGAAACTTGAATATACTAAAAAAAATATTTAAAAAAATGCATAGAATCTTGAACATTACGGTAATGGGCACAAGCCCACTGGAAAGGAGCCCAAGTTCAAGATTTCTATTTTTTTTAGAAAAAAAGCCCAATTAGTTAGGTACTTGGAGGATAAACACTATTTTGGTCCCGAATCTTTTGAACTTATGTCAATTGTGGCATAAAGGTCTATATTCCTCCATCTCCGTTCACATTTCCTCCAGCGAAGACTCAAATCAACGTCGCGGCGAGAAAAGCACGCTCTAGAAAGCTCAGTCAGTCGAGTCCTAATTCTCTCATCGTCCCAATCACAGATTGTGCTCACCTTCTTCTCAATCCTAGCAAGCAAGAAGATTGATCAGAATCCGCCATGAATCCTCTGGGTAACAGTGACCATCCCCAGCTTCCCACCCTCAAGACCCGCCCCCCATCGTCCCCTCACCACCCCTCCGCCGCCGGCGCCACCCCAACCCCCACAGCTGGCGCCCGCCGCAAGATCGGTATAGCCGTCGACCTCTCCGATGAGTCCGCCTACGCCGTCCGTTGGGCGGTTCAAGACTACATCCGCCCGGGGGATGCCGTCATCCTCCTCCACGTGTCCCCCACCTCCGTTCTCTTTGGCGCCGACTGGGGTCCGCTTCCCCACACCCCTCAGAACTCCGGGGAGGAGCCCTCTCAGCAGCAGCTTGAAGAGGATTTTGACGCTTTCACGGCCTCTAAGGCCGCCGATCTGGCGAAACCCTTGAAGGACGCGCAGATTCCCTACAAGATCCATATTGTGAAGGACCACGATATGAGGGAGAGGCTGTGCTTGGAGGTGGAGAGATTGGGGCTGAGTGCGGTGATTATGGGTAGCAGAGGGTTTGGGGCGGAGAAGAGAGGCAGTGATGGAAGATTGGGGAGCGTTAGTGACTACTGCGTTCATCACTGCGTCTGCCCTGTTGTGGTGGTTCGTTATCCCGATGAGAAAGACGGGGTTGCCGGAGAGCCGGTGGTGACGATGAGGGAGGCGGAGGAGGAGGATGTTCCTGTAGGGAAGCAGGCTTCGGAGAATGAGGCTCCCAGAGGTAAGGTTCCATTATGATTAGTCATCTAATCTCACTGCCCATTACTACTATTTCGTTTCTAGTTTGGTCTTCATGTATTGCTCACTTGTCTTTGCTTCATTTTGATATCTCTTGGTATCTTCGTAGGTTATGTGTCTTGCTAGATGGCCATCTGCTTTCGTCTGTCTGTAGTATACCATTAGTTGGGGTGCATTAGTCTTTAGGATTTTCTTCGCTAATTTTGTCCAGTTGGGAGGACTTGGACACGTTGTTTTACAATATATAGGAGACAGGAGGCTTAGTTCATTACTGATGGTGCTGCTCATTTACATGTAAAACTTGTGTCACCACACGTGGGTGATGGGTTTCTTATTGTTCTATGTTACATAATGGTTCGTGAAATTGGTGTTTATGGATTAGATGCTTTAGCATTACCAATGTCTCTGTAGTCCGGCTGCTACGGTTTTCTTCCCATGGTTGTCTCTCTTGTAGGTGATTCATAATTGTTTAGGAAATATGATGTAGTTAGATTCTAATAAGAGATAATTTGTGAATCAATGATGTGACTGGGGCTATCGGACAAGGTAGTTGTGCTTTCAGTCACTCCCTCCCCTTCTCTTTGAGCTTATGCCTGTTTAGAATTTAGAAAATATAGTCCTTGCATATCACATGAACTTTGGAACTAAATGTTAGAATGTCCAATCAAAATGTGATCATCTTATACTAAAGAGAGTATTCTTGAAGGCAATTCTAGAGTATTCTTGAAGGCAATTCTGATTATTGAATGCAAAAGGATATGTGTCAGATAATCAACTAAGATTTCATTTAGGCCTAGTGAGGGTCAGCTACAATAGTCATTGGTCCGTTCTGTTTATGAGGAAATAAATTCATGAAAGGCTTTAATAGAGCTAGACCAGACCCTAAGATCACAACATCTAAATTAGGTTGAAAGCAGTGGTGATCATATTAACTTCTTGATGGAGCTTTCTTGCCAAGCATTTGTTTTTGTCATTGATAACATCTAAGTGATACTTCACGACTACTTGAATAGACAATTATTCTTTAGATGTTTTTTGATATGGTTTTTCCCTACCAAGTACTAATTTTGATTAGTGTGCATCCTCAATTTATCATCCTCTATGACATGAGCTTAGAATGGCCTTGTCAAGCTTCTTCTTTCCCTTTTGGCTTTGGTCTTGTTCCCTTTTGCCACCATTTTAGACTTATTGCAGGTCATAGTCTATATATGTCTTTTTCTAAACATCCAACGAGATGGTGCAAATGAGTGTGGTATTTGTTTGCTCAGCTCCAAAGAGTGCCTGCAATAGCCTGAAATTTTAATTCTCTCTGAGTCTGTGGCTGGAATAATTTGAGGTAGAATCAATGGATGTGCTTTATCAAAGTTTGTAATTCAGTCCTCTGTAATATAACATTGGTCTTGCTGCTTTCCTCACAACAGATGCTTTATAAGTGCTCGGTGACTACAGCTGTAATCCTCCCAGTAGCAGGTTGGCCTTCCTCTCTTGTAAGTTGTAACTGATTGCTTTATTTAAATTGTGCTACACCGCTTATTATTTGCTTGTAATGGAACCTGCTCTCATGGTTGAATTCTTTAATCTGGATGCTATAAGATCTCGGCTTCAGTATGCGCTATAGTGTCCCTGCACCTCACAAGTTCCAATTAGCTGCTGACATGTACTCACATGGTTTGATTACGTGCTAGGTTGAACGGAGGATCACCAAGTTGATGGAAGTACCCTTACCCAACACGAGATGTAGTCGCTCGGATTTGGTCTGATCTGAGTGGAGTTTGGTTGAACTGGATGCTAGATTTTTCTATTGCGTCTTCCTCATGTATGACTTTGCTTCCTTATGTATGACTTCGAGGGTAGATGATGTTACTTTAAGGTCGTGTGGTTCTTGGTTACTAGTTAGTACTTGCTGTGCCTACGGTGTTATCGTTTTATCGCACTGTGACATATATAACAGATTATTGTTGTCGATGCTTGCTTCATCTTTGAAGCCATCATGCTGTTTCTCTGCTGGTTACACCTTTTCCAGAATGAATCCTAGAAACAATTGATATGGAATCTTGGTTTCTTAGATAACTAGTATCTGTGATTTGTAAAACCCTAGCTTAGGTGAGAAGAATAATCGTTTCAGATAAGAGATAGAACAAGTGTACACTAGAAGAGACTTCTTTTACAAGGGATTCCCACACTAAAGGCATATTGTTGAGTCACTATCATGTGACTTAAAGCTCCAATTTTCCCCGGATCAAACGAAGAGATAAATTGTTGCTCAGGATATTTGCCTAACAGCTGATCTCTGAATGTTCAACGTTATTTTAGAGACATATGATTTTGGAATATGATTTGGAATCCACTTTCTTTCTTGCATTACACGGCTCATTATATTCCTGCTAATTTGGTGTGAAATGTGAACCTTCTCGGTGTTTAGGGTAAGTTGCACCCAAAAAATCCAGATGGGTTTTATTTAATGGTTTTAAACCTTTCCCCTTCATTGCAAATTCATCCTTGATCATAGACTAGACCGAGGTGGTACAGAAAACTACTATGCTGCGAGGAAAAATTAATAATTTATATAGTCTAGTATCAAAAAAATTATGTCATACTTTGAATTAATAGAAACAGTATTTAATATTTTAAATTTGAGTTTGATAAATTGATGTAAGATAGTTATATGAGCGTTCATAAATTTAAACTATTTGCAAATAATTTTCTAGTAAATTCAAACTCCCGTACGATTTATTAATAGTTAATAAACTATATAAATTACTCTCTCCGTCCCATATTCTTTGCACCATTTGACTTTTTGGGCTAGTTTGACTTGAATTTTTTTATATTATTGATTGTTAGAAAAAAATTAAAAAATATATATTTAGAAACTATAGGTCTTGATTTATCATTCACATATAAAAATTTTTCATTTATATGTTAAAATGTCTAAAATAAAAAATCATAGATTAATTGGTAAAACGTGAATGGTGCAAAGAATTTAGGACGGAGGGAGTATTATTTATTTTCTCTTTATAAATTAAATTCTGTACGAACTCAGTTTAACCTGGAGCGAAAGATGAATTTACAGTGGTGGAAGAATGTCCAAGACCATTAAAAATCAAGTGAGAGGTAAGAAACAGATTTAAATCCCAAATTACTTATTTCAGATTTTTGTTGCAGTTTAGCTCGATATTTAACTAAGCAAACCTTTCGTGCATTTATTTATTTATTTATTTTTATTTGTTATTGGGGTGCGTAAAGCTTTTGTGATGCTTGCTCAACTTTAAATGGGCTGCTCTTTTCCCCTTTCTCTTGCATTACATTACATCTACTACTTTTCACATGAATGCTGACTTGTCATGTAGCCCAACATGTTGTGTAAAAGACAACATCCAAATTCCTTTCTATCTTACCGTACCAGCAACCAAGCAAAATCTCAGAGTAGGAATAAGTGATCCTGTAGATTCAACAATAGCACAATCCTGCCAACATAAGCTGCATTAGTAGTGTTGCAAGTTAGTGAAACTCCTTGTCTCTATTTTTTTTTTTTTTGGGTATTCAGAAGTATTATTTACAAGTATAGAAGGAAAAATGTATTAATATTCTAAGTAAGAAAATAAGAATGCCGGCTTTTTTGGAACTCAAAAGGCAACTAAATCAACTTTGTGTGACATTTTGAGTAATAAAGTGGGAAGGCCATGGTCAAATTCTAGATTTCTTCACAATATCCCAAACACTTTAGCTATCAGGCCAATGATGTGGACACTTAGTCTCTATCACGCTATATCATTGGTAGCCTCTATTGTATTATAGCATTGGTCACTTATCATTTTTTTCTCGAAATATGTGATATTTCTTTACATACTTATTTATGCATGTTGTTTCAAATTTACTTCATATTTAATCTGTATTACGCCCAGCAGTGAGACACAGGGTGGTGGGTGGAGCCTTGTCAATGTATTATTCCTTCCCAAAAAAAAGATAAAGGGTATTATTCTTTTTTTATTTTTTTGTCCAATAAGAGTTGAAGTGTTGTTTTTTTGGGGGAAGTTTTTAATATCTTATCTATCATATTACTCACATTTAAACTTTCATTACACGAAAGGCCTAAAGGCATTTTTGACCCCTGAACTTGCCTAACTCAGACACTTTACCCCTTGGACTATGCCTCGGTCTAAATTGGCCCCTGAACTAACCAAAATGGGATATTTTACCCCTTTTTCATCACATGCCCATCATGTGATATCTAGGACCTAAATGTCATTTGTTTCTATTAATGACATACATCCAATTAGTGTGGCTTGTTTTGCTTCCAGCCAATCTTTTGCCCCTTTTGATCATCATCATCATTGAGATCAACAATGTAATTGAATTTGATGATGGCTTTGGGTTCTCATTAGCTTGTTTGAGGTGCATGTTGAAGGTTGGACGAACATATAGAGGTCTTTGTTCATGGGGCCAGGGGCAAAGACCTTTTGAAATTAATGGGTCTGTTTCCAGGATTCAGCAAGCTTCCATGGTGGCGAAGATCGAGAATTGAATTCATGCCGCCAAGGTCACTATCAAGACTCTGTTCTATGGCAAGCAGGTTCGCGGCCATGTCATCGATTCATGAGTCTTGCTTCTCTTGAAATATGTATTGAACAGAGTGGCAGTGCTTAGAACGGGGTTTTGGCTCGCTAGTCATTCAAATCTCAATCCACCGAAACCACACAACCCTTAATAGAGTCTCAGAATTCTCAACGGAAAGAGCTTAGCTGGCTACTACCGGAGGAGAAACATAAGAGTATGGATGATCTAGCACCGGAAAATATCAAAATCGAGAATCGTCGATTCGTGAGCTTGTTTAGCATGGCGAGAAGCTGCCTTCTTGCGTGGCACCAGAGGGGTCCGAGTCAACTGTGAAGTAGAAGTTGATAGGGTCGCTGGAGTTAAATGACATTTTTTTCCAATGTATCACGTGATGTGCATATGATGCATAAGGGGTAAAGTGTCCCATTTTTTTAAGTTTAGGGGGCAAGTTAGACCGAGTCATAGTCTAGGAGGTAAAGTGTCCAAGTAAGGTGAGTTGAGGGGCTAAAAGTGTCTTTAGGCCTACATGAAACCTTAAAAAAAATCTTTCATTTTCTAATCTTTATTTAAACTCTCACTAAAGCCACTACACAAAATGCAAAAATATATATATATATATATATATATATATATATATATATATATATATATATTAAATCATCATTTATACTCTCATGACACAAATTAAAATTAATTTTTTAAATTTCAGTTTATGGGTAAAATTGAAAAAATATCATAAACTATTCACACATTAATCTTCATATCTAGAGAAATGTATGATCCTTTACAGGGCAATAAGTTGCATATTTTTGTGAAATGTAAGTATTTTCTATTAATTTTTTAATGTTGGGTGAGAGAAAATTTATAAAAATTAACTACTTTATAAAAATATTATTCAAATGATTATTAGTTGCACATAATGTTGGTTTTTAAATAAAATTTGTTTCGCTAATAGATTATTTTAGTAATTAAAAATTTCCCCTTAGTGCCTTCATATTCAACTCTAAAAAATTATCATGAATTGCTGATTTTTTTTAGATGTAGCCCAAACTACAATATCCTAAACCTAATTAAATCTACCAAACCTATCTACCCAATGACTTCATCTGATTTAAACTTTCCTGCCCATATGACAAGAAATAAAAAAGTAAACTAAGAAATATATCAAACATCAATAAGAATTGTAGACTGGTACCTACCAACATGAATGGATTGGCGATGTCATGTGCTATGGCGCAGAGACAAACCGAGTGGAACGTGATTATTGACTTTAACCCACAAACCAATCTTCCAGTGCTTTAAAACTTTCTTTGCTCCATTTTAATTTTTTTTATTAGTTTGATTTAAATTTATTTATATTATTATTTATTAAAAAAATTTAAAAAAATATATTTGAAAACTATAGATTTTGATTTATCATCCAGATATAAATTTTTTTAATTTATATGCTAAAATGTTAAAAATAAAAAATTATACATTAATTATTGAAAAATGAATAGCACAAAAAATTTGGAACAGGAGGAGTAATTGACTTGTCTTCGGCAGTTAACTCAAATAGGAAGCGCACATCCAGTTGAAACATTAAGGTTTGAATGGTGTTACACTTAAAAAATATTATACATCCAAAAGTGATCAAATTGCAGTTAGAATTTTTTAAGATTTTGTACGGTAGAAATATCAACCCTTAACTTTTCTATACGGTACTATAATCCCTGCATTTGCAATGATTTTGAGTATAAAAAAATATTAGTTTGAAGTTTAAAGAAATATTAGGGTGACCTTTTTTTTATTAACTTTCTTCTCTCATATAGATTTCCATTATGTGATTGTTGTCTTCATAACTCTGCACTCTATACATAAATAACGTTTAAAAGTTTATACAGCAAATTTATATTTAGTACAATTTATTTTGATATAGAAAAATTTTGGAGCCAATAATAATTAAGATTGAGTACTTAACGTATAGAGATTTTTTGCCCCAAATCTCACCACATGACACCACTTGCAATGTGCATCAAAAGCTAGGAGCAGAACCAGAAATTTTTATTAGCGGGAGTCAACTATTAATATCTTAAAATATTATAATATAATAAAAAAATTAAAATATAGACATAAGTTATTTAAATTATTCATTATTTCTAGATGTAACTAAATTCATCTACAATTACATTGGTATCAATTGTTGCAATAAGCTGGTATCTATTTTGTTGCAAAGTCAAGTCTTTACAATGTGCATAGTAGAAATAGCTTAGTTTGTTTTACCTAAGCAAACAAAGCTAAGAATTATAAGATCAGTTGAAAAAATCATAAATAAAAGTCAGATTGATGCAAAACCCATGACTGTTCTCAGTGAAGTTAGAAAATTTCTGGGTTTACTTCAACTTGAAACTCCTCATTGAAAATCTGAATTGCAGTCGCTTAAATTGGAATAAGTGATCAGCTTCTAACTAAGGGCAAGAGTTGTAGACTTCATGATTCATGAGATAAAAAAACAAACATTAATTCATTTTTTTATGAATTGTTCATTCTAAATAACATTTAATATAGGAAAATGGGAGGGTGACAAGATGACAGAATGACAGATGCATACCTTGCGTCTGTTGCTACAAGTCCCATATGGGGCCCACAGCAACAAATGCATAGGATGCGTTTATCATCCTGTCATCCCGTCACCTAATTCAAGCCGTTTAATATAATAACTTAAATTAAAATAAATAGATCTGGTCAACAACAGACATTTCACATAAGAAATAGAAGTATAAATAGAGCCAAATATACAAAATTGCTTAGGAGAGCTCACAGATAACATATTGAGTTTGTGATTTTGTAAAATACATATGCTGGTGAGAAGGAGTTAGAAAAAGGGGTTGAATTCATATTTTGAATATTATCGAAGGAATTTGTTTTACTTAAAATAAAGTGAATTTTTTATTCCTTTTCTTAAGTCTTTTTTCAGTTTCTTCCTTATTGGAAATGGTTTTTTCAGTAATTTTTTTCTTGATTCAATACAAAGTTGTGCATTTGGTTCTTGCAATATTAATGATAAATAGAAAAAAAAATCTATGTATATTTTTTCCATGAAAAAATTGATAAAATAAAAAAAAATTTACAAATTAATTGAGCATTTCTTGGACTCTAGGGGGTTGAGACCTTCACTAGCCCCTTCCTAGTTCCACCCCTGTCTAAAGCGTGCCGTGGGGTTCTTGACAGTACAAAATATAAGTGACATTGACTGATTTTAGTACAAATCAATTATATATGTGAGGTTCACTCTTTATCCTAAAAAAGTAAAAATATGTGTTAATGCTTCAAAGTGTGTTTTCTGTAAAAAATAGAGAGACATATAAATTAGTTATTAGGTATGTATGAATTTAATATATAAAGAAAATGAGAAATATCATAAAAAAACACAATAACTGGATATATACAAATCTTGAGGTGTCTATAAACAAATAAAATCGTTTAAATTATTGTTGATATATTCAACTTATGCATGACTTTAGTCTTTTAAATAGTTTCAAACACATTATCTTATTATGCATATCATTCTTATTATGTGTCATAACTTCATATTAATTTGAACATATTATTTATAGTTTCATTACATTTCATGCATAAATTTATATTTTTATAAATGAAATGGAAACTAGGTTTTTCAAAAGTTAAAATAAAAATTTGATCAGTAGTAATACAGTAGTGATATATACAAATTGGGTATTAGATACATATATGTAAACTAAATGTATAAATAATGTTAGGGATATGCACCAATCATGTAAAACATACGTACAAATAACATCACAAAATTTTTATTAACTATCTATAAACATATGTGAAATTTCTCTAACTTGCTTTCCCCAAAATTAGAAATATATATAAGTGTGAACTTGGTGCACAATGAATATAAGAAATATGTACAAATTGCATGAGGCATATATACACATGTATGTGGCCATGAATAAATACATATACACATATACTAAGTAGTTAAACCTATGGGTAAGTGAGTACATTTTTACATATGAATAATAATGCATATGACATTATTTATACAAATAAATTTATTTTTGTATATATGTGATTATATTTTAGTACAGTTTTATTTATTTATTTATTTATACATATCATAATTTGACTTTCAAATTGTTCATATATTATTGTGTATATTAATTTCATAGCATTGCACTTATCATTCTTTCTTTCGCATGTATGCACACACATGTGACATGTCTAGAAAAAATCAGGGAATAAAAAACAGTTTCTAGTTCAACCACAAACTTTATAACTTTAAGCCAGTTGCCACCCACCAAGGAGAAAAAGAAACCTACCACTTCCACAAGCCGCCTCCGTCAACGTCATCTCCTCCGACGACGCTGCTGGGTCACAACGATTCGTTCTTTTTCTGGTCCATGGACTCCATTTGTCGTCACACAATAACATGTTTTCGGAGTTCCATCGAAGGCCAGGAGGAAGAGAGAAGGAGTTGATGGTTTCCACTTTCCAGCGTGAATCACATCATAGCTACCGGCAACCGCACCCCATGATCAATGACAACACTCTCCGCCGCGCCAATTTAGAAAAGCCCCGCCACCGGTGTTATCAGAACCGGAACAGACAGTCCGGTCCAACCTATCTGACCGCGAACCGGATGCACTACCGGTTCGGCAGCAACCCACTATAAGCCTGGTAAAAAACCAGAAAAAACTGCAACGGTTTTAGGAACAATCAAATACAAATATAAAAATGTGTTTGACTGACGGTTTAACTGGTTAAACTGATAAAGCACAACCTAGAACCCTCAACGGTTTGAGGAGCGGTTCATGTTTTAAAACACTGCAGCAAAATCTCCTGCTGTCAGGAGTCTTCACTTAACCCAGGTTTCACCAAGGGATTATTAATATTGATTAAGGGTATACGGGTAATTATAGAGTGTGAAGCAGGTGAGGTATTGTGTATGTCTCATAGTTCTGTTTTGGTTATATACATGTATATCCCAAAAGAGTTCCTAGAAAAGAAACATGTCTTGTGAAAAAATATCCAAATAAAAGGAAAACAAAAGGTAAAAATAATGTATAAACTACTACTCCATCTATCTTAAATTATTTATAATACTTACTATTTAAAAATTAATTTATAATATTTTTTAATATTTTAATATATAAATAAAAAAATTATATATAAATGATGAATAAAGACTTATAGTTTTTAAATATATATATTTTTTTAATTTTTTCTACAAATTATAATATTATGAATAAAATTCAAACTATTTAAAAAAGTTAAATATTTTAAATAATATAAAATAAAAAAAGTATTATTTGGGTAGGTTTTGTAATTTTCACCAAATCAAAGAATATGCAACCAACTTGTGCCGAATGAATAACTATTGGATTCTCGGCAGTTGCCGGTGAAGAAACTTTGTATGAAGATCGAAGAAAAATAGCAGGAGTTAACTTATTTGTATTGTTTTAGACTAGTATTGTCTACTAGAGGTGAGCATGGGTTAGGTAAACCCGAAATCGAAACCGAACCACCCTCATTGGGTTGGGTTGGGTAAAAATTGATCATGGTTCTCGGGTTGGTTCCACATATAGGAGAACCGACGGTTTTTGGGTTGGTTCTGGTTTCATATGGAACCAACCCGAGGTGGAACCGAACCCGAGATATATATATATAATTATATAACAAAAATTATAGTATTACTAATATATCCACACACACACACACACACATATTTCTTTGAAGTATTATGATGGTTATTTTGTGTTTTTATATTAAACTCTTAAACTGATGTTCCAAATTGAAACAATATGGAAGTTGTGGGATCATTTACGAAATTTTTTCATATTTACTTAAATCACTTTACTTCATATACCCACCACTCCTAAGTCATTTTGCTTTCAATCTTTCATTCCAGATTACTTTTTACGACACAATTATGATATTTTTTTTTCATTTGAGTCATGCAAATTTAAAAATTTATGACATCAACATATTTTAGGTTTTGATACTGAAGAAGATGGTCTTAAAGGCTTAATTTTTCATATTGAATGTCATACAAATATTGAAATTACTGGAATAAAGTAAACTAGTTGAGATAAAAAATACTCCACAAGCAACTCTTTTGAACAATTTTTGTAAGAACAACATTTTAAACTCTTTTGAATGTATCTAAGTACATATATTTAAATATTAATTTAATTATATATTATGTTGAATATGTCATAAAACTGATTATGGATGTAAATTTATTGAATTTTGGTGTTGTTATACGTATATCGTATAAACCGAAAAACCCGAGAACCAGAACTGAGAAACCCAGAACCATGATTCTGGTTCTGTTCGGTTCTCGGTTCTGGATTGGGTAGAAAAATTTTACAACTGAGGTCATTTTGAGTTGGTTCGGTTCCACCATAAAACCGAACCAACCCGACCCATACTCACCCCTATAATGTCTACTATGTTGAAAACAAAAAAATAATGGGTGCTTTTGTAAAATTTCAGCTGAAGTTTAATGTTTGGCAAGTTGAATCAGAGCAACATAGAGACGTCACGTTGGTGATTTATTTGAGCGGAAAAAAGCATTAGCGGGCAAATTAGGCCAACATGGAAACGTTAGGCAGCAGAAACCTAAAAACATCAAAAGGTAATTACAATTTCAAGCTGATCACAGCCGTTGATGTTGACTTTGTTTCACTCCTTCTCTAATCCATCGTCCGATTCGCCTGGTCTTGATTGCTTCAACGGCCTAGATGCGTCCGCCGTCGTCGATTCTTCGTTAACTGGACGCGCCGCCGCCGTATTCAACCTGCAATTTCGGATCCAATAGAAGAAGCTCCGCCGCTACAGAGAAACATCGAAAAATACGCGGATCTTCAGAACTTACGAAGCGGAAATTGAAGATTCCTTCGCTCTTCTTTTCTGGAACCTTCAGTCTCCACCACCGCCACCGTAAGAAGACCATCGAAGCTCATAATGACGGCGTTGCTGGCGGAGGCTAGGAGGACCAGGGAACTACCTGATTCTCGCCGTCATCTCCCTCATCGTCGTAATCCGTCTCCTGCTCGCCATCGTAATCATCGAAACTCTCATTCTCGTCCCCGTCGTCCTCCTCGCCTAATTCGTCCTCCGACTCGCACGCTCTCTCCGGATCCTCGTCGACGCAGGTGTCGCAGATCGATACGGCGGCGCTGAGGATGTTGCCAGAGGCCAGCCAGGGCGTCGGCCGCTGGCACGTCTGACAGAGGAGGCTGCGCGTGTGCTTCGCCACCAGGAAATTCGCGCCGTGGACTTTCCGATCGCAGTCCCAACACAGACTCGCCTTGTCGGATTCGCAGTGCAACCTCGCCGGACCGCTGCACAGCTCGCACTTCTGATTCATTTTTTGCGGTGAATTTCTCGGAAGAAAATTTGCGCTTCGGTGAAAAGAAAATAGAAGTGATCACTGAAACGCTTCTCTAATTGCCCGGAATTTAAACTGTATGGACGGTTTCGGTATTTGACGTTAAAAAAAAGGATATTTTTGTCTTTTGAAGCAACATAATGCGAATCGGTGTAACGTGAAATCAAAACGCTTCGTTTGGCATGTGAAGCCGAATCTTAAGAAGTTAGGTTATTGGTTAGTTAAGAACTTAAAGATATATTGATGTGACGTGTCGCAAAAATGGGAGACTGTTTATCATCCATCTTACACTTAACATTCAATTATAATAATTTATCTAATTTTAAAATACATTTGTTTGGTTCTGTTATGCATTAGCTAAGAATGAAAATTATTTTATATAGATTTGAGATATTTTTTTTTATTTTGATTATATATTTATTTAAGATTGAGATTACCTTGTCTAGCATATAATTGTTTCACTTTAATTATATACCTATTTCTGAAATTCATTTGCTGCCTAGCTCTCTGATAAGCATTTATATAAATTTTAGATACATTTGTTTCACTTGATTATAATTCATTTCCAAAATTCATGTATCTAGTTCTAATATATATTTGTCTAGTTTTAATATGTATGTGTCTACTTCTGATAAGTATTTATCAAGAATTGAGATCATTTTATTTAGATCTTAGACACATTTATTTCACTTTGATTTTATGTCTATTTCTAAAATTCATATGTTTAGTTCTAAAATGTATTTATTTAATTATGATAAACATTTGTCTATGACTAATATAATCTTATCTAGATTTAAGCAAAGATTTTTTTTATCTTAATTATATGTTTATTTTAATATGCATTTATCTTTAACAATTTTTGTTAGACGTACGCATAATGAGTGTTATGAAATTCCACAATAATCTGGAAGATTCTTTTTTGCCTTAAGGTGGGGTGAGCCGTACACTACATTTTTATGGAGCATACTGTCGGTTATGGAGCATGTAACAGAGCCGGAAGATATTTCAGGAGTTTCGGATTCGATTTGATGACGTGGCATAGAAATTGTGGACGGTTAGAGTACACATAGGTGACGTGGGTCCAGTTTTTTTATGGCTCACAACAAAGATACCATTAGTCCCCCAGCTAACGAAATTGTTTCAATTTAGTCCTTTAGTTTATTATTACGGTAAAATATTACTACAAATTTAAAGAAGGGAGATAATTCATGAGAGTTGAGATTTTTTTTTTTTCAACTTCTAATAAAGCTTATATCTTAATCCACATCATACGGAAATTATGCATGTAAGTAACTGAACTTCTTCCCCTAGAACAATCTTACATTTTAACTTACTTATATTTAGGTGGTCAAATCGTCTTAGTTTAGAGTACTTGTTACTGACTTTTTCTACTTCACATTGTGCACACTTCATAAATGTTTTTGTTCAAAAATAAAATGAGATTTTTGGATATTTTTTGTTGTTTTAAATGCTATTTTTTTTATCTTTCTTATCCAATTGATATCCGCGTTCGAATTTTGTATTTAGGTGGTATCCGTGATATCCAAAAGAAATAATGTACCATTACCTTGTGCTTGCGGCCTAGGTGCGGCCGAGTGGGGTTGCAACTTAAAAAAACACAAATAAAAGAAACTTTGGAGATTGGAAATTATCAGTTTGTAGACTCCTTTCGGTCTTGCGTCTACATGCAGCGACAGAGTCGCCGTCCACCCTTCTCCTCCACACAAATTAGTTCTTCCATATTCTCCCCTCATTTTAGTGGTCCCAATGGCTAGTTCTTGATGTCAAAATTGGGATTGAGTGTTAGTTAGAATCATCTTTAGAGTCAACAAAATTTGAATCTAAATCACATCAAGTATCTTAAAAACAGAAGCTTTAAAAGTAAATGTAAGATTAAGAAAATGTCACTTTTTTAAAATTTTAGTTAATAAAAGTGTAGTAAAAATGAAAATGGAAGCGGCAGTTGAGAGTGAGAGCACGAGAGCTACAGCGACGACTCAAAATTTTAGTAAATAAACACTTTTTAGTACAAGTGTTAAATTTTGAGAATTGTGAATAGATTTTACTCATTGCAATGGACATAAAAACACGACTTTCTAGAGTTACTTTCTTGGTATTTTTGTTTATACTCGGATGATTAGAAACACCAATTACCAATATATAGGAAAGCAAAATTCAAAGCATCTACAATGATATGTACAAGTGTCTATTATGAAATAGAGATGCCTCTACTTGCTAGATATACTTGCTCGATCATTGTTTCTTGTCTATATATGGAAGATCAAAACACCAATTTCTATATATGGAAGCAAAATCTAGAGTGTCAAATATAACACTATAAGTATCCATGTACCATAAAAGATAAATGTGTCTACTAATTTCAAAATAAAAAGAATAGTTAACATGTACCTTCTACAGCTTTTTCTATGTTCTTCCTACTATGTCTCGATCTCAAATTTTCTTTTTCTACTATTGTTTTCATATTTGCAAGTTGTGCATCTAGCAATCAATCATATATATAACTAATCAAACATCATAAATCATCATCACTGAAGTCCTGGCCGAGAAAAGTATAATAAACTTGCAATTGTTTTCACTGTTGATGGAGACTTTTGGCTCGAGTCCTAGTTGCTGAAATCATCTCATTTGTTCTCCTTCGAAGTTGAGGTCGTATCGCTCCTTTTTTCCTCTTCAGGCTCTATCTCCAAGGCTTTCCTTTTTTTCTTGCTCTTATTATTCTTCTTATTTTCTGAATCATCCTAAACCTTTTTTATCTTTCCCTCATTGTTTTTCTTGCTCTTCTTTGATCTCAAGAGCTATTTTCTTTTTCATCTTTGTTTCTTGATTGGATAGGGCCAATGAAGGCATCGAATAAAAAGAAAATTGATGAGTTTGGATGATATCAGATCGCGATCATTTTCCTTCAAAGGATGATGTCGGACTATTAGTTTTAATTTGGTTAATCTCTTCTAGAGGCACACAGCACCGATATTCTTTAGAGACAGTGCCAATTTATTAAGAGTATGAACTTTTGTTTAGTACGACTATTATGAACATATGTTTAATTAGATAAAATAGATAATTTTTAAAATTTACCTTTCACTATCCTAGCTAATTTCCATTACACCCTTTACCCCAAAATCACTTTTTAATTGCTTCTTTTAGAGCATCAATTCACCAGACAAGGTTTGCAAACATTGTTTGGTTGGCGTACCAAACTTCCTTATCTATACCATTGCATCTTGACTTACAGGACTTGCCTGTCTTAACCATCACTCCCGTCCTTCACCAATCTTTCCATGCATTGTTCTCCTAATAGATTCAACAGCTTATAAGGCAAATAAAGCACTCAGATAATCAGAGGAAAGAAAGTCAAAGATTTTAAGGCTTTAGAAAGTTGATAAGGGGAATTTTGAAGGTCAAAGCTATGTCGTTTACGACAGTTGACTTGCTTGTTCCTAGATGGCCCTTCATCACTATGATCACTAACTTGGTTTCAAGTCATTATTTCCTTTGTTTGGATATGTTACTGTACAAGCTTTTGCTATAGTGGAATTGTTTTCGCTTGGTTTCTCACTTTGATTTATTTTTTCAAACACTTTTAAATTTAATGATAAGTCACTTTTACATTTTAGTCTGACATTTTTTTCATATTCATTAAGACATTTTTTTTTATTGTTTCAGAATCTTTCATTTTTAAAGATACTTTAACATAATTATTTAAACACTTTACACTTTTACATATCATTTTAGAAAAAAAAAAATAGTCTGCATATTGTTTCAAATACTTATATATATTTATTCTGACACTTTTATCAATTGTTTCAGACACTTTGTAAGTTTGTCTTTAAAACATATACAAACAGTTTCTGTGTACAACTCAATGGCAGAGATAAGAGATGAGCAGACATAATTGCAGCATGGAGGGACAACAATGACTAAGATGAATGAAAGGCATAGACTAGTGTGATCTTGAGGCAGTAATCGACAGATTTGGAAAGATGGCGCCATGATTCGAAGGCAAACAACAAGAACAAGATCCAAAGACAAGTGACAATCAATGAAATTCAAAGGCGCACGACAACTACAAGATCTAAAAGGTACAACAATGAATGATGTGGAGAGGAGCACTAATAGTGAAATCTCAACGTGATAGTGATTGTGTGATTTGGAAGGGAATGACGATGTTGAGAATCAAAGGTACACGATTATGGTGTGATCCAAATGTGAGTAACATTGGAAGATTCAGAGGCAGCATCGGCAACAATGGTAACAATGGTAAGGACAAAGTAAGGCTTCTGAAAGTAGATGAAGAGTTTTAGTCAAGCGCAATTTTTTTTCAAAGTTTTGATATAGAGTTGTATTACATATTGAGCGTTAAGAGTGAATTAATATGTATAATTATACATATATGCATAATATAATAACCAACTTTTGTTGATGGGACTTGAAATTGTCTGGTTAGAGTTCAAAGTGGAGAAGATTTAGTTTACATACAGCCTAAAGACTTTTTCAACCTTGACCTTAGCTAACTTGGACTTTTTAACCATTGAACTTTGACTCGACTTCACTCGCCCCCCGTCAAACTTTGGAAATTGTTACCTTTTACCCTATTAACCCGCTTAAATAGTTGTGTAGGTTATTTGGAGACTAAAAGAAAGGCAAAATAGAAGATGAAGTGCTTTGCTAGCCATTGACTCAAAATTTTATATTATTTTGATTATCTGCTTCAATCTTCTTGATTTGAGCAATTCGGAGAACCACTAACCATTTATAATGTACACGACCCAACCGGTATTCTACATTGAAATATAATTTTAATTCTAGAACACAACTCATTCAAAGAGTTAGAGGTATATGTAGGGAAAATGGCTACTTAGTTTCTCATCTTCCATTTTATTTTCATTTTGATCCTTATATAAATTAAACAATCATTTAAGTGTGCTAATGGGGGTAAAATATATCAATTTTAAAAATTTTGAAGGGGTGATTGAACCCAAATCAAAATTTAGGGGTAAAAGGTTTGAGTTGGTAAAATTCGGGATGAAAGGAGTTTTAGGTTGTTTGTTTACCCAATTTTTTTTTCTTAATTTTTGTAGATCAAGTCTGCATAATTGATCTTGTTACGAATTGTGTTGGGGAGATGCCAGAGTGAGCAAATGCTCATTTCACATTTTAATTATGTTTATTTCAAGCTCTTTCGTTTCAGCTTAAATATTAGATTTCAAATTTATTTTTACATATCAATAATTGTTACTTATCAATTTCATCAAAAATTTTAAATTTATATGTGGTTTAATAATCATTACTATTTTAATTAAAAAATTAAATTTTTTCAGTTTTAAGGTTTATGACACAACTATATATATTTTTTTTTATGTTTTTCAAAAGAATTTAGTAAAAAAATCTTACTATCCTATTCAATTTAACAATTTATAATCCATAAAAAAATAAAAAATATTTTAGATAAAATCCTGATTTTCATGACCTTGGTTTTAATTAAGCTAAAATGCATAATTGATCCCTTAATTTTTTCAACTCAAGCTATTTAGTCCTTTTAAGTATGATTCAGTGCTACTTAACATTTCAACTTTGAGAAATGTAGCGAGTCAGTCCCTTGGCAGCTTGGGTAAACTACAAACTTAGTCCTAACTTTTAATTGTTCAGTAAAATGACCATTACTTTTAGAAACTTTCTTTTGCACTTAACTCTTGGATTAACAAACTTTATTAAATTTTTACTTACAATAATTAAATAATTAGACTATTTACACTTGATAATTTAAAAAAATTATGTAAATAATTTTAATAATTTAATAATTTATATTTTTCTTATTTTTTAAACAAAAAAAATTTATTGACATACTATAAAGCCAAAAAAATCCATTTTTTTTTTATTTTCTTCACCTTTACATTGATCATTTATTTTTCCTATAGATTTCTTACTTTTTTTAAACAAAATAAGTTCCTCATTATTGGTGGTTTATCCACACAAAGAAATAATCCAACATTTAACTTTGTGATGATTTTCCCTATCTTATTCCTCAGTTTTTCCTTACCTTCTTTATTTGTTCATTTTTTGCTTACTAATGTATTTTATTTTTGTTTAATTTAAATATTTTGTTCAAGTATAAATACTACTTGGAATCCGTTAAAAGAAACAAAAAGTAGTCAATTTTTTAATTTATTAAAGCATTCAACTTCAATATTCAAATTGATTAGAGCTTTCAACTTGATATAAAATAGAACGAGTTACGAGTAAAACTAATACTCCCTCCGTCCTAAAAAGAATGAAATATATATTTTTTTTAGTTGTCTAAAAAAAAATTAAAATTTTTGTTTTTAGAAAGTTTTTAACTTTTAATTTACCTTGCTGCCCTTATTTATACTCCCACCACACAAAATTTAATAAAAAATATTTTTTTAATCTTCATTTAAACTTTTACTTTACTAGACCTAAATTTTTTTTTAAATTATTATTTAAACTTTCACCATACAAAATTTTAAATTTTTTTTTAATTTTAGTTTCATAGGCAAACTTGAAAAAAGTAATATAAATTATAAATATTTTAATCCTTGTATCCAAAGAAACGTTTCGATTTTTATGGGATGAAGGGAGTAATAGGTTTAGTTCAAAATGGGAAAAGCAACCAAAAAAAAATGGGAAAGGATGAAAAAGCAAACAGAGAAATGGAGACCAGAGAAGGAGATCCAATTTATCAAGAGCTCAGCTGGAGCAATGGGTCAATTTCCTCACACCGGATGACTAGAGAAGGAGATCCATGACAGTGATGTCGACCGTATTCGATCTTCCTCTCGATATGGTTCGAGCAACGTTTGAGCTAACCAGATAAGACATCGAGCGGTTGAGGAAGACGGTCTCGCCGGAGAAACGATGTCGTCTGTGGCCGAGCATCACCGGCAAATCTGGATTCGTCGGTCGATTATAGACCGCACTTGGATCCACTGTCGGTTTCCGTCACCGTCTTCGGTGGTGGAGCAGAGAAACACCCTTAAATCCGGGCAAGTTCCTGATATTAGACAAAAAGGATGAACTGAAAAGATTGGATGATGTCTTTTGCACCATTTTCAGGAGAACCTAATTCAAAATTCAAGAAAATAATTTGAAGCTTTACATTAGCTTAAGTAAAATATAAATTATAAAAAATTAGAAATTTTCTAAATTATTGTATGTAGTTTTTTGAATTATATTTGTGAGTGATTTAATTAGTTAACTATATATTTAACAATTTAGTAAAGTTCATTAATCCATAAGTTTGGTAATAATGAAAGTTCTAAATAGAAGGATCATTTGCTGAAACATTGGCAGTTAGGATTTAACGTTGTGGTTTATCTTGATAGTTGAAGGATTAAGTCATACTGTTTTACAAAATTTAAAGATCAAGTCATACTGAGTCAAAGTTAAGGGATCAACTTATGCGAGTTGGAATAGTTTGATGACTAACGATGCATTTAAGTCTTTTAATCGAATTAAAGAAGCAGGAGTGCTGCTCTCGGCCACAATGGGTATACCCCACAAATCCATTCCTTGCCATCCCAGTTTCGGTCCTACATGTTTTCCTACTACGCTATCATTTTTTTCGGTAATGAAGCCTTCTCCGGACTCACTATGCTATTGTTATCATCAACCTATAATCTTATCTACTATTTTTTTTTTCGAAATCTTTATCTACTAATTTAATATGGTAGCAATCTTTTCGTCTCAAAGTGATTAAAACTTTTTGATATTTTGGACTCGAGATCATCTCAAATTTTGTCACACTGAATTGTTGATAAAAATTACTGAAAAAAATAATATTTAGAAAGCATGGGATTCATCTCGCATTTGCATATGAATTTACATATTTAAATGTTGCCTACAAATTGAGTTCTATTAAACTTTAAATCTTCAGAAAAATAAAAAAAAATTTTGAATAAGTGAAAACCTAGGAATTTTTTTTAAGTAAGCGAGTTGGTTTACTCACGACTCATGAGATGATCCAATCTACTCTTTGAGTACCTCACTTAAGTTGCATTAAAGCCAAAAATTTAGATTTAACTTCATCATAGATCCTTAAACTTAATTTTTTTTTGTCCTATCTAGGTCACATAACTTTATTTTGTCCTAACTAGGTTCTTTAACTTATATTTTATGTTCTGTTTGGATTTTTTTTCTGTCAATTGGCTATTAATTTGAATGAAATTTTGGTGAAAAATAATAACTCTAGTCTATAGATTTCATTCATCCTTTCATCCTGCTCTTTAAACCTTAAAACTTATTAATCTAACAGCTCAATAATCCTCATCTCAATCCAAGTACCATTTTTCTCCTTTTCCTCTTACCCACCAAATTTTCTGAGCAAATAATGCTTTGGAAATTTAAATTTTCATAATTTTTTAGAAATATATTCATAAATTGTGAAGTAGTGCAAAATATAAAATACTAGAATAAAAAGGAAAAAAAAGACAAGCCCACACAAATCCTTTTCGTTCTAATCAATTTGACTCGCCTCATGGAGATCTTCAAGGCATCACTACCTTCTTCTTTTCATCATTGTGCTATCGGCTCGTGCACTAGATCTGATTCGATTTGTACACTAGATCTGATTCATTTCAGGATGAGTAAGCTTGTCTGGGTTAAGTAGGCACAGCCACCGGCGAGCGTGATGGTGTCATGGGTAGCAAAAATGGGTTTGGATGCCTTGGCACTTCGGCAGGAGGTTGGGTTGGGAGGAGGATGTGGCCATATGGGAGGATCCAATTGACTCTCAATTTCGTCCCTACCATTTGCTGCTGAGAAAGCCTCGATGCACATCACCATCATCCTTGTCTTGTGTGACGTTGTGGAAGGGGCTACATTGCCAACTAAAGCTGTAATTTTTGGGTTTTGGGTCGGGTTCGAACTTAAACCTGATTTTTCTAAGCACATAAATAGCTACTATTCTTTGGCCCGACCCAAACCAATTTAGGCGCACAACCCAAACCAACCCTAGCTCGAAAATAATGGATTAGGGTCAGGTGGATTTGGGTTTAACTTGATATCCACTGTCACTTCCTCTGTCAGACACCGCTTTGTCTTAGATGACCCATTGCGCTCACCTGGACTACTTGATAATAGAGCAATTGAGGGTGTGGTGAAGGAGGTCGACGGCGGGGTTAGGAGGTTATGGTGGTCAGACAAGGCCTCATGTGAGGCGGGGCAAACGATAGTGGCCTGGAGATCAAGGTGAGGCAAGGCAAGTGATGACGGTGTGAGGGCAAGGCAAGTGATGATGGCATGACGATAGGCTAGGGCAATGATAGAGTGGGGGCAAAGCCAAGGTGGAGAAGGGTTTCAAGTGACAAGAGAAGAAGCATTGAGGGGCAACTAGGCAAGGATTGGAGGATGAAGCAAAAGAAAAGGTGAGGTGAAAATATGGGAGACTTAGACTGAGGGCGGCGAGGTTAGTTACTAGGCCTAGGTTAGTGAGTCAGAAATTAGTTAAGGTTAAGGAATTAGGTTGGGCCAGGATTTTTTATGGGTAGGGAGTTAGTTTAAGGATTGGGCTGGGTAGGGATTTCAGGTCATTCGGGTTAATTCAGGTTGAACTCGAACCAACTCGATTTTTCTAGTGTTTTATCAGGTCGGATTCGGGTTAACTTGAATTGTACATTTCCTACTTTCTAACCCGACCGTAATCCGATATTTTGGATTGGGTTAGAGTTATTTCCTTACACCCCTACTGCCAACGATAGGGTGTCAAGCTTCTCAAAACGGTTTGGGTTTCATTGGTTTTTCTTTGTAAATCTAAATCATCTAATAATAATTTGACAACTAATACAGCATCGATTTTTAACTTGACCTAATGTACCATATGTGTTTTTTTTCCCTAACAAGTATTAATAGCCATACAATTTTAAAAGGGCAATTAATAGTTTTGTAAACCGAATGAATTAATTGGTTTTTGAAATTTACCTTTGTTGATATCAAATATTTGTCCCATGTACTAGCTTTAATTTTAGATATTAGTTAGAGAAAATTAGTTTAGGTACATTTGTATTTCTCAAGTTAATTAGCACTACAAGAGAGATTTATAGGAGCAACTAAGTTGAGCCACTAAAATTCAGTAGTTAGTAGCACTCAGTTGTCGGGAAATGAGGCATCCAAAGCAAGTGACTGAGTTGTGATTAAAAATTTTAGTTGTTCAAAAATCAGTTGCTCGTAATTAAATTTAGTTGCTAGTCAATAGCTTAGTTCAAAATATTTTGAAAGTCAGTCACTCGTTAGTGGCTTAAAAAAATTTAGTTTCCAGTTTAGCACTCATACAAACAAAATCCTCGCCCCCCATTCTTCCTCATTCTTCCTCCTAATTTCCTCCTCTTCTGTTTTTTTCTCATTCTTTCCTTTTGGTCTCTATAGCTCCGTGGCCTTCACCCTACAACTTCTCTTGGTATTTGTTTGCTATGCACATGTGAGAAAAGGAAAAATATGTGACTATGTGAGACAGGGGTAAAAGCAAGTTAAGTCAAAGGGTCCAGGGATGCCAATATGAGGAGTTGGTGGTCACTTTCAAGGCTTGCCATGTCTTGCTCATCAATAGTAGCCAGGCTTTGATTCCATTACCTAACTTGGTATCAACTAGCATGACAAGGTTCATGAAAATCGAAGCTTCCACCCTGATGCTACACACCCAAATGGCTTTTCCCCACCTGAAATCCATTGCTTCATAGAATGCACCAACAAATTAAACGTTCACACCATTTTAAATAATTATAACAATTAATTAATTAAATATAATTTTTAATTAAATATATATAAAAAACCTATCAATAAATATATATATTTTTAAAAACCATATAAATTTAGTCACTTTAAATGATTGAATATTCAATCGCTAGCTTGTAACTGAATATTTTAGTCACTCCATCTATCCCAGCATGAAATGAAAGACTAACGTTTGTGGTTGCTAGGTTTAACAACTCATCATTCACTACCTTTGGAGCAAGTAATGCTTTTGCTATTGAACATTTTAGTCTCAATTCAGTTGCTAAAGTGATTGTATTTTCAGTCATTTTCTTGTTTTTATCTTGTGGTGTAGCTGAGGAGCAATTAGGTACACCTTAGTTTCTTGTGGGCATTTTAGTCATTTAATTGATTATGGTGGTCTAGGATTAGTTTGGTTAAATAGAGTCAATACTAAATGTTTAAATAGTTGATTTGATTAAGTCCATTACCTTATTATTTATTTATTTTTCTCTCTAAGCTTTAAAATTATTTTCCCATGAGTCGTAGGAACTAGGCTTCTACCGTACAATCGGGGAAACTAATTCAATAGGTTTAGGGAATGGTTTGATATTTTTTTTTGAATAAAAGGGCATTTGTGTTAAATTGGTGGGAAATTATTAATAAACAAAATTATAAAAAATTTAAACTGGTGTTGATAATTTAAATGATTTTAAATTAATTGTTATTTAGATATTCTTACATTATCAATGTGCAACTTAAATTTTTGGGTCGATCTCATTATCCCTTTTTTTATAAGCACGTTTTACTTGAAGTAATAAAACAACGAGTAAGAACTCCATAAAAGGAAGAAAAGACCAAGGTAGAGTGGCGAGAGAGCTTGCCATAACAACAATAAAAATTCGAAAAAACAAATTACTTGATTTTTGATGCAACTTACGATTGTATCCTTACTGTTTCAGAAACCTATACTTATCCCCTCCTAAGTTATCTCTATCATTCACCGTTAAGACTCTCTTGACTAAACTTGGCTAAGTATTGCTCACTAACTTTGCCCCAAACGGCCAAACCCAAACTTCTCCCTTTTCCCTCTAATCCATCACTTACCTGGTAAATCCTACCCGAATTGCTCTCCTCCTCCGCCATTCCAAGGGATTTCTGCAGATAATTGGTGTTGCCACAGCAATGTTGTCCAATTGCTGCGAACCACCGGTGCCGGAATGTCCGGCTCTCGACTTCTCCATCACAACACTCCATCAATCGTCGGCAAACTGGAGAGCCAGCGAATCGAAACTGATGAACCTGATGAAACCGATGAAGTTGGTGAACCTGACGAACCTGATGAACCCGATGAAGCTGATGAACTCGAAGAGCCAATGAACCCGGAGAGCTGTGATTCGATTCATCCATCCGCCCGATCTCGCCGGCCACAGCCCTTGAAGTTGATGTGGGCTCGTAGAGGAAAACACGATTCATTTGTGGGTAGCTGATGGAGGCGCGCTGGTGACAGGGGTTGATGTGGGCTCGAAAAGGAAAGTGCCGGGTAGTCCAAGAATTGAAAAATTGCCTCACTATGAGCATCGACTGAAGGACAGAGAAAGGGGGCTGGGATGCACCATCATTGGGCACTGTTTGCGATCCATGTGAATCAGTGGAAGGAGAAGAAGCAGAGAAAGATGTAGAGAAGATTTTGTTTTGATTTCGTTTATGAAATCTGCCATTTTTGTTTTGATTTTGTTCTTCTTTGTTCTTGTTTTTTGTTAGGGAAAGATACCAAAATCCTCCTTGAAGTTTGGAAAAACCTTCACTTGTGTTCCCCCCTTTTCAAATACCTACACTTACCCCTTAGAAAGTTAACTTCGTCATCTACCGTTATGACAAAAAAGAGAAAACACCTACCTTTGCCCTCCTAGCTTTCTTCACTAAGAATTTTTCCCCACCAACTTCCACATCTAACAGTCTAGGACCCCTCTCCCTACATCTCTGCCTCCCTACTTCCCCCCACCTCCGCCTCCACCTCCATCAAGGCTCCACCTCTGCCACGCCATAGATGTGACCACCTCATCAACCCCGGCAGCATCTCCCCTCCACCTTCACCTCCGCCAAGCCCATCTCCCCATCTCCCCTTCGTCTCTATCACCGCCTAGCCCTTTCGTCTCTGTCACCACTGAACCTCTCCTCTGATTCTCCCTCGTCGTTAATTGCTCCGACTCGCCCTTTCCTGCCGTTCATCCTTTTCCTTTAATTTGTCCTCCTTTCCCTCCATTCATCCTCTGTTCACCTTCCACTACCTGCTCCGTTCGTCCTCCCCGCCCTCCATTCATCCTCCTTCTCCGATTCGCCGCCAAGCCCCTCATCTCTCGAATCTTAGACAAGAGCGGACAAGCGACGAGCGACGAGCGAACGAACAATGGTCATTAACGGAGTTAAGTTTTAAGGGGGTAAGTGTAGGTTTTGAAACACTAGGGACACTGTCGTAGGTTTTCCAAATCTTAGAGGTTTTGTAATTTTTCCATATTTCTATCCCAAAAGCAGCACTCTCGCTTTATTGCAACGCTGCTTAATGTTGTGTTTGTCTTTTGGGTTTCCCTTCTTTATATATTGTGACGGGATCGCTTTACTTATTAGCAATGAGTTTCAAGTTAAATATTTTAATATGATATCAGAGTTCAAGTTCCATGGATCATGATTTCTCTTAGTAGTCAGCATTACCTCTGCTCCAACCTCAACTAGAGCTTTAGCAACGCCATGTTCATGGTGGCTTTATTTTCAACTGTATGCTAGTGTTTTAAAACTTAAACTATTGCTTAAACCATTGAGGGTTTTGGGTTGCGGTTTAATCATTTAAACTGCTAGTTCAAACACACTGTTATATTTGGATCCAAAAGACTGGAAGTACTTTTATTGTAAAAAGAAAAAACAATAGGACCTCAAAGGAAAACATACATACAATACAAGAACTAAAATAATATCTCACTTTTGATATAAAAGTCTCACTTCCTCTCCAAACCTACATCTCAACTCACTAGCCTCCACACACACTCTTATTCTCGTTCGACACTTCTCATTCATCCTTTTTTTTTTCCCCCTGTTTTCTGCTTCTTCTTCTTCTTCTTTCATCTTCTTCATTTTATGATTTCTTCTTTTCCTGTTTCTTTCTTCTTATTCTTTTTCTATTTTCTCTTTATCCTCCTCCTCCTCCTCCTCCTCTTTCTTCTTCTTTATTCTTTTTTGGTGAAATAAAGATAAATTAAGAGGATAAAACTTAGAGGTCCTCTACAAACAAATGGGATAAGGGACTTGGGTGGAGAAGAAACTGAAAGTTCAAGCTTGGATTGGTTGGAAATTAGAGAACAAAACATTATAGAGGAAACATACATATTTGTTTTTATAATTTTTAGATATTTGTTTTAGACCATCGGTATACTCCAGTTTGACAGTTCACCAGCTTTAAGCAATTTCTTCCAAATTTACCAAACATTGAATGAGTATATAGCCATGCTAGAGGTGTGGCTGGTTCATAGTCTAGTCTGGCTTTGAAAATATTGTTGCATGCAAGTTGAAGTTCTGTATGTGAGTGGTTTCAAGTTGGATGCTTTAAAATGTCCATGGCTTTATCTTCAACTGCACACAATAAAAACCTAGGATAAATATAATGACCCTAAGGTAATAAACTTAATTAAATTGACTGTTTAAACACCTCAAATTGACTGTGTTGGACCAAACTAATCCTAAAGTAACATAATCAATAATAAATGACCAAACTGCCCCCAAGAAGCTAAAGTTTACCATATTGCTTCCTAATTAACCTAAGAAATACAAATCTACCTAAAATATATTTTTTTCTAACATATCTAAAAAATTAAACCTATACCCCAAACAAGATTTAGTTAAGAACCTTAAAAAATGTACTACTTCATATCACTCATTTCTAGAAGTCGTGAGAACACGAAATATGCCAAATTTTGTTAATCAATCAAGTGAGTTTAATCAATATTGTTTTAAAGTTGATACCAAATGGGCCTAAAGCCTAATACCAAGATCTAGACCACCCAATTGGTCCAAAAGTGCCCAATTCGTTACTTGTACAATCTAGTAGGCCAATATCTAGTGGAAAAGATTAAAACTCCTATATGAAAAGGGAATTCAATATTAATGAAACTCCTTAATGTTGGAAGATCCCTTTCAGCTCCATAAAAGAGGGCCTCATGATACTTCAGGGCATGTACTAAAACCATATTCTCCAAAGCTTTTTGGCCACTTGCGAGAGACTAACTTACTTGTTGGAGGGTTCCCTCTTAACACACAATACAGGGCCCTAATTGTGTCTCTGAGCGCAAGTTCTTAGGTTAACATCATATCAGTAGTAGTCGAGGACTGGTTTGCTTGTTTTGGTAGAGTCTATCCTATTTTGCTATCAAAATTAATTTGAAATATTTATTTTGGCATGTATTTTTATTTTTCTAAACTTATGTCGAAGTTGTTGTTGTTATTATTATTATTATTATTTTGCAAAGGCATGAAAATTTATAAGAAATAAAAAATAGTACTAAAAAAGAATATTTTGTCACCAATAAATTTACACAAAAAATTGAAAAAACATGATTAGCAGATAACTAGTTAAAGTGTTAATTACCCTTTTGGAAGGTCGTACTCGTAAGTTTTATGGTTAGCAAAATTTTGACCCACTGAAGTGGAAAAGATTATTATTATTTTTCTCTTATAGGAAGAGTGGTCGGATATGGTCTTTGCGTTTTCTACAATCATTCGAGGCTCATCAATTATTAAAATAGATTAAGTTAACATATAATTGCATTTGCATACCAAATGACTCAACTAATCCTTCGAATAATTTATGGAACGAAGGTCAAATTTTGTCCAAAAGAGCTATTAGTTTGATTGGTTAGTGGTTTTTCAAGAACAAAGCCAAAATATTGAATTTTCTTAGATGAAACAAAGAGTTTACAGTGAAACGTATGTGAAATTGTGCGACCGGTATTAATTGAATACAAAACAGTTAACAGATATTATTTATTTTTCAGACTACCAGCTAAATTATATTATATGAAATTTTGTATAGTACAAACTTGTCTGTAAATCCATAGTAACCCTGATTTACAGAAGTTTATCGGATAGTAATTTAAGAGCTAATTAATGTGACAAACATATTTATGAGAAACAAAATATGTTTACCATTTATTTGAATTTAAAATATTTTATTTACAAAATATTTGACATGATCATTTATAAAACTCTTTCGGCAGTGTTTACCAAAAATATTAACAATTGATAGCGTATTGGTTTCTTTACCTTTATTATTTTCTTAGAACCCTCTGCAAGTATACTAATGCACTTGGAGAAAGTTGATGCCAACTGGTTAGAGCAAAAAAGATGGTTAAAAAATTGGCAAATTACATAAGTTGCAGATTCACAAAGGCTGAAGATTTTCAACGGCAATATTAACTTCCGTACATTTAGTATTTTAATTGGAGCACAAATCTAACTTGCCCTCTCCATTTTCTAATTAATTATAATCAAGCGTCCCAATTGCTCTTAGTCATCCAACCGGTAGGAAAACGACATTAAACCTACTTCAAAACAAGATCTTTTGGTCAGTCACAGTGAAACTTGTTTTATTCAAGAACGTATTTTTTTTTTTTTAAAGCTGAAATGGGAGCATGTTTTTTTTACTTCCCTTTCTTTTTTTTTTTTTTTTTTGGGAATCCCATGTATTCTTCATCCGGCACGTGAAGTCTAATTTCTTCACGATGCTATGTAGACGTAGAAGTGAAGAAGACTTCTACCAAATGAATCTTATTTTATGTGTACAAAGCGGTGGAATCGCAGCCATGATGCCATATTTAAGGTGTCTAAGACATTTTCACCCAGGCCAACTCATATTAGTATAAGAGCATTTATTCTATGTTTCTAGAAACTGGTATTCCCTCTATTTGAAAAAAGAAGAAATTTATTTTTTCTTTCATTCAAAAAATATGAAATATTTTCCTTTTTAAAAAATTTTTAATATCTAATTTATTTTACTATCCTTATTTAAACTCATACTACATAAAAACTCAAAAGAAATATTTTTTTACTTTAATCATCTTCAAACTCTCACAACATATAACCTAAGAAGATTTTTTTAAAAAAATTTAGTTACAAGGTTAAAAATAAAATAATAATAATAAATTATACACGCTTTAATCTTTGTGTCCATTAAAATGCATAATTCTTTATGGGGATGGAGGGAGTAACGTACAAGCGATTTATCCCACATAATAGGTGAATCTCAAACCATATTATTTTAGTACCTTGCCCAATCTCATCTTTTTCTCCCCTGGTTGATAAGAAATTTTTTTTGTTCTATTTTTTTGGTTGAAAATGAAACCCCTTTGGATAATTTAAAGAACGATTAAGATGGGCTATTGAATTTGTGAACATATCCAGAACCTTTTGTTTTGTTTCTCAAGTTTTCATGGTATCTTAAATGATATTCCAAGCCCACCTGCCATGTCCAACTTTCTTGCACATATGCTGGTAGATTCTGCTTAAAGCTTCGAAATGATTGTGCTGTGGATGCTCATGATCTTACGGGTAGCAAATTCTGCTACAATCAGCGACTCTATTGCAGCAAACCAATCTCTGAGAGATGGAGACACCCTTGTTTCATCCGATGGAGGCTTCGAGTTCGGATTCTTCAGTTTAGGTAACTCACCCAATCGTTATGTAGGATTATGGTTCCGGAATGTGTCTCAGTTCACCGCAACCTGGGTGGCCAACAGAGAAGCTCCACTGTCCAACCGTCTTGGAGTTCTGAACTTCACACATCAAGGGTCTCTTGTCCTCTTTGATGACCAAGGCCGGGCAGTTTGGTCCTCCAACAACTCGAAAACCGTCCAAGGTGCTCCAGTTCTGCAGCTCCTGGACACAGGAAATGTTGTTGTTAGAGCGAGGGAGGACAGCAATTCGGATGATTTCTCATGGCAGAGCTTTCAGTACCCTACTGATACTTTACTATCCAACATGAAGCTTGGGAAAAGTTTTGTTACTGGCCAGGATTGGCATATGTCGTCTTGGAAAAGCGCAGATGACCCGGCTCCAGGGGACTTTTCTGCTTGGATTGATCCTAGCGGGTTCCCGCAGCTAGTTATTAGGAAAGGGAATGGGACATACTATAGAGGAGGGCCATGGACTGGACTTTACTTCACTGGCACGCCTGAGATTAAGGAGGCCTCTACTGTGTTCGACTATGAGTTTTCATTCAACAGAAGTACTGAGGTGTATTACAAATGGGCGCCCAGAACTGCGCTGATCTCCCGGTTGGTGCTAATGGAGACAGGATACTTGGAGAGGTTTGGAAAACTTCAGCAGTCCACAAGTTGGACAGTTATCTATAATTTTCCTATTGATCAATGTGACTTTTATGCAGTATGTGGCATGTATGGCAGCTGCAGTAGCTTTAACAATACTGTGATGTGTGGTTGCTTGGAAGGTTTCGAACCAAAGAACCCGAAAGATTGGAAATCCTCGAAATGGTCAGCCGGTTGCTCGAGGAAGATTGAGTTGAACTGCAGTGATGCTGCGTTTAGGCAGTTCACGGGGTTGAAGTTGCCTGATACTTCAAGTTCTTGGTTTAACACGAGCATGAGCCTTGCTGAATGTAAACAAATGTGCGCCAGGAACTGCTCATGCACAGCCTATGCAAATTCAGATATCAGGAATGGAGGGAGTGGATGCTTGCTTTGGTTTGGTGACCTAATTGACATCAGGACATTCACACAAGGGGGCCAGGACCTTTATGTACGAATAGCAAATTCGACGGGTATCATTCTTAGGTCTCATTGCAATGTCGATCTACCAAAAGATGGTACATATGTTCCAAGGTGAAGCTGATTAAAACCAAACTTTGTTATCTCAGGTCCCAGTTCCCGTTCTGCTTTCGGCAAGAAGAAGGAAATTCCAACTATTATTGGTTCTGCAATTGCGCTTATCATTTTGGTGGTGTTGATTTTCTATTCCACGAGGAAACTTTCAAAACAAGGTAATCATTTCACTTACGTCTGTAAAATATGGATCATACTGGCGTTGGGAGATTCTGCAACATGACCTTTTCTTCTAATATGACTTGTTCTTTATTTTCCCTCACAAAAATTACTACAATAGAAGAAGATGATGAGTTCGAGTTGCCAATATTCGATTTTAGCACGATATCAAAAGCAACAGATAACTTCTCTGATTCAAACATGCTAGGAAAAGGTGGTTTCGGACCTGTGTACAAGGTATGTAGCGATATATGCTAACCTAGAACTGAACAAGAAACCCAACAGAAAGAAACTAATGCCTACTGATGATGATCTGATAGGGTACCTTACCGGACAAGCAAGAAATAGCAGTGAAGAGGCTTTCAAAAACGTCAGGTCAAGGACTGGAGGAGCTGAAAAATGAGGTCAAGCTGATTGCAAAACTTCAACACCGTAATCTTGTCAAGCTTATCGGTTGCTGCATTCAAGGAGAAGAAAAGCTTTTGGTCTATGAGTATTTGCCGAACAGAAGTTTGGATAATTTTATTTTTGGTTCGGCCCTCTAACCTCTTGCAAAATGAAGTTTCATAACTTTCTTTGAAGTTGTCTTGTGACGCAATGTTTCTCAATTGGTCAGATGAAAAGAGGAGCAGCCTGCTAGACTGGCCTAGGCGGGTGCACATCATCGATGGAATTGCGCGAGGACTTCTTTATCTTCATCAAGACTCGAGGCTTAGGATCATTCACAGAGACCTAAAAGCCAGCAATGTGTTGCTTGACAATGATATGAACCCAAAAATCTCGGATTTTGGCATGGCTAGAATATTTTGGGGTGACCAAATTGAGGCAAACACAAACAAAGTTGTAGGAACCTTGTAAGTAGCCTAAACCTTATGCTCTTATGCCAATTTTTTTGATAAATTAGTCTCCCATTTAATTCATATGCACACACAATGCAGCGGCTATATGCCACCTGAGTATGCAGTGCATGGACACTTCTCACTGAAATCGGATGTGTTCGGGTTCGGTGTCATGGTGCTAGAGCTTATAAGTGGGAGAAAGAACAGAGGATTCCAACATCCTGATCATGGCCATAACCTTCTTGGACATGTAAGTTGAATTGAAAGACACATGAATTCAGACAAAATTTGACCAAATAACCACTAGTCTACCTTTTCTTAAGAACATAACAAGACTAAAGTAGTGCATGTGCCCTTTTGTCCTAGGCTTGGAATCTATGGATGGAAGAGAGGCCAATGGAGATGGTCGAAACTCTGCTAAGGGATCCTTCGTTTGAGCAAGAGATTCGAAGATGCATTCATGTGGGATTGTTATGTGTTCAACAACAAGCAGAGGACAGGCCGAATATGTCAGCTGTGGTGCTGATGTTGGGCAGTGACTCCCCACTACCTGAGCCAAGGAACCCTGGTTTCTACTTCACAGCAAAGCAAGTGCCTGAACCATTAGAGTTCAGTTCAAGCAAGCATGAGTCCGTCTCAGAAAATAAAATGACCATATCAATTTTTGAGGCAAGATAAGGGAATGGATCAAAGAATCAGCACCAAGGTCTTATGATCCAACTCTGACTTCACCACTAGACCTTTTTTTTTTCTTTCAGTTGGCAAAAAAAAACTAATCAGAAACTTTGTACTATTTTTGCCTGCTTTGGACATGTAATATGCCTAGGATAGGTACATATGTTACAATAGAGCTTCTGGCTAGATGAAGAAAAGTCTTCATTTGAAAGCTTCATGTTCCCATCCACCGCATCAAAGAAGAAGAAGAAGAAGAGGAGGAAGAAGAAGGCAGGGTCGTTGGGTCTTCTACGGAAAACACATAAATCATGTCTGTTTTTTTCAATTGGATTGAGTCTTGAATTGCTTGCTTGGTTTGGTTAGACGGGGCAAGCAAAAGTTAAGGAAAACATTGTGCTAATTTTACTTGCTTGGGGGGTGCAGGAAGAAAAACTTGTTCATTTTCATGTTCAAATATTTTTTAATACTGGTCATTGACAGTGTATGTAATTAGTGCAAATTTATGTAACGTTTTAAATGTTAAAATTATATTAAAAATTTTCATTAATTAAATAAATAGTATTTAATAATATATTTCAAAATTAATTTTTTTAATAAATTTATCAAAAAAACACACAATAGGCAAAAACACAAAGAAAAGAAAAGAAAAGAAACACTATAGATATAAAAAAACACAATTTAATGTTAAATATACAATTGCTTTTTATTTGAAATAAAATATATTGTACTATAGTTTTTCCAAGTTAAAAAAATTGCAAACATAAAGAATATGATAAATTTTTTAAATAGTCAATAACCTTTAATTATGCTTTCTTTTCATTCTTAACCTATTGGTATTCTTTTTCAGTTGAAAACTCTTTAAAATATTCTATATTAGTCCAGATTGGATGAAATCTATAAATTCAGAGTAATTGTGCTTATGTAATGTCATTTTTTTAAAATTATGTTAAATTGTGTGATAATTTATTTCTTAGAAATTTTAACTAAGAAATATTTTTATAATTAAATAAACTCTTGCATTATCAATTTTTTCATATATAAAATAGTTATTGTGTAATAATGTATGCACTTATTATGTAACAACTTTTGGTTGTGTTAACAAATTGAACCATTGGGACAAATTAATTTTTTTTTAATTATTTTAGAATGAAAGGATAATAGACAAAACTTTAGGATGAACATTTAGCTCAAATAAATCATAGATATTGAAGGAGATTAATTTTGCCTGTAATTTGATTGTATATTTTAATACTATATTTTATCTAAGATAAAAAGCAAACAAATTGAAGATTATATTTGGGATAATTTTCATGAGGCACCTTATATCTAATTTTAATTTTGGTTTCATCTCGAATGTATGCATCAATTAAATAGACAAATAAAAGATTTATCCAGGAATGTACTTTTAAGTGTTAATAAATATATTTCATAGAAGTTAAAAGGTAATAAAATTGATAAAATATTATGCTTAATTAAGGTCTTGTTTAATAATAATATGAAATGAAGGAGAAGTTTGTCACAAATTTAAACTTTTAACACTTCAATGATGGATAAAAATGTAATTTGATTGTTTAATAAAAAATTTTAAACCTCTAGTATCAAATATGTCAAAAAGATGATTTTCCAACAGCCTAATAAGTTGGGCCATTGGTAATGTTGGTGAACTTTTCCAACAGTTTCGTATTGGAAAGTATAATAGATTAAAATATGGGGCCTCAAATGAGAAAGAATTGAAAGGTGGAGATGTTTTGAGAAATTTAACCAATATCCTAAAACAATTAAATTACAATAATAAGTTTATTTAAAATATTATATTATATTAAACTTTAAGGCCAAAAAGATCATTCAATATTTATGCACCTTCATACATTTTATAAGATAAGATAAGATAAGATAATTAGAAAACAACAATGTAAATAAGTACTTTGGTTGTTTCAAACCTCTTAACTAGAATTTTACTATATTTTGTTTTTCTTGAAGAACAAGCTCAAACTTATTAATTTAATGAGGATGCCTTTTAAAGAAATGGGAAATTTTCATGTAGTATGGAAATGGAATTCGGGTTACTTATAAATTACTATAATAATGCATCCTCATTTTCGAAACTGTGCTACTACTAATTTGCGGGTAATTTAATTCAAAACATCTCATGAACGATTCTTTTTTTCTTTTTTTCCCTTCCAGAACTGTGATATTATATATAGATAATTAAACTCAAATAATTATCCTTATATCAATGAGTGACCAAAGTTCAATCATGATCCTAATTTAAATCTAGTGCTTAGGATGAAACAAAGAATATTGCCGCACAAACACAGGCTGCTCTTTGTGTATATTTATACGAGAGTTGTTGATTTACAGTAGGATAAAAATACAGGCAGAAATAGATGATAAGATAAGATAACTTCTATGCTAAGCTAATTATTATCGCTAACACGCCCCTACAATCTCAACTGCCTTAGACCAATGTTGAGAGTGTCTCGAAAATGTTGATGAAGACAGAAAGGCAATGGCTTAGTAAGGACATCCACAACTTGATCTTAAGTAGAAATAAACCGAACAACAAGATCCTTTCAAGTAACCTTTTATCAGAAAAAGTGAAAATCAACTTCAATATGTTTTGTACGAGTATGAAATATAGGATTTACAGTAAGGTAAGTAGCTCCTATATTATCACACCATAAGATGGGTGGTTATGAGAGATAAACACCAAGTTCAAGGAGTAAAGTTTGTATCTAGATGAGCTATGTAGTGGCATTGGCTAGTGCTCAATATTCTGCTTCAGTGCTAGACCTTGAAACAATGTGCTATTTGCATGAACTCCAAGGCTTTGTTTGGATAATTTATTAAGGAAAGGGGAAAGGATAGTGAAGCGTAAAAAATAAAGATGAGCCCATCATCTACTCAATTTGAGAGAGTTAAAAAATTGTATGTAAGGGGGAATATAGAGGAATGAGAGTGGTTTTTCCTCCTAATTTCCTTCAATTTTTTATCTAACCAAACAATGGAGGAAAAATAATCACCCCTCATCTTCCCACCATTTCCCTCAATCCAAACAAGGTACAAGAGACAAGATTCTTAACTAGAAAAATAGCAAAGCCACTAGTCGAGCAACGGTCATCCAAGCACCTAACCCAGTCAGCATCTGAAAATGCACTAAGCACTTGTGAAGAAGATCGATGAATACTAAGACCAAAGGAGATCGTATGCTTTAAGCATCGAAGTATTCATTTGATAGTAGACCAATAAAGCATTGTAGGAGCTTGCATATCTTGACAAACTTTATTCATTGCAAAGGAAATATCAGGCCTGGTAAAAGTGACATACTGTAATGCTCAAACAGTGCTTGATACAACGTTGGATCGAGTATGGGATTGCCAGCTTCTTTACACTATTTTTATGTTACGAACATTGGTGTAGTAACAGGTTTTACAGTAGTCACGTTGGTTTGTTGTAAAAGCTCCAAGATATATTTCTATTGAGATAGAAAAATGCCACAGGAAGAAGTCGCTGCTTCAATGCTAAAAAGAAATTAAGTAAGCCTAGGTCCTTATTTGGAAAATCATATTGCAAAGCCTTAAAAAGCCTTTCAGTCTCATGTGAGGAAAAGCTTATGACTAAAATATCATTGACATAAATGAGTATATACAAAATTATTCTAAACTTGTTGTAGATAAAAAGTGAAGTGTCAACCTTTGATGCCCCAAAGCTCAAATGAGAGTACCCAGCATAGGACGATTGCTTGAGGCCATAAATGGCCTTATGAAGTTTGGACACATGTCCTAGATATTGAGGGTGTTCACACTCGGGTGGTTGTGACATATACACATCTTTTTTCAGAAATCCAGGAAAAAATGCATTTTGAACGTTTAACTGCCAAACACTCCATCCTCTGGAAATTGCAAGAGAAAGGATGAACCAAATGAAGGTATGCTTTAACAATGGATTATAAGTATCGTGATAATCGATCCCATATTGTTGTTTAAAACCTTTAACAACAAAGTGGGCCATGTGCCATTCAATGCTCCCATTAGCCTTCTTTTTCAATTTGAAAACCCATTTGCAATCACTAATGTTCAAGTTGCATGAAGGTGGGATAAGAAACCATGTCTTGTTTTTCAGAAGTGCTATAAACCCAGAGTTCATTGCATCATGCCATGATAGATCAGTTTTGGAATAGGCAAAGCTTGTCAGTTCACTTTCACTAGAGGATGAGAGAGTGGCCATCAAGACTTGAGATATAGGGTATCAAATTGTGCCATTCATAAACTGCTTTGGTTTGCTAATATTTTTTTGTAATCGTGTCTTCATTAGATGATAATAGGGGATAGGCGATGAAGACTTATCAGCTATAGATGGCTCGAGCTGAAGAAGCTTCACAGAATCCTTTAAAAGATCTTTACTTTTCAGTGGAGATGTTGCTTACGGAGAAAGTTGTGATGTTGGCCAAGATTTGAAAGTTGGAGGAGAGAGAACCATAAGCTGAACAGGGGTAGAGCTGGACCCATTTATATGTGAGTCTGCATCAGTAGACATATGTGCAAAAGAAAATATCCGTTCATCAAAGATGGTATCTTTAGAAATATAAACTTTGCCAGTAGAAGTATCTAGGCAGTTATATCCCTTGTGAAGACAACTACATCCAATAAACACACATCTTATTGATCAAAACTCATGTTTATGTGAGATATATGCCGTAGGTGTGGCCAACAAGCACAACAACAAATCTTGAAGAACCTATAATCAGGTTTTTTATGAAATAGACGTTCCAATGGAGAAAGATTGTATGTGACACGGCTCAACATTTAGTTAATAAGATATACGGTTGATCAAAATGCATTATCCCAAAATTTTAATGGCATTGATGTATGAGCTAAAAGAAACTTGCCTATTTTAAGAATATGGCGATGTTTTCACTCAGCTAAGCCATTTTGCTGATGTGTGTGGGGGTAGGATACTTGGTGATTAATTCTAATAGAGGAGAAAAAGGAATGCAATCTTTGATATTCACGACCCCAATCTATCTGAACAACTTTTATTTTCTTATTTAGGAGAGGCTCAACATGTTGCTGAAATTTCAGAAAATAGAGCAAACCTCGGACTTACAAACCATAGGATATAGTAAGACAAATTTACTATAGTCATTAATGAAACTAACATAGTAACGATAGCCATTAACAAACTTAGGAGCAAGTCCTTAAATATAAAAAAATATCAAATCTAATGGACTGTTTGAAGTAAAATTTGAAAAAGAAAATGACAACTGATGGCTTTTTGCTTGTTGACAAGCATCACACACCTTCAACTTTTTATTCATAATGTAAGGAAGATTGTGCCAAATAAGAACTTGCCAAATCACATTTTAAGATGAGTGTTCGAGCCTGGAATGCCATTGCTGAAAGCTAACTTGTTCCCTGGTAAGAGCACTAGCTGAATGAAAAACACCATGAGTATGTGAAGGAATTTGGTAGAGTTTATTCTTACACGTTTCTTGGAAGAGATTTTTCTTTGAGACTTGATCCTTGACAAGAAAATAATCAGGATGAAATTTAAGAAACACAGGATTATCACAAGTGAACTTGCTGATTGAAATAAATTTTTTTGTCATACTAGGTACATAAAGAACATTATTTAATTGTAAGGGAAAAACAATTGTAGGAATATTGGATGAGCTAGTATTATGAATGGACAAACCTACCCCATTACTAACTTGAACTCGATCAGAACCACTGTAGCTTTCACTCACAAAGAGATTGTTAAGACTTGAAGTAATGTGATCGTTGGCTCCTGAATTTGTGTACCAATTTGGGTCAACTTGGTACGAGGGTGTATCTATTACTATAGCAAAATGGTTTTGCTCTTCTTGATAGGAGTGATCAAAACTATGATAGCACTGAAGTGCTGAGCGTCCCGGCTTTTTGCATACTTGGCATGTGACTCCTGAATTATTTCTGTTTTCTGATTTGAAAGACTAGATTGCCTATGGTCATGCCTCATCAACAATTATTGGGACTTCTACCTCCACAGTTAGAATTATTTCTTCTTGCTACATTGGCCAAAGATAACTCCACTGGAAGTTGGACTGTTGTATGGTACTACTTAAGCCGTAGCTCATAACTGAATAAATGCCCATAGAAATCATTGAAGGGCATAGGATCAATCCGTGTCATGATTAACATAACAAGTGAATCATACTCAGAGTTGAGTTTTGCAAGGATATATGATACAATCTCACATTTCTGAAGAGGCTATCTAATAGTAGCCAAGGTGTCAGCAAGGCTTTTAATGCGCTAAAAATAGTCAACAACTTTGAGGTCTTTCTTCTTCATGGTCTATAATTGGTAGCGTATCTACATAATACATGCATTAGATTATGAGGCAAACAAATTTTCTAGATCAGTCTTTACCTTATGTGATGTTATCATATTAATGACATAGGCAATAATCTTTTCAGAGAGAGATAAAATTATGGCACTCAAAGATCATTTGATCTTGTTGGTACCAATTTTGGTATGTTGGATTAGAGGAAAAAATCTGTGTTGAGCCAAGAGTCTGGTCTCCATTACTAGAGGCTAGAATCGAGAGGGTTGGTGGCAGTGTTACAAGCATGCCATTGATGAAACCCATCAGACACTATCCATGCAAATAGGGCAAGAACTAGGCCTTCCAAGGGAGGTAATTGTCACAGGTTAACTTAATGTTGATAAGGTGTCCGAGGTTCAAAGATAGAGTAGGCAAAAGAATAGGCAGGTTGTTGCCTGAAAAAGAAGTGTTTGAGGAGAGAGGGGAAGAGAAATTGTCAAAGGCTATTGTTTTTTCAGAGATGTAAGTATTTGAATGCTCAGATACCATGAAAGATTGAATATTGCCGCACAAACATAGGCTGCACTTTGTGTATATTTATACAAGAGTTGTTGGTTTATAGTATGACACAAATACATGCAAAAATAGATGATAAGATAAGATAAATTCTACACTATGCTAACTATTATCACTAACATGGGATTCAATGGGAAGTGAAAAATATACTTATAAACTCAACAAACCTAATTGAGAGGAACTTTTAATGTACAAAACAAGACAAGCCCTTTATTTCTTTCTTGAGTAACTCTTTTATAAACCGAGCTTATGACATGCGCCAATAATAAAAAATTTAAAAATTTTCATTTTGATCCCACTGCTCAAAAAAGTAAATAGTCATGCCTTTACAACACGCATTTACTTACACTTTTTCTGCAAATTAAGACAAATTTATGGGTTGGGTAAAGTGATTTTTGTGTTGATATGAGGGGAGCTGGGCTTCATTTTTTGTTTTCTTTCTTTAGTTGTATCATGCATTCCAAGGCTGATGAGGGACATCCAATCCAATTTATTGATCTCACCATCTTTTTACAATGCTCTGCTGCAAAATCAGCACATCTATGAACATGAATGAATTTGCAATGAACTAATCTCTGGCAGAGGGTGCAAATGTCTCCAAGAATGGGTCAAATTTTCCAGCTACTAATGCCCCCCAAGAATTCCTAAAATCACTTCAAAACTTTTAGATTCAATTTGAAATCATTCATACTGCATATTGATTGCCTTTTGCAGCCCTTCTCTGACAGTTATGACTTCGGCAATGACAGGGGAACCAACTTGAAAGCAATGACCATCGGCAGCAATTAATCTTCCTTCCTCATCCCTGAGAATAATTCCAACTCTTTCTTGGAAAGTATTACTAACCCATGCTCCATCTATATTAACCTTTACAACTCATGGTGCTAGTTTTTTCTAGTGTCGTTGTTGATCTTCCATCATTCAAGAAGGTTTATTAATGTTCAGTGCCCAAAATTCAGAGACTACCTTTATAATTTTTTTATTACCCTTATTTAATGAAGTTTTGCTTCTAGAATATTACTTCATTACAAACCAACCAAATGAACCAACATATATAACTTATTTTAGACAATAAGCTCTTTATTAGCTGGCTCATCTCCCCAGCCTTGTATAATATCACACAGCCAAGTAGCAAAAGATTTCACACTTGCTTTGCCAACTTTGTAATCTAAACATGCAAACCAAATGACATTAGTCCAATCACATAAAACTAATGCACATTCAATAAATTCTAGCTCTAAACAGAAGAGGATGCAGGGTCTTGCACAATATTTCTAAACTTCAAATTGAATTTGGTAGTAAGTGCATTTTAACAAGCTCACCATATGAAATTGTGAATTTTTGGAGGGCACTTAATCTTTTAGATTTTGTTCCAGTTTCATTTTTAACCGCTATCTTTTATATTTTTTTCTCATTTTTTTTTCTTTATTTTTTTTCTTTCTCCACGCCTTCTCCCAATTCTTTTTTCCTTTTTTCTTCTTTCATTTTTCCTTCTCCTGTTCTGTTTTCAACTTTATTTTCTCTATTTTTTTCATTTTATTTGCTTTATTTAGTTTTAAATAACTGATAGTGTAAGAACAAATCTAACATTGGATATGTTATTTGGTTTATATACATATGTTCATTTCTTTATTTGCATATGTTCTTTTATACATATGTGTGTGTACATTAACTATATGGACGTTTGTTCTCTATAGAATTTTTTGAAGGTATAAGTTCAATTTTTTCATATGCATATGTTCTTTTACTTATATGAATATGTGCATTCATACATGTGTTTATGTTCATAATGTGTTTTGATATTTTGTATGAATAGGTATATGTGAAGATATATGTTTTTTTCTTTACATGTATATATTTTTTTCTTTAAATGTATATGTTCCTCTGTATGTGTACGTTTTGATGTTTGTTCTGCATAGAGTTTTTTTGAATTTATATGTTCTTTCCTTTGTATGGTTATGGTATTTTCTTTGTATAGATGTTCTTTTATACATTTGTATATGTTCTTTTCACCATAGTTTATGTAACTAGTAAAAGAATAGATAGTTCCTTAAAAAGAATAAAAAAAATAGGTAAAAGAGCAAACATCTTGTTGAGACAAAAGAACAAAGAGTAACTAGTAAAAGAACATATAGTTTCTCGAAAAGAATAAATAGAAACTGACAAGTATAACAATTTCTCTAAAAAAACTAACAAATACTCATAAAAAAAATTAAATCATTAATAATAAAAGAACAAAAACTAAATAGTTTTTTAAAACAGATAAAAAAAACATATAAGATTTGATAAATGAATAGATAAAATTAATAAAAAAAAATACAACATTTGATAAAAGAACTTAGAACATTGATTAAAAGGATGGATAAGATATGATAAAAATATAGATAAAATCTGATAAAAAATAGATAAAGATAGTAAAAGAACAAATAAAATTGATAAAATAACAAATAAAACTAATAAAAAAATATAAAATTGATAAAAGAACAAATAAGAATGAATAAAAGAACATATAATATTGTTAAAAAACCAAACAAAAGCTGATAAAAGAATAGATAAAATTCATAAAAATAAATAAATAAGAACTAATAAAAGAATAGATAAAATTTGTAAAAGAATAAACAATAATTAATAATAGAATAGATAAAAAAGATAAAAGAACAAATAAAACTGATAAAAAGATAAAATAGAAATTATTTGTTCTTTTACTGGTATCTATTTGTTATTTTAAATAAATTACATATTCTTTTATTAGGGTTTATAACAAATAAAATTGGAAACAAAGCAAGTGACAAAGTTGGATAAAAAAACAGAGATAAAAGTGGCAAAGAACGGAAATAATACAAAAAAATATGGAAAATGAAAAATTAAAATTAAAAGTAATCATGTTATAAGCCAAGAAAGGCCAGTAAGACAAAAAATCATGTTAAATATAAAAAGGGAGGAAGACAAAAAACCAAGGAAAAAAGCAAAGAAAGAGAGAAAAAGCTGGAAAAAAGTGTAAAATGGCTAAACCCATTGTATTGCAATTTGAACTCTCTACATCAAGAATTTCAAGCAGCACACAACCACTTTGTCACACCCAATGTATTTTCTGAAGCCGACATAAGTTTTATAAATACCAAAGCGTGTCCCAGTACATACATGCGTCGAGCGCACACAAGTCTAGCGCTTTTTTTAGGGTAGTTACAAATTTTTCACATAAGATTATATACAATTAGAGCTTAATTTTTTATTTCAGAAAGCCTAGCAACACAACACCTTATTCTTTTTATTTTAGAAACCTACAATTTACTAATAAATGTAAGCAGTCTTTTTGCATTGCCTAGTATTACCATTTCAAATTTTAATTTAAATACAATATTTGTATATCAATAAATTTAAATTGCTTGATAATAGCTTGAATGTTTGATAATTAACCGTTAAAATTATAAAAGCTTCTTCTCTATCTAAATAAGGGTGTAAAGGGCTAGCCCTAAGTTATTGGCAGTACCTCGGTGCGAGCTTCAATTACCATCTGAAGCTTAGTTTGGGTCAAAAGTCTGCCTGACTTGAATGATGGTCATTTACAAAATTTATTATATTTAATTTAGAGATTTAAACTAATAACTCTTTAATTAGATAGATAATTAAAGTATTATATATGTTATAGTTGAAGGTCCAATAATAAAAGGGGTTGAGTTCTTACAAGTTCAAGCTTGACCCTTTAAGGTATTATACTCTCTTTTAGACTCAAGCTCGAGTTTGATTGCATCATTATCTATTTAATTAGAGTTATATTAGTACTAGAACATTAAAAGTGGCCATTAAGTTGCCACTAACTTTATTTTTTACTTCAAACTAGCCCGCGCTTGATTCTATATTATTGAATCAAGTAGTGTATGCAATTTTTTGTGTTAATCTTATATTCAATAGCTAAAAGTTTTAAATTGCCACTAATTTTTTTTGTTGCACCAAACATGCTGCCCTTAATTCTATACTACTATAATATAATTATTTCAAGTACAATAAATATTTTATAATTCCTAAAATTTCAACTTAACAAGTATGGCTTAAGTTTGTTCTACTATTATAAAATGTATTCGAATATAAATTTTTTCAATTAAGTTTTTTTCCAACTTGGATGAATATATACTATATGAAAGCTTATGTATTTGGTCTATCTTAGAGTAATAATATAATTCAAGTATGACTCAAGCACCTATTATAAAAAAATAAAAAATTATCAATGTAGCAAAGATTGTTGGAAAAAAAATTAGGGAAAAAAGGTTCTTGGCTATTAGAATTAGTTACTTATATTATATAAAGGGACTTGTAACAACAATTTTTTTAACATTTTCCAATGTTTTGAAATATTTGAAAAATTGTAATAATTATTTTTCCATATGGCCATCCCTTTTAATATTGAAACATAAATTTTCATTATTAGCAACTAACTTTTTTCTATACTAAATAATATTAAAATATTGTTTTCATTTTTATTTTTTTTAGAGCCAATCAAATCTTGCAAGTTTTTTAAAAAAATTAGAAGTAATTTTTTAATATTATATTTCATGGTGGATTCTCATAGCTTGAAAGTAATTTGGCATTGATACACAAAATTCTTTAAATATGAAACATATTGTGAGAATTTCTAATTTTTTTAAAAAAAATTAGTATTACTATATCCAATTTACTAAGTTAATATTTTTATTTATTTGATTATTCAAAATTTTATTGTATTTCTAAAAATTAAAATGTAAACACATTTTTACCATTTACAAATTCTTTATAGTAGAAAAAATAAGATTAGTATTTGAAATAGAAAAAATAGAAAAAAAAATAGTGATTTGTTTCTATGCTTTTTATAAGTCTTTTTTATGGAGAAAAAAAAAATAGCCACTAAATTCAAAAATTTTGTAACAAACATGTCTTTGATTTGAATTACTATTAAACATGCCTAAAAACATGATGTTTATCATTTTATTTACTTTTTAAACATTACATATTTTTATCAGTACCCAAAGCGCAACATTATAGAATAATAATAATAATAATAATAATAATAATAATAATAATAATAATAAAAGTACAAATATGTAAAGTGACTAAACCATAAATTATAAGCTATTAGTTTTCCTTTTATGTACTAGGAATTTATTCTATTTTAAAGAGTCTATCTTCATTTGGTTGACTAATTATATTAGAAGAGTAATGGGTAAGACTAGATTTTCAAACCTCAATGATATGAGTATAATTTCTAAATCAATAGGTATGCATTAATTTACCAAAAGGATAAAAAATGCTATACAAGACTTGGCTTCAATCTTTGAAATAGTCACATTGACTCGGCTATAAAATAGATGGCAAGTGCAGATTTGAAACCTTGGGGTTGAGTATATTTTAGGAGCTAGGTAAATAGGCTTTTTAAGTAATACTCTATCTGTTTCATAAAAACTGATTTTTTACTATTCATAGCAATTAATTTATGATTTTCTTTCTTTAAAAATTTATTTAAAAAAATATGAATATTTTATATAAAATAAAAATTTAAAGACTATAGTTTCTAAATATTATTTTTTTAATTTTTTTTCAATATATATTAATATGAATATGTTTAAGTCAAACTTTGGTAAAGAAAGATAAAAGGGTTAATTAATGTGAAGTGGAGGGAGTATATAGTTACTTATAGTCACATGTCTTTAGAAAACTCAATGTTTACTTACGAAATCTATACTTTGACATCATAGCTCATATTTGTGTCATACTTATTGAAAGAAATTTTTTTTTTCTTAAATTTCTTATTGAATGTCCTACCTATGGACTTAGCATATGTTTTCTTTTTTGTATTTCAATATAACCATAAAAAATTATTAAAAGCTTAGCTTATGTCTCTTTAAAAGTCAAAGTTATGCTAGTACATTAATGGTAAATCCATTTAATTATTTTGCCTAACTGATATAAGATTTTTTAGTTCAATCATTAGCTTTTTGAATTTAAAGTATCATTAAGTCCATTAAATTAAAATATTTTCTTAACAAGTTGCATATTATTGATTTTAAATTTTACATTGAGAAAATAAATTTTTGCATCTTTGATAAGATATTAAATGTACAATGAAGAAATTTTTATAAGTTCCCTACCATCACAAATAACAAAAAAAAAATCTGTCATTTTTTGCAACTAGAATTACATGTAGCATGTTCTACATTGTATTATTATTGTTATTATTATTATTATTATTATTATTATTACTACTACTACTATTACTACTACTACCACCACTACCATTGACACAACTCTTCATGGGCATGCCTAAGAAGCCTATAGGAACATGTCCCACACTAGTAGCAATTGGCTAATTGATTACGTGCACACTAGTTAAAACCTTATACTTATAGTTAGTTAATCCTACTATGCAATCATGTATGAGCATGTGCTTTGACTTGAATTATTAAACAAGTAATAAAAACATAAACATTGCCATGGTATTTTATTAAAATTAAGCATCAAAATTGTCAAAGCATACAAAGCGTTTATGTGATTAACTACACATAATTAATCGCGTGTGAACATCAAAGCAAAAGTAGACTATGCTCACACCTATGAGCAACTCTAGAGTACACTACTCATACATGAACATTAGAGGCAAACTAGTGTTTAAAAACTATACACTTAATAACACTACTGAGATCCATAACTAAGCTCCCACCTTAAAGCAACTCTTGGTGGCAAGCTCCAAAGCTCTCCCTTGTGCTTCACTATCCCCTGTCGGCCAAATGGACAATTGTAGTTAATACAATAACTTAACAAACAAGTAAATCACAAACTAGAATCATAAAATTTTAAATAAATCATATACCTACTCGTGAGCCTAGCTCAACAACCCTTAATAATTGCCAGCCTTACGAAACATATATGTATAATGAAGACTAAGGGAGTGAGAATTAATAATTCTTAGTAAGGGATCCTTCAACATGCAAAAAAAATCCTGATGACATATATATATACAATATATATGAAGTCTACTGTGTGCGCTTGCAGTCTAAGGGCTAACATAGGCGTATCTATTCAAGTCCCTTGAGGCCCTTCCTCTACCTAGTTTTTGCACAGACGTCACCTTGTGCCTAGCGACTTTTGGCCCTTAACTCGCTCCCAACAAGCTTATCTTGCTAACATCCTAGTGAGCTAAGCTCACTAAATAAACTTCCATCAATTTTTATGCATGTGAACATGGTGGATGCACTTTGCTTGAGTTCTATGGAACTCACTAGGTGTACTGAGCCTTCACATAAATCCTTAAGTCCTTAGACACCTTAGACTTGCCTAGGTCACTTATGTACTAAGCTTCTAGCTCAAAACCTTACTAATAGTACACTAGGTTCTCACTTGTGCTTCAAGTAACCTTGTCTAGGCTACAATTACACTAAACTTATACTCAAGGCACATACCTATCCACCATTACTTGTTCATCCTAGTGGACTAGCAATGACCATGGTTGGACTCATTCACTAGGTTCTTTGAAATCTCTTAATTGCACTAAGGTTCCCACATCGAAACCTCAAACCCAAAGGCATGGCTAGACTCCCGATGGTACTAAACTTTACACTCAACTAATGGTGCTCAAATGTGGCCAAACGTCTCCTCACTTTGAACAAAAAATGAAGCTAAATCTAGGCTAACTAAACTTTATAAAAACATGCAAATGGTAGCCCTTCCTCTTAGCTTCATGCAGAAGCTTGAATCGCTTCAATTGGACACCTGAGCAAAAAGTTATGGGTGAAATACTACAAAGGTACCAAAGCTGGCGGGTTTAGGCATTTTGCTTGCAAGGACGCATCACCACAATACAAAACACACTGGTTTTATCACAAAGGGCTTGGCGATGTGTCACCCAGCTCTTTTGTCCCAAAAAATTCAAGATTTTGCCCTATAGGCACTTTGGGGCCTTCCAATGCCTTCCAATGGCCTTAAGGACGCCTCCAATTGCCTCAAACCTATATGTACACATGTACTAAGCCACAATGAACCATTTAAACCAATTCTATAGTGTCTATAAACTCTACACAAATCATTAAAACTTCATTAGTCTACCATGTTCATCGCCATCCACCAACTAACACCATTCACAAAACTACTTGAATTCTACCACGAACAAGCTATGAATGGAATCAAATATGCATGAATCGTAAATCCATTACCTCAATTGCCTAAGAATAAGCAAGCATCAAGATTATAAGCCAAGAATTCCAAGTTGCAAGGCTTCATTAAGGTTTTCTTTAGGTTCCAATCAACACAAGGCATATGGTACCAACTTAACACTGACTTAACAAAAACCCAAGCTCAAAACAACTCTAGAAATAAAGACATTACAAGGGACGAAGAGTACCTCACGAGTTCAAGCATGCCCAAGCTTGAAAACGCCCTAAGAAGCTTCAAAAGATGGAAAACAATGTGCAAAGCATGCCTCCACTAACTCAGGCACCAAGAAAGCTCACCAATTTCACTAAGAGACCATGAATTTGAAGTGAATTGAGTAAGAAATGGACAAGGGAAGAGAGGGATGTGAAATTGGAAGGGAAAAGATGAGTGAATAGCGGCAAGTACTCATTCTCTACAAGCAATTTAACAACAAAACCCCTTCCACCTCAAACCTTTTAAGAATTTACAAATTTACCCCTTCCCCAAATAGTAACTAGGTAATTGAACATTTTAGGCAAAACTTTCTAACTTGGGCTTTGGGTTTTGGAAATATCATTTTTACGCGTGAATCTAATGTAAGGCTGGCAATTATTAAGGGTTGTTGAGCTAGGCTCACGAGTAGGTATATGATTTATTTAAATTTTTATGATTCTAGTTTGTGATTTACTTGTTGGTTAAGTTATTGTATTAACTACAATTGTCCATTTGGCCGACCTAGAGTGAAAAAAATTTACTCGGTTGAAATTTTGATCTTGTATCATCACCCAATGTTTGAACTCCAACGGCTAGAATGCTCATTAATGACATGTTAGCATATGGTCTATATGGTTGGTTGAGTTGATATGATTTTAAAAGGAATTTTCAAATATTTTTTCAATCGGAGATTCACGCGTAAGTCTGCACTAAAGCTTTCATCTGGTTGAAAAAATTTCACTCGAGTATTTTTCTATTCTAGAACCAAGAACGACTCAGACTCGAAAAACAATTCTAGTTTCAATAGGTTGAAAGTTTTCACCCTGTTAAAACGACACCTCCGGGATTTTTTAACCTTTAAACTTCTAAATTTCAACGTTGATTTCTTCCATTAGATTCCTTCTTTTTCAAGCAACACTTGGAACACTTCAAACGACTTGAGAAGCACTTCAAACAATTTAAGAAACAATGAACTTCATCTAAAAATATATATAAATTTGTCTAATTACCTTGCATACTAAAATAAACACATTAGTCCTTCATAAATGTTTTGTTACCATCAAAATTCTAAGTTAATTAATTCGAACAAATCCTACAATATGCATAAGGGGTATAGTGCATATTAGACTTATCCATCAAATATGGGTGTCATCGAATAGTTGTTACTGAGTTAGACTAACAAGGGGAGTTTTTTAAGTGTGGTTTAATAATCATTGCTATTTTGATTAGAAAAAATTAATTTTTTTTAAATGTTAAGGTTTATGGCACAATTATATTTTTTTAATATTTTTTTATTCAAAAGACTTTAGTTAAATCTTACAATCCGATTCAATTTAACAATTTATAATCCATAAAAAGAGTAATCTTAGGTAAAATCCTGAATTTCATCACCTTGGTGGATATATATAGATTACACACGCAAATTAAAGAATTAGGAGATTGTTGCTCTGGGCCACAATGGATACACCTGACAAATCCACCCAAGGACCATCCCAGTTTCGGTCCCACATGTTTTCATAAAACAGACTCTACTATGCTATCATCAACCTATTATCTACTAATTTAATATGGTGGCAATCTTTTCGTCTGAAAATGATTGGAACTTTTTGATATTTTGAACTCGAGCAGAGATCATCTCAAATTTTTTATGTTGCCTGGATTTCGCTTACTCTATATTTTGGATTCCCTAATATATGGGCTTTGTCTTGAACAAAAAGCTATTTAAGTGGCGAGGTTGCTTAACAATTTTGATTTGTTTGAGGTGTCAGCTTAGCTTGTTCGGCTATAACATTATTGTAGATGGTTTTGGCAAAGCAAGGGACAATGGTGGAGCTCTTAAGGTTTTGAGGAAGATGGAAGAGAGAGTCTTCATTCCTAGTGTGGTGATATACAACATTATTGTTCATAGTCTTTGTAGAGACAAGCTCATGACATATATAATTGTTGCATATTCCTAATTTTATTTGTATACACATCTCACGTGATTTGTATAAATCTCATCATTTTTTATACACTTGGTCTATACAAATCTACCATCAGTTTATACATATATTTGATTTGCGCACAAAATATATTTTGGTGTGTACACATCAATTTCTTGGATTAATTGAATTTTAGAATATATATATATAAGTCTCTCATAATTTGGACATATGTCTTACATGATTGATCACTTTCTCTAACCTTAATTTGCACAATAAGTTGATACATTTCTTATATCTAATTTGTACATATCACTATCATTTACTACTAATCAAATTTTTTTATTCTAATTTTTTAGAAAACCTAAGTTTTTATTTCAATTTACAAAAAATATTAATATATTGATAATTTGTAGGAAAATATAAATAATAATACTTTCAAATACATATAATTTTATTTACACATAAGATAAATTATATTCACAAGTTATGAAATAATATGCATAAAAATATTTTAAAAGTTTGAAGTCATACATACAGTTAAATATATCAACAATAGTTTTTAGTATTTCATCCAGGGGCATATCTATGAAGGGATGCCGCCCCCCTAGAATTTTAAAAAATTTTATGGGGCTGGTAGTATATGTGATATAATTGTAGGAAAATTAAAGTTAGGTACCTATATGTAAGTTTTAAAATTAATTGAGGACTTTTAAATGGTTTAACCTTTTTTTTAAATGATTTTAACGATCCGGTGCGTTTCTTTTGTTTCCCCTTTAGTTTCAGTCCAGAGCTCCCCAGTTGTTGTGAATTGCGAATATCGCTTGTGATTTGCGAGGCAGTCAGGCAGAAGACTCCGCCGTGCGACGAGCACGGGATTCACTCGGCAACCGCCAGAGCCGGCCAGCCCCCCCTCCTCCGGCGTCTTTGCTCTTTGCTCTTTGCCACTGAAGCTGATCTGATTTTCCATTTCGATTTTAGTAAGCGAAGGAAGGCCTTGGCGTGCGACACGAGGTCGCGAACGTGATCAACAACCGCCAGCGGTGGGCCATTGGGCCAGTCCCCCCTTACTCTATAATCCTGGCTACACCGCTGATTTCATCTATACATCCCAAGATTTGTACATTCCTCATTGTATTTTCTTTTATGGTATGTCTCACATTCTTTGTATATTTGATTATTACATATATATCATCTAATTTTTGTGTATATGTGTGCACACGCGCGCATAAAGGGTATGGTGCATATTAGACTTATCCATTAATATGGGTGTCAGCGTATCATTGTTACTAAGTTAGATTAACAAGAGGAGTTTTTTATGTGTGGTTTAATAACCATTTTTTATTAGAAAAACTTAATTTTTTTTTAAATATTAAGGTTTATGGCGCAATTAAATTTATATATATATATTTTTTCAAAAGACTTTAGTTAAATCTTACAATCCGATTCAATTTAACAATTTATAATCCATAAAAAGAATAATGCTAGGTAAAATCCTGAATTTCATCACCTTGGTGGATATATACTTAAAGAATTAGGAGACTGTTGCTCTCGGCCACAATGGATACACCTGACAAATCCACCCAAGGACCATCCCAGTTTCGGTCCTACATGTTTTCATAAGACAGTCAGACTCACTATGCTATCATCAACCTATTATCTACTAATTTAATATGGTGGCAATCTTTTCGTCTGAAAATGATTGGAACTTTTTGATATTTAGAACTCGAGATCATCTCAAATTTTTTCACACTGAGTTGTTGATAAAAATTACTGAAAAAAATAATATTTAGAAAACATGGGATTTATCTCGCATTTGCATATGAATTTACATATTTACATGTTACCTATAAATTGAGTTCTATTAAACTCTAAATCTTTAAAAAAAGAATTATTTTGAATAAGCGAAAAGTCAGGGTCTTTTTTGGTAAGCAAGCGGGTCGAGTCATTTGACGGAAAAACCAAGGGCTTTTAGTAAGCAAGCAAGTCGGTTCACTCATGACCTGTGAGATGATTTGACCCACTCATTAATCACATCACTTAAACTGCATTAGAGCCAAAAGAATTGGCTCTAAGTTATTGGGAACATTGTCTTGTTCGTGTTCAACTTAATTTTTTTAAAAAATCCCATGTGGTATAATGAAGAGCTTTCCTATCTCTATTATTGTGATATGGTCCCTCTAATTTTCGCCAATTGGTTTCAAGTTCGATCGCTTAACAATTAACAAGGTATTAGAATTTATGTTTTCTAGACCCTGATTTCTCTCAGTTATTGTCTATGCTTTAGCTTTGGCTATAATTTCAATAACGCTCCCAAATCTGGTTGCACATACAAGCTGGGTTGAAGACTTGCATACTGGGTTTAAGTTGGATGCCTAAACATGTTCGTGTTTTATCTTCAATTGCAAACTGGTAGAAGGCTTGCATGTGAGTGGTTTTAAGCATAATTGTTAAACTCGGCCCGGTCTGGCCAATTGAACTGGTCGGACCGTGACCCAAAGACTACCCTCCGCGGTAGTAAAAAAACACAGTCAAACTCTTAACCCGGTCAAATTTGGTCAACCAATCAACTCGGTCAAGAACACGAGTTACACGATTCTACATGTTCGGCACCATGCTGGCGCCCAGTAGCCCCCATCCCGCTTCCAGCAACAACAACAACCAGCACAAAACCAAGAAATCAAATAGAAAAAATTGGGCTTTAAAACTTCAAACTCCAATTTATGAAAATCGGTTAAGATTTCAAAGAAATGGATTTAGAATAAGGTAAAGAGGAGAACGAGAGGATTAAAACCATGTAAACAAATCAAATTTTTTAAGAAAAAAATTGAACCCAAAATTTTGAAGCCCGATCCATGGAAAACGACTGAGTTTTTTAAGAAATGGATTTAGAGAAAGTTGAAGAGGCGAGAACAAGGAAACTGAAAATGTAAACAAATAAAAAATCTGGAAAATTTTTTTTCCGGTTCGCGGCGCCACCACCGGGAAATCATCATGGCGGCGGACGAGGCTGCCGCTTTCCAGAACCAAACCAACCTTTTGTGAGAGAGGGAGTGCTGGAGGAGAGAGAGGGAAAACAGATGCGGAATCCGGGCAGGAGAGAGAAAAAGGACAGTTTCTCGAAATATTAGAAATAAAGTCATCTAAATTTGAAAGAATTAACATTTCTTTCCTATAAATTATATTACTAACATATACATCACATTTCTACCTTTGACATCAACAATGTTAGAATAACAATATAGTATATGATTAGCATCAGCCCAGTTTGATTCAACCAGTTGAACCAGTTGACCTATGGCTATGACCCAGTAACTACTCTAAGTTGCTATTCGGGTCAAGTTTAACAACATTTGTTTTAAATTGGATGTTTTAACATGTCCTCACTTTTATCTACAACTGCACAAAATAAAAACCTTGGACAAATATAATGACCCTTAGGTAATATACGTAATCAAAAGTTGACTCTATCGGACCTAACTAATCCTAAAGTATCATAATGAATAATTAAATGGCTAAAAAGCCCCAAGAAACCTAAGTTTACCTAATTTCTCCCTAATTAACCTACGAAATACAAATGTACGTAAAATATTTGTTTCCAACATATCTGGAAAATTAAACTTATACCCCCCACAAAATTTAGTGAACAATCTTACAAAATGTACTACTTTATATCACTATTTTTTAAAAGTCATGGGAGGATGAAATACGACAAATTTTGTTAGTCACTCAGGTGAGCTTAATTGATATTGTTTTAAAGTTGATGCCATATGGGCCTGAAGCCTAATATCAAGATCTAGACTGCCTAGCTAGTCCATAAGAGCCCAGTTCGTCCCTTGTACAACCCAACATGCCAACATCTACATTGAAAAGAATAAAACTCCTACATGGAAAGAAAATCTCACATTAATTCACCTTTTTAACACCAACATGTCCCTTCCAACTCCATAAAGAGGACTCCATGACACTCCGAGACATGTATTAAAACTCTATTCTCCATAGCTTTCTTGTTTTTATAAGAGGTTAATTTGACCATCGGATGGTTTTCCAATGACACATAATCTGGGGCCTTGATGGTGTCTGTAAGAGCAGATTCCAAGATTAACATTATAACAGTAGCAGCTCGAGGACTAGTCCGCTTGGTTTGGTTGGTAGCACTTTTGTTTTGTCATCAAAAGTGATTCGAAATATTTATTTTGGTAAGTATTTTTATTTTTCTAAATTTATCTCAGAGTTTTTGTGGTTCTTATTGTTATTGTTATCAACATTATCATCATTATTTTACAAAGGCTTGAAAATTTATAAGAAAGCATGGAACTAGAAATAAATTTATGCTCTTTTCGTTTTTTTTTTTAATTCTAGAAAGCATTAAAATCTATAAGAAATAAAAACTAGTACTAAAAGAATTTTTTGTCAACCAATAAATTTACACAAAATTTTGAAAAAGCATGATTAGCCGGTAGCTAGTTAAATTGTTAATTACCCTTTTCAAAAGGTCGTAACTTTATGGTTAGCAAAATTTTGACCCATTGAAGTGGGAAAATTTTATCTTTTTATTTTTTTTTCTCGTGTAGGAAATAAAGGTCGGATATGGTCTTTGCGTTCTCTACAATCATTTGTGACTCATTAAAGTTTAAAACATATTAAGTTAAGATCATAATATATAAGTGCATACCAAATGACTCAACTAATCCGTCGAATAATTTGTGGAACGAAGGTCAAATTTTGTCGAAAAGAGCTATTAGTTTGATTGGTCAGTGGCTTTTCAAGAACAAAGCAGGTAAAATATTGAATTTTCTTAGATGGACTAAAAAGTCAAGTTAATTTGTTTTAATTTAAGTTAACTTAATTTATATTGATTTATTTTTATTTTTACATCTTTGCCTAAAATTAATTTCATTTATTTTTAAATAAAATTTTGGGTAAAAAATTAAAAATAAAAATAAATTATTTTAAATTAAGTTGACTTAAATTAAAACGAATTGGCTATTAATAATGAAACTTATGTAACATTGTGCGACAGGTATTAATTGAACACAAAAAGTTAACTATTATTATTCATTTTTCAAACTATCAGTTAAATTATATTATATGAAATTTTATAAATTTTTATAGTACAAACTTGTCTGTAAATCCAACTTATACTAGATTTAGACTTCCTTCATCCAACTAGCTCCTCAATTTTATCAATATAATAAATAAAATTATATTTCAAAGGCCCTAAATATTTTCAATTCTATTTACATTTTGCTAAAATAAAATTTGTATATCCTACAATGGGGCTATTAGTCACATTCAAGTAGAACAAATCCCATCCCATGGCTGAAAACGATTGCTGTGGCTGGGGTGAGACTGGGATATGAAACAACTCAAGAGGCAAGGGTTCTAGATGAAGAAATTCCATTTCACTGATCACTTACCTTAACTCTCATTTGCTTCATAACGCAGAATACATCAATAGAATAAAAGAAACCATACCACTCAAGTTAAAATCGTAATTTTTTAATTTTTGCTAACTATATATTTTATGTACTCAGATAGGAAAGAAAACATTGAACGTTAGGAGTAAGATGTAAACAGAAAGTAGCCATCTTGTGTGCCTCCATAATGATCCTGTGGTGGACCTTCAAAATGGACAGTTGTTGGAACATTTGTACCACGTCAGGAATAGCTCATATCTCTTCTCTCACATCAAGGTAGACTGACACGTAGTGTATAATCTGGCAGAACCCCTACAAGTAGTTAGTTAAAATCTGTAACAATTGGTAGCATATTTGTGCTTAACTACTTAGTATATATAGTTTTAGTTGTAAATTAGAACAAAAGAAAAATATCAATGATAGATTTGCTCTTCAACCCCAAACATAAGCCTTAAAGTTGGTTTCTTTTCCTTTTCTTTTCTTAGAACTCTTTGCACAGGAATGTAGCAAGGATACGAGCATAGGGGGGATTGCTAACATGTTCAAAATTACAATCAATAATAGAAAATATCAAATAATGTTACATGTAAATGCATAAAATTAAAAAATCTATAATAATTACGTTCGATTCAAAAGTTTATAATTAAAATTTAATACGACACTTTTTAAAGTCTTTGAAATCAACAAGTATTGCATCCCTATTGAAAGTCTTTGCAGAGCCCTTTACGATATGTAAAAGCAGATAAGCAGCAAGAAAGTCATTATTTATCTTGTTTCTCAAGATGATATTCACAATTTTCATAGCTAAAAAAACACGTTTTAAAGTGATAATTGGCACAGACAGAGTCGATATCAAACAGATTTATTAGGTCTTCACCAGGTTTATATTTATTTGTAGTTTTGGCAAACTAGGCTGACCACTATAGTGGATCATGTTAAAATTGGCTAGAAAGAACCATATCATAACACCTAGAGAAGGATACAAGAGAAAAGAAGAAAAGACTAAGTGGATTCATCCCTTCAGCAAACAATGTAGCGTAGCACGCACAACCTAATGTTGGTGCAACCGTCTCAAACTTACACTCTCCTAGTTATTATGCAAAACCGAACAAGAGCAGTAGAAGAGTGCAAGCAAAAAATTTAAAATCAGAAAACAAAAATTGATAATTTTGAATAGGGAAAGTAGATGCAAAGAATAGAAATATTTATCAAAATCTTTCACACAATATACTTTTTGGGCAGAGCAAGTACACCTTTATAATCAATTGGAATGAAAAAAATTTAACATGCAAATTTATTGCACAAAATAATGGGAATAGAAACCATTAGCTTAGTATTAGGTTTTTCAAAATAATTGATGACATGAGCTTGCTTACATGAAGTGTACTTAATAATACATACCAAATCACCAAAATCTAATCAATTCCCCAATAATAGTTGTGTTTTCCACAAAATGCAGGAACATATAAAAACCAGAATCCACAAAATTAAAACAAATATGTTGTGTTTTCCCTCATTTTCTCGAGAAATAATTCAACCATACAGCTTCTAGCAATGAAAAGAAAAATCCACTAAGCCTTGAATATCATATTTCAGGCACTTACCTAAAAAATTTTTTTTCCCTTCTTTTTGCTTTAAAATTTCTCCTTGGTGCTGTGGTGCCACTAGGGGTGAAAGAATTGTGTTTTGGGTCGGGTTTAGGCTCAAATTCAATTTTTTGGTCCAATCAACAGCTTGCATTTTTTTGGTATAAACCCGAACCGAATTAGGCACCTAACCTTAAAATATTGGGCCAAGGTCGGGCTGAGTAGTTTCAACATGACATCCACAGCCACTTCTCCTCCAGGTCACCTCCTATAGTCGTCTCCTACAGCATGACAAGCGAAAACAAGGCGAGGGCGACACAAGGCAGCACTACTTGCTTTCCTAGGGAAGGATGGCAGACATGCAAAAGGCCAGAGGTAGCGGCAAGGTGAGAGTGAGAGTGAGAGTTGAAAGTGACGATTGGCTAGGGTTAGGAAGGTTAGAAACGGTTAATTATGAGGGTGGGTTTGGGCTAGAAATGGGCTAGAAATAGGAGAATCGGGTTATTTTGGGTTGATTCGGATTTGAACCAAACTAACCCAATTTTTACCTTTTTAAAACGGGTTGGGTTTAGGTCAACTTAGTTCCACTTATTTTATCTATTGACCTGACCCTAATCTGATATAAAAGGTCAAATTTTGAGGTTAAGGTCAAACTCTTTCACCCGTAGGTGCTGCTTTCTTGGCATTGTAAGCAATGCATGCTTGTGATTCTGTTTTTAGAGTTCTCACAAATTTGTGATTAAAACCCCTAACAGGTAAAGGCTAGTGCTTGGTTCTTGATTTTGTTTTTAGAGTTCACACACCTTCGTGTTATTGTAAGTTAAAACATTTAAGAAGGATAAAATACATCAAAGTTCATTATTAATTCTAGAATTTACAAATAAAGACCTAATGTTAATATTTTTACAATTTTTATATTTAACTACTGAGTAAATTTCATAAACGGTCAATAACCTTTAGTCATTATTTTCTTTTAGTCCCTAACCTATTGAATATTATATTTTGGTCTTAACTCTACTAAAATTATTTCATTTTGGTCCATCACCAGATGAAATTCATTAACTTAGAATAATTGTTTGACAGAAACTTTTAAAATTTTAATTTAAATATTGGTAACTGTCTTCCAGTAAATTTAAACAATTTAATATTTTTTTTACAGTAAATAGATAATTTAAATTAATAGTTTTTTCTTTCTGAATGGAATGAGTTTAGTTTACAAAGAGAAAAAAAAGGTGATTTAAATTTTTTATTAACTATAAAAAAATTATTATACAGATTCAATTTATTGTAAGACAGTTACCAGATAGTTTAAATTATGATTTAAAAAAGTTGTTATCAGAAAAATGCTTTGAGTTAACAAATTTCTTCAAATTGGCACCAAAATGAAATGTTTTCAGTAGATTTAGGACTAAAACAAAATGTTTTAATAGGTTTAGGACTAAAAAAGAATATTTAATAGGTTAGGGACTAAAAAGAAATAATGACTAAAGGTTAGGGACCATCCATGACATTTACTCTTTAACTACTGCTAGGGGTGAGCATGGGTTGGGTAAACCCGAAACCCAACCCGAACCACCCCCATTGAATTGGGTTGGGTTAAAATTGATCATGGTTCGTGGGTTGATTCTATATATAGGAGAACATACGTTTTTTGAGTTGGTTCTGGTTCCATATAGAACTAACCCGAGGTGGAACCGAACCCGAGATATATATATATATATATATATATATATATAAAGAATTATAATGGCCATTTTGTGTTTTTATATTAAACTCTTAAACTAATGTCTCAAATTGAAACAATATAGAAGTTGTAGGATCATTTATGAAAATTTTTCATATTCACTTAAATCACTTCGCTTCCTACACCGATTATTCCTAGTTCATTTTGCTTTCAATCTTCCATTCCAAGCTACTCTTTACGACACAATCATCATATATTTTTTTTTCATTTATGAGCCATGCGATACTAAAAATTTATGACATCTATATATTTTAGGTTTTGAAACTAAAAAAATAGTTTTAAAGACTCAGCTTTCTATATTGAATGTCATACCAATATTGGAATTACAGGAATGAAGTAACATAAACTGGTTGTGATGAAAGATACTCTACAAGCAACTCTTTTGAATCATTTTTGTAAAAACAACATTTTAAACCCTCTTGAATGTATCAAGGTACATATATTTAAATATTAATTTAATTGTATATTATGTTAAATATTTCATAAAACTGGTTATGGATGCAGTTTTATTGAATTTTGGTGTTATTATAGATCTATGGTATAAACCGAAAAACTTGAGGACCAAGAACCGTATTGAATAGTAGAAAAATTTTAGAACCGATGTCATTTTAGATTGGTTTGGTTCTACCATAAAACCGAACCAACCTGACTCACACTCACTCCTAACTACTGCTAATAAAAAATTTTAAAAGCTCTGGGGCCCCGTCCTTCAATATCTACGTTCCTGTCCCTCGGTAGCTGCGTCCCCGTCCCTCAACAGTATACTTGCACTTGGAGAAAGTTGATGCCAACTGGGTAGAGCGAAAAAGATGGTGTAAAAATTGGCGAACTATATAAGTTGCAGATTCACAAAGGTTGCGGATTTACAACGGCAATATTAACTTCCGCAAATGAGCCAATTTATTTTAATTTAAATTAATTTAATTTAAAATAACTTATATTTATATTTATTTTTTATTTGGGATTAATTTTATTTAGCAGTTAATATTATGTAAGTGTAATAATTTATTAGAAAATATAAATTTTATAATCTTATTAATTTTTGTAAAATTTTCTTCTTTAATGCCTAAAAATAGAAAATTCATAAAAATTTAATAAGAACATAAAAACTTGCTTTCAAATGCATTATTACATTTATAGAATATTAGTTTTCAAATGAAATTAATATCAGAAAAAAATATGAAAATAAAAATAAATTATTTTAAATTAAATTGGATTAAATTAAATTAAATTGTCTAGAAAAATCTAATTTGTCCTCTATATTTTCTAATTAATTATAATTAAGTATCCTAATTGCTCTTAGTCATCCAAGCGGTAGGAAAATGAATTGAAACTAGAGGTGGGAACAGGGTAGGACCGGCCCGGGATTGGCTGGTCTTGGTCCTGGGTCTTGAGAACCGGGCTCGGCCCGATTGTAGGCGGGGCGGGGTAGGGCGGGTTTCAATTTTTTTTTTTTTTAAAAAATACACACACACACACACACACACACACACACACACACACATATATATATATATATATAAATATATATAAATAGAACCATTATTAATTATATAAGTCATAAATATTTTTAAGAAAAAACACCACTTCCGGTGTAAGTTTTATTAAGTTAAAAAACCAAACGGCACTTATAAATAATCGGAACGGGCCTTACATTTTGAAATGGCAAAAATGTTCCGAAAATGATTAATAATAGAAACATATGATCTGTGCTGAACAGCATAATCAGATCAAATACATATATGATTGAAAAAAAAAAATTCAAGTCCCGGTATCGGATATTACCTCCTCATCCGAACTTTTTTGGTCTTGCTGCTGGAGTGCTGCGAGGCCCCAATCTCAGTTGCACACGCATACTTCTACCGCGTTGGGTGTCAATCTTGACCGTTTTTCTGTTATCACCCGTTTTTCGGCACTAAACGTTGCCTCAGATAAGATGGTCGATATTGGAACGGCAAGAATCTCCTGTGCGATTATCGACAAGATCGGAAATCTTGATCTCTTTTGTTTCCACCACTCCAAGATGTCAAGGTCGTTTGCCTCGAACGATGTATTGAGATAGTCATCGACTTCAGCTAATCCCGATGTCATTGGTTGGGGTTGTTTGAGTATTTGGAGGGCCGGGTTGAATCTTGAGGAGATTGATCTCCTTGGAGGCTCGGTTTGAGAAGCTGTGGATCTTACCTTATCTGAATGCCGCTCACAATATAACTTGTATAAAAAATGCAAGTACTCGGAAGCAGAAGCAGACATAGCCAAAACATTTATATGAGACATTTCTAAATAAGTATAAAAAATTCCTTCAAGCAGTGTTGTTGTGCCTGTTAATTTGACATACGAGTCAAGTAAAGAAGCGACTAAAAAGATAGGTGGAATGTTTTCGAAATATTGAAGCCACTTAGCCCGCATGGCTTCGACAGTCGATTTTAACAACTCATCATCTTTAAACTGATGTAAAGCATATGTGATGTTAACTAAATGAAACAAAACTTGATGACTTGTTGGGTAGTAAACACTAGAGAAAAATTCAGTTGTCTCGTAAAAAAACTTAAGCAATTCACCGGTTTTGGAACATTTCTCCCAAATTTCAGTCGTAAGAAATTCACAACTCATTTTTAATTTCATGAAATGTGACAACAAAATTGCATACGGTAATACAGCTTGCAACATCAAATATGTGGAGTTCTAGCGGGTTGGGCAATCCAATTTAAACCATTTCCAAGAAAATGGTTTTTGATTTTCAATACAAAAACTTTTAAATTCACGAAAAACAGCAGGTCTGGATAGCAAATATTTTAATGAGTATTGAATAGGTAAAATCTTATTTTGAAGAACTTCTAAACCCTTTTGCACACAAATGTTCAAAATATGACACATGCATCTAACATATGCACCGTTGAGAGGTGGTTTTAAGTTTTGACTCAAAAGACGAGCGGCAACATCATTATTTGAAGCATTATCAAATGAAATGCATAGAACTTTATTAGTACAAAAATAATCACGTAAAGTTTCTAAGATGCAATTAAATATTTGATAACCAGTATTATCTGTTTTAATAACCTTAAATGATAAAATTTGTTTTTGCATTATCTAATCAAAATTAATCCAATGGGAAGTAACACAATAGAATGATTGACCTATAGATGATGTCCACATATCAGAAGTAAATGCCACACAATGATCAAGAGCAAAAAAATATGCTTGCAAATATGATTTTCCGACTTCAAATTGTCTAAAGCTTTCTTTCATAACAGTTTTCCTAGATATTTTTCTAAATGCAGGATTTAATTGTGATTTTATCCAAGATTCTAGGTAGACATCTTCAGCTTGTGAAAAAGGTTTTTCGGTAAGCATCATCTAATTTACCATACATTTTCTACAAGATTGTTGGTTAAAACGAAATATACCAGGTCCGCCAGCGCCAGTTGTAGACCCAAGTTGTGTTTGTCCTCCAGAACTAGTCCCGGCACTGGTGCAAACGTTAGGATGTTGATTTTTAATATGCCGCTTCAGCGTTCCAGTGCCGGAATTCTTTCTATGCACCAATTTTTTCCCGCAATGTTTGCATTTCTCGTACCTCGACTCCCCTTTGTGTATGACCTCATAATGCTCCCAAACCCAAGCAGTTAGTCTCGTGGATTTACCTTGTGCTTGAATTTCCTCCACGGCGGGTTCATGACTTGTAGGCGTCGGTTTTGTTGATGGATTCCCGGACGCCATCGCATCCACCTCTTCCACTTCATCATTGGATAATTGATCGTCGAGACCCAAATCGTAATTTGCCATATCAATTCCGGCATCATCGTCGTGAAAATTTTGAATTGAAATGCCTTTATCGGCGGGCCGAGATTGGCGACGGAACAAGGCTTGGAGGCCGGTGTTGCGGGAAGATGAACTCTCTGTTGACTTGCCCTTTCCTTTTGAAGCCATGCCTCACGTACTAATAGTAGTGATTAATGCAAAATCAAGAGGGGATTACGAAGATATTAGGGAGAGATTAGTAAGAAATTTGGAAGAGATTAAGAAAATAATGAGAGAATGCTTGAGAGAATATAGTAGATGAAGAAAAGAGATTGAGTGATTGTGTGAGGATTGAGTGAAAATGGCATTGGTATTTATAGGGGGAGGGAAAAAATTAGTTTGACCAAAAAATCCTTGAAATTTAGTTGTTAGAAGGGGTAAAAATAAAAATTTAGGGGCTGAAATGGAGCAGAAAGCTGTTGGAGAACCTGCTGTGTAATTAGCCCTTTTTTTAAAATTTTTTTTGCAGGTTTACGTTTCTGGCAGAGAGCCGTTAGGAGTCAGGCAGGGCTGGGCGGTCCGGTCCGGGCTGGGCCGGTTTTGAGGTCTTGGACTGGTCCGAGGCGGTTCTTTTTGCGTTTCTTCCTCCTATTGGGCCTGTACTCGGCCCATAATATAAAGGGCTTTTTCCGGGGTGGGTTTGACCTAGTTCGGGCCGGGGTTGACTGGCGGTCCGGTCCCGGTTTGGGCCAGGTCAACCCGGCCCACCTCCCACCTCTAATTGAAACTTTTTCATTAAAAGAAGATCTGAATTCTGATGGTCCATCACACTAGTAAAAAATTGTTTTATTCAAGAACAAATTCTTATATATATATATATATATATATATATATATATATATATATATAATAGCTAAAATGGAAGCATATTTTTTAGGTTTTTTTTTTCTTTTGGCATATGATGTAACCGGAAAGAATTTCTTAACAATACTGTCTAGATGGAAGTGAAGACTTTTCCCAAATGAATTTTTTATGTGTACATAGTGGTGAAATCACATCCATGATGTAATATTGAAGGTATTGAAGACATTTTCACTAAGACCAATTCACGTTAGTATTAGAGCATTTATTCTTTTTTAATTTAAATAAGGGTAATAAGATAAATTAAATATTAAAAAAATTAAAAAAGAAACCTTTCATACTTTTTAGAACAGCAAAAAAAAGAAAACATTTTATCATACAAGCGATTTATCCCACATAATAGGTGAATCTCAAATCATATATTTGTACCTTGTCCAATCTCATCTTTTTTTTTTCCCCTTGGTTGATAAGAAATTTTTGTTGTTCTATTTTTCTTGTTGAAAATGAAACCCCTTTGGATGATTTGAAGGACGGCCCATATATCATTTTCCTATTTCAACCGATTAAGATGGGTTATTGAATTGGTGAACATATACAGAACCTTTTGTTTTGTTTCTCAAGTGTTCATGATATCTTAATAATGTTCCAAGCCGACCTGCCATGTCCAACTTTCTTGCACATATGCTGGTCGATACTGCTTAAAACGTCAAAATGATTGTGCTGTGGATGCTCATGGTCTTACGGGTAGCAAATCCTGCTACAATCAGCGACTCCATTGCAGTAGACCAATCTCTGAGAGATGGAGACACCCTTGTTTCATCCGATGAAGGCTTTGAGTTCGGATTCTTCAGTTTAGGTAACTCATCCAATCGTTATGTAGGAGTATGGTACCGAAATGTGCTTCAGTTCACCGCAGCCTGGGTGCCAACAGAGAAGCTCCACTGTCCAACCGTCTTGGAGTTCTGAACTTCACACATCAAGGGTCTCTTGTCCTCTCTGATGGCCAAGGCCGCGCAGTTTGGTTCTCCAACAACTCGAAACCCGTCCAAGGTGCTCCAGTTTTGCAGCTCCTGGAGACAGGAAATGTTGTTGTTAGAGCAAGGGCGGACAACAATTCAGAGGATTTTTCATGGCAGAGCTTTCAGTACCATATTGATACTGTTAGGAATCAGAACGTAAGCACAAAGAAAAGAGACACGAGAATTTACGAGGAAAACCCCAAATCGGGGAAAAACCTCGGGCGGCAAGCCGGAAGAAAGAATTCACTAAGAAAGAAGAAGAATACAATCTAAGTGACTACTAGATTGTGGGACGAATTCTAATTGTCACAACTAAGCTCCTTATATAAGGAGTTGAAGGTACCAAGGCCCTTTCTATGGCCAATGTGGGATGAAGGATGAAATATGGAGCTAAGGCATTAAGCCTTTGTTTTCTAGTCCATGTGGGATGAAGGTTAAGAACAAAGTTGAGGCAATCTTCAACAATCTCCACCTTGCATCAATTTTGTTGTACATGAACCAAACTCCACCTTCATACCAAATTGATCTGTAACCTTCTTCTCTGATCTTCACAGCCACCTCCAAATAAGTGATAATCAGCAAATAAGATTTACTAAGTCCAAACAATGTTTGAACTTAGATCCAGGAAGAGTCTTCGTCATCATATCAGCAGCATTATCCAGCGTACTAACCTTCATGATCACAATATCACCTTTATCAACAATTTCACGAACAAAGTGATATTTGACTCCAATATGTTTAGTACGCTCATGGAACATGCTATCTTTTGTCAAGAAAATAGCACTTTGGCTATCACAATATATCTTCAGCTTGCGATCATCTTGAGTAAGCTCTGTATAAATATTTCTAAGCCAAATTGCTTCCTTCATTGCTTCAGTGATTGCCATATACTCTGCTTCTGCAGTTGAAAGAGCAACTGTTGCTTGTAGGCAAGCCTTCCAGCTCACAGCACAACCACCGAATGTAAAAATGTAACCTGATGTGGATCGTCGAGTGTCAAGATTACCCGCGTAGTCAGAATCCACATATCCAATCAATCCAGCTTTAGAACCGCCAAACTCAAGATAAGCCGTAGTTGTACCTTTTAGATACCTTAATATCCATTTTACTGCTTGCCAATGCTCTTGTCCTGGATTAGCCATGTAACGGCTCACAACGCTAACTGCATGTGCTAAGTCGGGACGCGTGCAAACCATTGCATACATAATGCTCCCAACAGCACTTGCATATGATATTTTCTCCATCTTCTTAATTTCTTCATTTGTTGTCGGACATTGATGCGATGATAACTTGAAGTGTGCAGCAAGAGGTGTAGAAACTGATTTGGCTTTGCTCATGTCAAACCTTTCCAGAACTTTGCGTACATAACCCTCCTGTGAAAGATAAAGCTTCCTAGCCTTACGATCACGCCTGATCTCCATGCCTAGGATGCGTTTTGCTGCACCTAAATCCTTCATATCAAATTCTGCACTTAATTGCGCCTTAATCTTGGCAATTTCTGACTTGCTCCTTGCTGCGATAAGCATGTCATCCACATAAAGCAGTAAATATGTGAATGAACCATCTCCAACCGGTCTCATGTAGACACATGAATCATAACTGCTTTTCCTGAAACCAAGATTCAAAGCAAACATATCAAAGCATTTATACCATTGTCGAGGTGATTGTTTGAGGCCATATAATGACTTCTGGAGTTTGCAGACATGGTCCTCCTTCCCCACGACCTTAAAACCTTCGGGTTGCTCCATGTAGATTTCTTCCTTTAAATCACCATGCAGAAAAGCTGTTTTAACATCAAGTTGCTCCAACTCAAGATCATCTAACGCAACAAGACCAAGAAACAGTCGGATAGAACTATGCTTCACAACATGAGAATAAATATCATTAAAGTCAACTCCCGGTACCTGGCTAAAGCCTTTTGCAACTAGTCTAGCTTTATACCTTGGTTCTTCAACTCCGGGAATTCCTTCTTTCTTCTTGAACACCCACTTGCACTTGACAGTTCTTTTACCTTTGGGTAGTTTAGCTAGTGTCCAAGTGTCATTCTTTTGAAGCGATTCCATCTCTTCTTGCATAGCTACAACCTACTTAGAAGAATCTGGACAGTTAGTTGCATCTTTATAATTTGCAGGTTCAAAACAACTCTCTGTCTCTTCAGCAGCTGCAAAAGCAAACCCAACAAAGTCTGCTTCCTCAATTAACCTCTTTCGAGGCATACCTTGATTGCTACGACGGGGACGATTGATAGCAATAGAATGAGAAGGCTGAATGTCATCAGTTGAGGCTTGTTGCTCCACCTCAACTTGTGTATCCTTGACATCTTGATCATGACTTTCAGGATGTATTTGGAGCTCCACCTTGCTTCCAATCTTTTCCTTCTCAATGCTTGGATCAGCGACAGTCAACTCCTCCTTTTGATGCAATATGGATGTCTCGTTAAACATAACATTCCTGGCTGTGAAAACTTTGGAAGTATGAGGATTCCATAATTTATACCCTTTAACTCCTGTAGTGTATCCTAGAAAGACACATTTAATCGATCTAGGATCTAACTTCCCTTCATTCACATATGCATAAGCAGGACATCCAAATATCTTAAGATCATTATAGTTAGCCGGACTGCCCGACCAAACTTCTTCAGGTGTCTTTAAACCAATAAAAGTATGAGGAGATCTGTTTACCAGAAAACAAGCTGTAGAGACTGCCTCTGCCCAAAATTTCTTCCCCAATCTAGAGTTTGAAAGCATGCATCTTGCCTTTTCCAACAAGGTTCTGTTCATCCGTTCTGCTACACCATTTTGTTGTGGAGTCCCTGGAACGGTCAGATGGCGAACAATACCTTGATCCTTGCAGTATTGTTTGAATTCTCCCGAACAGAATTCCAAACCATTATCTGTCCTTAGCCGTTTCACCTGCTTCCCGGTCTGCTTCTCGATCAGAGTCTTCCACTGCTTAAATGCGACAAAGGCTTCATTCTTATGCTTCAAGAAATATGCCCAAACCTTCCTTGAAAAATCATCAATGAAGGTAACCATGTAACGAGCTCCACCAAGAGATGCCTCACGAGACGGTCCCCAAACATCAGCATGAATATAATCAAGAGTTCCTTTAGTGTTATGTTTTGCAGGAGTAGTAAAAGAGATTCTCTTTTGCTTTCCAAATAAGCAATGTTCGCAGAAATCTAACTTACTGACCTTTTGTTCTCCGAGTAGTCCTCTTTTGCTCAGCTCAGAAATGCCTCTTTCACTCATATGGCCTAGCCTCATGTGCCACAATTTTGTCACCTCCTCATCAGACATAGATGATTCAGCAACTGCAGATTGGCCTTCCACGGTCTTGCCATCCAAAATGTAGAGCTTTCCTTTCCGCTGGCCTTTCATGACTACCAATGATCCTTTGACGATTTTCAGCGAACCATCCCTGCCAATAAAGGAACAACCATTTTCTTCCAATGTACTCAAAGAAATTAAATTTCTTCTCATATCAGGGACATGGCGAACATTTGATAGTGTTCTCACTATCCCATCATGCATTCGAATTTTGATGTCACCGATGCCTGCAATTCTACATGCATTGTCATTCCCCATCATGACTACTCCTCGATTGACCGGTTCATATGTGTAAAACCAGTCCTTATGGGGAGTCAAATGGAATGAGCAAGCAGAATCCATGGTCCATTCGCCACTCCTGCTACTTTCTGCTTGTGCAGTTATATGAGCTTCTGTGCTGTTTATAGATGAGTTTTCAGCAACTAAAGCAAAATCATCTTCATTGGTGGCAATACTAGCCTCATCTGGTGGTCTCTGCTTGTTCTTGTCTCCATTTCCACCACTTTGATTCTTCTTCTTTAATTTGTGACAATCGTCCTTAATGTGACCTTTCTTCTTACAATAGTTGCAATAAAGATTCCGATGTTTTGACTTGGACCTTGAAGATGATCCTTTATCATTCTTTCTTTCAACTGATCTGCCTCTTGAATACAAGCCTTCTCCGCTTTTCTCACGCTTTGAAGTGTCCATCCTATCTCTTGACAATAAACTGGAACAGACTTCATCTAAAGTTATTGTATCTTTTCCATAAAGCATGGTATCACGGAAACTATTGTATGATGTTGGCAGATGATATAATAAAAGCATAGCCAAATCCTCACCATCGGTCTTAATATCAAGATTTTCTAAATCATTGATGATCTCTCTGAATTCTTCAAGATATGATTTAATAGACTTACCTTCTGACAGCTTATGCGAGTACAGCCTGGATTTAGCGTACAAGCGATTTGCTGGACTTTTTGTCATAAGAAGCGATTCAAGCTTCAACCATAAGCTGGCAGCAGTTGTCTCCTTACTGACCTCTTGAAGAATCTCCGTTGATAAGTGCAACTGAATTTGAGCGAGTGCCTTCAGATTCTTTCTCTCCTTCTCCTGCTCTGTTCCGGACATATTCTCCATCCCGAGTAGTGCCTCATCCAAATCAAGACTTATGAGAATTGCTTTCATCTTGATTTTCCAAATTGAAAACTTTGTGCTATACGTGAGTGGTGCTATATCAAGCTTTGTCGATGTCGAAGCCATCACAGCTCTGCAACGAGCTTTCTGAGCAAAAATAAGCTCTGACAATTTCACGTGAATAGTAACTGTACACGTGAATAGTGACCGTATATGGGAACAGTATCCGTATACGGGAATAGTGATCGTATACGGAAATAATACTCGTATACAGAAACAGTATGTGAATAGTAACCGTATACAGGAATAGTGATCGTATACGGGAATAGTAACTGTATATGAGAATAGTACCCAATACCACAAGATGAATTGATAAACTACTTATTTCTGATGTGGAGGATCCGCCTATTAGGGGCAACCACAGAGCATACTATAAGCAGCTATCACTAACCTAACCTTGGCTCTGATACCAGTTTGTTAGGAATCAGAACGTAAGCACAAAGAAAAGAGACACGAGAATTTACGAGGAAAAGCCCAAATCGGGGAAAAACCTCGGGCGGCAAGCCGGAAGAAAGAATTCACTAAGAAAGAAGAAGAATACAATCTAAGTGACTACTAGATTGTGGGACGAATTCTAATTGTCACAACTAAGCTCCTTATATAAGGAGTTGAAGGTACCAAGGCCCTTTCTATGGCCAATGTGGGATGAAGGATGAAATATGGAGCTAAGGCATTAAGCCTTTGTTTTCTAGTTCATGTGGGATGAAGGTTAAGAACAAAGTTGAGGCAATCTTCAACAGATACTTTACTATCCAACGTGAAGCTTGGGAAACGTTTTGTTACTGGCCAGGCTTGGCATATGTCATCTTGGAAGAGCGCAGATGATCCGGCTCCAGGGGACTTTTCGGCTTGAATTGATCCTAGCGGGTTCCCGCAACTAGTTATTAGGAAAGGGAATGGGACATATTATAGAGAAGGGCCATGGACTGGACTTTACTTCACTGGACATATTCTAGAGGTGGCCACTAGTTTGTTCGACTACCAATTTTCATTCAACAAAAGCACTGAGGTGTATTACAAATGCGTGCCAAGAACTGCGCTGATCTCCCGGTTGGTGCTAATGGAGACAGGATACCTGGAGAGGTTTGGAAAACTTCAGCAGTCCACAAGTTGGACAGTTTTCCATAGCTTTCCTATTGATCAGTGTGACTTTTATGCAGTATGCGGTGTGTATGGCAGCTGCAGTAGCTTTAACAATACTGTGATGTGTGGTTTCTTGGAAGGTTTCGAACCAGAGAACCCAAAAGATTGGAAAGCCTCGAAATGGTCAGCTGGTTGCTTGAGGAAGATTGAGTTGAACTGCCGTAATGCTGCGTTTGGGCAGTTCACAGGGCTCAAGTTGCCTGATACTACGAGATCTTGGTTTAACACGAGCATGAGCCTTGCTGAATGTAAACAAATGTGCGCCAGGAACTGCTCATGCACAGCCTATGCAAATTCAGATATCAGGAATGGAGGGAGTGGATGCTTGCTTTGGTTTGGTGATCTAATTGACATCAGGACATTCACACAAGGGGGCCAGGACCTCTATGTACGAATAGCAAATTCGACCGGTATCGTTCTTAGGTCTCATTGCAATGTTATCTATCAAAAGATGGTGCATATGTTCCTGGGTGAAGCTAACAAAAACCAAATCTTGTTATCTCAGGTCACAGCTCCCATGCTGGTTTCGGCAAGAAGAAGGAAATTCCAACTATTATTGGTTCTGCAATTGCCCTTATCATTTTGGTGGTGTTGATTTTCTATTTCACAAGGAAACTTGCAGAACAAGGTAATCAATTCAATCTTGTCTACAAGATATGGATCACATATTGAAGTTGGGAGACTCTGCAACATGACCTTTTCTTCTAACATGATTTGTTCTTTATTTTCTGTTATAAAATTTCTACAATAGAAAAAGATGATGAGTTCGAGTTGCCAATATTCAATTTTAGCACGATATCAAAAGCAACAGATAACTTCTCTGATTCAAACATGCTAGGAAAAGGTGGTTTCGGACCTGTGTACAAGGTATGTAGCAATATATGCTAACTCAGAACTGAACAAGTAACCCAATAGAAAGAAACTAATGTCTACTGATGATGATCTGTTAGGGTACCTTACCGGACAAGCAAGAAATAGCAGTGAAGAGGCTTTCAAAAACCTCAAGACAAGGGCTGGAGGAGCTGAAAAATGAGGTCAAGCTGATTGCAAAACTTCAACACCGTAATCTTGTCAAGCTTATAGGTTGCTGCATTCATGGAGAAGAAAAGCTTTTGGTCTACGAGTATTTGCGGAACAGAAGTTTGGATAATTTTATTTTCGGTTCGGCCCTCTAACCTCTTGCAAAATGAAGTTTCATAACTTTCTTTGAAGTTTTCTTGTGAGGCAATGTTTCTCAATTGTTCAGATGAAAGGAGGAGCAGCCTGCTAGACTGGCCTAGGCGGATGCACATCATCGATGGCATTGCGCGAGGACTTCTTTATCTTCATCAAGACTCAAGGCTTAGGATCATTCACAGAGACCTAAAAGCCAGCAATGTGTTGCTTGACAATGATATGAACCCAAAAATCTCAGATTTTGGCATGGCTAGAATATTTTGGGGTGACCAAACTGAGGCAAACACGAACAAAGTTGTAGGAACCTTGTAAGTAGCCCTACAAATCTCATGCTCTTATGCTAACTTCTTTTATAAGTCCCTCACTAGTCTCACATTTACTTCATATGTACGCATTGCAGCGGCTATATGCCACCTGAGTATGTAGTGCATGGGCACTTCTCACTGAAGTCTGATGTGTTCGGGTTCGGTGTCATAGTGCTAGAGCTTATAAGTGGGAGAAAGAACAGAGGATTCCACCATCCTGATCATGGCCATAACCTTCTTGGACGTAACCTTCTTGGACATGTAAGTTGAATTGAAATGACACATGGATCCAAACAAAATCTCACCAAACAACCACTAGTCTACCTTTCCTTAAGAATATAACAAGACTAATGTAGTGCTTGTGCCCTACTGTCCCAGGCTTGGAATCTATGGATGGAAGAGAGGCCAATGGAGCTAGTCGAAACTCAGCTAAGGGATCCTTCATTCGAGCAACAGATTCGAAGATGCATTCATGTGGGATTGTTGTGTGTTCAACAACAAGCCGAGGACAGGCCGAATATGTCAGCTGTGGTGCTTATGTTGGGCAGTGACTCCCCACTGCCTGAGCCAACTGGCTTCTACTTCACGGCAAGGAAAGTGCCTGAACCATTTGAGTCCAGTTCAAGCAAGCATGAATCAGTCTCAGTAAATCAAATGACCATATCAATTTTTGAGGCAAGATAAGGAGAATAGATCAAAGAATCAGCACCAGGGACTTGTAATCCAACTCTGAGTTCACCATAATACCTTTCCTTTTTTAGTTGGCAAACAAAAACTAATCAGAAACTTTGTACTACTTTTGCTTGCTTTGCACATGTAATAAGCCTAGGATAGGTACATGTTATATAGAGCATCTGGCTAGATGAAGAAAACTGTTCATTTGGAAGCTTCATGTTCACATATTTTGTGCCACAGTGACAAAAAATAGAAAACAAGCCCTAACTTGTTTGGTTTGTTACTTCTTCAATGTGTTTTTTTTGCTTGGCTCCCAAGCTCTAAAATATTCTCTATTTGTCTCAGATTTTTTACATCATTCACCACTCACACTAATTAATCTATAATTTTTTTATTTTCAACATTTTAGTAGATAAATGTAAATTTTTTATATGTAAATCATAAATGGAGACTTATAATTTATAAATATAATTTTTTTAAAAAAATTTCTAGAAAAAAATATTGTAAATAAATTGTAGGTAAACGTAAGGGGAAAAAAAAATAAAGTGGAGCAAATAACATAAACTCATGGAATAATTTTTGGCCTTTTTCTACAAAGATAGTTTTTGCATAAATGGAACATCTTCTGAAATTGTTTTAAAAGGAAAAAAGACCATCAATTGAATTGTAATTGTTCGTGACTCAATCCGAATCATTTTCTTTTCAGCTGAAAGAACCTAATAATGTTATCAAAATATGCAAGATCACCTACGCGACAAAAATAACTACAAAATCCTATGCTTTCCATTTCCACTTGACAAAATATATAATTTCAATTTAAAGAAATGCAAAATCTCTTGGCAGTGATTCTCCCTTGGCTGATCGAGCCAAGGAAATCCTGGTTTCTACTTCACAACAAGGAAAATGCTCCTGAACCATCAGAATGCAATTCAAGCATGAACTGGTTTCAGCTAATCAAATGAGCTTGTAGATGTTTGAGGCAAGATAAAAGGGTGGATGGAAGGACCAAAACTTACTCTTGTGGTTGAACCTTGACTTCACCTGAGACACAGATTGTTTCTTGTGTAATAAGATTAACTAGTTTGGGCCTCTGTGGGGTTGATTTGGTGTGGAGGCATCTCCTGGTAGGGATTGCAACGGATAGGATGTAAATATAATAGTATTAAACTCGCATTCTATTCATCATGTTGGATACTGAATCTATATCCTCTTTACCATCAATCGGTTTTACAATTTTCATATCTATATCTTATCCATTTTAAGGTGAGTAGGATTAGGTAAAATCCGCCTACCCACTGCATGTTACCATAATAAATACATTAATTCTATAATAGAGTACCATAATAAAACACATTAAAATTGATTTTTTTTAAAAATATAATATCGATAATAAAAAAAGAAATTTGCTTAGCTACAAATAAATCATAAAAAATTTGTTCAAATCAAATTAGTGAAATGAGCACCACTTAGCAGTAAACGTACAACTTTGTGAAGAAAAAGGTGGAAATCTTGTATGGAGCTTCACCTTGGCTACCTTGTCTTGATCTTTTAATGACACTTAGTTGCGATTGCAAGTAGCGGCTACCTTGTCTTGATCTTTTAATGACACTTAGTTGCGATTGCAAGTAGCGAAATCTATTAGACTGTTTCGTAAATTATTGTATTGCCCTTAGTGTGTGTGTCTGTGTGTATAAGGGTAAGATATGAGGCAGGTAGACCTAAAACCTGTATCCTATTTATATCTAGCGGGTACAAAAAAATAAAATCTATATCTGCTTCAAATTTATTTAATTGCGAAAAAAACATATTCATCTAGTAAGATATAGTACTATATCCATCAGTGCAAATATTCGTTGGCATCCTTACTTGTCAAGGGTTCAAGGCTCCATAACGCCAACTTCCCATTCCCATCCACCACAAGGTCCACAATAAAGAAGAAGGAGAAGAGGAAGTAGAAGAAGCTAGGGTCGTCGGGGGTCTTCTATGGAAAACACATAAATAATGTCGTTGGTTTTTTTGATTGGGTTGAATCTTGAATTGTTTGGTTGGTTTGGTTAGATGAGACAAGCAAAAGTTAAGGAAAAGCATTGTGCTCATTTTGCTTGCTTGGCGTGTGTAAGAAGAAAATCGTTCATTTTCATGTTGACATATTTTGTAATATAATTAAAACATACCAATGTAAATAAGTACTTTGGTTCTTTACTAGAATTTTGCAAGATTTTGTTTTACTTGAAGAACAAGCTCAAGCTTATTGATTAATGAGGATGGCTTCTAAAGACATGGGAACTTTTCTTGAAGTAAAGAAATGGGATTAGGGTTACTTATAAGGAACTATAATAATGCATCCTCATTTTTGAAACTGTGTTACTGCTAATCTGTGGGCATTTTAATTCGAAACATCGCAGGAACTATTCTTTCTTTTTTTGATCTAAATGAATGATTGATCCTTCAATTTTGACAACTTACACGAGTTGGTCCCTAAAATATGACTTAGTGTGACTTAATCATTTAACTTTCAGGAAATTATGCAAGTTAGTCTCTTGGCTACAAAGAAAAACTCAACCATAGGCCGAAACTTCCAATATTTCAGCAAAAGCACCATGTCATTTAAAAGCTTCCACTTGCACCTAACATGTGAATTAAAAATTTTCACTATTTGTCTTAAAAAAAATTTTCATTAAATGGCTATATTTTGGATGATAATTCAAGAAAATTATGTACAATAATTTTTAAAAAATTCTATATCATCAAGTAACCTAATTTTATTTATTTTTAAATTATCTATTTATAAATTAAAAAATCCCTATTTTATTTATCCCACTTTTATTTAGTTAATTTATTTTTTATAAATATTTTTCCCACTTTTTTTCAAAAAATAAAATATCCTCCCATCACTAGAGGTTTAAGACTTTGTCCTTTTTTTTTTTTTCCTAAAGAGTTTATTTTACTAGAGACCTAATAGTGTAAGAAATATTTTGATAAAAAGTCAAAACTATGACTTGATTATAAACATAATTATTTCTTTTAAATAAAAATAATTTGTTGGTCAAATTGTTTAGATAAATTTTCATCAAGTTAGAGATATTTATAAGGATAATTTTTTCTTTCAGAATGTTGTTAACTTATCACTATATAATTAAAAGCCTAATCTCCTTTATAAATAAGTAATATTTCTTAGAAGAAAATTATATTTTTCCTTCATAGTTGTAGTTTTAAATTTCAATTACATAATCAAATGGTTTCAATTTTATTTTCAAATTAATGATGAAGAATTGCCACATCTTTTTTTCTAATTTTTAAAGTCATAAAATAACAAAAACCATCTTCTTCAATGCTCAACCAATCCCTTGCCATTCATATATACCATTTTCTTTGTTGCTTTTCATTTTGCGGGTCATTTCCTTTGTCTTGTCTTTCTTTCTCATCGTTTGCTTTGGTTGTCCTTAAATTTTCTTCATAATTGTCATCAATAGTCAGGTTAGTACGATTCGAGTCCCATATGATGGTCGATTTTTCAGTGCAATGGGTCTTAAACCAATTCGTTGCCATTAGCGACATCATTGCTATAACAACTTGTTTTTAAGAGCCGCTACCAATCTATTGACACTTAGATTGATCGAATACCTTAAAAAAGTTTATGAGAGTTCGAAGGGTTCAGGAATACGATTACACTAAAATAATCTTATTTCAGCACACACAAAAAATGACACCTTAGTTTGATTTAATTTGTTTTGCTTACTTTTAATTGTTCTAATTAATTTTCCAAACAATGAATTATAGTTGAACCACCCAAATATGGACTCTCAGAATTACTACTAGATTTTACTTATTTTGTGTACAATTTAATTTTTCCAAACTATGGGTCCTATTAGACCACTCGAATAAGGTCTTCAAAGTTATTCTATTTTTATTTATTTTTAAAGATTTCAGATAATTATCAATCCAAACTATAAATCCTATCGAATCACCTAGATATGAATATTAAGATTTAATTAATTTATTATTATTATTTTTAAAGATTTTAAATAATTATCTAAACTAAGATGCTATCGGATCAATCAGATATGAATCTCGAAATTTGTTGTTAACTATTTTCCTAAATTCATCCTAGGACTCTATTAAACTCATGCAGAATTGAATTTTTTTAAATGTAATTTTGAGAAGCATTATGTGAATTAAATGAATTAAAATTAAAATTTAAAATATTATAAAAAATAAAACTAATCACCCAACCCCTGAACTTCTAAGTATTATGAGGAATTTAATTAATGCTCAAACACAAATAATAAATAATAAATAATAAATAATAAAGTAACACAAAAAAGAAAAAAAACGATTGCTGCCACTGCCAGTGTCCAATCTGCAATGGAGAAAAATGTTATTGGTTTAGATGAACTAAATAAAAAAAGGTCAGGGATTAAACAGTAGTTATGCCAGAAAGATTTGGTTGACTGGAGTCAACAGGCTGGTGAGCGGGTCGGGTCGCGGGTAGTGATCGGATCTGGTTCCTCCTCCTTCGATTCGGCAATCGAACGGCGAGATAAGGGCGCTGAGGCTCGGGCTTTAGCGGCGGGGGCGCAGGGAGCAGTAGTGGGCGGCGAATCTGGAGTGGCCTGGAGACGGGACTTGGACGACAATGAGGCGCCGATGAAGGGAGCAGCAGCGGACGACGAATCAAGAGCGGCTGAGATGGTGCTCCAACGGTGCGATGTGGAGTGATGCACGGGAGGCCGGTCATGTCGACGGTGGTAGAGTTGGCGCCCAAAGATGCCGAGATAGGGAGGGTTGGAGACGTCGAGGGTAGTCGGAATGCCCCAGGGGTCGCAGTAGCTTGGGAGGAAAATTTAGAGTTTCAGGGAGGAAGGGTGGTGAGACAAGGAACTAAAGCTGCATTTTTCCCTTTCTAGGAAAATAGCATAGGTTTCTGCCAATTTCTCTCCCTCTTATCTCTGTATAATAACTCCTATTTATAGTGCAAATGTTAACAACCAAATTTGAGATTAAATCTTATTAAAATTGAATTTTTAGAGAAGTTGGCCTAAATACTAATCCAAGTAAAAACAAAAAACAAAAAACTCTTGAGTTGCTGATATATCCCCATACTCTATGCAAAATTTTAATTTGACTCAAAATTTTTAGGATTTGTCAAATTAGCACAGAACTTCATAAAAATGACGGATTTCACCCAAAATTTTAAAATTTTGCTATATTTACCTCAAAATTTTCAATTTTACCTAGAACTTTCTAAAAACCCTCAGTTTCCACTCAAACTTTTTTCTTTTACCTAAATTGATCCTAAGACCTTTAGGACTCCAAATTAATACCTCAGCTAAATTAATTCCTATTGTCACCCTAGATGGCCATTTTAAATTCCTAAAAAATTCATAACACAAATTGACAACATAATTTAAATGTACCTAATCCTATCAACTTCCTATGCTATAAAATAACCAAAAAGATCAAATTGCCCTTAAAAATAAAAATGCCCCCTAAGCTCAATTTTCTAACCTAAAACTAAAAAAAATTTTGCTCCTAGACAAAATTGGATGTCAACAGCTGCCTCCCTTTGCATGTTTTATGGAACATGATACATGAAAAGCCATTACCAAATTTTGTCCTGCCTTTTATTCGAACAATGAGAACCTTCCCACTGTCAAAAATCTTAAAGAGAAAATTTTTTTCTATTCCACTTCGAGGCTAAGGAACCTTTGTTATTACTTTTACGATAAAAACCCTTCTATCATTTAAGAATTTAAGGAGAAAAACAAAAAATGCACCTCTGTGTTTCTCCACTGCAGTGAAAGGATTTGGGAGCACCATGACACTTTCTGCTTTGCTTTTCAACATTTGAACCACAGCTCCCGTCAATGGCTGCTCTACGGGATACCAACTAATGCACCATAGCCCGTCAATGGGAGGATTTTTTTTTTTTTTATTTCTATCTTCTTTTGCATGAACCTCATTTTCTGTTCTAATAATTTCATGCTCTTCCCCTTTCTCTGAATGGTTATTTGCCAACTACTTTCTGCTTCAACATCAGTATTCTTCCATCCCACCAACCATTTCCACTTCAATAGCCATATTTCAAAACCAGGCACTTCAGACTGATAGGACACATTGCCAAAGTTTCTGGACACTACCTCGGGTGCAATATAGCCCATTGTTCCACTCGCTGTTGATTGAAACATTGCTTTGATCTTTTAAACACAGCTCGGCCCTATCAAAATCAGAATTTTTCTGATTGAAATCCTTGTTGAGTGATATGTGGTGAGGTTAAAATTGAAAAGAATAATCCTTACCTTGCAACCTTGATGCAAGTGATTAAGTCGTTTGGTAATTTCTAAAGACCTTTGACCCATCTACACTTGAACAATAGAAAATTGTAAAATTTTTATCATCAGCAGGGATAACTGAGTACTTTCCACAAAGCTGAATATACTTGAATGCTGAAATAGACAAGTTCCTTAACTATGTGGCTGTTATAACCTACTTGATTCACTGTCAGGTTAACTCCTTCTGGGTGTTCAATAATTGTCTCTTTCTTGTTTTAGCATGACCCCTTCTAGCCAAGAATGGAAACTATGGTTAGGTTGTCTTAAATTGGAATGGATGAGCTAAGAAGCATAAGAAACAGGAACTAACTTCTTGTAATGATACTTAGCTGGACAAGCAGGAAATAGCAGCAAAAAGGTTTCAAATACCTCAGGACAAGGGCTGGATTGGTTAAGAAATGAGGTCAAGCTGATTGCGAAATTTCATCTTTGCAATATTGGTAAAGCTTAGAGGTAGCTCCATCAAAGCAGAAGGAAAGCATTTGGTCTGTGACTATCTGCCAAGCAGAAGTTTGGATAATTTTACTTTCGGTTAGGCCTTGTAACATCTTTACAGTTTCCGCAGTCTCAAAAGAAGTAATCTTTGAACAAACTTTGGCCATATTTACTTGATTCCAGAACTAAAATCTGACCGAACAGCCACTACTCTACCTTTGTTGAACATAGAAAGACTAACATCATCCTTGTTTGTTTTTTTTTTTTTTAGGGGTCTAGGCTTGTAATCTATGGATGAAAGGATGCCTATAGATATATTTGATAGCAGGCTAAGAGATCCTTTATTTGAGGGTGAAACTCAGAGGTGCATTTATGTAGGATTGTCTTCACATCCTCAGCCCGCATGATAATGGCTTTGCCCTGCCTTGGCACCGGCTTGGGTGTGAGACACCTCTCCTTTTTCCTTTACTCCTAAAAAAACTCTCAACTTGTGCTAGTAGTAGACAATTCTAAATACCTAAAAAAAGAAAAAAAAAACAACCAGATGACTTTTCTTTTTTGGTAGCTAAAGCTCACTGACTAGCTTAAAACTGATAAAGAAAAGCCCCTTTTTTGTGGTAATCTTAGCTGATAGCCTGTAAGTTAGAAAAATGGTCACGGTTCATTTCAGCTATCCACACAAATGGAACCCCTAATTCCAAACCGCTGAAGGCCGTCACTAGCACATGAACAATTGAAGGTCCAACCTTTGCAGCCTTGGAAGTCACCACCGACTTTGAGCACAGGATGGAGAAACTTCTTGAAGAGTTTAAGATATGCTATCTTGTGAAGAAATCCCAAAACAGCCAACATACTAGAACTATGTAAATAATATTTTATTGTATTGTAATCGATTGGGAGCCAGTCTAGATAAGGTACTAGGCTCCGGTAGCAAATACAAGTGAAGATAAAAAAAAAAAGTGTGTGCGCAGGAGAGTGAAAGTCGAAACAGAGGAGTGTTGTGTGTGAAATAATATTGGTGCCTTTGATAAGCCTTTTTTTTTTAACATTTAGGATCAGAGCGAATATGATCAAGTGCCATGCTCGAAGGAGTTTTGTCGTAGGTCGAAGTTGATATGGCAGATTCCAAGCTATACAAGGAGTCTATCAAAGTGATTACATACTAGGTAAGTAGACAATTGCCAAAGCGAGTGGTCAAGGACCATGATTGACAAGCCAAAGTCACCACAATAGGTCCCTGACCTCTTTGCCTTGGCACTGGCGGTTCTGGCCACTTACTTCAGCAATTGTCCATTACTCAGTACGTGATCTTTTTGACATATTCATTCTTTATGTAGCTTAGCATGCTCTATCGTTTTCCGCATAACTTTCTCATGCGTGGCACTTGATCATACCCAATCCGGTACCAAATGTACAAAAAATAAAAACTAACAGTCTTTTACTTTTGGCCAAATATATAATATATTAATATTGTTTCACATACAACACCTTATTGGTAGCATTCTCTCACACTTGCATCTACCTCACTGAGCACTTACATAACACCTCTCTATTTCCACTCTTCACACTGTTTTCTTCCTCACTTCTATTTGCTACCCGAACCTATCACCCTATTTCCTCACTCACACCTAGTATGTTAACTGTCATGGGCTTCCTCAAGTAGCTACCATCTTCGAGAACTTGATAATTTGATCATTAGTCTGCAACAAGTTTCTCCGTCATGTGCTCAAAATCTCGGTAAGTGATAAATGAGTTGACTTGAAAAATGCTTAGATTGTAGATTCGGGATACTATAATTACATGACGAGAGATAAAGATAAGTTGGTGGACTTGCTGACTTTAAGTTTAAGGGTAACTATATCTTAGCAGTTCATGATCATTGACCACAAATGGTCACTTTAGAATTCAAAGATCTCATGCTAATTCAAGAGCTCTTAATGAACGACGTCATCACTGATTGCCACTTTACAATTCCTCATATATAAAGTAACTTGAAGAAAGTCATTTGTTTGAGAAAGCGAAATCCATCCACTAATCCGAGCAGAACTGGACCATTTATTTTGATATTGGTTCAGACAGATGGGGGCTCAGGTCTTCCAACAAATACCTACTTTTTTTTGGCTAAAATGATGCGTTCATTTCGTGAAAACTACCTCTTTTTATTACCTCTCCGGGTCTGACTTTATGGGATTTTGCTTTCTATTGTTATAATTATCTCGACACAGAATTGTTATACAAGTCCAAATTAGAGAGTGACTCGTTGCCAATACAGGGTTTAATTTTCTTTTCTTTTTAATGCAACATTCCAAGCCAACCTGCATCTTACTTGAGTGCAAACTTATATTTCTTAGAGCTGATTTACAGTCTTGGGAATGATTCTTGTGTGGACATTGTTGTCTTTTGTTCTAGCAGATTCGGCTATAATCAACAGTTTTCTTGCACCAAACCAATCTCTTAGAGATGGCGACACTCTTGTTTCAGCCGGTGGAAGCTTTGAATTAGGGTTCTTCAGTCCTTCTAGTTCAAGCAACCGTTACTTGGGAATATGGTACGCCAATGTTTCTCCAATCACAGCTGTATGGATAGCCAACAGAGAAGTTCCATTGGTAAACCATTTTGGAGCCTTGAATTTGACTAAACAAGGGACTCTTACCATCCTGGATGAAAAGGGAAAGACCCTTTGGTCATCTGAGAAGCCAAAAGCCGCAAAGAATCTGGTTCTGCAGCTTCTGGATTCTGGCAATGCTGTTGTCCTGGAAGAATCGGACAGCAGTTCAGGGAACTATTCATGGCAGAGTTTTGACTATCCTTCTGACACCTTGTTAAGGGAAATGAAGCTCGGGAGGAACTTTATTACTGGCCTTGACTGGTTGATTTCTTCCTGGAAAAGTTCAGATGATCCTGCTAGAGGAGAATTTTCTGCTTGGATAGATCCTAAAGGCTACCCACATGTTGTTAGGAGAGGAAATGCCACTCATTACAGGGGAGGATCATGGAATGGAGTTAGTTTCACTGGCACTCCTGGGCTGCAGCTTTTGAGTTCCTCAAGTATGAGTTTGAGTTCAACAAGAATGAGGTATATTATAAATGGGAGCCAGCAAATTTGTTGATTTCACGATGGGTGCTGAACCAGTCAGGCTTTCCGGAGTGGTTTTTTTGGATTCCGCAGTCCAAAGTTTGGACTTCTGTGTCTCATTTGCCTTCGGATCAGTACGACTTTTATGAGTCTGTGGTGCATATGCTAGCTGCAATACAAATAGCTCCAAAGGCTTGTGTGGTTGCTTGGAAGGCTTTGGACCAAAGTACCCGAAAGAGTGGAAGGATTCAAAGTGGTCCAGTGGTTGCTCTAGAAAAGTTGAACTGAATTGTGCAAATGATGTTTTCAGACAATACATGGGGCTCAAATTCCCAGACACGTCGACTTTTTGGTTTAACACGAGTATGAGTCTAGTGGAGTGCAAAGAGAAGTGTGCGAGGAACTGCTCGTGTACTGCATATGCAAAGTCTAATATCAGTGATGGCGGAAGTGGATGCTTGCTTTGGTTTACTGACCTAATTGATATGAAGGTGTTGGATTTGTTCCTCTTATGACTTATGTTCATTTAATTTTGATGATAACAAAACCCATTTGCTTTTGTGTCTCAAGGCTTTACTTAAAGATTTACATCTTGACTAGTCATTCATAGAGTCTTGATCCTTGCTAGAAAAAATATTTTCTCAAGTACATATCAAGTTTTTTTAGTGATTAAAACATTACTTGTGAATGAAGAAATCTCTTTGGCAAAAAGTTTTTTAAAGTTTGGATGTCTGGAAGCAAGAAAATCCTGGAACTGCACTTTCATTCGAGTGAAACTTTTTCAACCGAGTGAAACTGGAGTCAGTTTTTGAACCCGAGAGAATTTTAATTCTGGACAAGAAAATCATTCGAGTGAAACATTTTCAACCGAGTGAAACTGGAGTCAGTTTTTGCACCCGAGAGAATTTTAATTCTGGACAAGAAAATCATTCGAGTGAAACATTTTCAACCGAGTGAAACTGGAGTCAGTTTTCGCACCCGAGAGCATTTTATTTCTGGACAAGAAAATCATTCGAATGAAAAATTTTAAACCGGGTGAAACTTGGATTCCAGACCTGCGCGCGAGTTTCCGGTTCGAAAAATCTTTGAAAAATAAATATAAATTCATGCCACGTCAGCTTCCACGTGTATAATAGCACTGACACCTCATTAATTACAAATATAGCCGTTGGAAGTCAAACGTTGAATTTTGTTATCAGACAGAACTTTCAACCAAATGAAAATATTTCACCCGAGTGAAACTGGCGACAGACGCGAATTTTTGTCAAAATTGACAGCAACGTTCACCAGATTTCAAGGAGCCTTTTTCTGATCATTCCAACGGTCTTCAACCTCTCTTGGGCATTCATTGGAGCATAAAAACATCAAGAATCATCAAGGAAAACTCTCTTGGCAACTAAGAAAGAAAATCTACCATCTAGAGCTCAAATTTGTTACTTTGCCAAGAACTTGCTCTTTCATTTGTTCATTTAGCCTTAAGAGGTTCTATTGTTTTTACACCTTGTAACCATGAGATTATTGAGCTTACCTTGAGTGGTTGAGTGATTTCCTTGTAAGGGAAAGAGAGATAGATAGGTTTCTAGTTAGCCTTTGGCAAAACTAGTGAGAGGTGAAGGTAGGAGGAACTACCAAAGTGTTGTATGCCTTTGAAGGCTATTGTGTATCTTTGAGTTTATAGTGGAGAAGTAAACTCTCAAGTAGTGAACTTGAGGAGAGGAGTAGACTCTCAAGTGGAGAGTTCGAACCTCTATAAAAATTCTCTTGTGCAAGCTTCTCCTTCTCTCTACTTACTTGAGTTTTAGTTTGTGTTTTATGCTACCTATCTTGCTTAAACTTGTTTGTTTTTAACACCACTTCAAAGGTAGCTTTCAAAGAAAAATTTAGGTGGATTGTGGTAGCCATTTTCTGGTCAAAACCGAGTTAATCATTGTACTTTAAGCTCAAGTTCAGTTTGAGATTTCAAGAACTCATTTGGGGATTATTTTCGGAATACAACCAATTCACCCCCCCCTCTTGGTTGCACTTGGACCAACAATTGGTATCAGAGCTAGTGGCTGTGTTTTTGATAAAATCCTACGATTTTCAAGCCTAAAGATCCATGGCAACCACTAGTATGCATCTTGAGGGGCAAAATCCTTCTAGGCCATCTTTGTTTGACTCCACAAACTTTAATTGGTGGAAAACTAGAATGGAAATTCATATCCAAGCTATTGATCATGCTCTTTGGAGGATCATTAAGGATGGTCCTAGGATACCTATAAAAATGGTTGATGGAAACCAAGTGCCAAAAGATCGAACGGAATATGAACCGGAGGATGATCTCATGTGCACTATGAATGCAAGGGCAATGAATATAATATATTGTGCACTAACCCCCGATGTGTTCAATTTGGTTTCTTCTTGTGGAAATGCTAGGGATATATGGAATAAGCTATTGGTGACTTATGAAGGTACCACACAAGTGAAGGACACCAAGATGCACATGCTTGTGAGGGCATATGAGTTGTTCACCATGGAGCCAAATGAGAGCATTCAAGAAATGTTTAGAAGATTCAATGAGATCCTCACACCACTCAAATTACTTGGGAAGAAGTACACAAATGAGGAGTTGGTGAGGAAGATCTTGTGGAGCTTACCTCCATCATGGAAGAGTATAGTTGAAGCCATCAATAAAGGAGGAAGCATTAAAACAATGCATGTAGATGAGCTCTTTGGAAAGCTATTGACCTATGAGATGAAGGAGCAAGTTGAGGAAAAATACATCAAGAAGAACAAGTCAATGGCTTTGAAGACTCAAGAGGACCACACATCATCAAGTGAAGATGGAGAAATTGATGCGGCCCTCTTGGCAAGAAAATTTAGTAAGATGTTCAAAAAGTCAAGAAGCAAAAACTTCAAAAAGGAAAAGTATGAAAAGAATAAAGGAGAGCATTCTAAAAGGAGGGATGAAGTCATTTGCTATAATTGCAAGGAGCCCGGACATCTTCAATTCGATTGTCCATTGAAGAAGAAGAAGAAACCAAACAAGTACAAGAAATTCTCCAAGAAAAAAAGTGGAAAAGCTATGGCGGCTTGGAGTGGAAGTGACTCATCTTCAAGTGAAGGTTCATCTTCATCCAATAGCTCAAGTGATCAAGCAAATCTTTGCTTGTTGATAGATGATGATGTAGCCTCCTTATCAAGCCAAAGTCACTCCAACCTATGTCTCATGGCAAAAGAGGAAGATGAGGTAAACAACTACTCAAGTGATTCATCTAGCTCATACATATCTATAGGTAGTGAGTATTTAGAGTTGCAAAATGCTTTTAATGCTCTTTACAAGGACTCTCAAAAGCTTGCTAAACATGTAGGTGAATTAAAAACTTTGAATGCATCCTTGACCAAAGAAAGAGATGAGCTAAAAAAGGAGAACTTTGATCTCATACAATCTTTATCTAGATTTGTCAAAGGAAAAGAAAAATTAGACTTGTTACTTGGAGCACAAAAAGGTGTTTATGATAAGGCCGGAATAGGCTACAATCCTTTAGTTAAAGAAAAGAAGTTTGGGAATAGATTTATTGGTGCATCATCTACTATGTATAGTCCATTCACAACTTGTCATGCTTGTGGTAGAAAGGGTCATTATGCATATGATTGCATAACTAGGAAACCAAATGCACAAATTGGCTATAAGATGATTTGGGTTCCCAAGGGAACCAAGGTTGTGGCTAACATTGAAGGACCCAAGAAAATTTGGGTACCAAAATCCAACAAGTGATTGTTTGTTTGTAGGGGGCAAGAAAAGACACTTGGTACTTGGATAGTGGATGCTCAAGACATATGACCGGTGAAAAGTCTCATCTTATAAGCCTCAAGCAAAAAGAAGGAGGAACCGTCTCATTTGGAGATAATAGCAAAGGTACCATCATTGGTATAGGTAGAATTGGTAAGGAAAACTCCTCCTCAATTGACAATGTGTTGCTTGTTGATGGATTGAAGCATAACTTGCTTAGTATTAGTCAATTGTGTGATAAAGGTTATAGAGTTATATTTGAAGCTCTTGTATGTCAAGTGATTGATATTGTTTCAAATCAAATTAAATTCATTGGTAGAAGACAAGGAAATGTTTATATGATTGATTTGAATGACTTGTCTTCTTTTAATGTGAAATGTCTAATGGCCACAAACAAAGATGATAGTTGGTTATGGCATAGAAGACTTGGTCATGCTAGTATGCACATAATTTCAAAGCTAGTCAAAAGTGATTTGGTTAGAGGATTACCTAAAATGAAGTTTGAAAAAGACAAAGTGTGTGATGCTTGCATGAAGGGAAAACAAACTAAGGTTTCCTTTAAATCAAAAAATTGTATTACAACTTCTAGGCCTCTTCAACTTCTTCATATGGACTTGTTTGGACCCATTAGAACTAGGAGTTTAGGTGGAAAGCAATATTGTTTTGTAATTGTGGATGACTATTCTAGATTTACTTGGGTATTTTTTCTTGCTCATAAAAGTGACACTTGTGGTGTATTCATTCCATTTGCTCATAGGGTTCAAAAAGAAAAAGGGGCATGCATTAGCTCAATTCGTAGTGATTGTGGTAAAGAATTCATTGATTTCATTTTGTGAATCTAGTGGCATTTCTCATAATTTTTCGGCCCCTAGAACTCCTCAACAAAATGGTGTTGTGGAAAGAAAGAATAGAACTCTTGAGGAGATGGCTAGAACCATATTATGTGAAAGTGGTCTACCAAGGTATTTTTGGGCCGAAGCAACAAATACCGCATGTTACATTCTTAATAGAGCATTGATTAGACTCATTCTCAATAAAACTCCATATGAGCTTTAGAAAGGTAAGAAGCCAAACATTTCATACTTTCATGCATTTGGATGCAAGTGTTTTGTCTTGAACAATGGGAAAGATAATCTTGGGAAGTTTGATGCAAAGAGTGATGAAGCTATATTTGTTGGGTACTCTAGTAAAAGCAAAGCATTTAGAGTCTTTAATAAAAGAACTCTTGTGATTGAAGAATCCATTCATGTTGTATTTGATGAGACTAACAATGCTACTAGAAAAGAGTGTTGTAGTGATGATGATGTTGTAGATGATGCTCATCAAAAGGAAACCAATCACAATGAGAAGGAAGTCTCTCATGCTCCATCAAAGGATGACAACTTTGAAGGAAATGAGCCTAATGATGCACTAGAGCATACACAAAGTCAAGAGCTTTTGCATGACAATCAAGATCAATCTAAGGAACAATCCCTACAATAAGAAGAGCACTCTCATCAAGGATTGCCTAGTGAATGGAAGTTCAAGCACAAATCTAGTCATCCAAGAGACCTCATAATAGGTGATGCTTCAAGAGGTATTGTGACTAGATCTTCCTTGAAAAACTTATGTAGCTACTATGCCTTCTTGTCTCAAATAGAACCTAAAACCATTGATGAAGCCCTTGGAGATGAAAATTGGATTTTGGCTATGCAAGAGGAACTAAACCAATTTCGTAGGAATGAGGTTTGGGAACTAGTGCATAAGCCAAAAGACCATTCCATTATAGGGACAAAATGGGTTTTTAGAAACAAGCTTGATGAAAATGGTGTTGTCACTAGAAATAAAGCAAGGCTAGTTGCAAAGGGTTATAGTCAAGAAGAGGGTATTGATTTTGAAGAGACCTTTGCACCCGTTGCAAGGTTAGAAGCTATAAGATTGCTTTGTGCCTTTGCTTGTTATATGGAGATTAAGCTATTCCAAATGGATGTGAAAAGTGCCTTTTTAAATGGTTTTATCAAGGAAGAGGTTTATGTTTCACAACCCCCCGGTTTTGAAGATCCAAATTTTCCAAACCATGTTTTTAAATTGAAGAAAGCTTTGTATGGGTTAAAGCAAGCTCCTAGAGCTTGGTATGATAGGTTGAGTAAATTTTTGATTGATCAAGGTTTTGCTAGAGGTACGGTTGATACTACTTTTTTTATTAAGCATTCTAAGGATAATATGTTAATTGTGCAAATTTATGTAGATGATATCATATTTGGTGCTACTAATGAGTCTTTATGTGAAGAGTTTTCTAAGTTAATGCAAGGTGAATTTGAGATGAGCATGATGGGTGAGCTTACCTTCTTCCTTGGACTTCAAATCAAACAATCAAAGGAAGGTATTTTCATCAATCAAGCTAAGTACACAAGAGAGCTACTCAAAAGGTTTGGCTACTCTAATGCAAAGCCTAGTGTCATCCCAATAAGTGTCACAACTAAGCTTGATGAGGATGAAAATGGTAAGCCTATTGACCAAAAACTCTATAGGAGCATGATAGGTTCTTTGCTTTATTTGACCGCTAGTAGACCGGATATATTGTTTAGTGTTTGCTTATGTGCTCGGTTTCAATCATGTCCTAAGGAATCACATTTAAAAGTGGTAAAAAGGATTTTTAGATATTTGGTTGATACACCCAACCTAGGATTATGGTACTCTAGAGATACTAGTTTTAATCTTTTAGGATATTCCGATGCCGACTATGCCGGAAGTAAAGTGGATAGAAAATCAACTAGTGGCTCTTGTCAATTTCTTGGGTGTTGCCTTATATCATGGTTTTCAAGGAAACAAACTTCGGTGGCTTTATCCACCGCGGAGGCCGAATATATCACGGTGGGGAGTTGTGTAGCTCAAATATTGTGGATGAACCAACAATTGAAAGATTATGGGTTTAGCTTCAAAAAGACACCCATTAAATGTGACAATACAAGTGCTATAAGTCTAGCTAAAAATCCGGTTTTCCACTCTAGAGCAAAGCATATAGAAGTTAGGCATCATTTTATTAGAGATCATGTGCATGATGATGATATTGTTCTTGAATTTATTGATACTCAACATCAATTGGCTGACATATTTACCAAACCATTGTGTGAGGAAAGGTTTACATTTATTAGAAGGGAATTAGGAATGAGCAACCCAAGATAACTTATTTTCTTCCCAAAAGAATGAAATTATATTATCATGAAAAGTTCAATTTCATGCTTTTATAATTCACATATTCACATATTAAAGTGTGTCATTAGTTGTTTCACGCCCTGTTGTTACTTGTTTTGGATTTAATAGTGTTTTTCACACGTTTTACTAATGTTCGAATTTCTTCTAAATTCACTCGGGTTAAAATTTTTCATTCGGGCGTTTTCACCATTCAGCTTCCAGGTTTTTGCTCCCAGACTTTCTGTCTGTCAATTTCACTCGGATTAAAATTTTTCATTCGAGTGCTCTCAACGTTTTGTTCCAGATTTTTGCTTCCAGGATTTCTGTCTGTCAATTTCACTCGAGTTAAAATTTTTCACTCGAGTGCTGTCAATGTTTTGCTTCCAGGATTTTGCTCCCAGTTTTTCTGTCTATACGTTTCACCTGGGTGTTTATTTCTCATTTGAGTGATTTAAATACAAAAAAAAAAAAAGGAGCCACGTGACAGACACTTCTCGTTTTTTCTTTGACTGGTTCAATTTCGCTCCCAGGCGCACCTTTCGTTTCCTCTCCCCTGTTTCTTCCCCCTGGTTTCGTCCCTCCCTCCACTTCGTACAACTCTTCGTTCTCCGCCTTCCCAACCCCTCCTCTCTCTCTCTCCCTCGCCGCCGGCACTGTCTTCCTCCGCCCTTCTTTCCCTTCCCCTATTAGTTTTCTTTAGGATCAAGGTTTCACAGCGTGTTCTAGTAATGGCACAAACACTGTCTTTTCTGTTCTCGTTAAACTTGGATTGCTCATCTATTACTCTGGTTTTTTGTTTGTTCTTGTGGATTTGTTCCCCATGACTATTATGCCTTGCTATGGACATATTTATGCTTATAAGCCTATTATGACTTTCTTATCCTCCTTGTTTACTTAACGCCTGTGCTTACCTGTTCTTAATTCTTTTTTATTATGACAAAAAGGGGGAGAAATTTAGTGGGTCATTAGCTTAATGTTGTTATTGATCATTTGCTTTTATTGAATCAAAATTATATATGCAAGAAGTGAGGGGGAGTAGTATTGTTATGATGAAGTAAGGGGGAAGCATGCAATAGTTTAAACAATTGTGGAAGTGTTTGGCATTATATCTGCTTAGTATTGATTTTTTAGTGAATATAATGTGGCTGGTCTACATCCTTGAACAGGGAGTTTTGTTCATTTTTTAGGGGAGGTTATGTCAAATTTTTTTTAAACTATTATTCTTAATCATTTCCAATGTTTTCTCAAAAGTTTTGTCATCATAAAAAAGGAGGAGATTGTTGGATTTGTTCCTCTCATGACTTATGTTCATTTAATTTTGATGATAACAAAACCCATTTGCTTTTGTGTCTCAAGGCTTTACTTAAAGATTTACATCTTGACTAGTCATTCATAGAGTCTTGATCCTTGCTAGAAAAAATATTTTCTCAAGTACATATCAAGTTTTTTTAGTGATTAAAACATTACTTGTGAATGAAGAAATCTCTTTGGCAAAAAGTTTTTTAAAGTTTGGATGTCTGGAAGCAAGAAAATCCTGGAACTGCACTTTCATTCGAGTGAAACTTTTTCAACCGAGTGAAACTGGAGTCAGTTTTTGAACCCGAGAGAATTTCAATTCTGGACAAGAAAATCATTCGAGTGAAACATTTTCAACCGAGTGAAACTGGAGTCAGTTTTTGCACCCGAGAGAATTTTAATTCTGGACAAGAAAATCATTCGAGTGAAACATTTTCAACCGAGTGAAACTGGAGTCAGTTTTCGCACCCGAGAGCATTTTATTTCTGGACAAGAAAATCATTCGAATGAAAAATTTTAAACCGGGTGAAACTTGGATTCCAGACCTGCGCGCGAGTTTCCGGTTCGAAAAATCTTTGAAAAATAAATATAAATTCATGCCACGTCAGCTTCCACGTGTATAATAGCACTGACACCTCATTAATTACAAATATAGCCGTTGGAAGTCAAACGTTGAATTTTGTTATCAGACAGAACTTTCAACCGAATGAAAATATTTCACCCGAGTGAAACTGGCGACAGACGCGAATTTCTATCAAAATTGACAGCAACGTTCACCAGATTTCAAGGAGCCTTTTTCTGATCATTCCAACGGTCTTCAACGTCTCTTGGGCATTCATTGGAGCATAAAAACATCAAGAATCATCAAGGAAAACTCTCTTGGCAACTAAGAAAGAAAATCTACCATCTAGAGCTCAAATTTGTTACTTTGCCAAGAACTTGATCTTTCATTTGTTCATTTAGCCTTAAGAGGTTCTATTGTTCTTACACCTTGTAACCATGAGATTATTGAGCTTACCTTGAGTGGTTGAGTGATTTCCTTGTAAGGGAAAGAGAGATAGATAGGTTTCTAGTTAGCCTTTGGCAAAACTAGTGAGAGGTGAAGGTAGGAGGAACTACCAAAGTGTTGTATGCCTTTGAAGGCTATTGTGTATCTTTGAGTTTTATAGTGGAGAAGTAAACTCTCAAGTAGTGAACTTGAGGAGAGGAGTAGGCTCTCAAGTGGAGAGTTCGAATCTCTATAAAAATTCTCTTGTGCAAGCTTCTCCTTCTCTCTACTTACTTGAGTTTTAGTTTGTGTTTTATGCTACCTATCTTGCTTAAACTTGTTTGTTTTTAACACCACTTCAAAGGTAGCTTTCAAAGAAAAATTTAGGTGGATTGTGGTAGCCATTTTCTGGTCAAAACCGAGTTAATCATTGTACTTTAAGCTCAAGTTCAGTTTGAGATTTCAAGAACTCATTTGGGGATTATTTTCGGAATACAACCAATTCACCCCCCTCTTGGTTGCACTTGGACCAACAGAAGGTAGTCGGAGAAAGTGGCCAGGATCCCTTTATCCGGATGGGTTACTCAAAACGCTTAAGCTCTAGTAAGTAGACTTCTTGCTTTTGATATTGTTCCTTTTATTGAATGGATCTGTTGCAACGAACTAAATATTAGGAACATTCTCATGGTATTACTATTACAGGTCCTGGTTTCAGCAAGAAGGTATTGGCAGCTATTATATGTTCCATGTCTGTGATTATGGTTTTGGCAGGTTCAATCATTTACTATCGGAAGAAACTTCGGGACAAAGGTAGCATGCTAAGCAAAACCAATTTCATTTGTGTTCAGCATCGGGTGATAGGTTCAAGGTTTTGTTTTCCTAATATTCTGATTAGCTCTTGACTCCTAATATATTAAGGAGGAGAAGATTAGATTGAGTTACAGGTATTTAGTTTAACCCAGTTAGCAAGAGCGACTGATAACTTCTCCAACAGCAACATGCTGGGAAAAGGAGGCTTTGGTCCCGTTTACAAGGTATGCAGCAGCGTGTTTTTTGGCAATATGAGCAGTCCATTTTTCAATGTAGAAGAGAAAATGTTAACTTGTACTATGGTAATTCTTAAATATGATTTCCAGGGTATATTACCTGACAAGCAGGAAATAGCAGTCAAAAGGCTTTCAAGAACTTCAGGACAAGGAATGGATGAACTGAAAAATGAAGTAAAATTGATAGCGAAGCTTCAGCACCGTAATCTTGTAAAGCTTCTTGGTTGCTGCATTCATGGAGATGAGAAGCTTTTAGTCTATGAGTATATGCCGAACAAAAGTTTGGATCACTTCATCTTTGGTATGGTTCTCAACCCCAACAAAGCCTTATTATGATAACTACATATAGGTTGATTCTAAAGTGCATTTCGATATTCACTTGGAAAGTAATACGGTGAGGAATTGTAACAGATCAAATGAGAAGCACATTATTAGACTTGCCTAAGCGGATGCAGATCATCACTGGGATAGCTCGAGGACTTCTCTACTTGCATCAAGATTCTAGACTTCGGATTATCCACCGAGACCTCAAAGGTAGCAATATTTTGCTTGACAATGATATGAACCCGAAAATCTCAGACTTTGGTATAGCTAGATCATTTTGGGCTGATCAGACTGAGGCTAACACAAACAAAGTTGTGGGAACTTAGTAAGTAGAGGGCCTAACTCAGATGCTTAACTACTTAACTACTTAAACAATCTACGAAATCTTTTGTTGGTTTTTACACTTTCCAGCGGTTATATGTCTCCAGAGTATGCAGTGGATGGACTGTTCTCGCTCAAAGCAGATGTCTTTAGCTTTGGTGTTCTGGTGCTAGAGCTTATAAGCAGCAAAAAGAACAGAGGATTCAAACATCCAGACCACGATCACAATCTTCTAGGACATGTAAGCATAAGCAAGTATCAGCATTATATTGATTTTTGTGAAATATGTGACATGAATTTTACACATATACTCATGTCTTAATGTTTCAGGCTTGGACTCTATGGATGGAAGACAGGGTTATAGGACTAATTGGCAACGAGTTAAGAGGAACTTGCTTGTGCCTGAAGTTCTAAGATGTATTCATGTGGCTCTGTTATGTGTTCAGCACAGACCGGAAGACAGGCCGAGCATGTCTTCTGTAGTAGTAATGTTGGGCAGCGAGACACCATTGCCAAAACCACGGAAGCCTGGTTTATTCCAGGCTAGGAATCTGCCAGAAGCAGATTCTTTATCAAGCAAGCATGAATCTGTGTCGAAAAATGAAATGAGTATCTCAGCGTTTGTCCCACGATGAAGGAATGAATAATAAAACCAGGAGTAAAATGTTGGGGTATCTATTGTGTAAAAACCGTCCACAGTTGAAGTCTTAAGTTAACTTTGGCCACAGTTGAAGTCAACTATTTCTGAAGCAGCCATTCTAATATATAAATCTTGTCCAGTTTCATCATATTGCCGGATATCAGTTAGATCACCAAAGCAAAGTATACACGCACTTCCTCCATTTCTAACATCCAAGCTAGCATAAGCAGTACAGGAGCAATTCTTCAGGCACATCTCTTTACATTCCTCAATGTTCATGCTCTTATTATACCAAGAACGTCGTGTATCAGGCAATTTGATGCCTGAATATTTCAGAAAACCTTCTCCTTCTCCACAGTCTAATGGAACCTTTCTCACACGACCATGTGACCAATCTGCCGCTGCCCAGTCTTGAGGATATTTAGGCACAAATCCCTTCAAGCAGTCACATGCCAGAGAATTGTCGATGTCACAAATGCCATGTGCACCACATAGAGCATACCTGTCACAGTTATCTGTATTTGCTGGTAAGTAAAGGAACCATCCTTGCGCCCTGTTAACCCAAGTGAAATGTCGGAAGACACCATTTGGACTTATGGCCATCCTTGAAAGAACTGAGGAGTTAATAAGATGATACCTGTAATATATCTCCTTCTCACTGGAAACAAACTCCTATGTGTAGATGGGATTCGGTTTCAGATTCGGCATCCCTGCAAACCTTAAACCATTCCAATGTCCACCCCTAAACCGCACAACTAAGCCCTCATATAGGTAAAACTGAGGCACACCGTTAGGATCAAGCCTGTTTGAATAATTCCCAGTAGAGGGATCATCAAAGCTTTTCCAAGAAGTTACATACCGGTTTAGACCAGTTGTCAAATCTATACCAAACTTGACCCCTGGCAAGAAAGTATCACCCATAAAACCAAAACTCTGCCCAACAAGGTTATCAGGATTATCATCATTCCCATTCCTGATAACCAAATTCCCAGTGTCCAAAAGCTGAGCAACTGGATTATTTGATCCCAATACTGATGAATTACTAGATCAGACAATGTTTCTTGTACTATTGAGCAGAAGAAGAGTTCCTTGGTCATTTAACAACAATTCCCCTTGAGTATTATTAAGTGGGGAATCTCTATTTGCCACCCAAACCACAGTCCCTGTAGCTATCGCTTTGTACCAAATTCCAGCATATCTGTTGCTGGACCTCCCAGGGCTGAAAAACCCTAATTCAAACCTCTCATCTGCAGAAACAATTGAGTCCCCATCTTTTAGGGGTTGATTAACAGCAAATGTATCCACTGCAGAGGACAATGTTGTTAAGAAACACGCCAGAGCAGACAGATAAAGAAGCACATCAAAGTCTGCCATTGATGAAACTAATTCATAACTTCCCCTCCACTGATAAAAAAATTGAAGCTTCACATAGAAAAACCCATAAAAAAGGGTTTTAAAAAACAGAACAAGAAGACACAAAATCTTTGTTTGATCTTCTGACTGGAATATGTTGGTTGGTAAAGGCTGGATTTTCCATTGTCAGCAAAAGGAGAATGTTTCCCGCAAAAGGAGAAAAGAAAGGATAAGAAAGATAATATTAAAAATAACTGAAATAGACCGAAAGGATTGGTTCTAGATTGGTTGCAATTTGTCTGCTGAGTTAGTATTTTCAAGGAAAGCTACAATTACCCCTAGTTTAACCTAACCTACCGTTTATCCTATTTATTTTTTTAAAATTTATACTTATTGCAACAAATTACTTTAATTTTTGAAGTAGTTATTTGCTCAAAAAAATATTTAAAGTATATTAAATTTTTTCAATAATTAAATAAATAGTACTTAATATTATATTTCAAAATTTAAATTTTTTAAATAAATTTTTAAAAAACACAATAGGCATAAGCAGAAAAAAGAAAAAAATAGAGACCATACATATAAAAAAAGTATAACTTAATTTTAAATATAGCATTATTTTTTATTTGAAATAAAAATATATAGTACTATATTTTATCCAAGTTAAAAAAATTGCTAAGATAAAGAATAGGGTAAATTTTGTAGATAGCCCTTAACATTTGATTATGCTTTATTTTCATTCTTCACCTATTAGTATTCTCTTTTGGTTCTAAACATTTTAAAAAATTTCATATGAGTTCCCAATTAGATGAAATCTATTAACTCAGAATAACTGTGTCTATATAATATCAATTTTTTTAAAATTATTTTAATCTACTTGATAATTTTTCTCATAAAAATTTTAATTGAGAAATATTTTTTCACAATTAAATAAACTCTCGCACTATCAATTTCTTTCATATATGAAATAATTATTGTATACAGCGTATGCACTTATTATTTAACAAATTTTGGTTTAGTTAACAAATCGAATCTACTGGCACAAATTAAAATATTTTTATTTATTTTAGAATGAAAAGATAATAGACAAAAAATTTAGGATAAAATTTAGCTTAGATAAGTTATAGATATTGAAGAAGATTAATTTTTCAGCAATTTGATTGCATATTTTAATAGTATATTTTATTTAAGTTAAAAACAAACAAATTGAACATTATATTTGGGCTAATTCCCAGAGCACCTTACATTTAATTTTCTTTTTCGTTTCATCTTGAATGTTGGCACTAATTAAATAGACAATTAAAAGCTTTATCCATGAATGTACTTTTAAGTGTTAATTAAAATATTTTATTGAAGTTAAAGGGTAATGCAATTGATAAAATTTTCCAAACATAAATAACGTACATTAATTAGTGCAAATTTATTTAATAATATATTTAAAAATAATTTTTTTAGTAAGTTTATAAAAAAAACACAATAGGCATAAAAAATACAACATAATGTAAATATACCTTAGTTTTTATTTGGAATAAAATATATAGTATTATAGTTTATCCAAGTTTAAAAGAATCGGTAACATAAAAAATAAGGTAAAATTTGTAGATAGTACATAGCCTTTAATTTATGCTTCCATGTCATTCTAAATCTATTAAAAACTTCCTTTTGGTTCTAATTTTTTTTAAATATTCTTTATTAGTCACCAATCAGATGAAATCTATTAATTCAAAGTAATTGTATTTACGTAACATTAATTTTTTAGATTATTTTAAACCATCTAATAATTGCTTTCTAAGAAATTTAAAGTGACAAATAGTTTTTTTATAATTAAAGAAAAAATTTCATTACCAATTTTTTCCTATATAGGAAATAGTTATTGTGCATAATGTATGTACTTACTGTGTAACAACTTTTTGTTGGGTTAATGAATTGTATCTAGTGGGGACAAATTAAAATGTTTTTAATTTTCTTATACTAAAAATAGAATAATCAAAAGTTTAGGACAACATTTAGCTCACATAGGATATTGATCAAGGAGATTAACTTTTTCAATGTTAATTACTTGTTTTAATTGTTTATTTTTTCTAAGTTAAAAGCAGACAAATTGAAGGTTATATTTGAGTAATTTTTATGGGGCACCTTATATCTATTTTTTGTTTTATCTTGAATGTATTGGATACCATGTTCATATTTGGGAACAATTTTTATAATTAGCATTAGAGCTTTAGGTAACTTATTAAAAGTTAAATTAAACTACTAAAGTAAAAAAGTTAAAAGTTACTCTTAGATAATTTGTTTCAAAATTTTAATACTAATTACTAACGCTAATGCTAAATAGCACCACTAGGAGATTAAAGAATAAACTCCCCACGAAATGTATATTTATACTTATTGTAATAAATTAATTAAAATTTTGAAGTAGTTATTTCTCCAAAAAATTTGAAAAGTATATTGAAGTTTTTATTATTTAAATAAATAATATTTAATATCATGTTTCAAAATAAATTTATAAAAAAAACAATAGGCATAAACAAAAAGAAGAGAAAAGAAAAGAAAGCACACACATAGATATAAAAAAGCACAACTTAATGTTAAATATACTGTTATTTTTTATTTAAAATAAAATATGTAGCGCTATATTTTACCGAAGTTGAAAAAATTGTTAACATAAAAAATAGTGTAAATTTTGTAGATAGTCTCTAACCTTTAATTATGTTTCCTTTTCATTCTTAACCTATTAGTATTCCCTTTTGGTTCTAAAATTTTTAAAATATTTCATCTTACTCCCCGATCATATGAAATCTAAAATTTAATTTAAAAAGTTTGAGAAGCTAATTAATAAAATGTGTAATTTATGTAGTTTGAAAATTCATGTTTCCAATTTATTGAACTATACACATAGAACTATTCATGTAAATTTTAGTTCACCTCTGTGCTTTCATGCTTACTATTTATTAATTTCTTCCTAATTTTTATTTTTAATTTATTATTAATTGTTTATTAATTAATTCTTTTCAGTTGTAGTTACACTTTTGAATTAACCTTAATGTTGTTGGCAAAGTTTTGTGACTAAAAAGCAAACTAAAATAAAAAATTAATGGCTTAATTATAACCAATAAGAAAATACTTTAAAAATTGCACTCAATTGAAAAATAATTTTTAAAAGTATACAGGTTTGTTAGCTGGGAAAATAATTTTTAAAAGTATACAAGTTTGCTAAAACAAACTCAACTTCCTCTAGGACTTAATGAAAAGTAATTATAGAGTGAAAAAAAGTGGATTAACAAAGAAGAAAAAGAAGAAGAAATAAGTCCTTGATGTTTGGGACATATAGTGTAAAAGCCCTACAAATATTTCCTCATCTCAGACATCAAGGTAAGTAGATCCAAATTTTAATACTCAAATAAGTGTGTTACCTTTAAAATTATTTTAAAATATTTTATATTAGTCCTTAATTAGATAAAATCTATAAACTCTGAGTAATTGTATTTCTGTAACATTAATATTTTAAAATTATTTTAAATTGTTTGATAATTTCTCTCATAGAAATTTGAAGTGAGAAATAATTTTTTTACAATTAAATAAACTCTTTCATTTTCAATTTTTTCATATATGAAATAGTGATTGTGTACAATGTATACAGTTATTATGTAACAACTTTTGGTTTGGTTAACAAACTGAACTTATTAGGAAAAATTAAAATATTTTTATTTTTTTAGAATGGAAAGATAACAAACAAAATTTTAGGATGAAATTTAGCTCATCTAAATCATAACTACTGATGAAAATTAATTTTTTTAGTAATTTGATTGTATATTTTAATAGTATATTTTATCTAATTTAAAATAAAAAAAATTAAAGATTATATTTGGGATAATTTTCATGGGAACACCTTACATCTAATTTTATTATTGGCTTCATCTTGAATATAGGTAGTAATTAAAAAGACAAATAGAATATTTAACCATAAATATACTTTTAATGTTTAATAAAAATATTTCACTGAAATTAAAGGGTAATGAAATTGATAAAACCTTGTGCTTAAGATCTTGTTTAATGATAATATAAAATCAAGGAGAAGCTTGTTCCAAAATTAAAATTTAACATTTGAGTGATGGATAAAAATTCAATTTTATAGTTTAATGAAAAATTTTAAACCTCTAATATCTAATATCTAAAAACATGATTTTCCAATGAGCAAATATGTAGGGCTGTTGGATAGTATGGATAAACTTTTCCAATGGTCTTGCATTGGAAAGTGCAATAGATTAAAATATGAGGTCTTTTAAAATTATTTTAAATTGTTTGATAATTTCTTTCATAGAAATTTGAAGTAAGAAATAATTTTTTTACAATTAAATAAAATTTTTCATTATCAATTTTTCCATACATGAAATAGTTATTGTGTACAATGTATACAATTATTATGTAATAAATTTTGGTTTGGTTGACAAACTGGACTTGTTGGGACAAATTAAAATATTTTTAATTTTTTTAGAATGAAAAGATAACAATAAAAGTTTAGGATGAAATTTAGCTCATATAAATCATAGATATTGATGAAAATTAATTTTTTTAGTAATTTGATTGTATATTTTATCTAGGTTAAAAATTAAAAAAATGAAGATTATATTTGCAATAATTTTCATGGGAGAACCTTACATCAAATTTTATTTTTGGTTTCATCTTGAATATAGGCACTAATTAAAAAGAAAAACAAAAGATTTATCCATAAATTTACTTTTAAACATTAATAAAAATATTTCATTAAAGTTAAAGGTTAATGAAATTGATAAAAACTTGTGCTTAAGGTCTTGTTTAATGATATGAAATCAAGGAGGAGTTTGTTACAAAATTAAACTTTAACATCTCAATGGTGGATAAAAAATTAATTTGATAGTTTAATGGAAAATTTTAAAATCTAGTATCTAATATCTAAAAAGATGATTTTTCAACAGGAAAATGCATAGGGTAGTTGGATAGTATGGATAAACTTTTCCAATAGTCTTGCATTGGAAAGTGCAATAGATTAAATTATGAGGTTGTAAATGAAAAATAACTGAAAGATGGATATATTTTGAAGAATTTAGCCATTATCCTAAAATAGTGTGATTACAATAATAGGTTTATTTAAAATATTACAATATAGTAAAATTTAAGGGAAAAAAAGTTGTTTAATATTTGTACACATTCATACTTTTTATAATATAAGATATATATACTATAATATAATGTTGCAAAAATATTTTTTGGAAGAAAATCTGAAAATGCTCCAATTTTTAGATTTTTTTGTGATGTTGGTCGAATGACTAGAAAATTGCATGAAATATGAAGATGATGAGCTAGAATTTCATGTTGTATAGAATATAAGAGATAAAAGTCTTTTTTAGCCCTTAAACTTATAAATTTCTTCTCACTTGACTTATTAACTTTATCTTGTGCCAATTAGTTCTACAAATTTTCTACGTTTGAATTTTGAAAACAAAAATTAGGCCCTAGAAAGGAAAACATGTGAAAGCTAAAGAACTTGTATAAGATTTTTGCCATTATTTTATTTATTCGAGACTCGTACATTTTTTTTAATCATTCTAGAGGTAAGTGCAACGTATTCTTTTGTTCAATAGATATTATGAAAGGTATGAGATCCATTAAAAAAATTAAAAAGAATCTAATTAATTAATTATGTATCTTTCATTAACATTTTTCAATATACATACCTCATTTGGGAACAATTTTGTAATTAGCATTAGAGTTTTTGATAATTTATTAATGGTAAAGAACAAACTATTGAAGCTAAATATTAAATGCTACCTTTTAATAGTTTTTCCAAACTCTAACATTAATCGCTAATTTTAATGCCAAATAGCCCCAAGGGGGTCCATGTACATCCGCCCTTGTAAATTGTTGATAATCGTGTAACACCCCCATATCCTACATGGGTGAATTATGAGAAGCCTTATATGGATATATAGGCTTCATTTCCAGAATATAAACATTTAGTGCTTATCATTTTCACAAAGGATAGCGCATGTGGCGTGGGCAGGTGTTCCGTTGACCGGTTCTAGACTTGGGTCATTAAAGATGGTATCAGAGCCGACTCAGGACCGTGATGATGTGGCATAGTGAGTGTGCATATGCATTGTCTACCATGACTGATCATGGATATGATAGGCTACTTGGCTTGGGGTTACTTGGGGAGCCCAATGTTCTCGTTGGGGTCAGTCGGATTACTTCGTTCCTCGACCCAAATAACCTCTCTAATCAGACTACTTAGCCCCAAGCCAAGTAGCCTATCATATCCAGGAGATGAAGCACGTGCACACCCACTATGCCACATCATCACTATCTCGGGCTGGCTCTAATATCATTTGTAATGACCCAAGTCAAGAACCAGTCAATGGAATACCTGCCTACACCACATGGGATATCCTTTGTGAAAAGGATAAGTACCAGAACCGGTCAACGGAACACCTGCCCATACCACATGAGATATCCTTTATGAAAAGGATAAGTATCATGTGTTTATGTTCTGAAATTGGAGCCTATATATTCATATAAGGTTTCCCACAATTCCCCCATATAGAATATGAGGGTGTTACAAATTTTGTAAAGACCCAAGTCCAGAACCAGTCGACGGAACACCAGCCCACACCACTTGGGCTATTCTTTGTGAAAAGGATAAGTACTAGGTGTTTATGTTCAGGAATTAGAGCCTATATATCCACATAAGGCTTCCCTTAATTCACCTATGTGGGATATGGTGGTGTTACAAATTTTATAATGACCTAAGTCTAGAACCAGTCGACGGAATACCTGCCCACATCACATGGGCTATCCTTTGTGAAAAGGATAAGTACTAGGTGTTTATGTTCTAGAATTGGAGCCTATATATCCACATAAGGCTTCTTACAATTCACCCATGTAGGAGATGGAGGTGTTACAAATTTTGTAACGACCCAAGTCTAGAACCGGTTGACGGAACACTTGTTTACACCACATGGGCTATCCTTTGTGAAAAGGATAAGTGCTAGGTGCTTATATTTTGGAATTGGAGCCTATGTATCTATATAAGGCTTCCCACAATTCACCCATGTGGGATATGGGGTTGTTACAAATCGACTGAAAGATCCTTCAAGCACAAGGTTCATTTCAAATTGTTATGTGTTCAACTACTCGAAGGCATGGCTAGTATGTCAATTGCAGTGCTAAGGCAAAGAAATCCTGGTTTCTACTTGACAGCAAAGAAAATGCTCCTAAACCATCATAATGCAATTCAAGTATGAACTAGTTTATGCTAATCAAATGAGCTTGTTAGTGTTTAAGACAAGATAAAAAGGTGGATGGAAGAACCAACACTTAACTCTTGTGGTTGAACCTTGACTTCACCTAAGACCCAGATGGTTTCTTGCGTAACAAGATTAACTAGGTTTGGTCGCCGTGGGGTTGGTGTGGAGAAACTTGCCATGGGTTTGAGGCTCCATAAGGGCAATTTCTCATTCCCATCCACCACATCAAAGAAGCCTAGGTTATTTGATCTTTATACTAGATTCAAATCTTTTTACTAGATTTTTACTAGATTTTGTTTTTCTTGAAAACAAGCTCAAGCTTATTAATTTAATGAGAATAGCTTCTAAAGAAATGGAATTAGGGTTACTTATAAGTTATTATAATAATGCATCTACATTTTTGAAACTGTGCTACTGCTGATTTGTGGCTTGTAAGTATTTAAATTAGAAACATCTCACGACTATTCTTCCTCCTTTTCCACTAAATTGCAATGCCTACCCTTATCTCATTGATTTAGGTTCAATCATTATCCTAATTTAGGTTTAGAGAGCTTGGGATGCAAAGTAAAGTGACAAATATACTTATAAACTTAATAAAACCCAATTGGGGGAAACTTAATGGACAAAATAGGACAAGCCTCATTTTGTTGTTTTTTCTTTTCCTAATGACATATTTTTCCCATGTGATTTACATACAATTAGAGCTTAACCTTTTTATTTTAAAAACCTAGCAATGCAAGGCCTTTTTTTTTATTTTAGGAACCTATAATTTACTGATAGATGTAAGCACTCTTTTCACATTATCTAGTATTAACATTTCAAATTTTAATTTAAATTCCTTGATAGTAGTTTGAATGCTTGATGATTAAGCGTTAAAATTATAAAAGTTTCTTGCCTATCTGAATAGGGGGTGTAAAGAGGAGGGCCTTAAGTTATCAGTATGACTCGGGCTCAAGATTGAATTACTCAAGTCCTAATTTAAGGCTTGAGCTCAAGCTAAAAGCCTATCAGACTTGAATAAAAGATCTTTCACAGAACTTATTATGTTTGATTTATAAATTTAAACCAATAATTCTTTGATTAACTAGATAATTAAAATATTATATATGCTATTACTAAAGGCTTGTTAGGCCTATTAGCAAGAGGGGCTGAGTGCTTACAAATTCGAGTTTGCTCATTTAAAGTATTGGGCCTGCTTTTAGGCTTGAGGTCGAGCTTGATAAGATTTAAATCAAGCTCGAGTTAGCTGATAAAAGCTTGACCCCATTTGCATCATATATCTGAATATAAAATATTTTTATTTTTCTTCTCACACAAGATAAAAACGTAGATATCTAAAATAGAATAATACTTTCCACTAAGCAAAAAAAAAAAAAAGAAATAGGATGATACTACAAACTATAATTTAATGAAAGGAATATACATATGTGATATTGCATAATGTTTATCATAACTCACAACTGACCAATCAATCACATCTCATGAAGTCATACAATATGATACTGGAAACAACACTTGTGTTCTGCTCCCAGAGAAAAACACAGAGGTTGTACAATATAAGGATCAAAATTTGATTACAAGATTGCAATACCTTTCATTCATACTTACACCATTCTTATATAGAGGGAAGAGTACAAGTACAAGTATGACTCTAACTAAACCAAGTTACTTAGGTGATAAGTAGCACAAGAGTCTAAGACATACAGGACTTATATATAAACAACATAAGGACCGAAAACAAGATAACAAGATAATAATCTCAATACTCCCCCTCAAGTTGAAGCATGCAAGTTGCAAATGCCCAACTTGGAAGTAAGAGAGACAAAGTGTCTAAACCCAAGGCTTTCATGATAGGATCTGCTAGTTGATGTTTCCCTGAGATGTGCTGAGGATAAACATCTTTACACGAAATTTTATCATGAACAAAGTGACAATCAATTTCAATGTGCTTGGTTCTTTCATGAAACACTAGGTTTTATCACTGTATGTATAGCGGCTTGATTGTCATAGTATAGTATTGATGGTTGATGTAACTTGAAGATGAGAACCTTAAGAAGAGATTTAAGCCATATGATCTCATCGGTCAATGGTCATAGCCACCATTGACTTGTACTCGACTTCAACTGAAGAACAAAAAACTATGGAGTGTTTCTTCGACTTCCATGAGAGAGGTGAATCACCAAGTTTTGTTATAAAACTTGTAATGGATCTTTTAGTTGTAGGACAACTTGCCCAATTAGCATCACAATAAGCATGCAATCCTAAGTCGTTCTTTGCAGGAAACAAAAGTCCTTGTCATGGTAACTCTATGAGATAATGCAACAAATGCATCACATTGTTCAAGTGGACATCACATGGTTGCTGCATGAACTGACTTAAGAGATTAACTGTATAAGTAATATATGGTCTAGTAATGGTTAAGTAGATGAGTTTACCAATCAAGCGATGATATCTTCTAGGCTTTTTTAGTGGAACTCCTTCGGCTTTAGTGAGATAGTGTTGTTGCTGAATAGGAAAATATGCTGGCTTAGAGCCCATCATTCCTGTTTCAGACAAAATATCCAAAACATATTTATGCTATGATAAAAAGATGCCCTAAGAAGACCTAGCGGCTTCAAGACGAAGAAAATACTTAAGTTTTCAAAGGTCTTTAATAAAGAATCGATCATGCAGCTATTTCTTTAACCTGTCAATCCATTTTGGGTCATTGCCTGCAACAATTATATCATCGACATAAACCAAAATTATCGTAAAGTTGGTTCCATTTTTCAGAGTGAAAAGTGAATAATTAGATTTAGACTGAATGAATCGAAGTTTTAATAGTGCCTTGGAGAATTTATCAAACCACTGATGAGGAGCCTATTTTCGTCCATATAGAAACTTATTTAATTTTCAAATTCGAGGCTCACTAGGTTCAACGATGCTAGGAGGTGGAGTTATATATATTTCTTCATTTAGGTCTCTTTGCAAAAAGGCATTGTGAACATCCAACTGATGCAATTGCCACATTTTCACAACTGTTATAGATAGGAGACATCTCACAGTTGTGAGCTTTACAACCGAAGCGAATGTTTCAATGTAATCCATCTGTAATAACCTTTAAAATTAAGAAAAAGAAAATTACCAAATTATCTTAAATGTAAAAATTATCATCTTACCCTTAAGGGTATTTTTATAATTTTACCTATCAATTTAGGAAATCAATGTAAAACCAAGAATCTTGAGCCTTAGATAATTCTTTTAGTGTGGTTATTAAGTCAAATTCTAAGCCAGAAGATCAAAGTCATTTTATTTAGGCTAGGGGTATTTTTGTCATTTCTAACTGAACATTGGATGGGAAATCTGAGAGTGTCATTAGATTCTTCTCACAAAAATGAGTCAAAAGAAAATTTTTCTTACTCAATTATGAATTTGTTTGCTTAGGGTTCCAAAAATTTAGACTACGCGCGTATACGGTTTAAACCGGGTTTTTGCTTTTGTTACATAGAATAATTTTCCAACTAACCATAATCTCTAATTTACAAAACACACAACCGCAACACCTCAAGATTATTAAAATTAAAAAATTAATTTATTATCTCATCTTTATTTTCTTTAAGTAAATCACATTGAATATTATTTTGCCATTATTCATCTTCTTTCCTTTTCTTTTTTTTTTTTTCCATGTTCTTACGTGGCCACCAGCCTGTAGAAAACTAGACCTAGGCAACTTAATCTCTTCTTTTCTTCTTCTTTTCCATCCAAAACAGTGGCCTAACTACACCAAGAAAAAAAAAATATCACCCATGGCTGCCATTATTCACAATGCCATCCTCACCATGTCCGTATAGCTTCGGTTCTATCCCTCTTTCCCATTTATTTAGCTCAATTAAATGGGCTCACAATTCCTTCATTGTTCTTGGTCTTGCTCATTAAAGTGGGGAAGAAGGCATCATACCAAAAGACTGTAATCACACTCTCTGCTCCGTTACCAACTTGGTCTCATTCTTTGTCGAACCGGTGTAAGTCCAGCCCTTTCAGCTTTATTTCTCTATCATCCAAGAAATTTTGAATGTTATTTAATTCCTTAATCTTGCCTAGGTTCATTAGATTGAAGGGAAAGCCCATCGGGGACAAAAATGATCCAACACGTACTGGTGAATCCGAATTCATTTGTGTAAGTCTAAATCCTTCTATATCACTCTTTAATTTTTTTCCAGCACCTAAATGCTATATATTTTTGCTATAAATCAATGGTAGATCATCGTTAATCAAAGTTTTGGGTTTTTGCACTCATTTCCGGTGTGATCGGATCCATACTTGCTTTTAAGCCTCGGTAAGCCATCGTAGCCTTTTTAAAATTCTTTTGGCTACCAAATTCAAATCTTATAGCCCTAATAAGACTTTTTTTTCTTGCTGTCTATGTTGTTACAAGGGTTAGAAAATCCCTACTTGAAGCGCCAGATATCCCGAAAACATATTAGTAATCAAAATCAAATTTTGTTATTCCAAATTCATTTATTATAGCCACTACATGAGCTTATAACTCAATGTGTTGACCATTGCAATTTTAGGATCAATATCAAGAAGGCTCTTGACAAAATTCTGAATAGGTACAAGGCAACTGAAGACACCGTTTTTGCCCACTAAGTAAAGTTTTAGCCTAGATATCAAGAATATGAAACTTTTAGGTACCATTCAATAAATTTCCAATTTTTAGCTTATTTTCTAATTTTTTACCTTATCAAAATTTTGTAGGACCGTTCTAAGAAATCACTCCGATTCGCTATGTTATTTTGTACTACATAAGGGGGAAGAACAGGTTAGTTCTCGTGGGCCCTCTTAGGCCCAAAATAAGTATCAATTGAAAAAATAAATTTTAAGTAAACTATTGGGCTAAATAAAATCTTTAAATGCGTGAGAAACATAAGTAGGTTAATTACTTGTTTTAGAAATTTTATTTTATTTTATTTTATTTTAGTTCTCTTCCATTGAGATGTAATTTTGGTTGGTTGGTGCATGGTTATAATGTGATATATGATGTATGTTTGGCGTTAGTATCATACTAAGGTCATTTGCAACAAGTATTAAGTTAGAGGTATGTTAAGACTGCTTGAATAAACCCGTTAGTACTATGTTCAAGGCCGGTAAAACAAACACCGCTAGTACCATGTTTAGAGCTGACAAGCTTGCTAGCAGCTTGATGAGGTTGAAAGCAACCGTTAGTGGCATGTTAGGGCCATAATAAAATATTATAAGCCGGCAAATAAAGGATTAGAAGCGTAAATGCTAAATGACAAACTTAGAAAGAATTTACGAGAGAAGAGATAAACATTTATCATAAATACACTTAAAAAAATATCATCGATTGTCATGTCATCATGTAACACTAAGCTAAGATAACCAGATAAAAGAAATATAATGCACTAGAATCCTGGAATTTTACTAAAAAGAGCTAAAATAAAATGAGCTATGGCCATGCATCAAGTGGTTGTTGCATATGATTGATAGTTGTCATACATAAGACTGCATTGAGTAAAAGATTTGAGGAGTAAGATAAACATGAGGCATGCAAGGTTGGCGACAGACCATATCTGCAAGACTTGACAAGCAATAAATTTAGAAGAGAGATTCGAAATGGACGATTCGAACTCGAGAGGCATGTTAGGGTAGTGGCGGACTGTCTCTAGTCATGACCCGGTATTGATATGGAATATGGAGATATTTATTGTGCGCTGCCAGACCTTAGCTGGCAGAGGACCATGCTTATAGCTGGTATCACGAGAGGCTCTACCTCGGCGCAGGTATCCCGAGAGGCTCTGACTTGGTGGCATCCCTAGTGGTACTGCTTAAGAGTTATCCCGAGAGTGGGTGATGTACACACTCACCAGCCTAAGTTCGTCCGATGACATTCAAGTATTCGATTAAATGATTGATCAATAAGATATGATTTAATCGGTAAAAGGAATTATGCATATTAGTTCAAGCATGCTAGTAGGACTTTAATAGTATTGTTATGATGTTGTATGAAAGTTTTCTTTAATTAAGTTGCTATAACTTAAAGTTTATTATTCATTGTTATTTGTTGTGGGAATATTAGGACCCACGTGATGAGCCTGATACTTCCCTTTTACTGAGCAAGTCGTGCTCACCCATTATTCTAATATGTTTTCTTAGGTGAGTATTATGAAGAGATAGACTATACTGAACTGTATAATGTGGTTTAGGATGTAGAGCAAACTGAGTAAGGGTACGTTATAGCCCCTCGAAAGTAAAACTGGCTGGGATTGGATTTCAACTTTGTGTTATTTCATTTATAAAGAAACATATGCTTTGTTTAAATTGACACATTATTTTTATGTTAGTTTTCCTGGAAATGTCACTTAATTACTTTGATTTTGTTTAATACTCTTACTATTTGGAAAATATATTAAAAAAATGTTTTACCTTATATTTCTGAAATTATTTTTAATTAATTACTTAATAACTCTAAAAAATTGAGATAATTTTCAAATTAAGATTTATAAAAATGGGGGCATTACAGTTTGGTATCAGAGCTAGATTCGAGGAAGGCAATGACCTTACTCAGTAAGTATGCTTCTTGTATGTTTAACTAAGTTAGAGACCTTGGGTTGGTTTTGGTAAGTTTCCATAATTGAGCATAATATATTAGGAAGGTTAGAAACAAAAGTTAACAACTTGGCTTTTAATAAAGGGATTTGTAAAACAATACACCAATTAATCTAGTGAATAAAATAAGATAGGAGATAGCTGGAGTCCTACCTAATGCTATAATTTATTTACTTTCAAAATTGTTTGCCTGCACCAGACTAAACCTTTTTTTTTTGTTTTCGGTTATGGACCTACATGATCGTCCCACTCCTTGCGTTAATGAACGCATCATAGGTTTTATGAATAGGGTATTTTAACCATGGCTAGATCAATTTCTCATTGTTCTTTGAGTAGATATTCCAATTTACTCACCAAATACTAAAAGCCATAGAGAACATTTAAATATTGTGCTTGAGACATTGAAGGAACATCAGCCATATGCCAAGCTAAGAAAATGCCAATTTTGGTTGGACAGACAGTGTCACCCTTCTAGGTCACGTGAAAACTAAGGATGCAATTTCAATGGATCTTAGCAAGCTTGAAGCTGTGGTCAACCGGTAACAATAGAAGACCATTTCAGAGATTTAGAATTTCTTAGGTTTGGCAAACTATTGTAGACGCTTTGTAGAAAGTTTTTCAAAATTGGCACGTTGTTTGACCCAGTTGACTAAGAAGGATCAACCATTCTAGTAGACCAAGTAGTGCAAAAGTAGTTTTTAGGATTTAAAGGAGCTGTTAGTTTTGGCACTTGTTTTTATTCTTCTTGATGGGAAAAGTCAATATGCAATTTACATAGATGCATCACATTTGGGACTTAGTTTTATATATTGATGCAAGTAGGGAAGGTGATTGTTTAAGGGTCCGGGTAGTTGAAGCCTCATGAGCTTAATTACCCAACTCATGATCCGGAGTTGCTAGTTGTCATACATGCGTTAAAGCTTTGGCGACATTATTTGTATGGAGAGGAGTTTAAGGTCTGCAATGACCATAAAAGCCTATTGTATCTATTGTCACAGAGGGAATTCAATAATCAACAACGTTATTGGGTTGAATATCTCTCTGATTATAATTGCACTATTTAGTATCACTCAGATAAGACTAAATTGGTGGCTAATGCTTTGAGTAGAAAAATGGGTGCTAAATTGAATACTAATGTGGTTTTTGGGTGGAGACTACTGGAGGAGTCCAGTAACATGAGCTTAGGCATTCAAGTGAAGGGACCTCAGGTTTTCATGGCTAGTTTGCATTTGGAGGCTGCACTTGTGGCAAGGGTTAAAGAGGCTTAAAAAAAGGATCCACAATGCCGAGAATGGTCAGTTATTGGGCAGAAAGGATTCAGTGTAGATGTGGATGGTACCCTAAAATTTCAAAATCGATTAGTTGTTCCTCAAAAAAGTGACGTGAAGTATGATGTTTTATCAGTGGCACACGCATCTCGGTTGACCATCCACCCGGAGGCACCAAGATATACCATGGTTTGAAGAAAAGCTTTTGGTGGAGAGGCATGAAGAAGGATATTGCAAAATTTTATCTAGATGTCTAACTTGTCAGAAGGTTAAAGTAGAACACCAAAGACCTGGAGGATTACTACAGCCATTGGAGATTCCTTAATGGAAGTGGGATGACATTGCGATGGATTTCATAGTTAGGCTACCTGCTACTCGTCATCGACATGATGCAATCTGGGTGATAGTTGATCAGTTAACTAAGTCGGCCCACTTTTTGGCAATTCAAAAGACTTGGCCTACAGCCAAACTAGCTGAGTTGTACATATCTGAGATAGTTCGACTTCATGGAGTACCGAGGAGCATTGTTTTTGATAGGGATCCACAATTCACATCATAGTTTTGATAAGCTTTACAAGAATAGTTGGGTACTGTGACATTAATGAGTACCACCTATAATCCATAGACAGATGGGCAATCTGAGAGGACTATACAAACAATTGAAGATATGCTAAGAGCTTATGCACTAGATTACAAGAACTCTTGGTATCATGACCTGCCCTAATGAAATTTTCTTATAATAATAGCTACCACTCCAGCATTTAGGTGGCCCAATATGAGACTTTGCATGGTCGTAGTTGCCATATTCTAGTATGTTTGGAAGAAGTGGGCGACAAGCCTTTATTGGGACCAGATTTGGTACAACAAACTTCAGATAAGGTCAAGTAACCAAACAATGATTAGTAGCAGCTCATAATAGGCAATGGATTTACACAAACCAGGGATGACATCCTTTGGAGTTTATCGTTGGTGATCATGTGTTTCTAAAGGTATCATTGACTAAGGGAGTTCAAATCTTTGAAGTGTAAAGAAAGTTAGCCGCACACTTGTTAGACCATTTGAGGTATTAAAGTGCATTGGACAGGTGACGTTTAGAGTGGCTTTACCATATAATTTGGCTGGAATTTATAACGTGTTTCATGTGAGTAATATTGAAAAGTATTAGCCAAATCCAATGCTTGTTAGTCCATGGGAACCATTACAGTTACGCAAGGATTTGACTTATGTCGAGGAGCCTTTGGCCATTGTGGATCGTAGAGAAAAGGTTTTGTGCAATAAAGTCATTCAACTAGTAAAAGTTATTTTGAATAATCATGGAGAGCAAAAAGCAATCTGGGAAATTGATGATGAGCTTCAAAAGAAGTATCCATAGCTTTGAGGTATTTCTTAACACTCTCTTTCAAATTTGAGGACAAATTTCTTTTAAGGGAATGAGGCTATAATAACCCTAAAAATTAAGAAAATGAAAATCACCAAATTACCTTAATTGTAAAAATTATTATTTTACGCTCAAGGGTATTTTTATAACTTCACCTATTAATTTAGAAAATCAATGTAAAACTAAGAATCTTGAGCCTTAGATAATTCATTTAGTGCAGTTATTAAGTCAAATTCCAAGCTAGAAGCTCAAAGTCATTTTATTTAGGCTAGGGGTATCTTTGTCATTTTCAATTGAGAATTGAATGGAAAATCTGAGAGTACTATTGGATTCTTCTCACGAAAATGAGTCAAAAGAAAATTTTCTCACTCAATCCTGAGTTCGTTTACTTAGGGTTCAAAAAATTTAGACTATGCACGTGCACGATTTAAACCAAGTTCGTGCTTTTGTTGCATAGAATAATTTCCCAACTAACCCTAATCTAATTTATAAAACACACAACCGCAACACCTTAAGATTATTGAAATTGAAAAATTAATTTATTATGTCCTTATTTCTATTTTCTTTAAGTAAATCACATTGAATATTATTTTGCCATTATTCATTTCTTTCCTTTTCTTTTTTGCCCCCATGTTCCTACGTAGCCACCAACTTGTAGAAACTAGACCTAGGCAATTTAATCTCTTCTTTTCCATCCAAAATAGCGGCCTAACCACATAAAAAAAAAATCACCCATGGCCACCATTATCCACAATGCCATCCTCACCATGTCCATACAGCTTCGGTTCTATCCCTCTCTCCCATTTATTTAGCTCAATTAAATGGGCTCACAATTCCTTCATTGTTCCTGGTCTTGCTCATTAAAATGGGGAAAAAGGCATCACACCAAAGGACCGTCATCGCACTCTTTGCTATGTTACCGACTTAATCGCGTTCTTTGTTGAACTGGTGTAAGTCTAGCCTCTCAGCATTATTTCTCCATCATTTAAGCAATTTTGAATATTATTTAATTCCCTAATCTTGCTTAGGTTCATTAGATTGAAGGGAAATCCCATCGGGGCACAAAAACGATCCTACGCATATCGGTGAATCCAATTTTGTTTATGTAAGTCTAAATCCTTTTATATCACTCTTTTAATTTTTTTCCAGCACCTAAAGGCCTTATATTTTGCCTATAAATCATTGGTAGATCATCGTTAATCAAATTTTTCGGTTTTGCACTCATTTTTTGTGCGATCGGGTCCATACTTGCTCCTAAGCCCCGGTAAGCCACCACAGCCTTTTCAAAATTCTTTTGGCTGCCAGTTTCAAATTTTACAGCCCTAATAAGTCTCTTTTCCATGCTGTCCATGTTGTTACAAAGGTTTAGAGAATCCTTACTTGAAGGTTTCGCTCATCTTTGAACTCCTAGAGTGCCAGAGATCCCGAAAATGCATCAATAATCAAAATCGAATTTTGTTATTCTAAATTTAGTTTTTACAGCCAATACATGAGCTTATAACTCAGTGTGTTGGTCATTCCAATTTTAGGATCAATATCAAGAAGGCTCCCGAAAAAATTCCGAATAGGTACGAGGCCACCAGAGACACCCCGGGACCCTTTTTGCCCACTAAGTAAAATTTCGGCCTAGATATCAAGAATATGAACCTTTCAAGTACCATTCAGTAAATTTTTAATTTTTATCTTATTTTCTAATTTTCTATCTTACTAAAATTTTGTAGGACCATTCTAAGAAATCACCCAATTTCGCTGTGTATTTTCATACTAGGTAAGGGGGAAGAGCAAGTTAGTTTTCATGGACCTTCTTAGGCCCAAAATAAGTATCAATTGAAAAAATAAATTTTAAGTAAACAATTGGGCTAAATAAAATCTTTACATGCGTGGGAAACATGCGTGGGTTAATTAGTTGTTTTAGAAATTTTGTTTTAGTTCTTTTCCATTAAGATGTAATTTTGGTTGGTTGGTGCATGGTTGTAATAATGTGATATATGATGTATGTTTGGCATTAGTATCATACTAAGGTCGTTTGCAACAAGTATTAAGTTAAAGGTATGTTAAGACCACTTGAATAAACCCGTTAGTACCATGTTTAAGGCCGGTAAGGCAAACACCGCTAGTGCCATGTTTAGAGCCGACAAACTTGCTAGCAGCTTGATGAGGTTGAAAGCAACCGTTAATGGCATACTAAGGCCATAATAAGCTATTATAAACCAGCAGATAAAGGATTAAGAGCATAAATGCTAAATGACAAACTTAGAAAGAATTCACGAGAGAATAGATGAACATTTATCATAAATACACTTAAAAATATACCATTGACTGTCATGTCATTATGTAACACTAAGCTAAGATAACCAGATAAAAGAAATTGGATGCACTTGAATCATGGCACTATACTAAAAAGAACTAAAATAAAATGAGCTATGGTCATGCATCAATTGGTTGTTGTATATGATTGATAGTTGTCATACATAAGATTGTATTGAGTAAAAGATTTAAGGAGCAAGATAAAATACGAGACATGCAAGGTTGGCGACAGACCATATTTACATGACCTAACGAGCTGTAAATTTAGAAGAAAGGTTCAAAACGGACGATTCGAACCCAAGAGGCATGTTAGGGTAGCGGCGGATCATTCTTAGTCATGGCTCAATATTGATATGAAGTATGAAGATATGATTTGTGTACTGCCAGACCGTAGTTGTTCGAGGATCATGCTTATAGCTGGTGTCACGAGAAGCTCTACCTCGGCATAGGTATCTTGAGAGGCTTTGACTTGGTGGCATCCCTAGTGGCACTGCCTAAGAGTTATCCTGAGGGTGGGTGATGTACACACTCACCAGCCTAAGTTCGTCCGATGACATTAAAGTATTGGATTAAATGATTGATCAATAAGATATGATTTAATCAGTAAAAGAAATTATGCGTATTGGTTCAAGCATGCTAGTAGGACTTTAATATTATTGTTATGATTTTATATGAAATTGTTCTTTAATTCAGTTTATATAACTTAAAGTTTATTATTCATTGTTGTTTGTTGTGGGAATATTAGGACCTAGGTGATGGGTTTGATACTCCCCTCTTACTGAGCAAGTTATGCTCACCCCTCCTTCTAAAATGTTTTTTTAGGTGAGTACCAGGAGGAGACAGACTACACTGAACCATATGATGTGGTTTAGGATGTGGAGCAAACTGAATGAGAGTACGTTATAGTCCCTCGAAAGTAAAACTGGCTGGGACTGAGTTTCAACTTTGTGTTATTTCATTTCTAAAGAAACATATGGTTTGTTTAAATTGACACATTAATCATATGTTAGTTTTTCTGGGAATATCACTTAATTACTCTGATTTTGTTTAATACTCTTACTTTTTGGAAAATAGATTAAAAGAAAATATTTTACCTCATATTTCTGAAATTATTTTTAATTAATTGCTTAATAACTTTGGAAAATTGAGATATTTTCAAATTAAGATTTATAAAAATAGGGGCGTTACACCATCTCTTCTGTTTAATTAAATCCCTTGGCAACTAAACATGCCTTGTAACGCTCAGTGGTTCCATCAACTTTATACTTTATCCAAAACACCCACTTTGTACCAATAGCTTTTCTCCCCCTTGGTAAGGGAACTGATTCCCAAGTTGCATGTTTTTCAAGTGCCTTCATCTTATCCTTCATGGCCTTTTTCCATTTAGGGTTGGTATATGCTTGTTGGTAAGTTTGTGGCTTAGTTTGCACTGTGATAGCTGCAAGAAATGCTCGATGACTAGGATTGAAGGATGAGTAAGATAAATTGTGTGTTAAGGAATAAGGCTTACTTGAGGAGACACAACTTGCACTAAGTGAGGATGACATATTTACCTAACAAATATCATGAACATAGTCTTGCAAGTAGGCAAGGGCAGACGAACTCGATAAGGTCTTTCTAGTAGACTAGGCTCAGAAGATTAAGCTTCAGAAGTTACCGGTTCGGGTGAGTTTGTTGTTACGGGTTCACTTGGCTCGGAAGTTATTGATAGGAATTCTGGTGAAGTTTCTTCAGGCGTAAGAATGGGCTGGTTTATAGAAGGATGTGGTTGAGCACTTTCGTGCCTTTCTACACATGGAAAATAATTTTCATAGAATATCACATCTCTAGACACAAATGTTTTTGTGTTTCTAGATTAAAAAAAACCTTGTACCCTTTTTGTCCTATGGGATAACTAATAAAAATACAAGGCTTTGAGCGAGCTTCAAACTTGTCTTTGTACCTGGAGTTGTGAACATAATAGAGGCAACCAAAGACTTTAAGATAATCAAGAGATGGAGTTTTACCAAAAGACTTTTTTTTGTAAGGACTCTTCCAATCAAGTTTTGAAGAAGGTGTGTAATTTATCAAATGTGTAGCAGTCAATACATACTTTCCTCAAAATTTGATGGGAAGACTAGCATGAAAACTCAAGGCTCTTGAACCTTTAAGAAAGTGTCGATGCTTTTTTTTCGGCCACATTATTTTGTTGTGGTGTGTTGGGAAAATAGGTCTGAATAAAAATGCCAATTCTTTGAAGAATGGCCAGTGTAGGGCTTGCATGAAGTTCTGGTGCGTTGTCAATTTTCACATGATGAATGTTTTCTTGAAACTAATATTTAATCATGGCTAAGAAACTGGAAAATTTGTCAATGATGTCAAATTTGTGTCTAATAAGGTAAATCCAAGTACACCCACTGAAATCATCAACAATTGTTAATAAGTATCGAGAACCAGATAATGAGGGAGTTTTATATGGCCCCCGAATATCCATGTGCACCAAATCAAAAGGATTTTCAGCAATATTGGAACTTAAAGGAAATGGTTTTCTTGTCTGTTTTGCACAAATGCATGCATCACAACAATTATTTGTCACGCCCCCAAACCCACCCTAGGAGTCTCGGGATGATGACATGCCGCACACTCAAGAAAATAATTTCCCTAAGCATGCAAGGTTACATATTCTAAATAATTCCAAACTTATAAAATTCTCTTATGAGAATAAGTGGCAGAGCAACTACAATTCTTGAAACTGGAACATAATCCATAAGATATTAAAGCTCTAAAGAATGAAACAAAATCCAAAGAGTTTTCTAAACATAAATAAGTTTCTAATAGTAGTACTAACGAAATACTTTTAATTGTCTTGAACTACTGCTGATCTTGTAGTCGCTCCCGCTAGCTAACTTGAACTACTCCTGATTTGTGTGAGGGGGTGAAAACGGGGTGAGCACGAATGCTCAGCAAGTGGCGGATTTTGAAAAAGAAATACAATATACAAAATACATAGGGATGAAGCAGAAAACAATTCTTGTAAAAATAATAACATAAACTTTAGCAGAAGATATTTAAATATACAATTTTGTGAGCTGAGCAAATAATATTTGTAAATAAAATCATTAACCAAAACAGAGCAGTTCAGAGCAGAATAGCAGAACAGAAATTCAAAATAGAGTGGGTGGGGTGATCACCATGACTACACTTAAACCGTTGTTGTGTGTCCAGAATCGTCTAAGAATCGCCAACGATCGAGCGCCCTGAAGGACTAGTCCTAAAAACAGTGCACTGCGGAACAGAACGGAACAAAATACCCTACATGAAGGGTCCAAAACCACACTTTCCCAGTAGTACAGGCACAAAACCAACACCCACAAAAACGGAGTCAGAACAGAAATTTAAAGCATTACAATTGTTATAGAATTTCAGTACAAAACATCACAATCAAAACATACATGATCCCAGCTTATTTAATCAAACATAATATATTGCATAAATAAGACAAAATTCGAATAAGTAGATAAACAAGTAAATTAATCAAATACTTGGAAAACAATTTCAGAATAAAACTTGTAATTGAAAACTCTTATTTTGATTAAAAATTTATTTAATGCAAAATAAATTTAAATCGAAATATTAAAAAATTACTAAATTGGGAAATTTAGCACTTTGAAGAAATAATATATATATATATATATATATATATATATATATATATATATATATATATATATATATATATATATATATATATATATATACATAATATCAAAACAATTTAATTTTTAGAATAGTAGTAGCCACTTACCTCAAAATGCAACTTTCAAGCTCTTGAAATAATTCTTTAGCCACCTAAAATAATTATGTGAAAGTTTATGTCAAAACATAATCAATTCAAGAAATAACTCAAAATCATTTGCTGACAGTGACCCAAACGAACGCTTCTGGAATCTAAGAATCCAATGAAGTAGTGATAGAAGCCTCAGGGACTGATACTGTGATTAACGAGATCATATCCTTCAGCATTTTACTTCTAGTGACTAAGTTGTAGCATTTTAGACTATTAAGTGTCGATGAACCCGTATCCAAACATTAAGGACCTAATCTGTCATTATACTAATTTGTTTCCAGAATCACGATTCTTCGTCTTCTCCGATTCGCACTTCTGTTACTCTGTGATTTCAATCATGCCCAGCCAAAATCTCCTCAAATTTATTTTTAATTAATCCGAAACAATCTTAATAATCAATTAACCCCTTTCAATCATCGAAATAAATTATAAATCAATCATATCTTTTACTTAAATTTCTCTTTAATTTCAAAGAAAAGCTAACCTATGTATTAAAAAATAACTAACAATTATTCACCAAAGATTATTCCTTTGCTGAAAAAATTCACAGCTTACTTTCACTTGATCCTCAATTGATGGTTTTTTGTTCCACTTCTCCAATACAAAGCAATAGGTAGATAAGATTGTGAGAGAAATATCCAACCCTAACTTTTCTTATTTCCCTCTTTTTTTATAACCTTTCGGTGGTTATCTTTTCTTTCTCCTTTTCGTACCTCCTGCCCCTCCCTTTTTTTTTCCCTTGCTCCTTTAATTTTTTTTTCTTATTTTTATTATTATATTTATTTTTTCTTTTCTTGGGCCTTAACCTAAATACCCAAAATAATAAAATGGACTAAATTTGGTTGGGTCATTACATCCTCCCCCCTTAAAATAAGTTTCGTCCTCGAAACTTACCTTCATTGATGAATAGAAATGAATACTTCTCGCGCATCTCTTCTTCGCGTTCCCAAGTAGCTTCTGATAAAGAATATTTTTTCCAACGAACTTTCAGAAATAGGATGGTACGTCTCCTCAATACCTTCTCCTCTCGATCAAGAATCTCCACCAGTCGCTCTTTATTCGTCAAATCTGGCATAATGTTGATTGGTTGATGATAAATTATATGATCGGGGTCGTGCACATGTAATAACCCTAGAAATTAAGGAAAATAAAATTACTAAATTACCCTAAAAAAAAGAAAATTTTAAAAATAAATAAATAAATTAATTAGCATTTTGTCCTTAAGGGTATTTTTGTAATTTTACCTACCAATTTAGAAAATCTATATAAAATTTAGAATCTTGATCCTTAGATAATTCCTTTAGTAGTTATTAAGTCAAAATCCAAACCAGAAGCTCAAAGTCATTTTCTTTAGGCTAGGGGCATTTTTGTCATTTACAACCAAGCATCGGATGAAAAATCTGGGAGCACCATTGGATTCTTCTCGAAAAAAATGAGTCAAGAGAAATTTACCTCACTCAATTTTGAATCCGTTTGTTTAGATTTCCAAAAATTTAGCCTACACGCGTGTAGGGTTTAAACCGGGTTTGTGCTTTTGTTGTATATAATAATTTCCCAACTAACCCTGTTTTTTATTCTAAAAAGTTTCAGCTGCATGCCTCCTTGGAATTTTGTTTGTTTAAAAAAAAAATTTAATTTAATTTACCTACTTATCTATATTTTTCTTATTTTAAAAACCTTCATTATTATCCTAATATAACTATAACTCTTTCTTTTAATTTAATATTCTTTTCCCGTATCTCTCCTAGGTCAAAAAGGCTAGTGCGCCTCTAGCAATTAAAAATCCTAGGCAAACTAGAATCTTGGTCTTTTATCACCCAATAAGCCGTAAAGCAACATTTTTTAAGGAAAAGAGAATTTCGGCCGCCACCTTCAAAATTCGCCATCAAATTTTCTTTTATTTCTAGCCTAGACAATATTGTTCTATTCCGTTCATGAGTGCGAGCAACTGCTAGCGCGTATTTCATCGCTTAAACCACAACGAAGCCGCGGACAAACACCCGATCATCTTCTGTCTCCCCTTTTCCTTCCAACAAACCTATGTAAGTCAGCGCTCCATGCTTTGATTCTTAGTTATTCTAGAGTATTGGAACATTATTTTAATTTTATATTTTTCTTAGATTCATTAGATTGAAGAGAAACCCCGTCGGGGACACAAAAACGATCCTACACGCACCGGCGATTCCGAATTCATTTGTGTAAGTCTAAATTATTTTGTATCCCTCTTTTAAATTTTTTCTTCTTTTTTCTCTTCTTTCCAGCACCTAAAGGCCTTATATCTTTGCTGTAAATATTTGGTAGATTATCATTAATCCAAGTTTTGGGTTTTGTATCCGTTTCCGGTGCACATGCTTACGTAGCATCGATACATGAAACACATCATGCACTCCTGATAAAGATAGCGGCAGCGCAACTCTGTAAGTGACATTCCCACCTCGATCTAAAATTTCAAAAGGACCAACATATCTTGGGCTTAATTTCCCACGCTTTCCGAACCTCATAACTCCTTTTGTCGGTGACACTTTAATGTAAACGCTATCCCCAACCTCAAACTCCAGCACTCGTCTTCTTATATCAGCATAACTCTTTTGTCTACTCTGTGCAATTCGTAAGCGATCACGAATAATTTGATTCTTTTCTACCATCTCTGTAATTATATCTGAACTCAAAATTCTTCGATCATCTATGTCATCCCAACATATTGGTGATCTGCATCTCCGTTCATACAATGCCTCATAGGGTGCCATTCCAATGCTAGATTGATGACTGTTATTATAGGCAAATTCAATAAGCGCTAAATGATCATCCCAATTACCTCCACAGTCTAGCACACAAGCTCGGAGCATATCCTCAAGAATTTGAATAGTTCGTTCTGATTGGCCATCGGTTTGAGGATGATAAGCAGTGCTAAAATTGAGTTGACTTCCCATGGCCTTTTACAATTGTCCCCAAAATCTTGAGACAAACCGTGAATCTCTATCTGAAACAATAGATAATGGGGCACCATGTAGGCGGACGATCTCTCTAACATACAACTTAGCTAACTTCTCTAAACTTGCACCTTCTTGGAATGGCAAAAAGTTGGCAGATTTAGATAAACGATCAACAATCACCCAAATAGCATTATTACCTATGGTAGTCCTTGGAAGTCCCACAGAAAAATCCATAGTGATGTGTTCCCAGTTCCATTTGGGAATTGAAAGAGGCTGCAAAGGTCCTGAAGGCTTTTAATGTTCCGCTTTGACTTGTTGGCAAGTCTGACACTTTGCAACAAATTTAGCAATCTCCTTCTTCATTCCTTGCCACCAAAAATGCTCCCGTAGGTCCCTGTACATTTTAGTTCCACCTGGATGCACATTGTAAGGGGTATTATGTGCCTCTCTCATAATTTCTTCCTTTAAAGCCTCATCTCTAGGGACGCATAGCCAAGCACCAAACTTTAGAAATCCATCTTCATGAATACGAAATCCTGGATGCCTCCCTTGTGCAACTTCTTCTTTCAACTTGTTAATTCCTTCATCTGATATTTGAGAAATTTTGATCCTCTAAATTAAAGTTGGTTGGACCATCAAGTTAGCAAGCACACTACTGACACCATCTGTTATAATTTCTACCCCCAACTTCTGTAGATCATTAAGAATAGCTCTTTTATTAGTAAGTAAAGAAGCTAATAAGCCTGAAGACTTACGGCTTAAAGCATTAGCAACAACATTTGCCTTGCTAGGGTGATAGCAAATATTTAAATCATAATCTTTCAGCAACTCCAACCACCTTCGTTGCCTTAGATTCAATTCCTTCTGTGTGAAGATATATTGCAAACTCTTATGATTAGTAAATACCTTATAGGAAACACCATAGAGATAATATCTCCAGATTTTCAAGGTAAAGACAACTGCAGCTAATTCCAAGTCATACGTAGGATAATTCTTCTCGTATGGCTTCAACTGTCTAGAGGCATAGGCAACAACTCTTTCATTCTGCATAAGTACACACCCTAAACCAATATGTGAAGCATCACAATAAATTTCATAACCTACAGTGCTAGATGGGATGATAAGGACAGGTGAAGTGACTAATCTTCGCTTTAACTCCTGGAAATTTTTCTCACAATCTTCAGTCCATTTGTACTTAGCATTCTTTCGAACCAACTTGTATAGAGGCATGGCCAAGGTTAAAAATCCTTCAACAAACTGACGATAATAACCGGCTAAATCAAGAAAGCTATGAATTTCAGCAACATTAGAGGGTCTAGCCCAATTCACCACTGCTTCAACTTTCTGTGGATCTACAGAAACTCCATCTTTTGAAATTATATGTCCAAGAAAAGAAATTTTCTCCAACCAAAAGTCACACTTTTCAAATTTTGCATATAACTCATTCTCTCTTAATGTTTGAAAAATAATTCTCAAATGATCCTCATGCTCCTTTGGACTTTTAGAATAGACCAAAATATCATCGGTAAAGACAACAACAAATTGGTCTAAATAAGGCTTGAAAACCCGGTTCATCAAGTCCATAAAAACAGCTGGTGTATTCGTTAGACCAAATGACATGACCACAAATTCATAATGGCCATACCTGGTTCTAAAAGCAGTCTTGGGTATATCTTCGGCCTTAATCTTCAATTGGTGATACCCAGACCTCAAATCAATTTTAGAAAAGACTTGTGCACCTTATAGCTGATCGAACAAGTCATCAATACGAGGCAATGGATACTTATTCTTGACAGTCACCATGTTCAATTCACGGTAGTCAATGCAAAGCCTCAAGCTTCCATCTTTCTTCTTCACGAACAAAACAGGAGCACCCCATGGTGAAACACTAGGTCGAATATATCCTTTATCGAGTAACTCTTGCAGCTGTACCTTTAACTCTTTCATCTCTGCAAGTGCCATTCGGTAGGGAGCTTTAGAGATTGGGCAAGTCCCCAACTCAAGATCAATGGAAAACTCAACCTCTCGGTTAAGGGGCACCCTAGGAATTTCCTCAGGAAAGACATCAAGAAACTCCTTGGCAATAGGAATGTCTTCCAGCTTTAATTCAGGTTGGCTAGTATCTTCGATGAATGCTAAATATCCCTGATAACCCTTTCGCAACAACCGACACACATGCATAGCAAAGATAAGACCAATTGGGATGCATTGCCTATTGCTGAAAAAGATGACGTCTGGCTCATTAGGAACACAAAATACTACTTTATTTTCATGGTAGTCAACCCAAGCATGGTTCATTGATAGCCAGTCCATCCCCAAAATCACATCAAAGTCCATTATATCTAGTCTAATCAAATTCACAAGCATATTTCTTTCCCCAATTTTGACTGCACACCCTTTATAAACAGAATTAGTAACAACGGACTTTCCTAAAGGGGTCTCGATAGATAACTCAAAATCTAATGGCTCCAGCACACATGACAATCGAGCAGCAAACTTTGGTGATGCAAAAGAATAATTGGCACCTGAATCAAACAAGGCATGAGCATAAATAGAACCGATTTTCACCGTACCTGAAACAACTGCATTAGAGTCATCGACATCCTGCTGAGTAAGTGCATATATCTGGCCTCAAACTTGCGACTTTGCTGCACCTCATTTTTCATCTTGTTTCTTTGAAACTGGTAAATTACTCCTTGCCTGGAAACTTCGATAAAGATTTCTGGTCTCTAGCTGTTTACAATCGGCAATCAGATGGTTTTTTTTCCCACAATGGAAACAGCCACCAGTCTTCTAGTGACAATCACCAAAATGAAATTTCCCACAATAGTCACACTTTGGCACATCTTGACGCATAGAAACTCCATGATAGGTTGGTATAAATTTTGGTTTCTTTGTTACATTTCCAAATGGTTTGCTTGAAGATCCCCCAGGTCTATCCTTCCTCTTTTGGTCCCTAACAATAGGACCTAGCTCCCTCTCCACAATGGTAGCAATTTCCACCACCTCTCAATAAGTATGAAGCCTATGTGGAGCAACCCTACTTCGAATGGGTTGCTGAAGCCCCGTTTCAAATTTCATCGCCTTTGAACTCTCCTGAGCTATCAAATCTGGAGCATAAGATGAAAGCTCGTTGAACTTTTTCACATATTCTGCTATAGTCATATCTCCCTGTGTCAGCTGCATGAACTCTGCAATCTTTTGCATCCTATAGGTTTCAGGGAAGAACTCGGTGTTGAAAACTTGCTTAAATTGTTCCCATGTGAACCCATCCAAATTCTTAGGCCGCACAATCTTCCACCAATCCTTAGCTCGACCATCCATGACGAAAGTTGCAGCACCTACCCTCTGTCTGTCATTATACTGAAGAAGATCAAAATAATCTTCCATCATTGAAAGCCAATACCTAGCTTCCTTTGGATCACTTTCACCATTAAATCTGTCTGGTTGTAACTTCAAAAATTCATTCAGGCCCCTTTCACCATTCCTAACATTAACACCAACACCTAGAGGAGCACCTGCTTGACCTTGCTGACCAAGTTGCATAACCAACTGCTGTAGCAAGGCATTAGCCAGAGCTGCTGCATCAGGCTGTGTAGGAGGGTTAGCCTGATTTGCTGCATTCCTCCGGATAAAAGCCTCTTGCCCATGTCCTGCTAGCTGAGCAATAGAAACATCGTCATCATTTTCTTCATTTGCCTGATGCTGAGTGGAGATACGCCTAGGTGCCATATGTCTGCTGAAGATAGTCATATTCTGAATTAGCGCAACAGATGACGGAAGAATACTTAATATCTAAGCACAATAAAACCTAGCATTGCCCTAACCTAAGGTCTCCAAAATTATCAAACCTGTGCTTTGATACCACTTCTATCACGCCCTCAAACCCACCCTAGGAGTCTTGGGACGATGACACGCCGCATACTCAAGAAAATAATTTCTGTGACGGCTCTCCTAGTTGATTAATCAAGTAAGTGTTTATTTTACTTTGATTAAGTGTTTATTAAATTTAAGTGCCTCAAGTTAGCGCCTTGATAAGCCAGTAAGGTAAGCTTAATTAAGTAAGTGAGTTCCTAAGTGTGATTTGGCATAGTTAAATCAAGACCATTAGTTATCCTAGCTTTTAGAACCATCCTTGAAAGTTTTGAGAATTTATGGCACTAAGTGTGTTTTTGAGCCATTTAGAACTTAAATGGCTAAAGTGTCCAAGTAATTAAGTTTGAGAAGCTTCTAGTATTCTTAAGAGCAAAGAAAAGTGAGTTTTGGGTGAGATTTAGTGACCCATTTGAAGCTTTTGAGATTTTGAGGACTTAAGTGTAAGAGAGGAAGAAGTTGTTAAGGAAGGCGAAAGGTAGTTTAAATTTGTTAAGTCTTCTTCCCAAGTCATTTGTTCCAAGCACCAAAATTTCGTGGCTCCATCTTCTCTCCCAAAATCACAGCCCAAAGCTTCATCTTCCTGCAATTCTTTATCAAATTAAGAGTGCCCAAGGGGTTAGAAAGGATCACCAAGCTTGTTTGTGGTGTTCTAGCTCAAGTTTGCTCTTTGGAAGCTAGTTTGGATCCAATTTTCATGGGTAAGCTTCTTGAGTCCATTTGGATTGGTTCTAGGTTGCTTTTAGAGCTAGAAATGGTCTTGGTTTGAAGTATTTTGTGCCATATTGCATTGGTTTTAGGTGTGGAACTCATTGGTTGCTTGATTGAGCTAAGGAGGTTGAGTTTCAATTGCTTGCTTTGTGGCTAAATTGAGGTAAGGGTTCAAGTAATTAAGCTCAAATAATGCATGGTTTGGTAGTTTTGTGTGTGGGAATGAGTTAGGAACAAGACCCAAATCATTTGGATTATAAATGAGAGAGTTTGAGTAGTTTAAGTGTAAGAACGCAGCTGTCACGCAACGGAGAAAACGGCGTTGGCGCCACAGCGCCAGAAGTAAGTGTACTGGCGCCGCAGCGCCCCGCAGAAAACGGCGTTGGCGCCGCAGCGCCAGAAGTGAGTGTACCGGCGCCGCGGCGCCAGGAAGCGATTTTTCACTCAGAAAGTTTTGTTTGCCGGCGCTGCGATTTTTCTCTTTGGCGCCGCAACGCCAAAGGCAACTTCATGAAATGTTGGCCCATTTTTCCAGCCATTTTAAGAGTAACTTAGACTCTCGGTTTCTATTCCTAGGCTATTCTAAGACGTTCCATAGCCTCGGTTGGGTCTAGAATTCATTCCTAGAGCAGGAATTGTGCATTATTTAAAAGGTAGTCAAGTTGTGTGGTTAAGAACAAAGGTGTGGTTTAAGTGGGTTTTTAGACTCTTTATTGGCCGTATAGAGCCTCATTTACATATGGTCAATGAAGAGAAAAACCTAAGTCGATCCCAACCGAACCATTTGGTTTGGTAAGCAAGCCACTAGTAGTGTTCTGAGTTAAACCTTAAGGGTTTGACTAGTTAAACCACATAGGAAGACTATCCTGTACAATAAGTTAAGGGTAAATGCGGGTAAGTTTGAGATAGGTGACGACCTACTCTAGAACCCGTAAGTGGGACTTAAGTGAGGTAAAGTATCCGGGATACAAGGGCCAGTATCTCAAGTACCTCCGCCGTTTGAGCTCACGGCAAAGTTTTAAGGCACCTAGAGTGCAGAAAGTCCCAAGTGCATATATTGTGTGCATTTCATACCATACATTCATACATTGCATATCCTATATTTTGTTGATTGTTTGAGTTGTTTGTTGATTGAATTGCTTGTTTGGTTGCTTGGTTGCCATATTGCATAGTTGCTGCATTTTTCCTTGCAGGTATTCAAGGGATTCTTACTGAGTACTTTCAAGTGCTCATTCCCTTAAGTTTTATTGTGCAGGTTCTAACTCCGGGCCTAATCGCTAAGTGATAGTCGAGGCCTAAGTTTTCTGTTTTGCAGGTATTTCTCTTAAGAATCCTAGTGATTCTAAGTTACTTGTGAAATAAGTTATGTGCTAACCAAGTTGTGCCTTTATAGTGTAGAGGCTAAGAGTACACAAGAACAAGATCTAGTGAAGGGTTTACACTTGGAGCTTGGTATAGCTCAAGGTGGGACTCAAGTAGTTGATCTTAGTTAGTTAGTTAATTTTGTCTCTTGTACATAGTACCTTGTGTACTAAGTTAAGTTGCCTCTAATAGGATACATTGGGATGTAAATCCATTTTGTTACTTTTGGGTGCATGCTAGAGTTGTACATTGTATGCACAAACTATTACTTGTAGTTAAAGCAACCAGTATTTCGATGTCTTGGCTCGTTTTACATATGTTTTATTAAAATGCTCGAGCAGTGTTTTCGTCAAATGATCAATTTATTCTTTTGCATTGCCAAGACAGAAGCATGCATATCCTAAGCTAAGTAGGCTAAAAAACTAGTTGCATATAAATTACTTTAATTTATATTGACGAGTAGTAGTTAGCCAATAGTAACTAGTGGGATTCATAAATCCCTAAGGCCTACAAGGTAATGGGGCACTGGGGCCCCGTTCCGCCACAATTTTCCTAAGCATGCAAGGCTACATATTCCAAATAATTCCAAACTTATAAAATTCTCTTATGAGAATAAGTGGCAGAGCAACTACAATTCTTGAAACTGGAACATAATCCATAAGATATTAAAGCTCTAAAGAATGAAACAAAATCCAAAGAGTTTTCTAAACATAAATAAGTTTCTAATAGTAGTACTAACGAAATACTTTTAATTGTCTTGAACTACTGCTGATCTTGTAGTCGCTCCCGCTAGTTAACTTGAACTACTCCTGATCTGTGTGAGGGGGTGAAAACGGAGTGAGCACGAATGCTCAGCAAGTGGCGGATTTTGAAAACAGAAATACAATATACAAAATACATAGGGATGAAGCAGAAAACAATTCTTGTAAAAATAATAACATAAACTTTAGCAGAAGATATTTAAATAGTCAGAACATAATCAATGAAATAACAATTTTGTGAGCTGAGCAAATAATATTTGTAAATAAAATCATTAACCAAAACAGAGCAGTTCAGAGCAGAATAGCAGAACAGAAATTCAGAGCAGAGTGGGTGGGGTGATCACTGTGACTACACTTAAACCGTTGTTGTGTGTCCAGAATCGTCTAAGAATCGCCAACGATCGAGCGCCCTGAAGGACTAGTCCTAAAAACAGTGCACTGCGGAGCAGAATGGAACAAAATACCCTACATGAAGGGTCCAAAACCACACTTTCCCAGTAGTACGGGCACAAAACCAACACCCACAAAAACGGAGTCAAAACAGAAATTTAAAGCATTACAATTGTTATAAAATTTCAGTACAAAACATCACAATCAAAACATACCTGATCCCAGCTTATTTAATCAAACATAATATATTGCATAAATAAGACAAAATTCGAATAAGTAGATAAACAAGTAAATTAATCAAATACTTGGAAAAAAATTTCAGAATAAAACTTGTAATTGAAAACTCTTATTCTGATTAAAAATTTATTTAATGCAAAATAACTTTAAATCGAAATATTAAAAAATTACAAAATTGGGAAACTTAGCACTTTGAAGAAGTAATATATATATATATATATATACATAATATCAAAACAATTTAATTTTTAGAATAGTAGTAGCCACTTACCTCAAAATGCAACTTTCAAGCTCTTGAAATAATTCTTTAGCCACCTAAAATAATTATGTGAAATTTTATGTCAAAACATAATCAATTCAAGAAATAACTCAAAATCATTTGCTGACAGTGACCCAAACGAACGCTTCTGGAATCTAAGAATCCAATGAAGTAGTGATAGAAGCCTCAGGGACTGATACTGTGATTAACGCGATCATATCCTTCAGCATTTTACTTCTAGTGACTAAGTTGTAGCATTTTAGACTATTAAGTGTCGATGAACCCGTCTCCAAACATTAAGTACCTAATCTGTCATTATACTAATTTGTTTCCAGAATCACGATTCTTCGTCTTCTCCGATTCGCACTTCTGTTACTCTGTGATTTCAACCATGCCCAGCCAAAATCTCCCCAAATTTATTTTTAATTAATCTGAAACAATCTTAATAATCAATTAACCCCTTTCAATCATCGAAATAAATTATAAATCAATCATATCTTTTACTTAAATCTCTCTTTAATTTCAAAGGAAAGTTAGCCTATATATTAAAAAATAACTAACAATTACTCACTGAAGATTCTTCCTTTACTGAAAAAATTCACAGCTTGCTTTCACTTGATCTTCAATTGATGGTTTTTTGTTTCACTTCTTCAATACAAAGCAATAGGTAGATAAGATTGTGAGAGAAATATCCAACCCTAACTTTTCTTATTTCCCTCTTTTTTTATAACCTTTCCGTGGTTCTCTTTTCTTTCTCCTTTTCGTACCTCCTGCCCCTCCCCTTTTTTTTCCCTTGCTCCTTTAATTTTTTTTTCTTATGTTTATTATTATATTTATTTTTTCTTCTCTTGGGCCTTAACCTAAATACCCAAAATAATAAAATGGACTAAATTTGGTTGGGTCATTACATTATTTGAGTTTCTAAGAGACATACTAGATAACTGGGAAAATTTTGACAATTTTTTGAAGGGAACATGCCCCAAACGTAGATGCCAAATTTCGACGAAGGAATCTACTTTAGTTGCTGCAACTATGCGTTCCTTGAGACCCATAAAGTGATATAGGCTATCTACTTGCTCACCCATGCTAATCGGCATAACACATTAATTGGATAACATGTTTTTGGAACAGTTAAAATCCTTGTTTAACTTGCTGACTAATAGATGATTGCAAGTAAAAAATGGCATGAGCAAAACTCTCTTCAAGTTATGACTCGAGTCCAAGGATACGTTGCCACAAGAATTTATGTGAAGATTACTCCCATGCCATAGCTTTACAGAAGGAGATAGCGAGCTTGCTGGCTGTACATGTGAGAGTAGATCTTGGCGGCAAGTTATGCGGTCCGATGCACTACTATCTATTATCCATTCTACTAGAAAGGGGATTAATGTCTTACCAGACGAATTGAGAGAAGCATCTTGGTTGTGACTGGCCAGTAATGCCATTAACTTGCCATATTGACTTTGCTTAAGAGTGGGGTTGCAACTTGAGGACGTTGCATCCGAGGCAACAGGAGCTACCTGATTTGCAGTGGAGTTTCCTGCTTTTCATGGTTGACTTCCCTTCTTTTGGCTGTTTTGTCGTATATTTTTCTACCACCAATCTGAAAAGATGATTAGTTCGAAACAATTTTTAGCAAGGAGACGAATCTTACAACAATGAGAGTAACAGGCATGAGTCTTGTCTTTGTTCGGTTGAGTTCTTTGGCCCTTTCCAGACTTCACGTCGAAAGTAGCAGCTTCGGTTGTCGGTCCTCTCAATGTAGCAACATTCAGTTTCTTTTATTCCTTTGTGATGAGAGTGAAGGCTTTGTTCAAACTCGGCAAGGATTTCATATTCAAAATCTGCGATCTTATTACACTAAACAGATCATCAAGTCCCATAAGAAAGTAATGGAGCTTTTCACTTTGTTTCTCAGCAGCCAACTCTTTGGCTGCACCATACGTGCAAATTGAAACAGTAAAATATGTCGACAACTTGTCCTAGAACTCCTTTAATTTAGTGTAGTAAACTACAACAGACAAACCTTGTCGTTTCAACAAAACAATTTCTCACTTCAACTCATGAATTCGAGGCATGTTGCCTTAAGATAACCTGTCATTCAAGTCGTCCCACATCTCTGCTGCTATATCAGCATAAACAACGCTGCCATATAGTTCCGGTGTGAGTGCATTAGAGATCTATGAGATTACTGCAATGACCCAACCCAATTCAATCTATTTTATTATTTTGGGTATTTAGGTTAAGGTCCAAAAGAAGGGAAAAAAAAAAAAAAGAAATAAGAAGCATAGAAGCAAAAAAAAAAAAAAAAAAAAAAAGGGCGAGGGAATGAAAAAAAAAAAAGGTTACGACACAACCAAAAGAAAAGAGAAGAAAGAGACGGACTAACGTTATAAAAAAAAGGGGAATGAGAAAAAGTTAGGGTTAGGTATTTCTCTTACTTTCTCATATGGCTACTGTTTTGTATTGAAGAAATGGAAGAAGAAATCATTAATTGAGGATAAAGTGAAAGCAAACTGTGAATTTTTTCAATAAAAGAAGGATATTTAGTGAGTGTTTGTTAGTTATTTCTAGCGTATAAATTAGTTATTTTTAGAATTTGAAAAGGGATTTGGATTGATAATTTGATTGAATATGATTTATTTTTTATGATTAAAGAGGATAATTAATTATTAGGATTGTTTCGGATGAATTAGAAATAAGTTTGTTGAAGTTTTGGCTTAGTAAGGTACACTAAATTAAATACCGCGGTATACCATGGTACTTAACGGTATACCACATACCGTGCATTTTTTGTATGTATTCTTAGCTGATAGGCTGAAAGTTTTAAAAAATGGTAATCTTAGCTGATAGGCTGAAAGTTTTAAAAAATGGTCACATTCAGTTTAAGATATACAAGCTTGTTGAGAAATCCCAAAACAGCCAACACATACTAGAACAATGTAAATAATATTTTATTGTATTGTAATCGACGGGGAGCCAGTATAGATAAGGTACTAGGCTCGGGTTGCAAATACAAGTGAAGATAAAAAAGAAATGTGCACGCAGGAGAGTAAGTCGAAACAGAGAAGTGTTTTGTGTGAAATAATATTAGTGCCTTTGGTAAGCCATTTTTTTTTGAATTTAGGATTAGAGCGAGGATGATCAAGTGCCACGCTTGAGGGAGTTTTGTCATAGGTCGAAGTTGATATGGCAGGTTCCAAGCTATACAAAGATAAGTTGGTGGACTTGCTGACTTTAAGGGTAACTATCTTCGAGAACTTGATAATTTGATCATTAGTCTGCAACAAGTTTCTCCATCGTGTGCTCAAAATCCCGGTAAGTGATAAATGAGTTGACTTGTAAAATGACTAGATTGTAGATTCGGGAACTATAATTACATGCGAGAGATAAAGATAAGTTGGTGGACTTGCTTGCTTTAAGTTTAAGGGTAACTAGATCTTAGTAAGAACTAATAATAGCTGCTACTAATAATGATAGCAACTCATGATCATTGACCAGAAATGGTCACTTTAGAATTCAAAGATCTGATGCTAATTTAAGAGCTCTTAATGAAAGTCGTCATCACTAATTTCTACTTTACAATTCCTCATATATAAAGTAACTTGAAGAAAGTCTTAATTGCATTACTACTTCGATGGTGACTGTGATTGTATCCAATATTCTTTTCATTTTCCTTAGTTGCATATTATACCATTCACCAAAACAAACAGGCCCGAGCAGCAAGACAGTCTGTCACACATCAAGTCTCTCACTCGGGGCTATTGAGTATTTTCCTATTTACTAAACTAAATATCTAAATCTTTTGGTTTTCTTTGTTTTTCACTTTATCCGACACAGTTAGCAATACATTTATTTTGTTTTGTTGGCATAGTTACAAAAAATATGACCATTTCTGATTTCTCTTGTCATTTTGTTTGAGAACTGGACCATTTCTTTTGATATTGGTTCAGACAGATGGGGAGTCAGGTCTTCCAACAAATACCTACTTTTTTTTTTATCTAAAATGATGCATTTATTTCATGAAAATTGCCTCTTTTTATTACCTCTCCGGGTCTGACTTTATGGGATTTTTTTTTTCTATTGTTTTAATTATTTCGACACAGAATCATTATACAAGTCAATATAAGAGAGTGACTAGTTGCCAATACAGCGTTTAATTCTCTTTTCTTTTTAATGCAACATTCCAAGCCAACCTGCATCTTACTTGAGCGCAAATTTATATTTCCTAGAGCTGATGTACAGGCTTGGGAATGATTCTTGTGTGGACATTATTGTCTTTTGTGCTAGCAGATTCTGCTATAACCAACAGTTTTCTTGCACCAAACCAATCTCTTAGAGATGGCGACACTCTTGTTTCTGCCAGTGGAAGCTTTGAATTAGGGTTCTTCAGTCCTCCTAGTTCAAGCAACCGTTACTTGGGAATATGGTACGCCAATTTTTCTCCAATCACAGCTGTATGGATAGCCAACAGAGAAGTTCCATTGGTAAACCATTTTGGAGTCTTGAATTTGACTAAACAAGGGACTCTTACCATCCTGGATGAAAAGGGTAAGACCCTTTGGTCATCTGAGAAGCCGAAAGCCACAAAGAATCCGGTTCTGCAGCTTCTGGATTCTGGCAATGCTGTTGTCCAGGAAGAATCGGACAGCAGTTCAGGGAACTATTCATGGCAGAGTTTTGACTATCCTTCTGACACCCTGTTAAGGGAAATGAAGCTCGGGAGGAACTTTGTTACTGGCCTTGACTGGTTGATTTCTTCCTGGAAAAGTTCAGATGATCCTGCTAGAGGAGAATTTTCCGCTTGGATAGATCCTAAAGGCTACCCACAACATGTTGTTAGGAGAGGAAATGCCACTCATTACAGGGGAGGATCATGGAATGGAGTTAGTTTCACTGGCACTCCTGAGCAGCGGCAAGTTTATGAGCTCCTCAAGTATGAGTTTGAGTTCAACAAGAATGAGGTATATTATAAATGGGAGCCATCAAGTTCGTTGATTTCACGATTGGTGATGAATCAGTCAGGCTTTCTGGAGAGGTTTTTTTGGATTCCGCAGTCCAAAGTTTGGACTTCCGTGTATCATGAACCTGTTGATCAGTGCGACTTTTATGCAGTATGTGGTGCATATGCTATCTGCAATGTAAAGGGCTCCAAACCCTTGTGTGGTTGCTTGGAAGGCTTTGGACCGAAGTACCCGAAAGAGTGGAAGGATTCAAAGTGGTCCAGTGGTTGCTCAAGAAAAGTTGAACTGAATTGTGCAAATGATGTTTTCAGGCAATACATGGGGCTCAAATTGCCAGACACGTCGACTGTTTGGTTTAACATGAGTATGAGTCTAGTGGAGTGCAAAGAGAAGTGTGCGAGGAACTGCTCGTGTACTGCATATGCAAAGTCTAATATCAGTGATGGCGGAAGTGGATGCTTGCTTTGGTTTACTGACCTAATTGATATGAAGGTACTCGGAGAAAGTGGCCAGGATCTCTTTATCCGGATGAGTTACTCAAAAGGCTTAAGCTCTCGTAAGTAGACTTCTTGCTTTTGATATTGTTCCTGTTATTGAATGGATCTGTTGCAACGAACTAAATGTTAGGAACATTCTCATGGTATTACTATTACAGGTCCTTGGTTCAGCAAGAAGGTATTGGCAGCTATTATATGTTCCATGTCTGTGATTATGGTTTTGGCAGGTTCAATCATTTACTATCAGAAGAAACTTCGGGACAAAGGTAACATGCTAAGCAAAACCAATTTCATTTGTGTTCAGCATCGGGTGATAGGTTCAAGGTTTTGTTTTCCTAATATTCTGATTAGTTCTTGACTCCTAATATATTAAGGAGGAGAAGATGAGATTGAGTTACAGGTATTTAGTTTAACCCAGTTAGCAAAAGCGACTGATAACTTCTCCAACAACAGCATGCTGGGAAAAGGAGGCTTCGGTCCCGTTTACAAGGTATGCAGCAGCATGTTTTCTGGCAATATGAGCAGTCCATTTTTCAATGTAGAAGATAATTCTTAAATATGATTTCCAGGGTATATTACCTGACAAGCAGGAAATAGCAGTCAAAAGGCTTTCAAGAACTTCAGGACAAGGAATGGTTGAACTGAAAAATGAAGTAAAATTGATAGCAAAGCTTCAGCACCGTAATCTTGTAAAGCTTCTTGGTTGCTGCATTCATGGAGATGAGAAGCTTTTAGTCTATGAGTATATGCCAAACAAAAGCTTGGATCACTTCATCTTTGGTATGGTTCTCAACCCTACAAAGCTTTATTATGATAACAGCATATAAGTTGATTCTAAAGTGCATTTCGATAATCACCTGGAAAGTAATATAGTGAGGAATTGTAGCAGATCAAACAAGAAGCACATTATTAGACTGGCCTAAGCGGATGCAGATCGTCATTGGGATAGCTCGAGGACTTCTCTACTTGCATCAAGATTCTAGACTTCGGATTATCCACAGAGACCTCAAAGCTAGCAATATTTTGCTTGACAAAGATATGAACCCAAAAATCTCAGACTTTGGTATGGCTAGATCATTTTGGGCTGATCAGACTGAGGCTAACACAAACAAAGTTGTGGGAACTTAGTAAGTAGAGGGCCCAACTCAGATGCTTGACTACTTAACTACTTCAACAATCTACTAAATCTTTTTTCGGTTTTACACTTTCCAGCGGTTATATGTCTCCGGAGTATGCAGTGGATGGACTGTTCTCGCTCAAATCAGATGTCTTTAGCTTTGGTGTTCTGGTGCTAGAGCTTATAAGCGGCAAAAAGAACAGAGGGTTCAAACATCCAGAACACGACCACAATCTTCTAGGACATGTAAGCATACGCAAAGTATCAGCATTATATTGATTTTTGTGAAATATGTGACATGAATTTTACACATATACTCATGTCTTAATGTTTCAGGCTTGGACCCTATGGATGGAAGACAGGGTTATAGGACTAATTGACAGCAAGTTAAGAGAAACTTGTCTTGTGTCTGAAGTTCTAAGATGTATTCATGTGGCTCTGTTATGTGTTCAGCAAAGACCGGAAGACAGGCCAAGCATGTCTTCTGTAGTAGTAATGTTGGGCAGCGAAACACCATTGCCAAAACCAAGGCAGCCTGGTTTCTTCCAGGCTAGGAATCTGCCGGAAGCAGATTCTTCATCAAGCAAGCATGAATCTGTGTCGACAAATGAACTGAGCATCTCAGCGTTTGAGCCACGATGAAGGAATGAATAATAAAACCAGGAATTAGAGTAAAAGTTGGGGTATCTATTGTGTAAAACTTTGAAGACTAAGTATGTATTTACTGTTCCAAATTGTTGTCTGAAATATTGTGTATAGAATAAGGAAATCTGAATTTTTTTCTTTCACTCGAAAAAGTTGGGTTTCGGATAAACTTGAGGGGGCTCACCAGGTAGCTTCTTGGAGAAGTTTCACAAAAAGCGTTGCCCTTTTTTCCTTTTTTTTTTTTTTTTAAAATCAAGCTCCCCTTTTTTTCCGTCAAAGGCAACCATGGCAGAAAACACTGTTGCTCAAAATCGGCAGCGATAGTACAAAATCCATATTTTCAGTCACATGAGATTGGAGGAACAACAACAAAAATTGAGTTTGAATCAGCAGACTTCTGCAAGTTATCTCCGAAATGGAGGAAAACTTGGGCCTTACTGAATGCAGAGAAATGAGTTTACTGCTCCTCTAAAGATATCAGGAGAATGAGTTGGTTGCGTGCCACAGCTGGGGCTATCTGATAACCAAATGCTTCATTCTCCATATAAGGGAAAAAAAAAATCCAACTCAATTCCCTTCAAGCTGAGGAATGTCTAGTTTAACTGTTGGTCATTATTTGGTTCAATCATCAAGTTTGTCATTGTTATGGAGTTACTTGGATAGCATGTTAGATCCTCTAGCTCTGTTCTCAAATTCAACTGTTATAAACGAGCTGCATTTCTAATGAGATTCCGAACATTTTATTGTTCTTCTTCTAGGCATGATAAAATCTTGCCACATTTTGCAACTACAAGGCTTCAAATTTCCATCACCTTCCATTTTTCAATTCATTTAAAGCAATAAACAAACAACAGGAGGAATTTACAGTACAAATACATTTGCAAACTCTACCTGGGTTTAACCAGGGTTAACGTTAACTCATTTGTCGAGAAGGCTTCAACATTGCTCGTTGAAGGATCATCATCAACAAAACTCCCCTCTTCGACTATCTAGATACGCGTCATAACTAGCCACCTAAGTCTCCCATTAACATAGGAGTGAACTATGTAGGCTTTCATTCCGCATCACACTCGGGTACATTGGAAGCTTGTGATTTAAATCCAAGTTGGACCCTAATAACTAAAATCAATCATCTCTCTTGTTTGACATTTAACACATGCATGCACTTTTAAGATACTAATAATTGGTTTTCACTTGTTTTAAACTTGTTTCAGATGAGTTAGGTGCCTAATTTCTTCCCAACTCCCACCTAATCCCCAGTCCCAAAATCTCCAATTTTTCCAAAGATTCACCTTTTTTATTGTCAAATTGGATTTTTTTTCTTGGTTTTTACACATTTTTCAAACTAAGGTGGAGACTCTACTTTTATAAACCCTATTGTGAGGATCCACATGAGTTTGTGCCAATAATTGCACCTGTGTCTAAGGGGCCAACGAGGTTAAGGCTGCTTGTAGTGGTTGTAAAGGCTTTCCTAGTATTTCCTCTATATTAAATGTTGAGGTAAGTAAATCTCAAGTTATTTCCCTCAGATAAGTTTTATTAAGCAAAGAAAGCAAGCTAAGTAAGGTTAAATTGAGTTCCAAAAAGTAATTGGCACCTAAAGGGCAAAAAAGGCAAGATGGTAATTTTGGCCCAAGTCAATGGCATGACCATAATTTTGGTAAAATTAGGTTCATGCAAGTGTTTTGAGCTAGTTGATTTAAGACCATAAGTGGTTATAGCCATTTGAACCAAAAACGAAAGTTAAGGGTGAAAAATGCATTAAGTAAGAAATTGAGCTATTATGCTTTATAATGTCTTAAGTGGCCTAAGGAAAAGTGTTTGCGTAAGAAAAAAACATTTCTTTGGGACCAAGGAGTGATGGTGTGGGGAGTGTTTAAGTGGCCTAAGTGATTCAAAGTTAAGTTTGAGGGCCAAGGTGATAAGTGGAAGAGAGTTGGGCTAAGTTGGTTATAAATGGAGGAGATAGAACTGTTCATCATCTCCCCCATCCACCATTTTCGTAGCTCCCCTTCCTCCACAGCTCTCTACCTCTAAACCTTCCAAATCACTTAAGTTTCCATGGAAATTGAAGGTCCTGAAGCTATCCTAATGAGCCCTTGGCTCGTTTTTTGTGAAATTAGTGCATTTGGAGTGATTCTTGCAAGTTTTTGGTTCAAACCCAAAGGTAAACGACTTTGATCCTTGTGGGTTAGTTCGAAACTTGTTAAATGGTTAGAAATGGTCTTAACTTCATGCTCTTGGTGTCCAATTTAGTTGATTTGAAGCTTGGAACTCAAAGGAAGTCGTTGGAGCTCGAATGTGCTCATTTGCTTGTTTCTTGCTTTCAAGATGATATGAGGTAAGGGATTTAAGTTAATTAAGCTCAAATAATGCATAGAAGTGTAGTATTATGAATGGGAATGAAGTAAAAACAAGACCCATGTGAATTGGCCTTGGGATGGGAAAGTTTGAGCAAGTTTTGTGCAAAATCGCACGCTATCGCGCAGTGCTGTAAATGCATTCGCGACGTGTCGCCGGTGGAGACGTCATTTGGAGACCGGTGATGCGAATTGGAGACGCATCACCGATAAACATCTGGATACCCGAGCATCGATGCCTTTGGCGACGCGTCGCCGACGTTGCCGCCAAGGCATTAGCCCCTCAAGCTCGGGGCATCCTAAGAGTGTCTCAAACTCCTGGTTATTATCCCTAGGATAATTTAAGATATTTCGTAGCCTCAGTTGGGTCTAAAACTCATTCCTAAGTTGGGAATTATGCATTATTTAGGTGGTAGCTAAGTAGTGTGGTTAAGGTAGGGTAAGGAATGGTGGCTAAGGAAGTTAGAGTGCTCAAGTTGCCAAGTGAGTACTAAGGGGATTAAGGCGGGTTTCAAACTCTTCATTGCCCTAAGTGGGAGGTCTTAGACCTTCAGGCAATAAAAAGAAAACCTAAGAGGATCCCAACAAAACTTTATGGTTTGGTAAGTAAGCCACTAAGGAGCCCTGAGCTAAGCTCGAAGAGCTTGGTAAGTTGAACCACATAAGGCAGCTACCCTACACAATAAGTTATGGGAAGAGATGGGTAAGGAAGGAGTCAGAGGTGACTTACTCTAAATAGCCCGTCAAGGCAGGCAAGGTTTGAGTAAGTGACAACTTACTCTAAGGCGCCCGTAAGAGGACTTCATGGGGTTAGTTAAGTACTAGCATAGGAAACGAGGGCCAATATCCAAGTACCCTAGCCGTAAGAGCTCACGGCAAGTCTAGCACCTACGGGTGTAAGGAAGTCCGAGGCGCACGCACATGCGCATATTTCATCCATCCGTCCATCCATCCATCATTTACATTATTTGTTGTTTTTTCCTTGTTTCTAATTACACTGGTTGCTTGCTTGTTTTGTTTGCATTTTATTTGTAGGCATATATTTGTATGCTTGCATTGTTTTTCCCTGCAAATACTAAATCCCTTACTGAGTACTTTAGAGTACTCACCCCTTAAGTGTTGTGTAAGTATCAAACGGACTAGTCGGGCTTAACAGTTGATAAAGGGCAGCTGTTAAACCCGACTAGCCCGTTTGATACCTGCACAACACTTAAGGGGTGAGTACTTTAAAGTACGCAGTAAGGTATTTTCTAAGTAGGAAACTCCAAGTTTCTGAGTTACTTATGGTATAAGCTAGTACTGACCAAAGCATTTGCCTTACAGTTTGAGGCTAAGTGAGTACAAGGAAAGCGTTGCTCATCACTTGAAGCTAGCTTGCTTGGGTGAAGAGCTAAGGATGGATCTTAGTAGACATAAGTTGCTTCTTTTAAATGTATGGTAATTTCATACATAGATCGCCTCTACTAGTGTCCATTGGTGCGTATAACACTAAGGTTACTTTTGGGTGCATATAACACTAAGGTTACTTTTGGGCGCATATTTCTTGTTAATTGCCACGGCACTGTTTTAAATGATGTTTTAATTTAATTGTTATTGCATAGCCAGGACAATGCATGCATATTTCTTATGCAGGGTAGGCTAAGTAACTAGTTGCACGTAATGATTCGAGATACTTCACGAGTAATAATTAGCCAATTGTAACTTAAGTGGGATCATAGTTCCCAAAGAGCCTACCAGTGTTAGTCATTTAGGGCACTGGGGCCCTGTTCCGCCACAATGATGACTCTACTGGGGAGTGTTTTAAATTGAAAATAAGATGATTGAACTCTAAAACTTGTTTAAAACAAGTTTGAAAACCAATTGTTTGTGTGTTTCGCACAGTGTTTGCTAAGCATGTTGTTTAGTAACACTGTGTTTGACATGCATATGTTTTGCATCGGGACTATACTATTCATGCATGTGTGTGTATATTTTTAGCCTCGGAGACCATCAAGCATAGAACTCTAGTCCTCCTAATGCATCTATGTTCAGGTTCCAACTCTACGGTGTTTAAAAACATGATGGTGTAGCTTGATCAATGTGGTGTTCCTCGTACCCAATATTGGGAGGTATATGCACATAATAGTTGATTGAGGACCTTTGGCCCACATTTCTCACTCTCATGTACATAATGGCCTTAAAACCAACCCAAAGGTACCTGGTTGCTTTTATGGTGTATTGTTCATCTCGATGTTTGTCTTGCATTCTATATCGCCCCACAAAGTGTATTGAAATGATCATACATGAATGAGATATTCACACACTCAAGCTAAACTAATTGTGTACTTAAAACTTAAAAGACTTAGACATGGGCTCAAGTTCAAGCACTATAGTCTAGTTACTTAGAGTTTGCTTAGGTTTAGATAGTTCACACCAATTTTAGGATCTCTTAAAATCATCTTATGCTAGTCGTTGCCTAGGTAGTTAACCTATTTCATTAATAATATGAAATTTTGTTTTAGAAGAGAGAAATAATATGAAAAAGTTAATAATATACGATTAAAACTATAATTTTATTGATAAAAATGGGGTTTAATGACTAATAAATAAATAAAAAGTAAAAAAATTATCTTCAGGCTAAGAAAGCAAATACAAAGATTTTAGGAATTAAAGGCTTAACCATTAATTTAATAAAGGAAAAAAAGAAAATAAATAAAAATACTGGCTAAAACAAATCAGCTCAAACCATACAAAAAAAGTAAACAACTTATAGTGACTAAGTTTTTGTTTTAAAAAATAGTAATAAAAAAAAAGGTTAAATAAAATCATTATGGTTGATTAAAAAAATAAAACAAACAAAACATGGCTACTAAGATTTTGATTTAGAAGACAATAAATAAAAAAAAATAGAGATCAAGAGGACAAATGAAGATGTTTTGTGACCCACACATCATAGCAAATATTTTTTAATAAATTTTAAAAGTAAATAAATTAAAATTTCTCATCAATAAATTCAAGATAATCAATTAAAATTTCTATATTTCAAATTTGAGTTTGGCTCCCTTCATCTTATATTTATGTCATTAAAATAATTAATTATGATTAAAACATAATACTGTGAAACAAAACAAGATATATGCTTTGAAACAATGCATATTTTTTTAATTAAAAAATTCCCTAAAAATTTTTATTTCTTATTAACTCAAACTCTAATTTTTAATATTGATAAAAAATTTATCTAGAAAAAATTACTTTCAATTTTAACAATTATGGGCCAAATTACTTTATGAAACTATAGAGTTTAAAGTACATAATTGAAGCTGCAAAAACATAAATCGTCAATAAAGATTAAAAAATGGCTGAAATACAAAACTATGTTCAATATATGTTAATTAATTAACAATTTAACCATTAACTTAATAAACAAAAGAAAAGAAGGAAAAAAACAGACTAAAGTTGAATAAACCAGAACCAGAAAAAAAGTAGGGGAATTATAATAATTAAAATTTTATTTTAGAAAACAACAATAAAAAAAATCAATAAAAGAAAGTTAGGATCAAGACAAAAAAAAAAAAAGAAAAAACTTTAGGTATTAAGGATTTAAAAATTGACATAATAAAGATAAAAAAAAAATTAACTAAAAAATAAATAAATTATGTTCACCAATATTTTACTTTAGGACATAGCACATAAAACAACGAAAAAAAGAACTTGGGGACTAAGAGAGCAAATAGTAGATCTAATTAAATAGCTATAAAATATGGAGACCAAAATGTAACATATACATAACTAAGAGCCTAAAATGAAAAAAATTAGAAAGTTAAGGACTGAAACCGCATTTTAACCAAAACAACACATGAAATAGACTAAAACTGTAAAAATTGCAACATAGGCCCTCATAAATACGATCACACTACAAAAAGAGGATCTTGCCGAACTGTTCATCTACAATAATTGCTATTAATGAACAGGGAAATCTTCTCCTCTTTTGGAATATAGTATAATTGCACTTGGAGAAAGTTGATGCTAACTGGCTAGAGCGCAAAAGATGGTTTAAAAATTGGCAAAATATATAAGTTGCTGATTCACAAAGGTTGCGGATTTACAATGGCAATATTAACTTCTGTATATGAGCCAATTTATTTTAACTTAAATCAATTTAATTTAAAATATATATTTTTATTTTTACATTTTCTATCTGAAATTTTTTATTTAGCAGTTAATATTATGTAAGTGTAATAATTTATTGGAAAATATAAATTTTATAATCTTATTAATTTTTATAAATTTTTTTAATGCCTAAAAATAAAAAATTCATAAAAATTTAATAACAACATGAAAATTCACTTTCAAATGGGTTATTACATCAAATTAAATTAATATTAGGAAAAAATATATGAAAATAAAAATAAGTCATTTTAAATTAAGTTGACTTGAGTTAAAACAAATTCTCTAGACAAATATAATTTGCTCTCTCCATTTTCTAATTAATTATAGTTAAGCACCCCAATTGTTCTTAGTCATCCAAGTGGCAGGAAAACACATTAAGAGTTGAAATGGAAAACGCGTTAAAAGAAGATCTGGCGGTCAGCCACACCGGTGAATACTTGTTTTATTCAAGAATGAATTTTTTTTTTATAAAAGTCAAAATGGAAGCATAATTTTTAATATTTTTCTTTTTTTTTTTGGCATCTGATGTAACTGGAAAAGGCTAATTTCTTAACAATTAATGCTATGTAGACGGAAGTGAAGACTTTTCCAAATGAATCTTTTTAAGTGTTCATAGTGGTGAAATCACATCCATGTCATATTTAAGTTGCCTAAGACATTTTCACTCAGACCAACTCATACTAGTATCGGAGCATTTATTTCTTTTTTAATTTACATGAGGGTAATATGATAAATTAAATAGTAAAAATTTTATAAAAAAAAAAAAGAAACCCTTCATACTTTTTGGAACGGAAAAAAAAAACATTTTATTATACAAGCGATTTATCTCACATAATAGGTGAATCCCAAATCTTATATTTGTACCTTGTCCAATCTCATCTTTTTTTCCCCTTGGTTGATAAGTAATTTTTGTTGTACTATGTTTCTTGTTAAAAATGAAACCCCTTTGGATAATTTGAAGGACGGGCCAGATATCATTTCCTATGTTAACCGATTAAGATGGGTTATTGAATTGGTGAACATATACAGAACCTTTTGATTTGTTTCTCAAGTTTTCATGGTATCTTAATAATGTTCCAATCCGACCTGCCATGTCCAACTTTCTTGCACATGTGCTGGTCGATACTGCTTAAAGCTTCAAAATGATTGCACTGTGGATGCTCATGGTCTTACGGGTAGCAAATCCTGCTACAATCAGCGACTTCGTTGCAGTAGACCAATCTCTGAGAGATGGAGACAACCATGTTTCAGCCGGTGGAGGCTTCGAGTTCGGATTCTTCAGTTTAGGTAACTCACCCAATCGTTTTGTAGGAGTATGGTACCGAAATGTGTCTCAGTTCACCGCAGCCTGGGTGGCCAACAGAGAAGCTCCACTGTCCAACCGTCTTGGAGTTCTGAACTTCACATATCAAGGGTCTCTTGTCCTCTTTGATGACCAAGGACGGGCAGTTTGGTCCTCCAACAACTCGAAAACCGTCCAAGGTGCTCCAGTTCTGCAGCTCCTGGGCACAGGAAATGTTATTGTTAGAGCGAGGGAGGAGAGCAATTCGGAGGATTTTTCATGGCAGAGCTTTCGGTGCCCTACTGATACTTTACTATCCAACATGAAGCTTGGGAAAAGTTTTGTTACCGGCCAGGATTGGCATTTGTCATCTTTGAAGAGCGCAGATGATCCGGCTCCATGTGACTTTTCGGCTTGGATTGATCCTAGCGGTGTGTATGGCAGCTGCATTAGCTTTAACAATACTGTGATGTGTGGTTGCTAGGAAGGTTTCGAACCAAAGAACCTGAATGATTGGAAAGCCTCGAAATGGTCAGCCGGTTGCTCGAGAAAGATTGAGTTGAACTGCAGTGAGGCTGCGTTTGGGCAGTTCACGGGGTTGAAGTTGCCTGATACTTCAAGTTCTTGGTTTAATAGGAGCATGAGCCATCCTGAATGTAAACAAATGTGCGCTAGGAACTGCTCATGCACAGCCTACGCAAATTCAGATATCAGGAATGGAGGGAGTGGATGCTTGCTTTGGTTTGGTGATCTAATTGACATCAGGACATTCACACAAGGGGGCTAGGACCTTTATGTGTGAATAGCGAATCTGACAGGCATCGTTCTTACTTCTTAGGTCTCATTGCAATTTTGGTCTATCAAAAGATGTTACATATGTTCCTAGGTGAAGCTGATTAAAACCAAATTTTGTTATCTCAGGTCACAGTTCCCGTTCTGCTTTCAACAAGAAGAAGGAAATTCCAACTATTATTGGTTCTGCAATTGCGCTTATCATTTTGGTGGTGTTGATTTTCTATTTCACCAGTACACTTGCAAAACAAGGTAATCATTTCACTCATGTCTGCAAAATATGGATCATATTGAAGTTGGGAGATTCTGCAACATGACCTTTTCTTCTAATATGATTTGTTCTTTACTTTCCCTCATAAAAATTACTATAATAGAAGAAGATGACGAGTTTGAGTTGCCCATATTCAATTTTGGCACGATATCAAAAGCAGCAGATAACTTCTCTGATGCAAACATGCTAGGAAAAGGTGGTTTTGGACCTATGTACAAGGTGTGTAGCGATATATGCTAACTTAGAACTGAACAAGAAACCCAACAGAAAGAAACTAATGCCTACTGATGATGATCTGCTAGGGTACCTTACCGGACAAGCAAGAAATAGCAATGAAGAGGAGAAACCCAATAGAAAGAAACTAATGCCTACTGATGATGATCTGCTAGGGTACCTTACCGGACAAGCAAGAAATAGCAGTGAAGAGGCCTTCAAAAACCTCAGGACAAGGACTGGAGGAGCTGAAAAATGAGGTCAAGCCCGCAATCTTGTAAAGCTTATCGGTTGCTGCATCCAAGGGGAAGAAAAGCTTTTGGTCTATGAGTATTTGCTGAACAGAAGTTTGGATAATTTTATTGTTGGTTCGGCCCTCTAACCTCTTGCAAAATGAACTCTCATAACTTTCTTTGAAGTTGTCTTGTGAGACAATGTTTCTCAATTGGCCAGATGAAAGGGGCAGCCTGCTAGATTGGCCTAGGCGGATGCACATCATCGATGGCATTGCGCGAGGACTTCTTCATCTGCATCATGACTCGAGGCTTAGGATCATTCACAGAGACCTAAAAGCCAGCATTGTGTTGCTTGACAACGATATGAACCCAAAAATCTTGGATTTTTGCATGGCTAGAATAATCTAGGGTGACCAAACTGAGGCAAACGCAAAGTTGTAGGAACCTTGTAAGTAGCCTAAACCTTATGCTCTTATGCCAACTTCTTTGATAAATCCCTCACTAGTCTCCCATTTAATTCATATGCGAAAAAAGCAGCGGCTATATGCCACCGGAATAGGCAGTGCATGGACACTTCTCACTGAAATCGGATGTGTTCGGGTTCAGTGTCATAGTGCTAGAGCTTATAAGTGGGAGAAAGAACAGAGGATTCCACCATCCTGATCATGGCCATAACCTTCTTGGACATGTAAGTTGAATTGAAAGACACACGGACTCAAACAAAATCTGACCAAACAACCACTAGTAGCTACCTTTTCTTAAGAACATAAGAAGACTAAAGTAGTGCTTGTGCCCTTTTGTCCTAGGCCTGGAATCTATGGGTGGAAGAGAGGCCAATGGAGATGGTCGAAACTCTGCTAAGGGATCCATCGTTTGAGCGAGAGATTCAAAGATGCATTCATGTGGGATATGTGTTCAACAACAAGGCGAGGACAGACCAAATATGTCAGCTGTGGTGCTGATGTTGGGCAGTGACTCCCCACTGCCTGAGGCAAGGAACCCTGGTTTCTACTTCACAGCAAAGCAAGTGACTGAACCATTAGAGTCCACTCCGTCTCAGAAAATAAAATGACCATATCAACGTTTGAGGCAAGATAAGGGGAATGTATCAAAGAATCAGAACCAATGTCTTATATCCAACTCTGACTTCACCATAAGACCTTTTATTTTTTCAGCTGGCAAACAAAAACTAATCAGAAACTTTGTAATACTTTTGCTTGCTGTGCGTATGTAATACGCCCAGGATAGGTACATGTTATATAGAGCATCCGGCGAGATGAAGAAGAGTTTTCATTTGAAAGCTTCATGTTCACATATTCTGTGCCAATGTGACAAAAAATAAAAAAAAACAAGCTGTAACTTGTTTGATTCATTAATTCTTTAATGTTTTTTTCCCTCGGCTCTCATCAAACTTTAAAATATACTCCATCTGTCCCAAATTTTTTTGCATCATTCTCTATCCACACCTGTTAATCTATAATTTTTTTTATCTTCAATATATTAATAGATAATTGTTATGAGTTCAACCACCCAAGGACATGGCTAATATGTCAACTATTGTGATGATGTTGGGTAGTGATTTTCCAATGGCTGAGCCAAGGAAATCCTGGTTTCCACTTCACAACAAGGAGGGTCGTTGGGTCCTCTTTGGAAAACACATAAATGATGTTTTTTTTTATTGGATTGAATCTTGAATTGTTTGGTTGGTTTGGTTAGATGGGACAAGCAAAAGTTAAGGAAAACATTGTGCTAATTTTGCTTGCTTAGCGCGTGTAAGAAGAAAAAAATTTGTTCATTTTCATGTTCACATATTTTTTAATACTAGTTATTGACGGTGTATGTAATTAGTGTAAATTTATGTAACATTTTAATATTAAAAATATATTAATTTTTTTTATTAATTAAATACTCCTTTAGTTTTATATTCTTTAAAACACTTTTCTTTTTGGGACGTTCTAAATTCTTCAAAACATTTCCTTATTTAGTAAACCTTTCTCATGTCATTTACTATTATGCCCCATTTTATCGTCTAGCTCACTCACTCTCTCTCTCACTCTCTCTCTCTCTCTCTCTCTCTCTCCATTTCATCTCAACTCGCAATCTTCCTTACATCTGCTGCGATTTCAGTCGAGAACGGTGAGGCTGTGATATTTGCTGCATGTCTGCGATTGAGGTGAAGAGGCCATAAGTCAAGGAATGGAGGTTCAGCGAGGTCGACATTAGGGCAGAGGCGACCAAAGACGGAGACGACGGAGGGAGGTGGCCAAAGACAGAGACGACAAATGGACAGAGATCGACGTGAAGCGGTGGGTCATTGACGCAACAAACGAGATCGACTTGATGGAGATTGATGCGAAGCGGCTTAAGGTTGACGCGATGACTAAGATTGATGGATGAGATTGATGCGATGAAGAATGATGTGAATGGATGAGAGAAACAGATCGATTCAAGCAAATCGGAAGCAATGGATGAGATCGGGGCTTGATTTGAGCAAATCGGCAGATCGGGGCAACAAAGATGAGGCAAATCATTGGTGGCGGTAGGTCGAAGACAAGGGTGGAGATGGAAGCTTGGCCAGGTGGAGATGGAAGGTTGAGGGCGGGGCGTAGACGAAAGGTTAAAGGCAAGGCAGAGGTGGAAGGTCAAAGGCAGGGTAGAGAAGAAGGCTGAGGGGCTGCCGGAGATAAAGGTCAAAGATGAAAAGAAGAGGCAAATAGTATTTTGCTTTGGCATGCGTGCTAAAACCGTTTGTTTCAAACAACACGGAATGGAGGGAGTAGTATTTAATAATATATTTAAAAATTAAAATTTTTTAATAAATTTATAAAACAAAATACAATAGGCACAAAACAGAAAAAAAGAAAAAGTAGATACCATAGGTATAAAAAAGTAAAATTTAATGTTAAATATACCATTATTTTTATTTAAAGTAAAACACATACTACTATATTTTATCCAAGTTAAAAAAATTGTAGACATAATAGAATAAATTTTGTAGAAAGTTCCTAACATTTAGTTAGGCTTTCTTTTCATTCTTAACCTGTTAGTATTCTCTTTTAGTTGAAAAATCTTTAAAATATTTTATATTAGTCCCAATTGAATGAAATCTATTAATTCAGAGTAATTGTGTCTATGTAACATCAATTTTTTAAAATTATTTTAAACTATGTGATAATTTCTCTCTTAGAAATTTCAACTGGGAAATAATATTTTTATAATTAAATAAAATCTTGCATTATCAATTTTTTTTCCCATATGTGAAATAGTTATTGTGTACTATATATGCACTTATTATGTAACAAATTTGATTGGGTTAACAAATTGAATCTACAAGCCCAAATTAAAATATTTTTAATTGTCTTAGAATGAAAAGACAATAGAAAAAAATGTATGATAAAATTTAGCTTAAATAAATCATAGATATTGAAGGAGATTAATATTTTTAATTAATTTGATTGTACATTTTATCTAAGTTAAAAGCAAACAAATTGAAGATTATATTTGAGGTAATTTTCATGGGGCATCTTATATCTAATTTTCTTTTTGGTTTCATCTTGAATGTACGTACTAATTAAATAGATAAATAAAAGATTTATCCATGAATATACTTTTAAGTATTAATAAAAATATTTTATTGAAGTTAAAAAAAATAATGAAATCGATCAAATTTTGTGCTTAAGGTTTTTTTAATAATAATATGAAATAAAGAAGAAGCTTCTTGCAAAATTAAACTTTAACACTTGAATGGTGGATAAAAATGTAATTTGATAATTTAATGAAAAATTTTAAACATTTAGCATCTAATATGTTAAAAATAGGATTTTCCAATGGGCGATTGCATTAGACTGTTGGATAGTGTGAACAAACTTTTTTACATATTAAACTTTAAGGGAAAAAAGATTATTTGACATTTGTATAACTTCATTATTTTTATAATATAAGATAAGGTAATTAGAAATTTTTGTTGCTTCAAACCTCTTTACTAGAATTTTATAAGATTTTGTTCTTCTTGAAGAACAAGCTCAAACTTATTAATTTAATGAGGACAGCTTCTAAAGAAATGGGAAATTTTCTTGAAGTAAAGAAACAGAATAAGGTTACTTACAAGCTACTACAGTAATGCATCCTCATTTGTTAAACTGTGCTACTGCTAATTTGTAGGTATTTAAATTCGAAACGTCTCACAAACTATTCTTTTTTCTTTTCTTTTTCCTAGAACTCAGATATATTATGTAGATAATTAAACTCAAATAAGGTATTAAGGTGCCTATTGTAGTGAAATTTTGAAACCACTATTCCGCAAGTGCACGGTGGACGTGTAGATGGGGTGAGTGAGTATCATTCCCACGATGATTGATTTATATTATTTGCTAATTACTACTACCTTGAGACTCATTTTAGCTAAACAAGCAAAATTGATGATTTACTTACTATGAAAATAACTAAGTTTGCAACTCTACTTAAATTACTACTAAATAAGAACAATAAACACAATGCAAATTAGAGGTTTTTTAGTGAATTAACAAAACACACTTCCTATGATTTTCACTATTTGACTTGGTTAGCTAGTCAATTAAGGCTAATAGTTTGGTTTTTCTACTTGTTAGTGAAGTTAACTAATTGGGCCTTACTTTCCTAAGTGAAAGGGTCACTCTGTCAAACTTATACTAAAATATACTCTCATTCAAATTGCTAGTTCAAGAGGGGCATTACAAGTTCAATTTACCTTTACCTAGTGTCCTAGATTAGTCTCCCAACAAGCCCATGGCCACTACACTCTTCTCCTAATTCTAATTCCTTTTAATCTTTTCTAAGAGTTTAAAAGAAATCTAAGGTGCAATTGATTAGGGCCCTTAATCAATCAACACAACAATAAGCTCAACGAGAAGAGTAAACAATAAATGGAGAAAAACCAAAGTCAAATAGCCATTAATCCAACCAACATAACCAATTCAAGTAGCTACAACCATTGAAAGTGTGGAGAAAACTACTTCATAATCAAACTAAACATAAACATAAAAATACATAAAAGAGCATCCATGTCTAAATACAAGATAAAAGAAGGAATAAGGAACCCAATAGACTCTAAATGCTTGATTCCTCAATGCTCCTCCAAGTCTTCAAGTCCTCCAAGCCTTCTCCAAGTAAGAATCCATAAATGCTCTCAAGGAAGATGAAGAAATGCAAGAAATGGTGATGAAAAACCTAAGTCTAAGATGAGAAGATAAAGATGAAGCTCATTTCTTTTTTATAGGTTCCAGATTCTTCTACCCCTTGGAGATGTCCTTTTCACTCATCAAACCATTTGGATAGAAATTCTTGGTCAATAGCAAGCATGAGTTCAAATTTGATGTAGAGGACCACTTTCCCAAGTTACTGGCGCCTAGGCCTCAGGACGGGGTGACTGGGCGCCTAAGCCTCCAGGCTCGAAGGTGCTCTGGCGCCTAGGCCCCAGGATGGGGTGCTTGGGCGCCTAGGCCTCCAGGCTCGAAGGTGCTCTGGCGCTTAGGCCCCATGAGGGGGTGTTTGGGCTCCTAGGCCTCCAGGCTCATAGGTACCTAGGGCCTAGGCCTCTAGGGTGCGATTTTTAGGCAGTAAGCTTTTGTACTGTGGCGCCTAGGCATTGTTCTAGGGCATAGGCCTCACAGTTATAATTTTTGTTGACTTTTGCGTTCCCGTTTTTCGCTCTGCTTGTCCCAGTGCCATTCCAATGCTATGGTCCGCTTCTCCAACTTACAAAATGAAGGATCAAAGCAAGAATTGGCCAAAAATATTGAGTGGTAAAGTAGAAAATTGTGGTCAAAGTTGACAAACAGTTAACATGTTTGACCACAAAATTAACATTTATCACCTATTCCTATCTTAATGATCGAAGTTCAATCATGATTTAGGTCTAACGCTTGGTATTCAATGGGAAGTGAAAAATATATTTACAAACTCAATAAACCTAATAGAAAGGAACTTTTATTGTACAAAACAGGGCAAGCTTTTTTTTTTTTTTTTTTTTGTAGTTAAGAGAAGTGAAAATGGGTCAAGCTAAGCCCGTTTGACACTACTCAGGCTTAAACTTGAATTGTTTAAGCCCAATTTTTTAAGCTCGCCCCGCTCAAATGTCACATATAATTCTTTACTTTCAGAATTATAACTTAGATTAAAGATGGGATTGAATCTATAATTTTCTACATAGATAACAATAGAGAGTTAAAATGATAAATTCTATCAAAAACCCTTTACTGCTCTACCCTGATCTTATAAACTTCATAAAAGGAGCCATCTTTTTATTCAATACAAACAAACAAACTGGAGAATGAATTAGAGCAAGCCTAAATTGCCCACATGATTCAAACCTAAATCAAAGGTGACTGAGAACCTAAATCTGCCACATGATTTGAATTGTAACAATAGTAAACTTAGAGAAAACAACAGCCAGGAAAACACGAAAAAAACAAGGAACAGATCTAGAAATATGAACTACACTTTGTCCGTCAAGCCTAGGTTGGCTAGAATTACTTGAGGTGTCGATCTTGGAGCTGCAGCTCAACTGTCTATCATTGGGTAAACAAGGCTTGACCTTGGGTGGGGCTATCATCACGACATTGGCGCCGATCAACTCTTGTCATCATGTTGGCATTGATCTTAATGGTAGCTGACTAGGTGAGCGGGTTAGTCGAGTAAGACTGCATTAGGCTTGGCCGCTTAGGGGAATAAAGGAGTAAGGATTAGGACTTAGAAATTAGAACTTGGTGGGAGAAAAGGATAAAAGCTTAAGCCTATTAGGCCCATGAGCTTATAGGGTTGGGTTTCTTTAGGCTCGAGCTTGAGCTTGAATAAATCCAACTCAAAAAGCCTTAACTCAAGCTTGAGCTTGAGTTATTGGAAAAAAGCTTGAGTTATTGGAAAAAGGCCTAGCCTCTTTTCACCTGAACTAGTTACAAATTTTTCACATGAAATTTATATACAATTAGAGCTTAATTTTTTATTTCAGAAAACCTAGCAACACAACACCTTATTCTTTTTATTTCAGAAACCTACAATTTACTGATAAATATAAATAGACTTTTTGCATTGTCTAGTATTAACGTTTCAAATTTTAATTTAAATATAGTATTTTTATATCAATAAATTTAAATTACTTGGTAATAATTTGAATGTTTAATAATTCATTGTTAAAATTATAAAAGCTTTATGTCCATCTAAATAGGGGTGTAAAGGGGCCCTTAAGTTATCATTACTATCTAGGCGTGAGCTCAAATTTTTCGAGGTTGAATTTGAAGCTCAACCTTGACTTGAAAGCTTGCTAGGCTTGAATAAAGGGTCTTTTACTAAAGTTATTATGTTTAATTTAGAGATTTAAACCAATATCTCTTTGATTAGCTAAATAATTAAAGTATTACATGTGTTATTGAAGTCCCATTACATCCATTAACAAAAGGGGTTGAGTGCTTACTAGCTCAAACTCGACTCTTTAAGGTATTAAGCCTGCTTTTAATCTCGAGCTCGAGATTGATAAAACTCAAGTCTATAAGCATCAAATCATGTTTTAGCTAGAACTACTCGATAAATACCAGACCCATTTACCCACCTATATTTGAATATAAGATATTTTTACTCATATACATTACAAGATAAAATGTAGATCTCCAAAACATGATAGAAATGTCAAATTTGCCACCAATATTTTGGATTAGGAGCATATTTGTCATTATAGTTTTGTAAGGCCTAATTTCCCACTAATGTTTAAAAAATGACTCAAATATGCCATTACTCGTTAAAAAATAACGAAAAATGGTAAAAACATCATATTTTGAAATTTTGGGATTATTATGTATCTTTCAAAAAATATTAGGACCCTTGAGACTTTTGCCAAAAGAGGGTCTGATATTCGCTGTCAATGCTCCGACGTTGTCACTATCTCTATCACTAAAATCCTAGCCCTACCATTGTCTCCATTACCAAAGCCCCAAGCCTGTCATTGTCTCTACAACTAGTGCCCTAGCCCCGTTGCCATCTTCGTCATTAGTACCTCAGCCCCTTCACCGGCCTCTCCTCATGTCCAGCGTCTGATCTCCCTCCATCTTTAAGTCTATCTCCGCTGTTTGACTCCATATTGTATTGACAACTGAAGTTGAGATTGAAAATTTTCAGCTTGACAAAGATTGATTCAGGAATAAAAATGACAGATTAGAAAATGAGAGGAAAATTCAACGCAAAATTGGGCTATCATTAGCCGCCACCTTCCTTCTGTTTCCATTGTTCAATCTCCCTACTGACATTTGAGAGAGAGAAATTCTAACCACAAAGGTCTTTGAAGTTTGTTAGAACTTGCATTATCACCTTAGAATTTCAAAAATTATTACTTTTAATGTTTTTCGTTAGTTTTTTAATGGATAGTGGTATATCCGCTCCCAATTTGAAACTTTACTGGCATATTCGGCCCATTTTAAAACATTAGTGGGAGATTGGACAAAAAAAACTATAGTGCATATCCGCACACAACCTGAAACATCAATGGCAAATTTAAGAATTTTGCCTTCGAAATACCATGATTTTGATATCGCCTAAATGCACAATTAGTCCTCTAACTTTGCCAACTCGCATGAGTTAGTCCTTTAACGTTGAGTTAATATGACTTAGTCCTCAAAATTTACAAAATTATGCGACTTATATCTCAAACTTTTTAAATGTTGCAACTTAGTCATTCAACTGTCATAACAAACTACAACTTTAAGTCATAACTTTTAATCTTTTAGCAAAATAACCCTTCTATTTAGGAACTTCTATTATTAACAAACTCATGGGTTATTAAATTTTACTAAGTTGTTAAATACATAATTAACTAATTAAATAACTTACAAAATGATAATTAAAAAATATAAAATAATTTAAAAATTTTCTAATTATATAATAATTTATATTTTGCTTTTTTTAGAAGCTACTTTGATTGATTTACGAGAAAGAAAAAAAATTATTTTTTATGCACTCCACTATTATGTTGGTCAATTATTTTTTCTAAATATTTTTTTATCATGTTTTTCATAAAAAATGTGCAATATTAAGGAGCTATGAATTTAGGGATAAGTTTGGAAATTTTTTTTTAAAATAGATTTAATTTTGAAACAATTTTTCAAATTGATCTTTTTGGTATTAATATTTTGTGCTTTAGAATTAGTATACCACATCATCTTAAAACTAATTTATCCATTGCAATTCCCATGCTAATGTAGATGGTTGGATTATTATTATTTTTTGTATGAATAAGTGGCTAATAATGGGGAATTTATATTACTAAAAAAATAAGAAAAAAATAGGAAAAATAAATGATCAAAATAAAGATGGAGAAAAAAAAAAGGATTTTTTGGCTTTCTAGTTGGAACCCATCAAAAGAAAAAAAGTAGTCAATATTCTAATTAAGTGAAATCCATCCATTAAACTAGTTCTAGAGATTCAATGTTAATTTCATATTAGTAATTTTTATATTTCTTTCTTTTAAATTATACATACTATGATTTTGAAATTACAATTTTTCTATCACGGTCATTTTTTTTGGGTAAAGTGGACATATCTTTACGTTGATTTTTTTTTAATGGTTTATATAGCAGTTTTTTGTAGAATAAAAAAAAAGTTCAAAGACTTATTATAAGAGTTTTAACTAATACCTACATAAAAGTGGGTAAATTTTAGTATTTATTTTTAAATTTTTCTTTGGAAAATAAATGATAAAAATCCAAGGAAATCATAGTACTATCTTTATTAGCATGACAATTGCAAGAAATGAATTAGTTTTAAGATGATGTAGTATAGTAATTCTAAATCACAAAATATTAACACCAAAAAAATTAATTTAGAAAATTTCTTGAAAACTAAATCTACTTTAAAAAAATCCTCCAAAACGATCTCTAAATTCACAACTCCCTAATATTGTACATTTTGTATGAAAAAAGTGAAAAAAATATTTAGAAAAAAATAATTGATCAACATAATGGTTGAGTGCATAAATGATAATTTTTTTACTTTCCAATAGATCAACCAAATTAGTTTCTTATATATATATATATAGAAATTTTTTAAATTATTGTATATAATTTTTTTGCAACTCAACTATGCATAGACGAATGAATGGCGAGGTAAAGTGGAACAGCAGAGCTGAAAATGCCAACACCAAGATCCGGCCTTCCGAATTGATTTGCTCTCGCGGTAGTTCTTTTATTGTGCACATATGTCTAATTAGACATACTAACCTATCCCTTAATCTTCTATATATAAGGCATAAATCATCAAAAAAATTGACAAAAATACCCTTAGTTAAAATATTATTCTCTACAAAAATCCCTAACTTGCTATTGCTGTCTCCTCCGGTGCCGGCGTCAGTGCCGGAGCCGATGTCGCCACCGAACTGTCATACGTCACGATCTCACCGTATACGTCATATGCCATGTTTGAAAAAATTAAAAGTGTCTGAATGGATATCGAAAAGTGTCTAAAGAAATATTTAGAAGTATCTGATCAATACGTAGACAATTTACTCTCTTAAAAAATAACTAATTGAAACAATAAAAAGTATCTGAATGAATGTATAAAAGTGTCTAAAGAAATATTTAAAAGTGTCTACCCAATACGTAGACAATTTACTCTCTTAAAAAAACTAATTGAAACAATAAAAAGGTATCTGAATGAATGTATAAATGTGTCTAAAGAAAAGTAGCAAAATATCTAAAGCAATACAGAAATAATTTATTTTAATAATAAAAAAATATATACAAAATAATGAAAGAAGTGTCCAAATAGAAATTTAAAAGTGTTCAAATCAATATTTGAAAGTGTCTAAATAATCATTTAAAAAATTACATGGTTTCTTGGCGTGCGGCGATGGCTCGGATGGTAGAGATCGAAGGCGATTCGTGCCAAGGACCACGCCTCAGCCCTCGCTTTGCACCGCCGCCATCGCCACGCACCGCCGTGCCTCGGCCCGCGCCTTTTCTCAGGCCTTGGATCTTTGCGCTCTGATCTCGCTTCTCTTCGCCGGAGATTACTTCTTCGGCATTCCAATCTTCATGCTATTTTCCACCGCTCCTGGATCTTCGTGCTCCGATCTCGCTTCTCTTGGCCGGCGATTGCTCTTTTGGCGTTCTCATCTTCACGCACTTAGATCTTCTCTCTTCACTTCGTGCTCCGATCTCTCTTCTCTCGTCGGTGACTTTTAGCTTCTTCTCCGGCTCCGACGTGATCTTTGCGGGTTTGTATGATGGAGGAGCTGCCGGCGCAGGAGCAAGAGCAGGAGCTGGTGATTAGCTTCGGGTGACGTTGGGAAGAGAGGGCTGGAGAGAATCGAGGATGACGGCTTGGGAAACAAAACTAATTTAAATTAGGGGTAAATTTAGAAATTATCCCCTATGTCTAATTGCACATGTGTGCACAGTAACTATAGTACTCTCGCGGCGGCTACAAAGCGGTTGCCTTCTGATCTCTCTCACTCTCCGTGTTGTCGCGTCCCAACCTTTCAGTCCCAGAAATCGCTTCTTTTTGTTAGCTTTTGCCACCCCCAAGAGGCTCTTCCTAAGAAAACTGTGGAAGGAAAAGCCAAGCTCATTGAGTTTGACGCGATCGATGATTGCGCGCCATGTGTTCGACAATATGCTTCGCCAACAACCGTCTCTAAGTTTCTTAGGTTGTTTGGGGCCTTGGCCTTGATGAAGCATCACTCCACTGTGATTTCTATGTCTCAGATAGATGGAACTTGCTTGGATTCCAAACGTGGTCTTTACTCTCTCAGTATTTTGCTCAATTGCTTCTATCACCCCCACTGTCTGGGTTTCTCTTGCTCTGTATTTGGGACTAATCTATGGGCTTTGTCTTGAAGGAAAAGTTGTTGAATTGGCGAGGTTGGTTAACAAGATGACTCCTCCAGGGTGTCAGCCTAGATTGGTCAGCTATAGAACTGTGGTAAAATGTCTTTGCAAAGCAGGGGAAAAAGGTGAAGCTCTTAAAGTTCTAAGGAAGATGGAAGAGAGAGGCTTCACTCCTAGTGTGGTGACATACAACACTGTTATTGATAGTCTTTCTAAAGACAAGCTTATGACTGAGGCTAAGAACTTGTTCTCTTAAATGAATGGCAAAGGTATTCAACATACTGTTTTTGCATACAATTCCTTTATTCATGCTATGTGCCACGTAGGCCAACACAGGGCAACCACCAAGTTACTAAATGAAATGTTTATTAAGGGGGTTAAACTAGATATTGTTCCATTCAGTATTTTGGTTGATTCACTATGCAAGGAGGGAAGAGTCCATGAAGCTCAAAATATTGTTACAGGAATGAGAACACAAACCCAGTATCTACATAGATAACGTTTCTGGTAATGTATATCATTTGCGAGGTCAAATGAATAAGGCAAGCACAATATTTGGTTTGTTGAGTGATGGTGGTCTTACACGTAATGTGATTACTTACAACACATTGATCAATGGATATTGTAAATGCAAGAAGATGGATGAGGCAATAGTGAAGCTATTAAGGTTCTAAGGAAGATGGAAGAGAGAGGCTTCATTCCTAATGTGGTGACATATAACAATATTATTGATAGTCTTTGTAAAGACAAGCTCATGACTAAGGCTGAGAACTTGTTCTCTGAAATGATTGACAAAGGTATTCAGCCTACTGTTTTTACATACAATTCCTTTATTCAAGCTGTGTGCAATGCAGACCAGCTTACGAGGCCACCAAGTTACTGAATAAAATGGTTGGGAAGGGCATTAAACTAGGTGTTGTTACATACAATATATTGGTTGATTCACCATGGAAGGAGGGAAGAGTCCATGAAGCTCAAAATATTGTTACAAGAGAGAAAAAAAGGGGTCAAGCCGAGTATTGTTACATATAACACTTTGATTGATGAATATTGTTTTTGAAAATCCATGTATTAGAATTGACTATGTTGGCATTATCATAAAAAATGGTAACTCGTTGTGTAAATATTACCCCTATTCGTCTTTTTTTTAGGGGGTAATCCAATTTGCTCCTATTCTAAGTCTGAAACATCTCTAGATCTTTTGTCAATAGGTGTTGCTATGGCACCTAGGTGTTTCTTCACTGCAGTCAAAGGATTTGGGGGTATCATGACACTTTCTGCTTACCTTTTCAGCATTTGAACCACAGCTTCCATTGATGGCTGCTCTACCGGATACCGCTAAATGCACCATAGCCCCTCAATGGCAAGCTCTCAGTTATCCCTGCTGCTGATAAAAATTTCACAATCTTCTATTGATCAAGTGTAGATTGGTCAAAGGTACAAGAAATTGCTTTAGTAATTACCAAATGACTTAATTACTTGCATCAAGGTTACATGGTAAAGATTACTTGTTTCAACTTTAACCTCACCACATACCACTCAACAATGGCTTCAATCAGAAAATTTCTGATTTTGATAGGGCTAAGCTGTGTTCAAAATGCCCAAGCAATGTCTCAATGGCAACAGCGAGTTGAACAATCGACTATATTGCACCTGAGGTAATTTCCAGAAACTTTGGGAATGTGTCCTATCAGTCTGATGTGCATGGTTTTGGAATTGTGGCTATTGAAGCGCAAATGGTTGGTGGATTGGAAGAATACTGATGTTTAGCACTTGTCATATCGTTTTCGACATCACTTTTTCATGCATGGCACTTGATCATAACCGATTTGGTTTGGTACCAAATGAAATAAAAACTGGCATTCTTTTATTTTTAGCCAAATATATAATACACTAATATTATTTCACATACAACACCTTATTGGTTGCATTTTCTCACAGTTGTATCTAGGGGTGAGCATGGGTTGGGTAAATCCGAAACCGAAACCGAACCACTCCTATTGGGTTGGGTAAAAATTGATCATGGTTCTTGGATTAGTTCCACATATAGGAGAACTGACGGTTTTTGGGTTGGTTCTGGTTCCATATGGAACCAACCCGAGGTGGAACCGAACCAGAGATATATATATATATATATATATATATATATATATAATAAAAATTATAGCATTACTAATATATTTACACACACACACACATATTTTTTTGAAGTATTATGATGGTTATTTTGTGTTTTTATATTAAACTATTAAACTGATGTTCCAAATTGAAACAGTATGGAAGTTGTGGGATCATTTACAAAATTTCTTCATATTCACTTAAATCACTTTGCTTCATAGACCCACCACTCCTAAGTCATTTTGCTTTCGATCTTTTATTCCAGACTACTCTTTACGACACAATTATGATATTTTTTTCATTTGAGTCATGCAAAATTAAAAATTTATGACATTGACATATTTTAGGTTTTGATACTGAAGAAGATGGGCTTAAAGACTCAGTTTTCTATATTGAATGTCATACCAATATTAGAATTACTGGAATGAAGTAAACTAGTTGAGATAGAAGATGCCCCACAAGCAACTCTTTTGAATCATTTTTGTAAGAACAACATTTTAAACTCTTTTGAATGTATCTAAGTGCGTATATTTAAATATTAATTTAATTGTATATTATGTTGAATATGTCATAAAACTGATTATGGATGTAGATTTATTGAATTTTAGTATTGTTATAAATATATGGTATAAACCGAAAAACCCGAGAACCAGAACCGAGAAACCCAGAACCATGATTCTGGTTCTGTTCGGTTCTCGATTCTGGGTTGGGTAGAAAAATTTTAGAACCGAGCCCATTTTGGGTTGGTTCGGTTCTACCATAAAACCGAACCAACCCGACCCATGCTCACCCTTAGTTGTATCTACCTTACTGAGCACTGACATAAACACCTCTCTATTTCGACTCTCACTCTCTTGCTCACACTGTTTTTTCCCTCACTTCTATTTGCTACCCGAGCCTATCACCCTATTTATACCAGCATATAGGAGATAAAATCAGGCTGGTGGACTTCCTGACTGTAACAACTAACAATAGGTGACTATTAATTACCCATGTGGGAAAGACGGTTATTGGACCACAACGCAGTGTTGAAGACGTGCACATGGAGCGAGTGTACAGTGTGCATTGGATGATGAGAAATTTGATGTTTAGAAATGACACCTGCAGACAACTATGTGGTGTTTAGAAATGATGATATAATGTCTACAAAGGAGACTTACGTAGACAAAAGAAGAACGAACGAGATGGCATACTTGTGCATGATTGGCTAGAAAATGTAACTTACAAGAAGCTAGAGTGAAATATTCCATCCTTTCACTATGATAGTAGTTCGTGATCAATGATCACAAACGGTCACTTTAGAATTCAAAGGTCTCACTCCAATTCAAGAGTTCTCAAGTGAGTGACACAAACGGTCACTTTACAATTCTTCATATATAAAGCAACTTGAAGAAAGTCTTTAATTGTATTGCAACTTTGATGGTGACTCTGATTGTATTACAATATTCTTCTCATTCTCTTTAGTTGCATATTATGTCGTTTGCCAATACATAGAAAGAGGCTGAGGTGTATGCCAATCTATCACACATTAAATCCGTCACTCGGTATGTTAAATATTTTTCTATTTACTAAACTAAGGTGGTTTAGTTGTAGAAAAATTTTCCATTTCTCATTTTTAAATTTTCTTTGATGAAAGTTTGAATGTATAATATATGTTAAAGATTTGGAAAATTTTATTTTCTAAACTTTGAAAAAATCATGTGTTAAAATGGAAAACATCTAAAATAAAGTTTTCTATTTTATAACATGAGTTTTTTAAAATTAAAAAAATAAGGTTTTCTACATTCTTAAAACTAGTTATGCACTCAAACCTCTGTAAAAAAAAATTTAGAAAAGAAAAATAAAAAAAATTTCATATCCAAACACAACCTAAATATCTGAATTTTTTGGTTTTCTTTGCTTTTCACTTTATCTGAAACCGTTATCAATACATTTTGAGTTGAATGTTCGTAAACGATTTAAAGAATCGTAAAAAATGAGACAAAAAATATGACCATTTCTGATTTCTCTTGTCATTGTTTTTGAGAAAGCCAAATCCATCCACCAAGCATAACTGGGCCATTTATTTTGATATTGGTTCAGACAGATGTGGACTCGGATCTTCCAACAAATACCTACTTTTTTCAGCTAAAATGATGCATTTATTTCATGAAAACTGCCTCTTTTTATTGCCTCTCTGGGTCTGACTTTATGGGATTTTGCTTTCTACTGTTACAGTTATTTCTACACAGAATCATTATACAAGTCAATACAAGAGACTGACTCGTTGCCAAAACAGGGTTTAATTTTCTTTTCTTTTCAATGCAACATTCCAAGCCAACCTGCATCTTACTTGGGTGCAAATTTATATTTCTTAGAGCTGATTTCCAGGCTTGGGAATGATTCTTGTGTGGACATTCTTGTCCTTTGTGCTAGCAGATTCAGCTATAATCAACAGTTTTCTTGCACCAAACCAATCTCTTAGGGATGGCGACACTCTTGTTTCAGCTGGTGGAAGCTTTGAATTTGGGTTCTTCAGTCCTCCTACTTCAAGCAACCGTTACCTGGGAATATGGTACGCCAGTGTTTCTCCAATCACAGCTGTATGGATAGCCAACAGAGAAGTTCCATTGGTAAACCATTTTGGAGTCTTGAATTTGACTAAAGAAGGGACTCTTACCGTCCTGGATGAGAAGGGTAAGACCCTTTGGTCATCTGAGAAGCCGAAAGCCACAAAGAATCCGGTTCTACAGCTTCTGGATTCTGGCAATATTGTTGTCCAAGAAGAATCTGACAGCAGTTCAGGGAACTATTCATGGCAGAGTTTTGATTATCCTTCTGATACCTTGTTACCAGAAATGAAGCTTGGGAGGAACTTTGTTACTGGCCTTGACTGGTCGATTTCTTCCTGGAAAAGTTCAGATGATCCTGCTAGAGGAGAATTTTCCGCTTGGGTAGATCCTAAAGGCTTCCCACAACTGGTTGTTAGGAGAGGAAATGCCACTCACTACAGGGGAGGATCATGGAACGGAGTTAGTTTCACTGGCACTCCTCTGCTGCAGCAAGCTTCTGAGTTCTTTAAGTATGAATTTGAGTTCAACAAGAATGAGGTATATTATACATGGGAGCCAAGAAGTTCACTGATTTCACGATTGGTGGTGAACCAGTCAGGCTTTCTGGAGAGGTTTGTTTGGATTACACGGTCCAAAATTTGGACTTCTGTGTATCATGCACCTCTTGATGAATGTGACTATTATGCAAAATGTGGTGCATATGCTAGCTGCAATACAAATAGCTCCAAAGCCTTGTGTGATTGCTTGGAAGGGTTTAGACCGAAGTATCCGAAAGAGTGGAAGGATTCAAAGTGGTCCAGTGGTTGCTCTAGAAAAGTTGAATTGAATTGTGCAAATGATTTTTTCAGGCAATATATGGGGCTCAAATTGCCAGACACGTCTTCTGCTTGGTTTAACACGGGTATGAGTCTGGTTGAGTGCAAAGAGAAGTGTGTGAGGAACTGCTCGTGTACTGCATATGCAAAGTCTGATATCAGTGATGGGGGAAGTGGATGCTTGCTTTGGTTTACTGACCTGATTGATATGAAGCTACTCGGAGACGGTGGCCAGGATCTCTTTATCCGGATAGGTTACTCAAAAGGCTTAAGCTCTAGTAAGTAGACTTCTTGCTTTTGATATTGTTCCTTTTATTGAATGGATCTGTTGCAACCAACTAAATATTAGGAACATTCTCATGGTATTACTATTACAGGTTCTGGTTTCAGCAAGAAGGTATTGGCAGCTATTATAAGTTGTGTGTCTGTGATTATGGTTTTGGTCGGTTCAATCATTTACTGTTGGAAGAAACATCGGGACAAAGGTAGATCGCTAAGCAAAATCAATTCATTTGTGTTCAGCATCGGGTGATAGGTTCAAGGTTTTGTTTTCCTAATATTCTGACTAGTTCTTGACTCCTAATATATTAAGGTGGAGACGATGAGATGGAGTTACAGGTATTTGGTTTAACCCAGTTAGCAAAAGCGACTGATAACTTCTCCAACAACAACTTGCTGGGAAAAGGAGGCTTTGGTTCCGTTTACAAGGTATTCAGCAGCATGTTTTCTAGCAATATGAGCAGTCCATTTTTCAATGTAGAAGAGAAAATGTTAACTTGTACTATGGTAATTCTTAAATATGATTTCCAGGGTATATTATCTAACAAGCAGGAAATAGCAGTCAAAAGGCTTTCAAGAACTTCAGGACAAGGAGTGGATGAACTGAAAAATGAAGTGAAATTGATAGCGAAGCTTCAGCACCGTAATCTTGTAAAGCTTCTTGGTTGCTGCATTCATGGAGATGAGAAGCTTTTAGTCTATGAGTATATGCCGAACAAAAGCTTGGATCTCTTCATCTTTGGTAGGGTTCTCAACCCTACAAAGCTTATTATGATAACAGCATATAAGTTGATTCTAAAGTGCATTTCGATATTCACTTGGAAAGTAATACGGTGAGGAATTGTAACAGATCAAATAAGAAGCACATTATTAGACTGGCCTAAGCGGATGCAGATCATCATCGGGATAGCTCGAGGACTTCTCTACTTGCATCAAGATTCTAGACTTCGGATTATCCACAGAGACCTCAAAGCTAGCAATATTTTGCTTGACAAAGATATGAACCCAAAAATCTCAGACTTTGGTATGGCTAGATCATTTTGGGCTGATCAGACTGAGGCTAACACAAACAAAATTGTGGGAACTTAGTAAGTAGAGGGCCCAACTCAGATGCTTGAGTACTTAACTACTTCAACAATCTACTAAATCTTTTTTAGCTTTTACACTTTCCAGTGGTTATATGTCTCCGGAGTATGCAGTGGATGGACTGTTCTCACTCAAATCAGATGTTTTTAGCTTTGGTGTTCTGGTGCTAGAGCTTATAAGTGGTAAAAAGAACAGAGGATTCAAACACCCAGAACACGACCACAATCTTTTAGGACATGTAAGCATAATCAAGTATCAGCATTATATTGAGTTTTGTGAAATATGTGACATGAATTTTACAAATATACTCATGTCTTAATGTTTCAGGCTTGGACTCTATGGATGGAAGACAGGGTTATAGGACTAATTGACAGCAAGTTAAGAGAAACTTGTATTGTGTCTGAAGTTCTAAGATGTATTCATGTGGCTCTGTTATGTGTTCAGCAAAGACCGGAAGACAGGCCCAGCATGTCTTCTGTAGTAGTAATGTTGGGCAGCGAGACACCATTGCCAAAACCAAGGAAGCCTGGTTTCTTCCAGGCTAGGAATCTGCCGGAAGCAGATTCTTCATCAAGCAAGCATGAATCTGTGTTGACAAATGAACTGAGCATCTCAGTGCTTGAGCCACGATGAAGGAATGAATTAATAAAACCAGGAATTAGAGTAACATGTTGGGGTATCTATTGTGTAAAACTTTGAAGACTAAGTATGAATTTGCTGTTCCAAATTATTGTCTGCAATTGTATAGAATAAGGATATGGGAAGTTTTTTCTTTCATTCGAAAAAGTTGTGTTTTGGATAAACTTGAGGGGACTCACCAGGTAGCTTCGTGGAGAAGTTTTACCAAAGAAGTTCCCCTTTGTTCTTTTTTTTTTTTGGGGGGGGGGGGGTAATCAAGTTCCGCTTTTCCGTCAAAGGCAACCATGGCAAAAACACTGTTGCTCAAAATCAGCAGTGATAGAACAAGATCCATATTTTCAGTCAAACAACAATGGAAGAACGACAACAAATATTGAGTTTGAATCTGCAGACTTCTGCAACCTATCTTCAAAATGGAGGAAAACTTGGGCCTTACGGAATGTCAAGAAATGAGTTTTACTGGTCCTCTGTGCAAGTTCAGATATCAGGGGAATGAGTTGGTTGCGTCCCGCAGTCAGGTTATCTGATTACCAAATGCTTCATTCTCCATATCAGGGGAAAAAAAATCCAACTCAATTCCCTTCAAGCTGAGGAATGTCTAGTTTAACTGTTGGTCATTATTTGGTTCAACCATCAAGTTTGTCACTGTTATGGAGTTACTTGGATAGCACGGTAGATCCTCTGTCTGTTACCAAATTCAACTGTTATAAACAAGCTGCATTTGTAACGGGATTCCAAACATTTTATTGTTCTTCTTTTAGGCATGACAAAATTTCGCCACATTTTTCAACTAAATTTACAGTACGAATACATTTTCAAAAGTTACATGGGTTCAACCACGATTACTGTTGACCCACTTGTTGAGAAGGCTTCAACATTGCTCATTGACGAATCATCATCAACAAAACTCCTCTCTTTGACCATCCAGGTATGCGTCCTAACTAGTCACCTAAGCCTCCCATTCACACGAGAGCAAACTTGATATACGATATCAATGTCATTAGTTTAAGTTCGTCTACTCGGGAATCAAAAAACCAAAGATTGGGCTATACAAGAGTGACACATTCCATGTCTCGTGCTTAGTCTTGATATCTTGGACAAATGAACAATGGCATATCGGATAATGGTTATAAAGGTTTAGTCAAATCACCAACAATCTTGTCACTTGGGTAGCAATGATATGTTACTAGACACCGTTCATTGTTTATGATCATAAATGTGATTTATAATCATTGCCAATGTGATAGGAGCTTATTAGGTCACACACATAAAGCCTATTTGGATTATTTGAGTACATGGACTAATTTATTTGGATTATGGTTTCATGATAATTTTATATTAATAATTGGCCCAAAAATTGAGTCATTATTAAGCTCAAAATTAAACCTAATTGGATTAGGGTTTTGAAACTCATTAGGCTTGGGAGTTGAGTCTCACTATAAATATATCATATCGTAAGAATTTCGCAGCTCTTGCCCTAGCCTCCAAAAAAGGATAAAATCAGAAGAGTTCTGAAAACCAGCCGCACTCTTTTCTTGCCATTCCTTGGAGGATGTAAGCTAGCGCTATGGGCACAAGAGAAACGCATCTACCGGGATGTGGTGGGGGCATGGTGATCCCGAAAGGCCTGTGTGGATATCGTAGAGAGCTTGAACACATCAACTGTTTAGGTTTTGTGATTCGACTCAACAGTCGGGTGAAAGATCTCAACTGAATTATGTATGAAAATTTCGAACACCCGGTTTACCCTATTTTGCTTAGATCTTGGAGGGTTTCGGTTATATTCTGCTGTGCTTGTTTGGCTCCCGAAACCCTACAGTGGGCAAGCGTCTTTTGATCATATCGCCGATGATGATTGTTGGAGAAGAGGTGGGCAACTCCAACAGAGAATCGGCGTCCGCAGGGTGGTTCTAAGGGCAATCAGCAGCTTCTGGCTTGGCGGTGGGAGAGAGGTTAGGGTTTTGGGAACCTAATCAGGTGAGGGAGAGTAGAATTAGTTTTAGTTAAAGTTTAAGGGTTAGAATTAGTGATTAGAAAGCTTTGGGGACTAAAGTTGTTATTTTAAATTTATTTTAGTATTATTTAATGTCATGTCAGTATGTTCCGTATGATTTAATGACTAAATCGATGAAAAGTATCTAGATGGAATGCGCATAAAGAGATTAGGTATCTCGCTGGGACAAATGTTAAGGTAGGATACTCATTTGGACAAGAATAAAAGTTAAGGTACCTTTGATGGACTTTACCCGATTAACATGACTCATTTGCAACTTTTGAGTTTAATTGAATTTGTGAAGTTCAATTACAATAGACTAACTCGTAATTTAAGGACTAATTAAATGAATTAAGTAAACTACGAGAGCTAAAATTGCATTTAGCCATAATTTTAAGATAATAAAGAATAACAACAGAAAAAATATATATATGTATAGCCCGTAATGAGTGATTTAAATTTTTATCAACAATTTCCTTTTTTAAAGATATTAATTTATGTGCTTTTTTCTTTCTAGATTTTTATTTTCAATTGTGGGGTCCAATATAAAATTAAAATGAGGTACACACTTAATTTTATACACTTTTTACTTATATTTTATAAGTAAAAATGGGATCCATGATCACCACTTTTATATAAATATATAATACATTAATATTATTTAACATACAACACCTTATTGGTAGCATTCTGTTACTCGCATCTACCTCACTGAGCACTCACATAACACCTCTCCATTTCGACTCTCACTTTCTTGCGTAAAGTATTCTTTTCATTTTCTTTAGTTGCATTACGTATTTTCCTATTTACTAAACTAAATATCTAAATTTTTCGGTTTTCTTTGCTTTTCACATTGCCCGACACAGTTAGCAATACATTTTGAGTTGAATGTTCATAAACGATTGAAAAAATTGTAAATAAGACAAAAAAAGAAAATATGACCAATTTCTGATTTCTCTTGTCCAAGCAGAACTGGACCATTTATTTTGACATTGGTCCAGACAGATGTTGACTCGGGTCTTCCGACAAATACCTACTTTTTTTCAGCTAAAGTGAATGATGCATTTATTTCATAAAAACTGCCTTTTTTGTTACTTCTCCGGGTTTTCTTTTTATGGGATTTTGCTTTCTATTGTTAAAATTATCTCTACAAAGAATCATTATACAAGTCAATATAAGAGAGTGGCAGAAGAAACTCGTTTCCAATACAGGGTTTAATTTTCTGTTCCCTTTAATGCAACATTCCAAGCCAATTTGCTATGATTCTTAGAGCTGACTTACAGGCTTGGGAATGATTCTTGTGTGGACATTCTTGTCTTTTGTGCTAGCAGATTCTGCTATGATCAGCAGCTTTCTTGCACCAAACCAACCTCTTAGAGATGGCGAAACTCTTGTTTCAGCTGGTGGGATCTTTGAGTTTGGGTTCTTCAGTCCTCCTAGTTCAAGCAACCGTTACTTGGGAATATGGTACGCCAATGTTTCTCCAATCACAACTATATGGATAGCCAACCGAGAAGTTCCATTGATCAACCATTTTGGAGTCTTGAATTTGACTAAACAAGGGACTCTTACCATCCTGGATGAAAAGGGTAAGACACTTTGGTCATCTGAGCAGCCAAAAGCCACAAAGAATCCGGTTCTGCAGCTTCTGGATTCTGGCAATGCTGTTGTCCAGGAAGAATCTGACAGCAGTTCAGGTAACTATTCATGGCAGAGTTTTGACTATCCTTCTGACACCTTGTTAAGGGAAATGAAGCTCGGGAGGAACTTTGTTACTGGCCTTGACTGGTTGATTTCTTCCTGGAAAAGTTCAGATGATCCTGCTAGAGGAGAATTTTCCGCTTGGGTAGATCCTAAAGGCTACCCACAACTGGTTGTTAGGAGAGGAAATGCCACTTATTACAGGGGAGGATCATGGAACGGAGTTAGTTTCACTGGCACTCCTGGGCTGCGGCAAATTTCTGAGTTCCTGAAGTATGAGTTTGAGTTCAACAAGAATGAGGTATATTATAAATGGGAGCCATCAAGTTTGTTGATTTCACGATGGGTGATGAACCAGTCAGGCTTTCTGGAATGGATTTTTTGGATTCCGCAGTCCAAAGTTTGGTCTTCTGTGTCACATGTACCTTCAGATCAGTGTGACTTTTATGCAGTATGTGGTGCATATGCTAGCTGCAATACAAATAGCTCCAAAGCCTTGTGTGGTTGCTTGGAAGGCTTTGGACCAAAGTACCCGAAAGAGTGGAAGGATTCAAAGTGGTCCAATGGTTGCTCTAGAAAAGTTGAACTGAATTGCGCAAATGATGTTTTCAGGCAATACATGGGGCTCAAATTGCCAGACACATCGACTGCTTGGTTTAACACGAGTATGAGTCTAGTGGAGTGCAAAGAGAAGTGTGCGAGGAACTGCTCATGTACTGCATATGCAAAGTCTAATATCGGTGATGGGGGAAGTGGATGCTTGCTTTGGTTTACTGACCTAATTGATATGAAGGTATTCGGAGAAGGTGGCCAGGATCTCTTTATCCGGATGGGTTACTCAAAAGGCTTAAGCTCTAGTAAGCAGACTTCTTGCTTTTGATATTGTTCCTTTTATTGAATGGATCTGTTGCAACCAACTAAATATTAGGAACATTCTCATGGTATTACTATTACAGGTCCTGGTTTCAGAAACAAGGTATTGGCAGCTATTATATGTTCCATGTCTGTGATTATGGTTTTGGTAGGTTCAATCATTTACTATCGGAAGAAACTTCGGGACAAAGGTAACAAGCTAAGCAAAACCAATTTCTTTTGTGTCCAGCGTCGGTTGATAGGTTCATGGTTTTGTTTTCCTAATATTCTGATTAGTTCTTGACTCCTAATATATTAAGGAGGAGAAGATGAGATTGAGTTACAGGTATTTAGTTTAACCCAGTTAGCAAAAGCGACTGATAACTTCTCCAACAACAGCATGCTGGGAAAAGGAGGCTTCGGTCCCGTTTACAAGGTATGCAGCAGCATGTTTTCTGGCAATATGAGCAGTCCATTTTTCAATGTAGAAGATAATTCTTAAATATGATTTCCAGGGTATATTACCTGACAAGCAGGAAATAGCAGTCAAAAGGCTTTCAAGAACTTCAGGACAAGGAATGGTTGAACTGAAAAATGAAGTAAAATTGATAGCAAAGCTTCAGCACCGTAATCTTGTAAAGCTTCTTGGTTGCTGCATTCATGGAGATGAGAAGCTTTTAGTCTATGAGTATATGCCGAACAAAAGCTTGGATCTCTTCATCTTTGGTAGGGTTCTCAACCCTACAAAGCTTATTATGATAACAGCATATAAGTTGATTCTAAAGTGCATTTCGATATTCACTTGGAAAGTAATACGGTGAGGAATTGTAACAGATCAAATAAGAAGCACATTATTAGACTGGCCTAAGCGGATGCAGATCATCATCGGGATAGCTCGAGGACTTCTCTACTTGCATCAAGATTCTAGACTTCGGATTATCCACAGAGACCTCAAAGCTAGCAATATTTTGCTTGACAAAGATATGAACCCAAAAATCTCAGACTTTGGTATGGCTAGATCATTTTGGGCTGATCAGACTGAGGCTAACACAAACAAAGTTGTGGGAACTTAGTAAGTAGAGGGCCCAACTCAGATGCTTAACTACTTAACTACTTAAACAATCTATGAAATCTTTTATTGGTTTTACATTTTCCAGTGGTTATATGTCTCCGGAGTATGCAGTGGATGGACTGTTCTCGCTCAAATCAGATGTCTTTAGCTTTGGTGTTCTGGTGCTAGAGCTTATCAGCGGCAAAAAGAACAGAGGATTCAAACATCCAGAACACGACCACAATCTTCTAGGACATGTAAGCATAAGCAAGTATCAGCATTATATTGATTTTTGTGAAATATGTGAGGTGAATTTTATACATATACTCATGTCTTAATGTTTCAGGCTTGGACTTTATGGATGGAAGACAGGGTTATAGGACTAATTGACAACGAGTTAAGAGAAACTTGTCTTGTGTCTGAAGTTCTAAGATGTATTCATATGGCTCTGTTATGTGTTCAGCAAAGACCGGAAGACAGGCCCAGCATGTCTTCTGTAGTAGTAATGTTGGGCAGCGAGACACCATTGCCAAAACCAAGGAAGCCTGGTTTCTTCCAGGCTAGGAATCTGCCAGAAGCAGATTCTTCATCAAGCAAGCATGAATCTGTGTCAAAAAATGAAATGAGCATCTCAGCGTTTGGCCCACGATGAAGGAATGAATAATAAAACCAGGAGTAAAATGTTGGGGTATCTACTGTGTAAAACTTTGAAAACAGTATGTATTTACTGCTCCAAATTATTGTCCGCAATCTTTGTGTATAGGATAAGGAAATCGGAAGTTGTTTCTTCCACTCAAAAAAGTTCGGTTTTGGATAAACTTGAGGGGGCTCACCAGGTAGCTTCTTGAAGAAGTTTCACAAAAAAAGTTCCCCCTTTACCCGTCAAAGGGAACTATGGTAGAAAACACTGTTGCTCAAAATTAGCAGCGATAGTACAAGACCCATATTTTTAGTCACATACCAACTGAAGAACTTCAACAAATATTGTGTTTGAATATGCAGACTTCTGCAACTTATCACCAAAAATGGAGGAAAATTTGGGCCTTAAGCAATGTGAAGAAATGAGTTTTATTACTCCTCTGTGCAAGTTCAGAAATCAGGAGAATGAGTTGGTTGGTTGCCGCAGTCGGGTTATCTGACTTAACTCAATTCCCTTCAAGCTAAGGAATGTCTAATTTAACTCTTGGTCATTATTTGATTCAACCATCAAGTTTGTCACTGTTATGGAGTTACTTGGATAGCATGGTAGATAGATCCTCTAGGTTTGTTCTCAAATCTCAACTGTTATAAAGGAGCTGCATTTATAACAAGATTACGAACATTTTATTGTTCTTTCTCCAGGCATGACAATATTTTGTCACATTTTTCAACTACAAGGCTTCAAATTTCCATCACCTTCCATTTTTCAGATCATTTAAAGCAATAAACAAATACAACAAAAGGAATTTACAGTACAAATACATTTGCAAACTCTACCTGGGTTCAACCATGGTTACTGTTAACCCATTTTTCGAGAAGGCTTCAACATTGGTCGTTGAAGAATCATCATCAACAAAAGTCCTCTCAGCAAAGAAGCCAGGTTTCTTAGGCTGAGGCAAGGTGATGTCGCTGCTCAGCATAAGAACTACATTTGACATGTTCGGCCTATCTTCTGGACTTTGTTGCACGCATAACAGACCAATCTGGATTGTTCTCAGCACTTCAGATGCGTCACAAGAGCTTCTAAAAACTGAATCAACCAGTTCTAGAGCTCTATACTCATTATAAAGTTTCCAAGCCTGGAAGAAGTTTGGGTGACTTGATTAAGATGCATAGGAGATAAACAAAAGGAAAGGAAATGAAACAAAGATTTACATGTCCAAGCAGGTTAAGCTTGTGTTCCGGATGACAGAATCTTCTATTCCTCTTCCCACTTACTATTTCCAGCACCAAAACTCCAAAGCTAAATACATCGGATTTTATTGAAAAGAGGCCATCAATTGCATATTCAGGAGACATATAACCACTGTAACAAAAAGTAAAAGAGTAAACAGACAAATTAATATAATGCTTAAGAAACATGAGAAACCCTTATTTTCTTGTTCTCTTTCAGCTGCTTTCTCTTACTATGTCCCAACCACTCTGTGCGTGTTAGCTTCTGTTTCATCTCCACCAAAACTTCTAGCCATGCCAAAATCTGAAATTTTGGGGTTTAGATCACGGTCAAGTAAAATATTGCTGGCTTTTAAATCTCGGTGGATGATTCTGAGCCTTGAATCCTGATGCAAATAAAGAAGTCCCCTAGCAATCCCGTTGATGATTAGGAGACGCTTCTGCCAGTCTAAGTGTTCACTCTTTTCTTGATCTGTTGAATGCTTTAGTAAACATTTTGTTTAGACTTAAAACATCGCCAAGAAAAATTAATGAGAGCCCAAGATTATCAAAAATTTTTAGCATAAATGACAAAGAAAGTGGTGCAATAAGAACCTAACCAAAGATGAAAGAATCCAGGCTTTTGTTGGGCATGTATTCATAGATCAGAAGCCTTTCTTCTTGTTCAATGCAGCAACCTAGAAGCTTCACAAGGTTTCGATGCTGAAGCTTAGAGATGCATAAAACTTCATTCTTGAACTCAACAATCCCCTGCCTTGATTTTTTTGATAGTCTTTTAACAGCTATTTCTTGCGTCCCTTCCAAAATCCCCTAAAAAGTTCAGCATGAAACAAGTCATAACATTCTCATTGGGTGGAATTCTCTTTTCCGAGAGCAAATGCATGTAAACCAGCTCAAAGGAAACGAGAGGAATCGTAATGATTTGAGAATAATTGTTCTAGTGCCTAGCTTCTGCTATCTGTTGAGTGTCCATTTATGGTAGCTCGAATCTATATGGAGAAAGAACAATGCTGATACCTTGTATACAGTTCCAAAACCACCCTGGCCGAGCTTATTTTCATCTGAAAATCTGTTGGTAGCACCAGTGATGATATCGAAATCAAACAGTGGCAGCTCTAAATCTTCATGTGCTCTGTCACTCAAGTGCTCATGTTGTGGACTGTATGGCAAGATTCCTGTCACTGTAGAAATCAAAATTAAAACAAAAATGGGATTAGGAAATAGACTGGTGTGAAAAGAAAGTTTCTGAAGATTCATTCCAAGAATGGAAATAATTGAACAACATGAAAATTTTCACAAAAAGGGCATTTGATTTCAGTATATAACAGGATGTTGCAGAACTGGATTTTTTTTGCTGACATGGCTTATAAGTTAAGCAAAGTTTCTGAAGTACCTCTTCTTGTTTGTTTCCTCCTCCTCATGATGAGAAACAAGACCAGGAAAAGGCCTAGAATAGACAAACCAACACATGATACGGGAATGACAATGTTCCTCAATCGTTTGTTTCCTTCAGAAGTGTCATATGCCTCTGCAATCAGCAAGTAGATGAAAATGGGTAACTGCTTCCACATGATCCTCAAGTGAGAAAACCTTTTTCAATTTTTATAAACATTTAAGAAGTTTAAAGTAGAACTTTACCTATTTCTGAAGCAGCCATTCTAATATATAAATCCTGTCCTGTCTCATCATATTGCCGGATATCAATTAGATCGCCGAACCAAAGTATACACCCACTTCCTCCATTTCTAACATCCAAGCTAGCATAAGCAGTACAGGAGCAATTCTTCAGGCACATCTCTTTACATTCCTCAATGTTCATGCTCTTATTATACCAAGAACGTCGTGTATCAGGCAATTTGATGCCTGAATATTTCAGAAAGCCTTCTCCTTCTCCACAGTCTAATGGAAACTTTCTCACACAACCATGTGACCAATCTGCTGCTGCCCAGTCCTGAGGATATTTGGAAACAAATCCCTTCAAGCAGTCACATGCCGGAGAATTGTCAATGTCACAAATGCCATGTGCACCACATAGAGCATACCTGTCACAGTTATCTGTATTTGCTGTTAAGTAAAGAAACCAACCTTGCGCCCTGTTAACCCACGTGAAACGTCGGAAGACACCATCTGGACTTATGGCCATCCTCGAAAGAACTGAGGAGTTAATAAGATCATAACTGTAATATATCTCCTTCTCATTGGAAACAAACTCATATGTGTAGATGGGATTTGGTTTCAGATTCGGCATCCCTGCAAACCTTAAACCATTCCAATGTCCACCCCTAAACCGCACAAGCGAGCCCTCGTATAGGTAAAACTGAGGCACACCGTTAGGATCAAGCCTGTTTGAATAATTCCCAGTAGAGGGATCATCAAAGCTTTTCCAAGAAGTTACATACCGGTTTAGACCAGTTGACAAATCTATACCAAACTTGACCCCTGGCAAGAAAGTATCACCCATAAAATCAAAACTCTGCCAAACAAAGTTATCAGGATTATCATCATTCACATTCCTGATAACCAAATTCCCAGTGTCCAAAAGCTGAGCAACTGGATTATTTGATCCCAATACTGATGGATTACTAAACCAGACAATGTTTCTTGTACTATTGAGCAGAAGAAGAGTTCCTTGGTCATTTAACAACAATTCCCCTTGAGTATTATTAAGTGGGGAATCTCTATTTGCCACCCAAACCACAGTCCCTGTAGCTATCTCTTTGTACCAAATTCCAACATACCTGTTGCTGGACCTCCCAGGGCTGAAAAACCCTAATTCAAACCTCTCATCTGCAGAAACAATTGAGTCTCCATCCTTTAGGGGTTGATTAACAGCAAATGTATCCGCTGCAGAGGACAATGTTGCTAAGAAACAGGCCAGAGCAGACAGATAAAGAAGCACTTCAAAGTCTGCCATTGATGAAACTAATTCATAACTTCTCCTCCACTGATAAAAAAAATTGAAGCTTCACATAGAAAAACCCAGAAAGAAGCGATTAAAAAAACAGAACAAGAAGACACAAAATCTTTGTTTGATCTTCTGACTGGAATATGTTGGTTGGTAAAGGCTGGAGTTTCCATTGTCAGCAAAAGGAGAATGTTTCCCACAAAAGGCAAAAAGAAAAGAAAAGAAAAGAAAGATAATATTAAAAATAACTGAAATAGACAAAAAGGATTGCTTCCAGACTGGTTCCAATTTGCCTGCTGACTTAGTATTTTCGGGGAAGGTTATAAACTTATAATTACTCCTGATACCCTTTTTATTTTTTAAAATTTACATTTTTTTCCTTAGTTACTTTATACTATTTGATAAAAAAAAATTTAGATTATAATTTAAATTGTATGATATTTATCATTAGTCTCTTCAATATTTTTTTATAATTAATAGATATTTTAAATTATCATCTTTTTTTTGTAAATCTATGTTAATATTTTTTAACTGTCAATTAATTATAAAAAAAGTATGAAAAATCTCAAAATTATTGGAACATAACTGTAAGACAGTTTAACTTAGGATTTCAAAAGTTATTGTCGGATACTATAAAAGAAGAAGATGATGAAAGTGTAAATTTTTAAAAATAAATGAGAAAAAATATATGTTAAATTAAACTACAGGGGCTTTTATAATTTACCCGTATTTCCAATTTGTTAAAAAGTCTACCTTGAAGAGGGAACTGATGACAAAACGAGCGTTGACCTGACCCAACAGGTTTTTCGTATGAAAGCTGCTGCTGTTATTGAATCGGGCCATCAGCTAGAAAGCAAGAGACTTGGAAACTCATATAAAAAATTTTGAATGGGACATTAGTCATTAAATTCTGCGAGATACATTTTCTATTTTTAGTTGAAAAAATAAGAACAGATTTTTTCGACTCTTTAATACTTTTTCAATTTTATTAATAAAGGATTAGTCTAGAATGGAGCTGCCGGTCAAAGGTTAACATAAATTACTGTGCGGAAAGATTTTTTCACTCGGGGCCAGCAGGAGCGGTTCAGGGGAGAGTGCGGTAAGATGGTATGATATGGTAAGACGGTAGTGATGTTGAGTTTTAGTGGCTATTCTAAATAAAAATTATTTGAGTTAATTTTTAATAGTATATATATAAATAAATATTAGGATAAATATTATCAATTGTCCCTAAACTATATCTTATATTGTTTAATTATCTCAAAACTATCATATATTGCACCAATTATTCTCAAATTATTTAATTATTATTATTTCATCCTGTTATCCACCACATTGTTAGGGATTGATGGAAAAGTGGTGTCACATCAGTAGGCACGTCATTTTTCTATGTCACATCAGTAGCCACATTATTTTTTCATTTATTTTTAACGGTTGTAATGAACGGTATAATGATTAAGTAACATTGGATATAGTTAAGGTACCATTAAGTAACATTTGATAGTTTTAGAACAATTAAGCAACATTGGTATAGTTTATAGACAACTAGCATTATTTACCCTAAATATAACTCTGAGTAACCTTTAATTTTAATTTAAAGTAAGTTATCAATCTTTATTGATTTTCAAAATAAAGTATTTCTATAGTAACTAAATATACATGTTTTGTATTTAACTTTAGATTGAATAAGTCTTTAAAATTATTTAGAAACTTTAGAAATGAATTTTTAATGAAAATATTACTATTACTTTTTCAGATAAAACATAAAGTTACTTGGTTAATTTTTCAAAAAATTAAATGGTCGTCTTCTACTTTTCAAGTTGGAACACCTACAAATATACTACTAATTCCAATTTTTTTTTAGAATAAAATAATCAAAAGATATAAGAGTTTATAATTTTACAAGTAGAAAAAGCATATTTTTTAAAATGACATTGACACTTATATTAGGAATTAACATAACTTATTTAAAACTTTTGAACTTAACATTGTTTTGTGAGTTCAATAACTAAAATAGAATGACTCATAATTTGAGGGCTTTAAGAAAAGCAAAAAGAATGACAAAAAAATTTTGTGCTGAGTGTACATTTAGTCCTCATAATTTTTAGTAAACATCTCATTAGTAAACATCTCATTGTCTGTCATCTTTATATTCTTCCATCATATCCGGATGCAAAATTCACACCCGGTCTCTAACTTCTGACAAAATAACTAAACTAGTATCTCATATTATTGCATTTTCAAAATTCCTGAAGGGCACCCGCCTATCCCTTAATGGTTCTGCCACTGATTATAAACACATTGTCATGTTCATATGTAATATGCAGTACATAGATTCTCACATTTTGTTAATTTACTATGTGATATACCGTAATATACTGTGATATTTTATGGTATCTAATATACCGATGTTTTTATGTACTTCCTCTGCCTCACAAAGCTTGTCCTTTTACTATTCACAATAATTAATTCATGATTTTCTTTCTTTCAAAATTTTCTATAGAAATATAAACTTTTTATGTGAAAAATGGTACATTAAAGACTTTAGTTTATGAATATGAATTTTAATAATTTTTTACAATTTAAATTGATATAAATATATTTAAGTCAAATTATAGTAAAAAAAAAAAGGTAAAATTGCCAACCGTTACAAAACGGATAGAGTATTTTTTTAATTTACCATGGTATGCAATTCAATACACCCAAGTATATAGTGATGCATAGGTTAGAAAAAAAATTATTTTTTTCCTTGTTTCATTTTAAATTGTATATATCAATTTACCATAGTAAGCATAAATTGACAAATATTAATTGATACACATAATATAACATATTGATATTATTTTTTCTTTTGATTTTAAAAATAAAATTTGATTCATAAATATTAACATAATTTGAGATTTGAAAATTGTTGTAATTCTCTTTATTTTGTTTTCTCCAACATTTTTCCTTACATTGTCCTTCATGTCTATTTTATTTATATTGTGAAAATTATAATGAAAATAATTAGAATATATATAAAATGGTGTTTTACATATTAAAATAAAATTTTAATATTTTCTTTCAAATTGAAAAGTGTATATGACATGATTTATCATGTAGTACACCTATTATTTACAATTCATGGTATACATAATGGCATCGGTATTAAAAACATTATCTTAATGGTTTTTCATTTTCTATTACCTTATCTCTTTTATTATAGGTAATTATTATGCCACACTTATGTCAATATTATCACAACGCCAGTAAATGGAAAATGATAGGTTGTTGGTTAGAGGCATTTGATCCGATGGTGATGGTGATGGTGATGGTTATTGTGATGTATGTTAAATGACTGGTCAGGTTCTTAGCTTTGATATTGTATAGGGAATATTAATCAATCCGGGTGGAAATTTAGTCCAAGTGAAGGCTTGGGAAGTTTGAAATTTTATACTCCCTTCATCTAATATTCTTTGAAATATTTATTTTTTTAATAATTTAATTAAAATTTATTTATATTATTATTTATTAAAAAAATTTAGAAAATATATATTTAGAAACTATATATTTTCATTTATCTCTCTCTCTCTCTCTTTCTCTCTCTCCCACACACACACATACACACATATTTAGAATTTTCATTTATACACTAAAATGTTAAAATAAAAAATTATAAATTAATTACTAAATAATGGATATTGCAGAGAACTTTGGACGGGGAGAATAGTATTCTAAGTAACTATCCAGTGCACTTGGTGCACCAGTGTACACCCAATTTTCATATTTTATGGAATAACACATTTTTTATGAATGGAACAACATATATTACCAGATAAATATCATTGTACAGAATAACATATTTGTATTAATGAAACAACACTTTCTATTGAAAAAACAATAAAATTTACAAAGATTACATCTTATAAAATGAATAGCATATTACAAAATAGCCCATTATTTACAAAATGTCAACGTGATTGAACAACACATCCTACGAAATAAACAATATTTTTTACTAAATAGGACAATATATTACAGCATATTATAAAATAGAACAATTGTATGAATGAAATATTACTTCTTGCTAAACGGAATAGCATTATTTTGCAAATAGTACATTTGACCAGACAAACAACACAATTGTATGAATAGAATAACAATTATACTAAATGAAACAATATTATTTATGAAAAATGTATCTTATGAAATGAACAATATAATATAGAACAATACATTTATATGAACAAAATGATACTTTTTACTGAACGAAACAATATTATTTAAAAAGTACATTTTATGAAGTGAACACCATATTGCAGAATAACACAATTATTAGGAGGAAGATGTTTTTTTTTCTTAAAATTAGATGTTGTGGAATCAAAAATAATTTTTTATTCTTTATCTTTCATCAATAGCTGTAATAAAGAAAAGAAATTATTGGTGGTACTTTATCTTGGAAATTGAAATAGAGAAAGTAGTACAAGTCCTTGATGAAACAAAAAAATCATTAGGAGGAAGATATATTTTTCTCAAAATTAAATGCTTTGAAATTGAAATCATTTCTGATTCTTCCCTCAATAGTTGTAATAAATGAAAGAACCCATCGATGACACTTTATCTTGGAAGTTGGAACAAAGAAAATAGTACAAGTCCTTGATGAAACAAAAAAATTATTAGGAGAAAGATATTTTTTTTCTCAAAAAAAGATATTATGGAATCAAAATCATTTTTTATTCTTTATCTTTCCTTAATAGTTGTAATAAATGAAAGAAATTATTGGTGATACTTTATCTTGGAAGTTGTAATAGAGAAAATGATACAAGCCTTTGATGGAACAGAGAAATTATTTATAAGGAAGATATTTTTTTTTCTCAAAATTAGATGTTGTGAAATTGAAATCAATTTTGATTCTTTATATTTTCTCAATAGTTGCAATATATGAAAGAAATTATTAGTGATACTTAATATTAGAAGTTAGAATAAAGAAATTGGTACAAGTTTTTGATGGAATAGAGAAATTATTGAGAGAAAGATGTTTTTTTTTCAAAATTAAATGTTAAATTGAAATCATTATTTTTTTATTTTTTTTATTTTTCTCAATAATTGTAAAAAATGAAAAAAATTGTTAGTGGTAATCTATTTTGGAAGCTTGAATAGTAAACATGGTATAACTCCTTGACAGAACAAAGAAATTGTTAGAAGATATATGTTTGTTTTTTAAAATTTGATGTTAGGGAATAAAAAATATTTTCTAATTCTTTCTTCAATAGTTTTAATAAATGAAACAAGTTATTGGTGGTACTACTTTACCTTGGAAATTGGAATACAGAAAATGGTATAAGTCCTTGAAAAAAGAAAGAAATTTTTAGGAGAAAGATATTTTTTTCTTAAAGTTAAATATTGTGGAATCAAAATCATTTCTGATTCTTTATCTTTTGCAAATAGTTTTAATAAATAAAATAAATTATTGGTGGTACTTCATCTTTGAAGCTGGAATAGAAAAAGTGGTACAAGTTCTTAACAGAATAGAGAAATTATTAGGAGGAAAATGTTTTTTCCCCAAAATGAGATGTTGTGAAATCAAAATCATCTCTCATTCTTTTGTTAATAGTTTTAATAAACTAAAGAAATTATTGGTAGTACTTTATCTTGAAAGTTGAAACAGAAAAAATGGTACAAGTCCTTAATAAAACAGAGAAGTCAAAGAAAGATGGTTTTTTTTCTCAAAATTAAATATTATGAAATTGAAATTAATTCTGATTCTTTATGTTTCCTCAATAGTTGTGGTAAATGTGAGAAATTACTAATGGTACCTTGTCTTGGAAGTTAGAATAAAGAAAATGGCACAAGTCCATAATGAAATAGAGAAATTATTAAGAGGAATATGTTTCGTTCTCAAAATTAGATGTTGTCAAATCAAAATTATTTTTTATTCATTTTTCAATAGTTGTAAAATTTAAAGAAATTATTGGTGGAACTTCATCATGAAAGTTGTGTAACTACCTAAGTCTAGAACCAGTCAACGGAACGTCTGCCCATACCACGTGGGCTATCATTTGAAAAAAGATAAGCACTATATGATTAAAGTCTAAGACTTAGAGTCATATATACACATAAGAAATCACATAGACTTCCCATGTGGGATATGGGCTGTCACAATCTCCCCCACTTATATACCCAACGTCCTCATTAGGGCACAAGCAGATCCAGTAAGTGATGGATATGAACCATACCTGGAACAGACAAAATCAAATTAGGCATCGACCTGTGCAGAATCAAAAGTATGGCCCATACCATCACGGAATCGAGTTGGCTTTGATACCATCTATGATCATCCAAGTCCAGAACCGGTCAACGGAACACCTGCCTCCTTTATGAAAAAGATAAGTACTAGGCACTTGTGCTCTAGAACTTGAGCTTATAAATCCACATAAGGCTTCCTACATTTCTCCCATGTAGGATATAAGGTAACCACCAGCCAAATAACCTTTCTAATCCAAGATCAGTCCAATAGATGATGTATGTGCATACTCATTATGCCAACATCATCACGGTCTTGGTTCAACTTTGATACCATCTATCATGACCCAAGTCCAGAACTGGTCAACGGAATACCTACCCATACCACATGAACTATCCTTTGTAAAAAGGATAAGCACAAGGTGATCAAGCACTAAGACTTAAAGTCATATATATACATCAAAAATCACATAGGCTTCCCATGTGGGATATGGGGTGTCACAAGTTAAAACAGAGAAATTGTATAAGTTCTTGATGAAACAGAGAAATTATTAGGAGAATGATGTTTTTTTCTAAAAATTATATGTTGCAGAATCAAAATCATTTTTTATTCTTTCCTCAACAATTATAATAAATATCTTTCAACAGCTTGTCGAAACACACTGAGATACCAAACTTGAAAGGGAAAAAGGAAAAAAAATTAAATAGACTAAAAAGTACTTGAGTTGTTAGTCGATGGCTCTAGTACCATGACAACATTGTATGAATGACTGAATGCCTGATCTTCTATTATGTGTACATTATATTGACTTTACAAGAATGCTATACATGGAAAGTAAATAAGTCTCCATATGATTTTAGCCCTATACATATAAACTATAATCTTGGTCATAATGCATTCTAAGTATACATGATAATAAAAGGAAAAATAAAGGAAACTATTTAGGGCTAAAAAACAAGGAAAGAAAATTTGGACAGCTAGACAGCAAAGATGTCCGTTGACACAAGCTTCGAACCCGATGACTTGTGGTGTTTTGCTAATGGCTTGTGCAAACATGAAAAGCTGAATCATGCCTTAACCATGTTTAGAGCAATGGGAAACTGTGGGATGACACCAAATATTATTATTTATAGTATGCTGCTTCATGACATGTCTGGAAGTAGAAGATTTATTTATACTAATAGAATATTAGAATTTGTACTTATTTTTCAGCTATTGATCTTTGAAAATAAAATTTCTAAATTAATCCCCCTAACCCACCACTTAGCCCAATATTTTCTTCGTACACCCCATGCTTTTTCTTCCCTACTCTAGCTAATGTTGGCATTAGTTGTATTGGATGAGGTTTAGCTATTTACGTTATTGTATGTATACTCTATGTGAGAGTCTAGGTTGATACAAAATTCTTCTTGTAACCTATCTAATAGGCCTTGTGGATGTATATATGTATTGGCAATACATAATGAAAGGACAAAGAAAAAAAGTCCCAAAACTCTATTGCCTTCATGGTATCAGAGCAGGATTACTGCTTCACCAATCAACCAACTTGAAAACCAAGCCAAAACTCCATGGAAGACCATTTCAGAAACTCATCTACTAACCTGACAGAGTTTAGTCTTGGGGACTGGACTACGAAACTGACCAAAGCTTTCAATAAAGCTACCTCCTTCACACCTGAACCATCTACCATCCCAATTGGAGTTAGGTTGGATGGTTCCAACTACGCTTTATGGTCTTAGGTAGTCGAGATGTACATCTCGAGGAAAGACAAACTAGGGTATATCAATGGAGATTTACTTCAACCTTTGGAGACGGATCCTTTGTTTCGAAGATAGCAGACAAAGAATGCCATAGTCAAAGGATGGTTGATCAATACGATGGATCCATCCCTGGTAAGTAACTTTATCTGTTTCCCAACAGCAAAACAAGTATGGGACATCATTGCCACAACCTATTTTGATGGAGCAAACACTTGACAAGTGTATGAGCTTCGACGTCGGGTAACCCACACCAAACAAGCGGGTGGGTCAATTGAGAAGTATTATAATGACTTACAGGGTTTATGGAGAGAAATTGACTTTCGTCACCCTAACCCTATGAAATGTCTTAATGATATTAGACAATATAATGTAAACTTGCAGGAGGATAGGGTATACACCTTCCTAGATGGTCTAGATGATCGACTCGATAATGTTCGGAGTGATGTGTTGCAACTACAACCTTTTCCTACAATTGAGCAAGCCTATGCTTACGTTAAACAGGAGGACATTCGACAAGTAGTAATGGCATCTGATGGTGATACCTCAACAAGTGCTGTGATGGTATCTAAAGGGAGCAAGGCGGGAGCAAGACTAAGTACAACGTCCAAATCCAAGACCCAAATAGTTGGAGGGAAGTGTACTCACTGTGGAAATCCCAAGCACACTAAGGATGATTGTTTCGAAGTGATTGGGTATCTAGATTGGTGGGAGGAATATCAAGAAAAAAAAAGAAATGCGAACGAAGCTCCTAAGGGAGAATACCGGACATGCGACCGTAGCCTTTGGAGAACCCCAGCTATCCCTTCTTCCCCAAAATGAGGTACCGGATGACTCTTGGGAATCGCATCATCAAGGTAATTATGGAAGTGTGTTTGTTAGCTCTACGTCTTGTGAGATTGGTGGTTGGATTATTGACTCAAGGGCAACAGATCATATGACGTTTGATGCTTGTGATCTTTCTCACATTTCTAAACCTAGAAGAACGTGTATTACAAATGCAAATGAGGTAACATACCCAATTACAGGAGTAGGAACTGTAGTTGTCTTCATCCCTCTTGCTCTCACACACATTACCTGTGCCATCTCTCTTGAACAAGTTAATGTCTGCGAGTCAGGCTACTACAGATCTTAATTGTGTGGTTTTACCCTACATTCTGTCTTCTCCGGGACATTCTCATGAAGGAGATTATTGGGCATGGTACTAAGGAATGAGGGTTATACTTCTTGGATGACTTCAGTGTCGTCAGAGTTAACCATACGACAAGCAATAAGGAGAAACAAATTGGGTTGCTGCATCGTCGACTAGGACATCCCTTATTTTGCTATTTGAAACATTTGGTTGCAAATTTATTTTCAAGCACTCAACTCTTTGACTTTAAGTGTGAGACTTGCATTGTAGCAAAAAGTCATAGAGTATCGTATCCAATGAGTTTGAATAAAAGTAACGCTCCGTTTGTGTTGATTCATTTTGATATATAGGGCCCCTCACCTATAACCACTCAATCTGGAAATAGGTGGTTTGTGTTGTTTATTGATGATTGCACACATTTGACATGGTTGTATTTGATGAAATGCAAAGATGATGTCTTTGATACATTTCAAGCTTTTAACAAAATGATCCAAAACCCAATTCTCAGCTAAGATACAAGTTCTCCAAACAGACAATGAAGGTGAACATGTTAACCGAAAATTTGAGGTATACTTCGAACATACAAGCCTCATACATGAAACCTCATGTGCACAAACTCCCAATAAAATAGTATTGCTAAAAGGAAGAATAGGCATGTTCTTGAAATTGCAAAGTCATTGCATTAAGTCTCACGTTCCTAGTTGTTTCTGGGATAGCGGAGTGTTAACTGCAGTACACCTCTTGAATAGAATGCCATAAAAAATCCTGAACTTTAAGACTCCACTACAGGCCTTATCAACGTATGCCTCGTTACCCTCCATCTTGATAATACCTCCTCAAATTTTTGGCTATGTGACATTCGTCCATTTACACAAAAATCAACGTACCAAGCTGGATCCTTATGCAATTCGTTGCCTATTCTTGGGGTATGCCACTCATAAGAAGGGGTATACATATTATGATCCTACTACTCGACAAATGTATATTACTATAGATGTAACTTTTCTGGAATCAGAAAGTTTTTTTTCAGGGCCAGTATTCGCTTATTCTCTTCAAAGGGAGCTTTGGAATGAATAACAGAATTAGAGCTGGTTAAGTACTATAGAGCCGGAGCCAGAACTAAGTGGTGGTCTAGATACACATAAACCAGAGGAAAACACGAGGGATACTGAAGAGTTGGCAGCTAAAGTAGGTGAAGGGCACATTAGGATCGATGAAACCATGCATACTACTAGGATTAAGAATGATGAAACCAAGAGTGACTTGGAGGTTAACCATGTTGATCCCGACCTCCTCTCTCCTACCATGACGACTCAAGTACCAGCCTTAGACGAATCTAGTGAGGTATGTTCTCCATCAGTTACTCCTTCTACTACTGACTAGGTTGATTATTTGCTTCCACAGCCATAATCGTAGGAAACCACCAAATAGATACTCGCGGACACTGATGGTAGGAGGTCGAGATATCCAATAGCCAATTACATGAGTACCCAGGTCTTATTGAAACCACTGAAGGCACTTGCGTACCAATTGTCCTCATCAATTATACCCAGGAACGTGGAAGAAGCTCTGAGGGACTAAAAATGGAGACAAGCCATAAAAGAAAAGTAGGAAGCACTGAATAAGAATGACACTTAGACATTAGTCCCACTACCACAAGGAAAAAAGGCGGTAGGATGCAAGTAGGTCTTCTATATTAAATACAAGGTTGATGGTTCGATAGACAGACATAAAGCTCGTCTGGTGGCCAAGGGATACACACAAACCTTCGGCATAGATAACCATGAGACATTCTCCCTGGTGGCGAAGCTAAATACAATTAGAGTCTTATTGTCTTTTGCAACTAACCAAGATTGGTCATTGCATCAGTTCGACATAAAGAACGCCTTTCTTCATAGTGAATTAGAAAATAAGGTATATATGGAGATTCCGCGTGGGAGTGCACCATCACCAGCAAGGGAGATAGTGTGCAAACTGCAATGTGCCATGTATGGCCTTACACAATCCCCATGGGCATGGTTCGGCAGATTAAGCATGGCTATCAACAAAGCAATGCAGACCATACTCTCTTCTTGAAACATTGATCGAGGAAGGTGACGGTGTCAATTGTATAAGTGGATGACATGATCGTTACAGGGGACAATGTAGAAGAAATCTCGAGGCTATAAGTCCAACTCTCTTCTGAGCTCAAAATGAAAAATTTGGGAAGGCTTAAATATTTTCTGGGAATCGAGGTATCGAGATCAAGGCAAGGCATCTTCTTGTCACAAAGAAAGTGCATTCTTGTAAGGTTTTAGGAGCCAAACAAGCGCAGCAGAATATAACCGAAACCATTTAGGATTCAAGTGAAAAGGGTTAACCAGGTGTTCGAAATTTTTCATACATAATTCGATTGAGATCTTTCACCCAACTGTTGAGTTGAATCATAAAACATGAACAGTTAACGTGTTCAAGCTCCCTACGGTATCCACACGAGCCTCTCGAGATCACCACGCCTACGCCTCCACAACGTCCCGGTAAATGCTTTTCTTTTGTGCTCGCAGTGCTAGCTTGTGTCATCTAAGGAATAGCAAGAGAATAGTGCGGCTGGAACTTTTGGGAGGCTAGGGCAAAAAGCTACGAATTTTTCACTATATGATGTATTTATAGTGAAACTCAACTTCCAAGCCTAATAAGTTTCAAAGCCCTAATCCAATTAGGTTAATTTCGGGCTTAATAATCACTCAACTTTTGAGCCAATTATTAATGCGAAATTATCATGAAACCGTAGCCCAAATAAATTAGCCCATGCACTCAAATAATCCAAATAGGCTTTATGTGTGCGACCCAATAGGGTCTTATCATGTTGGCAATTATCATAAATCACATTTATGATTATAAGCAATGGGCGGAATCTAACAACACATCATTGCCACCCAAGTGACAAGATTGGCGATGGTTCGACTAAACCTTTATGATCATTATCCGTATATGTCATTGTCCCTTTGTCCAAGATATCATGACTAAGTAGAAGATATGGAATATGTCACTCTTGTATAGTCTAATCTTTGGTTTCTTGATTACCGAGTAGACTAACTTCAACTGATGACATTGATATCGTATATCAACTCATCCGAGTATGGCCATGACTTTTCTTAGTCTTACTCTATCAAGGGGCCCGAAAATATCACTCCCGTTACATAGGAGAGACAAATCTCATCTTAATCATACAAAACCCTCTGTATGATATGTGACATACCCAATAACCTGCTTCAAGTTTACTCAGTTATGAGCAACAAAGGTAAGTATCAAAGTATGAGACTCACATCTAGGGAACCTTGATGACCCTAGGTCAAAGGACTACATATACTATGATCACTATGAGAATCACTTATGACATTCATATAATGATCCATGTAGCATGCTCATGGTGGGTCGGTTCAGTATACAAGTTCTCCAACTTGTACCTATATGTAGACTACATATCTCATATTAGTTTCCACATATGCTAATCATTATGTATTATTGTAATCCGCTCCACGATAATACTAGACCAGGGATATTTAAGAATATCATTTTTCTAAGGTTATAATTATGTTTATTACGTTACGCAGAAACAAAACAACAAACATAATTACTGGATTAATGCCTTAAAAAATATATTGACTCAATGTGCAAAATACAATCATCTCATGATTGACTTTTGGGCACAACACTAACAGTTCTTAATTTTCTCACTAAGATGGGCATGCTCGAATGTAAGCCCGCTAGCACTCCAATGGTCCAAAACCATCGACTTGGAGAATATGCAGATCAGGAACCAGTAGATAAAGAGAGGTATTAGAAGATGGTCGGGAAGTTAATTTATCTATCTCACACTCGTCCAGATATTGAGTACGCGGTTGGAGTAGTGAGTCAGTTCATGCATCACCCAAGCAAGGAGCATATGGATGTTGTAACTCACATACTTCGCTATCTGAAGTCTTTCTCAGGAGAAGGTTTAATGTTCTCGAAACATAACCACATAAATGTTACTAGTTACATAGATGCTGAATGAGCAGGGAATATTTTAGATAGGAAATCCGCATCCGGTTACTTACATTTGTGGGTGGAAATGTTGTTATTTGAAGAAGCAAAAAGCAGAAAGTGGTAGTACTATTCGGCGTTGAGGCAGAGTTTCGAGGAATGGTATGATGCTTATGTGAATTGCTATGGCTGAAGAATCTACTAATTAATATTGGTTATCCCCCGAACTCTACAATGAACTTGTTTTGTGATAATAAGGCTGCTATCGAGATTGCCCATAACCTTGTCCAGCATGATCGCACTAAGCATGTCAAAGTCGACCGACACTTTATTAAACAAAACCTTGAGGAAAAGATCATCCAATTCCCATTTGTCAAGTTAGAAGATCAGCTTATAGATGTTCTTACAAAGGCTGTGTCCAACATAAACTTCCACAACTCACTTGACAAGTTAGTTGAATGAGACATTTACATACCAACTTGAAAGGGAGTGTTGGCGTTAGTTGTATTGGATGAGGTTTAGCTATTTACGTTATTGCATGTATACTTTGTGCAGAAGTCTAGGTTGATACAAAACTTTTCTTGTAACCTATCTGATAGGCCTTGTGGATGTATAAATGTATTGGCAATGTAATGAAAGGATAGAGAAGAAGAGTCCCAAAACTCTATTGCCTTCAGCTAACTCATTCTCTGTCTCTTGCCAACAATTGAAATTTTAGAAAACATGGTTGCTTCTTAAGAAAAACCTTTATCAATCATTAACAACGCTTTTTTCTATAAACACTAATTGAACAAGTCTCCCCCTTTCTTTTCTTTATGTTATTTTGAATTTTAGAGATGAAGACAATTTCAATTTGGCTTCTGAAAATCTATGTATTAGAATTAACTATCTTGGCATTATCTTAAAAGAATGGTAACTTTTTGTGTAAATATTGCCCCTATTCATTATTTTTTTTTTTGTGTAATCCAGTAGCTGATTAGAAGCTTCCATCAATGACTGCTTTACTGAATACCACTGAATGCACCATAGCCCCTTACTGGTAAGCTTTCAGTTATCCCAGCTGATGATAAAAATTTCACAATCTTCTATTGATCAAGTGTAGATGGGTCAAAGGTTCAAAAAATTGCTTTATTAATTACCAACTGACTTAATTACTTGCACCAAGGTTACAAGGTAAGGGTTATTTGTTTCAACTTCAACCTAACCATATACCACTCAAGAAGGGTTTTAATTAGAAAATTAATTTCTGATTTTGATAGGACAAAGTTGTGTTCAAAAGGTCCAAGCAATGTCTCAATAGCAACAACAAGCACCCGAGGTAATGTCCATAAACTTTGAGAATGTGTCCTATCAATCTGATGTGGATAGTTTTGGAATATGGCTACTGAAGTGGAAATGGTTGGTGGATTGGAAGAATACTAATGTTTAGCACTTGTTGTATCATTTTCGGCATAACTTTTTCATATGTGGCACTTGATTATACCCGGTCTAGTCTGGTACAAAATGTGCAAAAATGAAAACTAACATTCTTTTATTTTATTTTTTTTGCCAAACATAGAATACACTATTATTATTTCGCATACAGGACCTTATTTGTAGCATTCTCTCACACTCGTATCTACCTCACTGAGCACTCACACAACACCTCTCTATTTTGACTCTCACTTTCTTGCATTAAGTATTCTTTTCATTTTCTTTAGTTGCATTAAGTATTTCCTATATATATATAATACTGATTTTGATTATTTTGGGCTTTTCAATGGACATGGATAGTAGTTATATATATGTGTGTGTTTATGTAATATTGATGGGCTTTTTTTGGGCTGTTTGAAATTTAAAGGAGTAGAGTTGTTGACCGCATATTTTGTGCATGTTTGATCATTTAGCCATGGCTGTGATATGATATTCTTCCACCTGTTCCATCTCTTCTTTATTCTTCATCACTCCCTACTCTCTGTCTTATAGCTGCTGGGTGATGCTGATTTCGCTGAGGATGACACAAGCATTTCTTTGACAATCCCTATCCACCAGCTTGTCACCCCCTTCCAGCACCAACATTAATGCAAAATAAAGTCCTTTCTAAATCAGTCTCAATGATAAAAAATTCACTCACAAAATGCTGAATTGTATTGTTTCTTTTCTTGCCCGTGTCACTGATTATAAATCCATCATTGTTCTTTTGCGGTTCGATTATGTGCACTGACAAGTGAATGCGATTTGGACCATTTTCTATACTTTGTAGCAGCAAATTTGGCTGTTAAAGCAATTGAGCTTGAGGAGAGGAGGTTCTATTACTATTATTGCACCAATTTGTTACCCATGTTCTTCCTCCTAAATGACAACTTCCATGATTGGCTATCTTTTTAGAGGTATGAAAAAATTTCACCAATGTTTAGATGAACTTGCTTTGACCGTGCTTTACATGTTATTACATTGTTATTAACATCATATTGGAGTTGTCTCCAATATGACCAGTTTTTTGTTTATTTTTTATTCAATACAAGAATTGGAAGTGAAATTCATTTCTCAGTTGCAACTTTTGACCTTTAAACAAACAAACTACAATTGGATGTTTGGAGTTTCTAGCTAAACAAGATACTTTATTGATTAAAAAAAACTTTGCTAACTACCACATTTAATGCCTATTGTCTGCCAATGCAATTGTTGCCTCTATTGGTTTGTTTCTTCAATTACAAGTAGTCAAAATTTGTGAATTGCAAACATTACAAATTATTTATTTTTCAACAATATGTTTGTTCTTATCTTTAGCTTTGTAAGTGGTAAACAATGACGGGTTTAGCAGATTTGGATAATTGTAAGCCAAGTATTTTTTTATGTTGTATGGTGTGAGAGATGAATTAGTTGTTTAAGTGTTTGCATGAGATATTTTCTTCTTTTTTAATAATGAGAGAACATCTTTTAGTGTTTTACATTTGGGTCTTATAGTTACACTTTTACTTTCACGGTCTCTTTTTTTGACTTTTCCCACTTTTTCACATCTTTTCCTGATCATGGAGTTTTTATTCCTTTTTTCTCAAGTTGGATCTTTTATGCTAGGTTCATTTGTTGCTTTCTCTTCTATCATTGTATTTGTTTGTTTTCACTGGTTATTTTTTTTGTCCTTTTGTTTCATTTGTTCTTTTCTACCACATGAATTTATCATTTCTTTTGTTCTCACATATCACATGGATTGTTGCTTTCTCATGTTTGTTGCTTTAGTGAAAATGACCCCTTATTTTGTATAAAATAATAATTGTGGAGTCCATTTGATTTGAGCACAAAAGTATCCAATTTAGGGGTAAAAAAAAAAAGTAATTGTTTATGATCAATGTTACATTAGTATAATCAATGATAAGTTCTTACATGCTAAGTTCAATTGATGGCTTTATCTCCTCTTCCACTATTTGGTTAATCTTTCTATGTTAGGATTACCTATTAAACAAATGAAATGACAAGATGTTAATACACTAATTGTCCTATTTAATTTCCTATTGGTTTGTCGTATGGTAATTGTTTTTTTTTTCTCTCTTATATATGTTGTTCTTGGTTTGCTTTATGTAAATTGTGATTTTTATTCCTGTAAATTTTGCAAATTTCAATTCAATTTATTTTGCTTAAAGTTGTAAGTTCTTAAACAATGACCATTATTGTAAGTTAAAGGTGCTCTGTTTTGAAAGAAATCCAAATAAGAATATTTAGCTGCTTCTTCTTCTTCTTCTTCTTCTTCTTCTTCTTCTTCTTCTTTTTATTTATTTGGTTTTTTTTTGTCTTGCGTACGTAGGAGGAAGGCCAATGAGGAATTTGAGGATTAAGTCTATTTTTTAGTAACAACAAATCTTAACCAATAAGCTAAATCTTGATTATTGAAAGTTTTAATGTTTGTGTGAGCATAAACGCTTGTCTTTTAAGATTCAGCTGGAATGAAGAGTTGAGCATGTCCCACACACCACTAAATCTAAAAGGAGCCAAAGCTATAATTTTATTAATATAATTCAAACACCCCGTTTCTCCTTAGCCTTGCACATATAGATGGCAACATGAAATGAAATGGTGCAAACACTATGAGATAAAAGGAGTAGTATATTTGATATTATTTGCAAAATACATTAAATTTTTTTATATTTAGTATAATTTAAAATAAAATCATAAAGTTTCCTAAAAAAATTTTATATTAATGTATCTTACATTATAAATAATATATTATTTTAATTTTTAACTTTTTTTTCCTAGAACTAATGTTATTTGTAATTCAATACTTCATTTATCTAATTATTTTACTTAAATAATCTTTTTCTGAAAACGTAACTCAATTATTTTTCTTTTACAAGAAAAAAATGTGCCTAGTATTAGTACATAAAATAATAAACAAAGAAAATCCAATAAATTCCAAAATTTGCTCTCACCGTTTGCATATTTCCTTTCTTCCATTTTAGTCCCTAAAGTTTTCTTAGATACAATACAAGAGCAATGGTGTGGTTGAAAAGTTTGGTGACTACACCTTCTAAAGCGAAAAAGAATTTCTCAGACATCTGGTTTCTTTAGCATTTATTTACTTAAATTCATTTTAGTTCATGAGCTATCGATGCTTTCCATTTTAGTGCTTAAATTCTATATGTTTTTCATTTTAATCATTTCTCTCCTTTTTTTCTTGTCTTTTCTATTCTTCTTTTTTTATTTTATTTTATTTACTAAATTTAATGTTAAATCCTTACTACTCATAATCTTTCCATTTGCTCTATTAATTGTAAAACTTTTCTTTAACTTTTGTGCCAATACTTAAACATCACTTTTCTATGGATAAATTATTGTATCTTTAAAGGAAAAACTTTAGTCAGTATGGTTTGTCTGATTTTGGCCATTATTTTAATTGTTTCTATACTTTACTTAGACTTTTAGATTTAAATTGTCAATTTGTTCAATGTTTTGTTATTTTTTTGTGTCTTAATGGCAAAACACCAATTTTAGTTCCTGAAATCTCATTTTTTACCCTCCTAATCTTAAAATTTTATTTCAAAAAAATTAGACTTGATTTAAATCAACTCTAGAGCTAAGTTTTTTTCCCTCTTTTTTTTTTTTTTTTACTTTCATGGAAATTTTAATTCTATCAATAATTAAAATGACTTTTAATTACTAGAATTCTAAACTTTCCTTTCTTCATTGCAAATTTTATTATTTAATGGTTATTATACTATATTTATGTTAAATGCTACCATATATTGAATGACTACAAATCTAGAATTTTTTGCTTTGCCGTTTTGGTCTTCACACTTTTCTTTTAGCCTATTAACTCTCTGATTTTTAATATTTGAGCTCTAAAAATATTGTTATTTATCTTGCTAAGCCACAAACTTGATTTGTTTATGATTAAGTGCTCAAATAACAAAATGCCACTCCAACTCCTTTATTGTTTCTTTAGTTTAAGTCCCTATACAACCAGCTATAACAAGTTGCCTACTATCAAATGTTGAAGCTGTAAAAAATTGTCTCTTGGCTTAATACAGCATTTTTTTGTTTCTCATTTTGATATATTTCTTCTCAATTTGTTATTCTTTTATATACATTTACAGTATATCATTGTTATGTTCAATTACTGTAAGTGTTTTAGGCTATCTCTATACTCTTTTATTAAATTATTCTTTTTCCTTTTTTTGATTTACTTCTTGATGGAAATTCTATTTTATTTTCTTTAATGGCAGCATAATCAACTCATGTTTCAATTCGCTACTTTCTCTTTCTATTTGTCCCTCAGAGCATCTGTTTTTTTTTGTTCAGTCATAATTCTATTTTATTTTCTTCAATGATAGCATAATTGACTCATCTTTTAGCTTGGTACTGTCATTTTCTATTTTTCCATCAAAGCATCTGTTCTTTGATGGTCAGTCGTACTATCCTTTTATCCACAACTAGTAGTTCTTTTGTTGGGCAAATATTTATGTTTCTTATTATTTGTTTTATTCATTTATGTCTAAATGCAAGATCATTGTCAAGTAGGCACTTTGATCAAGTCATTGGGGATTAATTGTTGTTGCTTAAACCAAGTACGTCATTACATTATTAGTTTTTCAACTTAAATTATATTCAAGTTATTTTATGCATCTCACTGATATGTTGTTTTTTTTATTGAATAACTTTGTTCATTATCAATAATGAACAATTTATGCTATCAATGCATTCTAATTCTATAATAATTCTAGCTTTACATATAGTCTTAGCATTCATGATAAAAAATAATCAAATATAGAGCATATTCCGAAATAAAACAAAAAGGAAGTTAGGTGAAATGAATGTTTCAACTAGCCAATAAACAATCTCGGATTGTGTCTCACATTATGATATTGTTGGTTTTAATTTTGATAATTCATCTTTTGATTCACGAACTCAAAAAATAAATAAAACTCTCCTCTCAGTTAAATGCTAGAGCCAAATATCCTTCTCATTGATAATCATCAAATGGAGCCAATATAGCTCTATCAATTGCAGATATTTATAGTTATGTTCAATTTGATTTAGAAACATCAACTAATGATCAGTCAATTTCACTATCAATTGGTGATGGTCATTGTGCCCAGCATGTCTTCTCTTTTGGTACACTTTTTATTGCCTTCTTAAATCGATTACATTCTAAGTAGTGTTACTACCTTTCATCCGTCCTATATAATAACAGGTGTCACTGAAAAGTATCAAGAACTAGGTGACTGAAATGAATTATGTGAATTTTGTGCAGCAAAATTCTAGGCACAACGCTCTAAAACCACTATGGGTGGTAGATCTAAATATAATGAATGTTGCGCTGTTGGAAAAGTTAGGCTTGATTCAACACTAGAACCGCCAAATTATCTTATTGAATTATTGAATCCATCTAATGGTCCCAAAAGTAGGTATTTTAGAGATAATATCAGAGCATACAATTCTATGTTTGCAATGACTTCTCTTCAAACAAACATTGACCACTTCATCAATCAAGGTTCAAGTTTGTATCTTTTTAAAACCTCTAGTCAAATTTTTCACAAGATGAGCTCATTTTGTCCTCCTGAAAGCCGACCACCAAAATTTCTTTAGCTGTACATCTATGATATACAAAATAAGTTCACAAATAGAATGGATGCTTTTGGTGGTCCTTACAGTTCAGGACTCGATCTAGAGATTGTTGCTGTTCTTACATAAATACTTGACCAAAATAACAAACTCATTAAATTATTTAGAACTGCTAGAGACAAATGCCTAGAAACAGATATTCTTGAATTGAAGATCAGATTGTTCATAGATAGGCACCACTATCAATACTATCTTCCTACTCCAAATGATGTTGAAGCTTTAATTATTGAACCTTGTCCTAAAGAAAATGGTATTAATGATATTGTTGTTGAATATAACAGTGGTAGCTATGACATGATATCAAGACTACATCCATCTTGCATGTCACTTCACTACCCTTATTTTTGTCTTTGGACAAGCTGACTTTGCAATTGATCTACCTTTTAATCTACCAAACGGATCTAAAAATTCTCGCAAAAGAATTAGCATGTGAATGTTCAACTCTTACCAGCTCCATGATCGAGTCAACTCTTACTAGCTTATTATTCAATTAGGTAGATTATTTCAACAATACGTAGTTAATGCTTATGTTTATATTGGGCATGATAGATTGGACTACATTCAGTGTAAACAAGTTGATCTGTGTAATGAGTTCTACCAAGTAATCCACGATACTATTGTTCATGGAGATGAGCAAGGAAACCAAATCGGAAATGATGTTGCAGGTATGTCTAATTTTGTCTAATCTTATTTATCACTCATTCTTCGATTTCAAATTCCAATGTTCTAATTTTATCACCATTTCTCTCTTCTATACACCAGTTTTGTACACAATTGAATTCCAAAAAAGAGAACTCCCCCATTGTCATACTTTGCTTTGGGTTGATCCGTCAACAATGTGAGGTGCACATGAAGACATAGATAAGGTTATCTCTGCTGAAATATCTAACAAAAATATTGATCCAAGCTTTCCAAGTTGTTTTTGAGTTTATGCTTCATGAACGGTGTGGTCATGCATGACCCACTTCACCATGTATGAAGGAAGGATCATGTTCTAAAAACTTTCCCAAACCTTACCATTCATCCATTTCACTTGACAAAAATGGTTTCATCCAATATAAGATGAGAGATAATTGAAATTATGTCATTAAGAATGGCATTAAATTAGACAACTCTTTTGTAGTCCCATACAACAGACAACTATCTCTTGCATTTCACGCACATATCAATGTTGAGTATTTTGGTCACAACATTCTGGTTAAATATTTGTTTAACTACATATTAAAGGGAGTAAAACGTACCACAGCTAAGCTTTTACATCATCATGCTGGATTAGATGAACAAGTTAATAAAGAGTGACGGGAAATTGATAAAATCAAAAGTTTTTTAGATTGTCGTTTCATTTGTCCACATGAAGCATGTTGGAGAATATTTGAGTTTTATAGACATTATAGAGAACCTGCAGTGCAAGTCCTTGTTGTGCACCTTCTATTACAGCATCAAGTTACATTTCGGAGAACACAAAGCTTTCATTCTCTTCTTAATGATCCTACAACAAAAAAATCTACATTGACTGAATGGATGGAAATGGACAAAAAATTTCCTAGTGCCACATAATGTTGTTACAATGAGTTTTCCAAATATTATGTTCATCACCGTGTTGGAAAATTTTGGAGTGAAAGAAAGCAAAGAGGCTCCATAGGCAAATTAGTATATGTGCACCTAAATTATAGAGAATTATATTATCATAGAATGCTGCTTGCGCATCAAAACGGCTATAGATCATTTGAAGATATTCGAAAGGTTAATGGCACAGTTATGCCAATGTATCGCATAGCCTGTGAAACAATAGGATTGCTGGGTAATGACAAAGAATAGGATTTGACATTTATTGAAGTTGCTCAATGGGCAACATTTGTTGAACTTAGGCATTTATTTGTCAATATGTTACTATTTTATGATCTCACTGATCCTACAAACTTTTGGAATCATCATTGGTAAAAAATAGGGGATGACATAAGCAACAAATTTATGACATAGCCATCAACATCTGAAATCCACTTGAATAATTCTGATTTACAAAATTATATTCTATATGAAATTAAGCTCCTCATGAACACCTCACCAAGTACAATTACTAATTTTGGTCTCCCTTTGTCTTCAAGAAATCTTATGTTTGACTTAAGAAATAGAGTTCTCATGGAAGAGAAAAGCTACAATAGAGAGACTCTTTTCACTGAACATGCATGCCTAAGAGCAAAACTAAATGTAGAACAAAAATGCATTTATGAGATAGTTATGAATGCCTTTGAAACAAAAAAGAAAAACCTTATATTCATATATGGGCATGGTGGTACTAGAAAAAAATTTTTGTGGAAGACAATCATAAATGGACTTAGAGCACATGGCCACATCGTTCTAGCTATTGCATTATGGGGTATTGCATCTTTGTTATTACCCTCAGGATGGACAACTCATTCAAGATTTAAATTGCCCCTTGACCTTACTGATCAATCAGTTTGCCACATTAAAAAGGGAACACAACGTTCATCACTTCTTGAAGAGATAACTTTAACAGTGTGGGATGAAGCTTCTATGAATAGTCACTACTGTTTTGAAACACTAGATAGAACATTGCGAGATATACTTGAGAAACCTTGAAACCTCTTTGGTGGCAAGTCAATAATCCTTGGTGGTGATTTTAGACAAACATTATCTGTCAAACCTGAAACAATGAAAGAAAAAATTATATCTTATTCTATTATTTCCTCACCATTGTGGAAGTATTTTACTATCCATAAACTGAAAGAAAACATAAGACTACTACAGCCATAACTAAAAGAACAAGAAATATTGGCCATAGAAAAATTCTCATACTGGCTTTTATCAATAGGTGACAATACTGTTGTTGGTTTACAAGACAGTAAGGAAACAGATTGTACATGGATAAAAATTCCAGAACAATATTTGATTTCAGATGATGAAAATGGACTTAAAAACCTCATACAATTTACATATGATGAGAATTCATTAATGAGCCCAAATCCAAAACATCTATGTGATAAAGGAATAGTTTGTCTAAAAAATGATATCATTGATTCACTCAACGACTATGTGCTATCTTGGTTACCTTCTAAACCATCAATTTATAATAGTTTAGATTCCGCACCACCAATTGCAAGCAATCATGAAGAAATTGAAACATTATATCCGATCGACTACCTCAATAACTTGAATTTCAGTGGATTGTCACATCATGAGCTCCATTTAAAAATAAAAGCTCCAGTTATGCTGATTAGAAATTTAAATCAAAAAGCTGGTCTTTATAATGGTACACAAATGATAGTAACACAATTGACTACAAAATTTATAGAGACAAAAATCATGACAAACACAAAGATAGGTCACCAAGTTTACATTCCTAGAATCTCCTTTAGCTATAAAAGTGACAACTTGCCTTTCATCTTTAGGAGAAGACAATTTCCATTAAGGCTGTGTTATGCAATGACTATAAATAAAAGTCATTGACAATCTTTAAATAAAATTGGCATTTATCTTCCAGAACCAGTATTCACACATGGTCAGCTATATGTTGTACTCTCAAGAGCAATATCACCTTATGGGCAAAAACTATTGATAAAGAATTCCGACATTCATCTTTCAGGATTTACCAAAAATATTGTCTATACTGATTTTCTCTCAACTATATTTCAAATATAAGTTTTTCCAGAATACTCTTATTTCTTTCCAATTGTGTATAACATATTTTAATAATAATTGTTTGATGCATATTTCTGTCTTATGTTGTACCATACTTTTCATTAACAAACTTATTGACTAACTTTTTTTTTTTCTTAAAACTTCTTCCAGGATGGAGCTAAAACAAGTAATAGGCCTAACACTAGGTGACAATGATGGTGTAATCAAAGTCCCTGTATGCTATAAATGGACATACTATCGAATAGGTGATTTTGTCAACTTTTCATACAACTGCCTCTTAGTTGATAAACAGATCATCACTAAACAAATCTCTCATATGTTGCACTTATTTTATTTTCTTTCCTGCATCTACTTTTGTCTCTCCTAATGTATGCATCATATATAGATTTACTATACCTTAATGTGAAACACTTATATTTTATCTTATTTGATACTAAATAAATTTCCTTTCCTTGCTAAGCACAAAAAAAAAACAAAATCTTATCATCCATACACAATTGTGCTATCTCTATAACTTCAATCATCTAATCCATAATTATTTTACAGGGCAACGTAATTCAGGCTCTGATGACATACTCTGATAAAGAATACTTTGAACAACAAATGCAACTTGCAAAAGCATACAGAATATCAGAGTATGTCTGTGTTGCTCATACATGAAAACAAAAAGTTTACGTCATCCAACAATGCTTGAATTTGGGAAAGCAACAAAGTTCAAACAGATTGAAGAAACCAACTTTCCAGAAAATAAATTCTTCTTTGTTGACTATATGGACATGCACTCTAGGATTGGAAAAGATGAATATTTAACAGGTAATTCTAAATCTCTATCTACTCAAAATGAATAAAATCATAGTAACTCTATTAATTGTTTTTTTACAAACTTTGTTGGTGAATTAACAAGAGTTATAGACCTAACAGCTAAAAAAGCAACCTTTGGGCCAGAAAAGAAGCAGAGAACACTGCACATTCGGAGCTTAAAGTAAATAATCTTTTAAGTTAATTTTTTCTTTACACACACACACACACTAATTGTTGTCGTTTTCCAGTGGGTACCGACTTCAATGCAGCCTTTGGTATACCTGCACAATGTCTTTTGACAAAGAAGCTTTTGAAAGAATGCCAAGACTTGTCATTATAGCTGCCACTTCAACAACAGTTCACGAACATGAAGGTACATCTTCGTAAAAAAATAGTATGTATTTTGAATAATCTTTTGTCATAAAAAAATATCTGAGTAACTGCCCTAAATTATAGGTAGCTCACAACTCAGAAGCAATGCTGCAACATACTACTATCTAAATTCACAAATTCCAAATTTAAAGCATTATATTGCAAGGTATGTACCTTTTCCACAATTTATTCCAGTCCAACAAAGAGAGAATTTAAGACTAAGCTTTGTGGAGTATCTTGACATGTCCATATTCAAGCTCCACTACTTAGCCCATATCCCTTTTCACTTTGTTATACAATCATATTGTTGAGATGAATTAATTTTATTACTCTTTGAATGTTGTTATGGGACCAATCAATAAAATATTTTCTTTAGATTAGTTCATATATTGCTTTGAATGCATTAAAAAAAATTAAATGCATCCTTCTACATGAATAGAGTTTCCCATCCTATTAAAAAAATACAAGTTTCTTATTAATAATAAATATTCTATTTTTCAAAGCCAATATTAATGAATAGTAAAATTTCCTAAATACTAAGAAAATTTAAATTTTGTATAGTCAAAAATTTAAATAAACATTAAAACACATTTTCCCTAATCCCTTCATCTACTAAAACTTTAAATCCTACTACTAAAATAGATTTGATATTAATTTTTTTAAATAGTTTATTTTTAAAACAATCTTGAAATCCACTTGTTTGTCTCATGTAACTTTCATGTACATTAGACAAAGAAAGTAAATGTGAAATTGAAACTGATTCAATTTTCCCATTTTCCATGATTTCTTTTTTATTCTTTCCCATTCTTCCTTTTGTTTTCCCTTCAAATATCTCATATTGTTGTTCGTCCAATAATTCTATTCTCACTTTTCATACATCTATTCTCACTTGAGTATATCAATGCATTAGCTATTCCTTATTTGAGTTATATTACTTTTCTTTATATCATCATTTCTATCCCTTATTTGCACCGTTAAACTACTTATTTGTTAGCTAATTTGTACAATAAATGCATATCTCAAAATGAACCTCCCCAACACATAGCACTCAAAATACAAGAACAAAGGTTCAAAGACGAACTCTAAGAACGAACTAGAAATCGAATTACTATCATTGACCTCTTTACACTAAATGCTCAAGAATTCAAGGTATTGCACAAACTCCATAAACAACTTTGCTAGCACTTCTAATTGTAAGTCATCCATTTTCTTTATTATTAAACATACCATTTTCTAGGGCTTAGAATTCACATGCAAAGCAACTTTGATGAAAATCACAACACTAAACAAATGACATTATAGAGCATGTAGAAAGTGCAACAGAGAACTTCGTCAATAAGGAGATGAACTTATATGTCCTGATAATGGGAAAACAATAAATGACCCAAGATTCAGGTTTGTACTGTCCACCACCTATATCCATCAATCACTGGAATGCTATTACATACTCAATATTCAGCACTTTTTTTTTTTTTTTCTAGATATCACTTCCATTGTGAAATCACTGACTCAACAATAGCTACAATTGTTACATTCTTCGAAGAAGGTGGCCACTCTTTGCTCCAAATGAGTTGTCAAGACATGGTTATGTCAAGAGGGTTCGACGACTCAACAAAGCTGCCACATCCTCTCACAAACCTCATAGATCAAACAAAAATATTTCAGCTTTCCATAAGCCCTAAGAGCACTCCAACCAGACAGGACATCATTGCAAAGAGAGTCATGCAGAATGATGAAAATAAAGTCTTCTCAAAATAGCAAGTGTCCCTAACACCAAAGAACCACATTCCAACATCAACAGCTGGACAAATAACAGCACCACCTACCTCGCAACCAATGACACCTCAACTTGGTAAAGAAATACCTGCTAAACATAATCAAGAAACACAGCAGTCCATAACTATGCTTTGGAAACGTTGGTTCCAAATAAAAGGTAACATTTTTCCTGAATAACTTAACATAATAATTGTCTATTTTTTTATTTTTAAGTTGTTTCTTTCTCTTGTAGCTTTTTCCATTTTTACTTTTATTTTAGTTGTTTCTTTCTATTCAAGCTTCTTCAATAATGGCCTATTCATTTTGGTTTAGCTTGCTTCAATGCCGTTGGTTTCCAATTTTTTTAATAAATATTGTGATAGATTTGCCACTATAACTCTGCTCCAGCAAGTTTTACTTTTTCTATACCATTTTATGGTGAAAAAAAAATGCTACTTCTCTTATTCGTATTGGTCAACAAAACAATCACAGCATTTGTATTTAGTCGCTCTTTTTCTAAATACTGTGGGTACTAGATTGCCACATCATTCATTAAATACCAAATATGGTTACAATTTCCATCTTGGTTGGTATTCTCTTTAACCAGTGGTATTTTTAAACAAAAACATGTGGTTTGTTACCTTTTGCCCTTGAAGATAATTAGAGATTTACAAATTTTTACATTGGCATTGGTGCAAATCGTCTGAAAGTTCATTTACGAACAGTTTAGTAGCTCCTTTCATTGTTGTATGAAAAACCATTTGGTTTCTCTCTTATTTCAAGTTTCTCATTTCTTGTATGTTATCATTTCTTTCTAACTTCTTGTTGCTCATTCCTGTACATCTGGTTACGCCGAATCTTATTTGTTTGTTCTGTCAATTTTGCCATGTTTATAGTGTTGTTTGTTTGGAGAGTTTTATTTGCTCTTCTTTAATGGCTGCTCTTATTTAATGACTTTGTTAATGCTGAAACTAATATATTCAAACAATTAGATATTTTTTTATTTCATTTTCATGAATTCTTAGTCAACATAAGCTCACAGCAATCATCTGTATCTAGATCCACTAGTTAAAGTGCTGAACCAAGGCAACAACGAAAGAAGCAAAAGTGACCAGAAAGAATTAAATAGCCACATCTCCTGTAAGCACCATAATTTTGCTCTTCTTACCCTTTCTCACATTGATCAACACCTATTCTAATTATATTTTACTTCAAATACTACAGGTGACAAGACAACATTTTGAAACAAATTGCAGCTCCCACTCTTATCTTTATCTATCTACATTTTGTTATCAGCTATGACTGAGCTGCTCTTTGTAAATGTATTGTAGCAATAGCAATTAGAACCAACTTTTGAAATAAATTGCAGCTCAACTGTTATGTCTACCTGACTGAGCTGCTCTTGTAAAAATGTAGTAACAATGCTAGATTGTAAATATGAACATCTCAACTAGAGAACAATATATTTGATGTTTATGTTTAACTCTCACATTACAATACCAACCACCTACATGCCGCAGCAACGTGCGCCATAACATCTAGTTTACTAAACTAAATATCTAAATTTTTTGGTTTTCTTTGCTTTTCACTTTACCCGACACAGCTAGCAATACATTTTGAGTTGAATGTTCGTAAACGATTGAAAAAATTGTAAATAATAAGACAAAAAAAAAAATGACCAATTTCTGATTTCTCTTGTCCAAGCAGAGCCCAACCATTTATTTTGACATTGGTCCAGACAGATGTTGACTCGGGTCTTCCGGCAAATACCTGCTTTTTTTCAGCTGAAGTGAATGATGCATTTATTTCATAAAAACTGCCTTTTTTATTACTTCTCCGGGTTTTCTTTTTATGGGATTTTGCTTTCTATTGTTATAATTATCTCTACAAAGAATCATTATGCAAGTCAATATAAGAGAGTGACAAAAGAAACTCGTTGCCAATACAGGGTTTAATTTTCTGTTCCCTTTAATGCAACATTCCAAGCCAACTTGCATCTTCCTTGGGTGCAAATTTATCTTTCTTAGAGCTGATTTACAGGCTTGGGAATGATTCTTGTGTGGACATTCTTGTCTTTTGTGCTAGCAGATTCTGCTATAATCAGCAGTTTTCTTGCACCGAACCAATCTCTTAGAGATGGCGAAACTCTTGTTTCAGCTAGTGGGATCTTTGAGTTAGGGTTCTTCAGTCCTCCTAGTTCAACCAACCGTTACTTGGGAATATGGTACGCCAGTGTTTCTCCGGTCACAGCTGTATGGATAGCCAACCGAGAAGTTCCATTGGTAAACTATTTTGGAGTCTTGAATTTGACTAAACAAGGGACTCTTACCATCCTGGATGAAAAGGGTAAGACCCTTTGGTCATCTGAGAAGCCGAAAGCCACAAAGAATCCGGTTCTGCAAGTTCTGGTTGTCCAGGAAGAATCGGACAGCAATTCAGGGAACTATTCATGGCAGAGTTTTGATTATCCTTCACCTTGTTACTGGAAATGAAGCTGGGGAGGAACTTTGTTACTGGTCTTGACTGGTCGATTTCTTCCTGGAAAAGTTCTGATGATCCTGCTAGAGGAGAATTTTCTGCTTGGGTAGATCCTAAAGGCTTCCCACAACTGGTTGTTAGGAGAGGAAATGCCACTCATTACAGGGGAGGATCATGGAACGGAGTTAGCTACACTGGCACTCCCGGGCTGCAGCGGCTGCAGCTAGTTTCTAATTTCTTCAAGTATGAGTTTGAGTTCAACAAGAATGAGGTATATTATAAATGGGAGCCATCAAGTTTGTTGATTTCACGATTGGTGATGAACCAGTAAGGCTTTCTGGAGAGGTTTTTCTGGATTCCGCAGTCCAAAGTTTGGACTTCTGTGTATCATGAACCTGTTGATCAGTGCGACTTTTATGCAGTATGTGGTGCATAAGCTGGCTGCAATGTAAAGAGCTCCAAAGCCTTGTGTGGTTGCTTGGAAGGCTTTGGACCGAAGTACCCAAAAGAATGGAAGGATTCAAAGTGGTCCAGTGGTTGCTCTAGAAAAGTTGAACTGAATTGTGCAAAAGATGTTTTCAGGCAATACATGGGACTTAAATTGCCAGACACGTTGACTGCTTGGTTTAACACAAGTATGAGTCTAGTGGAGGGCAAAGAGAAGTGTGCGAGGAACTGCTTGTGTACTGCATATGCAAAGTCTAATATCAGTGATGGGGGAAGTGGATGCTTGCTTTGGTTTACTGACCTAATTGATATGAAGGTATTCGGAGAAGGTGGCCAGGATCTCTTTATCCGGATGGGTTACTCAAAAGGCTTAAGCTCTAGTAAGCAGACTTCTTGCTTTTGATATTGTTCCTTTTATTGAATGGATCTGTTGCAACCAACTAAATATTAGGACCATTCTCATGGTATTACTATTACAGGTCCTGGTTTCAGCAAGAAGGTGTTGGCAACAAGGTATGCAGCAGCATGTTTTCTAGCAATATGAGCAGTCCATTTTTCAATGTAGAAGAGAAAATGTTAACTTGTACTATGGTCATTCTTAAATATGATTTCCAGGGTATATTACCTGACAAGCAGGAAATAGCAGTCAAAAGGCTTTCAAGAACTTCAGGACAAGGAATGGATGGGCTGAAAAATGAAGTAAAATTGATAGCGAAGATTCAGCACCGTAATCTTGTAAAGCTTCTTGGTTGCTGCATTCATGGAGATGAGAAGCTTTTAGTCTATGAGTATATGCCGAACAAAAGCTTGGATCACTTCATCTTTGGTATGGCTCTCAACCCTACAGAACCTTATTATGATAACAGCATATAAGTTGATTCTAAAGTGCATTTCGATATTCACTTAGAAAGTTATATAGTGAGGAATTGTAGCAGATCAAACAAGAAGCACGTTATTAGATTGGCCCAAGCGGATGCAGATCATCATCGGGATAGCTCGAGGACTTCTCTACTTGCATCAAGATTCTAGACTTCGGATTATCCACAGAGACCTCAAAGCTAGCAATATTTTGCTTGACAATGATATGAACCCGAAAATCTCAGATTTTGGTATGGCTAGATCATTTTGGGCTGATCAGACTGAGGCTAACACAAACAAAGTTGTGGGAACTTAGTAAGTAGAGGGCCTAACTCAGATGCTTGACTACTAACTACTTAAACAATCTACGAAATCTTTTATTGGTTTCACACTTTCCAGCGGTTATATGTCCCCGGAGTATGCAGTGGATGGACTGTTCTCGCTCAAATCAGATGTCTTTAGCTTTGGTGTTCTGGTGCTAGAGCTTATAAGCGGCAAAAAGAACAGAGGATTCAAACATCCAGAACACGACCACAATCTTCTAGGACATGTAGGCATAAGCAAGTATACTCATGTCTTAATGTTTCAGGCTTGGACCCTATGGATGGAAGACAGGGTTATAGGACTAATTGACAACGAGTTAAGAGAAACTTGTCTTGTGTCTGAAGTTCTAAGATGTATTCATGTGGCTCTGTTATGTGTTCAGCAAAGACCGGAAGACAGGCCAAGCATGTCTTCTTTAGTAGTAATGTTGGGCAGTGAGACACCATTGCCAAAACCAGGGAAGCCTGGTTTCTTCCAGGCTAGGAACCTGCTGGACGCAGATTCTTCATCAAGCAAGCATGAATCTGTGTTGACAAATGAACTGAGCATCTCAGTGCTTGAGCCACGATGAAGGAATGAATTAATAGAACCAGGAATTAGAGTAAAATGTTGGGGTATCTATTGTGTAAAACTTTGAAAACTAGTTATTGTATGCAATCTTGTGTATAGAATAAGGAAATCGGAAGGTTTTTCTTTCAGTCGAAAAAGTTGTGTGGATAAACTTGAGGGGGCTCACCAGGTAGCTTCTTGGAGAAGTTTCACAAAAAAAGTTCCCCTTTCCCGTTAAAGGCAACTATGGCAGAAATCACTGTTGCTCAAAATCAGCAGCGATGGTACAAGTTCCATATTTTTAGTCACATAACAACGGAAGAACTTCAACAAATATTGAGTTTGAATATGCAGACTTCTGCAACTTATCACCAAAATGGAGGAAAACTTGGGCCTTAAGGAATGTCAAGAAATGAGTTTTACAGCTCCTCTGTGCAAGTTTAGAAATCAGGGGAATGAGTTGGTTGCTTGCCGCAGTCGGGTTTGTTCTCAATCTCACCTGTTATAAAGGAGCTGCATTTATAACGAGATTACGAACATTTTATTGTTCTATCTCCAGGCATGACAATATTTTGTCACATTTTTCAACTACAAGGCTTCAAATTTCCATCACCTTCCATTTTTCAGATCATTTAAATCAATAAACAAATACAACAGAAGGAATTTACAGTACAAATACATTTGCAAACTCTACCTGGGTTCAACCATGGTTACTGTTAAACCATTTGTCGAGAAGGCTTCAACATTGCTTGTTGAAGAATCATCATCAACAAAAGTCCTCTCAGCAAAGAAGCCAGGTTTCTTAGGCTGAGGCAAGGCAATGTCGCTGCTCAGCATAAGAACTACATTTGACATGTTCGGCCTATCTTCTGGACTGTGCTGCACACATAGCAGACCAATCTGGATTGTTCTCAGCACTTCAGATGCGTCACAAGCGCTTCTAAAAACTGAATCAACCAGTTCCAGAGCTCTATACTCGTTATAAAGTTTCCAAGCCTGGAAGAAGTTTTGTTAACTTGATTAAGACGAATAGGAGATCAGCAAAAGGAAAGGAAATGAAACAAAGATTTACATGTCCAAGGAGGTTAAGCCTGTGTTCCGGATGACAGAATCTTCTATTCCTCTTCCCACTTACTATCTCCAGCACCAAAACTCCAAAGCTAAATACGTCGGATTTTATTGAAAAGAGACCATCAATTGCATACTCAGGAGACATATAACCACTGTAACAAAAAGAAAAAGAGTAAACAGACAAATTAATATAATGCTTAAGAAACATGAGAAATCCTTATTTTCTTGTTCTCTTTCAGCTGCTTTCTCTTACTATGTCCCAACCACTCTGTGCGTGTTAGCTTCTGTTTCATCTCCACCAAAACTTCTAGCCATGCCAAAGTCTGAAATTTTGGGGTTCAGATCGTGGTCAAGTAAAATATTGCCGGCTTTTAAATCTCGGTGGATGATCCTAAGCCTTGAATCCTGATGCAGATAAAGAAGTCCCCTAGCAATCCCGTTGATGATTAAGAGACGCTTCTGCCAGTCTAGGAGTTCACTTTTTTCTTGATCTGTTGAATGCATTATTAAACATTTTGTTTAGACTTAAAACGTTTAATGAGAGCCCAAGATTATCAAAATTTTTTAGCATAAATGACAAAGAAAATGGTGCAATAAGAACCTAACCAAAGATGAAAGAGTCCAGGCTTTTGTTGGGCATGTATTCATAGATCAGAAGCCTTTCTTCTTGTTCAATGCAGCAACCTAGAAGCTTCACAAGGTTTCGATGCTGAAGCTTAGAGATGCAAAAAACTTCATTCTTGAACTCAACAATCCCCTGCCTTGATTTTTTTGATAGTCTTTTAACAGCTATTTCTTGCGTCCCTTCCAAAATCCCCTAAAAAGTTCAGCATAACAAGTCATAACGTTCTCATTGGGTGGAATTCTCTTTTCCGAGAGAAATGCATGTAAACCAGCTCAAAGGAAATGAGAGGAATCGTAATGATTTGAGAATAATTGTTCTAGTGCCTAACTTCTGCTATCTGTTGAGTGGCCATTTACGGTAGCTCGAATCTATATGGGGAAAGAACAATGCTGATACCTTGTACACAGTTCCAAAACCACCCTGGCCGAGCTTATTTTCATCTGAAAATCTGTTGGTAGCACCAGTGATGATATCAAAATCAAACAGTGGCAGCTCTAAATCTTCATGTGCTCTTCTTTCACTCAAGTGCTCATGTTGTGGACTGTATGGCAAGATTCCTGTAACTGTAGAAATCAAAATTAAAACAAAAATGGGATTAGGAAATAGACTGGTGTGAAAAGAAAGTTTCTGAAGATTCATTCCAAGAATGGAAATAATTGACCAACATGAAAATTTTCACAAAAAGGGCATTTGATTTCAGTATATAACGGGATGTTGCAGAACTGGATTTTTTTTGTTGACATGGCTTATAAGTTAAGCAAAGTTTCTGAAGTACCTCTTCTTGTTTGTTTCCTCCTCCTCATGACGAGAAACAAGACCAGGCAAAGGCCTAGAATAGACAAACCGACACATGATACGGGAATGACAATGTTCCTCAATCGTTTGTTTCCTTCAGAAGTGTTATATGCCTCTACAATCAGCAAGTAGATGAAAATGGGTAACTGCTTCCACATGATCCTCAAGTGAGAAAACCTTTTTCAATTTTTATAAACATTTATGAAGTTTAAAGTAGAACTTTACCTATTTCTGAAGCAGCCATTCTAATATATAAATCCTGTCCTGTTTCATCATATTGCCGGATATCAATAAGATCACCGAACCAAAGTATACACCCACTTCCTCCATTTCTAACATCCAAGCTAGCATAAGCAGTACAGGAGCAATTCTTGAGGCACATCTCTTTACATTCCTCAATGTTCATGCTCTTATTATACCAAGAACGTCGTGTATCAGGCAATTTGATGCCTGAATATTTCAGAAAACCTTCTCCTTCTCCACAGTCTAATGGAACCTTTCTCACACAACCATGTGACCAATCTGCCGCTACCCAGTCTTGAGGATATTTGGGCACAAATCCCTTCAAGCAGTCACATGCCGGGGAATTGTCAATGTCACAAATGCCATGTGCACCACATAGAGCATACCTGTCACAGTTATCTGTATTTGCTGTTAAGTAAAGAAACCATCCTTGCGTCCTATTAACCCAAGTGAAACGTCGGAAGACACCATCTGGACTTATGGCCATCCTCGAAAGAACCGAGGAGTTAATAAGATCATACCTGTAATATATCTCGTTCTCATTGGAAACAAACTCATATGTGTAGATGGGATTTGGTTTCAGACTCGGCATCCCTGCAAACCTTAAACCATTCCAGTGTCCACCCCTAAACCGCACAACTGAGCCCTCATATAGGTAAAACTGAGGCACACCGTTAGGATCAAGCCTGTTTGAATAATTCCCAGTAGAGGGATCATCAAAGCTTTTCCAAGAAGTTACATAACGGTTTAGACCAGTTGTCAAAGCTATACCAAGCTTGACCCCTGGCAAGAAAGTATCACCCATAAAATCAAAACTCTGCCAAACAAAGTTATCAGGATTATCATCATTGCCATTCCGGATAACCAAATTCCCAGTGTCCAAAAGCTGAGCAACTGGATTATTTGATCCCAATATTGATGAATTACTAGACCAGACAATGTTTCTTGTACTATTGAGCAGAAGAAGAGTTCCTTGGTCGTTTATCAACAATTCCCCTTGAGTATTATTAAGTGGGGAGTCTCTATTTGCCACCCAAACCACAGTCCCTGTAGCAATCTCTTTGTACCAAATTCCAACATACCTGTTGCTGGACCTCCCAGGGCTGAAAAACCCTAATTCAAACCTCTCATCTGCAGAAACAATTGAGTCTCCATCCTTTAGGGGTTGATTAACAGCAAATGTATCCGTTGCAGAGGACAATGTTGCTAAGAAACAGGCCAGAGCAGACAGATAAAGAAGCACACCAAAGTCTGCCATTGATGAAACTAATTCATAACTTCTCCTCCACTGATAAAAAATTGAAGCTTCACATAGAAAAACCCCGAAAGAAGGGTTTAAAAAAACAAAACAAGAAGACCCAAAATCTTTGTTTGACCTTCTGGCTGGAATATGTTGGTTGGTAAAGGCTAGATTTTTCATTGTCAGCAAAAGGAGAATGTTTTCCACAGAAGGAAAAAATAAAATAAAAGAAAGATAATATTAAAAATAACTGAAATGGACAAAAAAGATTGGGTCGAGATTGGTTCCAATTTGTCTGCTGAGTTAGCACTTTCTGGAAAAGTTACAATTACTACTGAAGTTTATCCTAACATACAGTTTATTTTTTATTTTTAAAAATTTATACTGTGTCTCTATTTTTTTATATTATCTGATAATAATTTTTAAAATTATAATTTAAATTATATAATAGTTATCTTCTAATAATATTAGTCTCTTTAATATTTTTTTTATAGTTAATAGATATTTTAAATTATCAATTTTTTCTTTCTATAAATCTATTTTTCTTTCAGTAAATACATATCAGTATTTTTTAAAGGTCGATTAATTATGAAAAAAATATCAAAAACCTTGAATTACTAGAACAGGACTATAAAATAGTTTCATTTAGGGCTTTATAAGTTATTGTCAGATACTTTAAAAAAATGAAGTAAAAAGTATAAATCTTTAAAAATAAAAGAGAAAAAAATGTAGGTCGTATGAAACTAGGGGCATTTTGTAATTTACCCGTATTTCGAATTTGTGCAAAAGTCAACCTTGGAGAAGGACTGATAAGAAAATGAGCGTTGACCTGGCCCACCAGATCTTCCGTATGAAAGCGGCTGCTGTTATTGAATCGGGCGCCATTAGCTAGAGAGCAAGAGACTTGGAAACTCATAAAAATTTTCGAATGTGACATTAGTCATTAAATTCTGCGAGATACATTTTTAATTTTCAGTTGAAAAAATAAGAACAGATTTTTTCAACTCTTTAGTACTTTTTAAATTTTATTAATAAAAGATTAGTCTAGAATGGATCTGCCAGCCAAAGGTTAATATAAATTGATCGTGGAGGATAATATTTTTTGACTCATGCCAGTAGGAGTGATTCGGAGGAGAGTACGGTAAGTTAGTGATGATATGGTGAGATGGTGGCGATGATGAGTTTTAGTGGCTAATCTAAATAAAAATTATTTGAGTTAATTTCTAATAGTATACATATAAATAATTAATACTTTAAGTAACTTTTAATTTTAATTTGAAGTAAGCTACCAAAACTTTATTAATTTTTAAAATAAAATATTTATATAGTAACTAAATATACATGTTTTCTATTTAATTTTAGATTGAATAAGTCTTTAAAATTATTTAGAAACTTTAGAAATGAATTTTTAATGAAAATATTACTATTAATTTTTTGAATAAAACATAAAGTTACTTAGTTAATTTTTCAAGAGATTAAAGAGTCACCTTCCACTTTTTAAGGTAGATAGCCTGAAAATATACTAATTCTAATTTTTTAAATAAAATAATTAAAAGATATAAAATTTTATAATTTCACACTAAAAATAAATAGAAAAAGCACTTTTTTTAAACGACATTGACACTTTTATTAGAAATTAACATGACTTATTTGAAAATTTTTAACTTAACATGGTTTGTGAAGTTTAATGACTAAAATAGGCTGACTCATAATTTGAGGGAAGGAAAAAATGAAAAAAATAAATTGTAATGATCGTACATTTAGTCCTCATAATTTTTAGCAAATGTCTTATTGTTTGTCATATTCTTCTACCATACCCAGTTGTAAAATTCACACATAGTCCCTAACTTCTGACAAAATGACTAAATTAGTATCTAATATTATTACATTTTCAAAATTCCTGAAAGGCACCCTCCCGCCACTTAATGGTCCCGCCACTTATTGTGGACACAATTGTCATGTTCATATGTAATACGCAATACATATTTTCTCGCATTTTGTTAATTTACTATGTGATATACCATAATATATTGCAATATTTCATGGTATCTCACGTACTGATATTTTTATGTACTCTCTCTGTCTCACAAAGCTCATCCTTTTACTATTCACAACAATTAATTCATAATTTTTTTTTCTTTCAAAATTTTCTATAGAAATATAGACTTTTTATATGAAAATGGTACCTTAAAGACTTTAGTTTATAAATATAATTTTTAATAATTTTTTACAATATAAATTAATATAAATATATTTAAGTCAAATTATTGTAAAAAAATGTAAAATGGCCAACATTTACAAAATGAATGGATTATTTTTCCAATTTATCACAGTATGTAGTACAATACACCCCAATATATAATGATACATGGGTTAGAAAAAAATTATTTTTTTTCCTTGTTTCATTTTAAATTGTATATATCAATTTACCATAGTATACATAAATTGAAAAATATTAATTGATACACATAATTTAACATATTGATATTGTTTTTTTATTTTAAAAATAAAATTTGATTCATAAATATTAACATAATTTGAGATTTGAAAATTGTTGTAATTATCTTTATTTTTTTTTCTCCAACATTTTCCCTTACATTGTCCTTCATGTCTATTTTATTTATATTGTGAAAATTATAATGAAAATAATTAGAATACATATAAAATGGTGTTTTACATATTAAAATAAAATTTTAATTTTTTTTTTCAATTTGAAAAGTGTATATGACATGATTTATCATGTAGTACACCTATTATTTACAATTTATGGTATACTTAATGGCATCGGTATTAAAAACATTATCTTAATGGTTTTTCGTTTTCTATTACCTTATCTCTTTTATTATAGGCAATTATTATGCAATTATTATGCCACATTTATGCCAATATTTCCTCAACGCCGGTAAATGGAAAATGACAGGTTGCTGGTTCGAGGCATTTGATCCAATGGTGATGGTGATGATGGCGGCGATAGTTATAGTGATGTATGTTAAATAACTGGTCAGATTCTTAACTTTGATATTGTATAGGGAATATTAATCAATCCGAGCGGAAATTTAGCTCAAGTGCAGGCTCGTGAAGTTTGAAATTTTATATTCCCTCTATTCAATATTCTTTGAAATATTTAATTTTTTTAATAATTTAATTTAAATTTATTTATGTAACACCCCCAACTTTATGAATCTTAATTAAAAAAAATATATTTTTTAATTTTCCAGAGTTAATAAAAATAATTTAATAAATGCGAGGTAATTTTTTAAAAAATTTATTTTTTTTCAATTAATAAAAATATTAAATCAAATCAAAATAATTAAATGATAATCCTAGGAAAATCAAAATATGAATAATGATCCAAAAATAAGATGAACTAAAATTCAGTCCCAACTAATTTTCAAGAGGTTATAGCGTGCCTTCACTCAGTCTGCTCTACATCTTAAACTTCATCGGATGGTTCAGCATACTTCATCTTGTCATAGTACTCACCTAAGGAAAAGAATTTAGAAAAAGGGGTGAGCATCACTTGCTTAGTAAGGGTGAAGTATCATACCCATCATGTGGATCCTAATATTCCCTCCACAAACAACAAGTGAATAATAACTTCAAGTTACAGTAATTTAATCAAATAACAATTTCATACAACATCATAGTAATAATATTAAAGTCCTACTAGCATGCTTGAACTAATATGCATATGCACGATTTCTTTTATCGATTAAATCATATCTTATTTACCAATCATTTAATCTAATACTTGAATGCCGTTAGACAAACATAAGGTGGTGAGTGTGTACATTAATCACTCTTGGGATAACTCTTAGGCAGTGTCACTAGGGATGCCACCAAGTCATAACCTTTTGGATATCTACGTCGAGGTAGAGCCTCTTGTGATATCAACCGTAAGCATGGTCCCCCGTCAACTATAGTCAAGCAATGCACAAATCATATCTCCAAACTCCATATCAATATCAGGTTATGACTAGGGATGGTCCATTGTTGCCCTAACATGCCTTTCGGGTTCGAATCGTCCATTTTGAACTACTCTTCTAAATTTACAGCTTGTTAGGTCATGCAGATATCAGCTACCGCCAACCTTGCATGCCTCGTGTTTTATATTTCCCTTAAATCTTTTACTTAATGCAGTATCGTGTATGACAAACATCAATTATATATGACTACCAAATGATGCATAAGCGTAACTCATTTTATTTTAAAACCTTTTTAGTAAAGTGCCATGATTGTAGTCCATCCTATTTTCTTTTGTTTTGTTATCTTAATTTAGTTTTGCATGATGACATAGCATCCAATGATATCTTTTTAAGTGCATTTTTGCTCAATGTCCATATCCTCTCTAGTGAATTCTTTCCAAATTAGTCATCTAGTTTTTACGCGCCTAATCCTTTATCTATCGGCTTGTAGTAGTTTATACGGCCTTAGCATGCCACTAACGGTTGCTTTCAACTTCACCATGCTGCTAGCGATCTTGTCGGCCCTAAACATGGTACCAGCGATGTTTGTCTTACCGGCCCTAAACATGGTAATAGTGGGATTTATTTAAGTAGTCCTAACATATTTTTAACTTAATTCTTGTTCTAAATGGTCTTAGTGTGATACTACCACTAAACATACATCATATATCATATCATTACAACTATGCAACCAACCAACCAAAATTATATCTTAATGGAAGAAAACTAAAATAAAATAAAATTCTAGAAAAACTAATTAATTACCCTACCCATGTTGCCCACACATTTAAAGATTTTGTTTAGCTCAATTGTTTACTTAGAATTTATTATTCGGGTATATGCTTATTTTTGGGCTTAAGAGGGCCCATGAGAACTAACCTGCTCTTCCCCTTACCTAATGTGAATATTCTGGCAAAAAGGGGACAATTTCCTAGAGTAGGTCTTACAAAAGGTTAGAGAGGTAGAAAATTAGGAAATATGCTTAAATTTAAAATTTTCCTAAATGGTATTTGGAAGCTTCACATTCTTGATATTTAGACCAAAATTTTATCTAGTGAGCAAAAATGGTCTCGGGGTGTTTCCAGTGGCCTTATGCCAATTCAGGAATCATGTCGAGAGTCTCTCTTGATGTTGATCCTAAAATCACATCTGCCAAAACACTAAGTTATATTCTCATTTAATGGCTATCAAAACTAAACTTGGAAGGAAAAAATTCAATTTCAATTACCAATGCGTTTTTTAGATCTTTGGCACTTCGGGAGTCTAAAGAAGTGCTAAACCTTTCAATAAAAAGTTCCTAAGCCTCTATAACAACTTGGACAGCAAAGCGAAATGACTTAACAAGGTTGTAAGGTTTGAAATCTTGAACCAAAAATAATTCCAAAAAGGTTATAGCAGCTTACTAAGGCTCATGTGCAAGTAAGGGTTCGATCTCTTCGAAAATGAGTGCATAAGCCTAGAATTTTGAATAGGGAAAACCTAGCAACGAAATATAGAACAAAAATAAGGTATTTAGGAGATGGAAAAAAAATACAAGAGTGATACCAAATATTTTAGACTCACATAAATGAATTTGGAATTACCGATGTAACGACCCAAGTTCAGACTCGGTCAACGGAGCACCTGCCCACGCCACATGGACTATCCTTTAGAAAAAGATAAGTGCTAGGTACTTATGTTCTGGAATTAGAGCATATATATCCATAAAAGGTTTCCACAATTCACTCATGTGAGATATAAAGGTGTTACAAACTCCCCATCCCCTTATGTACCCAATGTCCTCGTTGGGGTTAGTCGAATTACTTGGTTCCCCAGACCAAATAACTTTTCTAATCAGACTACTTAGCCCTTGACTAAGTAGCCTTTCAAATCCAAGATCAGTCCCGGTAGACGATGTATGTGCACACCCATTATGCCACATCATCGTGGTCCCGGGTCGGGCTCTGATACCATCTGTAACGACCCAAGTCCAGAACCAATCAACGGAACACCTGCCCACACCACATGGCCTATCCTTTAGAAAAGGATAAGCACTAAGTGCTTATGTTCTATAACTGGAGCCTCATGTGGATATATAGGCTCCAGTTCCAGAACATAAATACCTAGTGCTTATCCTTTTGTAACACCTCCATATCCCCACATAAGTGAATTGTAGGAAGTCTTATGTGGATATATAGGCTCCAGTTCCAGAACATAGGCACCTAGTACTTATCTTTTTCTAAATGATAGCCCAATGTGGTTTGGGCAGGTATTCTGTTGACCGGTTCTAGACTTGAGTCATTACAGATGGTATCAGAGCCAACCCGGGACCGCAATGATGTGGCATAGTGGGTGTGCACATGCATCGTCTACCGGGCTGATCTTGGATTAGAGAGCTTACTTGGCAAGGGACCAAGTAATCCGAATAGAAAGGTTACTGGTCTGGGGGACCAAGTAATCAAACTAACCCCAACAAGGACGTTGGGTACATAAGGGGGGCACTTTGTAACACCCCCATATCCCACATGGGTGAATTGTGGGAAGCCTTATATGGATATATAGGCCCAAGTTCCAAAGCACAACCACCTAGAGCTTATTTTTTTCATAAAAGATAACCCATGTGGTATGGGCAGGTGTTCCATTGACTGATTTTGGACTTGTGTCGTTACAGATGGTATTAGAGCCAACTCGGGACCATGATGATGTGGCATAATGGGTGTGCACATGCATCATTTACCGGGACTGATCCTGGATTTGAGAGGCTACTTGGCCAGGGGATAAGTAGTTCGATTAACATGTGGTAGGGACTGATCTTGGATTTGAAAGGCTATTTGGCCAGGGGCTAAGTAGTTCAGTTAACATATGGTGTGGGCAGGTGTTCTGTTGATCGGTTTTAGACTTGGGTCGTTACAGCCAGTGTGCATAGGAGGACTTTAGGTGGCCAGACAGGGTTTTCCTTCAACCTAATGAACCTAGGCAAGAATATGAAATTGAATTACATTTAGAATAGCTTAGATGACAAAAAAACAAAGCCCAGGGGCCAGACTTACACTAGTTCAATAAAAGAACGTGATGAAACAGATGATAACAATATGTAGAGTGTGGTGACAATCCTTCAGTGTGATACCTTATTCTCCACTCTAGTGCATGAAGATCAGGAATAATGGAGGATTTATGATGTTTTGTAATTGAATTGAAAGACTAGGGGAACAAAATATGGCCAAAGCTAGGAGAAAGTTAAAGCAAATTGAAGAAGGGCGGTGTAACACCCCCATATCCCATATGAATGAATTGTGGGAAGCCTAATGTGGATATATAGGCTTTAATTTTAGAACATAAACACCTAGCGCTTATCCTTTTCCAAAGGATAGCCCATGTGGTGTGTGCAAGTGTTCCATTGATCGGTTCTGGACTTCGGTCGTTACAGATTGTATCAGAGCTGACCCAGGACCATGATGGTGTAACATAGTGGATGTGCACATGCATCATCTACAGGGACTAATCCTGGATTTGAGAGGCTACTTAGCTAAGTAGTTTGATTAGAGAGGTTACTTGGTCTGGGAAACCAAGTAATCCAATTGACCTTAATAAAGACGTTGGGTACATAAGGGGGGAGTTTGTAACGCCCCCATATCCCACAAATTCCCCCATATCCCACATGGGGTGAACTGTAGGAAGCCTAATGTGGATATATAAGCTCCAATTTCAGAACATAAACACCTATCACTTATCCTTTTCCAAATGATGGATCATGTGGTGTGGGCAGGTGTTCCATTGATCGGTTTTGGACTTGGTTCGTTATAGGTGGCCATGGGTGTATTATTTTTCTTATGGTGGCTTAGTCGGTGGCCTTAGGTGCAATGACCCAAGTCCAAAACCAATCAACAGAACACCTGCCCACATCACATGGGTTATCATTTGAAAAAGGTTATTGCATTAGGAGAATTCATTGCTACGGAAAAAAAAGTGCAGCAGAGATGTTTAAAAGTTTTAATTGTTGGGGACAATTGGACTTGAATCTTGGTTGACACATGGGAAAAGCAAAAGAAATAAGGGTGATTTAGCAACATTAGTGTAAGGTAAATATGATAGATATAATTTAGGAAAGAAATCAAATTTGAATTAGAAAGAATTTCTTGGAGGCCATATGGCTATAGGTTTTGCTTTTTTTTTTTTTCCTTTTCAAGAAAAAAAAAATTAGGGTTAGGTGAAAAATTATTCCATGTAACAAAAGCATAAACCCGATATAAGTTGTGTACTCGGATAGGCTAAATTTTGAGAAATCTAAGCAAACGATTTCAAAATCAAGTGAGACAAAGTTCTTTTGTTTCATTTTTATGTGAAGAATCCAATGGTGCTTTTAGATTTTCAATTTGACGCTTGGTTGGAAATGGACAAAAATGCCCCTAGCATAAAGAAGATGACTTTGAGCTTCTGACTTGAAATTTGACTTAGTGACCTCCAAAGGAATTATCTAAGAATCAAGATTCTTAATTTTACATTGATTTTTCTAAATTGATAGGTAAAATTACAAAAATACACTTGAGAGCAAAATGGTAATTTTTGCATTTAGGGTATTTGGTAATTTTATTTTCTTTAATTTTTAGGGTTATTACAATTCATATTATTATTTATTAGAAAAATTTGAAAAATATATATTTAGAAACTATATGTCTTCATTTATCTCTCTCTTTCACACACACACACACATTTAGATTTTTCATTTATATACTAAAATGTCGAAATAAAAAATCATAGATTAATTACTAAATAGTAAATGTTGCAAAGAACTTTGGACGGGGGAAATAGTATTCTAAGTAACTATCTAGTGCACATGGTGCACTAGTGTACACCCTATTTTCATATTTTATATAATAGCATATTTTTATGAATGGAATAACAAATATTACTAGATGAATATCATTGCACAGAACAACACATTTGTATTAATGAAATAATACTTTCTACTGAAAAAAGTAGTAAAATTTACGGAGAGCACATCTTATGAAATGAATAATATATCACAAAATAGCACATTATTTAAAAAAAAAATGTCATCGTGTTTGAACAACACATCCTATGAAATGAACAATACTTCTCACTGAATGGGACACATATTACATCATATTACAAAAACAGAATAATTGTATGAATGAACCATTACTTCTTGCTAAACGGAACATCATTATTTGCGAACAACACATCTGACCAGACAAACAACACAATTGTATGAATGGAATAACAATCCTACTAAATGAAACACCATTATTTATGAAAAACGCATATTATGAAATGAACAATATAGTATATAACAACACATTTATATGAATAAAATAACATTTCTTACTGAGCGAAACAACATTATTTACATACAATACGTTTTATGAAGTGAACAACATATTACAGAATAACACAATTATTAAGAGGAAGATGTTTTTTTTTCCAAAATTAGATGTTGTGGAATCAAAATCATTTCCGATTCTTTATCTTTGATCAATAGTTGCAATAAATAAAAGAAATTATTGGTAGCAATTTATCTTGGAAGTTAAAACAAAGAAAATGGTATAAGTCATTGATGGAACAAAGAAATTATTAGGAGGAAGGTATTTTTTCTTAAAATTAGATGCTTTAGGATCGAAATCATTTCTGTAATAACCCTAGAAATTAAGGAAAATAAAATTACCAAATTACCCTAAATTAAAATTTTTCATTTTGCCCTCATGGGTATTTTTGTAATTTTACCTATCAATTGAAAAAAAAATCAATGTAAAACTAAGAATCTTGATCCTTAGATAATTCTTTTAGTGGTCACTAAGTCAAATTCCAAGCAGGAAACTCAAAGTCATTTTCTTTAGGCTAAGGGCATTTTTGTCATTTTCAACTGAGCATCAAATAAAAAATACGATAGTGCCATTGGATTTTTCTCAAAAAAAAAAAAAAAGAGTCAAAGGAAATTTGTCTCACTCAATTCTGAATTTGTTTGCTTAAGTTTCCAAAAATTTAACCTACATGCGTGCACAGTTTAAACCCGGTTCGTGCTTTTATTACATAGGATAATTTCACACATAACCCTAATTTCTATTTTATAAAACTCAATAGCCGCATATACAGCCCTTAAAATTTAGAATTTTTGAAGTTAATTCCTATTTTCTACTTATCTATATTTTCCTTATTTTAAACACTTTATTTGTTATCCTAATATAACTAAAACTCTTCTTGTAATCATTATTCTTTTGCCGCATCTCTCCTAGGTCAAAAATCTAGGTTGGCTCTAAATTAACAACTACAGCTGCTGCAGCCTTTTGTTCTCTTCTTCTTCAACAACTCACCACCAGAACAAAACAAAAATTGAATTTTAGGAAGAAGACCGTCCATAATCCTTTGGTCTTCTTCATGCCGGTTGTTCGTCTTCACTTATTCCTCCATTAAACCGTGTAAGTCCAGCCTTTCATGCTTTGATTCTTGGCTCTTCCAAAGTATTGGAACATTAATTTAATTCTATATTTTTTCCTAGATTTATTAAGTTGAAGGGAAATCCCATTCGGACACTAAAAGTGATCCTACGCATACCGACGATCCCGAATTTGTTCGTGTGAGTCTAAATCCTTCTATATCACTCTTTTAATTTTTTTTCTAGCACCTAAAGGCCTTATATCTTTGCTGTAAATTTTTTTGGTAGATTATCGTTAATCCAACTTTTGGGTTTTTGCACTCGTTTCCAGTGCAATCGGGTCCACGCTTGCTCCTAAGCCCCGATAAGCCACCGTGGCCTTTTGAAAATTATTTTGGCTGCCAATTTCAAATCTTACAGCCCTAATAATTCTCTTTTCCTTGCTGTCCATGTTGTTACAAAGGGTTAGAAAATCTTTACTTGAAGGTTTAGTGCTTCTTTGAACTTCCGAAACGCCAGAGATCCCGAAAACACATCGGTAACTGAAATAAAAACTCTTTTCTTCCAAGATCAGTTTTTAAAGCTACTAAATGAGCATATAACTCAGTGTGTGGCTGCTGTAATTTTTAGGATCAATATCAAGAAGGCTCTTGGCACGATCCTGAATAGGCATGAGGCCACCGGAGACACCCTGGGACCCTTTTTGCTCACTAGGTAAAATTTCGGCCTATATGCCAAAAACATGAACCTTCCAAGTAACATTTAGGAAAATTTCTAAATTTTAGCATATTTTCTAATTTTTTACTTTGTTAACATTTTGTAGGATCATCCTAGGAAATGGCCTCATTTCACTGTATTATTACGTACTAGATAAGGGGGAAGAACGAGTTAGTTCTCGTGGGCCCTCTTAGGCCCAAAATAAGCATTAACACAAATAATATGTAATAACCCTAAAAATTAAGAAAAAGAAAATTACCAATTACCCCTAAATGCAAAAATTACCATTTTACCCTTAAGGGTATTTTTTTTTAATTTTACCTATCAATTAAGAAAATCAATATAAAATTAAGAATCTTGATCCTTAGATAATTCCTTTATTGGTCACTAAGTCAAATTCAAAGCCAGAAGCTCAAAGTCATCTTCTTTAGGCTAAGGGCATTTTTGTCATTTTTAACTGAGCATCGGATGAAAAATCTGGGAGCACCATTAGATTCTTCTCGAAAAAATGAGTCAAGAGAAATTTACTTCACTCAATTCTGAATTTGTTTACTTAGGTTTCCCAAAATTTAGCCAACGTGCGTGTGGGGTGTAAACCGGGTTCGTACTTTTGTTGCATAAGATAATTTCTTACCTAACCCTAATTTCTATTTTATAATACTCCACAGCTGCATACACAGCCCCTAAAATTTAGAATTTTTATAGTTAATTCCTATTTTCTACTTATCTATATTTTCCTTATTTGAAACACTTTATCTATTATCCTAATATAACTAAAACTCTTCTTTTAATTTATTACACTCGCCGTATCTCTCATAGGTTAAAAACTAAGTTAGCTGTAAATTAAAACATACAGCCTGTTGCCACCTCTTGTCTTCTTCTCCTTCAACAACTCTCCACCACAACAAAACAAAAATTGGAACTTGGGAAAAAGGCCATTCACAATCTTTTGGTCCGCTTCACGACGGTTGTTCATCTACGCTTATTTCTCCATCAAACCGTGTAAGTCCAACCATTCATGCTTTGATTCTTGGCTCTTCCAAATTATTGGAACATTAATTTAATTCCATATTTTACCTTGATTTATTAGATTGAGGAGAAACCCTATTGGAACAAAAAAACGATCCTACACGTACCGGCGATTCCGAATTCATTTGTGTAAGTCTAAATTATTCTATATCCCTCTTTTATTTTTTTTTCCAGCACCTAAAGGCCTTATATCTTTGCTGTAAATATTTGGTAGATTATCATTAATCCAAGTTTTGAGTTTTTCCACTCGTTTTCAGTGCAATCTTGTCCATACTTGGTTCTAAGCCCCAGTAAGCCACCGTAGCCTCTTTTAAAAATTATCTTGGCTGCCAATTTCGAATATTACAGCCCTAATAATTCTATTTTCCTTGCTGTCCATGTTGTTACAAAGGGTTAGAAAATCCTTACTTGAAGGTTTGGTGCTTCTTTGGACTCCCGGAGCGCTAGAGATCCCGAAAACACGTCGATAACCGAAATAAAAACTTTTTCTTTCCAAGATCAGTTTTTGAAGCTACTAAATGAGTATATAACTCAGTGTGTGGCCACTGTAATTTTTAGGATCAATACTAAGAAGGCTCCCAACACGATCCCGAATAGGCACGAGGCCACCGAAGACACCCCGAGACCCTTTTTGGCCACTAGGTAAAATTTCGGCATAGATGTTAAGAACATGAGCCTTCCAAGTACCATTTAGGAAAATTTCTAAATGTTAGCACATTTTCTAATTTTCTACCTTACTAACATTTTGTAGGACTGTCCTAGGAAATCGCCCATTTCGCCGTATTATTCCGAACTAGGTAAGGGGGAAGAGCGAGTTAGTTCTCGTGGGCCCTCTTAGGCCCAAAATAAGCATCAACCCGAATAATAAATTTTAAGTAAACAATTGGGCTAAACAAAATCTTTAAATGTGTGGGCAACATGGGTAGGGTAATTAATTAGTTTTTCTAGAATTTTATTTTATTTTATTTTAGTTCTCTTCCATTGAGATGTAATTTTGGTTGGTTGGTTGTATGGTTGTAATGATGTGATGTATGATGTATGTTTAGCGCTAGTATTATACTAGGACCACTTGTAACAAGAATTAAATTAGAAATATGTTAGGACCGCCTAAATAAACACCTCTAGCACCATGTTTAGGGCCGGCGAGACAAACACCACTAGTACCATGTTTAGGGCCAACAAGCTCACTAGCAACATGATGAGATTGGAAGCAACCGTTAGTGGCATGTTAGGGCCGTAATAAATTATTATAAGCCGATAGATAAAGGATTAGGAGCGTAAATGCTAAATGACCAATTTAGAAAGAATTCACGAGAAATAAGATGAACATTTATCACAAATACACTTAAAAGATATCATTGATTGTCATGACATCATGTAACGCTAAACTAAGATAACACGATAAAAGAAATAGGATGCACTAGAATCATGGCATTATACTAAAAAGAGCTAAAATAAAATGAGCTACGGTAATGCATCAATTGGTTGTTGCATATGATTGATGTTTGTCATACACAAGATTGCATTAAGTAAAAGATTTGAAGAGTAAGATAAAATACGAGACATGCAAGGTTGGTGACGAACCATATCTACATGAACGGACGATTCGAACCCGAGAGGCATGTCAGGGTGGTCGCGGACTGTCCTTAGTCATGACCCGATATTTACACAGAGTATGGAGATATGATTTGTACACTGTTAGACCATAGCTGGTGAGGAACCATGCTTATGGCTGGTATCACGAGAGGCTCTACCTCGGCGTAGGTATCCCGAAAGGCTCTGGCTTGGTGGCATCCCTAGTGGCACTGCCTAAGAGTTATCCCGAGAGTGGGTGATGTACACACTCACCACCCTAGGTTCGTCCGACGGTATTTAAGTATTAGATTAATTGATCGATCAATAAGATATTATTTAATCGGTAAAAAGAATTATGCCTATGCATGGTAGTTCAAGCATGCTAGTAGGACTTTGATATTGTTGTTATGATGTTGTATGGAATTGTTCTTTAATTAAATTGCTACAACTTAAAGTTTATTATTCGTTGTTGTTTGTTACAGGAATATCAGGACCCATGTGATGGGCCTGATACTTCCTCCTTACTGAGCAAGTTGTGCTCACCTCTCCTTCAAACATGTTTTTCTTAGGTGAGTACTATGAAGAGACAGAGTACACTAAACCATATAATGAGGTTCAAGATGTGAAGCAGACTGAGTGAGGGTACGCTGTAGCCCATCGAAAGTAGAACTAGCTGGGACTGAATTTCAACTTTGTGTTATTTGATTTCTAAAGAAACATATGGTTGTTTAAATTGACACATTATGCACATATTAGTTTTCCTGGGATTGTCACTTAACTACTCTGATTTCATTTAATACTCTCATTGTTGGGAAAATAATTTAAATAAAATGTTTTACCTCATATTTCTTAAATTATTTTTAATTAAATGCTTTATAATTATGGGAATTTAAGATATCTTTTAAAATTAAGGTTCATAAAATTGGGGGCATAACATAATAAATTTAAAGTAAACAATTAGGTTAAATAAAATCTTTATATGCATGGGAAACATGGGTAGGGTAATTAATTAGTTATTCTAGAAATTTTATTTTATTTTATTTTAATTCTTTTCCAATGAGATGTAATTTTGTTTGGTTGGTTGTATAGTTGTAATAATATGATATATGATGCGTGTTTGGTGCTAGAATCATACTAGGACTGCTTGTAACAATAATTAAATTAGAAGTTTGTTATAACCCCTTGAATAAACCCGTTACTACCATGTTTAGGGCTGGTAAGATGAACACCGTTAGTACCATTTTTAGGGCCGGCAAGCTCGCTAGGAACATGATGAGATTGAAAGCAACGGTTAGTGGCATGTTAGGGTCGTAATAAATTACTATAAGCCGGTAGATAAAGGATTAGGAGCGTAAATGCTAAATGACCAACTTAGAAAGAATTCACGAGAGATGAGATGAACATTTATCATAATACACTTAAAATGGTATCATTGATTGCCATGACATCATGTAACACTAAGCTAAGATAACAAGATAAAAGAAATAGGATGCACTATAATCATGACACTCTACTAAAAAGAGATAAAATAAAATGAGCTACGGTCATGCATCAATTGGCTATTGCATATGATTGATATTTTTCATACATAAGATTGCATTGAGTAAAAGATTTGAGGAGTAAAATAAAACATGAGGCATGCAAGGTTGGCAACAGGCCATATCTGCATGATCTGACGAGCCGTAAATTTAGAAGAGAGGTCTGAAACGGACGATTTAAACCCAATAGGCATGTTAGGGTGGTGGTGGACCGTCTCTAGTCATGACCCGATAATGATATGGAGTATGGAGATATGATTTGTGCGCTGTCAGACCACTGTTGGCGGGGGACCATGCTTATGGCTGGTATCACGAGAGGCTCTACCTCTTCGTAGGTATCCCGAAAGGCTCTGGCTTGGTGGCATTCCTAGTGGCACTGCCTAAGACTTATCCCGAGAGTGGGTGACGTACACATTCACTGCCCTAGGTTCATCCAACGGCATTTAAGTATTGGATTAAATGATTGATCAATAAGATATGATTTAAACGGTAAAAGGAATAATGCGTATGCATGGTAGTTCAAGCATGCTAGTAGGACTTTGATATTGTTGTTATGATGTTGTATGAAATTTTTCCTTAATTAAATTGCTATAACTTAAAGTTTATTATTCATTTCTATTTGTTGCGAGAATATTAGGACCCATGTGATGGGCCTGATACTTCCCCCTTACTGAGCAAGTTGTGCTCACCCCTCATTCTAATATGTTTTCTTAGGTGAGTACTATGAGGAGATAGAGTACATTGAAGTATTGAACCACATAATGAGGTTCAAGATGTGGAGAGGGCTGAGTAAGGGTACGCTGTAGCCCCTCGAAAGTAAAACTGGCTGGAACTGGGTTTCAACTTTGTGTTATTTGATTTCTAAATAGACATATGATTTGTTTAAATTGGTACATTATCCGTATATTAGTTTTTCTGGGATTGTCACTTAATTACTTTGATTCCATTTAATACTCTTATTATGTGGAAAATAGATTAAAATAAAATGTTTTACCTCATATTTCTTAAATCATTTTTAATTAACAACTCTGGGCAATTTTGATATTTTCCTAAATTGAGATTTATAAAATTAGGGAAGTTACAATTTCTAATTCTTTCCTCAATAGTAGTAATAAATAAAAGAATTCATTGATGACACTTTATCTTGAAAGTTATAATAGAGAAAATGGTACAAATTCTTATTGGAACAAAGAAATTATTAAGAGAAAGATATTTTTTTTCTCAAAATGAAATTTTATGGTATTGAAATCATTTCTAATTCTTTATCTTTCCTCAATAGTTGTAATAAATGAATGAAATCATTGGTGCTACTTTATTTTGGAAGTTGTAATAGAGAAAATAACACAAGTCATTGATGGAACAGATAGATTATTATGAGAATTTGTTTTTTTTTTTCTGAAAATTAGATGTTATGAAATTGAAATCAGTTTAGATTCTTTATATTTTCTCAATAGTTGCAATATATGAAAGAAATTATTAGTGGTACTTAATTTTAGAAGTTGGAACAAAAAATTGGTATAAGTATTTAATGGAATAGAGAAATTTTTAGAAGGAAGGTGTTTTTTTTTCTCAAAATTAGATGTGAAATCAAAATCATTATTATTATTTTTTATCTTTTCACAATAGTTGTAACAAAGGAAAGAAATTGTTAGTGGTAATTTATCTTGGAAGTTGGAATAGTAAAAATGGTATAACTCCTTGACAAAATGAAGAAATTATTAGGAGAGATATTTTTTTTCAAACTTTGATGTTGATGAATAAAAAATTATTTTTGATTCTTTCCTCAATAGTTGTAACAAATGAAACAAATTATTGGTGGTACTTTATCTTGAAAATTGGAATAGAGAAAATGGTACATGTCCTTGAAAGAATAGAGAAATTTTTAGGAGAAATATATATTTTTTTCTCAAAGTTATATGTTGTGGAATCAGAATCATTTCTGATTCTTATCTTTCACAAATAACCATAATAAATGAAATATATTATTAGTGGTATTTCACCTATGAAGTTGGAATAGAAAAAGTGGTACAAGTTCTTGACGGAATAAAGAAATTATTAGGAGGAAATTTTTTTTACCCAAAATGAGATGTTTTGAAATCAAAATCATTTCTCATTTTTTTAATAGTTTTAATAAATTAAAGAAATTATTGGTGGTACTTTATCTTGAATGTTGAAATAGAGAAAATGGTACAAGTTCTTAACGAAACAGAGAAGTCAAAAGAAGATGTTTTATTTCTCAAAATTATATATGATGGAATCGAAATTAATTCTGATTCTTTATATTTCCTTAATAGTTATGGTAAATTTGAGAAACTACTAATGGCACTTCATCTTGGAAATTAGAATGAAGAAAATGGTTAAAATTCTGGATGGAACAGATAAATTATTAGAAGGAATATGTTTTTGTTTTCAAAATTAAATGTTGTCAGATTAAAATTATTTCTGATTCATTTTTCAATAGTTGTAATAAGTTAAAGAAAGTGTTGGTGGAACTTCATCATGGAAGTTGAAATAGAGAAATTGTATAAGTTCTTGATGAAATAAAGAAATTAGTAGGAGGAGGATGTTTCTTTCTAAAAAATAGATGTTGGAGAATAAAAATCATTTCTGATTCTTTCCTCAACAGTTGTAATAAATTAAAGAAATTATTGATGGTACCATATCAAGGAAATAGGAATAGAGAAAATGGTAAAATTCATTGTATCATATCATGGAAGTTCGAAAAGATAAAATGGGAAAAGTCCTTAATGGAACAAAAAAAATTTTATGAGAAAAATGTTTTTTCCTCAAAATTAGATGTTATGAAATTGAAATCATTTCTGAATTTTTTATCTTTTCTCAATAGTTATACTCCCTTTATCCCAAAATTTTTGCTCTATTTAACTTTTTGTTATATTTTGACTTGAATTTATTCATTTTATTTTTTGTTAGAAAAAATTTAAAAAATATATATTTAGAAACTACATGTCTTGATTTATCATTCATATATAAATATTTTTCATTTATATATTAAAATGTTGAAAATAAAAAATCCTAGATTAATTTTTGAAAATAAATGGAGCAAAAATTTTGGGATGAAGGGAGTAATAAATTATAGAAATTATATTTGTATTTTATATTGGAAGTTAGAAGAGAGAAAATGATACAATTCATTGATGGAACAAAGAAATTATTAGGAGGAATATATTTTGTTCCCAAAACTAGATGTTGTGGAATAAAAAAATATTTTGATAGTTTTTTCAATAATTATGAAAAATGAAAGAAACTATTCATGCTACTATATCTTGAAAGTTTGAACATAGGAAATGGTAGAAGGTCCTGACAGAAGAGAAAAATTATTAGGAGGAAGATGGGTTTTTTTTGTAAAAATTAGATGTTATCAAATCAAAATCAATTCTAATTCTTTATCTTGTCTCAATAGTTTTAATAAATAGAAGAAATTGTTAGTGATACTTTATGTTTGAAGTTGAAATAGAGAAAATGGTACAAATCCTTGACAAAATAAACAAATTATCTGGGGGCAAGATGTTTTTTCTCAAAATTATATATTATGGAATTGAAATTATTTTTTATTTCTTTGTCAATAGTTGTAATAAATAGAAAAAATTATTGGTGGTACCTTATCTTTGAAGTTAGAACAAAAAAAAAATGATACAAGTCCTTTTATTTAGAAAAAAAAAACTGTATAAATCCTTGATGGAACAAAGAAATTTTTAAGAGGAAGATGTTTTTTTCTAAGAATTAGATGTTGTGGAATCGAAATTAGTTCTAATTCTTTTTCTTTACTCAATATTTTTAATAAATAAAGGAATTTATTAGTAGTATTTTTTCTTAAAAGTTGGAATAGAGAAAACAGTACAAGTCCTCGATCGAACAAAGATGCTATTACGAGGAAGATGTTTTTTTCTCAAAATTAGATGTTGTAAAATTGAAATTGTTTCTTATTCTTTCCTTAACAATTGTAATAAATGAAAAAAATTCTTGGTCATACTTTACTTTGCAAGTTGGAATAGAGAAAACTGTACAATTCCTTGAGGTAACAGAAAAATTGTTAAGAGGAGAATGTTTTCTCTTAAAATTAGAACTTATTTCTTATTCTTTATCTTTCTTCAATATCTATAATAAATGAAAGAAATTATTAGTGATACTCTATCTTGAATGTTGGAACATAGAAAGTAGCACAAATTCATAATGAAATATAGAAATTGTTAGGAGGAAGGGTTTTTTTTTAATCAAAATTAGATGTTTTGGAAACTAAATCATTTCTAATTCTTTTCTCAAGAGTTATAATAAATGGAAGAAATTATTGATAGTACTTTTATCTTGGAAGTTGAAATAGAGAAAATGACATAAGTTCTTAATAAATCAAAGAATTTTTTAGGAAAAAGATTTTTTTCCCCAAACTTAGTTGTTGTGGAATCGAAATCATTTCTGACTCTTTCCTTGAGTGTTGTAATAAATGAATAAAATTGTAGGTGGTACTTTATGTTGGAAGTTGGAATAGAGAAAATGGTATAAGTCCTTGATGTAACAGATAAATTATTAGGAGAATGTTATTTTTTCTCCTCAAAATTAGGTGTTGCAGAATCAAAATCATTTCTAATTTTTTATATTTTCTTGATAGTTGTCATAAATGAAAAAAATTATTGTCAGTACTTTATCTTGCAAGTTGGAACAGAGAAAATGGTACAAGTCCTTGATGGAACAGAAAAATGATTTGGAAGAAGATGTTTTTTTTTCCTCAAAATTAGATATTGTAGAATTGAGAATTGAAATCATTTATGATTCTTTCCTTTGTAGATGCAATAAATAAAATAAATTGTTGGTGAAGCTTTATCTTGGAAGTTGGAACAAAGAAACTGGAATAAGTCATTGAAGGAATAAATAAATTATTAAGAGGGAAATGTTATTTTTATCATAAAATTAGATGTTGTGGAATCAAAATCATTTCTGATTCTTTCATCAATGGTTGTAATAAATTAAATAAATTATTGGTAGTACTTTAATTTTGAAGTTGGGACATAGAAATTGATACAAGTCCTTGATGGAATAGAGAAATTTTTAGGAGGACGATATTTTTTTGTTCTCAAAATTAGATGTTTTGGAAGCAAAACTATTTCTAGTTCTTTATCTTTCCTCAATAGTTGTAAAAAAATGGAAGAAATTATTGGTGGTACTTTATATAGGAAGTTGGAATAGAGAAAATTGTACAAGTTTTTTATGGAACAAAGAAAATATTATGAGAAAGATGTATTTATTCAAAATTGGATGTTGTGGTATCAAAATTATTATTATTTTTTTCATTAAGAGTTGTAATAAATGAAATAAATTAATAGTAGTTCTTTATCTTAGAAGTCTGAACAGAGAAAATTGTACAGGTCTTTGATGGATTTAAAAGATTATTAGAAGGGGTATATTTTTTTCTTAAAATTAGATGACGTGGAATTGAAATCATTTTTTATTCTTTATATTTCCTCAACAATTATAATAAATGAAAAAAATTATTGGTGATACTTTATCTTATAAGTTAGAATAAAAAAAATGTCACAAGTTCGTGATGGAATGATAAATTATTATAAGGAATATGTTTTTTTTTTCTTGAAATTAGATATTAAAAAACAGAAATCTTTTCTGATTCTTTCCTTAATGGTTATAACAAATGGAAGAAATATTGTGTGGAACTTTATCTTGGAAGTTGGACCAGAAAAAATGGTACAAGTCTTTGATAAAATAGAAAAATTATGAGTAAGATGTTTTTTTTTCTCAAAATTTAATGTGTGAAATCAAAATTATTTTTTATTTTTTATCTTTCCTTAATTAATAGTTGAAATAAATGAAACAAATTATTGGTTATGCTCTATCTTTGAAGTTATAACAGAGAAAATGGTACAAATTCTTAATGGAACAGAGAAATTATTAGAAGGAATAGGTTTTTTTCCTGAAATTTAGAGGTTATGGAATTGAAATCTTTTCTAATTCTTTTCTTAGTAGATGTAATAAATAAAAATAAATTATTGATGGTATTTTACCTTGGAAGTTTGAACAAATAATTTGGTACAGGTTCTTGGTCGAATAGAGAATTTTTAGAAGGAAGATATTTGTTTCTCATAATTAGATGTTGTATGTTGTGGAGTTGAAATCATTTTTTATTCTTTATCTTTCTTCTATACTTGTACTAAAGGAAAGAAATTATTAGTGATACTTTATTTTGAAAGCTGGAATCTAAAAAATGGTGCAATTCTTTGATGAAATTGATAAATTATTTGGAGGAAGATTTTTTTCTCAAAATTAGATGATATAGAATCAAAATCATTTCTAATTCCGTTTTTAATAGTTGTATTAATTGGAAGAAATTATTCATGATACTTTACCTTAGAAGTTGTAGTAGAGAAAATGATACAAATCCTTGATGGAATTAAGAAATTGTTAGGAAGAAGATGTTTTTTTTTCTCAAAATTAGATGTTGTAGAATCAAAATCATTTCTAATTATATCCTTAATTGTTGTTTGGCAATAAGAACTCTCATCCCAAGGCCAACATGTGTTAAGTTATTGAAAATTCATAAATGACCTTCCAGAAATAAAATTGTTATTTGTTTAAAAAAACCATTTTAATGACATGGTAAAGCTAACCAGTTCAGCAGGCAAATTTTATTGACTAAAAGGCAATCAAAAATAGGTTTTGAAGTTTAAAATCAATTTTGGAATTAAATATCAAACTAGAAGTCAAACTACAGTAAGTTTGAGTATGAACACATGCTTAAGGACCAATGAAGTTAAATTAGAGCCTGTGAACATGTTTAAGTAACTAAAACTAGATTAAGAATCATTGATGTGGTTAAAATTTGAATTTAGAATTAAAAGCAAAACCTAAATTCAAATTGTGGCAATACTAAAAATTTAGCAATAAGTTACATCACACTTCATTTTCAGACCTAAAACATAGCAACTTTATATCTTTTTCTTCAGTTCTTTTTTTGTTTTTAATTTTAAACTTAATAAACCATTTATGCTATTCTTGTGTAGGGCAAAACTATAAACTGCTGCTTTTTACCTTAATTTACTAAAATACCTGTATAACCCTGCTTTGGTTAACCAACAACTAAAAACCCTTCAGACATATACTAGAATACCTGTTGATATCATGCATTAAGACATTTGTCCAACATTTTGTCTATAAAAAGTTATTTGTAAAAATTCATACAAAAAAAGAAAGAAAACATAGCCTGTTACCGGACATTAAACTATTTTTTTGTTTTTCAAAAGATAACTAAAGTGCTCTACCACACCAATATTTAATTGGTTCTTTAGTCAATGTTCCCTTGGTAAAACCAAACACGTGCACAAACTTATTCTTCTTAAACTTGATATCTCCACTAATTTTTCCTTAACTCAACGTACTTTAGCCTTCTAGGAAAAATTTAACAATGGCTTATAGCTAACTTATCCTACAAGTTATGTCTTTCCTTGTTCTCTATGCTTTGTTAGGAAATTACATTCTTAATTATTCAATAATTAGAAAATTAAACAAGTCTTTGAAGGAGCAAAGAAATTATTAGGAGAAAGATGTGTTTTCCTCGAAATTAAATATTTTGAAATTAAAATCATTTCTGATTCTTTACTTAGCAAATGTAATAAATGAAAAAAACTATTGGTATTACTTTATCTTGGAAGTTGGAATAAAGAGAATGGTATAAGTCTTTGATGGAATATAAAAATTATTAGGAGGAAGATGTTTTTCTCAAAATTGACTATGGTGGAATTGAAATCATTTCTAATTCTTTATCCTTCCTTATTAGTTGTAATAAATGAAATAAATTATTAGTGGTACTTATCTTGAAAGTTGAAATAGAGAAAATTGTATAAGTCTTAGATGGAACATAGAAACTGTAACAACTCTAAAAAAAATTAAGAAAAAGAAAATTTCCAAATTACCCTAAATGCAAAAATAACCCTTTTAGCCTCAAGGGTATTTTTGTAATTTTACCTACCAATTTAGAAAATCAACATAAAATTAAAAATCTTGATCCTTAGATAATTTCTTTAGTGGTCGTTAAGTCAAATTCCAATCCGGAAGCTCAAAGTCAATTTCTTTAGGCTAAGGGCATTTTTGTTATTTCCAATTGAGCATCAAATCAAAAATCTGAGAGCACCGTTGGATCATTCTCATGAAAATAAGTTAAAAGAAATTTGTCTCACTAAATTTTGATTTTGTTTGCCTATGTTTCTAAAAATTTAGCCTACCCGAGTACACGGTTTATACCGGGTTTGTACTACTGTTACATTAGATAATTTCTCAATTAGACCTAATTTCTATCTTACAAGAATTTCAGCCACAGCCTTCCTAAAATATTGAAGTCGAGGTTAATTTATTTTATCTCAATCTATTTTAATTTTTTTTATCACATTCACCATTAATTACCCTATAATTATCCTTTTCCTCTCTTTTTATTATTATTTTGTTCCCGGATACCTATCTACCATTAGCCAAACCCTATGCACCTTCTATTTCTTTTCTTCTTCTATTTCATCCAAAACAGCCGCCTAACCATACCAAGAAAAAGAAATCCACCCATGGCCACCATTATCCGCCACACCATCCTTTTTATGTCCGTGTAGCTTCGGCTTTATCCATCTCTCCCATTTATTTAGCTCAATTAAATAGGTTCATAATTCCTCCATTGTTCCGGGTCGTACTCATTAAAGTGGGGAAGAAGAAATCAAACCAAAGGATCGTCGTCGCACTCTCCGCTCCATTGCCAGCTTGATCGCGTTCTTTGTTGAACCGTTGTAAGTCCAGCCCTTGGGCTTTATTTCTCCATCATCCAAGCAAATTTTTTTATTTTATTTTATTCCCATTATTGCTTAGGTTCATGAAGTTGAAGGGAAATCACATCCGGACACCAAAACCGATCCTACGAGTACCGATGATCCCGATTTGATTCGTGTGAGCCAAAGTTCTTCGGTATTACTCCTTTAATTTTTTTTCTTTTCTTCCAGCACCTAAAGGCCTTATATTTTTGCTGTAAATTCGTGGTAGATCATTGTTAATCCAAGTTTTGGGTTTTTGCACTTGTTTCTGGTTCAATCGGGTTCATACTTTCTCCTAAACCCCGATAAGCCACTGTAGCCTTTTTAAAATTGTTTTGGCTGCCAATTTCAAATCTTACAGGCTTAACAATTATCTTATTTTTGCTGTCCATGTTGTTACAAAGAGTTAGAAAAATCCTTACTTAAAGGTTTGGCACTTCTTTGGACTCCCAGAGCGCCAGAGATCGCAAAAACACATTGGTAACCAAAATAAAAAATTTTCCCTTCCAATCTCAATTTTTACAGCCATTAAATGAGCATATAACTTAGTGTGTGGCCGTTGTAATTTTTATGATCAATATCAAGAAGGCTCCTGACACGATCCCAAATAGGCACGAGGCCACCGGAGACACCCCGAGACCTTTTTTGCTCACTAGGTAAAATTTTGGGCTAGATGCCAAGAACATGAACCTTGCAAGTACCATTTAGGAAATTTCCAATTTTTAGTATATTTTTCTAATTTTTTACCTTATTAAAATTTTGTAGGACCGTTCTAAGAAATCACCCCGATTCACCTTGCTTTCTGTACTAGGTAAGGGGGAAGAGCGGGTTAGTTCTCGTGGGCTCTCTTAAGCCCAAAATAAGCATCAACCCGAATAATAGATTTTAAGTAAACAATTGGGTTAGATAAAATCTTTGAATGAGTGGGAAACATGGGTAGGGTAATTAATTAGTTTTCCTAGAATTTTATTTTATTTTAGTTCTTTTCCAATGAGATGTAATTTTGGTTGGTTGGTTGTATGGTTGTAATGATGTCATATATGATGTATGTTTGGCACTAGTATCATACTAGGACCGCTTGTAACAAGAATTAAAATATAAGTTTGTTAGAACCGCTTGAATAAACCCATTAGTACCATGTTTAGGGCCGGTAGACAACCACCGCTAGTACCATGTTTAGGGCCAACAAGTTCGCTAGCAACATGATGAGATTAAAAGCAACCGTTAGTGGCATATTAGGGCTGTAATAAATTACTATAAGCCGGTAGATAAAGGATTAGGAGCATAAATGCTAAATGACCAACTTAGAAAGAATTCATGGGAGAGGAGATGAACATATATCATAAATACACTTAAGAAGATATCATTGATTGTCATGTCATCATGGAACATTAAGCTAAGTTAACAAGATAAGAGAAATAGAATGCATTAGAATCATGGCACTCAACTAAAAAGGGCTAAATAAAATGAGCTACAGTCATGCATCAATTGGTTGTTGCATATGATTGATGTTTGTCATACATAAGATTGCATTAAGTAAAAGTTTTGAGGAGTAAGATAAAACACAAGGCATGCAAGTTTGGTGATGAACCATATCTGCATGACCTAACAAGCCGTAAATTTAGACGAGAGGTTCAGAACGGACGATTCGAACCCGAGAGGCATGTTAGGGTGGCCGCGGATTGTCCCTAGTCATGACCCAGTATTGAAACGGAGTATGGAGATATGATTTGTGCGCTGTCAGACCATAGCTGGCGAGGGACCATGCTTATGGTTGGTGTCACAAGAGGCTCTACCTCGGTTTAGGTATCCCGAGAGGCTCTGGCTTGGTGGCATCCCTAGTAGCACTGCCTAAGAGTTATCCCAAGAGTGGGTGATGTATACACTCACCACCTTAGGTTCCTCCGACGGCATTTAAGTATTGGATTAAATGATTGATCAATAAGATATGATTTAATTGGTAAAAGGAATAATGCATATGCTAGTAGGAGCTTGATATTGTTGTTATGATGTTGTATGAAATTTTTCTTTAATTAAATTGCTATAACTTTAAGTTTATTATTCATTGTTGTTTGTTGTAGGAATATTAGGACCCACGTGATGGGCCTGATACTTCCCCCTTACTAAGCAAGTTGTGCTCACCCCTCATTCTAACATGTTTTCCTAGGTGAGTACTATGAGGAGACAGAGTACACTGAACCATATAATGAGGTTCAAGATGTAGAGCAGACTGAGTGAGGGTACGCTGTAGCTCTTCAAAAGTAAAACTGGCTGGGACTGGGTTTCAATTTTGTGTTATTTGATTTCTAAAGAGACATAGGGTTTGTTTAAATTGGTACATTATCCGTATATTAGTTTCTTGGGATTGTCACTTAATTAGTCTGATTTCATTTAATCCTTTTATTATTTGGAAATAGATTAAAAGAAAATGTTTTACCTCATATTTCTTAAATCATTTTTAATTAATAACTCTGGGCAATTTTGATATTTTTCTAAATTAAGATTTATAAAATTGGGAGCGTTACAGAAACTATTTCAAAGAAGATATTTTTTCTCAAAATTAGACATTGTGGAATCAAAATCAATTATGATTCTTTCCTTAGTAGTTGTAAAAAATGAAAGAAATTATTGGTTGTAGTTTATCTTAGAAGTTAGAAAAGAGAAAATGGTACAAGTTCTTGATGGATCAGAGAAATTATTAGAAGGAAGATGGTTTTTTTTCTCAAAATTAGTTATTGTGGAATAGAAATCATTTCTAACTCTTTCTTTAAGAGTTGTAATAAATAAGTAAAATCATTGGTGGTACATTATGTTGGAAGTTGGAATAGAGAAAATGACACATATCCTTGATGGAATAGATAAATTATTAGGAAGGTTTTATTTTCTCTTAAAATTAGTTGTTGTGAAATTGAAATCATTTCTGATTTTTTATCTTTTCTCAATAGTTATAATAAAAAAAAATTATTGGTGATACTTTATCTTGGAATTGGAATAGAGAAAATGGCACAAGTCCTTGATGGAATAGAGAAATGATTTGGAAAGAGATGTTTTTTTTTTCTTAAAATTAGATATTGTGGAATCAAAATCATTTCTGATTCTTTCCTTAGGAGATGCAATAAATGAAAGAAATTGTTGGTGACACTTTATCTTGGAAGTTAGAATAGAAAAAATGACACAAGTCTTTGATGAAATAGAGAATTATTAGGAGGAAAATGTTTATTTTTCTCAAAATTAGATGTTGTGGGATCAAATTTCATTTCTTATTCTTTTATCAATAGTTATAATAAATTAAATAAATTATTGGTAGTACTTTATATTAGAAGTTGAAACAGAGAAAATGATATAAGTCCTTAATAAAAATAGAGTAATTTTTAGGATGAAGATGTTTTTTTCATTCAAAATTAGATATTGTGAAATAGAAATTATTTTTGGTTCTTTATCTTTTCTTAATGGTTGTAATAAATAAAATAAATTATCGATGGTACCTTATCTTAGAAGTAGAAGTAGTGAAAATGGTATAAGTTTTTTATGGAACAGAAAAAAAATATTAGGACAAAGATGTTTTTTTTTCCTCAAAATTACATGTTATGGAATGAAAATCATTTTTGATTCCTTCCTCAATAGTTGTAATAAATGAAATAAATTATTAGTGATTATTTATCTTGGAAGTTAGAATAAAGAAAATAGTACACTCTATAAGAAAATAAATTCTTAGAACTAGTTTTTAGTACCTCATAAAAGCGGTTTTAACTGCTTCAAAATAAATAAAAACAGTTACTGACCGCTTCAGATAACCGCTTTCGGGAAACTCACCTCAAAGAAATTTGAAGTGCACGAGAAACCTTTTCATATTATGTAGGGGCCATTTTTTAAGTAGTTAACCGCTTCAAGTACATAGTCCTGCATTCAGTCATTAGAAGTGGTTATTGACTTCTATTGTTCAGAGAGGTAGAACCACCTTGGGGCACAGGGTACTACTGTCCCCTGAGAATTTTGTAAGTTTGGAAATATAAGATACTAACTTGGCTATTTTGTAAGAAATTAGGGGCCTAGTATGTGTTTTGCCTCCCAAACTGGCTAAAGAATATGAAAGGGTAAATAGCGCGAACAATGCTAAATCTTTACTTTTCATTGCAAATTTACACCTAACCTCTGAAACATTGCATATTCATCCCAAACTATTCTCTCTTGACGTCTCTTTGTCTCTCTTTCCTCTCTAATCTACTTTAGTGATGATTAATCAAAATAAAGTAATTATTTTACTAATTTTCATTTAGAATAGATATTATTTTAATACCATATACACCTAATAATTATTTAAATAAATAAATATTTTTTTAAATATTTTTTTTTCTCTTAGGATTTAATCGTTGCTCATCTCGCCCTTGCTTCAGCCCTAGCCCCCCGAGCAAAAAAACCTGGTTCCGCCACTGATTGTTCGTAAGCTAATTTAATAATTAGAAGTGGTTAAGCATTTCTATTGTTCGTATGCTTCAATAGTTCGGAGCAACCATTTGCTTCTACCTATAATTTTATCTTTTCTAACTAAATTTTTTATATAATTTTGTAGCTTTGTAGTATAATCATCCATTGTTGCTTCATTGTGAATAATATAAATACTTGAATATAGATAAGAATGCAAAAAATGAAATCATATATAATAGAAATAACATCCATAATACATATCATGTCCATCATCGACAAAGTTTAAATTATCCAAGAAAGCTAAAAGAATCAATTAATTGACTTTTAAACATAGTATATAACATCCAAAAAATGTGAGCCTTAAGCATGTAAGATTTATATGTATCAAATGCAAGGCTGGTTGGTCATCGAAACTGCCAAAAATTATTCCGGTCTCACTAACAACTCAGAATAAATAAATTTATAGTATAGTAATGAAAATCAAGTTGAATCCCAAGGAAAATTTTTTAACTGAAAGCTTCTTGATACAAAACTGAAATAAAAGATTAGGAGGGATTGTTTGCAATCAACAATAAAATTAAGAATAATCAAAGAACACAATTCAAGAAACCTATCAAGTAATAAATCAATGCAACAATCAAGAATGCAAATCTTGGCATCAGTTAACATCTACCACCTAATTCTTACAATTGATCATCAATGCATAGATAAATCAATCAAGCCTTTGAATATTCATCGATGGAGCTCTCTTCCTATCTCTCCTTAGTCGTAGTTAATCAGAAAACAAGCGATCTAATTAACCCTAACTGCTAAACAACCTAAGATAGATGCTTCGATTTAATTTAACAATTGCATTAAAAATTAGAGAGATCGATGAAATTAAATAACACAAACACAAGCAGTTGTATTCAATTCAGTTGAATGTTCTCCCTAAGACCTAATAATTTCTGATGCAGCAAATTAATAAACCTTAGTTGCTTCAGAAATTAAAGAAACCAAACAATTACGGATTTAATTTCTAACCCAGCAGTAGATTGAATCCGAATAACAACTAGTAGGTCTTCTAGCATATAAACGAAACAATCATAATATTAATTATAGAAGAACACCCAATACTCAAAGTATTAATTGAATGAATAAACTAATTTTGATCTCACAGTACTAAAAAATTTGGGGTTTCAGTCTCCTTAAACCAAAACTAAAAATAAATAGCCAAACATGACAATGAAAAATCACTAAAAAGAAAAGAAAAGAAAAGAAATATGAAAAGAACACAAGTTGGGGAAGGGAGATACAGCCGCAAGTATGCTCTTGCCTAATCTAATATACATAAAACCTAATAAACTAACGATAGAATATTGTAAAAGCACCCTAAACTTTCTATATTATTCTAAAATTATCCCACATAAATAAAAAAGATTAAAAATAAATAGAATGCCTTAATATGACCCGTGGAATAATGTGTTTTAGCTAGAATTTTTGCCTACATGGTTTAGAAGCCTTCAAAATTAATCCACATCAAAACTAGTTTCAAAGCTGTGAGCCAAGAAATGCTCTAAAACATCAGCAACAACTTCAAGCTGAAATTTAACCTTGATGTAGCCATTATCTCTTAAAACTCAAAGCATCAAAGTTGTATAGCTTTTCTTAGCTTCAAAATGACACCTAAATCACACAAAATAGGCATCTATAGCCAACGATATGCCTAAAATACCGAAATTGCCTTTTAAACTAGCAATGACACGCAAATTGTGACTTTGAAGATGAATTTGACCTCTTTAACGTGCAAATTGGGTTTTATGGTCTCCATATGCTTTGTAGCTCCAGATGCTCCAAATGTTAGCCTTTCAATGAATCAATAATCACTCAATTCCGATCTCTGTAGCTCAAGATATGATTTTTTTACTGGAACATCGTCAAGCTGTCAAAATCTTGAAAGAACACAACCAAATTAAAACTTGTAAAGTTGCAAATTAAATCCAATTTTAATCAATTGAGTCCAGATATGGTCTAAGTTACAAATCATAATCAAAAGAGATCTTTAAGATTCAAAATATATTAAAACATACTAAATATGAGAGAAAAAAATATAACAAAAGTAAGCTTATCAAACGCCTAGTCATTTTCATAGGTGTCATCAACGGCTTCATCAGCTACGTCATTAAAAGGGAAGCATCAAAACCTAACAACAAACATATCACCTTATGGTCTTCATCTATACTCAATTTTCTTTTGCTTAGAGTGATTACCAAAAGAAAAACAACCAAACATTTACATATGATAACACTTCTTTAATTTGGACTTGAGAAAGACTTGAAGTTTTTTGAACTCTTCTTGTTCTTAAAACCATTCAGAATGTCCATACCATTAAACAAGAAAATGGAAGACAATAGTACAAACCAGTAAAAAGACAACTAGTAATGCTATGAAAAGTGATAAAGGTCCAGACTTCAAACAACTTTGTCAATGTAACTTCACAACTTCCCTGTAGCAAGACCCACGTTTTAGCCATATCATATTCAAGTCTGTTGGGCTAAGAACAATGTGCAGTTAGATACATCTTCTTTTTAAGAAATTGCAAAAAATAAAAAAGAGAGAGAAAATAAATGTTAGAAGAACTAAAAGTACAAGAAGATAAAGGTGTTTGATGGAGAAAGAAAAGCTCAGTGAAAGAGAAACAAAGGAGATTGCCATTTGTAGCCACACTTTTACATTATTGAGTTTAAGATGGTCAGCAAATGTGCTCTACTTTATATATAAACAAGGATCAGGAAAGCTGACAACAAAAGACATGTAGTAAAAGTGACAAGTGAATAACATAAAAGGATACAGGCAAACTAACCTAGAAATATTGTATTCGAATGAACCTATAACCAGAATAAATTTACTTGACTCATAAACATAACAAAATTCAAATCATTAGGGGGCAGGGAAGGTCTAGACACATGGACAAAGACTAAACTGTACTTATATAACAAAAATTTTAGAACCATTGATATAAAGATACACCAAATAAATGGAAGTAAGAGTTTTAATATAGAATGACACTGAAAATTATAGAAACAAATATAAGTAGACAAGCAACAAAAGTTGTGGCGCAGAGAACCATATGACAAGGCTTATCACTCTTTCAGAAAAAGAAGGTTGCTAGCTTTGACGACATATAAAAGGGATATAAGTAGATTCACATCTGTTACCAAAAGGACCATGAACTGTATTTTACTAATAGGATCAAAGAAACTTTCTTCTTTGTTATGGCTCTTCTGATCAATGTACTTCTATTGTATCTTATAATATGAGCACATAGAATCAACAAATCATTATTTAAAGATGAATAAAACAAATAGTAAGTCAAAATGCTTCAATGTGCAATTTTTTTTTAAAGAAGAAAACTTAAGTTATTATTGCAAAACCTTATGTACAAAGGAATGAAGTCTTAAGAAACATTATATAGTAGTAAACCACCCAATCAATAACAAAATTAACAAAGAAGAAGATACACACGCAAGCCCATACAGTGAGGTAAAATAAAACACAAAAGCCTATCCAATGACCCTAGTATAAATAATTTTTTATTCTTTCCTTAATAATTAAAATAAATGAAAGAAATTATTGACGGTACTTTATCTTGGAAGTTGGAACTGAGAAAATGGCATAAGTCTTTGATGGAACAGAGAAATTATTAGGAGAAAGATATATTTTTTTATCAAAATAAAATGTTACAAAATCAAAATCATTTTTATTCTTTATCTTTCCTTAATTAATAGTTATAATAAATGAAAGAAATTAATGGTTGTACTCTATGTTTGAAGTTGGAATAGAGAAAAAGCTACAAATTCTTGATGGAATAGAGAAATTACTGAGAGGAAAATGTTTATTTCTCAAACTTAGAGGTTATGGAATCAAAATCTTTTCCAATTTTTTTTCTCAGTAAATGTAATAAATGAAATACATTGTTGATGGTACTTTATCTTGAAAGTTTGGATAGAGAATTTGGTATATGTTCTTGATGGAACAGATAAATTTTTTGAAGTAAAATGGTTTTTCCTGAAAATTAGATGTTGTGAAATCGAAATCATTTTTGATTGTTTATCTTTCCTCAGCAATTGTAATAATGAAAAAAATTATTGGTGCTACTTTGTCATAGAAGTTGAACCAGAGAAAATGATATAAGTCCTTGATGGAATTGAGAAATTATTTGGAGGAATATGTTGTTTTCTCAAAATTAGATGTAATGAAATTGAAATCATTTCTGGTTCATTTTTCAATAGTTGTATTAATTGGAAAAAATTATTGATGGTACTTTATCTTAGAAGTTTGAGCATAGAAAATGGTACAAATCCTTGAGAAAACAAAGAAATTATTATGAGGAAGATGTTTTTTTTTCCCTAAAATTAGATGTTGTGCAATCAAAATCATTTTTGATTCTTTCCTCAATAGTCATTTGGGAATTGGAACTCTTATCTCAAGACCAACATGTGATGAGTTCTTAAAAATTCATAAATGAATATTAGGAAGAACAACTATTATTTGCTTAAAAAATAATTTAAATGGCATGGTAAAGCCAAACCAAGTCATCAAGCAAATTTCATGGACCAAAAGGCAATCAAAAATAGGTTTTGAAATTTAAAATCAGTCTTGTAACTGAAAGTCAAACTAGAACTCAAATTAGAGCAAGTTTAGTAGTAAAATTACAGTTTGAGTAGAAACACATGTATAAGGACTAGTGAAGTTAAAATAAAACCTATGAACAAGTTTAAGTAACTAAAATAAGATTAAGAATCATTGATATAGTTAAAATCTAAATTTAGAATTAAAAGTAAAACCCAAAGTCAAACTGCAGCAACAGTAAAAAATTAGTAGCAAGTTAAGCCACATTTCATTTTTGGATCCAAAACACAACACCTTTGTATCCCTTTCTTGAGTTTTTCATTTTTTTTTTTACTTTGAAACTTAGAAAATTGTTTATGCTATTTTTGTGAAGAGCAAAACAATTAGCTACTAGTTTTTATCTTATTTTACTAAAATACCTGTATGACTTTGTTTTGGATAACCAATAATTAAAAATCCTTCAAGCATGCACTAGAACACCTATTAATCCAATGCACTAAGACATCTGTCTAACCCTTTGTCTATAAAAAGCTATCTGTAAAAATTGATATAAAAAAAGAATGAGAACATAGGCCTTATAGTACATTATACTGCTTGTTGGGTTTTTTTTTTTAAGTTAACTAAAGTGCTCCATCACATGAATATTTAGTTAATTCTCTAGGTAGTATTCCCTTGGCAAAACCAAACACTTACACAAACTTGTTCTTCATGCTTAAATCTTATATCGCCACTAAGTTCTCCTTAATTCACCACACTCTAGCCCTCCATGAAAAATTTAACAACGGCTTTTAGATAACTTGTCTTGCAAGTTATGTTTTTCCTTCTTCTATACACTTTATTAGGAAATTACATTCTTAATTACTCAATAAGGAGAAAATGATACAAGTCCTTGATAGAGCAAAGAAATTATTAGGAGAAGGATGTTTTTTTCTCTCTCTCAAAATTAGATATTATGAAATTGAAATCATTTTTTTTATTTTTTACTCGGTAGATATAACTAGTTAAAGAAATTATTGGTAATACTTTATTTTGGAAATTGGAATAGAGAAAATGATATAAGTCTTTGACGAAATAAAAAATTTATTAGGAGGAATATGTTTTTGTCAAAATTAAATGTTATGGAATCGAAACCAAGTCTAATATAATTTATTATATACATATAAAGCAGGATAATCTCTTGAGAGGTTTTGGTCTTTTTTTAATTGACACCGTCCTTGATTGTCATGTGTCCATTTTTACAATTTTTTGGTGAATTGTATACTATGAGATGAAAAGTGAAAATCTATAATTACCCTTGATTAAAATTAACAGAAGTTTAACAGTATTAGTTAACTTTAATGAGACACTACGTTTGGCATGTTTGATATCACTTTTAAACCCATTGTAATCATACTTATAGAAGGTAGCAAAAGCGTTAACTAATAGATATAAACTGAGGAAATTATTGATCCAATTACCATATCAATATATATGTTATTTATTGTATCAATCAATTTAAAAATAATTAAGGAATTAAACGCATTAGTAGCAGAAAATTTGGTATTTAACGCATCAGTAGAGGTATCAATGAACGTGGAATAAAAATTGAATGATCAAACAAACAATTCAACTGTACAAATTAAGAAGAAGACGTAAATATAGATATTTAATGTCCATATACAAATTAACAATAATTATGGAATTAATTGTGCAAAGTTACCATTACAACACTCCTGAATTCATATAAATCCCAGACAGTAGAAGCCTTTGTCATCTTTCACATCTATTATTCAGTTTTTTCCCTACTATGGTTAATGTTAAAAAGCTATTGTATATTTATGTCCAATATAAAACTCTAGAAAATTGGAAGGATTAGTCTAATAGTTTTCAAGTTTCCCTGTGTAAGTTTTCCAGAAATAGTTAAACCAATTACATTATTTTTCTAACATTTCTATTGTACTAAGATCATAACTATATTGGTTTTATTTCTTTGTTACAGAATGACATAAATCCATAGAAGAATTACTCATATAGGATTCTAAGACATTTCATCAGGTTTATTCAAAGCTAAAAGGTCAGTTTTTCTTCAAAAAATTAGTTGTTAAGCAATCAAAATAATTTTTAATTATTTCTTCAAGAGTTGTAATAAATAAATGAAATTACTCATGGTACTTTATGATGGAAGTTGAAATAGAGAAAAAGGTACAAGTCCTTGATGAAACAGATAAATTATTAGGAGGAGGTTGTTTTCTCTTAAAATTAGGTATTGATGAATCAAAATCATTTTTGATTCTTTATCTTTTCTTGATAGTTGTAATAAATGAAAAAAAATTATTTTTGGTATTTTATCATGAAAGTTGAAACGGAGAAAATAATATAAGTCCTTGATGGAATAAAGAAATGATATGGAAGAGAATGTTTTTTTTCCCTCAAAATTAGATATTTTGGAATTGAATTCATTTCTAATTCTTTCATTAGTGGATGCAATAAATGAAAGAAATTATTTGTGATACTTTATCTTGTCAGTTGGAATAGAAAAAATGACACAAGTCTTTGATAGAATGGAGAAATTATTAGGAGGAAAATGTTTTTTCTTTGCCCCAAAATTAGATATTGTGAAATCATTTCTGATTATTTCATCAATAGTTGTAATAAATTAAATAAATTATTAGTGGTACTTTAAATTATAAGTTGGAATAGAGAAAATGATATAAGTCTTTAATAAAATAGAGAAATTTTTAGTAGGTGGTCGATCGTCGAAACCGCCAAAAATAATTATAGTATCCCTAACAACTCAGAATAAATAAATTTATAGTATAGCAGTGAAAACCAGGTTGAATCCTAAAGGAGATTTTTTTACTGAAAGCTTCATGTCAGAAAACTGAAATAAAAGATTGGCGGTGTTTCTTCAATTAAAAGCTGAAATAAATTAACTATAGAATCAAAACGAAATTAACCAATACTAAAAACGCTCAGTTCAGGGTTGATTATCCATTCCAATCACGCAGTTGATCATCGAAAGAAAATATTTCTTCAATTCAAGCAAATAAACAGGACTCTCTTTAAAGCTAAAAAGAACCCTAAGAATTCAGCAGTAAAATTAACCAGAAAAAGCTTCAGAGTAATTTCTTAATTTTGATTAACCAGATATTAAAAATTAATTTCTAATTATCTCAAAATCAGCATTAAGATCAATGAACAAAAAAAGTTTATTTCAGGCAACAATCCAAAAGCTTGAATAGTTTAACCTGTCTTACTTCTTCGTATGAACTAACCAGAAATAAAAGCAATCTCCAATCAATTCACTTGCTTCTAATTGAATTCTTCACCTAAGCGGTTGAAAGAAAATCAAGCAGATTTGCAATTGCAGAACCAATTCAACAAGCGAGAACAAGAAAATTAATTGCAATAAATCTGAACAACAAAGAAGTAAATACTTAAATTTAAAGAAAGTTTAAGCAAGAAAAATTAATTTTCATAACCGATATTGATGATGGAAATCGTCCCTAGAACTGAACTAGAAAATTACTCAGTCATGATCGAAAGAAAAACAAAGAAGAATAAAAGAAACTAAAACTAGAATCAGGAAAAAGAGATCGAGATCGGGGGTGCGGCGGCAGCCACGCTTAAAAGCCAAAGAAAACTAAAATCTATGGCTAAACTCATAAAAACTCCCTAAAATTTCTATATTGTTACAAAAGTACCCCAAACAAATAAAAAGATTCAAAATAACTATAAGGTTTCAAAGTTGTCAGCTAAGCAATGCTCTAGAATAGCAACAGCAACTTCAAGCTGATATTAGACCTTGATTCAGGCATTATTTCTCAAAACTCAAAGCATAAAAGTTTTATATCTCTTTCTTATCTTCGAAACGACACCTGAATCGCATAAAACAGACATCTACAGCCAAAGATATGCCCAAAATACCGCAACTGCTTCTGAACCGGCGGTGACTCGTAAATCGCGACTTTGAAGCTGAATTTGAACCTCTTAACGTGCAAACTAGGTTTCATGGTCTGAATGTGATTTGTAGCTCCAGATGTTAGCTTTCCAATGAATTAAGAATCACTTCATTCCGATCTCCGTAGCTCAAGATATAATTTTTCTACCGGAACATCACTAATCTGTCAACATCCTGAAAGAGCACAACCAAATTAAAACTTGTAAAATGGAAAATTAAATTCACTTTCAATCAATTAAGTCCAGATATGCTCTAAGCTACAAAACATACTCAAAATATATATTTAAGGTTCAAAACATATTAAAACATACTAAATATGAAAGAAATAAATATAATAAATATAAGCTTATCAGTAGGAAAATGTTTTCGTGTCACAAAATTAGATGTTGTGGAATTAATTTTTTTTTCTAGTTCTTTATCTTTCCTTAATAGTTGTACTAAACAAAATGAATTATTGGTGATACTTTATCTTAGAAGTTGGAACAAAGAAAGTGGTAGAAGTTCTTGATGGAATAGAGAAAATATGAGAAGGAACATATTTTTTTCCTCAAAATTAGATATTGTGATGTCAAAAATTATTTATGATTCTTTTATTAAGAGTTGTAATAAATGAAATAAATTATTGACAGTTCTTTATCTTATAAGTTAGAATAGATAAAATCATACAAGTCTTTGATGGCGTAAACAAATTATTAGGAGTAGGATGTTTTCTTTTTCTCAAAATTAGATGTTGTAAAATTGAAATAATTTCTGATTCTTTATCTTTCCTTAACAATTGTAACAAATAAAAGAAATTATTGATGATACTTTTCCTTATAAGTTGGAATAGAGAAATTGTTACAAGTCCATGATGGAACAAAGAAATTATTAGAAGAAGGATATTTTTTGTAACACCCCCATATCCCACATGGGTGAATTGTGAGAAGCTTTATGTGGATATATAGGCTATAATTCCAGAACATAAGCACCTAGCGCTTATCCTTTTCATAAAAGATAGCTCATGTGGTGTGGGCAGGTGTTCCGTTGACCAGTTCTGGACTTGGGCTGTTATAGATAGTATCAGAGCCAGGTTTGGTTCAAAGTATGTGGTTGTATCTGCTGGTATGGGACAAGGGAACTTCCTTATACTGAGAGTCCATTCCTAAGTACCTAGCACTTATTTTTTTCATAAAGGATAGCTCATGTGGAGTGAGCAGGTGTTTCGTTAACCAATTCTGGATTTGGGCAGTTACAGATGGTATCAGAGCTGACCCGGGACCACGATGGTGTGGCATAGTGGATATGCACATGCATCGTCTACCGGAATTGATCCTGGATTCGAGAGGCTACTTGGCCAAGGGCTAAGTAGTCCGATTAGAGAGGTTACTTGGTCCGGGGAACCAAGTAATCCGATTGACCCCAACGGGGACGTTGGGTACATAAGAGGGGAGTTTATAACACCCCCATATCCCACATGGGTGAATTGTGGGAAGCATTATGTGAATATATAGACTCCAATTCCATAACATAAACACCTAGTGCTTATCCTTTTTATAAAGGATAGCTCATGTGGTGTGGGCAGGTGTTTCGTTGACCAGTTCTGGACTTGGGCCGTTACATTTTTTTCCCTCAAATTAGATATTGTAGAACAGAAATCATTTCTAGTTTTTTTCTCAATAGTTATAATAAATGGAAGAAATTATTAATAACACTTTATCTTGGAAATTGAAATAGAGAAAATGATACAAGTATTTGATAGAACAAAGAAATTATTAAGATGAAGTTGTTTTTTTTCTTAGAATTAAATGTTGTAGAATCAAAATAATTTTTATTCTTCATCTCTCCTTAATTAATATTTGTAATAAATGTAAGAAATTATTGGTTGTATTATATCTTTGAAGTTGGAATAGAGAAAATGGTATAAATTCTTGGTGGAACAAAGAAATTATTAGGAAGATGTTTTTTTCTCAAACTTCGAGGTTATGGAATTGAAATATTTTCTAATTCCCTTTTCAGTAGATGTAATATATGAAATAAATTAATATTGATACTTTATCTTGGAAGCTTGAACAGAGAATTTGGTCAATGTTCTTGATGGAGCAGAGAAATTTTTAGAAAAAAGATATTTTTTTTCTTAAAATTAGATGTTGTGGAATCAAAATCATTCTTTATTCTTTATCTTTTCTTAATAGTTGTAATAAATGAAAAAAAATATTGGTGGTATTTATCTTGTAAGTTATAATAGAAAAAATAGTATAAGTCCTTGATGGAATAGAGAAATTATTAGGAGGAAGATGTTTTTTTTTCTCAAAATTGAATGTTGTACAATCAAAATCATATCTAATTCTTATTTCAATAGTTGAATTAATTGGAAAAAATTATTGGTGATACTTTATCTTGAAGTTGGAGTAGAGAAAATGGTACAAATCCTTAACGGAAGAGAAAAATTGTTAGGAGGAAGATGTTTTTTTCCTCAAAATTAGATGTTGTGCAATTGAAATCATTTCTAATTTTTTCCTTAATAGTTGTTTGGGAATCATAACTCTCATCCCAAAGCCAACATGTGATAAGTTGTTGAAAATTCATAAATCACTATCCAGAATGACAACCATTATTTGCTTAAAAAATCTTTTAAATGACATAATAAAGCCAAACCAGATCGGCAAGCAAATTTCATTGACTAAAAGGCAACCAGAAATAGGTTTTGAAGTTCAAAATCAATCTTGGAACTGAAAGTCAAACTAGCAGTTAGACTACAACAACTTAACAACAAAATTACAGTTTGACTAGAAACACATGCTTAAAGACTGGTGAAGTTAAAAATGACCCTGTGAACAAGTTTAAGTAATTAAAACAAGATTAAGAATCATTGATATGGTTAAAATTTAAATTTAGAATTAAACGTAAAACTTAAAGTCAAATTGTAACAATATTAAAAATTTAGCAGCAAGTTACACCACACTTCATTTTCAGACCCAAAACATAATAACTTCATATCTCCTTCTTCAGCTTTTTTTTTTTTTAACCCAGAAACTTAATAAACTATTGGCAGAAAATCAAACTTGCCACTAATATTTTGGATTGAGAGTGAATATGTCACTATAGTTTTTTTTCCCAATCTCCCACTAAAATGGGCTGAATATGCCACTGAAGTTTCAAATTAAGAGTGAAAATACCAATGACCATTAAAAAGCTAATGAAAAACATTTAAAAGCTAACGAAAAATATTAAAAATAATAAATTTTAAAATTTTAGGGTGATAATGCAAGTTTTAACAAATTTCAAAAATATTTTGTAATTAGACTCTCTTTCTCCCCCCCTCTCTCTCTTGAATGTTGACGAAAAGATTGGACAACAGAGACAGAGGGAGGGTGGCGACTAGGCTGAGGTGCTGGTAATGGAGGCAGCAATAGGGCTGAAGTGATGATGACAGAGATTAGATTCTCTTTTGGCAAAAATCTCAAAGGTCCTGATATGTTTTGAAAGATGCATAATAACCTCAAGATTTCAAAATCTACTATTTTTATCATTTTCCATCATTTATTAACTGGCAGTGGTGTATTTGACCTATTTTAAAACATTAGTCAAAGATTAGGCAAAAAAAAAAAAACTATAGTAGCATATTCACTCCCTACCAAAACATTAGTGGCAAATTTGATATTTCTACCTAAACTGTGCATGCTATTTTTGTGTAAAGCAAAATAATAAGCTGCTGGTTTTTACCTTACTTTACTAAAACACCTATATGACATTGCTTTAGTTAACCAACAACTAAAAATCCTTTAAGCATACACTAAAACACCTGTTAATCCCATGCTCTAAGACATATGTCTAACCATTTGTCTATAAAAAGCTATTTGTAAAAATTGATACAAAAAAACAAAAAAAGGAAAGAGAACGTAGCTTTTTACCGGGCATTAAACCACTTGTTGGTTTTTTCTTTTTAAGGTAACTAAAGTGCCTAACCAAATGAATATTTAATTAGTTCTTTAGTTAACGTTTCCTTGGCAAAGCCAAACACATACATGAACTTGTTCTTCTTACTTAAACTTGATATCTGCACTAAGCTTTCCTTAATTAACCATACTTTAGTCTTCCAAGAAAATTTAATAACTGCTTGTAGGTAACTTGACTTAGAAGCTATGTTTTTCCTTGTTCTTTGTGTTTTGTTAGGAAATTACATTCTTAATTACTCAATAAGGAAAAAATGATATAAGTCCTTGATAGAGTAGTGAAATTATTAAAAGAAAGATGTTTTTTTTTCTCAAAATTAGATATTGTGGAATTGAAAACATTTTTTATTCTTGACTCAGTAGATGCAATAAATGAAAGAAATTGTTGGTAATACTTTATCTTGAAAATTGGAATAGAGAAAATGGTATAAGTCCTTGATTTAGAAGGAAAATATTTTTCTCAAAATTAAATGTTGTGAAATCAAAACCATTTTTGATTCTTTATCCTTCCTCAGAAGTTGTAAAAAATAAAATGAATTATTGATGGTACTTTTTGTTGAAAGTTAGAATAGAAAAAAATTGTACAAGTCTTTGATAGAACATATATATTGTGGAATCAAAATCAAATATTATAGAATCGAAATCATTTCTAATTCTTTCCTTAGTAGTTGTAATAAATAGAATAAATTATTGGTGGTATTTTATCTTAAAAGTTGGAATAGAGAAATGGTACAAGTTCTTGATGGATCAAAAAAATTATTAGGAGGAAGATGTATTTTTTCTCAAAATTAGTTGTTATGGAATCAAAATGATTTATGATTCTTTTATCAAGAGTTGCAATAAATGAATAAAATTTTTCATTGTAATTTATGTTGGAAGTTGGAAAAGAACAAATGGTAGAACTCCTTCACTACTAAAAAAAAAGGATTTTCCAACTGCCTCAATTTCCAACGGTCAAACCATTGGAAAGTTCCAACTGCCACAACCGTTGGAGGCAAGAGAAAATGTTTTCCAACGGCTTAGCCGTTGGAACAATTAGGACAAAAAAATATAGGTTATATATATAAAATTTCCAACGGCTAAAACCGTTGGAAAATATATAGTATAAGTTAAAATTAGAAAAAAAACTTTCGAGACTAAAGTGCACAATATTTCCAACAACTTCAGCCGTTGGAAAATGAAAGACTTTCTTAAAAATGGTTTCCAACTGCTTGAGCCGTTGGAAAATGAAGTTGGGATCTGTCTAAATTGAAAGGTTTGGGTTTCCAACGGCCACAGCCGTTGGAAATTAATGGGAAACATTTTTCCTTTAAGTTGAGGATTTCCAACCGCTTGAGCCGTTGGAAAATGAAGCTGGGATTCACAAGGGGAGGTGAGGGTTTCCAACGGCTGTGACCGTTGGAAATTAATGGTACGCCATGCTCGGGTAAGGGTTTCCAACGGCTTGAGCTGTTGGAAAATTAAGCTGGGATTCAAAAGGGGAGGTGAGGGTTTCCAACGGCTGTGACCGTTGGAAATTAATGGTACTCCATGCTCAGGTAAGGGTTTCCAACGGCTTGAGCCGTTGGAAAATTAAGCTGGGAATAAAGTAAGGGTTTCCAACGGCTGTGACCGTTGGAAATTAATGGTACTCCATGCTCAGGTTTTCCAACGGCTTTAACCGTTGGAATGGGTTTAAATGAAACGGTGAGTTTTGAATTTAATTACCAACGGCTGAGGCCATTGGAAATTTTGTTTTTAAATTAACCTCCCTTCCCCCCCTAGCAGCGCATCGTCTTCTTTTCGTCTCCTCCCAGCAGCAGCGTCCTCTCTCTTCCATTCTCTTCACAGCACACACATCACCTTCATCTGTTGCTACAAGGGCCGAATCACCTTCGTGGAGCTCATATCTACGTGGATCTGTTCTCGTTTCTCTCGATCTGTTGGTGAGTTTGGTTATTTTTTAGGTTTGTTCAAACTTTTTTTTTCCGGATTTCGTTTGTTTATCTTGTTTGTTGATAATGGGTTTAAGATTTTGGTTGTTGTGGCAGATCTGAAGCCATTTCCATGCATTTGAAGGAAGTTAAGTTCCGGATTTGAGGTTAGTTTCTTTAATACAAAATTTTTAAATTTTTTTCCCAAAAAATATGCATATTCCGAATTTGGTTATAAATATGTGACATATTTGTGATTTGGTGTTGTTGCTGGTTGGATGTGAATTTTGTAGGTTACCCATTGCAATTTTTAATTTATGTCCATTTTATTACATTTCTCATTATTTTCGGGATTAATTAATAATATATGTCAATAATAATAATAATAGTAATAATATATAATACTTCAAAGAATAATTATTATTGTAAGAGTCGTAGTAAAGTCACAGTAAGAATAATAATAAATATTATTATTATTATTAGTATTTAAATTGATTAATCAACTACGAGTAATAATAAATATAATAATAATAATAATAATACTAATAATAATAGTAATAATATATTATTATTGAAAGAATAAATATTATTGTAAGAGTAGTAGTAAAGTAATTAATAGTAATAATAATAATAATGATAATTATTATTACAGTAATAATAAATCCAATAAGAGTTACTACTAATAATAATAATTATAATAATAATTATAATAATAATAATAATATTAACAATAGTATTAGTAGTAGTACTAGTAAATGTAATTATAATAATTAGTATTATAATTATTATACTAATAATTAATCCAATAAGAGTAATAATAATTATAATAATAAGTATTGATATAAAGAAAATAGTAATTATGGAGGTTTTATTATCAATATTATTATTATTTCGATAATAAATCCAATAAGACTAATAATAATAATTCCAATAATAATAATAATAATAATAATAATAATAATAATAATAATAATAATAATAATAATAATATTTAATATTAATAGTAGTAGTACTAGTAGTAGTAGTAGTAGTACTAGTAATAGTAATAAAAATAATAATAATTATTATAATTAAAGTAAGAACTAATCCAATATTACTAATAGTAATTATAATAATGAATTTTGTAATAAAAATAATTCTAATAATATATTATAATTGAAAGAATAAATATAATTGTATCAGTAGTAGTAAAGTTATAGTAATAATAATAATAATAATAATAATAATAATAATAATTATACTAATAATAAATCCAATAACATAAATTATAATAATAATTTTGAATTATTATTATTTTACATTATAATAGTAAACATATATAATAATTGGAAGAGTAAATATTATTGTTTAGCTTAGTAGTAAAGTAATAGTTATAATAATAAATATAATTATTATTATTATACCAATAATAAATCCAATCAAAGTCATCATTATTCTAATACAAATAATGCAAATATATAATAATTGAAAGAATAAATGTCTTTCGAAGAGCATGTAGTAAAGTAATAGTAATAGTAAGAGTAGTAGCAATAGTAATTATATGGAGCAAATATTTATATGTAATAGTAATTCATGGTTTCGTAAATGTCATGAAGGTAAATATATAATTTCCATTGGTAGGCCTCCATGGATCAAGAACGTAGTTGGATGTATAATAGTCGTTATTTACCTGGTCGAGTTGGGTACACAGAGGAGTGGGAGACAGGGGTTCAGCAGTTCATAACATTTGCCTGTAGTAACCTAGGTCACATGGATGTAAACAAAATACGTTGCCCGTGTAGGAGATGTAAAAATTTGAGGTTTAAGGATTGTGATGACGTTAGAGTTCATCTATACAAATGGGGTTTCATGCCTTATTACACCAACTGGACAGCTTATGGTGAGCCATTTAATGAATCTCCGCATCAGCCTTTTGATAATTGTGATTGGTATGACAATGCTGAGTACAGTTCAAGGTCAAACCCATATGCTCGAATGATATTTGATGCAGCGGGACCAAGTGCACATCAGAATTTCACTGAAGTGGATCAAGAACCTAATGAAGGTTTTAAACAGTTTTCTGATTTACTGCACTCCGCTAGTACACCTCTGTGGGATGGATGTGAGAAGCATTCTGAGCTTTCTGCTGCAGTTCGTTTGTTAAACCTTAAAGCAGAATATCACATACCAAGAGGGTGTTATGATGGTATCGCGGCCTTGATGAAAGAGACACAGCCAAGTGACAGCAAGATGCCATTCAATTGGTATGAGACAAAGAAATTGGTTTCACAACTAGGTCTTGCCCATCTGAAAATTGATGCTTGTGTTAACGACTGTATGTTGTTTTGGAATAATGATGAAGATGGTTCACAATGCAAGTTTTGTGGTGAATCTCGGTTTAAGCAGAGAAAACTTAGGCGGGGTAAGGATAGAGCAAGAAAGACTATGCACTATTTACCACTCACTCCTCGCCTTCAGCGACTATATGCTTCACTTTCAATTGCGGAGCACATGAGGTGGCGCAGTGAGCATCGATCCGACCCAAATGTTTTAAAACATCCTTCAGATGGGGAAGCATGAAAACATTTTGATTCCACGTACCTGTTCTTTGCGGCGGATGCCCGTAACGTTTGTCTTGGAGTTTGTTCTGATGGCCTTGTGCCTTTTGGGAACTCTGGAAAACAGTACTCATGTTGGCTTGTCATTGTTACTCCGTATAATTTGCCTCCTTGGATGTGTATGAAGAAACCATATATGTTTTTGACTGTATTGATACCTGGGCCTCGATTCCCACGTCAGAATATTGATGTGTATTTACAACCTCTTATTCATGAATTGAAGCAATTATGGGAGGATGGGGTCGAAACATGGGATGTTTCACTGAAACAAAATTTTCAGCTCCGAGCTTCGGTTTTGTGGACCATAAATGACTTCTTGGCTTATGGGATGTTGTCTGGATGGATGACTCATGGGAGGTTATCTTGCCCTATTTGCATGGATGTTACTAAAGCCTTCCAACTTGAGCACGGGAGGAAGACTTCATTCTTTGATTGTCATCGGCAATTTCTCGAGTTGGATCACCCATATAGACGAAATAGAGTCACCTTTAAGAAAGGAAAAGTTGAGAAATCGTTGCCTCCTGAGCGTCTACCGCCTGAGACAATATTTGAACGTATTTCACTTTTGCCATCTGTAGTTCACAATGGACAGGTTGTAACCATACCAGCCTTTGGCAGAACTCATAACTGGACTAAACGGAGTATTTTCTGGGAGTTGCCGTATTGGAAGAGTAATTTAATCCGCCATAATTTGGATGTTATGCATATAGAGAAGAATGTTTTTGACAATATATGGAATACAGTGATGGATGTGTCCAATAAAACTAAGGACAACGCGAAGGCTCGTAAGGACCTTGAGATTCTATGCAGTCGCTCAGAGCTAAATGTAATTCCTCAAGGCGATGGTCGAGCATTTAAACCCAAAACCACTTTTGTATTAAACAGACATCAGAGATCTGATGTCCTGAATTGGGTTAAAACACTTAGACTCCCAGACGGCTATGCATCGAATCTTGGGAGGTGTGTTGAAAATAATGTAAGTCAGATGTCTAGTATGAAAAGCTATGATTGTCATGTAATGATGTAGAGGCTCCTCCCAATTGCACTTCAAGCAATTCCGGAAAATATTTGGAAACCGTTGACCTAGTTAAGCCAATTCTTCCGAGATTTATGCTCTCCAGAGTTAGATGTGTATCACATGGTCGAGTTGGAAGCCAATATTCCTGTCATACTTTGTAAGTTGGAAAGAATTTTTCCACCGGGTTTTTTTGATTCGATGGAACATTTGCCGGTGCACCTACCTTACGAAGCAAGGGTTGGAGGGCCCGTTCAATATAGGTGGATGTACAAATTTGAGCGTTGTATGCATGACCTCAAAATGAAAGTATCAAATAAGGCTCATGTTGAGGGTTCAATTTGTGAAGCATATCTAATTGAGGAGACCTCATCATTTTGCTCTCATTATTTTGAATCCCATATTCCACATATGGCAACTAGAGTACCTCGTAATGATGATGGCGGAGAAGGACCATATGATGAATCGGTGTGGTCGATCTTTAGATACCCGGGGCGGCCATATGGTGTATCAAGATATCGATATCTTGATGACAATGAATTGAGGGTCGCATCTGCATATGTGTTACTAAATTGTAAGGAGGTGAAGCCGTACCTCGAGTAAGTCAAATAAGACCTATTTTCTTTAGCCAACTCTATCAAATACTACTACTTTTCTTGTTTTATACTAAACTAATGAAGTTTATGCTCCATGGCCCTCTTTCTATATATTGTAGTTTGTTTGTTGATGAAGTGCATACGCATCAACCCAATATACAGATGTCAGACATGGATGTCTACATTGAGAATAGCTTTGAGACATGGCTTAGAAACTATGTAAGTTTTCTACACTTAAACTTACCCCATATTAGCCATTTTGAAGGGTAACACATATTCATAGTATCGCAATGTGTAACTAGGTGAATGATGTGCGTAACACTATCACGGACTGCTTCCTGTGGGATGTTGCATGTGGGCCTTCACGTCGTGTTGAGAGTTGGCCTGTTTACTTCATAAATGGGTACAAGTTCCACATTAGCGACTGGGGTCGCGACAAAGTAACATTTAACAGTGGAGTATGTATAAGGACTTCAGGAGTAAGTGAAGTTGAATGTGATTTTTATGGGGTGTTAGAAGAAATCATTCAACTTGAATATCCTGGCTGGCCACACAAAGAAGTTGTATTGTTTCGGTGTGCTTGGTTTGACCCTACATCAGAGCGTGGCACTCGGGTTCATAAGCAATATGGTATAGTTGAGGTCCGTGATGGGCGCCGATATGGAAAATTTGACCCATTCATTCTTGCATCCCAAGCAGATCAAGTGTACTACACCCCGTACCCAACAAAGTCACGTGACAAAATGGGTTGGTTAGCGGTTTTGAAAATAAAACCTAGACGCATCGTTCATACTAATGTAAATGATGTCGAAGATGCATTTCAGGAAGAATTATTGCCCGGTGTGAACACGTCTGTCATTATTATGGATGACCCAATCGACAATTTAGCTGAAACAGGTGTATGGGAAGCAGTAGAGGAAGACATGCCAATCAGGGAAGAAACTTTGCAACATGATGATGAATCTGACAATGAGGAGTCCCTTGAAGGAAGTGATGAAGAAAACAAGTTTGAATCTGGGGATACTGATAGTGGCGAATCAGAGACAGAAACTGAGGACGATGTAGTCCATTGACTCGATGTAAACATTATTCAGATGCACAGCCCTCAGCAGAACCAACAAATGTTCCAGATACTCACCCTGGCACAGGTGATATCCGCGGTGCTTCTGTTGGGCGTAGTGCTACTTGATATACTCCGGCCCCAGTTGTTTCACCCGATGGTGGGAATTCTATTGGTCAGTCAGCAGTATCCCAAGGCCAGATTCAGGCGCGCTTACGGATAAGACCTCACGGAAACACATAAGTATTGCAGCCTTTTCAACCATAATTGTTAAATTAACATCGTTTATGTGAAGTCGGAGTAAAATAATAATATGTATTGTCTCAAAACATGCACTTCATGTAGCTTTCTTTCATCAAGAGCAACACGGATGGTGACTAGATGCTTCACCACACACTTCAAGGGACATCATGACTGGACGAGCGCAAGCATGGCAGATATTCAAGCGTGGTGGCGCGTATTTGAGGTTTGCACTGTCTTCGCACTATTTGAACTTTAGCAACCATGTTGTCAACAATACGATGCATGAAATTTGTTTTATAACGTGTAGGGATTATGTGAATGGGATCCGGCTGACCATAATGAGGTCTATCGCGTTTGGCATATGATGGCGGCGAGTCATTACCGATACACACTGGGTGACATCCGGCGGGAGAAAAATTCGGAAAAACGGCGAGCAAGGGCATTTTTTATGACCGACGCACAGTATGCAGAATTTGAAGAATGGTGGGCGTCAACGGAGTTTCTCAAGAAAAGTGCAAGGGGGAAGACAATGCGAGCTTCATCATCGCAGTCATCTAACTCAACAGGAGCATCAAGTGCTACTTATGCAGGAGGTTCGGTTTCAATAACTGAACACCGAGAACGAATGGTAAAATTATGATAAACTGTTAATTCAAATTCAACTTATTTACTTTGTGAAAAGATTAATGTTAGGACGTTTCCAATGTAGCGTGAAAAAGATCCGGAGAAAAGGGACCCTGGCTTGTTCAAGGTGATGCAGCAAACTTTCAAGAAAAAAAGCGGGGAATACGTTAACAGGCATACTGAAGAAGTTGCGGTAATTATCATGCTATAGAATTACAGCCATAATTTCTGATCTTAATACTAATAACTTATCGTTACTTTTTATGTAGGCAATAATAAATGTTGAGATTGAGGAAGCAACGCAGCAGCCGGATGAGGATGGTGGCGCACCTGACATAGATGAGGTTGCGATTATTAGTGCAGCTGCGGGGGGCAGGAAAAAAGGCCGTGTATTTGGACTTGGATCAGAACAACATGTTGTGCCTGGACGACGACGACCAGCGCTTACGCATGCTGGCCATGTTGATGTCACACAGACTCCGGAGTCAACTCAACAAGTACAGCGAGTCGTAGCGGAGCAAACTGCACAACAAGTATCACATTATGAGCGGAAGCTAGAGCGTCTGAAGAGGAGACAACGGATTGAGCTCGAGTACATATGTAACTCAATTGGCATTCCACCGCCCGCGCCTCTTGCAGATGATGATGATGATGACTCAGGATCGGATTAAGAATATATCAGGTATATCATGCTACTATGTGTGTTTATTAACAAACAAACATTTAGTTGGAGAATGAAATCATGTAATTTCTACTATAAATGCTTATGTGTGGATTTAGTTAGTACATTTATATAATGATGTAGTAATTTGAATTGTTAATGTTTTTATGTCATTTAATATATATTGTTATGTAATTGTAGCAAAATATTTGACTACAGTACTAATATTATCTAGAATATAATAGGTTAATGTTTAAAGACTGCAATCAATTCGAATGAACAGTGCAATCAATGAAAAAATAAGTCGAAACGGAAAGTAAATATGGCGAAATTTCCAACTGCCCAGCCCCATTTCCAACTGCCTCAGCAGTTGGAACACAAAAAATTAAAAAAAAAACTACGGCAGTTGGAAATTCTCCAACTGCTTATTTTCCAACAGTTGACAGTTGAAAATTCCAAATGTTAAAACCTGGGCCGTTGGAAGAAAAATTTCCAACGAATGGATTTTTAACTGCCTCGTTTCCAACTGCCAGCCATTGGAAACATAAAATTTCCAACGGTCAGCAGTTGAAAATGACAGTTGGAAATTAAGGTTTTTTTAGTAGTGCTTGGTGGAGAAAATAAATTGAAATCATTTCTGATTTTTTTATCTTTTCTCAATAGTTGTAATAAATGAAAAAAAATATTGGTGGTATTTTATCTTAGAAGTTGGAGTAGAGAAAGGTATATAAGTTTTTGATGGAATAAAGAAATGATTTGGAAGAAGATGATTTTTTTTTTCTCAAAATTAGATAATGTGGTATCAAAATCATTTCTGGTTATTTATCTATCCTCAATAGTTATAACAAATGAAAGAAATTATTGGTGGTAGAAATTGGAATAGAGAAAATGGTACAGGTTCTTAATAGAATATAGAAAATATTAGGAGGAAGATGTCTTTTTTTTTTTCAAAATTAGATGGTGTAGAATCGAAGTTATTTCTAATTCTTTCATCAAGAGTTGTAATAAATGAAATAAATTTTTGGTGGTTCTTTATCTTGGAAGTTAGAACATAGAAAACGGTAAAAGTCTTTAATGGAGTAGAGAAACTTTTAGGAGGATAATATTTTATTTTAAAAATTAGATGTTATGGAATTGAAATCATTTTTTTATTCTTCTTTCAATAGTTGTATTAATTGGAAGATATTATTAGTGATACTTTATCTTAGAAGTTGGAGCAGAAAAATGGTACAAATCCTTGATGGAACAAAGAAATTATTAGGAGGGAGATATTTTTTTTTTCTCAAAATTAGATGTGAAATTGAAATTATTTCTAATTCTTTCCTCAATAGTTGTTTGGGAATCAGAACTCTTATCCACGACCAAAATGTGATGAGTTGTTGAAAATTCATGAATGACCATCTGGAAGGACAACAGTTATTTGCTTAAAGAACCATTTAATGACATGGTAAAGCGAAACCAGGTTGGCAAGCAAATTTCATTAGTTAAAAGGCAATCAAAAACCCATTTTGAAGTTTAAAATCATTCTTGGAACTAAAGGTCAAATAAAAAGTCAAACTATAGTAAGTTTAGCAGTAAAGTTACAGTTTAAGTAGAAACACATACTTAGTGACCAGTGAAGTTAAAAAAGAACCCTTGAATAAGTTTAAGTAACTAAAATAAGATTAAGAATCATTTATATAGTTAAAATCTGAATTTAAAATTAAAAGTAAAATCCAAAGTCAAACTATATTAACATTAAAAATTTACCAACAAGTTGCACTACACTTCATTTTTAAACCCAAAACATAGTAACTTCGTATCTCTTTCTTCATTTTTTTTTTTGACTTAAAAACTTAATTAACTGTTTATGTTAATTTTGTGTAAAGCAAAACAATAAACTATTGGTTTCTATCTTACTTTACTAAAACATCTCTATGACTTTGCTTTGGTTAACCAACAACTAAAAATCCTTCCAAGCATGTACTAAAACACCTGTTAATCCAATGCACTAAGATACCTATATAACCCTTTGTCTATATAAAGCTATTTATAAAAATTGAAACAAAAAAAGAAAGAGAACATAGTCCCTTACTGGACATTAAACTACTTGTTGGTTTTTTTAAAGGTAACTAAAGTAGTCTACTACATGAATATTTAATTAGTTCTTTAATTAGTGTTCCCTTGGCAAAACCAAACATATACACGAATTTGTTCTTCTTGCTTAAACTTGATATCTCTACTAAGTTTTCTTTAATTTACCACACTCTAGCTCTTCAGGAAAAAATTAACAACGGCTTGTAGCTAACTTGTCTTGCAAGTTATGTTTTTACTTGCTCTCTAAGCTTTGTTAGGAAATTACATTTTTAATTACTTAATAAGAAAATGATTCCAACTCAAACTCAGATTTTTAAAGTTTTCTTTCCAATGAAAACCCACCTTGCCAGGTGTAACACAATCAAAGTTAATTTAGTGAAAATAAAAAAGGAGCAAAAATAGTAAAAGGAAAAATGAAAAATGCATATATTAGTACAATGAAACTATTGAAACTGGTTTTTGCAAAAAATTCATAAAAAAGAACATCACAGCTACTCGATTCATCACCCTCCCAAAGTCTTGATTCAAGCTGCCTGCACCATATCTCTTCCAGAATCCATAATCGCCTTTCACACTCTTAGTGTTTGCCTCTCTCACTTTCTCTCGCACCATCGCTCGATCGCCTAGGTGCCAGAATTATTGGGATTGTAGAATAATTACGAGTTCTCAGTTACATTACATTTTATCTCACCACAAAGAGGGAGATGTTAAAGGGAAACCAAGCAAGCATCATTAGCAACAGAAAATAACCAGAACCTAGAAAGAAATGTGACTTTTTAGAAACTAGAGAAGTCACAAAGTTTGAACAAAATTTTAATGCTTTTGAGATTGTCTCAGTTGCCCGCTCATTGAAGCTCGACCTTTCTGCTTTTCAATCAAAGAGTAACATCGACAAATCATCTTGAACAAAATGTGCTAAAACACTAAGTTTGACCTCTTTTTTTACCGTTATTGTCATTTAGGTCACTGAGAAACCAAAAAGGACATTTTTGTAATTATTTTTCATTAGTAAAAGAGGTTGTGTCTCAGTTTAGGGATGGCAACGGGGCGGATCGAGCGCGGATGCCCCCTATCCGTCATCTGCGCCCGCGGATTTTTTCATACCCGCCAACTTGCGGATATCTGCTAATGGGTAAAAAATAGTACCCGTGCCCGCAACCCGCGGATAATCCATGTCTACGGGTAATTTGCGGTTTACACCAGTGATGTAATGCGCCGATGCCCGAGCTTGATTTCTCCCTCGGTCGAAGGATTCGTCGAACAAAACAATTGTGCCGTCGGTGCCGGACGTGAGTAGCGAGCGAGACGATGGAATCGTGACTTCGTGAGCAGGCTACAGGGAGACGCGATGACTGAATTGTGAGCACAGTAGCCAATGAGACCTCCCAAATTCTCAAATTCTGAAACCTAGCGCCCAATTGGGCCAATTCCAAATGAATTGGGCAACGGACTCAATGCCAAAAGGCAGGAGCGGGCCAAGCGGCTAAAGCGTGAAGCGTGTGTAGGTATAATTACCAAATTAGCCATTTAAGTTATTAAAAGAGGTAACACTTACATTAAGGGTAAAATTGAAATTTTATATACTTGACGGGTTTCACGGGTAGGGGGTGCGGCGGATTTATCCGCGATGGATACCCCCTACCCGTCACCCGCCCGTGCCCGCCAGGCGGGTGAACATTTTCACTCGTGTCTGCCTCATTGCGGGTATTTTCACCATTTTACCCATCTGTCATGAGTGGATATCCACGGTTCGGGGTTCTTGCCTGCTCCGTTGCCATCCCTATCCCAGTTTATAAAATCTAGAGGTTGAGTTACTCCAAATCATAGTATAAGGGGTTATGTGTCTGAGTAAACAAAGTTTGATGGCGAATTGTGGATTTAGCCCAAAGAAACCCTAGCGTATATATGAACACGCATTCCGAAAGGTCAATTGTCGTTGGAAGGATTCGACGGGATTGGGTCCTAAGAAGCGGGAATGGTGAAGCGGAAGAACGTGATTAAGAACCGAAAGCCGAGGCATTCTCTTGACGCAAACAGAAGTGATGGCGGCGGGAAAGGTGGGAGAAGCGCCGCCACTGTACGCCGCCTCAAGATGTACAAGACAGTACTGAAACGCAGCAGTAAAGGTAGAATCTTGAGCAATCCCTTCCAGTCGGATAGCTTGCCAGACACAAGGATCCATCCGGACAGACGCTGGTTTGGTTCGTTCCTAAAGCTCTGTTCACAAACCTCATTTGTTCAGCTCAAAACGTTGGCTTCTGTTAACTCATGCGATTTAAATATTCTCTGAATCTATTTGTAGCTGATCCGTTGGTTAATTTTCAGTTAATACAATCACTATCAGTAAGGAAAAGCTACAGATTTATCATGAAGCGTTGCAGAATCACAGTTCAAGCAACTATAATGTTCGTTTGGGGCGCCCTTTACCCGATGAAAAGAAACAGAAGGTAGACCTTTTCTTTTTTTCTTTTTTTTTCTTTTTTTTTCGTTTTTTGGAGCTGTAAAATGAACCTGCCATTCTATCGAAAACTTTTCATTCGAAATTTTACTTTTGTAGGATAAGAAGCGAACTGCGAGAGAATTCCTTAAAGAACACCCTTACGAGGTCGCGTTTGGACGCACGATGGAGAAGAAGCGGGAAAAACTCATGGCAGTCACTTCTGAGGATTTCGCTATGAGGGCTAATAAACGTCGAGGTGAGTCTCTCTCTCCCCGTCTCCTATTTTCACTTATGCTCTTTCAATCTGAAAGTGAAGCCTATAACGTGGCTCTACTGCCTTGTTAACTTTTTCAGAAGCCTTCGAGCAAGTTGGTTGCGCCCTTGTACATCCTGAAGCTGATGACTTGGATGGATCCAGGGACATTGCACCACATGCTATGTTCCAGAAGGGCCAAAGCAAGCGTATATGGAATGAGCTCTACAAAGTCATCGACTCATCTGATGTTGTTGTTCAGGTTAGGATGAGGTTACCAGATTCCCACCCATGAGCAAGATTTCTAGGCGTGCGTCATAGACTAAACAATGCTGATCATTTCTCAACTCTCCTTGTTCAGGTGTTGGATGCTAGGGATCCTGAAGGAACAAGGTGTCGTCATTTGGAGAAGTTTCTGAAACAGCATTGTAAATTCAAAAACATGATTTTTATCTTGAACAAGGTTTGTTTTGATGGTGCATCGATCTTGTAAGGATGTTTTCTTCCTTTCCCAGTTTATCTGCCAATTTGTCTTGAATATTCCTGGTCTTGACCCCTTCTCCTGCCTACAGTGTGATCTTGTTCCTTCTTGGGTTACTAAAGGATGGCTCAGAATTTTATCCAAGGAATATCCAGCTATAGCTTTTCATGCGAGCATCAATAAGCCTTATGGAAAGGTATACTCATTAGTATAATTTTATATTGGGTTCATTCAAGTGATATGGGGGCTTCATGCCAGCACCATAAATATTCTTCTTACTCCTTGAAATCCATTGGAAATCAATTTGTAGATAGAATGATTGCCATACAGGTGATAGGTCTCTCTAACTCTTATATTAACCGTTTGTCTTGTTGCCTCTTTGCTGGATGAGAAATTCTTCCCCCATATAATTGTAAGCCATTGTTATTTGATACATGTAGGGTTCTCTTCTGTCTGTGTTGAGACAAATTTCTCGATTCAAATGCAACAAGCAAGCAATATCTGTGGGATTTGTGGGTTATCCAAATGTGGGGAAGTCTTCGGTTATCAATACCCTTCGCTCCAAGAAGGTAAAGGATTAGTTTGACTTAGAACTTTCATATTTTCTACAGTCTCTAGATTCTTCTGGTTCAAACATCAGAAATAGACTTGTCCATATTCTTGCGCTTTAATTTGCATTACTTTTTGAAAGATGCTTTCCAATTTGGCAATGGTTTAATTACTTATTACTTGTTTGCTTTCTACAAGGTCTGCAAGGTAGCCCCCATTCCAGGGGAGACAAAAGTTTGGCAATATGTAACACTTTCGAAAAGGATCTTCTTAATCGACTGCCCCGGAGTTGTTTACCCAAGTGGAGACTCTGAAACTGATATTGTGCTAAAGGGGGTGGTATGTTTTCCTTCATGCCTATTCCCTTGTTTCATTCTCTGCAGCTTTTGTGAATCCTGAAGTCTGTCATGCAACTGTTATTAAGTTTTCCTGGGCCTTCTAGGTGCGCGTTGCAAACTTGCAAGACGCTGAGAAGCATATTGGGGAGGTCTTGAAGCGCACCAGGAACGAAGATCTGGTGAGAGCGTACCAGATAAAAGAATGGTAAGGCCATAGGTGGCATCTAATTTCATATCTCTAGTTAATATTGTTCTGATCTTTGGGTTTCTCTGCCATCATTGGTGATCTTTTTGTTGTCAGGGAGGGTGAAACTGACTTCCTAATCCAGCTTTGCAGGTCAACAGGGAGACTTTTGAAGGTACATTTTGATTGTAGATAGATACGCTTAATTTCTGAAACCAGCAGGTGAAAAGAACAAATTAGGGGATGTTTTTGGGATTGAGAGGTTCCTTGATCACATTTATTTGGTGTGTATCCCAAGGGTGGGGAGCCAGACTTGAGAGCTGCAGCGAAGATGGTCCTCCATGACTGGCAGAGAGGTAGCATACCATTTTTTGTTCCTCCTGAACAAGGCAGCTGTAGTCCTCTAGAGGAAGCCAAAGAACATGTTGGAGAGGAGGACATTGTGGCTGAGAACGAAGCCAGTGTTCCTTGCGAGGAAGAATCGCCTATGTCACCGGAAGCAGCATCAATGGCGGTTGACTAGGACAGCTTCAGCTGTACTTCCGTTTTACCAGCTATTAGGGACACTATGTTTTTAAATTCCTGATTGAATCGAGAACTGGTTGAGGGGTTTCTTGTGTAAGTTGAACATATCGTTCTTCTCCTCATCACCCAACTGGACATTTGTTGGAGATGTTGGAGCAGATTCGTGTTGAGGGGGGCAGCTTCCAGCAGCCAGGGTCAGAAGGATGATTTTCACTTGACATGTTTCTGAAATTCTTAATGGTTACAATTTTTTTTTTTTGCACAAACGTTTTAGGACCCAGATCATATTTTCTGATATATACATTCGAGAGGTGAGTGTAATTACAATTTTATTTTCGAATAAAAAAAAACAATTGAATACACCCAAACAAAACCAAATGTAACAAATTTTATCCATCTAGCGACCGCAAGAACATTGAAATGGAGACGGTATCTGTTCTTGCTGGTGTGAGGAGTTTTTGAAATTTTGAAATAATAGTTCACAAAAATAATAAGTTAGGTTTAATACGTTATTTGAAAAAAAAAGTGGAATGATTAAAAATATATAGGTGTGAGTGAGTGAAATCTTTCAGGTTTTTACTCGTTTGATTTTTTTAGACACGTTGAATAGGAATTAGACACATTCAAAAGGAGTATTTCTTTTGATGGTTTTGCCATCTGGTGACAGATAGACCACCACTACATTTCAGTGAATGTACTACATTTCAGTATTTCAGTGAATTAATTTGCTCCTGTTAACGCGTTTTCGTCAGATGGATATTGACATGACACGGAACCAAATTTGTACTACCTTATTTACCCCTCTCCTGAAAAGCACACCTCTCTCTCTCTCTCTCTCTCTCTGTTCCCAAGACTCCTAAGTCCTAACCACTTTGTTTCTTTCATTTTCCCAATGGAACTCCGCCTGTAACCGCCTCTCCAATCTCATCTCACATTCTCTCTTTCCTCACATGGTCAATAATGATGACATCATCTCTTGAACATTCTGCGCTTTGGTGGAGAGCGCGGACCGCAAGGCCGCAAAAATCCTTGACCTTCCCCTGTATAGCCAGTTCTTGTTGGTTTTTTTTTTTTTTATTTTGAGTGGGATTGATTTTCTGAGTTTTTTTTCCCATTTTCTTGGCGATTTTCTAAATTTTTTTTCCATTTCTTGGTGAGGAAGTGAAGATAAGTGAATACAAAGTCAAAGCGGCACCCAAAATAGAGATAATGAGAAGATTCTAGAGTGGGAAGATGGATTGTTGAACGCTAATGATCTTATGCTGCTATCACAGTAGTTGATCCTGTCGGAGCTCACGTCGGCATTTAGCATCTTGTCGGTGCCTTTTCAGATAGTGGTCGAAGTCAATTGTGCTTTAAGGAATACTTTAGCGATGTTTTAGATCCAACGCAAGGAAGCTCAGGAAAGTGGCTGATACTACGAAGAAGCGGATTCCTCCATGAGCCGTGAGGAGTTTCTGCCATTTGTTCATCATGAACCAAAGGAAGAAAAGACAGGTGATGGGCAAATTAGTTAGCTCATATGTGGCCCCCATGCACTAATAAAGGAAAACGCACTCAAACGTGTTAATGTGGCAGTGGTAACTTGGGCCGTTTTAGAATTATTTATCATTTTTTCAGTTTTTATTTGCCTTTTAAAAATATTTATCAATTTTTTTTAACATTTACCACATTTTTTTATTTTATCATTTTTTTATACATTTAATCGCTTTTTCTTACATTTTATCGCTGAAAGTACCTTCGTTGTAACCGAGTCACGTTGAAGGTAACCTAAAAATGTGACCGGGTCACATTGAACGTACCTTGGGTGTGACCGGATCACGTTGAAGGTAACCTAAAAATGTGACCGGGTCACATTGAAGGTACCTTGGGTTTGACCGGGTCACCTTGAAGGTAACCTAAAAATGTGACCGGGCTACATTGAAGGTACCTTCGTTGTGACCGGGTCACTTTGGAGGTAACCTAAAAATGTAACTGTGTCACGTTGAAGGTACCTTGGGTGTGACCGGGTCACATTGAAGGTAACCTAAAAATGTGACCGGGTCACGTTGAAGGTACCTTCAGTGTGACCAGGTCACTTTGAAGGTAACCTAAAAATGTGACCGGGTCACATTGAAAGTACCTTCATTGTGACCGGGTCATATTGAAGGTAACCTAAAAATGTGACCGAGTCACGTTGAAGATACCTTTATTGTGACCGGGTCACGTTGAAGGTAACCTAAAAATGTGACCGGGTCACGTTGAAGGTACATTTGTTGTGACCGGGTCACGTTGAAGATAACCTAAAAATGTGACGGGGTCACATTGAAGGTACCTTGGGTGTGACCGGGTCACGTTAAAGGTAACCTAAAAATTTGACCGGGTCACATTAAAGGTACTTTCGTTGTGACCAGGTCACGTTGAAGGTAACCTAGAAATGTGACCGGGTCACGTTGAGGGTAACCTAAAAATGTGATCGGGTCACCTTGAAGGTACCCTCGTTGTGACCGAGTCACATTTTTAGGTTACCTTCAATGTGACCCAGTCACAACGAAGGTACCTTCAATGTGACCCAGTCATAACAAAGGTATCTTCAATGTGACCGGGTCACATTTTTAGGTTACCTTCAAAGTGACCGGGTCACATTTTAGGTTACCTTCAAAGTGACCCGGTCACAACGAAGGTACTTTCAACATGACCCGGTCACATTTTTAGGTTACCTTCAACGTGACCCGATCACAACGAAGGTACCTTCAAGGTAACCCGGTCACATTTTTAGGTTACCTTCAACGTGACCCAGTCACAACGAAGGTACCTTCAACTTGACCCGGTCACATTTTTAGGTTACTTTCAAAGTGACTTCAACATGACCGGGTCACATTTTTAGGTTACCTTCAACGTGACCCGGTCACAACGAATGTACCTTCAAGGTGACCCGGTCACATTTTTAGGTTACCTTCAACGTGACCCGGTCACAACAAAGGTGCCTTCAACGTGACCCGGTCACCTTTTTAGGTTATTTTCAAAGTGACCCGGTCACAACAAAGGTACCTTCAAGGTGACCCGGTCACATTTTTAGGTTACGTTCAAAGTGACTCGGTGACAACAAAGGTACCTTGAAGGTGACCCGGTTATATTTTTAGGTTACCTTTAAGGTGACCCGGTCACAACGAAGGTACCTTCAACGTGACCCGGTCACATTTTTAGGTTATCTTCAATGTGACCCGGTCACAATTAAAGTACCTTCAATGTGACCAGGTCACATTTTTAGGTTACCTTCAAAGTGACCCGGTCACATCGAAGGTACCTTCAACGTGACCTGGTCACCTTTTTAGGTTACCTTAAAAGTTACCCGATCACACCCAAGGTACATTCAACGTGACCCGGTCACATTTTTTAGCGCTTTTAAGGTTAATATTATAACATTTTCTTGCTTTTTTATTGTTTAACTTTTATAACTGTTATCACATTTTTTTTTAATCTTATTTTTAAAATCTGTATCATTTTTTTATTATTATAGCCTTTTTAAATTTTTACTCGCGTATTAATAATTATTATCTCCTATTTACAATTTTTAATTGCTTATCACTAAATCTTATCGAGTATTTATAATATATCACTTTTTTTGATATAAAAATCGCTTTTTAAAAATACTTATCACTTTTTTGAATTATTATTGCCTTTTTTATTTTTAATCGGATTTGAATAATTATTATCGGTTTTTTTTACAAATTATAGCATTTTTTTGTTTTTATTTATTTTTTAAAAATATTTATTAGTTTTTACATATTTATCACATTTTATAATTTTAGAAAGAGTTTTAGTAAGTATTAACACTTTTTTTTTCAAATTATCACTTTTTTTTTTGTTTTACAATCGGTTTTTAGATTTGTTATTTATTGCTTTTTTATATTTAATCACTTTTTTTAAATATTTCTAGCGTTTTTAATTATTTATCACCTTTTTTAATATTTAATCACTTTTTTGAAAAAATGTTCACTTTTTCTAGTTTTTATAACTTTTTTTATTTAATTGTTTTTTAAAGATTTATTGCATTTTAGCATTATTTATCACTTTTTTGGTTTTTAATATCTTCTTAAAAATATTTACCAATTTTTTAACATTTATCACTTTTTTTAAAAAATTCCACTTTTTTTAGTTTTTTTATCACATTTTTAAAATATTTATTGCATTTTAGATATTTTTATAACTTTTTTGGTTTTTAATCACTTTTTAAAAATAGTTACCATTGTTTAACAATTTTAACTTTTTTTTTATATTTTATCAATTTTTTTTTATATTTAATCGATTTTTTTTAAAAAAATATAAATTTTTTAGTTTTAATCACTTTTTTTTATTTAATCGATTTTTTTAATCAATATTTTCACTTTTTTTAGCTTTTTATGAATTTTTTTATTTAATCATTTTTTAAATTATTTATTTCATTTTAAAATTATTTATCACTTTTTCAGTTTTTAATAGCTTTTTAAAAATATTTACCAATTTTTTAATATTTATCACTTTTTTTACATTTAATCACTTTTTTTAATTTTTTAACACTTTTTAAAAATATTTATTGCATTTTAGAATATTTTATCACTTTTTAATAATATTTACCATTTTTTAACATTTATCACTTTTTTTTTATTTATATTTTATCACTTTTTTTGTATTTAATCAATTTTTTTTATATTTATTTTCTTTTTTTAGTTTAATTACTCTTTTTAGAAAATATTTCACTTTTTTAATTTTTTATACCTTTTTTTTATTTAATCATTTTTTAAAATTATTTATCACTTTTTCAGTTTTTAATAGTTTTTTAAAAATATTTACCAATTTTTTAAATTTTATCACTTTTGTTTTACATTTAATCGCTTTTCTAAAAAAAATTTCACTTTAAAGTTTTTCTTTTTTACTTTTTAGAAATATTTATTGTATTTTAAAATTTTTTATCACGTTTTTTTCTTTCCACTCCCTCACGCCTGACCGGTTACCGTGGTTATCTCATTTCCCTTTTCTCTCCCAAACCAAAATCAATAGTCAAGATTGGACAGGCTTGGGCACCTCCTTTTTTGGGGAGGATATTATAGAATGATCAGTCGTAAGCTGCTTTAATAGGACAAGAGTTGTAAAAGCGACAAATCAGACAAGGAGGCCAGCCAGGCTGTGTCGTGACCCTGATTCTATGCCTAAATACGTTGTTGCCTCTCAAACTTTATTGACTTGCTTCTTTTGCCCCTTGATCTATAGCTTTGGCTGACCCAACCCCCAGTCTTTATAAATCTGGACATTTTGCTCTTTCAAGTTTCAAACGTTTAAAATAAGTCACGTTCAATCATGTGACTAGCTTCTGTCACGAAGAATAATATTTGTAGGTGCAATTTTTTTGTGCATGAATTGTTAAGTTGTTTGGTAAGCTAGTGATTTTAGTTGATCTCAAACAAATTCATTTTCATATAACTATTAAACTGACATATAACTTTTATCGCGTTCAAATGAAAATTCATGAACTTATTTATCAAAAACAAAAACGAGAAGAAGCTTCGGAGACATTTTCTCTTAGGATTAAGTTTAATTCAACCGTAAAACAAGTGAAGCCGCCGCCGAGCTACTCTTTCCTATGGCCGCTGTAATGGAGGTGTCAATGGTGGTGTTGCCGACTCTGGTCTCTAACAGTTGTCAAGTTCGTTTTAACTTAAGTCAATTAATTTTAAAATGATTTATTTTTTTATTTTTTTATCTGAAATTAATTTTAATTAAAATTTAATATTATGTAGCTGCAATAATTTATTAAAATATAATTTTTATAATCTTACTAAATTTTTATAAATTTTTCTAGTTTAAAGCATTAAAAAAAACTAATAAAAATTTAATAACATCATAAAAATTTATTTTCAAATAAATTATTGCATTTATATAATATTGACTTTCAAATAAAATTAATTTTAGGTAAAAAATGATATAAAAATAAAAATAAATTAGTTGACTTAAATTAAAACGAATCTTCAAAAGCCTTCTTAACTGATCCATCCCGGTACGTATTTCTTTGCAAGTTCCACAGCTACCTCACTCACTTGTCGCCACCCATCAGCAAAAATCTACAAGCTTTGGCTATTCTTCAACAAAGCCAATTCAAGGTTTCTGGAAGTAGGTTTGTAACCTGGTGGCGATGGACTATTTCCAGCTTCCTTCAACCAAAACTTCTGCCGAGTTTGAGCCCACCACCCTATCTAATCGCCTTGCAAAAGTGTATAACTCCTGATGCACCTTCCCATCTCGATCACCTGAAGAGACTTCCCCAAGCATTTTTCTTCTACGAAGAAGACGAAATGCTTCCCCTTAATTGAAAGCCGAAGTTGCTGCTCCATATCCCTTGCTTTGCGTTGCAACTGACCTTGCTTGATCGGCTTTGAGATGCAAGGTGAAAGCAGCCGGAGCCTTCTGCAACGTGTTGATTCAATATATACTTTAGTAGTTACAGTACATATAGCCCAAATATACTGTAACTGGAGGATTATCCTCATATGTTTGGCATGATCCATCCAACAAGTTTTCTCTCCCAACACAATAATCGTGGCATCGATCTGGATCAATTGAGCCAACATTTGTGACTGTTCATCCGGCAACAGCCCCTGCTGGTTAGGCACCTGATAATATGTTGTGCTCTGCTGGGGGCAAACATTTTGTGCCTCCAGTCTGGTTTTTGTATTGTGTGAGAGGCAAAGGAGCATGATGAAGATGACAAGTACTTTGTTTGCCATCCCGAGCCTGATGATGCAAGACGATGATGCGTAACCTAACTGAATTATGTTTTTCTCTCTCCCTCACAATGAGATGAATTGGATGTGGCTTAGTCGCGTAAGGACTGGTTGGGTACATTTTGGCTTTAGTGTTTTTTGCTAGGAAATTGTGCCAACTTGATCAATCATACATCGAATATCTCATCCACATGGACCCAAAAGTCCAAATCAAGCATTCTGGCTTTCTATGAAGATATCAAGGAAATTGTCCCAAGACCTTCTTTGTTTAATTTTAGTTTTAGGGTTTTTTGCAGAATTAGGGGTTATTACGTTTACCCTCAAGGTTTCAAAATCTATATTTACTCCCAAAAGTATTAACGCCATTCACTAGAGATGTTGGGCCATGAATAATGTCTAAAATGCTCCTCAAAACTTACGGTTCCTTAGCAATAGAGGTCTTCGAACGAGTTAATTGCAATTTGGGTTTTTGTGAGGCAGAAGGGTTAGAGTTCTTGTGAATGAGGGTGAAAGTGGTGAGGTTAGTTCGAATTAGGTAAAAACGTGTGAATTGGGGCAAATTGGTGAAGGCTTTGAACTATATGCATGACGAAGTAAGTGAGACAATGTGAGCAATATGGATGGCTTCATTGTCTAAGGAGTGCCAAGGCCGCCTCTGTCAATCCACCGCCATTATTGATTGTTCCCACGCCGTGTCCTCAGTTAGAGCCTCCGATGCCCAATAATCGATGTGCCTTTTTAGAGCAAACTCTAGGACTACTAATGTGTCTTATAAAAGAGTAGGACAAGGAGGAGGAAGGGTCATTGACTGGCTCTATATTACCCATTTGGCACCCCAGAACCCTATTCGAGATGTAACTGTTGTTGTTAGGGTAATCATTTTTCACAACTTCCCTTTCATTATTATCTATGTTTATTTAGTTAATCCAGGTCATGTGATTTAGAACTTGTGAATTTTGAATTCGATCAAAGTTGGGCCTATGCACCATTGTTTGTTTTGAAGCTTTGCTCGATTAAGATTTATTCTATTTTGTTATATTTCCATTAAATGGATTGCTTTTCGTTGTTGCTATTTACAATCACATTTTTTTTTTTTTATATTTAGGATCATTTTACAAGTTTACAAGGAGAGAGATATACTATTATGATAACTAAGGAAAAAGGTATGCCATTTTTTTGGAACCAGAATGATAATAGGACCAGCATATATAAGACATGTTGTAGGAAGTGGAGAGACCAGGATTCAAAAATGTTGAATGTTGAATGTTGCTAATTGCTCCAATGGTTTGTTCCCTATTACTCTCTCTTTCTCATATTCTTTGCACCACTTTCCTTTTTTGGCCGTCCAAAATTCTTTGCATCATTTCCCATTTTGAAAAGTTTTACTAACTTAAATGAAAAATATGCCCCTATTTCTAATTCTTTCATAAATTCCAAAATCGATTCTGCTCCCTTTAATATCATCAATTGGGTTACCAGTAGATTGAGATTACAGAAGTGACGGTGACAGCGTCAAGAACGGTGACGATCGATGATAGTAGTGGAATGAAAATGATGGTGGATAAAGAACGAAGGAAGATCGAGGATGACAATGGATCAAGAATGACGGTGCAGCAAGAATGGCATTGGATCAAGAAGAGCAATGGTGTAATCGTGGATGGCGGTAGCAAATCGAGGATGGTAAACTTAGCTTCCATGATTGACGTTGTTCACACCCGGCGGTGCGAAGGACGAGGAGACCCGACTAATACTCTGGCAAGGACAGAGGGAAGGACTAGTGAGGGTGAAATTGAGGACGGAATCGATGACCGAGACGAAGCCGGAATCAAAGGCCTAGATGGAATTGAAGATGGAATTGGGTTTGGTGGTGTTGCAGGTGGGGAGAGAAAAAAGGCAGACCAGGGGTAAAAACAAAAAAATATATATCATTTTATCATTTCTTAATCTCCGTACCATACACAAATGGTGCAAGCAATGTGGGATGAAGAGAGTAAAGGAGAATGTTAAATGTTGTCTTACCTTTTTTATGGCTTAAATGCTTAGATCAGATCAGAGGCCTATGCACATCATCAATAGTGAATAGGTTATTCACAACCACACTAAGGTTGTTGATAAGAGAAAAATGGTTTATGATCATCTTTTAGAATTGCCTATCTAAACTTCTGATTTCTAGATTCATTTAGCTAAGGGATATGCTTTCACATTGTAAATTTCATAAATAGAAGGAACAACATGTTGCTTATAATTGCTTTAGTTATTTGGTCTCAAAATCCTCATGCTTCTTGATTATTTATTTCATAGCTTCCCCAACTTAGTGTAGCAATTTGCAATGCATATAGAAAATGCATATATTGTTTACCCTGAGGTCAAAGAAATAAGAGTAATATTTGATGGATTATTAAAGGTATTGTTTCACCATTTTTATGCAACTTTGAGAGGGGTTCTTCAAGGCTTATTTCTTTGGAAAATTGAACATGTCCTTATTTCTCCTTGCTTTGCTACCTTTCACTGCAAGTTAAGAAGAGAAAGTTAAAAAAAGAGTCAATTTTGTATTTATTTTTTATGGAAATTGGTTGGCTTAATTTACTCACATGTGCAACTACCTAGGGGCAATAAAGGAATTGTAAGTACTTTTATGGTGGTTAATGCATGAACAGTGCCTTTGAATAGACAACATTAATATTTGGCAAAAATATCAAATTTACCACTAATGTTTTAGGTAAAGAGCGAATATGCCACTATAGTTTTTTTTTTTACCCAATCTCTGATAAATGTTAATTTTGTGGTCAAACATGTTGACTATTTGTCAACTTTAATCACAATTTTCTACCTTACCACTCAATATTTTTGACCGATTCTTTGATCCTTCATTTTGTAGGTTGGAGAAGTGGACCATAGCAATGGAATGACACCGGGATAAGCGGAACGAAAAACGGGAATGCAAAAGTCAAGGGAATTTATAACTGTGATGCCTAGGCACCACAGTTCAAAAGCTTGCTGCCTGAAAAATGTACCTTGGAGGCCTAGGCGCTAGCTGAGGCCTAGGCCCCAAGCACCCCCTCCTAGGGCCTAGGTGCCAGAGTACGCTCGAGTCTGGAGGCCTAGGCGCCCAAGCACCCTCTCCTAAGGCTTAGGCGCTAGTCACTCGGGAAAGTGGTCCCCTACCTCAAATTTGAACTCAAGCTTTCTATTGGCCAAGGATTTCTATCCAAATGGTTTGGTGAGTGAAAGGGACACCTCCAAGGATTAGAAGAACCTAGAACCTAGCAAAAGAATAGAGCTTCATCTTCATCTTCTTATCCTAGAACTAGTTTCCATATCCACCATAGTTAGTATTCTAGGCTTTTCTTGGTTTTTCTTTGTCACCATTGGAGCTAGCTTGGAGTGTTCAAGGAGACTAGCTTGGAGAATTTGGATCCAAGACCTTCTAGTCATCTTGGGTTTATTCCTTCATTTTCCTTATAGTTTTTCATGGATGTTATTATGTTTATTCTCATTGTTATGTTTCACTTAGTTATGAAGTAGTTTTCTCTACACTTTCTATGAATATAGCTACTTGGATTGATTATGTTGAATGAATTTATGGGTATGTGATGTTAGTCTTCTACTAAATGTATGTGTATTCTTCTCTTGAGCTTAATGTTGTCTTAGCTAGTTGATGGCCACAATTAGTTACATTATAAATTGCCTCTAAACTCTTAGAAAAAATTAGAAGTAATTGGACCTAGGAGAAAAATTTAATGGCTATGGACTTATTGGAAAATTAGTCTAAGTCATTAGGTAAATGTAAATTGAGTTCTAATGCCTCTTTCTAAGCTTGTAAATGGATGGAAATTCTTATTAAGTTTAGATTAGAGAGATTAATTCTTTCACTTGAAAAAGTAAGAATTTAATTGAATAACTTTATCAACATACATTAGAGATTAACCCACTTAGCTAAGTTCACCAACAAATCAAGACAAGTAATGAACCCATAGGAAGTATTCTTTCATAATTTGATAGAAACTACAAATTTTACATTGCATACTTGCATTCTAGGTTAATAGTATTCCATTTAGCTAAGTTTAGTCACTTGTTTAAGTTGCCTACATTTCCATCCAACTTTGATTGTTTAGCTAAAGTTTACTTTGAGTAGTGGTACTTGGCAATCAATGTAATCAATTATCGTGGGAACGATACTCACTCACCCCTATCTATATGTCCACCGTGCACTTGCGGGTTAGGATTAAAAATCAACAACAATCTCCCAGTGATGTTTTAAAATGGTTTGAATATGTCATTGCCGGTTAAAAAATAATAAAAAATGTAAAAAAAAAAAAGCAGGTTTAGAAATCTTGGAGTTATTATGCACATTTAAAAACATATTAGGACCTTTGAGATTTTTACCAAAAAAGATGTCTGATCTCTGTTATCAGTGTTTCAGCCCTATCATTGCCACCGTTACCAGCGTCCCAGCCCCATCGCTGCCTTCTATCTATCTCTACTGTCTAATCTCTTCACTGGCATTTGAGAGAGAAAAAGAGTCTAATTACAAAAAGTCTTTGAAATTTGTTAAAATTTACATTATCACCCTAAACTTTCAAAATTTGTTATTTTTAACATTTTTTGTTAGCTTTTTAATGTTTTCTGTTAAATATTTAACGGCCAGTGACATATCTAATCTTAATTTGAAACTTCAGAGGCATATTCAGCACATTTCAAAACATTAGTGATAGATTGTGCAAAAAAAAAAAAAACTATAGTGGCATATCCCCTCCCAACCTAAAACATTAGTGACAAATTTGATATTTTTGCCTTAATATTTCGATGAGGTAAGTGTAGATTTTGAAACCTTAAGTGAGGCAAGTGTAATAATTGTATAAACCCTTATTGTTATTTTGTTTTTCTTATCTTAGTTTGTTCACTAAATCGTGTGGTGAGCAAATTATTCTTTCGCTTAGGTTATACCAAATGGGTTCTGAGGTAGCCCAATAACAAAATCTTTGGAAATCAAGGTTTTAAACTTGGTATGTAGCATTGTTATCAGCCAGACACTCTACTGGGATTTCCAAAGAATTGCCTAGTAGTATGGCTAACCGTGGCACAAGACAGTTTCCAGCCTAATATACCAAGCATAAGTAGAACTGCAAAAAAACGAGTTCTGGAAATCAATAGGAAAGTTTAAATAGTGATACAGTATGAAAACACATAGAAACCCATAAGCTCTAGCCTTTTTTTAAATCTCAATCGAGGCCCCGAGTAACCGGATTTATAGAGGCATTCTCTGGGACATAACTACACTAATTAAAACTTTTTTGAAGATTTTTTGAAAACTTTTTTGAAAAATAATTATTGGACTATCCGGACATATCATCGAGGATTGAAATCGATAGTTTACAACAATTAAGATTGAAGGAAAAGGACGACTTGAAGAGAGGATCCACGTAGTGGCAACTCTTAAGTCATCATTTGCCTTCAAGCTTAATAATTATAAACTTGAAGAAGATCTAAATCTAAGATGATCCATTTGCGGCAGCTCAGATTATCTAAAGAAGTCGGGAAACTAAGAACCTTTCCCTCACCTTTTAACTAGAAATCTAGAGAGAGAAAGGAGACATTAGGAGGAAGATATATCAAAGGATTTCTGTATTTCCTTCAGGATATCCTACAAATTGAAACTAGACCTCCTTGTATAGATGAAGGCAAAGGAAAACAAACAAACAAGATGACGTAAGGGCTTACGTCAAAGCAAATAATTCTTATCCAGAAGTGATAGACCACTGGCCCAGAATCTACTTTAATAATTTATAGACACACTGTAGTACACACTGTAACACACCAGACTTTGTCAGGGATAAGGACAAAGATATTTGAACAAGGAAACTTAGTGGAAATTACGGAGCATTATAGTCAAGTCAGTTTGGGTTGAATTCGTCTAAATTGTAGCTCGAAATATCTGAATCTTGTCTTTCCTGCCAAAAGTACAGATCATCAATACAATAATCATTGAGTGGATCATCTGGTTCACCTGATGGATCTGGACCATTAAGCCGCTTCCAATGAATACAGATAAAACCGCAACCACAGTCTGGCATAATGTAGTGTTCACATTGTTGAGTCAATGGTAGATCTTCTTCTTATTCAATAGTGTTTGGAGAAGATGAGGCTGGGGCAGGGCAGGAAATAAGGTTAAGAGTCTTTTGTGTCTACTCTGCTTAGGATATCAGCAAGGGTGTTGGAGATGCCCTTTATATGCGTAACGTTGAAGCTGAAGCGGATGAACAACTGCTGCCAGTGAAGTAATAAGACATTTGGGAGTTGTTTCTACCTATAATGCAGCATTCATGGGATTGCTAACATATCCATCTCCACCAAGAAATGATGACCAATAAGATGAAACTAAAAATTTTCGATTCTACATTTAACGGCCAGAATTTCTTTGTAGGTGGAATGGTAGTGCTTCTCTGATTCTTTAAACTCTCCACTATTGCAGCAACATACATGTCAAATGTCATTGATCTCTTGAAGGAGGACCGCTTCCCAATATTCATTTAATGCATCATCTGGGGTATCATTTTCTCCTTGTCAGGAATCTTAAGTGGTGGCAAACTTTGTACCATTTCTTTTAGCTTGAGGATAGCTCGTCTATGCTGTGAGGACCAGGTATGGCAACGTGTTTTTTTGGGAGTCGTCACAAATCGTTTTCACCTAAGTCGATTGAACACCTAAAAATGGTCTATGAGAGTTCGAGGGTTTGGGAGTACGGTTACGTTAAAATAACTTTATTCTAACGCCCAAAATTGGCACCTTAGTTGATTTTAATTTTGTTTTGCTTGCTTTTAAATAATTTCTGTTAATTTTCAAACCATGGATTCTAACTGAATCACCTGGATATGGACTTCTAAATCTTGGTACTTGATTTTTATTCATTTTTATAATAAGTTTGATATTTTCAAACCATGGACTCTACCGAGTCACCCGGATATGAAATTTAATGAATTTTAATTTTTATTAAATATTAAATATTTTAATTAATTATTAATCCATATCATAAATTCTACCGAACCATCCGAATATGGATTTTAATGGTTTTAATATTATTATTATTTTATTTTTTTTAATTAACCTTTTTTTTTTGGAAGATTTTTAAATGATTCTCCAAACCATGGATCTTATTGGATCAACTAGATGTGGATCCTAAATTTTTTTATATTATATATTTTTTAAGAAAAAGAAAATACTTATTCAAAACCATTAATTTTATTGGATCATCTGGTTATGAATTTTTAAATTTATTTTAATAAACGGAATAAGAGGCTAGACTTTGTTATTTAAAGGAAATAATAATTAAAAAAAATAATTGACTCGACATTCTAAATAATTAATAATATTAAACAAAATAAGAATGACGGAAAAATAAAAGACCCGGGGGGGTTGGTCATAATAGAAATAATAAACTAAAAAAAATAATAAATAAAGAAGTAAGATGGGGCTCTTGGCCAGCCATATAAAAAAATAAAAAAATGGTAAATAAAAAGTAAATAAGGTTAACCATCCACACAAAGAAATAATAAGATGTAGAAATTAAATAGAAAGTAAATAAATAAATAAAGTGGGACGCTTGGCCATCCACGTAAAAAAATAAAATGCAGAAAGTAAATAAAAAGTAAATAAATAAATAAAGTGGGGGGCCTGACATCCACATGACAGAAAATAATGAAATACAGAAAAAGTAAATAAAAATAAATAAAGTGGGGGCACTTGGCCATCTACATAAAAAATAATAAAGTGCAGAAAGTAAATAAAAAAAATTAAATAAATAAATGAAATGGGCCATTTAGCCATCCATATGACAGAAAATAATAAATCCAGAAAGTAAATAAAAGTAAATAAAGTGGGGCACTTGGCCATCCACATAAAGGAATAATAAAGTACAGAAATTAAATAAAAAAAGGTAAATAAATAAAGAAAGTGGGGCGCTTGGCCATCTACGTAAAAGAATTAATAAAGTGTAGAAAGTAAATAAATAAATAAATAAAGTGGGGCGCTTAACCATCCACATGACAAAAAATAATAAAAATGCAGAAAAGTAAATAAAAATAAATAAAAGTGAGGGGCTTGGCTATCCACGTAAAAGAATTAATAAAAATATAGAAAATAAATAAAAAATAAATAAGGTGGAGCGTTTTGCCATCCACGTAAAAGTAGGAGGTACAACCTTCCATAAAAAAAAAAGAAAGTAAGAACAGAAAGAAAAGAAAAGAGAAAAAAAAAAGTTATTGTTAATGGCCTATCTGCAAGAACAAGAAAGGTAGTGGCTAAAATGAATGAAATAAAAAACGATCAAGGATTAATGGGGGGTTATACCAAAAGGGGATGTAATTTGAATATGACGGGTTGGGTCACGATTTTTGAACGGGTTTCGTCTTTGATTTTTTTTCTCCGGCGACGGCGGCGCAATCGACAGCTGGGCTTGGCGGCGGCGGCTAAGGCGACTTTAGGGAGGTGAGTATGGTGGCTGGCGGTATGGAAGTCGGCGAGGCGGTGAGGGAACGATGTCGGGCGATGGCGGACGGAAGTCGCGATGGGGAAGGAGAAACGGCGAGGGAGCTGGAGCGGCACGGCTGGAGGGTGACGCGACGGAGGCTGGCGGCGGCAAGAGACGGCGAGGGCTGGAGGCAGCAACGGCGTGAGGACAAACGAAAAAAAAAACGAAACGTCGAGTTGTCCGACAGCAGGGAACAGGGGTAGAAGTTTAGGATTTTTTTGGGTAACGGTGGAGTGGCCAGGGACTAAAGCTACAGTTTTTCTTTTTAATTTGGGAGCTAAAATATTGCTAATTTCCTATGTTTATTTGCAAATTTGGACCCCTATTTATAGTAGTGGGAGCATTGGATTCCATTAATTAAAAAAAAATGAAATTTAATTAAAAATAGATTTAAAACATAATTTGGTCAAAAATTATAGTTTTAGTGCTTTATCTCTCACTGATTACTGGTATGGTCCCAGTTTTTTCATGAAATTACAAATTGGCCCAAATTTGTCTGTTTTGTCAATTTAGCCCAAAACCTTGCGAATAATTACCAGATTTCCCTAGAATTTCAAGATTTTGTTAGATTTTTCCCAAACTTCTCAATTCTTACAAATTAACCCCAAACTTCTCAATTTTGTCAATTTTTTTAAAATTCCCCTTTTTTATATATTTTTTAATTTTTATATTATTTATTTATTTATTATTATTTTTTAACTAACGCTATGAAACAAAATGCCCCCCGTAAACTATTTTTTTTTTAAAAAAATTTCTTTAAAAAAAATAATAAGCGGACGAAATTGGGTGTTAACAGCTGCCCCCTTTGCATGTCTCATGGGACATGACGCATGTAAAGCCATTACCAAATTTCATCCGACCTTAACTAGGCGTTGAGAGCCTTCTCACCACCTAAACCCTGAGGAGAAAAACCTTCTTCTCCCTCTCTTCGAGGTTAAGGAACTCTCCTTATTTCCTCTACGACAGGAACCTTCCTATCATCTAAGCGTCAAAGGAGAAAAATTCTTTCCTCCTTGTTACCAGATCTAGGATCTTTCCTAGACTTTTTGCAATATGAACTCTCATATTACTTTCAATCTTAAGAAGAAAACCCTTTTTCTTCTTTGAGGTTAAGGAACCTTCCTTAATACCTCTACAATAAGAACCTTCCTATCGTCTAAAAAAATTTAAGGAGAAAAACTCTTTCCTCCTTATTTATCAAGTCTAGAAACTTTCCTAAACTTTTCACAATATGAACTCTCATATTACTTCCAATCTTAAGAAGAAAAACCTTTTTCTTCTTTGTGAGGTTAAGGAACCTTCCTTAGTACCTCTACGATAAGAACCTTCCTATCGTCTAAAAAAATTTAAGGAGAAAACTCTTTCCTTCTTATTTATCAAGTCTAGAAACTTTTTCTTCTTTGTGAGGTTAAGGAACCTTCCTTAGTACCTCAAGGAAAAATTTCTACGAAGGCAATCAAACTTGGAATAGTTTCTTCGGAAGTGTGAATTTTCATAATAGGTGAATGTAAAAACTTGAAATTCCATGAGTGAATCTTGAAAGTGAGAAATTCCATGAACTGAAAAATTATGCAAGGGAATGGATGTTTGGAATCAATATCCAGGTTTCATCTAATATTTTCTTTAGAAAATATAGATTCCCTTGTGAGATATGTCATCCAAATAGGGTTGAAGCTTAGCTACCCCAAAATGTTATGACTAGGATACCTAGTAGGATACGTCTCAAGAGCAGAATTCCTCCTTATTCAGCCATTCTAAACTAAGGGCTTTGTCCAATGGTTTTAATATCAGCATGAAAAAAAACTATCCTAAAAGATGAAGAAGAAAGAAGAAATTCCTTGAATTAAAAAAAAACTGGAAAGAAAAAAAAATGCTGATAATAAAACTAAAGGACAAGATAAACATCACAATTCCGATTGCTTTTTCTTCCACAGTGCTTCAACAAGCAGGGTAAAGGACATTTATGGGATGGAACTGATCGGGAAAGACTGTCGTGTCCAGTCTATCTGAATCACTGCTGGATCTGGTTCAGGAACAAAAGCTTGCATTTTATCTAGCAATTCTTCAGCAGTTGTTGCGGATATTAGGATTCGTCGTGCCATTTTTGAGATAAATTTCTTCTGCACAGCGTGATCCATAAAAGATATCAGACCTGTAAAGAAATTGTTAACATTCAACAGCCCAATGGGTTTCTTGTGCAAATTAAGTTGGGCCATGGAAGCAATTTGGAAAATTTCTCCCAATGTGCCAAAATCTCCTGGTAGAGCAATAAAAGCATCAGAATTAAAAAGCTTTTATAACAAACGCTCTTGCAAATTTTTTGTAACGACCCAAATCCAGAACTGGTCAATGGAACACTTGCCCACACCACATGGGCTATCTTTTGGAAAAGGATAAGAGCTAGGTGCTTATGTTCTGGAATTGGAGCCTATATATCCACATAAGGCTTCCTACAATTCAACCATGTGGGACGTGGGGGTGTTACAAAATCCCCCCCTTATGTACCCAACGTCCCCGTTGGGGTCAATTGGATTACTTGGTTCCCCAGACCAAGTAACCTCTCTAATCGGACTACTTAGCCTCTGACCAAGTAGCCTCTCGAATCTAGGATCAGACCCAATAGACGATGCATGTGCATACCCACTATGTCATGCCATCGTGGTCCTGGGTCAGCTTTGATACCATCTGTAACGACCCAAGTCCAGAACCGGTCAACGAAACACCTGCCCACACCACATGGGCTATCCTTTATGAAAAGGATAAGTGCTAGGTGCTTATGTTCTGGAATTGGAGCATATATATCTACATAAGGCTTCCCATAATTCACCCATGTGGGACATGGGGGTGTTACAAAATGGCATGTTAGGGCCATAATAAATTATTATAAGCCGATAGATAAAGGATTAGGAGCGTAAATACTAAATGACCAATTTAGGAAGAATTCACGAGAAATGAGATGAACATTTATCACAAATACACTTAAAAGATATCATTGATTGTCATGGCATCATGTAACACTACACTAAGATAACACGATAAAAGAAATAGGATGCACTAGAATCATGGCATTCTACTAAAAAGAGCTAAAATAAAATGAGCTACAATGCATCAATTGGTTGTTGCATATGATTGATGTTTGTCATACACAAGATTGCATTAAGTAAAAGATTTGAAGAGTAAGATAAAATACGAGGCATGCAAGGTTGGTGATGAACCATATCTACATGACGTAACAAGCCGTAAATTTAGACGAGTGGTTCGGAACGGACGATTCGAACCCGAGAGGCATGTTAGGGTAGCGGCAGACCGTCCCTAGTCATGACCCGATATTGACACGGAGTATGGAGATATGATTTGTGCGCTGTCAGACCATAGCTGGCGAGGGACCATGCTTATGGCTGTTATCACGAGAGGGTCTACCTCGGCGTAGGTATCTCGAGAGGCTCTGGCTTGGTGGCATCCTTAGTGGCATTGCCTAAGAGTTATCCCGAGAGTGGGTGATGTACACACTCACGACCCTAGGTTCGTTCGGCGGCATTTAAGTATTGGATTAAATGATTGATCAATAAGATATGATTTAATCAGAAAAAGGAATAATGCATATGCATGGTAGTTCAAGCATGCTAGTAGGATTTGATATTGTTGTTATGATGATGTACAAATTTTTTCTTTAATTAAATTGCTATAAATTAAATTTTATTATTCGTTGTTGTTTGTTGTGGGAATATGAGGACCTACGTGATGGGCCTGATACTTCCCTCTTACTGAGCAAGTTGTGTTCACCCTTCATTCTAACATATTTTTCTTAGGTGAGTACTATGAGGAGACAGAGTACACTGAACCACATAATGAGGTTCAAGATGTGGAGCAGACTGAGTGAGGGTACGCTGTAGCCCCTCGAAAGTAAAACTGGCTGGGACTGGGTTTTAGCTTTGTGTTGTTTGATTTCTAAAAAGACGTATGGTTTGTTTAAATTGGCACCTTATCTGCATATTAGTTTTCCTTGGATTGTCACTTAACTACTCTGATTTCATTTAATACTCTCATTGTTTCGAAAATAATTTAAATAAAATGTTTTACCTCATATTTCTCAAATTATTTTTAATTAAATGCTTTATAATTTTGGAAATTTAATATATCTTTTAAAATTACGGTTCATAAAATTGTGGGCGTAACAAGTTTGGTATCAGAGCCAGATTCGAGGAAGGCAGCGACCTCACTCAGTAAGTATGCTTCTTGTTTGTTTGCTAAGTTAGAGACCTTGGATAGGTTTCGAAAAGTTTCCATAATTGAGCATAATATATTAGCAAGGTTATAAACAAAAGTTAACAACTTGGCTTTCAATAAGGGGGCTCGTAAAATAATATACCAATTAATTTAACGTCTAAAATGATATAGGAGTTACCTAGAGCCTCACCTAGTGTTATAAGTTAAAAATTACTTCCAAAGTTGTTTAACTACACTAGACTAAACCTTTTCCTTTTTAGGTCATGGGCCCACATGAGTACCCTGCCTTGGGTCTTAGGCGAGGTGCACAGGATAAGCCGCAAGCTCGTGGTCGAGGACGACCCCCACAAGGTCGAGGTTAGCATGCTCAAGTGCCTGGATAGGACATGCTGAATCATGGGCAACAAGCCCAGAATCTTGGTCAGCAGGCCAATGATGATCCATTGCGTCAGACAGTTATTGCGTTAGGCCAGTATTTTTAGAATTTGAATGAGCAGGAGCAGCAGCCTCATGCCCCAGCCAGATGTTAGCATAGGGCTGACCTACTTGAACGGTTCAAAAGGCTAACTGGTGAGTATACTGGTGGGTTTAACCCTACTAAAGCTGAGAAGTGGATCAGGGCTTTGGAGAGGACACTTACAACTTTGAGAATTCTAGAAGAGGATGAGGTGGACCTAGCTACCTTTAGCTTGGTTGAGGAGGCCCAAACATGGTGGGAGGCCACTCGACCAGGGGTTCCAAGAACTGAGGGTGGATATATCACTTGGGAGACATTCGTGCATACTTTATATGGTCGATACTTCTCTGAGGCCATGAGGGACAGAAAAAAGCAAGAGTTTCTTGCACTGGTACAGGGGAGCATGACAGTAGATCAGTACACAGCTAGATTTAATGCCTTGGCCCGCTATGCTGAGCACATTGTGGCACATGAACCACGGAAAATCAAGAGGTATGTTAATGCTTTGCGTGACGAGTTGGCAGATAGGCTGATTATGCAAGAGATTAATACCTTTGAGAAGGCAGTATCCTTAGCTCAACGGGGTGAGGCAAGAATGCGAGATAAGCAACTATATAGATCTGTTGACACGAGTCGGAGTCATATGCCATCACGACCTACACATGCAGGCGGGAAAGGTGATCGGTTATGGGTCTAGGCAGTTGAAGCTTCATGAGCTTAATTACCCAACTCATGATTTGGAGTTGGCAGCTGTCATACATGCGTTAAAGCTTTGGAAACATTATTTATATGGAGAAGAGTTTGAGGTATTCACTGATCACAAAAGCCTACAGTATCTATTGTCACAGAGGGAACTCAATAATCGACAGCGTCGTTGGGTTGAATATCTCTCCGATTCTAATTGTACTATTCAGTATCACCCAGGTAAAGCTAACCTAGTGGCTGATGCTTTGAGTAGAAAAACGGGTGCTAAACTGAATGTTATGGTGGTTTCTGAGTGGAAACTACTATAGGAGTTTAGTCATATGAGCTTAGGTGTTCAAGTAAAGGGACCCCAGGTTCTCATGGCCAGTTTGCATATGGAGCTTACACTTGTGGCAAGGGTCAAGGAGGCGTAAAAGGAGGATCCACAATGCCGAGAATGGTCAGTTCTAGGGCAAAAAGGATTCAGTGTGGATGTGGATGGTACCTTAAAATTTCAAAATAGAATTGTTGTTCCCTAAGGTAGTGAGGTGAAGTATAATGTTTTATCGGCGGCACATGCATCTCGGTTAACCATCCACCCGGGGGGCACCAAGATGTACCATGTTTTGAAGAAAAGCTTTTGGTGGAGTGGCATAAAGAAGGATATTGCAGAGTTTGTATCTAGATGTCTGACTTGTCAGAAGGTCAAAGTAGAACACCAGAGACCTGGAGGACCGCTACAGCCATTAGAGATTCCTCAATTGAAGTGGGATGACGTTGCAATGGATTTCATAGCCGGGCTACCTGCCACTTGTCGTCGACATGATGTAATATGGGTTATAGTTGATCGGTTAACCAAGTCAGCCTATTTTTTGGCAATCCAAAAGACTTGGCCTGTAGCTAGATTAGCTGAATTATACATATCTAAGATAGTTCGTCTTCATGGAGTACTGAGGAGCATTGTTTCTGATAGGGATCCACGATTCACATCACAGTTTTGGCAGGCTTTACAAGAACAATTGGGCATTGTGACATTAATGAGCACTGCTTGTCATCCACAGACAGATGGGCAGTCGGAGAAGACTATACAAACTATTGAGGATATGCTTAGAACTTGTGCACTGGATTACAAGAACTCTTGGGATAATGACTTGGCACTAGTGGAGTTTGCTTATAATAATAGCTATCACTCCAGCATTCAGATGGCCCCATATAAGGCTTTGTATGGATGTAGTTGTCGTACTCCGGTGTGTTGGGAAGAAGTGGGCGACAGGCTTTTATTAGGACCAGATTTGGTACAACAAACTTCAGATAAGGTCAAAATAATCAAACAATGATTGGTAGCGGCTCAAGATAGGCAGCGGAGTTATGCAAACCAGAGGCGTCATCCCTTGGAGTTTTCTGTTGGTGATCATGTGTTCCTAAATGTGTCACCGACCAAGGGAGTTCAACGCTTTAGAGTGAAAGGAAAGTTAACCCCGCGCTTTGTTGGACCTTTTGAAGTTTTAGAACGGGTTGGAGATGTGGCTTATAGAGTAGCTTTACCACCTAACTTGGCTAGAATTCATAACGTGTTCCACATGAGTAATATTCGAAAGTATCAGCTAGATCCAGCACATGTTATTCCGTGGGAACCGTTGTAGTTACGCGAGGATTTGACTTACGTCGATGAGCTTTTGGCCATTGTGGATCGTAGAGAAAAAGTTATGCGCAACAAAGTCATTTAACTGGTAAAGGTCATTTGGAATAATCATGGAGAGCAAGAAGCAACCTGGGAAGTTGAAGATGAGCTTCGAAAGAAGTATCCACAGCTTTAAGGTACTTCTCAATACCCTCTTTCAAATTTGGGGACAAATTTCTTTTAAGGGGAGGAGGCTGTAATAACCCTAGAAATTAAGGAAAAGAAAATTTCCAAATTACCCTAAATAAAAAAAAATTAAAAAAAATAAGTAAATAAAATAAATAAATAAAAATTAATTAATTAACATTTTGTCCTTAAGGGTATTTTTGTAATTTTACGTACCAATAAAATTTAGAATCTTGATCCTTAGATAATTCCTTTAGTAGTTATTGAGTCAAATTCCAAACTAGAAGCTCAAAGTCATTTTCTTTAGGCTAGGGGCATTTTTGTCATTTCCAACTGAGCATCGGATGGAAAATCTGGGAGCACCATTGGATTCTTTTCACAAAAATGAGTCAAGAGAAATGTACCTCACTCAATTATGAATTCGTTTGCTTAAGTTTCCCAAAATTTAGTCAACGCACGTGTAGAGTTTAAACCGGGTTCGTGTTACCACAACATAGGATATTTTTTTTTTTCTCTTTCTTCCTCCAACCCTAATTTCTTTCTTATAAAACTATCTAGCTGCAACACCTCCTGGAGTTAAAAAAAAAAAAACTAATTATCTCCTTGTCTCCATTTTTTCCTTAATTAAACCCCACGCACACTAATACGTTCTATAACTCCTTTTCCTTCCATTTTTTTTATTCCTTGTTTCTATGCGATCAAGAGTCCGAATTGGGTTAGAAATTATACTTATCTTTTTTTCTCACAACCACTTGCTGCTTCTTATTCTCTCATCCTTCAACAACTCACCACCATAAGAAAGAAAAAAATCAAATTTTGGGAAAAAGGCAGCCCACCATCCTTTGGTCCTCTTCACGCCGGTTATTGTCTCGCTTATTCCTCCATCAAAATGGTGTAAGTACAACGCTTTATGTTACGATTAATTTTTTATTCTGGATTATTAGAACAATAATTTTTGCCTAATCTTGCCTAGCTTCATTAAGTTGGAGGAAAACCCCATCCGGACACCAAAATCTGATCCCACACGTACCGACGATTCCAAATTCATTTGTGTAAGTCTAAATCCTTCTATATCCCTCTTTTAATTTTTCTTTTCTTTTCTTCCAGCACCTAAAGCCTTATATTTTTGCTGTAAATTTGTTGTAGATCATTGTTAATCCAAGTTTTGGGTTCTTGTACTTGTTTCCGGTGCAATTGGGTTCATACTTGCTCCTAAACCCCAGTAAGCCACCGTAATTTTTTTTTAAAATTATTTTGGCTACCAATTTTAAATCTTACAACCCTAATAATTCTCTTTTCCTTACTGTCCATGTTGTTACAAAAGGCTAGAAATTCCTTAATTGAAGATTTAGTGCTTCTTGGACTCCCGGAGCGTTAAAGATCCCAAAAACACATCAGTAACCGAAATTTTTTTTTTTCCTTCCAAGATCAATTTTTACAGCCATTAAATGAGCTTATAAGTTAGTGTATGGCTGCTGTAATTTTTAGGATCAATATCAAGAAGGCTCCCGGCACGATTCCGAATAGGCACGAGGCCACCGAAGGCACCCCGAGACCCTTTTTGCCCACTAGGTAAATTTTCGGCCTAAATGTTAAGAACATGTGATAGCCAAACGCTATCGCCTCTATCTGGCCGAACTCCCTGCCACAATGATGGCCAGAAGAAGCTGGCGCTACCCGAGAAAAGGTGCGATCAGGCACCTCGGGAGATAGCCGAAGAGCTCCGAGCCCGGCACGCCAGGAAGCCCCGAGGACACTACTCACCCCCCAAGGTTGTGAACACATCGCCTTCGGAAAAGCGGCACCAGACATAGCGAGCCGAACATGATATCCCCGAAGGCGGAACTCCCTGATACTGGGAACCCCCGAACTGAGGGCTTGTTTCCCGAAGACGACCTCACCCAGGGACCTCGGGAGTACGGCAGGAGCATTTATGGAAGCATTTAAGGAAGCCTCTGACACGTCCTTTCGCAGACGTCATAAAGTCGCCTGAATAGGCGCTCTGACATACGGACGCCGTCAGAATCACATCATGGCCCATCTCAGCACGTGGCTCAGGACAACTTGCTACCAGTTATCTGTCTCCTACGCCCAGAAACTCAGGGAACATCCGACCGAACACGTGTCGTGATCTGAACGGGCTAGGCACTCCTTTAAATACCAGGAATTAATACTGGGCAGGAGGCTGGTTGGTTGGCCAAACACGGCTCCCACACTCTGAGAAAGCTATCAGGCGAGACCCTTCAGCCCTTTGTGCTATTTCCTCTGCCTTTTCTCAGCCACCACTGACTTGGGCGTCGGAGGCTCCCCCCCCCCCCCCCCCGGAAAAACACTCCGGGGGCCTCCTAACCCTTTGTTTCTGAGCTTTCAGGCACTCCTCTTCGGGCTATCCATTCCACCAGACGTTCTTCCTCCCAGAAGTCTCTCCACCAATCACCATGACTATAAACGATGAGGCCCCTAGCCACCATTTGGCGCCGTCTGTGGGAAACCGCTCTGAGATCGCCGTCGTTGAGACTCGGCGTTCTAAGGACAAGAGGCTCCCGAAGTCCCCGTCCGCGCCTGAGATACAACCGGCTGCTGAGCAAACACTCCCAGGGACTTCTGCGCCTGAGGAAGACCGCCCTCTGGTAATCACCATGAGCTTCTTAAGAGACTTTCAGCGTTCGGTCGTGTCTGAAATGACCCAGCAGATCGACCGAAGGTGGCCACAGCAAACACAGGCCCAGAGACCCCCCTCACCGACACGCCCTCGAGGGAAAAGCCCCAAGTCTAGACATCGCAGTCCGGGGAGTGGAGACCCTCGCGAAGAATCATCCACAGAAGATATAGCCCTCGGGAAACGGCCTGTGGGACAAACCGGGTCCAAGCGACCGAGAGTCTCACAGCGAAGCAGTTCGGCACCTGAGCCGAGGTCCTTGTCCCCTCAGTGCCGAACTCGCCCCCCGAAGGGGCGCCGGTGATCTCCATTCCCTGAAGAAAGCCCTAGCGCCACAGCACTGATGGAGAGGATACTAGCACGGCTGGGCAGAGTGGAGAAACAAGTGGCCAGAAAACCCGTTTGGGCCAGACTCTCGGGAACGTGCTGCGAAGATGACTCGCCATTTATTCAGGCCGTTGTCGAGGCAGCCATGCCAGGTGACTTCAGAGTACCTCGGTTGGAGATTTATGATGGCCGTACTGATCCACAGGCCCATGTGACGAAGTACAGACGTAGCATGATAATACACGGTGCTGACGACGCTACCATGTGCAAGTGCTTCGAAGTCACCCTCACAGGGCCAGCCACGGCGTGGTACAATTCCTTGCCTTCAGGAACCATCACTGAATTCCAGGAGTTGTCCACAGCCTTCGCCCAGCAGTTCATCGGGAGCCGACCTACGGCGAAGATGCCTGTTCAGATGTTCGACATAGAGCAGGGGAATGGAGAAACCATCCGAGACTATGTCGAAAGATTCAACAGGGAAGCTCTGAGCGTTCCAGACTTCAGGCCCGAAATCCGCATCCTTGCCATGACACGAGGCCTTCGGCGAGACTCACAGCTGTTGTACGAGTTCTCAAAGGACCCCCCGGAGACCCTCGGAGAATTTTACCGAAGATCAGAACAGCACATGACCGCCGAAGAACTAAGAATGGCTGGGCCGAAGTCTGATCACCACCGCCCCGAAGAGTCCAGTCAACAAGCTCGGCATCCTACCGAATACGCAGGATGACCTCGGAGGATGCAAAGAAAGAAACCTCAAAGTTTCACACCATTGAGCACTTTACGGACCAACATTCTCATGGCGCTGGAAAGGCAAGGGACGCAGATTCGGCGACCAAGGGCCATGACCACCGATAGTAAGAAGAGTGCAAAGGAGTTCTGCCAGTTTCATCGCGACCACGGTCATGACACCGAAGACTGCTTCCAGCTGAAGAAGTACATAGAGTCGCTGATAAAAAATGGCCAACTTCGGAAATACCTGAGGATGCCATCCCCGAAAGGCAGAAAAATGGAGGAAGAAGGGGCCGAAGATGAGGACTATGACTCCGACAGGCGGAGAAATAGAAGTCCAAAAAAGCGCCCTCCACCCCCAGCAGGGGTTATCTAAACCATCACCACGGGGCTCCCACCCTCGGAAAGAAAGCGGAAAGCCAGAGAAATTGCAGTCATGGAGTATCAAAGTCCATCAAAGAAGCTGGCTCGCAAAGGTGGCTCCACCGTCGTCTTCCCCCACGACGATCCGCTACTGATTATGGCGAGAGTAGGGAACTGGGACGTCAAAAGAGTATAGCTCGATGATGGCTCAAATGTTGACGTCCTATTCTCGCACCTGCTGCCGAGCTTGGGCATCTCCGGCAGCGAACTGAAGCCTGTCGCCTCGCCCACTTTTGGGGTTGGACCATCCGAACTCCCCGTCCTCGGATGGATCGACCTCCCGCTGATGATAAAAGGGACTTCGCTGAATAGAGCAGCTGAGTTGCACGCCTCGACAATGGCAAGATTCATCGTCATGAACGCCCCGTCCTCATACAACGCCATCCTTGGAAGGCAGGCAATGAGGAACCTGCATATTCACCCTGATGTGAAGTACTTCACTATCACATTCGCCACCAAGGATGGAGATGCAGAGGTGTTCATAGACCAACCCGAGGTAAGAAAGGTGTTCATGAAAGCGCGAAAAGCTCCGGCAACAACCTCGCGCAAACAATGGAGGCAAGGGCACCAGAAAAAGGCAAAGAAGAAGATCTCGCCAAGACAGAAAGGGAAGCAATAGAGCTTGTTCCAGGTCAATCTACCCAAATAGGGAAGAGCTTGGCCGAAGGAGACAAGGAAAATCTTGTATCTTTTCTGCTGGAAAATAAAGATCTGTTTGCCTACTCGCCAAAAAATATGCCGGGGGTGAACCCTGGCATAATACAGCATAGCCTCAAAGTAAGTCCGGAAGCAAGGCCTGTCCGGCAAAAGAAACGAAGCATCTCAGCCCACAAAAGCAACTTTGCCAAAACCGAAGTCCAACGTCTCCTAGATACTGAGGCTATCAGGGAGGTCAAGTACCCCGAATGGTTAAGCAACGTGGTCATCGCCACAAAAGAAGGTAACAGCAAACTCCGGATGTGCATCAACCTCAGAAACTTGAACGATGCTTGCTCGAAAGACTCATACCCTCTGCCACCAATAGATTCAACTGCTGAACATGGGCTCCTAAGTTTCCTAAACGCCTTCAGTGGCTACCATCAGATAAGGATGGACCCCGAAGATGAAGAGAAGACTGCCTTCATCACCGAGGGAGGAACGTACTGCTATATCAGGATGCCATTCGGGCTAAAAAATGCAGGAGCCACCTACCAGAGGCTGATGAACAAGGTCTTCAAAGACCAAATAAGGAGAAACATGGAGGTGTATGTTGATGATATGCTAGTCAAGACCAAGCTGCCTGGCTACCGTGTTGCAGATTTAGAGGAAACCTTCCAAAAGCTCGGAGCCTCCGGGAACCGCCTTAATCCTGAGAAGTGCATCTTCGGGGAGACTTCGGGAAAATTCCTTGGGTACATTTTATCCGAAAGAGGCATCGACGCTAACCCCGAGGAGATTAAGGCCCTGCTTGAATTCCGAACTCCTGGCACTGTCAAAGATGCGTAGAGACTCACCGGAAGAATAACCTCTCTGAGCAGGTTTATTGCCAGGTACGGAGATAGGTGTAGACCTTTCTCCAAAGTCCTCACAAAGGCAACAAAAATGAAAGGTGACCTCGGAAGAAATGATCATCCTTGGGATGAAGATTGCCAAAAGGCCTGGGAAGAACTCAAAGTCTACTTGGCCAGCCTGCCGACTCTGCGACAACCTCGGGAGGGAGAGCCCCTCGTACTATACCTCGCCGTCACAGAAAAAGCTGTGAGCTCAATCCTCGTGAAGGAAGAAGGGCCAAAGCAATGACCGGTCTACTATGTCAGCAAGTCCCTGCATGGCGCCGAAGTCAGGTACCCTTTGCTTCAAAAAGCTATATACGCCTTGGTGCTTGCAGGGAGAAGGCTGCGATCATTCGGGAAGGCTCTCCAAATGGTGCATAGAGCATGACAAACACGAAGTTACGTATGAGCCACGGAAGGCCATAAAAGCTCAAGGTGTATTATCAGGGGCCCCGAAGGCCTAGAGGTAATGAAGGCTACCAAGTTCGGCAGACGGCGGGAGATTATGGGGCGAAGGACCCAATTTTGGGAAAATATCATGAACTAGTAGCAAGGCTCATCCAAGATTGACGCCGTACGGATCGTGAAGGAACATCGGCGGAATAACTCTGAGGCAGATTGCTTGGCGGAGTCGAAAACATATACCGAGGTGCCAGACCATCCGAGCATCTCAGTGCTGAGCATGACGACATCGGGAACGGGATGGAAAGACCCAGTAAAAAGATAACTCGCAGAGAATTTGCTCCCCGAAGACCCCGGCGATGCTGCAAGACTGCGAAGATACTCCGAAAGCTTCTTCCTGATTGATGAAGAGATATATCGGCAGGGATATGGGAATCCGCTGCAAAAATGTGTGGATGAAAAGGATACTGAAATGGTCCTTGAAGAAGTTCATGAAGGCATGTGTGGTTGACACATTGGAACTAATGCCCTGGCAGTAGTGATACTCCCCCAAGGATACTTCTGGCCTACCCTGAAAAACGACGCAAGACAGTTCGTCCGGAAATGTGGCAGCTGCCAGAGACACGCGAAAAACCAGAGGACACCCTCGGAAATGGTAACTTCGGCAGACTATCCTTGGCCCTTCGCAGTCTGGGGTATATACCTTATTGGGCCACTCCCCACAGCACCCGGAGGCATGAAATTCTGCGTTGTAGCAGTGGGCTATTTCTCAAAATGGGAGGAGGCAGAACCACTGACAACTATCTCGGCAAAAGAAGTACAGAAGTTCCTATGGAAGAACAGCGTATGCAGATTTGGCATACCGAGGGTTCTAGTAGCTGATAATGGATCCCAGTTCACAGACGAAGGATTCCAAAAATTCATCAGCGACCTAGGAATAAAGATGCACTTCGACCCAATAGCTCACCCCCAAAGCAACAGGACCACAAATGATGGCCTGAGAAAGAGACTAGGGGAAGCCAAAGGGAAATGGCCAGGAGAACTCCAAAGTATATTATGGAGCTATCGAACGACGCCCCGAAGAGCCACAGGGGAGACCCTTTTCTCAGTCGTCTTCGGAACAGAGGCCATTATCCCACTGGAGGTAGTTCAACCTTCAGTACGGGTGCAAGTATTTGATGAAGGTGGTAATGACCTCGGCCTGAGAACCAATCTCGATCTTATGGCCGAACACAGAGAAATAGCCAAGCTGAGAAGAAAAGCTGTTCAGCAAAGAGTGGCCACGGCCGTAAACTTACGGGCCAGGCCAAAAGAAATCAAGAAGGGAGACCTTTGTTCTCCGAAAGGCCGACTTCGCACCCCGAGGGCCATCCCATGGCGTACTTCGCGCAAACTGGGAAGGACCCTATCTGGTTCGCTATAAAGTACGAAAAGGCGTGTACAAGCTTAGCGACACCGAAGGCGTAGAATTGAAGAACACTTGGCACTCAAACGCCTTGAAAAAATTCTACGCTTAAGGTTGGGCGGAGGAGTTATGTTGTACAGAATGGCCTTGAGAAAAATTCTTAAGTGTAAAGAAATTATGCAAAACTCCGCAGAGGTGCTCGCCATGATAAAGCGTAGATATGACTTTCCGAAAGTCCCTTGAGCCATCACGCTCGGGAAAGATGGAAAACAAAAATCTCGCAGAAGTACTCGCCATAGCCAGCGCAGAGATAATTTCCCGAACTCCCTTGAGCGAACATGCTCGGGAAAATGGGAAGTGAAAAATCTCGCAAAAGGTTTTCCGAAGTCCCTTGAGCAAACATGCTCGGGACAACTGGAAAAAGAAAAAATTTTGACTGAAGGTTTCCGAAGTCCCTTGAGCAATCATGTTCGAATTAGAAATGCAAAAGCCTGCAAAAAGACTTAGTCAAATTTTTTCAGGCTTTCCAGAAAGTCTTACGAGCAAGCGCACTCGGGACAAAAGAAGGTAAAAAAATTTCTTTAATCGTAGGTTTTCCGAAGTCTCTTGAACGAACGTGTTCGGGACAATGGAAATGAAGAAGCTCGCAAGAAAAGACTTAGCCAAAAAAATCCTCATTAAGAGCAAAGCTGCTTTAAAATAGAGAACTGTCCGAAGAAGGATTACAAAATAGAAGGAAAGGAAAATGGGCCCTAAAAATTGGCTAAGGGTTCGCGGCGTCCCGAGAGCCACTCGTCTGCCCGCCCTTTTCCATCACCTTCGGCGCAGGAAATGAAGGAGGAAGTTTCAGATGTTCGACCTTGGACCATTTCCACCGAGGTCCCCCAGGAATGTTTAGACCCTCTAGAAAAGAGAGGTCCGGATCTGGGAACCTCTGGAGAACCTGGTGCCGAGCAAGGCAGAAGCCGTCCTGGAACGCGACCTTGCTCATCTGATCAGACTTGTTCTTCTCAAGCTCGAGGTCGTCAAGCTCGTCCTTCAGATCCTCGACCTCCTCCTCCAGTGCCTTTATTTGCTCCTCCCCCTTCGGCTCGTTCTTCAACGATTCGACCTCGGCTCGGAGAGCATTATTCTCACACGTCAACGACACTATACGGCCGTCAGAACCAGCCTTGTGCTGAAGAAGATCCTCATTGGCGGCAAGCATCCCCTTTATTTGGTCACCGAGGTCAGCGATCTTCCTGGAGGAGTCCTTTTGAAGTTCTTCTTTTTCCTTCCAGAACTCCTCCCGAAGGGCAGCTATTTCTTTCTCAGCAGCCTCTTTCAGCTGATGGTTCTTGGCGACCGACTCTGCCAGTGCGGTCCTTGTCTCATTCATTGTTCGAGTGGCCGAAGTTCGAAAAGCAGCCTCCCTGGCCACCCGAACTCGGAGAAAGGCGGTGTACCCCATCAGCTGCAAAAAATAAACGCAAGGTCAGTAAGAACCACAAACTTAGGAAAGAATTGAAGGGAAAGAGATGTGAAGGATATACTTGAGCAGCATGCTCGGTAATCTTTGCGGCGAGGGTATTATCCCCCGGGTGGGCCGCCGCTATGGCCCTGAAGGAGGCCTCGGTGAGCACCCCCTTCGAAATTTCCTTGGCCATTTGAGGAACGTCCTCGGAGTACATATTCATGTCCTCCGTGAACGTCCAAAAAGGCTCCTTGGGTATCTTCCCTTGCGGGATTTTGGCATCCCGAAGAGCTCGTTTCCGAGCATGATCGGCCACCCAGCCTGGGGTAGTCAACCCCCCTGCGTGATAAGAATGAGAAGGAGATTAAAGACAAAGAAGCCAATCCAGAAAAAACAAAAGAAGTACACTTTGTCTGGAAACAAACCTGGCGGAACCTCGACAACATCGTCCTCGGAGTCCTCGACGGAAATGCCCTTACCCTTCCGCTTGCGCCGCTCCTCGGCAGAAGGTACTTCTACCACTACAGCACGGAGGGCCTGTGACGCGGTAGGACTCTGAGGGGGAGCGTCGGTTGAAGGGACCTCGGAAGCAGCAGCCTTAGACGCCGGAACTTCGGCTGTCCCAGGCTCCTCGGCGGTCTCCTCGGGGATTTCTTCTAGAACAGCTCTCCTTGCCCGTTTCCTCGAAGGCCCCGCGCCAGTAGACTTCCGCCTTCGGGAAGACACCTTGTTCGTCTGGTCGCCCTCCTCCACTTGGCCGGTGAAAAGGGACTTGTAATAGGCGGCAGTCGCGTCGCCCATCTCTGAAAAAGGAGAGAAACATCAGCGTGAGTCCGAGGAAAGAACAGTAAAGGAGTAGAAGATAACTCACTTTCGGCAAGCGCTTCGAAAGAAATTTCCTCCTTAAGAAGCTTGACCAACCAGGAATCCTTCCCGGCGATGGCAGGAGCTGGCATACCGAGGTCAGTCTCGTGCTCCTTTACCACCTTTAGCTCCCGAAGGACCTCTTCGGTCATCAACCTCCAGTTGATTGGAAAAGGGTAAAGGGCGAGCGGAACGACCTCGGGATCCCAGTCAGAGACAGCCCGAATGCGGGCGTCGAAATCCGCGAACAAGGAAGCTAACTCTGGGGTCAGCAGCATCCTCGGATCAGCAACGTCCACATCCAGTGTTCCCTGAGCCCATTTGGTCGGAACGTACGACCAGGCCTCGTCCATCTTCATGAAGAAAAACTTCTGTTGCCACCCCCGCCAGCTATCTTTAGTGGCGAAGGTGAACATGAATTTCTTGCCCCTGGATCCCCGAGGTAGCATGAAATAGAAGCCACCCTTCGGGACCACAGAGAGCTTGTAATACTGCATAAAAATTCTGAAATTGGGTTCTATCCCGAAGACGCCACACATGCAGAGGTAGGCGTTAAAATAGCAGAACGAGTTCGGGGGAAGCTGGTTCACAGCAATTGATAGCCAAAGGCTATCGCCTCAATCTGGCCGAACACCCTGCCACAACAATGGCCAGGAGAACTGGCGCTTCCCGGGAACAGGTGGAATCATGCACCTCGGGAGATAGCCGGAGAGCTCCGAGCCTCGGCACGCCAGTAAAACTTGAGGACTCTATTCGCCCCCCAAGGTTGTGAACAGCGCGCCTTCGGAAAAGTGGCACCAGACATTGCTGCCCGAACATGATATCCCCGAAGGCGGAACCCCCTGGAACTGGGAACCCCCGAACTGAGGGTATGCTTCCCGAAGAGGCTCTGTCCGAACTAGAGGACGACCTCGCCCAGGGACCTCGGGAGTACGGCAGGAGCATTTAAGGAAGCATTTAAGGAGCATTTAAGGAAGCATTTAAGGAAAAGCCGCCCTGACGCGCAGACGCCATCAGAATCACATCATGGCCCGTCTCAGCATAAGGCTCGAGGCCATCTGGTTACCAACTATCTGTCCCCTACGCCCAGAAGTTCAGGAGCATCCGACCGCACACGTGTCATGATCTGAACGGGCTAGGTATTCCTATATATACAGGAAATAAATACTTGACAGGAGGTTGGTTGGCCGGAGATACAGCTCCCACACTCTGAGAAAATACCAGGCAAGACTTTTCTGCCTTTCTCTTTGAGCTAGTGACTTTCTCCTTTTTCCGGCCACCACTGACTTGGGCGTCGGAGGCTCCCCCCCCGGAAAAACACTCCGGGGGCCTCCTAACCCTGTTTACCAGCTTTTCAGGTACTCTCCTTGGGGCGATCCACCTTCCAGGCGTTCTTCCTCCTAGAAGTCTCTTCAACAGTCATCATGACTCACAACGATGAGGCCCCAGGCCATCAGCAATGCCATGAAATTTGCAGAACTCGCACACCATCTTCGGGGGAGGATACCGAAGACCGGCCTTCAGCTGAGCTCGGAAAACGGTAACCTCCTTACTACGGTTTGAAAAAGCATAATGGCTAGAGCGAGGCAATCTAGTAATGGCGTAAGAGGGAAGAAAGAATTTTTTCTTCCACCTCTCTAACTTTTCAGGGGAAGTGCAACAAGGATGGGCTAAAAGAGGCTGCCAGCTCTCAGGAAGGGTCATTTCCGACAGAAAACGAGTTTGAAAATGGAAGAAAACAGTTTCCAGAGAAAAACTCAAAAGAACACAGGGATCAAAGCGCTCTGAAAAACAAAAACCCACCGAAAGATTTGCCAAAATCTGAAGACGCCGTCGTGAAAGCTGGCTGGAAAAAAGCTCTGATTAAGGTAGCTCCGCCACAAAAAGCAAGAAAGTGCAAGAACAGGGGCACAGCAGAGAGGAGAGCAGAAGAAAAAGCAAAAGGAACTTATTGTAGAGTGGGTTATTTATAAGCCAGAGATGGGTAACCGAAAAATCGTCATAAGTACCCTTTGGAGGCGAACTGTTGCCGTAACTGCTCTCTGCACCTGAAAAGGCACGCCCTCTGTAACCGACGCCACTCTCCTCCAATGGCAAAGCGCCACGTGTCAACCTCTGCGCGCAAATAGGGGACACGTCCTCCAAACGTCCCTAGAAAGCTGGGACACGTCTTCTGACATCCCTGGAAAACTAGGATGAAACTGGAACGCGCCGCTCAGACTGACACGCTTGGCCAAACAAACCTGCAGAAACAAAGAGCAGGCCACCTCGAGGACGCCAAGAAACAGGCTATGGCCGAACAGCCCATGACCTTCGGGCAAGAGGTGTATCTTCGGCACAGGCTCCACCTCGAAGACACCAAAGAACAGGCCAAGGCCGAAGAGCCCGTGATCTTCGGGCAAAAGGCACATCCTCGGAACAGGTTAAGCTTCCAAAGAAACTCCCATACACAAACCTCGGAAAAAGATGCAAAACCGAAGTCTTCACTTCGGCTTTCCAAAGGGGGGCATGTGATAGCCAAACGCTATCGCCTCTATCTGGCCGAACTCCCTGCCACAATGATGGCCAGAAGAAGCTGGCGCTACCAGAGAAAAGGTGCGATCAAGCACCTCGGGAGATAGCCGAACAGCTCCGAGCCCGGCACGCCAGGAAGCCCCGAGGACACTACTCGCCCCCCAAGGTTGTGAACACATCGCCTTCGGAAAAGCGGCACCAGACATAGCGAGCCGAACATGATATCCCCGAAGGCGGAACTCCCTGATACTGGGAACCCCCGAACTGAGGGCTTGTTTCCTGAAGACGACCTCACCCAGGGACCTCGGGAGTACGGCAGGAGCATTTATGGAAGCATTTAAGGAAGCCTCTGACACGTCCTTTCGCAGACGTCATAAAGTCGCCTGAATAGGCGCTCTGACATACGGACGTCGTCAGAATCACATCATGGCCCATCTCAGCACGTGGCTCAGGACAACTTGCTACCAGTTATCTGTCTCCTACGCCCAGAAACTCAGGGAACATCCGACCGAACACGTGTCGTGATCTGAACGGGCTAGGCACTCCTTTAAATACCAGGAATTAATACTGGGCAGGAGGCTGGTTGGTTGGCCAAACACGGCTCCCACACTCTGAGAAAGCTATCAGGCGAGACCCTTCAGCCCTTTGTGCTATTTCCTCTGCCTTTTCTCAGCCACCACTGACTTGGGCGTCGGAGGCTCCCCCCCCGGAAAAACACTCCGGGGGCCTCCTAACCCTTTGTTTCTGAGCTTTCAGGCACTCCCCTTCGGGCTGTCCATTCCAGCAGACGTTCTTCCTCCCATAAGTCTCTCCACCAGTCACCATGACTATAAACGATGAGGCCCCTGGCCACCAACATGAACCTTCCAAATACCATTTAGGAAAATTTCTAAATTTTAGCACATTTTCTAATTTTCTACCTTACTAACATTTTGTAGGACCGTCCTAGGAAGTCGCCCATTTTGCCGTATTATTCCGAACTAGGTAAGGGGGAAGAGCAGGTTAGTTCTCATGGGCCCTCTTAGGCCCAAAATAAGCATCAACCTGAATAATAAATTTTAAGTAAACAATTGGGCTAAATAAAATTTTTAAACGCGTGGACAACATGGGTAGGGTAATTAATTAATTTTTCTAGAATTTTATTTTATTTTATTATATTTTATTTTAGTTCTCTTCCATTGGGATGTAATTTTGGTTGGTTTGTTGCATGGTTGTAATGATGTGATGTATGATGTATGTTTGACGCTAGTATCATACTAGGACCGCTTATAACAAGAATTAAATTAGAAATATATTAGGACCGCCTAAATAAACACCGCTAGTACCATGTTTAGGACCGACAAGCTCATTAGCAACATGATGAGATTGGAAGGAACCGTTAGTGGCATGTTAGGGCAATAATAAATTATTATAAGCCGATAGATAAAGGATTAGGAGCGTAAATACTAAATGACCAATTTAGGAAGAATTCACGAGAAATGAGATGAACATTTATCACAAATACACTTAAAAGATATCATTGATTGTCATGACATCATGTAACACTAAACTAAGATAACACGATAAAAGAAATAGGATGCACTAGAATCATGGCATTCTACTAAAAAGAGCTAAAATAAAATGAGCTATGGTCATGCATCAATTGGTTGTTGCATATGATTGATGTTTGTCATACACAAGATTGCATTAAGTAAAAGATTTGAAGAGTAAGATAAAATACGAGGCATGCAAGGTTGGTGACAAACCATATCTACATGACTTAACAAGCCGTAAATTTAGACGAATGGTTCGGAACGGACGATTCGAACCAGATAGGCATGTTAGGGTAGCGGCAGACCGTCCCTAGTCATGACCCGATATTGACACGGAGTATGGAGATACTTGATTTGTGCGTTGTCAGACCACAACTGGCGAGGGACCATGCTTATGGCTGTTATAACAAGAGGGTCTACCTCGGCATAGGTATCTCGAGAGGCTCTGGCTTGGTGGCATCCCTAGTGGCATTGCCTAAGAGTTATCCCGAAAGTGGGTGATGTACACACTCACCACCCTAGGTTTGTTCGGCGGCATTTAAGTATTGGATTAAATGATTGATCAATAAGATATGATTTAATCAGAAAAAGGAATAATGCATATGCATGGTAGTTCAAGCATGCTAGTAGGATTTGATATTGTTGTTATGATGATGTACAAATTTTTTCTTTAATTAAATTGCTATAAATTAAAATTTATTATTCGTTGTTTTTTGTTGCGGGAATATGAGGACCTACGTGATGGGCCTGATACTTCCCCCTTGCTGAGCAAGTTGTGTTCACCCTTCATTCTAACATGTTTTTCTTAGGTGAGTACTATGAGGAGACAGAGTACATTGAACCACATAATGAGGTTCAAGATGTGGAGCAGACTGAGTGAGGGTACGCTGTAGCCCCTCGAAAGTGAAACTGGCTGGAACTGGGTTTTAGATTTGTGTTATTTGATTTCTAAAAAGACGTATGGTTTGTTTAAATTGGCACCTTATCTGCATATTAGTTTTCCTTGGATTGTCACTTAACTACTCTGATTTCATTTAATACTCTCATTGTTTGGAAAATAATTTAAATAAAATGTTTTACCTCATATTTCTCAAATTATTTTTAATTAAATGCTTTATAATTCTGGAAATTTAATATATTTTTTAAAATTATGGTTCATAAAATTGGGGGCGTAACAAGTTTACCAAATTATCCTAATTAATTAAATAAATAAAATAATAAAATAATAATAATAATAAAATATAAAATTAAGAATCTTGATTCTTAGATGATTCCTTTAGTGGTTGTTAAGTCAAATTCCAAACCGGAAGCTCAAAGTCATTTTCTTTAGGCTAGGGGCATTTTTGTCATTTACAACTGAGCATCGGATGGAAAATCTAGGAGCACCATTGGATTCTTCTAAAAAAAAATGAGTCAAGAGAAATTTACCTCACTCAATTCTGAATTCGTTTGCTTAGGTTTTAAAAAATTTAGCCTACACACGTGTACAGTTTAAATCGGGATCGTGCTACCGTTACATGGAATAATTTCCCAACTAACCCTAATTTTTTTTATTCTAAAAGTTTCAGCCGCATGCCTCCTTGGAATTTTGTTTGTTTATAAAATAAAAAAAACAATTTAATTTAATTTGCCTACTCATCTATATTTTCCTTATCTTAAAAACCTTCATTATTATCCTAATATAACTACAACTCTTTCTTTTAATTTAATATTATTTTCCCGTATCTCTCCTAGGTCAAAAAATCCAATTCGGCTCAAATTAAACAAAACCAAAGCCTGCTGTCGCCTCTTGTCTTCTTCTCCTTCAACAACTCGCCACCACCACAAAACAAAAATTGGAACTTGGAAAATAGGCCATTCACAATCTTTTGGTCCACTTCACCACGGTTGTTCATCTATGCCTATTTCTCCATTAAACCGTGTAAGTTAGCCCTCCATGCTTTGATTCTTAGTTATTCTAGAGTATTAGAACATTATTTTAATTTTATATTTTTCTTAGATTCATCAAATTGAAGAGAAACCCCACCGGGGACACAAAAACAATCCTACACATACCGGTGAACCCAAATTCATTTATGTAAGTTTAAATTATTCTATATCCCTATTTTAAATTTTTTTCCAGCACCTAAAGGTCTTATATCTTTGCTGTAAATATTTGGTAGATTATCATTAATCCAAGTTTTGGGTTTTTCCACTCGTTTCCGGTGCAATCTTGTCCATACTTGGTTCTAAGCCCGGTAAACCACCGTAGCCTCTTTTAAAAATTATCTTGGCTGCCAATTTTGAATATTACAGCCCTAATAATTCTCTTTTCCTTGCTGTCCATGTTGTTATAAATGGTTAGAAAATCCTTACTTGAAGGTTTGGCGCTTTGTTGGACTCCCGGAGCGTCAGAGATCCCGAAAACATATCGGTAACTGAAATAATTTTTTTTTTTCCTTCCAAGATCAATTTTTACAGCCATTAAATGAGCTTATAAGTTAGTGTATGGCCGCTGTAATTTCTAGGATCAATATCAAGAAGGCTCCCGGCACAATCCCGAATAGGCACGAGGCCACTGAAGGCACCCCGAGACCATTTTTGCCCACTAGGTAAAATTTTCGGCCTAAATGTTAAGAACATGAACCTTCCAAATACCATTTAGGAAAATTTCTAAATTTTAGCACATTTTCTAATTTTCTACCTTACTAACATTTTGTAGGACCGTCCTAGGAAGTCGCCCATTTTGCCGTATTATTCCGAACTAGGTAAGGGGGAAGAGCAAGTTAGTTCTTGTGGACCCTCTTAGGCCCAAAATAAGCTTCAACCCGAATAATAAATTCTAAATAAACAATTGGGCTAAAAAAAATCATTAAATGCGTGGGCAACATGGGTTAGGTAATTAATTAGTTTTCCTAGAATTTTATTTTATTTTATTTTAGTTATCTTCCATTAAGATATAATTTTGGTTGGTTAGTTGTATGGTTGTAATGATGTGATGTATGATGTATGTTTGGCGCTAGTTTCATACTAGGACCGCTTGTAACAAGAATTAAATTAGAAGAATGTTAGGACCGCCTAATAAACACCGCTAGTAGCATGTTTAGGGCCGGCGAGACAAACACCGCTAGTACCATGTTTAGGGCCGACAAGCTCATTAGCAACATGATGAGATTGGAAGGAACCGTTAGTGGCATGTTAGGGCCGTAATAAATTATTATAAGCCGATAGATAAAGGATTAGGAGCGTAAATACTAAATGACCAATTTAGAAAGAATTCACGAGAAATGAGATGAACATTTATCACAAATACACTTAAAAGATATCATTGGTTGTCATGACATCATGTAACACTAAACTAAGATAACATGATAAAAGAAATAGGATGCACTAGAATCATGGCATTCTACTAAAAAGAGCTAAAATAAAATGAACTACGGTCATGTATCAATTGGTTGTTGCATATGATTGATGTTTGTCATACACAAGATTGCATTAAGTAAAAGATTTGAAGAGTAAGATAAAATACGAGGCATGCAAGGTTGGTGACGAACCATATCTACATGACCTAACCAGCCGTAAATTTAGATGAGAGGTTCGGAACGGACGATTCGAACCAGAGAGGCATGTTAGGGTCGCAGCGGACCGTCCCTAGTCATGACCCGATATTGACACGGAGTATGGAGATATGATTTGTGCACTGTCAAACCATAGCTGGCGAGGGACTATGCTTATGGCTGTTATCACGAGAGGCTCTACCACGGCGTAGGTATCCCGAAAGGCTCTGGCTTGGTGGCATCCCTAGTGGCACTGCCTAAGAGTTATCCCGAGAGTGGGTGATGTACACACTCACCACCTTAGGTTCGTCCGACGGCATTTAAGTATTGGACTAAATGATCAATCAATAAGTTATTATTTAATTGGTAAAAAGAAATTATGCATATACATGGTAGTTCAAGCATGCTAGTAGGACTTGGATTTTGTTGTTATGATGTTGTATGGAATGGTTCTTAATTAAATTGCTACAGCTTAAAGTTTATTATTCGTTGTTGTTTGTTACGGGAATATTAGGACCCACGTGATGGGCCTGATACTTCCCCTTTACTGAGCAAGTTGTGCTCACCCCTCCTCTTAACATGTTTTTCTAGGTGAGTACTACGAGAAGACAGAGTATACTGAACCATATAACGAGGTTGAAGATGGGGAGCAGACTGAGTGAGGATACGTTGTAGCCCCTCGAAAGTAGAACTGGCTGGGACTGGTTTTAACTTTGTGTTATTTGATTTCTAAAGAAACATATAGTTTGTTTAAATTGACACATTATGCGCATATTAGTTTCCTGGGATTGTCACTTAACTACTTTGATTTCATTTAATTCTCTTATTGTTTGGGAAATAATTTAAATAAAATGTTTTACCTCATATTTCTTAAATTATTTTAATTAAATGCTTTATAATTTTGGGAATTTAAGATATCTTTTAAAATTAAGGTTTATAAAATTGGGGGCGTAATAGATTGGTATCAGAGCCAGATTCGAGGAAGGCAGCGAGCTCACTCAGTAAGTATGCTCCTTATTTGTTTGCTAAGTTAGAGACCTTGGATAGGTTTCAAAAATTTTCCATAATTGAGCACAATATATTAGCAAGTTTATAAACAAAAGTTAACAACTTGGCTTTCAATAAGGGGACTCGTAAAATAATATACCAATTAATTTAACGTCTAAAATGATATAGGAGTTACCTAGAGCCTCACCTAGTGTTATAAGTTAAAAGTTACTTCTAAAGTTGTTTAACTACGTTGGACTAAACCTTTTCATTTTTAGGTCATGGACCCACATGAGTACCCTGCCTTGGGTCTTGGGCGAGGCGCACAGGATAAGCCGCCAGCTCGTGGTTGAGGACGACCCCCACGAGGTCGAGGTCAGAATGCTCAAATGCCTGGACAGGACATGCTGAATCTATTAGTGTTGTGCCCAAAAAGTCAATCATGAGATTATTGTATTTTTGCACATTGAGTCATGATATTTTATTGAGGCATTAATCCAGCAATTTTGTTTGTTGTTTTGTTTCTACGTAACGTAATAAACATAATTGTAACCCTAGAATAATGATATTCTTAAACGTCCCTAGTCTAGTATTATTGTGGAGTGGGTTGCAATAATATATAATAATTAGCATATGTGGAGACTAATATGAGATATGTAGTCTAGATATGGGTACAAGTTGGAGAACTTGTGTACTGGACCGACCCACCATGAGAACGCTTCATGGATCGTTATATGAGTGTCATAAGTGATTCTCATAGTGATCATGGTATATGTAGTCCTTCGACCTAAGATCAGCAAGGTTCCCTACATGTGAGTCACATACTTTGATACTTTCCTTTGTTGCTCGTAACTGAGTGAACTTGAAGGAGGTCATTGGGTATGTCATATATCATGCGGAGGGATTTGTATGATCAAAATGGGATTTGTCCCTCCTATGTAACGGGAGTGATATCTTTGGGCCCCTTGATAGAGTGAGACTAAGAAAATGCATGGCCATGCTCCGATGAGTTGATATATGATATCAATGTCGTCAGTTTAAGTTGGTCTGCTTGGTAATCAAGAAACCAAAGATTGGGCTATACGAGAGTGACACATTCCATGTCTCGTGCTTAGTCTTGATATCTTGGACAAAGGGACAATGACATATATCGATGATGATCATAAAGGTTTAGTCGATTCACCGACAATCTTGTCACTTGGGTAGCAATGATGTGTTGCTAGACACCGCTCATTGCTTATGATCATAAATGTGATTTATGATCATTGCCAACATGGCAAGAGCCTATTGGGTCACACACATAGAGCTTTTTGGATCATTAGAGTGCATGGGCTAATTATTTGGGTTATGGTTTCACTTTAATTTCATATTAATAATGGGCCAAGGAGTTGAGCCATTATTAAGCCCGAAATTAAATCCTAATTGGATTAGGGCTTTGAAACCCATTAGGCCTGGAAGTTGAGTCTCACTATAAATACAACTTTTAAGTGAGAAATTCGCAGGTCTCCTTGCCCTAGCCTCCCAAAAGGACAGCCGTACTCTTCTCTTGCAATTCCTTGGAGGACGCAAGCTAGCACTGTGAGCGCAAGAGAAACGCATCTGCCGGGACGTGGTGGAAGCGTGGTGATCCCGAGAGGCTCGTGTGGATACCATAGAGAGCCTGAACACGTCAACTGTTCAGGTTTTGTGATTCAACTCTACAGTTGAGTGAGAGATCTCAACCGAAAATTAGGTATGAAATTTTCGAACATCCGGTTTACCCCGTTTCACTTGGATCCTGAAGGGTTTCGGTTAAATTTCGCTGCGCTGTTTGGCTCCCGAAACCCAACAGAATCATGGGCAACAAGCCCAGAATCTTGGTCAGCAGGCCAATGATGATCCATTGCGTCAGACAGTTATTGCCTTAGGCCAGTACTTTTAGAATTTGAATGAACAGGAGCAGCAGCCTCATGCCCCAGCCAGATGTTAGCAGAGGGCCGACCTACTTGAGCAGTTCAAGAGGCTAACTAGTGAGTATACTGGTGGGGTTAACCCTACCAAAGCTGAGGAGTGGATCAGGGCTTCGGAGAGGACACTTATAGCTTTGAGAATTCCAGAAGAGGACAAGGTGGACTTAGCTACCTTTAGCTTGGTTGAGGAGGCCCAGACATGGTGGGAGGCCACTCGACCAAGGGTTCTGAGAACTGAGGGTGGATATATCACTTGGGAGACATTCGTGCATACTTTCTATGGTCGATACTTTTTTGAGGCCATGAAGGACAGAAAAAAGCAGGAGTTTCTTGAACTGGTACAGGGGAGTATGACAGTAGATCAGTACACAGCTAGATTTAATGCCTTGGCCCGCTATGCTGAGCACATTGTGACACATTAACCAAGGAAAATCAAGAGGTATGTTAATGGTTTGCGTGACGAACTGGCAGATAGGCTGATTATGCAAGAGATTGATACCTTTGAGAAGGCAGTATCCTTAGCTCAACAGGGTGAGGCAAGGATGCGAGATAAGCAACTATCTAGACCGCTTGACACTAGTCGGAGTCGTGTGCCATCACGACCTACACATGCAGGCAGTTTCCGTCCTATCCCACGACTGATGCCTACCCAGGGGCGAGGACATTTTGGCAGAGGTCAGCCAATCGATAGCAGAGCTACCCGACTACAGCTTAATGGGACAGGAGGGCCTACAGTGCGACCGGTTTTTCAGGGCCAGGGAGGGCCTAGATGTCAGACTTGTCATTTCTTTCACCCAATTGGAGGGCGGTGTGTGACCTATTTCTATTTCCAAGAGATAGGGCATCTATCCAGGCAATGTCCTAAGAGAGATGCTCCACTAGCAGCACATGTTCCACCAGCAGCACCGGCAGGACCACCAACAAAGAAACCTCGTGTGGCAGGACGTGTTTACGCAGTGACAGCCGAGGAGGCAGAGGATGCTCCAGGTGTGGTGCAAGGTATGCTGTTAGTTATAGTTTTTAATTATAGCCTTTAATTTCAAGTTCATGGTAGTGGCATGCTTAGGTTAGTGATTGTTTGAATTGATCGTAGGTACTCTTTCTATTTCTGGGTTTCCTGCTAGAGTTCTTATAGACTCGGGGTCCACACATTCTTTCATATCTCCTAGACTAGCAAATCAGTTAGGCATGCCTGTTAAAGAGCTTCCTTTCATACTAGTGGTTTCTACACCATCAGACACTAGTATGAGTTCTACTCGTGTACTTCAATCTTGCTCGATTTCTGTCGGAGGACGCGATTTAGACTCTGACCTCTTTGTGCTTGGGATATCTGAATTTGATTGTATTTTGGGCATGGATTGGCTACATCGCCACCATGCTAAAGTGGATTGCTATCAGAAGCTAGTTACCTTCTCCTTGCCTGATGGGTCAGAAGTGCAATTTGGTGGGGATAAAAAGAGCTTCACTCCAATCTTAATTTCTAGCTTGCAAGCTAATAGATATCTCCGTCAAGGTGGTGTTGGCTATTTGGCTTATGTGCAGACAGAGTCAGAGAAACCTGAATCAGTAGCTGGTGTTCCCATTATGGAAGAATTTCCAGAAGTGTTTCCAGATGAGTTACCTGGAATGCCACCTAGCCGGGATGTTGACTTCACCATTGATATATTGCCAGGAACGGCTCCTATCTCTCAAGCACTTTATTGAATGGCTCCCTCAGAAATGGCGGAACTAAAAAGTCAATTACAGGAGCTTCTCGAAAAGGGGTTCATACGTCCAAGCACTTCACCTTGGGGTGCTCCTGTTTTATTCGTGAAGAAGAAGGATGGCAGCTTGAGGATGTGCATCGATTATCGACAGCTGAATTTGGTGACGATAAAGAATAGGTACCCTTTGCCTCGGATTAATGACCTGTTTGATCAGCTGAGGGGATCATCAGTGTTCTCCAAGATCGATTTGAGGTCTGGGTACTATCAACTGAAAATCAATGCCCTTCAGGTTAACAAATGCACCCGCAGCTTTCATGGGCCTAATGAATAGGGTGTTCCAACCATACCTAGATCAATTTTTCATCATTTTCATAGATGATATTCTGATGTACTCACCAGATGTTGAAAGCCATAGAGAACATTTGAGGATTGCACTTCAGACGTTGAAGGAGCATAAGCTGTATGCAAAGCTGAGCAAGTGTGAGTTTTGGTTGGACAGTGTCACCTTTTTAGGCCATGTGGTAACTAAGGAAGGAATTTCAGTGGATCCTAGTAAGGTTGAAGCTGTGGTGAACTGGCAACAACCGAAGACCGTGTCTGAGATTCGGAGTTTCTTGGGCTTGGCTGGGTATTATAGACGTTTTGTAGAAGGTTATTCAAAGCTGGCACGCCCTTTGACCCAACTGATTAAGAAGGATTAGCCATTCCAGTGAACCGAGCAGTGTGAGAATAATTTTCAGGAGTTAAAGAATCGGTTAGTCTCTACACTTATTCTTACTCTTCCTGATGGGCGAAGTCATTTTGCAGTTTATACAGATGCATCACATCAGGGGCTTGGCTGTGTATTGATGCAGGCGGGAAAGGTGATCGCTTATGGGTCTAAGCAATTGAAGCCTCATGAGCTTAATTACCCAACTCATGATCTGGAGTTGGCAGCTGTCATACATGCATTAAATCTTTGGCGACATTATTTGTATGGAGAAGAGTTTGAGGTCTTCACTAATCACAAAAGCCTACAGTATCTATTGTCACAGAGGGAACTCAATAATCGACAGCGTCGTTGGGTTGAATATCTCTCCAATTATAATTGCACTATTCAGTATCACCCAGGTAAAGCTAACCTAGTGGCTGATGCTTTGAGTAGAAAAACGGGTGCTAAGCTGAATGCTATGGTGGTTTTTGAGTTGAAACTACAGGAGGAGTTTAGTCATATGAGCTTAGGTGTTCAAGTGAAGGGACCCCAGGTTCTCATGGCCAGTTTACATATGGAGCCTACACTTGTGGCAAGGGTCAAGGAGGCGCAAAAGAAGGATCCACAATGCCGAGAATGGTCAGTTCTAGGGCAAAAAGGATTTAGTGTGGATGTGGATGGTACCCTAAAATTTCAAAATAGAATTGTTGTTCCCCAAGGTAGTGAGGTGAAGTATGATGTTTTATCGGCGGCACATGCATCTCGGTTGACCATCCACCCGGGGGGCACCAAGATGTACCATGATTTGAAGAAAAGCTTTTGGTGGAGTGGCATGAAGAAGGATATTGCAGAGTATGTATCTAGATGTCTGACTTGTCAGAAGGTCAAAGTAGAACACCAAAGACCTGGAGGACTGCTACAGCCATTAGAGATTCCTCAATGAAAGTGGGATGACGTTGCAATGGATTTCAGAGTCGGGCTACTTGCCACTCGTCGTCGACATGATGTAATATGGGTTATAGTTGATCGGTTAACCAAGTCAGCCCACTTTTTGGCAATCCAAAAGACTTGGCCTGTAGCTAGATTAGCTGAATTATACATATCTGAGATAGTTCAGCTTCATGGAGTACCGAGGAGCATTGTTTCTGATAAGGATCCACGATTCACATCACAGTTTTGGCAGGCTTTACAAGAATAGTTAGATACTGTGACATTAATGAGCATCGCTTTTCATCCACAGACAGATGGGCAGTCGGAGAGGACTGTACAAACTATTGAGGATATGCTTAGAGCTTGTGCATTGGATTACAAGAACTCCTGGGATATTGACCTACCACTAGTGGAGTTTGCACATAATAATAGCTATCACTCCAGCATTCAGATGGCCCCATATGAGGCTTTGTATGGACGTAGTTGTCGTACTCCGGTGTGTTGGGAAGAAGTGGGCTACAGGCCTTTATTAGGACCAGATTTGGTACAACAAACTTCAGATAAGGTCAAAATAATCAAACAACGATTGGTAGCGGCTCAAGATAGGCAGTGAAGTTATGCAAACCAGAGACGTCGTCCTTTGAATTTTTCTATTGGTGATCATGTGTTCCTAAAGGTGTCACCGACCAAGGGAGTTCAACGTTTTGGAGTGAGAGGAAAGTTAGCCCCGCGCTTTGTTGGACCTTTTGAAATTTTAGAACAGGTTGGAGAGGTGGCTTATAAAGTGGCTCTACCACCGAACTTGGCTAGAATTCATAACGTGTTCCACGTGAGTAATATTCGAAAGTATCAACCAGATCCAGCACATGTTATTCCGTTGGAGCCCTTGCAGTTACGCGAGGATTTCACTTATGTCGAGGAGCCTTTGGCCATTATGGATCGTAGAGAAAAGGTTCTGCGCAACAAAGTCATTCAACTGATAAAGGTCATTTGGAATAATCATGGATAGCAAGAAGCAACCTGGGAAGTTGAGGATGAGCTTTGAAAGAAGTATCCACAGCTTTAAGGTACCTTTCAACACCCTCTTTCAAATTTGGGGACAAATTTATTTTAAGGGGAGGATGCTGTAATAACCCTAGAAATTAAGTAAAATAAAAACACCAAATTATCCTAATTAATTAAATAAATAAAATAATAATAATAATAATAATAATAAAATATAAAATTAAGAATCTTGATTCTTAGATGATTCCTTTAGTGGTTATTAAGTCAAATTCCAAACTGGAAGCTCAAAGTTATTTTCTTTAGGCTAGGGGCATTTTTGTCATTTACAACCGAGCATCGGATGGAAAATCTGGGAGCACCATTGGATTCTTCTCGAAAAAAATGAGTCAAGAGAAATTTACCTCACTCAATTCTGAATTCGTTTGCTTAGGTTTTCAAAAATTTAGCCTACACACGTGTACAATTTAAACCGGGATCGTGCTACCGTTACATGGAATAATTTCCCAACTAACCCTAATTTTTTTTATTCTAAAAGTTTCAGCCCATGCCTCCTTGGAATTTTGTTTGTTTATAAAAAAAAAAACAATTTAATTTAATTTGCCTACTCATCTATATTTTCCTTATCTTAAAAACCTTCATTATTATCCTAATATATACAACTCTTTCTTTTAATTTAATATTATTTTCCCGTATCTCTCCTAGGTCAAAAAATCCAATTCGGCTCAAATTAAACAAAACCAAAGCCTGCTGCCGCCTCTTGTCTTCTTCTCCTTCAACAACTCGCCACCACCACAAAACAAAAATTGGAACTTGGGGAAAAGGCCATTCACAATCTTTTGGTCCACTTCACCACGGTTGTTCATCTACGCCTATTTCTCCATCAAACTGTGTAAGTCAGCCCTCCATGCTTTGATTCTTAGTTATTCTAGAGTATTGGAACATTATTTTAATTTTATATTTTTCTTAGATTCATCAAATTGAAGAGAAACCCCACCGGGGACACAAAAACAATCCTACACATACCGATGAACCCAAATTCATTTGTGTAAGTCTAAATTATTCTATATCCCTCTTTTAAATTTTTTTCCAGCACCTAAAGGTCTTATATCTTTGCTGTAAATATTTGGTAGATTATCATTAATCCAAGTTTTGGGGTTATCCACTCGTTTCCAGTGCAATCTTGTCCATACTTGGTTCTAAGCCCGGTAAGCCACTGTAGCCTCTTTTAAAAATTATCTTGGCTGCCAATTTTGAATATTACAGCCCTAATAATTCTCTTTTCCTTGCTGTCCATGTTGTTATAAAGGGTTACAAAATCCTTACTTGAAGGTTTGGCGCTTTGTTGGACTCCCGAAGCGTCAGAGATCCCGAAAACACATCGGTAATTGAAATAATTTTTTTTTAAACAAAAAAAATTCCAAGGAGGCATGCGGCTGAAACTTTTAGAATAAAAAAAATTAGGGTTAGTTGGGAAATTATTCCGTGTAACAGTAGCACGATACCGGTTTAAACTGTACACGTGTGTAGGCTAAAATTTTGAAAACCTAAGCAAACGAATTCAGAATTGAATGAGGTAAATTTCTCTTGACTCATTTTTTTCGAGAAGAATCCAATGGTGCTCCCAGATTTTCCATCCGATGCTCGGTTGTAAATGACAAAAATGCCCCTAGCCTAAAGAAAATGACTTTGAGCTTCCGGTTTGGAATTTGACTTAATAACCACTAAAGGAATCATGTACGAATCAAGATTCTTAATTTTATATTTTATTATTATTATTATTTATTATTTTATTTATTTAATTAATTAGGATAATTTGGTGATTTTATTTTACTTAATTTCTAGGGTTATTACAGCATCCTCCCCTTAAAAGAAATTTGTACCCAAATTTGAAAGAGGGTGTTGAAAGGTACCTTAAAGCTGTGGATACTTCTTTTGAAGTTCATCCTCAACTTCCCAGGTTGCTTCTTGCTCTCCATAATTATTCTAAATGACCTTTACCAGTTGAATGACTTTGTTGCGCAGAACCTTTTCTCTACGATCCACAATGGCCAAAGGCTCCTCGACGTAAGTGAAATCCTCGCGTAACTGCAAGGGCTCCCATGGAATAACATGTGCTGGATCTGGTTGATACTTTCGAATATTACTCACGTGGAACACGTTATGAATTCTAGCCAAGTTCGGTGGTAAAGCCACTCTATAAGCCACCTCTCCAACCCGTTCTAAAATTTCAAAAGGTCCAACAAAGCGCGGGGCTAACTTTCCTCTCACTCCAAAACGTTGAACTCCCTTGGTCGGTGACACCTTTAAGAACACATGATCACCAACAGAAAACTCCAAAGGATGACGTCTCTGGTTTGCATAACTTCGCTGCCTATCTTGAGCCGCTACCAATCGTTGTTTGATTATTTTGACCTTATCTGAAATTTGTTGTACCAAATCTGGTCCTAATAAAGGCCTGTCGCCCACTTCTTCCCAACACACCGGAGTACGACAACTACGTCCATACAAAGCCTCATATGGGGCCATCTGAATGCTGGAGTGATAGCTATTATTATATGCAAACTCCACTAGTGGTAGGTCATTATCCCAGGAGTTCTTGTAATCCAATGCACAAGCTCTAAGCATATCCTCAATAGTTTGAACAGTCCTCTCCGACTGCCCATCTGTCTGTGGATGAAAAGCGGTGCTCATTAATGTCACAGTACCCAACTGTTCTTGTAAAGCCTGCCAAAATTGTGATGTGAATCGTGGATCCCTATCAGAAACAATGCTCCTCGGTACTCCATGAAGACGAACTATCTCAGATATGTATAATTCAGCTAATCTAGCTACAGGCCAAGTCTTTTGGATTGCCAAGAAGTTGGCTGACTTGGTTAACTGATCAACTATAACCCATATTACATCATGTCGACGACGAGTGGCAGGTAGCCCGACTATGAAATCCATTGCAATGTCATCCCACTTCCATTGAGGAATCTCTAATGGCTGTAGCAGTCCTCCAGGTCTCTGGTGTTCTACTTTGACCTTCTGACAAGTCAGACATCTAGATACATACTCTGCAATATCCTTCTTCATGCCACTCCACCAAAAGTTTTTCTTCAAATCATGGTACATCTTGGTGCCCCCCGGGTGGATGGTCAACCGAGATGCATGTGCCGCCTGATAGCCGAAGGGCTATCGCCTTTCTCAGTACATACTTCCTGACGAAAACATGGTCGGGAAGCCTGGCGTCATCCGAAAGAGGCCCTATCACTGACCTCGGAAGAAGCGAAGTCAGATACCACGAAGTTGGGACTTCGGCTAATATGCTAGGCGTTCCAAATGTATCGCTGGCTCCCTCGGGGGACCAAGCGAAACGCCTTCGGGGATAAAGAACCAGCTATTGCAAGCAGGAGAGAACTTCCCTGAAGGCGGAACCCTCGAACTAGGGGACTTTCCAAACTACAAGCATAACTACCGAAGAAGGTCATCCGTACCAAAGAACGACCTCGCCCAGAGGACCTTGGGAGTACGGCATGAGCATTTAAGGAGCCTCTGACATGTGGCCCACAGGCGTTACACGCCGCCCCAAACAGCGATCTGACACGCCGACGCTGTCCAGGTCTTGTCACGACCTGTCTCGGCTCAAGGCTCAAGAAGCCTGCAAACGGCTACTTGTCCCCTATGCCCGGAAACACAGAGAACATCCGACCGAACACGTGTCATGATCTGAACAGGCTGGGAACTCCTATAAATACCAGGGAACAGGCCCTGGCAAATGACGCTCTCCCCCTGAGAAAATACAAACAGGCAAGGTCACTAAACCTCTTAGTGCTCTCCTTCTTTCGCCTCTCAGGACACTGACTTGGGCGTCGGAGCCTCCTCCCCGGAAAAAGATCCCGGGGACCTCATAACCCTTTTTTATGTGTTTTACAGGCACACCCCCCTGGGAAATCTAGGTTCCAGACGTTCTCCCTCTCAGGAAGTCCCTCCCGAAGTCACGATGTCTTCCAACGAAGATGCCGCTGGGCATCATTTGGCGCCGTCTGTGGGAAATTAACCTCAGGTCGTCGTTGTTGAAACTCAGCGTTTGAAGGACAAGGGACTTCCGAGGTCCCCGACCGCACCTGAAGCTCCACCGGCTACTGAACGAACCCTTCCAGGGACTTCCACGCCTGAGGAAGAGCGTCCTCTGTCATAACCATGAGCTTTTTATGCGACTTTCAACGTTATGTTGTGGCTGAAATGACACAATAGATAGACCGAAGGTGGCCACAACAAACTCAGGCCCAAAGGCCTCCCTCGCCTGCACACCCTCGGGAAGGAAGCCCCAAACCAGTCCATCGCAGTTCGGGACACAGGGACCCACGTGAGGAGTCTTCAACAGAAAACATGCCCCTCGGGGCACGGCTTACAGGATGAGCTGGGTCCAAGCGACCCAAGATCCCACACCGAAGGAGCTCGTCACCTGAGGTGAAGTCCCCATCCATTCAGCGCCGAAGTCACTCCCCGAAGAAGCGCCGGCAATCTCTCTTCCCAGAAGAAGAACCTAGTGCCACGATCCTTATGGAGAAAATATTAGCGAGGTTGGACAGAGTGGAAAAACAAGTAGCTTGCAAGCCGGTCTGGGCCAGGCTGTCTGAAACCTTCTGTGGGGATGAGTCCCCGTTCACCCGAACTATAGTAGAGGCAGCCATGCCAGGTGACTTCCGAGTACCTCGGCTGGAAACTTATGATGGCCGGACTGATCCACAGGCTCATCTGACCAAGTACAGACGCAACATGATGATGCACGGTGCAGACGATGCTACCTTGTGCAAATGTTTTGAGGTTACCCTCACAGGACCAGCAACTGCATGGTACAATTCATTGGCTCCGGGAACCATCAGGGAGTTCCAGGAGTTATCTACAGCCTTCACGCAGCAATTCATTAGAAGTCGGCCGACGGCGAAGATGCCTGTCCAGATGTTCGACATAGCACAGAGAAACGGAGAAACCATCCGCGACTATGTTGAAAGGTTTAACAGAGAAGCCTTGAGTGTCCCAGACTTTCGGGCCGAAATACGCATCTTCGCCATGACACGGGGCCTTCGGAGGGACTCACAGCTCTTTTACGAATTTTCCAAAGACCCTCCGGACACGCTTGGCGAGTTTTACCGAAGGGCCGAGCAGCACATGACAGCCGAAGAGCTGAGGATGGCTGGACTAAAGTCCAAGCAAGCCCGTGCCGAAGGGTCCAGCCACCAAATACGGTGTTCGGCTGACCAAGCAGGCCGACCTCGGAGAGTGCGGGGAAGGAAACTCCCAAACTTTACGCCCCTGAACACCACGAGGACCAACATCCTCATGACAATGGAAAGGCAAGGAACCCAGATCCAGCAGCCAAAGGCCATGACCGCTGATAATAAGAAAAATATGAAGAAGTTCTGCCAGTTTCACTGCGACCATGGCCACGACACCGAAGACTGCTTCCAATTGAAGAAGTATATAGAGTTGCTAATAAAACTGGGCCAACTTCGGCACTATCTGCGAATGCCTTCCCCGAAGGGGAGGAAAGAGGAGGAAGGAAAGGCAGATGATGAAGATTACAACCCCGACAGACGGAGGAACCGAAGTCCGAAGAGGCGCCCTCCACCTCCGGTGGGGATAAAACAAACAATCACAAAAGAACTCCCATCCTTGGAAAGGAAGAGGAAGGCCAGAGAAATATCAGTCATAGAATATCAGAGCCCGACGAAGAAGCTGGCCCGCAAGGATGGTTCCACCATCATCTTTCCCCACGACGACCCGCTGTTGGTCATGGTGAGGATAGGAAACTGGGACGTCAAGAGAGTCTTGCTTGACGATGGATCAAACGCAGACGTCCTGTTTTCACATTTGCTGCCGAACTTGGGCATATCCAACAGCGACCTCAAGCCCGTCACGTCACCCACCTTCAGGGTAGGACCATCTGAACTGCCTGTCCTCGGGTGGATCGATCTTCCCCTAATGATGAAAAGGACTTCGGTTGATGGGACAATCGAGTTATTCACCTCCACAATGACAAGGTTCATCGTTATGGACGTCCCTTCATCATACAACGCCATCCTTGGGAGACAAACACAGGGAAATCTGCACATTCGCCCTGATGTAAGATACTTAACTGTCACTTTTGCCACCAAGGATGGAGACACAGAAATCTTCATTGATCAGGGCGAAGTAAGGAAGGTGTTCGTCAAAGCAGGAAAAGCTCCAGCAAACAACTTCGCACAAGCTGTAGAGGCAGAGGCTTTAAAGCCAAAAAAGGGTGAGGCAGAAGATTCCGCGAAGGTAGAGATGGAAGAAGTAGAACTTGTGCCAGGCCGAAGTACCCGAATAGGGAAAAATTTGGCCGAAGGTGACAAGAAAAAACTTGTATCCTTTCTACTGATGAATAAAGACATGTTTGCCTTCTCGCCGAAAGATATGTCGGGGGTAAGTCCTCGCGTAGTACAGCACAGCCTTAAAGTAAGTCCGGAAGCAAAACCTGTCCGGCAAAAGAAACGGGGCATCTCGGCCCACAAAAATGACTTTGTCAAAACCGAAGTCCAGCACTTATTGGACGTTGATGTAATCAGGGAGGTCAAGTACCCCGAATGGTTGAGCAATGTGGTTATTGCCACAAAAGAACGGACCAGTAAGCTCCGAAAGTGCATCGACTTCAGAAACTTGAACGATGCTTGCCCAAAGGATTCATAACCTCTCCCCCCAATAGACCGATTGGTAGACTCAACTGCCGAATACAGGCTCCTAACTTTCCTCGACGCTTTCAGTGGGTATCATCAAATAAGGATGGACCCTGAAGACGAGGAAAAAACCGCCTTCATCACCGAGGGTGGAACATATTGTTGCATCAGGATGCCCTTCGGGCTCAAAAATGCAAGAGCCACTTATCAGAGGTTGATGAGTAAGGTCTTCAGCGACCAAATAGGGAGAAACATGGAAGTCTACGTCGACGACATGATAGTCAAGAGCAAGCTGTCTAACGACCATGTCGCAGATCTAAAGGAAACTTTCCACCAGCTCAGAACCTTCGGGATCCGCCTTAATCCCGAAAAGTGCATCTTCGGAGTGACCTCGGGAAAGTTTATTGGGTACATAGTATCAGAAAGAGGCATTGATGCTAACCTGGAAAAAATCAGGGCTCTGCTCGAATTCCGAACTCCCGTCACAATAAAAGATGTGCAGAGACTCACTGGAAGGATAACCTCTCTTAGTAGGTTTATTTCCAGATATGGAGATCGGTGCCGAGCATTCTTCAAAGTCCTCACTAAGGCAGCAAAAAATGAGGGCAACCTCGGAAGTGACGATCATCCTTGGAACGAAGACTGCCAAAAGGCCTGGGAAGAACTCAAAATCTACTTATCACGTCTGTCCACTTTGCGACAGCCTCGCGAGGGAGAGCCTCTCGTATTATACCTCGTCGTCACAGAAAAAGCAATAAGCTCAGTCCTCGTGAAAGAGGAAGGGCCGAAGCAATGGCCGGTCTATTATGTAAGCAAGTCCCTACACGGCGCCGAAGTCAGGTATCCTTTGCTGCAAAAAGCTATATATGCCTTGGTGCTAGCAGGAAGGAGGCTGCGACCATATTTTCAGGCTCACCCTATCATCGTCCGAAGCAGTCTACCTCTGCGGGATGTCATGAGAAAAGTTGATCATTCAGGAAGGCTTTCCAAATGGTGCATAGAGCTTGGCGAACACGACATTACTTATGAACCTCGGAAAGCCATAAAAGGTCAGGCCCCGGCAGACTTCATTGCCGAAGTGCCCATCGCCGATGACAGCAATCCGAATCCCAGTGAAGGTGAGCCAGAATGGCCTCTGTATGTTGATGGAGCCTCGGGGTCCGAACACCAGGGCGCTGGGGTAATTATTAGAGGTCCCGAAGGTCTAGAAGTAATGAAGGCCATCAAGTTCAGCTTCGACGTCACCAACAATGTGGCCGAATATTAAGCTCTCATAGCAGGATTGCGCCTAGCCAGAAAAATTGGTGTAAGAAACTTAAAAGCCCACAGCGATTCCCAACTGGTAGTTCGGCAAACAGCAGGGGATTATGGGGTGAAGGACCCGACCTTGGCAAAATACCATGAGCTGGTAGCAGAGCTCATTTGAGAGTTCGACACCGTATGAATCGAAAACATACCTCGACGAGATAACGCCGAAGCAGACTGCTTGGCGAAATCAAAAACATACACCGAAGTGCTAAATCAACCGAGCATAGTAACTTCGGGAAGAGGCTAGAAAGACCCAATAAAAAGATATCTCGCAACCAATGCGCTCCCCGAAGAACCCCACGAAGCTGCAAAAGTTCGAAGACGCTCCGGTCGATTTTTCCTGATTGGCGAAGAATTATATCGGCAGGGATATGCAAATCCATTGCAGAAGTGTGTTGACGAAGAGGATACTGAAATGATCCTCGAAGAAGTTCACGAAGGCGCTTGTGGTTCGCACGTTGGAACTGACGCCCTCGCAGCAGTAATACTTCGGCAAGGATACTTTTGGCTTACTCTGAGAAAGGACGCTAGGCAGTTTGTCCGGAAATGTGGTAATTGCCAAAGACACGTGAGTATCCAGAGGACACCCTCAGAAATGGTAACTTCGGCTGACTATCTCTGGCCCTTCGCAGTTTGGGGCATAGACCTCATTGGGCCACTCCCAACAGCGCCTGGAGGTAAAGTTCTGCGTAGTTGCAGTAGACTATTTCTCTAAATGGGTCGAGGCGGAACCTTTGGCGACTATCTCTGCAAAAGATATGCGAAAGTTCATATGGAAGAACATTGTATGCAGATTGGGCATACCGAGGGTACTAGTAGCCGACAATGGGTCCCAGTTTACAGACAAAGGATTCCAAGAATTTATCAACAATCTCGGAATAAAAATGCAGTTCGCCCCAGTAGCTCACCCCCAAAGCAATGGGCAAGTAGAAGTATCCAACAGGACTATCAAAGATGGTCTAAAAAAGAGACTGAGAAAAGCAAAAGGGAAATGGCCGGGAGAGCTCCCAAGTGTGTTATGGAGCTACCAAACAACACCCCGAAGAGCCACAGGGGAAACACCTTTTTCACTTGTTTTCGGTACAGAGGCTATCATCCCAGTTGAGGTAGTGCAGCCATCGGTGCGAGTGCAAATGTTCGATGAAAGGGGAAATGACCTCGGCCTGAGAACCAAGCTTGACCTCGTCGGCGAACACAGAGAAATAACCGAGCTGAGGAGAAAAGCTTTTCAGCAAAGAGTGGCCGCGGCTATAAACTTGCGCGCCAGGCCAAAAGGAATAAAGAAAGGAGACCTCGTTCTCCGAAAGGCTGAATTTGGACCCTGAAGGCCATCCCACGGGGTACTTCACGCAAATTGGGAAGGACCTTATCTGGTACTTGCCGAAGTGTGAAAAGGGGTTTACAAGCTCGGCGATGCCGGAGGCATAGAGTTAAAAAATACATGGCACTCGGACGCCCTGAGAAAATTCTATGCTTAAGATTTCGGTGAGAAGATTGTATTGTACAGAAAAATTTCTAAGTACAAAAGTTCCTTAGCCAAAAATCTTGAGCATGAGTTATACAAGTCTGAATTTCGCGAAGGTGACCGCTGACATAAGCGAAGATATGATTTTTCGAAGTCCCTTGAGCAAACGTGTTCGAGACAATGGAAAATGAAAAATCTTATTGAGATGGATCTGCTTACAAAGAAGAAAGCTCGCCAAAAGAAGAAAAAGAAGGCAAAGGACCCTAAAACAAACTAAGGAATCTTGGCATCTCGGGAGCCACCAGTTCCTGCATCCTTTTCCACCACCTTCGGCGCCGGGAAAGAAAGGGGCAAGTTCAGGCGCTCGATTTTCGACCAAGACCACCGAGGCCCCTCGGGAATGTTTAGGGCCTCCAAGAAAGAGAGGTCCAGATCTGGGAACCTCTGAAGCACTTGGTGACGAACGAGGCAGAAGCCGTCTTGAAAACCGACCTTGGTCATTTCGTCGGCTTTCTTCTTCTCGACCGCCAGCTCATCACGTTCCCTCTCCAGATCGGCAATCTTCTTCCTCAGTGCCTTCGTCTTCTTCTTCTTTGGCTCCTTCTTCAAAGACTCGACCTCGGCCTGGAGCTCGGCCTTCTCGGCAAGCACCTTCGCCAGGAGAGCCTCAGAATCTGACTTCTCCTTTTGATATGACTCATTCACCGAGGTCAGCTCCGCCACCTTGGCACCGAGGTCAGACATCTTCTGAGAGGAGTCCTTCAAAAGTTCCTCCTTCTCCTTCGCGAACTCCTCCCGAATGGTAGCGACCTCCATCTTCGCAACTTGAGCCATCTCCGTGTTCTTAGCGGCCAATTCAGAGCACTTGGCCTTAGATTTTTCTATAAGATCTAAGGCCGAGACTCAGAACGCTGCTTCCTTCGCCACCCGGACCCTGAGGAGGCCGGTGTACCCCAGCAGCTGCAAAGAAGTCAAAAGGAAACAAAACGAATGCCTGAAGTATACCTGGGCAGCGTGCTCGGAAACCTTGGCAGCGAGGGACTCATCGCTCAGGCACGCTTCGGAAACGGCCTTGAAGGAGGCCTCGATGAGGATCCCCCTCGAGATTTGGTTGGCCATGTACGGGCAGTTGCCGGAGTACAAGTTCATGTCCTCCGTAAACAACCAAAAGGGCTCCCTCGGGATCTTCCCCTTCGGGACATGGGCATCCCGAAGAGCCCGTTTTCGGGCGTGCTCGGCTGCCCAATTCGGGTATAGCAGCTCCACTACATGGCAAAGCAAGAAATTTATCAAGACAAGGAACCCTTAAAGAAATAAAGGTACCACAACTTGAATAAGAAAATGAACCTGGCGGCACCTCAGCGACGTCATCATCGGAGACCCGGACCTCCTCGGCAGGAATCTCCTTACCTTTACTCTTACGACGCTCCTCGGTAGAAGGGACTTCCACTAAGGCATCCAGAAGAGCCGCCGAAGAAGAGGGACTCCGATGAGGGGCAGCAGCGGCAACCTCGGCCGGCGGAACAGCAGCAGCAGCATCCAACTCTTCGCGCGCCACCTCGGGAATTTCCGCCTGAGGAAGAGGCACGTCTTTATTTGCTCGTTTGGCCACAGATGGCCCAGCCCCAGATGATTTCCGCCTTCGGGAGGCAGCCTTCTTCGTCTGCTCGCCCTTCTCGGGTTGACCGAGGAAAAGGGACTTGTAGTAGGCAGCGGAGTCATCGCCCATCTCTGAAAAAGAAAGAAAACATCAGTGTGAGTCCAAGGTAAAACTATAACAAAAGAATCCTGAGATAACTCACTCTAAAAAAAGGACTCATAAGTGACTTCCTCCCTAAGGAGTTGCACCAACCAAGAGTCTTTCCCAGCGATAGCAGGAGCTGGCATCCCGAGCTCCGTCTTGTGCTCCTTCACCACCCCTAGTTCCCGAAGAACCTCCTCGGTCATCAATTTCCAATTGATGGGGAAGGGGTAAAGGGGGCGCGAAGGGACCTCGGAATCCCAGTCGGAGACTACTCGGATCCGTTTGTCGAAGTCCGCGAATATGAGTGCCAACTCAGGAGTCAACATTATCCTTGGATCAACGACGTCCATCTCCAGCCTTTCCCGAGCCCACTTGGTCGGGACGTGCGACCAGGCCTCCTCCATATTCAAAAAGAAAAATTTTTGTTGCCACCCTCGCCAGCTGTCCTTGGTGGCAAAGGTGAACATATACTTTTTGCTCCCTGATCCCCGAGGTAGCATAAAGTAAAAGCCACCCTTCGGGACCACAAAGAGCTTATAGTACTGAATGAAAAGAATAAAATGGGGCTCTATTTTGAAAACGCCGCACATACAGAGGAAGGCGTTGAAGTAGCAGTATGAGTTCGGCGGAAGCTGATTTACGGCAATGCCATGGAATTGGCAAAAGTCGCAAATCATCTTCGGAGGAGGGTACCGAAGTCCGGCCTTTAATTGGGCTTGGAAAACGGTAACCTCATCGCCGCGGTTTGAAAAACTAAAATGGTCAGAGTGTGGCAACCTTGTAATGGCATACGAGGGAAGAAAGAATTTGGTCTTCCATCTTTTTAATTTTTTAGAAGTGGTGCAGCAAGGGTGAGACAAAAGAGGTTGCTGAAAAGCGATTTCGGAAAAAGGCCAAAAATGACTTCGGGAAAGCTTAAAAAGCAAAAGACTCTGGAAGTTAAAACCCACTAAATGTTTTGCCAAAATCTAGATTTGAAGACGCCGTCGTGAAAGGTTGCTGGAAAACACTCCGTCAAAGAGGATCGCCGCAAAAAGCAGGAGAAAACGTGAAAGCAGTTGAAAGCAAAAGCAAAAGCAAGAGCAAAAGGAGGTTATGACGGAACAGATGTATATATAGGCCGAGGAGGGTAGGTGAACCGGCGTCATAAAGTACTCCACAAAGGCGAACAGTCGCCATAACTGCTCATTGCACGTGAAAAGGCGTGCCTGCTGTATCCGGCGCAGTCCCCTCCAGTAACAAGCTGCCACGTGTCAGCCATCGCGCCAAAAGAGGGATACACTTTCTAACACCCCTAGACCCTGGGCGCGCCGCTCCAGACTGACACGCCTAGTTACAAGACGCGATGTTACGTAGCCCTGCAAAAGGGGAGAAGTGGGTGACCTCGAAGACACCAAAGGACGGGCTATAACCGAACAGCCCATGTCTTCGGACAAAAGGTACATCTTCGGCACAGGTATTACACCCGAGGTCCCGAAGGATGCCCTCCGAAAGCCGACAAACCGAAGTTCCCACTTCGGCTTTTCGGAAGGGGGCCTGTGATAGCCGAAGGGCTATCACCTTTCTCAGTACATACTTCCTGACGAAAACATGGTCGGGAAGCCTGGCGTCATCCGAAAGAGGCCCTATCACTGACCTCGGAAGAAGTGAAGTCAGATACCACGAAGTCGGGACTTCGGCTAATACGCTAGGCGTTCCAAATGTATCGCCGGCTCCCTCGGGGGACCAAGCGAAATGCCTTCGGGGATAAAGAACCAGCTATTGCAAGCAGGAGAGAACTTCCCTGAAGGCGGAACCCTCGAACCAGGAGACTTTTCGAACTACAAGCATAACTACCGAAGAAGGTCATCCGTACTAAAGAACGACCTCGCCCAGAGGACCTCGGGAGTACGGCATGAGCATTTAAGGAGCCTCTGACATGTCGCCCACAGGTGTTACATGCCACCCCAAACGGCGGTCTGACACGCCGACGCCGTCCAGGTCTTGTCACGACCTGTCTCGGCTCAAGGCTCAAAGAGCCTGCAAACGGCTACTTGTCCCCTACGCCCGGAAACACAGAGAACATCCGACCGAACACGTGTCATGATCTGAACGGGCTGGGAACTCCTATAAATACCAGGGAATAGGCCCTGGCAAATGACGCTCTCCCCCTGAGAAGATACAAACAGCCAAGGTCACTAAACCTCTTGGTGCTCCCCTTCTTTCGCCTCTTAGGACACTAACTTGGGCGTCGGAGGCTCCTCCCCGGAAAAAGATCCCGGGGACCTCTTAACCCTTTTTTATGAGTTTTACAGGCACACCCCCCTGGGAAATCTAGGTTCCAGACGTTCTCCCTCTCAAGAAGTCCCTCCCGAAGTCACGATGTCTTCCAACGAAGATGCCGCTGGGCATCACCGCCGATAAAACATCATACTTCACCTCACTACCTTGGGGAACAATAATTCAATCTTGCTCGATTTCTGTCAGAGGACGCGATTTAGACTCTGACTTCTTTGTGCTTGGGATATCTGAATTTGATTGTATTTTGGGCATGGATTGGCTACATCGCAACCATGCTAAAGTGGATTGCTATCAGAAGCTAGTTACCTTCTCCTTGCTTGATGGGTCAAAAGTGCAATTTGTTGGGGATAAAAAGAGCTTCACTCCAATCTTAATTTCTAGCTTGCAAGCTAATAGATATCTCCGTCAAGGTGGTGTTGGCTATTTGGCTTATGTGCAGACAGAGTTAGAGAAGCCTGAATCAGTAGCTGGTATTCCCATTGCGGAAGAATTTCAGTTACACATGGTTGAATTATGGGAAGCCTGAATCAGTAGCTGGTACCCCCACATCCCACATGGTTGAATTGTGGGAAGCCTTATATGGATATATAGGCTCCAATTCCAGAACATAAGTACCTAGCGCTTATCCTTTTCCAAAGGATAGCCCATGTGGTGTGGGCAGGTGTTCCATTGACCAGTTCTGGATTTGGGTCGTTACAGATGGTATCAGAGCTGACCCGGGACCACGATGGTGTGACATAGTGGGTATGCACATGGATCGTCTACCGGGACTGATCCTAGATTCGAGAGGCTCCTTGGCCAGGGCTATCTAGTCCGATTAGAAAGGTTACTTGGTCCGGGGAAACCAAGTAATCCGATTGACCCCAACGAGGACGTTGGGTACATAAGGGGGGGAGTTTGTAACACCCCCATGTCCCACATGGGTGAATTGTGGGAAGTCTTATGTGGATATATAGGCTCCAATTCCAGAACATAAGCACCTAGCGCTTATCATTTTCATAAAGGATAGCCCATGTGGTGTGGGCAGGTGTTTCGTTGACCAGTTCTGGACTTGGGTCATTACATTTTTAACCACTAATTCTTCTCCAATCGTGCCCCCATAAATCAATTTCAAAGGTGCAAGGATAATACCCAAAACTTGAATTCCTCCTAGAGATGCTGCTGATGCTACACCTCCCATTAATCCGACACTACCTCCTCCATAAACTAAATGAATTTTTCGCTCAGCTAATACTCTACCCAAATGGTTGGCTTCCTTTAAATACTATTCATCTTTTCTAGGAAAAGCCCCACAAAATATACAAATACTTTGAGTTTTACGAGTTGAGGTTATCTCCATTCCTATTCTTAACCTTGTGAGAAATGAAAAGAAGAGCATGCATTTATAGAGATGAAAAGATAATGCAATAATTACATTTACAAGAGTAGTTACATTATTGTCAGAAGAAAAGGAAATTTTTCAAAAATGACAGCTAGCATATGCAGTAGTTGTGACTGTGGCTCACGTCAATTACATTTACAGGAATAGGTACATTATTATCAGAAGAAAAAAAAATTTTCAAAAATGACAGCTAGCATGTACAGTAGTTGTGACTGTGGTTCACGTCTTCCACTGGTTTTACGTCCAGTAACGGCTTCAACGCCTTCTATGAGTAGGGGATTTGCTTCCCATTCAGTTTTCTTATAAACTCGCAAACAGAGTCATTTAAAGTCAGATTCCCAAGATTGTAACGATCTCGTTCTTTATGGAAAGCCCTCCATAAACCAATAATTTCACGTTGCATTATTCCACAATAATGCGTTTCAAGAGTCATCCAAAGATTCCTTACGCAGGCCATTCTTAATGAATTTTTTTTTATCTTCACGGTTTTTAGAGATCATCCCTAAAGAACGACATTTAGTATCACAATTCCATCGTCCACATTTATGACAGACGCCTAGCCTCTTTGCTCTTCGCTTTTTGGCATAAACGCTTTTACCTAAGTCGGGCATACGGGGCATAAATGCATCTGAAACTTCACTAGCCAAATGGACCTTCACTTCAATTAACCACCGCGCATTGTCAGGAATGCCTTTGTACATAAAAACTCTGATTCTTTCACATCTAACTTGGTAAATCATTTTAAGAACATTTATTGGGATGGAAGGAAAGTATTTTCACAGGGCGGAAAGAATAGAATCCATTGATGAGAGAAAAATTTGAGAGAAGAGAGGAAAAAATCAGTTATTGTAGGAAACTGAAATAGCCGACTTGAAAGTCACGGAGTACCGTATCCGTTACTTAACCGGAAAGAACAGCACGCATTTATAGCAATGAAAGGATAACATGTTAATTACGCTTACGAGAGTAAGTACATTATTTTCAAAAGCAAATATGACACCTTGTATGTACAGTAATTGTGACTGTGGCTCACATCTTCCACTGGTTCTACGTCTAATAACGGCTTCAACGCCTTCTATGAGTCGGGGATTTGCTTCCCATCCAGTTTTCCTACAAACTGGCAAACAGGGTCATTTAGAGTCAGATTCCCAAGACTGTAATGCTCCCGTTCTTCGTGAAAAATACTCTATAAACCAAGGAGTTCATGTTGCACTAATCCACAAGAATGCGTCTCAAGAGTCGATCGGATATCATCCAATGATTCCTTACTCAAGCCATTCTTGATGAATTGTATTTTATCTTCTCAATTGTTGGAGATCATTCCTAAAGAACGACATCTAGTATCACAAGTCCATCGATCACATTTGTGACAAACTTGTAATCTTTTTGCTCTTCGAATGTTGGCATAGAGCTTTTGCCCAAGCTAGGCATGTGAGACACAAATGCATCTGAAATTTCACCTGCCAAATGAACCTTAGCTTCAATTAGCCAACACACATCTTCAGGGATTCCTTTATGCATCAAAACTCTTAATCGTTCACATCGAACTTGGTAAATCGTTTTAAGAACATTCATTGGGAGGGAAGGAAAGTATTTTCGAAGGGCAGAAAAAGTAGAATCCATTTTTTTCGAAGAGAATAAAAGAAAGGAGGGAGAAAGAAATCAGTTATTATGGGAAACTGAGGCAACCGACTTGAGAGCCACGGAGTACCATATCCGCCACTTAATCGGAAAAATAGGTCCTACTTTTTGACAATTTTCAAAGGCTTTGCATGTGTGTCTTTAAATAAAAAAAGGCCAGAAAAATTTAGACTGTAAAAATCTTTTCAACTGTTTTATTCTTTGACCCAAAAAAATGCCCTTTGTATTTTTCAAAAATGAGAAAATTCAATGACACTTTTTTTTTTTAACCTCATTCTCAGGTATGCATTTTGTAAATATCTGGCCAGGATAGTATTTGAAAAGATAAGGATTAACCCAGCAAAATTTTTTCTCACATCGCGTAGATGTTTCTTATCTTTGATACTCCAGTGAGCTGACATCCATCCTGTCATTATGGGTGCAACGTCAATTATTGAATCCATTACCATCTTTTGACAAATTGTTAACGACAATATTTTCGATGTCTACCTTATCCTTGACCATAATGTTGAATCCTTGACATAATTTGATCCAGCGTATCAACTGTGCCTCAAGTGGTAGACTGGAATGGGTTGATGAAGCTGAAGTCTCGGCTTGTACTTATCAATGTTGCAATCACGCCGCGGATATGTCTTCCGTTTGATCTCTGTTATGCAAAAGCTATGCATGCATAATGTGAAATGCATGAATGTAGTGCATGTGTAACTGATGGCTCTCTTTTGTTTTCATTCTTTATTTATCTCAATTTCTTTGTGTCTATGTTTTGCTATGTTGCCTGTTTGATTGCATGGATATAGTTCTTCTTGTCTTTGCTTTCCTGGGTCCTTCTTGTGATTGCCTTCTGAGACTATTATTGAATCTCTTTATGCTTCTCAGCTCTTGTCCATTGCCTCAAAAACTCAAAAAAAAAATTTTTTGAAAGCCCCTTAAAGAAATTTTCTTAACTTGTTCTTGAATTTTTGGTCTCAACTTCCTTAACGTTTGCCCGCCTCATACTTTATGTCTCTTTGGATACTCGTCCTTGTTGTTGGGTCTACGAAACCTTCGTGAGTATGCTTCCTTCTTGTTGATATAATCATGCTCCTATTTTCAATTGTAAGACTTTTGAAGCGATCATCTAGGCAATCACCTGAAGATTTGTTACTCCTTTTTCCCTGTTAGCAAATATTTTGTGTCGTTCGTAAAGCAAGACCTCGATCTTACCTGTTTTAATTCATAAAGCTTATCAAAGTAATTTACGGTCTTTGTTTTTTTGAGTTTTAATTATTACTACTCTTTCTACAAAGTCACAATTTATTGCACACTAGAGGCCAGCAAGAATGTAAGATTTAAAGAAAAAAAGCTAAAGAGAATTGGCTTTTCATTTATGAGTAAGGGAATATAAAAGTCTTGGGTATAGATGAAGAACAATGAAGGACTGAGAGAAGAATGTTTTCTTTGACAACTTTGATCGAACAAGCTCTGGTAACCCTGTATCCACTTCTTCGCTTTTATCCGAAAACTTCATCATTATGCAAAGTACTTCTTCACTGAATCTGAATTTACTGGTTTTGGTAGCTCTCGTCCATCCATTTCTATTAGAATTAAGGCCCCTCCTGAAAAGGCTTTCTTCACCACATATGGTCCATCATAATTTGGTGTCCATTTCCCTCTAAAATCATACTGAATGGGTATAATTTTCTTGAGCACTATGTCGCCTTTATGAAACTGTCGCGGGCAAACCTTCTTATTGTAAGCACGGATCATCCTCCTTTGATAAAGTTGCCCATGGCAGAGGGCAATCATTTTCCTTTCATCAATTAGGTTTAATTGCTCATATCTAGCCTTGACCCATTCCGCATCTTCCAATTGGGTATCCATTAGTACCCCCAACGAAGGAATCTCAACTTCAATTAGTAATACGGCCTTCATACCATATACCAGAGAAAAAGGTGTTGCTCCAGTAGAAGTACGGATAGAAGTTCTGTAAGCATGTAGTGTGAAAGGTAACATCTCATGCTAGTCCTTATAAGTGACAATCATTTTTTCAATAATTCTCTTGATATTTTTATTGGCTGCCTCCACTGCACCATTCATTATTGGTAGATAAGGTGCTGAATTGTGATGCTTGATCTTGAACTGTCGGCACAAAATCTGCATCATTTCATTATTCAAGTTTGTGGCATTGTCTAAGATGATACGCTCTGGCAACCCATACCGACAAATGATCTCTTTCTTGATGAACCGGCATACCACCTTTTGAGTTACACTTGCATAAGACACAGCTTCTACCCATTTAATGAAGTAGTCAATTGCAACTAAAATGAATTTGTGACCATTAAAAGCCTTGGGGGTAATTCCTCCAATGACATCTATCCCCCACATAGCGAAAGGCCAAGGTATTGCTGTCACATTAAGAGGAGCAAGTGGAACCTGGATCTTGTTGGCATATATTTGGCACTTATGACATTTTTTTACGTGATTGATGCAATCATTTTCTAATGTGAGCCAATAGTAGCCCACCCTCATTATTTGTCTTGCCATGGTATGACCACTAGTGTGTGCTCCACACATTCCAGCATGAACTTCTTCCATGATCTTTCATGCTTCATGAGCATCTACACAGCGAAGTAGCATCGAATCTGGGGTTTTCTTATAAAGTATCTCTATGTGCAAAAGGAAACCCATTGACAACCTTCGTAAAAACTTCTTGTCATTTTCTGATGCTTCTGGTGGATATATTCGTTCTTGGAGGTATTTCTTGATACCATGAAACCAAGGTTTCCCGTCCAATTCTTCCTCCACGCTCATGCAATAAGTTGGGGAATCTAGTACTTTCATTTCGAAAACAGAAGTATACTCAGGGTTGCTTATCTTGTACATGGTAGCTAAAGTAGCTAAGGCATCCAGAATTTTATTATCTTCTCTTAGAAGATGATGGAAGCTTATACTCTTGAACTGTCCTACCAAGTCTAGTATGAGTCTTTGGTAAGGGATCAATTTTGAATCCCTTGTCTCCCAATCTCCATTTATTTGATATATGACCAATGTAGAATCCCCATAAACTCGGAGATCTCATACTTTCAGTCTCAGTGCCATTTGGAGTCCCATCGCACTTGCCTCATATTCTACTATATTGTTGGTACAAGGAAATGTAATTTTTGCTGTGAGGGGGAACTGTTCTCCACTTGGAGAGATGAGTATAGCTCTAATCCCTTGTCCCAAAGCATTAGATGCTTCGTCGAACGCCATTTTCCATGTTTCATCATCTTCAGAGACTTCTTATTCTATCATCATTATATCTTCATCAGGAAAGTCCATCTTCATTGGCTCATAATCGTCCAACACTCTATCAGCCAAATATTTGGCAATCACACTCCCTTTTACGGCCTTCTGGGTGACATACTGTATGTCGTACTCAGACAACAGCATTTGCCACTTCACGATCCTTCCTGATAAAGCGGGTTTCTCAAATATGTATTTGATGGGATCAGTCTTGGAGATCAGTAATGTGGTATTGTTGAGCATGTAGTGTCGAAGTCGGCTTGCTACCCATGCAAGGGCACAACAAGACTTTTTTACTACTAAGTATTTCGCCTTATATGTGGTAAGCTTCTTGCTCAAGTAGTAAATTGCATGCTCTTTTTTGCCTGTCTCATTGCGTTGACCCAATATGGATCCTAATGAAGAATCTTATACTGATAAGTATAGAATCAACGGTTCTCCAGATCGGGGTGGTACCAAAACTGGTCGATTTGATAGGTATTGTTAATTTTCTCAAATGCCTCTTGGCATTCGTTATTCCACTCAATCGGATTGTTCTTGTTTAGTGATTTGAACATAGGTTCACACTTGGATGTCAACTGTGATATGAATCTTGCTATGAAGTTGATTCTGCCCAGAAAACTTCTTACTTCTTTTGGAGTCTTCGAAGGTTGCATTTCTTGTATTGCCTTGAGTTTACTTGGGTCAACTCGAATCCCATCTATGCTTACCATGAAACCCAATAACTTGCCTGAAGAAGCTTCAAAAGTACATTTGGCAGGATTCAATTTTAGTTGATACTTGCAAAGTCTATCGAATAGTTTTCTCAGTACATTTAGATGCCCCCTAACAGTGAAGGATTTGGCAATCATGTCATCTACATACACTTCAATTTCTTTATGCATCATGTCATGAAATAAGGCGACCATGGCTCTTTGATAAGTAGCACCAGCATTTTTCAACCCAAAAGGTATCACCTTATAGTAGAAGGTACCCCAAAGGGTAACAAAAGCAATTTTTATCATATCATCTGGATCGAGTTTGATTTGATTATACCCAGAAAAGCCATCCATGAAAGAAAAGTAGGAGTTTCCTGCAGTACTATCCACCAACGTATCAATGTGAGGAAGTGGGAAGTTATCTTTAGGGTTGGCCTCGTTCAAGGGCCGGTAGTCCTGACAAACTCTTAGCTTCCCACTCCCTTTCTTTTCAACTGAAACTATGTTGACAACCCATTCTGTATATTCAGCAACTCCAAGGAATCCTACATCCCATAGCTTTCGAATATCATCTTTTACTCTCAAGATCAGGTCCAACTTCAATCTTCGTAGCTTTTGTCTGACGGGCTTTGCCCTAGGCTTCAATGGTATTTTGTGTAGCACTATGTCCGAGCTTAAGCCGGGCATATCTTGGTATGACCAAGCAAATACATCTACATATTCTCTCAATAAGTGTATTAGTTCTTCTTTCTCTTCAGGAGGAAACAGAGTGCCAATCTTAACTTCTTTTACATCTTGATTATCTCCCAAGTTGAATGTCCCAGTTGGTTCATGACTTGTTGCTCTTTCTTTTTCATCCTGCTCGATCAGTTTTAACAACTCATGAGATATTTGAAGATCTTCGTCATCCGAGTCAGCAGTGTTTACAGGATTATCAAAGTTCATTCTTTCATTGTCATCAAAGAGAGTTTCAGGTCTGCATTAGCCAGAGAGAAAAGAGAGAAGAGAAAATGGTGAGAATGAGATGAATGCAAATTTGTGCTTTATTTATAATTTGCATAAATCACAACTTTATTGGAATGAACAGCAATAACTAAAGGTTCACTTAAGCAAAGACTACACCCTATTGATTGAACCTTTCTTTAGGAGGTTTTTACTATTAGATTACTTTGAAAAGCTCTCGATTACAATAGGCATTTCTATCACCTCCCAATTGTTCAGAACATCCCGTGGGCTACAGGGTTGAACGAGCTCCTATTTTTCTGGTGAATCACTAGTTATTGCCTGAATCGAAAGATATTCAAAAGATTTGTCGATGCTGATGGTCAGCGTGCCTTCATTGTCATTTCTCGGAATCAAGCCACCACTCACAAATGTTTCAATGATGTCAGGGATATTCAGATTTCTTCCCTCTGGGGCATGCCCTTTTAGCCGTGCAATCCTCTTTTCTCTTTTTTCAGCTATCGTCTTTATTTTATCTTGCCTTGTTGGTATGAAACCTAGGCCGTATTTCCCTTCATTTGCAGAGACTTTCAATAGCTCTGAGATCCCTTGCAAACCTTGTCCCATACCTAACCCTGGTGAGTATCCTTCTTTCATCATGAGTTTTGCGACCATGCGACTTGTTTTGGAGATGTTAGGCACGGGTTCTTCTCCATATTCACCGATATAGGTAGCATTAACAATTTCAAAAGACCTGAAGGAGCAATCAGGCACGTCTTCATTGATCTCGACATACTGAGCATCAGCAGGTCTAGATAGCAAAATGTCTTCTTTAGCAAAGACTGTTATTAGTTTTCCTTCAATGATGAATTTCAGTTTTTGATGTAATGAATAGGGAATTGCCCCGGCCATATAGATCCATGGTCTTCCCAACAGACAACTATAAGAAGGTTTAATGTCCATAACTTGGAATGTGATATGGAAGACACAAGGGTCAATCTCTATCGGCAGCTCTATCTCTCCAATAACGTCTCTCCTCGTCCCGTCAAATGCTCGAATGATAATGTGACTGTTGTTAAGGTATGATGGGTCTATACTGAGCTTATGTAAGGTTTTGAGTGACATTACATTTAGAGCTAACCCATTGTCAATAAGGGTTATAGCCATAATTCGATCTTTGTATTTAGTTGAAATATGTAGAGCCTTAGAGTGACCTCTTCCTTCTGCTAGTATCTCGTCATCAGTGAATGTGATGAGATTCTGTGTCGTGATGTTGTTAACGAGGTGATCAAAATTATTCACAGAAATATCTTGCTCAACATAGGCCTTGTTCAAAACTTTAAGGAGGGTTTCTCGATGAGCGTCAGAACTTAAGAGTAGTGAGAGTATGGAGATCTTGCTGGTAGGCGGTTTAACTGCTGCACAATACTATGCTCACTTTGCTTTATGAGTTTGAGAAACTCGCCAGCTTGTTCATCTGTTACCACTCGAGGCACCCATTGCTCTTCTGATGTATTTGTGCTAATAGGCCCATTCGTTGGGTTTGTGACATTCTTGTCTTGTTGGAGCTTGTCCATCTACTCTGATGAGTAACATTGACCACTTCTAGTCATGCCCCCAACCTCTAATAGAGTCGATGTAATGTTGGAGGTGTAATCATACTTCCATGGAACAATCTTATCTGATTTGTAGGGGAATAGAGTTGGGACTTGGATCCTTAAAGGCTTGACAGTAGGTTTTGAAATTGGTATGACTAGTGGTCTTGGCATAGCATTAACTTCTCGTTCTTTAATGATTACATTTGCATCAACATCTTTACTTGACATAAAAATGCTGAGTTGGGATGAGTCCATGAGTCTCTATAGATTCTCACGGAATTCTGAGCATTCCTGGATGGAATGACCCTTACTGTCATGAAAATCACTCAATTCTCCATCTTTGATTTCTTTATGCCCAAAAGAAGGCTTTCTAACAATAACCCCTTCTTTCACAAGCCATGAGTATACATGCCTAAGAGGGGTTGTAATATCGTTGACTGACTTCTTTATCAGTCGGTGTTCCTCTATCATATTAACTGGTCCAGTTTAATGAAGCGGCAATGGGTTGTGAGTGATGTTCAGTTCATCAGAAAAGTCCAACCACTTTGACTCGATTAGTTGTTGGACTATGCGTTTCAAAGCTACACAATTTTTTATACCATGGCCCACAATGCCATCATGATATGGGCAAGTTAGGTTGGGGTCATACCACCTTGGATATGGGGGTTCCATTGGCTTTGTAGGAATTGGGTGGATAAGTTGACTTTCAATGAGCTTTGGATATAATTTAGTGTAAGTCATAGGAATTAGTGCAAATGTTTCTCTTTGTCTTTGTGCGGGCGCTTGAGGAGTTAGAAAAGGTGGCCATAATTGATTAGGCCTATTGGGAGGATAATTATTAGGCCTATTGGTAGGATAAGATAGGCGAGGCCCAGTAGCCAAAGCACCTATGAGGGAAATCCCTCTTCCGTGTCTTACTTGTTGTACCTCATCATCCTTTCTTCTATATGGCTCTTTTCATGGCATCATTAAAGGATTCGGTGATCTTCCCAGTCCTAATCCCATGCTTAATTCGTTCTCCAGACATGACAATGTCTGCAAAATTGTTTGCTGAATTGCTAATAAGTTTGTCGTAGTATGGGTACTTCAGTGTCTGGACAAATAAAGTTACTATTTCTCTCTCCATCATGGGTGGCTGAACTTGTGCGGCTAAGTCCCTCCATCTTTGAGCGTACTCCTTGAAGGTTTCTTGCTTTTTCTTTTCCATATTCTAGAGAGTTTGGCAATCCGGGGCCAAGTCCATGACATGTTTGTAGTTGTTGATGAAAGCCTGAGCGAGGTCATTCCATGTTTTGATGTTTTTTGGACCTTGACTTAGATACCACTATAGCGCTAATTCTGTAAGACTTTCTTGAAAAAGTGCTATCCACACCTTCTCGTCTTTTGTGAGTGGTTGTAGCTTTCTTACGAAAAGTGTTATATGAGTGACAGGGCAACTTGTCCCATCATATTTCACAAACTCTGGTACCTTAAAGTCTGAGGGAATCACAACGTCTGGCACCAAACAAAGATCGTCCACCGAGAGAGATCCAAATACAGTGCCCTGAGGGAATCACAACGTCTAGCACCAAACAAAGATCGTCCACCGAGAGAGATCCAAATACAGTGCCTCCTTCAATGGCCCGAAGCCTCTTCTCTATTGTCTCGAGCTTTTGAGATTCTCCTTCTTCCTTCAACAGTGTCTTCTTTTCTTCATAGGCAGTATTATGTCCCAGGTGAATGCTATCGGACGGACCTGAATCCTGAAAAAGATTCTCCTGAATTGAGATCCGTTACGGGGTAAATCTCGAGGGATAAGTGGAATCTTGTGGCTCTTTAATGGGGATTTGGGTTGCCTTCCCCTTTATTAGCTCCATAAATTATTTTATTTGCTTGGCCATTCTCTCTATCTTAAACTCAATATCGGTGAGACGTCCTTCCATTTTCTCTACCATAAGTCTTGTTTGAAGCCGAGTTGAATATCAATGTTGAGTGCCAATTTTCTCTTTACCTTTTTTTTAAAAGTGGAATTCATTAGATCTTGAATTATTAATTTAATGCATGCATGTGCATGAATGTTGTAGGTACTCGGTGAAAAAAGGACTACGATGGAAATTCTTGATTGCTATCTCAAGACAATTGTTTAAACCACTTTTATTAAATATGATTTCTTAAAAGAAACGGCCTAAGGTGCAACATTGCTTTCTAGCCTTGGTGATAAACTCCATCATTTTTTGAATGGTTGATGATGAGGTAGGCCAACTCAGGATCTCCAATTCTTTGGCTTCTTCACTCATTTGTTGAGCTTGATGTGTGGCTTTCCTAACTTCAGCCAGAAACACCTCCACTTGATGCTGAGAAAGCCTGTATTGATCTTCCTAGTATCTTACTTTCATCTCTCTTTGATCAGTTTCTTCAACTAATTGAGAGATAACTTGTTTTTGATATTCGACCTTTTTCTTCCAAGTGTTGTGTTTTATGGCTAAGTTGTTGTACATCAATGAGCATTCTTTTGTTTTTCTCTTTCTCTCTTTCTAGCTCCTTCTCAAGTTCTCTCTTAGCTAACTTTCTAGGAGCATCAATGGGCAGCATTATCCCCTCCCTTCGATTTTTTCTCCATTCACAATATGTGGTGGGAGAAAGAATAGGGCTAGACTTCAGTTTAAAAAGCCTTCTCCATGCAATTGAGATACCCATCGCAAACTTGTTTGCCATTGGGTCTTCATGTGAGAATTCCAATTTGCTTAAATTATGAGTCATGGGGATAAATTGCATGGACCCAAATTGCTTATGTACTTGTGCCGGGGCATAACTTGTTCTTCCCCATATGCCAAGAAGAGGAACCCATGGGCAATTGCCACAACAATAGATGATACGGCGGGATGTGGACCAGAAAGCTCTCTATTCTATTTGCAGCTCGATGATGTTCTTGAAATAACTGATTCATCCTTCCTTACTGTCATGGTGGATCGATTCACTTTTCAAAAAGGCTTCAATTAGAATAAAATCCTTTGAAAAGCGATTCCCAAAATTCTTTTTGTCACATGGAAGGTGGCTCTTCATCCATATAGTGAGCAGGTGAGAACATCCAATAAATTTGCCCCCGCTTTGGCGACAAAAATTCAATGATCTAATGGTCTCGGCAAGAATGGCTAGAGTTGGACTCACTTGAGCCTTGCAGATTTGCTCGAACAGTGAGATAACTTCTCCTTCAATAAATCCGATGATCCTAGGAAAGATCACCAAGCCATATATCGCCAGAGCAAAAGTCTTATGTCTATGATCCTTTTGTGGGAGAGTATGGATGAGTTGCTTCAGGTCATTCCAACTAATGTATTTACGATGCCCCTTTATTAATAACTTGGATTGAAGAATGGCAGCTGGCATATCTAATAGTTTAGCTAAAGCTCGATGAGGCTCGATTCTTCTATCGTGATGGTAAGTCTCCGCTAGATATTCAGATAACCAACCTAAGGTTATTGTACTCCTCTATTATGGGGACAAGATTCATCTTGTTGAAGGAAAAACACCGGTAGTGTGGATCCCAATGCTGTATCAGTGGGCGAATGAGTGACGTATCTACGGTGATTTTGAGCAGGCAAGCAATATGGCCATATGCCGATGTGAATGCTTCTCGATCCTCGAAGCTCCAACTACCCCATACTTTTGATAATTCGGTTACGTCATTCTGATCCACACGGACTGATACTTGGTCCTTGAGGTGCACATGGCTATGTGGCGTTAGACAATCTCCATAAAGGTTTTAGGCCGTTTCAGAAAATTCCATAGCCTCTGGTTAGGTCTTCACTATCGTGGCATCCCAAGATTCATCAATTGCAGTGGGAAGGTATCCAAGAATATCCATGGTACTAATTCTTTCACCGAATACTTAACCTAATGGATGATATGAATGTGCTAAAAAAAAATCAACAAGGAAAAGTGGAGTCAGTTAAAGGCAACATACAGAGTCATAAGTTACGCAATATAAGCATATGAATAATGCAAAAATTTATGCTTATGGTGATGAAAACAAAACATAGGAATTCTATGATTGGTTCTATGGCAAAGTGGGGAGTTCTATATGCATAGAGTGGCTTGTCAAAAAAGCCGAAGGTAGTTCCCGAATCCCATCACTAAATTATAGTGACAGCCCAATTCCTTACCCACAAGAGTTTATGTAAGGAGAGGATTAATTCGGGTTGTAGCTTTTAGTGGGCCCATGCAGAGACTATTCGTCTCAGGAGGCAATACACTACTTTGCTACTTGAAATCGGTGAAGGCTTGGAGACCATAGTCTCACAAGGACAACAACACCAATTCCGCTTTGAAAGAACGTGGTTGAATTGAGGAAGCTCGGGTGTAAAGCTTCATGTCATGAATGCATATTGCATGCTTACAATAAGTAAGTATAGCACATGAATCCACATAAAGATAAGCAAAGCAAAACAAAACAAATCAACTTTTAGGCTTCACTTACGACACCTCCCAAGTGGAGTCGCCAAACTGTGGCAACGTGTTTTTTTGGGAGTCGCCACCAATCGTTTTCACCTAAGTTGATTGAACACCTAAAAATGGTCTACGAGAGTTTGAAGGTTTGGGAGTACAGTTACATTAAAATAACTTTATTCTAACGCCAAAAATTGGCACCTTAGTTGATTTTAATTTTTTTTTTTTTGCTTGCTTTTAAATAATTTTTATTAATTTTCAAACCACGGATTCTAACTGAATCACCCAGATATGGACTTCTAAATCTTGGTACTTGATTTTTATTCATTTTTATAACAAGTTTGATATTTCCAAACCATGGACTCTACCGAGTCACCCGGATATGAAATTTAATGAATTTTAATTTTTATTAAATATTAAATATTTTAATTAATTATCAATCCATATCATAAATTCTACCGAACCATCCGAATATGGATTTTAATGGTTTTAATATTATTATTTTTATTATTTTTTTTAATTAACCTTTTTTATTTTTTTGGAAGATTTTTAAATGATTCTCCAAACCATGGATCTTATTAGATCAACCGGATGTGGATCCTAAATTTTTTTATATTATATATTTTTTAAGAAAAAGAAAATACTTATTCAAAACCATTGATTTTATTGGATCATCTGGTTATGAATTTTTAAATTTATTTTAATAAACGGAATAGAAGGCTAGACTTTGTTATTTAAAGGAAATAATAATTAAAAAAAATAAGTGACTCGACATTCCAAATAATTAATAATATTAAACAAAATAAGAATGACGGAAAAATAAAAGACCGAGGGGCGGCTTGGTCATAATAGAAATAATAAACTAAAAAAAATAATAAATAAAGAAGTAAGATGGGGCTCTTGGCCAGCCATATAAAAAAATAAAAAAATGGTAAATAAAAAGTAAATATGGTTAACCATCCACAAAAAGAAATAATAAGATGCATAAATTAAATAGAAAGTAAATAAATAAAGAAAGTGGGACGCTTGGCCATCCACGTAAAAAAATAAAGTGCAGAAAGTAAATAAATAAATAAAATGGGGCGCCTGGCTATCCACATGACAGAAAATAATGTAATGCAGAAAAAGTAAATAAAAATAAATAAAGTGGGGCACTTGGCCATCCACATAAAAAATAATAAAGTGTAGAAAGTAAATAAAAAAAAGTAAATAAATAAATGAAGTGGGGCATTTAGCCATCCATATGATAAAAAATAATAAATGCAGAAAGTAAATAAAAGTAAATAAAGTGGAAGTGCTTGGCCATCCACATAAAGGAATAATAAAGTGCAAAAATTAAGTAAAAAAAGGTAAATAACTAAAGAAAGTGGGGCGCTTGGCCATCCACATAACAGAAAATAATAAAATGCAGAAAAGTAAATAAAAATAAATAAAAGTGGGGCGCTTGGCTATCCACGTAAAAGAATTAATAAAGTGTAAAAAGTAAATAAATAAATAAATAAAGTGGGGCGTTTAACCATCCACATGAAAGAAAATAATAAAAATGCAGAAAAGTAAATAAAAATAAATAAAAGTAAGGGGTTTGGCCATCCACGTAAAAAAATTAATAAAAATACAAAAAATAAATAAAAAATAAATAAGTTGGAGCGTTTGGCCATCCACGTAAAAGTAGGAGGTATAACCTTCCATAAAAAAAAAAGTAAGTAAGAACAGAAAGAAAAGAAAAGAGAAAAAAAAAAAAAAAAGTTATTGTTAATGGTCTATCTACAAGAACAAGAAAGTTAGTGGCTAAAATGAATGAAATAAGAAAGGATCAAGGATTAAAGGGGGGTTATGCCAAAAAAGGATGTAATTTGAATATGACGGGTCGGGTCACGATTTTTGAACGGGTTTCATCTCTGATTTTTTTTTCTCCGGCGACGTCTGCGCAATCGGCAGTTGGGCTTGGCGGCGGCGGCTAAGGCTACTCCAGGGAGGTGAGTATGGTGGCTGGCGGCGTGGAAGACGGCGAGGCGGTGAGGGAACGACGTCGGGCGATGGCGGACGGAAGTCGCGACGGGGAAGGAGAAACCGCGAGGGAGCTGGAGCGGCACGGCTAAAGGGTGACGCGACGGAGGCGGGCGGCGGCGAGAGACGGCGAGGGCTGAAGGCAACGACGGCGTGAGGACAAACAAAAAAAAAAACGAAACGTCGAGTTGTCCGGCAGCAGGGAACAGGGGTAGAAGTTTAGGATTTTTCTGGGTAAGCGTGGAGTGCCCAGGGACTAAAGCTATAGTTTTTCCTTTTTAAGTTGAGAGCTAAAATCTTGCTAATTTCCCATGTTTTTTTGCATATTTGGACCTCTATTTATAGTAGTGGGAGCATTGGATTCCCTTAATTAAAAAAAATTTGAAATTTAATTAAAAAAAGATTTAAAACATAATTTGGTAAAAATTACAGTTTTAGTCCTTCACCTCTCACTGATTACTGGTATGGTCCCAATTTTTTCAGGAAATTACAAATTGACCCAAATTTGTCTGTTTTGTCAATTTAGCCCAAAACCTTGCGAATAATTACCAGATTTCCCTAGAATTTCAAGATTTTGTCAGATTTTTTCCAAACTTCTCAATTTTTACAGATTAACCCCAAACTTCTCAATTTTGTCAATTTTTTTTAAAATTCCCCTTTTTTATATTTTTTTAATTTTTATATTATTTATTTATTTATTATTATTTTTTAACTAACCCTATGAAACAAAATGCCCCCCTAAACTAATTTTTTTTTTAAATTTTTCTTTAAAAAAAATAATAACCAGACGAAATTGGGTGTCAACACCAGGGCAATGAGCTCTTGCAAAAATACACATGTAAAGGATGTAAGATAATGGCCAGCTTTGGGATGAATTCTCGGATATAATTGACAAGCACAAGAATTTTTTGGACTTGTTTTTTTGTGAGGTTATCATCTAGAAAATCCATGATCTTTGTAGCAATATGAGGCTAAGGATGTTATTTGTTATCTTTGATTTTAACACCAAGGAACTCAATGGATGTTTGATTGATGACCATTTTGCTTTGAGAAAGCATAACACCATTGTCCTTAATGATCTGAGCAAACTGGGTTAAGAGCTTTAAGTGAGATCCTGTACAGGGAGAAAATAATAAAATATCATCAATATATATATGAGCCGATTGAAGAATTGGTTCAAAAATTTGGATCATCACCTCCTGGAAGAGTGAAGGTGCCGTCTTGAGACCGGATGGTAGCACCGTCCATTGGTAATGGTGATCTAGGATGCAGAATGCTATCTTGTACTTGTCTAGAGGATTGATTGACAATTGCCAGAAGCCTGATTTAAGATCAAACTTGGAAAATATCTTGGCATTTGTTAGGTTGGTGAAGAGCGTGTTCTTGTCCGGCAAGGAAAATTTGACATTAGCAAGGAACTCATTTAAAGGCTTGTAGTCTATGACAAGCCTGAGCTTCTTTCTTTTTTGCTTCGAGTGTTTGTTGACATAGAAAGTCTGACAAGCCCATGAAGAGGTTGTGGGCTTAATAAGACCTTAGGCTTTTAATTCTTGTAGTTCTTAGACCGCCATCTTTTCCTCTTCTGGACTCATATCCAAATGGATGGCTTTGGTAGGATTAACATCCTCATTCTTCTTGAACGGAATTTCGATAAAGAACTTTGGATTCCAAAGTGGTAGAGAATGCTTCTTCTCAAACTCAGAATATGACTCAGCACAAGATTGTTGGATGAACATTTGCATTACTGAGTCGTATACAGGGTCACTTTCAAATTGCATCTGAGTTGTAGAAAGAGTTTCACCTTCGCATGAATATAATCATGAAGTTGTTGTCCAGGGAAGGAAAAACTTGTACAATTGTAGACCCTTGTCAGTCTATTTCAAAACTGATAGTTTCTTGATAATATCAAACCTGAGAATCATATCTCTGCTATGGTTATAACCATAAACAGTAGTAACCACATACTTTGTTGGTGAAAGACTGATCCTGATGGGCTTGCTTATTTGGGTGACATAAAAAACACCATTGACTGCTTTGAATCTTTCATTGTAGAGTCGCCACATTCTTTTTGGAAGTAATGAAAGATTGATAATGGTGTTTGTTGCACCAGTATTGAATAAAGCAGCAACCAGAATCGATTTTGCATACTTATCCAGGAGAATGTTGATCTTGGCCTGAGGGATGATTTGAGTAGCAAACAGTGAGGATTGTATAGGCGCCATCTGCATAGTATAGATGGAAGCTTGATCTAAGTCATTGTTAGATTCTGAAAAGTAAGCTTCTATGGCAAAAAAAAAAAAACTTCATGTTATCATTGGAAAGGTCTGTTTTAGTGGCATGAAAGATGGTGTTAGCCATATTCTTTTTTGACTGAGTGTTCTTTTTAGGATAGTTTTTAGCAAAATGTCTGTGTTGTCTGCAGATGAAACACCTTTTGAATTTTTCAGTATTTTTCTTATATCGAAAAAATATTTTCTTTTTTTTTCCTGAAATTTGCAAGGTTTGTCTAGAGAATAGACTTTCCATCGTTGATATTTTTTTTTTTTAGTACAGTAGCAAGTGTTCTTGTCTTTGCATTTAATCGATAGTTTTGGTTGTTGGCAAGCTTTATCAAACAAACCATATGTCTGGTTGAATTCTTTAAAGAAGGAATGTGTGTTTCACAGCTTTCGTAATGCCGTCTTGAGTGTCTAATAAAGCTTTTCAAACGAATAATTATTGAGAGATTGTCCACTCTGCTGGGTAACTCTGAGAGCTTATTAGCCAATTGTCTCTAGGACTGAGTTTAGATAGGTCTGCTTCAGATTATTGTCACTTTTATATCTAGTGCAGATAAGGTAAAAACGTTTAAGTATATTCTCATAATGCCTCTCAAAATCTTTTCTATTGTAAGAACAACACTTCATCTTAAAGAATTCTTCTCTGGCTACATCTAAAAGTGTTGCAGGTTCTCCAATGAACTCATGATAAAGTTGAAGGCCCAACGCACTAGTCGTGGGGAGTTGAAATAACTAGGCTTGATGATATTTTCCAATACTCATATACTAATGTTTGAGAATACCAGTCATGTCGACGATGAAGGCTACAATTACCTTCTAATGAATGGCTCCTTTTTTTTGTAATTGTGTAAGACACCAAGCATGAAATTTGAGGAATTTTTCATGCCATTTAGCTGGTGGCACAACATCCAAGGATAGAATGACTGGAAGTGAAGGAAGATTCCAAGTTGCGTTGATATTCACAAAGGGAACATCTTTTTCTATAGCCACATAAGGTTGTGGTTCTGATGGTGCAGGTGCAGTAGGAAGAGGTTGTTGCTGCTGATGCTCTCGTTGTGGGGGAGCCTATGGTGGAGGTTGGGATTTGGTAGCAGTAGTTACAAATTCAGTTGGCTGAGCTTGACTTGTCGAACCTTGTGCCATATAGACTTGGAGTTTAGATGATGAGGATGTTGACAAAGTATCATTGTCAAATTCTGCTGTACCGGTGGAGGAACTGGATTCCAAGTCTTGGATTGCTACTAAGGTAGCTGGAATATCCTGGTCGTTTTGTTAAAGTCGTTGATCAAGGAAACTTGTGATTGGATTGGACATCTAGATTGTCCAAGCTTCACGAGATGGTTCCTGGATCTTAATAGAAGGATGAGAAGGCCGCATGTGTTGATATTCTAGATGTTGCGGATGGATTGGGCTTTTCATCTTTTGGTCCTAAGAAGTACTAAGATTGGGCCTTATGGGCTGAGTACAAGCAACAGTACGAACTGGTATTGTATAAACTGGCTTTGGTGGTATTTGAGGCAATGGTGTAAAAAATGGATTACTTGTAGCCAGAGGATAGTAGACTGTGCTTGGAGTTGGGCTGAATGGATCAATAGTCCTGGAGACAGTAGCAAAAGAATCAGGAGGTCTAGGCCTTTGTTGGTCCTGTAGATACTTGAGCTGTTGCTTGAGATAGATTATTTCTCATTTTTGAGCCGAGAAATTCTTTTGGCTTGCTATTAGCCTCAATATTTCTTGATGAAGATAATTAATCCGTTGTTGACATTATGTCAAGGGATCAATTATCATTTGAACCATCTTTTGTTCCAGTCTAACTTGGTTTTGCTAAATTTTGCTAAGAGCTTTGTTCTGAGACATCATATTCTCAAATTGCTAGTTTAATACTTGTTTTGCTGTAAAATTTTCTTTTCTTCTTCCTTCTAAATCAATTGATGTAGGTTGTGGAACTTTCCAGGCATATTTTATTGATGTAGAATGATTTTCAAACTTTAGAGGAGGAAAGTCCTCATTCTTTATCTCAAACATGTTTATCTTAAAAGAAACAGTAGAAGGTTATTTTTTCCTGAGCTGCTTAAGGGCTTTGCATGTAGTATGGATGGGATGCCATTTTAACTTCCAGAGATGAGGGAGAAAGTTCAAATGGTTCTGCTAGAGTCGAGAAAATGGTAGAGGACTCATTCTTCTAGGAATAGAGGACGGAATAGTCATACTTGCCAGAGGGTTCTTCAAGTAATTTGACTTTGGGATCACCATCTTCATATCATTGACGAAGAAGTTGTTGCAACGATTTTTTCTTTGGTTTCTTCTTCATCTTCTTGGTAGTTTCATCATCATTAGAAGGGGATTTATAACAATCTAGGCAATCACAAATATCAAAATATTTGTGACTATTGTCGTCCTGAAATGAGTAGATAGGAGAACCATTGAGTCAAATGACTCGATGGGAATTTGGAGAGGTTCTTGTGGTTCTTTGATTATAGACAGAACTGTTGGTGTAGTAAAGACATTAGCTACAAAGAACGGTTCTTCTTTTTGGAAAAATATCTCAGTCATAACTTCTCATCTGTTAAGGAATAAAGGCTTTTTTGGCTGGAGTGGTTCTGTCTGCTGATGGAGAAATTCATGAGGAATTTATTGTGGGACATAGGTCTCGTTCGAAACATGCATTGTATCCATAGAAAGATACAAAACATCATTATTCATATTGGGCATGGAGAAGTTGAGAGCATGGTTCTAGACTCTGTATGCCATTTGATAGTGAACTATAGCTGCCAGAGTGGAGGAGATCTATTATGCTCCAGTAATCTATAGTTGGATCTTTAATGCTAATAGAAGATGTGGATCTTGAAGAGCCATACAGAAATTGGGGAAGAACGTAATAAGGATGGTGCCAGTGTTAAGAGTAGTCTTAACTATGCGGATGCAGGCATGCTTGTACTTTTTATACCAAAAATCAAGAAGAGCTAGTCGGGCAGTAACTGGTAACCCATTTATTCCATGATAAGTAAGAGCGAGACAAATAGTTCCAAAATGGAGATGTGTATATCCTTTTGCTATCCATTGGCGAGGAAAGTGGGAAAAAATCTCCAGAGTGACATACTATTCTTTGGATGTTGCAGGAAAAGCATATTAGTCAAACTTAGTAGCCTGAACATATTCTTTGACATGCTTCCGAGATGGAGAGACAATACTCTTTACAGTTTTTGTAAGAAAATAAGAAGGTTTAGTAAATGCCTTGTATGGATTGATGAGAGGAAGATCGGTGAGAGGGATCTTCTCATCTTCAAAGAGGTACTTGAATTCACAGAGAGAATCTAGGTAAGACGATGCTGTCGATCTGAAGGAAGTAGTAGGAGTGAGTGTGAGGGTTAAGGTTCCTGACATATTTATGAAAATCTGGGTCAAAGGATCAACAAGAAATTCTTAATCACACAACTTCTTAGTAGCAATGAACGATATATGGCTCTAATACTAAAGGGGTTCTAAGGTAGCCCAGTAACAAAATTTTTGGAAAATAGGGTTTTAAACTTGGTACGTGGCGTTGTTATCAGCTAGACCCTCTACTAGGATTTCCAAAGAATTGCCCAATATGACAGCTAACCGTGGCACGAGACAATTTCTAGCCCAATATACCAAGCATAAGTAGAATTATGAAAAACGAGTTCTGGAAATCAACCGGAAAGTTTAAATAGTGATACAGTTTGAAAGCACATAGAAACCCATAAGCTTTAACCTTCTTTTAAATCTCAATCGAGGCCCTGAGGAACCGGGTTTATAGAAGTGTTCTCTAGGACATAACGACACTAATTAAAACTTTTATAAAGATGTTTTGGTAAACCTTTTGAAAAATAGTTACTAGACTATCCGGACATATCATCAAGAATCGAAATCAATAGTTTACAACAATTAGGATTGAAGGCAGAGGACAAATTGAAAAGAGGATCCATGTAGTGGCAACTCTCAAGCCATCATTTGCCTTCAAGCTTAATAATTATAAACTTGAAGAAGATCTAAATCTGATATGATCCACTTGTGGCAACTCAGATTATCTGAAGAAGTCAGGAAACTAAGAACCTTTACTTCACCCTTTAACCAGAAATCTACAGAAAGCAAGGAGAGACTTAAGGGGTTAAATACACCATTGGTCTCTAGCCCTTTTTTAAATTCTATTTTCATCCCTAACCTTTAGATCATTTCATTAAGGTCCTTACCTTTTGGCAATGTTCTATTTTCATCCTTTTTTTCGATGAGAGATGTTAATTATGATATAAATGCTTGTTCAGCCCAAAAGTTTAAGAAAAACTATTTTTAGCTATCAAACTTACGTACTTTTTTTTATAAAGGAGTGTGTAACTTTATTTATTTATTTTTTTGCAATTAGAATAATTTATACAATGTGGATTATTATATCTATACATTAGTTCCAAATAAAAAAGTTGTACAAATAAAAACAAGTCATTTTATATTAACCTGATTTAATGTTTAATGAACTAGTTATAAGAATGTGAGGAATAATCCTTGGTAAACCACTAACTGAGATTGCAATTGGAGTATAAGCCAATTCGGCCACCATTGTTTTTGTGGAAAAGTATCAAATTTTCCACTATAGTTTGGCTCTTGGATTGAATTACCCATTATAGTTTTTCCTAGTTTTGATATGACTACTAATGTTATAGTTTGGAACTAGATTGCCACTACTATTAAGAACTTTATAGTAAATGCATGAAGTTATTGGTTTTGAAATCTTGTAGTATTAATGCAACTTTTAACAAACTTTAGAAATTTTATGTAATTTATCATTTTTTTTGTCTGCAAATTTATATTAGATGTTTCGAGGCAAAATATATACCCGATGAGTCTATGTAATGAAAATTTTATAAAAATTTATTAATATCATGAAAATTTTATAATAAATGAATTATCACATCTAAATAATATTAGGTAATTGTCACCAAATATAACCTATGACAAAAATTACCTTTTCTCATGACAAATTTGACCATGATCACTAAATAACGTTGATATGTTTATGCTACAAGACCCTTTATAGACAGTTATTTTATTATGTACCTATGTTTAATTAGACACACTAACCAAGCTCTTAATTTTCTATATATAAGACACTAACCATCCAAAAAAATGATAAAATTATCACTAGTCAAAATCTTCCCCTCTCTACAAAAACCTTAGCTCCCTACTATTGCCTCCTTTGATACCATTGCCGTCGCCAAACTGTCATACCTCATGGTCTTGTTGTCGTTGCTCTTCCTTTGGTTCGCATCGCTGCATCCGTTCTTCTTCCAAATCTCGCATCCAAATCTTGCTGCCACTCTTATTCTCTAGATCACATTGATTTGTCGCACGCCTCTGCAATATCATTGTCAACCTTCTGATTGTTACTTCCATTACCTTATCCATCACCGCCCACCCGTTGGAATACACGTCGTTGTAAAAGTGTTTGAAGTAATGTGAAAATGTGTCTAAAAAAATATGTAAAAATGTCTGATGCAATATTTGCAAGTATCTAAAGTAATTTACAAATAATTTATTATTATCAAAAAATAAAAAGTGTCTGGATGGATATCGAAAAGTGGATAAAGAAATATCTTAAAGTGTCTGAACCAATAAGTAAAAAAATTATTCTCTTCAAAAAAATAACTATCTGAAATAATAAAAAAAAAAAGAGTCTAAATGAATGTGCAAAAATGTCTGAAAAAAAATTAAAAAATATTTTAGCAATATGTAAATAATTTATTTCCCTCGTAAATAAATGTGTACGAACTAAAAAAACTGTTTAAATAAATATTTAAAAGTTTTCAAAGCAAAATCTAAAAATGTCTAAAGTCTCTGTTTGTTCCGTAGCTGTTTAAAGTGTCTCTATTTAAAGTCTGCTGTAGCTGCTTCTCTTTCTCCTCCGTCGGTAGTCGCTCCTAGCTTTGCCTCTGCCACAACCGCGTCCTTTTTCTCCTCCTCCAATCACCGCTTGCCACTCCTGCATTCGCCTTCACCGCAACCACTTCTTCTTTCTCCTCCTCCGATCATTGCTCCTGGCTTCGCGTTCACCGCAACCGCTTCCTCTTTTTCTCGATCCTCTGCGCTACTGAGAATAACTACTACAGCAGAAGGATGAAGGCCAACGAAGCCATCAAATGGGCTCCGGAAAGCTAGACTTGGCAGCTAATTGTTACATAAATGCTCTTAAGCTCCGACATATAAGTGCTCATCAAGGCCTAACACGACACGGGTCCATTATTTAAGAAATGATAAATCTACTGCACACGAGGAAATGACTAAACTAATTGAGAAGGCAAAGAATACCGCATCAGCTTAGGAGAAGAGATCTGACATGAGAGAGAAGGCGGTGCGAGAAGAGAAGCATAGAAGAAAAGGAAATTTCGGGTTAGTGGTAAATCTGTAAATTATTTCATATGTCTAATTAAACATATGTTCACGGTATATACTTTATAGATTTTATTGCGCCTTGGGTATAAAATGGCCTAATAACCCACCACTTACAGCATCCAAATTTTAGATTATCAGCATCAAATTCCTAGATGATTAGCCTGAACAAATAGTTCATAGGGAATTGCCTTAACATAAGTTCTTATTCAAAATACGCAAAACTACGCAAAAATGCAGTGGCGTATCTATATTGCAAATATGAGGTTCATATAGGGATGACAATGGATCAGGTAATACCCATAACCTGTGGATATACATCCGCAGGTCACGGATATTTAGCTAAAACCCATATGGCGGGTACGTGCGGGCACGGGTTTAGAGCTATCTGTACCAGTGAACCCATGACCCGTGAGATTTCTTGATACTCAGGAGTGATGTATTTGTTAAATTTCAATCTAATAGACCTTTTTTTGGTAAAAACTAACAAAATTAGAGGACTGGGAAAACAATTAACCAAAAATTAACATATAATACAACTCAAAACCTTATTTTACCACACAGCCGCCGGATGCATTTATTCTTAATGGCGCCCTCCTCCACTTTCGTTGCCTCTTCCTCTATCACCACCATTCTATTGCTCTATTTTTCATCCTCCACCTCATTTCTCTCTCTTCAACCCACTCACTCATTCTCTAGCAGCCAATCGCCTAATCACCAGCCATGGTAGCTGCCGATCACTCCCTCTTTGCTGCAAGACCAAAGATGAACCCCTGCAACGCCACTTTTCTTCGTCGATTGGCGTCTCGGCTTCAAAAGAATTGATAAACCTATTTGATTCATTAACTCGTGGATTTCGGTGACTTTCGAAGGTGGGTGGATTTCTTGCAGACATTTGAAGAGTGGTGTCTGTTTTTGTGAGTATTCGGTGGTCACCCGTGACCCTCGAGTGGCAAGCGTGGGTGTAGTTTTCCACCCGTTAGCCTTGGCGGGCGTGCGACGGATATGGTAAATCCACACCCAACCCGTCCCGTTGCCATCCCTAGGTTCATAGATCTCATTTTTCTAAAAAAATATTAATAAAATATACATAATTTAGTAATTAGACCCATTAAATTGTTTAGTAGACCCTCATAGTTTTTATAATATTCATAATTAGAATAAAAGAATGTGTTCCTTTTACCTTAATAAAAATAAGGCCAATCTCTTCTTTCTATCAATAATTAGAATGACATATATAATTAGCCCTATACTAACACTTGAACTTTCATATATTTTACCATCTTAGGTTCAAATTTTTTTTGTCTTTCTCTTTTCTCTTCAAACGTATGAGAAAATTAATGGGTTAGTTGGATACAAGATAAATTCAATGAGCCAAGTGAAAAGAAATATATAAGTTTACGGATCAAAATGTAACTTTCTTTTCTTATATTCTATATAACAAGAACATCTCATTCATTTTTATCATATTTCATATATATATATATATATATATATATATATATAACTCTCCTTCGTGAAAATCCTAAATTTTCTTATGACAAATTTAACCATGATTACTAAATAATAGCTCTTGTAGTGTTGATGTGCCTCTGCTACAAGGCCCTTCATTGATGTTATTTCGCCTTGGGCAAAATTGGCCATGTGCCTAATAACTCACCACTTTCTGAGCCTAAATTTAAGTTATTAGTATTAAAATCCGAGATGCTTAACTTGAACAAAATGAGTTTTGAGGGAGGATAAGCTTAGACCTCTTTGTTTTTTTGTAATCAGAAGCATCCTATAATGTAAATAGGGTATAAAGTACTTACATATGTAGGAAAAAGGGAAATATCTGGTTTTTTTTTTTACCAATAAAACACTTGAATCTGCATTTAATTGGTGGGGTACAGATGATATGTTTGAAAGTATTGGTTCAAAAGCATAACAATACAAAGTTGAAGGATGGTATATGAAATAACCATAAACAGATTTAGGGGTGAGTGTGGATTAGGTAAACCCGAAACCCGACCCGAACCACTCCCATTGGGTTGGGTAAAAATGAACCATGATTCATAGGTTGATTCCACGTGTAAGAGAACTGACAGTTTTTGGGTCAGTTTTGATTTCATATGGAACTCACCCGAGATGAAACCAAATTCGAGGTATATATATATAATTATATAATAAAAATTATAGTATTACTAATATATCAATAATGTATATATTTCTTTGAGGAATTATGATGGTCATCTTATGTTTTTATATTAAATCCTTAAACCAATGTCTCAAATTGAAACAAATATGCAAATGGTGGGAACATTCATGAAATTTCTCCATATTCACTTGAATTACTTCACTTCCTAGACTGACTACTCTTGGGTTATTTTGCTTTCAATCTCTCCACTTCAAACTACTTTCTACGACATAATCCTCATGTTTTTTCATGTACGAGCAATGTGAAACTGAAAATTCATGTCATCAACATATTTTAGGTTTTAATATTGAAGATTGTCCTAAAGACTCAGCTTTTCATGTTGCATGTCATACCCATGTCGAAATCATTGGAGGGAAGTAAACTGATTGGGATGGAAGATAATTCGCAAGCAAAACTGGTTGAGATGGAAGATACTTCACAAACAACTTTTTTGAACTATTTTGATAACAACATGTTAAACTCTTTTAAATGTATCAAAGCCCATATATTTAAATGTTGATTTAATTGTATATTATGTTGAATATTTCATAAACTAATTACAGATGTAATTTTATTTATTTTTGGTGTTATTATAGATATATGGTATAAACCAAAAAATCTGAAAATCAAAATAAAAAAATCCAAAACCTTTTTATTTGGTTCTCAATTCTCAAATTGGGTAGAAAAAACTTGGCCTAACTACAGAATTAGCCCCTGAACTTGGCCAACTCGAGCGAGTTGGTCCAAAACTCAGCACTCACTTAAACTTGGCCCCTGAACTTTGAAAAGTTATGTGAGTTAGTCCATGAGTTACAGTATTAAACGGATGACGTTAAGATGAGATTGACGTGGCTTCTTTGTTAGTTGAGGTGGAGTTAGCTTTTCCATTTCTGCTCTGATTCGAAGCTGTTTTCCATTTCTTCCTCACCAGGCGGTGTCCGAATGGGCGTTTTTGGCATGACATTCGGAATCCACTCCATAGCCGTCTCGGATTCGCCTTCACCGTCACCATCACATTGTCTTCAATTTGGTGAGTTGTTTCATCGTCGCCTGTAGCTTCTTCGGCAAATCCACTTCGGCAATCAGTAGTGAAGGGTGATCGACACCTGTAGCTTTTTCCCTAACATTCCCCTTTGCCACGCATCACGTCTACCTGGCAGCCATCGTCCCCGCATCGCTGCCGCTACTCACCGGAACCTAGCTCTTTCTTTCATTCGCTAGCACTTGCTACCACCTTCAATCCCACCACCAATCCAATCAGACCGAAGCCTCGCCGTTGCTGATGATCCAGTCCACGAAAAGCGTAAACCGCAGCTGCTCTAGGTCCACCATCAATAGCCGGAAAATGCAGGAGGAGAAGAAGGGAACATACGGTTAAATCGCGACCCGTTCTCCACCTGCAAACCTAACCCATGACCCAATTCACCACCCAATCAACTGCTGACTTCTTAGCCCAGTCCCTCAACTTTTATTTCCATATGTTTTAGTCCCCGAGTCTTCTCTGTTTTGCAGTTAGGCAAGCCCAGCAACAGTCACCTCAACATTCCATCTAACATTGTTCGTTGTCTACAGTACCAATTGGACTAACTTGCATAATTTTTCAAAGTTCAAGGACCAATATTTACTGAGTAGTGAGTTGTGGACCAACTCGCTTGTGTTGGCTAAATTCAGGGTCTAATTCTGTAGTTAGGCCAAAAAACTTTAAAACCGTGATGATCTTAGATTGATTTATTTTATCATAAAACCAAACCAACCCAAGTACCAATCATACTCGGCTCCCGAGAACAGTCAAACATCTTTATGGAAACCAACACCAAATTCCAACGGTCACTTTTTCGAACTTTTTGATCATCTCTTGCTCTTCGCCGTTCTTGTCCACAAAGAAACAGAATTCGCAATTTCAGAGTTTGATCGTCGAAACCCAACAATGGATTGGACAGAGGAAACCGAATCCCTGATCTTAGCGACGGCCAAAGTGGTGGAGTATCTGGAGCCATTGATGTCCAAAGAACTGCTCTGCAAATTCCCGGACAATTCCGCCTTCGATTTTGATTACTCGCAGAGCTCGCTCTGGTCGCCTCTTGTACATCGCTCTTTCCATCCCCTCAATTTCGATTTGGCAGTTCCGAGAGAGCTTTCGTTAGAATCTGGGTTGGAAGAATCGAACCTTATAAGGCCCAGTAAACTGAAAAAGAAGACTTTTTGCTCTGTTTTTGGCAGTGGTCTTAATCTGCTAAAGAAAAACAAGATGAAGAAGATGAAGAAGAAGAGGGTTTCTGATTTCTCCCCAACCCCAATTAAATTCGGTTGCGCCCCAATTATTGATAAGGTAAGTAAGATTATTGCTTTGCTTTTTGTTAATCTATTAAGTATCTGAAGAATCTATTGCTTGGTTGATTTTCTGGGTTCTTAAATTTTTCTTAATTTTTTTAGGGTTGGAATAAGGTCCTGAAAGTTGCTTCTAAGCATTTCAAGAGGAAGAGGAAAGAATCTTCTGTGCAACATGTGAAAAGTTTCAGAATTGCTTGAGGAACTGAAGATCCAGTTTGAGTATTAAGTTGAAGAAACTATTCTTTCTTGTAAGCTTCAATTCTATGTTGCTTTATATGTTGCTTGAACCTGCACTCATTTCAATAAAGCAGAAGTTTTAGTCTGTCTCCAACTCTAGAGATGGTTTCTAAGTAGAAATATATGGAACTTGGGAAGAATAAGCGACTCTAGTGACTGCTATCGAGCAGTTAACAATGTGATGCTCATCTCGTTCATGGAACGAGAATCGGCCTTGGTGGATGAAGTATCTGTTTCGAAAACTTCCCTTTCTGTGAAGAAACCGGGCTCTTTAGCCTGAGGCATGCCAATCTCACTAGTAAGCATGAGCACCACAGTTGCCATGGTTGGCCTGTCCTCAGGATTTTGCTGCACACACAAGAGCCCGACATGGATTGATCTCAGGACTTGTGGTAGTTCAGTACAGGTCTCAGCCAAGTCTTCATCAACCAGCTCCATGGCCCTCCCTTCTTTACATAACAACCAAGCCTAAGCAATTTCAAGACAAATCTATGTCAGTGAATTTGAGTTTTGGTTTTGGCTGTTGGAAGTTATTGGGTTTTAGAAAGTGATTCTGATCTTTTATCACATCCAATGATACTCTCTGGATACCTACATGACCAAGAAGGTTGTGCTTGTGGTCGGGGGTAGAGAATCCTCGGTTTCTCTTTCCACTGAGTATTTCTAAGACCAGCACACCAAAGCTAAAAACATCTGATTTTACTGAGAAAAGACCATCAATTTGATACTCTGGGGACATGTAGCCACTGCAAGAAATCATGTAGTTGAATCAGTTTTAGGCAAGTGAAATGGACCTGGTAAAGATGGATCATTAAAGATAGGTGTCATACTATGTGCCGACCACCCTTTTTGTGTTTGCTGCCGTTTCATTCTCCCCAAAACTTCTTGCCATGCCAAAGTCAGATATTTTTGCATTCATCTCACGGTCTAGCAGTATATTGCTGGCCTTTAGGTCTCTATGAATGATTCTTAGTCTTGAATCTTGATGAAGGTAAAGAAGTCCTCTAGCGATCCCATTTATAATGTTGAAGCGCTTTGGCCAGTCGAGCAATTTTTGTCTATTAGGATCTGTCCATATTATGCAGTAATCACTTTATCAGCCATATATCAAGGAACTGACAAGATATGCCAATATGATATCAATATAGATTCATACCAAAAATAAAAAAGTCCAAGCTTTGGTTAGGCATCAATTCATAAATCAACATCTGCTCTCCATACTGAATACAGCACCCCAGAAGCTTCACCAGATTTCGATGCTGTAATTTTGCAATGTATGAAGCTTCATTTGTGAATTCATCGACTCCTTGTGTGGACTTCCATGAAGGCCTCTTGACTGCTATTTCTTGTCCATCCTTTAGTACCCCCTGCAAAAGAGATAATAGAAATGCTTTTGAGATTGAGATAAATTTACCTTTTGTTTTTATTATTTGTTCTTGTAATACCTTGTAAACCGGACCATAACCGCCCTCTCCAAGCTTGTTGCTCTCAGAGAAGTTATCTGTAGCATCAATGATGGCATCCAGCTCGAACAAAGGTAAATCTAAATCTTTCTTCCTGTTTTCGTTCCTATGATAACTTGGCTCTACCATTGCACTCTGGCCTGTTGAAATGGATATAAAATTGGTTATAGCATTTGCATTTTGTGTGTCTCTTTACATAAACTTTTGAAGAGACCAGAACCATTCTTTGTTACCTGCTCTCTTTAGCTTCCTCCTCTTCAAAATGTGCCTAGTAAAGCATATGCCTAGGACAACTATGCAGAAGCTCAAAACAGGTATGACTATGAGCTTCACTTGCTTCCTCTCAGAATCTCCATTGTCTGTATTTACACATTAAAAGCACACAGAATTAGGGTAAGTTGTTGGAAACATTAGTGCATCACTTTGCAGTACTAACTGATGCTTATCGTTGTCAGGATGCTAACTAAATTTTCTCGTTTCTCTACTAAGCATGAGGGGCTAAAGAAAGATTGAAAAGTTCGTGATGAAATGGATTCCTATACAGGTTTGAAACAGATGGTAGAAGCTACATCATTAAAGGATGTGATTTCTTACCAATGTCTGAGGCAGCAAGCCTTATGTAGATGTCTTCTCCATTTTCTGCATACTCTCTGATATCAACCAGCTCATCCAACCATAACAAGCAACCGCTTCCACCTCCACTAACATTTAAATTTGCGTAAGCTGTGCATGAGCAATTCCTCAGGCAGACCCTTTCGCATTCTTTAAGGTCCATGGTTCTGTTGAACCAAGCTTTCTTTGTATCTGGCACCTTTATGCTTTTTATTTTCTGGAACCCCTCCCCTTTGCCACAATCAATTTCAGTCTTTCTAACACATCCACTGGTCCAATCACCCGTCGCCCATTCCTCAGGATTCCTCGGAGCAAAGCCTCTCAGACATCCACAGGGTGGGGAGTTGTTAATGTTACAGCTTCCATAAGGTCCACACAGAGCATACCTGTCACAGTTGTCCATCTGTGCTGTTAAGTAGAGGTTCCAGTCATGAGTTCGGTCACTCCAAGTGAAACGCTGAAGAATTCCGTTCGAGTTCAGTATCATCCTGGAAACAACTGAACTGTTAATCAATTGATACCTGTAGAAGACCTCTTTCTCATTGTAAACAAACTCAAACTTATATATCGAGTTCCTCCTCAAATTCGGCATCCCACTAAACCTTTCACCATTCCAAGGACCAGACCGGAATTGTATAACCGAATTCTTTCTCAGCATTATCTGCGGATATCCATCAATCTCATACCTGTTTGTGTACTCTCCTAGAGAAGGATCATCAGGACTTCTCCAAGCTGTTAAGTAGTTATCATGCCCTGTGACCAAATTCCTCCCAAACTTTACTCCTGGCAAGAACGTGTCACCAATGTGATCGAAACTCTGCCACAAAACATCCTCTTCGCCATAACCATCCCCATCTCTGACAACCAAGTTCCCTGTGTCCATAAGCTGAGCAACTGGTCTGATCGGTCGTCTTGTTCCAGGCAACTCAGAAGACCATATGGTGTCATTTGTTCCATTTAAGACGACCAAAATTCCCCGGTCTGTCAACGTAAAGGTCCCGGATGAATCATCCAATGGAATCTCTCTGTTGGCTACCCAAACCACTGTTTCTGGTGATCTTCTGTACCATATTCCTACGTACCTTCTGTTGAAGCTTCCTCTCCTGAAAAATCCCAGTTCAAAGCTTTCTCCTACTGAAACAATTGTGCTGCCATCTCTTAGTGATTCACTTGGAGCTAGGGTGTCTGCAGAATTGGAAAGCAGAATTATGGAGGAAAGGAAGGAGGAGATGAAAAGGAATATTACTGGTTTCATGGATGTTTGCTTCCTTTGTCGGCTCTATTCTTCCTTGGTAAATGTGATGAACAAATTTTTTTTATGAAATAAATGGGAATCCCTCCAAGCTGCCAATTTGGCTATTCTATTGGTTAGTCTTCGACTCTTATTTTTTTACTCCAAAAGTCAGATAGGGGTACGAAGATTGTGGATTATCTGCATTATTTTGTTCAGTGGATGAATTTCTCATGTGGAACTGGGATAGTTGGCCAAGGTGTCTAGAATAGCATGACTTTGAAATTTCGTCTTATGGTTTGACTCTAATTATTTCGAAAGCATTTTTAAGAAAATATTAAAAAAATTATTTATTATTCTACAAATTCTAGTTTATTAAATAGTATGTCAGGCAATTAATGGATAATTTACAGTTAGGGAGATTATGTATGCAATTGTACACATAAATGTTACCCATCATGTACTACTTCGTCCTGGATTCTTTAACACAAGTCATTTATTTACTTAATTTTGATTTGAATTTATTTATATTATTATTATTTGTTAGAAAAATTTTAAAAAATTTTAAATTTATAAATTATAATTTTTCATTTATTATTTATATATATATAAATATCATATGTCCATTTCAAAATATTGAAGATAAAAAATACAAATTAATTACTACAGAATATCATATGAATGGAGTAATCTAGTAATCTAATTTTATAAAATTCATTATGTACTAGAAAAAAATATGGTGCAAAAAAAATTAACAAAAAAGTAAAATGTTAACTTGGGATGCTTAAAAAGCCCAACCATGCTTTTAAATTTGGATAGTGCCGTTCAATATGTATCGGTACAGGGCTGGAGATGATACAGAACTATTGGATCAAACGTTGTCTTCTTTATGAGATTGTACTAGCTATATTATCTTAGTACCGGCCAAATATATATATTTTTTATATTTTTAGGTAAATTATATTTTAAGTATGTGTAATTGATTAATTTTATGACAAATATTTACTATTATTTGAAATAAAATTTTTACTTTAAATTTTTTAGGCATTAAAAATTATGGTTTTAATATACATAGTTTAATATTTATATAAAAAAAAACTCTTAATTAATCTACATACATATAACTCACACTTCAAACTTTTACAATCTCAAATTTAAATATGTTCTATGTGTTGATATGTTATATTTATATATTTTTTATCTTTATGTATATTTATACTCCCTCCGTCCCATATATTTTGCTCCATTTTTCTTTTTAGGCTGTCCCATAACCTTTACACCATTTCCATTTTAAGTAATTTTTTACAACTCATTTACCCTTATACCCCTAACTTAACCCATATCTCTCTCTTTCCCATCCGAACAGATTTCTCTCTCTCTCTCTCGTCCTAATTTCGATTCTGTCTCCGTCTCCGTCTCTGTTTCTCCCTTCCTCCCTCTCTCCCTCCGGCGTGCTTGCACAGCAATTCGTGACAGAGGCACGACCGACAAATGCTCGATCGACAGATGCGCGATCGACAATGGACTCGTAATCGACGACGGATGCGCGAGTGACAACGAACGTACGATCGGCGATGGATGCACATTCGACGACGGATGCGTGATGGAGCTTTGATTTGAGGCAAGAGGAACGAGAAGAAGACGAAGAGGCGCTGGATTGAAGCAGGGAGCCCGGCGCGAATGAGGACGGTGCGATCAAAGACGACGTGAAATCGATGCCAGCGAATCCAAAGGCCGACGTGAATCGATGCTGCGATCGAGGACGATGCGAATCGACGCCGATGAATCGACGACGTGAATGAGGACAGTGCGATTGAGGATGAATGCGAATCGAGGATGGCGAACTGATTCCGAGATTGAAGAGATGAATTGAGGACGGAGGGGGCTCGGGTGGGACTGTTAGGGTGGGTTTCGCCGTCGCACTCTCACCTCTTGCGCTCACCCTCGTCCACCGTCGCCGGACTTCGTCGCAGAAAAAGAAATGGCACAATTGGAAAATGCGTAAGAAATGGTAAAACACCTAAAACTACGTGAAAACTCAAATGTGCAAAATAAACGGGACAGAGGGAGTATATCTTAAATATTTAAAATTGGTATATCCAAAACGATACCATACAATACCGTTACCTTACTGTACCATTAAAAAAAGGGTACATAATCCAATATGCCTAGTTAATGTTTATTAGAGTTCCACGATTTATGTTTAATGTGTTAGTGTTGTGCCCAAAAAGCCAATCATGAGATGATTGTATTTTTGTACATTGAGTTATGATATTTTATTAAGGCATTAATCCAGCAATTATGTTTGTTGTTTTGTTTCTGCGTAACTTAACAAACATAATTGTAACCCTAGAATAATGATATTCTTAAACGTCCCTAGTCTAGTATTATTGTGAAGTGAGTTGCAATAATACATAATGACTAGTATATGTGAAGACTAATATGAGATATGTAGTCTACATATGGGTACAAGTTGGAGAACTTGTGTACTGGACCGAGCCTACATGAGAACACTTCATGGATCGTTATATGAGTGTCATAATTGATTCTCATAGTGATCATGGTATATATAGTCCTTCGACCTAAGATCATCAAGGTTCCCTACATGTGAGTCACATACTTTGATACTTTCCTTTGTTGCTCGTAACTGAGTGAACTTGAAGGAGGTCATTGAGTATGTCACATATCATGCGAAGGGATTTGTATGATCAAGATGGAATTTGTCCCTCTTATGTAACGAAAGTGATATCTTCGGGCCCTTTGATAGAGTGAGACTTAAAAAATGTATAGTCATGCTCGGATGGGTTGATATACGATATCAATATCATCAGTTTAAGTTAGTCTACTTGGTAATCAAGAAAGCAAAGATTGGGCTATACGAGAGTGACACATACCATGTCTTGTGCTTAGTTTTGATATCTTGGACAAAGGGACAATAGCATATATTGGTGATGATCATAAAGGTTTAGTCGAATCATCAACAATCTTGTCACTTGGGTAGCAATGATGTGTTGCTAGACACCGCTCACTGCTTATGATCATAAATGTGATTTATGATCATTGCCAGCGTGGTAAGAGCCTATTAGGTCGCACACATAGAGCTATTTGGGTCATTAGAGTGCATGGGCTAATTATTTGGGTTATGGTTTCACTTTAATTTCGTATTAATAATGGGCCCAAGAGTTGAGCCATTATTAAGCCCAAAATTAAATCCTAATTGGATTAGGGCTTTGAAACCCATTAGGCCTGAAAGTTGAGTCTCACTATAAATACAACTTCTAGTGAGAAATTCACAGGTCTCCTTGTTTTAGCCTCCCAAAAAGACAGCCGCACTCTTCTCTTGCAATTCCTTGGAGGACGCAAGCTAGCACTGTGAGCGCAAGAGAAACGCATCTGCCGGGACGTGGTGGAAGCGTGGTGATCCCGAGAGGCTATTGTGGATACCATAGAGAGCTTGAACACGTCAACTATTCAGGTTTTGTGATTCGACTCTACAGTTGAGTGAGAGAACTCAACCGAAAATTAAGTATGAAAATTTTCAAACATCCGGTTTACCCCGTTTCACTTGGATCCTGGAGGGTTTCGGTTAAATTCCGTTGCACTGTTTGGCTCCCGAAACCCAACATAATGGTGGTGTTTAGGTTAAATGTATATGTGGTCCCTAACCTTTAAATGTTGTTTCAAGTTTTTATCCCTAACATCCACTTTATTCCGCTCTCATCCCTGAAGTCAATAAAACCTTCCATTTTTGCCCTCTTTTGGAAGGAAAACGTTATTGTTGATGGAAAACTGTCACATTGGACCAAGATTATAGAAGAAACCCCAATTTTAACCCATTGAATGCTGATTCTTCCCTCATAAACCTAAACTTTTCCTATTTATCAATTTAGTCACCATCTCCATCTCTCTCATTTTCAAGCTCCTGCCGCACGTCCACCCCTTCCATCTTTGCTCCCGAACGGTCCTAGTCTGCCTCCTCCTTGACAATCTCTATGAACTTCCTTCTTTCCTCTCTCCCATTGCTCAATTGATTGATAAACATCTCTCATTTCTCTTCTCTTAACTTTTGATCGTTTCTCTCCCCCATTCATCGCTCATCTTCCCTGCTTTTTTTCTCGCCTTTTCTCGGTAATTTATGGCTCCAATTTCAGTTCTCGTTGTTCATTTTCCTCAATGCAACTTTCAGGTCTAAAATTTGAAACTGCTTTTAGTACAGGCTTTTAGGGAGGTTGGCTCTTTCGACTATCAGGATGGGTTCAGTATCATGTTCTGCTGCTACACTTAGTTTCACTTCGGCATCAGATCTCCAGCAGTGGCTTTCGTGGCCTCATGTTGAGAACCCTAAGGAGGACTCACTTAGCTATAAACTGAGGAGGGATTTCACTGTGACTGTGAGGCTGAGGAAGGTGAAGAAGCACGAGCGTCTGGCCAGGGGATCCGGATCCTAATGTGGAAGGTGGCATTCTGACCCATCTCTGGTACTCTTAAGTCTTTGAAAGAGAAACCGAAGCACATCATTTTGGATTTTGAAAAGCCCATTCTTGATTTTGAAACGGAAAATAGGGGCGAGTGCAATAGGAGCGGCGGCGGCCACGATGGTCTTATCCTAGGCGACGCCTGGCATGGGCGGCAGCTGGCCCTGAGGCGGAGGATTCCGGGGAGGAGTCAGACTCGAGGGAGGAGGCAGACGAGGACGTTTCGGGGGCAAAGGCAGAGGGGCTAGAGGCGCAGGAGGAGCTTGAAAATGAGAGAGATGGAAATGGTGGCCAAATTGATAAATGGAAAAAATTTTAGGGTTTATGGAGAGCAGAATCAATTTTCTAGGGGTTATTTTTATTTTTATATTTTTTTACTTAAAATCAATTTCATTTGAAAACTAATATTATGTAGATGCAATAATCAATTTAAAAGTAAATTTGTATAAAGTTGTTAAATTTTTATGAATTTTTCTTTTTTAATGCTTTAAACTAAAAAAATTCATAAAAATTTAGTAAAATTATGAAAATTATATTTTTAATAAATTATTGCGGCTACATAACATTAACTTTTAATTAAGATTAGTTCTGGGTAACAAAAATCTAAGAATAAGAATAAGTCATTTTAAAGATAATTGATTTAGGTTAAAATGAATTGTGTATTAGGTTGAGATATTTTTTTATCCACCATAACATTTTTCGTCTAAATAAATAAAAATGAAATGTTTTATGATGTTAGAAATAAAAGTGGACAGAGATAAAAGTTGAGCAACATATAAAGGTGGGTGACCACATATGCTTTTAATCCGGTGGGGTTTTGTTGAAAGTGATTCTAAATTGTATCTTTCATGTGTACCTGATTTAAATGAGAGTATTGCCCCCAGGAAAATAAAAAAAAAAAAATTATGTGATTGCGATTGTGGCTGTAGTTGCAGGAATTTGAGGGAATTTGCTTTATTTCGTCGCGCAGCAAAAGTTGACAAATGAATTCCCCACAGTTAGGAAGCGTCCCTTAAAAGCAACGAAGTTGGTGGTTTTGCTCCTTTTTTTGGCCTTTTCTTTTATTTTTTTTATAATGGTTAATTTCCCCTTCCTTTCCGTTTATTTCAAATTAAAAAAACAATAACATTAAATTCTAGGCTTTTCCCCGTCGAGTTAGCAAATTGATCCTTCTTGTATGTTCGAACTAGTTAATAGATTGTCAAAAAGCACATTTTAAGTTTTTTAATAATTAATATTCAAACCTCCAATTCTATCAGAAATTATTATAAAATTTTTGCAATTAGCGCGCACTGGAGAGCCTTTTGTGAACCACTAGGGAGACCCACCCCCTCCCAAATGTGAACTCATAATGTGAGTGCTCCAGTCAGCCGAAAACAAAAGGACGGGGGCTAAAAAAGATCATAGACTAATTCCTTGAGTACTATAAAAGATTTATAGAAGAAAAGCACATTTACCCAAATAGAATTCAAAACCCTCATCTCTTATTCTTTATGCATAAAAAATAGTTTAAGGCATATTTGTTGATTTAAGTGCAATATGACTTTACGTATATATGATACAATAATCTCAAATTCAATATTGTAATTGCTATATACTTATATTTCCCAAATTGTAAGCCTATTTAAGATTATTATATATATATATATATATTTTCATTGGAACACGTTACTTTAGTTTCAAACTTGTATAAAATACTTTATTTATATCAACCCATGATATTTTTTATACAATTTCTGTTAAATAAAAATATTATATTCATGAAATTTATACCAAGAGGAAAGTGGAGACAAAATCCCGATGATACGAATCTTACGACATTCAAGCGTATGATCTTAGTTAATTAGTTAATTAATTATCAGGTCTTTTCAGTTTTCACTAAGGTATATGGATAATATATCATATATCTATATCATAAATAATTTGCATTAGTGAGAGTGACCTATAATTGAATTGGTGTAACCTTCAAATCAGTTTAACCTATCCTTCGATTCCTAGTGACAAATTAGACAAGCTCAGTGATGCATCCGAGATTTTTTTTTAAATAAGGGTCGATAATTGACTCTAATTTTAGACGATATTTAATTGGAATATTTCCTTCATTATGTAGTTACAGCATACGTTACACATTGTGAAATGTTGGTATATTACCTAAAAGTATACCGTAAAATAAAATTGTGCTAATGCTTTGCGGTAAATAACATTTGCATAAACTATTAACGTGTTTTGTTCCAGAATATTGCCCGCAGTTTATTGAGCGATATAATTGTATGGCGCCAAATTTAATTACCAAAATACCTTGAAAAACATCATTCAAGTGATTGTTGGACAATATATTATTATTTATTTTTTTTGGTGCAAAGAGAATATACATATATTAAAAATAAAAGAGGCTCTCAGGGAGGGCTACAAAAGCTAGCAGCGGAGGGGTTACAAGAGGCAGTGGGGGAAATATATACACTGTTATTTTTCAAATAGGATTTGTTTTTGAGCAGAAAAACAAAAGTAAAAAAAAAACTGTATTTTAAAAAATGGCAAACCAACTGAAACCTTTTTTTTTTTTTTCTGAGTTATCATACTGGTGTGAAAAAGCCCTACCACTATAAAAATTCAGGGTTTTTGCAAAGTCAAAAATTGTAGCGAAATCGTACGTAGCAAACTGAAATTTGCTACCATTTAAGTCATCGCGAAAATTATGGCAAAAAGTAACGTGACAAAAGAAAATTGTGGCAATATCACAGCAATATCTGCAACGGCAGAGGGCTGAGGGACTAGGGGTGCCCGTGGTCCTAAGGGCGTAACCAGAAATTTTACTTGGGGTGTGACGTGAAATGAGTTATTAGCATGTATAAATTTACAATCATTAATAAAAAATATTAAATAATATTATATATAGACATAAAATTTGAAAATGTATAATAAGTAAGTTTATTTCAAAAGTTTACAGCTCAGAATTCATTAGACAGTTTACATATATAGACACATGGAATTCAAAAATTTATAATAATTAAGTTCAATTTATAGAGTAAAAATAGTTATTTGAATTTTCTATTAATTATAAAAAAATATTATACAAATTAAATTTATTTTATAACACTTATCGGATAATCGAAATTATGATCTAAAAAGTTGTTATCAAACACATACTTTGAGTTAACAAATTTCATGTAATGAAACCAAAATGAAACATTTTTTATAAATTTAGGACTAAAATAAAATGTTTTTAATATGTTTGGAAACAAAACAGAATGTTTAATAGGATAGGGACTAAAAGGAAATAATAACTAAAGAGTAAGGACTCTCACGTAATTTATTCAATGCCGAGAATTTGCTGGACTTGTCGTCTCGTGAGATGATTATCCAGGAAGTTCATGATTTTGGTAGCTATATGCGGCTGAGGATGGTACTTGTTATCTTTGATCTGGACTCCAAGGAATTCGATGGAAGTTTGACCAATGACCATCTTGCTCTGGGAGAGCATTACTCCATTATCTTTAACTATCTGGGCAAATTGAGCTAATAACTTCAAATGGGTACCTATACAAGGGGAAAACAATAAAATATCGTCAATATAAACAAGGGCCGACTGCAGTATCGGCTCGAAGATCTGGATCATGACCTTCTGGAACAATGAGGGTGCCGTCTTCAGACCAAAAGGAAGCATCGTCCATTGGTAATGGTGGTCTGGGATACAGAAGGCAGTTTTGTATTTGTCTGGAGGAGAGATTGACAGTTGCCAGAAGCCAGACTTAAGGTCAAACTTGGAGAAGACCTTGGCATTCGTCAGATTGGCGAAGAGAGTGTTTTTTCGTGGTAACGGAAACTTGACGTCAGCAATGAATTCATTTAGGGGCTTGTAATCAATGACAAGCCTGGGCTTTTTTCTTTTCTGTTCTGAATGTTTGTTGACGTAGAAGGCCTGCCAGGCCCACGAAGAGGTTGTGGGCTCAATGAGGTTTTGGGCCTTGAGCTCTTGTAGCTCTTGGATCGCCATCTTTTTCTCCTCTGGGCTCATTCCCGAATGGGTAGCCTTTGTTGGGTTAACATCCTCATTCTTCTTGAATGGAATTTCGATAAAGAACTTGGGATTCTTCTAAAAGGGAAGATGATGCTTCTGTTCAAACTCAGCATGTGACTCAGTACAGGATTGCTGGATGAGGGCTTGCATGATTGTGCCGTACACTGGGTCACTTTCAGTTTGTATTTGACTTGCTGAGAGAGTTTCTCCTTCAGTTGAGTAAAGTCTTGGAGTTGTTGTCCATGGAAGGAAAAACTTGTATAGCTGTAGACCTTTATCAGTCCATCTGTGAACTGATATCTTCTTGATAATGTCGAAACCAAGGATCATATCTCTGCCATGGTTATAACCAAATACAGTAGTAACTACGTACTTTGTAGGAGAGAACTTGATCCGAATTGGCCTACTTATCTTGGTGACATAGAAGACACCATTTGCAGCTCGGAATCTTTCATTGCAAGGTCGCCACATTTTGTCTGGAAGGAGGGAAGGATTGACAATGGTGTTTGTGGCACCAGTATCAAACAGAGCAATCACCGGGATTGGTTTTGCATATTTATCCACGAGAATGTTGATCTTGGCCTGGGGTATGATTTGAGCAACAAAAAGGGAGGACTGCATCGGGGAGATCTGTACTGTGTAGATTGAAGCTTTCTCTGGATCAGAATTAGACTCTGAGGAGTAAGCTTCAATAGCAAAAAGGCTAGATGCCTCATCTTCTGTTTCCGAGAAAATGGACTCCATGTCTTCATTGGAAAGATCAGCGCCAGTGACTTGGGAGATGGTGTACGCCATTTTCTTCTTTGACTTGTTGTTCTTCTTAGGACAGTCTTTGGCAAAGTGTCCTGGTTGTCCGCAGATGAAACAGCGTTTGAATTTGTTGCTATTCTTCTTGTATCGGAAGAAAATTTTTTCTTTCTTCTGAATCGTCCAGGGCGATCAGGAGAATAGATTCTTCATCTATGGTGCTTCTTCCGAGGAGTGTTGCAGTTACAAGCGCCTTTGTCTTTGCACTTGATTGTTAACTCAGGTTGCTGACATGCTTTATCAAGCAGGCTCTAGGACTGGTTGAAATTCTTGAAAAAGGAGTGAGTGTTGCACAGCTTCCTGAGGGCTATCATAAGAACTTGGTGGAGCTTACCAAAAGAATAATCTTTAAGAGCTTGTCCACTCTGCTGTATGATGCGAAGAGCTTCCTGGCCAATTGAATCTGGCACAGAATTTAAGTACGCCTGCTTCAGGTTGTTATCAGCTTCATAGCCGATGCAGATAAGGTAGAAGCGTCTGAGCATACTTTCATAGTGCTTCTCAAGATCTTTTCGGTTGTATGAGCAGCACTTCATTTTGAAGAATTCTTCTCTAGCTATATCCAGAAGAGCTTTTGGTTCACCAATGAATTCTTTGTATAGCTTGAGAACGAACTCTGTAGTTGTTGGTGTCTGGGCTAATTCAAGCTGGCGGTATTCTCCAATACTCATGAACCAGTGTTTGAGGATACCGGACATACCAGTAATGAAGGCACAGTTGACCTTCAGATGAGTAGCACCTTCTCGTTGTAATTGGGTGAGACACCAGGCATGAAATTCAAGAAACTTCTCATGCCACTTGGCTGTTGGAATTCCTTCAAGAGATAATATAACATTTAGTGAAGGAGGTTGCCAAACAGGGTCAAGATTTATCACCGGAGGGTCTTCATCCATTTGGACAAAGGGTTGTTGAGGAGGACCAGGTGGTGGTCCAGGAGGAGGTCCTGGCGGTGGAGCTGGAGGTGGTTGTTGCTGAGGCGGAGGTTGAGTTTGTTGTGTTCTAGCATCTGTTGTCGTTGACTCGGCTGGTTGAGCATGGCTAGTAGCTCCTTGGGCCATATAAACTTGAGCGTCAGAGGAAGAAGTTGAGAAGGAATCATCTTCTTCATATTCGCTTGAGGAAGTGAAGCTTAAGTCTTGTTGGGCCGCGTAGGCAGAAGGAGAACTAGGCTTCTGTATCTGTTGGTCAAGAAATCCAAGAATAGGATTGGACTGGACCATCCATGTCTGGTGTGAAGGTTCTTGGATCTTGATGGGCTTTTGAGGATAAGTTGGGCCTTTCTGTTTTCTATCTGGAATAGGAGTTTGGGCCGGAGTATAACTGGACCAGGTAGGAGAGCTGGGCCAAGTAGGTTGAGGCCTGGGAGGCTGATAGGATGGTTTAGAAAGGAGAGCTGGTAGAGGTTTAAAGATACCTCTAGAAGAAGGAGGAGGAGGATGGTAGGCTGGGCTTGGGCTTGTTCTGAATGGGTCAGGCGAATGGAATATTGAGGAAAAAGATTCAGGATACTTAGGCTGTTGTTGCTGGGCCTGAAGATGCCTGAGCTGTTCCTTTAAGTGTTGGATCTCCTGTTCTTGGGCCGTAGAGTTTTCATGTCGGGCTATAAGGCCAAGAATCTCCTGATGGAAGTAGTTGATCCGTTGCTGACACTGTGTTAATGGATCAATGATCATCTGACCTTAAATAAAAAAAAATATACTGAAGCCCCTTATTAATTATAAAACTTACAGATAGGTATCTAACTTTAATTTTTCTACAATTATATCACATATCCAAGTACCCAATAAATTTTTTTAAAATTTTAAGGGGGGCAATTGCCCCCTCCCGCCCCTGAATAGATACGCCCTGCGTGCCCCTAAATTTCTTGCAAATTATGTGTGTGTGTGTCTCTCTCTCTCTATATATATATGCATGTATGTATGTATGTTAAAATAAAGCTAAATAAACTGTATTATTTCTAATTTAATTTTTTAATATTTTAATATTTTTAAAATAAAGTCTGATTCCTCCTATTCTAAAATGCTAGCTTTACCCCTAGAATATCTACCAAAATTTTTTTCATGGTATGCAAAGATTGCCTCAATTTTGTCATGACAGTGTACTGCAATGATTTTGTCTCGATCTCCATTATGATAATATCTATTGTGGGAGCTGCGACAATTTATATCGTACCAACAAGTCATGATTACAATCAAGGCAAACCTTTTTTTAACAGTTTTTTGGTAAAATGATAATGTTTTGTTTAAATTAATATAGTATATTAATACACTCTAAAATAAGGAAGATAAATACAATCTAAAAAAAATACAAAATACATAATTAGAGGAGGTTATAATGGTCATTAAGGCCTTGCTTCAAGTCTAGAAGGGCCAGTCTCTCTTTCCTCTGCATTTTCCACAGCATGGATTATGGCTGAACAATAAAAATGCAGATAGAAGGAGATGAAGATGAAGCAGCGAGAACCGTAAGTGAAATTCCAGTGAAGGCCCAAAAAATGATTCACCCAATAGCAGCACTCTGCAGGCAGAGTTCACTGTGAATTGACAGACCATTAAAGAGCAGATTTCTGCACTGTGAATTGACGTCCAAGTGACTCTAGTGACTGCTATCGAGCAGTTAACAATGTGATGCTCAGCTCGTTTGTAGAACGAGAATCGGCCTTGGTGGATGAAGTATCTGTTTCGAAAACTTCCCTTTCGGTGAAGAAACCGGGCTCTTTAGCCTGAGGCATGCCAATCTCACTAGTAAGCATGAGCACCACAGTTGCCATCGTTGGCCTGTCCTCAGGATTTTGCTGCACACACAAGAGCCCCACATGGATTGATCTCAGGACTTGTTGTGGTTCAGTGCAGGTCTCAGCCAAATCTTCATCAACCAGCTCCATGGCCCTCCCTTCTCTATATAAGATCCAAGCCTAAGCAATTTTGAAGACAAATCTATGTCAGTGAATTTCAGTTTTGATTTTGGCTGTTGCAAGTTATTGGGTTTTAGAAAGTGATTCTGATCTTCTATCAAATCTAATGTTACTCTCTGGATACCTACATGACCGAGAAGGTTGTGCTTGTGGTCGGGGGTGGAGAATCCTCGGTTTCTCTTTCCACTGAGGATCTCTAAGACCAGCACACCAAAGCTAAAAACATCTGATTTTGTTGAGAAAAGGCCATCTATTTGATACTCTGGGGACATGTAGCCACTGCAAGAAATCATGTAGTAGTTAAATCAGTTTTAGGCAGGTGAAATGGACCTGGTAAAGATGGATCATTAAAGATAGGGGTCATACTATGTGCCAACCACCCTTTTTGTGTTTGCTGCCGTTTCATTCTCCCCAAAACTTCTTGCCATGCCAAAGTCAGATATTTTTGCATTCATCTCACGGTCTAGCAGTATATTGCTGGCCTTTAGGTCTCTATGAATGATTCTTAGTCTTGAATCTTGATGAAGGTAAAGAAGTCCTCTAGCGATCCCATTTATAATGTTGAAGCGCTTTGGCCAGTCGAGCAATTTTTGTCTATTAGGATCTGTCCATATTATGTCAGTAATCAATTTATCAGGCATATATCAAGGAACTGACTAGGTATGCCAATATGATATCTATATAGATTCATACCAAAAATAAAAAAGTCCAAGCTTTGGTTAGGCATCAATTCATAGATCAACATCTGTTCTCCATACTGAATACAGCACCCCAGAAGCTTCACCAGATTTCGATGCTGTAATTTGGCAATGTATGAGACTTCATTTGTGAATTCATCGAGCCCTTGCCTGGACTTCCCTGAAGGCCTCTTGACTGCTATTTCTTGTCCATCCCTTAGTACCCCCTGCAAAAGAGATAATAGAAATGCTTGTGAGATTGAGATAAATTTACCTTTTGTTTTTATTATTTGTTCTTGTAATACCTTGTAAACCGGACCATAACCACCCTCTCCAAGCTTGTTGCTCTCATAGAAGCTATCTGTAGCATCAATGATAGCATCCAGCTCGAACAAAGGTAAATCTAAATCTTTCTTCCTGTTTTCGTTCCTATGATAACTTGGCTCTACCATTGCACTCTGCCCTGTTGAAATGGATATAAAATTGGTTATAGCATTTGCATTTTGTGTGTCTCTTTACATAAACTTTTGAAGAGACCAGAACCATTCTTTGTTACCTGCTCTCTTTAGCTTCCTCCTCTTCAAAATGTGCCTAGTAAAGCATATGCCTAGGACAACTATGCAGAAGCTCAAAACAGGTATGACTATGAGCTTCACTTGCTTCCTCCCAGAATCTCCATTGTCTGTGTTTACACATTAAAAGCACACAGAATTAGGCCAAGTTGTTGGAAACATTAGTGCATCACTTTGCATTACTAACTGATGCTTATCTTTGTCAGGATGCTAACTAAATTTTCTCGTTTCTCTACTAAGCATGAGTGGCTAAAGAAAGATTGAAAAGTTCGTGATGAAATGGATTCCTATACGGGTTTGAAACAGATGGTAGAAGGTACATCATAAAAGGATGTGATTTCTTACCAATGTCTGAGGCAGCAAGCCTTATGTAGATGTCTTCTCCATTTTCTGCATACTCTCTGATATCAACCAGCTCATCCAACCATAACAAGCAACCGCTTCCACCTCCACTAACATTTAAATTTGCGTAAGCTGTGCATGAGCAATTCCTCAGGCAGACCCTTTCGCATTCTTTAAGGTCCATGGTTCTGTTGAACCAAGCTTTCGTTGTATCGGGTAGTTTTATGCTTTTTATTTTCTGGAAGCCCTGCCCTTTGCCACATTCAACTTCAGTCTTTCTAACACATCCACTGTTCCAATCACCCGTTGCCCATTCCCCAGGATTCCTCGGAACAAAGCCTCTCAGACATCCACAAGGCGGGGAGTTGTTAATGTTACAGCTTCCATAAGGTCCACACAGAGAATACCTATCACAGTTGTCCATCTGTGCTGTTAAGTAGAGGTTCCAGTCGCGAGTTCGGTCACTCCAAGTGACACGCTGAAGAATTCCTTCTGAGTTCAGTATCATCCTGGAAACAACTGAATTGTTAATCAACTGATACCTGTAGAAGACCTCATTCTCATTGTAAACAAACTCAAATGCATATATCTGGTTGCTCCTCAAACTCGGCATCCCACTAAACCTTTCACCATTCCAAGGACCAGACCGGAATTGTATAACCGAATTCCTTCTCAGCATTATCTGTGGATATCCACCAATCTCAAACCTGTTTGTGTACTCTCCTAGAGAAGGATCATGAGGGCTTCTCCAAGCTGTTAAGTAGTTATCATGCCCTGTGACCAAATTCCTCCCAAACTTAACTCCTGGCAAGAACGTGTCACCAATGTGATCGAAACTCTGCCACAAAACATTCTCTTCGCCATTACCATCCCCATCTCTGACAACCAAGTTCCCTGTGTCCAGAAGCTGAGCAACTGGACTGATTTGTCCTGTTGTTCCATGCAAGTCAGAAGACCATATGGTGCCATTTGTTCCATTTAAGACGACCAAAATTCCCCGGTCTGTCAACCTAAAGGTCCCGGATGAATTATCCAATGGGATCTCTCTGTTGGCTACCCAAACCACTGTTTCTGGTGATCTCCTGTACCATATGCCTACGTACCTTCTGTTGGAGCTTCCTCTCCTGAAAAATCCCAGTTCGAAGTTTTCTCCTGCTGAAACAATTGTGCTGCCATCTCTTAGTGATTCATTTGGAGCTAGAGTGTCTGCAGAATTGGAGAGCAGAACTGTGGAGGAAAGGAAGCAGGCGATGAAAAGGAATATTACTGGTCTCATCATGGATGTTTGTTTCCTTTGTTTTAAGCTGTCTCTTTTCTTCCCTGGCAAATGTGATGCACAAATTTATTTTTTTTTTATGAAATAAATGGGAATCCCTCCAGGCTGCGAATTTGACTATTCTATTTTTTTATTTTTTGGTTGGTAGGTTAGTGGGCCAAGTGTCTAGAAGAGCATGACTTTGAAAATTTTAGTCCTATGGTTTTATTTTATTTATTTCTGATTAAAAAAAAAAAGAAAGTAATTTTTTTTTTTGCAGACAATATTAAAAAAATTATTCTACAAATTTTAGTTTATTAAAAAGTATGTCAAACAGTTAAATTCTGTATGCAATTCTATACCTAATTGTTACCTGTCATATGCTACTCCTCATCCTGGATTCTTCAACACATTTCGCTTTTTTTTTAATTAAGTTTAACATTAATTTATTTATGTTATTATTTACTAGCAAAATTTTAAAAAAGAGAAATTATAAATTTTCATTTATCATCTGTACAGAACACGTAATTACATAAATTTTCATGGAAAAGTCAGATAAACTCTTACAGTTTCTAAATTATTGCCTTTTATTTTGTTATAGTTCATTTCCCCTTTCTTTCCTATAGTTGGCAAATTGATGCTTCTTTCATATGTTAAAACTAATCCATAAATGGTCAAAAAAGCACATTCTAAGTGGTTTAATATTCAAACCTCCAATTTCATGAGGAATTATTATAAAATTTACAAGCAGCGCACTAGAGTCTAGGGAGCCATCTACTAGCCTTTTTGAACACCAGGGAGACCTACCCACCCCAAAATGTGAACCCAGAAGAAATGAGTGCTCAGTCCGCCGAAAACAAAAGAATGGGAGCTAAAAAGATCATAAACTAATTCCTTTAGTACTATATAAAATTCATAGGAAAAAAAAAAGCACATTTACTCAAACAGATTTCCCAAATTTTAAGCCTATATTTTCATTGACACGTGTTGCTTTAATTTCAAATTTGTATAAAGTACTTTATTTATATTAATCCATGATATCTTCTATACAATTTCTGTTAAGCAAAAATATTATATTCATTGATCAAAAAAATATTATATTCATGAAATATTTCGATATTTCTTAACGTCCCAAAATGAAAAAAGTGAAGAGTGTTAAGTTTATACCAAGAGGAAAATTAACGGAGACAAAATCTGGATGATATGAATCTTACGATATTCAAGCGTATGATCTTAGTTAATTAGTTAATTAATCAGCAGGTCTTTTCAGCTAGCTTTCACTAAGGTATATGGATAATATATATATATATATATATATATATATATATATATATATATATATATAATTGAGCGACATAATTGTATGATGCCAAATTTAATTACCAAAATATCATGAAAAATACTCCCTCTATCTTGCAAAACTTGTTTCCTTTACTATTTACAGTAATTAATTCATAATTTTCTTTCTTTTAAAATTTTTTAATGAAAAATAAAATTTTTATATGAAAATAATACCTTAAAAACTTTAGTTTATAAATATAATTTTTTAAAATTTTTTACAATACAAGTTAATATGAATATATTTAAATAAAATTTTAGTCAAAATAGATAAAAGGGTCATTTTTTTCAAAACAGATGAAGCATTATTCAAGTGATTATTAGACAATATACTATGATTTCTCTTTTCTTTTCTTTTTTTCGGTGCAAAGAGAATGTACATATATTAAAAACAAAAGAGGCCCTCAGGGCGGGCTACAAAAACTGGCAGCGGTGGGGTTACAAGAGGCAATACAAGAAAATACGATTAGTTTTCAAATAAGATTTGTTTTGGACAGAAAAAGTAAAGTAAAAGAAAATTTGCATTTTAAAAAATGGGAAACCAACTGAACCTTTTTTTTTACCAGTTATCATACTAGCTATGTCTGTGAAGAAGCCCTACCACTACAAGAATCTCGAGCTTGTGTCATATCAAAAACCATAGCAAAATCATAGTAAACTTGGTTTGTTTATGATTTAAGTCATCGCAAAGAAATTGTGGTAAAAAGCACAGTAATATCAGCCATGCACGACTTTTTGTGTAACAGAGCTTGCCTCGATTTCATTATGACAATGGACTGCAATGATTTTGCTTTGGTGTCTAGTGCTACGATATCTATCATGGGAGCTTCAGCTGCTACAATTTATATCGTAAAAACTTGTCACAATTATAATCAAGGCAAACCTTTTTAACGTTTTTGTTAGTACAATGATAATGTTTTGTTTGAATTCATATATTACATTAATTATTATTATTATATTATAGAATAAGGAAGATAAATACAATCTAAATAAATACTAAATATATAATTAAAGGGAAAAAAAATTAAAATTCTAATCGGAACCTCACTGCTATGGCCATGGCGGTGATGGCCTATTGTTTTGTATTGCATGTTTGAACATCCTAACTTGTCTCTATTGTAATTTCAATTTTTTTTCAAACCAACGATCGATCACAAAAAATCTAAGAGCTTCAGGCCACTTTTTGTGGCAAATATATTTGTGGCGTAGCCTAGTTGCCGCGTCAAGACGCAAGGGAGGCCCAAGCCAAAGCTGCTGACCTTGCAATAAATTAAATTTGTCAAAAATCAACTTCATTTGACTTTGGTTGGTGGTCGAATGAATGATAGATTTATAAAGACTTCTAGGAATTTAATTTTGTAAAGATAATGTAATAGTTAGTAAATGATGTAAAGTTTTATTAAGATGTAATTAAATTAAATTACTGCGTAAAGTTTTGTAAAATCTACTTTATTTCACCAAAGAAAGAATTCACTTTTCTAAAATTGTTTTTAAGTGTAACACTATCCCTAAAATGAGTAAGTATAACTTGAATAGTACCAATAATGGATAAATGTCTTTAATAGTCCTCAACCTGTAGTTATATATATTTTTTCTTGATTAATTCCTAATTTATTAGTTGTTCTGTTTTGTCCTAAACTTATTAAAAATAGTTGATTTTGGTTTTCACTTAATAGACTTTTTTAATTTAGAATAACTGATTGATGCAGTGGCAGATCCAAATTTTTTTCGAATGGGGATCTATAACTAATTGTAATTTCATACGATATTTAAGTGATAATATTTCTCTTATCATGCAGTCGTGGTAATATGTTATATATAGCGAAATACTGATATATTGCATAAAAATATGGTAATGTTGTGCAATATTTTGCGGTAAATCACATTTGCATAAACTATCAACCTGTTTCGTTAATTTGACACAATATATTGCTCGCATTTTATTACATGATAATTGTATGGTACCAAATTTAATTACCACAATACCACAAACAAACTAGATGTAATTTATGAACATTGACCGAAAATCAACTTTATTTGTTTAATAGTTAAAAAGAACTAACATTCTTGAAGAAAAATCTGACAAAAAACTTTCATTTATAGTTCATTTGTCTAGCTTTATAAAATTAGAGATTATGGACATAGATTGGTCAGAAGGATAGTTATGCTTATATAGAATCAAAAGCCCTTCTTTAATCCCTAAATGTGTATGTTTTCACTCATTTTCCCCCTTTCACTTTTTTTGTCCCTAATTATCCCTTGAATTTTTCCATATGCTTGAAGATAAAAGAGCGTGGTGAAAACAATTTTGGATCAAATTTGAAAGAAATATAAAATTTTAGGGGCCAAAATAGGTTTTTAGCTAATAGATTAATTATTGTTTGTAGAAAGAACAGAGTGACTGTCACTCTTTATGTACCAAAATTTTCAAGAAATGTTATGAAATTTATGAAGGTCCATTATAGAATTAAAGGGGATTCAATTACTAAATTATGTACTTATAAATAATTATTTTGAAAAAAATAAGGGGTTCATGGACACCCTTTAGAACATATACATCATTTGATATTAAATTTTAAAATCATAATCTAAACTATTTGAGAATTTTCTCTTAACAAATTTAATTGTATACTCATTTTTTAAAAAGTGAGTAAATAATTATAATCATCTATTTATCCTCTTCATGAATCAAATTTATTGCATTCATAAATGAAAAGCCACCAATTTAAATTATCTACTGATTGTTAAAAAATTAATACATAATTTAAATTTATAAAAGCTAGTTAGTGATTATTTTAAATTAATATTTCAAAAGTTGATGTCACACCATTATTCTAGGTCAATGAATTTCATCTATTGAGGTTCTGAAATGAAACAATTTTTATAAGTTTAGAACCAAAACATAATAGATAATTGGAAAAGACTAAAAGAGAATGGTAATTAAAAGTTAGAGATTTTTTTATGAAATTTATCCTGCCAAGTATGATTTGGTGTTTCCAATAAAAACAAAAAAGAAGAAGAAGAATGGATCTGCAGTAACATTGGGCAAACAATGGGTCCCAAGGCCCATTTATACCAAAAGGCTCTAGCACTAAACCCGTTTAGGTGAATAAAAAGAGTCATAAAGCCCATTGGATCTATTTATTGGAAAAGTTAGCTTCCCATATCATATGCCCCAACTCTCAACTACGCTTATGAGTTCCTTTTCGAGTAACAATAAATAAATAAATAAATAAAGCACAGGCGATCACATTGTTTCTTTCGTCTCATCTTTTCAATTGGTATGTATTTGTCAGTTTCCTCCTTATTGCTTGGAAATAATTTATTTTGAAATTAGCATGAGTTTTTTTTTCCCTGCAGGAGGTTGAAGGAAAATATTTAACGCATAAAAAACGAATCAAATAAATAAATAATTGCCTTTTGCCGGCTTGAGCGGCCGGCTTGGTTTTGGGGCCACCCCTCCCTCAATGGTTTATCGATGTTCTAGCTCTTGATTTGTCCACTTCAACTCCTTACCTTCAAACCTCCCTGCAAAAAGATTTCTGAAACCTAGCAGACTAATCTGGTGCAAAGAAAGGGATCACCTAGCAATCTCCTCCACATTTATGGAAGCCAGTTCGAATTCGTAAGCTCTCTATAAGCCGTTGAAGTTCAAAGTTTTGGTCAACTATATAGTTGTTCAAAGAATTAGTCATTACACAAATACCTTTTTTGTTGCAGAAGTAACCACGGCAACAGCAATGATACAGCAGTTGATATCCCAGAAGATGATCTGGATCCTCATTGTTGCATCTACAGAGTTCCGAAAAGGCTTCGAGAAGTAAACCTAGATGCTTATGTGCCGCAATTGGTCTCAATTGGCCCTCTCCATCATGGGGAGAAGGAGCTGGCTAATATGGAGAAGCAGAAGAGGAGGTATCTGCAGAAATTCCAGAATCGAATGGCGACCAGTCGTCCTGACGCATTGGATCTTTTCCGGTCCTTCATTGGAGAGAAGGAGAGAGATATCCGGAATTGTTATGCCGAATTCCCGTCGAACGAAGGGTTTGAATCTCAGGCGTTTGTGGAGATGGTGCTCAACGATTCTGTGTTTGTCATTGAGCTATTCTTGAGGAACTTTGAGAAAGAGGAGAACGATTTCTTGCTCAACAAGCAATGGCTTGCCAAAGGTCTGTGGAGAGACTTGATACTTTTGGAGAACCAAATTCCATACTTTGTGATTGATGGTCTATACAAAATAGTTTTCCCTCCCGAAAACAATACCTTACCTTCATTTCTGAGGCTGGCTTGCTCATACATGAGGATTGACCCTAAAGAAATCTCTGGCGAAGAGACGATTAAGACATCTTACCGACATGGAGAGGCAAAGACTAGTTCGAAAGGTTAAGTCTATAAACGCTTCAATCTTGGTCTCCAAACAATACACAGAGAATTTATACAGTGCATCTGTATTGCATGAAGCTGGTGTAAAGTTTCAGGCCGTTCGAGATCCGAGCTTGTTGGACATCAAATTCGAGAACAGAAAGCTTCACATCCCGACCATCACATTTCTTCAGAGCTCAGAAGTTTACTTCCGAAATTTGATGGCATTGGAGCAATGCCACTACCAGGACGAAGCCTTCGTGTGTGGATATTTCGATTTCATGAACTACCTCATTAACAGTGAGCAAGATGTGAGGTTACTTGTGGGGAAAGGAATTGTTGTTAACACATTGGGGAGCCCTACAGCTGTGATAGATATGATTGACAAGCTTCGTAGAGGGATAGTTCAAGTTCCTCTTTATTATCGGAAAATGGGGAGGGATTTGAATAGGTTCCATGATGGGTTTTGGAACCGTAGCATGGCCAACTTGAGACATGTTTATTTCAGTAATCTTTGGAGAGGAACTGCAACTGTTGCTGCCTTCATTGTGGTGTTGCTCACCATTGTTCAAACTGGACTCGCAATTTTGGATCGAGTTCGCCCGACTGGTTGAGCTTTTGTACTTGTAATTGAAGCTACTCAAAACCCCTATAATTATAAATCTTTTGTTCTTTGTTTTGATGAAAAATTGTAATGAAGAGTTAGTTAACCCATGAGAAATATGTCAATAGTCGTGCATTTAGGTACATGACTAGCTCTTCTAATCATGCTTTGCATGTGTTCTAGTAAGTCCTTTAGAGCAATATTATATCTCGGACTATATTGGAGATCATAGCACATCATTGCAATAGATTGATCTAAGCTCTCCAATACAGTGGATTCTGTCTAACATTTTATCAAGACCATGTTCATATAGGACCTGGTTTGGCAAACAGGCACTAGATCCAAAAGGTTATTAAGGAAGTAAAAGTCCTACTTGAAATGAGATCTTATATTAGTTATACTTAGTAAGGCACGTGGATCGCATCTGATTTTATAAAAAAATAACCCCCACGCCATATCTAAGGTACGAAATATAATCCTACTTTTGATAACTACTTCGAATGCTTCTGAAGAACTAACTTGACCATCAGAGATCTCTAGATCATGATGTCCTTGTATGCAGGTTCTTTGTTCTTTGTTTACATTTAGCTGCATTTAAGAAGCCGGTTCACCCCATTGGTTGGTTCGCTATCAACATACATTATATAACACAAATGTTAATACTTTAACATATCAACAATGAAATCCTTAAGTTAGTGGTTAAGATCTACGATTGTTACAAACATTAATCTCACACTCCATTTGGCCTCTTTCCCACATCTTGAAAAAAAAAAAATTGAGTTGCACTTGTCATTATATGGACGGCTTATTGCAATTTTTGACCATCTACCTAACGACCATCGTGAATGGCTAATTTGAGTTCCGACGGCTCATCGGAAGCATAGGACCTCCCGGACACCGACGACACCAGTACATCATTCGCAAGCACCGGAAACTTTCTCGGAATCTCTGGCATCTGTTCAACGGCGGATCCGAGAAATCGGAGTGCTTCTCTTGCCGACGGCCTTCGCTTGGAATCAGGGTGAGCACACGACAGCCCGACAACAATCAACCGCTCTGCTTCTTCCCGGTCGAACACCTTCAGCTTTTTATCGACAGCCGACATGTGCAAATTCTTCTCATACAGATCCCAAATCCACTCCACCAAACTCATTTCAGACGACGATCTTTGTCCCGTCACGATTTCTAAGACCACAACCCCGAAGTCGAAAACATCTGCACTTTTTCCGGCTTCACCTTCCCAATCGACTTCACCTGAGAAGGCAAAGTCGCCTAGCTTGGCCTCGAAACTCGAATCAAGCATGACGTTGCTAGACCTGATACCGCCATGGACGACGGACCATTTCTCCATCTCAGTGCCCTCGTGAAGCTGGAGCAATCCACAGGCCACACCCAGCACGATCTTCAACCTCTTATACCAGTCAAGAGAGCTCTTGTCATGGAACAAGTGCGAATCCAGAGCACCATTCGCCACAAACTCGTACACAAGCAAGAGCTCCCCTTTCTCGTCTCCCCAACCAAGAAGTTGCACCAGATTTCGATGCTTCAGCTTCCTTATCGCCTCCACCTTGGCTTCGATCCCACACCTTGATGGCTTGACGACTCTCTTCACAGCAACCGGCATGTTCAGGATTGCTCTGTAAATCTTCCCGTCGCCCACCCTTCTCTCCTCCGAAAAATTATTGGTGGCGGAGGCGATAAATCGGTACGATATTGGTCCGTCGAGTGGATAGTTTATAATTGGCTCGGTTTCTTCTGCCGTCATTTGTTCTTTCTTCCTTCGCTTCCGTCTCTGCATTTCACGATAACCAAATATGGTAACAATCACTAGCAGAAGGCAGAGAATCGGCAGCAGAATTTCTAGAAGCAACTTATTCTGCCGTCCTCCTCCTCCGTTGCCTCCGCCACTTGGGTCAACGTCTCCATCAAAAGTCGAGTTGAATTCCCAATGCTTAATCACATGCCGCTCTGCGACGTTACTTGTCGTGGCCGAAAATCCGACGATGGAGAATTCGGAAAGGATTCCTTTAAGATCGACTTGGTGGGAAATGCTTGAATTCTCTTGAGAATTGGTTGTTGTCAAGTATTTCCAGGAAACAGTCAGATTTTTGGTGGAAGCTCTATAAGTTATCAGAACCTCCGCGTCGTCATCTCCATGGAAGGTGACGTTCCACGGCGTGTACACGGCAGAAGCAACGGACCTTGGGTTGATTCCGACATGGGGGCCAACTCCAGCAGGATCCCATTCTGGGTTTTCGAAAGTGTCGAACTCAACGTGGAGTATCTGATTCGAGTTCAGATCGCTGGTGGTGGTGTTGTAAAGACCCAGGCATCCGCCCATGGAATTGGGAGGGATCACGAATCCGGTCGGAGCAAAGAAGAAGGCGAGGCCGCTTCCGAACTGAGCTCGCCCTTGCGTGTCGACGAAGAAAGTGAAGCGGCAGCTGAAATCGGTGACCTTGTTGCTCCGGGAGTCCCATAGCTGGACAGGGTGGGCGTAGGTGGCCCAACCGACACGAGCGAGGTAATTGACTTTGTTAGTGAGCTCCACCGCACCAACCACAGGGGCAGCGTCTCCAGTGTAGAGGATAGTTTCATCTTTCGGGTCGAATCGGTCAAATCGGAAGCTAACGGGGGAAGAGAAAGGAAGGAGGAGGAGAAATGAGATGGGAAGACGCCAAGCTCGAACTATGTTCATGCTAGACAAGATGCAAAGGATAGTCTTTTTAATGAACATGAAAAACCGAAACTTGAAAGCAATTAATATATAGCCCTTACGCAACCATTAATTTAATCATCGAAGTTTTTGGCTCATTTGTTAACATCAAAGGAACCTCAAAGGCAAGATACATACCCCAGTTGAGGCCATTGATGTGAAAGCCAGACTGGACCGGCCGGTTGAATTGGTCTAGCCGTGAACCGAACGTCACAATAGCTCGGTCACCGATCCATTTGTTGTTTGGTCAAAAACCGGTCAAACCCGGGAAAAAAAACCATTGAGCCGGTAAATCGTCAAACCGACAGTTTGAAAAAAAGATAAGAATTGTAAAAACTCAAAAAATAAAAATAAAATAAAATTGAAAAACTTGAAGAAATTGACCTTTACCTTAACAAAACTAAAATAGCAGAAGGAATAAATCTAATAAGCCCATCAACAAAACTTGAGCGCACCGCAAAAAATGCCTTCGATCCATCAACACTTTGACCTAAGTGACCTACAATTCTTTTGCTGCCTATAATTCCTCAACACTTTGCCTTGTCTACCCTTGTAATTCCTCCAATTTGTACTACGATCTGTTTCCCTTAGCCCCAATTCCTCAATTGAGAGAGAGTTTAACATGTGTGTGGCGAACAAGAGATAGAGAATAAGAAAGATAGTAAGAATAGAAACTTGAAGGGAACAGAGAATAGGAAAAATTTGAACGAAAGAACTTAAAAGGAGGAGACTTGAAGGCAGTGGCGGAACTAGGATTTTTTGTTCAGAGGGGTGAGCCTGGAGGAGAGTCGACTAAGCCCAGAGGAGAGGAACGGAATCGCGGCGAGGCAAAATTGGAGATTGGGACTAAGTCGTACTAATTCAAAGATTAGGATGCAACTCGTACAATTTGAAAAATTTGGAGGACTAATGGTGCATTCAGGCCATGTTCGAATATCTGTTTAAGACTAGAGGGAATAATTACTCATTTGGTCACTACTTTCTTTAGCGCCCACGTCATTACCCCCTATCTTCATATTCTTCCATTATTTTCAAGGGTCAAAAATACATTTCCAGTTCCTAATGTATCTTGAATTAGCCAATTAAGTACCTATATTTAAAATTTTTCAAAATTTCCCGCCTGGGGAGGGGGGGGGGGGGGTTACGGCACCCCCTGCCCCTACATAGGTCCACCCCTACTTGAAAGTGGGAAGATAATGGTTTCACATTGCTATCTGTAAAAGAGAGAAAAGAAGTGTGCGGCGGAATTAGGTTAGGTTTGTATTGTGATAGAATTTATAGTAGGTAAAATGTCAGTTTAGTCCTTGTATTCTATGCATCTTTTTCTTTAACTCCTATATTTTTGTTTTTAACAATAAAGTCACTCCTGATTCTTAAAATATGAAAACAAGTGTCTTTGATCTGATGGCTCAACTGGTTAAACAGGTTAAACCATAACCTGAAACTCTTAACAGTTTCAGGAACAATTTAGGTTTTGAAACATTAGTTGAGGCACAACATAGGCACTTTCATGCACAAACTCGTTAAAAAGTTGTGTAAATGCAGCTTGATACCCTTCAAGTTTCTTGGGCAGACAACTTACCCCTTCAGACTTTCCTTGTAACTCCTCATACCCTACTTACCACCTCAAACTTTAACTGCCAAAATTTTTACTCATTTGATTAATACCAAGAGTGAGCATTATTAAGATAAAATCAAAAGACCAATAATTGGGTAAAATGGTTCGGTTTTTTTTTTTATTCGGTAGGTTTGGACCAAAACTAAATCTCAAGTTTGATTATCGGATTGATTATTAAATAATATATTTGAAATCGAATTTGAATAAATTTTATAAAAAACAAATACCAATTAAATCATTATATTCGGATCGATTCCAAACTAAATCAAACGAATGCTCAGCCCTTATTAACAGCAAAGGAAACTTCCTTCCAGTTTCATTTTTGCAAAAACTTCCAAATCAGCTACAATTCATATGTCCATATCTAAATTTATAATTTTCACTAACAATAGACCATTTTTGAATTAAATATTGATCTAGCAATGATAATGTTTGGCTCAATATCCTATATAAAAATAATCTAGTTATTCATTCTATATAATATGAACAATAGGTAAAATTCATTTGTTCCCTAACCTTTTTGTGATGTCCAAAGCAGGTGTCTAAACTTCATTTTTGTCATCTTAAAGTCCATAACATCTATATTTTTGCCTAGATCATGGTCATTTTGTCATTTTCAAGGTTAATTTTAATGGAATTTCTGTGGCAAATGCTAATATTGATCCTACATTTTCTTATTCCAATTCAAATCACCCTCAAACTAGTAAATTTATCACTAAAACCATCATCTCCTCGTTTATCTTTCTCTCACCATCTCCTGCTGCCAACATCCTAACCTATTACTGCCCCGGACGACTCATTTCCTTCCCCCTATCATTTCCCTTCCCATTCACCTCTGGTTAACCTCTCTGGTGGCAGCAATGCCTCCAGATCACAGAACCTTAGACGGCTTGATAGCACGAACATGAGGATTACTATCAACTTGCTCCTCCTCCATGATTCCCTGCATTTTTAAATTAGACACAAAACTAGAACCCCAATTTCTCAGGTTCAGAAAGAACAAAAGGACAAAAATCTTTCAGAACCATATGGATGATTGTTTTGACTCTTCATTTCTAATTTCTTCTGAACTAAGCTGAAAGGGAAAAGCTTAAACACAGAAAAGGAAGATGAAATCACTGGCAAGAGATAAACAAACCTAAGCTAAAATAAAGAAAGGCAAAGAGGAGGCACAAATATCAAATTTGCAATACCCAGAATGAGAATCAAGTCATTCATTAAAGAAACAAACCAACATTGCAAGCACACAAGAAGATGAACAAATCTAGAGATTTATATTGAAAGAGAGAATGGCAAATTCCGTAAATTACTCACAATTTTGGTCCGATTTGCCAGTTGGAGGCTATACTATTTGCCTTATCAAGCTCAAGTCGTGTCTGTATTGGTTTGTATCTCGATACATTTCTGTTGCATCTTTTTTGCCTCCTTCCCCTGTTTGCTACTTAAAATCGGCTGCAGGCGAAGTGTGCCGGGCAGTGGACAACATCAACAGTGTGACCCAAGATCTTGAAGGAGACAGTGGCATGAGACTGTGCTGTGAGGCTGTAGATCTTGTCCGGGCAAATCTATTTGAGCCAGCAACAGGGTGAGGAGGCGTCCGTGAGATCGCCGTAGTCTCCAACCTCTGATCGGACTCTGTCCGTGACTGCTGTGGCGGTTAGCAGAAGGCTAGGCCCGTTCCTTTGGGCTTCTCAGTGTAGGCTGGGCGGCAACCTGAGTGGATTCTCCGACCATAGCCGTTAACCTTCGCTGGTAGGCAAACCAGTTTTTAAAATTCCACAGGGTTGTTGCCATGAATTGTAGCGAGTATTGAGGAGGAGAAATGCTTAAGTTAAAAGGGGTGAAAGAATGTGTGTTAAATTTATAGAATTAAGGGTGCTTTTAATGGAAGGAAGAAACCATAGAGATCAAAATTGACATTTTTACTGAGATACCATTAAAGTTAATCATGAAATTAATGGATGCACCACGACTGAGACAAAAAAGGAGAGATTAAGGATTTTAAAATGACAAAATGAAAGTTAGGGAGCTGTTTAAAATAACGCAAAAAGGTTAAAGACCACAGACGAATTTTACTCTATGAACAATATACAATGCAAAATTAGGTAAAAAGGTAATATTTATAAAACAACAAAGTAAATGAAAGTTGTGTGTGATAAGCTTTATAAAAATTATATGAATTACTCCATAATTAAAAACTTAATGGAAGTGATTTTTTTTTTTTTTTGCAGGATAACTACTAGTTTAATTATCTATTCCTTTTTAGGAATGGTGACTAGAAAAGATGAAAGGGAAAAGTTCTTTTTTCTTTTTTGTTCTTAACTAGAAGAGAACAAAATAGGTTGATTTACAACATATAAGGATAGAAAGAATATATTTAATTATCAATTATTTTCTCTAAGTCTTTATTGTGTTACAACATACCATCGATTGAAAAATTGTGGGCCTAAAGTCACTTTGAACACATGAATTGGAGTAAATCAGACACTTTGGCCCTTACTAAATAGTTATCCCCCCCCCCCCCCCCCCCTAAAAAAGAAAAAAAATAACTTGTTGTAGTGACACAGAGCTTGCCCTACTGACTTAACAACCCAAAAATAATGATATTTTAGCAACCCTTAATTTGTGTATTTCAAAATAATCATTTCAGGTATTGAGTTATGTTTTTGTGTAGGTCAATGACTACTATTATACTTTATTTTATTTTATTTTTTTTGCTGAAACTTTTTTCTTATAATTTTCACTTTAGTTTTTTCGTATGATTAGTTAGTTTGCATTTCCCTCATAATTACTTAATTTATAACTAAAAAACATAATTGGATTTGGCTTAATTGACCTAAATAATAATCATAAAGACTCAAATCCATAACCTATCAATGGAACACTCATGCATATTACATAAGCTATTATTTGGTAATAGGATAGGTCCTAGTGTGCATACAATTTTCCATATTTATCTTCTATTAGATCCCTTTATGTGCCCACATCCTCCTTAGGTCAAGTTCCACACCAATGGCAACCCTTCAAATCTATTCTCCTGTTATGTACCCAACATCCTTGCTGAGTAGGTTCGACACTAGTGGTAACCTTTTGGATTTACTTGCACGCCTTGAAAATGGCCTCTCAGGTTACTTGTCAAATAGCAAGTAAACATGCCCTTACAGGTGGATCAAGCATAGTAGACAATGTATTTAAGTTACACAATGCCCCTCATGTGTCACATTTATTACAATCCTTAGTTGGCTATAATACCATTTGTAAAGGTCTAAGTACAAAAACAATTAATGCTTGAATTCTCTTGAAAATGAATGGTCATTAAGTGTTTTCAAAAGACAGTCAAGTTTAGTTAGACGTTTTATAAGTTATGAGAACATCCACATTATCATCTCTACGGAAGGTAAAGTTACACGGGGTGTACACCATCAAAGCAATGGATATTGGCTTGATTCCAACATGGGGCCCAACTTGGGTAGACCCAGCTTTCAAGGTTTTTGAAAATGTAAAACTCAAAATCAATAAAGATGACTAACAAAATCAATTAGCTCACTATATAGAAGAGAAAGGATGAAACAAGAGAAATAAGATAGGAAGAAACAAAGCCTGAGCTATGTATGTTCATGCTCTATAGGATGGTCATATATTTTGCAAAGAGATCAGTGCTTCCTTTGTATTTTTCTTTTTTTTTTTCCACGTTATATGTCTCACTAAAAAAGTTAGGTTTTTCTTATGGCCACAACTGTCACTTAATCGTAACAAAACCAAATCTGCAACATTTAAAATCATCAAAGAAAATGTAAAAAAATTCTTGTGTTGCAAAATCAAATCATCATTGAATTTAGGCATTGTTATGAAAATTTGAATCATCCAACATATTATAGAAAAATTATGCATTTGGATTAGGCAACTCTCATCTCATTTTACTCATATCAAATACATTATCATTATTAGCACTACCCCTATCATCATTATAGTAATCGATAATGTTTCACAATTTTTGAAGCCTATATTACTTGATATCGGTTTAATTGATTCCAAAATCATTTGCTAATATAAATTTTGGCCACTTAATTTACTAACAACTTCACTATTACCACAGTATGTATAATTTCTACTTGATGATCCTAAATAGTCGTGTTTGTTATTTGTTTTATAGATCATTTGTACTCATCATTCTCCATGAAAATCCTATACATAATAGTTCGGTGTAAAGCCACTTCAATATAAATGTTGTCTAATTTTAACTTCTCTTCTAGAATATATATTATTACATTTCTGTTTGGACATTTGATCATGTTTGATTTCATTCTACTATAACCAAACTGAAGGAACACATTAACACATTCCATGAATACATGATTCATATGCCTCGATGTATTTGCCATCTGGTACATCCAATCACACCTGTTTGCATCCATTTGATTTTCTCTCAAAATTCTAAATAAATATTCCCTAAAACTTTCAAAAGATATGTAAACTTTTAAAGTATAACTTCACGGTAACAAATTATATATAAATGTCATGTATGCATATTAACTATTTTCTATAAGTTAATGATCATACATTGTTCAAAGTTACATAAGTAAATATTGCATTCAACTGTAGCATTTCTATTGTATTCTTTGTAAATTCAGCAATATCTGCTCTTAATTCCTGTCGTTAAGGTTTTTTAATATTACAAGTACATCGAGAAATGTCTTAAGAGAAATTCAAATTGTACCATAACTTTCTCACAATTAATGGAAAATTTAAATTATCAATTTTTCTTCATTGTATATCAAGTTTTTATGATTGTTTAGGATTACGAACCAATATGCAATGAATCATAAAAGTGAGACAAATTTACAATGAGAATGAAATTGATTTGCAATGAGAATGAAAGGTCTAGAACCATTGTTACTATTTGCAATGGGAATTAAAGTTTGAGATCAATTAATGAAAATTTAAACTATTAGTTTTTCTTCATTGTATATCAAGTTTTTATGATTACGTAGGGTTAGGAACAAAAATGTATTGAATTATAAAAGTCTGAGACCAATTTCCAATAAAATGAAGGCTAAAAATTGATTTGCAATGGGAATTGAAAATTTGGAACCATTGTTACTATTTACCCTATTTATCTGTGAAGTTCTTGTGAAAGAAGAATAACCTTGTTTACAATTTTTTATCAAAATGAATTTTATAAATGAAAGTCAGGAAATCTTGGTGCTGCTAAATTTACGAAGAATATGTAAATCTAAGTACATTTCTATTTCATGAAAAAATTCTTTGCATAATAATTAGAAATTTACATTGTACCAAAAAAATAAAATTAAATTAAGTTCTCACAAGATGTGTAAGTTTGTTTTACTCATTTGTCATTAATTGCAAAACTCATAGTTTAACATCGAAGGAAACTTCCTTTCAATTTTATTTTGCCAACACCTTCCCAGTCAGTTATAATTCAAATATGCATATCAAAATGGGAGGTTTTTTAGGTTCACTTATTGGACATACATCAAACTTATCAAGTTCAGATAATTGTAATTTCAAAATTAAATAATAGAATTTTACGATTAGATAAGTATAACCTAAAGTGGAAACAGTATAGTGATGTTTTACTTGTCCATTAAGGTTACGATTGTCCAATCCTAGATTAGTTTGTTTGATCCTAAGTTACCATTATTTGAATTCAATTCATTAATTTTATGTATGTTCATAGCTACTGTTCCTTAAAGGCAAAAAGAAAAAATTTTCTATATTTCCTTGAAAATTTTTATTGACTTTCTACTCTTTAGGGTATCTAAAGTAAGCAAGCAGGATAAGGTAGCTAGAGAATTGATCTTTTAGAAAATTAGCTAACAGCCCAAAACTTAGAAACAACGCTGTAAATTTAATGGACTAGATCAAGGATCTTATTGAAAAGCCCAATTATTTTTTTTGTAGGAGTATATCCATTTTTTTCCCTCAATTCAATGTCATTTATCTTGCTCTTTAATTATATTATACACTTTTCAATTTTCAAACACAACCCTCCATATTTTTTTTGTCATTCTTGGGGCAAAAGAAAGTGGTTTAGGCCAATAGATAATCTACAAATATTTCACCACAATACAAGGGATTATAAGCGACATTTTTTAAGACCTTTGTTGGCGTTTAAAAATGCTGGAATATCTTTATTGACAATTTAGGAAACACTGGAAAAAAAAAAAAAGCAACCTACGAACACATTAGTAAAAGTTATAGGTATTTCCTGCATTTTATAAATGCAAGTAAAACTCTATAATCAGTGATGCTTTTTGTTAAAAAAATGCTGGTAGAATACCATATTCAATGAAATTTTTGTCCAAAAAATGTCACCATTGTACTATATTCAATAGCTTTTTCTATGAAAAATAGTCAGCAATGTACCTAATATGTCAAATTTTTCCCAACTTTTTGGAGCAAAATGTAACTATTACAGGGTAGACAAAATATTAAATTTTCCCTTTTCAACCTATCATTGCCCACCTGTTTCTTAATATTAGACCAAAAAACCTATATTACTATTATCAATACAAATTGCAACAAATTCATATATATAGAAATTCTAGATATAAGAATATGATTTTTTCAGTGTTATATTCATGCCAATTCCTACTAAGAAATCCAGAAATCTACTAAGAAATAAAAGTAGAACTACAAGTTGTACCTTTACAAGTATATATTCATCTTCAAAAGCTGCATAAGTACTGCCAAATCCCATTGCATCAATACCTAACATACAAAAATTAGGAAAAGTCAAGCAAATAGATCAAGACAAACAATGATGCTCTAAAAGCTCAGAGCTTTTCACCTTGCTAAAAGAATAGCAATAATAAGTTCCAAATAACATTATTATAACTCCTTTCATATTAAACTAATATAAGTATTAAATGACTCAATTTGACAGTAATAAGTACATAAACCACAGTAAAAGTAACAAACAAACTCGAATGCTAACTCTTAATGGTAAGAGCATAAGCCATTAACAATTACTTTAATAGGTAACAAACTCTTAATGGTAGGAGCATAAACTATTAACAGTAACAAACTCAAATGCTAACTCTTTCCAATCAAATTAACATCATCAACCCACAAGTACATTTATTATTTTCCTAGCCATTATCATGACAACACACAACCACAAGATCCTATAAATGGCAGGAGACATTCAACGTATTACCTAGTGCAACAAAAACTATTATATACAAGGAAAACATGCAAGTAATAAAACCCTCTTCTATAAACCCTATCCTATACATATGTTAATCATACATTTAGTGGAAAAGGGGATTTACCTTGAAGCTGCTTGTTATTTACTCATCTACATGAAACATCCTCTTTTGCTAAGCCTTTTTCTTCTTCTAATAAAATAGAATGCAAGAATAAATTATCTTATATTTAATGTGAACATAAAAATAAATAAGTAGTTCAAGTTTAACCTTTTGTAGAAGTAGAGCCACTTGTTAATCCAACTTTTCCAAAAAATCATTTTTTTTCTTTACTTGTTTCTCTAAGTTTTCAACACAATCATCTTTCTCCTTCATTATACATCTCATTTCTTGCTTTTCACTTTGAAGATGTTGTATCTTCACAGAATTAGCATGGGTAGCATGTGATCAAGAAGTTGCCCCATAATATGAAGAAGGAATTGTGCCCTTACCCATGCCTCTAACATGACGGGGTAATCCTTGCCCATAATTTCTACAATAATGGAATCTTTGAAGGCCGCCGGCTCTACCTCTGTTCATTCTTCTCTTTTTACTTTTTCATCCAGCTTTTGTTTTGCTTTAACCTATTAAACCAAAAAAATCAGGTTCAACATTATTACATGAGAATAAAAAACACAACTCAAACTCAAGTAGCCTCAGCAATAAAAAGAGCACAAACTTACATAAAACTGCTTAGTTTCATCATTCATGAACTTTCCACCATTATGCATGTGTAGTTGGGCTAGCAATAAAATAAACTTACCTCAACAATAAAGAAAAATTTACATTTTTTTTTAAATTGTCAAGCTTAGAAAATTTTGTAGATGTATTTTATAAAACTAGTTTGGCTTAAATAAATCTTCACTAGCATTTTTTTAAAGTTATATTGCCTATGTACCTTTTTGTTGTAGTGTTTATGGTTGGTGGTGCTTGACAGAGGTCTTTAGGAATAAAAGCTACGACGATGACTTTTGATTAGAGCTAATGCCTCTTTGACACTTCATGACAGCCATATTTGGAAGAATTGTGTTGATTTTTGAAGCTGAGCTAACAGTTGTTCACAAAGTAGTGCAGTTAACTTTATTGATTTCCGTACGTAATATTAACACGTTAGGTTATTTTTCTCATTTATTGACTGCGGCTCTCAACACACCTTTGATAGATTTGTTCATAACCTCTTGTTATTGATGGACTCCTTAGATTTTGACATGTTAGTTATGGTGTTTCACCAACATGTGACTCTAGCTCACAAAGCTAGTGTATTATTACCTTATTTCTTTTCTTTTTAGTTTGTTGTTCTGATTATTGAAAAAATGTTATTTACTTCAGCTCTTTTCTTTTTCTAATCCATGCCTTCCATTTTTCTTACTAATGATATTCTTTGGTTTTTTGCTAATATTTCTTTTCACTTTTATGAAGTTTTTTCATTTGTTTTTTTAGGACATTCATAGCAATAAGTTGCACATGGGCTTGTGGCATGTCTTGACCTTGACTTGAACTAACATTCCTCATTCCTATAATTTATTATGTGGAACAAAAAAAATATTTATCATTTTTTTATTTACTACCTCTATTGCATTATAATATATAGTGGCAATTTTCACTCATAATCATCAATGATCAAAATGCATGTATGATCTTTCACAATACATAATGAAAAGGTAATTAGGGGTAAAAAAAATCATCGAGAACAACCAGCCAAAATGCCTTAATTTTGATTTATTGATTTTCATTTATGGAGCAATTACATGATCTTAAATCCAAAACTGATCAAGCAGAATCTGGCCAAAACAATACATCTACCATCGATCTCAATTTTTAAGAATTCCATCAATTCCCAATGCCCACCACCAATTAAAAAAAATAGATCATCTCTTTTACTTACGGCAAACAGTACAACAATTCAGATGATTATATGTTTTTATCTGATATTAAACTTTGAGAATAGGCTGAAAATGGTTTTCTCAATCTTTAAGTTAAAAATACCTCACATATCTGTTGTCCAACTTATACATATAACAATCGACCAGAGTTGGTAGTTATTAGCATAAGGCCCGAAGTTCATACAAAAACATAACGAAGTCTTCAGCATTGTTCCTACTGCTACTCTACGCATGGATATTTTCTCATGAGTATGTCAATCTTTATACCATTAGATTTTTGCATCTTTCTCTTGTATATATTTGTCTCAATCGATCATAAATGACCAACGGGCAATTCAATACAGTCTGCCGCAAAGTCACCATGATGCCAAAGGAGGATTACTAGATGCAAACTGCTTATGAAACTTGGACAAGTCCTAAGCTCAAATGCCACCTGCAAGTCCATAAAGCTTGAGCAATCACATGAAGCTCTGGCACTCCATTCAACCTTGGGCCTACACGAGAGTATCCTATATCAGTATCAATCATATTTAAAGTGGAAACCATTGGCTTTGATACATGGGAGCTACTTGCACTAATCAAATGCCCTATAAAAACTTAAATTTCTCACTGCACCCTCTGGGAAAGGCTTGATTATGTCACCGATGACAAACGTTGATGATGAATCTGTACCATCCATCATTATGGTTCTCACATAGAACCCACTGGCATAGATGGTGCAGATTCATCACTGATGCCTATCTACCATCAGTGACAATATAATTTTCCCTTTTGAAATATCCAGGTCTATAGAACCAATATATAATGCTTTCCTTTTGCTGTAGGTGTTGACACAATGCCTTGGGTTGTCCTTAAAAAATGTGAAGACTATAAGAATATTGGATCCTACAAAGATGACTATTTTGCTTCCACAATTAGATTTAACCAATGCACAAAGGATTCCTATGCTCAGTGTGATGTAGATTTTGCAATTTGTGATGTTGACAAAATGGGCATGGATTTTGGAAATCCGAAATGTTATTGCCGCTTGAAGGAAAAAAATGAAGAACAAATTATCGATCTTCTACACCTTTATATACATATGCAACTAATTTTGTTGCTTAGATAATAAATTGGCTTGTTCTGCTTTTGTCTTATCAATGTCTAATGTGGGTTGGCCTATAAAGTGTAACAGATATAGTTGTGTTAGCTTTGTGCTAGCTTTGTTGTGTTTAATGTTGTCCACTAGTTTTTTTTTATGGTATCTAAAATTTGTGAGTTTGGTTTGCTATTTTTTTTGTTGTAGGCTTGATGGTTTTGGTAGAGTTTGTTACCTACAGGTTGTTAGGCATGCCCAATATGCTAAAGAAAGTCCTAGAGTTCAAGCATCTTGATGTTAAGATCTTAGAAAGTGGACAAAAAAGTCCCTGCACCTTAGCCCAAGCGGGCAGGGTAGACCCACACCTTAGCTTCAATTGAAGGGCAGACCCACACCTCAGCCCAAGCGGCAAGGACTCCTGCTTTATCATGGAGAAGGCCAGAGTTCAAGACACCCCTTTTCTTTCTTAACTCCTTGAAAACCTTCAACTTTATTAGTGTAAAATTTGTGAATACAAAAAAAATGAAGAAATAAATAAAAGTTGGAAAAAAAAATGAGTTTCTTACAATTCACTAAAACTATTTTGGTTTGTTTTTTCTGTCTAACCTTGCCACTATATATCACTCCCAATTTTTTGTTAGATTGTAGTTTCTAGTTTTGTGTGATGTATGAAACATAACATCATAGCTATTATATCATCTAAAACATTAATCAAAATCTCTTAGTTTTTGTTTGAAATTAATAGCAGTATTTTCCTACTACTGTTACTAATTTTCTGTCTTAAGTCTGGCATGCTTCTGCTAGAGTGTTTTTTTTCACTATAGCCCATCCAGGCCCAAAATGTCCAAAACAAAAATTGGTTATGCACTATTGTTCTTTGTTTGTGTATGACCATAATTATTGGCCTTCACACTTTGAAATCAAACATTTTTTTTTCTATGTTGTCCCAATAAAAAGAAAAAATGTTAACTTTTTTTTTATTTTTTGTACTTTAGGTCATAAAACTTTCATGAGTTATAATTAAGACCTTTGTTTGTGCTTAAATCCCAAATGCACTACATTGATCTTATGCCGCATGTTTTTGATGTACCAAATTAATTACCAATGACTTTGAAATCTAATATAATATTTTTTTTCTTTAAAACATTTGAATTGATCATAACTTACTTTTTTATTCATAACACTTTTAACCTTTTTTTCTTTTTATAAATGTGATTAGTATGAAAATTTTAAATCTTTATTGACAAACCTCAACAAAATGTGAGCAGATTACTAGTCTATCCTCAATTCCTTGATGGACATAACTGTAGCAATTCACAAACCATTACTTTTCCTAATATAGGGTAAAATTGCAGAGAATAACCGACCAAAATGCCACAAATTTTATGTATTGATTTTCATTTATGGACCAAATTTCATGATCTCAAATCCAAAATTGATCAGGCTCAATTTAGCTAAACTAGTACAATAATTAAGCTCAGTTTTCCACATGCCCATTAGAGGCAATGCCATTACTGGTTAAAAAAAAAAAATAGATCATCCCTTGTGCTTGTTGCTGGTAATCCAACAATTCAGACCTTTTTTTTATACTTTTAAGCCGAAAGTGGAAGTTGCGTAAGAATTGAATAGGTTAAATTACAACCTCAATATATCACCAAACATGTTTCAAAAATTTGCATGATATGACATTTTTTTCTGCATTGTCCCACATTAATTTTTCCACAATACATGACATCAACTTTTTAAATTACAATTTAAATTGTATTGTACTTGCCACCTATTAAAACCAAACCTTTCAATAATAGTTTGACAAATCAATAAGAATTTAAATCATTAATTTTTTATATATTAAAATGTCGAATAGTCCTTTTTTCAGTCATTTTAGAGGGACAAAGTGTAAGGTCCTGTAACAACGTGATTTTTAGGAGTCGCCACCAATCAGTTTCACCTAGGTTGATTGGATATCTGTTATGGTCTGCAATTCCAAACTATGAATCTTATTAGACTAACCGGATATGGATTTCTAAACCTTACGACTTGATTTTTATTTATTTTATGAAAATTTTGATATTTCCAAACCATGGATCCTATCGGATCACTTGAATGTGGAACCTAAAAACTTAACCTATTTCTATTTTTTATCTTTAAATATTTTGATTGAGTATAAATCCAAACCGTAAATCCTATCGGATCACCCGCATATGGATATTAAAAATTATTTTTCTTTACTTTCTTTATCGTTTTGAAAGATTTTTAAATAATTGTCCAAACCATGGATCTTATCAGATCATCTGGATTCGAACGAATAATCTGTCTCAAGATTTTACAAATCACCAAAAATGGATCTTTGAAATTTGTTATGTATTTCATGATTATCTTAATTTGATTTCATCTTAATTTCTAAAAATTCTAGCATAACAAATAATTCTTATGTGTTGTTGAATTTAAGATGCATCATAAGAACCAAATAAAGAGAACAAAATCAAACTATCCTAAAATTAAAAGACAATAAAGATAAACAATGAGATAAAAAAAATAAATAATAAATAATGTAATGAAAATAAATAATAATGAAAAAAATAAAAATCCTAGGTTGTATGCCTATGTGATGTTGATGGTTGAATCTGATGCATGGTCAAACAAATAAATAAATAAATAAAGCAAAGAAAGAAAGGAAAGAAAAAAAAATATCCGAAAGCTTGCTGTCAATGACTAATCTGTAAAACAAAAGAACGTTAGTGACTTGTGTGAATGAATATGAGAAGATCAAGGGTTAAAAAGGAGTTTTACCCAGTAGAGTCCGATCTTGACAAAGACGGGTCGGGTTCGCGGGTTGAAACTTGGATTTGGTCTCTATTCGGGCATTCGGTGGCTGTAGGGAGGGTGGCGGCTTGGGCTTGGCTCGGAGGAGGTGCTGCGACCTCAGGAGCTGGGGGAACGGCAGCCGACGGCGTCGAGGATGGTGGGACGGAGGAGGACGATGACGGTGGGAAGCTCGGGCTTCACCGAATCAGAGACAGGAACGGCGATGGGGGCACCTAGGCACGGTGACGTGACGTCGGGGAGCAGCGACGGGTGGCGGTGCTGGTGCTGGTGCTGGAGCGACGGACGGAACACTGGAGGCAGAGGAGAGAAGGACCCGGGGTGGCGGCGGTGGCTGGGAAAAGTTTAGGGTTTTTGGGGGTAGGGCTGTGAGACCAGGGGTTGAAGGCTGCAGTTTTTCCCTTTTTTCACTGGAAGCTTAGGGTTTCGATTTTTCTCCACCTTACTCGAAATTTGGACCCTATTTATACTAGTGGGGGCATGAGATCCCATTAGTTAGGTTTTCCAAGTTAAAAAATTTTCCAAGTTTAGTTTGAACAGGTTTAAACCTAATTTCGTATAAATAACAGTTTTAGTCCCCTATCTCTCATAGGTTACTGATCTGGTTCCCCTATTTTCACGAATTTGCAATTTGGCCAAAATTTTGTCTGATTCGTCAAATTAGCCCAAAACTTTGCCAAACTCACCAGATTTCCCTAGAATTTCAGGATTTTGTCAGATTTTCGCCAAACTTTCCAATTTTTGACAGATTTACCTAAATTTTCCAATTTTAACAAATTAACCCTAAACTTTCAAATTTTGCCTAGAATCTTCTAAAATCCCTCAATTTTCACCCAAACTTTTCCCTTTTCCCTAAATTAACCATACAAGACCTTTAGGACCTAAAATAAATTAACTCCTATTTCTACCCTAGATGACCACTCTAAATTCCTAAAGATTTGTAAAATAAAATAACAATGTAACACCTAAATATGACTAGACCAACTAACTATGCAAAACCCTAAAATGACAAAAATGATTCAAACTCCTAACAAATGACCAAATAATCCCGAAAGATGAAAATGCCTTCTAAACTAATTTTCTTAACCTAAAACTTAACAAAAAGTTAGTACCCAGACAAAATTGGGTGTCAATAGGGCCAATTCATTTTAACTTAAGTTAACAAACTTATTTTTACTTTTATATCTTTTTTGCTTGAAACCAATTTCATTTGAAAACCAATATTATGTAGATCCAATAATCCATTTGAAAGTAAGTTTTCATGATGTTGTTAAGTTTTTATGAATTTTTCTTTTTTTAATGCATTAAACTAGAAAAATTCATAAAAATTTTGTAAGATTACAAAAAAGTGTATTTTTAATGGATTTTTGCAACTAAATAATATTGGATTTTAATTAAAATTATTTTTGGATAAAAATAATGTAAGAATAAAAATAACTCATTTTAAAGTGTAATTTTATCTAAACTTCATTGGCAAATTGTAATTTTTAGTAGTATCAAACTGAAGTTCACTTAATTTCACAGAGAATTCTTACATCCATTGTTACACCCAGAAAGGGCTAAATGATTAAATCCCGGGTTAAGTGGATTAGTGGCATAAAAAGTTTCCTAATTTGGAAACTTAGCCAATTAAATTGAGGAGACATGGAAATTTTTTCCTAATTGGGAATTGAGCTTGGTAAGCTCGGGAGATCTTAAATTAATTATGGAATGGGCATAAAAGAGTATTGGACACTCTTGGAATAAACTTGGCTAAGGCCAAGAGATTTGGTTATGAAAATGATGGAAATTAAAGTTGAGGGACTCAATTGCTCAAAGGAAAAGTTTGTGGGAGGACTCAATTGAACAATTGAAGAAAGGTAGAGGGCCAAAGGAGGGATTAGACCATTTTGCATGGCATTTTAAGCCATGGCTGGCCATCCCATGATTTTTACTATTTAAAATGGCCACATAAGCCTCCACTCACATTATTTAAATTGTCCATTTGGACTTGACCCTACCATCACCATAAACAAATATTTTGCCCATCATTTTTGACTAGTCTTTGTCTCCTACTTTACATTATTTAATTCTCCCCACCATCACTTGTCCAATCAATGCTTTAATGAGCAATTGACTAAATCTCCCCTTTTCCATTCAAAAATTCAGCCATGCCATATAAATTAAACAAACGGGTTGTTTTGATGGGACACCACTTTCTTTTGTCCAAGGATTATTGCATTTGACTAATTCTCCCCTTTTTGAATTTAAATAGCGGGCCACCTTGCATTTGGTTGCATTTGCTAGTAAATGGCCGCCCATCACCACTCCACCTCATTTTCACTCTCATTTCACATCTCTCACTCTCTCTCTAAGCCATACGCTCTCTCTTCTCTCTAAGTTTCGGCCATGAGTGTTCTTCCAAGCTTCATATTCTTCCTTCATTCTAGCATTCGGCCATGGCTAGATCTACCATTTTTTACACATGCAAACACGTTTCCTTTATGATTTCATGCTTCTAAACCCATCTAGAACATGAATCAAGCAAGATGTTCAAGAAATCCCACTTGAAAGTTTCGGCCATATGGAGAAATTAGTGTTCTTGAGCTTTACTCATGAGCTCATGAGCATGCATGGCGTTTCTAAGCCATGAGGAGCAAGAAAATCAAGGAGAACATCAAGAAAGAACAAGCTCAAATTTCGGCCAAAGAAAGGTTTTAAGTGAATCCAAGTTTTCTTGGTAGTTTCATGTGTTTGAGCTAGATATTACTCTCTAATGTCTCGGCTATGTTGGATTTTTGCAAGGAAAAACTCTTGAAGATTCGGCCATGGAGGATTTTTAGTGTTCTTGAGCTCAACTCAAGAGCTCATGAACATGGATGGCGATTTTAAGCCATAAGAAGCAAAGAAATTGAGGAGAACTCCAAGAAAAGCAAGGATGGATTTTCGGCCATGAGTGTACATGGCATTTTGAGGCATGAAACCAAGTGTTCTTGGTGCCTTGAAGCTTGTATGGCCATTCCAAGCAAGGAAACAAGCAAAAGATGCAAGGAAAAGCAAGAAGTATATTCGGCCAAGTGTGAATCTTGGCATGTATGTGCATTTTTCCAAGTGTTCTTGGTAGTAAAGATGTTCTTGTAAGTGTAAAAGGCCACAACCAAGAGTTGGATGCAAAAGGAAGAGTTTGGTAAGCAAAATCAAGCCATGGAAGATTCGGCCATGATGTGATTTGATGTCTTGGCATGTTAGCCATGTGGAGCCATGTGTTCATGGCATCTTTGAGTTACTAGAGGACATTTGGAACAAAAATAATAAAGAAAGAAAAGGAGGAATATATTCGGCCATGATGACAAGTTTGTGAAAAATTGGTGTGAGCTAAGTATTCTTGGCATAAATGGTCCTTAGAAAACTTTGAGGGACTAAATTGAGCAAAAGAAAGAAATAATAGGGCAAATTCGGCCAAGAGATAAATTGGAAGGCCCAAATTGAAAACCAAGTGTTCTTGGTGGTAAGTGGTCCAGAAACTCCTAAATGGGCTATTTTGGGCCATATTGGTGAAATTGACAAAATGGGCTAAATTGCCTAAATGGGCTTCATTGAATTAGACTTGGACAGAGAAGTTGGGCCAAGTCTAGAAAAGAAATAAAATGCAAATGGGCCTGAGTTAATAAAAGGCTAAGCGGGCCCAAGAAAATAAAAGGCCAAATGGGCCTGGGAGAGAATAAAAGGCCAAGTGGGCCTGAATTTAGAGAAGGGCAAGTTAGGCCCAAATTCAGAGAATAAAGGCCAAGTTGGGCCTAGGATTAAAGGAAAGGCCAATTGAGCCTAAGTTTCAAGAAGTGGGCCTCAGTTCACAGAAAAGGCAGAATTGGGCCTTACCTCCTTAAGTAGAGGTTGAGTAAGTTAAACCAAGTATGCTTGGTAAATTATGGTTCTCTTGTTTAATGGAAAGCAAATTATTAACTTATTAGATGTTTTGGGCTTATAGGTCCATTAAGGAAAAGATAAGTTCCAACAACAACAGAGCAAAGAAAGGCAAGGTCAATGAGCAAAAGGTTACACAAATGGTGGTAAGAATCCCTATACTCACTCTCTCCATGGTATATTTTCCATGACCTTTCATTGTGAGTATTAGTGCCCCTATGTGATGATCAAAGAACTAAGTGACCATAGGTGTGCATGTCAGGGCTATGTGGTTGTTACTTTTTCTGAGGACTCATGATGCTTTCTTAGTTGGATATTTGGGCACATAAGTGCATAATGGGTAAGGTATTGTTGCTTTGGCAATTATGGTTTACTCATGAGTAATTAGCAAGCATTTAGGGCTAAGAATTGAGTTTGGCCAACTCAATTCCCAAGCTAAGGAGCGCTCAGTATGTTATAAATGGCATGCCGGGATTAGTGGTATGGATTATGCTAATGCTTGCGATACCCACAATGACATGGAACATGATGTTATGAGGACAGTGTTGTGTGTGTTCAGTTGCGTGCTTCTCTGAAATTGTGTGTGCATGCTGACCCATATTATTATTGTTATTGTTATTGTGCTATATATTGTGTTTTCTTTGTTTTAGTGTTTTCCTTCGCAGGAACATGGACTAATTGCCATTACATTCTTGGCACAAGTTTAGGCTTTGGAAGCCATATGATGACTTTGAAAGTCATGAGTTAATTACCTCACTAGGCATTGGATGTCGTCGGGATCCTTACTGAGTTTTATAAACTCACCCGCCCTGATATATTTTTGTAGGAAATGGATTGCTTGAAGGGTCAAGCTAGGAGTACTGGAGTACTCGTTTTAAACTGCTAAAGGGTTGGGTATGTGTATAGTGTTGCTCATTATATTCATTTGACTCTAAGTGACTTATGTGGTATAGCTTGCTTGTGAATCAAGCTAATGGTTTAGACTTCCTTGTGCAGGCTTATGGAGTTTAGAAGTTGTGGGAACAAGGTCTATTAAGGTGGAATGTGTTCCAGGTTTTTATGAGTTGAAGTTTGGGTAGAAATAAGGTTTTGGTCTGTAAACCTGAACTAAACTAATCATGGACATATAGCATCCTTGGTATGCTTTCCAAGTAAATGATGCTTGTTTGATGCAAATTGTGATCATGATTAGCTTTAGATGATTTTTTTGATGGAATGTCATGATGGATGATTATGTTATGTGTACTAGACTTGGCTAAATGCTCATGGACATATAAATGTGGTTTTCAAACTTGAAATGAGATGGGCTTCTTGGTTTCCATGCATTGGATTAGTACACTTAATGGACACACATTCCATGCACTTAATGGATTAAGTGTATACTTTACTTGTATTACAAGTGTAATTAGTTAAGTATGTGCATCTAAGGAAAGATTTCCAGTGAATTTGGATATGCATGGATATTGTTGCCTATTTGTTGAAATGGCATCTAAAGACTTGTGTGTGTAACTGGCTAAGGGGTAAAGTCCATAAATGGAACACTAGAATTCCACATAGGTATTAGCTTGTTCCTGAAGAGCACCCTAACAACACATTGAAAGTATTTAAGTAACAAGCTAGTACCAGAATAGATCCTGGAGTCATGCCATAGGTGCTCATAATATTTAATTAAGCCCTTCCGTTTAAGTAACTTCCGCTGCATTACTCTGATAATCGGGCCCAAGTGGGCTAGGGGCAGTTTGGGGCGTGACATCCATCCTAGTGGATATCCACCAAGGAAAGATGCATAGCACCATTTGGTCTCTGACACTGTGCCAAGTCAGATTCAATATGCATAAGACCATTTAGTGTCTAACAGTGGTTGAGCGTGCCTCATATTGGTTGTAAGTGTCCTTTTCTATTGTCTAAGTATTTGCACGTTGTTTTCAAGTAAAGTGGATAAGGTAGTCTTTTATTCAAAATTTAATTTATTTTAAGTATATTTATATGGTAAAATCACATAATTATGATTTACTAGTTTTTAGGGATCCAAATCAGTTAGCACTTCATGTGTGATGTTTAACATGAAACAGTTGCTAGTTTCACAATATACTATATGGATATAATTGTACATCTTCTACATGAAAATAGACATTAGATGCACATACTTTTACACTACATATAATAAAGAGCTAGGTATTTTATATATAGAATTAGGTGCCACACAATCAAAAATGGATGTTATGAACTTATATTCTATCACCTTGAGGAACTAGATGAGATACCAACCTTTTAACTGGATATCTTAGATAAAGAATTAGACATCTCATACATGAAAATTGATACTAGATGAATAGACTTTTACACTATATATAAAGAGCTTCCACATTCTGGATCTTAAAAGAGAACTCTCTTTTGTGTTGGAGTACACACCTCTAACTCAGAAATGGACATTATGAACTTGTATTCAACCACTTTAAAGGGCTATATTTGAGATGCCTAGCTTTTTAGCTAAACATCACATAGATATAACTAGACATCTTATACACAAAATTAGACATCTTATACATAAAAGTGGACATTAAATTATATGTTGTTACACTACTATAAAAAACTAGGCATCTCATATGTAGAATTGAACACCACAAACTTAGAAGTGGGCATTATGATGACCTTATATTTGGATACTTAGAAAGAACATTAATTTTAGGTCTTCAATCTTATATTTGTAAAAGAAAATAAAAAAAGGGTCAAATTATTTAAATTTTACATTTAACTAAAATATAATCATGATATTTTTAAGAATATTTTATGTGAAAAAACTACATAATATATTTATGGTTTCCTATTCTTTTGGAGTCTAAATCACTTAATGTTTCTTGTCAGTAAAACTATTCTAATTTTGATAACACTCCATGTAAATATAATTTGATATCTTATACACATAATTAAACATCTCATACATGAAAATAAACATTTGATATATAAATTTGTACACCACATATAAAGAGCTATTGGACATTATGAAAATGACATGTAAATATTAATACACTCAAAGCATACACTCTCAACTGAGAGCCATACAACAAAGGTGTGATGTATCCGTCTACTAGGGCCAACACTCTAGTATGTGCATTTTCCTAAATATATTTATTTGGAAAAAGAAAAATGAATCACTCATTTTTACATTTTCAGTTAATTATACCACTAGTATTCTCCTTAGTCAAATTAACCATTGGTGATGCTAAATTAGGCCAAATATGCAACTTGCCATTAAATTTCTCTAGCAAAGATAGGGTAATTGTCAAATTAACTTGGGCTATAAAACCCGTTGCCTCAAATAGATTTTCATTTATGGAGCAAAATTTCATAATCTCAAATTCAAAATTGATCAGGCACAATCTTGCTAAACCAATACAACTAGCATTGACCTTGATTTTTATAAAGTTCATCAATCCCAATGCCTACTACCAATGAAAAACAAAAACAGATCATCCCTTTTACTTATGACGGACAATACAACAATTCAGATGATTATATGCTTTTATTTGATAAGAAACTTTGAGAATATGCTGGAAACAGTTTTCTCGATCTTTAAGTTGAAAATGTCTCACATATCTGCTATCTAACTTGTACATATAACAATTGACCAGGGTTGGGGGTTATTGGCATACGGCCCACAGTTCATACAAAAAATATGACGAAGTCTTCAGCAATGTTCTTGCTGCTACTTTGCTGTATCTATCTCCTACATGGATATCTTCCCATGAGTAATTCCCCAATCTTATACCATTTGATTTTTGTGTCTTTGTCTTATATATATTTGTATCAGTTGATCATCAATGGCCAGTGGGCAATTCGAAACGGTCAGAAAGACACCATGATGCCAGAGGAGGATTACCATATGCAAGCAGCTTATGGAACTTGGATAGGTTATAAGCTTAAATGTCGTTGGTGAGTCAATAAAGCTTGAGCAATCACTAGATGCCCAGGTTTGTTCAACCTTGGGCCTTGAGACATGGGAGCTGCTTGTATCAATCAAATGCCCCACAGAAGCTTAAATTTTTCATTGCACCCTTTGGGAAGGGCCTTGATTATATCACCAATGACAAACGTTGATGATGAATCTGTACCATCCATCACTGTGGGTCTCACATGAAATCCACTGGCATAAATGGTCTAGATTCATCATTGATGCTTGTTTGTGGTCAGTGATAATATAATTTTTCATCTTGAAATATCCAGGTCTGTAAAACCAATTTATAATGCTTTCTTGTAGGTGTCAATGCAGTGCCTTGGGTTGTCCCTAAAATATGTGAAGACTGTAAAAATATTGGATCCTGCAAAGATGACTATTTTGCTTCCACGATTGGATTTGACCAATGCACAAAAGATTGCCAGGCTTAGTATGACGTAGATTTCACAATTTGTGATGTTGATGAAATGGACATAGATTTTGAAAATCCAGAATGTTATTGTTGCTTGAAGGAAAAAATGAAGAACAAATGATCGATCTTCTAAACCTTTATATATATATATATATATATATATATATATATATATATATATATATATATGCAACTTATTTTGTTGCTTACATAAATAAATTGGCTTGCTCTTCTTTTCCATCTTATCAATGTGTAATGTGGCTGACCTGTAAAGTGTAAAACATAGAATTATGTTAGCTTTGTGCGAGCTTTGTTACGTTTAATGTTGTCTACTAGTTTTGTTTATGCTATCTAAAATCTGTGAGTTAGGTTTTGTCTTTTGTTTTGTTGTAGTTGTAATGGTTTTGGCAGAGTTTGTTACCTACAGGTTGTTGGGCATGCCCAACATGCTAAAGAAAGCTCCAAAGTTCAATCATCTTGATCCCAAGAACTTAAAATTCAAAAAATGTCCCCACACCTCAGCCCAAGCGGTAAAGGCTCTGCCTTGCCATGAAGAAGGCCAAGGTTTAAGACACCCCTTCCCTTTCCTAACTCCTTGAAAATTCTCAACTTTAGTACTGTAGAAATTGTGAGTACAAAAAAAGAATAAAAGAATAAAAGAATAAACAAATAAATAAAAGTTATGAAAAAAAATTTTCTTACAATGCACAGAAATTGTTTTGGTTTGTTTTTTTTGTCTAATCCTACCACTATATATAACTCTCAGCTTTGTGTATCATAGGAATTATATTTTCTAAAACATTAATCAAAATCTTTTAGTCTTTTTATGAAACTAGCAGTAGTATTTTCCTACTACTGTTACTAATTTTTTGTGTTAAGTCTGGCATGGTTCTACTATAGTGTTTTTTCCATTGTAACCCGCTTAGGCCCAAAATATGTTTGGAAAAAATTGTTTATTGTTCATTGTTTTGTGTGTGATCATAACCATTGGTCTTCACATTTTTTAAATCAGACATTTATTCTACGTTCTCCCAATAAACAGAGAAGATGTTATAAATTTTTTATTTCCCCCAGACTTTTATGAGTTACAATCAAGATCTTAGTTTGTGCTTAAATCTCAAGTACATTACATTGATCTTATGTTGCATGTGTTCAATATACCAAATTAATCACCAATGAATTTGAAATATAGAAAAATATTTTTTCTTTAAATTCTTTGAATTGATCATAATTTACTTTTGCATTTATAACAATTCACAAACTGTTACTTTTCCTAATTTTGGGTCAAATTGTAAAGAACAGCCAGCCAAAATGCCTCAAATTTGATGTATTGATTTTCCTTTATGGAGTGAATTTCATGATCTTGAATCCAAAACTGATTAGGCCCAATCTATCTAAACTAATACAATCATTGAGCTCAGTTTTCCACATGCCCGTTAACGACAATGCCCTTACCAGTTAAAAACAAAAATAAATCATCCCTTGTGCTTGTTGTAGGCAATCCAACAATTTAGGCATTTTTATACTTTTACGCTGAAAGTGAAAGTTTTGTAAGAATTGAATAGGTTCAATTGTGACCTCAATATATCCGCAAACAAATTGATGTACCAAAAACTTATTAGACTCATGTTTGTTATGAAAGTTCTTTACCATATGACCAAACATGTTTCAAAAATTCACACTATATGACATTTTTTTTTCTCTATTGTCTCACATTAATTTTTCAACAATACATGGCATCAACTTTTGAAATTATAATTTAAATTTTATAGTGCTTGCCACCTATTAAAACCAAACTATTCAATAATAGTTTAACATATCAATTACAATTTAAATCATTCATTTTTATATATTAAAATGCCAAATAGTCTTTCTTTTCAATTATTTTAGGGGGACAAAGTGTAAATTTAAAATAAAAGAGATATGTGTAATTTTTTTCCAAACTTTCTTGGCAAATTGTAATTTTTAGAAGCACCAAGCTGAAGCTCACTCATTTTCTTAGAGAATTCTTGCATTTTCCCAGGTGGATATCTACCAAGGATAGATGCATAGCAACATTTGGTCTCTGACACTTTGCCAGGGTAGATTCATTATGCATATGACTGTTTAACGTCTAATAATGGCTTAGGGTGTCTAATATTTGTTAAGAGTGTACTCTTGTAGTGTTTAAGTATCTACACGTTGTTTTCAAGTAACATAGATAAGACAGTCTTTTTTTCAAATTTTAATTTATTTTGAGTATATTTATATGGTAAAATCACATAGTTATGGTTTACTAGTTGTTTGGAATCCAAATCTATTAACATTTCATGCATGATGTTTAACTTGAAACAGTCTCCAGTTTAACAAGAAACTATGTGGATATAATTGTACATCTTATACATGAAAACAGACATTAGATGCATAGACTTTTACACTACATATAATAAAGAGCTAGGTATTTTATACATGTTATGAACTTATATTTTATCACCTTGAGGAAATAAATGAGATGCCAAGCCTTTTAACTGGATATCTTAGACTAAGAATTAGACATTTCATACATGAAAATTGATATTGGATGCATAGACTTTTACATTACACAGAAAAAGCTGCCGCGTCCTGAATCTTAAAAAAGAGCTCTCTTTTGTGCTGAATTACACACCTTAAACTCAAAAATGTACTTTATGAACTTGAATTCGATCACCACAAGTGGCTATATATGAGATGCCTAGCTCTTTAACTAAACATCATATAGATATAACTAGACATCTTATATACAAAACTAGACATCTTATATAAAAAAGTGGACATTAGATTATATGTTTTTATGCTACTATAAAGAACTGCATCCCATATGTAGAATTGAACACCACAAACCCATAAGTGGGCATTAAGCTTATATTTTGATACCTAGAAAGAACATTAATTGTAGGCCTTTGATCTTATATTTGTAAAAGAAAATAAAAAGGGTCAAATTATTTAAATTTTACATCTAGAAGATAATCATGATATTTTTAAGGTTATTTTATGTGAAAAAAATTGCATAATATTTTTATGGTTTCCTATTCTTTTGGAATCCAAATCACTTAATGTTTCTTGTACCATGTTTAAGGTAAAAATATTCTAAATTTAATAAGACTCCATGTAAATATAATTAGCTATCTTATACATAGAATTAAACATCTCATGCATGGAAATAGACATTAGATACATAAATTTGTACACCACATATAAAGAGTTATTGGACATTATGAAAACAACATGTAAACACTCAGACACTCAAAGCATACACTCTCATTTGAGAGCCAAACACCAAAGGCATGATGTATCCATCTGCTAGGGCTGACGCTCTATTATGAGCTATTTCCTAAATATATTTGTTTGGAAAAAGCACAAACAAATCACTAGTTTTTACATTTTCAGTTAATTATGCCACTAGTATTCTCCTTAAGTCAAATAAAATCATTGGTGTTAGCAATCAAGCCAAATATGCAACTTGTCATTAAATTTCTTAAGCAAAGACAGGGTATTTGTCAAACTAACTAAGGGTATAAAATGTGTTGCCTCAAGTAGATTTTTTTTTGTATCTACTTTGAGAAAAATTAATGTGCCAAAAACTTTTTATTTACTTAGGCAACGTTGTGTTTGTTATCATAAACTCTTTCCTACATATGCTAAAGACTTCTTATCATATCCATTTGGCATAAATTAAACTAAGCCATTGGATGACAAGTGTGTGAATCAAATAAATTTTAATAATCATTTGCCAAAGATATAGTAAAAATTTTGATAAAGTTTTATGTCAATATATATGGAGACAAATTAACAAGGCAAGACCCATCTTGCTTTCTTAGGCAGATGGGTGTTTTTTAAGTAAACTCTTTATGACGTGCCTAAAAATTCTAATAGCAATCCCAAAGGCCAATTAATATGTCAAAAACTTGTTACCTTGGAAAATAAGGGAATTGTGAATTGCTATATATAAATAAACACACAAGAACCCTTTAGAATATTTTCATTTATAGAGGAATAAGAATTGAATGAGTCATAATATTTTCACCATAGAATTATGATATGGAAACCATTTTGCGGAAGCTGGCAAGCACCATCCTTATCATTTTCTTGTTAGAGCTTATGCTCAATGGTAAGTGTTAGCTTTTTCTATTTTTTCTGTCTCTAAAAGTCCAGAGATGGAACAAAACAATGCCAAACTCATACACTATGATGCCAAACTTGTTTAAAGCAACCCCAAACTGGTGTTGCAGTGTCTCTAGTTTCCTACTTTCGGGAGGAGATGCGCAATATAAATAGAAAAAGGTTTATGCAACTGGAGGAAAAAATGAAGGAACAAAGCAAAAGAGCAGGTAGTGATAGAAAGAAAAATGAGCCTAAGATTAGAAAGATTCTTTCCAGAGCTTCAAGATCAATTTCTGAGAAAAGATTAATTCTTTCTCTTCTTTTTCTTTTCATTGATTTCTTTTCAATTTTACATTTTTAGATGATTATTTTGAAATTTTCGTTCATGAGTTTTAGTAGCTAAATCCCTTTACTTTGTTAGGGGATATGAGAATCTTGTTAATGTTTTAATGCATATTTAATTTTTATCTTAGATCACCATTTTTTTCTTGTTAATTTTTTATTGTGATTAATGAAACTCTGTGGCCAAGGGTTTATGTCTTGATATGAGTTCCTCTTTGGGAGAATAAACTTAGGTTAGAAGATAGGGAGAAATTAGCTAGATCAACTTAAGGATTTTAAGACCCAAGCATCGAACAGGTTGAATAGATAAGATTGAGCATAAAATTCTCTAATTTTAGGCAGAGTAAAAGATTACCACTAAAATTCACCTACAAGATAGGATGATGGAAAGAAAATAAAAGTTAAACTGCATTAAAACTAGACAAGAAGATCTACCCCTAGGAGAGTGCTTTGTATTATTGATTACCATTAGTTTCTCGAGTTATCAGTTAATTTGACTTTAGTTTAGTTTTAATTAATAGTTTAGAATTAGTTAACTCTAGTTGTTATTTGTTTTATTTTTATTTACTGATTAATTGTGTTTAATTCATTTAATTCTAGTTTTAGTTTAATTAATTTTTGCACATTCTAGCTAAGTTTTACTTATTCACTTAATCTCTATGGAGATGATCCTCTCATATTCATCATTATATTAAAACTTGATGACCTGTGCACTTGCAGATTCACAATAAGTTTTTTGCACCATTGCCGGGAATTGTGTTAGAATTAGGTTTACTGCAGCTAGTTGGTGTTTTTTAAGTTATTTTTTTTCTTTCTATTTTAGTTGAGCTTAATTCAGTTTGGGTTTTCTTTTTTATTTTTGGGTGTAGTTTTTGTTGCTACTGGTGTGTGCTCAGAACTTCTAAGGGTGCTAATCAACAGTTTGATCTTGAGTTGGAGAGAACTATCAAATCCATTAGAAATGAAAGGAAGATGGAGAACCAAGCTAAAGCTGCCAGGTTAGTTGAACTATAGAGATTACAAAGGGAAGTAGATGATTTAGCAAGTAGATTGGTTCAAGCTAAAAGAGCTAGATTGGCAGTTTGAGCCAACAACATTGATGGAGAAAATAACAATAGAGTGCTGGAAGTCAAGTTTGAAAATCTAAATTAAAGACCACTTTGAGATTACCCTCAACTTATGGTAGCTGACAATTACCATGGAATTCATAGACCAGTCGTCAATGCAATGAACTTCCACTTTTCTTCGGGCTTGATAAATTTGGTGCAAATGAACCAGTTTGGTAGTGCTCATCTTGAAGATCCCTACAATCACTTGGGTAATTTTCAAGAGCTATGTGATACAATCTGAATTGAAGGGGCTACCTTGAATGATTTTAGGCTTACACTCTTCCTCTTCTCCCTTTGAGACAAAGCAAAGAACTAGCTTTACATAACTCCAGTTGATAAAATGACCACTTGGTAGGAGGTGGCTCAGAAATTCCTTATCAAATTCTTACCTCCGACCAAGGCTGCAAAGTTAAAATCTGAAATTGGTACCTTCAGACAACATGATTTTGAGTCATTATATCAGGCTTAGGAGAGATACAAGAATCTTTTCACAAAGTGTCCTCATCATGGATATGAAGATTGGGTGCAAAATAAGATGTTCCACGATGGGCTAGACAAACAAACAAAGACTGTTGGCAGCTGGTGGAACACTCATGTCACGGAGCGAGGTCTCAGTGCCCTGGATTACTTAATGTGTAGGCTCTTAGAGGATATGATCCCACTTAGTTATTATTGGCTAAATATTATGTGTCAGTAAATTAAAACAAGTTATGTGCAACTAGTTATTTAGCCTACCCTGTAAGAAGATATGCATGAGTTTGCCGGGCAATGTAACTCAAATAAATAAAATAAGTAAAGAAAATGTCGCTCGAGCTCTTCATTTAAAACATGTTCAAAGCGTGCCAAAGTAATAAAACACTAGTTACTTAAACTTCAAGTAATAGTTTTGTGCACACATATAAGCTCTATCATGCACCCAAAAGTAACTTAATGGTCTTACACCACAATACGTCCTAATAGAGGCAATGTATTAGTACACAAAGTACTATATATACAAGGCAAAATACTACTAAGATCATTTACTTGAGCTCCTACCTTTGAGCTATCAAGCTCTTAGTGTAAGCTCTCACTTGTCCTTGTGCAACTCTTAGCCTCTAGACTATAAAGGCAGAACACTTACTTAGTACAAAACTTAGCTTATAAGTAACTTAAAAACACAAGATTTCAAGCAGAATAAGTACCTGCAAAAGAAAGAAACTTGGCCCATAACTATCTAGCTAGTTGTTGGGCCTGGGGTTAGTACCTACATAGATAAGCTTAAGGGAGTGAGCACGTTATCATACTCAGTAAGGGGTCCCTCAGTATTTGCAAGAAAACTCAAGCAACTATGTACATATGGCAAACAAACAACCAAGCATCCAATAATCAACAACAAAAAAAATAATAATAATAAATGCAATGCATGAGTGAATGATATACAGCATACAACACTTAGGACTTCTTACACCCTAAGGTGTCTTAAACTTACCATGAGCTTAAACGGCAGAGGTACTTGAGATACTAGCCCATGTATCCTGGTTCCTTTACCTCCCGTAAGTCCTACTTACGGGTCCTAGAGTAGGTCGTTACCCACTCCTGTCACTTACATGCATTTCCTTTGCTTATCATGCAGGGTAATCAACTTAATGGCCTAACTTCATCAAGTTTCTTGAACATGACTCAGGTCTTCTTAGTGGACCTACTTACCAAGCTTCTTGGCTTGGTTGGGACTCCCTTAGGTTCTACTTTAGTGGCCTAGGGTCCATGACCCAACACTTAGGTCATTAGAGAAATCGAACCCTACTTAGCCCCCAATTGGCACCTTAATTCTTCCTTAAGGAACCCTTAATTATCCACAAAACTTAGCCCTCTTAAACCACATACTTAATTACCCTACTTAATTGATGCCTCAAATATTTTAGAAGTGAATTGGAAACTTAATTTGAGCATGATATAACCTTGGGGGATTGCATGGGAAATGCTTAAACATCTTTTTAGGAGACCAACAAAGTAACTTGGGGAAACTTTAGGTTGATGCAATCACACCCATTTTATTGATGCTATCACATCTCACTTTTTCCCCAATTACTGGAAATGATGCTATCGCACCCCTTTTATTGATGCTATCGCATCTCACTTTTTCCCCAATTACTGGAAATGATGCTGTCGCATCCCTTTTATTGATGCTATTGCATCTCACTTTTTCGCCAATTGCTAGAAATAATGTTGCCACACCACCAAATGAGGTGTGATAGCATCATACCTGATGCTTCATACGCCTATAGGCTTTTTATGCCCCATTTTGCCTCCTAATCTCATTTTCTTGCAATCCTTTTACAACTTAGCTCAAATCTCACTACTAATACTTAAATTATGTAAGGAATGCATCAATTTAACTTAACCTCTTACCTCAAATTTAAACCAAAGCAAAGATTAAAGTAAACAAGCCACATAAAGACCATTTGAGCTCAATTTGTTTCTCTTGAGTTCCAAGCCTAAATCCAAGTGAAATGGGCCCCACAAGCACTAAATTAAAACCATCACTAACCATATTTCAAGCTTAGAACCAAGTTAAACCCATGGGAAAATTCACCTTAGGGTTTGAAGCCAAAACTTGCAGAAGGCAAGACAAATGCACCCAAACCACCAAAAATAAGCTAAGGCCTTGATATATATGCTTTGGGACCTTCAATTTTGCATGAATTTTATGTGATTTTGATGAAATGGTAAAGATTAGCTATGGAGGAGAGGGAAGAACGAAAATGGGTTGGAAAGGATGATGAATAGTCACTTTGTTTTATCCAAAATGAAATCAACACATACTCCCACTTACCTTTGACTTATTTCTTCTACAAGCCAAACTTTAGTATTTTTTTTCCTTTCTTTCCTAGCTGGTTGTCCTTGGTCCCAAAGGGGAGAAATTGCTTCCTTGCCTTTTCATTTTATGCCACAAGTGGCACAAAAGCCCTAACTCCTTAATTGGTGCATTTTAGTCCTATAACTTTCATTTTTTGTTCCAATGGTTAGAGTAACTTATGGCCTTAATTTATTTGGTCAAAAATAATTACATGACCTTAATTTCAATGAAATTACAGTTATGCCACTCACTTGGGTCAAAGTTACCATTTTGCCCTTTTTTGCTCTTAATGCCATTTTACACTTAAGAACTCAATACGACCTTACTTAGCTTGTTTTTCTTGCTTAATAGGAAACTAATTTAAGGCATTTAAATAGAAACACTTTAATTAAACATACTTACTAAGTCAAAACAAGGTATTGACTAGAAGAGTTATCACAACTCATCTCCAAGACTTCTCAAGAGGCATACAATCTTTGGAGGACATGACATGGCCTTCTGAAAAGGCGAATGAAAGTAGAGGAGGTGCCCATGAGGTAGATTAATTAACTCATTTGTCTACTCAAGTTTTTGTATTAGCCAACTAATTTGCAAAGTTTATGAGCAAAGACAAGCAAAGTGAGCAGGTTGCACCTAAGAGCTCTTATTTTTATTAATCCAAGGAGGAGTTAAAGCAAGCTAAATTTGTGAACTAGATAGGTTGTAGGTATATGCCTAATTCAATGTAAGGGCAATATAATCAAGGCTTTAGAAATCAAGACAATTTTAATTATGGAGGAAATATGAATATGCCTCAGCCACCTGGATACTGTCCACCTCAAGTAAAGAAGAAATCTTCATTGGAGGAAATGATTAGTGCTTTTGTTACTGAGACTAGAAACATGTTCTCTAAGAATGGGAGTGATATTGATGCTTTAAACGTACAAACATCGAGTATTGGATTTTTTGTGAAAAATTTAGAGGTGTAAATGGGTCAATTAACTAATGCAGTTTGGTTCTTGTGACGACCCAAGTCCAGAACCTGCTTACAAAACACCTACCCACACCATATAGGATATCCTTTGGAAAAAAAAATAAGCATTGGGTGATCAAGCTCTAAGACTTGGAGTTATATATACACATAAAAAATAGCATAGACTTTCCATGTGGGATATGGGTTGTCACAATCTCCCCCACTTATATGCCCAACATCCTCGTTGGGCCACAAATAGATCCAAAATCGTGAGCCCAATAAGTAATGGATATGAACTGTACATGAAACAGACAAACCAGAATTGGGCCTCGGCATGTACAGAATCAAAAGTACGGCCCACACCATCACAAAACCAGGTTGGCTCTAATACCATTGGTGATAACCTAAGTCCAGAACCGGTTCACGGAACATCTATCCACACCACATGGGCTATCATTCGGAAAAGGATAAGCACTGGGTGATCAATCTCTAAGACTTGAAGTCATATATACACATCAAAAATCACTTAGACTACCCATGTGGGATATGGGGTGTCATAGTTCTTGACGTAAAAATCTTTCCCAAGCACTACTGACGTGAATCCTAGAGATAATTGTAATTCCATTACACTTATGAATGGGAAAGAGTTAGCTGAAATGCAACCTAAGTCCAACAAAAAAAGGTTTCTCCCTTCAATGACCAAGAAGAATTCCAAGGAGGTGACTAAAGGTGATAAAAAAGAAGATACTGAGAGAAAGGTTCTTGGGCAACAAAAGGACAAGGAGAAATTAGTTCCTATATCCACCACTTCATATCCTCAAAAGGTTCAAAAAAAAAAATGAGTGAGTAGTTTTCTAAATTTCTTAATATTTTTAAGAAGCTTGAGATTTAGATTCATTTGATTGATGCTATTGAACAAATTTCTAATTATGCTAAGTTTATCAAGGATATTATCTCTAGGAAAAGGAAATTTGGAGATTTTGAAACTATGTTTTTAACTGAGGATTGCAACACTATTTTACAAAAGAAATTGCCCCAAAAGTTGGAAGATCATGGTGGTTTTACTATTCCATGTGTGATTTAGAACTCATATTTTAGCAAAGTTTTGTGTGATCTAGGGGCAAGCATTAATCTTATGTCTTTATCTATTTTTAAAAAATTATGAATAGGTGAAGTGAAACCCTTTACTATTTGTCTACAATTGGTTAATAGATCTTTCACTTATCTGAGAGGAATAATAGAGAATTTGCTTGTCCAAGTTAATAAATTTGTTTTACCTGTGAACTTTGTTGTTTTAAATATTGAAGAAGACCATGAGATACCTATTATTCTTGGTAGATCATTTTTTACTATAGGTGGAGCTTTGATTGATGTGAAGTAGGGACAAGTTATTTTGAGAATTAAAGATGAGAAAGTAGTTTTCAACATATTCAAGACACTCTAGCAGCCAAATAATGCACCAACTTATAACCAAATTGATATGGTAACTCTATATGTGATAATAACAACTTTCTCATCTATTATTTCTAAAGATCCACTAATAACATGGCTAAAAGATAATGATGATGAGTGCAATTTTTTTGGAAAAGTCTTATATGGTTAGTGCTTTGAAATCTTTGACACCTTTGGAGTTAGTTTCCTCACCTTGCAAGTATGATCCCTTATTATTTCTTTTTGCCACATTGAGGACAATGTTATATTTAAGTTTAGGGGAAGTATTGGGGTTATGTAAAGTAACTTCATTCCAGTACTTGTCATTTATTTGTTTGATTTTTTTATTTTCATTTTATTTTTTATTTATTTAGGTGAGGCTATTTGTTAGAGTACAGATGCCAATTCCTAAGAATTTTAAACCGACGATAAGAAATAATGGAACAATTTAGTAAAAATAAAACAACTACATATAATGCATAGTTTGAACAGAATGAGAAAATATGTGCATTAGTAACTAAGCAACCATTTGCTTAGATTTCTTTGCAATCACAAACCAAACACTTGGTTTGTTTTTCTTTTTTTCCATTTGCCTTTCCCAAAAACTTCAAACATGATGATTAATAATGTCATGCCCTGAAACATAGCATAACACGGCCATGCCACTTTAACCAGATATGGGTGTCGAGGCAACCTGACCTGGGACCAGCCAGGCCTAGGTCTAGGTTATGGAGGACTGGGAACAGACTGACTTGAGGCGGGGAGGTCTTGGGCCAGTCCCGGGTCAGGTTTGTGGGTTTTTTTATTTTTTAAAAATTAAAAAAAATTGATTAATTATATATGTAATAAATATTTTTTAGGAAAACCATCACCTCCGGTGTAAGTTTTATTAAATAAAAAAGCCAAATGACACTTACAAATAATTAGAACATGCATTACATTTTAAAATGACAAAAATGTTCCAACAATGATTAAAAATAAAAACTTATGATCTGTGCTTAACAGCATAGTCAGATCAAGTACAAACTATATGTACCAAGAAAAAATAAATTCATGTCTCTTTATTAAATATTACCTCGTCATCCAAACTCTTTTGGTCTTACTTTTGGAGTGCTGTGATGCCCTAATCTCGATTGCACACACATACTTTCACCACCTTGGGCATTAATCTGGATCGTTTCTCCGATATCACCCGTTTTCCTACACTAAACATTGCCTCGAATGCTACGGTGGTGACTAGAACAGCGACAATCTCCTATGTGATTATCGACAAGATCGGAAACCTTGGTTTCTTTTGTTTCCACCACTCCAATATGCTGACGTTGCTTGGCTTAAACGACGTGTTGAGATAGTCATCGACCTTAGCTAGACTTGATATCGTCAGTTGGAGACGTTTCAGTATTTGGAGGGCCGGGTTGAATTTTGATGAGATCAATCTCCTTGGAGGCTCGGTTTAAGGAGCTTCGGATCTTACCTTATCTGAATGCCGCTCACAATATAACTTGTACAAAGAATACAAGTGCTTAGAAGCAGTAGCAGACATAGCCAAAACATTTATATGAGACATTTCTAAATAAGTATGATAAATGACGTCAAGCAATATGGTTATCCCAATTAATTTGACATATGACTTGAGCAAAAAAGCAACTAAAAGGATAGGTGAAATGTTTTTAAAATACTAAAGCCATTTAGCCCGCATGGCTTCGATAGTCAATTTCAACAACTCATCATCTTTAAATAGATGTAAAGCATATGTAATGTTCACTAAATGAAGCAAAACTTGATGAATGGTTGGGTAGTAAACACTAAATAAAAATTTAGTTGCTTCGTAAAAAAACTTAGGCAATTCATCAATTTTAGAACATTTTTCCCATACTTCAGTCGTAAGGAATTCACAACCCATCTTTAAGTTCATGAAATGCATCAACAAATTTACATACGAGTATGCATCTTACAACATCAAATATGTAGAGTTCCAGCAGGTTGCACAATCCAATTTAAATTGTTTATAAGAAAATGGTTTTTGATTTTCAAAACAAAACCTTTTGAATTCACAAAGCACAGAGGGTCTTGATCTAAAAAACGTTAATGAGTTTTGAATAAGCGCAATTTTTTTTTGGGAAAAATTCTAAACCCTTTTGCACACAAAGGTTCAAAATATAACACATGCATCTAACGTGAAAGAATGCACCGTTGAGAGGTGGTTTCAATGCTTAGCTCAAAAGGCGAGCAGCAACATCATTACTTAAAGCATTCTCAAATGAAATGCACAGGAGTTTGTCAGCAAAAAAATAATCACATAAAGCTTCTAAGATACAATTGTATATGTGATAACCAGTATGAACAGTTTCAATGACTATAAATGATAAAATTCATTTTTGCATGACCCAATCAGAACCAATCCAATGAAAAGTAAGATAATAATATGACTAACTTACAGGTGATGTCCACATGTTAGAAGTAAATGTCACACAATGATCAAGAGCAGAAAAATGGGCTTGCAAATTTGATTTTTCAGCTTCAAATTGTTTAAAGCTTTCCTTCCTAACTATTTTCCCAGACACTTTTTTAAATGCAGGATTTAATCCAAGATTCTAGGTGCACATCTTCAGCTTGTGAAAGAGGCTTTTCAATAAGCATCATCCAATTTATCATGCATTTTCTATAAGATTATTGGTTAAAACGAAATATACCTGACCCGCTGGCGCTAATTGTACTCTCAAGTTATGTTTGTCCTCTGAAACTAGTCGTGGCACTGGGGAGGACATTAAAAAGTTGATTTTCAATACGACACTTTAGCATTCCGGTGTCAAAATTCTTTCTATGTACCAACTTTTTCCCACAATGTTTACATTTCCTATACCTCGACTCCCCTTCATGTACGAGCTCATAATGCTCCCAAACCCAAGCCATTAGTCTCGAGGATTTACCTTGACCTTGGGTTTCCTCTATAGCGGATCCAAGACTTGTTGACGTCAGTTGTGTTGACGGATCCTCGGCCGCCGTAACATCCACCTCTTCAACATCATCATTGGATAATTGATCGTCAAGACCAAAATCGTAATTCATCATATTGATTCTGGCATCATCATCGTGCAAGTCCTCAATTGAGATGCCTTTATCGGCCGGTTAAGAATGGCGACTGAACAAGCCTCGGAGGCCAGTGGTGCGGGAAGATGAACACCCAGTTCATTTTAACTTAAGTCAACTTAATCTAAAATGGTTTTAAATCTTTTTCACCTAGAACCAATTTTATTTGAAAGCCAATATTATATAGATGTAATAATTCATTTGACACAAAATTTTAATCATGTTATTAAATTTCTATGAAATTTTCATTTCTAATGTTTAAAAAAGAAAAATTCATAAAAAATTAATAGTATTATAAAAGTTTTACAATCAATGGATTATTTCACTTAAATAATATTAACTTTCAAATACAATTGGTTTCAAGTAAAAAAGATGTAAAAATAAAAATAAGTTATTTTAAATTAAGTTGGCTTAAGTTAAAACGAATTGACTAGAAGTCTCCATCGACCTGCCTTTTTCTCTTGAAGCCATGACTTACACAGTAATAGAAGTGACTAATGCAAAATTAGGAGGAGATTATGAAGATATTATGAGGAGATTAGTAAGAAATTTGAAAGAAACTAGCAAAAAAGCTAAAATGCTTGAAAGAAAATAGTAGAGGAAGAAGAGGGATTGAATTTTGGTGTGAGGGTAGAGTGCAAATAGCATTAATATTTATAGGAGAGGGCCAAAAATTGTTTGGACAAAAAATGTCTTTAATTTTAGTTATTGGGAAAGGTGAAAGTGGAATTTTGGGGATCAAACTAAAGTAGAAAACCGTTGAGGGACTAAATGTTTAATTAACCTTTTTTTTAAAAAAAATTTTTTGCTGTAGGAGCCGTTAAACAACGGCAGGCCTGGACTGTAAAGGCTCTCCTAGTATTTCCTCTACATAAAATGTTGAGGTAAGTGTTTCCCAAGTGTAACGGCTCTCCTAGTCGATTAATCAAGTAAGTGTTTGTTAAATTTAAGTACCTCAAGTTAGCGCCTTGTTAAGCAAGTAAGATAAGCTTAATTAAGTTAAGTGAGTTCCTAAGTGTGATTTGGCATAGTTAAGTCAAGACCATTAGTTATTCTAGCTTTTAGAATCATCCTAGTAAGCTTTGACAACTTGTGGCACTAAGTGTGTTATTGGGCCATTTGAATCTTAAGTGGCTAAAGTGTTCAAGAAAATTAAGTTTGGGAAGCTTTTAGTATCCTTTAGAACAAATAAAAGTGGTTTTGAGTGAGGGTTTGGTGAGCTATTTGAAGCTTTTGAAAGCTAGTGGACTTAGGTGCAAGGAGAAGGAAAAGTTGACTTGTTTACATATATGCAAGTCTTCTTCTTCCTTAGTCATTTGCAACTAACTCCAAATTTTCGTGGCTCCACTTCCTCTCCCAAAATCACAGCCCAAGCTTCCATTTTCTTGCAAGATTTCATCAAATTAAAGGGTGCCCAAGGTGTTAGAAGGATCACCAAGCTTGTTTGTGGTGTTCTAGCTCAAGTTTGCTCTTTGGAAGCTTGTTTTGGATCCAATTTTCGTGGGTAAGCTTCTTGAGTTTATTTGGATTGGTTCTAGGTTGTTTTAAGAGCTAGAAATGGTCTTGGTTTGATTGGTTTGGGTGCCAAATTGCTTTGGTTTTAGACTTGGAACTCAATGAAGCTTGTGGAGCTAGGAAAGCTTATGTTGCATTGCTTGCTTGTGTGGCTAAATTGAGGTAAGGGTTTAAGTAATCAAGCTCAAATAATGCATGGTTTTGTAGTCTTGTGTGTGGGGATGAATTAGGAACAAGACCCATTAAGTTTGGATTAGAAACGAGAGAGTTTGAGTAGTTTATGTGCAAGAGCGACACGGACGCACAAACCCAGAAAAATCAAGTTGGCGACGCGTCGCCAATTCGTCCGTGAATTGGCGCCGCGTCGCCAGAAGCAATTGCTCCTTGGCGCCGCGTCGCCAAGTGGGATTTTGGCCTCATTTTCCGGCCATCCTAAGGTTAACTTAGGCTCTCGGTTTCTATTCCTAGGTTATCCTAAGAGGTTCCATAGCCTCGGTTGGGTCTAGAATTCATTCCTGAAGCGGGAATTTTGCATTATTTAGGAGGTAGTTAAGTTGTGTGGTTAAGTAAAAGTGTGTGACTTGGTGGCTAAGTAATTCAAGTGTGCTTAAGCTTTTGAATGAGCACTAAGGGGATTAAGAGGGGTTTTTAGACTCTTTATTGGCCGTATAGAGTATCATTTACATATGGTCAATAGAGAGAAAAACCTAAGTCGATCCCAACCGAACCATTTGGTTTGGTAGGCAAGCCACTAGTAGTGTTTGAGTTAAACCTTGAGGGTTTGACTAGTTTAACCACATAGGATAACTACCCTGCACAATAATTTAAGGGAAGAGACGGGTAAGAAGTGAGTAGGTGGAAACTTACTCTAAGTAGCTCATCAAGGCGGGTAAGGTTGAGTAAGCAAGGTCTTACTCTAAGGTACCCGTAAGTGGACTTCAAGGGGTTAATTAAGTGCTAGCAAGGATACGAGGGCCAGTATCCAAGTACCCCAGTCGTAAGAGCTCACGACAAGTCCAACACCTACGGGTGTAAGGAAGTCCTAAGCGCATTGCATGTGCATAATTCATTCATTCATCCATCCATCCCATCATTTGCATTATTGTTGTTTATTTACTTGTTTTTGGTTGTGTGTTGTTTGCTTGTTTGTTGATTTGTTTTGTATGCATTATTTATATGCTTGTTGTGCCTTGGTTGCTTGCATCATGTTTTTCCTGCAGGTGCTAATCCCTTACTGAGTACTTCGGAGTACTCACCCCTTAAGTGTTGTGCAGGTTTAAGCACTTTTGTCTGGGCTTAACAGTTGGTAAGGGGCACTGTTAAAGCTAAGTTCTTTTAGTTTCAAAGGTATTCTCTAAGTAGGAAACTTCATGTTTTCTAAGTTACTTATAGCATAAGTAAGTACTGACCAAAGTGTTTGCCTTACAGAGAGGCTAAGTGAGCACAAGGATAGTGTGGCTCATCACTTGAAGCTTTCTTGCTTGGGTGAAGAGCTAAGGACGGATCTTAGTAGTTAGTAGTCATAAGATATTTCTTTGATATGTATGGTAATTTCATACATAGATTGCCTATACTAATGACCATGGGTGTGTATAACACTAAAGTTACTTTTGGGTGCATATAAGTTTAAGATGTATGCACACAGTTGTTACTTGAAGTTAAAGCAACTAAAGATTTATGTCTTGGCTTATTTGATTTATGTTTTCATTAATTGCCGTGGCACTGTTTTCAATGAAGTTTTAATTTAATTATTATTGCATAGCCAGGACAACACATGCATATTTTTATGCAGGGTAGGCTAAGAAACTAGTTGCACGAAATGATTTAAGGTATTTTTACAAGTAATAACTAGCCAACTGTAACTCAAGTGGGATCATAGTTCCCTAGAGCCTACCAGTGTTAGTAATTCAGGGCACTGGGGCCCTGTTCCGCCACATGGACTGAATCGGTTGGTCTCAGTTTGAGCCGGTTTTTTGTCATGGACCGGTCTACTCCATTTTGAATCCTCCTCCCCCATCAGGCCCAAGTTTGGCCCACATATTCACGGCTTCATTCTGATTTGGGGCGGGGCAGTCTTTGACCATGCCAAGCCGGGTTAGACCAGCTCATGTCCCACCTTTAACCTTAACCTGTGCTTCGATGACACGAAACGTTCTTTTGCAATATAACATAACATCTAGAATAAAGAATTTCTAAAATACTTCATACCTCATACTCTTCATTATAAATATCAAACTAATAAAGTTATATATGCAAATCCAATATCTAAGTCTCAATAACAATTCAAGAATACTACAACCATAATTCTAAATAAAAAGGTCTTTGATATGTCTAAATGCAAACAAATAAGCCTTTAAATCCTCAAACGCTAGCTACTATAAACCCAACATTTATCTTCTCTATTTTGCCTTATGCATATGGGAAAATATTATGGGGGTGAGCTTCACAGCCCAGTAAGTGGCACCTCACACACCTTACTAGATCAAGCATAAGTGTTTCATAAGTAAAATATAAATCTAGAAAATCAAACTATTGTGAGAAAACAATCACCTATTCATAAAAATGCATGTATCATTTATATAAGGAAACATGTGTCATTCATTCATAGTATCATACTTGATAACATTCATAGCTCATAGTTTCTTTAAAAGGTCACTCTTATTCTTGTGACAAAGTCATAGCTACAATTGTTATTATTTTAACGGCATCAGTCATATCAACATTTTGTACTTTATCCATTTATTACCAACTATTATTCCCATTTGTGGGGTCATAGAACTAGTTCCGAGTGTCGATGTGGCATACCTTTGGCCAATTACGTAGCTGGACTATGAGCTCTCTTTATTAGAAAATTATTCATAGGATCAACGATAAAAAAAAGTCACAAAAATCATACTTTCACTGTCAAGTCAAGCACATTAATAACCAAATAGAATTTCACAATCATCTCATGCTTGATCCATGGGTAAGACAAACATAAACCATTAAAAAAAAGAAAATAAAAAGAAATATCATAAAATAACAATCATCTTATGAAATTTCAATAATCAAAATTATATTTAACTCAAGTAAAGTGTGAATAGAAAACGAGCAAAGTATATAGGATGCCACATACCTTATTTTGACCCTAGAACCAATACAATAATCACTCATGTTCACGAACCTCGAGTTTTGACTTGGGATTGAAGTTTTTTTCTTCCCTTTTGTTCCACATATGTTCTGCCCTCCTTTTGCTATGACTATCGTAGCCAAGCCAAGGAGAATAAAAAACACATTTAGATTTAGTAACTTTCTAGCAATAAAAGGGTTAACTACCTTATAGTCCCTATTTTTTATTTTCTTATACACTTAAACCTCATCTTTCTTTGCCATTACACTTAGGTCTTATTAACGTTTTGGGGTATTACATTCTCCCCTCTTTATAAAAAGTTTTGTCCTTAAAACTTGACATACCTTAGTTTTCAAATAGTTATGGATACATTGCCTTCATGTCATTTTCCAACTCCCATGTACCTTCTCTTGGTGAGTGGTTGCTCAATTGGACTTTTAAATATAGGATTGTTTTATGTCGTAGCACTTACTTCTTTTGATCAACAATAGAAATGGGGAACTCCTCATAGGCTAAATCATCACGAACTTGTAATAGTGTATACTCCACAACATGACTTGGATCAGAGACATACATTCAAAGTAAAGATATGTGAAAGACATTATGCACATTAGATAGCTCGGGTGGCAAGGCTATCTTGTAAGCTACCTCCTTCACGCTATCAAGCACTTGAAATGGTCCTACATACCATAGATTCAATTTTCCACGCTTGCCAAAATGCATAACCTCCTTTGTGGATAAGACTTTGAAGAACACATAGTGTCACACCCCAAAACTCACCCTAGGAGTCTTGGGATGATGACATGCCGCATACTTAAGAAAATAAATTTTCTCTAAGCATACAAGGCTACTTATTTCAAATAATTCCAAACATAAAAAAAAATCAAGTTCTAAGAATAAGTAGCAAAGCAACTACAATCCTTGAAATCGGGACATAATCCATAAAATATCAGAGCTCTAAGGAATGAAATGAAATCTGAAGAGTTTTCCAAACATAAGTAAATTTCTAATAGTCATACTAACAAAATATTTTTAACTGTCTTGAACTGTAGCTAGTCCTGTAGTCGCTTCTGCTAGCTAACTCAAACTACTCCTTATCTATGTGAGGGGGTGAACACGGGGTGAGCACTAATGCCCAGGAAGTGGTGGATTTTGAAAACAAAAATATAATATACAAAAATATATAAGGATCAAGTAGAAATAATTCTTATAAAATAATAACATAAACTTTAACAGAAAATATTTGAAGTGTTAGAAGTAATCAATGCAATAGCAATTTTGAGAATTGAGCAAATAATATTTATAAATAAAATCACTAACCAACACAGGGCAATTTAGAGTAGAATAATGGAACTGAAATTCAGAGCAGAGTAGATGAGGTGATCATTGTGACCACACTTAAACCGATATAATGCATCTAGAATTGTCTAAGAATCGCCAACAATCGAGACCCCAGAAGGAGTAGTCCTAAAAACAATGCACAACGAAATAGAACAGAATAAAATACCATACATAAAGAGTCTAGAACTATACTTTCTTAGTTGTACAGGCACAGAACCAACACACACAAAAACAGAGTAGGAACAGAAATACAAAGCATTATCGTTGTTATAAAATTTCAATATAAAATATCATAATCAAAACATACCTGATCCCAACTTACGTAATCAAGCACAAGATATTGCATAAATAAGATAAAATACAAAATAATCAGATAAATAAGTAAATTAATAAACTTGGAAAACAATTTCAGAATAAAACATCAATTTGAAAACTCTTATTCTAATTGAAAATCAATTTAATGAAAAATAGCTTTAAATCGAAATATTGAAAAATTACTAAGTTAGAAAACTTAACACTTTGAAGAAATAATATATACATAATATCAAAACAATTTAACTTTTAGAAACGGTAGTAACCACTTGCCTCAAAGTGCAACTTTCTAACTCTTAAAATAATTATTTGGTCACCTAAAATAATTATACAAAATTTTATGTCAAAATATAATCAATTTAAGGAATAACCCAAAATCACTTGCAAATAAAGACATAAATGAACACTTCTAAAACCTAAGAATTCACTGAAGTGGTGTTAAAAGCTATAGGGACTGACATTGTACTTAACCCGATTATATACTTCAGCATCCTACTTCCAGTGAACAAGTTGTAACTTTTTATACTATAGGGTGTCGATGAATCCGAATCTAAGCATCAAGGACCTAAATCGTACTTAGCCTAATTTTGCCCAGAAACACAATTTTCTTCTCCTTCGATCGCACCTCTACGACTCATCAAATCATTACCATATCAAGCCAAAAATTCACCAAACTTGTTTTTAATTCATTCCAATTAATCCCAATCATCAATTATTCCTTCCAATCATCAAAATAAATTATATCCAATCAAATCATCAACCTCAAATATAAGAATAATTAACATATGCATCAAAATAACTAACAATCACTTACCAAAGATTCTTATCTCATAGAAAAATTCACAGGTTGCTTCCACTCGATCCTCAATTAATGGTTTCTTCTTCTACTTCTTCAACACAAAGTAATAGCTAGATGAGATTGTGAGAGAAATAGGTCAAACCCTAGTTTTTCTAATTTGCACCCTTTTTATAACCTCTCCTGCCTCCGCTTGTTTATGCTTTCTTTAGGTTTTCTTTTTCATACTTCTTCCCTTTTTCTTTCCTTTGCTTTTTTTATTTTCCTTAATTTCTTTTCTTTTTTTTCTTATTTGCTTTTACTTTTATTATTTTTTCCTTCTCTTGGGTCCTAACCTAAATACCCAAAATAATAAAATAGACTAAATTAGGTTAGGTCACTACACAAAGTCGACTTATTCAAACTATAGCTCTCATCTATTTTATCCGCCTAGCTCTTATGTCAGTCTTGAGCAGCCTACAATTTTTCTCTGATCAACTTGACCTTCTTCACTGCAATTTGTACAATTTCAGGTCCTAAAACTTATTTTCTCCAACATCATCCTAACAAACAAAAGACCTACACCTTCGCCCATACAATGCTTGATATGGAGCCATTCTAATACTATATTGGTAACTATTATTATATGCAAATTCTACTAAAGGCATATGATCATCCTAATTACCTTTAAAGGCAATTATGCATGCTCCCAACATGTCTTCCATAATTTGGTTGGTCTTCTTTATTTGCCCATCTGTTTAAGGATGATATCTAATATTGAATTTTTGTTCTGATCCCAACCCAAACTACAAGCTCTTCCAAAAATTAGAAATAAACCTAGAATCATGATCAAAGACAATGTTGATTGGAATTCCATGCAACCAAATAATCTTTTTTGATGTGAAATTGTGCTAGCTTGTCGAGAAGAATTGTTCGCTTCATAGGTAAAAAATGGGCTAATTTTGTAAGCCGTTCAACAATTACCCATACAGTGTTATTGCCTTTTTGTGACCTAGGCAAACTAGTCACAAAATCCATGAAGATATGCTCCTACTTTTATATATGGATCTCTAAAGGTTGTAACAAAACAACTAGTCTTTGATGCTCCACCTTAACTTGTTGGCATGTTAAACACCAAGATGCAAATTGAATTATTTCCTGTTTCTTATTGTTCCACCAAAAATTTTGCTTCAAGTTTTTGTACATTTTTAAACCTCCTGAGTGTATTGTGAAACAAGTTTCATGTGCTTCATCTAATGATTCTCTTTTCAAAGTGGTATTGTCTGGCAAGCACAGCCTTCATTTGAACCTTATGGTACCATCATCATGGATCCCAAAATCTGATTGTATCCCCTGCGCTTCATCTAATAATTCTCTTTTCAAATTAATATTATTTGGCAAGCACAACTTTCATTTGAACCTTATGGTGCCTTCATCATGGATCCCAAAATATGATTGTATCCCCTTCTCCATGTCCTTTTTAACTTTCCACAAATATGCATCATTCTTTTGACCTTTCTTAATTTTATCCAACAAGGTTGATTTCACCAATAAACTAACTAGGACATTTTCACTTACACCTTTAACATGCACCTTAACCTTCATTTTCACAAGGTCCTTGATCAAATGCCTACTTGTAGTGAGAGAAGCAACAATACTATTTACAGACTTTCTACTAAGGGCATCTGTAACCACAATAGCTTTACCAGGTCGTAGTTGATAATGAGATCATAGTCTTTTATCAATTCTAACCACCTCTTATATCTCATATTTATTTCTTTCTATGTGAACAAGTACTTCAAGTTTTTGTGGTCGATGTAGATCTCACAAGGCTCTTTATACAAGTAGTGTCTGCATATCTTCAAAGTGAACACCACTGTTGCTAGCTCAAGATTGTGAGTTGGATAATTTTGTTCATAAAGATTTAATTGTTAAGAGGCATACACGATCACCTTTCCATTCTACATTAAAACACATCCTAACCCTTTCTTTGAGGCATCACTATAAATAGTAAATCCTTTCATATTAGAAGGTGAAACAAGGACAGGTACTGACACTGATTGTTGCTTCAACTCCACAAAGGCTTGCTCACACTCATCAGTCCATTTAAATGTCACTCATTTTTGTGTCAGAAAAGTTAATAGAATAGCTATTTACGAAAAGCCTTCGATAAATCTCCTGTAGTAACCGGCCAAGCCTATGAAGCTTCTGATTTCGGTAACATTAGTGGGATGAGGCCAATCTAAAATTGCTTCAATCTTCGTTGGATCCATAGAAATGCCATCCTTAGATACTACTTGCCCTAAAAAGCTAATACTTTTTAACTAGAGTTCACATTTATTAAACTTGGAAAAAAGTTATTTTTCTTTTAAAATTTGTAAGACCGTTCTCAAATGTTCAGCATACCCTTCTAGACTTATTAAGTAGATCAAGATGTCATCAATAAAGACAACAATAAATTAATCTAGGTACTACTTAACGATCCTATACATGAAGTCCGTAAAAGCAGCTGGTGCATTTATTAACCCAAAAGGCATAACTAGAAACTCATAATGGTCATACCTCGCTCAAAATGTTGTCTTCAATACATCATCTGCCTTAATCTTCAGTTGGTCATACCCCAAATGCAAGTTTATCTTTGAGAAGACTTAGGCACCTTACAGCTGATCAAACAAGTCATCCACACGTGGTAAAGGGTACATGTTCTTCACTATGACTTCGTTCAATTCTTTATAATCATTGCACAATCTTAAACTTCCATCCTTCTTTTGAACAAATAATAATGGTGCTCCCTAAGATGAAACACTTGGATGAATAAACTTTATGTCAATCAGCTCTTGTAGTTGTACCTTAACTCTTTCATTTCTGCTGGCGCCATCCAATAAAGAGGTTTGGAAATTGGACCAGCCCCTGGCTATAGGTCAATACAAAACTTAATTTCTCAATCAGGAGGTCGTCCAAGCAGATCATCTAGGAAAACATCTAGGAATTCCTTAACCATATGTATGGTTCAAGACTGTACCTCATCCATCTAGGGATCCCATGCATAAGCTAAATAACCCGTACAACCCTTCTTTAATGCCTTGATAGCATATGAGGAGGAGACAACTTCAAGTTGAGGCTTAGGTTGGCTACCTTCAAAAAAGAATTCAATCGTCATCGGATTTTTTAAAATTATCTTCTTTCCATGGTAGTCAATAAATTCATGATTTGCAGCCAGCCAATTCATGCCAAGAATAACATTAACGTCATTCAGTTTTAATAAGACCAAGTCTATGACTAGTTCACTTTCCCCTATTTTAAGGATGCAATTCTTATATTTCTTGTCAGCAAACAAAATTCTATTTGTAGGAGTAAACACAAATAATGGTTCATTTAGCTTCTCAGGCAAACAATTTAGAGATGTAACAATCTTGGTAGATATGAAGGAATAAGATGATCCATAATCAAACAGAACAGGTGCAGCAACAAAATTAATAGAGATAATACCTGTCACTATGTCATCACGCATGCTTGCCTCCTGCTCGGTCAAGAGTAAACTCGAGCATCGAACCGTTGTGTTTGTTCTGCTATTTTGGGACCCAGGCCCTCATTCCTTTGTTGAGGACAATCACGAGAAAGGTGTCCCAGTTTCTTATAAGTGAAGCAAATCTCATCTTTAAGCCCATATTTCAAGAAACATCGCCCATAATGGAACTTGTTGCAATAGCTACACTTCTGTAGGCATCCACCTGGCCCTTTTCCTCTCTTTTTGTTTTCATTACCCTTACAACCTTTTGTTTTCCCTCCATAGTTATCCTCAGTTCTACTCCTCTTCTTGTTTGCTTTTTCTTGTTCAAATCGCTTCAAGTTAATTTTGATCTTCAAGGGCCTCTCTAGGACATACTTATAGCTGTCAAGGATGTGCAAGACAACCAAAAGTTAATGATGGGCCTCAATCCATGCTCAAATCAAATTGCTTTGTTCTTATCTGTGTTAATAATGTGTGGGCAGAAATGACCCAACTCATTGAACTTGTTAGCATACTCTAGCACAGACATATTTCCCTTCGGTTCAAGTTGTAGGAACTCGTTCTTCTTCTCCACTTTAATAGGTTCTAAAAAATATTGGTCATTGAAGATCCTCTTGAACTTTTTCCAAGTCTGTGGTTCATTCTCCTCATCATAGATTGGTTTGACAGTGTCCCACAAATACTCAGCATTCCCTTTCAACTGAAGAATAGTTAGGCCCAAACGCTCCTCCATCAGAATCTTTATGCCATCAAATAGTTTTTCAATTTTTTAATCCATATGCCTGTGACAAAAGGATCAGCTCCACCCTAAAATGCTGGCAGATGCACACAACGAAATCTTTCATAAGGTCTCAGCAGAACAGGAAGCCCCTTGAGTCTGCCAGCGTTGCAAAAGGTTAGCCACCATTTGACAAACACCAACCAAATAGTTTTACGTCACTAGTTTAGCATCATCTGTATCTATCTTTGATTAAGAGGTACTGGCTACCCTCTTACTTTTTCCAGTGTCTTGCTTCTTCCTTGCTACTGCCAAAGAAGCTAAACTCTCTTCTCTAGTACTCATCTTAAATATTAACAAGCAAAACCCAATATCAACAGTCCATCTAAAAAATATTAATATAAAACATAATAACATATCTAAAGTCACAAGCTCCAATGCTTTCTATACGTCTTAATCCCTTGTTTAATCTAAAGCCTAGGTTCTGATACCACTTTATGCCACGCCCCAAAACATATTGTAACACAGCCACCTTAACCTATGCTTGGCTGACACAAAACCTTTTTTTTGTAATATAACGCAATATATAGAATAAAGCATTTCTAAAATACATCATATCTCATACTCTTCATTATAAATATCAAACTAATAAGGTCACATAAACAATCCAATATCTAAGTCTCGATAGCATTTCAGGAATACTATAGCCATAATTCTAAATAAAAAAGACATTAACAAGTCTAAATGCAAACAAAGAAGCCTTCAAATCCTCAAATGATAGCTACCATAAGCCCAACATTTATCTTTTTTACTTCACCTTATGCATTTTGGAAACATATTAAGGGGTTGAGCTTTATAGCCCAGTAAATGGCACCTCACACACCTTATCGGATTAAGCATAAATTTTTCAAAGGTATAATATAAATAAGGAAAAATCAAACTATTGTGATAAAACATTCACCTATTCATAAAAATGCATGAATCATTCACATAAGAAAACATTTGTCCATCATTCATAGCATCATACTACCTCCATCCCAAAACTTTAGCTCAATTTATTTTTGACAATTAATCTAGAAATTTTTATTCTTAACATTTTAATATATAAATGAAAAATATTTATATATGAAAGATAAATCAAGACATGTAGTTTCTAAATATATTTTTTAAAATTTTTTCTAACAAACAATAATATAAATAAATTCAAATCAAAATACTAAAAAAAAAAGCAAATAAAGCAAAAGTTTTAAGACGAATGGAGTATTTGAAAACATTTATAACTCATAGGTTCTTTGAAGGGTCACTATTATCCCTATGACAGGTCGCAACTATGATCACTATTATTTCGATGACATTGGTCATATCAACGTTTCATACTTTCTCCATTCATTACCAACAATTATTCCCGTTGGTGGGGTCATAGAACTTATTCTAGGTGTCGATATGGCATACATTTAGCCAATTATGTAGCTGGACTATGAGCTTCCTTTACTCAAAAATTATTCATATGATCCATGATAAAAACAGGGCATAAAAATCATACTTTTATTATCAAGTCACAAACACATCAATAACCAAATAGAATTTCACAATCATCTCATGCTCGATCTTTAGGTAAGATAAACATAAACCATTCATAAAAACAAGAAATTAAGAAGAAATCATCATAGAACAACAATCATTTTATGAAATTCCAACAATCAAAATAATATTTAACTCAAGTAAAGTGTAACCAGAAAATAAGGTATATAAAATGTCACTTACCTTGTTCCAACCCCAGAACCAATCCAATAATCAATCAGGTTCAAAAACCTTGAATTTTGACTTGGGATTGTAGTTTCTTCTCCCCCCCCCCCCCCCTTTTTCCACATACGTTTTACCCTCCTCTTGCTATGACTACTGCAACCAAACTAAGAGGAAGAAAAAATATGTTTAGGTTTAGTGGTTTTCTAGCAATAGAAGGATGAGCTACCTTATAGTCCCTATTTTTTATTTTCTTATACATTTAAACCCCATCTTTCTTTGCCATTACACTTAGGTCCTTTATTAATGTTTTAGGGTATTACAAATAATTCCACTTCACTTAACACTCCCTGAACATCTTTGTACATGATGACTTCTTTATCATCATTAAGTTCCAGATCTAAACTTAGTTCATTGACAACTCCACTTATGAGGTAATAAGTCTACTACATGTAATAATTAGTACATTATACATGTGTGTATATTATCACAACAAGACAATTTCAGTCACAAGTAAAATAAAACAACTTCTCCATACCTAAACAAACCAAAAACATACTCATGCACATGCAATCAAATCTGTTTTGATAACTTTTCATTATTGTAGTTTACTTGTCTTAAATTCCATTATATGTACATTTAAATATCCATTATTGACACAAAGTCAATAATACAATCAACCAAAAAAATATATGCAATTCAACCTGCCAGTATGCCCAGAAAAACTTTTAAGAACACAAAGTTCAAAAAAATGCACAAATTCCATACACATAAGGCCAAATACACAAAAATAATCTATATACTTATCACCAAAGCCTTTGGTTAACTTAGTATACTTACCAAGTTTAAAATGCATATAGATCTCTGATGTAGTAACTAAAACTAAATCCTAGCATATAAATTAGAGTTAAGGTTGATCATATTGGTATAACATGCAAAAAAATTTCAAACAACTTAAGGCTGTCTAAGGGAGCATGCATATTGAACCTATAGCCTCTAATACCAATGAAGGAAATTTAGTGTACAACTCAAGAACACTTTAATTTTCATGATATAAAATAAATGCAGAAATTAAGACATACTTGATTATCATTAAAAAATTGAGTGATAGACTCTTTGATAAAAGATGTCTCTTTGAGCATGTTGCGGAAGACATGATTTGCTGTGAATACTAAGGATCATATATTTAATTAACTTGAACACAAGTAACTAAATATGTGGTCCACACCTAATACTTGTCCGGAGTTCTCTTGATGGTGAAAGTGAAATATAAGGGGTAAAATAGAAGAAATAGAGCCTCCAAAAGTTGTGTCTACAACCTTCATTTTTTATTAACATCATAGCCCAAATAACACTTACATTTTAAAGTTCTTCAGGTATACATTTTTACATGTTTTTATTAACATCATGGCCCAGACAACACTTACATTTTAAAGATCAGAGACTTACATCATAAAATGGAAAAACCTAATCTAAAATGAACCAAAAATCAAAACCCACAATCATAAACACCTAACAAGGGTGCCATTTGGGCTAGTGACTCAAAATCATGCTGAAGTAACAACACCTTCATACATTAAGTCCCTTAATAGTCTTATATTTTATTCCTACCAAACAGGCCAAACCACCAGAGAAACTCGTGACAAAAATAAAAGAGAAATCTATAGTTTATTTCTAAATTTATCAGACCACATCAGAGATATTCTTTGCCAGACCTAGGTGACGAAACCTAGAAGAAAGCTTACTAGTAAAATAACAAAAAATGATAAAATAAAATCAAGGCCAAAGTGCTCAAGCAACCCTCGAACTTAGGCAAAATAGATGAGTTAGTCCCTAGACTTGGACTCAATGAATTGCAAAAACGGAGCAACTCAGTCCCTATCATACGATTTTTATTCCACATAGGTTGAAAATAACGAACATCATAAGCTTTAACTGTGACTATGTTCGGCAGGAGAGAAAATAGATTTTGGTACTTGTTTTTCCATATATAGGCAAAAGAATGAAGAGCACTAGGATGAAACAATTGGTCGAAGCATAAAGGGATGAATCCTAATTGAGCCCATCCCAAGAGTACCAAAAAGTGATGTGTAATTGGGAAGGAAAACATAAATTAAGGTATGAACATATAGTGGGCTATAGGTGACTGCATATTGATGATGTAAAGGTTTCTTTAAGATGTTTTTTTTTTTTTTATGTTCTTGCAATTGATAGAGTAGATTAAATTTGTCCTTCCAGTTACTGATTTTAAATAAAAAAATAACAAACTCATATTTAACCTTTTTCAGCAATTGGGTATTTTTAATTACATAAACACTAGTTGATGTTTTTTTTTTTTTTTTGTGTTTGAAAAAATATTGACAGTTGTAATTTGAAGATGGTTCAATTCACTTTGCTTGTGCACCATGGTGGTTAATTTATTGGAGGAGAAGCAAAAAGTAGATATGTTAATGACCACATATGTGCAAGATAATTTGATGATGATATCATATCATATTGGTATGTTCAACATGTACTAAGGGATATTGGGTACAATGTGAAGGATATTATATCAATATATTATAAAGTACCTAGTAGCATATACAATGAAGGCTTAAGATTGTTACATGATGATGCTAATACAATTGACATGGTAATGCATGCCAACCATAAAGGTGAGATGGAATTATATGTTAAGCATTTTAGTAAGGGTCCTAGTAGTTGTCATGGCTAGGGCTCAAGTGAGCAAATATCTAGCATTTATGTTGGTTGGGGAGTTAATGATGGAGTAGGAAAAAAAGGAGAAAGTAGTGGTACCTTGCAACAATTGTTATATTCAAAAATTAACAAAGCATTTGAGCAAATGTTTTCTCAACTTGAGGTTAAAGCAGAGGATATTAATTGAGAGACCAATAAAGGAAGAGGCATTAATAAAGGTGCTCAATAAGTTTTCAACTACAGTGGAGGATGATGATGATGAAATTTTTTGTAGTGAAGACAATGGAAATGATTCAGATGCAAATCGGGCTGTTAAGCTAAGCAAGCTAGATATCACCTTGTAATCAGGTGAAGATGAAGAGTTTAGAAATGCGATTAAAATAGTAAATGCATACTTTGCCAATGGTTGCATTAAGGCAACAACCGAGCCTAACTAGAAAACTAAAGGTCACTTGGCAGAGAGGTCGGCATAAGAGGATGAGTGTGAAGAACCTCAATGGAAAGGGTTTTTTGTTGATTTTGATCTAGGAAGTTACCACACATCTAGTAATGATGAGCGGAACACAATTATAGCTAGAAGGCAGAAGGTATGGCCTCGATTTGATGAGAAAGCCAAAGTATGTCATATTGAGCTAGGCATCTTCAAGGATCATGTTCAATTTAGGAGGACTTTGATAAAATTAAGCATCCAAAGTAAGCGCGACTTTTGTTATGTGAAAAATCAAAAGAAAAGAATCAAAGTAAAATGAAAGACAAAAGGTTGTCCATGGACAATTTATGCGTCACTAGACAAAGGAAGAAATAATTTTCAAGTGAAGCCATGCATTATTGAGCACACTTGCTATCAAGATTATGATATATCATGGTGCACATCTATTTGGATGACAGAGGAGTTAAGAGAGTTAATTGCAGGACATCTAGGCATTAAACAGTAATACATTCAACATCATGTTTCAAAGCAATTTAACATTGATTTCTCACTGCATCAATGTAAGAGAACAAAAGTAAAGGTCATCCATGAGTTGGAAAAGGATGTTTCCTAAGAATATGCTAAGTTGGATGATTATGCACAAGCCTTAAGAGTGGCAAATCCAAGGTCCACTATTTCAATAGAAATTAAACATGGAACCCAAAGAAAGGACCCTGTATTCAAAAGGTTTTATTTGTGCTTTACAGCCCTTAAAAAGGCTTTATAGAAAGTTGTAGACCTTATTTAGGGCTATTAATTTATGATTTTTTTTTTTTTGTTTATCTAGCCTGGATTGCCTACTCAAACTTTCCTCTTATGACAATGACGCTGTTGGAACCTGAATTTTGATACTATTTTGGAGAAACAGATATATGCTGTTACCAACTGATTGTTCAGAATCAAATGCTGTAAACGCCTGAAGCTATTGATGGTGTAAAATCAGTTGTTCATTTCAAGGTGGTTCACCTTTGTTCACAGTAATTTGGTTTCAACATAAAAATCAATACAAATGGTTCATCCATGTAATAAACAATATCTATTCTGCTGCAATTTTAACTTACTACAGAATCTGCATGTTTTATCCATGCAAAAGCTATTTTGCATGCAAGTTCTGTTGCTACCAAGTGTTTATGTACTAAAGTAAAGTGTGTTTTGCCAAAAAATGTCCAAAATAGCAAATTTCATTTACAGTATAAGCATTTCGTACAAAGAGACTTGTCTATTACAATCAAACCAACCAATTTCTTTCATAACTTTCCCAACATAAACTGACCATTGCTAAACATCAACCTTAGAGCAGACCAAATACATCCAACACAAACCAAAAAACCAAGAACTCCTACAACCATACTTGTACAATTGTTATCAATCCTAGCCTTTATAGCTTTCACATCCTTATTTAATTTATCAATCTCTGAATAACTTGATCAACCTCCAGATGCTCACTTCCATATTCCCCATCACCATTCTCCTTTCTAAACCGAACTCTTAGTCTTTTAGTCTCTACTTCAGTCCTTCTAACCTTGCTTAGAAGCTCTTTAATTGCCTCCTGTGCAGACAAGCTCAACCTTTCATCAATCCAGTACAAATAACTACAACCTACCTTTGCAACTGTTGATGACCCCGCCTATACAATTTGTATCAAATTTAGCCCAAGTTAGACCATTTTATAATGAAATATAATAACTATACAAAAGCTCTACTCCAAACAACACAAAAACAACAATTCTAGCCAACAATTTCTATTTTCCTTCTTTATGTAAAGACAGGATATTTTTTCAAGTAATCCTTTTAGCTAGCAACCAACAAAAACAACTAGATAAAATGAACAAAAAGAATGATTAATTCCATAAAAAAGGCTACCCATATATATTTCAAAAAAGAACAAACTAATTGAAAACCATTTATCGAGCCATCAAACAGTAAAAATAATTTATTCACCATCAATTAGCCAAGGCAAACCATAACCGACAAGTACCTGCCATCAACCAGCAAAAGCTAACCACCATTGAGCCAAACCATATATTCTAAACAAGAAAAAAAATATGTTCTACCCATGTTATTTGACAACTCGAATTGTAGCAAACAATTGAGACAACAACAATTGAAAACTTTGATACAAGGATTACCTCATAATATAGGTACCCGTAGAACCTTCGGCCAACATTAATTCTCTATGTCTTTCCAAGCTGTATACATCCTTGTAGCCATTCCACAGTAACATTGATACCTCACCTCACATTCTCCCTTGAATTTCAAACTTAAAGACACTCTCAAGCTTCTAGATGACCGAGACATCAAGAATTAAAATCTAATTTAGGAGAAAGTGGGCTACTCGGGTTTATGAATTGTAGAGGAAAGGGACCCTAATTTTCTTTTGCCTTTTGGGAATTGGGGGTTGGACGCGAGTTGGGTTTGACGGGTATAAGTGGCCAACAGAAGAGTTATGACTTTACTACACTTCAGCCCATGTGGCACAAATTTCATACACCATGGACTAACTCGTCTTATTTTAACAAGTTTGAGGGCTTCTTTTCTCTAAGTCTAAGTCCAGGGATTGACTCATCCATTTTGCCTAAGTTGGAAGGTTGTCTACGCACTTTGACCTAAAATGAAAATAGAGAGTTGCTGTTGGATTCAAGAACATCTCAATTAGCATAATAACGTTAACAACTCCACAAACTCAAAAAAAAATTACCAAATATTCACCCCTAAGAAGAGAAACAAGTAAACAAGTGGGAGATCAATCACGTATGGAACTTCCTTCCATTGTTAGTTTGTCTAATTCTATTCAATACTAACTAAATCACATGAGTCATAACTTTGATGGTTCTAAATAGCTATTTCGATGTAGTTTAACTTTTTAAAAATAGAAAGTTGTACAACAAAATAGTCCATTGTGAAGAAGTAGCTTATCAAATTAAATCTTCATGCCAAACCACTACAAGAGAAATGCATAAAAGCAACTGATTTTTTAGTCACAATCAGCTGCAACAAGCGATTGAAAAGCAACTTACTATTTTAGTTGTTTTTTTATAGCCACAAGTAGCAAGCGATTGAATAGCGACTAGCTTAACCAACTGAATTAGCCAGTCAAACCATGCCATAGTGAACAATTTGCTTTGTTTTTTATTTTAATTTGCAGGTTTCATTTTTGTTTTGTGAGCAGATGAGCGAGTAAAGAAAAGAAAAGGCGAGATCATCACCATTGGTTCGACAAAAAACACAAAAGGGATTCTGATTTTAGAAAGCAATGGAAGAGGAACCTGGTTGAAAAGCTGCTCAATTCCCATGAATTAAATAAAAGAACCAACAAAACAGTAAGGACTACAGAAAAGCAGGAAAATCCAAATATATATATATATAGTGCCCATCAACTAATTTCAAATCTTCAAACAGCCTTACTTTCGACCATCTCGATTTGTTTAGACCACCCATCACTACCTTGTTTCTAGGTCATTCGGATTCAGTGCCTCTGCTCGTCTCTTCGTCTTCTCTATGACCGCTCTTCTTCAATCCCGAACCTAAATCACCACCCAAACTCGTCCATGGGTGTGCAAGGATTCGGTGCTGGAAGGGATCAGCGAGGGCATGGCAATGATCGCCTGGCCATACGGAGCAGAGGATGAACGCGACCCTGTTGACGGAGGAGATGGGATCTCTGTCCGGACGAGCGACGATGTTGTCGGTAAAAAAGGTTGGTGAGGATGGAAGAGATCGTGGCGCTGGTCCGGAGGATTATGGCAGAGGAAGAAGGGCAGGAGATGAGGCGAAAAGTTAAACAGATGAAAAGAAGCGAGAGAGCTTGCGAAGAAACTGGTTTCTTCATATGGCTTAAAGAGTTAAAGAAATTGATGGACAAAGTAAATGAAGACCAACTGACTAGCTGGCGACTGATAGTTTCAATCACTGTTCAGTTGCTTAAGTGTGAGCCCCATAGAAGAGCATCTGAAGGTGACTAAAATCATTTTGTGACTGAAACTCAGTCACCCCTATCAATCGCTTTTATGAATTTCTCTTACAGCGAACATGCAAACAAACTAGCTATAAACAACGGGGCAGTTTGTTTATTTGTAGTTTCTATCAATGCAAGGGCACTACATACAAATAAGAACTAAGTGGAGAACAAAACATTATCCAAGACTTTGCTAAACACTTACATGTAGTTCATTTTGTGAGAATCAAATTAATCTAGTCTCATTATTCCGTTGGTCAAGTGAGGGTCAAAAAGAAGAATTGAAAAAGGTTTGGCTTTTGGCTTATTTACAGGGCCATACCATCATGTGAATATATGCAGGAGGTTGTCTCTCTCTCTTCACTTTGTCAAACCAAGATCATGGAACTAGGCAAGCGACTTTCACTCATAACATTGAGTGAATAGTACTGAAGTCTTTGCATTTCGATGATGCCAGCAAGCAATGGAATCTGATCCATAGACTCGAGGTTGAATCGACCTATTGGCAAATAGCCGAGCAGATCATCAATCCCCAAATCACCCGCGTCCACCCAAGCCATCCCTATCGTTTGCCACCCAGTTACTGTTCCGTGACGGAGGCAGACAAGTAGATCCAGTGGCTACCAAGACTCGAATATGGCTATGGGTCATCAGATCTGAGGCCCATAACCACCCTCAAAGATGAAAAAGTGAAGACACTGCCGAACTATTGACCACTGTTGAAGATGAAACAACGGAGGACTGCTGAACTGTTCCCATGACGCAACAGGTGATACACTCTCCGTTGGCCTGTCTAAAAGTGAGGAGGGAGTACTTATGAAAAAATTAAGTCTGTGATATTACCTTGTAAATATACCAAATAATTAATTCTTCATATTGACCGTCACTTGAACAACCAAATAATGGGGTTGGATTAATGCCATTCTTGTGAAACAAACTGCCTCCTAATGGATTAGGCTCCAACGTATTTATAGCAATCTATTAATGCATCAATATTAATACTTATAATGAACTAGCTAGTCTTTTAGTTGAGTTCATTGTAATATGTAAAGTACTAGTAGATTACCTCTGTGACCTCTGAAGGACCGTAACTCTTGCCTTAGGCTTCATATATTTCTATACGAAAAAAGCTAAAACTAAAACTTCAAATTAATACTTTGCTTAATTGAACATAAAATCAGAAAACTAAAATTTCATGATTCGGTATATAAGATTTATTTTGTGTGTCCAGGCAATTGTAAGCAAAAGGGGATATGTTTTTAAATCTGCTTGGCATATAGGAACACAACATGCACAATTATTTTTTAGCACAGCACTTCCTTGCTTTCGTTCTCACAAGTCTTCCTACAAGTGTGGAATTTGTGGAGTTCATGTAGGTAAACATAAAAGACATCAATTTTGACAAGGTGTTGGCAATTTACGAGAAATGTTTTCCGTGTATGACATAGATGGCGATAGGTTTATCTCCGTGTAGGAGCTCCACGAAAGTTGAGAAGCCTCATCACCAAATACATCTATTAGTAAAATTAAAATCTCTCTAATCTATTAGTAAAATTTCTCTAATTGGCGATGGAGATGGCTTATTTGCATTCTTTTGGAACCACATGAGCTTATTTTGACAAAACAAGACTAATAGGGATGATTTTTTAGTTTTTTTTTTTTCAAGTTAAGTGGTTAATCTGACCCATTTTTCAAACATCATTGATTTATTTGACGAAAAAAACAATCAAAACTGGCTGATTTGGGCTTCAAAAGTAATTTCCTTAGTATTTTCGCCAAAAAGCAACCTGTCAAAGAAAGTTAAAATATTAGTATATTATTTTTTTAAGTTATCTCATCACTTTATTAGGAAGATAATTACCTTTTCCATGCACATCATATCGCTATATTATAATGCAGCAAACTCCCATCAAATACCTCTTTTCTTACCCCTCTAGCTCTCCCCAAGCCATGGTCACCATGTCATCGGCAATCGTCATCAAAGACGGATCCCTCTACACTACACTACAAATAGACAGTATCTTTCACCGTATAGAAATGAGAAAAATTATCTTCCATCAAGAAAAGTGATGAGCCATCCCAAATTATTGCATATTGGATATATCATGCCCTAACATCGGGTTCAATCTTCCCTAATAATATCCATGTCTTAAAATAGACCTAATTGTTACAGGGTTATTGGGCCCAAAACTAAATTAATAATGGAGACCTAATAAAATCTAACGAGCTCAGGAATTAGGGCACAAACCCACTAAATCTATATATATGCTGATCCTCTAGTATCATATGCTTGTACTTTCTTCAAACATTGTAGGAAAAGCAACCACCTTCTCCTAACATTGCGTGCACTATAGAATCACAAGATCACATCAAAATACTTGCAAGACTAAGTCACTGCCGACCAAAACGCACGAACTGTTTAATTTTATATTTGCCTTTACCATGTATCCAAGGTTCGAATATTCCACAGATGGGACCATTCTCCTGAGAAAAACCCAACCAAAATCAGGTACAAGTCAATATGGAGTTAAAGTAAGACAGCGGTACAAACAAGACACTTCCTTAAAAAATTTAATCAAGAAAAACCTCCATTTCTATGTTCATATCTTAGATTCTGAATTATGCAGACTTTTATGTGTCTATGGAGCAGAACAAGTTAGAGACTTGATTACAATTCAATGAATATCCCTTCTTTTCTAAGGTTTTGTATTCTGATTCTGTTGTTCCAAGCCTCGATGTCTGCTGACACACTTTCGCCTTCGCAGTCTCTTGCTGACACAGCTGGCAACACTTTGGTCTCCAGTGATGGAAGCTTTGAACTGGGATTCTTCAGCCCAGGAAGTTCCAGCGGGCGTTACATAGGAATCTGGTACAAGAACATCCCGGTCCGAACCGTTGTTTGGGTTGCCAACAGGGACAACCCCATCAATGGTTCCTCTGGATTGCTCAAGGTCACAACCACTGGTGATCTACTTCTGTTTAGCAGTAACACAACTGCTGTTTGGTCTGCTAACTCAACAAAACAAGCTCGGAATCCAGTGCTGCAGCTCCTGAACTCCGGGAATCTTGTCACCAGAGAAGAAACTGAACAAGTTGGTGGTTCAGAAAGTGAGGATTACCTGTGGCAAAGCTTTGATTATCCTACTGATACTTTGCTTCCCGGGATGAAACATGGAATAGACTTGAGAACTGGCCTGGACCGGCGTTTGACAGCGTGGAAGTCTTCAGATGATCCATCTCCGGGGGAGCTCACATGGGCATTAGAACTTCAAGGTAACCCAGAGTTTGTCATTTGGCAAGGGAATCATAAGCACTTCCGCAGTGGTCCATGGAATGGAATCGGACTCAGTGGAGTACCAACTTTGAGGCCTAACACACTTTTCAACTTCAGCTATGTGGCCAATGAACAGGAGATGTACTACATGTATACTCTTAGGAACAAATCCATCATCTCAAGGCTTGTTCTTAACGAGACAGACTCTACGGCTCAACGTTACACATGGAACAAGGAAACTCGATCTTGGAAGTTGTTTGCTTACCTCCCAAGGGACTACTGTGACATCTATGGCCAATGTGGTGCATATGGTAACTGTGATAATACAGGGCTGCCTCTATGTCAGTGTTTGAACAGGTTCCAGCCTAAATCGCCAGATAGATGGAACTCCACGGATTGGAACGAAGGGTGCATGAGGAACAAGCCGCTGAATTGTGCGAGTGGAGACAGGTTCATCAAGTATGAGAGGCTGAAGCCACCTGATACATCAAGTTCTTGGGTCAACAAAACCATGTCTCTTGTGGAATGCAAGGTAAGATGCCTGCAGAATTGTTCTTGCATGGCTTATGCTGCCTTTGATGTTAGAGGGGAAGGGACTGGTTGCACCATTTGGCTCGGTGATCTCATAGACATCAGGCAGTTCTCTAACGGTGGACAGGATTTGTACATCAGAATGTCTGCTGCAGAGTCAGGTTCTGTCGTAATTTTACCTTGTTTAAACATTTCAAAGCTTCAACAACATTTCATTTGTATTGAGCACACCAGATTTTCTTGTTTATGCATCTAACTTACTTCCAGAACTTAACTGTTATTAAGGATTGAGCGGAAATCGAAGAAGGAAGTTGGCACTGATAGTTGCGATCCCCACTGTGTTTTTCACCTTGACCCTAATCATAGTTGGGAATTACATTCTCAAAAGGAAGGGACATGTGGATGGTAAATTTCTGGGGTGGATTTTTCTTAACTTGTTAATTGGTAGATTGTGTTAACCTTCTTAGTTTGTTGTCAACTCCGATTCTGTGTTTTCCTTTTTTGTTATTTTCAGAGATAATTGAAAGTGAGCAGGGTGATCCAGGGAAAGAAGAAGAGGAAGAAGACCTAGAGCTTCCTGTATTTGAATTCTCTATAATAGCTCAAGCAACCAATAACTTCTCAATGTATAACAAGCTAGGAGAAGGTGGTTTTGGACCGGTTTATAAGGTAAGCATAATTCCACAGAATTTAAACTAGCATCAAACTTGGTCCTTTATCTATATTTACCTGACAAAACATTGTTTTTTAGGGTACCCTTGTAGGTGGACAGGAAATTGCTGTGAAGAGGCTATCAACAGTTTCCGGACAAGGATTAAACGAGTTCAGAAATGAAGTGAGACTGATCGCGAAGCTCCAGCACCGGAACCTTGTAAGGCTTCTTGGATGCTGCATTCAAGGAGAGGAGAAGATGCTGGTTTATGAGTACATGCCAAACAGAAGCCTAGACTCCTTCATTTTCGGTTCAGGATCCTTCCAAACCTGTCAAAGCTCATACATTTTAGACAGATCAGTATATGTCTTAAGTGAGTCACATTAAACTTCCTTGCAGATGAAGGAAGAGGTAGATTGCTAGATTGGTCAACACGCTACGAGATTATATGTGGTATTGCCAGGGGAATTCTGTATCTCCACCAAGATTCAAGGTTAAGGATCATACATAGGGATCTGAAAGCCAGTAATGTTCTGCTCGATAGGAAAATGAACCCGAAGATCTCTGATTTTGGCTTGGCAAGAATTTTTGGAGGAGACCAAACCCAAGGGAAGACAACTAGAGTTGTTGGAACCTAGTAAGTCCTGTAAAACTTTCTGCTTTCTAGTCAGCTCCCTTAATATCTTCCACCAATGTGATCTGTTTTCAACCTTCCTTCGCAGCGGTTATATGGCACCGGAATATGCTATTGACGGGTTGTTCTCAGTGAAATCAGATGTGTTCAGCTTCGGCATATTGCTGCTGGAAATAATAAGTGGACTTAAAAATAGAGGGTTCTATCACCCTGACCATAACCTTAACCTGATTGGAAATGTGAGTTCTAAGATCCTTGTATGCTTAGTCATGCAATTCAAATCGAAATACGATGTGCAAATCTTTTCATACACTACTCTACAGGCATGGAAACTATGGCGAGAAGACCGGCCCCTAGAACTTGCCGACGATTTCTTGGAAGACAATGGCAATCAGGCAGAGATAATCAGATGCATTCACATTAGTCTCTTGTGTATACAGCAGCATCCTGAGGACAGGCCAAGCATGTCTTCAGTACTTCTGATGCTGGGGAGCAAGACCGAGCTGCCACAACCGAAGGAACCGGGTTTGTTGCTTTACAACAATGTGGTTGAAACAACTTCATCTGGAAAGAAAATGTCATCATCAGTGAATGAAATCAGTATCACATTGTTGCAGGCTCGGTAGAGAACTTGTTATTTGATCTGTCTGTTAGATGTCCCCTGTCTAGCAATTACCCTTTTTCTGCAGTTATTGGTTATCACATAAGCTGTAAATTCTTCTCTTCTTGATGTGCTAAAGAAAGTAAATCAATAGTTGGAAAATAAGCTGTAAATTCTTCTCTTCACTTTTTTTTTTTTTTTTTTTTTTTTTGTGGTAGACATTTTTGTTTTGGGTGTTCCTATTTTAGCTGCAAACTTAAAAGGGCCTATTCTGTCAAAGCCTTCTTTAGAAAGAGTTATGGGCCATAGAGCCCAACAAAAAAAAAAAAACTCATACTACAAACATTATCTATTTTAAAATGTAACCGTACTTTGAGGACATTAGTTTTATTTTATTTTCATAAAATTTAAGAATATTGTGCTACTGTACTCTATCTTATTTTAGCTTCTGCTAGAGATGAAGGCAGGCATGTGTCAAGCATAAAAGAGACACAAAATGATCCAATTAAAACTATTCTGCAGTCATGCTGTTGGGCCAGAGATGTTGCCCCAGTAACCAGTTTTACCTTCAATAGCATCAGAAGCAATCTTGGGAGGACAGTTAGAAAGAAAGCAGAAATTGAATAAGCCAAACAACAAAAGTTTGCAGGGTGTGGACAAAAATGTTGACTAAAAAGTATGCCTATATGAATGAGATCTTGGTGCACATGGAGGGTGTATATTGGCAAAGCAATGATCTATTCCCCTAGGCAGCTAGATTCCTTACCACAAGTATAGGATTTTTCTAAAAATTAAATTAAATTAAAAAAAATTAACCATGTTAATACATATTCTTTTACAAAAACCAATTTTTACAAACTGATGTGTTGACTTCTAACTCCTTTGTTATTTTTCATGATATTTAATTGAATTCAAAAATATGTAAAATTTTCTTTTAATGTACTAAAAGTTGTATACAAAAGTTTAATAAATATTATTCCCCTGCCCCAAATTTTTTGTACTGTTCACTATTTACAGTAATTAATATATAATTTTTTATCTTTAAAATTTTGGTATATAAAAGAAAAAAGTTTATATATAAATGATAAATATATACCTATAGTTTCTAAATATGTATTTTAAAAAAATTTAATAAATAATAATATGAATAAATTTAGGTCAAATTTAGGTAAAAAAGGTGAAACGTATCAAAAAAATATGGAAGGGTAGAAGTAATTGTTAGTATATGATTAAATATGCTGAAAAATTAAACGATCTGATTGACTTTTTCAAAAGTTAATAAGACTATGACATGGGATTAGTAGTGTTTTTATAAAATGAAATAGTGTATTTTTTTTTTTTCAGAAAAGTTGATGCATATCAATCAAATTTAATTTTAGGGTACCGATCCCAAGGATTTGTGAATATATGTGTTATAAAGATGTTTGGGCCAATAGAAGCAGAAGGGCTGGCAAGTAAAGCAAGAGTAAAGCAAGTTCCAAAATAACCAGCTGAAAGCTAGACTAAAGATCTTTTACTTTTTTACAATTTTATATTCTTTAGACACTGAGATAGAGAGGGAGGGCAGAGATTATTATTACCTTGTAGAATCTCATAAAGTTGTTTATGATTAGTCTGTTATATGTGTCACGCTTGGTACTCAATTCCTCAAATATTTAAATTTGGTGTTTAGTGATGCTCCTATTTTAAAATTTGAAAGCATCCAATTAATACAAACATATTTCCACTTATTATATAATTTCAACTGCAACCTCTACTAAAAACAAGCCAAAAGAAGAATGGAACCTTTTGTTTTGCTAAATTAAACGCTCAAGCTATTCTAACTATGGCTCGAATAATTTTTATGATTAATGCTATAGCTTTCATAATCTATTAGCAATAGCGATTAGCTTTTTCATATCACTAAAATTAAAGGCTACTATTAAATATATTTTTTTATACTCAGAAGCATATACAAGGGTATAGTATGGTATTAGAGAGTTATTAAAAAAAATTTTAAAAAAAAACCTATCTATTTTTTAAAATCTGGACGACGTCAAGTAGCAATTTAATAGAAAATTGTGCTCAAAGCGCCCGTGAAGATTTGAACGATGTCTCAATAGGAGATGCTCCAATATGCAGCCATTGGGTTGTTGTTTTGCGGACCATTAAATACTTATGATGATGTCATATAAGGCTATGAATCAAATTTTTTAACAGTAAAAATAAATATTAATAAATAGAATCCAAAACTCTTAGTTCCAGAGCGATACATGATCAAATCACTCCAACAACCTCCCACAAAATATATATAGAGAACACAAAAACCTTACTAAAATTCCTTTAACCTTAAAAAAAATAAACCAAACACCCCTTACCAACACCAATAAGTTACAAGCTTTAGCACCAAGAGAGGCATAACATCCGAGACCCAAAGAAGAAGAATAAAGCTCTCTATTCTGATGGGATGATTCATTCGGAAATTCGAGCTCAAATATTTTGACTCGTGCCTTGAATTCTGGTGTTTCCAATCCAAAAGGTGAAAATAAGTCTTTGAAAGTTCCTGAATTAAACGAAGAAGTCCTGGAATCTAATGTGGTGCAATACTTGTTCAACATCTAACACTTTGATGCTGTTCCGAAATGAAGTTATTCTGAAATCTCTCAACCTTTATCCGTATATGAAGATTATAATAACTGAACTACTGAAAAATATACATTATCTTTCCCTCCACTTTCTTGAGTTGTTTCTTTCAGATTGTTTAATGGTATCATGTTTTCTCCTTAAACATTATTTTCTTTAGCTGCTTATGAATCATATTACTATTTTTTCATTAAACTATCATGCCCAAGTCTTAAACAAAATATGTATCACTATCTTTGGAAAAATCTTAAGCAAATACAATTTTTTTTTTATTTTGGTTTAACATAAAAAGGGAAAATTATAAACCCCCCTCGGGGTTTAGTCTAACATACATTTTACCTCCTTTATTTTAAAAAATCTACACTTTACTCATTACTTCCTATACAATGTCTAACAACAACTTCTGAAATCATAATTTAAACCGTCTGACAACCATGTGCTAGTAATTTCAAGATTTTTTATATTTTTTTACATCTAATCAACCTTTAAAAAATATTAATATGTATTTATGGGGAGGAAAATGCATTTATTAAAAAAGAAAACCTGATAATTTAAAATGTCTATTAACTATTAAAAAAATATTGGAGAAATCAAATTACTAAAAGATTACTATCACACAGTTTAAATTATAATTTTAGAAATTATTATCAGACGGTGTAAAAGAAATAGGGGTAAAGTATAAGTTTTTAAAAATAAAGTGGACAAACCATAGGCTAAGATAAATCTTAGAGGTAATTATAAAAAAATGAATTAATGTAATTAAAATTCTAACCGAAATTATAATATTGGATTGAAAATTCATTCGATGCCTCGATGGTATATTTGTACTTCGGTATTTGATACTTTTATTTATTCTTGTTTAATTAAATACAATGATCAAGTTTTACAAAGATACATCAATAATCGAAATAATTTATGCGATATCAATAGCAAATGTATTAATTAACATCTAATTATCGTCCAACCCAAAGCCGCTTTCTCCAAACCTCTTTTTGTTTCCCTTTTTTTCCTCTCTACGTTCTCCAAATTCTTGTTGTTTGTGGTCGGCCAGTATTTTCGATGGTTGGCCGCCACGCGGCCCATGCCACTAAATAATTTTCTTTTAGTCTTGTCTCAGTTTATCTGGTTAGAAATATTGGGGATAGACATGATACCAGCTTCGATGAAACTCCGGCCTGACCCCTTACGATGGGACGGATTCTTTTAATGATACCACTTTTCGCTACTAAAAAGACAAGGTTTTTCCACAACAGTCACCAACCCACACGCATTAGTAAATTCAGAATTATTAACGCATAACTATTGGAAGGAGGCCATTAGTAAATCGAACAATGAAAATTAGTATACCAACAGTCTAATCTTGAGCAGTTGGTAATTTGTTACACCTGTATATTAGTAATTTGTGCGTTGATAAATTTACTAACGGGTTAATGCGTTGGTAAGCATGCAGAAGGCCATCGTAGTTCTGGGTTCCGTGATTTTGTAATTTTACTAATTCAATATGCCAATTTATGTGTTTTTCCATGCTTGTTAATCATCTAATTTTTTAGTTCAATATCAACAATATGCATCCCAAATTCATTCATATATCATAATACAAACAAGGAGTTATATGTCTGATACATATCATAGAAGCTACCACAAGGAAACATCTCAAAAAGTGGCTCCAAGTCTCAGAAAGTTCATATAAGTCTCAAGTCTCAGAAATTTCATCCAAACCTTATAACACAGGAATCACATGATGATGTGCCTATTGGAGATGATAATCAAGCTTACTCCTCAGTATTCGAGTCCGACTCATCGGTATACTGTGGAACCAATTGAGGCAGTGGGCAGGAAAGGTTGAGCGAACGACAAATAAACTCCAACTGAGCCCGGTTAGCCTCCAAGGTGGCCCTAATTGCGTCAATCTCTGTTCTCTATCTCCTTTTAAGCCACTTTAGCTTCTCCTCATACTCGACGTCTCTTTGCACGATTTCCTCTATCATTATCTTCTGTACTTGCTCGTTTAACTGTGATATCTAAGTGAGGTCAATAGCTGGGAGCCCACTAGGCATTCAGCATCACAGGACAACGCACTACTCTGATCCCAAACCAAAAACACATCCTCTCATTTCCCACCAGATGTAGTACTAACGATGGCAGCTTCATCAATTTCCTGTGTAGGCTTTATTCCCTAATGTTGTTGTGCCTACTCCTCAATCTCAGCACTGACCTGAGCATATAGAAATATGCTAACCCAAGTGAATCAATCATATGTGGTTATCACAAGTTTGACTAAAGAGTAGCAGGAAAAAGAGTTATTATACTTATAGCAACTTCTTCAAAACGCCTGCTAACGTATTATTCATTCTTCATTTTATGTGTCGCCTAGAGGACCATGAACAAGCCAGGGTCCTTCTTCTCCAAATCTCTCTCTCCCTAATAGAATGTTAATTCATAGTAATGTTTATCATCGGTTATTAATAAGCGTAAATGTAAAGTATATGAACATGAATGATTTATCGTTTGATCTCGATGTATAGACATCAAGATTGACCCCCTTCCCCCGCATATACCACACTACATGATCAAGACTGAGAATCCTCCTTACTGACAGATGCTAGGATTGCCTTTAACTTAGAAGATTTTTTAAGAAACTCTAGACTCGCCTAATATGCGCCCATTTTTGCATATGCATCATCAGAGATGAAATTTGCCTTCGCTCGACATTTGGCATGATCCTTCACACGCCTGATGTCTGCCATGATGCATCGGTAATGCTGTGCCCCCAAGATGTACCATATCCAATACACCTCATTATGGTGTTCTGGGTCCTAGTCACAGCTCCTCTACAAAGGATAATAAATTGTTTCATTAAATCATGACGAATGAAAGTACTGCATTTGTATGAAATTATGATATGGAACTAACTAGACAATTACTTGAAAACTGCACCACCATTGTTGAATGTCTGCTGCAGAGACATGCATCTAATCAAGATATGGCTTAAAATGTGTGGTGAAGTTTGGTGTGACCAACTTTGTCGCTCTAGGTGGAAGGAATTTGCAAAGTGAAAATGATGCATGACAATAATAGTTATATGTTGATTAGGTTTGTTGTAAGTTTACCCAATAAATTTCTAGGTGACTAATAGTTTGTAGGATGTTCATTACTTACGTATTGCCATGAGGGTAGATCTTCAACCGAGTTTAAGTCGGTGCCTGTGACACTAATGATGGGACAACTTCAGTGCATATGTCAGAATCTGAGGCATGAGCATGCATCATCTGAGAGTGACTAACATGTGGCCATAGGGGCCCATGTGGAGATTTCGTGTCTCCACCTTCGCCAGAACAGTATGCATGTGATCAGACATAAGTAGCTGGCACAGGCATGTCATGTGTCTTTAGAACTGCATCAACATGTGATCAGGTAAAAGAACTTGTCCTCTATAGTTGAGAAAGTTTTGTCTGTAGGACCTCTTTAAATTGTTTGCCTTTAATAAAATAAATAAATTTGTTAATTTTAATTCACCCAAATTTATTTACTCCCTCCGTCCCATAAATTTTGATACATTTGACTTTTTGTTATATTTTAACTCAATTTTATTCATATTATTGTTTGTTAGAAAAAATAAAAAAATATATATTTAGAAACTACATATCTTGAATTATTATTCATATACAAAGATTTTTTATTTATATATTAGAATGTTGACAATAAAATTATAGATTAATTGCCAAAAATAAATAAAGCAAAACTTTTGGGACGGAGGGAGTATATAATAAGTTTGTGTTTTAATTAAAATTTATTTCATAAATTAAAAATATTCTTTCATATTCAAAATTTTCCATTAATAAATCCCTCATTGTTAAAAAATAAAGGTTGCTTCATAGGAAAATGTATTTTATTCAATAATTGCTTCATAAATATATACACACATAAATATTAACCCAATCAAGCAAAGTTAATTACACCAAACAAATTCTAATTTTCTATTAATTTATGAAATTAATAAAAATTACAAATTAAGCTTATTGAATTATCATGGATTGGAATTTTTTTTCATATATTAAGCTTATTGAATTAATACAAATTACAAATTAAGCTTATTGAATTAATACAAATTACAAATTAAGCTTATTGTTTAAACTTTACACACTTTTTTAGGTATAATTAACTAAAATTTATTTTTGAAACTAAATTGATGGTAATGGAGAATATATATATATATATATATATATATATATATATATAGTAATTAATTTCAGAAATTAATAGAAAATTAGAATTTGTTAGATGTAATTAACTTTGCTTGATTGGGATCAATATTTATGTGCGTATATGTTTATCAAGCAAGTATTGAATAAAAAACATTTTCCTATGAAAATTTTTTAATTTTTTTAATTTTAGAAATTAATAGAAAATTGTATTTTTTTTTAGGTATAATTAACTAAAATTTATTTTCGAAACAAATCCATATTTAGTCCCGTAACTTTAAGGGTCATCCTAATGTGGTCCATTAACTCAAAAAGTGACTATTAAAGTCCTCAAACTCAACTAAAGTGTCATATTTTGGTCCCTACCATCAGTTTTACTGTTATTTTGGATGAAAATTGTCTACATTACACCCTTACTATAATGTGTCCATCCCTTTTTATTACAGTAGGTGACTATATTAAAAGAACAACAAATTTCAGACTAAAATGATGCAAACGCATAATCATAAAGTCTTAAGACATGGTTTAACCCATCATCTTCTTCTCCAAATCCTCTCCGTCGATACCATGCCACCAACCTCTGCCTCTTCATCTCTCCATCTCTATGTCTCCCCATCTCCCCACCTACCCATCAACCCGTCTTCGTCTACCCAATCACTGCCACGTTTGTCTTCTCTCTTTGCTGATTATACCAACCACCATCTCATCACCGCCCATACTGATTACGCTTGTTCTTGTCTCCCACCACTGCCATTCAGTGTCGATTACGCCCAGCCAACACTTCACCGCCGCCCACGCCGATTATTTTCGCTCCCTCCGCCTCACTAGCTCCGGCCACTGGACCTTTGGTGCTCTTAATTACTACCCGCGCCACACTACCATTCGAACTCGTTCCTGGAATTGGACAAATCCAGGCCTTGTCTTCTGGTTTTTGCTTGATTCTAATTCTAATGAAAGTTGAGAGGGAGAGAAAATATAGGGAGCAAGAATAATGTTAAGGCAGCAAGCATGATTTGAGTTCGAGAAAGAAAGAGAGGCGGTGGCAGTGATCGAATTGGAGAGGGGCGACAACGTTTGAATCAAAGATTGGGGACGATTGGGTTAACTATCCTTTTAGGTCCCTAAAATCACTTCTTATGCCCATTTAGCTTGAATTTTATTGTTCTTCCAATCTAATCACTTCTTATCATAAAAAAAACTGCCACGTGGCAATATACGTGCCATGTAGGCAATTTTCATCCAAAATAACGATAGAACTAACAGTAGGGACCAAAATAAGACATTTAAGTTGAGTTAGGGGACTTTAATAGTTACTTTTTGAGTTAAGGGACCACATTAGGACAACCCTTAAAGTTAAGGAACTAAATATGGATTTGTTTCAAAAATAAATTTTAGTTAATTATACCTAAAAAAATACAATTTTCTATTAATTTCTAAAATTAAAAAAATTAAAAAAAAATTCATAGGAAAATGTTTTTTTTTCAATACTTGCTTGATAAACATATACGCACATAAATATTGATCCCAATCAAGCAAAGTTAATTACATCTAACAAATTCTAATTTTCTATTAATTTCTAAAATTAATAAAATTACAAAAATTTATTGAATTATCAGGGATTACAATATTTTGTCATATATCATATATATATATATATTCTCCATTACCATCAATTTAGTTTCAAAAACAAATTTTAGTTAATTAAACCTAACAAAATACTTAATTATTATTAATTTTCAAAATAAAAATAGATGAAAAAAATTCATGAAATTGCATATATCAATGGGTCAACCCTAAACTTCAATTACAACCATCAATATTAACATATCACAAACATTTCATACATTTCACAACCAAAAAAATCCTAGATATTTCAGATTTTTTGTAAAAAAGGGAAAAAAAAAAACCTTCAAGAACTTATCACAAAATCGGACAAGAAACCTTGAAAATGAATGAGAACACTTCAAATCTGTGAGAACAAGTAAGAAGTTGCAGTCATTGTAGAAAAGACTTCAAATATATAATAAAACTCAAAAATCAACATAATAGCACAAAATAAGCTCAAACACCAAGAATCCTGACCTTTGAGGATGATTCGGCACCAGATCTACCAATATAAGCTGAAAAACCAACAATGAAGCAAGCCAATGACGTGGATTTGGTGGTTTGAGCCCTTTGGTGAGCTGTGTATGCGAGTGAGAGAGAGGAGGAGAGTTGAGGATGAAAACCAGATATGCAATGGCTGGAGAGGGAGGTGGTGAAATTTAATTTCATTTTTATAACGGCCTAGCTATTGGAAAATTGATGCATAAAACACACCGTTTTATTAAAACAAGTGGCGATGAACTTTTAACCCTTTCCAACGGACTAGCCATTGGAAAATAAAAAAGGTTCCCTCCACATTTTTTTTTCCCATTTTCAAATTTCCTTTCAATCTTTTTCCAGCTTACAATGTTAACACAAGTTACGGAGCAGATGAGCTGTGTATGCGAGTGAGAGAGAGGAGGAGAGTTAAGGATGAAAACCAGATATGCAATGGCTGGAGAGGGAGGTGGTGAAATTTAATTTCATTTTTATAACGGCCTAGCTATTGGAAAATTGATGCATAAAACACATCGTTTTATTAAAACAAATGGCGATGAACTTTTAACCCTTTCCAACGGCCTAGCCGTTGGAAAATAAAAAAGGTTCCCTCCACATTTTTTTTCCCATTTTCAAATTTCCTTTCAATCTTTTTCCAGCTTACAATGTTAACACAAGTTACGGAGCAGAAAGGAAACTTTTTTTCCAACAGCTAAACAAAACTTCACCTTCACCAACGGCTCATTGCGTTAGTATTTTCTAACGGCTAGACATTGTATGCAGATTTGAAGATTTTGATGGAGCTCATTGGAACATTGATAGAGCAAGAAGCAATGAACGGCGGTCGCCGGCAACTTTACCAGCATCCTCGTAGCTCTCTCCTCACTTTCATCTATTATGTTTGTCTTCTTCTCCTGGTTCACCTCTTTCTTCTCTTATTCGTTGTCATTTTCGTCTAATTTAATTAGAATCTTTCAAAAGTTATATATTTATTTTATATCTAGATTAAAATTCTGAGTGAATGATACGTAAGATGGAATAGGTGAAGCAGAAAACAATTATCAAATTACTTTGTTTGTAATTAGTATTTTGTCTGATGGTCTTTAAATCTAATTGTATTTGGTAGGTTTTATGATGTTTATGTCATAAAAAGTTTTATTATATTTACATTTTCATAACATTCCTTCATAGGTTTATAGGCTTGAATACTATATTTATGACGGTTATTCCCAAAAGTTTTATTTTTCATAATATAAGAGCTTAAAACATTCTTTTTTTTTTTTTGTACATGAGGGGAGGCCAAGATCGATGGGAGAGAGTTAGAACATCAGAGCTATAGGTAATAATCATAAGTCTCAATTATTAGGTCAAGACTTTAGTTGTTCTTAACACAGTTAATATTTGTTAGTTTATTGTACACTACTAAAAAACCATGAATTTCCAACTGCCATTATTTCCAATGGTAAAGCCGTTGGAAGGAACATAAATCAATTTCCAACGGCCTAGCAGTTGGAAATTTAAGAAACTAAATTTGAAAAATATTTCCAACGGCTTTAGCCGCTGGAAAATGGTGACATTATTGCATTTGAAACGAAAAAAAATATTGAGGTTTAATATTTAGTATTTTCCAACGGCTCACATGTTGAAATTATTGCATTCGGAACGAAAAAAAATATTATTGTTTAATACTTAGTATTTCCAACGGCTTGAGCCGTTGGAAAATGTGAAATTATTGAATTTTTAAAGAAAAAAAAATTATATTGTTTAATATTTAATATTTCCAACGGCTAAAACCGTTGGAAAATGGTTAAATAACTGTTTTTTGAAGGGAAAAAAATATTATTGTTTAATTTTTAAAAGCCGTTGGAAAATGCTGAAATAATTGGGTTTTGAAGCGAAAAAAATATTATTGTTAATTTTTAATATTTCCAACGGCTTTAGCCGTTGGAAAATGGTGAAATAATCGATTTTTTAAGCGAAAAAAAATATTATTGTTTAATTTTTAATATTTCCAACGGCTTTAGCCGTTGGAAAATGGTGAAATAATTGGGTTTTGAAGCAAAAAAAAATATTATTGTTTAATTTTTAATATTTCCAACGGCTTCAGCCGTTGGAAAATGGTGAAATAATTCATTTTTGAACCGAAAAAATATTATTGTTAATTTTTAATATTTCCAATGGCCGAAGCCGTTGGAAAATGGTGAACTAATTGGGTTTTGAAGCGAAAAAAATATTATTGTTTAATTTTTAATATTTCCAACGGCTAAAGCAGTTGGAAAATGGTGAAATAATTGGGTTTTGAAGCGAAAAAAATATTATTGTTTAATTTTTAATATTTCCAACGGCCTAAGCCGTTGGAAAATGGTGAAATAATTGGTTTTTGAAGCGAAAAAATATTAGTGTTTAATTTTTAATATTTCTAACGGCCTAAGCCGTTGGAAAATGGTGAACTAATTGTGTTTTGAAGCAAAAAAATATTATTGTTTATTTTTAATATTCCCAACGGCTTTAGCCGTTGGGAAATGGTGAAATAATTGGTTTTTGAAGTGAAAAAATTATTATTGTTTTGGAAAATGGTTAAATAATTGATTTTTGAACAAAAAAATATTATTGCTTAATATTTAATATTTCCAACGGCTAAAGCCGTTGGAAAATGGTCACTACTAAAAAATATTATCACACATCTTCCAACGGTCTGAACAGTTGGAAATTCATTTAATTAAACGGTGCGTTTTGGAAATTTTTTTCCAACGGCCTTAGCCGTTGGAAATTGCGAATTTAAATTTCCCTCAACCTGGTGTGTCATCTTCTTCCTGCGTTTCTTCTCCAGTTTCGTCTCTCTCGTCTCTGTAATTTTTCTTCCTCCCACACGCACACACAGCACCTTCGTTTGTTCGATTAAGGGGTTAATCAACTTCCTGGAGCTTATTTTGATGTGGATCTGGTCTCATTTTTCTTGATCTGTAGGTTAGTTTGCATTTTTTTTTATTTTTCTTCAATTGTTTTTGGCGGTTTTGCGTTCTTTGCTGTTGTTTGTTGACTGATGGGTTTTGATTTTGCTTATTGTAGCTGATTTGAAGCTATTTCGAGGCATTTGAAGCAAGTAATCTGTTGGATTTGAGGTAAGTTTGTTTAATCCTAATTTTTAATTTTTTTTCTAAAAATTATCTAAAATCGGGATTATTTCATGGTAATTTGGTTTGAAATATGTGATTAGTATGTGATTTGTAGTTGTTGATGGTTGGATGTGAAGTATTTGGGTTACCCATTATAATTTAATTTTTTTTTCCATTTTCTTACTTTTTTTACTAATTTCGGGATTAATTAAAAAATAAAAAATACTTAGTTTTAAGTAAATTGTTTAGGAAGTATATTTATGTGTGAAATTAGTTAGTATAATTAAAAATAGTTAATAATTAGTTTTAAGTAAATTGCTTAGGTAGTATATTTATGTGTAAAATTAGTTAGTATATTTAAAAGTAATATTTAATTAGTGATATTTAAAATTAGTTAGTGATCTGAAAGCAGTTTTCATTTTTAAAAATATGAAATCTTTTGTTGATTGTCAATTGTTTAGGTAATACATATTGTTAGTGTGTATAATGTTTAATTTGAATCATTCTTATAATGTTTTCATAATTGGAATTAATATAAACGTACAAAATATTTCTATTTAAGTAAGTGTAGTTAATTAAGTTTGCCCTTGAATAATAATATATGTCAATAATAATAATAATAGTAACAATACATAATACTTCAAAGAATAATTATTATTGTAAGAGTTGTAGTAAAGTCACAGTAAGATTAATAATGAATATTATCATTATTATTATTATTTAAATTGATTAATAAACTACGAGTAATAATAAATATAATAATAATAATAATAATAATAATAATAATAATAATAATAATAATAATAATAATAATACTAATAATAATAGTAATAATATATTATTAGTGAAAGAATAAATATTATTGTAAGAGTAGTACTAAAGTAATAGTAATAATAATAATAATGATAATTATTATTACAGTAATAATAATTCCAATAAGAGTAACTAATAATAATTATAATAATTATTATTATTATAATTATTATTATTATTATTATATTAACAATAGTATAGTTAGTAGCACTAGTAAATGTAATAATAATAATTATTATTATAATAATTATACAAATAATTAATCCAATAAGAGTAATAATAATTATTGTTACAAAGAAAATAGTAATTATGGAGGTTTTATTGTTAATATTATTATTATTTGCATAATAAATCCAATAAGACTAATAATAATAAATCCAATCATAATAATTATTATTATTTTTTTCCAACTGGCCAGCCTGATTTCCAACGGCTGAGGCAGTTGGAAATTTTCCAACTGCCTCAGCAATTGGAAAATATGGAAATTCTCCAACTGCTGAGGCAGTTGGAACACAAAAAAAAAAAAATCACTACAGCTGTCGGAAATTCTCCAACTGCTTATTTTCTAACGGCTGACAGTTGAAAATTCCAACTGCTAAAACCTGGGCCGTTGGAAGTAAAATTTCCAACGAAAGGATTTCCAACTGCCTTATTTCCAACTGCCAGCCGTTGGAAACATAAAATTTCCAACTGCCAGCAGTTGGAAAAACAGGTTTTTTTAGTAGTTTTATATCTTGAGATTTGAAATTTTTATTATTTTTTAATTTTAATTACTTGTTTAAACTTTACACACTTTTAATAGTATAGTATAAGCTTTAAAAAAAGGATGAGCCTGTTTTTCTCTTTAAATTGTTAAGGTATTATTTCTTTTGCAGCTATCCTATGATTTAATTATAATCAATGAATAAGTATCTTTTGAAAAAAAAAAAAACATGATAATTATCAACTTATAGTAATGATTTAATTACCATGGTAAAGTTAAAAGGGAGACCAAACTCAAACTTAGTGATCATTCTGTGAAGGAAAAAAATACCGTAGTGATTTTCAATCTATAACAAATTCTAAGTTAAGCAACCGAGAAATTACTAAAGTATGATAAACTATCACTAGCCCTAAAGTTATTATCGAATTGAGCCAATAATAATGTTTTCTTCTGGAAATATTACTAAAGCGTCTTACTATTATTTCTATCTTCCAATTGAAGTTTGTCAATGTGACCATTCCGATCCTCCAATTCGGAGAGTTGTTTTTTCTCTTTTTTTTTTTTTAATATTTGGTGGAAAATAAATAAACTCATGATAAATAAAAATTAATTATTTAATTATTTAATTATTTAAGCCTGAAGAGCTATGGGCCCCCTTTCTGACTTCCACTAACATGTTCCAAAGACATAAGCAAATGAAAAATGAGATTTCCAATCAAACGCCACCCCCACACCACACCCTCACCTCGCACATTCAAAAAACTCAATTATTCCTTCATTTTCTTTCCCTTTGATCAATTCTTTGGCTCTTGATTTCCTTCTTCTTACAAACAAAATATGTACGCAATATCGGCTCTATCCCATTGCCTAAGAAATTTTGCAAATGTTTATCACTCACTTATCATCATAGTTTGAGAAAATTTACAAATAGAGTAATATATTCCTCTTATTAGCCGTTTATTATAACGGAGAATATGTATTACTATATCACATAATCAATTAGAATTGAAATTTTAACTTTGAAGGGTCTTCTCTTCCAATAAGAAGACTTCTAACAGTTGCCCAAATACCTAATTGCATAAGAATAATCAACAGTTCCATGGCTACGCCTACCCAACAACCAGCCACTTAAAGATGGATATGGATCAACATAAGGATCTTGACCCTCCAATTCAAAATCTTGAAAAGAGGAAGGTGCATACAGGGATAGTAGTGGGTAAGGTAAAATCTGCAACTCGCGGATACCTGTTTGGCAAAACTTGCTCCTGTATACCTATCATGAATTTTTATTTTGGCCCATGAGTAAACCCACCACACCCGCAACCCGCCACAATTTTTCTTTGTTTGTTGATGATTTAATTGTAATTTTTCAACATAAAAGACTAAAATGAAACAAATAAATAAATCAAGTGATTAAAGTGTAATTTAACAAATATATAGCCCTAAAATTTACACCGCGTGTTCCTTCCTTTTTACCCGGTTCCATGTCCTGTCCCTCCACCCACAAGACATGCACCCAATTCCCTGTGCCCCTCCATCTCATTCTCCCTCTGTTAACTTTCCACTTTCCCACCACTCCTTGCCTCGTTTTCATCACTCCTCCATTTATACATACACCCACCCCATTTTCCTCCACTCGCTTTTCATCATTCCCATTTCTTCATTTCTCCTCCCTTCACTCCTCAAGTTTCTGGGTCTTCATTTTCTCGTCTTCTCTCTGCTTGTTCAAGGTTAGTTTATATATAACTAAAGTGCAATTTGTTTGTTGATCTATCATTGTAGTTGTTTCTGATGTTGTCAAGGAGAAGAAGAGCAAGTCCATGTTGCCAATCGCCGATGGATAACCCATAAGGGGCCTGTGACCCGCGGGTAGTGGGCATGGATGCCATTTCTTACCCATCAAGCTTGGAGGGTGGGTGGTGGGTGTGGTAGCTACGCGCCCGATCCACCTTGTTGCCATCCCTAGCTAGGTGCATAATCTAATCACCCTGAGCACCAACCATCAGCCATGTACAAGCAACCAGTAGATAACTTTCACCATAAAGCACTCAAATAATTTTGTCTCTTACTTTCCCAATTTAATTAAAGCTACAAAGTTCATGTATGCCCAATAATCTTAAACGACATCTTCACAAGGGCTTTGAAAGCAATAGGGCATATCAAAAGGATATATAATCTATTATTTTCCAAGAGGGACCAAGTTGTAAGTTGCATCTATCTCAGGCAGTGATTATCCCAGGTGCTTTAGCCAACTCATATTACGCACGAGTCAAATAAACTAATAGCAACAACAAGTTCTTGCAAGCTGTGAGAGATCTTCGTTTGTTCTAGTTTTTCCCTAGTTTCTTTGTCTTATAACCTATGACCACTTTCCTATTCATCTCTAATTATCATTCTGAGTACCCAAAAAAACATAGGTGTGTAGTAGGATGAAAAATGAACAAACAGCTCGAGCTCGACTCGGTTTAAAAATCGTTCGTAACTCATTCAAAAAGTTATCAAGCCAAGCCTGAACAAAATTTAAAGCTCAATATATAATTCAAACAAAGCTCGATTTGCTTACTATTCGGATCGACTCTGTTTAATTTCATATTTTTCTTCTTAATTTAAGCAAACAGCTCGAGTTTGATAAGATAAAAGCTCATTCATATTGTCTTTAATCCAAACATGAATAAAATCGAGCTCGATAAATTATTCAAGTCGAATATGATCAGCCTACTACTTGACTCGGCTTGACTCGTTTTCAGCCCTATGTGCAAGTTGGGTAAGTGTTGGGTGGTCCATATTTTCTCCCTTGTACTATGCAATGATTCAGTATTTTCTTTTAAAAAAATAACATTTGATGTTGATATACTCTCATCTTCTCAAATTCTTTGCACCATTTACTTTTCAGTAATTAAATTATGGTTTTTTATTTTCAACATTTTAGCGTATAAATAAAAAAAAATTATATATGAATGATAAATCAAGAGTTATAGTTTCTAAATTGATTTTTTTAATTTTTTTCTGATAAATAATAATACAAATAAATTCAAGTCAAATTAGTCAAAAAAAAATCAAATGGAGCAAAAAAAGTAACATAGATGGAGTATTTTTTTTCCCGTATTTTATCCAAATGTCTAATTTTGTTGATAAACTAAACAGAATAACAAAAAAAGACAGAAAAATATAACCTCCTTTAGCTTCTGTTCTATTGGTAATTATAACAGCTGCCAAAATAAAAACAAATGGTAAGCTGCAAATAATAATCTTGAAACTGCTTTCCTAAAACAATCTGCAGCTCTAATCCTAAGTTCAATTATTACAAGAACTAATACATTGGTCCCAAGTGTGGCCAAAACAAGCATCATTTTGCCCGTGGATGGACCAACAGTGACCTCTTCTTTGAAGGGTCACTTCCCTCTTTCTTTCCACTCCCTCTTTTCTCCTTTTCCCTTTGAATATATCTATAGAGAGAGAGAGAGAGAACAAGCCAAATTAAAGCTAACTTTTGCACCCAAAATCTAAAATTTTCGTATCTCAGTCAGGTGTTATTTTTGTATGTGGCCTTCCCCTTTCTGATTTCTGTTCCTTATCCCCTGCAATTTGAATAAATAATTTGACCTTATCATTCCCCAACTTCGGCTAGGGTTTTGATAAGATCATGTACAAGAGAAGGGTATCGAGTATAGCCAGTTGCAGGGAATTTGTGCCCAAAAAAATTTGGGAATTTGGACGTCTCATCAAAAGGCCTCTCTCTACCTGAATGTTCCTCCAAATGTAGGGGTCCAAAAATCAACGGTTGTCTCATGTGTGACCGGAAACGTGCTGGACACCGGCACCAGGCACAGCCCTCGGCTCCTCAGATCTTGTTTTGGTCCCTCTGCCTCGTTGGACTTGTCCGAATTCTATATTTTTTTTCAAAGGCCACCAGAAAAAGAAAAGAACTAAGATAATAATTTTATGCTGAAAATAGTAGGAAATGATGACTAACAAGCACCCAGAAGTCGCAGAAGTAAAGAGATTATTAGAGCCACTTTCTAGCAATTTATATATCGTGGTACCCAAAAATGAGTGGAGTACCGTAGAATGAATTTTCTTTTCCCCAGGTTCAGTATTGATTAATAAAGAAGTTTCCTAAATAGTAATATTACGGGATGTTTGGTTTAACGATTCTCATACTTCTTATGATTATAGGATAGTAAAGTTTTGAAAAGTAATAATCCACAATTTTTAAAGTATAAAAATAATTGAGTATTAATGGTAGAGAAAAAGAATCAAAACAATGTTATGTCTGGTTAGATTGAGAGAATAATTTCTTAGATTCTTAATTTCTAGTATGGGCTATTCATTTACAATTTTCGGAATTTAACTTTCCTAACTCCGCAAATAGGAAAATAATTATCCAATAAACTACGATTGAAATATCTCTTCTAGAAAACAAGAATCCAAGAAATCATTTTCTTAATCCAACTAAACACAATATTGTTTGGATTCTTTTTCCCACCATTAATCCTCAATCATTTTTATACCTTAAAAGTTAAGAATTATTACTTTTTAAAATGTTAATTTCGTAATCTTTCATTCTAAGAATTTTAAGAATCCTTAAACTAAACACATCCTTGAGTTATACAAGAATTGACAAAAAGTGATTCTACAAGGCAATACCTTGTTATTGTTGCAAAAATTTTATGTATATATAACTCACTCAAATTTTAAACTGCTCACAGTTCATCACACAATATTGCAGATTTTGCTTTTGTAAATTATTTTGTAGCTCTAGTACTTGTCTTTTCTAAATTTTTTGGTTTTAAAGTAAATACAATCAAGAACACATTTCCCATATTATATACACTTTTTTCCAATATCTCTTATATATATATATATGGTTTCAGTGTTTTCATCAGCAAACTATGCAAATAAAATGAGGAGATATATAACCGGAATATATAATTAGTTATTAGTATATGATGATGGAATGTGAATCGGGAGGGAATATTTCACCTGTTGCTGATGTTGTGTGGATGCTCCACTTTTCATGTATGGTGTGCTTAAAACCTGACATTGGAGACAAATAAAAAAAACATGTAATTCAGAACATGGCTCGAGCCCATAATATTGTTCAATAAAATATACATAAGTATTTTTAATTAGAACAAGTTGGGATTACTCTCATTGATAAGCGTCATATATTTTGATACATACATACATATATACATATATAAGCTCTAAGTGATCCAATCTAAATCTACTTCAATAAGTACAGATGTATCACCATAATATATGACTATGTTTGAAAATAGTGTTAGTGATTAATATTAAAGTTAAAAAAATTCTATACGAGTATAGCTTTAGTTTTAGTAGCTTAAAAAATTTATCTCCGTCATTAATAATATAAATTATACAAAGCTTTTACACTAATTACAAAACTAAATATGATTAAAACCACATAAGCTCTTTTATGAAATAACATGAGACTTAGCATTGATATTGCTTGATTTGATTCCAAAATAACCAATGATACAAACACATGAAGATTTTCATATTTGTAATAATGGAACTCACATTAACTTGTTCATGGAGGAACTTGATGTATTCGATTGCTTCAGAGAGCACTGAGGCAGTATCCGTCTGCATATGATTAAAGAGGAACAAATATAAGTACTATTAAGGAAGAGATATATAATTAAAAATCATAACCTTGGATTACAATCAAAATCAATTGATCACTGCCATGAATTCATAACTAAAATGATTAATATATATCTCTCTTTGGCTTCAAGATAATGATCTTTATACCAAAGATAAAGCAAAAAACAAAAACAACAATAATAATAATAATAATTTCAATTTAAATGCTCACCTTTCCAAAAGGCGAAACCAATTGTTGGAGCGCAGTGATTCTGTCCCCCATCTTCTCTTTTCTAACCTATATATTATACATGATCAAACCCTATAATTTCATGTCCAAATAATGTGAAAAAGAAAGGTAAAATTAAACATATATATATGCACTTAATTTGTGAATATTAGTTATTATGATAATTAATTTATATACGAATATTTACAATTTGTCGTTGTTGATGGTAATAATGGGCTAACGCTTTTTCAAAGGGGGCCCAAAAAGCTAGCTATAGCTAGCTCGCTCTTCTTATCAAAGGGCAAGTGATTATTGTACCTTAAAAGCTGGCAAAGTCGATGTCGTTTCATTTCGAGGCCTCTTAGATGCTGCTTCGCTCCCACTTTTCTTCCCCACGCTGCTTGTTGAATCTCCAACTTCGGATATATTCTGCTTCATTATTAATTAGTTGCAATTAAAAGCAATATTTTTTTTTAAAAAAAAAAAAACATTGCTTTATTATTGCTCGTCTTGCAAAATACAATACAAGTTACATGTTTGAAATTTTGATAAAGAAAGACCGAAGCAATTCAAGTAAAGCAGTGCCCTTTTTTCTTCCGAAGAGACTTGTTTTTTTTTTTTTATGTAATTGGAGGCATTTACATAAAATATAAGAATGATAGGTACTAGAAAATTAGGAAAATATTCACTTTTTCAAAACTTGAAAAATACCCGAATCAACATTATGATAATATATGAGAGCTTGGAGTTTTAATTTCTGACCGCCCTATACCCCTCTAGTCCGTTAACCACTAGCATAAAGTGCTGGGATTCAGAAAAGACCTGAACTTTCAATCTGGTCGTAACTTTAGAAGAAAAAAAAATCAACAAACAGTGGGTGAACTATTATTACCTTTGGCTTTTCATCGAAATTGGGCGCCGAGGTGGGAAACTGGGGTTGCAAGGAGGAGGAGAAGAAGCTCGGCCGGACGTCGGAGACCGCTGCGGCCGGGTTCCAAAACGGTGCGTTGTTGGAGAAGAGCAGCTGTTTCGGAGGCGAGCTTCTCAAAAACTGTGGAACTTTACTGCTACTAGTGTTGTTGTTGTTGTTGTTATTCCAGGAGGAAGCAGCTGGTTGCTGCAGCTGCATAATCTCGTTAGGGTTCACGGACCCATAATTCGAGCTGCCGCCGAACTGATGGAAGCTCAGTCCGCGGTTCGGGGCAGAGGACGGGTGGTTGTCGGGCCCCAAAATCCCCTGTAAATACGTGGAAGGGTTTCCGTACAGCGCCGCCGAATCCATGTGGAAACTCGACGCCGTGACGGGGCTCTCCGCGGACTGGTCCAGCGAGAATCCGCGGACCGAAGCCACGCTCTCCTCCGCTCTCCATGCGGATTCCTGGGTCGCGTAGCTCGAACTCGAACTCAAGCTCTCTTGTAGCATCGAGCGGAAGCCGCTCTCGCTCTTGTTATCGCCTCGACTACTACACCCACCAAGAAATTTTATTAATCAGACAACGGAAAAGATTTAATAAGGAAACAAAATGGAAGAGGGAAATTAATTATTAGTTACAGAAGGGTCTGGTTCCAATCCATGGGTTGGGAGGAGAGACAGAGACCCATCATGTGCAAATCCGTGGAGGAATCGTGGACGGAGCTGCCGGAGACGGAGACTGATTCGATGGAAGTTCTGGGTTTGACGTCTGAGACCATTTCGGTGGTCCAGCCGAAGCCTCCCAAGGCAGAGGACGAGGAGGAAGAGCCAGCTGCGGCAGGGTCGAAGCGGGTGTTGGTGGGGCGGGCGGAGTCCCACCAGCTGCCGGTGGAGTTGAATTCGTCCGCCATGGATATATATATATATGGAAGTAGAAGAACGCTTGCTGATTCGGCTTCAACTCTGGGGCGAGGTTGGTGGGTTGAATCGATTTGTGGAGGGGGATCAAAAGGGAAAGGGGATGATGAAGGAAACGGTTCGCTGCTTCTCAGCTGGGATATATATACGAGGAATTTTGGAAGGGTAAGAGTAGAGTCAGAGAGGTGAGTTTGTTGGAAGGTTGAGATATTTTGTTCTTTGGAGCTGCGCAGGTGGTGAGAGAAGAAGTTATTCGAATGTGGTTGACATTTCGTACACCCTGATTAGATATCAGTGACGGGATGGTCAAATTGTCATCAGATTTGATCATTTGTTATACAGAAAATTTTTATGTGACAAACGACAAATGTGACGAATATAATTATATTTTTTTTATATTTAAAAATATGATAATTAGAGTGTCAGTATTTTCGAGAGATCAGATCATTGATAACGAAATTAGTTTTTGTATAACATGTTGGAGAGGAAGTACGAAGATTATGAGCTAATTTATTTTAATTTAATTTAATTGATTTATTTTTATTTTTATATTATTTTTATTTTAAATTAATTTTATTTAAAAGTTAATATTATATAGATACAATAATTTATTTAAAAATAAATTTTTATAATATTACTAAATTTTTATGAATTTTTTTAAGGCTATAAAAGAAAATTTTATAAAAATTTAATAAAATTATAAAAATTATATTTTCAATAGATTATTACAGCTACATAATATTATCTCTTAACTAAAATTAGTTATAAGAAAAAAAACGTATACATAAGAATATAAATAAGTCATTCAAAAGTCAAGTGACTTAGTTAAAGCAAACTGGGTATAGGATTCAAACCCTAAACTTCTCTTATATCTCTCAAAAGCCCTTAACCATCTAGCCAAAAAAATTAAATATGAATGTATTTATACTATTCATTATTACACCGTCCGTCGTATTTATTGCCAGTTGCCTGAATAAATAATTATATTTATTACACCATCCGGCTGATCTTTTGTTTTTCTATATATCACCTAATTTACCAAAAAAAAAAACCCTTTCTCATAGTACACGAACTCAATACTTGATAATCTTAAACAGGAAATTATTGGAAACTCAAAATAACAGGATTCTTCATGTATTAAAAATGAATAAATAAACAAATAAAACTGGATCCGAACACTAACTAGACTCTCTTGTTTGCTTTTTCTGTAACCTAAGTGAAGCTCAATATTGCTCAATCATGGACGTATGGAATCTGTAGTCTTCAGTTCTTTTCTCTTTGCTTTCTTATTATTTTCCCAATTTTTCTTTGTCAATTTGAATTCAGTTTAGGATTTTTGTCACCTCCATCCAGTCACCTTTCAGAGTATTCAACCTCTTGCGTCTGCCCCGCTCCCACGGACCCATCACCCAAACGATTATTAGTTGTAAAAATACCCCCCACTGTAAAATGGTTTGAGCGTCAGAGACACCAAATAGAGTTTGAGGATTCAAACTTCATCTCTATAACTTTTAAATATTATGTACAATGGTTCGGTAGCCTATATTTATGTACCTTCAACTCTATATATTAATTATATAGATATTTTTTATTAACAAAAAGAAAATCAGTTATAAACATAGTTCTCTTTTTCCTTTTTTTTTTCTTCAATTTGCTCGTAATTAAGATGGTTGCTCATAATTTGCTCATAATATGCTGATTCAAATGCTTCCAAGTAATAAGAATAAAATTAGTTGTACTTTTTTTTTATTTTCAATTTGCTCATAAGAGGATTGCGTCAGAGATAGTCATAAAACGTATGAGTTGTTGTATCATATTTTGAACCTAATTTATTTTAAAGTATATCAACTTAATTTAAAATAATTTTTTTTATATTAACATTTTTTTTCTTGAACTAATCGCTTTTTACATTAAAAATAAATTATTTTAAATTAAATTGATTTAAGTTGAAAAAAATTAAATTTTAATCTTGCATGCCTTAAATTCAACTCTTTTGCCGTCAGACTTCGTAAGTTTATCTTTTTAATTTTTATTTTTTTAACTTTTTCACAATACCATAGAATATATAAAATCAGCTGGGCTCCACCAGTTCACAGAGCGGGCCTGAGCTAGGCAACAGCTAAGAACTTGGGGAGTGTGACCTAACTCGGCCCACAGCACTTTACCTTCCCTGTTGGCTCATAGAAAGTTGAACGTAAACCCTTTCTATAGGAGAAACGTTTACATGTGTAACCAGTCTTTCAAATGGTTAAGGTGTGAGAGATACCGGTGAAGATCGGTACTCAAATGCCACCTCCACGTTCCTTTTAAATGACAGATGTAATGATTCAGATTTTGAAAAAAAAAAAAAATCAGGGATCCTATTCCCACTAAGATATCTATATATCTTCTCAATCTTATACACATGTATAAATGTTTCTAAATGGAAAAAAAAAAAAAACTCAATTGAACCATTTGTGTCCGGATTTAAAATTAGCTCAAAATTTAATATGTGACAGAAATTTTATTTAGCATATTTAATAGGAAATTACGCATAAATTTTTAGTGATTGGTACATAAATTACAATATTGATGATTCCATCTTAATTAGTTAACCTAAGAAGGTATACTAGAACTAAAATTGAGAGATGCTCTTTTTATATTTTACCTTGACATTTTGGATTGAATTTCGATTGAATCACTAAAGAGGCAGTGGTGCAAAAATCCGAAAGTTTATGATATCTGGTAATTACATTCGATAATCTGAATTTAAGTCCCATAAAACCTCAGGACAGGACCATTATTTTGTTAATCCTCCCACTGGTATGGCGCACTTGCTCTAGCAGACATTTTAAATTATTGTTGCACGGTTTGCAGTTTAATTACCTTTTATTTTGATATTTAATTATGAGCATCATTGCAAGCATATTTACAGATCAATTATATCAGTTTGTTCGTGACATTGTTTAGGAAGTGAGGAGACTGAAGTCGAACTTTAAATCTTGTCACACATTTTCTTTGGCCTTAAGCATTATGTTAAGAGGGACGAATTACTTTCTTTAGGTTTTTCTTATGTATGAATATGACGGATCTTTCTACAGTGTCGTGGGTGGGTACCTAGCTTATGTGAACATGGGAAGAGGAAAATTAACAGTTTTGTCCCCAGTTCTGCTACATGTCTATATTTTTCCCTTGACATTTTTATTTAGGCCAAATAGGCCACCAAGTGGCAAAATAAAAAATGAAAGTAGTACGATAATATCCATTCCCCCATTGGTTTTGTAATTTTTGTAGGTACTTCTTAACTTTTTTTACAAGACACCATTCATCTCATTAATTGTAGGTATCACGACATTAATTACAAAACAAATACACCAATGAAAAAGATTTCGTGAATGTTCTGCACGATAATCTCTATATTCATATCTAAAGACAAACAGTTAGAGATAGATTGAGTGAATAGAAAGATATAGAAACCAACACATGATTGAAGAGATACAACGATAGAAATTTGGACTGACACATAAACTTACAAGATAACAACACTGATCAAATAACCGATCTATCATGATAAAGTAGATCAACCTGACCTGACCTGATCAATTAGAGCTCTCCACCATTGTAATTGCCTCCTCCAACCCCCTGTGTGGCCACCCAACAATAAAGATGAATGATCGTTAAGATTTTGCACACAAATATTGCCAAAGTCGATCCCATGATAGATTCAAAGCGGGATGGAATTTGAAACATCGATCAAAACCTTGGAGATGCCATCTATGAGGCAAGTAACAAAGGAGAGAAAGGTGAAGCCAAAGACCTTGAGGTTGTATGAAGGGATCTTAAACAACTTCATAAAGAGACATGAGTCAAGAGAGCAGCCAAAACCGGCTGAGTGCCGATCTCGGCCGGAAAAGCATGGACCGTTGAAATAGTAGGCAGGAGAAGAGAAAGAAGCAAAGAAAACGGCTAGCGTTTCAAACCACAGTTAACTATAGTAATACTATATTAACTAAGCAATTAAAACCTGTAATTAAGTATTTATGTGAATGTTTAGATTAATTGACAATCTCTAACATTTTATCTTGTAAATACCTTTTATTGATAAATTTGAACAATTTCCATTTTACAGTATAAATTACAGTAACTTACAAATTGAATAAAGTTAAAAATTTTCATGCATGATCTCCATGATTGAGTACATATCCAATTTAACAGACAATTTAATTATATATAACATAGATATAAAAACAAATTATTGAATAGTGGAAATTTTTGCACTGGCATATAAAGATCTCTATTTTTTTAGAAATAAAAAAATAATTCGGTTCCTTCATTAAACCATAGGTTGAAATGACAAGATTCTACAATCTCCTAATGAGAAAATTTTGGGAAATTATACGAGTAATATGTTTCATTTATCGTACTCGTGTTTTTGGGTCCACGTATATTCGATTCCCATAAAAAATTTCCGCATAGAGAAGTAAAAACAGTATGATTATGCACCAAGGAAGAAAAAGATTATGTCTACCCCAAGAAAATGAAAAAAATTTAACAATATTATAATAATTTTACTCTTTCTCAGAAACGTTGTCCTATATGACCCAAAAAAAGTATGAGGCAATAAATGCACATTTTTAATAAAATTGAGGACTTTTCCTATTGCACATCATGGCACAAGTGGCTCGGAGATTATTGCCACATGTCCTACCCGAAGGGGTACTGTAGAATGGTCTCGATATGAAATCATTCGGGGTCACTGTCTATCGTTAACGTGGCACAATATTCAAAATTCAAATCCTAATGCCATTTGGGAGATAAAAATCTCAAATTTATTATCAATGTAAAAGTAAATCTAGCATTAAAGGTTTTCTATATTTATATTTTTATTAATATTTTGAAATCACCTCAAATTGCCCACCAATATTTTGAAACCCAGCCATCTTTATTCTTAAGTTCTATAATTCACACCCTATACTTTAGCCACTACCACACATGCCTTCTCCCCAATAGCTTCCCCACAATGGCTACCACTCACTTCCAACCCCAGCACAATCGGCTCCTCAATTTGAATCCTAAGCCATCTTCACAGCTAAATTTCTTCTTGCGACCATCATTTCTCTATGCCCATCCCTTGCCCACATTCAATCTATCCACAAGGCTACCTTTGCCCTTTTTTTGCCACAGTTTGTTATATCTTAGTCTCAGCATTCTGGCATAATAAATACTATCAACTCAAGCTCAAATTTTGCAAGTCAGACACTAACAAGAGCAATAATCGGCATGATGATCATGAAATTCAATGATCCAGTTATTAGTGTGACAGCAGAATCAACATTAAGATGAAACCAAGGTGAGGAAAAAGGGATGGGGCAAAACGAAATCAAAGGATGTGAGAGAAAATAAGTTGTTGTGGGTTCAATCATGGATGATGGATGATGTTGGTAATAGGATGTTGATGTGGACTGTAAGTCAATGATGATGGGGGTGAGAGGGTGATTTATTATTACTTTAGCCCTCTAATTTTTAGTTTTAAGCAATCTAGACCCTAGTATTTCAAAATCTTATGTTTTTTCTCTTTTCCATTAGCTTTTTAATAGTTATTCACCAATTTGAACCAATTTCAAGACATTAGTGGAAAATATGAACAAAAAGAACTTTAGTGCTAGATTTGATCCCAACCCAAAACATTAATAGAAAATTTAAAACCTTTCACCTCTTTTTAACAACAATATTTATAGTTAACATTAAAGTTTTATTTGGTTAATGAACAGTTTAGATTGCAATTACTAGCTCCTAATACTAAAAGCTCATATTATTGAGTCACATATTTTGAACACGGAGGTTACAGACCAAACAAAATTTCTGGTCTCATGCATCCGCAAACTTAATTTTTTTTTTTTTTTTGTTTCAAGTGACAATAAGTTTAATAACCTTGAACTAAAATCTTGAATTCGAGTCTTGTAAATTTAGTGAAATATAAAGACGACGACAGAGTTTAAAGTAAACCCACTTAACTCGAAATATCTGAATTAGTCTCTAACTCGGAAGTTGATGAGTGAGAGACTAGAATTGTCTTTGAAAGAGACAGAGAGGAGTGGAGGAACAGAGCTTTTGACTTGTGGTGGTTGAGAGAAGGAGAGAGGAGGAGGCGGCAGGGCACAGGAGAGAGACCGGTTTTTGATTTCCCAAGTTGATCCACAAACAACCGCCGGAGACGAAAAAATCCCAACCTTATGACCTCACGTTTTGCCCCTGACAAGTCAACGAGAGGGGTCCACGCGGGAGTGCGCGCGTGCGACGACATATGGGCCCGGGCCCGGCTTTTTTCTTCTTCCAGCTTCAGAGTCAGCGCCTGAAAGTGACACCGTTTTGCCCATCCTGCCCCCTCCCTTAACTCATTTCTCAACCCTAATCATTTGCGGGAACATGCATTGGCAAATTTCAATTCATCGACCTTTTTTTCTAATAAGAAATATCCATCTATATAAGGTATAAGGATTAAGAGGTATTGATATATAAAAAAATATAGAATACTCATTTTTTAAGATTTGAAAGGTACCTTAACATTATGACGGACCTAGGAAATTATTTTAGTAGGAACAATCAAAATTAATTTCATATATTTTATAATAAGTGAGTCATCATCTTAAATTCACGATGAATCTTCTATAAAAAATATCATTTACATAATTTTCCCAAAATTTAGGCCACCACTAAATCGTACATGGCTCTACCCTTACCTAAACCACCATTAGAACATTATACAGGGAAATATGGAGGTCACGGTTCGGACCTTTAGCCTTCATTCTATCCCTCTAGCCATTAGGTCAAAATGCTAAGGATAATTTATAAACATTTTAAATAACCCATAGCTTTCTTTTAAAAAAACTCATAATCATGTATACAAGTGTATAAGATTTGAAGTAATTAGTTAATAGTAGTATTTAAGTAGGGGAATATCGGCTTATTCATAACCCAAAAAGCTACCAAAGTAATCTAGTTTTCATCTGTTGAGTTAGGAAAGAAGGGATGAAAATCAAACCCCGATAGTAACTAGGAGAGGTATCCCCTCACGCCACTTTGTCAAGCACTTAGGGACAAGCTACAAATGTTAAAGATACAAAATACTCACCTCATCTCATATTTTTTATAATATTTACTATTTCACAATAAAGCATGTTCAAATTCCATATTAGCAGGGATCTCTCTTAAAGCCCGATTATTCATTATTAACTTTAGAACATATCAATCAAAACAATTAAAATTCAATACCCCTGTTTTGAAGTTCTAATAAGACCTATTCTTGGGGGAAAGAACAGGCTTTACTAGAAAATATTTCTCATCACAATAACAAAACTTTCACTCTTTCTCTTTTCCACTTCTTTCCGCACAAAAAATTGAATAGTAATTCAGTATTACCCTAGTATTTTTATGTATTTAATGAACATTATTACCAAGGGCAGACCTAGGTTTTTTTATAAATGATAAGCCAAAATAAATATTTTCTTAAATTATAATTCTTCCAAAAAAATTTGACCAATTTTAAATAAGGGTCAAAATACATTTACCTTTAAATTTTAAAAAAATTATATTTATATTACAATTTTAGAGAGTGTTAGGCCCCTAATAACCCCTTTTAGTTCCGCCCCTATTATTACATTCAAAAATAGTTTTGATATTGATTAACAAAAAAGGCAAACGCACTAGCGCATGTGTTGATGTCTATATATATCTTTGAACCAATTATCTTATTTTTCATCACGTTACTTAATTTCTTGTCAAAAACATCCCACGTCACACTTACAAATGGCACCAATTTGGAATCCTCCTCCTCAAATGACATCAGAACAGCTCTTGCTCAATTTAAAGTACTATTGCCGAAGGAGTATATAGTAATAGTTAGGGTATGGATTATTTCTCATTTGGGTTAATTACATTCGTTCCTTATAATTTCAAGAAAGTTACACTTATTTTTTTGATATTTCAAATGAAAAGAAAGAGCTAGCTACAAGAACGTCTTCAACTCGAAGTTCTTAATTTATTTGTTCTTTTTTGGGATTATTAACATTATGACGTGAGAAGATTGTAAGGCTGAGGTGTGGAAGAAGACAAAAGTAGCAGGACATGAAAAGACAATTACATACATATCTTGTAGGGTATGTATGGCAAAGAAATGCAAGACAAATGTCTGATTGGAATATTGAGGGGGATCATGTATACGACTAAATCACTTATCCTCAAGACTAACTTTCTCTTTCCCTTATTTTAAAAACTCACACTTTATGTCATATTTCTTTAATACTATCGATAACAATTTTTAAAATTTCAATTTAAATTGAATGGTAGTATATTTTTACTAGTTCTAATCTCTTTAATATTTTATAAAAATATAAAATAATGTTTTTAAATATCATATGATTGTAAAACAAAAAATTATCAGGTAGCTTGAAATTATTGAAATATAGTTACCAAACAATTTAAATGAGTGAGTAAAATGTAAGTTAGACTAAATCACATAGGTTCATGTACTTTTCCATTTTAAAGAAACTAGAATATATATATATAAAAGAAACATGATTTGACATATTTTAGCTCTTAAAACTAAGGTGACGTTTGGTTGTAGAAAAAAAATTTCATTTTCATTTTCTAATAGCTGTTTTCATTTTCTATGTATAGTTTTTCAAAGTGTTTTTTAGAAAACATGTTTAGTTGTTTTAAAACAATTAAAGATAACTACATATAAATACACTACATTGAAAAAAATTGTGTGCCTTAGTTGAAAATTGAAAGAAAGTTTATGGACTATAATTGCAGATCTTCCCAAGTCTATTAGCTTCAAATGTGAAAACAGAAAAATGCAAAACCTGCTCCAAGATTTTTTGCTCTCTGTCACTTAGGCTCCCAACTTTTATATCGTTTACATCTATGCCACCATCTCTGTCATTCCCAAACTCATGACACTTGCCGCTGATTCCACTATCACATAGCTCCGATGACACTGTTGTTGCTTCCGATGGATCGATTCGCGAGACGAAGGGAGGCACCGGGAGAGAGAAGTCCAAAGTTGCCAGGAGGGAGAAGGTCGAAGGCATCAAAAGGACGTCGATTGCAATTCGAGAGAGGAAGGGAGGCGCCAGGAAGGAGAAGTCCAAAGTTGTCGGGATGGAGAAGGTCAAAGGCATTGGGAGGAGGCCAATCGCGATTCATGAGATGAAGGGAGGCACCGGATGGATTTCCCGTTTTCGGGAAAATAGAAAACCACTAAACCCAAGTTTTCTATTTCTTACTAACATAGAAAATTGTTTTCTAGAAAAATTGAAAAAGAAAATTATTAAATTGAACACATTTTCTTTTCATTTTCTAATTTTTGAAAATTTTTCTGGAAAAATTAGAAAATTCTCCACAACTAAACAAGGCCTAAATTTCACACTAATATCAATATAAAAATATTATAAAATACTCTTAAGGGCGTTTCTCAACCTCCCAATTAGTTTTTGTCAATGTTTTCAAATCCTTATTCAAAATATTAAAATTTTATGATTTTACGACTTATAACAAGAAGAGTGATTCAATCCCAGTTAAAATCTTATTTTTTATAGAATCTTGTAAAATCCCGATTTGATTGGTACAAAAAATTTTAAAATCTTAACAACTTTATGATTTCACACTCTATTAAGTGAGCAAATAGGTTTTATGTTTAATTGAAAATATTTAGTTTTAAAATAAATTAGAATTTGGTAATTAATTATTGCAAGATAGACAAAAGTAACAAACTTAAATTATTATGTTAGACTCTTATTAGTTACTATTGATAACCTTATGTTTATATATATTTTTATGCAATCTATGTCATGTATATCTTTGTGTGTCACATGCTATGTATTAATTTAAAATAATAACTTTTTTGGTATTTAATTATGGTTATATGTGATTATTGATAGGAAATGACTTAAAATTTTTGTATATAAAGATTAAGGGCCTGTTTAGTTCCAGAGAATTTTTTGAATTTTCTGGAAAATTTTCTGAAAATTAGAAAATAAAAACAAAACATGTTTAGTTAACTCGTTTTCATTTTCAGTTTTATTGGAAAATAGTTTTCCATTACGTGAAGATTTGGAAAACAATAATTTGTTGTTTTCCTAATTTTCCAATCATCTCTCGCGCTGTGCGACTTCGCAAACTTCTTGCCCGACTCTCTCTCTCTCTCTCAATCAACCTCCCCTTGCCGCTGTCGTTGAACAGTGTCTCCCTTAATGCCACCGACCAACCTCCCCGCCGCTGCCGCCCAACCAGCTTGTGGAAATCCTCCGCCTCTCGACCAGTGTCTTGTGCTCTCAGCTTCTTTTTTACAGATCCCTAAATCCCCAATTTTCTAATTCGATTAAGGCAATTAAGTTGGCCTCGATGCATGAATCGACCCTTCAGAAGCAACAGCATCGGCATCGAAGCTATTGGACAGCGGAATTGGGCGGCAAGTGTCACTTGTATGGGAATGACGGAGATGGTGGCGCAGATGTAAGGGACAGAAAAGTTGGGACCAAAACAACAGAGATAAAAAAGATTGGGGCAGGATTTGGAATTTTTCATTTTTCACTTTTGAAGCTGATAGACTTGGGAAAATGTGCACTTATATTCCCCAAACTTTCTTTCAACATTCAACTAAGGCACTGAGCTTTTTTCAATGCAGTGTGTATATATATAAAATCTTCAATTATTTTAAAACAACTAAACATATTTTCTAGAAAACACTTCAGAAAATTATATATAGAAAATGAAAACTAGAACCAGAAAATGAAAATGAAAACTGTTTTCCATAATCAAACACCACCTAAGCATTCATAAATATATTTAGAAACTATAGATATTTATTTAAAGGTTTTTCTTTTGTATAATGAAATATTAAGAATAAAAAAATCATAGATTAATTATTTTGAATTATGAATGTTGCAAAGAACTTGAGACGGATTGAGTATTATATTCTCATATAACTTTTTATGCCTTCTTTCAAACTAAAATGAGTTATTTATCTATAATGTAAGGAAGCAAATGAGGAAAATTTCATTTATGGTCCCTATTTTTTTCATGTTGTCCCAATATGGTCCCTAACTTTCATTTGTCCTTTTAAAGTCCCTAACCTCCCTATTTATATCTTAATCATGATTCTTCCAACAATTTCTTAGTTAAATTTAACGGAGTCTCAAAATAAATGACAAATTTAGTCCTTATATTTTCTTCCACTCATTCAAAGTATCTTACATAATAAAGTCAGAAATGTGAAACGCTTGTATCTAATTCTGATTTTCATTTTCCGTTTTCCGTTTCCCAATTCCAATTTCTGAAACCCTTATTTTCTGATTCTGATTAAGGCAAAAGCATTGTTTTCAGCCGGGTAAGGCGAACAATGAAGGAGAATTGATCGATCGGGAAGGAGTGAGGCGGACGATGAAGGAGAAGCGATCGAGAAGGGGTGAGACGAAGGACGAAGAACGAAGGAGAAGCGATCAGTAAGGGCTAAATTGATTCGAGTATACGTAACCGAGAGTATATGTAACTGGAAAACTGGATCAGCGATGAATCGAGTACTTTGAATTAAATCATTGCAAATTAAATTGGGAAACCAAAAATCAGTAGTATACGTAACCGGAATAGACGAAGAGAAGGCGAAATAAGCGCGAGCCCTGACCTCTTCAACTTGATGGCGGCATTGCAAGTGGCGGGCTGCAACTGGATCGGGAGGATCGGAATAAGGCTGGATCAAAAAGATTGTGAATTAAAGGTATGAAGTTGGGGATTCGGATTAGGACAAGAGCGCAATGGGCGGACAGAGGAGGATGGGGCGGTGGAGGAGCTGGGGAGTTAATGGGGGAAGGATGAGGTAGTGGAGGAGCTGGCGAGTTGGAGAGAGAAGGATAGGTACGAGTAGGAGGGGCTAGCGAGCCAGAGAGGGATGCAATATATTTTTTTTTTCTGGGAAGATGGAATGGATGGGTGAGAAAATGCTAGATTTACAAGTTAAAGGTAATTCGAGTGAGAGGGAAAAGATTTAGGGATTAAAATTAGGATTTTTCCTGATATTTTGTCACATTTAATTGTAAAATTAATGGAAAGACTGCAATTGGGACAAAAATAGGGAGGTTAATTGAAGACTTTAAGAGGATGAAATGAAGGTTAATGACTATTTCAAGACAACGCAAAAACGTCAGGAACCATAAATAAATTTTATCCAAAGTAAATGAGACAACTTTTTCTAGGTAAATTGCACTCATAGCCACTAACCTTTTATTATTGTCCTATTTTAGACCCTAACCTCAAAATCTCACATAAAAAGTTCTCAACCTCAATTTTTTTTTTTTTGTTTAATTTTAGACCTTTAAATGATGAAAAGTGTTAAAATTGACCGAACTTGTCACATGGGATGCCAATGTAGACAACTTGTCACTATGGCACTATGAATCAGCAATTATAGATGATATTGAAAAGAAAAAAAATTATAAAAAATGGGCATGAAAAATGGGGAAAAAACATCTAGGTTGCCTTCATCACTTCTTTAACTCCTTTGCCCATCACCGGCCGCCCCTCCCACAATCCACCCAATGCCTTTTTGCTACCTCTTCCCAACGGCCCCTCCAGTCATCCACTCACCTCCCGCTCGCCATCGATCATGCCTTCTTTGCTCACCGTTTGCCCTTCTACTGTTCTCTATCTATAGTGTCCCCTTTGCTTGCCGTCAAATCAAGCCTTTACTCGCCGTCGAACATGCCTCCTTTTCTTGCCGTCAAATCGGGCTCATCAGACCTGCCAACCAAGGATAGAATCGTGAAATTGCAAAATTGATGAGAACGGACTCTTCAGACTTGACAGCCTGGGACTGAATTGCAAAACCATCTATTATTCTCTCATTTCGGCCCATCGTGAATTGCCAAAAAATTGTGACTTCGATTTCGGCATCAAACGACACTCTACACCGAACCACCGGTCAATGGGAATCGAGTTGAAAGATTCTACATCAGGGCTTGGGCACAAAACGAATCACCGATCTCCAATTTCAGCACCGTTTTCAATCATCCGATTGGCCACCGCAAGAAACACCTTCGTCCGTTCAGAGTAGTGTTAAAGCATCAATTTCCCCTACTTTGGATCAACTTCAGAGCAACGGTATAGCATCAATTACACTGACCTAGTCAATCGACACCAGCACAACCATTGAAGACAATTGGCGGCAATAGAGAAAGTGTCTAGCTGGGTTAGGGATTTCAATTTTTTATCATTTTTTTCTTCATTTTCCACATCATTGTTAGCGTTCATTTTTATTGTGTCACGTGGTCAATCGCCCCAAACTAGTGTGCCACATGGTTAGTTCCATTAATTTTAGTACTTTCTATCCTCTAAAGGTCTAAAATAAAATAAAAAAATTGAGATTAAAGACTTCACATGCGAAGTTTTGAGGTTGGGTTCTAAAATATGACTAATAAAATGTTATGGGCCCTGGTGCAATTTACCCACTTTTTCTTGTATCTTTTATAGTGTTTCATATTTTAATAAAGATTAAAATAACTTCATTTCAATAAAAAATAATAATTAGTAATATAATACCTAAAACCAACCATATAAATTTCAAAAGAACAACATGACCTAACAAGTCATCTAATGAACCGGCCGTAAGCAACACCACATATCAATTGTAAGGAAAGATATAGGTGCGAGAAAAACGCTGCATGAAATGATAATCTGTTTGGCGTTTGCATTAGCTGTTAGTGTCAAAATTCTGAAAAAACTATATATATATATATATGCGTAAATTTTAATTTTTAACTTTAATAATATAATCTTTATTAATAATAAATTATCTAAAATTCTAATTACTGATATGAAAAAAATTCTTTCCAAGCAGGACTAATACATACTTCAAAAATACAATCCAAAATTAACTGGAACAAAACGCATTATAACTTTGTATAACTTTATATTTCGTTTACCATATATGGACCTACAATTTTCTTTGTCTATTCTGATCTTTTTAATTCTTTCTGGTATATTATCAAATAAGGAATAAACCGTGTACAACACCAACTCCCATCAATGATGACTAGGTTTACCACATTGTTTTTTTTATTAATTAGTTCACCAGTCAATTTATATTAAATATTTGTAATAAATAGTACAAATTAATAAGAGTACTACGTGACTGGGACTCCAGAGATTCACTAAAAACATCCGGGATTATGCAGCGTGTCAAAGCAACAATATATTAAGAGATATGTTCAGCCTTAATTTAATTTGATGTGACGACTGCTTTTTTTTAATATAATTTTGGGTGACGAGAGAAATTGAAGTCAAGAAAAATCATCTGTACTGAGAATTTAGAAGTCAAAATAAATTATAAACCATTTGTTAATAACAGTAGTCAACTCACATGATTTTGGTTATTGACTTATTGTAAGAAGGGTTTCAATTGAATCAGCAAGCAATAGCAAATTGAATGGCTTTGTAAATTGGAGTGGTCAGGTAACAGGCAATTGACTTTGTGAAATTCTTGTTTTGCAAGCCCGAAAATGACCTTGTTTCATACGACGTCTCTCTTTCTTTCTTTTCTTCTTTCTTTCTATTTTTTTTTTTTTTTTGGTAGAACGACGTCTCTCATTCTATACAATTTTTTTTCCTCTTTTTTTCAACATTTATTTTTTTTAGCTCAAGGTTATCTTAATTAAGCTTCTATATATCGACACATTTTTTAAAAAATTGAAATTTCGTTGCACACATTTCATTATATATTTAATGTAGATGTAATATAATATTCGCCAATAGCAGAGGTATGTCAAAAGGAATCATAACATCTTTAGCAGCATGGTGCCTGATAATGGATTAAGAGTGTTTAACACTAGGTTGAGGGTGTTTACTTCTAATGTTTAAGTGTCTACTTCCAGAGATTTGAGTTTCTGTATGTCATTTATAAGTAGTGCATATAAGATAGTTTTTTATTCAAATTTTACATTTAATTGAAAGATAATTATATTATTTTTTTAACGATATTTAAGTCAAAAAAATTGTGTAATATTTTTATGCTTTTTCATTTTTTTAATCAAAATTAATTAACATTTCTTGCACTATGTTTAACATGAAATTATTCCTGGTCTAACAAGACATCATGTCAAAAATAATTGGGCATCTTATACACAGAACTAGACATCTCATATATGGAAATAAACATTAAATGCATAAATTTGTACACTATATATAAACAGCTAGGCCTCTCATAATAGAATTAGACACCACAAAGTCAGAATTGGACATTACAAACATCTATAAAGAATACTAAAAGGTGTGAGAAAGGGGATCTGTTGCCACATTTCTAACCAAAACGATGTTGTTTCAATGAGTTAAAGAGTATTTGTAATGGGTTGACTTTGGAACAAGCTATCCAAATCTCTCCATCATCATGCTTAAGTCCTGAACTTTAGATAACTGTCAAATAAGGCACCAAATGTATCTAATCATTTCATGCTCTTGATGTGGGGTGTTGCCTTTTCTTTTTTATTTTCCTTTTTGCAATGGGCACGTGTCATTATAATCTGGATTACAATTACAAGTATTATTATTGTTATGATTCAGTCATGTGTTTGGAGCCAACAAAATTAATATATCTTTCACATATTAAATTAATTGATGGATGTTCAATACTTCATGTTTTTTAAAATGACAACAAAAAATTTCTATGGTTATTCATACATTTAGGCTAAGAAAGAATGACAATTTATGTAATATAAATTACTTAAACCAAGCATGCAGCAAAGCATGGGCACTTCTCTAGTATCTTGTATACGTTGAAATAGCATCATTTGTAATTATTCCTCTTTAATCATGTATCGTGCAAAATAAAAAAAATGTTTCAATTATTCAAATCACTATTCTGTATTATTCATATGCCGTAATTGATAACCAATAAATTTCAGACCTGGTGTCCACTTCAATGTATGTATGCATGTGTCTACGAAGGTATAAATACCGCTACTATTAAGCATACTACATAGTATATCGTGCAACACACTGTTACTATTTTCATTAAAAAAATATTATAATATTATTTTAAGATGAAATACGTTAAATAAATTATAAAAGTTAGAAAAAAAAATAAAGAAGCAAGTGAAACTGAAAAGTAAGAAAAACCAAACACATAAATCTGAAAAGTAAGAGAAAAGTAACCAAAAGAAACAACAAACAAATAAATAAATAAAGAGAAGAAACACAATTAAAATAAAAAATGAAACTAAAAAGAAAAATAAAAAATAATCAAAAGAAAAATAAAACTAGAAAAATAGTAAAATTTATTCTTACACATGAGTGATGAAAAATTTAATAATTATAATAATTTTTAAATATAAATTATGCTGATATCATTTTTAAATTAAATTTATTTTTAAACAAAAAATAAAATTAATATTTATGTCAAGACATGTGTAATAATTATATTGTATTATTTTACATATCTATATATGGTATACTGACAAACAAAAAGAAACTCACACATGCTGCATAAAAAAATGAGATACCGCGACATATACTACATGAAATTTCAACATATACCATTGTATTCTGATAAATTATACATAAAATGTAAGCGGTATGTGAAATATTATAAAATATCACGATACATTACAGTATTTTATGTGAAAAAATGACAGAATATGAAAATATTTTTTTCGCATATTACTTACCTGTGATAAGCAATATTCCACATGGTATTTCATAGTATATTGCAAAATTTAATTAAGTTTATATGTGTCTACTTCTAGCTTATAAATGTCTTGTTTTGATTTATTTTGTCTTTTTGTAGTTTTGGTTTACTGTATTTTTTTCTTAGTTCATATGTAGTGTAAAATAACATTTTTTGTGGGGGTTAGCTTATGATGTCTAAATCTGGACAAGTGGTGTTACATCTATCTAAAATGGTATAAAAATGTGCTATTAATTGCACTATATGAAATAAAAAATAGTTATATAAGAGATCTAATATATTTGTAGGGCTAAGGATAAAATACTTCTGGTCTATACACTACACCCACAATTTTTAGTTTAATTACAAGTTTGCCACCATCACTTCTTTCTCCCTAGTTATCTAATGTCTATCTCTTGTCTATTGCCCGATCTTCTTTTATTCTCATCTTCCTCGTCAAACCACCACAAGAACAAATTAGAGTAAGAATGATGAGTGCACGAGCAAAGGTGAACGCATCAAGCTTCGAATTGGACTTGCATCACTTTCAACATATTTACAACTAGCCATTCACTAAGCCACCGCCACCGCCACCAACCTTCACTCCTTTAGCTCTTCCAGGCCTTCTACTCTTTTGCCATGCTCATAATCAAAGAAATTAAACTTATATTCAAGCTTAATCGCAAGAAATCAGATGAAATGGAGCCGATCAAGCTCCAAATCCAACCTACTAACTTGTAGATGTCTAGGTTCTTGAAGAAGAAGTCAAAAAGTAGTTGTGCTATACTGCCTCTGTGATGTCCAATTCAATTCTTCCATCATCGATGTCATAAGTTCTTTGACCTTTAATCAAATTACCAGATCAGTAAAGGATTTTAAAATTGGGTTCAACTTCAACAGTTGGTTATGATAATAATTTCTATTTGATTAATTTATTAAGGGAAGTCTATAAAAGGTTAGTCATGATTTTCTAGTGGATTTTTTTATTCTTTTTACAACTGATTTTTTTTTTACTTGATTCAGGTCAACTACATGTTACTTGATAGAAAAAGAGTGACAAAACTAAGTGGATGTTAGAGAATCTTATTCCTTCAATTCTTTGTAGATTAGCCTTAATATCAAGTGGGTTTCTTTATTTTACTTTCATTTTCACCTTTTATGTATTTTGGGTGGAATTGGATTACATTTAATTGGGATACCACATGCATATTTTTGCAGGACATTGGAGTGAGCAAGAACTGGAGCTACAAAGAGGGCAAAGTTTATGGAGTTGAGTATTTTAATGGTAATTTCAAAACATTGGTGGCTACTAAGATGGTGATTGAACTAAAATTTTTTTTCAGGAACAAGCAAAGTATCTCTCCTAGCAAAAATATGCATCCTTTAAGCTTGGTCTACATGATTAAATAACACACGCAATTAAATTGTTAGCAAGCAGAAAAGGAAAAGAATAATAGAGAAATTGCACAGATTCTTTTAAAAATGATTATTGTGTTGTTCTAATCGGGAAGAAGTGTAGTTCCATTCATAAAAATGTGTTGCTCTTTAATATTTTATCAAATGTATTCATATATTTTAATAAGAAGAAAGAGAATAAGAAAGCAATTATGCAATTCTTTTACAATGACTATTTTACTGTTTTGCCCAATAAGAAGTGTCATTTCATTCATACAAATATATTGTTCTATAATATGATATTTATTATGTAAGATTTGTTGTTTATAAATTATGATGTTCTTTTCAGTAAGAAGTATTGTTTTATTCATGTAAATGTATTGTTCTATAATATGTTGTTCATTTTGTAAAATGTACTATTCATAAATTATGATATTCTATTCAATAAGAATAATTTTTCTATTCATACCAATGTGTTGTTCTATAATATGCTATTCATTTCGTAAGATGTATTGTTCATAAATTATAGCGTTCTGTTCATCAAGAAATACTGTTTTATTCATACCAATGTTTTGTTCTATAATACAGTGCTCATTTCGTAAGATGGGCTACTCATAAACTATGATGTTTTGTTTAGTAATGATGTTGTTCTTTTCATATGATTGTAATGTTCTTTAATATATTGTTTATTTTGTAAGATGTAATGTTCGTAAATTATAGTATTCTATTCTGTAAAAAATATTATTCTATTCATATAAATGTGTTATTCTATAATATGATGTTTATTTCATAAGATATGTTGTTCATAAATTATGGTGTTCTGTTTAATAAGAAGTGTTGTTCTATTCATTTAAATGTATTGTCCTATAATATATTGTCCATTTTGTAAGATTTGCTGTTCATAAATTATGGTGTTCGATTCAATAAGAATTGGATGGAGTAATATGTTCATAGTCGTGCTGAATGACTCGGCTTTTATTTATAGTCAAATATAGTTTTATTCCATAGTACTTTTACGTTTAATAATAAGTAATGTTTCATTCATACAAATGTGCTATTCTGTAATATACTGTTTATTTCGTAAGATGTGCTATTCGTAATAAATGTTATTCCGCTTAATAATAAGTATTATTTCATTCATACAAATGAGTTATTCTGTAATATGTTGTTCATTTCATAAAGTATACTATTAGTAATAAATGTTGTTCCATTTTGTAATAATTGTTGTTTCCATCGGACAAATATGATATTCTGTGAAATGTTGTTCTCTTCAGACAAATATGTTATTATGTACAATGGTATTTTATTCAGACAAATGTGTTGTTCACGATACAGTGATATTTTTGTAAACAATGTAAAAGTATAGGAGTAGTGAGTTACACCAGGTGTACCATATATCTACTCTATTTGTAGTTGTGATGTCAGATACTCGTAAATATGATTACTAATAAATGTAGTGTCCAAAAATGCTAAATTTAGTAATAGGAAATAGGGTGTCTATTCAAAGATTATGAATTAGTGTCTATTTTTTAAGTTAATATGTCTAACAAAATTCTTACTCCAATTTCAAGATGTTCAAATCAGAAATTATAAAAATATAGTAAAGAAAAGTTAAAGGATTTGTATTGCAATAAAAGTTAAATCTTATAAAAATATTAAAATATTTTTTGACACAAATATCCTTACAAATTAAATAATATAACTACCTTTTTATTAATTGTAAAATTTGAAAAAATAAATTGCAATTGAATTAACAAGTTTGTCCCTGGCATATGTCCGCTAGGGCGGGTACAAGAAATCTCTGATATGGGGAGCTATAAGGAAAATTTAGAGGGTAAGTTGTTTGCCACATACGTACATACATAAATATGTATATGCATACATACACAAGTACTTGCTCTATAGCTTTTATTTTTTGAAAAAAGAAAGAGAAACTTGTAGAGAGTTACCTATTGCTTAGATGTTATGCTAAACCTGAATCCTTTCTTTCATTATGCCCTCACATATTATCTAAATCAAATTTATGTTACATTATCCTAGCATCCAATTCTCTTTCGAAAGAATTTCACCTTTCATCCATCAATTAAAAAAAAGAGAAAGGCAAAACATCTAAAAAATATTGATAAAAAAAATACAGCTTTTAAAATATGGCCGCTCTATTCCACTTCCGAATACAAAATTTGCAGCTGAAGCAAGTACTGGCTGGACTGCTCGAAGTGCTATATCTAATAGCCAAAACATTAATTATTTGCCAACTTTTCTAAAAGTTGGTTCGGAAGAGGGAAAAGGGTTATGAACCGAAGCGTTTAGAAATTCCAAGCAAAATAACAATTGAACCCAGTTATATATTGTGTGTTTATGGAGACTTCCAAAGATTTCTTAAAAGTTTGCCTCCTCACATCCATTAATCCTTCACCTGAAAACAATTTACCTGATAAATGTAAAAGTTAGATGTATAAAACGTTGTATATATATGGTAACTTTCCCCTTTTTTCCGTTGTATTTACTATTTATATTTTTTCGAGTTGAAACTATTTTTAAAAATTTTAGGAATTATATATGAATAGTACCAATTTTGTCCTTATCAGCTGTCCTTGTATGGCTACATAATTTATATTATATAGTATGTTGGTGTATTACTATTGAGAAGATAATTTAATATATTTAAAGTCAAAAGCAAGAATCGACATACTTTTACAATAAAAAAGTATAATCCCCCAACCTTGTAACTTGTCCTGACTTGATCTAATTATCCTTACCAACTCCTTTCATAAACACCCAGCTGACCTCTCATAATTGAGCCACAAATAAAAATCCTCTCTATCTAAAGTCCATTTTATTTGTTTTTTTCCTAAGCCTTTAGAGGTCCAACGAATCATTTAGAATATAACTACTATTGGAAAATTTTAGAATTTTCTTTAATCATTTCATATGTAAGAACATTGATCTAAAATAAGATTTGGTGAAATCTAATTTTTTTTTTAAAAAAATATTTTTCATTCGGCACAAGTGGATAGAGAGAAAGGAGTACAACCTGAATAATTAATTATCTGTTGCACATAAATTGTCACTAAATCAAGATTTTTTGAATAAAAAATTTAGTATGAGCATTGAATATCTTAACCAAAATTGTTAAAATCAAAATTTTACATGAAATTATTTTTTTTGTTTTATTTGAATTATAGCCGTAGAGTCTATTTAGAATTATAATCATAAAATCTAATCAATTTTTTTATTTCATATCATAAAATCGCAATTCAAATCGGGATTTTATATTACATTGACCTCAAGGAGAAATGTCTTGCAAATTAACTAGAGTACTAGTACTAGAATACTGATGATGATGAGGAAATAAATGAACAAATTTGTGATCTTAGTGGGCATGTGTTATGTCACCAAATTGGTCGTACCCCACTGTGGGGTTGACAATACATGGATCTTGACCCTCGTTGATGAAACATTCCTTTAGTCATAATGAGGCCCCACCTTTTCTTTTGTTTTTCTTTTTTTTTTTTTTTCAATTTAGGAAAAGAAATCCCGACATTATTTGAGGACTAGTGTTGAATGAAATGAATGCTGTTTAATTGCTGTGTCCTCTAGTGCTTTTTCTCCCCCCACATCATTCTCTATTCACTGACGCTCGTGCGTTTTAAGTTCTTATTATGCCTCCTCTCTCTCTCTCTCTCTCTCTCTCTCTCTCTCTAACATTTTCATATATAATAAATTATTTTATTATATTATACTTTAAAATAACATTTTAATATTCAATTTTTACATTTTCTTAATATAGAGTAATAGTGATGACTTCACATACATGTAAAGCACTTTTTGATAGAGTACAGTTCAATTTTTTTTTAATACTCCAAATCAAGTGCGCTTGTACAGAGTTTGAGATATTTAGTTTATGGTATCTAATGAGGAGAATGCAAGCTTACTTGAAATCTATAAGGCAACTGAATCAGACAAAGTGACATTTTTATGGAGTTAGGGAATGGAGAGGGGATTCAAATCTCGGCTGTAACCAGGAGAGGTGTCCTGTCACACTTCTTTGCCGGGCGCTTAAGGAAGGACTACAATTCATTGATATAATCATACTCACTAAAGCGGGCTCTCTGAGAGGGAAAGAGATCCTGGTTTCCGCAAGTAGCCAGGATTCTTTGCACCCCAAAAGCATTGTAAGAAAATGTCAATCTGGCTATAAAATGTGTTCATCCTTAAATTAAGAAAGTATTTACAATATCCGAGCTATACATTTCTCTTCCCCTTAGTTGCAATGTCTGACCAACATCGCAATGTCGAGCCATTCTGGATCAAATGGGTAGACAAAATTTGGGAGAATAACCCAGGAAAACAAGAGGTTGAAAAATATGTTACTCAAAAAATGAACCGCTAAACATGTAAGGGAAAAAAATGGCTCCTAACATTTATACAATATGTACATGTCTCCTAGTCACCTAGCGGGAAGTGAATTGCATCAGAGCGTGCCTGGTTTGTGTTCCTGGAATCCTCATTTGTCATCAGCTCAACGCGATGTTCATGCAGTTCTAAATCTTGCGTTTATCTGTTGAGCTTTGCCAGAAACTGGCTTAAATTGTACTCCTCAGTGTACTGGGACTGATCCCAAAGCTCCTCCAACCCTCCAAGAATAGCTTTCAACCCCTTTCCGGTACCCATCAGTTTTGGATCCCCATCAGCACTGCCATCTGAATGTTTTGATGTTGTGCCTCCCTGCAAAAAATCAAACCAATATCACAGATGATGAGAATGATAAGTTTCACTCATATTTCGGAGTATTCATGCTTATATCACACAAACGCAATCAGGGATGAACGCAAGATGCACAAAAGCCTTCATCGAGTCCTCTATTGAGAACGAGCCTACTTGACTACCAGCAGCAGTACCTTTTTAGATGTCTCTGCTGTTGCAAATAGATCAAGCAACTGATCAGTATTCATCGTCTTGAGACTAGCATTCTCAGCATTAATAACAGCATTGGCAACTGAGACTTTGAACTTCTGTAGGTTCATGACTTTCTCCTCCAGGGTACCACGCATTATTAGACGGTGTACATGCACAACTTTCTTTTGGCCTAACCTGTGCGCCCTGTCCATTGCCTGAATCCCATACAAAAGCACCTCATTATAATGTACAACAACAATCAATACTGTAGCCATCACTTAATCAAATTGTCCGTCATCTAACAGATAATGGGAATCACAAAGAAAGCTGTAGCCATCAAAAGAATTGACAATCTAATGAAAGGTGGAATTACACGAACAAGAAGGTAGATAAATCACAGTTAATTGCAACATTTTTGCTAGCATTGATCAATTAAATAAATCCGTGCCAAAAATGGGCCCATTAACTGTTGTATCATTTGCTGATCATTTTTTTTAACAGGAAAAAAAGGTTGTCAAATCATTCAAATTTCAATGTGAAATTTACCTGATGATCTCTCATTGGATTCCAATCATGCTCCATGAAAACAAGAGTATCAGCAGATGTCAGGTTGAGACCAAGCCCACCAACTGCAAACAGGAAATTATTTGTTAACACTAAATAACAGAGTACTTACTAGCAAATTCTAATTTATCTTACCATGGGTTGTCAGCAGCAAAGCATCAATGGTAGGATCCGAATTAAAAGCCTTCACAATATCAAAGCGCTTTTCTGGTTCAACTGATCCATCAAGGCGCAAGTATGTGACACTGTTTTCACACAAGACAAGAAAAATCATCAATAAGATATGAAAACATACAATAAACATCAACCAAAAAATAAAAAAGTACCGGGAGGATATGATTCAAATGTATGAGGGCAATTTACAACAATTACAATGTTATGGTCCCATTACATGACTTCAAATACTAACACTATAGTAAAATAAGCAACTTCAGAGTTTGGAAAAATCATAGCATACAACTCATAGAGAGAAATAAATTAAACCCGTCTAATTGGAACGTAACATGCAATTCTAGACAATTATACCCTATTAGCTGATGAGCCACATCTGCAATGTTCTATATGAGCTAACACATTAAAGGCATCCAGGACGCATCATTCAGGCACTAAAAGAATACTGTTTGCACCCATTGGTATTTCCCAATGGATTTCCTTTCAAATATATGATGGACCAAAGCCATCACTCAAAAAATAAACTCATGATACAGCTTCCCGTAACAGCAACAGGCACAACTGCACCTACTTATTCAATACAGATTAAGGGCAAGAAATTAAAAAGATCACCTCTTCATATGGCTGTGGAACAAATCCTTTTCAATGATATCCAGTAAGGCCTACATCAAAGGCATTGTTAGCTGGGAATTCTATAATTAATTAAGCTAACTCAAATCTATGAAGAAAGAGTGTAAGAATTACTTTATGTTGAGCAAATATCAAAACTCTATGCTGTCCAACTGTGACAGCATCATCAGAAGCTGTACTGTCCACACCAATTCCACACTCTTCCAGAATCTCCTTAAGAGCAACTAATTTGGGAGAATGAGGGAGTTTATGAAGCTCAGAAACAATATCAGAACCTGGAGGAAAGAATTCTGATAGCTGTGACTTCAACAAGTCCGGCATCTTCTCACCAACAACGAGCAAAGGATGACTACAGAGCTTTAGTAAATATTGCAGAGCCTGAACACGCAATATGTCAACACACAGATTGCTGGCACCATGAAGGACAAGAAATCAAAAGAAAACAAAGAACAGAATCATTTTACCTGAAACACATGAGTGCAAGCCTTTGGAGAAGTGGTAGTTGCTGCCGAAACTGTCGACTCATCAAGCTTTACCATGCTTGAAATCTCTTGTTTTACTTGTGATCCCGAAAACTGTTCATACAACTTTAACTGAACTGGGCTCAAGTCGCAATATCTGTCCTGAATGATTTTTTCAGGAAGATCAGACAGAACCTCATCCTTTGTCCGACGAAGTAGGAAAGGCATGACCTGCTTGTGCAGTGCTTCCATAGCAAGAGCCCCAGCTTCTGCATCCTTGGAAGAACATTTAGGATCCCTGGCCGCCAATAGTGGTTTCCCATAAGTTGCTTGAAACTGCAGTGGTATCATCAAATTGCATTAGATTGTAAGTAAACACTAGCAATTAGAGACTCAAGCATATACAAAACAGCGTGGAAAGCATTAAGCATAACATGAGTCATCTACCAATCAGGATCTCAAAATAATCTCATATCAAAGCAAAGTGATAAGACTTTTTTAAGGGGAAACAAAAGGAACTTTCATTCAACCAGTTACCAGAGCCTCATAAGATTAAAAGATATTTCCTGGCACCTACTTCAAAGCACCAATCCTGTATAACAGTTCATGATGAGTGATCACATTTAGTAAAGGAAAATGTAGCCCTACCCAATGACGTAAGATATATTTATATATTAGAAACCATTGCACATGCATTTGAAACTGATTTCACTTTCTTAGAAAGAAAATTTTCCCCAAACAGTGACACACACACACACACACACCATGTAAGTGATCCAAACTCACTTCAATGTTGTATTAAATTGGTCAATCCAAGCATTATCATTTTTATGGGAATCCTAGTACATGAATAAATCAGATGCACACATAATGAAAATCTATCCGGTCACAGAAAAACACATGCACGCGCACACACACACACATCATAAATATATAATCCTACTGAAAAGTCAGAAGGAAATTTATACATGAATCCTAACACATGAATAAATCAGATGCACACATAATGAAAACATATCGGGTCACATAAACACACACACACATCATAAATCTATAATCCTGCTAAAAAATAGAAAGGAAAATATACATACTAAGTGCTGTTGTTCACAAAAATAAAAAATAACAGTAGAAAGAAAATATAAAACATATGCACCTGTCTCTCTGTTCCCAGAAAACCTGGCATTAGAAAATCAAAAAGAGACCATAAATCCATTATGTTGTTCTGCAAAACAAAAAGGAACCAATTTAGGACTGTGACAACTAGAAAATTTTTAAAATATGAGATTTCCAGCCACCTTTCTTACCTGGATTGGAGTGCCACTAAGTATAAGACGATGCTCGGCTTTCAGCTGCTTTATAGCCAGTGTTATTTTAGATTTTGTATTTTTAATGATATGACCTTCATCTAGAATGCAGTAGTTCCAAAGAAGTTGTCCAAGAAAATCAATGTCCTTGCGCACAACATCATATGATGTTATGATGACATTATGCTTATCAAAACATTCCCTTAGAGTGATTCTTTCTGGAGCAGAACCAACATACTGGAGAGTGGAGATTGCAGAGACATCAATGTACTTCTCTATCTCAAAAGCCCAATGCCCCACAAGTGTTGATGGGCAAACAATCAAAGATGGATGTAGACTTCCACTGTCACTCAGGCTTTGTCGCTCTGCTATGTCAGACGCCACAATGGCTGAAGCTTGTAATGTTTTACCAAGCCCCATGTCATCACAAAGGATCCCATGCAGCTTAAAACGCTTTAGAAAAGCTAACCAGTTTATACCTTCTTGTTGGTACCTGAAAGCATTTAATTTAATAATAGATATAAGAAACCTGAACTACAAAACCATAAAACAGTTCATTTGAAATTGAAGCTCAGAAATGTATTTGAGCAGCTCTAATCATCCTCCATTACAAACGAAATATTCAATTTCACCAGGAGCAATCAAGTATCCCATAACAGACTGTCACTGTATGTATACATCATTCAACTGACACATGAAGAGAAAATAACAGTAGAGCAACCAGTCACAGGCTCATGAGACAGAATCATCCAGAAAAGACCACAAGAACTTGAGCATTAATAATTACTAGTTATTACCCTCTTAGATACATCAGCATATCAAGAAGAGAATATATGCCAACATAACCGCCAACAACAAATATACGCAAAGCCCTGTAATTACTCAAGTACCAGCCAGCTACGCTCTTTCGCATCCACATATCAAAGTTCAAAGACCTACGAATAGGCATAGAAATGGGAAACTACTGCAAACCAAGTGTATATAAAGCTTCACATGGACATTCAAAATTACCTCCTTAAGTTCACTTTTAACTCGGTGGAGAGCTTGTAATCATCAATATGGGAGTTGTCAAGAAGCTGCTCCAAAAATTTTGCATCTTCTGAGTTTTTAGATACACCTTCACTCAGTCCAACAGGAGTAGGAAGGCCTCTTGCCAATGGGAGAAGAGGTACTAGAGCAGCAAAACTGCGTGTCACACTCTGTCTAACAGAAGAATCAGAATCACTCATGCACCTTAGAAGTGGAACAACTAAAAGAGGAGCATATGGCACCAGCTCTACTCCTAGTCCTTGAACAAGCAAACTAACAAGCATGCCCGCACCTTGTCGGGCATGTACAGAAGTCACATCCCCGAGCATTGGAATGGCATTTTCAATCACAGCTCTCATTACATCAATAGTAATTGACTTGGCCATTGAAGTGATACACCTGGACGCAGCTAATCTAACTGCAAGATGGGAATGGCGAACACATTCAAAGACACATGGGAGAAGGGTAAGCAACTTTGGTTTGAGCACTTCATCCAGCATAGGAGCAATAGAACGTACAACCTGCCCAGGAATCAAGATAACAAAATAATTGTGTGTCAAGACAGGAATGATCCATAGACAGTGTACTTTCTTTTTACTATAATTTCCAATATGCATACTACTAGAACACTCAAAACTTTTTCAGGAATTCAGTCAGTGAAATAAATGTCCCTTAAATCCCATCATAGAGTTATGTCATAGTCCAACTAAAGGGAAGCTGAAACACACGACAGGAGGCCCACTCCATTACCTCAAAAATGGCCAAGTGACTGGTAGAAATAAGGTTGAGAAAGTGAAAAAGGCAGTGGTGAAATAGCTAGCATGCTTTGACTGCAAACAGTCACTTAAGTATTTTTCTTGTATGTAGATAAGACTTATGAGATCTTTGCTTTCACTTAATTCTTCAGGAAATCATACCCAGGAGATAATAAAAATAGTAGTGGTGGTGGTGGTGGTGGTAGTAGTAGTTAGCAGTAGTAGCAGTAGCAGTACTTGTAGTAAATAAATCATTGCATGTTGAAACCAGAAAAACACTAAACAAATAAAGAAGGCACTACCTGGATATTGTTGATCAAGACCTGAGGATCCTTGACAGCTTTGACAGCAAATGAAATTTGTTGCTCATCAGCAGCACCAGCAGGCTTTAGAACTTCAATAAGACAATCCCACAGTTTTGGTAGCCGATCAAATAAAGAAACCCTGAACTTCTCACATAAATGCCTTAATGCAAATTCAGACCCTCTTCTACTAATAAAGCCTTCAACCCTGGATCGATCTTCTCCACCTGTTAGCACGTGACCCTTTGACCTTTTTCCCGTACTTGTGCCAAAAGAGAGGAAATCCTGCTCATCGATCTTCTCCAAGGAACTAATCACAGTAGCTTGAGGAGTTTCCGAAGGATCCATACATGTCAGACTACATATATTCTTGATTAACTTATCATTTGGACTTGGCTTACGAGAGATACAATGGTAAATAAGCTCTGCAAGCGCCTCCGCAGACTTCTGTTGCAGAATTTCCTCCTGTAACAACAGAGAATGATTATGAGTTTGGCCAAGTCCACAGAGAGAGAGAGACGGGGGGATAGAGAGAGGGGTCGGGGGCCAGAATGGAGAAGGATTGACCTGTTCTCTTTTAATTGAAGCCATCAGAGGCAAAATTATAGGATTCAATTTTGCTGGAAGTTCTGACATCCATACAACAGCAGCAGCAACTAAGGATAAAACGGTGATGTGCAAGTTACTCTGCATATCGTTTTGCAAATAAAAGAAAGAAATGTCAAATAAAACATTTAGAAAATTCAAACTCCTTGAACAAAAAAGTCACATGATAGATGAACCAAAAGATCCCAAACGAACCTGGACACATTTCAAGTAGCTAGAAGTAGTGATAAGACGTTGTTTTGCTGATTCTACATCATCAATAAGCTGCCTATTCATTGACTCATGTGCGTCGTCATTCTTTGGAGTAGGCACTTTTGATGCAAAACTAATAGCATCATCCACAGATAAACTCTCCAAATTGATTTTCATTGTTGACAACAAATCTGAAAACATACCAGATGCCTTAACAGCATTTACCAACTGGAGAGCTTCATTGCGCATCTTGGTATATGTTCTTGACAGCTCAGAATATGGGAGAGGAGAATCTTTTGTTGGGAACGCATCACTGCATGCTAGCAAATCAAGCAACCATGCTTTGAGAGGTTCAGGAACTGTTGACATAGTTCCCTTGGTTTGAAAAAGCTCCATGCTTTTGATCTCTTTGAACCAAGAAATAAGAACCATTGAGGCAACCTGTAACAGCAGAAAAAAAGGAGGGGGGAAGATTAAGACAGACAAGAAGAAAACATGTATTGGCAAATGTATTTCTAGTTAAACTTCACCCACAAAGAACTACCTGCCGCTGTACTCCAGACATGGAGGTGAGTGCATTCCATATTGGATCTACCACATAATGCAGGTGGCTTTGATTCAACCTCGATGATAGAATTCCCAATGCTGAAGCTGTAACTACTCTGGTGTTAGTTACTGACATTTCAGAATCAGCACCAACAATTATTTTAACTGAGGCTGAGGATGTATCTCCATTTCTCTCCTGAGCTCTCATTGCATAGTCTATGGAAGCATTTGTACCAATCTCGTTCTCAAGTTTCACAGCTTTCATTTTGGCAGCTGCTCTATGGTGACTCTTCCGAGGAAGAGCCACTGGCCAAAACATTTTTGTTGCATCCAATGCAGAACCATAAGGAGTAGTTGCCAGTTCAATCCAAGATGAAATAAATGATGCTGCGCAAGCTTCAAGATCCTTAACTGGGCACTATGATTATTCACAAAAACAATCAGTTTATTTAAATCTGATAAACAAAAAACAGAGACCAGCAAGCTAAAGCTACATAGTATTATGGACGAGATCTTTTTTCCCTTCCATAAGGTTAAGTGTATTTTCATTCAAGCAATAAGAATTAAGATTCATGGTGCTGGTGGCAGTAGTGGGAAAGAGCAAGAAGATAACTACTCTATGTGCCAAAAGGATTGACACTATATTTCAAAAGATATGTCATACATATTTATAGTGTGCTCTTTTGATCTCTTTTTATAAAAGAATAATATATAACTGAAGGAGCACCAAGGGGGTGCAAAATCTTAAAAGAAATTTAGGAACGAAAGAATAGCTCCACAAAATCTATAACTTCTGTATCCTTGCAACTTAAATTCCCTGTCCCCCAAAATCCGAGAAAATCTAGCCATTCTCATGTTAAAAGGATAGCAGCCTTTCTTTACCCATGAAAGCTGTTAAGTTTCTTTCCCTCCAATCTAGCAATGTGCTACCATTTGATAAAACCCAGAAATTATGCACTTCACATATTTTCGTAATCATTGTTTAAGGGTATTTTATTTTCTTAGTTAAGAGATATTTTAGGGTTTTATTAGATGAAATAAAGTCCTACAGCCAATTTGGCTTTCTTTAAAGCCCATTAAGCCAACAAATTAATGAGGGCACAACTGTAAACACGTCAAAATCCGGAAGCTTTTTCAAAGAGGTCAAGTCGGGTCACTCACAACCAGGGAGAAGACCCAACCCGGCCACTTTAATCGATTGGCTTAATGGGCTTTAAAACAATCCAAATTGGGTCTTAGTTGATTAAATGTTAATTTGGGCTTCTAAAGTCAAAATGTGTTCATAGTGTTCTTTCCATACTTTGTTTGAGTTTCACTCCTGGCATTAATGCTCCTAAAGAGTTGGCTAGGCTTAGTACTCCAATTTTTTTTAGGATTTCATTAATTGCTCCTACTAGGACTCTGTTTCATCTGTTGGCTAAGGGTTTAGTATTCCTATCTCTTTCAGGACTAGACAAAAAGTCAGCCTTTTCCCAGTAGCTTCTCCCTCATCAACAGCCAGCCCCTTATAGGCGCTTTACCTTCTTAAGCCAACTATACTGAACCCTTTTCCACCATGTGGATGCTCCTCCTTTCAGTCTCATAGCAACATAATTTCTTTCTTCAGGAAAACTTTACTTTGAGTCAAAATCGAAGTTTCCCTAAGATCAAGCATTGTTCTCACCCTTATTTTCATTCTTCAAACTTGAAACCCTCGGCAAAACGCTAAGCACAACTTGTATGACATGCTCTAACAGCAGAAGCAGATTTCAAAAGAAGCAAAGTAATGCCTCTAGTCAAACACAAAAACCCAGCCAGAATATAAACTCAAATTCATTAGCACCAGAGAGACGACTAATTAAACAATAACAAGGAAAACAAGTCCAATACTAGAGTTTATGCCCTTCTATAACTTAATGTAACTCTCCTGATTGCTTGGAATAATGTAATCTCACAGATTGCATGGGGTATGCCTTTTGCCTTGCACACGTGATAATACACCTTCATTGTCCTATTCAAAGTGATTCTTTGTTGTGTCCCATATTTTGTTAATAAATTCCATCCTTAAGAAGAGAAAAAGAAGGCAGAAATAAAGAAAAAAGAAACTGTAGAAATAATCGCAACTTCTTTGAGTGCATGGGAAGTACCTGCACAAGTAACCTCCACACCCTCTCTGAACACTGCAAGATCTCTTCATTTGACTCCAAGAGAAGATTTTGAAAAACAATCCTGAGTGTGTCCCCAAGAATGAAAGATGGCCAGAAAGCACTGCCCGGGGGTTCAGAGAGGCTCCTCCTATGACCAGCTTGAAGAAGCCTCTCCTGCAAACTCCGGAATGTTAGAGAGAGAGCAATTCAGGGCGCATCATAACCTAAACAACCCAGCTAGACAGCTAGACAGCCATGCAAATAAAATACTACAGGTAGTAAAATTTTTCAATGAACTTCGTAAAATATATACCAAAGTGCGAATAGCAGAATGTCGAACTGATCTAATACTATGCCGCATAAAAGGCCACAACCGAGGTGCCAAAATGGATAGCATATAAGGATTTTCCTGCATATCTTTCAACCCTCCAGCATCATCGCAAGAAACCAGTTCATTAAGGTCAAAATTCTGATCCTCAACTGAGGTCAGAGTCCCAGACATCTTAGGCATCATTTCTTCCTGAGAATATATTTCTGCCAACAGATTCATGACACTGAAACAAAAACACATGCATCAATTAGATGAATACAGAATTTATCACTTAAAACGTTCAGCTACAATGGCATTCACACTGAGCCTGTTTCAAACAAGGTAGCAACTCAAGTCATCCAAGTATTGCATATTCAGATTGCAGATGGAAAACCACAATGAAAAACTCAAGGAAAAATTTTTTGAACAAAGAGCACTTAAAGGAAGTATTGAATGCAAAAAATTACCTGCTAGTTGATGGACTCAAGTCATCCAAGTCAAGCAGTATATCCCAAAGTAGCATAACAATGGAGTGCAACGATTGACCCTTCAAAGCAACAATGCAGGAGGCTGCAGGTATTAAAGCATCAGCAGCAACGGCTCGCACGTCATCATCAGGGTCCTCAAGTCCAGCCTTACAAGCAGGAAGAACAGCACCAAGCAAATCATGCATCATCTCCTAGTGTAAGGAAGAAAATCATGATGGAGAAGTAGAAAAAAAATTGAGGGAAAGATTTATAAGTAGGGAAGAAACAAAAATGAACAAACAATCATCCACTAAAATTAGATTAGATTGAAACAGAGTCACATGAGAAAACTTCAATTTTGAACTTTGGAAAATCATACCAGTCTCACAGCAACCAAGTATTTAATACCCAAAAGGCTTCCATGACGAATTTCCCATTCTGGCCTACGCTGAACAAAAGGAGAAAATACAGAATAAAAACCAATGTGATGGGAGCAACATTGCAACGGCTAACCTAGTTTTCTTTTTTGTTAGAAGATTAAAACAATATATTTACCTGCATTTGCAGCAAGATATTCAAAGTTTCAAACACCAGAGAAGGATGCATATATTTGAAAACTGCACCAAGGGCTTGAGCACAAGTTTCTCGTACTGGAGCAACAACTTGATCAGATACATAATCCCCAAAACTGCAGAAAGTAATAGAAATACTAAGGAAACCTACTGCAACACAGAGAACAGACTAAGGAAAGAAGATTTACGAAGAAGAAACCTTTTTTTTGGTGCATACAAATAAAAACATTTAGCTTATTCTAAAACAAATTCAAACCATACCGATCAAGTGACAAGACACACAAGAAACGGATTGCACAATCCTGAAGAAATTCACAATTTTTAAGCCAAGAAGTCCTGGCCAATTTCACCAAGGTAATGAGTTCAGAGTCCTTGGGAAGATTTCTAACCACATCATGATTTGCAAATGTGCCCTTGCCTTCACAGCTGACCTCAGTTTCTTTGACATCATCTCCTTCCTTAGACTGACATAAAAAGTTATTGTCAAAAGGTTTAGCCTCCACCTTAAGAGAATTAAGATAAACTTCACCATTAAGCTGTCCAGAGTGCAGATTGTATGTAACATCTTCCAGCTTTAATGGTTGATCAAAGCCTCCACGAAGGCCAGCTGATTCCATTTTGCCTATTATAGGAATTGATATATCTCCAATCTTGGGCCTTTTCAAGTTTGGCTCTGACCCCTCCCCTGACCCTTGCATATTCAAATCAAGTTCCTTCTCTCTCTTCAGTGGATTTGGATCTTCGACATCTTTTAACACGTCAAACAATGAACTATCTGAATTCAGCTCAGGCATGTATACTCCAGCAGAAGCACCATGGTGGGTTAAAATTTCTCTTAAAGCCATAATGCTGCCATGACGGACCTCCCAAGCTGACAGGATGAAATTAAGATGAAAGGATCAGCTTTCTAAGGGTAAGGGAAAAGATAATCAATTGTAAATACAAAGCGCAATCAACTAAACACATGACTTATAATTACCAGAATCAAACATGTCAAGAATCAGTTGTTCAACAAAACCAAGAAAAGGCCAGCGACCATCCCGATCAACATCACTATCATCATCAACGATGGCATCAAGCTGCAACCAAAACAGTAATGAAAAAATTCCTAGTAACTTATGATGTAAAAGCTAAAAAAACAAGAAAATATATCAACACTCAAACTTCCATGAGAAACAAAAAACTGTTCTTTTTCCAGAACAAAGTTAATAAAAACCATCTTCAATAGAATTAGAAAAGACAAAAGTAGAAGACCAGTCAATTGATGACTAACACTGAAGATAATATGATACCTTATTAGAACTTAAAGGATGAGAACAGGCTCCCCTCGGAGTTGAAGCACTGTGAGCACATGATAACTCTGTATCACCCTCATCAGACCAGCCTTTTGTTTGATCTTTTGAATTTATTTTTGCTTTACGCTTTAGTAGATTCATCTCTCTTGCACTCGGCCTTCTTTTGGACACAACATTTGGCACCATGCGCGAGACAAACTGTTGAATGTTGTGTGCTGACGCTGGCATGTAAAACCTGTTATCCAGTGAAGTCACATGACCGTGCACTTTAGGGACAATAAGATCTTCATCTCTGATTACATCACTGACATCCATGAATTGCTCATAAACATCTAAACCTGAAACGAACCAATGATAAGATAGAAAACCATAATTAAATGACATCCATATCCATAATTGTAACAGGACACCAGGCACAGAAGACCAACTTAACATTCCGAAGCAAATTGCATGATTGTACAATTACCTTAGGATGCACCAACTACTACTAAATAACAAACAGTGAAGTTGGCAAATATCACATTAGCTAGATTGAGTCAGTTGTTTAAATAAAACTCCAGATCTACTTGATGTTTTCTAATAAGTGAACCATGAGCAGTAAAACACAATAAGATTCATTGAGACCCCAGCTTCACTAGAGGATTTTATAAACTGCAAACATGAGAAAACTTGATCACCAATCATAACAATGGCCAGCCAACTTAACAAGAAGTTTGGTCTCAGTCAGGTATTACAATCTTTTTGTTTATAGGTGGAGAGGCTTTTGCACGTTATTCAAAGCACTTCAGTCATCATCAAAAAGTAATTGCAAGCGATTACGTTTTGGTATCCAGGAACTTTAGCAGTTATGAGATGATCCTAGGCTTTTTGATTTCCTTGTACCGTGACAATTCATTTTATGTTGCCCAAAAGAACACCTATTTGTTCTCTTTCAGGATTCCATACAAAGAAGCCCAACTGAGTAAAAGATAATAATTGAAAGCCCTTCAGATCATTCTAGATGTTTTAGAAAACCAAAACACCGCAGACCTAGAAAAAGGCTGCTGCAAACACAACAAAAGTCCCATACGAAGTTTTAGGAAGTGAAAAAGCTCAAATCTGTGAATGTCAACAGACCTAGAAACATGCTAAATCATTTAACTTTCATTTTCCAGATTGAAAAAGGAATAATCCATAGGACATAATTGCTTTTGACAAAAATGTTCTAAAAGTGCATTTCGGGCTTCTACAGTTTTGAATTTCAAATGGAATAGAATGTTAACGAAAAATGAGTATATATAAAAATAGTCACTTCATATCACTTCTTAAAACTTTCTAGTCAGATAGGCCTGTATTTCTTCTTTGTTTATTTATGTTTCCTCACAACAGCTATAAAAATTGCTAGTATGCAGCTTTCATGGTGCTTTAAATACCAACTATGCACAAATAGATGAACAAATAATTAAATTCCTTTTTTAGCATCTAATTCATCTGTGATGTATATGCAAACTTGAAGACAATAATAAAATTATACTGAACTTTGCAGGTGGACATCATGCATGACTTGTAAGAGATCTCATTCATCTCCAAGTGGAAACAGACTCCAATCTATCTGAGTGTCTAAGTACGCAAGAAGAAACAAGTCAAATTCATAGGGATCAGGCAGGGGCTAGTCTACTAATTCCGGTAATTAAACTCCAATCAGCAGTGCTCTCATCCTAACAGTTTCTAAGATCATCTAAGCATGTATTCTAAGAGAGATAAGTGAAAAATCTGTGAGCCAAGATTGGATTGCTAAAATCAGAACTAACCTAGACGCCGTCTAAGGTTTTGTTTCTGGCGAGCTAGTCTCTCCTTCGGGTTCTTGTAGTTATCAATTGCAATATCATACTCCTGCATACAGTAGAAATGAAATAAGATGAAATTTTAATATCATAATTAGTCCCAGAGAAATGAAGAACTACCCATTGACCAAATACAAAACACTAAGTAACACAGTATTCTATATATGTAAATGATTAAAGGGCCCTTTTTCTGTGAGAAGCAAAAAAAAAAAAGAAAAGAAAAGGACAACATTGGCACCTTCATGGCACACAGACAACACAGAAGGATTACTTAGGAGCAAGCAATAGCAGGATGGGCCAAGACTTCTGATTGAAAGTAGGAACCTATGTGACGTAAAGTGGAAGGAGAGAGAAGTAGCATAGAATCATGAATCATCAAATTACATTAATATGGAAGCTTCTTGAACGCATTAATACTTTAATAATTTTTTATAGTAATCTATGATGTTTGTACAAAATAAAAAAAGATCTATTAGACTTTTTTCTTGATAAAAACTTTTTAGATAATTACTAGATCTATATAAATGCAGTTTATAACTTTTCCCTGAGCCCATCTATATCTACAAAAAGGACTTATAAATTTGTCAAGCACACCAATAAAAAAAACTAAGAAAAACCAACACAAACAAGTCACATTTTGTTTTGCCAAATGCACGAGACACTAGGCAATGGTTCTAGCCAGTCAACAACAACGACATGCATTGATGAGGCTGACCATGAATGGTCAACATCACTAAAAGAAGGATACCACCGAATCATATAGAAGACATGAATAACTTAGCAAAAGACAAGTATATAAGATTAATTAAAGAACAACATTGTTCAGTATGCTGCAGACTAATTAAAGAATACAATATACAACAATCTGCACTACTAAAGGTTAAAGTCTCCAATTAGATATCCACAAGTTCGATGTTGGTAACTACACAAAACACCATTTACAATCCTTATAACTAACCATTTGAATACATACACACACACACACATACACAAAATAAGAAAGAAAAGTTCCTAAAGAATGAGAAGTACCAGATGAGAGAGCTTGGGTCAATGTTAATTCCTTTTGAATTCTTAATTTTTTTTCTTCTTTTTCCATTAACCCATTTATTCATCTTTTCTTTAGCAACAAGCCAAAATTTATATTTGTGAATCAGGAAAATATAACTGTATGCTTTCTGATTCATTCAATTCATTTATTCCTCCAACATTTGTTCTCTGTCGCTATTTTCAATATTACAGTGGGCAAGGCCAAGGCCCTTTTACATGTAATTTCAAGATTTTTGCTTTTCATTGCGAACTGTTTCCTTCTTTTTCATTGTTCTTATTTTTTTGCAGTGGAAACCTCTACTCTATGCTATTTTACTTTTCTTTAAACTTTTCTGACAGAAGTTTATTGACATAGGCCTGAATTTACATCCTTTTTAGCATGATAATGAATAATTGCTTCTGTTATGACTGGGAAAACCTTAATATTAGCTCGCCATAACCTCTCCCCCCCCCCCCCCCCCACAACTCTCTCGCAGAGAATATCTGATTCAATTTTCTATCACAAAGAATATCTGAAAAGCCTTCATAGGTAATGTTTGCATTCAACAAAGCACCATTAGAAGTTGTTGAAAAGAGGTCCTTGATTACGAAACATTGGGAAATGAGGTGAGCTCAATTTCTAGCTGTTTCTCTTTGATACTTCTAGTTTCATCATGCTTTAGTCTTTTTTTTGGTTTTTCCTCGCATATTCTGTAATTCACATTCATAGTCCCAGATCACAATAGAGGCCTATGCTATAAGAAGAATAAACTAATTAGTATTGGGGAAATAAATAATACCAAATATATGAACATCTTAGTATTAAGATAAGAAGATCACCATAATTCACTAACACATGACCATTTACTCATCAGCGTAAGCCATGACTACAATATAAAGTTGCTAGAGTTACTAAAGGCAAATCAAAAAGATGAGATTCTATTTGTTTGAATCTATTACCTGTCCACCAGAGGCCAGTAATGCACCAAACTCAAGCACCTTATTGATATCAAAACTGCAATAAGGATAAAAGTTTAAAAAACCAAAATTTTAAAATAAAAAATTCTGCTGAACCAAGAGTTCTCCTAACCTAATTTTCCTCCAGAAAACAAGGAGTCTAAAGTAGTAATTAAAAGAAAAGGCAGCGACATACAACCTTCTGAATGAACCAATTGCTGCAATTTTAGGATCAAAGTTAGCAAACAGAAAGTTTTCAACACTGTCAGATACTCCAGCCTCACTCATCTTTGCTCCAACACATGAAAATACTTCACCTAGAGAAGTATACTTTACATTTTGGGCAATGGCCCCTATAGCATGGGCAGCAGCAACCCTTGTATCCCAATTTTTACTGTGAAGATACTGAGAAACCTGCTTGCACAGATGATATGTAGTGTCATTTCAGAGAGGCCAAGGAACAGAATGTAAGTAAATCCACATAACCACAAGCATAAAATTTGAAACGTGTGCATGTAAATTTGAAATGTGTACATGTTTACCACCACTTAAAGCTACATGCATGCACTGACATACAACAAGTAACAAAATGTCAGACATTATTTCAAAATTCCAACTACTTTCTGATTATGATTGCTGGTCTTGGAGGAATCCAAAGTTCAGAAGTTTTCAATCCCAATAGCTGCCCACTCACATCACCAGCATATAGCCAATTCCTAGCGGTCATTTCTCACGAGCAGACTTCCGAATGTAGCTGAATAATTATTAAATGGTGGAGAGGCACGATGTATTCATACCTTCCTAAATGAAATTAACTAAACCAATGCTGAGATGGTGGAACTCATGAACACCCAGAAAACATCCTCAACATACAAAAGACGGCAACAGCAGGCCACCATTTCTGAATGCAAAAACGGGCAGAAACCTATAGGCAGCAACAAAAATACTGGGAAAAAAAAACACAAAGCATTACCTTCCTCAGCAGCGAATTCAAATCCTGGGGATGCGACTTGGCAATATCACCGATCTGCCGCGCAGCAGTGAACCTTGTCGCCTGTGTCGAACCAGCTTAAGACAAAAATGTGGCAAGAAAACCATATATAATCCCCGAAACAGAAACAACGCAATTCACATTCCATAAACAAACAAACAAAACACAATCAGATCAACACATGATGAACAAGGATACTGTCCAACAGAGTGAGCAAACGATTGAGACGCGACGATTGTTGCTGAGCCATGGTCGAGAAGCCCCCACTGGTTTCGCCAACGATTCAACGTCTCCTACCATCCAATCGGCCACCGTCTCCGGTCTCTAATTCCCCGATATTCGAAAGGAACACGAAATCCGAGTCAAGAACATGAACAATTCAGAAGACGACGAGTTTGTTCATGAAATGGAGGAAGCAATTGGTTTGGCTCCCATTTGGTTTGGGTGAAAATGGTGGAGTTAGGGTTAAGGCCTGTATATGTAAGACGGCAGTGAAGCTGTTCTTAGGGAGAATGACGAGGATCCTGCACATTTTTTTCCCTCGAGAAATTAAAATTGCTTTCGATAAATTTAGGATCAAGAGTAGCCAAGATCACTATTCGGGTCAAACTGAAAAAATTGAAAAATTAAAATATTTTAGAAATTTGGTTCGGTTATTTTGGCATTTCGGTTCAGTTTTGGTGAAAACCAAATAAAGGTAATTTCGGTTTCGGTTTTGTAAGTCGGACCGAATTAAATATTTTGGGCTTTAGCCCATTTTTCGTTTTCTGTTTGATGTTGGGCTATAAAACCTTACCCAGCTACCCCTACCCGATTACTCACCCTCTTTGGGCCTTTGGCCCTTTATCCCTTCGAATTCGGTTGGAACCGAACCGAATTAAAAAATGGAGAAAGAACTTTGAAGAGACAAGACAAGTGCTTGCTTTGTTTCCATGGCACACTGTCTGAAGCAGCTTCAAAGTCTAAGCAAATAGACACTGAGCTCGGGAGCACCACTATTATTAGGATTCATCATGTAGAAAGCTTCAGAATCTCTGGACCCAACAATTCTCTCAAACTTAGCTCTCACATACATGAGCTTCTCCTCCATCTCCATCCCTTGGCAACACCCTTGTACCCATGGAGATCGGCTCCACCGCCTTCAACACCTTCAATTCCTTCGCTCCGCACTCTCTTTGCGTAGCGAAGCAGCACTTTTTCCCGTTGCAATAAGTCCTCCACAGCGGCTCCTCGATTAGCCACGGAGGCGTTGTCTTTTTGTCCCCGCCTTGCTTCTCCTTGTCGCACTCCAACGCGATTCTCACCAACCTAGAAGCCATTTCCCGGACCAATCCGCTGATTGGCGTCGCTAATTCGACCAAAAACGCTGGCGGCGAGGTGGGGTCCCTCTGGAAGGCGAAATGGACGTGGCCGCGCCGGTGGTCGAAGAGAGTGTTGATGACTCGGGGTCCCAGGCTGTGGGGGTGGTTTGATCTGTTCTTGCCGAGTGATATGAGCATGGAGCGGAGCTTAGCAACTGCAACGCCTGGGGCTGCAAATTGAAGCTTCTTCTTTGGTGGGGGGGCCGGGTTCTTGGAAATGTCCGGCTTCTTCTCGCGTGGGTCGGTGTGGGCTGATAAGGAGATGAGGGTTGGGGGTTGGTCGTCTTAATTGCCAATCATTCGGTTGGAACCGAACCGAACCGAAATATTTCGATTCGGTTCCAATTCGGTTTCCCCATTAATTCGGTTATTTCGGTTTGTTATTATCTAAAACCGAAACCAAACAAAACCGATTATTTCGGTTCGGTTTAAACCGAAATAACTGAATGATCACCCCTAGTCAAAGTACTAATTTCACCATCAAAATTTTACGTGTATCAAGTTCTCAAAACTAAACCTAGACCAACGTTACAAAAAGTTACAAATTTACCACTCTTTCATCAAGTAACCGTCAAGTAAGGGGGGGAAATAACAATTTTGGTGTTTGGTTCTTCACGCTTCTTCTATTAATATCCTAACTTTACCCATTTAGTGATCATACCATCTTCTTCACCATTTGCTCACCTTAACACTCACTTTTCAGTTGCCCATGCCCATTTCAGAAACCACTCTTCAATGACTTGTCGTTTTGACTAATCAATAATTGATTATGATCATTCTACAAAAAGTTACAAATTTACCACTATTTCATCAAGTAACCGTCAAGTAAGGGGGGGAAATAACAATTTTGGTGTTTGGTTCTTCACGCTTCTTCTATTAATGTCCTAACTTTACCCATTTAGTGATCATACCATCTTTTTCACCATTTGCTCACCCTAACATTCACTTTTCAGTTGCCCATGCCCATTCTAGAAACCACTCTTCAATGACTTGTCGTTATGACTGATCAATAATTGATTATGATCATCTTTCCATAGAAGTACAATTCTTTTTCATTTTATTTTTCAACATTAATTTTGTTTCGTAGATCCATTCCCATTTGATATAAAAGCTTTAATTTTTGTTCCTTCATTTTCTCCATCATGAGATGTTGTAAGGGTTATTGTTCTAAGGATGATAATTGATGTAACCTCACAATCACCTCTGAATCACAAGCTAACTAATCGGTCTTAGTTGATCAATTCTAGCCGAATTAGGTTTTCAAGTTCATTTTTTAACAATGTTCAAGAAGATAATAAAGGGAGGACACAAAAAGTCCTCCAAATTGGATTCCATGGATCTAACCACCCATCCCGAGTTTGCCGCAAGCGTCAATGTGGCTGCAAACTACACCTCACAAAGACACTTGACTCTAGTTAAAGCTAGTAGAAGGCAGGATGACCTTTTTTCTTCAATTTCTTGAGGAGACAAAAGAGAGCAGCATTGAGGATTGAAAGGGTCAAGTGGCTAGTAGTCCATCAGTCACAGTACATGCCACTGTATTTTGAAGAAGATGGCATGATCACCATATAAGCAAAGTTATGGCACTTGTAGAAGAAACATGAAGAATCAATGACCAAAACTATTATTTTCCCCCTCTATTTGAGGGTCCCTTAATGAATGAGTGGCAAATTTGTAACTTTTTATAATGTCAATGGTAAATTTGATCTTAAGGATAAAATTTAATAGCAAATTTGGTATACTTCAAAATTTGATTGTAAAATTGGCCCTTTGACTAGTTTAGAGTGGCAAATTTGATATTTAATCCATAAATTTATTTTTGAAGGCAAAACTTTAAAGTTTGCCTTAATCTATAGAACTAATGTCTGTTTGGACCTTATATGTTTCTGGGGACCATTTCTATATAAGGCTATAAACAAATAGAACATATGGTGAATTGTTTTCTGACTAGCGAATTAGCTAGAACTTAGATGTTTATTTATATTTATTTATTTAAGAAAATAAATGAGTACGAACAAAACTTTATATTTATTCATTCAAATAAAATATGAAAAAAGGTGTCATTCGTTTATTTATATTTATGTGTTTATTTCATATATATATATATATATTATTTATTACTTCCTTCATCCTGCAAAGGATGAACCATTTCTCTTGGCATGAATATTAATATGTGTATAATTTATTCTCCCTCTATCCCATTTTTTTAAAACATTTGACTTTTTTAAATAGTTTGATGTGAATTTATTCATATTATTATTTGTTAGAAAAAATTTAAAAAAATATATTTAGAAACTATAGGTCTTTATTTATCTTTTATATATAAATTTTTTCATTTATATACTAAAATGTTGAAATTTTAAAATTATAAATTAATTGTTGAATAGTGAATGTTGCAAAGAATTTGGGATAAAGAGAGTATTATTTTTCCATGTTTACCTCTAAAGTTAAAGTTGAAAAAAAAATCATACTAGACTTTGTGTAGTGAGAATTTAAATGATGATTAAAAAATTATTTTTTGGGTTTTTTGCATAATCAAAATTTAAATAAGAGCAGTAATGTAAATTGATTGTTAAAAACTTTCTAAAAAGAGAAATGATTCAAATTTTCTGAGATAACTCAAAAAGGAATATGATTTATCCTTTTTGTGACTAAGAAGTAATATTTAAAATTCTTGTTTGTCAATTTTTGTTACTTGGTTTGTGCATAGTAATGGAATGTTTGTTACTTGGTTTGTACCCATTCATTCATTTGTTCGATTATTACTGCACTTTAGCAGTTGTAACTCAAGTGTAAATTGTCCTAAGTAATAAAATTTTGGAAGTCTGAGTGTCGAATCACAGAGAAATGAATTAAGAAATATAAATTACAGAAGTAAAGAAAGATTTGATAACATGTGTAAACAAATGTGTTTAAAAAACTCAATTTCAAGAAAATATCTATAGTTAGTATGATTTACTTTTAATGTATCGGTTATGATTAATTTTAGTCTATCTTGCCACTTAACTAGGATCCACACTTAAAAGAAGTCTTAATTGGGGAATTTAGTAATCAAATTCCAGAATTGTTAGGTATGAGTTAGTAATAGCTTTCATTGATCTTATAACACCAACACTTGTAAATGGACTTAAGTATCTATCATGTCAGCCTTTGATCACAATAACTCAAGATTCCAATATAGTCATATTCTACAGAGAAAATCAAGTAGCTTTTGTACCAATGATTCAACTATGATGAATTAAGACTCCTACTTAACAAGGAGGATGGTTAAATCGATTAAGAAAGTAAATACCGTTAACTTTAAAATCCGTTTAAATTAGTCACAACTTTTATACCAAAAATTTCATCATTTCACATTAGCAAAAGGATGATTAGTTAGTCATGATAAGAGTAAACAATATGTATAAATATGAAATAAATATAAATTGAAAGATCAAAATAAGGACAAGAGAAAAACACGTTGAACAGAGCTTCGAGATTGAAAACAATAACAAAAATAAAGAAAAAAGCTAACTTTAATACAAGAACTCTAAAATGGCCTAAGAACCAGACTTATTTCATCCTTCCCCCAAACTACCCATTTATAGAGCCTTGGGGTAGGTGAAATAGTAAATGGTAGACTAGAATAGTAAAAAAAATAGGTAAATACAAAATCAACAAAGGTGAGCTAAAATTTCGTTTAATTTTTCAACCATTATACACATCGATTTAGCTCTTCCTCAAAGCACGAGATTTGTAGATCTCTTCTTTAGCTTCAAAATGATAGTTTAATCATTTAAAACTAAACGAGATTTGTAGATCTCTTCTTTTAACTTCAAAATGATAGTTTAATCATTTAAAACTAACTTCTGTAGCTCAAGTTATGATTTTTCTACCGAAATTGCTTTTCAGTACGCGGCAGAACAGATGATCTCATTTATAATCAGATTTCGGTAATGAAAACAATTAAACTTGCTCTCAGCATATGAAGGAAAGTTAAAGATCCATGTGCTGGCTTTCAAATGAATTTAGAATCAACCAGTTCTAACATCTACAGTTTTAAATATGATTTTTCTTATGAACGGTCACCAAATGATGATTTTATTCACCTACGAAAAAAAATATTTTAAAAATATGGATGAATGATAACTCGCATATGAGCAGCAACCCGCACATGAATAGTGAAACATGGTGAACAGTAACCCGGTAGAATAACTGCTCAAATTAGAAAACTTAATCATACTCAAAGTGCATAATAATGATGTAAACCCTTAAGAGCTATACACTTATGAGTATTCATTAATTATATTTGATTATTTGATCATATTGATATGTTTGACTTCTATTGACTTCGTAACAACTTTGACCTCCATTTTTTATAGCTTATTAGTCCATGTCTTTGCCAGTTTATTGCTTTTGAATTTTCATTGTGTTTGGAGCTACTAGAGGAATGAGAGGAATGAAAGCAATTGGAGCAAAAAAATGAAAATTTAATAATGAAGAAAGCCCAAAAAATGGGTAACTTGCAACCAAATTTTCGGCATTTTCCTTGAAGATTCAGGTTTTAGTGTAGTTATAAGAATCGTAGTCCTTTCTTTTACCTCTGTGCAAGCTTTTGAATTATCTTAATCAAACATCGAAAGAGAAAGTTATACTCAAAATATTAAAGGGTATCAAAACTGGCCGATAGTGATATTGTTGCACCATAAAAAGCATTGCAGCATCACAGCATCACAGTATATTCAGTACTGTCAATTTTCACAAATATGGCATAGTAGCACACAAGTCATGCTAAAAAGCGGTCCCTTACTTTCATCCAAGCTTCTAATTGACTCAAAATTTGGATACAAGTTTTAACTTAGTTAAATTAATTAAAAAAAGGGGTTATTTTATTTTTTGTATTTTTCTTATCCAAAACTAGTATCATTTGAAAGTCAATATTATATGTGTAATAATTCATTAGATGACAAATTTTATAATGTTACTAAAATGTAACTGAATATAACTTACAGTGAATTTGTTATTGATCTTATCCAAGAGTCTCACCAATTGGATCTAATTTGGAGGGGGTTTTCAAAGGAAAAATCCAAACTAAGGCAAGTGGAGCTTATTAGACCTACATCGCCCTACAACTCAACTATAGCATGTTGGAGCTTGGATCACCAAGGAAGACGAAGAGCACTAAAAGTAGAAGCCTGGAGACAACTTCCTGCACCATGATCTCCAACAATTTTGTTTCCTTACTCCCTCTTACTATGTTCTTAGTATTAGCTAGAATGTGTTTAGGTATTTGCGTGGGAAGCGAACGGTCTTCAATTCATCAAATATCCCAAAAACAAGACATCAAAAAACATCCATGGTAGCAAGAGCGTATCTAAGAGATAGTAGTACATCTGTAAGGATAAAATTGCGAAGAAGATCCAACGCGGCAAAAGACGACACAAACCTAGAAAAGACACAACTCATGATAATCATTCTACTTCTTTTCCTCCTTCTCTGCCTCTGCAGCCTTCTTCAGCCTAGCACCAAGATGGCGTTCATTCATCCGTTCCAGGCGCAGCTTGTTGTAAGCCTTGAATGATTTCATATCCTCAGTAACCTTAACAAGCTCCACAGATGGCTTCTCACGCACAATAGGCATGTAATCCCCTTTAACTTGGGTTGCAGTTGCCAATTCCTCAGCAGTAGAATCACCCGCCTAATGAATTGTAAAGGGACTCAGCAAAAAATTATAAAACTAGAAACATACATCTGGTGAAACAAGAAGCATTCGCTAATGAAATTACCTTGAACTTGCGAGCACGTCTTGGGAAGATGACCAATTTAGCTTTGTAAGTCTTGAGCCTCTGAACATTAGCCTGAAGAGACTCTAGGGAGTGATTCTTGCGGCGGTGGTCCACTGCAATGCCAATGGTTGGAGCAAGTTTCTTGGAGATACCTGCAGCCTGGAAGAACAGAATGGTTTGAAGCCATTTCAAAATTCTTTCTTACAGTCCAAATACCCAATCAGCAAATCTCATTGGAAGACTAACAAGGCATACTAACAAAAGATTTAAGTAATAATATCCTTGGAAAGCTAGATATCATTCTGTAACAAATTGAGCTGCAGCCTACTAAGAAGCTAAGAAATGCAACAACGACTACCTTGAGTTCCTCAAGACTGAACCCACGACCAGCTCTCAGCTTCATGTTATACTTCAAAGTTTGTCCATGAACAATGGGACGGAGGGGACCAGCGGGAGGCCTAGGAAAGTTTTTGACAGCCTTCTTTTGTCTAGCTGCAGAGCATCAGAAAGGGCACCAGGAGTCAGTTAACAGACTGAACCAATTGTAAAATGCAAGTGCCCTACTCCATGCAATAAAACCTACCGATTCTTCTCTTGTTTTTCCTGGCCGGTTGATTGAACCACGTTTTCACATAGTTCTGCCAGTGCTTCTTGAAATGCCCATTAGGCACAACATTGTTGTGCTTCACCATATCTTACCTGCAAAAGTACAAGCTATTGAAATTCATTCACTTCGACGAATAAGGTACTCAGAATGAAGATTACAGTACCCACGTCAAAAAGTTAAATATAAAATCCCTAGACTAGATCTTGCAACTAGCATTTCACCAACTACACATAATCTCAGAATCTCCAAGCCTAGAAAACAACATATGGTTCAACAAATTTGAGCCCCCCAAACAAAATCACAGCATCTAGAAGCCAAAACACGAAGACAAAGTAACACAACCTGACGATATGTCCAAGTTCGGAAATCCAAAATCCAATAGTATTTCAGGGCCAGGGAAGGGGAACTCAACTAAGATTTCACCAACTAAACATAATCTCAGAATCACGAAGCCTAGAAACGAACAAAGAGGTGAAAGCAACTTGAGCCTCAAAATCAAGATGACTGGCCAAGCACAAAATCCAAAACCGGTCCAACTTTAGAAATCCAAAAAGCCAAACAGTAGCAGAGATCATTTCACAGAAAAACCAGGAATAAAAAAAAAAATTTCGTACGCGAAACAGCAGATGATAAGAAGAGAATAAAATGAGATCGAACGAGAACCTTGAGAGAGCGGCGCAGCTGTTGGCAGGGCAGCGGGGTCGATGGAGGGAGGGTTTAGGATTTCTCAGGCGTATATATAGTAGTAGTCTGTAGCCCTAAATGCAGCTCAAACTTTTACATTATGATCATTTAAGTCACTAGGCTCTTGTTTCGTTAAAACATTGGCTTGCTCATGACACGCCTTATGTTTCTACCTTACTAAGGTCCGTTAAGATGGGGCTGAAAAAAGGTCCATACCATATTGCTTATTTTTAACTTTCCTTAATTAGATATGCTAAATCTGTAAGGATTAACATAGTGTTAGGAAGAGTTTATTGTTCTTGCTACAATATTTCATTTTTGAGCTGCCTGTTTTATACTTCTAGCCCCAAAGATGTCCAAAATAAGAAAAAAAGGTGAATTATGCAATATCTTCTCTCTTTGAGTATGGTGATTTCATTTCGTCCTCAAACATTGAAATCAAATTCTCTACTTCTTTTTCCCAATAAGTGCAAAGTCTTGAACATTTGGTTTTACATTTTGGGCCCTCAAACTTTCATCAGTTACAGTTAATACTTCAATTTGTGCTAAAATCACAAATCCACTACATTAGCTTTATGCATGTACCAATAACTTTGAAATGTTTTAATTGTTTTTAAAAAATTTGAATTGATCATGTATTAGTTTTGAACTCATGAATTTTTTAAAACATTTTTTCTTATAAATGCAATCAATACGAAAAATTTATTTTTTTATTGATCCACCTACAACAAAGTGGCAACCGCATGCTTGTTTTTCTCTAAAACTAATGTTGAGAAGGAAATTACTCTTTCTTATGAATGTTTTGTGTAAAAGCAAATTTTGTAAGAGTATCTCTAATCAATCCTGGGTTAAGTTGTTTGAGTATTGATGAATTTTAGTTCTTAATGAATGAATTCAATGTGTCTTCAAAAGTTTTCTTAAAAGGAAGAACATAATATGCATACCTTTAAGAATGTTGAAAATTTTGATAGGTGTAGGAAGGTGGTTCTAATGGTTATGCATGATTATCACTCATCCAACTGAAATTTAGATGATTCCTCAAATTAAGATTATAAGTTTGTGAGTATGTATTTTGGGTTGGCCTCTTGAAATTGTTCAAAACATTAACTTGTTTATGAAGACATTATTTGAAAGAGAAAAGGTTGGACCATTGTTGGTGAAATGATCATTAGTCTCACAAATGCGACAAATAACTTCTTCAACGGATTTCACCTAACCAGTTTCCCTCATTTTTCTAGTGTTTCAACCTTTTTTCTAACTAAAGATGCAAAATTTGCTTGAAACCCATTATCTTTTTTTTTTTTTGGTAATCAGAAGTAGGCTGATAAGTAAAGCTAAAGAATAAAGAGGAAGCCATAGCATGAGTGGGAGCCACACGCTGTCGATGAACTATTACCAACAAGCAATGATCCAAAGACTTCATCATCAGTAGAATGTTGTAGATAAGGCTTGACAAAGGAGCACAGAAAGCCATCGATCCTTGAAGAACCACTAAAGCCTAAGAACAATTAGATAGAATAGTAATATTATGTAAATTGGTTGTCAATGCCATCCGGATCATCCCATGAATAGCCTTTAATTCAGCCTCAAGAACAAAATCACAATCCTGCCAATAAAACCATCCTGACATCTTAAAGGAGCATTAGCTTTCATCCACAACCAAGTCATGGCTCCTAATCTCGAGAACCTCCTCTAGGCTCTCTCAACTACAAAATTTTGAAGGATGCCAGGATTCTAAGCTCATTTTTGTTTCTCCCAAACTTAGCATAAAAAGTGAGGAGGATTGGCTTTGAACATGGAACAATGTACAAGATAAAACCTTACAGAATAAAGTTGTTGAATGAGAACATTATGCCTCACAATGAAGGAAGTAAGATTGAAGTCCATATTGTTGAAGACCAACTCATTTTAACCAAGCTATATTGTCTAAAGGGTGGCAGCTAAATAAAAAAGCCAATTCAGACTCATTTCTTCTAAGAAACTAGAAGACTTTAACAGTCATCCTTCAAATAAGAAAACACTGGAAGACAATGGATTAAAACAAAATTGGCCCTATACTTCCTCTAATCCTCAGCAACCCCAAAACAAGTGAAAAAAAGTTTCATCATGAAAATTACACTAATAACAAAAAAGGGGATCCACTATGGGAAACAAGATTTGTTGTAATGCATCTAGAAGACATTTCCAAAGAAAAATCTTGAATTTGTAAGGAAGACAAGCACCCTAGAGCTGTTTTAGAGTAAACAAAAATTGAGGATATTGCAAGAGGCCATGTTTATGAAAAATCATTCCACCAACAGGATTATAGGAAATAATGTGTCCAAGAGGCCCCTATTCCATCCTTGATGAAGCCCTATAAAGAACTCAAACACTTTGAGATTCTTATTAAATTGAAAAGACAAACACATTGCTCTGAGCAAATCCAAAGGTATACTTAGGATCTAGGAGTCATACCAGGCCTAAATAGAAATCTCTACGCTTGACAAATGAGACTATGTCGTTGAAGAAAACTTTTCCAAATAAGAGAAGCATTTCTTTTACTCAAAATAGATTAGATGGATTTAGTAATACTATATTTAACAGTAAGGACTTGGTGCATTAGCTTATTAAAACCCCCAATGAAAATTCTTTAGAAAATTCTAGCAAGAAGGGTTTGAATGATTCTTGTTTATTATTACATTCAACCATGTTGTTTGAAGAAGATAAAAATTCTCTTACTAGTATATCATTTGATGTACATGGGCAAGCTCTCATATATATGCAAAATAATAAATAGGAAAATCAATATGATTAGCAAAAAAGATAGGAAGCTTAACCTTCCATTAGCAATAATATAAATAAAGCAAAGGAAAAAGGAAAAAAATAAAAATATATGAACTTGTATTTTAATTTTATTTCTCTGCCATGACACCAAAAACTTGCTTCAATTTAAGAGTTCCAACCCAGGTATAAATTGTTGCAAGTAGTAAATTCTCAGAAATCCAAATGTCAAATGATAAGGAAGTAAATTAGGAAATACAAGATAATAGACATTAACAAAAAGAAGATGATATAAAGATATGGACAAGTATAAGTTAGGACTCAAATTCAAAAAAAAAAAAAAAAGCTAAGATTAGGGGATTCACTCTGGGTATACTAGCTATAGTTAATTCTAACTCATTCTGGCACTCAACTAGGAACCACATATAAAGAAGGTCCCAATCAGAGAATTTAGCAATTAAAGTAAAGAAATATTATGCATGAAATAATATTATCTTTCATTAATCCTCTACACGTAGCTAGCATAAACACACCCTATTATGAGAAATCAAGTAATTGTGTGCCAAGGATTACTTGTAATGAATCAAAACTCCCACTTAATAAGGATAATAGTTGAATTGATTAAGAAGGTGAATACAAACAACATTAATATCCATTTATATTACTCATAACTTTTATACAAAAAAATCACCCTTTCACCTTGGCAAAATGAGAAGTTGTTAAACATAATAAGAGTAAACAACAATATATATCAAAAGGAAATAAACATGAATTAGAAGATTAAAAGAAGAAAAAGATAAATAACAAAAATAAAGTAACTAGAATGGAGCTCGTAGATAGGAAAAAAAAAAGAACAAGATAAAAAAAGAGTTGGTTTTGATACAAATAACTCTAACTCTCCAAAACTAAGATGAATTTCATGCTAATACAAGACATATTTATAGAATCTGAAGATAGGTGAGGCAGGTGGTAAATGATCAACAAAGGAGGTGCAACTTCTTCTAAATTGAGTCAAATGACATATTACAAAATCTATGATAAAAAGAATCTTCATTTTAGTTAAAAGTAAGTTAAACTACATCTTACAAACTAATAATATAGGATTTTAAAGAACAATAAAGACAAAATAATTGCCATCAAAAGAGCTACTTGTTCATGTGACACTAAATAAGAAGAAGAGAAACAGATTAAATCGAACATTTCATGTAAACTATAATAAATTTAGGATCGTAATTCATAAATAATTGGAAAAAGTCCAAATAAAGACAAAATTTATTAAGCTAACATACAAACACTTGGTTGAACTAATAAACCATCAAAGTACAAATAGTAGATGATGACTTAAATAAACAAAAATAAAAAATAAAAGGATATAATCACCCAATTCATTATCCGAGGATGCCTCACCCACTTATGCTTCACTGATTTTCATACTTTGCTTGATCCACTAACACCAAAACGGAGCACCTGGATCTATTCTCCATATAGCATCGGATAAACTAGACAATGCTCCTACTAATGATGATAATAGAATTTTATGGGAAGTGGGGGAGAAGAAACTATAAAAAAAATAAAGGTGGTTGATTAAGTGGGATAATAAAGGCAAATCATCGCTAGGATTGGATTGATATCTAAACCCAGTTAGAATAGCGAAGAAGAGAGGAGGAAGACAATGTAGAGAAAAAGAATGACTTACACTTTATGTTGATTAGAAAAAAAATACTAAAATAAGAGTAAGAATGTTCTTAAATGGACTCAACTCTACTTGGGTGGTCCCAATGTGACAATGGTGGTGTTTTTTAGGGGCAAGTATTATTCAAACAAAACTGAAAAAAACCAAATACATTTTGATAAAATAGTTTGGTAGTTTTATTAGTTTGGTTAGTTTGGATTAAAACCGAAGTTTATGTTTAGTTATCCGATCAATTATTTGATTATATACTTGAAATCGAATAGACTGAATGGTAATAAATATTTTATCATTATCCATATTGAGCATATATATATAAAGTTATTTCATACTAATTTTGGATTATATGTTATTGATTTTTCTTTAATTTTTGGTATAAGATGCAAAGTTTTGAAATTTTTGTTTTATGTTTTCATTTACTTCTCCATTTGTCCAACTATGGATGATATATATTTTTAGATATGAAGGTTAAGATGTATGTAATTTATCTTGTTCTTTTCATTTTTTATACTCATAACTTAAATAAAAAAAATTTTCTTTTTGGATTTTTCACAGTGAGAGTTTGAATGAAGATTAGAAAAAGAAAAATATTCTTTTTTGAATTTTGCGTACAAAAATTTAAATGGTAGTAGTAAAGTAAATTATATGTTAAAAATTTTCTAAAATAAAAAATAAGCTTTTTGGTATAGCCAAAAAATAAATATTTGTCCTCCTTCTTGAAATAGAGGAACTAAAACAGTTAGATTTTTTTGTTTGGATTGGTTCTAAAACCAAATCAACTAATGCTCAACATGGGCAGTTTTCTTCGCTTTTTCCTCCTTCAACAATGTTGGCAGGCTTACTCTTATAAATTTTACTTTGACTTCATTGCTTGTTTACATTATGTCATTGTTCAGGGTCCCCATCACAGTTTCTGATAAGATTTCCAATAAGTCTATTCATTTCTAGTGGTCGGGATAAAAAAGCAGACAAGGTCTACATCTAAAAATTAAAAGGTATCCTAACTTTGCCCAAAGGTCTAGGAGGGTTAGGAATTAAAGATATGAAACTCTTTAACCAAACTCTTTTAGGTAAGGCTTCCTAGAGAATTTTTTCTGGTGATCAGAGTAAGTTGGTTTATAAGGTTCTTTCAGCCAAGTATGGCTTCTCACAGTCAGTATGGTTTATTAAGGCAAAGAGTAATGTTTCTCCTATATTGAAGAGCTTACTGTATGGTCAAAATATTATGGCTCAAAAACCTCAGTGGATTATAAGAGATATTATAAGAGATGGTACTACTGTCAGGGTTTGGCATGACTAGACAGTACCAAGAAAATAGTGAAGGGTCTGCCACCTCTTCAATTTTTAATTTTGACATAGAAGTTAATTTTGGCCATTTACGATCTAATTTGTTCTCTATTGGCCGTCAAAACAACACTGTAAAGGGACACATGCAGGCAAGGCTAGGATTTGGGAAATTCTGGCGTCCGCCCTGGCGGACGTACGCCAGAGACAGAACTGTTTAACGGTGTCAAGAGTGGGGCGTGGAGTTGGAGGGATAAGAAAAGTTTTGAATTTTCTATCGTAATAAATAGAGATAAGAAGATATTCTCATGAGAGTTTAATAACTGATCCAAACTTTGTGTCGTTCTCTTCTTCATTTCGGTTTAATAACTGATCCAAACTCGCCTCCGGTAAGAGGGTGACGAGGGAGAACGAGAAAGGGAGGGGCGGAGAAGCCTCCGGTAAGAGGGAGACCGAGAAAGGGAGGGGCGGAAAAGCCTCCGGTAAGAGGGTGACGAGGGAGACCGAGAAAGGGAGGGGCGGAGAAGACGGCTGTGATTCTCTACTTTTGGTTTTGGTTTCACACCACAATATGTTTGATCTAAACCTAAAACCTGATAATTTTTCTGAGGATGGAGCAGATGGAAAAGATTCAGATTCAATGGAATACCATTGTTATGAGAGGCAAGAGTTGTTCAAGAGGATGAACGAGAATGTTAGTACAGATATGGAGAACAGAGACATCTTAAGTGGAGGTCGAGGCATTGTCATTTTGTGCTTTTCTTTGTTGTATTTGGTCATTTTAATGTTTTTTATGGTAGAATTTTTGTGTGACGCCTTGTATTTTGTTTCCCAAAGATGGCGATGCAGCAGCAGTTGACTGTGATGTTGTTGAAGATGATTGTGAAGGCGTAGCAGGTACTAATGTATTTTTCAAGTCATTAACATTTGTTTTACTATTTGTTTGGATGGTTAACATTTGTTTTACTATTTGTGTTTATAATTTAAAACTGGAATTTTTGTTTCAGATGAAGAGGACATGATCAGTGAAGAGGAAGCTGAAAGTAGGGAGCTCCAAAAAGTGACAGAAGGTGCTGTTGTTGGATTAAGTTTCATATGCTAAGCCGTTAGACATTGGAAGTGTCAGCGCGAACACTTACGAGTTGTGTGTGGACACCACATTGGTTATATGTGCATATGAGTTTAAAACTTCAATAGTAGATAGACACATGTTCATTGTAGTGTAAACACCTCATCAGTCAACTTGATGCACTATTTTGTTGCGTAGCTTCTAAACGTAGTGTTATTGGTGTTAAGTGTACTACTTTCTACACTTAGGTAGTAGACATCCAGTAACAGACTCCTATTAGTTTTGTGTATACACCACTTGAGTTAATTGCGCACATGAGTTTCAAACTTCATCCTAGGTGGGCACCTTCTTATTGTATTGTAGGCACGTTAGAAGTTAGAATGATACATCCATATGATTGTATTATATTTGTTGGCTTATTCTTGACATTTTTTGTTTATTTTTTTTACGTACTTGGAGCAGACGAAGTGATAGATTATGAAAAACTGGGGGGCTCACAAGCAAAGGAGGAGCTGTGTTTAGAAGGAGTTTGTATTAGCACGCTCCAATTGATGCAAACTTTTATGGAAAAATATGCCTCCCTTGAGGTATTCAGATCACTTTGCCCTTCATTTTCAGAATTTTAAACATCTAAAGGTTGAGGATGTTTGCTCCCCTAATACTCAGTCTTGGAATGTAGATCTTCTGATGTGTTGTTTTCCTACTCAAACCTCTTAACTTATTTTGGATTTGCCTCCCTGTTCTCCTAATGTTGGTCAGGATATTATCCATTGGTTGAGATCGGAGTCAGGTCAGTATTCATCTAAAAAAGGGAATGGATCCCATTTGTATTCTTCGAGGCAAGGGCTTATTAATTCATTGGCCGCATCCTCTCCTACCCAATTGCAAGTAGTCCTTAAAAGGCTCTGGGGTACAAAGATCCCCAAAAAATTTAAAGTGTTCCTTTGGAAGTATCTTGTAAATGTTTTACCAACTATTTCCAATTTAGCCATGCATGGTGGGTTAGTTAGTCCACTATGTTCAAGATGTCATATTTAAGAGGAATCTGCTATGCACTTATTTTGGAACTGTTTTGGTTCGGATGCCATTTGGGGAAATTTTTGTGTTAGACTTACTGGCACTTCCTTTGAGGAATGGTTCTTAAACTTTTTAGCCTCTATGAGAAAATGGCCTCAATATTGGTTATATTTCTTGGTGTTTACGCATTGGATAATTTGGTTAAGTCGAAATAAGGTAACTTTCAATCATGTTGGCTTCAATGCTTATTATCTCATTTCTAGAAAAAATATTCTTTTCCAACAACTGATCAATGCTACTATATACTCAGCCCTGTTTAATCAATTTAGTGCCAATCCTCCTAACCCTTTTATGCCAAGTTTAATGAAATAAGAAATACCTTCGTCAAAATTGTTATCCTTTCCTCTGTATAGTTAATAGAGCTTGGCGAAGAACTATGAATCTTGAAGCTACTGCATGGGTATTGATAGGAACAAGTAGTCCACCTTGTGATCCTGAAGGTTTCACTTGGCAAAGATGTTCATTGGCTCTTGAAGCAGAACTTTATGTTATTCTTGTAGCAATTCAATTTACCTTATCACTGTCTTTTTATCATTTTACTATCCTAACTGATTGCTTGCAGGTGCTAACAACCTTACGCGGTGGAATGAAGCTTAGTCCACCATTGGTCCAAATAGTTAACCAGATATGCTCTTTGATGGAGTCCCTAGATCGCTGTTCGTGGTAGTATTACCTGTCAACATGTGACTTTGGCTCATGTTTCTGTTTCATCATTTGTTAATTCGCTCCTCCCATAACTTTCCTTTTTGTTTCCGTATGTTCTGAGTATAAAAAAAAATTTGGGAAGTGGGAATAGGGGTGAAAATGGGCTAGGCTGAGCTCAAGCCCATTGAGTTTAAGCTCAGACCCTTTGAGGTTCGGTATTACTCGAGCTTAGAGCTCGAATTGCTCAAGCCTAATTTTTTTAGGCTCGAGCTCGGCTCGATATAAGCTCGAGCTTGGCCAAAGGCTAATTAGGCTCAAATGACACATAAATTTTTAGTATCATGCTTGCAACTTAGATAAAGATAGGGACTAAATTTGTAATTTTGTAGACAAATGACCAGAGAAGAGAAAATAACAGAATTTATCTAGGATTTCCAAATCTTTTGCCACTTTACCATGCTTTTGTAAACTTTACAAATGAGTCATCATCTTTCTCAAGATGTTGAATTAGTGATCATCGAATTGACCGACAAAGAATTGAATCGTTATCATCTTTAAAAGAATCGCAATAATCAAATCAACTTTGCAACCAACACTAAAGACAAAAGAAGAGAGAGATAATGATGCTGAGAATGTCCTTGGTGCAATCATAGAGGGAGAAGGTGGGACAGTGCAGCTAGGGCCAATTGCGACTTGCTAGCTAATTGCAAAGTTTCAGGTGACGGCTAGGGCTATCATCATGGAGTCGCGAACTTAAATTATTGGAGAAGCTTAACCTTGCGCGACAGCATTAGAGATTGTCGTTAGATGAAGGCTTTCATTGTCGTGTCACCGGCATTGATCTGGGTGGTAGCCGCTGACTGGGTGGGATTTTGGGTGGGTCAACTAAGGGTAATTGGGTAAGGTTGCAATGTAGAGCAGACAGCTTGGCTAGGAGATGAAAATAAGGACTAAGAGTTAGGAGTCTTAGGAGTTAGGACTTAGGAGGGCTTAAGCCTAATAGGCCTGTGAGCCCATAGGACCGGATATGTTAAGGCTTGAGTTCAACTCCAAATTTTTTTAAGCCCATTTTTATCTAATTGAAATATCTCAATTTACCATCGAGCTCAAACTCAAAAATACCCAATTTAAAAAGTCTCAATTCGAGCTCAGTTTGAGCTATCCAACCGAGGCAGAGCCTATTTTCACGGGAGTATAATAGAAAAAAAATTTCAAGGGAAAATGTCCAACGAGGCAGTTATTATATTGTAGATATATGTCTAATTAGACATACTAATCTAGCCCTAATTCCCTATAAATAACCCATAATCCAGTAAATAAATTGACTAATCTACCCCTAGACCAAAAGTCACTTTCACCCATGAAATCTGCCTCTGTCACCGTTTCTGCCGCCGCCACCGTCGTTGCCACCTCATTCGACGAATCGTCACCGCCTCCAGATCTTGTAGTCATCATCCACATCCAGATCTCACAGCTGTTCGCATTCGGCTCTCGTCGGATTTCGTCACAACTCGCCGGATCTCGTTGTCTCTCATCAGATCTTGTCATCACTCGCCAAGATTCTCTCGCCGGATCTCGTTGTCACTTGCCCGACCTCGTCGCCACCTACCAGACCTCGTTGCCACCTGCCAGACCTCCTCGTCTCTCACCGGATCTCGTCGTCATTCGCCGATATCTCTCATCGTCTCTCGTCATCACTCGCCGGATCATCGTGTCTCACTGGATCTCGTCGTCACTCATCGAGATCTCTTGTCGGATCTCGTCGGATCTCATCATTACTCGTCGGATCTCAGCATTTTCTCACCGGATCTCGTTGTCACCTCCAGATCTTGCTTCCGATCGTTGCCTCCAAGTCGCATCTTTGTTGCTTCTGAACAATAAAAGTGTCTGCAATAAAATATAAATGTGTCTAATATAGTATGTGGAAGTGTCTACAAAGTAATATAAAATAAATTATTAAAATGTTAAATTAAAAGTGTCTAAAGCTATAAGAACAAGTGTCTGATTGAATATCGAAAAATGTCTAAATAAACATGTAAAAGTGTCTGAACAAAAAATAACAGAATTAAAATGAATTATTATAATATTAAATTAAAAGTGTCTAAAGCTATAAGAACAAATGTCTGATTGAATATCGAAAAATGTCTAAATAAACATGTAAAAGTGTCTGAACAAAAAATAACAGAATCAAAATGAATTATTATAATTTTAAATTAAAAGTGTCTAAAGCTATAAGAACAAGTGTCTGATTGAATATAAAAAAATGTCTAAATAAACATGTAAAAGTATCTGAACAAAAAATAACAGAATCAAAATGATTTATTATAATGTTAAATTAAAAGTGTCTAAAGTTATAAGAATAAGTGTTTGATTGAATATTGTATAATGTCTAAATAAACATGTAAAAGTGTCTGAATAAAAAATGGCAGAATCAACTTGTGAACAATTTATTATCTTTGAAATATAATAAAAAAAGTGTATGAATCAATAAGTAAAAGTGTCTAATTGAATATTCAAAAATGCCTAAAGAACTATATAAAAGTGTCTGACTAAATAACTTCTGAATAATTTGTTACCTTTAGAAAATAAATGTCTGAAATAATTAAAATAAGTGTCTGACTAAATATATAAAAGTGTTCAAATCAACATGTAAAAATGTCTAAATATTTAAAGAAATGTTCAAATAAAGGTATATGATTCAATGGCTAACAAAGTGTCTAATTGAAAAATTTAAAATGTCTACAGTACAATAGAAAAGTGTCTAAACAATAATAACTATAAAAAAAATATTTTTGTTTTGGAAAATCAAACGCCATCTCTCATCAGCAACTCTATCTCCACGCTCAGCCTTCCCTCATCTCTCACCTGACATCACCTCCTGCGAACGAACAGAGCCGCCGGTGATCATCAACCTTCGATCTCTCTAGGCCGGCAACAACCACACTTCGATCTCTCTAAACCAATTTCTTTCTCCAAGATCCAATTTGCTCACAGATCCAGATCTCACTCTTAATCGTGATGTCTTTCGGGGGCGGCTACCGTCAATCGCGCCTCGCTGTTGATCATCCTTCGCTCGTCCTTCGATTTCGCCGCCATCGATTTTGATCTCCACCACTGCCTCGGTATCGGAGATGAACTGTCGGAGATGGAGTCATTAACGAAGAGCGGCGGAGAGAGAACAAAGAGCGGGGTTGGCGGCGAGTGGCGCTGGCGGAGAGAGATCGAAGAGCGAGTGATCGAACAGAGAGAGAAACTCTTTTAATTTTAAGGGTACAATTGTAAAATTACTTACTATGTCTAATTAGATATATGTCCATGATATTCATTATACCAAAGAGGTGGCGAGACAAGACGCAGCACGCCCTCGCCATGGATCTTCTCCGCAAGGCATATTCCAAGGCTTCAGACGAAGAATCCGAACCCGGTTACGATCAGAGGGCTGTCCCTCATCCTCAATTCCAACACCGAAACCAAGTCCTCCGCTCTCTGAAGCGACCCAGGTCTGAGCACCCATTCCCACCCTCTGCTCCTACTCAATCGAACCATTCCGCGCCTTCCTCGAGCCCCGATGGAGTCGCTTTGGTTCCTGGGCGATACGTATCGAAGCGAGAGCGAGCATTATTGGCTTCCCTTCCCTGTGCGGCGGACCTCAGCTCGACTGTTTCGGATTTGGAGCCACAGCCGTGTGCTCCTATTGGTATTGTTCTAGTTTTTTTTTTTTTACTTGTGAATATTACTTGCTCTTATATGCTTGCCTGATGTCATTCTTGTAGAATGTGTTGCTAGAATGAGGCCTTTAATCTAATGCTAAGTTGAAATTTTGAAGCTGGCTTCCTGCCTTATCTAACTTCAATGGTTTTGCTGATCTGAGGATCTAAATTACTTGAATGCTAGTGAGTTGAAGTCGCAACTAGTTTAACCGACAAAGATCAATATTGCTTTATAACCAGTGTTATGGAATCTAATTCTGACTTCACGAAGGAGGGGAGATTAAGAGTAGTGAGAGGGATTACCTTTTGCTGGGTAGCTCAAGGAAGCGATTTGAGTCTCATGTGAACTGCAAAAAAATGCTAGTCTAAGAAATGGGAAAAATAAGAAAAGAAGAAACGTGAATAAACTAGTTGGTCCTGTTTTGGACCGAGTTTTTGTCAGTTTTTAATTTTCTGATGTAACTCTAACATGGTTGTTGTATCTTATGCAGAACTTAGAAGTAAATGTTTTTCTACAAAAAGGAAAGGTACTTTTGTTACTTTTGTTGATGATTCTAGTTTTCAAGACAACTAGAAAATTAGCTTTTCCAGATTCATAGAATATGATACTTTGCCTTGTTCTGAATATTCAAGGCATAATTCTTTCAGTTTCAAAAAAATGATGGAAATTAAGCAATTTCAAGAAATCCTGATTTGTCTAACACATAAAATTTGTCAATGCTAGACCAGTCCTCCACCATATTTTTCTTTTTGAAGTTTGGATGGTCATGTGGAAGTGCATCGAGCAGTATTAAAAGTTTGAATGACTAGTTTTGTGACGTTTGATGAGAAAATATTTTTAATTTAGGTTCTTTACTTTCTTCTCCATTGACTTGTAACGGTGTAAGCTTCTACTTAGTTTTGTTCATAACTTTTTTGTGTTTGTGTTCCAGTTCTGGCAAGCATCTCAGACTCTGACCTTCCTCGAGAGATTTTATCTCTTCTGAGACATAAAGCAAAGACTTCTGCTCAGTCAAGTAAAATGCCTGGAAGATTATCTGTTGCTCTGTCTAGTCACACCAAGGCTGTTAATACCATCCATTGGTCACAAACTGATGGTATGCTCTTATATTTTAAATTCTGGTTGCTTTTTATTTTGTCTTTCTCATTGACAGAAGAGTCTCACATCCATATGGAAGGTTATTATTGGTTTTAGCTTTATATTCAAACACATATGGTGTTGAGGTGCAGTTGATTAATCAATTGATATTAATGCAATCAATCATGGTGTTAGTTTGCCCTCCCCCCTAAGAGAGTCTCAATGTCTGTCGCATGTCATTTTGGCTTTTGTATTTTTGACTCAACCTTAATGATTTGTTCAACTGGAGTTAGTGTACAGTTCATCTTCTTGCTTCTGCTGGGATGGATTGCAAAATCTGCATATGGAATGTATGGAGCAGAAATCAGAAGAAAGTGCGTGTATTTAGCTTCCATAATGCAGCTGTTAGAGATGTGAAATGGTCACCTCGAGGCTTATTTGTTCTTTCTTGTGGATATGACTGCTCATCAAGGTTAATTGATGTTGAAAAAGGGATAGAAAGTCAACAGTTTAAGGATGATCAGGCTATTCAAGTTGTAAAGTTTCACCCTGATAACCCCAACCTGTTTCTTTCTGGTGGGTCTAAAGGTCGGCTTAGATTGTGGGATATTAGGACTGGCAAGGTTGCACATGAATATGTTAGAGGCCTGGGTCCAATCCTCGATGTAGAATTTACAATTGGTGGCAAGGAGTTTATATCTTCTAGTGATGTATCTGGAGCCAATGTCAGCGAAAATTCTATTATTGTTTGGGACATTTCAAGAGAAGTTCCACTGTCTAATCAGGTAGATAGATCTTAATAATTTTTTGCTTAACATGTATGATATCGTGTTTCTAGAGCATCTCCTGTTTCTAGTGTCTCCTGTATATCCTTTTTCTCGATTGCTTGTACTTTGCTTTTCTTCTTAATGTTGTGATATTGTTTCCTCTTTCCTCTGCAACCAGCCAATTTATTTTCGAAGTTCATATTATTTATTGGATCTTATTCTCCCTGCTGCAAGTGGCTTTGTAACATTTTATTTTGTACAAATGCTATCTCAGCTTGTCTGTTTCTATATTTACATGAAACTGAAACTCCTTATTTTGGGTGAGGGATCAGCATGGATTCTTGAAATGTTAAGTGGGGGGTTTATAATGTGGTACACGTTTTTATTTTTGGTGTGGCAATATAAGGTACATATATATATGATCTTTGAGCATTCAAGTATTTTAAATTCGTCAAATTTTTTAATAGAAATGAGTTGGAACAATTGTTGGTGCTCATTTGCTTACGGCTTTCTTTTTAGCAACATGCTGGTAATGTGCAAATAACTGGTGTATTGTTTAGGATCTAAATGAATATGTTTCAACATAGAAAAATGAACTTGGATGATCTCTTTCTGATTAATTTTGTCCCATCAGGTATACTCAGAAGCCTATACCTGCACCTGTATCAGGCACCACCCAATTGATCCATATTTTGTGGCCCAATCAAATGGAAATTATGTTGCAATTTTTTCATCAAGTCCTCCTTTCAGGCTAGACAAGTATAGGAGATATGAAAGCCATGGGGTTTCAGGATTTCCCATTAAGTGCACTTTTAGCATGGATGGGGAGAAACTTCTCTCTGGTTCCTCTGATGGTTCTATATACTTATATGACTCCAAGTCTACAAAGCTTATTAAGAAAATTAAGTCATTTACAGAGGCCTGCGTAGATGTTGCCTGCCATCCCATCTTGCCCAATGTAGTTGCTGCTTGTTGTTGGAATGGAGATGTATTGGTGTTCGATTGAACTGCTTGTTTCGCTCCTTTGTTTCAATGGCCAAAATGGAGGGTCAGTCCATGCTTCTCTCTCTATCTGTTTGATTGTTTGAGTGACTTGCAAGTTGATCTCTATTTTATAAGATTTATATTAGAAATCGTCAAGTGTTCATTTCCTAGCTCATGTGATGATGGTACAGGATAGGCCAATACTGTGGTAGCCTGATATGTACTAATAAGAGACAGCCTGAGGAATAAGTCATGCATACTTATGTCCCAAATAGGATGCCGACATTTCATTTAAAAAGTTTTTAAGATTAATCGGTCACATCACTATTTATTGTCTTTGTTTTAATCCACATATACAATACCTATGCTCGCTCATCAGAAATGCGTGGTATAGAAAGGACAAACTTTCAGCATATTTCACAGGCAAGGTTTGAGCAGTAAACTAGGAATGCTAACGTCCATAGTAATGATGCTTGGTACTATTATTTTTTGGCAAAAACTGTATGTTCTCTGCACAGAAAACCTTTGCTGAGATTGATAATTAAGATCTCACTGCATGTAAATGTTTTCTTCTGCATGTTGCAGATGCAGAGTTGCGCCCGTGGACTTGCAAGCTTCCAGTTTAACTCCGCAGTTGATCATCCTGTGTTATCTTTGCTTTAACTCAGCCACTCACTTTTGAGTTGTAAAGGCGAATCGTCTGGCGAACTTTCTGGTTGTGTTGGGAAGGATCGCGTGCTCCATCTACAACCATAATGCAGTATTTTCCCTATGAACTGGTTATTTTTTTCCCAAAAGTTTTAAACCTCTGGAACTGTATCTATCAACAGGTAACCACCAGTTTGAACTCAAGATTCCCAGAAGTGCTGGCTCTGCTGCTGAACGATGTCCATGTATGATGCCCTGGACAGTGAACCCGGCGGAATGGATAGAGCATTTATTTTGCTAGAAACTGCAGTTTGAAACCTTTCTAAACAGACATGAACGATGAAAATACATACACTGCAGGCTGTCACACCCGGAGATGACAGGCACACCATCTCCATCCATCACACATGGGCCTCCGTATACTGATAGCGGATCCATGTAAATGAACAGACATGATGCGTCTGTCACTCTCAAACTATCACATTGTGAAGGTATATGAAACAGCGCTCATGTAATCATTTTACCGTGAAACAAATTCCTCAGGTTGATAATTGCCTGGGCCTAGAGCGCCCTGGTGGTTCTTAATGGGCCGCTGCAGTGTAGCTGTGAAGAGAATGGTGCAGAGATGTTAGGCCGTCTGACCTTCCAAATAGAATCACCTTAGGCCTAGTCCACAGGAAGTTCCAGATGGGCGAAATTGTTTTTCCTAGGCATATTAATCAGAAAACTCTGTGGTTTAGCTGCCAATTCTGTGAAAAAATGGGTGAATTATTAATTATAGAGGGGTAAAGTAAGCTTGTGCATTTTTTTTTCCTTCTTTCTCAAAAAAAAAAAAAAAAAAAAGAGAAGAGAAAGTTGATGGGTTTTTCTTTAATATTTCCAGAAAACTAGAAGATAGTGGATTCGAATTTGTAGAAATATTTTCATGCATAGTTAGCCTAGTTGGTAAAGTAGCCGAGTTCGAGTCACGGATGTCGCACTTTTCTCTGACTAAAGCTTTTTAGCAGTGGCAAAATTAAGTAGAGGTTCCCTAACATTCATGTAGTAATCATATTCCCTTCTAACTTTTCTAATATACTATCTGACTCTCTAAATTTATAATGCTTTTAAATACAAAAAAAGTATTTGTAAAATATTGTCATACGGTATTCTGCTTGTGTACTCATTGTGATGACTGATGAGTAGACTGCGTAAATGGTTCCTAATATTTAATTATCGTTTAGTCTTAACCTATTGGATATTTTATGTTGGTCCTAAATTCATTAAAATTGTTTCATTTGGTCCCTTATCAGATAAAATTTATCAACTCAGTTGTCTAACACAAACTTGAAATTCTAATTTGAATATTTGGTAATTGTTTTTTAATAAATTTAAAGGTTTAATATTTTTTTATAGTAAATAGACAATTTAAATTAATACTAATTCTTTTCCTAAATGAAATAACTTTTATTCAAAGAGAAAAAAAAAGTGATTTGAATTTTTCATTAACTATAAAATATTATTATAAATTTATTATAAGATAGTTACCGGATAATTTAAATTGTGATATAAAAAGTTGTTATCAAATAAATACTTTCAGTTAATAAATTTTATCTAATAAAGAGTAAAATGATTTTTTTAATATATTTAGAATTAAAATGAAATGTTTTTAATAGTTTAGGTCCAAAACAGAATATTCAACAGATTAGGGATAAACAAAATAAAAATTAAAGGCAGGTGCCATTCACACAGTTTATTTTTATTGTGACAGGTTTCCTTCTCATTTTCAAAATCCTTATTTATGAGTTTTGTTTCAGGTTTTAACTACAGAATATGACATCTAACAGCAGTTCTATTGGCAGACAAAAACCAATAAATTCTGCAATTGAGGTTGACCTATGTCTATCGAATATATATCAATTTCCCCATGACTTCACCAATATTCTCCGGCAGCAAATCCAGATTTCTCTAATTGTATTCTCCTTCTTCATTCAGTACATTGACTTAGTATACTTATTTTTGTACCAGAATAATTTCGTGTCTGAGACCTGAAATTTATCACCAACCAATACTCTCCTCAAAAGTCAACACAAAGAAAACAGCAAAAAAAAGTGAAAATATTTTTGGTCTTCAACAATTTATTCATGAATATATGTTCTTGTTGGCATCAAGGTTTGTGGATGTCTAGGTACCAATAACCTCTACCTACCATCACAAATGTTTGAGATGCTTTATTTAATAAGATGTTGGGGTGTGGGGGCATACCCAAATTGCAAGCTGTGTGCTCCTACTTCATGTTCATTTCATCTACCTCAGTTTGCATGAGAAATGAAGAAGAATGACCCAAGGGGGGGGCCAATTCCCCAATTTCATACTTGGATTCATGAAACTTGCTTACTAACCATTAGAGGCAAAATTTGCCCCAATTGTTATGTGAGAATGTGAAGTACAAAAATATTCCTGACTCTTTTCTGTCTGATGATAGTGTTTTATGACAAGACTTCTAATAGAAATTTGATATCAACATTTTGTGGAAAGTGTATGAACTCACACGTGTATGGATTTTGGGTTAATTATACTTATCCTTAAGATTTAGGCAAAATAACACCTTTTCTTTCCATTGAATTGTAGAGTGAATCAACTATCTCACTTCCAATTTTAATGAGGTTCAATTGTTGGGGGCACCTCTCCATTTTTAGATGTATTTGTCCCATTGACCAAGTACAAATCCACAGCTACTCCACAAATAAGAAAGAAAAAGAAAAAAGACAGGAAAATCAAACTAATTATTTTTTCATTGAAGGAAAAAAAGATGTTAATTACAGCCTCATATATTTTTTTTCCATAGCTAGCACTATGTAGACAATCCAGCAATTTCTTGCTAAACATGGCATGGTCCACAAACTCCCTCTTTAGGCAATTTCTATTGGAAAACATATCTATGCTGCTGAATTAGTAATTCCCTATTAATTTCAATGTGAGGAGCACAGTCATGCAGCCTATGTGCCTATAAACAAATATTTTTATTCAACTTCCATATGAATATGTTCCCCACCTTAACCGGTCTCAAGCCTTCCCCCTTCCCCTCTCTTTCTAAACCTCTCAATTAATTTATCCAATATTCTGAAAATCTATCTATCTAGCTATGGCTAGCTAGCTCTTTCTGATCACAATTCAAAGGAAGAACTTGACCAAGAAAAAACATTCGAGAAGCCAAGCAGGACTTAAGGGCAGCTAGAAAGACCCATGAAGCTTAAGGAGGAGGAGGATGAGAAAGGGTTTGAGGTTAAGATCCAAGGGATTACATGGCCAACCTTTGAGCATGACCCAATACAATTTGTCTGGATGTCGAGCTAAGGAGTATAACAAACGTGTTTAAATGAATGGAATTCGAATTAGGTTAATACTTGGTAATGTAAATGAACAGATTGCACAAGGTTAATGTGACTTAGTTCAATTTTAATCGGATTGAAGAAGATGTTTGACTATGTTCAAACAACAACACATAAAAACAAATAAATAAACAAACAAATGAATGAATTGCTTCCAATTTGGCACAGCTTTAAACCAAACCGATCGAGCCGGACCGAACCGACCCAAGTGGAGCCTGTACTGTTGGGGGCTTGTGGTCAAGCAATGAAGGGGGTCCAGCGTCTTGGCTAAGTGGCGACATGAAACGATGGGCTCAAAGGTTTTACCTAAGCAAATTGATCTGCAAGATTGGACATAAACTCCTTATGGTCCTCCAACCAATTGATGCTAGGCTTTATGATTATAGAGACCAAACACAAGCATTGAAAAGGGAATCCCTAACCCCAATATGCTTAACGATGGAAAATTGCTGCCTTTAGAATCATAGATCTAACATGTACACACCAAAAGTTTCTTCACCCACATATCTTTTGACTAATCTAATCTCTTGCTTATCATCCTTTTTCTCTTTTTAGGCCATCTTGTCATATTCAATTTAATTATATGTAAAAAAAATTAGGTTAAAGAACATAAAACATAATGCTAAACCTACATAATCAATACAAAAACATTCAACAAAAGTAATTATATAAAAATGATGCCTATCAGGTAGCAAATTAATGAACCATCTTAAGTCTAAAACCATCTAATAAGTAGTAACTGTTTGGCACAAAAATTTATAAAATTCTATTTATTACAGAATGAATATCTTGTACATGTAGCGTTAATTTTAAAATAATGTTTATCCTCTCCTGTAGCTACATGGTAGACCACATATATATATGCTATATTCTCCTAGACAGAAAGTGCCAACATATATCACCAAGTCCTTTCATTATCTTTAAACCATAAAAGAAAGTCAGCCGACAAATTCATTTTATAGGAAAATGCCATGTGATTTGTGAACAAGGGCAAGTCACCCAGCCATTTGGTTCTTCTTTTCCTGCATAATCCTAAGCCCTAAACAATTTAAAATGAATAAGTACTAATGATTTTGTTTAATGCCTCCTTTTTCCCTATTTGGGAAATCTTTCCTTAAAGAGGTATTACGCACTAGTATTTAATTAGTAAATTAATTGATCATCAACAAAGTGAAGGAGCTTTAATTAATTTGCTTTATTTTTAAAATTTCTTAATCATAAATTTAGAATATGCTACTATGTATCTTCATCATGCTGCTGTATGCACCAGAAACATGGTTATAATATCTAAGCCTCAATCTACAGGGGAGAAGCCCCTATTTTAATATTATATTTGTATAATAATGTAATTATATTCTGGAAAGGTATGAACATAATGTTTAAATATCATTGTCACCAGTTGACACCACAAAGAATGCCTAGAAGATGAGTCCAGCTAGAACCCAAGTTGCTTTTACTTAGATTTAATTTGCAGGACTATATATATAGTAGTTTTTTTATTAATTTATTAAAGAAAAAGGTACTTGGTTTCATCTCTATGGGCTCTATAACAATATTATTCAATTGTATGCAACAGTTACATAGATTATGTGCATTTCATGAGGTTCTAGTCAACTAGATTTCACCCTGCTACTGTTGGCCTGGCTTTATGCAAACATACTCATTCATTTTTGTTAGGGAAAATTAGGGTTTGCATTAGACAGAATCATTTGGTTTTATTTTATTTGTTTTAGCAGTAACTGTCATACAGTGATCAGTTACTTTTTTTATATTCCACTGCTAGATACAACAAAAGAAGCTCCACACACAAACACCATATACTAAATCTCTTAATTTAAATTGACACATTTGCTTCTTAACATAGCTTAAGGTTATTTTATTTTATGTTTTTTGAAATAAGGGGCATTCAGTGGTTAAGCATGAAGAGAGGAGTCCATCCACAATGGAATGGAGGAGGTCAACAAAGACGCCCAATAGCAGAAAGCTTTCGTCGGCCAATAGCTTAAGGTTATTTTTTATAGGAAGACTTTAGTCTCAGATATTTTTCACACAATTTTTTTGTTCAGTAAAAATAAATATTTTTTTTCATGTGCTGGATATTTTGGGACCTCCCAAACTGGAAGGTGTGACAATAAATTTGGGGCATGGTGAATATATGTAATCCATGTACATTTAGATCTATTATATATTTTACGATACATTCTCTCCATGAAGAAATTAAATGTGAGAAATTTTAGAAGAATAATGTCAAAGTTACTAACAATTTTACAAAGTAATTCTTGAATCATACAAGAGGTTATCATATTTGTAATAAAAGGGTGATTTTAGGAATGAACTTGGATAGTATTATATAATTAACTTGTGTATCATCTCTTGTAATTATCTTAGTAAATGGAAGAATTTTAAGATATTCAACTAGAGCTGTTTCAAATTGCAATTCTATTGTGATCTTTCGCTTAATTCCCATAATATCCATCGAATTGTTATGATTGTGCCCATCAGTTCCACAAAAGAATATTCATCCAGGCTTTCAAAATTGTGCTTAGGTGCCTTAACTGAAAAAGAAAATATATTTAAAAAGTTTTAGACCAAAATTGTTATTTTTTCAAATTAAAACGGAAAACTAACATATAAGAAGCAAGACATTATTGATACTCATAACGTGAGTTTTCAAATCAACAATTACACTTCTTGCATTGAATTTTGTTAGAAAATCTTCAGCTGAGGAACTGAGGTAGGCAATGGCTACAATTTATTAGAAAGTTTGCAACGGGCATGAAAAAAGAAAAAAGCATGATATACAATGGCCAAATTTATATACTAATTTTGATACTTTATGTGTGACTTTTATCCTAATTTTTCCAATAGTTTATTTTGATTTTAGAATAAACTATCAACGGATTTTAAAAATTAAGATGTACATTTACCCTTAAGATCAAGATCATAAAGGACCGTACTTAAGGAAAATTAACAATTTTTAATATTAATATTATATCATCTTAAGATAGTAAATTTAAATATCTGTTTAAAAAAAATATTATATCATCTTAAGATTGTAATTTTTTAAAAGAATGGCCTTAATAATTCTAGATGGTTCCAGCAGCCAGCAGGTGGGTGGGATTGAGATCATTGACTCTTATACATAGAGGCACAAAGATACACACACAGAGATGATGATGAACAGTATCCCTTGATTTTTAGGGCATTAGACCCGACAAGAGTGGATCAACAGTAAATTGATAATGCCCTCCATGAAAAGGAATTGCCAAAGAAAGAGACCCTGGAAAGGTCATTCAGAGCTCTGGGGCACCTCCCCGGCCTCTATCGATTGCTTGATAAAAAAAACCAGTAAGATCAACTGTACATGCATGAAAGTGAAACCTAAAAGAAGATAATGAAACAAAAAGAAAAAGACCATAACAACTTTCTTCTTTTGTTTTTCCTTTTTTCTGATAAAAGGGGGTCTAATATACCATCAGTAAGATAAGGACTTGACTTCCCATAATCCCATAAGTGGATCAAATATCAGTAGTCCATCATATCTGATGAATTGTATGAACTTCGTACGTAACAAAATTATGCACATTTAATGTGGTCTGTTCTTTGCAGCATGTTTATTTTTTTTTTGCGCACCTACATCAATAAAAATGTCGAGCTTCTTTCTTTTTTATTTTAAAGAAAAGAGAAATAAAAAAAGGAAGTGAGAATATTGGGCACTTGTTTTTTAAATGTAGGTTAAGGCCGAAGTGGCTTAGAGAAAACGTACGTTCGTGGTTCTCTTGTCGAATGAAAGGGAAAGGGGTCATTTGCCAAGTTAGTCGAGTAGCTTTTGTAGCCATTGTTTACCATATTTGAAGAGAGCAATTACTGATGCTTTAAGGAAGAGTTAAAGGGTAATCAAATGATTAGATATTTAAGTTTGGAATTAGTGTGAGAACGAGTTGAATTGATTGCAATAAATCATCTTCGTTGTCCCTTGCTTCCATCCAATGTGGGATAATCTCATAGTATCAACAATCTCTATGGAAACCTATAATGTGGAGATGATTAATTAAGTTTTGTAACTACAACCAATTGGTTTAAATTTAAGATAATTGACTTCAAAATGACTTATTTTTATTTTTATATTTTTTTATCCATAACTAATTTTAATTAAAAGTCAATATTATGTAGTTGCAATAATCCATTAAAAATAATTTTTTTTGTAATCTTACTAAATTTTTATGATTTTTTTTAGTTTAAGGTATTAAAAAAATTCATAAAAATTTAACAACATAATGAAAATTTACTTTCAAATGAATTATTGTATCTATATAATGTTGTCTTTTAAATGAAATTGATTTCAGATAAAAAAGATATAAAAATAAAAATAAGTCAGTTAACTTAAGTTAAAACGAATTGGTTGGGTTTGCTAGGGTTATCTTATGTATAGTTGTTTTCTTGTAAATCTCTTGGGACAATTGGGGTTGGTGGGGAGAACCAGGGACAAAGATGTCCACATATATAACAATGGAACACATGTTTTGTTGGCACTGAGAAACTGAAAACATGTTAATGTATGCCTGTTAATATTTACCGAGCTAATTATAGTGATCCTTTGTGTAGTTCTACACCATCCTACAAAATAAAGTTCATTTTATATCTTTTGGGGAACAAAGGCGAAATACTCCATCCGTTCAAAAATTATTACAACATATTTTTTTACAGTCTTAAGTCTTTATAATATTTTCATATTTAGTAAATTACTTTACCATACTATTTCGCAATTATCATTCGAACATTTAACTTTTCTAATTTTCTCAATTCATGTGTAAAAAGTTAAGAATAAAATGAAAGGGTAAATTTCACCAGGTAACATTTCTTATTTTTATATGTTAAGTAGCTACCAAAACTTTTTTTTCATTCTATCGAGCTACATAAACTCATTATGTGCGTTTCAATTGGGCACCTTCTGCCAATTAATTTGATCATTAAATCAGATGAAAAATCCTGAAATTGTCACAGGCCTTTACCCTTAATTCCATCTAAATCATATGAGACCCTATGAACCTTAAATTAATTCAGCGTTAGGCCTATGTAAATTTATCCCTTAGTGAGCCTCTTAATTAATTAAATCATTAATGTAATATTGTTTTTTATTATGCCTTATTATGACTGTAGGTCAAAGACCATAAAAATAATATACATATGGTGCAGCTGGCTAGCATTTCAAAGATATGTTTTGTATAAAATATACTGTTATGCATTATGGATTTATACAAGCTACTAGGGAATATACCCAATAGTTCCATCGCATTTACTAGAGGCACAAGTTTCATATACATATATACATCATACACAAAAGTGTTGTACATATACTAAACATTGAGAATCACGGGATCCAATCCTACCTGAATTACACTGACAAAAATGATCACTGCAGCGTCCAAGTATCCCCTGGTCATTGTCTCTTTACAACAAAGGCCAATAAGTTAGTATTCCAAGTAATTAGGAACTTGTAAGAAAGAAATATAATAACAATGTACCATAGTAATTAACTTATGCACACATAGTACCAAAATACTAACAACATTTCCTTCTATTGATTGTTAGCTCCAGATATACTAGTATTTGCATACAAAACATGTAAAAGATGTGAAAGTTGACGGTTCTCATTAAGGGTCATAAGCCTACAAGAAAAACATTCATATAGGACCATGCATATTATCTAGAAAGATATTAATATATGTCTTAGGCACTTGAGTTCAAATCATAGTGTTAGGAACTCATATTATTGGCTAATAATTATGTGAGTAGCTAATTTTCGCAATTCCTTGATCTATTTGTCCTGTAATTGACAAGTCCAACTTGTCCATACAAATACTGTTTTTAAATAATCTTAGTATTTGCTAATATCCCTTATTTTATGCACAAGAACTGACTATTTGCTTATTTAGTGCATGTGTTAGTACTAGCATTATAAGGTTTTGTGAGTGGTTAAAGACACATCTCCCTCTTAGGTCTACCCAAGCCTTAGCCTATTATGGTGACCTTAGGTGTTTTATGTTCCTAAACTATCATACTCAACTTAACTAGACCCTTTCAAGGTCCTTGTTGCCTGCACGTACAAGCTCACCCATATGCGAATATACACTTCATATGAGCTTCACAGTTTTGACCTCTACCAAACTTAACAATATAAGCTTCTTAAATAATCGTCAATACTTAAATCATATACTTGTTAAATTTATCAATAATTCAGCCACTTGATATACAAATATCATAGCCAAATTTATTTAACACATAAGCATACAAATTAAATAACCTTTACGTCATATAACTTTGTTTGCAAGCTCAATGTACTTATAATTTTATCTCAGTTTCAAGCCAAACTTAGGACCCCTTTTAGTAGTTTATGCTCAAGACCTATATTGATCATTTAACATATAAATAGCTCATATATAGGCTGATAATTAACAAAGCCCCATATGGTTTAAATGGCTAAATTAACTTTTACATAGGTCTCCATATGTCTGACCCTTTAATGTTTCTTAGACCTAGCCTTTTCCTTTTTCTCATTTGTTAACCTTCCACAACTAGCAAATAAATTAAGAGCAACAATTTTACTTATTTCCCGGCCTTCCTGATAAAACAAGATGGAAAGAAACCACAAGCGAATTCATTTTTTTTTTTCTACGCTTCACATACTTGGTTAAACTAATAAGCATACACGGAATTACTTTTAAACCATTATCCCAACAACTACAAGTTTGAATTAAACAGGAAATTGAGAGGTAATTGAACGTAGCTTACCTAGAAAGATTGAGCTCATATCCTAGCTCCTCTTGCTTAAACACATAATTTTAACCCCAAATGCTTGCTAATTTGTGTTTAATTTGAGTGGAACAAGCCAAGATTTAGTTTAGTTGGAGCTTTAGGGGGTTTGTTCATGATGGGAAGAGAGGTTTTGTGTGGCTAAATGAAAGAGAAGGTGACCGGGTCGAGTTAGTCACCACTCCATATTTTCACCTATATTTGACACGTAGCTAATGCCTTATGTGGCTTGTCTGTAAACTTGTGCATCATTGTGCAACTCATTAGAAACTATAGAACCAAATTTAGCATTTAGCAGCACCTAATTTCTTCACATAATTAATTACATAGCCGGTCCCATACTTTAAGGTATATTCAGTTTGATCCCAACTTCTCTAAAGGTTATACTTAAACCACTTATGAACAATCTAGTCATTACATAATTTCATGAAGATAAAGTGGGAATCATGAGATTCCATGATATCCTTAATATCATAGTTTTTTAGTCCTGTATCCAACAGTGAAATAAAAATAGGTCACTATGTGAAATGACAAAAATGCCTTTCTTAGCCCAACTTGTTTTAAATGACTGATTTCATCTCTTTTAAGCTACCGGATTATCTAATACCGAGACTTGGCTTGCAAATAAATTATTTAAAATGTTAATTTATTAAATTAACTAGTACATGATAATCTGAGCTTCCTGTAAGTACCTTGCTAATTAGACATATAGCTTCGAAGACTATTACAGAAATAACATAAAGTAATATTAAAATAAATTTATAATAACAACTTTACTCCTCAATCTTTTTCAATCATTAATTATAACGTTTACACTTTCACTAAAATCAATTTTGCTCTCTCTTACCTAATCCAAGCCCACCAAAACCAAAACCTCTCACCTAATCCGTTGCCATAGCCATCGTTGCTGTCATAATCCACTGAACCTAGCCCACTAGTGATGCTAAAACGAGAAGGTGAAGGTTGTTCTCTGGTGGCCCTATGGCTTGTCCGCCTCGATTCGCTACCCTATTCGCTTCTCAACCCAACTTAGCCAGCGTTGATTTGCTGCCCTGTTAGCCTTTCAACCTACTCAATTCGTGTGTCAAATCGTTGTCTCCTAGTCCACCTTGATTTGCTACTTTTGGTTCCCGGTATTAATGCGATGGTGATTGAAGAGATAATGAAAGTAAGCTTATCCTTACCAACATGTCAATTCCTAGAGTTGATCAAATTAATGATGGACAATGATGTGGTGTCATGATAAGTGTATTTTGTGATGGTCAAAATAGTTGACTTTTTAATAACTTTGACTACCAATTTCCATCATTTTGTGGCACCTTTCTTAGAATTTCTTGCTTTATTCCTTTATTATGCAGGTTGGATAAGATCTCGGATGCATCAAAATGAAGTAGGATTGAATGGAGCAAAAGTTAGTCATGCATGGGTCAAAGCGGGAAAAAGCTTGTGGCGACGTGTCACCAATGTTGTAGACTCTTTGCATGATTTTACCTTTTGGGCAATACATTTGATGCCTTGGCAATAGGGAACCACCAGTTCCCTTATTTTGACAACTTATCGCCAAAGCTTTCAAATTTTGTGGTTCCCTACTTCATTTGTTTGAATTCTAGATCTCTATTGGCTAGGAGATTTTATCCATTGAGTTAAGTGAAGACAAGACAAGTTTTCTGGCACATTTTGAGTTACAACTTCCCCAATAAGGGCTAGGTTTTTCATCTCATTCATCATATTCTTCTTTTTGGTTTTTCTTAGAGCCACCATTGGAAGAACTTGAAGAAGCTTGAGGTACTCTTGAGAAGTTAGGAAACTAGGACTTCAAGGGGGTTTTGATTCCTTTTTTCTCTTTCTTTATATTTTTCATGAGTTCTATGTTTTACATTTCTATGGATTTTCTTGGAATTGTTATGGAGTAGTGTTTTTGAACTCTTGAGGATGTAACCTTAACTCTTGCTATCTAATGTTATCTTGAGGTATTCTATGAAAATTGCCTTGCATTGCTTTTCTCTTGAGCTTCTTTTATATGTGTTTGATCACCTTATACATGTATTTCAATTTTTTTTTGTCTTGAAGAGGGAAAAGAGTGGTGGAAATAAAGAAGAGCATGGTAGGTGAGTTAAATTAGAGATAATCAAACCATCCATTAGGTGTAATTGAAGGGCTAGGCCTTAATCTAGCATAATTGAACTTGTGAGGTTTGAGAAAAACTCACAATTAAAGTATAGGTGAGTATGACTTTGTCTTGAAAAAGAGAGGTATTGATTTTAGATTCCCTACACCACACTAAGTAGCAATAACTATAGTTCTCAATTTAGCTTGGATAACAAGGCTAGGTGAGTTCATTCTACGGAGTGACTTAGTTATTAAGTTAATCAATTTTCAAGTTAGTTTAAGTTAGAGTAGTGAACATTCATTTTGACGTAGCATTTAGGTTGCATTTTTGCATCTTTATTTCTTCCTTATTCAAGCCCAACATCCAACATTTACTTTTAACTTCATTTAGAGTTTGAGTAGCTAGGTTTTGTTGTTCATTATGGAATTGCACTATCTCTTGGGACAAGACCCTTAATCACTACTTGCACACAATAAACCGTGCACTTGCAAGTGACTAGGGGATATAAATTTAAAAATTTTGTGCTCACAACATGCAGGCTATGAACAACAACCACCTTCTCTGGCTACTTTGGTTTCTTAAGGGAGAGGCTGCAGGAGAGCCTGATGTGGTGTGGTGGTTGTGGACGGGAATACCTTAAGTCATAGGCCTTTGGCATTGTGCCTTCTGCCTTGTCATCCACCGATAGACAAGCTTGTCGAATCTTACGTTTAATGGTTCTGTGGATGTTTAAGAGTTAGAATTAGTGATTGGAAAGGTTTTAGGATCAAAGTTGTTATTTTAAATTTATTTTAGTGTTATTTAATGCCATATTAATATCTTGTATCCGATTTAACACTTAAATTGCTGAAAATAACCCAATTAAGGTGTGCATAATAAGTGTCCATAGTTCAATAAGATAAAAGTAAACTTTTGGTACCCGTTTAAGATATGAAAATAAGATAAGAAACCCCTATAAAATTTAACCCAAAGTAAAAAATAACATATAAAATTTTACCATTTTCTTGATTTTTGCACCAAACTTAATTAATAGATATTTGATACAGGAGTATAATGAAAATGTATTTCATTCTTTTTGTGTAATTAATGAGTAGGTAGAGACCGGGGTGGGGAAAAACACGTTACCCCTCAAGGGAGAATGGACTAATGGAGTAGGGACCTTTTTGAGCAATCCCATTTCGATCCCTGACTTCTTCTTTCTTCCCCGTTTAAGGACCTATCCATTCCATAAAACATTATTGGCCATTGAGTATTTCATATATCTTACTTATTTTTTATTGAAAAGCAAAGTGAAATATCATAAAAAATTTAATAATTTTACAATCCTAAGATAATGTAAGAAAAGGAAAACAACCCAAACTACAAAAACTAACAAAACCATATCCTACGATGAAAGAAATACCGAATTCTCTAATTATCTTCTGTAACCATTTTTCTTTCGATGTCGTTAGTATGTCATGTCTAGATTTGTTGTCATGTTCGTGCTTAATTGATGAAACCTATGTAATGATACAATAGCAATTATACCAAGTAAGCCACATAAACGGCTAACGAAATTTCATCAAGGAAATTGATCAACTAGGAAGACAGAGTGAATCAGAACTAAGGGAACAAAATCAAAATGATTTGATAAATTATGCAGTGTAGGGAGAATTCTACTATTTTTGTGCATCTTTCACGAGTCGAGTAAATAGCACCTGTGGCTAGAGGTGAGCACAAGTTGGGTAGAATTATAGATTTACCTAACCCAATAGGGATAGATTGGGTTGAGTTAGGTAAAAATTGATCATGGTTTGCGGGTTAGTTCTATATTTGAAAAACTCATCGGGTTCTGGGTTAGTTTCGGTTCCGTATGGAACCAATCCAATAAAGAACTAAACCAATGTATATATTAATATATTATTATAAAATTTATACGTTTACATATATAATATTTATGATAAATATGAAATATTTTGCTTTTTCTCTTTCACAGGTGATCATTTAGAGTTTATAGGTGCAGTACTAAAATCACATATAGGTGAAATGAATGCTAAAAAAATGAAAGAAAATGTGTAACTCTTTTGAATTTTACTAAGTATATGTGTTTTGATGTGGATTCAATTCTGTATTATGCTGAATACTTTACAAACTAGTTATGGATGAATTTCAATGGAGTTTGGTATTGTTATAGTCTATGTGTATAAAAGAAAACTGAAAACTAGAATAAAAAAAGCCCAAAACCATGACTTTGGTTTTATTCAGTTCTCGATTCTTCGATTGGATAGGAAATTTGTGGAACCGATGCTTTTTTGGATTGGTTCGGTTTTGCCCTGGAACCAACCCAACCCATACCCTACTCAACCTTATTTTTGGTCTCCAATCTTTTATTATTGCACTTTCCATGTTCCAAATTTTTTACACTATTTACTTTTTAACAATTAATATATAATTTTTTATTTTCAACATTTTAGCATATAAATGAAAAAACTTTTATATATGAATGATATATCAAGACCTATAGTTTGTAGATATATTTTTTTAAAATTTTTTTCTAACAAATAATAATATAAATAAATTCAAGTTAAATTAGTGAAAAAAATCAAATGGAGCAAAGAAAGTGAAACGGATGGAGTACCATTTTGAACTTTAATATCAAAACCTTCCATAGAACATCCCTAACCTGGTTTAGTGTTCCATTTTTGACATTCCCTTAAGTTGAGGCATTAAGTTGGATAGCGAAAAAGTTGAAAACCTAGTTTTAACTCATGAATATTTTATTTTTATTTTAGAAACCTTGAAATTTTCTTATCTAACAATTAAATCACTATCTTCATAACATGCCATACTTACATTCTTCTCCAACCACCAACGTTCATGAAAAGTCTCCAATGGCTGGCCCAGTTTTGTAGTGTTAAGACCATATAACAATAACCCTATAGATTGAAGGCTTGATTTCACTTGGATTATTTTAATTTTTGGTTCGAATCAAATTTGGGTTTATGAAATTGTTCATAAACCCCTAACATTTATTTTTAAAATTAAATATTGTGCATATGAAATTGATGAAAAAGATTGGTTTATTTGTGTTCATCAACCTTAGGGGAACAAAACCCTTTTTTTTTTTTTGTCACTGTTTGGTGATGTTTTTTGTCACTAGGGAAGGGGAGAGAGAGTGTGTCAAGATCTTTATCCACCGCCATCTTCATACGCTACGCGATTTTATGTTATCTTCGTCTGCCACCTGGGTCAAGGATTTTGTTGTTCTTCTAGGAATTACAGTTTGCTCCCGTTGTTGCCTCCTCCAACTTGTACAACCTTTACACTACGGTCGCTGCCATAATTGATGTTGATGGCCCTAAATTTGAGCATAAAGACTGTCCGTTCACCATGCTACCTTTGTTGCATGGCGTTTGCATCCCGTTCATATTAGAACCCAGTTCCTACTTTCGAATAATGTCATCTATGATTAGGTCCATGTGGTCACTCTTTGATCATTGAATTTTCACCGATTTCTTTTTAAGTGTCGGTCATTCCAACCAATTCTTCGTCATAGGTTGCGCTACAAACACTGGACTCAGTGTAGAGGAGCAAACACCACATGGTGCTATCAAGGAGTGCGACACCCATGCTGAGAATCCCTTGAGGACAACCAGAGAGGCGATAGACGTTGAGGGGGACAATGCACATTTCTAAGTTTTCATAAGCATTGGTCTCCTGGTTAGATCGGAGCTAGAAGAGATCTCCTATGAGAACTTTAACATGGTTAATGAGGGCATCCTTGACGTAGGCGGCTGATAGAGATGACATGAAGATAGTCAAAGTGGTGGTCAAATTGGCCTTCGATGTCTTCTTGCTCGATGGCATGAAGATGGTCAAAGTGGCAGTTGCAAATTATGTGTGTTCGAAATCATAGAGGATAAAATCAAATTATAATTTTTCTTTAAAATATAAGGAGGAACTGGAGGCGTTTAGTGGCAGAGGACAATGGCTAGAAAGGGGTGTAAATGTAAGTGTGGCAGGTTATAGAGATAGTGGTTCGATTGTTAGATAGGAAAGTTTCAAGGTTTCTAAAATAAAGATAAAATGTTCATAGGTTAAAACTATATTTTCACTTTTTTCCTGTCCAACTTAATACCTTAAGTTAACAGAAAATTCAAAATAGAACACTTAAAAGATGTTACAGATGTTCTGTGTAAAGTTTGGAAGTTAGGGTCTAAAATGATAGAATAATAAAAGATTAGGAAACCATAGATGTAATTTACTCGCCACGAGGCTAAATAGCGGGCCTGTTCCTTTTCGGGCTATAAGTGCGTGTCTTGAACTTTGTACTGGGAAGTACCAACAGTTTCTGCGTGACAGAGATTTCCTACCCTTTTCCATTTCCCGCATATAGCCATTATCGACTGTCGGCAAAATGTTACAATGCAGAAGGATTCTACTAAGCAATTGGGATTTCAAAAAAATAACCTACATGTTCCTGTACTACTTGAGCTCAGCCACTTAAACTTAAGTCTGATCCTACTCGCATGGTTATGGGGAGATATGAGTATAATCAATCTTACTCGATTTTATTTATACTTCTTTCAAAATTAGAATATTTATATTTAAAATATAATTTTATTTTAACATAAAATTATAATTTAATATAAATTATCATATATTATTTTAATTTATAACTTTTTAGCTATTAATTAGTTGTAAATATACACATTTTTAAAAAAATATATATAATATAAAAAAAATTAAAAAATTAAACATATTCTTTAAATTGGTTGACAGATAGTACTAGCATACTCACGAAAAGAGTACTACATGAACCCGATTATTTGTAGGGAGGATCTGGAATTGCTAAACCTGGCTCAAACCTGACTTGTTGACACCTCTACTAAAGAAAATACCATATCGATCATCGGTCATTATAGGACCATGTGATTCACAAGGCTCCATTATCTAATCAATTGTTTGCAGTAACTGATAGTTAACACGGATCCTTACATTGTTCTTCCATTACTAATCACATGTAAATATGTTCAACTTTTTTTGCTTGCTTTCAAAATTAATTTGCTCAACATAGAGTTGTTACACAAAAAATAAGTATTAATTTCAAGAAACAAAACTAGATGAAGTTAATGTTTCACAAACGAAAATGTTTTCATGACAGTCCACAAATGTACACATATTTGAGTAAATGTGAAAAGTTTTCTAATTTTTTTAACTTCATAGGCACTCAAACTTTTTAAGAATACGGAAAATCTTATCATTTAAATTTTAAAAAATTTATGTTATAAAATACTTCCTCCGTCTTAGTTTACTTGAAACATATTCTTTTTTGGGATGTCCCAAAAGATTGAAACGTTTCCTCTTTTGGAAAAATTTAAACAATTAAATAATTCTTTTACACAAAACCCAATAAAGACTCTTTTTTTAATATCCACTTAATCTCTCACTGCACAAAACCCAAAAAAGAATATTTTTTTTAATTATTATTTAAACTTTTACTACATAAAAAATTAACACAAATTACATATACATTAATCTTCGTACCCAGAGAAATATTTCAACTTAATTAGGATGGAGGTAGTAGAAAATATTATTTTAGATGTTTTTCATTTTAATGCATGAGTTTTCTAAAATTTAAAAAATAAATTTGTTCACATCTTTAAAATATAATAAGCAATCAAACTTTTGTAAAAAAGCATTGAAAAAATAAAAAAGGTTTTTCACAACTAAATCCCAAATCATATTCTTACTTTCTATCAACTTCCTCGAAAAGAGCAATAAATGCGTACGGCTCTTTCTTTTGAAGAGAATAATGTTTATGTCCTATACAAAATACAATGGACCGAGAGCAACGGACCTTTATTTCTCTCTTTTTGCAGAGCTATAGAGGCTTTATTCATGGGCACATTTCCCACGCTTTTACCGTCTCTCAATATGTAAACATAGGGCAGTATGAGTCCGTCATCCTAATATCCCGTCACCCTCCCATTTTCTCCACACACATATATATCTTCCCAAAGCTAATTTTTAGAAATAAAGAAAATAGCTTGGTTCTTTTAGTCTTTTGGTTTTGGTATTTTCTTTTAGTGGAAGAACATCTAATGTCAACATTTTTTAAAGTGGTGACCTGATGATGGATCAAATGGTTTGACTAGTTCAACTAAATGGGCAAACTGTAATGCATATCAGCTTTCATCGATAAAATCTCTACACCCCACCAAGCGTGTCATATTATTGCTATCCAAAATATACATTACTTCCATATTTTTGTATACATAAATCATATAATAATAGTCTTGTATTTCATATTTCATAATAAAATAACACTGATTTTAATATGTGCATAGTTAATCATTCATATTTCAAAGTTAAAATCTTAAATATTTCAAAAACATGCACAAATAAAATATTAATATAGGTATAGTCATGCTCTTTTTATTTTATTTTTTAACTTTACAGTTTTGTGACAACTAATAAAATATCAACCGGAAACAATTGAGCCAACAGAGTTGCCAAGTCCACAAGATAGGAAAAAGTGCCAAACCCACTCAAATCCAATTTTATCCTGGTAGACTAAACTAAACAAATCAACAAGTCAACCAGATTTATCAAGTTTAACTAAATTTTGACCTAAATGGTTTTAATGGTATCATTTGGCTCGTTATATCTTTTGAGTCACAGTTAAACTGGTCCAACCAACTAAACATGGCCAAATTTAACAATACTAGGGTGAAAGACCCTTGACCTTCCCTCCCATTTTCGCAAGGGAGGACCGTAAGTATCTTTTGGTGTTATGGAATGTATAATGCTCCAACTTCGAAAGTCATTGGTTGATTGGTGCACTTAATAATCATTAAGATTCTATATGTAGTCTCACATTTATAAAATCAAGTATTTCCTAGTAATATTTTATGAATGTCTGGTTTTTATATTTTTATAAATATCTAATTTTATTCTATGATCTGATTTCATAAAATGTGAAATATGATAGTACCTGCTATAAATTATAAATGATTGAACACTGATGCGCACTCGATTGCCCTTATAGGGCTCTATATTATTGGCCGTCTTTACTAATCTTATATGTATCCTTTGTGGTTGGATTTTTTACTTACTGCTTAATCAACGAATGATTCGTATTACCCCGAAAAAAATTAGAAAATCTCTAGTCATCATAAACTTTAACGGAAAAAGAAGCTTTAAGCTTATAAATGTCCATATTGGTCGGACAAAATTCAAACCCAGATAAATTAGTAAACTCCATATTTTGTGCATATTTTCATGAGAAGTAAGAGGTGCTCAGCAATTTCTAAGCGTACGGCTCTTTTGGCAAAATGGCCTTTCTTTAGAGGACGATAATACATGTTATCTTCATGTCTTCACTCTTCGGTAGTGGAGCTAAATATATTATATTATAACTATATATTACTTGTTGAACAAAAACAGTATTTATCAACGGTAACTTATTTATTTATTTATTTTTTAAGTAATGGTCTAACCCATCTTCCAGCCTGTGTAAATTTACTTTCTTTCCGTTTTTAGTCCCTAAATTGTTCCATTTCAAGATCAAGCCTTGAGCGACAATATCAGGTTGGTGGTGGGGTCGACAGCTCCACAAAATTGAGGACTATAGCTTCCAAAGAGAAAAAATACCAGGACTTTCTCCAAGTTTTGTCTTTTACTTACCTTTTTGTGCTTAAATCAGTTTAAGTCCTTGAGCTAAGCAGTTGTTTTCCTTTCGATCCTTAAATTCTATTTATTTTCAATTTTAGTCCTTTTTGTGTCTTTATTAAGCCAATGTTAAAACTTACTGCCTATAGTATTTTTGTTTACTCTAATGATTCAACGCTTTACATTGACTTGCGGTAACATCACTTTTTGTGGGAAAGTTATTTCTATCCTTAGGATAAAACTTTGGTTAAGTATTGTTTGTCTTATTTTGGACATAACTTGGACTATCCTTAGATTTTGCATTGACTTTTTCAATTTAAACCTGCATTTTGTATCATTTTTTTTGCCTTTATTGTTTTTGCATGTCAATAATTAAACACTACTTTTGGTTGCTAAAATCTTACTCGTTACCCCATTCATCCCAAACTTCATTATATAGAGATTATACTATGATTTTTGGTCAACTCCAAATCTTAGTTTTTTTATTTTCATATAAAAGATTTTTGCATTAATGGTTAAACCCACTTTTAATTACAAGAACTTCAATCATCCCTCTCTTCATCCCCAAACTTTTACTTAATAATTATTTTACTATATTTACATTAAGCATTACCACAGATTGAACCGTCACAACGCTCGAGGCAGATGAATCTCATGCATACAAAGCTATAAAATTTTCTCATGCTTTTAATGCGTTTCAAAGATTGGCAATTATAGTTCATGAACTGTCCCCATTCATTTCATGACTTTATTCGGCGGACCCAAAAGAAAAAAAAAAAGAAAAGAAAGGAGAGGAAATGCATGTTAGAAAATATTCTCTTTTCAATATATTTAAAATGCTACTTTCCTGATTATCAAAAAACACTTTGTAATATGGAACTTGATTCTTCAACTTTTTTAGATGAAGTATAGCTATATAAATTTTTATTAAAATGTTAGATAATTTTTTTAATATTATTTTTCATATTTTTTTAACCTCAAGCCCCCGTATGGAGGCCTTTTTCACCTCCCAACTAAAATATGCAGGAAAAGCTCAAAGCCAATACAAGAAATAAAGGTGTAGGGAGTCCGCATTTTCACATACATATCTATTTTACCGAGCCTCTCTCCAAAACAATATTAGAGAAATTGCCTGAGATAGTAGAGTAGAATTGGTTTTGTCGGGTACGAATGGCACCAGCCAGATGATCAACGTACGAGATCTGCAGGGAATAAGTGAGCCAACCAATTGCACCCTAAATCATCATTAAGCTTAAACTAATTAGCACTAATTAAATCCATATGATCTCTAAAGTCCTTGGTGAACAAAAAAGTTGCATGCATGTGATTATAGCGATCACAGTTTACGGGTTAAGTTTGATTTCGACCGATGTTTGACAGCGAATTAAGATTGATTTATGGTGGACATGCTTAACTTAATCCATGGTTAGTCATCATTATCTGACCAAGCCACATTTTTTTAGTTACCGTCCTTCGTCTAGTAAATAGATTAATTTTCTTAAGGATTAGTGAGCTCTTCACGCCTTTTTTATTTGGTTGATAAAAGGACGTGATTCTCGCACTCCTCATTAAAGGTTAAAGTCTCTCTTCCCCTAGTCAAATTCAAAATCTCTTCCTTAGAATGATAATAGCTCTTTCAATGTAGGCTAGTTTGATGAGAAAATTTTATGAATGGTCCATAATATTTAGTCATTGTTTTATTTTAGTTTCTAATATATATATTGAATGTTTTGTTTTAGTCCTAAACCTATTAAAATATTTCATTTGAGTCCTAACTCTATTGAAAATGTTTCATTTTAATCCCAATTTAATAAAATTTGCTAACTCAAAGTATTTGTATGATAATAATTTTTTAAATCATAATTTAAACTATTTGGTATCTGTCTTACAATAAATTTAATCTGTATAATAATTTTTTATAGTTAATAAAAAATTCAAATTATATTCTTTTTTCTCTTTGTAAATTACACCTATTTCATTCAAAAAAAGAAAACTATTAATTTAAATTGTCTATTTACTATAAAAAAAATATTAAACTATTTAAATTTATTGGAAGACGGTTGCTAAATATTTAAATTAGAATTTCAAAAGTTTATGTCAGATAATTATTCTAAGTTAATAAATTTTATCTGGTGTGGAATCAAAATGAAATAATTTTAATAGGTTTAGGACCAAAACAAAATATTCAATAAGTTAGGAACTAAAAGAAAATAAGGACTAAAGATTAGGGACCATTTGTGCAATTTACTCCTAGTTTGACATATAACAATTTGTTTGCCAAGAAATACACCACCAAAGCAACCGGCCTTCCTTAACGATTAAGCCATGATTAATTCCTTTATGGATTCCATAAAAATGACATTCCCAAGATCTCCAACATGATCCAATCAAGGGACCACATAATTGGTTTGCAGTTAAGCTTAATTAGCTAAATTAATTAACATGTTCCTATCTCAAGAAATTAGAGTTTCTATTTGGTGTTTGGCTGGATATTTCCTCGAGAAGCTATACTTCAACTCTCCCCCTCGTGCAGCTAAATCCTTAAGTCTGAACATGTATTATTCCTTCACATGTTGTGTGGTACCATGATTGACCAAATCTAAACAAGTGGGGAAGCTTTTCAATCAACTGGATTAATTATTTAGTATATCATGTGACTAAGACTACGTATAGGGCTTTTTTAGGATGTGATAAATTAATAAAATCTCATATTGCATGTTGTCTCTTATTTCCAAGAATTGTGATGTATGTTAGTTATTTAATAAGGAAATCTATATGCTTATTGAAGCACGGAGGACATTAAACTGCAATTACAGTGTTAGGGGAATAATACATTTGATGGGATTCGATTTGGTTGGAGGCCCGGGGTGTCCAAGCTTTCAGCCATTTGGTTGAGTGCTATTATGTACTTTTAATGAACTTTTGAATGCCAAAATATATTTATGTGCTTTGCCGGAATTGAAAAAACAGGTCATTGAATAGACTCGGTCCGGTCTAACTGTTACCAAGTTATAGTTGGGTTTTTTTTTTATTTTTATTTAAGATATAGCCATAATTCTCATCACCAAGCTTGCACTTTTCTGTCTTGTTATTTTCCTTTATTGATAATTTCAATTTAGGCTGCCAAGCGCTAGTTGATTCCTTCTTGACGGGATTGCGTAGGAACTAGAACTGCTATAAAGCTTTTGCCTTTATTTTCTTTTTGGTAATCAGAAGCATGTATAAGTGTATACTTAAGATATAATAAGTTACATGAAAAGTTTGTGGGACAAGTTGCCTACTTCATGAAACATAAATAACATCAAGCTATATTCAAATAATTTTATTGGTGAGTTTGTGTGTAAAAGTGTCTATGCTGTGTCTCAAACCTAGGCTTTAATTGGAATGGTATCTTGCTTTTGATTTGGATAAGTGAAGACAAGACTTTGTCATTTTGATATTTGGATGAACTCAACTTGGTCATTTTGACTTTTGGATGAACTCGTGGTTTTTATCAACTATAAACACTTAACTAAGATTATAGACTTCCTATATGACCAACCTTAATGCAATTGGAAATAAGAAACAGTAAGATGATGAAGTGCTAGCTCATCCACATTAATTCTAGTTCCACGGGACTTCTAAACTTGCTTTGATTTGGCCGTTTCCATATGTCTAGAGTTATTTATACATTTTGGGCGAAATATTAAGAGATGGGCAACGACTACGTATATTGTTTGGACAAGTTTTTTGGGATCATCTAAAAATGGGAAGAAATTAGTTAATTGCCCTAATTCAAAATTGAAGAATTCTGGTTACATTATTACCATAGATTATTAGAGAGCTGGGAGAGGAAATTTTTTAGAATGAAGCGTGCAAATTTTTGTAATTTTTGTATCTCGCGGACAAAACCATAGACCTCAAGGTGAGAAGCAATTAATGAATCGCCTTTTGGATTATTGTTCCAAAACCACGTTTTGTTTTGTTTTTTTTTTTCTTTTTTACACATAATATAATACAAGACACACAACAAGAAAAATATCATTTACCAATGGATGAAACATATTAGTAAAAGCTAAACATCCGTTGATATAACATTTTGAGGGATGCTCCAACGGAAGAGCTTTCCGTTTGTAAAAATACCGTGGCCAGAGGGTTATAGCAACGGATGAGGTGTCCGTTGGAGTAGGGCTAAAAACCTATAGTAACGGATACTCTGTCATTAGTAAAAAAATATACAAACGGTTTTTTTCCATTAGTAGAAGTGGGCACGAGGCAACCATGGCATACCTGTACCAACAATTGTGTTTGTTAGTATATTATGGACATAGGGTAACCCAGACACCCCTATACCAACACTTACATTTTTCAGTACATCCGTTGCATTATTATTATTATTATTATTATTATTATTATTATTATTATTATTATTATTATTATTATATAATCGCAACATATTTCATAAAATTAATTTCATTAATAAAATGCTAAGTGAAATCAAAGTCATTACAACGAGTCTCATCCTTCAAATAATGTCTAACAACCATAAGTAGCACTAGAAACAAGTTTGTAGTTTTCAAACATCCATATATGACTATCATGTATACAAAAAAAACCTTTTATGCTAAAAAAAGCAAGATTGGGGCATTTGAAGCCTAACTAGCACAAAAAATAAGAAGTAGTTCGTCCTGCTTTTCCACCATTAATTCCTATAATATATATCCATCAGAAGTTGTTCATGCACCTGAAAAAATAAAAGCCAAGTAATTACTTTCAATCCATAGGAATCAACAATTGCCCAGAAGACATAATGGAAACAAGCCAAAAATCAAGAAAAGCATAAACAATACTAGAGCAAATTAAGGAAAATGTTATATATAAAAAAAATAGAATAGATTCAAAGGTAGAAAAGGGCAAAATATTGAGCCTACTAAAAAATCAATCTCTGCACTGGAAGTGATAGAAAATTGAAATACTAAATACAAGTGCTAGACGTGTATAGTAATGAAATGGAAAAAAAAAATGGTGGAGCAACACTTGGTAACTAGTAATACATATTCCATAAATGAGAAGTGGAGCAAATAATTTATATGAAATGCATGCTATTTGTATGGTTACTTCTATTTGATGATCTATGATTTCCAGCGTTAGGCAAAGTAGGAGAATTTTCAGGAGCACTGGAACTTCTGGGCACCTGTTATATGGATTGGTAGAAAACATAGATTTAATTACTTGAGTTTGGTATAACTTTATTGTACAATTTGACTAAATTTATAACTCATATTTAAAACAACATATCTCTTCATTTTGGGCCATGTTGGTAAAAGTCTCCAATGAAAAATCAGGACGTATCTGCTTAAAAACTATTACTAGGCAATCCATTGTCTTTTGTAATTGAGCAATTTGAGGATTAAGTTCTGAATTGTTTGTTCCGAAGGAGTTGTATCTCTGCTTGTTGAAATCTTTCCCAGGCATCTAACACGTCCATTTTTTTCAAGGCCTTTATATTCTGAGTACACATCCCCAACCTAAACATTGTTAATGGTTGCCTATTGTGTATTGCTAGATGCATTGATATCTAATTTCATTGCCTCCTACATCCATAAATAAATACGTGAAGTCATTGTTAATGTCATGGGAGAACCTGTACAAGTTAAAGATCATGAAATTATTTAGAAGCAACAAAATGCAAGTTATTAGTTTTAAAGTGATACCGCAAACTCAGCTCCCTCCGGAGTCACATAGTTTCCATTTTTTGTTGTATGAGTTTTGATATATATGTTAGCATGAGATGGCCGTACACTATTATTTCACTTTCCCTATGCACAACATTATATGTCAAAGTAAAACTGAAAAAAATTGAACAGGCAAATAAAAATATTACAAGGAATTGTATACGTACCTTAGCTTCATCTGTAAACCAATACTTGACAAGTGACTTAAATTGCCCTTCATCGACTCATGCATCATTCAAATTTGCAATAATTTGGTCCTTGATCAAACTAGGATCGAAGTGGTGAGACTTTAGGGTATTCTTCTAAGTCCTCCATTTGTCATTCAAGTCACTGATTACCCATCTTTTAGTTGATACATTTGACGATGGGTGAAATGAGAATTTTGTCTGTAAACGTAACAATTTCGTGGTCATAAATTTTGACTAATATGTATCTAATGCAAGTTAAAGAATATGCATATTAATTAGCACCTGTACAAGTTACCACATATCATCTTTATTTTTGGCTGGCATCCAACGTCAATCCTCATAATTAGTGGGTGTATAAAGAGCATTTCTAGCTAGAGTGCCGAGGAAACGAGTGAGTGTACCACCTTCATTACCAACTGGAATGCCATTTAAGTCTACCTCAACTTTTATTTTTTTTGTTAGGATCTAAAACTCCCACACATCAGCCATAACTGTAGCACCTCAAACTTTCTTCTAAGTAGTAGCTTGTTTAATAAAGGAATCATAATAAAGAATTAGAACTAAGACTTGATAAGAAAAAAAAATAAAAGTACAACTTGAGTAATAAATACCTTGAGATTCTGACTAGCCTTGCTCACTTTTATTTAATACAGCATCTGTAGGGTGTTGCTGAGTTTCAGCTTGTGAAGGTTCCTCAATTTGAGTTTTTGGAGCCTGCTGAATTTGATCAAGATCTTGTGACGAAGAACCAGTCCCTTGATCTACAGTTTTAATATTCAACCACTTATGCTTTGCCATTTTAGATATTGTATATTACTCCTTAAAACAAAAATCCCATCAATTACTTTGAAATTGTAACAACAGAAGCGAATTAAAAATATAGTTAAAAACTTTCATGTCCTAAGAAGCAAATGACTATTCTGAAATCACCATATCCTATTATTTTTTTTGGTCCTTTTTTGTTCGTTCTATTAATGCATTTTCGAGCCAAATGTAAATAAAAATAAACCCACAAGAAGATAATAAATTATTGCAGAGAATGGTTTTATAACTTCAAGATAAAAGTAGAAGGATACACCACTAATACAATATAACAAAGTGTTTCCTGACTTAAAAGGAAAACAAAAACATGATCATGCCACTAAGTTGGGAGTCTGTAACACCTAGTTTCATGAGAAGTCTTTACATATTCTGATATGAAAGGCAAGATGTTCAACAAACTGAAGATGCAAGAATATAACATTTGATAAAACCTAAATTTCATAGAAGAGAAAAGAATACACATACAACCTGAATTTCCTTTTGGGAAGTGTGGGTGGTGTAGGTGGATGGTTATCAAGCAAATCATCTACATCACCATATTCTACTCCATCCATATTCTTACTCCCCATCATTATTGGGCCTATGTCATGCAATAGCTCCATCATATCATGTCTGGTCCCCGTTTGTTCATCTAATAAATTATCCATAGTCGAAGTTCTTAATGGCCCTTCATGAGCAATTTATCTCTCATAATTTTTCATAAACCCTTGAGAAATCAAATGTTCGAACATTTCATCCTTGGATTGTTTGAATAAATTAAGACACCTCCTATAAGGACAAATAACTTTCCCATCTATAGGTGCCCCCTCAAAAGCAAAATTAAGAAAACCACGAAGACCATCTATGTATTCTTGACTGTTTCTAGGTCTGAGATACATCCAACTTCTGTCCATTATATATTTTCCCTAAAATGAAATTTTCCAAAATAAAATTTGCAAGTTAATAAGTATAAAGTAAACAAAGATTCATAATAACAACAAAAAAAAAAATGTGAGTTTGAAAGAAGTTGTTTACAAGTTTCTTAGTCTATGTTATTCTAGGGCAACTTTTATGGCTAGCTTCAAAGAAAAAGTTTGAAAGAAGTTGTTTACAGGTTTCTTAGTCTATAATCAATTTTGTTATGGTTCAAAGATGCTAAAATTGGTTATAAAACTGTAGAAACTATAGGATTAAAATTCCTGAAGTTTTGGTGCTATCGAAAGTACCAAACGAATGTGAGTTATGGACTTACCAGTTGACTTCTTTAACAAGTAAGCTTTTGGTATTGAAACTCTATGACATGATTTGTGTGTAAATTAGTGATATGGACGTGCTCTTTAATCCACATGTGTCTTGTTTTCCTGTGAAAATGAAGTGGTTTAATAATTTACAACTTATTGACACATGAGCTTAATAACATACATGAAGTTTAACTTTACATGTCAACCATGTTTATTTGGCTCTATTTTTTAACAAATTACTTCCTCCTTTTTTGTTTGTTTACGTCTTTTAGGTGTCCTTTTAATTTATAAACATTAGCATGCAAATTTTAGTTTTATAAACTTATATAGATTACCCATACAATTTTTATTTCTTTGCATGTAAAATTTCAGTATACAAATTTTCTAAGACTTTCTATTTAGCATTCCATATGTCCTATTTTACTTGGCCATTAAACACACCTAGTTCTTCAGGAATCAAATGGCAACAAAAGAAAAAGACTAAATCTAATAGAGTAATAGTCTAGTCAAATAAACAGAGAAAAACAAGTTGAGAACAATATTTGTTATCTTTATGAAAATACCAAAATGACAAGGTCTACCTAGTTGTCAATCAGGGAATGGATGTAACTGAAATAAAAATACATATCATATAAAATGATTCTAAAGAAAAAAAGAAAGAAAGAATGCTCATGTTTTAGTCAGGCCATAAGCATCCAAATCACAAGAGATTTCCACAAAACACAAAAAAATAAGTACCAAGTGATAACAAAGGCCTTAAATCATGTAAATCCACACTATGTAATTAATGGATATATTGGATAGAAAGTTTATGAGAAGTCAAACAATCATGTAAATCCACAATTTTTCACCATAAGAGATAGAAAGTTCGTGAGCAATCAAGTTAGAAACTACTCTAAGGAAAAGGTTGGACATGGAAATACAAATGGACAAGTAAATCTAAATAAGCCTTTCAAAGGAAAAACTTCTCTTCCATCTAAAGAAAGGAACCTGTGCAACTATCTTCATAAATGCACATGTTAGTTTATTAGATACCAAAATCTTCTATTGCCATTCACTACTTCTATTGTTTCCACAATTTTCCTATTGATTTATCCTAATTAAATGCATCTAGACATCAAATGCCCTATACAACCAAGTATAAAAATTAAATACAAACAAAATTTACTCTTACAGATATCACCTCCAGTGTTGAATAAGAGTAAATAAAAACTAACTTTTCATATATACAACCTTATGCCATTTAAACAAGGTAAATTTCAGGGGAGATACATACCCATAACAAATTGCAAAAAAAATTTCAGAAGCCAATTGAATTTTCTTGCATATTTGTTCCAACTATAACAGGGTTCTAATTGTATATGAATCACATGCTATTCCCAATGCAAAACAGAAATTGAAAGCAAGAAGACAATTCTGAAACCATGAATTCCTTCAAATTATGAAGAAAAACATAATAAAATTGAATGAAAAACTTACTCGATAAAATCTTGTTCTTTCTTTCTTGATGTACCAATACTTCACCGAGAGAAGCGTCTTCCACTGAGCGAAGCAATTGATTGGCAATGGCAAGAATTGGGAAGGTTCGATTATGTAAACATGGTAGTGACTATAAGAAAGAAAAAATTCGGCGTTGATAGTGAATACTAGTAGTGATCACGACCGAGTCAGGTAGCAGCGGCGGCGTGTGAATTGGGAGAAGTATTGTTAGCAGCATCAATAGCAATGTCGACGACTCTAGCCTGTGGCAACGAGACTGATGGTTGCCAATGTTGCTAGGAATTGGCAATTCGGCGTTGATCAGATGAGTACCAACAGTGATCAGGAGCGGGTCGGGTAGTAGCGGCGTAAGAATTCAGAAAGTTGTTGGTGACGATTGTGAGAATCGGTGATCAGGCGGCGATTGGAAGAAGTGTTTTTGGTGGCGTCAACGGTGACGGCAACGGCATAGGCCTGTGGCAACTATATTGCCGGTTGCTGACGTCGCTGGGAATTAGGACGGCTCCTGGGAGAAGAAAGGTCTCAACTCTGCAGACTACAGTGAGAAAGATTTGCGTGTGACCCTAAAAAGTTCTCATTACTTGGAGCGCCAATTTTTCTTTTTTTATTCCCCTTATTTTTATGAGGCCTATACCAATGGTTCAATAAAATTTGTTAGTAAAAGATAAGTGTATACCAATTGATCAGTGCTATCCATTAGAAAACTATCTATCCCTCTACCAAAGGATGTTTTCCCATGAGTATAGCATTTTACATTAGGATTCTACCAACACTTATTGCATCAATTGGTATATTCTTTCGTTGGTAAATGACATTTTTTTGTAGTGACATTATAAGATTTTAAAGAAGAATAAGGGCCACCTAATAAAAAAGTGAGTTTTTCTTGTCTGGAAAGACTTGAATCATAGTCATCAGATGAGAGACAACACTAACACACTTTAAAGTGGCAATTTAGGCCAAACCTTAAGTGTCAGAACCAAGTTGATTATTGATCTGATAATTAAAAGAAGTGATCAAGGCATAACCACTCTAGATGATAATTAAAAAAATTAACATAACCACTCTAGATGATAATTAAAAAAATTAAGTCCATTAGCTCTGATTTGCACCTAATCTAATCCTGCCATGAGTCATGACATGCTCTTACATGCGCAAAAGGCAAATAAACAAATGGAAAAATTAAGAAGATGGGGTAATGGGAGACAGGAGGGAGATCATGAAATTGAGGAGGATAATATTAATTTGTTTAACAGCACCGTGTAAAAAAAAACAAAAGAAAAAACAAACTCACAGAAATATACAATAATAATTTCCCTCGAGATGTTAAAAACAGCCCCCTCGAGAAACTAAGGGACTGAATTGAATAATAGGAGAAAATGGGGGATTGTCAACGGTCAAAGATTTGCATTACTGTGTGTGTCTCCCGCAGAGAGCACAGTCACACATTCTCTCGCCCAAATGCTCGAAGCCCACTTGGTGCCCTGGGCCCTACCTGCTCCGTCTCCCCCAATCTCTCCCTCCAGAATGCAAGGATGTCCCACGTTTTCTCCTTTTTAATTTACGGTCCCTGAATTGTAAAATTTTATTTTTTTCATGGGCCCGATTTGTAAAACCCGATGTCAGATAAATAGGCCTCCGCCTTTGGGCACGCGATACTTTGACTTCCTCCGCGTATGAGATTCTGGGTCACCAGAACAAACATGAAACTATTATCTTTTTCCTATGAAAAATATATGGTTCCACATTAAGTTATGTAAACATAAATTTTTCCCTCATTTTTTTTTAAAAATTGGTAGTAGATTGCAAGTTACAAGATTTAAAATATTTGCTAACCCCCCAATAAATCATTTCAAAATAGAAATAGACTCGATATAGAAAAGAAGAATAGTAAAACTTTTAACAGTTTTTCACTTTTTTTTTTTTCAGAATCTTGTTCACAACCTATTTGAATCTAAATTAGTAACTATTTTAACATAAATAATTTAGAAAAATATTTCCATTCTATTAATCATTTGTGTTATTTTTGGAATAAAGAACTAATGAAATGATTCTGTGGATGAAAAAAAAAATGAAGCGGACATGTGGAGTTAGCCTAATTAATCATAACTAAAGAAAGCCTAATGCGTTTGTGACAATCCATAACAATCACAATAACTTAATTAATATTTTATTAAATGTCACATAAAATACTCCATTTATTCTAATTTAGATGAAACTTATTCCTTTTTGGAATGTTCCAAAAAAGTTGAAATATTTCCTTTTTTAGAAAATTTTAAACAATCAATTTACCTTTTTACCACATTTAAACTCTTATTACACTAAACTCAATAAAGAATCTTTTTTAAATTTTCACTCAATCTTTTACTGCATAAAATCCCAAAAAAGAGTTTTTTTTAATTATTATTTAAACTCTTTCTACACAAAAAATAATATAAATTATATACACCTTAATCTCTGTACAGAGAAAAACATTTCACCTAAATTTGAACAAATGGAGTATTTCATAAGGCAATAATAATAATAATAACAATGATGATAATAATTATAAAAATTGACACATGTCAGTAGTGTAGTCATGTGGGTAGGGGCAAAGTGATGGCGTTGGAGTGGCATCAGCTTGGAAGCTGTTTAGCGAACAGGGTCTCTTTTAATAAAGCAGACGCCGGCGGGAGATGTTGCGTGACCTTTCGGTGTTTTGATCGGATTAATTTAGAGGTTATGTTTTTTCTAGGGTAAATGAAATCAATCATCTTGAAATTATTATTTATATTGAATATTCATCTTCAAATTATAAATTATTGTATTATTATCCTGTAATTATTGATAATACTGTAATATTCATATTTTACGATTGAACTAAATATTTAAATTAAATTGAAGGTTTAAGAAAATAATTCGATCATAAATATAAAATTAATATTGAAAGAAATTGTTTGATTTCTTCCCAAAATAAAGACTAAATTGTACTCATAAAGAGAAAAAATTAACAAATCAAATTTGCATTAGCTGTTAATTTTTTTTAAGAAATTAAATTTACTGATAAATAATTGTCACACAATTTAAATTTTTTATTTGTGGTTGAATTATCTTAAACCTTTAATTTTTTTTAAATGTTCAATTTAGTCACAAAAAACAAATGTTACAACTTTCTTTTTTTTTTTTGAAGCAGAAAGTACCTTGTTAATTAACCCTCAAGATAATGATATGTAGTAACTGTTTACTCGACAAACTTTTAGCAAACATTGGTAAGGAAAGCATTGTCGAATGTCAAATTGATAGGTACAAGGATACGCGACACCATGATAGTTTCAGGATAGCAAATTTTGCATTAAATTAACAGAACCTTAGTTTCTTCGCCGAGTTCCTTCTCATCGGCACAGTATCCTAAAATATTGAAATATTATCACTAATTTCTGGGATGATGATGCAACATTTTATAGGTTGATGGTGAATGTGCAATATAGCCTATAGTTTAGGGATGATTTGTGCCATTTTTCCTCATTTTCTAGAAGTAAATATTAATTCATGTAATACTTTCATTTCAACTTAATTCAAAATGAATTATTTTTATTTTTACATCTTTTTTACCTAAAACTAATTTTATTTAAAAACTAATATTATGTAAGTGTAATAATTCATTGAAAATATAACTTTCATAATCTTACTAAATTTTTATGATTTTTTTCTAGCTTTAGGCATTGAAAAAGAAAATTTTATTAAAATTTAATAATATCATAAAAATTTACTTTCAAATGGATTATTATATCTAAATAATATTAGTTTTTAAATGAAATTAGTTTGAGGAAAAAAATGTAAAAATAAAAATAAAATTTTTAGATTAATTGACTTAAATTAAAACAAATTAGTTGTATAAGACACAACAAAATCCATTTCAAATCATGGAACAAGGTTAGATTATCGTGGATGCACACGGGCGTGATGCAACATCTCAAGTTGAAACAAAAAGATGGTAACTATTAACAACAAATTTTGTATTGTTTTCAAACATGACACCCAGTTGACAACAAGCTAGCAGCTCTGTTTCTATGTTTTCAGCTACAAAACAAATGGAGAAGAAAAAGCCAAAATGCCTAGTTGCTTATGTTCCTTTTAATTTGGAAGACCTTATTCGTCATTACTCACACTAATATCCATCTTAATTAAATGATAATGTAAGAAAAGTAATGAGTACTTTTAAAAACGAACAGAAAATGGCAACGATACTTTCATCTCTTTTAATAATTTTTTTAAATTGTTTCTCACCGTCCCATTCTTTTTTAAATTATTTCTTGTTACAAAGATTAAAGTGTTTGTAATTTATATTTATATTTTTTATTTTTGAACAAAAATAAAAAAAAATTATTTTTAAGTTTTGTATAGTGAGAGTTTAAATGAAAATAGAAAGATAAATTGGATGTTTACAAGTTTCTAAAAAAGGAAACGAATTAACATTTTAGGAATAACAAAAAAAAAAAAAAAAGAAATATGGTTCATTATTTTTTAGACGGGTGGATTATATTATAATCTCCATGTTTTGTTCACCAGTTACAAGTGTTTATATTATAATTTCTTTACTTGCGTTAACATTACTAGATCTCTCTCATAAAATGATTTAGGATTCTTTTTTTTTTTTATTTTATACTTAAAGTAATTACAAGTACACTAGTTAGAATGAACTATATGAAAGTTAAGGGAAGAAGTATCTGCTGTGAAAAACCATGGAGCACTCTGGTTGTAATTTGACCATTTTTGGACTAGTGTATTTTGTTTTAATCAAAAGCAAACATAAAACAAAAGGGAAGAAAGATTGAGCCAGGTAGTATACCAGAAAGACCTACTCCCAAGAAACAATGATCATTGAGCATGAGCAAACGTTTCCACGTCTGGGTGTATTTACTGAATCAGATGAAGGACCAAGAAATCACAAAGAGCTGCAATTGCCTAAGAGCACTTAATTATAAGAGCAATAGCTTGTACCGAGAGATTTGAAATATCTAGAATAACACCCCTTAAAAGCATAAAGTCAAGCTTTCGAGGCAGAAGAGTAATGAGGGAGAAGACAACCATCCAAAAGTCATGTCACGGTTTCGAGGTTTGAGGGATGGCTTCTTGCCCTAGTTTTGGCCAAATTTGAGGCCCATCTTTTGGGTAGTTTCGTTTGGCAACTGCCTCACTCTCTTATCTAGCTAGTTAGATACATGTGGATTAGTGAAAATTTGATGAGATTTTTTCGGAAAGAAAAAAGTGTTAATTTTTCCCATGAAGTTTTTAAATATTAGTTGGGTCTCTGTTATTTTTTGTATACTTTTGCTTGGACCAATTTTCAGGTATTAGTCTGCCTCTAAATTCAAATATAAATGACTTTTACACGCATTACACATGTGTTGGGTAAATTTTGGGTAGTCCCCAACTTTATTGGTGTTGTCCCATTTTGGTCTCAAATGTTTAAATCATCGAGTTTCGCCCCCCCATGTTTTAGAAATGCCTTGCTTTGTTCATTTTTCTTACCGGTCTTGCTAGAAGTGCTGTAAAATATCATGCAATTACTGGTTTAATACAAAGTAGCAATTTTATTTCCATATATGTAAGCGTGGGAAAATTTTTAAACAGAGTAGGCAGAGAAAATGAAAATTTTCTATATAGTTTGTTAAGGTTGTCAACTATATATAGCTAAGAGACTTTAATTGCTCAAAGCCCGATAATTGTGGAGGTTTAACTTTTTTGTACCCTTTTCTTTCTTAATTAAGTCCAGATGACCCAGAAGTGGCTGATAAGCACCATATATATTTTTATTTTTGTGAGTCATTCAGCAGAATTTATCAAGAAATAAATAACTAAGATCAAATGTTTTCGAAACATAAAAAATGTGGGAGATGAGGGGTTCAAACCTTGACCTCATCATTTCCCCATATAATACTTTAATGCTGGTTTGTGTGCTTTCCAGGTACTAAAAAAGGGGCATCCCCTACTTGACTTAAATATGAGTATTTTTTAACTGTTATACCCTATATAAATTCTTTTGATTACAAAAAAAATAAGAAGAAAAGAAAAATCATGGATGAAAACAAGACGATTTGAAGGTTGGCGTCCAAAACATGCGGACAATTATAGATTGAGGACCGTGCACATAGTTTACCTCTATTTTCCTCATGATGAGGAGTAGCCAGGAAAATAAGGCTTCAGGTGTTGCTCAGTTGCATATTTATATTCTTAATACAAGCGAAATTGCAAGGTCAAATATTAGAATAAAATTTGGCTTTTATTGTTTTATTGTTGAGTAATATTTACAAAAACTGTATTTAAGGTTTATGAGTAAAAACATAGTTTGCCTCTTTTCTCTTTCAGATATCTACATTTATCGCGGAATACTTAAAAATATTGTTACTTGACTTCAAATATTTATGATATTATGGACATAACAGAAAAATAGCATCTGATATAATTACAGTTCTTATCCATGTTTTTTCATAAAATAGTTTTACTTACTGATATAAAAAAATAAATGTTGTGTGTATGTATTTTTTTTTTTTATTTTTTTACGTTGGATGCTATTTTTTAACAGTAAAATTAAAATTTCCATAGTTCAATTTTTTTTTTCTAAAATTTCATTCTTTTTTCTCAATTAATATAAAATTAAAATATTTATCAAATATTTTTTCTGCTTTATTTCCAAAACATAAAAAGAAACACACATAAATTAGCTAAGAATTTTTGTAAGCTTTTATTATTCTACGTGAAAAAATAATTTCATTTCTTCAATTAGCTAAGAAATAAGCAATTTCCCTACCATTTTTTTTAAAGAAAGTTGCGCTATACATGAGAATACATATACAAGATGATCATTTCCTTGGCAAGTATACATTTCACCTACTTTACCAAACAAATACTCCCTCACAATCTAAAGCCAAGATTGTTTAGAAATTCACATTGAACACTAAGATTATGCGTTGAATTAATATTTATGCAAGTCAAATCAAAATTTGTTTATTGTTGCTAAAAAGTACAAGTCAAATCGACATATACATAACTTCATCATAAAAACCTCTACAACATTTCTCAATTTGGTGACAATTAGACAATTTTGTGTGCAAGTCTTCGGCATGCTAACTACAAAATTTGACATCTCCAACATAGATTACTTGCTCTGATTTACTTAGTTCCCTTTGCCATAAAATCAGATGGCTAGCCGCTTGACAAAACGATCTGCAAAGTCAAAAAGAAAATTTCAGTTATTTGTCTATTCTCAATCTCAAATCCCAAAACATGGCTGTCGTGGTTTGGCTGGCCACTTGTGTTTAGGTTATTTTTATTTTTCAACTTTATTAGCCTGTTGCCCTTTTCATGTATACACATATAAGACATGTGTGTTACATATATACATCAATCCGCAACGTGAGTAACTTGAAATAATATTCTTACTTTTATATATATTTGGTTTGTTATATTGGTCAGATTTTGGTATTGGATGGGCCTAAATGATCAAAAAGAAAATAATGAGGAAAACAAACACAAACATAAATAGAAAGTAGGATAATCATGAAATTGGAGAGGAGATTAGAGCGATTAAAGAGAATCATGAAAATTTGTTACCTACGAAATGATCACCAACTAGTTTTTAACATTTTCAACTTTTTCCAACTGCTATGCTAATATAATTCGGTAAGGGTGAACATAGATTGGATAAACATGAAATTCAACTTAAATCGCCCATATTAGGTTGGATTGGGTTACATAGAAATAGATCATTGTTCATAGGTTGATTCCAAACCTGAAAAAAATTATTGGTTTTTAGGTTAATTTCGATTTCATGTTAACCAATCCGAAGTGAAATCAAAGCTAAGGTGTATGTATAAATATATAATAAAAATTATGATATTACTACATTACTTATATGTTTATGTATGAAAATTTATATTTAAAATATACATTATAAATTATGAGATTGTTAAAATGTTCATATACTAAGAACATGTATATCTAAACATGGATTAAATTATGTATTATGTTTAATATTTTTTAAACTGATTGTGGTTTGAATTTTATTAGATTATAAAGTTATTAATTTTTATATTTATATGTGATAGAAACCGAAAAATCTCAAGAACCAAAAAAAAAAATCATACTCATGATTCTAGTTTAATTTAATTATTAGATTGAATAGAGTTTTTTTTTTAAAACATCATTATTTCATGCTAATTCAATTCTAATAAAGAACCGAACCAACCTTTCCACCAAATTCTAGAATATATTCGAAACATTTTATAGGTTAACCGTAAATGTGCGATATGAAGCACAATTTGAAGGTAATAAAAGACTTTATCCCAAAAACTTTCTTCGGCAAAATTAAACTACGTGAAGGCACTAGACTCTCATTCGCCCACGTGGCTCAATAAAAATTGGATGCCAGCTGGCAGCTCCCACGTGAAACTGTCCAACGAGAAATACGGGAACTCCCGGTGGTATCGAGGAGTAATTGAGCCATTATCTCGCGACGTGGGTCGAGGAAAACGCCGTTTTCTGTTACCGGGAAATGCAAGTAAAGTACGCCTACAACCACCCCTGCCTGCCGGTATTTTGTAGGACATCCGTGGTACAAGCTCGCCTGAAATCGGTGAAAAAATCGGTCAATTACTGCGTGTCTACGGAAGACTACCGGTCAACCCCCACCCCTTTTCACTGGATATCGCCGGTTGGCGTTTGTACTGTTTCGATCCTCTACTCCACGCGTAGGGAAAAGAGGAAGAAGGGAAAGCTACTCCTACTGTCCTACAAACTATTTCACAAACGTGGAAGAAATTTGTTTCTCAAATAATTGGCTATCCATTGCGTTAAAAATTACTGCTAGTTGTAACTTATAGGGTCACTTTGACTATAGACCAATTAGCACTTTCAAAGTCAAATGTTTTGGTTTGATATTACAATTTAGGCCTTATGAATAATGGTAGATGTGAGAGATAATAATTGATGCACAATTGTATATAATAACTACTTACATTTAGGCTGTTTAAAAATGACTATTTAATATCTAAATTTGTAAAATTTACTTTTAAAAAAAAAAATTTATTGGCGTAAAGTTGTCCATTTGTGTGCATTTCTTTGGCGGGGTTAAATAACTCTAAATTGTATGATGTCCAATATGGAGGAATTTGACAGCCATGCAAGCTCATACTAAATGGTCTATTCATTTAATTTAAGTTAAATTAATTAAAAATAATTTATTTTTATTTTTATGATATTTTATTTTAAAATCAATATTGTTTAAAAGCTAGTACTGTGTAGATGTAACAACCCATTAAATAACATTTTTTCATAGTATAATTCAATTTTTATGAGTTATTTTTACTTACTCAACCTAAAAAGGGAAAATTTAATATATATTCATTTTTTATATTATTCAGTGGGTTGCTCCACATTTATAGTATTAGTTTTCAAATATTAGTTCCAGAAAAAAAATTGTAAAGACATTTTAGATGAATATAACTTTCTTAAGTAGAATGGATTAATCTAATTTAAGTTTAAACAAATTTAGTCATATTTCAACCTTGAAAGAAAGATAAAAGGTTTTTCCTTTAAACTTTGTTTAATAAAAAAAAGTGGTTTTTGAGTCTTAAAAAATAAAAGTGGTTTTTGAGAAAAGAAAGTCGAACATTTCTCCAATGAGAACAGGCCAAGTGTGATGTAGGTGGAGGGGGGGCTGCCTGGTGAAGTACTGGAAGGCAGCCAATGAGAACTTCGAGGGAAGTCATTTCAGAGTAGAATTTTTCATGTCCCATCTTTTTCCTTTACCTCTATTTGACAAAAAAAAATTATAAAAAGTTTTGCAAGGATAATGTGTTGTTCAAATAAGGAAAAAAATATATAACTTGGATTAGTAGTATAATTTTTTGAAAAAAAAAATTGTTATTCCTTTAATGCCCTTCTTGTTCTTCTCTCTTTCCAATCCCAAGATACAGCACAACTGCCAGCTTCATCCTCTCTCTATATAAACCCGCCCCCTCCTTATTTTCCCACACCCCTCAACAAACCCAAAGCCTAGCCCCGGAGCTCTTTCTCTCTGATTCTTCTCTGCCGCCTTAAAAAATTAAAAAAAAAAAAAAAGAGTACAAAAAAAAAAAAAAAGCCATGCCAGAGGCACCAAAGAGCAGCCACTATAACCTTGAAGAGAACAACAGAAAGGTGCTCCAGTACATTGAGGATGTGACTTCCAGGGCTGATGAGGTTCAGAAGCAAGTTCTTGAGCAGATCCTGTCTCGCAATGCCCATGTTGAGTACCTGCAAAGGCGTGGCCTTAATGGCAAAACTGCCAGAGAAGCCTTCAAGAGGAACTTACCAGTCATCACCTATGAAGATATCCAGCCTGACATCGACCGTATTGCCGAGGGAGATTCCTCTCCCATCCTCTGTTCCAAGCCCATTTCTGAGTTCTTGACAAGGTAAGCGATGGCTTTTACACTTGCCCTTGATTCGTCTGATGGTTTGGCTAAATGGGTTGTTTTTACTTGTTGTTGGGTCGGGGGAAAGTTTCTTGGCTTTGGCCAGTTTGACTGAACTGACTTGTGTTTTTTGTTGTGTTGGAATTTGTGTAGTTCTGGCACATCAGGTGGGGAGAGGAAACTGATGCCAACAATAGAGGAGGAGCTAGAGAGAAGGTCACTTCTCTACAGCCTGTTGATGCCTGTGATGAGCCAGTTTGTTCCTGGGCTTGAGAAGGGCAAAGGAATGTACTTTCTGTTCATAAAATCAGAGGCCAAAACACCTGGTGGTCTTGTGGCTCGCCCGGTTCTGACCAGCTACTACAAAAGCTCCCATTTCAAAGACAGACCTTATGACCCCTACACAAACTACACTAGCCCAAATGAGACCATCCTATGCCCTGATTCCTACCAAAGCATGTACTCCCAGCTCCTCTGCGGCCTCTGCTTCCACAAGGAGGTCCTTCGGGTGGGAGCTGTTTTCGCCTCGGGGTTCATCCGGGCCATCCGGTTCCTTGAGAAGCACTGGCCTATGCTCTGCAATGACATAAGAACTGGCACAATTGATGCCAGGATCACTGACCAATCTGTGAGGGAAGCTGTGATGAAGATTCTGAAACCAGACCCCAAGCTTGCTGACTTTGTTGAGGGGGAGTGCAGGAAGGAGTCTTGGCAAGGGATCATAACAAGGCTGTGGCCCAACACAAGATATGTGGATGTGATTGTGACTGGGACCATGTCACAGTACATCCAAACTCTTGATTGCTACAGCAACGGCCTCCCACTTGTTTGCACCATGTATGCTTCATCCGAGTGCTACTTTGGGGTCAACCTCAACCCTCTTTGCAAACCAAGTGAAGTCTCCTACACCCTAATCCCTTCCATGGCTTACTTTGAGTTCTTGCCAGTTCAAAGAAACAATGGGGTCACCAACAACTCCATTTCTGTCCCCAAATCTGTCAATGAGAAGGAGCAGCAAGAGTTGGTTGAGCTTGTTGATGTGAAGCTTGGCCAGGAGTATGAACTTGTGGTCACCACTCATGCAGGTAGCTACCTAGTGCTGTTGATTTCAAAATATTTTTTTATTTTGTGTCAGATCATGAAGATTGTGACTTTTGTGGAGCACTTCATTTGGTTTTTTTGCCAGGACTTTACCGGTACCGGGTTGGTGATGTGTTGAGGGTGGCTGGATTCAAGAACAAGGCACCCCAATTCAACTTCATTTGCAGGAAAAATGTGGTCTTGAGCATTGACTCAGACAAGACTGATGAGGTTGAGCTACAGAATGCTGTGAAGAATGCGGAGAGCCATCTCTTGCCATTTGATGCAGCTTTGCCAGAGTACACAAGCTATGCAGACACCAAATCCATTCCGGGCCACTATGTGCTCTTCTGGGAGCTAAGGCTCTCTGGCTCAACCCCAATTCCTCCATCTGTGTTCGAGGACTGTTGCTTGACCATTGAAGAGTCCCTCAACAGCGTCTACAGACAAGGCCGGGTCAGTGACAAGTCCATCGGGCCTCTAGAGATCAAGATTGTTGAGGCAGGGACTTTTGACAAGTTGATGGACTATGCCATAAGCTTGGGTGCATCAATTAACCAGTATAAGACACCAAGATGTGTGAAATTTGCACCCATTGTTGAGCTCCTCAACTCAAGGGTCGTGTCAAGTTATTTCAGTCCCAAGTGCCCCAAATGGGTCCCTGGACACAAGCAATGGGGCAGCAACAACTGAATTGAAAGTGGCGGTCCGTCCAAGCTCTTTATGGAGGTTCTTACAAGAACTGTTTCCATGGCCAATCTTAGGGAAGAAGACAATCTTGATCCTTTTTAGGTTAATTAACCCCTACCCTCCAATGTTCTTATGTTCCTTCTCTCTCTCTCTCTCTCTTTAATCTTTTCCTTTTTCTATTCGAGGGGTTGTTTAGTTATGCATAGTCTATAGAGACTTCTCAAGTAGCTCTGTACAAAATTGTTAATCTTTCAAGGAAAGCTCTTTTTTAACGTTTCACGTTTTAATTACAGACAAAAAGTTTTATAATTAAAATCAAGCCGCTAAAATTAAAAGCTAGACACTACCATTAAAGAGTTTTTTCAAAATATTAATACAAACGGTTAATACTAATACTAAACTTATGCACGAATCTTGTATGCTATTTCTTGTCAATTAAAACCAATTATGTGGATCACTGTTTTGTAAAAATGTTACCGGAATCTGATTCCTAATCCCAGCCAGGATTCCTGCTCACTGAAACTTCATGGGTCATTATTAAAGAAAAATATTGCAACAAAAAAGAAAAAGACAGCTACCACCAACACCCATCCCTTTCTATTATTTTCAAGAAAAGCACACCAACTTTTCCTACTGTTATTTGATAATTAAAAGTTAGCAATTGTAAATTACTTGAATGACACTGAATTTGCAGGTGGACCAATAAACTGGTTTCCTTGTCTGCAGAATAAAGCTACATGTTCAGTAATCAATTAATATATTTTCATCTTTATTAAAACTGTACTTATCACGATGGGAACTTCTTAATCCAAGGAAGAAATGTCACAAAAGCCACTATCGCATTTTTTTTTTTTTAATTTTGTTTCCCATCAAATTGTTACTATTATAATTAATTTTCTTTCTTTCTTTCTTTCTTTCTTTTTTTTTTTTGCAAATTGAGCCTCAAAAAAGAACTTAAAAAAAAAAAACCTGAGCCTTAAATTTTTCTTTCTACTTGCTTCCTTTTGAGGAAACGGTTATCATTTACTACGGCAACACGTTTGATGTATCTATAAGAAAATATTATCTATAAAACAAAAAAAAAAACTGTTTTTGGTTTCTTACAGGTTACCTAGGAATATTACACTTACCCCTATATTGGTAAGTATACATTTATTCCACCTTTTTTAATACTGGCATTCAACTGTCGATCAAGTAACAGTCACCGTATCTGAACTTAAACTAGTATTACAGTTACACTTATAGATTTGAAATTTTCCTCTTGCTCTTTTTTTTTGACACTATTTCATAAGAGTTTCTGAAATTCTAATTCACATTGTCTGGTGACTATGTTACAATAATTTCAAGTTATTTAATATTTTTTAAAAAATTAATTAACATTTAGAAACATTATTTTACTTTTACATAAAGAAAAAATTGATCATTCAAAATATTCATTAATTGAAAAAAATATTGTACAAGTTGAAAAATATAATCCAATAATTTTCCATTTTCTAGAAGACAAATACAAGATAGTTTAAATTAATATTTTGGAAGCTATTGTAGGACAATAACAAAAAGGAAAAGAAGTGAGGAAAGAATAGATTTTCATGATATAATTGTGTTATCACTGACGACTGACTAACAAAATTAAAGAAGCAACGAGTAGGTTTATATTTCCAAGTGTCAGGATAAGTGTAATATCACCGAAAGGTTCATGGATTAAGTTTATATTTCCAAATTTTTTTGTTTTTAGCCACATTTAGAGGTACAGTTACACAACAATCCACAAACTAGTGACCAAAGTTGCTGGAAGGAGAAAACAAAACAATTAATTATGTACTCATATGGAGCCAGCTCTGTTTGCAGGCAGCCATTAAAAATACCCAGGAATTCAGGGCTCAGGCTTAGGAGTCAAGATTGAGCTCCAATAAAAGGAAAAGGGGTTGTTGGCAAGTGCAGGGAAAAAAAAACCTCTGTTTTGCGGTGGCAGTACGGTTGAGGTGGAAGCAGAGGCTGTTCCCTCTGATAAGGCCACTGTCTGCTAAAACAAACAAAAACAGTTTCTCTTTGTTTTCCCCTTTCTTTTTTTTTTTTTTCCTTTTTATCTTTTGGGTTGCAAAAGAAGAATATTTTTTAACCCTTTGCATAATTCTGAAGTTACAGACCTTCTGGGAAACAAGATAAAGATTCCTGCAAAGAGCTGCTTCGCATGGTGATTGAAGAATGGCCAAGCGAATGAAGGTAAATATGAATTATTCACTACTTAATTGACTGCTTTCACTGGGAAAAAAAAGGAAAAAAAAAAAAGAAAAAGAAAAATTTTTGTTTGTCCATAGAATTGAACCTCAGAAGGAAAAGCGTAACTTAATGCATTTGACACCTATCTTGGTGCAATTTAGTTTTGCATAAATTTTTGTAAACTTGGTGAATTACACCCTATCCCCAAAGTTTGGGGACCTATTCTTACCTCTTTATTTTTGTTAATACTAACTGAGAGAAAGGCTGTCTTGCATTCACAAAGAAAAACGTTTATATAATTTGAAATATTTATTAATTATCATAAAATTATTGTTTAAATTAAATTTACTAAAATAACATTACAAATAGTTTGAATTAGAATTTTAAAAGTTGATGTTAAATAGTGTAAAAAAAAAAGTTAGAGGGCAAAAATATGTTTCTAAACTAAAGTTTGGTTCTAATTATCTTTTCATCCCTCAAGTCTGGATACCTTCTCTTATAGCCACTCTTCTTCAACAACACGCACAAACATTCTCTTGCGTTTAAAAAAGGGAAAAATTGATAATTTAAACCATTTATTAACTGTAAAAAAACATTTACTAAAATTAGTTGTCAAACATTTTAAATTTGAATTTTGAAAGTTAATGTGAGATAGTGTAAAAAAGAGTATGGAGTAAGAATCTGCTTCTAAAGAATCTGTTTCTAAACCTAAGGGAAATATGTAATTAAGACTAAACATTAGTGTTCCAAGTGTAGTTATTTCTTTTGTGTAGTTACCTGTACCTTTCTCTTTTTACTATTTTGGTTTCAGAAGGGGACAGAGGGACAGCAATTGTAGTCAGCCAGATGTATTACAAAAACCCAGCAAAAACAAGAGACAATTTCATTGTATGTTTTTCAGTCTGCTTTTAGATAAAACTGACATCTTTGTTAAAGGAGGATAGGGCCTTCTGCACCATTCTGGTGTTCTGCAGGATACTGTTTCCATATCCTTGGTGTCTATTCTTGGTCCTGTTCTTCTGTTTAATGATTATCTCATTTCTGTGATAATAATAGGAGTGGTTGGTAACGGTTCCATTTTATTTGTAAATTAATCAGTTGACCCTAGTCAACATGATCACCCCAAGCTGTTGTCAGTATTAAGATTTGTGTTTCCTTGTTTAATTGGAAAATTTGAACGAAGGAAAACAAAAATTTTTAGTTTTTCTTTTAACTAAGTGATGTTACATGAATTAATGCATATATAATTGTTGTGTGTGTGTGTGTGTCCATATTCATATATAGAGAGAAAATTATTAACCAGAAAACAACTATTAAAGGGGCTAACAAAAGATCATTCAAATCTGTTATCCTACTAGCATTACAAAAGTGGGAATACTAGTCCCTCTTGTATCATCAAACAACAATTAATTAAAAAAGGAGACCGTGAGTGAGCAAGTTAATTACATTCTCTTAGTGTGTAATATCCCATTTGGCAAGCAAATTTGTTGCTTGGTTATCCTCCTTCAAATGTATCTTAGAAGTTTTTTTTAAGCACTCAAAAGAAACATAAAAGTTAAGAGAGCAATAATATAGCAAATTGATGAGCTAGTAAAACCTTAAGCTTAGGAACCATTATCATTGAGCAACACCATAGGAAATGTGATAGGTCATTGACTTGCCAGGCAAGGCAAGAACTGTTTGAGCTTAAGCTCAAAGAGTCACCTACCATTTGAAAAGTATGTGAGCAATCAATAAAGATAGTTAATGAATATATCTGCATAATGGAGACAAGAGATATAGCTCTTTGAATTGCGTGGAGTTTTGCTTTCAAAATAGATTCACAGTGTGGGATAATAATACAGCGTTATAGTCTTAGGGGTGCAATGATGCCTAACCATACTTAGGTTACGGCACCAAACCTAGATGATCTATTCCATGCACCAACATGACAAAGATTTCCAGCTAAATATTAGGATTTTGATCCTTATTATAACCCTAATTATGACACAAAGTAAAAGGTAAATTAAACTGAAAGTACAATAGCCTAAATTAGTAGTCATTGGCCATACCAAGTTGAAGACAAAGATCATCTCATTTGGTAATTAGAGATTGAACATGAAATGGGACATTGTAGAATATGCATTCATTGCGACTCATCCAAAATGATCCATAAAATTGAAACTAGAAAATGGAGCTAGTTACTCGAGTAATATTTTTTATTAGCAAGAGCCATAACAAGCCAAACCTTGAAAGAAGTATACATCATGGTATAAAGCCAAGAGCAAAAGGTACCCCAGATGTCTTGGGAATCTAGACACTCCAAAAGGTACAACAAACATTGTTTCTAGAGTACTCTGACAACAAGAGTAGAGAAGGTTTATCAGCTCGCATGAGTAGCCAAATTGGTTTCTATTGGTAGAGCATTTGATAAAGATTTTCATTAAAACACCTTAAACTTTTTGGGTACCTGAGAAGCCTAAATAAAATTCAAGATAGTAAACAACTTTAGGCGGAAGGGTGGAGTAGATAATTGCCCACAAAATTTAGAAAACCTGTCGGATTTTTTCTAAATTCCAAATTATAAGCTTGCTCAATAGTGAAAAATATCCGAGTCAATACCAAGTTATTAGTGGCTGGTGTTACGACTCTTCAAAAATTCAGGTCATGATTGCTAAGGTAACTTTGGTTATTTTAGTAATTTAATATGTTCAAAATATTTAATGCAAGCAAATTCTTAGTTTGATAAAATATAATAGCTTAAAAAGGGACAAAAATTGATCATTTAAGTAAATCGAACCAAGAAAGGCATTTTAATTATTTCATATAGTGACCCATTTTTATTTCATGATTGGGTAGAGGATGGAAAAATATTGAATTTAAGGTATTACGGTTTTTTGTGATTCTCGCTCTATCATTGTGAAATTGTGAATTGACTAGATTGTGTATAGGTGGTTTATGTGTAACCTTCAGAAGTGTTGGGTATACATTTCACATCTGTTAAAGATGAGGACTGGCCGTGTAATTAAGGTGAAGGCGCCCCATAATGCTGGTTTTGGTCTTAAAATTTTTATTTGGTTACAGAGAAGTCCCCAACGTATTACTGAATACAAAAAAAAAAAAAACCAGCTGCATGACACATACGTTGCATGCCAAAGTTGACTTAGTTCTTTTATTTATTCATTGTCTTCTTCATCCATCTCCTGCTACCACCCGAGAGTCTCCTTCCATCTCCTTCAAACCACCATAACCGCACCATCCAAGCTCCAATCCACTAAATTAATCACAAATTCAAGGAAATTTTGGGGAAAAAGCTGGATTTCTTGCATAAAGAGTTAAGTTTTGAGCTCATTTTTGGTAAGCAAGTAAATAATTATTTTTCCCTTAATTTCCTGGTTTATTTTGTTGGTGAAGAGGCTGATTTGATGATTAAATTGGTTCCAAGCTTGTTGGTTGAGAGAATTAAGCATGAAAGCTTGAATCAAGCAAGTAATTTATAGGAACCTTGGCTAAGTTTTATTTCCTTAGTTGCTTCGGCTAGGAAAAGTTATAAAATTGGGAAAAAGGGTATTTTTGTTATTTAATTATTAGTTTTGTTAAACTAGCAATAAGAAATCAAAGAGGACTAAGAAATAGTTTTTTTTATGTATTTGTTGAGTAAATGGCTTGTTATTCCTAACCACTTAAACCATAAGAAATGTTGTAATATTGTCCTAATTATGGTTTATTTATATAGCTAAATGATCAATTAAAAGAGAAATACTCAAGCTATTATAAAAGTACAAAGAAGGATATAAAACCGAGACCATAAGGACACTGAAGTTGGTGTTTGCTTGCATTAATTATTCAAGGTAAGGGATTTTAAGTTCAAGTTTAAATTGATGCATTATGAATTTTACAAGGCATTAAGTAAGGGATTAAGAAGTGGACAAGAAGTTGCTTAAGGACTAAGTAATTAAATAGCCCTTAAGTAAGTATAAATGGTACTAAGTATTCAAGATGGGTTTTGACGCTCAAGAGTACCCTAGCTAAGCTACCAAGCTTAGTAAGAATGAGCCACCAAGAACTCATGTACAGTGTGAGCAAGGGTAAGTAATGGCAAGCCAAGCTTGCTAAGGCAAGAGTTAAGCTTTTGTAAGAAGAACTAGGTTAAGGATGGTTTTCCTGTCATAGAACTCGTACTAGTGGCCATTAGTGAAGACCTCATAACGTTTTGAGTTCACATTAAGATGTGTATATATGTTATATATGCTGGGTCCTAAAGTTTATTTTGCAGGTATTTAATTTCTTATTGAGAATTTATAATTCTCATTCACTTAAGTATCACATTGTGCAAATACTAATAGTTTGAAGCCTAACACCCACTGAAGGGTTGTTAAGCAAGGTTTTGGTGCAGGTATTTAAAGTACATGAATCTTTAATGATTCTAAGTTATTGGTTAGTAATATTAATGTACTAACTAAATATTCAAAATAGTATTGACAGATATAAGCAAAGTGCACAAGGAGAAATTAGACCTCTCATTTTTTGAGCTTCTATACTCAGGTAGGAGTTATTTTGATAGCTTTAGACTTTGTACATATTGGGTATTTAGGTACCAAGGAAATGCCTCTAGTTTGACAAGTGTGCATGGACTTATTTAGTGTATATGGCCGTATATACATTGTGGTTGCTTATGGATGTACATAAGTTAAGTGTTATGTGTACATAAGTTAATGCTTAAATAAATATATTTATATGACTTCGGTATGTGCTTCAAGTGTTTAATGAATTCCATGGAAAGTATAAAGTTTTAAACAACGCAAGTATTAGCTTAGTCATTTGTAACTAAGAGCAGGATTAATAAATCCTGAATATCCTAAGATCGTAGGAACACCCTATATCAGGGTAAGCGAGGATGTTCCCTCACAATTGGTGTCTTGGCTTAGGTATGGTTAGGCATTAATGCACCCCTAAAACTGCAACGTGATATTATTATCTCGCACTGTGAATCTACTTTGGAAGTAGAACTTCAGGTAACTTAGGGAGCTATATCTCTTGCTTATAGAGTATAGATTTATTCAGTAACTATCCTCATTGATTACTCGTATGCTCTTTAAGTGGTAGGTGGCTGTTCTCTAAGCTTAAGCTTAAAGCTTTCTTGCCTTGCCTACCAAGTCAAAGGCCTTTTGGATTCCTTACCATGTTGTTCTATGATCATGGTTCCTAGGAGCAATATTCTACTAGCTCCTCAATTGCTACATCATTACTTTCTCAACTTTTTATGTTTTTTTTTAGGATGTTAGATTAGTAGTACTAAGTAGAGATGAGTTCATCAAATGGACAATTACTTAAGAATCTTTCTCTACAAATAGAGTTTATAGATGTAGTTAAAGGGCTTATTTTAAGTCTTCCCTTATTTCCAAAGCCTCTACTATTAGGTTATCTACAAAGCCCAGGTTATAGCTGCAAGCAACCATAGGCTTTCTCATGCTATCTCTTAGTTGCCTTAGAGCTTCATGTTATCCCTTCTAAAAACAGCCATTTGAATCTTAAAATACAAATATGGTTAATTTATTATGTGTACTTCTTGTTGTGTAATTAAAAAGAAATTCTATGGTACCAAATGCATTTTGAATTAGACTGAAATCCCAAATAGGTATGTAAATAAGTATGGACCTTATTAGGCAGCTTGAATTTTGAGTTCAATTTGAGAATTTTTAAGTCCAGCCTTATCAAACTTGAGCTCAACTTCAAACCATAAAATGTGTTAGATACCTTAACTACTTGAGCTCAAGCTAAAAGAGATTATGGAGTCAACGATATACATGCTAAAAAAATCAAGCCAAAGTTTTATAGGAACCCATTTAGATGTATTTGAAAGACAAAAGGAGTATACAGATGTGTCTAAAGGATTATTAAAATGTTTTTGAATGACTATAAAGATACCATATTAAAGCCAATTGGTGATAATTGGAGAAGTCTTATTACAATATATAAAGACAAGAAACTTATTCATTGGACTATGTGGGGTGTAGGATTTAACATTCCACTCATGCGCAAGTCCTCAGCCAACCTCCATGTGCAATCAAAATTAAAAGCATATTTGGAGCTATAACCAAAGCTAGATAAGAGATAGTACTGAGAAAGATTGGGATCCATCTAACTTGAGCACTGATATTATATTAAAGTATCTAATCTAAAACCAATTGTTGGCAAGTGAAAAGACCCTATTACAATATATATAAAGAAAAGAAACTCCTTCATTAATTCACAGTATGAATTGCTAATTTTTAGAAGATTTGGTTTACACGTTTCTTTTATTATATTTTGATGTTTGTATACATCTTAAGTTGGTTAGGTTGTTGACCCTTATGCCTCAGTGATACATATAGTTTATATTTGTTATTTGACTTATCAAGTAATAGAGAGATTTTCATCAAAGAAACAATTCTAGTCAAATATGAGTGATGTAATCATAATTATGGAGAATTTTTCCATGAATAATTATGGAGAAATAATTAAAATTTAGAGATTTTATAATAGATAAAATTTAAAACATATGTTGTTTTGTTACAATTACAATCATCCTAAAAAGGGTTATGAAAAATGAGAGAGGTAGCATAGTAGTGTGGTGGAGATTAGGGGTGAGAAAAATTTCGGTTTTATTCAAAATAACCGAATAAATGATAAAAAAATTCAGTTTTTAGTTACCAATTTTTGGTGATATTTCAATTTTTGGTTATAACCGAAAACTGAAATACAAATTCGATTTTGCTTTTCAGTTTTCTTAACTAAAATTTGTTAATTGAAAAAACCAATTTTTTTTCTACTAATAGATTTAATAGGCACAATCCTTTATATATATTTGTACATTTTTACCGATGAGTTGTACCATTGAACTAGATCAATCCTAAAGGCCTGATGATGATGATGAGAAAGAAAAAGGATGATGGGACAAACAGTATTATTCCTCCTCTAAGTTGTCTTAGTGCATGCATAATTCGGTTATTCAGTTAAAAACCGATAACAAAAATTTGATTTTTGGTTAATTTGGTTTTCACACTTAATTCGGTATATTATGTTATTAGAATATAAAATTGAAAACCGAAAAATTTCGGCTATTCATTTTCAGTTAAAATCAAATAAACTAATTGATCACCCCTAATAGAGACACACACTACTGAGGCACAACTACCAGAGCACAAAGGTCCAAGTTCTCCATCATTGTTGTGAAGAATTATACTAGGCTTGCCATTGAGGTATTGAAAATCAGACAACCTCATAAAGTTGCTAAAATCTAAGAATAATCGTTAAAATGATTACATTTTGTAATGTGAGCCTTAATGCTGCGTTTACTACCTCTTGGATGGCAAGGATCTCAACTTCAAAAGTAGAAGCAAAGTTGGTAAAGTGTTGTCCTTCTATAAGTCTTGGAGGAACATTGATTCCCTGTCCAAAGCCACACGGCAACACCATGGGCACATAGCTAGGCCAAGTTCATTTCGCATTTCAAAATTGTATTATTTTGGTCATTACTTTTTTAATTTGAAACTAATGTTATTTAAAAACTAATATTCTATTTCCAATAATCACATGAATAATATTTTTTTAACAAAATATCTCATTTTTCATGAGTTTATTTCTTTTTACTCAAAATAAAAAAAATGAAAATAAAAAATATTACTTGCATATTGGAACAAATGTTTTAAAAATAGTTTTTCAACTTCATGAGTTTTTAATAAATATATAACTTAAGCAAATAAATTGAATATATAAAACAACACTTCTAATACATTGTTAGTACAGAAGTCATACAAACACTTCTATAAAATTCTGCTTGTTACAATTTAACTGGTCCCTAAAGAGCAAGTTGGACAAGGATAATTATAAAAATTCTCTTGAAGTTTGGTCTAACCTACACTACTTTTTCCATATTTTTAAAAAAACCTACACTTTACTCACCAACTTCTTTACATTACCCGACAATAGCTTCTGAAATCTTAATTTAAACTTTTTGGTAACTATATTCAAATAATTTAAAAATTATTGATATTTTTTTATATAGTTAACTAACATTTAAAAATATCTATTTGTATTTTCAAAGAAGAAAAACTAATAATCTTACATAACTATTAACTATAAGAAATAATGGAGAGATTAAAATTAGTGAAAAATGACTACCATACAGCTTAAATTAGAGTTTCAAAAGTTATTTTCGAACGGTGTAAAAGAGGTTGAGGGCAAAGTATGGGTTTTCAAACAAATAAAAAAGTAAAGTGTAGGTTAGGTCAAACTTGAAAGAGGTTATTGTAAGTTTTCCAATCAAATAGGTTAACTTTTCTATATCTAATATAATTATATATATAAAGTGGGACAGTCTCTAGGGAAGTTTTGGTCGTTTTCTTAGTTGACACCCTCACTGACTGCAACATGGTCATTTTAATTTTTTTTTTTTAATGAACTATCTATTATGAGATGAAAAGTGAAAATCCAAAATTACCTCTAATTAAAATTAACGAAACTTTAACACTGTTAATTAATTTTAATGAAATGGTGCATTTAGTGTATCCCACATCACTTGTAGGCGGTGGGTTTGCATTGTAATCACATAAATTGCATTAATCAATAGATCTTAATTAAGGAAATTATACCATCAAACAAGCAATTAGGTTGTACAAATTAAGGCTTAATGCCCATTTGCAAATTAGGAAAAGGAAAGCCAACAATAAACGCATTGTTTTGAAAAATGAATCTGAAAAGGAAATATTCAAATTGTAGCCAAAATTAAGAAATTCTTTTCCTAATTATAGTGCAATTAAGAGTAAAATTACATCCAAAATTACACATTACTATGTAATTAACATATATGTATTTACATTTGCCATAAATAAAAGTCAAATTATAGCCAAAATTAAGGAGTAAGAAAAATCAAGTTTCCATACATAGAGACACAGCAATAGTATGAAAACATACTTTCTCTACTGGTTAAAAACACAATTTCAGTTACAAAGTAAAACAATTGTTGTCTATTTATTCTTATACAAATTGCACAAAATGTATAATTTCTTGGGAACAGGTGTTCTTTGCTAGAACAACTTAAGTAATGCCTGGAGGTGAACCAAGGCAATGATTAGAGAAAAAAGACTGAGATGAAATAAAAACAAGGCCAAGATCATATAGGAAAACAATATAAACGAGTGAAAGAAAAAAAACAAAAGAAATCATGTGAAAAAAATAAAAATAAAACCATAACAAAAAAGAAACAAATAGACAAGAAAAGTACAAAAATAAAAAACCAACAAAAACAACAAAAAAATTGTGAGCCAGATCTAACAAGGAAAAAGAAAATAACTTAAAAATAAATAAAAGTAAAAACAAAAACAAAAACAAAGTAAAGATCAGAAAAAGCTTAAACAAAAAAATCTAACATAAAAATAACTTAAACAATAAAGAAAACCAAAAGGAGGACATAGGTGTTGTCTTTGACACATCGTATGTTGAAGGCCACCATCGTGCTTTGCCGGAAACGGCTCTAGACAATGGCCAACAGCACACCAACTCACCATTGTTCATCCAAGCAAAAAAAAAAAAAAAAAAAAGCACAATGAATAATTGATCTAGGTCGTTAAGATCTAACCATATTTGACTGTAGGGGACTCCGTTAATAACCATTGCATATGGTGGCTATTGAGCTTCATAGAAATCTTAAGAGAGAAAAAAAGAAGATAACAAAAAAAAATGGTGAAAAAATTATGGAAAAGGCATCTCATAGGGTTTGTATAAGGACATAAATGATGTTGTAGCCCCCTAAATTTCTATGTTAGTTGCCAGTGGTTCATAAGGTTTTCAAAATTTTCATTACAGCCCCTACGTTTGTTTTTGTTACCATAACATCATTCATGTTATAAAGGTAATGGGCTTAAAGTGTTTGGTCTGATCCAATTGTCAAGTTTTCCTTCTATTTTTTATTGTTATGGGCTAATATTGCTAGCCTATATTTTTCACATAGGTAAATAGCAACCGTTATCCTTAAGCTAAGACTCATATTCTGGATTCATCCCCGAATTACAAAACGTTACATCATTCATCCCCTAACTATGAAAATGTTACACTATCCACACTATCATAAACTCTAACTATTAAAATATATGGAAAAAAAACTAAAAAAAATTAGTGTTGACCCTTGAAAATATTTCATTTGTATTATAAACCTCAAAACTTTTACATCTCACAATCAACACTTTATCTTAACCGCCCTCCCTCCTTTCCTTCCTTTCCTCACCCATCCGATTCTCGTGTCCTCCATCATCGATTACAAGCCCTTAAGGTCAAGGCCTCACTCTGCTCCCCATTAGTCATTGGCGAATCAGGAAAATCAGCAGCAAAAGCTCCTTTAGCCAAAGCTCATTTGTTCTTGCCTCCTAATGGGAAGTTCCACTTAGATGCCAATGAGGACTAGGTGGTGAGCAAAAACAGACCTCTTCCCTCCCCTCTCATATCATGAATCCCTCTGAACACTTGGTTCCATTTGCTCTCGTTGGACAACCCCTCGAGCCTTTCCTTATTCTTCTACTACTCCTCCTTCGCCACCCATTCCCCCAGCCACTCCTCCTCTGACAATGAGGACGTAGCCGACCCTATCAATTCTGCCATTAAAATTCCCAATTAGCCCTTGGTTATATCATCCCAGAGCCTTTATTTGACCTCCTGTAAAAAATGAATCCAAAACAAGCTCTCCTCACACGTCAACCCAAAACCAGTACTAAATTTCTATACTTCAAGAACAACTCTACTAGTTCTTTTCTCACCTTAATCAATGGCAAGAAAATGTTATGAATTTCCACAGTGATGCCGATTTGAGACACCTAGAGCTCAAAAAGACTGTAGGCAGAATAAAAAAGGTTTAGACCATTGGGACTAAGTTTTATGGAATTTCGTGAGAGTTTTAAAAAGATAGTTTGATTGTGAGATGTAAAAGTTTTGAGGCTTCTAAGATAAATGTAAGGTTTTTAGGAGTCCTAGCTAGTTTTTCACTTTTTTGCCATCTATTTTAATGGTCAGAGTTAACGATAGGGTGAATGGTATAACACTTTCATAATTAGAAGATAAATAGTGTAATATTTTGTAGTTTCGGGATAAATTTGAAACATGGGTCTTAGTTTAGGGACGATGGGTGCTATTTACCCTTTTTACAATTATAGTTCCAATCCAATTATCATTTTTCTATTTCTTTTCTAAGTATTTTGGTCCAACCTCAAAAAACCAACTAATATGGACTTTTTTAAATATTAAATAAATAAAATTAAAACAAACTATAAAAATAAAAAAAAATTGATATGGAAAGTAAAATATAATTCAGTGAATTAGATAATTACACTGTAATGGAAAATGAATTTTCTTTGTAAAATAGTATATATAAATTTTAGAAAAATTAAGTATAGTAAATTAAATAAAAATTAAAAATTAAGTTAATTAAATAATATTTTCATAAACTATTATTAGACAATATTTAGCGACTTAAGTAACTATTATTCTATAGATATGGTATAACATCCAGATGCTATTAATTCTACATGAAGTGAAGTGAAAATACTACATTTTCAAAGTTTCACTATTTTTTATTTTATTATATACAAAATTTTAACCCATAATAAGTTTATGCTTAATTATCATTAAGTGTTTAAAATTATAAATTTTGTAATTTAAGGTTTCAAACTTTGATTTCTTACAAACATAGGCATGCACATTTAAAAACTTAATAGTGTTAAAGGGACAAAGTGCTCTACAATCAATACTTCGATCAACAAGTCTTTTCAAGTCATCAAACAAGGATGAAAATGTCCGAGTCTACATAATTATATGAACCAAAAGTATATTATTGTAGTGTATTATAGTATATTTGATGGACAAAAACCTTTTATTGAATTTCATATAATATATTATAGTATGTTATAGTAGTTCTAGAATATAAGTTTCTATGGGTTTTTTGTTATTTATTGTGCTAAGTTATTGTAGATCATAATGAATGAAGGAAAAAAAATTAATTGACAAACTTCTTCAAATAATTTATATGTCAGTCTTATTAGTATATTATAAGTAGGTTAATGAGATAAATACCTTTCCCTACTTACTACCATGTAGAGATGCTACTCACAGAAGTTACCTAATCTTATACAGGTGGCAAAGAATATTTGTATTATTATAATGGTTTTGTAGCATTAAAAGTTCAATTCCAATCTAAATATGGTTCAATTATTCTAACAAACTTAAAGTTGCATTATTTTTAATTAAGATGATTTAGGTAAATTGTATTTTCATCAATTGGACCAAGTTATTTATTTTTATGTCAACATAAGTCAAGTTATTTTCTCATTTTGAGAGAATTTTAAACAGGTTAATTGGGTTTATTTAAATTTGGGTTCACTTATTGGATTTATCATGGTAAAAATATTTTAGTGAATTTGATAGCATAATATTGCAGATTTTTTTTTGGATATATAGTATAAGTTTGTAATGATTGTGTTTTTTTTTCTAGATTATTGCATATTATTATTAATGATACAAAGGGAAAAACCCACTAACAACTTTTTTCAATAGATTTATATCAATCATAATAATTTATACTATTTGGGTGTGTTGATGGGATAAAAACCTTGTTATTCCCACTATCTTAGTAAATATATTTTTTAAGTTTCTTTGCACTTTAAAAATATTGAACTCAAAATATAATATTCTTATGATTCATGTTATTTTTACTAATGTTTTAAAATAAAATAATTATTGTAAGTTTCTTTCCATGTTCCTGCCTTTTTGGTTCTTGTAGCAATGCCAAGTATTTAAACTAATAGTTTTATATTAACATTTAAAATTTATTTAAATTTAATAAAATTGTTATTAGTTATCCAAAACAAACTAAGTGCAGTTCATTATAACTTAAGTCAACTTAATCCAAAATGCTTTATTTTCATTTTTACTTCTTTTTTACTTGAAACTAATTTTATTTATAAGCCAATATTATGTAAGTGTAATAATCCATTGAAAAATACAATTTTATAATTTTACTGAATTTTTATGATTTTTTTCTGGTTTTAGGCATTAAAAAATTTATAAAAATTTAATAACACCATAAAAATTTACTTTTAAATTATTACATCTACAGAATGTTGACTTTCAAATAAAATTAGTTACAGGTAATATAAAAATAAAAATAAGTCATTTTAAATGTATGTGTAGTCCACGTGAAAGCCGTCAGCAGCAGTTAGTGGAATTATTGGGGATAGTCCAAGTTCTTGGGTGGCAGGTTTCACATTTAGAATGGGTAAAACCTCTATCTTAATGGTTGAGTTGCTAGGCCTCCATGAAGGCCTCTGAGTTCTAAAGGAACATGGGGTTGTTGGAGCGACTGTTGAGATGAAATCTCAGTTAGCTGTGAAGTTGGTGTACTCTAAGCCTGTCCACCATTCTTATGGCATCCTTAATGGCGACTACGAGGTTTCTTGCATTACTTATACCTTAAAGGGAGGGCAATCGGTCCGCTGATTTCCTTGCTAGTATGAGCGATTCCTTGTTGTTTGGGAGAATGCTATTCGCTGACCTACCTTATGCCCTTCATCACTTGATGCTTGCAGATATGCAAGGTGTACAGTGGTTGCAGTTCTAGTTTTGTTGTAACTTCCTTTCTCACAAAAAAAAAAAAAAAAAAAACGAGAACAAAAACAAAAAAATTCAATGCCGAAAATGACAATTGTGCTTAATGGTGAAGAAACTCGTCAAAGTCAGTCTTTTTCAGTTATTTTGGTTTAAGATACTTAATTCCTCTCTTCTATAATATTCGTGACTACTTTTTTTTCCAAATTGAGTTTAACTTGGTAATTTTTAAGTAAGTTGTAGTTAAATTATCTAAGAACTAAAAAAAAATCTCAAATAACATGCAAAAAATTTACATATTCATAATTAAACTAATATTCAAGGAAATTAAGAACGAAAAATTTTACAATAAGGTGGGAATATTTTTGTTTTTGTGCGGCTCAAATTAGAATATATTTATCATTTTTTTTTATTCTAAAAAATATTACAATTATAGGGTTATAAAGTACACTAGTAAATTTAAAGGGGTAAAATGTCTGATGCGTGAAATCTTAAAGGGCTCCATTTACAATTTGCCCACTCTATATAACTGATATTTTAGAGTACGACATCACCTAAAACCACTTTTTTTATTATTTTTTTATTTGGGGATGTCCTGGTGCGTTTGACAGCTAAGCTGAGAACGTATGACCAAACTTATTAGTAATTTGTTCAACATGTATTACAATTCATGTGATTGTCACTCCCTAATTGTTCAATCAAGTCACTGGTCTCACTAAACAGCAACACGTGTGACTTTTTCTGAAATGTTGACTTTGACAAGCCCAGAAACCCCACCCGCACGTGAGGTTTTGCTACTTCCTTTTCTGGGCCCTCATCCACAGGCCTGCTTGGGCCCAAACACCTGCCACCAAGACAACTGTTTTGTTTTGTTGTTTTTTGTTTGTATTGTCGACCAATTTGTTTTGTTGGATTGGATAAACATCACCTTCTGTCATTTCGATTCTTATAATTCAATAGTCAGCATGATTTTTGTTGTAATTGAATTTAAAATTAAATATCAGTTTTCCATTCAATGTCTTGTTTTGTGGAAAAAAAAATTGGGTACCTGAAATAATTGAATTAATATTATCTAGGTATTGTTTAGGTGATTCATATGTATTCGGATATAATTAATGATCAGTTAGATGAGGGACTTTGACTGAAACATAGCCAAACAATCATTAAGAACATGATTGGTAGATTACTTAGCATTGATCTTGTCCTAGTAGACAATAAACTGCAGTTTTCTGCATTGTTGTTAGTTTGTCAGCAGTAACATCAAGTGTTAAATCGCTATCCACTTCAAGCTGTTGACAAGTTATTGTCTGATGTACTCCTAACTCCTAGCATTTTTTAAAATCCAGACACTAGGATAAAGATTTGGAACATGTTAGCGATTCCTTGTGCACAAAAATTTGTCAATTTTGTCAATGATATGTTTAACTAACATGTATCTCACAGAAACCGGGTGCTGCTGCTTGGTTCTAGCCTTCTAGGTGGGGAAAATGCCCCTCGTTATCATAATGGTCATAGTTGGAGTTCTTGTGAATCAGTTCTTAAAGAGGAGATTGTTGCTGTCCAAGAAGTAGTATGATGTGCCCTTCGTGGAAATCTGATCAGTATTCCTATTGCTCAGTTGGTTCAATATCTTCTATTGTTGCTAGATTTTATGGATCATTGTTTGTTGGGTTGTGATGTCGTGTCAACGTGTTCATTTAGCCCATGAAAATACGGTTTCTTATTTCTTAACCTTCTATTTCTAAATTTTTATTCTGTGTGAAAAAAAAAAAAATCGTGTTACTCAGAGAGATAGGTGAGCAATTTTAAGATTAATGATTGCCACCATAATAAATTATAGGAAAATTACCAAACACACCCTTAAGGTTTGATCAAACCTACAGTTTTATCCCTTTTTTTTCAAGTACCTACACTTACCCCCTAAAATATTAACTCCGTTAATGACCATTATTACAGACGAGGGGAAATCTTTAACTTTGCCCTCCTTGCTTTTTTTTGTTTGAAACTTTGCCCCGACAGTTTCTAATAATTTCAATTATACTCTTCCACTTGTTTTCTTTCTTTGAAACCTCTAGACCCATCTTTGAAACCTCCAGAGCCATCTTTAATTTCCGCCGCCGATAGCCACGGGAAGGAAAGGCAGTTGGAGAGATGACAGTGACTTAATTGCTCCAACACGCACCTTCTCTCGTTCTTTGTCTATCTACTTCCCTCCTCGTTCGCTTGTCGATCTTTAGGGCGACGGAAGTGGTTTGATGGCCTGATCTGAGATTCAGCCGAAACCCTAGGCAGTGCGATTCCAGTCAAACCACAAAAAATCATTGCCTTATCTTCATCGATGGGGACAACGAGAGAATCGATTCGGAGGGAGAGAAAGGGGGAGGAACAAGAGCAGTTTAGAGAATCGATTCCCAGCCATTCGCACCTACTGAATCCCAGCCATATGCAGTGTTTGATTTCTCGCCATTCCTATTCCCATCCGTTTGTGATCCTTGTTGCCAGCACTTGCTGCCGACAATCATCCTCGGCGCAAAAAAGAAACCCCACCTTCCCTCTCGTAATCAAACTTCCCAGGCATCGCGGAGTCTCGAAATCGAACTTCGCAGGCATCACGGTCTCTGTGTCATCGGTTACTTGCTCAAAATCACATGGTGGAAGGAGGTGCGACGACGTGCGACTAGAGGCCATAATCCTTATTGAATCAGCGTTGTAGTGAAATCGGGTTGGAGGGTTGAAAACCAATCGGGAAACTTCAGTGGCGTCGGTCCAACCCCTGGTGCTGTTTGGGAGTCGACCGAGCAAGGAAGTGATGAGAGAGAGGGAAGTGGCTTGTTAGATGTATAAGTTGGGGGAAAAATTTTCTAAAGAGCAAGGTTTGGATGGCAAAGTTAGAAATTTTCTTTTTTCTTTTACAACAGTGAGTAACGGTGTTAATGTTGGAAGGGGTGAGTGTAGGTTTCTGAGAAATGAGGGATATAGCCGTAAGTTTGACCAAATTTTATAGGATTTTTGATAATTTTCACTAAATTCTAAGTTCCAAATCTCCCTTTCATTTCACCTTCATTAGATGTGCCAAAAAATACATATGGCCAATAGTTCTGAATGACATAAAACTAAAAAATTGAGACTTTGTGTTGGTCAGAGTCAAAAAGGGTAGATTACATCTCCCCCTCATCCGCGTCTCCCTCCCCAAGAAACAGTAAGAACCTAGCCGTTTTCTTCCTTCTTCCATTTGGTCAGGCTTATCTCTTTTGTTTCTTTTAATTTTTATGAATTCGCACCTAATTTCTTGGTTCTGTCAAATCTTACCATCATTGAAGTCTCAATTTTATGTTGGCGTGTTTGTTATTTTTGTGTTTTCATAAGATTTCCAGCAAATATGTAAGTATGGATCTTATTATTTATGAAATTTTCTTCTGATTACGGTGTCTTAGAAACATATAAAGAAAACAAAACTTAGAGTTGATTGTTTCTGTAGAGCGTCAATGTACTATATTAGTTTATGGATGTCGTATGACTTACTGTTTAAAAACGTTAAAATTATTGAAACGTGATGCAATAAGCAGCCAAATTTCGAAAATTTAGACTTGTTTGGGGTTGTAAAAAAACGTGTTCTTATATTTTCCCGACAACACATTTAAAATTATTTAAATAGCCTTCTTTCCCCAGTACACGACTTGTTCTGCAGTGTTGTTTGTTAACACTAACATCAATTGTTAAATCGTTATCCTCTTTCAGGCTGTTGACAAGTTATTGTCTGATATACTCCTAACCCCTCACATTTTTTTTAAACACAGACTTCTTATTTTTATCAAAATTCTGATTACTTTTTTTTTTTTTTTTGGGGTTTTTTTCCCCTGCTTCATCATAATTAGCCCAAGCACTGTGTACTATTAGCTAACACATTCCTTTTGCTTCACTTAACCTTGATAAAAATCCATTTGAAAACAACTTTTGTTATTAGTGTTAAAATTCTGTCAAATACATTAAACAGACTAAATGCCACTAGTGGTTCCTAAACTAAGCAATATTGTAAAGTGATTTCTAAACTTTCCATCGTTTGCATGAGTAGTGTGGTCCTTCTGCCAACTTTCCTCCGTCAAATGTAGATGGAAATATCACTTTTCATCCTTAGTGTTTTTTAATTATTTCAAACTTTCTTACAAATTTTAGACCTTAAGAACGAAGCTTAAACTGTCATAAAAACAAATTAGGTATGCAATGAGCAATGAATAAAAATAAATAATAGCATAATTCAATTTTGGAATTTATTTAAATATTGATAATATGGGAAAAGATATCAAAATTTTGAAAAGTAAGTATGGTTTGACTTCTAGGTCCTAAATCTTTTAAAGTGTTTGAATAAGTCCTAAAACCTGAAAATTTCTGTTAGTCCTATATAAGACTCTGTTCTAGTTAGCTGTAGGCAGTAAACTTGAAAATTGTCTTTGCTCTTGAATATGTATGTATGTATGTATGTATGTATGTATGTATGTATTTTGGCTCTGTTCTGGTTAGCAAATATTGGCAACAAAACAAGAATACGACTTTGTAAAGAAATAAAAAATAAGAAAGTTAAATAAATAATTTTTTACGTATTTCAATTATTTATTAAATCTTAGAAATCTAATTATTGTTATACTGACTATTCAATTATCATTTTTTTAATATAGTGGCGAAAACTTGCTATATAAATATTTTTTTAAAAACATATTTTATTTAGTATTATTTATTAAAAAAATATGATTATTTGATGAAGTCAAACACGCAACTGATGAATAATTTGGGGACAATTTCCCAAGATTTCTTACTGTAGGGACCAATAATGCAATTTAGCCACATCAAAATCATATTGGTCATTTATTATATTAAGAGTGAGCAAAAATTCGTCATTTGATGTTTGCCTCTCAAAAGAATATGAGTTTGCATAAGACATTTGAAAAACAACAACAGTGACAAGAACAATATTAATGCTAATTCAATAAAATTCCATTGTAAAAAAATGTCGTAGAAGATTATAATACATCACCAGATAATGACTTGGGAAGATAAAAAAATAATAATGTTACACATGCAAAAATTTTATAATTTTTCTCTAATTAATTGGGTTATGTGACTAACATAGCATCAGCTTAAAATTTTCGTAAAATCCTATAAATAACTGTGTGTATCGAACCAATATCTTCCACATTATTTAATGATGAGAGAAATATTTATGGTAATGTTCTTTCTTTGTATGTTGAAGAATTTTCCAAAAGGTAATATGACAATTCATATAAAGAAGACGAAACATCTTATCAAATAAACAAACAAAATGTGTCGAGAAAAAGAAAATCATGCAAAGGCCTCAAAAGACTCATCTGGTCTCCTGCGTTCCTTTCCAACTGCTGACCACAAATAAATTTGCATGAATAATATTACATCACAAGTACTGCTCACAGGTCAAAGAAATAGTTTGAAATGGTTGATTAGTATAATTATTGTTGTGGAAAAATGATAGACTTATTGAGAATGTTATGGAATACTTTGTATTGATTAAATTATGTGATAGTTATATTAGTAATTATGTACAAAAACTAGTTAATAAAATTTTAACTAGTTAGTATAATTATGTTTTTTTTCCCAATACCGCATACTATCTATATATATACTTTTTTGGCCAAAGGAAACTCTTTATTCACAAAACAAATCATGGAGGTTTGTACAAAGCACCGCATAATATCTAATGGTTAGATTGAATTCCGACTATTTAAAAGTTAAGTTATGGCGGACTTCTGTTTTCAAAACTTATTTCTCTATTAAAAATACTTAAATTTAAGACCTTACCTAAGAAAGAAGCCCCTTACCACTACATTTAACAGGTGTTAGGTCCCACAAATTATTTAATAAGATAATATTTTTAAAAAATATTTGTTGGTTCAATTTTATGGGGAGATTCTTTAGCTCTAATAATAATAATAATAATAATAATAATAATAATAATAATAACTACTGTTACCATTAAGAATGATCTGACTGGGTATTTTGGGTTAAAATCTTGCCGTAGTCATATCTCGTCATTTTACCGTGTAAGCTTAACCTAAGTATTTGTATTTAATTCGTTAATATTTACTTATGTGCTTTATAAATTTGCGATTTTTGTGCTATTCAATGTAAAATATATATGTGCTCCTGGGCGAAAAAATAAAGATGATGTAACTAGACATTATTTTATTGTATGTCATGTCACAGGAGCGATCACCACTAGCCATGTTGCCCATATTTTTACTAAAAAATTAGGGGCGTATCTAAAATTTCAAGTTGATGGTAGTCTCCACTAGTCAGGTCAAGTTTGGGTCCGGGTTAGTGTCAAATCCGGCTCAGTGCGAGTAAGGTCCAGCTTGGCCCAATCTAAAGAGAGACATGGAAGGAGATGAGGCAGTTATGGGCCTGGAGAGGAGGGGGTCCAGTGGCTCTAGCTTACAAATTATCATTTTACCTATTCCAACATCTCGTAAAAACTAGTTTTTTAGGGATGTTTTAATAAAAAAAATAGCATTTCCTATAAGTAAAAGGACTTATTTCCTACACTTTCTTCCATTAATATCTACAATATATCTTCTAGATTTCTTCTTCATCTTTATGATTACTCTCTCACTAATAACATCAAGAGAAAAAGAAAAGGACAAAGATGTGATAGACTCGTCATCTTGCACCATCAATAATAAAAAAATAAAAAAATAAAGAAATATATAAATTGAAAAAGTAAGTCATGTAAATTGGCAGTGGGCAGCTTGGAGAATGGATAAATTGTAATTGCAAGTTCCAACTTACAAAAAAATATGATGGTAGTATCGAGTGCAGCAGTAGGAATTATGTACTATTTGGATGAATAAATTTTTTTTGTTAAACCCACAAGATAAAATTGATAATAAACAAGTCAAAAAATAAAAAAAAAATTGCTATTTGATGCTTCAGGACGATCTACTATTGCAAGTTATTTTTTTCTCATTGTTTTGTGAAATTTCTCTGCCTCGATTTTATATGCCCCAAAAATAAACTATGTGTCTTTTATATGTGAGTTAATATGACCACTTGTCTTTTATCATATCCTAAGCCAATTTCAATTTTTCTTTAACAAGTCATTTAATTGACATGACAATGAGAACATAAAAAAACTAATTCAACTGCAAGTAAAAAATTGAGGCTAATATATTAATATTGGATATAAATTTTACACAAAAAAATTAGAAGTCAGAATTTTTTTATTTTTTACTTTTCTTTACTATGTGTGTCGTTATGTGTGTGTGTGTGTGTGTGTATAAAGGTGTTTCATTTATATACTAAAATGTAAAAAATAAAAAATCATAGATTAATTATTGAAAAATGAATGCTGCAAAGAGTTTAGGAGAGATGAAGTACTATTTAATTTTCTAGAATAATTTATAAAATACACACACACACACATAATTATGTAAAAATATTTGGAGGTTATGGGTGGGGCGAGACACCCGTGTCTCTAAGGGTGGGCAGTGGGCCTGGCCCAACCCAGTTAAGGCCCAGCTTAGCCCAGCCCGGGGAGAGCACAGGTGAGGTGGGTCGGTTATGAGACTGGGGGAAAAGGAGGTGTTGCCTAGGCCTGGCTCGGCCTAACCTAGCTTGGAGCCCGAGCTCAAGCACGGCCGGCCCGATAAGGTTTGCTTGAACAATATATTTAAAATTTTGTAAAAAGTGGGCAAATTGCACCTTACGGTCCTCCAATAACTCCATCTTACTTTTTGACCTCAAATTACAATTTTATCTACATTAACGACTAATAACAACTAGACAGAGAAGTAACAAAACTTTTTTTCTAGTCATACCAAAAAGCAGAAGAAATCCAACGCATCTAAATGAAGATCAATAATAGGAAGAAAACTATTAAGAACTGAGTAATTTGTCTTAAGAATTTGCTAAAAATGTCCAGTACTATGCGTAATATATTAGTTTTCACAAACTTTACCCTTCTCTTATCTTTATAGTTTCTGGTTAGTACCAGGTTCACAATCAGAGCCTAGAGGTAAAACTCTTTCCTCTAGTATATGGTTCAACTTTTAAGAATGTTTTAGTATATGTGATAGGTTCATATTTTGAATTTTGCCCACTTTACCCTTTACATCATATTATAATAATAATTCATTAAAATTCCTTCTTGTAAGGAATAATAATAACTTAGTAATTCAATTTATCATTTTCTCCTGTAAGCCATGTTCCTGTTAATTATAAGTATCGTTTGAATTTTTAATTAATAAAAGTTGCATAGATGATAGTGTTTTCATTTCAAGAAAAAAAAAAAAAAGTAATTCAAACTTATTTTTTAAAAAAAGAATTCTTTGAAAAAAAGCCCTCTCCAGGCTAGGTAAGGTCCAGCACAGCCTAGGCCCACCTATACCCAGGCTGCCAGTACCAGGGCATTGCCAACCCAAGCCCCGCCGGGCTGGGTCAGCTCGTTGCCCACCACTGCCAATAATCAAGAAACTCCTACTCCCTCCGTCCCAAATTCTTTGAACCATTTGATTTTTTGGGCTAGTTTGACTTGAATTTTTTTATATTATTGATTGTTAGAAAAAAATTAAAAAATATATATTTAGAAACTATAAGTCTTGATTTATCATTCACATATAAAAGTTTTTCATTTATATGTTAAAATGTCTAAAATAAAAAATTATAAATTAATTAATAAAATGTGAATTGTGTAAAAAATTTGAGACGGAAGGAGTAGTTCTTAAACAACAGCATTTGATCTGAATCCAATAAATATGTCAGCGAGACACTTTTCTGACAATATTGGGTTTTGTCAGTCCATTCTAGTTTCTGTCTTTTGTTTTATTCATTATATTGCTTTGTTTTTTTATCCCCTCTTTTATCCCCTGTGGAGCGTGTGTTTCATGTCTTCATTCACTTCTATCCGTGTCTAGGGGAGTTCTTTATAGTTTTTTTTAAACCATTTAATAAAAAAATTCATTAAAATAAAAAGATACAAATATCATTTTAAAGAAAAAAAAATGATGAGACAGACACCCAAAATCGAAAATCTTAATATGAATCAAACCCAGAACCCAACTCGAAAAAATACAAAAAATTTAGTGCCAATTCGTTTTAACTTAAGTTAACTAATTTATTTTTAGTTTTACAATTTTTTGTATGAAACTAATTTTATTTTAAATCCAATATTATGTACATATAATAATCTATTTAAAAGTAAAATTTCATGATATTGTTAAATTTTTATGAATTTTTCCTTTTAATATCTGAAATTAGAAAAATTCATAAAAATTTAGTAAGATTACAAAAATTATATTTTTAATCGATTATTACAATTACATAATATTAAATTTTAATTAAAATTAGTTCCGGGTAAACAAGACATAAGATTAAAAATATATCATTTTAGAGTCAATTAGTTTAAGTTAAAACAAACTTAGTATTAGTTTAAGCCCACAAAAACCTCCCCAAGACACAAAGAAAACAAATGCCTCATACAGAATCCTACGCCAAAACCTCCGAAAGTAACCCCATCTTGGAGGAAAATAATACTCATTTTTCTGTATTGGTACACAAAGTAAAAAACATAGTCAACAAGTCTTTGCTTAAGTAGTTAGACACCAGCACTTCTGCTGGTCAGGTTTTGAGGTGTAGTTTTCACTCTATTAAATTTAAATTTATTCATAGTCTACCTGTAAATTGTCATTGAGGACTGTGGCCTACCTTGACTTTGGAATTGGCAAGTCAACCCTTAATTGAAATTATTTTTGCTAAAATAATAACAAAGTCACAAACACTGAAAATCAAGTGATCAATTAGTATCCATTCCAAAAGCAAGTCTTGCCTTAAGCAAGAGAGTAAAAACATCTACTCAACTGATGTTGTTTTGGTATCTGGTAGTTATATTGAGTTTCAATAAATCTAAATTCGCATCAGACCCATTTAGGAGAGAAATCAAAACTTGCTTTTCCGTATACAAGAGTTGAACTTAGGACCATGTTTAAAGGAATAATCTTTTTTGTGTCTGTTCATGCTTTTTTTTTTTTCGTTTTACTTTCTTATAACTCATTAAACATTTCATTCCTCTGATTTCCCCCAAACCTGCCCAATAAATGCATTTCATGTTCCCGTCAGCCCAGGCTCATTTATAAAAAAAAGCCTAGGCCCAAAATATGCTCTTTAGCAGTACAAGTCGAAACCTCAGTCCAATCAACGTTTAGAATCTTGCAATCTACTAGGCCCACAGTATCAATGGGTACGAGCTCTACCCCCATCATGAATCCCAGAAGCCCAACCCATGTTTTAACTTTTATTAGGCCCAACCAGATTCGATAGATGGAGCTATCCTTCATTCCTTCTCCTGATTCGTGAGGAACAATGGGTTTTTTAATGACCGTGCCATCGCTACCCTCACGGACATTTAAAAAAAAAAAAAGAAAAATATTTATTAGGTATTTTAGCTAGTAAAGAATTTTTGTGTTAAATCTAAAATTTTGATATTAAATCCCATCTTTGTTAGGTTAAAGAGGGAGAGGGATGCCTGTTATGTAAGCTCATCAGATTCACAGGGCCTCCATTGAACTAAAACAAAAATAAATGACCAAATCGTGAGTTTAGTATTTAGATATATTTTCATACTTAAACATTATGGAAAATTTTGAGAAAAACTTACAAAAACAAAAAAGAAAAAGAAAAACTACTTATGAGTTAAAAAGGAAACAAACACTTAGGTTAAATAGATTCTTTTTGTTACTTAGAAGCATTTGTACAAGAGTATACGGTTGAGAGATGTTAAAGCGTCTAACTTAAAAACAATTGGCAATAAACAAAGAGACCTCATCATTATATAAAACATTAACTTAACCCATTTTCTTGGCCATATGAGATTTTTTCCACTTAACACGTTCCCTCAAGTATAGGTCATTTTTTAGCTCTATCACATGAGTTATTTTCAGCAATGGTTGAGGCAATTTTGAATCTGCTCTGATATCATATTAAAGTGTCAAATCTAAAATCAAATGGCTATAAATGAAAAAGACCAGGGCATATTTATATAGGGACTGGGGGTGGCAGCCGCACCCCTAGAATTTTGGAAAATTAAAGTTAGGTACCTATATGTAAGTTTTAAAATTAATGGAGGACTTTTATATGGTTTAACCTTTTTGTTAATGATTTTAATGATCCGATGCACTTTTTTTCATTCCCCCTTTAGTTTCACAGAGACAGAACTCCACTGTTTGTGAATTGCGAATTTGCAATTATGCCGATTAGCAATTGTCGATTGCAATTTGTGAAGGCAGAAGGCTTCTGTGGATGCGGCAGGCGGCGTGTGAAGCAAACGCAAATCTCAGCAGCCGCCAGCGGCCGACCAGCCCCCCGCCCCTTGGTGTCTTCACTCTTCGGGCTTTTGGCTAATCTGATTTTCCATTCCAAGTAAGTGAAGCTAAACTGAAGCAGCTTGTTTGTATTTTCAAGTCTCAACATTGTATTGTAACAATGTTGATTTCGTTTAATTGACTTGTTTAATTGGTTTCTTGAAGAGTGAAAAGAAGAGTCAGAAGACTTGATTGTTGTTGCTGTTGGGGTAGAAAGGTCCCTTAAAATTTCAACAACAACCAGCACAATAGCATTGCTAGCTCCAGTTGCCACCAGCCCAGCGGCCAGCCTACCTCCAATTCGTTCTCTCTACACTGTATGTCTCCACTCTGTGCTCTCTTAGCTCTTCGGCTGATCTGATTTTCCATTTCAGGTAAGTAAAGCTGAAGCAGCTCATCTGTCTCGATGTCTCCACAATCTAATGAGTCACTGACCACTATTTACTGTTATTGTAACATTGTTGATTTCATTTAATTGACTTGTTTAATTGGTTTCTTGAAGAGTGAAGAGAAGAGTGACTGAGTTAGAAGACTTGATTGTTGTTGCTGCTGGGTTAGAGCACCCCCAAATCCAATTCACTTTCTACACTGCTTGTCTCTGGTCTCTTAGCTCTTCGGCTAATCTAATTTTCCAGGTAAGTGAAACAACTTGTCTTGATGTTTCTACTGTTATTGTTGATTACGTTTAATTGACTTGGTTAGTTGGTTTCTTGAAGAGTGAAGAGAAGACTTGATTGTTGTTGATTGTTGATTTGTTGTTGGGTTAGAGTTCATCAGTTAGAGCTTCTGAGTAGTGAGTATATTAGTTGGTACTTGGTACATGTTAAATTGTTCAAATGACTTAAAATTCTTTTTAAAAGGAAAAGTTTGCCGCTGCTTGTTGATAAAAAAATCATTCCATTTAGCTGATATTAAAAAGTATTTACAAATTACAAAGCAATAGCACTAAATTTAAGACAGATATTTACTTTGAATTAGTTAGCTTTGTTATTTTGATGTTTCAAGTTTGCTTTTATAACTATGGGTAGTAAACAAAAAAAACTATTCCATTTTTTTCATAAGAAGTCTTCACCGAAAAGTGAAAGCCAAACCCAAAAGGGTCAATGTCCACGAATGGTGGAATAGGTTTCAGAATTTATTAGAGACGTAGATTATCTTCAATCTCCAACTGTTGAATCTTTTTAACAAACTCCAAGAACTTCAAATTTTACAAATGTTTCTATAGTGCGTGATCTAGGGTTGTGCCCACCAATGTGGACATATTCGATAACAAAATGGATGAGATTAGAATGGCCTATTTAAATGTCGGTCCTTATCAAATCAAATGTGATTATCCTCTTTCAGGGTCAGAAAATAATAAACGTAAGTTTCAGTATTCATGGTTTTCTAAATTCGCTTGGCTTGGGTATTCTGAAACAAAAGATACTACATTCTATTTTTATTGTTATCTATTTATGGAGAAATCAAAAGCATAAAATGGTTGGGATTTTTTTACTGTGAATGGTTTTTGGAAATGGAAAAAGGTTAAAGATGGAAAGAATTGCTCATTACTTAAGCATATGGGGTTAGGCCGTTGTTCCCCACACAATAATGCAGTGAGTAATTGTGCTGCATTATTGAACCAATCTAGTCATATTGATAAGGTAATAGACAAACAATCAGAGGAAGAGATTGAAAATAATAGACTTCAACTTAGAACTTTAATCGATGTTGCGCAGTGGTTATCTTTTCAAGGGATTGCATTTAGAGGCCATGATGAGTCTATTGATTCAAGAAATTGAGGAAATTTCCTTGAGCTGCTAAAATATGTAGCATCTTATAATGATAAAGTGGCAAGTGTTGTCTTAGAAAATGCTCCTTGCAATGCAAAATACACATCTCCTATAATACAAAAAGAAATCTTGCATTTATTTGCAAAGAAAGTAAGAAAGAATATGTTAAGTGCATAAATCCACGGTTAAAGTGTTGACCTTTTGACAACTTTGACCGTCAAATTCTGTTGACTTTTCCTTCTTTGTCTTAGTTCTTCTTGGTTCTTTGGCTCATTACAGGTTTGGTCAAGTGCTGCGAACAGGGCATTAGAAGCAAGCTCGAGTGGGACGACATTTGGACGAGGGACGCAGGAGAAGTGCAAAGACGAAGGTTGGCGAAGTGTCGCCAGAAGTCGCGAAGGTTGGCGACGCGTCACCAACGTTATCAGCATTCTGTGTTCATTTTGGTCATCTGGCGACGCGTCGCTAGAACTCGACCCACGCTGGCGACGCGTCGCCAGCGCTGCTCTGTTTTGCCGAAAGCTCACATTTTTTATGGTCCCCCACTATTTCCACTTGATGAGCTGGCTGGGAAGAAGTGATACTTATCCCTTTAGGGCTGGAATGAAGAGGGGGTATAAATAGAAGAGAATAAAGAGTCCAAAGGGGGCTTCTTGGCTGATTTTGATCTTGACCCATCTAGAGGCCTATTGATCTTTTTAGAGGCGTTTTTGAGAAGCTGGAAGTAGGATTGTTCATCTTGGGAGTACAATCTTCGAGGGGGTTTCTTGGGTTTCCTCTCCTCTCTATTTTGATTTGTATGATTTTCATGGTTATTGTTGTTATGGATTTGTTGATGACATTGGCTATGGATTGTGAGTAGATCACTTTACCTCTCTAGGGTGACTTTCCTTCCCTTATTACTCAATGAAGTTCTTTTGTGTTTATGGATGAGTTCTATTGTGTTGTTCTTTGCATTGTGCTTATTGTTTGATTAATAGTAGGCCACCATGTCTAATGCACTAGTCCATTAAATCCTTGAGAAAGGTTTTATGGGTGACAAAGAGGAATGGAAGGGGCATAATGTTAATTTAAATTAGAGATAATCTAAGTGAACACTAGGAATCAAAAGAGGTTTAGTTCTTCAACCACCCTAAGTTAAGTTGGAGCTTGAGTAAAGCCCAAGTTAGTGGAGGGTGAGCAAAGACCCATCTTGAGAGAGAGGTTCTTGATGTGAGATCTTTTCTACCACACATGGAACATCATACTTGAGGACCAACTTTCTTGGATAGCAATGGGTAGGAATGGAATCCTAGAGAGGTAGTCACCTTTAGTCTAAGTTTTCTCGTTAGCACATTTCACCTTCTTTAGAGTCACTTTTCTTGTGTTGTTAGAGTCAAGTAGCTTAAGCAATTTTGATCTTTGAATCTAGATAGAGTCACTAAACTCTCTTGGGACGATACCTTTAATTACTTCTAAGTACACAACGATTCCGTTCGCTTGCGGGTTTTTGAGGGTTAAATTGATAAACTCTTGATTTTGACAACAGAATATTTGTGAGGATATTGGTGATTCGATGTTCTATATCATTGTAGATGAAGTAAGTGATGAAAATAAAAAAGAATAAATGGCCCTTGTTTTTCGATTTGTTGATATCAAAGGTTATGTACAGGAGCGGTTTTTTTGTATTTCACATGTGAACTATACATTATCAGCTAGTTTATACTATGAGATTTGTAGTATTCTTTCTGATCATGAATTAAATGTTCAAAATATTTGTGGCCAAGGGTATGATGGTGCTAGTAATATGCATGGGGAATGGAAAGGATTGCAAGCATTGTTTCTCAATGATTATCCTCAAGCATATCATGTCCATTGCTTTGCTCATCACTTGCAATTGGCATTAGTTACAATAGTAAAAAAGGTACATATTATACATGAGTTCTTTCAAAATTAATCTCTTATTATTAATGATGTTACTGCCTCTTGTAAACGCCATAATGAGTTGCAAGCCGTTCATGCTAATAATATTGCACACTTGATATCTATTGATGAGCTTGAAACTGGAACTGGTGCTAACCAAATTGGTACTTTGCAAAGGTGGGCTGATACCCGTTGAAGTTCTCACTTTGCATTAGTTAATAGTCTTCTCAATATGTTTGATGCTGCTTGTAAGGTTCTTGAAAATATTAATGAAGATTGTGCTAATTACAAGTCAGGAGGAGATGCTGCAATTACTTTGAAAAGAATGCTTTCATTTGAGTTTATCTTCATTGCTTACTTGATGTATGAGATTTTTGGTATAACTGATGTTCCATGCCAAGCATTACAACAAAATGGTCAAGACATTATAAAAGTAATGGATTTGGTGGAAACTACTTCATTATGCTTACAGGAGTTAAAGAGGGATGGATGAAATTCTTTTATTTAAAAGGTCTGCTCATTTTGTTCATTATATAATATTGATGTTCCAAATATGAGTGCTTCCTATTTTGTGGGGCATAGTAGTTGCCGGCATGATGATGTTGATATGGAGCATTATTATCATTTTGATATGTTCAATGAAACTATAGATTTTCAGTTGCGTCAGATATCTTTTAGGTTTAATGAGCATCTTATAGAGCTTTTGAAGTTAAGCTTGTGTTTGAATCCGAAAGATGGGTTCAAGTTATTTGATATTGATTCTATTTGTAGCCTTGCGCAGAAATATTATCTTAATGATTTTTCAAGACATGAACATGACTTGATGCCGTTTTAATTACTGCATTTTTATGACGATATTAGAAATTTATCAGATTTTGAAGGATTGTCAACAATAGCTGAGTTATGCCAAGTTTTAGCAACTATCGGAAAGTCAAGTTATTACTTTTTGATTGATAAATTGATTCGTTTGCTATTGACTCTTCTCGTGTCAACTGCTACCACAGAATGTGCTTTTTTAGCTATGAAAATTGTGAATACCAGATTGAGAAACAGGATGGATAACGATTATCTTGCTGATAGTCTTCTTTTATATATTGAAAAAGATATTACGGAGAATTTTAGTTTAGATTCAATACTTGATGATTTTAGAGATTTGAAGGAGCGTCGTATTAGATTTTGAGTTGTAAACTTTTGAATTGAACTTAATTATTGTAGATTTTTAAATTTCATGAGTTTATATGTATTACTATTTGATGTATTCTGTTGTTAATTGTAAATTAATACATTTTAACAACTCATTTATACAGTGGCGAATCCAGGATTTTTGGTTCGGGGGGGCAAGCCCGGAGGAGAGTCGGCGGAGCCCGGAGGAGAGAGACGACGTCGCGGTTAGGTAAAGCTGTAAATTGGGACTAATTCACACTAATTAAAAGATCAAGGAGCAAATCATACGAGTTTAAAACGTTTGAGGACTAATAGTGCATTTAGGCCATTTTAGAATATCCACTTACTGTAAAGGGAATAACTACTCACTGGGTCCCTACTTTCTTCATAGCCTACCTTATTGCCCCCCCATCTTTATATTTTTCCACAATATTTGGGGGGGCAAAATGCACACACAATCCTTAACTTTTAACAAAATCATCAAATTAATACCCCATATTTACATTTTTCAAAATTCTCGGGGGGGCAACAGCCCCCCCCCCAGCAACACGTAGCTCCGCCCCTGCATTTATATATTCACTCTCAACTCCCGCCCCCTAATCTATAATTTTGGCTACGCTTCTGAAGAGGATTCATTATTATATAAAGTATTGACTTAATCTATGTTCTTTGCTATGTATGATTTTTCTCACTTAACAAGAGAATAAATAAATATCTAAAGGAAAAAAAAATCTTACTTTTTAAGACTTAAAAAACCATTAAACCAGCATTTGTGGTAATTAAAAGAAAAAGTGACGGAAGTGAGATTCAAACTTCCGACCTCCTTCGTACCTCTCTCATGCCTTAACCACTAAACCCGGCAGAAAATGTTTGGTTTGCCCGGAAAGGAACCAGAAATTTTCTCGTCAGTGGCACTGGCACTAACGACCCATCACACAAACAGTCATGCATATGTCACATGTAGGGGCACTGCATGGCCTACACGTGGGGCAATGACAACGGGCAACCTCCTGCAACCTGAACCAATATGCGTTACAGAGACCCGTGCCACGAGCAACTGGTGACAGGCATGCGAGGTAGCCGGTGAACTAATGGTCCACTTGGGTCAATTGAAATGGCCCTTCGTGGTAAGGCAATCATTACCTCTCCCAGGTTTTGTCTTGACTTGCTCGCCATAGTTTTTTTTTTCTAAGGAAAGTGGACTTGCAGAATCTATCAAATTGCGTCTGCAATATTTTCATTTTAATTTATATTTAAAATAGTTCATGGATTGAACGGTTTTTTTTTCCTTACCGAATTTGAACACATCAATTTTGTAGAAATCTTAATTTATAGCTCTATCGATATTCTTATTAGATAATTATGGGAAAGAGGGTAATTGAAGTTATATAAGGTTGTTTATTTTTTTGTTATCATGACTATGGTCCCATTTGACATTAATATTAGAATTTTGAAAATGATGTTTAATAGTAGTTTTTAATTTTTAATTTTATTGGTTTCATCTTTACTATTAATAAATTATTTAATATTTTAACTTAATTAATCATAAAAATTGTTCACAAATGAAGCCCTATCAAAAGTACGTATATTTCAATTTAACAATGTTAAACATAAAAAGTTATTTGCTCGATTGATTTTCTAATGTTTGAAAACAATTCATTTGCTTTTGTTTCAGCCTAAAAATCACAAAATATAAACTAAAACTTCTATGTAATACTATCAATAACTCTTATGACGTAGATATTTATATATTTGAAGAGTGGTAGACCAGATGAATAATCTATCCAAGTCTTGTCTTTTAATTATTCTAATCCAGGTCTTTACTTTTAAGGCATTACGTTGACCTTAAAGTCTTCTCCTAGCAATAACTTGCAGGCATATTAGGTAATTAATCCCCATATTAAGGTTCAAGCCTTAATTGATTTTATCATCAGGGCAGGGCAAAATATTGTTTTTATTTCATGGTATTTTCGTAATATTGTTTTTTTCCACCTAGATTATCATTTATCTTTCTAAGACTAGGGCTGGTTTTGTAGATGCCATACATATGATTATGGTTGGTCAAATAAAATTTGGGTATCTGGGAGCATTTCAGTAAAAAAGAAAACAAAATTAGCATAATTGATGATTTATTCATCTCTTCATGCTCAAATTTGGCTTTTTATTTAATAAAATATTCAGCATAACATGCCAATTAAAAAGAAAAAAAAGACAGGCTTGCACGACACAAAGGTGTAGGGATAACTAGTTTGAGGATTTTTGGGTAAATCACACAAAAATTCAAAATTCTAAGGCTTGGTTGAAAATATTTTTTGCCCCTTTTATTATAAAAACCTATATTTTATCCCTTATGGTTACGGATGAACAAGTTTCTTAATTACAAATGTCTATCTTACATCAACTTTTCACATATTAATTTAATTAAAATTTACGGCATTTTTATTTCAATAAATCTAAATTTTTTTGATACCTAGAATCTCTACACTACAGCTTAGAAGTTTTTTAAAGGAGGGAAAATGGGGGAGAGAAAGCTTGAACTCAGGACTAGCAGGTGGGGGAGGTCTATGTCTCTTACACTTGCTAGTTGACCTGACAGTGCGGGACAATAAATCTAAATTTTTTAAAGATAATTTGATGGTTAGTTAATAGTTGAAGTTATTAAATTTTCATCTATTTAAATCTAAAAGGTCTTTCTTTTTTTTTTTTCCCTTCAAGTGTCAATGATGGCACAATTTTGAATTGAAGAGTGAAGTGTAGGTTTTTGGTAGACGAGGGTCAAACTATTACTTAACCTAAATCTTGAGTTTTGTTCAATTAATTCGTCCGGCTTCGAGATTTAGTAGCCTAAAATACCATTTTATCCCTCAATTTTGCTTCGGCAGAAGATTTTATGTCTCATCTTAAAGAGAATAAAATCTTGGACTTTTGGCTTGGTGCGTAAAAAGTAACATCCACCGAATAGAGAAACAAGTTTTGCCAAAGTTTCCCCTCTACAGTCCAGTAGTTTGAGTTTAATGTAGTTATTAAGGGTTGTAGAAAATTAAGAGAGAGAAACTCTACAAACATCTCCCATCATCAGGGCGAGTAACTATTCGGTTGTGACTGAAAAAAACCAAATAATTGATTTTTTTTGTTTGTCTTTTAGTTATCAATATAAGATCTATTATTGGTTTTTAGATTATAAACGGATAACTCGTGTTTTTTTTTTATTTTTGGTTAGACGTTTCAGAAATTCGGTGACGAAAATAACTGAAATATATAGTTTATTGGATTATTTTATGTAATAGACCTTGATTGAAAACAGAGAAAAGAAAAGAATAGAAGCCAAAAAATTATTTGTATATGGATTATGCTCAAATCCTAAATTTATTTTTTATATAAATTATTAGGCCTGAAATTGAAAAAAGAAATAAAGAAAATGAATTCTGGATGAAAGCATAAATTCGATTAACCGAATTACAAACCGATAAATTATTATTTTTTTCCTATTCGCTTCTTAACATTCATGACCGAAAAGTAATATTTTTTTTTAAAATCCCGGTTTGGTTAAAATGGAAATAAGCGAATACCAACCCCTGCAAATCACATGACCAGAATCAACTACCTCTCGATATATACGAGGCAGGGGAGGGGTCTCGATCTTTCTTACGAGGATGATATAGTAATAAAGATATACCCTCAATACCTTTATTGCTAAGTATGTCATATGGTATGTCACGTTACATATCTCATAAATTATACATTAAGCATAATATTTTTCACTTTTTATATAAATTCTAATTATTTTTTATAATTTCTCAAATGTAAATAAAATATATATTACATGAATATTTTTTATATGAAAGAATAGAACAAATGGAGTATATACAATATATATATATATATATCATTTACAAAAAAAAAATTATTCCCTCCGTTTCACACAAATTGACCATTTTATTCACAACAATTAATTTATAATTTTATTTTTAAAAAAATTTATTATAAAAATATAAATATTTTATATGAAAGTGAAACTTTAAAGATTATAGTTTATAAACATTAGTTTTAAGATTTTTTTTAATACATATTAATATGAATACGTTTAAGTTAAACTTTAGTAAAAAATGGTAAAATGGTCAATTAATACAAAACGGATGAAGTAATTTATTGATACATAAGAAAAAAAACCTTATATTTTTTCATTTTTGTCACTTTATATATAGTACTTTGATGCAAACTGCTAAAAAGCAAACTACCTTACCAATATGTGATAAACTCCATACAGCAGTACATACCGTGCAAAACCTTGCAAAATACAGTAGTAAATTGACAAAATATAGATAAAAATTATTCAGTATGTGAAATACTATAAAATATCAAGTAAAGAAACAACAAAGTGTAAAATTTTTTGTACTGCATATCATATATCCGTGGTAAACAAAATTTCATGTGAAATATAGTGGAATTAAAAACTATGCTTAAATGAGGCTTCTGCCCCAAAACTTGATACTTTCACTACATTAGGTGTTTTTTTTTTTTAACCTATCGAGCCTAACATTTGTCGTACTACTATTTTCCATCTCTGAATCAGGTAAAAAGAAAAGGAAAAATTTACCGAGAAGAAACGGTAATTGACGGAGGAAAGGGAGAGTTATTACCTGTCCGTGCCACAGCCAATTCGGAGTTACTGAGGCAGTCATGCATGAGGGTGGGCAAAGAAAGGTTTTCGGGTTACGGCTTTTTGACTGCAATAGCAACCGTTATATGCTTCTACTCTTAACCAATCCTAAACCTGTCACCTTATCTGACCAAACTACCCCTTCCCTCACTTAACCTTGGTCCCTGTAAATTCCTGGTTGGGTCTGGTCAGGTAGGGGTTTTAATTGCAATCATGAGCTCAACCAGTAATTGCTTGGCCTTTTGCATGACATAGCTTCCATGCAAGTGGCCACCAAGGGGGCCCAATTTGGAAATCATCCAAGGTTTTGCTTCTGATTAAGGGCAAAGCAAGAAACAAGTTGAAAGTATTAATTTTGTATATATATCTTCAATTTTTTCCTTGTTGTTGCTTATAATTCTTGTTTACATGTATTAGGTAATTAAACTAATGGTAGTTGACAAGTATAATTTGAGGTTTAGTGAAGTTTTAAACTCCCACATTCATGTAACTTAGGAAAATTTTGAGGATCAGATGGTAAGTTGGAAGACATGTATATATAATTATATTCATGTTGATTCTATTGAGTTGAATTAAGTTAAAATTGATTGGTTCATATTTATAAACTAGTTTGTGTAAGTTCAAATATATGATTTCTTAATATTTTTTATTTATATATTTAACTGTCTATAAATATTGTTTATTATTACAAACATGGCGTAATTTTGTTTAGTTAGTTTTCCAAATTTAATATACATCAATATACAATAGTTTCCTTTTCGGGTTTTGAGAAAACAGACATAATCTCTCTAGACATATATGTACTCTCAAGTTTCAACCCTATATATATTGTACAGATACTTCTGAGTAATAAACAGAAAAATAAAGAGTTGTTGTTAAATATAATTCTTGAATTGTGCATCATAATTCTTGAGGCGGTGGAGTTGGACTACAAGCAAATATGTATAAAGCATTAGGGGTGAGCATGGGTCGGGTTGGTTTGGTTTTATAGTGGAATCGAACCAACCTGAAATGGCCTCGGTTCCAAAATTTTTCTACCCAACCCAGAATCGAGGACCGAACAAAACCAAAACCATGGTTCTGGGTTTCTCGGTTCTGGTTCTCGGGTTTTTCGGTTTATATCATATACCTATAACAACACCAAAATTCAATAAATCTACATCCATAATCAATTTTATGACATATTTAACATAATATATAATTAAATTAATATTTAAATATATGTACTTAGATACATTCAAAAGAGTTTAAAATGTTGTTCTTACAAAAACAGTTCAAAAGAGTTGCTTGTGGGGTATCTTTTATCTCAATTAGTTTACTTCATTCCAGTAATTCCAATATTGGTATGACATTCAATATGAAAAATTGAGCCTTTGAGACCATCTTCTTCAATATCAAAACCTAAAATATGTTGATGTCATAAATTTTTAATTTTGCATGACTCAAATGAAAAAAATATCATAATTGTGTCGTAAAGAGTAGTCTAGAATGAAAGATCGAAAGCAAAATGACTTAGAAGTGGTGGGTCTATGAAGCAAAGTGATTTAAGTAAATATGGAGAAATTTCGTAAATGATCCCACAACTTTCATACTGTTTCAATTTGGAACATCAGTTTAAGAGTTTAATATAAAAACACAAAATAACCATCATAATACTTCAAAGAAATATGTGTGTGTGTGTGTGTGTGTGTGTGTGTGTGTGTGTGTGTATGGATATATTAGTAATACTATAATTTTTATTATATAATTATATATATATCTCGGGTTCGGTTCCACCTCGAGTTGGTTCCATATGGAACCAGAACCAACCCAAAAACCGTCGGTTCTCCTATATGTGGAACCAACCGGAGAACCATGATCAATTTTTACCCAACCCAACCCAACCCAATGGAGGTGGTTCGGTTTCGGTTTCGGGTTTATCCAACCCATGCTCACCCCTATAAAACATAAAAGGAACAAAGCACCAAAACTCTCCCCTAAAATATACAAATGTACTAGCTAAACTAATACATCAATAATCAACCCGAGATCCAATTAAAGCGAATTAGTTGATACACTACAAAAGAATAATTAACACTAACCCACAATTAATCAAACAGATTCAAACCTTCCCCTGGCCCCAGTCACCAACCAAGGGCAAAACAGTCATTTCAATTACAAACCGGGAGCACCTTTTCCTTTAACCACTCTTCCTTTCAACTTTTCAATTGCCTTCCTCCTCCCTGAGTCCCCTCAGCTGTATGCCACAAAGCTTCATGGCACCTTTAAACCACAAACCCAAAAATTTCTTCTTCATCCCAATCAAAACAGTTTTCTTCTTCTTCACCTTTCTCTCTCTTGTTTCTCTCTCCCCCTCTGCTTCGAACATCCATGACCTCCTCCTCTCTAGGGGCCTCCCGGCGGGGCTGCTCCCAAAGAAGGTGAAGTCCTACAGCTTCTCTGCCATTGATGGGAGCCTAGAGGTTCTCCTGGAGGGTCCATGTCTTGCCAAGTACGAGAACAGGGTGTTCTTTGAGAGTGTTGTGAGAGCTAATCTCAGCTATGGGAGCCTCACAGCTGTGGAGGGTCTGTCCCAGGAAGAGCTCTTCCTCTGGCTCCCTGTTAAGGACATAATTGTTGATGACCCCAAATCTGGTCTCATCTTGTTTGATATTGGTGTTGCCCATAAACAACTCTCCCTATCCCTCTTTGAAGACCCCCCAGATTGCAAGCCTCAAGGTAAATGTAAATAATTGGAATTTCATTTCATTTCTTTCAGGAAAAATATCATTTAAAAGAAATAGATGAACACTACGAATTTCATTTTTTTTATTTTTTGTGATGGTTTGATGATTTTTTAGTGACGGGTTGTTTTTTGTGATGTTTCTTATTTTAGTGACTGATTAGAAAGAGTTTTAATTTTGCAGGTGGATTGGAGAGGCATGTGAGGAAAGAGAGAGGGTTTGAGGCTCTGAGATAGACAAGAAGAAGAAGGAGAAGGGAGATGCCAAAACTGTGTGTTGGGCATTTTCATTTTCTGATGATGTGTTGATTAAGGATTTGATTAGTGTTTCTAAATGGAGTTAAATATGAGTAATTAGGTGGGGGCTTAGGTTTTATTAGGTCTGGGGCTTAGGATATCAGTTTGAAAAGGATTTGAAATTTTCTGGTTTAGTAAATCTTTTATATACATACATGCATACATACATACATATATATATATATATATATATATATCCTAATTAATTAAAAAATATATGATCTAATGAAAGTATATAATCTAGCTAGCTAACCTCTTGTTCTAACCTCTTGTTCATAATCATTTCATTTCTGTTTCAATCCTATTTCGAGATAAAGATTTTGATTAGCATCTAAGCAATGGATTAGATTCTCCTTATCCCAACAACGAAGCATATTTATCCCATATTAAATTGTTTCTATTAGAATTTTCACAATGTGAATTTTTTTTTGTTTTCAAGTATTTGATTTTCGCACCAAGTACTTAATTACCTAAATTCCCTACTTCTGTAGTTTATACTTTTTACATGCTTCTATTGCACGTCTATTTTACATTACATGTTTATATTCTCGCAATGTTTTTGGTTCTTTAGTTTTAAGAGAATAGTTTTAATTTTTATTCTAGCAAAAATAAGTATACTATTCAAAATAATAATATTTCGTATTTCTTAAAATACGTAGTTTTTCTTGAATAGTGATATAAGATTATTAATACACGCCCTAAATATCCCCTGTGAAATAAAATTCACACCCTAAATAGAAATACATTATACATAAAAAGTTTATGTAAATAAACTCACGAAATCAATATTTAAGAGGAGCTAATTAAGGAAGTTTGATATTTGTTACGTCGTTAAAAAAAATAAAAAACTGTAGAAAATAATAATAGTCAACATTAGAAGATTAAGAAAATTGTCCAAAAAATAGCAGACTTCACATATCCTTTGTAACCAGTGTTTTTTAAGGAATATATATCCATGTTAAAATTGGAACGATTAATTACATAAATCTATTTCTAAAACATTTATATGCACGTAATTCCCTTTTTAAAAAATTATTGTTTTTATGATATATTAAAATTCTTTTAGATATCAAAGTTATATTACAGTCCACAATATATGAAGATAAGATGTAATCCATAGAATATATATTTTCATCTAGTCAATGTGTTTACTTGGTTTTTCTATTAACTAAGCAAAAACTATGACCCAAGCCGGCTATACGCAAGTACTTTGAAGTCACTTAACTTAATAGTCGGCAATTAATTTGGGTAATAAACCCGGAGGGATTAATTTTTTTAATGGACCCAATTAGTCTATAATTTTTGTTAGTGAACAGTGGCACAAATTAATTAATAGTATACTAGTACTACTTTGTTTCTTTGTGTCTTTCTTTTTTTAATATAAGATAAAGGTGAGGGAAAGTGGGAAATTGAAATGGGATCTCTGGATGATAACAATAAGCTTTAATCACTAGAGTAAGATTTTTATTGTTAATAGATAAATTATTAAAACCCATGAAATTTGGTTAAAAGTAATGTTTGACACATTTTGCTTAAAAAATTACACTTTGCCCCTAAATAAGTAAATCTGAGCACTTTTCTTTTGTCTGTTATTTTCTACATTAAAATTTTTAAATTCTAATTTAAACTATCCAATAATCTATTTCCATTAAATTTAAATTAGCCAATAATGATTTAGATTTACTGAGTGAACTATCAATTGTTTTTCCTATTTAAATTGAGAAAAATAGTTTGCTTTCTTACTACTGTTAATGGCAGTATAACTCAGAGGACTAATGTGTAGCTTTTCAAAATAAAGTAGGCGGCCTGTATTTCTTTTAAATTTCAGGAAAACATTGTAAATAGCCCTAAATTTATAGTACTCCGTTTACTTTAATAACCTGCGTTTATGAAAAAGAAACGGGAAATAATCAATAACCAGCGGGAAAAGACAGTCTTCACGGCCGAAATTAAGCTGTCGTGCAGGCCAGAAAAGGCATCATATACATCAATCGATTGGTTGGCAACCTGTGCTTTGTGTTTTTCACATATTTTTAGTCTAAGGCCTTTTAATCATCATATTATCTCGGCAGCATATTATTTCAGCTCATGAAATTGTTATTTTGCTTCTCTCTTTCTCTAATCTTCTCTTCCTAACTCTCTATATATAAAAAGAGGAGAGGAGAGGAGCGAATAAGCAAATATTAAGAATAAAAATTTTTTTCATGTTAATGACGTAATAAAAAGTTAAAAAAGGCTAAAGGTGAATGCATCTTTATGTTGACAAGAAAACTAAAATATTTGTGGCGCCATAAAATAAAATATATGTAACTTTTTACAATTACGCGGGAAAAGTGGGGCCAATGATAAGAGTGTATGAAAAACCTTGAAACTGTGTCGCGTTTGTGGGGCCCGGAGAAGAAGCCAATCGATATGATAACAAATTATGAACATAGAAAAGGGCAGGGGAGGGGAGGCCTTTTTCTTTTCTGCTGGTTTGCACTTTTGTTTTTGCTGCCCTCGCTCCTCGCCCTCTGGTTTTTTTGGGTTTCTTTTGGCATGAAATCGATCATCCCTGCATGTTTGAATATTGAAGCTTCGCCCCCACCCACTTTCCACTTTGGTCAAATTTGTACGCTTTCAGGCCCTTTATTTACTTATGGAAATTTCAAGCGGTTGGTTGGCTAACTTTATTGATAAAATTTCCAATCTTGAAACCAACAGTTATTGAATTGTTGATCATACAAACACATAAAGGTTAAATAACACTTTTTCCTAGGGCTGTTGCTTTCGGGTTTTAGGTTGGGTTTGAGCCCATAAGTAGTTGTCATTTTTAGGCCTGAACTTGAACCAATTAAACTCGAAAATAATCAATTAGGGTTGGGTTTAAACTTCCTTCACCGGACTGTCACTTCGTCTCTAATGACCCTCCCTCAGACCACCGCTTTGTCTCTGATTGACGAACCAAAGCAGACAAGGATGAACAAAAGTTACGGAACTAGAGCAGAGCAGGTGAAGATGAACCCGAATCTTTCTACTCACTTTTGTCTTGGTAAGGGCAAGCGACTAAGGGCGAGGGAAGGAGGACGACAGGCGATGTGAGGGAGATACAAGGCCTGTGAGGGAGGATGGCTGGTGGCGTGAGGGCCGAGAGGCTAGGGAGGTGAGGCTGTAGTCGAGTAGAACTTCTGGAGGCGAGGCGATAGTCAAGTAGAACTCCCGGTGGAGGCTAGGGAGGGGCTAAAGGGCAGAGGCAATGAGGAGGGTGAGGTTCAAATAGGATTAGGGATAAATAGTTCATAGTTATATGTTGGACCTAGGATTGCCTAGTCCTAGGAATTGAGAAGGGAATATTAATTTCGGGTCAATTCGGGTTAGACCCAAACCAATTGATTTTTACCTCTTTAGAGCAGGTTGAGTTCACATTAACTCGAATGACACTTTTTCTACTCACTGACCCAACTCTAACCTAATATTTATGGTTAGGTTTTGGGTTGACTTTAGGTTTGGTTAAAATGCTTACACCACTACTTTTGCCCTTAAAGTCATATACTCTTTCATTCTATAAAGGATGATACACTTGTCAAGCACAGAAATTATTGAAATATTAATACTTCATGCATCCTAGATTCTCTGTGACAATTACCATTTTAAGTCGTACAAAATCCTTGCAACAATTATATATTTAGCACATGTAAAAAGCGAATGGTAATAGCGAAAACAACATAAATTTTTTCCTTTGTCAAGTCAAACTCAAATGTTTCAACGAACATGAGATGAAATAACTATTTATCAATTTAATTTAAAATTTTATGCCAATCACGGACTATGTAAAGCACGGGGAAAAGGAATTGTTTCCAAACCTGGCCCCTGGGTGTGAATGTATACCTAGTACCAAGTACCAATCCTCAAGGGAAAAAGAGTAAGTGGCCCAAAAGTTTCAGCCGTTTGGTGAACACCACTTTTTTAGAAAAATAAAACGATTGATAAAATAACACATCAGTGAAATGTGTTTAAGATAACTTTGGCATCACCCACAGATACAAGTTAAAAGTTGAAATGATAGAGCTGGAAACAACCCATCTAAGAAGTTGAGTGAGGTTTTTGACCTTTATAGACTTAAATCCTAGCCTGATGCACTTTATAGGTGGCTAAATATCACTTGCATATGTCATGTCGAAGTTAGAAATGTCCAAGCCCTTCGGTCCTGTCTCGCAAATGCTGCCATGCAACAGACACAGTGGAAGTAAGAGAATGGGGCAAAAAGGAGTCAGTCTCCAGTAAGTAAATAACTTACCCTTGTTATAGATTATCACAGTTGATTGCCTCGTGCAGTTTATTCTCGTTATAATTGTTCCCATAAAATACAGAAAAGGCAATTATACAACACAAGGAAATCTGCAAAACTTGAGCAGCCCCAAGAGACCTTTCGGATATGGAAGACCGGCAGACCAAACTCTGCGAGTGTATTACTCATGGTTCCTCGGATGGAAGCCGCCATTGTTATCATCATGTTTCCAAGTTAACCATTGCTACTAACGTACATGATATCATCCTTCTCTATGTGCATCTTTCCTTTGTCTCTCCTGCTATTTGTCTGCCCCTGTTCGGGTTGGCCTCGCTGGAGAAATGCCAGTTTTTTACAAAAAAACATCAGCCTCTCTGACTGTCATCAAACATCAAAAGCAGGCAAACAGAAGAGGTACCTTCTTTAAGACAAATGCTAAGTACAAGTAAGCTGCTTCCCATTCATCGGGTGAGAGTGTGCCTGGGAGCAGATGTGCAAAACCCCGTTAACAAAATACTAGTCTGTTATGTTAATTCTTATTTAATTTGGCAACAGATGGCTTAATATGCAGTTCAGCTGACCCTTTATCCAAATTCCAGATGAAGCTTAGCTCAAGAACTGCCGAAATTTAGGCAATGGACCTGGGCAGTTGGATGTGTGGGGCCCACGGTGGGGCCTACACATACAATGTTCCAGATCCTGATGTTATTTTCTGGGCCCAACATATCTAACGGACCAGATCCATCACAGACCATGACGGTCTATTATGATTTAATTTCCCCAAATTTATTGACTGATATAGGTAACACCTAGTGAAGAAGATAGCAAGTGCAATACTCACTCCGGTCTTGGTTACCGTCACCCAATGCTCCAAGCCGCCTCATCAGCTCTACATATTCTGGCTGTTTTAAGTAGTTATGAACAAATTCGTGGGAGTTCTTCACAAAAACTAACTCAAGATCATACTGCAAAGTCACGAAACATTATGTAAATGAATACAAGTTTAATCAGATCACTGCAAACATTTACTAACATTCCAATGTCCATGAATGTGGAAGGCAGAAAGAGCTGAGCGCCGTTTGGACACTTCAGAAAACAAGGTTTTTGTACCCAACGCTGCAGACTAGACACTAGAATCCCAACTTCCATAGGAAGTGGTATATCTATAAACAGGAATAATACCTCTTCAGCTAATGACTTGAAGACATGGAATGGGACAATCCATTCAGGGCAATCAACAGCATCCTGCAACATCAAGATAACTGTAAAACATAAATAAGCGAACATGACTGCTCATACATGGAAACGGCTGCCAAACAAACTTTTTACAATGTGAAATCACTATAGCATATGTATGAACCAATTTTGGCAAGGAAAACTAGATGACCAACATACCTCCAAATGAAACTTGTACTTGATGCCAAATGGCCTAGAAGATGGAAATTTCTGATAGGTTTGACAAGTGTTAGTCTGAATTCAGAATCAAACCAAAGGTTGAATGACGTACTTATTCTAGATAGAGCAACAAGATACAGGAATGATGCACCTTGTCAGAATGTTCCTCATCAAAACGTATCCAGTAAACACTGTTGCCAAACGCTAATCCTTCAGCTGCATTTTCAAATCAAAAAGTAACTTCCCCACTGAAGAACATCAATATACATGGATGAACAGTCTGGTTTTACCATTAGAAAGGAAAAAGGCCTTCCTACTCTCACATAACATTGCCATTAAAGTTTGCAAGGCACATCCTAACCCTTCATTGCAAGAAATCTAGAGGTGATACAACTCAACAATCACCAGGCATTCAGAAACGGTATCATATTTTAGTTTTTCAAACAGGCCACATGTCATTTATGCTGGAAATCTATACTGGTCATATTAGTTGAGTGATTAGTCATACTTAATTTCAACAATTTGTCCGCTTAAATTCAAATAGATGTATTCAGATATTTTGGGGGAAACAAAAAAACCTTCTCTAAGCTTTTTTACAATCACATTAGCATCTGGCATTGTCCCAATGAATGTTCCTCCAGGACGAAGTAAAGCGGATACATTGGCCAGAGCTCGCCGTGCACGTGCCTCTGTAGACCAGGAGTAGTGCATGGCAAACTGCAAAACTCAAAAGTATCAGCAATATGACCAGATTTTTTTTATCTAAACAAACTGCATGGTTACCTTCATTATACTAAAATGATTCTTCTAGAACTCCTTTTTATTTTTCATTATGACCAAGTTCTAAAAAACGATGTTAAAAAGAATAAACCAAAAAAAACACTCACAAGACTCAATTCACACAAGAGTTATAGGTAAATTTCATGTCATGTTAGCCACACAACAATTTCCTACAGAATGGATGATAGGGTTGACAGTTTAAGCTTCACCCAGTGAGAGAACCAATTTCATACAAATGATATTCAAATATTATCAATCACTTAATCAAGACTGTAGGAACCAACGTAATAAGGACAGCATCTTTCCACCAATTCTTCAAGTCACATCATGGCATGACCTTGGAAACATCTTAGTTACTTTAGATAAGATTTTCTTTTTCATTTTTCGTGAAGATTTCTTTTTTTTTTTTTCCTGAAAAGACAAAAGGGTAATCAAGATATGGACTGGACATAGAGCTAAGCTTGGCCTGGTAGCCCCTTACAGCGACAGATCATTACTTACCTAGGATAAGAAGGGAGAAGTGATTTTGGAATAGTGATGGGAACAGTGATGTTATCACTGGCTATGATTATCCAACAGCTCAAGTATGAACTACTGCATGTTTGACGCCAAAAAAACAAGGGACCTTGCATTTTTTTATCTCTTCTGCACTTGCCATTTTACCTTTATTAGCAGTACTACCTGTAAATACTCCACCAGCATGATTCATCATGCTCAAACATTATCCAATAGCCAATAGTTCGGTCTCAGTTCATACTATTTCATAACATCTGACCTCAACTTACAAGTTACAACAACAAAACTTTTACAATTAATTCCACGATGACTGAATTACACTATGAAACTCACCTGGCAACTGCAGATATCAAAAGGCGCATCATCCATCAAAACTTTGTCCAGCCGCACCTGAAATATATACATTAAGAAAAATAATTCTAGCATGACAGCACATTACTCGTAACAGTAATAAAGCAGCTTGAATTGATGTCACTTGATCTTAGGTGTGATTTGATAAGCATTGCTGAAGGAATTTTTTCATATTTGCTCTAGATTCCAATACTTACTAAATGCCACAGGCAAGTCATATTTTCCTTGACATTTAACCCAAACAAAGGTAAGAAGAGTAGAGAATAACAACTCTACAATTACTCCAGTAGAGGTAAGCAAGGTAGAAGGGGAAAGGATGGATTCTCAGGAACAGCTAAGAAATCTACAATTACATCGTAACAATCCCCACATAAGAGACGCGCAGGAAAGCTGAATTTTTTGCGTCGTTGATGATGGTCTGCATCACCATTATAACGCGTCCGACAGTCTTCTATCTGCTCAAATAAATGCACAGGAAAATTTAGTACATGGTATCACATACACAAATTCATTAACATTAATATTTTTCCCCACTTTATTGGCATCAGTAAGTTAGAGGCATAGAGGAGTTGAGCAGGTTCAGGTAACCATTAGAGTATGAAGTTAGCTGTTTAAGATAATAATAATACCAATAATAAATAAATATTCAGCACTCTCAAGATATATTTATTAGAATAGATGTGGCATACGTCAGCTAAATTGGTTTTCTTATCCAAAATTCACTTACTGTTAGTGAGATCATAAGGGGAACTACATACAAATGCATCTCTGCCATCACTTACATTTGACCAACTGCATGATTCAGTCATGATATGTTTATGAACAAAATAACGCCTAAAACATCAATGAGTTCCCTCAAACAAGCAATTTAAGAAAAGCTCACTGGATACATAAACCATGTCATCAATAACCATTTAGGGAGCATCTTAGATAACAAGTCTGCATATATTAGAGAATGAAAGAGAAGATTGTCAACTTACTGAGCCTTCAGCTATATCAATGCCAACATAATATCCAACTTTAACCTTGTCCCATTTTATGAGATCACCGCCCTGAAATATATTAAAGAAAGAAACCGATGAGTGTTTGGTATATGGAAACTTAAAACCATTCAGAAGAGCAAGTAATACCTTGCCACAAGCAATATCAAGAACAGCATCACCGCGACGAGCATACAGCTGAATTAATACACTTTTGATCTGTTGAATAGGGAGATGAATGGACAATGAAAAGATATAAGACAAACAAACGCAACCACCATGCATCTAACCAGATAAGGAGAACAAACCCAGTTGTTAAGTTTTTTCAAGTGTATGATAGGGCTTGCTTCTCGTTCTTCCAATGTTTGGTTTGTTCTTGCACTATAATGATCAGCCACTTTTTGGGCAAAAATTTTTGTGCTCTCATCCTCAAAAAATTGTGCATCACCTAAGAGCACAGCATAAAAAAACTTAAATTATTGCAAGGTCTTCACTGTTGAATTTCTCCAGAAAAGCTGGCTTCCCACCAATGAACCAAATTTCAGAAAATAACTTCAAACTTTTAACTTATTCTAGTTCCTTAAGTTATTTTCACTTTAGAACAAATAAACAACATCCCATAGTGGCAATAATCATTCTTTCCTACAGCTCAGTGTAAAACAGAGTCCCACCATCAGTAATTTATTCTTGTGACTGGCAAAACTAAATACAAAGAAAAGCTTTCAACAGTTAAAAAGTTAAAAGGCACATTTTTATCTGGCTACTTACTACTTGCTACAAAATAGACTAAAATTTCAGAAACAATCAAACCCAAATAAACCCAAAAAATAAAACAAAGAAATCCGAATAAAACGTGCAAAAAAGGAAGTTGCAGACTCAAAATTACCTTCAGGGTTAGGTTTAAACCGGGATTGAGGTGGCCCCACAGAGCTCGATGGAGATTCCTTGTGTCCTCGTTTCATGGCCAACTAACTAATGGGTACTAAAAATCTGTTACTTGGTCCCTTGTGTATCTCTTGGTTGTTCTAAGAAATATAGAATGTGGTCTTGAACAACGGTTTTCCTTCTAGGCCTAGGAAGTGTATAAGAACATTAAAATAAATAAATAACTCAAAGGCATTACAGAACTCACGAACTCATATCTCATTGAACATCAGCAAGATCAATAATACCAGAATGTGTGAAGTAATACCCATACCCCAGAAAATCATTCATGTTGCACACTTTTCTGATTTATAACACAACAGGACAAACATTTTCCGAATCAAATCACACAGAATCATACGAAACGTACTTCAAAAGCAAATTTTGAGCAGAATGAATATATCAAGCCACTCCTATTGAATTAAAATCCACTTAATTTGCAGCTTAATGAGAATCAAAGGGAACAGGTATTGAATTCCAAGCAACGGATATACGGCCTAACTAGAACAGCAATCAGTTTCCAAGTGCGGAGCGGGAAAACCAACACGGCAACATAGAAACAAGCGTACCGTTGCTTCTGAATCCGATTAAAAGAAGCTTCATTCATAAACACACAAAAAAAAAAAAGGAAGAGAGCATGAGAAACTACTCTAAATCAAACTTACAAGGGCCAAAGATGACTGGTGAAGGCGAGAACAAGCTGAATCCGAGAGAAAGAGCCGCTGAAATCGACGGAATTAAACAAATTTCTTGCTCAGGTTCCGATCGCAATGAATTTTGAAACAACGATGAGCGAATTTAAGGTTAGGGTTTTCGCAGTTCAGCCGGAGAAGGGGCGGGAAACGTCAGCAGAGGAGAGTGGGTTGAGGAAAATGGTAGGGAGGCCGTGAAGTTCAGACTTCAGAACTTTTCTCTTTGGGCGAGTAACACCTGAACCCCTAAGGTTTAGATTAACTTATACTTCTGACTCTGTAGTTTCAAACCCTACACCTTTTGCTGCTTTCCTAGCACTGTTAGACTTGGGCCTCATTTGATATTATTGTGAGCAATTGGTGTTAGAGTTAAAAAAAAATTATTCAATAATAAATTTTAACTTTTAATTTCAGCATTTTCATCTTAAACATTGAATGAATTATTTAAAACTCTAACACTAATCATAAAAACTGTTCATAAACAGGGCCCTAGTCAACATAACCAAATAAGCTAGTATTTGCTTCACCTTGTATTATTATTTGAAACTTTTGGGTTTGATGTAAACTTTGTTCTTCTTTCCACTTTTACCCTTATACTTTTTTAACATAGATTGAACAAATATAGAAAGGGTAAATATTGCAAAAATAGTTTTAGGAGTAATATGATAAAGGAGGAAATGTGAAAATTTACCATTGAACTATTTGCCATAAAACAATTTTTCCATCAGACTTTTTTTTCGTCTTAAATTTACCATCCATATTTTCTGTTATAATAAATTTACAACTAGGGATGACAATGGATATGATGTGGGTAGGATAGTATTAAACTTGCATCTTATCCATCATGTTAGATACCCGATCCATATCCTATCCACCATCTATCGGATTTATAATTTTAATATTTATATTTTATCCATTTTAAGATGAGTAAGATTGGGTAAACCTCACCAACTCGCCACATACTATCATAATAAAAAATAGTAATTTTATAACAAAATGTCATAATAAAAAACATTAAAATGATCTTGGGGAAAAACAATATCAATATATAGCAAGACATGTTTGATTATATAAAGCTCATTATGAAACAATATATAGCAAACCATAGCATATAAGAAGGGAAATCATATCATTTTAGACCATCTAGTAGACCTGTGTGTGTGTGTGTGCGGGTAGGGTATGGGGTGAGTAAGCTAAACCCGTATGCTACCAACATCCAGTGAGTATGAAAAAAAAATCCACATCCACTCAACATCCATTTAATTAAAAAAAATTACCAACAGGATAGGATACAGGCGGATATTTGCAGAAGCGAATATCCATCGACATCCTATTTACCACTATATGTAAAAAAAAAAAAAAAGATAATGGCTAACGAAAAGTGTGGCGTGACAAAGACAATACTAAGTTAGAATAGTGATATGACAAAAAGAACTTTTTTTCACCCTAAATTTACAGTCCATGTTTTCTATTGGAACAATTTTACCATTTAAGTATTACTTTTGGGCAATTTTATGTACTAATTGTCCTTGTTGGTGCCTCTTCTTTTTAGGCATTTCTCACTGAAGGCAGCTTTAAGGTTTTCTTACTCAAATCGACCATAATCGGTATGAGTGTGGAGACATGGATAATGATATGCACGAGCTACTGACCCTAAAGTTGGACAATGTTTATACTTCCAACATCTCATAAAACAAAAAAAAAAAGCTTCTAAATCAGATGATCGACTTGAACTGGGTGAGAGTTGCCTTTTTTCTGGTATAACTTTTTGAAAATTTCTTATGACCTCATATTTGGTTATGAATTTATTCTTAATTCACAAAACATGGCGCTAATTTGGACTTCATAGGATATATAAATCCCTAATCCCCAACTCATTCTTCCTAAACCCTTGATTTCTAAATTTACACTTAATATAAAACATTGATGACAAATTTGCAACAACAAAAAATTGATGGCAAATTTGTTATATGGCCAAAATGATAGTGATGAATTTGCACCTTTTCCAATCTATTTGTCATGGCACTCCCCCAAACTCAGCATTATCTTTGCCACATTACATGTCCCATTAGCCACCATGGGGTTTTTTATGAACAATGACAAATTTGCCTTAATGGAAAAGATGAATGATAAATTTAAGATGAAAAAAAAAGTTTAATGGCAAAATCGCTCTATGACCAATAGTTTAGTGGTAAATTTGCACCTTTTTTCGATAATTAAATGACTTACTAAATATGAGAATAATATTAAGATTTTAGACAACTCAAAATACCAATGCAACTAACTAAGTATTTCATACTTAAAAGTAGTAAACTTTACCAAGTTTCTTAAAAAATACTACATTCGTCTCATTTTAGTTGAAATGTTTTTCTGGGTACGGAGATTAAGGTGTATGTAATTTGTGTTATTTTTTTCAATTTTATCCATAGAACTAAAATTAATTTTTTTGAATTTTGTGTTGTGAGAGTTTAAATAATAATCAAAAAAGAAAAGATTTTTTTTTTGGGTTTTGTGCAGAGAGAGATTGAGTAAAGATTAAAAAAAGATTCTTTATTGGGTTTTGTGTAGTAAGAGTTTTAATGGGGGTAAGAGAATAAATTGGTTGTTTAAAATTTTCTAAAAGAGAAAATATTTCAACCTTTTTGGGACATCCTAAAAAGGAATACGTTTCATCTAAATTGGGACGGAGGGAGTAGTTATTTTTGTAAAATTGTTTATTCCTTTTGCATGAAGGGGCGAGCAAAATATCCGTTTTACTCAAAATAACAAAATAACTGGAAATGTTTTGATTTTTAGTTACCACTTTTATATGTAATTTTTGGTTTTCAGTTATAATCGAAAAACCAATGTATAAGTTTTATTTGATTTTCAGTTTACTTCAATTAAAAAAAAAAAAATTCTACCAATATTTATGTTTAAGATGTCGAATGGACCATGTATGTGATGGATGTTTGCTATGTATATGTATATGATGTTTGAATTTGGAATAGATTTAGAATGTTTAATATGTAATTAGAATGTGTGTTTAGATTAGAACATGTGATGAATATTTGAGGTTTGTAATGTATATAAATACAATTTACAGCCAATTCATTCGGCCTAAAGTTGCCTTAAATTATTATTATTATTTTTTTAACTTTTCAAACATGATGGCCCATATTCCTTCAGCCATGCCATGTATTGGCACGCTATTTACAAGTTGTGCCACTCCATGTTTCACTACCACTAGCCCGATTGAAACCATGTCTCATTACTCCCGCCTGGTCTGGTTGAAATCACCACTACTCTGATTAAAAGTACCTCTGCTCTGTGCCTCCCGCTTGGTCCGATTAAAACCAGAGTAGCTTGTAATCAATCTCCAATCTCACTTTCTGCCATGCCATCCACACCCCACAACCACCATTCTTCATCGCATACTGCTTTACCAAATTCACTAGCGAGCTACTCACTCCGAGATGGTTCCTTTCATAAACTCTCGCTAAACCCAAAAAAGAAAGGATGGAACCCTTTGAAACCCAAAGCCTTTAGCATATTTGATTTCAATCTTGGAGTAGGTGGCTAGTCAGTAGTCGGTGAGGGCTGTTGGCAATTAAGGGGGCAGCCGTGGGGTGCGGGCCGAGCTAGGTAGTGATAACAAGATATGGACGGGATGGTGGGGGTAGGGTGGTGGCAATTTTTAGTAAATAAGATAAAGTTAAGGGAGGAATTCAAATTGGCTAAAAAAAGGGCCCAGGTCAATAGGAAAAGTTGAGGGACTTAATTGAAAAAAAAATCCAATTTTTTTTTTCTGTTTTTTTCTATAATTTAGTCTATTCGGTTATTAGTAAACAAGACAAAAAATTGAATAAATTTGATTATTCAATTATGATTAAATTTGAAAAAACTGATTAGTTATGTACAAAATTCAATAGGAGATTTGCCCTAGGGAAAATGTGCACAACTACCTTTGTGACATTCATTTATCACATATGGAAGGAGCGCAATAATCAATGCTTCAAGGGGAGTCAATGCACCATGCAATAGGTGGCCGATCAATTTATTTGATGTGTGTATCCGTGTGAACCATTTTGATCTAGCAAAAGCGGTTGGATAGAGCTCTGTGTTTAAGTTATGATTTATGTACTTTAACCTGGTATGCTTGGTCATCTTTGTACATTCTTTCTTTGATATAAAATTCACATTCTCCCAAAAAAAGAAAAAACTGATTGATCACCCTTGCATTTGCAAGACCTAGTTATCAATCGATATAAATTCAAGTAAGAATCATATAGAAAGAATTATAAGATTTATTTGTGTTGATTTTATTTATTTTATGGGAAAATAGTCTTTTATTATTGTTAATTAATAATGTGAAAGGGGAAAAGCCTTTAAAACAACTGACAGAAGAGTGCATACCATTTTTAAACAACACCTTTGTTAAGTAGGTCGGTAAGTGGATGTTACTGTTATTTTACGAGCCAGGTCTTATTGGTAAATTGGCAAAGGTTGGGTTGAGCCCAAGGGCTTCATTTACCTAAGTGGCCTTCCTTGAGACTTGGAGGTTCTTTATTTGTTCTTATGTTTATGGGTCTCTCTTGTCATTTTATTCCTTTTTTTTTTTTTTGTTTTTGGTAATTAGAATACATGAAAGGGAAAGAAAATGAGACTCTGAACCTTTTGCCTAGGAACAACTATCATAAAAGATCAATTCAAAGAATTCAGAAGCTCTTGAATTGGTTGAACAAGGTTGAACATGTGTTGACTTAAACTTAAGGATCCATTAATCACCTAGAATTCTTGTGAGCAATCTGTGAAAATAGTTGCTAATAAAGTCTTCGACGTATACACTTGGGATAAAGCACAAAAAAATAACATGATGCTCCACTTCCAGGCAGATTCACAATACAGAATGAGAAAGTATCATTTAAGAGGTGGTGGAGCATTGATTCTTAGCCATACCGATGTTGTAGTCCCTAGATTGAATGATTGATGCCAAACACCATCAAAGACAAAAATCTTTGGGTAGAAAGCAGAGCTTTGGTTTTTGTAGAGTCATCGAATATGACTTAAAGAAATAGGGTTAAAGGGAAAGAGGAAAATCAAAGTTGATAATCTTTAGCCACACTGAGCCAACCATACAAATCATTTCACCTGACAATGAGAGACTAGATATGGAAATGAGCATTTTGAAAGATACATTTATTTCAACCCAACCAAATGCTTTACAGCATTGAGACTAGAAATCTTCACTTCATCCTGAGTATAAGAGTTTTTGCTTTTGTCATTTTTTTCCTCAAAAATGCATTTATTTGGTACATTTTTCTCTCAACTTTTATGAGAAGTATGTAAGTTTTTAAGGGTTCCTGCATGTAACCAACCCTAAATTTGACCAACCCTAAATTTGTCGGCCCGACCCTGTAGATGAGATTATGAATATCATTGTTTAACTAAAATGAACAAAGATTTTTTTTGCTTTTTTTCTTTTTAGTACTTTCTCTATTTCACAAAAGTTGACCTCTTCAATATTTATAACAATTAATTTATGATTTTATTTTTTTCAAAACTTATCATAAAAATATAAATATTTTATATAAAAATGAAACTTTAAATATTATAGTTTCTCAATATCATTTTTAATATTTTTTACAATACATATTAACTTTAATATATTTATGTCAAACTTTAGACAAAAAGTAAAAAAACCAACTAATGTGAAACAGAAGAAGTAGTATTTAGGAGTAAGGTGAGTCCGGAGAGTAGAGAATCATATCTTGCACCCCCAAGTACAGTCAGCTGGGGGAGTAGTTGTTAAAATAAACACTTAGTTTTATTCCTATACCCTCTTTGGAAAACAAACTTACAATTTGAAAGCATATGACTACTATCACTAAAGGCTTTGTTATTTAAGCGCCTTCCAGTGTGGTACCAAACAGATGACCTTTTTTGCCAACAAAAGTAATGCAACGCAGAGCCAATGTTACTTGGACCTAGAAGTAGTAACATCTATGAAGTTGATTTCTTAAAAAACAGTTATTATTGTAAAATTGTTTATACCTCTAGCAAGTGCAAGACTTATACCCAATTTCTTTTAAATTAAACCAACTTAATTTAAACTAACGTATTTTTTTTATCTTTTTTTTTCCAAAATCAATTTTATTTAAAATTCAATATTTTGTAAGTGTAATAATCCATTGAAAATACAACTTCTAGTCTTATTAATTTTTTAAGAGTTTTTATGTTTTAAAGCCTAAAAAAAAGAAAATTTCATAAAAATTTAATAATATCATAACAATTTACTTTCAAATTGATTATTACACCTACATATTATTGGTTTTTAAATGAAATTAGTTCCTAGTAAATAAAAAAATTATTTCAAATAAATTAATTTAAATTAAAACAAACAGGACCCTAAAAAACCATTTTAATGATGATGATGATGATTGTGATGATCATGATGATGTTAAAGTAGAACAACTCTTAGAACCAATTCATTTTAACTTAAGTGAACTAACTTATTTTTACTTTTATATATTTTTTTTGTATGAAACCAATTTCATTTGAAAGCTAATATTATGTAAATGTAATAATTCATTTGAAAGTAAATTTTCATAATGTTGTTAAATTTTTATGAATTTTTCTTTTTTAAGGCTTTAAACTAGAAAAATTTATAAAAATTTAGTAAGATTATAAAAATTATATTTTCAATGGATTATTATCACTGCGTAATATTGATTTTTAATTAAAATTAGTTCTAAGTAAAAAAAAATGTAAGAATAAAAATAAGTCATTTTGTAGTTAATTAACTTAAGTTAAAACAAATTGGGTATAAAGGAATGTTTATACAAAGATGACGTGTGAAACTGTGGCAGGAGGGAATTATGTGCAATATCTCCTAGAGTCTTAGTTATGTCTAGTAAGTATCTAAAATATAATATTATAGAGTTCACTTTTATAAAATTCTTTGTTAGTGCATGCGTGTGTCACAATTTTAGTAATTTCTACATAATTATTTTGTTTAATGAGTGAAGTCATAATGCAAATTCGTTGTGAAGTTTACCCACACAATTTATCCACATTTTTTTAAAATTTGTGTAAAAAGTTGCTTCTTTTTGTAATCAGTGGGTAAGTTAAGGTTAAGTAGGGTAGACGTGGGGTATACTAGTTTATAGAATATTTCTTGCATCCATTTTTTTTTTTTGTAACATTTTGAGCACAAAAGAGGTGACTAAAATGCATGCCTCAATGCTATATGATAAGTAAAGGGAAGTATGGGCAATAGCGAGGATAATCGTGATATTTAAAACTAGGGGTGAAAGAAATTATCTTAATCTGGCAAAAAAATGGTTGGTTAGGGTCAAGTTATAAGATAGAAAATGTATTTTGGGTTCATTTGAACCCAATCCATTCTAAAAAGATAAAAATTGGGTTAGTTTGGGCCCAATCCAAATATACCTAAATTTACCCAAATATTATCCCAGGCTCAGCTCATTCTCAACCCAACTACATATGTATCCCTAATCTTAATGCCTCAACCCCCAAAGCCCTCAACCTCACCATCACTTTAACTCACACGGCCTCACACACGGAATACGGAGTCCTTCATTACCTCTGCCATTTGCTCTAGTGCTCTGCCCCTTGGCCTGCTCTCCCTTCATCTTGATGGGTTGCCTACATGCCACCAGCTCAATCACTTTACATTTTCTTGCTGTTGAAATCTCAATCGTCCAAGTTCTTATGTCCGAGAATGACACGACTCATAAGTCAAATGCTTGTTGCCTCACTCAAACTTCCCAAGTGGAGCAAATGTTTGGCGAAGAGGAGGGTGGCGTTGAGGTGATTGTCATCTCATAGAGGTCAATCATCGACGATATGAAGCTGGTTATGAAGCTGGTCGAGTGAAGAGAGAGAGGAGACGGGGCTACGAAGAAAGAAAGAGAGAGAATGGAGGGAGGGTTTGGTGTTGCTAATGAAAGGAGAGGGCAGGAAAGACCGGGTCCGGAAGTGGCGAAGAAGAGTTGGCCGTGAGTGTTGTTCTGGACTGACTCAACTCAACTGTAACACAATATTTTTTGGGAAAGTTACAAAAACCTCCCTGTGGTTTGGTCAAACCTACATTTTTCCCCCTCTATTTTGATAAACCTACATTTTGCCCCCCATGTTTTTTATGCTGCCTGGCAATAACTTCTGAAAATGTATTTAAACTATACGATAATCATTTTCCAGTAATTTCAATCTGTCCAGTATTTTTTTTATAGTTAATAGATATTTTAAACTATCATTTTTTCCTTTATGTAAATATACTTTCCCACTTGTAATTATATATATGTATTTTTTAAAGGTCGGTTGACTGTGAAAAAATATCAAAAATCTTGAAATTACTAGAGCATTATTACCATACAGTTTAAATACAGTTTTAGAAATTATTATAGTATAAAAAATATAGGGGGCAAAGTGTAGATTTCTCAAAATAGAGGGGGCAAACTGTAGGTTTGACCAAATCACAGGGGGGTTTTTGTAACTTTCCCATATTTTTTTTGGGTTAGGACTGGTTCAAGTTAAATGCTCAAGGTCCAGTATGAGCCATGGAATGACAGGAGCCCAAAAATTCTTCAAGTTTCGGCTCAAATCAAATGCAATAACTTGAACATTCAGCCCTATTTAAAACTTGAGAATTTGGTCAGTTAAACTTGAGTGTACAACAACAGCCGAACTTTCTTTGAATCCTTTTCTAGGATTACATGCCTGTAACCGATGGAAGACGAGCTCTTAAAAATCTGGTCGACTTTTGCGTTCCCAAAACTCATATGTATAATGTATCTGCCCAACAACCTCGTTGCCAAGACGTGCAGGAACAGCCGGTGGACCTTCGCAGGAAAACGTGACATTGATTTGATTTCCACGCTTTTTATTTGTTTAAAAGCTCCACACTCCACGTATTTCATACCCATCCTTACCAATCCTCCTAGCCCCCGGCAGCTGGTCAATGATTGGGATCCATCATCAGATTTGTATTTTACGTATATACATAATACCCATTCTTATCACCTCAAAGCATTAAGCACGATAAGAAAAGTTGTTGGCTATATTAATTATGAGGGTAAAATTCACTAAGGATTACCTAGCTTATTTTTTATCCTAAACAAGTACTTTATCTTTAACTTGTTCTAATGAGATACATTTTCTCCTATTTTACATTTCAATAAATTACTTTCCATTACTTCCAATATCAAGTCTAATAGAAAATGTTAATATGACATTAAAAAACATTAAATAAAACATATAATAATACTTGTGGCCCTTTAACTTTTTCTATTAACAATTTTAAATCCTAACATTTTGAATTTGTTGTATCACTATTCAAGCTACCGAAAACTAGACCCAAGTGTACGTCACGGCATTGGACTCCGCTTTTATTTGCCATGGCTGCCTCCAAGCTTGTAAAATCCGATTCCTAGCAGTACGTCTCTTTAGTTTATGAGTCTTACGATCGATTAGAGGTTGGTGGCATCGGCATTGGCAGAAAGACCTTGTCTTCATGTAATTCGAGATTTGGGACTTCATTTCACATAATTTGAGGTTGATAGAAGGCAGTGACAGACAATAGATTGGAGAGTGGGTTAGGGCACGGAGGTACCACAGAGCAATCAGATGGAGGAGCCGAGAGAGGAGAGAAGCGCTATCTACCTATTCCAGTAATCAACGTCATTGGCGGATGGCACGACGGTGGCACAAGACAGAGCCAAGGTGTGGAGCAGTGTCGGGACTGTGGCAAAGATCTCGTGGCGGGACAGCAGAGATCTTATGGCCTCTTCCAATGGAGGTGAAGGAGGAGTACAGCTTTTGGGGGCTTGATTTTTGGGTGACAGCATCGATTAGGCAATAGAGATATGAGGCATGACATTGGCTTGTTTGAAATCCCATCTCCGCTGTCTAAAATCCATTTCACTGCCGCCTCTGTAATCGAGGTGCTGTTGCCTTGTCTGAAATCCCATCTCCGCCGTTCAATGACAATCCCATCCCGAGCACAAGGGTGATGACAAGCATGACTAAGATCAGGATCACAAGCACAAAGATGCTCCTATAGATGGAATCTTGATTGAGGATCTCAAAACCAAAATCAAAAGCAAAACCGATTCTTGTGGGAGTTTTGTTGGTGATTTTGGTCAAATAAGAAATATGGGGGATTAATGATGGTTTCTACAATTACCTGGGTTAGAATTGGTGATTGAATAGTTTAAGGACTAGAGTTAATATTTTAAATTTATTTTAGTATTATTTAATGTCATATCAGTATTTTCTATCGAGTTTAACAGTCAAATTAACAGAAAGTAGTTAAATAGGATACACAATAGTAAGAAGGGTTCTTTAGTAAGATAAAATGAAATTTAGGTACCTATTTAGAACAAAAAAATAAGTTAAGTGACCCTCATGAATTTTACCCTTAATTAAGGGGTAAGAAAAAGTTTGTTTTTGTTTTCTTAATAAGACAAAGTACACAAGACATGATGAGATAATTTACTGTATTCCCCAGCCCACCTTACTTAATTCCACCATCTCTTAAAAAAATCCTTTTACCTTGATTCTGAAGTCGAATTATATTTACTTGATTACATTGCATTTTCTTTAGTAAGTACACCTGAGCTTATGTTAATTGTTTATACTAATCATTCCTTTATCATAATTACTAAAAGATAGTCCCAATGTCATTTTGGGCATGAATTGCCACGTTCAATTACACCCAAATGTAATTTTTTTTATTTTTTTTTCTCTACTACTACCACTACTCAACAAGAAATGTCCCATTTTAAGGGGAAAAAAAAATCTTAAAGTAAATGAAACTACAATATATCTCCAACTCATTAAAATACACCCTTAATAATAAAAATAGGTGTGCGCATTTTAAAAAATAGAAGGATAAATCAAGAAAATAAAAAAAAAATGATAATGACGGATCGATAAATTTAATATATTTCCTTGAAATTTTTTTTAATTTTACGTGGCCCAAAATTCCGGGGTTACTCTAGACTACGGTAACGTGTACCTCGGGGCAAGAGATCGCTTCTCTGAAGCATCCTCATTCGTCACCAAAGCAGCCAGCCCCCCACACCAGAGCCTATCCTAAAGCAACACTTCTCATGCAAACGACCCACCCTAAATCACCAGTTGCTTTCACTCATTTCTTCATGAACCACATTCTTCTGCTTCACAACTTGTACAGCTAACACCCTTTTTTTAAGCTAAACAACAGAATCTAACTCCTGCATTAAAAAGAAAACTTCTCCATCACCTGTCTCCCAAGCCTTCATCCATGGCACCGAGCGTCCTGCTCTTCCTTCTGATCATAACACCCTTCATGAATGTAGAGTGCATCAAGAGAGGAGATTTTCCGGATGGTTTCGTCTTCGGGACAGCATCTTCGGCTTACCAGGTGATATTCTGTCTCTGGTTTTAGTCTGCTCTTGGGTTCATGTATGTGAGGTGAAGAAATTCTCCGTTAAGTTAAATGAGAAGAGCCCTTTCTTGAACAGTTTGAAGGAGCTGCAAATGAAGGAAATAAGGGAGCTAGCATATGGGATACCTTCACCAGACAACCAGGTAAGACATCAACAAGGAACTAGAAGAATGCAGAAACATGTAACGGAATGAAACCTATAAAACTCTTGTACTCTTGTTCTGAAATGAAAAACAAAATACTTAATAATGTAACAAAAATTTGAGCTAGGTGCATTTCCTAGAGCAACTATCTCATCGGAGAATAAAGTAACAAATATATTCATAAGATGATCCTATAGTCTCATCTTAGAGATTAAACTAAAGCACTTCAGATTCAAAATGAACATCCATCTAGCATGTAGAGACCCCGGTTGAAGAGTTCCAAGACCACATTTTTTGTCTATGGCACAATAATCAGGTAGTTTACACTTAGCTTCACCTGGTCTTTTCTGTGTTTTAAACAGGGAGGATTCTGGACTTCAGCAATGCAGACACTGCTGTTGATCAGTATCACCGGTTTGAGGTAAACTATAACAATATCTTTGCCGATAAGATTAGGCCTGTGGATTTTTGTTTTTAGGAAAAAAAAAGTCTTCAAATATTTTGTATTTTTGGGTTTATATTGATGTTCAGACAATAAGCTAGGAAAGGATTAAAAAGTATGACTGCACATTGAACAAACAGAATAAAACATAAAAGAAATAGGAATAAAAGCAAGATAATACTACAAAATACAAAGTCAAATTCTTGATATGACCAAAGTAGTTCAGGAGAAGGATCCACCGGGATAAGAATCTTAAATCATGAAACCAATGTTACTGCTAAAAAGAATGGGAAAAATATTCGTGATTATAATAATTAAAAATAAGAACCGTAGAAACACTTCAGGAATAAAGTTAAAAGAATATCATTTGCTCCAATCAAATCTGCAAGATGTCTTCTGTCTAACCAAGTTGGAATTAAAACATAATTTTCAGAGTGACATAGACTTGATGAAGGATCTAGGAATGGATGCTTACAGATTCTCCATATCTTGGCCAAGAATATTTCCCAGTAAGTTCCAAGCAAGCCTAAAGTTTACCTTTGGTCTTGATTAGCCTTAAGCACATAACTAATTACTTTTGGAGTCATTCAACAGATGGAACAGGGGAGCCGAACCCAGAAGGAATAAACTACTACAATCGGCTCATTGATGCTCTATTGGAGAAAGGTTGATAAGTTAAAGACAAGTTGGACTTAGATATTATGTGTAAACTAATATTAAAGCAACAGAACTTGTTGATAATCAGGAATCCAGCCTTACGTAACTCTCTATCATTGGGATCTTCCGCAGATGCTCGAGGACACATACGAAGGATGGTTGAGCAAACATGTGGTGTAAGTGATGTGGTCATTATTGAACATCTTTGAGAACAAAAAACATATTTTTATGAATAGCATTCAAATGATTACAGAGAAGACTACAAGCATTTTGCCTATACCTGCTTCCGAGCTTTTGGAGATAGGGTGAAACACTGGATAACCTTCAATGAACCACATGGTTTCTCAATCCAAGGTTATGACACAGGCATTCAAGCTCCCGGAAGGTGCTCAATTCTTGGTGGTTTGCTTTGTAAGGCAGGAAACTCATCCACTGAGCCATACATTGTCGCTCACAATATTCTATTGTCCCATGCTGCAGTTTATCACACTTACTGCCTTAAGTTCAAGGTAATACAGTACCACGAAAATGACAAGTTATTAGCAAAACCAACCATAAAAAAATGGATTTGGAAACAAGGTTTACTATTGCCAAAATACTGTGGTTTCCAGGAGAGACAAGAAGGTGATGTTGGAATTTCCCTGGATGCCAAATGGTATGAACCAATATCAGATAAGGAAGAAGACAGAGATGCTGCACAAAGAGCAATGGACTTTGGCATCGGATGGTATGACTTGAGATTGTGTTTGAATTCTTCATGTTTGGTAAAAGAAAATCCTACATACAAATGAGTAACTTAAGCATGATTAACTGGACCAGGTTCCTCGATCCGCTTTTCTTTGGCGACTATCCACTTTCAATGAAAACACTTGTGGGTGACAGACTGCCTATTATTACTCAGGAGATGTCCAAAATGCTGATGGGGTCGCTAGACTTCATTGGCTTAAACCACTACACCACATTGTATGCTCGTAATGATAGAAGACATATTCGAAAATGGATATTGCAGGATGCTTCAACAGATGCAGCTGTTATTACTACCTGTAAGATGCCAAAACATAGTTGCCCACATCCACTCATCATTTTTACAATAATGAAACGTATCCAGCCTAACTGTTTCTCAATCCTTGATGATTGTAGCTTTTCGAGGGGTAGTTCCTATTGGAGAAAGAGTATGTTCACTCAACTTTAGGGATCTATTGCCTTGCTTTTTTTGTTTTACAAACAAAATTTATCCTGCACTTCATTTTCTCCTCCAGGCAGCTTCTAGTTGGTTACACATAGTGCCCTGGGGTATCAGGAAATTGGCAAAATATGTGAAAGATAAGTATGGAAATCCAACGGTTATTATAACAGAAAATGGTGAGTGTTCTGCATTAAGCTAGAAGGATTAGAGAGAATATATGCAAAAAAAGAAGTCATATATTAAAAGATTGTGCAGGTATGGATGACCTAAACAGCCCTTTTATATCTTTGAGCAAGGCTTTGCAAGATGAGAAGAGGATAAACTACCACAGGGATTACCTCTCAAACTTATCTGCTGCTATAAGGTAAGATGGTCTGCTTTAGTTGGTCTGCTTCAGAAGCAGGTGCTTCATTTGGAGCCAACTAAACAACTTTATCCATCTGAAAACAACACAGGGAAGACAATTGCGACATACGTGGTTACTTTGTGTGGTCACTGCTAGACAACTGGGAGTGGAACTCTGGCTACACAGTCCGTTTCGGCCTTTACCATATAAACTACAGAAATAACCTAACAAGACTTCCAAAAGCATCAGTTGAGTGGTTTAAAAACATGCTCAAGCCGAGAAACAGTCTAAACAATGTCAGACCAGCAGATTTAAGGCATTCTTGATGAACTTGAGAAAAATGCAGTAGCATGTACTCGATATTTTTGTACAAAGTTGATAAATAAAGCGCTAACATGTGAACATGATTCCCAAAAACTAGAGTTCATCGGTCAAGAAACAGATCGATCTTGCTCATGATTAAACACTTCTTTCTTCTTCAAGCAAAAGCCTCTAAAGAACAATGATCAACAACAAAGCTATGCGAAACATACCCAGTAGCAAGAACCGAACACAACCCGGACCCAGATCACTAATCAACTTTGATTCAGAAAGCTGAGGAGGCTAGCTTTGCAGTTAAAAGCTTCACCAATTTTTCCATCACAGATCATGAAGCAGAATTAAAGAGCAGTATACAAAATGACCTCGCTTCCCCTCTCTAAGAACAAATATACTTCGGATAAAACGGAAATAGTTTCAGAATCGAATAAAAAACCCTGTGATACACAACTAGGATACTTCTGAGAGATTAAGAAGAGCAATATTAAGCAACAAATTCCTCAATTTAACCAGAATCAGCCCGGGATGATGTTGTTTGGTTCACTGATCAAGTCTTCTCTCCAGGAATTGGCATCATCTTCTTCATTTACAAACCTGAACACATCGTTCAAAACAGAATCAAAATCCGGAGACATCGTCCAAGAAAAAGAATTCTCTGCCTTGAACAATGTGTTTAGGTTTGTGGATGAAGAAGATGATGATTAACTGGTAATCTCAATTAACGATTCTACATGTCCTGAATTAACTCTACATAGCATATTATTGCTTCCTGATACGTCCGCCCTTATTAATTACCTGAGCGTTGAAGGGCCGTGATCGGAGCCGGCCGCCCTCTCATACTTGTCCGCCAGTTGCAGGACCCGAAAGTACTTCGGATATCACTTCCAAATAGGTTCAAAAGATACATTTCAAATCTTGAAGCAATTGTTAATGTCCACCAGAAAAGCTCCTCTCTCAACTTTGAATGGTCCCAAATTCAGCCAAAATTGAAACTTACAGATATATATTTACATTGGGCGGCAACGAAGGGAAAGTTTCCCCCTGGTTGCGAAAAATATCATTTTACTCCTTTGTGTTCCATTAATCTTTCATTTATGCCCTCACATCACCAAAAGAATCGTTTTTGCACTAATAGTTATAAATCGAGTTTTTATCCATACTGGGACCAATATGCACAAATTATAAATGTTTGAGATCAATTTACAATAGAATAAAGGTTGGAGACCAATTTGCAATGAAAATTAAAAATTTGAAACTAACTAGCAAAAAGTGGGAAGACCTTATTTCTACATAAACCTTTGGCAAACCCCTGTTACAGCCATGTAGAATTTTCTCCTTTAATATGCCCCCTCAAATGTAAGCCGATTCGGCTCTATTATATGTATTAGTTTTTGGTAATGGCTGAGGAAACATCAAACCTCGGGCTCTAGTACTATGTTAAAATATCAAACTTAAAAATTGGTTTCAGATTGGATACTTTAGCATGACATCATAGTTCAAATTTCATGGACCTTAATCTTTCTTAGCACTGTCTTTGCTCTAGCCTTGGTTGTTATAGTACTGTCTTTGCTTTTTGTTTCTGGTTGCACATATGCAAGTTGGTTGAAGACGCAGTACTGTCTTTGCTCTAGTCCTGGTTGTTATAGTATTGTCTTTGCCTTTTGTTTCTGGTTGCACATAGGCAAGTTGGTTGAAGACGGCTTGCATGTGAGGAGGAGTATTAAATTTCACACAGTCTAGTGAAAAAGTTTCCTGTCTCTATATACTGTGATGAAGCCTCTCTAATTGATCTTAAGATGAATGCTTTAATACAGAGACCTCCAAAAATTCAATGTAATGCCATTCCCAACCTTCCAACTGCATTTTAACAATCTATATTGGCGTTAACATGAAGTTTATAATGTTCATTATCCGATTAAAGCTAGTTAAGATTAATAGTCCATAGAAAAGGAAAACAGCAATAAAATGAAAATTTAAAGCCATCATGATTATAGTTTTTTTTTTTTTTAACTTGTGAGCAAAAATGTCATGAAACGATACGTTAAAATACCTGTTGTGGTTATAGTCCATTACAACAGAAAAAGAAAATCCTGGCAGAAAGAAAACCAAAGAAATAGTCTAAGCTAGTAAAGCACTCTCCCCTTCAGCCATTCCATTCAGCGTATCATACAAAGGCCTATTCAAAGTCTCCGGCAAGTAAAACGCAAGTATCCCTCCCACCAGCCCGCACAACCCAAACACCGCAAACGGCAAGCCTCCCCCCAAAACCACCACCACCGGTGCCAAGATCGCCCCCATCTGTGACGCCTGAGTCGTTGCTCCCAGCGCAGCGTTTCTCACCACCGTAGGGAACAGCTCTGATGTGTATATGAACAACAAGTTGTACGTCCCTGCCATGCCGAATATCCCCATGATTCCACACACCATCCTCACAACCTTCCACACCCCAACGTTCCCTACCAAGCTCCCCATGAAGCAGAAGAATCCACTGAACCAAAGGGTTCCGATGGTCAGAGGTTTTCTTCCCCACAAGTCCAGCAAAAGTGCGGTAATGGCGAAGGCTGGCATTTCAGCAATGGCATTGAGGACCACATTGACATAGAGGTTCGTCTCGAGGTTGACGACGTTTAAGCTCAAACCGTAGTAAACAACTGCACAGGCGAAGTTGATTCCAACGGCTAAAAACAAACGCATTCTAGTGAGCTTTGAGAATACCACATCAATGAGAGAGCCGCTGACCGCTTCTTTTTCCTCCATTTCTTCCTTGCAGGACAAGTCATCAGCATCTGCCTCCTCATCTAAGGCAAGAAATACGCCTTCTGGGAGGTGTTTCCCATTGGACTTGGCAATGCTGCGCATAACCTGCATTGCTTTATTCATCTTCCCCCGAATAAGGTACCAACGCGGGGATTCTGAGAGAAATGGAATGACAAGGACAAGGAAGAGGATTGACGGGATGGAAGAGGCAACGTAGAGAGCACGCCACGAGGGGAAGATATATGCTATGCCTGCAAGAAGAGCAATTCCGGCTGAGAAGAAGTAGAAGGTGCACATGCCAGCAGTGCCGCGCTTGGTTGGTCCTATAGGCTCCGTTGCAAGGACAAAGGCGCAGAGGCCAACGCCACCAGTGCTTAGGCCGGTGAGGAGGCGGAGCACGCAATAGGTGAAGAAGTCAGGGGCCAGAGCCGTGAGGCAACCAAAGATTGCATTCATGATGCACACCATTGTTAAGGAGCCTTTTCTCCCAAGCTTCGAGTCTGATAAATGGCCGAATATCCCTGCACCTGAAAACGGGAGCAAAATACGCTTTACTCTAAACTATAAATTGGCTAATCTTGCATTAGTCGATCCAATAAGAATTGAACCATTCCCTCTAGTGACAGAACTGCCTAAAAACTGAAGGAAAGTAGAATTCGGAGGGAATTTTATTCTGCAAAACATGCTATTAGCTCTAATAACTAAGCGTTAATAGGTTAAACCGATTGCTATTAAAAGGTGCGAGGTTTAATCTCTCACTCAAGTTTGGCCTTCCTCATGGCTACCAGAAACAAACATTCTATTTGCTCTGTAGTGTCCTTTTGTTCCTCAAATCTAAGCCCTGTCTAGATCCTAGAAGCAATGCATAATGGAATTAATATATATATATAATAATGGCAATTACAACTTAAATGAAACAAAATGACAAGTCTTTTTTAAATGAAGTAAATATTTTTTTCTTTTTATCATTGAAAGAAGGAAAACAAGTTAAGCTCCCAAGAAAAACAAGCTTACACTAAAGATAGAAGGCTCACGTGCAACCTTCATCATTAGTCATGATAATCATTAATGCGGACTGGGGAGAGAGGCCAACACAGAATCAAAGTGGTAACTGGGGAAATATAAAGAAAGTGAAAAGCATATTCAGGAGCACTTTCCTTGTCTAAAAGGGATATGAAGATAATGAAAAGTCGCATAAGTAATGGACCCATTTATTTGTTTCTTTCTTCTTCTTTTTCCTTCTTTTTCCCTTGTTCTATTGTAACATATTGAACAAGATAAAGTGGGAAAGCAGGTAAGAACTACAAACTTCAACGGTAGTCTAAGCTTTAGTAGTTGGAAGAATACACTCTCTTCGTATATAGTACTCGCTTCATCCTATATTATTTGTCTCTTTTCTCTCTTTTTAGAAAACTTAAAAACCTATGAAGTTTTGCCACAAAAACATATTAAATATGTTTCTCCAAGGCTACCCTTCACTAAAGAACATAAATATGAAAAATTGACATATTTTAGGACCAAAAAAATGTAAAAGTGACACATATTAGGAGATGGAAGGAATAATCGAAGTGTGCCTTGTCCAGAACAGTAATATAGCTTTAACAATAATTGAAGTGGTGCAACCCTTAAGTTTCTGTCAACACGTTTGTCATGCTTGTTGCTTGGTTTTATTTTTCAAATAGAGGGCAAGAAAAGGGCAAGGTGTCCCTACCCATAAAGACCAATCTTGAGAACAAAAGAAAAAGAACATCCAGATAAAAGTGCTCTCTTTTCAAAAGTTTCCACTTGTTCTTTCTTCAGTCACGACTCACGAGCCTGCGAAATTATATCCAAAGAAGTAGTAGACCAGTTTCAAAGACAGCGCACCAGTTCAATGTGGGGGTGAAGCTACCAAGAATGCTAAAGGTGCAAAATTAAAGGACAGGTCAATTTCCCAATGGACCACAATCAATCAACTCCACCTTAATCCCAAGAAGTTTGTATCAAAATTTATTAGTTAGCATCACAGTAGCAGGTAATATAAATAGATAAGTTGGGAAATGGAAATAAAGATATGCATATCTCAATAGGCCAAAGAAAAGCACTAGCTGCAAGGGGGTAGTCAAGCTCGAATGACTAACTGCTGAATTCACCAAAGATAATCTACGTTATAGAGAATCAGAGACAATGATGCAAGAACAAAAAGAGAAGGTGACAAAATGGTTACTGCAAAAATGTTCTTATCACTGGGTAAGAGTCAAAGATTGTGAGGAAGGAGACAAACAAGCTTAAAGCTTATTCTCAAATGGTGAACTATTTTTATAATTTTATCATTTAAGTAGGAGAGGCAATAGGCCTAGTTGGGTTAAATAATAGGAGCTAGCTCTCTCTCATCCCTTAATCATCCCCACCTTAGTGAAGTTGGAATCTCAATCCCAGGATCTTCACCATCTAATAAGTTAGGCAACAACTTAAAACTATTATATCAAAAAATGGAACTTAACTTTCAAAAAAATCAAGTAGAATTAAGGTGAATTAAGGAGTCGGTGCAGGTCGTATTTGGCGGATTAAAAAAAAATGGTCTGATTAAAGTGACAGCAAGAAGAGACATCACAAATTTCTGCATCCCAATAGGGCAAAGCCACAGCTAAGTCTGCGGCGTCAACTGTGCTGCACCACCCAACTCATGCAGGGCGGGGCCAGGGAATTAGGATTTTAATAGCAACCCATGTGTGATGTGTGATCTGATCTAACTAACTCATTTTTGGTAATTTTCCATTATTAACAATTCATTATTTATATTTTATTAATTTTTTTTATCTAGAATCAATGTCATTTAAAAATTAATATTCTATCTAGTTAATAATCATCTGAATAATTTTTTTTTAAAACTAGTGTTTTATGAATTTTTCCCAGGCCAATTAAAGAAAAGAAAAATCAATAAAAAATATCTAATTTTTCAAAGAAAATATTACTCCACCTATACCAAAAAAGATGATAAATTTTTTTTTTTGCTGTCTCAAAAAAGATGAATTATTTCACTTTCTGAAAAGTTTTTAACATTTATTTTATCTTACTATCATCATTTAAATTTTTTCAATACAAAACCCAAAAACTACACAAAACCAATAAATAAAATATTTTTTTAGCTATCATTTAAATTCTCACTATATAAAACGAAAAGCAAATTTTTTTATTTTAGCTTGAAGGGTAAAAAAATAAAGAATATACATATGTTAATCTCTATATCAAAAGAGACACAACATTATTTATATAAAGTTCAGAGTAAATAGCCACCCTATATTCAAACATGAGAATGTTACCGCATTTTCTGACATACGGAAAAACAAAGATTTTACATGCAACAAGTGAGGAAAGAAAATTCATAGCAACCCAACAATGATCAAACAGAAAAACCCAGGAATTAATACGACGAATTGAAAAGAAAATTAAAAACAATAAAATGAAGTGGAGCAGAAATTTTGAAACGTACCTATCATGCATCCACAGAAAAACAATGCTTGAACCAGACCCACCTTGTACTTTTCTCCGCAAACGAGCCCCCATTGGGCCACCGTGGAGCTCCCGGGTCCCCCGACCCATTCCCAAGACCCGGGCTCGAGCCCACAGACACTCCTCTGCGACGCATCGCAGCCGCCGCGACCAGGCTCCACGCAACGCCACTCGGGCTCCCTGTCGGCGAATATCATGACCATGGTGTGGAAGGCCTCTAGTGCCCAGGCGAGGCACGTCAATATGAAGTGTCGCAATTGCCAGGACCCGAACTCGCCGCAGTGTTTCTGGAGCATCTCGTCTATGCAGAGCCTCTCCGGCAAGGCGGTCTTCGGCGGGGACAGCAGGGGGGCTTCCAGCCGGCTGCACGCGTCCGACGCAGCCGTAGAAGCCATGTCCAATTTTCTGGCCTTGGCGTCAGTATTTATGGACGTTTTTCTTTCTCCGGCGATCACTCCATCTTTCTTTCGGGTACTTCGGTTCTTCGTGTTTGTGTTGGTCACCATTATTTATAGGGAAAATTACGACGACTCGAGGTTTACTTTAACCTATGCTTTCTCTCCTTTTAATACCTACATTACCCCCCGAATGTGAAAATTTGTGCAAATTTATCCCCAAATTTTGAAACACTGCCTCTCCGGCCCCGTTCTCCATAGAGGTGAAAAAGGGCCGGGCCGAGCCTGAGCCCACTAGGCTAGAGCTCGGCCCCTTTGCTGTTTGGTACTACCCAAGCTCGAGCTCAAATTGCTCAAGCTCAAATTTTTAGGCCCGAGCTCAGCTCGAGACGAGCTCGAGGTAGCCTCGAAGGCTTGTTAGGTTCGAATGATACATACAAATCTTTAGTCTCAAAATTATAAATTAGATGAAATATGAGGACCAAATCTATAATTTCTTACAAAGACAATAATAGAAGTGAAAATTACAGATCCTATCCCAAACTTTCTAATTCTTTTGTCTTTCTACCCTAATTTCATAAACTTTACAAATTAGCCATCTTCTTCCTCAAGACATGCAGAAAACACGATTCAAGTTGCAACAGTTGATAAATAATAAAAATCACTCTACCAATAGTATTTCCCAAACCTAATAACAAACATCGACACTCAAACATTGCAAATCTAGCGCAATAATCATTCAAAACATAAGGAAAATGAAAAACAGAAATTGAACAAAAAAGACAAAAAATTTAGATACGAAAAACCTAAAGAAAAACTTAGATACCAGGTGGAGCTGACAATCTCAGCCTCTGGTGTCGGCGTCGGCGTTGGTGTCAGCTTCAAATGCCTTGATTGCAGCAGCCAAACGTCCAACGATTCAAACCCACTACTCCCTGGTGCAACAACGACACCCCAGTGTTGGTCCCTCGTCGGTGCGACACGATCATCATCGGCTGGTGGAGTTCGGCCACCGTCGACTGGTGCATGGTGCAACGCGATTGTCATCTGCTGGTGGAGTTCGGCCATCGTTGGCTAGTGTGTGGCAACGTGAGAGAGCGTTTTGATCACTAGTATGTCAATATGGTATCTGGTAAGAGTAGGTGAACAGATACGTAGGCTGGCTGAAAGGAAGAGACTAAAAGGGTGGGCTAAGGCTGGTTTCAGTCCCTAAGGCTGAAGGGTTAATGGGCTTGACCATAAAAAGGACCAAGAGAAGAGAAAAAATATAGGGCCTACCAAGCCCGCGAGCCTAAAGGGCCGAATAGTATCAGGCTCGAGCTCGGCTCGAAATAAACTCAAGCTCAAGTTTCGGCTCGAGCTCGAAAAAGCTCAACTTGAAAAACCCTTACTCGAGCTCGAGCTTGAGCTACCCAAACAAAGCTTGGCCCCTTTTCACCCCTAGTTCTCCAACCATTCAATTCAACGTCCTTGAACACATAAAAAAGCATCTTGTCCAATCCCAGATTGTCTTTCTTCCCAACCCAAATCTGTCACTAATTCTTCTTCCCCCTTCTCATACGACCCTTCTTCTTCCTCTTTCAATTTCTATACGAGTTCATCAACCCAATCCTTTTCTAGCAAAACCTCTTTATCCAGCTTCCTCAATTCCTTCCCTGAGTTCCCCCACATCTAAAATCACCCCTTCCTTCGCACCACTGCCGACTCATCCTATCTCGGATCAGGAAAACCTATTTGACCTATCCTTTGCTTCTCAACCTTGACTTCTGAACCAATCAACTAGTGAATGTCACTTTGGACGAAGTGATCTACCAGATTGAGTGGACTCGAAGCCATTTGTGTTGGTCGTGTACACATCCAAACCAGATGTAGAAAATCAAATTTGCCACAAGATAAATTGGAGAATTGCCAAAAAAATCATTCATTTTTGGTTTTGAAGAAAAAAAATAAGAAGCAGGGAATGATCCCGATGGTGCTGTTTTTCGTGGTTACATTCTTTTTGTGCTGTTTTTCGTGGTTACATTCTTTTTCTTTCATGGTTCAACGCTTGTGCGAATCTAGACAGTTCAAAAACGAACACAACATTACAAGTATTGTAACGACCACATGCTTTTCTTGATTAGTTATGTTCCCAGATTAATTCGTTCATCCACCCCTTAATTCTCAAATATCACGAGCTTCGATTGGTTTTGTCTTGATGGGGTTTGTGAGATTGGATCACGTGGCTTTTGGGTTTGCTGTTTTTCGATATTGGTTGCTTAATGTGAGAGCATTCTTGTTTTGCTCTCTGCATAATGTAGATATATTTGGGTTCAGCTGGCATATGGATTATAGCTATGTCATTCTTATAGAATAAGGTTTACCTTGTCAGATTTGAAAGTTTTGGGGGTAGAGTTTTATGGGAATTGTGTTTTGTAAAGGTGTGTTTGGATTAGAAATATAGGGGTTCATTTGCACAATTCTTAAACCTTAATGGCCTATTGGAGCATTTGAGCCAATATTGTTAACAGAGTGATGGAACTAATGATTCAGGAGTAGGTGTGGGTATCCCACAAAGGGGTTGAAATAGAAGAGTTTTTGTAAGCCTTTTTTTTTTTTTTAATAAAAGGGCTTTTCTTTTGTTATTTTTTTCGGCTATTAAAAAAATGAGGTGTCCAAGCTCAAGAAATGGACCTGAAAACAAGGCATTCTCTTCCCTTTTAACATTGAGGACTTGCCTTTAAACAATAAATCCAGACAACCGCCAGCTGTTTCTCAAACTTTGCAATTCAAGGGACATCTAACCCCTTAACCGATAAGAATGAAAAATTTTAATCATGTTAAGTTTGTTCGCTAAAATTTAAGAAGCTTAAAGATTTTAATTTTGTTTATGATTTGATTTTAATTTTTTTATTTATTTGAAAATTATTTTTTATTTTAATACGGTTTAAATTTATGTGTGACCTATAAAAAACCATATTATGTTAAGGTTTTGAGTACGAGAAAAACCAATTATTGTAAAGAGACAAGATGTAAGAGTTTTAAGAGGGATGAGAGATCTAAAGGTCGAAGAGGGCTAGGATGATATATCTTTTGTGATTTTTATATCTAGTAATTATGTAAGGGTAAGGTTATGAGTTTATCAGTAATGTGTAGAAAATCCATAAGCTAATGTGAGTATTAAAGACATGTCTCTACTAAAAGAATGACATTTACCAATAGCCGTTACCAATGGTCCCGTGTTGGTAATTTCAAAATTACCAACGTGAAACCGTTGGTAGCGAGCTATTGGCAATCAATGTATTGGAAAATTTTTTACCAACTGCTAAATACTAAACCGTTAGTACTTTCCAACATTTAGTGGTTGGAAAAAAAAAGCTAATAGAAATTACCAACAGTCTAAATTCATATTATTATTTGACCTTTGTGTTGAGCCATTGGTATCTATCAACACACTTAACCATTGATGGTTTAGGCCGTTGCTACATACCAACGTGTTTGACCGTTGGTAATATTTCATATACGTTAGACCATTGGTAATTCTATTGAAATTTTTAAAAAAATTAAAGCAATTTCTAATGCAGAACTCTTCGAAAACTGCCATTTATTTTTAAAAAAAAATATACAAAAAATAAAATAAATAATATTAAAATTTTCATTGAATTTTACTAAATTAATACATGAAAAAAGTAAAACTTATTATGAAAAAAACCAAAACAAATTAATATTAACAACGTTAATAAAATTATACAACTAAGATTTTATCAGTACAAACAAGTTATATTTATTGAAATTATATTTTATATTTTACTAAAATTTATTGAAATTCATTAAAAATTAAAAATTCACTAAAATTTCAAATTTCAAATTTCAAAAATCAAAATTCACAAAATAAAAACCGAATCTACAATCACAAAAGATTAAACATCAAATCCATAGGGTTCAAAAAAATAAAACTCATAATCAGATCTACAAAATCACACACCAAACTCACAACCAGATCTATAAAATCAAACACGAAATCAAAAACAAAATAAAACTCAAACACTACTAACTTTTGTTGCTTTTCCAACGGCATATTTACCAACGTGTAGAACCGTTGGTGTAAATTTCCAACGTGTACGCGTTGGTAGCACAGTAAAATTTTTTTTTTACCAATGGTCACGACCGTTGGTAACTTTCCAACTTCCCTGCGTTGGTAGAATAAATTGTTTGCTGTTAAAGGTTAATTTACCAACGGCTAAGCCGTTGCTAAATCGTTTTTAAATGCATCTTCTTCCTCTTTTAGCTTCAGTCGGCATTTCGGGCGGGGAGGGGGGAGAGAGAAGCTCGCACAGCACCGTGACGCCGACGCCGTCAACGGAGGTCGTTCTCCGGCCGTTTTGCCCTCCATTTCGTAGATCAGGTCCTTATGTTGACGGGTATGTGTGTATTTAATAGATATTTTCTAATTTTAGGTATATACTTGCAAAAAACTCGTGGTTTGATTTTGATGTATCATTGTTTCAGTTTCATGATTATTTGAGGTTCCATAGCTTGTCATTGTTACATTCCTTAGCTTCTGAAGTTGGTAGAGGTACGTTTATAATTTTTTTTTCTAAATCTGATTTTTTTTTAAATTTTGAGGGAAAAAATTGTATTTTATTATTTATGTTGTAATTAAAATTGATGTATTATGACTGTGATTCTACATTGCTCTGGTTATTTTAGTTGAGTTTTTCCCATTTATTTTGTGTTAATTATTTTTATTTATGGGTAATTTTAGTGATGGAAAATGTGAAGATGAAATTTATTTATGGTATTTAATTATGTTGAAGATAGGTATTTTCAATTTCCATATAGATTGTTTATTTCATTTATTTTTTCTATATTCTTTAGATCGTAATTAGTTGACTTAAGCTTTAGTTTGAGTGATTTAGTGTTGGGTAATAATAACAATAATAAAATAATAATAATAATAATAATTATTATTATTATAAGATGTACCCAATAATATAAACATAATAATAGTAATAATAATAATTAAGAATAGTACGTAGTAGTAGTAGTAAGTTAGAAAATAATAATAATGAAACTAAGTAATAATAATTACGTTAATCATAAGAACAATAAGAATGAGAATAATAATAATGTAATAATACGCTTAATAATAAGAATAATATGAAAAATATAACAACAATAATAATAATATTAATGACATTGATTAGTATAATAATAATACAAAACAAAATTATTTGTACCAAATAATTATAATAACAGTAATAGTTCTAATAATAGTCATAATAATATTACGTCGAAATAATAATAAAATAATAATAATAATAATAATAATAATAATAATAATAATAATAATATAATTATAGGAATACTGGCTATACTAATGATAATAATAAAAATAATAATTATAATAATAATAATAATTTTTATTATACTTATAAAAAAACCAATACTAATTATATACTATATTAATTACTTTAATTATAGTATTAAGTACAACAATACCCATAGTAATTAAATTTGACTAATAATAATACTATACCCATAATAATATAGATAGTAATTATATATACAGTTGACAGGTCCGCAAAAGTTAGAAAATAATAATAATGAAACTAAGTAATAATAATTACGTACGTTAATCATAAGAACAATAAGAATGAGAATAATAATAATGTAATAATACATTTAATAATAAGAATAATATGAAAAATATAAAAACAACAATAATAATATTAATGATACTGATTATTATAATAATAATACAAAATAATATTATTTGTACCAAATAATTATAATAACAGTAATAGTTCTAATAATAGTCATAATAATAATACGTCAAAATCATAATAATAATAATAATAATAATAATAATAATAATAATAATAATAATAATAATAATAAGAATAATAATATTATTAATTATAATTATAGGAATACTGGCTATACTAATGACAATAATAACAATAAAAATTATAATAATAATTATAATATTTATGATACTTATAAAAATACCAATACTAATTATATATAATAATTTTTTAAATTATAGTCTTAAGTACAATAATACCCATAGTAATTAAATTTGACTAATAATAATATTATACCCATAATAATACAGATAACAATTATGTATAGCGTTGATAGTTCCGCAAGTTTGGGGGCTTATTTGTTCTAGAGAGGAAAACTATAAGGACTTTATCTAGGTTTTGTTTATCTCACAATTTTTTAAGTTAATTACGTTTCAATCCCTGAACCTTTTTTTATATTTATTAACTCAATATTAAACTTCACTACCTATATCATTTTCATTTACTTTATTGACCACCAAACTTTACTTTAGCTTTTGTGTCAATGTGTAAACATAATTTTTGACATAGGTGCAAAACCCGCAATTTGTGTCATTTTTATTATTTTAATTTTTTTTTAAGTCATGGTTGAGCACCACTTTTAGTTACTAGAATTCAGCTCTTTACTCTATTAATCTCAAACCTCATTATATATATATATATATATATATATATATTACATCATGATTCTATATATGTCAAATCCAAATTTCATTTTTTAATTTTCATACAAAATTTTTTGCATCAATGGTTCACTTTTAATTCCATAACTCTAATCTTGATCTCTCTTTATCCACAAAATTTATAATACTAATTACAATAATAATAATTATTATTATAGTAATGATAATAATAATAATAATTATAATAGTAAAAATATTTGACTAATATTTAAGCTACTGATAGAAAATATAAATAACTATTACGTATAATAACATTTATATTTTCTTATAAATATATATAAATAGTATACTAATAAATAAAATTTGACTGGTAATAATATAAATAATTATACTGATTTTAATAATGTGTATAATAATTACTATTACGTCATTATAATTATAATAATATGCACCGCACAATCATAATATTACTACTACTACTACTAATAATAATAATATTAAACAATACTCTTGTTAAAATTACCAACTAGTCTTAGTCATCATAAATGAAAGGATGTGTTTTGTTATATATATATTCTGTCATTGTTATACAGTTATCGAAAGGGTACAATAAATAATAATAGTATTATTTACGATATGGTGGTTTGTTCTGTAAGATGATATATTGTCAAATAATAGTTTTGTGATTGCGAACTTTGATGACAATGTGATGGGTATAGGATTACCAACAGATTTAGTTTGTAATGGAGTCGGCCCGTAGTTGGATGTACAGTAACCGTTTCTTGCCTGGCCGAACGGGTTACACACAACAATGGGAGTCCGAGGTCGATGAATTTGTATCATTTGCTGTCTCTCATCCTGAAACAATGAGCGGGTTATGCATTCGCTGTCCTTGTCGGAAGTGTAATAATTTGCGGTTTAAAGAGTCTGATGAGGTCAGAGTTCATCTGTACAAATGGGGATTGGACGGCTCATGGGGAGTCATTTAATGAAGCATCAGACACAGACCCGGGTGTGGGTGGCTTTGATCAGTTTGACCAAGGGTGTTCGACGAATCCATACGAAAGGATGGTATTATATGCCATTGGGCCTAATTTCTCACAATTTCCGGAAAACAATGTTGCACAGCCGAATGAAAGTGCACAAAATTTTTTTAATCTATTGAATTCACCATCAACCCCTCTATGGAATGGGTGTGAAAATCATTCTGAGTTATCTGCTGATGTCCGTCTTCTTAACCTTAAGTCTGAGCATCACATGTCATGAGCATGTTTTAATGGCATTGCCCAACTGATGAAAGAGACTCAACCTACAGATAGTAAGATGTCATCAAATTGGTTTGAAACTAAGAAATTAGTTTCACAGTTGGGCTTGTCTCACCAGAAGATTGACGTCTGTGTTAATGATTGCATGTTGTTCTGGAAAGATGAAAGTAATATTTGTATTTGTAAGTATTGTGGAATTGAGAGATATAAGCCAAAAATAGGTGGTCGGGGTAAAGATCGACCTAGAAAAACCATGCATTACTTACCACTAAGCCCTCGGCTGCAACGCTTATTTGCGTCAATGTCAACCGCAGAGCAGATGAGGTGGCATAAGGAGCAACAACAAATCCCAGGTGTTATAAAACATCCATCAGATGGTGAAGCTTGGAAACATTTTGATTGGACATATCCATGGTTTGCTTCGGAAGCACGAAATGTCCGATTGGGGTTGTGTGCCGATGGATTTACCCCTTTTAGACCATCTGGAAAACAGTACTCTTGTTGGCCTGTTATCGTTACTCCGTATAATTTGCCCCATTGGATGTGCATGAAAAAACCATATATGTTCCTTTCGTTGTTGATTCCAAGTCCACGTAGCCCAAATCATAATATTGATGTTTATCTACAACCTCTAATAGAAGAGCTACGGTATCTGTGGGTTGATGGCGTTGAAACATGGGATGTGTCATTGAAAGAAAATTTTATTCTTCGAGCAGGATTAATGTGGACCATAAATGACTTTCCAGCTTATGGCATGCTTTCAGGATGGATGACACATGGTCGATTGCCTTGCCCTATTTTTATGGGCGAAAGTAAGGCATTCTAACTTAAGTATGGTGGAAATTTTTCTTTTTTTGACTGTCACCGGCAATTTCTTGGCCGGAACCACCCATATAGAAGAAATTGTACTTGTTTTAAGAATGGAAAATTAGAGAAGTCATTGCCTCCCGAGCAGTTATCAAGTGAGGCTATATTTGAAAGAATCTCCTGGATTCCATCAATTGGTAATGATGGTCCATAACATCGCTCATGCGATTATGGGAAATCACATAATTGGACGAAACGAAGCATTTTTTGAAAGTTACCCTATTGGGCCACGAACTTAATCCACCATAATCTTGATGTCATGCATATTGAGAAGAACGTGTTTGAGAATATATGGAATACTGTGATGGATGTTAAGAACAAAACGAAAGATAATGTTAAAACACGGAAGGACCTCGAAATTTATTGTAATCGGCCGGAGTTAAACATGGTTCCTCTTGATGATGGTCGTTCATTCAAACCAAAGGTAAGGTTCACATTTGATGTTAACCAAAGGCAAGATGTGATCGCTTGGGTAAAATCTTTACGACTCCCTGATGGATATGCCTCGAATCTTGGCAGATGTGTTGATACCTATGGAAGCAATATGTATGGCATGAAGAGTCATGATTGCCATGTTATGATGCAAAGGCTTCTCCTCATTGCCCTTGAAGCCCTTCCTGAGAATATATGGAAGCCATTAACGAAGTTAGACCTATTCTTTAGAGACTTGTGCTCTCCAGAGCAAGATGAAAATCACTTGTTGGCATTGGAGGCCAATATTCCAATAATAATGTGTAAGCTTGAGAGAATTTTTTCTCCGGGGTTTTTTGATGTTATGGAGCATTTCTCAGTTCACTTGCCATATGAAGCAAGGGTTGGAGGACCTGTTCAGTACTGATGGATGTATAAATTTGAGCGGTGCATGCATGACCTAAAAATGAAGGTTTCTAATACTGCTCATGTTGAGGGATCGATATGTGAAGCATACCTTATAGAGGAGACTTCCATCTTTTGCTCTTATTACTTTGAATCCCATGTTCCCTCTATGATGAACCGAGTACCGCAAAATGATGATGGTGGTCCTGTCCCATGTAATGGTAAGTTGTGGTCTATATTCACCTTTCCGGGACATCCATATGGTGCATGTAGATATAGATTCCTCACAGACGATGAACTCAGACTTGCAATCACATACGTTCTTCTAAACTGTGCTGAGATCAGGCCATATCTAAAGTAAGTCATCGTTAATGATCATCCAGTTGTTTGATTATTTTGAAGTTCAGTACTAATCAGCTGATGAAACTAACATATTTTCCTCATCTCCCCATTCGCTCACAGTATGTTTGTGGACATGGTAAGGGAAACTGCACTCGATATAACCATGTCTGAGATAGACATACACATTGACAACAATTTCTCAAGCTGGCTCCGACACTATGTACGTAAAATTTTACTCACTATGTATTGCAATATGTTAAGTTATAAACTTCCAGATATATTGTCCTAAAATAAAATTGTTTTACATAGGTTGATGACCCAGGTAACAATATAGTCGATAACATCTTGTGGGATGTTACAAGTGGACCCTCACGTCGGGTAGAGACATGGTCGGTTTATTTCACAAATGGGTACAAGTTTCACATAAGTGAATGGGGCAAGGACAAAATAACATTTAATAGTGGAGTCTGCATACGAAGCATGGGTTCAAGCGAAGTTGAATGTGATTTTTATGGTATATTAGAAGAATTCATTCAACTCGAATATCCTGGCTATCCACATAAGAATGTTGTCTTGTTTCGGTGCAACTGGTTTGACCCAACACCTGAACGTGAAACTCGAATGCATAAGCAGTTTGGGTTAGTTGAGATTCGGGATAGCCGCAGATATCAGAAGTTTGATCCTTTCATTCTAGCATCACAGGCTGCCCAAGTATACTACACACCGTATTCGACAAAGTCACGGGAAAAAAAGGGTGGTCAGCTGTTATGAAGATAAAACCTAGATGGATAATCCAGTATGCAATTGTTGACAAGGATGACGTTTATCAAGACAGTGGATCCGTGATGAGTCAAAGAATTGAAGATGACCCAGTTGAGGAGTTAGCTGACCCGAGTGTCGGTGATGATATTGAAGAAGATTTACTTGAGGAGGGGGGTTCTAATGATGATACAGATGATGAGGAGGAGTTTTTATCCGATGATAGTGACACTGAAGAAAATGAGGAGTTTCATGATAATGGCTGCACTGGGTCGAGTGAATGAAGATAATACAGTTAGCATGTTTAGTCATCACGAGTCATTAGTTGTATGGAACATATTTGGTAAATTTATGTCAAGCGAATACTCCACAATTAATGTCAGTAAACATATCAATGTTTACTATCCTTACTTAGATAATAATAGTGCAGATGCCACGGAAAGGGGATAACACCTATAAGCGCCGACCTGGGAAAGGACCATTTGCGCAGTTTAAAGAGGTCATGGAGCCAATACTTAATGCTAGAAAGATGATGGGTTCTTCATCCCGGGCACAGGACGATGTCGGTGTAGAGATGCAGGACACAATAGTGCCCGCAACGCACGTCCACTCACGTTAGCACCGATCTGACGGCGGTGGAGGCACGACATCTAGACATGGATCTGGTGCGCGCCATGTTAGGCACCCGATACTGACGACTCATCCCTCAAATAAGGACATACATATTGATGATATCCCATCATCGATGTCACAGACACCAGCCTGAGCTCGGATGAAGATATCCCCACATGGTAACACGTAAGTGATGAATATCCTACAAACGTTCTCAAAATAGAATTATTACCTACACTACTGTGAATCATCAATATATAACTGTGATTAATTATTTCAACTGTGCAGATTCATTCCAACTGCAGCGGCACGGTTAGTGACACAATGTTTCACCACACATTTCAAACCCTATTCTGATTAGTCTTCCGTCTCTCCATCAGACCTTCAACAATGGTGGCATGTTTTTGAGGTATAACACGTATATAACTATGATAATGATGTATTACTGGCAAAACAACTACTTGATTTTTTCATGCTAATAGTTTTGAAATATTTACCTTTACAGAGGAGCTGTGAATGGGATCCGATACACCATAATGAGGTGTATCGGGTGTGGAATATCTTGGGAGCACAGCATTACAGATGCATGATGTCAGAAATCCGACGTGTCAAGGATCTTGTTAAACGTCGAGCAAAGGCAAACTTTATGTCCAATGATGCATATGCGGAAATGGAGGCATATTGGGCCAGTCCGGAGTTCATTCAAAAGTCCGCTAGATTCAAGGCAATGCGAGCAACAGTGAGTGACGAGGATTCATAGTCTGGCTCTTGCAGCGCGACATATGTTGGGGGATCTATCTCGATGTCTGCACATTGAAAGCAAATGGTATATATCTCGTCAATGTTCTTTCATTTTACATTTAAGTAAATAATGAACTTAAATAACCTATTAATCTTACGTTTCATTCAATTAGAAAGAGAGAGATCCAAAGAAGAAGGACCCTAGCTTGTTTAAAGTCCTCCAAGCAACACATAAAATGAAGAACGGGAAATATGTTAGTAAGTGATGCGAAGAAGTTGCTGTAAGTATTATAACTTTTTTTAGTAAATTATTCTTAAGATATTTACCATGTTTTACCAATAATGTCTAATTCAAATGTGTTAATATGTTTCTGTAGACTCGTATCAGTGCTGAGATTGAGGAGCAAACACAACAAGAGGATGGATTAGAGCCAATTGATGAACTTGCAATAATTAGTACTGCATCTGGCGGGAGAAGGAGAATGTGTGTTTTTGGATTAGGATCTGAGCAGTGTGTCATACCGGGCCACCGACTGCCAGGTGCCATCCCACCTATCGACATCATACAGACACTGCAATTCAACGAGCAAGTATAGAAGATGATAGCGGAGGAGAATGTGCGAAGGGATGCCGAGTACAAGAGGAAGCTCGAGAGAATTAATAGGAGACAGAGAGCAGAGATTGAGGCGAATAGAGCCACATTAGAGGCGAACCGGGCTCAGTTGGAGATTATTTGTCATTCGCTAAACCTTCCGTGCCCGCCGGCTCAACAAGTTCCACAGTATCCTGATGACTCGGACTCGGAGGATGAGGAGATAGTCGGGACTCCTTGATGGTCGTCTTCAACAGGTAAATCATTTCATAATTTCTTGTGTTATCAGACTTAGGCAAGAATTGTTAGACCTAAGACTTTATTTAAATTCCTGAGATGTGTAATCCGTTGAATGTTGTATGGTTTGTTCCAGACATATATGTACTTGTTTTAATTATGGTGTATTAGAGAATGTTTGATGGAAATTATGTGTGCATATCTGTGTAATTTTGATTGTTTATCAAGTCAATATTTACTTTGGAATTGGTTTCTCCGTTTCGAACTTGTTTCAAACAGGGAAAAACACGAAACAACTCCGGCCCGAAATTGAAAATGTACATTACCAACACGCACGCGCATTGGTAACTACCAACTGCTGTTTACCAACTCGCACTAGTTGGTAATTACTAACTTGCATACACGTTGGTAAGTACCAACGCGGATGACAGTTGGTAATTACCAACAGGTTGCTACCAACTCGCACGTATTGGTAATTACCAACTTCAACGCACGTTGGTAGCTACAACTACGCGTTGGAAACCAAGGCCGGTTCCTGACCGTTGGTAATTACAAACGTCCATTTTACCAACGCGCACACTTTGGAATTTACCAACGTGTTAATTTTTGCGCGTTGGTAAAAAAATTTCCAACAAATCGATTACCAACATGCGTTTACCAACGCGCAGCAGTTGGTAACTGCGTGTTGGTAAACAGCAGAATTTTTGTAGTGAAAAATCACTAAAGAGGAGAACGGCAAGGATGCGAATGGTGAAAAGTGAAGAAAAGAGGAGGCATTTGGCGATGTGTTGTTAGGTGAAGCTGTGAGGCAAAGAGGCTTTGGGTGAGAAGACGCCAAGCGACTGAAGATGTTGGCGACTGACTGAGAAAACGACAATGAGCGAAAAGAAAAACGGTGGAAGATGAAGGCCAACAGCGAGCAAGAACGGCGGGGGGAGGAAGGAGGGTAAGGCGGACGACGAAGGAGAACGACAAGGGAGGACAGAGGGAGAACGACGAGGGAGGATGAGGAATACGAGATGAAAGGGATGTGGGATGAAAGCTGCAAGGGAGAAAAAAATATGAGAGGTAGAGATGGCAGTGGGGGTGGGAATGAAAGATGAGAGATGAGGTTAGGGTTTTTATATGGTCTAGATTAGGGTTTTTATGGGCTTTGGGGCTTTTATATATGATACATGGGCTTTTAATATAAAATATATAAACAATAATACAATAATAATATATTAGGGAGATTCCATCTCACTATATATATTAAAACCATAATTTTTAATGTATTAAGGATATATAAAAATATAATAATAATAATAATAATAATAATAATAATAATAATAATAATAATAATAATATATGATGATGATGATGATGATGATGATTATTATTATTACTATGATATATATGATAAATTATATTTATACACACACACATAATATATATATATATGTGTGTGTGTGTGTGTGTGTGTGTGTGTTGTGTGTGTATAAAGAGAGAGAGGGAGAGAGAAGCAGAAAAAGAGTAGAGGAGAGAGAGAAAGAGTTGCGAGTGTTAGTGTGATTTTGTAATTGAAATAAAGGAAAAACTTCACTTTACTCCCAAATTTTTTATAATTGTTTCAAAATAGTCCATTCTTTTGACTTTCAAACAACTTAAACCTTACCAACGGCTATTCATGTCAGTAATTACCAATAATTTAAGCCATTGGAAAGTTACGTCTCAAACAGTTTAACACGTTGGTAATTACCAATGGTCTGGCTGTTGGTAATTTGTCTGTCGGAAAATAGACAAATTTTAGTAGTGTTACTCTAATCTCTATATTTTTGTCTGAGTAGATTTCTTTCATTCATGGATGTAGGCTAGTTAAAAGCTAAACCACATTAAATTTATGTGTCTCTAATTAATCCTAGCATTGTGAAGTTTGAGGTGCATTCTTGGCATGTTGAAGCTTGCATTTGTATATGTTGATGTTCGTGATGTTTATGGTCATTTCCATTTGTTGTTGTGTTCATGTGTTTGGTGGTATTTGTTGTTCATAGTCTTGGTCATTTATTTGTGGTTGGCATCACATATGCTCATGTTTGGGAGTATTTGCGTGAAGGTGGAGATTATTAGGTTTGTTAGCTCAAATCCAAAAAGCTTAAATATTTTAGTTTTGTTTAGGAATTGGTTTTAAGTTTTCTATTTTTTTTGGGATTTAGTTTTCCTGCTTTTGATATGATTTATGTTTGTGTGTGGCCTATTAAAAAGGCTTGTTATATTAAAGTTTTGAGTATGAAAAAAAAACTAATTGTTGTGAAGAGACAAGAATTAAAGTTGCAAGATGAAGAAAAGGTCTAGAGGTTGGAGAGAACTAGAATGATATGCCTTTTGTGATTCTCATAATTTATAAACGTATGAGGGCAAGATTATAAAGTTATCAACAGTGTATAGGGGATTTATAGCCAAACGTGAGCACTAAAGGTATACATCTACTATAATCTCTGTATTTTTGTTTAAGTAGATTTTTTTCATTTATAGATATAGGCTAGCTAAAAGCCGAATCATGTTAAATTTATATGTATTTTATTGATCTTGTTTGTAGTTCCGCTATGTGTGATGAATAATTAAAGAAATTTTTTTCCTAACAAATCGGTTTTAGGATGGCTTAAATGAAGCACAAAATAGTGTGAAGGACTTAAACACAAATTTATCCTCACTAAAATCATTTCAACATGAAAGAATCACAAAATTCCCCTTAAGGTTTAGTCAAAATTACACTTATCCCCTTGTATTTCAAAAACCTCTTGAAAACCCTTAAGGTTTCAATAAGTATAGAGATTGTAAAAATAAATAATAAATTAATGGTAAATAATTAAGGAAAACTAATTAAAAATAAAGTAAGTTAAAAGGATTAATATATAAAAAATATATTATGCCATTTGAAAAATACAATTTACGGAGTAATTTATATGTTAGGTGAAATATTCAACAATAACTAAAGCTAAGGTCCTCAAAATATAATTAGTCCACCAGTTTTGACCTCCAAAATGGGCTCAAGAGGGTAACTGCAAGCTTATTGAAACTGTAGGAGTTTTTAAGAGATTTCTAAAACGGTGGGGGTACAAATGTATTTTTCACTAAACCTCAAGGGTATTCTATAATTCACCCTTTTAATCCCTACCAAAGCAAATATACACTTAGCTCCTTTGCCTTTTATTTCCCATTTGTTTCGGTCCTCCAATAACCAACTTGTCAAATTTTTTTTGTTGAAATACAATGTTCTAAAAAAGAAGGTTGCCCACCTTTGAGTTGAATTTCAATTGGTAAAGGGTTGGTCTCAGTTAATTTTTTTAATGTTTATGTTGAAAGTATTTTTCCAACCGATGGCAAAGTCACCAAATGCCATTGGTAATTTTTTGATGGTCAATCATAAAAAAAATTTCTGGTTTTATCATTGAAAAGTTCCTTTTTTTCTTAAAAAAAATTTGGGGATTGAGGAAGAGAAAGAATAAGAAAGAACAAAAAAGTGAGGGAGAAAATAAAATGAAAAATATGGCATGGAAGAGATGGAGGGAGGGAGGAGGAAGAAGAAGAAGAAGAAGAAGAAGAAGAAGAAGAAGAAGAAAAGGAGTAAGAAGAAGAAGAAGATGTGGGAAAGGGAGGAAGGAAAAAAGCTAATAATGATAATAATAATGATAATTATGATGATGATAAGGGAAAAAAAAGGAAATATATTCAAGGAAGGAGAAGAATCTGTAAGAAAAGAGAAAGAGGAATTAGAGAGTGAAAACTGAGATTTTGGTATATGAGTAATGATTTTATAATGGTGTATAAAAGATTTTAAAGTTAGTTTTTTTTTAGGCGCCAAAAAATTGGTGAAATTTTTTTTCATTTTTCAAGGTCGGATATCAGAAAGTTTCAAAGATAGATTTCTCTTTTTTTTTTTTGTTGCAAAAAAAAAAAATCTAAAAAAACCCCAACAACTAATCATTGAAAACTCATTAGAGGCCTCAAGAATTTTTTCCAATAGTCAAACATTGGAAATGTGGTCGAGACTAGGGGGTCTGATGACCATGGCTTAGGAAAGTTTTCTGACAACCAGTTGTTATAAAAATTTCAATGGCTGGCCATGGAAATATATTGAAAGGCTTCGCAAATTTATTTTCGAAAAATTTCCCATTATAACTTACTTCTAAAATGTGTGGGTGTTTCCGTTGTCCTTAAATGTCACCAAAAGTGTTAATAATTAGACCTTTACTTACTGTAAGACAACTATTGAATAGGAAAATGATTTATGGAGAGATGAAACTAATAATTTAATTGATTTATTAATGGTAAAAAATTATTTTAGAGATGGATTTATTAGAAGATAATTATTGGACAGTTTAAATTATTATTTAAGGAAAATTGGTTTACAAAAAGTAAACAATTCTAGAACTAATTGTTTACCCATCTATAAAATTTTATAATTAAATTATAAAATCACAATGTTTTTAAAACAAATTTACAAAATTAAAAATGTTTAAAGACTAAAATATAAAAATATTTATAGTTTTAGGACTACTTTTTTCATATATGGAAAAGAGATTGAATAGTGTTTTAATAGTAAAGGCCAAACGAGACCCACACTTCCATTCCTATTTTCCACCCACTTGGCCTTAATCTAGAAGAAATTGACACTATTTCCAACGGCTGGCTTTTCAAGATATTTGTGGCAACGGCTGCAGTAGTCAACCATCTCTCGATGAGAAGAGAAGAGAATCAGGTACAAGAATTTAGTTGCTCTCTTCTCGTTTCGAATCCCAAGATTCCCAACCTTGGAATGTAACTGTTGATGATTAGCCATACTATTCAATTCATGAATTCTTCAACTATGTTTTTCCAATGGATGTGCCAATTTAATTAGTAAGCCTGAATCATAATATTTATGGAGCTATAAATCTTCATTAATATGTACTAACACATAGTGCAAAGGGATACAAATTCATTAACATGTATGAATTTGAAGTAGAAAACCAATCTTTATTTGTTGAAAGTGTGTATTTTGCTAAAAATCCTTAATAATATGTGTTTTCTTATTCAAGCATGTTCATTGCCCTCCAAATCCTATATATACATGAGTACATGTCTAAGATGATATACTCTTGTTAAATGTGTAAGTATTAATGAATTTCATGTGAGATGATATACTCATGTTAAATGTGTAAGTATTCATTCCATGGTTCTCCCTAGTGTAACTATCTGTGCTCTAATATAAGACCTCTATCATTTGTGCAAAATTCAAAACTAGTAAGAGATTTGGTAGTAGGAGATGTCGTAAACTTTAGATCTTTTTATTAATTGCCTTCCATGCTAAATCAATAATTTATTATATTTTAGTCCATGTCTTTTATTTTTTAAACATATAATCTCTTATGTGGCAATATGCACCTAGTGGAGCATCTCTTTTCTCTATTTCTTTCTATTGATACACACATATCATAACTTAGACATAGTAATTATTGGTTCTATAATCTTATTGCTTATTTTTTATAGTAGAAACAATAGTTTCTTTCTCCTGCATTGATCAACTTGTCTTTGTACTCATTGAAAACATCTAAAAGTGTATGGTATAGTATTTGCATATAACTAGCTAGGTAGACTATTTATTGCTTCAATTTTCCACCTAAAATATTGAATAAAGTAGACTTGTTAGACTGATGAATCTCATTTCAGGTAGAGACAGTGATTTTGCGATGAGGAACAATGATGTGTGATGTCCGGGGACATCTTCACTGGAAGACATGGTGACTTCCTGGGGGACTTCCTGTGAAGGAGAGCGTCTGGTGCTGGAGTTTCCCAGGGGAACGTGCCTGCAAAGCTCAGAGAAGGGGGTTAGGAGGTCCCCGGGGTGCTTTTCCGGGGAGGAGCCTCCGACGCCCAAGTCAGTTTCCTGAGAAGGTGAGAGGGAAGCACTAGAGTTTTTAGTGGGCTTGCCTGTGTTTTCTCAAGGGGGAGGAGTCCAACCTTTTGCCAGGGTTTGTTTCCTGGTATTTATAGGAATGTCCAGCCCGTTCAGATCGTGACACGTGTTCGGTCGGATGTTCTTTGAATTTCTGGGCGTAGGGGACAAGTAGCCGGTGGCAGGCTCCTTGAGTCTCGAACCGAGACAGGTCGTGACAAGACCTGGACGGCGTCGGCGTGTCAAATTGCCGTTTGAGGTGATATGTAGTGTCTGTGGGCGGCATGTCAGAGGCTCCTTAAATACTCTTGCCGTACTCCCGAGGTCCCTGGCCGAGGTCATCCTCTGGTACGAACGATGCCCCTTCGGGAAATATGCCCGTAGTTCGGGGGTTCCCTAATTCAGGGTTCCACCTTCGGGGAGATGCTTTTCGGCATGCAATAACTGATTCTTCATTTCCGAAGGAGATCTGTTTAGTACCTCGGGGGGGCTAATAGCTTCCTCGCGTTTCCTGACGCTCCGAGTTCGGGTCAGATAGAGGCGATAGCCCTTCGGCTATCACATGCCCCCCTTTGGAAAGCCGAAGTGTAGACTTCGGTTGGTAGTCTTTCCGAGGATACTTTTTGGGAGTTTTTAGGGAGTAAAACCTGTGCCGAAGGTACACCTTTTGCCCAAAGATATGGGCTGTTCGGCCATGGCCTGTCTTTTGGTGTCTTCGAGGTTACTTACTTCTTTCCTTTTTCCTTTTGCAGGTCTGTGCAGCGTCGCGTCTCATGACCAGGCGTGTCAGTCTGGAGCGGCGTGTCCCAGTTTTTTAGGGGTGTCAGAAGGCGCGTCCCCTATTTTGGAGCGGCGGCTGACACGTGGCCTACTGTGATTGGCGGAGAGTCGCATCGGTTACAGAGGGCGCGTCTTTTCGGGAGTAGAGAGCAGTTACGGCGACCGTTCGCCTTCAAGGGATACTTATGACGCCGGTTCGTCTACCCTCTTTCGGCCTATATATGGCCCATTCCATCATAAGTTCCCTTTTTGCTTTTGCTTCTGCTCTTTTCCCTGCTTGCCACTGCCTTTGCGCTTTCTCTTGCTTTTTGCGGCGAAGCTGTTTTAACAGAGTTTTTCCGGCAACCTTTCACGACGGCGACTTCAAACCCAGATTTTGGCAAGTCTTTTGGTGGGTTTTTGTTTTCCAGACTTTTCTGATTTCTAGAGTTTTTTCCGGAACTTGTTTTCTTGCCTTTTTTCGAACCCATTTTTCTGCCAATATGCCTATTCCCGAGAGCTGGCAGCCTCTTTTATCTCATCCTTGCTGCACCACCCCCAAAAAGCTGGCAAGATGGAAGAAAAAGTTTTTTCTTCCTTCGTATGCCGTTACGAGGTTGCCTCGTTCTGACCAATTTTGCTTTTCAAACCGTAGTAATGAGGTTACCGTTTTCCGAGCCCAACTGAAGGCCGGACTTCGGTACCCTCCTCCGAAGATGATTTGTGAGTTGTGCCAATTTCATGGCATTGCCGTAAATCAACTTCCGCCGAACTCGTACTGCTATTTTAACACCTTCATCTGCATGTGTGGCGTCTTCGGGATAGAACCCCACTTTATTATTTTTATGCAGTACTACAAGCTCTTTGTGATCCCGAAGGGTGGCTTTTACTTCATGCTACCTCGGGGATCTGGGCGCAAGAAATATATGTTCACCTTCGCCACCAAGGACAGCTGGCGAGGGTGGCAACAAAAATTTTTCTTTCTGAAGATGGAGGAGGCCTGGTCGCATGTTCCGACCAAATGGGCTCAGGGAAAGCTGGAGATGGACGTCGTGGATCCGAGGATACTGCTAACTCCGGAGTTGGCTCCTATCTTTACGGACTTCGACGGCCGTATCCGTGCTGTCTCGGACTGGGGTCCCGAGGTCCCTTCGCGCTCTCTCTACCCCTTCCCAATCAAGTGGAGGTTGATGACCGAATAGGTTCTTCGGGAGTTAGGGGTAGTGAAGGAGCACAAGACGGACCTCAAGATGCCAGCTCCTTCCATTGCCGGGAAGGATTCCTGGTTGGTGCAGCTCCTTCGGGAAGAAGTTTCTTATGAAACTTTTTATGAGAGTAAGTTATCTCTGACTCCCGTTGTTATAGCTTTCATCTCGGACTTACGCTGATGCTTTCTTTCCTTTTCAGAGATGGGCGACGGCACTGCTGCCTTCTACAAGTCCCTCTTCACCCGCCAAGTAGAGAAGGGCGAGCAGACGAAGAAGACGGCTTCCTGAAGGCGTAAAACCACTGGTGCTGGACCTTCGGCCAAACGGGCAAAGAAGACTATTCTTCCTCCCCCTTTGGAAAGTATTGAGGAGGAAAGCGAGGAGCCCGAGGTCACTGCCATTCCGCCTTCCGAGGTTGCTGCCGACGTCTCTTCGGCCGACGTCCCTCCTCAGAGCCCCACTCCGTCGCAGGCTCTTTTGGATGCCGTGGTAGAGGCTCCTTCTGCCGAGGAGCGACGTAAACGCAAGGGTAAGGAGCTCTCTACCGAGGAGGCCCCGGCTTCTGACGATGACGTCGTCGAGGTGCCACCAGGTTTGCTTTTTTCGCCGAAGTGTAATGCCTTTATTTTCCGAAGTTCTTTTTGTTCTCACTAGCTGCTCGTTTTGCCATGCAGAGGAGTCACTTACTCCAAGTTGGGCGGCCGAACACGCCCAGAAGCGAGCTCTCCGTGATGCCAAAGTCCCGAAAGGGAAGATCCTGAAGGAGCCTTTTTGGACGTTTACGGAGGACATGAATTTGTTCTTCGGAGACTGCCCCTAAATGGCTAAGGAGATCTTGAAGGGGGTGCTTACTGAGGCCTTCTTCAAGGCTATTGCGGCGGCTCATCCGGGCGATGACACCCTCGCCGCGAAGGTTATCGAGCACGCTGCTCAGGTATGCTGGTTTGCCCTTGAAGAATTTTTTCTAAGTGTTTGGCTTTTACTGACCTCGCCTTCATCTTTTTGCAGCTGATGGCGTACGCTGGCTACCTCAGAGTTCGGGTGGCCAGGCAGACGCAGTTCCGAAACTCGATCTTAGAGACCTTAGAAAAAAATGAAGGCCATGTGTTCGGAACTGGCCGTCAAGAACCTGCAGCTGGCTGATGCTGTGGAGAAGGAGGTTGCCGCCCTTCGGGAGGAAAAAGAGAAGATTTTGAAGGACTCTTCCCAGAAGGTTTCTGACCTCAGTTCCGAGGTGGCGGGACTGCTTTCGGCCAACGAAGCGCTTCTAAAGTCGAAATCAGAGTCTGAAGAGCTCCTGGCGAAGTTGCTGATTGAGAAGAATGCGCTTCATGTCGAGGTCGATTCCTTGAAAAAGGAGCCTGAGAAGAAGAAGAGGATAAAGGCGCTGAAGAAGGAGGTCGCGGACCTGAAGGATGAGCTCGAGGACCTGGAGGTTGAGAAGGATAAATCCGACCAGATGACTAAGGTCGCTTTCCAGGATGGGTTTTGCCTTGCTTGGCACCAAGTCCTCCAGAGGTTCCCAGATTTGGACCTCTCTTTTTTGGAGGCTTTGAACATTCCCGAGGGGCCTCGGTGGTCTTGGTCCAAGATCGAGCATCTGAACCTGCCTTCTTCTCTCCCGGTGCCCAAGGTGGTGGAGAAGGATGCGGGGGCTGGTGGCTCTCGGGACGCCGAGAATCCTTAGTCTGTTCTAGGGCCCTTCGCCTTTTTCTCGTTCTTTTTTCTGTGCTTTTTCTTTCTGGCAATCCTTCTTCTTTGTAAGCTGGTTTTATCTTTAATGAAGATTTTTTGGCTAAGTCTTTTTGCAAGTTTTTTCATTTCCCTTTGTCCCGAACACATTCGCTCAAGAGACTTCGGGAAACGGCACTTGCATTTGTTATGGCGAGTATCTTTGCGCGGTTCACCATTTCCCATTTTTCCCGAACATGATTGCTCAAGGGACTTCGGGAAATCACCTGCGCTTTTTTCGGCGAGCACCTTTGCGGAATTCTGGTTTTGTACTTCAAGAATTTCTCTAAGAAACTTTTGTACTTAGAATATTTCTCTAGTTTGTACAACACAATTCTTCCACGAAGCCTTAAACATAGAGTTTTTTCAAGGCATCTGAATGTCAAGTATTTTTTAATTCTATGCCATCGGCGTCGCCGAGTCTGTACACGCCTTTTCGTACTTCGGCAAGAACCAGATAAGGTCCTTCCCAATTCGCGCGAAGTACTCCGTGGGATGGCCTTCGGGGTGCGAAGTCAGCCTTTCGGAGAACGAGGTCTCCCTTCTTGATCCCTTTTGGCCTGGCTCGTAAATTTATGGCCGCGGCCACTCTTTGCTGAAAAGCTTTTCTTCTCAGCTCGGCTATTTCTCTGTGTTCGCCGACAAGGTCAAGCTTTGTTCTTAGGCCGAGGTCGTTTCCACTTTCATTGAACACTTGCACCCGTACTGATGGTCGTACTACCTCGATTGGAATGATGGTCTCTGTACCGAAGACTAGTGAAAAAGGCGTTTCCCCTGTGGCTCTTCGGGGTGTTGTTCGGTAGCTCCATAATACGCTTTGGAGTTCTCCTGGCCATTTCCCTTTTGCTTCCCCCTGTCTTTTTTTCAGACCATCTTTCATGGTCCTATTAGATACTTCTACCTGCCCATTGCTTTGGGGGTCAGCTACTGGGGCGAAGTGCATCTTTATTCTGAGGTCGCTGATAAATTCCTGGAATCCTTTGTCTATGAACTGGGATCCATTGTCAGCTACTAGCACCTTCGGTATGCCAAATCTGTATACGATGTTCTTCCACACGAACTTCTGTACTTCTTTTGCCGAGATAGTCGTTAGTGGTTCTGCCTTAACCCATTTGGAGAAATAGTCTACTGCTACCACGCAGAATTTCACGCCTCCAGGCGCTGTGGGGAGCGGCCCAATGAGGTCTATGCCCCAGACTGCGAAGGGTCAGGGATAGTCAGCCGAAGTTACCATTTCCGAGGGTGTCCTCTGGATATTCGCGTGTCTCTGGCAACTACCGCATTTTCGGATGAATTGCCTTGCAACCTTTCTCAGGGTAGGCCAGAAGTATCCTTGGCGAAGTATTACTGCTGCAAGGGCGTCAGTTCCGATGTGCAAACCACAAATGCCTTCGTGGACTTCTTCGAGGATCATTTCAGTATCCTCCTCGTCCACACACCTTTGCAGCGGATTTGCATATCCCTGCCGATATAACTCTTCGCCGATTAGGAAAAATCGGCCTGAGCGTCTTCGCAACTTTGCAGCGTCGCCGAGGTCTTCGGGGAGCACATTTTCTGCAAGATACCTTTTTATTGGGTCTTTCCAACCTTTTCCCGAGGTCACTATGCTCAGCACTGCGATGCTCGGATGGTCCAGCACCTCGGTGTATGTTTTTGATTTTGCCAAGCAATCTGCCTAGGTGTTATTACGTCGAGGTACGTTTTTTATTCGCACTGTATCGAACTCCCGAATGAGTTTTGCCACCAGTTCATGGTATTTTGCCAAGGTCGGGTCCTTAGCCTCATAGTCTCCTACTGTTTGCCGAACTACTAGCTGGGAATTGCTATGGGCTTTTAGATTTCGCACGCCAATTCTTCTGGCTAGGCGTAATCCTGCTATGAGGGCTTCGTATTCAGCCACATTGTTGGTGACGTTAAAGCTAAATTTAATAGCCTTCGTTACTTCAAGGCCTTCGGGACCTCTAATAACTACCCCAGCTCCCTGGTGTCCGGACCCCGAGGCTCCGTCAACATGCAAAGTCCATTGGGGATCACCTTCGCCAGGATCCGGATGGCTGTCCTCGGTGGTGGGTACTTCGGCGATAAAGTCTGCCAGAGCTTGAGCTTTTATGGCTTTCCGAGGTTCGTAAGAGATGTCGTGTTCGCCAAGCTCTATACACCACTTGGAGAGCCTTCCGGAATGATCCACCTTCCTCATGACGTCCCGTAGTGGTAGACTACTTTAGATGATGATGGGGTGAGCTTGAAAGTATGGTCGTAGCCTTCTCCCTGCTAGCACCAAGGCATATATAGCTTTTTGTAACAAAGGATACCTAACTTCGGCGCCATGCAGGGATTTGTTCACGTAATAGACCGGCCATTACTTTGGCCCCTCTTCTTTTACAAGGACCGAACTCACAGCTTTTTCTGTGACGGCGAGGTATAGTATGAGAGGCTTTCCTTCGCGAGGTTGTCACAGAGTAGGCAAGCTGCCCAAGTAGATTTTCAATTCTTCCCAGGCCTTTTGGCAATCTTCACCCCAGGGATGGCCATTACCTCCGAGGTTGTCCTCCTTTTTTGCTGCCTTTGTGAGGACTTTGAAGAATGGCCGACACCGATCTCCGTATCTGGAAATAAACCTGCTGAGGGAGGTTATCCTTCCAGTGAGTCTCTGTATATCTTTTATTGTGGCAGGAGTTCGGAACTCGAGTAGGGCCTTGATTTTTTCTGGGTTAGCATCAATACCTCTTTCTGATACCATGTACCCAAGGAATTTTCCTGAGGTCACTCCGAAGATGCACTTTTCGGGATTGAGACGGATCCCGAAGGCTCTGAGCTGGTGAAAAGTCTCCTTAAGATCCATGACGTGTTTGTCAGGCAGCTTGCTTTTGACTATCATGTCGTCGACATACACTTCTATATTTCTCCCTATTTGGTCTTTAAAGACCTTGTTCATCAACCTTTGGTAGGTGGCTCCTGCGTTTTTGAGCTCGAAGGGCATCCTGACGTAACAGTATGTTCCCCCCTCGGTGATGAAGGCGGTTTTTTCCTCATCTTCGGGGTCCATCCTTATTTGATGATAACCGCTAAAGGCATCTAAGAAACGTAGGAGCCCGTATTCTGCAGTTGAGTCTACCAATTAGTCTACCGGAGGGAGAGGGTATGAGTCTTTTGGGCAAGCATCGTTCAAGTTTCTGAAGTCGATGCACATCCGGAGTTTACTGCTGCCTTCTTTTGTGGCGATGACCACGTTGCTTAACCATTTGGGGTATTTGACCTCTCTGATAACCTCAGCGTCTAGCAGGCGCTGGACTTCGGTTTTGACGAAGTTATTTTTATGAGCTGAGATGCCTCATTTCTTTTGCCGGACAGGCTTTGCTTCCGGACTTACTTTGAGGCTATGCTGTATTACGCCAAGGTTCACCCTTGGCATATCTTTCGGTGAGTAGGCAAAGAGATCTTTATTTTCCAGTAGAAAGGATACAAGTTTTTTCTTGTCACCTTCGGCCAAGCTCTTCCCCATTCGGGTAGATTGACCTGGGACAAGTTCTACTGTTTCCGTTTCCACCTTCGCGGGACTCTCTGCCTCACCCTTTTTTGGTGTTTTTGCTTCCACAGCTTGCGCGGAGTTGTTTGCTGGAGCCTTTCGTGTTTTGACGAACACCTTCCTTACTTCGCCTTGATCTATGAAGATTTCCGCATCTCCGTCCTTGGTGACGAAGGTGACGGTTAAGTACTTGACATCAGGGCGAATGTGCAGGTTTCCCTGTGTCTGTCTTCCGAGGATGGCGTTGTACTATGAAGGGACATCCATAACGATGAACCTTGCCATTGTGGAGGCGTACAACTCTTCTGTCCCCATCACCGAAGTCCCTTTCAGCATCAAAAGGAGATCGATCCAACCGAGGACGGGTAGCTCGGCCGGTCCTACCCCGAAGGTAGGTGAGGTGACGGGCTTGAGGTCGCTACTAGATACACCCAACCTCGGCAGTAAGTGTGAAAACAGGACGTCGGCATTTGATCCGTCATCGAGCAGCACTCTTTTGACGTCCCAGTTTCCTATTCTCGCCATGATCAACAATGGGTCGTCATGGGGAACAATGACGGCGGAACCATCCTTTCGGGCCAGCTTTTTTGTTGGACTTTGATACTCCATGACTGCTATTTCTCTGGCCTTCCTCTTTCTTTCCGAGGATGGGAGTCCCGTCGTTATTGTCTATATGATTCCTGCTGGAGGTGGGGGGCGCCTTTTCGGACTTCGGTTTCTCCGCCTGTCGGAGTTGTAGTCCTCGTCTTCTACCTTTCCTTCCTCCTCTTTTCTCCCTTTTGGGGAAGGCATGTGCAGATAATGCCGAAGTTGGCCCTGTTTTATCAGCGACTCTATATACTTCTTCAATTGGAAGCAGTCTTCGGTGTCGTGACCGTGGTCGCGATGAAATTGGCAAAACTTCTTCATATTCTTTCTATTGTCGGCAGTCATGGCCCGTGGCCGCTGGACTTGAGTTCCCTGCCTTTCCATTGTCATGAGGATGTTGGTCCTTGTGGTGTTCAGGGGTGTGAAAATGGGGAGTTTCCTTCCTCGCGTTCTCCGAGGTCGGCCTGCCTGTTCGGTGGGATACTGAGTTTGCTGGCTGGACCCTTTGGCCCGGGCATGATCGGACTTCGGTCCGCCCATTCTCAGTTCTTCGGCTGTCATGTGTTGTTCGGCCCTTCGGTAAAATTCGCCGAAGGTGTCCGGGGGGTCCTTAGAGAACTCGTAAAACAGCTGTGAGTTCCTCCGAAGGCCCCGTGTCATGGCGAGGATGCGTATTTCGGGCCGGAAGTCCGGGATGCTCAAAGTTTCCCTGTTGAACCTTTCGACATAGTCGCGTATGGTCTCTCCAATTCTTTGCGCTATGTCGAACATCTGAACCGGCATTTTCGCCGTTGGCCGACTTCTGATAAACTGCTGCGTGAAGGCTGTGGACAACTCCTGGAACTCCGTGATGGTTCCTAGGGCCAATGAATTATACCAGGCTGTTGCTGGCCCACTGAGAGTGACTTCGAAGCATTTGCACAAGGTAGGATCATCGGCACCATGCATCATCATGCTGCGTCTGTACTTGGTCAGATGGGCATGTGGATCAGTATGGCCATCATAAGTTTCCAGCCGAAGTACTCTGAAATCACCTGGCATGGCTGCCTCAACGACGTCTTGGGTGAATGGGGACTCGTCCCCACAAAAGGTCCCAGACGGGTTTACGGGCCACCTGTTTCTCCACTCTGTCCAACCTTGCCAATATTTTCTCCATAAGGGCCGTGGCGTTAGGTTCTTCTTCTGGCAGGGGGGATTATCGGTGCCTCTTCGGGGAGCGAGTTCGGCGCTGAGGGGATGGGGACTTCGCCTCAGGCGACTGGCTCCTCCTGTGTGTGATTTTGGGTCGCCTTGACCCTGCTTGTCCCGCGAGCCATGCCCCGAGGGGCATGTTTTCTGTTGAAGACTCCTCCCGTGGGTCTCTGGATCCCGAACTACGATGATTTGGTTTGGGGCTTTTTTCCCGAGGGTGTGCTGGCGAAGGAGGCCTTTGGGCTTGAGCTTGTAGCGGCCACCTTCGGTCTATCTGTTGTGTCATTTCAGCCACAACAGAACGTTGAAAGTTGCGCAGGAAGCTCATGGTTATGACCAGAGGGCGCTCTTCCTCAGGCGTGGAAGTCCCTGGGGGTTCTTGCTCAGTGGCCGGTTGGACTTCAGGCGCGGACGGGGACCTTGGGAGTCCCCTGTCCTTAGAACGCCAAGTCTCAACGACGGCGACCCGAGGATGGTTTCCCACAGATGGCGCCAAATGATGTCCGGGCACATCTTCACTAGAAGGCATGGTGACTTCCGGGGGGACTTCCTGTGAAGGAGAGCGTCTGGTGCTGGAGTTTCCCAGGGGAACGTGCCTGCAAAGCTCAGAGAAGGGGGTTAGGAGGTCCCCGGGGTGCTTTTCCGGGGAGGAGCCTCTGACGCCCAAGTCAGTTTCCTGAGAAGGTGAGGGGGAAGTACTAGAGTTTTTAGTGGGCTTGCCTGTGTTTTCTCAAGGGGGAGGAGTCCAACCTTTTTCCAGGGTTTGTTTCCTGGTATTTATAGGAATGTCTAGCCCGTTCAGATCGTGACACGTGTTCGGTCGGATGTTCTCTGAATTTCTGGGCGTAGGGGACAAGTAGCCGGTGGCAGGCTCCTTGAGTCTCGAACCGAGACAGGTCGTGACAAGACCTGGACGGCGTCGGCTTGTCAAATCGCCGTTTGAGGTGACATGTAGCGTCTGTGGGCGGCATGTCAGAGGCTCCTTAAATGCTCCTGTCGTACTTCCGAGGTCCCTGGCCGAGGTCATCCTCTGGTACGGACGATGCCCCTTCGGGAAATATGCCCGCAGTTTGGGGGTTCCCTAATTCAGGGTTCCGCCTTCGGGGAGATGCTCTTCGGCATGCAATAGCTGATTCTCCGTTTCCGAAGGCGATCTGTTTAGTACCTCGGGGGGGCTAATAGCTTCCTCGCGTTTCCTGACGCTTCGAGTTCGGGTCAGATAGAGGCGATAGCCCTTCGGCTATCAATGTGCTTATCTCTCAATTGCATCTATGTTTGTGAGTGGCTTAAGTTCTTCAAAAGTTTCATATATGTCATACATGTCATCACATACATATGTTAAGGAATAACTTTTGTCTAGAACAATTTGCTTATAAAATGTTAAGGTTCATATTGAACTCTCAAAATCCAAAAGTAACACTTAACTGGTTTATTACTTTCATAAAAGAGCATTGTTTTGAAATCAAGATCTTTCCACCATTTACCAAAGGAGGATAAGATGTGTTCAAAAATATTTATGAAGAAATAATTTTAGAGCATTACCAAATACCAAAAGCCTAGGTTTGAAATAGTATATAAATTACCACAATGCTTGTACCCTTTAATTTCACTTTGATGCAATGCGTGCAAAACATTGAAATTTAATTTAAAAAAAAATTAGTATATATATTCTTGGTCTCATAGGCTTCATAAATCAAGATGCATTGTTGTACTTCAAGCCTTTGCATTCCCTTGTGCTAAAGCAACTTAAGCAAATTTTGGACATTTTCCTTTAAAGGAGAGCTCAATTCTAGCAACAAAGTCTCTAATTTCTTGCTTGAAAGTTGAAAGTCCCTCATCCAACACCTCCTCTCATTGTATCATAATTTAGGATGTTTCATACAAAAATAACAGGGTTTGCACATCTTTTATTTCAAAATCTCCCACTTTTATCTTTAGAGCAATCAGCTTAAACCAAATTGACTCCATGATTCAGATTTAAGAATATGTAGGGAATAAAAAATGTTGATAAAGAATGTATCACCTAACTAGCAAAGACTCTGAAATCTTGGCATTGTAGTACTCTAAACCAAATACAAGTTATGGATAGAGCGACGAATGACTTCTTTATTTGCTAGAATCTGGGTTGGAGCATAAACTATCACTACTAAAAAAAAGCATATTTCCAACGGCCATTTCCAACGGCTTACTGTTGGAAATTCTAATATTTCCAACGCGAAGCCGTTGGAAATTCATCCGTTGGAAGTCCATATTCCAACGGCCCAGGTTATAACTGTTGGTAATTCCAACTGTCAGCCATTGCAATCTGAACCGTTGGAAATTTCCAACGGCTGTTATTTTTTTTTTATTTTTTTCAAATTTCCAACTGCCTCGGCCGTTGGAAGTTTTTCCAACTGCCAAGACGTTGGAAGTTTTTCCAACTATCAAGGCCGTTGGAAAATTATTTCCGAAAAACAAAAAAAAAATGATTAATTATTATATATTTATTACTTTAAATTTAACAAATAAATATTTTACATTAATTACAAAAATTAAAATTATTATTACTAAAATTATATTTACATTATTACAAAAAAATTAAAAATCACAAAAATACAAAATCTAACCGAACTAACCCAAATCAACCAAATTTAAAATACAAACAGATTTAAACAAAATAAAAAAACATTGCTGAACCAATAAACTAGTTCGCTTTCTATCTGCTGAAAACAACTTGGGGGCCCTAAAAAACCACCATGAAGAATGTCCATTCAAAGACCTAGCCAAGTTCAATATCTACATCAGACCTGCACAAAAATAAAAAAAAAAGAAACCAAATTGCAGGGAAAATGGAAAAGAGATTATTACAAAAGAATTGGGTTAGAGGAACTACCCACAAATCAACATAAAAATGAAGGCATAACATTGTTGAATAGCTTAAAGCAAAATCTTTTATGTTCTTTCTCCACACATGAGATCAGGATCAAACCATCGAACCATAAAAAATAAAAAACTCAGAACAAATTTGAACTAAAAATCAATTACCCAAATAGATCTAACCAAAATCAAAAATAAAAAATTATAACAAAATTGAACGCAAATCAAAAAATCGAAACAGGTCTATGTATACAAAATCAAAAACAGATCTGAACCCATCTCGGTCTTAGCCACTGAGGACGGCGTGGAGGCCGTGCCGGCGAGGAGGACATGCCGGCGAGGAGGACGTGGAAAAGATCGAGACGGTGGAAGAGCGGCAGAGACGGAGACAGCGAAGCGGATGAAGACGGCGACGGCGAGGCGGAAGGGCTGGTGACGCCGATGAGCACGTCGCCTGTGGAGGCCGAACCGTGCAAAAAGGAGGCGAGGTACAAGGCTGATGAGCACGGCGGAGAAGAGAGACGACGGCGACGACGAGGCAGTTAACCGGGCGGAGACTGTGAAACGCGAGAGGAGGGGGAAAGGCTGAGATCGAGGGAGAGGGAGAGATGGAGACGAGGAAGGCGAGGGGAGGCAGAGACGGAGAGGGCGAGTGGAGGGAGAGATGGAGATGAGGAGACGAGGAGGCAGAGGGAGAAAAGGTTTAGAGAGGTAGGAGTAACTGGTAGTATTTATAATTAAGGTTAGTTAGGGTTGGGTTTGGGCTTTTTTGGCCTAATAAATAATTTTTTTTGGGCTGAAAAAATTATATAAATATAAATATCATAATATAAATTTATGTTTATTGATTAAAATTTTATTTTATCTTAATTTTGAGTTAAGATTTTTGAATGTTATGTTCTTATCATTAAAATAATTAATTATGATCAAAACATAAAACTGTGAAACATAATATTGTACATTATCTGAAATGATAAATATTTTTTTGGTGATTAAATAATAACTGACTAAAAAATTTTATCTCTTATCAATTTAAATTATAATTTTTAATATAGTTGAAAAGTTTATTTTAAAAGATTAACTTTTAATTTTAGAAATTATTGACCAAATCAATTCATTAAATCATAGAGCTTTTTCTTTTTACCTTTACTACGTTAATGATAACTAATGTTTTACTTTAGAAAATAACACATCATAAAAAAATTTAAAATTGTGTTGAATTTATGTTAATCAATGAATGGTTTAACCATTAATATAAAATAATAATAATAATAATAATAATAATAATAATAATAATAATAATAATAATAATATGTATGGCATATACATCATATATCATATACTATGTATAAATATAATAATAATAATGTGTAAGATATATATACGTATTAATATATATGTATTATGGTAAATATATATAAAAATCAATATCAATGCAATATAAATATGCATACATATAAATGTGTGTGTATTTTCCAACAGCCTAGGCAGTTGGAAAAATAAATAAAATTTTCCAACTGCCCAGGCAGTTGGAAAAGTAAAATATATAAATGTGTGTGTATTTTCCAACGGCCTCAGCAGTTGGAAAAATAAAAAAAATTTCCAACTGCCTAGGCAGTTGGAAAAGTAAAATATATAAATGTGTGTGTATTTTCCAATGGCCTCGGCAGTTGGAAAAATAAAAAAAATTTCGAACGGCCTAGGCAGTTGGAAAAGTGAAATATATAAATGTGTGTATTTTCCAATTGCTTAGGCAGTTGGAAAAATAAAAAAATTCTAGTAGTTGGAAAAGTAAAAATAGTTTCCAACGGCCTAAGCCGTTGGAAAACAATAAATGTTGAGTTACACATTTAACTTACATATTTTCCAACGGTTTAGGCCGTTGGAAAGGTGCTTGTTGGAAATTTTTCACTACTTCTAACAGCCAAGCAGTTGGAGAATTTTGTTTCCCAAGGATCATTTTTTTTACAGTTTCCAACGGCCAAGCCGTTGGAAAATTGCCCGTTGGAAAAAAAGATTTTTTTAGTAGTGTAGTAAGGGTTGAGTTGCTAATATTTTCTTGATTAGCTTAAATTGGAATAGATAGCTAAATTAATTGTGTCTTGTGAGTTTTCTTTGTTGAAGTTAATGACTTCTCAGTGCTCATTTGCTTTGCAAATTTTGTTAAAGTATATCTGTAGTTGTTTGTTTTACTTAGTGTCCTACTCGGTATCTTCCTAGGGATACCCATAAAGCACGCAAGATTTGATTAAAATGTGCAATTTCTAAGTATAAAATATTACTTTACCGTTTCTTATTTTCCCTTGTGGTTTGGTTATGTTCATACGTATGGACGCTTTTCAATTAAATTATCCTTCATGTTTCAATTGTGGAGGTCTATATATGCGGCAAAACTAGTCTATTACTTTAATATATCTTATGTTATCTCCTGTAGGTTTATTAGTTTCCTGAGTTGATTTAGTTTTTGCTTCTTTCCTTGGAAGTATCATAGTACTATTTTAATAGGTTTAGTATACTAGATAACATGTCTTTCAGACACAATGATTTAATTAGAAGGCAAATGCCAACTTTGATGTTAGGTTCATTTGTTGGTTGTGTGTAATAGTTTGGAATATATTGTACTAGTTTTATTTACATGTATGTACTGGACACAAGTAGTTTATTATTCCAAAATTAATATAAAATAATTGATTTAATATATATGGGTAATTTTAGGATATTTTTGGAATATAACATGTTTGTTTTAAGAATAGTATTTTTAAGAACTATTGAGTATGTATACTTTTATTAGAGTTTTTATAAAATAACAAAAAAACCATCAATGTTTACAACACAGCTCAATCTGTCCGTTAATTTTTTTTAGGCCAAATAAACTACTAACATTTCTCAATCATACCGATTTGCCCACTCTAGTTAAAATGAAGCCCACATGGCTACAGGGAAGCCACATCAGACTTGGCTAGTGAAGTCAACATCTTAGTCAAAGTGCTTGTCGATGACTTGACTTCTTCAAGGATGGCAAATTGATGCAACTGATGCAAATTTATTCTTGCGTTTGTCGATTGTTTTTTTTATCTTTTCTTTACACCTAGAGCAACCTAAAAACCAGTCTTTTGATTACTAATCCTTTGTTCATCTCTTCAATTGCTTTGAGCCTAAAGACCAGTGATCAAATTTGACGACTATGAAGTAGACAGCTCAGAGCCAATCGAGTCAGCCGAAGTGAAATCTAAGCCTGACTCCTACTTCATCATTTTCTTGTGGGTTTCTGCAAGCCTATTCAGACCCATAGCCTTCTTGACCTCATCAATAGCCATGGAATAGCTGATCTCAAATGCCCCATCCATAAAGTTATTGCTGCAAGGATGAATCATTTTTTCTCATCCATCCACATAAGTACTCCCGTAAGGGCTTGTTAGAGTCAGGCTGTTGAATAAGTCAGAGTCAATGGAAAGGTTGTGCCGGTAGGAGGAGAGGGGTGGCTGGCCAAAGGGCTTATTGGAGGAGGAGTCATCATAGGCTTGGATCAGTGTAGTCGGCTCCGTTAGGGATGAAGTCCAAAGGTGATGAAATCATACAGAAATGAAGAGGTCCTTCTTCTTGGTGAAAAGAGAGGTAAAATCAAAGTAGGATTCAGAGATAATCTGTTGGTCAATCAAAAAAGCGAGAAAAAAATGGCCATTGTTTGCTTTTTTATTTTTGCCATGTCAACTAATTAAAAATATTTTATTTTTGCCACATAATCATCATTTAACAAAATATTCTTTATTTCCAATAGTATATTCTCTTATTTAATCACCAGTGGTTTATTTAGACTGATTTTAAAACATTAGTGATTTATTTGCACCAAAAAAAAAAAAACATTAATGGTTGATTTAGGCCAACCAAGAAACATTAGTAGTTTTTTTAAATTATTTTTACCATTTTTGTCCAAATGGGATGTTGGTGGATCCATCAAGCTTAGATAACCTTTTAAATCTCAATGCTTATCATCCATATTCTATTTTTTTTTCTAAATTTTGCTACTAGATTACACATGTTACCATCATAAGGGTAAAATTGTTAAGTAGATAATAATCTATGTGAAAATCTTTTTTTTACCATCTTCTTCCATTTCTTATGGAAGTTTGAAAAGAATGTTGTTAACTATTCTAATAATAGAGTTAGAAACATGGTAAAAGAGTTTTATTAGCAATTCTAAAATAACAAAGAATTCATTCTTTTTTTTTACACAAATTGTTAAAAATTATCGGGTGGTGCTATGGTTTTATTAGAAAAACAATGTTTGGAAATTTAGAAAAAAAAACTAAGAGATGTTCATATAGTAATTGGATGGACTAATAATGAACTTATTCTCTCCTTGGTTCTCCCTCCTGAGTTAGTGTAACCACCTCTGTTATGGTATAATACCTCTATCATTCGTGCAAAATTCAAAGATGGTAAGAGAATTGGTAGTGGAAAAATGTCCCAGCTTTTGCATTTCTACATTAATTTTCTTCCAAGCTAAATCAATCATCAATTTTATTTTGGAGCATGCATTTTCTTTTGAAACATTATAATCTTTCATATAGCAATGTACACTTGATGAAGCATATCCTTTTTCTTCCTTAACCTGGTAAGTTTAAAGATCATCAACCTGACAACAAATATTTGAAGAAGCTCTTATGATTCTTTGCACTTTCAGAGCCTAATCAAGAGCTTCCTTGGTTCCATATTTTTGGGTTTATAGACTCAAATTAAATAAGGTTAAGGATTTTGATTTTTGTTTATGATTTGATTTTAGTTTTCCTATTTTTTTGGAATTAATTTTCCTATTTTGATATGGTTTAGGTTTGTTGATAAGCTATAAAAAGGCTTGTTATGTTAGAATTTTGGTGGATGGGAGAAAAGTGTGTGTGGTGTGTTGTAAGGTTTGAAAAAAAGTAGAGATTAAGAGTTTGAGAGAATTAGTGTGTGTAATTGTTTTTTAGTTTTAATAGTGGAAAGGTTGTTAAATCGTTACAGTTAAAAGAAAAAAATTGCTTGTTGTTCTATATGTTTTTTTTTTTTTTGCTTCCACCCAACAAGTAGTATTAGAGCTTGAATCAAGATGGTTGGGACATCGAGTTTTCAGATTGATGACTTTGATGGATCCAGAGATTTTAGTCTTTGGAAGTGCATGGTGAAAGATGTGCTAATTCAGCAAACACTTAGTGATGTGTTTGAGAAAACAAAGCCTAAATCTATAACAGATGCAAGGTGGAAAAAGATGGAGTAAATAGCAGTGAGTATGATTAGATTGGCTCTTACACCAGAACTCTAGTATGATGTGTTGAATAAAACCTCTTTAATAAAATTGGTAGATAAGCTTGAAGGTAAATATATGTCAAAGTCTAATACAAATAAGTTATGCTTAAAAAGACAATTATATGGTTTGAGGATGAAAGATGGAAGTAGCTTGATTGTACACTTGAATGAGTTTAACAAATTTATTACACTATTGGAGAGTGTTGGTGAAAAAATTGAAGAAGAACATATGACTATAATCTTAATTAATTCTTTATCATGATTTTATGAGCCAATTGTGACTTTATTGATGGTTGGAAGAGATACCTTGAATATCGAAAATGTGACCACTGTGCTTTTAGAGCATTATCAAGTGAGAAAATTTGAAGAAAAATATGAAGAAAATAGCGTGTTCATATTAGAGCAAGGAAAAAGTCATTAGAGAGGAAAAATAGAATCAAGAAGAAGATCAAGAGACAAGGAAAAAATTAGAAACAATACAGAATGTTGGTACGGTCATGATTAGAGATATATCAATTTTTTATGCCTAAAATTAGAAGAGGACATTGAAGAATTTTTTAAGCCAAAAGAAAGAAGACAAGAAAAAAAAAAGAAAAAAATAAAGGCGATGTGAATGTGGTGGAGGATGGAAAAAATGATGATGAAATTGTGACGTTAATGGTGCAAGAAGCTAGTGGAAAGAAAGATTAGCAAGATGTTTGGGTATTTAATTCTGCTTGTTCAAAGCATGTTTGCATGAAAAAAAGTGGTTCACAAAGTTTGAGACATGTGGCAAGCCAATTTATTTGACGAATGACCAAGAAGAGAGAATTGAATGCATTGGTAGTGTGAAGATCCAATTGCATGATGGAAGTATCAATATATTTGGTGATGTGAAGTATGTTCCAAAAGTCAAAAGAAATTTCATTTCACTTGCTAGATTGGATAGCTTGGGTTATGGATTTTCTGCTCAAGGTGGAGGATTGTGGATTTCAAAAGATGCATTAATTATGATGAAAAGAGTGAAGAACTCAAATAATTTGTATGAGTTGGTTGGTAGTAAAATTATGAGAAAAAACAAAGAATTATCCTGTGGATGTAGAGGTTCCTACAAGTAAGAATGTGAGCTTTGTAGATTTGGTGAAAAGGTAGAGGTAGGAAGAATTTGAGTTAAGGTGGAAATTGTTAGGTTATTGGCTCAAATTTAAAGAAGATAAAGACTTGAAGTTGTTGCTAGTTAAATTTGTTTTAGGATTGGGTTATGTTTTTGTTTAGGATTTGGTGTGTTTTGAGGGTTGAAAAATAGTAGAAATTAAGAGTTTGAGAGAATTAGTGTGTATAATTGTTTTTTAGTTTTGATAGTGGAAAGGTCGTGGAATCATCACAATTGGAAGAAAAAAAATTGTTTGTTGTTCTATTTTTTTTTTCTCACTTCTACCTAACACATATGGGTGCCCCATGCCTATAAGAGCCTCTACTGTGAGTATTGGGTAACCACTGCTCACTGTAGAGTTGTCTAAATATTCTTCAAAGTTCTGCATATATCTAGTGTGCAAAATGTTGCTTGTGTGGTAAGACATAATCAGCCCTTACATTTGGAAAAAAAAATTGCACAAATTTAATAGAATTGGTTAGTTATATGTCAAATAAGTATTTTATGATTGATATATAATAGTAGCTGCTGGATTTGTTCCATTCAAGGCTCATATTTATTTGATTTTGATGATAACAAAACGTATTTATTTTATGTGTTTCAAAGCTCTACCTAAATATTTATACATTGGTCTCTTGTTAATAAAGTTTTGATCTTTGGAAGGAAAATTGTTTCTTAAGTATATTTGAAGTATTTATGGTGATTCAATCATTGCTTGTGAAGGAAAAAATCCTTTTGGTAAAAAATTCATTGAAGTTTGGAAGTGAGAAAAACATAGAGCTACAGTTTCAACAGGGTGAAAATATTTCAACGTATTGAAACTGGAGCATTTTTGTAACCCGAGAGCAATTTAGTTCTGGAATAGAAAAACACTCGAGTGAAATATTTTCAACCGGGTGAAACTGAAGCAATTTTTTGAACACGAGAGCATTTTGGTTTTGAAACAAGAAAACAATCGAGTGAAAATTTTTCAACTGGGTGAAACGTTGATTCCAGACTTGCACGTGATTTTCCGGTTTGAAAATTTTTTGAAAAATCTTTTTAAAATCATGCCACATCAGATTACCACGTGAACCAGGTGTTGACATATGATTAAATGAGTAATCTAGCCATTGGAGTTCAAACTAGGGGTTTCGCTATAAGACCGAATTTTCAACCGAGTTAAAATTTTTCACCCAAGTGAAACTGGGCGACAGAAGTAAAAACCTGTCAAATTTGACAGCAACGGTCACCTACTTTCTTAGAGACTTTTCTGACCTTCCCAACGGTTCTTCAACGTCTCTTTGGCCTCCAAATGAGTGTAAATATATGGAGAAACACATTGGAGATAACTCTTAACCATAAAATCAAGTATTCATCATCAAATTCAAGAGAAATAGCTTACCTTGAGAAAATCATTAATGTTTGTAGCAACGTGATTTTTTTAGGAGTCGCCACCAATCAGTTTTCCTAGGTCGATTGGATACTTGAAAAATGATCTGCGAGAGATTCTAAGATCGTGAGTCGGTTACGCTAAAATAACCCTATTAAAGCGCCCAGGAATTGGTACCATGGGGTTCAGTTTTATCTTTTCCTAATCATTTATTTCTTGATCTAATCTTTGATTTAAAGTGACTTTTATGAATTTTATTTAATTTTTAATTCCAAACCAGGGATCTTATCAGACCAACCGAATATGGAATAAATAGTCCGTCTCGGGATTTTATCAGACCAACGAGAATGGACATCTGAAAAATAAATGTCAAGTACTAAAAATATAAAAAGAGTTATCTTCATTTGATTTCTTGCTAATGTCTAGATAATGAAAATAAATAAATAAAATCTAAACAATCAAAGAACTAATTATTATTTATTCTAAGACACATCATGAGATCCTAAAACCAACTTGCATAATCCTAAAATTAGTTAATAAAAATAAAAGATGACTGAGGTAATTTAAGAAAATAAAATAAAATAAACAAAAAAAATATACTAGGTGAAATTAACGACTAAATTTAATGGGTGCCCAAAAACAAACAAACAAACAAAAGAAACAAAGAAAAGTAAACAATAAGAAACTTGCTGTCAATGATTGATCTGCAAATAGAAGAACGTTAGTGACTCAGATGAATAAAACAAATAAATCCAGGGGCTAAACGAGGGTTATACCAAAAAGTTGACTGAATCTGGGTTCTGAAACGGGTCTTGTTCGATTTCTCCGTTCAGCAGCGTAACAGAGGAGGCGGTGGAGCGGCGGGAGCAGGGGAGGATGGCGACGGTGACGGAGGCTTGGTGCGTCGGCGGTTGGAGCGAAACCGCGAAGAGATTTACCTCAACTTTTCCAATTTTGATAGATTAACCCCAAACTTTCAAATTTTGCTAAAAACTTTCTAAAAATCCCCAATTTCCTCCCAAATTTTTTTTTTGCCCAAATTAACCCTACAACACTTTTAAGACTCCAAATTAGTACATAAACTAAATTAACTCATATTTCTACCCTAGATGACCACTTTAAACTCCAAAAAATCAACAATTATCTAAAAAGACTAAACTGCCCCCCAGTAAAATCAAAATGTTCCTAAACTAATTTTCTCTAATCTAAAACTTAAGTAAAAGTTAGTGCCCGGACAAAATTGGGTGTCAACAGCTGCCCCCCTTTGCATGTCTCATAGAATATGACGCATGCAAAGCCATTACCAAATTTTGTCCGACCTTACCTAGACGATGAGAGCCTTCTCACCGCCGAAACCTTGAGGAGAAAAACCTTCTTCTCATCCTTTTTGAGGTTAAGGAACTTTCTCCATTACCTCTATGATAGAAACTTTCCTATCATTTAAGAATCTAAGGAACAAAACTCTTTCTTCCTTGATTACCAGGCCTAGGAACTTTCCTAGCCTTTTGCAATAAGAACCCTCCTATTGCTTCCCAACTTAAGAAGAAAAACTTTTTTCTTCTTTGTGAGGTTAAGGAACCTTCCTTAGTACCTCTACGATAAGAACCTTCCTATCGTCTAAGAATTTAAGGAGAAAAACTTTTTCCTCCCCGTTTACCAAGTCTAGGAACTTTCATAGTCTTTTCGCAGTAAGAACTTTCTTACCGCTTCCAAACCTAGGAGGAAAACTCTTTCCTCTTTCCTTGATGGGTTAAGAAACCTTCCTCACCCTTGTCTCTATAGAAACCTTTCTATAGAAGAGAGAAACTTTTCTCTCAATCTTAACTTTGGTAGAGAACTCTCTCACACCATGGTCTAAGAGGTAGAGAACCCTTTCTTTACCACCTCTTGTCGCCTTAGAGGCAAAGAACACTGTTTCTTTACGACCTCCAAATTTCTTTGAGGTAGAGCACCCTGACTCTTTACTACCTCCAAATTCCTTTGAGGTAGAGCACCTTGACTCTTTACCATCTTTGAATGCTTGAGGTAGAGCACCCTGACTCTTTACCACCTCTAAAAATGCTTGAGGTAGAGCACTCTGACTCTTTACCACCTCTAAAAATACTTGAGGTATAGTACCTTGACTCTTTACAACCTCCGAAAATACTTGAGATAGAGTACCCTGACTCTTTACAACCTCCGAAAATGCTTGAGGTAGAGCATCCTGACTCTTTACCACCTCCGAAAATGCTTGAGGTAGAGCACCCTGACTCTTTACCACCTCCATTTATCCCATACTATGAGAAAAAGAATGACTTTGCTTTTGAAAACTTGGATTATCTTTGTTTTAGATGTGATGAGGTAGAGAAACCTTTTTCGTTTAAAAACCTCTGTTTGACTTGAATCACGAGGAAGAGAATTACTTTCTCTTTGAAGCCTCAGTTTAGCTTTGGTGTTGAGATATAGGAACTCTCCTTGTTATCTCTAGCAAAAATTCTAAGAAAACAACCAGACTTAGAATAATTTCATCAAAAGTGTGAATTTTCCAAATGTGTGAATTCAAAATTTGAAATTCTATGACATAAGTGAATTTCAAAAAGCTGAAGATTCCACGAAATGAGTGAACCCCAAAAAGCTGAAGAACACTTTAAGAGTTGAAACTATCTTTAAATACCTTAAAATGAGCTTTGAGAACGACCATCCAAATAAGATAAAATTGCTTTGAAAAATGGTATGACAACTTATGGATGCTCACATTTCAAATATGCCCCCCATCATGAAAATAAACCATGATTTCTTTGATGGTGAAAAACATACATAGATTTCGATCTTTGAAAACTTAGTTTAACCTTGCAGTGAGTGTGACGACGTAAGGAAACCTTTCTCATTTAAAACCATGTTTGACTCAAATTACGAAGAAGAAAATTACCTTCTCTTCGGAACCTCGACTTTTTCTTTTCTTTGAATATGACGAGGTAAAGAAACCTTTCTCATTTAAAACCTCGGTTTAACTCAAGTTACAAGGAAGAGAGTTGTCATCTTTTTGGAACCTTGGTTTAGCTTTCCTTTAAATATGACGAAGCAGAGAAACCTTTCTCATTTAAAACCTCGGTTTGACCTAAATGACAGGGAAGAGAACTACCTTCTCTTTGGAATCTCAGTTTAGCTTTCCTTTAGATGTGACGAGGTAGAGAAACCCTTCTTGTTTAGAACCTCGGTTTAGCTTTCCTTTAGATGTGACGAGGTAGAGAAACCCTTCTCGTTGGAACCTCGGTTTAGCTTTCCCTTGAATGTGACGAGGTAGAGAAACCTTTCTCATTTAGAACCTCGGTTTAGCTTTCCTTTGAATGTTACGAAGTAGAGAAACCTTTCTCAGTTAGAACCTCGGTTTAGCTTTCCTTTAAATGTGACGAGGTAAAGAAACCCTTCTCATTTAGAACCTCGGTTTAGTTTTCCTTTGAATGTGACGAGGTAAAGAAACCCTTCTCATTTAGAACCTCGGTTTGGTTTTTCTTTAAATGTTACGAGGTAGAGAAACCCTTCTCATTTAGGACCTCGGTTTATCCCAAGTTACGAGGTAGAGAATTGTCTTCTCTTTGAAACCTCGGTTTAGCTTTTCTTTAAATTTTACAAGGTAGAGAAACCTTTCTCATTTAGAACCTCGGTTTGTCCCAAGTTACGAGGTAGATGATAGCCGAAGGACTATCTCCTCTCCCAGTGCGTACTTCCTGCCGTTTGTATGATCAGGAAGCCTGGCATCACCCGAAAGAAACACCATCACTGACCTCGGAAGGAACGACCCCGAACTTGGAACTTCGGCAAGAACGCCAGGGATCGCAAAGATGGTGCCGGCTCCCTCGGGGGACCAAACAGATCGCCTTCGGATGCAAAAAATTAGCTATCGCAAACAGAATGGAATCTCCCCGAAGGTGGAACCTCCGAACAAGGGAACCCCCCAAAAGCACGAGCATAACTCCCGAAGAAGGGCGACTGTGTCAAAGAACGACCTCGCCCAGAGGACCTCGGGAGTACGGCATGAGCATTTAAAGAGCCTCTGACATGCCGCCCACAGACGCTACATGTTACCTCAAACGGTGATGTGACACGCCGACGCCGTCCAGGTCTTGTCACAACCTATCTCGGTTCAAGACTCAAGGAGCCTGTCACCGGCTACTCGCCCCCTACGCCCAGAAACTCAGAGAACAACCGACCGAACACGTGTCGTCATCTGAACGGGCTGGGCTTCTCTATCAATACCAGGGAACAGACCCTGGCAAACGGTTCGACTCCTCCTCCTCAAGAAAATATAGGCAAGCCTACTAAAGACTCTAGTGCTTCCCCCTTACCTTCTCAGGAAACTGACTTGGGCGTCGGAGGCTCCTCCCCAGAAAAGCACCCCGGGGACCTCCTAACCCTCTTCTCTGAGCTTTTCAGGCACATTCCCCTGGAAAATCTCAACTCCAAACGCTCTCCTTCACAGGAAGTCCTCCCGGAAGTCACCATGCCTTCCAGTGAAGATGTCTCAGGGCATCAGTAGAGAATTGCCTTCTCTTTGAAACCTCGGTTTAGCTTTTCTTTAAATGTTATGAGGTAGAGAAACCCTTTTAATTTAGAACCTCGGTTTGTCCCAAGTTACGAGGTAGAGAATTGCCCTCTCTTTGAAACCTTGGTTTAACTCAAATGTCACTTGATCTCAATTTATGTGAACTTACCTAGACCGTAAAACTTCTTTCACTCGGATGATATCGAGAAATTGTAGCCTCTAACTCTTGGCAAATGTGAAGTGATTGAAACACTCCCTCATTTTCCTTTGTCCAAAATGTCTCCCCCTTGATGTGCCTGGACTAAATTCCCCCATTAGCTATTTGTGCCAAGCTTTAATGAAACCTGCTTGTGATAAAAGCATGATGTGATGTGATGTGATGATGCTCATGATGCATGCTTTTTTAATCTTTGCATCTTTGTGATGAAAGCCATGATGTATGAGTGAATTCTATGCTTCCTTCAACGTTACCTCTTGTGATTCTTTTCCTTGAGTTATTTTGAACTCCTTCTTGCCTCACCATGGATTTCATACCATTTGAAGGCTCAACTTTCAGTCTTATTGTCCTCTTCCTTTTCTTGTGGCTGTGCTGGCGCTTGCTCATCCCCATGTTATCGTATGAATGATTGATCTTCCTTGGACTCAATTTCTGATCCATAAAACTTGCCCCCTTGTCTATTGAACTTCTTTGCTGGTAACACTCTCCTTGTACTCCGTAGAGATTACTTTGCCCCCCCTGAATATGGTGTCTATGTGGATGAAGGTATCATCTCCCTTTGATTCATAAAAATCATGCATTTTCTAGCCCTTTGTGATGGCACTTGATTATGAATTTCTCTTGCAAGAACCACATCTTCTTAAAGAAAGTCTCAAGCTATCTCCTCACTTTTAAGTCCGCATACATTGATGAATAATGGTTTGGCCTTAAAGAAAAACTTTCATCAATTTGCAAAGCTTGAAAAAATAACTTACGGTCTTTGTTTTTTGATTAAAATGTCCTGTTATTCTTCCCCTTTCCAACTCGAAGACATAAAATGCACAAGGCAAAAGGTAGAATCAGGTTTTACAATGATAGCCTTTTAACTGAATGAGAATGATATCGAGAGGCAAACGTTAGGTTGAGGAAACTTAAGTTTGAGTAGTGTGAAAGAAGGGCCTTTTAATGCCACTCATGAGCAGATTTAATTGCCTTGAAAAACTTAATAGTAACGACCTTAAACTTACTACATTTTTTAGAAAGTTAGACCTCATCTGTTGCCCCCAAACTCTCGTAATTTGCATGTACTCTTGCTTTGAATGTTGCTTCCATCTTCTAAACCGCCTTTGCAGGTTTTTAGTCTAGAATCCATAGCTCACTTTTCTTTCTCTCTTTTTCTTCTTTTTTTCTTTTCTTTTCTTTCTTTTGCTTTAACTTGAGCCCTTTTTTTTTTTTCTTTTGTGAGCTATGATTGTGACGTGCTTGATAGCCATCTTGAAGTGAGATGACTCAAGTGGCCTTACTTGTTCGCGCTTACTCTCAGTCTCTTTTTTTCTTTTGAATTTTTCCTTGTTGCCTTTTGATGGAAGGGATGAACTTCTTCTTTTTTTGAAATTTGTGTTGTGGAGAACTGAGAACCTTTTCTTGTGTTGAGCATTCATGAGAATTGGGAGGCCACCCAAGCCATTTAATATGAGAGCTACCTTTTTTGGAAGTAAACCCAAGACTTCTTGCGAGGATGCTGATAACCACTGTGAACTTCCTTTTGAGAGTTGAGGTGCAACATTTGAGATCCTTTTTACTAGATTTGGCAGCACTTTCAAGATCACTACCATTAAATCTTCCTTAACTTTCATTTCCACCCACGAGTAGTATTGTCGCGTTTATGAAAGAGAAACATGATTGCAATGTGGTAAAATGAATGGTGTAATGGCAAAGAGTGTGAGATAGATGTAAAAAGGTTGTGGAATGCACACATTACATCTTCTTATTGGAAAAGAAAAGAATAACAGGTGTCCATTTAACAAAAACTACACCCTAGATTCTAGACTAAATCTAAGAGATTTTTACTATTAAATTACTTTGGCAAGCTCTCAAAGATACAAGTTTACTCAAAGGATTCCCTGTCATTCAAAAGTGTGTGCGAATTGCCAGGTTGGTTCTAACTTGGAGCCCTTCCAAAATTAGCGTGATCCCAGCTCAAAATCTTCACTTTCAATTACCAATCACATCAGGATCCAGCAATTTGGAATCGATCAACTGTTGAACCTTGAGTTTCAGTGCCGCACAATTTTCAGTTGAATGCCTAATTGAGCCTATATGGTAATCACATTTGGCATTCGGGTCATACCAACTTGGAAGATGAGGCCGTTTGATCTTTGCTGCTGTTGGTATGGGTGATAGCAGGTTTGACTCTATCAGCTTAGGGAGGAGCTCAGTGTAGCTTGTGGAAATTAAATCAACTTGAGTAGCTTTTCTCCCATGAGTGGTATGTGGTATTAATGAGGGAGCCTTGAAGGTTATCGCATCAATAGGATATCCTTTCGCCTGTAATGTGAGTGGTGTTGGACCATAGGACTTGGAGATGATGTTTTGGACAGCTTCGCTTCTTTCATTGCAAGATCCCCCAGTTGAAGAATCGACCAGCCTTCCTGTTTTGACTCCAAATTTGATCATTTCTCCAAATAATACCATATCTGAAAAGCTACTCCGAGTGTTCCCAACTAGCTTTTCGTAAAATGGTCCATTCAGTGTTTGGATAAACAAGGTGATCAGTTCTCTTTCTATCATAGGTGGTTGAACTTGTGCGGCTAAGTCTCTCCACCTTTGTGCATATTCATTAAAGGTTTCTTGTTTCTTTTTCTTCATATTCTGAAGGATTTGACGATCAAGAGCCAAATCTATGACATGCTTATTGATAGCTGAAGGGCTATCGCCTCTATCTGACCCGAACTCGGAGCGTTAGGAAACTCGAGGATACTATTAGCCCCCCCAAGGTACTAAACAGATCGCCTTCGGAGATGGAGAATCAGCTATTGCAAGCCGAAGAGGATCTCCCTGAAGGCGGAACCCTGAATCAGGGAACTCCCCGAACTACGGGCATATTTCCCGAAGGGGGATCGTCCGCGCCAGAGGGCGACCTCATCTAGGGACTTCGGGAGTACGGTATGGGCATTTAAGGAGCCTCTGACATGTCACCCACAGACGTTACAGGCCGCACCAGACGGCGGTTTGACACACCGACGCCATCCAGGTCCCGTCACGACCTGTCTCGGTTCAAGGCTCAAGAAACCTGCCACCGGCTACTTGTCCCCTACGCCCAGAAATTCAGGAAAGATCTGACAGAACACGTGTCATGATCTGAACGGGCTGGATACTCCTATAAATACCAGGAAATAAACCTGGGCAAGGGATCGATCCTTGAGCAGACTCCTTTCCTTGAGAAAACACAAATAGGCAAGGCATTTCTACTTTTCAGTGCTCCTCCCTTATTTTCTTTCAGGACACTGACTTGGGCGTCGGAGGCTCCTCCCCGGAAACACACCCCGGGGACCTTTTGACCCCATCTTCTGAGCTTTTCAGGCACGCTCCCCTGGGCAATCTGGCATTCGGGCGGTCTCCCTCTCAAGAAGTCCCTCTACAAGTCTCAATGTCACTCCACGAAGATGCTGACCAGCATCATTTGGCGCCGTCTGTGGGAACCCGCTCTGAGGTCGCCGTCGTTGAAACTCGGCGTTTTAGGGACAAGGGACTCCCGAGGTCCCTATCCGCGCCTGAGGATCAACCGGCCGCTGAGCAAACATTCCCAGGGACTTCTGCGCCCGAGGAAGACCGCCCTCTAGTCATTACTATGAGTTTTCTATGGGACTTTCAGCGTTTTGTTGTGGCTGAGATGACACAGCAGATAGACTGAAGGTGGCCACAACAAGCTCAGGCCCAAAGGCCTTCCTCACCAGGACGCGCTCGGGAGAAAAGCCCTAAATCGACCCATCATAGTTCGGGAAGCGGGGACCCACGTGAAGAGTTCTCTACGGAAAACATACCCCTCGGGAAACGGCCTGCGGGACAAACAAGGTCCAAGCGACCCAAAGTCTCACAACGAAGGAGTTCGTCGCCTGAGGCGAGGTCCCTGTCCCCTCGACACCGAGCTCGCTCCCCGAAGAGGCGCCGGCAATCTCCCTTCCCAGAGGAAGAGCCTAACGCCACGATTCTTATGGAGAGGATACTAGCGAGACTAGACAGGGTGGAGAAACAGGTAGCCCGTAAACCCGTCTAGGCTAGGCTGTCGGGAACCTTCTGCGAGGATGAGTCCCCGTTCACCTAAACTGTAGTTGAGGCAGCCATGCCAGGCGACTTCAGGGTACCTCGGCTTGAGATCTATGATGGCCGCACTGACCCACAGGCCCATCTGACAAAGTACAGACGCAGCATGATAATGCACGAAGCCGATGATGCTACATTGTGCAAATGTTTTGAGGTCACCCTCACAGGACCAGCAACTGCATGGTATAACTCATTGGCTCCAGGAACCATCACGGGGTTCCAGGAGTTATCCACGGCCTTCACACAGCAATTTATTGGAAGTCGGCCAACGGCGAAAATGCCTGTACAGATGTTCGACATAGAGCAAAGAAATGGAGAAACCATCCGTGACTATGTCAAAAGGTTTAACAGGGAAGCTTTGAGCGTCCCGGATTTTCGGCCCAAAATACGCATTCTCGCCATGACACGGGGCCTTTGGAAGGACTCGCAGTTGTTTTACGAGTTCTCTAAGTACCCCCCAGGCACCCTCGGTGAATTTTACCGAAGGGCCGAACAGCACATGACCGCCGAGGAGCTGAGAATGGGTGGGCCGAAGTCCGATCACGCCCGCGCCGAAGAGTCCAACCAGCAAACACGGCATCCAACCGAACAGGCGGGCTGACCTCGGAGAATGCGGGGAAGGAAACTCCCAGCTTTCACACCCCTGAACACTACACGGACAAACATCCTCATGACGATGGAAAGGCAGGGGACGCAGATTCGGCGGCCAAGGGCCATGACCGTTGATAACAAGAAAAACATAAAGAAGTTCTGCCAGTTTCACCGCGACCACGGACATGACACCGAAGATTGCTTCCAACTGAAGAAGTACATAGAGTCGCTAATAAAATTGGGCCAACTTCGACGATATCTGCGGATACCTTCCCCGAAGGGAAGAAAAGATGAGGAAGAAAAGGCCGAAGATGAGGACTATGACTCTGACAGGCGAAGAAACCGAAGTCCGAAGAGACGCCCTCCACCTCCGGCAGGAGCAATACAAATAATCATGACGGGGCTCCCATCCTCGGAAAGAAAGAGGAAGGCCAGAGAAATAGCAGTCATGGAATATCAGAATCCGACAAAGAAACTAGCCCGTAGGGATGGATCCACCGTCATCTTTCCCCATGACAATCCGCTGCTGATTATGGCGAGGATAGGGAACTGGGACGTCAAGAGAGTGCTGCTCGACGACGGATCGAACCCCGACGTTCTGTTCTCGCACTTTCTGCCGAACTTGGGCATAACTAGCAGCGACCTCAAGCCCGTCACCTCGCCTACTTTCGGGGTAGGACCGTCCGAATTGCCTGTCCTCGGATGGATCGACCTCCCCTTGATGATGAAAGGAACTTCGGTAGAAGGGACTGCTGAACTCTACGCTTCCACAATGGCGAAGTTTATTGTCATGGATGTCCCTTCATCGTACAATGCCATCCTTGGGAGACAGACACAGGGAAATCTACACATTCTCCCTGATGTGAAGTACTTGACTGTCACTTTCGCCACCAAGGATGAAGATGCAGAGATCTTCATAGATCAAGGCGAAGTAAGAAAGGTGTTCGTAAAGGCACGAAAAGCTCCGGCAAACAACTTCGCACAAACGATGGAGGCAAAGGCACCAAAGAAGGGCAAGGAAGGAGATCCTACAAAAGCGAAAATGGAAACAGTAGAACTTGTCCCAGGTCAATCTACTCGAATAGGGAAGAGCTTAGCCGAAGGTGACAAGAAAAAACTTGTATCTTTTCTACTGGAAATTAAAGATCTATTTGCCTACTCACCGAAAGACGTGCCAGGGATAAACCCTAGCGTAATACAGCATAGCCTTAAAGTTATTCTCGAGGCAAAACCTGTCCGGCAAAAGAAACGGAGCATCTCGGTCCATAAAAGTAACTTTGTCAAAACCGAAGTGCAGCGCTTGTTAGACGTTGGTGTCGTCAGGGAGGTCAAATACCCCGAATGGTTGAGCAACGTGGTTATTGCCACAAAAGAAGAAAGCAGTAAGCTCCGGATGTGCATCGACTTCAGAAACTTGAATGATGCTTGCCCAAAAGACTCATACCCCCTACCACCAATAGACCGATTGGTAGACTCAACTGCCGAATACGGGCTCCTAAGTTTCTTATACGCCTTCAGTGGGTATCATCAAATAAGGATGGACCCCGAAGATGAGGAAAAAACCGCCTTCATCACCGAGGGAGGAACATACTGCTACGTCAGAATGCCCTTCGGGCTTAAAAACACAGGAGCCACCTACCAGAGGTTGATGAGTAAGGTCTTTAACGACCAAATAGGGAGAAACATGGAAGTGTATGTCGACGATATGATAGTCAAAAGCAAGCTACCTGACGACCACGTCGCAGATCTAAAGGAAACTTTCCACCAGCTCAGAGCCTTCGGGATCCGTCTCAATCCCGAAAAGTGCATCTTCGGAGTGACCTCGGGAAAATTCCTTGGGTACATGGTATCAGAAAGAGGCATTGATGCTAACCCAGAAAAAATCAAGGCTCTGCTCGAGTTCCGAACTCCTGCCACAATAAAGGATGTGCAGAGACTCACTGGAAGGATAACCTCTCTTAGCAGGTTTATTTCCAGGTATGGAGACAGGTGTCGATCATTCTTCAAGGTCCTCACTAAGGCAGCAAAAGAGGAAAACAACCTCGGAAATAATGATCACCCTTGGAATGAAGACTGCCAAAAGACCTGGGAAGAACTCAAAATCTACTTAGCTAGCCTGCCCACTCTGCGACAACCTCGCGTGGGAGAGCCCCTTGTGTTATACCTTGCCGTCACGGAAAAGGCTGTGAGCTCGGTCCTTGTGAAAGAAGAGGGGCCGAAGCAATGGCCGATCTATTATGTAAGCAAATCCCTGCATGGCGCCGAAGTCAGGTATCATTTGTTGCAAAAAGCTATATATGCCTTGGTGCAGGCTGGGAGAAGGCTACGACCATACTTTCAGGCTCACCCTATCATCGTCCGAAGTAGTCTACCACTTCGGGATGTCATGAGGAAGGTTGATCATTCCAGAAGGCTATCCAAGTGGTGTATAGAGCTTGGCGAACACGACATCGCTTATGAACCTCGGAAAGCCATAAAAGCCCAAGCACTGGCAGACTTCATCGCCGAAGTACCCACCACCGAAGACAGCCATCCGGATCCTGGCGAAGGTGAGCCCGAATGGACTTTGCATGTCGACGGAGTCTCGGGGTCCGAACACCAGGGAGATAGCGTGATCATTAGGGGTCCTGAAGGCCGAGAAGTGATGAAGGCTATCAAGTTCGGCTTTGATGTCACCAACAATATGGCGGAGTATGAAGCCCTCATAGCAGGATTGCGCCTGGCCAGAAAAATCGGCATAAGAAACCTGAAAGGCCACAGCGATTCTCAGCTGGTAGTGCGACAAATGGCAGGAGACTACGGGGCAAAGGACCAAACCTTGGCAAAATACCATGAATTGGTGGCAAAACTCATCCGGGAGTTCGACACCGTACGAATCGAAAACGTGCCTCGGCGAGATAATGCCGAGGCAGATTGCTTGGCAAAATCAAAAGCATGCACCGAGGTGCTAAACCACCCGAGCATCACAGTGCTGGGCATATCAACTTCGGGAAAAGGCTGGAAAGACCCGATAAAAAGATATCTCGCCGACAATACGCTCCCTGAAGACCCCAGTGAAGCTGCCAAAATCCAAAGACGCTCCGGCCGATTTTTCCTAATTGGCGAAGAATTATATCGGCAGGGATATGCAAACCCACTGCAGAGGTATGTTGGCGAAGAGGATACTGAAATGATCCTCAAAGAAGTACACGAAGGCGCTTGTGGTTCGCACATCGGAACCGACGCCATTGCAGCAGTAATACTTTGCCAAGGATACTTTTGGCCTACCCTGAGAAAGGACGCTAGGCAGTTCGTCTGGAAATGCGGTAATTGCCAAAGACACGCAAATATTCAGAGGACACCCTCGGAATTGGTGACTTCGGCTGATTATCCTTGGCCCTTCGCAGTCTGGGGCATAGACCTCATTGGGTCACTCCCAACAGCCCCTGGAGGCGTAAAATTCTGCGTGGTAGCAGTAGACTATTTCTCCAAATGGGTCGAGGCAGAACCCCTAGCGACTATCTCGGCAAAAGAAGTGCAGAAGTTCGTATGGAAAAATATTGTATTCAGATTCGGCATGCCAAGGGTACTTGTAGCTGATAATGGGTCCCAGTTCACAGATAAAGGATTCCAGAAATTCATCAGTGACCTCGGAACAAAAATGCACTTCGCCCCAGTAGCTCACCCCCAAAGCAATGGGCAGGTAGAAGTATCTAACAGGACCATAAAAGATGGTCTGAAAAAGAGACTATGGGAAGCAAAAGAGAAATGGCCGGGAGAGCTCCAAAGCGTGTTATGGAGTTACCGAACAACACCCCGAAGAGCCACAGGGGAGACCCCCTTTTCACTCGTCTTCGGTACAGAGGCCATCATCCCAGTCGAATTCGTGCGACCATCAATACGGGTACAAGTATTCGATGAAAGTGGAAATGACCTCGACTTAAGAACCAAGCTTGACCTTGTCAGGGAACACAGAGAAATAGCTGAGCTGAGAAGAAAAGCTTTTCAGCAAAGAGTGGCCGCGGCTATAAACTTACGAGCCAGGCCTAAGGAAATCAAGAAAGGAGACCTCGTTCTCCGAAAGGCTGACTTTGCACCCCGAAGGCCCTCCCACGGAGTACTTCGCGCAAATTGGGAAGGACCTTATCTGGTTCTTGCCGAAGTACGAAAAGGCGTCTACAGACTCGGCGACGCCGAAGGCGTAGAATTAAAAAATACCTGGTATTCAGATGCCTTGAAAAAATTCTATGCTTAAGGTTTCGTGGAACAATTGTGTTGTACAAATTTGGAAAATATGCCAAGTACAGAAGTTTCTTAGAAAAATTCTCAAGTATAAAAAGTGTACAAGCCATAATTCTGCGAAGACGTTTGCCGTAATAAGTGCAGATACGATTTCCCGAAGTCCCTTGAGTGATCACGTTCGGGAAAAATGGGAAACGAAAAATCTCGCGAAGGTGCTCGCCGAAATAAGTGCAGATATGATTTTCCGAAGTCCCTTGAGCGATCATGTTCGCGACAAAGGGGAAAACAAAACATCTCGCAAAAAGACTTAGCTAAAAAAATCTTCATTAAGGTGAATCGGCTTACAAAGAAGAAGAAAAAAAAGGCAAGGAATCCTAGAACAAACTAAGGAATCTCGGCGTCCCGAGAGCCACCAGCCCCTACGTCCTTGTCCATCGCCTTTGGCGCCGGGATAGAAGAAGGCAAGTTCAGGTGCTCAAGCTTGGACCAGGACCACCGAGGCCCCTCGGGAATGTTTAGAGCCTCCAAGAAAGAGAGGTCCAGATATGGGAACCTCTGAAGAACTTGGTGTCGAGCAAGGCAAAACCCGTCCTGGAAAGTGACCTTGGCCATCTGGTCAGACTTGTCCTTCTCGACCTCAAGTTCCTCAAGATCATTCTGCAGATCCACGACCTCCTTCTTCAGTGCCTTCATCTTCTTCTTCAAAGAATCGACCTCGACTTGGAGCTCGGTCTTCTCAGCAAGCGCCTTCGCCAGGAGAGCCTCAGATTCTGACTTCTCCTTTAGATGTGCCTCGTTTGCCGAAATCAGCTCCGCCACCTGGGAGCCGAGGTCAGAAATCTTCTAGGAGGAGTCCTTCAAAATTTCTTCTTTTTCCCCCCGAAGGGCAGCAACCTCCTTTTCTGCCGCATCAGCCAGCTGCAGGTTCTTGGTAGCCAATTCTGAACACATGGCCTTAGTTTTTTCAATAACCTCTAAGGCCGAGGCGCGGAATGCCGTCTGCCTGGCTACCCGAACTCTGAGGTAACCGGCGTACCCCAGCAGCTGCAAAGGGATAAAGGCGAGGTCGGTAAGACAAAGAGAAAGCCAAACACTTAGAAAAAATTGAAGAGAAAAAAGATAGTCGTGAAGCATACCTGGGCAGTGTGCTCGGAAACCTTCGCGGTGAGGGAGTCATCGCCCGGATGAGCTTCCGCAATGGCCCTAAAGGAGGCCTCAGTAAGCATCCCCTTCGAGATTTCTTTAGCCATTTGCTGGCAGTCTCCGGAGTACAAATTCATGTCCTCCGTAAACGACCAAAAAGGCTCCTTCGGGATCTTCCCTTGCGGTACTTTAGCATCGCGGAGGGCTCACTTCCGGGCGTGTTCAGCCGCCCAACTCGGAGTAAGTGACTCCCCTGCACGGCAAAAACAAGAAGCTGGTCAAGACAAGTACATCCCAAAATTCAAAAAGTGAAGACATCACACTTTGCCTGAGAAAGCGAACCTGGCGGCACCTTGACGACGTCATTGCCAGAGTCAGGGGCCTCCTCGGTGGAGATCCTTTTGCCTTTGCGTTTACGCCGCTCCTCGGCAAAAAGAACCTCTACCACGGCATCCAGAAGGGCCTGCGACGAGGTAGGGCTCCAAGGAAGGGACGTCGGTCGGGGGGACGTCGGCAGTGACCTCGGGTGGCGGAATAGCAGCAACCTCAGGCTCCTCGCTTGCCTCATCAAGAATTTCCGAATAAGAAGGCTGGATAGTCTTCTTCGACTGTTTGGCCGAAGGCCCAGCCCCAGTCACTTTCCGCCTTCGGGAAGCAGCCTTCTTTGTCTGCTCCCCCTTCTCAACTTGACCAGTGAAAAAGGATTTGTAGAAGGCAGCAGTGTCGTCCCCCATCTCTGGAAAAGAAAGAAGATATCAGCATGAGTCCAAGATGAAAACCATAACAAAGGGAGCCAGAGATAACTTACTCTCGAAGAAAGTTTCGAAAGTAACTTCCCCCCGAAGGAGTTTCACCAACCAAGAATCCTTCCCGGCGATGGCAGGAGCTGGCATCTCGAGGTCAGTCTTGTGCTCCTTCACTACCCCTAGCTCCCGAAAAACCTCCTCGATCATTAACCTCCAATTAATGGGGAAGGGGTAGAGAGAGCGCGAGGAGACCTCGGGACCCTAGTCCGAGACAGCGTGGATACGTCCGTCGAAGTCCGCGAAGATAGGAGCCAACTCCGGAGTTAGCATTATCCTCGGATCTACGACGTCCATCTCCAGCTTTCCCTGAGCCCACTTGGTCGGAACATGCGACCAGGCCTCCTCCATCTTCAGAAAGAAAAATTTTTGTTGCCACCCTCGTCAGCTGTCCTTGGTGGCAAAGGTGAACATATATTTTTTGCTCCCGGAGCCCCGAGGTAGCATGAAATAAAAGCCACCCTTCGGGACCACGAAAAGCTTGTAGTACTGCATAAAAATAACAAAGTGGGGTTCTATCCCGAAGACGCCACACATGCAGATGAAGGCGTTAAAATAGCAGTACGAGTTCGGCGGAAGTTAATTTACGGCAATGCCATGGAATTGACAGAAGTCGCAAATCATCTTCGGAGGAGGGTACCGAAGTTCGGCCTTCAGTTGGGCTTGGAAAACGGTAACCTCATTACTACGGTTCAAAAAGCAAAATTGGTCAGAACGTGGCAACCTCGTAATGGCATACGAAGGAAGAAAGAACTTTTTCTTCCATTTTGGTGCAGCAAGGGTGAGACAAAAGGGGTTGCCAGCTCTCGGGAACAGGCATGTTGGCTGAAAAATGAGTTCGGAAAAAGGAAAGAAAACAACTTCCGGAAAAACTCTAAAAATCAGAGGATTCTGGAAAATCAAAAACCCACCAAATGACTTGCCAAAATCTGAGTTTGAAGTCGCCATCGTGAAAGATTGCCGGAAAAAACTCTGACAAACAGCACCGCCGCGGAAAGCAGGGGAAAAAACAGTTGCAAGCAGGGAAAAGAGCAGAAGCAAAACCAAAAAAGGAACTTATGATGGAATGGGCTATATATAGGCCGAAGGTGGGTAGACGAACCGGCGTCATAAGTACCCCTTGAAGGCGAACAGTCGCCATAACTGTTCTCTGCGCCCGAAAAGATGCGCCCTCTGTAACCGACGCGACTCTCCTCTAATGACAATGTGCCATGTGTCAGCCGCCGCGCCAAAATAGGGTACACGCCTTCTAACACCCCTAAAAATCTGGGACGCGCCGCTCCAGACTGACACGCCTGGTCATGAGACGCGACGTTGCACAGACCTGCGAAAGGAGAAAGGAAAGAAGTAGGTCGCCTAGAAGACACCAAAAGACAGGCTATGGCCGAACAGCCCATATCTTCGGGCAAAAGGTGTATCTTCGGCACAGGTTTTACTCCCTAAAATCTCCCAAAGAGCATCCTCGGAAAGATTACAAACCAAAATCTCCACTTCGGCTTTCCAAAGGGGGGCATGTGATAGCCGAAGGGCTATCGCCTCTATCTGACCCGAACTCGGAGCGTCAGGAAACTCGAGGATACTATTAGCCCCCCCGAGGTACTAAACAGATCACCTTCGGAGATGGAGAATCAGCTATTGCAAGCCGAAGAGGATATCCCAGAAGGCGGAACCCTGAATCAGGGAACTCCCAGAACTACGGGTATATTTCCCGAAGGGGCATCGTCCGCGCCAGAGGGCGACCTCGTCCAGGGACTTCGGGAGTACGGTATGGGCATTTAAGGAGCCTCTGACATGTCGCCCACAGACGTTACAGGCCGCCCCAGACGGTGGTCTGACACACCGACGCCATCCAGGTCCCGTGACGACCTGTCTCGGTTCAAGGCTCAAGAAACCTGCCATCGGCTACTTGTCCCCTACGCCCAGAAATTCAGGAAAGATCTGACCGAACACGTGTCATGATCTGAACGGGCTGGATACTCCTATAAATACCAGGAAATAAACCTGGGCAAGGGATCGATCCTTGAGCAGACTCCTTTCCTTGAGAAAACACAAACAGGCAAGGCCTTTCTACTTTTCAGTGCTCCTCCCTTATTTTCTTTTAGGACACTGACTTGGGCGTCGGAGGCTCCTCTCCGGAAACACACCCCGAGGACCTTCTGACCCCATCTTCTGAGCTTTTCAGGCACGCTCCCCTGGGCAATCTGGCATTCGGGCGGTCTCCCTCTCAATAAGTCCCTCTACAAGTCTCAATGTCACTCCACGAAGATGCTGACCGACATCACTTATAATTGCTGATGAAAGCTTGAGCAAGGTCATTCCATGTCCTAATGTTCTTTGGGCCTTGGCTAAGGTACCATTGCAATGCAGACTTTTTCAAACTCTCTTGAAAAAGAGCCACCCATACCTTTTCCTCATTTGCAAGTGGTTGGATCTTCCTTAGAAAGAGTGTTATGTGAGCAACGGGGCAACTTGTTCCATCATATTTCATGAAACCTGGCACCTTGAAATCTGAAAGGATTACCACATCAGGCACCAAGCAAAGGTCATCCACGGAGAGAGATCCAAATATAGTGTCCCCTTCAATAGCTCGGAGCCTTTTCTCAATTGTTTCAAGTTTTTGAGCATCATCTTCTTCTTTTGTTTGTGTCCTCCTTCCTTCGTAGACGGGATTGTGCCTGAAGTGAATACCATCAGACGGACCTAAGTCTTGAAAAGGCATTTCTTGGGCTGAGGCCCGTTGCGGGGTGAATCCCGGAGGGTAGATGGGATCCTGCGGGTCTTTGGTAGGGGTTTGGATCGTTTTTCCTTTGATCAACTCCATCAACAGCCTCATCTGTTCTGCCATATTTTCGATCTTTGACTCCATGTCGGTGAGACGTCCTTCCATTTGTTCTGCCATGGGTCTTGCTTGCAGCCGAGTTGAATATGGATGTTGAGTACCAATCTTTCACTTTTTTTTTTTAAAAGTGGGAATTTCTTTTATTAGACTTTGTATGTATGAATTGGTAAATGATGTATGATGCATATGCTATTTTTATTAATGTGATTAAAGAAGTTGAGTTGAACGGCTACTATCGTAACACTTTCAAACTCTAATGATTGTCTATGCCTAAACATTTAGCGCAACTCTAAATCACCAAAGGAATCCTAAAACCAAAGTAAACCATAGTGGGCCAGCCCACTTTATTACATCAAAAGTTTAAAAGAACTTTCCGAGATGGTTATACTGTTTGTGGGCCTTCTTGATGTAGCTGATTATCTCCTGCTGTCCCGAGAATGAGTTAGGCCAAGTACCAGCAATTATGTCATTGGCTTCTTCACCCATCTCTCTTGCAACCCAGGTGACCTTCCGTACTTCTTCTATGAAGTCTTCTACTTGACATGCAGACTGGATGTACTTTTGCTTCCAGTTCTCTTTATCCCATTCATTCTTATCGCAATCCTCAACTAACTACTTAATGATGGCTTGCTTGTCTTCCAACTTTCCTCGCAAGAGTAAGTTTTCTTTCCTTAGTGCTTCTAGTTCAGAGTTTTTCTCATCTATCTCGGCTCGGATCTTCTTCATCTTGCCTCTTTCTTCCCTAAGCTCTTCCTCGAGATCCCTTTTAGTAGTGCAGCTAGGCCCATCCAGTGGGAGAATACCTTCCCTTCGATTTTGCCTCCATTCTGGATACCTTTTTGAAGACACTAAGGTTCCAGGCCTTACTAGGTAAACTTTCTTCCATGCTATTGCCATTCCAGAAATGAGACGGTGGGATTGTGGATCGTCATAAGAGAACTCGAGCTCACACAATCGATGTGTTATTGGCACAAACTGCTGAGACCCAAACTGCCTGCGAACCAAAGCTGGGGCGTAGCTTGTTCTACCCCATATTCCAAGAAGAGGAATCCATGGAAGCTTCCCACATCGATAGAGTACTGGTCTTGCTAAGATAAAAGGCGCCCTCCATGTAATCTGAGAGTCTGGCAAGTTTTTAAGGAAATCTCTCCACTCTTCTTTGCTCCCTTTTTCTATCCAGATGCTGTCTATGAAAGCTTTGATTGGAATAAAATCTTGGAAGAAGCGACGGCCAAATTCCCTCTTTAGGCATGGCAGATGACTCTTAATCCAAATGTGTAGTAACGGCGCACAACCAATGAACCGTCCTCCATTGCGTCTACAAAAGTTGAGGGAGCGAATGGTTTCAACCAAAATAACAGGAAGATGGCTCATGTGTTTCCTTTGCATCTGATCCAATAGCTTGATCACTCCTTCATCAATGTGTGATAATGCCCTTGGAAATATGACGAGCCCATAGATTGCTAGTGCAAACATCTTCCTCTTTTGTGCTTTTGATGTCAATGTCTCCATAAGATGTTTGAGAGTACTCCATGCTATGCTTTTTCCACCCTTCTTAGTAGCTTGCTGCTTAAGATTCATAACTTGCATGTCCAGGAAGTAAGATAGACATCGTAACACATCACTCTTCGGATCAGGAGAATATGCCTCGATTGGGAAGTCAAGAGGAATGTTCAACAGAACACCGTACTCTTCGATAGTCGGAGTCAAGTCCATCTTGTTGATCGAAAAGCAACGATAATATGGATCCCAAAATGATACCAGTGTTTGAAACAAAGCCTCGTCGATCTTGACATCCAAAAGATAGGCAATGTGCCCGAATTCGCTATTGAAGATTTCTCTTTCAGCAGAGGACCAAGCCTTCCATATTTGTGATAACTCTTTCACGGAGTTCTGTTCCAGTCGAAAATGAACCTGGCTTTTCAAATCAATCTCACTTCCAGGTGACAGGCAATCTTCATGTACTAACTGCAACTCTTTAAAGAGGTCCATGGCTTCTGGCTGACCTTCTTCTATAGTGGATGCCCAAGTCTTGTTGTAATCTGTCGGAAGTAGGTCAAGAATGTCCATGGTGATGGAGGTTGCGCTAAATGCTTCCTATAGTGCAATGCATGCAAAGAGAACAATAACTTGAAGAGAGTTAGTAACATAGCAAAATAATACATGAGCTACTGTGGAAAGATAAATCAATGTTATAAAGAAAGCAAGTATACTAATAAGGCACAAAGTGGTTAGTTTGACAAGAGAGTTAGCAATAAACAGGTTGTGTTTTATTACGGTAGTCCTAGTGGATAGATCTATGACCGCTATATGCGTGGGTAGTTTTTGAAAAAAATGGTTATGGGTTGGTTCTCGAATCCCTCTTACTAAGTCCTATCGGACTAGAAAAGGCCCAATTCCTCACCCACAAGGGTTACATGAGGAAGGATTAATTCAAGTCGTAGTTTTCATGGTCCCATGGGGTGACTACTGTCACACTCAGGCAACACTACTGACTACTACGGATTAGAGAAAGCGTGGAAACTATCGTCTCACACGACTAGCCTAACCCGGGTATTTTGCAAAACTTGGTTGGAGTGAGCTTGGGTATTGAGCTCATTATGCATGCTGAAGTGTGTGCGTGCACCAACCTAAAAAAAAACAACGCATCAAATTAGTATATCAAGAAACAAACAAGAAAGAAAAAGAAACAAAACTAAACCCTTATGGCTAGACTCGTCCCCAGTGGAGTCGCCATGCTGTAGCAACGTGATTTTTTCAGGAGTCGCCACCAATCAGTTTTCCTAGGTCGATTGGATACCTGAAAAACAGTCTGCGAGAGATTCTAAGATCGTGAGTCGGTTACGTTAAAATAACCCTATTAAAGCGCCCGGGAATTGGTACCATGGGGTTCAGTTTTATCTTTTCCTAATCATTTATTTCTTGATCTAATCTTTGATTTAAAGTGACTTTTATAAATTTTATTTAATTTTTAATTGCAAACCGGGGATCTTATCAGACCAACCGAATATGGAATAAATAATCCGTCTCGGGATTTTATCAGACCAACGAGAACGGACATCTGAAAAATAAATGTCAAGTACTAAAAATATAAAAAGAGTTATCTTCATTTGATTTCTTGCTAATGTCTAGATAATGAAAATAAATAAATAAAATCTAAACAATCAAAGAACTAATTATTATTTATTCTAAGACACATCATGAGATCCTAAAACCAACTTGCATAATCCTAAAATTAGTTAATAAAAATAAAAGATGACTGAGGTAATTTAAGAAAATAAAATAGAATAAACCAAAAAAACATACTAGGTGAAATTAACGACTAAATTTAATGGGTGCCCAAAAACAAACAAACAAACAAAAGAAACAAAGAAAAGTAAACAGTAAGAAACTTGCTGTCAGTGATTGATCTGCAAATAGAAGAACGTTAGTGACTCAGATGAATAAAACAAATAAATCCAGGGGCTAAACGAGGGTTATACCAAAAAGTTGACTGAATCTGGGTTCTGAAACGGGTCTTGTTCGATTTCTCCGTTCAGCAGCGTAACGGAGGAGGCGGTGGAGCAGCGGGAGCAGGGGAGGATGGCGACGGCGACGGAGGCTTGGTGCGTCGGCGGTTGGAGCGAAACCGCGAAGAGAGAGAGGGCTGGGGCGGCGACGGTGAGCGACCGGACGGAAGGCGAAGCTGGAGCGGCGACGGTGGGCGATGCTGGCGGCGACGGTGGCTGGAGATTGCGTGGCTAGCGGCGGCTGGAGGCTGAGAGGTTGGAGGCGTCGAGGGAGGCGAAGCGTCGGGGAGGAAGTCGAAGCGTCGGGCAGCAGGGGGTAACCAGGGACGGCGGTGGCTTAGGGAAAAGGCTTAGGGTTTTTGGGAAGAAGGGAGGAGAAGCAGGGTTTAGAGCTGCGGTTTTCCCTTTTTCGGGATTGGGAGCTTAGGGCTTCGTTTCTTCCTCCTTTCTCCTGTCAATAGTGTCCCATATTTATACTAGGAAGTCCTAGGCGAGATTAACTAGGTTTTCCTAGTTTAAAACTGATCCAAATTCAATTTTAAAGAGTTTTGGTAAAAATACTAATTGAAGTCCAGAAGAACTCTTAATCTGCTGTTTCGCCCCAAACTCTATTTGAATTTCCAATTTCACTCAATACTTATTTAATCTGTCAATTAAGCCCAAAACTTTGCCAAAATCACCAGATTTTCCTAGAACTTCAGGATTTCGCCAGATTTTCCCCAAACTCTCAATTTTTGACAGATTTACCTCAACTTTTCCAATTTTGACAGATTAACCCCAAACTTTCAAATTTTGCTAAAAACTTTCTAAAAAATCCCCAATTTCCTCCCAAACTTTCTTTTTTTCCCAAATTGACCCTACAACACTTTTAAGACTCCAAATTAGTACCTAAACTAAATTAACTCCTATTTCTACCCTAGATGACCACTTTAAACTCCAAAAAATCAACAATTACCTAAAAAGACTAAATTGCCCCCAGTAAAATCAAAATGTTCCTAAACTAATTTTCTCTAATCTAAAACTTAAGTAAAAGTTAGTGCTCGGACAAAATTGGGTGTCAACAATGTTCTTGTACTTTTATTTGTATATCTAGCAAAGAGTGCTATTGTGTGAGCTTATGAGTTTGAAAACACTTTAAACCTTAGAATCTATTGTGTAAGGAGTGGTTCCTAGTGATCTTTGAAGAAAACTAAGAAGTGGTTTCTAGTTAGTTTTGGAGAAAACTAGTATTTGGTTGGGTGTGAACTTTGAAGAAAACACTATTGTAATCTTGATCAAGAGATAATGGAGGAAATCTCAAGTGAGCAAGCTTGAGGAAAGGACGTAGACTCCGGTTGATGGAGTTAAACTTCTATAAATCCCGGTACACTCTTTTCTTTATCCTCCTTTATTTACTTGCTTTATTTGTTATTAACATTACTTGATTTGTTGTTGATTTTTTGTTAAGTAAATTTAGTTGTAAAATTTGATTTTGCTAAATTTTTTAATACAACTAATTCACCCCCTTCTTAGTTGCACTTGGGCCAACAGTAGCAATTTGTCATTGATAGAATCTTATTGCTTCTTTTCCATAGTAGAGACAATAGTCTCGGCCTCCTACAATGGTAAACTTGTCCTTGTACTCATTGAAAACATCCAAAAGAGCATGATATCATATTTGCATATAACTAGGTAAACGATTTGTCGCTTTGATTTCCCACATGAGACATTAATGATGGCACACACCTTAGATTAAAGAGCTTCATTTTAGGCAGAGTCGTTATGTACATAAAAACCAATGTTGTGCATACCTCTCAGTTACATTGTGGGTAGCTTAAGTTCTTAAAAAATTCTATAAATTTCATAGGTATCATCAAATACAGATGCCAAAGATATAACTTTTGTGATGAACAATCTGCTCATAGAGTATTGGGGCTTGTATTGGACTCCCAAAATCTAAAAACAACACTCCACCAATCTATCCCTTGCATATGAGAGCATCATTTTGAAATCAAGATCCTTCCACCATGTACCAAAGAAAAAAAAAAAGTAAAAGGATTAGCTCAAGAGGTTTGCGAAGAACTAGTTTGAGACAAATGGGAGGTTAGAATTTGAGGTAGGATCATCTACAAACCTTGTGATCTCTCTGATGTTTTGTTGTAATGCTTGTAGCAAATTGAAATCTAGTTTTGCAAAATGCAGCAGAGAAATGTTCTTGGTCATATCTGCTTCGTAAATGGGGATGTACTGCCTTGCTTCCAGCCTTTGCATACCCTTGTAGTAAGGTAGCTCAAGGTAATTCTTCACATAATCACCCAAAGGAGCGCTCAACTCTGGAACCAATGTCTCCAACTATTTTCTAGAAAATTCAAGGGCCTCTTCCAATATCTATTCTCTTTGTATCCCTAATTATGTTGTTTCATACAAGCACAATAGGGTTTTTGCATCTTTTGCATTGATCTTAATTTTTTCAAATATCGCTGCTCAAACCAAATTTAGTCCACAATCAGATTTCGGAATGTTTAGCGGTCAAGGTGCAATCGATCCATTGAGATTGTAGGAACTTACCTGTTGAGAGGCTGCCTTGTGGGTTGGAGCAGAAACGGGTGAGACCTGAGCAGCTACCATTTTCTTGATGTGTCTTTTGACAATCCTCTACAATGGCTAAAACAGTTATTGTCTTTGTGAGTGTTGTTTGCTGTGGAAGCTTGTAATTTTGCGTTTTACTGAGTGCTTTGGAAATTGATTAATGCTAAGACCTTATTTATAGTGGGGAAGGGAATTATTCTTAAGTCCAGCATTTGTAGTTGGATGTTTCTTGGGCACTACCTTTTGGTCATGGTCAAATCTTTCAACCTCAAAGGAGTTAATTATTTAAGTTCCATTTAATTAGCACAACGAAGGAGTTGGAGGTCATAAAGGCGACATAATTTGGATTTTAAAAATAGCTTTTGATACATGATTTTAATGTGTGCACAATAAAGTACTTAGGGTGGTAGGCGCAGCGGCCGAGCTTGGACGAAAATTTCATGGGGCCAACTAAATACATGTCATACATGTAATTAATCTGTGTAGATGTCGTGCTATTACAGTTTAGTCTAATTTTTTTTCCTTTTTATTATTTTTTTTCTTTCATATTTGGAAGGATTTACAAATAAGGGTTTACGAGTATTATAAAAAGGGGTAAAGGAGGGGTGACATGCATCGAACCCAGGTGGTGGATGAGGCGACCCGTATTATTTCTTACCATTGCGCAAAAGGGTCGGGCACCATTTTTTCTTTTTTTCGTTTTTTTTCTTTTAAGATTAAAATTGATTAATTTAAATTGAGAATTCTATATATGTTTCTCAACATTATATCTAAATTGATTGAAAGTGGAAAAAATAAGATTGAATCTTCTAGTAGCCATGCTGGACTAGTATCATTTTAATTTGAACTTTTTGGTTCTCCAATGACATAAATCGCAAAAAGAAAAGGCAAAGTTAGATTGTTTGTTCCTAAACTATACCCCAAATTGTAAATCATTTTATGAAGTAACGGACATAGTATATATGTCCTTAAAGTAATATTCCATTGCAACTTTGTCCTTCTGCATGCAAATCTTCATTAACTGTCAAACTGGTAAATGTAAAAAATATATATTTGATATTTGATTATCAGATATTTTTCCTAGCCTATATTGAATGAAAATATTTTTATTTAAATTTATTTTATATAGTGAATTGTTATCAGCAGATTAACTACTAATAACCTAAATAGTTAGTTTAACAATTAGTAGATTTTGAAAATTTAATAGGTAAATAATTACTGTAAAAAAAATTATATATTCATCTGATTGTTGAACTATTTCCTTTTGGTATGCTTACAGAGTAGCAGTCTATTTGAATTTTGAACTATTTGCATATGCTAGTTTGATACCTAGTACAGGACTGTACACAGAAGGACGATTTGCAACAAACTTTAGGGACGGATTTGCGATCTTTGTTTCTTCAAGGACAGATTTGCAACAGGTGATGTAGTACAAGGACAGACTGCACAATTTAGTCAAAGAAAATAATAATAATAATAATAAAACGCCATCAAGTTAAATTTTTCTAGAGCCAGAATATAAAATTTAAAATGTAAATATTTATTTTCATATATTAGGAATAAAAAATAAATGGAAAATCGATATAAAAAAAGTTGTCGCATTGAATTTCTTTTGTGAAACGAACATAAGTCTTTTAATTTTAATTTTAATTCTATGCGGCAGAATGTCATTAATGTCATTAAATGCGAGTATTGTAACTATTATACATTTATACTAATACACACAAATAAATACACACATACATATAAACAAACAAACATATATATATATATATATATATTCGTCAAAATTCTTGTAGGGGCAACGACCTCCTCGAATTTCTTCGAAGGTCTGCCACTCGATAGGGGCTTTGCTTTTTTTTTTTTTTTTGTTTCTTTCTCTCTCTGTATTTTTAAATACTTACACCCAAAAAAGATTGTTACTTTTATTTTATTATGTTCGACTTAAACTTTTTTATATTTTTTCTTAAGAAATATAAAAATCAATAATAAAAAAAGGTGTGGTCTATAAGTGTAGTCTATCTTGATGTTTTTTCGATGTCTCAGTGTAGCGTAATTGGGCTTAGGTGGCCGTTGTGACTTCTATAAAATATTATTCTCTGTAAAGTTGTTAAGTGCTAGTTAAGGGTAACTGCTACCAGAAGTCCTACATCTTTATTTTTTGTTGCAAATCCTGTTCAGGCCTTTTATTCATTACAATATAGTCCTAGACCTATATTGGGCGTTGCAACGTGCAACTTGGTACCTTCATTAGTTAACTCTAACAAAAAACTCGCGTGAAATTTCTTTACCAATTAATTTTTTTTTGTTTGTCAAAATCTTCACTAATTCAATAATTTGCTTTCTTCGTAAATTCTTTCATTAACATTTTTTCCCTATTTAAATAAATCTTTAGTATGTAATTTCGTGTTTGTGTACGTGTTGCAAAAACTTAGACATAATAAGATGTTATAGAGGCAATTGAAGCCAAATGATGGTGTAATTAAATACCTTTTGAAAATTTTACATTAAATCCTTCTATAGGTGCACTTAGATGAAAGTTTGAGCAATATGAAAAAAAAAAAAAAGAATTGAGATTTCATTTGTTATTTTACATTATTAGACATCCTTTGTACATGCATATAACATAAGGACAATCTAACGTCATTACAATAAATAGCTTGAAGACAGGATGTTAGAGATGTGCCGGCTACATCACAACATCAAAAGTTCCAGGCGAATGTTCATATAGTAATTGGATGGACCAGCAATGAAGTTATTCTGTCCTTGGTTCTTCCTCCTGAGTTCGTGTAACCATCTATGTTTTGGTACAATACCTCCATCATTCGTGTAAAATTCAAAGCCGGTAAGAGAATTGGTAGTGGGAGATGTCCTGGCTTTTGCATTTCTTCATTAATTGCCTTCCAAGCTAAATCTATCATCTCCTCTATTTTGGAGCATGCCTCTTCTTCTGAAACATTATAATCCCTCATGTAGCAGTGTACACCTGATGGAGCATCTCCTCTCTCTTCCTCAACCTTGTACGTTCGAAGATCATCCACTAGACGACAAATATCAGAAGAAGCTTTGATTACTCTTGGCACTTTTAGAGCCCAATCAAGGGCTTCTTTGGTTGCATATGGATGCCCCATGCCTATGAGAGCTTCTACCGTGAGCATTGGGTAGCCACTGCTCACTGCAGAGTTGTCCAAATATTCTTCGAAGTTCTGTACATATCCAGTGTGGAAAGACACTGCTTCAGTGTGGTAAGACCTGATAAGCCCTTTCATCTGGAAAAAATTGTACAAAATTAATAAAATCTGTTAGTCACATGTTGAATAAGTATCTTATGACTGATATATTGTAGCAATTTGTCATTGATAGAATCTTACTGCTTCTTTTCCATAGTAGAGACAATAGTCTTTGCCTTCTGCATTGATCAACTTGTCCTTGTACTCATCAAAAACATCCAAAAGGGCACGATATAGAATTTGCATATAACTAGGAAGACTGTCCGTCGCTTCAATTTCCCACCTGAAACATTAATGGTGGCACATACCCTTAGATTAAGGAGCTTCATTTTAGGTAGAGTCATTATGTAAGTAAAAACTAGTATTGTGCAAACCTCTCAATTGCATCTGTGAGTAGCTTAAGTTCTTCAAAAGTTCCATAAATGTCGTACGTGTCATCAAATACAGATGCCAAAGAAATAACTTTTGTGAGAAACAATCTGCTCATGGAGTATTGGGGCTCGTATTGGACTCCCAAAATCCAAAAGTAACACTCCACCAATCTATCTCTGGCATATGGGAGCCTTGTTTTGAAATCAAGATCCTTCCACCATCTGTCAAAGCAAAAAAAGATTAGCTCGAGAGGTTGAGGAAGAAGTATTTGAAATAAATGAGTGGCAACATTTGAATGTAGGATCATGTACACACCTTGTGATCTCTCTGATTTCACTTTGATGTAATGCTTGTAGCAAATTGAAATCCAGTTTTGCAAAATGCAGCAGAGAAATGTTCTTGGTCATGTCTGCTTCGTAAATGGGGATGTACTGCCTTGCTTCCAGCCTTTGCATGCCCTTGTGGTAAGGCAGCTCAAGGGAATTCTTCACATAATCACCTAAAGGAGCGCTCAACTCTGGAACCAAAGCCTCCAACTGTTTGCTAGAAAATTCAAGTGCCTCTTCCAACACCTCTTCTCCTTGTATCCTTAATTGTGTTGTTTCATACAAGCACAGTAAGGTCTTTGCATCCTTTTCCTTGAAGCCTCCATCTCTGCTCTTAATTTTTTCAAATTCCTCTGCTCAAACCAAATTCAGTTCAGAATCAGATTTTGGGATGTTTAGCAGTCAAGGTGCAATAGCTTATCAATTGAGTTTGTATGAACTGACCTGCAGAAACTGTGAAACCTTGGCCTCTCAGGACTCTGAACCAAATGCATGTGTTATATAGATCACAATCGAGGTCGCCAAGGCGATGAATCCTCTCCAGTTCTGCTTGTATCTCGTCCTCAAAGTGGTAGCCGACACCCAGACGAAGGATTGCATCAATCAGCCCCAGTTTCTTTGTGGTTTCAGTTGTAGCATCAGCAAGCATCCCTTTCAATTCTTGTTTCAGTTCCTCGTGTTGTTTTTGGATCTTATCATCCTTTTTCTGCACATATAACACGAATACTTCAGCACAAATAAGTTTAAACTTTGCAACTCTTTGATGTAAAGCGTTTGCTGGCAAACTAATTACCGCGTATTCAGAGGTGTGTGTGAGGAAGAACTCTCCCCAGAAGCTGGGATGATAGCCGGCGGAGCGACGCACTTCCTCCTTGGAGGCAGCTGCGTTGTGGGCTGGAACAGGAGCAGGTGAGACCTGAGCAGCTGACATTTTCTTGATTTGTCTTTTGGGAAATCTCTGCAATGGCTAGAACAGGGGCTGTCTTGTGAGTGTTGCTTGCTGTGGAAGAAGCTTTCCCGATGTGTTTGGTGATCTGAGTGAGGCTGCAAGACCCTTTTTATAGTGGAGGAAGGGATCTGCTTTGGGGTTTCTTGGATACTGCCCCCGGTCATCGTCCACTTAAGCGGGCCCAATGGAAGAGTTGAAGCTTGAAGGCTTGGAGGTCTGTAAGGGCGGCTCTGCTTGAATTTTTAAAATATTTGATTTTGGTAGACCGTTTCAATCTGTCCAAAATGGAGTCCTGGGGAGGAATGCTTTCTCCTTTCGAAACCAAAAATTATATTTTAACAAGTTATCTTTGTCAATGGATTCTTCTGTTGACCGAAAATAATAAATCTTTTTAGTTTTTTTTACCCATTTTTTTTTATAAATGAATATAAACACATTGTACATCAAGTGTTTGAAAATAGTATGATATTTTGTAAGAGAACATCGAAATGCTTAAATAAAGATGTTCTTTTATTTATTTTAGATTTTTTTTTCAAGAGAATATCTTAATGTTAACAGAACATTGAAATGTCTAAAAGCTACATGTTTGCTTTTAAGAAAATATCTAAATGCTTGAAAAGATCACATTTTTATTTAAATAAAACATCTAAATACTTGAAAAGAGCATATCTTATATATATATATATGAGAACATTTAAATTCTTTCGAAGAATACATTCTTTTAACCACTTTAGATTTTTTTAAGAGAAAATTTGCTAAAGAAAATTAATATCTAAATATTTAGTAAGAATATCAATATGCTTAGTTAAAGCATGGTTCAACATGATTTTACTGAACATGTAGATTGTTAAGTGGAAAAATTCCACATGGCCAAGAAAAAGAGGTGAAGTTAATATTTTATATAGTAATGAGGCTTCTCCACATATTGTCAATTGGTTTTAGATTGGACGTTGTAATATAGTATCAGAATAGGTTCAAAATTGCTCCAGCTGTTGTAAAAAATAACCCACGTAATAGAGCTAAAGCGGCCTATATGCGAGGGGGTGTGTTAAGTGGGAAAATCTCATATGGAAAAAAAAAATAGTTAAGTCAATGCTTTATATAGTGATGGGGCATCTCCATATATCGCTAATTGGTTTTAGGTTAGACACTTTAACATAGATATTCTTACAAAACAGATGTGTGGAGCATCAAACTTTATGCAAAATTTCATTTTATTTTTAGTAAAGGTTATCTTAAAAAATGGCTTTATCATGTTGGAAAATCTCTATATCGCTTATCTATTTGTAACCTAATGATCTTGAATTATAATTTGTCAATAAATAGTTGCGGAACTCAGATTTTTGGTTCAGGGGTGAGCCCAGAGGAGAAGGATGACGTGTGGTGAGGCAAAGCTGGAGATTGGGACTAAGTCATATTGATTCAAAGATAAGGGAACAACTCATAAGAGTGGAAAAAGTTAGAGGACTAATGGTGTATTTAAGCCATGTTAGAATATCTGGCGAGAAGGAATAATCACTCGTTTGGTCCCTATTTTCTTTAGATCCTATCTCACTATCCCACCGTCTTTATATTCTTTCATCATTTTTAAGGGTAAGAATTCATATTCAACTTCTAAATTCTCTTAAATTAACTAATTAAGTACCTATTATCTAAAGCTATCCTCTGCCCCAATGATGGTCTGCCATTGTTAATAAATTTTGTTCTTTTAGCTATAGATTTATTTTAGTAGTATATTTTGAGTAAATGTTATAGCTTGTTCTATTTTTACCAAGAGTAGGTATTGTGTGCTTCTTAGATTAATTCTAGGTGAGAGTTTCAATTTTTCTTGGTTTTACAAAGAAGGACCTAAGGTTTTTAAAACAACAATTTTAGCATGAAGACAATAATCCTTTAAATGACTCTGATACCAAAATGCCCAGGTATTCCAAAATAGTTTTTAAAATACAATATTTAACATGAATGCAAGCGTAGATTATAAATAGACATATAGATTGAAATTGCACACACATAGTTTATTAACTTGAAATAAAAACTTACAATCAACTAGTGAAAACTAATTTACCACAAAATAATGAAAAACAATGGGATGATTATAAACTTAAACTATTGAAGGAGGAGACTGAGCTTTAATAGGAACAACACCATTCTGGTATAGGTACAAACACATGACTTAAGCACTAATACAAACTCTGGTGGAAATAAAGGCGTCCAGCACAAGGGCTAAGAAAGAGATAGAAATTTTTTCAGATGCTTTTAGATTGGAGGAAGGCCTCCTTAAATAGGCAAAATTTTTGAGCCTTGGGGATAAGGCTATCAACTTTTCTCCAATCAGAAAGCAAGGAATCTGGGGCCACTCTAATTAGTGGCTGGATGGTGCTCCATTATTTCAGTTGGTGGAGACAATTATTTTGGATAGTTGGCAAACTGCTAGCTACTTTTTATCCTTGTTGGTTTCTGCCAACACTTTCTTAAAAATTGCAGAAATTAAGGCATTTAGTCAGAGATGCCTTTACTGGGACCTTGCTGAGTCATTTTTGTCATATAGGAATTTGACTATCTCTGAACCAATGCTCTATTGTTTTTTTTGAACCAATTGCTTCTGGGCAGACTTTAGGATTCTATCTTTCATTACATAGATAGGAATTTGACTATCCCTAAATTATCCTTCTTGATAAAATTGATTAAGCATGACATCTAGAAAATCCTTGTCTAGGTTTTCTTCTTTATCAATTATATCAATTTTATTAAATCTAAGATTCTCAGGTAAATACTGGTCAAGGATACATTTATCCTACCATTTTGTTTCGCAAATTTGTTGTAGACAAGGTCTAAAGTGGGTGTCATAATCCACTTCTTATTTATCATAGTGCCATTGAAGGATTTAAGGAATATGGTTGATGACCACAAAAAGAAATCTGAGAATGACACTTTTTAATTTTTCTTAAGGATTTGTTCTTGGAACATACAAAATCCTTTAAATCACTTCATTACTTATTCTGGGAAAGAGTCTTTGAACAATCCCTTTCTAAAGTACTGCTTATAAAACCAGTTTGGGAATTTCCTTTGCTTGGTCATGAATAAAATCATCCATGAATACTAATGATCTCTATTTTGAACATGGAGGACTTCATCCAAAGCCTTGATATAGTCCCAATATGAGAATAACATATTCTCATATTTTCCTTAGGTCAAGATTCTCCTTCTTACAAATGGAACTCTCTATTCTTCAAATGTCCAAACTTTTAATATTTTAAATAAAGAAATTTCAATTTCTAAAATATATTCTTTTGAAGGTTCTTCATCACCATTTTTAGGATTAATGGTGATCTTAGTTTTTCTGGGTTTATGTTTAATTTCAACAGAACTAGTTTTTTGTAATATTAATTCAAAAAATTGAGGCCTTTTGAGTGGCTGAAATGGCCACTGGAGGTTTTGGTGGTCAGGCTGGTATTTTTCTACCAATTCTATGACTGAAAGATATTTAAAATCTTTGTCTTCTAGGGAAATCAAACATTTCCTTTATATTTCTTGAAATACAGTTGGTATGCACAAACTGTGCATGAAAATTTTATGAGGCTTTGAAGGCTTTAAAGAAATGTTTTGTTTTGATTATTGGGATTTTTTTTTGGAAATTCCTGTATGTTCTTCTTTCTTGGGAAGACAATGGCTCATTATTGCTAAGCCAAAAATATCTTTTCTTGGACTGTTCTCCCTTAAATTTTATCTTTTTTTGAATTATTTCTTGGGAAGGATTTCCTCATTCTTCAGGATTTTCTAGTTGGAAATGATTCTAAGCTAAAAGAGTTATGGTCAATTATGCGTCTATTTCTAGACAGCTTTCTATTCCATTATATCTTCCGTGGATTCTTGACAGAGAATAGCTTTGTTTTTCTCGTTCAAATTTTTTGTCATTTTCTCTCACTCGCAAAAATTCTCTGGTCAAGAAATCAGGTTGATAGTTGATTTCTCCTATAATATATTCAGTATCAAAATCAAAAGCAAATAAAATGGCTTTCCAATGAGCAAAAATTTGCTTAGAGGCTAAATTCTTAAAATCCTTAAGCAAAACATCTTTAGTTGCTTTACAATCAACTTTAATTAAGAATTTCTTATTGAGGAAATCTTCCTTAAATTTTGTGACACAAAACACAATGGCCAAAATTTCTTTTTTAATAGTGGCATAATTCTTTTTAGCTTGATTCCCAACTCCTAAAGTAAATCTTACTAATTGTTCTTTATTATCAATTTTTTGCTTTAATATTCCACCATATTCAATGTTACTAGCATCTATTTTAACAATTTTGAAAGCTTCTGACACAAGAAATTTCTTTTATTCTTCTTTTAACTATCTGAATAGCTTTAGTTTGTTCTACGCTCCAATCATGAAGATTTTTCTTTAGTCAATCAAACAGAGATTTACAATCCTTGGCAAGATCTTTATAAAAATCTGCTACATAATTTAGACTTGCTAAAAATCTTTGTAACTGCTTCTTGTCCTTAATTTTATTAGGAAATTTATCTGCAAAACTTATTGATCTATCAATAGGTTTAATTGTTCATTTATAAATTATATGGCCAAAAATCTAATTTTAGTTTGGAATAATTCCTTTTTCTTTGCTAATACTACCAATTCTACATTTTCTACTATTTTTATAAATTTGCTTAAGTGCTTCCAGTGTTGATAAATTGATTGAGAAAACACAAACATATCATCAATATAAACAATACTAAAAGAATTATAAGGATTAAAAATTTTATTCATAATTTTCTAGAATTTTGATGGAGCATTATTTAACCCAAAAGGCATGACTTCCATTCCTAATGTCCACTAAAGAAACCATACCAACAAAGAAGGGATTCTTCCTTACCAATACCTATTGTCCAATTGTATTAACAGCAGTGGTATTGGTTGGGAAGAATCTTTTCTTTAATACAATTTCTATCAACTCCTGAATCTACTAAAACCACTGCTGTTAACTTGAATTGGTTTTCTATCAATAAAATCATTCTACTAGTAAATCTTTGGTTTGACATGGAATAGGCTTAATTGATTTGTAAAGGTTTTTCTTGAGAATATTCTATTTCTAAATCTTTATTTTCTTAACTTACTTTTGGAATATTTTCCCTCTTTCCTTTTGTTTTGTCTTAAACTTAAATTCTTTCATCCTCTAGAAGATTTTGAGGACATCCTTCAAAATTTTAAAGTTTTGAAATCTCAATTCTATTTTTGAGAGATTTTATTTCTGAAATTTTTGCTTTCAATTTTGTTATTGTAGGTTCTTTTTTGCTCTTTTTTGTCTTATTTTCTTCTTAAGAATTTCATTTAAACTATAGACAGGAGGCTTGGTTAATTCTTGTATATTGATTTTTTTTTTGGGATTTTTTCTTCCTTGATTTACTTGATTTTCTTACTTACCAACTTTATCAAGACATTTAAACAAGATCTCTTTTCTTAGTTCTATATTATCAATTTGTTTAGTAATTTCTAGGATTTTTTCATCTTATTCATTAATATCATTAACTTGAATCACATTTAATTGTATAAATGTGTTTTGTAACTGACAAGAATCACAGCCACAATTTGAACCACAACTTCCTAACTCAGATTTTGAACTATCAAAAATACCAATTTCATTTAGTTCTTCAGAACTTTCAGAAGTTATTTCTTCTTGGATTTCTTCAGGTTCACTATTACTATTTAACAAGATTTGCATTAAACTCTTTTTTAAGCATTTATCTATTTATAAAGAGTTTATTTTTCATCTTGTTTCACATTTATTACCAAAATATCCTGGTTTACCATATTTCCAGCAAACTTTTTGATATTTTCTAGATCTTTTCTTTTTAAGTATTTTAGAGGTTCCTAATTTCTTTTCCATTTTTTCAAATCTTCTTCTTCTATATTTTCTATAAGATTTCTTGCTCTTTTATCTTCTAAGCTCATATTCAGAATATAACCATAGAATATCATAACCAAATTGGGAGCAGAATCTTCCCACTTCTTTTCTTCATTCTAATTTTTCTCTTTTTACATGTTTTTACCATTTAATTTTATGGCACATTTTTAAACCAAAATTTTAAATTTTTGCTATGATTTGACCATAAGTATAATTTTCTAAATTAGGGTGACCTTGATTTTTATCTTTAATGTGGTCCATAACTAATTGTCTAAAGTGTTTGGGTAACCCTTGAATGAATTTTTCTTTTTAAATAGATGATCTACAATATTCTCTTTCATATACTCTAGTAAAGAAAGTATCTTTATACCATTCTAAATCTGATAAAGTTCTGCATCTCAAGTTTAACAATAATTCACCATTTTTACTTTCTTTACAGCTGCTTCACCAATAAAAGGAGAATAAATAGTGCACAACAAAGTATTAATAACATTGGGTTCACTTGTTTGGATTAGTTGATTCCCATGTTGTACCGTGAGTATTTTTCTTGCACTTTTTATTTTTTGTTCTACCTTATCCAGTTAGACACATTTTCCACCAATTTCTTAATTGTATTATAAAACTAGTTATAATCATTTCAGCTGTACCTGGGTCTGAATTATCAACTCTTTTTTCTAGCGGCTATTCTAAACATAATCATATGTTGGATAATGTTTATTATTTGATATTCTGACAAATCATCTATATTGCATTCTCTTATTGAATCTTCTTTATATTCAGAAAAAACATAGGGTTCAAAATAATTGTTTAATTTTATATCCACTGGAGATGATTTTGTTGGAGCATAAGAATAGGGCATGTTCCAGGCTCTAGAAACATTTCTAATTGGACCTTCTCTTCCCCATTCAGAACGAATCTAATTTAATTCTAAAGTTTTATGATGGGAATCAACCAATTCTTGAATATTTGAAATTTCTTCAATAACATTTATCTGAAGACCCTTTTGTTTTTTATCCATAGATTCCTTTGGTTCTTCAGACCTTAATGTCAATTTAGCTATTTGATCAGCTAAATCAGTAATTCTATCATTTGGTTTTAATTTGAATTCTAGAAGTTTTTTAGGAAAACTTATTGGGGATTTCGTTGTTTTTGACAAAAGTTTTGGCTTGTAGACTGAAGCTTTTGTAAGACCAAACTTATGCTTATCCAAAGCTGTTTCAATTCTATTCATCTATTTACCTATAGATTGAAGGTAAAGATTTGTATAATTATTTTGTTCCATGACATTCTGGAGATCTTTTTTATCTACAAGTTTCTTAGCAATTTCAAGGTTTTTTGCATTAAAAGCTTTGAAGGGTGAAGCAGATGTTTTAGTTTTTTTCTCCCATTATGACCGTAGTGTTAGGTGGATGTGGAAATGTAATTTCTTTCCCATTTTTAGTCTTATAGGTAGACCAAGTATCCTCTAACACATCTAATGTTACTTCTTTATCCAACACTATGGTTGGAATAAACCATTTAAAGAATTTCAAATTCTTTTTAGTTCTCATTATTATTTTATACCAAAGATGTTTAATCTCTTTTCTGTCCTCATTGGTATAGGTGTCTAGAAACCATTTTCTCTTGATTTCATTTCTCTCGGACCAAAAGTCTTCATTTAAACTTTGAGGGTTAAACTTAAATGGTTTAGCTAAAACATTCAATCGAAAATCTAAAAAACTAGGATTGGGAGATTCTACAAATTTTACCTTTTCTTCTTGTTGTCTAGAGCTACGATCTTTTTCTAAAACAGCTAGATCAATTTTACAAATAGGATGTGAAATTTGTTCTATTGATTCTCTAACTCCTATAAATTTCTCATGTTTAAATTCTAGAACATAAGAGCTTGAGGCTTTAGAGGGTTCATAAGTAATTATTGAGGGAAGCTTTTTTTGTTCTAATTATGAAAAAATCAATCTTTGTAATTCTGTCTTTACTAAATCTTATTTCAACTTCTTCATTTTCATATTCAACTATTCTTTCTAATTCTTGAGGTTTTAAAGTTTTCATGGGTTTTTCAATTTGGAAAATTCATTTTTCTGGAAGTTTGATGTCTTTCCATTTAATTGGTTTATGAATGACCTCATTACTTTTTTTTATTAGCTTTTAATAACAAAGTTTCTCCTCGTGTATCAAATTCTAAAGTCTTAGGCTCAATTTGTGTTGTCATTACTTTATAATAGATTCTAAAAACCAAAGCAAAGTTCTGGGATCTTTCTAATATATCAAAACTAGATGTCATGGTATTTACAGTTAAGTCTTTCAGGATATGAGGATCTTTCAAAGAAACAGTGAGGTTTGGATAACAATTAAAGTAAATTGGTCAATCACGTAGACTTGATTCGACAATGCTTGATAGAAAATCAGAGAATTTAGTATGTCTATAATCTCTCAAAGCAATTTATCACAGAGGTGTTTAAACCATTTCTTTTCAAAGGTTTTAAGGCAAATTGAACTAGTCCAATATGCAAGTAATTGTAATGATTTTCTAGATGATCTTTGATCATATACTTTGAAAATAATTCAAATTTATAGTCGTCTTCCATTATTGGAATAGTTTTTCTATTGTTTTAATGGCATAAGTCATTTTGAGATAAAAAAATTCCCTTTTGATAAAATTTCCATTTATCAATTTCAGGAATATTCCAATTCCTTAGTTTCTTATCAAAATCTCTAATTAATATAACTTGTGAGTTCTTTATTTTTATATTCTTCTTCTTATTCTTCTTGTCTCTTTGAAACAGACTTAGTCAAATTCTAAAGATTTTATTCATGAGTAATTATTAATTAGTGTTAATTTCTTTATCAGCCATCTGTCAACATTTTACCTAATAATACTACCCTTTTTCTTTAACAGTGGGTCTTATGGTTGTTACACAACTTAGGTGATAGTCTGAAAAGATCTTAACACAATAATATTTAATTACTAGTAGGATAAAATATTTTGGAAATTTAATTAATTCTTGAATCAAAGGAAACAGGACAAAATATAAATTGTGGGGACTAAATTGTACATAAAAAATATCTTTGGGGATGGCTCACGCGTAAGCCGGGCTGCGCGATATTTACCCTTTTACCAAGCCATTTCATTGCTTCCTGTACACGGCAAAACTCTGCGTCTTTCCAGTCAATAGAAGTCAGATTAAGGCAGCGATCACTATTAGACAACCCAGCGAATTCCCCCTTTTTTAGGACCTTTTATTAACGCAAACTTCGACGGATAACTAGCACTGATGGTCCCAAACTTTTAATTTTTATTGTAAATCAGTCTATAACCTTCATTTTATTGCAAGCTCATCCTAAATCTTTATAATTCATTATATATTGGTCTCTAATCCTATGTAGATACAGAATTCAATCTATAGAGAAAAATTTAATAGTATAAATTATCCATTAAATGTGAAAAAATTATGACTTAGTTTAAATTTATTAAAAAATAATTACAGAATTATTTGAATTTATTAACTCTCATAAATTATCTGATATTAACTTTTTAAATTCTAATTTAAACTGTATGATTGTATTTTACATTAATTTAAACTATACCATAATCTTTAACAATTAATAAATAATTTAAATTATCAATTTTTTTCCTTTGTAAATCAAGTTTCTGCACTTGCCTAGAACTATGGACCAATATGAAATTAATTATAAAGGTTTAGGACTAATTTGCAATAAAATTAAGGTTGGTGACTGATTTGCCACTAATTAAAGGTTTGGGGACAATGGTGCTTTTTACCCAAACTTCGTTGCTTTTGCCCAACGTAATGGGCTGGAGAATTACCAATCCACAGTCTATTTCCGTGTTGACCTTCCAGTTCCGATGGTATCGTGTCTTGACGCTTGGTTGCCAATATTTTATTTTTGTTTACTAGTTTTTACCCTTTTTTTTCCTGTTGATAGTGACAACATAAGAGTAGACTTTAAAATCTAGCTTATGAGTGTAATTTTGATTGGAAATAGTTGTAGTAAAAGAAGTTGCAAATGGGCAGGGGAGGCTGGTAATCCTAGATCTGCTTTCACCAATTTACCAATGGGACGAAAGATTAGAGATGTTCCTACAGGACAGTTGAATTGGCAAAGAGGAGACAAATGAAAAACTACTAAAAAACTGCTTTTTATAAATGTAAAATTTCCAACGGCTTGACCGTTGGAAATTTTGAACACTTAGTTTCCGATGACCTGGCCATTTGAAATTTTTAGTGTGCTGAGCCATTGGAAAGTTTTCAACGCGAAGGCCACTGCAAATTTCAACTTCCATCGTGAAGGATGTTAGAACGGGTGCTATTCATACAATACATTTTAAAATTTTAGAAAGTAAAGTAATATTTTTAAAAAATTTGTTACAAATAATAATATTAATTATTATTATTATTATTATTATTATTATTAGTATTATTATAAAAATATATGATGTAATAATGTATATGACGTATATATCATAAACACACACACACACACACATATATATATATATTAATGTATGATATATATTAATGTATAATAATAATAATAATATATCATATATATAATACTAAGAATTGAATTTAATTAATTTTTATAATTCAAATTTTTTATTAGAGCTAAACAAATGGTAATGGAAAAAATGTAACTAGAAAAAATATGATAAAAATTGATAATATTGTATTTTATACCTAAAGTTAAAGGTTGGTTTATAACACATAGTCCAATATAAATATAAAATAACCTTTTATATATAGGGCTGATAAGTATAATCACAAAATATGTATTACTCTTTGATTTATTCACTTTGTTTGATTTTAAGCTTATAAACCAATAATCGATCCGATCACTACTAAAAAATGGGAAGTTTCCAACACGTTTATTTCCAACGGCCTAGCCGTTGGAAAATACCAACGCAATAAGCTGTTGGTAAAAAAGGGAAATTGTTTCCAATGGCCAAGCCGTAGGAAAATTAATTACTTGTTCACCCCATCTGTTGTCTTAATTTGAAAAGTGGGAAAAAAAAGAAAATTTGAATTTCGGATTAAAAAGGGAGGGAAATTTTATTTTCTATTTCCAACAGCTAAGCTGTTGGAAAAAGTCAAAATTGACCTACCAACTGTTTTAGTGATACCGTGCGTTTTTTTTTTTGTTTTTCCAACGACTAGGCTGTTGGAAATGTGAAATTAAATTACCCCTCCTTCCCAGCCATTCGTGTCAGGCTTCCTCTCAGTTCTTCTCTCTCACTCCCTCTTTCTTTCACTCGCACACACAGTACAGTAGCTCTGCAAATCGGCCATTTCCATGCACTTGGGCTGCTAAATCGTCACTTGTTCAGCTGGTTTTCGTAGATCTGGTGACCAATCTCTAACTCCTGTAAGTATTTTTGTTTTTTAGGGGCATTTTTTGCTACTGTTTGAATTTTTTTGTTTTAATTTGTATTTGAGTTTTTTGGCTACAATGGCTGCAACTTCCCAGTTGTTCTAACAGATTCGAAGCATTCCTACACATTTTGGAGGTTCGTTGTGCGATTTTGAGGTAAGTTCTTGAAGGTTTTTATTTTTCTAATTTTTTTTTAATTTTATTGCAAAAAATCCAAAAAATTTAGGGTTTTTTGGTTGTGACTTGTATGATATTTTTGTGATTTGTTAATGTTGATAGTTGTAATTGAAGTTGAGGGTTCACCCATTCATATATTTAATTTGCTGAATTTTTTTCATTTTTTTAATTTCAAAAATTAATATAACTTACTTATTTTGTTTGGTTTAATTAAGTAACATTTGTTTTTGAACCTATAGTGATGGTTGTGGAGAATATATATGGTATATGTCAAAATAATGTAATCCATGATAATTAAATACAATTTTGTAATCTAATTAATTTCAAAAATTAATAGAAAATTAGAAATTGTTAGGTAATTTTAGCTTTGCTTGGTTGGGATCAATATTTATGTGCATATATAATTATCAACCGAGTTTTATTGAATGAAATACATTTTCCTATGAATTTGTTTTTTAATTTTTTAATTCGAGCAATTAATAAAAAATTTATATATAGTGTTTAGGTATAATGAACTAAAATTTATTTCTGAAACAAGTTTGATGGTATTGGAGAATATATTTATATATATATGATATATGAAAAAAATTCTAATCCATGATAATTCAATATTATTTATGTGCATGTATGAAAAAAAATTATATAAATTCTAATCCATGATAATTCATTAATTTCATAACTTAATAGAAAATTGGAATTTGTTAGGTGCATGTAATTAACCTTGCTTGCATGATTGGGCTTAATGATTTATGTGCATATATATCTATCAAGTAAGTGTTGAATTAAAAATATTTTTGGTTGAATTTGCATATTAATTTGGTTTATTTATGAAATTAATAAAAATGTAGTATTCTGTTAGGTATAATTAACTAAATTTGCTTTTTCAAATAAGTTTGATGGGTTAATAAAAGCCAGACATAATTATTAAAGGCACACATATTTATTTTTATCAATAAATAAAATATATATTATCTTTTAAAGAATAGGGCTAAATATGAACACCATAACTAACTTTTATTAGGAACAGAGATATTTTTTCAATGGGTTAAAAAAATAAGTATAGGTTGTCATGGATGTGTTTTATACGTTTACCAATATATTTAGTTTGTAATGGAGTCGGACCGTAGTTGGATGTACTGTAATCGTTTCTTGCCAAGCCGAAAGGGTTATACAGAGGAGTAGGAGTCTGGGGTTGAAGAATTTATATCATTTGCTGTCGCTCACCCTAAAAACATGAGCGGTAACAGCATTCGTTGTCCTTGTCAGAAATGTAAGAATTTGCAGTTTAGACTGTGTGATGATGTTAGATTTCATCTTATCTTTACAAGTGGGGGCTCATGCCTTTTTACTTGAACTGGACGGCTCATGGAAAGCCGTTTACTGAAGTATCAGATATAGATAGAGAAGTGGGTGGATTTGATAACTTTGATCAGGGTTTTTCAAGTAATTCGTATGAAAGGATGATATTGGACGCCATTGGTTCTAATTACCATCAAAGTCCTCCTTACATGGATGAGCAGCCCAATGAAAGTGCTCAACATTTCTTCAACCTATTGAATTCTGCGTCAACTCCTCTATGGGATGGGTGTCAGAATCATTCTGAGTTATCTGCTGCTGTCCATCTGTTGAACATTAAGTCTCAGTATCACATGTCACGAGCCTGTTATGATGGCATTGCCCAATTGATGGAAGAAACACAACCTTTAGATAGTAAGATGCCATCTAACTGGTATGAAACCAAAAAATTAGTTTCACAGTTGGGTTTATCTCACATTAAGATAGATGCTTGTGTTAATGACTGCATGTTGTTCTGGAAAGAAGAAATTAATGTTCGAAGCTGTAAGTTTTGTGGTGCTGAAAAGTACAAGCCAAAAAAGGGTGATAGGGGTAAAGATCGTCCGTGGAAGACCATGAATCATTTACAACTAATCCCGCATCTCCAATGCCTATTTGCTTCAATTTCGACAGCAGAGCAAATGCGGTGGCACAAGGAGCAACGACCAATCCTAAGTGTTTTAAAACATCCATCTGATGGTGAAGCTTGGAAGTATTTTGATAGCATTTACCCATGGTTTGCTTTCGAATCGTGAAATATACGGTTGGGTTTGAGTGTCGATGAATTTGCCCCTTTTGGACCATCTGGAAAATAGTACTCATGCTGGCCTGTATAGTCACTCCATATAATTTACCTCTATGGATGTGTATGAAAAAACCCTACATGTTCCTTTCATTGTTGATTCTAGGTCCACACAGCCCTCATAACAATATTGATGTTTATTTACAACCTCTAATAGAAGAACTAAACCATTTGTGGGATGAGGGTGTCCAAACATGGGACGTATCATTGAAAGAAAATTTTGTCCTTCGAGCTACACTAATGTGGACCATAAATGATTTCCCTGCTTATGGCATGCTTTCAGGATGGATGACGCATGGTCGGTTGTCTTGCCCAATTTGTATGGAGCAATCTAAGTCTTTCCAACTTCAGTTTGGCAGGAAAACTTCATACTTTGACTGTCACAGTCAATTTCTACCAACTGGCCACCCCTACAGAAGAAATAGGGTAAATTTTAAGAAGGACAAGTCAGAGAATTCATTGACTTTTGAGCATTTGTCAGGTGAGGCCATATTTGAACGAATTTCCTTCCTTCCACTAATTTCTATGGATGGGCCACAACATCGGCCTTGTGACTATGGGAAATCTCATAATTGGACTAAGCGGACCATTTTCTGGGAGCTGCCTTATTGGGGGACGAACTTAATCCGCCATAATTTGGATGTCATGCATATTGAGAAAAACATGTTTGAGAATATTTAGAATACCGTTATGGATATAAAGAACAAAACAAAAGATAATGTTAAGGCACAGAAGGATGTTGAGATTTATTGTAATCGACCGGAGTTAAACATAGTTTCGCTAGAGGATGGTCGTTTATTCAAACCTAAGGCCCGGTTCACATTTGATGTTAACCAAAAGCATGATGTTCTCGCTTGGGTTAAATCTCTAAGACTCCCAGATGGGTATGCCTCCAATCTTGCTATATGTATTGATAGTTTTGGTAACACTATGTACGGCATGAAGAGTCATGATTGTCATGTGATGATGCAACGACTTCTCCCCATTGCCTTTCAGGGGCTTCCTAAGAATATATGGAAACCATTAACTGAGTTAAGCATCTTTTTTAGAGATTTGTGTTCTCCAGAGTTGGATGCTAATCACTTGTTCAAGTTGGAGGCTAATATTCCAATTATCTTGTGCAAGCTTAAGAAAATTTTTCCTCCTGGCTTTTTTGATATCATGGAGCATCTTCCAGTTTACTTACCTTTTGAAGCAACGTTGGAGGACCTGTTCAATATCGGTGGATGTATAAATTTGAGCGGTGCATACATGACCTTAAAATGAAGGTTTCTAATATTGTTCATGTTGAGGGATCAATTTGTGAAGCATACCTTATAGAGGAGACTTCCATCTTTTGCTCCCATTATTTTGAATTTCATGTCCCTTATATGATGAACAGAGTTCCTCGGAATGATGATGGCGGTCCTAACCCCTGTAATAGAGATTTATGGGCCATATTCAACTTTCCGGGTCATCCATATGGTGCATTCAGATATAGATTCCTTACAGACGATGAACTTAGAGTTGCCACCACATATGTTCTATTAAACTGTGCTGATATCAGGCCATATCTCAAGTAAGCATGGGTTTTCTTCCAGAGTGACATCTTACTTACCTTTTGAAGCAACGTTGGAGGACCTGTTCAATATCGGTGGATGTATAAATTTGAGCGGTGCATACATGACCTTAAAATGAAGGTTTCTAATATTGTTCATGTTGAGGGATCAATTTGTGAAGCATACCTTATAGAGGAGACTTCCATCTTTTGCTCCCATTATTTTGAATTTCATGTCCCTTATATGATGAACAGAGTTCCTCGGAATGATGATGGCGGTCCTAACCCCTGTAATAGAGATTTATGGGCCATATTCAACTTTCCGGGTCATCCATATGGTGCATTCAGATATAGATTCCTTACAGACGATGAACTTAGAGTTGCCACCACATATGTTCTATTAAACTGTGCTGATATCAGGCCATATCTCAAGTAAGCATGGGTTTTCTTCCAGAGTGACATCTTATTTTTTGAAGCCCAATATTTTTCGTTGGACTAACCTAGCTATCTTACTGTCATTTTATTATGCACAGTCTGTTTGTTGAGCAGGTCACATTGGTTGCAGCCGATATTACCATGTTTGATTTGGACGTACATATTGAAAATAACTTTTCACACTGGCTCAGAAACTATGTAAGTGGATACAATGCACTATGTATGTAAATTATTAATTTCCATCACTTCTGAATGTTTTTTCATAACTTCAAATTGGTTTACATAGGTCGATGGCCCACGAAACAATATAGTTGATCAGATATTGTGGGATGTTGCATATGGGCCTTCACGTTGGGTTGAGACATGTCCTGTATATTTCACAAATGGGTATAAATTTCACATAAGTGAATGGGGTGAGGACAAGGTAACATTCAATAGTGGAGTGTGCATACGGAGCACGGGTTCAAGCGAAGTTGAATGTGATTTTTATGGTATATTACAAGAAATCATTCAACTAGAATATCCTGGCTATCCACATAAAAATGTGGTCTTGTTTAAGTGTGATTGGTTTGACCCCACACCTGACCGTGGAACTCGGATTCATAAACAATTTAAGTTAGTCAAGGTCTGCGATGCCTGGTGATATCAAAAGTTTGATCCATTCATTCTTGCATCACAAGCAAACCAAGTGTACTACACACCTTATCTGACAAAGTCACGTTAAAAAAACAGCTGGTTAGCTATGCTTAAGATAAAACCTAGACGGATCATTCAATACGAAGAAGAAGTTAATGATGATGTTTATCAAGAAAATGAAGGCCATACAAATCATGTCATCGAGAACGACCCTATTGGTGAGTTAGCTGATGTAGGATTGGGTGATGATATTGAAGAAGATTTTCAAAGCATGAGTATAAACGACAATGTTGATGAAAATGAAAATGAGGAGGCTGCTAATCACGATTTAGATGATGATGATGATGAGCAGTTTGAATCCAATGGAACTGATAGTGATGAAAATGAGAAGTGTCAAGACTGTGCAAGCACTGGGTCAGGTGAATCAAGATGATAGTGTCAGTGGCAATATCGATCTCGAGTCATAAATGATTGAAAATAAACATATTTGGTAATTTATTAATTTATGTGAAATGATGATAAATTTATTATATGATCTTTACATAATTTCATGATTTCCTTAATGTTGTGTTAATTATTACAGATGCCACCTAAAGGGGATAACACTTACAGGTGCCGACTGGGGAAGGGTTCTTTTCAAGCATTCAACGAGTTCATGCAGACATCACTCCAGCGACAAAAGAGGATGGGTTCTTCTTACTGAGCACATGTTGATGCAGTTCCAAAGACACAGGACACTTCGATCCCACCTACTCATCCCTGATCTCATGCACATGTTTCTACTAAAGGTGGAGACACGACATCTTCACATGGCCCCCAATGGACACATGTTAGTCACCCTCAGATGATGCATTCTCCGGCATCAGATTCTGACATTCATACTCCAGATGTCCCATCATCAGTGTCACAAGCACCGACCCGACCCCGGTTGAAGATTAACCCCCATAGCAACACGTAAGTAATTAACATACAACAAACTATCAGTAACATAGAGAATTTAATGGGTGCACTTATGTCATTCTATTTTACACCTATAGTTCGTACAACCATGCATCATTTTGACTTTGCAGATTTCTTCCACCTAGAGCGACAAGGTTGGTAACACCATGCTTTACCATGCATTTCAAGCCATATCATGAGTGGTCGCTTGTCTCTACATCAGATATTCAACAATGGTGGTGCATTTTTTAGGTTATTCTCATTTTAGTACAATATCATATTTTCATTTTAAGCAGTGTACTTAATCTGTCATGATTTAATGAAACAATTTATTGCCCTGTGTAGAGGAGCTGTGAGTGGGACCCGATACACCATAATGAGGTGTATCGGATATGACACATCTTGGGGTCACAACACTACCGATGTCTTATGGCAAACATCAGGCGTGTGAAGGATCCGACCAAACGTCGAGCGAAGGCAAATTTCATGTTTGATGACGCATATGCGAAAATGGAGGCATATTGGGCTAGTTCGGAGTTTCTTGAAAAATCTACAAAGTTTAAGGGAATCCGAGCTTCTGTCAGTGAGGAGAATTCTCAGTCTGGATCATGTAGTGCGACATATGCAGGGGGGGTCAATCTCGATGTCTGTACATCGAAATCAAATGGTAAATCATTCCTCTTCATTAACTTTACATTATCTGCTTATTAATAATTGGTGACAGACATTATTATGCATCAACATTCTATTAGAGATAGAGAGATCCGGAGAAGAAGTACCCCGGTCTGTTCAAGGTTCTCTATACGACACATAAAATGAAGAATGGACAATATGTTAGTATGCGCTTTGAAGAAGTTGCTGTAAGTATCATTTACCACTTCTTTTCTCTACTACCCGTAAATTAAAATTGTGATAATCACATATGAATGCAAACATCTTTTTGTAGCCTCGGGTTGGTGCTGAGATTGAGGAGCAAACACAGCAACATGAGGGAGAAGAGCCTGCACATGAAATTGATAAAGTTGCCATCATTAGTACTACATCTGGCCGGAAAAGGAGATGACGTGTTTTTGGTTTGGGTTCAGAGCAGTGCGTTATCCTACGACGTCAAATGGCTGCAATGCTCCCACCTGTTGACTTCACTCAGACACTAGAGTTAAATGAACAAGTACAGCAGATGATGGCAGAGGAGATTGCGCGAAGGGACACCGAGTATGAAAAGAAGCTATAGTGGCTTCAAAGGAAACAGAAAGTAGAGATGGACGTGAATAAAGCCGCATTGAAGGGTAATCGAGTACAATTGGAGTTAATTTGTCGTTCACTCAACCTTCCCTACCCCCCACCTCAAGCGATTCCACAGTATATGGATGATTCAGACTCGGAGACTGAGTAGGCTTGATTGCCATCTTGAGAAAGGTACATCATCATGTGCTCCTTGTGTTTCAGGACGAAAATATGAGCTTTTAGAGACTTGAGACTTATATGAGTTTTTAGAGATTTAGAACTAAAATTTGAGATCTTGCATTATGAATGCCTTTATGATATGTATCAGACATATAACTCTTTGTTTATGATGTATGAATTAACTTGGGATACACAGTATTCATGTTGGTTTGACATTTCTTTTGCGTATTCAACAATTAGAACATTAATATGTACTATGGTATATTGAATTTGGAAAATAACAGAATCATTGAATCCATAGCTGTCTAGTAAATTTCCAACGGCTTAACACGTTGGTAAATTTACCAATAGGCTAACCCGTTGGAAAATTTACCAACAGGCTAACCCGTTGGAAAATTTACCAACAGGTTAGCCCATTGGTAATATGAGGCTTGTGTATGTTGTTTATCAACGGCCTTACGCGTTAGTAAATTTACCAACAGCCTAACACGTTGGTAAATTTCCAACAAACAGGCGTTGGTAAGATCTCAGGCCGTTAGAAATTAAGTCGTTGGAAATTTTACAACGGCTATATTACCAACGTGCAACTGTAGCAACTTACCAACGGCTCAAGTTTAGACCGTTGGTAAAATTTTTCCAATGATCGATTTACCAACGCCCAGGCGTTGGTAATTTCAAATTTACCAACGCCTGCACGTTGGAAACAGCTGTTGAAAAACCCATTTTTTTTAGTAGTGGATAGCCAAATAAAAAATTCAGTTTTAATTCAATCTGAACCAAACAACTAAATAATCGAATCATTTTGTCCAATCTAGATAATCTATTTGGATTATTCAATTTTATCAAAACAACGAACACCATTAACAAATATTATATTTGTTAGGATGGAGAAACAAAGAAATCAAATAAAATATTTGTCTTCAAAAATTAAACTCAAAATCAAGGTATTTAGAAGCAGATGTTGTATTTACTTGGGCCAGAAAGTTTCACAGGGCACTATTATTGTACAACATTGAAAGGAATTCAACAGTTATAACATTTGTTGGCTTGGAACATTGGTTGGGATTTGACAACTCCCATTTATTTCAGAGAGTTCTCATTACAAGGGTCTGGGATCAGAGGTTCAATTTATAGTGTGGAAGAATGTAGAGCTTATTTTTTCTTTTCCCTTTTTTTGTTTTTACAACAGATGTAAAATCTTTTTCAGCTGTTTCCGTAAATATAATAAGTGACTCTTGCACATACGTGTTTGTATTTTCTTTTGCAAGAGGACATAATTAATCTAATAAGTGTTTGCACGTGTCTGACCAAAGGTTTGACTTTTAGCTAGAGTTGTGATTTTGGGCTAATATTTTGTGCGCAAATATGAAAACAGGATTGACAGAATGTTAGAATATTGAAAAGCTCATGTACAAGGCTGGACTAGCATTTTTTATAGTTAACTAAGTTATTGCAAGTTTAATGTGAAAGCCACAGGTTTGGGAGCTAAATTTTGATGTTTTGCATGGAAAGCCAAATATGTTTAGCAAACAATCCGGCATCAATTGGTATTTCATTTTGTTTGTAACTTTTTAATCAAAACTTTAACATGGCAGCACAAGAGCGTGGGAAGAAAGCAAAGCAATTTACAAGGCTGGACTAGCATTTTTGTTAGTTAACCATGTTACTTGCTTTATGGGAGTACTTCATTCTTACTTGATAATATTATGTATATATTGTTCTACAGGTTCTTGATGACATTGGGCAAGACAATAGATTAGGAATTGCAAAATTGCCTTGAATGAGCTAAAAGTAGAATTGGAGAGGAAATTAATTTGACACTTTTATACGCACTAGATGGGATTGTAATCCTTCTAGTTTTCTTTTTTTTTTTTTTTTGGTTATCGATCATTTCTTGAATTTGCTTGTTTGTTAGTTGTTAAACTTGTACACACTTAGTTGGACTTGATTATGTAAGTTGTATGGATTTCTTTTTTTTTTTTGTTTGTTATGGAAATTCTAATAGGTTATTACTTAAATCAAGTTTAAGCCTCGAATCGAGCTTGAAATTCAAACCAAGCCTTTTGCCTATCGAGCAATTGAGCCGAGATTGAACTTTTTGACCCAAACTTCCACTACTAAAATTCTCCAGCTTACCAACTGCTGCGCGTTGGTAAAATGAATTCACCAACTGCCAGCCGTTGGTAAACGCACGTTGGCATTCGATGCGTTGGAAATTTTTTTACCAACACGTAAAAAATAACACGTTGGTAAATTCCAACGCGTAGACGCTGGTAAAATGCACGTTGGTAATTACCAACGGTCAGGAACCGGGCTTGGTTTCCAACGCATAGTTGTAGTTACCAATGCGTATGGCAGTTGGTAATTTACCAACTGCCATGATAGTTGGTACTTACCGCGTTGGTAATTACCAACTTACAGCGGTTGGTAAGGGGGTTGGTAATTTTCAACGTGACCAACGCGTGTAAGTTGGTAACAAGCCGTTGGTAATTACCAATTTGCAGACAGTTGGTAAGAATGTTTGTAAGTACCAACGCCAATGACAGTTGGTAATTACCAACTAGTGCGAGTTGGTAAACGGCAGTTGCACGTTGGTAATGTACATTTTCAATTTCAGGCTGCGGTTGTTTCGTGTTTTCCCCGGTGGGTATTATGTTCGAAACGGACATGCCAATTCCAAAGTTCCCCCAGCCATGCTCAGCAATAAAGATTACACAGATATGCACACGTAATTTCCATCAAATATTCTCTAATACACAATAATTAAAACAAGTACATATATATATGTCTGGAACAAACCATACAATATCTAATTTTTTAAAAAAGAAAAAGAAAATTTAAGTACCACCAAACGCACCCATTAAATAAGAGCTCAAGCAGATTCAAAGTGCAGAACAACCCAGCAAACAAACAAACACCAATAGATCCCAGAGACATTGATTCCTTCTTTGCCAATCACTTGGTTTGGCCACAATGAGTTGGTGGTGGGCAGGAGCAATTGGTGCCGCTAAGGTGAGCTACCATTCTTCCATTTTTCATTTCTCCAGGTCGTCTTTTACCGGCAAAACCATAGCTGATTTGCAATCTTATTTGATCATTCAATTCAAACACAAGAAAGCTTCAGAGCATGACAGAGCAAGGAGGCCACAAAATGTAGCCCTTGTGGTTTCATCTACCCACTAACAACCTACCCACTAACACTTGTTTCATCTACCGCAAATGTTTTCATCGCTGCCTGCATATGATCAAAGCTTGTACTCTTCCAAACAAAATCAACACTAAATCCATGGCTCAGGTCAACAGGAACACCCTGAATGAAGAAATCGTCAGGCTTAATGCCAGAAAACATTGTCTAAAGCCAACATGATAAGCTTAACAAAAATACCAATCCTACCTGACTAGCACGGAGCTCAAGCACAACCTCCTCCTGAGCAGTTAGCTTGATCTAAAAAACAATCAAGAGTAATTCATCAAGACTTGCTCAATTTCTTATGGAAGGTAATAACGTTATGAAGTGCAACAAGCAAAAAACTCAGTACAAACCACATGGTCAACTGCCTGCCATGATGGATGAGCTGCATCTCCAGAATAATGCAAGCGTAGTTCATCACCAGCTACCAGCCGCAGCTCATTGTCTTCCTGCAAATGGAAAATGCCAAAATTTAAATTCCTGGATGAAGTCTAAAAAAATAGTATCTAACACTTTAAGCAATAGGATAATTGAGTATGCTAAAAGAAAACCAAAAGAGAATCACAGTATTGTAAAACAGAGTGTAGAGAGGCACCTTTGGGAAGACAAAATATGCAATACGTTTCTTATTCAGGCCAATATCCCATCTAACAGTGACATTATCCTTGCTTTGCGATTCTTTCATCACCTACAATGAAATTAGTTATGAGCTAACTGTAACACACACACACACACACACATATAGAGATCACTGTAAAAACATTATGCATACTTTATCATAGTCAGCTTCAAGCTTGATAAGTAGGGCAAAGACATTTTGATACTGCAAATGACTAGTTAATCAGAGAGAATATCAAAATTTATTAAAGAAAGATAGTTAGATCCATACATCATACTATACACATACATATAGGCAAAACTTGCACAAAGCGCCTTATATGAATTGTTTGGAGCTTCTTTCACATAAAACTATTAGTCTGCTATTTAAACTCAACAAATATCAGTAACCAACATTTTCATTTCCTCTAACATGAAACAAGACCTCACTTTCAAAAAAAGGGACCTCAAATTCTAGCCACATTTGTGATACTAATCTTACTCTTTAGTACATATGGCATCACAACTGATGTTTAAAGTAGAAAGAATATGAGTTATTTTTAAAGATTGTTGCTCACAGATTGCAGTTCTATGATAAATTCTATGTGCACGTAGAAATATTGATTGGTTAGTTTTGAGGCAAAACTTATGGTCAAGTGAAAAAACTTTATGAACTAGAATAAGGAACACAATAAATGGCCTCCAAACAGAAAATAGTAGAATGACTAACAGAGGCACCTGGTAAGCATCTTCATATTTCAAAGCCATAGGCTGTGGTTCATCATCCACACCAGGCTTCTCAAGATCTTCCAGGGAGGCATCAGGATTAGTCTTCCAAAGCTCTTCTACCTTGTTTATCTGTTGAGCACTAATTTGACGTGCCCATAACTGTTCTTGTTCAGATGGGATCTGAAAAAGAGGGCACTTCAGTGACTTCTCAACAGTAGTACTCCCATCAAACAAGCACATAAAAGGAACAAAGAAAAATACCTACCTTCACCAGCTGCTGCAAAAAGCATCTGTCATCAATGAGGGGGCACCACTGACTCAAATCCCAATTCATGTCCTTCAAAGCATTGACATTCAAGCATGGTTCCCTACAGAGAAGAACTACAACACTTTCTGTCTTTACTGATATAAAACCAAGAAGAAAAACATTTCGGCAACCACAATTATAGCACTCTAAAATTGTTTCCCCTAAAGGACTATCTTTATGTAGACAGACTTCCTTGTGCTTCGCTCGAACCTACAAAGAAGGGGAAAATATATAATAAGTGAGCACCAAAAACTGCAAAGTCCATTGAGGCAAATATTGAACAAAACATTTTTAACATATTGGGATTCATTAATTTAAATCAGAACAAGAAAACATGAACATCAAGAATGCAATGACAGCATCACTATTTACCTATATTAAATGGCAACAGACTATAATCAGTAGTGGCAAAGACAAGTATCAGCGAAATCATCTCGCTCTCAACAAACTATAATGAAAGTCATAAATGAACATGTTCATCATAGAAAAGATATCCACAAATGAAGTGCACTCCTAGAAAATAGTTAGACTAATAGCTTCAAATTTTAACCTAGATTTAGCAAATCTGTAGCCAAGGAACTGTGATCAACCCCGTGTATTCTATATTAGAAAAAATATTGATGTAACAGATCAATCATTGGCTTGTTTGACTCTATCAGGAATCATGCTATAATTAGGAAAGGAAAGTAAAAGAGAACAAGTGAGAATAAATGTAACGCCAGCACACTTCACAAAGAGTCCAATTATTTACAGACATGCAAGGGCATTAACAATCTTCAGATGTACACATATGATAAATGCCACAATTTGAGGGCATTCAAAATTTTCATCCTCCCTATAAACAAACTAACAAATGACAAAAAGGCAATATGCCTAAATATGTTAGATAAAAGGTGACTGCATCCACAGTCCCTGAAAATTTTCTAAAAAAAACTTCTAGAAAAGAATTCGACATTGAATAACTATTTCTTCAAGCACAAGGATCATATTTGACTAACATGTCTTGTCCACAAATCCCTTAGAATGATTGCTGTTCATTCACAAATCACTCCATACTCTACAAACTCAACATTAAGACCATCCACTAAAGGATGTAAGAGAAGAAACCACTAATCAGAGTTGTAATTTTAGGTTTACCCACTTCATTGCCTGGTTTGAAACAATCCCTTCTTGTGGTAAAACAAAAATCACTATGTGCAGTCCTATCTTAGACTAGGTCTTCCAGTCCTTTCATTTCTAGCCTGCAAGCATCTGAACATTCCAAAGTTTTACTATCATATATAAAAGCCACCTTCGCTCAAGTATTAACCATGCACTAGAATATCCCAGAGAAGCATAGTGCAGTTGGTCTGTACAGACAAATGATAAACCAAACGAGTTATTCCCTTGTGGTTTCCAGGGAGTCGAGCAACTTGGAATGGCTACTGGGATGCATCTGATGCTAATCTCGTGGCTGAGCATCAACTCTAGGCAGCACTCAGTCCGGATGCAAAGAATGAGGCTTTTAATTGTGGAAATGAGGATGTGTTTAAGTGGAAGAACTGCTCATATTGCAGCAATGGTATCCTCTGTTAATGATGTCATAAAAGAATGAGTAACAAGCACAGTAGCTTTCAGCAAAACAGAGATACTCCTCCTTCGTCCGAGACTCACCAACAACCTGACAAAACAATTAAAAGCAAATGCATTTCAGCAACATTATTGGCACGCCATCAAAGCCGCATTTCCTCATTCAGGTCCGTGACTGACAACTTATCGCCACCACACTCTCTTCAACAAACTATCAATTAGGCCACTAACCCATCATTCCTGTTCTAAATATTAAAGATCTTTCCACTTTCTATCAATCAGAAACAAAAGGAACTAGAATGGAAATAGTTTATATCAATGGCAACGATCATTTCAAAAAGGAGATAAAACCCTGGAGTTTCTGGATAGTTGAGCCACTTGGTATATGGCGCAACAAAATTTGTAGAAAATGAGGCAAGAAACCATTCCAGCAACTAGATGCAAGTATGAAACCAGTGCATCTGTAGGTTGCCAAGTTAACATAATATTTTCACTGTATTGTTGTGCACAAAAAATGGGGTTTTTAGTAAGTGATGAACTCTGCAAACAAATACCACAGGCTTTCTTACCTGGAAGGTTTGATTCGTCAGTCTAATCTTTCTGAATTTCTCCTCATCAGGATTTCTGGCAACATTCCCCACATAAGTTAAGAGAGTCTAGAATGCTCTCTTTACTTTGGCATCATCATCCTAATTTAACAGGAAGAAGAAGAGTTAGGGCAAGAATTTAACAAAAACTAGTTGACACTGTCTGTTTCAAGCAATAGCATTCATCGTATCAAAATTACTGACCATTTTATCCCATCTATTTTCAGTTTAACCATGAAAGAGAGTGGCACTTACTTGTAGCTTCTCATTAATCACTTCAAAACTACTTAACCTTTTCATTCAAATTCCCACTTGGTATGTTAAATATACTGGTCTTGATTTCTCCCAGGAGTCCCCACCTTTAACCCTATGAGAAGAACTTGAGAAAAGGAATGTAAAACCTGGTAATGATTCCAGGGACAATTATCTTGGCTGGCACCACCATCATTTATCATCCTTTTTCTCTTTCATTCAAATTGTTGCTAGAGAAAAGCACATGAGACAGATTTATAATTACTAGTGTTTAAATTTCCAAAAATAAAACTTATTTTCAGTTAGTTCCTAAAATCCAACAGAAAATAACAATGGTAGGTTATCACACAAGTAACATAGAATCATATTTAGATAAAAAGACTCAGTACAAAAGCCAGAAGTCCCCATAGTTTAACAAAACACAAATTGAATCTCAACGCCAGCAGCCAACATAGTCTAGCAACAAGCTTACTTGCCTTGTAAGTCTGCTTAAGAGATCGTAAACACTCTCACATTAGCTCTGCTTTTGTGGCAGGCCTCACTGGCAGGGAACTCTATGTCCAATAAAAAAACGTAGGTTTAAAACATGGAAAAGTTCCAGGAAAAATCACCTAGTTTTATCCAATTCCAATAAACCACTTGAGGAATGTTTACTGGCAATCAAATACTTGAGGTTTTCTCTTATCATAGATATGTTCTTCCATTAGCTGCCCATCAATTCATACCTCACATTCGCCTGGACATCAGAAAAGTATGCCATTTATTTCTTCTAGCTTGCAAATGGTTTATTTTATGCCTGATTTTCAATGTTTGTGTTCTTGACATATTAACTGGCACTCTCTTACAAAATAAAACAGAATCCAGGTTTGATGTAAACAACACTTTTTCTTTGGAACCAACTACAGGCTTAACTAATTGATCCGGTGCCTTCATTTCACACTTTCTCTTCATCATCTGGATTTTGCTTCTTCACTTTGGAACAAATATATATGAACAAAAGATCTCCTTGTTGCGCCATATATCAACGGTGGCTAGAATGGAAGAATAATCGTTAAAGGAAAGGGATAAGCTTACATTGACAATTGCTCCTCCGTCACTGCTCCACTTGAGACACCATTAAAACGTTAAAAGGCCCAGTATAAGAAACGAAGAAAGCAAAAAGAACGCGAGCAGAAACACGAAAATTGACCTAAACAGGTTGACTCGATAGTCTTCCACACAGAATCCGCAACCAGAAGGCTCGCGCTCATTCTCTAGCCTCCGTTCGGCAGAAAACATGGAAAAGTTTTCTGATTGCAGAGACTTTATGCCTTTCGGGATTCAATCGCACCAGATCTGTCCAATGGAACCAAAACAAAAACGTTTCCCACCTAACCCAGCTCCGTCGACGGCAATGGCAACCAACGCGGCGGACGGCGTTGAAGTTTTGTTTCACAGGCTCTCGACGAAACTAAAATGGCTGGAGGAGGAGGACGAGAATTTAAAACACATTTTCCAACGGCCTAGCTGTTGGAAAGAAAAAATTAAAACGTACCGTTTAAATTAATAACTACCAACGGTTAGTCGTTGGTAATAAAAGGCCTAGCTTTGAGGCCCAATTTTACTTCACCGGCCCACCAACAGCTGCACGTTGGAAACTCACCAACTGTCAAGCCCATTGGTATTTACCAACGGCTATGACAGTTGGAAAAAGGCTTATATTTAATGACATTATTAAGCCGTTGGTAAAAAAAAGCCCAATAAATGAGGCCCATCTCCAAGACTGAGCCCACCAATGCGTGCACGTTGGACAATTGGCCAACGGTCAAACCCATTGATATTTACCAACGGCTAGGCCGTTGGAAAAAGCTACATTAAATTTTTTTCTCTACCAACGTCTGCATGTTGGAAAAAATTTACCAACGGTTGTCCTCGTTGGTACTTACCAACGGCTAAGCAGTTGGTAATATAGCCGTTAGTAAATCATGATTTTTAGTAGTGTTCAAGTACCATTTTCCAAGCTCAACGAACTTGAGCTCGAGCTTGAGCCGAAATAATTTTTAACAAGCTGAGCTTCAAACCTGAGATGTTCAGACTCAACTCGGATCATTTCCAGTCCTACTACCCTGTGTCTTCAAAAACTTTCAACAACACCATTGTCCTGGACCATTAACCTATCCATCCCTAAAAGTAAAAGGGAAAAATAAGTTAGTTATAGGAACAAATATTTTTGTGCTTGAATCATATTTTTGTTATAGACATGTCATTTCATGAGTTCATACCAAAAGAAATTGGCTTTGATCATTCGTACATATTAGTGTACGTCTGGACTGCTTCAGCAAATAATGTGACTTCCTCTAAGGCCTCGTAAACATCATAGGTATCCTCGGTCAAGGAAGTGATGAGTGTGACTTTGGTGACAAATTTTCTTCTTTGAGAAAATTTAGGCTTGAAATGAGTGTCCATTACAATTTGAAATAGCCTTCCACGATTCTGCTTCAGCAATAATGTTCATTCCACCAACTATCATTCAAAATCAATATGTTAAATATTGTTACCGTTGGGTATACCGCACCTTGAATTTTTAATGTGTGTTGTATGGTATACTATGCTGTACACCATTACTGTTTTCACAAAAAAATAAATATTAGAATGTTATTTTAAGTTGATATAATTTGTTTAATCATTTATTTTTACACATTTTATATGTATTCTAATTTTTCTCATAATAATTTATCAAATATAAATAAAATATATATGATAGAAGACATTCAGTTGGGGTAGCATATACCTGAAATATAATTATGAGATATTGTTCAATGCCATAGAAACCATCAAACTGTTATCATTCATTAAATTTTTATATTAATTAAGAAAAGTAACAAAAAACTAAAAGTAAATGTTTATTTTATGATATTTGTACTCCATCCGTCCCATATTTTTTGCACCATTTGACTTTTGGGCTAGTTTGACTTGAATTTTTTTATATTATTGATTGTTAGAAAAAAATTAAAAAATATATATTTAGAAACTATAGGTCTTGATTTATCATTCACATATAAAAGTTTTTCATTTATATGTTAAAATGTCTAAAATAAAAAATCATTGATTAATTGGTAAAACGTGAATGGTGCAAAGAATTTGGGACGGAGGGAGTATTATTTATATTTTAATATTTTATATATTTATGATATTTTTATATAAAATGAAAAAAATAGTCGTGAAAAATAAAATACCGCGGTACGTCCATCGCAGTATTTGCATTACATCACAGTTTTTTAACAAATGCATACTAAAAGTTAGTGGTAGATGGTACATTGCGAAATACAGTGAAATACCACATAATAAAATGACAAAACATGAAAATATTTGTACCGTATATTTGCGGTAAACGATATATTACTTGGTATGCCGCTGTGTATCGTGGTATTTGACACTATGTTCAAAATCATATTATTCATAAAACTTGATGCATGAATGAATTATAAAATATCCATACCGAGGAAGATCTCTCAGTTTTCTTTGGTGCAACTATTGCAACAAATTTGAAATGGTCAATTTTGGCGAACTTTGATAGAGTATATATGATGGTCTAAATCATTTTAGTCTATCAAATTTTGTCAAGTCGTTTAGAAAGCACCCTAAATTTGGCACGTTACAGCTCAGTTTGTCACTTATAGACCACAGAGCACTCCCCATTTGCAGAGGTGGAACTACCTTGGGCGAGGGGGTGCCACAGCCCCCCAAGAATTTTGTAAGTTTTTAAATATAAGATACTAAGTTGGCTATTTTATAAGAAACTAAGGATCTGTTAAGTGTTTTGCCTTCCTAAACTGGCTGAAGAATATAAAAGGATAAATATCAAAAACAGTTCTAGATCTTTACTTTTCATCACAAATTTTCACCTAACCTCTGAAACATTGCATATCTATCGCAAACACTGCCACCCGAGACTTTTGTAATTTTTTAAATATAAGGTACTAAGTTGGCCATTTTGTAAGAAATTAAGGACCAGTTATCTGTTTTATTGCCCCAAACTGGCTAAAGAATATATAAGAATAAATAGCGTAAACAGTGCTAAATCTTTACTTTTTATTACAAATTTACACCTAATCTATGAAATATTGCATATTCGTCCCAAACCATGCTCTTTCAACATCTCTATGTCTCTCTCTCCCCTCTCGGCTACTTCAATGATGATTAATCAAAATAAAGTAATTATTTTACTAATTTTTATTTAGAATAGATATTATTTTAATACCATATACATCTAATAATTATTTAAATAAATTTTTATAAAATTTAATTTTTATAAATAATTATTTAAATAATTTTTTTCTCTTCAGTTTTGATTGTCGCTCGTCTCATTTCTACTTTGCCCCTAGCCCCCCCAGCCTAAAATCCTAGGTCTGCCACTGCCCCTTTGACTATCCATCCGTTAGTTGACTAACTAGTAAAATTATGTGTTTAGTCAACAAACTTCATAGTTTGTTTCTTTTATACCATATGCTTTACCATATAATAATTCAAGGTAAATAGCACCGATGGTCCCAGGCTTTTAATTTTTTATGTAAATCAGTCTAAACCCTTCATTTTATTGCAAGCTCATATCAAATCATCATAATTCATTGCATATTGATCTCTAATCTTATATAGACACTGAAACTTGATTTACAGAGAAAAATTTAATAGTTTAAATTATCCATTAAATATGAGAAAATTATGGTACAATTTAAATTTATTGAAAGATAACTACCGCATTATTTAAATTCATTAACTATAGCAAATTATCTGATATTTACTTTTTAAATTATAATTTAAACTATATGATAATTGTTTTTTTCATTAATTTGAATTGTACCACAATTTATAATAGTAAATAGATAATTTAAACTATCAATTTTTTTCCTCTATAAATCGAGTTTCTGCACCTACCTAGGACTAGGGATCAATATGAAATGAACTATAAATGCTTAGGACTAATTTGGAATAAAATCAAGGTTAGTGACTGATTTGCAACACTAATTAAAGGTATGAGACCAATGGTGCTTTTACCCCAACTTCAAACAGGGCTGGAGAATTACCAATTCGCAGGGTCTATTTTCCATGTTCACCTTTCAGCTCCGAGGGTACCGCGTCTTGACGTTTGGCTTCCTTATTTTGGGAAAATTATAAAACCCCATGTAGTTTGGTCTAACCTACACTTTGCTTCTCTATTTTCAGAAAACTACACTTTGGCCCCTCATTCCTTTACAGTGTTTGACAATAACTTCTGAAACTCTAATCTAAACTTGCTAATATTCATGCTCCAGTAGTTTCAATATTTTCTTATATTTTTTTCACAGATAACTAACTTTGAGAAGATACTGATATGCAATTATAGAAAGAAAAATTCATTTTAGAAAAAAATTCATAATTTACAATGCCTATTAAGTATAAAAAAGTAATGAATGGATTGAAATTACTAGAAGATCACTATTGTACAGTTTAAATTACAATTTTATAAGTTTTTATCAAATAGTGTAAAAAAGGGGGGGGTGGAAATGTAGGTTTTCAAAAAATAGAAGAGACAAACTGTAGGTTAGAGTAAACCTCAAAGGGCAATTGTAAATTTCCCTTTTTTATTTTGTTTACTAGTTTTCCCCCTTCTTTTCTATTGTTACTAACAATATAAGAGTAGACTTTAAAAACTAGCTTATGGTTATAATTTTGATTGGAAATAGGTGTAGTAAAATAAGTTGCAAATGGGCAGGGAAGGCTTGTAATCCTAGATCTGCTGTTGCCAATTTTCCAATGGGATGAAAGATTAGAGATGTTCCCGTAGGACGGGTGAATTGGCAAGGAGGAGACAAATAAAAGGAGCCAAATAAAATATTTGTCCCCAATAAAAATATTTAAAATTGGAGGTAAATAACTGGGGACAAATATTAAGGGTATTTGTTTAGTTGGATAAGTTTAGAACCGATCCGAATAAAACAATCAGATTTATTTTGAGTTTTTATAAATCTAATACAAACCATCTAAATTACATTTTAAACTGATGTAAATCATTCAAATTATAATTCATATTTTTCTTTTTTATTCGAATCATCCAAATTATAATTCAATTTATCTAATTTTTATAATTCAAAATTTTTATTAGAACTAAACAGATAGTAATGGAAAAAATATAACTGGAAAAAATATGATAAAAATTGATAATATTGCATTTTATACCTAAAGTTAAAGTTGGTTCATAACACATTGTCTAAAATTAAACAACAATGACCTTTTACATGTAGAACTAACAGCTATAATTACAAAATATGTATTACATTTTAATTTATTTAGTTTGTTCAGCTTTAAGCTTAGAAACCAATAATCGATTTGATGGCCAAATAAAAAAATTTAGTTTTGATTCAATTTGAACCAAATAAAAAAATAATCGAACTATTTTGTGCAATCTAGATAATCTATTTGGATTATTCAGTTTTATCAAAACAACAAATATCACTAACAAATATTATATTTGTTACTAATTAAGATGGAGAAACAAAGAAATCAAATAAAATATTTGTCTTCAACAATTAAACTCAAAATCAAGGTATTTAGAAGCTGATATTGTATTTACCTGGGCCGGAAAGTTTCACAAAATTTGGATAATTTCGTGAACTCTGCGATTTTCTCATATCTTCTTATCTTTGTCATGTTTTTGTTTTATTATTTTTATATATGACGAAATTTTTTTGCAGGTTGACTTGGGAACATAATGTATTTTTGTTGTCCATCGATGGATTAGGAAGGAAAAAATTATTAAGGAATTTGATTTAATTAAACATAAAAATAATATGTAACTTAATTATGAGGATATATACTCATGATACTAATTAATTCATTTCAAAAAAATATTAATTTCTTCATATTTTATCTTAACTGTTGCTTATTATTGTATAGAAAATTAAAATAGCAAATTTTTAGCATGAACAATGAAAAAGTACATATAGCCGTAAAACTATTATAAGTGAAATTATATTCAATGGTTGCCACATCTTTTTTTTTGTTTTTTTGTTTTATAATCAAAATCAAGAAAGTACAAAATAGGGTTAAGAGAACATTGAAGCAGCAGGCTGATATGCGAGAGTAACCTTTTGCCTTAAAACAGCTATTGTTGTGCAACACTGAAAGGAATTCAACAGTTATCACATATGTTGGCTTGGAACTAGGGATTGCATTTTAGTGCATTGGGTCAGGTTTGGGTCCGCTCATTCAGGCTCGGGTTTAATCGGGTTAGCATGAATTCGGGTTTAGGTCATGTTATTTAGGTTCGGGTCAATTTTAGGTTGAGTTGATTTCAGGTTTGAGTTCAGATTGAGTCAGGTTTATTTGGGTTTGAATTCATTACAGGTCGGGTCAATTTCAATCTTAGGTAACTTTAGGTTATATTTCAAGTCAAATTCGGGTTAACCTTTGTGTTCGCTCAGGTTACTGGTGTGTAGGCCAAAACGATTAAATAGATTCATTTTTTTCCAATTTTTGTTAAAGTTTAAATCAAAGAATTTAATTTTTTATGTGATTAATTTAAATTAATTTTTTATTTTTAATATATTTAATTAAAATATTAATAAGAATCTTCTTCATTATAATGTAGTACATATTTAGGCAATTTAACATTATTAGTAATACTTTAATATTTTTCTAAACCCATACCGTTCAAATATCACTATACAAATCATTTAGATCATCACCTAGCTATCACCTAGACATATAATATGACAATTTTGCTATGCTTATGTTTCGATGAATTTTCTTTGAAATTACTATAAAATGCAAATCAAGTTCATTATTTGTGAGTAAACTGTAAAAATTGAAAAATTTTGGATGAATGTACAAAGATTTGAAAATTCCAAGGACCCATGTTGTAATTATTAGGGGTGACTGAAATGAAATTTTTTAAAATTTAGGTATCTTATCGCACTATACCTAATAGTATAGGAATGAATGTTGTAATTTTATCAATTGTCTATTAAGGTCATTAAACTTACTAGATATTAAAATTGTTTCTTTTAGAAAAATTCAAATATGGGACTTTCTAAATATGAAATTTGCTTACGCAAATATGATACCTAAAAATTTCAATATATAGAAGTCCTCAAACAATGGAAATTACTAAATATGGAAATTCTCTCTCAAAATATGAGAATAACTAAACATGAACGTCTGCAAAAAAAAACTATTAAATATGAAAGTCTCCTCCCCAAATATAAAACTTACTAAATATGAAAGTACCAAAAAATGGAAGTTACTAATTACGGAAGTTACCATTCCTAAATATGAGACATACTAAATATGAAAGTCTCAAGAAATGAAAGCTACTAAACATGAAAACCTCCATATTTAGGACTGACTAAATATGAAGGATAATGAAAAAAGAAAGTTAAGGTTTAGGATAAGGGTTAAAATCAGATCTTGTCAGGTTTAGTCATTGGGTCATTTTAGGTTCAGGTCAGGTCAGTCTCGAGTTTAGCTCATTTCGGGTTCAAGTCAATTCAGGCTCGGGTCATTTCAAGTTCGGGTATTTCAGGTTTGGGTCATTTGGGTTTGGATTTTCTCATGTTTCATTTTAATCGGATTCGGGTTCAGATCGGATTGGGTATAATCGAGTTCAGGTCATTAACTTTTTTTGTCAAATCGGGTTAGGACGGATTTAGATTCAGATGAATTGGGTCAGGTTATCAGGTTGGGTCAGATTTTGGCATCCCAACTTGGAACATTGGTTGGGATTTGACAATTCTCATTTATTTCTGAGAGTTCTCGTTACAAGGATCTAAGATCAAAGGTTCAATTTATAGTGTGGAAGAGGTTAGAGCTTACTTTTTCTTTTCCCTTGTTTTGTTTTAGCAATAGATCTAAAATCTTTTTCAGTTGTTTTCATAAATATAATAAGTGACTCTTGCACGTACGTGTTTGTATTTTCTTTTGCAATAGGACATAATTAATCTAATAAGTGTTTGCACGTGTCTGACCAAAGGTTTGACTTTTAGCTAGAGTTGTGATTTTGGGCTAATATTTTGTGTGCAAATATGAAAACAGGATAGACAAATGTTAGAATATTGAAAAGCTGATGTACAAGGCTGGACTAGCATTTTTGTTAGTTAACCAAGTTATTGCAAGTTTTGTGTGAAAGCCACAGGTTTGGGAGCTAAATTTTGATGTTTTGCATGGAAAGCCAAATCTATTTAGCAAACAATCCGGCATCATATTTCAATTTGTCTGTAACTTTTTAATCAAAACTTTAACATGGCAGCACAAGAGCGTGGGAAGAAAGCAAAGCAATTTACAAGGCTGGACTAGCATTTTTGTTAGTTAACCATGTTACTTGCTTCATGGGAGTACTTCATTCTTACTTGATAATGTTATGTATATATTGTTCTACAGGTTCTTGATGACATTGGGCAAGACAAGAGATTAGGAATTGTGAAATTGCCTTGAATGAGCTAGAAGTAGAATTGGATAGGAAATTAATTTGAGACTTTTATCCGCACTCGACACGATTGTAATCCTTCTAGTTTTTTTTTCGGTTATTCATCATTTCTTGAACTTGCTTGTTTGTTGATTGTTGAACTTGGACACATGTTGTTGTCCATATGCTTAGTTGGACTTGACTTTGTAAGTTGTATGGACCTTTTTTTTATTTGTTACGAAAGTTCTAATAGGTTATTACTTGAATTAAGCTCGAACTTCAAACTAAGCTTTGTGCCTATTGAGCAACTTGATTATGTAAACATCATAGGTATCGTTGGTCAAGAACGTGATGAGTATTACTTTGGTGGCAAATTTTCTTCTTTGAGAAAATGTAGGCTCAAAATGAATGTCCATTGCAATCCGAAATAGCCTTCCACGAATCTGCTTTAGCAAATAATGTTTGTTCCACCAACAATCATTCAAAACAATATTATTCATAAAACTTGATGCATGAATGAATTATCAAAAATCCATACCGACGAAGATCTCTCAATTCTCTTTGGTGCATCTATTGCAACAAATTGAAATGAATCATTTTTAGTCTATAGAACTTTATCAATTTGCTTAAAAGGCACCCTAAATTTGGCACAGTGACAATTTTGTCACGTATAGACTGTAGAGCATTATCCTTTTTGACCACACATTCATTAGTTGACTAACCAGTAAAATTATGTGTTTAGCCACTAAGATTCTTAGTTCATTTCTTTTATACCATACACTTTACCATCTAATAATCCAGGCTCTGTCCTTATTTTGTACCACCATATCTTAGAACCCTAAAAATTTCTCTTTGTTGCTATGCACCTCCAAACATCACAATGGCAGATCCATGATTTTTACAAACGAGGTTTGCGTATATATATATTGAAGCTTATAAATTTACATGTAATATAATGATTAAAAAAATTATAGAGGAAAATCTAAAAATTTTTTGATTTAGCTTTTATTTTTTCTTCCCTTGATTGTCTTGCTGTAATGAAACTTGGAAAAGATAAACAAGATGTTCATGTTATGTAGAACATAAGGGAAAAAAGTTTCATTTTAGCTCGTAAACTTATATATTTTTTTTCATTTAGCTTATTGACTTTATCTTATGTTTAACTAACTAGTTAATTTTCTCATATGTCTGAAAAGAAAAGAGAATGACAAAAACAATTCAAATCCTAGATGGCAAAATGTGTGAAAGTTTAAGGGTCAATATAGGATTTGAGTTATTCTAATTATTGGCAGAGGTAAAGGAGGCTGATCCATTTTTTATTAAGGTGAAAAGAGTATATTATTTTGTTACTATAAATATTATTAAAATTATAGGGTCAACTAAAAAGATAAAAAAGGGTTCAATTATTAAATTTTATATCCTTTATTAACATTTTTCTAAAAAAGGAGTCCATCGGCCCCAATATTTGAAATTAGATATGTCACTGAGACACCACCGTTGCCTTAGGGTTGATCTTGCCGCGATCGTTGCTCCTGGCAGGCCGTCTTCACCCCACCGCATCACAAGCCACAATGCTCGGGCATGGCCTCCTCGATCCGTCTCTCTAAAATCAGATTACTGCCATCATGATTACCAAGTCCCCATCTTCCAATCTCGCCAAAATCATCGCTACCTCGTCTTCTCCAACCCCTACCTCTGTTGCATCCTTGTCGACATGACCACCTCCGAGCCCTCCCTCGTAGAGAAATTCTTCTTTCCAACCATTCTGCACTTTCTTCCTCCCCCCACACTTCCTCACTCTCTTTCCACCATATTCCGTCCACTAGCCGCACCCACCACTCTACCATTTAAATGGGTCCCAACCCGAAGGCAATGGTGTCCTCTCAACAGGAGTTATTTATTGCAAAAAAGAAAAAAAGGAATTATATTTTGTAAAAATTAAATAGAATAATGACTTTTAAATGATATTCCCTCCGTCCCATTTTCTTTTTTTCATTTGATTTTTTTTGACTAGTTTGACTTGAATTTATTCATATTATTATTTGTTAGAAAAAAAATTAAAAAAAAATATATTTAGAAAATATATATTGGTCTTGATTTATCATTCATATATAATGATTTTTTATTTATATTTTAAAATATTAAAAATAAAAAATAATAGATTAATTGCTGAAAAATGAATGATGCAAAGAATTTGAGACAGATAGAGTATTGATTATAAAAAGAATTAAAACTAATTTTGTAACTGGTTATATATATTTTTTTGAATTGGTTATATTACTTGAAAATAATATAGCATTATTTATCTTTTTTTTAGTGAGAATTTTTTTCTCAAACTTCTTTATATTTGTATTAATTTTTTTATAATTTTGAAACTTTTAATAGGCTTGAGCTCAATTCTCATTAAGTACTTCAAGTAAATAGTTTTGTCATTTAATGACTAAGAGTTTAAATGCTTACAATTATGTTACTAATTGTTGGAAATCTAACAAAGTTAACGTCAAGTTGTCTAAGTTAATGTGTTAAAGGGTTTTGTTGCATGACATAAAAAATCCAGGAAAAAAAATATCTGAGTTAATATAATTTGATGGACCAAAAGTGATCTAGGCCTATATTGATCTTTGTAATAAGGAATGTGAAGAGATTTGCTAACACGCTCCTTCAAAGGAAAGCTTAAATGTGGCGCAAGAGCTTCCAATTTCTTCCTTGAAAAAAGGTAGGCATCCTCCAATGCGTTTCCCCTTTGGGTTCTTAGATGTGTTGCTTCTCCAATTCACAATTTATGTTCAAGAATCTTTTGACGTCTGATTATTTTTGCATGGAAAACGAATAGTTAGTGATTTTATTACAATTATTAATTTTAAAGTCATTTATAATCGATTGTTTTGATACCAAACAAAGTGGACTAGCCGGTTTGTGATGAAATAGTGAGTTATTTAATGAATTATTTTTATTTTAGAGATTATTTACTTAATTTATATATCAATTGAAACCAAACACTTTAGTAAATAGAAAAGTTATTTTAAAATATTTTTTTTAAAAAAATATTTTTATTTATTTTTCTTTTATTGGCCTAGATACAAAAAAAGTTCATAAAACTTAATTATTTTGTGAAAAAATTTATTTAAGTGGTTGTTAGGTGGATAAAGTATATGTAAAAGGGACAATTTTGCTACTAAAATTTACGAGAGATGCCACTAAACTTTTTTGGGGAAAATTTACCATTAATATTTTCAAAAAGTATAAATTTGTCATCAATATTTTTAAATAGGGAAATATTAACAATTATGATACTTGATGGTGAGAATACTTTACTAAAATAACAAATATTCTATTACTAAAATGAGAAAATTTTCCCAATTTTTTGCTAGAGAGTTGTTCGCACAGCACAACATGTTCACCTGTGCCTCCATGTCTCATCCATGTCAATAAAAAAACTGGCACATAATCGGTTTGTTAACATTCCTTAACATATCTTTAACGGCAATGACTAATATACCCACAATGAAAACATTAATAACAAATTTACCCACAAAAAAATTTAGTCCTGTTTTGCCAAAAGTATAAGCTATCAAATGAAATTGATTCAAGAAAAAAAAATAAGTAAAATGAAAATAGTATATTAAATAATGAGTTACTTAAACTCAAATAAATGGATACAAAATGCAATTCCTTGTGTTAATAAGATATACATATTTTCAGAATAATCAATCAAATGATTGAAAAATATAGTCACCTAGGCATGTAATTGTCTGGGAAGAACACATACCATGTTTGCTGGTGTGCGATAATTGGTGTTTTCCCACAGTTGTTTTTCCCCATGCAAATCTGCGACCAAGATTAATGTTCGAAGTGAATTCACCACCTGACATTAAAGTTGCTGATGTGGAAAATGTAGAAATAGGTGAAATTCACAATTTTCCATCCTAAGATTTGTTTGCCCCAAAACCGTAGCCTCAAAAAATTTTAAAGCTTCGTATTCTTACCATCTACACCATGTCTAGCCTACAAGTATCATAATTCTAAACTACTACTTGTTCATCAGTTCTGCTGCTCCGTCTCCGCCCCTGCTATCCATCTAAAGTTTACCACCTACTAAGTCAATGGAAAAGAAAGAGAAAAATTTTTAGGGTTTGTTTACAGTTATCTCCCTGAACTTTAGGTGATATTATATTTACCTTCCTGAGGTTTAAAAATATACACTTACCTTACTATTTTTTTAATGTCGTCAGTCAGTCAGTCAGCCGTTAATCAAAATTGCACTCAGCCTTCTTGAATTTAGTTGGTTAATTTACAATTATACCCAAAACTTTAGAAATCTACAATTTTCAAAAATTGCCCTTCCCCTCCTTGTCTTTCTTCCATTCTCATCCGCCTTCACATCGACCCACCCATCTCTTCGCTTCCTCATCTCCTTATGTGACTTCTTATTCTACTCCAATACGCTCTCCTTTAACCCTTTTGCCAGCGTTCCTCAAGCTCTTGACGGTGACCTTGCAATTTTTACATTGAAACTCATCCAGTTCAAGGCCACTGACTTGAGATCCCTCATCTCCACTCTCATCGTCAGCGCCACCTAATCACTGACTGTGGGATACTCTAGACATGTTGAGACTACAACAGTTACTCCACCTTTCAGTTTTTGGCTGCCAACAATGAGTTCAACTCTGATTTCTATAATGACGCTATGGAGGATGTTAATGCAGTGGCTTACGCCATCTGGAAATGCAAATATGAAGCCCAGGGGTTGACCTTGGTCGAGCTAAACTCTGCCTTTCTCAAGCTTTGTGAAACTTGTGTTTCTTCTGCCAAGTTTTTCAGTCTTGAAGATTTGAATTTACTTTTTGAATAAGAACTATAGAAGTCATCTATGCAAGTCCTATCAGAAAGAAATCTATTCATATATAAAAGTAATAATGATATCCATATAAAAAACTGTAAATTTCATCAAATTGTTTAGAAGTTTGCAAAACACTCCTGCCCATATTAGTAGAAAATATCATATGAGCCTTTAATTATTTGAATTTAATTATTAGAGATAAATTTTTTATTTAATTTTTTATTTCTTCCATCCTATCCTAATTATCAACAATATAATATTTAGTTTCAATTATTTACCTCTAATTTCGAATAGAGTCTAAGGAGTCAAATATTTTATTTGTCTTCAATGTATATTAATTAGTGACAAATATAATATATGCTTCTAAGTTTTTGTCTCAAATTTTGAATATAAGTATTGGAGATAAATGCACTATTTGCCTAGTTATTTTTGTTTCAAAGGCTTGTTCCTCATGTAGTGAATTGAAAATAAAATAAAAAGAAAAAATTAAAATGAGAAATGTTGGAAAACAATTTATTTTGAAAGGATGAGGTAAAACAACATTGGTACATGTTTGACAATGATTCTGACAAATGAGTTATTAATAATTATTTTGATATATATAGAGTATTCACTCAACTTGAATAATATCAATTGAAACTTTATATTTAAAAAGGTTGACAAAGTTTTTTTTAACACTTTTTGAAAAATCTTGGTATTTTCTCTTAATTTTTTATTTGTCTTAGTTGGCTACAAAAAAATTATTTTCTAAAAACATTATCCAAGCTATTATTAATTAGATATTTAAATGATATAATTTTTGATAAAAAATTAATTGAAGTGGCTGGATGCATTGAAACGTTGGCTTTCTTTTTTTTTTTTTTTTAATTTGCGTCGATCCACGGAAAGACATGTGTGGCGAATTTAGGTGAGCTGAATGGGTCGAGACGGGGAGGACAAGTGACTTTAGGGACAAGGTCGGGGAAGGAGGCAATGGAGCAAGAAAGCGGGGTTGTAAGGAGATGGATGATGTTAAAATGGCAGTAGCGAGTAATAGAAGCCAAGAGACGAGAAAAGGAATGACAATCTTGAAAAATTGTAGATTTCAAAAGTTTTGTTTATAATTGTAAACTAGACTAAATTTAAGGTGACTGACTGTAATTTTTACTGACGATGTTAAAAAATAGGAGGTATGTGTATATTTTCAAATCTCAAAAAAGAAAGTGTAATATCACTTAAAGTTTAAGGGGTAACTGTCAAAAACCCAAATTTCTAATTATGAGTTCACTCCCTCTTTTATTTTTCTAACAATCTCATCACCCCAGCCCAATGCTCAAACGTTATTGCTATTCACTGAAAGATCTTTGCCCACCATTACAAAAGGCCCAGTTCACCGCTTGGAACATCAAGTTCCTTCCACCAATTATCGTTCGAAAGCATATAATTCACAAAACTTGATGCATGAAAACATATTCTTTGATGATGAGTTATAAAAAATCCATACCAAGAAAGATCTCTCAATTTTCAAATAGAGCAAATGGAATGTCATGACAATAACAATATTAATATTATCATCTTCAAAGTTCATGTTTTCATATTCTCTTGTCATTACATTATTTGAGATTTGAGAGGTCAAATTTATTTATGCAAACAGTTATCCCATCATTAGTATTTTCTTTATCTATATCCACATTTATAAAGATTTGATAACAAAGGTTATCGAAGTCATAGTGAACGAGAACAATTAAGCAACATAGAGAACCCTAAAAAAAAAAATTAGAGATGATTTTTATTTTATTTTTCAATCATTTTTACATTTTCTTTTATTTTAACTCTAACTGTGTTGAGTTTGATTATATAATGAATGAGTTGAGTAATAGATTTCCATGTCTTCAGTTTGCTATCATTTTTAGCACAAATTCAATTAATCCAGCCTAATAATGTAGAAACATAAAATCTTAAAGGTTCTAAGTTTCTAAGACTAAATTTGAGGCTCTATGATGTGTAATTTTCTATCCACGTTGGTCAAAAGTTGAGGCAATGGTCCACCTGATGAGCTTCGGGCCGTGGCATTGGGTTGTGTGGTTAATTTTGCTCCTGAATGCTCGTTTCTGCTTGACCCAAGCCCATCAGGCTTTATTTAGCTCGTAGGTTCTGATTAATGGCCATCTAAACGGAGCTGTAAGCAATTTTTGCAGTAATTGTTTTGTTTCGCTCTTCTTCTCCGCCCATGTACATGACTTGAGTCGTTCCTCCGCGACACCGAGAACCGAGTGGGACAAAAAAAAATGATTTGTGTTTTTTTTTCAGTAATTTTTATTTTTTATTTTAATTTTAAAGGTGTTGAATTTGATTGTGTAAAGATCAAGTTAAGTACTAAATTTATGTATTTTTTGCTTGCTATCACTTTTTTAAAACAAGTTCGGTAAACCTAGCTTAATAATGTAAAAATATAAAATCTTAAAGCTTCTAAGTTTCTAAGACTAAATTTGATAATCTACCCATTCCTACATATATGTAAGTTCCTATTAAAAGTTGAAACAATTTTTGTTTCTAGAATTGTAGAAACATATGCTCTTAAGGCTCAACTCTAGGCTTTAATATCTATGGATAGAACTATAAAACACAATTTAGTGATTTAAATATGAACATCACCAAAGCTTAACAGTAGGAAAACTTAAAATAACCTCTTTGGGGTTTAGCCTAACCAACACATTTCCCCTTTGTTTTTTAAAACTTATACTTTACCCTCTACTTCTTTTATATTATTTGACAACAACTTCTAAAAAATATACTTTAAATTATACGATAGTCATCTTACATTTATTTCAATTTTTCTAATATCTTTCATTGACAATAGATATTTTAAATTATTTTTTTCTTCTCTATAAATGTATTTTCAGTTATGTAAATGCAAATCAATATTTGTTAGATGTCAATTAATTATGAAAGAAATATAAAAGATATTGAAATTACTAGAATATAGTTACTAGACAGTTTAAATTAGAATTTAAAAAATTGTTGTCACGCAGTGCAAATTGTAGGTTTTTGAAGATAATGAGTTATTGAATAATGAGAATAATATATTAAATAATGAGTTATTTAAACTTGGAAAAATGGATCCAAAATGCAATTCTTAACACAAGATATACTTATTTTTAGAATAATCAATCAAATGATTGAAAAAATGTAGTCACCTAAGCATTTAATTTGTTTGGGAAGAAGAATAAATACACCACTCATGTTTGCCTTCTGCGGCAATTTTGCTACAATTTTTTTTTCCCAACGCAAATCTGCAACCAACACTATTTTCAAATTGAATTTACCACCTCGCATTAAAATTGCTGATGTTGAAAATGTAGAAATAGGTGAGAATCACATTTATCTATCCCAAGATTTATTTGCTCCAAACCATAGTCTCAAAAAGCTTTTGAACTTCTTATTCTAACCATCTTTTTCATCACGTCTAACTTATAAGTACCATACTCTAGACCTGCTGCTTGTTCACCAATTTTGCTTCTCTGTCTCGACTCACACTATCGATCTAAGGTCTACCACCTACTAATGATGCCAATAGAAGAAAGAAAAATGTTTAATCACGAGCCCACTCCCTCACCTATTCATTGAAAGATCCACCATTACAAAAGACCTAGTTCATCGCTTGGAACATCAAGTTCCTTTCACCAACTACCATTCAAAACCATATTATTCACAACACCTGATGCGTGAAAACATATTGAGATAATTACAATTTTGCCCCTAAAGTTTAGGTAAAATTACATTTTGCTTCCTCTTGTTTGAGAAATATACACTTTGCCCCCTCCTTTTTAATACAATCTGACAGTAACTTCTAAAATCTTAGTTTAAACATTATGGTAGCCATTTTCTAATAATTTGAATTTGTATGATTTTTTTTTACAATTAATGGATATTTTAGATTATCAATTTTTTCTTTCTGCATTTCTTTCGGTTTTTAAAACAGTATTTTTTAAATATCAATAAATTATTAAAAAATACTATATAGATTGAAACTGCTTTAAGATAAAAACCGTATAGTCTAAACTAAGATTTCATAAGTTGCTGTTAGACTGCATTAAAAATGTATGAGATAAAGTGTATATTTTTTAAACAAGAATAGAAAAGTGTAATTTCAACTATACCTTAGGGGGTAAATTGTAATTAGGAAAAACCTATTCTTTGATGATAAGTTATAAAAAAAAAACCATAGTAAGGAAGATCTCTCAATTTTTAATGGGATATATGGAATATCATGACAATGATAATATTTTATTCATCTATATCCATATCTACAAAAATTTTATAACCTAGGTTAACAAAGTCATGATGAAGAAGAACAATCAAGTGGCACTGAAAGTTAAGATGATTTGTGCTTTATTTTTATACTATCTTTAAATTTTTATTTTTATTTTAACTTTAAAGGGTTTGAGTTTGATTATATAAATATTAAGTTGAGTACTAAATTCATGTATTTTTGACTTGTTATCACTTTCTTAGGACAATTTCCATAAATATAACCTAGTAATGTAGAAATATAAAATTTTAAAGTTTCTAAAAATAAAGTAAAAAATTTACCTGTTTCTACCTATATATAAATTACTAAGACTTGAAACATTTTCTGTTTTGTAGAAACATAAGTTTTTAAAACTCAACTTTAGACTTTAATAACCATGGATAGAACTATAAAAACAGAATTTAGGGATTTAAATATGAATACTAGCGAAGCTAAAAATTAGGAAAACTTACGATAACCCCTTGGCATTTAGCTAAACCTTCACATTTTCCCCTTGATTTTTGAAAACATGCATTTTTCCATTTGCTTCTTTTATACTATTTGACAACAACTTCTAAAAATATAATTTAAATTGTACGATTGTCATCTTTCAATAATTTCAATATCCCTAATATTTTTTATAGTTTAATAAATATTTTACATTATTAATTTTTATTGTATATAAATGCATTTCTTACCTTGTAAATGTAAATTAAATATTTTTTAAATGTCAATTATCCATTAAAAAATATAAAAAACATTGGAATTATTGGAACATAGTTACCAGATAGTTTAAATTATGATTTCAGAAATTGTTGTTAGATATTATAAAGTGTAAGCTTTTTAAAATAAACAAAAAACATAAAGTGTAGATTAAGTTAAACCACATAGAATTTGTGTACTTTAAGTTAAACCACATAGAATTTGTGTACTTTCCCTTTAAAATTCATACATGGGTCAAAAAAATCTAAGTCCTATTTTGGTGTTGAGGTAGTGATCCACCTGATTAGCGTCGGGCCGTGGCATTGGATTGTGTTGGTTAATCTTGCTCCTCAGTCGCAGGTGATAATGCCCAGCTAAACGGAGCTGTTAGCAATTTTGTAGTAATTGTTTCGTTCATCTTGTCCGCCCAGGTGCCCTGCCCCACTCACCGTCGTTCTTCCGGACCCTCTAGCATAGTAATTATAGAATTCATTCATTTTAGTTTAAGTAAACTAATTTATTTTTATTTTTATATTTTTTCACCTGAAACTAATTTTATCTAAAAATTAATATTATATAGATTCAATAATCCATTTAAAATTAAATTTATATGATATTATTAAATTTTTATAAATTTTTTAATGTCTAAAACTAGAAAAATGCACAAAATTTTAGTAAAGTTATAAAAATTGTATTTTTAATTTATTATTGCACCTAAATAATGTCAAATTTTAATTAAAATTAGTTGTGGGTAAAAAAGATATAAGAATAATAAATCATTTGGAATTCAGTTGACTTAAGTTAAAACGAACCAGGTGTTAATGGCCCTCCACATTCCCTACACAATGTCATAGACAGGTTAGTTTGATTGACTTTTAGGTTCTAAAAAAGTTGACATTCTCATTCTCTTAATTACAGTAATTGTATATAATAATATACTATTTCTTTATGCATTTATAACGACACTTTGGAATACAAAAAAAATTAAAGTTGTTCGAAATTCGGTTACACATGAGAAAAGAATACTATTCCCAACACCCCACGCTATTTGAACATACTCGTTCAATTTCTAGAAATGGTCAATATTTCAAAAAGAAAAAATACTTGTTCAATTTCTTTCTATTTTGAAACATACTATTCCCCACATCCCACACTATGTGAACTATTAATCATTTTGAGTCATTTCAAATCATTACATCATTTTCGTTCTCACTAAACTACTTTATCATACTACACTTGGAAGATGTATATGGTTCAAGGATTCTCAAAATACTTAGAAAGTGAGATTGTAGAAAAACAACATTCACAAAAAACAAGAATCCATAAAGTATAATTCTAACTTTCCCATGTTAGGTTCACATCTCATAAAAGGAGATCTTAACTTTCCCATGTTTGATTGAGATATCTTGCATCTCTGTTGACACCCAATTTCGTCCGACCATAAAAAATTTTAAAAGAAATTAAATAAAAAAAATTATTATTTTTATTATTATTATTATTACTAAAAATTTTAATTAGTTTAAAATACATTTTTTTTTGTGAAGATTTGATTTAAAATGATATATGTGTGTATTTGAAAGAAAAAAAGAAAACTCCAAAAAAATGGCAAAATTTAAAAGTTTGAGGTAAAAATGACAACATTAAGAAGTTTCGGGAAAAATTGACAAATTCTGAAAGTTCTAGGAGCATTTGGTAGTTTGTCACATAAAATTTTGAGCCTGCCGACGTTCTGGCGCAAATTGACAGAAAACGACAAAATTGTCAAAATCAGAAGCTTCAGGAACTTATCCAGAGGCTGAGAGACGTAAAGGACTAAAATTGTCATTTTACCAATTTTAAAGATAAGTTTGAAATTTTTTATTAATTTATCCATCAACAGTTCAGCCAAACTTCCTCTATAAATAGCCCCCAAATTTTGTGCTGAACACACAAAAAAATAGACAGAAAGCTTAGAGCTCCGTTTTAGAAAAAATAAAAATTACAGACTTAGTCCCTGGCCCTCTTTCCTTTTCCCAGAAAGTCCCAAAAGTTTCTATTCTGACGTATAGACTATCTTCTTCTTCCGTTTTTTTTCTGTTTCTTCCTTCTCCTTCGCTGCCCGTCGCTCCACGCCGTCCCGCCGCCGCTCATCGCTCCCCCACGCTGCCGTCGCGCCGTCCCCACCTGCCCCTGGCCGCGCTGCCGCCCCGCCGCCAGCTGCCTCTCCTTCCCCCCCTGCGCGCGCGTCTGTTTCTCACGTTCCCAGCAAAATTCAAAATTAAAACTAAAGGGTACAACCCTTGTTTTGTCCTCTATTTTTTTTATTTCTTTCACTTTGGTCACTAACCTTTTATTTTGTTCTTGCAGAATTAATTCCTAACTATTTTAATTTTTACTTGTTTTACTTATTTGTTATTATTACTAACCCTTTTTTTTTTGTTATTAACTTACTAACAACTAACTTTTAATATTATTATTGTTACTAACCTTTTAATTTTTGCATTATTACTAACTTTTATAATTGTTGTTAACAATTAATTAACTTTTTATTATTTTTGTTAATTAATTAATTAACTTGGCTAACTTTTATTGTTGTTAATTAATTAATTTAATTAACTTGGCTAACTTTTATTGTTGTTAATTAATTAATTTAATTAACTTGACTAACTTTTTATTATTGTTGTTAATTAATTAATTTAATTAACTTGACTAACTTTTTATTATTGTTGTTAATTAATTAATTTAATTAGCTTGACTAACTTTTTATTATTGTTGTTAATCAATTAATTTAATTAACTTGACTAACTTTTTATTATTATTGTTAATCAATTAATTTAATTAAACTTGGCTAATTTTTATTATTGTTGTTAATTAATTTAATTAACTTTGCTAACCTTTATTATTATTTATTTTTAAAGTGGATGGCCAAAAAGCCCCACTTTATTATTATTAATTTTCCTTTATATAATTTTTTTTAATTTAATTCACCTTTACCCTTACTTAAATAAATAAATGAAAATTAAAAGAAGATTATTTTTTAAGCCTAATAAAAATAATTTTTTAAAAAGCCAATTATTTTTATTTTTCTTTTATAAATTGAATAATTATTTAAATAATAAATAACTTTCACTAAAAAAAAAACTAAAAGAAAGATAAGAAAAAGATAAGAAAGATAAGAAAAAGATAAAAAAAGAAAAGAAAGAAAGAAAAGAAAGAAAAGAAAGAAAAGAAAAAGAAAAGATAAAAAAAGAAAAGAAAGAAAGAAAAGAAAGAAAAGAAAAAGAAAAGAAAAGAAAAGAAAGAAAAGAAAGGAAAAATAAAACTAAAAGAAAGATAAAATCAAAAAGAAAGAAAAGAAAGAAAGAAAAGAAAGAAAAGAAAAGAAAGTGTAAAGAATAAAAAATAAATTTTTTAGATTATTAATAAATCTAAAAACAAAAGACTTACAAATTAGTAATAATAAATTCCATAAAAATAATAATTATATAACTAACAATTAATTAAAGTAATTTCCATATCCGGATGATCCAGCAGGATTTACGGTTTGGAAAATATCAAACTTTCAAAATAAATAAATTAAATAAAAAGATAAAAATCCATATTTTTACGATATGGATTAAAATTTTCACCAAATTCCGTGTCCAAATGACTCGGCAGAGTCCATGGTTCGGAATAAAAATCTTCCGTGTCCAAATGACTCGGCAGAGTCCATGGTTCGGAAGTATAAAATTCTATACAAATTAATTACCAAAAATCCACATCCGATTAATTCAGTTAAAAATTCTAGATTGAAAATTAACTGAAATTTATTTAAAAGCAAAGCGAAACAAAATTAAAATCAACTAAGGTGCCAATTTTTGGGTGTTTTAACAAAGTTGTTTTAACGTAACCGTACTCCCGAACCCCCGAACTCTCGTAGACCAATATTTAAGGTGACCAATCGACCTAGGTAAACTGATTGGTGGCGACTCCCGAAAACCCGACGTTGCCACAGCTTGGCGACTCCACTGGGGACTCCACGTTAGTGAGTCGAGCCTAAAATTGATTTGTTTTGATTTACTTTGCTTATTATGTGGATTTATATGTTATATTTACTTATTCTAAACATGCATAATGCATTCACAATATGAAGCTCTATACCCGAGCTTTCTCAAATCGAACACAATTCTTTCTAAGCGGAATTGGTGTTGTTGTCCTTGTGAGGCCATGGTCTCCAAGCCTTCACCGGTTTCAAAGTAGCAAAGTAGTGTATTGCCTCCTGAGACGGTTAGTCTCTGCATGGGCCCACGAAAAGCTATGACTCGAATTAATCCATTCCTTACATTAACCCTAGAGGGTAAGGAATCGGGCCATCACTATAATTTAGTGACGGGATTCGGGAACTATCCCTTGCCTTTTTTATAAGCCACCTTATGCATATAGAACTCCCCACTTAACCATAGAACTGACCATAGAATTTCTACCATTTTACCAACGCCATAAGCACGTCCTTGTTATGCTATGTTGTTGCTCTACACTTTTATTTTCTTCGTGTCTTATATTTATGGTTTTAATTCATTTTTCCATAATACTTCATGAGTTGTTAATTGCTATTTAACTTATTAATAACCTTATCTTTCTTGTGCAATTATTCTTCATGCATTAAAACCACGCATCAAATTATGCTAACTTTTTGGTCTTTATAATGAGAACTAAAAGTTTTGAAGTTCCACGATAGTGGATAATCAAATTCACTCATCGCATACATCCATTACATTAATCACGTGCATACAAAGTTTGATAAAAATATAATCTCATTGCATACATCCATTACATTAATCACGTGCATATAAAGTCTGATAAAAACATAATCTCATTGCATACATCCATTACATTAATCACGTGCATATAAAGTCTGATAAAAACATAATCTCATTGCATACATCCATTACATTAATCACGTGCATATAAAGTCTGATAAAAACATAATCTCGTTGCATACATCCATTACATCAATCATGTGCATACAAAGTCTGATAAAAACATAATCTCATTTTTCCTACATGCATCCATTGCATCAATCACATACACATAGGATCTAATAAAATATATCTTACTTTTAAAAGGATAAAATTGGACCTCGACACTGATATTCAACTCGGCTCCAAATAAGATTAATGGCAGAACAAATCGAAGGACGTCTCATAAAGATAGAGTCCAAGATAGAAAGTATGGCCGAACAAATGAGACAATTGATCGAGCTAATCAAGGCGAAAGCAATTCAAGAAGCACAAGTTCAGCCACCCATGACAGAAAGAGAAATGGTCACTTTGTTTGTCCAGACACTGAAGTACCTATATTATGACGAACTCATTGGCAATTCGGCAACTAATTTTTCTAACATTGTCATGTCTGGAGAAAGAATCGAGCATGAGATTAGGACTGGGAATATTGCTGAATCCTTTAATAATCCTATGAAAAGAGGAGGACCATCCAGAAGAAAAGATGACGAAGTACAACAAATAGGACGCGGAAGAAGGATTCCCCTCGTGGATACTGTGGCTATCGGACCTCGCCTATCCTATTTTGCCAATGGACCCGATAATTACCTTCCAAATAGGCCCAATGATTATCCTCTGAATAGGCCCAATAATTATCTTCCAAATAGGCCCAACAATTATCCTTTTAACAGACCTAATCAGTCATGGCCACCTGCTCCTACTCCTCCAGTACCTGCACCAAGACCAAGAGAAGTTTTCACACCAATTTCCATGACTTATACTGAGTTATACCCAAAACTCATCGAAAGACAATTTATCCGTCCAATTCCTACAAAGCCATTCAAACCCCCATATCCAAGGTGGTATGACCCTAACATTACCTGCCCATATCATGATGGCGTTCCAGGCCATGGCTTGGAAAACTGCATGGCATTGAAGCGTATAGTTCAACAATTAATCGAGTCAAAGTGGTTGGACTTTTCCGATGAACCGAACGTCACTCACAATCCATTGCCGCCTCATCAAGAAAAACCAGTCAATATGATAGAAGAACACCGGCTGATGAAAAAGTCAGTCAATGATATCATAACCCCTCTTAAGCATGTATATTCATGCCTTGTGAAAGAAGGGATTATCATGGGAAAGCCTTCTTTTGGACATGAAGAAGTTGAAGATGAGGAATGGTGCAACTTTCATGACAGTAAGAGTCATTCTATCCAAGAATGCTCAGAATTCCGTAAGAATTTGCAAAGACTCATAGACTCATCCCAACTTATCGTTTTTATGATGATGTGAATGTGATCATTAAAGAACAAGAAGTCAATGCTATACCAATCTCAAAACCTACTCTTAAGCCGTCAAGTCCCGAGGCCATTCCTCTACAAATCAAACAAAACCGAGGTCAAGCTGCTAGGCCCGATGTGATTGGTAATTGAAAGTGAAGATTTTGAGCTGGAATTACATTGATTTTGGAAGGGCTCCAAGTCAGATCTGACCTAACAGTCCGCATACATTTTCGAATGACAGGGAATCCTTTGAATAAACTTGTATCTTTGAAAGCTTGCAAAAGTAATCTAATAGTAAAACTCTCCTAGATTTAGTCCAGAATCTAGGGTGTAGTCTTTGTTAAATGGACACCTGCTATTCTTTTTCTGGTACAACAAAAAGATGTGATGCGTGCATTCTACTACTTTCCATTTTTACACTCTTTGCTATTATACTATCCATTATTGCCATCACACTTTACTTTTCGACAACCGGTAATTCTTTTTGTTCTCTAACAAAAAGATGTTGCGTGTGCATTCTACCACTTTTTAATCTCATTATTACTTCTACACATTCTACCAATTTTTACCAAAAATTCAATTATTACACCTATACATTCTACCACTTCTTACCAAAAATTCCGTTTTTACATCCATCTCTCACTCCTTTCCATTATACTATCCATTATTGCTATCATACTTTGCTTTCTAAATGATACTACTCGTGGGTGAAATAAAAAGTTAAGGGAAATTTGATAGTAATGATCTTGAAAGTGCTGCCAAATCTAGTAAGAAGGATTTCATATGTTGCACCTCAACCCTAAAAAAGAATTCACAGTGGTTATCAACATCCTTGCAAGAAGTTTGGGGTTAGTTTCCAAACAAGGTAGCTCTCATATTAAATGACTTCAGTGGCTTCCCAATTCTCATAAATGCTAAAAAAAAAAAAAAAAAAGGTTCTCAGTTTTCCGCAACACAAACTCCGAAAAGAAAAAGTTCATCCCTTCCATAAAAAAGCCATTAAAGGGAAAATCCAAAAAAAAAAGAGAGACTGAGAAGCAAATAAAGCCACTTGAGTCATCTCACTTCAAGAGGGCTATGATCTCGGTTCTCCATAACACAAACTCCAAAAAAAAAAAGGGAAAAAGTTCATCCCTTCCATCAAAAAGCCAACAAGGGAAAATTCAAAACAAAAAAAAAAGAGAGACTGAGAGCAAACACAAGCAAGTAAGGCCACTTGAATCATCTCATTTCAAGAAGGCTATGATCTCAGTTCTCTGTAACAAAAACTCCGAAAAGGAAAAAGTTCATCCCTTCCATCAAAAAGCCAACAAGGGAAAATTCAAAACCAAAAAGAACTGAGAACAAGCACGAGCAAGCAAGGCCACTTGAGTCATCTCACTTCAAGAAAGTTATCAAATATGTCATCACCATAGCTCACACAAAAAAAAAAAAAAGGAACAAAAAAAAAACAAAACAAAAAAAAAACAAAACAAAAAAAAAGAAAGGGAAACAAAAACAAAAACAAAAAAAAAAAAGAAAGGAAAAAAAGGGCTCAAACTAGAGCAAAAGAAAAAAAAAGAAAACAAGTGAGCTATGGATTCTAAACTGAAAACCTGCAAAGGCGGTCTAGAAGACAAAAGCAACTTTCAAGCCAAGCATACATAAAGACCACGATAGTTGGGGGGGCAACAGATGAGGTTTAACTTTCTGGAAAGAGTGGCAAGTTTGAGGTCATCACTATTGAGTTTTTCATCATAATCAAATTTGCTCACGAGTAGTATTAAAAGACCCTTCTTTCAAACCACTTAAACTTAACTTTCCTCAGACTTATCATCCTCATTCAGCTAAAAGACTATCATTGTGAAACATGTTTCTACCTTATTTAATACTGCTCACGAGTAGTATTAAAAGACCATTCTTTCACACCACTTAAACTTAACTTTCCTCATACCTAACATCCTCATTCAGTCAAAAGACTATCATTGTGAATCATGTTTCTACCTTATTTAATGCTGCTCATGAGTAGTATTAAAAGACCCTTTTTTCACACCACTCAAACTTAACTTTACTTAGACCTAATATTTACCTCTTAATATTATTCTCATTCAGCTAAAAGACTGCCACAAAAAAAAAAAACATTCAAACTTAACTTTCCTCACATCTAACATTTACCTCTCGATATCATCCTCAGTCAGTTAAAAGGCTATTATTGTAAATCATGTTTCTACCTTATTGCCTTGCACAGTTTATGTCTTCGAGTTGGAAAGGGAAGAATGGCAGGATATTTTAATTAAAAACAAAGACCGTAAATTAATTTGTCAAGCTTTGCAAATTGATGAAAGTTTTTCTTTAAGGCCAAACCATTATTCATTAATGTATGTAGACTTAAAAGTGAGGACATAGCTTGAGTCTTTCTTTAATAAGATGTGGTTCTTGTAAGAGAAATTTACGATCAAGTGCCATCACAAAGGTCTAGAAATGCTCGACCTTCTGTTAAATCAAAGGCGAGATGATATCTCTTTCCACATAAACACCATATTCAGGGGGGCAAAGTAGTCTCTACGAAGCGTAAGAGGAGTACCACCAACAAAGAAGTTCAATAGACAAGGGGGCAAGTCTTATGGATCAAAACATGAGTTCAAGGAAGAGCAATCATTCAGATTATAACATGGGAATAAGTAAGTGTCGGCACGGTCACAAGAAAAGGGGCAAAGCAGACATTGAAAGTAAAGCCTTTGATGGTATCAAATCCATGATAATGGATGAGTACCCGAAAGAGATATAAATTATGAGGCGGGCCAACTTTAAAGAAATTGAGGCCAAAATTCAAAGAACAAGTCAAAGAAAGAGGATTTTGAAAAGAGTTGGGCTTTTGAGGCAGCGAACAAAAGCTGGAAAGCATAAAGAGATTCAATGATAGTCCAAGAAGCCATCACAAAGAGGATCCAGTAAAACAAAGACATAAAGAATTAGATCCATACAAAAAAAAAAAAAGCCATTAGTTACACATGCTCTGCATTCATGCATTTCATATCATGCATACATAGCCTTTACATAACAAGGACCAAACGGGAAGCACATCCACGGCACAGCTACAACAATATAAGCTGAGATCTCAATGTCATCAGCTCTTACCAATCTATCACTGGATACACAGCTAATATGTGGGACCAACCCGCATCAGGAATTCAAGAATAAAGTAGACAATATTGTCAAAAGCTTGGCTACCGATTCAATAATCGAGGCTACACCTGGAAGGATCGGATTGACGCCAGCTAGTAGTATCCAAGATAAGAGATAGCTATAGCCAAGGATAAGGCAGATATAAAAAAAAAATATAAAGTAGACAATATTGTCAAAAGCCTGGCAATTGATTCAATAATCGAGGCTACACCTGGAAGGACAGGATTGATGCCAGCTTAGCAGCATCCAAGATAAGAGATAGTCAAAGATAAGGCAGACATCAAGAAATATTGTCGTTGAAAATTTGTCAAAAGCGGGCAATGGATTCAATAATCGAGGACTGGATCGACGTCAGCTCGATGGAATATAAAAAATATCTATCACATCAAAATGAAGTAGGATCCACTTTTCCGGTTAAACGGCGGATACGGTACTCCGTGACTCTCAAGTCGGTTCTCTCAGTTGCCCATAATAACTGATTCCTTCACCCCTTCTTTCTTTTACTTCCTCCTAGAAAATGGATCCTACTTTTTCCGCCTTGCGAAAGTATTTCCCTTCTCTCCCAATGAACATTCTCAAAAAGATCTACCAAGTTCGCTGTGAACGATTAAGAGTTCTGATGCACAAAGGAATCCCTGAAGATGTGCGGTGGTTAATCGAAGCCAAGGTTCGTCTGGAAGGTGAAATCCCAGAGGCATTTGTGTCTCACATGCCTGGTATAGGCAAAAGCTCTTATGCCAAAAAGCGAAGAGCGAAAAGGTTACAAGTCTGCCATAAATGTGGACGGCGGACTTGTAATACTAAATGTCGTTCTTTAGGGATGATTTCTGATAATCGAGAAGATAAAATACGATTCATTAAGAATGGCCTGAGTAAGGACTCGTTGGATGATATCCAATTGACTCTTGAGACGCATTCTTGTGGATCTGTGCAACGTGAACTTCTTGGTTTATGGAGCATTTTTCATGAAGAATGAAACCGTTACAGTCCCGGGAATCTGACTGTAAATGACCCTGTTTGCCAGCTTGTAAGAAAACTGGATGGGAAGCAAATCCTCGACTCATAGAAGCCGTTAATGCCGTTATTGGACGTAAAACCAGTGGAAGATGTGAGCCACAGTCACAATTACTGTACATACAGTTTGTTATATTTGGAAAAGTTTGCATTTTCTTTTGACAGATGTACATGCTCTCCTAAGTGTAATCGACACGTTATCCATTTCATCGCTATAAATGCATGTTCTTCCAGTCGGTTATCTAAGTTTCCTTCAATAACTAATTCCTTTCCATCATCTCTCAAATTCTTCTCTCATCAATGGATTCTACTCTTTCTACCCTGCGAAAATACTTTCCTTCTCTTCCAATAAAAGTCCTTAAAAAGATCTACCTTGCTAGATGTGAAAGAATCAGAGTTTTTATGCACAAAGGCATTCCTGATAATGTGCGGTGGCTAATTGAAGCTAAGGTTCGTTCAGCTGGTGAAGTTCCAGAAGCGTTCTTTCCCCGTATGCCCGGCTTTGGTAAAAGCGCTTATGCTAAAAAGCGAAGAGCAAAGAGGCTAGGTGTCTGTCATAAATGTGGACGATGGAATTGTAATACTAAATATCGCTTTTTAGGATACATCTCCAGAAATCATGAAGATAAAAGAAAATTCATCAAGAATGGCCTGCGTAAGGAATCTTTGGATGATATCCTATTAACTTTTGAAACACATTCTTGTGAAATAGTGCAATGGGAAATTATGGATTTATGGTGGACTTTCCAAAAAGAACAAGATCGTTACAGTCTTGGGAATGTGACTTTAAACGACCCTGTTTGTCAGTTTGTAAGAAAACTGGATGGGAAGCAAATCCCCGATTTATAGAAGGCATTGAAGCCATTACTGGACATAAATCAGTGGAAGATGAGAGCCACGGTCATGATTCCTGTACATATAAGCTGTCATTTGTCTTTTCTTTTGACAATAATGTACTTGCTTTTGTAAGTGTAATTAACGCATTATCCCTTTCATCACTATAAATATGTGTTAGTTATTTTCGTTTCCTACAATCACTAATTTCTTTCTTTGCCTCCTTCATCAATGGAGTCTTCTTTTTCCGCCTTACGAAAGTATTTTCCTTCCTTCCCAATAAATGTTCTTAAAAAGATTTATCAAGCTAGATGTGAACGATTCAGAGTATTTATGCACAAAGGCATCCCTGATAATGTGCGGTGGCTAATTGAAGCTAAGGTTCGTTCAGCTGGTGAAGTTCCTGAAGCGTTCTTTCCCCGTATGCCCGGCTTTGGTAAAAGCGCTTATGCCAAAAAAAGAAGAGCAAAGAGGCTAGGCGTTTGTCATAATTGTGGATGGTGGATTTGCGGCAATAAATGTCGTTCTCCAGGAGTGATCACCAGAAATCGTAATGATAGAATAAAATTCATCAAGAATGGCTTGCGTAAGGAATCTCTGGAAGATATTCGAGAGGTTCTTGAAGCGCATTCTTGCGGAATAGTGCAATTTGAGGTTGTTGGATTATGGATAATTTTCCAAAAAGAACGAGATCGTTATAGTCTTGGGAATCTGACTTTAAACGACCCAGTTTGCCAGTTTGTGAGAAAACTGGATGGGATGCAAATCACCGATTCATAGAAAGCATTGAAGCCATTACTGGACGCAAAGCCAGTGAAAGACGAGGATCAAAGTCACGATTACTGTACGTGCTAGCTGTCGCTTTTGGAAATTTTCCTCCCCTTTTGGTAATAATGTATCCACTCCTGACGTGAACCAAAGTCACGATTACTGTACGTGCTAGCTGTCACTTTTGAAATCTTCCTCCCCTTTCAGCGATAATGTATCCACTCCTGACATGAGCCATAGTCACGATACTGTACATGCTAGCTGCCACTTTTTAAAATTTTCCTTCTCTTCCAACAATCACGTACCTACTCCTGACGTAAGCTACAGTAGTGACTACTGTACATGCTAGCAGCTATTTTGAAAATTTTCCTCCTCTTTTAATGATAGTGTACCCATACCTGACCAGAGTCATACTCGTGACTACTGTGAATAGCTGGCAATAATGTATCCATTCTTGAAAATAAAATTATTGCCTTATCTCTTCATCTCTATAAATATATCCTCTTTTCTCACAAGGGTAAGGATAGGAATGGAGAAAACCCCAACTCGTAAATCCCGAAGTATTTGTGTATTTTCTGGGGCTTTTCCTGGAAAAGATGAAGAGTATTTAAAAGCAGCCAACCATTTGGGTAGAGTATTAGCTGAGCGAAAAATACATTTAGTTTATGGAGGAGGTAGTGTCGGATTAATGGGAGGTGTAGCATCAGCAGCATCTCTAGGAGGAAGTCAAGTTTTGGGCATTATCCCTGGACCTCTGAAATTTATTTCTGGGGGCACGATTGGAGAAGAATTAGTGGTTAAAAATTTGCAAGAGCGTGTGTTACAAATGCTTTTAAATGATGATGCTTTTATCGCTCTACCAGGTGGTTTTGGCACATTGGGAGAAGTCTTTCAAATTGCTTCCATGGCCCAACTTAATTTGCATAAGAAACCCATTGGGCTTTTAAATGTTAACAATTTCTTTACAGGTCTGATAGCTTTTATGGATTATGCTATGCAGAAGAATTTCATATCAAGAGTGGCACGGCGAATCATAATATCCGCAACAACTGCTGAAGAATTGCTAGATAAAATACAAGCTTTTGTTCCTGAACCAGATCCAGCAATGATTCAGATAGACTGGACACGACAGTCTTTCCCGACCAGTTCACTCCCATAATGGTCATCTACTCACCCTGTTGAAGTATTGTGGAAGAAAGAAGCGATCTGATCCGTTTTTCTTGTCCTTTAGTTTTATTATCAGCATTTTCTTTCGCGTTTCAGTTTTTCTTTTCAGGGAATTTCTTTTTTTATAATATAGCTCCGTCCATGCTGATATTAAAATCATAGGACAACGCCTTTAGGATGGAATGGCTGAGTAAAGAGTAATTTTTATTACTCTTGAGACGCATCCTATTAGGTCTACTAGGCATAACATTTTGGGGTAGTTAAGCTTTAACCTTATTCGGATGACATATCTCACAAGGGAATCTATATTTACTGAAGAAAATATTAGATGAACCTTGAATATTGATTCCAAACATCCGTTCCCTTTACATAATTTGTCAGTGTTATTGTCATCATCAAGATTCACTCGTTTTATCGAAGCCTAATTCTTTGCGCTCGCCTATTATGAAAATTCACACTTTCGAAGAAAATTATTCCAATTTCAATTGCTTTCATATAAATTTCGCTCGAGGTCCTAAGGAAAGCTCCTTAGCCTCAAAATCAATTTTCATCATCGGGGTTTTAAGGATGGAACCTTTGCCTAGAAAATAATCAATTTTCATCATCGGGGTTTTAAGGATGGAACCTTTGCCTCGAAAACAATCAATTTTCATCATCGGGGTTTTAAGGATGGAACCTTTGCCTCGAAAAGAATCAATTTTCATCATCGGGGTTTTAAGGATGGAACCTTTGCCTCGAAAAGAATCAATTTTCATCATCGGGGTTTTAAGGATGGAACCTTTGCCTCGAAAAGAATCAATTTTCATCATCGGGGTTTTAAGGATGGAACCTTTGCCTCGAAAACAATCAATTTTCATCATCGGGGTTTTAAGGATGGAACCTTTGCCTCGAAAACAATCAATTTTCATCATCGGGGTTTTAAGGATGGAACCTTTGCCTCGAAAACAATCAATTTTCATCATCGGGGTTTTAAGGATGGAACCTTTGCCTCGAAAATAATCAATTTTCATCATCGGGGTTTTAAGGATGGAACCTTTGCCTCGAAAATAATCAATTTTCATCATCGGGGTTTTAAGGATGGAACCTTTGCCTCGAAAACAATCAATTTTCATCATCGGGGTTTTAAGGATGGAACCTTTGCCTCAAAAATAATCAATTTTCATCATCGGGGTTTTAAGGATGGAACCTTTGCTTCGAAAACAATCAATTTTCATCATCAGGGTTTTAAGGATGGAACCTTTGCCTGGAAAACAATCAATTTTCATCATCGGGGTTTTAAGGATGGAACCTTTGCCTCGAAAAGAATCAATTTTCATCGCCGGGGTTTTAAGGATGGAACCTTTGCCTCGAAAACAATCAATTTTCATCAATCCGAGGTTTTAAGGATGGAACCTTTGCCTCGAGATCAATCAATCAATCCGAGATTTTAAGGATAGAACCTTTGCCTCGAGATCAATCAATCAATCCGAGGTTTTAAGGATGGAACCTTTGCCTCGAAATCAATCAATCAATCCGAGGTTTTAAGGATGGAACCTTTGCCTCGAGATCAATCAATTCGAGGTTTTAAGGATGGAACCTTTACCTCGACATCAATCAATCAATCCGAGGTTTTAAGGATGGAACCTTTGTCTCGACATCAATCAATCAATTCGAGGCTTTAAGGATGGAACCTTTACCTCGACATCAATCAATCAATCCGAGGTTTTAAGGATGGAACCTTTGCCTCGAAATCAACCAATCAATCTGAGGTTTTAAGGATGAAACCTTTACCTCGAAATCAATCAATTAATCCGAGGTTTTAAGGATGGAACCTTTGCCTCGAGATCAATCAATCAATCCGAGGTTTTAAGGATGGAACCTTTGCCTCGAGATCAATCAATCAATCCGAGGTTTTAAGGATGGAACCTTTGCCTCGAAATCAATCAATCAATCCGAGGTTTTAAGGATGGAACCTTTGCCTCGAGATCAATCAATCAATTCGAGGTTTTAAGGATGGAACCTTTACCTCGACATCAATCAATCAATCCGAGGTTTTAAGGATGGAACCTTTGCCTCGAAATCAATCAATTAAACCGAGGTTTTAAGGATGGAACCTTTGCCTCGAGATCAATCAATCAATTCGAGGTTTTAAGGATGGAACCTTTACCTCGAAATCAACCAATCAATCTAAGGTTTTAAGGATGGAACCTTTGCCTCGAAATCAATCAATCAATCTGAGGTTTTAAGGATGAAATCTTTGCCTCGAGATCAATCAATCAATTCAAGGTTTTAAGGATGGAACCTTTGCCTCGAAATCAATCAATCAATTCGAGGTTTTAAGGATGGAACCTTTGCTTCGAAATCAATCAATCAATCCGAGGTTTTAAGGATGGAACCTTTGCCTCAGAAACAATCAATTTTCCTTCAACGATAGGAGAGCTCCTATCGCCGGGGTTCTAAGGAGAGTTCCTTAACCTCACGATTTAGGCGGCGAAAAGGTTTTCAATGCCTAGCTAAGCCGGACGAAATTTGGTAACGACTTTGCATACATCATGTCTCATGAAGCATGCAAAGGGGGGCAGCTGTTGACACCCAATTTCGTCCGACCATAAAAAATTTTAAAAGAAATTAAATAAAAAAAATTATTATTTTTATTATTATTATTATTACTAAAAATTTTAATTAGTTTAAAATACATTTTTTTTTGTGAAGATTTGATTTAAAATGATATATGTGTGTATTTGAAAGAAAAAAAGAAAACTCCAAAAAAATGGCAAAATTTAAAAGTTTGAGGTAAAAATGACAACATTAAGAAGTTTCGGGAAAAATTGACAAATTCTGAAAGTTCTAGGAGCATTTGGTAGTTTGTCACATAAAATTTTGAGCCTGCCGACGTTCTGGCGCAAATTGACAGAAAACGACAAAATTGTCAAAATCAGAAGCTTCAGGAACTTATCCAGAGGCTGAGAGACGTAAAGGACTAAAATTGTCATTTTACCAATTTTAAAGATAAGTTTGAAATTTTTTATTAATTTATCCATCAACAGTTCAGCCAAACTTCCTCTATAAATAGCCCCCAAATTTTGTGCTGAACACACAAAAAAATAGACAGAAAGCTTAGAGCTCCGTTTTAGAAAAAATAAAAATTACAGACTTAGTCCCTGGCCCTCTTTCCTTTTCCCAGAAAGTCCCAAAAGTTTCTATTCTGACGTATAGACTATCTTCTTCTTCCGTTTTTTTTCTGTTTCTTCCTTCTCCTTCGCTGCCCGTCGCTCCACGCCGTCCCGCCGCCGCTCATCGCTCCCCCACGCTGCCGTCGCGCCGTCCCCACCTGCCCCTGGCCGCGCTGCCGCCCCGCCGCCAGCTGCCTCTCCTTCCCCCCCTGCGCGCGCGTCTGTTTCTCACGTTCCCAGCAAAATTCAAAATTAAAACTAAAGGGTACAACCCTTGTTTTGTCCTCTATTTTTTTTATTTCTTTCACTTTGGTCACTAACCTTTTATTTTGTTCTTGCAGAATTAATTCCTAACTATTTTAATTTTTACTTGTTTTACTTATTTGTTATTATTACTAACCCTTTTTTTTTTGTTATTAACTTACTAACAACTAACTTTTAATATTATTATTGTTACTAACCTTTTAATTTTTGCATTATTACTAACTTTTATAATTGTTGTTAACAATTAATTAACTTTTTATTATTTTTGTTAATTAATTAATTAACTTGGCTAACTTTTATTGTTGTTAATTAATTAATTTAATTAACTTGGCTAACTTTTATTGTTGTTAATTAATTAATTTAATTAACTTGACTAACTTTTTATTATTGTTGTTAATTAATTAATTTAATTAACTTGACTAACTTTTTATTATTGTTGTTAATTAATTAATTTAATTAGCTTGACTAACTTTTTATTATTGTTGTTAATCAATTAATTTAATTAACTTGACTAACTTTTTATTATTATTGTTAATCAATTAATTTAATTAAACTTGGCTAATTTTTATTATTGTTGTTAATTAATTTAATTAACTTTGCTAACCTTTATTATTATTTATTTTTAAAGTGGATGGCCAAAAAGCCCCACTTTATTATTATTAATTTTCCTTTATATAATTTTTTTTAATTTAATTCACCTTTACCCTTACTTAAATAAATAAATGAAAATTAAAAGAAGATTATTTTTTAAGCCTAATAAAAATAATTTTTTAAAAAGCCAATTATTTTTATTTTTCTTTTATAAATTGAATAATTATTTAAATAATAAATAACTTTCACTAAAAAAAAAACTAAAAGAAAGATAAGAAAAAGATAAGAAAGATAAGAAAAAGATAAAAAAAGAAAAGAAAGAAAGAAAAGAAAGAAAAGAAAGAAAAGAAAAAGAAAAGATAAAAAAAGAAAAGAAAGAAAGAAAAGAAAGAAAAGAAAAAGAAAAGAAAAGAAAAGAAAGAAAAGAAAGGAAAAATAAAACTAAAAGAAAGATAAAATCAAAAAGAAAGAAAAGAAAGAAAGAAAAGAAAGAAAAGAAAAGAAAGTGTAAAGAATAAAAAATAAATTTTTTAGATTATTAATAAATCTAAAAACAAAAGACTTACAAATTAGTAATAATAAATTCCATAAAAATAATAATTATATAACTAACAATTAATTAAAGTAATTTCCATATCCGGATGATCCAGCAGGATTTACGGTTTGGAAAATATCAAACTTTCAAAATAAATAAATTAAATAAAAAGATAAAAATCCATATTTTTACGATATGGATTAAAATTTTCACCAAATTCCGTGTCCAAATGACTCGGCAGAGTCCATGGTTCGGAATAAAAATCTTCCGTGTCCAAATGACTCGGCAGAGTCCATGGTTCGGAAGTATAAAATTCTATACAAATTAATTACCAAAAATCCACATCCGATTAATTCAGTTAAAAATTCTAGATTGAAAATTAACTGAAATTTATTTAAAAGCAAAGCGAAACAAAATTAAAATCAACTAAGGTGCCAATTTTTGGGCGTTTTAACAAAGTTGTTTTAACGTAACCGTACTCCCGAACCCCCGAACTCTCGTAGACCAATATTTAAGGTGACCAATCGACCTAGGTAAACTGATTGGTGGCGACTCCCGAAAACCCGACGTTGCCACAATCTCATGATAGGGTTGTTAATGGGCTGGGTTGGGCTCAAGTCCACTAAAGTCGAGCTTGGCTTAATAAGCTCAAGATATTAGCCAAGCTTGAGCTCATTAAGAAACGATACCACAATTTAGGCTCGAGCTTCCTATAGGCTTGATAATATTAAGAGTTAAATATAACTTTTCAAAACCTAAGGAATTAGCTGTGAGTACAACCTATCTTTAGGGGATAAATTGGAATTATTCCCATATATAATGTTCATCTTTTAGCAAGGGGGTAAGTGAACAGTTTGAAACTTGAGGTGGGTATATATACTCATATGGTCTAACTTTAGGAGGATTAGTGTGATAATCTTATTATTCATAGGTTTCATTATACTCGATAAGCTTGTAGGTTGAGTACTACTAAGCTCGAGCTCGGTTCGTCAAAGTATCGAGTCTATTTTTTGCTCGAGCTTGATAAAGCTTCACTCAAAAAGCATTAAATCGTATCCAAGCTCGAGCTATATCTAATAAGGGTCCAACTTATTTCCACATTTGTTTCATGATAACCAAAATGTGACTTTTCAAACTTCAATGATCTGTTGTTTCATAAAAATTTAGGAAGTTTTAAAAACTTGTAAATTTTTCAAAAGCCTAGGAACCAAAATTGTGATTGTCAAGGAGTCTTTCATAAATTTTTAAAAGTTTGGAACCAAATTGTAAATATTCAAAATGTAAGATGAAGCTCCTTGTGAACCGAAATGTCTAAATCAGATCATTCCATCGAGAAATGAAGGAGCCAAAGTTGAAGTCAGAATTACTTTATAGTTTCTTAATTACTTTAGAGTTTCTTACTATGCCTAGATTAGGGCAGTTGGAAGTCGAATTTTGATTAAAATAATGGAAGCTGCACCTAATTACTAATGCTTTTCAATAATTGGGAATCAAATCCGGAAAAGCAGGCTGTTGGGATCAACATGAACTTGAAATAATCATCATCAAACCTACACAATAAAATTGACTAATGTTTAACCCAATAAATCACAACCAAATATAAATAATAAATAAAGCAGCACCAAATAAAATTAAATTAAGACACATAATATATGTAGAAAATCATCTAATGTGTAGGAGAAAATACTACAGGCCAAATCAACGGTAGAATTCATTTTCAAAAAAATAGTATAACACCTAAGACCCTAATTATTGTCCAAACTTAAATTCTGCCAAGTAATTTAAAAAAAAATATGAAGTTCTACTTACAAAAATCTCATACAAGGACACTGAAGAAAGGCACCGGTACTCATAGGTTAATGCCAAGTCAATGCGCAGATAAAGAATAAAAATTACTGAACGAGGCTGCGTTACAGCTGCAGTATGCAGATGTGCGGTAGGCTCTTTCTTGTCCTCCCTCGCATGTGTCGTTATTTTATCGGTCCAAACGAAGCCAGGATTTTGTAGCCACATCACGTGGCTAACATTTCCAAATTAGGAAAGGAATTTAATGTCAAATTTGGGTTTGTCCTCAACGGTCCATGTAGAGCAAAATAAAAAATAAAAATAAAAAAAATTTATAATCCATGGGATTGGTCTAGAAGAAACGTCTCATAGGGTCGGGTCTTTTTCTGCGGACGAAACCAATTAGAGCGGCGCCTGATGTTGGACTTCTCGAAGGAGGTAAATGAGAGTGGCTAGATAGGACAAAGAAAAGAAAAAAAAAAAGACAAAAAGCGCCCTCTTTGAATCCAAATTCCGGACACAAAAAAGCCCAAATTTTTATTACACATGTTTATTCCTAAATATCCTTTTCTTTCAAGTTGGGAAGACTAAAAAAAGCAAAAACAAAAAATAAAAAAAAAAGAAAAGAAAAGAAAAGCAAGTAAGCTTGTTGGTTCAGTCAAATTTCAATAACATCACGCAACAAGGCGGCAATTCTATATTCAGTCACTTGTTGGGAGTTGCTATAGCCATCATCTTTGCCACACATTACCTCCGACACTCGCATGAAATTTAGGGATGGGATCACAACTGGTGAAGATTTTTCATTTCCTTTTTGGGTCGTCTTGTTCAGTTTCTTCCATTCAATCTCAATCATCTCCCACATCTCCTTGCATGCCTCCTCTTCTAAAATGCCGTCTCCCTCATGTAAAACCGCACCGCTGAAACGGTTTCCCCTCTCTTATCTTTAGGCCTCACAATTTAGAGCAACAGTATAAGCAAAAATCTTATCGTGATAGACGACAGGCACGGCAGGTAGCTTAATAATGATATATACCTTGTAGGTCTGAAGGTCATCAACATAATGAGTGATAAGCGAAGAAGCTTTGACCATCTTTGGGATTGTTGAAGCCCAATCCAAAGTTTCCTTGAGTTCAAACTCTCCCCTTCCAATCAACATCAGAATAATGAGCATCTTGTACCCACCACTTATTATGGAGTTCTCCATGTACTCATCATAACTAGGCATATATACAATGTGGAAATACTCTGCTTCTCTTTGGTAAAATCTAACAATCTCCTTAAACTAGATGATACAAAATTTTAAATTAAACTTAGTGTCATCCTTGGACAACAATATATTGATGAAAATAAAAAAAATAAAAAAGAATGTTCCTACCACTTCTATTGCATAATTAATGCAATAGTCTCTCCCTCTTGCCTTGATCAAATTGTCCTTGAAATCCTCAAAAATGCCCAAAGACCATTGTAGATCACTTGCATGTATTTAGGAATATGTTTTATAGCTTCAATGTCCCACCTATACAAGCAAATATTTAGCAAAAGCAATTGAGACATATATAAATATACTGAATTTTAAGCATATATATATGTATATATGCATGGTTACACACACACACACACACATCTTTGGATTACTTCAGTGAATAATGTAACTTCTTCCAAGGTACCATAAAGATCACATGTATTGTCGATCAAAGAAGTAATCTAAATTATTCTGTTGAGAAATTTCCTACTTAGAGAGAATTTGGGCTCAAAATGGGCACCCATAATCCAATAGTAGCCTTCGGCAGTTCTGTCTCTTGCATAATGAAGCTTGGATGGAAAATCAAGTTCCTTCCACTAACTACCTATTATTAATTCTGCTAGAAAAGTCATATGAAAATTTGAATTTATTAGTAGCTAAATTAAAAAAAAACATGAAACTACATGTATGTATGTATGTATGTATGTATGTATGTATATACCGATAAACTTCTCTCAATTCCTTTTGGTGCAAAGCCTATAACATGTTGAAGTTGATTTTGGCAAACACGGACAAGGACTCGAGCTTTGTTGGTTCTGCATCATATTGGGGAATGTATGTTGAAGTTGATTTTGGCAAACACGGACAAGGACTCGAGCTTTGTTGGTTCTGCATCATATTGGGGAATGTATTGCCTTTCTGCCAACTTTTGAACGTTCCTGTGGTAAGAAATGTGAAGGGTGTCCCTCACACACTTGTTCAGAGGGAAGCTTAATTATGGCGAAAGAGCCTTCAATTTCTTCCTTGAAATTTGAAGAGCTTCTTCCAATATATCTCCACCATCAACTCTTAGATGTGTTGCTTCGTACAAACACCACAAAGTCCTCACATCCTCGGTCTCGAATACCCCCTTTGTATTCTTGAATCTTTTGAACACATCTAATTAATTGTATAAAATAAATTTACTTAACTAAATGCGTAGTAATAGCAGCAACAACAACAACAATGATAGTGATAATAGTAGTAATGTTATAAAGTTAATTTACCAGATGAAATAGAGAATTTGTGTCCCTGAGGGAACCAAAACCAAACGAAGGTAATGTGAAGATCAAAATTGAGATGAAGTTGATGATCATGTAATTTCTGCAATTAAGCTTTCAACTTTCTCTCAAATGATGTCCCACGCCAGATGAATGATTTAGCCAATCAATTGTATCTTGCTTGGAAGATCACTTGCCTCAACCACCAACAAGTTTCTCACTTCTTGTTTTAGCTCCTCATGTTTTTCAAGGATGTTGTCATTGTTCTCCTGCATTGAAAAGATAAAAAAACCATAATCAAAACACAACTAAAAAATGGCATTTACAAACAGTCATTACCAACAGTCCCGTGTTGGTAATTTTAAAATTATCAATGCGATACTGTTGGTAGCAAACCATTGGTAATCAAAACATTGAAAAATTTTTACCAACAGTTGAATACTAAGCCATTGGTACTTTTCAACATCTAGTCATTAGAAAAAACATCAATGGAAATTAGTAACAATCTAAGTTCATATGCCTTCTACCAACAGTTTAACTTTTATTAACGTGTTAGGCCATTGGCATGTACCAACATGTTTGGCCCTTAGTAATATTTCTAACACGTCAAACTGTTGTAATTCTCTTGAAATTTTTTAAAAATTAAAGTAGTTTCCAATGCAGAGCCATTGGAAACTACCATTTATGTAAAAAAAATAAATTTATGTAAAAAATTAAAATAATTAATATAGAAATTTAATTAAATTACACTAAATTAATGTAAAAAAATATTAATATTAACAACATTAACAAAATTATATTTAGTAAAATTATGCGTTATATTTACTAAAAATTATATTCTCTCTGTCCCAAATTCTTTGCACTATTCACTTTTGAGCAATTAATCTATAATTTTTTATTTTTAAAATTTTAATATATAAATTAAATACCTTTATATATAAATGATAAATTAAAACCTATAGTTTCTAAATATATATATTTTTAATTTTTTTTTCTAACAAAAAGTAATATCAATAAATTCAAATCAAACTAGTCAAAAAATTTAAATGGTACAAAGAAAGTGGGATGAAAAAAAATTATATTACTAAATTTATATTTACTGAAATTATATTTTATATTTTACTAAAATTTACTAAAATTCATAAAAAATTACAAAATTAAAAAAAATTAAATGTAAAAGTAACTAAAAATTCACAAAATTAAAACCGGATATACCATCAAACGAGATTAAACAAAAAAAAATTCAGATTGGCAAAAATTAACAAAAATTTAAAAATAACAATTAGCAACAATTAACAAAAATTCATAATTCAATATTTAACAAGAATTAACAAGAAAGAAAAAATTCAGAAAAACCAAAATTCCAAAATTTCACAATAATTCAAAAATTAACCAAAATCAGATTCCTTCACAAAAATTCAACAATTCAACAATCACAAAAATTCACAAAATTCCAAAAACCAGATCAGCACAAAAAAATTATATCAAAACCAACAAATTAGGTCTTCACCAAAAATCAAATTGGCGAAGAGAAGAGAAGCTGACGACAAGAAACAAAGGACAAGTCATGGAGCAAGGCAGACCATGGGGCCAAAAAACTAGATCTGCAAACGTAGTGGGCCAAGGAGCAAGGAGGACGGTGAGGACAAGAGGCAAATGGCGAGGAGCAAGGCAGATGGCCATGAGAAGCCAACAGTGATGAGGAGCATTGAATGGCGAATGACAAAGAATGGCAGTGAACAACGAGGAGGAGAAAAGGCGATCGGAGAGGAGATGCGAACGGCAAAGGGGCGGTCGATGAAGGCGAATGGCGAAGAGACGGGGAGATAAATGAGAGAGGCAAAGGGATAGGGGCCAAAGGGAGGTGGAGAGAGATCAGCGGATGGAAGACAGATGAGAGGGTTAGGAGGGTTTATATATTGATGGTTAGGTTAGGTTGGATTTGGGCTAAGTTGGCCCAATTGGCACTTATATATATATATATATATATATATATATATATATATATATATATATATATATATATATATATATATATATATATAATATGATACATACATTATATTATAAAATGTTTATAATTAATATATTACTATAATAGTAATTATTATTGTTATTATTATTATTATTATTATAAAAATGTTTAAACGTTAGGTGGTCCCACTAGGTGTTTTTAGTCTCAAATGCTTTAGATAAAAAATTAATCAATAAGTTTAGTAGAATAACAAAATAAAGATTAGAAATTAATAATTGATAAACAAAACGAATAAATTAGCAAAATTATTTTCTAATAAAGACTCAAACCCTCAATTTTCAATAGAAAGTCAAGATGAAAGTATTAATTCTATAGAAGTTAATATTGCTCAAATAGAAAATTAACTTCACAATTGGTCAATTCCCAAACCTAAAATAATATACAAAATAAGAAGTTTTGAGTTTAATACTGATTATTCAATAAAACAAACAAAACAAACCATTCCTTTGAATAATGATCATGAAACTATAAGGTTATTATCCCCAGTAGCTATTAATGAACACAAAAGAAAATACAAATATATGAATATAGGCATGGTTCAAGTAGCAATTATACCATTATTTAGACTCAGATTAGATATTTCAATAATTATGTGTCTAAGAGATGCAAGACATTTAAAGTTTGAAAACCCCTTATTAGCTTTGGTAGAATCTAATCTTGCTAATGATCCAGTGTATTTTAATTTTTTCCAAATATCTTAGTTCCTCTTTATGATTCAAATGTTTTAGAAACTTTAATGCTAACAGTTAAAACAAAAAATATAGACGTAGCAACAAACACAAAATCAATATGTATAATATATAGAGTCTATTATAAAGTTATGTCTACAACTGTAGATCCAAAAGTTAAAATCCCTTTGATTAAAGATGAAACGATTATTTTTTAAGCCAATTCTCAAAATACTTTTGTCCATACCCCTAAGAAACTTAAATGGAATCAAATTTCAAAATTGGGGAAATGAAATTTAGACAATAGAATTTCACTTTAGCCTTTAAAGAATATGTCTTAAACTGCTTCTATATATGAACAAGTAGATGGATCCTTGACATCACTTTCCATTGTTAGGAATCTTTTAGTGGGCTTAATTATTTTCCACTATCAAGAATCTTTTCAATGGGTGTCTGATTGGAGAGTGGCCGGTCGTCGAAACCGCAAAAAATAATTCTGGTATCCCTAACAACTCAGAATAAATAAATTTATAGTCTAGCAATGAAAACTAGGTCGAATCCCAAAGGAGATTTTTTTACTGAAAGCTTCCTATTAGAAAACTGAAATAAAAGATTGGGGGGGTTTCTTCAATTAAAAGCTGAAATAAATTAACTGTAGAATCAAAATGAAATTAACCAATACTAAAAACGCTCAGTTCAGGATTGATTATCCATTTCAATCACGCAGTTGATTATCGAAAGAAAATATTTCTTCAATTCAAGCAAATAAACAGGACTCTCTTTAAAGCTAAAAAGCACCCTAAGAATTCAGCAGTAAAATTAACCAGAAAAAGCTTCAGATTAATTTCTTAATTTTGATTAACCAGATATTGAAAAGCAATTTCTAATTATCTCAAAATCAGCATTAAGATCAATGAACCAAAAAGTTTATTCCATGCAACAATCCAAAAGCTTGAACAATTTAACCTGTCTTATTTCTTCGTATGAACTAACCAGAAATAAAAGCAATCTCTAATCAATTCACTTGCTTCTAATTGAATTCTTTACCTAAGCGATTGAAAGAAAATCAAGCAGATTTGCAATTGCAGAACCAATTCAACAAGCGAGAACAGGAAAATTAATTGTAATAAATTTGAACAACAAAGAAGTAAATACTTGAAATTAAAGAAAGTTTAAGCAAGAAAAATCAATCCTCATAATCGGTGTTGGCGATGGAAAGCGTCCCTAGAACTGAACCAGAAAATTACTCGGCCATCATTGAAAGAAAATCAAAGAAGAATAAAAGAAACTAAAACTAGAAAATAAAAACCGACGAGCTCCTAGTGATACCAAATGGGTTCCGAGGTAGCCCAGTAACTATTCTTTCTTAAAATCATTTGAAAACAAGGTTTAATCTTGGTACGTGGCATTGTTATTCAGCCAGACCCTCCATAGAGATTTCCGAAGAATTGCTCTATGGTACGTTTTACCGTGGCACGAGACAGTTTCCAGCCCAATATACCAAAGATAAGCAGAATCGCAGGATTCTGGAAATCAACAGGAAAGATTAACTGTGATACAGTCCAAGAACACACAATGAACTCATAAGCTTTAGCCAACTTTTCCATAAGCATCAGGCCCCGAGCACCAGAGTTCCAGGAGGCATTCTCCAGGACTTTTCCACACAAATAAATCTTTTCTGAAGATCTTTTGAAAAACCTTTGAAAACATATTTGAAAAACACGTTACTGGATTATCCGGACATATCACCGGGGATCGAGACCGGTAGATTACAATAATTATGATTGAAGGCAGAGGACGACTTGAAGAGAGGATCCACAGAGTGGCAACTCCTAAGTCATCATTTGCCTTCAAGCTTAATTATCATAAGCTTGAAGATGATCTAAACCTGAGAGGATCCACGAAGGTGGCAACTCAGATTATCGGACAGAGTTGAGAAACTAAGAACTTCTGCCTCACCCTTTAGCCAGAATTTTCTAGTGAGAATATGAGAACATAGAGAGAGAAGTAAGAAAGGAGTTCTATATTAGCTCCGAGATATCTTACAAGAGTGATGAGGCCTCCTTATATAGGCGGAGGAGGGAGAAAACAAACAAACTTTGTGACGTAAGAGCTTACGTCTAAAACTAATAATGCTAGACCGGAAGTGACAGGCCACTATCCGACATTACACTATTACACGCACTATGCTATTATTACACACACTAACTAGGACAGCTGTAAGGCTTGAGGAAGACAGCTGGATAGCATCCTAGAGATATCTACGTGGAAATTTTGACCTATCGATAAGGTCAGGCGTGTATTCCGTGTTATCTCTGAAGGCAGGTTCTGGAAAAGCATGTAGGTCCAGGGACCAGTTATGGTTTGAATCTTCAGAATCACTCTGAGACTGTCTTTCGCGCCAAAAGTATGGGTCGTTGGCGTACGGGTCATTCATATCCGGGTCTTCCGGGTCAGGTCCATTGAGACGCTTCCAGTGAATGCAGATGAAACCGCAACCACAGTCAGGCATGATAAGGTGTTCGCTTGTCTGGGTTAACGGGAGATCTTCGTCTTCTTCTTCTTCAATGGTCAGTGGTGAAGAAGGAGTCGGAGCAGGGCAGTTGATCTGGTTTATAGCCTTCTGGGTGGCTATGGCTCTTTCTTGTCGTTCTTTGTGACGGCGAAGACGCTGAAGATTATCAAAAGACTGGAGAGCTTCATGGATCATTTCTTGGTAGTCCATTGGATAGGATGGCCATTCGGGAGAGTCATGAGGCCAGAGCTCCATCGAGAAGACAGTGTGGTTGTATCGGTAGGCGGTTCTCAAGAAGGCTCGATATTCAGAGTGTCGTTGCCAAGGAACTTGGGCTAGGTTGAAATCCAGGTTTTTATAATGATGGTAGGAGGGAGAAGGGATGAACTTCAAACCTGAGGCTGACTTAGTAAAAGTAATAGGACGGTGAAAGAAAAATATAACATGACTAACTCCATAATTCATACAGGAATTAGCCGGGGAAATATTATTTAGTTGGTAGCCTATTCGGCGGTCTGGGATAGCAGGGTTAAGGTCTTTATAGGATTTATGGAGGAGGTCAATCCATGTGCAGATTGGATCAAACCAAGAGAGAAAAAAGGAGAGGTCTGAAGAGAAATCAGAATGGAAATTTGTGGAGTAGGAGAGAAGCTGGTGAAGTTCTGGAATATTAAAAATAATACCTATGGTATGAACAGAGCATAGGTACCAGAAAAAACAGAGGGCTGATGGAGGGAAAGTGAAAACATCAGGGATAGAGAAGAGATGAGCAAAAGGAAATTGGGGATGAATCCCAACAGGTTTAACAGGGCAGTCATCGAAACCATACCTCTCAATGAGGGAGACATGATAGTGGAAGACTCTGTGTCTCTGGGTGAAGGTGAAGGACTGATGCTCATATCTTTCAACATCAACCGGGAGATTTTCATCCTTGTTAAAAACTGGGGGATTGGAAGAGGAAGAGGCCATCTCAGATTTTTGGTTTTGGAGGCTTTGGAGGTTTGAGGAAGGATTTTGAAGGTCTGCTCAGGATATCAGCAAGAGTGTTGGAGGTGCCCTTTATATGCTTGACGTCGAAGGTGAAGCGGACGAACCATTGTTGCCAGCGAAGCAGCAGATAATTAGGAAGTTGCTTCTGCCTGTAGTTCAGCATACGGGGGAATGCTGACATGTCCATCTCGACAAGGAAATGGTGACCAATTAGGTGGAACTGGAATTTCTCAATCCCACGTTTAACGGCCAAGATTTCTTTGTAGGTGGAGTGGTAGTGCTTTTCTGACTCTTTAAATTCTCCACTGTTGTAGCAGCATACGTGTCGGACTCCATTGATTTCTTCAAGGAGGACCGCTCCCCAGTATTCATCTGAGGCGTCCGTCTGGAGTATCCTTTTTCCTTTGTCGGGAATCTTGAGAGGTGGCAGATTCTGAACCACTTCTTTAAGCTTGAGGATAGCTCGTCGGTGGAAGTCGGACCATGGTGGAGAGATCTTTCTGAGATACACGTGTAAAGGATGGAGAATGGAAGACAGCTTCGGGATGAACTCGCGGATATAATTGACAAGGCCGAGAATTTGCTGGACTTGTCGTCTCGTGAGATGATCATCTGGAAAGTTCATGATCTTGGTAGCAATATGCGGCTGAGGATGGTACTTGTTATCTTTGATCTGGACTCCAAGGAATTCGATGGAAGTCTGTCCAAGGACCATCTTGCTTTGGGAGAGCATTACTCCATTATCTTTAACTATTTGAGCAAACTGAGCTAATAACTTCAAATGGGTACCTGTACAAGGGGAAAACAATAAAATATCGTCAATATAAACAAGGGCCGACTGCAGTATCGGCTCGAAGATTCGGATCATAGCCTTCTGGAACAATGAGGGTGCCGTCTTCAGACCAAAAGGAAGCACCGTCCATTGGTAATGGTGGTCTGGGATACAGAAGGCAGTTTTGTATTTGTCTGGAGGAGAGATTGACAATTGCCAGAAGCCAGACTTAAGGTCAAACTTGGAGAAGACCTTGGCATTCGTCAGATTGGCGAAGAGAGTATTTTTCCTCGGTAACGGAAACTTTACGTCAGCAACAAACTCATTCAGGGGCTTGTAATCAATAACAAGCCTGGGCTTCTTTCTCTTCTGTTCTGAATGCTTGTTGACGTAGAAGGCCTGGCAGGCCCACGAAGAGGTTGTGGGCTCAATGAGGTTTTGGGCCTTGAGCTCTTGCAGCTCTTGGATCGCCATCTTTTTCTCCTCTGGGCTCATTCCCGCATGGGTAGCCTTAGTTGGGTTTACATCCTCATTTTTCTTGAAAGGAATTTCGATGAAGAACTTGGGATTCTTCCAAAGGGGAAGAGGATGCTTCTGTTCGAACTCAGCATGTGACTCAGCACAGGATTGCTGGATGAGAGCTTGCATGATTGTGCCATACACTGGGTCACTTTCAGACTGAATCTGACTTGCTGAGAGAGCTTCTCCTTCTGTTGAGTAAAGTCTTGGAGTTGTTGTCCATGAAAGGAAAAACTTGTGAAGCTGCAGACCTTTATCAGTCCATTTATGAACTGATATCTTCTTGATGATGTCGAAGCCAAGGATCATATCTCTGCCATGGTTATAACCAAATACAGTAGTAACTACGTACTTTGTAGGAGAGAACTTGATCCGGATTGGCTTACTTATCTTGGTGACATAGAAGACACCATTTGCAGCTCGGAATCTTTCATTGCAAGGTCGCCACATTCTTTCTGGAAGGAGAGAAGGGTTGACAATGGTGTTTGTGACACCAGTATCAAACAGAGCAATCACCGGGATAGGTTTTGCATATTTATCCAGGAGAATGTTGATCTTGGCTTGAGGTATGACTTGAGCAGCAAAGAGGGAGGACTGCATCGGGGAGATCTGAACTGTGTATATTGAAGCTTTCTCTGGATCAGAATCAGACTCTGAGGAGTAGGCTTCAATAGCAAAGAGGCCAGATGCCTCATCTTCAGTTTCTGAGAAAATGGATTCCATGTCGTCATTGGAAAGGTCAGCGCCAGTGACTTGGGAAATGGTGTGCACCATTTTCTTCTTTGACTTGTTATTCTTCTTAGGACAGTCTTTGGCAAAGTGTCCTGGTTGTCGGCAGATGAAACATCGTTTGAATTTGCCGCCATTCTTCTTATATCGGAAGAATCTTTTCTTCTTTCTTCTGAATCGACGAGGGCGATCAGGAGAATAGATTCTTCGTCTATGGTGTTTCTTCCGAGGGGTGTTGCAGTTACAAGCGCCTTTGTCTTTGCACTTGATTGATAACTCAGGTTGCTGGCAGGCTTTATCAAACAGGTTTTGAGACTGGTTGAAATCCTTGAAGAAGGAGTGAGTGTTGCACAGCTTTCTGAGGGCCATCATAAGGACTTGGTGGAGCTTACCAAAAGAATAATCTTTGAAAGCTTGTCCACTCTGCTGTATGATGCGAAGAGCTTCCTGGCCTATTGTGTCTGGCACAGAATTTAAGTATGCTTGCTTCAGGTTGTTGTCTGCTTCATAGCCAGTGCAGAGTAGGTAGAAGCGTCTGAGCATACTTTCATAGTGCTTCTCAAGATCTTTTCGGTTATACGAGCAGCACTTCATTTTGAAGAATTCTTCTCTAGCTATATCCAGAAGAGCTTCTGGTTCACCAATGAATTCTTTGTATAGCTTGAGAACGAACTCTGTAGTTGTTGGTGTCTGGGCTAATTCGAGCTGGCGGTATTCTCCAATACTCATAAACCAGTGTTTGAGGATACCGGACATACCAGCTATGAAGGCGCAGATGACCTTGAAATGAGTAGCACCTTCTCGCTGTAGTTGAGTGAGACACCAGGCATGAAATTCAAGAAATTTCTCATGCCACTTGGCTGTTGGAATTCCTTCAAGAGATAATGTGACATTTAGCGAAGGAGGTTGCCAAACAGCTTCAAGATTTATCACCGGAGGATCTTCATCCATTTGGACAAAGGCTTGTTGAGGAGGACCAGGTGGTGGTCCAGGAGGAGGTCCTGGTGGAGGAGCTGGAGGTGGTTGTTGAGGCGGAGGCTGGGCTTGTTGTGTTCCAGCATCGGTTGTAGTTGACTCAGCTGGTTGAGCATGGCTAGTAGCCCCTTGGGCCATGTAGACTTGAGCTTCTGAGGAAGAAGTTGAGAATGAATCATCTTCTTCATATTCGCTTGATGAAGTAGAACTTAAGTCTTGTTGGGCCGCATAGGCAAGAGGAGAACTAGGCTGCTGTATTTGTTGGTCAAGGAATCCAAGAATTGGATTGGACTGGGCCATCCATGTTTGGTGTGAAGGTTCTTGGATCTTGATGGGCTTTTGTGGGTAAGCTGGGCCTTTTTGTTTTCTATCTGGATTAGGAGTTTGGGCCGGAGTATAACTGGACCAGGTAGGAGAGCTGGGCCAAGTAGGTTGAGGCCTAGGAGGCTGATAGGCTGGTTTAGAAATGAGAGCTGGCAGAGGTTTAAAGATACCTCTGGAAGAAGGATGGTAAGCCGGGCTTGGGCTTGTTCTGAATGGGTCAGGCGAATGGAATATTGAGGAAAAGGATTCAGGGTACTTAGGCTGTTGTTGCTGGGCCTGAAGATGCCTGAGCTGTTCCTTCAAGTGTTGGATCTCCTGTTCTTGGGCTGTAGAGTTTTCATGTCGGGCTATGAGGCCAAGAATCTCCTGGTGGAGGTAGTTGATCCGTTGCTGACATTGAGTTAATGGATCAATGATCATCTGATCCATCTTTTGCTCCAAGCGGACTTGGTTGTGCTCGATTCTGCTGAGGACTTTGTTCTGAGATACCATGTTCTCAGATTGCCAATTGAGAACTTGTTCAGCAGCTGAGGTTTCCCTTCGTCTTCCTTCTGAATCAACTGTTGAAGGTTGGGGAACCTTCCAGGAATGCTTTGTTGAGGTAGAAGGATCATTGAATGCCAGAGGGGGAAAGTCTTCAGGAGCACTTTCAAAAACATTAACTTCAGGAATGAAACAAGGAGGTTGTTCCTTCCTGAGTTGCTTGATGGCTTTCTTGTAGTAAGGATGACATGGCATCTTAACTTCTGGTGATGGAGGTGGAAGTTCAAATGGTTCAGCAGGAGTTGTGAAGATATCATCCGTGGTTTGTTCCTTCTGGGAGTAGAGGACATAATAGTCATACTTGCCAGAGTGTTCTCCAAGTAATCCAACTTCGGGATCACCTTGGTTATAACGTTGCTCAAGAAGATGCTGGGAAGATTTCTTCTTAGGCTTTTTCTTCTTCATCTTCTTGGTAGTTTCTTCATCATCATAGGGAGATTGGTAACAGTCTGAACAATCACAAATATCGAAATATTTATGACCTTTCTCGTCTTTGAAGGAGTAGACTGGATTACCTAGAGAGTCAAAAGACTCAATTGGTATTTGCAGGTATTCTACAGGCTCCCGGATGAAGGTAAGGACTGCAGGAGTGGAGAAGACATCAGTGTCTTCTGACGGTTCCTCTTTTTGGAAGAAGATTTCCGTCTGCCCATTTCCTTTGTCAAGGAAAATGGGTTTCTTTGACTGGACTGGCTCTGTCTGCTGATGGAGAGATTCATATGCAGATATCCAAGAGGCAGGGATCAGTCGTTGGAGTTCCTCACGAGGTATTTGTTGAGGGACATACGTCTCGTTTGGAACATGAGTTGTATCCACAGATAGATACAAGGCATCGTTGTTCATGTTGGGCATAGAGAAATCAAGAGCATGATTCTGGACTCTATATGCCATCTGGTAGTGCAGGGTAGATGCCAGGGTAGTAGAGACTTGTTCTGCACCAGTTATCTGGATCTGGATCTTCAAAGCTGATAGGAGGTGTGGATCTTGAAGAGCCATACAGAAATTGGGGAAGAACGTTATAAGGATTGTGCCGGCGTTAAGAGTGGTCTCGACAGTACCTATACAGGCGTGCTTGTACTTCTTATACCGAGAGTCAAGCAAGGCGAGACGAGCAGTGACTGGCAATCCTTTTCTCCCATGGTAGGTGAGAGCAAGGCGAACAGCACCAAAGTGGAGATGGGTAAATCCTTCAGCTGTCCATTGGCGAGGAAAGTGAGGAGGGATCTCCAGTGTGACATACTGTTCTTTGGACGTTGCAGGAAGAGTATGTTGGTCAAACTTTGTAGCTTGGACATACTCCTTTACATGTTTCCGAGTAGGGGAAACAATATTTTTTACTGTACGAGTAAGAGAATGAGAAGGTTTGGTGAAGGCTTTATAAGGGTTGATGAGGGGAAGATCAGTGAGAGGGATCTTCTCATCATCTGAAAGATACTTGAATTCACAGAGAGAATCCAAGTGTGAAGAAGTGGTGGATCTAAAAGAGGTAGTAGGAGAATCCAAGGAATTCGATGGAAGTCTGTCCAAGGACCATCTTGCTTTGGGAGAGCATTACTCCATTATCTTTAACTATTTGAGCAAACTGAGCTAATAACTTCAAATGGGTACCTGTACAAGGGGAAAACAATAAAATATACCAAATGGGTTCCGAGGTAGCCCAGTAACTATTCTTTCTTAAAATCATTTGAAAACAAGGTTTAATCTTGGTACGTGGCATTGTTATTCAGCCAGACCCTCCATAGAGATTTCCGAAGAATTGCTCTATGGTACGTTTTACCGTGGCACGAGACAGTTTCCAGCCCAATATACCAAAGATAAGCAGAATCGCAGGATTCTGGAAATCAACAGGAAAGATTAACTGTGATACAGTCCAAGAACACACAATGAACTCATAAGCTCTAGCCAACTTTTCCATAAGCATCAGGCCCCGAGCACCAGAGTTCCAGGAGGCATTCTCCAGGACTTTTCCACACAAATAAATCTTTTCTGAAGATCTTTTGAAAAACCTTTGAAAACATATTTGAAAAACACGTTACTGGATTATCCGGACATATCACCGGGGATCGAGACCGGTAGATTACAATAATTATGATTGAAGGCAGAGGACGACTTGAAGAGAGGATCCACAGAGTGGCAACTCCTAAGTCATCATTTGCCTTCAAGCTTAATTATCATAAGCTTGAAGATGATCTAAACCTGAGAGGATCCACGAAGGTGGCAACTCAGATTATCGGACCGAGTTGAGAAACTAAGAACTTCTGCCTCACCCTTTAGCCAGAATTTTCTAGTGAGAATATGAGAACATAGAGAGAGAAGTAAGAAAGGAGTTCTATATTAGCTCCGAGATATCTTACAAGAGTGATGAGGCCTCCTTATATAGGCGGAGGAGGGAGAAAACAAACAAACTTTGTGACGTAAGAGCTTACGTCTAAAACTAATAATGCTAGACCGGAAGTGACAGGCCACTATCCGACATTACACTATTACACGCACTATGCTATTATTACACACACTAACTAGGACAGCTGTAAGGCTTGAGGAAGACAGCTGGATAGCATCCTAGAGATATCTACGTGGAAATTTTGACCTATCGATAAGGTCAGGCGTGTATTCCGTGTTATCTCTGAAGGCAGGTTCTGGAAAAGCATGTAGGTCCAGGGACCAGTTATGGTTTGAATCTTCAGAATCACTCTGAGACTGTCTTTCGCGCCAAAAGTATGGGTCGTTGGCGTACGGGTCATTCATATCCGGGTCTTCCGGGTCAGGTCCATTGAGACGCTTCCAGTGAATGCAGATGAAACCGCAACCACAGTCAGGCATGATAAGGTGTTCGCTTGTCTGGGTTAACGGGAGATCTTCGTCTTCTTCTTCTTCAATGGTCAGTGGTGAAGAAGGAGTCGGAGCAGGGCAGTTGATCTGGTTTATAGCCTTCTGGGTGGCTATGGCTCTTTCTTGTCGTTCTTTGTGACGGCGAAGACGCTGAAGATCATCAAAAGACTGGAGAGCTTCATGGATCATTTCTTGGTAGTCCATTGGATAGGATGGCCATTCGGGAGAGTCATGAGGCCAGAGCTCCATCGAGAAGACAGTGTGGTTGTATCGGTAGGCGGTTCTCAAGAAGGCTCGATATTCAGAGTGTCGTTGCCAAGGAACTTGGGCTAGGTTGAAATCCAGGTTTTTATAATGATGGTAGGAGGGAGAAGGGATGAACTTCAAACCTGAGGCTGACTTAGTAAAAGTAATAGGACGGTGAAAGAAAAATATAACATGACTAACTCCATAATTCATACAGGAATTAGCCGGGGAAATATTATTTAGTTGGTAGCCTATTCGGCGGTCTGGGATAGCAGGGTTAAGGTCTTTATAGGATTTATGGAGGAGGTCAATCCATGTGCAGATTGGATCAAACCAAGAGAGAAAAAAGGAGAGGTCTGAAGAGAAATCAGAATGGAAATTTGTGGAGTAGGAGAGAAGCTGGTGAAGTTCTGGAATATTAAAAATAATACCTATGGTATGAACAGAGCATAGGTACCAGAAAAAACAGAGGGCTAATGGAGGGAAAGTGAAAACATCAGGGATAGAGAAGAGATGAGCAAAAGGAAATTGGGGATGAATCCCAACAGGTTTAACAGGGCAGTCATCGAAACCATACCTCTCAATGAGGGAGACATGATAGTGGAAGACTCTGTGTCTCTGGGTGAAGGTGAAGGACTGATGCTCATATCTTTCAACATCAACCGGGAGATTTTCATCCTTGTTAAAAACTGGGGGATTGGAAGAGGAAGAGGCCATCTCAGATTTTTGGTTTTGGAGGCTTTGGAGGTTTGAGGAAGGATTTTGAAGGTCTGCTCAGGATATCAGCAAGAGTGTTGGAGGTGCCCTTTATATGCTTGACGTCGAAGGTGAAGCGGACGAACCATTGTTGCCAGCGAAGCAGCAGATAATTAGGAAGTTGCTTCTGCCTGTAGTTCAGCATACGGGGGAATGCTGACATGTCCATCTCGACAAGGAAATGGTGACCAATTAGGTGGAACTGGAATTTCTCAATCCCACGTTTAACGGCCAAGATTTCTTTGTAGGTGGAGTGGTAGTGCTTTTCTGACTCTTTAAATTCTCCACTGTTGTAGCAGCATACGTGTCGGACTCCATTGATTTCTTCAAGGAGGACCGCTCCCCAGTATTCATCTGAGGCGTCCGTCTGGAGTATCCTTTTTCCTTTGTCGGGAATCTTGAGAGGTGGCAGATTCTGAACCACTTCTTTAAGCTTGAGGATAGCTCGTCGGTGGAGGTCGGACCATGGTGGAGAGATCTTTCTGAGATACACGTGTAAAGGATGGAGAATGGAAGACAGCTTCGGGATGAACTCGCGGATATAATTGACAAGGCCGAGAATTTGCTGGACTTGTCGTCTCGTGAGATGATCATCTGGAAAGTTCATGATCTTGGTAGCAATATACGGCTGAGGATGGTACTTGCTATCTTTGATCTGGACTCCAAGGAATTCGATGGAAGTCTGTCCAAGGACCATCTTGCTTTGGGAGAGCATTACTCCATTATCTTTAACTATTTGAGCAAACTGAGCTAATAACTTCAAATGGGTACCTGTACAAGGGGAAAACAATAAAATATCGTCAATATAAACAAGGGCCGACTGCAGTATCGGCTCGAAGATTCGGATCATAGCCTTCTGGAACAATGAGGGTGCCGTCTTCAGACCAAAAGGAAGCACCGTCCATTGGTAATGGTGGTCTGGGATACAGAAGGCAGTTTTGTATTTGTCTGGAGGAGAGATTGACAATTGCCAGAAGCCAGACTTAAGGTCAAACTTGGAGAAGACCTTGGCATTCGTCAGATTGGCGAAGAGAGTATTTTTCCTCGGTAACGGAAACTTTACGTCAGCAACAAACTCATTCAGGGGCTTGTAATCAATAACAAGCCTGGGCTTCTTTCTCTTCTGTTCTGAATGCTTGTTGACGTAGAAGGCCTGGCAGGCCCACGAAGAGGTTGTGGGCTCAATGAGGTTTTGGGCCTTGAGCTCTTGCAGCTCTTGGATCGCCATCTTTTTCTCCTCTGGGCTCATTCCCGCATGGGTAGCCTTAGTTGGGTTTACATCCTCATTTTTCTTGAAAGGAATTTCGATGAAGAACTTGGGATTCTTCCAAAGGGGAAGAGGATGCTTCTGTTCAAACTCAGCATGTGACTCAGCACAGGATTGCTGGATGAGAGCTTGCATGATTGTGCCATACACTGGGTCACTTTCAGACTGAATCTGACTTGCTGAGAGAGCTTCTCCTTCTGTTGAGTAAAGTCTTGGAGTTGTTGTCCATGAAAGGAAAAACTTGTGAAGCTGCAGACCTTTATCAGTCCATTTATGAACTGATATCTTCTTGATGATGTCGAAGCCAAGGATCATATCTCTGCCATGGTTATAACCAAATACAGTAGTAACTACGTACTTTGTAGGAGAGAACTTGATCCGGATTGGCTTACTTATCTTGGTGACATAGAAGACACCATTTGCAGCTCGGAATCTTTCATTGCAAGGTCGCCACATTCTTTCTGGAAGGAGAGAAGGGTTGACAATGGTGTTTGTGGCACTAGTATCAAACAGAGCAATCACCGGGATAGGTTTTGCATATTTATCCAGGAGAATGTTGATCTTGGCTTGAGGTATGACTTGAGCAGCAAAGAGGGAGGACTGCATCGGGGAGATCTGAACTGTGTATATTGAAGCTTTCTCTGGATCAGAATCAGACTCTGAGGAGTAGGCTTCAATAGCAAAGAGGCCAGATGCCTCATCTTCAGTTTCTGAGAAAATGGATTCCATGTCGTCATTGGAAAGGTCAGCGCCAGTGACTTGGGAAATGGTGTGCACCATTTTCTTCTTTGACTTGTTATTCTTCTTAGGACAGTCTTTGGCAAAGTGTCCTGGTTGTCGGCAGATGAAACATCGTTTGAATTTGCCGCCATTCTTCCTATATCGGAAGAATCTTTTCTTCTTTCTTCTGAATCGACGAGGGCGATCAGGAGAATAGATTCTTCGTCTATGGTGTTTCTTCCGAGGGGTGTTGCAGTTACAAGCGCCTTTGTCTTTGCACTTGATTGATAACTCAGGTTGCTGGCAGGCTTTATCAAACAGGTTTTGAGACTGGTTGAAATCCTTGAAGAAGGAGTGAGTGTTGCACAGCTTTCTGAGGGCCATCATAAGGACTTGGTGGAGCTTACCAAAAGAATAATCTTTGAAAGCTTGTCCACTCTGCTGTATGATGCGAAGAGCTTCCTGGCCTATTGTGTCTGGCACAGAATTTAAGTATGCTTGCTTCAGGTTGTTGTCTGCTTCATAGCCAGTGCAGAGTAGGTAGAAGCGTCTGAGCATACTTTCATAGTGCTTCTCAAGATCTTTTCGGTTATACGAGCAGCACTTCATTTTGAAGAATTCTTCTCTAGCTATATCCAGAAGAGCTTCTGGTTCACCAATGAATTCTTTGTATAGCTTGAGAACGAACTCTGTAGTTGTTGGTGTCTGGGCTAATTCGAGCTGGCGGTATTCTCCAATACTCATAAACCAGTGTTTGAGGATACCGGACATACCAGCTATGAAGGCGCAGATGACCTTGAAATGAGTAGCACCTTCTCGCTGTAGTTGAGTGAGACACCAGGCATGAAATTCAAGAAATTTCTCATGCCACTTGGCTGTTAGAATTCCTTCAAGAGATAATGTGACATTTAGCGAAGGAGGTTGCCAAACAGCTTCAAGATTTATCACCGGAGGATCTTCATCCATTTGGACAAAGGGTTGTTGAGGAGGACCAGGTGGTGGTCCAGGAGGAGGTCCTGGTGGAGGAGCTGGAGGTGGTTGTTGAGGCGGAGGCTGGGCTTGTTGTGTTCCAGCATCGGTTGTAGTTGACTCAGCTGGTTGAGCATGGCTAGTAGCCCCTTGGGCCATGTAGACTTGAGCTTCTGAGGAAGAAGCTGAGAATGAATCATCTTCTTCATATTCGCTTGATGAAGTAGAACTTAAGTCTTGTTGGGCCGCATAGGCAAGAGGAGAACTAGGCTGCTGTATTTGTTGGTCAAGGAATCCAAGAATTGGATTGGACTGGGCCATCCATGTTTGGTGTGAAGGTTCTTGGATCTTGATGGGCTTTTGTGGGTAAGCTGGGCCTTTTTGTTTTCTATCTGGATTAGGAGTTTGGGCCGGAGTATAACTGGACCAGGTAGGAGAGCTGGGCCAAGTAGGTTGAGGCCTGGGAGGCTGATAGGCTGGTTTAGAAATGAGAGCTGGCAGAGGTTTAAAGATACCTCTGGAAGAAGGATGGTAAGCCGGGCTTGGGCTTGTTCTGAATGGGTCAGGCGAATGGAATATTGATGAAAAGGATTCAGGGTACTTAGGCTGTTGTTGCTGGGCCTGAAGATGCCTGAGCTGTTCCTTCAAGTGTTGGATCTCCTGTTCTTGGGCTGTAGAGTTTTCATGTCGGGCTATGAGGCCAAGAATCTCCTGGTGGAGGTAGTTGATCCGTTGCTGACATTGAGTTAATGGATCAATGATCATCTGATCCATCTTTTGCTCCAAGCGGACTTGGTTGTGCTCGATTCTGCTGAGGACTTTGTTCTGAGATACCATGTTCTCAGATTGCCAATTGAGAACTTGTTCAGCAGCTGAGGTTTCCCTTCGTCTTCCTTCTGAATCAACTGTTGAAGGTTGGGGAACCTTCCAGGAATGCTTTGTTGAGGTAGAAGGATCATTGAATGCCAGAGGGGGAAAGTCTTCAGGAGCACTTTCAAAAACATTAACTTCAGGAATGAAACAAGGAGGTTGTTCCTTCCTGAGTTGCTTGATGGCTTTCTTGTAGTAAGGATGACATGGCATCTTAACTTCTGGTGATGGAGGTGGAAGTTCAAATGGTTCAGCAGGAGTTGTGAAGATATCATCCGTGGTTTGTTCCTTCTGGGAGTAGAGGACATAATAGTCATACTTGCCAGAGTGTTCTCCAAGTAATCCAACTTCGGGATCACCTTGGTTATAACGTTGCTCAAGAAGATGCTGGGAAGATTTCTTCTTAGGCTTTTTCTTCTTCATCTTCTTGGTAGTTTCTTCATCATCATAGGGAGATTGGTAACAGTCTGAACAATCACAAATATCGAAATATTTATGACCTTTCTCGTCTTTGAAGGAGTAGACTGGATTACCTAGAGAGTCAAAAGACTCAATTGGTATTTGCAGGTATTCTACAGGCTCCCGGATGAAGGTAAGGACTGCAGGAGTGGAGAAGACATCAGTGTCTTCTGACGGTTCCTCTTTTTGGAAGAAGATTTCCGTCTGCCCATTTCCTTTGTCAAGGAAAATGGGTTTCTTTGACTGGACTGGCTCTGTCTGCTGATGGAGAGATTCATATGCAGATATCCAAGAGGCAGGGATCAGTCGTTGGAGTTCCTCACGAGGTATTTGTTGAGGGACATACGTCTCGTTTGGAACATGAGTTGTATCCACAGATAGATACAAGGCATCGTTGTTCATGTTGGGCATAGAGAAATCAAGAGCATGATTCTGGACTCTATATGCCATCTGGTAGTGCAGGGTAGATGCCAGGGTAGTAGAGACTTGTTCTGCACCAGTTATCTGGATCTGGATCTTCAAAGCTGATAGGAGGTGTGGATCTTGAAGAGCCATACAGAAATTGGGGAAGAACGTTATAAGGATTGTGCCGGCGTTAAGAGTGGTCTCGACAGTACCTATACAGGCGTGCTTGTACTTCTTATACCGAGAGTCAAGCAAGGCGAGACGAGCAGTGACTGGCAATCCTTTTCTCCCATGGTAGGTGAGAGCAAGGCGAACAGCACCAAAGTGGAGATGGGTAAATCCTTCAGCTGTCCATTGGCGAGGAAAGTGAGGAGGGATCTCCAGTGTGACATACTGTTCTTTGGACGTTGCAGGAAGAGTATGTTGGTCAAACTTTGTAGCTTGGACATACTCCTTTACATGTTTCCGAGTAGGGGAAACAATATTTTTTACTGTACGAGTAAGAGAATGAGAAGGTTTGGTGAAGGCTTTATAAGGGTTGATAAGGGGAAGATCAGTGAGAGGGATCTTCTCATCATCTGAAAGATACTTGAATTCACAGAGAGAATCCAAGTGTGAAGAAGTGGTGGATCTAAAAGAGGTAGTAGGAGATAAAGTAGGGGTAGAGGTTCCTGACATATCTGGGTAAATCTGGGTCAAGGGATCCGCAAGAAATTCTTAATAACTCAACTCAAGTATGGGAAGTAGAACAATCAAATGGCTCTGATACCAAATGGGTTCCGAGGTAGCCCAGTAACTATTCTTTCTTAAAATCATTTGAAAACAAGGTTTAATCTTGGTACGTGGCATTGTTATTCAGCCAGACCCTCCATAGAGATTTCCGAAGAATTGCTCTATGGTACGTTTTACCGTGGCACGAGACAGTTTCCAGCCCAATATACCAAAGATAAGCAGAATCGCAGGATTCTGGAAATCAACAGGAAAGATTAACTGTGATACAGTCCAAGAACACACAATGAACTCATAAGCTCTAGCCAACTTTTCCATAAGCATCAGGCCCCGAGCACCAGAGTTCCAGGAGGCATTCTCCAGGACTTTTCCACACAAATAAATCTTTTCTGAAGATCTTTTGAAAAACCTTTGAAAACATATTTGAAAAACACGTTACTGGATTATCCGGACATATCACCGGGGATCGAGACCGGTAGATTACAATAATTATGATTGAAGGCAGAGGACGACTTGAAGAGAGGATCCACAGAGTGGCAACTCCTAAGTCATCATTTGCCTTCAAGCTTAATTATCATAAGCTTGAAGATGATCTAAACCTGAGAGGATCCACGAAGGTGGCAACTCAGATTATCGGACAGAGTTGAGAAACTAAGAACTTCTGCCTCACCCTTTAGCCAGAATTTTCTAGTGAGAATATGAGAACATAGAGAGAGAAGTAAGAAAGGAGTTCTATATTAGCTCCGAGATATCTTACAAGAGTGATGAGGCCTCCTTATATAGGCGGAGGAGGGAGAAAACAAACAAACTTTGTGACGTAAGAGCTTACGTCTAAAACTAATAATGCTAGACCGGAAGTGACAGGCCACTATCCGACATTACACTATTACACGCACTATGCTATTATTACACACACTAACTAGGACAGCTGTAAGGCTTGAGGAAGACAGCTGGATAGCATCCTAGAGATATCTACGTGGAAATTTTGACCTATCGATAAGGTCAGGCGTGTATTCCGTGTTATCTCTGAAGGCAGGTTCTGGAAAAGCATGTAGGTCCAGGGACCAGTTATGGTTTGAATCTTCAGAATCACTCTGAGACTGTCTTTCGCGCCAAAAGTATGGGTCGTTGGCGTACGGGTCATTCATATCCGGGTCTTCCGGGTCAGGTCCATTGAGACGCTTCCAGTGAATGCAGATGAAACCGCAACCACAGTCAGGCATGATAAGGTGTTCGCTTGTCTGGGTTAACGGGAGATCTTCGTCTTCTTCTTCTTCAATGGTCAGTGGTTAAGAAGGAGTCGGAGCAGGGCAGTTGATCTGGTTTATAGCCTTCTGGAAATCTCTATGGAGGGTCTGGCTGAATAACAATGCCACGTACCAAGATTAAACCTTGTTTTCAAATGATTTTAAGAAAGAATAGTTACTGGGCTACCTCGGAACCCATTTGGTATCAGAGCCATTTGATTGTTCTACTTCCCATACTTGAGTTGAGTTATTAAGAATTTCTTGCGGATCCCTTGACCCAGATTTACCCAGATATGTCAGGAACCTCTACCCCTACTTTATCTCCTACTACCTCTTTTAGATCCACCACTTCTTCACACTTGGATTCTCTCTGTGAATTCAAGTATCTTTCAGATGATGAGAAGATCCCTCTCACTGATCTTCCCCTCATCAACCCTTATAAAGCCTTCACCAAACCTTCTCATTCTCTTACTCGTACAGTAAAAAATATTGTTTCCCCTACTCGGAAACATGTAAAGGAGTATGTCCAAGCTACAAAGTTTGACCAACATACTCTTCCTGCAACGTCCAAAGAACAGTATGTCACACTGGAGATCCCTCCTCACTTTCCTCGCCAATGGACAGCTGAAGGATTTACCCATCTCCACTTTGGTGCTGTTCGCCTTGCTCTCACCTACCATGGGAGAAAAGGATTGCCAGTCACTGCTCGTCTTGCCTTGCTTGACTCTCGGTATAAGAAGTACAAGCACGCCTGTATAGGTACTGTCGAGACCACTCTTAACGCCGGCACAATCCTTATAACGTTCTTCCCCAATTTCTGTATGGCTCTTCAAGATCCACACCTCCTATCAGCTTTGAAGATCCAGATCCAGATAACTGGTGCAGAACAAGTCTCTACTACCCTGGCATCTACCCTGCACTACCAGATGGCATATAGAGTCCAGAATCATGCTCTTGATTTCTCTATGCCCAACATGAACAACGATGCCTTGTATCTATCTGTGGATACAACTCATGTTCCAAACGAGACGTATGTCCCTCAACAAATACCTCGTGAGGAACTCCAACGACTGATCCCTGCCTCTTGGATATCTGCATATGAATCTCTCCATCAGCAGACAGAGCCAGTCCAGTCAAAGAAACCCATTTTCCTTGACAAAGGAAATGGGCAGACGGAAATCTTCTTCCAAAAAGAGGAACCGTCAGAAGACACTGATGTCTTCTCCACTCCTGCAGTCCTTACCTTCATCCGGGAGCCTGTAGAATACCTGCAAATACCAATTGAGTCTTTTGACTCTCTAGGTAATCCAGTCTACTCCTTCAAAGACGAGAAAGGTCATAAATATTTCGATATTTGTGATTGTTCAGACTGTTACCAATCTCCCTATGATGATGAAGAAACTACCAAGAAGATGAAGAAGAAAAAGCCTAAGAAGAAATCTTCCCAGCATCTTCTTGAGCAACGTTATAACCAAGGTGATCCCGAAGTTGGATTACTTGGAGAACACTCTGGCAAGTATGACTATTATGTCCTCTACTCCCAGAAGGAACAAACCACGGATGATATCTTCACAACTCCTGCTGAACCATTTGAACTTCCACCTCCATCACCAGAAGTTAAGATGCCATGTCATCCTTACTACAAGAAAGCCATCAAGCAACTCAGGAAGGAACAACCTCCTTGTTTCATTCCTGAAGTTAATGTTTTTGAAAGTGCTCCTGAAGACTTTCCCCCTCTGGCATTCAATGATCCTTCTACCTCAACAAAGCATTCCTGGAAGGTTCCCCAACCTTCAACAGTTGATTCAGAAGGAAGACGAAGGGAAACCTCAGCTGCTGAACAAGTTCTCAATTGGCAATCTGAGAACATGGTATCTCAGAACAAAGTCCTCAGCAGAATCGAGCACAACCAAGTCCGCTTGGAGCAAAAGATGGATCAGATGATCATTGATCCATTAACTCAATGTCAGCAACGGATCAACTACCTCCACCAGGAGATTCTTGGCCTCATAGCCCGACATGAAAACTCTACAGCCCAAGAACAGGAGATCCAACACTTGAAGGAACAGCTCAGGCATCTTCAGGCCCAGCAACAACAGCCTAAGTACCCTGAATCCTTTTCCTCAATATTCCATTCGCCTGACCCATTCAGAACAAGCCCAAGCCCGGCTTACCATCCTTCTTCCAGAGGTATCTTTAAACCTCTGCCAGCTCTCATTTCTAAACCAGCCTATCAGCCTCCCAGGCCTCAACCTACCTGGTCCAGTTATACTCCGGCCCAAACTCCTAATCCAGATAGAAAACAAAAAGGCCCAGCTTACCCACAAAAGCCCATCAAGATCCAAGAACCTTCACACCAAACATGGATGGCCCAGTCCAATCCAATTCTTGGATTCCTTGACCAACAAATACAGCAGCCTAGTTCTCCTCTTGCCTATGCGGCCCAACAAGACTTAAGTTCTACTTCATCAAGCGAATATGAAGAAGATGATTCATTCTCAACTTCTTCCTCAGAAGCTCAAGTCTACATGGCCCAAGGGGCTACTAGCCATGCTCAACCAGCTGAGTCAACTACAACCGATGCTGGAACACAACAAGCCCAGCGTCCGCCTCAACAACCACCTCCAGCTCCTCCACCAGGACCTCCTCCTGGACCACCACCTGGTCCTCCTCAACAACCCTTTGTCCAAATGGATGAAGATCCTCCGGTGATAAATCTTGAAGCTGTTTGGCAACCTCCTTCGCTAAATGTCACATTATCTCTTGAAGGAATTCCAACAGCCAAGTGGCATGAGAAATTTCTTGAATTTCATGCCTGGTGTCTCACTCAACTACAGCGAGAAGGTGCTACTCATTTCAAGGTCATCTGCGCCTTCATAGCTGGTATGTCCGGTATCCTCAAACACTGGTTTATGAGTATTGGAGAATACCGCCAGCTCGAATTAGCCCAGACACCAACAACTACAGAGTTCGTTCTCAAGCTATACAAAGAATTCATTGGTGAACCAGAAGCTCTTCTGGATATAGCTAGAGAAGAATTCTTCAAAATGAAGTGCTGCTCGTATAACCGAAAAGATCTTGAGAAGCACTATGAAAGTATGCTCAGACGCTTCTACCTACTCTGCACTGGCTATGAAGCAGACAACAACCTGAAGCAAGCATACTTAAATTCTGTGCCAGACACAATAGGCCAGGAAGCTCTTCGCATCATACAGCAGAGTGGACAAGCTTTCAAAGATTATTCTTTTGGTAAGCTCCACCAAGTCCTTATGATGGCCCTCAGAAAGCTGTGCAACACTCACTCCTTCTTCAAGGATTTCAACCAGTCTCAAAACCTGTTTGATAAAGCCTGCCAGCAACCTGAGTTATCAATCAAGTGCAAAGACAAAGGCGCTTGTAACTGCAACACCCCTCGGAAGAAACACCATAGACGAAGAATCTATTCTCCTGATCGCCCTCGTCGATTCAGAAGAAAGAAGAAAAGATTCTTCCGATATAAGAAGAATGGCGGCAAATTCAAACGATGTTTCATCTGCCGACAACCAGGACACTTTGCCAAAGACTGTCCTAAGAAGAATAACAAGTCAAAGAAGAAAATGGTGCACACCATTTCCCAAGTCACTGGCGCTGACCTTTCCAATGACGACATGGAATCCATTTTCTCAGAAACTGAAGATGAGGCATCTGGCCTCTTTGCTATTGAAGCCTACTCCTCAGAGTCTGATTCTGATCCAGAGAAAGCTTCAATATACACAGTTCAGATCTCCCCGATGCAGTCCTCCCTCTTTGCTGCTCAAGTCATACCTCAAGCCAAGATCAACATTCTCCTGGATAAATATGCAAAACCTATCCCGGTGATTGCTCTGTTTGATACTGGTGCCACAAACACCATTGTCAACCCTTCTCTCCTTCCAGAAAGAATGTGGCGACCTTGCAATGAAAGATTCCGAGCTGCAAATGGTGTCTTCTATGTCACCAAGATAAGTAAGCCAATCCGGATCAAGTTCTCTCCTACAAAGTACGTAGTTACTACTGTATTTGGTTATAACCATGGCAGAGATATGATCCTTGGCTTCGACATCATCAAGAAGATATCAGTTCATAAATGGACTGATAAAGGTCTGCAGCTTCACAAGTTTTTCCTTTCATGGACAACAACTCCAAGACTTTACTCAACAGAAGGAGAAGCTCTCTCAGCAAGTCAGATTCAGTCTGAAAGTGACCCAGTGTATGGCACAATCATGCAAGCTCTCATCCAGCAATCCTGTGCTGAGTCACATGCTGAGTTCGAACAGAAGCATCCTCTTCCCCTTTGGAAGAATCCCAAGTTCTTCATCGAAATTCCTTTCAAGAAAAATGAGGATGTAAACCCAACTAAGGCTACCCATGCGGGAATGAGCCCAGAGGAGAAAAAGATGGCGATCCAAGAGCTGCAAGAGCTCAAGGCCCAAAACCTCATTGAGCCCACAACCTCTTCGTGGGCCTGCCAGGCCTTCTACGTCAACAAGCATTCAGAACAGAAGAGAAAGAAGCCCAGGCTTGTTATTGATTACAAGCCCCTGAATGAGTTTGTTGCTGACGTAAAGTTTCCGTTACCGAGGAAAAATACTCTCTTCGCCAATCTGACGAATGCCAAGGTCTTCTCCAAGTTTGACCTTAAGTCTGGCTTCTGGCAATTGTCAATCTCTCCTCCAGACAAATACAAAACTGCCTTCTGTATCCCAGACCACCATTACCAATGGACGGTGCTTCCTTTTGGTCTGAAGACGGCACCCTCATTGTTCCAGAAGGCTATGATCCGAATCTTCGAGCCGATACTGCAGTCGGCCCTTGTTTATATTGACGATATTTTATTGTTTTCCCCTTGTACAGGTACCCATTTGAAGTTATTAGCTCAGTTTGCTCAAATAGTTAAAGATAATGGAGTAATGCTCTCCCAAAGCAAGATGGTCCTTGGACAGACTTCCATCGAATTCCTTGGAGTCCAGATCAAAGATAGCAAGTACCATCCTCAGCCGCATATTGCTACCAAGATCATGAACTTTCCAGATGATCATCTCACGAGACGACAAGTCCAGCAAATTCTCGGCCTTGTCAATTATATCCGCGAGTTCATCCCGAAGCTGTCTTCCATTCTCCATCCTTTACACGTGTATCTCAGAAAGATCTCTCCACCATGGTCCGACTTCCACCGACGAGCTATCCTCAAGCTTAAAGAAGTGGTTCAGAATCTGCCACCTCTCAAGATTCCCGACAAAGGAAAAAGGATACTCCAGACGGACGCCTCAGATGAATACTGGGGAGCGGTCCTCCTTGAAGAAATCAATGGAGTCCGACACGTATGCTGCTACAACAGTGGAGAATTTAAAGAGTCAGAAAAGCACTACCACTCCACCTACAAAGAAATCTTGGCCGTTAAACGTGGGATTGAGAAATTCCAGTTCCACCTAATTGGTCACCATTTCCTTGTCGAGATGGACATGTCAGCATTCCCCCGTATGCTGAACTACAGGCAGAAGCAACTTCCTAATTATCTGCTGCTTCGCTGGCAACAATGGTTCGTCCGCTTCACCTTCGACGTCAAGCATATAAAGGGCACCTCCAACACTCTTGCTGATATCCTGAGCAGACCTTCAAAATCCTTCCTCAAACCTCCAAAGCCTCCAAAACCAAAAATCTGAGATGGCCTCTTCCTCTTCCAATCCCCCAGTTTTTAACAAGGATGAAAATCTCCCGGTTGATGTTGAAAGATATGAGCATCAGTCCTTCACCTTCACCCAGAGACACAGAGTCTTCCACTATCATGTCTCCCTCATTGAGAGGTATGGTTTCGATGACTGCCCTGTTAAACCTGTTGGGATTCATCCCCAATTTCCTTTTGCTCATCTCTTCTCTATCCCTGATGTTTTCACTTTCCCTCCATCAGCCCTCTGTTTTTTCTGGTACCTATGCTCTGTTCATACCACAGGTATTATTTTTAATATTCCAGAACTTCACCAGCTTCTCTCCTACTCCACAAATTTCCATTCTGATTTCTCTTCAGACCTCTCCTTTTTTCTCTCTTGGTTTGATCCAATCTGCACATGGATTGACCTCCTCCATAAATCCTATAAAGACCTTAACCCTGCTATCCCAGACCGCCGAATAGGCTACCAACTAAATAATATTTCCCCGGCTAATTCCTGTATGAATTATGGAGTTAGTCATGTTATATTTTTCTTTCACCGTCCTATTACTTTTACTAAGTCAGCCTCAGGTTTGAAGTTCATCCCTTCTCCCTCCTACCATCATTATAAAAACCTGGATTTCAACCTAGCCCAAGTTCCTTGGCAACGACACTCTGAATATCGAGCCTTCTTGACAACCGCCTACCGATACAACCACACTGTCTTCTCGATGGAGCTCTGGCCTCATGACTCTCCCGAATGGCCATCCTACCCAATGGACTACCAAGAAATGATCCATGAAGCTCTCCAGTCTTTTGATGATCTTCAGCGTCTTCGCCGTCACAAAGAACGACAAGAAAGAGCCATAGCCACCCAGAAGGCTATAAACCAGATCAACTGCCCTGCTCCGACTCCTTCTTCACCACTGACCATTGAAGAAGAAGAAGACGAAGATCTCCCGTTAACCCAGACAAGCGAACACCTTATCATGCCTGACTGTGGTTGCGGTTTCATCTGCATTCACTGGAAGCGTCTCAATGGACCTGACCCGGAAGACCCGGATATGAATGACCCGTACGCCAACGACCCATACTTTTGGCGCGAAAGACAGTCTCAGAGTGATTCTGAAGATTCAAACCATAACTGGTCCCTGGACCTACATGCTTTTCCAGAACCTGCCTTCAGAGATAACACGGAATACACGCCTGACCTTATCGATAGGTCAAAATTTCCACGTAGATATCTCTAGGATGCTATCCAGCTGTCTTCCTCAAGCCTTACAGCTGTCCTAGTTAGTGTGTGTAATAATAGCATAGTGCGTGTAATAGTGTAATGTCGGATAGTGGCCTGTCACTTCCGGTCTAGCATTATTAGTTTTAGACGTAAGCTCTTACGTCACAAAGTTTGTTTGTTTTCTCCCTCCTCCGCCTATATAAGGAGGCCTCATCACTCTTGTAAGATATCTCGGAGCTAATATAGAACTCCTTTCTTACTTCTCTCTCTATGTTCTCATATTCTCACTAGAAAATTCTGGCTAAAGGGTGAGGCAGAAGTTCTTAGTTTCTCAACTCTGTCCGATAATCTGAGTTGCCACCTTCGTGGATCCTCTCAGGTTTAGATCATCTTCAAGCTTATGATAATTAAGCTTGAAGGCAAATGATGACTTAGGAGTTGCCACTCTGTGGATCCTCTCTTCAAGTCGTCCTCTGCCTTCAATCATAATTATTGTAATCTACCGGTCTCGATCCCCGGTGATATGTCCGGATAATCCAGTAACGTGTTTTTCAAATATGTTTTCAAAGGTTTTTCAAAAGATCTTCAGAAAAGATTTATTTGTGTGGAAAAGTCCTGGAGAATGCCTCCTGGAACTCTGGTGCTCGGGGCCTGATGCTTATGGAAAAGTTGGCTAGAGCTTATGAGTTCATTGTGTGTTCTTGGACTGTATCACAGTTAATCTTTCCTGTTGATTTCCAGAATCCTGCGATTCTGCTTATCTTTGGTATATTGGGCTGGAAACTGTCTCGTGCCACGGTAAAACGTACCATAGAGCAATTCTTCGGAAATCTCTATGAAGGGTCTGGCTGAATAACAATGCCACGTACCAAGATTAAACCTTGTTTTCAAATGATTTTAAGAAAGAATAGTTACTGGGCTACCTCGGAACCCATTTGGTATCATTCCCAGAGGAGAAAAAGATGGCGATCCAAGAGCTGCAAGAGCTCAAGGCCCAAAACCTCATTGAGCCCACAACCTCTTCGTGGGCCTGCCAGGCCTTCTACGTCAACAAGCATTCAGAACAGAAGAGAAAGAAGCCCAGGCTTGTTATTGATTACAAGCCCCTGAATGAGTTTGTTGCTGACGTAAAGTTTCCGTTACCGAGGAAAAATACTCTCTTCGCCAATCTGACGAATGCCAAGGTCTTCTCCAAGTTTGACCTTAAGTCTGGCTTCTGGCAATTGTCAATCTCTCCTCCAAAGTCAGATTCAGATATCAACAGAAGGCAGTTTTGTATTTGTCTGGAGGAGAGATTGACAATTGCCAGAAGCCAGACTTAAGGTCAAACTTGGAGAAGACCTTGGCATTCGTTAGATTGGCGAAGAGAGTATTTTTCCTCGGTAACGGAAACTTTACGTCAGCAACAAACTCATTCAGGGGCTTGTAATCAATAACAAGCCTGGGCTTCTTTCTCTTCTGTTCTGAATGCTTGTTGACGTAGAAGGCCTGGCAGGCCCACGAAGAGGTTGTGGGCTCAATGAGGTTTTGGGCCTTGAGCTCTTGCAGCTCTTGGATCGCCATCTTTTTCTCCTCTGGGCTCATTCCCGCATGGGTAGCCTTAGTTGGGTTTACATCCTCATTTTTCTTCAAAGGAATTTCGATGAAGAACTTGGGATTCTTCCAAAGGGGAAGAGGATGCTTCTGTTCGAACTCAGCATGTGACTCAGCACAGGATTGCTGGATGAGAGCTTGCATGATTGTGCCATACACTGGGTCACTTTCAGACTGAATCTGACTTGCTGAGAGAGCTTCTCCTTCTGTTGAGTAAAGTCTTGGAGAAGCTGTCTTCCATTCTCCATCCTTTACACGTGTATCTCAGAAAGATCTCTCCACCATGGTCCGACCTCTTATCTTGGTGAAGAACGTTATAAGGATTGTGCCGGCGTTAAGAGTGGTCTCGACAGTACCTATACAGGCGTCCGTCTGGAGTATCCTTTTTCCTTTGTCGGGAATCTTGAGAGGTGGCAGATTCTGAACCACTTCTTTAAGCTTGAGGATAAACTTATGGCTAAACTCATAAAAACTCCTTAAATTTTTTAATATTATTACAAAAGTACCCTAAATAAATAAAAAGATTCAAAATAACTATAAGGTTTTAAAGTTGTCAGCCAAACAATACTCCAAAACAGCAACAGCAACTTCAAGCTGATATTCGACCTTGATTCAGCCATTATTTCTCAAAACTCAAAGCATAAAAGTTGTAGATCTTTTTCTTAGCTTCGAAACGACACCTGAATCGCATAAAACGGACATCTGTAGCCAAAGATATGCCAAAACAACCGCAACTGCTTCTGAACCGGCGGTGACTCGTAAATCGCGACTTTGAAGCTGAATTTGACCCTCTTAGCGTGCAAACTGGGTTTGATGGTCTAAATGTGATTTGTAGCTCCAGATGTTAGCTTTTCAATGAATCAGGAATCACTTCATTTTGATCTTTGTAGCTCAAGATATGATTTTTGTACCGGAACATCACTAATCTGTCAACATCCTGAAAGAGCACAACCAAATTAAAACTTGTAAAATGGCAAATTAAATTCACTTTCAATCAATTAAGTCCAGATATGCTCTAACCTACAAAGCGTACTCAAAATATATATTTAAGGTTTAAAACATATTAAAACATACTAAATATGAGAGAAATAAATATAATAAATATAGGGTTAGTTTTTTCTTTTCCTTTGAATCTTTGCCGATGATCTTTGGTCCGCATCATTAAACAGATAGTAGCCGAATTATTATTATTATTATTATTATTATTATTATTATATATAGATATATAATTGAAATAGAGGAAAAACTTCACTTTAGTCTCAAATTTTCCATGATTGTTTCAGAATTGTCTTTCCCCCTCCCCCCTACTTTTTAATGACTTAAGTCTTACCAACAGTTATTCGTGTTAGTAATTACTAACGGTTTAAGCTATTGAAAAGTTACCAACGGCTTGACTGTTGGTAACCATTACTGACAGTTTAACTCATTGGTAATTACTAACGAATGACCTTTGATAAATCGCTTGTTGGAAAATTAGCAAATTTTAGTAGTTATCTTTTGATAAGGAGAAGTAATGACTCAGATTTCAGCAAAAGCCTAACAATTTGAGCCGAAATACTGAAACTACAATTCATGCAACCCCTCCAGATTTGTTATAGCTAACAAAGGATCATGTTACCATTCAAACAAAGAATAGTGATAAAATGCAAGTTTCGCGTCTTCCCTCTAAGAAAACAGTGATTAGCTAAGTTAGAAGTTCAATGATAAAAAAGTTACCAAGAAGTTGGAAGAATGAGTGAGGAAAAAGTCCCCCCAAACGGTGGGATGGTAATTGGCATCTCGGCGGCTAACATCTTCGGAGGCAGAGCCTAGTTTTGCCGAAGACATTTTCTTTCTCTTCTTTTGGAGCCAAAAGCAAAACAATTCTGGTGGAAAGAAGTTTCTTGTTTTGAGCGATCAAGTGGAGTTCCATTTCTCAGGTATTTATAGACAGATTCCGAGGTTTGTTTTTACTTTCTTAATGAAACAAAGTACACAAGAACGTGATGGGATGATTTATTCTGTTCTCCACCGTACCTTACTTAATTCCACGATCTTTTAATTTATTATATTCTTCACCCCACCTTACTTAATTCCACCATCTCTTAAAAAAATCCTTTTACCTTGATTCTGAAGTCGAATTATATTTACTTGATTATATTGCATTTTTATTTAGTAAATACACGTGGGCTTATGTTAATTGTTTATACTAATCATTCCTTTATCATAATTACTGAAAGATAGTCCCAATATCATTTTGGGCATGACTTGCCACTTTCAATTACACCCAAATGCTAATTTTTTATTTTTTTTCTCTATTACAACGACTACTCAACAAGAAATGTCTCATTTTAAGGAAAAGTAAATCTTAAACTTAGTTCATTTTAACTTACATTAATTGATTCTAAAATTTTTTATTTTTATTCCTATATTTTTTTTATCCGGAACTAATTTCAATTAAAAGTCAATATTATGTAGTTGCAATAATTCATTAAAAATAAAAATTTTATAATCTTACTAAATTTTTATGAATTTTTCTAGTTTAAGGCATTAAAAAAATTCATAAACATTTAACAACATCATTAAAATTTACTTTTAAATGAATTATTGTATCTATATAATATTATTTTTCAAATAAAATTGGTTTCAAGAAAAAAAGATATAAAAGTAAAAATAAGTCAATTGACTTAAGTTAAAACGAATTGAATTGGATTTTCTGGAAAGCAGATAGCAAGTATACAATTTAAACTAACAAAAAAAAAATTCTCTCATTTATGGGGTGAATGTAGGATTTTTGAACTTAAGAGAGCACACTCTATTTTCAGCTAAAACTTTACTGATTGTATTAACTGGACTTTAAATCTTTAACAGTGGATTTTTTTTTTCTATCAGCAACAAAGATTCGTTAATAAAGAAGGTCCCACCAAGAAGCTGGAGAGAAATGAGAGTACATCACCCTGCCAAGGAAAACACCATGAAAGACTTACAAGAACTTAAACCGATAACTGAGGATTGGCACACCAATTTTGTATATATATATATAGACACACACACACACACACACACTATTCAAAAAACAAAAAAAAAAAAAAAAAAGAAGAAGAGGAAGAAAGAAAGAAAGAGGAGGAAGTCTAGAGACCAACTCATAAGTTTAGTTGACGGTCTGCGCCACTCCAGTGGGGTTGGTGTTGCCATTCTGCCTCCAGGAATCACTCGGGTGTGGAAAGGTCGTCGAGCTTGTGGAAAATCATATACTACAAACAAAATTTCCAACTTTAATATTATCTTGAAAGTAAATTGAAGAAGAAAATTTTATGCAGAGCTTATCAATTATATGGTCAGAGAAGTGTGTGAAGTCTGGCGCTCAGAAATTGGCGGTTAATATATTATATACCATAATAATTCTTAACAAGTTTGTGCTTGGCAACTTTCCGTAAAATTATATACCATAATAATTTTCCTTGGCATAGCCAACACTTGGGCCTTTGGAGTCTTGGTAATCACGGTACCCCAACCAAATACCGTGCTATGGCTCGATGGAAGCCGATTATTCAGGTTATTAGTGTTCAAGCCGGCGAGTAGGTGATCAAATTTAAAAGATTAGGGGTTATCAGTTCCTGGAAAAGAAAGATAGGGAAGAAGTCTGCGTTGTCCCATTTTGCGAGAGTCACGAGGGCAAGATATGCATGCATGCAAAAGCCGTACACGTATACAAATCTATTGGAGTGGTATTGACGAGACAACTGTGTTCGAGCGATGTCTGGCTCATTTATTTATGTGTGGGTAAACCAATTTTCTTCTAGTTTGTGTGTCTGTAATGACGGTATACGAGTCACAACTAATCAATTTACACCTAAATTGATTAGATACTTATTATAATTTATCAAAAATTTTAAAATTATGAGTCAGTTATACTAAAATAATTTTATTCTATTATCTAAAAATCGGTACCATGTGAGTTTAATTCTATTTTCTTAAGTTTTTCTTTCTTTTGATGCATATATAACCTTGCATAAAATAACTTTTCATATGAATTTTATTTAGTTATGTTTAATTTTTTTAAAAAAAATTCTCTTAATTCCAAACCATCAATTTTATTAGACCAATCAATTATAAAATTTTAGATGTCTTTGAAATCTAAGATTTTACCAAATCCACCAAGAATTTAAAATAATCATCTTGCTCAAATTGTGAGTTTTAACGGACCAATCAGACATGAAACAATAAAATCTATCCTGGGATTTTATCAAAATCACCAAGAACAAATTCTTGAAGATTTATTAAGTATTTTATTATTTTAATTCCACTATTTTCTAACTTCTTACAAAAATTAAGTAAATTAAATAATTTAAATAAAATTTGGATTACTAATCTTAACTTATAAGTCTATGTTTTATTGATTTTCAAACAGACTGATGACTGAAGTAATAAATAAACAAAAAATAATATTATCAACTAAAGTAGAATTATTTTCATGCCTGCAAATATATTTCCTTAACTCTTACTTACGTGTTTTTACTCTCACTCTATCATATCTTATCTTTTGCACTGACATTTTAATTTTGTTCTTCCAATAGCTATAAAATTGTGTTTTTTCCTTTTTAATTACCATGATATTTAAAAGGAAAGTCAACTATATATTGATTTCAAAATTTATACATATAATTGAATTTGAAAAATCAATATTTAAAATATATAACTTCCATAAATAAATACTTTATTTATTTCATTAGTCATGTGTTATGTAACCTATTTTAGAAAATTAATGTCTTTCCTTTCACATTTTTCTCTATATATATTAACACATCATAATCTTACACAACCTACACAAATATAAGAATCTCTCCTCTTTTCATTTAGAAAAATCACATTTTTCAAGATTGAAATTATGCATGATTTTTTTATCATTGATGTATTGGATTTAGGCTTATTTTTGTAACCACTCAAATCCAGAACCGGTCAACGAAACACCTGCCCACACCACATGGGCTATGCTTTGGAAAAGGATAAGCGCTAGGTGTTTATGTTCTGGATGTAGTTGTCGTACTCCGGTGTGTTGGGAAGAAGTGGGCGACAGGCCTTTATTAGGACCAGATTTGGTACAACAAACTTCAGATAAGGTCAAAATAATCAAACAACGATTGGTAGTGGCTCAAGATAGGCAGCGGAGTTATGCAAACCAGAGGCGTCATCCCTTGGAGTTTTCTGTTGGTGATCATGTGCTCTTAAAGGTGTCACCAACCAAGGGAGTTCAACGCTTTGGAGTGAGAGGAAAGTTAGCCCCGCGCTTTGTTGGACCTTTTGAAGTTTTAGAACGGGTTGGAGAGGTGGCTTATAAAGTAGCCTTACCACCTAACTTGGCTAGAATTCATAACGTGTTCCACGTGAGTAATATTCGAAAGTATCAGCCAGATCCAGCACATGTTATTCCGTGGGAGCCGTTGCAGTTACACGAGGATTTGACTTACATCGAGGAGCCTTTGGCCATTATGGATCGTACAGAAAAGGTACTGCGCAACAAAGTCATTCAACTGGTAAAGGTCATTTGGAATAATCATGGAGAGCAAGAACCAACCTGGGAAGTTGAGGATGAGCTTCGAAAGAAGTATCCACAGCTTTAAGGTACTTCTCAACACATTCTTTCAAATTTGGGGACAAATTTCTTTTAAGGGGAGGGGGCTGTAATAACCCTAGAAATTAAGGAAAATAAAATTACTAAATTACCCTAAATAAATAAAAAAATGAGTAAATAAAATAAATAAATAAAAATAAATTAATTAGCATTTTGTCCTTAAGGGTATTTTTGTAATTTTACCTACCAATTTAGAAAATCAATATAAAATTAAGAATCTTGATCCTTAGATAATTCCTTTAGTAGTTATTAAGTCAAATTCCAAACCAAAAGCTCATAGTCATTTTCTTTAGAGTAGGGGCATTTTTGTCATTTACAATCGAGCATCAGATGAAAAATCTGGGAGCACCATTGGATTCTTCTAAAAAAAATGATTCAAGAGAAATTTACCTCAGTCAATTCTGAATTCGTTTGCTTAGGTTTCCCAAAATTTAGCCAACGCACGTGTGGGGTTTAAACCGGGTTCATGCTACTGCTATATAGGATTATTTTTTTTTCTTTTCTCCGTAACCCTAATTTCTTTCTTCTAAAACGTCCCAGCCGCAAAAGCATCTACAGGTTTTTTGAAACTTTAGATTAAAAAAAAAAAAAAAAGGAATTGCCTTTATTAATCACGCGCCCATCATTACCTTTTATTATATTATTACTTGTTTTGCCCTACGTTTCTATTTGGCGTGAAGCTCAATTCACCTCACAAACCCTTTTCAACATTTTGGCACTTCTCCCCATCAACAGCCGCCTAAGCCATAGGAAGAAAATTGGATTTTCTGAAGATCGTCCACAATTCTTTCATCCTTTCACGCCAGTTGTTTGCCTCCACTTAGTGCTTCATCAAACTGTGTAAGTTTAGCCATCTAAGCTTTGATTCTTTGCTCTTCCAAAGTATTAGAATATTAATTTAATTCTATATTTTTTTCCTAGATTCTTTAAGTTGAAGGGAAACCCCATCCGAACACAAAAACCAATCCTACGAGTACCGACGATCCCGATTTACTTCAAGTGAGCAAAAGTTCTTCGGTATTACTCTTTTAACTTTTTTTTCTTTTCTTCCAGCACCTAAATACCTTATATTTTTGCTGTAAATTCTTGGTAGATTACCACTAATCCAAGTTTGGGTTTTTCCACTCGTTTCCGGTGCAATCTTGTCCATACTTGGTTCTAAGCCCGGTAAGCCACCGTAGCCTCTTTTAAAAATTATCTTGGCTGCCAATTTTGAATATTACAGCCCTAATAATTCTCTTTTCCTTGCTGTCCATGTTGTTACAAAGGGTTAGAAAATCCTTACTTGAAGGTTTGGTGTTTCTTTGGACTCCTAGAGCGTCAGAGATCCCGAAAACACATTGGTAACCGAAATAAAAATTTTTTCCTTCCAAGATCAGTTTTTACAGCCATTAAATTAGCTTATAAGTTAGTGTATGGCCGCTGTAATTTTTAGGATCAATATCAAGAAGGCTACCGGCACGATCCCGAATAGGCACGAGGCCACCGAAGACACCCCGAGACCCTTTTTGCCCACTAGGTAAATTTTCGGCCTAGATGCCAAGAACATGATACTTCCAAGTACCATTTAGGAAATTTCCAATTTTTAGTATATTTTTCTAATTTTCTACCTTACTAACATTTTGTAGGACCGTCCTAGGAAATCGCCACCTTTCGCCGTATTATTCCGAACTAGGTAAGGGGGAAGAGTGGGTTAGTTCTCGTGGGCCCTCTTAGGCCCAAAATAAGCTTCAACCCGAATAATAAATTATAAATAAACAATTGGGCTAAACAAAATCTTTAAATGCATGGGCAACATGGGTTAGGTAATTAATTAGTTTTCCTAGGATTTTATTTTATTTTATTTTATTTTAGTTCTCTTCCATTGAGATGTAATTTTGGTTGGTTGGTTTTATGGTTGTAATGATGTGATGTATGATGTATGTTTGGCGCTAGTATCATACTAGGACCGCTTGTAACAAGAATTAAGTTAGAAGTATGTTAGGACCGCCTAAACAAACACCGCTAGTACCGTGTTTAGGGCCGGCAAGACAAATACCGCTAGCACCATGTTTAGGGCCGATAAGCTTACTAGCAACATGATGAGATTGGAAGTAACCGTTAGCGGCATGTTAGGGCCGTAATAAATTATTATAAGCCGATAGATAAAGGATTAGGAGCATAAATACTAAATGACCAATTTAGAAAGAATTCACGAGAAATAAGATGAACATTTATCACAAATACATTTAAAAGATATCATTGATTGTCATGACATCATGTAACACTAAACTAAGATAACATGATAAAAGAAACAGGATGCACTAGAATCATGACATTCTACTAAAAAGAGCTAAAATAAAATGAGCTACTGTCATGCATCAATTGGTTGTTGCATATGATTGATGCTTGTCATACACAAGATTGCATTAAGTAAAAGATTTGAAGAGTAAGATAAAATACGAGGCATGCAAGGTTGGTGACAAACCATATCTACATGACCTAACAAGCCGTAAATTTAGACGAGAGGTTCGGAACGGACGATTCGAACCCGAGAGGCATGTTAGGGTGGCGGCGGACCGTCCCTAGTCATGACCCAATATTGACACGGAGTATGGAGATATGATTTGTGCGCTGTCAGACCATAGCTGGCGAGGGACCATGCTTATGGCTGTTATCACAAGAGGCTCTACCTCGGCGTAGGTATCCTGAGAGGCTCTGGCTTGGTGGCATCCCTAGTGGCACTGCCTAAGAGTTATCCCGAGAGTGAGTGATGTACACACTCACCACCCTAGGTTCGTTCGACGGCAATTAAGTATTGGATTAAGTGATCGATCAAGAAGATATTATTTAATCGGTAAAAAGAATTATGCATACGCATGGTAGTTCAAGCATGCTAGTAGGATTTTGATTTTGTTGTTATGATGTTGTATGGAATTGTTCTTTAATTAAATTGCTACAGCTTAAAGTTTATTATTCGTTGTTGTTTGTTACGGGAATATTAGGACCCACGTGATGGGCCTGATACTTCCCCCTTATTGAGCAAGTTGTGCTCATCCCTCCTCTTAACATGTTTTTCTAGGTGAGTACTATGAGGAGATAGAGTACACTGAACCATATAACGAGGTTCAAGATGTGGAGCAAACTGAGTGAGGGTATGCTGTAGCCCCTTGAAAGTAGAACTGGCTGGGACTGGGTTTTAACTTTGTGTTATTTGATTTCTAAATAAACATATGGCTTGTTTAAATTGACACATTATGCGCATATTAGTTTTCCTGGGATTGTCACTTAACTACTTTGATTTCATTTAATACTCTCATTTTTTGGAAAATGATTTAAATAAAATGTTTTACCTCATATTTCTTAAATTATTTTTAATTAAATGCTTTATAATTCTGGGAATTTAAGATATCTTTTAAAATTAAGGTTTATAAAATTGGGGGCGTTACAATTTTTCTTTTTCTTCTTGTTATTCTGTCTGTGTGTGTGTGTGTGTGTGTGTGCACGTGTGCGTGCGCGCGTGTGTGTATTGATTGGCACAATATTATTGTGCAGTAGTACATCTCAATCCTATGAAATTTTTATTTTGTATAGTTTCAAGATTTAAATTATGGAATTTTATCTTTTGGGATTACAATTTTAACTAAATTCTATCTACATTGTTAGATATTGTTCTAAAAAATATTGATTTTATATCATTTTCATATTCAAGAATAAACTTGGAAGCTATGTCGTGGAAGATACAAAGACAAGATAGAGACATGGAGATAAGTTGATGGGAGACAAGAAAAAAAATCTATTTTCTATAATATAAGTTAATTTTTTATTTATATTTGATAATACGTTACTTTTCCATTTTCTTACATCTTCTAAGTGTGTCGTTTTCATTATGCAAAACCCATAAAGTCTTATTATTGTAATTATGCAATTTAGTAAGTTTAACTTATGATAAATAAAACTATGTAAAGCCCATAAATGTATAATAGTCGTGTTGTCACCGTAAAAGTCATTTTTTTTGCATATTTTTTTGTTTACAAATCGATATTAAGATTTTATAATTTTGGTATCAAAAATATCCATCTTAATACTTTTGGGAATAAAATTTTTCAATATTCCTTTGTGTTCCTTGCGATCTCTCACACATTAACATATTTAAAATATATTTTTATAACATATTTTCTCACATAAATTCACACATTAACTTCATAAAAAAAGGAAATTTTTTGAAAATACTGTACATATAATGCAATTTGTAAGGAAACATTAGCTTTGGCAAGAATATCATAATCTTTAATATTTATTCTAAAATGTCTATACCACTTCTTTGTTATAGAAATTTAATAGGTAAGATATTTTGCATAACAAGAATAATTTGTTCATGAGGAAATATCCAAAATAAAAAGATCACATTAATTACCACCTATTTTCATAAAATGGAAACAAATAATTTTTCAAATAATTGTAGATTTGAATCATTTTCCAAAATAAATGGGAATGTCAACATTAATTGTTTCCAAAATAAAATCAAATTAACATTTATTAACGTTTAATTCATTTTAGGAAATATAGAAAATACTTTAACACTTACAAAAAATATTTTTATTATTCTCAGTGGTAAAAGGCATTAGTTTTTTATTCAATTGTAAAAGCTTGAATTTAATCTAAAATTCTTGTACAATTTTTAAAATAGTGCTTTTTTTGTTGAACCAACACATCAAACTAATGCCAACATTTTTTTTTTGTTTCAAATTCATTTGGTCAACTATTTATTATAAAGAAAAAGTAAACTGCATTATGATGTGTGTTAATATTATTACCTTTATTATATCTTAGACTTTTCTTATTTCTATTATAAATTTTCCCATATATATGAGTACACATTAAAAAAATTTAAACTAATAGATAATAGTGGACATGTTCTTTGTTCCATTTTTTCTTTTCATTCAATATTTTAATTTTTTTGTGGTGTTGTTGATTGTTATTTAATTTTTTTCATATCATTTATTTTGTTAATTTTTATTATGTTTTTCATTTTATATTTATAAATATATTTTACATTAGATGGTGCTATTATTATTTTCATCACTTAATCATGTTTATATTGGAGCTTTTCTATGTTAACTTGAAATTATAACTTTCTTCCATTACCTTCATAATTTTTTCTTTAAAAGATTTTTTTAAAAAAAAATAATAATTAAGGATTAATTAATTTAGGCAATATTATATTAGGAAGATGGTCAAACAAGAAACGTAATAAAAGAATTAAGGTTGGGTTAAATTTTTTAGATTAAGTCATTTTCTTTGGTGAATAGGTATTTAGATCTTAACTATAAAGTCAGAAATAAACTTCCCCTTTATTTTTATGGGCCTATTAATTGTTATTATTATCAACTTTTTGAAATAAAAATTGTTAACAGTTGGGATTCATCTAATATATGATTGTTATCACACTATGATTTTGATGAAAAGTTTCAGTTGAGCTCGAGTTAAGGGTATTCAAGCTTGGGTTAGCTCGATTAGAACCCTAGCTTATATAATGGATAATTGGTTTTTTAAAATAATAATCTTGAAAGTAATGACCATTTTTTCTTTGTAGAATAAAAATAACAACATGTTCATTAAAGTACAAATCTTTTAATATAAATTTTGTATTTATTTTGGTAGAAAGCTTTTTGTTAAGTATTCATTGAGGGGATGGGTTAGGCCGATTATAGGTCATTGGTCTTCTTTGGTAGATAGAGAAGTGAAGATCGAGGTTTAGAAAGGATATTGCTAAATACAAACCCTCTCAACATGTAAATTAGTTTGTAGTCGGCTCCCACAAGTAGGTGGGTAACACACTTACTCATTTGGTGTGTGTGTGTGTGTGTGTTTATAAACTTCATTTTTTCTACATATTTTAAGTATATTTTAAAATATATATATATGTCTACAGATAATTAATAAATAAAAATTTATAAAATGAAGTCACATAGAAAAATTTACATTGAATTATAACTTTATTTTAGGATAAAAGAAAAAATTTTAGAAATAAATATATTAATTTATAAGGGGTAGGCTGCAATAGAATTAGTTAAACCCATAACCTCCCTAAAGCTTTGTGGGTACATCGAGTTAGAGTGGCCTGTTTAGTAAGTGTATAAGCAATAAAGTAATTCTATCATCCCTATTAGTAGGACCCAAGCTCAGCCAATTATATTTAATCTTATATTTGATTTATCTTATGTCAAAGCCTACCATATGAACGTCTTGATGTAGCTATATTCATTTTCTCAATAAGTTATTATAAAGTATGATGGGTAACTTGCCAGTTTCTCAAAAGTTGAAAGGCATACAAGATAAAATTTGCAATTAGGGGGGAGTGGTAGTCGGGTCTGTGTCCCTTGGTGGTAAATGTTCTAGAGGACTGAAATTATATTCCTAGAACTAATACTTAAAATACTTATACCCATTTTTTTTTCTTATTTTTCCCATATATGTTTTAGTAGCTTGATACTCCTCAATAATTCTGTTTTCTTGCATTTTGGGTAAAATTAGTTCAACTCACAACAAGCTTTGCGGGTAAAGTTGAGTTCAGGTGGTCAGGCACGGGTAAGGTAGGGACAGTAGAGTTGTTTTTGTCATCTCCATTGATAAGGGCAAGCTAGACCAATTGTACCTAGTCTTATATCTGATTTAGCCTGTACTAAAACCTACCATTTAAACACTCCAATGTAGTTATGTTCATTCTTTTAGTAAGTTGTTGTGAAGTATATGGGCTAACTTGCATGTTTTTCAAAATATATAACAATATGAGATAGAATTGATAGTTTGGGGAGTACAGTCAGGGTAGATATCCTCTGGCAACACTATGGAGCTAGTACTATGTTTGTAGAACTAATACTTAAAATACTTATGCTCATTTTTTTTATTTTTCTTGTTTTTCCTATGTGTTTTAGTAGCTTAATGCACCATAGTAAATCTATTTTTTTTCTTTTACGTATATATTCTTCTCACTTTGCAATCCAAAATTTTATAAACAATGCATAAAAATAAAATTTTGTATCACCTTATGCTAACATCTAAAACATACTCAAGGATTTGTTAATTCTTAAAAAAATTTTGCAATGTCTTACATAATTATCTTAATCTATACATTCTATAATTTCTTATCTAATTTATGTTCTATTACAACTAGGGGTGAGCATGGGTCGGGTTGGTTCGGTTTTATGGTGGAACTGAACCAACCCGAAATGGACTCAGTTCCAAAATTTTTCTACTCAACCCAGAACCGAGAACTGAGAACCGAACAGAACCAGAACCATGGTTCTGGGTTTTTCGGTTCTGGTTCTCGGGTTTTTCGGTTTATATCATATACCTATAACAACACCAAAATTCAATAAATATACATCCATAATCAGTTTTATGACATATTCAACATAATATACAATTAAATTAATATTTAAATATATGTACTTAGATACATTCAAAAGAGTTTAAAATGTTGTTCTTACAAAAATGGTTCAAAAGAGTTGCTTGTAGGGCATCCTTTATCTCAACTAGTTTACTTCATTCCAGTAAATCCAATATTGGTATGACATTCAATATGGAAAATTGAGCCTTTAAGACCATCTTCTTCAGTATCAAAACCTAAAATATGTTGATGTCATAAATTTTTAATTTTGCATGACTCAAATGAAAAAAATATCATAATTATGTCGTAAAGAGTAGTCTGGAATGAAAGATCGAAAGCAAAATGACTTAGGAGTTGTGGGTCTATGAAGCAAAGCAATTTAAGTAAATATGGAGAAATTTCGTAAATGATCCCACAACTTCCATACTGTTTCAATTTAGAACATCAGTTTAAGAGTTTAAAAGAAAAACACAAAATAACCATCATAATACTTCAAAGAAATATGTGTGTGTGTGTGTGTGTGTGTGTGTGTGGATATATTAGTAATACTAGAATTTTTATTATATAATTATATATATATATATATATCGGGTTCGATTCCACCTCGGGTTGGTTTCATATGGAACCAGAACCAACCCAAAAACCGTCGGTTCTTCTATATATGGAACCAACCTGAGAACCATGATCAATTTTTACCCAACCCAATGGGGGTGGTTCGGTTTTGGTTTCGGGTTTACCCAACCCATGCTCACCCCTAATTACAACTATGAACTATATAAAAATTATGTGTGGTATTAGTAGAATATTGTACTCTTTTTGAATATGATTTCTTACTAATTTACTTGATAACACATGATTATTAATTGTATAATCATGTATTTTTATTTAAACTATTACGTATACTATCAATACACATCTTGCTACTACTTTATTTTACTTGTAAAGTGTTCGTATTGGTGAATAATATTTTTACCTATTGTTTTATTTAAAATTGCCATTGCATTATTTATTATTTCTAACTTTTTTTTTCTTATGGCGATAATAAGTATTTAAATTATTTTTTTGATATCCATATACTTTGTATTTTAAATTCAAACATGCTTTCTCCACACTTTGATCCTAAGGCCCAGGTATTAAAGCTAGTTTGAATACAAATAGAAAATAAAAGGCAAAAGTCCCAAATTTGTCAATAATGTTTTGGGTTACACGTGGATCTGCCACCATAGTTTTTTTGGCCTTGATCTGCCATTGATGTTTTAAAATGGGCCAAATATGTCATTAAAGTTTCAAATAATGAATGAATATGCCATTGTCTGTCAAAAAACTAACGAAAAATGTTAAAAATTACATATTTTGAAATTTTAGTAGGGATGTGAACGAGGCAGATTTGGGGAGGGTAGAGTCATTTCTAAACCCTACCCACAATATAAAGCTTTACCCAAACCTTCCCTACAACTTACAGCGGGTAGAGTTTCTTCGCCCAAACCTTCTCTGCGTTAGGACGGGTAGGGCTGGTTATTATGTCCCAGGCCTTTACCCTTAATCTCATCTGCATCATATGGTACCCCAGGAACCGTACACTAACTCGGCGTTAGGCCTATGTAAATTATCCTTTAGTGGGCCTGTTAGTTGTTTAAATCTTTAATGTGATATTGTTTTATACTACACCTTACTATGGCTATAGGTTAAAGACCATAAAATAATGTACATATGGTGTAGCTGGCCAGCATTTCAAAAATATGCACTTGTATAAAACATACCGTTTTGCACTATGAATCTATACAAGCTACTAGGAAACATAACTAATTGTTCTATAGTATTTACCAGAGGCATAAGTTCTATATACATATATACATCATGCACAAAGCTGTTGTATATATGTTAAACATTGAGAATCCTAGGATCCAATCCCACATAAACTACACTGCCCAAAAAGGATTACAATAGTATCCAAGTATCCTTTGCTCCTTGCCTCTGTACAATAAATGCTAGTAAATTAGTATTCTAAGTAATTAGGAACCTGCAAGAAAGAAACATAATAACAATATACTGTAGTATAATTAACTTATGCAAACCTGGTATCAAAATAGTAGCAACCTTTCCTTCTAAAAGTTATTAGCCCCATATATACTAGTATCTGCACAGAAAATGTATAAGTGATGTGAAAACTAAAGGTTTCCAGTAAGAGTTATAAATCTACAAGAAAAACATTATTATAGGACCATACGTATTATTCATAAAGATATCAATATATACGTTATGCACTTGAGCTCAGATCATATGCTAGAAACTCATATTATTAGCCAATAATTATGGGAGTAGCTAATTTCTACAATTCCTTTACCCATTAGTCCTACAATTGACAAGTCCAACTTATCCATGTAAATACTGCTTTTAAACAATACCATTAGTCCTACAATTGACAAGTCTAACTTGTCCATACAAATACTGCTTTTAAACAATTTTAGTATTTAGTGCAAGTGTTGGTGCCAACGTTATAAAGTTTCGTTAGTGGTTAAGGACACCTCCCCTTCTTAAGTCCAGTCAAGCCTTAGCTCATCATGGTGATCTTAGGTGTTATTAATTCCTAAACCATCATACTCACTATAAAGTAGACATTTTGACGTCCTTTTTACTTGCTAACCCAAGCTCACACACATGCACATATGCACTTCATAGTTTGGTTTCCTACAAAACTTAACCTTATAAGCTTATTACATAGCCATTCAATATTCGAATTATATGCTTGATAAACTCATCAATAATTCAAGTACTTGATATACAAGAGCCTTAGCCAAATTTATTGAACTTATAAGCATACACATCAAATAACCCTTACCATAGATAATTTAGTTTGCAAGCATAAAGTACTTGCCTTTTTATCTCAGTTTTAATACAAAATTAGGACTCCTCTTAGTAGCTCATGCTCAGGACCTATATTGATCATTTTAAGTACAATTTAGCCATTTTAACACTTGGAAATAGGCCCTAAATCAAGCATAAATAATCCAAATTTTTTTTCTTGCCCAATTTTTCCTAGCTTGTGATTATTTCTCGTTTTAATAGTATAACCATTGCCCAAACCATGTTCTATTATTTTTTTAGACTTTGTATACTAGTTTATAGACAAGACTACATCAACCCACAACTAATTAAAGCTCGAGAATAAATCAATTTATTCCTAAAATTAACCAAAACAGCTACAACATCAAAATCTCACCTTAAAGTACACTTATAATTTCTATGATTAATACACCTCCAAATAAACATTCTCTTGATTTTTAGCTTTTATACAACCAATTTAAACCACTTGAACCAGCAACTCCTAGTTGGAACAAAATTAAAACTGAACTTTCACCTCAATGCACCCTTTTGGGTTTGAATTGTGAATTCATTGCCCATATCTTGTTTTCTCACTTTTTGGCCTTTAAATAGCAATTAATAAGTAAGGAAACAACATTAGTGGACTACCAAGACTACTAAAACATGAAATCATGGCTAGGAACAAAAAGGTTGAACCTTAACACACTTCAAAGGTCATAGTTCCAGCTGGTCCTACATTCCAACCTAAATCTTATTGATTTTGATGCTTAATTCAGTTGGGTGAGCTAATTTGGGAGCTTCAAGTTGATGGTCATGGAGTTTCTAAAAAAGAGAGGGAAGTTTCGGTGGCTGGCTGTGAAGGAAAGACACTAGATGTTAAAGCCATCACCGCTTTTTGTGACTCAAAAATAAGGTTTCACGCATTTGGTACACTATTTAGTAGTTGTTGATAATTTGGGTCCTATTTTGTAATACACCAAAAATGTGAGGATGATAATCAACATTAATCAGTAGCTCATTCCTTCGTATACTTAAGTACGCATCTAGTCCTAGCCTTTCTGAAACATGCATTTAAGCCCTATCATTTCTATGGGTTATATTTAAACCACCTATGAACAATCTAGTCAATACACAATTTCACGAAAATAGAGTAGAAATCACCAGATTTTGTGATATCTTAGATCTTGTATTTTTCCATCTTTTATCCAATAGTGAAATAAAAACGAGTAACCATTTAAAATAGCCAAAATGCCCTTCTTGGCCCAAATTTATCTAATGACCAGTTTTACCTCATTTAAGCTACTAGACCTCTAATAATGAGACTTGGCTTGCAAACAAAATATCTAAAATGTTAATTTATTAAATTGATCAGTTACTTGGTAATCTGGGCTTCCTGTAATTACTTAGCCAATTAAACCTATAGCTCTGAAGGTTATCACATATTATACCCGTAGTACATGCACAAGTGATTACGTAACAAAAAATTGAAAATAAAGAAAGCAAGAAATGCTACTTACGATCATTAGGCAATGTTTCTTCTAATTCCAAATTGCATGTCAAGTGTTCAACAAATGAAAATGATAGGAAGTTTAGACATTCAAAAACATGAAGAACAAAATATTGATTAACAACTGAACATAGCACTATAGGTTTCTTCCATGAAGTGTAATAGGGAAATAGTGAAAGAACATAACAGAAAACAAAGTAGCTCAACAGGGTATGCATATATTTAGGTTGTATAGGATTAGGATTAAGTATGTATGTAATATATATAATATTTTTTATACTTAAATCCTATATATAAGAAGCTAGTTAGGTACAAGCCAGCTTCAGGGATGGTAGACCCCTAAACTCGTACCTTCCCTATACCCAACATGGTGAAAAAAAAAAAATTACTCAAGGTCTTAGAAAATACTATACCTATCGGCTAGGGTACAGTAGGGTACCCAATTGAAACCCATCCAATTTTAGAAAAGACTATACCTGTCGGCTAGGGTATAGTAGGGTATCCGCGACTAAAGGTACAAATTTTCATCCTCAAATTTTAGGGTGATAATGAAAGTTTAACAAACTTTAAGGTCTTAGGTAATTAGAATTTATCTCTCTCTCTCTCTCTAAAATCTCGGCCAGCCACCATCACAACCAACTAGAGTTTTTTTGGCCATCGTCTGCAGCGGCAGGTGATAATAAATTTCCATATGGTTTTGGCGTCTTGACATGGGTTTTTTTTCTAGAAGCTAAAAGCACTCTGATTTTTGTCATGCTAAAGTTCCAAATGCACTGTGGCAATAGGTCAACAAAAATTGTAGAAGCGTCCTTAAATTTTTAGTTAAGAAGTGAATGTACTGATTTAAGGAAATTTTTCCTAGTCAATTTTCCATTTTTGCTTTATTTCTGATTTTGTGTTTCGGATCTTTCACCTTTTAGGCGAGAGTTGATAAGGGAAGTGTTGTGAAGCTCGCTAGTGGGAGAGACTACCGAGAACAAGATCTTAAGATATAACAAACAGCAAAAGTCTCAAAGGTCCTGATATTTTCTAAAATATAATTGTCTATGACAACTATTTTTTTTTGTATATAATTGTACATTCAATTTCATAATTGTACAACAACATTCCTTATACTTTTCTTATTTAACTATTATAATGCTTGTACATCTATGTTGATTTTATAATGACAATACATGTATATGTTCAAAAAAAAAAAGTACATATCCATTCATAATCGTACATCCTGTTTTCTAAATAAAAAAATTGTACACCAAGTTTTATTTTTTGACAATTTATGTTCTTTAATTCAATTTACAATTCTCAAATCCACACACACACACACATTTGTTATTTGAATTTTAAATTTAATAGGTTTCTCTTATAATTATTGCCTCTCATAAATTTTAGTTATTTATGATTTCAAATTCAATCACTTAATTGATGAAGGGTAATTTGGTCTGAAATGATGGGGTCTTTCAAGATCTTGATGTACCTAATTAAGAATGAATCCAAATTCTGGAAACAAAAGACCAGATTTTTATTACACAATCGCTTTGTTATTCCTGCATACACTTTTCTTTCAAGTTGGGAATACAAAAAACAGCAAAAAAAATAAAAAGAAATGCAAGTAGAGCTTTCTTGGTCTGGTCAGATTTCAATAGCATGACGCAACAAGGCGGCAATTCTATCCTTGGTCACACCTTGGGAATCGCTGTATCCATCACCTTTATCGTACATCACCTCCAGCACTCGGGTGAAATTTAGGGACGGGATCACAACCGACGAAGAGATTTCATCCGCTTCTAGGGTCGTCTTGTTCAGTCTCTTCCACTCGATCTCAATCATCTCCCTCATCTTCTTGCATGCCTCTTCTTCTGAAACACCGTACTCCTTCATGTAACACCGCACCGCTGAAACAGTTTCCCCTCTCTCTTCTTCAGCCTTCACAATTTAGAACAACAGTATAATTGAAAACCTTTTTGTAACAAACAACAGACACGGTAGGTAGCTTAATAACGATATATACCTTGTATGTCTGAAGGTCATCAATATAACGAGCGATAAGTGAAGAAGCTTTGACCATTTCTGGGATTGTTGAAGCCCAATCTAGAGTTTCCTTGAGTTCAAACTCTCCCCTTCCGATCAACATCAGAATAATGAACATCTTGTACCCACCACTTATTATGGAGTTCTCCATGTACTCGTCATAACTAGGCAAATATCCAGTGTGGAAATATTCTGCTTCTCTCTGGTAAGATCTGACAATCTCCTTAAACTGGATGATGCAAAAAAATTATGCTTAGTGTTATTGCTTGACAAAAATATAGTGATGAAAATTAAAAAAAAAAAAATGTTCCTACCACTTCTATCGCATAATCAATGCAATAGTCTTTCCCTCTTGCATTGATCAGATTGTCCTTGAAATCTTCAAAAATGCCCAACATACCAGTGTAGATTACTTGCATGTATTTAGGAATATCTTTTACAGCTTCAATATCCCACCTATAAGACAAAATATTTAGCAAAAACAATTAAGACATATATAAATATACTACATTTTAAGCATATATATGCATGTATACACACACACACACACACACACACACCTCTCGACTGCTTCAGTGAACAACGTAACTTCTTCCAATGTGCCATAAACATCATATGTGTCATCGATCAGCGAAGTAATCCCAATTATTCTATTGAGAAATTTTCTACTAAGAGAGAATTTAGGCTCAAAATGGGCACCCATCATCCAGTAGTAGCCTTCAGCAATTCTGTCTCTTGCATAAGGAAGCTTGGATGGAAAATCAAATTCCTTCCACCAACTACAAATTATTAATTCCGTCAGAAAAGTCATATGATGAAAATTTCAATTTATTGGTAGCTAAATTGAAAAAGAAATCATGAAACTATATATATGCATGTATATATGTATGTATATACCGAGAAGCTTCTCTTAGTTCACTTTGGTGTAAAGCTTGCAACATGTTAAAGTCGATTTTGGCAAACAAGGACAAGGACTCGATCTTTGTTGGTTCTGCGTCATATTGGGGAATGTATTGCCTTGCAGCCAACCTTTGAACATTCCGGTGGTAAGGAATATGAAGGGCATCCCTCACGCATTCACTAAGAGGGAAGCTTAATTCCGACATGACGGCCTCCAATTTTTTCCTTGAAAATTGAATGGCCTCTTCCAATATACCTTCACCATCAACTCTTAGATGTGTTGCTTCATACAAACACCACAAAGTCCTCGCATCCTCAGTCTCGAATTCACCCTTTGTGTTCTTGAATCTTTTGAACACATCTGATTGATTGTATATAATAAATTTACTTCAATAAATGAGCAACAACAACAACAATTATATAGTGGTAATAGTATAGTAATGGTATCAAATTAAGTTAATTTACCGGATGAAATAGAGAATCCGTGTCCTCGAAGCAACCGAAACCAAACGGATGTTGTGAGGAGATCGAAATTGAGATGAAGTTGGTGATCATGCAATTTCTCCAGTTGAGCTTTGATCTCCATCTCAAAATGATATCCCACGCCCAGACGAATGATTTCGTCAGTCAATTGGATCTTGCTTGGAAGATCACTTGTTTCAACCACCAACAAGTTTCTCACTTCTTGTTTCAACTCCTCATGTTTTTCAAGGATGTTGTCGTTATTTTCCTGCATTGAAAAAGAGAAGAAAAAAACATAATAGAAAGTTACGTTTTTATAAAGAGAAGTACTGAATCAAATTTCAGCAGAAGCTCCACAATCTGAGCCACCAAAATATTGGAACTAAAATACATGCAACCACCATTCAAAACCAAAAAGAGTGATAAAATGCTAGTTTCACATCTTCGCTCTAATTAAGAAAACAGTGGTGAGCTGAGATAGAAGTTCAATGATAAAAAAGTTACCAAGAAGTTGGAAGAATGAGTGAGGAAAAAGTCCCCCCAAACGGTGGGATGGTAATTGGCATCTCGGCGGCTAACATCTTCGGAGGCAGAACCTAGTTTTGCCGAAGACATTTTTCTGTTCTTTTGGTGCAAAAAGCAAAAAAATTTCTTGTAATAACAAGTTTGCTGTTTTGAGCGATGGAACCCATTTCTCAGGTATTTATAGACAGATTCCGAGGCACCTGCTCGATTACATGGCTGCACTAGAAAGCGCACTTGCTTGACAACGTACCATTATCTTCCAGAAACCTTTTGTCCCTACAAACGTGCAGATAATCTGTTGACTGCAAGCGCTCAGACTCGTATGACCACGTGGGCTGTAAAACTTTTTAAAAAATACACCACGTTTGGGTAAAAATAATTCAATATGTTCAATAGCCGTAAAATTATTATTATTATTATTATTATTATTATTATTAGATTTAGATTTTCTGGAAGATAGATAGTATATAGTTTAAATTTAATTATTTAAATTGTTCAATGGCTGTAAAATTATTATTATTATTATTATTATGAGATTTAGATTTTTTTGGACGATAGATGGTATATATATAGTTTAAATTAAAAAAAGTCCTCACATTTATGGGAAGAATGTAAGAGTTTGAGCTTGAGAGAGCGCGCTCTATTTTCAGCTAAAACTTCAGAGATCGTGCTAGTTAACTTTTTAAGGAACAAGGCTAGAATGGCGAAGTTAGACATTTTTTTTTTCTTTTGTAATGGTGAATAATGGTGCTAATGTTGGTGGGGGACAAGTGTAGATTTCTGAAAAATGGCTATCCCAGGGGGCTTTTGGTTATTTTCCCCATAATCGTGAAAAGGTTAGCTGTTTTATTTGACTTTTCACAAAGTTTTTTGAAATTTTTTTTTCCAATGTATTTTAATGGTGCTCTTTTTATTATCATTTTTTTTAAAAGAAAACAGGAGAAGTGATTTAGGACTTTCAAAAAATCAATAAGAACAAATACGCAACAACAAATTTTTCAGGTTTGGATAAAGATATACTGCTGGTGGAGAATTGCCAGTCTAAATTGCATTGATCTTGTGGAAGTTATGAACGACAAGTCTGGGCAATTTAAGAACAAAGAATAGAGGCTGATTTGAGAAGCAGTAAGAGCATGTGCAACATGAAGAATTTGGAATAGTAGAAACGGCCTAGTTTTCAAAGATGAACAACTTACTGTAAGTGGGTTAGTAGATGATGTCTAAATGTTTTTTCATTCATAGATACCAGATACGTGTAAGAAATTAAAGTGACCGTGATTTGAATGGTATCAGAATTCGAAGAATTCTGTCAATAAGTGACTGTAACATCTTTGTACTTCTAAAGCTCTTTACAGTAGTTGAAACTACTTTTAGCTTATAATTTTCTCTTAGAGATAAATTCATTGGTTGTTGCCGTTCGAAAAGAAAGAACAAATACGCATCAACTTTGCCACTTGCCTTGTTGTACTTCCAGTTCTTGCTGCTGATTTTGTTGCATTAAAGCTTTTCATAATCATGAGAACCAAACATTAGCCAGATGACTAGGAGTTATGACTCTCTAATAAGAAGTTCCAATTCCTCATTCCCATTCGCCCCCTCCAATATACCAAATATAGATATATAAATGTCTTATCTTCATTGCCAAAAGTAGAAAAAAAACAAAAAAGACGGAGGAATTGTAAACCAACTCACAAGCCGACGGTCAGCGCCGCTCCAGACCCATTCTGCCTCCAAGAGGGACTCAGGTGTGGCGGACTATATTAATTTATAGATCACCAACTCCGTACTCAAAGCTGGAAAGGTCATTGAGCTTTGTGGAAAATCATAACCTACTAACAATTTTTCTAACTTTAATATATTATCTTGAAAGTGGATTGAAGATAAAAGATTTGAAGGGAATTTTGTATGCAAAGCTTGTCAATTACATGGCCAGAGAAGTCAAATCTGGCGCTCACAAGTTGGGGATTAACATATTATTTACCATAGTAATTTTCTGTAAAGTTATATACTATTTTTGTTTTGTAAACCTAGTCCTTTTTATTATTAACAGTAATTATAATTTTTTTAAAAATTTTTTTATATAAATATAAACTTTTTATATGAAAATACTGCCTTAAAGACTTTAGTTTATAAATATACGTTTAAAAAAAAATTCTACAATAAAAATTAATATCAATATATTTAAGTTAAAATTTAGTCAAAAAATGTAAAAGGACTGACCTTTGTAAAACAAAGCGAGTAACTTTTAACCCGATAATCGTCAACACAAGCTGCTGCCTCATTTTCTCTGTATTTGGATTATTATGCTCTCCCCCAAACATGTATGCAGACGTTATTTAATAGGGGTGGAACTAAATAGGAGCTAACACGTCAAGGTCTCTTCTAAAATTATAAAATATCAGTAATTTTTTTTAAAATTTAAAGGCAAATATATTATGTACTCTCCTTAAAATTTTTCAAATTTTCTTATTAGGATTATTGTTTAGGAAATTACTCTATCTGTCCCAAATACTTTGTATTATTCATTTTTTAACAATTAATCTATAATTTTTATTTGTAATATTTTAATATATAAATGAAAATTTTTATATATGAATGATAAATCAAGACCTATAATTTTTAAATATATTTTTAATTTTTTTTTAAAAAATAATAATATGAATAAATTCTAATCAAACTAGTTGAAAAAATTAAATATAGTAAAGAAAGTAAGACGGGTCCAGAAGTGTTTGTTTTGGCTTCTCCTTTATAAAAACATGGGTATGCCATGACCCTGTGCTTTCGAAAACTACACTTCTTGTTTCTTTTAACACTATTAATAATCACCTAATAAAACACTGGACAAGAGAAGAAAAATCAGCCCCTAGATTGATCAACTTTGGCTGCCTCCGGCCCAATCTCCGCCCCTGCCATCACGAGCTACTGTTGCGTAGCTTCGCCTTTGTGATTTCTGCTGGAGTGAGTGACCTTGGCGAAGAAAATTCTTTTTATCAATTGTTGTCACGTGAAATGAAGTTATAATTAACCGAATCCACTTCAGGTTAATGAAGAAAAGTAATCAATTCGATATTTTCCTTAGCGTAGCCAACACTCGTGCCTTTTTAGAGTCTTGGAAATTAAATCACTGTACCCCTAACCAATGCCACCCTACGGCTCGATGGAGGCCAGTTATTTAGGTTATTAATTAATGTTCAAGCCAGCGAGTAGGTGATCAAACTTAAAAGTTTAGGGGTTATACTTTCCAGGCGAAGAAAAACAGGGCAAAAGTCTGCGTTGTCCCATTTGAGGACAAGATATGTATACATGCAACGTATGTCCAATCTATTGAAAGTTTGAAACTGAGGTGGCATTGAGACACACTAGTATATTCGAGCTATGCATTTTTCACATTTAGGAAATTAACTATTGTTGATGTTGGATATTTTAGTGTCAGCATTTACCTAAAAAAATTATATTCATTTAATTTCAATCAAAATTAAGCAATTAACTATCTTTTCAACATTTTTAATTTTAAAGATATAGAAACACCTTGATTCCTAGATAAACATAATAAGAAAAAAAAACTACGATCTTTATTGCTAGTTTTATTAAATAATTTATAATTTTTTTCTTTTAAACACCATAATGTTTAAAACCTTTAGTCAAGGAAATTAATAATCCTAAAATACCATTAATAAATAAAAAAAATATACAAATATAACGTTATAACATAATGACAATTGGCCCATTAATTCCAATTAGAGGGATTTAGTAGTTACTATAACAGGATTAGAAAAAAGTGGCAGCGAATCTTAAAAGTAAAAATAACTTTTTTAATTGGAGGCAAACAAAAAATTGAAATGTAAAAGTAAGAAATAAGTGTAGATGATGAAAAGTAAGTAGAAATTAAACCATAAGAAAAAAAATCATTGAAAAAGTAAGTTAAAAGAACTATATATAAAAGTATTTTATGTCATTTAAATAATACAATTGATGAAGCAATTTATTTATTAAGGAGAAATCTTACACAACAACTAAAAGTTAGAGCCTCAAAATATAATTAATTCATTGGTTATAACCTTCAATATGAACTTTAGGGGTAATTGTAAGTTTATTGAAACATCACCTGATTTAAGAGGTTTCCAAAACTGAAGTGTATAAGTGTAATTTTGATTAAATCTCAGAGATATTTCGTAATTTTGCAAAAACTTCACTTACTTTGTTTCTGGTATATATTATTTCAAAGCAAAGAGACAAATAACAACACTTTGAACAGTCCGCATCCTTATTTGGAAAAGGGGATTTCAAGCACTAAACAACAAGTCAACAACCTAGCAAGTAACAAGAGACGAAACCAGATCCCTGAAGAACAAGATAAAGTGTGCAAGAACGAGAAATGTCCGCTCTAATGGGCGCCGAGCGGGGCAAGTTTCAAAAAACTTTCCCATTTTTTATATTAGTTCTAATTTTTTTTTATTTCTCTAAATAAATTTTATTTAGAATGAAAAGTTGGTGTACAACACTGACTTCCAATGACACTTTTAATTTTAAAACTTGTCATACTTGTTTTTTTTTCTCGCGAAACATACTTTCTGTTTGATGTTTATAACTTTTCACTTTTTCAAATATTTCTTAAAATTTTGCATTTGTGTAAATAGTTATTCCTAAAGCTCTTCCTTCTCTACATGAATTTTTAAACTTTTTAACCGTACACATAATAAGTCTTAAATTTTTTTTACTTTTCTATATAAACTTTTTGAAATTACCGGAATTTAAAATGTTTAGTGCCTATCTCCTAATAAATTCAAACTGTCATATAATTTTTAAATATGTATCACTTTTTTTCTCTATAAGCTTTGTTATTTTTCAATAACTGTTTCTCAGTAAATTTAGAACTAAATGTTAACACATTAACAAAGTTTTAGAATTAACTTAAAAAAAGGAGAAAAAATTAGGACAAGAGGTAGGATTAAAAATGTCATGTCCACCCGAGTTGTATACCAGTTTTTGGTTAATAAATTTCCCTACTTTGGAGTTCTTTTTAAAAGGGAAAAAATAACAAATAAAAACTAATTTTTTTGGCTAGCTCAAATCAGCCACTAATGTTTTTTTTTTGCCAAATAAAGCACCAATATTATACAAATGGCCCAATCATGCACTTGGCTTTTGAAATGTTACAAATCTCCCCCATTATCTTTTTAAAATTAAAAAAATAGATCCACTTGGTTCTAAACAATCCAAATATGCTACGTTCCCTAATTACACAACACCATAACCGCTTTCACCAATTATATTCTCTGGGCATAGTATGTTCATTACCGCTTCAAGCTCTTTTCCAAGTGTACTATCTCCCCCTAGTGAAGATGAGATACCTCTGAGCCAAGTTGCTGCTCCCAAACAATGTATTGGCCCATATTAGCACTCAACATCCCTCTACTCTCCTTACTCGAGAACACCACTCGGCGCTACACCTTTTCAATATCAACTTGATTCTCCGCTACCAAAAGTGCCACTTGATGGTGATTGACCGTTGATAAGTAGTGGATGATCTTCTTCAAGATTATCAAATTGGGGTACACATGGGTTTCAAGGCTGCTAAAGTTGCGGCACGAGATGAGGCAAAGCAAAAGCAGGAACAATGTAACCACTATTAGTAAGCTTAAGTAAATCCCAATTACAACTCACAAATGGAAGCCAAGGTCGATGTTAGCTTGGAGAAACTGGTTTAAATATTTGATCCACAAACTTAAGATGTGTCGGGAACAAAAGGAGAAAATCTAGGGACTAATTAAACTTGGTAGTCTATACTAAGATCCCATTAGACTTAACAGTAAAAGTTAAGAAATTGGTTTATTCATTATTCTTTTCCTTAGAAAAAAACAAGCACACACTGTTTAGGTTGCGTAGCCACCATAAACTATATTTTTGCATACGTGGCACAAGTATTTTTGACACAAAATATGATAAAAAAAAAGTAGAGATATTGCACCCTAAACCTTTTACGTATTTATGGTTACTTTGAAATTGTTTTCAATATAAATGTAATTAGATTATAATGAATAAGGTCAATTTATTTTGAAGAGTTTAGGAACAATTAAGGGGGAAGCAATTAAGCAGTAAGTGCAATATTAACTAAAGTGCCGGCCGTTGCCCTCTGAACATTAACTCAAACTAATTCATCCTTCAAACTTTGCAATTTAGGACCCTTTCAACTCATTTAAGTGAGTCATGTGCTGTAATGTGGGAAGCTTTTGACAAAAATGGCTTTTTGCATTTTATGAGGATTGGAACAAAGAGAAAAGGGAAGAGGAAGGGACCATTTTCCCACTTAAACTCAATCAAACAAAATAAAGAAGGCTGCAAATATAGCAGTCCTACTAGAGGCCTCCAAAAATTCTCCCTGATGAGCACTGCTTCGATGAGTTCATCAAGATCTATTGTAAGAATGAGAATCACGATAGAGAACACCAGTGTTGCAGTGTAATTTGATGGGAAAAGTTGGATGACAAAAAAATGTCAGACTATGAGATGAAGGTCTTATGGTTGCCAGGATTATATTGATGTGACAAGTGTTTGATGTTCTTTTATTTTTATAGTTATGGAAAGTGCAACATGGGCAGAGTAGGTATTCAAAAGGGAAAGAATTTGTTGGAGCCTAAAAATTTGTCTGATGTTCTTTTGTTTTGATGTGTCCACTATCTTTCTCCATTTCTTAAGGATTTGCTGAAGTCTAAAAATTTTTCTGCTCATATTAAACAAATTGGAATCCGAGCAAAGTAGCGCTCTAATGCATATTCTTGGATAATCTCTTGTGTGCAATTCGAATGAGGATTGACATTTATAGAGATTTGAGGCTGAGGGATTCGTAAGTGCATAGGGCAATATTTTAACAATGTTATTATAGAGTATTTTATGAACTTGTTGTGCGTAAAATATATACTCTCTCCGTCTTATAAAGGATAATGTAGTTAATTGAGCACATAGACTAAGGTGTGTGCAATTTATTTATTTATTTTCATTTTTTCCCTTGAAACTAAAATTTTAAAAATTCTTTTTTTGGTTATATGTAATGAGAGTTTAAATGATGATTAAAAAAATCATTTTGGAGTTTAAGTGTAGTGAGAGTTTTAATGAAGATTAAAAAAGAAAAGGTTTCATTTTGAGTTTTGTGTCATGAAAATTTAAATGAATGTAGTAAGATAAATTAGATGTTAAAAGCTTTCCAAATAAAATGTTTCACCATTTTTTAGGTAAATTAAAAAAATACGTTGTATCCTTTTTGGAGCAAAGAGAGTAGTTTATTGGATCCCATGATATGAAGTCTGACTTGTTGGTTTGATGGATTTATAAAATAACAATACTTGTTATTTCGTTGGATATATGGGCAGTTGATTGATTCATAAACATATGCATGCCCTTCATATACTTGTGGTTGTTCTCATTCCACTAATATATGTTGCTACGTTTGTATTTGGAAGTTGGAACAAGTTTGATGTTATAAAACATGTCAAGTTTCACAAGTTAACTGCAATTTTTAGCAGAAATTTATAATGCCAAACAGTTCAATACAGAAATTTAATGCCACAATTTTGAACTTATCTCATCAAGGCATTTTTAGCTCCCAGGAAAGGAATTGTGACTTTTGGGAGTGGATTGATGACTTATTCCCACCTCAAACAAATATTACAATTTTTTAACAATGTATTAGGATGCAAGAAATGGAATATAAAGCTTCTTTATCACTTGAATGGTCATGCTTCCATTTGCATGAGGCACAATAACTCGTGAAGTTTGGTTTTGAGTGGGAAAATGATTATTAAGTCCTTTCTCCTCTATTTTCTCTTCATTTTGGTCCTCATAAAATGCAAATATTAATTTTTTTTCAAAATCTTCCTGCACATGACTCACTTAAATGTGTCAAAGGGGTAAAGGGCCTTTATTCCTATATGCATGCATTCGCATATTTTATAAAATTAGTATTAAATTATATTTAATATTTATTAAAATATTTAGTTTATTTTTATTTTATGATAATATTTGTAATTGCCCAATAATGATTTTAGATTTTTTTTAATTTCACATAATGTGAAAAATACATAAGGACTTGCAAATGTTCAAACCAAACGAAGCACGAGATTGTAATGTGTTAAAAATTCCTCAATTATTACTCTCAGCTTTTCAAATCTAAATCAAATCCAAAGTGTGACATAAGTGAGCATGTAGTTTTCATTAGGAAAAGAGGACATTTCATGGAAACAGATCAAATACGAAGACAATATTAACGTCTTCCAGCGGCCGCATGTTTTTTGTTTTGGTTAGGAAAGGAGGACATTTCATGGCAACACGATCAGACACGAAAACAATATTATTGGCTTCTAGTGCTATTATTGCTAGGTCACTTGCTACCCTAAAAGGAATGTGGAAAGCAGCATTAGCACTACCCTTATACTGCACTTCAGGGTGCCAGCATTGCCTGGATTGCTTGGCCTCTTGTTGAGCATATTTAGGGGGCAATGGACTTCTGAGAGCTCTCTCTTCCCTCATTCATCATGGTGCTCTGTACAAACCCCTTAAGCTTGCTTGAATAAAATTTCTCTTTGGCCAAAAAAGTACTTCTTTAAGAATAAAATTTTAATTGTTATATAAATTCAGCGGATAATTATTATATATCAAAACAATTGCTAATAACTTAGTATAAAAAATCACTTCTGTGCACCCTAACATTTTAAAATTTGTTGTATCACAAAATAAACGAAGCAGACATATTTGTGCAATGGATTTAGACACTACATGCAATTTGGAATAGGTTAACTACGAGGGAAGAGTACAAAAAAAAAACCATCATAGTTATGAGTCTAGATTCATTTCCTCACTACAAGTTTTTGTGTTGACACCCAATTTCGTCCGGGTGTTTTAAAATTTTGAAAAAAATTTTATTAAAAAAAATTAATTAAAAAAAATATATATATTACTATTATTATTAAAAAAATTTAATTAGTTTAAAATATATTTTTGTTTTGTGAAAATTTGATTTAAAATGATATATGTGTGAATATGTGTATGTTTGAAATAAAATAAAATTTCATGAAAAAATGACAAAAAATTAAAAGTTTGAGGTAAAAATGACAAAATTGAGAAGTTTCGGAAAAAATTGACAAATTCTAAAAGTTCCAGGAGCATTTGGTAGTTTGTCACATAAAATTTTGAGCCTGCCGACGTTTTTGGCTCAAATTGACAGAAAACGACAAAATTGTCAAAATCAGAAGCTTCAGGAACTTATCCTGAGGCTGAGAGACGTAAAGGACTAAAATTGTCATTTTACCAATTTAAGAGATAAGTTTGAAATTTTTTATTAATTTATCCATCAACAGTTCAGCTAAACTTCCTCTATAAATAGCCCCCCAAATTTTGTGCTGAACACAGAAAAAAATAGAAAGAAAACTTAGAGCTCCGTTTCAAAAAAAAGATAAAATTACAGCCTTATTCCCTAGCTTATCCTTTCTCTGCCCAGAAAGTCCCAAAACTTTTTTTTCTTATGATTCGACCATCTTCTTCGTTTGTTTTTTTCTTTTCTTCCGTTTTCTCTCTCTCTCTCTCCGTTCACCGTTTTTCTCTCCTCTGTCGCCGTCGTCCGGCCCAGCCACGCCCGCCGCCGCCGGTAGCTCCCACGCCGTCCCGCCGCCGTCCGCTTCTCTTCCCGTCGTGTCCCGTCTCTCCCTCCGCCGCGTCTCTCTCTCCTAGTTCGCCGGCCGCCGCCCCTCGCCTGGCCCGCCGTCACACCGCCGTCCCTCGCCTGGCCCGCCGTCGCCTCGTCGCCCCATTCCTGGCCCGCCATTGCCTCGCCGTCCCTCGCCTGGCGTGCCGTCGCCCAGCTCCGCCCCCTTTCCCCCTCGTGCGCGCGCGCGTCCCTGTTTTCCTGTTCTCAGAATTCAAGTTTTAATTTCAAAAGGTAAAACTCCCACATAATCATTCATCTTTTCAATTTCTTTCACTTTGGTCACTAACCTTTTCTTTTATCCTTGCAGAAAGAAAAACTAATTACTAACTCTTTTAATATTTATTTGTTTATCTATTATTTATTGTTGTTATTATCACTAACCTCTATTATTATTGTTGTTACTATTATTAACTCACTAACTTACTAATCATACTAACTTTTATTGTTATTATTATTATTATTAATTGCTAACATAACTAACTTTTATTGTTATTGTTATTATCATTATTAACTTACTAATTTTTATTATTATTGTTGTTATTATTGATAATTAACTCAACTAACATTACTAACTTTTATTTTTATTGTTATTAACAACTAACTTTACTAACTTTACTAACCTTTTATTATTATTATTGTTACTAATTTACTAACCTTTTATTATTGTTATTATCATTATTAACATCTAACTTTTCTAACTTTTGCTAACTTTTATAATTCATGGAAGGTTATACCTCCTATTTATTTATTTTTTTTTAAGTGGATGGTCAAAAAGCCCCACTTTATTTATTTATTTATTATCTTTTAATATTCCTTTATATGTTTACATGTGTTATTTTATGCATTTTTTTTATGTCTAAACTAAAATAAAACCTCCCCTTTACCTTACTTTATTTAATTTTCCTTTATGCCAAAATTTTATTTTATGATAAAATTTATTTCACTTATTTAATAATAAAAAATAAATAAATAAGTAAACAGTAACTAATTAAAAGAAGATTCTTTTATGTGAATAATTAACTTTATTCTATTTAAAAATCATTTTTTAAAGACAATTATCTTTTATTATTTTGAAACATATGTTTTAATTATTTCTTTAAAGAGAACAAAAAGTTAAACTTTTTATTCTTTTTATTAAAAATTATTTAACAAACATAATTAAATAATTCTAAAAATAAAAAAAAATCAATTCTGTTTTTTAAATATATTTCTATAGTAATAATAATTAAAAATTCAAGAAAAACAATAATAAAAATCCAATAAAAATTATGATTTAATTAATAATTAATTAAATAAATAATTAATAAAAATTAAACTCCATGTCCAAATGATCCGCCAGGATCCATGGCTTGGAAAATATTTTTTTAAATAAAGTATATAAAATATATATATATATTTTTTTACATAAAGTATATAAATAAATTTTCTTTTATTAAAAAATAAAAACTTTGGGCTAATATTTTACTTATCTCTTTATCCAGCAATATATTACTTATTTATTAAGTATAACTTTTTAGTTTCTTTATTAGTAAAAAGAATAAAAGGATATAAAAACTTCAGGATTTTATTTAGTAATATTTTACTTTTTGATTGAAAAACTTTGGGATAATATTTTACTTATTTATTTTTATTCAGTAATATTTTACTTTTTGATTGAAAAACTTTGGGATAATATTTTACTTATTTATTTTTATTCAGTAATATTTTACTTTTTGATTGAAAAGCTTTGGGATAATATTTTACTTATTTATTTTTATTCAGTAATATTTTACTTTTTGATTGAAAAACTTTGGGATAATATTTTACTTATTTATTTTTATTCAGTAATATTTTACTTTTTGATTGAAAAACTTTGGGATAATATTTTACTTATTTTTTTTATCCAGTAATATTTTACTTATTTCTTTCAAAATAATAAAAAGATATAACTTTTTGTTTCCTTTATTAAACAAAATAAAATTTTACCCAAATAATTTCAAATAAAGGTAATAAAAATAAACAAGAAAAAAGAATTAATTTTTTTTTATAAATATTTTAGACTTATTTTATCAATAAAAAAGAACACAAAAAAATAAAATATATAAATATCAAAAACTTTTATTTATTTTTAAAATATGCATATAAATTTTTGGTTTCTTAATTAAATAATTACTTTTGGTTAATCTTTCATTAAAACAAAATAAAACAAATAAAATATTAAAAATTTTCTTTTATTTTTGAAATATACATAAATTTTTGGTTTCATTATTAAATAAATGAAATTTTGATTAAATAATTATTTTTTGGCTCACCTTTTTAAAATAATTTTCATATCCGGATGATCCGTCAGGATCTACGGTTTGAAAAATATCAAAATTTTTTAATTAAATAAATACAAAAGATAAAAATTCATATTTTACGATATGGATTAAATTATTTAAAATATCATCAACATTCCGTGTCCGGGTGACTCGGCAGAGTCCATGGTTCGGAATTAAAAACTTCCGTGTCCAAATGACTCGGCAGAGTCCATGGTTCGGAAATATCAACTTAACTTAAAAAATCCACATTTCGACTAATTCAGTTAAAATTTCTAGTTTGAAAATTAACTGAATTTTTTTTTAAAGCAAAGTAAAACAAAATTAAAATCAACTAAGGTGCCAATTTTGGGCGCTATAACAATATTGTTTTAGCGTAACCGTACTCCCGATCCCCGAACTCTCGCAGACCATATTTTAAGGTATCCAATCGACCTGAGCGAAAACCGATTGGTGGCGACTCCCGAAAACCCGACGTTGCCACAGCTTGGCGACTCCGCTGGGGACTCCACGTTAGTGAGTCGAGCCTAAAATTGATTTGTTTTGATTTACTTTGCTTATTATGTGGATTTATATGTTATATTTACTTATTCTAAACATGCATAATGCATTCACAATATGAAGCTCTGTACCCGAGCTTTCTCAAATCGAACACAATTCTTTCTAAGCGGAATTGGTGTTGTTGTCCTTGTGAGGCCATGGTCTCCAAGCCTTCACCGGTTTCAAAGTAGCAAAGTAGTGTATTGCCTCCTGAGACGGTTAGTCTCTGCATGGGCCCACGAAAAGCTATGACTCGAATTAATCCATTCCTTACATTAACCCTAGAGGGTAAGGAATCGGGCCATCACTATAATTTAGTGATGGGATTCGGGAACTATCCCTTGCCTTTTTGATAAGCCACCTTATGCATATAGAACTCCCCACTTAACCATAGAACTGACCATAGAATTTCTACCATTTTACCAACGCCATAAGCACGTCCTTGTTATGCTATGTTGTTGCTCTACACTTTTATTTTCTTCGTGTCTTATATTTATGGTTTTAATTCATTTTTCCATAATACTTCATGAGTTGTTAATTGCTATTTAACTTATTAATAACCTTATCTTTCTTGTGCAATTATTCTTCATGCATTAAAACCACGCATCAAATTATACTAACTTTTTGGTCTTTATAATGACAACTAAAAGTTTTGAAGTTCCACGATAGTGGATAATCAAATTCACTCATCGCATACATCCATTACATTAATCACGTGCATACAAAGTCTGATAAAAACATAATCTCATTGCATACATCCATTACATTAATCACGTGCATATAAAGTCTGATAAAAACATAATCTCATTGCATACATCCATTACATTAATCACGTGCATATAAAGTCTGATAAAAACATAATCTCGTTGCATACATCCATTACATCAATCATGTGCATACAAAGTCTGATAAAAACATAATCTCATTTTTCCTACATGCATCCATTGCATCAATCACATACACATAGGATCTAATAAAATATATCTTACTTTTAAAAGGATAAAATTGGACCTCGACACTGATATTCAACTCGGCTCCAAATAAGATTAATGGCAGAACAAATCGAAAGACGTCTCATAAAGATAGAGTCCAAGATAGAAAGTATGGCCGAACAAATGAGACAATTGATCGAGTTAATCAAGGCGAAAGCAATTCAAGAAGCACAAGTTCAGCCACCCATGACAGAAAGAGAAATGGTCACTTTGTTTGTCCAGACACTGAAGTACCTATATTATGACGAACACCTTGGCAATTCGGCAACTAATTTTTCTAACATTGTCATGTCTGGAGAAAGAATCGAGCATGAGATTAGGACTGGGAATATTACTGAATCCTTTAATAATCCTATGAAAAGAGGAGGACCATCTAGAAGAAAAGATGACGAAGTACAACAAATAGGACGCAGAAGAAGGATTCCCCTCGTGGATACTGTGGCTATCGGACCTCGCCTATCCTATTTTGCCAATGGGCCCAATGATTATCCTTCCAATAGGCCCAACAATTATCCTTTTAACAGACCTAATCAGTCATGGCCACCTGCTCCTACTCCTCCAGTACCTGCACCAAAACCAAGAGAAGTTTTCACACCAATTTCCATAACTTATACCGAGTTATACCCAAAACTCATCGAAAGACAATTTATCCGTCCAATTCCTACAAAGCCATTCAAACCCCCATATCCAAGGTGGTATGACCCTAACATTACCTGCCCATATCATGATGGCGTTCCAGGCCATGGCTTGGAAAACTGCATGGCATTGAAGCGTATAGTTCAACAATTAATCGAGTCAAAGTGGTTGGACTTTTCCGATGAGCCAAATGTCACCCACAATCCATTGCCGCCTCATCAAGCAAAACCAAGTCCAAGTTGCTAGGCCCGATGTGATTGATAATTGAAAAGTGAAGATTTCGAGCTAGAATTACATTGACTTTGGAAGGCCTCCAAGTCAGATCTGACCTAACAGTTCGCACACATTTTTGAATGACAAGGAATCCTTTGAATAAACTTGTATCTTTGATAGCTTGCCAAAGTAATCTAATAGTAAAAATCTCCTAGATTTAGTCCAGAATCTAGGGTGTAGTCTTTGTTAAATGGGCACCTGGTATTCTTTTTCTTGGTACAACAAAAAGATGTAATGTGTGCATTCTACCACTTTTTACTAAAATTTCATTTTTACATCCACATATTCTACCACTTTCTACCAAAAATTTCATTTTTCTTACATCTATCTCTCACTCTTTGCCATTATACTATCCATTATTACCATCACACTTTACTTTGTAAACAATACTACTCGTGGGTGAAAATAAAAGTTAAGGGAGATTTGATAGTAATGATCTTCAAAGTGCTACCAAATCTAGTAAGAAGGATTCCAAATGTTGCACCTCAACCCTAAAAAAGAATTCACAGTGGTTATCAACATCCTTGCAAGAAGTCCGGGATTAGCTTCCAAAGAAGTTAGCTCTCATATTAAATGACTTCAGTGGCCTCCCAATTCTCACAAATGCTCAATACAAAAAAAAAAAATTCTCAGTTTTTCGCAACACAAATTCCAACAAAGGAAAGAAGTTCATCCCTTCCATCAAAAGCCATTAAAGGGAAAATCCAAAACAAAAAAAAAGAAACTGAGAGCAAACACAAGCAACTAAGGCCACTTGAATCATTTCACTTCAAGAGGGCTATGATCTCAGTTCTTTGCAACACAAACTCCGAAAAGAGAAATTCATCCCTTCCATCAAAAGACAACAAGGGAAAATTCAAAACCAAAAAGGACTGAGAACAAGCACGAGCAAGCAAGGCCACTTGAGTCATCTCACTTCAAGAGAGTTATCAAGTATGTCATCACCATAGCTCACAAAAAAAAAGGGGGAAACAAAAAAAAAACAAAAAAACAAAAAAAAAAAAAGGAAAAAGGGCTCAAACTAGAGCAAAAGAAAAAAAAAGAAAAAAAGTGAGCTATGGATTCTAGACTGAAAATCTGCAAAGGCGGTCTAGAAGACAAAAGCAACTTTCAAGCCAAGCATACATAATGACCACGATAGTTGGGGGGCAACAGATGAGGTTTAACTTTCTGGAAAGAGTGGCAAGTTTGAGGTCATCACTATTGAGTTTTTCATCATAATCAAATTTGCTCACGAGTAGTATTAAAAGACCATTCTTTCACACCACTTAAACTTAACTTTCCTCAGACCTAACATCCTCATTCAGTCAAAAGACTATCATTGTGAATCATGTTTCTACCTTATTTAATACTGCTCACGAGTAGTATTAAAAGACCATTCTTTCACACCACTTAAACTTAACTTTCCTCAGACCTAACATCCTCATTCAGTCAAAAGACTATCATTGTGAATCATGTTTCTACCTTATTTAATGCTGCTCACGAGTAGTATTAAAAGACCTTTTTTTTTCACACCACTCAAACTTAACTTTACTTAGACCTAATATTTACCTCTTAATATTATTCTCATTCAGCTAAAAGACTGCCACAAAAAAAAACATTCAAACTTAACTTTCCTTACACCTAACAGTTACCTCTCGATATCATCCTCATTCAGTTAAAAGGCTATTATTGTAAATCATGTTTCTACCTTATTGCCTTGCACAGTTTATGTCTTCGAGTTGGAAAGGGAAGAATGGCAGGATATTTTAATTAAAAACAAAGACCGTAAATTACTTTGTCAAGCTTTGCAAATTGATGAAAGTTTTTCTTTAAGGCCAAACCATTATTCATTAATGTATGTAGACTTAAAAGTGAGGAAATAGCTTGAGTCTTTTTTTTAATAAGATGTGGTTCTTGTAAGAGAAATTTACGATCAAGTGCCATCACAAAGGTCTAGAAATGCTCGACCTTCTGTTAAATCAAAGGCGAGACGATACCTTTTATCCATATAAATACTATATTCAGGAGGGCAAAGTAGTCTCTACGAAGCGTAAGAGGAGTACTGCCAACAAAGAAGTTCAATAGACAAGGAGGCAAGTCTTATGGATCAAAACATGAGTTCAAGGAAGAGCAATCATTCAGATTATAACATGAGGATAAGTAAGTGTCGGCACGGTCACAAGAAAAGGGGCAAAGCAGACATTGAAAGTAAAGCCTTTGATGGTATCAAATCCATGACAATGAATGAGTACCCGAAAGAGATATAAATTATGAGGCAGGTCAACTTTAAAGAAATTAAGGCCAAAATTCAAAAACAATTCAAAGAAAGGGGATTTTGAAAAGAGTTGGGCTTTTGAGGCAGCGAACAAAAGCTGGAAAGCATAAAGAGATTCAATGATAGTCCAAGAAGGCCATCACAAAGAGGATCCAGTAAAACAAAGACATAAAGAACTAGATCCATACAAAAAAAAAACCATCAATTACACATGCTTTGCATTCATGCATTTCACATCATGCATGCATGACTTTTATATGATAGGAATCAAATGGGAAACACATCCACCGCACCGTTACAGCAGTATAAGCTGAGGTCTCAATAACATCAGCTCTTACCAATCTATCGCTGGATACACAGCTAATATGCGGGACCAACCCACATCAGGAATTCAAGGATAAGGTAGACAATATGTCAAAAGCCTGGCAATCGATTCAATAATCGAGGCTACACCTGGATGAACAGAATTGACGCCAGCTTAGCGGTATCCAAGATAAGAAATAGCTATGGTCAAAGATAAGCGCGGATATCGAGAAATATTGTCGTCGAAAACAGACAATGGATTCAATAATCAAGGACTGGATCAATGTCATGCCTGACGAGATATCAAAGATAAGAAATATCTATGATACCAAAATAAAGTAGGATCCACTTTTCCGGTTAAACGGCGGATACGGTACTTCGTGACTCTCAAGTCGGTTCTCTCAGTTGCCCATAATAACTGATTCTTTCCTCTCTTCTGTCTTTTACTTCCCTCTAGAAAATGGATCCTACTCTTTCTGTCTTACGAAAATATTTTCCTTCTCTCCCAATGAACATTCTCAAAAAGATCTACCAAGTTCGCTGTGAACGATTAAGAGTTCTGATGCACAAAGGAATCCCTGAAGATGTGCGGTGGTTAATCGAAGCCAAGGTTCGTCTGGCAGGTGAAATCCCAGAGGCATTTGTGTCTCACATGCCTGGTATAGGCAAAAGCTCTTATGCCAAAAAGCGAAGAGCGAAAAGGTTACAAGTCTGCCATAAATGTGGACGGTGGACTTGTAATACTAAATGTCGTTCTTTAGGGATGATCTCAGATAATCGAGAAGATAAAATACGATTCATTAAGAATGGCCTGAGTAAAGACTCGTTGGATGATATCCAATTGACTCTTGAGACGCATTCTTGTGGATCCGTGCAACGTGAACTTCTTGGTTTATGGAGCATTTTTCATGAAGAACGAAACCGTTACAGTCTCGGGAATCTGACTGTAAATGACCCTATTTGCCAGCTTGTAAGAAAACTGGATGTGAAGCAAATCCTCGACTCATAGAAGCCGTTAATGCCGTTACTAGATGTAAAGCCAGTGGAAGATGTGAGTCACAGTCACAATTACTGTACATACAGTTTGTTATATTTGGAAAAGTTTGCATTTTCTCTTGACAGATGTACATGCTCTCCTAAGTGTAATCGACACGTTATCCCTTTTCATCACTATAAATGCGTGTTCTTCCTTCTGATTAAGCAGCGGATAAGATACCTCGTGACTTCTAAAGTCGGTTATTCCAGTCTCCTACAATAACCGATTCATTTCCCTCTTCTCTCAAATTCTTCTCTCATCAATGGATTCTACTCTTTCTGCACTGCGAAAATACTTTCCTTCCCTTCCAATGAAAGTCCTTAAAAAGATCTACCTTGCTAGATGTGAAAGAATCAGAGTTTTTACACGCAAAGGCATTCCCGATAATGTGCAGTGGATAATTGAAGCTAAGGTCCGTTTGGCAGGTGAAGTTCCAGATTCATTTATGCCCCGCATGCCCGGTTTAGGTAAAAGCCGTTATGCCAAAAGGCGAAGAGCAATGAGACTAGGCGTGTGTTATAAATGTGGGCGATGGAATTGTATTACTAAATGTCGCTCTTTAGGATACATCTCCATAAATCGTGAAGATAAAAGAAAATTCATTAAGAATGGCCTGCGTAAGGAATCTCTGGAAGATATCCGAGAGACTCTTGAAACGCATTCTTGTGGAAAAGTGCAAGGTGAAATTATCGGTTTATGGAGGACTTACCATAAAGAACGAAACCGTTACAGTCTTGGAAATGTGATTTTAAACGACCCTGTTTGTCAGTTTGTAAGGAAACTCGATGGGAAGCAAATCCCCGACTTATAGAAGGCATTGAAGCCATTACTGGACATAAATCAGTGGAAGATGAGAGCCACGGTCATGATTCCTGTACATATAAGCTGTCATTTGTCTTTTCTTTTGACAATAATGTACTTGCTTCTGTAAGTGTAATTAACGCATTATCCCTTTCATCACTATAAATATGTGTTAGTTATTTTCGTTTCCTACAATCACTAATTTCTTTCTTTGCCTCCTTCATCAATGGAGTCTTCTCTTTCCGCCCTACGAAAGTATTTTCCTTCCTTCCCAATAAATGTTCTTAAAAAGATTTATCAAGCTAGATGTGAACGATTCAGAGTATTTATGCACAAAGGCATTCCTGATAATGTGCGGTGGCTAATTGAAGCTAAGGTTCGTTCAGCTGGTGAAGTTCCAGAAGCGTTCTTTCCCCGTATGCCCGGCTTTGGTAAAAGCGCTTATGCCAAAAAAAGAAGAGCAAAGAGGCTAGGCGTTTGTCATAATTGTGGATGGTGGATTTGCGGCAATAAATGTCGTTCTCCAGGAGTGATCACCAGAAATCGTAATGACAGAATAAGATTCATTAAGAATGGCTTGCGTAAGGAATCTCTAGAAGATATTCGAGAGGTTCTTGAAGCACATTCTTGCGGAATAGTGCAATTTGAGGTTGTTGGATTATGGATAATTTTTCAAAAAGAACGAGATCGTTACAGTCTTGGGAATCTGACCCTAAACGACCCTGTTTGCCAGTTTGTGAGAAAGCTAGATGAGATGCAAATCACTGATTCATAGAAAGCATTGAAGCCATTACTGGACGCAAAGCCAGTGGAAGACGAGGATCAAAGTCACGATTACTGTACATGCTAGCTGTCGCTTTTGAAATTTTCCTCCCCTTTTGGTAATAATGTATCCACTCCTGACGTGAACCAAAGTCACGATTACTGTACATGCTAGCTGTCGCTTTTGAAATTATCCTCCCAATAATGTACCCACTCCTGACATGAGATACAGTTATGATTACTGTATATAGCAGCTACTTTTGAAATTTTCCTTCTCTTTCAACAATCACGTACCTACTCCTGACGTAAGCTACAGTAGTGACTACTGTGTATGCTAGTTGCTTTTGAAATTTTCCTCCTCTTTTAACGATAGTGTACCCATACCTGACCAGAGTCATACTTGTGACTACTGTGAATAGCTGGCAATAATGTATCCATTCTTGAAAATAAAATTATTACTTTATCTTTTCATCTCTATAAATATATCCTCTTTTCTTCTTTTCTCACATGGGTAAGGATAGGAATGGAGAAAACCTCCACTCGTAAATCCCGAAGTATTTGTGTATTTTCTGGAGCTTTTCCTGGAGAAGATGAAGAGTACTTAAAGGCAGCCAACCATTTGGGTAGTGTATTAGCTGAGCGAAAAATACACTTAGTTTATGGAGGAGGTAATGTCGGATTAATGGGAGCTGTAGCATCAGCAGCATCTTTAGGAGGAAGCCAAGTTCTGGGTATTATCCCTGCATCTCTGAAATCGGTTTCTGGGGGCACAATTGGAGAAGAGCTAGTGGTTAAAAATCTGCAAGAGCGTTTGTTACAAATGCTTTTTAATGCTGATGCTTTTATCGCTCTACCAGGTGGCTTTGGCACATTAGGAGAAGTCTTCCAAATCGCTTCCATGGCCCAACTTAATTTGCATCAAAAACCCATTGGGCTATTAAATGTTAACTATTTCTTCGCAGGTCTATTATCTTTTATGAATCGTGCTGTGAAGCAGAAGTTTATCCCTGAGGTGGCACGACGAATCATAATATCCGCAACAACTGCTGAAGAATTGCTAGATAAAATACAAGCTTTTGTTCCTGAACCAGATCCAGCAATGATCCAAATAGACTGGGCACGACAGTCTTTCCCAACCAGTTCCCTCCCATAATTGTCCTTTACCCAGCCTGTTGAAGCATTGTGGAAGAAGAAGCGATCTGATCCGTTTTTCTTGTCCTTTAGTTTTATTATCAGCATTTTCTTTCGCGTTTCAGTTTTTCTTTTCAGGAAATTTCTTTTTTTTATATAATATAGTTTCGTCCAAGCTGATATTAAAACCATAGGACAATGCCTTTAGGTTGGAATGGCTGAGTAAAGAGTAATTTTTGTTACTCTTGAGACGCATCCTATTAGGTCTACTAGGCATAACATTTTGGGGTAGTTAAGCTTTAACCTTATTCGGATGACATATCTCACAAGGGAATCTATATTTACTGAAGAAAATATTAGATGAACCTTGAATATTGATTCCAAACATCCGTTCCCTTTACATAATTTGTCAGTGTTATTGTCATCATCAAGATTCACTCATCTTATCGAAGTTTAAATTTTTGCACTCACCTATTATGAAAATTCACACTTTCGAAGAAAATTATTCCAATTTCAATTGCTTTCATATAAATTTCGCTCGAGGTCCTAAGGAAAGCTCCTTAGCCTCAAAATCAATTTTCATCATCGGGGTTTTAAGGATGGAACCTTTGCCTCGAAAATAATCAATTTTCATCGTCGAGGTTTTAAGGATGAAATCTTTGCCTCGACATCAATCAATCAATCCGGGGTTTTAAGGATGGAACCTTTGCCTCGAGATCAATTATCAATCCGAGGTTTTAAGGATGGAACCTTTGCCTCGAAAACAACCAATTTTCATCATCGGGGTTTTAAGGATGGAACCTTTGCCTCGAGATCAATCAATCAATCCGGGGTTTTAAGGATGGAACCTTTGCCTCGAGATCAATTATCAATCCGAGGTTTTAAGGATGGAACCTTTGCCTCGAAAACAATCAATCAATTCGAGGTTTTAAGGATGGAACCTTTACCTCGAAATCAATCAATCAATCCGAGGTTTTAAGGATGGAACCTTTGTCTCGACATCAATCAATCAATTCGAGGCTTTAAGGATGGAACCTTTACCTCGACCTCAATCAATCAATCCGAGGTTTTAAGGATGGAACCTTTGCCTCGAAATCAACCAATCAATCTGAGGTTTTAAGGATGGAACCTTTGCCTCGAAATCAATCAATCAATCTGAGGTTTTAAGGATGAAATCTTTGCCTCGAGATCAATCAATCAATTCAAGGTTTTAAGGATGGAACTTTTGCCTCGAAATCAATCAATCAATTCGAGGTTTTAATGATGGAACCTTTGCCTCAAGATCAATCAATCAATCCGGGGTTTTAAGGATGGAACCTTTGCCTCGAGATCAATTATCAATCCGAGGTTTTAAGGATGGAACCTTTGCCTCGAAAACAATCAATTATCAATCCGAGGTTTTAAGGATGGAACCTTTGCCTCGACATCAATTAATCAATCCGGGGTTTTAAGGATGGAACCTTTACCTCGACATCAATCAATCAATTCAAGGTTTTAAGGATGGAACCTTTGCCTCGAAATCAATTATCAATCCGAGGTTTTAAGGATGGAACCTTTGCCTCGAACTCGATCAATCGTCGAGGTTTTAAGGATGGAACCTTTGCCTCGACATCAATTAATCAATCCGGGGTTTTAAGGATAAAACCTTTGCCTCGAGATCAATCAATCAATTCGGGGTTTTAAGGATGGAACCTTTGCCTCGAGATCAATTATCAATCCGAGGTTTTAAGGATGGAACCTTTGCCTCGAGATCAATCAATCAATTCGAGGTTTTACGGATGGAACCTTTACCTCGACATCAATCAATCAATCCGGGGTTTTAAGGATGGAACCTTTGCCTCAAGATCAATCAATCAATCCGAGGTTTTAAGGATGGAACCTTTGCCTCGAAATCAATCAATCAATCAATCCGAGGTTTTAAGGATGGAACCTTTGCCTCGAGATCAATCAATCAATTCGAGGTTTTAAGGATGGAACCTTTACCTCGACATCAATCAATCAATCCGAGGTTTTAAGGATGGAACCTTTGCCTCGAAATCAATCAATTAAACCGAGGTTTTAAGGATGGAACCTTTGCCTCGAAATCAACCAATCAATCTGAGGTTTTAAGGATGGAACCTTTGCCTCGAAATCAATCAATCAATCTGAGGTTTTAAGGATGAAATCTTTGCCTCGAGATCAATCAATCAATTCAAGGTTTTAAGGATAGAACCTTTGCCTCGAAATCAATCAATCAATTCGAGGTTTTAAGGATGGAACCTTTGCTTCGAAATCAATCAATCAATCCAAGGTTTTAAGGATGGAACCTTTGCCTCGAAAACAAATAATCAATCAATCAGTCCATCTTACAACGATAGGAGCTTTCCTATCGTTAGAGGTTCTAAGGACATTTCCTTAACCTAAAACAAACAATCAATCCATCAGTCCATCTTACAACGATAGGAGCTTTCCTATCGTTAGAGGTTCTAAGGACCTTTCCTTAACCTCAAACAAATAATCAATCAATCAGTCCATCTTACAACAATAGGAACTTTCCTATCGTTAGAGGTTTTAAGGACCTTTCCTTAAACCTTACTGTTTGGGCGGCGAGAACATTCTCAATGCCTACCTAAGCCGGACGAAATTTGGTAACGACTTTGCATACATCATGTCCCATGAAGCATGCAAAGGGGGGCAGCTGTTGACACCCAATTTCGTCCGGGTGTTTTAAAATTTTGAAAAAAATTTTATTAAAAAAAATTAATTAAAAAAAATATATATATTACTATTATTATTAAAAAAATTTAATTAGTTTAAAATATATTTTTGTTTTGTGAAAATTTGATTTAAAATGATATATGTGTGAATATGTGTATGTTTGAAATAAAATAAAATTTCATGAAAAAATGACAAAAAATTAAAAGTTTGAGGTAAAAATGACAAAATTGAGAAGTTTCGGAAAAAATTGACAAATTCTAAAAGTTCCAGGAGCATTTGGTAGTTTGTCACATAAAATTTTGAGCCTGCCGACGTTTTTGGCTCAAATTGACAGAAAACGACAAAATTGTCAAAATCAGAAGCTTCAGGAACTTATCCTGAGGCTGAGAGACGTAAAGGACTAAAATTGTCATTTTACCAATTTAAGAGATAAGTTTGAAATTTTTTATTAATTTATCCATCAACAGTTCAGCTAAACTTCCTCTATAAATAGCCCCCCAAATTTTGTGCTGAACACAGAAAAAAATAGAAAGAAAACTTAGAGCTCCGTTTCAAAAAAAAGATAAAATTACAGCCTTATTCCCTAGCTTATCCTTTCTCTGCCCAGAAAGTCCCAAAACTTTTTTTTCTTATGATTCGACCATCTTCTTCGTTTGTTTTTTTCTTTTCTTCCGTTTTCTCTCTCTCTCTCTCCGTTCACCGTTTTTCTCTCCTCTGTCGCCGTCGTCCGGCCCAGCCACGCCCGCCGCCGCCGGTAGCTCCCACGCCGTCCCGCCGCCGTCCGCTTCTCTTCCCGTCGTGTCCCGTCTCTCCCTCCGCCGCGTCTCTCTCTCCTAGTTCGCCGGCCGCCGCCCCTCGCCTGGCCCGCCGTCACACCGCCGTCCCTCGCCTGGCCCGCCGTCGCCTCGTCGCCCCATTCCTGGCCCGCCATTGCCTCGCCGTCCCTCGCCTGGCGTGCCGTCGCCCAGCTCCGCCCCCTTTCCCCCTCGTGCGCGCGCGCGTCCCTGTTTTCCTGTTCTCAGAATTCAAGTTTTAATTTCAAAAGGTAAAACTCCCACATAATCATTCATCTTTTCAATTTCTTTCACTTTGGTCACTAACCTTTTCTTTTATCCTTGCAGAAAGAAAAACTAATTACTAACTCTTTTAATATTTATTTGTTTATCTATTATTTATTGTTGTTATTATCACTAACCTCTATTATTATTGTTGTTACTATTATTAACTCACTAACTTACTAATCATACTAACTTTTATTGTTATTATTATTATTATTAATTGCTAACATAACTAACTTTTATTGTTATTGTTATTATCATTATTAACTTACTAATTTTTATTATTATTGTTGTTATTATTGATAATTAACTCAACTAACATTACTAACTTTTATTTTTATTGTTATTAACAACTAACTTTACTAACTTTACTAACCTTTTATTATTATTATTGTTACTAATTTACTAACCTTTTATTATTGTTATTATCATTATTAACATCTAACTTTTCTAACTTTTGCTAACTTTTATAATTCATGGAAGGTTATACCTCCTATTTATTTATTTTTTTTTAAGTGGATGGTCAAAAAGCCCCACTTTATTTATTTATTTATTATCTTTTAATATTCCTTTATATGTTTACATGTGTTATTTTATGCATTTTTTTTATGTCTAAACTAAAATAAAACCTCCCCTTTACCTTACTTTATTTAATTTTCCTTTATGCCAAAATTTTATTTTATGATAAAATTTATTTCACTTATTTAATAATAAAAAATAAATAAATAAGTAAACAGTAACTAATTAAAAGAAGATTCTTTTATGTGAATAATTAACTTTATTCTATTTAAAAATCATTTTTTAAAGACAATTATCTTTTATTATTTTGAAACATATGTTTTAATTATTTCTTTAAAGAGAACAAAAAGTTAAACTTTTTATTCTTTTTATTAAAAATTATTTAACAAACATAATTAAATAATTCTAAAAATAAAAAAAAATCAATTCTGTTTTTTAAATATATTTCTATAGTAATAATAATTAAAAATTCAAGAAAAACAATAATAAAAATCCAATAAAAATTATGATTTAATTAATAATTAATTAAATAAATAATTAATAAAAATTAAACTCCATGTCCAAATGATCCGCCAGGATCCATGGCTTGGAAAATATTTTTTTAAATAAAGTATATAAAATATATATATATATTTTTTTACATAAAGTATATAAATAAATTTTCTTTTATTAAAAAATAAAAACTTTGGGCTAATATTTTACTTATCTCTTTATCCAGCAATATATTACTTATTTATTAAGTATAACTTTTTAGTTTCTTTATTAGTAAAAAGAATAAAAGGATATAAAAACTTCAGGATTTTATTTAGTAATATTTTACTTTTTGATTGAAAAACTTTGGGATAATATTTTACTTATTTATTTTTATTCAGTAATATTTTACTTTTTGATTGAAAAACTTTGGGATAATATTTTACTTATTTATTTTTATTCAGTAATATTTTACTTTTTGATTGAAAAGCTTTGGGATAATATTTTACTTATTTATTTTTATTCAGTAATATTTTACTTTTTGATTGAAAAACTTTGGGATAATATTTTACTTATTTATTTTTATTCAGTAATATTTTACTTTTTGATTGAAAAACTTTGGGATAATATTTTACTTATTTTTTTTATCCAGTAATATTTTACTTATTTCTTTCAAAATAATAAAAAGATATAACTTTTTGTTTCCTTTATTAAACAAAATAAAATTTTACCCAAATAATTTCAAATAAAGGTAATAAAAATAAACAAGAAAAAAGAATTAATTTTTTTTTATAAATATTTTAGACTTATTTTATCAATAAAAAAGAACACAAAAAAATAAAATATATAAATATCAAAAACTTTTATTTATTTTTAAAATATGCATATAAATTTTTGGTTTCTTAATTAAATAATTACTTTTGGTTAATCTTTCATTAAAACAAAATAAAACAAATAAAATATTAAAAATTTTCTTTTATTTTTGAAATATACATAAATTTTTGGTTTCATTATTAAATAAATGAAATTTTGATTAAATAATTATTTTTTGGCTCACCTTTTTAAAATAATTTTCATATCCGGATGATCCGTCAGGATCTACGGTTTGAAAAATATCAAAATTTTTTAATTAAATAAATACAAAAGATAAAAATTCATATTTTACGATATGGATTAAATTATTTAAAATATCATCAACATTCCGTGTCCGGGTGACTCGGCAGAGTCCATGGTTCGGAATTAAAAACTTCCGTGTCCAAATGACTCGGCAGAGTCCATGGTTCGGAAATATCAACTTAACTTAAAAAATCCACATTTCGACTAATTCAGTTAAAATTTCTAGTTTGAAAATTAACTGAATTTTTTTTTAAAGCAAAGTAAAACAAAATTAAAATCAACTAAGGTGCCAATTTTGGGCGCTATAACAATATTGTTTTAGCGTAACCGTACTCCCGATCCCCGAACTCTCGCAGACCATATTTTAAGGTATCCAATCGACCTGAGCGAAAACCGATTGGTGGCGACTCCCGAAAACCCGACGTTGCCACATTTTGTGGTTTCAATTTCATCACTAAAGTTACCATTTGAGACCAAATTGACCATGCATTGGGCTATTAAGGAGCTGAGCTGTAAAAGGAAGTGTGACTGGGTGAGGAAAGTGGCATTGAAATTGGTCATGTGATGCTAAGCTGGCCTCCTACTCTTTGATCTTCAGTGATGGGATCTGAGAAAGATGTGAGACATGACGGTGGTGGGAGGCAATGAGGATGTTGGCAGATCCAATTTAAGTTGAATGACTTGTCTCGTTCTTTTCATTTTCCTTTTATTTATTTATTTATTTATTTCATTGCCAATAGTAGGAGGTGACGTGGATGGTGGTGAATTGGTGTTGGAAGTGATGGAAGGAAGCTTGGTGGTGTACATGCTTGGCAATTCGGTCCAGGTCCCTAACTTTAGTTGGTTATTTGGTTCAGGTCCCTAATTAATGAATTTTTGCGTTTTGCACACGTGTTATGTCATTTTACCCATTGTTTGTCACATAATCACATTTAGATGGAATATTCTATCATTTGATGGAATGTTCTCACTGTCAGTTACATTGGTGGCTATATTGGTCCCTTTTTAAAAATTTGGTGACAATTTTGCACCATACTAAGGTTTTAATAATGCAATTGGAACCACTTCAAACTATAGTGGGCAATAGGGTCTGGTCTATAACTGTGGTGAATGCTTAGGTACTTTTCCCATTTTTTTTCTTTTGGTCCTAGGTTTTTGCCGCGAGCTTAGCCCAACATTTTTGGGCCAATGTTTCTACTTTTCTTAACGTTTTCTTGTCTGCCTATTGCAGCCAATTTTTCCTTGTTCTCCTTTTGTCTTCACAGCACTCTTTTTTTTTTTGCTTTCTTCACAGTACTCCATAATTTTCTTTTTGTGTTTTACTTATTTTTAGTCCATTTCTAGTTTCTTGTTGTATTTCTTTAACATTCTTACTATCATGTTAATTCAACACATTTATTTACCAACTAATGAGGAACCCTACCTACATGGATGGATTAAGAAAGCACTAAGCTTTTAGCATTTCAAGTATTTTTTTTGGTACTTAAAATAAAAAAGAGAAACAGCAAGCCAAGAAACCTACGTAAAGTTACTAAATGGGAGACTAAATCAACCCGAGGGCATTTGAAGTTAGCCAAAACTTGATATTCACATTGATATGTTTAACTTTAGCATATTATAAATTAAAGGGACTGCAGTTAATGCCAGAGTGAGAGCCATTATAAGCTCCCAACACTACTGCAAAGGAGGTTGGAATGATTTGACCCCTGACTTACCTCTAGTTTGGACGATGCAGTAGTATCTTAGTAGCCCACTGAGTTAATTAACTCATGGTCACTGCCCTTGGAATACTTCCTCCTTCCTTTCCTCAAAGATGGTTGACCAAGATTCATAGTTTGCTCCAGTTCCATATTTATGGGAGAATCCAAATGATAGTTTGAAGGAAGAACAAAGTCTGTCACTCTTAGCTTTTCGGATGGAGATGTTGATCTAAACTTCTTAACATGGACTATTCTAACCGATGGCTCATGCACGACCACATCACCCTTGGAGTGTTAGCATCCTTAAAGTTTTATTGATAACTGTAGTCAACACGTTTAGGAGAGGGATTTCCACCTTTAACCCTCAAAGAATAGTTTCTTTCTCGTTTAAACGTTAACCAATGTCTAGCAACACTTGCTTGAGACACCATAGCTCCTATCCTATTAGCATCCAAAAGCTTCTTCGTGTCAATAGTACCACATAATAGAGGATTAGACGTCTTCTAAATAGGAGGTGGTAGGGGTGGCATATGTCATAGAGACTCCAACTCCCGATGTGGAGAACAATTAGTGGATTCCAATGCTGCTACTTTTTCTTATGAAACTTGAACATGGATTGTAAACTCCTCCTTGATATTGATCAGTTGTTGCAAAAGATTTGAGTTCTGATTCTTTAAGTTTGAAATTCGATCATCAGCATCAAGAACTTTCACCCATAGTTCGTTTTAACTTAGGTTAATTGACTTCAAAGTGGCTTATTTTTATTCTTACATATTTTTTACCCAGAACTAATTTTAATTAAAAACTAATATTATATAGTTGGAATAATCCATTGAAAATACAATTTTTGTATTCTTACTAAATTTTAATGAATTTTTTTAGTTTAAGACACTAAAAAGAAAAAATTATAAAAATTTAATAACACCATGAAAATTTACTTTCAAATGGACTATTGCATCTATATAATATTGATTTTCAAATAAAATTAGTTTCAAGAAAAAACAAATATTAAAGTAAAAATAAGCTAATTGACTTAAGTTAAAACAAATTAGCTCCTTCACCAACTTGATTTCACCGCCTAACTCTAAAGGTGTCAATTTGCTGGACCTATTGTGAGATTTTTAAAACACTCCAATGAGGAATTTCTTTGAGATAGCCAGGAGAACACATCCTGAAATGAAGGTGAGAATTCAAAATGAAGATCGCTTCCTTTTCATTTGTTGGGTCCACTCATCAAGAGAAGCCTCATCAAAATTGTTCAGCTGCATCATAAACATATGCCACAAAATTCCCTAATCACCAGTTTCAATGAAATCAGAGTCCTATGCAGTCATGGAGAGACAACGTCGGCATCTGCACACTTACCATCACCAAAGAAGCCACTTTCAAAGACTATTGCAAGCTCGACGACACCACATGACCCAGTTCCTCCTCAACTCCCTATCACCAATCTTGCGCCACCTCCGAATCTCAGCATCTCCCAGCGCATCAGATCAACTAGTGCCACAACTTCCATCCAACCTCCTAGACGACGACGAGCCCTCCCCATAATACTCTAATGGGTCCACAATTGGATCCTCACTATCTGGTGGGTCGCTAGTATAATTAGGGCGCTGAGCTTATTTCATTCGTTATTTTTCTTTCACCTTGAAAACTGAGCTTTTAGAATTAACCTCACCCTTTCCATCGTTAACACTCCTCCATAAGCTTTGCTAAAGCGACTACATACCTCGCTGCTGCTAAGTGTGAATATCCTGAGGCTATCGAGAGTAGGCAGAGGACTATAACATAGAAGAATGGCTACCCGGGCCAAGAAGGGTGATCCATTAGCACCTAGCAAGTCAAGAGTCTGGTCTGAGAAGGAATGCGAATGAAGCTATCTTTCCTACTATGATCTATCTTTGGACCTATCATTCGATCCGTTGAACCCAAAGCTTGGAGTTGTCCCTAGATACTCTATATTGGGAGAAAGAGATGCTCAATGTGAGAAATTGTAGACAAAGTCTCATACATATGTGCAAATCGTGAGAACACTTCTTCATTTGTTTGTGCTCCTACATCGGGATAATTGCTGGATAAACTTCTATTTTACATTGAGATCAGAGAAAGAAGGTGGCACTACTTCAATGTGGAATGTCAAGGGTAAGACCCAGACTGCTTTTGTCTTCAGTTGTCTACTGGACTTGATCAGTCAAGGTTGATTCCTCCTTGTGCCATTAGAGAAGTGCATTTGAGAAGGAAAGATTGCATCGCTTTGACCAGACAAACCAACCTCGAATCTCTCAATCAGAGGCTGTGGACTAGCCCCATTGGTAGTCCAATTCCATCCGCTGTCTCCTTCTCGCTACCATGTTGATAAAGAAAATTCGTATTTGAGATAATTGTAATCGGCAACGAGTTCAACTGCTGACCCAAGTGGAGATCAAAGAGCTGCATCTCAATCTACGCAATTTTCCGATCTGGATTTGAAGGCTTGAAGTAAAAGAAAGAATTTCTTCGATTGACCGCTTCGAAAGACTCTTTGAATTAGCAATTGATCAAACTTCCTGCTATTCCATTTCTACTGCTCAAAGCCAATTCCGATTCAATCCAGCAAGAGTTACAGGCTTACGTAGTACTAAACCAACAATCGAATAGGTACCACCCATGGGACAACCCCTTCCCTGTACGGATATGGGCTCATGTAGTTAATTCAAGTCAAGGGTAAAGGTAAGTCTTTGATTATTCCTTCTGTCCCGCGCTTGACTGCTACCCTTTGCCTGTTCCCTCGGGAAGACCACACCAAATAAGAAAGGCAAAACAGATAGGGTTGAAAGAGATTATTCAAGTTAAGCCACAGACTTCTCCTCAGCCGTGCATTAATAAGAGAGGTAGTCTAACCCTACTATAACACAATCTTTCTTTCTCGCCTCATTCTGGGCTTGGACCTTCTTTCTTGTACCCAGTACACTTCACACAAACCCAATCTCTTTGGACTAGGAGCTAACCCTGAATCAAAATCAATCCACTGGCATATGGGCGCATACCTTGAATCTAGCCCGAACTGAGGACGTTGAAGTGAAGCCCGAGCAGGATGGTCCCGTCTTCACTGTTCTAATCGGAATTGGAACTTAACTTACCCAGTAATAACAACCTTTCCTTGCTCAATGGAAGAAAAGAAGTTGACTGGATAGCTCCCTTACCTAACGAATCAATCAACCTGGACCTTGACTCCCCATCTTCCCTTTGGGCAGGAAAGGCATTCTCAGGGCTAGAACGAAGGAAGACGGAAAGAAAAGAACCTTGACTAACCTTGAACACAGAAATGAGCTACTCATCTTATTTATTCAATACTGGATCGTGAGCTACCGTTCTAAAAGAAGTTCATTCCAGGCCAGGGCAGCTAAACTTGCCTTAACGGGAATTGATGAGAATGATGGATTTTGGGATAAGACTTACGCATCTTCCTCTGGACGTTCGGTTCGAGCTATTTCATAAATGGGTTCTTCTACTGCTAAAATGTATACTCTTTCTTTTAGTCTCGACTGTCTCCACCGGGGACTCCTCTGAGTCCCATCCAAGCATATCTACGAGACCAAGACCTGTGGATCCCCCTTCATCTTTCGACTGAGCAATAAAAGAATGGGTTAAAGCTGATTGAAAGCATTGATTTGACCGTACCTCTTTGATTGCTTATTCTTCTCATGTCTTTGACCTTCTCGTGATAAAATGAGTTAGCCCACGTCCTATCGTTGAAGTTTAGCTCATATCCCGGTGAAGAAGGGGTCCTGGGTCTGGTTCGGAGCTTTTTCTCTCTCAGTCGCCCCTGGTGTAAAGGAATCATGGTTTGGTTCCGGTAGCCTCATATCTTCGAAAGGTGGGCCAATGGGCATTAGATACGTGATCACATTTGTGCTTTCGGTGAATCGCCTGCACTCTCTATCTTTCTATTATAAGTTTCTCCTTCCGCCGGAGCGGCTTTCAGCCTTGAACTCCTTTTTCACTTAAACTGCACTTCCTTCGCCACATGTGGGAGTCAGTCTAGAGTAAGCCACATGCTTTGAGTGTTTAGATAGATCTACGAATGCCACTATGAATGCCGCCACACACATAAGATAATGTTTTCAATCCGTGAGGTCGTCGTCTTTCTTATTAACGCTTTAGTGAGATCGGAATCTTCCTCACGCTGGGAATTGCTCTTAGCTAATTGGGTTGCCACTCCTTTCCAGAGAGCAAAGGGATGGATTTGCTAACCAGGCAAGGTGCTAATGGAAGGCTTTGAACCTGCTGTTGTTCCTCCTTGGAGGTTTAGAAGGTCGTAGACCAAGAGAAGAGATCCTATTTCAGTCGTGTTGAACTAAGAAGCGCCAAGAACGAGTGCAGTCTACGACGAGTTCAGGGCTAAGGATGAAGCGAGTACCTGAAGCTTTGGGTTGAGCCGGATCAAACCAGGCTTATGAATGAATATGATGATGTTGGTGAATATGATGAAGTTTATATGAGAAATTGAAACGGCCTCACCAGTTGCTTCCTATTATGGGACCAAGGGCTCGCCCCATTCTCACTACTAGTAACTAAGTTCGCAAGGAGCTTTAGCTTTCTTTGCTTCTCGAGAACATGAACGAGGCCCAAGAGTCCAGACGTAAGACACTGAAAAACAAGCCCTTATCGGAGAAGAAGAAAAGGGGCGGGCTGATGGGAGTTAGTGCGCTACGGCTTTGAGGAGTGAGATTCATATAACACTTGATTGTATGTTCATGCGGTTCTCTCTTTCTTTTTGGGGCGTAGTCAAGTTCAGGCGGAGAGCGAGGCGAGCAACTAGGTGAGGTATTTTCTGACTTGTAGTGCGTAGGCCGTATGGTTAGGTCAAAGCTGTACGTGCAGTCGACCTTCAAGGCGCAAGTCCCACTAATGAATAATGTCATTATACTCCTTGCTGTGTGAGAGTATTGATGAAAAAGAATAATCAACATCAAGATCTCATCGAGAACTTCGTCGGCCACAAAACGATCGTCGTCTCGCCTCCCGGGGATCAGATGCTTGGGATAGCATAGTTCTCTGTCGGGGGGTAGTACCATTCGGTCGATCCATTGATTAGAGCGGAAAAGCACTTATCGATGTAAACGACTTCTGAGTCAGTTAGGTATTCGAACTCAGTGACCTAGTTTGGGATTGCTTACCCCCCACCCTTATCTATCGCTTCTTTCCGGCTCAAAAGGAGTGAATTAATTATGGTACAATTACATACCATACATAAGTGCACCTTCTAGTTCTTCTTTTCAAGTGCAGTAGTCTTGAGGAACCGCGACCCAGGGCGAAGCGGAGGAGGGTTGGGTAGGCCGGTCACAATTGATTGGCGTCAGATCCATCTGATCTCTCACTTTCTGAGCAAGAAGACTAAGAATCACTAGTCTGAACTTCGAACTTTCAGCGAGGCCCGTAACGAATACGATTCTTCGAGCGGAAAACAACCTCTATATATAGAGACTATTTTCATATATAGAATTCCAGTCGACCTCACTCTATCAGATTTTTGAGTTGGAGTAGATTCCCTCATTCCGAGCCTAATAGAATAGCGAGGTCTTGCTTGCTTTCTGGAATATAGCAGGTACAATACTACTCCTCTTTCCTTATAGACAGAGCCAGTTCTTGCCTATTCCTAAGTAGTAGTCGTCTTAAGACGTAAGGTAGTGCTTAAGGTTGGAGTTCTAAGCTAAGCAAGCCCCCGCAGTTCCCGTATACCTTTATTCTCCGTATGACAAGTGCCATCTATGACTAGTATGCTTGATTGTGCTTATCCCTCTTTCTTTCCTTGGTAGGGTGGTTCTAGTTCCCGGGTTCTGATATGGCGGCTATAGGCTCTCGATAATATATATATATCATTTTACCTAGGAGTGGAGGTATGAGGATTTCTTTTTACGACATGCCTCTTTTCCGCGGGTATCTTCCACGTATTTGAGAAAATGCTGTTAGAAGCTTGACTTCAAAGGGGCAAAGAAGGTATCTTTCAAGCATTGAGCTAGCAGGTTCAAGATCCATCCTGTGGGCAATCCTGTTTGAAAGTTTTCAAAGTATTTTGTCCAGTCCTTTTCGCTTTGATTCTTTCTGCTTTACCTGAAGTTTTATGAAATCCAGTGCTTGCGATTGTCGCAGTCCTTTTTAGTGTCCCTCAAAAGATGAGGAGTTATCTCTTGTTTTCTAAGCGCTTTCTAAGCTCATCCAATAAAACTTCAAGGTCCTAGAGAATAGGTCTACCAGTTAAGGTTTCTAAGTAGTGTAAAGTTCTCCCAATAATACGCCCCTCTAGGCTGTTTTCTTCCTATCACATTTCCTGATAGGGCTTTCTCTTTTTCCGGTGGGGCTATAGCTAATAGCAAATATAGATTTCCTTGTTCAATAAAGAAACTGAATTTTACATTAGACCAGTGTGAGACCCTATCCTTCCTTCAGTCTTTTCCCTTCCCGGCTTTGAGTTGGAGTTTATGCCATCCCGCCTAGTTCTTCTTCTAATAGTGTAATAGACTAGTACCAGTGATAATGATAATAGTAATAAAAAATCTAAATTAGTCTAAAAAGCCAGCCTGCGTTTGAGATCCTTTACAGTCCCTGCCCTCAAAAGTGCCTTCTCTTAGGCTCTAAGGTTCCACGGAAGGCTCGGCCAGTTCGTAGTGATATAGTTCTATTATAAAGGTAAGCCGGAAAGAAAGCCCGTTAAAGATGCATTTCTAGGCTAGGAGAATACGGCCCAACCGAGCTTATTAGGATAGGCCTTATGTCCTAGCTAGTTCGTTTGAAAGGCTTGACTTTCGATCAATCTCTCAAAAGCAATATCTTATAGCTCTCTCTTTTTAGCCAGCAGTCTATAAGCTGCAGAAAAAATCTTTCTTTTCGAGCCAACTGCAGTTATAAGATAAGCCCTTCCAAAAAGTGCCAGTCAAATTCTAGCTTATTTCTTGTAGCATGCTACCCCCTCAAAACCCCTCAAAAAGAATCTTTCCAGCGAGCTAATTTCAATCTCCAGTTTGGTCAAGGTAACAATGAGGTTCTAAGACAGTTTTAAAGCTTTTTAGTCCTCCTTTCAGTTCCAAAGTCTGTGTCTGTCCATAGTGATGAGCTGGTCCACACGAGATATTCATTCTTATGAACTTTCCCATCCAACCCTTGTATTAGTCTGCGTACCAGTCCCCTTGAGAGCGAGCTGACAAGGTTAAAAGCTTTGGGGTTCTAGGGCAAAAGCAAAGCAGTTTGAATTTGGATTAGCATAAAAGTTCTCCCGAGATAGGGTTAATACCAGTCATAATAGGGCTATAGATTGAATTTCTCTTTGCTTATTCTGTTCTGAATGAATCTCTTTTTTTAGGCATTCCTATTCCTTGCTAATGCCAATCTTAATCCCTGCAGTCTTAAGGGTTGGAGTGCTCCTTTTGAGGTATGAGTCCGTTACAGCAAGTGCTCCGGAGTCCGCCCATGAGTTTCGGGGATACGTTTCTAGAGCCAGTGCAACTTTCATTTCATCGAGTGTGAGCAAGCCAGGTTATAGGGCAGGGGAAACTAACCTTTTAGTATGATTACCAAGAGCGAGCCCTAATTGAATCCCTTTTTTACAGGAAGCACTCTTTTATAAAGGGCAAGTTTATGTCAAATGATCAAGGCAAGGGGTAACTCTAATAGGATTTCCTCCTCTTAAGTAAGGCTCCAGCTAAGAGATAGATAGATTGACCTTGGGGGTTCTAGTCCAGTCTTACCTTCGATCCAGCCGATAAAAATAGGTACATGTGAGCGAATAGGTTGCACGCCATTTACCTTCGATGCAGTTGTAGTATAAAGAGTAGCGGTAGCGTATTATCTGCCTAAAGCTCTAACCGATTTTCAGTTCTATTCCTAAGGGTTTATAGTGTAAGGGGTAAGCCTATCCTTGGCTTTTCTAATTTTCTTCCCGTCGGTTTGAGTTCTTTCTGGTAGTCAGGCGCGGTGCATAGAGAATAAGTCCCAATAGGGGAGAATACAACTATTGTCAGTCTAGGAGTAGTTCATAGTTCCCTTGCAGCCAATGTTAGTCGTGTTTCCATTGCTAATGCTTTCTTAAGGCCTGTAAGGTAGTCTCGCTACCAGTCTTTTTGCCTGCCATTCCTCCCTTGTGCTTGTGTAAGACAGTAGGCAAGCAAGTAAAAGTATCCATCCATCTTCTACGGATTCTAGAGAAAAGCTTATAGGATCTGGAGTACCAAAAGGTATGGATAGCGGTCCTCTCCTCTTAGAAGGTTCCGAGGAGTCCTATGCAGGCAAGCGCTTGGTACGTGTGACTGAAAGAAACTATTCCCTATGCATTTCCAGTTGGGGTTCCAAACGAGCCAGTTGCAGAAAGCTTAAATGGAGGTGCATAGGCGAGAGCATAAACAGGACTATAAAAGAGTCTTTCTCCTTTCCTTTCCGATCCGAATCTCCATGCCGATTCAAGCAAAAAGAAGCCTGTCGGGCGAGCTTTTTCAAGTGATTTGTCCACTACACTGGGAATTAAAGGGCCTGGTATGAAATTAGATATCTCTAGGCATAAACATATTTTACTCCTCCAAAAAATGATAACTTGGACATTTGGTCCTTGAACTATAAAATGCATCAACTTAAATTATTAAGAATTGAGCACTTTGGGCATGATCCTCCTTTTGCGCGCCTAGGATAGGTACCAATATTCTAGTCAATCCACAAAAACCACCATTCTATCCCTTTTTCTCTCCTCACATGAAACCGTCAAACAGTTTGCGACTCCAGTGGCTTGTTTAAAGCTTCTTGTAGCCACCATTGTTGCCAACTAGGTCATCTTTTGGCATCCATCTTCATTGTAATAATATTGCACCAAAGTCAACTTAAAGAAATTCCTAACCCTTATTTATAGAAGTCAATTGATTGTTGACCCTATTTCTAAAATTGATGCACGGTGAATAGTATGTTTGGGCTTGCTTCTAAAATTTATTGCGCCTGTTCTTGCACTTAAAATTGATTACTTTGGTTGTGGAATAAAGAAACAGATTTTTACTATGGTGTGTTCTTGCATATCGTGTTCTATTGTTGGTCTCTCCCTTAATTTAATTTTTTTTAAGTATTTAGAAATGTTATAAGTATATGGAACTAGATAATACGTCAGAAAAGTTAGGTGAGAAATTAGCTGCTACACAAAAGTTATAGGAATTCGACTGCATTTTACCACTGGATTTAAATTTTGAGTTAGTGGGAAAATGATGATATGAGTCATATGACCATTTTTCTCACCCAGCTGAGCTCCGGACTGCCATTGATGTTGTTGATTTTTTAATCTTCGCCTTCATCAATCGCAAGAGTTTCCAAATAAAAAAAATCATAAAGTACCAACGTTAGAAGTTGTCTATCAAGAGGGTAAAGAATCCAAAATCTTTCCAGAAAATTTGAAGTCCGAAATCCTATAAATTTCCCATAGATTTTCCATTAATGTAGAGAAATTAAACACTAGGTTAACGCCACCAACCATCCCTAAACTATGTTTTATGTTGTATAATCATCGCAGAATTATCAAGTATTACATCAATTGTCCTCAAACTATTTAATTGTGACATTCATCGTCATACCATTATACCAACTGTTAAAAACTGACGGAAGGAGGGAGGAAAATATATAGTCAGCTCTAAAACTTAGAAAACTTTTCTATTTTGAGTTCTAAAACTTTATAATTTTCTTGTTTAGTTATAAAACTATAAAAATGTAAATACTCTATTTAATTTCTCTCTTGGTTTATTCTAATTTAACCTGAATTTCTTGACTTTGTTTTCATAAAACTTTTATGCAAATGATTGTAGATTAAATTTTTTCAATTTTTATAATTAAATTTTAATTAAGCATTTATTCCAGCTACTTTCATTTTTTTTCTTTTTTGTCTTTCACTTCTATTTTTAAGTCTTTTTCTTTTGAAGACTTTTTTTTCTTTTATTCTTCTTGTTTATTTTTCATTGTTGCTTCATCCTTATCACTCTTTCTTAATTTATTTTTTCTTTTTCTATCCTTTATTTTCTTTGATTTTCCTATTATTTTTCTACCTTCCTTTTGCAAATGTTTTTCTTTATTTCATCTTTTCATTTTCATTTTCTGAAGGTTATTATTTCTTTTGTTTACTTTTTTTTTTCTATAAACAACCTTTCGCAATTGAACATATTTTGTTTAGCCATTCATGTTCATTTAATTTTAGGACTTAGACCAATTTAATAAAACCTTTACTCATTTTACATTACCAGTTGCATACCTTCTTATTCCTCTTTATTCAAATATCACTAATAAACTTTTGGTTCTTCTAACTATCACACTTTTTCTAAAATTTTGACCAAATCAATAAAGTAATTGACACAATAAAGAGTTTTTTCTACCCACATATGAGAATTTCTTCAATTTTAATATATATCAATTTGAGCATCTGTTCGTCTCTATGCACGAAAATGGCTTGACAAAGCTTTCACAAGAATTTAGGCTGATCATCTTTCGTTTGGCTAAGACATTTATTTAGGCAACTGAGAAATAAAAATAAATAATCTTTAATGAAATAAAATAACAATTATCTTTAATGAAATAAAATAACAATTAAGTAGATAAAATTGTTCAACATTTTAACAGATTAGCAAATGTCACAATTTGCTCTAAAAAATGTCTCAATTTAATTCATTTACAATGTGTCCCAAATGTTTGTAAGTATTTGCTTTATTTATATTGATTATTTATTTAGATTGAAAAAAAAAATTGAAATCCAACATTTTAAAAAATCAGAAAAGTAATTGTAAGAAACCTAGAGAGAAATCAATGATAATATATACGTTTTCATAGTTTTCGGACTAAACTAGAAAATAGTAATGTTTTATGGCTCAAATAAAAAAGTTTTCTAAGCTTTAGGACTGAATGTTCATTTTCCCCTTACTTTTGTCACAACGTGAAGATCGGAATGCCGAAGAACCAATCGCTGGCCAAGAGAAGTGAAATCAGAGCTCACAGATCCAGGAGCGGCGAGAGATACCGTGAAGGTCAGAACGCCGAAGAAGCAATCACCGGCAAAGAGAAGCGAGATTGAAATTGCTAGCAATCGTGGGCATTCCTTTATCTTTTATTCCGGTATATAGCCAGGAAAGAAAACCGCGAGACATAGCCGGAAATAGCTAGGGAAAAGAAACGAATGGCGATGCAAAGAAGCCACGAATGCTAGGGAAGCCGAGAAACCATGAACGGGGAGGACGAGATCCGGAAAATAAACGGTGTTGTGAGATCAGAAACTATTATTTAAATGATTATTAGACAGTTTTAAATATTGATTTAAACACTTTTAAATTTCTATTTAGACACTTCTTTTATTATTTTGTATACATATTTTTATCATAAAAATAAATTATTTACGTATTGCTTTAGACATTTTGTCACTTTTCTTTAGACACTTTTACACATTCATTCAAACACTTTTTTATTGTTTCAATTAGTTATTCTTTAAGAGAGTAAATTGTCTACGTATTAGTCAGACACTTCTAAATATTTCTTTAGACACTTTTACACATTTATTCAGACATTTTTTTATTGTTTCAATTAGTTATTTTTGAAGAGAGTAAATTGTATACATATTGGTCAGACACTTCTAAATATTTATTTAGACACTTTTTGGTATCCATTTAGACACTTTTCATTTTTTTGAACATAACATATGACGTATACTGCGAGATCATGATGTATAACAGTTTGATGGCAGCACCAGTGCCGGTGCCGGCGTCGGCACCAGAGAAGACAACAATAGCAAGCTAAGGTTTTTTGTAGAGAAGAATATTTTAATTAAGGGTATTTTTATTAATTTTTTGAATAATTTATGCCTTATATATAAAATATTAAATGATGAGTTAGTATGTCTAATTAGACATAGATGCACAATAAAAGAACTACTTTTGTAACCTCTTCCGCCTCCAACGTGTTTACGCATTCTTTAGGTTTTATTTTATTTTATTTTTTTGGTAAAATACAGCAGGGGTACCTTAGCTTATTTTTTTGTCTTAATTAGATACCCTACCTTCAAGTTATGCTAGTGAGGTACCTTACCTCATATCGAGTGTCATATCTAAGTAATTTTCGTTAATTTCAGAGTTATGTCTAATAGAAAATACTGATGTGACATTAATTAATATTAAAATAAATATAAAATAATAATTTTGGTCCCCAAACATTTCCAATTAATAATTTTAAACCTTTCAAACTTCCTAAACATCAATATCAAACCCAAGTTTTTAAAATTTTTCATTCTAACCACAAAAATATAAAAACTAACGCAAATTAAAAAACAATTAACTTGAAATGGGCAAACAAAAACCAGATTTGGGCGAATTCCACTGTCTTCAAACTCTATTGTCGCCGGATTCCATCGTCATTGGACTCACGGCCACCAACCCAATCGAATGGCGAGCAGACCCAATCATCGCCCTTTCTTTGCCTATTGACCCTTCTTCCGTTGGGTTCTTCAAGGGTCGTGAAGGATCATTGATTCGGCTGGTGACTAGGTCCATAAAGCGTGAATGAGGATCTTGAAGACTCGGGTGTGGAAAGGTCATCGAGCTTGCGGAAAATCATAAACTACAAACAATTTTTCGAACTTTAATATTATCTTGAAAGTAAATTGAAGAAGAAAATTTTATGCAGAGCTTATCAATTATATGGTCAGAGAAGTGTGTCAAGTCTGGCGCTCAGAAATTGGCGGTTAATATATTATATACCATAATAATAATTCTCAACAAGTTTATGCTTGGCAACTTTCTGTAAAATTATATACCATAATAATTTCCTTGGCATAGCCGACACTTGGTTGGACCTTTGGAGTCTTGGTAATCACTGTACCCCAACCCAATACCGCGCTATGGCTCGATGGAAGCCAATTATTCAGGTTATTAGTGTTCAAGCCAGCGAGCGAGTAGGTGATCAAATTTAAAAGATTAGGGGTTATCGGTTCCTGGAAAAGAAAGATAGGGAAAAAGTCTGCGTTGTCCCATTTTGCGACAGTCACGGGGGCAAGAAATGCATACATGCAAAAGCCGTACAGGTATACAATCTATTGGAACTGAGGTGGTATTAATGAGACAACTGTGTTCGAGCTGTGCCTGGTTCATTTATTTATGTGTGGGTAAACCAATTTTCTTCTAGTTTGTGTGTCTATAATAACGGTTTACGAGTCACAACTAATCAATTTCCACCTAAGTTGATTAGATACTTATTATTATTTATGAGAAACTCTAAAATTATAAGTCAGTTATATTAAAATAACTTTATTCTATTGTCTAAAAAATTGGTACCATGTGAGTTTAATTCTATTTTCTTAAATTTTTCTTTCTTTTAATGCATATATAACATTTCATAAAACAACTTTTCATATGAATTTATTTAGTTATGTTTAATTTCTTTAAAAAAATTTCTCTTAATTCGAAACAATCAATTTTATTAGATCAATCAATTATGAAATTTTAGATATCTTTGAAATCTAGCGATTTACCAAATCCACCAAAAATTTGAAATAACCATCTTGTTCAAATCGTGAGTTTTAACGGACCAATCAGACATGAACCAATAAAATCTATCCTAGGATTTTATCAAAGCCACCAAGAACAAATTCTTGAAGATTTATTAAGTATTTTATTATTTTAATTCCACTATTTTCTAACTTATTACAAAAATTAAGTAAATTAAATGATTTAAATAAAATTTGGATTACTAATCTAGACTTATAAGTTTATGTTTTATTGATTTTCAAACAGACTGATGACTGAAGTAATAAATAAACAAAATTTAATATTATGAACCAAAGTAGAATTATTTTCATGCCTGCAAATATCTTTTCCTTAACTCTTACTTACGTGTTTTTACTCTCACTCTATCACATCTTATCTTTTGCACCGACGTTTTAATTTTGTTCTTCCAATAGCTATAAAATTGTGTTTCTTCCTTTTTAATTACCATGATATTTGAAAGAAAAGTCAACTATGTATTGATTTCAAAATTTATACATATCAATTGAATTTGAAAACTCAATCTTTAAAATATATAACTTCCATAAATAAATATTTTATTTATTTTATTAGTCATTTGTTATGTAACCTATTTTAGAAAATTAATGTCTTTCCTTTCACATTTTTCTCTATATATATTAACACATCATAATCTTACAAAACCTACACAAATATAAGAATCTCTCCTCTTCCCATTTAGAAAAATCATATTTTCCAAGATTGAAATTATGCATGATTTTTTTATCATTGATGTATTGGATTTAGGCTTATTTTTCTTTTTCTTCTTCTTATTCTCTATGTGTGTGTGTGTGTGTGTGTGTGTGTGTGTGTGTGCGTGTGTGCACATGTGCGCGTGCATGTGTGTGTATTGACTGGCACAATATTATTGTGTAGTAGTACATCTCAGTCCTATGAAATTTTTATTTTGTATAATTTCAAGATTTAAATTATGCCATTTTATCTTTTGGGATTACAAATTTAACTAAATTCTATCTATATTGTTAGATATTCTTCTAAAAAATATTGATTTTACATCATTTTCTTATTCAAGAATAAACTTGGAAGCTATGTTGTGGAAGATACAAAGACAAGATAGAGACATAGAGATGAGTTGTTGGGAGACAAGAAAAAAAAAAAGAAAAAAATCCATTTTCTATAATATAAGTTAATTTTTTATTTATATTTGATAATACGTTACTTTTCCATTTTCTTACATCTTCTAAGTGTGTCATTTTCATTATGTAAAACCCATAAAGTCTTATTATTGTAATTATGCAATTTAGTAAGTTTAACTTATGATAAATAAAACTATGTAAAGCCCATAAATGTATAATAGTTGTGTTGCCACCGTAAAAGTCATTTTTTTGCATATTTTTTTGTTTACAAATAAATATCAAGATTTTATAATTTTGGTACCTAAAATATCCATCTTAATACTTTTGGGAATAAAATTTTTCAATATTCCTTTATCTTCCTTGCGATCTCTCACACATTAACATATTTAAAATATATTTTTATAATATATTTTCTCACATAAATTCACACATTAACTTCATAAAAAAAGGGAAACTTTTGAAAATACTATACATATAATGCAATTAATAAGGAAACATTAGCTTTGGCAAAAATATCATAATCTTTAATATTTATTCTAAAGTGTCTATACCACTTCTCTATTATAGAAAGTTAATAGGTAAGATATTTTGCATAAAAAAGAATAATTTGTTCATAAGGAAACATTTTATTATCCAAAATAAAAAGATCACATCAATTACCACCTATTTTCATAAAATGGAAACAAATAATTTTTCAAATAATTGTAGATTTGAATCATGTTCTAAAATAAAGTGAATGTCAACATTAATTGTTTCCAAAATAAAATCAAATTAACATTTATTAACGTTTAATTCATTTTAGGAAATATAGAAAATACTTTAACACTTACAAAAAATATTTTTATTATTCTCAGTGGTAAAAGGCATTAGTTTTTTATTCAATTTTAAAGACTTGAATTCAATCTAAAATTCTTGTACAATTTTTAAAATTGTGCTTTTTTTGTTGAACCAACACATCAAACTAATGCCAGCATTTTTTTTTGTTTTAAATTGATTTGGTCAACTATATGTTCTAAAGGAAAAGTAAACTGCATTATGGTGTGTGTTAATATTATTAACTTTATTACATCTTAGACTTTTCTCATTTCTATTATAAATTTTCCCATATATATGAGTACAGATTAAAAAATTTTAACTAATGGATAATAGTGGTCATGTTCTTTGTTCCATTTTTCCTTTCCATTCAATATTTTAATTTTTTTGTGGTGTCATTGATTGTTATTTAACTTTTTTCTTATCATTTATTTTGTTAATTTTTATTATATTTTTAATTTTAAATTTATAAATATATTTTACATTAGATGGTGCTATTATTATTTTCATCACTTAATCATGTTTATTTACCGAAAATACATGATACTTGATTGGAGCTTTTCTATGTTAACTTCAAATTATAACTTTCTTCCATTACCTTCATAATTTTTTCTTTAAAAGATTTTTTTCAAAAAAAGTAATAATTAAGGGTAAATTAATTTAGGCTAATACTATATTAGAAAGATGGTCAAACATGAAATGTAATAAAAGAATTAAGGTTAGGTTAAATTTTTTAGATTAAGTCATTTTCTTTGGTGAATAGGACAATTTTTTTATTTTTTATTTGTTAATTATAATGATTTTTTTGTTGGATTAATTTTACTATAAATATTATTAGTTTACAACTTTATTATTAGTACTCAATGCCTAGCTAGGAATTTATATCTTAACTATAAAGTCAGAAATAAACTTTCTTTTTATTTTTTATGGGCCTATTAATTGTTATTATTATCAACTTTTTAAAATAGAAATTGTCCAATAGTTAGGATTCATCTAATATATGATTGTTATCACACTGTGATTTTCATGAAAAGTTGCAGTTGAGCTCAGGTTAAGTGTATTCAAGCTTGGGTTGGCTTGACTAGAACCCTGGCCTATATAACGGATAATTGGTTTTTTAAAATAATCATCTTGAAAAGTAATGACCGTTTTTTCTTTGTAGAATAAAAATAACAACATTTTCATTAAAGTACATATCTTTTAATACAAATTCTATATTTATTTTGGTAGAAAGCATTTTTTTTTTAGTATTCGTTAAGGGGATGGGTTAAGCCGATTATAGGTCATTGGTCTTCCTTGGTAGATAGAGAAGTGAAGATAGAGGTTCAGAAAGGATATTGCTAAATAAAAACCCTCTCAACATGTAAATGAATTCATAGCCGACTCCCACTGGTAGGTGGGTAACACACGCTTACTCATTTGGTGTGTGTGTGTGTGTGTTTATAAACTTCATTTTTTTTTACATATTTTAAGTATATATATATATATCTCTGTGTGTGTGTGTGTGTGTGTGTGTATGTGTATAGATAATTAATAAATAAAAATTTATAAAATGAAGTCACATAAAAAAATTTACACTAAATTATAAATTTATTTTGAGATAAAAGAAAATTTTTTAGAAATAAATATACTAATTTATAAGGGGTAGGATACAATAGAATTAGTTAAACCTACAACCTCCCCAAAGCTCTATGGTTACGTTGAGTTAGAATGGCCTGGTTCAGGAAGTGTATAAATAATAAAGTAATTATATCATCCCTATTAGTAGGACCCAAACTCAGCCAATTATATTTAATCTTATATTTGATTTATCTTACATCAAAGCCTACCATATGAATGTCTTGATGTAGCTATATTCATTCTCTCAATAAGTTATTGTAAAGTATGATGGATAACTTGCCAGTTTCTCAAAAGTTGAAGGGCATACGAGACAAAATTTGCAATTAAGGGGAGTGGCAGTCGGGTCTGTGTCCCTTGGCAGTAAATGCTCTAGAAGGCTAAAACTATATTCCTAGAACTAATACTTAAAATACTTATACCCATTTTTTTCTTACTTTTCCCATATATGTTTTAATAGCCGGATACTCCATAATAATTTTTTTTTCTTGCATTTTGGGTAAAATTAGTTAAACTCACAACAAGCTTTGTGGGTAAAGTTGAGTTTAGGTGGTCGGGTATGGGTAGGGTAGGGACAGTAGAGTTGTTTTTGTCATATCCATTGGTAACGGCAAGCTAGACCAATTGTACCTAGTCTTATATCTAATTTAGCATATACTAAAACCTACCATTTAAACACTCCAATGTAGTTATCTTCATTCTTTTAGTAAGTTGTTGTGAAGTATATGGGCTAACTTGCATATTTTTCAAAACATATAAGAATATGAGATAGAATTGATAGTTTGGAGAGTACAGTCACGGTCGATGTCCTTTGGCAACACTATGGAGCTAGTACTATGTTTGTAGAACTAATACTTAAAATACTTATGCTCATCTTTTTATTTTTTATTTTTCCTTTATGTGTTTTAGTAGCTTAACGCACCATAGTAAATCTGTTTTTTTTTTCTATTACGTATATATTCTTCCCATTCTGCAATCCAAAATTTTGTGAACAATGCACAAAAATAAAATTTTGTATCACCTTACACTGGCATCTAAAACATACTCAAGGATTTGTTAATTTTTAAAATTTTTTTGCAATGTCTTACATAATTATCTTAATCTATACATTCTATAATTTCTTATCTAATTTATGTTCTATTACAACTATGAACTATATAAAATTTATATGCGGTATTAGTAGAATATTGTACTAATTTTGGATATGATTTCTTACTAATTTACTTGATAACACATGGTTATTAATTTTATAATCGTGTATTTTTATTTAAACTATTACATATACTATCAAGACACATATTGCTACTACTTTATTTTACTTGTAAAGTGTTCATATTGGTGAATAATATTTTTACCTATTGTTTTATTTAAAATTGCCATTGCATTATTTATTATTTCTAATTTTTTTTCTTATGGCAATAACAAATATTTAAATTATTTTTTTTATCTCCATATACTTTGTATTTTAAATTCAAACATGCTTTCTCCATACTTTGATCCAAAGGCCTAGGTATTAAAGCTAGTTTGAATACAAATAGAAACTAAAAGGCAAAAGTCCCAAATTTGTCAATAATGTTTTGGTTTACACGCGGATCTACCACCATAGTTTTTTCGGCCTTAATCTGCCACTGATGGTTTAAAATGGGCCAAATATGTCATTAAAGTTTCAAATAAGGAATGGATATGTCACTGTATATTAAAAAATTGATGAAAAATGTTAAAAATTACATATTTTGAAATATTAGTATGGATTTGAACAAGGCAGATTTGGGAAGGGTAGAGTTATTTCTAAACCCTACCCACAATATAAAAGCTTTACCCAAATCTTCCCTGTAACTTGCAGTGGGTAGGGTTTCCTCACCCAAACCTTCCCCATGTTGGGATGTATAGGGTTGGGTATTATGTCCCAGGCCTTTACCCTTAATCTCATCTGCATCATATGGTACCCCAGGAACCTTACAATAATTCAGTGTTAGGCCTATTGATGAATACTCGTAAGTGTATTGTTATTAAGGGTTTAAATTATCATTATACATTTTGAGTATAATTAATTTCTATATTCTGAACATTTTTTCACCGGGTTACAATTCACACATTTTTACTATTCATATGCATTTTTACTATTCACCTATCATTATTCACCAATTTACTGTTACTACGTGTATTTCACTATTCATATGCATATTTACTATACATACGTGGTTTACTGTTCATTAATATTAAAATATATATATTAAATAATTATTTTTTTTATGTAGGTAAAAATCATCACTTGGCGGCACTTCACAAAAAAAAATCATAACTGAAGCTGTAGGTATCGGAACTGAGTGATTCCAAATTCATCTGAAAGCCAACACATAGATCTTCAACTCTACTTCATTCTGCAAAGCTAGTTTGATTGTTTTCATTGCCGAAATCTGATTATAGATGAGACCCTTCGTTATTTCATATGCTGAAGAGCAATTTCGGTAGAAAAATCATAACTTGAGCTACGGATATCCGAGTTGAATGAGCAAGGTATCGATTCGAAGCTAAAGAGGAGATCTACAACTTTCGTGCCTTGAGGAAGAGCTGATCTGATGTCTAGAATGGCCAAAAGATTAAAAGAAGTTGCGGTCTACCCTTGTTGATTTGAATTTATCTACATTTTACCATTTTATTTTTACCATTTCACCCACCCAAAAAATCTATAAATAGGCACTTTGGGGGGAGGGTGAAGGATGCTATTTTCTTAGGCCATTTTCTTATGCCTCCTTTATATTCTTGTATTTTTTTAGCTTTTCTTGTTTTTGTTTTCAATATCGAAGCTCTGCCCAAGTGTTTTCTCATTCTTCTTCTTCTTCTTCTTCGTTCTTGATCTTTTAATCTATGTTTATTTCACCTTTCTACATGTTGTTTACTTTTACTATGGCTCACTAATCTTCTTTTTGCTAAGGTGAAAAGGTGAAGCTTTTGGTATAGAGGTTATGATTGATTTGAATGGATCACAACATTAACGATATTTTCTTCCTTAATCTATTTAACTTCCCTCCTTGTTAAGTGGGAGTCTTGATTCATCATAGTCAAATCATTGGCACAAAAGCTGCTTGATTCCCTTTGTAAAACATGGCTCTGCCGGCTATATTAGAATCTTGAGTTATTGTCGACAAAGGTTGGCATGATAAATACTTGAACTCATTAGCAAGTGTTAGCGTTTTAAGATCAATGAACGTTAATAATAATTAAATTCCCTGATTGGGAACTTCTTTATGTGTGGATCTCAATTGAGTGGTAAAATGAGCTAAAATTAATCATAACCGATATACTAAAAGTGGATCCCCTAACCTTAGCTATTTCTTTGAATTTTAATCTTAATTCACACTTGCTCACACATTCCACCAAAACTTTCTTTATTAAAAATTCAACTTATATTTCTTAATTCACTTCCCTGTGGTTCGACACTCAGACTCCCGAGATTTATGACTTACGACAACCTACACTTGGGTTACAACTGCTAGAGCGGAGCAAGTTTTTGGCGCCGTTGTCGGGGAAGTAAAATTAGAATACAATTTTAATTTTTTTTCTTTTTGTTCTTTTTATGTTATGTTATTTTATTTATTTATTGTTCTTTATATGGCAGGCTGAGACTCCTACCTCTTATTTTGTGTTAATCTTATTTTTCTTTATTTTTCTTTATTGTTGAATGGAAGGCTGAGCCTCCCACCTTTTATTTTTTGTTCATATTGCTTCTTTTTTATTTTTCTTATTATTATTGTATTGAAGGCTGTGCCTCCTACCTAACTTGTTATTGATATTTGTTTTTTTTGTTGTTATTTTGTTAATGTATAAAAGCTTAGTCACGTAGATCAAGTGGTAGACTGGTAAAAGAATCTTCATCTTCTTCAAACATGGCTGAACACATTAATGAACAAGAAGATAATCATTCTCTACATAATGACCAAGATCGGCCTAGGACACTTAGAGAACTCATGAATCCCATAAGAAATAGCACACCATCTGATAGCCAAAGGCTATCGCCTCCTCGATAGTAACTCCCTGCCAGAATATTGGCCGAGGAGTCTGACGTCACCCAAGAGAGGATCTTTTCATTGACCTCGGAAGGTGCGAAGTCAAACACTATGAGCTCGAGACTTTGGTTAGCTCATCAGGAATTCCGAGGACAACACCGTCTCCATCGAGGGGCCAAGCTGATCGTCTTCGGGTAAGAGAGCCATCTCTCTGAAGCAAGGGAGAATCTCCCCGAAGGCAGAGGCCCCGAAGAGGTCTTCCCCGAACAAGAAACACCTGAACAAGGGAATCCCCGAACTATGGGTGTGAGTCCCGAAGAGGGTGTCCACCAAGGGAACTCCCAGAACTGTGGGATAGATCCCGAAGGAGGTGCTTGCACGGAAGGACGGATAGAATCCGAAGAGGGTGCACGCACCGAAGGGCGACCTCGCCCAGGGGACCTCGGGAGTACGGTATGAGCATTTAAGGAGCCTCTGACATGTCGCCTACAAGCCCTACACGTCACATCTAAACGGCGAACTGACACGCCGCAGCCGCCCCAGTCCTGACGCAACCTGTCTGGGTCCAGGGCTAAAGGAGGCTGCAAACGGCTGCCTGTCCCCTAGGTCCAAAAGTATAGATCAAATCTGACCGAACGCGTGTCATGATCTGAACGGACCAGCTACTCCTATAAATACTAGGAAATGGGACTGGGCAAAGGATGGGCATTTTTCCTCCCTCTGAGAAAACACAAAACAGGCAAGACACTTGATCCCCTAGTGTTCTTCCTCCACTTTCACTCAGAAAACTGACTTGGGCGTCGGAGGGTCCTCCCCGGAAAAGCAAACCGGGGACCTCCTAACCTCTTCTTTGAGCTTTTCAGGCACACTCAGCTGGGAAACCAGGGCTCCAGGCGCTCGCCTCCTCAGGAAGTCTCTCCACCTGTCAACATGGCAGCAAACGAAGATGCCTTGGGGCATCATTTGGCGCCGTCTGTGGGAAACTACTCCCAGGTAGCGGTCGTCGAAACTCGGCGTTCGAAGGACAAAGGACTCCCGAAGTCCCCGTCCGCGCCTGAGACCCAACCAGCTACCGAACAAAGTCCCCCAGAAACTTCCTTGCCTGAAGAGGAACGCCCTCTTATCATCACCATGGGTTTTTTACGAGACTTTCAGAGGTCGGTTGTGGCTGAAATGACACAACAGATAAACCGAAGGTGGCCGCAACCAGCCCAGGCGTAAAAACCCACTTCGCCAGCACGACATCGGGAGAAAAGCCCTAGGGCAACCCGTCATAGCTCGGGAAGTGGGGAGCCACGGGAAGAGTCCTCGACAGATAACTTACCTCTCGGAGCACGGCTGGCGGGAAGAGCAAGGTCTGAACGACCCGAAGTCCCGTCTAGGAGAAGTTTGTCGCCAGAGGCAAGGTCCCCCTCACCTCGGTACCGAAGTCGCTCCCCGAAGAGACGGCAACAGTCCTCTTACCAAAGAACCTCAGAGCACCAGGAAAAGGAGCCCAGTGCTGTGCTCCTCCTGGAGAAAGTCTTGGCAAGACTGGAGAGAGTGGAACAACAGGTGGCACGCAAGCCTGTTTGGGCCAGGCTAACTGAAACCGTCTCTGGAGATGAAACTCCTTTCGCCCGAACAGTGGTCGAGGCGGCCATGCCAAGTGACTTCAGGCTACCTCGGCTAGAGACCTATTAGGGTCGGACTGATCCCCAGGCCCACCTAACAAAGTACAAACGCAGCATGGTGCTACATGGGGCTGATGATGCTACACTCTGCAAGTGCTTTGAAGTCACCCTCGCAGGACCAGCAACTGCCTGGTACAATTCCCTGCCTCCCGGAAACATCAGGGGGTTCCAGGAGCTGTCCACAGCGTTCACCCAACAGTTCATTGGGAGCAAGCCGACGGCGAAGATGCCCGTCCAGATGTTTGACATAGCACAAAGAAACGGAGAGACCATCCGTGACTATGTCGACAGGTTCAACAGAGAGGCCCTCAGTGTTCCGGACTTTCATCCCGAAATCCGCATCCTCGCCATGACAAGGGGCCTCCGGAGGGATTCGCACCTGTTTTATGAATTCTCCAAAGATCCCCCGGACACGCTGGGAGAGTTCTACCGAAGGGCTGAACAACATATGACAGCCGAAGAGCTGAGAATGACTGGACCGAAGGCTGACCATATTCACGCACGTGGCGAAGGATCCAGCCAGCAAGCCCAGTGTCCAACGAAATAGTTAGGCCGACCTCGGAGAATGCGAGTCGGAGGAAGGAAGCCCCAAAGCTTTACAGCTCTGAGCACCACGAGGGCTAACGTCCTCATGGCGTTGGAAAAACAGGGGGCTCAAATCCAACGACCGAGGGGCATGACTGCTGACAACAGAAGGAACATGAAGAAGTTCTGTCAGTTCCACCGTGATCACGGTCATGACACCGAAGACTGCTTTCAGTTGAAAAAGTACATTGAATCACTGATAAAGCAGGGCCAGCTTCGGCGTTATTTGAGAATGCCTTCCCCGAAGGGGAAAAAAGAGGAGGAAGGAAAGCCCGATGACGAGGATTACGATTCAGACAGGCGAAGGAACCGAAGTCCGAGAAGGCGTCCTCCACCTTCGGCAGGAGTAATACAGACGATCACAACCGGACTTCCATCCTCGGAAAGAAAAAGAAGGGCCAGAGAGATAGCGGTGATGGAATATCAGAGCCCAACGAAAAAATTGGCCCGCGAGGATGGCTCCGCCATCGTATTTCCCCATGACGATCCATTGCTGATAATGGCGAGGATAGGAAACTGGGACGTCAAGAGGGTATTGCTGGACGATGGGTCAAACGCAGACGTCTTATTCTCCCATTTGCTGCCAAGCTTGGGCGTATCCAGGAGTGACCTCAAAGCTGTTACTTCACCCACGTTCGGCGTAGGTCCGTCTGAGCTACCTGTCCTCGGGTGGATCGACCTCCCCCTGATGATGAAAGGAACTTCGGAGAAAGGAACCGCTGAGTTGTTCGCCTCTACCATGACAAGATTCATAGTCATGGACGTTCCTTCGTCATACAATGCCATCCTCGGCAGACAGACACAGGAAAATCTGCACATTCGCCCAGATGTAAAGTACTTGACCGTCACCTTCGCCACCAAGAAAGGAGACGCAAAGATCTTCATTGATCAAGGCGAGGTGAGAAAGGTGTTCGTCAAAGCACGAAAGGCTCCAGCAAGCAACTTCGCACATGCTGTAGAAGCAAAAAAGCTGGAAAGGGGCGAGGCAGAAGATCCCACAAAAGCGGAAACAGAAGAAGTAGAGTTTGTCCCAGGCCATAATACCCGAATAGGGAAAAGCATGGCCGAAGGAGACAAGGAAAAACTTGTATCTTTTCTGCTCGCAAATAAAGATCTGTTCGCCTACTCGCCCAAGGACATGCCAGGGGTAAACCCTCACGTAATCCAGCATAGCCTCAAAGCGTGTCCGGAAGTAAAACCCGTCCGGCAAAAGAAACGGAACATCTCAGCTCACAAAAGTGACTTCGTCAAAATCGAAGTCCAGCGTCTGATAGACGCTAGCGTTATCCGGGAGGTAAACTACCCCGAATGGCTAAGCAACGTGGTAATTGCCACAAAAGAAGGAAGTAGTAAGCTCCGGATGTACATCGACTTCAGAAATTTGAACGATGCTTGCCCGAAAGATTCATATCCCCTTCCGCCAATAGACCAACTGGTAGACTCAACTGCCGAGTACGGGCTCCTAAGTTTCCTGGACGCTTTCAGTGGGTATCATCAGATAAGGATGAACCCCGAAGATGAAGAGAAGACTGCCTTCATCACTGAGGGAGGAACATATTGCTATATCAGGATGCCCTTCGGACACAAAAATGCAGGAGCCACCTACTAGAGGCTGATGAACAAAGTCTTCAAAGACCAAATGGGGAGGAACATGGAGGTTTATGTTGATGATATGATAGTCAAAAGCAAACTGCCTGGCTACCACGTTGCAGATTTAGAGGAAACCTTCCAAAAACTCAGAGCCTTCGGGATCCGCCTTAATCCTGAGAAATGCATCTTCGGGGTGACCTCGGGAAAGTTCCTTGGGTACATGGTATCCGAAAGAGGCATCGATGCTAACCCTGAGAAGATTAAGGCTCTGCTTGAATTCCGAACTCCTGTCACAGTCAAAGACGTGCAAAGACTCACCAGAAGAATAACCTCTCTGAGCAGGTTTATTTCCAGGTACGGAGATAGGTGTCGACCCTTCTTCAAAGTGCTCACAAAGGCAGCAAAGATGGAAGGCGACCTCGGAAGGAATGGTCATCCTTGGGATGAAGATTGCCAAAAAGCCTGGGAAGAACTCAAAGTCTACTTGGCCAGCCTGCCGACCCTGCGGCAACCTCAGGAGGGAGAGCCCCTCGTATTATACCTCGCTGTCACAGAAAAAGCTGTAAGCTCGGTCCTCGTGAAACAAGAAGGACCAAAGCAATGGCCGGTCTACTATGTCAGCAAGTCCCTGCAAGGCATCGAAGTCAGGTACCCTTTGCTTCAAAAAGCTATATATGCCTTAGTGCTCGCAGGGAGAAGGCTGCGGCCATACTTTCAGGCTCACCCCATTATCGTCCGAAGTACCCTGCCTCTACGGGATGTTATGAGGAAAGTTGATCACTCGGGAAGGCTTTCCAAGTGGTGTATAGAGCTGGGTGAACACGACATCACGTATGAACCCCAGAAAGCTATAAAAGCTCAAGCTTTAGCAGATTTCATCGCCGAAGTACCGAACATCGAGGAGGGACATTCGTTTTCAGGCGAAGACGAGCCAGAATGGACGTTATATGTTGACGGGGCCTCAGGATCCGAACACCAGGGAGCTGGAGTGATTATTAGAGGCCCCGAAGGCCTAGAAGTAATGAAGGCCATCAAATTCAGTTTCAATGCCACCAACAATATGGCCGAGTATGAGGCCCTCATAGCAGGATTACGCCTGGCCAGAAAAATTGGCGTGAGAAACTTGAAAGCCCATAGTGATTCCCAGCTGGTGGTCCGGCAAATGGCAGGGGACTATGGCGCGAAAGACCCGACCTTGGCGAAATACCATGAGCTGGTAACAAAGCTTATTCGGGAGTTCGACGCCGTGAAAATCGAGAATGTACCCCGACGAGAAAATGCTGAGGCAGACTGTTTGGCGAAGTCCAAAACGTGCACCGAAGTGCTAAGCCACCCCAGCATCGCGGTATTAAGCATAGAGACCTCGGGGAAAGGCTGGAAAGAACCAATCAAAACGTATCTCGCAACCAACACACTTCCCGAAGACCCCAGCGAAGCCGCAAAAGTGCGAAGGCGCTCGGGACGTTTCTTCTTAATTGGAGAAGAACTATATCGGCAAGGATATACAAATCCACTACAGAGGTGTGTTGGTGAAGAGGACACTGAAATGATCCTCGAAGAAGTTCACGAAGGTGCCTGTGGTTCGCACATCGGAACCGACACCCTGGCAGCAGTGATACTTCGCCAAGGATACTTCTGGCCTACCCTGAGAAAGGACGCCAAGCAGTTCGTCCAGAAATGTGGTAATTGCCAGAGACATGCGAACATCCAAAGGACACCCTCAAAGTTCGTGACTTCGGCAGACTATCCGTGGCCCTTCGCAGTTTGGGGCATAGATCTCATTGGGCCACTCCCAACGGCGCCTGGAGGCGTAAAGTTCTGCGTAGTAGCAGTTGACTATTTCTCTAAATGGGTCGAGGCAGAACCTCTGACAACTATCTCGGCAAAAGAAGTGCAGAAGTTCGTATGGAAAAACATCGTATGCAGATTCGGCATACTAAGGGTACTCGTAGCGGACAATGGATCCCAGTTCATAGACAAAGGATTTCAAAAGTTCATTAGCGAACTTGGGACAAAAATGCACTTTGCCCCAGTAGCTCACCCCCAAAGTAATGGGCAGGTGGAAGTATCTAACAGGACCATAAAAGATGGTCTGAAAAAGAGATTGGGAGAAGCCAAAGGGAAATGGCCAGGAGAACTCCAAAGCGTGTTATGGAGCTACCGAACAACACCCCGAAGAGCCACAGGGGAAACGCCTTTTTCACTCGTCTTCGGTACAGAGGCCATCATCCCTATCGAGGTAGTACAACCGTCAATACGAGTCCAAGTGTTCGATGAAAAAGGAAATGACCTCGGCCTGAGAACCAAGCTCGACCTCGTCAGCGAACACAGAGAAGTAGCAGAGCTGAGAAGAAAAGCTTTCCAGCAAAGAGTGGCAGCAGCCATAAACCTACGCGCCAGGCCAAAGGGAATAAAGAAGGGAGATCTCGTTCTCCGAAAGGCTGAATTTGCACCCCGAAAGCCGTCCCACGGGGTACTTCGCGCAAATTGGGAAGGACCCTACCTGGTACTTGCCGAAGTACGAAAAGGAGTTTATAAGCTCGGCGACGCCGAAGGCATAGAATTAAAAAACACTTGGCACTCAGAGGCCTTAAAAAAATTCTATGCCTAAAAAGTTTGGTGGGAAAGTTGTATTGCACAAGTTGGACAAATTTGTCTAAGTAAAAAGTTCTGAAGAAGTGCAAAACAAGAGTCTCACAAAAGCAATCGCCGAGGAAAGCAAAAGTATGGTTTTCCGAAGTCCCTTGAGCGAATATGTTCGGGACAAAGGAAAGCAAAAGTATGGCTTTCCGAAGTCCCTTGAGCGAATATGTTCGAGACAAAGGAAAGCAAAAGTATGGCTTTTCGAAGTCCCTTGAGCGAATATGTTCGGGACAAAGGAAAGCAACAGTATGGTTTTCCGAAGTCCCTTGAGCGAATATGTTCGGGACAAAGGAAAGCAAAAGTATGGTTTTCCGAAGTCCCTTGAGCGAATATATTCGGGACAAAGGAAAGCAAGAATATGGTTTTCCGAGGTCTCTCGAGCGAATTATGTTCGGGATAAAGGGAAGCAAAGGGATCTGGCAAAAAATACTTAGCCAAATTTTTATCTATTAAGCCAAAGAGTGCTTACAGAGAAGAAAGTTGCTGAAAGACTACAAAAAAGAAGAAGAAAATGAAGACAAAAGGCCCTAGTACAAACTAAGGAACCTCGGCGTCTTGAGAACTGCCACCCTCTGTGCTTTTGTCAGCAGCCTTCGGCGCCGAGAAAGAAGGAGGCAGTTTCAAGAGCTCGATCTTGGACCAAGTCCACCGAGGCTCATTCGGGATGTTCATGCCTTCGAGGAAGGAGAGGTCGAAATCTGGGAACTTCTGCAGAATTTAGTGCCGAGCAAGACAGAAGCCGTCTTGAAAGCCCAACTTCGTCATATCGTCGGACTCCCGCTTCTTGACCGCCAAATCTGCATAGTCCTTCTCCAGATCCGCGTAATCCTTCTCCAGATCCTTATGCTTTTTCTTCAATGCCTTCATCTTCTTCTTCTCTTCTGAAGGCTTCTTCAGAGATGCGACCTCGGCTTCGAGCTGGGCCTTTTTCCTCGAGCGTCTTCGCAAGGATTGCATCACTTTCTGACTTATCCTTTTGAATCGCTTCTACGGCCGAAGTCAGCTCCGCCACCCGAGAGCCGATGTCGGAAAGTTTCTGGGAGGAGCCTTTCTCAAGTTCCTCTTTCTCTTTTATAAACCCCTCCCGAAGTTCAGCAATTTCCTTCTCCGAAGACTGCTTTAGCTGAGCATTGTCGGCAGCCAATGCCGAACACTGGCCCTTCGTCTTGGTGTAAAGGTCCCAGAGTGACGCCCTTCGTTCTCTCTCTCGCGCTACCCGAACACGGAGCAACGCGGCATACCCCATCAGCTGCAAAAAAGGCAAAACAAAGGGAAAATGATGCTAAGTAAAAAGCAAAGGCGAAATCAGCACTAAGGAAACAGTGAAGCATACCTGAGCGGCATGTTCAGTGAGTTTGGCGGCCAAAGAGATGTCGCCAGGGTAAGCCTCCGTAAGGGCCTTGTAAGAGGCCTCAGTAAAAACCCCTTTGCACATCTGCCTGGCCATCTCGGGACAGTCCTCGGAGTACATATTCATGTCCTCCGTGAACGTCCAGAAGGGCTCCTTCGGAACTTTCCCTGCTGGGACTTGGGCATCCCGAAGGGCCCTCTTGCGGGCGTGTTCGGCAACCCAGTCAGGAGCGGCCACCTCCGCTGCACAACAAAGCAGAAAAATTGGTTAAGGCCAGAGAACTCTTAAGGATTTACAAGAGAAAAAAGGTTCTTCGGCAAAGTACAAACCTGCTGGCACCTCGGTAACGTCGTCGTCAAGAATCGACGTCGCCTCAGTAGAGATCCCCTTGCCTTTTATTTGGCGCCGTTCCTCGGCAGAAGGGGTCTCCTCCCCACCGCCCTCCAGAAGAGCATGCGAAGGCGTGGGGCTTTGAGGAAGGACGTCGAAAGAAGGGACGTCAAGAGAAGGAACCTCGGGCAAAGAGGCAGCAGGGACACCGGGCTCCTCGCCTACCTCCTCCGGAATTTGCGGAAGAGAGGAAGGAGCACCTTTCTTGGCCCGTTTGGAAGGAGGGCCGCCCGAAGTCTGCTTCCGCCTCCGAGAGGCGGCCTTCTTTGTCTGTTCGCCCCTCTCGGCCTGCCCGGTAAAAAGAGCCTTGTAAAAGGCAGCCGCGTCGTCACCCATCTCTGCAAAAAGAAAAAGAAGATCAGTGTAAGTCCAAGATGAAGTTATGAAGGAAAAAATGAGAAAGTAACTTACTCTCGTAAAAAGACTCATAAGTCTCTTTCCCGCGAAGGAGTTTCACGAGCCAGGAGTCCTTCCCCGAATAAGCCGGTTTCGGCATATTAAGGTCTGTCACATGCTCCTTTACCACCTTGAGTTCCCGAAGGACCTCTTCGGTCATGAGCCTCCAGTTGATCGGAAAGGGGTAAAGGGCACGAGGAGAGACCTCGGCAGCCCAGTCAGAGACGACCCGAATGCGCCTATCGAAGTCCTCGAAGATAGGTGCTACGTCGGCGTCTAGCAGTATCTTCGGATCAACGACATCCATCTTAAGCCTCCCCTGAGCCCACTTGGTCGGGACATGTGACCAAGCCTCCGACTTCTTCAGGAAAAAGAATTTTTGTTGCCACCCTCGCCAGCTGTCTTTGGTGGCGAAGGTGAACGTATACTTTTTGCTCCCGGATCCCCGAGGTAGCATAAAGTAAAAGCCACCCTTCGGGACCACGAAGAGCTTGTAGTACTGAAGAAAAACTACAAAGTGAGGTTTTATTTTGAAAACGCCGCACATACAGAGAAAGGCGTTGAAATAGCAGTACGAGTTCGGCGGGAGTTGGTTAACGGCAATGCCATGGAAGTTGCAGAACGCGCTAACCATCTCCGGGGGGGGATACCGAAGTCCGGCCTTCAGTTGGGCTCGAAAAACAGTGATTTCATCACTTCGGTTGGAGAAAGGAAATTGGTCAGGACGGGGCAACCTCGTCACAGAGCAAGAGGGTAAGAAAAACTTTTTCTTCCACTTCCCTAGTTTTGCCGCAGTAGTGCAGCAAGGGTGAGAAAGAAGAGGTTGCCAACTCTCGGGAACAGGCATGATGAAAATGAGTTCGGGAAAAACAAGGAAAACGAGTTCGGGAAAATCAAAGAAGAATCTTTGAGAAAAGCAGAAGGACTAAAACCCACCAAAGGTCTTGCCGGAATCTGGATTCCTGGAAGCCGTCGTGAAAAGTGATCGGAAAAATGCCTGAAAAAGGAGAACCGCCGCGGAAAATCGGGAGAGAATTAGAAGGCAAAAGAAAGCAAAAGCAGAAGAAGAAAGAGGGTTATGACAGGACTGATATATATAGGCCGAGAAGGCCAGAAGAACCGTCGCCATTAGTACCCCTCGGAAGGCGAAGCGTCGCCATAACTGCTATGAGCGCCTGAAAAGTCGCACCAGCCATACTCAGTGCATTCTTACCCAATAAAAGTGTGCCATGTGTCGGCCATCGCGCAGCAAACGTGCCACGTGTCGTCCATCACGTCGAGCACACCCTCTGACACCGTTTGGTCTAGAGGCGCCGCCCTAGACTGACTCTGCTGGATACAGGACGCGACGCATGAGCAGACCTATAAAGGCAAATGGTTACCTCGAAGACACCAAAAGACAGCCTGTGACTTCGGGCAAAACGTCTATCTTCGGTACAAGGTTATCCTATTTCCCCTTGCCACGAGGACACCAAGAGACAGCCCGTGACTTCAGGCAGAAGGTGTATCTTCGGCAGAGGGACAACCTATCTTCTCGCGCTTCGAGGACGCAAAAAAGGCTGCCCATCGCTCCAGGCAGAAGAAGGCGTCTTCGGCGTAGATATCACAACCACAGGACCCAAAAACCGATGAACCGAAGTTTCTCACTTCGGCTTTTCGGAGGGGGGCCTGTGATAGCGAAAGGCTATCGCCTCCTCGGTAGTAACTCCCTGCCAGAATATTGGCCGAGGAGTCTGACGTCACCCAAGAGAGGATCTTTTCATTGACCTCGGAAGGTGCGAAGTCAAACACTATGAGCTCGAGACTTTGGTTAGCTCGTCAGGAATTCCGAGGACAACACCATCTCCATCGAGGGGCCAAGCTGATCGTCTTCGGGTAAGAGAGCCATCTCTCTGAAGCAAGGGAGAATCTCCCCGAAGGCAGAGGCCCCGAAGAGGTCTTCCCCGAACAAGAAACACCTGAACAAGGGAATCCCCGAACTATGGGTGTGAGTCCCGAAGAGGGTGTCCACAAAGGGAACTCCCAGAACTGTGGGATAGATTCCGAAGGAGGTGCTTGCACGGAAGGACGGATAGAATCCGAAGAGGGTGCACGCACCGAAGGGCGACCTCGCCCAGGGGACCTCGGGAGTACGGTATGAGCATTTAAGGAGCCTCTGACATGTCGCCTACAAGCCCTACACGTCACATCTGAACGGCGAACTGACACGCCGCAGCCGCCCCAGTCCTGACGCAACCTGTCTGGGTCCAGGGCTAAAGGAGGCTGCAAACGGCTGCCTGTCCCCTAGGTCCAAAAGTATAGATCAAATCTGACCGAACGCGTGTCATGATCTGAACGGACCAGCTGCTCCTATAAATACTAGGAAATGGGACTGGGCAAAGGATGGGCATTTTTCCTCCCTCTGAGAAAACACAAAACAGGCAAGACACTTGATCCCCTAGTGTTCTTCCTCCACTTTCACTCAGAAAACTGACTTGGGCGTCGGAGGGTTCTCCCCAGAAAAACAAACCGAGGACCTCCTAACCTCTTCTTTGAGCTTTTCAGGCACACTCAGCTGGGAAACCAGGGCTCCAGGCGCTCGCCTCCTCAGGAAGTCTCTCCACTTGTCAACATGGCAGCAAACGAAGATGCCTTGGGGCATCACCATCATATTTAATTTTTCCTGCTGATGCATGTAACTTCAATTTCAAGCCAGGTATTATTCAGCTTTTACCAACTTTTCATGGCTTTGATTCTGAAAATCCATACTTGCATTTGAGAGAATTTGAGAAAGTCTGTCACATATATAACAACCTAAACTGTAGCATGAACACCATCAGACTTAAGCTTTTTTCTTTTCCTTTAAAAGATAAGGCTAAAACTTGGCTACAGAATCTTAGGTCAGGCTCCATTAATTCATGGGATGAATTGCAACAACAATTTTTGAAAAAAAAAATTTCCTTCCCATAGAACAAATTCTTTCAAAAGACAAATCACCACTTTCACACAAAAACCAGATGAAACTTTTTACCAGTGTTGGGATAGATACAAAGATTTACTTAACACATGCCCACACCATGATTTTGAAACATGGAGATTAGTCTCACATTTTTATGAAGATTTGACACTTAGGGAAAGACAAATGGTAGAAATGATGTGCAATGGAACATTTGAGGATAAAGATCCTGATGAGGCAATGAATTACCTAGACATGTTAACAGAGAATGCACAAAATTGGGACACCGCTAGTACTTATAAGGCCCCAGGTAAGACTCAAACTCTTGCATCTAGTGGAGGCATATATCATCTTAAGGAAGATAATGGCCTTCAAGAAAAATTCGCATCTCTAGCTAGAAAGGCTGAAGCTTTAGAAATGAAGAAAATTGGTCATTTAAAATCTGTTGAAGAAATTGTTTATCCCATTTGTGAGACCAATGACCATTCCACTAGCAATTGCCCAACCTTACCCTCTTTCAAAGAATGTCTCCATGAACAAGTCAATGCATTAAACAACTTTGAGAGACCAACCCAAAATCCATACTCGCAAACTTACAATTCTGGTTGGAGGAATCATCCAAATTTCAGTTGGAGAAATGATAATCGTGCTCAACCGTCACAACCACCTTTGCACACCCAACAAAATTCTCAACAATCTCAAGGGTATGCACCATATGTTCCTCTTCTTAGGAAAAATTTTGAAGATACATTGCAATCATTAATTAAAAAGAAAGAGTCCATTAATGCCCAAACAAGTCAAACCATGATTGATTTGAAAGATACTCTTGCAAAATTTGTATCTGCACTCAACATTCAGGAGAAAGGACAATTTCCTTCTCAATCACAAGCGATCCCAAAGGTCAAACCATGGATCAAGTGAAGTCAATCATTACACTTTGTAGCGGTAAGGTTCTTGAAAAATCCATTCCTGATCCTTGTGAAATAGACGATGAGTCGACTTTTAAGAGTAAAGAAGGGTTGAACCTATACTAAGTGAAGAACAAATTGAATCTCTACCAGCACCTCTATTTCCTCAGGCGTTAACTATTCCTGAGAAGGTGAATAAGAATCCTGAAATTCTTGATATCTTCAAGCAGGTAAAGATCAATATCTCCTTGTTGGATGCGATTAAACAAGTACCTTCTTATGCCAAATTTTTGAAGGATTTGTGCACTGTTAAAAGAAAACTGAATGTGAAAAAGAAAGCCTTCTTGGCCGAGCAGGTAAGTTCTATTATTCAAACTAACACTGCTTTGAAATACAAAGATCCTGGCTGTCTAACAATTTCATGTTTCATTGGAAAACATAAAATTGAGCAAGGATTACTTGATCTGGGGGCTAGTGTAAACTTACTTCCATATTCAATTTATAAAAAACTAAATTTGGGTGAGCTAAAACCAACTGAAGTAACTCTTTTGCTTGCTGACAGATCAGTGAAAGTACCTAGAGGAATCATTGAAGATGTGTTAGTCCAAGTTGATAAATTTATATATCCTGTGGATTTTATTGTTTTGGACACACAACCAGTGGAAATCAACAATTCAATATCTGTTATCTTGGGATGTCCATTTTTAGCAACATCTAACGCTTTGATTAATTGCAGGAATAGATTGATGAAGCTGACATTTGGGAATATGACATTGGAGTTAAATATTTTCAACTTACTTAAGCAATCACCTAAAAAAGAAGATGAAAGTGAAGAACTTTGCCTCATTGATACTATTGGAAAAAATCACATCGAAGAAGGGAGTATCTCTGATCCTAAAAAAAATTATCTGGTTAATTCATTTAAATCTATTATACAAATGGATCAGGATACATCTAACATATGTTCATTGCTTGATTCTTCACAGGTGAAGGGAAACACATGTTGGAAACCGAAAGTTAAGGAGCAAAATAAAATTCACACAATAAAGTTGAAGCTCTTACCCAAACAATTGAATTACCTAATGTCAGAGAAAGATGCTAAATCAAGACTGATACGCTGGATCACATTGCTCCAAGAATTCAACACTATGGTCAAGGATAAGACTGGCTCCAAAAATGTAGTCGCTAACTATTTGTCAAGACTGACAACGAATTCAACAATTGAAGCTGCACTTATAAATTATTGTTTTCTTGACAAATTTTTGTTTTCTGTCACTACAGTACCTTGGTTTGCTAATATTTTCAACTTTTTGGTGACAAAACGAATGCTAGCTCAATGGAGTATCCAAGATAAGAAGAAATTTCTACATGAGGTAACAAATTTTTATTGGGATAACTCTTATCTTTTCAAATCCTGTCCTAACCAGATATTTACGAGATGCATACTTGAGGATAAGGTAAAAAGTTTCATTGAATTATCTCATTTTGAAACGTGCGAAAGGCATTTTTTGTCAAAGAAAATAGCTGTAAAGATTTTACAGTCTGGATTTCATTGGCCCTCTTTGTTTAAACACGCACATGCATTCTGCATAGCCTTTGAAAATTGTCAAAAAGTAGGATTCATTTCTCCCCGGTTAAGTGGCAGATACGGTACTCCGTGGCTCTCAAGTCGGTTGTTTCAGTTTCCCATAATAACTGATTTCTTTCTCTCATTTCTCAATTTTTTCTCACCAATGGATTCTACTCTTTTTGCTTTGCGAAAATACTTTTCTTTTCTCCTAATGAATGTTCTTAAAAGGATTTACCAAGCTAAATGTGAACAATTAAGAGTTTTGATGCACAAAGGTATTCCTAAAGATGTGCATTGGTTAATTGAATCTAAGATTCGTTTGGCTGGTAAAATCCCAGATGCATTTGTGTCTCACATACCTGGCTTAGGCAAAAGCTCTTATGCCAAAAAGTGAAGAGCGAAAAGGTTACGAGTTTTGCACAAATGTGGTAAATAGACTTGTGATACTAGATGTCATTCTTTAGGATTGGTGTCCAATAATCGAGAAGATAAAATACAATTCATCAAGAATGGCCTGAGTAAGGATTTTTTGAATAATATCCAATTGACTCTTGAGACGCATCTTGTGGATTAGTGCAAAATGAACTTCTTGGTTTATGGAGTATGTTTCATAAAGAACGAGAGCGTTACAGCCTTAAGAATCTGACTTTAAACAACCGTGTTTGCCAGTTTGTAAGAAAACTGGATCGAAAGCATTTCCCCGACTCATAGAAGGCGTTGAAGCCGTTACTGAACGTAAAACTAGTGGAAGATGTGAGCCACAATCACAATTACTGTACATATACACTGTTATTGTTGAAAATTTTCTTTTTCTTTTGACAATAATCTACCTACTCCTGTAGGTGTAATCATTGCATTATCCTTTCATCTCTATAAATGCATGTTCTTTTTTTCATAGGGTTAAGGATAGAAATGGAAGGAACCTCAACTCATAGATTCTGAAATATTTATGTATTTTGTGGAGTTTTTCCTGAAAAGGATGAAGAGTTTTTTAGGGCAGCCAACCATTTGGGTAGAGTAGTAGCTGAGCGAAAAATACATTTGATTTATAGGGGAGGTAATGTCGGATTGATGGGAGGTGTAGCAACAACAGCATCTATAGGGGGTAGCATTTCTTTGAATTTTAATTTTAATTCACACTTGTTCACACATTCCACCAAAACTTTCTTTATTAAAAATTCAACTTGTATTTCTTAATTCACTTCTCTGTGGTTCGACACTCGGACTCCCGAGATTTATTACTTGCGATAACCTACACTTGGGTTACAACTGCTAGAGTGCAGCCCCTATGTAAATTATCCTTTAGTGGGACTGTTAGTTGTTTAAATCTTTAATGTGATATTGTTTTATACTACACCTTACTATGGCTATAGGTTAAAGACCAAAAAATAATGTACATATGGTGTAGCTGGCCAGCATTTCAAAAATATGCACTTGTATAAAACATACCGTTTTGCACTGTGAATCCATACATGCTACTAGGAAACATAACTAATTGTTTTATAGCATTTACCAGAGGCATAAGTTTTATATACATATATACATTATACATAAAACTGTTGTATATATGTTAAACACTGAGAATCCTGGGATCCAATCCCACATAAACTACATTACCAAAAAAGGATTACTACAGTATCCTAGTATCCCCTGCTCTTTGCCTCTGTACAATAAAGGCTAGTAAATTAATATTCCAAGTAATTAGGAACCTGCAAAAAAGAAACATAATAACAATATTCTATAGTATAATTAACTTATGCAAACCTGGTATCAAAATAGTAGCAACCTTTCCTTCTATTAGTTGTTAGCCCCATATATACTAGTATTTGCACATAAAACATATAGGTGATGTGAGAACCAAAGGTTCCCAGTAAGGGTTATAAGTCTACAAGAAAAACATTCTTATAGGACCATACATATTATTCATAAAGATATCAATATATACCTTATGCATTTGAGCTCAGATCATAGTGTTAGGAACTCATGTTATTAGCTAATAATTATGGGAGTAGCTAATTTCTACAATTCCTTTACCCATTAGTCTTACAATTGACAAGTCCAACTTGTCCATTTAAATACTACTTTTAAACAATACCATTAGTCCTACAATTGACACGTCTAACTTGTCCATACAAATACTGCTTTTTAAACAATCTTAGTATTTGCCAACATCCCTTATTTTATACACAGAAGCTGACTATTTGCTATTTAGTGCATGTGTTAGTGCTAATATTATAAGGTTTCGTTAGTGATTAAGGACACCTCCTCCTCTTAAGTCCACCCAAGCCTTAGCTTATCATGGTAATCTTAGGTGTTATCGATTCCTAAACCATCATACTCACTATAAAGTAGACCTTTTGAGGTCCTTTTTACTTGCTAACCCAAGCTCACACACATGCACATATGCACTTCATAGTTTGGTTTCCTACAAAACTTAACCTTATAAGCTTCTTACATAGCCATTCAATATTCGAATTATATGGTTGATAAACTCATCAATAATTCAGCTACTTGATATACAAGTGCCTTAGCCAAATTTATTGAACTTATAAGCATACACATCAAATAACCTTTACCATAGATAACTTAGTTTGCAAGCATAAAGTACTTGGCCTTTTTGTCTCGACTTTAATACAAAATTAGGACTCCTCTTAGTAGCTTATGCTCATGACCTATATTGATCATTTTAAGTACAATTTAGCCATTTTAACACTTTGAAACAAGCCCTAAATCAAGCATAAACAATCCAAACTTTTTCCCTGCCCAATTTTGCGTAACTTGTGATTACTTCTCGTTTTAATGGCACAACCATTGCCCAAACCCTGTTCTCTTATTTTTTTGGACTTTGTATACTAGTTTATATACAAGACTACATCAACCCACAACTAATTAAACCTCTAGAAAAAATCAATTTATTCCTGAAATTAACTAAAACAGTTGCAGCATCAAAATCTCACCTTAAAGTACACTTACAATTTCTATGATTAATACACCTCCAAATAAACATTCTCTTGATTTTTAGCTTTTATACAACCAATTTAAACCACTTGAACTAGCAGCTCCTAGTCGGAACAGAATTAAAACTGAACTCTCACCTTAATGCACCCCTTTGGGTTTGAATTCTGAATTCACTACCCATCTTTTGTTTTATGACTTTCTGGCCTTTAAATACCAAATAATAAGTGAAATCATGGCTGGGAACAAAAGGGCTGAACCTTACCTTGCTTAAAAGGTCATAGTTCCAGCTGTTCCTAAATTCCAACCTAAATCCTATTGATTTTGATGCTTAATTCAATTGGGTGAGCTAATTTGGGAGCTTCAGGTTGATGGTCATGGAGTTTCTAAAAAAGATAGGGAAGTTTCGGTGGCTGGCTGTGAAGTAAAAACACTAGATGTTAAAGCCATCACTACTTTTTGTGACTCAAACATAAGGTTTCACGCACCTGGTACCCCATTTAGTAACACACCAAAAACATGAGGACCATAATCAACATTAATCAATAGCTCATTCCTTTGCATACTTAATTACGCATCTAGTCCCAACCTTTCAGAAACATGCATTTAAGTCTCATCATTTTTATGGGTTACATTTAAACCACATTTGAACAATCTAGTCAATACACAATTTCACGAAAATAGAATGAAAATCATGAGATTCAGTGATATCCTAGATCTCGTATTTTTCTATCCTTTATCCAACAATGAAATAAAAACGGGTCACCATTTGAAATGGCTAAAATGCCCTTCTTAGCCCAAATTTGTATGATGACCAGTTTTACCTCATTTAAGCTACTAGACCTCTAATAACGAGACTTGGCTTGTAAACAAAATATCTAAAGTGTTAATTTATTAAATTAACCAGTTACTTGGTAATCCAGGTTTCCTGTAATTACTTAGCCAATTAAACCTATAGCTCTGAAGGTTATCACATATTATACCTGCAGTACATGCACAAGTGATTACATAACAAAAAATTGAAAATAAAGAAAGTAAGAAATGCTACTTACGATCATCAGGCAATGTTTCTTTTTAATTCCAAATTGTAGGTCAAGTGTTCAACAAGTGAAAATGATAAGAAGTTTAGACATTGAAAAACATGAAGAACAAAATATCGATTAACGACTGAACATAACAATATAGATTTCTTCCATGAAGTGTAATAGGGAAATAGTGAAAGAACATAACTGAAAACAAAGTAGATCAGCGGGGGTGTGCATATATTTGGGTTGTATATGGTTAGGATTAAGTATGTATGTAATATATATAATGTTTTTTATACTTAAATCCTATATATAACAAGTTGGTAGGATACGAGCCAGGTCTTAGGTAATTAGAATTCATCTATCTCTCTAAAATCTCGACCAGCCACCACCACAACCGTCTAAAGCTTTTTTGGCCACCACCTACAGCAGCAGATGATAATAAATTTCCATATGGTTACGGTGTCTTGACATGTTTCTAGAAGCTAAAAGCACTCTGATTCTTGTCATGCTAAAGTTCCAAATGCACTATGGCAACAAGTCAAAAAAATTGTAGATGCGTCCCTAATTTTTCAGTTAAAAAGTGAATCTGCTGATTTAAGGAAATTTTTCCTGGTCAATTTTGCATTTTCGCTTTATTTCTGATTTCGTGTTTTGGATCTTTCACCTTTTAGGTGATAGTGGATAAAGGAAGTGTTGTGAAGCTCGCCGGTCGGAGAGACTACAGAGAACAAGGTCTTACGATATAACAAATAGTAAAAGTCTCAAAGGTCCTGATATTTTCTAAAATATAATTGTCTACGATGACCATTTTTTTTTTGTATATAATTGTACATTCAATTTCATAATTGTACAACAATGTTCCTCATACTTTTCTTATTTAACTGTTATAAAGTTTGTACATCTATCTTGATTTTATAATGACAATATTTGTGTATGTACAAAAAAAAAATACATATCCATTCATAATCGTACATCCTGTTTTCTAAATAAAAAAATTATATACCAAGTTTTATTTTTTGACAATTTACGTTCTTTAATTCAATTTACAATTCTCAAATACATATATATGTATTTGTTATTTGAATTTTAAATTTACTAGGTTTCTCTCATAATTATTGCCTCTCATAAATTTTAGTTATTTATTATTTCAAATTCAATCAATTAATTGATGAAAGGTAATTTGGTCTGAAATGATGGGGTCTTTCAAGATCCCAGTGTACCTAATTAAGAATGAATCCAAATTCTGCACAAAAAGCCTAGATTTTTATTACACAAGCACTTTGTTATTCCTACATACACTTTTCTTTCAAGTTGAGAATACAAAAAACAGCAAAAAGAGAAAAGAAAAGAAAAGAAAAGCAAGCAAAGCTTTCTTGGTTTAGTTAGATTTCAATAGCATGACGCAACAAGGTGACAATTCTATCCTTGGTCACACCTTGGGAATTGCTATATCCATCACCTTTATCATACATCACCTCTAGCACTCGCGTGAAATTTAGGGAAGGGATCACAACCGACAAAGAGATTTCATCCGTTTCTAGGGTCGTCTTGTTCAGTCTCTTCCACTTGATCTCAACCATCTCCCTTATCTTCTTGCATGCCTCTTCTTCTGAAATGCCATACTTCCTCATGTAACACCGCTCCGCCGAAATAGTTTCCACTCTCTCTTCTTCAGCCTTCACAATTTAGAACAACAATATAAGTGAAAATCTTATTGTAACAAACGATAGGCACGGTAGAAAGCTTAATAACGATATATACCTTGTATGTCTGAAAGTCATCAATATAACGAATGATAAGTGAAAAAGCTTTGACCATTTCTGGGATTGTTGAAGCCTAATCTAGAGTTTCCTTGAGTTCAAACTCTCCCCTTCCAATCAACATCAGAATAATGAACATCTTGTACCCACCACTTATTATGGAGTTCTTCATGTACTCGTCATAACTAGGCACATATCCAATGTGGAAATACTCTGCTTCTCTCTGGTAAGATCTGACAATCTCCTTAAACTAGATTATGCAAAAAATTAATGCTTAGTGTTATCACTTGACAAAAATATAGTGATGAAAATTCAAAAAAAAAATATGTTCCTACCACTTCTATCGCATAATCAATGCTATAGTCTTTCCCTCTTGCATTGATCAGATTGTCCTTGAAATCTTCAAAAATGCCCAACATACCAATGTAGATCACTTACATGTATTTAGGAATATCTTTTACAACTTCAATGTCCCACCTACAAAACAAAATATTTAGCAAAAAAAATTAAGACATATATAAATATACTAAATTTTAAGCATATATATGCATGAAATTATAGTAAGAGATATATAAAGTTGACATAATTGTAAAAAATATATTATTAATAAATGAATTATAGAAGTCGGTGACACTTACTCACGAGAGACAATCGTCTGAAGATCCTGTGGATGTGAAGGTACAGGTAATTCTACATTCCTCGGGCCTTGTCTCATAAGCTTCGGTGTACCAGCCTCTGGCCACTCGTCATCCGAGTATGGGTGATCCACCATGCTCTGCTGCTACTGAGGTTACCGCTACTGCTGCTGCCAGCTCGCATGAATGGCCATACCAATAGTTGATAGATCAAGGTATGCATTAGGGCATACGCCCAGTTATTTTAGCCGGCTTGGATAGTGAGCTCAAATCCAAGCAATAGACATCGTTGTCTAAGAGCTGATAGAAAGTAAAGGTAGATCCACTAGACATCTGTGTCGGGTAAGGTCTAGGTACTAGGGTGTTTGGTACTTGGGTCTGGGTTTGGATCTGGATAAAGGTTTTGCTCTAGATTTAGGTCTGTGGTACCTGGGTCTATGGCACCGAAGTCTGTGTCTGTGGTGCCTGGGTCAATGAGAGAATACACCCTCGCCTTCGTGGACTCTGACCATGTCCCGCGCCATGCAATCGGTTGACTAGACATTTGCCTGAGTCTATTTGTCTCGAACCCTAATGAACTATCCTAAAAATGAGTGGTAATTGTAACTAATTAGTCCATAATTTAGCAAATACCAATATTTTAACTAATTTTCATAATTTAGCTAAGTTTTATACTTCCACTAATTTAGCTAATTTTTATATTGTAGCTAATTTAGCTAATTTTCACATTTTGTAATAGGTTTCACTAAGTTACTTAATTTTCACATCTTACCTAATTTTTATATTTCCACTAATTTAACTAATTTCCATATTATAGCTAATTTAGCTAATTTTCATATTTTGTAATAGGTTCCACTAAGTTACCTAATTTTCACATTTTACCTAATTTTTATATTTCCATTAATTTAACTAATTTTCATATTGTATCTAATTTAGCTAATTTTCATATTTTTTAATAAGTTCCAGTAAGTTACTTAATTTTCACTTTTTACCTAATTTTATATTTCCGCTAATTTAACTAATTTTTATACTTTATCCAATTTCATATTTCAATATGAATTTTCACAGTTAACCTAAATTAACCAATGTAGCTAATTTTCATATATTCAAACTATTTTTGATATTTTACCAAAATTTCATATTTTAGTTATTTTTTTTTGCTAATTGCATGCTTTAGCAAATTTTCACAAGTGACCTAATTTAACTACTTTTCTAATTTTAAATAATAACACTAATTTCAAATAATATTCATATACATATATACTTAATTTTTGAAATGAAACCAAACAATGCAAGTAGCTAAAATTGAGCAAGCAAAGAAATGATAGCAAGAGACCGGCGTTGATTTACCTGGCAGTAAGAGAGCTAGTCGGCGGCGAGCTGCTGCCGGCTGCAAATCATGGTCGGTGCAACAAGCTAGATGAGAATGGCATAGACATGGCAGAATGACGAGTTGGTGTCAAGACGAAGGCAATGATAGAGATCAAAATGGAGTCGGGGGGAGAGGTTGAAATAGATTTCTTTCTTTACAGTTTGACAGTTTTTCTGACATAAAGATAATTTATGAAGAAAAAATGTAGGAAATATACCTACAATTTTCTGACATTTTTCCTTATACCTACAATTTTCTGATGTTTTTCCTTAAAAAATCTAGGCATAGAAAAAGCATAGGAAAGTTTCTACAATTTTATGGCCCAAAAATTGTCAGAATAGCTTTGATTCCCAGCTTCCCAAATCTATAATTTTTTTGCATTTCCCGTCTCTTTAAACCTAATTTGTGTGTGTGTGTGTGTGTATGCGCACCAATTAAATGTGAAAATTGATAAACCTTAACAAAATCATTAAACTTACTTAATATGTATTTATTCACACACACACACACACACACACACACACACAGTTTAATGATTTTTTTATTAGGGTACATCAATGTTCATATTTTATTATATAATGGATATTATGTTTAAATATATTAGTGTATATGTACACAATAACAAAATCTAGAAATCAATATATAATATATATACCCTAATAAAATCATTAAACTTAGTAAACATAAAAATTGCTCAATATAAAATAAGTTACTAATTACATATAGTGCGATTGAGTAATTGAACCATATAATTTGATGAATAATTGCTTTATCATCTGTGAAAAGCGTCGCTGAGTAATTATGAATTTTCATCCTCAAAATTATCTTCAAAATTGTTAGTAAGTAACTTTGTAATTGAAGTTACATCTTCATGTTCAATCACTACCGAATGTGTTATATACATAAATTAAGGGTAGGTCTTACAAGGTTAAAGTTAAGGTTAAGGATAGTGTGTTAGGAATTAGATCTTCAGTTAGGGTTTAGAGCTTGGAGTTATAGGATTTTAGCTAGTTTAGCCATTTAAAGTACTTAAGGGCAAGGGATTTTATGTGGTTTAAGGGGTTTAAGGATAAAGTTTTAAGTTTCAGGGTTTAGGGTTAATAAGATTTGTGTTTAGTGTTAAGGTTTGGTGTTTAGGGATTTAAGGTTAAAGTTTAAGGACTTGTGTTTATAGATTTGGGGTTTAGGCTAGTTTAAGGTTTATGGTTTGGGGTGGGGTTTAGGGTTAGGGTTTGTATTTAGGGATTTAGGGTTAGGGTGTGAGAACTTGTGTTTAGAGATTTAAGGTTTAGGGTTTAGGATTTAAGGTGAGGTTTAGGATTAGGTTTTGTATTTGGGGATTTAAGGTTAGGGTGTGAGGACTTGTGTTTAGACATTTATGGTTTAGGGTTATTGGGGTGGGGTTTAGGATTAGGGCTTGTATTTAGGGATTTAGAATTAGGGTGTGAGGACTTGTGTTTAGAGATTTATGGTTTAAGGTTTAGGGTTAGGGTTTGGGGTGGGGTTTATGGTTAAGGTTTGTAATTAGGGATTTAGTGTTAGGGTGTGAAGACTTGTGTTGAGATTTTGGATTTAGGGTTTACAGTTTGGGGTCTGGGGTGGGGTTTAGGGTTAGGGTTTGTATTTAGAGATCTAGGGTTAGGGTGTGAAGACTTGCATTTAAAGGTTTAAGGTTTAGGGTTTGGGGTGGGGCTTAGGGTTAGGGTTTGTATTTAGGGATTTAGGGTTAGGGTTTGAGGACTTGTGTCTAGAAATTTAGGGTGAGGTTTAGGGTTATGGTTTGTATTTGGGGATTTAGGTTTAGAGTTTGAGGACTTGTGTTTTTAGAAATTTATGGTTAGGGTTTGTATTTAGGGATTTATGGTTAGGATTTATGGCGGGGTTTAGGGTTAGGGTTAGGGTTTGTATTTATAGAGATTTAGGGTTAGCGTTTGTGGTTAGGGTTTAAGGTTACTAATCGTAGGAAAACTGTCTCAAATTACTTTCCTACAATTTTAAGACACAAATTTTGTCGTAAAAAATGTGTAGGAAAGTATCTGTTTCCTACAATTTTCAAACATTAAATTTGCTACTATTATTTTTGTCAAAAAATCACTGAAAATAATTGTCCATGAAAACTGTAGGACTCTCATTTAGAATGAAATCCGTAGGAGAATTCATTGCAGGAAAAGCATAGGAAAATAATTTACCTTAAAACCAGGAAAAGTTATTGCATGAAAAGCGTAGAAAACACATCTGCCTTAAAACTATCAGAAAAATTGACTTGAGTCCTGCGATTCTACTTCAGTTTATTTATCCTATAATTTTTAGTGTAAAAAACAGTTGTAGGAAATACTTCCCACTCTTGTAGTGATAGTGCAACGTCCAAGACCCTAATTGTTATCCAAACATGAATTCTGCCCCCATAATTTAAAAAAAATTTGAAATTTAATACTTTAAAATTCCTACAATAATCTCATACCACAGAGAGTGAAAGGTACCGGTACTCCTTGGTTAATGTTAAGTCAATGCTCAAACAAAGAATAAAAATTACTGAACGAGGCTACGTTGCAGCTGCAGATGTGCGGTACTGTAGGCTCTTTCTTGTAGTCTCTCGCACATGTCGTTGTTTTCTCGCCCCAAGCAAACTTGGAATCTGTAGCCACATTGATGCCCGATGGCATCTTCGTCGGGTGACATTATGACTTCGGGAGGGACTTCCTGTGAGGGAGGACGTCTGGAGCAGAAGTTCCCTAAAGGAATGTGCCTGAAATGCTTAGAAGAAAAGAGGTCAGGAGGTCCCCGGAGTGTTTTTCCGGGGAGGAGCCTCCGACGCCCAAGTCAGTGTTCTGAGAGGAGATAAAGGAAAAGCACTAAGAGGCTAGGTGGTCTTGCCTGTTCGTGTTTTCTCAAGGAGAGGGGTCGGATCCTTTGCTAAGGCTTGTTTCCTGGTATTTATAGTGGTGCCTAGCTCGCTCAGATCACGACACGTGTTCGGTCAGATGCGATCTGTACCTCCGGGCGTAGGAGACAGGTAGCAGTTTGTAACCTCCTCGGGTCTGGGACCGAGACAGGTCGTGACAAGACTTGGACGGCGTCGGCGCGTCAGACCGCTTTTTGAGGCGGCATGTAGCGCATGTGGGCGACATGCCAGAGGCTCCTTAAATGCCCATGCCGTACTCCTGCGGTTCTCCGGCGAGGTCGTCTTCTGGTACGGACGCCCTTCTTCGGGAATTATGCGTGTAGTTCGGGGAGTTCCCTGGCTCGGGGGTTTCGCCTTCGGGGAGATTCTCTCCTGCTTGAAATAGCTGGTTCTTTATCTCCGAAGGCAATCCGTTTGGTCTCCCGAGGGAGCCGGTGGCATCCTTGGAATTCCTGACGTTCTAGCCGAAGTCTCGAGTTTGGGGTATTTTGACTTCGCTCCTTCCTAGGTCCGTGATATCGCCTCTTTTGGGTAACGCCGGTTTTCCTGACCATACTACTGGCAGGATGTATGTACTGAGAGAGGCGATAGCCCTTCGGCTATCACATGCCCCCCTTCGGAATGCCGAAGTGAAAACCTCGGTTTGTAGGCTTTCTGAGGCCGCCCTTTGGGGTTCTTGGGTGCAATACCTGTGCCAAAGATGCACCCTTTTGTCCGAAGACATAGGCTGTTTGACCATAGCCTGTCTTTTGGTGCCTTCGAGGTAACCCACTATCATTGGAGGGGACTCCATTGGTTACGGTAGATGCGCCTTTTTAGATGCAAGGAGCAGTTATGGCGACTGTTCACCTTCGTGGAGTACTTATGACGCAGGTTTGCCTATCCGCCTTCGGCCTATATATAGCCTGTTCCGTCATAAGTTCCTTTTTTTCTGCTTTTGCCCGTCATAAGTTCCTTTTGTTCTGCTTTTGCTCTTCCCCCGCTCTCAACTGTTTTTGCATTTTTTCGCGGCGGTGATTTTTCTCAGGTGTTTTCTGGCAACCTTTTATGACGGCAACCCCGAACCCAGATTTTGGCAAAGCGTTTGGTGGGTTTTGACTCTTAAAATCCTTTGATTTTTCTGTGTTCTTTTGCTTTTCTGAAAGCTTTCCCGAAGTCGGTTTTTCGTCCCCCGAAGTCCCTTTTTCCTTGAAAATGTCTTCGCCAATTCCTCTTATGTCTGTTTCCCCCATCGCAGAGAGCTAGCTTCCTCTTCTTAATCATACTTGCTGTACGTCTTCAGAAAAACTAGAAAGATGGACAAAAAAGTTTTTTCTTTCTTCTTACGCAATCACCAGACTTCCTGGCCCTCAAGTGGTCAGTTTTATGAACCGCCGAAATGAGGTTACCGTTTTTCATGCCCAACTGAAGGCCGGACTTTTGGTTTCCTCCCTCGAGGGTGATTTGCAACTTTTGCCAATTTCATGGCATTGCTGTAAATCAACTTCCCCCGAACTCGTACTGCTATTTTAACTCATTCCTTAGCATGTGCAGCATTTTCAAAATAGAACCCCATTTCATTCTTTTTATGCAGTACTATAAGCTCTACGCGGTCCCGAAGGGTGGCTTTTACCTAATGCTGCCTCGGGGATCAAGGAGAAAAAAGTATATGTTCACCTTCGCCACCAAGGACAGCTGGCGAGGGTGGCAAGAAAAATTCTTTTTTCTGAAGATGGAGGAGGCCTGGTCGTATGTTCCGACCGTGTGGGCTTCGGGAAGGCTGGAGACAGATGTTGTAGACCCGAAGACGCTGCTGACTCCTGAGTTGGCGGCCAGGTTCGCGGACCTTGACAGACGGATCGGGCAGTCTCCGACTGGGACCCCGAGGTCCCTTCACGCTCCCTCTACCCCTTCCCCATCATGTGGAAACTGATGACCGAGGAGGACCTTCAGGAGCTAGGGGTAGTGAACGAGCACGAGACGGACCTCGAGATGCCGACTCCTGCCATCGCAGGAAAGACTCCTGGCTGGTAAAACTCCTTCGGAAGGAGGTTACTTACGAGACCTTTTGTAAACGTAAGTTATCTCAAAAGTTTTTTGTTATAGGCACATCTTAGACTCACACTGATGTTTTCCTTTTGTTTCAGAGATGGCCGACGACTCCGCTGCTTACTACAAGGCGCTCTTCCTCGGTCAAGCCGAGAAGGGGGAGCAAACAAAGAAGGCTATCTCCCGAAGGCGGAAATCATCTGGGGCCGGGCCATCATCAGCAAAACGGGCGAAGAAAGATGCGCCTCTTCCTCACCCGGAAATTCCTGACGAAGCGCGTGAAGAGCCTGATGCTGCTGTTGCCCCACCGACCGAGGTCGCTGCTAACGCCCTTTCATGGAATCCCATTTCCTTGGCGGCTCTTCTGGACGCCTTGGTGGAAGTCCCTTCTGCCGAGGAGCGTCGGAAGGAGAAAGGCAAGGAAATTTCTACCGAGGGGGTCTGGTATGCTGACGATGATGTCACCGAGGTGCCGCCAGGTTCGTTCTTTGGACAAGCTACAGTATTTTTATTTTTTTGAACTTTGAGAATTGCTTGCCTTAACAAGTTTCTTGTCTTGCCGTGCAGAGGAGGTACCATCTTCGGGCTGGGTGGCTGAGCACGCCCGGAAACGGGCCCTTCGGGATTCCCAAATCCCCAAGGGGAAGATCCCGAGGGAGCCTTTCTGGTTGTTTACAGAGGACATGAACTTGTACTCCGGTGACTGCCAGCAAATGGCCAACCAAATTTCAAAGGGGATCCTCACCGAGGCCTCTTTCAAGGCTATTTTCGTGGCTTGTCCGGACGAAGAGTCCCTTGCTGCAAAAGTTTCTGAGCATGCTGCCCCGGTATACTTCGCGCCTTGTTTTCCTTTTGATTTCTTCTAAGTGTTTGACTCATGTTTTGCCTTACTAACTTTGTTCTTACTTTGCAGCTGTTGGGGTACACCGGCCTCCTTAGGGTTCGGGCAGCGAAGCAAGCGGCGTTCCGAGAGGTTGCTGCCGTTCGGGAGGAGTTGTTGAAGGAAAAAGAGGAACTTCTGAAGGACTCCTCCCAAAAACTATCTGACCTTGGTTCCAAGGTGGCGGAGCTGACTTCAGCAAACGAGGCATACCAGAAGGAGAAGTCAGAGTCTGAGGCTCCCCTGGCGAAGGTGCTTGCTGAGAAGGCCACGCTCCAGGCCGAGGTCGAGTCTTTGAAAAAGGAGCCAAAGAAGAAGAAGGCGAAGGCACTAAAAAAGGAGATCGTTGACCTAGAGAAAGAGCTTGATGACTTAGCTGTTGCGAAGGAGAAGGCCGACCAAGCGACCAAGGTCGGTTTTCAGTACGGCTTTTGCCTCGCTCGTCATCAAGTTCTGCAGAGGTTTCTGGGTCTGGACCTCTCCTTTTTGGCGGCCCTGAACATCCCTGAGGGGCCTCGGTGGTCTTGGTCAAAAATTGAGCACCTCAACTTGCCCTTTCCTCTTCCGGCGCCGAAGGCGGTGGACAAGGACGTAGGAGCTGGTGGCTCCCGAGACACTGAGGTCCCTTAGTCTCTTTTAGGGCCCTTTGCCTTCTTTTTCTCCTTTTTTGTACTTCTTCTTTTGGCGAGCTTCCTTCTTTGTAGTCAGATGCATCTTTGTTAATAAAGACTCCTTTTTTCATGAATTTTTGGCTAAGTTTGTTGCGCAAAATATTTTATTTCTCACTGTCCCGAACACGTTCGCTCAAGAGACTCCGGAAGATCATAGCTAGACTTATCATGCCAATTAGCCTCGGAATCACCCTCAGGAAATTCTCTTAAGTGAATCTCCAATCTTCAGAGAAGGTTGATAACCGTTGTAAATAATCTTTCTTTCGGCAACGACTGTTCTTGGTGAAAAGAAGCTTCTGTACTTAGAAAAATTTTCCTAAGAAACTTTTGTACTTAGAAATTTTTATAACTTGTACAATTTTCCCACCGAAATCCAAAGCATAGAACTTTTTCAAGGCATCCGAATGCCATGTATTTTTTAATTCTACGCCTTCGACATCGCCGAGCTTGTAAACTCCTTTTCGCACTTCGGCAAGTACCAGATAAGGACCTTCCCACTTTTGCGCGAAGTACTCCGTGGGATGGCCTTCAGGGCCCAAATTCAGCCTTTCGGAGAACGAGGTCTCCTTTCTTTATTTCCTTCAGCCTGACGCGCAAGTTTATAGCCGTGGCCACTCTTTGCTGAAAGGCTTTTCTTCTCAGCTCGGCTGTTTCTCTGTGTCTGCCGACGAGGTCCAGCTTGGCTCTCAAGCCGAGGTCATTTCCCCTTTCATCAAACACTTGTACTCGCACCGATGGTTGTACTACCTCAATTAGGATGATGGCCTCTGTACCGAAAACAAGTGAAAAAGGTGTTTCCCCTGTGGCTCTTCGGGGTGTTGTTCGGTAGCTCCATAACACACTTGGGAGCTCTCCTGGCCATTTCCCTTTTGCTTCCCCCAACCTCTTTTTCGGACCATCTTTTATGGTCCTATTAGATACTTCTACTTGCCCATTGCTTTGGGGGTGAGCTACTGGGGTGAAGTGCATTTTCGTTCCGAGGTTGTTGATAAATTCTTGGAACCTTTTGTCCGTAAACTGGGATCCGTTATCGGCTACTAACACCCTCGGTATGCTGAATCTGCACACAATGTTCTTCCATACGAACTTCTGCACATATTTTGCCAAGATAGTCACCAAGGGTTGTGCCTCAACCCATTTGGAGAAATAATCTACTGCGACCACGCAGAACTTCACACCTCCAGGCGCTGTCGGGAATGGCCCAATGAGGTCTATGCCCCAAACTGCGAAGGGCCAGGGATAGTCAGCCGAAGTTACCAATTCCGAGGGTGCCCTTTGGATACTTGTGTGTCTTTGGCAATTCCCACATTTTTGGACGAACTGCCTAGCGTCTTTTCTTAGGGTAGGCCAAAAGTATCCTTGGCAAAGTATAACTGCTGCTAGGGCATCGGTTCCAATGTGCGAACCACAAGCACCTTCGTGAACTTCTTCGAGGATCATTTCAGTATCTTCTTCGCCAACACACCTCTGTAGTGGATTTGCATACCCCTGCTGATATAATTCTTCTCCAATTAGGAAGAAACAAACGGAACGCCTTCACACTTTTGTCGCTTCGCTGGGGTCTTCGGGGAGCTCACTGGTTGCGAGATACCTTTTTATCGAATCTTTCCAGCCTTTTCCCGAGGTTACTATGCTCAGCACTATGATGCTCGTCTGGTTTAGCACCTCGGTGCATGTTTTCGACTTCACCAAGCAATCTGCCTCGGCATTATCTCGACTAGGCACATTTTCAATTCATACGGTGTTGAACTCTCAGATAAGCTTTACTACCAGTTCATGGTATTTTGCCAAGGTCGGGTCCTTCGCCCCATAGTCCCCTACTATTTGTCGAACTACCAGCTGGGAATCACTGTGGGCTTTCAAGTTTCTTACACCAATTTTTCTGGCCAAGCGTAACCCTGCTATGAGGGCTTCATATTCAGCCATATTGTTGGTGATGTTAAAGCCGAACTTGATGGCCTTCATTACTTCTAGACCTTCAGAGCCTCTGATAATTACCCCAGCTCCCTAGTGTTCAGACCCTGAGGCTCCGTCTACGTACAAAGTCCATTCTGGCTCACCTTCGCCAGGATCCGAATGGCTGTCCTCGGTGATGGGTAATTCGGCAATGAAGTCACCCAGAGCTTGTGCTTTTATGGCTTTCCGAGGTTCATAAGTAATGTCGTACCCGCCCAGCTTTATACACCATTTGGAAAGCCTTCCCGAATGATCAACTTTCCTCATGATGTCCCGTAGAGGTAGGCTACTTCGGACGATGATTGGGTGAGCCTGAAAATATAGCCGTAGTCTTCTTCCCGCCAATACCAGGGCATATATAGCTTTTTGTAGCAAGGGATACCTGACTTCGACGCCGTGCAGGGACTTCCTTACATAATAAACCGGTCATTGCTTCAACCCCTCCTCTTTCACAAGGACCGAGCTTACTGCCTTTTCTGTGACTGCGAGGTACAACACGAGGGACTCTCCCTCACGAGGTTGCCGAAGAGTAGGCAGACGGGCCACATAGGCTTTGAGTTCTTCCCAGGCCTTTTGGCAATCCTTATTCCAAGGATGATCATTACATCCGAGGTTGCCCTCCTTTTTTGCTGCCTTAGTGAGGACTTTGAAGAATGCTCGACACCGGTCTCCATACCTGGAAATGAACCTGCTAAGAGAGGTTATCCTTCCGGTGAGTCTCTGCACGTCTTTCACTGTGACGGGAGTTCAGAATTCAAGCAGAGCCTTAACTTTCTCTGGGTTAGCATCAATGCCTCTTTCTGATACCATGTACCCAAGAAACTTTCCCGAGGTTACGCCGAAGATGCATTTTTCGGGATTGAGGCGAATTCTGAAAGTCCTAAGCTGGTGGAAAGTCTCCTTCAAATCTGCAACGTGGTCACAAGGCAGCTTGCTCTTGACTATCATGTCGTTAACGTAAACTTCCATGTTCCTCCTTATTTGGTCCCTAAAGACCTTGCTCATTACCCCCTGGTAGGTAGCTCCCGCATTTTTTAGCCCGAAGGGCATCCTGATGTAACAATACGTTCCACCCTCGGTGATGAAAGCGGTTTTCTCCTCATCTTCGGGGTCCATCCTTATTTGATGGTACCCACTGAAGGCGTCCAGGAAACTCAGGAGCCCGTATTCGGCAGTTGAGTCTACCAACTGGTCTATTGGTGGGAGAGGATATGAATCTTTTGGCCAAGCATCATTCAAGTTTCTGAAGTCGATGCACATTCGGAGCTTACTGCTCCTTTCTTTTATGGCGATAACCACATTGCTCAACCATTTAGGGTACTTGACCTCCCTGATTACATCTGCGTCTAATAAGCATTGGACTTCCGTTTTGACGAAGTTATTTTTATGGACTGAGATGCCCCGCTTCTTTTGCTGGACAGGTTTTGCTTTCAGACTTACTTTAAGGCTATGCTGTATTATGCGAGGATCTACCCCCGGCATATCTTTCGACGAGTAGGCAAATAGGTCTTTATTCATCAGTAGAAAGGATACAAGTCTTTTCTTGTCACCTTCGTCCAAGTTTTTCCCTATTCGGGTATTTCGGCCCAGGACAAGTTCTACTTCTTCTATTTCTACCTTCGCGGGATCTTCTGCCTCTCCTTCTTTTGGCCTTCCATCTGACAAAACCTCTGCATCCACAATTTGTGCGAGGTTGGTTACTGGGACCTTTCGTGTTTTGACGAACACTTTCCTTACTTTGCCTTGATCGATAAAGATTTCCGCGTCTCCATCCTTGGTGGCAAAAGTGACGGTTAAGTACTTTACATCCGAGCGAATGTGCAGATTTCCTTGTGTTTGCCTTCCAAGGATGACGTTTTATGATGAAGGAACATCCATGACAATGAACCTTGTCATTGTGGAGGCAAATAATTCATTTGTCCCGTTTACCGAACCTCCTCTCATCATCAGGAGGAGGTCGATCCATCTGAGGACAGGCAGTTCAGACGGCCCTACCCCGAAAGTTGGCGAAGCGACGGGCTTGAGGTCAGTGTTGGATATTCCCAAGCTCGGCAGCAGATGCGAGAATAGGACGTCGGTGTTTAATCCATCATCAAGTAATACCCTTTTGACGTCCAAATTTACTATTCTTGCCATGACCAACAGTGGATCGTCATGGGGAAAGATGACGATGGAACCATCCTTTCGGGTCAGTTTCTTCGACAGATTTTGATATTCCATCATTGATATTTCTCTGGCTTTCCTCTTTCTTTCCGAGGATGGCAGTCCCGTCGTGATTGTTTGTATCACTCTCGCCGGGGGCGGAAGACGCCTCTTTGGACTTCGGTTCCTTCGTCTGTCGGAGTTGTACTCTTCGTCATCAGCCTTTCCTTCCTCCTCCTTTCTTCCCTTCAGGGAAGGCATTCGCAGATAACGCCAGAGTTGGCCTTGTTTTATCAGCGACTCAATATACTTTTTCAGTTGGAAGCAATCTTCAGTGTCGTGCCCAAGGTCGCGATGAAACTGGCAGAATTTTTTCATATTCTTCTTTTTGTCAACGGCCATAACCCTTGGCCGCTGAATCTGGGTTCCCTGCCTCTCCATTGTCATGAGGATATTGGTTCTTATAGTGTTCAGGGGTGTGAAGTTCGGAGGAGGTTTCCTTCCTCTAAACCTCCGAGGTCGCCTTACCTGTTCGGCCGGGTACTTTGTTTGCTGGCCGGGCCCTTCGGGACGGGTGTGATCATTCTTTGGTCCACCCATTCTCAGCTCTTCGGCTGTCATGTGCTGCTCGGCCCTTCGGTAGAATTTTCCAAGCGTGTCTAGGGGGTCCTTGGAAAACTCGTAAAACAGCTGTGAGTCCTGATAGCCAAACGCTATCGCGTCCATCTGGCCGAACCCCCTGCCATAGTCATGGCCAGAAGAAGCTGGCGCTACCCGAGAAAAGGTGCGATCAGGCACCTCGGGAGATAGCCGAAGAGCTCCGAGCCCGGCACGCCAGGAAACACTACTCGGCCCCCCAAGGTTGTGAACAGATCACCTTCAGAAAAGCGCCACCAGACATAGCGAGCCGAACATGATATCCCCGAAGGTGGAACTCCCTGAAACTGGGAACCCCCGAACTGAGGGCTTGTTTCCCGAAGAGGCTCTGTCCGAACTAAAGGACGACCTCACCCAGGGACCTCGGGAGTACGGCAGGAACATCTATGGAAGCGTTTAAGGAAGCCTCTGACACGTCCTTTCATAGACGTCATAAAGCCGCCTCAATAGGCGCTCTGACACACGGACGCCATCAGAATCGCATCATGGCCCATCTCAGCACGTGGCTCAAGGCAACATGCTACCAGCTATCTGTCCCCTATGCCCAGAAAGTCAGGAATATCCGACCGAACACGTGTCGCGATCTGAACGGGCTAGGCGCTCCTATAAATACCAGGAATTAATACTGGGCAGGAGGCTGGTTGGTTGGCCAAACACCGCTCCCACGCTCTGAGAAAACTATCAGGCGATACCCTTCAGCCCTTTGTGCTATTTTCTCTGCCTTTTCTCAGCCACCACTGACTTGGGCGTCGTAGGCTCCCCCTCCGGAAAAACACTCCGGGGGCCTCCTAACCCTTTGTTTCTGAGCTTTCAGGCACTCTCCTTGGGGCTATCCATTCCACCAGCCGTTCTTCCTCCCAGAAGTCTCTCCCCCAGTCACCATGACTATAAACGATGAGGCCCATGGCCATCAAGTCCCTCCAAAGGCCCCGTGTCATGGCGAGGATGCGTATTTCGGGCCGAAAGTCTGGAACACTTAGGGCCTCTCCATTAAACCTTTCAACATAGTCGTGGATGGTTTCTCCGTTCTTCTGCGCTATGTCGAACATCTGGACCGGCATCTTCACCGTAGGACGGCTTCCAATGAACTGCTGCGTAAAGGCCATGGACAGCTCCTGAAACTCCCTGATGGTTCCAGGGGCCAATGAGTTATACCATGCCATTGCGGGCCCTACAAGGGTGACCTCAAAGCATTTTCACAGAGTAGCATCATCAGCGCCGTGTAACACCATGCTACGTTTGTATTTAGTTAGATGAGCCTAGGGGTCAGTTCGGCCATCATAGGTTTTCAGCCGAGGCACCCGAAAGTCACTTGGCATGGCTGCCTCGACTACTGTTCGGGTGAACGGGGATTCATCCCCACAGAAAGTTTCAGACAACCTGGCCCAGACTGGTTTGCGGGCTACCTGTTTTTCCACTTTCTCCAACCTCGCTAACATTTTCTCCACAAGGATCATAGCACTGGGCTCTTCTTCCTGGTGCTTGTAGGCTTCTAGGAAGGGAGATTGCCAGCGCCTTTTTTGGGATGGACTTCGCCGCCTAGGGGATGGCGACTTTGCCTCAGGCGATGAACTCTTTTGGCGTGGGGTTTTAGGCCGTTTAGGCCCTACTAGCCCCTTAGGTCGTCCCCTGAGGGGTATGTTTTCTGTTGAGGACTCATCCCACAGATCCCCACTTCCCGAACTCCGGTAATGTGATCTCGGGCTTTTTTTCTCGAGGGAGTGCTGGCGAGGTAGGCCTTTGGGCCTGCGTTGGTTGCGGCCATCTTCGGTCTATTTGCTGCGTCATTTCGGCCACAATAGAGCACTGGAAGTCGCACAGAAAACTCATAGTTATGACTAGAGGACGTTCTTCCTCAGGCGAGGAAGTCCCTGGAAGGGTTTGCTCAGTAGCCGGTTGAGCTTCAGGCGCGGATGAGGACTTCAGAAGTCCCTTTTCCTTTGAACGCCGAGTTTCAACAATGGCGACCTGAGGGTGAGTTCCCACAGACGGCGCCAAATGATGCCCGGTGGCATCTTCGTCGGGTGACATTATGACTTCGAGAGGGACTTCCTGTGAGGGAGGACGTCTGGAGCTGAGGTTCCCCAGAGGAATGTGCCTGAAATGCTTAGAAGAAAAGAGGTCAAGAGGTCCCCGGAGTGTTTTTCCGGGGAGGAGCCTCCGACGCCCAAGTCAGTGTTCTGAGATGAGATAAAGGAAGAGCACTAAGAGGCTAGGTGGTCTTGCCTGTTCGTGTTTTCTCAGGGAGAGGGCTCGAATCCTTTCCAGTGCTTGTTTCCTGGTATTTATAGTGGTGCCTAGCCCGTTTAGATCACGACACGTGTTCGGTCAGATGCGATCTGTACCTCCGGGCGTAGGAGACAGGTAGCCGTTTGTAACCTCCTCGCGTCTGGGACCGAGACAAGTCGTGACAAGACTTGGACGGCATCGGCGCGTCAGACCGCTTTTCGAGGCGGCGTGTAGTGCATGTGGGCGACATGCCAGAGGCTCCTTAAATGCCCAGGCCGTACTCCCGCGGTTCTCCGGCGAGGTCGTCGTCCGGTACGGACGCCCTTCTTCGGGAATTATGCCTGTAGTTCGGGGAGTTCCCTAGCTCGGGGGTTTCGCCTTCGGGGAGATTCTCTCCTACTTGAAATAGCTGGTTCTTTATCTCCGAAGGCAATCCATTTGGTCTCCCGAGGGAGCCGATGGCATCCTTGGAATTCCTAACGTTCTAGCCGAAGTCTCGAGTTTGGGGTATTTTGACTTCGCTCCTTCCGAGATCCGTGATATCGCCTCTTTCGGGTAACGCCAGTTTTCCTGACCATACTATTAGCAGGATGTATGTACTGAGAAAGGCGATAGCCTTTCGGCTATCACACATCACGCGGCAAACACATCCAAATTAGGAAAGGAATTTAAAGTCCAATTTGGATTTGTTCTCAATCGGTCCATGTAAAACAAAATAATAAAAAAAAATTATAATCCATAGGATTAGTCTTGAAGACACGTCTCATAGGGTGGGCATTTGTGTGCGGACGAAACCAGTAAATGTATGTGTGAAATAGGTGGATAATAATAAAAATATATGATATATAAAATAAATATAATAATTAAACAGAAAAATATGTTTGTGTTTATTCATTTAACTAAATAAATGAATATACATAAATTCCTATCAAATAGTTCATCGAATGCTCTTCTTGTTTACACCTCAACTCGTGAATAATGTAGTCAATACATAATTTTATGAAGATAATTTTATGAAGATAGAGCTGAAATCACCAAATTTCGTGATATTCTAGATCTTGTATTTTTCCACCCTCTATCACTACTAAAATATCACGCTTTTCCAATGACTTATGTACCAACACGTAGAACCATTGGTATTTATTTTCCAACGTGCACGCGTTGGTGAGGGTGTCAACTTATTTTTGCAAGTTTTTTGTTTTGTTTCCAACGGGCTAGCCGTGGGTAAAATTCCAACTTCCCAGCAGTTAGTAGAAATTTTTTTTTTAGGGTACTTTACCAACGGCTAGCCGTTGGTAAATTAGTTTTTAAATTGTCTTCTCCGTTTTCCAATTTCAGCTGCCAAACTTGCGTGAGTTTCGGGAGAGAGAAGCGCTCTGAACTCAGGGACGCCGACGCGTTGGTAGCCAGCTGATTTCCGGCCGTTTTCCGCCATGAGTGGCCTCGAATCACAGATCAGGTGGAGGCGAGCTCGGGTAGATATTTTCTACTTTAACGTATATACTTGGGAAAAATCATGGTATTTGGTTTTTATGCATTATTATTTTAGTTTCAGCTCTTATTTGAGGTGGATTATCTTCTCATTATTGTGATTCCGTAGTTGGGCAAGTTGGTTGAGGTAAGTTCTTAATTTTTTTGAATTATCCGAATTATTTTTTTTTTTTTGGAAAGAAAATGTATTTTATTATTTATGTTGTAATTAAAATTTATGTATTATGATTGTGGATTCTACATTTTTCTGGTGATTTAGTTGGGTGTTTCCCATTTATTTTGTGCTAATTAATTTTTAATTATAGGTAATTTTAGTGATGTAATTAAAATGTTTAGTTTGAGTGATTTATGTTGTGTGTGTGAACGAGACTGAATCCAATTTCTTGGAAGAGAGTAGAAAAATTTCCGAGTCATAAATTTTAGGAGATATATTTGGTTTGATTTCGCAAAGTCAAATTTGAGAAGAAAGTGAGAGCGACAGGGTAGGCAAGGATTTGTTCAACTTTAATTCTAAGTGTTAATTATTTTAAAATTATCGGTTATTTAATTATGTTGAAGATATCAGAAATCTATTACAATTTATTCTTTTCCCTTTTATTCAATCATATAATGGAAACTTTTATAATTTATTATTTATATGGTTGTAAAATTATAGGAAAACTTAAACTTCACTTAAATAAAAATATTGTGAATGTATATAATTAGCCTTTCCCCATACAAAATCAAATAAGCTCTTTATTAGAGTGTGTGTTTGTTTGGAAATATTTCCTCTCCCTCCAAAAAATTTTGAAACATTTTTTTTCATACAAAGATTAAGAATTAGAAAAGTATTTTTATATTATTTTCACTTTTATACATAATTTTTTACATGTAAACGAAGAAATTTAGAGAAAGTTAATATTAAAATGATAGTTTGAATGATGATATGATAAAACAATTTACTAAATCGGAAAGTATTTCAAAGATTTGTTATTCGACAAAAAAAATATATTATGGAGTAAGAAATACATAAATTTTCGGTTAATAAGGGCTTTTAAAGTTTTAACCAAGACTTCTGTTGTATTGTGGACCAAAACTATAATACATGAAGTATTTGTACGATTCCAAAAGACACATTTGTTCAAATAATTTTTCATACCAATCATATTTATAGAAAAAAACTGTGTTAAAAAATCTTATGACCTTAAAATTAAGTTATGATTAATTCAAATATTTTTAAAAAATGAAATGTTTCCAGGTTGTTAGTAACCAATTCGGTAAATAAAATACACATGACATAAGACTAAGGCGGTTCATTCAGATTAATATTCCAACCCAGATTCATCCCTTGACTATAACGTGCTAAACTTTTCATTTCTTAAAATACAAAAACTTGAAGTTTTTGTCTTTTTGTCTTTATTGGAAGACAATAATAAAAATACCAACTTGGCTGATCTCAAAGTTGGAAGACCAAAAGATATATATAATCATAATTAGAGGATATTATTATGTAATTAGGATCCAATTTAATTACCAACGCTGATTGTTTATTTCATTTATTTTTTACAATATTCTTTAGATCATAATTAGTTGACTTAATTTTAGTTTGAGTGATTTAGTGTTAGGGTTTAGTAACAATAAAATAATAATAATAATAATACTAATATTTATTATTATTTTTTGTACCCAATAATATAAACATAATAACAGTAATAATAATAATTAATAACAGTAGATAGCAGTAGAAGTAAGTTAGAAAATAATAATAATGAAATTTGTTAGTGATAGTTGAAATAATATTCATAATAATATTACGTCCAAATAATACAAATAATAATTATTATAATAATACTAATACTAATAATAATAATACTAATAATTATACTAATAATTACAATTATGAAACTAATAATAATCTTTCTAACGTATTTTGTTTAAAATACGCGTGTAGATTAACGTTTCTTTGTTTCATTTTCATAAATTTCTTATATTACCAGGATATTAAGTTTTTTTCCCCCTTTTTTTTAGTTCCTCCCTGCATCTGTGAGCCTGAAGACGTAACCATTGTTTTTCCTCTCCGTTCGAACTCGTTCGAGGTAAGTTTCTATTTTTTTTTCCTTTCGAATTGAAAACGGGATTTGTGAAGGAAAATTGTTTTTAATTATTAATATTGATAATAAAAATTATGTGTTGTCACTATGGTTTGAACATAGTTGTTGGTATTTGAATATATAATTTATGTTAATTATTTGTTACCTGTGGATATTTTTTCTGATGAATTAGACTGAATATGTAATTTCTTTGTGCATTGTATAGATTATTTTATGGAATGATTATTAGTATAAGTTTATAGTAATAGGTATAGTTATGGTTTAGTTGGAGTTATTTAGTGTAAATGGATAGATTATGTCATGGTCTAATAATAATAATAATTATTATTATAATAAAACCATGTTGCAATAATATGACAACAATAATGCAGAAAAATTAAAAAATTAATTTGGAGACCAATAGAGAAAATGTAAAAACTTTAGGTATTAAGTTTAACAATTGAATTTCAAAAATTTAAGAAAAAAAATGTCTTATTTCACTGAAAAAAATAATTAAACCATGGTGACCAATATTTTAGTTTAGAAAATAAGACATTTAAATAAAATAACCAAGGAATTAAACAAAAACACAATAATTTATTAAACTTAGGGTCTAATATCAGAAACGAAAATAATATAGGGACTAAAAATGTGTTTCACGAAAAAGAAAAGTGAAAGTAGGAGAATAGCAAAATCGACAATCGAAAAGATATTTTCATTCGAAAATGTCACCATCCTTCCAAAAGAAGCAACCAAACCCAACAATAAAAAAGAACAAAAGGAAAGGACATGCAACAGAGCGGGTCACAACCCAGCCCAACACCGAAGTACAAAATCATGTCTAAGATCTTGGTTTGATACTCGTTTTCAGTAATAAATGACGACCACTGAAGAGGCGGAGTCACCGTCCTTCGACAAAATCCAGCTAGCCTGATTGTACCAAACATGACTTGAACGCAAACCTAATCCTAACCCTAACCTTTTCCTTAGACCATAAATCTAAACTTAAACCCAAGACCCTAATCTTAAACTTTAAAACCCTAAAGACACATTTTTACCTAAACTATAAGTCTACAATCCTAACAGTATCAACCCTATACCTAAATCTAAACTCTAATAGACATAAACTTAGACCCTAATCTTAACACTAATTTTAACTTTACCATAAACCCTAAATAAAAAATTTGGACCCTAATCCCCATAAACCCAAGACTTTAACCTTAACCTTAACCTTAACTATAAACTCTTACTCCAAATCATAAACCCTCAAACTCTAACCTTAAAACCCTAAGCCATAAAGTATTAACGCACAGTTTTAACCCTCATCCTAAACATTAACTTTCTTTATTCATTACCTTTTTTACTTAGTAAAGCCGATATGTAATAAAATATAATGAAGAAAATATGGAATTTAAATACTAAGAACAATAAGAATAATAAGAACAATAAGAACAATAATTACCGTACGTTAATCATAAGAACAATAAGATTGAGAATAAACTTTGTTTATCTAACAATTTTTTAAGTTACTTACGTAAACATTAATGAACTTTTGTTATTTTTATTAACTCAATATTAAACTTCACTACGTATATCATTTAATAGATTGAGGTGTTTATGATTACGAACAGATTTTGTTTGTAATGGAATCCGCCCATAGTTGGATGTACAGTAACCGTTTCTTGCCTGGCCGAACGGGTTACACACAACAGTGGGAGTCTGGGGTCGAAGAATTTATATCATTTGCTGTCTCTCACCCTGAAACTATAAGCGGGTTATGCATTCGCTGTCCTTGTCGGAAATGTAAGAATTTATGGTTTAAATAGTCTGATGAGGTCAGAGTTCATCTGTACAAATGCAGGTTTAAGCCTTTTTACTTGAATTGGACCGCTCATGATGAGCCATTTAATGAAGCATCAAATACTGATCCGGGTATGGGTAGGTTTGATCAGTTTGACCAGGAGTGTTCGACGAATCCATATGAAAGGATGGTATTAGATGCCGTTGCCCCTAGTTACTCACAAATTCCGGAAGACAATGTTGCAGAGCCGAATGAAAGTGCAAAAAAATTTATTAATCTTTTGAATTCAGCATTAACTCCTTTATGGGATGGGTGTGAAAATCATTCTGAGTTATCTGCTACTGTCCGTCTTCTCAACCTTAAGTTTGAGTATCACATGTCATGAGCATATTTTAATGGCATTGCCCAACTGATGAAGGAGACTAAACCAACAGATAGTAAGATGCCATCAAATTGGTATGAAACTAAGAAATTAGTTTCACAATTGGGTCTGTCTCACGAGAAGATTGACGTCTGTGTGAATGATTGTATGTTGTTCTAGAAAGATGACAGTAGTGTGCGTATTTGTAAGTACTATGGAGCTGAGAGATATAAGCCGAAAAAGGGAGATCGTCGTAAAGATCGACCGAGAAAAACCATGCATTATTTACCACTAAGCCCTCGTCTGCAACGCTTATTGCGTCATTGTCAACAGCTGAGCAGATGAGGTGGCATAAGGAGCAAACACAGGTCCCAGGTGTTATAAAACATCCATCAGATGGTGAAGCTTGGAAACATTTTGATCAGACCTACCCATGGTTTGCTTCGGAAGCACGAAATGTTAGATTGGGGTTGTGTGCCAATGGATTTACACCTTTTGGACCATCTGGGAAACAATACTCTTGTTGGCCTGTGATCGTCACTGCGTATAATTTGCCCCCTTGGATGTGCATGAAAAAACCCTACATGTTCCTTTCGTTGCTGATTCCAGGTCCACGTAGCCCAAATCATAAGATTGATGTTTATCTACAACCTCTAATCGATGAGCTACGGCATTTGTGGTTTGATGGCGTTGAAACATGGGATGTGTCATTGAAACAAAATTTTATTCAGCGAGCAGCATTAATGTGGACCATAAATGACTTTTCGGCTTATGGCATGCTATCAGGGTGGATGACACATGGGTGATTGTCTTGCCCTATTTGTATGGGCGAAAGTAAGGCATTCCAACTTAAGTATGACGGGAAAATTTTATTTTTTGACTGTCATCGGCAATTCCTTGCCCGGAACCACCCATATAAAAGGAATTGTACTTGCTTTAAGAAGGGGAAATCAGAGAAGTCATTGCCTCCTCCACGCTTATCAGGTGAAGATATATTTGAAAGAATCTCATAGATTCCATCAGTTGGTAACGATGGGCCACAACATCGCCCGTGCGATTATGGGAAATCACATAATTGGACGAAGCGAAGCATTTTCTGGGAGTTACCATATTGGGCCACGAACTGAATACGACATAATCTTGATGTTATGCATATTGAGAAGAACGTGTTTGAAAATATATGGAATACTGTTATGGATGTTAAGAACAAAATGAAAGATAATGTGAAAGCACGGAAAGACTTGGAAATTTATTGTAATCGGTCGGAGTTAAACATGGTTCCACTTGATGATGGTCGTTCCTTCAAACCAAAGGCGAGGTTCACATTTGATGTTAACCAAAGGCAAGATGTGATCGCTTGGGTAAAATCTTTACGACTTCCTGATGGATATGCCTCGAATCTTGGGAGATGTGTTGATACAGCTGGTTGCAATATGTATGGCATGAAGAGTCATAATTGCCATGTTATGATGCAAAGGCTTCTCTCTATTGCCCTCAAAGCGCTACCCGAGAATATTTGGAAGCCATTAACGGAGTTAAGCCTATTCTTTAGAGACTTGTGCTCTCCAGAGCTACATGAAAATCACTTGTTTACGTTGGAGGCCAATATTCCAATTATAATTTATAAGCTTGAGAGAATTTTTCCTCTAAGGTTTTTTGATGTCATGGAGCATCTCCCAGTTCACTTGCCATTTGAAGCAAGGGTTGGAGGACTTGTTCAGTACCGATGGATGTATAAATTTGAGCGGTGCATGCATGACCTAAAAATGAAGGTTTCTAATACTACTCATGTTGAGGGATCAATATGTGAAGCATACCTTATAGAGGAGATTTTCATCTTTTGCTCTCATTACTTTGAATCCCATGTTCCCTCCATGATGAACCGAGTACCAAGAAATGATGATGGTGGTCCTGTCCCATGTAATGATGACTTGTGGTCCATATTCACCTTTCCAGGACGTCCATACGGTGCATGCCGATATAGATTCCTCACGGACGATGAACTCAGACTTGCAACCACATACGTTCTTCTAAACTGTGCTGAGATCAGGCCATATCTAAAGTAAGTCATCGTTCATGAAAAGGCATTCCAACTTTGATTATGTTGAAATTCAAGACTACTCATCAACCAAAACTAACATATTTTCATTTTTTCTATTATTGGCCACAGTATGTTTGTGGACATGGTCAGGAAAACTGTACCCGAGATAACAATGTCTGAGATGGACATACACATTGAAAACAATTTCTCAACCTGGCTCCGACACTATGTTCATGTGCTTTTAGTTAGTATGTATTGCAACATGTTAAGTTATAAAAGTCTCCATATATATTGTCCTAAATTGAAAATGTTTTACATAGGTTGATGACCCAGGTAACAATATTGTCGATAACATCTTGTGGGATGTTGCATGTGGGCCCTCACGTTGGGTTCAGACATGGCCAGTTTATTTCACAAATAGGTACAAGTTTCACATAAGTGAATGGGGGAAGGACAAATCAACATTTAATAGTGGAGTCTGCATACGTAGCACGGGTGCAAGCGAAGTTGAATATGATTTTTATGGTATATTAGAAGAAGTCATTCAACTCGAATATCCGGGCTTTCCACATAAGAATGTTGTCTTGTTTATGTGCAACTGGTTCGACCCAACACCTGAACGTGGAACTCGAATGCATAAACAGTTTGGGTTAGTTGAGATCCGGGATAGCCGCAGATATCAAAAGTTTGATCCTTTCATTCTAGCATCACAGGCTGACCAAGTTTACTACACACAATATCCGAGTAAGTCACGTGAAAGAAACGGGTGGTCAACTGTTATGAAGATAAAACCTCGATGGATAATACAGTATGCAATTCTGGACAAGGATGACGTGTATCAAGACAGTGGATCCGTGAATTGTCAAAGAATTGAAGATGACCCAATTGAGGAGTTAGCTGACCCGGGTGTGGGTGATGATATTGAAGAGGGTATCTAATGGCGAGATAGAGGATGAGGAGGAGTTTATATCCGATGACAGTGACCCTGAAGAGTCTGAGGAGTTTGACGAGAATGGAAGCAGTGGGTCAAATGAATGATTAGATAACATGTACTAGGAATAATGATAACCTGTCATTTCTAATGTGTAGAAAATATTTGGTAAATTTATGTACCCCTAATACTCCACAATATATGTCAGTCAATATATGTTACATTTAATTTACCTACTTAGCTAATAATAAATGCAGATGCCTCATAAAGGGGATAACACCTATAAATGCCGATCTCGGAAAGGACCATTTTTGCAATTTAAAGAGGTAATGGAGCCAATACTTAATGAACGACATAGGATGGGTTCTTCATCCCGAGCACAAGCGGATGTCGGTGTAGAGACGCAGGACACAACAGTGCCAGCGACGCACGTCCACTCATATGAGCACCGATCTGACGACGGTGGAGGCACACCATCTGGACATGGATCTAGTGCGCGCCACGTTAGGCACCCCATAGTGACGACTCATCCCTTAGATGATGATATACATATTGATGAGATCCCATCATCGATGTCACAGATAGCAGGCCAACCGCGGATAAGGATATCCCCACAAGGTAACACGTAAGTGATAAATACTATACACACGTATTAATAATAGTAAGAGTATTTACTTTACATGGAATCATCAACAAGTCAGTAACTAACAATTTGAACATCGCAGATTCATTCCAGCTGCAGCAACACGGTTACTGACACCATGTTTCACCACACATTTCAAACCCTAGTTTGATTGGTCTTCCGTCTCTCCATCAGACCTGCAGCAATGGTGGCGTGTTTTTTAGGTATAACAATAATATTACTATGATAATGATGTAATAATGTTATAAGATTAAGAATTGTTTTTTTTCCATTCTAATAGTTTAAACATATTAACCTGTACAGAGGAGCTGTGAGTGGGATCCGATACACCATAATGAGGTGTATCGGGTGTGGAATATCTTGGGAGCACAGCATTACAGAAGCATGATGTCAGAAATTCGACATGTGAAAGATCCTGTTAAACGTCGAGCGAAGGCAAACTTTTATGTCAGATGCTGCATATGCGAAAATGGAGGCATATTGGGCGAGTCCGGAGTTCATTCAGAAGTCCGCTAGGTTCAAGGCAATGCGAGCAACAGTGACTGACGAGGATTCACAGTCTGGCTCTTGCAGCGCGACATATGCAGGGGGATCTATCTCGATGTCTGCACATCGAGAGCAAATGGTATGTATCTCGGTAATGTTCTTTCATTTTACATTTAAGATACTAATGAAATTAAATTACATATTAATGTTACGTTTCATTCAATTAAAGAGAGAGAGATCCTGAGAAGAAGGACCCTGGTTTGTTTAAAGTCCTTCAAGCAACACATAAAATGAAGAATGGGAAATATGTTAGTAAGAGCTGTGAAGAAGTTGCTGTAGGTATTATAACTGTTTGTTTACAGAATATTCTTAAGAAACTTACCATGTTTTACAAATAATGACTGGCTCAAATGTATTTTATTATGTTTCTGTAGACTCGTATCAGTGCAGAGATTGAGGAGCAAACACAACAAGAGGATGGAATAGAGGCAATTAATGAACTAGCAATCATTAGTACTGCATCTGGTGGTAGAATGAGAGGCTGTGTATTTGGAGTAGGATCTGAGCAGTGTGTTATACCGGGACACCGACAGCCAGGTGCCATCCCGCCTATCGACATCACACAGACACCGCAATTCAATGAGCAAGTACAGAAGATGATGGCGGAGGAGAATGCACGAAGGGATGTGGAGTACGAAAGGAAGCTCGAAAGAATTAAGAGGAGACAGAGAGCAGAGATGGAGGCTCAGAGAGCTGCATTGGAGGCAAACCGGGCTCAGTTGGAGATTATTTGTCGTTCGCTAAACCTTCCATGCCCGCCGGCTCAACCAGTTCCACAGTATCCTGATGACTCGGACTCGGAGGATGAGGAGATAATCGGGACTCCGTGATGGGCGTCATGAACAGGTAAGCGCATTTCCAAAGTTCTTGTGTTATCAGACTTACATAACAATTTTTAGACCTAATTAAGACTCAGTTAAAATTACTGAAATGTGTAATCCGTTGAATGTTGTATGCTTTCTTCCAGACATATATGTTCTTGTTTTAATTATGCTGTATTTGAGAATATTTCATTTTAATTACGTTTGCATAGCTGTGTAATGTTTATTGCTGAGTAAAGCTGGGGGAACTTTTGAATTTGTATGTTAATTTTGAATGTGTATTCAAACTGGGAAAAATACGAAACAACCGAAACCTAGAACGTTTAATGTACATTACCAACGTGCAAATGGGGAACTTACCAACTTGTGCGCGTTGGTAATTACCGCCTGTCATCTTTTTACCAACGCGTATGCAAGTTGGTAATTACCAACGCCTTCATAACAACTCCCTTACCAACTGATGTGAGTTGGTAACTACCAACGCAGGTTCCTACCAATTGTCAGGACAGTTGGTAACTACAACTACGCGATAAAAACCAAGCCTAATTCATGACCGTTGGTAATTACCAACGTGAATTTTACCAACGTCTATACGTTGGAATTTACCAATGTGTTATTAATTGGGCGTTGGTAAAAAAATTTCCAACGTATCAAATACCAACTGCCATTTACCAACGGCTCTGCGTTGGTAAATTCAATTTATCAACTGTTGCGCGTTGGTAAATGGCAGTTGGTAAAGTCCTATATTTTAGTAATGTATCCAACAAAACACAGGCCACCATCTAAAATAACCAAAATGCCTTTCTTAGCCCAAATTTGTCTAACGACTGGTTTTACCCCTTTTAAGCTACTAGACTTCTAGTTGAGACTTTGCTTGCAAACAAATTATCTAAAATGTTAATTTATTAAATTAATCAGTTACTAGGTTATTTGGGCTTCCTGTAATTACCTAGTTAATTAAACATATAGTTCTGAGGACTGTCACATATTATACTCACAGCACATGCACAAGTGATTATATAACTAAAAATTGAAAATAAAGAAAGTAAGAAATGCTGCCTACAAATGTCAGGAAATATTTCCTTTAATTCTAAATTGCAGGTCAAGTGTTCAACAAGTGAAAATGATAGGAAGTTTAGACATTCAAAAACATGAAGAACAAAATATCAATTAACAATTGAATATAACAATATAGGTTTTTTTCATGATATATAATAGAGAAAAAAGTGAAAGAACACAATCAAAGACAAAGTAGCTCAACAGGTTATGTATATATTTAGGCTGTATAGGATTACAATTGAGTATGTATATAACATATACAATGTTTTTTATACTTAAATCCAATATATAACAAGCAAGTAGGGTAAGAGCCAGGTTCAGGGAGAGCAAACCCCAAAGGCCAATTCTTGTGTGCGTCTGGCTTATTTACATCCATGCCATTTGACATTCGGCTGGCTTATTTACATCCGTGCCATTATGACCTATTTACTCTTTTTCTGTTTTTTTTTTTTTTGGGTCATTTCTTGAGAGTTAGTTGCTCTGCTTCTTCTTCTACTCCGTTTCTTCTCTAGCTTTGTCTCGCGATTTTTGCGTTCCATCGATCGTTCTTCGGTGTGTATTAGTTGCTCTGCTTCTTCTTCTACTCTGTTTCTTCTTCTAACTTTGTCTCGCGAGTTTCGGGTTGCATCGATCGTTCTTCGGTGTGGATTTTGATCTTAGTTTCTTTTCTGTGCTGTTGAAGGACAAGTTTCGGAACTCTTGTTTTGATGGAGGTGTTTGCTTGTGGTCGGTAATGGATCTAGATCCGAATGTTTCTCCTGCTCTGTCGTCCGACGTTATTTGCTCTATTAACTTAGGTACGAACAAGTTCTTGATATTTATTTGTGTTTCGTTTGTGTAGCTCACATTTGGATTGCCTTTTCATGTTTGATATTTATTTCTGTTTTTTAATGTTTGCCTCAGTTTCTGGTGATTTAGGTTGTGGATTAGATGTTCGGTCTTTGATATCTGCTGTTGAGGGATCTGATTTGGGTGCATTGTCCAATTCTCTGGCGATTTCATGTGGTATTCATGTTGAAGGTACATGTTCTTTTTTATATTTGTATTTGTTCTTTTTAAGAATACTATTTGTTCTTTCTAATAATACTGTTTGTTCTTGGCTATTTTCGACACTGTTATTTTTTTGTTTTTTATATTGGTTTTACATATATGCTTTTTGGTCTAGCACATTTGCTTTTTTTGAGTTAGCCTTAATTTTTTTATGGTTCACAGTCTGTTGTCTTTATGGAACTGATGTTTTGGGCTTTTATGTTCTTTTCTTCATTAGTGTTTGTACCTTTCTACAGAAATGTTTGTACCTTTGTGTTTAAGACCTTGTTCTTTTATGCTACATAGTTTGTTCTTTTAAAAATGCATGTGTTCTTTTATGTGTTAGACTTTGTTCTTTTATGCTACATAGTTTGTTCTTTTAAAAATGCATATGTTCTTTTATGTGTTAGACTTTTTTCTTTTTGCATGTTGTATATGCTCTTATAATGGAGCTGCATGTAGGTTATTCTGAAGAGGATGGATTTGAACGGATTGATATGACTGGTATGGAGTTTGGCGGTGAGAATGAAACATATGATTATTACAGGAAGCGTGGTCTTAGCCATGGTTTTGATGTAAGGAAGACTAGGCTCCGTCGTCGGGTAGATGGTTCTTGTTGTGGAAAGGAGTTTTGCTGTTCTTGTGCTAGTGAAAAACATAGTTCTGTGATTGATGGGAGTCATTGAAAGAGCCAGTTTTCGTTCTAATTGCAGGGCATTTGTGAGGTTTAAAATTGATATGAGTGGTACTTGGAAGTGTGATAGACATGATAGGCAGCATAGTCATCCATTTGTTCCACAACATCAGACTCATTTTTTGCATGCTGCGAGGCATATAGATGATAGTAAGAAGAATATGTTGATGTCTTTCATGCAAATTGGTATTCGAGCTATAGATGCATTCAGGATAATGTACCAAGAATGTGGAGGTATTGAGTCTGTTGGGTTTACGAAGAGGGATTTATACAATTTTTTTACTCGTGAAAAGTCAATTCAGATTAGGAGTGCTGATGCGCAGTCATTGCTTGATTGTTTTAAAGACAGATATGTTTGTGATGCCAATTTTTACTATCAATATTAAGTTGTTGACGGTCGTTTGGGTAATTTTATATGGAGAGATTCACGTATGTATGAAGATTATCAGTGCTTTGGTGATGTTGTTGTTTTTGATACAACATACAGAAAAAATATGTATGGTCTCATATGTGCCCCCTTTGTTGGAGAGAACAATCACAGGCAGATTGTTATTTTTGGTTATGGCTTCTTGATCAACTAGGAGAAGGAGACTTTTGGGTGGTTGTTTGATCAATTTTTGGAGAGTATGAGAGGTGTTCAGCCATCAACTTTTATGACAGACCAAGATGCTGCCATTATGGTTACTACTGAGAGACATTTGCCTGGTTCTAAGCATAGGTTGTGCCTGTGGCATATTTCACAGAATGCACGAAAACATTTGGGGTGGTTAATGAACAGCAACAAAGAGTTTTCTAGAGCTTTGAGCCGGTGTTTTTATGGTTGTATTACTATTCAGGAGTTTATTGAAAGGTGGTCAAATATGATAGAGACATTTGGTTTAGAAGGTAATAGTTGGCTGGATAGTATATTTGCACTGCGGGAAAAGTGGTGCCCTGCTTATTGCAGAGCTGTTTTTTCAGCGGGTAATTTCCCATCTATATGTGTGTTGTTTTATATATTGTTGTTTTTTTTTCTTCAGTTAATGCTTGTTCTTTTATGTATTAGTGTATGTTCTTTCATTCGTTAGTTGGTGTTCTTTTATGAATTAATGTCTGTTCTTTTTGTAGGTATATTGTCAACCCAGAAAAATGAAAGTACAAATCACATGTTGAATGGGATTTGCAGCAACCAGACATCACTTTTGTCAATGTTTCATTCGATTGAGCAGAGAATCAGAGAATGGAGAGATGCTGAGGTTGGTGAAGATTTTCGTAACCAAGGGTCATTGAGTGTGAAATTTCGTTGTTCGCTTTTGATGCATGCTGCTGAGGTATATACATTTCGTATCTATAAAAAGTTTGAGGATGAGCTCGAGATTGGTTCTTTTGCTGATTACAAGTTGTTAAGTGAGGTTGATGGTGTTTCTGAGTATGAAGTTGCAAATCAAGATTCTGAAGGACGTTACTGCATGGTGTCTTTCAGAAAAAGTGATTCAATTAAGGTAAATTGTTCATGCAAGCATTTTGAGGAGATGGGGTGGTTTTGTTTGCATATCCTCAGAATTTTTAATGTGAAAAATGTTACAACAATTCCTACTGCGTATATTGTGAGAAGGTGGACAAAGAATGCTAGAGCTGGTAAGTGTATTGATAGTATGGGTGGTGGAACTAATGTGAAGTTTGTTAGCATGTTTTGGAGAAACAAGTTGATGAAAGATATATATGATGTTGTGATTTCATGTCAAGAAATTGAGGAGGCGAGGCATTTATGTGAACAATGGGTCACAGATTTGAGTATAAAGGTGAGTGTTTGTTTGAGTTCTAACCAAGCAATGGGTGTGGCGGAACAGGGCCCCAGTGCCCTGAATTGCTAACACTAGTAGGCTCTAGGGAACTATGATCCCACTTCAGTTACAGTTGGCTAGTTATTACTTGTAAAATACCTTAAATTATTATGTGCAACTAGTTACATAGCCTACCCTGCATAAGAGATATGCATGCGTTGTCCTGGCTATGCAATAATAATTAAATTAAAACTTCATTCAAAATAGTGCCGCGGCAGTTAATGAAAACATAAATCAAATAAGCCAAGACATAAATCTTTAGTTGCTTTAACTTCAAGTAACAACTATGTGCATACATTTCCAACTTATATGCACCCAAATGTAACTATAGTGTTATACACACCAATGGTCATTACTATAGGCAATCTATGTATGAAATTACCATACATACTAAAAGAAGCATCTTATAACTACTAAGATCCATCCTTAGCTCTTCACCCAAGCAAGGTAGCTTCAAGTGATGAGCCACACTTTCCTTGTACTCACTTAGCCTTAACTGTAAAGCAAACACTTTGGTCAGTACTTACTTATGTCGTAAGTAACTTAGAAAACATGGAGTTTCTTACTTAGAGAATACCTTTGAACCAATAAAACTTAGCTTTAACAGCTGCCCCTTACCAACTGTTAAGCCCAAACAAAACTGCTTAAACCTGCACAACACTTAAGAGGTGAGTACTCCAAAGTACTCAACAAGGGATTAGTACCTACAGGGAAAAGCAATGCATGCATACAAAGCATAACAAGCATATAAATAGACAGCATACAAAACAAAACAAGCAATCAACAAGATAACCAGAAGCAGGAAAATAAACAACAAACAATGCAAATGATGGATGGATGGATGGATGAATGAGTTATGCACATGCAAATGCACTTAGGACTTCCTTACACCCGTAGGTGCTGGACTTGTCGTGAGCTCTTACGACTGGGGTACTTGGATACTGGCCCTCGTATCCTGTGCTAGCACTTAACTACTAACCCCTTTAAGTCCTCTTATGGGCACCTTAGAGTAAGACCTTGCTTACTCAACCTTACCCGCCTTGACGAGCTACTTAGAGTAAGTTTCCACTTACTCACTCCTTACCCGTCCCTTCCCTTAACTTATTGTGCAGAGTAGCTACCTTATGTGGTTCAACTTACCAAGCTTTTGAAGCTTAGCTTAGGGCCCCTTAGTGGCTTACTTACCAAACTATAAAGTTTGGTTCGGATTCTCTTAGGTTTCCTTTTCATTGACCATAGGTTTATGACATTCTACTCGGCCAACGAAGAGTCTGAAACCCGACTTAATCCCCCTAGTGCTCACTTGAGAACTGAAGCACTTTAACTTCCGTAGCCACCACTACTTACCCTTCCTTAACCATACCACTTAGCTACTACCTATATAATGCATAATTCCTGACTTAGGAATGAGTTCTAGACCCAACCGAGCCTACAGAACGTCTTAACTTAGCCTAGGGATGGAAACCGAGAGTTTGAGACACTTTTAGGATGCCCGGAGCTTAAGGGCAAAATGCCTTGGCGTCGCCAAAGGCATCAGCGTTCGGAAAACTTTCGCATTTCTCGGTGACGCGTCGCCAGTCGCCAATGGTGTCAAAACTGGCGATGGGTCGTCAATGCTTTCCAGCATTGCGCGATAACGTGCGTTCTTGCACGGAAACTGCTCAAACTCCTTCATCCCATAACCAAATCACTTGGGTCTTGTTTTTAACTCATTCCCACACAAAAGACTACATTTCTATGCATTATTTGAGCTTAATTAACTTAAATCCCTTACCTCAAATCATCTTGAAAGCAAGAACAAGCTATGAGCACCTCCAAGCTCCAATGGGTTCCCTTGAGTTCCAAGCTTGAAATCAACCAAATTGGACACCAATAGCACGAAGTTAAGACCATTTTTAACCATTTAACAACCTTAAAACTAACCCATAAGGATCAAATACGTTTACCTTTGGGTTTGAACCAAAAACTTGCAAGAACCACTCCAAATGCACCAATTCCATCAAAAACGAGCCAAGGGCTTGTTGGGATTGCTTCGGGACCTTCGAATTCCATGAAAACTTGTGTAATTTGGGAGGTTTGGGGGGTAGAAAGAAAGGGAGAAAGAAGAGCTACGAAAATGGCTAATGGGGGAGATGATGAATAGTGTCATCTCCTCCATTTAAACCAATTTAGCCCAACTTCTTCCTCTTGTCACTTTGGCCCTCAAACTAAATTTTGAATCACTTAGGCCACTTAAACACTCCCATTTCTATCACTCCTTGATCCCAAAGAAAGGTTATTCTTACCCAAACACGCTGCCCTTGCGTCACCTAAGCCATTATAAGACATAATAGCTTAAATTCTTACTTAGTGCATTTTTCACCCTTAACTTAAGCTTTTGGTTCAAATGACTATAAATTCCTATGGTCTTAACTTAACTAGCTCAAAACACTTGCATGGACCTAATCTTACCAAAATTATGGTCATGCCACTGACTTGGGCCAAAATTACCATTTTGCCCTTTTTGCCCCTTAGGTGCCAATTACCCTTTGGAACTCAATTTAACCTCAACTAGCTTGCTTTCCTTGCTTAATACTACTTATTGAGGGAAAAATACTTAGGATTCACTTACCTCGACATTTAATGTAGAGGAAATACTATGAGAGCCTTTACAATGGGTCCTAGCAGCAATTGTGTGTCTTGGGGTTGATGAGCCTGGAATACAAAATTCGTTGCCTGTTAGGACAAAGGGCCGCAGCAAGAAGCGTATTCAGAGTTGTGTTAAAAACCAGTTGAAGAAGTCAAAGAAGTAGTTTCATATATTTCTTTGTTATTTTATGGTTAGAAATTTATTCTTTCATGGGGAATTGTTTGTTCCTCTATGAAATTTTATATGATTCTCTTCTGAGAAATAACATTTTTATACAAGTGTTATGAATATGTAGTATCAGGTAAAAGTACAGACAGGTTCTGATGTAAGAACAAAGAGTTGCATTGGAATGAACAGTTGTTCTGATGTAAGAACAAAGAGTTATAGTGAAAAGAGCAAACATAAAAGAACAAAAAAACAAAGAGTTACAGCGAAAACAACAAATAGTTACAGTGAAAAGAACAAACATACCCTTCTAAAAGAGCAAACACGTAACGACAAAAGTACAAACGTTCCTTTCCAAAAGAACAAAGCGTGATTTTGAAAAGAAGAAACACAAAAGAACAAAAGTACAAACAGTCACTCATAAAAAACCAAGATATAAGGAAGACAAACAGTGCCTTGTAACGTAGAAGGTAACATGAATGAACAAAAACTTCATTGCCAAAAGGATAATAATTTGTTTGATATTCATATTTTCTTCACAGAAAAATATATAGAATCTATACAGAAACAACCAGTATAGATCCAAAAACCCTATACAAAAGTATAACAGTTGACCTAAGAGTTTGTTTCTCTACTGTCCTATGGTGCTAAGAACAATATTCCTTTTGCTGTTGTGCTCCGAAAGGAGAAGTTCCGCTGCAATCTTGATGCGATGAATCTTCATTATGTCATTTGGTCCCAAGTCAAAATGAAACTGCTTACCCTCATAAAGTTCCAAATGCCTAAATGCGAAAATTCCGCAGTCAACTGCGTTCAATATATATTCATCTTTCCTTCCAGCTTTATGCATGACTTTCTTCCAAATTAGCTTCACATTTGAGTGTTTGAAGACTGTTACTGGATGCTTGAGTTTGACATTGCTTTCGACAAAGTAGGAGTTGAATATTAACATCTGAAACAAAAAGAAAAGAAAACATCCAATGAGTCACAGTTTTTAATACGTAGGGGTTGAAGTGACAATAGTTATTTACTAGAAGGAACAAACATTGATATAAAAGGTACAACCAACAGAATATAAAACAACAAGTGATACAACAAATAACTAACAGAGAATTCTAAAAGAACAAAGAGTAACACGTAAAAGTATAGACAATAACCTGGAAAAGAACAAACACTAACACGTAAAAGAATAAACAAGAACAAATAAAGAAGACTAAAAGAACAAACAGTAACATGTACATATGGTCAAAGTACAGACAAGAATGTGCAAAAGAACAAAGAGTAACATGTAAGAGAATAAACAAGCTTAAAAAAAGGATTCTAAAAGAATAAACAGTAACACAAAAGAAAATCTACATCAAAGTAAAATTATACTTTAGATAACAATAACAAATAATACACACTAACATAAGTGGAATAAACATAAAAAATAAATTCTACCAGTTTATATCGTTCCAGTGGCCGTAAATACTGGCTTGTAGTCCAGTTTGTCAAAGTTTCAATTCCCACTCGTTTAATATCCTCAAGAACAACTTTTTCCTTCTTCTTTTTCTTTGTCCCATTATCCAAGATATTCAGGGTAGTGAACTTGTGGAAATGAGCAGAGAGACACGGAAGAAAAAGCACCAACATGCAAAAAGACAGACAGAAGCATAAAAAAGAGCAAACAGTACCATGAAAAGATACAGACAAGAATATCCAAAAGCACACACTGATAAAGGAACATAAAAGAACAAACACTGACAGAAGAAAGAACAAAAATAGAATTCTAAAAAGAACAAACAATAACATCCCAAAAAAAATGAATTAGAGCAGTGGTTTGGGATTACTGATAAGAAAGGAGTGATGAAAGCCCTTTTACTGTGAGGACTCTGGTTTTCCTTCATGTTTAGCAGGGCTGTCCACACTTGTACAATTTGTACTTCAACGTAACCTTCACCAATTAATGTTGCAAGTGTGTCCGTTGGAACCGAATTATCAGAAATTTGAATCAAACTTGAACTGCAGATTATAAATCACAAGCAATTTATACAAGGGACTAAAAGAACAAACACACACTTCTAAAAGAACAAACAAGGCTTTCTAAAAGAACAAACACAAATGGAGAAAAAACAAATACGCAGTTCTAAAAGAACACACAAGGTTTTCTAAAAGAACAAACGCCAATGGACAAAAGAACAAACAAAACTGGTCTCAAAACTTGTTTGATAGAATATTAAATTTGCAAGAATAATACCTCATTGAAATTGCCTTATCCACAGCTCTAATTTCAAGGTCTATAAGGTTTTCAGTAGGTGCATGTGCAGCATACTTTCGGATGAATTCATTTTGAATGAAGCTGATGTCTCTGGTAGGCATGGTAGCTACCTCTGGTTCTTTGGTTTGTTCATTCAAAGTATTTGGTGGAGGCCTCAATATTGGGAGCTCAGTCAGGAGTTTTGATATGGGAGAGTTTGGAACAGCATTATCAGTTGGAGAGTCCGACAACAATGTGAAGTCTGGTATTTCATCCAAGTAATTCACAGGTTCTTCAAAGAAAATGTAGAAGATCATTTGTAATGGAAAAAAGAAAACAATCATTAACAAAATTAATAGTGAGAGAATAGAAGCTTACTCTTATTTGTCTCTTCTTATTTCTTGGTCTGAATAGCAATCGATTCTTCATGTACATTTGGTAAAAGAACAATTAGTAACTCATAAAACAACAAAAAGTAACTCATAAAAGAACTTACAAGAACATACCAGCTGGTTGGCCTCCAAGAATTGATTCATGTTGTTCGTTCAAAATATTACTGTGATGATCATGTTGCTCCAGATCATCAAAACGTAAATCACATTCATCTTCATGTACATATGGTAAAAGAACAATTAACCACACATAAAAGAACAAACAAAAAAGCAAAAAAGAACAAACAGTGAAGGCCAAAAGAACAAAAAAGTAACTAATAAAAGAACTTAAGAAAACATGAAAGAAAACAAACACTAATAAAAGAAAGAACAAGAAAAAAAGAACATACCAACTCGTTCGTGTTGTGTTTGACCTATTTTTCCTTCATGGCATGTATGAAGTGATTCATGTTGTTCATTACCAGACTTGAGTGAAAAAAGGAACGTAATCCTCTATTTTTTTGCATGTTTTTCTTCAACAGGGTTTTCCAGAGCTTTGTCAACTCCTTGCTCCCCTAGTTGCTCTGCCTATGATTCATGATGTGCTTCATTGCCTCCTTGCTCCCCTGGTTGCTCTGCCTGTGGTCCATGTTGTGCTTCATTGCCTCCTTGCTTCCCTGGTTGCTGCAAATCATCATCGTCATCACTGTCATGATGATCTTGCTGCAAATCATCAGAACATAAATCCTCTGCATTTATCTGCTCATCCTCTTCTTCCCCATCATCATCAAAGCCTCCTTTACGCACGCTCTCACAGCTGTGTCTTTGTGGTTGTGTGAATCGTTCTCTTGCACGCTCCCACAGCTGTGTCAACTCATGAATTTGGTTGAGGGCAGTTGAACTGAATTGAGAGTCAGATGGCCCTTCTTGTGCAGGTGTCCTCATTGCCATGTATTTAGCAATGGTTGTTGTCTGATCAGGGTAGGCATCCATGGCATATTTCATGGCCTTAAACAAATCCCGATTGGCATCCGCAGCCCTCTTTGCATGCAGTAACACAGCATCAATAAGTTCCTCAAATCTTTGAAGCTCTTGTGAGGTTGATTCTCCCTGTGCATTTTCCTCAGCCTCTCTAGATGTGTTTTGCAAGTTTTCCAACCATTTTTGTCTGACAGTAGCAACCAGTGTATCATCCGCCACCTAAACATAAAAGACAATGGGAATGAACAAAAAGTAACATGTAAAAGTACAGACAAGAACGTGGAAAAGAACAAACAGTAACATGTAAAAGAACAAAAGAGAACAAACAAGAAGAAAGAGTGTCACCTTTCCCAGTCCAAAGGAACTTGCAGCTTTTTCTTGGTTGATTCTTTGGATGATTATTTTTTTGTCCCATCCAGACACTCTTGGTATCTGCCTAGGAACAGTTGGTTGGCCCTCCATCCAAAATCTGTCAAAGTATAGTTGCTGCGGATGAACTTTTTAGAATTAGTTAGTTGTAACAATAGCGAGCTAAAAATGTTATGACATGATAAGAGGAATACCTGAAGGAGAAGGGTGCATCCACCAATGTTGGCCATTGAACTTTTCCGCTTGTACTTTTCAATTGATGAAACAAGAGAATCAATCAAGTACTGAGCCCAGTTCATATTCTTGACAATTGATAAATCCTCTGTTGCTTTCACAACTTTCCATGTGCAGTCATTTGCTTTTGCTGTTGGAGCAATCAAATGTGTAACAAGAAAGACAATAAAGTTCCTTTTGAAATTGTCCCCTCCCTCTTTGTCCTGAAGAATTGTTTCCCTTAATTGCCTCAGATGTAGGGATTTGCCACCAAATTGCTGCGCCCAAGAAGCAAATAAAGGGGCTTGTTCAAAATTTGGTGTGAAGAACATGTCATATGTTTGCACAGTGATCTGCCCAAATGGTATCCCAAATAATACATGGGCATCAGCAGCGTCAATGTCAATCTCCCTCTTGTTTGGAATACATAGACTCAGCGAGTTGCAGTCAAAGGCGGAGATTAAAAAGTTCATCAGCTCCTGCCTAATAGTGATGCTGGGAATATGGAAAAGCTTTTCAAACCCAAGCTCCACTACAGCATTTTTCTGTTCAGGGTTGTTTTATATTATTTGCATTAGCTCATGAACTTGCAATGCAGAGCACCTGGGTGTAAGAGATGACCTGCAAACAATGAAAAAAAAAAAAATTTACTCCAGGAGAACGTACAAGTAGGAAAAATGACCAAACAGTGCCTTAGGTAAGCACAAACTCTTAAGTAACAAAAAATGAACATGTAAAAGAATGACCAAACAGTGCCTTTTGTAAGCACAAACTCTTAAGTAACAAAAAATGAACATGTAAAAGAATGACCAAACATTGCCTTCTCAAAGAACAAAGATGCCTATCTAAAAGAACAAACATAGCCTCCTGAAAGAATAAGCACCAGAACACAAAAGAACAACTAGGGGCGCAAGTGTAATCACCGAAACACAAAAAATAATTAAGGTTTCTAAAAGAAAACAAACAAATCATTAAAGAAGAACAAACATACCCATCTAAAAGAGCAAACACGAAGGGACAAAAGTACAAACGGTACTTTCTAAAAGAACAAACACATGAGTACAAAAGAACCAACAATGCCTTCTAAAGGAACAAACGGGCACTATTAAAAGAACAAACAGGCACTATTAAAAGAACAAACAGGCACTTTTAAAAAACTGAGATCTGAGACAGTAAAACAGTGCCTGCTTTCTAAAAGAACAAACATATGAATACCAAAAAACCAACAATGCCTCCTAAAGGAACAAACAGACACTTCTAAAAGAACAATCACAACAGAACAAACAGGCAATTTTAAAAAACATAAGATCTAAGACAGACAAAGAGTGCCTGCATTCTAAAAGAATAAACACATGAATACCAAAAAACCGACAATGCCTCTTAAAGGAACAAACAGACACTTATAAAAGAACAAACAGAAGAGAACAAACAGTTGTAAAAACACGAGATCTAAGACAGACAAACAGTGCCTACTCAAAAGAACAAACACATTCACATTTTGAAGAACATAGAGGAACATACGGATATCGTTAAAAGAACAAAAATGAGATATACCTTTCATGTTTGATTTCTTCTGGCATCTTTCCAGTTCTTTTAGTCCTCGTAGATGCTTCTAGTTCGTCTTTGGCAACCAGTTTGATTTTCTTTCATTTTTCTTTTTTTCCTTGTTCAGGAGATTCTGTCTTTTTTCTCTCTCTTATTATCGACCTTCTGCAACGATTAAATATGTTTATGGTGCGAAAGAACGACCAACAATGGAAGATGCAACATGTTAAATGGACAGGTGTGGAAAATGTTAAGCACTTACAGTTGCTCACTAAGCGTTTCTTCATCCCGTAATCTCTTCATCGTCGGCTAGGTAGGTTTTTCACGACGGAGGCTTAGCGGCTAGGGCAGAGATTCTATCCGGCGTTTCAACGGAAAACGGCTAGGTAGGTTTTTCACGATGGAGGCCTAACGGCTAGGGCAGAGATTCTGTCCGGCGTTTCAACGGAAAACAAAGTTGAGCGGCTGAAGGCAAGGAAGCAACAATCAGTCGACGACAGAACAGAAGCTTCTCGGAGAAGTTGAATCGTTTCGAGTTTCGTGCTACAGATATTTATTGGATGGCATAAGATGTAATTTCAAGAGTTTTGGACACGGTGGCACACTCATAATTTCATACAAATCATAGCGCGTCTGCCGAATGTTAGTTTTTAATAGGTAGGGGTTAAAGTGACACTAGGTATATCGTAGAAGAAAGGCTTATGGCATAAGCCTGGTTTACGCAATCAGTACTCAACCCCAAAACCCCGTCCCCTCATACCCAACGGGTAGAAAAATAAAAATTACTCGCACCTAGCTCAAACTCATCCAATTAAAACAAAAAAAAAACTATACTCGTCAACTAAGGTAGATTACCTGCGAGTAAGAGTGTAAATTGACATCCCTAAATTCTATGGTGGTAATAAAAGTTTAACAAACTTCAAGGTATTAGGTAATTAGAATCTTTTCCTCCCCCCCCCCCCCCCCCCCCCTTCTCTCTATCTCTCTCTCTCTCTCTCAAATCTCAACTAAGCACCATCACAATACTTTAGAGCTTTTTCAGCCACAGTCTACTATGTTAAATGATAAAAAAATTTCGATGGTTTCAGCATCTTGACATGGGTTTTCCTGGAAGCTGAAAATACTTCGATTCTTGTCATGCTAAAGGTCCAAATGAATTGTGGCAACTGGTCAAGAAAATTTGTAGTGCGTCCATGATTTTCTAGGTCCAAATATGATATTTTCTAAAAAATACGTAATATTCTTAAGATTTTAAAATTTGCTATTTTTATTATATTTTATTATTTTTTAATAGACAGCAACATATTTGAGCCACTTTTAAAAAATTAGTGAAAGATTAGACAAAAAAATTATAATGGTAGATTTATGCCAACCCTAGTGGCAAATCTGACACTTCTGCCAAACTGAAAGAGTGGTACTACTTTGACTTGTATAGCCACATCACGTGGCTAACAAATTCAAATTACAAATGGAATTTAAAGTCCAATTTGGATTTATCCTCAGCGGTCTACGTAAAAAAAGAGGAAAAAAAAAGAATAATTTATAATCATGGGACTGTACTAAAAGTGGTATTGTTAGGACAACACAGGTATTACTATATAGGGTAATTTACAAGAGCCATATATAGTTTGATCTAACATACATTTTATTCTTTTATTTTAAAAAATTTATACTTTATCCTCTATTTTGTTTATAGTGTTCCCTCCATCTCAATTTATATGAAATATATTCCTTTTTACGATATCCCAAAACTTTTGAAACGTATTCCGAAAAAGTTGAAATGTTTCATTTTTTAAAAATTTTTAACAATTAATTTACCCTTTTACACAAAACCCAATAAAGACTCTTTTTTTAATCTCCACTAAATCTCTCACTGCACAAAACTAAAAAAAAAAAATTAAATCATTATTTAAACTCTCACTACAAAAAAAAAAAATAACACAAATTACATACACTTTAATTTCTGTACCCAGAGAAACATTTTGAATAGATTGGGATGGAAAGAGTATTAGACAACAACTTTTGAAACCCTAAACTAAACTATCTGATAACCATTTTTTAGTAATTTTAAATTTTTTATTAGTTTTTTCATACCTAACCGATTTTTAAAAAATATTGATATATATTTACACCAAAAAATATATATTTACATAAAGAAAAGATAGATAATTTAAAAATTCTATTAACTATAAAAAAAATATTGGAGAGACAGACATTGCTAATAGATGACTATTGTACAGTTTAAATTATAATTTTAGATGTTATTATTAAAAAGTATAAAAAAATTAGGGACAATATATAAGTTTTTAAAAATAAATGGAATAAACTACTCCCTCCGTCCCGCATTTTCTGCACCGTTTCTATTTGGCACGCAGTTTAAGATTATTTACGAAATTACTAATTTGCCCACATTTTCCCTTGGCAACAAAGTACAATAGAGCAAATCGGCTTCGTCTCGATCGCCGTCGATCTGCCGCCCTCGCCTCGGTCAATCCTTCCGTCAATCTGTCAATCCGCCGCCCTCGCCTCAGTCGATTCGCCGCCATTGCCGCAGTCGATCTGCTGCCGTCGCCTTAGTCGCTCCTATTATCGCGATTCGTTGGCTCAGTTCGTCGCTCGTTGCCGGAGTACAATTCCAGCAGCGAATCGATCTTAGCAATTCCAGCAGTCCCTCATCGTCGAATCGCCAGCGAATCGTCCGCCCTGTCCTCGATCACCTCTCGCTTCATCTCGAACTAGCCTCACCGATCATCGTGAACTCGCCATCCCTCGATTTGTTTTGTTGCCTCCTCCTAGTCCACGCATCACTGGTGGTACGTCGCCGGAGGGACGTCACCAGAGAGCCTAGAATACAAGATTGGGCAAGGGAAAACAAAAAAAAATGGTCGGATTAAGAGGTTTGGGGTAAGGGTATAATAGATATTTTTACTGCTTAAATTTACCAAAAATGAAAACGGTGCAAAGAATTTGGGACGGCCAAAAAATAAATACGGTGTAAAAAATATGGGACGGAGGTAGTATATATTAAGATAAATCTCGGTAATTGTAACTTTCCCTACTATATACGTATATATTAAAAGGTTGCAGCGGAAGGGCCACTAGGAGACGTAGGGTCGGCTTTGTGTGCGGAGGAAACCAGTAAGTGCGGCGGCTGAAGTTCGACTCCTCGAAAGAGGTATTGAGCGTGGCCCGAAAGGACAAAGACAAGAGAGCTGGACAATTTTATCCCTCTTAATTATTGTCTTAAGGCAACTATTTGGATTTGGTAAGTTGATTATATGCTTGAGGTCTGCCACCACTGTCTGGGATTATAAAGGCTGAAAAAGTGAGATTAATTTGAGAATATGTCAATCACTCTCATTAATATAAAATTAATAATTAATTCTTATTAATTAAAAGCCCAAAGTAGATACTAATGAAAATTAAGAGTTAATCTATAATACAAGTGATTTAAAGATGTTATAATTTTCTATTAGCTAGTTTAGGTTGTCTACGATGACAGTTTTTTTTTTCTATAGTTGTACATTCAATTTCATAATTGTACAGCAATGTTCCTCATATTTTTCTTATTTAAGTATTATAATGCTTGTACAACTATCTTGATTTTCTAATGACAATATATGTGTATATACAAAAAATAATAATAAAAGTACATATCCGTTCATAATTATACATCCTGTTTTCTAAATAAAAAAATTGCATATCAAGTTTTCTTTTACAATTGACGTTCTTTAGTTCAATTTACAATTCCCATATATATATTTGTTATTTGAATTTTAAAGTTCATAGGTTTCTCTCATAATTATTGCCTCATAAATTTTAGTTATTTACAATCAATTAATTGATGAAGGGTAGTTTGGTCTGAAATGATGGGATCCTTGAAGATCCTGGTGAACCTAAGAATGAATCCAAATTCAGGACACAATACAAAAGGCCAGATTTTTATTACACAAGCACATTGTTATTCCTACATACACTTTTCTTTCAAGTTGGAAGACAAAAAACAAAAAAAACACAGAAAATGAAAAAGAAAAAAGAAAAAAAAGCAACCAAGCTTCTTGGTTCGGTCAGATTTCAATAGCATGACGCAACAAGGCGGCAATTCTATCCTTGGTCACGCCTTGGGAATCGCTGTATCCATCACCTTTATCGTACATCACCTCCAGCACTCGCGTGAAATTTAGGGACGGGATCACAACCGACGAAGAGATTTCATCCGCTTCTAAGGTCGTCTTGTTCAGTCTCTTCCACTCGATCTCAATCATCTCCCTCATCTTCTTGCATGCCTCTTCTTCTGAAACACCGTACTCCTTCATGTAACACCGCACCGCTGAAACAGTTTCCCCTCTCTCTTCTTCAGCCTTCACAATTTAGAACAACAGTATAAGTGAAAACCTTTTTGTAACAAACAACAGACACGGTAGGTAGCTTAATAACGATATATACCTTGTATGTCTGAAGGTCATCAATATAACGAGCGATAAGTGAAGAAGCTTTGACCATTTCTGGGATTGTTGAAGCCCAATCTAGAGTTTCCTTGAGTTCAAACTCTCCCCTTCCGATCAACATCAGAATAATGAACATCTTGTACCCACCACTTATTATGGAGTTCTCCATGTACTCGTCATAACTAGGCACATATCCAGTGTGGAAATATTCTGCTTCTCTCTGGTAAGATCTGACAATCTCCTTAAACTGGATGATGCAAAAAATTTATGCTTAGTGTTATTGCTTGACAAAAATATAGTGATGAAAATTAAAAAAAAAATGTTCCTACCACTTCTATCGCATAATCAATGCAATAGTCTTTCCCTCTTGCATTGATCAGATTGTCCTTGAAATCTTCAAAAATGCCCAACATACCAGTGTAGATTACTTGCATGTATTTAGGAATATCTTTTACAGCTTCAATATCCCACCTATAAGACAAAATATTTAGCAAAAACAATTAAGACATATATAAATATACTACATTTTAAGCATATATATGCATGTACACACACACACACACACACACACACACACCTCTCGACTGCTTCAGTGAACAACGTAACTTCTTCCAATGTGCCATAAACATCATATGTGTCATCGATCAGAGAAGTAATCCCAATTATTCTATTGAGAAATTTTCTACTAAGAGAGAATTTAGGCTCAAAATGGGCACCCATCATCCAGTAGTAGCCTTCAGCAATTCTGTCTCTTGCATAAGGAAGCTTGGATGGAAAATCAAATTCCTTCCACCAACTACAAATTATTAATTCCGTCAGAAAAGTCATATGATGAAAATTTCAATTTATTGGTAGCTAAATTGAAAAAGAAATCATGAAACTATATATATGCATGTATATATGTATGTATATACCGAGAAGCTTCTCTTAGTTCACTTTGGTGTAAAGCTTGCAACATGTTAAAGTCGATTTTGGCAAACAAGGACAAGGACTCGATCTTTGTTGGTTCTGCGTCATATTGGGGAATGTATTGCCTTGCAGCCAACCTTTGAACATTCCGGTGGTAAGGAATATGAAGGGCATCCCTCACGCATTCACTAAGAGGGAAGCTTAATTCCGACATGACGGCCTCCAATTTTTTCCTTGAAAATTGAATGGCCTCTTCCAATATACCTTCACCATCAACTCTTAGATGTGTTGCTTCATACAAACACCACAAAGTCCTCGCATCCTCAGTCTCGAATTCACCCTTTGTGTTCTTGAATCTTTTGAACACATCTGATTGATTGTATATAATAAATTTACTTCAATAAATGAGCAACAACAACAACAATTATATAGTGGTAATAGTATAGTAATGGTATCAAATTAAGTTAATTTACCGGATGAAATAGAGAATCCGTGTCCTCGAAGCAACCGAAACCAAACGGATGTTGTGAGGAGATCGAAATTGAGATGAAGTTGGTGATCATGCAATTTCTCCAGTTGAGCTTTGATCTCCATCTGAAAATGATATCCCACGCCCAGACGAATGATTTCGTCAGTCAATTGGATCTTGCTTGGAAGATCACTTGTTTCAACCACCAACAAGTTTCTCACTTCTTGTTTCAACTCCTCATGTTTTTCAAGGATGTTGTCGTTATTTTCCTGCATTGAAAAAGAGAAGAAAAAAACATAATAGAAAGTTACGTTTTTATAAAGAGAAGTACTGAATCAAATTTCAGCAGAAGCTCCACAATCTGAGCCACCAAAATATTGGAACTAAAATACATGCAACCACCATTCAAAACCAAAAAGAGTGATAAAATGCTAGTTTCACATCTTCGCTCTAATTAAGAAAACAGTGGTGAGCTGAGATAGAAGTTCAATGATAAAAAAGTTACCAAGAAGTTGGAAGAATGAGTGAGGAAAAAGTCCCCCCAAACGGTGGGATGGTAATTGGCATCTCGGCGGCTAACATCTTCGGAGGCAGAACCTAGTTTTGCCGAAGACATTTTTCTGTTCTTTTGGTGCAAAAAGCAAAAAAATTTCTTGTAATAACAAGTTTGCTGTTTTGAGCGATGGAACCCATTTCTCAGGTATTTATAGACAGATTCCGAGGCACCTGCTCGATTACATGGCTGCACTAGAAAGCGCACTTGCTTGACAACGTACCATTATCTTCCAGAAACCTTTTGTCCCTACAAACGTGCAGATAATCTGTTGACTGCAAGCGCTCAGACTCGTATGACCACGTGGGCTGTAAAACTTTTTAAAAAATACACCACGTTTGGGTAAAAATAATTCAATATGTTCAATAGCCGTAAAATTATTATTATTATTATTATTATTATTATTATTAGATTTAGATTTTCTGGAAGATAGATAGTATATAGTTTAAATTTAATTATTTAAATTGTTCAATGGCTGTAAAATTATTATTATTATTATTATTATGAGATTTAGATTTTTTTGGACGATAGATGGTATATATATAGTTTAAATTAAAAAAAGTCCTCACATTTATGGGAAGAATGTAAGAGTTTGAGCTTGAGAGAGCGCGCTCTATTTTCAGCTAAAACTTCAGAGATCGTGCTAGTTAACTTTTTAAGGAACAAGGCTAGAATGGCGAAGTTAGACATTTTTTTTTTCTTTTGTAATGGTGAATAATGGTGCTAATGTTGGTGGGGGACAAGTGTAGATTTCTGAAAAATGGCTATCCCAGGGGGCTTTTGGTTATTTTCCCCATAATCGTGAAAAGGTTAGCTGTTTTATTTGACTTTTCACAAAGTTTTTTGAAATTTTTTTTTCCAATGTATTTTAATGGTGCTCTTTTTATTATCATTTTTTTTAAAAGAAAACAGGAGAAGTGATTTAGGACTTTCAAAAAATCAATAAGAACAAATACGCAACAACAAATTTTTCAGGTTTGGATAAAGATATACTGCTGGTGGAGAATTGCCAGTCTAAATTGCATTGATCTTGTGGAAGTTATGAACGACAAGTCTGGGCAATTTAAGAACAAAGAATAGAGGCTGATTTGAGAAGCAGTAAGAGCATGTGCAACATGAAGAATTTGGAATAGTAGAAACGGCCTAGTTTTCAAAGATGAACAACTTACTGTAAGTGGGTTAGTAGATGATGTCTAAATGTTTTTTCATTCATAGATACCAGATACGTGTAAGAAATTAAAGTGACCGTGATTTCAATGGTATCAGAATTCGAAAAATTCTGTCAATAAGTGACTGTAACATCTTTGTACTTCTAAAGCTCTCTACAGTAGTTGAAACTACTTTTAGCTTATAATTTTCTCTTAGAGATAAATTCATTGGTTGTTGCCGTTCGAAAAGAAAGAACAAATACGCATCAACTTTGCCACTTGCCTTGTTGTACTTCCAGTTCTTGCTGCTGATTTTGTTGCATTAAAGCTTTTCATAATCATGAGAACCAAACATTAGCCAGATGACTAGGAGTTATGACTCTCTAATAAGAAGTTCCAATTCCTCATTCCCATTCGCCCCCTCCAATATACCAAATATAGATATATAAATGTCTTATCTTCATTGCCAAAAGTAGAAAAAAAACAAAAAAGACGGAGGAATTGTAAACCAACTCACAAGCCGACGGTCAGCGCCGCTCCAGACCCATTCTGCCTCCAAGAGGGACTCAGGTGTGGCGGACTATATTAATTTATAGATCACCAACTCGGTAGTCAAAACTGGAAAGGCCATCGAGTTTTTTCTTGGAAAATCATAACCGTGTACTAACAATTTTTCTAACTTTAATATATTATCTTGAAAGTGGATTGAAGATAAAAGATTTTAAGGGAATTTTGTATGCAAAGCTTGTCAATTACATAGCCAGAGGAGTCAAATATGGCGCTCACAAGTTGGCGATTAACATATTATTTACCATAGTAATTTTCTGTAAAGTTATATACTATTTTTGTTTCACAAAGCTTGTCCTTTTTATTATTAACAGTAATTATAATTTTTTTTTAAATTTTTTATATAAATATAAACTTTTTATATGAAAATACTGCCTTAAAGACTTTAGTTTATAAATATACTTTTAAAAAAAAATTTTACAATAAAAATTAATATGAATATATTTAAGTTAAAATTTAGTCAAAAAATGTAAAAGGACTGACCTTTGTAAAACAAAGCGAGTAACTTTTAACCCGATAATCGTCAACACAAGCTGCTGCCTCATTTTCTCTGTATTTGGATTATTATGCTCTCCCCCAAACATGTATGCAGACGTTATTTAATAGGGGTGGAACTAAATAGGAGCTAACACGTCAAGGTCTCTTCTAAAATTATAAAATATCAGTAATTTTTTTTAAAATTTAAAGGTAAATATATTATGTACTCTCCTTAAAATTTTTCAAATTTTCTTATTAGGATTATTGTTTAGGAAATTACTCTATCTGTCCCAAATACTTTGTATTATTCATTTTTTAACAATTAATCTATAATTTTTATTTGTAATATTTTAATATATAAATGAAAATTTTTATATATGAATGATAAATCAAGACCTATAATTTTTAAATATATTTTTAATTTTTTTTTAAAAAATAATAATATGAATAAATTCTAATCAAACTAGTTGAAAAAATTAAATATAGTAAAGAAAGTAAGACGGGTCCAGAAGTGTTTGTTTTGGCTTCTCCTTTATAAAAACATGGGTATGCCATGACCCTGTGCTTTCGAAAACTACACTTCTTGTTTCTTTTAACACTATTAATAATCACCTAATAAAACACTGGACAAGAGAAGAAAAATCAGCCCCTAGATTGATCAACTTTGGCTGCCTCCGGCCCAATCTCCGCCCCTGCCATCACGAGCTACTGTTGCGTAGCTTCGCCTTTGTGATTTCTGCTGGAGTGAGTGACCTTGGCGAAGAAAATTCTTTTTATCAATTGTTGTCACGTGAAATGAAGTTATAATTAACCGAATCCACTTCAGGTTAATGAAGAAAAGTAATCAATTCGATATTTTCCTTAGCGTAGCCAACACTCGTGCCTTTTTAGAGTCTTGGAAATTAAATCACTGTACCCCTAACCAATGCCACCCTACGGCTCGATGGAGGCCAGTTATTTAGGTTATTAATTAATGTTCAAGCCAGCGAGTAGGTGATCAAACTTAAAAGTTTAGGGGTTATACTTTCCAGGCGAAGAAAAACAGGGCAAAAGTCTGCGTTGTCCCATTTGAGGACAAGATATGTATACATGCAACGTATGTCCAATCTATTGAAAGTTTGAAACTGAGGTGGCATTGAGACACACTAGTATATTCGAGCTATGCATTTTTCACATTTAGGAAATTAACTATTGTTGATGTTGGATATTTTAGTGTCAGCATTTACCTAAAAAAATTATATTCATTTAATTTCAATCAAAATTAAGCAATTAACTATCTTTTCAACATTTTTAATTTTAAAGATATATGTGGCAACGTCGGGTTTTCGGGAGTCGCCACCAATCAGTTTTCTTAGGTCGATTGGTCACCTTAAAATTGGTCTGCGAGAGTTCGGGGATCGGGAGTACGGTTACGTTAAAACAACTTTGTTAAAACGCCCAAAAATTGGCACCTTAGTTGATTTTAATTTTGTTTTGCTTTGCTTTTAAATAATTCTCAGTTAATTTTCAAAATTAGAAATTTTAACTGGATTAGTCGAAATGTGGATTTTTAAATTAATTAATTTGTATGAAATTTTATACTTCCGAACCATGGACTCTGCCGAGTCATTTGGACACGGAAGATTTTGATTCCGAACCATGGACTCTGCCGAGTCATTTGGACACGGAATTTGGTGAAATTTTAAACAATTTTATTTAATTTATTTATTTTAAAAAGTTTGATATTTTCCAAACCGTAGATCCTGCCGGATCATCCGGATATGGAAATTAAATTTAATTTATTGTTAGTTATATAATTATTAATTTTATGGAATTAATTATTAGTTTAATTACTAATTCGTAATTCTTTTTGTTATAGAATTTTTAGATAAAAAATTTTATTTTTTATTTTATTTTCTTTTCTTTTTCTTGTCTTTCTTATCTTTTTCTTATCTTGTTTTAGTTTTCTTTTTGTTTTCTTGTTTAATGAAAAATATTTATTATTTTAGTGGATTTAAAAGTTATATTTTAAATAAATCAGTAAAATATAAAGTCTTAATTTTCATGTATTTTTTTTAAACAGGTTTTATTTTTATTTTTTATTATTTTTACTGGATAAAAATAACTATTAAAATTAATTTTAACTTTTTGTTATCTTTAAAGAATTAAAAACATGTATATAAAAATAAAAATAATTGGCTTTTTTTTAAAAATGATTTTTATTAGCCTTAATAATTAATTACAAAATAATCTTCTTTTAATTTTCATTTATTTATTAATTAGTAAAGGGTAAAGGTGAATTAAATAAAAAAATTATATAAAGAAAAAAAAATTAATAATAATAAAGTGGGGCTTTTTGGCCATCCACTTTAAAAATAATAATAAATGTTAGCAAAGTTAATTAAATTAATTGTTAAACAATAATAATAAAAAGTTAGTCAAGTTAATTAAATTAATTAATTAACAACAATAATAAAAAGTTAGCCAAGTTAATTAAATTAATTAATTAACAACAGTAAAAAGTTAGCCAAGTTAATTAAATTAATTAATTAACAACAATAATAAAAAGTTAGCCAAATTAATTAAATTAATTAATTAACAACAATAATAAAAAGCTAGCCAAGTTAATTAAATTAATTAACAACAATAAATAAAAAGTTAGCCAAATTAATTAAATTAATTAATTAACAACAATAATAAAAAGCTAGCCAAGTTAATTAAATTAATTAATTAACAACAATAATAAAAGTTAGCCAAGTTAATTAAATTAATTAATTAACAACAATAATAAAAGTTAATTAATTGTTAACAACAATTATAAAAGTTAGTAATAATGCAAAAATTAAAAGGTTAGTAACAATAATAGTATTAAAAGTTAGTTGTTAGTAAGTTAATAACAACAATAAGAAAAGGGGTTAGTAATAAACAAATAATAAACAAACAAGTAAAAATTAAAAGGGTTAGTAATTAATTCTGCAAGAATAAAATACAAAGTTAGTAACCAAAGTGAAAGAAATTAAAAAGATGAAGGATTAAATGAGAGTTGTACCCTTGATTTTAAATTCTGAATTCTGAGAAATGGAAACAGAGGGCGCGCGACGGGGGGAAGAAGATGGCTTAATCGTCAAAATGAAAAGTTTTGAGATTTTCTGAGGAAAGGAAGGAGAGCTAGGGACTAAGGCTGTAATTTTTTCTATTTTAAAAACGGAGCTCTAAGCTTTTCTTTCTATTTTTCTCTGTGTTTAGCACAAAATTTGGGGGGCTATTTATAGAGGAAGTTTAGCTGAACTGTTGATGGATAAATTAATAAAAAATTTCAAACTTATCTCTTAAATTGGTAAAATGACAATTTTAGTCCTTTACGTCTCTCAGCCTCAGGATAAGTTCCTGAAGCTTCTGATTTTGACAATTTTGTCGTTTTCTGTCAATTTGAGCCAAAAACGTCGGCAGGCTCAAAATTTTATGTGACAAACTACCAAATGCTCCTGGAACTTTTAGAATTTGTCAATTTTTTCCGAAACTTCTCAATTTTGTCATTTTTACCTCAAACTTTTAATTTTTTGTCATTTTTTTCATGAAATTTTATTTTATTTCAAACATACACATATTCACACATATATCATTTTAAATCAAATTTTCACAAAACAAAAATATATTTTAAACTAATTAATTTTTTTTTTTAATAATAATAGTAATATATTTTTTTTTTTAAATTAATTTTTTTTAATAAAATTTTTTTTCAAAATTTTAAAACACCCGGACGAAATTGGGTGTCAACAGCTGCCCCCCTTTGCATGCTTCATGGGACATGATGTATGCAAAGTCGTTACCAAATTTCGTCCGGCTTAGGTAGGCATTGAGAATGTTCTCGCCGCCCAAACAGTAAGGTTTAAGGAAAGGTCCTTAAAACCTCTAACGATAGGAAAGCTCCTATTGTTGTAAGATGGACTGATTGATTGATTATTTGTTTGAGGTTAAGGAAAGGTCCTTAGAACTTCTAACGATAGGAAAGCTCCTATCGTTGTAAGATGGACTGATGGATTGATTGTTTGTTTTAGGTTAAGGAAATGTCCTTAGAACCTCTAACGATAGGAAAGCTCCTATCGTTGTAAGATGGACTGATTGATTGATTATTTGTTTTCGAGGCAAAGGTTCCATCCTTAAAACCTCGGATTGATTGATTGATCTCGAGGCAAAGGTTCCATCCTTAAAACCCCGGATTGATTGATTGATGTCGAGGCAAAGGTTCCATCCTTAAAACCTCGAATTGATTGATTGATGTCGAGGCAAAGGTTCCATCCTTAAAACCTCGGATTGATAATTGATCTCGAGGCAAAGGTTCCATCCTTAAAACCCCGGATTGATTGATTGATCTCGAGGCAAAGGTTCTATTCTTAAAACCTCGGATTGATTGATTGATCTCGAGGCAAAGGTTCCATCCTTAAAACCCCGGATTGATTGATTGATCTCGAGGCAAAGGTTCTATCCTTAAAACCTCGGATTAATTGATTGATCTCGAGGCAAAGGTTCTATCCTTAAAACCTCGAATTGATTGATTGATGTCGAGGCAAAGGTTCCATCCTTAAAACCTCGGATTGATAATTGATCTCGAGGCAAAGGTTCCATCCTTAAAACCCCGGATTGATTGATTGATCTCGAGGCAAAGGTTCTATCCTTAAAACCTCGGATTGATTGATTGATCTCGAGGCAAAGGTTCTATCCTTAAAACCTCGAATTGATTGATTGATGTCGAGGCAAAGGTTTCATCCTTAAAACCTCGGATTGATAATTGATCTCGAGGCAAAGGTTCCATCCTTAAAACCCCGGATTGATTGATTGATCTCGAGGCAAAGGTTCTATCCTTAAAACATCGGATTGATTGATTGATCTCGAGGCAAAGGTTCCATCCTTAAAACCCCGGATTGATTGTTTTCGAGGCAAAGGTTCCATCCTTACAACCCCGATAAAAATTGATTGTTTTCGAGGCAAAGGTTCCATCCTTAAAACCCCGATGATGAAAATTGATTTTTTTCGAGGCAAAGGTTCCATCCTTAAAACCCCGATGATGAAAATTGATTATTTTCGAGGCAAAGGTTCCATCCTTACAACCCCGATGAAAATTGATTGTTTTCGAGGCAAAGGTTCCATCCTTAAAACCCCGATGATGAAAATTGATTTTTTTTTTTTCGAGGCAAAAAGTTCTATCCTTAAAACCCCGATGAAAATTGATTGTTTTCGAGGCAAAGGTTCCATCCTTACAACCCCGATAAAAATTGATTGTTTTTGAGGCAAAGGTTCCATCCTTAAAACCCCGATGATGAAAATTGATTTTTTTTCGAGGCAAAGGTTCCATCCTTAAAACCCCGATGATGAAAATTGATTATTTTCGAGGCAAAGGTTCCATCCTTACAACCCCGATGAAAATTGATTGTTTTCGAGGCAAAGGTTCCATCCTTAAAACCCCGATGATGAAAATTGATTTTTTTCGAGGTAAAGGTTCCATCCTTAAAACCCCGATGAAAATTGATTGTTTTCGAGGCAAAGGTTCCATCCTTAAAACCCCGATGATGAAAATTGATTATTTTCGAGGCAAAGGTTCCATCCTTACAACCCCGATGAAAATTGATTGTTTTCGAGGCAAAGGTTCCATCCTTAAAACCTTGATGATGAAAATTGATTTTTTTTTTTTTTTTTTTGAGGCAAAAAGTTCCATCCTTAAAACCCCGATGAAAATTGATTGTTTTCGAGGCAAAGGTTCCATCCTTACAACCCCGATAAAAATTGATTGTTTTTGAGGCAAAGGTTCCATCCTTAAAACCCCGATGATGAAAATTGATTTTTTTCGAGGCAAAGGTTCCATCCTTAAAACCCCGATGATGAAAATTGATTATTTTCGAGGCAAAGGTTCCATCCTTACAACCCCGATGAAAATTGATTGTTTTCGAGGAAAAGGTTCCATCCTTAAAACCCCGATGATGAAAATTGATTTTTTTCGAGGTAAAGGTTCCATCCTTAAAACCCCGATGAAAATTGATTATTTTCGAGGCAAAGGTTCCATCCTTACAACCCCGATGAAAATTGATTGTTTTCGAGGCAAAGGTTCCATCCTTAAAACCCCGATGATGAAAATTGATTTTTTTCGAGGTAAAGGTTCCATCCTTAAAACCCCGATGAAAATTGATTGTTTTCGAGGCAAAGGTTCCATCCTTAAAACCCCGATGATGAAAATTGATTTTGAAACTAAGGAGCTTTCCTTAGGACCTCGAGCGAAATTTATATGAAAGCAATTGAAATTGGAATAATTTTCTTCGAAAGTGTGAATTTTCATAATAGGCGAGCGCAAAGAATTAGGCTTCGATAAAACGAGTGAATCTTGATGACGACAATAACACTGACAAATTATGTAAAGGGAACGGATGTTTGGAATCAATATTCAAGGTTCATCTAATATTTTCTTCAGTAAATATAGATTCCCTTGTGAGATATGTCATCCGAATAAGGTTAAAGCTTAACTACCCCAAAATGTTATGCCTAGTAGACCTAATAGGATGCGTCTCAAGAGTAACAAAAATTACTCTTTACTCAGCCATTCCAACCTAAAGGCATTGTCGCATGGTTTTAATATCAGCATGGACGAAACTATCTTATAAGATAACGAAATTCCCTGAAAAGAAAAACTGAAATACGAAAGAAAATGCTGATAATAAAACTAAAGGACAAGAAAAACGGATCAGATCGCTTCTTTCTTCCACAATACTTCAACAGGGTGAGTAGAGGACCATTATGGGAGTGAACTGGTCGGGAAAGACTGTCGTGTCCAGTCTATCTGAATCATTGCTGGATCTGGTTCAGGAACAAAAGCTTGTATTTTATCTAGCAATTCTTCAGCAGTTGTTGCGGATATTATGATTCGCCGTGCCACTCTTGATATGAAATTCTTCTGCATAGCATAATCCATAAAAGCTATCAGACCTGTAAAGAAATTGTTAACATTTAAAAGCCCAATGGGTTTCTTATGCAAATTAAGTTGGGCCATGGAAGCAATTTGAAAGACTTCTCCCAATGTGCCAAAACCACCTGGTAGAGCGATAAAAGCATCAGCATTTAAAAGCATTTGTAACACACGCTCTTGCAAATTTTTAACCACTAATTCTTCTCCAATCGTGCCCCCAGAAATAAATTTCAGAGGTCCAGGGATAATGCCCAGAACTTGACTTCCTCCTAGAGATACTGCTGATGCTACACCTCCCATTAATCCGACACTACCTCCTCCATAAACTAAATGTATTTTTCGCTCAGCTAATACTCTACCCAAATGGTTGGCTGCTTTTAAATACTCTTCATCTTTTCCAGGAAAAGCTCCAGAAAATACACAAATACTTCGGGATTTACGAGTTGGGGTTTTCTCCATTCCTATCCTTACCCTTGTGAGAAAAGAGGATATATTTATAGAGATGAAGAGATAAGGCAATAATTTTATTTTCAAGAATGGATACATTATTGCCAGCTATTCACAGTAGTCACGAGTATGACTTTGGTCAGGTATGGGTACATTATCGTTAAAAGAGGAGGAAAATTTTTAAAATAGCTGCTAGCATGTACAGTAGTCACTATTGTAGCTTACGTCAGGAGTAGGTACGTGATTGTTGGAAGAGAAGGAAAATTTTAAAAAGTGGCAGCTATATACAGTAATCATAACTGTATCTCATGTCAGGAGTGGGTACATTATTGGGAGGATAATTTCAAAAGCGACAGCTAGCATGTACAGTAATCGTGACTTTGGTTCACGTCAGGAGTGAATACATTATTACCAAAAGGGGAGGAAAATTTCAAAAGCGACAGCTAGCATGTACAGTAATCGTGACTTTGGTTCACGTCAGGAGTGGATACATTATTACCAAAAGGGGAGGAAAATTTCAAAAGCGACAGCTAGCATGTACAGTAATCGTGACTTTGATCCTCGTCTTCCACTGGCTTCGCGTCCAGTAATGGCTTTAATGCTTTCTATGAATCGGTGATTTGCATCTCATCTAGCTTTCTCACAAACTGGCAAACAGGGTCGTTTAGGGTCAGATTCCCAAGACTGTAACGATCTCGTTCTTTTTGGAAAATTATCCATAATCCAACAACCTCAAATTGCACTATTCCGCAAGAATGCGCTTCAAGAACCTCTCGAATATCTTCTAGAGATTCCTTACGCAAGCCATTCTTAATGAATCTTATTCTATCATTACGATTTCTGGTGATCACTCCTGGAGAACGACATTTATTGCCGCAAATCCACCATCCACAATTATGACAAACGCCTAGCCTTTTTGCTCTTCTTTTTTTGGCATAAGTGCTTTTACCAAAGCCGGGCATACGGGGAAAGAACGCTTCTGGAACTTCACCAGCTGAACGAACCTTAGCTTCAATTAGCCACCGCACATTATCAGGAATGCCTTTGTGCATAAATACTCTGAATCGTTCACATCTAGCTTGATAAAGCTTTTTAAGAACATTTATTGGGAAGGAAGGAAAATACTTTCGTAGGGCGGAAAGAGAAGACTCCATTGATGAAGGAGGCAAAGAAAGAAATTAGTGATTGTAGGAAACGAAAATAACTAACACATATTTATAGTGATGAAAGGGATAATGCGTTAATTACACTTACAGAAGCAAGTACATTATTGTCAAAAGAAAAGACAAATGACAGCTTATATGTACAGCAATCATGACTGTGGCTCTCATCTTCCACTGATTTATATCTAGTAATGGCTTCAATGCCTTCTATGAATCGAGGACTTGCTTCCTATCCAGTTTTCTTACAAGCTGGCAGACAGGGTCGTTTACAGTCACATTCCCAAGACTGTAACGGTCTCGTTCTTTATGGTAAGTCCTCCACAATTTGACAATTTGACCTTGCACTTTTCCACAAGAATGCGTTTCAAGAGTCTCTCGGATATCTTCCAGAGATTCCTTACGCAGGCCATTCTTAATGAATTTTCTTTTATCTTCACGATTTGTGGAGATGTATCCTAAAGAGCGACATTTAGTATTACAATTCCATCGCCCACATTTATAACACACGCCTAGTCTCTTTGCTCTTCGCCTTTTGGCATAACGGCTTTTACCTAAACCGGGCATGCGGGGCATAAATGCATCTGGAACTTCACCCGCCAGACGGACCTTAGCTTCAATTATCCACTGCACATTATCGGGAATGCCTTTGCGTGTAAAAACTCTGATTCTTTCACATCTAGCAAGGTAGATCTTTTTAAGGACTTTTATTGGAAGGGAAGGAAAGTATTTTCGCAGTGCAGAAAGAGTAGAATCCATTGATGAGAGAAGAATTTGAGAGATGATGGAAAGGAATTAGTTATTGAAGGAAACTTAGATAACCGACTGGAAGAACATGCATTTATAGCGATGAAATGGATAACGTGTCGATTACACTTACGGGAGCAAATACATTATTAAAAGAAAAATGTAAAATTTTAAATATGATAAATTGTATGTACAGTGATTGTGACTGTGGCTCACATCTTCCACTGGTTTTACGTCCAGTAACGGGATTAATGGCTTCTATGAGTCGAGGATTTGCTTCCCATCCAGTTTTCTTACAAGCTGACAAATAGGGTCGTTTAACGTCAGATTCCCGGGACTGTATCGTTCTCGTTCTTCATGAAAAATGCTCCACAAACCAAGTAGTTCACGTTGCACAGATCCACAAGAATGCGTCTCAAGAGTCAATTGGATATCATCCAACGAGTCTTTACTCAAGCCATTCTTAATGAATCGTATTTTATCTTCTCGATTATCAGAGATCATCCCTAAAGAACGACATTTAGTATTACAAGTCCACCGTCCACATTTATGGCAGACTTGTAACCTTTTTGCTCTTCGCTTTTTGGCATAAGAGCTTTTGCCTATACCAGGCATGTGAGACACAAATGCCTCTGGGATTTCACCTGCTAGACGAACCTTGGCTTCGATTAACCACCGCACATCTTCAGGGATTCCTTTGTGCATCAGAACTCTTAATCGTTCACAGCGAACTTGGTAGATCTTTTTGAGGATGTTCATTGGGAGAGAAGGGAAATACTTTCGCAAGGCGGAAAAAGTAGGATCCATTTTCTAGGAGGAAGTAAAAGAAAGAAGGGGTGAAGGAATCAGTTATTATGGGCAACTGAGAGAACCGACTTGAGAGTCACGGAGTACCGTATCCGCCGTTTAACCGGAAAAGTAGATCCTACTTCATTTTGATAGATATTTTTTTTTTTATCCGTTGATCCAGTCCTCGATTATTGAATCCATTGTCCGCTTTTGACAAAGTTTCAACGACAATATTTCTTGATGTCTGCCTTATCTTTGACCACAGCTATCTCTTATCTTGGATGCTGCTAAGCTGGCATCAATCCTGTCCTTTCAGGTGTAGCCTCGATTATTGAATCAATTGCCAAGCTTTTGACAATATTGTCTACTTTATCCTTTTTGATATCTGCCTTATCCTTGGCTATAGCTATCTCTTATTTTGGATACTACTAGCTGATGTCAATCCTGTCCTTCCAGGTGTAGTCTCGATTATTGAATCAATTGCCAGGCTTTTGACATATTGTCTACCTTATCCTTGAATTCCTGATGCGGGTTGGTCCCGCATATTAGCTGTGTATCCAGTGATAGATTGGTAAGAGCTGATATTATTGAGATCTCAGCTTATACTGCTGTAACGGTGCGGTGGATGTGTTTCCCATTTGATTCCTATCGTGTAAAAATCATGCATGCATGATGTGAAATGCATGAATGCAAAGCATGTGTAATTGATGGTTCTTTTTTTTTTTTTTTTATTTATATTTATTTTTTTATTTTTTATTTTTTTTGGATTGATCTAGTTCTTCATATCTTTGCTTTACTGGATCCTCTTTATAATTGCCTTCTTGGACTATTATTGAATCTCTTTATGCTTTCCAGCTTTTGTTCACTGCCTCAAAAGCCCAACTCTTTTCAAAATCCCCTTTCTTTGACTTGTTCTTGAATTTTGGCCTCAATTTCTTTAAAGTTGGCCCGCCTCATAATTTATATCTCTTTCGGGTACTCATCCATTGTCATGGATTTGATACCATCAAAGGCTTTACTTTCAATGTCTGCTTTGCCCATTTTCTTCTGGTCGTGCGGACACTTGTTTACCCCCATGTTACAGTCCGAATGATTGCTCTTCCTTAGACTCAGGTTCTGATCCATAAGACTTGCCCCCTTGTCTATTGAGCTTCTTTCTTGGCAGTACTTTTCTTGCGCTTAGTAGAAACTACTTTGCCCCCTTGATTATGGTGTTTATGTGGAAAGAGATATCATCTCGCCTTTGATTTAACAGAAGGTTGAGGATTTCTAGACCTTTGTGATGGCACTTGATCGTAAATTTCTCTTACAAGAACCACATCTTATTAAAGAAAGACTCAAGCTATCTCCTTACTTTTAAGTCTACATACATTAATGAATAATGGTTTGGCCTTAAAGAAAAACTTTCATCAATTTTCAAAGCTTGACAAAGTAATTTACGGTCTTTGTTTTCAATTAAAATGTCCTGCCATTCTTCCCTTTCCAACTCGAAGACATAAACTGTGCAAGGCAATAAGGTAGAAACATGATTCACAATAATAGCCTTTTAACTGAATGAGGATGATATCGAGAGGTAAATGTTAGGTGTGAGGAAAGTTAAGTTTGAATGTTTTTTTTTTTTTGTGGCAGTCTTTTAGCTGAATGAGAATGATATTAAGAGGTAAATATTAGGTCTGAATAAAGTTAAATTTGAGTGGTGTGAAAGAAGGGTCTTTTAATACTACTCGTGAGCAAATTTGATTATGGTGAAAAACTCAATAGTGATGACCTCAAACTTGCCACTCTTTCCAGAAAGTTAGACCTCATCTGTTGCCCCCCAACTATTGTGATCTTTATGCATGCTTGGTTTGAGGGTTGCTTTTGTGTTCTAAACCGCCTTTGCAAGTTTTCAGTCTAGAATCCATAGCTCACTTTTTTTTTTTTTTTTTTTTTTCTAGTTTGAGCCCTTTTTCCTCTTTTTTTTTTTTTTGTTTTTTTGTTTTTTTGTGTGAGCTATGGTGATAACATACTTGATAACTCTCTTGAAGTGAGATGACTCAAGTGGCCTTGCTTGCTCGTGCTTGTTCTCAGTTCTTTTTGGTTTTGAATTTTCCCTTGTTGGCTTTTTGGTGGAAGGGATGAACTTTTTCCTTTTCGGAGTTTTTGTTACAGAGAACCGAGATCATAGCCTTCTTGAAATGAGATGATTCAAGTGGCCTTACTTGCTTGTGTTTGCTCTCAGTCTCGCTTTTTTTGGTTTTGAATTTTCCCTTGTTGGCTTTTTGATGGAAGGGATGAACTTTTTCCCTTTTTTTTTTTTGGAGTTTGTGTTATGGAGAACCGAGATCATAGCCTTCTTGAAGTAAGATGACTCAAGTGGCTTTATTTGCTTCTCAGTCTCTTTTTTTTTTTGGATTTTTTTTTTTCTTGTTTGGATTTTCTCTTTAATGGCTTTTGATGGAAGGGAGGAACTTCTTTCCTTTGTTGGAATTTGTGTTGTGGAAAACTGAGAATTTTTTTTTTGTATTGAGCATTTGTGAGAATTGGGAGGCCACTGAAGTCATTTAATATGAGAGCTAACTTCTTTGGAAGTTAATCCCGGACTCCTTGCAAGGATGTTGATAACCACTGTGAATTCTTTTTTAGGGTTGAGGTGCAACATTTGGAATCCTTCTTACTAGATTTGGTAGCACTTTGAAGATCATTACTATCAAATCTCCCTTAACTTTTATTTTCACCCACGAGTAGTATTGTTTACAAAGTAAAGTGTGATGGTAATAATGGATAGTATAATGGCAAAGAGTGAGAGATAGATGTAAGAAAAATGAAATTTTTGGTAGAAAGTGGTAGAATATGTGGATGTAAAAATGAAATTTTAGTAAAAAGTGGTAGAATGCACACATTACATCTTTTTGTTGTACCAAGAAAAAGAATACCAGGTGCCCATTTAACAAAGACTACACCCTAGATTCTGGACTAAATCTAGGAGATTTTTACTATTAGATTACTTTGGCAAGCTATCAAAGATACAAGTTTATTCAAAGGATTCCTTGTCATTCAAAAATGTGTGCGAACTGTTAGGTCAGATCTGACTTGGAGGCCTTCCAAAGTCAATGTAATTCTAGCTCGAAATCTTCACTTTTCAATTATCAATCACATCGGGCCTAGCAACTTGGACTTGGTTTTGCTTGATGAGGCGGCAATGGATTGTGAGTGACGTTTGGTTCATCGGAAAAGTCCAACCACTTTGACTCTATTAATTGTTGAACTATACGCTTCAATGCCATGCAGTTTTCCAAGGCATGGCCTGGAACGCCATCATGATATGGGCAGGTAATGTTAGGGTCATACCACCTTGGATATGGGGGTTTGAATGGCTTTGTAGGAATTGGACGGATAAATTGTCTTTCGATGAGTTTTGGGTATAACTCAGTATAAGTCATGGAAATTGGTGTGAAAACTTCTCTTGGTCTTGGTGCAGGTACTGGAGGAGTAGGAGCAGGTGGCCATGACTGATTAGGTCTGTTAAAAGGATAATTGTTGGGCCTATTGGAAGGATAATCATTGGGCCTATTTGGAGGATAATTATTGGGCCTATTCAGAGGATAATCATTGGGCCTATTTGGAAGGTAATTATCGGGCCCATTGGCAAAATAGGATAGGCGAGGTCCGATAGCCACCGTATCCACGAGGGGAATCCTTCTTCCGCGTCCTATTTGTTGTACTTCGTCATCTTTTCTTCTGGATGGTCCTCCTCTTTTCATAGGATCACTAAAGGACTCAGCAATCTTCCCAGTCCTAATCCCATGCTCGATCCTTTCTCCGGACATGACAACATCGGAGAAATTAGTTGTCGAATTGCCAATGAGTTTGTCATAATATGGGTATTTCAGTGTCTGGACAAACAAAGTGACCATTTCTTTTTCTGTCATGGGTGGCTGAACTTGTGCAGCTAAGTCCCTCCACCGTTGGGCATATTCCTTGAAAGTTTCTGGCTTTTTCTTCTCCATGTTTTGGAGAGTTTGGCGATCCGGAGCCAAGTCCATAACATGTTTATAGTTGCCGATGAAGGCCTGAGCAAGGTCATTCCAAGTTTTGATGTTTCTTGGTCCTTGACTTAGATACCACTGCAATGCTGATTTTGTGAGACTTTCCTGAAAAAGTGCAATCCACACCTTTTCATCTTTTGTGAGTGGTTGTAGTCTCCTTAGGAACAGTGTGATGTGAGTGATGGGATCACTCGTTCCATCGTATTTTACGAAATCCGGTACTTTAAAGTCCGAAGGGATTATGACGTCTGGCACTAAGCAGAGGTCATCCACTGAGAGAGATCCGAATATATTACCTCCTTCAATGGCTCGCAGTCTCTTCTCTATTGTTTCGAGTTTTTGAGATTCTCCTTCTTCCTTTGGTGGTGTCTTCTTCTCTTCATACACAGTGTCTTGTTTCAAGTGAACACTAGCAGACTGTCCTGGTTCCTGAAACAGGTTTTCTTGGACTGAGACTCGTTGTGGGGTGAATCCCAGAGTATAAATGGGATCTTGTGCTTCTTTGATGGGAACTTGAGTTGCTTTCCCTTTGATTATTTCCATCAATTGTCTCATTTGTTCTGCCATACTTTCAATCTTGGACTCTATATCTATGAGACGTCCTTCAGTTTGTTCTGCCATTAGTCTTGTTTGGAGCCGAGTTGAATATCGGTGTTGAGGTCCAATTTTACCTTTTTAAAGGAATATTTATTTTATTAGATTCTATGCGTATATGATTGATGTGATGGATGCATGCAATGAGATTATGTTTTTATCAAAATTTATATGCACGTGATTGATGTAATGGAATGCATGCAATGAGATTATTTTTATCAGATTTTATATGCGTGTGATTGATGTAATGGATGCATGCAATGAGATTATTTTTATCATACTTTATATGCACGTGATTAATGTAATGGAATGCATGCAATGAGATTATTTTTATCAGATTTTATATGCATGTGATTAATGTAATGGAATGCATGCAATGAGATTATTTTTATCAGATTTTATATGCGTGTGATTGATGTAATGGAATGCATGCAATGAGATTATTTTTATCATACTTTATATGCACGTGATTAATGTAATGGAATGCATGCAATGAGTGAGTTTGCTTATCCATTATCGTAGAACTTCAAAACTTTTAGTTGTCATTATAAAGACCAAAAAGTTAGCATAATTTGATACGTGGTTTTGATGCATGAGGAATAATTGCACAAGAAAGATAAGGTTATTAATAAGTTAAATAGCAATTAACAACTCATGAAGTATTATGGAAAAATGAATTAAAACCATAAATATAAGACACGAAGAAAATAAAAGTGTAGAGCAACAACATAGCATAACAAGGACGTGCTTATGGCGTTGGTAAAATGGTAGAAATTTTATGGTCAGTTCTATGGTTAAGTGGGGAGTTCTATATGCATAAGGTAGCTTATCAAAAAGGCAAGGGATAGTTCCCGAATCCCGTCACTAAATCATAGTGACGGCCCGATTCCTTACCCTCTAGGGTTAATGTAAGGAATGGATTAATTCGAGTCGTAGCTTTTCGTGGGCCCATGCAGAGACTAACCGTCTCAGAAGGCAATACACTACTTTGCTACTTTGAAACCGGTGAAGGCTTGGAGACCGTGGCCTCACAAGGACAGCAACACCAATTCCGCTTAGAAAGAATCGTGTTTGATTTAAGGAAGCTCGGGTATAGAGCTTCATATTGTGAATGCATTATGCATGTTTAGAATAAGTAAATATAACATATAAATCCACATAATAAGCAAAGTAAATCAAAACAAATCAACTTTAGGCTCGACTCACTAACGTGGAGTCCCCAGTGGAGTCGCCAAGCTGTGGCAACGTCGGGTTTTCGGGAGTCGCCACCAATCAGTTTTCTTAGGTCGATTGGTCACCTTAAAATTGGTCTGCGAGAGTTCGGGGATCGGGAGTACGGTTACGTTAAAACAACTTTGTTAAAACGCCCAAAAATTGGCACCTTAGTTGATTTTAATTTTGTTTTGCTTTGCTTTTAAATAATTCTCAGTTAATTTTCAAAATTAGAAATTTTAACTGGATTAGTCGAAATGTGGATTTTTAAATTAATTAATTTGTATGAAATTTTATACTTCCGAACCATGGACTCTGCCGAGTCATTTGGACACGGAAGATTTTGATTCCGAACCATGGACTCTGCCGAGTCATTTGGACACGGAATTTGGTGAAATTTTAAACAATTTTATTTAATTTATTTATTTTAAAAAGTTTGATATTTTCCAAACCGTAGATCCTGCCGGATCATCCGGATATGGAAATTAAATTTAATTTATTGTTAGTTATATAATTATTAATTTTATGGAATTAATTATTAGTTTAATTACTAATTCGTAATTCTTTTTGTTATAGAATTTTTAGATAAAAAATTTTATTTTTTATTTTATTTTCTTTTCTTTTTCTTGTCTTTCTTATCTTTTTCTTATCTTGTTTTAGTTTTCTTTTTGTTTTCTTGTTTAATGAAAAATATTTATTATTTTAGTGGATTTAAAAGTTATATTTTAAATAAATCAGTAAAATATAAAGTCTTAATTTTCATGTATTTTTTTTAAACAGGTTTTATTTTTATTTTTTATTATTTTTACTGGATAAAAATAACTATTAAAATTAATTTTAACTTTTTGTTATCTTTAAAGAATTAAAAACATGTATATAAAAATAAAAATAATTGGCTTTTTTTTAAAAATGATTTTTATTAGCCTTAATAATTAATTACAAAATAATCTTCTTTTAATTTTCATTTATTTATTAATTAGTAAAGGGTAAAGGTGAATTAAATAAAAAAATTATATAAAGAAAAAAAAATTAATAATAATAAAGTGGGGCTTTTTGGCCATCCACTTTAAAAATAATAATAAATGTTAGCAAAGTTAATTAAATTAATTGTTAAACAATAATAATAAAAAGTTAGTCAAGTTAATTAAATTAATTAATTAACAACAATAATAAAAAGTTAGCCAAGTTAATTAAATTAATTAATTAACAACAGTAAAAAGTTAGCCAAGTTAATTAAATTAATTAATTAACAACAATAATAAAAAGTTAGCCAAATTAATTAAATTAATTAATTAACAACAATAATAAAAAGCTAGCCAAGTTAATTAAATTAATTAACAACAATAAATAAAAAGTTAGCCAAATTAATTAAATTAATTAATTAACAACAATAATAAAAAGCTAGCCAAGTTAATTAAATTAATTAATTAACAACAATAATAAAAGTTAGCCAAGTTAATTAAATTAATTAATTAACAACAATAATAAAAGTTAATTAATTGTTAACAACAATTATAAAAGTTAGTAATAATGCAAAAATTAAAAGGTTAGTAACAATAATAGTATTAAAAGTTAGTTGTTAGTAAGTTAATAACAACAATAAGAAAAGGGGTTAGTAATAAACAAATAATAAACAAACAAGTAAAAATTAAAAGGGTTAGTAATTAATTCTGCAAGAATAAAATACAAAGTTAGTAACCAAAGTGAAAGAAATTAAAAAGATGAAGGATTAAATGAGAGTTGTACCCTTGATTTTAAATTCTGAATTCTGAGAAATGGAAACAGAGGGCGCGCGACGGGGGGAAGAAGATGGCTTAATCGTCAAAATGAAAAGTTTTGAGATTTTCTGAGGAAAGGAAGGAGAGCTAGGGACTAAGGCTGTAATTTTTTCTATTTTAAAAACGGAGCTCTAAGCTTTTCTTTCTATTTTTCTCTGTGTTTAGCACAAAATTTGGGGGGCTATTTATAGAGGAAGTTTAGCTGAACTGTTGATGGATAAATTAATAAAAAATTTCAAACTTATCTCTTAAATTGGTAAAATGACAATTTTAGTCCTTTACGTCTCTCAGCCTCAGGATAAGTTCCTGAAGCTTCTGATTTTGACAATTTTGTCGTTTTCTGTCAATTTGAGCCAAAAACGTCGGCAGGCTCAAAATTTTATGTGACAAACTACCAAATGCTCCTGGAACTTTTAGAATTTGTCAATTTTTTCCGAAACTTCTCAATTTTGTCATTTTTACCTCAAACTTTTAATTTTTTGTCATTTTTTTCATGAAATTTTATTTTATTTCAAACATACACATATTCACACATATATCATTTTAAATCAAATTTTCACAAAACAAAAATATATTTTAAACTAATTAATTTTTTTTTTTAATAATAATAGTAATATATTTTTTTTTTTAAATTAATTTTTTTTAATAAAATTTTTTTTCAAAATTTTAAAACACCCGGACGAAATTGGGTGTCAACAATATAGAAACACCTTGATTCCTAGATAAACATAATAAGAAAAAAAAACTACGATCTTTATTGCTAGTTTTATTAAATAATTTATAATTTTTTTCTTTTAAACACCATAATGTTTAAAACCTTTAGTCAAGGAAATTAATAATCCTAAAATACCATTAATAAATAAAAAAAATATACAAATATAACGTTATAACATAATGACAATTGGCCCATTAATTCCAATTAGAGGGATTTAGTAGTTACTATAACAGGATTAGAAAAAAGTGGCAGCGAATCTTAAAAGTAAAAATAACTTTTTTAATTGGAGGCAAACAAAAAATTGAAATGTAAAAGTAAGAAATAAGTGTAGATGATGAAAAGTAAGTAGAAATTAAACCATAAGAAAAAAAATCATTGAAAAAGTAAGTTAAAAGAACTATATATAAAAGTATTTTATGTCATTTAAATAATACAATTGATGAAGCAATTTATTTATTAAGGAGAAATCTTACACAACAACTAAAAGTTAGAGCCTCAAAATATAATTAATTCATTGGTTATAACCTTCAATATGAACTTTAGGGGTAATTGTAAGTTTATTGAAACATCACCTGATTTAAGAGGTTTCCAAAACTGAAGTGTATAAGTGTAATTTTGATTAAATCTCAGAGATATTTCGTAATTTTGCAAAAACTTCACTTACTTTGTTTCTGGTATATATTATTTCAAAGCAAAGAGACAAATAACAACACTTTGAACAGTCCGCATCCTTATTTGGAAAAGGGGATTTCAAGCACTAAACAACAAGTCAACAACCTAGCAAGTAACAAGAGACGAAACCAGATCCCTGAAGAACAAGATAAAGTGTGCAAGAACGAGAAATGTCCGCTCTAATGGGCGCCGAGCGGGGCAAGTTTCAAAAAACTTTCCCATTTTTTATATTAGTTCTAATTTTTTTTTATTTCTCTAAATAAATTTTATTTAGAATGAAAAGTTGGTGTACAACACTGACTTCCAATGACACTTTTAATTTTAAAACTTGTCATACTTGTTTTTTTTTCTCGCGAAACATACTTTCTGTTTGATGTTTATAACTTTTCACTTTTTCAAATATTTCTTAAAATTTTGCATTTGTGTAAATAGTTATTCCTAAAGCTCTTGCTTCTCTACATGAATTTTAAAACTTTTTAACTGTACAAATAATAAGTCTTAAAATTTGTTTATTTTTCTATATCAACTTTTTGAAATTACTATAATTTAAAATGTTTAGTACCTATCTCCTAATAAATTCAAACTGTCATATAATTTTTAAATATGTATCACTTTTTTTCTCTATAAGCTTTGTGATTTTTAAATAACTGTTTTTCAGTAAATTTAGAACTAAATGTTAACACATGAACAAAGTTTTAGAATTAACTTTAAAAAAGGAGAAAAAATTAGGACAAGAGGTAGAATTAAAAGTGTCATTTCCACCCCAGAGTTGTATACCAATTTTTGGTTAATAAATTTCCCTACTTTGGAATTCTTTTTAAAAGGGAAAAAATAACAAATAAACAACTACTTTTTTTGGCCAACTCAAATCAGCCACTAATGTTTTTTTTTTTTGCCAAATAAAGCACCAATATCATACAAATGGCCCAATCACGCACTTGGCTTTTGAAATGTTACAAATCTCCCCCATTATCTTTTTAAAATTAAAAAAATAGATCCACTTGGTTCTAAACAATCCAAATGTGCTACTTTCCCCAATTGCACAACACCATAACCACTTTCACCAATTATATTCTCTGGGAACAGTATGTTCGTTACTGCTTCAAGCTCTTTTCCAAGTGTACTATCTCCCCCTAGTGAAGATGAGATACCTCTTACCTAAGTTGCTGCTCCCAAATGATGTCTTGCCCATATTAGCACTCAACATCCCTCCACTCTCCTTGCTCAAGAACACCACTCGGCGCTCCACCTTTCTGATATCAACTTGATTCTCTGCTACAAACAGTGCCACATGATGGTGATCGACCGTTGATAAATAGTGGATGATCTTATTCAAGATTGTTGAAGTGGGGTACACATGGGTTTCAAGGCTGCTAAGGTTACGGCACGAGATGAGGCAAAACAAAAGGAGGAACAACGTAACCACTATTAGCAAGCTTAAGTAAATCCCAATTACCACCCACAAATGAAAGCCAAGGTCGATGTCAGCTTGGAGAAGCTAGTTTAAATATTCGATCCACAAACTTTAAATGTGTCGGGAGCAAAAGGAGAAAATCTAGGGACTAATTAAACTTGGTAGTCTATACTAAAATCCCGTTAGACTTAACGGTAAAAGTTAAAAAATTAGTTTATTCATTATTTCTTCCTTAGAAAAAAACAAGCACACACTGTTTGGGTTGCGCAGCCACCATAAACTATATTTTTGCATACATCGCACAAGTATTTTTGACGCAAAATATGATAAAAGAAAAAGAAAAAAAAGGTAGAGATATTGCACCCTAAACCTTTTAAGTATTTATGGTTACTTTGAAATTGTTTTCAATATAAATGTAATTATATTATACTAAATAAGTTCAATTTATTTTGAACAATTTAGGAATAGTTATGAAACAAAACTTGCCTTTTTTCTTTTATGTCACTATTGAAAGGTTTCAGAATTAGGGGTGAAAGAAGTTGGCCATAACCCGAAACCCGACCCTATTTATGGGTTAGGATCGGGTTGAAGATATGAATTAAGGGAATTCGGGGTCAACCCGAATCCAAACTGTTTTGAAATCCTGAAATCGGGTTGATTCGGTTATTACCCGAAACCACCCTAATCTAACCCGAAAAAAGGCCCAGTTCCCAATTCCCACCAGCCAACCAATATTAACATTCGGCTAGCCCAGCCCATTAAGTCCCAAATCGGCAAATCTCCAACCCCAATTGCAATTATCCGGTCCCAGGATCCTAGCAGCCAGCCAAACGAAATCCTGCGAGCTGACCAGCGACAGTGAGGCAGCAAGCGTCAAATGAAATCGCGCGACGGCGCGAGTGGACCAGCGATAGCGAGGCAACGAACGTCGAGTATCGATGCCGTCGACAAAGGGCCCGAGCAAGACTAGCGAGCTCCGCCTCCGCGACCGCCACAACGGCTGCAGTGCTGCTCGTCTTCTGTCAACGTCAGCCTCACTCCTCAACCCGTCACACGCGACTGCCGGACTCAGTTACGATGGACATGTGGTTGTCACGGACTCGCGGCGTGTTACTTTTGGCTTGGCCCTCTCTGTTACCGACATCCGACGGTACGTCTCTGTTGAGTGTTGATTTTCAATTACAAGTTAGGTTTAGGACAAATTATCCCAGAGAAGTTCTCCCTCAATTTCAGTAGCAACGTTTTGTTTGATGATTGATAAATATTAGCTTAGATTTAATTTGATTACTTGATTATTGAGAATTGAGAGTGATGGCCGAACGGAAGATAATATGGTGGAGATAATAGTAGTTTTCACTAGCCGGGTGTAAGATAATATTGGTTACAGAAAAGCTTTTTAAGCTGGGGACTGGGGAGTGCCCATCAACTCACTCTACGACTCATCCCCTTCGTTCAGTTACTCTATCATTGTCTTTTTTTTTTTTTACTTCGTTCACAGGTGATACATCATTATGTAGTTAAGAAACTAAAGGGGCAAGCATCCGGTTTTATACGACATTCTGTTGGGAGGTATAGACACACAAAACTGACCCAACTGATTTAACCTTCTGTATTTACATCTAACAGTGGGTAAAGCCATGCATTTGTAGAAAATTTCACCTGTGTCCTTAACCGTCAAGCCCCCAGCTGACGTTTGAAAAATGTAATTTAGCATCAACATTGCCCATTTGTTTTGTTTGATTAATTGCTTAGGTGTACTATTGAGTCTACCTATTTGTTTGTTTAATTGATTAAGGGCCTGTTTTCTAGAAGCAATAACCCAAAAATGATTTCGCGTTAATTCAAAAAGAAGGCGGGCTGGGGGGAAGTCGGGTGAAGCGCTTCTGGCCGGGTCAAGTAGCGGGTCGGACTGGGTTTAGGACTTATGCCTGACATTTACCCCCAATTGCCACTGTTCATACAGTAACCTAAGCAAGAGCTGAAAGCGAAACAAACAGCTTTTGTCGACGCGGAGGAGCAGAAACGTTTGGGGAAGATGATTGGCGGCCGAGAGATCCGACGATGAGCACTCGGGACTGATCTGTTTCTTTCCACGAACGACCGACACACTGGGAAGACGGCGGCACTGGAGTGGAGGCGGAGGAGTAGAGAAGGTTGGGATTTAAGGCCAATTTGCACCGAAATACGAAAAAAGAAGAAGCGAACTCGATTGAGAACTCACCGTCGGTGAGGGGAACGGCGATGTCAGCGCATATTGCAACCGGCGGGCAGAAGGACTTGCGACGGGAGACCAAAATTAGAGCGTCGTTGGCATGGCGGCACAGCAACGATGGCAGCATCGATGGCGGACGCGAGATGATTTTCCAGGTTGGGGAGGGGAACTGGTAGGTTAATCTAGAGTGGCAAATTTGTAATTATGCCATAAACCAATGACCCGCGTCCCAACCGTTTCTGCCCTAGCCCGCGTTTGATTTTGAATTATCACGTTAATTTTTTTACGCCATTTTAGTTGAAAAACAGGGCCTAAGTTAAATGCACTAGACGCTAGTTATTAAAATCCAGAATCTCGATCAAGGTAAACTTTATTTTATTTTTTATTATATTAATATGTAACATTTGGATTTATTAAGCACCTAATTTCTTTGTTTCATTTTTTCTTTTTTCCAAGAATTGGAGTCCATTCCATCCGCAACACCTATTGTTGACATTGCTTGATGGTTAGTTTATGTTTATGGTAATTACCTTAAATTGGTAGGTTTAAATTTAAATTGATTTCATACTTGTCAATTATTTTAATTACACTTGTATAATCTTCTACGGGTAAAATCCACCGAGGGTCACCTAGCTTATTTTTTTGTCCTAAACGGGTACCTTACCTTCAAATTGTCCTACTGAGGTACTTTATCTCTTATCGTGTGTCCTATTTAACTACTTTCCGTTAATTTTAGAGTTATATTTAACGGAAATTGCTTACGTGGCATTAAAAAAATTAAAATAAATCATAAAATAACACTTATGGTCCTTTAATTTTTTTCTATCAACAATTCTAAACCCTAACATTTAAAATCTAACTCATCCCCTTCCTAAACCAAATGCATGCACGCACACCGCCGCGAGCCGCCTCCATCCTCCCTCCTCCCCTCTCCGCCTCTGTTTCCCTCCTCTCCGCGACCCTCCTCTCCTCCGTCTCTCCCTCCGCCACAATCTCTTGGTTCCTCTCATCTCCTCTCCTCTCCATCTCACTTCTTCCTCTCCTCTCCGTCTCTCCCTCCGCCTCAATCTCTCTGTTCATCTTGCAAGAATCAACCGCTCAGCCCGTCGTTGCCGCTCGCGCTTACGAAACCGCCGTAGATAGAAGACGGCAGTGGCACCGCTGCCTCCTTCTCCACCTCCTTCGTCTTCGTCATCGTCTCCGATTTGGGTTCGAAGCTCAGCGGCCACTACATCGCCTTCGTCCTCGCGCCCGCCAGAGGCCTCCCAGGAGCACTTCCGAGCCTATTTAACGAGACCAGCAACGGCAACGCCAGCAACCATGTCGTTGCCGTCGAATTCGACACTATTCAGAGCATGGAGTTCGGTGATATTGATGACAATCATGCCGGGATTGACATTAATAGCTTGAAGTCGGAAGTTTCACAATCGGCGGCTTATTTCAATAATGGGACTAACCAGTTTAGGAAAATAAGCTTGTATTGCGGCCTGCCAATTCGAGTTTGGATTGAATACGATGGCTTGCAGAAGAGGATGAATGTTACTTTGGCTCCATTCCATCTTCCAAAACCTCAAAAACCGCTTCTCTCTCTGTCCAAAGATCTTTCTCCGTTTATTAAGGAAGAAATGTTTGTGGGTTTTTCGTCTGCAACTGGCACGGTAATGGTTGTTTATTATCTTCTGGGTTGGAGTTTTAGTCTTAATGGCATAGCTGAAGAGCTGCAATTTTCTCAGCTTCCCAATATCCCACGGATCGGACCCAAGAAAAGATCGAAACTTTTAACGATTGGGCTGCCTATAATCACCGTAAGTTTGGTTCTATTGGTAGCCTCCGAGGCTGGGATCGTCTACGTAATCAGAAGGAAGAGGAAATTTGCAGAGATTGTTGAAGACTGGGAGCTCGAATATGGCCCACATCGATTCAAATACAAAGACCTGTATATGGCAACAAACGGATTCAAAGACGAAGATCTGTTGGGTTCTGGTGGATTCGGGCGCGTCTATAGGGAGATCCTACGGAGTTCAAAAGCAGAGATCGCGGTGAAGAGAGTTTCCCATGAATCGAGGCAGGGGATGAAGCAATTTGTGGCCGAAATCACGAGTCTCGGCCGTCTCCGTCACCGGAATTTGGTTCCGCTTCTGGGTTATTGCAGGCGAAAAGGCGAGCTTCTCCTGGTTTACGAGTTCATGCCCAACGGGAGCCTTGACAAATTCATCTACGGCAACGACAGGCTTAGCGATTGATTCCTGCAAGATGAACAGAGAGATTGAGGCGGAGGGAGAGACGGAGGAGAGGAGAGGAAGAAGTGAGACGGAGAGGAGAGGAGATGAGAGGAACTAAGAGATTGTGACGGAGGGAGAGACGGAGGAGAAGAGAGGAGGGTGGCGGAGAGGAGGGAAACGGAGGCGGAGAGGGGAGGAGGGAGGATGGAGGTGGCTCACGGCGGTGTGCGTGCGTGCATTTGGTTTAGGAAGGGGATGAGTTAGATTTTAAATATTAGGGTTTAGAATTGTTGATAGAAAAAAATTAAAGGACCATAAGTGTTATTTTATGATTTATTTTAGTTTTTTTTATGCCACGTAAGCAATTTCCGTTAAATATAACTCTAAAATTAATGGAAAGTAGTTAAACAGGACACGTGACAAGAGGTAAGGTACCTCGGTAGGATAATTTGAAGGTAAGGTACTCGTTTAGGACAAAAAAATAAGCTAGGTGACCCCCGGTGGATTTTACCCAATCTTCTACTTATTTTACTAGCTTGCTACTAGTGGTGGCTACTGGCTGCTGTTGTTTCTGTGGCTTGTGGAGGATTAATGGATATTGGCTGCTGTTGTTGGTTTTTTCTTGGTGTTTGCTTGGTGCGGTTTAGTTTAAGCCGCTTTGTATTTGTGGTTTGTTACTTATGGACTTGTAGCTGTGGTTTGTTGCTTAAGGACTTGTAGTTGTGGTTGATTGGTTGTGAACTATTTTTTGTTTCTATTTGGCTTTGCTTGTTGCCATGCACTTGGCACTTGACACCTCATATGTTTCTAGCAAAGCTAATTGACTTAGAATTAGCTAATAACGATGTTGGCACTTGCAAATGTAATGTGTATGTGTTGGATTGTTGACTATTATGTGTTATGAAGTTGCATTTAGGTATAAAATGTGCATTTTTTTTTATACATTTTGTTTCGCATTTTTCAAGTGTCAAACCTAACCCAACCTGACCCGATCCATTTTTCCGGGTTCGGGTTGGGAGGTAAATTGGTTGGTTCAGGTTTTTAATTTCGGATGGATATCTTTGGTTGTTATTTTCGGGACCCGACCCTAACCCGAAAATTACACCCCTATTCAGAACAATGGCCTAGCCTATAGTTAGGTTACAATTGGTTTTTTTCAACATCGATACAAAAAAATTATCTTGCATTTAAAAAGATAAAAATAATAATAATTTAAATGATTTATTAATTATTAAAAAATTATTATACAAAAATGGAAAAGAAAATGATAATTAAGTTGTTCATCAGTTATCTAAAATATTTAGGAAGCTTAAATTTGTTAAAAGATAGTTACTTAGTGGTTTAAATTATAATTTTAAAATATAACACTATGAATTGCAAACAATTAAGGGGGAAGCAATTAAGCAGTAAGTGCAATATTAACTAAAGTGCAGGCCTTTGCCCCTTAAACGTTAACTCAAACTGATTAATCCTTCAAACTTTGCGATTTGGGACCCTTTCAGCTCATTTAAATGAGTCATGTGCTGTAATGAAGGAAGCTTTTGACAAAAAATGGCTATTTGCATTTTATGAGGATTGGAACAAAAAGAAAAGGGAAGAGGAAGGGACCATTTTCCCACTTAAACTCAAGCAAACAAAATAAAGAAGGCTGAGAATAGAGCTGTCCTACTAGAAGCCTCCAAAAATTCTCCCCGATGAGCACTGCTTCGATGAGTTCATCAAGATCTATTGTAAGGATGAGAATCATGATAAAGAACACCAATGTTGCAGTGTAATTTGATGGGAAAAGTTGGATGACAAAAAAATGTCAGAACATGAGATGAAGTTTTATGGTTGCCAGGATTATATTGATGTGACAAGTGTTTGATGTTCTTTTATTTTTATGGCTGTGGAGAGTGCATCATGGGCAAAGTAGGTATTTGAAAGGGAAAGAATTTGTTGGAGCCTAAAAATTTATCTGATGTTCTTTTGCTTTGATGTGTCCACTATCTTTCTCCATTTCTTAAGGATTTGCTGAAGTCTAAAAATTTTTCTGCTCCTATTAAACAAATTGGAATCCGGGTAGAGCAGCACTCCAATGCATATTCTTGGATAATCTCTTGTGTGCAATTCGAATGAGGATTGACATTTATAGAGAATTGAGGCTCAGGGATTCGTAAGTGCATATGGCAATATTTTAACAATATTATTATAGAGTATTTTATGAACTTGTTGTGCGTAAAATATATACTCTCTTCATCTCATAAAGGATAATGTAGTTAATTGAGCACATAGACTAAGGTGCGTGCAATTTATTTATTTATTTTCATTTTTTCCCTTGAAGCTAAAATTTTAAAAATTCTTTTTTTGGTTATATGTAATGAGAGTTTAAATGATGATTAAAAAAATCATTTTGGGGTTTATTTGTAGTGAGAGTTTTAATGAAGAATAAAAAAGAAAAGGTTTCATTTTGAGTTTTGTGTCATGAGAATTTAAATGAATGTAGTAAGATAAATTAGATGTTAAAAGCTTTCCAAATAAAATGTTTCACCATCTTTTAGGCAACTAAAAAAAATATGTTTTATCCTTTTTGGAGCAAGTAATTTATTGGATCCCATGATATGGAGTCTGACTTGTTGGTTTGATGGATTTATAAAATAACAATACTTGTTATTTCGTTGGATATATGGGTAGTTGATTGATTCATAAACATATGCATGCCCTTCATATACTTGTGGTTGTTCTCATTCCACTAATATATGTGGCTACTTTTGTATTTGGAAGTTGGAACAAGTTTGATGTTATAAAACATGTCAAGTTTCACAAGTTAATTGCAATTTTTAGCAGAAATTTATAATGCCAAAAACTTCAATGCAGAAATCTAATGCCACAATTTTCAACTTATCTCATCAAGGCATTTTTCGCTCACGGGAAAGGAAGTGTGACTTTTGGGATTGGATTGATGACTTATTCCCACAACAAAGACTACAATTTTTTAACAATGTATTAGGATGCAAGAAGTGGAACATAAAGCTTCTCTATCACTTGAATGGTCATGCTTCCATTTGCATGAGGGACAATAAATCGTGAAGTTTGGTTTTAAGTGGGAAAATGATTAAGTAGTCCCTCCTCTTCCATTTTCTCTTCATTTTGGTCCTCATAAAATGCAAATATTAATTTTTGTCAAAATCTTCCTGCACGTGACTCACTTAAATGTGCCAAAGGGGTAAAGGGCCTTTATTCCTATATGCATGCATTCACATATTTTATAAAATTAGTATTAAATTATATTTTATATTTATTAAAATATTTAGTTTAATTTTTTTTATTTTATGATAATATTTGTAATTTCCCAATAATGATTTTAAGGTTTTTAATTTCACATAATGTGAAAAATACATAAGGATTTTGCAAATGTTCAAACCAAACGAAGCACGAGATTGTAATGTGTTAAAAATTCCTCAATTATTACTCTCGGCTTTTAAAATCTAAATCAAATCCAAAGTGTGACATAAGCGAGCATTTAGTTTTCATTAGGAAAAGAGGACATTTCATGGCAACTGTTGATACCTAATTTTGTCCGAGCATTAACTTTTTGTTAAGTTTTAAACTAGGAAAATTAGTTTAGGAGCATTTTGATTTTTATAGGGGCAGTTTAGTCTTTTTAGGTAATTGTTGATTTTTAGAGTTTAAGTGGTCATCTAGGGCAGAAATAGGAGTTAATTTAATTTAGGTACTAATTTGGAGTCTTAAAAAGTGTTGTAGGGTCAATTTGGATAAAAATAAAAAGTTTGGGAGGAAACTGGGGATTTTTAGAAAGTTTCTAGGCAAAATTGAGAAGTTTGGGGCAAATATGTCAATTTAGAGAGTTTGAGCCAAATCTGGCGATTTTATGGAATTTCAGGAAAAATCTGGGGTTTTGCAAAGTTTTGGGCTAATCTGACGATCCGTGAAAGTTTTGGGTCAAATTGAAATTCATACAGAACTTAGGGCAGAATAGGCAGATTGAGAGTTTTATTGGACTGCAACTAGTAATTTTACCAGATTGCATCCTAATTGATTTAAACTTCTTCAAAATTTAATTTGGATGAAGTCTAAACTCTAAAAACAGTGTTAATCACGTTTTAAAGTCTGTTTAGTATAAATAGGGGTCCAGATTTCTAGAGAAGAGAGGAAAAAAAGAAAACCCTAAGCTTGGTTCGAAAAAAAGCGAAAAATGCACTCTGCAGCCCTTGATTCTTGGCTACACTTCCCAGAAACCCTAACCTCCCATCCTTGCCGCCGCAATCCCCTGGTCCTTCCCTCCTGTCGCGACCACCGTCGCGTCGCCCTCCACCGTCGGCCAGGCGCTCCCCTGCTCCCGCCGCCTCCAGCCACTCAGCCGCCGATTCCAGGAGTTCCTTCCGTCGCTGTTCGTGCCAAGCCGAAGGGAGCCCGCCGCGGCTTCCCTCCACTTCCCAAGCCTCCGACGTTTTCCGGTGGCCGTTCTCCTGCCCCTGAGGTCGCTACGCCCCACCGACCAAAGCCCAGGCCACCGATCCGTCTTCCATCGCCAGTGAACGAAGAATCGAAAAGGAACCCATTTTCCGACCCGCGATCCGATCCGGTTCCAACCCAATCAACATCCAGTTTGGGTAGAACCCATGTTTAGCCCTTCTGATTTTTTGTTTCGTTCCTATAAGTCACTAACTTCCTGTTTTGTTTCAGATTAGTCACTGACAGCAAGTTTATTTCTTTATTTTCCTTTTATTTGTTTCTTTCTTTGCTTTGTTTAACCACGCATTAGAATTAACCATTAAATTCACATAAAGATGTAACTTAGGATATTTATTTTTATTTTATCTCTTTGTTTTCTTTTATTACCTTTTAAGTGTTCTTAGAATAGCTTTCTTCTTATTTTTATCTTCATTTATATAATGCATATAAGAAAATCACACTTAGGAAATTTTATACCGCATGGGTCTGAAAAAACCCTAGGATGAATTTATGACGATAGTAAATTTTAAGATCCATATCCGGGTGGTTCGATTAAGATCCATGGTTTGGATTGATAATCAACTAAAATATTTAAAAGATAAATAAAGATAAATAATGATAGGTTAAGTTTTTAGGTTCCACATTCGGGTGATCCGATAGGATATATGGTTTGGAAATATCAAAATTTTATAAAATCAAATAAAATCAAATAGGAAGGTTTAGAAGTCCATATCCGGGTGGTTCGGTTAGAATCCATGGTTTGGATATTAACTGAAATTATTTAAAACAAGCAAAACAAAACTTAAAATCGAACTAAGGTACCAATTTTGGGCGCTAGAATAAAGTTATTTTAGCGTAACCGTACTCCCGAACCCCTTGAACTCTCGTAGATCATTTTTAGGTATCCAATCGACCTGGGTGAAACCGATTGGTAGCGACTCCCAAAAACACATTGCTAGAGCAACAGATCAAATACAAAGACAATATTAACGTCTTCCAGCGGCCGCATGTTTTTTGTTTTGGTTAGGAAAGGAGGACATTTCATGGCAACACGATCAAACACGAAGACAATATTAATGGCTTCTAGTGCTATTATTGCTCGGTCACTTGCTACCCCAAAAAGAATGTGGAAAGCAGCATTAGCACTGCCCTTATACTGCACTTCAGGGTGCCAACATTGGCTGGACTACTTGACCTCTTGTTGAGGATTTTCAGGGGACAATGGACTCACTACTAAAAACACCATGTTTTCCAACGGGCAAATTACCAACGGCCAGGGCATTGGTAATTTCCAACGCATAAAACCGTTGGTAAAAAAAATTGAAATTTACCAACGCATCAACGCGTTAGTAATTTACCAACGGTTAAACGCATTGGTAAATCAACCATTTTCCAACGGACAAATTACCAACGCGTGTGCACGTTGGTAAATTTACCGGCACGTGTGCGCGTTGGTAACTACAAATACGGGTGCGCGTTGGTAGCACGTTGGTAAGGCGCGTTGGTAATTATAATAATATATTATTATATTTTCAATAATAATATGTTTTATGGGGGGATTATTGGACCAAAAGACACATGCATGTACTCCTCTCGCATTTCTTTCTCCTTCGTTCAAAGTTCAAAACCCACCACCAGTACCGGCTGCTCTGCATTGCTTAGGGTTTCACTTACCTCCCAATCGGTAGCCCCTGTAATAAATGGCGCTTATGCCTGCGTATTTCCAACAATGCCCCTCAGCTTTCGCTCCTCCTTTTCCGTCGGTTTGGGTCGCCGTCAGGCGTCGTAGCTTTATCTCTTGTTGCTCGACGGAGTCTAAAACGGCTGTCTTCAATGGAAGAGTCGGCACCAGAGGTGCCGACCGAGACGAGATACGTCCCAGCTTGCCCAGTAAAGGTCGGATGGCCGCCGATACTCTCAATCTGCTTAAGGTATCGCTTAATCCGCCGGCAATGCCGATTCTCTCTCTCTCTCGCTCGCTCTCTGTTTTTTGTTCCTCATTTGTTGATTTCGACCCACTTTTCATGTGGGTTCCTTTTCTCGTGAAGGACTGTCAATTGTCAGTGAAGCAGGTTAATCCTCGTCAGTACGTCGCAGAAATACCCTAGGAATGATTTCTTGTTTAAATTCATTCAGTGTATATTATTATTGGACAATTGGGTGCCGGTTTCAACTGATGCTTCCTATGTTTTAGCTTGCCAATGTGGAAGTTTGGTTTCAACGCCCCAAAGATATTGTACGGCCCAAAGATACTACAGAAAGTTTGAGATTGCTAATGGTTTCGCTTCTCTGTTTTATCCTTTCCCTGGTGTTGTTAGGCTTTGCTATGCTTAAAGATGTGCATATGTCAATTCCTAGCAGTGGTGATGAGTGCCTGTGTGTGTTTGACTATTTTGATTTTCCTTTATGCTTGCCATGTGGTATTTAATTTTTGTTTATTGAATTTTTTTTTATAAATTCCTTTTCAGTCTCTGGTGGCATTTTTTCTCTGGTTCAAGGTTCTTATGAGTACTACTATTATCTTCAAAATGGCTATGATGACTCAGTAATGGATTTTCTTCCTACTTTTTCATCTTTTATTGCGTCGTTCAACAAGTTGTTTGAAGTGACCATTTTTTGTATATTATCAAAACAAACAAATTATGTTCAATATTGTTAAGCGAACATTATAAAGAAAAAACTAGGAGCTTACTTATGGATGTCGCAGACATATCTTCTTGTCTACTTTCATTTACTGCATTTGTCTTAACATAGGGCTTTACTCGATAAAATGTATGTTAATGTAAGTACAAATTCCCAAATGTGTACAGTGTTGGACATTGCTATCTGCAATTGTTTCAATTGTTTAAGATGCTAGCTGTTTGTATTATATTCTTATTTGAGGTAAAAAGTTAAAAGAGGAATCAAGCTTACAGCCTCTTGTCAGTTTCATGTACATGTCATTTGTGGAAGCACTTTTTCAGCCTTTTTCAGCTATAGTTAACATTTAATAAAGAATGCTTTCAAACTACTTACTGTTGGCTTCCTTAAGCAATGTTTGTTAACAAATATAGTTCAAGAGAAGCATTTTGGGCTTTTTTTTTTTTGTGTGTGTTAAAAGGAAGGAAACAAAGAGTTTGCATTAGAGCAGAGTGATGAGACCTTCTTTCTTTGTTGGATGAGAAATATCCGTTAAATTTTAGGAAGTCTCTAGATAATATATCTCCTTTTACAGCTCTGTATGAGATAGCTGTAGCTAGGAATGAAATCTGGTTCAGTTTCTAGTTATACTTTGCTATGAGAAAAAATAGAACAAGTTTGATCTTTCCTTCAATCGTTTAAGAATTTTCTTGAAATAATATTTTGCTCGTGCCCTTCATTTCTCTCAACATGTTGGTGCAATTGTGAAGTGATTATGACTTGTTAATTGTGTTTTCTTTTGGGATAAGTACTTGGTCAGTTCTAACTTGATCATATTTCTTGTGCAAGGGATGGGGTTGTGCTTACCGCTCTCTTCAAACTATTATATCATGGTTCGGACTCCAACACTACACATCTGTAGATGTCCCTTCACATAGGCATGAGAGCTGCTGGATAAGGGAGTTCATGAAAGTTTTAGTCATAATTTATCTTTATTGTTTTGTTTTACGGGGTAGTTTAGCAGTCTCTGAAAGCCAGCAGTTTAGATGTCCCTTCACCGTCTGTGTTAACTGATCTTGATTGTTTCTTGTCAGCAAAATATCATTTCACATATTGATTCTTGTTTTCACTGTTGTTGTCATTTGAATTTTAACCTTGATTGTGGCTCTTTCATAGGGAAATCCAGGAAGCACTAGTTGACATTGGTGACAAAGATCCTTCTTTTATTGGGTCTCGTGAATGGATTGGAGCTATTGAGCTGAGTTTTGTTTTAGACAAACTTCTGGGTGTAAGTATGCTGCCATGTGTCATAAATATTTTTGAGAAATTACCAATAAGATTGTTTGGCTGTGCATTTGATTGTGTTCTGGCGTGTATGTGCCATGCTTTTTGTCAACCTTATCTTTTAAGAAGACAACAGGAAAAAATTTTCAATGATTTTGCCAACCAATTATGTTCGGTGATTTTTTATCATCAGTTTTGTGAGTTAACTAGCTGCATCTGGCAGGTGAGTTGTAAGGTCATAAATGTTAGGTCCGGTGCTGAGCTTCTTGAGAAATGTCAAGAGCTTGCACTGCACTTTGAAACTCAAGGAACACCAGTCATGATAGGTAACTGAAAACAAAATATATGATAAGAATATGATCCCTCTTGCATTTGTTTGAAGTGTCATGCAGTGCTGCTGCTGCCTATGCAACTAACTCTTCTTGGTCCTTGCTTCTGTTGTATGACCGTAGGTGGAGGTGTCCTAGCTTATACCCTTTTAGGAGTCGACTACAATGAAGCAAGTGGAGATTGTGCTTTTCTCATACTGGATTCACATTACATGGGAAGTGATGATCTCAAGAAGATTGTGAATAGGGGATGGTGTGGCTGGAAAAAGGCTGTTGACAGCAAGGGAAAGAGTTTCTTCTTGCATGACAAGTTCTATAATCTTCTTCTTCCCTAGTGGCCCAACATGGTCTAACTCACCTTCTAGATTTGCTTCTCTTTCCCTATGGACAAATGACCAACGGCCCCTAAAATGTAAAAGCTTAGTTTTGAGTAGTTATACGCAAGGCTTGCACAGTCCTTTTGGATTGAAATTGTTGAAAATATATTATACACGTTTTGTTTCCAGCACTATTTTATAATGAGCACTGCTAAGAATCTTCCGTTTTACCTTATCCTTTATATTTTCTCTCATGGTGTGATATTGGTCTTACTGTTTTCGCATAGAAACCAACAACTGGTTGGGTTTCCTTTTTCCTTTTTTGTTTTTTTTCCCTTTGCGGCAAGTTTTAGAGTACTCTTAGCCTAATTCTGAACTTCTCATACTCCCCTGTGGTCCTCTACGGCTCAAAACTAGAAAAGTGATCAGATTGTAATAGCCACTGGTCCACTCTCAACTTTATCTTTGCCCTTTGGCAATTTTCTCAATTTATCACCTTACTGGCTTTCGCATTATCCATTGGAATTTCTCAATGGACATTGAGTCTACTTAGCTTTATCTGGAGATAGGGATGGCAATTGGGTGGGTCAAGTCAGGTTTGGGTCAGGTCATTCAGGTTCGGGTCTATTCGGGTTAGCATGAATTCGGGTCCAGGTCGGGTTCAGGTCAGGTCATTTGGGTTCGGGTTGATTTCACGTTAAGTTAATTTCAGGTTCTGGTTGGGTTGGGCCAGGTTTATTTGGGTTCGGGTTCACTTCAGGTCGGGGTAATTTTAGTCTCAGGTAACTTCAGGCTAGCTTTCGGGTCAAATTCAAGTCAACCTTGGTGTTCATGTGGGTTACTGGTGTAAAGTCAAAACGATTGAATCTATTCAATTTTTTTTTTAAATTTAAATCAAATAATTTAATTTTTTGTGTGATTTAATTTAAATTTAAATTTCATTTTTTAGTATATTTAATTAAAATATTTATAAAAATATTCTTCATTATAGTTTAGTACATATTTAAGTATTTTAACATTGATAGTAATATTTGTTTATTTTTCTAAACCCATACCCTTTAACTATCATTGTACAGATTATTCAGATCTTCACCTAGCTATCACTTAGATATACACAACGACAATTTTGTTATACTTATGTTTCAATGAATTTTCTTTAAAATTACAATAAAATGCAAATCAAGTTTATTATCAGTGACTAAATTGTAAATTTTAAAAAAATTTGGGTGGAAGTGCAAAGATTTCAAAAATTTTAGGATCCATGTTGTAATTATTCTGGGTGACTAAAATAAATTTTTTTAAAATTTAGGTACCTTATTGCATTATACTTAAAAGTTTAGGGATGAATGTTGTAATTTTAATAATTGTCTATTAAGATCATTAAACTTACTAAATATAAAAATTACTTCTGTTGAAAAAATCCAAATTTGGGATTCACTAAATATGAATGTTTTTTCCCCAAATAAGATACTTGTAATATATAGAAGTCCTAAAAAAATAGAAGTTACTAAATATGGAAATTCTTTCTCAAAATATGAAAATTATTAAACATGAATATCTTAAAAAAAGAAATGAAACTACTAAATATGAAAGTTTCATCTCCAAATATAAGACTTACTAAATATGGAAGTACCAAAAAATGGAAGTTACTAATAACGGAAATCACCATTCCTAAATATAAGACATACTGAATATGAAAGACTCAAAAACTGAAAGTTACTAAACATGGAAACTTCCATATTTAGTATTGACTTAATATGGAAAATAATGAAAAAGGAAAGTTAAGGTTTAGGGTAAAGGTTAAAATCGGGTATTATCGGGTTTAGTTATCGGGTCATCTCGGGTTCAGGTCAGGTCAGTCTCTGGTTTGGGTCATTTCGGGTTCGGGTCAATTCAGGCTCGGGTCATTTCGGGTTCAGGTATTTCGGGTTTGGGTTTTCTCGGGTTTCCCTTTAATCAGGTTCGGGTTCAGGTCGGGTTGGGCACAGTCGAGTTCAGGTCGTTGACTTTTTTAGTCAAATCGGGTCAGGTCGGGCTTAAGTTCGGGTGGGTTAGTCCAAGTCATCGGGTCGGGTCCGATTTTGCCATTCCTATCTGGAGGAGAGGTTTCATGACTTTGCTAGTCTCTCTTCCATTGTTTCTGTGGGTTCTGGTGCCTTAGTGGTGGTGGCTGATGTCCAAGATGGTGTTTTGGAGGCTTTCTTCTAATGCTGTGAGATGACTGAAAACTGGTCGCCTGGTCTCAACCCCTGTGAATCATTCAATTCAACAGTGTAGAGCGAGTAGAGGAACGGTTTCAATTCACCCTAAAAGACACCAAAGGACATGAAGGTAAATAAGTTTTAGAACAAAGGACAAATTTGGGGTTCGAACCTCGAGGACCACCCAGGTGGGAACGCCTTTGTAGTCGCACACGTTAGTAATTACCGACTTTCACGCACGTTGGTAATTACCAACCCCTTACCAACTGTTATACGTTGGTAATTACCAACGCGGTCTCCTACCAACTGCCGTGCAGTTGGTAATTACCAACGCGCAGAGCAGTTGGTAATTATCAACGCGCAGTTACCAACTGCCAATTACTAACTGCCATCAGTTGGTAACTACAAGTACGCGTTGGAAACCATCCCCGGTTCCTGACCGTTGGTAATTACCAACGTGCATTTTACCAACGTCTACGCATTGGAATTTACCAACGTGTTATTTTTTACGCGTTGGTAAAAAAATTTCCAACAAATCGAATACCAACATGCGTTTACCAACAGCTGGCAGTTGGTGAATTCAGTTTACCAACGTGCAGCAGTTGGTAACTGATAGTTGGTAAACTCAAAAATTTTAGTAATGACTTCTGAGAGCCCTCTCTTCCTTCATTCATCATGGTGCTCTGTACAAACCCCTTAAGTTTGCTTGACTAAAATTTCTCTTTGGCAAAAAAAGTACTTCTTTAAGCATAAAATTTTAATTGTTATATAAATTCAGCGGATAATTACCATATATCAAAACAATCTCTAATAACTTAGTATAAAAAATCACTTCTATGCACCCTAACATTTTAAAATTTGTTGTATCACAAAATAAACAGAGCAGACATATTTGTGCGATGGATTTAGACACTACATGCAATTTGGAATAGGTTAACTACGAGGGAAGAGTACAAAAAAAAAACCATTATAGTTATGAGTCTGGATTCATTTCCTCACAACAATTTTTTGTGATTTCAATTTCATCACTAAAGTCACCATTTGGGACCAAATTGACCATGCATTGGGCCATTAGGCAGCTGAGCTGTAAAAGGAAGTGTGACTGGGTGAGTGATGTGGCAGTGAAATTTGTCACGTGACGCTAAGCTGGCCTCCTACTCTTTGATCTTCAGCGATGGGATCGGAGAAGGATGTGAGACATGACGGTGGTGGGAGGCAATGAGGATGTTGGCGGATCCAATTTAGGTTGAACGACTTGTCTTGTTCTTTTCTTTTTCCTTTTATTTATTTATTTATTTTCGTTGCCAGGAATAGGAGGTGACGTGGATGGTGGTGAATCGGTGTTGGAAGTGATGGAAGGAAGCTTGGAGGTGGACATGGTTGGAAATTCAATCCAGGTCCCTAACTTTAGTTGGTTATTTGGTTCAGGTCCTTAATTAATGAATTTTTTGCATTTTGCACACGTGTTATGCTGTTTTACCCATTATTTGTCACACAATCACATTTAGATGGAATATTCTATCATTTGATGGAACATTCTCACTGTCAGTTACATTGGTGGCTACATTGGTCCCATTTTAAAAAATTGGTGGCAATTTTGCACCTTACTAAGGCTTTAATAATTGTTGACACCTAAATTTATCCAGGCACTAACTTTTGTTTAAGTTTTAGGTTAGAAAATTTTTTTTAGGGGGCATTTTCATATTTAGGGGCTATTTGGTCATTTTTGTCCTTTTGGGGTTTTGCATAGTTGGTTGATCTGGTCACATTTAAGTTACATTATTATTTTGGTCTACAAATCTTTAGCAATTTAGAGTGGTCATCTAGGGTAAAAATAGAAATTAATTTAGTTTAGGCATTAATTTGGAGTCCTAAGGTCTTGTATGGTCAATTTTGGCAAAAGGGAAAAGTTTGGGTGAAAATGGAGAACTTTTAGAAGATTTTAGGCAAAATTAGAAAGTTTGAGATAAATCTGTCAAAGTTATGAAGCTTTGGGGCTAATTGGATAAATCCTGGAAGTTTTGGGCTCAATTGACAAAACTGAAAAGTATTGGGTGAAATAGGAAATTCACATAAAGTCTAGGGCAGAATTAGCAACTCAAGAGTTTTTCTGGACTTGGACAAGTATTTTGACCAGATAACATCCTAAAATGTTTAAACTCTATCAAATATGATTTGGATGAGTTTTAACTTCTAAAAACCTGGTTAATCTCGCCTAAAACCCATCTAATATAAATATGGGTCATCATTTGAAGAAAAGGGGGTAGAAAATTCGTAACCCTAAGCTCCCAACCAGAAAAAGAGAGAATTGCAGCCCTAAGTTCCTAACTTTTCGCTAGCCTACCCAAAAAACCCTATGCTTCTCCCGATCTTCACAGCCATCCCTGCCTCCTTCCACCGCCACTAGCTGTCCCTGCTCCCTCGACGTCGCGCAACCGGACTCGACGCCACTCTCATCGCCGTTCCCGTCATCGATTTAGCGAAGCCTGAGCGCTGTAACCATCATCCCCTTCTCTGTCCCGTTGTTCTCGATGCCGCCGGCCACCATTCATCCCTCCTGCAGGTCACGCGTCTCTTCTCGAGCAAATCTCAGGCTGCTGATTGTTCAAGCAACGCCGGAGAACACCAAATCAAAGGAGATCCGTTTCACAACCCGCGACCTGATTCGTTTTCAGCCGGATCTAACCAGGCAAGTTTCTTTTTTAGGTATAAACCTTGATTAGTCCCCTATTCTTTTTATTCCATTCATATGGATTACTAACTTTCATGTATTTTGCAGATTAGTCACTGATAGCAAGTTTTCATTGTTTGTTCTTTTCTTTATCTTCTTTGTTATTGTTGGTTTGGCCTAGCATTAAACTTGGTCATTAAATTGACATAGGAGAACAACATAGGATTTTGATTTTTCTCTTGTATATTTTTTTTAGAATAGTTTAATTTTACTTCTCATAATGCATCTAATAGTAACCTGCACAAATTATCGGTTAAGTAATTTTTAAATACTTAATAAATTTTTAAGAATTTGTTCTTTGTAATTTGATAACATCCCGAGACGGATTATTCATTCGAATTTGATTGGTCTGATATGATTCACGGCATTGAATAAGGTATTCCTTCCAAATTCTTCATGGATTTGGTAAAGTCCCGAGATTTCTAAGACATCAAATATTCCGTATCTGATTGGTTTAGTAAGATTCACGGTTTGGAATTAAAAATTAAATATAATTAAATAAAATTCATAAAAATCACTTTCAATCAATTATTAGGTAAAGAAATAAAGATTTAGAAAAAGATAGAATCGAAACCCATGGTATCAATTTTCGGGCGCTATAATAATGTTATTTTAGTATAACTGACTCATAATCTTATAATCTCTCGCAAACCATAATAAGTATCCAATCGACCTAGACAAAACTGATTGGTGGCGACTCCTAAAAAGCACGTTGCTACAATAATGTAATTGGAACTACTTCAAACTATAGCGGGCAATAGGGTCCAGGTCTATAACTATGGTGAATGTTTTGATACTTGTCCCAAGCTATGATAGAGCCTGAGATTTTTCTTTTTCTTTTGGTCCCAGGTTTTTCTTTGCCGCGAGCCTAGCCCAACATTTTTGGGCCAATTTTTCCGCTTTGCTTAGGCCTACGTTTTCTTGTCTACGCATTGCAGCCAATTTGTGTTTGCGCTTTGTCTTCACAGTACTCTTTTTTGTTTTGCTTTCTTCACAGTACTTCATAATTTTCTTTTTGTGCTTTAATTATTTTTAGTCCATTTCTAGTTTCTTGTTGTATTTCTTTAACATTCTTACTATCATGTTAATTCAACACATTTATTTACCAACTAATGAGTAACCCTACCTACATGGATGGATTAAGAAAGCACCAAACTTTTAGCATTTCAAGTTTTTTTTTTGTACTTGAAATAAAAAAGAGAAATAGCAAGCCAAGAAAACCTACGTAAAGTTACCAAATAGGAGACTAAATCAACCCGAGGGCATTCGAAGTTAGCCAAAACTTGATATTCACATTGATAGGTTTAACTTGAGCATATTATAAATTGAAGGGACTATAGTTGTGAATAATGAATGTTAGAGTGAGAGTCATTATAAGCTCCCAACACTGCTACAAAGGAGGTTGGAATCATTCGACCGCTAACTCACCTCTAGGTTAGACGATGCAGTAGTATCTTAGCAGCCCACTGAGTTAATTAACTCATGGTCACTGCCCTTGGAATACTTCATCTTTTCTTTCCTCAATGATGGTTGACTCCTTTTGCTCCCAAATCTACTATGAAAGCGTTTGGAAGAATCTAAATCTTGACTCACCTTCAAGTAGTTTGATGCTGAAATAGTTTTTTGATTGTGCAGTGAGTTAGTCACCTTTGAATCATTACCTTTGGAATATTTCCTCCTTCCATTCCTCAAAGATTGTTGACCAAGATTCATTGTTTGCTCCACTTCCATATTTATGAGAGAATCCAAATGATAGTTCGAAGGAAGAACAAAGTTTGTCACTCTTAGCTTTTTAGATGGAGATGTTGATCTAAACTTCTTATCATGGATTATTCTAACCGATGACTCATGCACAACCACATCACCCTTGGAGTGTTATCATCCTTAAAGTTTTATTGATAACTGTAGTTAACACGTTTAGAAAAGGGATTTCCACCTTTAATCCTCAAATAATAGTTTGTTTCTCATTTAAACATTAAACAATGACTAGCAACACCTGCTTGAGACACCATAACTGCTATCCTGTTAGCATCCAAAAGCTTCTTACTGTCAATAGTACCACATAATAAAGGATTTGACGTCTTCTAAGTAGGAGGAGGTAGGGGTGGCATATGTCTTAGAGACTCCAACTCCCGATGAGGAGAACAATTAGTGGATTCCAATGCTACTACTTTTTCTTGTGAAGCTTGAACATGGATTGTAAACTCCTCCTCAGTATTGATCAGTTGTTACAAAAGATTTGAGTTCTGATTCTTTAAGTTTGAAATTCGATCATTGGCATCAAAAACTTTCATCAGCAGTTCGTTTTAACTTAAGCCAATTGACTTCAAAATGACTTATTATTATTCTGTGGCAACGTGCGGGTCATTTTCAGGAGTCGCCACCAATCGGTTTTCGCTCAGGTCGATTGGATACCTTAAAAATAGTCTGCGAGAGTTTAAAGGTTCGGGAGTACGGTTACGCTAAAACAACTTTGTTATAGCGCCCAAAAATTGGTACCTTAGTTGATTTCAATTTTTGTTATGCTTTGCTTTTAAATGATTTCAGATAATTTTCAAATCATAAATTTTTACTGAAATCGTCTAGATGTGGATTAATGAATTAATGTGGATTTAAAAAAAAATCTTGATAATATAAGGTTAATCATCCACATAAAGAAAAATGAAATTGCAGAAAAATAAATGAATAAATAAATAAAGTGGGGGCATTTAACCATTTACGTAAAAATAAAACGTAGAAAAAGTAAATAAATAAAGAAATGAATAAAGTTCCAAAATTAAATGAAGATAAAGTGCAAAAAAATAAATAGAGAAAAGTGGGGCGTTTTGCCATCCACTTAAAAAAATAAAAGTGCGATAAAGTAAATAATTACAGGAAATTAAATAAATAAAGAAAAAGTGGGGTTTTTTGGCCATCCACTTAAAAAATAAGAGGTATAACCTTACATGAAAAATAATAATAATAATAATAATAATAATAATAATAATAATAATAATAAAAGTTAGTTGTTAGTAATTAGTTCTGCAAAAATTAAAAGGTTAGTAACTTATAATGGAATAATAATAATAATAGTAATAATAATAAAAGTTAGTTGTTAGTAATTAGTTCTGCAAAAATTAAAAGGTTAGTGACTTATAAATGAAATAGAAAAGTTGGAGGATTAGAGAGAAATTGTACCGAGATTTTGAATCGACTTTTAATCGAGCTGAGGATTCACGAACGGATTTTGCCCCGTTTTGATATCGCTCGGCGGCGAACGACTAGTTGGCAACCAGTATTAGGCTTGTCAAATGGCATGGCAATTAGCTCTTGTTCTTCTTTTTTTACTAGAATTTTAGGAATTTCATAATTCTTTTTTTCTATTTTTTTTATTTTTTTATAAGGTTTTTAAATAAATATTCAAACCATGGATCTTGCCAGACCACCCGGACATGGATATATAATCGATTTGAGATTTTATCCAATTACCAAGAATGGATTCCCAAAATTTAAATGTTACTTAACCGATAATTTGGTACGTATTAAATGCATTACAAGAGTTAAAATTGAGCTATTAAAAATAAAGATAAATAAGTATGCGTAAATATACATATCCAATCAAAATTCTATGTTGTTTTCCTATGACAATTTAATGACCAAATTTAATGTAAAGGCAAGCCAATAATAACAAAGAAAACAAAGAAAAGTACAAATAATAGAAAGCTTGCTGTCAGTAACTAATCTGCAAAATAAAAGAAAGTTAGTGACTGAATGAAAGAAAATAAGAAGATGGACGATTAAACGAGGGTTTTACCAATAAAAATAAAATTTTAATTTTCGTGAAACAGAGTTTGTCTTTTTTCTTCTCTGTTTCGCGAAATTTCGGAGGGGGGAGATGGACTTGGCCAACGGCGATGATGGCGCAGGAGAGGTGGCGACGGTAGCGTGGGGCGACGAGCTGGTCGTCGGCGGTGACGGTGGCGTGGGGCGGCGAGATTGGGCGTCGGCGGCTGGCGAAACGGGAGGCAGACGGGGAGGAGACCGAGGAAGGAGGAGGGGAAGAGAGAGAAGGAAGCCGACCCGAGAGAGGAGGAGAGAGAAGGAGGCCGACGCGGGAGAGGAGGAGAAAGAAGGAGGCCGACGCGGGAGAGGGTGTGTGACGGAGGCTGGCAGCGGCAGAGGTGCAAGAGAGAAGGAAAGGAAGAGAGAAAGAGGTCTGGGCGAGAGAGGGAGAGAGTTAATTGAGGGAGAGCCAGAGATTCTCCCAGAGGGAGAGAGTTAATTGAGGGAGAGCCAGAGATTCCCCCAGAGGGAGATGAAGAAGAAGAAGAAGAGCAAAACGTGCTCTGCTAGAAGGAGAGGAGAGAGAGAGAGGAGATTTTTTTAGAGAAAGAGGGGAGTTCCAGAATCTTTTTTTTTTTTTTCCTCCCTCCCCCTCCAAGAGATCGGGATGATCAGTCTGGAGTTGCTTATGAAGAGAGCTGAGGGAGAGAAAATCAATTAAGGGACAGGTGAGATGTCCCTTTCGTCTCGAAGGAAAATAATAGAGAGGAGCTCGCCAGAGTCTTCCAGATAGAGCTCCCGGGGAGCAGGTGAGAAAAGAGTTTGTCTGGTGCGGAAAATGCGTCGGCTAACTTCCCCTTTTTAATTAATAATATTTTTTTAATTAATTTTTTTAATTTATTTTTTTTTTAATTTTTTTTTATATACACACATAGATATTAACTTAACAAAATGCTCTTCCCCCAAAACTATTTAATTTTCTTATTGTATATTAATCAAAATTAATAATAATTTTTTTTATAATTATTATTTATTTTATTTTATTTTTTTAAATTTTTTTATTTTTTCAAAAAAAGGTCGGACGAAATTAGTTGTCAACATATTCTTACATATTTTTTTACCTAGAACTAATTTTAATTACAACCTAAGATTATGTAGTCGTAATAACCCATTGAAAATATAATTTTTGTATTCTTACTAAATTTTTATGAATTTTTTTAGTTTAAGATATTAAAAAAATTATAAAAATTTAATAATATCATGAAAATTTACTTTCAAATGGATTATTATATTTATATAATATTAAATTTTAAATAAAATTGATCTCAAATAAAAAAAATATAAAAATAAAAACAACTCAATTTACTTAAGTTAAAACGAATTTCCCTTTAACAACTTGATTTCACCGTCTAACTCTAAAGGTATCGATTTACTAGACCTGTTGTGAGATTTTTAAAAAACTCGAAGGAGGAATTTCTTTTAGATTGCCGGGAGAACAGAATCCGAAATGAAGACCGCTCCTTTTCATTTGTCGGGTCCACTCATCAAGAAAAGCCTCATCAAAATTGTTCAGCTGCATCATCAAAATTCCCTCATCACCAGTTTCAATGAGATCAGAATCCCAACCTGAAACACTGCCCTCAAGCAAAAAGAAACCTTTGGGACTAGTTTTTTCAAGTAATTTGTCCACTACACTGGGAATTAAAGTGCCTGATATGAAATTAGATATCTCTAGGCATAAACATATTTTACTCCTCCAAAAAATGATAACTTGGACATTTGGTCCTTGAGCTATAAAATGCATCAACTTAAATTATTAAGAATTGAACACTTTCGGCTTGATCCTCCTTTTGCGCGCGCAGGTTAGCTGCCAATATTCTATTCAATCCACAAAAACCACCATTGTATCCCCTTTTCTCTCTTCTCATGAATCCGTCAAACAATTTGCGACTCTACTAATATTGCACCAAAGTGAACTTAAAGAAATTCCTAACCCTTGTTTGTAGAAGTCAATTGATTGCTGACCCTATTTCTAAGATTGATGCACGGTGGATTGTGTGTTTGGGCCTGCTCCTAAAATTGATTAATGTGTATGTTCTTGCAATTGAAATTGATTACTTGGGCTGTGGAATAAAGAAACAGATTTTTACGTGTGTGTGTTCTTGCATATCTTGTTCTATTGTTGGTCTCTCCCTCAATTTTATTTTTTTTAAGTATTTAGAAATGTTATAAGTATATGGAACTAGATAATACGTCAGAAAAGTTAGGACAGAAATTAGCTGCTACACAGAAGTTATAGGAATTCGACTGCAGTTTACCACTAGATTTAAATTTTGAGTTAGTGGGAAAATGATGATATGAGTCATATGACCATTTTTCTCACCCAGCTGAGCTCCGGATTGCCATTGATGTTGTTGATTTTTTAATCTTCGCCTTCATCAATCGCAAGAGTTTCCAAATAAAAAAAATCATAAAGTACCAAAGTTAGAAGTTGTCCACCAAGAGGGTAAAGAATCCAAAATCTTTCCAGAAAATTTGAAGTCCGAAATCCTATAAATTTCCCATAGATTTTCCATTAATGTAGAGAAATTAAACACTGGGTTAACGTCACCAAACATCCCTAAACTATGTTTTATGTTGCATAATCATCTCAGAATTATCAAGTATTGCATCAATTGTCCTCAAACTATTTAATTGTAACATTCATCGTCCTACCATTATATCAACTGTTAAAAACTTACAGAAGAGAGAGAGAAATATATAGTCAGCTCTAAAAATTAAAAAACTATTTTATTTGAATTCTAAAACTTTATGATCTTCTTGTTTAGTCATAAAACTATAAAAATGTAAATACTCTATTTAATTTCTCTCTTGGTTTATTTTAATTTAGCCCGAATTTCTTAACTTTGCTTTCATAAAATTTTTATGCAAATGATTGTAAATTAAAATTTTCAATTTTTATAATTAAATTTTGATTAAGCATTTATTTCAGCTACTTTCATTTTTTTTTCTTTTTTGTCTTTCACTTCGGTTTTTAAGTCTTTTTTTTTTTTTTTTGAAGACTTTTTTTTTATTTCATTCTTCTTGTTTATTTTTCATTGTTGCTTCATCCTTATCACTCTTTCTTAATTTATTTTTTATTTTTCTATCCTTTATTTTCTTTGATTTTCCTATTATTTTTCTATGTTCCTTTTGCAAATGTTTTTGTTTATTTCATCTTTCCATTTTCATTTTCTGAAGGTTATTATTTCTTTTGTTTACTCTTTTTTTTTTCTATAAACAACCTTTCACAATTGAACATATTTTGTTTATCCATTCATATTCATTTAATTTTAAGACTTAGACCAATTTAAAAAAACCTTTACTCATTTTACGTTACCAGTTGAATACCTTCTTATTCCTCTTTATTCAAATATCACTAATGAACTTTTGGTTCTTCTAACTATCACACTTTTGTAAAATTTTGACCAAATCAATAAAGTAATTGACACAATAAAGAGTTTTTTCTACCCACATATGAGAATTTCTTCAATTTTAATTTATATCAATTTGAGCATCTGTTCGTCTCTATGCACGAAAATGGGTTGACAAAACTTTCACAAGAATATAGGCTGATCATCTTTCGTTTGGTTAAGAAATTTATTTAGGCAAATGACAAATAAAAATAAATAGTCTTTAATCAAATTATCTGATTTTAATGATTTAATTGAGAAATAAAATAACAATTAAGTAGATAAAATTGTTCAACATTTTAACTGATTAGCAGATGTTACAATTTCCTCTAAAAAAATGTCTCAATTTAATTTATTTATAATGTGTCCTGAATGTTTGTAAGTATTTGCTTTATTTATATTGATTATTTATTTAGATTGTAAAAAAAAATTGAAATCCAATATTTTAAAAAATCAGAAAAGTAATTATAAGAAACCTAGAGAGAAATCAATGATAATATATATTTTTTCATAGTTTTAGGACTAAACTAGAAAATATTAATGTTTTATAACTCAAATAGAAAAGTTTGCCAAGCTTTAGGGCTAAATTTTCATTTTTCCTCTACTTTTGTCATTTTTTAACGTCTCGTATAATGATAGAATAACAAGTGCAATAATTAAATAGTTTAAACATAATTAATATAACAATTAATAATTTTGAGATGATTAAGTAATATGGGCATAATTTTAGAATAACCAGTGGCATTAACCCTAAAACAAAAAGAATTCATAGACAGCTGAGGAAAAGAAAAGAGGAGGCCAATTTGTGATTAACTTCACAAAAACAAAGATTTAAAAAAAAACAATTTGAGAATTCATACACAAAAATTCAACACTAATAGCCGATTGAGCTTTACTCTAATTGGTATAAGAACAATCATATCACATGGCAGGTCAAGATTTAAGTGGGGACTTTCAACTAGTGGATATGGTCAAATAGGGTGGATAGGTGTACGGTATGTTAGGGAGTACTATCTCTTGTAATGATTTTAACTATAAAAAAAACAAAGAAATGAAACCTGACAATTGCAAATTGACGGGAAATTTGTGACGAATTGCAATGTTTGATTCTTCGCTCTTTTTGGTCAAACACTTACACAATTTTTGAAATTATGTGAAGCCTAATTTTTATTGAAAGCATTCGGGGATGGTGTCAATGTTTAGCGTTAGAGGTTAAAAAAATTATTTAACTGTAACTTTCAACGTAAGAAGTTTTGAAAAGATATCATAATTATTAATAATTTATTCCAACCACTACTACTATTTTTTTTTTCTTAAAAAAGGGTACAACTCTGAGATAAAGCTTGTGGAAAAAAGTAAAAATTGAGGGGGGAAACTGGCAAGGAGTGTGTTGCGGAGACCAGTTTTAATAAATTAATAAGCAAATTTACACTTTACACTCTTCACCTTCTTCCACATGAGACCAGGTATAAAACAACAATACTAAAGGTGGAGTGCTTGTGGCTAAAAAACTTCATTTGTAGTAATTGCAATGGAAAATGTACGTGGGGTTTTACTAAACTCGTAACATATTTATAAGTAAACAAGTTTGGATGGTACGCATCTCACGGGAACCAGCCATTCCATTTACAAATCTGTATATATTAATATATTTTTATGTATTTTTTCAAGAAACGTTTATGGTTCCAAATATTTAATATCTAAAAACATCATAAAATACAGTAATATAAATTTTTTTATTGGACAAAGAAAAAAAAGTTATTAGAACTAGAAGCACACAGAGGTTCTTGACTCTAAAAAAAGAGAGATAAAAGGAAAATGAAAATCAACAATTCCAACATGCAAACATTCCTCATAACAACAACATACATAAGGCTGTCCACTACACTTAAAGAAACCTAAACATGGAAAAGAAAAGCCATCTAAAATGAAAAAATCTCACATGACCAAGAAAATTGATTAAGTACATATTTTATATAATGATGAGGCATCTCCAAAAAAAATGATAAAACAAATTCTTGGGCTTTTTGTGCGTTTTACTTTTGGTGGCTCAGTTGAGTCTTGAAACATTAGTGCTGATGGGCCTCCCGGCTTATTGATTAGCTAATGATCCTTGCTTCTTTAGGAATATAGGCTATCATTTTAGGATATCGAAAAATGAAAAGTGGCCCATAGAATCTGAAGACGGGTACAGTAAAAGTGTATAAGGTCATTTGAGTCTGTTGCGCTCTATCAAAAGTTCACTTCGTTATTTGCAGGTGCAGATGGAAACAAAAGGGAGTGGAAGGGAGAATGGGAGAAGTTTCTGCTTTCGCATTTCAGCGTAGAGGACTGCCCTACTAAGCCCTCCACCCCAAGAGAAGGACACTGTCCTCCTTAGGGCCGAAGTTAAGTACCATATATATCTCAAAGTTTCATCAAGAGTCATTTGACTTGTAATTCTGTGTTGAAGCCTGTATGAAGAGCAGGTTTAAACATGAAAGAATGATAAAACAGTTGTATACATTCATCTGCAACTCTACCATAGCTCAACACCTGAAACTGCATATACAAGAATCATAGGAATGGGTGGGAAGGGGCAGAAGTGGTGAACACATCATTTAAAGCTACATACAGAAAGATATAACGAACAAGAGTGTATGCCCATCAACGGTGGTGAGTATCAGTTGCTGGCCTTGCCGGACACCGGCCTCATCCTACAGCTGATATTCCCCACCGTTCAGCCAACGATCATTACTATATTTGAGAACTACAAACTGATTATTTCGACGACTACCCTGTGTGTAGCTCAAATCCAAGCAGAAGCTGATATGAGATTCCTCTTCTTCCACCCGAGAAGCATAGCACCATCCTTCTCGATCAATGTGTAATGCTCAGAGTAACTCCTTAGCAGGGCCCTAATCACTGAATTAACATATAGGCTTAATGGTACCTGCTGGAACCCTGCCATTGTTAACCGAGATTTCCATTTACCGAATAGCTCATGGCGCTCAACCCTTTCCTTTCCCTCACAAGCAACAATATTCACGATATCCCTAGCCAGGCAATGCTGCTCCACACTGATCCTTTCCTTTCTGTCCCGTGGTAAGGTCACGTCTATGGATTCAAACATTGCTGAATAGTACTCCAGTGTCTCAATGAACCGTGGAATGAAAGGAGCTGTATTTGTGTTTGATTCTTGTTCGACCAAAGTTGTCACTTTCGGAGAAAGTGACTTGACCAATCGAAGGAGCCCATCCCTTGGATTGTTCATATCAACACTTTCATCAGGTGTGTGATGCAGTTGAAGTGGGAAATTGGCCACAAGCGCCTCACCAGGTCTGACATGAAGCATGTCCTTTGTGACTTCTGGTGCAAAAACTGGAACCGCATGAAATTCAACAGGGATGTTGAACTTTTCAGAGAGTGCAGCCAACCGTCTCCCAACAACATCCAGTCCAGCACCGCGAGCATATTCAGAAACAGGATCATCGATACCAGTGATTCGAACATGAGGAGGACCTCCCGGCCTGGCTGCAAGAGCTTGTAAGAGGGTCACCCATTGTGTCCCTTGAGCAATCTGAAAATCAATAATGTGGATACGGTCTTCAGTTCTGCATGCTTCGGCAATTGCCCCATTAGCTGCCATGTAACCAAACTTCAAGTAGGGGCAAATTTCATAGAGGATGTGCATGTAGGAAAGCAAATCTCCACTGCTAGGTTCTCTGCACCTGAGGGCATGATATATATTGGCCCCTGATTGCTCTCTCCTAGCAACCAGCCCTTCTACCATGTAAGCACCAAGACGTTGGATTGGCTCTCCACTGATAGACACCACCCCCCTAGCTATTGCAACCAACTTGTCAAAATCCTCCATCCTATTTTCTGCAAGAGCTTCGGCACATGCAATCAGTAACTTTTTCAGATTACCTGATGGAATACTCTGTAAAGACAATTCATCTGTTGTCTTCTGGCGTTTCTCACTATCAGCAGCCCCAGTTATGCGCCTGTCTCTAGAAAGGAAGGATGGTTGAGGATTCAGTGGAGAATCACCGCAGCCCAGATTCCAAGTTCTACGTCGCTGGCCTGTCATCTGTGAGCTGCTTTCCCCCCCAAAAGTTTGTGGTCTGCTAACCTCTTCATCGTCATCAGGTGCCATAAGTGCAGTCTCTAATTCTAGTAAAACGTTCTTTATTTTGTGGTTAGAATTCACATTCCGAATGGATGAAGGCCAACTTGAGCTATGCGATAGACTGCTCGGCCAACCACTCACAGAAGGACTTGATTGGTAGAAATAAGAACTTGATTCCAGTGGAGAGTTATAGGGGCTAACCGCAGCAAAATTTTCTGTGGAGCTCTGCTGTTCCTGGCTATCAGTCAGTGAAGCAATGGAATCACAATCAAATTGAGACAAAAAGGGTGAGTTGGGTGAATTTCTTGTATCAGATTTGAGGTCAGTAAACAGCTTATGAGGTACTGAAGGAACACTTGAATAAGATGCTGAATATGATAGCCCTGCAGCAGTGACACCGTATCCGAATAGATGTTGCGAGTCCATGCTAGGACCTTCACATCGGCTTTCAAGTACACAATCTCAGTGAATATAATCAACTCTTAAGGGAAAGATTCAGCAGATACCTCACCAAAAATAACCTGTTGAAACTTGTTAAGCGGCATGAAATCAAACTCCACAAAATCAACCTGCAAATATAATACAAAGGACAATATCCAAATCTTAACAGAATATTCACTGATGATACAAGCAAAAAGGATATAAAACCAAATATCATTTCCATTGATAAAAACTAGCAACCACAAAGGCAAGCATGAGATTTCACAACTGCACATATCAGAAAATTTCACATTTTGAATCCAAAAGTAACATGGCAGCATTTATAATGTTTCACTGGAATCATTGGTTGCCAAGTCAAACTAGCCTATTAGTTCCCTGATAATTTAGTCTTTTCTTTCTGATCAAGAAAATTTGATAATTAAGTAACAGAGAATGCCCAATTGGAAAACAATGAGATCAGTTCTCTATTTACTGGAAACATAATCTCCTCAAGTATTGAACTTGAATACTAGTTTCCATTGAAAACTAAAAAAGTAAGTCCCACTGGTTATTGATCAAATTCTCTGAGAAACAATAAACAAACCAGCTCAACTCAATTCATCAGCTCAGCTCTCGAACTCCTTCTTTCCCTACAAGCTATACCAGTAACAAGCAAAACCGACCTAGAAGAAATTATTCCAATTCCCAAGCTAAAAAAAATCACAAAAAAACCTTAAAAAATCTTTAAAATCTCAGAAAGGAAAGAAAATATATTGCTGGTTACCTGAAAAATGCCGCTGTTATTTTCCCTCCTTTTCCTTCTAGCAATGAACCCAGAACCCGAAATCTTCTCAAAGTTTCTAACTTTTGTCTTTTGCACCAGAAAAATTTCCTCGTTCCTTTTAATCTTTCCACTGGGTTTTCCAAACTTTGAATTGAATCGAAAGACCAAGCAGGTGCGACTCCACGCCACGGCTTTTATAGAGGAGACGAACAAGAGTTGACGAGGGAATCTATTTCCTACGGTTATCTAACGGTGACGGAGTGAGAAGAGGTTGTGAGGTCGTGTTTGTCCAGCGCTGGCTCGAGGAGAACTGACGGCGTTATGACGGGTGTTTGACGCCGACCACGCCAAGTGCCAACGCCGCACCACGCTGCTTACGACATTCTTCGCGCTTTCGTTATGTAATTAATCAAACGGATGTCAGGAATGGGCCTTCACTTCCACGCGCTCCCTCTAGAAAGTGTTGGAGCTCGTCATCCATTGCGAAATTCGCCACTCGTATAATGGAACTCGTATAAAACAACTGAATTAAACATCGGAGCTAAGAATAAAGCATCTTTTAAAATCACCCCAAAAAAATAATTAAACTCGGTTCGGCCAGAGCACATAGTAGAAATCAAAATCTGAAAATTCGATTTCAGTATGGTAGACGACTAACCATGTCTAATAGCCTTAAATAAAGCATAGTAAATTTCAGGAGCCCCACCTAAAAAACATTGCCATAGAATCCCAACTCTTGAGACATAAGCAATGATACCTTACCCACATGATCACAAGCAACGATCCCAATGCTAGTAGAAGCATGTGACAGAAAGATGGTAGCATCCACATTTAACTTCACTACATTGGCCCCAAGAGCCTCTCAAAATAAATGATCACCAACATTCGGCTATACACTAGACACCTAAACTGATCCCTCCAAAGAAATAGTCACTAAGAAATCTCATACTTGCAAACCAAGCCGAATAGGCAGGTAAAAAAAGCATGAAAAAACATCTATTACAACTCTACCACAACTTCCACCAAGTTATTACCGATGGTTGTCCCTGCTGCACACTTTGAGCAAAAATAGATTGTAAAAGATCCATAATATTTATCACTGGAGGAAAGAAAAAACTAGGCGAGGCCCAAACTTGATAAGACAAAAGGTAATGAAACAACAAGTAAATCAATGACCTCTCCCTACCCCCAAAAACAATGCACTTATAAGGAACACTCATACCTCAATAAAAACAAATTATCCCATTATGGCAAAGTATCATGCCACAAGAAATGTAAAAGTTAAAGTTTTTGGGGTAACAATAAGCTCCATAACCAAGTCCAAATTTTCTAATCCTCAGAAGCAGCTTCAAAATATGTTCCTACAAGGGCCAGGGCAAGATGATAAGTGGTCCTAACAAAAAGTTCTCCATTTTTTATCATTCCTCAAATAAATTTATCTGTCTTACAACTCGGCTCAGAGGAATATAAATGATATGGAACACATCTTGAGGATGAAAAATAGCTTACAAATCTGACTCCCTCCAAACTTGTTTCACAACATCAATAAAATCACTAGTTAAGAAATGGAATAAGTGTCATAGTCAATCTAAGGAAGGGGTAAAATAAACCCAATTATTGAAGTAGACGAAAATACTCTTCCCATCAGCCACTCGCCACATACCTTCGATTGCCAACACACCCTGCCCCAACACCAAACTCCGCCATGTGTAGGATGGTGAAGTCCCAAGCTTAGCATGCAGGAGATTCAACTGTTGATTAAAAATTAAGTCACTAATGAGTTAGGAAGTTGCATTAACTACCATTTCTGTTTGGAAAATAGAGCTGTATTATAAACATTCAAATCACGAAAACCTTAACTACCATGATGTTTCACCACAATCATCCAAGTCCATGTATACCAATGAATCTTATGACCATCAACTTGAAAACCCCAAATAAATCGCACCATCAGATGATTAATCTCATCACAAATACCTTTAGGAACCATAAGACATGTCATGACATAAGTCGATAGGGCTTGGATAACTAACTTCAAAAAGACTTCTTTACAACTTGAGGTAATAATTCAGTTTTCATCATTTTAATTTCTTCTTCACATGATCAAGTAGAAAATCAAAAGTTGATAATCGTTGCCTACCCAAAAAAATAGGGAACCCCAAGCATCAATCATCAAGAAAATAATTAGGAATTTGAAAAAAGTTCCATAACTAGATCCCACGAGGCTCATCAATATTTGAGCTAAAGAAAATAGATGACTTCTGATAATGAATATGTTGGCCTAGAGCATTCTTATACAACTCCAAAAAAGTAAATAGATGTTCATACTTCTCCATTTTCACATGTAAAAATAACAAGTTATCATCAATGAATAAAACATAAAAAATTGAAGGAGATTTAGTAAAAACAAAAACCCCTCAAGAATGACCCATGAAACTTTGATTGGTGAAGCAAAGCAATAAACCCTTTAGCATAGAGCAAGAATAAATAAGGAGATAGTAGTTTCCTCTGCCGAGTTCCCTGTTATGAATAAAAAAACTAGGGTGGGGTCACCATTAACTAAAACCACATATGACTACGTTGCTGGCCATTAGATTTAGGTATGTGTTCTTTCATCATAATATATGGCCATGTTATAAACAACTGGATCTAGGCATGCATATTGTTAATGGTAGTGGGCGGTCATTAGGTCATGTGTGTTTTTTCATACAAATATATAAAAAAGTATTATCGATTTAGGTAATGTTAATTAAATATTTTATGAATACACAAAAAGTGAAATAATGTGTTTCCATGAAAAAATATTATAATGATCTTTATGAGTATATGATTAAATAATTGATACCCTTACAACTTTTATGATTTTAAAATAAGGTAAAAAAAATGATACTGGTGAAATTAATTTTTGTAAGGTAAATAGCTACTGTTGTTACACTATGAGTAAACCATCATTTCTAAACAATTATGATCATTAATCTTGTCAGTAGCATCTATATAGTGAATCTTACATAACTTACTATATTCAATCGATGAGATTTGAGACTATGCAAATATGTGTATAAACACTTAATAACACCATAGGTGTTACTAACGGAAGTTATCCGTTAACCCCCACTTCAAAACAAAGGGAGAGGAGAAAAATTTAAAGGAGAAGATAGGGGAAGTTATTTGATTAGAGTCCCCTTTCCATATAAACACAAACCTAAAATCACAATACCCTAATCCCACAAATTCCCTATGACCAAAAGCATTCTTGCTTCTGGCTATGAGTAAGAAACGAACATCTGCCACTAGAGAAAAACTTGGAACTCTCATTCCTAAAAACTAGTGAAATCGATGGCGTCAATCAATGACCAAAGCATACAAAGAAGTGGCGAATCACATTAACGCAAGGACAACAATTGTCACGACGGAGTAAGGAAATCTTCAATGATGAAGAATGTTAGTTTTGGATTTTGACAATTTATTAAAAGCATACATGTCTTTGTGATAACCATACAATCGAAAATTCTGATGATTACTCGATTAGAAATTTAGGAGAAATCTATATATGTTGCTGGTTTTGTAATTATGGGAATGACATATATGTTTCAATAAGGGACCGGACATATATGGCGGGGTCGTTATGTAGGGATTCAGGTTGTGTGTGTTTGGCAATTAGTCTTGGTAAGTTTGATTTTGCGTGTGTTAATCATATGGGTTTGTGTGTTTGTGGATGAAGACAATCAGAGAAAGAATTTGTGTGCTTGTAGGGGTTTTTTATGTTACTATATATGTCCAATAATTGTGTAGTTTTGGATTCGAAATATATGGTTAATTTTCTTTGAAAATGGTGTTTATATTTTTGGTGTAGCATGGGGCAGATATGTACTAGACTTTTTTTTGTTTGCATTTGCGCGAGCCAATTTCGTATTGTTGCAATTGGTATGTGAAATATTTAATGTATTGTTCGTATGGTTCTTTTTGGTAAAGGTTTGTGTCTTCACATTGTATGTTTATGAAAATGTGATGTATGTTTTTTGAATTGGTATGTATAATTTTGGTATAGCATGGGGCTAATATGTACTGAACTGTTTCATGTTTGTATTTGTGTGACCAATTTTGTATTGTTGCAACTGGTATGTGAAATTTTTAATGTATTGTTCTGTATGTAAATTGCTTTATGTGTATGGTTAGTATATAAAAAATATGGTTCGGATTGTACAGAATAATGACACAAACAGTAATTCAAATTCCCAAAAGTCATAAAAGATACGATGCAAAGAAGCTTTCCAACAATGATTCGAGCTCCCAAGAATCACAGTAGATATAGTGCAAAAACAGCTTTTGCACTCTCAAAACCAATGTTTTCCAAAAAAGCACCTTTAATGCCACCTGAACATGGGAATATAATAAAAGAACAATTAATACAATCTCTAAACAGTAACATACGTAATATGGGTAGATAAATACATATTAAGAACCATAACATACATAAGAAAAACATACTCAAACAGCCACCATTACAATAAAAGTAATACAAACGAAATATAGTTTCATACCTTCATTTGTCCCTTTACCTTGCCCCACGGCCTCTACAACAACTTGATCATTTTCTTCCTTCAAACTACCTAAAACACTTAAAACCATTAAAATGAGATATGAATGACCAAACAAGACAATAAAAATAAATAATACAAATAAAAAACAGTTTCATACATGACTTGAGCAGATAAATACGTATTATAAAACGTAAGTCACATAACAACAATGAAACACAAATAGCCGCACCTTCAAAAGAAATAATACAAATGAAAAACAAATACATACCTATCATATTTCTCAATTAGTATGAACTCCTCGTTGTTGAAACTGTAAAAATAACAGTGGAGTGAAATAAAACAGAGACAAATGCAAAGCAAAGCTGTATACAGAGAAGAAGAATCAAAGCAAATGGAGTAAAATAATAAAAGAAATAACTATTTGCCATCAATAAAAAATTAAATGATTAAAATTTATCTAATTATTATCAATCAAATCCCAAATCCTAACAAACAAGAATTTTCTCTTCTCTTCCAACCAGGATTCCCTCTTTCTTTAACGCCATCTTGGTTGGTGTCAAATCAATGCACTATTTTCACTGGGAAAAAAAGAAAAAGAAAAGAAAGAAAAAACCAATGCACATTGAACATGTTACATGTGCAATACGTAAAGTCTCCGAGGGAACGGAAGCTTAGGAGTTGGCAAGTGAACCATCACGTGACCACGCGCGTGAGGCTTTGCTTAATGTATGGAGGAATCTGCCGCCATTGTTTAAGAAACCAGGACGCAGAACCAACACCGGGCGAATTTCTCTTGTCAAAAACAAAAAAAAAAAAAAAAAAAGTTGTGTCAATTTTAAAGTCACACACATCCTCACCCATCATATGCTCCTTTACTTTTTAAGCAATTTTATTAATTTATATTGTTATAGTATATGGTATTCAGAGAAATATTTTTAAAAATATCTACACCAATATAGTAGTATTTTTCACTATTATAGTAATGAACATCATGTGGCCAAATATAAACAATCATAAGATACAAATAGTGTGGCCATAGCAAAAAGAAAGAAACACATATAAATTAACTAGAAATCACTAAAAGTAAATAGAATCAAGATTCATAAAAGGCTTAAAATTTAAAAGACTATATAAAATCTTTTTAATTTTAATATATATAAATATTAATCAAAAGTTACTGGTTTTATACCTGAATTAGAAGTTATGACTCATATATATATTTCAAAAGTTAAAAACTGTAGAAATCTTAATTCCTATTTATAAGTATTCTATATCCTGAGTTAGGAATTAAGATTTATAGATGCTTTAAAATTTTAAAAAAATTTATTAATTTCTAATTCATCTTGTTCTCGCAAAAATGCCTTGGAACCCAAAAAAAAGTGCAAGAAATGGTGATGTTTTCTTTACTATTCAATGAATAGTAAATCCACTCACGGTATTTTATATATAAAAAGAATCATGTGGCTGACTTTGTTATAAAAAATTGTAAAAGGGAGATGAGATCGATCAAATTGATAAATTCTCCATCATATTCCCTCTCCTCTCTTCTGCTTCATAATGTGCTGTTTAAACCACCCTGATTTACTGGTATGAAATTCTTCTTTTATAGCAAAAAAAAAAAAAAAAAGATTTGTTTGGGACTCGGGTGGAATATACTTTGAAAAAATTAATCACACCTACGAAAAACTTAAACTCGTTTTAAAAAAAAAAAAAAACGGAGGATGGAGATGCCGAGTAGCAAGAAGCAAAACCTACTGATAAATGACAGCTGGCAATGAATGGGAACACGAAGAGCGTGCCAGGTGGCCATAAAATTCATTGCTGCCTTTGACTCTTTGACCCGACTTTGGCACAAACTTAGAGACCGAGTGGCTTCTGTTCCTAGTTCGGTTATGCCCCCAAAGGCAAAGCCACACCATTTTTATTACAAGCATATTGCAATTAAATGGTGACTAATTTTTAATTATCGATTTATTTTAGTTCTTAACCTATTAAATATTATTTTTATCCTAAAATTATTAAAAATATTTTATTTTAAAAATTTTCAATTTTAATCCTCTTGAATGAAATTTATTAACTCAAAGTATTTGTCTGATAATAATTTTTTATATTATTATTTAAATTATTTGGTAATTGTCTTGAAAAAAATTTAATCTGTACAATAATTTTTTTATAGTTAATAAAGAATTCAAATCACATTTTTTTCTCTATTTCTATATTGAACTTATTTTATTTAAGAAGAAAAACTATTAATTTAAATTGTCTATTCATTGTCAAAAAAATACTATACTGTTTAAATTTATTGAAAGACAGTTACTAAATATTTAAATTGAATTTCAAAAATTTCTATGAGGCAATTATTATAAGTTGATGAATTTCATTTGGAAAATGACTAAAATAAAACAATTTTAATAGGTTTAAGACCAAAACAAAACATTTAATAAATTAGGAATTAGAACGAAATGGTAATTAAAAGTTAGGGACCATTTACACAGTTTACTCTTTTTTAAATGTTTCACTTTTCTTAGGATCGTAGTTGAGTAGTTCAACCATGTGTCAATTCGAGTTATTGTGTTAGTGTGTTCAATTAGTTTGTTAATTTACTATTTTGATTTCTTTCTTCAAATCAGCGGGTATGGAATTTGAGATTATCTAAATTATTTACAGAAGCTTTATTTCTGTATGATATCTCCAGGATGCATTATAAGATATGCAATTGAACCAACTACATCTATACCCTCTTTGGCTTACAATTAATAAGGTGAATTACATTACATAGAAAAAAAATATTATGGTCACTCAACTTTTTATATCTTAAATTAGTTTATGTAGCCGTATAATATTGCACAAACTAGGATTTTCATTATGACATTATAAGAAATTTGAAAGAATTATCTTGCCAATTTGGTCAAGCCATTTTTTTTAAGAGATCATCGTTGAGATCTAGAATCCTAAATTAGATAGGTTCACGTATCATTGTCCACATGATTTTCTCCCGAAAAGCGTTGCCTACCACATCTCAACGATAAGTTGCCGAGCCAAAGTGAAGCTTATAGATTGTCCACTTCCTGAGTAATATCGAATTTGAGTATCGAATGCAGAAATAGTTATTACATACACAAGTATTTAATTACACGCACTAACTTACCCTTAATTTTTATATATAACTCAATAACCATTTAAGACAATGGATAAAATTGCTCATAAATAAAATTTCTTCTCTCTCAAAAAACCCTACCTCACCATTGTCACCACTGCCGCCGCTACCTTTGCCGAACCATCATCACCTTTTGATCTTACTGTTGTTGCGCCTTTCTTCAAATTGCACCTCCAAATCTCGTCGCTGCTGCTGTACTACGAAACGCATCAATTGTTGCGTGCCTCCATGATCTTGTTGTTTTCCTTTGGATTGCTGCTACCATTACCTCCACTATCGCTGCTCACTATCAGATCACACATCGTTGTCGCGTGCCTCCATGATCCTGTGGATTATTGAATGGCTTCGGTATTTTGTCGTTCACCTTTACATCGCTATTGTCGTTGCTTCCATCATTGCCACTCATCATCGAATCACACGTCATTGTTCACATTTGGATTACACCATTGTCGCTTACCTCCAAATCATGCCAGATACTACCACTGGTCTTCACTGTGGTCATCACCACTCCAGGACACTGCTAGGTTATTCTTCCCTCTTTTCCAGTGAACTATACCCAGAAAGAAACTAAAAAGTGACAAAGACAAGGTATAGAAGTGTCTATAACAATATGTAAAAGTGTCTAAAGAAATATTTATAATAATATGTACACTTTTTATCTTCTGCAAACAATATGTAAAAAGTGTAAAAGCATCTTAAGTAATATGCAAAAAATTCTGAAGCAATATATAAAAATGTTTGAAGCAATATACATATAATTTACTCTATTTAGAAATAAAAGTATCTGATACAATAAGTGTTTGAGTTAATATATAAAAGTGTTTGAAAATAGTATATAAAAGTGTCTAATGAATATTTGGAAAATGTCTAGAGTAATATATAAATAATTTATTATCATAAGAAAAATAAAAATGCTCAAAGTAATAAGCAAAGTATCTACAAAAAGTACCTAAAAAATATATAAAAGCATCTGAACCAACAAGTAAGCAATTTATTAATTTCAGAAAATAAGTATCTGAAAAAATAAAAAAAAAAAGTGGTTGAATGAATATATAAAAGTGTCTATAGAAAATATAAAAATGTGCAAATAAAAATGTAAAATTATCTGATGTAATATGCAGATGATTTGTCTTCTTAGAAATAAAGGTGTGTAAACTAATAAATAAGAAGTGTCAAAATAAATATAAAAGAGAAAAATTTGTTACTAAACAATACAAGGTAGCGTAATTTTGCCACTAAAATTTTTTTCGCATGCAAATTTGTTATTAACACTTTGTTGTGGGTAATTTTTCCATTAGCCGTTAAATGGTAGAAACATTCAAGTTGGTTTAGAAAATATTCGATGAGACAACTTTTAAACTAGTCTCTGAAAATTTTCTCCTTAAGCCCTAGCTACCCAAACCTTTCATAACACTTAAATGAGTCAAAACCTATATTTGAGCATACATTCTCATTGCTAACCTTTCTTATTTTCACATTATTGTCACTGAGTAACCTTCCACCACCGCTACCATCGATCCTTTACTCTAGAACTACAATGTCTCTGGATTTAATCCTATATGCATCATTTGAACCTTGTTTAGCCACGGTTTGTTATAAAGAACATTTCCAAGAGCATTGGCAGAATGTGTGGAATGGTGAAGGAAAAACAGATGACAAAAAAAAAAAGATGAAGGGTAGTGAAGGGTATAGGTATTTGCTAGAGCTAAGACGATGGTAAAAATGATAGATTCAAAAACTTAGGAGCCATGATGACATTTGCCATGTTAAGCAATTTTAATGGTTGGTGCTCCCAATAACATTGATGGAAAATAAGTACTTTTTTAAAAAGATTAATGACAAATTTACATACAAAAAATTTTAGTAGTAAAATTACTTTACCCCCTATAGTTTTATGGTAAATTTGCCCTTTTGGTTAAAATAAATATCTAAAAGTTTCTAAAGTAACATATAAAAGTTTCTAAAACAATATATAGAATTTGTTTTCGGGCACAAAAGATTGCAACCAAACAATCTCCTCATCACTTTTCATATATGATTTCGAATTGCATTGATTTCTCCATTGTTCACATCTCATCGATCATCATCTTTGAATCTTATTGCCACCATTCCCATCCAAATTGTGTTGTTGTCGCCAGCCTCCAGATTGCATCATTGTTGCCACTTGCCTTTGCATCACATAACTCGCCTCTAGATCTTATTGATCGCCTCTCGCCTCCGAGATCTCATCATTGTCGCTCGCTTCAAATCTTCTCTAACTTTTATCTATAGTCAGCATCACCTCTTTCATCTTATCATCATTGTTGTCATCATCGTCATTGTCGTTATCTCGTCTTCTTTGTTTGCCTAGAATATCATTGATGGTGTTGTTCGAGAAGATAAAAGAAATTAAGGTTAGTGACAAGATAAAAAAATTTTAGGAAAATAAAGGGTGAAGTTAGAAAATCATCACCATGCCTAATTAGACATATGTGCACAATAGCCATGGTAATGGAGAAATAGGTTATAGTAGTGCTTTCCTTTAAATGCATTTAATATGACTTATTATAAATTAATCATAATCAACATAATTGTGGAATATTGTATAGATCTTGCACTAAAAATGTGATAAGCTACCAAAGTTAAGGCTATGGCATAATCGTAAAGTTTCGTTTATGTGTTATCTCATAAATTTATATTTTTTAGCAATGAAAGAGATAATACAAATCATTCATTGTAAAATTCTTCTAAACTTAATTTGGCTTTAATAATTATGAATGCAAGAAAAAATGATATATTAAAATAGCTATTAATTATAAAAAATAAACATATTAAAATTACTAATAAATAGTTACCAATTTAAATTAGGATTTTAAAAGTTAGTTAGGGAAGGCAACCTTGTCACCTGTTCTAGACATCTATGACCTAGATCGACAAGATAAAAACTAGAGAAATATGGATTTTATTGAAGAAAATGAACTTTTACCTTTGGAGGAAGGTTTGCTGATTTTTCAATGATTCAATGAGCAAATTCCATGGGCAAGGCCGCGGATGTAGAGAATAATTTGACTAAAAGGGGAAAATGTTAGGAAAGTGGTGCAAATGGGTGGTTTTTTGCTTTTAATTTGTTGCCTACCCTAGGAAGCTGCGCCCTAAACTATTCCTAACTTGATGCATGTGACTCTTTTTATAACTATCCCTTCATCTTTGCCTTTCAAAAGTACAGGGGGCTTATTCCTTGCTCTTTTTTTTTGTCACTTCAAGGGCCCATTGCTACCATGTTGGGGTTTGTCCCACTAGTTGAAAAAAGCCCATTAAAGATGAACATGTGTGCCCTGGATGGGAAGCCCATTGGATTATTGACTAATGGTTTGATCGTTAAAAGTTGAGAACATGTTATAAAAGGATCCTCAAAATCACGAGAAGGATCATGTACAAAGGGTAGCTTCCCCCACAACCACCATGAGGAAGGCCCTATATAAGGCCTCCTAGGCAGAGAAATGAGGTACGTTTTATATTCCAGCCTACAACTTTCTAGTAAGTTTTTCCTCTCTTAGGCCACTACTGACTTAAGTATTCGGAGGATTTTTCTCAGACGCACAACTTTAGGGCCCCTAACCTTATTTTTGGATTTAGGTCCACTTATCTCTAAGGGTGTCAGGCATCCCACTATCTACTTCTGGTATCAAATAGTTACTGAATAGAAATCAAATTTACAGTGAAGAAAAAATAATAAATTCAAATGGTCAATTAACTATAAAAAAATACTGTATAGTTTAAATGTACAAAAATCTAATTACAAACAATTTAAATTAGGGTCTAAAAAATTTGATGTCAGTTACTATGGTTTGTTTTTTTTGTAAATGATAGTTTTAAGACCAATTGTTTATATAATTGTAAAATTTTATTTCATTAAAAAAATGAAAGTTTTGAAATTGAAATACAAAAATATGACAATTATTAAAAATACCTCTCCTATGAAAAATCAGCCTTGTTAATTATTCATCATCCTTTACTATCCTTACCCTTTTTCTTCACAAACAAACATGATTAACGAGTAGAAGAATTTTCATTATGATAAGGCTCTAATTTGAGAAGATATCTTTAACAGTTAAAGCTAATGATAGAAAAAGAATCCAACAACCTTTTAGCTTCGTAATCAATATTCTTGCCCTAAGAAGATACACACACACACACTCAGTTCCTGTCATATGATATTCAAAAAGTAATAAAGACTTGTAATTTTTTATGGAACTTATCCACTGCATACCAATTATAAGTCATATAACATTTACGAACTCTGTATAGACAATCAGTTCTAGATTTTGACTTTTCAAACCGTTAAGATACCATAATCAGAGAAAACTCTTGTAAATATCAAGATTCATGCTATAGACAAAATGAAAATCCCATTAAAACAAAAATAACACACCAACACAAAATTAGAAGGACAAACCAATATAAATTGGACAAACAAATTAACTAACAAACCCAACATTGGAGTCGAAGTCAACTAATAGACCCGGATCACCCTAGGAACAAGATTGAAATGTCGATTATTCATTTCTCCATGCCAACTAAACCGAAGCTTCAACAAAAGCAAGCCTACAAATTCCTCGGATACTGACGATCGGTGATGAAGATTGAGCCAATCGAAACATCACCAACAATGAGATTCAATAGAATCAACAAAGTGGTAGAAAGCCACAAAAGCTATTAAAAAAAAAAAGAAAAGAAAAAAAAATAATAGTTCGAATTGTAATTAATATGGTATAATAAATTAATACATGTGGAAATATTACAATGATTTGGGATGACACAAATAAGATTAATGGGATGGAGGGAGTAATTTATTAGGAGCATTTCTATTTAGGATAAGGTTAACAAACGTGCTATTATGAAATGATTATTATAACTATTAAGTAATTCTTTGTTCGGATCTCGTGTGTAACACAAATCTTTGTACCACAAAAAACAAAGAATTGTAGTTGACCCGTTAAAAAGGAATGGGACTTTTTTGAATTCCAAATCAAGATAAGGATGATGGCACATAACATGACAACCCAAAAATCACGTTCAAAATTAGCCTTTTGTTGAAGAAATCAAAAGAAACTACCTAATAAAGTACATTAAGAACCTAAGGACTTAAAAACAAAAACAAAAACTTTAGAAGCCATTTTTGTAATTGAAATTAAGTTAATTAAACGTGGATCGATGCATGCCAAAGTTATTACTTTAATAAATTGTTTATTTATCTGCTGTATATAATTATTAGAAAATGTCAAAAGTGGTTTGCGCACTTGCAAATTAAAATTTGAGGCGGATTAGGGCCCCATGAGGTCTTTTATTCTCATTTTCTTTTCTTTTAAGACAGGCTTCCTTCATTGATTTTAGATTGTGTGGTTGTAGATTATAGTGCATATCGCCAACTCTACCCAGTATTGACCTAATGAAAGCCACTTATATATCCACCCAAGAAGAAAACAAAAAAAAAAAAGTTCATCATTTTTTTTTTAATTTTTGTTCACTTTTGTCACTCAATTATTGAGAAGGATATATATGCCTTGTGGCTACATTTTATGTTTGTATGAATATAGTTAAAAGAGTTCTATTTATGAATAGACGTCGTAGAAAATAGCGTTCATTATTTTTACATTGGAAAATAGGGACAAGTTTACCACTAGAGTTTATGGGGTAGAATAATTTTGTTATTGAATATTTTTTCACAATAAAATTTGTCATTAATCTTTTTGAAATGTGCAAATATGCTACCAATGTTTTGTGTTGAAAATGTTAATATTACTTAAGCGGCAAATGTGAAAAATGAGAAAAATACAAGTTTCAGTTCTAAGTTTTCTTTACCTAATATCATGGCCTACAAAGTCTTTTAATTTTTCATTTTTACCATCGTCTTTGCTCCAGTGGCCCCCTACACCATTCCTGCTACCAACACTATATTCACTCTTTCACACATCCTAGCAATGCTTTTTAGAATAAATCTCGATGAAACAGGGTTTGATTGATGTAGGTGAATTTAAACTCAAAGGCATTGCAATTTTAGAATAAGGGATCAATGATAAAGTGGGAGCTGCTCAGCTACAATGAAGAAAGTGAAAATTAAAAAGCTCAGCGATGGGAGTGTATGATCAAATATAGTATTTTGACTCATTTGAATGCTATGAATGATCTGAGTATATAGGAGTTAAAGAGAAAACTTATAGGTACTAGTTTAAGAGTTATATCATGAAACATTTTCGAAACAGAAAGAGTATTCCTGCCACTTTGGCAAAATTGGCCACAAAGAGCACGTTAATTTGCCTACAAAAAAAAATTCAATGGCAAAATTACTTTTCCTCATAAACTTTATTGACAAATTTGTTCCTTTTCCCTTTTATATTTGCGATTAGGATTATAGTTTTTGTGATTTTAGGAATGATGCATATAAAATCAACAAACTACAAAAACAAAAGTTGTTTTCGGGAACCTGAGGCTCTCTCTTAATGGTCCAATTCCCAGGCTCATAGTTGCCTTTAATCTTGAGTCCCAAAGTTCAAACTTTAAAAAAACAACAAACAAACAAACGTCTCTATTCATTCTTATAGATTTTCTTATAACGCAATTCTTATTATAATATCCTGAATACATAAAGAAAACGTATTTCAACCTTTAAGTTGATCACCAAAACTTTATTCTGAATTGCCTTAATTTTAATTGGTATTAAGAACTTGTCTAATATGTGCCTAAGAAGTATCTAAAATCTAGCTTTGTTCTTCTGGCTACAGCCGTCGTCCAGTTTTCTCGTTGAACAGGGATAGTTATAAATCCTTATTCCTTAATAAGGGTAGTTTTTATCTTATTTACCAATATGGGTACCTTTTCCCATCTCAGCACATTCCCCCCGCATGTATTTTTCAAACGACAACAAATAATGACAAAAAAAATGATGTTTCGGACAGGGAAAAAACGTATGATTTCTCTTTTATCAAAATTTTAAAAGCATCACTGAATGTAGTAATAATTTACCAAACATTATATAAAATTCTCCGTAAAAATAATTAATTTGGTGCAAAAAAATTAATGCAGGTTCTTACTTTTTTCCAACTAACAATCAATTCATATTACGCAAGATTTATAAATTTTTAGTATATCTAGCAATATTATAAAACAAGTAGTGGTTATAAACCTAAAACCCTTTTTTTTTTTGTATACAAAAGAGTAATATACATACACATTTACATAGTTTCTGAGACGATTCATGTTCTTTAGTTGCTCCTCCATGAAATTAATTTCAAGCTTGCATCTTCTGGGTTTTATGCACTCAGCTTTGAACTCGTAATCTAGAGCTATGGTGGATGGGCTTTTATAAATTAATAAGCTAAATGTTACATCAACTTCGATGAAGGTACTTATGTGAAAGTAAGTTTATATATAAAGTTGTTTTGACAAGTCATAGGAGATAAGAAATTAAGCAACAGTGACGCCATTAAGATTGATTGATTGATTCAATAATTGTTTGATATTTTCCAGTTTATAGATTTTTCATGATAAGATCTCTTACCAATCTGAAGGATATCTTGAGTTACATTTGTTACTACTTTGAATTTTAGAATAGGTTCAGATATTCATCATATGTTTAATTATATGTTATATCTAAGGCACATGTGTTCGAATATTTTCAACAGTTTTCCTATAATTTGTATAAAATAGAGAACCAAAAATTAAAATCTTTATAATTTTTTTGTTTCAAATCTAACAATTTCTTTATTTTGTAAAATTTTACATTTATTATATAACAATTAAATATTATGCATTTAAAGAAAATTTAAATTAATTGCTAGTTTAGTTATTGAAATAATTAAATATTTTATATTTAAAATAATAATATTAAGGACAAATGAGAAAAGTAAAAAAAAAAATGGCTGAGAAAAAGAGCCAAAAAGTAAATTGAGAAGAGAGAGGAGGGAGAACAATAAATTTTAGAGTTTTTACAAATATAGAGCATTGACTTTTTTCTTTCATATTATTCTCTATTTTAGAGAATGAGATGAGAAAGTTGTTCAAGTGAAAAAATATTCAATATTTCCTAAAATAAAAAAAATTAACAAAATTATGAAGCTATTGAAAATGCTCTTATATGAGATCACTGGTGTAACCAAGAATATTGGCACGAGGAGGCAAGGGCGACCTACTACAGCAGTTTAAAGAGAACTATGCACGTTGTGTCCATCTTTTTACCTCATGCCTTACTATTTCCATTTTTATATTCTTCCACATTCACAGGTAAAATTTCACATTCGACACATAACGTGTAACAAAATAATCAAATTAATAACTGATTTCTGCATATTTTCTAAATCTCCATAGAGCAATGACTCCCACCCCTACATAATGGTGTTCATTGGGCCGGTCCTGACACAGCCCAGCTCGGGACTGGCTCGCGTCAAGCACGGCCCAAGCTCGGTCAAGCCAAGCACGGCACGGGCCCGTTGTAAAACCGACGTCATGTGGGCCGTTTACGGGTTTGGAAGAGGGGGGGAGCCAAGTGGGCTCGGCACGGCCCAGCAGGCGACTGGGCCTGGCACGGCACGGGACCGGCTCGGCACGGCGGCGGCGCGCAACGGTCACTAGCACCAACGTTCCGAAAATTCAAAAAAAAAAGGAAAATGACACTTTTAGTCCCTATAACAACTCCCAGCCCTTTTTTTACCCTTGTAATTACGTTTTTGCCCCCTCCAATAACTATTTTGTAAGGGTTTTTTTGGAGAAAAAAAAAAAAGAAGGCCTTCCCCTATAAATAGGGAGGCCATTTTTACTATTTCTTCACACCACTCTTAGCAATCTCTCCTTCTCTACTAATATATTCTCTCATTTCTTTCAAGCAGTCAATATTATTTTCTTCATTCTCAATCAATTCTCAATTACTTTCAAAACTCGTGATCTGCTCAATTTTGCCTCACACAAATGGCATCAAGAGGAAAGGGAAATGCCTCAAGCTCTTAATCCCGCACCGGTTTGAGGTCATTTTTCCGTGGCCTTTCCCGACTGGCGACCCGTGGAACTCATATCCAACAAACTGACGATGACGAGCAATTTGATATGAGTCAATACGACTTGGGGCTCGACGATCAACTTTCTGATGATGACGTTGAGGAAGTGGAGCCAACGGCAGCAGGGAATCTTGGTGGAGGAGATGGTTCTGAACAAACCCCGACAAGCCATCAAGACGAACTTCCGCCAGAAAGTAAGACGTCAAGGCGCACCGCATGGGTTTGGGAGCATTTTGACCAAGTTTTTAAGAAGGATAGTCATGGAAACGATGCGAGGTTCGCACATTGCAAGCAAAAGCTATCGTATAAGAAGAACGCTGGCACAGGAACACTAAGACGTCACATGGAATCAAAGCATCCGACTTTATGTCTAGATGCAGCTACGAGTACCGGCGGTCAGACACAGTTTGCAAGCAATGCCGGCAGATCAGGTATTTTTAAATTTAATCAAAAAGATTGTAGAGAAGGCATGGTAGAATGGATGATGTTAACTGAAAAATCATTTACACAATCGGAAGATAGACACATGGAAAAATGGATTACATCATACTTAAACCCTGCTTTTAAAAGAACATCTAGGACCACTGCTAGGAGGGAGGCATTTACAATTTATGAAGCTGGTAAATCAAACTTACAAGCATACTTCTCTGCTTTTGATCATTCTATCTCATTTACTAGTGACATGTGGACTTCACCACTAGGACAACATTATTATTGTATAACTGCACATTGGATTGATGATAGTTGGGTCATTAAAAAACGTATCATTGCATTTAAGTGGATGAAGGTCGATCATACTGGTTGGAACATATTCAATGTAATTTCAGAAAGTTTAAAAGAATTTTTTTGTCATGATAAGGTTTTTAGCATAACATTTGATAATGCATCAAATAACGATGTCACGGCTGAGACATTGAAGGAATCACTAGAACCTGTCCGTGATGCCGTATTTTTTCATATTAGGTGTATATGTCATATTTTAAACTTAGCTGTCCAAAAAGGTCTTCAAGTTTTGAGTAATGAAATTACTCCAATTAGGTGGGCAATTCATTATTTTAAGTCAAGAACCAAAGTTTCTAAAGAATTTAAGCAATATTGTCTCGAAAATGGCATCGATTTTAGTTGGAAACATTTTAAACTTGATTGCCCTACTCGATGGAACTCCACTTACGAGATGTTGATGGATGCGATGCCATTTGCTGCACACATGACATGTTTTATAAATGTCAGAAAAAGGAAAACGATTTTGAAACAAGAGATGTGGGATAAACTGTCAAAATTGGCTGCTGTGCTGCGATATTTTTATGATGCCACTGTTTTTTGCTTCGGTGTATACTATCCCACATTGCACAAAGTTTTAATGCATATGGTCAACATTGCATGGGTTTTTAACAAATACAAAGATGACGAGTTCTTAAAAGACCCAATTAAGGCCATGAAAGATAAATGGATTTTATATTTCAGTACTATACCCTCAATCTACTTACTTGCATCTGCATTAGACCCGACCGTAAGAATCACGGGTATGCAACAGCTACTTGAGGGTTATTATAGTTTCTTAGAAATGGCACATATTTCTATTCATACTATAACTGCCTCTATTGATGAGCACTTGCGAGAGTTATTTAAGATTTATGCCGGTCGGCATAAGGATAAGGTTGCAAACACTAGTTCATCTACCATCGGGTCTTCATCATTGTCGGGCTCATTGTCATTCAATCCAGCTGAACAACTCCGCAAACGGCCCCGTGCTGCCATATCCGGTCTTACTGAAGTAGACGTATACCTTAACCTTGTTTGGGAGAATAGTGAGACCGACATTCTAGACTGATGGAAAGCAAGAAGCAACAAATTTCCAATACTCTCCATCATTGTCAAAGAAGTTCTAGCTGTTCCCGTCTCAACCGTTGCATTGGAGTCCACTTTCAGCGCTGGGAATCGTGTCATTTCAGAGAAACGCGCAAGGTTATCACCAGATGCAGTTGAAGTTTGTATATGCAACCGTGATTGGGGTCTTACAGCTTTAAGATTACAAGACAACAAGAGTTCGGACGAGGAAAACCCCGATGAGATAGATGCTTAAATCCACTGCTTGCTCATTATTTACTTACTTTGTATTTGATCTGATTTTGCTGTTTAGCACATATCGTACATTTTATTTTGCATTTAATTTTATGGAACTTTTCGCTATTGAGTAATGTAAAGCCCGTTCCATGGTATGTAAGTGCCGTTTGGCTTTAAAATTAATAAAAGTTCACATCGGTGGTGGTGTTTTACTCTTAAAACAAGTAATTATAAAAATATAAAGATAAGCTTAAAATAACTATTAATCTAGTTCTTCTATTTACTCTGTTGGTCCCCAAATTCTTTTTTTGTTGGTTTATGTACTATTTTCTAAGGTAAGACATTAATGAGCATAATTTATTATCTTTATCTGTAATTTTTTTTGTCATTATTTTATTTATTGTCTTGTAAAGTAAAATCTTGGTAATCATGGTTTGTTTCTTTAGCATGAAGAAATAACTTTAGTCATTAAGGTTTTAATAATTGACTTAATAAAGGTTAAAAAAAATGGTTTAACTCAAAATCAAATATATCATAGTTTCCAAACTTTTTGGTCAATTTCTTACCTTTTATTTTTATTTTTATTAAGTTATTGATTTAACCTTTGATTAATTAACATAAATTCAATATAACATTGCATTTCGTCATTTTTTTTCATTATTGATGATTGAGATTTTTATAATGAGTTATTTACTTTAAAAGATCCATGGTTCAATAAAGTACTTTGGTCCATAATTGTTAAAATTGAAAAATTCATATTATAACTATTACTCTAGATCTTCTATTTCCTCTCTTGGTCCTCAACCTTTTCTTTTTCAGTTATTGTTTTATGTATTATTTTAAAAGGTAAAACATTAGTTACCAAAAATTTGTTCTCTTTAACATACCGACAATAATATTTTTATATTATTTTATTTTAATATCAATTTGTAAAAATATAAAATGAAATTAAACTTAAAATTAAAGACTAAAAATTTAAAATTAAAATTAAAACTTAAAATAAAAATAAAAATTTAAAATTTAAAATTTAAAAATTAATGGGCCAGCTCGGATTCGGCCAAGCTTAGCACAGGACCGGATCAGGCCCAACACATGTCAACCCGAGTTGTGCTCGGCCCAAATTTCTCAGGTCCGGCCCTTTAAACAACTCTACCCCTACATAGATCCGCCACTATAAATAATTTTTGGCTTCAATGAGAAAAAAGGTAGAAGAGAATAATTAACCCATTGAATATTTGAAGCCTAACTAAATTTGGTGATCATTTTCGTGTGACAAAGCCTCAATAAGATGGACACCAACGATAAGACGTGGCAGGGAGTGTGATGTGATGGGTGTTATTGGATGGGAAATCTAAAAATTCTGCAGTCAACCAAAGAAAGAAAGCGATAGATTCGTAGGACCATTTCTGAACTGTCACGTGGGAACTTGGAAAGCCAGGCGAAAGGAGACCGTGTTCATTTTATAACTACACATTTAAATACAACTCATCCACACGTGAGACAAAAGGTGGGAATTAAAGTGGTCATTATGTCCGTCATTATGATCGAATAACATATCCTAATGGGCAAAATTAATTATTGATCCCTCAACTTTGGTGACTTAAATGAATTAGTCCTTAAACGAGTTATATTGTTGTTTTTTTCTTATATTATAGTTGTTGTTAATGTTATAAACATGTAATCATGTATTTTAAGTCATTTTTATGTACAAATTGCACCAATGTCTTTGTCGAACAATTTTTACGTTTTAGTTGACCATACGTGAATCATTATAGTCACTAATATCCGTATTGCGATGCTAAACAAAACCAATATGAAACTAGTGTTTCTTCTTATTTGCACTAAAACATTTGCAACCATTTTGCGATCTTAAAATATCTTAAAGAGATTAGTCTTCATTTTCCTGGTGGAGAAAACTTATGTATTCACACAAATTTATGTTTTTTTTGTTTTTCCAAATGAATCCAAACTAGTGTTTTTCTTTATCCAAAACGAAGAATTCGGAATGATGTGGTTTATGTATAATATAAGTTTCAACTTTTCAATTGCAAGGCTATTGGGCTTTGGTGGAATAGCTAATTTTGCAAGCCCAACCTTATTCTTTGATCCGTTTGAAGACAAACAAAAGGGAAAATGCATATTGCAAAATCTTGGGCTTCAGCAGCCCTTTCGAGCAGATGGACCCTTTCAGGAGAGCCTTTTTTCCCCCTCCTTTTTTGGTTTTTTGATGAGAGGGTGCTTTTTTTTTGTTTACTAGTTTACTATTCTCAATTTTACACTAATTAGGCTACGTTGTATTAGTTTAAAGTTTTGAAAAAGCTGTCTAGGTATAATTTTTTAGTTTTAATTTTAGCTGTTTGATCTTCTTCGTTTATAAATTATTCAAAACTCTAACATTAATCACAAAAATAATTCCCAAACAAACCTTAAGCCCACTCGTTTGATGGGTTTTTACCTATTACTACTTAAGTATCAAGTTATTTACCTATTACTATCTATGTATCAAGTTCTTTACACAATTTTAATTTTTTTTTACTTAAGTTTGACTTAAATTTATTTATATTAATATTTATTAATTTTTTTAAAAATTATATTTAAAAGTTATAATTCTTGTAGTTTCTAAATATAATTCTTTAAAAAATTAGTAAATATCAAAATAAATAAATTTAATTTAAATATAAATAAAAAAACTGAAAAAGTACTTGAGACGAATGAGGTAATAAATATAGAAAAATCTCGGAGAGAAGCTCAAATGATATCAAATTTAAGTTAAGACACATGTGCTCAAGGGTTTAAAATCCCTTATAATATCCCGGAAAAAAATCCTAAACTAGCAATAGTTATAAACTACCAAGTGATGATCAGCCTGAGTCATTGGATTCGTGCCACTTCGTGGAAGAAAAAAAAAAACAAGAAAAAATAGTGTTTAAGTTCGTAACTGTAGCATTTTTGACAGGTTCATCCGATGAACTCATATCAACCGGCCCACCTAATAATTTCTTTAACTCGAACGCTAAAACTTTAATTCAAATGTCAATATCCATCTACTTTTGTGGTGAAAATTATGAGAAGTAATTTGTTCGAGTCTCACTCCTCCCTTTTTGGTTTCTTGAATATGAAAAAGAAAGAGCTGCAGAAATATTGTAAGTCCTCTGTGACTCTGTGTTCATCTCTTCTTGTCGATGTGACGGTTTAGCATTAAAGAACAATCAGTTGTGCTTTTTCTTCCTCCCCTTCCAGAAGTATATTTGTTCATTTAAAAATTAAAACCGCACAAGTTTCTTGTTTCATTTTAGCCAATCGGGATTTATTACATGGAGAAATAAATTACACCCAATTTATTTTAATTTAAATTAACTTAATTTAAAATAATTTATTTTTATGTTCATATTTTTTTTATTTGAAACTAATTTTATTTGAAAGTTAATATTATTTAGGTGAAAAAAATTCATTAATTGTAAAATTTTTATAATACTATTAAATTTTTTTATAAATTCTTCTTTTTTAAACATTAAAAAAAATTTTCATAAAAATTTAAAAACATGATAAAAATTTTGTTTCAAATGGATTATTACATCTATATAATATTGACTTTCAAATGAAATTAGTTTTAGATGAAAAAAATTTAAAATTATTTTAGATTAAGTTGACTTAAGTTAAAACGAATTGGATGTTAATTGGTAGGATTTTTTCTTTTTTTTATGAACCACCACAGTGGGTGCATATATTGGATGCAGTGACCTACAAAGTATAAATGGCAAAGCTTGCATCACAATGAAGTAAAAAAATAAATTCTAAACTTGTACTGCACAGTAAAATCAGGCTTATGCATTCTATAAAAAAAACTGTACCAATATCTATATCGAGCCTAGTTTGAATAGCATTAATGATCTGCTAAATAAGTTTCGTTGGTTATTTACTAACCTTGTGATAAATCCAATTTAGTGGAATTTTGACAAGAATAGGTAAAGATTTTTGTCATATTTTTGGCTCATATTCTAGACATGAAAGTTAGAGGTCCATTCTAACTAAAACCCTCAGTGTTGATATCAGCATTTTAAATCCAAACTAAATACGTATAATACTTATCTCTCTGTAACTTCTAATTGTCTAATAATAATCCAACAGTTAGTTAACTATTTAAGTTATTAATTTTTTTTATCTATCTAAATATAAAAGAATTTTCCTCTCTTATTTCAAGAAGCACAATGTATGTTTCTAAAATAGGATATATCAAACTACAATTCCATCTAAACTTCAACAGAGTTTCCGTAATTAGCCTAAAAAGAAAAATCACAAATATGTAGGATATGGAAGTAACTAACATCAAGAGCTTGGCATTTCCAAGAGGAAAAAGGTTCCTACTTATTCTTTTCTCGGATAAATAAGATTTAATCCTCATTATGGCAGTCCATATAACATCTACATCATTTCAACATAGAACCCTAAAGAACATTGGTAAATAAAATATATCAAATGGGACAATAGAAACTCATCGTCGTGACACCATATCAATGCATGCTAGAAAAGCCTGAAAATTTGATAAACAACATGACAAGCTACATGAGACAAACTACCACTAATAATTGAAATGGTAAATGGAGCAAATTTGACAATAAAGTTTGTGGGCAGATTAATTTTGTTATTGAATAATTTTTATGGGTAAATTTATTATTAATCTTTTCAAAAAGTGTATATTTACTATCAATGTTTTGTAATAAGAGCAAATATGTCAATGAGCATTAAAATTGCTAAATGTGGCAAACATGAAAAAATGAGAAAAAAAAATACAAGTTTTAATTTCAAATTTTCTTTACCTAACGCCTTAGCCCTAAAATTTATGAATCTATAATTATCACCTGTTGTCTTCACTTCAACAGCCCCTGTAGGGCTTGTACCTTTTGCTATCCTCTCCCCTTTTTCTGCCACTAATGCTACTTCTATTTTTCCACACATCTAGGCAATGATTCTTAGAAAAAGAAAAACCCTAATCAAACAAGGTTTGCTCAAAACAAATGTGCAATTAATGCAAGTGGAACTAAATTTAGAGATGCCGTAGTTTTAGAATTAAAGATGGATAGCCGGGGTAGTGAAGGGCTGCTTAGTGAAAATAAGGAAGTTGAAAACAAGAATACTTAGCAATGAGGGTATGTGGTTAAATACAAGGTTTTAACTCATTAGGGTATTGTGAAAAGTTTGGGTAGCTAGATATAAAGGGAGAAAACTTTCAAGGAATTAGTTTAAGAGTTGTACTATGGAATATTTTCTAAAAAAAAAAAGAATATTCCTATCATTTAATGGCCAGTGGTAAAATTGCCCACAATAAAAACATTAATGGTAAATTTGCCCATAAAAAAATTTTTGTGGCAAATTTCTCTTTCCATAAATTTTAGTGGCAAATTTACCTTTTTTGCCTAATTGAAATAGAATACACACAAAGCCATTTAGATAGGGATGACAAGCAGATGAGTGAAATCTGTAATTCGTGGATATCCACTTACAACGGACGGGTAAACAAGTAAAAATACCCGCAATAAGCCAAATATAGATAGCAAATCACACATGTCTAGCAGATGCAGGCTGGGGGTGGATAGGGGTATCCATTAAGGGTAAATCCGCCCCGTTTACCTGCAAAATTAGCAAGCGTAAATTTCCTACTTATTAATTATAACAGGATGCAACGCCTATATTTAGCTAATATTTTATACTAATTCGCATAAAAAATTTTCTTGTATGTATGTTATAATTTTATATATTTTATGATTTTTGTTGTATTATATGTAGAGAATGACTTTATATGTATTTTTCATATTTTATTTGTATAAAATTTAAAAAACACAATTTAAACCACGGGTTACCTATAGACACGGATTATTCGCAGGTTATGGGCACGAGTGAGATTTTTTATCCGTTTGCAAATGCTTACAAAGTCAGGAGTACTAAAAAAATTATAGGTATGGATAATGGATATAGGGCATTTGCGCCCAATCCATCCCATTGTCATCCTTATATACAGGGGCATATTCAGACAAGCCGGTTGAATGGGGGCTAGGACATCCCCATCAAGAGGGTACCCCTTTGGGGGCTATAATTGCCCAACTTGCGGTGGGGACTGGGCAACAATAAAAGATAGGAACACATGAAAAAAAAATGAAAACTTAAAAAAAATTAAAAGGACACAACCTACCTTGTAATACTCCTCCGCTGACAGCCTGACACAGCAGCTCCACCCATCTCCGTCCCCACCGCTTCAAACTGAGACCATCCGCCGCCTCCGACCGAAAGCCAACAATACATTGTGCGTAGAAATATTTGGGTTCGGGTGGTACTAACAATTCCCCCAGCCTCAATCTGGCACTTTCATAATAGTTTGGGAGTAAATATGTCATTAGTTATAACCTTTTCTTTCTCTCTCATTGTTTTTTTCTGAAGCCTGGGCCTGTTTGTGTCCCTCATCCGCACCACTCAGCCCATACAAAACCGTGTCAGTTCATGGCCTTCTCCGGCAAAAGCTGAAGAAAACGTGAAGTAGCAGAGAAAGTGTTCTGCATATTTCTTTATTGCTTTAATGTGTTGTGTATATATACAACTCAAAGAGTTTACATGTATCATGCTTATCTACAGGGCTTATCTATATATTGATAATATCTATACATATTATCTCTAATAAGATGACTTGAGCCTAATCTTATCTCCAATACTCCCCCTCAAGTTGGCGCATTAAGATTCACAATGCCCAACTTGAGCAGCAATGACTCGAACCTGTTTTTTGCTAATGGTTTGGTAAACAAATCAGCAATTTGCATCCCAATCCATATCTTCTTTGTTGCAACCTCACCTGACTGAACTCTTTCTCGGACAAAGTAACAGTCCATCTTTACATGCTTGGTTCGCTCATGAAAGACTGGATTCATGGAAATGTGCAAGGCCGCTTGATTATCACAGAACAACATTGTGGCTTGTGTTTGTGGAGCTTGTAAATCTGTTAATAACCATCGTAACCAAATGATTTCGCTGACGACAGTAGCCATTGCTCTATATTCCGCTTCAGCTGAGGAACGTGCAACAACAGATTGCCGTTTGGTTTTCCATGAGACTGGGGAGTCTCCTAAAGTAATAAAATACCCAGTTCTGGTGAATTCATGGCTGGCTTTGGGATTGTTCCATCTACGAAGCCGATTTTGTTCTTGGCAAACAACGCATTGCTCATGTCGTTTACCCATTCTCCGTAATTTCCGTCGTTAAGCATCTCGCTGACATAAATTTGTCCAGGACTGTCCGAGGCATGGACGTAGTAGGGGGACATCACATCCATACTACTGTATTTGTCGTTCTCGTTTATACCTGACATGTAGCTATGCCGAAAACAAGAGTTTCCAGGCTTTCGGCTCTGATACCATGAAGAAAACGTGAAGTAGCAGAGAAAGTGTTCTGCATATTTCTTTATTGCTTTAATGTGTTGTGTATATATACAACTCAAAGAGTTTACATGTATCAAGTGAAATATAGGAAGAATGTTCCATTAGGAAAACATGTACCGTCTTCACAGAATGTGACCCCCAATTTTAGAGCACTTTGTCATGGTAAAGCTTTATTCACCTCAAATCTCATGCATAAGGTTGAAGATGGATCTATTATCAACATTTGGATGGAATATGGGAGAAGAGTTTGTATCCCATTTTTTATTCCATTGCAAGTATACCCTCTTAGTTTGGCGCAATTGCATACTTCTTATTGTATCAGGTGATGATATGGCTAACATTGTTATAAAAGCCTACATGGTTTAGTAAAATGTTTTATGTTTTCATATATTGATGGAATCTCCCTACCTATCATTAATTGGTTTAATTCTACTTTTAATTTTTGTTTCACATGCAATACTTAGGAAGTAAATTTGGGAAAAGAGGATTAATCTGCTCTGCGTATACTTTATACAATTGGGAGGGTGAAACAGTGGGCACATGCGGCAACATGTGTGGAGGGTCACATGGGGCGAGGCCAGGCAGGCAGAGGCTTCAATTAGTCCAGACCCTGCCGGAGTATGAAAGGTGTCTTGGAGTCCAAGTTATTAACGTGATAAGAGAGTGGGGCAAGGCAACTAACCCCAAATGCTGAGGCATATACATTACCTCTCCCCCACTCTTCAATGGACTCGCAAGCAACTCTCTCGTCGCTTCCTTTTCTTTTTCTTGGTGGGCCAATTCTTTTAAAATTATAAATACCTTTTTTTATACACAAAAAACCCTTTTTCGGATCCCCATAAAATTCAACTTTTGACCGATTTATGGGATTGTCTCTTTTCTGTCTCCTAATTCCTCAGCAATCCATGTTGCTTTACATGAGTCAAATTACAAAAAAAACCCCTTAAAATTTCCCTGAGCTACACTTTCTCCTATCCTTTTTGGACACGTACAGTTTCCATCGTTAACTCTCCAAAAACTAGCAATTGCACCCTTGATAATTCAACTCTGTTTGTTCAACTAATAAAACACTGCTCATATGGATAGATCATGTTACAGGTTACATGTGTCTTTTGGGTTTTTAAAATCAGATTCTTTGATTCACATCAGGAAGTTGAGTTTGGTGGTTTGACACACTAGAGTAATCATAAACTACAATCAATCCATCAATTGAAGCATGAGGCCAAGCAACCGTGAACTTTTGTGCGCTGGGGTGGGGGAATAATTAGTGGATGCAAACATTTTGTGTCATGTTGCTCTGGCTGGAAAGGTTCTGGGACATGATTTGAAATTCTATGCTACTTTTTTAGGGTTATTATTGTAGATAGAGTGCTTTGATGACGTTGTATTCAAGGGGCAAGTGCTACATATTTAAAAAAATGAGGAGGCAAGGTTAGGATCATCAAGAGTTTTTTTTTTTTTTAATTTTCTTTCTTCCTTTTTTTTTTTTTGGTTGAATTCTCTTGCAAATAAACTTGGCCAACAATTTGTATTGGAGTCTGAAAAACATGGGAACTTGTGTTTTTATTAATTCATAGAATTTGATTCTGTCGTGTAATTACTCGTGAATTTAATACTTCACCCTTGTTACCTCTTTTTCTTGTGTTAAACAGTTTCTTCTATTAAGTAAAGACGTTGTTTATGCTGTATTTATGTCCACAATTATATGTGGACTGCATCTTCTTGTTTCCAGAAATATGTTTGTGCTTCTTCTTTTCTATTTGAAACCTTCATCTTTTTCATCCCATAAACTCTACAAACTAGAAATCCGAACTAGCATTTCCTTAAAACTAGCAGTAGAATGATATCTTCCTGATTTCTTCAATTTATCTAACGATTTCTTCCCAATTTCTTCAATTTATTCAACGATTTCCTTAAAACCAGTAGTAGAACCAATTTCAACACTGATCAAAAACTCAAAAATTAGAAATGCAATCCTCCGATAATGTCTAATTAACTTTCTCTCTAGTCTCAAACACCTGCATATCTTTCTTTCGTATCTATCTCCAAATTCATTGTTCCCAGGCATTGTCGAATTTGACTCGTAATTGTCTATTGAAGGATATTTTCTCATTTAACTTCATATCATGTTTTCATTGACACATTAGCCACTTTCTTTTATACACATTATCCACTTTTTATTGACATACTTCATATTTTCCGTATATATTAGGTAAATAGCTTTGCTTCAATTTTTATTGACATAATTCATGCATTTTCATATTCTGTTTTCATTTTCATTCAAATACATCAATCATATCAAAATTTTGATTACATAGGAATTTTTCCTTAGCATATATTGCATTTTTTTACATTAGGCTGATAAATAGTTCTAAATTATAGAACCATGTTATTGAGTTCATTGTATTTGCTTTTTTTTTTCCATTGACATATTTGAATTTTACATTGACTCATGGTATACTTTTCATATCAATATGGTAAACAACTCTAAATGATAGAATAACTTATTGAGTTCTATATAGAAATTTTTTTCATTGACAAATTGTAACTTTTCCAATAGCATATCTTATCCTATTCACATTAACTAGGTAAATAGCTCAGAATGATAAAAATATGTTATTTAGTTTCATGTAACTTTTTGTTTTCATTGACAGATTGTGAATGTTTCTTGACATATCTCCTAGTTTTCACATTAGCCTTCTAAATAACTTTGAATGATAGAAGATGTTATTCAGCTCCCAAATTGCACCTCTACTAGTCTCTTTTCCGCATGATTTTACCTGTATCCATTTGTATCATGTTGTTCAACTTTTAACAAATTTTATATTGGTGGGAAAAAAGAATATTTTACACATGATCCATTCTTTTCCTTTAATTATCACAATTGATGGTGTGATTAGGTTTGATGATAACTGAAGGCGATGTCAAACTATGAAAAAAGGGGAGGATGTCGATGATGATCTTTTGGGCTGGTAGGATATACGATCAGATGGAAGGGACAGCAGGTTCAGTTCCACTCCTTTTGATTGATCTTCAATGAGAGAATCAAATAGTGGTCATAGTAAAGGATTGGTGACGATGGTGGACAGAGAGCGAACAACGGTGAGTGGTGGATAAGCAGGATAAATAGATAATATATAAAGGATAAAGTGCACTGGCAGCCCTCAAACTTGGCTAATTCGCACATGTTAGTCCCTTAACTCCAAGTTAGTATATTCAAGTCCTCAAAATTTGAGAAATGATACAAATTAGTCCTAGGAATCGTATGGTGTTAGGGGCAAAATTTATACATAGTCCTTAATCTCTCTTTTATCCAAACACAAGTAATTGTAGTTCATTTGGATTGTTTCAGTCCATTTTAGGTTGAATTTGTTTAGTTTCATGTATGTTTGTTATTTGTGTAAGTATTATATAACTAATAATACTTTATAGAAGCACTTAAATATTTATTACAACTAAAGACTTATAAACTAAGCAAAATCATTATAATTAATTGGTCAATTAAAATAAGTAAACCAATTGATTTCCAAACACATTTAGTTAATCAGTTTGATACTTATTATGTTATTGTTGTAAAAACAATTATTTAAAGTTTGTTGTTTGAGTAATTATTATATTAATATTTTACAAAATTTTAAAGACTTATTGTATAATGAAGAGTTATAAGTTTTAAAATAAATGGTTATAAGTGGACACAAAAGACAAAAAATGATTTCTCAACATAGTTACTTAGTTTGAGATACATTTATTATTAAATGATCCCTTTCTATAACATAAGAGATAAAACTATCTTTTTCTTATAAAAGAAAGGAAATTATAGTTTTTCTTGTATGGATCTCATATGATAATGCAATGTAAAACGAGCATAGTTTGGCCCAATATATTTGATCACCTCATGGTAATACCAAAAATAGAAAAAAAATATATGGAGACAAAGACAATAAAAGTCTTAAAAATTGGTATGACTAATTTGTTCGTTTGTAAAAAACTATTGCAAAAAGAAAATAAGTGCTTTTGTACAATATACATACACATTCTCATACACAAACACACTAAAATTTTGGACAAATTGAAACTTAACACTAATAGAATCCCAAAAAGGACTTCTATAATACGGCTAAAAGTCATTTAAATTTTTTTTTTTTCACTCTAAACAAATTATATCTACATTTTGTAGCGTTCAAAGTAAAAAAAAAAAATATATATATATATATCTTATAAGAAACATCAATAATAAAATTTAGTACATGATGAAAAGAGGAACTTAAAACATTTATAAGTTTCATATAAGAAATTATTACTTTTAATTTTTGATACTTTTTATTTTATATGTTTTTGCTTCCCATACTAAAAATATTAAAGGCTTTAAAAAATAAAGGAACTCATAAAAAATATTCACAAGTGCTTCTCAAGGTTCTTTATTTATGAAGTTTTGATTTGTATAAAACTTTGGAAAATCAATTTTAGGAAAAAATTTCCAAACATCCATCATGTACTGTGGAAAAACAAACACAAAAATTAGGCACATACAAGTTTAGCATGATTTATCTCTCAGCTAGTATACATCCACTACTAGAATAACCGGATTTTCCAACGGCCTATCTTCCAACGGGCTGACCGTTGGAGAATTTCCAACGGCTTTGGCCGTTGGAGAAAGAGAAAAAAATTTTCCAACGGCTTTCCCGTTGGAAAATTAATAAATTGAAAACTAGCCTGATTTCCAACGGCCAGGGCCGTTGGAATTAAGTTTGTGAGGTTTAAAAATTATTTCCAGTAAAATTGTAATTCTGAAAATTGTAAATTTGAAAATTTTGAAAATATTTCCAACAGCCTAAGCCGTTGGAAAATGAAGTTAGTTAAATGAAGTTGAAAACGCACCGTTTGACTTAATTGTTTCCAACGGCCTTGGCCGTTGGAAAATGCAAAATTAAATATCCCCACCTCGCACTTCGTCTTCTTCGTGCGAGTTTTTTTACTTCTCTCTCTGCTCGCGTCCTCTGCTCCAAATCTCCACACGCACACATAGCACCTTCCTCAAGTCTCCCAGGGCCGGATTAACGTCGATCAGAGCCTGATTTGTTGGATCTGTTGCTCGAACGCGTCGATCTGTAGGTAAGCTGATGGTTACGTCTTCAACTTCAATTTTAGGAGTTCTTTGTAGATCTGTTTTCTTATAATCCTGACGCGTTTCCGGCGGTCTTCTGATCCTCTTTTTTTCTTTTTATTTTGTTTTGCTGTTGTTTTTGTCGATTAGTTCTGGGTGGCGAAGCAGATCTCCTGTTCTCTGAATCTGTCCAACAAGACCGACAATTATGTGGCTTTCAAGGTCAAAACGACGAATTCGAAGAAATACTGCGTCAGACCGAACACTGGAGTTGTGCTTCCTAGGACGACATGCACTGTCGTAGGTCTCTTCCTTGCCCTTTCTCATATGAAATTCCTGCTTACAGGTTAATTTTTTCTAAGTTCTCCTGGACATGAATCTCGTTCCCTTAGGTTTTATCGAATTTAGTTTTCCCTTTTGGTTTTTCAACATTGCCTAATCATATAGTATATTGTTATCTAATTAAGAAGGAGCGAGGGGATGCCCAGAAGATTTTCTGAAAGATAATAGGTTGAAACCCTCAATAAAGGTTTTCTGGAAGATTGAAAGCCTCAACAAACATAAGGCCGTGAATAACAGCATCCCTTGTAACCCAGAAAACAATAATCTGAAGCCACAACGAACATTGCACTAATTATTTTGCTGAATTATTCGGTTTTTTTTTTGTCATTATCGATTCAGTTACAATGCAAGCTCAAAAGGAGGCACCTGAGGATATGCAGTGCAAGGATAAGTTCCTACTGCAGAGTGTGGATGCTAGTCCTGGAGCCACTGTAAAGGACATAAATCCTGACATGGTACTACGTTTTCATGATCTCATTACATCACTTTAATATGCAAGTTTTGTTATGACATGGTAGACGTAACCATCAAGGAAATGAAATGAAACTCTCTCACATTCCCACATGACAAAGGAACTGAAAGTTTTGCTAAATCTATTCATTCAAAACAGGATCTTATTATTTGTTTGGGGATCTCCAACATCAGCATGTCAATGAAAGTTGACTAATACAAGTTCAAGAAGATTAGTATGGTGGATTGTGTTCTTGAGGCAATAGAGCTTTAGAACATACACATGTATAGGAAATAAGTCTCATTATTTGAAAGAACTGTGAAAGAACAGGCATGTTACTTACCTGTCAATAAGCCAAAGGACTCCATCTCTTACACCAATTAACCACAACCAGAGGTCCTACTGGTCGCTTTTGTTCAGTTGGAAAACGAGTGACAGCCACTAAGACCCCTCCACCTCCAACACCAATTTGAATAGGAAGAATTATGAATGACAGATGTTAAAAGTACATGAAAATCTTACGAATTATAAGCCCAGGAGTTCCCCACCTTATTGCCACTATCCCAAATCTGTCAAAACTATCTCCATGCTCTGCAATTGCCCTTGTTTGTGCCTCTTTTATTTTCATTTCTTCTTTCATCTTTTTGGTTTCTAGATCCATTGCAGTAACCCCAGCATCCACAAACACACACCTGAAATATTCAGCATATTGGTCTGGGTGGCAGATGTTTTGATGGTGCATTTGAATATTGAGTTTATGAAAATTTTGTCCTTTCAAGATGCAATGACCTTTAATGTTATGGTTTTCAGGGAGCAACTAATTCTTGAGTGCATGATTGCAAATTTGTTTGAGGAATACAGATTTTTCCCAAAGTATCCAGAAAGACAGTTAAAAATTGCTGTAGTTATATTTGGTGAGTTATAATATGTATATTTTTGCTATTATATGTTATCTCAGCTTTGAATGTTTTAACAATCCATTGTGTTCAGTTATATCATGCTTTTAAGCTAGTTGCAGTTCATTCTATGAGTAGTCTTTCTCTGCAGCTGAAGAAATCTAAAAATTTTTCAGGTTCTGTAATCAAGCATCAGCTTGTTACTCATCTGACACTTGGGATTGCTCTGCGTGGTGTTTTAGATGCATTGCGTAAACCTGCAGATTCAAAAGTTCGTATATCATGGAACCTTTTTCCTTTCTTAGTTGAATCATTGCAATTATTTTAATGGTTTTTTTTTATTCTACTTATAGATGTTTTTGTTCGGAACCAAAGCTCTGGAGCAGTTTGTGGATCATTTGATTGAATGGCCCCAGTATTGCAATCATATTCTACAGATATCACATCTACGTGCTACTCATGCTGAACTTGTTGCTTTCATTGAACGTGCTCTTGCCAGAATTTCATCAGGTCATTTGGAATCAGATGCAGCCAATAACCCTCCGCCTGTTCAGCATCATGTTTTTTCTCAGGCAACATCTAGAAATGGGGAGGTGGAAATGTTTTTTTTTTTGTTTCTGAACTCTTGAAAAGTGATTACTAAGTGAAGCAATCATTCATTTCTTGCGTATGGCCTTCATTTAAGAACTTGGGACAAGCTTCCAAACATTTGATAGTGTGTATGTTATATATGCTTTCAGAATAGGTATGTTTGTAGCGTGTCATGTTAAATCTTATAGGTATTATTGAAGCAGTTCATTCGAAACTTTTGTTTCCTCACCTAGCCTTTTATTTTATCAGTGAAGAAAGCCACTATAATTATGACCTTTGGTATTCTGATATTCTAGTATGTAAACTTGTCCTGGTTTACTTGCATCTTTTATTCAACCATATCCTATTCTTTTCTTCGTTCTCAATGATGCATGATCAAGTTTTCTTAATTAACCTTCCCATATTTGCATTCATGCTGCAGGCTCCTGCATCTGAGGTTCAAGATAAGATATCATTTATAATCAATAACATCTCTGCTGCAAATATTGAAGCTAAAGCAAAAGAGTTTACTGAAATATTGAAGGAGCAGTACTACCCATGGTTCGCTCAGTATATGGTCATGAAGAGGTCAGAAACCTTCTGATATAGATTTTTTCTACTGTGCATTTTTACAGTGGTGGTTTCTGTTATTTGATAGTGTTCTATGATGATTTGGTATCTTGCTTGCTTGCTTGCTGATTTGGCATTTTTACAGTGGTGGTTTCTGTTATTTGACAGTGGTGGTTACCCATGGGCTTGCTTGCTGAGATTTATTCTATGCCAAACTTAAAAATGAACCTGAAGTTTGACATAGAGGTGTGCATCTAAGTGCATTCATCAAGACTTGTTCTAGGTTTGATAGGTTTTGTGTAAGGTTTGATAGGTATTAGTCCTCATGATTAACCCAATATCAGTTTCAACAACCTTACACACCACATGTTTAGTCTTAAATCTGTTCAATTGAAAAAAAAAATTGAAAACATGATTCTGAATATATATATGGCTTCTGGTATTAAATCTGTTCAACTTAAAATTGTAGGAGTCATTCAAGATATCAATATTCTAGGTTTGATAGGTTTTGTGGCGTGCATTGGAGTTAATAAAAACTTGGGGCTACTGGTGCTGCCTACAATTTTGTGTTTTGCCATTGAACATACTGGTGCTTTTACTGGCTATTAAGTGGTTATTATGGTTTTTTGTTTAATAACTGTAATGGGTGGAATTTTTGACTTGTTCTAGCAGATTGGAAGGAAGAATAAACGTATTTGAAGGAAGAATAAACACTTTTTAGGAGAATGGAATTATGTAATTTCAATTATATTTGTTTTTATGTGGATTGTAACTATATTTGTGTCATGATCTTGTAATTTCAATTTTTCCAACCAATGTGTATGTTATAAACTATATTTATGACATGATTCTGTATTATCAATTGTGTATGTTTTCATTGAGTTTTACAACTGAATATATGCACGTGCACCCGTTCAGAATGTTATTACATACGATCCAATAAATTTGAACCGCTTAAGTCGTTTTACGTTTAAAGAAATGCATTGGAAATATAACCGGAATATACAAAATATCAAAAAACCAACTTTCCAACGGCCTTGGCAGTTGGAAAATTTTCCAACTGCTAAGGCCGTTGGAAGCCAACATTTCAATTTTCCAACGGCCAAGGCAGTTGGAAACCACCATTTCAATTTTCCAACGGCCTTAGCAGTTGGAAAATTTTCCAACTGTCTTGGCCGTTGGAAAATGGGAAAAATAAAAAAAATAATAGAGCCGTTGGAAAATTTCCAACTGCTCGGATTCCAACGGCTGGTAGTTGGAAATTCCAACGGCCCTCTCTTTGACCGTTGGAAATTGGACTTCCAACGGTTGGTTTTCCAATGTCTTATTTCCAACGGCTTCGCGTTGGAAATTTTAAAATTTCCAACGCGAAGCCGTTGGAAACGGCCGTTGGAAAAATGATTTTTTTTAGTAGTGATCTACAGATGAGAGAAATTCAACCAAACAAAATATAAATATTATAATAGAAGTATGCCCTAAGTGCTCATGTTGGCATATGAATCTTAATACACTATTAACAACTCTAATATTTTACGCACACCCAATTACATAATATGAGAATCACCAAAATGCTTCTCATCTTACTTCTCCCCACTTTTAGACCTCTCTTCCTTTTAAAACCTTCACATAATCACATCCTGGTCTATTCATCACACATTGAATTTTCTTTTATACTCAAAACTCTAATATAATAAGCCTTTTTTATATACCATATACAAACTTAAACCACATCAAAATAGGAAAACTAAATCCTAAATAAATAAGAAAACTAAAATCAATTCCTAAATAAAACCAAAATTCTTAAATTTATTATATTTGACCCAACAAACCCAATAATCAATACAAATAAAAATAAAATTTTTAATTATATCTTAAAAATCTCTACCAAGTATATCATAAGTTAGTTTAATCAATGTTTTACGGAATTGCTTATTCACGAAATAGATAAATATATAAATTACAATTACCTAAATATAAACAAAAAAGACATTAAGAATCAATTTTAAATTTTTCTTATGGCAACTTAAATCAGGACCAACTCGTGTAATTTCTCAAAATTTTACGTCTTAAATATCTCAAATCTGAGTTGAGAAACCAACTCATGCGAATTAATGAAGCTGGAGGGTTGCCAGTACACTTAGTATAAATTGGAAGTCACAAAAGTTGCTTTATTGACGTTTTAAGGTTTTTGAGTGGGAACAAGTAAAACCAAACTTCAAAATAAAGTGAGCGCCGTGTAGAAATGCCTTGTGAAATTTTTTGATCAAACTTAACTCTTGGAACAGCAACAACAACGAAGTTGCCAATAGTATAATGTCCAAGTTGCTGCTTCTGTTCAATGCGAATTTTTGTCCTTTTGAAAAATTCTAAATTTGGTCAAATCTGGCGGTGAAAATGTGAAAATCACTAAACATTAGTTAAATGGTATATAATTAACCCTTTTTAATGAATCATTTCATTAGTTCATTTTAGAACCAATCTGAATACAATATCCTGATTGGCTTTTGATTTTTTTATAAATTACGATGATTTGATTTATCAAATATTTATTATTATTTGATCTATTCAATTTATTTACTTTTAAATGAATGAACTAATAAATAATCCGATATCTTAACATAAAATTTGATTTTGAACTACAAAAATAGTCAAAGATAAAATGTAATCGGTTTTTTTTATTTTTTTTTCCAGCTTCATTCAAATAATACACACCTGGGCGTGGCCACCACTTTCAGCTTCCAATCTGCAAACAAAAATTTTACGAAACCAGATCGCATCTCCAAAGATTATCTGATGTTTGATTCTTTTGACTCATGAAAAACATATACTCCCCAAAATTCTTTTTTATTTAGAGGTTCTATTGTAGTCGGCCTTCCACTTCCACGTAATACATATATCAAGGATATTATCAATAAACGACATCATTTTTTTTATGATTGACTTAATTAAGAAACTAATTTGCATCTCATCATACATATTAGGATGGGATCATGAATGCAATTAAACTTATAAAACTCTATAACTGTATTTTAGTTTTCGTCTGAGAATAATGTTTAGAATTAGCATTAGAATAAATCATTAACGATTGTGATAACTTTTCCAAACCTATAATAGTCTTTCCAACTTTTATGCTTAATGTTAACATCATTTCCAAACAAAACCTTATTCATTCCCAAATGAAACCTTAATCAACTCCAAAAGGAACTTCTAGAGATTGGACCACTATTAGAAGCACATAAGTTCCTATTGATTGAGCTTATTAAATTCTATCACTTTCAAAGGTCAGGTGGGTTAATTGCTTCTTAGTTTTTAGGTTTTAATTAACTTCGTATTAAGATTAGGTGTGTTAGGTTAATTGTAGCAGCTGCATTTATAAATGTATAGGATAGTGGCCTATATGTGCAACCAATTTCTTTGGTAGATCAAATTCTTCTCTGTTTTTCTATTTTTTTTCTTTTAAGAAAAAGGGCAGAACAAAAGTTTGATATAGATTTTTTTTTAGATTTATATAAAAGGAACAAACGGTTGTGTTTTTTTTCCCACTTGGTTGTTTTTTTTTAAATAAATTCTGAAATATATATAGCTACACCTACAAAATTTTCAAGTGAAATCTTTAAATTTATTTGTTAGATAACTAATGGATAATTTAAAGTAGGGACATTATTGGATAATTTAAATGTAAATAAGTCCGGCAACTTTGAATTAATCGCTGTCCCTTGTATAATTTTTTTTTCTTTGTAAAATAACTTCTATAAAATTTGTATATAGTTTTAGAATTATAAAATACTTCTTAGAATATATGCTTCCGTGTAGCACACTTAATGAAAAAAATTAGGACACCTGACTAAAATTGATTAATTAAAAACATTCAAAAAATTGTTCTAACAATTTATATATATATATATATATATATATATATATTATTTTAATCACTTGAAACAATATCTATCAATTCCAACCCGTCTTGCAGTCTTGCTGCTTAGTATTTCTTCGCTGACTTTGGGAGAAGCATCACACCTGATCCCAGCCCAAAGACATCTCCCTACAAAAAACTTCCCACCAAAAGTCGCCCTAATCCGAGCAGCTAGGACAAATTTGTCATAACGAAGGAACTTGAAGGTCATTATTGGCATATACAATATTTCTCTCTCCGACTACGCTCGTATTACTTATGAAACGGCGACTCACGAAATTTTATAATATGGAAGAAAAAGCAATATATATATTAGATAAAGTTTTGGGTTTTGCTTCAAAGACACTGTTCTGCTCTGTTTGCTAAGCTTCGAGCAGATCGAAACACGTTTTGGTTCTTCCTTTTGGTTCTTCCCACTCAAGAGAGCGCCAGCAAAAGAAAGCAATTTCTTCTGTCGAACAGTTGAAACTTTCCTCATTTTCTCTCTCTTTCTTCTCTCACTTTCCTGGAAGAAGGAACATAAAAGTTATGTGAAATTCTGTCTGGTAAGTTCAACTTTCTTCCTCAAATGCCTTGCGGCTTTTCTGGGTTTCTGTTGTACACGGTAGTGTTTCGGCTTCCCATTTCTGGGTTTCTCCGTTTTTTTATCTGGGTTGTCTCATTTCTGGGTTTCTTGCTCTCTACTCTGTTGTTGGGTTGGTGAGAAAATGTGGGAAAGGAGGTGAACGTCTAGGGAAGGAAGACATTTATCTGCTTCAGAAGTTCTTTTCTTTGTTTTTTTTTTTTTCCTTTTTGGGCGTCTCTGTGTATGTGTGTTTTAGGTTTTTTTTTTTGGGCTTAAATTAATATGCCTAGCTGGATTTTTTTGCCAGCTCTATAAGAATCTGGTGGAATAAGCTCTTGTTTAATGCTAATCAGATCCAGAATTCTCTTTGTATGTTTGAATGAAAAATGATATAGTACTTCTTTCCTTGGTTTCTGCTTGGGGTTTGCCTGAATTCTTTGCTTAGGACAAGTAACTATAGCACAAACCATTCTTCTGTTTTATTGTTATTTTGAGATTATTCTGCTGCAGTGCCCAATTGTTGTTGCTCTTGTTTCAAGTGTTTGTCTGGTTTCTTCATTTTCCTGACAGTCTATTGGAGTGATTAGTCTCACAAATAAGTTTAGCTTTGACTTTTCCCCTATAAACTTTGCAGTTGATTGTGACTGGATTGTTTGACCCGGAATTGTGTTCCTAGGATTGTTCTAAAATGTCTATTTTGTGAGAAATTTCAACATAAACATGTTGCTAGAAGTTCTATTGCACATATCAAGGCATCAACTTTTGTGTTATTGACCCCGAGTAATGTTTTGTGCAGTTGTTTAAATGGACCAGAGGCTTGAATAGCTAATAGCAAAGTGCAGACATGAGAGCTGAGTCATCTGGCTTGATAATTGGGATTTCGATTGGGGTGGTGATTGGAGTGGTTTTGGCTATTTCGGCATTGTTCTGCATCAGATACCAAAGGAAGCGATCCCAGATAGGGAATAGCAGTTCTAGGAGGGCTGCCACCATCCCAATACGTGCAAATGGTGTGGATTCTTGCACTATATTGTCCGACTCAACGGTAGGTCCAGAATCGCCTGTCAAAGCTGGACGTAATGGCGTGTCTGTTTGGCTTGATGGCTTCAAGAGGAGTAGCTTGGTCTCTGCTTCCGGGATACCTGAATATCCTTACAGGTACATTTAATAACCAGTTATGCTGATGGGTTTATGAGTGCTCCGGCTAGTTTTCTGTTGATTGTCATGTGGTGAACATTTTTCATTTGAGGAATTTAATATCTTTGTTTAATAAAGTATACTCTGTCAATATGATAGGTTGTTCATGCATAGTTGTTACATTGAGGGACAAAACTTGTTTCTATTATCTTGACTTTTGTTTTGACGTGAGAGTTAGTGATGAATGATTTTGTAACGGTCCTTTAGTTATAAGAGTGAACGTGGAAGTTGCATAGTTTGCAGTTGATTGAGATGTAATATAATAGTTAAAATCTGATTATTCATCTAAAGGAAAAAACTGAGACCTGATAGTGAATCTCCAGAAAAGAATAGAGTAGACAGAGGAAACAAGCCTGAGGGTTCGTCGGGGGATTGATTGAATTGCAAGGATGTGCATCTCAACTTTTTGTGCCTTTCCTTTGTAGTTTACTGCATCATTACTATTATAGAGTGGCAATGAAGCTTAGCAATGCACAAGTGGCATATGGTAAATGTTGATGCTTCTCCCTTTCTACATATTTTAGTGTTGTTGGTATTCTTCAGGGATTTGCAAAAGGCAACCTGCAATTTCACAACACTGATAGGACAAGGTGCATTTGGTCCGGTTTACAAGGCTCATATGTCAACAGGTGAAATAGTTGCAGTTAAAGTGCTTGCAAATGATTCTAAGCAAGGAGAGAGAGAATTTCAGACAGAGGTAATTTTGGTGAAAAAAAATATTTCACTGTAACAGGTTTACTAAGATCATTAAGAGGTGTCCATGGTCACTTCTAAACCTTTCACCTTTGTTTGATGATTTGCAGGTTATGTTATTGGGAAGGTTGCATCATAGAAACCTTGTAAATTTGGTCGGATATTGTGCAGAAAAGGGACAGCATATGCTTGTGTATGTGTATATGAGTAATGGCAGCTTGGCTTCTCACTTGTACAGTAAGCTGCGTTCAACTCTCTTGCTAGAAAGATCTTTAGAAAAATAAAATCAAGTTTTAGAAAACTGAATTTGCAAAGTAAAGTTTAATAGTCTGGAAAAATATTGTGAATAGTAATTCATACCTCCAGTATTAGCTATCAATAAGCGTACATTGAGGATGCACTACTGTTCCTAAGCTATATAATGGTAAAGAAAATCATAACACTAAGATTCTATTCGATGAAATGTGGGCAAAAATAAAAAATGCATGTATTTTGAAAGGGAAAAATAAAGATATGTTCAAGCTAGCAATTCTTTATAGTTCATAGTTGTTTCCAACTTATAGTGGGAAATAGCTCCTCATAGTTTCTAACTTGTAATAAGAAATCCACTAGGTGGTCAGGAGCTCATGCCTATGGATTTGTAATTTATTATTTTACAGGTTGAGGAATTGAAAGATGCAAGTTCGGTTGCATATAAGTTGTCAGCATTTTCTCTTATTCCTCTGAGTGACTGCTAGTTTGGACTAAGCTTTGTTGATTAGTTTAGTGCTCTATAGCTGACTTGCGCATTCACATAATTTGTTGTATTTGCTGATGCAAGCATCGAAACCTATTTGCAGGTGAGTTGCATGAACCATTGAGCTGGGAATTGAGGGTCTATATAGCTCTAGATGTGGCAAGGGGTTTAGAGTATCTTCATGATGGAGTAAGATTTTATTGTGTTCACTGCAGGTGAACCTTGTCTATGTTACATGTTTTTAAGCATGTTCTTCCTTATTTCGGAAGTTGCCTCGTACTTTTAGGTGCACCATGTGCTGCGTATGCATGTTTTTCCCCTCAGCTTAACTGTTTTTATTTGGCTTGTGTATATTCAAATTTGTTTTTGGGTTTTGTTTCAGGCTGTTCCTCCTGTTATTCATCGGGACATAAAGTCTTCCAACATCCTGTTGGATCACTCTATGAGAGCCAGGGTATGTTCTTTGCTACTTTGGTAAAAATATAATTAAGAAATAAATTGAAGACCGCCATGTGCATGAGAAGGTCCACTATACTTACTGAATTTTGTAATGTTCGAATGAGAACTTATTTTCGGATTTTTGAGCAATTCACACCATGTAATGTGGGCAGATACAGTTTCTTACATTTCACTGTCATTAATCCTAGGTTGCTGATTTTGGACTTTCACGTGAAGAGATGGTAGACAAAAATGCTGCTAACGTACGAGGAACTTTCGGTTATCTTGACCCCGAGTACATATCTACCAGGACTTTCACTAAAAAAAGCGATGTTTACAGCTTCGGTGTGTTGCTTTTTGAACTCATAGCTGGCAGAAACCCTTTACAAGGTCTCATTGAATATATTGAGCTAGTAAGTTTGATTTTGGAAAAACACCATTATTCACTTACCATAAATTATTCTTTCAATATTCCATTCTTTCAGCGTCCTTACTGTTGTAATGTGGACAGGCGGCAATGAGCATTGAAGGGAAGAATGGCTGGGAGGAAATTGCAGATTCCCGTTTGGATGGGAATTTCGGTCTACTCGAGCTCAATGAAGTTGCAGCTCTAGCATACAAATGTGTCAACCGAGCTCCAAGGAAACGCCCTTCGATGAGGGACATCGTTCAAGTGCTCTCACGCATTCTTAAGATGAGGCATAGCAGGAAGCATCACAAGAGCCTGTCCAACCCTGGGAATGAGGTTGCCATCAACGTGGAGCAAACAGAAACTAAGACACCGAAGAACGATCACCGGAGGGACGAGTCGATGGACAGTATAGCTACAGCTGACACTAGTGAAGTTTAGAACATGGATTGGTTGTTGTTATAACTTCGTTTGTCACATAAGCTTGTTTTGGGTCTGGTTTGTCATATAGGACTTACAGGTGTTGTAGGTCTGATTTTGTTGTTTCTGGCTCTGATCTTGTGTAACATAAGTAGGTTAATGTTTATCGGCTATTCTTTTCATTAACTTTGTTTTGCTAAAATTTACTGATTTTGTGTATTCTTCAATACTCGGAAATTTTGAAAGAAATGAAAAGGAAAAAGGGTTCTCGATAAATATGAGAAAACCTGCAAATGCAAATACAATCTCTCATTTAAAAACTTGTGATGAAAACATTAGATGGTTAGGGGGTTTTCTTCAACCCACACAATGCAAAGTAGATAAATAGGCAAATAAAACAGCATCACACTATTAAACAAACATATTTCTCTTACAAGAAAAAACAAACTAGAAATCCCTCATCTATTTCAAAAATATCTTATCTAGTTTTTTTTTTTTGGAAAAAGTGCTAATAACGCATCAGTACTACTATTATTTTTCTACTGAACTTGGATAATGTGGCCTGCATAAATGTGAGGAATAAAAAAGTTACTGTGTCCGCTCCAAAACTATTGTTTGATTTTTTATTTTGGCAGGCTCAAATTTTTACAACAGTTTTATATTTAATAAATTATTTTGACATACTACCATTGAAACTATTATTTTAATATTTATTTTTTTTATTTTTCTGATTTATTTGTAAAAAATTAAGGATGAAGGTAAAAATTATATATAAAATTTATCCATTTCCTTAATTTTTATGTCAAATCAGATAGTTCTATGGTACGGAGTAAGTAATTGTACTCGGTTACTTTTTAGAATCATTACGACGTCGTTGAATGTATCCCACTTCTGACGTTTTGTTCTTATGGCCTGTGCTTCTTCTTCTCCGACTCGAATTATCCATTAGCAAGTAGCAATACAGTACTCACCACAGCGTTGAAGATAGAAGAAATGGCAGCCATGGCTGCTCTGCAAAGCTCAATGGCCGCTCTTTCTCTCTCCTCCAGCTCCTTCTTTGGCCAGCGTCTCTCTCCGACCTCTTTCTCTCCTCTTCCTGTATGTTACTCCATCTGGGCATCTCTCTCACGATTTTGATTTGTTGGGTTCATGGATTCGCCTCTAAAGTACTCACTTTTTTTTTTTTCTTCAATTTGTTTGCTTTGAAATGCTTATTTCACTCTTACAATTTCATAGCTGTGGCTGGAACTATATGATGCATTGGCATTTGGTTTGGTTCTGAGTTCTGACTTGTTTTAGGGTCAAAATCTTGGCTTATGTTGTCTTCTTGCTTGTGGGTTTTTGAAGGAAATTACAGTTTTAATTCTCATTTGGGTAGTGTTGTTACTCATTTCTGTGCCTAACATAAGATGGGGTTTCTAAGAGTTCTATACATCAATTGTTTATGTAGCAAAATTCTAACACAGAATCTTGAAGACTTACCAGAGAATTGGCTATTTGTTATGGTTCCCTTAGTGTTTACTTTGCTTCTTTAATGCAGGTCAAGCCAAGGGAAAACCGAAGCATCATTATAGCGAAGGTGAGTATTGTTTCTTCCTTTCAATACATGCCATTTGTTCACAATCATCTTTTTAGTTCTTGTGTGCTAGAATTTGGTAGAAGTGGCTACAATTGAACACTTGCCTCTTCAGATCCCGTAGTAGACTTGCTAGGCAGGATGAATTAGTTTCTTTTGGTTGTAATTCAGAGAAATTGTTTTTGATATTTTGTTCTCTCTTTTCTTATTCCCCATTGACTTTATATGTTAAGGGTTTGGATAACCTTCAAGTTGCAGATGGTTCAGTTTAGCACCATTGCTCCCCAAGGAGCTCACTTTGTGAAAAACAATAAGTAGCAGTATTCTTAAAGAGCAACAATGCCTTACAGTAGATTGTTAGCTTTTTATGAATATTTTCGTTGGTTCTGTACTGTCCTTGATCAATTTTATTGGAATAAACTAAAACCTGTGCCAACATATGGATTACATTTGTGGTTCCTAGTCTTGAGCATGTTTCTTTTGGCTGCTGACTTTCCTCCACAGCTTAAGCGATGGGAGCGCAAAGAATGCAAGCCTAACAGCCTTCCAGTCTTGCACAAAATGCATGTTAAAGTAGGTGATACTGTGAAAGTAATATCTGGGCGTGATAAGGGTAAAATTGGAGAGATTACTAAAATCTTCAGACACAACAGCAAAGTTGTAGTGGGCGATATAAACTTGAAGACGAAGCATATGAAGAGTAGACAAGAAGGCGAGCAAGGGCAGATTGTTAAGGTCATTTTATTATGTTCTGTTTGTGATTGATAGAAGTTTCTTTCTTTCATTTTTGGCCTGGTTTGAACCGTTGTTTCATATGTTGAAAAATATTAAAAGCTTTGAAATGTGTTGCAGATTGAAGCTCCTATCCACAGTTCTAACGTCATGCTATATTCAAAAGAACAAGAAGTGGCAAGCCGGGTTGGTCATAAAGTGCTGGATAATGGAAAACGAGTTCGTTATCTGATAAAAACTGGAGAAATAATTGACAGTGAAGAGAGGTGGAATAAGCTAAAGGAAGCTAAAGGAGAGAAGAAAACAGAAGCAGTTGCCGCCTCATAGGGTATCTGTTCGACTAATGGTCTTCAGCAGTATGTTTGCTCTGCTACCTCCTGTCAAAATATTTTCTTTTTTGGTTCTCTCCTCTGGAAATATCCAACCTCATTGATTTATCTATCACATGTCCTTCTGAATGTTCAATATTAGTTAAGGTTTTGCTAATCCTCCAAATTCTCTTTAGTTAAATGCTGACCCTGGAGTTGTTTGAACTGTTTTAGGTTCCTGAAGAGTCGTCTTGAGCAACAAACTTGGAGGATTTGAAATTCAATTTAGTATCTTTAAATGACATACCTCCTATTCGTTAATTTTTAAATTCTCAATGGTGATGGCTAAATCTTGAAAACTTAACGAGAATGTAAGTTCCTAATGGTAAGCTTTAAGCTTATATCGAATTGGATTGAAACTAGATGGAAGAGTAAGAATCTCTGTATATCTTTTTCATGGATTAGATAGGAATTCTTTTAGCTTTTGGACTTAAATAGAAGAATATTACTACTTCCGTCTCACAAAATTTGTCTTCTTTACTATTCACAACAATTAATTCATAATTTTCTTTCTTTTAAAAGTTCTTATACAAATATAAACTTTTTATGTGAAAATAGTACTTTAAAGACTCTAATTTATAAATATATTTTTTTTAAATTTTTTACAATATAAGTTAATATGAATATATTTAAGTTAAATTTTAATAAAAAGTGGTAAAAGGGTCAACCTTTGTGAAATGGAGGAAGTACCTTTTATAATAGTTGTCTCGGGTAAAAATGCACCATTCAGCTCAAACCTTTACTTACAGTTGCAAAACCATTCTCAACCCCTGTGTTGTTGCATATGGGTTCTAAATTTTTATAATGTGTTGCATGGCCCCTTGACTCTCACTATCTATCTGTCATAAACTTCTTAAATTTTAATTTAAACTATTTGGTAAATGTGCTTCATTAAATTCAAAGTGTTATCATAATTTTCTTTTTAACTACTGGTCTTCTTCAGTAGTATGTACGCTGTACTACTTCCTGTTGTCCAAATATTTTCTTTTTGATCCTTTGTTCGTCTGCTCTCTACTTGTCATCTCTCTTTTGCATAACATGTCCTGTGGATCTCTTTTGTTAAATGCTAACTTAAGAGAATTTGTTTGAACTGTTTTGGGTCCTTGAAAAGTCATGTCAAACAGGAGACTTAGATGACCTGCATTCCAACTTACCCAGGCAGTAAATTATGAAAGACCAGAAGGTAAGAAACAAATAAAAACAGGGGCAGCGTTGATTCGATTAGAAACCAAGTTGAACAACTTCAATTGTATGCCTCGAGATAAGAGGCTCTCTAACTCTCTTATTAGTGTTTTTCATTTATCTTACATCAACATCATTATACTACAGAATTTTAAGTACACCTGACATAAGATTGTAAACAAGATTACATATATCCCTTAAAGAAACACCCTCCCTAAGGAACAAGAGAGATTATTTTACCTAGTCTAGCCAGGGAAATCTCAAAGTAGAAGCCTCCATCTGATCTCATACTGACTGTGATATGGTATTTACTATACCAATGAAACAACAGCCCTATTAGCTTGTTGGACTCATAATGACTAATTATTTGTATTGGAAGGAGTGTACAGAGTGAGGCCACAACATTTGCAGCGATTATTGACACACACTCCAACAAATGCACCGTCCCCATATATGCACTTGTAATCACAATCTAGATCATGAATGGCTACTCCACAACTGGTTACACCGTAACTGGGGCTCTGGATCCACATTATCGACGACGCCATAGCGACCCTCCAGTGACATCCGTAGTTTGAAGCACCAGAACATTTGCACACCCTCTCCTTACACGATCCAAAATCTGCCTCATCATAGAGGCGACAAGTATAATCACATATTGTGACATGATTGTCATCAGAAGCATCGCATTGATTTAGCCCATAAAAGCTGCTGTTGAACCACTCCAGATTGTCATAAGTACCTGGAAAACATACTTTTGAGTTAGTCGATTCACTTCGGAAGGGTTCAGTTACTAGCAATAAATACAAAAGGAAGATGGAGACACAAGCACCCTTGACGGCCCATCGTAAGCACTCCAATTCCCTCAATCGATGTTTCATATTCAAAAGCAACAACCACATGATGAACAGACTTTTTGAATGCATGTGAACCAGCCTACTAGATTAGTTTCTGTGTGTACGCGCGCACGCATGCGTGGAGAAGGGGGAGAGAGTAGGCATACCAGGAGTTGCATGTAACAGGAGCAGATGGGCAAGCACGGAGAAGCCAACTTGAATAGAGAAAGACCTCCTGTCCCTAACCATATTAGGCGAAAGCAATGAGAAAATATTATTTCGTTTTGAGGGAGGATAAATTTCTGCAGAACTAAGACATTCATATAGGTAGAAAGCCCGAAAACAAATGTGTTTTCCAAGACGAAAATGCATTTGTTATTGGCGAAGTTGATGCTTAAAAAGTTGGCATCAAGGTGCATTTGGCCAAAAAAGATGGCCCATCATATTTGGTAGAGTCGCCATGCGCTAGCTGCCATTTCTTGGATGTAGCTCTGAGCTTCGTCTAAAAAACGACAGCTTTAGCATCTTTTACCTAGAAATTCATAGCCTTCGCTACAACTTGTCAAATAACTTGGTTGATTTGTTACCAATGAAGCCCATCACGTTTGGTGGTATTACTGCTCACTGGCCGGCACTTCTTAGATATAGCCCAAAGCTTCATCTCACAAATGGCAATTTCAACATCTTTTACCTAAAGTAACATGGCCTTTGGCTAGAAGTTGTCGGATATCTCAATTGAATTGCATCAATGCAGGTCGAAGCGTTTGATGGCGTCGCTGCTTACTAGGCGGCATTCCTTAAATGTATCAATGAGCTTCATCGAAAAAATGACAATTTCAACATCTTTTCCTAAAGATTCATGGTCTTTGGCTAAAACTTGTGGGATAGCTTGATTTAATTGTTATCAATCCAGCCCATCACATTTGGTAGTGTCATTGCCCACTAGCCGGCATTTCTTAGATGTAGCTTTGAGCTTCATCTCAAAAATGGCAATTTCGGCATCTTTATAGCTAAAAAATATTTATTGCCCTTAACTAGAACTTATCAGTTTATTTAATTCACTATATATTTTTTTAATTCCAATCTATAGATGAACCTAAATATGTAGTGAATTACAAATGAGTAAATCAATTCTCGACTAAAATTATACAATTTTCTATTGATTCACTATTTGACTAATTTTCTTTTTAAATTAATATTTTGTTTGGACTTTTATCCTTAACTAAAAACCAACATTCAATATCCAAGCATTGTCTTTGAACCAATTCTTTCAGCAACGGCATCTTTGATATGCTTCTTTTTGGAACAACAACAAAGATTTTTTATTTATTAGTAAAACATACAAAGATTACAGCTGTATCTTTGATATGTTTCTCACCGGGTAAATTGCATGCGCTACCCCTAACCTTTAATTGTTGTTTCACTTCTAACCCTAACATTTACTTTGCACGTTGCGTGTCCCTAACCCGATTAAAACGCTTCACTTCAACCCCTGAGCAGACGGAACTCGTTAAAATTGACGGAAAATGCCACGGAACGCTTAGCTGGCACCAAATTGTCCACGTAAGCCCAAAAAATTGAATTTTTAAAATAAAAAAAAAAACCTCCTTGCCATCTCAGCTCTCTCCCAGTCCCAGCCCATCCCTCTCGCCGCAGCCGTCTCTCCACCTCCCACGCCCAGCCGCCGTGTCTCCCCCTCTCTCTTGCCTTTCCTTTCGGCTCCCTCTCGGCCCTCTCACATTCTCTCCCTGCCACCCTCTCGCCACCCCTCCTTGCGTCCCTCCTTTCCTTCCCTCTCTACCATTCTCACCACAATCGCGATCGGCCACGCTTCCTGCCGTCACTCACCCGAACCCACCATCGATTTGCCACAAAGATCGTGACAGGCTCATCCGATTGGTGGAAAGATGGCAACAGCCACTCCCAATTCCTGCATCCCCTCCCTTATCATCGTGATCTTTGTTGCATCCCGTCCCTCATCATTGCGATCTCTGTCGCGATTCTCGCTGCGATCTCCGTTCGCGATTCTCATCCCGATCTCCGTTCGCGATTCTCATAGCGATCTCCGTCGCAATTCTTGCCGCAGCCAATTCGGGAGGCACTCTGACTTGGGCTCCGATTCACAAGATCGAATGATCTCCGTCGAACGAGAGGGAGGTCAAGAGAGAAGGCGGTAGGGAGGGGACGTGAGACCGCGAGAGGGCCGAGAGGGAGAGCCGAAAGGAAGGGCGAGAGAGAGGGGGAGACACGGCGGCGGGGTGTGGGAGGTGGAGAGACGGTGGCGGCGAGAGGGATGGGCTGGGACTGAGAGAGAGCTGAGATGGCAGGGAGGTTTTTTTTTTATTTTAAAAATTCAATTTTTTGGGCCTACGTGGACAATCCGGTGCTAGCTAAGCGTTCCGTGGCATTTCCCGTCAATTTTAACGAGTTCCGTTCTCTCAGGGGTTGAAGTGAAACGTTTTAATCGGGTTGGGGATACGCAACGTGCAAAGTGAAGGTTAGGGTTAGAAGTGAAATAACAATTAAAGGTTGGGGATAGCGCATGTAATTTACCTGTTTCTCACCCCTCGAGGCATCATAGTTTTGTGCAGTAAATGCTGATTGAAGGTTTGGTGTCTTTTTCATCAGATTGACCGATATGGTAAGCAAGTAACTCAAACAATGTGGAATGTCGCTTTTGGAGTTGCATCTCTCATGGTTGTTACACTCATGTGTCTAAAAATCATGCTCGCCTTTTGTATCTGAGCTTAGATATGGACAATGAATTCTTAGATCATCAAGCAAAATTTATTTTATATTTGGCACCTGTGAAGTAAGATAGACATCAATATATTGAAGTTATAATAAGTACGTTGATGAAATTCAAGAAAGAAGAAAAAATGAATGCATGCATTCGCGTGCATACACAAATATAGACAAGAATTTAAATAAATTAAAGAACATGATCATAAACCTCTAATACCATTAAAAAATGCGTTTACTAATGCAGTCTGTAAAGATATGGCCGGTTTTGTTGATGGCCCAAGTGCCATGAATGGTGAGTTTGCTGTGAATTTTGGGGGCATAGGATTTTTACAATTAGGAATGGTAGTGGTAGAGCAGCAAGCAAACCGCACGCACACACACATACATAAAAGAAAAACCTGGAAAAGAGTTAATGCGAATTAATTATAGATTCATTTGCAATTTATCAAAGTTCTTGTGGCTATCGTTTTAGATTGTATAATTGAAAGACTTTTTCATTAACTCAATTATTACAAATGTAACTTTAATTAACATCCTTATATTTCTTTTTGTTGTTCAACTTGGTCCTTACCATTTATTTCAACACTTTTAGCAACTATCAATGTTGGCAAACAGTTTCATCATTAATGGGATTTTGTTTACTATAGCCTTACATACTCCAGAAAACTTTTAATTCCTACCCACTTTCACTATTAAATGTTATATTTACCATATAAACATTTTATTTCTTTGCAACTAATGGGGCTGTTATCTTGTTTCAGGGCACTTTCAGTTTACTGTTGAACTCTTCAGGTTCTTGATGCTTAGTTTTTACAATACCACAAATAGTTTTATTTCTTGGGTGAATATCAAATATGTGGATAGAGTTTTACTCTACAACAATGCAAGCATATGTGTAGCTATAACAACAAATTTTTTGTTGTTTTATTTTGAGGGTGGTGTGATTGGGACGACTATAGTAGTATATCACGGAACATATAAATTTTTTTAATAATTTATTGATATTTGTTTTGATTTTTTTTCTCAAATTCTTGTGTTTTATTCCTGCAAGCACTTTGTTTATTATACTTATGAATTTATTTATGTTTTTATAGTATCCTACAATTACACAAGCTCAAAACGTGTTGGATTAGAAGAATCGCCTCCTAAGAAGACCGATTGGACAATTTAAGTACTCCCTCCATCTCGAATTCTCTACACCATTTGTGTTTGACATGGAGTTTAAGAAATAATAAAAATGTACATTTTTTTCCAACTATATCCCTGTTTATGTGTTTTCCTTTCCCTTTTTCCCGTCTACATAACCTAACTACCTCCGGCAGCCACCGTTCGACGCTATCGTCTCACGCCATCCTCGGTCTCACTTCATCGCTGATCTCACGCATCTACTACCCTTATTGATTCGTCAATCTTACGTTGTCCTCATCGCCAATCTCACACATCTGCTACCTCTATCAATTTGCCGACTACCAGCAATGCCCCGCTGTTGAGCTGCGCCCCCACCATCGATTCCGGCGGCACAGTCCTTGAATCATCCTTCACCATCCTCTCTTCGTCTCAAGCTCAGTAATCACCTCACACGACAGATTCTCATCTCTGTCCCTAACCAATCTCGCCGTCTTCATCTCCTCTAGTCCTACCATCGCCTCTCACTCCAATCGCACCCTTCTTGGCTTCCACCTTTCAGCCTCCAACTTCGTCCTCATCAAATCAATCGCCATCGATCATAATTCTCGGCCTCTCACTCCAATCTCGACCTCACTTCAATCTCCCCGACCGTCAATCACAGCCTCATTTCGCCGTCCATTTCATCCCCATCCTTATTCGTCTGGTCATCATGTTGACTGTTGGCACCATTGTTTGATAGAGCAGCAGGTGCAAAAAGGAACAAATGAGTTGAGTGGTTCAAGGATGAATGGCATAATGGTAAAGTTAAATGATAAAATTTACTTAAAAAGAAAATGTTGCAAAGAATTTAGGATAACTAAAAAAAAATACAGTGCAAAGAATATGGGACAAAGAGAGTAATTGTTTGTCATTTATAGGGTGTCATTAATTTTTTAAAAGTGCCCATTTGTATATCAATTTTTTTCTTGTGGATGAGATAATAATTTTTGCATTGCTCTCTCAATTTGTCTCTCTCTTCATTAAACGCATTCTTCTAATATTTCCCCCCTCTTTCTTATATATTCATGATTAGAAATGTATGGATTTTTTAAGAACTCTTTGGCTTGAATGTCTCAAATTGGGAGATTCAGAATATGGCTGAGAATATTGGTTGTAAGTCTGCCTCAATTCCTTTTACTTACCTTGGTATGCCGGTTGGTGTCTCAATGGGATGGAAAAGGCTAAGGCTTGGAAGCCTGTCATTGATAGAATGAATTCAAAGATGTCAAACTGGAAGTCTAAATTAGTGTCTGCTGGAGCCAGATTAATTCTTCTCAAGTCTTGCCTTTCTCGTTTTCCAGTGTACTTCTTCTCTCTGTTTCTTTGTCCGTCTACTGTTCTAAAAATATTGCAATTTGTTGGCCCAAATCACTACAAGGATGAGGATTATTTGCTACGAAAATTTCCTACGAAAAAAAACGTAGGAAAATTATGCGCAGGAAAACCGTCGGATAAAATCTTATGTCCGACGGTTTTGAGTCAATAAATTTCTGACACAAAAAAGCGTAGGATAAATGTCAGAGTAAGATGGCAGGAAATAATAGCGCCAAGTAGTCCGACGGTTTTGAGGCGAATAGGACCACATATGTAGGAAAAGCGTTGGACACGTTATCCAACACTTTTCCTGCAGTTTATAGTCCTACGGTTTTGAGACAAAAAGTATATGACGCTTTTCCTTCATTTTTTTTTCCTACGGTTTTGAGACAAAAAAAGAGTGAGTGTCTTAAAAATGTAGGAATTTTAATCCTGCAATTTTCCTATAGTTTTTTTTCCTACATTTTTTTGACGTTAGTTACTACAACTTTCCTACATTATTCTTGCAGTTTAACTTTTCATATATACCTACGATATTGCTACAAATTTTGGCTATAAATACCTCCCCCTTCTCTTCTCCAACTCGTCCCAGCAACAATTTCTACATCAAATTTCACTTCCGCTTCAACATCTTCTTCAGCTCAATAAAGGTATTTATAAGTAATTTATAGATTAGTAATTTATCTGTTAATTATTTATCTGTTATAAGCCGATGGGGATACATCAGATGATGAAACATCGCTCGATAGTTTTGAGTCAGATGAAGGCGATGATGTTTGATTAAGTGTAATTGTTTAAAACATTTGCATGTTTTATTTGAAATCGTAATATAACTTTTAATGCATTTATGTTTGTGAATGGTTAAGGAAAAAAAATTATGAAATTTAATCATCACATATCTAATTAATTACATTTGTCGTTGAAATGAAAATAATTAACTTTTTTCCCACAAAAAATTATTGCATGCTATTAAAAAAATAATAATAATGTTACTAAATGGGTAAAATCCACCGGGGGTCACCTAGCTTATTTTTGATAATGGTAGGGTTTAGCATTGTTGATAGAAAAAAATTAAATGACCATAAGTGTTATTTTATAATTTATTTCAAACTTTTTAATACAAAAACGTAAGCAATTAAAGTTAGATGTAACTCTGAAATTAACGGAAAGTACTCAAACAGAACACGCGATAAGAGGTAAGGTACTTTGGTAGGACAATTTGAAGGTAAGGTACCCGTTTAGGACAAAAACATAAGCTAGGTCACCCCCGGTGGATTTTACCCGTTAATAAATTTGGGAGATTCAATCTGACCATACACATTAAATCTATATATTTAATTTCCAAAATATAAATATTTTCATTTATTCATCAACTAAAAAAAGTGTAATAATTAACTCCTCCAACCATATAATTAGTTCATATATAAATACATTATAAATTAGATATAAATATATATAAATATTTGATATTCACTCTGTCCGACGGTTTTAAGTTAGTAATTAATAAGGGTAGGAAAGATGTAGGAACATAATTACCTAGGATAACGCATTATCCAACGGTTTTAAGTCAGTATTTAAAAAATCGTCGGAAATATGTAGGATCATAACATAATGACATAGGGTAGCGCGTTGTCTGACGTTTTTTAGTTAATATTTAAAAAATCGTAGGAAATATGTAGGACCATAATGACCTAGGGTAGCGCATTATCCGACGGTTTTGAGTCAATATTTCAGTTAAGTAGTAAAATTGTAGGAAAATTAGATGTCATAAAAGCGTAGGATTTTTTGTAGCAAAACCGTAGGTGGTTCGTTGAAGCAAAGGCGGGAAACCAATTACTGGCGGGAAATTCCAAAATTTGGTTTCCTACTCTTTTCATGCATTTTATATTTTTTGTAGGAAAACCGTAGGAAACATTGCTACGGTTTTCCTACATTTTTAAAAAATGCAGGAAAATCGTAGGTCTAGTTGGTAGCTAAATCGACAGACTTTCCCTTTAAATTCGTGGGAGTTCTTTAGTTTTCACCACTTCATTCCTTCGTTTCTGCGACAAACTCTTCCAAACCCACTTCCCAAATCTCCCCCAAAGCTATTTAAACTAGGTAATTTTTATTTTTAAGTAATTTTTCATATATAATTAATGTTTGTTATTACATATAGTTGTTGTTTACATATATATATAATGCATGTATTGAAGGTTAAATTTTAAGAAGTTAGTTTTTATATTATATGTTTTAGGTAATGTTATATATGGTGTTAGTAATGAATATGTATGTGGTTAGTTATATGGTGTTAGTAATTAATATGTATGTGGTTAGGGACAACAATAATTTTTTATGTAATAATGGTTACTTCTATTTGTACTACAGCATGTTACTATATATGTGGTTAATGTAAAAAAATGTTAGTTCAATAATGTTAGAGTAATATTGTTAGCACTTTAATAATGTTAGTGTAATTAAGAAGCGCAAGTTACAACACTAATGTTACTTCAATAATGTAAGTATAATCAGCTAATGCTAGTTTAATAATTTAATTTTATAAATAAGTATATATCAAATAATAATTAATTGGCAATTTTAAAAAGTGTTACTGCACAAATGGTATTCAAATAACTGAAATTTCAAAAATTACAGAGTTTACTAAAATAATGAAATTTAATATGTAAATGTTAGTGACGTAATGTTAATTTAGTATTACATATATATGTAATAAACATGTTAAACTTTAATTTTAGGATGGTTCGCCCCAGACAGTCCGGCTCGGGCAAAGCCCCGGCCAAGAACATATATACATGCATCGGCGCTCTCAGACGACTTACGGACCGGATCCTCCACTCAGCCTTCTGCCGACGATTGTAGCCAGCGAGATAACGATGATCAACCCGGCACTGCATCTCATTGATTTTATATTAGATCTCCTTCAGTTCTTTGCAATTAACTTTTTCCTGTAAAATTTGATTACTTTTATGTATAGTAATTTTATTGATTACTTTGATCAATTGTTATATAATAATAATAATAATAATAATAATAATAATAATAATAAGATATTAACAGAATAATAGTAATAATAATAATAATAATTTGTGTATTATTATTATTATTAAATAATGCAATATAATATGTTTTTATTTTGTATATAAATTAATTTACTAAAATCTTTAAATTGTCACAAAATCGTAGAAGATATATTAATGACAGAAAACCGTAGGAGATATTAAAGTCACAAAAACGTAGGAGATATTAAAGTCACAAAACCGTAGGAATTAATGCATCTCAAAACCGTCTTAAATAATGGGGACCACGGGCATCATAAAAGCGTAGGAATTAATGCATCTTAAAACCGTCTTAAATAATGGGGACCACGGGCGTCATAAAAGCGTAGGACAAAGGGGTCACAAAACCGTAGGAAATAGTTTTGTCAGAAAATTGTAGGAATTAATGCATCTCAAAATCGTTGGATATACTGAGGACCACGGGCGTTATAAAAGCGTATGACTATTTTACGTTTATCCGACGGTTTTTATTTCCGACACTACTTTTTCCTACGGTTTTGTTCGACGATTTTAATTGTAGGAAATGACCATTTCCTACGGTTTTCCTACATTTTTTCCCGTCTCAAATGCCTTGTTTTCTTGTAGTGAATGCAACCAAGAGAGGGGGTGAATTGGTTGAATCAAAAAATCACCGAAAATGAGCTTTTAATCTCTTGAACCAAAATGTAATTCAATGAGATCAAATAAACTTATTTTATCCAGAAAATACTACCACAATGATCCTAAATTTTGCTTTGAAAACTTGATTTGAAGTGTTTTTGAAAACAAACAACTTTAACCAATGAATGAAGACAAATCACCAAGCAATAATCAAGCAAGTAGAGGGAGAGAAGCTTGCACACAATGATTTATAGAGGTTTGGTTTCTCCTCTTGAGAGCCTACTCCTCTCCTCAAGTTCACCACTTGAGAGTTTTCTTCTCTACTATAAATCACAAGAGTACACATTCTTTTGGTAGTTTTCTCTACCACAACTGCTCACTAGTTTTCCTAAAGGCTAACTAGAAACCTCACCAACACCCTTTCCCTCACTAGTTTTCCTAGAGGCTAACTAGAAACCTCACAAACTCAATCTCACCAAATGGTGTTTACAAGGTTACAAAGTGGTAAGAACAATAGAAGCTCTCAAAGCTAGATAAACAAGTGAAAGTACAAGTTCTTGGCAAATATCAACTTTGAGCTCTTTGATGATGGATTCTCTTTTCTAGTTGCCAAGAGTTATTTCTAAAGTGTTTCTCCATGTTTTTATGCTCATTTGGGAGCCAAATAGATGTTGAAAACCTGCTGGAGAAGTTTGGAAAAGTTCCTGTAATTCTGGTGACCGTTGCTCTGTTTTTTGTGCAAGTTCTAGACTTCGCGTTAAGTTTCGATTTTAACGGGTTAAACTCGACTTCTCCTTTCAACGGTCAAAAGCAACTGGAGACAAAGCATTTAATGCGATGCAGGGATGTACAGGTGGCACCCTCTGATTCGTTCGAGTGCCATTTGAATCTTTGACTTAAAACGCGCCACTTGTAGAATTTGAACGAAGCTGTTAGACTTCGACGTAACAGGTTAAAACCGAATATTAACGCGTCAATTGAAGCTTTTCAAAAAGTCACAGGAAGCTCAAACTTCGGATTAAACCAGTTTAACGTATTAAATAATAAACTTGGGAGCAGGTAAGACTTGGGTGAAAGAAATACCTGTTAAACTGTGATTTTAATGGATTAGACTTGAAACATCTTAAAAACACTTGTCATTTGGAAATCAACTTTGATTCAAATATTAACCTAAGTTAATAAACTATTAATTTCTTTTCAAAAGCAATTTTCCTAATACTCTTTAAAACATATTTTTTGAGATAACACTTGAAATACTTGGAATTTAAGCACAACTTTAACAAATCTATTTTGACCTAATAAAATGAGATTAAACACAATAACACAATACACTTGTTATCATCAAAATTAAATATTTGCTTAGAACAAATCCAACACAATCAATTTGAAGCAACTTTCTCTTTGGGGGGGGGGGGGGGGATGAAATGGGGAGATTCAGAAAATTCATTGGGTGGCTTGGAAACAAGTGGTTGTAGGGAAAAATTTAGGGGGGCTGGTGTTGGGCAGTTTAGAAAACAAAATCTTTCTCTTCTTTCAAAATGGTGGTGGAGGTTAAAAAAAGGGGAAATTAGCTTGTGGAGAAGGATAATTGTGTCAATCTACGGTGAGAGTGGGGGTCTTGAAAATTCTTGTTCTCAAAATTCGGAGTGGGGAAGGATTACATGGTGTGGGATCCAGGTTGGCAGAAAAGGGGTTAGTACTTGATGGTTGTTTCTCTTGGAAATTAGGGAATGAGGAGAGGTGAGTTTTTGGTTGGATAAATTGTTAGAGGAAGAAATTCTCAGTTCAAACTTCCCTAGACTTTTTAGATATTCAGATAATCCTAGGTGTTTAGTTTCAGAAATGGGTTACTGGGAGGGAAACACTTGGGTGTGGAACAATTTTGGCTGCAATCAGCTGAGAGGGAGGGTCGCAAGTGAGGCTTATAAATTAAGTCAACTTCTTGGTATGGAGGCTGATTTAAGACCGTTTGCCTGCGAAGTGGAAGCTGCAATCTAGAGGCGTCAAGCTGTTAGATCTTTCATGTCCATTCTGCAAGTCTACGGTTTGAAGACTCAAATCATCTGTTTCTTCATTGTGGATTGGCAGCATCTTTTTGGTCTTCTGTCTTCTTATGGTGGGGCAATTGCTACAAAGGTTCAAGGTCTATAGCTCAAGTTATTGCTCATCCTGCGGGTCTCCCTTCGGCAAGCAGTACATTTAAGGCTTGGAATTCCACTATTCAGGCTGGCATTTGGCATATTTGGAATGCCAGAAACAATGCTATCTTCAGCAACAAATTTTCAGATAGTCTTCACTTATTTTCCTTGGTTCAATCTACTTCTTGGTTCTGGATTACTAGACGTTCGGCAAGGGGTACCATGTCTTTTGATCAATTGGTTTTAAATCCTAGTTTTATGCATGTAATCCCTTTTGGGTTGTCAGATCTCCCTGTACTGTACGTTTCTACCAGCTTCTTGCTGGGTTTCTAATTAATGAATTCCTTCTATTGCTGATAAAAAAAAAATGAAGAACTTTTTTGCTCTTTATATATAGCATTGAGAGATGGTAACCTAGCTATTGAAACATTTATTATGATATTTTTTTTTGTAATCTTTAAAATTTCTTCTCCCGAATAGCTTAAACGGAATAGTCTAAGGATTAACTAATCGCAGTGTTTTGAGAAGAATAAAAAGTTTTTGAATTCCCTGCTATTTATGTTACTACAATTTAGAATTTTGCATTCCTAAAATATATAAATTGTGTTCTCATATTTGGAAACTACATATTTCCTATTCCAAATTTTCCATAAGATCTTAATCTATCTAATTTCATTCTTCTGACACCATGAGTTTTGTTCCTATGATTGTACCTAGTAATTTCTTTTCTTTTATTTATCATTTAGTTTTTTTTAATGAAATACACTCACATTTCAATAGTAAGCTACCAAGGGGCTCTAATGGGAGCACAATATCCTCAGTGCAGAGAACAAAGTTGTCAATTTGAAGGAGATGCTGTGCGATAACTTAAGTTGTATGGTTTGCTTCCCTGTCAGAATGTTTTTTTTTTTCCTAATTACCTAATCTCACCAGTTGATCTATCATTTTTTTGACAAGAGCGCAAAAGTTACATAAAGGCTAGCGAGATCTAAGTCATAAATAGAAATACATTTACAAGCATAAAGTGAGATTTTTATTTTCTTTATTTTCTTTTTGCCTGTGTGCACGATTTTTCTTTCCTTTTTTTTTTCCCCTGATACTTAACCTTTGTTGAAGTTATAATGATAAAGTCACTGAATTTTTCTTTCTATGACACCTAGGTTCATGTGTTTTAATTTGTAAGTGTAAAATAATAATAATAATAGTCAATGATTCAAAACTATTGCGAGTACTTGAACCAACTCAAGGATTATGGTGTGCGTTTTTCATACCAACAGCTAGTAAATTAACCAACTCTACCATAAAAAAATAAAATGTATTTTCCACATTTAATGAATTAGAATACCAAATACTTAATTAATGCCCCCTCCGTCCTATAATAAATGAAACGTTTTTCTGGGTATGGAGATTAAAATATATGTAATTTGTGTTTTTTTTTTCAATTTTATCTATGAAACTAAAATTAAAAAAAATATATTGGATTTTATGTAGTGAGAGTGTAAATAATGATTAAAAAAATATATATATATTTTTTGGGTTTTGTGCATTGAGAGATTGAATAAAGATTAAAAAAAATTATTTATTGGGTTTTGTGTAGTAAGAGTTTAAATGAGGGTAATAAGGTAAATTAGAAGTTAAAAACTTTCTAAAAAGGAAAATGTTTTATTCTTTTTTGGACAGCTCAAAAAGAAAAATATTTCATTTTTTTTTGGATGGAGAGAGTATTTAATATGAAATTTTGAATATTGGAAGAGAATTTAAACAAGTTTTCATAATTCAAATTATTTAATGAAAATAAAAACATAATAGAAATATTATTAATAATTTTCTTCCAACTTTTATTTTAGTCATATACAAATGTTAATATATAAACTAATTACTGTGCATTGCACAGCTAAAAAACTAGTGTGATCATATACTTGTTTCTTAAACGGGGGTTTATGTGGATGCTTAAGCATAAAGTGAGATTTTTATTGTCATTTTTCTTTCTGCCTCTGTGCACGATTTTTCTTTCCTTTTTTTTCCCCCCTAATACTTAAAAACTTTTAGTTGAAGTTATAATGATAAAGTCACTGAATTTTTCTTTCTTAGACACCTAGGATCATGTGTCTTGTAAGTGAAAAAAAAAACAATAATCAATGACTCAAAACTATTGCGAGTACTTGAACCAACTCAAGGATTATGGTGTGCATTTTTCATACCAACATCAAGTAAATTAACCAGCTCCGCCATCAATAATAAAATATATTTTCCACATTTAATGAATTAGAATAACAAATACTTAATTGATATTTAATATGAAATTTTGAATATTGGAAGAGAATTTAAACAAGATTACTATAGAAACAAAAATGATGACGAAAAAAAAAATTTTAAACAAGTTTTCATAATTCAAATTATTTAATGAAAATAAAAACATATTAGAAATATTATTAATAATTTTCCTCCAACTTTTATTTTAGTCATATAAAAATGTTAATATATAAACTAATTACCATGCATGGCACGGCTAAAAAACTAGTGTGATCATATACATGTTTCTTAAAGGGGGGTTTATGTGGATGCTTAAGCTTGGATGTAGCTTGTGTACTAGCACTACTGACATTATTGATTAAGATGAGCAAGGCTAATACTAAGAATAAGATTAATCATCTTTATCATGTATCGCACCATGTTAACTGTCAATGATATATCCACAACCTCATCCTGAGATTTTTCTTAATGACTCAAACGTAAAATTTTACACATTATTACTTTATTGCTATTTTTATATTTATTTTTAGGAATATTTTATTTTCTTAGTTTAAAAGTCATTTTTTAGTTTTACAAGGTTAATTAGAGTTTTTATTGGTTATGGTACCGAGTAAGATTTTTGTTTTTGAGATCTTTTATTGGAAAAAGACATCAATTAGGATTAGATTTTCAAACTAGAGTTATTTTAATTTTCTTATTCTAGTTGGTTTATGACTTTAATAGTTAATGCCTTTAGGGTTTTAATTTTACCTATATAAAGGCTTGTGCATATGTGCAAAAGATATAACTTTTGATTAATAAAATTGTTGGAATTTCCTCTCTAAATATTGGGTTTTTAGATTGAATCTCCTTATTTTGTTTTAGGGCTAGACGTGTTCTACCCTTATTCACGCAACTTATTACATCAGATGGTATCAAAGCAAGTGGAATCACAACTTTTTCTTGACTGTTGACATAGTCGAAGAGGAAGTGGTTTTTACGATGTTGATCAGAGGACTAAAATCCTTAGAGATGTCAATTTTTACCTTTACCCGTGGGTAACCTACATTACCCTACCCAACCCGATGGGCAAGGTGTTTTTTCAAATAGACGGGTTTGGGCATTTTTTGTTTTGTGCTCACCAGGTATGGAAAGGGTACAAGTTTAAGGGTTTAGCCTCCCCAAACCCGGCTCGTACCATCCCCACATGTTATATATAGTATATAAGTATCTAAAATATTACTTATATATTATATATACATACCCAATTCTAGATCTATGGGGGAAGGTCAAAATGAGTCCTATAACTTTTGCAGTTTTTCTGTTTTAGTTCTTTAACTACACAAGTTTCTATTTGAGTCCTACATGTTCAAAAACGTTAGCAACGTTAGTCCTATCGTTAATGGCCTTAATAGAAATCCTACATGGCAACTAACAAATGTAAAAAATCAGGGAAAAAGATCAAAATAAGTCATTTAACTTTTGTAACTTATCTAATTAAGTCCCAAGAGGTCATAAAAAACCTCATTTTCACTCTGGACTCTAATTTCAGTCTTTTCACTTATGCTTTCACTAGCATTGACCACTGCTCCTTCACCTCTGATACTTTCGACCATGACTTATGTCACGGAGCGAGGTCCCAATGCCCCGAATTACTTAATTTATAGACTCTTTGGAATTGTGATCCCACTTAGTTACTATTGTGTAACCATTACTTGTAGGTAAATTAAAACAATTTTCATGCAACTAGTTTCCCAGCCTACCATATAAGAAGATATGCATGGATTTGGCTTGACAATGAAAACAATTAAGTAAACCATTTCAAAAACATTACTCGAGCATTGCATTTAAAAAGTACTTAAACCATGCCAAGATAATGAAATACTAGTTACTTCAACTTCAAGTAATAGTCTGCGCACACTTAACATCACTAGTGTTAAGTGCATAATTTAGCGGTCAAAGTGGTTGACTCTTTGACCGCCAATTTCTTTCATTTTATCCTTTCTCTCTTAATTTTTCTTATTTTGTTTTGCTTCCTGTAGATGGGAGTATATGGCGGATGTGTCATTTGAAATAAGATCGAGCGAGACGGAATTTAGGCATGCAAAATTCAGGCTAAAGTAAGAAGTACTGGCGACGTTGTCAGCACTGGCGACGTGTTACCAAAGTTACAAGTGCTCTGCCAATTTTTCATTTCTAGTGACATGTCGTTGCCAACTCGACCCAGCTAGTGATGCATTGTCACTCATCCCCTATTTCACTTGAACCTCGTATTTTAATAGTCCCCTATGTTTCCCCACCTAGTGAGCTGTCCTCTAAAAAAAATTATATAGAATAATTGACAAGCCTGTGGGCCAGCCCACGACGGGTCGGGTCGTGCCACGTATACGGTTACATTGTCCAGACATTAAAGCGGATTGGTGCAGGAGATTCAGAATCAGGCGCAGTGTGGGCCAGCCCACGCCTCGCTTCCTTCTTATCCAGTTTTTTCTTCGTCTCATCGTATTGTGCTCTCGGTCTCGGCGATAGGGAGCATTCTAGTCTTTCCCTCAAAAAACCATCCAAATTTCCCACTCTTTTCCCTCCGACTACTGTAGCTTCTTCATCCATGGCCGCCCTCGTAGCTTCACTGCGCAAAACCTTTACCACCCCCATCTCCCACTATCGCCGTCGTCCTCTTCTTCTTTAGCGGCTTCATCGTCATTTTCTCCGCTCGTTTCCTCCAACCCTTCCCTGCCCAAATTGTCGTCAGGGTTCTTCAAACCATTTCGCCAGAAGCTGAGCTTCAGGGAAGCAAACCCAAGGAAAACCCGGTCTTCTGTGGCTGTTCGGATGTCCTGGGACGGTCCTCTTTCTTCTATCAAGCTAATCATTCAGGGCAAAAATTATATAGAATAAGTGGCAAGCCGGGTTGGTCATAAAGTGCTGGATAATGGAAAATGAGTTCGTTATCTGATAAAAACTGGAGAAATAATTGACAGTGAAGAGAGGTGGAATAAGCTAAAGGAAGCTAAAGGAGAGAAGAAAACAGAAGCAGTTGCTGCTTCAGAGGGTATATGTTTGACTCATGGTCTTCAGCAGTATGTATGCTCTGCTACCTCCTGTCCAAATATTTTCTTTTTTGGTTCTCTCCCCTGGAAACATCCAACCTCATTGATTCATCTATCACATGTCCTTCTGAATGTTCAATATTAGTTAAGGTTTTGCTAATCCTCCAAATTCTCTTTAGTTAAGAGCTGACTCTGGAGTTGTTTGAACTGTTTTAGGTTCCTGAAGAGTCGTCTTGGGCAACAAACTTAGAGGATTTGAAATTCAATTTAGTATCTTTAAATGACATACCTCCTATTCATTACTTTTTAAATTCTCAATGGTGATGGCTAAATCTTGAAAACTTAACGAGAATGTAAGTTCCTAATGGTAAGCTTTAAGCTTATATCGAATTGGATTGAAACTAGATGGAAGAGTAAGAATCTCTGTATATCTTTTTCATGGATTAGATAGGAATTTTTTTAGCTTTTGGACTTAAATAGAAGAATATTACTATTTCTGTCTCACAAAATTTGTCTTCTTTACTATTCACAACAATTAATTCATAATTTTCTTTCTTTTAACAAATATAAATTTTTTATGTGAAAATAGTACTTTAAAGACTCTTATTTATAAATATATTTTTTTAAAGATTTTTTACAATTCAAGTTAATATGAATATATTTAAATTAAATTCTAATAAAAAAATGTAAAAGGGTCAATCTTTGTGAAAAGGAGGAAGTACCTGTTATAATACTTGTCTCGGGTAAAAATGCACCATTCAGCTCAAACCTTTAGTTACCGTTGCAAAACCATTCTCAACCCCTGTGTTGTTGCATATGGGTTCTAAATTTTTATAATGTGTTGCATGGTTCCTCGTCCTACGGGACCTCTTGTCTCTTAGTATCTATCTGTCATAGACTTCTTAAATTTTAATTTAAATTATTTGGTAAATGTACTTCCTTAAATTCAAATTGTTATCACAATTTTCTTTTTAACTACTGGTCTTCTTCAGCAGTATGTACACTGTACTACTTCCTGCTGTCCAAATATTTTCTTTTTGATCCTTTGCTTGTCTGTTCTCTACTTGTCATCTCTCTTCTGCATAACATGTCCTGTGGATCTCTTCTGTTAAATGCTAACTTAATAGAGTTTGTTTGAATTGTTTTGGGCCCTTGAAAAGTCATGTCAAACAAGAGACTTAGATGACCTGCATTCCAACTTTACCGAGACAGTAAATTATGAAAGACCAGAAGGTAGGAAACAAATAAAATCAGAGGCAGAGTTGATTCGGTTAGAAACCAAGTTGAACAGCATCAAATTGTATGCCTTGAGATAAGAGGCACTCTAACTCTGTTATTAGTTTTTATTTATTTATTTATCTTACATCAACATCATTATACTACAAAATTTTAAGTACACCTGACATGAGATTGTAAACAAGATTACATATATCCCTTAAGAAAATACCCTCCCTAAGGAACAAGAGAGATTATTTTACCTAGTCTAGCCAGCGAAATCTCAAAGTAGAAGCCTCCATCTGATCTTAGACTCACTATATGGTATGGTAATTACTATACCAATGAAACAACAGTTCCATTAGCTTATTGGTCTTATAATGACTAATTATTTGTGTTGGAAGAAGTGGACAGAGTGAGGCCACAACATTTGCAGGGATCATTGACACACACTCCAACAAATGCACCGTCGCCATATAAACAACTGTGATCACAAGCTAGATCATGAATATAGAAATTCCTCCTGTCCTTAACCATATTAGAATAAAGCAATGAGAAAATATTATTTCGTTTTGAGGGAGGATTAATTTATGCAGAACTAAGACATTTATATAGGTAGAATGCTTGAAAACAACTGTGTTTTCCAAGAAGAAAATGCATTTGTTATTGCCGAAGTTGACGCTTAGAGAGTTGGTATCATGGTGCATTTGGTAAAAAAAAAAAAGAGGCAATTTCAGCATCTTTTACCTAAAAATTCATGGCCTTTACTACAACTTGTTGAATAACTTGATTGAATTGTTACCAATACAGCCCATCATGTTTGGACTGCTCATTGGCTGGCATTTCTTAGATGTAGCCCAAAGCTTCATCTCACAAATGGCAATTTTAGCATCTTTTACCTAAAATTTCATGGCCTTTGGCTAGAACTTGTTGGCTAGCTTGATTGAATTGCATCAATGTAGGCCATAGTGTTTGGTGGTATTGCTGCTTACTAGGCGGCATTCCTTAAATGTATCCATGTGCTTCATTTAAAAAACGACAATTTCAACATCTTTTACCTAAATATTCATGGCCTTTGGCTAGAACTTATAATTACAACAAAGAAATTTTTGAAGTCTATGGTGACAATAACAATATAATTTCTAATGGTTTTACTTATGGTGATCTATATAAAGAGGATAAAGAGGTTATTTGTGAGCCGGATGGAGAAGATGAAAGGTATAAGGAAAGTATGGGGCAACAACAACATGAGCAAATCATTGAAGATGAGCATTGCAAGCCAAAGAAATACCATGTGAGTGACACAATTGAAGACATGTCTAAAGAAGAAGAGCAAATCAAAGAAGCAGACCATAGAAAAGCAAAATTCAATTTTTCCAATAAGGAAAAAGAAGTAAAGGAACGTGAAAAAATTAGGGCAATTGAATTAGTGATCAATGAGGATCTTTCTATGCCAAAATTTCTATTTATGGACTTCTTTGGTGTTCAAGATTTTTTCTCAAGCCAAAGCAACTTGATTTGTGTTTGGATAAATTTGGGAGAAAAAAGACTTCCACATGGCTCAACATTCAAGAAGCATGAAATGAGTTTGCTATGTTTCAAATATTTATTTATATAGCATGGAAGAGCTCAATTTCAAGTGAGGAACTTAAGAACGATTTTTTTTCAAGAGGAAAAGAATAACGCAGAAGGAAAATTTTATACTTTGTTATTTTATTGTCATATTTATTTTTAGGGGTATTTTATTTCCTTAGTTTAAGAGTTATTTTCTAGTTTTGCTAGGTTAATTAGAGTCCATATTAGTTATGGTATCAAGTAAGAATCTTTTGGAGGTCTTTTTATTGAAAAAAGGCATCAATTAGGATTAGATTTCCTAATCAATATATTAATATATAAAGGAGAAACCTACCCATTCCTTAAGACTACTTAATTTAACATTAATTTTATAGTACATTTGTAGCATTAATTTTAAAATTTATTTGTCATAATTAATACTTAGGTCCTTATATAACTTTCACTAAAAAATTCACCAATTCCCCAAAACTACTTCTTTTACCATTAATTGCATAATGTATTTGTATGGTTTAATAACTTAAGCACTTATATAGTCATGACTCCAAAATTTAGATTTTGAATTGTAATTCTTGGTAAGCTCTTTCTATTATAGTAGAGAGTTCTTGAAATTCTATTTTTTATATATTTTCATAATTAAATATATATATATATATATATATATATATATATATATATATATATATATATATATATATATATATATATATATATATATATATAAGAGAAACCCACCCACTTCCCAATACTACTTCCTTTAACATTAATTTCATTGTACATTTGTAGTATTAATTTCAGAATTCATTTATAATAATTAATACTTATGTACTTATATAGCCCTCACTCTAAAATTCACCCATTTCCCCAAGACTGCTTCTTTTATCATTAATTGCATAGTGCATTTGTATTGTTTAATAACTTAGGCCCTCATATAATCATGACTTTAAAATTTAGATTTTGAAATATAATTTTTAGTGAGCTCTTTTTGTAATAGTAGAAAGTCCTTAAAATTCTACTTTTTATACATTTTAGTAATTAAATTTAAATTTCTATCCTCTTAGCATAATAAAACACCATTAGCTTTCATTCTATTCTTAATGGCTCATTAATAATATTGTCTTTTAATCAATTATTTTAAATAGATTCCATCTTTTTGTAGCCATTTAGTAGCTTTAATTTACATTAAAATGCTCTGATTACAATTTTATTTGGTTTCAATGGTATTAATATTGTCTACCCAACTTCTTTAAGACTACTTCCTTTAGTATTAACTTTATAGTACATTTATAGCATTAATTTCAAAATTCATTTATAATAATTAATACTTATGTCCATTAGAATGCTTCCATTAAAAATTTATTTGGTTTCAATGGTATTAGAATATTTTATATATATATATATTCTCACACTTGCTTGTAGCACACACTCAATATTATCATTCATTCCTTTCATTTCTTCTTGTCATCTTTTACTACCTTTCTTCATTTCTTCACTAATTTATATTTTTAAATTCTCTCAAATGTCAAAGATAAGTTAGTTGTTTAAAAAAATTGATAGATTTTCACATTTTTTTATTTCATAGTATTTAAATTCATACAATGGGCAAATATGTTCTTTTATGATTCTTTTCTCATTTTTATAGTCTCTCGATAGAATATGTTGTATTGGGGGAATTGCCTTCTGAAAGAACTGACTGGACTATTCAAGTAAGCGTGTGTCATTTATGGGATTTTTTAAATTTTTAAAAAGGTGACAAATTTATCTGTACTAATTTTGTTCTTGTGGATAAAAAGGTACTCTCTCCGTCCCAAAAGTTTGTGTACTTTTTTGCCAATATAACACTCGTGCATGTGTGCAAAAGATATAACTTTTGATTAATAAAATTGTTGGGATTTTCTTTGTAAATTTGAGTTTATGTATTGAAACTCCTTATTTTTTTAAGCTCCAACGTGTTCTACCCTTATTCATACAACTTGCTGCGTTACTCAAAATTACAATTTTAGCACCTTATGCCTAAAATTTTGTGGCATTCGGCTAGAACATGTCTAATAGCTCGATTTAATTATTATCAATGCAACCCATCAAGTTTGGTGGTATGTCTGCTCATTAGTTGAAATTCCTTAGATGTAGCTTTGATTTTCATATAAAAAAAAGAGCAATTTTGGTATCTTTATAGCTAAGAAATATTTATAGCCCTCAGCTAAACCTTGTTAGTTTATTTGATTCACTATATATTTTTTCTATATATTTTTTTATTCTAATTTATAAATGAATCTAAATAAGAAGTGAATTGGAAAAAAGTAAATCAATTTTTGACAAAAATCATATAATTTTCTACTGATTCACAACTCAATTTTTTTTTAAAAAAAAAGTCAATATTTTGTTTAAAATTTTATCTTCAACAAATGGACCAACATTCAATATCCAAATATTTTCTTTGAATCGATTCTTTCACCAATTGCATCTATGATATGCTTCTTTTTTTTAACAACAACAAAGATTCTTTGTTTATTAGCAAAACATACAGAGATTACAGCTGCATCTTTGATATGCTTCTTTGAACTAAAGGTATCATAGTCTTGCCCACCTATCCTGGCGAAGGTTTGCCATTCATTACATCAGATTGACTGCTACGGTAAGCAAGTTACTCAAACAATGCAGAAATACAACTTTTAGAGTTGTATATCTCATGGTTGTTGAACTTATGTGCCCAAAAATCATGCTTGTCACTCACATCCAAGCTTCGATATGGCCAATAAATTATTGTATCATCATCAAGCAAATTTTCTTTTATATCCTATACATGTGAAATAAGATAGACATCAATATATTGAAGTTACAAAAAGTAGATTGCTAAAATTGAAGAAAGAACAAAAATGAATGGACGCATGCGTGTGCGTACATAGACATAGACAAGAATTTAAAGAAATTAAAGAATATGATCATAAACCTCTAAAATCATTAAAAATTGGCGCACGCGCGCACACACGCACACATCCCTTTAATATCTTTCTGTTTTTGCTAATATAGTTTGTGAAACGGTATGGTCGATTTTGTTAATGAGGCAGATGCCATGGATGGTGAGTTTGCTAGTGACTTCTGGGGTAGAAGATTTCTACATTTAGGATTAGTGGTGGTGGAGAATTAACCGAATGGCCATGTTACTACTACTATCATAGATGCACGTACATAAAAGAGAAACCTAGAAAAGAGCTAATGTGAATTAATTATGGATTCATTTGAAACGTATCAAGTTTTTGTGGCTATCAGTTTTAGATTGTATAATTGAAATACTTATTCATTAAGTCAGTTGTGTTACATGTAAATTTAGTTAACATCCTTACACTTCTTTACGTTGTTCAATTTGTTCCTTACCATTTTTAGCCTACACTTTTAGCAACTATCAATGTTGAAAAACAATTTCATTATTAATGCAATTTTTTTTACTATAGCCTTACATACTTTGGGAACTTTCTAATTTCCTAGCCTTTTTCACTAGTAAATGTTATATTTGCCACATAAATATTTTATTTCTTTGCAACTAATGGAGCTATTATCTTGTTTCAAAACATTTACAGATTGTTTTATACACTTTTGGTTTAATGCATGAACTCTCCACATTCTTGATGCTTAGCTTTTACAATGCTACAAAGAATTTTATTTATTGAGTGAAGAGCAAATGTGTCGATAGAGTTTTACTCAACAACAATACAAGCATATGTGGAGCTATAACAAAAAAATGTTTTGTTGTCTTGTCCTAAAGCTAGTGTGATTAATTGACTGCTATATGTGTATGTCAGGAAACATGTAAATTTTTTTTTTCCTGCAAACACTTTGTTTATTGCATTTATGAATTTATTTGTGTTCTTATAGTAGTAAACAATTACACAAGCTCAAAATGTGTTAGATTAGAAGAATTTTCTACTAAAAAATAAAATCAAAAACATTTATTACGGTTTTTTTTTGTAATCTTTAAAAATTCTTCTCCTGAATAACTTAAACAAAATTGTCTAGGAAGTTAGTTCCTATCCTTAATCTTGATTATTTATTTCAGATTCATCCTTTATTATCATTGATTTTTTTCTGTTGATATTTAAAGTAAGTGAACATGTGATATTGTGTGTGAGTGAGTGTATACATACATGCATTTATACAATTTGTCTTCAATTTGAATATTTTGAAATTAATGCTATTTATATTACTATACTCTATAACGTTGTATTACTAAGTTGTATAAATTGCATTCTCATATTTCAAAACTACCTTTTTTCCTATTCCAAATTCTCCATAAGCACTAAAACCAATATGGTTTCATTCTTCAAAACCATTAGTTTTGTTCCTATGATTGTGTTCAGTAACTTCTTTCTTTTATTTATCATTTAGTTTTTTTTAACAAAATGTACTCTCATTTAAATAGTAAGATATGAGGCATATTCTCAGTCTAGAGAAAAAAGTTATCAACTTGAAGCTAATGTTGCACAACATTGTAAGTTATATGGTTTGCTTCCCTAACAAAATGTTTTACTTCCCAATAAGCTTATTTGTCCAGTTGTTCTATCATTTTATTGACAAAAGGGCAAAAGTTATAAAGAGACCAATGAGATATAAGTCGTAATTAGAAATATATCTACAAGCATAAGGTCAGAATGAGATTTTTATTATCTTTTCTTTAGTTTTTTTCCTCTGTGCACAATTTTTTTTTGCCTTTTTTTCCTTATACTTAAACCTCACTTCAAGTTATAATGTGAAAGTCATTAAACTTTTCTTTCTAAAACACCTAGGATCATGTGTTTTGTGAGTGTAAAAGAAAAAAAAACCACAATCAATGACTCAAAACTATAGCGAATACTTAAACCAACTAAAGGATTTGATGTGCATTTTTTTTATATGAATAGGGAGTAATCAAACTAGCTGGCTATCACTAATAAAATATATATTCCACATTTAATGAATGAGAATACCAAGTAATTAATATTTAGTATTAAATTTTGAATATTGAAATAGAATTCCAAATAAGATTACTGTAAAAAAATGAGGACAAAAAAAATAAAACTTAAACAAGTTTTCATAATTCAAGTTATTTAAGGAAAAATAAAAATATATGAATAGAATTGTTATTAATAACTCCCTTCCAAATTTTATTTTTAATCATATAAAATGCACGGCTAAAAAATTAGTGTGATCATTTTCTTGTTCATTAACAAAGGTTTGTGAGGAGGCTTAAGCTTGGACATAACTTGAGTACTACTACTATTACTGCTGACATTACTGATCAAGAGAAACAAAGAGAATACCAAGACAATAAGATTAATCATCTTCATCATGTATCATAGCATGTCAACTGTCAATGATGTAGACACTTTAATGAGATGGAAGTGATTAACCTTTTCTTTTTGGAGCTTACTCAGAATATGCTTTTATTAAGCTTATCAATGTATATATTTATCTTCTGAAATTATTGATCGATTTCAATTGCAAATTAACTTACACGGATATAGTATAATTTAATTTTCAAATATATCATAATCAACTTGAGCAAGTTTACTAGTTGCCTATTAATTTCTCCATTATTCCATAATAATCATTATGCAGGGTTTCTTAAATCCATGTTGTTCTTTTGCCCTTGATAAAATTTACAAGCAAAACAATCACCTTCTTGTTAAAGTATGCCCCACTTCATTTATGATATGCACATATCTATTAATGTGGTTTTCCCGACTGGTGGGGTCTATCAAGGCAACAACTTTTAATTGATTAAACAAAAGCCCTTGAAGTTGGTTTTATTTACAGGTCAAACCCATTCAAAATCTTCTTTCCCCCAAATTATCACACTAATGCCTTCACACTAGATGCAGCCTCCTGCTGCCGTCAAATCCTTCTATTGTATACCTCATCTTTACTATTCACTCAGCTAAGCCCCATCGGCCAAATCCTGCCTGGTAAGCCTTATCCTAGTGTCTGTTTAGCCCCATCCTCTATTCACTAGATTGTGTTCTGATTGCACCACCAGCCCTTCTTCATCCTTAGCTACCTGAGCAACTTTGAGTAGAGGCTTAAAGCTCACCAAAACTTCATCAAGAATGCCAGCTTCTTTGGCTCTAGAGCTGGCATCATAGTTGGGTTGTGTTTGATACCAAGAAGATTGCTTATTATTGTGGCAACGTCGGGTTTTCTGGAGTCGCCACCAATCAGTTTACTTAGGTCGATTGGTCACCTAAAATATGGTCTGCGAGAGTTCGGGGGTTCGGGAGTACGGTTACGTTAAAACAACTTTGTTAAAACGCCCAAAAATTGGCACCTTAGTTGATTTTAATTTTGTTTTACTTTGCTTTTAAAAAAATTTCAGTTAATTTAGATATTTTAACTGAATTAGTCGAAAATGTGGATTTTTGGTAATTAAGTTGGATAAAATTTGATACTTCCGAACCATGGACTCTGCCGAGTCATTTGGACACGGAAGATTTTTGATTCCGAACCATGGACTCTGCCGAGTCATTTGGACACGGAATTTGGTGAAATTTTAAACAATTTTATCCATATTGTAAAAATATGGATTTTTATCTTTTTATTTAATTTATTTATTTTAAAAAAATTGATATTTTCCAAACCGTAGATCCTGCCGGATCATCCGGATATGGAAATTGATTTACTTAATCGTAATTATTTAATTCCTGAAATTAATTTTTTAAAAAGGTAATGATTTTTAATACTAACTAAAAATTTGTCTTTATATTTTTACTTCTTTTTTTTTTTCTTTCTTTTCTTTTCTTTTTTTTTTTATCTTTTATCTTATTTTTCTTATCTTCTTTTTTTTTTATTTCTTTTTTTATCTTTCTTTTATTTCTTTTTTTTATCTTTCTTTTATTTTTATCTGATTTTTTTTTCTTAATTTATAAAAGAATTCAAAAGCAATTAATTTTTTTATTTAACAAGAAGTTAATTTAAAGGAATCAAAGAGTTTAAAAAAAATAAAATAAAAAAAAATCTTTGATCATGGTACGGGGCGTTGTTACTCAGCCAGACCCTCTTCACCAGGTGAAGCAGCTCAAAAGCGGGCACGAGACAGTTTCCAGCCAATATACCATGAACTAATTTTTTATAAAAATAATTATTTAATACCAGAATTTTATTTATTTACCAAAGAAAACAAAAGAGTTGAAAATAAAATCTTAATTCTCATGTATTTGATTTTTTATTTAAAAGATTAACCAAAATTAATTATTCAATAAAATAATAAAGAAAAGATTTATATAAAGAAAGTCTTGATATTTATACATATTTATTTTTTAAGCTTATTTTTTTTGATTTGATAAAAGATGAACCAAGAAAGTAATTATTTAATCAAGGTTTTTGTTTATTTAATGAAGAAAACTAAAGATTTATATGTATATTTTAAAAATAAAAGTGAAGCCTTAATATTTTATTTAATAAAAGGTGAATCAAAAAGTAAACAAAACTTTATTTATTTAATGATGAAACCGGAAATTTATATATATATTTCAAAAATAAAATAAAAATCTTAATATTTTTTTGTTTTATTTTTGATAAAAAAAATTAAGCAAAAATGATTATTTAATAAGGAAAATAAAGGTAAAGTTTTGATATTTATATAATTTATTTTAAAAAAAGATTAAAGAAATCAAAGATTTATATGTATAAAAAGTTTTTGATATTTATATGATTTTTTTTATGTTCTTTTTGTTTGCTAAAAGATTTTTATTATTACCTTTATTTGAAATCATTTGAATAAAATTTTATTTAATAAAGGAAACAAAAAAAAAAATGTTATATCTTTTTTTTTATTATTTTGAAAGAAATAAGTAAAATATTAGCCCAAGAAAATTTTTACTCCTTTATTCTTTTTATTAATAAAGAAACCAAAAAAATTATATTTTATTATTTTGCTGGATAAAGAGATAAATAAAAATATTAGTCCAAAGTTTTTTTTTTATTTTTTTAATAATAAAGGAAAATTTATTTATATACTTTATTTAAAAAATATTTTCCAAGCCATGGATCCTGGCGGATCATTTGGACATGGAATTTAATTTCTTTTTTATATTTCATTATTAATTATTAATTAGAAAAAAAAAACATCACTTTTAAAGATGTATTTAAAAAAATTTGTATTTATTTATTTATTTATTTCATTATGTTTGTTTATTAAAAGGAATAAAAACTTTGTTTCAAAATAAAAAAATAATTTTTATTAGCCTTTAGGAAATTATTCACATAAAATTCCTTTTTTTTAATCTTTTAGTTAAAAAAAAAAAAAAAAAAAAAAATTAATAAAGTGGGGCTTATTGGCCATCCACTTTAATAACACAATAATAAAAGTTAGCACAATTAATATAGTTAGTTGTTAATAACAATAAAACAAGTTAGTAAAGTTAGATTAACAATTAACAACAATAATAAAAATTAGCCAAGTTTAATTAAGTCAATTAATTAATAACAATAATAAAAGTTAGCCAAGTTTAATTAAGTTGATTAATTAACAACAATAAATAAAAGTTAGCCAAGTTTAATTAAGTTAATTAATTAACAACAATAATAAAAAGAAATTAGTCAAGTTAATTAAATTAATTAATTAACAACAATAATAAAAAGTTAGTCAAGTTAATTAATTAATTAACAACAATAATAAAAAGTTAGTCAAGTTAATTAAATTAATTAATTAACAACAATAATAAAAAGTTAGTCAAGTTAATTAAATTAATTAATTAATTAACAACAATAATAAAAAGTTAGCCAAGTTAATTAAATTAATTAATTAATTAACAACAATAATAAAAAGTTAGCCAAGTTAATTAAATTAATTAATTAATAACAATAATAAAAAGTTAATTAATTGTTAACAACAATTATAAAAGTTAGTAATAATGCAAAAATTAAAAGGTTAGTAACAATAATAATATTAAAAGTTAGTTGTTAGTAAGTTAATAACAACAAAAAAAAAAAGGGTTAGTAATAATAACAAATAAGTAAACAAGTAAAAATTAAAATAGTTAGGAATTAATTCTCTGCAAGGATAAAATAAAAGTTAGTGACTTAAATGAACGAATATAGAAACATAAAGGATTAAAACAGGGTTTGACCTTGAGAATTGAAATTTTGAATTCTCGTTTACGGGAAACAGAGTATCGCGAGGGGCTGGCGAAGGGGGGGCTGGCTGGGGCAGCTGGCGGCTGGCGGCGAGGGCGAGCGCGGCGGCGGCAGGTGCGGCGAGGGGAGGGCACGGCGGCGGCGAACGGCGTAGGGCGGCGGCGGCGGGCGGCGAGGGGCACGGCAGAGAGAGAGAGAGAGAGAGAGAGAGAGAGAGAGAGAGAGAGGGAACAGCAGTGAAAAGAAAAAAAAATTTTGGCTTTCTGGGGAAGAAGGGAAGAGGGTTGGGGCTAAGGGCTGTAATTTTCTCTTTTTTTGAAACGGAGCTCTAAGTTTTTTTGCTATTTTTTTCTGTGTTCAGCACAAAATTTGGGGGGCTATTTATAGAGGAAGTTTAGCTGAACTGTTGATGGATAAATTAATAAAAAAATTCAAACTTATCTCTTAAATTGGTAAAATGACAATTTTAGTCCTTTACGTCTCTCAGCCTCTGGATAAGTTCCTGAAGCTTCTGATTTTGACAATTTTGTCGTTTTCTGTCAATTTGAGCCAAAAACGTCGGCAGGCTCAAAATTTTATGTGACAAACTACCAAATGCTCCTGGAACTTTCAGAATTTGTCAATTTTGCCTGAAACTTCTCAATTTTGTTATTTTTATCTCGAACTTTTTAATTTTTTGTCATTTTTTTCTGAAATTTTATTTTTATTCCAAACACATACATATTCACACATATATTATTTTAAATCAAATCTTCTCAAAATAAAAATATATTTTAAACTAATTAACATAATTAAAATTTTTTAGCAATAATAATAATAATAATAATAATTTTTTTAATTAGTTTTTTTTTTTTTTTTTTAAAATAAAAAAAAAGGCCGGACGAAATTGGGTGTCAACAGCTGCCCCCCTTTGCATGCTTCATGGGACATGATGTATGCAAAGTAGTTACCAAATTTCGTCCGTCTTAGCTAGCCATTGAGAACCTTCTCGCCGCCTAAACTATGTGGTTAAGGAAATTTTTTTTTTTTTTAGAGCCTCTGCGATAAGAACTCTCCTATCGTTGAAGGAAAAATTTGATAATTTTGAGGTTAAGGGTCCTACCTTAGAACCTCGACGATAGGAACTCTCCTATCGTTTGAAGTAAAATTGATTGTTTTGAGGTTAAGGGTCCTACCTTAGAACCTCGACGATAGGAACTCTTCTATCGTTTGAAGGAAAATTGATGATTTTGAGGTTAAGGGCCCTACCTTAGAACCTCGACGATAGGAACTCTCCTATCGTTTGAAGGAAAATTGTTTGAATGAGGTTAAGGGTCCTACCTTAGAACCTCGACGATAGGAACTCTCCTATCGCTTGAAGTAAAATTGATTGTTTTTGAGGTTAAGGGTCCTACCTTAGAACCTCGATGATAGGAACTCTCCTATCGTTTGAAGTAAAATTGATTGTTTTGAGGTTAAGGGTCCTACCTTAGAACCTCGACGATAGGAACTCTCCTATCGTTTGAAGTAAAATTGATGATTTTGAGGTTAAGGGCCCTACCTTAGAACCTCGACGATAGGAACTCTCCTATCGCTTGAAGTAAAATTGATTGTTTTGAGGTTAAGGGTCCTACCTTAGAACCTCGACGATAGGAACTCTCCTATCGTTTGAAGTAAAATTGATGATTTTGAGGTTAAGGGTCCTACCTTAGAACCTCGACGATAGGAACTCTCCTATCGTTTGAAGGAAAATTGTTTGAATGAGGTTAAGGGTCCTACCTTAGAACCTCGACGATAGGAACTCTCCTATCGCTTGAAGTAAAATTGATTGTTTTGAGGTTAAGGGTCCTACCTTAGAACCTCGATGATAGGAACTCTCCTATCGTTTGAAGGAAAATTGATGATTTTGAGGTTAAGGGTCCTACCTTAGAACCTCGACGATAGGAACTCTCCTATCGCTTGAAGTAAAATTGATGATTTTGAGGTTAAGGGTCCTACCTTAGAACCTCGACGATAGGAACTCTCCTATCGCTTGAAGTAAAATTGATTGTTTTGAGGTTAAGGGTCCTACCTTAGAACCTCGACGATAGGAACTCTCCTATCGTTTGAAGTAAAATTGATGATTTTGAGGTTAAGGGTCCTACCTTAGAACCTCGACGATAGGAACTCTCCTATCGTTTGAAGGAAAATTGTTTGAATGAGGTTAAGGGTCCTACCTTAGAACCTCGACGATAGGAACTCTCCTATCGCTTGAAGTAAAATTGATTGTTTTGAGGTTAAGGGTCCTACCTTAGAACCTCGATGATAGGAACTCTCCTATCGTTTGAAGGAAAATTGATGATTTTGAGGTTAAGGGCCCTACCTTAGAACCTCGACGATAGGAACTCTCCTATCGTTTGAAGGAAAATTGATGGAATGAGGTTAAGGAAATCTCCTTGAACCTCGAGCGAAATTTATATGAAAGCAATTAGAATTGGAATAATTTTCTTCGAAAGTGTGAATTTGCATAATAGGCGAGTGCGAAATTTTAGACTTCGATAAAATGAGTGAATCTTGATGATGACAATATCGCTAACAAATTATGTAAAGGGAACGGATGTTTGGAATCAATATCCAAGGTTCATCTAATATTTTCTTTAGTAAATATAGATTCGCTTGAGAGATATGTCATCCAAATAAGGTTGAAGCTTAACTATCCTAAAATGTTATGCCTAGTAGACCTAATAGGATGCGTCTCAAGAGCAATAAAAATTACTCTTTACTCAGCCATTCCAACCTAAAGGCATTGTCCTATGGTTTTAATATCAGCATGGACGAGACTATCTTATAAGATAAAAAAAGAAATTCCCTGAAAGAAAAACTAAAACACGAAAGAAAATGCTGATAATAAAACTAAAGGACAAGCAAAACGGATCGGATCACTTCTTCTTCCACAATATTTCAACGGGGTTAGTAGAGGACTATTATGGGATTGAACTGTTCGGGAAAGACTGTCGCGTCCAGTCTATCTGAATCATTGCTGGATCTGGTTCAGGAACAAAAGCTTGTATTTTATCTAGCAATTCTTCAGCAGTTGTTGCGGATATTATGATTCGCCGTGCCACTCTTGATATAAAATTCTTCTGCATAGCATAATCCATAAAAGCTATCAGACCTGTAAAGAAATTGTTAACATTTAAAAGCCCAATGGGTTTCTTATGCAAATTAAGTTGGGCCATGGAAGCAATTTGAAAGACTTCTCCCAATGTGCCAAAACCACCTGGTAGAGCGATAAAAGCATCAGCATTTAAAAGCATTTGTAACACACGCTCTTGTAAATTTTTAACCACTAATTCTTCTCCAATCGTGCCCCCAGAAATAAATTTCAGAGGTCCAGGGATAATGCCCAGAACTTGACTTCCTCCTAGAGATGCTGCTGATGCTACACCTCCCATTAATCCGACACTACCTCCTCCATAAACTAAATGTATTTTTCGCTCAGCTAATACTCTACCCAAATGGTTGGCTGCTTTTAAATACTCTTCATCTTTTCCAGGAAAAGCCCCAGAAAATACACAAATACTTCGGGATTTACGAGTTGGGGTTTTCTCCATTCCTATCCTTACCCTTGTGAGAAAAGAGGATATATTTATAGAGATGAAGAGATAAGGCAATAATTTTATTTTCAAGAATGGATACATTATTGCCAGCTATTCACAGTAGTCACGAGTATGATTTTGGTCAGGTATGGGTACACTATCATTAAAAGAGGAGGAAAATTTTCAAAATAGCTGCTAGCATGTACAGTAGTCGCGGCTGTAGCTTATGTCAGGAGTAGGTACATGATTGTCGGATGAGAAGGAAAATTTCAAAAGTGGCAGGTATATACAGTAGTCATAATTATAGCTCATGTCAGGAGTGGGTACATTATGGGAGGAAAATTTCAAAAGCGTCAGCTAGCATGTACAGTATCGTGACTATGGCTTATGTCAAGAGTGGATACATTATTGCTGAAAGAGGAGGAAAATTTCAAAAGCGACAGCTAGCACGTACAGTAATCGTGACTTTGGTTCATGTCAGGAGTGGATACATTATTATCAAAAGGGGAGGAAAATTTCAAAAGCAACAGCTAGCACGTACAGTAATCGTGACCTTGTTCCGTCTTCTACTGGCTTTGCGTCCAGTAACGGCTTCAATGCTTTCTATGAATCAGTGATTTGCATCTCATCTAGCTTTTTCACAAACTGGCAAACAGGGTCGTTTAGGGTCAGATTCCCAAGACTGTAACGTTCTCGTTCTTTTTGGAGAATTATCCATAATCCAACAACCTCAAATTGCACTATTCCGCAAGAATGCGCTTCAAGAACCTCTCGGATATCTTCCAGAGATTCCTTACGCAAGCCATTCTTGATGAATTTTATTCTATCATTACGATTTCTGGTGATCACTCCTGGAGAACGACATTTATTGCCGCAAATCCACCATCCACAATTGTGACAGACGCCTAGCCTCTTTGCTCTTCTCTTTTTGGCATAAACGCTTTTACCAAAGCCGGGCATACGGGGAAAGAACGCATCTGGAACTTCACCAGCCGAACGAACTTTAGCTTCGATTAGCCATCGCACATTATCAGGAATGCCTTTGTGCATAAATAGTCGGAATCGTTCACATCTAGCTTGATAAACCTTTTTAAGAACATTTATTGGGAAAGAAGGGAAATATTTTCGTAGAGCGGAAAGAGAAGGCTCCATTGATGAATGAGGCATTTAAGAGAAAAAGAAAGAAATTAGTGATTGTAGGAAATGGAAATAACTGAATTTGGGAGTTATGGAGTACCGTATCCAAAAGGAAGAACACGCATTTATAGTGATGAAAGGATAATGCGTTTATTACACTTACGGAAGTAAGTACATTATTGCCAAAAGAAAAGACAAATGACAGCTTATATGTACAGCAATCATGACTGTGGCTCTCATCTTCCACTAATTCATGTCCAGTAATGGCTTCAATGCCTTCTATAAGTCGGGGATTTGCTTCCCATCTAGTTTTCTTACAAACTGACAAACGGGGTCGTTTAAAATCACATTCCCAAGACTGTAACGGTTTCGTTCTTTATGGTAAGTCCTCCATAAACCGATAATTTCACCTTGCACTTTTCCACAAGAATGCGTTTCAAGAGTCTCTCAAACTCCACCCCCACTAACTCCTTACGCAGGCCATTCTTAATGAATTCCTTCAGCTTCTCGAGATGTATCCTAAAGATCGCCATAAAGACTCGACATTAGTATTACAATTCCATCGCCCACATTTATAACACACGCCTAGTCCTCTTTGCTCTTCGCCTTTTGGCATAACGGCTTTTACCTAAACCGGGCATGCGGGGCATGAATGCATCTGGAACTTCACCCGCCAAACGGACCTTAGCTTCAATTATCCACTGCACATTATCGGGAATGCCTTTGCGTGTAAAAACTCTGATTCTTTCACATCTAGCAAGGTAGATCTTTTTAAGGACTTTTAGTGGGAGGGAAGGAAAGTATTTTCGCAGTACAGAAAGAGTAGAATCCATTGATGAGAGAAGAATTTGAGAGAAGAGGGAAATGAATCAGTTATTACAGGAAACTGGAATAATCGACTTTAGAAGTCACGGGGTATCTTATCTGTTGTTTAATCAGAAGGAAGAACACGCATTTATAGTGATGAAAAGGGATAACGTGTCGATTACACTTAGGGGAGCATGTACATCTGTCAAAAGAAAATGCAAATTTTTCCAAATATAACAAACTGTATGTACAGTAATTGTGACTGTGGCTCACATCTTCCACTGGTTTTACGTCCAGTAACGGCATTAACGGCTTCTATGAGTCGAGGATCTGCTTCCCATCCAGCTTTCTTACAAACCGGCAAACAGGGTCGTTTAAAGTCAGATTCCCGGGACTGTAACGGTCTCGTTCTTCATGAAAAATACTCCATAAATCAAGAATTTCACGTTGCACAGATCCACAAGAATGCGTCTCAAGAGTCAATTGGATATCATCCAATGAGTCCTTACTCAAGCCATTCTTGATGAACCGTATTTTATCTTCTCGATTATTGGAGATCATTCCTAAAGAACGACACCTAGTCTTACAAGTCCACCTACCACATTTATGGCAGACTTGTAATCTTTTCGCTCTTCTTTTTCTGGCATAAGAACTTTTGCCAACACCAGGCATGTAAGACACAAATGCCTCTGGGATTTCGCCTGCCAGACGAACCTTAGCTTCAATTAACCACCGCACATCTTCAGGGATTCCTTTATGCATCAGAGCTCTTAATCGTTCACAGCGAACTCGGTAGATCTTTTTTAGGATGTTCATTGGGAGAGAAGGGAAATACTTTCGCAAGGCAGAAAAAGTAGGATCCATTTTCTAGGAGGAAGTAAAAGAAAGAAGGGGTGAAGGTATCAGTTATTATGGGCAACTGAGAGAACCGACTTGAGAGTCACGGAGTACCGTATCCGCCGTTTAACCGGAAAAGTGGATTCTGCTTTATTTTAGTATCATAGATATTTCTTATCTTTGATATCTCATCAGGCATGACATTGATCCAGTCCTTGATTATTGAATCCATTGTCTGCTTTGGACGACAATATTTCTCGATATCCGCACTTATCTTTGACCATAGTTATTTCTTATCTTGGATACCGCTAAGCTGGCGTCAATTCTGTCCATCCCGGTGTAGCCTCGATTATTGAATTGATTACCAGGATTTTGACAATATTGTCTACTTTATCCTTGAATTGCTGATGGGGCTGGGTCCACTATATCAGCTGTGCATCCAGCGGTAGATTGGTAAAAACGGATGTCACTGAGACGTCAGCTTATACTGCTGTGACTGTGCGGTGGATACGCTTCCCATTTGATCCTTGTTCTGTATGCCATGCATGCATGATGTGAAATGCATGAATGCAGAGCATGTGTAACTGATGGATTTATTTTTTATATCTTTGCTTTACTGGATCCTCTTTGTAATTGCCTTCTATCGTTGAATCTCTTTATGCTTTCCAACTGTTGTCCATTGTTTCACTTTCCAGCTGTTGTTCATTGTCTTGCTTTCCAGCTGTTGTTCATTGTCTCGCTTTCCAGCTATTGTCCATTGTCTCAAAAGCCTAACTCTTTTCAAAAATCTTCTTTCCTTGATTTGTTCTTAAATTTTGGCTTCAATTTCCTTAATGTCCGCCTCGTACTTTATGCCTCCCTGGATAATTGTCCCTGTTGAGATATTCGTGAGTATGATTCTTTCTTGCTGACATGGACGTGTTAAGACTTCTGAAGCGATCATTCAGGCTACCACCAAGGCTATCTCCCAAAGATTTGTTACTCCTTCTTCTTTGTTAGCCTATGTTCTGTGCCGCTCGCAAAGCAGGACCTCAATCTTACCTGTTTTAATTCATAAAGCTTATCAAAGTAATCTACGGTCTTTGTTTTTTCTAAGTTTTAATTATTACTATTCTTCCTTCAAAAGTCACAATTTATTGCACACTTAAGGCTAGTAGGAATGTGAGATTCGAAAGAAAAGAACTGGATAGAAGCGACTTTAGCATTTTGAACGTGAGAATCTAAGGTAAGTTAAAGAGAATTGGCTTTTATTTATGGGTAAAAGAATATGAAAATCTTGGGTACAGATAGATAATGAAAGTGTAAGGGAAGAAAGCTCTCTTTGATAACTTTGATCAAATAAACTTTGGTAACCCTGTATCCACTTCTCCCCTTCTGTTCGAAAATTTCTTCATTATGCAAAGTATTTCTTTACTGCATCCGAATTTACTGGCTTCGGTAATTCTCGTCCATCCATTTCTGTCATAATTAGTGCCCCTCCTGAAAATGCTTTCTTCACGACATATGGCCCGTCATAATTTGGTGTCCATTTTCCTCTTGAATCATGTTGCATGGGTAAAATTTTCTTGAGCACTATGTCACCTTCGTGAAATTGTCGTGGGCGAACCTTTTTGTTGTAAGCACGAATCATCCTTCTTTGATAAAGTTGCCCATGGCAGAGGGCTATCATTCTTCTTTCATCAATTAGATTTAATTGCTCGTATCTAGCTTTGACCCATTCTGCTTCTCCTAATTGAGTATCCATTAGTACCCTTAATGAAGGAATTTCAACTTCGATAGGCAATACAGCCTCCATACCGTATACCAGAGAAAAAGGTGTTGCTCCAGTAGAAGTACGGGTAGAAGTTCTATAAGCATGCAGTGCAAAAGGTAACATCTCATGCCAGTCCTTGTAAGTGACGATCATCTTTTCAACAATTCTCTTGATATTTTTATTGGCCGCTTCTACTGCACCATTCATCATCGGTCGATAAGGTGCTGAATTGAGATGCTTGATTTTGAATTGCCGGCACAAAGTCTGCATCATTGCATTATTCAGGTTCGTGGCATTGTCTGAGATGATACACTCTGGCGGTCCATAGCGACAAATGATTTCTTTCTTAATGAACCGGCATACCACCTTTTGAGTTACGCTTGCATAAGACACAGCTTCTACCCATTTAGTAAAGTAGTCAATTGCAACTAGGATGAATTTGTGACCATTGGAAGCTTTAGGGGTAATCGCTCCAATAACATCGATTCCCCACATGGCAAAAGGCCAAGGTATTGCTGTTACATTAAGAGGAACAGGTGGAGCTTGGATCTTGTTGGCATATATTTGGCATTTGTGACATTTTCTTACGTGATTGACGCAATCACTTTCCAATGTGAGCCAATAGTAACCAGCCCTCATTATTTGTCTTGCCATAGTATGACCACTAGTGTGTGCTCCACATATTCCAGAATGAACTTCTTCCATGATCTTTCGTGCTTCATGAGTATCTACACAGCGAAGTAGCATCGAGTCTGGGGTTTTCTTGTAAAGTATGTCTAGGTTTAAAAGAAAACCCATTGACAATCTTCGTAGAAATTTCTTGTCATTTTCTGATACTTCTGGTGGATATACTCTTTCTTGGAGGTATTTCTTGATATCGTGATACCAAGGCTTTCCATCCAATTCTTCTTCGATGCTCATGCAATAAGCTGGAGAATCTATTATTCTCATCTCGAATATAGGAGTATGCTCGGGGTCACTGATCTTGTACATAACAGCCAAAGTAGCTAAAGCATCCGGTATTTGATTATCTTCCCTTGGAAGATGATGGAAGCTTATACTGTTGAATTTTCGAGCCAAGTTTAGTATGAGCTTTTGGTAAGGGATCAATTTTGAATCTCTTGTCTCCCATTCTCCATTGATTTGATATATGACTAATGCGGAATCCCCATAGACTCGGAGATCTCGCACTTTCAAATCCAATGCCATTTGGAGTCCCATAGCACATGCTTCATACTCTACTATATTGTTGGTACAAGGAAATGTAATTTTTGCTGTGAGGGGAAACTGCTCTCCGCTTGGAGAGATGAGTATAGCTCCGATCCCTTGTCCCAAAGCATTAGATGCTCCATCGAATGCCATTTTCCATGTTTCATTTTCTTCATCGACTTCCTGTTCTATCGTCATTATATCTCCATCAGGAAAGTCCATTCTCATGGGCTCATAATCCTCTAATGCTCTATCAGCCAGATATTCAGCGATCACACTTCCTTTTACGGCCTTTTGGGTGACATACTGTATGTCGTATTCAGATAACAGCATTTGCCATTTTGCAATCCTGCCTGATAAAGCGGGTTTCTCGAAAATGTACTTAATGGGGTCAGTCTTGGAGATCAGTAATGTTGTGTTGTTGAGCATGTAGTGTCGTAGTCGATGTGCTACCCATGCAAGGGCACAACAGGACTTTTCTACTATTGAGTATTTAGCTTCATATGTGGTAAGCTTTTTGCTCAAATAGTAAATTGCATGCTCCTTCTTGCTTGTCTCATCACGTTGACCCAATACGGATCCTAATGAAGAATCCTGTATGGATAAATATAGAATCAACGGTTCTCCGGATCGAGGTGGTATCAAGACTGGTGGATTTGATAGATATCGTTTGATTTTCTCGAACGCTTCTTGGCATTCGTTATTCCACTCAATCGGATTATTCTTCTTTAGTGATTTGAAAAGCGGTTCACACTTGGACGTCAATTGTGATATGAACCTTGCTATGAAGTTGATTCTACCCAGAAAACTTCTTACTTGTTTTGGAGTCTTCGGGGGTTGCATTTCTTGTATCGCTTTGACTTTACTCGGGTCAACTCGAATCCCGTCCTTGCTGACTATGAAACCCAATAACTTTCCTGAAGAGGCTCCAAAAGTACATTTGGCAGGATTCAACTTCAATTGATATTTGCGAAGTCTATCGAATAGTTTTCTTAGCACTTTTAGATGCCCCCCAGCAGTGAAAGTTTTGGCAATCATGTCATCCACATATACTTCAATTTCTTTATGCATCATGTCATGGAACAACGTGACCATGGCTCTTTGATATGTAGCACCAGCATTCTTTAACCCGAAAGGCATCACCTTATAGTAGAAGGTACCCCAAAGGGTAATAAAAGCAGTTTTTATCATGTCATCTGGATCAAGTTTGATTTGATTGTATCCAGAAAAACCATCCATGAAGGAAAAGTAGGAGTTTCCTGCGGTATTATCCACCAGTGTATCAATATGAGGAAGTGGGAAGTTATCTTTAGGACTGGCTTCGTTCAAAGGCCGGTAGTCCTGACAAACTCTTAGTTTCCCACTTTCTTTCTTTTCGACTGGGACAATGTTAACCACCCATTCTGTATATTCAGCGACCCCAAGAAATCCTGCATCCCACAGCTTTCGAATCTCGTCTTTTACTCTTAAGATTAACTCCGGCTTTAATCTTCGTAACTTCTGTCTGACAGGCTTCGCCCCAGGCTTCAAAGGTATTTTGTGTAGTACTATGTCTGAGCTTAAGCCAGGCATATCTTGGTATGACCAAGCGAATACATCCACATATTCTTTCAATAAATGGACTAATTCTTCTTTTTCTTCAGGAGGGAATAAAGTGCCAATCTTGACTTCTTTTACATCCTGACTGTCTCCCAGGTTGAATACCTCAGTTGGTTCTTGACTTGTTGCTCTTTCTTTTTCATCTCGCTCAATCATTTTTAATAGCTCAGGAGATACTTGAAGATCTTCGTCATCCGAGTCGGTAGTGTTTACAGGATTATCAAAGTTCATTCTTTCATTGTCATCAAAGAGAGTTTTGGGTCTGCATTATCCAGAGAGGAAAGAAAGAGAAGAGAGAAAAAAAAAAAAAATGGCACGAATGAGATGGATGCAAACTGGTACTTTATTTACAATGTGCATAAATCACAACTTTATTGGAATAAAAAGCAATAACTAAAAGGTTCACTTAAACAAAGACTACACCCTATTGATTGAACCTTTCTTTAGGAGGTTTTTACTATTAGATTACTTTGGAAAGCTTTCAATTATAACAGGCAGTTCTATCGCCTCCCAATTGTTCAGCACATCCCGTGGGCCACAAGGTTGAATGAGCTCCTCCTCTTCAGGTGAATCGCTGATGATTGCCTGAATAGAAAGACTTTCAAAAGACTTGTTGATGTTGATAGTCAGCTTGCCTTCATTGTCATTTTTTGGAATGAGACCACCACTCACGAACGTTTCGGTGATTTCAGGGATATCCAGATTTCTTTCCTGGAGAGGATGCCCTGTTAATCGTGCAATCCTCTTTTCTCTCTTTTCAGCTATTGCCTTCATTTTATCATGTCTTGTCGGTGTGAAGCCTAGGCCGTATTTCCCTTCATTTGTGGTGATTTTCAATGGTTCTGTGATTCCTTGTAAATCTTGTCCCAGTCCTAACCCCGGTGAGTATCCTCCTTTTATCATGAGTTTGGCAACCATGCGACTTGTTTTAGAGATGCTAGGAATGGGTTCTTCTTCATATTCGCTGACATAAGCAGCATTGACAATTTCAAAAGACCTGAAGGAGCAATCAGGTACATTTTCATTGACTTCGACATATTGAGCATCCGCAGGTCTTGATAGCAGGATGTCTTCTTCAGCGAAGACCGTGATTATCTTTCCTTCAATAATGAATTTCATTTTCTGGTGTAATGAAGAAGGAATTGCTCCGGCCATATGGATCCATGGTCTTCCCAGCAGGCAGGTATAAGATGGACAAATATCCATGACTTGGAATGTGATGTGGAAAAGACAGGGACCAATCCCTATTGGTAGCTCTATTTCTCCAACAACATCTCTCTTCGTTCCGTCAAATGCTCGAACAACAATATGACTGTTGTTGAGGTGTGATGGGTCTAAACCGATCTTATGTAAAGTTTCTAATGGCATTACATTTAGAGCTGATCCATTGTCGATCAGAACTCTAGCCATAATCCGATCTTTGTATTTAATCGAAATATGTAGAGCCTTAGAGTGACCCCTTCCTTCTGCTGGTATCTCATCGTCAGTGAATGTGATGAGATTTTGTGCCGTGATGTTGTTGACAAGGTGGTCAAAGTTGTTCACGGAGATATCTTGTTCAACATAAGCCTTATTCAGGACTTTGAGAAGAGCTTCTCGATGGGCATCAGAACTTAAGAGCAATGAAAGTATGGAGATCTTTGCTGGTAGACGGTTCAACTGCTCTACGATGCTGTATTCACTTTGCTTTATGAGTTTGAGAAACTCAGTAGCTTGTTCATCTGTTACTGCTCGAGGCATCTCTTGCTCTTTAGATGTGTTAATAGGTCCATTTGCTGGATCCGTAACATTCTTCTCTTGTTGGAGCTTGTTCATTTGCTCGGGAGAATAACACCGACCACTTCTAGTCATGCCCCCAACTTCTAACGGAGTTGATGTGATGTTAGAAGTATAGCCATAGTTCCATGGAACAGTTTTGTCTGATTTGTATGGGAATGGCTTTGGAACTTGAATTCTTAAAGGCTTGAGAGCAGATTTTGAGATTGGAATGACTAGTGGCCTTGGCATGATATTGACTTCTTGTTCTTTAATTATCACATTCACGTCATCCTCTTTATCTGACATAAAAACGATGATTTGGGAGGAGTCCATGAGACTTTGTAGACTTTTACGGAATTCTGGGCATTCTTGGATAGAATGATTCTTACTGTTATGAAAGTTGCACCATTCCTCATGCTCGACTTCTTTATTTCCAGAAGACTTTCCTGTGATAATCCCTTCTTTCACAAGGCATGAATATACATGCTTAAGAGGGGTTATGATATCATTGACTGTTTTCTTCATCGGCCAGTATTCTTCCATCATATTGACTGGTTTGGCTTGATGAGGAGGCAATGGATTATGAGTGACGTTTGGTTCATCGGAAAAGTCCAACCACTTTGACTCAATTAATTGTTGGACTATACGCTTCAATGCTATGCAATTTTCGAGTCCGTGGCCCACGGCACCATCATGATATGGGCAATTTAGTTTAGGGTCATACCATGTTGGATATGGGGGTTCGAATGGCCTTGTGGGAATTGGGTGAATGAGTTGGCTCTGGATGAGTTTTGGATATAACTCAGTATAAGTCATGGGAATCGGTGCGAAAATTTCTCTTGGTCTTGGTGCAGGCATTGGAGGAGTCGGAACAGGTGGCCGTAACTGATTAGGCCTGTTGAGAGGATAATTGTTGGGTCTATTGGGAAGATAATCACTGGGCCTATTTGGAGGATAATCATTGGGCCTATTGGTAGGATAATAATTGGGCCTGTTGGCAGAATAGGATAGGCGAGGTCCGGTAGCCACGGTACCCACGAGGGGAATCCCTCTTCCTCGTCCGATTTGTTGTATTTCTTCATCTTTTCTTCTAGAAGGTCCTCCTCTTTTCATAGGATCGCTAAAGGATTCAGTAATCTTCCCGGTCCTGATACCATGCTCGATCCTTTCTCCAGACATGACTACGTCGGAGAAGTTAGTTGCCGCATTGCCAATAAGTTTGTCATAATATGGGTATTTCAGTGTCTGGACAAACAAAGTGACCATTTCTCTTTCTGTCATGGGTGGCTGTACTTGTGCAGCTAAGTCCCTCCATCGTTGGGCGTATTCCTTAAAAGTTTCTGTTTTTTTCTTCTCCATGTTTTGGAGAGTTTGGCGATCCGGAGCTAAGTCCATAACATGTTTATAGTTGCCGATGAAGGCCTGAGCAAGGTCATTCCAAGTTTTTATGTTTCTTGGACCTTGGCTTAGATACCACTGTAATGCTGATTTTGTGAGACTTTCCTGAAAAAGTGCGATCCACACCTTCTCATCTTTGGTAAGTGGTTGTAGTCTTCTGAGAAACAAAGTGATGTGAGTGATGGGATCACTCGTTCCATCGTATTTTACGAAATCTGGCACCTTAAAATCTGAAGGGATTACGACGTCTGGCACTAAGCAGAGGTCATCCACTGAAAGGGATCCGAATATAGTGCCTCCTTCAATGGCTCTCAGTCTTTTCTCTATTGTCTCGATTTTTTGAGATTCTGCTTCATCTTTTGGTAATGTCTTCTTCTCTTCCTGTACAGTGTCTTGTTTCAGGTGAACACTAGCAGAGGGTCCTGATTCTTGAAACAGGTTTTCTTGGACTGAGACTCGTTGCGGGGTGAATCCCGGGGGATAAGTGGGATCTTGTACTTCTTTGATGGGGACTTGAGTTGCTTTCCCTTTGATTAATTCCATCAATTGTTTCATCTGTTCTGACATACTTTCAATCTTGGACTCCATCTCCATGAGACGTCCTTCGGCTTGTTCTGCCATTAATCTTGTTTGGAGTCGAGTTGAATATCGGTGTTGAGGTCCAATTTTACCCTTTTAAAGGAAATATTTATTTTATTAGATTCTATGTGTGTATGATTGATGTGATGGATGCATGCATGAATATTGTAAATACTTGGTGAAAGAAGAATTATAGTGGAATTTCTCAATTACATTCACCAAAAGCTTATTATTTTCAAAAGAAACGGCCCAAAGTACAGTATTGCTTTCTGGCCTTTGAAATAAACTCCATCATTTTTTGAATATTCACTGATGGAGTAGGGCAGCTCAATTCTTCTAACTCCTTGGCTTCTTCGCCCATTAGTTGGGCTTGCTCAGTCACTTTTCTGACTTCTGCCAAAAATATTTGAAGCTGTTCTTGAGAAAATCTGTATTGATCTTCCCAATATCTTGCTCTCATCTCTGTTTGATCGGTTTCATCAACTAATTCGGTGATGACTTGTTTTTGGCTTTCGATCTTTTCTTCGAGGAGTTGTGTTTTGTGACTGAGCTGTTGTATGTCGAAGAGCATCTTCTTGTTCTTCTCCTTTTCTTCCTCTAGCTCTTTCTCCAACTCTCTTTTTGCCAATTTTCTGATGACCTCTTCGGGAAGAACTGTTCCTTCTTTCCGATTATTTCTCCATTCATAATACGCAGTAGGAGAAATAATAGGGCCTGACTTTAATATGAAAAGTCTTTTCCATGCAACTGAAATACCCATTGCAAGCTTATTTGAATTTGGATCTTCATGTGAAAACTCCAACTTGCTCAGGTTATGTGTCATGGGTATAAATTGCATGGACCCAAATTGTTTACGTACTTGGGCTGGAGCATAGCTTGTTCCTCCCCATATGCCTAAGAGAGGAACCCACGGGCAATTGCCGCAACGGTAAACTATGCGGGTGGTGGTGGACCAGGGTGCTCTCCATTCAATTTGGAATTCGCTGATGTTCTTGAAGTAGTCAACCCATGCTTCCTTGCTATCATGATTAGTGGTTTCACTTTTCAAAAAGGCTTCAATTGGGATGAAGTCCTTTGAAAAGCGATTTCCAAAATGTTGCTTCTCACAAGGAAGGTGGCTTTTGATCCAAACGTTGAGGAGATGTGAACATCCTATGAATTTGCCTCCTCTTTGGCGACAAAAGTTTAATGCCCTGATAGTTTCACATAATATCACTGAGGTCGGATTTACTTGGGCATTGCAGACTTGCTCAAATAATGTGATGACGTCTCCTTCAATAAATCCGACAATTCTTGGGAAGACTACCAGGCCATATATTGCCAAGGCGAACAACTTGCGTCGTTGATTCTTCTGAGGGAGGGTGTGACTTAGTTGTTTTAGATCGGTCCAGCTGATAAATTTCCGACACCCTTTTGTTGCAAATTTGGGTTGAAGACTGGAAGCTGGCATGTCCAATAATTTTGCTAGGGCTCGATGAGGCTCCGTTCTTCTATCATGTTGATAAGTCTCGATTGGATAGTCGGAGGACCAACCCAAGAGGCTGTTGTATTCTTCAATGGTTGGAACCAGATCCATCTTATCGAAAGAAAAGCATCGATAAAATGGATCCCAAAATTGTATTAGAGCCCGGACAAGTGATGCATCAACGGTAACCTTTAGTAGGCAAGTGATGTGACCATATTTTGCCGTAAAAGCTTCCCGATCAGCAGAATTCCAACTATTCCAGACTTGCAATAATTCCGTGGTGTCGTTCTGATTTATCCGGACCGATACCTGGTCCTTAAGCTGTACGTGAGAATGGGATGTCAGAGCATCTCCGTGAAGCTTTTGAGCCGTTTCGGAATATTCCATAGCTTCAGGCTGAGTTTCGATTACCGTGTCATTCCATGATCCAGTAACAGCCGTGGGAAGATAATCGAGAATATCCATGATAATAGTTCTTTCACCAAATACTTATCTTTAATGATGAAATGTATATGCCGGAAAAATAAGGAAAAATAGAGTTAGTAAAAAAATAACACATAGGATCATACAAACATATAGATAAAACAAAACCTATGGAAATGGGAACCGAGGTATGGGAAATTCTTAATGGCTGGTTCTAAGGTAGAGTAAGGAATTCTACATGCAGAAGGTGGTTTATCAAAAAGGCAAGGGATAGTTCCCGAATCCCGTCACTGAATCATAGTGACGGCCCGATTCCTTACCCTCTAGGGTTTATGTAAGGAATGGATTAATTCGAGTCGTAGCTTTTCGTGGGCCCATGCAGAGACTAACCGTCTCAGAAGGCAATACACTACTTTACTACTTTGAAACCGGTGAAGGCTTGGAGACCGTGGCCTCACAAGGACAGCAACACCAATTCCGCTTAGAAAGAATTGTGTTTGATTTAAGGAAGCTCGGGTATAGAGCTTCATTTTGTGAATGCGTTATGCATGTTTACTTAAGTAAATATAATATATAAATCCACATAATAGTAAAGCAAAGTAAATCAAAACAAATCAACTTTAGGCTCGACTCACTAACGTCGCATCTCCCCAGCGGAGTCGCCAAGCTGTGGCAACGTCGGGTTTTCTGGAGTCGCCACCAATCAGTTTACTTAGGTCGATTGGTCACCTAAAATATGGTCTGCGAGAGTTCGGGGGTTCGGGAGTACGGTTACGTTAAAACAACTTTGTTAAAACGCCCAAAAATTGGCACCTTAGTTGATTTTAATTTTGTTTTACTTTGCTTTTAAAAAAATTTCAGTTAATTTAGATATTTTAACTGAATTAGTCGAAAATGTGGATTTTTGGTAATTAAGTTGGATAAAATTTGATACTTCCGAACCATGGACTCTGCCGAGTCATTTGGACACGGAAGATTTTTGATTCCGAACCATGGACTCTGCCGAGTCATTTGGACACGGAAGATTTTTGATTCCGAACCATGGACTCTGCCGAGTCATTTGGACACGGAATTTGGTGAAATTTTAAACAATTTTATCCATATTGTAAAAATATGGATTTTTATCTTTTTATTTAATTTATTTATTTTAAAAAAATTGATATTTTCCAAACCGTAGATCCTGCCGGATCATCCGGATATGGAAATTGATTTACTTAATCGTAATTATTTAATTCCTGAAATTAATTTTTTAAAAAGGTAATGATTTTTAATACTAACTAAAAATTTGTCTTTATATTTTTACTTCTTTTTTTTTTTCTTTCTTTTCTTTTCTTTTTTTTTTTTATCTTTTATCTTATTTTTCTTATCTTCTTTTTTTTTTATTTCTTTTTTTATCTTTCTTTTATTTCTTTTTTTTATCTTTCTTTTATTTTTATCTGATTTTTTTTTCTTAATTTATAAAAGAATTCAAAAGCAATTAATTTTTTTATTTAATAAGAAGTTAATTTAAAGGAATCAAAGAGTTTAAAAAAAATAAAATAAAAAAAAATCTTTGATCATGGTACGGGGCGTTGTTACTCAGCCAGACCCTCTTCACCAGGTGAAGCAGCTCAAAAGCGGGCACGAGACAGTTTCCAGCCAATATACCATGAACTAATTTTTTATAAAAATAATTATTTAATACCAGAATTTTATTTACTTACCAAAGAAAACAAAAGAGTTGAAAATAAAATCTTAATTCTCATGTATTTGATTTTTTATTTAAAAGATTAACCAAAATTAATTATTCAATAAAATAATAAAGAAAAGATTTATATAAAGAAAGTCTTGATATTTATACATATTTATTTTTTAAGCTTATTTTTTTTGATTTGATAAAAGATGAACCAAGAAAGTAATTATTTAATCAAGGTTTTTGTTTATTTAATGAAGAAAACTAAAGATTTATATGTATATTTTAAAAATAAAAGTGAAGCCTTAATATTTTATTTAATAAAAGGTGAATCAAAAAGTAAACAAAACTTTATTTATTTAATGATGAAACCGGAAATTTATATATATATTTCAAAAATAAAATAAAAATCTTAATATTTGTTTGTTTTATTTTTGATAAAAAAAATTAAGCAAAAATGATTATTTAATAAGGAAAATAAAGGTAAAGTTTTGATATTTATATAATTTATTTTAAAAAAAGATTAAAGAAATCAAAGATTTATATGTATAAAAAGTTTTTGATATTTATATGATTTTTTTTATGTTCTTTTTGTTTGCTAAAAGATTTTTATTATTACCTTTATTTGAAATCATTTGAATAAAATTTTATTTAATAAAGGAAACAAAAAAAAAATGTTATATCTTTTTTTTTATTATTTTGAAAGAAATAAGTAAAATATTAGCCCAAGAAAATTTTTACTCCTTTATTCTTTTTATTAATAAAGAAACCAAAAAAATTATATTTTATTATTTTGCTGGATAAAGAGATAAATAAAAATATTAGTCCAAAGTTTTTTTTTTATTTTTTTTAATAATAAAGGAAAATTTATTTATATACTTTATTTAAAAAATATTTTCCAAGCCATGGATCCTGGCGGATCATTTGGACATGGAATTTAATTTCTTTTTTATATTTCATTATTAATTATTAATTAGAAAAAAAAAACATCACTTTTAAAGATGTATTTAAAAAAATTTGTATTTATTTATTTATTTATTTCATTATGTTTGTTTATTAAAAGGAATAAAAACTTTGTTTCAAAATAAAAAAATAATTTTTATTAGCCTTTAGGAAATTATTCACATAAAATTCCTTTTTTTTAATCTTTTAGTTAAAAAAAAAAAAATTAATAAAGTGGGGCTTATTGGCCATCCACTTTAATAACACAATAATAAAAGTTAGCACAATTAATATAGTTAGTTGTTAATAACAATAAAACAAGTTAGTAAAGTTAGATTAACAATTAACAACAATAATAAAAATTAGCCAAGTTTAATTAAGTCAATTAATTAATAACAATAATAAAAGTTAGCCAAGTTTAATTAAGTTGATTAATTAACAACAATAAATAAAAGTTAGCCAAGTTTAATTAAGTTAATTAATTAACAACAATAATAAAAAGAAATTAGTCAAGTTAATTAAATTAATTAATTAACAACAATAATAAAAAGTTAGTCAAGTTAATTAATTAATTAACAACAATAATAAAAAGTTAGTCAAGTTAATTAAATTAATTAATTAACAACAATAATAAAAAGTTAGTCAAGTTAATTAAATTAATTAATTAATTAACAACAATAATAAAAAGTTAGCCAAGTTAATTAAATTAATTAATTAATTAACAACAATAATAAAAAGTTAGCCAAGTTAATTAAATTAATTAATTAATAACAATAATAAAAAGTTAATTAATTGTTAACAACAATTATAAAAGTTAGTAATAATGCAAAAATTAAAAGGTTAGTAACAATAATAATATTAAAAGTTAGTTGTTAGTAAGTTAATAACAACAAAAAAAAAAAGGGTTAGTAATAATAACAAATAAGTAAACAAGTAAAAATTAAAATAGTTAGGAATTAATTCTCTGCAAGGATAAAATAAAAGTTAGTGACTTAAATGAACGAATATAGAAACATAAAGGATTAAAACAGGGTTTGACCTTGAGAATTGAAATTTTGAATTCTCGTTTACGGGAAACAGAGTATCGCGAGGGGCTGGCGAAGGGGGGGCTGGCTGGGGCAGCTGGCGGCTGGCGGCGAGGGCGAGCGCGGCGGCGGCAGGTGCGGCGAGGGGAGGGCACGGCGGCGGCGAACGGCGTAGGGCGGCGGCGGCGGGCGGCGAGGGGCACGGCAGAGAGAGAGAGAGAGAGAGAGAGAGAGAGGGAACAGCAGTGAAAAGAAAAAAAAATTTTGGCTTTCTGGGGAAGAAGGGAAGAGGGCTGGGGCTAAGGGCTGTAATTTTCTCTTTTTTTGAAACGGAGCTCTAAGTTTTTTTGCTATTTTTTTCTGTGTTCAGCACAAAATTTGGGGGGCTATTTATAGAGGAAGTTTAGCTGAACTGTTGATGGATAAATTAATAAAAAAATTCAAACTTATCTCTTAAATTGGTAAAATGACAATTTTAGTCCTTTACGTCTCTCAGCCTCTGGATAAGTTCCTGAAGCTTCTGATTTTGACAATTTTGTCGTTTTCTGTCAATTTGAGCCAAAAACGTCGGCAGGCTCAAAATTTTATGTGACAAACTACCAAATGCTCCTGGAACTTTCAGAATTTGTCAATTTTGCCTGAAACTTCTCAATTTTGTTATTTTTATCTCGAACTTTTTAATTTTTTGTCATTTTTTTCTGAAATTTTATTTTTATTCCAAACACATACATATTCACACATATATTATTTTAAATCAAATCTTCTCAAAATAAAAATATATTTTAAACTAATTAACATAATTAAAATTTTTTAGCAATAATAATAATAATAATAATAATTTTTTTAATTAGTTTTTTTTTTTTTTTTTTTTTAAAATAAAAAAAAAGGCCGAACGAAATTGGGTGTCAACAATTATTATTCTTCATACCTAAATTTCTTTATTCTTGGGCTGCAATGTTAATGATGGCCTCACTTGAGCTCCTAAATTAAACACTGACCTATTCTAGTAGAAAAGTCAACAACATGATCATCACCAACTCTGTGGCCATCCATTCATGGATCCAATATGTTATTTGATCTTATGTTTATCAGAACGAAGCTTTACTGGCCAGCTTGGATATCAAATGGTGACCCTCCTTAAGCCGAGCTCCAACAGCTCCTGGACATCAACGCGATTCCTAGGAACCTTTTTGACTTTATCACTGATCCTCATCACATCTCCCTGGGGGTTAGCATTGTTGACGATGTCAATAAGCTGTACAAGGATACACCCTGGTAGTGAATCGTGTGGTTGATCTTCGTGATCTGGCAGCCATGTGGTTCTTTAACCTCAAATTGTAGTTTCAAGGCCTCAAAGCACTAGTGGTTCATGTTTTAGGGTTATGGATGGAAAAGCGTCACCATGTGGTCATTAATGATTGGGATTGCAATAAGCTTTCACGGAATCAAGTGTGCTATGCCTACATTAATGCATTTATGTCTTGTGACATAGGAAGAAACTTGCAAGCACAATATATACTATGGCGCCTGAACTTCTGTTAGGTTCTGCTTGGGTGCTAAAAAGATTTTGACTAGGTTTGACCCATAAGTAAAGCCAACATTAGAAACTTTTTTTTGTTTAATTGATTGAAAGTTGGTTACTTGATAGACCCTATCATTTTGGGAAAAACATCTTAATAGATGTATATATACCAGGAAAGAAAAAATTCCATGTGTAAATTCCATTTATATATTAATATTCATTTAATTTGCATTACATGTAAGCCTTTTCTTTAATTTATTTTTTTTTGTTTCCTTTTGCTTTTTGTTAGTCTCTATGCTAGTAATGATTAACAGCAGGACATGGATATCTACACTAAGGAAAAGTTTTAGGCAGGCTGACTATTTGGAAATTCATTCACATAAATTACTTATATCTTATATTATTTGATTTTTAAAATTAGACATGTCTGAATTAACACATGCTCCCTCTCATTTCAAGTTAGTCGAGCTTTTCCAAATTTTATTTTCAATCATATAAAAACATATAATTTATAAACTAATTAGTCGTGCATCGCACAACTTAAAAATTAGTGTGAACATATTCTATTCCTTAATGGGGGTCTTATGTGGATGCTTAAGCTTGAACATATAGTGGTAATAATAATGACATTATTGATCAAAATGATCAAGGAGAATACTGAGACAATAAGATTATCATGCATGTATTATAACATGTTAACTATCAATGATACGAACATTATGCATGTATCATAGCATGTTAACTATTAATGATATGCACACCTTAATGAGATGCACGTGATTAACCTCCCTTTATAGCTCACTCAGAATATGCTTTTTTTATTGATTGTATTTATGTATATGTTTGTGTGTGTGTATTTTCTAAAATTATTGATTGGTTTCAAACCACAAATTAACTTACATGGATATAATTGAATTTTCAAATAAATCATAATCAAACTGAGCAAGTCTACTAGTTGCGTGTGAATTTTTCCATGGCCAGGGATATGCTATGATCATTGTAGCTGCTACACTTGGACAGAGATCATGACTTTATTTCTAGTAAATGACGTAGTTCTTGATGGTATAACGATATTGGCGGAATAGTTTCTATAGCCTTGTGTAAAAGGCAGGGGATAGGGTTCAGAACACTTTGCCCACCATTCTTATGCTTTTTTTTTTCCTTTTAATTGGAAGCTAAAATAAAGGAGCAGAAGTTTTTCAGTAGAGAAAAGTAACTATGCGAAAGAGAACATGTGTAAATTGCAAAACAAAGATGAAGATTTAAAAAAAAGTAGCAAGATGATATAAAGAAACAACTAATTAAAATAAGAACAATTGGATTAAAAACTACTGCACACAGAGCAAGGTAGGCAAATGAATAACTATATTCGGTAATAAAATATGAAGAATCTAATGACAATGAGCAATTATTATAGGCATAACAATAAGTTATTAAATATTAAAAGGAACAAATAAATTTGTTCAGAGAGTAATAAGATGAGACAATGAAATAACTATATTTAACAAGAGAACATGAAATATAAAAAATGGAACAATTACTATAGTTATAACAAACAGTTATTAAATACCAAGAAGAACATGTATATTCAATATGGAACAACAAAAGATGAGATAAAGGAAAAATTATATATTCATTAAAAGATAAAGAAGCAACTAAAAAGAAAACAACTATTATAGGTATAGCAAGTAATCATTAAGTTCTAGGAGGAGCATGTTGATTTAACAAGGAATAGCAATATGAGACAAATAAATAACTATATTGAACAAGGAAATATAAAACATCTGATAGAGAACAACTATTTCAAGCATAACATGCATTTATTGTGTATTAACAGGAACAAAGAGATTTTCAGAAAATAGTAAGATGAGACAAAAAAAAATAACTATATTTAACAAAAAAACATAAAATATCTGACAATAAACAACTACTACAACTATAATAAGTAATTATTAAATATCAAAAGAAACAGATAGATCTTGTTGAAGAATAGGGAGATGTGACAAAAGAACAATATATTTAATAAGAAAATAAGAATCTTCTAACAAGGAACAATAGCTATAAGTTTAATAAGCATATATTAAGTACCGAAAAAATCAGATAGATTGTCAGGAAATAGTAATATGCTTCAAAGAAATAACTAAATTTAGTTATAGGTAGAAACAATCTAATGAGGAACAACTTCAACTTAAATCAATTGTGACACGATAGCATTATCATAATTTATAGGAAATTGGGGCATATTTGTTGTACTTGGATGTATAATGTAGTTATTCTTTCGCCACTATGCTATGATAATATGCATGGAATAATCACTATGCATGGTTTCTCAAATACAAGTCATTTTTTTTACCATTGATAAAATTACAAAATTAACAAAACAATCATCCTGTTATTGAAGTACGTGATTAGCCACCTCTTTCATGCTTTAATTCCATATATATATATATATATATTGATCTTCATTTAATTTGTATAACATGCTAGCTATATAGTAGCTTTTTTTTTTAAATTTATTTTCATTTGTTACTTTGCCTTTTGTAGGACATTGGAAGAAAATTTTGGGTGGTGTGATTCTGTTTGAAACTCATTCAAATGAATTACTCTTGTGTCTTATAATATTTTATTATTAAAAGTGGATATGTTTGCATTAACACGTGCTCCCTCCAATTTCAAATTAGTTGCATGTGAATTTCTCCATTGTCCCATAATAATCACGATGGATGGTGCCTTAACTCCAAGTTGTTCTTTTGCTCTTGGTAAAATTTACAAACAGAACAATCCCCTTATTAAAGTACATGATTAGTCCCCTCTTTCACAAGTCAATTCCATCTATATATTGATCTTTATTTAATTTGCAGTAGGATATGAATATGAACGGTTTTAGGTCAGTTGACACTAGAGAGGAACAATGCCCTGCTTAGCCTAGAATCAAACCCGGTTAAACCTAAACCTGACGTGGTCAAAGCACGCCCAGGCCTAGCACGTATGAGCTTTAGGGAAAAGTGGGCTGTTTGTGGGCTTGAAGAAGAAAAAATGCAGGATGGCCCAAGACCAACCTATGCCCTATTTGAGCCCAAGCTCAGACACGGCATGGACTAGCTCGGTCGGGCTGGTCCTGGGCCTAATGTTTGGGAGACAATAAGTTGGATGGGAATTAAAAAAAAAAAAAAGGGAAAATTACAGAAGAATGACCTCCAATAGCTCTCAATGGTTCTTTTAGCCTAAAAATCTATCTTACCCCCTCCAACCCCTAGAAATGGCTAGTTTTTTTTGGTATTTTGGTCCAACAAATTTTTTGCCTCTCCTATAAATAAAGGAGCTCATTTATTCACTTCCTCATACCAACTCCTACAATCTTCTCTGTACATTTACTACATTATTCATAATTTTCTTCAAGCTCTCCTTTATTTTTCTTAATCTTTAGCTAATCTCTCCTTAATATCTTCTTAATCTCTGCTTGATCTCCCGTGATTTTTCTGACCCGTTTATCTCTGACAAATACAATGCATCTTTTTTGTAAGTGTTGCTTAACTTTTATATTAATAAAATTTACACCGGTAATTGTGTTTTCCTATAAAAAATCATATATTTTTTTTCAAATTAATTACTTAAAAAAAAAAAAAAGGGTGCACACCTAAACCTGCACCAGTTTGGCCCAGGTCCAGCACACATTATGCATGTCATGCCTGAGCCTAACCTAACCAGGCCCAAGCTTGACTAGGTGGGCCAATCTTGAGCCAGTCAAGCCAATGAACATCTTTATCTGACACTTTTCTAAACTCATTCACATAAATTACTCATATTATTTTATATTATTTGATTATTAGAATTAGACATATTTGTATTACCACATGCTCAAATTAGTTAAGCTTTTCAACTCTTCACGTAGTTTTAGAAAAAAAATATTTTTTAATAATCTTTTCATATAAGACAAAATGGTGAACACTAATAAATAGTGATATTTTTCAATTCTTTGAAAAAATGATCAAGTATTTTAAAATTTTTCAAAAATGCACAAAGACTAATTATTTTGAAATAGAGAGTGTAATTGTCCATATCATTGTAAATAAGTTACCATACAGTTGTTCATATAAAATGACTTGTGTTTTGAATGTCAATTCCATATTAGTACATAACCACGTATGTACATCACAAAGCAAATATTTGTTCATCCTATAGTAGATAGATGATGTACATTAGGCTGCATGTTGCAATGGATTCATTTTATGGCACTGTTATGAGCAAATGTAGCCAATATAAGCCCTTAGAGAAAAATATTTCAACAAAATATAAGTTTCCAATAGCAGTTAACAAAATGTGCATACAAAATCCATTTGAATCTACCAGTGACAAACCTGAGTGTGAAAAAAATCTAGATTCCGCAGGACATTATTTTTTCCTTCCAAGTGGTGAATCATTGTTTGCCCATTAAAACTAGCAATTTCAATTACACTTCATTTCCAGATGGCTGCTATATTTTTTTCTAGTACCTAAACACCTACAAATATATTAAAGAAAAAAAAGAGAAAAAAGTCAAAAGAAATTATAAATGTGAAATTTCAAGGAGCTGATAGGTAGAATATATAGTTATATGGCAAAAAAAAAAAACAGAAGAGAAAAAGGACCAAAATGATAAACTGATAAAACTTAGGGATTGAAATGAAAAAGATCAATAGCCTAGGGAGTAAAACGGAGCAAAACAAGATGTGGAGCATACCAAACCCAAAGAAAGTCCTTATGGTTTTTCTTTTTGGCAGTTTCAGTCTTCAAACTTCCAAATCCATCAGCCCTGTCATTGCCCTCGTATTGTCTCTCAAGGCTTGATTGTTAGATGAAAAAGTTTAATGACAAAAACAAAAGAAAGAAAATTTAAAGAGGCTGGAGGAGGGGTTAGGCCATTGAGGTGAGCATGGATTGGGTAAACCCGAACCATCTCATTAGGTAGGGTAGGGTTGGGTAAAAATGGACCATGATTCGCGAGTTGGTTCCACATACAGGAGAATCAATGATTTTTGGGTTAGTTCTGGTTTCATATGAAACTAAACTGATGTGGAACCGAACCAAAGATATATATACATTTATATAATAAAAAATTATAGTATTATTAATAAATCTATGTGTGTGTTTCTTTGAAAAATTATGATTGTCATATTGTGTTTTTATATTAACCTTTAAACTAATGTCTCAAATCAAAACAATATGGAAGTTAACAAGGTCATTCACAAAATTTCTTCATATTCATTTGAATCACTTCGCTTAGACCACTACTCCTGAGTCATTTTGTTTTTTATCTCCCTACTCCAAGCCACTCTTTATAATACAATCATCATATTTTTTTCGTTTATGAGCCATGTGAAACTGGAAATTCATAATATCAACATATTTTAGGCTTTGGTACTAAAGAAGTTGGTTTTAAAGGCTTAGTTTTTTCTTGTTGAATGTCGTGCAAATGTTGAAATTACTGAAAGGTAGTAAACTGGTTGAGATAGAGATACTACATAAACAACTCTTTTGAACCATTTTGGTAACAGCATGTTAAACTCTTTTGAATGTGTCTAAGTACAAGTATTTAAATGCTGATTTAAGTGTATATTATGTTGAATATTTTATAAAGTGGTTATAAATGTAATTTTATTGAATTTTGGTGTTGTTATAGATATATAGTATAAATCAAAAAACTCGAAAACTAGAACTGAAAAATCCAGAATTATGGTTTTGGTTCTATTTGGTTCTCGGTTCTCGGGTTGGATAGATAGAAAAATTTTGAAACTGAAGTCATTTTAAGTTGATTCGGTTCTATTATAAAATCAAACAACCCGAATCATGTTCACTCTTATTAGGAGAAAAAGCAATAAAATAAAAATAAAATAAAATAAAAACTACCAAACGGATCTGAGCTAGCCCATAACCAAGTCTACATCACCACAAGGTCGATTCAGTTGCTCCAAAACCAGCTCCCAAGCTGGGGCACCATTCATGAACAATGATTAATGTTGATATTTAGCATATAATTAAGTTATAATGTTCATACACACAAATATAATTGTTTATATGGTAGCATATATTATGTAATTTTTTAATCTATTTGTTTACAAATATGTAATTTAACATAATAGTAAGACCCTAGAAGACCTAAGTATTTGGTGTACATGCTCCCACCTTGAAATTAAGCCATATATGAAAATTTGGAGATGATGAAGCCACTTAATTAGGATTTTCAATATATTTTTATGAGGTCTCTAGCAAAAAAAAATTCAAAAATTTAGGAAAATAAGAATTTCATAAAGTAAAAATTTAAAAAGTGAAGTTTTAAACATGGAATGTTTGGGGGATCTCTTAATAAAGCATTTTCTATTTACAATTTCCAGAATTCAACCTCTCATTGTATGTGTTGCTTAAGGGGTCCAAACCCCTTCTACTCGGACTAACTCATGTTGGTTAATTATACAAATATAAAGATAGATATACGAGAATATGTGAACCATCGTAAGTGCTATGCAAGACTCATCCCACGTTAGAATACTTTTTGCCAACCAGAAATGTATAAATACAAATAAATATGTTGAAAACATGTGCAGAGGGTTTCGAAGATATCTCGCAAATGTGTTGAAGGATACTAGTCATAGATGGCGGCTCCAAAAGTTTTATTGTATAAGGGTAAATTTACTGCTTTATTTATTTAAAAATATTAACATTTTAAACATGATTGCTATAGATGTTGATTTTTGTTTCAATTTATATCTAACTGACATATAAATACATTAATTATATGTGTAAATATAAAATATATATGTGCCTTTTTCTTTTGATAGTGTAGACATTTGTTTTTCTTAAAAATGTATTGATTCATAATTAATAGGTTCATTTGTTCTTTTTTGAATTTTTTTTCTAATTCCATTAGAATTGGTCTTTTTTGCATTTGAAATGTGTTCATGTTGTATTTGTGAGATGTTTACCAATTATTGACATATTGTCATATGAGATAAAAACAATTAATTAGTATCATTTTTATTTTTTAAGAATAACAGAAATAGAGAATTATGCTTATAACAAAAAAAAAAATGAATTGCATGACTTGTGACTTGATAATTATGAGAGAAATATGTCTTTTTTAAATAATAATAATAATAATAATAATATTATTATTATTATTATTATTATATTATTATTATTATTATTATTATGACATTAACAAAAATAGAGCAAATAGTTTAGGATTTGCGCATATTGAGTACAAGAGAATTTTTCTCTATGCAATAAAAAAATATTAGCTTAAGTAGGATGGAGTGAGATATACAGTAGACTTATAATATAATTTATTTATAATCATCTTTCTATAATTTTGAGTTAAGAAAATATATAAGTGAATTGATGAAGTAACATTAAAAGATTCAATACTAACTAAAAATTAAATAAAAATAAAATTATAGTATATACAAATAAATAACAGGACAATACGACTAATCTCTCAAAAAAAAAAAAAAAACTAAAGCAAGAACCATACTTACCAATTTTGAAAATATATAAAGGTTTCCAAGAGTTGACTTGCTCTATTGTGGAGTTGCCATGGTTATAGGCACTTTTATTTTATACTAATTTAAAAATATTATAATTTTTTTTAAAAAAAGAAAGGAATAAAAAAACAGAGAAAAAGAACAGAAGTTCATCCAACCAGATTAAACCAAGTTTTTTATTACTATTTTGATCACCATCTGTCCCCCATCAGCTATACAGGGGCAAAACAGAAACATGAACAACCAGAATATTACCTCCGCTACATACCACATTCCTAATCCAAACAAAAGAAAGCAACCTTAACATTATAGCCCAAACAATCCAACGTCAGCTCCACTTATCCCATCTATTACTAATCCATTAGAGAGGCTTCCTTTGGTTCATTGTAAAACCAGGATTGGACACCCATCCAAAGGAACTCATCTTCAAAACCCTCTTGCACAGCCATCACCAAGACTTTGGGCATGGAATTTGTTGTTTTGTCATTGAACACAACGTTGTTTCTGCAGGTCCGTAGTCGCCAAAGTACCACCATGATTGTATCCTTCCAAGCGAATGCTGTCCCTTGATTCCTGCTGAAATTCGAACTGACCCACCAGTTGTAAACTAAAACATGTGGTTTTTACAGATGTCTTTTCTTATTGTTCTCTTAATAGCTGTAGCTGAAACTGGTAATATAAAGTGCTAGATACTGAAAAACGAGATAGTTACGTGGTAAAAATCGGAGAAATGATCGACAGTTGATCGGCGCATAGACACAATTTTATTGACGCAAACCTTTGAGGTAGATTTACAGAAGACAAGTAAGCAAAAGAAAATAATATATACAAAGGACGGTTGACGGAACAAGAGAGGCAAAGGGGCCTCTCCAACCTGAACCTACAAAACAAGACCACTAGAAACCAAAGGGTACAACAATTCTGCAGATAACAAGAATCACACCCCAAACAGACCGACGGCTGACCGAACAGAGGGTGCCTCTCCAACCTGACCGAAACTAAGTAACATGTATTTGAAGATAGACTGTAATGGATTTTGCAACGAATCTACCAAAAGATAAGGAGGAGTAGAGCAGAACAATGCTGAACTCACAAAGAATCCTACAAAACCTTTCCTTACTAAATGACATGACAGTGGACGTACGATATTAGCGACCATAACCGCAGCAGAAACAACTGCCTTCCCTACAAGCACCAATATACACAGTTTGGATAAAGGTGTCATCACAGCCCAAAGCTGCGTTGAAGTCTACACATATTCCACGGAAATTCACGATTTCGGCCCACAACTCACCTTCTTTATCACATCCTTTCTGTGAATAGCCACAGCAATTGCAGACCCCTTCAATGCATAATCCCATTATTGCATTCTCGTACAAACGGCAGCGGTAATCACAGTGTGTGATCTCATCATCATTCGCACAAGATGGTTGGCTGAATTTCATGGATGGGCTAAACACCGCGTTGTCTCCATTACATTGATCTATTTCTCCGGACCCAACAGGCGTACCTGGAAAACAAGGCTTTGGGTTAATCTCTTCCACTTTATGCCTCAAAATAAATGTAATCTACTCCCTTCTACATGCATATATAGGTTTTCTATGTGTGTGTGCACGTGCACAGGGAGAGAGAGAGAGAGATAGAGAGAGCGAGATCAGGACACATACAATAATAAGCTGGAAATAGTAGGAATGAGTGGATGAACACGGAGAAAGTGATAGACTCAGGAGGACGGCACGTGTGCAAAGAAGCCATCCAAGATACCAGGATTACGTGTGAGCATGTTGCTGCCAGTTAGCCGTGGAAGATTTGCTCCTGATTTGCAGCTACTTAAGAATCAGTCAATAAAACTTAGTATTTGAGTTTGTTTGAGTTATCGGCCAATCCACTAGCTGTTGTTAGTTCCTTTTGTTTAGGAAGGTTGTTGAGTCTACTGGTGTATTTAAGATTCGCAAGTTTTGATACAATAATCAATTTTCATTCAAAGTCCTTCTCGGTTCTATATTCTCACCAAAAGTAGAATATTTCCTGCAACAAGTTCTGATTGGGACCTATCAATTGGTATCAGAGCTATGGCCACGAACAAAGAAAGGATTGAGAGTCTTAAGGCTGGACTCGGAGAGCTACAAAACGGGATTAGCCAAATGGAGTTGGGACTGGTCGACAAGCTACGACACATGGAGGAAGCCATTAGCAAACTCTCTGAGGTTGTGCTGGCCAACAAGGAAGGCTCCGGGAGCAAATCGCACAACCACTGTGGATGCGGAATTCATATGAGGAAGAAGGCCAGATGGTTACGTGGGACAACTTCCAAACGGAGCTATGGTCTCATTTTGGATCAACGGATTGCGAGGACTTCGACCAAGCCTTATCCAAAATTCGGCAAGGTGGCACACTACGTGACTACCATAAGGAATTTGAGAGGCTTGGAAACAAAGTGCACGGATGGACAGAAAGCCTTAATGGGAACTTTCATGGGTGGTCTGAAATCAGAAATCGCCATGGCATCCGCATGTTCAAGCCTAAGAGCCTAAAAGAAGCCATTGATTTGGCTCGAATGAGGAACGAGTAGCTCTTGCGCCAGAGAAAAACCTACCGCCCTCCCATGACTGAAGCTTCCCCAACCAAACAAAAGCCTGCCACGTCATTCAAACGGCTCACATGGGAGGAAATGCAGAAACGACGGGCACAAGGGTTATCCTTTAATTGTGACGAAAAATTCACAGTTGGACACAAATGTAGAGGATCCCAACTTCTGATATTAGAAGGGGTCGACGTCGGTGGCCATAACGAGATCGAGGGAACTGAGGAACAACAGGATGAACCGGAAATTACACTCCATGCATTGACTGGCTGGACAACCACCCAAACTATGCGAGTGATAGCCAAAATTAGGACTCAAGAACTGGTGGTACTTATCGATAGCGGCTCCACACACAATTTCATCAATGAAAAAGTGGCTGAATCACTCCAATTACCAGTGATGCCAACTGAACCTTTCAAAGTTAAGGTGGCGAATGGTGTTCCCTTAAGTTGCCATGGACGACATGATGGCATTGCTGTATGCCTTCAAGGTATTCCTTTTTCCTTGACTTTATACTCATTACCACTAACTGGATTGGATATGGTTTTGGGAATACAGTGGCTCCAACAGCTGGGTACTGTAACGTGTGATTGGAAAAGGATGACCATGGAATTTATGTGGGGTGATTGGTACCACCAAATGCATGGCATTCCCTACAAACCTATCCAACCGGCCACTTATGAGGAAGCCACCAACGAGGTATGGCAAGGGGGCACGATGTATGTCCTCTGTGTACAAGAGACTCTGAGCGACGGAAACCAAAGCACCATCCTAGACATACAGCTCCTGTTAAATGAATTTCAGGATGTTCATGCCGAACCCAAGCAGTTGCCTCCTAACCGAGATGTAGAACATCAAATACACTTGAAGGAAGGCATAGAGCCCGTCAACGTCAGACCTTATAGGTATGCTCATTTCCAAAAGGCCGAAATAGAAAGACAAGTTCAAGACATGTTGCACAAGGGGCTGATCCGTTCCAGCACAAATCCCTTCTCATCTCCAGTACTGCTTGTTAAAAAAAAGGATGGGACATGGCGTTTTTGTACTGATTATAGAGCCTTCAACGCTATCACCATTAAAGATAGATTTCCTATTCCAACTGTGGAAGACATGTTGGATGAACTACATGGAGCCTCCTATTTCACCAAACTTGACCTTCGATCCGGCTATCATCAGGTACAAGTTCATTCAACAGATATTCATAAGACGGCTTTTCGAACACACAATGGCCATTATGAATACTTGGTTATGCCCTTTGGGTTGTGCAACACCCCATCAACGTTCCAAGCCCTTATGAATTCTATATTTCAGCCTTATTTACAAAAGTTTGTGCTCGTGTTCTTTGATGACATTTTAATCTATAGTCCTAGTTGGCCTATGCATCTTACACACGTCCAGAAGGTCTTGGAAATACTAAGGCAACACAAATTTTTTATCAAACTCAGCAAGTGTGCCTTTGGCCGACAAAAGCTGGAGTACTTGGGGCATATTGTGACGCCACACGGAGTGAAGGTTGATCAGGAAAAGATCATGGCAATGGTAAGATGGCCTCGACCTACTAATATCTCTGACCTTCGTGGGTTTTTAGGTCTGATAGGCTATTACAGAAAATTTGTAAAGAACTATGGCATCATAGCCCGATCACTCACCAACCTCTTAATGAAAGGGCAATTCCATTGGACAGATCAAGCAGAGGAAGCTTTTAGAGCTTTGAAACAAGCCATGACGTCAACGCCCACACTAGCTATGCCAAACTTCGATGCACCATTCACTATAGAAACTGATGTGTCTGGAGATGGCATTGGGGCCGTGCTAACTCAACAAGGGAGGCCGATCGCTTTTATGAGCCGAGCTTTAGGAGCCTCCAAGAGAGTCTGGTCGACTTATGCCTAGGAGATGTTCGCCATTGTTCAAGCCATACAGACATGGCGTCCTTATTTGTTGGGGAGGAAATTTTACATCCAAACCGACCACCGGAGCTTGAAGCACTTAACAGAGCAGCAAATCAGTACGCCAGAGTAGCAGAAATGGGTATCAAAATTGCTCGGGTATGACTATGAGATCACTTACAGACCCGGTAAAGAAAATGCAGCTGCAGATGCCTTATCAAGGGTTGTGGGCAGCCCTAGCCTTAATACTCTATTTGTCCCTCGAACATCATTATGGGATGAAATCAAGAAGGCAGCTGATGCACATCCATATATGAAGAAAGTTCATGAGCTAGCGATAACTAATCCTGGTGCTCCTTATCAATGGCGAAATGGGTTGGTATGTTATAAATATCGAATTGTTGTCCCTCCTAACTCACATCTTGTTACTCAGCTACTACAGGAATTTCACGATTCTCTGTATGGAGGACACTACGGTGTGTTGAGAACATACAAAAGAGTGGCACAACAATTCTATTGGCCGTCGATGCGTAAGACGATCCAACAGTATGTCGCTTCTTGCATTATTTGCCAGAAAAATAAGGTGGAGACATTAACACCAGCTGGGCTACTTCAACCATTGTCGATTCCATGTCAAGTCTAGGAGGAAATCAGCATGGACTTCATTGAGGGCTTACCTCCGTCCAATGGCAAGAGCACGATCCTTGTGGTGGTTGACCGCCTTAGTAAATCAGCCCATTTCCTTGCCTTATCCCATCCCTACACAGCCAAAATGGTGGCGGAAAAGTTTGTAGAAGGAATTGTGAAACTTCATGACATGCCCAAGTCAATTGTAAGTGACCGAGATCCTATCTTCCTTAGTCACTTTTGGCAAGAATTTTTTAAAATGTCAAGAACTAAGCTACACATGAGCTCGGTGTATCACCCCCAATCTGACGGTCAATCGAAGGTGGTCAACAGGTGCCTTGAGCAGTATTTACGTTGTTTTGTGTCACAACAACCTCGCAAATGGTGCTCTTACCTCCCCTGGGCCGAATTTTGGTACAACACCACATATCATAGCTCTATTGGGATGACACCCCACTCTACGGACGACTACCGCTTACCATCCCTAGATATCAAGTTGGCGTAACTTCAGTCGAAGAGGTCGATCAAGATTTACTGTCGCAAGATCACATTTTGCAGCAACCCAACTCTAATTTACAAGCAACTGCCAACCGCATGAAACAGATGGCTGATACCAAATGACGGGACATTGAATTTCAAGTGGGTGATTTAGTCTTTATCAAATTACACCCTTACCGCCAACATACAGTGTATAGGAGGGCATCTCAAAAACTTGCTTGCCGCTTCTATGGACCCTATCAAATTGAAGAAAAGATTGGTAAGGTAGCTTATAAACTTAGGTTGCCGGAGGGGGCTCGCATACATCCTGTCTTTCATGTGTCGATGTTAAAAAAACAAGTAGGAAAAACTAGTCCTATTAGTACGGAATTGCCGCCAATTGCTAATGGAGACATAATAATGGAACCCGAAGCTATATTGGACATCGGATGGGTTAAGAAAGGCTCAGGGTTTGCTGAGGAAAGCCTGGTGCAATGGAAGAAATTGCCCAAAGATAATGCAACGTAGGAAGATACACAAGAGCTTCGCCGTCGGTTCGTCAACTTGAACCTTGAGGGCAAGGTTCGGCTAAAAGGAGGAGGCAATGATAGACTCAGGAGGATGGCACGTGTGCAAAAAAGCCATCCAAGATACCAGGATTACGTGTGATCATGTTGCTGCCAGTTAGCCGTGGAAGATTTGCTCCTGATTTGCAGCTACTTAAGAATCGGTCAATAAAACTTAGTATTTGAGTTTGTTTCAGTTATCGGCCAATCCACTAACCGTTGTTAGTTCCTTTTGTTTAGGTTGTTGAGTCTACTGGTGTATTTAAGATTCGCAAGTTTTAATACAATAATCAGATTTCATTCAAAGTCCTTATCGGTTCTATATTCTCACCAAAAGTAGAATATTTCCTGCAACAAGTTCTGATTGGGACCTATCAGAAAGCCACATGAATTGAGAAAGGCCTCTGGTCCATGACCTTCATTAAAGAAAAGCAACTCGAAAATGATTTCCTTTTAGGATTAATTTCTACAGAAGTAAGAATTTTGTACAGGTGAAATTAAAGCCTGAAGTATGCTTGTATATATATTTAAAGAAGAAGAACAAACATCATCATTCCACTGAAGCCTTCTTCCGAGGATTTAGCACATTGGATTTATCATAACAAGTGAAAACAAGACATAATGTTATTTCTTTATTTAAACGTAAGCATAACTAAGCACCAGCTGTTTGGCCAAGCCTTTCACATTTTTTATTATTTTTTTCATCGGCCAGATAACAAACATTTTATGTACTAGATACAGGACAAAACAGAAATCATAAAAAGTGCCTCAAAAGAACATAGAGAGCCATAATCGATGGCAAGGATAGCTGGTTCAATAGTATTACGGATATGGTGCACATATCCTCAATTGGATATATATTATTTTATTTCTAAAAATATCCCTAATGATCTAACACAATTATATGTGATAGATGTTAATTTTGTGGTCAAATATGTTAACTTTTTGTTAACTTTGACCACTATTTTTCACCTTACCACACAACATTTTTTGTTGATCCTTGCTTTGTTCTTTCATTTTGTAAGTTGGAGAAGCGGACCGTAGCATCGGAATAGCACCGGGACAAGTGAAATGGAAACAAGGTATGCAGGAATCAAAGTGGATTTATAACTGTGGAGACTAGGCCATAGAAGTAGCACCTAGGCACCACAGTTCAAAGTGATCTTGCCTGAAAAATCACCTCTTGAGGCCTAGGCCCCAGGCACGCTTGAGCCTGGAAGCCTAAGTGCCAGAAATCTCCCTTCTGAGGCTTAGGCGCCAACAAGCCCGCTCCTGAGACCTAGGTGCCCCTATACCCGAAAAAATGGTCTCTCACCTCAATTTTGAACCTAAGTTTACTATTGGCTAAGGGTTTTTATCCAAATTTGTGGGTGAGGTGAAAATGACATCTCCAAGAGTTAAAAAACCTGGAACCTAGCTAAGGATTTCATTCTTCATCTTCATCTTCTCGTCTTAGACTTATGTTTTTCATCACCATCTCTTACATTTCTTTATCTTCCTTGAGGGCACTTGTGGATTATTACTTGAAGAAGGCTTGGAGGACTTGAAGACTTATAGGAGCCTTGAGGAATCAAGCATCTAGAGTCTCTTGGGTTCCTTCTTTCCTTCATTATTCTTGTATTTAGATATGGATGCTCTTTTATGTATTTTCATGTTTATGTTTAGTTTGATTATGAAGTAGTTTTCTTTACACTTTCTATTGTTATAACTACTTGGATTGGTTATGTTGGTTGGATTAATGATTATTTGTCTTTAATTTTCCTCACTTGCTTGTCTACTCTTCTCCTTGAGCTCATTGTTATGTTAATTAATTAAGGGCTTTAGTCAATTGCACCTTAGATTTCTTTTAAACTCTTGAAAAAGATTAAAAGGAGTTGAAATTAAGAGAAGGGTGTAGTGGCCATGGGCTTGTTAGGAGACTAGTCTAGGACACTAGGTGAAGGTAAATTGAACTTCTAATGCCCCTCTTGAACTAGCAATTCGGATGGGAGTTCATTTTAGTGTAAGCTTGGGAGGGTAACCCTTTCATTTGGGAAAGTAAAGGCCCAATTAGTTAACTTCACCAACAAGTGGAAAAACCAAACCATTAGCCTTAATTCACTAGCTAACCAAGTCAAATAGTGAAAAAACCATTAGCCTTAATTCACTAGCTAACCAAGTCAAATAGTGAAAACCATAGAAAGTGTGTTTCGTTAATTCACTAGCCTTAATTTGCATTGTGTTTGTTGTTCTTGTTTAGTAGTAATTTAAGTAGAGTTGAAAACTTAGTTGTTTTCATAGTGAGTAAATTATCAATTGTTGCTTATTTAGCTAAAGTGAATCTCAAGGTAGTGGTAATTGGCAAATAATACAAATCAATCCTCGTGGGAACGATTTCTTATTCACCCTATCTACATACGTCTTGTGCACTTGTGGATTAGGGCTGAAAAACTCACAACAACAGGTAATACCCTTCGCACAATAAGCATTTTGCTTTGTGATTCTTTGACTCTAGTAGGGCTTGAACTATGTTATTGCTTCATCCAAAATTTGGTTCCAGCGTTGCCTGTTAGTGGCATGATAGGTGGATATCGTTTCGAGAGTTATGATCCTTAGATCTACCAGTTATTTAGTGGTGTTACTCGAACAATGATTGTAGTGTCTGCTATCACCAATGTGATTGGTGGATATCATCTCGTGAGTTATGATCCTTATATCTACAAGTTGTTTGGTGGTGTCATTCAACAATTATTGCTACGTCTGCCATCGCTGGTATAATCAATGGAAATTATCTCAAGAGTTGTGATCATCAGATCTAGGAGTTGTTTCGAACCAAATTAAGTTTGAGTTTGAGATTTTGAAATGTTGATATATTTTTTAAATGAAGATATCATTGGTGAGTTTAATGATGAGGGCGGTGAGGCAATGGTGGTAAGAAAGAGTTGGCAATCACTCAGGTTGTTTATTGTTTTGGAGTGTTAAGTTTGTGTTTGGATTTAGGGACAGATTTTGATATCATATTAGATAATTTGATTGTAGTGCCTGGACATCTTTCATCTGAGAGTGAGAGATGTGAATCTATGAGTGTTGAAGTTGAGTCAAGGAGTCAATGTTATGGTTATATAGTTTTGCCTAGACATTTTAATTGTAATGTTTTTAAATGATTAGACAAACATTTAAACACTTTTCTGCGTTGCTATTGGATGGTTTTCATTAGACAATTTGGGTGCAGTGTGTGAACATCTTTCATTTAGGGTGGGAAATATGATTCTATAAGTGTTGATGTTGAGTCAAGTAGTCATTGTTGTAGTTATATAGTTTTGCTTGGACATATTGGCTATAATGTTTGGAAATTTTGAAACTAACTGACATTTAGACAGTTTCTGTGTCTCGTGTGGACAATTTTATTATAATTAGATAGGTGAAGATATTGTTGTTGAAGTTCAATCGGGTAGTTCTTTGGATGTTAAAGTAGTTTGTTAGTTTCATATGTGCTCCTTTATTACATGTTTGTTTTTTTTCTTTTGTTTTGTAGAATTCGTAGATGCAATTAGTGTTAACACATTGTATGTTGGTTTTGATTCTTTAAATGGTGTTGATGATATTAATTGGGTTATAACTACATTTGATTGTGTTGATGAAACTGATTTCTTTTTGAAAGAATATGCTATTTTTAGAGTTTATAGTGTTTGATGTGCAAGGAGTAGATATAGAGGGAATAAAAGGGATGGTACACTTCACCATAAGGAATTCTTTTATTCTTGTGATAGTTTTAAGTCTAATAGTACTAAGCAATAGGTGGTGAACATCGTAGAGTGGACAACCATAATAATTGTCATGTGATTATACATGATAGGATGATTGATGACGGATTATGATTTTTTCATACTCATGTAAAACAACATAATCATTTTTATCTATTCTTTTATCAGTTTTATCTATTTCTCCTAGCTAGTTCCTCTTAAGGAACAAACTACTTGTTTTGTTGTTTTTTATTATCATTTGTTTGTACTTTTTTGAATATCTGCTAGTTTTTCTAGACAAAATTAATTGTTCTTTTAGTTGTATACGTTTGTTCTTTTTTGGGATTCATTTGTTCTTTTATTAGTAATTATTTATTTTTTTGCTTCAACTAGTTATTTATTCTTTTATTAGTTCAAAAATTTGAATCAAAAAAAGAAAAAAATAGATTTTTTTTTTAAAAAAGAATAATATAAGAAATAAAAATTGAAATAGAACTAAAAAGAAAAGGCAGACAAGTTAAAAAAAAAAAACAAGGAATAAAATTGGAAACAAAACAATAGACAGATTTTGAAATAATACAAAGAAATGAGAAAGAGAAAAATATGGAAAAAGACAAGAAGAGGAACATTTTAAAATAAAACTAGAAAAAGTAAATGTAAAACAAAACTAAAAATAGAAAATAGAAAAATGACGAAGTGGAAGGAAAAAAGGAAAAAAATTTTGAAAAAAAAAAGTGGGGAAAAACAAGAAAAAAATGAAAAAGACAAAAACAAATAAAAACTAGAAGTAGGTGGTTAGTTGTAACTAGAAGCAGCTTAGTGCAGTAGTTGAGGGAGACGTCCATAAAGGTAAAGGGAGGTTGAGATAGTTGTGTAAATGCAAATCAAAGGAGACATATGCAAGGCGTTCAAGAAAATGACTATGGGGAATGTGGTTTATCATGTGGCAAAGTGGAGGATGGAGAGCTCGAAGGTGTAAATGGCAAAAAGGGTGGAGTAGGTGGCAGTAGAGCAGTGGAGGAGGGCAGGGGTGTCCGTGGCAAAGTAGGGGATGGAGATAGGGGAGGAAGGTTGGGAGGAGATTGTTTGATTGTTAAATGGAAAAGTTTCAATGTTTCTAAGGTAAATGGAAAGTTTAATGTCAAGGTTAAAACTAGTTTTTTTTTTTCACTCAACTTAATGCATCAAGTTAACAGAATGTTCAAAACAAAACACTAAAATGATGTTAGAGGCCATGAACGCAATTAGCCTAACGTTCCATACATAATTTAGTATAAGAAATTTTATAGAATTTTTTGTACATGTAGAATTGTGTATGGTCTAGAAGCTCATTGGCCCCTAAACTTGAACAATGAGGACATTTTGCCCCCCTAAATTTGAGCTTGATCTAACTTAGCCCTTGAACTTTGTAAAGTAAGACACATTCAAACCCCTTCGCCATTAAGGGTGAGCATAGATTGAATGAATCCAAAACTCAACCCAAACCATCTTCATTAGGTTGGGTTGAGTTTGGTAAAAATGGACCATAGTTCGGGGAGTGGTTCTACAAATAGGAAAATTGATGAGTTTTAGGTTGGGTTAGTTCTGGTTCAATACGGAACCAACTTAAGATGGAACCAAACCCGAGGTATATATATAATTATATAATAAAAATTATAATATATATATATATATTTGAAAAAGTATGATGGTTATCTTGTGTTTTTATATTAAATCCTTAAACTTATATCCCAAATTGAAACAACATGAAAGTTATGAGATTATTTATTAAATTTCTCCATATTCACTTAAATCATTTTGCTTCCTAAACCGACTACTCTTGGATCATTTTACTTTCGATATCTCTACTTCAGACTACTTTCTACAACACAATCATCATATTTTTTCATTTGTGAGCCATGCGAAACTAAAAATTAATGACATCAACATATTTTAGGTTTTGATTTTGAAAAAGATGGTCTTCAAAGCTCAATTTTTCATGTTGAATGTCGTGCTAATGTTGGAATTACTAGAGGGAAATAAACTGGTTGAGATGGAAGATACTCCACATGTAACTTTTTTGAACCATTTTGGTAATAATAACATTTTAAACTCTTTTAAATGTATCTAGGTATATGTATTTAAATATTAATTTAATTGTCTATTATGTTGAATATTTCATAAAACTGGTATGGATGCAATTTTATTGAATTTTGATATTGTTATAGGTATATAGTATAAATTAAAAAACCTAAAAACTAGAATCGAAAAATCCTGAACCATAGTTCTAGCTCTGTTCGATTCTCAGGTTGAGTAGAAAAATTTTAAAACCGAGACCATTTCGGGTTGGTTCAGTTACACCATAAAACCAAACTAACCCAAACCATGCTCACCCCTATTCACCACACATGACCACTAGATACTATGGTGGAACCGAACCAACCCGAAATGGCCTCGGTTCCAAAATTTTTCTACCCAACCCAGAACCGAGAACCGAACAGAACCAAAACCATGGTTCTGGGTTTCTCGGTTCTAGTTCTCGGGTTTTTCGGTTTATACCATATACCTATAACAACACCAAATTCAATAAATCTACATCCATAATCAATTTTATGACATATTCAACATAATATACAATTAAATTAATATTTAAATATATGTACTTAAATACATTCAAAAGAGTTTAAAATGTTGTTCTTACAAAAATGGTTCAAAAGAGTTGCTTGTGGGGTATCTTTTATCTCAACTAGTTTACTTCATTCCAGTAATTCCAATATTGGTATGACATTCAATATGAAAAATTGAGCCTTTAAGACCACCTTCTTTAGTATCAAAACCTAAAATATGTTGATGTCATAAATTTTTAATTTTGCATGACTCAAATGAAAAAAATATCATAATTGTAGCATAAATAGTAGTCTGGAATGAAAGATCAAAAGCAAAATGACTTAGGAGTGGTGGGTCTATGAAGAAAAGTGATTTAAGTAAATATGGAGAAATTTCGTAAATGATCCCACAACTTCCATACTGTTTCAATTTGGAGCATCAATTTAAGAGTTTAATATAAAAACACAAAATAACCATCATAATACTTCAAAGAAATATATGTGTGTGTGTGTGTGTGTGTGTGTGTATGGATATATTAGTAATACTATAATTTTTATTATATAATTATATATATATCTCGGGTTCGATTCTACCTCGGGTTGGTTCCATATGGAACCAGAACCAACCCAAAAACCGTCGGTTCTCCTATATGTGGAACCAACCCGAGAACCATGATCAATTTTTACCCAACCCAATAGGGGTGGTTCGGTTTCGGTTTCGGGTTTACCCAACCCATGTTCACCCCTACTAGATACCTATGCTAAAATGTGCAAATAGCCCACAATCTTTGTAAGCAAGGGCAAGCTGACCTCTCAACTTAGATTTAAAATGTTTGAATCCTAGAACATATAAAATCCCACACTATCACGACTTTATCTAGCCAATCACGTTAGAGATTTGGCTTGGAAATGGTGGGCATTGCTTGGATCGATAGAGATGAGAGACCATATATATCCCCATAGTTTTGAAATCCAATTTGTGATCGAATTGCACATTGAAAGTTCTAAGGTTTTTGCGACAACTATATGGAATATTGCCCTTAATTAAATTATAGTGAGCACAAATCAGTTTTCAAAGTCATCGAGCTATAATATCCCTATTACATCCAAGGAAATCCCGCATATTTTCACAAAATCCTCTTCATAAGTGACCAGAGAAAGCCACAAAGGTTACGGGCTATGTGAGTTTTTTATGTTATTGCGGTTGAATAAGTTAAAAGCAAACTATAGGCTCATAATGCATTTTAGGCTAGGAATTTGGGGCTTATATGACAATCAAATGAGGTCAAGGGACTTGACTGTCCCAATGTACAACGGTCAGCTGAGTTGGATCAAATTGTACTGAAAGAAGTACAGTGTCCTAGTTGACCGAGTTCAACCACTAAGATATATTTAGGCTTGTTAAGTAACCATTAATGCGTGCTTAGTGATAAATAGCAACAATTGGCATCTAGCTAGGTAGTGCCATTATGTAGCCATTAATGCATGCTTAGTGATAAAGAGTAAGCTAGGCAGTGCCAGCCATTAAAAGGTCACTTTTAAATTTTAAAAGAGATTATCTTGCGAGATATAAAAGATTTTTAGAAACTACATGTCTTGATTTATAAAGTCCTAGATACTGAAAAACGAGATAGTTACCTGATAAAAATCGGAGAAATGATCGATAGTGCAGAGAACTGGAGTTAGAATAAGCTGAAGAAAGCTAAAAGATAGAAGTAAAAATAATATGTCCCTGCTTATAGGATCTCTGTTTGACTAGTTGTATTCAGCAGTAAGTGTAATGCTTAACGCAAAAGCATTTGTTATTTTTTGATCGGCAAACAGACACAACTTTATTGACGTAAAGCTTTGAGGCAGATTTACAGAAGAAAAGGAAGCAAAAGAAAATAATATACACAAAGGACGGTTGACGGAACAAGAGAGGCAAAGGGGCCTCTCCAACCGGAAACTACAAAACAAGACCAACAACAATTCTGCAGATAACAAGACTCACACCCCAAACAGACATTTAAGACTGCTGACCGAACAGAGACGCCGCAAAGGGGCCTCTGCAACCTGACCGAAATGGCATAACATGTGTCTGAAGATATATAGACTGTAATGGATTCTGCAACCAATCTGCCTAAACATAAGGAGGAGTAGAGCAGAACAATACTGACTCACAAAGAATCCTACAAAACCTTTCCTTACTAAATGACATGACAGTGGACGTACAATTTAGGAAGAGGGTTGTGTGAGTTCCCCTCAAATTTAAACCATCGGGTAACTGTCTGAAACATCATTTCAGTAAAAGAGAATTTTGTAGGACATTTTGTATTTGTCGTGTTGCCCTGCTTGTATTGAGACGGTGGAGGATATTATGGACCATAACCACAGCAAAAACAACCGCCTTCTTTACAAACACCAATATACACTTTTTGTGTTTGGGTACAGAAGTCATCACAATCCAAAGCTGTGTTGAAGTCCACACATCTTCCACTGAAATTTACGATTCCGACCCACAACTCACCTTCTTGATCACATCCTTTCTGTGAATAGCCACAGCAATTGCAGAGCTCGTCAATACATAATCCCATTATTGCATTCTCGAAATAACGGCAGCCGTAGTCACAGGTTGTGATATCAACATCATGCGCGCAAGATGGTTGCTTGAACTTCGTGGATGGGCTAAACACCGAATTCTCTCCTACACATTGATCTGTTTGATCAGAGCCAACAGGTGTACCCGGAAAAAAAAACCACATTGAAAGGTAATCTTTTAGAATCCCTACCCAAACTTCTGCAGAAACTTCCTGTGTGCGCACGCACATACCGTAAGCTGTAAATAGTAGGAATGCGAGGACGAACACGGTGAAAGCCAGTTGAACTGAGAAAGACCTCCTGTCCATGACCTTCATTAAACAAAAGCAACTCAAAAGTGGTTTTATTAATGTCTTCAGAACTAAGACATTTATACAGGTAAAAAGCCTGAAGGTGGGGTGCTTGTGTTTTTCAAGAAGAAGACGAGCATCACCATTCCACTGAAGCCTTCTTTCGAGGATTTAGCATATTGGATTCATCGTAACAAGTTAAAACAAGGCAAAATGTTCATCGGCTAGGCCTTTCACATTTTTTATTATCTTCTTATCTTAACATAAGCGTAACTAATTACAGGGCTGCCGGCTGTTCGGCTAGGCCTTTCACATTTTTTTATTATTTTTGTCATCTCCCAAGTAACAGTTTTTTTTATATGAAGTAGATACAGGACATACGAAAAATCATAAAAAAAATGCCACAATGAACAAAGAGAGCCATAATCGATTGCAAAGACATGTGGTTCAGTGGCACGTACAGGATTTTAGACATGTGCATTGCACGCGTCTACTTTTTTGTTTTACTTATTATTCATTTATAATTCTTTTATAAAAGTTTGTTATATATTATAATTAAGAGGAAAATACAAAAATCTCTCTGTGGTGTGATCTAACCAACATTTTGCTCTTTTATTTTAAAAAACCTACATTTTATTTTATACTTCATTTATAATGTTCAATAATAACTTCTAAAATCTTGATGTTTTAGCAATTTTGAAATTTTTGATATTTTTTCATAATTAAATGACCTTTAAAAAATACTCATGTGCATTTATAGAGAGAAAATTGCATTTATAGAGTGAAAAAACTGATAATAAAAAATGTCTATTAACTATAAAATAAAATATTAAAGAAATTAAAATTACTGTAAGATAACTATAGTAAAGTTTAAATTAGGGTTTCAAAAGATATTAACGGATAATATCAAAAAAAATATTAGCAAAATGTAGGTTTTTAAAAATAAGGGGACAAAGTGCAGGTTAAGACAAATCTCAATAGGTAATTGTAAGTTTCTATATAATTAAATTGCACATTCAACAAAAAAAATCAAGATATATGTTTATTTATTTGACAATGTAGGTATTTTGGATATCATAATGCTTATTCTACAATTACCTACTTTTATTGAAAACGAAATGGAAGGGGAAAAAAACATAGTGAACTTTGTGATAAACATTTGATAGGTTAGGAATAAAGGGGTTTTACATTATACCACAACTTCCTAGATATATCATCCAGGCTTTGGAGGATGCACATAGGGTTAATCTTAACAGTAACTATATCATGGGCCCACATAACTCCTAATTTCCAATTATTTATGAAACTAACATCATGCTTCAGGTTCATATAAATTATGAAAATGTCATTGCACCAAAATTTCTTATTGTAGACCATTCCACAATTTCCTATTAAATTATGAAACGGTAACTTATTGCTACATTATTTCTTCCTTCTTTACTTCTTCCTATTTTATTACTGGTTATATTTGTTTTTTGGTATATATATAGGGTAAATTTCACCGGTCGTCCCTAGACTATATCCAATATTACTTATTTGTCCCTAAACTATCAAATGTTACTTTATCATCCCTAAACTATATCTAGTATTGCTTATTCATCCAACCATCTATCATACCGTTAATGATTGATGGAAAAGTGATGCTACATCAACAACCACATTATTTTTCCATACCACCTCAGCAGCCATATCATTTTTTCATCCATCCTTAACGGCTGTGATAGATAACAGGACGATTAAACAACACTGGATATAATTTAGGAACAATTAAGTAACATTTGATAGTTCAATGGTGAATAAGCAACACTGAATATAGTTTAGGGATGGCCGGTGGAGTTTACCTATATATATATTCCCTTTGGGTTTAATAGCTTATTGTTTTCTACTTTTTTGTTGTTTCTATTTCCAAATATATTCTTATTTTACTTATTCTGATATGTATTCTTATTGTTCCTTTATATATATTTTCTTACTCCTTTTCATAGTTTCTTATTGTTTCCTTTATACCTTATGTCTGCATGTAGGATACACCTCTCGTTACTGGTACAAGTGTTTTACTTGCAATCTAAACGAGTTAAACCTCAAAAATGTATTTAGGCATATTGTGTTACCACTAATTCGTGCTTAGTGATGTATAACAACATTTGGCATTTAGCTAGGCAGCCACTAATGAGTGCTTGGTGATAAAGAGTGAGCTAGGCAGAACCAGCCAAAAAAGTCACTTTTAAATTTTCCCAACTGGTACTTTAATTCTTATTGGGATACAACTTTCAACAAAAGGACCCGCATTTTCCCTAATAAACCATAGAAGGAATCGGCATTTTATATGTTTTCAAATTGATGAGGATAAATTACATCAGTAATCCAAAAACCTATAATTATTATTGTAAATTGGCCTTCAACCTTTGTTTTATTGAATACTTATTCTAAACCTTTATAAAATATTACATATTGGTCTCTAGCTCCATGGGAAGACTAAGTTAGCACGAAGATTTGATTTACAAAGCAAAAAAATTGATAATTTAAATGATCTATTAACTATAAAAAAAAATTAAGGCATATCTTAAATTTACTATAAGACAATTACTAAAAAAATTATATTAAAATTTAAAATTTTAATATTTTACAGTTGCTTTAGAGTTAATAAATTTTGCAGGACTAGAAACTTATATGCAATAGATTTTAAAAATGTTTTGACCAATATGCAACAAAATGGAGAGGAGGATGAATTTGCAATAGTAATTACTACCTCCGTCCCAGTTTACTTGAAACATATTCCTTTTTGGTTCCCAAAAAGGTTGAAACGTTTCCTCTTTTGGAAAAGTGTAAACAATTAAATAATCTTTTTACAAAAAACCCAATAAAGACTTTTTTTAATATCCACTCAATCTCTCACTGCACAAAACCAAAAAAAGAATCTTTTCTTTTTTAATCATTATTTAAACTTTTACTACATAAAAAATTAACACAAATTACATACACCTTAATCTCCATGCCCAGCCAAATGTTTCATCTAATTTGGGACGGAGGTAGTATATTTTTAGGATCACCTGTAAATTTTACCCAAATTGATGACAACGTGAAGAAACGGTCGCAGTCACGTGATTGTTGCTACTTCCCTCCTTAATCACGTGATTTTACAAATTAATAATAAGAAAAACGACCACCTTTGATGGTTGAAAACCTGGTTATTCTAACTTGTCGCCTCTATACAAGAGAAGGTAGGGAAGAAAGAGTAGCTGAAGATGATCGATGGAGGCCGGTGGAAGAGCAGCGGCTCTGAAGACGTATTGTGTCACCGGTGCCACCGGCTACCTTGGATCTTGGCTGGTCAAGCTTCTTCTTGAGAAAGGACACATAGTTCATGCCACGGTCAGAGATCCAGGTTTGCTGCTGGAAATATCTATAAAACTTGATAAATCCTTTGGTGTTAGTTACTTAAACATGAGATGTTTAATTATGCATGGTTATATAGATGGATAGCTAGGGGGAGAGTGACAGTGCTCCCACTTCGATACTTGACAATACCTTGAGGAGATTAGTTTTCACTTGTCGGGTAAAGAATATTGATACACAAAAAATAATAATAATGTTAATAAATAAATTGCTTATGCATGTCTATAGTAGTTGTAGACTGATATAATTAATATTACCATATGAAAAGAATATATAGAAATGGTAAAATATAACATTAACTAAAATCAACCATTTCTCAAAATACATTAGATAAAAATGATCATATTATCATCCATTATTGGCATGGTTTAACTAGAGCATTATATGTAGCAATTGGTGTAAGAGGTTAAGAATATTAAAGATTGTTTAAGGATAAATTTTTAGCAATAAAAATTCATAAGATTGTAGAAAATTTATTATGATAAGTTTAAGTGGATCATTCCGCTTCAATTACGTTATACTTCCAACAGCACTGTTGATGTTCTGACAAGCATTTGATTGGATAGAGCCTATAACTCATTGCTCAGTGCTCGTTGTTCCTTTAACGTCTCTCATCCTTCACTCTATCTCTCTTGTTTCATTAATTTCATTACAAGTATCATAAATAATTTTTATTGTGCCACATCATCTTCTATAATCACTTTTGTGCGTACTCTTTAGCATTATTCTTGAGATGATGACATAAAAAGCGATAAATTGGTACTATTTAACATTTCATTCCTAAAATCTTATAAAATTTCAAACACAGAAAAAGCATTGCCTTGGAGGGGTGGTAACCGGTTAAGATTATTCAGAGCTGATTTGCAAGAAGAAGGCAGCTTTGATGAGGCAGTAAGAGGCTGTGTTGGTGCCTTTCATGTGGCTGCTTCGATGAAATTCAATGCTCAAAATTCCAACGTTGGTAATTAAATTCCTTTTTCTCCTTAAGTTTACCCCCCTTTTTAACCCTTGATTGATTCAAGCTACATAAAGGAAGGTAAGATTTTCTATGTATGTTTACATTCACATGTTAAAGCAAAGGTAACTTTTGTTAATTACAAGTCTAGCTAGGGAACCTGATCTAACAGACCTTACCTTCCCACTAATTTCAAGAAGATTATGTTGAATCAAGTATCATAAATCCTGCCATCAGATGCACCGAGAACCTGCTCTATTCTTGCTCGAAATCTGGGTCTGTTAAAAGGGTTATCTTCACATCTTCCATTAGTACAATTACTGCCAAAGACAGCTCTGGAAGATGGAGACAGGTTGTGGATGAATCTTGCCAGACTCCCATTGAACATGTCTGGAATACGAAAGCAAGTGGCTGGGTAAGGCTTTCAGTTAGCTCCTGGCTATCTGTTGTTTCTTAGACTAACATGTTTCCCTGAATGCTATGTCAGGTTTACGTGCTTTCCAAGCTATCTGCAGAGAATGCAGCATTTCGGGTTGCAAGTGAAAAAGGGATCGACCTTGTCTCAGTGATCACAACCACAGTTGGTGGTCCATTTCTCACATCAAGTGTCCCCTCTAGCATTCAGATGCTATTATCTCCAATCACAAGTTAGTTCTGCCTCATGAACGTTGTGCCTTAGATCACAAGTCACTTTACTTCAACTGAGGAAATAGTCTTTTCTGCAGGGGATTCTGAGCTTTCCTCAATCCTATCTGCTGTAAGTTCTAGGATGGGTTCAATTGCTCTAGTCCACATAGAGGACATCTGCAACGCCCACCTCTTCCTTATGGAGGAACCTAAGGCACAAGGCAAATACATTTGTTGTTCGTGCAGTTGTCCGATGCCCGAATTGATTGATCTTCTTGTTTGCAAGTACCCTAGCTCGGGTATTAATAGGTAAATGATGTTCTCGATATGAGGCTGCAAAGCAGAAATCAAATGTAAGAAAAATTTTCCTGTGTACTGAGTTGTCGGTTTGGTTGTTTTTCATGGTTTTTCAGGTTGGAAACAGAGAAAAAAGCTAGTGTACCTACTGAAATTTCTTCAAAAAAGTTGCTAGATTTAGGGTTCAGTTACAAGCATGGCCTAGAAGAAATTATTCAGGACACAATCAAAGCTTGTGTAGATCATGGTTTTCTGCCTTGTCCGAAAAGTTCAAGTTAGCAAGAATCATTTCGTGCCGTTTTATGTAATCATTCTAGCAACAAGGAGGACCAAGCTCCATCAAATTGCTCCTAGAAGTTTCTAATCTGTGCCAGAGAAAATGAGAATTTCGAAATGAACAGAGAAACAATTGAAATTTGTACCATGGTTTGAACTGCAAGGGAACTGAATCATAATCAGGAATTGAAGCTTTTATTGCAACAGCCAGCAGCTCCCTTCTCAACTAACTTTGGGTGGGGGTGGCTTCCCTACGGTCCAGGGTAGAACATTTAGATCTTACAGATTACCGTCCCATAATATTGCTTGAATTGGGACCATTTCAGTTTTCTTAGACCATTGGCCCTCACCAGTCCTATCCGGATGACATTTTGGTTCTAGGCCTGAAGGACCAGTGTTGTTTTCCAGAAAATAAAACGTCTGCAGAATTGTTTACAATTACATACTGGTCTGTGAGTGAGTAAATGATTTTGGATACGACCCAGAAGATGAACAGTCCCAATCAACTGCACTAAATACCTTCAACTTTTGTTCATCTTCTTCACACCCACCCCCATTCCAGTATTTAAGACCAGCATTTGAATTTGGTCTCAATTTCTCAGTATTTGGATTTGCATTTGCATCCAAGTGTGATGAGGCTACTTGACATTAATGAGGTGCATCTGCCATAGAGCTTTAAAAATCTGTACAGATTTTGCAGCAAGATATGGCATTCAAAAATATATTAAACGAAAAAAGGAATCTTCAACCACATAAAAGCTGTACTTTGTACACTCATTCATAACCCAAAAGTGACCGGTGAAAATTATTTCTTTTGTCCCAAAAAAGATGCAACATATTTTATTTTGGATCATTTTAAAATTTTATAATATTTTCATATTTAAAAAATTATTTTATTATATTACTCTTCAAACTATCATTTTAATATTCACTTTTTTTTATCTTTCTTGATTTACATGTGAAAAATGAAGAAAAAAAATACAAATAACACACAAATTTTTCCCTCTTTTAAGCTTTTGGATCAAACTCAAACATTTCATCAAAAAATGGAATAGATGGAGTAATATTTTTGAAATTCAACCTAAAGAGAAGTTTTGGCCTTCCCAATACCTTCAATTCTAACTAGTTGAAATTGACTACACGAATACATGTCGGGCACCAAAATAGAATAACTCTTTTTAATGAGCTTCCCTTCCTCCGTTGCGGACAGAACAGAGAAAGAAATTAAAAATATGAGCAATTGCAGATGAAATCTACCAAGTCATAGAAGAGCAAAGAAAAGACAAAATCTTTCTGCAATTGATGGTGAAAAAATAGGGTGATCCTTCATGGTATTTGTCATCTAACTGAACTTAAATTTTATTATTTAAGGAGAAGAACCCAACATGCAGGGCCACATCCACATGATGTTTTAGCATTTAACATTGCTAGTGGCCATAAGCATTAATTGTTTTCACAAGTTTGCAGACTAGAAAATCCAAACATGCTAGCAAACTCCCACATATTTAAAGACTCTGCCTCTTTATGTCCAAATGTTAACTTGAATTTGTCTCTTCATTGGATTATTTTAACTCTGTTCCCACTCCTGGTACTCTTTGTTTGAAATTTGAAGCTCTTGTAACATTTAGGGGAAAATATAGTATATTATTCTGGTTTTTGTTTTGGTTGAATAGTTTGATGATTCCTGTGTGTTTTCTATGTCTATTTCATGGAAATCCTACAAATAATTCGGTTTTTTTTAATTAAAAAAAAACTGAGATTGCTCTGGCATGCCTTGCATGATTGCATTTGAACACTCCACTAAACATTTTCTAAAAGTTCTCATGATTTAATTTAAATGACTATCTGTCTTCAACTGACCATGAATTTCAATCCCAGATGGCTCTGTAATGGGAAACCACAAAACAAACAACAAAAATACAACAAGGAACATAATCATATTGGTTGAATTTGTGTATGTTCCCCAGACTCAGGTACTGTGTTGAATTGTACTTGCATAGCTGTTAAGCCCCTTTGTATAGAGTTTTGGGTAGTTTATTTAATGATGAAGATAAAACCGCTGAAACTAATAAAACCATGAGCTATGATTAAATAACTTTTTCAAAATTGTAACACTAATCATTGGCACTAATACCAATCGAGCTTATTTAACTTTTTACTTTTGTTTTGTACGTACAAAAAATAAGTTCATACCCAAAAGCGAAGCGGCTTTGTCTCCATCAAGAAAACAACAAACACAATTGCACAAAAATATCTCATCTGAGATAATTGAATCTAAAATTTTTCAAGACAGAATGGAGACTATTTCTAATTCTACCAAGAGACTGAACAGAATTCACAAAAAATTTCACATCCATAAGTTTCACATTCCCATTTCTTTCTTCAAGATTTGCAGATTACCACAAAGCAAGGAAGCAGAGCTCTAGGATTGAGCAGATAGAGCTCCTCAATATTGGAGTAGAGCCCAACTTTTCCAGCCAATGAATCAAACCCAGTTTGCCCTGCAATCTCTTGAATGTTCTCCAATGGCCTATGAACCCTCCCAGCAATCACTCTACATACTATCAGAGCCTTCCTTATAGTCGGATCATCACACGCAACTTGGATGGACTCGAAAGCTCTACCACTTGTAGATGTTGTGAACACTCCTACACCTTCTTTGAGCTCCTTCTTCGTTGTGAAACCGCTCCTTATGATCCGGCACACACTACATTTATCAGATGCACAGAGACTAGAGGACCCGTTAAGGCCTAGAGAGCATGCAACTGATGTGCCATAGAACCTTAAGAGCTCATTCCCATCAGCAATGCACCTAGGGTGCTTCTTGGGGAGCTTGCTTGCCTTAAGCTTCACCATCTCCCGGTACTCCTCGAACCGAGCTAGAGTTTTCTGCATGTTGTGGACCTTCAACACCCTCTCTATTCGGCCGCAATGATTCTCAGACTTCAACCAGCTTGTCCGGCATATGATCTCCACAATCTTTCTGGATGAATCACCTTCCACAAGTTCAGTAACTGCAAAGCATAATGTCACATGTTCAGCCTCTATTTTGCTGCCACAACAAACTCGAATGGGAAACTAAGTCCTAAGCAGCTAGAAATGGGACAAGGAAACATTTTGTTATGCGAATTCAGATCACCTAGTTGACTATAAGAAAAATTTAAATGCTTTTCTGCAAGTTCTTACATGCAAAAGCTGGAAATTGGAAGCTGAAATGCAGGAAAACAAAAACGAAAAAAATACCAGCATGTTTAGAGAGATGGTGTGCTTCAGCAGCTTCCCATTTGCTAAATTGTTCTCCACATTTATGGCAAGTAACGTGGGAGGAATGGCCATTAGTGTCAGCTTCAAAAGAAACTCTGTGGCTTGAATTGATGTTATTGTTCCTAGCACCCAAAAGGCCAGGTGAATTTTCCCTCAGTGATGACAGAAACGGAGATTTCCTTGGAGGAGTTGCGGCAGAGTTCCTGAAATTAGCAGGATTCAAGCAGTGCATTGGTGTTCCAGGCCTCAAAGTCCCAACAAAAGTTGACCCACCACCGCCACCATTACCACCGCCCTCTCCTCCTCCGCCGCCGCCGCCGCCGCTGGCAGCCCCATCCTGGAAGCCATTAAAGCCAGTGATTTTGAGCTCACAGGTAGAGTTGCTGAGAATGACTTCATGGGCGATGGGGTTGAGAAACTCACTGCTTCCAATGGATCTTGGGCTGCAACTTGGGGGCTTCTCAAGATGTCTCTTGCTTCCATGAATCACATCCTTGAGATTCGCTATGGACCTTGAGCAACCTGACCTCCCTCCTCCCCCACCTTTTCTGGTTAAGATTGTGGCCAGTTGCTTTCTTGATTTTGGGTCATGAACATCTGATGGCTCTGATTTGCAGTGTAAAGACCTCTTCAAAGAAAACCAAACTGTTGGCATTATACTGTCTTCTGTTCCAAACCTGTCAGTCCAAGCACTAATACCACTGGTTCAGGAAAAAGAAACAGCTTTAGCTCTTCAAAAATTGACCTTTAGCTCCATTTTTATCTGCCATTTTCTCTGCTGTTTTCTTCTTCCTGCAACTTCACATCTTATCCATTCTGGCAGCAAGAGCTGATGGATGGGGGAGAAGAATGAGAAGAAAGAGAAAGGAAGGAAAAGTACAGTGCCTTTTGTAAGCAAGCAAAACGTTTGGAGGAATTAAGAGGAGATGGACATCATCACATGAAATCTCTTGGAGCTTTTACTGAAAATCGGTGACCATGGACAGCAGAACAGAGAAAGACAAATGAATAATACCACCAGAAAAAACAAGTTGCGCCCATTTGTAAGAAAAAGAAGAAACTTTTCAAAATAAATTATTTAATTAACAAGCTAAAAGGCAACAAAAACAGGAAAATGTTTGGTCCTTGCGGTTTATTGGATGTGTCTGCCGATGAAGCTGTTATATGAAAGGGGATAAGCTTGAGAAATTGAAACTAAACCTTCTTGAAATAATCATAAATCTTGACTATTAAGTCAAAATTTTGGTTAAATCTGCATCTTTTTGTGTCAATTCATCTCAATAGATATTTTTATTTAAGGTAAATATCATAGTCTAGAACTTTCAATGATCATTATGTTTCAATTTCTAACTTATTACTTGTTTTGGCCGTACACATAATTGTTTCGTTTTGGTTTCTCACTGAATAAATTCATTTCTTAGAGTAATTATATGACAATTTTTTTACAGTGAAACATAATTTAAAATTTTTTATAGCTCTCTTTTAATAAATTAAAATTATGTGACAATTTTTTAACAGTTACTAGAAGTTTAAATTAAATTTTTTTTCTTCTTGAATGTTATAATTTCAATTTACAAGGAAAAACTTGTTATTTGAAGTCCATTAACTATAAAAAAATCATTGTATAAATGAGAATATACTGAAAAAAAGTTTCTAAATAGTTTAAATTATAATATAAAAATTATTATCAGAAAATTACTCTGAATTAACAAATTTCATTCAATAAGCGAGCAAAATGAAAAGCTTTTAATAGGTTTAATTAGAATGAAAATGGAAAATACAATATGTTGTGACTAAAACAACATAATAATTAAAGGTTGGAATCATCTACACAATTTAGCCTTTTCACTCACTTAAATGCTCAAACTAAGTGCCCTAGAGCATTTCGAGAGCGGAAGTAGAGAGCGATAAACTGTTATTTTTAAAAATTTAAGTAAAATCGTTAAGAAGATGAGAATAGGAGCAACAACTCGAGAGCGAAAGCATCGATCCAAAACAGAAGGATTATTTCACTGGGATTTGAACCCTAATCGTTAGGATTAGGATGCATGTATATTGGCTAGTTAAGTTAGGCTCAAGGTGCAAGATTTTTTCCTCTAAATAGTTAGTAGGTGATATATGAATAGGTAAAATTATATATTGTATCATATATTGCACCATTACTCTTGTATTGTTTGTGAATATATAAAACTAGTTAAGCAACCCGTGTGATGCACGGTAATCATTTCTTGAATTAAAATTGGGTTAATATGTTAGAATGCAGGTTGTGTTTTCATTTGTTTGTGTATGTAGTCTAGTTGTGTAATACAAAACTTGTATTACTTTCTATTTTTTTTCTTTTCATTGTTATTATTTTTCTCATCAATAAACAAACTTCGTATTCAAAAATCTGAATTTTTTGCATTACATTCGAATATATTATATAAAATCATATATGGTAAGTTATCAATTAATGTAAGACATGTAATGTAAATCGACAAATTGGTTTTAGAAATCTAAATAAAATCACCCATTATAGTGCCAACCTTAGAAATTTGAAGATTTAAGTAAATCTTGCTTGATTTTGAAATTCCTAAGCTTGGTCGACTTATATAAGAAAACAATATAGTTAATAAGTTTATATTATAGTAGAATGAGAAATAAAGTTAAATATAAATGAGAGAAGGTACAATATGTTAGAAACCTTAAAAGGTCTAAGATGAAAATTAGTAGAAAAATATATACAAATGATCAAAGGGAAAACATTGAACATCATTATGTGGAAAATACCTCAAATTCTGTAATTTGATTGTTAGGTGCCAACTGAATCACCCTTAACAATTTTTCACTCAATTGTACCAACTTCTACAACAACTCCCACAACATCTGACATGGAAAAATAAATGGTAATTGTGACGTATAAATAGTCCATGTAGCATCTAATTATGTTTTGAAAAATTTTTATAGAAACCTGTAAAAAGTTTTTATTGGTCAATATGTGTGCTAAATTGATATTAAAAGCAACAAATTCAAATTTGTGCAGGAGAAAATCACAAGGCTCGCGGTTCACATTATAGATTTGTGTAGTATAAGTAATCTACATCATAAATATATATGTATCTACGATCTAGTAAGCCTTTTTCTTTGGACGAACAATAAAATTCTTGTAGATATACATACTTCATTCACGAAGCTTCTTTTTAAACTTGTATGCCAAAAAAATTTTGATAAACCCATGAATAGCCACACCCTTCATATATAACAAAAAAAAAACATAATAGTCAACAATAGATCACGAATGTATATTCATACTATGGAGAAAAAAATTAAATTTCAAAAATCAGTACTAATAAATTAGTCACCTTTTCAAAACTTAAAAATATCATATAAACGGCACACAATTACTTGAATAGTCCTGTCAATCCTTTTATGAGACAATTCTTCCAATGTAACATGTTCCATTGGGAAACTATAAACATAAGAAAAGATTTATAAAAGAACATATTCGTCCATTGTAGAACTCAAAGACTAAGAAATAAAAAAAAAACTACTAGTCTTTTTAGGCAACTACCTTATCTTTAGAATATGTGAAAATATGAAAATATAAATTAGTGAAGAAAGGAAGATAGGTAGTAAGAGAGGATAAGAAGAAATGATAATATTGAGTGTGTGTTGAAAACAAGTGTTTGAACCTATACATATATATATGAGTGAATGAGATAATGAGTGAATTTTGGAGTGAGGGCTATATAGGGATTTTAAATATTAATTATTATAAAATAAATTCTAAAATTAATGCTACAAATGTACTATGAAGTTAATGGTAAAGGAAATAGTCTTAGGGAATTTTGATGGATAATATTAATATCATTAAAGTGAATAAAATTGTAATCAGAACACTCTAATAAAAATTAAAGGTATTAAATTACTAAGAGAGATGAAATTTATTTAAAACAATTGATTAAGGGACAATAATACTAATGAGCCATTAAGAAAGAAACAAAAGTTGATGATGTTTTAATATACTAAGAGGATAGAAATTTAAATTCAATCACTAAAATTGATTGAGTATATTTTATTAAAAAAATTGATTAATTAATGATAAAAGAAGTAGTCTTGGGGAATGGGTAAATTTTAGAGTAGGGAATATATAGGAACTTTAAGTATTCATTATTACAAATGAATTTTGAAATTAATGCTACAAATTTACTATAAAATTAATGCTAAAAAAGTATTCTTAGGGAAGTTAGATGGATAATATTAATACCATTAAAATCAAATAAAATTTTAATTAAAGCATTCTAATGAAAATTAAAACTACCAAATGACTACAAATAGATGGAATCTATTTAAAACAATTGATTAAGGGACAATAATATTAATGAACCATTAAGAAGGAAACAAAAGCTAATGGTGTTTTATTATGCTAAGAGCATATAAATTTAAATTCAATTAATGAAATGTATGAAAAATATAATTTTAAGAGCTCCTTGCTTTGACACAAAGAGCCCACCAAGAATTACAATTTAAAATCTAAAATTTGGAGTCATGACTATATGAGGGCCTAAATTATTAAATAATACAAATGTACTATGCAATTAATAATAAAAGAAGTAGTTTTGGGGAATTAATGAATTTTGGAGTGAGTGTTATATATGACCTAAGTATTGATTATCATAAACGGATTCTAAAATTAATGCTACAAATATATTATGAAATTAATGCTAAAAGAATTAGTCTTTGGGAATGGGTAAGTTTTTCCTTTATATATATGTATATAAATAAAAAATGAATTCTAAAATTAATGCTATAAATATATTATGAAGTAAATGTTAAAGGAATTAGTCTTGAGGAATGAGTGGATTTCTCCTGAAATTAATGTTACAAATGGTATTATGAAGTAAATGCTAAAGAAATTGGTCTTGGGGAATGAGTTATGACTATATGAGAACCTAAGGTATGACACAAAATAAACACATTATGCAATTAATGGTAAATGAAGTATTGGAATAGGTGAATTTTAGAGTGAAGGGTATATAAAGCCTAACTAATAATTATAACAATTGAATTTTGAAATTAATGCTACAAATGTATTATTAAGTAAATACTATAGAAATTAGTCTTGGGGAATTGATGAGTTTCTTCTTTATATTATAAAGTAAATACTAAAGGAATTAATGTATATTGTACGGAGAGTAGACGGGATATAAACTTAGGGGCAAGTTGTTAACATGTACAAAGTTTAAATCAATTGTAGAAAAAATTAAATATATTACATATAAACCTATGAAATTTGAACTTTTATAATAATTAAATTCAATTCAAAAGTTTAGCACTTAAAGTTTAACACGATGTTCTTGTAAGTTTTTAAAATCATCAAGTATTAAATTCAAACTGAAAGTCTCTTCAATGGTTTTTTCAATAAATAAAATCAAACTATCAACAACGTAGTTATTGTTCATCTTATTTCTCAATTTGATTTTCATAATTTTCATAACTAAAAAAGAACGTTCTATAATGCCAGTTAATATAGGAAAAGTCAATATCCAATGGATCAATATACCAACAAGAAAACAACAACTTAACTTTTCATTAGCTGCTAAGACATGAAATAATTCCATTTCTTTATAACAATTCTTCAAAGTCTAAAAAATTTTAACACCAACATAAAAATTTCATAATTGAAATGATGATATCAAATCATTTTATGTCTTAAAAAATCATGGGGATAATAATTTTGTGCAATGCTACAAACAGAATTAATATTAAAAGACTTGAAACCTTTTTTTGGTTTCAAACATGAGCTTAACTTTAAAAGCTCTACAATGTTCTCATTGAACTTGAAAGAAATCTACTACAACTGAAAATTTACAATAACATTGAATACATAGAAATGATAATAATGATCTACTTTGGCATCATCACATCAACGAATATTATGCCCTACAAAATGTAGGCCATTCAAATCTAGAGCGTTAACATCATGTTTTGAATAAAAATGAGCAAACCTCTTGAACAGAAGAATCTCATCCTCTGTGCTCAAGTTCTATAGCAACAATGAAGCAATTTTTACCAAGATTGTTGCTTTTACAATTCCTTAACCTTTTTATTGTAATGTTTGACATACAACGTCAATTATACCAAAAATCTAATACATCAAGTAAGCAATGAAGGTAAACTCAAATTAAAACAATTTGGGATACCAAGATTATCTAAAAAAATTAAAGCAAAAAAAAAAACTAACATAAACCATATGTTTCTTGTTAGTGCTTAAAGATCTAATATTAAAATCCATAAATAACTAATATACTTCTCAAATCTCAATGCTTCTTCAACCAAATAAGGAAACAAAAACAAATCATAAAGGTCATGCTCAAAATAAAAGATAGATGAAATCTATATTCATTAGGACAATAGATTTCCAGATCAAATCCACAGGTACAGGCCTCCGGTTCACACAATTAGCCAATCTGCTAGGCGGCAAGCTCATATACTCACACACAGTATTACCTACTAACAATTTAGAAACCAAAATGAAGAACACACAAACCAAAAGTATCAAAATGGGACAATCTAGAGCTTATTTTCAGCCTTACATAATGAGCATTGGAGCTGGTGAACCGAGACAGACTTTTGCCGATGAGCCAAAAAACGAGCGTTGGCCCCAGAATCAATAACAGAGGTGATAGAGTCAAAGCAAGGCCCTCTGGGAATGTGAATCATCAAGGGGCGAAGAAGAATTATCTAAGAGAAGATAAGACCAGGGCAAGGATTGTGGATTTTTGCTTTGTTGCTAAAATATACCAGAGGCTAAATGATATCAAATCCATTAAAATACTAAAAACTGCTAAAATATGCAAAACCCCTACTATTAATTTCAAAATTTAAAGTTGGGTGCCAATTTTAAAATTTCTACAATTTTATCAAATATTTAACAACCCTTAATAAAAAAATTTTAAAAATTCTGGGGGTGACTGCCCTTTCTCATCCCCAGTGAGTTATACCCCTAATATTGAGCAGAAAATAAGATTGTTAAAGTCAAGCAATATATTCTCATCAACCCAATGACCTTAAGGGATCCAGAGCTATATAAAGCATTTCCATCAAGCTTTCACTTTAGCAATTTGATATCCAAAATACATTAGGGTTTTGTGTACTTGAGGTTATACGGTCAACTCCAATCACCTGTGTCTAAAAATATGAGATAGGTTCAGAAGGACCCCTGAGGTTAGTATCCCGATGAAGCCCCTTATTGCTCAGGTCAGATCATGGGGTATCCCTGCTAGAGATGTTCAGTGGGCCGGTCCTGACACGGCCCGGCTCGGGACCGGCTCGCTTGGAGCACGGCCCAAGCACGTCCAAGACCGGCACGGCCCAGGACCGCGTCAAGCCCGGCTGCATGTGGGCCGTATATGGGCCTGGAGGAGGGGGGGGAGGGAGGTGGGCTCGGCACGGCCCAGGGACGGGTTGGGGTCGGCTCGGCACGGCTCGGCACGGCGGCACGGGACCGGCACGGCGGACAGCACGGGACCGGCACGGGACCGGTGCGGCGCAACGGCAGGGACAAGTCCAACGGCCAGAATTTTCAAAAAAAAAGGGCAAATGACAACTTAGGTCCTTTTAACGGTTGGCAGCATTTTCTGGACCCCAGAATTTACATTTTTGCCCCCTCCAACAATTATTTTCTAAGGGTATTTTAGGCCAAAAAAAATAAGGCCTTCCCCTATAAATAGGGAGGCCATTTGCACCATTTCTTCACACCAATCTTAGCAATCTCTCCTTCTCTACTCATATATTCTCTCATTTCTTTCAAGCAGTCAATATTATTTTCTCCATTCTCACTCAATTCTCAATTACTTTCGAAACTTGTGTTTTGCTCAATTTTGCCTCACACAAATGGCATCAAGAGGAAAGGGAAAAGCCTCAAGCTCTTCATCCCGCACCGGTTTGAGGTCATTTTTTCGTGGCCTTTCTCGACCGCCGACCCGTGGGACTCATATCCAACAAACTGACGATGACGAGCAATTCGATATGAGTCAATACGACTTGGGCCTCGATGATCAACTTTCTGATGACGACGTTGAGGAGGTGGAGGCAACGGCAGCAGGGAATGTTGGTGGAGGAGATGGTTCTGAACAAACCCCGACAAGCCATCAAGCCGAACTTCCGGCAGAAGGTAAGACGGCGAGGCGCACCGCATGGGTTTGGGAGCATTTTGACCAAGTTTTTGAGAATGATAGTCATGGAAACAATGCGAGGTTCGCACAGTGCAAACACTGCAAGCAAAAGCTCTCGCATAAGAAGAACGCTGGCACAGGAACACTGAGACGTCACATGGAATCAAAGCATCCGACTTTATGTCCAGATGCAGCTACGAGTACCGGCGGTCAGACACAGCTTGCAAGCACTGCCGGTGGATCAGGTATTTTTAAATTTAATCAAAAAGATTGTAGAGAAGGCATGATAGAATGGATGATGTTAACTGAAAAACCATTTACACAATCGGAAGATAGACACATGGAAAAATGGATTACAACACACTTAAACCCTGCTTTTAAAAAAACATCTAGAACCACTGCTAGAAGGGAGGCATTTAAAAGTTATGAAGCTGGTAAATCAAACTTACAAGCATGCTTCTCTGCTTTAGATCACTCTATCTCATTTACTAGTGACATGTGGACTTCACCACTAGGACAAGATTATTATTGTATAACTGCACATTGGATTGATGATAGTTGGGTTATTCAAAAACGTATCATTGCATTTAAGTGGATGGAGGTCGATCATACTGGTTGGAACATATTCAATGTAATTTCAGAATGTTTTAAAGAATATTTTTATCATGACAAGGTTTTTAGCATAACATTTGATAATGCATCAAACAACGATGTCGCGGCTGAGACATTGAAGGAATCACTACAACCTGTCCGTGATGCCGCATTTTTTCATATTAGGTGTATATGTCATATTTTAAACTTAGCTGTCCAAAAAGGTCTTCAAGTTTTGAGTAATGAAATTACTCCAATTAGGTGGGCACTCCACTATTTAAAGTCAAGGCCGAAAGTTTCTAAAGAATTTAAGCAATATTGTCTGGAAAATGGCCTCGAATTTAGTTGGAAACGTTTTAAACTTGATTGCCCTACCCGATGGAACTCCACTTTTGAGATGTTGATAGATGCCATGCCATTTGCTGCATACATGACATGTTTTATAAATGTCAGAGAAAAGAACACGATTTTGAAACAAGAGATGTGGGATAAACTGTCAAAATTGGCTGCTGTGCTGCGATATTTTTATGATGCCACTGTTTTTTGCTCCGGTGTATACTATCCCACATCGCACAAAGTTTTAATGCATATGGTCAACATTGCATGGGTTTTGAACCAATACAAAGATGACGAGTTCTTAAAAGACACAATTAAGGCCATGAAAGATAAATGGATTTCATATTTCAGTACTATACCCCCAATCTACTTAGTTGCAGCTACACTAGACCCGACCGTAAGAATCACAGGTACGCAACAGCTACTTGAGGGTTATTATAGTTTCTTAGAAATTACACATATTTCTGTTCATCCTATAATTGCCTCTATTGATGAGCACTTGCGAGAGTTATTTAAGATATATGCCAGTCGGCATAAGGATAAGGTTGCAAACACTACTTCATCTACCATCGCATCTTCATCGGCCTCATTGTCATTCAATCCGGCTGAACAACTCCTCAAACGGCCCCGTGCTGCCGCATCCGGTCTTACTGAAGTGGACGCATACCTTAACCTTGTTTGGGAGAATAGTGAGACCGAGATTCTAGACTGGTGGAAAGCAAGAAGTAACAAATTTCCAATACTCTCCATCATTGCCAAAGAAGTTCTAGCTGTTCCCGTCTCAACCGTTGCATCGAAATCCGCTTTCAGCGCTGGAAAGCGTGTCATTTCAGAGAGACGCGCAAGGCTATCACCAGATTCAGTTGAAGTTTGTATATGCAACCGTGATTGGGGTCTTGCAGCTTGCAGATTACAAGACCACAAGAGTTCTGACGAAGAAAACCCCGATGAGGTAGATGCTTAAATCCACCACTTGCTCATCATTTACTTACTTTGTATTTGATCTGATTTTGCTGTGTAGCACAGATCGTACTTTTTATTTTGCATTTAATTTTATGGAACGTTTGGCTATTGAGTAATGTAAAGCCCGTTCCATGGTATGTAAGTGCCGTTTGGCTTTAATATTAATAAAAGTTCACACCGGTGGTGGTGTTTTGCTCTTAAAACAAGTAATTATACAAAATATAAAGATAACCTTAGAATAAATATTTATCTAGTTTTTTTGTCATTATTTTATTTACTGTCTTGTAAAGTAAAATCTTGGTAATCATGGTTTGTTTATTTAACATAAAGAAATAACAAAAAATGGTTTAACTCAAAATCAAATATATCAAAGTTTCCAAACTTTTTGGTCAATTTCTTACCTTTAACGTTTGATTAATTTAAAAGTCTAGTAGAATTGAAGATGAAGTGGAATTTAAGATAAACTAGATTATAAAATATCACTTATAAAAAAACTCTCAGACTCTTGTTTTTATTAAGTTATTTAAAAGTGAAGACTAAAAAGTGGAGACTAAAAATTAAAAATAAAAACTAAAACTTAAAATTAAAATTAAAATTACAATTTTAAAAATTAAAATTTTTCGGGCCAGCTCGGGTTCGGCCCAGGACCGGCACGGGACCGGGTCAGGACCGGCACGTGTAAACACGGGCTGTGCCCGGGCCCAAATTAGTTAGGCCCAGGACCGGCCGGTCCGGTCCGGTCCCGGTCCGGGCAGCCCGTTTGAACATCTGTAATCCCTGCTTGTACGCTACTCATCAAACCCTAATTTACTTTGAAAATTACAATATATTTCCTATCTCTTCTAACTTAAATGTGTTATGAATTTGTGTAAAAAAAAAAAAAAAAGGAAAACTTACCGACAATATATTTGTTTGAGGGCAAATTTTAAAAAATAATTAAAAAATTAATAGATATTAAGGTTCAAATCTCACTAATATGTGATAGTTTGAGCTAACCATGCTATGTTAGAGTATGAATGTTAGTTATTTATCAGGGGAGGCCCCGTGCTGTACAGCGGGCACCAAATTGTAGCTTGATAACTGTGGTTTTTGCTATAAAAATATAAAATTGTAATTTGGTGCTTGAGTAAGGTGTTTAGTGATTAAACTTGGTGTATATATATATAGTGTACACTAAAATATTTCAGAGTCATTTACAAAGTGTTTTAAAATGGTATATTTTCTTGTTGTTAATTACAGAAAATAGTACATAAAAGTAGAAAATAGCTTGCTAATGTGCTCTTGATGTTGTCCTTCATTGATATGTTCCTTTTGTTCTTGTCTTGGTGCTTTTCCATTTTATTCGGCCAATGGTTCAGCAAAATTCCTAAGCAACAGTAAAAGGTATAGTAAATATAAGATTTGAAATTAATAAATGTTAATGAATGAGAGGAGGATTAAGTAGCCTATAACTTACAAATTTCATCTGATGTTTTTTGGATTTGGCTCAATTCTTATTGGTTTGTGGAGGAACTGGGATATTTGAGATTTTTCTGGTATTAGAGATAGAATGTGTAAGTTATATGATAAAACAATTAAAAATCATAGAAAATTACAATCATTAAAACAAAACCTAACCTTTAATACTGTTAGCATAATACCCTCATTATACAAATAGCTCAAAGCTAAATGGCAGCTTAAAGGGTCAAATGAGCGGTGGGTAATCTAAACAACAGAAAGGCAAAATCACTAAGAGCCCAGCAGGAGTAGGAATAAAAGCGGGAAAGCATCTATATATATACATGCACACATACACATAAAAGTGTTTTCATTAAATTACTCTCTCCGTCCCATATTTTTTGCATCATTCACTTTTCAGCAATTACTCTATAATTTTTTATTTTTAATATTTTAGTATATAAATGAAAAACTTTTATATAAGAACGATAAATCAATATATATAATTTTTAAATATATTTTTTAAATTTTTTTTATGACAAATACTAATATGAATAAATTCAACTCAAACTACGTGAAAAAGTCAAATGGTGTAAAAAATATGGGATGGATGTAGCATTATTTATATGAAACTTTATTTACATAAAAATCACTAAATTACATATTTTACATAATTTAATAAAAAAATTATATATTTTTTTTATTTAAAAATTATTACTTCCGTAAAAATGATCATTACAAATTAATAATTTTGTTCTCTTTTCCTTTTAATAATGTTATTATTTTCATCTAGTTGAGAAAAAGTAATTCACACTTTTTATCCCCACAACAAATTATTGCCGGTCAATGGGAATTATTCCCGTCTTTTCACTAGAAATTGTCACTCACAACTTTTTTTGACCAAAAAAATCGTTTTAATAACCTGTTAATTCAAAGGGTTCAGTGGCTTAAAGTAAGAACAAATTTAAAGATTTTCAAAATTTGCTAATTTTATAAACCATTAAAAGATTTTCTCATCCTGCCAAAAAAATAAACCATTAAAAGGAAAACTGAATGGAGGGTTTTTGAGTCTTTTGACCCAATCTTCATCTTCTTCTTCTGCCCTCATCTCTGTTCCTCTCTCTCTCTCATCTCATCTAATATTTGCTCCCATCTCTCTATCTCTCATTGTCGTTGAAGTGACTCACAAAATCTCCTTCATCTTCAACCCAATAAACATTGATGACCTCTCCAAAACCAAAATCCCAAAATCTTTCTCCGACATCATAGGCTTCGTGAAGCTTCTTTTTCCGGTGGAGCCCAACCTCACTTTGGCACCAAGGTCACTTCTAACCTCCCATAGCAGAAATCGATTTTTTCTCCATGAAAAAACATGTTTTCTGGATGTTTTCTCCAAAAAAATGTGGTTTGCCGCGTGGAACGTGAAGTCTTCGGCCGAAATCAACCAATTGGGGCTCTTAGCTGTAACCATGTGAAGCCAAGGAATCTTATCCAGAGGACAAACTAAAAGAGGCGGCCATACCCAGAACCAAAAACACGTGTGCCTAACCGGAGGAAGAGCCCAAGCGATGCCCCGAACACCTCCCACATCTTGCTGGGTCCAATCCTTAACGCTTGGGGGCTTCAGTGGCTTGAAATTTGGCGGAGCAACAAATGTTGCCGAAGCGGAAGGCCAAGCACCTGGTTTTTCCGCGACTTCCCTGACCTTCGTAGTTGAAGGGGTGGAATTTAGTGCGTCCGAGAAGGCCCTAATCGAAATAAACTTCTGTGTGGCGGGTTTTACGGCCAAAGCGGCATCAGAAACAGGGGTTTAGGGAAGTTAAATAGTCGGCCATGGCTTCGTCTCCCGAGCTCTAGTGACAGGGCACAACCTTTGACACCTTATCTTGTCTTCCCGGCAAAGCACAGTCGACAGTCTCCAAGGGCTACGCGCAGACTCCCAGACAAACTTGTTAATAACGTTTTTAGAGTTACCCCAAAAAAGACATTTTGATCATCTCATAAATCCCCCAAGTTGGCCAAACGACAAATACATCCATATCATATCACACAATAATAATGGAGATCCAACAATTAACAAAAGCTCTAGCCCTCCGACACTAACCAGATACAACTTCTACACCACGGTGAAGGGGGAAAAAATTCCTCGAAACAGGTACTTTATTATAGGAGTATCATTGCAGCCTTTAGAGAAAGAATGACCTACACGCAAAAGTAGAACAACTGCAGTGATTACTGCTGAGTTAAGCCAAAAACATGAGCACACGTGGCATCATCACAGCAAATGTATAGTTGCAAACATTCAGAGCAGCGCCCCCTCACTACAGTGAATATTTGAATTTTGCGGTTTAAATCAAACCGAATTAATCAGTTTATTTAATTTTTAATTTTGGATGACAAGAAATCAAATTAGTCTATCAAATTGAATTTAAACTGAACAGAAAGATTTCAGTACGGTTCGGTTCAAACTGAATTAACCAAAAAAATGTGAGTGAAATTCTATAAGAGATGAAATGAGAGAGAGACATTGTTTTCCCTTTCAAATTTAATTCAATATAGAAGATTCATTGTTTATGGAAAGAAAAAAAATAAGAATCCAAGCTAATTTGGGCTACTTTGTAGTTTTTATTGTTCATGAAAAAATTAAAAAAAAATGTTATAAAAAATTTTGGTTAATTCGGTTACTGAATTAACCAAATTCCAAAACCGAAACCAAACTGAAACTGAAATTTTTGTTATTCGATTTTAACAAAAACCGAACCAAATTACAAAATTAATTAAACAGAATTTCCAAGTTATTTCAATTTTTCAATTTTTTCAGTTTAAATCGAATACTGATCACCCTCACAACCAATACCCAAGCGTGAGGATGAAAATTGTCATTAATCACTTAACAAACTGACAGGTGTCGTCATCCCCTTCTCCCCTTGCCGATTAATGTATTATATAGATAGATTTGTTACTTTCTCTTGACATTTTATGTTCACAAATATACCCATTAGCCCATCAAAGGGAAAAAGGACAATTTTGCCACTAATGTTAGATCAAAAGGGCAATTTTTCCATCAAAGTTTTTTCAATGTAAAACTCCCACTAACATTACATGTTGGGTGCAATTTTTCCACCGTAGTTGTGAAGAATATAGCCATTGAGTGTCTAATAGTCATCTAATGGTAGGAATATTCTATCCAAATGAGAATACTTTGTGCCACATCTGCAACATGTCAACGCCACATCTATAACTAGAAATTTGAGAAATGTTTATGCTAGCCCCCAAAAATTTGGTCCTTAGCCCCTAAGTACCCAACTTTGCAAATCTGCTACTTTGACCATCTTTTATAACAGGAAATGGAAAAAATAGAAAAAAAAATCTTTCCTCTAATAATTTCTTCCTTCTCTCCCTCAGTCTCTTCCTTTCCCACTATCCCTCTATTCAAGCTTTTGTGCTTATTCTTGGCCACAATTTTGATTGATTTTTGTGATTGATTAACCATTCTGAATCAAAATATAACAGCCTTAGATTGCATCATTGGTCGAAAATTCAAAAAGGGTCCAAATGTTGGAGCTGGATCCTTTTGGGAGTTGTTTCTTTGCAAGTTTCTCTACTTTATTGGTAGGAATTTCAAAACCTAATGACTTTAAATAATCATGGTCTTGTTTGTACTTTTTTTTATTTTTTTTCTAATTTTTCTTTTTATGCAATAGGGGTCAATATTCAAACAGGAGAAGAAGTTGGTATCAAGCTAATGCAAATGGTTCTTCTCTTCAAACAAATGATCATAGTGTTTTTGTTTTTCTTTATTGTGATTCCTTCAATGGTTAATTCTTAAATAATAGTTAGAGTCGGCTAACCACTCATATGCTGATGAACAATGACTTTAAAAAAAGATTGTTGTTGAACCATTAGCTATTTGTTTATGTGGATTTGAGTTATTATTCTAAGAAATGAAACTGTAAAGATGATGGTAAAAATCATAGATTCAGAAAACTTAGCGGCTAAAGTATTAGATGAAGAAAACTTGGAGTTGAAACTTGCTTTTTCTCTTTTTTTTTTCCTAGTAGTCATGCAAGCAAATTTGACGATCAGTGTCAAAATTGAACCCCAACCCATAACATTGGTTGTAGTATTGCTTCAGGAAAAAAACATTAATGATAAAACTGTCCTTTCAACTTAACATTAATGACAAAATTACCCATTTTCTTGCCTATCAAAATATTTTGTGTTTATCCACTCATCAAATATCAATCAAGCCATGAAATGCCTTAATTAAAACATTTTTTTTGTATTGTGAACCAATCAAGGCAATCAAAACATATAATTTCCAGTTTTAGTAACTTCTCAATTACTATAAAATATATATGTGTGTTTTCATTCTCTACTTCTCCCTTTGTGAGCTTTTAGATTTTAGACATATTGCATTTTTGGTCCAAAGGAACATAACCAATTTTCAATTAAGATATTATCATGACTTAATCGGCTTGCAGTTCTAGAAGTTTAACCATAGGCAGACGCCCAGCCACCTTCTTCCCTGCACATCAGCCAGCAAAAGCTACCTTAAGATAGTCGTAAAGGCAACGTAAATTTCAAATCGTAACAAGTGTACAGGAAATAACGCTGCCAGATAGATATGTTATATACGAGGTTTATGGTACTTGCATGTTGCACCGGTTTAATCTATATTAATATTAATTATAAATATAGTTAGTAGAAACTATTGATCAAGAAAAAAATTAATGAAAATGAAAAGAATAAAGAACTAGAGGCAAAAAGTTAAGGTAAAATTTAAGAACCAAAGGTTTAACTATTTACTTAATAAAGGGAAAAAAGACAAAAAAAAATGTAATTAGTGAAAATTTTATCAGCCCAAATCATACCATAAAGTAGACAAATGATAGCGACTAAAGTTTTATTTTAGAAAAAAGAAATCATATGAACAAGTTAATAAAATAAGCAAACTGTGGGATTTTACTGACAAAAATGGCATTTAATGATAGACATATAAAAAAAAATGATCTTGAGACCAAGAGAGCAAATTAAAAGACTTTAAGAATTAAAGGTTTCACAATTAACTTCATAAAGAAACAAATAAAATAAAATAATTGGCTAAAACTGAATCACAGAACTATGCCTAAAAGTAGACAACCCATAGTAACTGAAGTTTTGTCTTGAAAAACAATAATGAAGAAAACTAACAAAAAAAAAAAGATTGAACAAAGTCATTATGGTTGATTGAAAAAAAAAAATCATAGTGACTAAGGGTGTGTTTAGTTCTAGAAAATTTTTCAATTTTTCTAGAAAATTTTTTGAAAATTCGAAAATGAAAAGAAAATGTGTTTAGTTCACTAATTTTTGTTTTCATTTTTCTAGGAAAACAGTTTTCTACTTTATTAAGAATTAGAAAACTTCCTTTTTTCGTTTTCCATTTTTAAAAAATTAGAAAACATAGTTTTCACTTAACTTAAAACTTTCGATCGATCTTCGAGGCTCTCACAGTCGGCACCCGTCTCTCACTCGACCAAGTCTCTCAGCCATGGCGTCTCCAGTCCGATTCCTCATGCACCCCTCCGTTTCCCGACACCTCCAACCTTTCCCCCGCCACTCCAACCACCACAAGCATCACCGCCGCCAGCAGTCGCCATTCCCCTGACGTCGCGCCATAGTGCCTAAGTGTCCCCATCGCCGTTCGCGCCAGAATGAAAGGAGGAGGAGATCGCGTCTGTCCTCACCGCATCTTCCTCTTCGCTCCGACCACCAAACGCCGTCGCTCTCACCATACACCTCTCCAGGTTGTTGCCGCGCAATCGTCCTTGCAAAGCCACCCTTTTTCACCACAGTTGCGCCGCCGATCGTGAGAATCGAACCATATCCGAATCTTAACCCGCGACCTGACCCTCCTCTATTCAAATCTGACCCAGTCAGCTTAATTTATAATTTTCAGAAAATTATTTTCTTATAGAAACAACTAAACATATTTCCTGAAAAACATTTTAGAAAACTATACATGGAAAATGAAAACTAGAATTAGAAAAAGAAAAGGAAAACCATTTTCTGCAACCAAACACCACCTAAGGTTTTGCATTAGAAATAATATATAAAAAAAAAGTTTGAGAATCAAGAGAGCAAATAGAAAAACTCTAGTTATTAATTTTACGGACAAAAATTACAAACAGATAAAAATTAGGTACTAAATTGGGAAAGCATAGAAATGTGGGGATTGAAAAGGAGTTTAACCACAAAGAAAGGTCAAATATACTAAAATGCAAAAATAGGGACATATGCCCTTGAGAAAGTAATTTCGTTGGAAAATGGGATCAAGCTTCACAAAAAGCCAATCAAGTCCAGAAAAAAGCACCCAAAAAAATAAAGGCATGACACTGTAGTTTACTGTTTATAGAATGGTACGCCCTTTCAAAACTGTTAGTATATAACGAGGTTGTGTAGCCCGCACATTGTAGCATGTAATTTTTTTATAATAAATTTAGCATTAAAGTTAAATATAAAAATAATTAATTAAAAATTTTCACTCATAAAAATTAATCAATTAAAAATTTATTTTATTTCAATTTTGAGTCAATGTTACATTCTTATCAATAAAATGAATAGTTATAATCACAACATAAGACCACAATATATGATAGTGTACATGCTTTGAGACCATGGAATTTTCTTGTCATTAAAAAATAATTCACAAAAAAATTACATCTTTTATCAACTCATATTCAAATCCTTAATATTGAGTAGAAATTTATTTAGAATAACTTAGTTTCAATTCTATCAATTATGGACTAAATTGCTTAATCAAACTATAGAGTTTTTGAAGTATATGAGTCAAGCTACAAAACTTAATTATCTATAATGAACATATGTGACTGATACACAAAATTGTGCTTAATATAAGTTAATACATTATGATTTACCCATTAACTTAATAAAAGTAAAAAGAAAAAAAATGAAATAAATTGACCAAATATGAATCAAATGAAATCATACCAGAAGTGGACAAATCCTAGTGATTAAAGTTTTTTTTTTAGAAAACAATAACTAAGAGAAGCGACTAAAATAGTTTGGGGACCAAGAGAGAAAATAAAATAAACTTTAGGTTTTAAGGGTTTGACAATTGATGTAATAAAGGTTAAGAAAAAACTTATTTTACTAATAAATAAATAAATCATAGTAACTAATGTTTTAATTAAAAAAATAGTGCATAAAAAAATAGGGACCAAGAGATCAAATAAAAAGCTAAACTAATAAATAAAAATGTTACAATTAAGTAATTATTGAGTTCAGGGGCAAAAAGGCCTAACTGATCAAACTAAGGGTTTAATATGAGAAAAAGAAACAATTTAGGGACTGGGAACATGTTTCACCAAAAAGAAATGTGAAGAAGGACAATAATGATATAGGTGCTCAAAAAGCTATTATCTTAAAAAAAAAACTAACTAAGCTTTGAAAAGACACTGTATAAGAAGAAAGTATATGAACGCCTCAACTTCAATCGTCTCAACCTAAGTGATCAAGATGTTTTTTATGTTTTATAAATAGATGTTTTTATCTACATAAAAGTCAGTAAATCACATATTTTTACATATTTTAATAAAAAATTACGTTACTTATTTAAAAACTATTGCCACATAAAATCACTATCACAATCTAATAATTTTTTTATTTTCTATTTCTTTAATATTTTTTATGTCTATCTTGTTAAAGTCTTAAAAGATGTTATTTTATTCTACTCCTCCCAGTTCGGCAACTTTTTTCTTGCCTTAAGTTTGTCACTTTTTTAAACCTTATGTTGACTTAGTCCCACCAAATTCATCTCTCACCTCACATTTTTCTTCCCTCACCCACGAGCCACGAACCCTCTACCCCTACATTTGCTTTTGGCCGACTAAACCCAGCCGAGCATCCTCCCCACCAATGGCATATCTTAGTGCCTCCGCCCTTCCTTGGTTGTAGCCTCCCCCACCCACCAACCAGCCTCATCAACCCGTCTAACCAGCTTCGCCGCCAACTTCGTCCATCCGCCCAACCAACTTCACCGTTCCATGATCTACAACTCATGGCGCCTTCCCCGGCAGCTATCTTCGAGATTGCATCTTCCCCGATCATTTCTGTTTGTCTTACTCTGCCACCTTTATCATCTTCTTCTCATTTGTTCCTTTCTTCTTCATCTCATTTCTTTTACCGTCTCAACTCAAACGGCCTCAAGACTCTTCAATTCTCAATTTAAACTAATCAACCAAGACAGCCTGCCGGTCAACATCACCAGCCAACCCACTCTGATGGTCAAAACAACAAAACTTAGGTGAAAACAAATGCTCAAATGCAAATTCCCAAGACTGCAGAATACTTGAATCAGCCGTGCAAGGCCCACAACTAATCGAACCAAGCCCACCAGACAAACAAATAAACACATAGCCCAAAACACATAAACCCAGCAACCGAAATAAATGAACAGCAGCCTACCCAGACATGCAAAGGCAAAACAGTCACAACACTGTAGTTTCCAGTAGAACAAACAATTGTAGCCTCACGTGCTTTAAAAGTCAGTAGTAATATAATAGGCGGATAACTATGAAAAAAAATTTAGTAAGTTGGCAACCATATTCTTGAAATTCAGATGATCATTATGAAATTTAAGCATTTTGTATCCAAGAAGAATAAACCACTAACTTTTGTGTTTTGGATTAATTTGGCCACTACTTTTTTTTCTTTCTAGCTGAAAAGCTAATAATGTTTTTGTATGGCCAAATAAATGGCTACTATATCAAGAAAAAAAATTAACAAGGCCACTTTATGTGAAATGAATAGAGTATTTCATTATGGTAGTCGCACAATTCCATGATGGAAAACTAGTTCATGATCCAACGATGCATGTGTAGTGCTAAACCAAGAAAAAATATATAGACCTGCTGTTTATGAGCTAACTGTTGATGTTGGTATGGATCAAAAGTTAAAATAGGGAAATGTGGGGATTATTTGCTGGAATGCCCAAGGATAGGTGTGCTTCGCAGTAGTGAGTGGCGTGCATTATGTAACGAGAGACATTTTTTACCTGGAAGCATTGGCAATTCTATAGGAGTTAAAGAAAGCGTAGAGATAGAGTTGGTTTGTCATTAATCGTCATTGAATCAGACTCATCTATCTTAATTTCAAGACCTAATGTGGGTAACTCTCCTTCTTTATTTCACTTCCAGACAATTATAAATGAAGCCAGTGTCTTAGGTATTATTTTTTTTTGTTGTGTTCTTCCTCTTTTGTTAGACATTCTTGTAATGGTGTGGCGCACACTCTTGAAAAAAAGGGTTAATGATCTGGGCAGGGTATCATGGGAGGGTTAGCTCCTCTTTTGGTTGTCAAATGCTTTGAGCTTTGATTAATTTATATATGGTTTTCCATAAAAAAAAACAGAGACATTTGCATTGGGGAGAATGGTGTATTGCATTGTCAAGCTATATCTTCTTTGTGTTGTTGGTTAGTCTCTTGCTAGTCTGATGGTTGAAAGAATATGCACACACAAATGGTTATCAATGGAATTTATTTTCTTGTTGTTCAAAGAAAAAAATTAATACTGCCTTTTTAACATCAATTACTATTAAACTCATTTCATACCTATTCATATGCTTAGGAGAGGTATGAGTTGGACCTTAGACTAAAGCAAGAGGATGATCTTAGTATCCAGCATGTTGTTAGAGCATTGGAGTCTGGTGGTCAACATCCCATACTAGGGAGTATGGGTGGGTCTCCCACAGATATTGGCCTTTCCTTAACGATACCGTCATGCATGATGAAAGGTAATCCTTTAAACCTTTAACATGCCTTTATCATTTCTATTCACTTACGTAAAAACATTGTGCTAAGTTAACTTTCACATTAAATCTAAATGAATTTATTTTCAAATTTTATTTTATTATTTAGTTATTCTATTTAAAGTAATTAAAATAAGTTAATATTGATACCAATTTAATGTTAATACCAACAATTAAATTTAAAAGAAAAAAAGCAATGATTGGAGCAACTGAAGTCTTCGGTCACTATAGATAAGGTGGTCCACAAACTGTAGTGATTGAATTTGGCAGTCACTGTCAACATTGAAGTTCAATTACTTTTGGATAACAACTAGGAAAATTGCCACTACAGAGATCAATTTATCTCTAATCACCTATGAATGTAGTTTTTGACTGAAATGTGACTAGAAGTACAATGGCTGTCTTGCATCCCTCTTGTGGTGCTTACTTAAAATTTTATTACAACTAGTTTCGTAACTTGTCTTAAGGACATGACAATAGTTCTTATAAAAATACACCTTTTACTCAATTCATATACAATATCTTAAACATTAAGTTTGAAGAAAATAATTGTAATGTATTCAATATTACACATCGTGCAAAGGAGGGGAAGTCATGTACTGTAAGGATAATCTAATTTTTGGAATTCAGCAACAACATTACAATCGTATAGAAGTTTAATCTTGTTAAATAGAAAGTTTGAGTTTCATGTGTGCTAGTTTAGATGTTTAGCAAATTTAAGTTATAAGGTGTGTATATGGAGTTAAATAAATATTAAGCTAAGAGAAAAGAGAATTACAATTCATGTGTCCTAATCATGTAGTATAGAAACTCAAGAGACATAATTTGAGCATTAGAAGTTGGAGGGTTATTTTAAAGGTGCAACTTGTTAGAAAGTTGAGTTAGAAATGTAAGAGTCAAATATATTAGTTAATAATTAGAAAGTGTAATTTAAAGATAGTATTTACAAAAGGAATTCAATTTTGACTTCAATGGTTGATGATGTGGTCAAGGACAATGTGTGAGAAAAAGTATAAGCTGAAGTACTTGGGAGGCTGCAATAAGATAATGAAGGTAAAATAATAATACTAATAAAGATTATATTAAAAGGACATAAAAAGCAGAATAGGACGAAGAACATATCCATGCATAGGTTGGTTTGACATTATTAGTGGAGGGATTTTGTTGGGCGGTTGATGTGAGGAGCGAAGAGCAAATGCTGGCGTTGGTTGGCTTGGTTCCTATAAAATCGAAACAATGGTCAAGTGGAATTGCATAATGAAATATGGGGGAAATATTTGTAATAATAAAGTATAGAAGTGTACAATTTGCAGTTGTAAGCAAAATGGAAGCTCATCCTCCTCCTCGTGATTAATTCTGAAAAAGTTTTTAAGAGTCAATGGGGAAGAAAGATTTTGGAAGTTAAAAAAAATAAATGCAAGCTCAAGAATGACTTCACGATTCGGTCCTCAAGTTCTACATCACCGTTATCCTGTGTATTCAGGAGGAAGATTGAAAAAAGCAATTAATGGGTTAAAATGAAAGGATAAATTAATTGTGTACTGTATGAGTAAAAGGTAAAGAAATGAAGAATAAGTGATAAAGGGCAACTATAGCAAAGCAACCAAAAAACTTGGCAGGGATAGAGTCACGCATTGCAAATAAAGTATTGCCTGTAGAGCCAAACACTCTAACAATTGTCTTATACTAGTAAAGTAAGTTAAAAGGAATTGTTTTAATTTTTGTTTATAAATAAAATCAATTTGGGATAATTTTATGACTACAATTGAAATAATTAGGAATGGATTTTCTGTAGGTAGCATCTGATTCACTATGTTGCAGCCATGACAAATAAAAGTTAAGTCAATCGGTTCAACTTTTTTGTAACATTTTTTATAGATGGAAAACAACGATTCTTGCTCTATGAAAAATTGTGCTATGATTGTTAGTTATTGTATTGAAAAAAAAATTTAGGTGGTATTGTGAAAGCAACTAAAATTATCTATATTGTTTAAATGAGAAGTGAAAGAAAGTTCAATAACTTACAAATAAATGGCCAACAGAAAAGAATTTTTTAATTTGTGCAGTAGTTCTTCAACACCCATAAAGTGGCTTCAGCTCAGGTCACCACATAAGTGGGGGAGGAACATACATACAGCATAGGTTCCACTAGATGGTTTAAGCTAAGGGAATACATTTCTGAAAGTGAAGAATAAAGTATGTAAATATTTGTAGTAATAGGAAACCAATGATCATTGACATAAGAAATAAGAGGCTTTTACAATTGAAATAATTCGTAGACTTCATCAAGTTTAATATTGATACATACTTCTGTTTCTGGTGTTAAAGCCATATTTTATTGCCTTGCAAATTGATAATAGCAATAGATGCAGGAATAATGTGTAAGAAATTAAAGTGGGAGACTGATTATAATTTATTGAATAATATACGATGACATAGCTTAACGAAAGTAGAAATCATAACTGTTGACACCCAATTTCGTCCGACTAAAATTTCTTTAAAAAAAAATTTAATTAATTACTCAAAATTTAAAGTCAAAAAAAAATATCATTAATTAATTACCTTAAAAGAAAAAAAAATAATAATAATAATTAATATAGAGACATTTTTTTTATACATATATATTAGTTAATTAATTAAATTAATTAATTAGAAAAAATAATAATAATAAATAATAAAAAAGGGGGAGGGTGGCCGACAGAGGCTCCTCCCTTATCTCTTTCTCACGCTTTCTTCTCCTAGATCTCTCGGCTCCCCAAGCTTAAAAATATCTTCTCTCACCCTCGACAGTAAGAGAAACGAACACAGCCCACTTTCTCCTTCACAATCTTGTTCCTCTCCCTCTGCTTCTTCTGCTCTCTCTCTCTCTCCCTCACTAGACTAAACTCTTCCTCCTGGCCTGAGTCCAATTCTCCACTCTCTCTCTTCCAATTACCCACTCTCTCTCTCTCATCCTCTGTCGGCATACCTCCTTGCCGTTTTTGCACCCGTACGCTGCACTTCATTTCCTCTGTCGCGAACACCTGAAGGAGCTCCTTGCGCGCGCGAGTCGTCTCCAGCTGCCTCCAGTCGCCGTCAGTCACCGCCAGCTCTGCTCCATTCCCTTTTCGTCCACACCACTGGAAGCTCTCCTCTTGGCCGTCGCCGACAAATCCCAAGCCTCCTGTCGCACCCAGCTCCGGCCGCTTCCCTGCTGTCGCGTCTTCCACCATGCTGCTCCACCCTCACACGCCTCCCTTCCCGTCGAGTCTCCGCCCCAGTCGCGCCTTCCCAGCCATCGTGCCTCCCCTGCCGTCCGTGCCTGCCCTGCCGTTCACGCCCTCCTCCTTTTACGCACCGTCGCCTGGCTTCCCCTCCTTGCATCCTGCCATCGCTCCGCCGCCATCTCGCCTCACGCCACCAGAAGGCTTCCTCCCTCCAGCTGCCGCGACGACGCCGTCTCCCCTCATCACGCCTGAAAAGAAGAAGAAGAAGTAAAAAACGAAAACAGACGCGTTTCTCGTCTTTGACCAAGTCAAAATTATTTGTCTTTTGAGTAAAATTCTCATTTAATCCTTAGTAATTTTTATTTTATCCATCCAAGTCACTAACTTTATTTTCTGTGCAGATTGAGCATGTACAGCAAGGTTTCGTTTATATTTATTGTTTGTCTTTCCTTTGTTTGTCCTTTAGTTTGTTTTGGCCCCTCCATTAATCGGAATTACTTTTATAGTTTTAACGCCCAACTGGAGTGCTATCAACATTGATGAAAATAAATAATATTTCTCCTTATAAACTTGAGTGATTCAGAATAATAAAATAAATAAATAATTATATTGCTGTGAAACATACATACTTGTGTAGTAATATGGACCATCTACATGCCTACGCTACTGTCCATGGACTGATATGCGAGCTAGATTACAACGAGGTAAAAAGGTACAAGTGTCTCAACCCGTGAGTTTGCTGTTAGTTCTATTGATCCGTGGACTTTGAAATTGCACTATAAATCATGTGTTTTGTTGCTGGACAAACCAATCTTTATGATAATATCCTTATGAGTCTAGTTTATACAGGATTTTTATAGGATTGGATTTCGAGCCGTGGTTGAATTTATATGCTTTTTTTTACTGAACTCCATTGAATATGGAATAGGCATCAGAAGGCTTGTCTTTGTTGCTTGTCATAAAATCTATGATAAATTGTATGCTCTGCATCTAGGGATGTCATTTCTTATGCTAATAGCCATTTGTGTCTAGTCTATTTCTACTTTTACAAAAATGCAAATTGGATGTTTCTTTTATTTTCGTTGAAGTGGAGACTAGTTTGTCTCACAATTGGTTTTTTAAGTTTAACAGGAGTCCTTGATTTTGAAATTTATAGTAATTTGTGTGTTGCATGTTTGAATTTTGGTAAATTTAATAAATATTCATATGGATGTCTAGTGTCAGTACCGGTTCATGAACTTCCATTTGCACTTATAAATGATTTTATCTAATTTATGGAGTGAAGAGTACTTATCTATGATTCTACCTGAGGTCTTGTCTGAAGGGCTAACTTGCATTTTTTTATAATTTATGTGCTGTCAACCACAACTTGATATTGCATTTGTGAATTTTATGTATGTGCCTAAGTTATGTATATAGATAGTTTTATATAATGGTTTGGATAACTCGATGTTTTTTTTTTAGATAGGTCGATTTGAAATTCTGGGCAGCAGATATACAACTAGAAAGTTTATCTCCCACTTCAGTTCAGATACTATGGTCTTACTGGTGTAATGTATATATTGTAGATCTACTTATGCCTTTTGATATAGTCAACTAATCCTATTTTCTGAATGCTTATTATTGACACCCAATTAATCAGTTCCTTTTGGGTATAACTTCATCTTAGTTATCCAACTTTCTATTTTGTTCCTATGAGCCACTAACTATTTCTTTTTAGTTGCAGATCAGTCCCTGATAGCAGATTTATTTCTTTGTTCTCTTTTTGTTTCCTTTCTTTCTTTGATTATTTAACCATGTATTAGATTTAATCGTTAAATTCACTTAAAGATGTAATTTAGGATATTTATTTATTTATTTAGAATAGTTTAATTTTAATTGTTGTAATGCATTAAATGTGTATCAAATTATTAGAAATCCGTCTTAAGACGGATCATAAAATCCATATCCAGATGATTCGGTTAGAATCCATGGCTTGGATATTAACTGAAATTATTAAAAAATAAAATAAAATTAAATAACGAAATCCTAAGACGGATCATATCCATGTCCAGATGATTCGGTTAGAATCCATGGCTTGGATATTAAATTCCATATCCGGATGATCCGGCAGGATCTACGGTTTGGAAAATATCAACCTTTTAAAATAAATAAATTAAATAAAAAGGTAAAAATCCATATTTATGATATGGATTAATTGATTAAAATTTTGTCAAATTCCGTGTCCAAATGACTCGGCAGAGTCCATGGTTCGGAATTCAAATCTTCCGTGTCCAAATGACTCGGCAGAGTCCATGGTTCGGAAGTATAAAATTCTATACAAATTACCATAATCCACATTTTCGACTAATTCAGTTAAAATATCTAAATTAACTGAAAATTTTTAAAAGCAAAGTAAAACAAAATTAAAATCAACTAAGGTGCCAATTTTGGGCGCTATAACAATATTGTTTTAGCGTAACCGTACTCCCGATCCCCGAACTCTCGCAGACCAATTTTAAGGTGTCCAATCGACCTAAGAAAACTGATTGGTGGCGACTCCAGAAGACCCGACGTTGCCACAATAACCAGAATGTATCTCGTGGTTGAATCTTTCAATGAGTTGTAATCAAGTAAATTTGTCTGATCCCCCTGAAAGGTTATATCATGATGGAGCCATAAAAATATAGTTGTTACGTGTAAAGAGTAGCCCATTGTATCTGAAAGAAAAAAATTGTAGAAACACATTTTATGTAACATGGGTAAACAGAAATACTTTAAATTCTGAAGCTTTATAACACGTTTCTTAATGAGTAACCCATCAAATCTCATGACATCAAAAGCATCACTAATTTGAATGAGCTTCCCAACAAAATTTATTAATGAAACAAATAATAGTATAAGTTTTGAAATTATCATAAGAGTTGAACTGTAAGATGTTTAGTACTCCCAATCATACCAGATTACTAAATAAATTGCAGGGTGATACAAATGAATTTGACGAAAAGGAATAGACTCAAAGTTTCAGCGTCCGTTATTTGGTATAAGAATAAATACTAATGTGAATTTTATACTGGTATTAAAATGAATTGTGTATTCATTAATCAGTGGTCCCTAACCTCTATCAACTCTAAGAACGTTAAAATTTGAAATGATATACATATTTTCTTCTTTTAGCACAGTTTTGAATTTTGGAATGACAGACTAGAAATTCAATGCATGAATATGATCAATCCAACAAAAAAAAAACAAGATAATAAGATCACATAATTATTAATAAATAAATTATTGTTTAGTAGAATTTATTATTCACATTCGTAAAATAATAAAAAGGAATCTTTAAGAGTGGTAACAGTAAGAGTAAAAATACACTTTTATCAAACAGTGACTCATAATTGTTAATAGTCAGAGCATCACAAGGATGGGTTACATGTACCGTGATTGTCCTTTTATAATTGAGTGGACTCAATTGGTTGAGATTATAGTTTGTTATGGGCCTAAATACCTATTACTCCCCTAAACTATAGTGACTTGGACAATTTGCCCCCTGAGCTATAAAGTGGATCAATTCGAACCCTAAACTTTGATGAGTGGGGCAATTCGAACCCTGAACTTTGATAAATCGGTCATTTTAGTCCCTTGACTCAGCCTAATTCTCACGTCATCCATCTTTAACAGAGCAGCTGTTGCCTCTGCCCCCCTCCTCCGCCCGATCTCTGCCTTTCACAACCTTTCTGGCTTCTTCTTCACTTTCTTCTTCTCCTATCTCCGACAATGAAGCAGCATCCTCCACAACCGAAGTAGCTTACTCTCTTCTCTCATTCATTCCTGACACCGCCTCGATCCAATGCGCCTCTATATTCCTTTTGCCCACCTGAGTTTCGATTAGATTTCCTGACATCGCAGAATCCCAATAGCATATTGACATTAGAGTTCCAATCGGAAACCCAATAGTGGATTGACATCAACGGAATTGGATATGCCACGATTCTATGCTGCCACTGACAAACAAAGCACGTGAAGAAAAGAAGAGGGCTTGGAAGTCGAGCATGATTTTCATCTCAATGATTCATCTGATTCATTTAAATACTCTCCAAATACTCTCCATCCGACAAGTGGCACGATTCATCCATCTCAAAGTGACATGACGCGCTGTCAAATGAGCGATAGGGGGTAGACTACTTCGGTTATGGAAGAGGCTGCTTCGGTGTCGGAGATAAGAGAAAAAAAAAAGTGAATAAGAAGCCAGAAAGGTTGTGAAAGTAGAGATCGGGCGGAGGAGGGGGCAGTGGCGGCAGCTGTTCTATTAAAGATGGATGATGTGAGAATTAGGCTGAGTCAAGGGACTAAAATGACCGATTCATCAAAGTTCAAGGTTTGAATTGATCCACTTTATAGTTCAGGGGGCAAACTATCCGAGTCACCATAGTTCAGGATTCGAATTGCCCCACTCATCAAAGTTTAGGGTTCAAATTGATCCACTTTATAGTTCAACGGGCAAACTGTTCGAGTCACCATAGTTTAGGGGAACAATAGGTATTTAGGCCTTTTTTATGATAAAAACAAGGCCAAAATGCGCATATAGTCCTCCAACTTGACAAACTCGAGCGAGTTAGTCTTTTTTGTTTGACGCACTGCAAGTTAGTCCTCTAACTTTCCAGATTTAGCGTTTTAGTCCATAAAGTTTGCTAAACTAAACGAGTTAGTCCATCTTCTAACGAAAGGCGTCCAGTTCAGCGAGGGTCTGACTTAACGTCGTCTGTTAGTGAATAGGTGGATTAAAAACGAACAGAGGCAGCGGTGACGATGGAGCATTCGAGTTCAACGATTCGAGCTCCACCACATCGAAGTCATCAAGCAAGAAACCAAAAAATCGGTGGTAGAGGCGATGCGATGGAGGCATGAATTTGTTGTTGAGGGCTGTAGAGGGTGGTGATTCAATGAGAATCGATTCAACAGAAGCTGGCGATTTGCGATTCGGGAGATGCAAGACCTATGGGAGACAAGAGATTCGGCAATCAAGGAGATGCGAGAGTAATGGGAGGCAGTAGACGAGATCGATGCGAGTAGGAAAGGCAAGACCGATGGCGAGGGCATCGGAAATGGATGGGTACGAGAGTGTTGAGGGTGGCGAATAGGTGAGGTTGGATATGGGCGTCGAATTTTTTGGGGTTGATGGCGAATCAACATTCAATTTTCCGGGCGGCGCGTTAGCTTAGCGGAGCGTTTTTGTTCCCCCTGTTTCTCACCTAACCCAACTCAGCAAAGCCCCCCAAGCCCCATGCCACATCATCAACACATATAACCCCAGTCACGCCACATCAACAGCACATAAGCCTTCCATCCAATTTGGACTAACTCGTAAATTTTTTCCAAGTTGAGGGACTAACACGCAGTGAGTCAAAGGTAAATGACTAACTCGTTAGAATTAGCCAAGTTGAGGGACCATATGCGCAATTTGGCCTAAAAACAATTATAGATGTTAACTAGATTACAAAAATGAACAAATTCATAGATATAAAAGAACAGATAATTCACACAAAAGAACAAATTCATATTATAGGATTTTGTGCAAAGAACAAATCCAGACATTAACTAAATTACAGAAATGAACAAATTCATGAACATAAAGGAACAGAGGGTTCAGACAGAACAGTAAACAGAGACTATAGGAATTTAAGCATAACAATGAGTACAGAGCAGAGTGCAGAACAAACGTTTGTTCTTGAGTTGTGAGTTTTTTTCATTTGCTTTGTGTTTCTTCTTGAGTTTCAACGTTCTTTCATTTGGAATCATGTATTTTATTGCTGGTCACGAAGGACAGAAGACGAGAAATAAAACCATTCGGGTTTGAGCATCAAATTGGAAAGAGAAGAAGCAAATAAGAAAATCGGAATCGGAGGAGCATTCAAAACTAGAGAACCGGTCCGGCAAAAGCATTTCCAACAATTTCCCTATTTTGTAGTTTTTCATTTCAATATATTTAAGTCAAATTTTAGTCAAAAACGTTAAAGAGTCATTCTTTGTAAAACAGAAGGAATAATTTTTTACATTTTTAATAATATTTAATTATACAATAATTAAACTAGTCATTAATTTAAATTTATTTTAAATCTATAATATTTAATTATTATGTAATAAATATAAAATTCTACAAAATAGAAAAACTGTTGGAGTTGGAGCAAAAAAATTATAAAAATTTTACTTTTTACTTCCTCATCTTATAGAAATTTTGTGAAAACGGATAGAAATGTCTCAACTATAACGGCGGTTATGTGGGAGGAGGCCAAAATCGAGGAGCTGTTTTTGATATGGGAATTTTCGAAATTCGTGATCACGGGCAGTTGAAATATCTAGTGGCATGTTTGTAAATCTGTGGGTCGCGAATGTTTAAATGCGAAGAATTGGGCTCGAAATGTTAAATCGCTAATTCTACAGGGGTGGCGCGGAGACACGGGGCCAAAATGTCAAATCACAGATTTTATAAGGGTGGCTCACGTTAGTAACCAGGTTCATGTAAGGCTCACTCTATTTTGAATACAGGGAAAGGAGAAATTTGTTACTCTTATTTGCCAGATTTTGCAATTTTTCCATTATTATTTTTTTATGAAGTAAATTATATAAATAGTCCATAACTTTTAATTATCATTTCATTTTAATCCATAACCTATTGAATATTCTGTATTGGTTCTCTATGTAAGTTGAACTTATTTCATCCAGAAAGAAAAAATTACTAATTTTAAATTATTTACTTATTATTAAAAAATTAATATACATTTTAAATTTATTGAAAGTCAATTGCTGAATATTTAAATTATAGACATTGTACTTTTGTTTATTTGCCAATAATGTGTTTGTTCATAAATTTTTTTAGACTTGTATTGATTATTTTATTAATTATGTTGATGTATACTCTATTAAAGTTTGAATTTTACTTGTATTGTATCAATAATTATGTTGTACCATTGCTATGACACTTAAATGTTACTTGAGTTTCTAATCTAATTGATCTTTTACATAAATTATATTATTTAGACAAGAAATTTTAAGCTTTTAGTAGTATCTTGCGATCTATAGTCCGATCTTACGATTCTAATTTTACACGGAAAAAACAATCATAGATAGGATCCCGATCTTAACAACCTTGATTTTGAATAGAAGGAAAAGAAGAAATTTGCTACTCTTATTTGTCAGATTTTACAATTTTGCCATCATTATTTTTTAATGCAAATATGTTACTGATATTACGTTTTATGAGCAAATTTTTCCACCACCGTCATAATTCTCTCTAATAATGTAGAAAAAGGGGAAATCTAAGTTTTGGTCACTAGCTTTTCTCTACTTGAAGCCTTAACCCCATAATTTTTCGAACCTCTCATTTTCACCATTGTCTTCAACATGCCCAATCTATGAGCATTATATTCCCTACCACTAGTCGTAAATCACTGATACATCTTTCCTTTGATCCACAAGCTGATATGAGGTGTCACTAACTACCAATGAGGTCGATCAAAAAAAAAAAAAAAAAGAAATGACAAACAATGGCGAGTCTGCTCTTTCTTCAACTTCATTAATAATCCTATTGACCTGTTGCGCAAATACCACCATTACTTGTTGTGTAGAGGTTATTGGCCATCATTGAAGAAGGCCTAGCCCACTAATTGTTGATATTGCAATGAATGACACATAGCTAGGGAGCCCTAATGAGATTCAGTGAGGAAGATGCCCTAAATTGATACATCGGAAGGAAAGGGTAACAGTTGGGCTAAGAAGAAAATATTAGACACTAGACTTTCACCTACTTCCTTACTTTGTTATTTATCTCTGATGCAGCACTTGTGTGTTGATGATATAGTAGGGAATATTTTCATTTTAGACTGGTATTCCTACCCATAGATACTTGATAGCTGTTTAGCTTTTATTTTGCAACTTTATAGATTAATCTACCCCCACAGTGTATCACCAACATATCTAGACAATAATAACGATAATTTTTCATTTTTAAACTAATATTTCTTACTCATAAATACTTGATGGCTATTTCACTCTTATTTTACAACTTCCTAGATAAATCTACTCCCGCTCGGTAACACCAATGACAGATCTACATAATAATAATAATAATAATAATAATAATAATAATTGAAAAATTGTGATATCACACAAACGTAGTATACACCTTTTCCCCTTAAATATATGTAAAAAATTTCTATAAATTTCAATCCAGCGGTGGTAGCATTGCCGCTAAAGGAAGAAGGAAAAGTGTTCTAGAGAGAGAAACTCTTGCTTCTCTCTAAAATGTTTTAGGACTGAGAGATTTGATACTGAATTTTTTAGCAAATTTTTTTTTTTTACAAATTGAATGGGAAATTTTTAAAATGTTATTCACATAATGGAATTCGGACAAGGTCAATAATTCTTAAAGAAAAAATTGTGTGACTCATTTTAAAATGGAGAAAATTCTCCGGTGATGATTCTTAGGGATTAAGGCAACTTCAATTTGGTTCTTCTAGCCGGTGTTATTCTTTGGGATGAAAAGAAACAAATATGGAAGATACTTTGAATTGGTGAAAGATACAGTATCTGGGCGTCACATGATTATGTTTTCTGAACGAAGAAATTCGACGAGGTGGAGGAGATTCATGATATTTTGTCAGACGGTGTAGCAGAAAAATGTCAATCGTTCATGGGCCATAGTCTCAGTTCGTCGGCAGAGAACATCAGGTATCAATGGCGGCTCAAAACAAAATCGGATGGCCTTGGGGAAACAAAGCCAATCGAAGGAGAGGATCGATTCGGCAGAGGAAGCGAATGGAAGCCAATAGTGGCGAGACTCCGTCCGGGGTTGCAAAGGGAGATGGCGGGCAGGCACTCCGGGGGGAGACTGTGGCGTCGGTTGAATGCGGTTCAGGTGGTGGTGGACGGAGGGGCCCCGACTATGTGGCGTTGGTGTCCGGCGAGAGAGTTCCATTGCTTAGCGGCGAAGCTGTCGCTGGTGGTGGCGGGAAGGTGCTCCAGGGGGAGACGATGGCATCAATGGATGGTGGTTCAGGCGACGATGGACAAAAGGGTCCCAGCCATGTGGCGGTAGCATCCGGCGAGAGAGATTGCGGAGGCAAGGCGATGGAAGCTCCTTGGGGTGATGGGATGCAAGTGGTGAAGGGTAGGGTTCTCCTAAGCTGGGTTTGGGCCGGTTGGTTTTTGATGGGCCAAAGTCTGGTGAGCCCAATCTGGTATGGCTAGAAAATGATCTTTTGATTGAATATATTAGGTCAAAAAAAGGTTGGTTTGAGTGAGCCAGCTTCTTATAATAGAGGGGTAATTATTAATGAGGATGATTTAGGAGTGGATCCTTGTGTGGTTAATACTAGATGCAAAGTTCCTTCTTAGGAGTCTTCGGATGTGTGATAAACTTACATTGGATATTTTGGAAAATTTTAACAAGGTAAAGGAGCAGAGGAAGGGTAGAAAAAATTGGGTTTTTGGCAAAAATGTTCAACATTAAAACATGAATTGAAAAAATTTGACATAAAAAATTAAGTCTAAAAAAAAGTGCCTTTAAGAACTAGTTTGTTTTTTATTTTATCCAAGATAGGACTTTTTAAATGGTTTTGGGATTTGGTTATGGGTAATGGGCTTTGTTCAGGGCTTGGGTTTGGTGCTAAGGTTATGGGTTTTAAGGGTGAAAGCTTTTGGCTCTAACCCAAAACCTAACCCGAAGTGCGACATATATGATCAGGTTAGGGTCCGGTCAGTGAATGGAATAAGTAAGCTTTAGGTTAACCTGAACTCGAACTAATTCTGAAAAGAAAAAATTAGGTTAGTTCTGGTCAAACCAAATTCAACCCGAAACCCAAAGCACACTACCTAAGCCCAACCCTCCTAACCCTAACATCCCCTAACACTTCATTCTCATTGTTGTCACTCTCATTTCACTGCCTCCATGCCTCTGCCTTTTGCTCCTCCCTAGCCCTGACTCACACCACCCTCCCGCCCTTCCCTCGATTCTCCGACTCACCCTTAGCCACCCTCCCTCATTGTTCTTTTGGCTGCTGTTGTTCTTTAGTTCACTCGTCATCATCGTCCTCTGTTGTTCTTCTCCTCAACACCACCACCAAATTGTTGCCATCACCTAACTGTCATCTCCTCCTTGATGCCCTTCTTTCGTAGCTCCGTCATTGGCCTCATCACCTCGCCAGCCTTGCACTCTTCAGCTGCCGCCTTCCTTGTCAGCCTTGCACCCGTCACTTCGCCGTCGGCCTCCTCATCAACCTTGCACCCATTGTGTGTCGCTCTACAGTTGGGCATGGAGGTTAACGCCATGTGGAGGTCAAGTTGAAACAGTCAAAGAGGGAGAAGATGCCCAAATCAAGCCAAAATCAATCCATCCTAACCTTAATTTTTTTTTTTTTGGAGTTAGGGTTGGTTTGAGTTGGAACCTTAAATTGGGTTAGTTCATGCCATCATTTAGAGGTTGTTAATGGATTCAAAATTTTCGGGTTTGGGCCCGAATCCAACCCAAAACCTGAAACTTTCGCCTGTAGTGGGTTTGATTATTCCTATAAAATTATATTAAACCTGGGGTTTTTTTTTAATTATGATGCTTGTATATCTTATTTTACCTTTTTTAATAAAATTTGCGTTGCCAATGGAGGGAAAAAAAAAAAGGAACTGCCCCTAAAGCAAGCCTTTAAAGATCACATTAAGGCCATAAACTAATGATTTGCCTTTCTGGGTTGGCACAAGAATTACGCCTTTTTTTGTAACTAGTTTTGCAGACATAACACATACACACAGTTCACACATTATAATTGTTCAGAAAATAAAATTCATCTTTATCTTATATTCTAAAAAAATTGTCTTTATCTTCCTCCTCCTAAGAAAAACAAAGATACATGAAAAATTTACTGAGGTTTGTTAAATGCCATATTCAATCTTAAAGGTTTTCTAAGAACTACATTTTCCCTACAATTATTTCCAAACTACAGAGAGAAAAAAAGTGAATTTGCAAAACTTAGAGCAAAGCTATAATTACCAGGGAACCTTAAGGAAATTTTGTACATTAGCCAAAAGCCATCGTCTTCTATCAGGTCACGATATTCTCTGTTCTCCTAGTGCGATGGTAACACAATCAAGTTATTTAATGGCTGGGCTGCCTTTGACAGCAATGGCAGATTCCAAGACAGTGGCAAAAACACAAATAGAGTCACTTAGCTAGAAAGAGATTAGCAATCAGCTCGCTTTGAAGCCACTCAGTGTAGGCGGTGGCGAAGAAAGCTAAAATGGCTGTGGCGGGGAATGAGTGGGAGTGGAAGGGGAGGAGACGGCAGATGGGGAAGGCGCAAAGGCTGAAGCTACAATGGAGGTGGTGGGTAGTCTGCCGGTAACTCCAATGTAAAACCGGGGTCGGCTTCGCTTCCGCTGCCTATGATAATCTCTGTATCTTTTGAAAGGTTTTGAGCAACTCTTTGGGTGGTGCAATTATACGAAACAGAGCAAAAAAAATTAGTGAAGAGAAATATGAAATTATAATACTGCAAGCCTCCATTGAAACAAAATTAACTGATGAATGTCTTGAATTGGATTTAACCCAATTTGTACAGCTCAAAAAGTTAATTCACTTTCTCAAATATGTCCAATAACATATAAATTCATGTCAAATCCTAAAGAAACAATATAATAAGGAGCTACCCACAGTGAAAATACATTTCTAGTCTTCAATAGAATCAATACTAACACCTCACAAGTCCTCAATCAAAAAAACCCACGGCTAAAAAATCCCCGTGACACTAGAATTTTCACCATCGGTATAATTACAACACTAGAATATCAGAAGCAAGATAGCGTGTCCTTGTCATCATTCTAATCCAGATGCAACTGCCACCTCCCAAATTACAGTACACAACTGACACAACAACATAACCTTGAGGACCAAAACAAACATTAACCCCACAACCCTTGGATAGCTGTTGGCTCCTTTTCCGTTACTTTTCCTTTAATGTGTTATATAGGTATGCCACAATGAAAACGTACCGTGATGCAATGGGAAGAGAGACGATAGGGATTAGAAGACATTCATTATTTACACTCAATTTATTTTAATTTAAGTTAATTTAATTTAAAATAATTTATTTTAATTTTTATAATTTTTTATTTAAAATTGATGTCATTTGAAAGTTGATACTCTCTCCGTTTCATAAAAGTTTGTTCATTTATTTTTTTTACTAAAGTTTGACTTAAACATAATCATATTAATTTATATTGTAAAAAAATTTTAAAAACATATTTATAAATTAGAGTCTTGACAAACTTTATGGGACGAAGGTAGTATTATTTAGATATAATAATTTATTCATTCTACAATTTTTATGTTATTATTAAATTTTTATAAGTGTTTATTTTTTATGTATTAAAAATAAAAATCTATAAAAATTTAATAACATCATAGTTTATTTTGAATGGAGTATTATACGTAAAAAATATTGATTTTCAAATTAAATTGATTCTTGGAAGAAAAAAAAAAGATGTAAAAATAAAAATAAAATATTTTGAATTAAGTTGACTTAAATCAAAATGAGTTGGATCTTAAGTTATACTCTCTTTGATGTTATGTGTTTAAAGATCACGAATTGATCCCAACTCTCCAATATGATAAGTCCATCTTGATATTCTATCCATATGACTCATTTGTATGAACGGTTGAGATCAATGATCATTACAATAACAACAATCATCCTAGCATTTAAAAAAAATTGAAAATGATTATCAAATAGTTTAAATTAAAATTTAAAAATATAATATCAAATAGTATGAAAGAAAGTGAGGGAAAAGATACCTTTTTAAAACTGGAGGGTGAAATTGTAATTAATATTAAACCTTAGGGTAAATGTAATTCACCTAAATTGTTTAACTATTACAGGGCAAGAATAAAAGAGAGAGAGAGAGAGAGAGGAGAAAAAAGGGGGGGGGCCCTATTTGTAATTTGGCCAAAGCCAGCAACTCTTGACTTTTTTTAGCTTAAATATGGCATTCGTGTTTTCAAAATGGGCCATATTGCTGACTATCAACTAAAATTCTACTAAAACTGATGATATGGAAGCAGAGCTGGATATGGTCATGGATGGATCTATATATACTACTAGTTGTGTTATCTGTGCAATGCAGAGGCCTCTTGATTTATTGTAAGTATTTGTGTTATGTATTATTTATTTAAACTCATCTTTTTAGTTATTTTTATCTTTTTATTTGTGTTATCTTTTTAGTTACTTTTATTTAAACACATTCTACTAAAACTGATGATATGAAAGAAAATATTTGCTAAAGAAAGAAAGTGGGGATGTAATAGCATGAGGTGAAGAAAACAAATTGAAGTGCATGATAATAAGAAGTAAAATATATTAAGGCAGAGCCTATTACTTTGTTCCGGTGACTATATATAGATTTCATAACAAAATAATAATAATAAAATTATGTTAATGCAAATAATAACAAAAAATGATGATGATAATGATAGTAGTAGTAGTAGTAGTAATTATTATTGTTATTATTATTATTATTATTATTATTATTATTATAAACATGTTTATCTTTATAATGATATTGAGCAATAAACCCAAAAACATAAATGTGAGAAGAAGAAACGGATTTATAACTGCAAAAGATAACAATTTGTGATACTGTTCCTATGAAATTGAGAAAGTAAGTTACTCCGTTGTTGTTGAAATTTTCTTTGTTGGCTTCATTGTATAGCTACTATTGACCGAATATCTCTTCCAAGCAATTTTTATTGGACTGAGTACTATGTGCTCATTGAAGTCTTAGAAGAATTGGTTGAGAAGATTTTTTATTGTTCCACTGATTCGAATACAAAACTCTTGTTTTCTTTTATGTTAGTTATCATAAAAAATGGGTGGTAGCTTTCAAATAGGAAAAGATAATGGGACAATTACAATTTGCCTCTTAAGATTTAGATGAAATTACATTTTGCACCCTCTTGTTTTAGAAATTTAAATTTTGCTCTTTTACCTTTTTAATACAATTCGATAATAACTTCTGAAATCTTAATTTAGATATTACGGTTCTTCTAGTAATTTCAATCTGTATGGTATTTTTTCATAATTAATGGACATTTTAAATTATCAATTTTTTTTCTGTAACTATTTTAGTTTTTAAAATAGTATTTTTAAAATATCAATTAATTATAAAAAAATACTATACATATTAAAATTGCTTGAAGATAACAACTGTATAATCTAAATTAAGATTTCAGAAGTTGTTGTTAGATTGTACTAAAAAGACAAGGGGTAAAGTGTATATTTTTTAATCAACAGGGGCAATGTGTAATTTCACCTAAACCTTAGGGGGAAAATTATAATTAACCCAAAGATAATTTATAGAGTACAATATGAAAAATTTTAATCATATGAATAAATAGTAATTTTGGCCATTTTAAAAGCAATAATATATATGAAGTACATAATTTGAATGTAAATGTTAACGTGAAAAATAATAAACCAAGATTCAAATATTAGCTTATTATAGTAACTGTAAGACTCATACCAACAATGATAATTTGCATCAGTATATGCAGTTGGATCCCCAAATTATAAAAATAAAAAAGGAAAGAGAAAATACATATTTTAATACATGCATGAGCTGAAAAGTCCTGGTCTCATTTTGATAAAAAATATACAAAGTTAAGGAATCAAGTTGTCTATAAAGAAAAAAAATGGTTATTTTGTTTGGAATCTTTGAAATATAAAGTGAATATATAGTCACTGTAATATAGAGAGTTTAGAAAATGAATTAATTTAATTTATGATTTAATTGAATATTAATTAAGAAAAAAATTAAGAATGACAATAGTATTAATGGTTTAATTAATAACTAATTAAGAAAAAAGATTGAATTTACTAATTATTCTTCAACTTGATTTGCAGCTAATTTTTAAAGCCTTTAACACTACCGTTTCCAAGGAATTTATTTGTTGAATTTATTATTTTATGTATATAACATGACTATAATTTAAAGCCTTAAATGGATACAAAAGTTAGGATTTAAAAAATAAACAACTGAATATATAAAACCTAAAAGATTAACAACTATGTAGTGCAGCATACATGTAGAAGAAAGACAATTAATACTCAAACATTATAGTAATCATGTTAAGATATTTCACACTAAAACTTTCAAAAATTACATATTAGTTCTTATAAATAAATGTCGAGAAATGTGTGGTCAATTAATTTATAGTATTCAGAGGCAATTGGTGTCATTCTAAAAAGATAAAAAAAAAAAAAGATCTAGAAGTCAAAACATGAAACAATAAAGTTCTAAAGTGGTACCATAAATTTTTTTAATCCAATATTACAGTTAAGCTAAAAATGAGTGACGAGTTACACAAATTCTAACAAAATAAATTCTTAAACTAAAAAAATTTAAAAGCATTCTTTAACTTTATATTTAAATCCATTTAGGTCCCTATTTAATGCACATCAACTCTTGTCCAGCTTGTAATGAAACAATCATAGTGACATCGACATAAACAAAACATACGTGTCCAATACAAGATCTTGTAAATTAGAAACAATTAATATCATGAGTGATTAGCATTAAGATATTCAAAAGAACAGACTATTAATATGTTTAAATAATATTTACTATAAAAGTTAAAAAATTTACAATAAAAGTAATCATTGGTTAAATGGTGTAATGATGGGTATTAAAAACATAAAAATTAAGATACAATAACTTGAATGTGTAAAATATAGAAGATTGATGAATCTGGCTCATAACGGATGGAGTTAAACTAAAAATTGGTACTCTAGCATTGAATTTTTCAAAATATTGATGCATAAAGACCCAAATTGTTTTTAAAAAAATATAAAAAAAATCTTACATTAATACTAGAAGCTGGTAGTATTGACTGAATTGCTCCTTTACATAGATATATAGACTATGTGGTCCATAGACCCAATAAAATTTATCGGATGATCTCATTAATTTAAGAAATAAAAAAATTAAAAATTAAAAATTAAAATTATTTTTTTGTAAATATATTAAAAATAAATTAAGTTTTCACATTTTTTTATAAATATATCATCTATAGAAAATTAATTATATATAGGGCCCATTCTAGATCTGTCAGTAGACATCAACTCTGAAGGAAATGAAATACGCTTCACCCGGAAAATCATAACCCTAGTCCTACCAAATCTTAACCGTATTCCAATGCGTCCTAGCTCAGATTTAGGCCTATCCATCCATCTATATATATACACGCGCGCGCGCGCGCGTCTAGGTGTGCATGTGTATATGTGAGCTTCTGTCCGGAGGAAAAAAACTCTACATTTCAAGAAGCAAGAATATGAAATTCTAATTGGCCTAAAATCCATTTCTCTTTTGAATTTTACCGATTTAGACTTTTTCTCCCTAACTTTAACTCAAATTTACTCTCCCTTCAAGTTTTGAAAATTTATACGTTTTACCCCTTTAACATATTTAAATTATTATTTATGTTATATAAGGACCAAAGTGAAGATAAAAACAGAAGATGAATAATTAACTAACCATTTTTTTCATATAAACTTGTAGTTCTATTAAATGAGTTTAATATTAAAATTAAATGAATTATATTTTAGTGCAGAATACTGGTTGGATTATGTAAATTATACAAAGTTAATAATTTGCTTAATTGCTCAAATCGAGAAAATTGAAATAAATAATCAAAATAATATAAAAGTAGAGTCAAATGGTAGTTGGTTTTTTATCTTCTGTTTTATCTTCATTTTAGTTCTTATATAACTTAAACAGTCATTTTAAGTAGGCTGAGCGAGCAAAAGATATCAATTTCAAAAATTTAAGAAGCCAATGAATCTGAATCAAATTTTATCAGGTAAAAAGTCTAAATTACCAAAATTTAAGGAGTGAAAGGGCCTTTAGGCCAATTGTAGCATTGGAGAATACAGACAAATGGAACTAGCCCAGACACCAACTACTACAGAATTCGTCTTCAAGCTGTACAGAGAATTCATTGGAGAACCAGAAGCCCTCCTTGATACAGCAAGAGAAGAATTGGATGGAGAATTGGATCAGGGGATCAGCAAGAAATTCCTAGTAACCCAACTCTGAGAGGAAAAATAGAACAATCATGACTCTGATACCAAATGGGTTCCGAGGTAGCCCAGCAAGTTAAGTACAGGTACTTGTGATCTCACCATGTGTTTAGTGCTAGAAATGTGCTTCTGGCAAGTAAATTCGTTTCGTGGAGTTGTAGCAATCTTTTTGGTTTTGCGCACTAGCGTTAAGATGTTCGCGTGAAGCTTATTTCATTCCCCTCACATCTAGCTCTGCAGCCAAACCATCGTTTAGAGGCCACCTCAGCGGGATTTAATGGAGAATGGTGAATTTGACCCTCTTTGAGAGGTTAAAAAAAAATGGAGTGACGGATTTGGGTCGAATTACAAATAAGCATTGGTTTTTTTTTATTAAGATTTTTTCCTAGTTAGACCATAAGGGAGAATAATTTAAGCCAGTCAAGAAAGTTACTCAGCACCTGTCAACATCCGAAAAAGGAAAATAGATTGAAAAAAGGTGTTGGAAACTAAAACAAAAAGGGATCAACGAGAAAAAGAAAAGTTTTAAAAAAATGTCAATTTATTTTAACTTAAATTAACTTAATCTAAAATAATTTTTTTTATTTATATATTTTTTTTGTTGGAATCAATTTTATTTGAAAATCAATATTATGTAGTTGTAATAATCTATTGCTTGTAAAATATTTATGTTATTATTATTTTTTATGAATTTTTTTATTTAGAGATTAAAAAATAAAAACTCATAAAAAATTTACTAACATTATAAAAATTTTATTTTAAATGAATTATTACACTTATATAATATTAATTTTTAAATAGAATTATTTTTATATATGAAAAATAAAAATAAATTATTTTAAATTAAATTAACTTATTGCATGTTACAGCATAGTACGGAGGGCAAGTAATGACAAAAGAAGTTGGTAATAAATCGTTTTCGTAATCAATTTGTGGTAACTTGTAAGACACATTTAATACTGTTACTGTTGAAAAAGCTACACATTTAATGCTGTTAATTAGTGTTGAAAAAGCTAAAAATATTCTTTCACGCACGTGAGAAATTAACAAAGTTGGTTAGCTTCTTAGTTCTTTGGAACTCCTCCTATAAAATGAAGGAGAATATTTGGGATTTTGCAGAAGCAGTAATGACAGAAACAGCAGGTTTCTGCGCTTGTGCTCTGATTGCTTCAGTGGATATAGCTGCTGGTGTCCTTGGCCTCCTTGCAGATCAGATTCAAAGACACAAGGTATGTACATAATTCTCAAAGGACCGTCTTCCCTCCCATTGGCGCTCTCCTGCTCCTATTTCAACTGCAAACTAAATTAGCTGACAACTAAAACTAATTACTAAGAATCTGCAGGTAGGTGCAAGACTATACGAGGAAGAGAAGAAGACTAGTGTTGGATGTAGGGAGTGGAACGGGAGAAAGATGAAGCTTGGCGTTGCTGCTGCTACGTTGCTAGCTTTGGGGCACGTCTCCTCTAACTTGCTGGGAGCCTGTGTCTGCTGCATTTGCGGCACCCACAGACTGGAAAGCTCATCTCTCAACAGAAAATTTTACTTCGGTTGTCTTGTTCTTTCCTGGTATGTTTATTATTATTATGATTATGATTATTATTATTATTCCATGGAATATGCATGTTTCGATTTTGGTTTTGAAGGAGCTAGTTATAGGCTTCGTTCAAGAATAATGTGTTTAAGATTAACATTAATTAACTCAAACTCTACGTTACCATTAAATAATTTTTTTCGAAGTCTAGTGCTCAACATTAATATTGTTCTTAAACAGTGTAATGTTTCAAAATATACAAGACTGAATTGGTTTGTGTATAATAAGAAATACATAAAATTATTTATTTTTATATATAACAGTTATTTACGCAGATTGTACATTTATTAAAACATTGCACTTTTGCTGAGGTTAGGTAATGAAAAAGAATTCATAAAAAAGTAGTTACTTGCTAGGTAATTATTAGGAAATTTTTACATTAAATTGGTTCCAAATAAAAAAATAAAATAATATAAATTTTAAAAAATTAGAAGTGAACTTATTAGCAAATTCTTCTTCATGTTTTATTGTAAATCGGAAGCTATATTTTATTGAATTAAAATTTTGCACGACCTTAAAATGACAAAGGAGTAAATATACCATTCCTCTTAGATCAAGGGAATAATTTGCCTACTAAAGTTTTACCGCTGCAAATCTACTACTAATATTTTTGGAATAGATTATAGCCAACTCACTACAAGAGAAACGGATTGGAGTGATTGGCATGGGTGAACAACAATTAAAGAGGTCACTAAATCATCTGTCACCAATTCGGTCACAAAAAATAGGTTCAATTTACAATGGAAAAAGGGCCACCAACTGGCAATCAAAATAAATCGATTGCTAGGATCGATCGCCAACTGATTGTCCCTTTAGTCTTTTTCCCCAAAATCGTCACATTGGCAATCCGCAAAAAACAAGCCAGACCAATTAGCTTCACCTAAGTGCATGTACCTTATTAATTGTCATCCTTTCTTTTCTTTTCTTAATTATAAATTGTTCATCTCCTTACAAGAGTCTAACAAAATTAAATAAGGCACCATTTGATATCTTTTAACACAAGGAAGATACTGATCTCTTCTCCAAGAACCTCAAACTGGGTATTTATGAGGACTATCTTTTTCTTAGCTTGAACGCCTATGTTTCTCTCTTTTTTCTATTGTTTGTCTCTTATTTCTTTTGTTTGAAAGCCTTCATTTCTTTCTCATCCAGTCGAATATGAAAATTCACAATTATTATAAATCAATAGTAAAGAATGAAAGAAATGTTAAGAAGAAAATCATGAGAAATCTTGAGGATTTGATGAGATCGTTCATCACTAAGGAGGTTAGAGTTGCTCTTTTTCAAATGTAATCGACCAAATCCCCAAGGTCGAAGGTTTACCTCTTATTTTTTTTTTTCAAAAGTACTAACATATATTAAACAAGGAGGTTACCGAGTATGTTGTGTTCATTTTAAATAATGGAGTTGTTCGAGAAGAGCTAAATAATCCATGTATCGTGCTAATTCAGAAAGTAAACAACCCCAAGGCCATGACTAATTTCCAGCCTTTTAGCTTGTGTAATGTCCTTTACAAGATAATGTCAAAGGTACTAGCCAATCAGTTAAAGCCCATTCTACCTTGGATCATATTTGAAAACCAAAGTGCATTTATCTTAGGACGTTTTCTTACAAATAATGCTTTGGTGGCCCTGAAACTTTGTTAACATATCCACAAGACTGTACAGGGAGAGGGAGGTGCAATGGTTTTGAAGCTTAATATGACTAAGGTTTATTATAGGGTGGAATAGAGCTTCTTGATGGCTGCCATGCTTAAGTTGGGGTTCTTGGTGAGATGGATTAACCTAGTAATGAGTTGTGTGGAGTCTACACTGATTTTCAGTACTTATAAATGACTAAGCCTATGAGGTTTTCCATCCTTCCAGGGATCTAAGGCAGGGTGACCCTCTATCATCCTATATATTCTATTCTATGTAAAAGGGTTATGCTCTTTCCTTCATCATGTGAAGTTGAATTGTTTAATCAGTGGAGTGACCATCAGCAGGGTAAACCCAAGTATGTCTCACTTGCTTTTTGTGAATGATAGTATTTTGCTTATCAAGCTAAAGAAATGGTTGTAAGGCAATTGTTAGTGATTCTAGCACTTTAGGCGCATGCCTCAGGTTAGATGGTTAATATGTGAAAATCATCTGTTCTCCTTTACCCTTAGCTGCGGGCAAGATGTCAGGAAGTCTGTTACAAATTTATTAGGGACGTGCTCATGTCTGAAGAAGGATAGATATCTCAGGTTTCTTTGGCTTTTTGGGAGGAGAAAAACCACTCAATTTGACTCCTTAATTGAAAGGGTTAAAAAGAAATTGGCTAATTGGAAAGATTTCATCCTTTTTTTGGTTGGAAGGTGTTTGTTTATCAAGGCTGTAGTTTAGTCAATGGCCACCCATTTAATGAGTTGCCTATTGATCCCGAAGAAAATTTACAAAAAATTGCAATCCTTAGCAATGCAATTTTCTAGTCTTCTAACTTTAAAGGAAAGAAAATTGCTTGGTGTGCTTGGAGTTACGTGCATTTACCAAAATGCGAGGAAGGCCTAGGGTTCATGGATGTGGTGACATTTAATCTTGCCATGTTGGCTAAGCAAGCTTGGAGGTTGATGAGCAACCCACAAGGGCTAGTGTCCGGGGTTTTTAAGGGTAGGTACAATCTAGTATCCTCTTTTCTCCAAGCTCCAAAATCAGACAATAAATCCATTATTTACAAAGGCGTCCTCATGGATAGAGATATTGTTTGAAACAAGTCTATACTGGTGAGTTGGAAAATGTATGGACATCTCGGTATGGACAGATAATTGGTTACCAAGCCCAAACTCTAAACCCGTTATAGTACCAATCCCTTGCCCGAAATAGTGGAGAGTAACTGACCTTATCAATCACATGGTTATCCAGTGGAAGTATGAGGTGACTAATGCTTTGTTGTATCCTTTGGACGCGACAACTGTGAAAGCTATCTTATTGGTTTTAAGGTTCCATGAGGACGAGCCTACCTAGGGAATGAACGACAATTGATGGTTCTTTGTGAAATCGGCTTACTACTTGGGTTATGCATTCTTATACAACTGCAACCTACTGATTAAATCAGATTTTTAGAAGTGGCTTTGGAGCCTTAAGCTATCTCTTCATGTTCAACTTTTCTTCTGGCGTTTATGTGTGGAAGCTCTTATAACCAAAGACAACGTTCGAGCGAGGGGCATGGAGGTGCAGCAAAAGTGCTCGGTTTGTAGGGATCATGAGGAGTCAGTGGAGCACTTGCTGTTTTCTTGCCTATTTTCAGTTAAGGCATGTAGTCTTTTAGAGCTTGAACTACTTCATGTTTCATCATATTGGCAGGAAGATTTGAAAGCTTAGTTGGAGAGGAAGAAAGATCAAGCATTACTTATGGCTACCATCGGCTAGTTTGTATGGCATAATCATAATACTATAGTGCATGAATCCTTTAGCCAAAGCTAGGAGAAGGTAGCTCGCTCCATCAAAGGGTTGATTGAGCCTTAACAAAAACCACATACTCAGCATCAACTGACCATATTTGCGCTGAGTATAATAGGTGGTTTCCGCTAGTTGAGCACCTGTGTAGGATTAATATGGATGCAACATATCTCAGTCCCAAATAGTTTCTTTTAGGTTTGTTCTTTTAGTCATGTTAAGAGAACTTTAAATGAAGTTACCCATGTCTTGACTAGGAAAGGCCTCCGATCTAGGGAAAAAATAAATTGGGGCTCCTCTTTCCCTAATTAGTTGGTGGATGCATGCTTTGATTTTGTTAATGAAGCATTTTTTTTTTGTCAAAAAAAAAGTATGCTAGTTTGACATGAAAGGTTTTAGAAAACAATTTTTCAAAAATAATTAAACTATGCTTTCAGATTTTTTTTAAATGAGATAGTATAATGCCCATCAATTTATATACTCAAAATTTTGATGAAATTAAACATTCATGAACTAAAATTAGGCACCTATGAATAATACTATGTACCATTAAGTGCAAAAAAAAAACCAAGTACAAAATAGAATATTTTTAATTTTGTTTCATGTTTTTCTAGAACCAATATTATTTAATATTTAATACTTTATTAATTTATTACTTCAAAAAAATTTAATAATTTATTTATTCAATAATAAATTGAATTATATTTTTAAAAAATAGAATTTTTTATTAACCTTTTCCCCTTCCTAGCATCAAAAATAAAAAACAATAAAAACTCCAAAAAAATTTAAAAGATATTAGTTCTAAATAAATAAATAAAATTTATATAAAAAATATAATTCATATAATTATTAGATAAATATTAACTTTAAATGAAATTTATTATAAGTAAATTGAATAAAAAATACGCTTCCACTCCCATCAAATTTTTTGGTTAAAGAGTGCTACTATTAAGGGTGATCAAAATTTTGGTTCTAAATGAAATAACCAAATAATCATAAAATAATTTTCAGCTTTTGGCTGCCACTTTTAGGTGTATTTTCAGTTTTGGGTTGTTACCAAACACTGATATGCAAGTTCAATTTTTTTTTTCAATTTGCTTTAATTAATATTTAGTTAACCAAACAAACTATTTTTTTTCTACTAATATTTATATTTGAGATTTAAAATGAATTATGTATGTGATAAATGTTTGTTATGTATATATATGTGATGTTTGGATTTGAAATGGATTATAAATAATTATTATATAATTGAAATGTGTGTTTACATTGAAACATGTGATAGATGTTTGAGGTTGGAAAATATATGCACACAATTTTGCTATCCTAATTGAAAACCAAAAACTGAATTTTTTATTATTATTTCAAATTTTTCGCTTTTCACCTACATTTATATTTATTCAGTAACTAGTACACAAGACCGAAAGCGAAATAAATTTTAATGCCTGGCTCCAAAAGTGACCGACCTTTTCTTCTTTCACCAACAAACTGAGAATTGCAAATCTAAAAATCCTCAAATGATTCAAGTGCTGGCATAAAAAAATATCGTGAAATCATATCATACAAAACCGTGCACAAGTTTTTCTTACTCATGAATAAGGAACTAGACGTTTGATATAAAATTTATGAGAAGAAAAAGTCCAATAAACTTAAGCAATCTACTGACTTATTTCATGAAGAAGCAAACCCAAAGTTTCACTCTTTGGGCAAGCGACCAGGAAAATAAAAAACAAAAGCATGTGTCCCTCATTGTTTTAGAAAGGGGAAAAAGATCCCATCTCTAAGATAGTATTTACGAACAAACAAAATTGCACGATTAAAAAAAAGAAAAAAAGGTGAATGTAAATAATGTAATAAATTGTTTCTAATCGTGCCATTTTTTAAGATTTTGCCACGTTAGGCGGCATCACAAACCAGATTGAAAAAAAGATTCCTTTGAAAATGACGGGCGAATGCCAGTTTTTAATTAGGAAACCACCATGCAAGTGCAACCATCAGCATCAAGTGTCCTTTGATATGATATGACAGAAACTACCTTACCGTAAAATTTTCCACGACAAAACAGAGAATTAGTCCCCGGCTGTTTGATGGAGTGGCGAAGGAGACATTCGGGATTTCAGCTCCTACAGGCGCCACACATTTTTCCCTTATAATGTCCTGTAAATTTGTTCGGATATCTTTTAGATTTTAAATAAGTTGGCATTCTCCTTTATTTTTTAGGTACATTATCTTCTAACTTTCTACACTTGTAAAATTTTTCTGATTATAGAAAAGAAAAGGTATATATATAATTGAGTAATTTTTCCGAAAAACAGAAAAGGTAGAGAAGTATATATAATTGGTTACCTTTATCATATCATATCAAGGGAAACTTGATGCTGATTGCTGCACTTACAAGGTACGTTTATGTCTCATTGCAGGAAGAACTTATCCCTTTGTATCAAAATTAAGGAGCAAAAATAGTATTACATCCGTTTTTAATTTTCTTTTTGAAATATTTGAGTTTGATATGGAGATTAAAAAATGATATATTATTTTCACTTTTTTCATTCATCTTTTACACTTAATTATGAAAGACAGAAAAAAATAAATATTAGAATGATAATTTAAAGGATAATATAGTAAAGAAACTTACTAAATATAAAAATGTTAAAGAGATTTAAAACAACTAAAAATAATAAATATTGTAAAAAAAATTAGAGATATTGTGAGTAGCTTGTTCTTTCATACACAAAAATAGTAGTATTTGGCCCCATCTTAGGGAAAAGGTTGAGAACGATATAAAATTAGCAGTAACATTCATTTTCTGAAAAAAATGAAAGACAATTAAGTCTTGACAAAAAAAAAAAAGTAAAAGTAATGATTTATCTCAAAGTTCAAGAAAATTTTGATTTTCTCTTCTTCTTCTTTTTTTGTTTTTTTTTTTTTTTTTTTTGCACATGTTTATGCTAGGTTGTTCAATTTATACTTCCTTTCATGAGGTGTAATATTTGACAGGGTTGTAGCGGCTGCTGGGTTTCCCATTTTGTTGATGAGAGCGATAGAGAGCTCCAAGCTGGGAGGGTCGTGCAGAATCTTAGACGACCAACAACACTTTTTTTACATTCCCTTCATTGGTGGAGTATTCTGCTTCATGCATGGCATTTTCACTCTTTCATTCTATCTCTCTGCAGTTTTCACCTTTCGTCATGGGAGATCATCTCCACTGGTAAGACAACCATGACATATAAATCTAGATCAAAATGCTTGAAATTGGGGTTTCACTAGGAACTATTTTTGGTATCCCAAATCGTAGAATCGTATCGAATGTATATGGTATTTTCTTTTTCTAGGTCTCGAATGTTGTAACTCTTGGGTCTATGACTTATATTGTATATGGTTTTTGTACAGGTTGGTTGGGGTATTTGTAATTTTAGCACAAGCTTATTTTAACTTTAGTCAATTAACTATAAAATGATTTGTTTTTATTTTTACATTTTTTTTAGTCGGAACTTATTTTAATTAAAAGAAAATATTATGTAGCTAGCTGCAATAATCCATTGAAAATAAAATTTTTGTAATTTTATTAAAATTTTATGAATTTTTCTAGTTTAAGGCATTAAAAAAAGAAAAATTCATAAAAATTTGAAAATATTTTGAAATTTTACTTTCAAATTGACTATTGTATCTACATAATATTGGCTTTTAAATGAAATTAATTTTAAGAAAAAAAAAGATGTAAAAGTAAAAATAAGTCAGTTGACTTAAGTTAAAATGAATTGGCGCTTCAAGAAGTTTTAGTATTGGATTTTGGGTTCTGAGAGTTAGATCGAGGTAGGTTTCTATATTTGTTAGGAGTTTGTTATGATGTTAGATCGAGGTAGGTTTCTAGTGTCTTCCTGAAACTAGATGTTTTGTACCATATTTTATTGTTAATATTATTTTTCTTTGCCGTTCATAAAAATCATATCGAATGATATATGGGATTTTATAATGGAGAAAATTTAATTATGTTGGTGTTTAAGTGTGAGAAGTTAGGAAGTGTGGGGTTGTTAGGAGAAAATGCTGTAATTAGATAAGACAGTTTTATGTTTTGTTTAATTTTGATTTTGATTGTGTAAGGGCCCAAATATGACAAGGGAAAAAGATTGACGCTCGCAAGGAGGAGAAGTGTTTTGGCGTTTTTGAGCCTGGCCGACCTTGTTTCGTTTATTTTAATCATGATGTCAGTAGCAAATTAATAATTTAAGAGAGAAATAACAGAACTTAGTGATAAATGTAAACACCAGGAAGTCTAATTCTTGATAGAAATAGACTAAAAAAATTTTAGAAACTCAGGATTCATGCATTAGAACCTAGAAATTATAGGAGTGATTAAGAACAAATCCTATGATTAAGAAATTATAACAGCCATTAGAAGTGGCCATTTGAAAAACATGATCATTTTTTACTAGTGAATATAGAGCTGAAAACAAGCCGAGCCAAGTAGAGTAATATGATAATTATATTCGGCTTGAAATATCTATCAAACTTAATATTTTGCTTATGTTTTGATTGAAAATAATTTGAACAAGTCATGAATAGGTTTTTAACCAATCGAGCTCGAGTTATTCACTTAAATTAAGGGAATAAAATAAAATTGCAATGAGTAATAAATCAATCGAGTTTTATTTAAATTGTATATCAAACTTGAAATTTTGTTTAAACTTTACTTGGAAGTAGTTTGAATGAGTAAAAAACGAGCTTTAAATATCAAGCCGAACTCGAATCAAGTGTAAGCTATTTGTTCTTTTTTCACTCCTAAACATAGTTACATTTTGATCACCCCATACATGTGTTTATAACTCCCAAACTTGGTTGAATCGGATGATCTGGCCCTTACAACTCAGTCAAATTTCCCTCTTACGTCTTAACCCATAAAAAGGGCATGCGTTACGCCCAAAAGGATGAACAATGGAATTAAAGTTGCATAATTTGCACGTAGCACCCTTTTTCTTCATATATTTCATAATAATCTCAGTGCTTTGAAAACCAATCATATCTAATCGTAAATGGCGTTCATTAAAACCCCTAGTAAAGAAATTTTACAAGGTAGTCACTAAAAGGAAGCCCGCCATGGAACGAAGCATGTGTATGGAAGATGAGCAGAAAACAAAGTAGAAGGCAGTAATTTATCAGTAAACACAAAAAGTGAAGGCGAAAGCAGATCAGAAGAAAGAGACGACGTAACGAAACATGAGGTAGAAGTGGGCCAAAAATATGGGCTATCTCTGTTAAACTAAAGGGCTACTCTATGGGCTAGATGGAAAGAAGCCCAAAATGTGTGAATGCTCCGTTTGAAATTGGCTGACGTTTTGACCTTTTTACACACTTTGAGGAGATCATATTATTTAATCCACTTGCAGACAAAAAAAAATGGATAAATAGTGAGGAACGGTGTAAAAACAATACTATTCATCACCGTTTATAATTTATTGTTTCTGCAAACGGATTAAAAAATATGACCTCCTAAAAGGTTAAAACTGCGTAGAAAAATCAAACGATCAAATATTTTGGAATAAAGAAAAAAAATTCGGTTTATTTGGGTACCCATTAATCAACTAGGCCTAATGAATTAAAACCGATTTATAAGTTATAACTTCTTGGTTTCGACTGAATAGGCCGATTGAAAAATCGGAGTCCATTCTGTTTTTTCAGTTTATTCTGATTTAACCAAATGCTGATCACAATTTGTTTTCTTGTAACTTTAAACGCTTGCCAAATTTGATTTTATTTTTCAGTTACGTCTAAATCCATTTTGTACAATCAAACTAGAGTTTTAACTATAAACGTGGGGTGTTTACACACCAATGAACAGAGGTTATAATGGCATCAACTGTGTCTATTACCAGTTACAAAACATGAAAGGAAAGCGTGCAAATTAAGGGATTATTTCCCCAAATCATACAAATCTCTCGGGATTGTAGAATGCATGAAGAAATATTGTGATTGTATGAAAGTCTTTTGGGATATGGGTTTGATTTTGGTATTTTGGTCAAGGAAAATTGATTTTGATGTCACTGTATGGATTTTTCTTTTTTTGGTGTTTGGGTGTGAGATTCCTCTTATGATGCTATTGGATGAAAGTGTGTAGTATAAATTAGTTAGTAGATTATTTTTGTTTGTTGTGAATATACGTATCAATGTGAGGATTGTTAGTTTGAAACTGTGAATCAAGAGTTAGTTACGGTGGTTATGTTTGTATTTTTGTTAAAATCATTTTTTAAAATTTCACTTTGATGTTTGCCTATGCTGATTTAGTATGAAAATAAAGGTGTAGAGCACGAAATAGGGTTGCATAGGTGTGGTGGTCTGATTTGTAGGACTAACCTATGGTTTTATTATGTGAATGTTTGTGATAGTTATAAGAACATAATTGATATGCATTAGTATGTTTTTGATTTACACTTGTATAGTTTTGTACTATGTAATAAAATTGGATTACATAAGTATTGTGGTTGGATGTATAGGTACAAAATTCGTATGCATAGGTACAAAACTGATATGCCATAGTATGGTTCTGATTGTGACATATGGTCTTTATTATGTTAATGTATGTGATGGTTATATGTATGGGACTGGTCTGGTATACATATGTACAGAACTAATATATGTTAGCATGTTTCGTATTGTAGTCTATGTTATCTATTATGTGCATGTTTGTGATTGTCACAGGTGCACAACTAATATCCATATGTACATAGCTGATATGCATTAGTACGATTCTCATTGTAGCCTATGTGCATATTTGTGATGGTTATAGGCATAGAGTTAAATACCGTAGTGTACCGCTTGCTGTGAGTAAGTGATATGCAATATAAATATTTTTACAGTTTGTTATTTTATCGCGTGTTATATTGTGATATTTCGCATAACGCTCACTTTTTGTATACATTTTTTGTCTGAAAAATGCGGTATACTGTAAATATCATGAAGTACGCACCGCGGTATTTTATTTTTTACAGATGAATGTGAGATATTTTTTTTTGTCATTTTATATCAAAATATTATAAATATATAAAATATTAAAATATAATTAATACACATATTATAAAATAAATATTTACTTTTATTCCTTTGGTTACTTTTCTTAGTTAACATAAAAATTTAATGGTTACTTTGAGCCACTTAGGAACTTAATGTGGTATTAAAAAAATATATTATTATTATTATTAAAGAATTAAATTTTCTCTTATATCAAAAAATTAGTTTCTTTCTTAGTATTATTTATTTTGCTCTATACATATAGCATTTTTTATGTTTTTTGTATTAAAAAATATCTTCTAACATATATATTTTATTTATATCTGACAAATTATGATGAAAAAAATTAGAATATATATAAAATGTGTAAAAAAAATTATTGAATTTATGTCATCTTAAAATAATATTCTATCATTTAATTTTTTTAAACTGTAACAGTATATAGCACGGTATACCATACAGTATACTTTAAAATTTTGAGGTGCGGTATACGTAGCGGTAATGATATTTAACACCTTGGTTATAGGTACATAACCGATATGCATTATTAACATGGTTCTTGTTAACACTTGTTCAGAGTATGGAGGAATGCCAATTGGGGACTTGATTATAAGTTCTTATCAAGAGAAATGTGATGATACAACTAGTTTTAATTGGTAAGAAAACAGAGCTTGAAGACAATTTACAAATGCAATTGAGTTCCCAATGTATGAAATTGATATGATTTGAATGAAATTAAGATCATATTGTATAAAACTGGTTACTTATTGTACAAAACTAAGATTATACTAAAAAGTATAGAGTTCTTACTATGTAAAACTAGGTTCCTCTTTTATAAAATTGAGTTCTGATTGTATGAAGCTAAGTTGTAATTGTACTAAACTGGGTTCTTGATAAATCAAAATAAGTTTCTATTTTACGAAATTGATATAATGATCTACCAAATTGAATGTTTATTATAAGAAAAAAAAGATACATTAAACAACCATATATGCTAGTTACCGTATTTAGTGTTCTAAAAAAAAGTTATGTGATTCAAAAAAAGAATGAATGAAAAACATGTGAAGAAGTTTGAAACGCCAAAAAAATTATAAAGAAAAGATTCCTTGTGATAATTACCATAACTGAAAATTATTAAAAAGGAATTTGAAAAATAAACACAAAATCATCTAGCTATCTTAAAATCTATTACGTTCATATTAGTTGTAAAAAAAAAACCGAAACTAAACGGAAAGCATAACGCTGGTGAATGGGGAGTAGATGTGCTGGGAACATCTAGAAATTTATATGTTAACAATGTTATTGTTGCCTCTGAATTATGACTAAGATAAACTCACTCTTTGAACTACGAAAAATGGGACACATTGCCCCCTAACTTACTGATTCAGTCAATGGTTAAATGGGCAAAATGGTAAAACGGCCCATTTGAAAGTGCAAACCGCCCTAGTTTTCGTAATTCGAAGGGTAAACTGATATAATTCATAGTTATGGGCAAGATGCCTAAGTCAATTAAGTCCTGGACGAAAAATGAATTTAGGCCCTTGAATTATTCTCTTTTCATTGAAACTCATCAAACTTTTTAATTTCTTTTAGTTCTGTCCATATTATAACTATATTTCTAAAGATGAACTTAAAATTACCGATGAATAGTAATAGATTTTTTTAGCCAAATTTAGCCCGCTTTTATAACTATATTTCTAAAGATGAACTTAAATTTATTGTAGATGAATAAAAATACGTTTTTTGGCCAAATTCAGCCCACTTGGCTATTAGACCCCCTTCTTTGCACAAAAGTATGCCAGTTTTTTTTGCATTTTCCTTGGTGACGGACGATCCTTGTTCTTGATCCTAGAATATTTGTTTGCATCCCTTTTGGCCCTTGTCCTTTTCTATCTCATGATCATGCCTCAACTTTGGAGTTGAGACAAAATGATGAAAATGACAGGATTAGCAAATCTGAAAAATTTGGTACTACTGCAGGAGACCAAAATTGCAGGGGCTAAAAGCATATTTTTCAATTATATTACGAAAAAGGTTCTCCATCTTTCTATGATGCCACACTTTTCAAAGTACGAAACCATCATAGTATTTTTTAGATGAAGTGTGTTCGAACATGCTTCCATTAATCTATGCAGTGATCACAAACATAAACCATTAATGTGGCACCATAAACATTGCTTAACACTAATTGTGAAGTTAAATAATGCCTTTTTTGGGCTTTCAACATAGAGGAGGTATAGAGTGACCCAGGAAAGTAGTTGGCAAAAAAAAAAAAAAAAATTAAAGGAGCCATTGGGTTAGCATTATTTGTGAACAGTATTGCTATTTTTTTTTTGCTTGATCTCTATTTTTTCAGTTATATATCTTTTTCATTTTAGTTCTAAATTCTATATGTATGTCTTTTTGGTCCTTTTTCTCCTTTTTATTTTTTCCCTTCATTAAGTCATTGTTAAACTTAATACCTATATTTTTTCTATTTGCTTTATTGATCTTGAACTCAATTAATGCCAATGCTTAAATATCACTTTTTTCAGAAATTTATTTAAATTTTCTAAGGGAAACCTTTGGTCGCTATCTTTTGAGACAATTTATTTCTATCATATTTTTTTGGGTAAAATTTAAATTTGGTTTTTTAACTATTCGATTTGTCCTAAAATGATCCCATAACTCCAAACGTGACCATTGACATCCCTTAACTCAAGCATCTTGTTCAATTTGAGTTTCATCCATCAATTGAGCCATTCTTTTAGATGGAACTTGTTTACATGGCACATATAATACCACGTGGCTTCCACTTAAACTAAAATGGGTGACTATTTTGCACAAAAATGAAAAATTAAACCCAAACTCATACAAACACAAAATCTAGAGACTTAAAACATGGATTAGCCCCAATTGTCAACATTGAAGATGGAGGAGATTAACCCCGAGCAGACGGCTGTGTTGGCTTTGAGGGTGGCAGGGACAACTGGAGACAATGAACAGAGATGGAGACGGACTGGATGGAGGCGGAAGGCTGGAGACCGTGGTGAAGGCAGTCAACTAGAGGAGGAAATCGAAGATGGAAATGGAAATCGACAGAGGAGGAAATCGAACAGAGGAAATCTGGGTGTAACTGAAATCGAAGGCCAGTGCGATTCTTTATGCCTCTTTTCGTCGATTTTCATAGCCGTTCAATGGAGCTGCTGGCCAATTCTACAAAGTGGGCCTATTCTACGGTGCTTTCACTAAAGTAAGCCTAGACCATTGCTAGCGGGCTGAATTGCTAGCTTGCCGACGTGCTCGAATCCCTAGCCCTGCCTCTCGAATCCTAAATCTACAACATTTTCTCCATCCAGAGTCACTAAGGTGGTTCCAAATTTCGATGAACGTGGCAATAAGAAGGTTTACTGAAAGGGAATGAAGAAGCAAAAGGCTTCTTCAAATTAGCAGCCCTTGTTAGGCTAGTCACACGAACTGTCACCGAACTTGTTGATGCCATTTCAGATCCAATGGGGTGAAGGAGAATCGAAAAATTGGAAAAGATTTGGGGAAGATTTTGAAGGAGATTTGGAGAATCGGAAAATCAGAGAAGAATGAAAGAGGCATGAAGGAGAAGGGTGAGAGGAAGTTTATCGGCTTGAAGAAGAGGGGCGATCAAAATGGAGAGGGTCTCACCGGCAGCAGAGGTCAAGAGCGTTGAGTGAAGCAGCAATGGTCTGTGGGGCCGCAAAGGAAAGTTGCCAACACGAAGAAGATTGGGGAAGATTGAATTAATTAACCTTTTAAGTCAGGTTGCCAATGTGCCATTGTGGGACCAACCAAAGGGTTTTAATTGCCAAGTATGTATTTTTCGTTAGGAAAAACAGCCAAACTAACTAGAGGGACTCAAATTGGACTCAATATGAGAGTTAGAGGACCTCAATAGCCATTTTTAGAGTTAAAGGATTATTTTAAGACAAACCATATAGATAAGGGACCAAATATGAATTTTACCTTTTTTTAACACTTTCATGGGAGAGTTTTTTTGCATCAATGATTAAACTCATTTTAAATTACTACAACTCTAAATTGGACTTTATTATTTAATGATTATTTTGCTATATTTACATCAAATAACACAATAAATTGGACTTTTGCAATGCATGAGTCAAAAGAAAACTCGTTTGATTATATAGTTAATTTTGTTTTTCATCGATTGAAATTTCTATTCCATTTAAATGAGTTGCAGTTTTTTTTTTTTTTTTGTGTCTTTTGCTAATATTTTTGTTGAGATTTTCTCTTTTCGATCTCCCTGATATCTTTGCCATGAGCGATAGGGATTAATCCTCGAGATATAGTTAGACATTAGAAGTGGAGACCTCTCCCAACATAGCACTTTTCGTTCACAACTCCCAAAATTTGAACTCTAAAAATGTTGCTTTATTGGCCCAAGTCATTCGCACAAGTCATTTGCACTTGAACAACTCGTGTTGGTTTTTCATCGAGATTTTGTTTCTCTACTTTGAAGCTTGTTTCATTTTACATGGAGCGTTATTTTTGTTTCATTCTTTTCACTTTTTCACCTTATTTTTTTTTCGTCCCATGCGCTTGATTTTTGTCTCTTTTTTATCAATCGATAAAAAAATTATTATTAATTTTATTATTTAATTATAAAAAAATTCACTGGATAAATTGCTTCAATAATCTCTAATTTCTTTTTCTGGCCAGAAAAAGAATTTGTTTTATTTATCAAAAAAAGAAAAAAAGAATTATAACAGTTTTCAAATTTCAATAATGTTAAAATTATTTACTAACTAAAATTTAATTTTTAAATAAAAACAAAATAACATCAATATTTATGTTAAAGTATATGTATTAATTATATTTTATTATTTTATACATTTATGTATATGGTAAATTGATGTAAAATAAAAAAAAAATCTCTAACCCATGTACGGTATACCGATAGCTCAAGTGAAGTAAGAACAATTTTAATCTTTTGATGAATCGAGAAAGCAGAGTGTTGGATTTGTTCTAAAGAAAACTTTAATTTTGATGATGACAAGTGTTGTGTGTTAATATTTTTAATCTCACTTTTTTGGTCAAAATAAGGTTAATTGAACTTATGCTTAATTTCCAAGTGTGTCAAGTGATTATCTAAAAAAATATGTTTTAGGAGTATTGAGGAAAAATTGTCTTTGAAAAGAAATTAGTAGGTTATTAACTTAGGTTAATGTTTGAATCAAGTTTTGATATCCAAATGACAAGTGTTTTGGAGTTATTTCAAGTTTAATCCATTAAAGTCACAGTTTAACAGGTATTTGTTTCACCTAAGTTTAACTTGCTCCCAAGTTTACACTTTAATACGTTAAACTGGTTTAATCCGAAGTTTGAGTTTCCTGTTACTTTTAAAAAAGCTTCAGTTGACGCATTAAAACTCTGTTTTAACCTGTTAAATTGAAGTCTGAAGGCTTGCGTTAAAATGCTTCAAGTGGCGCGTTTTAAGTCAAAGATTCAAATGGCACTCGGACAAATCAGAAGGTGCCACTTGTACATCCCTGCAGCACATTAAATGCATTATCTCCAGCTGCTTTTAAACGTTGAAGGGAGAAGTCGAGTTTAGTTAAACTCGAAACTTAATGTGAAGTCTGGAACTTGCACAAAAAACAGAGTAACGGTTACTAGAATTTCAGGAACTTTTCCAAACTTCTCCAGCATGTTTCAACGTCTATTTGGCTCCAAAATGAGTATAAAAATATGGAGAAACACTTTGAAAATAACTCTTGACAACTAGAAAAGAGAATCCATAATCAAAGAGCTCAAATTTGATATTTGTCAAGAACTTGTGCTTTCACTTGTTTATCTAACTTTGAGAGCATCTATTGTTCTTACCACTCTGTAACCTTGTAAACACCATTTGGTGAGATTGAGTTTGTGAGGTTTCTAGTTAGCCTATAGAAAAACTAGTGAGGAAAAGGGTGTTGGTGAGGTTTCTAGTTAGCTTTTAGGAAAACTAGTGAGTGGTTGTGGTAGAGAAAACTACCAAAGGAGTATGTACTCTTATGATTTATAGTGAAAAAGAAAACTATCAAGTGGTGAACTTGAGAAAAGGAGTAGACTCTCAAGAGGAGAGACTGAACCTCTATAAATCCTTGTGTGCAAGCTTATCTCCCTTTACTTGCTTGATTATTGCTTGGTGATTTGTCTTCATTCATTGATTGAAGTTGTTTGTTTTCAAAAACACTTCAAAACAAGTTTTCAAAGCAAAATTTAGGATTATTGTGGTAGTATTTTCTGGATAGAATAAGCTTATTTGATCTCATTGAATTGCATTTTGGTTCAAGAGATTAAAAGCTCATTTTCGGTGATTTTTGGATTCAACCAATTCACTCCCCTTCTTGGTTGCATTTGGGCCAACACAGAGGAAGAAAACACAGAGAAATGATTCTTTGAATTCTAATAATGTTTTGGTTGCTTTTAAGGAGTTTGGTTAGTGTCGAGTAGATAAGTTTGAATCACTAGAAAAATAAAATAAAACAAATTGGAGTTTGTGTTATCCAAATAGCCCCTAAATTGATTTTTTGTGGGCACATTTTTCATTATGTGCCTTGGTAGCTCATAGAGTGATAAGATTGAACATTTAACAAATCACTTCATCACTTGTAACAGGCTTTCAACTCATAGCCTTACTCAACTCTAAAACTCAATATCTTATAGTCCTTTATGCTCAATTATTCCAACTAGATCAATTTAGCATTATAATTTTTTTGAGATGTGTATCCATCTTAAAGAAAAATAGAAGTTTTAGTTTCTAAAATAATGAGGTTTCCTTGCATGAAGCTGGAAAAGACCATCCATCAACGGCGATGAACATTGGCACAGGGACTAGGCGGCATGTAACTATTGCAACAATTTACACTACAAGGTAAAAGCAAAAAAGTGACTGACATTTTTAGTCTCCTTTCAGTAGCTCAATCTTTGAGTTTTTTTTAATATTAATTGATAGATATAAATTTAAATAAAATTAATTATTCTAATTATTATAATTAGTTTGATAATTTTAGGTTTTTGCTTAAAGAAGGGAAGTGTCGGGTTGAAACTTCATTTTTTCTGTAGATGGTTTTGTCATGCCGAAACTATTTGAATTAGTTATCAGCAAAGAAGAGAAAGAGTTAGAGAGGAGAAATTGAAGTTGAAAATCAAAACCGAGGATATGGAGTCAAAGCATGAGGTAGAGAAAATTGAGTTTCAGATGAAGTTGAAGATGAACACCCAATTCATTTTAACTTTAGTTAATTGACTATAAAATGACTTATTTTTTATTTTTACATATTTTTTACTTGAAATTAATTTTAATTAAAATTTAATATTATTTAGATGCAATAATTAATTGAAAATATAATTTTTATAATCTTACTAAATTTTTATGAATTTTTCTAGTTTCCAACCTTAAAAAAGAAAAAATCATAAAAATTTAACAACATCTTAAAAATTTACTTTCAAATTAATTATTATATTTACATAATATTAGCTTTCAAATAAAATTAATTTCAGATAAAAAAATATAAAAATAAAAAAAAATTAATTAACTTTAAATAAAACGAATTGACCAATAACAGTAAGGGAAGAGAAGCCAGATTTGAAGGAGAGCAAGAAAAATAAAACCCCACTTGTGACCTTGGTCACCCACGATCCTGAGTTGTTATTGCTGTCTTGTTGCCCTTTGTAATCCCTCTCTCTCTCTCTCTCTCTCTTTCTATTTTTTTTTTCTGGCAATTTTGTGTGCTTGATGTCGACTAGATGCACTATTTCATTAGGGGTTTCTCCTACTCTTTGCACGAGGTGATTTTTTTATAGCTTTTTATGATACTCCTCCGTTTTATATTTTTTGCATTATTTATTTTTTTGTAATTAGTTTATAATTTTTTTTAATATTTAGTATATAAAGGAACAATTTTTATATAAAAATGATAAATCAAGAAATATAGTTTCTAAATATATATTTTTTTAATTTTTTTTAATAAATATTAATATGAATAAATTCAAATCAAACTATATAAAAAAGTTAAATGATGCAAAAAATATGGGATAGAGGGAGTATTTACTTTTACAGATTTAAACTTGCCACACCCACTTGTAAGTTTGAATTATTCTTGATAAAACTTGGGCTTCTCAGTTTGTTTCATAATGGTTGATTATATGTTGTTCGTAGTTACTATTGTATCCTCAATTGATCTACGTTTTGTTTTGGACAGTAATTTTTGAGAAATCTTTCACCAAATGTCCTACCTTGAGGTGCTCAACATTCAATTAATCGGAAGTTTCTGTATAATTCTTGGTCCCTTGCCTAGTAAACTTGGAGTGCTACAACTGCTGAAAGATGTGGCTTTTTTTTTTCTTCAGGTTTATTGTGGTTTCTATTAAGCTTGGTTATTTCGGTTTCGGTTTTAATTGGTTTTTCTAACTATTCTGATTAATTTGGTTTCTTATGGTAAAAAATTGGAAATAGATTTAACTGATTAATTCAGTTCGGTCCAAACAAAAATAACGAAATGCCCACCTCAAGTGGTATGATTGCATAAAAAAAAAAGTGAATGGTAAAATCTTCCCTTCAGAGCAAACATTAAGGGTAAATTTATCCATTTTCCCGAGCGCATAGCCAGTGTATTGAAGGCAGACACGCACTGTATACCTACCCCTGAAAAGCTAGCTGATTGATAGATCGAGACCGTACAGTTGTTACTCAATCCAACGGTAAACATCAGTGATCCGCGTGAACTCCTCCTATTGGTTTTCGTGGGCCGTTCCACACTATTTAAGCCAAACGACCGATTCTTTCCCATTCTCAAGCTTACTTTCCCTGTTCTCGCGAAGCCGAGTTGTTTCTTCCGTCGCTCTAGCCATCTCCTCTTTCGTTATTCCCAGAGCTTATTCGATGGCCGGTAGGGGCAAGACTCTCGGTTCCGGCGCTTCCAAGAAGGCGATGTCTCGGAGCAGCAAGGCCGGCCTCCAGTTTCCAGTCGGTCGTATCGCTCGTTTCCTCAAAGCTGGAAAATACGCCGAGCGGGTTGGTGCCGGTGCTCCGGTCTATCTCGCGGCAGTTCTCGAGTATCTAGCTGCTGAGGTGCGATTGATTTTTGCTCTTCTGGGTTTAGTCGATTGAATTTGACGAGTAATTGATGCAGGGGTGATTTTGATGAGATTTGGCTTTCGGGAAATTCTAGGGTTTCAAATTTATTTGATCGAGAAATTTAGCTGATTCCTCAATTTTTTTGGTTGCCACGTTAATTTGCTTTGAGTTTCGGAAGTCAATTTTGGATCATAGCACTTGCTTTTGAAATCTAGGGTTCGTAATTTGTTCATCTTTTCATCGGTTACTCGCAGAAAGTTTGAAGCTTTTTGTTCTTTCTGGGCATTCCATTTCAATATCGTTTCTTAGTGGATAGTTTTGTTCGTTTTGGATCTGGCTGCCTTTCCCCTAATTCAATTGGGCTCCATTTTATCTTAAATTATGGTTCTTCTCGAATGAAACATGGGAGTTTATTTCCAATTTGGATGTTTAAGTAACTGGATTACGTGATTCAATTAGTTAGTTAGTTTTTTAGTTCTAAAAAAGTTCTGATTTTGCTAACTGGGTCTTGTTTTTTGTCGCCCAGGTTCTTGAACTAGCTGGGAACGCAGCTCGTGACAACAAGAAGACGCGCATTGTTCCACGCCATATCCAGCTGGCAGTGAGGAATGATGAGGAGCTGAGCAAGCTCCTCGGAGATGTTACGATTGCCAACGGCGGTGTGATGCCCAACATCCACAATCTTCTCCTCCCGAAGAAGACTGGCACCTCCAAGGCTGCCGGTGATGAGGACTAAATGGATTCCCATGGAGGTCCATCTGATCTTCTTCGCGTTCATGTGCTTTTAGATTCTAGTAACATCAGTTATTTGTTGGGCTTCGTTTGAGTAGGTTTTAGTGATTTTTGTTTCCATGTTTGTGGAGATGTAGTATTAGTATCTAGGATATTGAATGATGTGAATATTATCATCTTCCACTCGCTGAATGAGATAGGGTTTATTGAACAAGTTTTTTATCCGTTTTGGTTTCCATTGTTGAGGGCCAAAGTGAAGTTATTGATAATTTGATAAACTAAAGCCGATGTGATTTGGGCAAATGTTGTGTGCCTGAAGCACTTGGTGGTTGCTGGGACCTGAATAGAAGTTCAACCTGGGCTTAAAGTGGCAGCCTTTCTTGCAAGTGCAAGCCTTGCTGCTTGCCAATCTATTGCAGTCTAACTTAGCCACCGTCAATTTGTGATGTGCTCTTTGCGAAGAGCCTTTGAGGTTCAAGGCGTCGGGCCTTCACAGTACTCTTTCCTGCATGTGAGGTGGGGTTGTTAAGTTTGAAAAGTGAAGTTTAATAACCATAGTTGTGATGACCGATGAATAATCAAGTAACTGGTATACTGAGTTTCTTCTTGCATGATCTGGCTTGGTACGGTCAACTGTTAATTTTTAGCGTGGCAATGTGCATCCTTGGAAATTAGTTACTCGGCGCAAGTCCTTTTGGATGCGCGCCAAATGAAGTGAACTCGATTGTACAAATGTTATTGAGCTAATAAAATAAAAAGTTTTTGTACTGGATTGGGGGCCGATTTTATCCAGAAGCGGCAATCTGTAAGAATAGAACTCTTTTCATCTCATTAATGTTGTTTCATTTGGTTTGTTGCGAAGATTAAAAAGGTAGGAAAAAGTTTATATATTGTTTCTGTTGTCTTTGAACTTTTTGCTCATTGATCAAGAAGGTTGAAAAACTGAGATTAAAATAATAATATGAAGGGTACTATAGTAAAATAAATTACTAATAAAGAAATGTTGTAAAAATTTAAGATGACTTAAAAAATGAAATGAAGCAAAGATTACTAGGACGGATGGACTAGTAATATTTTTATAATGTCGTCTTTGTAGATGCACTCACTGCCCTTAGAATGGCGAGAAGTTCAGCCTAAAAAATAGAGGCAAAGTTGGATAAAAGTTGCCCTTCTGTTAGTTTCGGATTAGCATTAATTTCCATTCAGAGCCCATGTTACAGTACCTAGACCTGATGACCGACTCTGAGCATCAACAATGATAAAGAATTGTGGTGAACCTAAATGATCTAGTAATTGGGTTGAGTGGAGTCCCAAATTAACCACTTTTAGCAGCATTAATTGTCTTAATAAAGGGCTTTTGAAGCCAATGGTGGCTAGACCTTAGATTCAGTCCAGATGCAATCAGGGTACATTTTGCCTTTTGGATATGTTTGTTAAAGTCTTGATCCAGATTTTGATAGATCTGGCCTGTTTGGCATTAACGTCAGCGATTAGCGTTAGAGTTTTAAAAAAGCTATCAAATAGTAGCTTGTAGCTTTTAACTTCAGCGTTTTCATCTTAACCGTTAAATAATTTATCCAAAACTCTAACGCTGATGACAAAAGCTATTCCCAAACAGGACTAGATAGTACCTTATTCTGATAGTAACGTCAATGGTTCACTTGGGAAAAATAAAGATCAGTGGTCATACTGAGCAAAACTGAAAAATTTAATGGTTTTTTCTTCATACTTTCCACTTTTTATAAAGAATATTTTTTAATCGTTCGTTTGGCCGGATTTTTTTGATCAATTTTTATAGTTAAAATCCCCTTATAATCACCCCATAATCCCCCTAAGAACACGGTGCCTTGAATCTAATTTCTCTGTCATACAAAACAAATCCAGATTAAAAAAAATATTATTATTAATTGGAAGCAGGAAAAAAATAGAAGAAAAATAAAAAAGCAAAACGGAGGAGCAGTTTTCCGGTTGGTCATTTGCGATTTGTAGAATATTGAAAATATTCATGTCTCAATTTCAATCTCATTTTCTTTTCCCAGTAAACGTTTCCATGCATTAACGTCCTGCGTTCTCTACTCTACGAATTCAATCTCCTCGTAATCAAGAATCTTTTATTTTCCCTGCAAATTTGAAGAAGCGGTTAAAAGCTTCAACCTTTCTACGCGAATTCTACTTCTTCTTCTGCTGCTTCTCAGCACTGGTTTTATTATTGGGTTCCTGCCAGAAATTCAAATTATTTGATTTTCTGGGCATTGTCAGGAAAGATGTTTCTGGATTCTCTTTGGTCTATCGAATTAGAATTCCAAGTTTTGACGTTCCATCAATGTTTTTAAAATCCACATTGCAGAATTCTGCAGATAGTTGTTCTTGATTGATTTGTCATTTTTCTGGGTTCTTCCCGTTGGCGCAAAATGTTATGAACTGGAGCTCTCAATTCGACTTCCATGGCTTCCTTCGTTTAATGTTCCATCATTGGGTTGGGGATATAGCATTTATGAAATGAGAAGGCCTTCATATGCTTCTGAAGGTGACAAGAGGACAAATGGGTGTTATAGGAACAAGTTGCTTCCTTCTTTTGGTGACTCTGCTCTGTGTATCTTCTGTTGGCAGCAATGATAACAGGCAGCTGTGGAAGGAAAAGTTTCTGAACCAGTTGGTCGATCCGAGAACCGGGGAGATCAGCGAAGATATGGTAAATGATCCATGCTTCTACGCAAAACTTCTGAACCAATTTGCTAGTGCCTTGTTTTAGTTTGACTTCTGTGTGTTGATGTATTTGAAATGGAGCTCTTTGTTTCTTGTGGTTGCTTGCTTACATTGAAGAGTTTTCATTTATTTTGCCTGTTGGCATTAGCTTAATGGAAGAATGCTTTAGATTGGTTGGAGAAGAGATGATATAAATTGCCTGCTAAAACATATGAAAGTTTTAGGAAACAAAGATGTTAGTTTTTGTTTAAAGGTTGGTTTTAGAAAACAAAGATGGTGGCTTTTGTTTAAAGGTTGGACTTGTTATTGTTTAGCACATAAGATCTCATTCTGACGAAAGTAGAAAGCACTTCTTGAACTGAAAAATATCTTCAAATGATACAGTTGAATTTCTGCTCTACTACAGAGCTAAGGCATTTCATTGTTCTACTTGGTGAACAATGCTCAGGAACTTGATCTGTTGCTTGAACATGGGCAGCAAATTTCTCTGCTCATGCTTGTGTTAAGGCATACCTGTTCACTTATATTTTTAACCAATTTTCTATCTTGCAGGTAGAACTTTTATGGATAAGCTGCAAGCAATATTCAGATAATTTGAATGAAAATTTTGAAGATCTCAAGCATTGCTTTCCTGATGCAAAACATGTTAATGTCAATAGTGCTGATAAAAAGTGCTGCTCTTTTGCAAAAGAAGACATTCACAGACTAATAAGAGCACTTCATCCCGATTTCCAGGACTCTCTTTTGGATTGCCTAGAGAAGAATGATCTGTCGTTTTGTTTGCATGGAGAAGATAGTGGACCTAGGTGGTGCATCAAATATTTCAAGTCGTTGCTTCCCCACCATGGTATTTGTAGAAGAAAATTGGCATTTCGGACAAGGAGTGTGGTGGAAACACCAACCTTGAGCCCTGCCCTAAGCTCTAACCTTGCTGTTGAACCATCTACTTCCAATGCAATGCCACACCCTGCCCAGGCACATTTGCACCATCACTCAGATGCCACCCCAGTATATCCCCTTTCTCCACCAATGTCTCGTAGTTCAGAAGTCCAACGTAAGCTTTCCTCTAAACAATCTAAACAGAAAAAGGATCACAGTATGGAAATTATCATTGCTGTAGTTGTGACTGCATTGGTCACATCTATTCTTGCCGCCTTGGTCTTTATATGCTGCCTGAAAGTTGGTGGGGAAGGCACTGGATTGACACGGACTGATCAGAGACCCCTTCTGAGCTTGAAAAGTGATTTATCTGGTAGTCAGCTATTATTGGATAATCTGTCATCTAATTCCTGTGAACAACTTGCTTGATTCTAATCTTGTTCTAATCCCTTATGTTAGGCTTTTCTTGTTCTTCGCGTTCGTTTGGAAGTTCTCCGAGGAAAGGATACCATGGTCCTCAATCATTTCGAAGTAACTCAAGTCTTAAGCTAGGGCACTCGTCTGAGGATGTCAACATTAATGTTGAATCTGATGTTCTACAAGGCACCATAGATGGAAATCAATCCAGCAAGGTTAATGACTTGCTGCCACCTCCTCCAGGAAGAGAGGTTCCAGGTACCCCTTCTAGTGCATCCCCTCTGAAGCCTCCACCTGGCAAACCCATTCCTACTCCTGAGCCACCTGCTGTGAAAAAGTCAAGTGCTGGCCCTCCTGCCCCTCCCCCTCCTCCACCTCCACCTTCCAAACAGCCATCTGCTGTTGCGGGCAATCCACCTCCTGGGCCTCCACCACCACCAAGACCTGGTAATAAAGCAGGTGCTCCACCCCCACCCCTGCCCGGTGCTGGTGGTTCTGGTCCACGGCCACCTCCCCCACTTCCTGGAGTTCCCAAAGGTCCTCGACCACCTGGTGGGCCACACATTCCAGCCAAAAAATTAGGTGGTCCTCAAGGTAGTGGTGATTCTTCCAAGACCAAGCTGAAGCCATTTTTCTGGGATAAAGTTGCTGCTGGTTCTGATCAAGCGATGGTCTGGAATCAACTTTCAGCGGGATCCTTTCAGTAAGTAACATCTTCTTTGGTCCTGTACAATGTGAATGTAAATAGATCATGATTAAGCTGCCAAGCGATGTCACAGGTTTAATGAGGAGAAGATTGAAACTCTGTTTGGTTGTGTACCTGCTGATAAGGAAAAACGTGATAAAAAAGATTCATTACGGGAGGCTGCACCCCAGTTTGTCCAGCTTCTTGAACCAAAGAAAGCCCAGAATTTGTCTATTCTTCTCAAGGCATTGAACGTGACTATGGAAGAAGTATCTGATGCACTTAAAGAAGGTGAATTTCTCGGCTCTATGCCCCACCAGAAATGGTGGCTTCAAGAGGACAAGCATACTTTTTCAAAATGGGTCCACTTGTCATGGATAAAGTTTGCTAGCTAAATTGATGGATAGAGATGAACAGTTGTAATGCGTAGTACATTACATGAGTAATCATACACAAAGGGATCAACCTTGGAATTATGCTGCACCATACTAAAATATGTGTTCAAAATTCTTACAGATGGACTGAACTTTGATGTTCAAGGAGAAAAACGAATTCCATAACACCACTCAAACCATTTCTTCTGGCAATTCTAGATTGTGCAATTGAGAGGATTTTCGGCTTTGTTAAACTATCAAGTAACAGTATAAGATTGTGTTCGAAGTGCCAAAAAATACTCTACTGACTAAAAGGATTGATTCCAGGGAAAATTTTGGTTGCTTATGAAGCAGATGATGCCCATTTACCCAAATTACAGAAACTATTTCCAGAGGAATATTGCTATTCTTTTCTGGAAATAATTTTTGGAATGCTTTAAAGGATGTAATTGTTTGTGGACTAAATTTGCCGAGGCCCTCTTTGTTAATTTTGACAATGGACTGCAGGAGTGGATGGTGCTGAAGCTGCTTGCTTATTGACTGTTTTATATTTTGAATTATTTACTTACCATCAATAATCTTTATGGGTAATATTGCCCTCAGTTCTAAATTTCTTTTAGTCCAATATGTTAACTTCATATCCTGTCTATGTTAAATCAGGAAATGAGCTTCCTCCTGAATTCCTCCAAACTTTGTTGAAGATGGCACCGACAGAAGAAGAAGAACTCAAACTTCGGTTATACACTGGTGATTTGAATCAGCTTGGGACTCCTGATCGGTTCCTGAAAACTGTGGTCGATATCCCATTTGCTTATAAACGAATGCAAGCATTGCTTTTCATGTCTACACTTGAAGATGAGATTAATGTCACAAGAGAGTCTTTTGCAACCTTGGAGGTAGGAGATTGAATTGTTGGTTGCATAACACCATTTAACAGTACTTCAAACTCATGAATGAGAAAACTTGACGGTAGAAGGGAATAACCACATTCCATGACTAGTAAGCATATATTTGAAAGGATATTATCATGGAATTATGGTGAATTTGTCATATAAAATATGTATTAACGTTTATTTGTAGAACATATGGGTATCATCTGCTCAGACCTGGTCCATCTTCATACATTAATGCAGTCCTTTCTCACATAAATCAGCTTGGGAAGTGCATGTATTGAATCGCATCTTCTTTTATGTTGTAGGCTGCTTGCAACGAACTCAAAAGTAATAGGGTATTCCTCAAGCTGCTAGAAGCTGTTCTTAAAACTGGAAATCGTATGAATGATGGAACATACCGTGGGGGTGCACAAGCTTTCAAGCTTGATACACTCTTAAAGTTATCAGATGTCAAAGGAGTAGATGGCAAGACAACACTCTTGCACTTTGTTGTGCAGGAAATAGTACGCACTGAAGGCATGAGGGCAGCTCGTGCTGCAAGAGAGAGTCTAAGTTTCAGCAGCATCAATTCAGAAGATCTTTATGAGGAAGTTTTCCATGATACAGAAGAGCACCATCGAAATCTTGGTCTTCAGCTGGTTTCTAGTGTGAGCAGTCAATTTGAAAATGTTAAGAAAGCCTCAGCTTTAGAGTCTGACCAATTAACAGGGACTGTTGCAAGACTTGGTCATTCTATGCTTAAAACACGTGATTTCCTGAACACAGACATGAATAATCTTGATGAAGATAGCGGGTTTCACCAAACTCTGAGGAGCTTTGTGCAGAATGCTGAGGGTGAGGTCATGAAATTGCTGGAGGAGGAAAAGAAAATAATGGCTTTGGTGAAGAGCACTGGTGATTACTTCCATGGGAAGGCAGGAAAGGATGAAGGACTACGTTTATTCTCCATTGTCCGTGACTTTTTGGTAATATTAGATAAGATCTGTAGAGAGTTAAAACCGGCAAAGCAGCAAGAAAAAGGGCACAGAAGACAGGTTTCCAATGCATCAACTTCTTCTGAAGCTCGTATTCCACCACCTTCTCCTGATCCTCGCCAACGGCTTTTGACAGCAGTTTCACAAAGTAGGACAAATAATTCTAGCTCGTCTAGTTCAGACGATGAGAGCTCATAGTTTAAGCTGTAAAAGGTATGGATCTAACTTTGCATCCGAATCTCCTACCGTGCTCATAGTCAATTCATCCCGCCTGAGGCACCTCAGATTTTCTTGATACTATGAGACAATAGGACCTTCTCATGTTTCTAATGTCCAACGTTATTGCCTGAGTTCAGGTGTCTATTGCGGAAATGTTATACAACCTGATGTCATTTTGTTCTTATTCTAGCTGATTCCTGACAATAAATTGACATGTACTGAAGCCGTGCGTTTTTGCAAGATTTATAAGATCTGAACGCCCAATTTTCGTCTCCAGAGCTCAGACGGAAATTAGGTCTCAAGTCGGACACGAACAGAAACGTGCAAGACAAGAAGTTTGTTGCTCGATGTGTGGAATCGGTTTCCGGAAGAAGCAGAGAGCTAGAAGCCAGAAGCAAATGGGTACACCATTCTATACTTGACAGGAGTCCTTGTTGCAAATGGGTACGCCTTACTGCTTCTGCCGTGCATTAGAAGTTTTCAAGGTTCCTTTGATTTTCTAATGACAATTTCCTGTTGATGCTATTAAATCTGATGAAACTGGAAGAATGCTCAGCTAGGAGCCGGTGTTGAAGCTAGAAATTGTTTGTTCTGTAAAAACTCTAGGGTATAGCAAGTTTTTGCTGCTTGTGATTTTTTGCTTTCCCACTGTGTACCAATTAACATGCGTTTTCTTTTTTTTTTTTTTGTAAATAGTGATTATTTGTCTAAACATGTTCTCTCTCTTGTCAAACTCGGTCGTCTAAAAATCAAACTCGAAATGCGTAACCCAAAGAACTCTATTTCTGAACACTATCGAACAGCTCCAGCAATTCAAGTGTTGCCAATGACCCTGCTTTAGATTCTTCTCTTCTTCATGCGGTATTATCGGACAGCTTTATAAATACTCGAGTATTGATATATATGTCAATATATATTTGAGTTTGACTATGTAATATTATATAAATATTCGAATATTGATATATATGTCAATATATATGACCCTGCTTTAGATTCTTCTCTTCTTCATGCTTTTCAAGATGGCTAGCATTATATATAGCTTTATCATATACTCTCCCCTTGCTTTTTTAAAATATTTGAGTTTGACATATATATCAATAAAGAGAAAAAAGTTTGTTTATTGGCTCCACTATTGTCCATCACTTTTGCATGCAAGTCAAGAAATATGCGAAATTTGGAATGACTAAAAAAAATATTACAAAAGAATATGGGAGAAAGAATATATATATATATATATAAGAAAAGATAGAAAAATGGAATATATAGCAGAAAACAAGTAAACAATTTATTGTGTGGTTGTGTGATAAGGATGAGGAGTCTTGCTCCTGCACATACAATTTACCAAGAAAAGAAAGAAAAATAAGGGAAAAAAACCTACTACCCGTTTTACTTTTAATTTCACTTCAATTGGGACATCTAAGCAGCTTCGTGAAAAGATCTCTTCCAAATTGGTGTGGTATCATTTTTTTGGGTTATATATATTATGAATTTGTTGTACACTCATATGTGATGTAACACGTAATATGAAAAGAAAATTTTATCATTTATTTATGAAGTGCGGTATATAATCGATTTACTGTGCGGTATATATCAGGACAAACTAGGATAAATTTAGAGGACATGAAAAATTAACAATACATGAGATATTAATTTACTACGTGCTAGACAGTACTTATCATGAGATTACCACAGTTTGCCATGTTATTTTATCAAATTGAAATAAATAATAAAGTAAAAAAAATAATGAATGAAAGGTGATTTGGCATATCTTAGTAACGTCAGTGATTTGTTTGAATGAAAAATAACAAAGGTGCCCGATTTATAACTGAGTTATAAATATGAGTATTTTTTTTTGTTATATTTTCACTATGTAATATTATCCATAGTAGTGAGAAATAGCCATACCTCTTCCATTAGACCACTCCAAAAAATTCGACCAGAATTCTTTGATCTCAACACTAAAATTTTTTACACGTTAAGTTAGTTACTTAGTTTACAATTTGTTTAAACCAGGAAGTATGAAGATCAATGTGCACATCCAACTTGACAAAGCAAACATTGTGGAGATTAAGTGGGCAACTAAAGAAGTGCAACTGGTGGGAGTATGGATTTGTGGGGAGGCTTGAGCTGCCTGAAGATGCAGATTATACAAAAGTAGAGACACCTCTGATTAATGGCATGATTTTAGAAATCAGAGTCCCAAAAATGAATGGAAATGAGAAAGATTTTGATGGGGGTGCTACCCAAAATTCAGAACCTAATTGAAAACTAACACATTTTACATATGAAGGTTATCATCATTTAATTGGGGGTTCCTCTTCTTCTTTTCCTCTTGTAATAGATTAAATACATGACTTGGTATGTAGCCATTTGAATTGCTTAAAAAAAGCAATATGTTCACTTGACTACAATATTGGGTTGTAACATATAGTCAATCTCTACTTTTATTTTAAAATTAGTTAATATATACTCCTTCTACCCTAAACTCATTGAAACATTTGAATTTGATATAGAGATTAAGATGAAAAAGTTTGTTTCCACTTTTATCATTTTTTTTTTTTTACAAAGTTAAAAATGATGGAAAAAATGATAATTTGAAATATGATAAATGGTAAAGTATTTTTTTCTAAAATATGATTAATAATTTATTAAATATAAAAATTTTAAAAATATTTAAGATGGCTCAAAATAAGATATATTACAAGTAATTTAGGTTCATTTTGATTTCAAAATAAACTAATAAATAAAATTTCATAAAAGAACTAATAAATAAAATGCAATGAAATGAACAAAATGCAGAAGCGTGTCTCTCTGAAACCACTGAAACACCTCATAAAAGTACTTTTCATTCATTTTTACCCTCAACTTTGTCCCAATTACACGTCCTCTATTACTTTTCGCTTACCAAGCTTTACTCAAGTGAACTTTGAAAGGAAGGAATCCCTAACTTTGAAAGGAAGGAATCCCTAAAAAAGGGCTGTCGGATGCATCTTCCTACTCCTACCAAGGGACAAATTTTTTGGGTTAATTACAATTTACCCCACAAGGCTTAGGTGATACTTTGCTCACTTCTGTTTCAAAAATATACATTTTACCCCTTATTTTTTAATATAGTTCAACAGTAACTTTTAAAAGCTTAATTTAGACTATATGGTTGTCATCTTCAAGTAATTTTAATTTATATAGTATTTTCTTATAATTAATTGACATTTAAAAAATTATATTTTAAAAATTGAAAGAAAAAAATTTGATAATTTAAAATATTTATTAATTGTAAAAAAAAATCATATAGATTGAAATTACTGGAAGATGGCTACCGTAATGTCTAAATTAAGATTTTAGAAATTATCATTGGACTATATTAAAAGGGCAAGGGGCAAAATGTATATTTCTTAAACAAAAGGGCAAAATGTAAAACCTTAGGGGCAAATTGTAATTATCTCAATTTTTTTGCGAGCATTTCCCCTAAAAAAGAAATGGTTTGCCAGCACCTGGCACCATGTGAAAAATGGCAACTTTTAGTCCCCCAACCCCAAACTAATAATGAGAAATACGTGTGAAAAGTTACACATGAGATAATTAATCTGAAAATTCCTTAGCATCTAATTGAAGCAACACATTGAAAAAGGATTTCCTAGCAATGATTTCAGGGACAGTTTCTTTGTTTGTATTTGGCGACTAAACAAATGTTACTTGTTTAATAAATTTACGTCTTTCATCATGTCATCTAACTAACTGTTTAAAATTTGTTATGTAAAATTTATTACTTTCCATACTTTCAAATAATCCAAGGATCAATTGAAACCAAAACTAAATGGTTTCTGGGCTTTCAAGCGAAACCATAACCATATTTTTCACCTCGGATTGAATCGGTTTGGAAATCTATCAGTTCTTGGTTTTCACTTGGTTTAAACCAATGCGTCGTCAACCCTACAAATATCAAATTCAAAAAGTCTATTTCTTCAAATGATCGAATGAACATATGAAGGACTAAATTAGCAAATTCCAAACAGCTAGAATCTTTTAAGTGTATTTAGGCAAGGGGGGGATAATAACTTCTTCCCCTCCTCTATTTTCTCTTACTAAACAAGAGAGTCACTAATCTTCATCTGTTTCCGGCTTTGATTCGACAGAGCTTTGAATGCAGCCAGATCAATGGTGACCTCACTTTGTCGGACAAAGTGAACGACACTTCTGACCTTTCGCTCTCCTCACTTCCTTCTTCAAAGCTGCTTCGATGAACCACAATAAGCCCCCACTTCAACAGGGCAAGACTCCCTTACGAAGTGTTCCAAGCCCGTTCCAAGTAATTTACTTACTTTTCTTCTTCACTTAAATTAACTTCATTTTGGTGCTACTGCTTAATGCTGTAGATTATTCACCGTATCCAGTGTGAAAATTCAATCTTTACCTTCTTTTTAGTGATTACATATCTGTTTACCTTTTACTGCTTATGTGTTCAGAGCTCACAGCTTTGATCTACTTCTGTTATGAGAATGAAGACCCAGAAGCTAAATCCTTTTATTTTTGGTCTTTCTAGACTAGATGCATAGTTGATGAGCTAAGTGGGGACAAGGGTGAGCACTTTGGAGCAGAAAGTATGGTGAGGACGCCCACTAATGGCAGGATCCGACCCGGCTTGTCAGTTGCCAATGGATCCCCAGATCTTGGGTCCGAGAGAACACCAGCAAGCAATGCTGGTTCTGAGTATGACAGTGCTGAGTTCACTAGGGAGGATGTCGAGGCATTGCTGACTGAGAAAATGAAAGTCAAGAGCAAGTACAATTATAAGGTTGGTGTTGAGTGTTACGAATGTGCAGTGATTTCGTTGAAACTGATCTGATCTGATTCTTGTGGTTCTTCAGGATAGATTCGACAATATGTTGGACTATATGAGGAGGCTCCGGCTCTGCATCAGATGGTTCCAAGAACTTGAAGGAAACTATGCTTTTGAACAAGAACAGCTAAGGAATGCTCTAGAAGTGAATGAGAGAAGATATGAGGAAATGGGTATGCTGGATTTGGTTGTAGGCCTGCTAGGCAAAAATATGATTTATTTGTAATTTATCTTACTTTTATATTCTTTGATTATAGAGTTGATGTTGAAGAAAAAGGAGGAGGAATTGAATGTGATTATTTTGGAATTGAAAAAGAGTTTAGCTTCATTTCATGACAAAATTGCTGAAGAAGAATCTGCTAAGTTGGTAAGAGGAGTGATTTCCTCAAGTATGATGGGTTTTCTTCTTAATGTTTTCTTATGTTGATTTTGATTTGTGAGTGAGACTTATGAATGGTCTTCTCAATGTAATGACCAGACTGTAATGGGTACCCTTGCAAAAGAGAAAGAAGCTACCATTGGTGTTGAAAAGTCAAATGCTTCTTTCTTAGAAGAGCTGCACAAAATTCAAGGAGAGCTTGATATTGCCAATCAAAGGGTAATATTATAAACCAGTAGGGTTTAACTTACCAATGTTCTTTCACCCTTTGTTCTGTTGTACATTCTAAGATAATATACCTGTTTGGCTTACTTAGTCCTGATTGTTGCAGATAACGTCACTTAATGACATGTACAACCTTCTACAAGAATATAAGTCAAGCTTACAGTCCTGCAATAGCAAGATCCAATCAGATCTCGATTCAGCTCAGGAAGCCATCAAGCGTGGAGAGAAAGAAAAGGCTGAAATAGTGGAGAATCTTAGCACATTAAAGGGTCAATATCAGTCTTTGCAAGAGCAACTCACTTCGTCACAAGTGAGCTTCCCTACCTGCACAAACTTCCTCATATGATGGAATATGGGCTTCTAAATTTGATCATTAACTTCCATATCTCTCTTGTGCCCTGCATCTTGTGAGTCATTTTGGACATATCGGCTATACTAATATACCATGATATCCCATTGTTAGTAGTGCTTTAAATCCTAAGGGGCACCTTTCAAAAAGCTGGAGCATGTTGTAGAAATGTATTTTGGTAGACTGCTTCTATGCTTGAAAACTATCATGTTAAAAGGAATTTAACTACGAAGAACTACATCTACTAGTCACTGCTCCCCTCTCAGTGAGGGCCCTCGTGAAAAGAAGTTAGATGCTTTGTTGGGTTAATAATATTTAGGATTTTTTATTTAGAGAGAAATTTTGTTGGAGTTCATGTGTTACATTGAGCTTATGGAGTGATGCTGCGCCTTCATGAAGTCACCTTAATGCCCCACCTCACCCTTGCTATTTCATGTTTCTTTGCATATGTTGTGGCCTGGTCACTTATTTACTTTATTTATTGTTGAACTAGGCTTCCCGCAGTGAGGCAATGAAGCAAAAAGAGGCTCTATTAAATGAAGTTGCTTGTCTCAGGATTGAGCTGCAACAGATGAAAGATGAATACAATAGTCGGCAAGCGCAGGTGCAGACTTTAGCTACTGAGGTTGATAACTACAAAGATAAGATTGCGAAACGTTCAATAGAATTAGAGGTTAGCTCTTGCTTCTGAAGCAGTTTACTATGCTCATTAACATTACCCCAGGCAGTTGGTACATTTTACTAGATGCAAAAGGTTTTTGTCTGCAGGCGAAATGTTTGTCACAAGAAAACCAGATAAGTACGTTGCATGATCAACTTTTAGTTGCAGAGAGGAAACTGCAGGTCAGACCATTTCTTGAGAAAAATACTGTTATATTCTATCAGCTAAGACATTAAATAGCTCAGTGATGTTCTCTTCCCATTTTTCAGTTTTCTAACGTATCTGCACTTGAGGCTAGAGCAGAATTTGAAGCACAAAAGAAACTCATAAATGAATTACAGAATTGTCTGGAAGAAAAAGAATCAAAAGTTAAAGAAGGAGAGAAATTGCGAAAGACGTTATGCAATACAATCTTGGTAATTTGCTGACCCATGATCTTGACCTACCAGATTAAATGCATGCCCTTGCCTAACTTTAAGAATATGTTTTGTTCTAGGAATTGAAAGGAAATATTCGAGTCTTCTGTCGAGTGCGGCCACAGTTGCTTGATGATAGTTCTTGTAATCAGGAGGAGTTTATATCCTACCCCACATCAATGGAAGCCAGTGGTCGGGCTATCGACTTAATGCAAAATGGTACAAAAGAAAAAAAACATGTTGATTATCCAGATTCTCCATACCAACTACTTTTACAAGGAATATGGTGTTGGAAGTTGAAACATTTGTGTGTATCACCAGATAAAATGCATTCTTTCACATTCGACAAGGTTTTCATGCCTAATGCGACTCAAGAGGAGGTTTACAATGAAATATCACAGCTTGTCCAAAGTGCCCTTGATGGTTCTAAGGTGATATATGAATCTTAAAATTTATGGTACCATAATGCCTCAAATTTGGATATCTTCTATTGCATAATTTGCTACTATGCTCTCTGCAGGTTTGCATTTTCGCTTATGGACAAACAGGCTCAGGTAAAACTTATACCATGATGGGAAGACCAGGAGAACTGGAAGAAAAAGGATTGATACCTCGTTCACTTGAACAAATATTTCAAACTAAGCAGGCCCTTCAACCCCAGGGATGGAGATACGAAATGCAGGTTAGGATCATTTCATTTGCTATTAGATTTTATGAATCTGGAGTTTCTCAAGTTTCTTGAAACAATTAATGATACATTTTCGTTGAAACACATTTATAGGTGTCAGCATTAGAAATTTACAATGAAACCATCCGAGATTTGTTGGCAACCAAGGGAGACACCTTACAAACAGAAAATTGTGCTTCTGCTAAACAGTATGCCATTAAACATGATGTGAAAGGGAACACTCATGTCTCTGATCTTACGATAGTGGACGTCAGGAGAACAAACGATATTTCATATCTTTTAGATCAGGCCTCAAAAAGCAGGTATACATTTTAAAATGGCTTTTCAACCTCTTTATCATAGTGATCAAACCGCTATTAGGTCCATAGTCCATGGTTCAAACGTTTCTAATCTTTTGCACATTTGTAGAAGTTTTATTGTTTGATTATTAATTCAACATTACATCCCACAAGAGATAATTTCTATTTATTATACTGAATAGAACGTGGCCATGAGTTGATACTATTATGTATATAATAAAAGATACTGTGTGACCATAATAGAAATATGGGCACAATTAAAGTGGCTCCTTTAGTGAGAAACCATGAACTAGTGACAAATATATTCACTCTATCAATAATCATGCTGGATCTATATGCCGTAAGAGATTTGCCTTCTCTATTTATTCCTACGGATTGGATTAAAAAACAAGACCACAATGCCCTTCACTAAAGCATGTATGAGATTTATAGCCTCCTTTAACTGACATATTTGCTTACTCGGACATAATCTCATTTCTTTGAACTGTGAACCCTTTTTTCCAGGCTTTCCCTAAAACTGTTTTAGATCAGCTTAATGATCTTGTGCGTGACTTTGCACTTTTGATCCCTTAATTTTGCTATAACTAAATGGCAAATTTTGCATTTTTCGGAATTCAGATCTGTAAGCAAGACCCAAATGAGTGAGGAGTCATCAAGAAGTCATTTTGTTTTCACGATTCGCATATCCGTCTTCAATGAGGTGAAATGATTTTCCCCCACTTTTTTATTCTAGCGTTTTGTTTTGCATGATCTTAACTTGCCTCCAATCACCGTCAGCTTTTCCCATGTTTTTTTTCCTTGGTTTATAGTCTTACCAGTTGTATATTTATCCTCTAGAACACTCGACAGAACACACAAGGTGTCCTAAATCTAGTTGATCTTGCTGGAAGTGAGAGTCCTTTGAGAAGTGGCACAACTGCAGACCGTGTAAAAGAATCCCAAGTACATGAACTTCTATTATTCATTTCAAAGTCTTTATAATTGATAACATTGTTTTGGTGACTGGACGTTTTCTTTTCTTTTTTTTTTTATAACTTGTTTCAGTCAAGTAACAAGAGTTTATCATCTTTAGCCGATGTCATATTTGCGTTGGCAAAGGAGGATCATGTACCATTTAGGAATTCAAAGCTCACATTTCTTCTTCAGGTAAATTCCTAAATCTTGAAGGAATGGTGTGTTACGCTATGCCCTCGGGTAGATATCATCGTGGCCTATGTGATTATAGGATCAATACTACCTCCATTTCTGGACATTTTGTCAGACTACCGTTCATACTTAATGTATAGTATTTTTTTAAAATGTTTCATCAGATTATGGAACTAAGGTACCTAATTTTCCCTTACCTTGGTTTAACCAGCCATGCCTTGGTGGAGACTCAAAGACACTGATGTTTGTGAATATTGCTCCTGAAGCTTCCTCAGTGGGTGAGTCCCTGAGCTCACTGCGTTTTGCAGCCAGGGTAAATGCCTGTGAAATAGGCGCTCCACGTCGTCAAACCAGCACACGGTCCTCCGAATCTCGCCTGAGCTATGGCTAACAGGTTCTTTCATTCATTTCCACGCTCAGCTAATTTGTAACAAACCTACTCAAACAATTAGGTGGTGTTATAGGTTGAGAGATAACAGTGACTCTAACTTGAGCTATCTGTAGCTTGTCTGTATAGTGATCAATGTCTCTGTCCTGTATAACTATATCATTGAAAGGGGCTTCCTCCTATAGTTTCTCTATTTCATGTCTGTAGGTAAGGCCGTTCACCTGTGTGATTTCAGTTGCAGGATCAGGCCATCTTGACTTGATCTTTAGTTGTTTCTTTGGTTAGTCGAAAGTTCTTTGTTTGGTTTTCTCATGTTTGTGAGATGATGCTGGCTAGGGAGCATTGGAAATTTGGAGTGGCTAGTAAGGTATCAGCTGAGACACCCATGTTCAAACTTTTTTGTCTCTTGAACTCTAGCTTTATCCGGCATACGCTAGGTGATCTCTTCTGCTTCCGTCATCCTAAAATTCTTGGGTGTGAGATCTGGCTCGTGATGGAGTTAGCTTTCTTCTGCAACTTTCTTTTGGGTCATGATAGCGTGACAGTCCGTCATGCCAGCGTAGCATAACGGATGTACGCAAGCAATCCAATGCAGGTGGTCTCTTAGGTAGTGATTTTCATTTGAGTTGGAGTAGTGTGATGGTCATGATATTAAGCGGGAAAAATCTTACATAACTAATAAAAAGGGTTAGTCAAAACTTTATATAGTGGCGGGCCTTTTCCCATACCAATTGGTTTTTGAGTTATGTTTTAATATGATATCAGACTTCAAGATTTGCTGCTGGTCTAGTGATTGTTAAAAATAACCCACATGATATAGCTGAATTAATGATGCTTATAATGACCCACAGGGTACAACCCTAAATTGCTAAGGTAACTATGGTTATTTTAGTAATCAAATGCCTAGAATATTAATTGCAAGTTAAGCCTTGGTTTTGTTAGGGTATAGAAGCTTAGACGGGGAAAATTAGTCATTTAGAAAAATTACAAGTAGGGGTGTTCACTATTTGGATAAAACCGAATAATCCAAATGGATTTTTCGGATTGGACAAAATGGTTCGGTTATTTGGTTATTTTATTTGGATTGGATCAAATCTGAATTTTTTATTTAGTTATTGGATCGGTTATTGGTTTCTAAGCTTAAAACCGAACAACTCGCATAAACCGAAAAGTAATATATATTTTATAATTATACTTGTTAACTCTATATATGTACGGTCATTTTTGTTAATTTTGGATTATATGTTATGAATCAAATCTTAAGTTTAGGTATAAATGAAATATTATCAAAATTTATCATGTGTTTAATTCTAATAAAAAATAATTGAATTATAAAAATTGGATAAATTGAATTACAATTTGAATAGTTCGGATAAAAGTTGAAAAAAAAAAAGAATTATAATTCGGATAGTTCGGATCGGTTTTAATATGTAATTTGGATTATTTGGATTAAATTTACCAAAATTGAAAATTAATGGGATTGTTCTATTTGGATTGGTTTAGAACCGATCCAATTGAATGAACACCCTTAATTACAAGTCATGAAGGGCATTTTGGTTATCTCACATCAAAGCAACTAAAAATGGGTAAATGCAAGAAGAATTAATAAGCTTCCGGATGCGTTGACTTTGAGCGGTAGATTCTATGAGACCTTACTTTAAATGGAGCGAAGTAGATCAACAATTTAATATGGATTTTGTACCTTATAAGGTCTCTCCATTGATGTCAATTAATTTTGAGTTGGATGTTTTAGTACACACATATAAGTCATCCAATGTGGTTGAACTCCTAGCTAGATGTGTCTTCAACACATGCTTGGACTTTGAGTGACGGTTGGTTATGGAACAAAATTTCTTTTTTTTTGTTCTTTTTTAAATTTTCTTTGATAAATAGATGTTGGAATCTTACCAAAAGAAATTGTGAAAACCTTTGTTTTTTAAAAATTGAAAAACTAACATATTAGAGTGGAAACCCTTGTTTTAGATATTTACATTAACACATGAATTCTCTAGCTTAAAAGATAATGCATCACAAGTTTTAACAAACTTTTATCAAATCCCAAGTACCTCAACGTAATGGTTAGGGTATGAGGGATATCTGATGAAGGTTGTAAGTTTGAGATCTGCAACCTTATATACTTATATAGATATTTCTAAACACCACATTAACAATTGAGAGAGGCTAATTGAGTTCGAGCAACCTTTACCCAATCGATCATTTCAAACTTATTTGACGGTTTCGACACTTGTTGATTGAGGAGGATTTCCCAACTGAGGATCTCTAGATCTTCAATTATTACGACTCAAACAATATGATAATGATCAGATTTTAATAGATAAGTGCAAAAAGAGTCCCAGAGAAGCGTAATACGTTAGACGTGTTGTTGTCCACTAGTGAGCCTTTATTTTTAGTTTTTATTTTTTGATATAAGTGCGCCTTCGTTCATAACAAGCAATCTCTATCTAATTTCTTCGTCCTGAATCAGAACTTTTTATGAGCCATTATACAAACATTTAATTGTCACTTTAGTCCCTGAGATTAAAATATATTACTACAAGCGGACTTGGGTCACCTCAAGTCCACCACGCCATCTGATAGAAATTTAAGGACAACAGACTATCACAGCACTTACTATTCTTTTTCACAGATGTATTTTCGTACATCACAGCTTATCATAAATTTCCAATTTTAAAGTTCAATTTTTTAAATCATATACTAATATGTAGTAAATTACATAAAATAAAATATAGTACCTATAAAATAATAGAAATTCGGTGCCTTTAAATCCAATAATGCTCATTGTACTTTCACAAATATTCTTATTAGCCTATCAAACTTTCCATCATTGCTATCAGCCCACCAAACTAAACTTTCAAAATTGTGCCTATTAGATTATTGGGTGCCTTAATCGAAAATAATTTTGAACCGACAACCAAATCAATAGCATCACCAACATTCGAGGGTACTGTGTGACTCTTGGCAAGCAATTCATGAACTATTAAGGGAATTTTATGCTTCTTCGCAAACAAATGGTTATCAACGGGTAAATTGCACCCATGGCCCCTAATCTTTTATTATTATTCTATTTTGGACCATAACCTCAAAATCTAACATGGGTAGCCCCCACTCTTAATTTTTTATTTCATTTTAGACCTTTGGAGGACAGAAACTGTTAGAATAGATGGAACTAGCCACGTGGCATGCAAACATAAACAATTTGTCATGGTGGCACTATGAATCGCAAGCTATATATGATGTGGAAAATAAAATAATAATAATAATAATAAATGATATGAAAAATGAGGAAAAAATGTCTGGTTACCTTCATCGCCCTTCCCATTGTCCACCTAACGCCTCTTCATTGCCTCTTTTCAGAAGCCCCTCATGCTGTCCTCCCAATGCCTTTTTGTTGCCGTCCTCCACCGTCAATCGCGTCTTTGCCCATCATCAAATCATGCCTTTACTTGCTATTGAATCGTGCCTATTTTGCTTACCATCAAATTAGGATGAATAGGTGGCCAATCAAGCAGCGAAAGAGAAAGATTGATAGATGATGAATCCCCAGAACTTTTGATTTCGCCACAGGGGGGATTGAAAGTGTTTGCGCTGGAGGATGTGAAAGCCTTCAATTTTGCTGAGGCAGTTGCAACATCACTGGAGGATATAGAAGCTGCCATTGTCTGGGTTTCAACAATTGGAATAATGTGTGGGAGGATGATGGATGTACAACTCTTCCCCCGTCTGTTCACGTCAAAATAGAACGCTCATCCACCTCCGTCCGCCAATCTCTTCCCCGTTTATCCTCCAATCAAATGGCCCCTCCCCCTCCATTTGAATGCCTCCCCACTTTCATGCATTCGAATTCGTCTGATTGGCCTCAATTTCATTTGAACAACTTGAATTCGTCTAAAAATCTTCAATTTTGTTTGAACGGTGACGGCGAGAGGGCGTGAATGCCTTTGCCTGTTTTTTTTTAATTTTCTTTTTTTTTTTTTCATATTTTCTTTCTTTTTTTTATTACTTTTCTTCCCTTTTTATACCACCGTGGTAAATTGCCTATTGCTGGCGTGTCACATGACCAGTTCTGTCAATTTTAACAGTTTCTATTCTCCAAAGGTTTAAAATAAAATAAATAATTAAGGTTGAGGATTACCCATGCAGGACTTTGAGGTTAGGGTCCAAAATAGAATAATAATAAAATGTTAGGGGGCACAAATGTAATTTACCCGATTATCAACAGAGCACACTCTTTACTCTTTAGGGAACCCAAACACAAAGCTTTATCACTGGCACATTATTATTAACATGAGTCATGGCTCTTGGCTTTCTGGCCAATTTGATGTACCTTTCTTTTAAAGTTTTACTTAATTGGAAGGTTGAGAGGCATTAGGATTTTAGTGTTATATGCTGGGGAAAAATTTCTCAGTCACCCATTATATATAATAAAACAACAAATAAGATCAAACAAGTATACACAATTTTAATATGGTTTAGCTTTTTACTATTCTACATCTACGAATGAAGGAAATCCACTCGGATAAATTATAAAGATTATAGTAAAACTATACCCTTAGTGCTTATATTGGCCGAGAATTCCTTACAGACTATTAACAACTCCAAAATCTTGATTATACACAATTACAAAATATGATAATAATAAAAGGCTTCTTGTCTTACTCCTTCCTTTTTTTGGATCTTCCCCCACCCTCAATGAAAATCCTCACATATTATCTTTTCACTATATTGGTTTTTCTCTCATACTCAAAACCCTAATACAATAAATCATTTTATAGGCTACGCATAAACCTAAACCATATCAAAATAGGAAAACTAAATCCTAAACATATAGTAAAACTAAAAGCAAAATTTAAACAAAACCAAAATCCTTAAACATTTTGGATTTGAGTCAATAAACCCAACAATGTCCACATTTGTTTAAATCCTTCACCATGAATGTTAACACCACGAATATCAACACAAACGCGAGAAGAATATGATCATAGATATGAAGACCACGAATATCACCAAAACACAAATACATCAACAAACATAAATGACTTTGAATAAACAAACAAAATTTTGCATACCAACATCATGAATATTAATGCACATGAACAAAATTTTCAATCTTTAATGTTGTACCGAGCATTCGATACTGCATTGCTAATACATCATATCACATCACACATGAAGCCATTGATGCATGCCGTAACCATTACCAAACATTCGTAGAACGATTACCCAAAGCTCCATTGCACTGCAAACATGCAACATTTTATTGCAACATAAACAAACTAAATAATCCACCTAAGACAATTCCTTAAGATTCACAATACCATGAACAATTTTCAAATTTCAAATCATCATCGATTCCATGCTCTCATTAACCCAAATGCTCTACCATGCTAAGCATCATACGATACACTCAACCATGCCAAGACCAAACTATAAGCTCCGATACCTTTTTGCTAAGAAAAAATTTCCCAATTACCTATTACGAGCAGCGGAACAACAAACAAGATCAAATAAACACATGTAAATTGAACATGATTCGATGCTTGATTAGCCTACATTTATGGATAAAAAAAATCCACTTCGACAAAAAATAGAGATTACAATAGAGGTCTGTCTTTAGTGCTGATACTGGTCTCTATATCCATTACATATTACTAACAACCTCAATATATTGTCCACACACAATTACAAAATATGAAAATAACAAAAGACTTCTTATCTTACTCCTTGTTGTTTTCAGACCTCTCCCCCTTTGAAAATTCTTATATCTTGCCTTTTCACCACATTAGTTTTTCTCTTATACTAAAAACTCTTAAAAAAAGTTTTTTTATAAGTTATACACAAACTTGAACCGAATCAAAATAGGAAAATTAAATCCTAAAAAATTTGAAAAAATAAAACCAACTCCTAAACAATCCAAAATTCTTAAACTTTTTAGATTTGAGCTAACAAAATCGACATTATGAATAAAGGTAGGCTTAAATGAGAGGATGATATTACAAAGATCGAAACTTAAGGATTCAAGCAGATAAATGTTCAAAGAGTAAGGATTTTTGATAGAATAAAAAGCAAAATACGGCTTTTGAGGACTGTAGGTCAAGTTTCAAAACCAGTCATATTTGGAAGTTAAGGTGATATTTAGTTATGGAAAATTTTTCTGTTTTTCATCTTTTAATTTTTTTTTATAAAAATTTGAGTGTATAATATGACTTAAAAATGTTGAAACTCTAATTTTTAAACTTTAAAAAATTCATATGCTAAAATGAAAAATATCAAAAAACATGTAAGATTTTCTATTTTATAACATGAGTTTTTCATAGTTCAGACTAGGTTTTTCATACCCTTAAAATTGTTGACTTTCCCCCCCTATGTGGTGCTCAATTTGTTTTTCTCTCTTTCTTGCTACTTTGTTTCTCTCTCTTCTTTCTATTTATTTTTTCTCTTGTTTTTCCTTCTTATGTTGGTCAAGTGTTGCGGCTGAGCAAATGAAGCCGCAAATTTCGCTTTAGAAATTAAAATTGGGTGAAGAACAGTTGGAGGCGTCAACAAACTTGTTGAAATCCGGGAGGGAGTGAGACTATGCTTGGCTATAAATAGTCATTTCTCCTCCTTCAGAGCACCCCCAGTGAAAGCTTGGTTATTTGCTTAGGGCAAAAGAAATTGTGTGAGAGAGAGATTTATTTTGGGGAGTGAAAAAATAGTGAAATAATATTTGAGGTATTTGGGAAACACTTGAGTGCCACTATTTTGGGTTTATTTCACACCTCTAGAATTTTTTATCTAGAGAAGATTCTCTCTCTATAAGCTTACTATTTTTATAGTGGAAGAAAATCTCGGAGTTTGTCCCATGGACGTACCCTAAAATTAAAGGTGAACCACGTAAGTTTTCTGGTACCATTTTAATAATCATCTTACCCTCAGAGTTATCACCTGCTGTGCGAGCCCAACAACTGGTATCAGAGCAAGACCCGGTGTTTATATCTACTTATCATATGCTCTGTGGTTATCACTGAAAAATAGATCCTCCACATCAAAAAATAAGTTAGATTATTATTCACTATTTTTGCTTGATATTGGATATTTATTAGCATCATGGAGGTTAAGACCAACAAAATAATTAGTATGAACGGCTCAAATTACCAGATATGGAGAAGCAAGATGAAAGATCTCTTATATGTGACGAAGATGCACTTGCCCGTGTTTGGTATAACCAAACCGGAAGACAGATCGAAAGAAGAATGGGCATTCAAGCATGAGCAAGTATGTGGTTTCATTTGAAAGTTTGACAACAAAGTACTCACTCTTATAAAGTTGGCCTCATTACCAGAGTCTTGGGAAACTTTTAGAATTTCACTTACAAATTTTACACCAAATGGTGTAGTAAATGTGAAATTCGTCAAAAGTGAAATACTGAATGAAGAGATGAAACGAAGGTCGCAAGGATCCTCTTCATCACAGTCAGACCTCCTCGTGGCAGATTCCAAAGGGAGAAGTGAGACCAAGAGGCTAAAGCCAAGAGATAAGAGTAGAGGAAGGTCAAACAAATATGCAAATATTGAATGCCATTACTGTAAGAAAAAGGGGCATATCCAGAGATTTTGCTGAAAACTCAAGCAAGACCAAAAGAAAGGTAAAGGACTGAAAAAGATAACAACAGTGATGATGAGCAAGCAAATATTGCCGATGAGTTCAACATTGTCTATGATGATGATATTATCAATCTTGCAACTCATGAGACGAATTGGGTGATTGAAAATGGTGCTACCATTTATGTCACTTCTTGGAAAGAATTTTTCTCATCTTACACACCTGGCGATTTTGGTGTTGTGAGAATGAGAAATGAGGGTCTCTCACAAGTTGCAAGAAAAGAATATGTTTCTCTGGAGATGCAGAATGGTACACGATTAATCCTAAAGGATGTCAGACATGTTCCAGATTTGCGCCTAAATTTAATTTTAACAGGCAGACTTGATGATGAAGGTTATTGCAATATCTTTTTTAATAGTCAGTGGAAGCTGACAAAAGGAACTCTGGTGGTGGCCAGAGGAACAAAGAACTCAAAACTATACATGATGCAGTTAAAGCTCTCCTAGGATGCTGTGAATGCAGTGGAGAATGATAGTATAGTGGAGTTATGGCTTAAACGATTGGGTCACATGAGTGAGAAAAACATGACCCGTTTTACAAAAAAGAAGACATTACTTGGACTAGATCAGGTTCATTTGAAGAAATGTGCTGATTATCTGGCAGGAAAGCAAAATAGAGTGTCTTTCAAGAATTCCCCTCCTTCCATAATGAAGAATGTGTTGGATCTGATACATTCAGATATGTGTGGGCCAATGCCAAAGTCATTTAGTGGTGCTCGATACTTTATGACTTTCATTGATAATCATTCTCGAAAAACTTGGGTATGCACTCTGAAGTTAAAAGATTGGGTGTTAGAAGTTTTCAAATGAAAGACAAACCGGCAAGAAGCTGAAGTGCATATGAATAAACAATGGTGGAAAGTACATTGGACCATTTGATGCATACTTCAGAGAGCATGAGATTCGACATCAAACAATACCTCACCGCAGTTAAATGGTTTAGCTAAGAAGATGAACAGAACTTTGATGGAGAGAGTGAAATGCTTACTCTCACATGCAAAGTTACCTCAGATGTTCTAGGTGAAGCATTACTAGTAGTCGCTCACGTGTTGAATTTTTGACCGTGTGTCCCTCTACAATATGATGTCCCGGAGAAGGTATGGTCAGGAAAGGATGTCTCCTATGATTATTTGCGAGTGTTTGGCTGTAAAGCCTACGTGTATATTTCGAAGGATTAGAGGTCTAAACTTAATATCAAGACATGACAGTTTGTGTTCATTGGTTATGACCAAGATTAGTTTGGCTATAGATTTTATGATCCAGTCACTAAGAGGCCTATCAGAGGCCGTGATGCTATATTTGTTGAAGGTCAGACCATTGAGGATATTGAGAAAGCTGAGAAGGACACTTCAGCATCTCATGGTAGTTCAACAGATTTACAATTGATTCCTTCAACGGCAGTGCAAAGACAGGTTGGAGATGATGTACAAAACGATCAACTAGAGGAAAATGATCATGATGCTCTTATTAAGAGTGAACCAGGTAATGCTGCTGATGATGATATTCATCAACAACCACCAGTACCAGTGGGTTCTCCTATTTTAAGGAGATCTAATAGAGTCCGGCAACGCTCTACTAGATATCCTAAAAATAAGTATGTGTTATTGACTGACAGGGAAGAACCAGAAAGCTTTGATAAAGCTATGGGTGATAAACATAAGGAAAAGTGGATTGATGCTATGCAAGATGAAATGAGATCTTTGCATGAAAATAAGAATTTTGAGCTGGTGAAGTTACCAAGAGAAAAACAAATGGGTATTCAGAATAAATTATGAAGAATTCAATTTACAACCATGGTTCGAACCTAGATTAATTGTCAAGGTTTTCAGCTAAAGGAAAGGTATTAACTTTGATGAGATTTTTTTACCGGTTGTGAAAATGACATTCATCCGTATAGTTTTGGGACTTGTAGCAAGTTTCTATTTGGAGATTGAGCAGATGGATGTGAAAACTACCTTCCTACATGGTGACTTGGAAGAAGAAATATACATGGAGCAGCCAGAGGGTTTCAAAGAAAAAGAAAAAGAAGACTACGTTTACAAGCTAAAGAAAAACTTTTATGGTTTGAAGCAAGTGCCCAGGCAGTGGTATAAGAAGTTTGAGTCGGTTATGGGGGAGCAAGGCTATAAGAAGACTACTTTTGATCACTGTGTGTTTGTGTAGAAATTCTCTGATGATGATTTCATTGTTCTATTGTTCTATGTGGATGATATGTTGATTGTTGGTCATAATATTTCTAGAGTCAACAGCTTGAAGAAGCACTTGAGTAAGTCTTTTGCTATGAAAGACTTGGGGACAGCAAAGTAAATTCTTGGCATAAAGATAACAAGAGATAGGAGCGCTAAAAAATTGTGGTTATTACAGGAGAAGTATATTGAGAAAGTACTTCAGAGATTTAATATGGACAAGGCTAAAGCGGTTAGTTGTCCTATTGCTAATCACTTTAGATTAAGTTCCAAATAATGCCCTTCTATCGGTAAAGAGAAGGAAAAAATGGAAAAAGTTTCATATGCCTTAGTAGTTGGAAGTTTGATATATGTCATGGTATGTACACGGCCAAATATTGCTTACTCAGTTGGAGTAATGAGTATGTTCCTTTCAAATCCTGGTAAGGAACATTGAGCTGCAATTAAATGGATTTTCAGGTATCTTTGTGGTACTTATAAAATCTGTTTATATTTTGAAAATGTAAAACCTGTGTTAGTTGGCTACACAGATGTAGATATGGCTGGCGATGTTCACTCAAGAAAGTCTACATTAGGATACTTGATTACATTTGCAAGGGGAGCTGTGTCATGGAAATCAAGATTACAGAAATGTGTTGCTCTTTTAACAACTGAAGCTGAGTTTATAGCAACAACAGAAACATGTAAGGAGTTGTTGTGGATGAAGAAGTTCTTAAAAGAACTTGGTTTTCAGCAGGAGAAATATGAATTGTTCTGTGATAGTCAGAGCGCAATTTATCTTGGTAAGAATTTTTCTTTTCATTCCAGATCGAAGCACATTGACATAAGATATCACTGGATAAGAAATGCATTGGAGATGAAGCTATTACAGCTTAAGAAGATTCATACTGATGAAAACAGATCTAATATGTTGACCAAGATTCTATCAAGAGAAAACTTTGAATATTGTCGATTGGCAGTAGAAATAATGGAACTCCCACATGAGGTGGGAGGGGGAGATTGTTGACTCCCCCCCCCCCCCCCCAATGTGGGGCTTCATTTGTTTTTCTCTCTTTCTTGCTACTTGGTTTCTCTCTCTTCTTTCTATTTCTTTTTCTCTTGTTTTTCCTTCTTATGTTGGTCAAGTGTTGTGGCTGAACAAATGAAGCCGCAAATTTCGCTATAGAAATTGAAATTGGGTGAAGAACAGTTGGAGGCCCAACAAACTTGTTGAAATCCGGGAGGGAGTGAGACTATGCTTTGGCTATAAATAGCCATTTCTCCTCTTTCAGAACACCCCCTGTGAAAGCTTGCTCATTTGCTCTAAGCAAAAGAAATTGTGTGAGAAAGAAATTTATTTTGGGGAGTGAAAAAATAGTGAGAAAGAAACACTTGAGTGCCACTATTTTAGGTTTATCTCATACCTTTAGAATGTTTTATCTAGAGAAAATTCTCTCTCTATAAGCCTACTATTTTTATAGTGAAAGAAAATTTCGGAGTTTATCCTGTTGATGTAGCCCTAAAATTAAGAGTGAACAACGTAAATTTTCTGAAGCCATTTTACTAATCATCTTGCCCTTAGAGTTATCACCTGTTGCGCGACCTCAACAAAGATAAGTTTTATACTCAAACTTTTAATTATTAAAACAATTTAAAAAGAAAATGAGAAAATTTTCAAATTCAAACACCTCTCAAATTGATGTCGAAAGTCCCACCACCTACTCAAACCGAATAGGTTAAGCTATTAATTTTCTACTCTAAACTTACTCAAACGTGTAAAGTTAATTCTGTTGGTGTTGTTTGAATATGAGTTAATTATGTACTGTTGGGTTAGGATTTTGGTAGTCTTTCATCATTTTACTTTCAACTACATGTGAGTGTAAGGTGTAAATTATTGCGAGTGCAATGGAATTCGCTCACGTAAGTTTGTTACTTTTTTTGATATATGAATGAGAGGTCTAGGGGAGGTAGAAGATTGAATCTTTAGACGTCAAGCGTGTGGAAACAACTATGAACCCCTAAATTTGTGTGATTGATTTTCTTTCATTTTTTAAGTTTTTGCGACTTCTCTACACAAACCGCTTTTAATTTCTTACATTTTTCTTTTTTAATATAACTGTAACCTTGTTTGGAAGTAATTTTTATGACTAACATCAAATTTTTTGATAATTAATTAATTAATGTTAGAGATAAAAAAGCTGAAATTGCAAACTAAAAGTTGCCCTTCAATAACTTTTTTCAAAACTTTAAAACTATTTACTTACAATAATAGCAGACGAGTATTGCACTATACTTCTAAATATCAACGTTGGTACTGTTGGATGAACAGTAACTCAACTTTGGGTTGGTTGAGCCTAGTTGTTTTTGGGACATGGTTCAGTAGTTTTTTTATTTTTGCTTTTGACTTTTTTTTAAAAACTTTTTTAGGATACGATTTGTTCTTTTTTTAGTTTTATCTCATTTCGTAAAGCACTTGCCTTAATGATGGCGTAGATTGAAATTTTCTCGATTTTTGTCTATCTCACATTTTTTTTCGATTAAAACACAATTTCATTCCCTAAATTTCTAATTTTTTATTTTTTGGACCTAAGTTACGTCAGTGTTACATTTTAGTTTCTAAATTTTATAACTATTTAATTAAATTTTCTATTTGTTCTTCTAGCCCCCCAAGTTTCTTTTTTTGTTATTTTTTATGTATTATCTTCTAAAGTAAGATATTAGTGGCCATAATTTATTTATGTTTTAATTAAACCATTTTTTATCTTTATTAAGCCAATTGTTAAATCATTAATACCTAAAATTTTATTTTTTTTTGTCTTGATCCTAATTTTTTTTTATTGATTTTCTTTATTGTTGTTTTCTAAAATGAAGCTTTAATCATTATTTCTATCATTATTCTTTCATTATTGATTATTAAGATTTAGAGCATCAATTATTTATTTCAAACTCTATTGTTTAAAAAAGTAATTTGGTCCATAATTGTTAAATTTGATAGTAAATTTTTCATCGATATTAAAAATTAGATTTTATATTAATAAGAGATGAAAATTTTTATTGAATTGCTTTTAATTAATAGACCAAATATTCATTGTTTTGAAGTATATAACATGTTATGTGTCGCACTGTTATTATTAAAATTTGTTACAAAAAATATCCACTATAATGTGCGGGTCACCAAACCTTTCCATTTGTTCTCTTGATTTCTAATTTTTTTATTATTTTTTTTGTCTTCTAAAGAAAAATATTAGTAATCATGGTTTGTTTCTCTTATATTTTTTGTAGTAGCATTTTTTACTCTAGCTTCCACCTAGCAAGGTGTAAATATTATTCCAAAATTACAAAGACTGAAACTTAAAAGTATATATTTTTATTATATCAAATCTCTATATTTTTCAAAAAATTTATATAATGATTATATGAACCGTTATAATGCGTGGTTTTTATGTATCTCGTATATATATAATATTTCTCAAATTATTGATATCCAATTTATGGATAAACATGAAATTACGGATAGCGCTTAATGGGGCCCATGTTTCATGGATTTGGTTGGCCCTCTTGCAAGTTGGAACAAGAGATTAACAAGATAACCAGGGGCACTTGCATGGCTTCTCCAATATAAATTAAAGTTACAAACTTGACGAAGAAACAGGTCCTCAGGAAGGGATGGATAAGGCACAGAAACGGAAGTCTAGGGTCGTCAGGGTCGATTCAGAACATTCGTGGGATTCTTTCACCAAACTAGCTAATGATCAAGGCTGTCCTGTAAGGTTTCTATTACTTTTCTAAATTATTTACCTCATTTCAAAAAAAATTTTTAACTTCAATTTGACTTGAATTTATTTGTATTATATATTATTTATTAACTTTTTTAAAAATTTTTATTTAAAAATTATTAGATTTATAGTTCTTAAAAATTATAATTATTTAAAAAAATTTATGTATCAAATAATAATATAAATGACTTCAAGTCGAACTTAAGTGAAAATTTGACATAAAGTAGAGAATTTGTAACTGATGGAATATTTAATTTTGTGTACATGGACGTACACACAAAATCTAACGCAAAAGTTTTCTAACATCTATAATATTTGAAAAAAAAAAAAAAGTAAACATAGCGTCTCTAGGTATCGATCAAGGTTTTCTTGCAAGTTTTCTCTTCTTATTTTCCACACAAACACACTTCTACAAGAGTTTTCCTTTAAGAAATTTTCATTATGGTTCAAATATGATACCGTACTGGAAGCAACATGGAGACAGTATGAGGCATATGAGTCTTGACTCACTAGTGCAATCCCGTGTCGAGCTTAAATTGGCTGATACCGAGTGTTTTAAAGCATCTCGTATTATACTGATTTTGAATAAATATTTTTTTATTTTTAAGTCAAATATATGATAATTATATGTAATTGATTAATTATAATTTTATTAATATTTGAAATAAAGTTTAAAATTTATTTTTTTTATGTATTTAAAGTTGTATTTTTATTATATATAATAGATTATTTATGTGGAGAAAACTCCTAATGGATCTATATTCATGTCATACATTCATGTCACACACATATTTACAGTCACAAAATCTCAATTTTTGGTATATTATATATAATTCTACATGTGCGTATAATTTTCATGAATATATATACATAAAAATGTACATCCGAAATGGTATGATACTAGTATTGATATTGTACTGTATCGGTTTTAATTGCACTGACATTTAAAATTTTGGTTTTCACTATGGTTTTTGACATCTTAAGTAGCATAAAATTCATAATATATAATATTTACAAAAACGAACATGGTCCTTCGTTTTTTTTTTTTCCTTTTGTGTTTTTGTTTACTTCTAAACTTAATTTTGCAGGTAGTTGTGCACTTCACGGCCTCTTGGTGTGTACCTTCGGTGGCTATGAAATCTTGCTTTGAAGAATTGGCTCTGAGATACCGAGATACGCTCTTCCTCACCGTTGATGTCGACGATGTTAGAGTATGTTTAACTTTCTAATTTGAGTTAATTACCAATTACCTCCTTAATATTTAATCAGAATTATACTTTCACCCTTATGGTTTTAAAAGCTGCACTTTCCGCTCATTTTCTAACGTCTTATCAGTAAAGTGCCGGTCGACAAACTCTTGCACATGTGATAATTACCACATTTGCGAATATGTAAATTTTCACAGGGAGTAGCTTCGAAGATGGATGTAAAGGCGATGCCTACGTTTACGATGATCCAGAGAGGCACTCAAGTTGACAAGGTTGTTGGTGCCAATCCGGATGCTATAAGCAGAAGGGTTAATGCATTCGTTAACTCATTCCACTCGGAGACCAAAAATTAAAGATCAATATATAAATTAATACATTGTATATACACGTCCAAAGAATCACATTTGATTAGGTATGTTTGTAGTTGGTTTTTATCGTGTGTAAGGCTGTAATATTGTGGCATGGGTTACAATTTTTTGGTACTACTCCGTCATCCTAAGAAATTTACAGAAATATGTTACAGTCCCTATATTTTAAAAAAATAATAAAATTAAAGATAAAAGTATATTCACCATTAATCCCTATACTATAATCATCATAGTAGAGTGGTCCGTAAAGTACACCCTTTGTATTTGTTGCATCTTTGAATATGGGTGTAAAAGAGTTGAGCATTTATTGGGTAACTTAAGTTCGAGCTCAATTTGATACTTATCGAGCTTAAGCTTGTAAGTTCCTAGCCATTTTTGTTAAGGGATCTAACAAACCTTCAATAATAAAGGTAAATATCATCAATTATTCCTAAACTATAATAAAGAAAATTTTTATGAATTTTTTAATTAAATATGCTAAGAAAAGAAAAAAAGAAGGGTAAATGCTATCAGTTGTTCCTAAACTATCACTACTAAAAAAAATGGTTTTAGTGACAACTTGTCTTCACTAATCAAAAGTTAGCGAAGGTAGACCGTCGTTAATTAGTCCGCATCTAAACTACTCGTTGCTAATTGGTTAGTGACGGCAAACATCGCTAGTTAGCGACGATTAACCTTTGCAATCTCAACGGTTACTTATTTTCCAACATGGCACATTGCCGAAGTTTTAGTGATGGTTTACCATCGATAATTTAGCAAAGGCTAGCAGTCACTAAAGGTAGTGAAGGCTCTATGTCACTAAAGTGTTCAACTTTGCGACGATTAGTTGTTGCTAATTAGTGACGGCCAGCCATCACTAATTAGTGACTGCTAGCTGTCACTAATTAGCGATGGTAGGCATTCACTAATTAGTGACGGTCTACCGTCACTAATTTAGCGACAATAGGTCTTACTAAATTAGTGAGGGTTGGCTGTCACTAATTTAGCGACAATAGGTCTTACTAAATTAGTGAGGGTTGGCTGTCCTTATTTTGTGACAGTTGGCATTCACTAATTTATATCAATATCTTTAGCTTCATATTGCCCTTTTCATTCCTTAATCCTACACACATTTCAATATTGTCATCCATTCCGCACAATTCCAACATTCATAAAACAGACACAATTTTCATTAAGCCAAAATATGATAAATTTATATCAACATGTCATTTAACAGTTAAAACACATACAGTTCCAAAGCCAATTTCAGCTGAAACCTAGTGCTAGATATAATGTTCCAAGTGCATGTGAGACAATACCAGCTGTAATGGTCCAATTTCAACAAAAACCTAGTGCTAACTATAATGGTCACCATATATAAATAGCCATGACCAGATAAGTTAATACTAAAATTCGAGAGCAACTCAGCAGCAACTTATGTTTTGTGGTCAGGGTTCGTGTATTCACAAGACATCCTACTACACATTTTAATGCCAACAAATACAACATATCCCTTGAGTAAGAACAATAGCCCAGAGTAAAACACCATAATTTCAGACAAGATTAGCTCGCATACAACAAATAATCACTAACTTATATCCATTAATCAAAAGGCTAAATCGATCCAGCCTCCTGCCCCTTACTTTTACCCATGTCAATTTTGATCAAACCCGAATGCCATAGATGCATAGTTCCAAAGCTAAAAGAACAGAAAAACAGGTAAGCTAGATTAACCGACCATGGTAGTTGAGGTGGCCCAAGGGCCATCTCTAGGTCCAGATGAAGATGCCAAGAGGGGGAAGCTTGCCTACATGCTATAGAAGTACTTGAAAAGATCAGGGTGAGAAAACTGTTGCAGTAAAATTAAGAGTATACGACTATGAGACTAACTTTAACTCACCATGTCAATTCTAACACCAACTCCAGCCTCAATCGAATAAGAATAGTTAGCATGCAGAGGAGACATAATCTAGTCAAGACATTGCCAATTAGATATGTCAAAAACTTGACAAGCACACAAAAGGAAAAAAAAAATTAACTTTGAAACTCTAGTTCATCCCAAGTTAGGAAAGTATTGCTTCTAAATTATTTCTCATACCCTAAATTTAAGCTTGTCTTTGAGGTATCCAATCACTAGCTCATTATTGGCATGCATCTTTATTCCATTCAAGCTTGAGTAGGAGTGTAGGATGCCATAACTATTACAACACCCTTGTTGATGAAGTTATAATAAGCAAGCATGTGGATGTCAAATAATCCATTCTGATAATCGCAGTGTTGTTCTCATCAATACTCTTCGTTGTACTTCAATCTCCAATGAAGTGTTTTGCGCTGGCTGCTACTTTTGTCATAGCAGATTTATTTAGTTATGTCATGGCTAGAATCTATAACTTGATCATCCAAAAACAAAAAGTCTATAGGGAAGAATAAATCAGCATTGCCTTAAAAAGCAAAACATCCAAAAAGATAGACCATTTACTGCTAAAAGCCTAAATTGGATAAAGCAAGCTAAATCAACAAAGTATTAGCTAACTTCATAAAAACTCAAAAGTCAGCCGTGTGTGTGTGTGTGTGTGTTTAGATCTTTAAAACCACGAGTAATGTGCTCACAGTCAGAAAAATTCTCAATCATCAAGAAAACTGTTATTTTGAGAGGAAGATCAATGAAGCCATGCAATTTATAAGTTATTCACTGATTCAAATAATTAACCTATGAACTTCGATTAACATAACTCAAGATTCATACTTATATCTATATCCATCTTGTCATCCAAAAAATCCTATTACCTACGAACAACTTGAGCTAAAACTTAGATTATTAACCATTAGAAGTTAAGATTATTAACCATAATTAACCAACATATTCATTCTTGCAGACTAAAGTTCATTTTTGCAGACTAAAGTAGTATGTTTTGCCTTATAAATTTGTTCTTTTAACTTCAAAATGTTTCACACACAACCTAAATATGATCAAGAACGTGGTCACAAAATTTCAGCCTCAAATGAATTCATTAACAGAAAAGTCAAGAGCAAAGTCAAACTATTCCACGAAGAACAATTTTTAGAAGGAAACTAAAACACTGCATTTCCTTAGATAAATTTCTTTGTTTGTTATGAAAATTTATCAACACATCACCAATAAGTGTAAGGTTATGATCACAAAGTTTCAGATAAAAACAAACTTCCTAGCAGAAAGTCAAACCTTTGTTTGACCATCCAAGAAAATACAGGTTTTCATAGCACGGTTTGTAAATTTACTAGAATAAACCAAGACTACGGCTATAAATCAATTTTGGATATCCAAAGAAACTTGTTTGCCCATAATGAGGTTTTCAAGCTTTAGACATGTTTGAATTATATAACCACACTTGCCTTTCAAAAATTAGCTCATAATGAGGTTTTTAACTCAAAAGTCAAACTTTAGTTAAAACTTGTCTACTTATGAGAAAAATCAACCGCATCAAACCAAATAGATACCATTAAATGCACAACACAAGTATAATCATAAGAACATATATATGTGGAACTACATTTAGGTGTCTAATTAACAAGTTCATTAGTACCACTACAAACCATTTTTATACAAACATAGACCATATTCAGATGTTCATTAACCACATATTCTAGTACACTACTCATATCTCCTTTCCATGCAAGTAGAACATTCTACTATAAAAAATAAGCCTAAAATAAACAATCATATTTGCTATTGCAAATAGGGTATTTAGTTAGAGAAAAATACTCCATATACGCATAAAACATTTTACTGTCAAGAATAAGAAAAAGTTTAATATTTGAATAAGCATATCTCTGAACTTGTCCATCATTTTTCAAAGAAATTGTTATGTGAAGTAAATGAAGCAATTGAATATCAAGCAATGTATGAAGTAAATCAAACAATTGAAGTAAAAGCATACAAATTTATGAAGTAATTTATCTATATATAGAATAAGCATACCAAATGAATATGAAACAATTGAATTTCAAACAATTTAAGAAGTTAATCAACCAAGAAGTAAACCAATCGAATATTAATTATGAAGCAATCGAATATTGAAATAAACCTATTGAACAAGAAGAGACAAAGTTCATACTGTCGAGCACCATTGCACGTCATCGGCAAGTTTCAATCCTCTCAAAGAGGAAGGTTTTTCAGGAAGATGAAAGAGCAGGGATGGTCATTCTTGGTCCTCTCGGTCCTTCAAGCTCCGATTCGATTGATTTCCCTAAATTGTGTTGGAGAGCTGTTATGATGGCTGATGGAATGATGGTGAGCAATTATCGATTGTGAGCAATTAGGAAGAAGTCATGAGACAGAACGATGGTGAGCGAGTTAGGAAGCAAGAAGGGAATCGCCGAATCAAGTTACTTAGGGTTAAGGAGTGATGGCGAGGTGAAATGGTGAGCTGGGTTGGCTGGGAAGTGAGAGGTGTGCTAGTGACTAGTGAATGATGGAGAATGAGAGACATAGATGGAAGAGCAAGGATGGGCTGGCTGGTGAGTTTTACTTCGCGAGTTTCTTAGTCGGAAGACATAGATGTTTTAAAATTTTTTGAACTAGTAATGGCTAGCTTTTGCAAACTCAGCGCAGGTAAACAGTCACTAACCCTACTAGTCTTCGCTAACTTAGTAAGGGCAAACCGTCATTAACCCTGGCTATAAGTTTGTGACATCTAGTCTTCGCTAACTTAGTGACTATTTGCCGTCACTAACTCGGGCCATTAGTTAGCAACAGCAACAGATAGCCTTCACTAATCCATGCCCTGTCAGTTAAGGCAATCTATCATTACCTCTAGCCGTCACTTTTCAAACTTTGTTAATTTATTTGTAGAAAAATAATTGAGAAAGTGAATTTTTTAACCATAAAATAAAATTTTATCCTAAAATATAATCCATGTTTTTTTTTATAGACACATAAATCTATTGATCCATACATCATGATTAGAAAATAAACCGAAAGTAATTGGAATTATTCATTATCGAAACAAATGAAAAGAAAATGGAATAAAACTTTTATCAGAAGCTAGTAACAGTTATCTTTATGATTTTAGCGAAGGCAAGCCATCACTAAATTTAGTGACGGCTAACTGTTACTAAATTAGTGACAGCAAATCGTTGTTAAATTTAGCGACTGCTAACCGTTGGTAAGTTAGTAACATACGACCATCGTTAAACTTTCACCAAACTTTTACCAACTGTTTCATTTCTCTAATTAATTTAGTTAGCTAGATTAAATAAAAACTAAAATGTAAACTAAAATAATTAATTTAGTTAGCTAGATTTAATAAAACCTAAAAATAAACTAAAATAATTAATTTAGTTAGCTAGATTTAACAAAAACTAAAATAAAATGTGAAAAGCTTAACAACACATAAGTAATTGATAACTTAATTATTTTTTTTAGAAAAATAATTAATAAGATGAAAGAATTTTTTAATCATAAAACAAAAATTTATCCTAAGTTATAATCTATATTTTTTTAATAGACACATAAATCTATTAATCCATACTTTTACCTGCCACTATACTATGGAAAGCTAGTGATGGCAAATTGTCACTATAGTTAGCGATGACTAATCATCGCTAGACCTTGGGCAACTAGTGATTGTTAACCCTTGATAAATTAGCAAAGGTAAGTCATTATTAAATTTAGCCGAGACTTAGCAACTGTTAAACCTTGCTAACTATTTATATCTTAGTGAGGGCCACGTGTTGCAAAAATTTGGCTGAGATTTAGCGAAAGTTAATTGTCGCTAATTTTTAAGATTTTTGTGAGGGCTAGCTATCATTAAATTTTTAGTGACGGTTAACATTCGCTAAATTAGTGTGGGCAAGATGTTGCTAAATTTAATGACGGCTAACCTCACTAAATTAGTGAAGGCAAACCGTCACTAAATTTCAGTGACAGTTAGCCATTGGTAATTTTTCACCAGACTTTTAGTGACTGTTTGCCGTCTCTAATTGGCGATAGTTGTTTGGCTGTCGCTAAATCACTTTTTTTCTAGTAGTGTATATCTTATGTTACTTAATTGTCCAAAAATTATCAGGCGTTGCACTAATCGTCCTCAAGCTATTTAATTGTTGCTATCCAGTCCTGTTGTCCGCCACACCGTTAAGGATAAATGAAAAAGTGGTATCATATCAGAAGTCACATCATTTTTTATGTCATATCAGCAATCATGTTTTTTTTTCATCCATTCCTAACTGTTGTAATGGACGACAAAATGATTAAATAGCATTGGTATAGTTAGATACAACTTGTGTTATTTACCCAAAAAATAACTTAAATTAAATCACACAAAAAAATCAAATTATTTAATTTAAACTTTAACAAAAATTGAATCAATTCTGTTATGTCGCTTTATGCACCAGTAACTTGAGTAAACCTACATGGCAACTCAAATCTGGCTCAAAACTCGACCTGAAGTACCTAAAATTGAAATTGACTTAATCTGTATTAAACTCGAACTCAAATAAACTTGACCCAATGCAACTTGAACCCGAAAAGCAATCTAAACCCAAATAACCTAATTTGGACACAAAATCATGCTAATTCGATTAGACCTAAATCTGGACAACCTAAACCAAGTTTGACATGATCCACTCAGTTATCATCCTGTTGCAGCCAATTAAGCTAGGCGCGCGGAACTTGATGCTAATTGTCACTGGCTCGGTGGCCGGTAAGACCTGAAATGAATTATCATTGCTGGGGAGATCCAATCGGCCGAACTAGAACGGTTTTTTATTTTCTTGCGTCGTGTTCTAAGGGCCTAGTTTGCATAGTGGGCTGTGAAAATTGAGCCCACAAAGGCCCCGCTTTTAACAGCAGCAAAGCAATCACTGGAGAAACTACCACCGCCACCAATACCCAGCGTTTTCCTTTTAGATTCCCTCATCATCTTTCTTCGCTTTCCAGATAAAACGACGAATCGGGAAATAACGAATACCCGTCACTTTTTGCCGGCCAATAGGAGAATGGGATCTCCAGAAAGCAACAATTATTGGTCTCAGTTTGATTTGTTTGATAGAAATTGGTCTCAGTTTGATTACGCCGCTTTGATCAACGATGTCCCTGTTCCCGACGGCAATTTGGCCGGCCCTTGTTCTGAGTTCTTCTTGTCATCCCCGCCAATCAACGCTCCTTCTGTTGGTATTGTTGGGTACTCTTTATCTCTCGCCCTATAGCTCTTCCGATTGCGCTTTTTTTTTAATTGTTTTTGGTCACAAAATTTCAGTCCTTTTCTGTGATTGTTTTGTGATTTTACATTTAATTGTGGCAAGAAATGTTATTGCGGAAATGATATGAGAGATGTTAGCTCTGTAGCGGTTCATGTGTCAGAATTATTGTGAAAATCAAAGAGGATAACTGGTTTTTATATGGTGTCTTTGACTTGTGCTTTTTCGATCATATAGGGTTTATAACTTTATATCATCAGTTAAATGTTTTAAGCCGGATGGAAGCAAAAAAATGAGAATAAGTTTCAAAACCATCAGCATTTAGTAAATCGTATGGCCTTCTCTTTGTGAAGGATTCAGGAAGAAGGAATATGTGCGGGCAAGTTAGCATTGCGCATTGATTATGAACTTGAAACTGGAGATGTTGAACTGAGAGTTGTTATGAAAATTCATTGTATCGTGAGCTATCCCGAAATGTTAGTAGTTGTCATTGCAGTTGCATCAAAATTATTATGACCAGCAACGTTACTCTGAACTTGTTTATCATGAGAGATAAATTGAAACAGAGAAGATTGAGTGCTGAAATCAGAGAAAGCAAGATTTAAGATCATTGCTCTCACTTTTGAGTCCTGCATGGCCTGGGACGAAAGCTTTAATTTTGTTCCACTTTGGTGAAGAGAAGATTTTGTAACTGCGGCATGTAACTGCTCTTTCATAAGGAAGCGGGAGGCTGTGTATGTATAACTTTGGTAGACATCAAAGTGCAAGATGCTACTAATGAGGCTTAAACAATGTTTTAGAGATGAGGGTGCGGATACTTTGCATGCTTCAATATGCAGTCATGCCTGTTCTCAAATAATGCTTTGGCATATTCATTTCTTTCTGGGTTTTTTCTGTGTATTCGGATTTTCAATTCCATTCCCATTTATTAATTGGGATCAGTATTTGGCAGCTTTGCTATGGCAAAGTTGATGTTTTCTTCTAGCACTGTTAGTAAAATAATTAGTTGGCTGTTTTGGTGTATAGCTACTTGAGTTATAGACATACAGGGTGCTTCAAAATCACCATGAGTTTCTTCTATGTTAGTCCCCAAAAAAAGTTTATTTCTTTTTGAAGCCTATTATGGTATTCACTAGAAATTTTTTTAGTTATTTTGAATTTGGTTTATATTTTGTTTTATTTGAGTTAGAACCTGAAGAACTGTCTGTTTTTTATGTTGATGGTTTCTATCTAACAAGCTTGGATGCTAATCTTTGTTTCTGTTTTGTCTCTGCCTCTGGATGGCTTTGTTCTCTTTTTTTACCTGGGTCACTCTTTTTTTTCCATGATAGTGGTGATATCAGAGACTCATCTGGAGAAATAGAGGGCCAAAAGGAGCCTGGTTCAAAGAAGAGGTTTGAAAATCTTTTGCAACTTGCATTTCATAGTGGAGTCTCAATAAGGAAGCTCAATGAATAATTATCAGCTTGCAATCATGATATTAGGAATTTTTTGGAGTGTGGTCGAAGCTAATTAACCCACAAAGTCAAGGAACTTTGTTTTTTTATTTATTTTCTAGTCCAAGTGTTTTACTAATCCATGGAGCTGTTGAAGACAGAAAATTGGATATTTATAGTTGAACAGCTAAGCTGTCTTGACTTCTAAATTACATTCTTAACGTGTATTGTGCTGTTCCTACAGTAATTACAAAGCTGAAAGCTCCTTGGTGAGACTAATTCTAATGCACTGTATTGTTTCAGGATTATCGTAGTAACCTTTAGAGGTCAACATTTTTTTGTGCTGACTGATTCCTTTGGTTTTGTTTATGAAAGACCTTTCTCATTTTGTGCTGACAGTAGCATTAAGCAAGACTTGCCATAAGTCTGAAACATACATCATGTCGTCATTATTTTATTTTATATTTAAACGTGGGAGTGATGGATGTGGCATAAGGCACACGTTTGGGAGGCTTGCCTTAATTTCTTTTCCTCCAGAAAGGGATTGACAATTGATTTGATACAAGTGATATCTTAAGCAATAGAATTTAGCACTTTTCTGCTGCAGGGTCAGATCTGAGGCGTGCAGTTCTTCTAGCTCAAAAGCATGTCAGGAAAAATTGCGTAGGGATAGGCTCAATGACAGGTAGTATTCTCTTCTCTTCCCTATGAATGTGTGTCTCATGTCTGCACATTTATGCACACTGCTTGTATCACCTCCTTCTGCTTCCAATTAGCCGCTTTCTTCTTTTTGTGCATAACATCCTTTCACATAACAGTGGAGACCTAATGTTGGCATGACAAACAGGTTTCTGGAACTAGGATCCATTCTGGGTCCAGGAAGGCCTCCTAAAACGGACAAGGCTGTTATTTTGGCTGATGCCATCCGGAAGGTGAGACAACTACAGAATGAAGCTGAAAAATGGAAGGACTCAAATTCAAGTCTTCAGGAAAAAATTGAAGAGCTGAAGGTAGATCAATGATATTTTTAATATGAAATCTTGAAGATTAAAGCCTATATGTAATTCGTCTACTGGATTAAGGTATTTTCAGTCATAGCAGAGAGAAAAGTGTAGAGAGTCCTAATTCTTCAAGACAATGCTCTTTCTCATAGGCTGAAAGAAACGAGCTTCATGCTGAGAAACAAAAGCTCAGGGCTGATAAAGAGAAGTTGGAGCAACAACTAAAAGCAATTAACTCACAACCAAGCTTCATGTCTCTCACACCAGCTATCCCTGCTGCATTTGCAACGGCTCAAGGTCAGGCACCCGGCAGCAAGCTCGTTCCACTTGTCGGCTACCCCAGTGTTGCAATGTGGCAGTTTGTGCCTCCTGCTGCAGTAGATACCTCACAGGATCACATGTTCCGCCCACCTGCCGCGTAATCTTTACTCATCTGACCGATGATTCTGGTTCGTATCTTGACCCAACCCAAAACAAGAGTGCTTGTTTTGTGTCTCCTCGGGGACATTCCATTTCTTAGGTTTTGTTTTAAATATTGAAGTTGGATATATGGTGGTGACTCTAATATCCCAGATGAGAGCATTTGTAAATGTGTTCTGGAAACAACCATCGTTTAGTGATTAAATGGAAGTTCTTCGCTTTCTTCTTGGGCTCGTGCTTTACTATTCCTCCCCACACATTCTTTGCATGGTTTTTCATATTTGATAAATTACTTTACAACATTACTTTCAATTATAGCTTCAGTATTCACTTATTCCATTTTTTTGATTTACTTATAATTTTTTCTTTTTTAATCTCTATACCCAAATGTGAAAAAAAAATGGTACAGGGATAGTATTTTTTTTGTCTGTAAAACATTGGGTGCCCTTTGTGCAATGAGATGCAATGTATGAGATGGTGTTGGGGTATAGGACCAAATTGGACGAATCAAAAAAGGTTAGGGACCAAAATCAGCATTATGGACCACTTTTACCTGCCTTATCTCCTACATGGCGCCACACGTAACTGCTCGAGCGAACACTTCTCCACCGTTAATGGCTTCCAATTCCCTTAAGCCCCACCACCCGCCTCCACAGACCTTCAAACCTCCACCTCCATTCTCCGCTCACCACCAGCGCCGACTCACTCTCTCCCCATCAAACGCTCTTCAAAAGTCCAAATTCCCCACCTTGTCCCTCTCCGCCTCCGCCTCCCCTCCTTCCTCCAAAGAGGAAGCCATACGCCAGGCCAAGACCTGCCTCTCCAGCTCTCTCGAAAAGCCTCTGAACAATCCGAAGCTCGCCGGAAAACTTAAGAAGCTCAAGCAACCGAGGTTCCAGGTCGAAATTCCGATCGTGGATGACTCCCCTTCGTCTCTCTCCGTATTAGCTCTCCAGATCTTCAGAGACATTCCCATCAAGCGAAAAGGGTCCTCGACTTCCATAAAGTTCGTCTTGCTCTGGCCTGACGCCGCAATGAAACAGGCCGCACTCCGAGCGTTTGATGATATGTCTGAATCAAGCAACGTTGAGGTTGAACAGATTGACCTGTCTGAGTCAACATACGAAAATAACAGAAGTGACAGTAGGGGTATCGCTTCTGCTGACGTGGCAGTGTTTCTGGCGCCAGAGGCATCAAACTTGGATGTTGTGAGAAGAATTTGTGACAGTTTGTACCCAAAGCCGGTGGTGATTTTGAATCCAAGATGGGATTTTGATGATGACAGAGGCTTTGGCGAGATGAACGGCTTTGTGGATTCCTTTGATGTGATCTACTCGCTTGTGGGGTTGGAAGTGCAGGGTCTGTTGAGCAAGAGAAAGGGGCTGGTGTTCAAGTGCGTCAGCGATGGGGTTGTGAGTGGACAGAAATGGGAGGTTCTTGTGGAAGAAGATGGACAAATGAGGGTTGTCACAAGGTTCAAGGCGCGGCCAAGCATTGAGGAAGTTGAGAATGTTCTGTACAATTTGATGGCTGTTAATTCCCCCATCACCAAGTCTGCAAAGTTCTTGAGGGATTTGGTGTCCAATGTGACTGGAAAGAAGTGAGTTTCTAGCTCCATTTATTTCCCTACTGTTATATTTGAGCCTCTTCTTTTAATAATCATTTTGTTTGGGCTGAGATTTATTTGTAGCTTGATTAATGTACAATTTAAAGTTTGTTGGGTTATATAATGTGTGAATGGAACTTTTTGCATTTTGGTTGGGAAGATGTTGTCAGATGAAATAGATATACTTGAATCTTTTTTTGAACTTGATTGGTTGCTGAAAAATTGAGCAATCTTTTATTGTTATTGGAAGAAATGGTTAATTTCTTTCATTTTCTGACATCAATGTTTCAACAAAATGACCTGAAGCAGCCCCTTATTGCCATCTTCCCAAGATTTCATCTAGAAACCCCTTTGAAACTATAGCATGAAACATATCCTGATGTACTATTGTAATAGTTTCTGGTGGTATACATTCTCATTAGAAAAATTTAGGGGTCAAACATAAAGAGAGAATTATGAAGACGTGTGTAATTAATAAAATTCCAACAAGAGTTCCAAAAATATCAAATGGCTGATTCTGTAACCTTTTTCACCTTCTTCTACATCAAAAGAGCCTTGAATTCTTGAAGAACTCTCTTCGTTTTCATTGTTTGTAACATACAAGCCCATCATTAATCACATGGCCTTCTGAAAAATCCATGTTAAGATGCCCTAATATGACAGCCCTTGATGAATTTATCTGAGAAATTTATGTACTTGGTCCACAGTGGTTTGAGCTGAGGGAAGGCTATGTCTAGCCAGGGCTTCGCTCTGCCATTGAAATGGATCACGCCAGCACTCTCTGCTTCTGCCAAGCTTGTGTTCTCTTGATACCCTAATCCCAACATGTGCCAGAATGGATCAATAACATGAACGTGGCCATGGAATGCTATTAGTCCCGGAGGTAAAGTTCCCAGCTGCCATAAACTCAAATCGGATTTCAAATTCTGCAAAAAATTAAAAAACACTACAAGTCAAAAACAAAAACAGATAATGAACCTGATGTGCGATGCTACTCCGGTTCTTCAATTTCTCTGTGTGCACTTCTAAATGATTACAGTTACCATGACAGTACCCAGTCAGATAAGATGCATCTGTCCGACACTGGTTTAGATGTTTTCAGATTTACCTGTTTTAGCCAGTGATGGTAGGAAAGGCTAATGTTGGTCTTCCTCCAACCCTTGAGATCAAAAATGTTCATTCCATAGGCCCAGGCACATTCGTTAGGATCAAAATTGCTCAATATCAAGGGGTGAGAAAAGTTCAAATAGCTCTTCAATCTCTTGGACATGACAAATGTGTCTTCTCCTCTGCATGTCTCCACTGCTCCATTCACTTTCCCATTCATATTGATGTCCCATAGAGGCGAGAGATCAGTTTGTACCACTATGTCATCATCCAAGAACACCACCTTGTTCAAACTTGGAAACAGCTGCCAAAAAACAGAAGCAACAAGCACATTAATATCAATCAAAACAGAAGGTAGATTAGAGCAAGCATAAAAGGACAGAAAACAATTACTAATATTTACTTCTGGCAAATGGATTCTGATGTGATTCATGAGAGAATTGTACTTGGGGCTTAGAGCTTGCAACTTAGCTGCAATGATATGAGGCTTCTCTGTGTTATTTGCTACAATTGCTTGTGACCCTCCTCTGAATTGAGCCCTTACCCTTTGGTCTTTCTCCATCGCTTCCAAGACAGGTACTTTCCCTTTCGAAAACCAGTCGAAATGATGCAATGCCTTGACCTCAACTATGGCTGGTGACAGAGGGTGCAATGAGAACCAAGCCTGCATCGGGTAGTAGGTCTTTTTGTCCGTTATTATGTGTAGCACAAATTTCTGTGGCCGTAGGGCATTTTCTACGATTGACTTCGCCACCACAGCTGCTGCCAGCACGTTGTCTGAGGCGAGCACAAAGTGGAAGTAGGAGTTGTCAACGAGGGCAGGGACGAGCTCCGGTGCTGGGAGCTGGAGGCGGGCAGCTGCATTGATGGAATGCTCGTTCGCTAGCTTTAGTGCCAGGCAGTGCAGCTGTTTTGGAATGCTGCTTGATGCTACGTGACGGTACAAGTATTCTTGGATTTTGGCTGTTCTTGTCCTTTGCTCTAGTAGAGTCACCTACAAATTTTCCCCCCTTGTTAGGAATGAACGACTATTCTCTACCAAAGCTGGGCAACTGAGATGAACTTGAGTTCCACTTGACTCATCTCAGAAAATGTCGGGCTTGATGAGTTTATAGAAACTTTTTGAACTCAACTGAGCCATTGGATTCTATCAGTATGGATAGGAAATTGGATATCAAAGTAGTAACATACCATTTCTCTTAGCTTGAAGGCAAAGGCTTTTGCATCTATTTTGCTTCCCTTCACTTCAGCCATGAAGTCTTCTAATGTTTGGGGGATGTCTGATCTTCCCTTTAGTTCATCTGTGCTTAAGGGTTCTTCTAATATTTGTAATATCATTTCAGGAACCTTAGAAGAATCATAATTATCTTAAATTAATAAAATTAACAAAAATTAAGTTAATTAAGTAGGATATTACTAATTAAACAATTAAAAACAGAGGAATTTTAGCTGAAACAGATGAGAAGTTTACTTCTGGCTTATGAATACTTCTCCCCAAGATCCTTGGTCCTAGCTTATTTCCCAGGCAGCCTATGATGACCCCAAATAAAAAAAAGGAATGAATAAAACAAGGAGACCAATGAAGATATACTTTACTACTTAACTTCAGGTTAAAAAACCAAAAACTCAATTTAATATAATCCTAAAGCATAAAAGAATCCATTTATAACTTTATAAACACTAAAACAAAGCACCCAACAATAATAAAAAGAAATCAATTTTCGGTCATTCAGCTTAAAATTGCATCATCTTCCCAGGAACAATATGACTGGAGATCAGGAAAACACAAGATGAACCTATGGTGGTGCACTTGGTTTGTCCATCAATGTTGTCCACTGTCATCAGCACAAACACGAACCGAAGAAGAAATGTGAAGAACAGCAGCGAGTAGAAGAGCATTCGATACGAAACTCGTCTTGAACCAACCTTCACCTTGATGAACTCCCTCACACCTTTGCCTGGGAGCACTGTCACATGCCTCAGGCTTGGTGAAATGTGAAGCTGCATTTTTCCCTTCCCCCACTAAAAACCCAAGAGCATGCAGAACCAAACAACACCAAGGTTGTTTGTGTTCTACTTGCGTGTGCGTGTGGGCGTGGGCGTGTTCTATTTCCTCTTTGGTTCCTAGCTCATTTGGGAACAAAAGGAAAGAGCTGAGGAAAGTGGGAAGAAGAACCCAGGTGGGGAAAAACTGTAGAGAGGAGGATTTTGATAGGAGTTTGACAGGTTGCCATCAGTTACCTAACCTTGCTTAGCATCTAGGTTATATATATGTGTGAGTTTCTCTCTCAGAAAACGAAAAATAAACAAAAATGAAATTGGCATCTTCTTCTGGGTGTTGAATTTGTTTTTAAAGAAGAAAGGAGGGGTTGTTAAAGAGAAAGAGACCTGGAATTCTGCCTGGCTTGGTTCCGAAGGAGCGAAGTTAAGAACCCAAACAGACAGGAAAAAAATGTACAGTAACATTAAAAGAAAAAACAACCTGAAACATGGTATTGTTTGGGTTTGGTGATATATAGCTTTTCCTGCAGATGAAGTATATTGCTGTGAGGAATAGGAGGCTTGACAGAAACGGGGTTTCTGAATGGAAAATGACTTCCCCTCTCTAGATGAAGTCTAAGTGGTTTGGTCGTTGGAGTGAAAATACAGGAACATCTTCTGAAACTGATCTCTGGACTGATAAAAAAAAAAAATCTTTGACCCTAAATCAACCCAAAACCAAAACTTTTTGCAGGTGTCTTACGTCTTTTATGCATATTTTTCTTGTTGCTATGGTCACCATGACAATTGGTGTACTTTTTTTTTTTTGTCATTTAGGTGGCATGTAGATCCATATAGTTCATCACCAGTTAATTAGACTGACAATTACTATCTCATTTTGAGTAAAAATCAAAGTTTAGGACATTTTTTTCACTTGTTATCTACAAAATCTTAGATTCAAAACTCATACCATTTAATCTTACATTTAAATGTGCTTTATTCTTCCATAAGAGGGTTGTGTAAGGAGTCGTAAAATTTTGCCACTTAGTGTTTGCATGAACTTGTAGTTTTGATTAATTTTAAACAGTAATTAATTGACAGTATACATTTCTTGACTTAAGGTGCAATATTTTGATGTTGATGATGTTGATCAAATTTGTGTTTTTTTTTCTTTATGCTTTTTCATATAAAACTACAAGAAATGGTTGAGTGAATAATTTAAAGTAATAACCAAGATAGAAATTTTTCTTTGTTTATTCTTTTCATTACACAGAATCATATTATAACAAGTCGAGAGATTTGTTTGGGAGGCTAAAGAAATGCTTTAAAGAGTCTTTAAATTTTGATCTTTACACTAATCCTTACCGTAAGAACTTGTGAGTTTGTCACTAAAAAAAAACACTTCAAACGTATGATCTATAATATGGATCAAGGTTGTTAGGATCGTTTTTTTCCAAATCCTCGGATTTGCATGATCCTATATCTGGAAAAGAGCTCGGTCATGTCAAGATTATTGTTGGGATGTAAAATCGTGGTAGGATTGCGTTTTGTATAATATAATTGGTAGATTATAAAGATCTTAGTGGCCTTACGAGATTTTTGTTGGGCTAGCTTCATATCCTATCCAAATTTCATTCGAGAAATAATTGGGTATCATCCGAGAGCCCCAAAATGTAAAATCCTCGCGCTCATGTTTGTCATAAAACAAATTAAAAGCTAAGAGAGAGGAAAAAAAACCACTTGTATTTATAGTGTTGCTTAAATATCCCAAAGGCTTCGGTCTAGTGGCTAAGTTGTAAGAGATACACGGCAAAGGTTAAGCATTTGAACACTATCTCTACCATCATTTCCCCCTTAAATGCCACACATGCTGGTTCGATAATCTTTCGAGTTCTGAAAAAACAAATATCCTCTTTCTGTTAGCTATTGATGTGCTCTCTCGAGCTTATACATTTGTATAAATACTTCTCAATAATAACAGAAAGAAAATATTGTGTTGTTTGAGTGAGACGCCCAAGGCATTTCATATCTTCTTTTTTTTTCCCTCTTCTGATTTGCCATCTTCTTCTTCCTCGCATTCTCACCATTTTCATGCATACTAGTATGAAAAAAAAAAATTAATCAAGTAACCTCTAACATTATTTTTTTTTTGTTAAAAAAAAAAGATAAATTTCCAATGGCTACATATCGGGAATTCTAATGATTAGCTATTCGAAAAGAAATTTCTGAAGTTACTAAACCTATCAGCGGTTTTATAATATCTTTCCATTGAAAAACTTAATATCCAATTCGTTTTAACTTAAGTTAATTAACTTCAAAATGACTTATTATTATTATTATATCTTTTTTATTTGAAACTAATTTTAATTAAAATTCAATATTATATATTTTTTATAATCCATTGAAAATAAAATTTTTGAAATCTTACTAAATTTTTATGAATTTTTTTAGTTTAAGGCATTAAAACAGAAAAATTCATAAAAATTTAACAACATCATGAAAATTTACTTTCAAATGGATTATTGCAACTACATAATATATATTGACTTTTAAATGAAATTGGTTTCAGGTAAAAAAAATATAAAATTAAAAATAAGTCAATTGACTTAAGTTAAAACGAATTAGCCGGTAATTTTTAATAGCTATCCATTAGAAATTTTCATTTCTCTAGTAGTGTGCGTAGTGACTATCATCTTGGTCCCAAAAATTGTGTGAAGTTCAAAAAAACAAATGCCATTACTTAAGGTACTCACATGATTTTAGTTAAATGCTATGGTTTCAATTTTGGTTAACTGCTGCATTTTTTACTTTTACTTATAATGGGAGTCCAACTTTAGAATTTAAAATTGAGAAAAGAGTTGATCAAGGAAACTGTTATCCCCTTTTATATTTTTATTGGCAGTAGAGGTTCTAAATGTGATGCTGTTAGCTAGGGGGAAAAAATCTATCTGTCGAAGTGGAGATGAGAAATGGTTGTGCAGTTGTATTGGTGGAACTACGTAGCCTGAAGTTTTGGGAGCTATATAATGAAGCTAATATCCAGCTCTTGCAAAAGGCTGTTTTATTTGGATCAAAGAACAATGGCGGCTAGATCTCTATTTCAATCCCTTCCCTTTTCTCCGAAAGAATTAAATCTCTTCTTCTTCTTCTTCTTCTTCTCCGAAAGATTTTTTTCTTTGACCAGACACAATCTTTAACTATTCCTCTAGTTCAACAACCTATTGAAAACATGAACATTAAAGGAAAAAAAAAAAAAAAAAGAAGGAACCTGAAAATGCATAATTAACACGAAGAAGAATGGCTACAGTGCATTTGTAACCAAGAAGAAGGCTTTTATAATGACTTCCAAACATACCCAGATTTCTAGTTCTTCTGCTCTCTGTCTCACACTTCTTGAGGCAGATCTTTGATGGTCATTGTAATGGAATCCTCCATGGCAGAGTTAGCCCTGGTAAAATATGCAAATTAGTACCAACTAAACAACAAAGTAATAGAGACACATGCACACAAAAAGCTGTTGGAAAGATCTACATCAATTTAACATAAAAAAAACACATGTACAAAACAAAGTCTTCCAGAATTAAGCACAAATGTCGAGGCTATTTTTCAAGGCTGGCACTAAGAACACATATGAGACTATGAGTAACTAACATATCAAGGAGCTATTTTCCTAGAAGAAAATGAAAATAAGGGATTCAATTTCCAGGAAAATGAAGGAGTAGATTAATCTAATTTAGGGGCTTGAGATGAAGCATTGTTCATCGGCTATTTTTCCTCCCACGTACCTCTGCAATTTCTCAGATGCATTAAATGCATTTTCCCTTGTCTTATATCAGATACAATGGCAAGTAAAAAGTTCACCTAGCATGGTGGCTTTGCTTCTCACATGCAAATTAACATGTATATACCAAATCCTTCCCCAAATGCCACATTTAATGAGAAAGTCTTGCCAACCGAGATAGTGTAGGAGTAAAAGATGATACAAATACTTTTGGTCAAGGAATCATGATGCCCCCATATGTGCAAACAGTTCCACTTTGTCCAACAAATTGCCACATACAAAGAAATCATGACTCATATTCAATGAGGAGAAATAATGGAGGGCCAGTATTGGATTTATCCCAATAATGCAAATTTTAACTCTTTTAACAACCCAACTTTTCCCCCGTTCATCTACAGTAATTACGATTGATGAACAGTGAAATCACTTCCTCATTTAAAATATAGTACTCCCTCCGTCCTAATTTATTTGAAACGTATTCCTTTTTGGGATGTTCCAAAAGGTTGAAACGTTTTCTCTTTTGAAAAAATTTAAACAATTAAATTATTCTTTTTACATAAAATCCAATAAAGACTCTTTTTTTAATATCCACTCAATCTCTCACCGCACAAAACCCAAAAAAGAATCTTTTCTTTTTTAATCATTATTTAAACTTTTACTACATAAAAAATTAATACAAATTACATATACCTTAATCTCCGTGCTCAGAGAAACGTTTCAACTAAATTGGAACGGAGGGAGTATAATATAGATTAGGTAACGACAAATATATTTCCCTTTTTTGTTTTGTACTCATAATTATAATGTAAGAGAAAGCTACAAAAGAAAATTTATTAATAAGCCTACCTTAGATCCACCTTACCTAACCTAAACCCACATTCTAGCTGTAACGAGGAAAAACCTCTTACACAACTTAGGATTTCAACTTTAGCTGTCCACAAAGAATAGTGGATATCATACTAGTTTGTCAATAGGCCATCGACGAGAATGACAAATAGCTTGATCTCAGTGAAGATTATTTGATCTATTTAAGTTTTATTCGATGAAGGATCTATTTCATGTTCAATATGGAGGTCCTTGATTTGTAGTAGGATGCTTCGTTACAATCAGGATGTGGGGACCTCATTTCAAGCTAGAATTAGCCATCTTTGCCACTACAACTGTGTGGGTCTGTTTCCTTAGCTTGCTCTATCAAATGCATGACATCCACTTACTTAAGCAGATAACATAGAAAATTGGAGAATTCCAAGAAATAGTGATATGATCAAAGGGGTTCGCATCAAATAGGTATGCACTTAGAGGCAGATTTGAGAGGCCAATATGCCATAGTATTTGTGCAGATTGACCTAGTGAAGGCATAACTGGATATTGTCTGGATCAACAAACCCCATTAGTGGATTATTTACGAATGATGTTTGGCTCTGTCTTATAAACATTAAACACTACAAGAAAAAGGCTTTTCAGCAAATAGTTATTGGGAATAACTTTTCATAGTATAAGAGAATCTGCCTTCATATATCCTTTTTATCATAGATCCATGAGTCGAAATTTGGGATTTTAGCCTTCTAATTCAAGTTATGAGATGGAAAAATATGGTATTGCTAACCCTTATAGCCAACCACTAAATTCTTGACATTTAGGCCTCGAGTTATTGCTCATTTGCTAATAGCGAGTTATGCTTAAGGTGTAATCCTAAACTATTAGAATGGCAACCCAGAAGATTGGGTGAGGATTGAGCTTGTTCCATTGACAAAGCATTGGCACTAATTGAGAATATTTAGAAGCCATCAAGAACATTTTTTTTAGCCCCGAATAGGCTTACCCCAGACTGATATGACTACATCCTCACATTTTGTATACATTAACTAGAAAGCTTTGAATCTTCTTAGACAATGATAGAACTTTCTAGTTGGCAGTGTGTCAAGGAGAAGGGGGGGCATGATCAAAATGCTAGATAGCCTGGTTCACAAAATGAATATTTGGCAACTCTCAGTACAGTAAGTCTTGTACAAGATTTTTTAGACAGCTTCCGTACCTTGCTTGAAATTGGACTAAGTATAAATTGGACCATCACATGGGATCTAGACCAAAATTTAGATTCTCAATGAAAGGAAGTACTTGCCTGAAATTAGATCAGCTTTAGGTACGGGATTTAAACCAAATTGAGATTCTCAATGAAAGACGGTAAATATTCGCCACCAGGGCAACGATGAGCATTCCTTCTCATCTTGACTTGAGTAAATTGCTTTAAAAAGAATTGGGATGGATAGACAAGGAATGTAAATCAGGGACCTAATTGAAACAACATGAGACGTTATGGGATCATTCATGAAATTTTTACCAGTAGCAGCACATAAAGTCACAGATCCACTTCCTACTCCCGTCCCGTTTTGCTCTCCATCTCTCTGCGCCGCAAGCGCTCTCCAGTACGAACGACACAATCTCTCTCACCGCCTCACCTCACGCACCACCACTTCATCTCCGCCTCTCCTCTCGTTGTCCCGCGGCCGACCTCCAAGGCTTCCCTCTCTGGGTCTGACGCCTCCAATTCCTAAGGTAAGGGTTCCTGTTTTTCGGTTTATCGTTTCTGAAATTTAGGGTTTTGATTTCGTTTCCTGCCCCGATTTTTTCCAATTCGATTCGTTTCTTTCGTTCTGTCTCTCTTCTATTTCTCATTGCGGTCTTGGATTGCCTCTCGTGTACTGCAACCATTGGATCCCTTTTCGACCTTGAACCTGATAGGAAACCCAATGGATGTGATTAAGATCTCGTCGGAAATTATGGAAGAGTGGGTATCGGGATTGGTCTCGCATGGTTGGACCTAATGTACTTGCACTTAATCTGATGTAGAAAGCCAGCATTATGCTGACTTTAGTGTTTTCAAATTGGATGGGGACTTGTTTTTGTTTTGTTCATTTATTCGTCTTGGAGACGATACGCTTGTTTTGCAAGAGAACGTGGAAAACGCTTGTAAAATTACAAGGCACTGAACTCAATTTCTTGTGTTTGAGTTTTCATGTTTCTTCGATTATGACCAGTCTTTTATGCTGAATATTCACTTCTTATTTAATTTCTCAATCAGAAATTTGTGTATGGATTGTTATTCCTATTATTTTGTAATTCGGACTACTATGTTTTTATGCTATAATTTGTGTGTGGAAATTTTTCCAAAATTATTTTGTAGTTTGGACGCCAAGGTTCCTTTATTTCTTGGTCTTTGAGGTTTATGTGGTTTTGGATATATGTTGTGTCAAGCTTATGCTGCTCAGCTGCTAAGCGTCAACTTAAGCTGGAATGAACTGAGTGGAGTTTGGTCTTCGTAAAATTTTATGAGCTTGAGTTTTCATGTTGAATTTATTCAGGCTCGAGTTTGAGCTTACCTGAAGCGAGTTGGTCACATGCCGAGCTAAACTTGGCACAGGATTTTTTTTTAAAAAAAAAATGATAGCAGCTCTCTCTCTCTGTCTCTCTCTCTCTCTTACTCCCCTTCATCCACTACCAACATAATGCGTGCACATATATTTATAAAAATTTATGAAATTGTGCTTGTTGCAGTGACAAGAGATTAATAATGACGACTGAAAGTTCTGGTTCAAAATCTACCTCCACAGCAGATTCTTATATTGGGAGCTTGATAAGCTTGACTTCAAAAAGTGAAATCAGATATGAAGGTGTTCTGTACAATATCAACACTGAAGAGTCAAGTATTGGATTGAAAAATGGTACCCTTTTCTTAGAGCATGTGGCTTGTTGTTTTTTTTTTTGAAAATTTATTTTTTGTTATTTGAATCATGATGCTGATTTTAACTTTTGATGCCTTGGACTGTGCTAGGATTTGGAATTTATTTCTGGGTTACAGTGGTTTTTGTCTTTCTGTAATTGCTCCTATGGTAATGTCATGACTTTCAACAGTTAATTGGCATTATAGACTTCATGCCACCAATCTCAACTTAGGTAGGATTAAGTGGAAAGATGATGGTGTTGGTGGTGCTGATGAATACTAGCCTGCATTAGGAAGGAACCTAATCATACCCATTTAGGCTTTGGCAATGAGGTTAGTCATTATCATATTATGTGTAAGTTACCACCTGTAGTTTAAGTGGACCTAACCACGTTGATAGATTACTAGCTAGGAATTATGTTATCAATAGTAGATCTAATCATTTGTTGTTACTCATGTAAGGAGTTTTGATGAGGTTCACTGTTGACATTATTTGTAAGTTGCCACTGATTGTTTAAGTGAGCTGAACCAAATTGATGTTCAACTTGATTACCTGAGAATGTTCCCAAGTCTATGTGGTGGAAACTTCTAAGAAGTGTGGTGACATCTCTTACTATTTGAAAACCAAACACTCCAAAAGCTTGAACTGCACTTGTGGAGCATTTCTTTAGGAAGCAATTAGTTTCTTACAATCTGTTTCTTTTCTGGAGAGGAAAAAGCTCATAAAAATGCTTTTTTTTTTTTTTTTTAAAACATTTTCTGCAAATATGTTTTTGACGGATAGAATTTTGGCTTTCAAATGGTATCATATATTACCAAAAAGAAAAAAATTCAAAAAGGGTAAAAGGGAAACTTCTAATAGCAGGAAACACATGAGGCTTTAGTGTGACCTTTGGTTCTTTTTGCAGTATTTGTCTATGTTACCTTGATATATTTGAAATTTTCCTGCTATTTTTTTTTTCATATTTAAGTTTTCTGCTTACTTTTCTCCTACCATGTGAGCAGTCCGGTCATTTGGAACTGAAGGACGAAAAAAGGATGGACCACAAGTTCCACCAAGTGACAAAGTTTATGAATACATTCTATTCCGTGGAAGCGACATCAAGGTGCATGAGAACTTCTGAAAATTTTCTTCAACATCAGTTTAAATTGAGTTTCTTGTTGCACATGTTAAAAGAATTCTGATTTTTGTGTTCGTGTAGATTTCTGATGCTGTCTGGATGTGTTGAATTTACTGTTATGAAGCTGAAATGCATATTTTTTGCTAGATTGTAGCGTTTCATTGTAAGATTTGAATCATTGTTAAGGTAGTCAGAACTGAAAGGCAATAGGTGACGGCTTCATTGAAGTGTAAATACCTCCCTTGATAAAAAGAAAAAAATCATGTAGCAAAATCAAACTTTGGTTTTATGCCTTTGCTGTGATTGTCAACAAAACACTCTGAAACCTGATATTTGTCACATTGTTTCAGCAATTGGTGATTATGCTTGCTATTTAATTTGATCAAGGGGAAAATTTCTTTCTTTGATTTATTATTTTTAGACTGGCTTTTATGGTCTGCTCATCTTCTAAAAGAATCTTCTTTTTCTTGGTAAAAGAGGCATATGCTTTGGCTGTGATCACTCCTTAATATTACTATTTATTTATGCATGTAACATTTGTAAAACTCTGAAATTTTTTGTCATTTCTTTATTGCAGGATTTGCAGGTCAAATCCTCCCCACCTGTTCAGCCCAGTCCAGCTATAAACAATGACCCCGCTATCATTCAGGTCACTATAATGCATTGGCAGTTTTAGGATTTAATCAAAGGAATGTTCCTTATTCATAATTCTATCTGTTCTTTGCAGTCACACTATTCACGACCTGTTTCCACATCAACAAGTTTGCCTTCTGCTGCTAGTGGGCCCTTGACTGACTTGAGTCCTCATAATGCTCAGCTGGGATTGCCAGGCTCTAATTTTCAGGGGGGACTTCCTCTATATCAACCTGCAGGGAATTTAGGCTCATGGGGAGCATCACCACCCCCTCCAAGTGCAAACGGTGGCAATCTTGCTATGCCCATGTATTGGCACAGCTACTATGGTCCCCCTGGTGGACTTCCTCATATGCACCAGCAAGCTTTGCTTAGGCCTCCACCTGGATTGTCAGTGCCTCCTTCCATGCAGCAACCACTCCAGTATCCGAACTTCAATACTGCTTTACCCCATGGACCATCAAGTTTGCAGAGTTCAAGCTTGACAGAAGCTCCTCCTCCTCTGCTTCCTTCAAGTATAAATGCACCTAATATTAGTTCGACTAACTTACCCTCATCTTTGCCATCAACTCTGCCTTTGGCACCTTCTGCTACACTAGCATCTGAAACATTGCCTAGTCCTTTGCCTAACAGAACTCCTAATTCCCTTCTCTCAACCACAGTAGCAAATAGCCTATCATCACTATCACCTTTCACTACTGCTCCCGAAATAAGTCCGTCTCTTCTACCGATCTCTGAGAAGCCAAATGTGATTACTGGCCCATCCTTGCCATTTCAAAGTGCATCCCAGAGTGCTTCCTTGGCAGCTGGAGCTTCCAACCCCATTCGGACAGAGGCAGCACCGATGCCTTCTCTAGTGACCCCAGGTCAGCTTTTGCAGTCTAGTTCTAACATGGTACCTTCATCTCAGCCCATGCCAGCTGCCGATAAGGATGTGGAGGTGGTTCAAGTATCTACATCAACAGTATCAGAACCACCAGCAACTGCAACCACAGAGGCACAGCCACCAATTTTGCCATTACCAGTAACTTCAAGAGCTGCTCCAAAGGTTTCACAGAAGGCCTTACCTTCCTGCTTAAAAATATATGCTCTTACGGAGACTAGTGCTCCCTCATCCTAAAAAGAACAATTTTCTCAAAATGAATGGCGCCATATGTTTTTCATATGGTTTTCCAACTTGACTTCAACTTATAAGCTACCAAAGGTGGCACAGCATCCTTAAATTTTGTGGAAGTGAGGGAAGTATCATTCTTTTTGGAATGAGGAAAGTTATTTCAAGATGAGACAAGATTGCATGGCTTTTGCTAAAGCTAAGGTTGCTTATAATAGATTTTCAACTGATACATAATGATCGAGAGCATGTGGTTGTCTGTAGGAACTGCATGGACTAACTTTACTGTAAATGGACTACTTTATTTTGAAATGTTGAAGCGTTGAATCTTTTATTTTCCTTATTTTGAAATGTTCAAGCTTTGAATCTTTTATTTTCCCATTTGTTGCTATATATAGCCACCTCTGTCAGTTAAAATGCATGTGCTTTTTAAATTTTGGATAGTTGGCTTGGCTTCATTTTCTGCAGAGATATTTAACTGGATGCACAGTTCCTGACCCATAATTTTTTCAGAGAAGTGGATTTAACCTAGTCTGGGGAATTCAGTTTTGTAGAGAATTTATAGGAGTAGTATAAATTGATTTTACTTCCTTAAGTTCTGGATTTTGTGGACTCTGACAAGTGGACTTCTCTTTCTTTTGTTAGCCAAATGGGGCTTCTTTCCAGAATCGTCATGCTTACAGGGGACGAGGAAGAGGAAGTGGGGTAATACTGCTCGCTCTTTCACTAAGTTTGAAATATTTGTTTAGGTTGAGTTAATGCAGCAAAGATGTACATGGCGCAAGCTTTTTGTTAGTATTGTTATGGTGGTTTTCATGTTTTTAATATAATAGGTTTCGCTTTTTTTTTTTACCAATTTTATTTTTTAGTTATATCCTTTTTGTTTATTTACTAAGTAAACTTAATCCACCACATGTTCTGGTGAGAGTGTGCTTATGTTTTTCAAAATTCACTTGGCAGACGTCCCATCCAGTAACAAAATTTACGGAGGATTTTGATTTCATGGCAATGAATGAAAAATTCAAGAAGGATGAAGTATGGGGTCATCTAGGTAAGAGTCACAAATCTCATTCAAAAGACAGAGAAGGGGATGCCAGTTACGAATCTGGGTCTGAAGATGATGATGATGAAGTGCCAAAAATTGATGTCATGGTAATATTGGTTAATTGTAGATGAATTCCATGTTAATTTTGGTGATGCTTCTGACAGTTTTTAATCTCTGCTGCAGCCTGTTTATAATAAAGATGACTTTTTTGATACACTATCCGGCAATACACTTGGTAATGATCCTCAAAATGGAAGGACTAGATTCTCTGAGCAGAGGAAGATAGACACTGAGGTAATTCTTTTTTCTTCTCTTTCGGTGGCTTTGTCAAATGGCTTTTAAATGACAGAAGTTGTTGAAGAGATTTGGTTCTTTCTGGTGGTGCAGACATTTGGTGACTTTTCTAGACACAGAGGTGGACGAGGTGGGCGTGGATTCCCACGCGGTGGTCGTTCCCGAGGTGGTTATTATGGGTATGGAAGAGGGTATGGTTATGTTGGCCGGGGCCGTGGACGGGGCTTGTCAAATCATGCTTCTTAGGTGTCACAGTCGTTGGTGCCAGGCGAAGCTGGATTAGGTGCGTTTGGCGCTTCAAATAGCTCTAAAGACCCCCTGAAGGTTAGTCCCTGCATACCCCCATAAGACCTCAGTCAACAGGCTGATCTGCAGTTTATGAGTGTGATTTTGCTTCCTCTATTGTCAAGTGCCTCCAAAATAAAAAAGAAAAAAAAAATGGTTAGGATGTGGTACTATGTGTATTTCCAAAATATCCAAAACATGTTCTAGATGTGTTGGGTCTGATGTATTAACGAAGCATTTCTATTTCCATTGGATAAAAGCTGTAATTTCTATTTTGTAAGGCTACTCTTAGCGTGGAGGATGGAGATTTTACTCTGTTACTGTCTCTTTTGTCGTTTGATCTTTCCATCATTGTTCAACGGAGTTTCAGTATGGCCCGCTTCCGGGGCATAACCTCTGTCGTCATTTTTTTATTCTTCTGTGGTACCCAAGCTTGGCGGGCTGGCTCGGAAGCCCACAATAAGCTCCTTCTTCAATTACAGGATCGAGCACAGCCCGTGACCTGACCTATTGAATTAAGTCCGGTATCTAGCTTTGTTGACGTCTGGTGATTCTAAACAAACTAGGCGAAGAAGAGCGGAAAATTGTTTGTTATCGCGATCCCTGGAATGCAAGGAATTCCTCATTTGTGTTTTTAACTATTCTTTTCTGACCTTGCATCAGTTAAAAACACCTGACGGCTCCTATGATTTATTTTCTTTAACATGATAGGTGAAGAAATAATATGGAATACTAGTCGGTGGTGGAAAAGAGCCTAAGAATTGTTGGAGTCGTAAGATTGTCATTTGGGTGAATTTCATGGTAGTCCTTATTGTTTCGGTTTTTTTTTTTTTGTTATAGTTATTGACTGTTAGTAAGTAATCATATCTTTAAAGTCAATTCATTTTAATTTAAGTCATTTAAATTTAAAATGACTTAATTTTATGATTACATCTTTTTAATTGGAAACCAATTATATTTGAAAACTAATATTATTTAGATAAAATAATTCATTAATTATAAAATTTTTATGATAATATTAAATTTTTATGAATTTTTCTATTTTAGGCTTTAGAAAAAATAGAAGAAATTTAATAACATCATAAAATTTTTGAATGGATTATTACATTATGTAATATTGTCTTCAAATAAAGTTAGTTCTAGGTGAAAAAAATAAAAATAAAAAAAAATTATTTTAAATTAAGTTAGATTTAAATTAAAACAAATTTTTTTGCAAGTATTCACGCCATCCCTTGTGCGTGCTCGTGGTTTGAGTGCTGAATCAATATCTCCAGAGCAAGTGGCTTCCCGAACTCCCACAGGTTCCCAAGATGACATTGGCTCCCGCGGGTGAATCCAACAAATGCCTAATAAGACAACAATGGCAGCTTCCCACCAGTAAATTTATATGTACTCTCTGCCCTGTAAATTTATAGAGATGATTTTGAGTAAAAAAAAAACTGTTAAGTAATTAAACCTGATTTGTTAGACCAAATTCCTAAAATGGGCTTAGACTAGATCTGTAAGGTAGGAGGTAGCAGTAAAAGGTGCTCACTTTTGTCATCTGTCTTGGCTTGGTTGTTAGCTGTTCTGATCGTCCCATGATTAAGAAGATTGTATAGACTGGTGTTTGATATACTAACAACTAACAAGTGACTGAGTTTAATGGCAGACACTAGCCTCGAAAACTGACTGTTAAAAATTCGATTACTTTTCGGTAACAAATCCATCCTCACTATGACAATTGAAGCAACTGCAAAGCGCCAAAAATAAGTAACTGAAATAAAAATGAACGGAAGTTAAAAATAACCAAGTCTTTCAGGCAAACACTTTGTTACAAATGGATCTAATTTGGCTATGGCTGTAAAATGTTTGAATATGGGGTGTAGTTGGTCCGACATGGATGAAGGTGAGCTACTGGAGGGCTCACTCAAATATCAAAGTAGTCTCCTTTTTCCTTCCTAACTCGAGAGTCGAGATCCGATTAACCAACTCACCAACACCAGGAAACTTCCCAGTTCCATACGTTGTACTCACATAAAGCATAAGAGAATTGAGAGGTTTGGCCGCTGGACTTGGGATAAAGCTAAACTAAGACCGTGTGTTGGTGAGAGGTTGAACCAACCAAGAACAAAAGTTCATACCAAACCCAACTCAAAAGCTCTCGGTCCTCTACTTCCCAAACTATAAGAAGCCCATCTCACATGTATCGGAGACCATCCCTTGCTTTCTGAAGTGTTAATTACTACTCTTACTGCTTTTAGCATCTCGTCAGGTTTGAAGTTCGATCATCAACATGGGTCTCCATCAATTTCCTGCACTTCGCCTCTCCCTCTTCCTCATCGCCATGTGGTCAGCAAGCAGCAAAGCTGATTCAGTTTCTGCTCGACGGCTTCTTGAAATGCTTGAGCTTCCCAAGCCTGAATTGCCTCTTCCAGTTGAGTTCCCAAAACATGAAGTGCCTGAATTGCCTAAAGTTGTAGTCCCACAATTGCCAGAGTTGCCAAAGCACGAAGTGCCTGAACTGCCTAAAGTCGAGATTCCACCAGTTCCGGAGTTGCCAAAACCCGAAGTGCCTAAATTGCCTGAATTGCCAAAACTTGAAGTTCCTCAATTTCCGGAACTACCAAAGCTGCCTGAAATCCCTATCCCAACTCTCATCCCTCACCCCACCAATCCATGAGGTCTATAGGCTGCATCCCTAGCTACCTTGGATGGACTTACTGGAAGTTGTGGTGTGGTTATTAAATGCTTTCAAGTAATTATTTCATCGTGTGGCTATATGTTTAAGCTATTTGGTCATGTATTTATTCTTTTCATCTGTTTGCTTTCCTTATTTGTTAACGTTCCCATCTCGTTTAAATGCTTTGATCAGGTAATTATTTCATCGTTTGTGCCTATATGTTTAAGCTAGTTGGTCATGTATTTATTCATTTCATCTATTAGTTTTCTTTGTTTGTTAATCTCTCTCTCTCTCTCTCTCTCTCTTACAGTGGCGTCAGTCTATAAATACCTTAAAATCCAAGGCTAGGTTCACAAAATAACTCACGGCTCGTATTCACAAAGTCACTCACAATTCATATCGACCAGCAAATTATCCGCCTACACCCACAAATAAACTATGTCATTGTTGTGGATGAAATTCTCCTTAACCATGTGATCTCATATTCGTAGTGCCAAGCCAATACTTGTAGATTGGATTACCTTTTTTCCGCAATTGATGCCACTTTAGTTTGATTTTCTATGAATTAATTTTTATATTTAAACTTTAATCTAAATCAATTAGTTGATTTTATAAATTTAATGTTACTAATCATAGTATAATTGAAATTAATGCTCAATTTTTTTTTTGTTGAAATTACTTTAACTTTAGAATTGTCTACAGATATTTGGTTTGATATGAAAATTAAGAAAGTGAAAAAAATTTATATGTTATTTGTACTTTTGCCCTTAAATTTTTACGCATAAATCAAGAATGTTGGAAAAAGTGAATAATGAAACAATAATTCAAATGGTAGTATGGTAAAATAATATATTAAATACAAAATATTACAAAAATTTAAAACCAGTTAAAATAAAATAGGCTTAAATACCTCCCACCTCCTTGAACTATATTACTACTCGTATAGATGACCCTCTCAACTATGACTTGTAACAACTCAATCCTCCAATTATTAAAAATAAAAAAATGACCCTTGACGCAATCACGTGATATCACTTGAGTCACCTAGCCATTAGTCATTAAGGCCGCTCAAGTCTCCATCACCTAGCCATTAGCCATTATAGGTAGATAACCCCCCTAAACTATTACCATTTGGATAAATGACTTCCTCAACTATGACCACGTAAACAAATAACCCCTTAACTCAATAATTAGTAAGAAATAATTAGTAAGAATTGATTTTTTAATTAATTGATAGCATTATTTTTACAAGATATATGAATATTAAGTTATACTAATATATATATATATATATTAGTTATTAGTTATTTCTTATTAATTTTATCTTAACTTGTAACACTACAAGACTAAAGCGAAAAATTGACTAAACTTCTAGTCACATGTTAATTATAGTAAGTCATTGAAACCTTAGTCATTACCTTAATGACAAAAATGATAGTCACAACTGAAGGACAACAAAGCTAGCAACTGAAAAGTTTAGTTGCTCAGATGAGTGCCACCCCGAGCTTAGAGCAACTGAATGTTTAGTCGCTTGCCTTAGCAACTAATAGTTAAGTTGACCCAACCATTTTGTTTTTTATTTTAATTTTAATTATTAAAATCAAAATAAAATAAAATAAAAATAAATTAAATTATTTTAAATATTGATAGTTAAATAAAGTGAAAATTTAAATGAAATAATTAATTAAAAATGTATGTAAATATTAGGATAACTCAATATTCATATATCTTGTAAAAATAATAATGTGAATTAATTAAAAAATTAAATTTACTATTTCATGTAAATTAATTTTTAGAAGATGCTGAAATCAAATATAATAAAATTAATAAATATATATATTTTTATACATAGTTGATGGAGTTATCTGTCCAGGTTGTGAAAGTTGAAAAGATCATTTGTTTGAGTGGTGATAGTTTTGGGGTCAGTTACTCATTAAGGCCGACGGCTGGGTGACGGAGACTTGAGCTGCTGTTATGGCTGACGATTGGGTGACTCAAGTAACATCACGTGACCACGTCAATGGGTGATATATTTGATCTTTAATATTTGGGAGATTGAGTTGTAACAAGTCACAGTTGAAGGCATAATGTTAAATACTGCAGTATACCGTTTACTGGGGTAGGCAGTATGCAGTACAAATGTTTTCACTTTTTATCATTTTATCGTTTGGTATACCACGATATTTCACGGTATGCGGCATACCACTCACTTTTTATATACATTTTATCAAAAAATTGAGGTATACTGTAAATGCCGCGTGGTACGTACCGCAGTATTTTATTTTTTGTAGCTATTTTTTTCATTTTACATAAAAAATATCATAAATATATAAAACATTAAAATATAAATAATACACATATCATAAAATAAGCATTTACTTTTATTTTTTTTGTTACTTTTCTTAATTAATATAAAAATTTAATGGATAGTAGTAGCTTGAAGGTCTATGTAGTGTTAGACAATATCCCTTAATTGGATTTTTTGTGCATGGTACCCCAACTGAATATCTTCTATCATATATATTTTATTTATATTTGACAAATTATGATGAGAAAAATTAGAATATATATAAGATGTGTAAAAATAAATTATTAAACAAATTATGTCATCTTAAAATAATATTCTAGTATTTATTTTTTTACAAAAATGGTAACAACATGTGGCTTGGTATACCATATGATATACCTTAAAATTTTATGGTACGGTATATATAGTAGTAATAGTATTTAACATATTGATTGATTGGTTATTAGTCTAAATGATGATAGTTCAGGGGCAAGAGGTATTTAAGCCAATAAAGTATGTTATAATAATTTTGAGGGAGGAAGGATAATAAGTAAGGCAGTCAACGCGTGAAGAAAGAGAAAAACTTGCATAAGAAACAAAGCAGAGATAGAAGGAAGATCCGGTGACGCATCATAGGTTTCTGCATGTGCTATAACCATCCAATTCTAAACGATGCCTCTTTGTCAAACTTGCTTATCTTTTTTCTTCTCTTTTTTCCTTAAAGAAAACTTTTTACTCCTTCCACCTCCTCTTCAATACTTTAAAATATCTAAATTTAATATGAAAAATTAATAGAAAAGAAAAATTTGTGTACCAATTTCACTTTTATTTTTTATTTTTTTCAACATAAACTAAGAATGATGAAAAAACTTGAATATATAGATAATTTTTTGATGAGTAATATGATAATAATTTACTAAAGATAAAAATACTACAAAATTTTGAGACAAAGCAAAATAGTAAATATTGTGAAGAATATGATATGGAGGGAATACTTATGTGTATTTGATGTATCCTTGAGCCATTATGTGTTTTAGATAGGCTAAATAATGAGCTATTTTACATTATTCTTAATTTTATTTATTAATTGCACTTAAATATATATTGATTATAACTTTATAATTTTAAAAATCAAAAAATATTTTTGAATTAATTTTTAAAAATAAGAAATTTTATTCAATTTTATTTTTTTAGTTGGGTGCAGGAAAAAATTGTAAAAAATTAATTATTTCTAAAAAAAATTTATTTAAGTTATTATTAGATAGGTAACGTTTTACTTTTTAAATAGTAGTAATTATGGAAAACCACATAAATTTAAAAATATTGAATTTTTATTTATTCCACAATGGCAATACTTCCCTCACAAAACTTGTTATGTTTATTGTTTATATTAATTAATTTATGATTTTATTTCTTGCAATGTTTCTCATAGGAATATAAAATTTTTATATGAAAATGATATTTTAAAACTTACAGTTTGCAAATATAAGTTTTACGATTTTTTTGTAATATAAATTATGATAATAGTATTTAAATTAAACTTTAATAAAAAAACTTTAAAAAAAAGGTGAAATAGATAAGTTTTGCAGGATGGAGAGTAGTAACAAATAGACTACATCAAAATAAAAGGTAAATGTTTTTTTATCAAAAAAACGACTGTTAATATTTCGATTACTTTTTCAGTCACAAATCCATCACTACGACTAAAATCAGTCTCTGGTGAAATGATAAATGTTTGAATATGGGGTGTAGTTGGTTCGACATGGAAGAAGGTGAGCTACTGAAGGGCTCCCTCAAATATGAAAGTCGTCTCTTTTTTCCTTTCTAACTCGAGAGTCGAGATCGGATTCACCAACTCACGAACACCCGACAACTTCCCAGTTCCATACGTTGTACTCACATAAAGCACAAGAGAATTCAGAGGTTTGGCCGCTGGACTTGGGGATAAAGCTAAACTAAGACCATGTGTTGGTGAGAGGTTGAACCAACCAAGAACAAAAGTTCATACCAAACCCAACTCAAAAGCTCTCGGTCCTCCACTTCCCAAACTATAAGAGGCCCATCTCACATATAACAGAGACCATCCCTTGCTTTCCGAAGTGTCACTACTCTTACTGTGTTTGAAGTTTGATCATCAACATGGGTCTCCATCGATTTCCTGCACTTCGCATCTCTCTCTTCCTCATCGCCATGTGGTCAGCAAGCAGCAAAGCTGATTCGGTTTCCGCGCGACGGCTTCTTCAAATGCCGGAGCTTCCCAAGCCCGAATTGCCTCTTCCCGAGTTCCCAAAACATGAAGTGCCTGAATTGCCTAAAGTTGTAGTCCCACAATTGTCAGAGTTGCCAAAGCCCGAAGTGCCTGAACTGCCTAAAGTCGAGATTCCACCAGTTCCGGAGTTGCCAAAACCCGAAGTGCCTAAATTGCCTGAATTGCCAAAACCTGAAGTTCCTCAACTACCTGAACTACCAAAGTTGCGTGAAATCCCTATCCCAACTTTCATCCCTCACCCCACTAGCCCATGAGGTCTACAGGCTGCACCCTAGCTGCCGTAGATGGGCTTATTGGAAGTTGTGGTGTGGTTAAATCCTTTTAAGTAATTATTTCATCGCTTGGGGCTATATGTTTAAGCTACTTGGTCATGTATTTATTCCTTTCATCTGTTTGCTTTCTTTATTTGTTAATGTTCCCATCTCGGTTATATGCTTTGATGTAATTATCTCATTGTTTGGGGCTTATATGTTTAAGCTACTTGGTCATGCATTTATTCCTCTCATCTATTTGCTTTCTTTGTTTGTTAATGTTCCCATTTCTCTCTCCCTCCATCCCTCTCTCTCTCTCTCAATGGCGTCAGTCTATCAATACTTTAAAATCATGTGGATGAAATTCTCCTTAACCATGTGATCTCATATGCGTAATGCCAAGTCAATGCTTGAAGATTGGATGACCTTTTTCCGCAACTAATGCCACTTTACTTTGATTTTCTATGAATTCTTATATTTAAAATTTAGTTTAAATTAATTAATTGATTTTATAAATTTGATGTTACTAGTCATAGTATAATTGAAATTAATGTTCAACAATTTTTTTTAAATTACTTGTACTTTAATAGACTCCCCATCTATTTTGTTTCATACGAAGATTAATAAAGTGAAAAAATTTTATATATTATTTGTACTTTTGTCCTTAAATTTTTATATGCAAATCAAGCATGTTAGAAAAAGTAAATATTGAAATAATAATTTAAATGGTAGTATGATAAAATAATCTATTAAATAAAAAATTATTAATTTCAAAAATTAATAAAGTATGTTATAATAATTTTGAGGGAGGGAGGATAATAAGTAAGGAAAATTCTGCTTTGCTACAGCGGTAACTTGCCTCAACTCGGAGGCAGAAATGACAAAACAAGAAATAAGGGGAAAAAAATGATTTACAACCTGTTAACTGACTTTTCCAGTTGTAAGGGTCTGTGAATAAATTTTATATGCAACTTATGAGGTTAAAAGTTTATAGAAATAGGAAATAATTATCAGTTTATGTAAAATAAAATGTATCATAAAATATTTATATTATATTTGTAATATTGTTGGATAAGTGTGGTTAGAATTAATAATTGTTTCCAAGTTAATGAAGATTAGAATTAATACATAATACATACATACATATTTATGATACTAGTAGATATGTAACATTAGTAGATAAAATGGAAAATATGATCATAAATAAATTTAAAAAATAGGAAATAAGTTGCAATCATTTTGATATATATTATTAAATAATTTATCAGCAAATTTTTTTGTGGAATGTTGTTGTGAAATGTTTGTCAAATAAATGAAATCAATGACATTTAAGAAAAAAAAAAGAGAAAGAGAAAGACTCGACTAACACAAAAATTTGTTGGAAGAAAAAAAAAAGAAATGGGAGTTAATATAAAAATTGAGTTAATGAAAATATGAAAAGAGAGTTAGTATATTAGTAGTAAGTAAATTTGTTGTTAAAAGTAATTGCAAATAGAAAGGGGAGATGGTGTAATGGAAAAATATTAGTAGTGTTTAGAATCCCTAAAATTTTCTAGTAGTATTCATCAATTTGTTCCTACAATATTTATCAACACATAAATATTTCATCCCATTGGTGTGGAAGAAAAATACAAAGTGAAGTGCGACATGAATGATCAAGGGCGCAAAGGTCTCTTAGACATACTTAGGTTAGTAGTAGTATTTTAGAATATGACGAACAAGATGTGAAGAACTTAAGAAAAAAAAAAGAACATAAGAAAAAAGCGGTACAGTGCATGCATATGTCGTTGAAAGATAAAAAAAGAGCGATTGACTGCTGTACTTAAAAAATAATTAAATTTGGTGAACCCACATTTATATTTAGTAAAAAAGCATTTAAAAACATGAAGAGCAATTATGAGATATAAAAAGTGATAAATGGAGAAGAAAAGCGTTGGCATCACATTTTTTGGGAAAAATGCACTTTAGTCCTAAAACTTTTTAGTCTTGTACCAAATCAATTCTAAAAGTTATCTAATTTCTACTCAAGCCTTCATTCTCCTAAAATGAACTGGTTCAAATTCAAGGGGGTTATTGGTTTATTTTTAGGGGCTTGATGGTAGAAATGGGCATCGAGTTGACCCGAACTAAGACTGGTCAGTCCTGGGCCTAGGTTAAGGAAGATCGGGCTTGGACCAATCTTAGGCGGAGCAGTCCTAAACCGGTCCCGGGGCAGGGAGAGGTAGGTTTAGAGGATTTTTTTTATTTTTTTTTTAAATTAAAAATATAATTAATTGTATATATAATAAGTATTTTGAAGAAAAAAACACTACCTCCGGTGTAAGTTTTATTAAGTAAAAAAACTAAATAGCACTTACAAATAATCGGAACGGGCCTTACATTTTAAAATGGCAAAAGAATTCCGAAAATGATGAAAAATAGAAACCTATGATCTGTGTTTAACAGCATAATCAGTTCAAATACAAACTATATGTATGATTGAAATTTTTTTTTCAAGTCTTGGTATTGAATATTATCTCGTCATCCGAACTCTTTTGATTTTGCTGCCAAAATACTGCGAGGCCCCAATCTTAGTTGCACACGCATACTTTTACCGCCTTGGGTGTCAATTTTGATTGTTTCTCCGATATCACTTGTTTTCCTGCACTAAATGTTGCCTCGGATGATACAATAGAGACTGGAACAATAAAAATCTTCTGTGCGATTATCAACAAGATCGGAAACCTTGATATCTTTTATTTCCACTACTCTAATATATCAACGTTGCTTAACTCAAATGATGTGTTGAGATAGTTATCGATTTTAGCTATTCTAGATGTCATTGATCGAGGTTGTTTGAGCATTTGGAGGGCCGAGTTGAATCTTGGTGAGATTGATCTCCTTAGAGGCTCGGTTGAGGAGCTTTGGATCTTACCTTATCTGAATGCTGCTCATAATATAACTTGTATAAAGAATATAAGTACTTGGAAGTAGTTTTCAAAATACTAAAGCCACTTTGCCCTCATGACTTCGACAGTCGATTTTAACAACTCAGTATTTTTAAACTAATGTAAAGCATATGTAATGTTCACTAAATAAAACAAAACTTGAATGGTTGGGTAGTAAATATCAAAGAAAAATTCAATAGTCTCATAAAAAAACTTAAGCAATTCACCAATTTTGGAGTATTTTTCCCAAACTTTAGTCATAAGAAATTCACAACCACTTTTTAAGTTCATGAAATAAGTCAACAAATTTGCATACAGGTACGCATCTTGCAACATCAAATATGTGCAATTCCAGCGGGTTAGGTAATCCAATCTAAACTGTTTCCAAGAAAATTCTTTTTTATTTTCAAAACAAAACCTTTTAAATTCACGAAACACAGCAGGTCTTGATTTCAAATACGTGAATGAGTTTCAAATAGGCAGAATTTTATTTTGGAGAACTTCTAAACCCTTTTACACACAAAGATTCAAAATATGATATATATATCTAATGTGAAAGAATGTACTGTTAAGAGGTGGTTTCAATGGTTGACTCAAAAGGTGAGTAACAACATCATTGTTTGAAGCATTATCAAATGAAATACATAAGACTTTATCAGCAAAAAAATAATCACGTAAAGTTCCTAAGATGCAATTGAATATGTGATAACCAGTATGATTCGTTTCAATGACCCTAAATGACAAAGTTCATTTTTACATAATCCAATCACAATCAATCTAATGAGAAGTAACATAATAAAATGACTGACCTATAGGTGATGTCGACATATCAGAAGTGAATGCCACACAATGATCAAGAGCAGAAAAATAGGCTTACAAATATGATTTTCCGGCTTCAAATAATCTCAAGTTTTTTTTCCTAGTGGTTTTCCTAGACAATTTTTTAAATGCAGGATTTAATTGTGATTTTATCCAAAATTCTAGGTGCACATCTTTGGCTTGTGAAAAAGGTTTTTCAGTAAGCATCATTCAATTTATTATGTCTTCTCTACAATATTGTTGGTTGAAACAAAATATACCTAGCCCACTGGTGCCGGTTGTAGATCCAAGTTGTGTTTGTCCTCTAGAACTAGTCCCGGCACTAGGGAGGACATTAGGATGTTGATTTTCAATATGTCGCTTCAGGGTTTCGGTGCCAGAATTTTTTTTATGCACCAATTTTTTCCCGCAATATTTTTATTTCCTGTACCTTAACTCTCATTTGTGTATGAGCTCATAATACTCCCAAACCCAAGTAGTTAGTCTCAAGGATTTACCTTTTCCTTGGGTTTCCTCCACAGCGGTTCCATGACTTATTGGCGTCGATTGTGTTGATGAATCCCCAGCCCCCGGCGCATTGAACTCTTCAACTTTATCATTCGATAATTGATCATCGAGTCCCAAATTGTAAATTATTAAAAAATGAAGGTTTTCCAATGGCCATTTCCAACAGCCTTACGGTGGAAATTTGCTAATTTCCAACATGAAGTCATTAGAAACAGGATTGTTGGAAAAATGCGCATTGGAAATTTTTTTGTAACGGCCCAATGGACGGCCGTTGGAAATTTTCAACAACTGTTATTGGGCTATAATGTGTTCAATTTTCCAACAGGCTTTTTAAGGTTTCCAATGGCTAATTTCCAATAGCTTAAGCCGTTGGAGATTTTTCCAACGTTCATAGTCATTGGAAAATTTGTGTCTCATTTCCAACTGCTTAGGCTGTCGGAAAATTGAAATTATGTGATGTTGATCTAAATTTTCCAACGACCTTAGCGATTGGAAATCATTTTTCCTGATGTGAAGTCGTTGGAAAATTTGATTCAATCTATTTCAGCCGGAAAGCATTACAGTTAAGCTAAATCTAACTTCCAAAATTCACATAATCCACATAAATATAGCTGATTATATCAAATTTAGTCAAATATTGAACTAAATTAATATAAATTATCACAAATCCCCATAAAAACATACATAATTCAAAATACAGTCATTCCATCATGCTAATAAGTGTAAAAGTTGTTGAGAAACAAACATAGTAGTATGATATACCTCCTCTAATCTTCATCCGATCCTAAGGCATCTATGTCATCTTCGGCAGACACGAGCAGAGGAATGCCAAGTGATTGACATATGTACTCCATTTTACCTCGCTGCTTCCTTTTAAGACGCTCTAGTTTCCACTCATAATATGACGCTTGTTGTGTGGTATGCTCCACTACCACCCGCTATACTTGTTCAGTAAACTCCAACGTCTAAGTGACATCAATATGTTCTATAGAAGTTTTCCTCGATCACCATCGTCCACTCACAACATGTTGTTCTGATCCAAGGCCAAATGCATGCCCTTTCTTCCTGCCACCAACAGCTGCACTCATAATCGCAACCTCATCAATGTCTTTTGCATTTACTTCGTCATCAATTTACTATGTTTGTTCCTCGATCTCAGTAGTTATCTTTACCTACAGAAGTAAAGGTAAAGATAGGTTATTAATGAGACTCTCATATATGGTAATTAAAAAGCTTATATATAACTAGCATGATACTTACTGTTACTTGTTCAAGTCGCCTGTTAACGTATTTCCCGCTCTTTTTCTTATGAGTTTGCTGCATGACCTTGAACAGGCCAGGGTCCCTCTTCTCCGGATTTTTCTCCTACTACATTGGTTGTTAGTCAAATAATTTTAGTACAATATAAATAACTTGAATTGGCTGTAAAAAAGGTTGATAATTTTACCATTCGCTCTCGATGTGCAATAATCGAAAGAAAGCCTTATGTATAAGTAGCACTGAATCCACTAGTCGAGGAAGAGTCTTGTGATGATGATGCTCGAAATGTCTTCCCTTTAGCCGATCGCTCATGAAACTCCAATGAAGCGTACAATTCTTCCATTTGTTTATATTGTGCGTCGGTCATAAAAGATGCCCTTGCTTGCCATTTCGCAAGATCTTTCTCGCAGGGGATGTCTCCAAACTTTGATTGGTAGTGATTAGCCACCATTATTTGCCAAATGCGATACACCTTATTATGGTGAGTCGAATCCCACTCACACAATCCCTGGACATAAATAAAATTAAAAGAGTCCAACAATTGCCAACATGACTGAAAACATTGAAATTGAAAAAACAAAGTCCATGCCTTAAATACGCGCCACCACGCCTGAATATCTGTTGGGTTTGCACTCATCCAGTCATGATATGACTTGAAGTGTGTGATGAAGCATCGAGTCACCAACCATGTTGCTATAGTTGGAAGTAAGCTACATGGAGTGCATGTTCCAACACAATATATATAATTTATTTGGTAGTAAACATAGTGCAGCTAACATAAACTATTATTGGTGAAAAATGGTTTATTACTTACATGTCACCGTAAGGTGTAATGCATAAGTGAGCTTGAATTGGGGCTTGGGATACCAATGATTGAACATTGGAATACGCATCATCGGGTGAAGCTACAAGGGCTGGAGTAGATCGGCTTGCAGTATGGCGGCAAAACTCAGTGCAAATATCACTTATAGGAGCATAGGAATTTGGAATAATTGTTTGTTCTGTTGAGGGCTGTGAAGCTGAATTGCAGGAATGTGATTGGCCTGCTCTTTATTGTCTGGCAATGGGTTCTGCCAACACTTATTTCATTTGCTGAAATAAGATTTTCCTTGGACGATGTTTATATGTCGCATCATCTTTAGGTGGCATCTGCATTAATTAAAAAAAGCATACAATAGTTTAGAAAGATAACATATAGAAAAAAAATCGTTCTATGTCATTCCACTTACCACAGCAAAGTTGCACTTAATATTTACATATTAGAAGTAACTCCACATTCACATTATAGTTAATGGACATTATCGTCATCAAATTGTGCTTCTAAATCATTATTCTCAGTATCCGTGGATTCAAATTCATCTTCTTCATCACTTGATATAAGGGACTCGTATTCGAGAGAATCATCGTCATGTGGCAAAGTTCCTTCCATGATCGCCATGTCATCATGTACAGCTTCCGCCATTCTTGTTTCAGCTAAATTCACAACTAAAAAAACTAAATTTTCCAACTACCATTTCCAACTGCCAGCCGTTGGAAATGGATTGTTTTCAACGGCAGGCAGTTGGAAAATAGTCTGTTGGAAAATCATTCGTTGGAAGTCAATTTTCCAACTGCCCAGAAGTGAGCAGTTGGAACTTCCAACTGTTAGCCGTTGGAAATAAAGCAGTTGGAAAATTTTCCAATGGCTTTATTAATTTTTTTAATTTTATGGTTTTCCAACTGCCTTGGCAGTTGGAAAATTTCCCAGAGCAGTTGGAAATGAAGGCAGTTGGAAAACCTGAGCAGTTGGAAATTAAGGCAGTTGGAAAATACAGTAGACAGTTGGAAATTTTTTAAGCCATTGGAAACATTGCCAACTGCCCAGGCAGTTGGAAAATTTTCTAGATTTTATTTTTAGCTTCGAATTATTTTTTTATTTATATTATTTATTTCTATACTGTCCATTTCCAATCGAATGTTTTGTTTAAACGTTAACCTCGTATGTTGCCGATACTGATATCGTTTGTAGTCAGTTTTTAAAACTCACAAAATTTCATAAATTAAAATTACTAAGTGAATGTTAATGTAAAAACAAACATACAGAATTAAAATTACTAAGTCAAGTTCGAATTTTACTACTAAATCCACATGTGCTCCAGTAGAGTTTAAATTACATGCTTTTATAATCCAACTAAGTGAATGTTTGTCTATAAATACATATAATAGCATGATATACCTGATCTATGCGTCATCCGATCCCGAGTCATCATCATCATCTGCAGGTGGTGCGGGGGGGGGGGGAATGCCAAGTGAATTGCATATGTACTCCATCTCAGATCGTTGTCTCCTCTTCAATCGTTCTAGCTTCCGCTCATAATGTGATACTTGCTGTGCAGTTTGCTCCGCTACAACTCGCTGTACTTGTTCAGCGAACTCCGGAGTCTGCATCACATCAACATGTGCTGCATGCGTAAGCCCTGGTCGCCGTGGTCTAGGCACGACATGTTGTTCTGATCCAAGGCCAAATACACGCCCTTTCTTCCTGCCCCCAGCAGCGGCACTTATGATCGCAACCTCATCTATGTCAGGTGCGCCACCTGAATCATCCGTTTGCTGCGTTGCTTCCTTGATCTCAGCAGCTACTATTGCCTGCATATAACAATACAGAAAATTTATTAGTAACAAGATCAGAAATTATACTTAAGCATTATGTAACAATTACTTACCTCAACTTCTTCAGTACGCCTGTTAACGTAATCCCCGCTCTTTTTCTTATGAGTTTGCTGCATCACCTTGAACAATCCTGGGTCCCTCTTCTTCGGATCCTTTTCACGCTACATTTGAAACATAGTCACATTAATTGATTGTCCAAATAAAGTTACTTGAAATTATGTGTAAAAGATTATGATTATTTTACCATTCGTTCTCGGTGTTCAGTAATGGAAACCGAACCTCCTGCATATGTAGCACTGTATGCATCTGTGGAGTTAGATGACTCCGATGATGAAGATCGCATCGTCTTACCCCGTGCCAATCGCTCGTTAAACTCCGCGGTCTCCCACCATGCTTCCATTTTTGCATACTGCGCGTCGGTCATAAAAGATGCCCTTGCTCGCCGTTTCTCCGGATTCTTTTCTCGGCGGATGTCCCCCAGCGTATGTCGGTAATGACTAGCCGCCAACATATGCCAGACGCAGTAGACCTCATTATGGTGGGCTGGATCCCACTCACATAATCCCTGCACGTTATGAACTATAAAAACTATATAGCGAATCTATAGATTCCAGCATAGATGATAAAGGTGAAATAGTTCTAACAAGTATCTAACCTCAAATACGCGCTACCACGCCTGAATATCTGCTGGGCTCGCGCTCGTCCAGTCATGATGTCCCCTGAAGTGTGTGGTGAAACATCTAGTGATCAACCTTGTTGCTCGTGATGGAAGGAAGCTACATGAAGTGGATGTTTCACAGAATTCATGAAATTAGTCTTACTGCATGCGACTTCAGATACTATATGTTAAATAAACTAATTTGGTACAAGCGGGTGCATTACTTACGTGTTCCTGTGAGGTACTATCCGTAAACGAGACTGCAGTGGGGCTTGGGATACCGTGTTCTGACCACATGAACTCCCACCATCCAGTGACACTACAGGGGTCGGGATAGACCGACTACCACTAGCACGTCTAGGACCAATGCGAATACCACCTGTGGGAGGGTGAGGATGATGAACAGGTGTTTGTTCTGTTGATGGCTGTGCATCCGAATGATGTGAATGCGATTGGCCTGCCCGCTTATGTCTAGCTATTGGTTCAGCTAAAACTTCTTTCATTTGCTGAAATAGCCCTTTCCCTGGGCGACGTGTATATGTCGCATCTCCTTTAGGTGGCATCTACATTATTATGAAATCCCATACAAAAGTTTACATAACGTACATTCAAACATTTAAATAAAACTTGCTCAATCATATTGTAGGCACCAGGTTGAAGTTATTGTTGCTCTTTACATATATATTAAAAGTTAATTACTAAACGAGAACATTACATAATACAATAACATATGCACGTTTACATTATTCTGAGTTTCCAAGTTCATCTGAATTTGATTTCTCTGTTTCGCCACTATCAGTATCCCCTGATTCAAAATCATTTTCATCATTACTTCCTTCAAGGGAGTCCTCATTGTCAGATAAATCGTCATCTCCCAAAGTTTCATCCCTCAATGCCATGTCTTCCTCCACAGCTTCCCATACACCTGTTTCAGCTAAATTGTCGATTGGGTCATCCATAATTATGGGAGACCTGTTCACACCGGCCTGCAATTCTTCCTGATATGCATCTTCGACATCAGCTACATTATTATGAACAATGCGTCTAGGTTTGATTTTCAACACCGCCAACAAACCCGTTTTGTCACGTGACTTTGTGGGATAATTGGTGTAGTAAACTTGATCAGCTTGGGATGCAAGAATGAACGGGTCAAACTTCCCATATCGACGACCATCATGAACCTCAACTATCCCATATTGTTGGTGAACCCGAATGCCACGATTTGGAGTAGGGTCAAACCAAGCACACTTAAACAATACTACTTTTTTATGTGGCCACCCAGGATATTCCAGTTGAATGATTTCTTCTAACACCCCATAAAAATCACATTCAACCTCACTTGATCCTGAAGTCCTAATACATACTCCACTGTTAAATGTTGCTTTGTCGCGACCCCAGTCGCTAATGTGGAACTTGTACCCATTTATGAAGTAAACAGGCCAACTCTCAACACGACGAGATGGCCCGCATGCAACATCCCACAGGAAGCGGTCCGTGATAGTGTTTCTTACATCATTCACCTAGTTTCAAACAGTCATAATATAAATATGTATTTTGGTTATTTATCAAAATATGGGTAATTTGAAGTGTAAGTAACTTATATAGTTTTTAAGCCATGTCTCAAAGTTATTCTCAATGTAGACATCCAGGTCTGCCATCTGTATATTGGGTGCATGCATACACACCTCATCAACGAACAAACTACAAGATGGCATAAGAAGACAATGAAGCAGAAACTGGATGAGGTTAGTAGAAAAGAATAAAAGTTTTATTTCAGAGAAACATGTAAATATTTAGCAATGGGTATTGTTTCCCTTACTCGAGGTACGGCTTCACCTCCTTACAATTCAGTAACACATATGCAGCTGCGACTCTCAATTCATTGTCATCAAGATAGCGATACCTTGATACCCCATATGGTCGACCCGGGTATCTAAATATAGACCACACCGATTCATCAAATGGTCCTTCGCCGCCATCATCATTACGAGGTACTCGAGTAGCCATATGTGGGATATGGGATTCAAAGTAGTGAGAGCAAAATGTAGAGGTCTCCTCAATTAGATATGCTTCACAAATTGAACCCTCTACATGAGCCTTATTTGAAACCTTCATTTTGAGGTCATGCATACAACGCTCAAACTTGTACATCCACCTATATTGAACGGGGCCTCCAACTCTTGCTTCGTAAGGTAGGTGAACCGGCAAATGTTCCATCGAGTCGAAAAAAGCCGGTGGGAAAATTCTTTCCAACTTACAAAGTATGACAGGTATGTTTGCTTCCAACTCGACCATGTGATTCACATTTAACTTTGGGGAGCATAAATCTCGGAAGAATTGGCTTAACTCGGTCAACGGTTTCCATATATTATCAGGCATTGCTTCAAGTGCAATTGGGAGGAGCCTCTGCATCATTACATGACAGTCATGGCTTTTCATACCCGACAATTGACTTACATTACTGTCAACACACCTCGCAAGGTTCGATGCATACCCGTCTGGGAGTCTAAGTGTTTTAACCCAAGTAAGCACATCAGTTCTGTGCTCTCTGTTTAGCGCAAATGTGGCTTTAGGTTTAACTGCTTGGCCGTCACCCTGAGGAATTAAATGTAGCTCTGATCGGCTGCAGAGAATCTCAATGTCTTTACGAGCCTTGACGGTGTCCTTAGTTTTATTGGTCACATCCATCACTGTATTCCATATATTGTCAAACACATTCTTCTCTATATGCATAACATCCAAATTATGGCGGATCAAATTAGTCTTCCAATACGGTAGCTCCCAGAAAATACTTCGTTTTGTCCAATTATGGGTTATGCCATAACCTGGTATGGTTACAACCTGTCCATTGCGAACTACAGAAGGCAAATGTGAGATACGTTCAAATATTGCTGTTGGTGGTAAACGCTCAGGAGGCAACGATTTCTCAACTTTTCCTCTCTTAAAGGAGACTCTGTTCCTTCTGTATGGGTGATCCAACTTTAAAAATTGTCGATGACAATCGAAGAATGACGTTTTCCTTCCATGCTCAAGTTGGAAAGCTTTACTATACTCCATGCAAATAGGGCACGATAACCTCCCATGAGTCATCCATCCGGACAACATCCCATATGCCGGGAAGTCATTTATGGTCCACAAAACCAAAGCGCGGAGTTGAAAATTTTGTTTCAGTGAAACATCCCATGTTTCGACCCTATCCTCCCATAGCTGCTTCAATTCATGAATAAGTGGTTGTAAATAGACATCAATATTCTGACATGGACTCCGAGGGCCAGGTATCAATGTAGTCAAAAACATGTATGGCTTCTTCATACACATCCACGGAGGCAAATTATAGGGAGTAACAATGACAGGCCAACATGAGTATTGTTTACCTGAGTACCCGAAAGGCGTAAACCCATCAGAACAAACTCCAAGGCGAACATTTCGGGCCTCCGCCGCAAACCACGGGTACGTGGAATCAAAATGTTTCCATGCTTCCCCATCTGAAGGATGTTTTAAAACATTTGGGTCGGATCGATGCTCACTGTGCCACCGCATGTGCTCTGCAGTTGAGAGTGAAGCATATAGTCGCTGAAGCCGAGGAGTGAGTGGTAAATAGTGCATAGTCTTCCTTGCTCTATCCTTACCTCGCCCATTTGTTCTCGGCTTAAACCGAGATTCACCACAATACTTGCATTCTGAAGCATCTTCATCAGTATTCCAAAACAACATGCAGTCGTTTACACAAGCATCAATTTTAAAATGGGCAAGACCTAGTTGTGAAACTAATTTCTTCGTCTCATACCAATTGGATGGCATCTTGCTGTCACTTGGCTGCGTCTCTTTCATCAACGCTGCAATACCATCATAACACCCTCTTGGTATATGATATTCTGCTTTTAGGTTTAACAATCGAACTGCAGCAGAAAGCTCAGAATGCTTCTCACATCCATCCCAAAGAGGTGTACTAGCGGAGTATAGTAAATGAGAAAACCTTCTAAAACCTTCATTAGGTTGTTGATCCTGTTCAGTGGAATTCTGATGCATACTTGGACCCACTGCATCAAATATCATTTGAGCATATGGGTTTACGTTTGAACTGAACTCAGAATGCTCTTACCAATCAGAATTATGAAACGGCTGCTGCGGAGGCTCTGTAAATGCCTCCCCATGAGCTGTCCAGTTTGTGTAATGAGCCATGAAACCCACTTTGTATAGATGCACTCTAACATCATCACAATCCTTAAACTTCAAATTTTTACACCTCCTACACGGGCAACATATTTTGTTGCCATCCATGTGAGATGGGTTACTACAGGCAAATGTTATGAACTGCTCAATCCCTGTCTCCCACTCCTCTGTGTACCCAACTCGGCCAGGTAAATAACGACTACTATACATCCAACTACGGTCCATGAAGTCCTACCAATAGATTATTTTGTTTAGTTAATCTAAACCATGTCATTTAAAACACACAAACTGTAATGACTAAGTCACAGTTTACGTAAGGTTAACAACATACTTGGAATTTTAGTTAAGGTTTACTGTTAAAACGTAATAGGAAGTAATTCATAATATTCTTTCCAAATAAGTATTATTATAATTATAGCAATAATTACAATTTCGTGTGCTATTACTTTACTACTACTCATACAAACTGCATTATTAGTACAATTATGAAATATTATGGTCCATATTATAATTAAGATTATGACTATTATTATCATTATTTAAGGTTATTACAACTATTACTGACATATATTTCATCTATTACTACTCTTGTTATTACTATTACTATTATTAGTAATTATTACTACACTTGTTGGGTTTAGTATTATTAATATTGTGATTATTATGATAATTATTATTAGTAATTATTACTACACTTGTTGGGTTTATTATTATTATTATTGTGATAATTATTATAATTATTAAACGTAATTAATACTACTGTTGTTGGGTTTATTATTAGTATTATTATTCTTTCCATATAACTATTATTATTATTATTATTATTATTATTATTATTATACTTATTACTACTCTTGATGGGTTTATTATTATTATGATTATTATTATTATTATTATTATTATTATTATTATTATTATTATTATTACTACTACTCTTCTTAATTGGGTTTATTATTATTATGATGATGATGATGATTATTATTATTATTATTATTAGTATTATTAGTATTATTATTAGGTTTATTATTATTATTATTATTATTATTATTATTATTATTATTATTATTATTATTATAATTACTACTCTTCTTAATTGGGTTAAAAATTATTATCATGATGATGATTATTATTATTAATATTATTATTATTACTATTATTGGGTTTATTATTATTATTATTATTATTAGTAATTATTACTATTGTTATAACAATATATATTACCTAAGCAATTGACTTCAAAGTAAAGATTTGGTATACAACTATACTAACTACATTCACACACAAATATACAACCTAAACTATGTACTTAAAATAGTAAGTATTTTCTATTTATAAATATGCTAACTAATTTCACAGATAAATATACTACATAAACAATTAACTTAAAACTAATTATTTTCTATTCTTAAATATACTAACTAATTTCACTCCAAAATATACTACCTAACTAATTTACATAAAACCCAATAATTATTATTTTTAAATATACTAACTAATATGACACATAAATATTTTACCTCAGCAATTTACTTAAAACTAATTATTTCCTATCTAAAAATATACTAACTAATTTTACACATCAAAATACTAACTAAACAATTTAGTTACAACTAATTAGTAACTATTTTTTATTATACTAACTAATTTCATTGATAAATATACAACTTAAACAATTTAAGCCCAACTAATTATTTAATATTTTTTAATGTACTAACTAATGTTACACATAAATTTACTACGTAAGCAATTTAGTTAAAACTAATTATTAAATATTTGTAATTATACTAACTAATTTGATACATAAATATACAACCTAAAGAATTTACTTAAAACTAATAATAATACTAACTTAACTAATAATAATTTAGTAATTTTAATGATCTTAACTAACTTCACACATAAATATAGTACCTAAACAATTCAATTAACACTAATAATTTCATATTTTAGAATTCATCACGAAAATAAAAAAAAATTGTAAGAAAATACACATAAATTTCCAATTGTATATATTTCCAATGGGTAACCTAAAAAATTCACATCCAACCATCAACAACACAAAATCACAAATATTGCATATATTTCAAACCAAATAAACAACTAAAAATCCAGATTATGCGTATTTATTGGTATAAAAATTTAAAAAATATAAAATAAACAAACTTACCTCAAATCACGCTCTATCTTCCTTCAAATGGCCGCAAAGAACTGCAATCATGCAATAAAACCCAAAATATTCATTCCATTATCAACCAAAACAATGAAACGAGGCAAAAATTGAAAAAAAAAAAAATCAACGAAATTGGAAATAAAACGAAACTAACCTTCAGATCTCCCCAAATGACACCAGATCCACGTGCAACTGAGGTAGACGAACCTGTTTCACGGCTTAATCGGAACCAAAACGTGAATGTGTGTGTTGTGTGATGAAGAGAGAAGCTAGGAGAGAGAGACGCGAATACAAGCTCGCTGGAGAAGACGACTCGTGCTGGGGGGGGGGGGGGAGATTTAAAAACTTTTTTTCCAACGGTCCTAAACTAAAACGCATCGTTTCATTAAACGCACAAAACCAAATTCCTTTCTATTTCCAACGGTCTCAGCCGTTGGAAAACCTTCAAACTAAAAATTACATAACTTAATTTTCCAACTGTTATAGCCGTTGGAAGGCCAAATACAAACCATTTTATTTTCCAACGGCTTAAGCCGTTGGAAGTGTAATCAATCCAAATTTTGCAGAAAATCGATTAAGTTAAGCATTTTCCAACGGCTAAAGCCGTTGGAACTATAATAAATCCAAATTTTGCAAAAAAATGCATTAATTTACCCATTTTCCAATGGCATAAGCCGTTGGAAGTAATATATACATAATTTCTTCATTTTCCAATGGCTAAAGCCGTTGGAACTATAATAAATCCAAATTTCGCAAAAAAATGCATTAATTTACCCATTGATTTGAATTGATGGTTCCTACGAAACATCTTCTATTTCCTTCTTTACTTGACTTGTTTCACGAACATTTTTACTCCATTCTCTTTGTTTTGCTTTGTAATCAAATTCTTCAATATCTTCAATGATAAGTTTATCTTTATTCTCCAAAATTCTGAATCTCAAAAATCTCAATCTTATTCCTTAAAGATTTTATTTCTACTTTAACCTCTAAAATTTTTCTTTTTAATTCTACAATAGCTAGTTCCTGAGAGCTTTTTTGTGACTCATTAAACCTTTTAAGGATTTTGCTAAGCTATAGATTGGCGGTTTTGTCAGTTCTTGTAAGTCCACTTTATTTTTCATATTTCTTCTATAATGACTTTGATCCTGGTGGTGTTCTTGCTTTTTTACTATATCTAGATACTTGAACAAAAAATTTTTTCTTAATTCTATGTCATCAATCTTTCTAACAAACTCTAAAATTCTTTCATCCTCCTAAGTAATAATATTAACCCAAATCATGTTTAATTGTAGATTATTAAATGTGTTCCGTAACTCACATGAATCACAACCACATTTAGAACCACAGTTTTTTGATTCAGTTTTAAAACATTATCTAAGGCCAATAATATTTACTTCTTCAAAAAATTTTATCTAAGGCCAATAATATTTACTTCTTCAAAACTGTCTTCAAAAGTCATTTTCTTTTTGTTCTCCTTCAAACTCATTATCATTATTTAGTAAAATTTGCATCAAACTCTTTTCTGACCTCTATCAATTTTCTAAAAAGTTTATTTTTTTATTTGTTTTGCATTTATTTGGAAAGTGTCCCGATTTTTCACATCTCTAATAGACCTTAGGGTCTTTATGAATCTTTTTTTCTTGTATATTTTGGAGGATCTAGGTTTTTCTTCTAATCTTTCAAACCTTATTCTTCTATACTTCTTATAGGACTTATGTTTCTTTTTTTTTTCTTTCTAGAATTATACTATGGCTTCCATATGTCATAACCGAATTGAGAACAAAACACTACCATTTCTTTTTTACTAGCCATTTTTCTCTTTTAACGTATTTTTCCCATTTCATTTCATGACACATTTTAAGGCCAACTTCTTTAATTTAAGCTAATATTTGACCATAAGTGTAATTTTTTAGGTTAACATGACCTTGGTTCTTTTGTTTACTATGATCCATGACTAATTGCCCAAAGTGTTTTGGTAATCCTTGAATGAACTTTGCTTTCCAAATTAACGATATACAATCATCTATTTCATGAACTCTTGTAAGTAAAGTATCCTAATAGCATTTTAGATTAGACATCTCTAAATCTTAAGTTTAACAATAACTCTCTATTTCTATTTTCTTTACTTGTCGTGCTACCAACAAAGTGAGAATATATGGTTAACAGCAAGGTATTAACAACATCAGACTTATTTGAGTTTATTGTGTAATCAATCCAAATTTTGCAGAAAATCGATTAAGTTACGCATTTTCCAACGGCTAAAGCCGTTGGAACTATAATAAATCCAAAATTCGCAAAACAATGCAGTAATTTACCCATTTTCCAACGGCATAAGCCGTTGGAACCATGATAAATCCAAATTTGGCAAATAAATGCAGTAATTTACCCATTTTCCAACGGCATAAGCCGTTGGAAGTAATATATACATAATTTCTTCATTTTCCTACGGCTAAAGCCGTTGGAACTATAATAAATCCAAAATTCGTAAAAAAACGCAGTAATTTACCCATTTTCCAACGGCTTATGCCGTTGGAAGTAATATATACATAATTTCTTCATTTTCCAACGGCTAAAGCCATTGGAACCCTAATAAATCCAAATTTGGCAAATAAATGCAGTAATTTACCCATTTTCCAACGGCTTGCCGTTGGAAGTAATATATATACATAATTTCTTCATTTTCCAACGGCTAAAGCCGTTGGAACTATAATAAATCCAATATTCGCAAAAAAATGCAGTAATTTACCTATTACTTGGCCCATTTTCCAACGGTTCAAGCCGTTGGAAGTTATATATATATAAAGTTTCCACAATTTCCAACTGCTGGGCAGTTGGAAAATAATTTTTCTTAATTCCAACGGTTTTGGCAGTTGGAAATTTCCAACTGCTTAACCGTTGGAAATAAGGCAGTTGGAAAAATAGGTTTTTTTAGTAGTGATTGTCGATTGGGTCGTCCATAATTATGGCAAGATTGTTTGAACCGCCCAATAATTCTTCCTGAAATGCATCTTTTACGTCAGATATATTGTAATGAATGATCCGTCTAGGTTTGATTTCCAAAACGGCTGACTACCCTATTTTTTCATGTGACTTTATTGGGTAAACGGTGTAATAAACTTGATCAGCTTAGGAGGCAAGAATAAATATGTCAAACTTCTCATATCAACGAGCATCACGAACCTCAACTATACCATATTGTATATGAACCCGAGTTCCATGATCAAGTGTAGGGTAAAACCAATTACACCTAAACAATACAACATTTTTTTTCATCTAGGATATTCGAGTTGAATGATTTCTTGTAACTCCCCATAAAAATCACATTCAACCTCACTTGATCCTGAAGTCCTTCTACATACTCCACTGTTATATGTTGCTTTGTCATGACCCTAGTCATTGATGTGGAACTTGTGCCCATTTATGAAATAAATAGGCCAAGTCTCAACACGATTTGATGGGCCACATACAACATCCCACAATTTACAGTCTGTGATATTGTTACACACATCATCCACCTAGTTACATATCAATACTATGAATAAGTCTTCCCCTCGAAGCGAAAAATGGTTCAAGTTCAAGTGTAGGTAACTTACGTAGTTTCTAAGCCATGTGCCAAAGTTATACTCAATGTAGACGTCCAGTTCTGACAGAGCTAAATTGGGGTCATGCCTACGCACTTCATCAATAAACAAGCTACAAAATATGTATAGAGGTCAGCTGAGCATAAACTATTTATCTAGAGTATATAAAGAAAAAAGTGTTATGGCTTTTACTCGAGGTACAGCTTCACCTTGTTATAATTTAGCAAGACATATGTAGTAGCAACCCTCATTTCATTGTCATCAAGATATCGATATTTTTGATGCACCATATGGACGACTTAGGTATCTAAAGATTGACCACAATGATTCATGATTTGGTCTTGGTTCGCCATCATCATTTTAAGGTACTCTATTTGTCATATATAGAATATGGGATTCAAAGTAGTAGGAGCAAAATGTAAAGGTCTCCTCAATTAGATCGGCTTCACAAATTAAACCCTCTACATGAGCCTTATTTGATATATTCATTTTGAGGTCATGCATGCAATGCTTAAATTTGTACATTCACCTATACTGAATAGGGCTTTTAACCCTTGCTTCATAAGGTAGGTGGACCGGCAAATGTTCCGTTGAATAGAAAAAAGCAGGTGGAAAAATTTACTCCAACTTGCAAAGTATAACTAAAATATTGGCTTCCAACTAGACCATGTGATTCACATCTAACTCTGGAGAGCATACATCTCGAAAGAATTGGCTTAACTCGGTCAACGATTTCCATATATTTTTAGGTATTACTTGAAGGGCTATTGGGAGGAGCCTTTGCATCATTACAAAACAATCATGGCTTTTCATACCAGACATATGAGCAACATTAGTGTCAACACACCTCCCCAGATTCGATGTATAGTCATCTGGGAGTCTAAGTGCTTTAACTCAATTTAGCACATCTGATCTCTGCTGTGTGTTTAGTGTAAAAGTGGCTTTGGCTTTGGCTTTAGGAATCAAATTTAACTCTGATCGACTGCATAACATCTCAAGGTCCTTACGAGCCTTTACATTGTCCTTAGTTTTATTCCTTACATCCATCACTGTGTTCCATATATTGTCAAAAACTTTATTCTCTATATGCATCACATCCAAATTATAGCAGATTAAACTATTCTTCCAATAAGGTAACTCCCAGAAAATACTTTGTTTTGTCCAATTATGAGTTCTCCCATAACCGGGTTTGTTACAAACATGTCCATTGTGAACTACAGATGGCAAATTCAAGATATATTGAAATATTGATTCAGGTGGAAGACACTCAGGAGGCAATGATTTCTCAACTTTTCCTTTCTTAAGAGCAACTATGTTTCTTCTATATGGGTGATCCAACTAGAGAAATTGTCGATGATAATCAAAGAAGAAAGTTTTCCCCCTATGCTCAAGTTGGAAGGCTTTGCTATTTTCCATGCAAATAGGGCAAGATAACCTCCCATGAATCATCCATCCGAACAACATCCTATAAGCTAGAAAGTCATTTATAGTCGACAAAACTGAAGCTCGGAGCTAGAAGTTTTGTTTCAGTGAAACATCCTATGTTTGAGGGCCCAGTACCAATAAAGTAAAAAATATATATGATTTTTTTATACACATCCACGAAGGTAAATTATAAGGACTGGCCAACATGAATATTGTTTACCAGAATTTTCAAATGGAACAATGCCATCAGAACAAATGCCAAGGTGAACATTTCGGTGTTCTACGGCAAACCACGGATACGTGTGATCAAAATGTTTCCGTGCTTCCTCATTTGAAGGATGTTTTAAAACATTTGGCTCAGATCAATGCTCACTGTGCCATCTTATGTACTCTGCAGTTGAAAGTGAAGCATATAGTCACTGAAGGCAAAGAGTTTGTTGTAAATGGTGCATGGTTTTTCTTACTCTATCTTTACCCCTTCCAGCTTTTATTAGCTTAAACCGAGATTCACCATAAAACTTGCAATTTGTAGCATCTTTATCATTATTCCAAAACAACATGCAGTTGTTAACACATGCATCAATTTTAATAGGCGCAAGACCGAGTTATGAAACTAATTTCTTCATCTCATACTAATTGGATGGCATCTTGCTGTCACTGGGCTGCTTCTTTTTCATTAAGGCCGTGATACCATTATAACAGCCTCTTGGTATGTGATATTATGCTTTAAGGTTTAACAAACGAACTGCAGCAGACAGCTCAGAATGCGTATCATATTCATCTTATAGAGGTGTAGTTACTGAGTACAATAAATTTGAAAATCGCCTAAAACCTTCATTAGGTTGTTTATCGACTTGAGTGAAATTCTGATGGGAACTTGGTCCGATTGCATCAAATACCATTCAAGCATATGGGTTCACATTTGAACTATACTCATATTGTTCTTACCAATCAGAATTATGAAATGGTTGATCTGAAGGGTTATTAAACGGCTCTCCATGAGCTGTCCAGTTTAAGTAACAAGGCATGAAACTTCATTTGTATAGATGAACTCTAACGTCATCACAATCCTTAAACCTTAAATTTTTACATCTCCTACACGGGCAGCGTATTTTGTTTCCATCCATATGGCCTGGATTACTACAAGCAAATGTTATAAATTGCTCAACCCCTATCTCCCACTCCTCTTTGTACCCAATTCACCCGAGTAAAAAATGATTGCTATACATCCAACTACGTTCTTGTTCCATGAAGTCCTACCAATGCAAATTATATATTTGCCTTTATGACATCTTGAAAATCATGAACAAATAAAATTAATTTCCTAAATTAAAAAAATTAAAAATTAAATCCACGAATTCCATTTACCAATAGGCAACATATTATTTTTAGTTGCATGCATAAATATTGCACCCAATTAAACAATGTAAGTTAAAACTAACAATATACTAAGTTCTAATTAAATACTTAAATCAGAAAAATTTAAATAACTTCTACAAAAATTACATATATTAATGCATATTTAAGGTTTAGGGTTTAGCTAGGGTTAATAATCTTAGGTTTAAGGTTTAGGGTTTAGGGGAATATAATAATAATAATAATAATTATTATTATTATTATTATTATTGTTGTTGTTGTTGGTGTTACTACTACTACTACCACCACCACCACTACTACTATTATTATTATTTTTAATTTCATGCATAAATATTGCACCAAATTAAACAATGTTACTTAAAACTAACAATATACTAACTTCCAATTAAATCCTTAAATCAAAAAATTTGAAATAACTTCCAAAGAAATTACATATATTAATGGGTAACCTATGAACTTTAATTTCATAAATAAATATCCCACCCAATACTATACAAACTTAATTAACACTAAAAATATACTAATATTCTATTAAATCCCATAATTAAAAAAAACACATATTCCATATATCATATGAATGAGTCACCTATCAACTATAATTTCACACGTAAAAAATTTAATTAAAACTAATTAAATACTAATTTTAATTTAAACCCAAAATTAAAAAAAATGAACAAAATTGGAAAAAACTCAAAATACCAATGGGTAACCTAAATACTTCACTTCCAACCATCAACAACTACAAATCACTTACATTTCACATATTTCTAACCAAATTAACTCAAAAACTTTCGAATTTATTCCATTTTTTGTGAAAAAATTTTTTTTTAAATAAATGAGAAAATGAATACTTCAACATCTTACCTCAAATCCGAAAATGAACCTTGAAAATGCGTGTGAATGGCTTTGAATATGGCAACACAAGCAAAATCTTCCACCCATTATCATGGGAAACTTCAAAGAAGTAAGAAAAATGAAAATCCAAAATTAAAAATAGAAAAAAATTAAAAATAAGCAAAACTCACTGGATCTACAAGTTTTAGTTGAAAAATTGCCAATGTTGACATCAAACAACATCGTTTTGTTGTCCCTCAAGCTATTTGTGAAGTGTGTGCGTGTGGGAGAAGAAAAGAGATGAAGGAGTGAAAATTTCAGCCCCTGTGAAATGTACTAGATCTAGAGATGGAAGACAATTTAAAATTTTCGTTTCCAACAGCTAAAACATCAAAATGCATTGTTTAACTTAAATATTTTCCAATGGGCAATACATATTTTTTCAACGGTCTAAGCCGTTGGAAATATAAACATAAAACACAGTTACATTTAAAATTAAGCCGTTGGAAATAGAAAAATAATAATTGTCATTTCAATTAATTATTTTCCAACGGCCTCAGCTGTTGGAAAAAAGCTATCTAAAACATGCCCTGTTTATATACTTCAAAGTTCCAATGGTCTAAGCCGTTGGAAATATAAATATAAAACACTGTTACATTTAAAATTAAGCCATTGAAAAAAGAAAAAAAATAATAAACACCGTTTCAATTAAATATTTTCCAACGGCTTACTTGAAATATATAAATGAGAAGTTTTTAGATAGATTTCTTCCAACGGCTTAAAATCTATCTAAAAACTCCCCGTTTATATACTTCAAGGTTCCAACAGTAGGCCGTTGGAAAATTTTTAAGACTGGTTCCAACGGCTTTGCACGTTGGAAAATTCTAACAGTTTGGATGTTGAAAAAGTGGCCATTGGAAAATACAGTTTTTTAAGTAGTGGTAATTCGTCATATCGATTTGGGCATCATTGTCGTGTAACTCTTCAATTGAGATGCCTTTATCGGCAGTCTGAGAATGACAACGAATCAAGCCTCGGAGGTTGGTGGTGTGAGAATATGAACTCTCTATCAACTTGCCCTTTCCTCTTAAAGCCATGAGTCACGAACTAATAGTAGTGATTAATGCAAAATTAAGAGTAGATTATGAAGATATTAGGCGGAGATTAGTAAAAAATTTGGAAGAGATTAAGAAAAACGCTCGAATGCTTGAGAGAATATAGTAGAGGAAAAATAAAGATTGAGTGATGATGTGAGGATAGAGTGAAAATGATATTTGTATTTAGAGGGGAAGGCCAAAAATTATTTGGACCAAAAAGTCCTTAAATTTTAGTTGTTGAGAAGGGTGCAAATGAAATTTTAGGAGCTAAAATGGAGCAAAAAACCATTGGATGACCTACTTTGTAATTAAACCAATTTTTAAAATTTCTTTTTTTGGTGTCCGTTGAAGGAGTCGTTAGGGGTGTTCCAGGCGTGGACGAGACCTGTAGGTCTTGTGCTAGGTCAGTTCTGCGGGTCGGGTCAAGGGTCGGTCGGGTTAGATATTACGGCGAGGCAGTCTATGTTGCACAATTCTCTCATTCATGCCCATATTTTTACGGGTTTTTGCCAAGGTAGGTTTAACTTTCAGGTCAGTCCCGATTTGGGCCGCATTGAACCGGCCTATGTCCTATCTCTACCTGACAATGAACCAATGGCACCTTGAAAGTAAACCAGTGAAGGCTCATGCATGTTTAAAGTGGTCACTAGTTCACTCTCAGGGACTTGATAGTGAATTAGTGACTCCTTAAATGTGAAACCTGATGGAAAACTAGTGTCCCCTTTTAATGTGAACTGATACTTACCGATTTACATTTAGTGGATCATTATCTCTTCATCAAGCCCTTAAATGTGAACCAATGATTCTCTAAATGTAAACCAGTACTTACCGGTTCACATTTAAGGAAGGTCACTAGTTCTCCTTCAGGCTCCTGCATGTAAATCAGGGACCCCCTGAATGTGAACTAGCATTTATCGGTTCACATTCAGGGGGTGACTAGTTCTCCTTTAAACCCCTAAATGTGAACCAGTACTTACCGGTTCATATCCAGGGGGTCACTGTTTCTCCTTCAAGCCCTTAATATGAACTAGGGACTCTCTAAATGTGAACCAGTACTTAACGTTTCACATTCAAGGGGGTTACTGGTTCTCCATTAGGCCTTTGAATGTGAACCAAAGACCCCCTAAATGTGAACTAGTACTTAATGGTTCACATTTAGGAGGGTCACTAGTTCTTCATCAGACCCCTGAATATGAACCAGGGACCCCCTAAATGTGAACCAGTACTTACCAGTTCACATTCAGCAAGGTCACTGGCTCTCCATTAGGCCCCTGAATATGAACCAAAGACCCCCTGAATGTGAACCAATACTGGTTCACATTCAGGAGGGTCAATGGTTCTTCTTAGACCCCTAAATATGAGCCAATACTTACCGGTTTACATTCAAGCAAGTCACTAATTCTCCTTTAGGCCCCTAATTGTAAACTAGGGTTCACCCTCTAAATGTGAACTAGTACTTACCGGTTTGCATTTAAGATGTCACTGGTTCTCCTTTAGGCCCCTGCATGTGAAGTAAGGACCCTTTAAATGTAAACTAGCACTTATTAGTTCACATTTAGTGGGGTCACTGGTTATTTTTCAGGCCCCTGAATGTGAACCAGCACTTACTGGTTCACATTTAGAGGGGTCACGATTTCTCTTTTTGGCCCATAAATGTAAACTAAGGACCCCCCTGAATGTGAACCAGTACTTACCAGTTTATATTCAGGCATCAGGCCCCTAAATGTGAATCAAAAACCCCCTGAATGTGAACCATGGGTCATTGGTTATCCTTCAGGCCCTTGAATGTGAACCTAGGACCTCATGATTATAAACCAATACTTACCGGTTCACATTCAGGAGGGTCACTGGTTCTCCATCAGATCCCTAAATGTGAATGAGGGACCCCCTGAATATAAACTAATACTTACCGGTTCACATTTAGGAGGTCACTGGTTCTCTATCACCTAAATGTGAACCGGTTCACTTTTAGGGTCTCTAGTCTAGTTCATAATCAACCCAGTTATCCATCGCTTTTCTTTTCTTTCCCTATTTTTTTTAACATTATTGTTTTTAGATAATTGTTTTATGTTTGCCTTGTCACTTTTCTTTCCATATTTATGCGTTTGTTATGCCTAACTTGGTTTTGTTCTTTCAGTTTCATTCCATCTCATGCCACAAACCAAAAGAACAATGTTACGGCTCTCCGGCCACCAATAAACTTCCTTTTCAACCCATCGTGCCATTCATTGCATGCCCTAACAGATTCATGCTTTCATGAAACCTCTCCTCACTTTCAAGTGTCAGTTCAATGAATTTTTTTTCTGCGCTTTCACCTCTTTCAAAATGTTTTCATTTTCCAATTTATTTCTTCCCTTATTTTTTTTCTCACTCATCAATATTTGGTTAGTAGGTAACAGGTTAAAAATCTAAGACTCTTATTTGAGTTTCTCATCCGATGACACCTAGAACGCTACAGCATATTGCTGTAGTTAGGATACTGTAGCAATGTAGAAATCCCCTAATATGTAAGGTAGTCAATGTCATGCATGGAAGAAAGAGAAAAACTCGCGTAAGAAATAAGTACACGTAGAAGGAAGATCCGGTGACTTATCACAGGTTTTCTACATGTGCTACAACCATCCAATGCTAAAGCACGCCTTTTTGTCAAACTTGCTTATCTTTTTTTTTTTCCTTAAAGAAAACTTTTTATTCTTAAAAAAAACTACATTTGTATATATTTTTAGTTATACTAATATTTATATACATTTTTTAGTTATTAGTTATTTTTCATTAATTTTATCTTAACTTCTAGTCATGTGTTAATTATTGCAAGCCATTGAAACCTCAGCCATTACCTTAATGACAAAATTGATAGTCACAACTGAAGGACAACAGAGCTAGCAACTGAAAAGTTTAGTTTTTTAGATGAATGCCACCCCGAGCTTGAAGCAACTGAATGTTTAGTCACTTGCCTTAGCAACTGCTAGTTAAGTTGCTCCCAACCATTTTATTTTTTATTTTAATTATAATTATTAAAAAAAATGAAATGAAATTATTTTAAATATATTGATAGTTAAATAAAGTGAAAATTTAAATGAAATAATTAATTAAAAATATATGTAAATATTAGGATAACTCGATAGTCATATATCTTGTAAAAATAATAATATGAATTAATTAAAATTTTAAATTTACTATTTCATGTAAATTCATTTTTAGAAGATGCTAGAATCAAATATAATCAAATTAATAAATATATATATATTTTTGTACATAGTTGATAGAGTTATCTGTCCAAGTAGTGATAGTTGAAAGGATCATTTGTCCGAGTGGTGATAGTTCTGGGGTCAGCTACTCATGAAGGCTGAAGTCTGGGTGACAGAGACTTGAGCTACTGTTATGGCTGACAATTGGGTGACTCAAGTAATATCACGTGACCACATCAATGGGTTATATATTCGATCTTTAATATTTGGGAGACTAAGTTTTAACAAGTCATAGTTGAAGACATAGTGTTAAATACTGTGGTATACCGCTCAGTATACTGTTTATCAAGGGTATACAATATAGAATACAAATATTTTTACTTTTTGTTATTTTATTGCACGATATACAGCAGTATTTCGCGGTATATGACATACCACTCACTTTATTTATACATTTTATCAAAAAACCGCGGTATACTGCAAATACTGTGTGGTACGTACCGCGGTATTTTATTTTTTGCAGCTATGTTTTTTTTTCAATTTACATAAAAAAATCATAAATATATAAAACATTAAAATATAAATAATACACATATCATAAAATAAACATTTACTTTTTTTTGTTACTTTTCTTAATTAATATAAAAATTTAATAGATAGTAGCAGCTTGAAGGTCTATATGGTGTTGGACAATATCTCTTAATTGAATTTTTTGTGCATGCCACCCCAACTAAATATCTTCTATCATATATATTTTATTTATATTTGACAAATTATGATGAGAAAAATTTGAATATATATAAGATGTGTAAAAATAAATTATTAAACAAATTATGTCACCTTAAAATAATATTCTAACTTTTATTTTTGTATAAAAATGTGTAACGGAATGTGTAACGGTATGTGGGACGGTATATCATACAGTATATCTTAAAAATTCATGATATGGTATACCTAGGAGTAATAGTATTTAACACCTTGATTGAAGGGTTATTAGTCTAAGTGGTGATAGTTCAGGGGATAAGAGGTATTTAAGCCAATAAAATATGTTATAATAATTTTGAGGGGGGAGGATAATAAGTAAGGGTGTCAATTTGAAGAAAGAGAAAAACTTGCATAAGAAACAAAATAGAGATAAAAGGAAGATCCGGTGACGTATCACAGGTTTCTGCATGTGCTATAACCATCCAATTCTAAACCACGCCTCTTTGTCAAACTTGCTCATCTTTTTTCTTCTCTTTTTTCCTTAAAGAAAACTTTTTACTCCTTCCAACGCCTCTTAAATACTTTAAAATATCTAAATTTAATATGAAAAATTAATAGAAAAGAAAAATTTGTGTACCAATTTCACTTTTATTTTTTATTTTTATTTTTTTCCACATAAACTAAGAATGATGAAAAAACTTGAATATATATAGATAATTGTTTGATGAGTAATATGATAATAATTTACTAAAGATAAAAATACTACAAAATTTTGAGACAACTCACAATAGTAAATATTGTCAAGAATGTGATATGGAGAGAATACTTATATGTATTTGATGTATCCTTGAACCATTATGTGTTTTAGATAGACTAAATAATGAGCTATTTTACCTTATTCTTAATTTTATTTATTAATTGCACTTAAATATATATTGATTATAACTTTATAATTTTAAAAATCAAAAAATATTTGTAAATTAATTTTTAAAAATAAGAAATTTTATTGAATTTTATTTTTTTAGTTGGGTGCGGAAAAAATTGTAAAAAAATTATTTCTAAAAACCTTTTATTTAATTTATTATTAGATAGGTAACGTTTTAGTTTTTAAATAGTAGTAATTATGGGAAACCACATAAATTTAAAAATAATGAATTTTTATTTATTCAACAATGGTAATACTTCCCTCACAAAACTTGTTATGTTTATTATTTATATTAATTAATTTATGATTTTATTTCTTGCAATGTTTCTCATAGAAATATAAAATTTTTATATGAAAATGATATTTTAAAAATTATAGTTTGCAAATATAAGTTTTACGAATTTTTTGTAATATAAATTAAGATAATAGTATTTAAATTAAACTTTAATAAAAAAACTTTTAAAAAAAAGGTGAAATAGATAAGTTTTGCAAGATAGAGAGTAGTAAAAAATATACTAAATCAAAATAAAAGGTAAATGTTTTCGATCAAAAAACGACTGTTAATAATTCGATTACCTTTTCAGTCACAAATCCATCACTATGACTAAAATCAGTCTCTGGTGAAATGATAAATGTTTGAATATGGGGTGTAGTTTGTTCGACATGGATGAAGGTGAGCTACTGAAGGGCTCACTCAAATATCAAAGTAGTCTCCTTTTTCCTTCCTAATTCGAGAGTCGACATCCGATTCATCAACTCACCAACACCCGGCAACTTCCCAGTTCCAAACGTTGTACTCAAATAAAGCGCAAGAGAATTGAGAGGTTTGGCCGCTGGACTTGGGGATAAAGCTAAACTAAGACCATGTGTTGGTGAGAGGTTGAACCAACCAAGAACAAAAGTTCATACCAAACCCAACTCAAAAGTTCTCGGTCCTCCACTTCCCAAACTATAAGAGGCCCATCTCACATATAACAGAGACCATCCCTTGCTTTTCGAAGTGTCACTACTCTTACTGTGTTTAGCATCGTCTGGTTTGAAGTTTGATCATCAACATGGGTCTCCATCGATTTCCTGCACTTCGCATCTCTCTCTTCCTCATCGCCATGTGGTCAGCAAGCAGCAAAGCTGATTCGGTTTCCGCGCGACGGCTTCTTCAAATGCCGGAGCTTCCCAAGCCCGAATTGCCTCTTCCCGAGTTCCCAAAACATGAAGTGCCTGAATTGCCCAAAGTTGTAGTCCCACAATTGTCAGAGTTGCCAAAGCCCGAAGTGCCCGAAGTGCCTAAAGTCGAGATTCCAACAGTTCCGGAGTTGCCAAAACCCGAAGTGCCTAAATTGCCTGAATTGCCAAAACCTGAAGTTCCTCAACTACCTGAACTACCAAAGTTGCCTGATATCCCTATCCCAACTTTCATCCCTCAACCCACCAACCCATGAGGTCTACAGCCTGCACCCTAGCTGCCGTAGATGGGCTTTTTGGAAGTTGTGGCGTGGTTAAATGCTTTTAAGTAATTATTTCAGCATTTGGGGCTATATGTTTAAGCTACTTGGTCATGTATTTATTCCTTTCATCTGTTTGCTTTCTTTATTTTGTTAATGTTCCCATCTCGGTTATATGCTTTGATGTAATTATCTCATTGTAATTATCTCTCTCTCTCTCTGTCTCTCTCTCAACCTGTCAATACCTTAAAACCCAAGGCTAGTTTCACAAAGTAACACAGCTCGTATTCACAAGGTCACTGGCAGCTCGTATCGACCCGCAAATTACCCGCCTGAACCCGTATGCAAACAAACTAGCATCATCGTTGTGGATGAAATTCTCCTTAACGATGTGATCTCATATACGTAATGCTAAGTCAATGCCTGTAGATTGGATGGCCTTTTTCCGCAACTGTGAGTCAGAAACGACAAAACAAGAAATAAGGAGAAAAAAATGATTTACAATCTGTTAACTGACTTTTCTGGTTGTAAGGGTCTGTGAATAAATTTTATATGCAAGTTATGAGGTTAAAAAATTATAGAAATAGGAAATAATTATTAGTTTATGTAAAATAAATTGTATCATAAAATATTGATATTATATTAGTAATATTGTTGGATAAATATGGTTAGAATTAATAATTGTTTCAAGTTAATGAAGATTAGAATTAATAAATAGTAGATACACACATACATATTTATGATACTAGTACATATATACGTAACACTAGTAGATACGATCATAAATAAATTTTAAAAAATAGGAAACAAGTTGCAATCATTTTAATAAATACTAAATAATTTATTAGCAAATTTTTTTGTGAAATGTTTATGAAATAAATGAAATTTAATAAAAAAGAGAAAGACTCAATTAACACAAAAATATATTGGAATAAAAAAAAAAGAAATGGGAGTTAATGTAAAATTTGAGTTAATGAAAACATGAAAAGAGAGTTAATGTATTAGTAGTAAGTAAATTTGTTGTTAAAAGTAAATGCAGATAGAATGGGGAGATGGTGAAATTGAAAATATTAGTAGTGTTTAGAATACCTAATATTTTCCAATAATATTTATCAATTTGTTTATACAATATTGATCAACACATAAACGTTTCACCCCATTAGTGTGGAAGAAGAATACAAAGTGAAGTGTGACATGAATGATCAAGGGCGAAAATGCCCCTTAGACGTACTCAGGTCAGTAGTAGTATTTTAGACTATAATGAATAAGATGTGAAGAACTTTAGAAAAAAAAAAAGAAGAACATGAGAAAAATGTGATACAGTGCATGAACATGTGGTTGAAATGTCAAAAAAGAAAATTGACTGTTGTACTTAAAAAATAATTAAATTTGGTGAACTAGCATTTATATTTAGTATAAAGTTTTTACGGGATATAAAAAGTGATAAAGGGAGAAGAAAAACGTCTATGAGATATAAAAAGTGATAAAGGGAGAAGAAAAATGTTGGCGCCACATTTTTTGGGAAAAAAGCACTCTAGTTCTAAAACTTTTAGTCTTTTACCAAATCAATTGTAAAAGTTATCTAATTTCAAGCAAAAACTTGTCACAAATGGATCTAATTTGGCTATGGCTATAAAATGTTTGAATATGGGGTGTTGGTCCGACATGGTTGAAGGTGAGCTACTGAAGGGCTCACTCAAATATCAAAGTAGTCTCCTTTTTCCTTCCTAACTCGAGTTCGAGATTGGATTCACCAACTCACCAACACCAGGCAACTTCCCAGTTCCATACGTTGTACTCACATAAAGCACAAGAGAGTTGAGAGGTTTGGCCGCTGGACTTGGGATAAAGCTAAACTAAGACCATGTGTTGGTGAGAGGTTGAACCAACCAAGAACAAAAGTTCATACCAAAACCTAACTCAAAAGTTCTCGCTCCTGTACTTCCGAAACTATAAGAAGCCCATCTCACATGTATTGGAGACCATCCCTTGCTTTCTGAAGTGTTGCTACTCTTACTGTGTTTAGCGTCTCGTCAGGTTTGAACTTTGATCATCAACATGGCTCTTCGTCGATTTCCTGCACTTCACCTCTCCCTCTTCCTCGTCGTTATGTGGTCAGCAAGCAGCAAAGCCGATTCAGTTTCTGCTCGACGGCTTCTTCAAGTGCCTGAACTTCCCAAGCCTGAATTGCCTCTCCCTGAGTTCCCAAAACCTGAAGTGCCTGAACTGCCTAAAGTTGTTACTAATCATAGTATAATTGAAATTAATGCTCAAAGTTTTATTTTTTTTGTGTTGAAATTATTTTAACTTTAGAATTGTCTTTTGATATGTAGTTTGATATGAAAATTAAGAAAGTGAAAAAAATTTGTGGCGGAACAGAGCCCCAGTGCCCTGAATTGCTAACACTGGTAGGCTCTTTGGGAGCTATAATCCCACTTCAGTTACAATTGGCTAGTTATTACTCATGAAGTAATCTTAAATCATTACGTGCAACTTGTTACTTAGCCTACCCTACATAGGTAATATGCATGCATTGTCCTGGCTATGCGATAATAGAAAATTAAATCTATAAAGAAAACTGTGGCGCCAGTTCATAAAACGTAAGTAAAACAAACCAAGACATAAAAAATTTAGTTGCTTTAATTACAAGTAACAACTATGTGCATACATCTCAAACTTATATGCACCCAAATGTAACTCTAGTGTTATACACACCAATGGGCACTAGTAGAGGCGATCTACGTATGAAATTACCGTACATATAAAAGAAGCAGCTCATATCTTGTAAGATACTAAGATCCATCCTTAACTCTTCACCCAAGCAAGCTAGCTTCAAGTGATGAGCCACACTTTCCTTGTACTCACTTAGCCTCAAACTGTAAGGCAAACACTTTGGTCAGTACTTGCTTATGCCTACTTAGAGAATACCTTTGAACCAATAAAACCTAGCCTTAACAGCTGCCCCTTATCAATTGTTAAGCCCAACTAGTCCACTTAAACCTGCACAACACTTAGAGGGGTGAGTACTTTAAAGTACTCAGTAAGGGATTTAGTACCTGCAAGGAAAAACAATGCAAACATGCAAAGCACAATATATATATATAAATATGTATATATAGCATCCAAAACAAAACAAGCAGTCAACAATGCATCCAGAAGCAGGAATAAAACAACAACCAATGCAAATGATGGATGGATGGATGGATGAATGAAATATGCACATGCAAATGTACTTAGGACTTCCTTACACCCGTGGGTGCTAGACTTGCCGTGAGCTCTTACGACCGGGGTACTTAGATACTGGCCTTCGTATCCTATACTAGCACTTAACTAATCCCATGAAGTCCTCTTACGGGCGCTTTAGAGTAAGTCATCACTTACTCAAACCTTACCCGCCTTGACGAGCTACTTAAAGTAAGTAACCACTTACTCACTCCTTACTCATCTCTTCCCTTAACTTATTGTGCAGGGTAGCTGCCTTATGTGGTTCAACTTACCAAGCTCTTCGAGCTTAGCTTAGGGCCCCTTAGTGGCTTACTTACCAAACCATAAAGTTTGGTTGGGATCCTCTTAGGTTTCCTTTTTATTGACCAAAGGTTTATGACATTCCACTCGGCCAACAAAGAGTCTGAAACCCGACTTAATCCATTTAGTGCTCACTTGGGAACTGAAGCACTTTAACTTCTTTAGCCACCATTACTTACCCTTCCTTAACCACACTAATTAGATACCACCTAAATAATGCATAATTCCCAATTTAGGAATGAGTTCTAGACCCAATTAAGGCTATGGAACATCTTAAATTAGCCTAGGGATGAAAACCAAGAGTTTGAGACACTCTTAGGATGCCTGGAGCTTGGGGGGAAAATGCCTTGGCGGCGCCGTTGGCGACTCGTCGCCAAAGGCATTTGCATTCAGGCAAGTTTGGCATCTCTCAGTGACATGACGCCAATTCGCGTCGCCGGTCGCCAAATGGCATCGCTACTGGCGACGCATCGCCAATACCTTTCCAGCATTGTGCGACAGCATGCGACCTTGCATGAAACTTGCTCAAACTTTCTCATCCCAAGGCCAATTCACATGGGTCTTGTTTCTACTTTATTCCCACTCATAATACTACATTTCTATGCATTATTTGAGCTTAATTAACTTAAATCCCTTACCTCAAATCATCTTGAAAGCAAGGAACAAGCAATGAGCACATCTGAGCTACAATTACTTCCTTTGAGTTCCAAGCTTGAAATCAACCAAATTGGACACCAAGAGCATGAAGTTAAGACCATTTCTAACCATTTAACAAGCTTAAAACTAACCCATAAGGATCAAATACGTTTACCTTTGGGTTTGAACCAAAAACTTGCAAGAACAACTCCAAATGCACCAATTCCATAAAAAACGAGCTAAGGGCTAGTTGGGATAGCTTCGGGACCTTTAATTTCCATGCAAAGTTGAGTGAGTTGGGAGGTTTGGGGGTAGAATGCAAGGGAGGAAGGAGAGCTACGAAAATGGCAAGTGGGGGAGATGATGAATAGTGTCATCTCCTGAATAGTGTCATCTCCTCCATTTAAAACCAACTTAGCCCAACTTTCTTCCACTTGTCACCTTGGCCCTTAAACTTAATTTTGAATCACTTAGGCCACTTAAACACTCCTCATTGCATCACTCCTTGGTCCCAAAGAAAGATTTTTCTTACCCAAAAACTCTGCCTTTGAGTCACCTAAGCCATTATAAGACATAATAGCTTAATTTCTTACTTAGTGCATCTTTTCACCCTTAACTTTTGCCTTTAGTTCAAATGGCTATAAATACTTATGGTCTTAAATTAACTAGCTCAAAAAAAAAAACTTGCATGAACCTAATTTTACCAAAATTACGGTCATGCCACTAACTTGGGTCAAAATTACCATTTTGCCCATTTTGCCCCTTAGGTGCCAATTACTCTTTGGAACTCAATTTAACCTTAACTAGCTTACTTTTCTTGCTTAATAAAACTTATTTGAGGGAGAAATAACTCGGGATTTACTTACCTTAACATTTAATGTAGAGGAAATACTAGGAGAGCCTTTACAAAATTTATATGTTATTTGTACTTTTTCCCTTAAATTTTTATGCATAAATCAAAATTATAGGAAAAAGAGAATAATGACATAATAATTTAAATGGTAGTATGGTCAAATAATATATTAAATGCAAAATATTACAAAAATTTAAAACCAGTTAAAATAATATAGGCTTAATACCTCCCACCCCCTTGAAATATTACTACTCGTACAAATGACCCTCTCAGCTATGACTTGTAACAACTCAATCCTCCAATTATTAAAAATAAACAAATGACCCTCGATGCAGTCGCATGATATCACTTGAGTCACGCAGCCATTAGTCATAGAGGCCACTCAACTCTACGTCACCTAGCCATTAGCCGTTATGGGCAAATAACCCCCTGAACACTTGGACAAATGACTCCCTCAACTATGACCATGTAAACAGATGACCCCTCAACTCAATAATTAGTAAGAAATAATTAGTAAGAATTGATTTTTTTAATTAATTTATAGGATTATTTTTACAAGGTATATGAATATTAAGTTATACTAATATTTATATACATTTTTTAGTTATTAGTTATTTCTTATTAATTTTATCTTAACTTGTAACACTACAAGATTGAAGCAAAAAATTGACTAAACTTCTAGTCACATGTTAATTATAGCAAGCCACTGAAACCTCAGTCATCACCTCAATGACAAAAATGGTAGTCACGATTGAAGGAGGATAGAGCTAGTGTAACACCCCCATGTCCCACATGGATGAATTGTAAGAAACCTTATGTGGATATATAGGCTTCAATTCCAGAACATAAGCACCTAGCGCTTATCATTTTCTAAAGGATAGCCCATGTGGTGTGGGTAGGTGTTCTGTTGATCGGTTCTAGAGTTGGGTCATTTCAGATGGTATCAGAGCTGACCTGGGACCATGATGGTGTGACATAGTGGGTATGCACATGTATCGTCTACCGGGATTGATCCTGGATTCGAGAGGCTACTTGGCCAGGGGCTAAGTAGTTCGATTAGAGAGGTTGCTTGGTCCGGGGAACCAAGTAATCCGATTGACCCCAATGGGGACGTTGGGTACATAAGGGGGGGAGTTTGTAACACCCCCATATCCCATATAGGTGAATTGTGGGAAGCCTTATGTGGATATATAGGCTCCAATTCCAGAACATAAGCACCTAGCGCTTATCCTTTTCCAAAGGATAGCCTATGTGGTGTGGGCAGGTGTTCCGTTGGTTGGTTCTGGACTTGGGTCGTTATAGAATATTTTGAACCAAACCTGGCTCTGATACCATCTATAAAGACCCAAGTCCAGAACCGGTCAACGGAACACCTGCCCACATCACATGGGCTATCCTTTATGAAAAGGATAAGCGCTAGGTACTTATGTTCTGAACTTGGAGCCTATATATCTACATAAGACTTTTCACAATTCACCCATGTGGGATATGGGGGGTGTTACAAACTTCTGTAATGACCTAAGTCCAGAACCAGTCGACGGAACACCTGCTCACACCACATGGGCTATCCTTTAGAAAAGGATAAGCGCTAGGTTCTTATGTTCTGAACTTGGAGCCTATATATCTACATAAGACTTCCCACAATTCACCCATGTGGGATATGGGGGTATTACAAATAGCCCATGTGGTGTGGGCAGATGTTCCATTGACTGGTTCTGGACTTGGGTCATTACAGATAGTATCAGAGCAGACCCGGAACCACGATGAAGTGGCATAGTAGGTATGCACATGCATCGTCTACCGGGACTGATCCTGGATTCAAGAGGCTACTTGGCAGGGGCTAAGTAGTCCGATTAGAAAGGTTACTTGGTCCGAGGAATCAAGTAATCCGATTGACCCCAACGGGGACGTTGGGTACATAAGGGGGGGAGTTTGTAACACCCTCATATCCCACATGGGTGAATTGTGGGAAGTCTTATGTAGATATATAGGCTCTAAGTTCAGAACATAAGAACCTAGCGCTTATCCTTTTCTAAAGGATAGCCCATGTGGTGCGGGCAGGTGTTCCGTCGACTGGTTCTGGACTTGGGTCGTTACAGATGGTATCAGAGCCAGGTTTGGTTCAAAGTATATGGTTGAGTCTACTGGTATGGGACGGGAGAACCTCCTTATACTGAGAGTTCATTCCTAAGTACCTAGCGCTTATCCTTTTCTAAAGGATAGCCCATGTGGTGTAGGCAGGTGTTCTGTTGATCAGCTCTAAAGTTGGCTCATTTCAGCTAGCAACTAAAAAGTTTAGTTGCTCAGATGAGTGACACCCCAAGCTTGGAGCAACTAAATGTTTACTCGCTCGCCTTAGCAATTGCTAGTTAAGTTGCTTATAACCATTTTTTTATTTTAATTATAATTATTAAAATCAAAATAAAATTAATTATTTTAAATATATTGATATTTAAATAAAGTGAAAATTCAAATAAAATAAATAATTAAAAATGTATGTAAATATTAGGATAACTCAATATTCATATATCTTGTAAAAAAATAATGTGAATTAATCAAAAAAATTAAATTTACTATTTCATGTAAATTCATTTTTAGAAGATGCTGCAATCAAATATAATAAAATAAATAAATATATTTTTATACATAGTTAAGGGAGTTATCTGTCAAAGTAGTAATAGTCAAAAGGATCATTTGTTCAAGTGGTGATAGTTCTGGTGGTCAGCTGCTCATGAAGGCCAATGGTTGGGTGATGAAGACTTGAGCTACTGTTATGGCTGACGGATGGGTGACTCAAGTGACATCACGCGACCACATCAATGGGTCATATATTCAATCTTTAATAGTTGGAAGACTGAGTTGTAACAAGTCATAGTTGAAGGGTTATTAGTCTAAGTGGTGACAGTTCAGGAGACAGGAGGTATTTAAGCCAATAAAATATGTTGTAATATTTTTGAGGGAGGGAGAATAATAAGTAAGGCAATCAATGTGAAGAAAGAGAAAAACTTGCATAAGAAACAAAGTAGAGATAGAAAGAAGATCCGGTCACGCATCACAGGTGTCTGCATGTGCTATGACCATCCAATTCTAAACCACACCTCTTTGTCAAACTTGCTTATCCTTTTTCTTCTCTTTTTTCCTTAAAGAAAACTTTTTACACATTCCACCTACTCTTAAATACTTTAAAATATCTAAATTTATTATGAAAAATTAATAGAAAAGAAAATTTTGTGTACTAATTTCATTTTTATTTTTTTCCACTTAAACTAAGAATGATGAAAAAAAATTGAATATATAGATAATTGTTGGATGAGTAATATGATAATAATTTACTAAAAATAAAAATACTTCAAATTTTGAGACAACTCAAAATACTAAATATTATGAAGAATGTGATATGGAGAGAATACTTACATGTATTTGATGTATCCTTGAACCATTATGTGTTTTAGATAGACTAAATAATGAGCTATTTACCTTATTCTTACTACTAGAAAAAGGGTATTTAGTGACGGTTACCATCGCTAATTAGTGACGGCTAAAAATAGTCGCTAATTAGCAACGGCAAATAGTCACTAAAAGTCTGGTGAAAGTTTAGTGACGGTTGTCTGTCGCTTGATGTCACTAATTAGAAACAGTTAGCAGTCACTAAATTTAGCAACAGCTTGCCTTTGCTAATTTAGTAATGGTTAGCGATCGCCAAATTTAGTGACAGCTTGCCCTGGCTAATTTAGTGACGGTTAGCTGTCGCTAAATTTAGTGACGACTTTCTCTCGCTAAAATCTCAAAAATTAATAACGATTAGTCTTTGCTAACTAAATTAATGCAGTGGAGATGCGTACCTTAAAGTCTGATAAAAGTTTTGCGACGACTAGCTGTCACTAACTTCTTGCCAGAGTTAGTGACGGCTTGCCCTCACTAACTTAGAGAATGCTAGCTGTCACTAAATTATGGCAATAGTTAGTAAAGACTTGCCCTAGTGAACTTAATGACAGCTAGCTCTCGTTAAATTAAGCGACGGTTTGCCCTCACTAACTTAGTCATAGCTAGTCATCATTAAATTTAGTGACAACTTGCCCTCACTAATTTAGTGTCTATTACAAAATATAGATTATAATTTATGATAAATTTTTGTTATGGTTAAAAAATTTTAATTTTAATAGACTAAATTAAGATCTTAATTTTATTTATTTATTTCACTAAAATATATATTGATTAAAAATTTATAATTTTAAAACTCAAAAAATATTTTTAAATTAATTTTTTTTTTTAAAAAAAGAAATTTTATTGAATTTTATTTTTTTTAGTTGGGCGGGGAAAAATTGTAAAAAAATTAATTATTTCTAAAATTTTTTATTTAAGTTATTATTAGATAGGTAACGTTTTAGTTTTTAAATAGCATTAATTATGGAAAACCACATAAATTTAAAAATAAGGAATTTTTATTTATTACACAATGTTAATACTTCCCTCACAAAACTTGTTATATTTATTATTTATAGTAAATAATTTATGATTTTATTTCTTGCAATGTTTCTCATAGAAATATAAAATTTTTATATGAAAATGATATTTTAAAAATTATAGTTTGCAAATATAAGTTTGAAGAATTTTTTGTAATATAAATTAAGATAATAATATTTAAATTAAACTTTAATAAAAAAAAATTTTAAAAAAAGGTGAAATGGACAAGTTTTGCAAGATGGAGAGTAGTAAAAAATATACTACATCAAAATAAAAGGTAAACATTTTCGATCATAAAATGACTGTTAATAATTCGATTACTTTTTCGGTCACAAATCCATCATTATGACTAAAATCAGTCTCTGAAGCAGTGGTAAATGTTTGAATATGGAGTGTAGTTGGTTCGACATGGATGAAGGTGAGCTACTGAAGGGCTCACTCAAATATCAAAGTCGTCTCTTTTTTCCTTCCTAACTCGAGAGTCGAGATCCGATTCACCAACTCACCAACACCCGGCAACTCCCAGGTCCATACGTTGTACTCACATAAAGCACAAGAGAATTGAGAGGTTTGGCCGCTGGACTTGGGATAAAGCTAAACGAAGACCATGTGTTGGTGAGAGGTTGAACCAACCAAGAACAAAAGTTCATACCAGACCCACCTCAAAAGCTCTCAATCCTCTACTTCCCAAACTATAAGAAGCCCATCTCACTAGTCTTATTGTGTTTAGCATCGTCTGGTTTGAGGTTTGATCATCAACATGCGTCTCGATCGATTTCCTGCACATCGCATCTTCCTCTTCCTAGCTGCTGAAAAGTTTAGTTGCTCAGATGAGTGCCACCCTGAGCTTGGAGCAATTGAATGTTTAGTCACTCGCCTTAGCAACTAATAGTTAAGTTTCTCCCAAGCATTTTGTTTTTTATTATAATTATAATTATTAAAATCAAAATAAATTAAATTAAATTAAATTATTTTAAATATATTGATAGTTAAATAAAGTGAAAATTTAAATGAAATAATTAATTAAAAATGTATGTAAATATTAGGATAACTCAATATTCATATATCTTGTGAAAATAATAATGTGAATTAATTAAAAAATTAAATTTACTATTTCAAGTAAATTCATTTTTAGAAGATGTTGGAATCAAATATAATAAAATTAATAAATACATATATTTTTATACATAGTTGAAGGAGTTATCTGTCCAAGTAGTGATAGTTGAAAGGATCATTTGTCCGAGTGGTGATAATTCTGGAGTCAGCTGCTCATGAAAGCCGACATCTGGGTGACAGAGACTTTAGCTGCTATTATGACTGATGATTGGGTCACTCAAGTAATATCACGTGACCACGTCCATGAGTAATATATTCGATCTTTAATATTTGGGAGACTTAGTTGTAACAAGTCATAGTTGAAGGCATAGTGTTAAATACATGCAGTATACAGCTCGGTATACTGTTTACCGAAGGTACACAGTACGCGGTACAAATATTTTCACTTTTTGTTATTTTACCGCACAGTATACAGCAGTATTTCATGGTATATGACATACCAATCACTTTTTCTATACATTTTATTAAAAAACTGCGGTATACCGCAAATGCCGCGTGGTACGTAGGCGCAGCATGGTATTTTATTTTTTATGGCTATGTGTTTTTTTTTTTCATTTTACATAAAAAATATCATAAATATATAAAACATTAAAATATAAATAATACACATATCATAAAATAAATATTTACTTTTATTTTTTTATTAATTTTCTTAATTAATATAAAAATTTAATAGATTGTAGCAGCTTGAAGGTCCATGCGATGTTAAACAATATCTCTTAGTTGAATTTTTTGTGCATGCTACCCCAACTAAATATTTTCTATCAGATATATTTTATTTATATTTGACAAATTATGTTGAGAAAAATTAGAATATATATAAGATGTGTAAAAATAAATTATTAAACAAATTATGTAATCTTAAAATAATATTCTAACATTTATTTTTTTTATGAAAATGTGTAACGGTATGTGGTGTGGTATACCATATAGTATATCTTAAAAATTCATGGTGTGGTATACCTAGGGGTAACAGTATTTAACACATTGGTTGAAGGGTTATTAGTCTAAGTGGTGATAATTCAAGGGACAAGAGGTATTTAAGCCAAGAAAATATGTTACTATAATTTTGAGGGAGGGAGGATAATAAGTAAGGCAGTCAATTTGAAGAAAGAGAAAATCTTGCATAAGAAACAAAGTACAGATAGAAGGAAGATCCGGTGACGCATCATAGGTTTCTGTGTGTGCTATAACCATCCAATTCTAAACAACGCCTCTTTGTCAAACTTGCTTATCTTTTTTCTTCTCTTTTTTCCTTAAAGAAAACTTTTTACTCCTTCCACCTCCTCTTAAATACTTTAAAATATCTAAATTTAATATGAAAAAGTAATAGAAAAGAAAATTTTGTATACCAATTTCACTTTTATTTTTTTATTTTTTTCGACATAAACTAAGAATGATGAAAAGACTTGAATATATAGATAATTGTTTGATGAGTAATATGATAATAATTTACTAAAGATAAAAATACTAAAAAATTTTGAGACAACTCAAAATAGTAAATATTGTGAAGAATGTGATATGGAGAGAATACTTATATGTATTTGATGTATCCTTGAACCATTATGTGTTGTAGATAGACTAAATAATGAGCTATTTTACCTTATTCTTAATTTTATTTATCAATTGCACTTAAATATATATTGATTAAAATTTTATAATTTTAAAACTCAAAAAATGCTTTTAAATTAATTTTTAAAAATAAGAAATTTTATTGAATTTTATTTTTTTAGTTGGGTGAAGAAAAAATTGTAAAAAATTAATTATTTCTAAAAACCTTTTATTTAAGTTATTAGTAGATAGGTAACGTTCTAGTTTTTAAATAGTAGTAATTATGGAAAACCACATAAATTTAAAAATAATGAACTTTTATTTATTACACAATGGTAATACTTCCCTCACAAAACTTCTTATGTTTATTATTTATATTAATTAATTTATGATTTTATTTCTTGCAGTGTTTCTCATAGAAATATAAAATTTTTATATGAAAATGATATTTTAAAACTTATAGTTTGCAAATATAAGTTTTACAAATTTTTTGTGATATAAATTAAGATAATAGTATTTAAATTAAACTTAATAAAAAAAACTTTAAAAAAAACGGTGAAATAGATAAGTTTTGCAGGGTGGAGAGTAGTAAAAAATATACTACATCAAAATAAAAGGTAAATGTTTTCGATCAAAAAACGACTGTTAATATTTCGATTACTTTTTCAGTCATAAGCCCATCACTATGACTAAAATCAGTCTCTGGTGTAGTGATAAATGTTTGAATATGGGGTGTAGTTGGTTCGACATGGGTGAAGGTGAGCTACTGAAGGGCTCACTCAAATATCAAAGTCGTCTCTTTTTTCCTTCCTAACTCTAGAGTCGAGATCGGATTCACCAACTCACCAACACCCGGCAACTTCCCAGTTCCATAAGTTGTACTCACATAAAGCACAAGAGAATTGAGAGGGTTGGCGCGCCGCTGGACTTGGGATAAAGCTAAACTAAGACCATGTGTTGGTGAGAGGTTGAACCAACCAAGAACAGAAGTTCATACCAAACCCAACTCAAAAGCTCTCGGTCCTCTACTTCCCAAGCTATAAGAAGCCCATCTCACATGTATCGGAGACCATCCCTTGCTTTCTGAAGTGTTACTACTCTTACTGTGTTTAGCATCTCGTCAGGTTTGAAGTTTGATCATCAACATGGCTCTCCGTCGATTTCCTGCACTTCACCTCTCCCTCTTCCTCATCGCCATGTGGTCAGCAAGCAGCAAAGCTGATTCAGTTTCTGCTCGACGGCTTCTTCAAGTGCCTGAGCTTCCCAAGCCTGAATTGCCTCTTCCCGAGTTCCCAAAACATGAAGTGCCTGAACAGCCTAAAGTCGAGATTCCACCAGTTCCGGAGTTGCCAAAGCACGAAGTGCCTGAACAGCCTAAAGTCGAGATTCCACCAGTTCCGGAGTTGCCAAAGCACGAAGTGCCTGAACAGCCTAAAGTCGAGATTCCACCAGTTCCGGAGTTGCCAAAACCCGAAGTGCCTAAATCGCCTGAATTGCCAAAACCTGAAGTTCCTCAACTACCTGAACTACCAAAGTTGCCTGCAATCCCTATCCCAACTTTCATCCCTCAACCCACCAACCCATGAGGTCTACAGCCTGCACCCTAGCTGCCGTAGATGGGCTTTTTGGAAGTTGTGGCGTGGTTAAATGCTTTTAAGTAATTATTTCAGCATTTGGGGCTATATGTTTAAGCTACTTGGTCATGTATTTATTCCTTTCATCTGTTTGCTTTCTTTATTTTGTTAATGTTCCCATCTCGGTTATATGCTTTGATGTAATTATCTCATTGTAATTATCTCTCTCTCTCTCTCTGTCTCTCTCTCAACCTGTCAATACCTTAAAACCCAAGGCTAGTTTCACAAAGTAACACAGCTCGTATTCACAAGGTCACTGGCAGCTCGTATCGACCCGCAAATTACCCGCCTGAACCCGTATGCAAACAAACTAGCATCATCGTTGTGGATGAAATTCTCCTCAACGATGTGATCTCATATACGTAATGCTAAGTCAATGCTTGTAGATTGGATGGCCTTTTTCCGCAACTGTAAGGCAGAAACGATAAAACAAGAAATAAGGAGAAAAAAATGATTTACAATCTGTTAACTGACTTTTCTAGTTGTAAGGGCCTGTGAATAAATTTTATATGCAAGTTATGAGGTTAAAAACTTATAGAAATAGGAAATTATTATTATTTTATGTAAAATAAAATGTATCATAAAATATTGATATTATATTAGTAATATTGTTGGACAAATATGGTTAGAATTAATAATTGTTTCAAGTTAATGAAGATTAGAATTAATAAATAATAGATACACACATACATATTTATGACACTAGTAGATATATATATGTAACACTAGTAGATAAAATGGAAAATACGATCATAAATAAATTTTAAAAAATAGGAAACAAGTTGCAGTCATTTTAATAAATACTAAATAATTTATTAGCAAATTTTTTTGTGAAATGTTTATGAAATAAATGAAATTTAATAAAAAAGAGAAAGAGAAAGAGAAAGACTCAATTAACACAATAATATGTTGGAATAAAAAAAAATAAGAAATGAGAGTTAATGTAAAAATTGAGTTAATGAAAACATGAAAAGAGAGTTAATGTATTAGTAGTAAGTAAATTTGTTGTTAAAAGTAAATGCAGATAGAATGGGGAGATGGTGAAATGGAAAATATTAGTAGTGTTTAGAATACCTAAAATTTTCCAATAATATTTATCAATTTGTTCATACCATATTGATCAACACATAAATGTTCACCACATTAGTGTGGAAGAAGAATACAAAGTGAAGTGTGACATGAATGATCAAGGGCACAAATGTCTCTTAGACGTACTCAGGTCAATAGTAGTATTTTAGAATATAATGAACAAGATGTGAAGAACTTCAGAAAAAAAAAAAAAACAGAAGAACATGAGAAAAATGTGATACAATGCATGAACATGCAGTTGAAATGTAAAAAAAAGCAATTGACTGTTGTACTTAAAAAATAATTAAATTTGGTGAACTAGCATTTATATTTAGTAAAAAGTGTTTACGAGATATAAAAAGTGATAAAGGGAAAAGAAAAAAGTCTATGAGATATAAAAAGTGATAAAGGTAGAAGAAAAATGTTGGCACCACCTTTTTTGGGAAAAAAGCACTCCAGTTCTAAAACTTTTAGTCTTTTACCAAATCAATTGTAAAAGTTATCTAATTTCTACTCGAGTCTTCTCCTAAAATGAACTGGTTCAAGTTCAAGGGGTTACTAGTTCACTTTCAGGCCCTTGAATGTGAACCAGTACTTACCGATTCACATTTAGGGGGTTATTGGTTCTCGTTCAGATCCTTGCATGTAAACCAATGATCCCCTAAATGTGAACCAGTACATATCGGTTCACATTTAAGAGAGTCACTGGTTCTCCTTTAGGCCCCTGATTGTGAACCAGGGTTCACCCTCTTAAATGTGAACCAGTACTTACCAGTTTATATTCAAGGGGTCATTGGTTCTCTTTTAGGCCCTTGCATGTGAAGCAATGACCTCTGGAATGTGAACCAGCATTTACTAGTTCACATTTAAAGGGTCACTAGTTCTCTTTCTAGCCCCTAAATGTGAACTAATGACCCTCTGAATGTAAAACAGTACTTACCGATTCACATTCAGAGGGGTCACTAGTTCTTCATCAGGCCCCTGAATATGAACTGGGGACCCCTTGAATGTGAACTGGTAAGTCAGGCCCTTGAATGTAAACCAGGAACCCCCTGAATGTGATCCAGGGGTCATTGGTTCTCCTTCAAGCCCCTGAATGTAAACTTAGGAACCCCTGATCAGATTGTGAACTAATACTTACCGGTTCACATTCAGTGGGTCACTGATTCTCCATCAAGCCCCTAAATGTGAACCAGGGACTCCCTAAATATGAACTAGTATTTACTAGTTGACATTTAGGGGGTCACTGGTTCTCCATCATGTCCCTAAATGTGAATCGGTTTACTTTTAAGGTCTCTGGTTCACAATCAACCTAGTTATCTATCATTTTTTTTTACATTATTGCTTTTTATTTCAACTAATTGTTTTTGTGCTTGCCTTGTCACTTTTCTTTCCATATTTACGCGTTTGTTGTCCCTAACTCGCTTTGTTCTGTTAGATTCTTTCTATCTCAAACCACAAACAAAAAAGAACAATGCGGTTGCACCCCAGCCACCAATAAACTTCCTTATCTGCCCATTGTGCGAATCATTGCCCTCCCTAATAGATTCAGACTTTCATGAAACCTCTTCCCACTTTCAAGTGTCAGTCCGATGAATTTCTTTTCCTTCGCTTTCGTCTCTTTCAATATATTTTCATTTTCCAATTTATTTCTTTTCTTATTTTTTTTTCTCACTCATCAATATTTGGTTAACAGATAATAGGTTAAAGATCTAATGACTCATCAATATCCGATGACACCTAGAATGCTAAAGCATACAGCTGTCGTTGGGACGCTGTGGCAAATGTAGAAATCCCCTAATAAGTAAGGCAGTCAATGTTATGCATGGAGAAAAACTAGCGTAAGAAACTAAGTACACGTAGAAGGAAGATCTGGTGACTTATCACAGGTTTTCTGTATGTGCTACAGCCATCCAAATTCTAAAGCACGCCTCTTTGTCAGACTTTTGTATCTTTTTTTTTTTTCCTTAAAGAAAACTTTTTACTCATAAAAAAAATGCTACCACCTCCTCTTAAATACTTTAAAATATCTAAGTTTGATATGAAAAATTAACGAAAAGAAAAATTTGTGTGCCGTTTTTACTTTTATTTTTTATTTTTTTTCAATGTAATTAAACTAAGAGTGATGAAAAAATTGTATACTGAGATAATTGTTTGACGAGTTATATGATAATAATTTACTAAATATAAAAATGCTAAAAGTTTTGAGACAACCTAAAATAGTAAATATTGTGAAGAATGTGATATGGAGAGAATACTTATATATATTTAATGTATCCTTGAACCATTTTGTCTTTCAGATAGACTAAATAATAATGAGTTGTTTACTTTATTCTTAGTTTTATTTATTAATTTCACTTAAATATATACTGATTAAAAATCTATAATTTTAAAAAGTCAAAAAGTATTTTTAAATTATTTTTTAAAAATAAGAATCTTTATTGAATTTTTTTAGTTGGTTGAGGAAAAAATTGTAAAAAATTAATTATTTCTAAAAAATTTTATTGAAGTGATTATTAGATAGGTAAAGTTCTAGTTTTTAAATAACATTGATTCTGGAAAAATCAATATAGTTAAAAATAATGAATTTTTATTTATTCCACAATAATAATACTTCCCCTGTATCACCAAACTTGTTATATTTATTATTTATAGTAATTAATTCATGACTTTATTTCTTGCAATGTTTCTCATAAAAATATAAACTTTTTATATGAAAATGATACCTTAAAACTTATAGTTTGCAAATATAATTCGATTACTTTTCGGTCACAAATCCATCACTATGACTAAAATCAATCTCTGGTGTAGTGATAAATGCTTGAATATGGGTGTAGTTGGTCCGACATGGTTGAGGGTGAGCTACTGAAGGGCTCACTCAAATATCAAAGTAGTCTCCTTTTCCCATCCTAACTCAAGGTCCGATTCACCAACTCACCAACACCCGCAACTTCCCAGTTCCACTTCCATACGCTATACTCACAAAAAGCACAAGAGAATTGAGAGATTTTTTTTTTCTAAAAAAAAAGAGATAAAAGAAAAGAAGAAAGAAAAAATATTGCAAATATGTTAAGCTCTTTAAATTAAGGATATTTGGGCGGCTGAACTTCGTATAAAGCTACTAAACTAAGGACATGTATTGGCGAGAGGTTGAACCAACCAAAGACAAAAAGTTCATACCAAACTCAAAAGCTCTCAGTTCTTGCTTCCCAAACTATAAAAAGCCCATATTACATGTAACAGAGACCATCCCTTGCTTTCTGAAGTGTTACTCTTACTGTGTTTGGCATTGTCTGATTTGGAGTTTGATCATCAACATGGGTCTCCATCAATTTCCTGCACTTTGCCTCTCCTTGTTCCTCATCGCCATGTGGTCAGCAATCAGCAAAGCTGATTTGGTTTCTGCTCGACGGCTTCTTCAGATACCGGAGCTTCCCAAGCCTGAATATCATCAACTTCCTCCTCTTCCCGAGTTCCCAAAACCTGAAGTGCCTAAAGTTGTAGTCCCAACACTGCCAGAGTTGCCAAAACATGAAGTGCCTGAACTACCTAAAGTCGACGTCCCACCATTTCCGGAGTTGCCAAAACCTGAAGTGCCTAAATTGCCTGAATTGCCAAAACTTGAGGTTCCTCAATTACCTGAACTACCAAAGATGCCTGAAATCCCTATCCCAACTTTCATTCCTCACCCCATCAGCCCATGAGGCCTATAGGCTGTAGCCTAGCTACCATAGATGGGATTATTGGAAGTTGCGGTGTGGTTAATTGCTTTCAAGTAATTATTTCATCGTTTGGGGCTATTTGTTTAAGCTACTCGGTCATGTACTTATCCCTTTCATCTGTTTGCTTTCTTTATTTGTTAATGTTTCCATCTCGGTTAAATGCTTTCAAGTACTTCTTTCATCGTTTGGGCTTATATGTTTAGGCTACATGGTCATGTATTTATTCCTTTCATTATTTGCTTTCTTTATTTGTTAATGTTGCCATCTCTCTCTCTCTTTCTCTCTCTTTTTGTGTCTTTTTGTGTGTGTATATATACACACACATACACACATAGCCATACAAACAACACTTCATAACATTCAAGATTGCACTTTTAATTATTATTTGGGAAATTTACAAAAAAAACACTCCTCTTAAGGTTTTATATAACCTACATTTTGCACAATTTATTTTTGAAAGGAAAAATTACCAAAACTCCCCTTGAAGTTTGGGATAACCTATAGTTGTATCCCCCTTTTTTTAAATACCTATAGTTATCCCCTTTTAGAAATAACTTCATCATTCACTGTTACAAGAAAAAAAAAGGAAAAATACCTAACTTTGCCATCCTAGCATTCTTTCTTAGAAAATTTGTCCCCCCACTCATATATCTAACAAACTACTTCCCTATTTCTCTTCGCCTTCTTCCATCTAACACCGTTGACAGATTCCTTTTTTGGGCTGAAGAAGATCTACTAATACGATGGAGAAGTAGAGCAAGGAGAAAGGCAATCACATCGAAAAGGGTTTGAATCGGAGAGCGAATTGCGAACGTTGAGGGAAGAGGGTCCAAATCGGAAAGGGAATCGTTAACAGTAAGCAAAGAAGGACTAACTTTTGATGCAACAACCAAGGGTTCCTAGTCATCCACGACCAGCGGTCAAGAAGCTTGCACTAGAGTGACTCCATGAGGGCGAGGGTTGGCGTGTGATAAGCTTACATTTGTTATATTTATTTTTTTTCGCATTTAGCATGTTTTAATGTGTTTTGAAACTTAAAGATCTATTTTGAGTATGTTTTATAGCTTAGAGTATATCTAGATTCAATTGATTAAAAGTGGATTTAATTTACATTTGTACAAGTTTTAATTTGGTTGTGTTCTTCCAGGGTTTTGATAGATTGGCGATGTTTCAATAGAAAAATCATATCTTGAGCTACATAAATCAAAATTGGGTGATTTTTAATTTATTAAAAAATTAACATCTAGAGCTACAAATCATATAAAGACCATGAAATCCAGTTCGCACGTTAAGGTAGTCAAATTCATCTTCAAAATCGCGATTTGTGCTTCATTGTTGGTTTAAAAGTAGTTGCGATATTTTAGGCATATCTTTGGTTGTAGATGTCTGTTTTATATTATTCAGGTGTTATTTCTAAGCTAAGAAAAAGATCTACAACTTTCATGCTTTGAGTTTTGAGAAATAATAGCTATATCAAGATCAAATTTTAGCTCAAAGTTGCTACAGATGTTTTGGAATATTTCTTGGCTCATAACTTTAAAACCAGTTTTTATGTAGGTTAATTCCAAAGACCTCTAAACCATATGGGAGAAAATTTCAGCTCAAAGATGCAATTCCCTTGGTTATATTAGGGCATTCTAGTTATTTTGAATCTTTTTTTTTGTATGAGGTAATTTTATAACAATATAAAAAGTTTAGGGAAGTTTTATAAATTTTACCACAATAGGTTAATTTGTTTAGGTTTCTTTAAATAGAGGCTAGCAGCTGCCGCAGGCTCCTCTAGCTTCTAAAAACTCTCTTTCGTCTCTTTTCTTCTTTCTTTTCTTTTTGAAGATTTTTCTTGGCCATGTCTAGCTAATTTTTTTTATTCTTTATTAAAGGAAACTGAAATCTCGAATTCTTCAGTACTATGAAATCAAAATTACTTTATTTATTCAATTAATACTTTGGATATTTGATGTTCTTCTATGATTAATTTCATGATTGTTTCGTTTTGTTGACACCCAATTTCGTCCGACATTCATTAAAGAAAAAATTAATTAATTAATTAAATTAAAAATTAAAAAAAAAAAAGAAAATAAAAAAAATATATATATTATATATGTATTGATAACAATTAGCTTAGGAGGGGGGCATTTTTTTGTTTTATAAAAAATAATAATAATAATAATAATAATATATATATCTGTATATGTGTATAAAAATAATGAATGAAATAAAAATGATTAATTAAAAAATAATAATAATAATATTAATTAAATAAAATATATTATCTTAGGGGAAGGCAGTAGACTCTTCTGGAGTCCTCTATCAGAAAAAAAAATGATTAATTAAAAAATAATAATAATAATATTAATTAAATAAAATATATTATCTTAGGGGAGGGCAGTAGACTCTCCTGGAGTCCTCTATCAGAAAAAAAAATGATTAATTAAAATAATAATAATAATAATAATATTAATTAAATAAAATATATTATCTTAGGGGAAGGCAGTAGACTCTTCTGGAATCCTCTATCAGCTTTTCAGCGGCCATAAAAGCAAAAAAAAGACTCTCTTCCGGAGGGAAAAAAAAACTCTCCTCTCTGCTCTGATCTTCCCCTCCGGCCCAGGTTCTCTCTTCCAGAACTCTCTCTCTCACATCTCTCTCTTTGGTCGCCTTCCACGAATCTTTTTTCTCTCCCCTTTGATAACTCTAACTCTCTCCTCTCCCGATTGAACCGTCTCACCTCGCTCAGCTGTTGTCGTTGATCTCCTCTTCTCGGACGCCTCGCCCTGGCCGCCATCGGCAGCCGCTTTTGTTGCCTCGCCGTTTATCTTCTCCCCCTAGACACCTTGCCGTAGCCGTAGCCGTCGTAAAGCTGTCGCCTTGCTCAGCCTTCTCTCTCTCTCTTCTCCCTCCCTGCTCTCGTCGTCTTCGACGCTTCAGGCCACCGTTTCTTCTCCTGTCACAGCCTCGACCAGCCGTCGCGTCGCCCACTTCAGCTTCCTCTCCACTCCCCTGTTGCCGACGCTTCCGCGCCGTTCTCCCTCCGCCGACGCGTCCTTCACGCCTCACCTCCTGCTCTCCCCCTTCCTCCGGCCGCTGCTCCCCCTCTGCCGCCAGTCTCCTGCTCTCGCGTCCCGCCTCCCTGGTGCCATCGTTCTCTCGGTCGCAACCTCCCAGCACGAAGACGAAGAACAGATTTTGTTTTTGACTAAGTCAAAGACTGTTCTTTTACTTTTTTTTGGTAAAATCCTTGTTTAGTCCTTTGCTTTCTTTGTTTTGTTCATTTAAGTCATTAACATATTTTATGTTGCCGATTAACCCCCGACAGCAAGATTTTCATTATTCATATTTTTCTTTGTTTTCTTTATTAATATTGGTTTGACCTTACATTAAATTTGATTATTAAGTTGATATAGGAGAACAACATAGTATTGTGATTTGATATGTTTATTTATTTATCCTTGTTTTTAGAATAGTTTAATTTTAATTCTATTAGTGCATCTAATGTGTACCAAATTATTGGTTAAGAGCATTCAAATGTTTGCAAATCCGTTCTTAGTAGGTTTGATAAAATCCTAAGACGGATTATATCCATGTCCGGGTGGTCTGGCAAGATCCATGGTTTGGATATTAAAAATTAAAATTAAAATTAAATAACGAAACCCAGATCGTAAACCGACTTGTTGTTGCTTCGAATCTGATTTAAAAGTCCATAATTTTGGCATAATTCTTGTTTACCCCCTGAGTTATTTTTATTTTATCCAGTTAAGCCATTAATTTCATTTTATCTTATAAATCAGTCACGGACAATACTTTTTTTTTTAATTCTTTCTCTTTTTGTTTTTTGTTCATTTGATGATTTGGCCATGCATCAATTTAATTAATAAATTCACATAGGAATACAAGTTAGGATATCTATTTTTTTTTAATTTTTTTTAATTTTTTTTTATCTTAAAATCTTTGTAATTTTGATTGAATCTATACGATGCGTTTCAAAGATCAATTTTCGAGAATTCATTCTACGCGGGTTTAATAAAATTACAGGATTGAGGAGAAAGTGGCAGCATCTGTCTATTTTCCTGGTTTAATTTTTTGTGCTCTTCTCCTTGGATATTGTTAGTCTTATTAAAATCCGCACATGAGATTGTATATAACCTTGATTTTGGATTGAAATCAGCTTGATATTTGGGTGCTTCTCTGGTTGAAGGCCACAAAGAACAAATCGAAGAAGATGACTTGAGATGGTATTTACCTAACTTTTGGATTAATGACAAAAATGGATCCTTTAGATTACATTTGTGATAAATTAGGCCCTAAATTTTATTATTATTATTATTATTATTATTATTATTATTATTATTATTATTATTATTATTTTTGGTCATTTATAGCCTAAATAATTACTAAATCGTTTGTTTGCCATGAAAATTTTCTGCTTTGTGTACTTCGATCACTGATTTTACTTATTTTTTTTTTATGTTTGTTCAGTTCATTAAAGGCATCTATCAGCTTAGGAATTAATATTAAGTATAATTATATAATTAGATTAGATAGACTTTTTAATAATTAATCTAAAAAATTAATTTGACATATTAAAAATAAAAATCACATTTTTGAAAATTTCGGTCTATGTGGGCCATTAATAATAATTATATAACTAACAATTAATTAAAGTAATTTTCATATCCAGATGATCCGGCAGGATCTACGGTTTGGAAAATATTAACTTTTTTTTAACTAAATAAATTAAATAAATATAAAGATAAAAATCCATATTTACAATATGGATAAAATTCTTTAAAATTTCATCAAATTCCGTGTCCGGGTGACTCGGCAGAGTCCATGGTTCGGAATCAAATCTTCCGTGTCCAAATGACTCGGCAGAGTCCATGGTTCGGAAGTATAAAATTCTATACAAATTAACTTAAAAATCCACATTTCGACTAATTCAGTTAAAATTTCTAAATTAACTAAAAATTATTTAAAAGCAAAGTAACACAAAATTAAAATCAACTAAGGTGCCAATTTTGGGCGCTATAACAATATTGTTTTAGCGTAACCGTACTCCCGATCCCTGAACTCTCGCAGACCAATTTTAAGGTGACCAATCGACCTAAGAAAACTGATTGGTGGCGACTCCAGAAAACCCGACGTTGCCACAGCTTGGCGACTCCACTGGGGACCCTGGTTAGTGAGTCAAGCCTAAAAGTTGATTTATTTTGTTCTATTTTATTTATTTTTATGTGGATTTATATGTTATATTTACTTATTCTAAACATACATAATGCATTCACAAAATGAAGCTCTATACCCGAGCTTCCTCAAATCGAACACAATTCTTTCTAAGCGGAATTGGTGTTGTTGTCCTTGTGAGGCCATGGTCTCCAAGCCTTCACCAGTTTCAAAGTAGCAAAGTAGTGTATTGCCTTCTGAGACGGTTAGTCTTTGCATGGGCCCACGAAAAGCTACGACTCGAATTAATCCATTCCTTACATTAACCCTAGAGGGTAAGGAATCGGGCCGTCACTATGATTTAGTGGCGGGATTCAGGAACTATCCCTTGCCTTTTTGATAAGCCACCTTATGCATATAGAACTCCCCACTTAACCATAGAACTGACCATAGAATTTCTACCATTTTACCAACGCCATAAGCATATCCTTGTTATGCTGTGTTGTTACTCTACACTTTTCTTCGTATGGTTTTAACTTGTTTATCCATAATACTTCATGAGTTGTTAATTACTATTTAACTTGTTAATAACCTTATTTTTCTTTTGTTATACTTCCGTTCTGTGCAATTATTCTTCATGCATCAAAACCACGCATCAAATTATGCTAACTTTTTGGTCTTTTAATAATAACTAGAAGTCTTGAAGTTTCACAATAGTTGATAATCAAGCTCACTCATTGCATACATCTATTACATCAATCACATGCATATAAAATCTGATAAAAATAATCTCATTGCATGTATTCCATTACATCAATCATGTGCATATAAATTTTGATAAAAAACATAATCTCATTATGTATTGCATGCATCCATTGCATCAATCACATACATGTAGAGTCTAATAAAATAAATATTCCTTTAAAAAGGTAAAATTGGACCTCAACACCGATATCTAACTCGGCTCCAAACAAGATTAATGGTAGAACAAACCGAAGGACGTCTCATAGATATAGAGTCCAAGATAGAAAATATGGCCGGAGCAATTCCCTCCTCATTACACAAAAAAAAATGAAATTCATTTTTTAAGGAAAGTTAATCACAGTCTTTGCTGAAGAAAGCATTCTGCTATCATCTATATCAATAGTAGCAAAGGCCAAGTGACCTTCTCTTCCAAGTTGGTGTGACCCAAATCCCAGATGTAACTGAAAAGTCTGTGGTGCTGAAACTCAAGGTCCAACAGTTGGTCGAGTCTAAGTTGCTAGGCCATGATGTGATTGGTAATTGAAAGTGAAGATTTTGAGCTGGAATTACATTAATTTTGGAAGGGCTCCAAGTCAGATCTGACCTAATAGTCCGCACACACTTTTGAATGACAGGGAATCCTTTGAATAAACTTGTATCTTTGAAAGCTTGCAAAAGTAATCTAATAGTAAAAATCTCCTAGATTTAGTCCAGAATCTAGGGTGTAGTCTTTGTTAAATGGACACCTGCTATTCTTTTTCTGGTACAACAAAAAGATGTGATGCGTGCATTCTACTACTTTCCATTTTTACACTCTTTGCCATTATACTATCCATTATTGTCATCACATTTTACTTTTTGACAACCGGTAATTCTTTTTGTTCTCCAACAAAAAGATATTATGTGTACATTCCACCACTTCTTACCAAAAATTCCGTTTTTACATCCATCTCTCACTCCTTTCCATTATACTATCCATTATTGTTATCATACTTTGCTTTCTAAATGATATTACCCGTGGGTGAAAATAAAAAGTTAAGGGAGATTTAATAGTGGCGATCTTGAAAGTGTTGTCAAATCTAGTAAGAAGGATTTCATATGTTGCACCCCAACTCTTAAAAAAAAAAAAAAAAATTCACAGTGGTTATCAACATCCTTGCAAGAAGTCCGGGATTAGCTTCCAAAGAAGTTAGCTCTCATATTAAGTGACTTCAGTGGCCTCCCAATTCTCACAAATGCTCAATACAAAAAAAAAATTCTCAGTTTTCCGCAACACAAATTCCAACAAAGGAAATAAGTTCATCCCTTCCATCAAAAGCCATTAAAGGAAAAAATCCAAAACAAAAAAAGAGACTGAGAGCAAACACAAGCAACTAAGGCCACTTGAATCATTTCACTTCAAGAGGGCTATGATCTCAGTTCTTTGCAACACAAACTCCGAAAAGAGAAATTCATCCCTTCCATCAAAAGACAACAAGGGAAAATTCAAAACCAAAAAGGACTGAGAACAAGCAAGAGCAAACAAGGCCACTTGAGTCATCTCACTTCAAGAGAGTTATCAAGTATGTCATCACCATAGCTCACAAAAAAAAAAAAAGGAAACAAAAAAAAAAAACAAAACAAAAAAGAAAAAAAAAAAAGGGCTCAAACTAGAGCAAAAGAAAAAAAAAAGAAAACAAGTGAGCTATGGATTCTAAACTGAAAACCTGCAAAGGCGGTCTAGAAGACAAAAGCAACTTTCAAGCCAAGCATACATAAAGACCACGATAGTTGGGGGGCAACAGATGAGGTTTAACTTTCTGGAAAGAGTGGCAAGTTTGAGGTCATCACTATTGAGTTTTTCACCATAATCAAATTTGCTCACGAGTAGTATTAAAAGACCCTTCTTTCAAACCACTTAAACTTAACTTTCCTCAGACTTATCATCCTCATTCAGCTAAAAGACTATCATTGTGAAATATGTTTCTACCTTATTTAATACTGCTCACGAGTAGTATTAAAAGACCATTCTTTCACACCACTTAAATTTAACTTTCCTCAGACCTAACATTCTCATTCAGTTAAAAGACTATCATTGTGAATCATGTTTCTACCTTATTTAATACTGCTCACGAGTAGTATTAAAATACCCTTCTTTCACACCACTCAAACTTAACTTTACTCAGACCTAATATTTACCTCTTAATATTATTCTCATTCAGCTAAAAGACTGCCACAAAAAAAAAAACATTCAAACTTAACTTTCCTCACACCTAACAGTTACCTCTCGATATCATCCTCATTCAGCTAAAAGGCTATCCTTGTGAATCATGTTTATACCTTATTGCCTTGCACAGTTTATGTCTTCGAGTTGGAAAGGGAAGAATGGCAGGATATTTTAATTAAAAACAAAGACCGTAAATTACTTTGTCAAGCTTTGCAAATTGATGAAAGTTTTTCTTTAAGGCCAAACCATTATTCATTAATGTGTGTAGACTTAAAAGTGAGGATATAGCTTGAGTCTTTCTTTAATAAGATGTGGTTCTTGTAAGAGAAATTTACGATCAAATGCCATCACAAAGGTCTAGAAATGCTCGACCTTCTGTTAAATTAAAGGCGAGATGATACCTTTTATCCACATAAATACCATATTCAGGGGAGCAAAGTAGTCTCTACGAAGCGTAAGAGGAGTACTGCCAACAAAGAAGTTTAATAGACAAGGGGGCAAGTCTTATGGATCAAAACATGAGTTCAAGGAAGAGCAATCATTCAGATTATAACATGGGAATAAGTAAGTGTCGGCACGGCCACAAGAAAATAGGCAAAGAGACATTGGAAGATAAGCCTTCGATGATATGAAATCCATAACAGGGACAATTGTCCAGAGAAGAATAAAGAGATTCAATGATAGTCCAAGAAGGCAATTACAAAGAAGATCCAGTAAAACAAAGACATAAAGAACTAGATCCATACAAAAAAAAAGCCATTAGTTACACATGCTCTGCATTCATGCATTTCATATCATGCATACATAGCCTTTACATAACAAGGACCAAACGGGAATCACATTCACAGCACAGTTACAGCAGTATAAGCTGAGATTTCAATGTCATCAGCTCTTACCAATCTATCACTGGATACACAGCTAATATGCGGGACCAACCCGCATCAGGAATTAAAGGATAAAGTAAACAATATTGTCAAAAGCCTGGCAATTGATTCAATAATTGAGGCTACACCTGGAAGGACAGGATTGATGCCAGCTTAGCAGCATCCAAGATAAGAGATAGCTATGGTCAAAGATAAGGCAGACATCAAGAAATATTGTCGTTGAAACTTTGTCAAAAGCGGACAATGGATTCAATAATCGAGGACTGGATCGACGTCAGCTCGATGGAATATCCAAGATAAAAAATATCTATCACATCAAAATGAAGTAGGATCTACTTTTCCGGTTAAACGGCGGATACGGTACTCCGTGACTCTCAAGTCGGTTCTCTCAGTTGCCCATAATAACTAATTCTTTCCTCTCTTCTTTCTTTTACTTCCCTCTAGAAAATGGATCCTACCTTTTCCGCCTTGCGAAAGTATTTCCCTTCTCTCCCAATGAACATCCTCAAAAAGATCTACCAAGTTCGCTGTGAATGATTAAGAGTTCTGATGCACAAAGGAATCCCTGAAGATGTGCGGTGGTTAATCGAAGCCAAGGTTCGTCTGGCAGGCGAAATCCTAGAGGCATTTGTGTCTCACATGCCTGGTATAGGCAAAAGCTCTTATGCCAAAAAGCGAAGAGCGAAAAGGTTACAAGTCTGCCATAAATGTGGACGGTGGACTTGTAATACTAAATATCGTTCTTTAGGGATGATCTCTGATAATCGAGAAGATAAAATACGATTCATTAAGAATGGCCTGAGTAAGGACTCGTTGGATGATATCCAATTGACTCTTGAGACGCATTCTTGTGGATCTGTGCAACGTGAACTTCTTGGTTTATGGAGCATTTTTCATGAAGAACGAAACCGTTACAGTCCCGAAAATCTGACTGTAAATGACCCTGTTTGCCAGCTTGTAAGAAAACTGGATGGGAAGCAAATCCTCGACTCATAGAAGCCGTTAATGTCGTTACTAGATGTAAAGCCAGTGGAAGATGTGAGTCACAGTCACAATTACTGTATATACAGTTTGTTATATTTGGAAAAGTTTGCATTTTCTTTTGACAGATGTACATGCTCCCCTAAGTGTAATCGACACGTTATCCCTTTTCATCACTATAAATGCGTGTTCTTCCTTCTGATTAAGCAGCGGATAAGATACCTCGTGACTTCTAAAGTCGGTTATTCCAGTCTCCTACAATAACTGATTCATTTCCCTCTTCTCTCAAATTCTTCTCTCATCAATGGATTCTACTCTTTCTGCACTGCGAAAATACTTTCCTTCCCTTCCAATAAAAGTCCTTAAAAAGATCTACCTTGCTAGATGTGAAAGAATCAGAGTTTTTACATGCAAAGGCATTCCCGATAATGTGCAGTGGATAATTGAAGCTAAGGTCCGTTTGGCGGGTGAAGTTTCAGATGCATTTATGCCCCGCATGCCCGGTTTAGGTAAAAGCCGTTATGCCAAAAGGCGAAGAGCAAATAGACTAGGCGTGTGTTATAAATGTGGGCGATGGAATTGTAATACTAAATGTCGGTCTTTAGGATACATCTCCACAAATCGTGAAGATAAAAGAAAATTCATTAAGAATGGCCTGCGTAAGGAATCTCTGGAAGATATCCGAGAGACTCTTGAAACGCATTCTTGTGGAAAAGTGCAAGGTCAAATTGTCAAATTGTGGAGGACTTACCATAAAGAACGAGACCGTTATAGTCTTGGGAATCTGACTGTAAACGACCCTGTTTGCCAGCTTGTAAGAAAACTGGATGGAAAGCAAATTCTCAACTCATAGAAGCCGTTAATGCCGTTACTGGACATAAATCAGTGGAAGATGAGAGCCACAGTCATGATTGCTGTACATATAAGCTGTCATTTGTCCTTTCTTTTGACAATAATGAACTTGCTTCTGCAAGTGTAATTAACGCATTATCCCTTTCATCACTATAAATATGTGTTAGTTATTTTCGTTTCCTACAATCACTAATTTCTTTCTTTGCTTCCTTTATCAATGGAGTCTTCTCTTTCCGCCCTACGAAAGTATTTTCCTTCCTTCCCAATAAATGTTCTTAAAAAGATTTATCAAGCTAGATGTGAACGATTCAGAGTATTTATGCACAAAGGCATTCCTGATAATGTGCGGCGGCTAATTGAAGCTAAGGTTCGTTCAGCTGGTGAAGTTCCAGATGCGTTCTTTCCCCGTATGCCCGGCTTTGGTAAAAGCGCTTATGCCAAAAAGAGAAGAGCAAAGAGGCTAGGCGTTTGTCATAATTGTGGATGGTGGATTTGCGGCAATAAATGTCGTTCTCCAGAAGTGATCACCAGAAATCGTAATGATAGAATAAGATTCATCAAGAATGGCTTACGTAAGGAATCTTTGGATGATATCCTATTAACTTTTGAAACACATTCTTGTGAAATAGTGCAATGGGAAATTATGGATTTATGGTGGACTTTCCGTAAAGAACAGGATCGTTACAGTCTTGGAAATCTGACTTTTAATGACCCTGTTTGCCAGTTTGTGAGAAAACTGGATGAGAAGCAAATCCTCGATTCGTAAAAGGCATTGAAGCCGTCCCTGGATGTAAAACCAGTAGAAAACGTGAACTACGGTCATGACTACTGTACAGGCTAGTTGTCACTTTTCAAAATTTTTCCTTCTCTTCTGACAAATGATGTACCTGCTCTTGACGTGATCCACAGTCACGACTACTGTACAGGCTAGTTGTCGTTTTTGAAAATTTTCCTTCTATTCTAAGAATAATGTACCTATTCCTGATGTGAGCAACAGTCACGATTACTGTACATGCTAGCTGTCGTTTTTGAAATTTTCTTCCCCTTTTGGTAATAATGTATCCACTCCTGACGTGAGCAACAGTCACGATTACTGTACATGCTAGCTGTCGCTTTTGAAATTTTCCTCCCCTTTTGGTAATAATGTATCCACTCCTGACGTGAACCAAAGTCACGATTACTGTACATGCTAGCTGTCGCTTTTGAAATTTTCCTTCTCCTTTGGCAATAATGTACCCACTCCTGACACGGACTACTGTATATAGCTGCCACTTTTGAAATTTTCCTTCTCTTCCAACAATCACGTACCTACTCCTGACATAAGCTACAGTAGTGACTACTGTACATGCTAACAGCTATTTTGAAAATTTTCCTCCTCTTTTAACGATAGTGTACCCATACCTGACCAGAGTCATACTCGTGACTACTGTGAATAGCTGGCAATAATGTATCCATTCTTGAAAATAAAATTATTGCCTTATCTCTTCATCTTTATAAATATATCCTCTTTTCTTCTTTTCTCACATGGGTAAGGATAGGAATGGAGAAAACCTCCACTCGTAAATCCCGAAGTATTTGTGTATTTTCTGGAGCTTTTCCTGGAGAAGATGAAGAGTACTTAAAGGCAGCCAACCATTTGGGTAGTGTATTAGCTGAGCGAAAAATACACTTAGTTTATGGAGGAGGTAGTGTCGGATTAATGGGAGCTGTAGCATCAGCAGCATCTTTAGGAGGAAGCCAGGTTCTGGGTATTATCCCTGCATCTCTGAAATCGGTTTCTGGGGGCACAATTGGAGAAGAGCTAGTGGTTAAAAATCTGCAAGAGCGTTTGTTACAAATGCTTTTTAATGCTGATGCTTTTATCGCTCTACCAGGTGGCTTCGGCACATTAGGAGAAGTCTTCCAAATCGCTTCCATGGCCCAACTTAATTTGCATCAAAAACCCATTGGGCTGTTAAATGTTAACTATTTCTTCGCAGGTCTATTATCTTTTATGAATCGTGCTGTGAAGCAGAAGTTTATCCCTGAAGTGGCACGACGAATCATAATATCCGCAACAACTGCTGAAGAATTGCTAGATAAAATACAAGCTTTTGTTCCTGAACCAGATCCAGCAATGATTCAGATAGACTGGACACGACAGTCTTTCCCGACCAGTTCACTCCCATAATGGTCCTCTACTCACCCTGTTGAAGTATTGTGGAAGAAAGAAGCGATCTGATCCGTTTTTCTTATCCTTTAGTTTTATTATCAGCATTTTCTTTCGCGTTTCAGTTTTTCTTTTCAGGGAATTTCTTTTTTTATAAGATAGTTTCATCCATGCTGATATTAAAACTATAGGACAATGCCTTTAGGTTGGAATGGCTGAGTAAAGAGTAATTTTTGTTACTCTTGAGACGCATCCTATTAGGTATACTAGGCATGACATTTTGTGGTAACTAAGCTTCAACCTTTTGGATGACATATCTCTCAAGCGAATCTATATTAGATGAACCTTGGATATTGATTCCAAACATCCGTTCCCTCTACATAATTTGTCAGTGTTATTATCATCGTCGAGATTCACTCATTTTATCGAAGTCTAAATTTTTGCACTCGCCTATCATGAAGATCCACACTTTCGAATAAAATTATTCCAATTTCAATTGCTTTTATATAAATTTCGCTCGAGGTCCTAAGGAAAGCTCCTTAGCCTCAAAATCAATTTTCATCATCGGGGTTTTAAGGATGGAACCTTTGCCTCGAAAACAATCAATTTTCATCATCGGGGTTTTAAGGATGGAACCTTTGCCTCGAAATCAATCAATCAATCCGAGGTTTTAAGGATGAAACCTTTGCCTCGACATCAATCAATCAATTCGAGGTTTTAAGGATGGAACCTTTGCCTCGAGATCAATCAATCGTTGAGGTTTTAAGGATGGAACCTTTGCCTCGACATCAATCAATCAATCCGAGGTTTTAAGGATGGAACCTTTGCCTCGAGATCAATCAATCAATTCAAGGTTTTAAGGATGGAACCTTTGCCTCGACATCAATCAATCAATCCGGGGTTTTAAGGATGGAACCTTTGCCTCGAGATCAATCAATCAATTCGAGGTTTTAAGGATGGAACCTTTGCCTCGACATCAATCAATCAATCCGAGGTTTTAAGGATGGAACCTTTGCCTTGAGATCAATCAATCAATTCGAGGTTTTAAGGATGGAACCTTTGCCTCGAAATCAATTAATCAATCCGAGGTTTTAAGGATGAAACCTTTGCCTCGGCATCAATCAATCAATCCGGGGTTTTAAGGATGGAACCTTTGCCTCGAGATCAATCAATCAATTCGAGGTTTTAAGGATGGAACCTTTGCCTCGACATCAATCAATTAGTCTATCTTACAACGATAGGAGCTTTCCTATCGTTAGAGGTTCTAAGGACCTTTCCTTAAACCTCAAACAAACAATCAACCAGTCCATCTTACAACGACAGGAGCTTTCCTATCGTTGAGGTTCTAAGGACCTTTCCTTAAACCTCAAACAATCAATCAATTAGTCCATCTTACAACGATAGGAGCTTTCCTATCGTTGAGGTTCTAAGGACCTTTTCTTAAACCTCAAACAATCAATCAATTAGTCCATCTTACAATGATAGGAACTTTCCTATCGTTAGAAGCTCTAAGGAAGATTCCTTAACCTCTGAGTTTAGGCGACGAAAAGATTCTCGATGCCTACCTAAAGTCAGACGAAATTTGGTAACGACAGGAGCTTTCCTATCGTTGAGGTTCTAAAGACCTTTCCTTAAACCTCAAACAATCAATCAATTAGTCCATCTTACAACGATAGGAGCTTTCCTATCGTTGAGGTTCTAAGGACCTTTTCTTAAACCTCAAACAATCAATCAATTAGTCCATCTTACAACGATAGGAACTTTCCTATCGTTAGAAGCTCTAAGGAAGATTCCTTAACCTCTGAGTTTAGGCGACGAAAAGATTCTCGATGCCTACCTAAAGTCAGACGAAATTTGGTAACGACTTTGCATGCGTCATCTCCCATGAGGCATGCAAAGGGGGGCAGCTGTTGACACCCAATTTCGTCCGACATTCATTAAAGAAAAAATTAATTAATTAATTAAATTAAAAATTAAAAAAAAAAAAAAGAAAATAAAAAAAATATATATATTATATATGTATTGATAACAATTAGCTTAGGAGGGGGGCATTTTTTTGTTTTATAAATAATAATAATAATAATAATAATAATAATAATAATATATATCTGTATATGTGTATAAAAAAAATGAATGAAATAAAAATGATTAATTAAAAAATAATAATAATAATATTAATTAAATAAAATATATTATCTTAGGGGAAGGCAGTAGACTCTTCTGGAGTCCTCTATCAGAAAAAAAAAATGATTAATTAAAAAATAATAATAATAATATTAATTAAATAAAATATATTATCTTAGGGGAGGGCAGTAGACTCTTCTGGAGTCCTCTATCAGAAAAAAAAATGATTAATTAAAATAATAATAATAATATTATTATTAATTAAATAAAATATATTATCTTAGGGGAAGGCAGTAGACTCTTCTGGAATCCTCTATCAGCTTTTCAGCGGCCATAAAAGCAAAAAAAAGACTCTCTTCCGGAGGGAAAAAAAAACTCTCCTCTCTGCTCTGATCTTCCCCTCCGGCCCAGGTTCTCTCTTCCAGAACTCTCTCTCTCACATCTCTCTCTTTGGTCGCCTTCCATGAATCTTTTTTCTCTCCCCTTTGATAACTCTAACTCTCTCCTCTCCCGATTGAACCGTCTCACCTCGCTCAGCTGTTGTCGTTGATCTCCTCTTCTCGGACGCCTCGCCTTGGCCGCCATCGGCAGCCGCCTTTGTTGCCTCGCCGTTTATCTTCTCCCCCTAGACACCTTGCCGTAGCCGTAGCCGTCGTAAAGCTGTCGCCTTGCTCAGCCTTCTCTCTCTCTCTTCTCCCTCCCTGCTCTCGTCGTCTTCGACGCTTCAGGCCACCGTTTCTTCCCCTGTCACAGCCTCGACCAGCCGTCGCGTCGCCCACTTCAGCTTCCTCTCCACTCCCCTGTTGCCGACGCTTCCGCGCCGTTCTCCCTCCGCCGACGCGTCCTTCACGCCTCACCTCCTGCTCTCCCCCTTCCTCCGGCCGCTGCTCCCCCTCTGCCGCCAGTCTCCTGCTCTCGCGTCCCGCCTCCCTGGCGCCATCGTTCTCTCGGTCGCAACCTCCCAGCACGAAGACGAAGAACAGATTTTGTTTTTGACTAAGTCAAAGACTGTTCTTTTACTTTTTTTTGGTAAAATCCTTGTTTAGTCCTTTGCTTTCTTTGTTTTGTTCATTTAAGTCATTAACATATTTTATGTTGCCGATTAACCCCCGACAGCAAGATTTTCATTATTCATATTTTTCTTTGTTTTCTTTATTAATATTGGTTTGACCTTACATTAAATTTGATTATTAAGTTGATATAGGAGAACAACATAGTATTGTGATTTGATATGTTTATTTATTTATCCTTGTTTTTAGAATAGTTTAATTTTAATTCTATTAGTGCATCTAATGTGTACCAAATTATTGGTTAAGAGCATTCAAATGTTTGCAAATCCGTTCTTAGTAGGTTTGATAAAATCCTAAGACGGATTATATCCATGTCCGGGTGGTCTGGCAAGATCCATGGTTTGGATATTAAAAATTAAAATTAAAATTAAAATTAAATAACGAAACCCAGATCGTAAACCGACTTGTTGTTGCTTCGAATCTGATTTAAAAGTCCATAATTTTGGCATAATTCTTGTTTACCCCCTGAGTTATTTTTATTTTATCCAGTTAAGCCATTAATTTCATTTTATCTTATAAATCAGTCACGGACAATACTTTTTTTTTTAATTCTTTCTCTTTTTGTTTTTTGTTCATTTGATGATTTGTCCATGAATCAATTTAATTAATAAATTCACATAGGAATACAAGTTAGGATATCTATTTTTTTTTTTATTTTTTTTAATTTTTTTTTTATCTTAAAATCTTTGTAATTTTGATTGAATCTATACGATGCGTTTCAAAGATCAATTTTCGAGAATTCATTCTACGCGGGTTTAATAAAATTACAGGATTGAGGAGAAAGTGGCAGCATCTGTCTATTTTCCTGGTTTAATTTTTTGTGCTCTTCTCCTTGGATATTGTTAGTCTTATTAAAATCCGCACATGAGATTGTATATAACCTTGATTTTGGATTGAAATCAGCTTGATATTTGGGTGCTTCTCTGGTTGAAGGCCACAAAGAACAAATCGAAGAAGATGATTTGAGATGGTATTTACCTAACTTTTGGATTAATGACAAAAATGGATCCTCTAGATTACATTTGTGATAAATTAGGCCCTAAATTTTATTATTATTATTATTATTATTATTATTATTATTATTATTATTATTATTATTATTATTATTATTATTTTTGGTCATTTATAGCCTAAATAATTACTAAATCATTTGTTTGCCATGAAAATTTTCTGCTTTGTGTACTTCGATCACTGATTTTACTTATTTTTTTTTTATGTTTGTTCAGTTCATTAAAGGCATCTATCAGCTTAGGAATTAATATTAAGTATAATTATATAATTAGATTAGATAGACTTTTTAATAATTAATCTAAAAAATTAATTTGACATATTAAAAATAAAAATCACATTTTTGAAAATTTCGGTCTATGTGGGCCATTAATAATAATTATATAACTAACAATTAATTAAAGTAATTTTCATATCCGGATGATCCGGCGGGATCTACGGTTTGGAAAATATTAACTTTTTTTTAACTAAATAAATTAAATAAATATAAAGATAAAAATCCATATTTACAATATGGATAAAATTCTTTAAAATTTCGTCAAATTCCGTGTCCGGGTGACTCGGCAGAGTCCATGGTTCGGAATCAAATCTTCCGTGTCCAAATGACTCGGCAGAGTCCATGGTTCGGAAGTATAAAATTCTATACAAATTAACTTAAAAATCCACATTTCGACTAATTCAGTTAAAATTTCTAAATTAACTGAAAATTATTTAAAAGCAAAGTAAAACAAAATTAAAATCAACTAAGGTGCCAATTTTGGGCGCTATAACAATATTGTTTTAGTGTAACCGTACTCCCGATCCCCAAACTCTCGCAGACCAATTTTAAGGTGACCAATCGACCTAAGAAAACTGATTGGTGGCGACTCCAGAAAACCCGACGTTGCCACACGTTTATAGCTAGGAGGTTGACTAGTTATTTTTTGAATTCAATTTATTGCTGGGTTAAAAATTAAATTCATAATTGTTTGGTTTCTCTAATTTGTGAAGCAACTAGGGTTTATTGATTTATCACGTTAAGAATCATTACATCTTAGGGAGAATATTTAACTAAATTAAATACAACCGCTTGTGTTTGTGTTCTTTAATTTCATCGATTTCTCTAATTTTTAATGTAATTGTTAAATTAAATCGAAGCACTTGTCTTAGGTTGTTTAGCAGTTAAGGTTAATTAAATCATCTATTTTCTGATTAACTACAATTAAGGAGAGGCAGAAAGATAGCTCTAATGATAAATATTCAAAGTTTAAATTGATTTATCTATATATCGATGATCAGTTATAGAAATTCGATGGTAAATGTTGACTGATGTCAAGATTTGTATTCTTTATTATTTCATTTTATTTCTTACTCGATAAATTTCTTAATTTTTATTTTTTTATTTTTAATTTTATTGTTGATTGCAAACAATCGCCCCTTAATTTTTTATTTTAATTTTCTGTTAGGAAGCTTTCAAATAAAAATTTCTCTTGGAATTCAACCTAAATTTCACCGCTGTAATACAAATTTATTTATTCTGAGCTATTTGTGAAACTAGAATTATTTTTGACAATTTCGACAATTGACCCAAAAATTTGGCGCCCTTATCAGGGAGATTTATTTTCTTATTAAAGTTCTTTTTTTAGTAAATTGACTTATGCCAAGATCTTTTTGTATAAGTGAATTAGTGTTTGATCTAGAGATCGCAAAGACAACAAAGGCGAACAGGAATGTGAAAAGGCAAGCGGTCAATTTTATAGTTTCAACATCTGCGAACAGCGACTTTAAAAGTGAATAAGAAGCTATTGTTGTTGCAAATATGGTGGCACAAAGAACATTGAGGGAGTTGGCAACTCCCGATGTTGTCCAGCAACCTTTATACATTGATTTTCTTGATATTGAGATAGCTTTTGAATTAAAATTTAGCTTGATTCATTTATTGCCTACGTTTTGAAGACTTGTAAATGAGGACCTCCATAAACACTTAAAGTAATTTCATTTAGTTTGCTCGTCCTTGAGGCAACAGGGAGTTACTAAAGAATAGAGTAAGTTGAGAGTCTTCCTATTCACATTGGTAGACAAGGCAAAGGACTGACTGTACTACTTTTCCTCTGGTTCAATCTGAACCTAGAATGACTTAAAGAGAAAATTTTTAGAAAATTTTTTTCCAGCTTCAAAAGCTGAAACTATTCATAAGGAAATCAACGGGATTCGTCAGTACAATGGAGAAATGCTATATGAGCACTAGGAGAGATTCAACCAACTATGTACTAGTTACCCACACCACTAGATTTCTAACCAATTGTTGTTGTAGTATTTCTATGAAGGGCTACTGTTTATGGATCAAAGTATGTTGGATGCTACAAGTGGATGAGCACTTGTAGAAAAGACGCTCGAAGAAGCAAATGACCTGATTTCTAAAATAATAGCTAACGTATAGTAGTTTGGGAGAATGGTAGACTATGTGCCAAAGAAGGTAAATGAGGTAAGAACTTCTAGTATTGAGGCTCTTTCTGAACTAACCTCTTTTGTTAAACAAGTTGCTTTGGGATAGGTTCAAAATTCTAGGGTTTATGGTATTTGCTCTACTCAGTAACACCTTAAAGACTCGTGTCCACAGCTTTAGGAGGATACAACACCTTAGATAAATGTGATAAACGAGTTTGTTAATCAACGAAGAAGGTATGACTCCTATGCTAATCAATATAACCCTAGTTGGAGAAACCACCCGAATCTGAGATATGGGCAGCCATATAACCAGCCATCGTACCCATCTGCCAGTTACAATAAACCAGCCTCTATACCATAAAAGCAAGCATCGAGTTCAGGTATGGCTTTGGAGGACATTGTGAAAACTTTACCATTAACACTCAAATGTTTCAATATGAAATAAGGGCTAGCATAAAAAACTTAAGGGAACCAAATTTCACAACTAAGAGCCTCGCTAAACAAAATTAAAGCTGAAAAATAAAGACTATCATCTCAAGATAAAATCAACCCGAGAAAGCATGTTAATGTCGTAACCCTTTGAGGTGGAAAAGAAGTACAAACCGCCACATAAAAAAATGACAACACTTAAAAAAGAATAAGATGGGCCAAAACTAGCAACTTTTGATACACCAATTGAGGAGGTAAGTAATAAGTCAAATTATTCAAAGTCAAAAATTCTGATTCCACATCTTTTTCTGGCAGGTTGGAAAAATAAAAAAAAATAAGAAATAAAGTAGGAACTTCTTGAGATTTTTAAGAAGGTTGAAATTAACATACCCTTACTAGATGCAATCGAGTAAATGTCTCGGTATGCTAAGTTTATGAAGGAGTTATACACCAACAAAAAAAAGCTGCCAATTGATAAGACAATCAAAGTTAGTGAGAATATGTCAACGACAATCTAAAGGAAGTTGTCTTAGAAGTGTAAAGGCCTTGGTATGTTTACTATACCATGCATAATAGGTAATTTTATGGTGGAAAAAACTATGTTAGATTTAGGAGCTTCAATTAATGTTGTGCCATATTCCATATATGCTTCTTTGAAACTTGGACCTTTGAATAAAGTTAGTGTGATGATTCACTTAGTTGATAGATCTATGTCTATCCTAGGGGCATAGTTGAGGGTTTTTTTATGTTAGTAAATGACTTAATTTTTTTTAATGATTTTTGCATACTTGACATAAAGAACAATAACCTTACTGCTCCTATTTTGTTAAGAAGACCATTTTTAAAGACATCCAAGACCAAGATTGATGTGGATACTAGCATTCTCACAATGAAATTTGATGGAAAAATTACATAATTCAATGTTTTTGACACACTGAAGGAAACTAACAATGATAACTCTGTTTTTTTTGTTGAAAAAATTGACACTTTGATGCAGAATGATTCAGGAAAAAATTCTGAAAACCAAGCAAAGTTGGCACAAAAAGGTAAGAAAGAAATGGCCAAGTTACAGCAAGAGCATGAGATGTCATTTGTAGTTGGAAAAAAGGTATTTCTCAGACACAGGAAAAGATGGAAAGTGTTGCCTATCAAGTTTAAAAGTTTAAAAACAAACAAAGTGTTCAACATTGAGATGCATTTTGGGAGGCAACCCAAGTATGGTTTTGTGCCATAAACAATACAAATTTAATTTTTTTTTTATTTCCTGCTTCTATTTTTCAGGTTTCGTTGTTTTCACAACTAGTTTTCTTGGTCAGGTATTACATTTTTTTAAGCTAGAAAAGAAGCGAAACATAGGGGCAGCAAGCTAAAGTCTAGCTCCGGGTTGCAAATCACCACAAAAACAACTTTCAGGGTAATACTTTTTCTTTTCACTATTTGTGTTTTTATTGTGAACATTGAGGACAATATTTGATTTAAGTGTAGGAGAATGGGTAGCTTGGGCCCTAATTTTCTGTTTTCAAAATTTTTAAACTAAAATTTTTTTATTCATACTTTTGAGCATTGATATGAATTGTTAGGATAGTTTCACTTTTTGGTTTTTGAATGCCCAACTTGAGTTTTTAGTTATCAATTTATTAGTTTTTATGCAACTCTCAAATCTTATTTTTAAATTATTTTTTCACAATTTTTTTATCAAGCTAGTTTAAAGTTATCTTGAAAAGCTGATTTTTGCATCAAATTTTTGTACTTAGTACATTAATTTAAACCATGTTAGATTATGAGCTTATTAAGTTGATTATATTGTTTGATTGGTTGATGGATGATTTGAACCACATGAGAAGAAAAACCAAAAAGAGTTAAAATTGTTGTGTTCTGATAAATAAAAAGTTGATACCCCACTGTTTCTAAATGTTGAAGTAGGTAGGGGCATTCTCTTAAGGCAAGAGTCGATCACTGCTCGAAAAGATATTAAGAACATGAGTCTAGTCAAAGATCACTTTGGAGTTGTGTCGAGTTAGCAGCTTGGGTATGGTAAAGCCTCTATTATACACTTGTCAAACGATAGAATACAAGAAAAAAAAAAAAGGAATGAGAGAGAAATCAAGTAAAGTCAGAACAAGAAATGAATTCTCAATTGATTTCTTATCTTCCATGGGTTTGTGATAAAATTGTTTGTACTTTTTGAGTTCTTATCTACTTGGTTTGGTCTCTTTACTTTGTTTATACATTTGAAATTTTTCTTAAGTTTTTAGATGTGATCGTTGCTAGCTTGTAAAGAAATTATTTTCATGGACCTATTTTGTTTTGAGATTGTTATTGACTGGTAGGTTGTATGCTTAATTTCTTTTGTTAAGCTTTCAAGACCCTTAGATGTAAAATTATCTTACTCTGTTTAGCTCAAAAGTATGTTTCTTTCTTTCTCATATTTCTTTTATTTTAAGTATTTCCTTCTTTCTCATATTTCTTTTATTTTAAGTTTTGCACAAGGATGAGCAAAAGCTAAGTTTGGAGGAATTTGATAAACTTATATTTTTTATATTTATTTCTCCCATATTTAGTATATTTTAATGTGTTTTGAAACTAAAAGATCTATTTTGAGTATGTTTTATAGCTTATAGTATAGTTGGACTTAATTGATTAAAAGTGGATTTAATTTGATTGTGTTCTTTTAGGATTTTGACAGATTGGTGATGTTCTAGTAGAAAAATCATATCTTGAGCTACAAAGATTGGAATTGAGTGATTCTTTATTCATTGGAAAGTTAACACCTGGAGCTATAAATCATATGTAAACCATGAAACCCAGTTCGCACGTTAAGGGGTCAAATTCATCTTCAAAGTCGCAATTTGTGCATCATCCCTGATTCAGAAGCAGTTGCGATCACATCTAAGGGTCAAAATGGATATTTTGATTGTAAATGTCCATTTTATGTGATTTAGTATCATTTTGAAGCTAAGAAAGAGCTTTACAACTTTCATGCTTTGAGTTTTAAGAGATAATGACTACATCAAGGTCAAATTTTAGCTTGAAGTTGCTGCTAATGTTCTGAAGTGTTTCTTGGCTCACAACTTTTAAACCCGTTTTGATGTGAATTAATTCCAAAAACCTCTAAACCATATGAGAGAAAATTTCAGCTCAAAGATGCAAGGCCTAAATGCACCATTAGTCCTCTAACTTTACTAACTCACATGAGTTGGCCTCTTAACTTTGACTTAGTTTGACTTAGTTCTCAAACTTTACAAAATCATGCTGCAAAGTCCTCAAACTTAGTCGTCAAACTTTGTAAAGTGTTGTGACTTAGTCCTTCAACTGCAAGATAAACTATAACCTTAAGTCCCAAGTTTCAATCTTTTTGCAAAATAACCCTTCCACTTAGAAACTTTCATTACCATAGAACTCATGGTTAATAAAATTTACAAAATTGTTAAATACATTGTTAACTAATTAAGTTACTTACAAATGATAATTATAATTTTGTAATTATCTAACAATTTATATTTTTATTTTTTTAGAAACTACTTTGATTTATCTATTGGAAGCAAAAAAATATCTTTTATGCACTCTAGTTTTGCATTGATCATTTATTTTTTCTAAATATTTATCTCACTTTTCTCATATAAAATGTGCCAATATTAGGGAATTACGAATTTAGAGATCATTTTTTGGAGGATTTTTTTTCTAATTAGATTTAGTTTTCAAACAATTTTTCAAATTAAACTTTTTGGTACTAATATTTTTTTATTTAGACTTAGTATGCCACATCCTCTTAAAACTAATTCATCCAATGCAATTTTCATGCTTTCAGGATCATACTATAATTTCCATAGCTTTTTATTGTTTGTTTCCAAAGAAAAATAAAAGAAGGGATTTGGGAAAAAAATTAAGAGAGTTGACTTAACCACTTAGCAAATTTTATATTAGTAATCATTAGATTTCTTTCTTATTAATTATATCTAATATAAGTTTGAGATTGCAATCTTTTTGTAATTATTTTTTTTTAGTGGGACATGTTTTTACATTGCTTTTTTTTTAATGGTTTACAAAGTTTTAGTGTTTTTGTAGAATTAATAAGTTCAAAGGCTCAATTTAAGGGTTTTACAATGTATTTTTAAATTTTTATTTGGAAACAAACAATAAAAATCCATGGAAATTATAGTACCATCTTAAAAGCATGACAATTACAGTGGATGAATTAGCTTTAAGATGATGTGGTATACTAAGTCTAAATCAAAAGATATTAGTATCAAAAAGAGTAATTTGAAAAATTGTTTGAAAACTAAATCTAATTAGAAAAAAATCCTCCAAAAAATGATCCCTAAATTCATAAATCCCTAATATTGACATTTTTATATGAAAAAAATGAGATAAATATTTAAATAAATAAATGATCAATGTAAAACTTGAGTGCATAAAAGATAATTTTTTTTTCTTCCAATAAATAAATAAAATTAGTTTCTAAAAAATGTAAAATATAAATTATTAGATTATTAGAGATTTTTTAAATTTTCATGTACGTGTAAGTGTGTGTGTGTGTAGATATAATTATCATTTGTAAGTAACTTAATTAGTTAACAATGTTTTTAGCAATTTAGAAAATTTTATTAACCACATGTTTAATGATAATGAAAGTTTTTAAATGGAAGCGTCATTTTGTAAAAAGATTGAAACTTAGGACTTAAGGTTATAGTTTATCCTACTGTTGAAGGACTAACTCACACCACTTTACAAAGTTTGAGGATTAAGTTGCATGATTTTGCAAAGTTTAAGAACTAAGTCATACTGAGTCAAAGTTAAGGAACCAATTCGTGTGAGTCGGTAAAGTTGGAGGACTAATTGTGCATTTAGGCCAAGACGCAATTTCGTTAGTCATATTAAGGCATTCTAGTTATTTTGAATCATTTTTTTTTGTATGTTGGTTAATTTTATAACAATATAAAAAATTTAGGAAGATTTTGTGGATTTTACCACAATAGGTTAATTTGTTTAGGTTTTTTTAAAGAGAGGCCAGCAATTGCCACAGGCTTCTCTGGCTTCCAAAAACTTTCTTTCGTCTCTTTTTTTCTTTCTTTTCTTTTTGGAGATTTTTCTTGGCCATGTCCACCTAATTTACTTTATTCTTGATTGAAGGAGTGTGAAATCCCAAATTCTTTAGTACTATGAGATTAAAATTGTTTTATTCATTCAGTTAATACTTTGAATATTTAATGTTCTTCTATGATTAATTTCATGATTATTTCATTTATATGATAGGAGGCTTACTAGTTTTTATTCGAATTCAATCTATTGTTGGCTTAAAAATCAAATATGTAATTATTTGGTTTATCTAATATGTGAAGCAACTAAGGTTTATTGATTTGATGGCTCAGAAATCATTAGGTTTTAGGGAGAACAGTCAATTAAATTAAATGCAACGGCTTGTGTTTGTATTATTTAGTTTCATCGATCTCTTTAATTTTAATGCAATTATTAAATTAAATTGAAGTACTTGTCTTAGGCTATTTAGCAGTTAAGGTTAATTAGATCACTTGTTTTTTTATTAAGTTCGACCAAGAAGAGGTAGGAAGATAACTCCAACGATAAATGTTCAAAGTTTTGATTGATCTATCTATGTATCGATAATCAGTTGTAGAAATTCGATGATAGATATTGATTGGTGCCAATGTTTGCAATCTTTATTGTTTCATTTTATTTCTCACTTGATAAATTTTTAAATTTTTATTTTCTGATTATTTTTAATTTTATTGTTGATTGCAAATAATACAACACTATTTTTTTATTTTAGTTTTCTATTATAAAGCTTTTAGATAAAAATACCCCTTAAAATTTGACCTAAATTTTATCGCTATAATACAAATTTATTTATTCTAAGTTGTTTGTGAAAATAAAATTATTTATTACGGTTTCGACTGACCCAGCGTGTCAGCGGAGCCATTGGACTTAACCGCGGACAACTTGAGGAGAGAATCAAACGGTTGGGAATCGGACGGTGCAAAATCGACTGGGAATCAGACGATGTGAATCGGGCGGCTGGGAATCAAGGAGCTACCTGGGAATTGAAGATCCTTTGGCGATTAGATTGAACGATGAAGAGAGGAGAAGGGCGAAGGGTGGCGTAAGGAGGAGGGAGAAGGGCAAAGGGCAGCTTGAAGGATTACGGTGAACCCAGAACTCTTGCATCGGGTTGCACCCAGAACTCCGGTGGCGTATGTTCTTCCTGCCTCTGCCTAAGAATCACCTCCGTTGTCATGCCAGAATAGCGCCTGTGAATCGCCTCCGATCGACGGCCATTGCACCTCTGCATTGCTCCTGATTACAAGGCACCTCCGATCGACGGTAGGGAGAGCAGGGAGCAGAGAACAGAGAAAGATCGTAGAGAAAGTAGAGAGAGAGAGCAGAAAGCAAAGAAAGAGCAAAGAGAAAGAGGAAAGATAGAGAGAAGTGTTAAATTATTAAATATTGGGGCAAAGGTTTAAAGAAGGAAAGTAGGGAGAGCAAAGTCTAACATTTTCTCTTTTCTTCAATAATGGCCATAAGGGGAGTTAAATGTTGAGGGTGATAACTGTAAGTATTTGAAAAATGGAGAACACAACTATAGTTTACCCTTTTTGAAACCAAATGGGTTTTTGAGATAACCAATTGATTAAAATTTAGAGCCTCAGGAATTACCCGAGGTAAGCCTCAAAGGTAATACAACCCAAAAATCACACAAAACTTTAGGTCGAAAGCCCGCACAGGGTAACTCATTCAAAGGGGCACTAGACATCAAAGCTATTCGAGTGTTTTCAAGGGCACACCACTCCTTTTAGACTAAAACTCATCACTTGATTATCCAAATGATACACTTGGGGCCTAAGCAGGTTTACAGAAATTAGGAATGAAGACAAATACAAACTCTCAAAGATTTTGATCCTATAAGTCACCATTTGCCTTTTTGTGATTGTCCGTGATTGAAGACAAATGCAAACTTTTGGAGATTTTGATCCCGTAAATAACCATTTGCCTTTTTGTGATTGTCGGTTAAGCCAGAAAGGCAAAACCTATAGTTTTTAAATTGGGCTTCTTCGCTTCAAACCTTTGACCACTAAACTTTCACATCTAATAAGCTAGCATCGTCCTCAATCAACAAATCATACGATGGTCTTCCTTCCACCTCATGCCCTTGGAAAATTTACTAGAAGCTTTATCTTTTATGAAATCAAAATAAAGTCCTACCACTGCCATGGCAAAAAATTTTAAGATTCAATTTTACTCCCAATTGAATCCCTTTTACCATTTGCCAATGAATGAGAAGTCCATGTACAAATCAAATTAATCCTTATAGAAAAACCACACAAGCAATAAAAAATTAAACATATTTTCATAAAGAAAAGTGAAAAAAAAAACTAACTCAGCCAACCACTAGCAATCATCTTTGTCTCTTAATCATCTTTATGTGCATCAAGTCATTAAGCTAATTGTTATCATCTTCATCACTAGTAAAATTTTGGCATTTACCAATGTGCATTTCCAATGACTATGCGTTGGTAATATTGAATTTCTACTGCATAGCCATTGGTAAATACACGTTGGTAATTCGTGTGTTAGAAATCCAATTGTCAACGTGCAAAATTTAAGTCGTTGATAATTTCCAACGTGAACACATTGGTAACATATCCGTTAGTAATTATCAACGGTCATGTACCAGATTTGTTTTTCCAATAGACGAACAAATTACCAACTGCTATAACTATTGGTAAATATACCAACTGCTAAAGCCATCGGTAATCATTAAAAAAAACAAGTAAAGCACTTTTGAACTTTCCAACCATGAGCCATTGGAAACTGCCATCTAAAAAAAATACTTAATATTTAAATTATACGTTATATTCACTAAAAATTATATTTAGTAAAATTATATAACCAAGATTTTATTATTACATGAAAAATTTAAAAATAAAGTAAAAATTCAAAAATATATAATTTCACAAAAATTAACTAAAAATTCAAAAAAAATTAGAAATTCATAAAAGGTTACCAAAATTAAAAAGAAATTTAAAATTAACAAAAAATTCCAAAATTGAAAAATACCACAAAAACTAACTAAAAATTTACAAAATTAAAAAAATCAATGGAATTCATAAAAATTTCCACAAAATTACGAAGAAATTAAAAAATAACAAAAATTCCAAAAGTTATAATAAATTCAAAAATCACACACAAAATTAACTAAAAATTGAAAAAACGAAAATGAAAATGAAATCAACAATAAAAAAAATTTCAAAAAATGAAAATGAAATCAACAATAAAAAAAATTTCAAAAAATGAAACACCCAAATCTACAAATTCAATAGAAAATGAAAACCGAAATCACTAAAAAGGCAAGGAGTTGGATCAGCAAGGCGAGGTAAGGATAGGAGGCGTTCAGCGATCCGGCAGGAGGCTGGGCCGACAACGCATAGAGGGTGAACAGCGGAAAGGGTAGAGGCGACAGAGGGAAAATGAAAGGAGGAAGGACGACGACGGAGGAGAGACAAAGGACGAGGAGAAGGAGGACGGACAGAAAAGGAGAAGGAGAAGAAGGAAAGATGGAGGATGAAGGAGAGGGGACAGAAGGAAAAATGGCAGAAGGGAGGCTAGGCAGTGGACGGAGGTGAAGGCAGAAAGACAAGAGCAGAGAGGGAAGATAAGTGATGAAAGGTAGCAGAGAAGTTAGGAGAAGCGAGAGGCATCAGGTAAGAGGAAAAGTGAGGGTATATATATGGGTTACGTCAGAGTTATGGGTTTTTTTGGGCTCGGTGGGTTTTTTGGCCATATATATATATATATACACGAGTTACACTGCCCCGCACTATGTAGAGGATATTTTTTATAATAAATTTAGTACAAAAAATATAAATAATAAATAATTAAAAAATATGAAAAAATATGATTAAAGCTGAATTATATAGAGAATATTTTTTACAATAAATTTAGTAGAAAAAATGTAAATAATAAATAATTAAAAAATATGAAAAAATATTATTAAAGCCGAACTACCTTAACAATAACTGAAATTAGGTAAAGAGAAACATAAAGTAACTAAAAATTTTCCTCTTTATAAAATTAAATTTTAATTTTTAATATCAATGAAAAATTTATTTAGAAAAATTTACTTTCAATTTTAGTAATTATAGACCAAATTATTTTATTGAACCATAGAGAACAATTCATACTGCAATAGGCAATCATGAATAACAAAATAATATGATTGAAACATAGAATTGTGCTTAATTTATGTTAATAAATTTACAATTTAACCATTAATTTAATAAAGATAAAAAAAATTTAAGTAAAGCTGAATCAACCAAAACTATAGCTAGAAGGATGTAAATTATAATGATTAAAGTTTTATTTTGAAAAAAAAAATTAAAGAAAAGCATAAAAAAAGGTTTGAACCAAGATTGAAAATGAAAAAATATTAGGTATTAAAGGCTTGACAATTGATTTAATGAATGTACAAAAATCACTTAACACAAAAACAAATAAATTATGATAACTAAGATCTTACTTTAGAATATAGTACATAAAAACAATAAAAATGTTGGGGACCAAGAGAATAAATAAAAATAATCTAGTTAAATATTTATTAAATTTGAGGGCCAACATAAAAGATGGATAGAAAATATGGATGAACGTGGAAAAGAGTAGAAGCTTAGGGATTAAACTGACATTTAACTAGACAACCTAAAACTGGAGAAATTGTAAAATGGGCCCCTAAAAATGTGAGTACCTTATGAAAAAGGAATTGAACTTAAGGAAGAGTCAATTGTGTTTGAAAAGGGAAAAAAAACTGTTCATCTTCAATGATGAACATATGTGGGTTAGTAGTAATATAATCAATATAAGTCATTAATGAAATAATGTAAAAGTGTAAGACTTACTTTGACATTAAGTATAATCTAAGTATAAATAATTATAAGTACATAGAGTAGTCAGTTGAAGATGTGTTTATATAATATCAAAAAAGCATTAAAGATAATAAATAAAAAATAATTAAAGTAATTCTATTAATCAATTCAATTAAACTATTAAGAGAAAAAAAGTTTCTGGTGTTCATAGTGTAGAATAACATTGCACAATATACATGCATAGGTTTTCCAGATTTTTTACTCACTAATAAATTAGTGATAAAATAAAACCTTTAAAGAATTGTGCACTTATACATAATACAAATTGTTTGCTTATTTCAACAAATCAAAATTATAAATCAAATCTATGTAAAATGCTCATACATTATGAAAAGTGTGCATTTTTTTTCAACTAATTAAAACTTTGAATCAAACCTATATAATAAAACTCTAAGTCAAACCATGCAAAAGAAAAAACTTTTGGTATTTAACATGATTGATAAAACATGTCACTCACTTTCATTTAAGGTTTTATAATTTTGAATTTAAATATGTCATTAAAATTTTTATTTTCCTTAAAGTTCATATCGTGTGTCTAAAAGCTTGCCACATTTACGACCAAGGATTAAGATAGCCTTCTTCCCATCTCCTTAAAAACTTTTGACTTTTAGTATATATAAAAATTTTGATTAGCAAAGAGGAAAAAAAATTATGACAGATTATGAAAGTTGGGGATCATTATAGCAAGAATGTTATATCCAGGGACTAAAGAAGAGATTTGACCATTCTGCAAAACAAGACTGGAATGACGGATAAAATAGTGTTGGGTGCTTGTAATGTTTACTATATCTAGTAATGTTCCTCAATTTTTATAATATGACAATCAGGTCACTGTTAGCAAATGGTCTACCCTTTAGCTGGTGACAAAATGCTAAAGTGGGAGAGCATTATGGCAGATGTGAAAAATTTTGGGATCGAAAGAGGTGTTTGACCATAAGTTGGAAGAAGAAAAAAAAAAAAAAGGGACACATGGATTCTACTGTTTATGAACAGTAAAACCCACTTCTTCTTTATTAGAATATAATATAGATATATATATATATATATATAATTTTAAAATGATATAATTGACTATATTAATATGAATGTATGTATCATATATTTAATGTATGTTTGTATCATATAGTTAATGTATATATATGAGATATTTTTATTACATATTCTTATATATGATACATTATTATTATTGATTGATAATATATAATTTAAATTATAATTAATATGTGTAATTTTTTTAAAAAAATATTACTTTACTTTCTACAATATATAATTTTATTTTTGATTATTATCATGATACATTATAACATATATGATATATTTTAAATATATAAAGTATATTTGAAATATATATTACTAATGTGCATGCACGTTGGTAAATTATCAATTGACTTCCAAACATAATAATTAGTTAATTAATCAATTTGATACTCATTATATTGCTATTATAATAAATATTATTTAAATTTGTTGTTTGATCATTTACTTAGTTTGTGAGACATTTATTATTAAATGAGCTCTTATCATAACATGGACAATAAACTATCTTTTTTATTTGAGAAAAGGAATTGAAAATTTTTACATGTATAATGTAATGTGGAGCAAGGATAATTGGTTTATTATATACATTAAAATCATAAATTTTAATTTCATTATAAAAATATGTTCATATATTTTTCATACACATTAATTATAAATTTTGTGTGTGTGTGTGTGCATATATATATATATATATATATATATGATTGATATCATATAATAATAATAATAATAATAATAATATGATATATAACTATTACCAACACGTTTGACTATTAGTAAATTTTAATTCTTTTTACTAATAATCTAATGCATTAGTAATTACTAATGCACAAACCGTTAGTAATTTATCCGTTGGAAAACCTAATTTTTTTAGTAGTGCATTCTTCAATCGCTCCTTCATACGCTGCGCGCCACCAACTGCCACTACTTAGTCTCGAATTGATTACGAATTTGTCTGTACGGATCTATCAAAGAACAAATTCCTCGATTTGTACCAAGTTCAAACGACTTCTATGGTTCAACTTTGGTGGGGATGAGTTTGAGAAAGGGGGGGTCTAGAGACAGGAGCAAAGCAAAGACGACGATAATGAAGGCTAAAGGCGATGGATGAAAATTCCATGAAGGTTTGGGGTCCAGAACTTTCTTTAATTATTCCTTTTTTTTGGTCTTTTTTCGGGTGTTTGTTCCTTTTTTCTTGGTATTTGATTCGATATTTTAGGTCTAGTTAATTGAAATTATTAATAATGTACCAAATAATTTATTTCTATTTATATTGATTATTTGTTCAAATTACAAATTTATTGAAACATTTAGTTTGAAGAATCGCCAACTTTTAAATATTTTTTGGAAGAATGAATTTTTTATTAATTTTTTAGTTTCGTAGATGATAGATATTTATACAAACTTAGTTACCATATAGCTTAATTAACAGCTCACTTTCTTTTATATGATGAGAACTAGTTTTTAAAATAAATGAAGATTAACTAAAATTTATTTTTCCTAAAATATACTTTCCCCACCCCATGTTCTTTGTACTGTATTTCTTTTTGGGTCATTTTAAATTTTTTGCACCATTTCCTTTTTTTTGGAAAATTTTAGAGCATAGAATGACTGTTATACCCTCATATCACATTAACTTTCACGGTCTCAGACGCCTCTTCCTCTCATTTTCTACATCCATTGTGATTGATGGGTTTAATCACCTCTGCTTGGTTGCCTCCACCCGCCATCGCTTATTTGTCTCCACTTCTGCCATCATCCGTTTGCTATCGTTGGATCAAAATTAATAGATCAAGTTTAACATCAAAATCAAGGCAGTGGATTGAGACAAGTCAATGCTTCAGATTGAGGTGAGATGGAGGCAGAAATTGAAGGCATTTAGGCCTAGAATCATAATCAACGCGATTTCATACTCTAACAATTGATCAACGCGATGTATTGATGAATCGATAAGGATTATGTGACACATCGACAGATCGAAGGCAAAATCAACTAAGGTAGGGGTGACGGATCGACTAATCAACACCAAGATTTGAGGACGGTGGATGATTCGAGGATGGAGGCAAGGTGTTGCTTAAAGGCAGGGTGCTGCTTAATGGCAGTGAATTGTTTGAGAGAGAAGGGTATATTTTTCTGAAGCGTGAAAATTTTAACTAGCATAAAAAATCATGCAAAATCAAATTGTACAGTCAATGTAGGACGGAGAGAATATATTTTAACTAATTGAAAGTAATAAGTTGCTAATTACTAATATTAATTAAAAATACGAATATTCGAGTTATCAGAAACTAAAAAACTTTTTAGAAATATATTATGTATTTAAATAACAATTGGATTGGACGTGCTTGAGATGAATCTTTGGGGTTGATTTGCTTATTTCTTAAACGTTCATAGGTAATCAGAAGATTTGAGAGCACAAGCTTAACTGACAAAGTGAGAGCGATTATTATTTGGGAGGCAAAATGCAGGTTCGTGAGAAAAAAAGGAGACAAGTGTAGGTTGGTCCAAACTTTAGGGGTATTTTTGTAGGTTTTCTTTATTATTTTTGTTTGCAAAAACATGTATTTTAATAATTTTATTTTTTACTTTGGAAAACATGAAAAAGTCATAAAGATTTCCTATTACTGAAAAGGTCATCGGATCTTCCTTTCATGCAATAGTTGACAAAAATAGTCTGGCACCTTTTAGATAGTGGAAGGTTTACCTAGTGGCATCGGTCTGTAAATACCCCAAAATCCAAGGCTAGTCTCACAAGGTCAGTCGTGGTTCATATCAACCCGTAAATTACCCACCCGAACCCAAACCTGAATGTGCGAATAAACCAACCGGCGTCATGGTTGTAGATGAAATCCTGTTTAACCTTATGACCTCATATGCGTAATGCCAAGCCAATGATTGTAGATTGAATTACCTTTTTCCGCAATTGATGCTACTTTACTTTGATTTTCTATAAATTTTTGTATTTAAACTTTAGTTTAAGTTAATTAATCGATGTTATAATTTCATGTTACTAATCATAGTGTAATTGAAATTAATGTGCAATATAATTTTCAAAAATTTATTTTTTTCAAAATTACTTATACTTTAAAATTATCTTCAAATATACTCATCATTCTATATCTATTGAATTATTTGATTTGATACAAAAATTATAAAAATTTAAGAAATTTATGTGTTGATTTTGCTTTTATTCTTAACCTTTTGTACATAAATGGAGAATGTTAAAAAAAGTGAATATTAAGAATCATAATTTGAATAATTAAGTATGGTAAAGTAATCAATTAAATATAAAAATATTACAAAAATTTATATCAATTCAAAATAAAATATATTATAATAATTTTGAGAGATAATAATAAGTAAGGATGTCAATGTCATGGAAGGAAGAGAAAAACTTGCATGAGAAACAAAGTAGAGGCAGGCTGAAGACCCGGTAGCGCTTCACAGGTCTTTGCATGTGCTACAGCCATCCAATTTTAAACCACGCCTGTCTGTCAAACTTTCTCTATCTTTTCTTTTCTTAAAAAAACTTTTTACACAGAAAAAAATTAATACCTCCTCCTCATAAATACCCTAAAATATTAAAATTTCATAAGAAAAGTTAATACAAAATAAAAATTTATATGCCATCTTCACTTTTACCTTTTACTTTTTTTTCATGTAAACTAAGAATGATGAAAAAATTAAATATTAAAATAATAGTTTGATGAGTATAAAAGTATAGTAAAGTTATAAGGCAATCTAAAATAGTAAATGTTGTGAAGAGAATGTGATATGAAGAGAATACTTCTATATAGTTGATGTATCATTGAACCATTATTGTGTTTCAGAACGATTAAATTATGAGTTTTTACATTATTTTTAATTTTTTTTATCAATTTCACTTAAATTATATGCCAATTGAAACTCTATAATTTAAGAAACTCAAGAACTATTTTTAGATTTTTTTTAAAAATAATAATTTCTTATAGAATATTTTTTTTATAAGTTGGTTTTGGAAAAATTTTTAAAAAAATTTGTTATTTCTAAAAAATTTTTATTGGTGATTATTAGATAAGTGAATTGTTAGTTTTTAAATAGCATTAATTCTGGAAAAAAAACCCATAAAATTAAAAATAATAATTTTTTTTATCTATTCCACAATAATGATAGTAAAAAATATACTACATCAAAATAAACCTGTTTTCTTTTTTTTTTTGTTTGCAATTTTAGATTATTCTTTTCCTTGTATTCGTTCAGACAAACAAACTAATCTGACCCTGACATAATTCCGCGATCCGATGCAGGTCCAAATCAATCACCCACTCGCACACATCCGCGTGTGGTTCAGTCTCTCTCACTCGCCCGCCTCCACTAGCACGTGCGACCCTCTTCGTCGTCTTCGCCACTCTGCCGATTCCCCACCTGGAAGTAAGCTTTCCCACACAAAACCCCTTCTTCAATAAATCCAATGCGGAAAATTGATTAAACCCTTTCCAAGTTCTCCTCCGAATAGGGTTTTTCACGTTTCATTTCGTTGATCCAGCCTCGAATTTTGCTAATTTTTCATGCGATTACCAGTCCTGAAGTCGGTAGGAGCTCCGGTGTGATTCTGGTCGAAGTTACGATGGAGTCGATACTGGCGCGGGCATTGGAGTACACTCTCAAGTATTGGCTTAAGTCATTTTCCAGAGATCAGTTCAAGTTGCAGGGTCGGACCGTACGGCTCTCCAATTTGGGTAGCTGCTTTGATTGGATCTAAACTTTTTGCCAATTCGTGGTTGTAGTATTTGATTTGTTTTTCACGGTTGCATTTTTATTTTGTAGATATTAATGGAGACGCTTTGCATGCCAGCATGGGACTGCCGCCAGCGCTACATGTCACAACTGCTAAAGTTCGGAAACTGGAAATCATGGTTGGTTGGTTTTGTTCTTGATCTTCAGTTACTTGGCTTGTTTGGTTTGGAGATAAAAATTTGTTCTCCAGCTTATTTGTGAACACTTGTCATCTAAGTGAGAGTTGCAAGCATTGTTTTATAATTTCCAGAAATAGCGTATAAAGGAAATAGTTTGATTGAATTGAAATGTAAGATAAGTGTTGATCATGTTTTGCTTACCATTAACAGCTTTAAGAGGAATGTGACGTTTTGTCATTTCTCTTTGGTCGTGTGGCAATTTTTTGTAGGGCCATTTTATGCAAAGCCGAAATGTAAATAAAAATTGGATTTATGGCTTCTAACTCTGTTACTGCTTCTTCCAGTCTGAAGTGTGATCGACATAGTTTTGTAGAATATCATACTCTTCATGATGTACCTGTTTCTCATCAACAGAAGTGAATGCTTTTCCCTCGTGATTCTTGGATGCTAGCCTGAAAACCATGTTATTGTTCTAATAGCTTCCATACATCAGTAATGTCCAAGTCGAACCCATCGTCGTTCAAATTGATAGGCTTGATTTGGTTCTAGAGGAAAATCGTGATGTTGATTTACTGAAGAGCCCATGCAGGTAAAATGATCATTTTTCATCAAAGTGTATTTCAAGGAAAGGAAAAGACTGGTCTTTTCTAGTGAAGTACATGGTATTGTTTGAAACTAATTATCTCACTTGGATGTGCAGTTCACAGCCATCAACTACTGCCGGGAAAGGGAGTGGGTATGGCTTTGCTGATAAGGTTGGGCTCTTATCTCAAGTTTAAGTGCCATAGCTAATTGCTATCTTTGTAATCTATTACTCCTACTTGGTTTATGAGATTTTAGCTTTCTTTCCTGTGTATCTCAAGTGTTAAGATCTTTTTCCCTTACAATAGCTGTTGTTTGGACATTGTGATATGGCATAAGTGCCACATCTAATTGCTATTTTTAGATGGCCTTTTCTCATTCATTTGAAGCTGATTGGTTGAAGCTATTGCCAAATGTATTTTAACTCACGTTCTTCTACATTTGAGATTTGACCGTTGTTGTGTTACCTCTAGTTGGTCTTTCCATGTTGTCGCTAGATCTATAACAAGTTGTATGTATGTTTTTGTGCTGTAAGAGATATATCCCCTTTTTACATGGGCATGTAGCTAATTAAATCAACAGACCTTTTTCTGTTGGATATGATAAATCCAAATATTTATCTCTATATCTCTCAAGAGCTTGGGTTCTGTAGATTAAAAACAAAAGCTAAAGAATGTCAAAAAGTGGTTGTCTATTATAAACAGGGTTTTGGTGTCATCATTATCACTGGAGAGACCGAATTTGAAGGTGACATATTTACCTCTATTACCAGATTGCAGATGGAATGACTATACAGGTTTGCACTGTCAATCTTATGCTTGAAACTCGTGGTGCTGCTTACTGTGAAGGAGATGCAACATGGTAGGTTTTCTACTCTTTTTTACCAGGTTGCTGATTCAGATTTGTCAACATACCCTTTGTATGTATAAGTCAACATTACAAAATTTCTTATGTTACTGCAGTTTACTTGCAATTTTTTGGCATTAGGGCTATAGTGAATTTGAGACAATCTAATTTTGATGGCTTTATTGCATTGAGGCAATCTGTTTTTTTTTTTTTTTTTTGGGGGGGGGGGGGGTGAGGGGGTGATTGAGGATAGTTTTATATCACAAAGAGTTCTTTTAAAAATAACTCATCAGGATGACTAAAACTCCATCTTAAAATATTTAAAATGTTATTTTCCATTGATGTTTGCACGGCCTGGCATGGACACTGACTAAGTACATCAGAATTATCACCCGATTAATGTGCTCATTACCCATTTGGTTATTTGGCGGGGAGAAATGTTGGAGGATTTAGTTTTGCATTTGGTTATTTGGCACATTGTGTTTGCCTTGGAGGTCCTGAGTTTAAAATGTTGTACTTGTCTCATTACCCATTTTATTCTACATTATGCTTCTTGTTAAAGATTCATGATATATACTTTTGTACTAATAATAACACTTGTATTTGGTCTTCTTAACTAATTTTTCTTCTCAAGGAGTATGCTCCTTCAATGAAGTTCATGATATTTGCTTTTCTGGTTATATCTGAGTACATAGAAGGTTTTCTCAGTTCGTTTTTCTTTCTCATGAGTTTGGCCCCATATGAAATTTTACGTCACAATTCTACCCTATCTTTTACTTTATAGGCTGTGGATTAGCCTTATCACTTTTTTTGTAACGTTGTCAGGGCACCACCTATGGCATGTGTCACACTACGGAATCTTGTACTATATACTACCAATGAAAGTTGGCAGGTATTTTCGTTGTATAGTTGCTATAGTTAATTCCTTTCAATTTCTTTGTGGTATACAATTGATGGTGATGAACTTTCCATGACAGGTTGTAAATCTTAAGGAGGCAAGAGATTTTTCCTCTAACAAAATGTCCATCTATGTTTTCAAGGTACTTTATGGAAATCTATCTCTTTGAAAGAAAGACATTACTTTTCTGTGCCTACATACATTGAGTTATCCATTTCCTGTCCTGTTTTATACTCTTATCTTTTCTCCATGTTTGGAAAGAAGGTTTGCATGTTTTGTACAGTTTGCATTGTACCTATGTCAGTAGCTAACAGCAGCGAATTCTTTCCTTTCAGAAACTTGAATGGGAATCTTTATCTGTAGATCTTCTGCCTCATCCTGATATGTTCACTGATGCTAATTTAGCATGCTCACAAGGAGTAGATAAAAGAGATGATGACGGTGCGAAGCGAGTCTTCTTTGGTGGAGAGCGCTTTATAGAGGGAATAGCAGGAGAGGCTTATGTAATGTGAATCAATCATGCCCTACTAATGCTTACTTTCCTATAGTCCCATTCTATAGCATTGATTTTTATAATTAGTGATATAGTTGCTTGTGGTTTGTATTTTGACTCCAAGATGTTTCTTTAGATCACAATACAAAGGACTGAACTAAATAGCCCTCTCGGCCTTGAGGTTCAATTGCATATTACAGAAGCTGTTTGCCCCGCACTGAGTGAACCAGGTAAAATTTCTCTGATGCTGGGTTGCTATTTGACTTATCAGTAACGTAAATGTGTCAGGATCATGTTCAAATACATATGCAGGACTCCGAGCTCTTCTTCGGTTCTTAACTGGAATATATGTATGCCTAAATCGGGGCGACATGGATATAAAGGCCCACCAGGTTCTAGACATCTTCTTTCAATCTTTGGTTTGTAATGCTTATATGGACATGCATGCGTGTCTTATGTATGTATGTATGTATGTATGCTTGTCGGTTTTTTTTTTTTCTGAGGTATAACCAGGCATCTATCTCTTATGTACAGCAATCTGCAGAAGCAGCAGGGCGTTCTCTTGTTTCAATTGTTGTGGACCACATATTTCTCTGCATTAAAGATGCTGGTTTGTTTCCTTCCATCTTGTTTCTAATTATTGGGTTCTGCTGAGGTGAATACTCAATTTACAGTTTTGATAAAGTTGTAACTCATTCCCACATACTAATCTTGAGTGTTTTTAATCTGCCTTTTTTATTTTCTTGTTTCTTAATATTACGTAGTTTATGAAGAATATCTTTTGACATGTGGAATTTACCTGTAGAGTTTCAGCTTGAGCTCTTAATGCAGTCGCTGTTCTTTTCTCGGGTATGCTTCTCTCATACATAAGGTTTTCTCTTCTGTTTGTCTCACTTTCTTGATAAAAATTGGAAGTATCATTTTTAAGTTTTTCAAAATATTTTTATGTCAACTTTTAGCATGTCAAGGATACCAAGGATACTAAAACATCATTCTAGTAAAATTTGAAAATGCAACACTGAAGTATTATAATCTCAATTGCTTCTGTTAGCATGAGTTCATAGTTATGTTAGTAAGAAACACATACAGAGACATGCACAAACAGAGAGAGAGAGAGAGAGAGAGATGAACAATGTAAAAGTTAATGGAGCACACTTGACTTCTTGGACACAAATCAAATGATGAAGAGCAAGATTTTGTATAGCTTTTTGTGGAAACTATCTAGTACGTCTTGCATCCCCCATACTTTGAATCATGGTGATATTGATTTTAGTGACAGATCAGATGCTATATATATATGTATATATGTTTTAGACTTAAAAATATGATTTACACTAGGTAGATCGGCTTCACGTAGACTTAAATACTACAAATCGGGGGGTTCAATTGTCCGAAAGAAAAGTCTAACAAAAAAAGGGCAAAGCGCGATATTCTGAGGGCCATTTCATCTTTTTATGGGCACATCCTAGACTGAGCAGGTTACTAGTCATAGTTGCCCCAAACTAAGTTCCTGTAGACATACAGTAACTTTAACATGTAATTATTATGTAAATATAATGATAATGCCAAAATTTAGAGGAGTTTGTGGGATGGACCAAGCTTTTTTTTTTTTTTTTTAAAAAAAAGCAAAATTGGTTTTGACATGAGAATTATCTGGATGCCCATTGCATTATCTTCTTTCACTTGCTTTTTAAGTTTTTTGACCCTAGGCATCATGATATTCAATATGAAGCATATGATCTCCAGAACTGAAATATGACATGCCAGACATCATGTTTTTGTAGGCCAGTGTCTCCGGTGGGGAAACTACAAGTAATTTGACCAAAGTTATGATAGGAGGACTGTTTTTAAGGTAAATATTTGCTTGTACCAAATATCTTTATTAAATTAAGTTGGCAGTCCAATTTATTGCTTCCCCTTGATGTTTGAGCATGTGTCTACTCTGTGTGGTGGAATGCCTAACTACCTCAATTCATTTCTTATGGATTGGCTTCTCGTCTGAAGTGGTGGAGTGTTCTTTTGTTTCCTTGGAACTTCGCTTTTGTGTGTGTGCGTGTTTCTGAAGTTTTGACAGTTTAATCAATATGGCCTAAAGGTCACTTGTTAAAGTTGTATATTTTTATCTTTATTTTATAAATCTTATAGTTCCTTTATCACAAGTATCTAGTTGTCTTGAAGCAATCAAATTTTAGATAATACGACAAAGATATGTGACTTGTTTTGGATTGCATTGGCATAAATACTCTCAATTGCTCTACCATTTTTGTGTTCGCACAGGATTTGATATTTTTATGGCTGTGATGCAGGGATACGTTTTCACGTCCTCCATGTACTTTAGTGCAGCCATCAATGAGTGCTGTTGCAGATACCAATATGAATGTTCCTGACTTTGGTAAGAAAGATATTTAGAAGCTTGTTCATCCCTACCAAAAACCACCTGTTTAATTGAGCATTCCATTACCAATAAGCAAGTTAGAAGAGGAAAAGTTAACTTCCATTTCAGCACTACGAATTGAGGAGAATTTAGAGACATAACTCAATGAACGTATTAAAATTTTTAGGAGATTCTTGCTTTCATGAGAAAGAATGCATACCCTCAAGAAGGGGAAGAAGGGAAAGAAAAATAAAATAATCAATCGTGCAGATGCTAATCTATCTGATACTGGAATTAGGACATATTCATGTGACTATAGTATTCTTTGTCATTTGAACAGGCAAGGATTTTCTCCCTCCTATATATCCTCTTTGTGAGCAGCCATGGCAGTCACCTGTTGGTGTTCCTTTAATATGCCTCCATTCTCTCCAAGTTCAGCCCTCACCTGCTCCACCATCTTTTGCTTTGCAAACAGTTATAAGTTCTCAGCCACTTTTGGTATGCATTCATACTTCTGGTGAATGATCCATTTCCATCCAGTTATGAGTATTGCGTAACTATCAATTGCTGTTTCTTCATTCAGATTAATCTTCAGGAAGAGTCTTGTTTAAGGATATTATCCTTCTTAGCTGATGGAGTGGTTGTTAATCCTGGTGCTGTTGTGTCAGATTCATCAATCAATTGTCTTCTGTTTGAGCTCAAGGAGTTAGATGTTAGTGTTCCCTTGGACACTAAGAAATTGGATTATTCAAACAGCAATGGGGACCTTAACCTGCAAAACTCTTTTGCTGGGGCTAGGCTTCACATAGGGAAGCTGTATTTTTCAGAGTCACCATCACTAAAACAGAAGCTATTGAATTTGGAGAAGGACCCTGCCTGTTTCTCTCTCTGGGAGGGTCAACCAATTGATGCGAGCCAGAGAAAATGGAAGGCTGGAGCATCACATGCCAGTTTGTCTTTGGAAACTTCTGCTGGCTTAGGTGGACAGAACTCTGTTGGCTGTAATTCGGGCTTGTGGATGTGTGTGGAGTTTAGGGAAGCTGTAGTTGAAGTGGCTATGGTATCTGGTGATGGTAATCCACTGACCATTGTTCCTCCTCCAGGTGGTGTTGTCAGGATTGGAATTGCTTGTCAACAATTTTTGTCCAATACATCAGTTGAGCAGTTATTTTTTGTTCTGGATCTCTATGCATACTTTGGTAGGGTTATTGAAAAGATTGCAGCTGTTGGAAAAAGTAAAAGACTGAACAAAATAATGAATGCCTCTTCAAGTGGAAGTTTTGCAGAAAAGGCTCCTTCTGATACTGCTGTAAGTTTAGTGGTAACTGACCTTCAACTTAGATTTCTGGAATCTTCCTCCATAAATATCCAGGAATGGCCTCTGGTTCGGTTTATTGGAAATGATTTGTTCATCAAGGTTTCTCATAGGACTCTTGGCGGTGCCATTGCTGTTTCTTCTACTTTGTCTTGGAAGTCTGTTGAAGTGGACTGTGTGGATGCTGAGGTAAAAATTGGACATGAGTATGGGACAATGTCAACTCCTGCTGAAAATGGTTCTCTGATAACTGGGAATGGATATCATCCACTACGACCTGTCTTTTGGATACATAACCATAAGATGCGTCCATTAAATCAAAAGTCTGCTGGGCCTCCTTTTCTAGACATAAGCATGGCACATGTTATTCCCTTGAATGAAAGGGACAAAGAGTGTCATAGTTTAAGTGTCACAGCTTGCATCTCGGGTGTTCGCTTGGGTGGAGGAATGAGTTACACCGAGGCTCTGTTGCATAGGTTTGGGATACTTGGGCCCGATGGTGGGCCTGGCGAGGGTCTTTCTAAGGGTTTAGAAAATTTGTCAGCTGGACCAATATCAAAGCTCTTAAAACCTTCAATTCTTCTGGAAGATGATTTAAGATGTGGTATGGAATTTTGAAGCAATGCAAAATTTCTTTAGTTTGAATGTTTAATCAATGTGAAAGTGTGGTCTTTCTGTGTTTAGGCATTCAATCGCAGTGTCAAATTTTCTTGCAGGTGGAACTCTGGGAGAAAAGAAAGATGGTGGCATTTTCCAGCTTGGCTTGCCTGATGATGTGGATGTGTCCATAGAGTTAAGGGACTGGTTATTTGCTCTTGAAGGTGCACAAGATCTAGCTGAAAGGTGGTGGTTTGACCATCATGAGGGACAGGGCAGGGAGCACAGGTCTTGGCACACAGTTTTCCAGAGTTTGCAGGTAAAAGCGAAAAGCAGTCCCAGGAATATGACTAATTCTGGAAGGAAATTGCCTGCAATGCACAACTATCCAGTGGAATCAATAACGGTGGGTGAAATATATTTTCTTCATGAGTTATGCTTTTAGTGTTGCTATTTATTGTTGAGTGGCTTTATAGAATCAGAGTCTGTTGCTCTATAAGCTCCTATCTCTGCTTTGTTGTCGTCAAATGTTGCTTTCATTCATGGTGCTAAGAGCTGCATTCTACATATATATGCTGACAGTATAGGCCATAGGTTCAAACCTTTGTATGCATTATGATACCTGATCATTCCTCATAAAAGAGTGTGAATAATCTCTCATGGGCCCTGGAAACCTGAGATTCAGTTTTTTTTTTTATTTTTCCTTCAATTAAATATGGCGTTAAATGTATGTAACAGGTTGGTATAGAAGGCTTAGAGGTATTAAAGCCTTTAGTTCAAAAAGGCTCTCTCCGATTTGTTTCACCTGAGAATGGCTCCAAAGAAAGTTTTAAGACATCTGGAGGAGTGAATTTTGAAGTCCATATGGTAATGTCAGGAGGGAATACTGAGGACGAAATGGTTAACTGGGTGGCAGAAAGCTTGAAATTCTCTGTCAATCAGCCGGTAATGAAGTTTAACATCCCTGATGTTCTTCACGTTTGACTTCGCTAAGATAAATGTATTGTTCTGAATTCTAATGCTGTATTTTCTGCGGATTTCAGATTGAGGCTATTGTGACAAAAGATGAACTTCAACATCTTGCCTGCTTGTGCAAATCTGAAGTGGATTCAATGGGTCGGATAGTTGCTGGAGTCTTGCGTCTACTCAAACTGGAGAATTCAGTTGGAAAAGAAGCCATACATAAACTCAGTAACCTGGGTATGTTCAATTTATGTGTTTTAGTTGATCCTATAATGAAAACTGACATCCTATCTGAAGTTGTTATTTGCTTTGGGAAATATGAGACTCTTGAGTCATGGAGTAACTGCACATTCTTGTAATGAGGCTTGTCAGTACGATGTTATCTAAATAAGGTGGGTGTGGGTTTTAACTAAATGTTTTCAGATTGTCATGAGATATGCAAATCAGAAGTTGCAGGTTTAGTTTTTGTGGCAAGCTTTAATTTGCTCGATGACTTTACACCTTAGCTGTGACTGATGTGAGCAAATGGTTTATCTGGGCCTTGTTGAACAATTAGTAGATAGGAGTCTGAAAATTACTGTGATGAAAAACCCCGAGTGAAATAAAGAGTGTGATACTTTCTTTTTTCTGCCCTGGCTGAAGAGAGTGGAGCAACCGATTATTGCTTGATCATAGTTAGCTGACTCCATGAAAGAATAAAGCATGGAAATTTTTTTGACATTAAAATAATTAGTCATGAAATGTCCTGAAATTGGAGCGGTAAGGTTCATAGTATATGGAATGAATGGTTAAAATTTTTCACCTTTTACATCGTGTTTGTATTAACCTGGTCTTCTTAATCCTTACATTGCTGCTTATTATCATCTTTGATCTAACATTCCAACTCACGTGGTGAATTCTAGGAACGGAGGGCTTTGACAAGATTTTCTTTTCAGATAAGCTGAGTAAGGCCCATGATACCGGCAGCAATGGGCTACCTTCTTCGGTGAATCTTCTGACTTATGAAACCAGAAGTGAAAAACTGGAATCGACGGTAGCTTCACTTGAGAAGGCAGTTCTGGATTCCAAGGCCGAATTTGCTGCTCTGATCACTGGCATGGATCGGCCAGAATCATCCAATGAACAGCTTAGCATCATTAACGAGTTGAACCGTAAACTGGAGAGCATGCAGAGTCTGTTGGCTCAACTGCGGACTCAAATTTGATGGACCTGTTGGGTAGCTACCAATTCTTTGTTGTATTGTGAAATATATGGATTGAATGGAACCAGTTAATAGAGTTGACAAGCCATTCTTTTGTTGTAAATAGTTTTACACCCGAATACATGCTGATAGATCCAGGGCTTTTGCTGTATTCTGAACTGAAGGAATCCACAATTTTGTACGAGAAATAACATGTCCCATTCAAAATTCTCGAGTTTTTTTTATTTATTTTCCTGAGACTTGGGGTTTATTCTTGTGAGTTTTAATTACAGAAGCTTCCTACCTGAGGTTTGTGAATAATTTTCCCCTTTACCTTTCTAAACCTTGAGATAGTGTAAATTACAAAGGGGGCTTTGTAATTTATTCTTAATAATAAGAGACTTAAGTTAACTATGGGTTGGTACTGTATTTAAACTTTCAAACATTAATATGATATATGGGTTTACTAATGTGTTTCTTGGATGCCAAATAGGGTAATCAGTAAAAAGTAATAATTGACGGTCAGCCTTGGCGGGCAGTAGGGTGATTTTCTTAGTAGGGATGACAATAGATAAAATATGGGTTGGATAGTGTTTATTTCTGTATTCTATCTATCATGTTTAACGCTCAATTCAAATTTCATCTATCTTCATCTGTTTCAAAATTTTAATATTTATATCCTATCCATTCTATGATGGGTATGACCAGGTAAAACCTATTTATCCTTTACATACTACCATGGATAATAGTAATTTGCAATTTTTTTTAAACAAGAAGGCAGTTTCTTAAATGAGAACAATACACCAACAAAGTCCTTAGCTGCGAGTCTGCAACCTAGCAACCCAAATCAATAAGCAAAGAAGTAAGAAAACAGAGGAATAGGTCATTGAACAATTCATTGGTATTCCTAAAACAACAACAAACAAATAGTCCTGTGGATTTGGCCTGGTGGCTAAAGCATTAAGGATACTGTGGGGAGGTCTAGGGTTCAACTCTAACCTCCTCACTTCCTCCCTAAAAAATATTTCATAAAATTGGTTTGGTTATCATCCGAGTCTCGAAAGAGCTGACATTCTCTTTTCCTTATTGAATACTAGTATCTTTTTTCTTGTACATTTGTATGCATGCTTTTGAATATAAAGAAAAAAAAAAAAAACTAAACAAACAGGAACAGAAGAAAACCATAACTCCATAAGAGGTGAACAATGGAGACATTGGTTTAGGGCTAGTAAGCGGGCCTGCGATGTTTAGATCAAGACTTCTTCAAATTACTGTATTGGCCCTACATTAAATTACAAAAAGATATCTAGATAATATAAATATGTAACAACACATATATATGCGGGGTTTGATATGGGGCAGGTAGAGCCTAAACCTGCATCCTATTCAAATTCATGGCAAGTATAAAAAACCAAATCCAATCCAAATCCATTTAATTGTAAAAAAAATTCCTACCTATAGTGTAAGATATAGTTGGATACCCGTCAGGGGAATTGTTGACATCCCTACTTTTGGGTGTGATCATTTCTAGTAGGGAAGATTTGGGAAAGAAGATGAAGTTTGGGCTAATCTATGTTTAAAATCCCTAAGATTATATGTTGTGTTAATTTTAGTCTTAAGTTTCTTTTTTTTTTAGTATAGTCATTTGTTGTTATGAAAAATGAGGTAACATGGCATTTTCGGCCAAGGCAGGGTGTTGTGCATTGTCACATCGGCTCAGAAAATCTCATGTCATCAAGTTCTATCAAATATAATGAAAAAACTGGTAGAATGGACTTAGGTAAGACATATGCTATGAGGTAGGAGATTTTATGTTGACATAAATTAAGAAAAAGGACCACTTTAAGATAAATATAAAAGCTAGAAGACTATAAATGGATTTGAGTTAGAAGATCGCAAATGAATTTTACTATTATAAAAATAGCTCAATCAAATGCTCAAAAGTAGCTTGGCTTTGAAGAAAAATTTATTCGCCCTCATAGTAGAGGACTAGAAATCAAGGTTGTTAAAGTTGAGTTTATACCTATAGTCATTTTGGTTTTTCTACAGTCATAAAGTCGTAAAAAGTCGTAGAGTCGTAAGATTCTATAAAAAAACTTTTAGAAAAAGATAAAAAAAATATAGTCATTTAAATTATTTCAGGAAGTTCATATTATATAATTTTTTCACTTACTAATATTTTAATACCATAAAAATGGCATGACATAAACATATAATACAAAAAAAAAAAATTTCAAATTTACAATTTATAAATAAAAAGTTGAAAACATCTCAATTATCTAGTGGAACACAAGAAACATTATGACCAATGATAATATCAATATTATTATCTTATAAATTCATATATTCTTCTCCTTCTTCTTTTTTAGTTTTATCATTTAATAGGTTAAACTTATTTATGCAAATATTTGTATCATCACTAGCATTTTCTTTGTCTACAACCACATTTACATAAACTTGACAACTAGGATTATTAAAATCATAGTGAAGAAGAGTAATCAAGCGCCATTAGGAGCTTAAGGAAAAAAACAATAGATGATTTCTTTTTTTTTTTTTGGTTTTCTTTATTTATTTTTTTTATTTTAATCTAAACTAGTCTAGTTTGATTGTATAAAAATTAAATTGGGTAATAAATTAATATATTTTTTTTTCTTGCTTTCATTTTTTAGCTCAATTTTAGCAAATTTGATATAATAACATAGAAACATAAAGTCAAAAAATTTCTAAGTTTCTACAACTAAAGTCGGGATTCTTCCCGTTTCTACCTACATATAAGTTTCTACTAAGACTTAAAACATTTTTTGTTTCTAGAGTCATAGAAACGTAAGTTTCTATGACTTAAGTTGGGATTTTAATAACCATGCTGGAAATCACAAATATACATAGAGGGAGTAGGGCAAGATTTTTTAAATAAAATACTAAAATAACCCTCAAATTTTGAAAATTTTTCAAATAAATAATTAAGGATTAAAAAGCGTCCATTTAGTTGCTAAAATAAACAGCATTAAGTGTCATGTTAGCATTCCGTTAGCCAAGTAAATTTTAGGACTAACAGAGTTGATAGTTTTAACATTATAAAACTTTTGACAACTTTAGTAATTTTAGGATTGACTTGAAAAAAATTTGAAATAGTTACAGAACTGAAAATGTCTTTCCCTTTTCATTTATACATGGGGTTGGGGATTTCTGTCATAATTATGCCTATAAAAAAAAAAATAAAATAAAAGGGCACAAAAAGGAAGGAAAGGCTAAGGCTCAGGCTTGTGACCTTTGTTGGGCCAAAATCCAACGAGTGAGAGTGTTGAATCACTGATGAGGCCACATTCTCATTCATCTTCCTCAGCAACCACCGATTGACCAGACGACGGTCCTTCATCGGTAATCAGACCAGTTTTCTAATCTAATCTAGACCTCATCACGATCTTTTCCGGGCAAGACCAATAACTAAGATGGAAGGAGGTCTAACTAAATGCAAACTCTACAGGACAAACTTATGTCTTCCCCTGTTCTTATCTCCATGGTAACAACCCAGCTCCAATCTTCCACTTAATTTATGGCCCATATTTTTTTTCTCATTTTTTAATCATTCTGTGTTCTGGTTGTTTAGTAGTTAATCACTTGAAAATTTTGTCTTGATTCTAAACTCTGTTACTGTGGGATTTACTAATCTTAGGGTGTACTTGGGAGATTATGGATGAGTGTTAGTGATTATTTTATATATAGTAATAATTTTCTGAACTTGTGTATTAATCGGGTGCTAGGAATTATATGAAATCTAGAACAAGCATAAAAACTGATAAATTCTCTTCAGCAGGACTTGCAAATCCAATCTACATTTTTCCCTCGGTTGTTGCTTTGTACAACCTGTAACAAAGCTCAGTCTTCAAAATCCTCCCTCAATAGCATTAATATACTACTCTTGACTCGGTTAGTTTAAGAAATAGACTAACACATAAGCATATTGTAATTGATGAGAGGTTTCAGAAAACTAGTTCAAGGATATAAACCGTAGCTGTAGCAATATTTCAACATAGAAGCATATTGTGAGAACCCTTACTTTACCAAGTAATTAATTTATTTTATTTACATAATCCTTGATAAGATTACACTTGCAAGCTAGGTTTAAGTCAAGTCAATGAGTCAAATTGTCCTTGGAGTTCATAGGATTAAAAATCTAAGGTAAATTGACCACAAGGGCAACTAGGGGCATTTTGGTAATTTGGCATGTCAAAGGTTAAAATGTAACCAAGAGAGATATAATTGAGCTTCTAGAGGTGAAATGAATATCTCGATGATATTCGAACTCAGTTTGACCAAAGATTGGCCTTTTTTTGCTAAGGAAGCAAGGAAGGGTAAAATGGTAATTTTTAGGTCAAAGATGGTCAAAAAGGGTCTGAAAAGGTGATAAATGGTATTTGAAACCATTTTGTGAAATTTGGTGAATTTTGGAGTTAAATTGACCAAGTTTGAGACTTTTCTTGCATTTGAAGCTAATAAGGGCATTTTGATAATTTTGGTTGGTCAAAATTGGTCAAACTCGAGTCAAACCTGGGAAACCAGATTCAAAACTGGTCAAGGCCATGAAAATACATGGTTGGAAGTGGAGGAAAGATAATCTAGGAATTTAAGTGCAAATAAAAACATATTTGAGAATTTTATGGAGGTAACTTCCTTTTAACAAATGGTTATGAGGCCTAAAAGACACTTTCACCCCAAGCACCTCTTGGAAACTTTAGGGAATGAGGCAACCTGGTTTTGAGGCAGAAAATAAGGTTACAAAAACGTGGAAGAGCCCATATTTCCCTTGGTTAAAAGGGCTAAACCACTACTAACCATGTAAAGGCCTTAATCCTCCACCATTTTAACCCTTTCACCCATTTTCCATCTTTATTCATTCCCAAACACTCCAGCTCACTTCCTTCTCTTACTCTGCCCATTTAGCACATCCTAAACCCTCCAAAACATAGAAACTCACCAAAGAAATAAAAGAAAAATAAGAGAAAAAGAGATTGTAAGTGAGAAATCAAGGAGAGAATGTGTTTGTTGTAAGGGAGGGCTTAGGAGTTTGGTTTTCTTTCTTCTCCAAGAGGTGGCCACAGTTTTAGGCTGTTTATTTTGAGATGAGAAACTTTATTTTACCAGACATTGGTTTCCTCTTCTTTAAACAACAACATTTTTTATTATAAAAACCATTGGTTGTTGAGGTTAAGCCTGGTGAGAAGGAGAAGAACTGTGGAGCTTCAAAAAGGAGTTTTGGTTTGAGATTTTCTACCAAGGTGAGGAGGTCATTTTGATTTGTTTATGTGTAGTAAAAAAAAAACGTTGCCCCTAGGTGAAAAAAAAAGTTATTGATTGGTCAAGTGGTAATTTTACTATGTAGTTAAAGGATTCCAAGGAGATTAGGAAAATACTCTTGGTGCTTGAAACTTGAGCTTGCAAGGTGGTGATCTACACAAGGGTAAGGTGTTCTAGCCCTTCTCTCTTTGGGAAGCTTTGGCCGTGTTTTAGCTTTTAAAAGCTAGGACAAATGGTAGGGTAAAAAGGGCACGGGGTGACCAATATAGCCAAAGAGCGCTCATGTGGCACTAAGGTCAGACTTAGCTCCTAGTTTTGGGCAATAGGTGGTGTCCTTGGTGCATGGGCTATAAAATGGTGTGCGGACTGTAAAATGGTGTGTGGACCAAGCATTGGGTGCTTGGTAGATGAGTGTGGCTGAACCTTCAAGGTTTGGCAAGCACAAGAAAGGTGTGCCTCAGTTTGGGTGTGTAGGTGTTGTGATCGAGCTCAAAAGCTCGGTATGTGGTTGTGCGTGTGTGACATGGGCTTCTAGGTGCATTAGTATTTTGGGGGTGCCTAGGAGCATGGTTATTTGACTGCCCCTCAAGGGGTCATACAATCGTGTGTGCCTAAGGGGTTCCCGATAGCACACCCAAGGTGCGCGTGTGCATATGCCTACGGGCTCATGGCTGTGCGCACCTAGGAGGTCGTATAGGCATGACCTATGGGCTTGGTTTCTATGTGGGCCTTAGGTTATGCTTTGGGTATGACCCATGTTGGGGAGCCCACAATAGAAATCCTAGGGCCCAAATGACACTCAAGCCTGCTAAATGACTTGGGCCACAAATAAGCACACACATTGGCCCAATGGGGAATAAGTCCCAAGGTAGGGCAAAATACATCCATGGGCACTAGAACACACATCAAATTGGGTCAAACCCGGCTGCATGCAATAAGAGAGTTTTTGAACTAGTGAAAGCTGGCAAGCTCAGGGGCAAATGCAATGATGCATGCTCAAGGGCAAAAATGGACCAATGGGTATTTTGTTTGTTTGTTTGTTTGTTTGTTTGCTTGCTTGCTTGTGTGAAAAGTATGAGGAGTCATGCACCCCAAAGGGCATGATATGATGATCATTATATAATACTCCACGCCATATGAGCTCGTGGCACGCTCATGTAGTTTATGGGCAAGGTTTGTGCATCCATGGCAATGTATGCATATGGTCCATTATGTGTAATGTTGTTATGTATTGTTTGTTTTAGAATGTCTTATTAAGTATTTTATATACTTACCCTTATTGTTAATATGCAGATAATATCATTTAGGAGATAAATAATCTATAGTGATTATTTGATAGTTGTTTATTAGTTTATCATAGGTACATTTTGCATACACTACATGTTCATTTTTCATATGTTGCATACACTTATGGTTAAAGTCTAACTTCAAATTTATTTGCCTTATACAGCAAGGTATTCGGGCAAGGACATTTTGGGTCGCTATTCACTTGGGTTTCTTTCCCCAGGCAAAGGTCGACATCATTTTGTAGCACGGTGGTAGTAGCTAGTAGGAGGTCTACTAGTATTGACTTTGACTTAGCATAACCATGACATATATTATTATTAATTTGGGTTAGGCTTATCAACCCATAACATCACTTGCTTAGGTTGATAGGCAAAACACTTAGATATTGTGTTGCTGAAGTATTTACTTGTTATAAGTGTAGTTTTCATCCACAGTTTGACATGATATATTATTTGTGCATGCATGAGCATTAAAAGTGTTTTTCTTACGCGGCCACACATTTATTTCATGTTTTCTTTAAATCTCGCTAAACCACTATCTTAGTTTAATAAACTTAAGTGTTTTATTAGAACTAAGTAAATGTTTTTGTTAATTCTCAAGTAAATACTAAATGCTAGGCAAGTTGCTAGGATTTACATAGTAAATCTCGGCAAAAAATCCTAAAAATGAGAAATGATTCTGACCTAATTAAGAGTTTGGATTAGGCAACAGAATAATTTAGCGTAATTATAAAATTAATTAAATATTTATTAGGACGGTTCCTCACACATATACTGTCTGAAAACAACACTCGCATAAAAAAGAGTTGAGCAACTCTGAGTTCATACCACTTAGGCCTTAGGGACAGTACTGAACCTGGAAAGGCATTATTACATGGCAGATTGCCATAAACCAACTTTATAACACAACTGTTCTTAATAAAACATCATTACAGAAGTTCCACACTCTGTAGGATTATTACATTATGAAGGATTGCCAACTTCTCTTCCCAGCTATTTTTTACTCCCTGGAAAGCAAATAGAAGGTATTTCCTGAAACTCCTCAAGGCAGAACCCAAGAACAACTTAAAGCTCATTGGTTGCAAACCTGCAGTTTTTGAAACCAACGATAACAGCTGCACTATCCAGCTGGCTCGGCCTGCACTTCCCTATTCATCTGTGTACAGCATAATAAGAGAAATGAGGGTGACATTGATTAGCTCAGTAAGTCTTGTGAATAATGTTGTGCACATACACTTTGAAATTTGAACTTATGCTTTTCCTGCAAAACAGATGGCCTAAGCACAATCAGGCAGTTAACTCAACACTTCACTACTTACTGGATAAACCTACAAAGCTGCTATCTGCCAAACACAACTCTTAACCAAACATCTTAACGTGAGATAACTACGCTTTCAGTCTTTAAGCTTGTATATAAGAGCTAGAGATCAAATTCATAGAAAACACAGAAGACTACACATGCTGGAAGTTAATAGTATTAAACATCAAAACTATGCATTAGGACAACATTAAGCACTTACAGTACCCTTCCCACCCTAAAACCTTTTCTGCAGGCTCTGCTTCAACCAATTTTCTCAATGTGATTAATTACTTGCCAAGACTTGGAGCCTTAAAGAACAAACTATATGAGGTTCATGCACTCTTCCCTTGAACTAAAATTAGGAAATCCTGCACACTAATTAGGAAAACATTCACAAGTAACCTATCAATATAAAACAAGCATATACCAGTCCAGTTATCTCAATGATAAGTAGTTCCCTATTTCACGTTTGTTGTTTCAGGAGACTATAAAACAAAAATTTGGAAACAAATACAATTACCAAGGTATGCAATCTTAAAATCATGATGCAAGACAAAAAAAAAAAAGACAAAATCATCACCTCTTCCATTCTACAGTGATTGGCATATTTTAAAATTTTTCTGTCTCAAAATGAATGACACACTTTCATATTTATGCAATTCTTTTTTCCAATTCTATCCATGCCACCAAGTCATATAGTCATTTAGAATGATTTTTTTTTTTTTTTTGATGTGATTGTGTGACTTAGTTAGGGGTGACTATGACAAAACATACACACTATATTTATTTGTCACAGCATCCTTAATATTTACAATAAAGGAATTGCGTCAATCATTTCCAGACGGAAGTATAATACAGCAAAACAGTAATCGAGTCCAAGTCATTGGTGTCTAAATTTGGAGTATCTTAACATTACTAAAAAGAACAAGAATTCACTTTTTTAAATTATTTATTACCTTCTGGATATGTTGATTCATCTTTAAATAGCTCCTTCTCTAGAATATTGAGATCATCATAGCTGACCAAAGGCCAGGTTATCCCTTCCTCAGACTGGAGCACCAGATAAGTATCTTTCTCATGCTGCGCCACCAATATCCTTGGTATCAGGCAGACAAAAACATGGGGATGTTTCATAAAAATAAAACATTGGGATGCTAACGATTTGGTTTAATTACACTGACGCCCCTCAACTTTTGTCAAAATACACTTAACTGGAGATTTCAAAATCTATACTTTGCCTAATTTCCTGACATTGTTAGTCAACCATCAGCCAATAGCATGTACTGTTACTGAGCAATCTAAAAAATCGGTTTTCCCCTCTGTTAAAGGCATTGTTAAGAAAATCAACGGAAAAGTTAGATTTTAACACTTGTGGGGTTAGTTATATATTATATAAGACCTGTGGGCTAAGTGTAGCTAACCTAAGACTTAAATGATTCTGTTTAGTAGTAATTTGGTATGCACCTTTTTGTACTCATTGTCATCATCTTCAGTTCCTTGATACTTCTCTCTCAGAATGTCCCATGCATCTTTTGCAGAGTTTGCTCCAGTAATCATCTGACGCAACTCCTGCTGCTTCATTACTGCTTGTTGAATAATGGATAGAGCTTGAGCATCTCTTTTCTTGTCTTCCTTTAACGAGGGAGTATCAATTCCCTCTTTAACGATCTCCCATAGATCTTGCGACAGTAGATATGTCTTCATCTCCACACGCCAAAGCTCATAGTTTTCCCCTAAGAATCGTGGCAATGGAATTAATGGCTGAGCTGTGTTTGTCGTCGAGGTTGAAGAAGATGCTGCCAAATTGGACAATGCCTAATACACATGAAGAGAACAATAATCAAAGGCACTATTACAAGTATGATTCTGCATGAAATGAATGCAAATTGATTTGGGAGGGTACCTCTGTTTTACCATACACAAGTCCGGTTGACTTGTCAACCAAGAATCTGGTGTTGTTCTGGGGGCATGCTTCAATTCTAAGAGAAATCATAGAAGGGAAGGTGAAATGATAACCCACGGGGCTGAAGCATACGAGAGATGGCAGGTCAACAAGTGACAATTTTCTTAGCATGGGAAACCCCAGTTCCGAATTCTGATGATATTTAACATCCAAATGCGCTTCCTGATCTGTGAATATCTGTGTTAAAGAAGCTAAGTCTTTTACTATGAAGCTCTTGAGTTTTGGAAACCGTGCAAAGCCGATAGGGAACAAACTCTTCAACCGAGGGCAAACCTTGATTTCGATTTCAGTCAAGTTAGGGAAGTATATAGGATGGTATTGAGTTTGAGATTCTGCTGTTATTGAACCGGCAGGTTGATCATCTTCAATTATGTGCTCCAGTTTGTCACACCAAGTTATGCTTAGATGCATCAGCAGGGGAATGTTTCGGGCACTTGACGGTGTTAAGACATATCTTAGCTTGACATCAAAGAGTTCCAGGTGAGCAATATTTTGCATTCCTATGACCTGGCTGTGATCCCTCCATAAAGCCGTTGATCTAACCCCGACTGCCAGTCTTAGATGCTTTAAGGTTGAAAGGTAGGGATCGCCTTCATGATCAAATAACTCAGTAGAATTTACTACCATGAAACGTGATAAACTCGCTGACTTATCTCTCAAAGCAGAGATTTCCGTTTCCCGATGCTTGCTAGATATCCCAAAGTATTGTAAGTTCAGTCTCTGGACAAAAGAATTGGAGAAAAGGAAAATGTTATTTATTAATGTTGGAAGATTCTTCAAAAACATTTAGAACAATGGCTGACCGGACTGTATATATATAACAAACAATAAGCAGGGAGAGCAATGATGATGAGAAACACCTTTAATCGTGGACGATCTTCTTTCTTCGGGGTGACTACGAAAGGTTCAAGCTTCTCACTGAATAACAGTGCAAACTCTTCTAGTGGTGCCTGCAGGATGTCTGCTCCTTTCCTGATGCTCCTCAAACCCGTAAATTCCAAGTTCAAGCACTTTAACTCTGGGAGCACAAGGGCATGAGTTTGCAGGTTGCTTGCCTCCCCATTGCACATGAAGACATGTTGTAAATTATTGCACTGTTTTATTTCAAGCTCTCTCAACTGTGGAAGACCTTCGGCCATGGAGTCTGGGAAAACATATTCCAGTTCTGAACATGATTCTATCTTTAGGGTCGTCAACTTGGGCAAGCACAATGAGTTAAGACAAGGGTCTTCCATGGAAATCGACTTCAAGTTGTCGCAATGACATATGTGGAGGCTTTCTAGTTGCTTTAGGCCTGCAACAACATGGGTGGGAAACAGAGATTCACATTTTAGTCCACAAGAGTCTATAACCATAACCTTGAGCTTTTCAAAGCTTATCTGTGCTTCCCCCTTCCACAAGCAAGACAAGGAACCTAAGTTCTGCAGCTCCAAATTTGTCAGATTCGGGAATCCAAGGACAGGTTTCATATGGTTTTTTGTCTCAATGCTACACCCTCCCATGTTTTGCTGTACTTCCTTCAATTCTGTTGCATCGACAAGGCATTCTAAACTGTCACATTTATCAAGTTTGAGGATCTCCAATTGATTCAACCCTTGTTTACTGAAGGTTGGGAAAAGATTTCGACAGCCCTTTACGCCATTCAGTTCAAGGTGTTTCACCTTCAAGTTAATGGAAGAATTCATGTCAGGCACCTCTATGCCAGCATCAGTTATGTATAGCTCTTCAAGTTTGGATAGTTGCCCTATCCAATCAAGAGATACTGATGCAGGAAGCTTCACACAAGATAGCTCCAACAACTTTAGGCTAGATAGTTCCCCCAATACATCTAGTAGCTCATCAATGTCGCAAGAAATGAAGCATAGAGTCTCGAGATTAGTCAACTTCCCCAAGGAAGGAAGGTCCCTTAATTTGTAACCTTGCAGCTGTAAAGTCCGGAGGTCCATCAGGAGTTGAATTCCTTCTAGTGATAAGCATTTCCGTGTTTCAACGGATGAGGCGCGATCCAACAGGAACAAAACCTTGAGGTTCACCATCCTTTTGAAAACTGAAGTGGGATATGTTACTGGATCCTTGACCTTTTCTTCTTCTTCTTCTTCTTCTTTCGTGAAGGCGATCAGGTTTTCAAGCTTTGTACATTCCAAGGCATCATGACCGAGAATATCCTTCAATTGTTTATTGCTTAAACAGGCTGTGGAAAGCGAAGGAAAGATGTCAAGAAAACCATTGCTATTAGATCCTGCTAGGATTTTGTGGCCATCTTGTCCAGCTATCCAATGAGCAAGCCTACGAAACAAGTCGGGCATCTTGACAACTTGATCTTTCTGAACTTCCAACAATGAGTAAGATTGGAGATCAGAGATTAGGCCATGGATTTTTCTCCTCGCCTCGTGGATGGAACCTATACTCTTAAATGATCTTTGAAGGGCTCCATATGCATATCTTGTGAACTGTTCAAAGGTAGGGCAGTAATCTTCAGGAAAGTGGGAACACAGTATGAAAAATGACTTACTCTCTTGGTCACTCAAGTAATCATAATGGAGCTTGAGATAGTTGAAGACATGTTCGTTGATGCATCTCACTAAATTCTGGGTAGAACTGACTGATTCTTGCTTCTGTAATTCCTCCTTTGTAGTTACAGCTGAGAAAGGCAAACCTCGAGATGCTCCAGCTATCTGCTTTTCCCAATTCTTAAAAGCCAATTGATTATCAGAATGTATGATAGAAAAATCGACACTTGACCGACTGGTCCAGAAAAGAATTTGTTTGTACCATCCGCTTGCTTCATGTTCGGTAAGGCCATTGAGTTGGATAGTTGCGTCACAACCAATGCTGGTACAGACTTGGGGTAGACAAGTGATGACAAGAATTTTGCAGCGTTGGCCATATGGAATTCCTCCTAAAGCTTCAAAGTCAGGCCTTTTCCACCAAACATCATCAAGGATGATCAGCATCTTCTTCCCATCCTCCAGTTTCTGCTCTAATTTGGATTTAGCGCTCTGTGGAGTGTCTTCTGCCCCTAGTAAGATACCCATCTGATGCCATATCTTTTCCTTGTCTGGCTCAAACCGTTCCCTGCTATGTGAATCAATCATCAAGACCTGGTCGCAAAGATGTGATTTTTGAGCTTTCCATGCTACCAGTTTTGCCAATGTCGTCTTGCCAGCTCCTCGGACACCAACCAATCCGATCAAGCTCACCTCTTCATCCTCCAAGGCCGCCATCATCTCGCAAGCAGCTTGTTTCGCTGACTGGTACATACAGAAACGGCCACGGGTGGGCAACTCGTGACTGGCCGGCTGGTCATTATTGACCGTGGCACTTGCTCTTGAAATCTCTTGCTCACTTCTTTTTATCAGCTCTGAGACCCTGGACCTCTCGCGCTCTAGCTTTTTTAGGAGCCTGTTGTGCTTCCAGTTGAAATGCCTCTTCGGCTGTGTGAACATTTCGTCTTTCAAGTTCATGATGTCTACGAGCGAGGCCTGCCACTTGGCCAGCGTCTCCTGTTGTTGATCCTTCTCACTTTCCCGGCCATCGACTTCCGGTTGTGGCTGCTTCATGGTCTCTTCGGCAGCTTCTGTAGTATTGCAGCTGCCAGAACAGAGGTGGGAGAAGCTCCGCCTCCATCCTGCAGCTCTCTGCCGCCTCTCTGAGCTTCCACCGTCCGTTGTCATGAGATGAGAGCCAAAGCTTGGATGATGATGGTGATGATGCTTCGAGATTTTCTTTCAGGTAAGCCTGGTAAGAAATTTGTAACATCTTCTTTAGTTCAATAATGGCCAAACTCCGCCTGTACCTTTCTTGCCGTTACGTTTATTTTATTAAACTCACTACATCTCTCCGACTGTCCCAAACTACTTGTAACTTTTCTTTTTCTTTTCTTTTTTTAATCCCAGAATATTTGTATTTTTATAACTTCGTCAAAATTTTATTATTCCCCTTCAAGTAAAAATTTTAAGCTTAACTTACTTCTAAAATGTGTATTGTTAGGCATAGTTTTGGACCTTTTTCCCAAGATTAGCACCATCATATCTCAATTTCTATGAAGATTCAAACATAATTATATTTTTTGTTGAGAGCAATTCTGAAAAGGAATGTATAATATACGTGTGTGTCCCAATATATATAATTTTTATTAAAAAAGTGTACAAAGTGACAAACACGATGAAGTGCGTCACTTTTTTTTGTCTACTTTTCTTTAATTATGCATATTCTTGCATCATGCTCATTATGTAAAATTTATGAATAATTATTATTTTAATTATAAGAAACATTGGGCAAACCATTAAAGTGCCAAAAATAAATAAATAAACAACATGATGAGAAAACCTAATAAAACACGAATAAAATTCCTACTGCCTTAGTCCTAAAATGTTTGTCACTTTTTCTATTTTTTGTGTCCTAATCCTAAAATGTTCACTAACTTTACATATTTTATATAACTTCTTCTAAATTTTATTATTCTCTTTTAAGTAGCTTATATATGTGACTGGAAACGTGAAAACTTGGACCAGTTGAAATTTAATTGACTTTTGAGGTGTGTATTATTAAGAATACTTCTGATTTTTTAATCCGAAATGAGTACAATAGTATTTGAATTTTCTGAAGGGTTGATAAGTAATTGTGTTATTTATAATTAGTAATCTTGAAACAAAAAAAATATTAATATATTTGTGTCTCTACATCCATGATTTTAATTTACAAAACTGAAAAATGACTAATATTTTGAAAGTAGAGGCAGTAGTATAAACGATTAGATGAGACCAAAATGGTTTTATTATAATGTACATAAAATGTATAATTATTTTCCTTAAAACAATGTACATAATTATTTTAAATAAATTCAAGCGTCAAAGATTTGTAGCATAAACCTTAGAATGATAGAAAACAAAATTGTGAGATCAAAGTGAGTTCGAAAATCGAATAAATCAAACATGCTTTAAATTAAAAAATTAACTTCAAAGAAATGGGATTAAGAGATTCAATACTCTAGCCAATTAAAGAAATAGCAAAAAATCTTAGTCTAGAAAAGTGATAGCCACTTTCCTCCAAATTCTAAGATCCCAGCTCCTAGATTAATTAAAGACTAATCACCTAAAAATAGCCATAAAAAGAGCATATCAAAAAGCAATTCAAAACATAGAAAAATTAACTTATCCTAGCAGTTAGTTGCAGTGGCGAAAACGTAACTTCACAAAAGGAGTTGCACGAACCTTTCCAGAAAGATCAAGGACTAACCTTGTAAATAAGCCCATTTTCCTGTCACATACATGACGACCCAACCAACGTCGTCCTCTTCGCCATTCACTTTTGGATTGATCAATTCATGCTCCATCTTTGCCGATCACAAGGGCCTGAACATTATCCACAAATCTCCGGTTACTTCTCAAACTTATGAAAAATTCATCAAAATTACTCGAAAATAAAATAAAATCGATAATTCTTAATTCAAGTTCACTAATAATTCTAAACTACAGTTAATAACCTTACCATCTCCTCGCTGCCCCTAAGAGATGAAGGAGAGAAGTTAAGACGAAACCTAGCAAGCCTGTTTGTGATCTCTTCTTATAGCAAAATAGAAATCACTAGCCCCTTCTTTTTCATTTTTTTTAATATTCCACACCCTTAAGTGTTCCGCGGGCTTTTTTTTTTTTTTTTTTTTTTCTATTTGCAACTTGACATTTTTAAATCTGAAGAATATATATATAATTTACTGATCAAAAGCTTCTCGGACATTTTCTAGGTTGACGGTGGCCGGAGGGAAAGCATCTACTCTTCCGACCAAAGGAAAAGATGATGCTTGAGACATTTGTCTCTTTTCCTTTAACGCGCGGATGAATGACTAGTAAAGAGTTTTTAATATTTCTTGTTAGTGGGGAAAAAGTGTAAGTTCTGAAATTATAGGAGAAATATGTAAAAGTATACGAAATATGAAGAATAAATGTAATTTACTCGAAAGCTTTTCAGACATTATCTTTAGGCTGATCGAGGGAATGCATTTACTTTTCCGACAAAAGGAAAAGTTTGATGCTTTGGGCATTTTCCTTTTTGCTTTAATGGACAGAATGATTGAGGATCAATTTAGCTGGAAGTTTTTAAAATGTATTGTGAGTATTTATTTCTAGTAATTATTTATTTAAACTATTTACAAATTAAAATCTCACACTTCAAGAAAATAAAAAAATTAAATGTTCTTTTTTGAAATGAAAGTGTTTTTTTTATTAACTTTTCTTATATTTCAGACTGGCTAAGGAAAAGCTCACAAGAAATTAATTGTTTTTAAAAAAAAAAGTTATTTAGGTGATTATTAGGTAGATATAATATATTAGCTTTGAACAAATTCTATCCAAAAAATAATTAAAATTATAATTTTTATAATTTTGAAATGAACTCGCCCTATATTTGTTACACTTAAACCAAAATTATACTTTGCCCTTGTATCTTTTAAATAATGTATACTTTTCGCTTATTTTCTAATACTAATAATCAACTTTTAGTCAAAAAGAAAGAAAAAGAATACAATTTTCCCTCACAGGCAAAAAAAAAAAAAAAATTAACTAAGTCTGATTCCTTTAAATAACCTAGTAATCATATGCTATTTTTATCAACATGGAAAAACATTTTCTTCAAAAAAAATTAAAAAATATTTTTAAAATTCTTTTTCCGTGTTGAATGAGAAAAATTTACAAAAAATAATTCTTTTTTCTCTGTGTTCGCCTCATCTTAAAAGAAAAGCTAAAAGGAAGGAATTGATTAGAACAAAAATGACAGTTAAAGAAGGAGAAAACATAAAAAGAACCATATGTCTACTAATAAACAATTTTGCCCAATCACAGACTTCCAACACACGATAAAAGTTTAGCTGAGAAATCCTTCATGTGCCCACAAAATCTTGTAAAGCAAAAGCCTATAATGAGCTTTAACGTTCCTGCTTATAGGACCATGTTCCTAATCTCTGATAATCTCAAATATTATTCTTTCAAATGAAATCGGCCCAATCACTCTAGTGTCCCTTTAACTTGGCTAATCTAAACGAGTTAGTCCTTTAACTTGAACCGATTTTATGTTGGTTCTTAACTTGTAACTTAGTCTATGTTGATCCTCTAACTTTACAACTTATTACAGGGTAGTCCAATCATCTCATATAGTCATAACATCATCATCCATTTTGGAATGTGTGGGAACATTGAGGAATAAAATACAAAATAAAAAAATAAAAGGGATTAGCGCAATATTTAGAAAAAAGGATTCTAATAGGCCTAACTGATGATTTTTTTAATCCAAGCTAATGGAAAAAAATTACAACAGCATCTGAAGATAAGCCTTTTATACCTAATTATATAATTTCCTTCATTATTTTTATTCCAATGCTAAACACACACACACACACACACATTACATAACTCACTTTAATTCAACCAATTATCTTTCTACTTGATAAATTAGTTAACACAAAAAGTTTATAAGACAATCAAGATAGAGAGAGTATTTTCAAATTGTCACTAAATTATCATTTAAATTTTTATTTTTCATCTTTTGCTATTTTTGTGCAAACGTACAACAAAAAGGTGAAAATAATACATATTTTTTTCATTTTTCTTAATTTATGTACTATTTGTAAACGGTGTAAAAAATTGAGATGTAGGGAGTAATATTTACTTTATATAATTATATACACCTTTCATATCATTAGTTAATAATTACTCCCTTTATCCCATAAATTTTGATACATTTGACTTTTTGTTGTATTTTGACTCAATTTTATTCATATTTTTTTTGTTAAAAAAAATATATTTAGAAACTACATATCTTGAATTATTATTCATATACAAATATTTTGTATTTATATATTAAAATGTTGAAAATAAAAAAATTATAGGTTAATTACCAAAAACAAATGGAGCAAAACTTTTGGGGCGGAGGGAGTATATTTTTAGGTCCAAAAAGAAATGATTTATTGGTTTCAATATGTGTAATTATATATGTGGTGATTACATTTAATAAATTGAATATCATTAATATAATTTTATTACTTAATTATAGTTTTTATTGAATACATATTTTGAATTATTATTATATTAGTGTTATTATTATTATTATGATTGCTATGAATAATAATAATAATAATGCAACAAATTGCCTAAATTTTTTTTACAAGCAATTAACTAGAACTGATGAACAATTATGTATTTGACTTTTGGAAAAAAAAAAGTGCATATTTTAAGCAAAAATCCCTCTTTGATAAAAAAATAAAAAAGCAAAAAATACGCCCCATGGAAAAAAAGAAAAAGAAAAATGCTCTAAGAATCCATGTTGTTTCTCTTACTGTGTATTTTAGTCCCCAACGCTATTTAACTTTCAAAAAAGGGTAATGGTGTTTTGATAAATTAGGTATCTAGACTAAGTCGTAATAAGTTGAAAAGTTAAAGGACTAACAGAGACTGAGTTCAAGTTAAGTGAGTAATTTTTATGAGTCAACCAAGTTAGGAGATCCCTAGGGTGATTAGGTTGAGAAACTTTGATTACTTCTTCTTTCCAAAAGAATAATTAATATGAGATAAACTTCATACATGAAATGATTTGATCAATCTATATATTTTTACAGGTTTTAGCCTAAGGGTATATTTTAGGAGATATCAGTGATATGTGACTATTAGTAATTATTTAAAATAATCAACTTGTATATTAATTGAAACTTTACACTTTAAAACGTTCAAAAATCACTTTTAAAATATTTTTATAAAAAAGTAATCTAGTAGTTTTTATTTTTTTTAGTTGGTACTGAAAAAGATTCATAATAAATAGTTAATTTGGAAAAAGACGTGATTTAATTGATTATTGGATAAATATATTATTAATTTGTAAATAACATTGATTGGGAAAAATAAAATTGCTTATAAGTGATTTTTTTAGTCAGGGCATTGTATGAAGAATATTAGTGAATGATGTAGTTGGCAGGATAAGGCTAGTCCACAACATTCTTTTATTATGTCGCTACACAATCAAAGTTAAAAGAAAATTATATAATTGGGGAAATGGCGGCAATGGAGGTAACTGCTATATATAAGACTATAAATGAATGAAACATTTTATGAATAACGGATTAATGAATTACTGGAACTCGAATTAAAAAAAGTCACATTTAATCATATATTTTTTGTTTGTCTACCCTGCGATCGTTTTCCGTTTGAAAGTTGAACTCACCTCAAAATTTCATAAACAATAGTTCTTTTTTAATTGATAAGGTTTTTAACTTTAAGAACTAATTAGACCTCAATCACTATAATTACTAGAAAAGCAGGCCCATAGATAAAGAGATAAAAAAAATAAAGGGATGAATTTCTTTAAAATGACAATAAAATTCATCGCAAATTGCTATACCCTTTAAACGATAAATTTTTCGCAAATGGAGTACATCTCTTTATAGATAAATTTTCCTGTAAAATGGCAATAGAATTGGTCGCAAATTTATTGCTACATCCTTAAAGCGATGGATTCAAAACCATGTCATTTTTTCCAAATTTCAAAAAAGAACAGGTGATGAATTTTTTTACAAAACACTTCTCGAATCTTTATAGTGTGTATTTTCCTTTGGCAAAAATAACAAAGAAACCACTAATGTTTTTGTGCTGGCTGATTTACCTACTAAAGTTTTTTTAGGCCAAATAAACCACTAATATTTCTAAACCAGCTCAAATCAGCCATTCTTGTAGCTTTTCCGTTAAGTCTAACAGAATCTTAGCATAAAATACCAAGTTTAGTTCTTACATTTTATACTTATGCTCTAACGCCTATAAAGTTTATTAATCTAACATTTATGCCACCTTCTTGAAGCCGGCATCTATCTTTGGACTCCGTTTGTGAGTAGTAATTGAGATTATCCTGAACTTGCTGATAGTGGCAATGATGTTCATCCTTTTACTCTGCTTTATATTGTACCATAATCTTGCGTTAAACATTAATATGAGTGAGACATCATTTAAAAGTACACTTTAAAGGAGCTAGAAGTAACAATGAAAAGACTGTGCCAAAAAAATGTAATTGTGGAAGGTGGTTATGAAATTTTATAAATGATGAAGGTAGCCTATTTGAATTGTTTTAAACCAAGTGGACCTATTTTGTTAATTTTAAAAAGGTAATGATGGATTTTTATAATATTTCAAGAGTCGAGTTGGTAAATTGGCCTATTTGAATAACGTTGGTGGTTTATTTTGCTAGTTTGAACAACGTTAGTGATTTATTCGGCCGAAAAAAAAAATTAGTTGCCGATTCGAGCTAAGTCCAAAACGTTAGTGGTTTATTCATTATTTTTGCCTTTTCCTTGTCTTTTCTTATAAAAAAGAAAGGTCGCCCGTGTCCAATTATTCTACTTGCAATTGTTGTCCTAACGCATTCGAAATTAAAGATTAGCCCTCTCCTGCTTAACTTAGTGAGCTCCGAGATGGATCCCCAACTGCTGATGGCGGCGAGACGGGGCAAGCTTAACCAAATCAAAAACATTGAAGCCGTCAAAGGCAGCGGCGTCCTCTACAAGACGACCCACCACGGCAACAGCGCCCTCCACATCGCTGCCAAATTCGGCTACCAGGACCTCGTCGACTACCTCATCGACCACCACCATACGCTTGTCCTCGCCTGCAATCACCGCGGCGAAACGCCGGTGCACCTCGCAGCCAGGGCCGGCCACGTCGGAATCGTGGAGGCGTTTGTGAAGCGCGTGAAGGGATTCGGGAACCTGTACGTTGCCAGGATCAGAGACAAGAACGGCAACACTCCGGTGCACGGAGCGGTGCGGAGTAATGAGATGAAGGTGGTGGAGAAGCTGGGCGAGGATCGGGAATCACTGTTGCTGGTGAACGATGAGGGAGAGTCGCCGCTCTCGATTTCCATCGATCAGAAATATTTCAGCATCTCCAACTTCATTTTGAGCAAGAATCCGGCGACCATCGATTACAGAGGACCTAAAGGCCAGACTCCGCTTCATTTCGCTGTTATTGGCCGTGACCTGAGTGAGTCTTCTTCTTCTCCTGCTGCTGGTGCTTCATACTTTTTTATAATCTTGTCAAACTTTTTTCGTGTTTCCACGTTTTATTGGTAATTCTTTTTTATTTTTGATCCGTTGGTTAAATGGTTCGTTGGGTTGCGAAATACAGGACCGCAAAATGGATATATGGCTCAATGGGTACTCAGTTTTTGTGTGGTGATACCATTTGGTCATGAATACTTTAAATCGGCTATTTTTACTACTCTATCCAAAGAAGCACCAAGGATGTTCTAAAATCAAGGCTTTTGCATTTTTAGGCCTCCGGGCTTTCATAATTTATAGTCGAAGTCCCATTTTTTGTTGGAATGCCTAATCTACTACGTCGGTTCTATATCGTATTTCTTTTACTTTTTGAACTGTTCATCAACAACTTTGACACTTTTCAATTTTAGAAAAGCTTTGAATCGATTGTTGATTAATTTTGATTTAATCAATCATAACATGTTTTTATTGATTAAACCACAATGAAGTGGAGGTCGATTCTAGTTTTTATTAAAGAATGAAAGCTAACAAAACGCGCGAGCATAAGACTTTGAATTGTTTATGGTTCTAGTATTTTTTTGGCCTTTAATAAAAGTTATCTTCATAAAAATGTACAGATATTAATATGGACCTCATGTCACTTGTTATAACATATGTTTCTTGCTTACTTGTGGTTGATTTAAGCATTTATGCTTTCAATCTTGAGAGCTAAGGGAGAGCTTGTTAGAACACTTGATGACAATGGAAGGAGCCCTCTTCACTATTCAGCTGCTTTTGGACACCAAGAGATGGTAGCAGAGCTACTAAAAAGGGATGCTTCTGTTGCATATCAAGGAGACCAAAATGGACAAGCACCCATCCACCTAGCCACAGAGCAAGGCAACCTAATTGTGGTGAAGGCTTTACTCGCTCCTTGCCCAGATTCTATCGAGCTACTTGACAAGAAACAGCAAAACCCCCTTCATATTGCGGCAAAAAATGGATATCATGACCTAGTCCTACACTTTATGAAGCTACCGGAGATGGAAGATTTGGTTAATTCACCCGACTCTGATGGAAACACCCCTTTACATCTCGCTGCAATGGAGTTCCATAGCACTGTTGTTTATACTCTCTCAAGAAAAAAGGTGGTAGAGATCAGGGCAATCAACAAGTCCAACAAATCCGCTCTTGAAACTGTTGAGTCTTCTGATGATCGCGGGTTGGAAATGCAACGAGTATGCTTAAACATTTCCTTGTACAATAGTATGTACACTTGCATTTCTGATTCTTTAACTTGTACATTTCCTTATTTCAGCATTTAACATTAAAGGCACTGAAAAGGGAACACAAGAAGCGTGGTGTGAACAACATTGAAGATGTGCTCGAACAAGGATCATCACAGAAACCTGAAAAATCGGGAGAGAGCAACACCAAGCAAATGGCAAACACACTCGCTCTCATGGCAACATTGATCGCAACATTTACATTCACAGCAGCCTTCACACTCCCTGGAGGGCTTAAAAGCGAAAGCCCGAATGAGGGCACTCCACTGTTGCTCCACAAAGTAGCTTTCCAAGCATTCATTATCACCGACACAATCGCCATGACCTCTTCCCTCACTGCTTCCGTTGTGATCTATTGGTCTTCTTCACAGCGCGACATAGAATCACTCTTGGATGCATTACCATATGCCTTGTGCTTGACTTGGATATCACTTATGGCATTGGCATTGGCATTTGTGACAGGTCTATTTGTGGTATTGTCTCATCAGCTGTGGTTGGCGATTCTTGTCTGTGTCATTGGTTGTGCATCACCGGCCATTCTCTATATGTTTGCCCCATTGCTCATTGTCTTCCTTGAGCGGCGTTCTTCGACTCAGGTCTCGAGCACCAATCGATATAATATACTTGACAACAATCCATTTGTGTTCGTGTTTCGATTGTTGAAGATGAAGTACCGTTGAGATGAGTTTTGCCTTTCTATAAGCTCATTGCAAGTTTTCTTCAAACACACTAGGCAAGACTATTTATTATTAGGTGGTCAGAGTTTCAATTTTCTACTCTCTTTGATGTCCCTCCAATGTACCTTGAAATGAAAAAAAAAAATTGGAATGTGATGTTGACTAATTTAAGACTATTTTGTTTTTTATTAGTTTCAATTATTATTGTGCATTATTCTTACATACAGTGATTATGCCTCAAAATTATTAAATTATTGTAACTTTACGGTTTAAAAAGTCTAAAAATAATTTTATAACAATTTTGTGAAAAGTAACTATTTTGTATTCATTTTGTTAGGTTGGTTAAGTTAAAAAATAAAATAAAAAATGCTTACTCTTTAGAAAAGAATGAGATTTATGGTGCCCGTGCATTGCTGCGGTTCAGTCTGTGTTAATATTAAATGTGAATATAAATAGTGGTGATCATTGACGAAGAAAAAGAGTTTTATAAAAAAGAAAAAAAAAAGCAAAAACTAGGATAAAAAGTCATGGTGAAGTTTTGGGACTCTGAGAGCAAAAAAAAAAAAAAGATTCTAAGTATCAAGAGATAAACCATGAAGACTAAAATTTTGTTTTAGAACAGAGAAATAATATGATAATATAAGATAAAGAGTGGAATTTCAGTTACAAAAAGTAGGGTTTAATGATTAATAATTAAAAAATAACAAAAAAAAAGGTCTTTAGGGTAAGAGAGTAAATATAAAAATTTTATGAATTTGAGACTTAATCATGAACTTAATAAAAGAAAAATAAAATAAATGAAAACATTAGATAAAACGAATCAGCTTAAACAATATCAAAAAGTAAACAACTCATAATGACTAAAATTTTATTTTAAAAAACAATAATAGAGAAAAATAAAAAAAATTAAACGAAGTCACTATAGTTGATTAAAAAAATTAGAGAAACAAATTATGGTTACCAATATTTTGCTTTAGAAGAAAATAAATAAATAAATGAAAAAAAAATTAGAGATCAAGAGAGTAAATGGAGAGGTTTGATGGCCCACACATTGTAGTGGATTTTTTTGTAATAAATTTTAATAATAACAGTGCGACATAAAATACGTTACATGCTTCGAAACAATGCATATTTTATTTGTTAATTAGAAAAAATTCAATAAAAATATTTATTTCCTATTAACACAAAATCTAATTTTTAATATCGCCCAAAAATTTATCTAAAAAAATTTACTTTCAAATTTAACAGTTATGAACTAAATTACTTTATTAAAATATAGAGCTTGAAGGAAATAATTGATGTTATACAAATTCTAATAATCAATAATAATAAAAAAATGATAGAAATACAAAACTATGTTTAATATATGTTAATCAATTAATAGTTTAACTATTAACTTAATAAAGATAAAAAAAAAAGATAGTGAAAAAAAATTGACTAAAGTCAAATCAACCAGAACCAAGCTAAAAATATGTAAATTATAATAAGTAAAGCTTCATTTTAGAAAACAACGATAAAAAAATCAATAAAAAAAATTTAGGATCAAGAAAAAAAAATGAAAAAACTTTAGGTATTAAGTATTTAACAATTAACTTAATGAAGATAAACAATGGCTTAACTAAAAAATAAACAAACTATGATTATCAATGTCTTATTTTAGAAGATAGTACATTAAAAACAACAAAAAGAAAAGCTTGGGGGCCAAGAAAGCAAATAGAAGATCTAATTAAATAGCTATAAAATTTGGGGATTAAAATGTAACAAGATCTAACTCAAATCTAGAAAAGAAAAAATTAGAATGTTAAAGACTGAAACCGTGTTTTAACCGAAACAAAAGTGAGACAGACTAAGACCGGAAAATTGCAACTTAGACCCTCATAAAGGCAAGTTCTTGGCAAAATGAGATAAAACTAAAAAAAGAACCAATCGCATCCTAAAAAGGCAAAAAAAAAAAAAAAAAGACTCAGAACCACGGTCTAAAACCAACAACCTATAACTGATAAGCTTATATTTATTATATTTATTCCTATCATATTTAGTATGTTTTAATATGTTTTGCACCTTAAAGAAATATTTTGAGTATGTTTTGTAGCTTAGAGCATGTATGGACTCAATTGATTGAAAGTGGATTTAATTACAATTTTACAAGTTTTAATTTAGTTGTGTTCTTTCAGGATTCTAACAGATTTGCGATGTTACATTAGAAAAATCATATCTTGTGCCATGGAGATCAGAATTGAGTGATTCTTGATTCATTGGAAAGCTAATATCGGGAGCTATAAATCACATTCAGACCATGGAATCCAGTTTACACATTAAGAGGGTCAAATTCAACTTCAAAATCGTGATTTGCGAGTCACTGCCGGTTCAAAAGCAGATGCGGTAATTTGGGTATATCTTTGGCTTTATATGTCCATTTTATGCGATTTAGGTGCCGTTTCAAAGATAAGAAGTAGCTCTACAACTTTTATGCTTTGTATTTTGAGAAATAATGATTATATCAAGGTCAAATATCAGCTTGAAGTTGCTATTACTATTCTGGAGCATTGCTTGGCTGACAACTTTGAAACCTTTTAATTATTTTGAATCTTTTTATTTGTTTGGGGGTACTTTTATAATAATATAGAAAGTTTGTGAAGTTTTTTGGATTTAACCACATTAGATTAGCTATATTAGAATAAAGGAGCAGCTGCCACAGGGGCTGCCACCCTACTCCTTCCCCAACTCTTTCAGTATTGTTTCTTTGTTTTTTTTTCTTTTCTTTTTAGTAATTTTTTTATTTTTGGTTAAATGAGATTGAAACCCCGAATTCTTCAGCACTGTGAGATCAAAGTTGTTTTTATTCATCAATTAATATTTTGAGTATTAGATGTTATTCTATGATTAATTTCATGATTCTTTCGTTTATATGCTAAGAGGCCTACTAGTTATTATTCGAATTAAATCTACTGCTGGATTAGAAATTAAATCCGTAATTGTTTGATTTCTTTAATCTGTGAAGTAATTGAGGTTTAGTGATTTGCTGCGTCAGAAATCATTAAGTCTTAGGGAGAATATTCAAATAAATTAAATACAGTCGCTTGTGTTTGTATTATTTAGTTTCACTAATCTCTCTAATTTTTAATGCAATTTTTAAATTAAATCAGAGCTCTTGTCTTAGGTTGTTTGCCGTTAGGGTTAATTAAATCACTTGTTTCTGATTAACTATGAATAAGGAGAGATAGAACGATAGCTTCAACGATTAATATTAAAAGTCTTGATTTATCCATCCATGCATCGATGATCAATTGTAGGAATTCGGTGGTGGATGTTGACTGATGCCAAGGTTGAATTCTTGATTATTTTGTTGATTTCTTACGTGATAGGTTTCTTAATTTTTGTTCTCTGATCATTTTTTTATTTTTTTTATTTTTTTTATTGCAAACAATTCCTGCTAATTTTTTATTTCAGTTCTATCATAAAGCTTTTAGATAAAGAATTTTTTTTGGGATTCGACTTGGTTTTCACTGCTATATTACAAATTTATTTATTTTGAGTTATTAGGGATATCAGAATTATTTTTTTTGGTCTCGACGACCGACCAATAACAATGACAGTATTCATCCAACAGTGACCATTGTTGAACTTTAGAAGTTAGTAGTAATATCTTAAAATTATTTTTTAGACTTTTTAAAGTGTAAAGTTTTAACAAATTGACAATTTAGACAAATAATCACTTTATATGAGAAGAATGCTCAACAATAATCGCAGTGACTCTTTTTATTCACTCTTCTGTGTCATTGGGTTTCCTTTTCTTTGTTTTTTCTTGCTTTCACTGTTCTTTTTTATTATTATTCTTTTCCTCAACTCTACGTTAAAAGTTATTTTTTTTAATAAAATGAACATGTAAATGTTTTTTTTTCTTCTTTTAGTAGAATCGTTTTGCCAACAAAGCAATTTTATATTTTTTGAGATATCTCTTCCAAATCCCTGGTATAATCATCAAAATTGTTGGAGGCAGGTCTCAATTATCAATCTGTACAATATACTTAACTTTTATTGGGCTAGAAGCCTAGCAATATGAGTGCTGAACCTACATTCTTGCTAATCTTTCCCAAAGGAGTCATCAATCAAGTGTTTTTCCAAACCAGACCAAACCAATAACTGAGATGGGGGGAGGATATTTCTTATGTCCCTTCTATGCTTAGTAACACTAATCAGTGCAAGTTCTGCTGGACAAACCTATGTCCTCTCACTGATCTCGTCTCCAAGATAACAACCCACCGTCAATTTTCCTTTAACTTTTTGCGCTATATATATATATATATATATATATATATATAGTTAATCATTCCATGTTCTGGCTGTTCACTAGTTAATCTCCTGAAATTTTGTCTAGATTCTGAGCTCTGTTACTGTGGGATATACTAATTTAGATTGTATTTAGATGAGATTGTTGATAAGTGTTTTGCGATTATGTTATACTATATATTAGTAGTTATTGGTTGAAATTTTATATGAATTGAAACCCTGTTTTTAAAAATCATATCTTTCTCATTGAACATGAAACTGGTAGTAATCGGATACTAGGAACTTTGTGGAATCTAGAAAAAACATCATAACTGATAAATTCTTTTTAGCATAGGACCTACATGTCCAATCTACCCATCTTCCGAGTTTGTTGCCTCATATGACCTGTAACAATCACATTTCAATCCTCCTTAAGTAGCATTAATAGTCAGTTTAAGGGAATGAGTTATTTTAAAGGCATGAGCATATGTATTGTAATCGACGAAAGGTTTGAGACCAAACACACACACATATAGCTGCAGCAGTATTTCAACACAAGCATATGTAGTCCAAAACCAACACCTGAGCCTTAGGGATAGCTGCTAAGGCATTATTACACGGTAGAATGTCATAAATGAGTTTAATTAACAGAGTTTAGTAGTAAGACAACTCTTCTCAGTAAAATAACATTATAGAGGTTCTACCACTCTGTCGGATTATTACATCGGGAAGGCTTATTAACTCTTCACACCTGATTATTACTTCCTGAAAAGAAGATGAAAGGTATTCTTTAAACATTGCCCTTAACATAGAATCAAAGGGCAATAAAAGCTCATTGAATTTCAAACCTGTAGTGTAGGACACCCATAGCAACAAGTACATTAGCTAGCTGGTTCGGTTTGCTCTTCCTGTTCATCTGTGGACAACATAATTAAGAGAAATGAGGGGGAGAGATGAATTAGCTCAAGGGCTTATAAATAATGTTATGCACACACTTAGAAATTCAGACTTGTGAATTTCCTGCAAAACAGTTATCTTAAGCACAATTAGGTAGTTCACTTCCACCACAGTACTAGAATGATCAGATTAGATGCACAGGAAATTAACAGTCCTAAACATCAACATTGTTCATTAGTAGAACACTAAGCATTTATAGTACCTTCTTGCCTTAACTTTTTCTACAAACTCTAGTTTAACCAACTTTCTGAATGTAATGAATTGCTCAAACAATGTGAGGTTTAGGACTCTTCTCTTTACTAAAATTGCAAAATCCTGCAGAGAATTAGATTAGGCATGCATGACTGTTTGGCTGGTATGAAGAAAATTTCTGATCTCTTTCATATTGCCTTGGTTGTACCAGCATAAGGAGAAGGCAGCCAAAGTTAGGGGAGACACCACTAGTTTATGTGACAACATTTTCAATATTTACAATAAGGGAAATTTGCAAGCAATCTTTGATAGACAGAATTTGATAAAGCAGAGCAATGATTGAGTTCAAGTCCATGGTGCCTAAATTTGGAGTATCTTAACATACTTAAAATAGTAACCAAGAACATGACCATTTTTTCCCTTTTACCCCCTCAAAGTACGAAGAAATTTTATGAAATACTAGTAATCCAAAACTTCACCATTTTGAGCTATTCATTACCACCTGATTCATCTGCAAATAGTTCCTCTAGCCAATAAAGAACATTCACATAGTGGATGAGGGGCGAGCTTGCCTTTGTCCGATTTAGGACCCCCGATAGAACAAACAAAAAAAAAACATTGGGATGTTAATAATTGCATCAATTAAACCTATGCTTTTCAACTGTTGTCAAAGTGTACTAACCTTGAGATTTGAAAATTTGTATGGCGTTGGTCAACCATCGGTTAATAGCGTAAAAAAATATTTCACTTTAAATAATAATAATAATTGTAATAATGATGATGATGATGATAATAATGATAATGATACATTTTAATTCAATCTACTTAGTTACTCTTGAAAGTTTAAATTATCATTTTTTTCTTTATATAAAAGTGAAGTAGTTTTTTTCTAATGTCTACTAATGGTTGATTAATGGTGTAAAGAAAATAGTGAGAAAGGTTAAGACTTAATTGTAATGAGGCATGCACCTTTTTATTGTACTGCCTGTCTCCCTGATACTTTTCTACCAAAATGTCCCATGCCTTTTGTGCAGAGTTTGCTCCAACAATCATTTGATACAACTCTTTCTTTGTTAATGATTGTTGAAGAATGGATAGAGCTTGGGCATCTCTTTTCTTTTCTTCATTTGATAATGACCTTCCAACTCCCTCTTCGACAATCTCCCATAGATCTTGTGATACTAAAAACGTCTTCATTGCTACACTCCAAAGATCATAGTCTTGCCCCGAGAATTGCAATAGATTTAATGGTTGAGCTGTGTCCATCACTGGGGTTGAAGAAGATGCTGCCAAATGGGGCAACGCCTAGTGTACATAAAGAAGCCGATCAATAAAGGTAAAAGCTTGAAAAGTTTCGCCCATGTTTAAAGTCTTCAATTTTATCTTTCATAACATCTTCTTATCTACCATGGATGTATTAATAGTCAAATGATTCTAATTACTATATTATTTTTTATTACATGCGATATTTAAATGCAACGCAAGTGCTTAAATACTAGTAAAATTCAAGTACCATCACCTATTATATATCTATAATAAGAGAAGAACCATAATATATGTCTTAAAGAACTAGCTAGTACATGTATTTTTACCGAAGGAAATGAATGATAATTGATTTGGGAGGCTACCTCTGTTTTCCCATAGAAACCTCTGTTCAGCTCGTCAGGCATGATTCTGGTGTTGTTTTTGGGGCATGCTTCAATTCCCAGAGAGCTCAATGAAGGGAAGATGCAATGATGGCCCACCGGGGCAAAGCATAGGAGAGATGGTAGTTTAACAAGTGACAATTTCCTTAGCTTGGGGAACTCCAATTTTGAACTCTGATGATATTTGACACCCGCATGTGCTTCCTGATCTGTGAATATCTGTGTTAAAGAAGCTGAGTATGCTACTATGAAGCTCTTGAGTTTTGGAAACTGCACAAGGCCGACAGGGAACACACTTTTTAACTGCCTGCAAAACGTGATTTCGATTTCGGCCAAGTTAGGGAAGTATGCAGGACGGTATTGAGTTCGAGTTTCTGCTGGTATTAAACTAGAAGGTTCATCATCTTCAATCATGTGCTCCAGTTCATTACAGAAAGTTATGCTCAGATGCTTCAGTTGGGGAATGTTTCGAACACTTGTCGGCGTGAAGACATATCTCAGATTGACTCTGTGGAGTTCTAGGTGAGCAAGATTTTGCATTCCGATGACCTGGCCATGTCCCCTCCATAAAGCTGTCAATTTAAGCCCTTCTCCCAGTCTTAGATGCTTTAGGCTTGAAAGATAAGGGTCACCTTCATGATCAAATAATTCAGTAGAACTTGTCACCATAAAACGTGACAAACTTGCTGACTTTTCTCTTAAAGCGGAGTAGATTTCTTCTTCCAGGTTCTGTTTCCCACAGAATTGTAAGTTCAGTCTCTGGACAAAAGAATTAAAGAAAAGGTCAAAAAAAAAAGTTTTTTGAGTTCATGTTGAACGAATTCTGCTAAACATTTAGAACTACAACGGACCTGACTACATAAGAAAATATACGGAAACAGAATGATGATGAATACCTTTAATCTTGGATGATCATGTTTCTTCAGGGTGACAACGAAAGGTTCTAGCTCAGCACATGCAGTTACGTCTAACTCTTCTAGAGGTGCCTCTAAATTGTCTGCTCCTTTTCTGATCCTCCTCAGAGCTGGTAAATTGTTAAAACACAAGCGCTTTAACTCTGGGAGCACAAAGGCATGAGTTTGCAGGTTACTTGCCTCCCCATTACACATGAAGACATGCCGTAAATCATGGCACCCCTTTATTTCAAGCTCTCTCAACTGTGGAAGACCTTTGGCCAAGGAGTCTGGGAAAACATATTCCAGTCTATAACATGATTCTATCTTTACGGCCATCAACTTGGGCAAGCACAGGGACTTAACAACAGGGTCTTCTTTGAAAATCGACTTCAATTTGTCACAATCAAATATGTGGAGGATTTCTAGTTCGTTTAGGCCTTCAACAACATAGGTGGGAAACAGATATTCATGTAGTTTACAAGAGTTTATAACCATAACCTTGAGCTTTTCAAGGCTTATATGTGCTTCCCCCTTACACAGGCAAGACATCCAACCTAAGTTCCGCAGCTCCAAGTTGGTTAGATTTGGGAATCCAAGGATTGGTTTCATCTGGTTTGTTGTCTCGATGCTACAACCTTCCATATCTTCTTGTACTTCCTTCAATTTTGTTGCATCCACAAGGCATTCCAAGTAGCAGCTTTCGAGTTTGAGGACCTCCAATTGATTCACGCCATTCAGTTCAAGGGGTTTTATCGTCGGGACGTAAGAAGACACCTTTATGTCAACCTTAGTCATATGTAGCTCTTCAAGTTTGGAAAGTTGTCCTATCCAATCAAGAGATACCAATGCAGGAAGGTTCACATAAGACAGCTCCAGCAACTTTAGGCTACGCAGTTTGCCTAATACATCTGGTGGCTCATCAATGTCGCAAGAAAAGACGCATAGAATCTCAAGATTACTCAACTTCCCCAAGGAAGGAAGGTCCTTCAATTTGTAACCTTGCAACTGTAATGTCCGAAGGTCTGTCAAATGTTGAAGTCCTTCTAGTGATAAACATTTTCGTGTTGTATCCTTCTGAGAACTGGAGTGAGATATGTTATTGGAGCGATCCAACAGGAACAAAACCTTGAGGCTCTTCATCCCTCTGAAAACTGAAGTGACATATGTTGTTGGATCCTTGCCCTTTTCTTCTTCTTCTTCTTCTTTGGTGAAGGCAATCATGTTTTCAAGCTTTGTACATTCCAATGCATCATGACCGAGAATGTCCTTCAATTGTTTATTGCTTACAAAGGCTGTGGAAAGCGAAGGAAAGATGTCAAGAAAATCATTGCTATTAGATCCTGCTAGCATTTTCTGACCATCTTGTTCAGCTATCCAATGAGCAAGCCTGCGAAACAAGCCAGGCATCTTGACAACCTGATCTTCGTGAACTTCCAACAACGAATAAGATTGGAGATCGAAGATTATGCCATGTATTTTTCTCCTTGCCTCGTGGATGGAAAAACTCTGAAATGATTGAAGGGCTCCATATGCATATCTTGTCAACTGTTCAAATGTAGCGCAGTAATCTTCAGGAAAGTGGGAACACAGTGTGAAAAATGACTTACTTTCTTGGTCGCTCAAGTAATCATAATGGAGCTTTAGATATTTGAATACATCTTCGTTGACCTCTCTCACTAAATCCTGGGCAGAGGTTTCGAATGATCGTAGCTTCTGTAATTCCTGGTCTATAGTTACAACTGAGAAAGGCAAACCTTGAGATGCTTCAACTATCTCCTTTTCCCAAGTCTTAAGTTTCTTCTCTGCATGACCACTTTGGGGGTCGACCCCCAAAAAACTTATTGACAGCCGATCCTTAATTCTCAAAATTATGTCTTCGTACCATTCCCTTACTTCCTGTATGGTAAGGCCATTGAGTTGAATAGTTGCGTGACAACCGATGCCGGCACAGACTTGGGGAAGACAAGTGATGACAAGAATTTTGCAGCGTTGGCCATATGGAATTCCTCCTAAAGCTTCAAGTTTAGGCTTTTTCCACCAAACATCATCGAGGATGATTAAAATCTTCTTCCCTTCATCCAATTTTTTATTTAATCTGGATTTAGCGCTCAGTGGAGTATCTTCCACCCCAAGTAAGGCAGCCATCTGATGCCAAATCTTGTCCCCACCCGGCTCAGACCGCTCCCTGCTATGTGAATCAATCATCAAAACCTGATCAAAAAGTCGAGATCTTTGAGCTTTCCGAGCCACCAGTTTCGCCAATGTCGTCTTGCCAACTCCTCGGACACCAACCAATCCAATCAAGTTCACCTCTTGATCCTCTAGGGCCACCAACATCTGACAAGCAGCTCGTTCCACAGACTTGGATATACAGAAAAAGCCATCAGCAGGCAACTCTAGACCGTCTGATTGGTTATTATTGACAGTGGCACTTGCCGATGGATACCGTCTTGACATATGCTGCTCAAATTTTTGTATAAAATCTGATAACATTTCCCTCCTCCCTGATACTCTAGCCATCTCCCCTTCAAGCTGGTGTAGGCGCTTGTTGTGCTTCCATTGAAAACGCCTCTTCGGCCGAGCCAGCAGTTCGTCTTTCTCGTTCTTGATGTCTACGAGCTGGGCCTGCAACTCGACCAGCCACCCCCGTAGTTGGGCCTTTATGCTTTCCCGGTCATTGACAGTGGCACTTAAAATCTCTTGCTCACTTCTTTTTATCAACTCTAATACTCTAGCCATCTCCCCTTCAAGCTGGTGCAGGCGCTTGTTGTGCTTCCATTGAAAACGCCTCTTCGGCTGTGCCGACAGTTCGTCTTTCTCGTTCTTGATGTCTACAAGCAAGGCATGCCACTTGGCCAGCGTCCCCTGTGGTCGGGCCTCATCGCTTTCCTGGCCGTCGCCGTCGGATTGGGGCGGCTTGATGCTCTCTTCAGCAGCTTGTTTAGTATTGCTGCTGCTACAACAGAGCTCACGGAAGCTCTGCCTCCATCCTGCAATATTTCTCTGCCGCCGATCTGCCTCCATTCAGTTTTCATGAGATAAGAACCGAAGCATCGATGATGATGCTTTTAGCTTTCCTGCAAGTTCTTTTGTTTTGTTTTCTTTCAGGTAATCCTGGTATGTAAGAAATTTGTAACATCTTCTTTTAGCTCAATGATGAAACGAGTGGCCACAGTTACTTTTTCCGGGAAAAACAAAAGGAAAAGCCTATCTCATGATGAAGTGCGTCACTGTTTTTGTCGACTTTTCTTTAATTATGCATATGGTAAAACTTATGAATATTTATTATTGTAATTATAGGAAACATTGCACAAACCACTAAAATGTAAAATAAATAAATAAATAAACATAAATAACATAATGAGAAAATCTAATAAAACAGAAATAAAATTCATACACCCATTGTCCTAAAATATTTGCACTTTTCCTATTTTTTTTGTCCTAAAATGTTTATCACCTTTATATATTCTATATTTCTTCTAAATTTTATCATTGTCTTTTAAGTAGCTTATATATGTGAATGTGCTATTAAGTAGCAGAAAACATGAAAACCGGAACTAAATTTATTCAAACTTTCGAGTTGCTTGAAATTTGCTTCTAAGACGTGTATTATTAGGAATACTTATGGTTTTTTTAATCCGAAGTTAGTACAATAAGTTTTGAATTTTTAGAAGGACTGGAAAGTAATTTTGTTATTTATAATTAGAAATTTTCGGAAAGAATAAATAATATATTCGTGTCACAACATTCATAATTTTAATTTACAAACACTGAAAAATGACTAATATACATTTTGGAGTAGACGGAGTAGTATAAATGATAAAATGAGACCAAAATGGTCTTATCATAATTTACATAAAATGCATAATTATTTTTTTAAAACAATGTACATAATTATTTTAGGTAAATTTAAGTGTGAAACATTTGTAGCATAAACCTTAGAATAATAGAAAATAAAATTCGGAGTTCAAAGTGAGTTCGAAAATGGAATCAATCAAACATTCTTTAAAATAAAAAATTAACACAGGCTTTAAAATAAAAAATCTATATAAAACATTAAAGCGGAAGAAGGTTACAGTTCTTCGATACGTGTGTGCTTTGGGGTTAATATCGAGTTCGGGCCTCCAGTTTTTTAATTTGTTGCGGTCTGTACCCTGTTGTCTGTCGGTTTAAATTTGTATTTCCATGCGTATGTGGACACGTGAGCAATGGAATGATTGTGCTGCCGCCTTCCTATATGTACTGCAGATGCATTTAAGTCCGTTGTCTTTTCCTTTTTCCAATCATATCCCACGTATTAAAATGGCTGTTTCTGTTTTTTTTTTTAAATCTTTTTGGGCGAATTCTGGTGTACACCTATTATGATAATAGATGCCGTTAGTTGAGAGTTTTAAAAATATTAATTAGGTAGAGTTAAGATTTGTTAAGATAATAATTTGATAATTTTTTAAATTTTAAATTTCTTTTATTTATGGCAATCAAGGTGTCAAAGGTCAACAAATCAAACAGAATAATTCAATAAAAGCAGTTCCTTCGCTTCGCTCTCCAGAAATCGTTGATGAGAAATGTACAAATCAAGAAGGTGTTTCTTATTTATGGCATCCAATCGCAAGCGTTTCTTATCTATGGCATCCAATTGACTGCGGGAATGGTGTTTCTGACAAGCTCACTCACCGGCGGGATCTGCATGACGGCGCTGTTGGGGATGAATGTGTTGGGTGGAGTAATCGTGTACGGTGACAACTTCGGCAGCGTGAAGGTCGTCTCCACTGTGCTGTGCATTTAGGGGTTTTCGTCGTACGTCTACGGAATGTGTGTAAAGATGAAGAGAGAAAAGGCAGCAGCCGGTGGTGGTGCCTCGACGACGGAGTCCGAGATGGTTGAGATAATTGTGGCTCCCCCGTCGCCTGAATTCGCTGATGACCGGAAGTGGTTTGTTGCTTTATCTCCAAAATTCGTTTTGCATTCTCCATTGTTCTCTGTTTTTCACTCTATTGTTATTGTATCGGGTTTAAGAGGGGAGCCAATACTATTTAGAGGATATGCTACTGGATTTGAACAAGTTTCCAACTGTGATTGATTTTCCGTATCTAAGGTTAGTGTTCTAAGTTTTCTGGGCAGTTTAATACATATTCTATACAGTTTAATACATTTCATTTCCAGTTTAACACATCCCACACAGATTAATACTATTCACTTACAGTTTAATACATATCCTACACAATTTAATACATATCCCACACAGTTTAATACAATTCACTTACAATGTCATTTTCTTGTGTAATAATTTGCCGCACAGATTAATACATTTGACTTCCGGTTTAATTTATTTCACATATAGTCTAATACATAACCTAAAGAATTTAATACAATTCACTTTCAATTTATTACGTTATGCACACACATGTAGTTTAATACAAAACACATATAGTCTAATACAACACACACACACACACACACACACACATTATGTTTTTTACAAACCCAAAATCATACAAATAAAATCCATAAAATATATTTGTATTTTTTATAAACCCAAAATCCTACAAACGAAACTCAAAAGCATACATACATATTTGTATTTTTTACAAACTCAGAATCATACAAATAAAATCTAGGAGCATATATAAATGAAACTAAATTTTTTATATGTTAAATTGACAACCAATTGTATGAAACTGATATTTGAATGTATGCCACTATCAGAATATATTTCATTATGCAAAAAAAAAAAAAATAATGAATAAACTTGTTTTTAAATTATTTGCATATTTATCATATTATATTTATTTGTTCCATTAGTATTATCTTTTCAAATGAATTCAAATTTAAAACTTTCCATAGTTAAAAATTTGAATAAGTTTAATATATTCCATAATTATCCTAATTAAATATGACTTATCCTAATAAATAAAAGTTACTATTTATACTTAAAACTAACAGAAACTTAATGGTGTTAAGTAAGCGCTTGTACACCTAGGTAAATAGTCTCAAGGCTCATCTTTTTGTTTTCCCCCTTTATTGGTGTTAGTCCTATGGAATAGGAACTTGTATTTATGGTAGTATTCCATTATTGTGGTGGATGTCTGCGTTGCGATGGATGTTGTTGTTTTCGGGGATAAATTGATTTTCAAAAGGTATTTATTGGGTCAATTCAGGTAAATTCATTGCTAAGTTCAGCTCTGTACAGGTGAGGTTTTTATATTAAACATTTATATATATGTAAATCAAGGAAGGGAAATTATTGGACCCACTAAATTATCATGTATCAAAATTTGCAATTAATGAATACTTGTTACTATGGATAAATTGCATGGTTAGACTCTATTATTCTAGTTTTAACCTCAATCTCCAACTTATACTTTTTAACTCTCTAATTTTAGTTAAACATTTCATTTTAAATTTTTAGATGACGGAATTCGTTAGTTTAAACAGAAAATGCTACATCAGCATAAAATTGTAGGGTAAAATTTTGATTTTAATCTCTGAAAACATTTCCCTTTAACAAAGAATTCCTAAAACATTGAAATCTAACAAAAAACTCCCTTGCTCATCTCCACCTCCTCTCAGCCTTCCTAGATTCAGACTTGCAGGAATCGAGAAATCACAATTCGAATGGTGCTTCGAATGAATTAATTGGTGCTTTGAACAAGTCAATGAATAAATTGGTGCTTTGAACAAACCAACTAATGCTTGAACGAATCAACAAATTAATTGATGCTTCGAACGATGGACCTCGAGATGGCGATAGAGGTCGTGGCGGAGTGGAGGCGCTTAGAATGGTGGCGATGGGCAGGCGCGGAGCAATGGCGCTTCAAACGGTGGCAACTGTTGAAATCGCAAATCACCGGATGAAATCAACGGCTGAAATCACAAATCGTAACGGTTGAAATCGCCGGGCTAGCACGATTCGGAGCGAGAGTGCAGATCTCCGATGGACGAACGACGATGACACTTCTTCGAATCAAACGATGGTGCTCTTCTAATGTCCATCCCTTCGTTTCAATTCTCCGACGAAATCATTGCCGAATCATCCCAGACGCCCCAACTTATCTTCCTCTCCGCTGCCATCATTTCCCATCGCCATCGTGATTAGGTTTCGGTGAGTCAGCACACTACCGTCACTCCATTCGTCCCCGACGGGTATAGATCACTGTCAAGTCACTTGGAGTCACTTCGATTCTCTCATCAAGGGAGTTTTGATTTCCTTCTGTAGGCTGAGTCAAGGAACGAATGAGCTCGGACGAGTTGGGGAGGACGGTGGTGGCATTGATAATTAAGGTAGGTGTTGGACCTGTTCTTGGTGACCGCCGAGGAGGCGGTGGAGCGGAGGAGGGAGAAGCAGTTGTGGGAGAGGCTGAGATGAGAAATGGAGGTTTTTGTTAGATTTTAATGTTTTAGGAATTCTTTGTTAAAGGGAAATGTTTTCAGGGATTAAAGTCAAACTTTCCCCCTGCAATTCTATGTTGATTTGGCATTTTCTGTTTAAACTAACGAGTTCCGCCACTTAAAGATCCAAAATGAAATATTTAATCAAGGTTAGAGAAACAAAAAGTGCAAATTGAAAGTTGGGTTAAAACTTGAATAACAATTAAAGGTTAAAAGTCTAATCGTGCAATTTAACCGTAGTAGCAAGCATTCATTAATTGCGAATTTTGATACATAATAATTTAGTGGGTTGAATAATTTCTCCTCTTTGATTTACATATATATAAATGTTTAATATGAAAGGCCCACCTGTACGGGCAATTCTCGGATTAGCCCCGGCGGACGTACGCTAGGGATGAACACCCAATTCGTTTTAACTTTAGTCAATTGACTACAAAATGACTTTTTCTTATTTTTACATCTTTTTTACTTGAAACTAATTTTAATTAAAAGCCAATATTATGTAGCTACAATAATCAATTGAAAATATAATTTTTATAATCTTATTAAATTTTTATGAATTTTTCTAGTTTCAAGTCTTAAAAAAGAAAAATTCATAAAAATTTAACAACATCCTAAAAATTTACTTTCAAATTGATTATTGCATATATATAACATTGACTTTCAAATGAAATTGGTTTCACGTAAAAAAGATGAAAAAGTTTTAAAAAGTTAGTTGACTTTAGACGAAACGAATTGGCCCGAAATGCATAATGTCCGCATATTTTTTTTTAATTTATAAAAATTTAATTTTTTTAATTTCACATTTAATTAAAAAATAATTATAATTTTTTCTAAAAATATTTTTGCAAAAAATTTATTCTACCCTGATTAAATAATTCTTTTCTTTTTTGTTCTCTCCTCCCCTCTCTCTCCCATTTTCTTGTTTGTTTTTTTGTTTCACAAGCTAAGGAAAATGATGTTTTAATTAGAAATTGAAGCACAATTGATTTCATATTTTACAGTAATCATGATATTTTGAATTTAAAATTAATAAGAAGATAATCACACCATTTTAGTCTTAGACACTAGACTGATAAATTTATACATTAATATAACATAGTTAGACACCAAGAAAGCAGTCATAGACACCAGAACAGTAGTCTTAGACATTAGAGGAATATATTTATACACTAATATTACATAATTAGACACCATGAAAGCATTACTAGATATTAGTACAACAGTTTTAGATACTAGAATAGTAGTACTAGATATTAAGATGGTAGCACTGTACACTACACTAACTAATTTATGCATCAATGTAACATAAGTATATATCAGCAAAGCGGTACTAGACATCAGAATAATAATTATAGACACTAGAACAAACAGTTTTAGATACTACGTCACCCAATATATGACACCAATTTCATATACACTGCGCACTAAATTATAATGATACTAGCATTTTTATGTGAAAATGGAAATTTTTTTCTCTACAAAAATAACTAAAATTTTAAAAATTATTTATTCCATGATTATAGAAATTATCTAAATTGGCAACTCCCTCCTTTAATAATAACTGCCATATCTACCCCATAATTACATATGTTTATTTAAAATGATAACTTATCATATCTTAATAATAACTATTTAATACCGTTAATTTTATTGTTAGTGGTATACGTACATTATGGTGAACATTGTCATGTTTTTATCTGTACACGGCTGAACTTAGCAATGACTTTATATGATTGACCCAATAAATATCTTTGAAAAATCAAATTATCCCGAAGATTTCATGAACACAACTACGTCCATCGCAACGCAAACATCCACCACAATAATGGAATACTACCATAAATATAGGTTCCTGTTCCATAGGATTAACACCAATAAAGGGAGAAAACAAAAAGATTAAAAAAAAAAAACAGAAACAACCATTTTAATACGTGGGATATGATTGGCAAAAGCAAAAGGCCACGGACTTAAATGCATCTGCAGTACATGTAAGCAGGCGGCAGCACAATCATTCCATTGCTCACGTGTCCACATACGCATGGAAATACAAATTTAAACTGACAGAGAACAGGGTAGAGAACGCAACAACTGCAAAAACTGGAGGCCCGAACTCGATATTAACCCCAAAGCAAACACGTATCAAAGAACTGTAACCCTCTTCCGCTTTAATGTTTTATATAGATTTTTTATTTTAAAGCCTGTGTTAATTTTTTATTTTAAAGCATGTTTGATTGATTCCATTTTCGAACTCCCTTTGAACTCCGGATTTTATTTTCTATTATTGTAAGGTTTATGCTACAAATGTTTCACGCTTAAATTTACCTAAAATAATTATGTACATTGTTCTTTCAAAAAATTATGTACATTGTTTTAAAAAAATAATTTTGCATTTTATGTAAATTATGATAAGACCATTTTGGTCTCATTTTATCATTTATACTACTCCTTCTACTCCAAAATATATATTAGTCATTTTTCAGTGTCTGCAAATTAAAATTATAAATGTTGTGACACGAATATATTATTTATCATTTTCGAAAATTTCTAATTATAAATAAAAAAATTACTTTCCAGTCCTTCTAAAAATTCAAAAACTATTGAACTAATTTTGGGTTAAAAAAACCATAAGTATTCCGAATAATACACATCTTAGAAGCAAATTTCAAGCAACTCGAAAGTTTCAATAAATTTAGTTCAGGTTTTCATGTTTCTTTTCTGCTACTTAATAGCACATTCACATATATAAGCTACTTAAAAGAGAATGTTAAAATTTAGAAGAAGTTATATAAAATATGTAAAGGTGATAAACATTTTAGGACACAAAAAATAGGAAAAGTGGCAAATATTTTAGGACAGTGGGTGTATGAATTTTATTTCTGTTTTATTAGATTTTTTCATTATGTTATTTATATTTATTTATTTATTTTTACATTTTAGTGGTTTGTTCAACGTTTCCTATAATTACAATAACAAATATTCATAAGTTTTATCTAATGGGAATGATGCAAGAATATGCATAATTAAAGAAAAGTAGACAAAAACAGTGACCCACTTCATCGTGAGATAGGCTTTTCCTTTTCTTTTCCCCGTTAAAAATAAATGTGGCCACTGGTTCCATCATTGAGCTAAAAGAAGATGTTACAAATTTCTTACGTACCAGGATTACCTGAAAGAAAACAAAATAAAAGAACTTGCAGGAAAGCTAAAAGCATCATCATCGATGCTTCGGTTCTCATCTCATAAAAACTGAATTTGCAGGTAAGGTAAGGCGGAACCTAGCGTTGAAGCATGGGTAGCCAAAGCTCGGATCTGCGTCAGAGAAATATTGCAGGATGGAGGCAGAGCTTCCGTGAGCTCTGTTGTAGCAGCAGCAATACTAAACAAGCTGCTGAAGAGAGCATCAAGCAGCTGCAATCCGACGTCGATGGCCAGCAAAGCGAAGAGGCCCTACTACGGGGGACGCTGGCCAAGTGGCAGGCCTTGCTCGTTGACATCAAGAACGAGAGAGACGAACTGTCGGCAGAGCCGAAGAGGTGTTTTCAATGGAAGCACAACAAGCGCCTGCACCAGCTTGAAGGGGAGATGGCTAGAGTATTAGAGTTGGTAAAAAGAAGTGAGCAAGAGATTTTAAGTGCCACTGTCAATGACCGGGAAAGCATAAAGGCCCAATTACGGGGGTGGCTGGCCGAGTTGCAGGCCCTGCTCGTAGACATCAAGAACGAGAAAGACGAACTGCCGGCGCTGCCGAAGAGGCGTTTTCAATGGAAGCACAACAAGCGCCTACACCAGCTTGAAGGGGAGATGGCTAGAGTATCAGAGAGGAAGGATATGTTATCAGATTTTATACAAAAATTTGAGCAGCTTCCAAGAGGGTATCCATCGGCAAGTGCCACTGTCAATAATACCCAATCAGATGGTCTAGAGTTGCCTCCTGATGGCGTTTTCTGTATATCCAAGTCTGTGAAACGAGCTGCTTGTCAGATGTTGGTGGCCCTAGAGGATCAAGAGGTGCACTTGATTGGATTGGTTGGTGTCCGAGGAGTTGGCAAGACGACATTGGCGTCACGAAGTATTCGTTGGCGCCTCCAAAGTGATGGTGCATGGGAGAAACTTGCGACTTGGGAAGATGAGATAGTTGAAGCCTTGAACTGAATGGCGTGAATCAATTGGAGGTCCTCATACTCGAAAGCTGCTTCTTGGAATGCCTTGTGGATGCAACAAAATTGAAGGAAGTACAAGAACATATGGAAGGTTGTAGCATCGAGACAACAAACCAGATGAAACCAATCCTTGGATTCCCAAATCTAACCAACTTGGAGCTGCGGAACTTATATCGCATGTCTTGCCTGTGTAAGGGGGAAGCACATATAAGCCTTGAAAAGCTCAAGGTTATGGTTATAAACTCTCGTGAACTACATGAATATCTGTTTCCCACCTATGTTGTTGAAGGCCTAAACGAACTAGAAATCCTCCACATATTTGATTGTGACAAATTGAAGTCGATTTTCAAAGAAGACCCTGTTGTTAAGTCCCTGTGCTTGCCCAAGTTGATGGCCCTAAAGATAGAATCATGTTATAGACTGGAATATGTTTTCCCAGACTCCTCGGCCAAAGGTCTTCCACAGTTGAGAGAGCTTGAAATAAAGGGGTGCCATGATTTACGGCATGTCTTCATGTGTAATGGGGAGGCAAGTAACCTGCAAACTCATGCCTTTGTGCTCCCAGAGTTAAAGCGCTTGTGTTTTAACAATTTACCAGCTCTGAGGAGGATCGGAAAAGGAGCAGACATTTTAGAGGCACCTCTAGAAGAGTTAGACGTAACTTCATGTACTGAGCTAGAACCTTTCGTCATAGCCCTGAAGAAAGATGATCATGATCATCCAAGGTTAAAGGTATTTCTCATCATTCACTTTCCTTTTTTATATTTTCTTATATAGTCAGGTCCGTTGTTGTTCTAAATGTTTTGCAGGATTCGTTCAACATTAACTCAAATAAATTTTTTTTTAACCTTTTCTTTAATTCTTTTGTCCAGAGACTGGACTTAGAATTCTGTGGGAAACAGAACCTGGAAGAAGAAATTTACTCCGCTTTAAGAGAAAAGTCAGCAAGTTTGTCCCGTTTTATGGTGATAAGTTCTACTGAATTATTTGATCATGAAGGTGACCCTTATCTTTCAACCCTAAAGCATCTAAGACTGGGAGAAGGGCTTAAATTGACAGCTTTATGGAGGGGACATGGCCAGATCATCGGAATGCAAAATCTTGCTCACCTAGAACTCTACAGAGTCAATCTGAGATATGTCTTCACGCCGACAAGTGTTCGAAACATTCCCCAACTGAAGCATCTGAGAATAGATTCTTGTAATGAACTGGAGTACATAATTGAAGATGATCAACCTTACGGTTTAATAACAGCAGAAACTAGAACTCAATACCGTCCTACATACTTCCCTAACTTGGCTGAAATCAAAATCAAGAGTTGCAGGCAGTTAAAAAGTGTGTTCCCTTTCGGCCTTGTGCAGTTTCCAAAACTCAAGAGCTTCATAGTAGAATGCTCAGATTCTTTAACACAGATATTCACAGATCAGGAAGAACATACGGGTGTCAAATATCATCAGAGTTCAGAATTGGAATTCCCAATGCTAAGAAAATTGTCACTTGTTAAACTACCATCTCTCATTTGTTTTGCCCCGGTGGGTTATCATTGCATTTTCCCTTCTTTGAGCTCTCTGACAATTAAAGGATGCCCCAAAAACAACACCAGAATCATGCGTGATGACCTGAGCGGATGTTTCTATGGGAAAACAGAGGTACCCTCCCAAATCATTTTCCATTCATTTCCTTCGGTAAAAATACATGTACTAGCTAGTTCTTAAGACATATATTCTGGTTCTTCTCTTATTATAGATTAGCTAATAAATCAATTAAGTTAGCGAAAAATTGTAAGTAATACAATATTCTTGATAGATGATACTATTGTCTTCCCAAAATATATACATCTTAGTGGAACTCAATGCATTTAGAAATAAATAAAAAAAATTGTCAAAAAAAGATATATAGTAGGTGTTGGTACATGAATTTTACTAGTATTTAACACTATTGCATTTAAATATCGCATGTAATCAAAGACAATATAGTAATTAGAATCATTTGACTATTAATACATCCATGGCAGATAAGAAGATGTTATGAAAGATAAAATTGAAGACTTAAAACATGGACATAACTTTTCAAGTTTTAACCTTTATTGATCGGTTTCTTTATGTACACTAGGCAATGGCCCATTTGGCAGCATCTTCTTCAACCTCAGCGACGGACACAGCTCAACCATTAATTCCATTGCAATTCTCAGGGGAAGACTATGACATTTGGAGTGTAGAAATGGAGACATTTTTAAAGTCAAAAAATCTATGGAAGATCGTCGAAAAGCAAGTTTATAGTTCCCCATCAGATGAAGACAAGAAAAGAGATGCCCAAGCTCTGTCCATTATTCAAAACTCACTAACGAAGAAAGAGTTGCATCAGATGATTGTTGGAGCAGACTCTGCAACAAACGCATGGGACATTTTGAGAGAAAAGTATCAAGGAGACAGACAGTACACTAAAGAGGTGCATGCCTCATTACTACTACATAGAATTAATTAAATGTTAACCTTTCTAACTGTTTTCTTTACACCATTAATCAACCATTAGTTGACATTAGGAAAAAGACTACTTCACTTTTATATAAATAAAAAAAAATGATAATTTAAACTTTCAATAGTAACTAAGTAGATTGAATTAAAATGTATAATTATCATTATCATCATCATTATTATCATTATTATTACAATTATTATTATTATTTTCAAATCTCAAGATTAGTACACTTTGACAAAAGTTTAGGACCATATGTGTAATTGGCCCATTAATCATTAACATCCCAATGTTTTTTTTTGTTCTATCGGGGTCCCAAAATGGACAAAGGCAAGCTCGCCTCTCATCCGCTACGTCAATGTTCTTGATCGGCTAGAGGAGCTATTTGTAGATGAATCAGATGGTAATGAATAGCTCAAAATGGTGAAGTTTTTGATTACTGGTATTTCTTCAAATCTCTTCCTACTTTGAGGGGGTCAAAAGGGAAAAAATGGTGATGTTCTTAGTTACTGTTTTAAGTATGTTAAGATACTCCAAATTTAGGCACCATGGACTTGAACTCAGTTATTACTTTGCTTTATTATATTCTCTCTATAAAAAATTGCTTGGAAATTTCCTTATTTTTTGTAAATATTGAAAATGTTGTGCCACATAAACGATGTATATACTCTTGTTTTATTAAGATTACTTTTAACAAGTTCGCTAATTACAACAACATATCATTCTAGTTATTTTAAGAAATAACTGCCTAATTTTGCTTAAGATATCTGTTTTGCACGAAATTCACAAGTCTCAATTTCTAAGTGTGTGCACAACATTACTTATAAGCCTTTGAGCTGATTCATCTTACTCCCTCATTTCTCTTAATTTTGTTGTCCACAGATGAACAGGAAAGGTAGACCAAACTAGCTAGCTAATGTACTTGTTGTTATAGGTGCCCTGCAGTGTAAGTTTGAAATTCAATGAGCTTTTGTTGCTATTTGATTATGTGTTAAGGGCAATGTTTAAAGAATACCTTTCATCTGCCTTTCAGGAAGTAACAATCAGCTGTGAAGAGTTAATAAGCCTTCCCAATGTAATAATCCTACAGAATGATGGAATTTCTGTAATGTTATTTCACTAAGAAAAGTTGTCTTACTACTAAACTTTGTTAATTAAACTCGTTTATGACAATCTACCATGTAATAATGCTGTAGCAGCTGTCCCTAAGGCTCAGGTGTTGGTTTTAGACTACATATGCTTTTGTGTTGAAATATTGCTCTAGCTATATATGTGTGTGTGTGTGTGTGTGTGTGTGGTTTATAACTTAATTTGTACTACTTTTCTCAAACCTCTCATCAATTACAATATATATCCTCAAGCCTTTGAAATAACTCCTTTTACTTAAACTGGCTGAGTCAAGAGCATTTATTAATGTTATTTAGGGAGGATTGAAATGTAAGCTTTGTTATAGGTTGTGTGAAGCAACAAACTAATCAGGGAGAAGGGTAGATTGGATATGCAAGTCCTATTTTAAAGAGAATTTATATTGGATATGCAAGTCCAATTCTAAAGAGAATTTATCAATTTTGAAGCCTTTTCTAGATTCCACAAAATTCCTAGTATCTGATTACTACTAGCTTCATGTTCAGTGAGAAAGATATAGTTTTTAAAAACAGGGTTTCAATTCATATGAAATTTCAACCGATAACTACTAATATATAGTATAAAATAATCGCTAAAAACTTATCAGCACGTTCCTCCAAATACAACCTAAGATTAGTAAATCCCACAGTAATAGAGCTCAGAATCTAGACAAAATTTCAGGTGATTAACTAGTGAACTGCAGAACATGGAATGATTGGCAATATATAGATAGAGCCAAATTGAAGGTGGGTTGTTATCTATGAGACAAGATCAGTGGGAGGATGTAGGTTTGTCCTGCAGAACTTGCATCGATCATTGTTACTAAGCACAAAAGAGACACAATAAGGCAAAATGGGCAAATAAACCACTGATCTTTTTGCCTCAGTGTATATCACCCACCGTTATTTTTTTACAGTTAAATCGCCAACTAAAGTTCGTGATTGAGCTGATATTAGCCACTGATGTAACGTCTGTCCAGCTGTATGATGATGTGGCAAATTTTGATGATGTGGCGACATATGTGGCCATATATGTGGCAAGCTTGTGTACAAGAAAAAAGGAAAAGCTTTTAATTTTACTCCCAAAATTTTATCTAATACTACAAATATCCTCCAAAGTTTATTCCCAAATGACAATCTCGACAGAATCAAACACCATCAGCGGCAGCCCCTCCGACAGCGAACTACTAGAGAAGTTGTACCTAAATGACAGACTTTGCCCAAACCATTGAACATATCGTTGACAAGGACTAGATTCGAGATCAAAAGATCCTCATCATCATCCTCGCTTTCCACATCCATTGTCTCCTCCTCCGCGACCATTTCCTCCGTTTCTTCATTCACTCGGCTATCCTTAACCTCCGTGTATTGCATCGACGCCTCTCCAGTTGCTACCGTGGAGCTAGTAGCGAAGGCAGGGAAGAGTAGGAACCCTCCATGGTTTTCGCTACCAAACTAGGACCGGGTGAGGTCGTACGCTATCGACGGTGTCAAAGGAGATTACTTCGATTATAGAGGGAGAAGTAGGGAAAGGTCCAGAATGTAGAGGCGACCATTGCCAAGAATGTCGAAGTTCTGGGCGGTGGCGATGACGAGACGGGACTAGTAGAAAGGGGATGGTTTTTTAGGCATAATTTCTAGTTTAGGGGCATATGTGCATGAATTAAATAGTTTGAGAATAGATATTGTAATTTACCTAGAAGAATAATAATTATGTGGCATTAACAAAATGGAATATTCCCTCCGTAAAGTTGCATAAGTAGCTAATTTGCCCAATTTTCAAAACAGTAGTTATTAGATTTTACCCGATCGCAAAATTTAGTAGGCGATTTAACTGTAAAAAAAATAATGATGGGTGATATACGCTGAGGCGAAAAAATCAATGATTTATTTGCTATTTTTGCAATAATCGACTATTTTGGAGTTTGGGCCATAATCAATAGGCCAAAGTTATACTAGAAGCCCCTGAACTTTCCCAACTCATACGAGTTGGTCTTCCAATTTTAACTCGGTCCACGAAAGCCCTTCAACTTTGCAACTTTGTACATTTTAGTCCAACTCATTGATTTAACTTCTTTTTTTAACGACTTAAATACATCAAGAGCTATCAAACTTTGACAACTCATATAAGTTGGTCATCAAATTGGAACTTGGATTGCACTAGGCTCTAAATTTTACAATAAATAATAAAGATCATTAAAATTAATGAAAATTCATTATAAATTAGTTAAAATTTATTTTTTAGGTTGAGTAAAAAAAATTTATTAAAATTAATTAATTAATAAAAAATATTTTTCATGTGCTTATAAGGTAAATATAGACTTAGCTATAAAATGATATTGGTCCTAGATAAAAAATAAAAATAAAAACAAAAAAAAATAATGTATTATCTATAATGAGAAAGTAACACAATACAAAAAATATGGAACAAAAATTTGTGACAAAGTTTGACCAATAACCAACTTTTATTCCATCCACATAATGATATACCTAGAAAAAAGCAAATGACCACCTATAGTATAAAATGTATTTTTTTATTTTTACTTCTATTTAATTTTACTTTGCTTTAATTTATAATAATATTTAGAGATTCTTAGATCCACCCACTACATCTCTACCCTCTTTAACACTATTGACTTGTAATTCATTTATAATAATTTATCTTTTTCTAAAATATATTTATTTTATTTTTAATATATATTTATCCAAGTCTAATTTATATTTGTCTAATTATTAAATGTATTAATTATTTCTGTAATTCTGAGATATATTTGTCTAATTTTAATATATATTTATCTATTTTTGAAATGTATTATTTTTTTTATTTTGAGAGTGTTAACTTAACACTCTTTCATTATAACTTGTCTACTTCTAAAATACATTTTTACCCTAATCGTAATATATAGTTTATTTAATTCTAATATATACTTTTCTAATTCTGAAATGAATTCGTTTGATTTATTTATAATATATACCTGAATAATTTTTTTAAAAAATAATTAAATTCTAATGAATTTTGTTTCTTAGGTAGTCTATGGTAAGAAAACTTAATAATTTTTTTTTTTACTTTTTACCAAAACAAAAATTAAGAATACTTTTTAGATTTCTTGACCTGTAGAGGTTTTTTTAACACAATTCTGAGATGATATATAATCATTATACATAAAAATTAAACACGCATTAGTTAAAACCTACAAAGACTTACTAGTAATTCCATCCGTTAAAGGAAAAGGGAAAAATGTCTCAAGCATCATCTGTTTTTTTTTTAGCCGGAACAGTATATGCTTTCCCTCCTGCCACAGTCAACCTAGAAAATTAATTTCCAAGAAGCTTTTGATCAGTGTGTGTGTGTGTATTCTTTATATTTAAAAATGTCAAGTTACAAATTAAAAAGAAAAAGAAAACAAAACGGAAAAGGTAGTTTTTAAATTATAGACTTATATCTAATTCGACATACTAATCTATCTATAATTCTCCTATATATAACCTATAATTTAGTAAATAAATTGACTAATTTACCCTTTGACTAAAACTCACCATTACCCTTGAAACCATACTTCTGTCACCGCTTTTGCCATTGTTGTGCTTGCCTCCTTCTTTGATGAACCGTAACCACCTCCGGATATTGCAATCATCATCCGCTTTCAGATCTCGCAGTCGCTTGCCTCCAAATCTCCTCGTCACTTGCTACCCCTTGCCTCTGGATCTCATTACTGATTGCATCCGGATCTCTCACCGTTGATCACCTCCAGATCTTGGTGTAGTTGCTTACTGGATCGCATCGATCATTACCTCCAGGTTGTGTCTTTATTGCTTCCAAACCACAAAAGAGTCTGCAATAAAATGTAAATGTGCATAATATAATATGTGGAAGTATCTGTAAAGTAATATAAAAATAATTTATTATCATATGAAATTAAAAATGTCTAAAGCTATATCAATAAGTATTTAATTGAATATTAAAAAATATCTAAATAAATATGTAAAAATTTGTGAATAAAAAAAATGATAGAATCAACTTATGAACAATTTGTTGTTTTAAAAAAATAACTGTTTGCAAAAATAAAAAAATGTCTGAACCAATAATGAAAAATTGTCTAATTGAATATTGAAAAATGGCTAAAGAAACATGTAAAAGTGTCTGACTAAATAACTTATGAAAAAATAAGTGTTCAACTAAATGTGTAAAAGTGTTCAAATAAAAAAGTAAAAGTATCTAAATAATTAAAGAAATGTTCAAATAAAGGTATATGGTTCAATAAATAAACAAATGTCTAAATAAAAATTTAAAAATGTCTAAAGTGCAATACAAAAGTGTCTAAAGAATAACTAACAAAAAATTTTTTCATTTTAGAAAACAAATCAGTCTTTGCCGATCTCTCATCTGCCTTTTTTCCCTTTCATCTATCATCTCTTCCATGCCACCCTCCACAGCCGCAACCCTCCCTCTACAGCCCCCTGCCCTGCAGCCCGCCCTTCCTTCATACCCGTCCGCCTCACCCTTCTACCTCTTCAGCCTTCTCTTATCGCTCGCCTTGTGGCTCGTGTAAAGGCTCTCCTAGTATTTCCTCTACATAAAATGTTGAGGTAAGTGTTTCCCAAGTGTGACGGCTCTCCTAGTCGATTAATCAAGTAAGTGTTTGTTAAATTTAAGTACCTCAAGTTAGCGCCTTGTTAAGCAAGTAAAATAAGCTTAATTAAGTTAAGTGAGTTCCTAAGTGTGATTTGGCATAGTTAAGTCAAGACCATTAGTTATTCTAGCTTTTAGAATCATCCTAGTAAGCTTTGACAACTTGTGGCACTAAGTGTGTTTTTGGGCCATTTGAATCTTAAGTGGCTAAAGTGTTCAAGAAAATTAAGTTTGGGAAGCTTTTAGTATCCTTTAGAACAAATAAAAGTGGTTTTGAGTGAGGGTTTGGTGAGCTATTTGAAGCTTTTGAAAGCTAGTGGACTTAGGTGCAAGGAGAAGGAAAAGTTGACTTGTTTACATATATGCAAGTCTTCTTCTTCCTTAGTCATTTGCAACTAACTCCAAAATTTTCGTGGCTCCACTTCCTCTCCCAAAATCACAGCCCAAGCTTCATTTTCTTGCAAGATTTCATCAAATTAAAGGGTGCCTAAGGTGTTAGAAGGATCACCAAGCTTGTTTGTGGTGTTCTAGCTCAAGTTTGCTCTGTGGAAGCTTGTTTTGGATCCAATTTTCGTGGGTAAGCTTCTTGAGTTCATTTGGATTGGTTCTAGGTTGTTTTAAGAGCTAGAAATGGTCTTGGTTTGGTTGGTTTGGGTGCCAAATTGCTTTGATTTTAGACTTGGAACTCAAGGAAGCTTGTGGAGCTAGGAAAGCTTATGTTGCATTGCTTGCTTGTGTGGCTAAATTGAGGTAAGGGTTTAAGTAATCAAGCTCAAATAATGCATGGTTTTGTAGTCTTGTGTGTGGGGATGAATTAGGAACAAGACCCATTAAGTTTGGATTAGAAACGAGAGAGTTTGAGTAGTTTATGTGCAAGAGCGACACGGACGCACAAACCCAGAAAAATCAAGTTGGCGACGCGTCGCCAATTCGTCCGTGAATTGGCGCCGCGGCGCCAGGATGCGAAAATGTCACAGAGCGTAATATACTGTGGCGCCGCGTCGCCAGAAGCAATTGCTCCTTGGCGCCGCGTCGCCAAGTGTGATTTTGGCCTCATTTTCCGGCCATCCTAAGGTTAACTTAGGCTCTCGGTTTCTATTCCTAGGTTATCCTAAGAGGTTCCATAGCCTCGGTTGGGTCTAGAATTCATTCCTAGAGCGGGAATTTTGCATTATTTAGGAGGTAGTTAAGTTGTGTGGTTAAGTAAAAGTGTGTGACTTGGTGGCTAAGTAATTCAAGTGTGCTTAAGCTTTTGAATGAGCACTAAGGGGATTAAGAGGGGTTTTTAGACTCTTTATTGGCCGTATAGAGTATCAATTACATATGGTCAATAGAGAGAAAAACCTAAGTCGATCCCAACCGAACCATTTGGTTTGGTAGGCAAGCCACTAGTAGTGTTTGAGTTAAACCTTGAGGGTTTGACTAGTTTAACCACATAGGATAACTACCCTGCACAATAATTTAAGGGAAGAGACGGGTAAGAAGTGAGTAGGTGGAAACTTACTCTAAGTAGCTCATCAAGGCGGGTAAGGTTGAGTAAGCAAGGTCTTACTCTAAGGTGCCCGTAAGTGGACTTCAAGGGGTTAATTAAGTGCTAGCAAGGATACGAGGGCCAGTATCCAAGTACCCCAGTCGTAAGAGCTCACGACAAGTCCAACACCTACGGGTGTAAGGAAGTCCTAAGCGCATTGCATGTGCATAATTCATTCATTCATCCATCCATCCCATCATTTGCATTATTGTTGTTTATTTACTTGCTTTTGGTTGTGTGTTGTTTGCTTGTTTGTTGATTTGTTTTGTATGCATTATTTATATGCTTGTTGTGCCTTGTTTGCCTGCATTATGTTTTTCCTGCAGGTGCTAATCCCTTACTGAGTACTTCGGAGTACTCACCCCTTAAGTGTTGTGCAGGTTTAAGCACTTTTGTCTGGGCTTAACAGTTGGTAAGGGGCACTGTTAAAGCTAAGTTCTTTTAGTTTCAAAGGTATTCTCTAAGTAGGAAACTTCATGTTTTCTAAGTTACTTACAGCATAAGTAAGTACTGACCAAAGTGTTTGCCTTACAGAGAGGCTAAGTGAGCACAAGGATAGTGTGGCTCATCACTTGAAGCTTTCTTGCTTGGGTGAAGAGCTAAGGACGGATCTTAGTAGTTAGTAGTCATAAGATATTTCTTTGATATGTATGGTAATTTCATACATAGATTGCCTATACTAATGACCATTGGTGTGTATAACACTATAGTTACTTTTGGGTGCATATAAGTTGGAAGATGTATGCACGCAGTTGTTACTTGAAGTTAAAGCAACTAAAGATTTATGTCTTGGCTTATTTGATTTATGTTTTCATTAATTGCCGCGGCACTGTTTTCGATGAAGTTTTAATTTAATTATTATTGCATAGCCAGGACAACGCATGCATATTTTTATGCAGGGTAGGCTAAGAAACTAGTTGTACGAAATGATTTAAAGTATTTTTACAAGTAATAACTAGCCAACTGTAACTTAAGTGGGATCATAGTTCCCTAGAGCCTACCAGTGTTAGTAATTCAGGGCACTGGGGCCCTGTTCCGCCACAGCTCGTCTCGTTGTCATCACATTCCTCCCTTCAGATCTCGTTGTCTCGTCTTGAATCACACCACCTAGTTTCGAATCGGGCTGTCTCGCCTCGGATCAAAGTCACCTCACCTCAGATCGCTGATTCTTGTCACGAATCGTCCACTTAAATCTCCATCCTTTGCCTCCTCCAGTCGCCATCCTGGCTTTGCCTCCTCCGATCGCCATTCCAGGATTCATCTAGCTCTGGTTGCCACTCCAGCTTCGTCTCTATTTAATGGGAGTCAGATTTGTGGTAGTTCTTAGTAAAGGAGGAGGTGGTTGTGGTGGTAGTGTCATCTTCAAGGGGTGGTTGTTGGTGCTCCATTTCCTCTGGGAATCGTACCCCATAGGGTTTAGAGTATCCTCTTGTAAGAAATTTTTCACAATAATAAGAGGTAAAAATGTAAAATTAATGTTATGTCTAATTAGACATATGTGCATTATATGCATTGTAGACAAAAGGGGCTAGTGATTTCTATTTTGCTATAAGAAGAGATCACAAACGAGCTTGCAAGATTTTGTTTTAACTTCTCCCCGTCATCACTTAGGGGCAGCAAGGAGTTGGATATATACGGCTCCCATCTACAGAACCAAGAATATCAAGGTAAGGTTATTGTAGTTTAGAATTATTAGTGTACTTGAATTCAGAATTATTGATTTGAATATACTTACGAGTAATTTTGATGAATTTTTCATAAGTTTGAGAAGTGACCGGAGATTTGTGGATGATAGAGGTGATTTTCTATCAAATTTGACAACAACGTTTATTAGATTTCTTGAGACCTTTTCTGACATTTTTAATGGCTCTTCAACATCTTTTTGGCCCCCAAATTATTATAAAAATATGGAGAAACACTTTGGGAAGTACTTTTGGCTATTAGAAGTAAGAATCCACCATCTAGATCAAACCAAGTGTGCTTAATTTGAGATTTGTCAAGAGAGATGGTGCTTTCTCTTGTATATCTAGCAAAAGTGCTATTATTTGAGCTTGTAACATTGTAAACATTATTTGGTAAGATTGAGTTAGTGAGATTTCTAGTTAGTCTCTAGGAAAACTAGTGAGGTAAAAGGTGTTGGTAAGGTTTTTAGTTAGTCTCTAGGAAAACCAGCGAGTGTTGGTGATAGAGGAAGCTACCAAAAGAGTGTGTGCTATTGTGTATTCTTGATATTCAAAATGGAAAGGAAAACTCTCAAATGGTGAACTTGAGGAGAGGAATAGGGTTTCAAGATGAGAGACCAAACCTCTAAAAAAATTCTTGTGTGTAAACTTCTTTCCTTCTACTTGCTTGATCATCGATTGGTGATTTATCTTTCTTCATTGGTTGAAGTTGTTTATTTTCAAAAACCATTCAAAGTAAGCTTTCAAAGCAAAATTTAGGACATTGTGGTAGTTATTTTTTGATTAACATAGGTTTATTTGAGCCCCTTAAATTGCATTTTGATTTAAGTGTTTAAAAACTCATTTTTGGTAATTTTTGTCATTTAACCAATTCACCCCCCTCTTGGTTGCACTTGGGATAACAATTGGTATCAGACCTAATGGCTGTGTTTTGAAAAAATCTAGCAATTTTTAAACCTCAAGATCCATGGCAACCACTAGTATGCATCTTGAGGGGCAAAACTCATCTAAGCCACCTTTGTTTGACTTTACAAACTTTAATTGGTGAAAAACTAGAATGGGGGTTCATATCTAAGTAATGGATCATACTCTTTGGAGGATCATTAAGGATGTCCCTAGAATTCATACAAAAATGGTTAATGGGAATCAAGTGCCAAAAGATCGAATGGAATATGAACCGGAGGATGATCTCAAATGAACTATGAATGAAAGGCCAATGAATATTATTTATTGTGCATTAACCCCTAATGTATTTAATTTAGATTCTTCTCGTGGAAATGCTAGAGATATATGGAATAAGCTATTAGTGACTTATAAGGGAACCACACAACTAAGAGATAGTAAGATTGTGGCAACGTCAGGTTTTCGGGAGTCGCCACCAATCTGTTTACCTAGGTCGATTAGACACCTTAAAATTGGTCTGCGAGAGTTCGGGGGTTCGGGAGTACGGTTACGCTAAAACAACTTTGTTATAGCGCCCAAAATTGGCACCTTAGTTGATTTTAATTTTGTTTCGCTTTGCTTTTAAATAATTTTCAGTTAATTTTCAAAATTAGAAATTTTAACTGAATTATGTGGAAATGTGGATTTTTAAGTTAATTTATATAGAATTTTATACTTCCGAACCATGGACTCTACCGAGTCATTTGGACACGGAAGATTTGATTCCAAACCATGGACTCTGCCGAGTCATTTGGACACGGAATTTGGTGAAATTTTAAACAATTTTATCCATATTGTGAATATGGATTTTTATCTTTATATTTATTTAATTTATTTAGTTAAAAAAAAGGTTGATATTTTCCAAACCGTAGATCCTGACGGATCATCCGGATATGGAAGTTAATTTAATGTTAATTAATTATTTAATTCTTATTTATTATAGAATTAATTCTTAGTTTAACTTATAAGTCTTTTTTATTAAATTTGTTAATGATTTTAAAAATCTTTCTTTTTTATATCTTATTATTCTTTTCTTTCTTTTCTTTATCTTTTTGATTTTTATCTTTCTCTTATCTTTCTTTTCTTTTTCTTATCTGATTTTTCTTGTTTAATGAAGGATATTTATTATTTAAAGAATTACTCAATTTATAAAAGAATAAAAAAAATTAATTAATTTTTTATTTAATAAGAAGTTAATTTAAAGGAATCAAAGAGTTTAAAAATAAAAATCTTTGATCATGGTACGGGGCGTTGTTACTCAGCCAGACCCTCTTCACCAGGTGAAGCAGCTCAAAAGCGGGCACGAGACAGTTTCCAGCCAATATACCATGAACTAAAAAAAAAAAATTTTTGACTTAACAACATGGTTCAGATTTATTTTACATATATATTTTTTTATGGCTAATTTCTTTAAATGAAATGAGTTTAACCATAAAATAAAGAAAAATTAAATAACAATAAATAAAGTGGAGGTTTTCTTCTTTTTTATTTATTTATTTTGAACATCCATTTAAGAAAATAAATGGTGCATAAATTAAATAACACATGCAAATAGATAATGGGAAAACACATAAAGTAAACAAAAGAATATCAAAAGATGATATATAAATAAATAAAGTGGGGCTTTTTTTGGCCATCCACTTTTTTTTAAAGAAATGAATAGGAGGGATAACCTTCCATTATAATAATAATAATAATAATAATAATTATTATTATTATGTTTAATTATGCCTAAGCTTAATGTTAATTTCTAAACGAATTTATGCCTTTAATTTGCTGAACAAAACAAATCCATAAAAGGAAATAAATGCCAATAAACCAATGGCCATATTACAAATTAGAAAACATAGGATCTCAATTAGACAAATCAAATAAATGCAGGGGTAAAAATTAAAATTATGCTGAAATTATGGACTTTCATAACTGGGTCAATAACGAGCCGATTTGCGATCCGGGTTTCATTATTTGATTTTTAATTTTTTCTTTTTGTTTGCTTTAAATAATATCAATTAATATCCAAACCATGGATTCTAACCGAATCATCTGGATATGGATTTTTGATTTACTAGTTCTAAATTCATTCTTGAATTTTCATTAAAATCTGCTCAGAATTAAATCTCGTAAATATGACCCCTTTTTTTTTTATACGTTATGTAAACATGAGTTTTAAATTTATGCTAACTATTAAAATTAAAATCAAATAAATAGGTAAAAATCTGACCTAACCTAAAATTGCAATTTTATGTAATATTGATCACAGACTAATTCATGATTCTCGAAATAATAAACCAACAACAAAAAAAAAATAAAAACATAAAACAATACTGTCAGTGATGAATATGCAAAACAAGAGAACATTAATGACTTAAATGAATAAAAACAAAGAGAATCAAGGGCTAAATGAGAATTTTACCCAAAAATTTGATTGAGTCAAGAAACAAACGCGAGTCGCGACTGGCGGGCCTTCTTCTCCGGCGTATAATCATTCTCGACAGTGAAGAATTTCCTGACATACTCGACGCTCTTGTTCTCGATCCTCTTGGCGATCGTTTGGTTGAGCAGCTCGAGAAGGTCCTTGATTTTGAGGTAGTTGGCGGTGCACGATTGGATTTTTTTGCTATTTAATTTAATTTAATTTTTAATTTTTATTTTTTAGATAATTTCAATTAATATCCAAGCCATGGATTCTAACCGAATCATCTGGACATGGATAGATGATCCATCTTAGGACGGATTTCTAATAAATTTAAATATTAATTAACCAATAATTTGATACAGATTAATATATTACAAAAATAAAAATTAAACTATTCTAAAATCCAAAAAATATACATGAATATACATATCAAATCAAAATCCTATATTATTTTCCATGTCGATTCAATGATCAAATTTTAATGAAAGGGAAAGCCAATAATAACAAATAAAAACAAAGAAAAGAACATACAATAAAAAGGCTGCTGTCAGTGACTAATCTGCAAGATAAAATATGTTAGTGACTTAAATGAATAAAAAAAGAAAGCTAAGGATTAAACAATGATTTTACCCAAAAAAAAAAATCAAAAGTTTGACTTGGTGAATAGTTTAAAAACGAAACGCGTCTTCTTCGCAGCAGAGGAGCACAGCAGCAGGGGATGCGAGGCGCGATGGATTCGACGACTACACGGCGTGGAGGGGGCGCGGCCAGCAGGGGATGGACCAGGCATGGAGGGGCTCGGAGCGAGCACGGCAACAGGGGCGAACGGAGGGGCTGGGAGTCAGTGGTGGCATCGGCTGGAGTGGAGGCGTGCGGAAGCGTCGGGCAGCAGGGAGGCGACCAAGGGAGACGCGGCGAACGGCGGAGGGGCAGCAGGGAGGCGACCAAGGGAGACGCGGCGAACGGCGGAGGGGCAGCAACAGAGGGAGACGCGCGCGCGCACAAGGCAGGGAGACGGGCCGACGGCGCGAGGAGGGCGGAGTAGGAGTGCTGTGCGCGTGACGGTGGAGGGGTTGGCAGTGGGGCGAGGAAATGGTTATGGCGGAGAAAGTGGGAAGAGAAGAAGAAGGAGGAGCTGAGAGAAAATTTCGTTCGAGGGAGAGAGAGAGAGCTCCAGCTGAGCGTCAGAGAGAGAAGAGAGCTAAAGCTCTGTGAGAGAGAAGAGAGAAATTTTTTTTTCGAAGAGAGCCCCTGTGAGAGGGAGAGAAGATAAGATTTTCTCTCCAATGATAGAGGCCTAGAGCCTTCTAAAAATATCCCAGCCTTTCCCCAGGAAGGCTCAGCTGGGGAATGAATTTTCTGTTTTTAATTTTAATTTTTTTTTTAATTTTTTTAATTAATTAATAATTAGTTAAGAAATAATTAATAATTATTTAATATTTCTAATACACACATACAGATATATATGTATACCTATATATATATTTTAACTAACACCATATGACAAAAATGTCCCCCACTAAACTAATAATATATTATTTTTGTTAAATTAATTTTTTTAGTTAATAATTTTTAATTAATTAATTTTTTTTAATAGTCAGACGAAATTGGGTGTCAACAGCTGCCCCCCTTTGCATGCTTCATGGGACATGATGTATGCAAATGATGTATGCAAAGTCGTTATCAAATTTCGTCCGGCTTAGCTAGGCATTGAGAATTTTCTCGTCGCCTAAACTCAGAGGTTAAGGAATCTTCCTTAGAGCCTCTGCGATAGGAACTCTCCTATCATTAAAGGGAAAATTTGATAATTTTGAGGTTAAGGGTCCTACCTTAGAACCTCGACGATAGGAACTCTCCTATCGTTTGAAGGAAAATTGATGATTTTGAGGTTAAGGGTCCTACCTTAGAACCTCGACGATAGGAACTCTCCTATCGTTTGAAGGAAAATTGATGATTTTGAGGTTAAGGGTCCTACCTTAGAACCTCGACGATAGGAACTCTCCTATCGTTTGAAGGAAAATTGATTGTTTTGAGGTTAAGGGTCCTACCTTAGAACCTCGACGATAGGAACTCTCCTATCGTTTGAAGGAAAATTGATTGTTTTGAGGTTAAGGGTCCTACCTTAGAACCTCGACGATAGGAACTCTCCTATCGTTTGAAGGAAAATTGATTGTTTTGAGGTTAAGGGTCCTACCTTAGAACCTCGACGATAGGAACTCTCCTATCATTTGAAGGAAAATTGATTGTTTTGAGGTTAAGGGTCCTACCTTAGAACCTCAACGATAGGAACTCTCCTATCGTTTGAAGGAAAATTGATGATTTTGAGGTTAAGGGTCCTACCTTAGAACCTCGACGATAAGAACTCTCCTATCGTTTGAAGGAAAATTGATTGTTTTGAGGTTAAGGGTCCTACCTTAGAACCTCGACGATAGGAACTCTCCTATCGTTTGAAGGAAAATTGATGATTTTGAGGTTAAGGGCCCTACCTTAGAACCTCGATGAATGAAAATTGATAATTTTGAGGTTAAGGGTCCTACCTTAGAACCTCGACGATAGGAACTCTCCTATCGTTTGAAGGAAAATTGATGATTTTGAGGTTAAGGGCCCTACCTTAGAACCTCGACGATAGAAACTCTCTTATCGTTTGAAGGAAAATTGATGATTTTGAGGTTAAGGGCCCTACCTTAGAACCTCGACGATAGGAACTCTCCTATCGTTTGAAGGAAAATAGATTATTTTGAGGTTAAGGGTCCTACCTTAGAACCTCGATGAATGAAAATTGATAATTTTGAGGTTAAGGGTCCTACCTTAGAACCTCGACGATAGGAACTCTCCTATCGTTTGAAGGAAAATTGATGATTTTGAGGTTAAGGGCCCTACCTTAGAACCTCGACGATAGGAACTCTCCTATCGTTTGAAGGAAAATTGATGATTTTGAGGTTAAGGGCCCTACCTTAGAACCTCGACGATAGGAACTCTCCTATCGTTTGAAGGAAAATAGATTATTTTGAGGTTAAGGGTCCTACCTTAGAACCTCGATGAATGAAAATTGATAATTTTGAGGTTAAGGGTCCTACCTTAGAACCTCGACGATAGGAACGCTCCTATCGTTTGAAGGAAAATAGATTATTTTGAGGTTAAGGGTCCTACCTTAGAACCTCGATGAATGAAAATTGATAATTTTGAGGTTAAGGGTCCTACCTTAGAACCTCGACGATAGGAACTCTCCTATCGTTTGAAGGAAAATTGATGATTTTGAGGTTAAGGGCCCTACCTTAGAACCTCGACGATAGAAACTCTCCTATCGTTTGAAGGAAAATTGATGATTTTGAGGTTAAGGGCCCTACCTTAGAACCTCGACGATAGGAACTCTCCTATCGTTTGAAGGAAAATAGATTATTTTGAGGTTAAGGGTCCTACCTTAGAACCTCGATGAATGAAAATTGATAATTTTGAGGTTAAGGGTCCTACCTTAGAACCTCGACGATAGGAACTCTCCTATCGTTTGAAGGAAAATTGATGATTTTGAGGTTAAGGGCCCTACCTTAGAACCTCGACGATAGGAACTCTCCTATCGTTTGAAGGAAAATTGATGATTTTGAGGTTAAGGGCCCTACCTTAGAACCTCGACGATAGGAACTCTCCTATCGTTTGAAGGAAAATAGATTATTTTGAGGTTAAGGGTCCTACCTTAGAACCTCGATGAATGAAAATTGATAATTTTGAGGTTAAGGGTCCTACCTTAGAACCTCGACGATAGGAACTCTCCTATCGTTTGAAGGAAAATAGATTATTTTGAGGTTAAGGGTCCTACCTTAGAACCTCGATGAATGAAAATTGATAATTTTGAGGTTAAGGGTCCTACCTTAGAACCTCGACGATAGGAACTCTCCTATCGTTTGAAGGAAAATTGATGATTTTGAGGTTAAGGGCCCTACCTTAGAACCTGGACGATAGGAACTCTCCTATCGTTTGAAGGAAAATTGATGATTTTGAGGTTAAGGGTCCTACCTTAGAACCTCGATGAATGAAAATTGATAATTTTGAGGTTAAGGGTCCTACCTTAGAACCTCGACGATAGGAACTCTCCTATCGTTTGAAGGAAAATAGATTATTTTGAGGTTAAGGGTCCTACCTTAGAACCTCGATGAATGAAAATTGATAATTTTGAGGTTAAGGGTCCTACCTTAGAACCTCGACGATAGGAACTCTCCTATCGTTTGAAGGAAAATTGATGATTTTGAGGTTAAGGGTCCTACCTTAGAACCTCGATGAATGAAAATTGATTATTTTCGAGGCAAAGGTTCCATCCTTAAAACCCCGATGATGAAAATTGATTTTGAGGCTAAGGAGCTTTCCTTAGGACCTCGAGCAAAATTTATATGAAAGCAATTGAAATTGGAATAATTTTCTTTGAAAGTGTGAATTTTCATAATAGGTGAGTGCAAAAATTTAAACTTCGATAAGATGAGTGAATCTTGATGATGACAATAACACTGACAAATTATGTAGAGGGAACGGATGTTTGGAATCAATATCCAAGGTTCATCTAATATAGATTCGCTTGTGAGACATGTCATCCGAATAAGGTTAAAACTTAACTACCCCAAAATGTTATGCCTAGTAGACCTAATAGGATGCGTCTCAAGAGTAACAAAAATTACTCTTTACTCAGCCATTCCAACCTAAAGGCATTGTCCTATGGTTTTAATATCAGCATGGACGAAACTATCTCATAAAAAAAGAAATTCCCTGAAAAGAAAAACTGAAACGCGAAAGAAAATGCTGATAATAAAACTAAAGGACAAGAAAAACGGATCAGATCGCTTCTTTCTTCCACAATACTTCAACAGGGTGAGTAGAGGACCGTTATAGGAGTGAACTGGTCGGGAAAAACTGTCGTGTCCAGTCTATTTGGATCATCGCTGGATCTGGTTCAGGAACAAAAGCTTGCATTTTATCTAGCAATTCTTCAGCAGTTGTTGCGGATATTATGATTCGTCGTGCCACCTCAGGGATAAACTTCTGTTTCACAGCACGATTCATAAAAGATAATAGACCTGCGAAGAAATAGTTAACATTTAACAGCCCAATGGGTTTTTGATGCAAATTAAGTTGGGCCATGGAAGCAATTTGGAAGACTTCTCCTAATGTGCCAAAGCCACCTGGTAGAGCGATAAAAGCATCAGCATTAAAAAGCATTTGTAACAAGCGCTCTTGCAGATTTTTAACCACTAGCTCTTCTCCAATCGTGCCCCCAGAAACCGATTTCAGAGATGCAGGGATAATACCCAGAACCTGGCTTCCTCCTAAAGATGCTGCTGATGCTACAGCTCCCATTAATCCGACACTACCTCCTCCATAAACTAAGTGTATTTTTCGCTCAGCTAATACACTACCCAAATGGTTGGCTGCCTTTAAGTACTCTTCATCTTCTCCAGGAAAAGCTCCAGAAAATACACAAATACTTCGGGGTTTACGAGTGGAGGTTTTCTCCATTCCTATCATTACCCATGTGAGAAAAGAAGAAAAGATAATATATTTATAGAGATGAAAAGATAAAGTAATAATTTTATTTTCAAGAATGGATACATTATTACCAGCTATTCACAGTAGTCACGAGTATGACTCTGGTCAGGTATGGGTACACTATCGTTAAAAGAGGAGGAAAATTTCAAAAACGACAGCTAGCATGTACAGTATCGTGACTATGGCTCATGTCAGGAGTGAATACATTATCGCCGAAAGGGGAGGAAAATTTCAAAAGCGACAGCTAGCACGTACAGTAATCGTGACTTTGGTTCACGTCAGGAGTGGATACATTATCGCCGAAGGAGAAGGAAAATTTCAAAAGCGACAGCTAGCATGTACAGTATCGTGACCTTGTTCCGTCTTCTACTGGCTTTGCGTCCAGTAACGGCTTCAATGCTTTCTATGAATCGGTGATTTGCATCTCATCTAGCTTTTTCACAAACTGGCAAACAGGGTCGTTTAGGGTCAGATTCCCAAGACTGTAACGTTCTCGTTCTTTTTGGAGAATTATCCATAATCCAACAACCTCAAATTGCACTATTCCGCAAGAATGCCCTTCAAGAACCTCTCGGATATCTTCCAGAGATTCCTTACACAAGCCATTCTTGATGAATTTTATTCTATCTTCACGATTTCTGGTAATCACTCCTGGAGAACGACATTTAGCACCGCAAATCCACCATCCATAATTGTGACAGACGCCTAGCCTCTTTGCTCTTCTCTTTTTGGCATAAGCGCTTTTACCAAAGCCAGGCATACGGGGAAAGAACGCATCTGGAACTTCACCAGCCGAACGAACTTTAGCTTCGATTAGCCATCGCACATTATCAGGAATGCCTTTGTGCATAAAAACTCTGATTCTTTCACATCTAGCAAGGTAGATCTTTTTAAGAACTTTTAGTGGGAGGGAAGGAAAGTATTTTCCCAGTACAGAAAGAGTAGAATCCATTGACGAGTGAGGCATTTAAGAGAAAAAGAAAGAAATTAGTGATTGTAGGAAACGGAAATAACTGACTTTGAGAGTTATGGAGTACCGTATCCAGAAGGAAGAACACGTATTTATAGTGATGAAAGGATAATGCGTTTATTACACTTACGGAAGTAAGTACATTATTGCCAAAAGAAAAGAAAAATGACAGCTTATATGTACAGGAATCATGACCGTGGCTCTCATCTTCCACTGATTTATGTCCAGTAATGGCTTCAATGCCTTCTATAAGTCGGGGATTTACTTCCCATCCAGTTTCCTTACAAACTGACAAACAGGGTCGTTTAAAGTCACATTCCCAAGACTGTAACGGTTTCGTTCTTTATGGTAAGTCCTCCACAATTTGACAATTTGACCTTGCACTTTTCCACAAGAATGCGTTTCAAGAGTATCTCGGATATCTTCCAGAGATTCCTTACGCAGGCCATTCTTAATGAATTTTCTTTTATCTTCACGATTTGTGGAGATGTATCCTAAAGAGCGACATTTAGTATTACAATTCCATCGCCCACATTTATAACACACGCCTAGTCTCTTTGCTCTTCGCCTTTTGGCATAACGGCTTTTACCTAAACCGGGCATGCAGGGCATAAATGCATCTGGAACTTCACCCGCCAAACGGACCTTAGCTTCAATTATCCACTGCACATTATCGGTAATGCCTTTGCGTGTAAAAACTCTGATTCTTTCACATCTAGCAAGGTAGATCTTTTTAAGGACTTTTATTGGAAGGGAAAGAAAGTATTTTCGTAGTGCAGAAAGAGTAGAATCCATTGATGAGAGAAGAATTTGAGAGAAAAGGGAAATGAATCAGTTATTGTAGGAGACTAGAATAACCGAATTTAGAAGTCACGGGGTATCTTATCCGCTACTTAATCAGAAGGAAGAACATGCATTTATAGTGATGAAAAGGGATAACGTGTCAATTACACTTAGGGGAGCATGTACATCTGTCAAAAGAAAATGCAAACTTTTCCAAATATAACAAATTGTATGTACAGTAATTGTGACTGTGGCTCACATCTTCCACTGGCTTTACGTCTAGTAACGACATTAACGGCTTCTATGAGTCGAGGATTTGCTTCCCATCCAGTTTTCTTACAAGCTGGCAAACAGGGTCATTTACAGTCAGATTCCCGGGACTGTAACGGTTTCGTTCTTCATGAAAAATGCTCCATAAACCAAGAAGTTCACGTTGCACAGATCCACAAGAATGCGTCTCAAGAGTCAATTGGATATCATCCAACGAGTCCTTACTCAAGCCATTCTTAATGAATCGTATTTTATCTTCTCGATTATCAGAGATCATCCCTAAAGAACGACATTTAGTATTACAAGTCCACCGTCCACATTTATGGCAGACTTGTAACCTTTTCGCTCTTCGCTTTTTGGCATAAGAGCTTTTGCCTATACCAGGCATATGAGACACAAATGCCTCTGGGATTTCACCTGCCAGACGAACCTTGGCTTCGATTAACCACCGCACATCTTCAGGGATTCCTTTGTGCATCAGAACTCTTAATCGTTCACAGCGAACTTGGTAGATCTTTTTGAGAATGTTCATTGGGAGAGAAGGGCAATACTTTCGCAAGGCGGAAAAAGTAGGATCCATTTTCTAGAGGGAAGTAAAAGAAAGAAGAGAGGAAAGAATCAGTTATTATGGGCAACTGAGAGAACCGACTTGAGAGTCACGGAGTACCGTATCCGCCGTTTAACCGGAAAAGTGGATCCTACTTCATTTTGATGTGATAGATATTTTTTATCTTGGATATTCCATCGAGCTGACGTCGATCCAGTCCTCGATTATTGAATCCATTGTCCGCTTTTGACAAATTTTCAACGACAATATTTCTTGATGTCTGCCTTATCTTTGACTACAGATATCTCTTATCTTGGATGCTGCTAAGCTGGCATCAATCCTGTCCTTCCAGGTGTAGCCTCGATTATTGAATCAATTGCCAGGCTTTTGACAATATTGTCTACTTTATATTTTTTTTGATATCTGCCTTATCTTTGGCTATAGTTATCTCTTATCTTGGATACTACTAGCTGGCGTCAATCCGATCCTTCCAGGTGTAGCCTCGATTATTGAATCGGTAGCCAAGCTTTTGACAATATTATCTACTTTATCCTTGAATTCCTGATGCGGGTTGGTCCCGCATATTAGCTGTGTATCCAGTGATAGATTGGTAAGAGCTGATGACATTGAGATCTCAGCTTATACTGCTGTAACTGTGCTGTGAATGTGATTTCCGTTTGGTCCTTGTTATGTAAAGGCTATGTATGCATGATATGAAATGCATGAATGCAGAGCATGTGTAACTAATGGCTTTTTTTGTATGGATCTAGTTCTTTATGTCTTTGTTTTACTGGATCCTCTTTGTAATTGTCTTCTATCATTGAATCTCTTTATGCTTTCCAGCTGTTGTCTATTGTCTCGCTTTCCAGCTATTGTCCATTGTCTCAAAAGCCTAACTCTTTTCAAAAATCTTCTTTCCTTGATTTGCTCTTGAATTTTGGCTTCAATTTCCTTAATGTTCGCTCGCCTCATACTTTATATCTCTTCAAATACTCATCCCTTGTCATGGATTTGATACCATCAAAGGCTTTACTTTCAATGTCTGCTTTGGTGTCCGGGCTGACACATACTTATCCCCATGTTATAATCTGAATGATTGCTCTTCCTTGAGCTCAAGTTTTGATCCATAAGACTTGCCCCCTTGTCTATTGAACTTCTTTCTTGGCAGTACTATTCTTACGCTTCGTAGAGACTACTTTGCCCCCCTGAATATGGTATTTATGTGGATAAAAGGTATCATCTCGCCTTTGATTTAACAGAAGGTCGAGAATTTCTAGACCTTTGTGATGGCACTTGATCGTAAATTTCTCTTACAAGAACCACATCTTATTAAAGAAAGACTCAAGCTATCTCCTCACTTTTAAGTCTACATACATTAATGAATAATGGTTTGACCTTAAAGAAAAACTTTCATCAATTTGCAAAGCTTGACAAAGTAATTTACGGTCTTTGTTTTCAATTAAAATATCCTACCATTCTTCCCTTTCCAACTCGAAGACATAAACTGTGCAAGGCAATAAGGTATAAACATGATTTGCAAGGATAGCCTTTTAGCTGAATGAGGATGATATCGAGAGGTAACTGTTAGGCGTGAGGAAATGAAGTTTGAATTTTTTTTTTGTGGCAGTCTTTTAGCTGAATGAGAATAATATTAAGAGGTAAATATTAGGTCTGAGTAAAGTTAAGTTTGAGTGGTGTGAAAGAAGGGTATTTTAATACTACTCGTCAGCAGTATTAAATAAGGTAGAAACATGATTCACAATGATAGTCTTTTAGCTGAATGAGGATGATAAGTCTGAGGAAAGTTAAGTTTAAGTGGTTTGAAAGAAGGGTCTTTTAATACTACTCGTGATCAGTATTAAATAAGGTAGAAACATGTTTCACAATGATAGTCTTTTAGCTGAATGAGGATGATAAGTCTGAGGAAAGTTAAGTTTAAGTGGTTTGAAAGAAAGGTCTTTTAATACTACTCGTGAGCAAATTTGATTATGATGAAAAACTCAATAGTGATGACCTCAAACTTACCACTCTTTCCAGAAAGTTAAACCTCATCTGTTGCCCCCCAACTATCGTGGTCTTTATGTATGCTTGGCTTGAAAGTTGCTTTTGTCTTCTAGACCGCCTTTGCAGGTTTTCAGTCTAGAATCCATAGCTCACTTTTTTTCTTTCTTTTGCTCTAACTTGAGCCTCTTTTCTTTTCTTTTTTTTTTTTTTGTTTTTTTGTTTTTTTTTTGTGAGCTATGGTGATGACATACTTGATAACTTTCTTGAAGTGAGATGACTCAAGTGGCCTTGCTTGCTCGTGCTTGTTCTCAGTCCTTTTTGGTTTTGAATTTTCCCTTGTTGTCTTTTGATGGAAGGGATGAATTTCTCTTTCCGGAGTTTGTGTTGCAAAGAACTGAGATCATAGCCCTCTTGAAGTGAAATGATTAAAGTGGCCTTAGTTGCTTGTGTTTGCTCTCAGTCTCTTTTTTTTTGTTTTGGATTTTCCCTTTAATGGCTTTTGATGGAAGGGATAAACTTCTTTCCTTTGTTGGAATTTGTGTTGCGGAAAACTGAGAATCTTTTTTTTTTTTTGTATTGAGCGTTTGTGAGAATTGGGAGGCCACTGAAGTCATTTAATATGAGAGCTACCTTGTTTGGAAGCTAACCCCAGACTTCTTGTAAGGATGTTGATAACCACTATGAATTCTTTTTTTTTTTTAGAGTTGGGGTGCAACATATGAAATCCTTCTTACTAGATTTGACAGCACTTTCAAGATTGCCACTATTAAATCTCCCTTAACTTTTTTATTTTCACCCACGAGTAGTATCGTTTTCAAAGCAAATTATGATAGCAATAATGGATAGTATAATGGAAAGGAGTGAGAGATGGATGTAAAAACGGAATTTTTGGTAAGAAGTGGTAGAATGTGTAGGTGTAATAATTGAATTTTTGGTAAAAATTGGTAGAATGTGTAGAAGTAATAATGGGATTGAAAAGTGGTAGAATGCACACGCAACATCTTTTTGTTAGAGAACAAAAAGAATTACCGGTTGTCGAAAAGTAAAGTGTGATGGCAATAATGGATAGTATAATGGCAAAGAGTGTAAAAATGGAAAGTAGTAGAATGCACGCATTACATCTTTTTGTTGTACCAGAAAAAGAATAGCAGGTGCCATTTAACAAAGACTACACCCTAGATTCTGGACTAAATCTAGGAGATTTTTACTATTAAATTACTTTTGCAAGCTTTCAAAGATACAAGTTTATTCAAAGGATTCCCTGTCATTCAAAAGTGTGTGCGGACTGTTAGGTCAGATCTGACTTGGAGCCCTTCCAAGATTAATGTAATTCCAGCTCAAAATCTTCACTTTCAATTACCAATCACATCGGGCCTAGCAACTTGGACTCGACCAACTGTTGGACCTTGAGTTTCAATATGACAGAATTTTCAGTTACATTTGGGATTTGAGTCACACCAACTTGGAAGAGAAGGTCACTTGGTCTTTGCTACTATTGATATAGATGATAGCAGAATGCCTTCTTCAGCAAAGACTGTGATTAACTTTCCTTAAAAAATGAATTTCATTTTTTGGTGTAATGAGGAGGGAATTGCTCTGGCCATATTTTCTATCTTGGACTCTATATCTATGAGACGTCCTTCAGTTTGTTCTGCCATTAGTCTTGTTTGGAGCCGAGTTGGATATCGGTGTTAAGGTCCAATTTTACCTTTTTAAAGGAATATTTATTTTATTAAACTCTACATGTATGTGATTGATGCAATGAATGCATGCATGCAATGTGAGATTATGTTTTTATCAGACTTTGTATGCACGTGATTGATGTAATGGATGCATGCAATATAAAGTGAGATTATGTTTTTATCAGACTTTATATGCACGTGATTAATGTAATGCATGCATGCAATGAGTGAGTTTGCTTATCCATTATCGTGGAACTTCAAAACTTTTAGTTGTCATTATAAAGACCAAAAAGTTAGCATAATTTGATGCGTGGTTTTGATGCATGAAGAATAATTGCACAAGAAAGATAAGATTATTAATAAGTTAAATAGCAATTAACAACTCATGAAGTATTATGGATAAACAAGTTAAAACCATACGAAGAAAAGTGTAGAGTAACAACACAGCATAACAAGGATATGCTTATGGCGTTGGTAAAAATGGTAGAAATTCTATGGTCAGTTCTATGGTTAAGTGGGGAGTTCTATATGCATAAGGTGGCTTATCAAAAAGGCCAGGGATAGTTCCCGAATCCCGTCACTAAATCATAGTGACGGCCCGATTCCTTACCCTCTAGGGTTAATGTAAGGAATGGATTAATTCGAGTCGTAGCTTTTCGTGGGCCCATGCAGAGACTAACCGTCTCAGGAGGCAATACACTACTTTGCTACTTTGAAACCGGTGAAGGCTTGGAGACCATGGCCTCATAAGGACAACAACACTAATTCCGCTTAGAAAGAACGTGTTCGATTTGAGGAAGCTCGGGTATAGAGCTTCATTTTGTGAATGCATTATGCATGTTTAGAATAAGTAAATATAACATATAAATCCACATAAAAATAAACAAAACAGAACAAAATAAATCAACTTTTAGGCTTGACTCACTAACCAGGCGTCCCCAGTGGAGTCGCCAAGCTGTGGCAACGTCGGGTTTTCGGAAGTCGCCACCAATCTGTTTACCTAGGTCGATTGGACACCTTAAAATTAGTCTGCGAGAGTTCGGGGGTTCGGGAGTACGGTTACGCTAAAACAACTTTGTTATAGCGCCCAAAATTGGCACCTTAGTTGATTTTAATTTTGTTTCGCTTTGCTTTTAAATAATTTTCAGTTAATTTTTGAAATTAGAAATTTTAACTGAATTATGTGGAAATGTGGATTTTTAAGTTAATTTATATAGAATTTTATACTTCCGAACCATGGACTCTGCCGAGTCATTTGGACACGGAAGATTTGATTCCGAACCATGGACTCTGCCGAGTCATTTGGACACGGAATTTGGTGAAATTTTAAACAATTTTATCCATATTGTGAATATGGATTTTTATCTTTATATTTATTTAATTTATTTAGTTAAAAAAAAGGTTGATATTTTCCAAACCGTAGATCCTGACGGATCATCCGGATATGGAAGTTAATTTAATGTTAATTAATTATTTAATTCTTATTTATTATAGAATTAATTCTTAGTTTAACTTATAAGTCTTTTTTATTAAATTTGTTAATGATTTTAAAAATCTTTCTTTTTTATATCTTATTATTCTTTTCTTTCTTTTCTTTTGTTTTCTTTATCTTTTTGATTTTTATCTTTCTCTTATCTTTCTTTTCTTTTTCTTATCTGATTTTTCTTGTTTAATGAAGGATATTTATTATTTAAAGAATTACTCAATTTATAAAAGAATAAAAAAAAAATTAATTAATTTTTTATTTAATAAGAAGTTAATTTAAAGGAATCAAAGAGTTTAAAAATAAAAATCTTTGATCATGGTACGGGGCGTTGTTACTCAGCCAGACCCTCTTCACCAGGTGAAGCAGCTCAAAAGCGGGCACGAGACAGTTTCCAGCCAATATACCATGAACTAAAAAAAAATTTTTTTTGACTTAACAACATGGTTCAGATTTATTTTACATATATATTTTTTTATGGCTAATTTCTTTAAATGAAATGAGTTTAACCATAAAATAAAGAAAAATTAAATAACAATAAATAAAGTGGAGGTTTTCTTCTTTTTTATTTATTTATTTTGAACATCCATTTAAGAAAATAAACGGTGCATAAATTAAATAACACATGCAAATAGATAATGGGAAAACACATAAAGTAAACAAAAGAATATCAAAAGATGATATATAAATAAATAAAGTGGGGCTTTTTTTGGCCATCCACTTTTTTTTAAAGAAATGAATAGGAGGGATAACCTTCCATTATAATAATAATAATAATAATAATAATAATAATAATAATAATAATAATTATGTTTAATTATGCCTAAGCTTAATGTTAATTTCTAAACGAATTTATGCCTTTAATTTGCTGAACAAAACAAATCCATAAAAGGAAATAAATGCCAATAAACCAATGGCCATATTACAAATTAGAACAACATAGGATCTCAATTAGACAAATCAAATAAATGTAGGGGTAAAAATTAAAATTATGCTGAAATTATGGACTTTCATAACTGGGTCAATAACGAGCCGATTTGCGATCCGGGTTTCATTATTTGATTTTTAATTTTTGCTTTTTGTTTGCTTTAAATAATATCAATTAATATTCAAACCATGGATTCTAACCGAATCATCTGGATATGGATTTTTGATTTACTAGTTCTAAATTCATTCTTGAATTTTCATTAAAATCTGCTCAGAATTAAATCTCGTAAATATGACCCCTTTTTTTTTATACGTTATGTAAACATGAGTTTTAAATTTATGCTAACTATTAAAATTAAAATCAAATAAATAGGTAAAAATCTGACCTAACCTAAAATTGCAATTTTATGTAATATTGATCACAGACTAATTCATGATTCTCGAAATAATAAACCAACAACAAAAAAAAGAAATAAAAACATAAAACAATACTGTCAGTGATGAATATGCAAAACAAGAGAACATTAATGACTTAAATGAATAAAAACAAAGAGAATCAAGGGCTAAATGAGAATTTTACCCAAAAATTTGATTGAGTCAAGAAACAAACGCGAGTCGCGACTGGCGGGCCTTCTTCTCCGGCGTATAATCATTCTCGACAGTGAAGAATTTCCTGACGTACTCGACGCTCTTGTTCTCGATCCTCTTGGCGATCGTTTGGTTGAGCAGCTCGAGAAGGTCCTTGATTTTGAGGTAGTTGGCGGTGCACGATTGGATTTTTTTGCTATTTAATTTAATTTTATTTTTATTAGATAATTTCAATTAATATCCAAGCCATGGATTCTAACCGAATCATCTGGACATGGATAGATGATCCATCTTAGGACGGATTTCTAATAAATTTAAATATTAATTAACCAATAATTTGATACAGATTAATATATTACAAAAATAAAAATTAAACTATTCTAAAATCCAATAAATATACATGAATATACATATCAAATCAAAATCCTATATTATTTTCCATGTCGATTCAATGATCAAATTTTAATGAAAGGGAAAGCCAATAATAACAAATAAAAACAAAGAAAAGAACATACAATAAAAAGGCTGCTGTCAGTGACTAATCTGCAAGATAAAATATGTTAGTGACTTAAATGAATAAAAAAAGAAAGCTAAGGATTAAACAATGATTTTACCCAAAAAAAAAAAATCAAAAGTTTGACTTGGTGAATAGTTTAAAAACGAAACGCGTCTTCTTCGCAGCAGAGGAGCACAGCAGCAGGGGATGCGAGGCGTGATGGATTCGACGACTACGCGGCGTGGAGGGGGCGCGGCCAGCAAGGGATGGACCAGGCATGGAGGGGCTCAGAGCGAGCACGGCAACAGGGGCGAACGGAGGGGCTGGGAGTCAGTGGTGGCATCGGCTGGAGTGGAGGCGTGCGGAAGCGTCGGGCAGCAGGGAGGCGACCAAGGGAGACGCGGCGAACGGCGGAGGGGCAGTAGGGAGGCGACCAAGGGAGACGCGGCGAACGGCGGAGGGGCAGCAGCGGAGGGAGACGCGCGCGCGCACAAGGCAGGGAGACGGGCCGACGGCGCGAGGAGGGCGGAGTAGGAGTGCTGTGCGCGTGACGGTGGAGGGGTTGGCAGTGGGGCGAGGAAATGGTTATGGCGGAGAAAGTGGGAAGAGAAGAAGAAGGAGGAGCTGAGAGAAAATTTCGTTCGAGGGAGAGAGAGAGAGCTCCAGCTGAGCGTCAGAGAGAGAAGAGAGCCAGAGCTCTGTGAGAGAGAAGAGAGAAATTTTTTTTTCGAAGAGAGCCCCCGTGAGAGGGAGAGAAGATAAGATTTTCTCTCCAATGATAGAGGCCTAGAGCCTTCTAAAAATATCCCAGCCTTTCCCCAGGAAGGCTCAGCTGGGGAAGGAATTTTCTGTTTTTAATTTTAATTTTTTTTTAATTTTTTTAATTAATTAATAATTAGTTAAGAAATAATTAATAATTAATTAATGTTTCTAATACACACATACAGATATATATGTATACCTATATATATATTTTAACTAACAACATATGACAAAAATGTCCCCCACTAAACTAATAATATATTATTTTTGTTAAATTAATTTTTTTAGTTAATAATTTTTAATTAATTAATTTTTTTTTTAATAGTCGGACGAAATTGGGTGTCAACAAAGATGCATATGCTTGTGAGGGCATATGAGTTATTTACCATGGAGCCAAAGAAAACATCCAAGAAATGTTTATAAGGTTTAATGAGATCTTCACAACTCTCAAGTTGCTTGGGAAAGAATATACAAATGAGAAGTTGGTGAGGAAAATCTTGTGAAGCTTACCTCCATCATAAAAGAGCATAGCTAAAGCCATTAATAAAAGAGGAAGCACCAAAATCATGTATGTGGATGAGCTATTTGGAAAGTTGTTGACTTATGAGATGAATGAGCAAGTTGAGGAAAGATTTATCCAGAAGAATAAGTCAATGGCTTTGAAGAATCAAGAGGACCTTACATCTTCAAGTGAAAATGAAGATATTAGTGTAGCCCTTTTAGCAAGGAAGTTTAGTAAGATGTTCAAGATATCAAGAAACAAGAAGTTCAAAAAGGATAAGTATAAAAAGAGCAATGGAGAATATTCCAAGAAGAAAGATGAAGTTGTTTACTACAACTATAAGGAGCTCAGATATCTCCAATTTGATTGTCCATTGAATAAGAAAAATAAGCACAAGAAGAAAAATAAAGAAAGTAGGAAGAAAATAGTAAAGTTATGAGAACATGGAGTGATAGTGGCCAATCCTCAAGTAAGAGTTCAACTTCAAGTGATTCAAGTGAGGATATCAACTTATACTTAATGATAAATGGAGATGATGCCTTTTCTACAAATCAAAATCACTTGTACATATGCCTTATGGAAAAAAAAAAGAAGATAAGGAAATGAGCTATTCAAGTGACTTATCTAGTTCATACATATTCATAGTTAGTGAATATTTAGAATTACAAAATACTTTCAATGCTCTTTATAAGGATTCCCAAAAACTTGCTAAACATATGGTGAATTGAAAAACTTAAATGCTTTCTTGACTAAAAAAAAAGATCAACTAAAAAAAAGAGAACCTTGATCATATTCAATCTTTGTCTAAATTTGTTAAAGGTAAAGAAAACCTTTATTTGTAGCTTAATGCTAAAAAAGGTGTTATGACAAAGCAATTATAAACTATGATCCTTTACTTAAGGAAAAGAAATTTGGAAATTGGTTTATTGGTGCATCTTCACCATCCATGAGTAGTTCATTTGTAACATGTTATACTTTTAGTAGAAAAGGTCATTATTTATATAAATGTACGTTCAAAAGAGGAAAAGTTCCTATTGGCTACAAATTAATATAAGTTCCTAAAGGAACTAAAACTGTTGAAACTAACCCTCATAGAGCTAAAGAAAATTCGGTACCGAAAATCAAAGTTTGAGATTTATTGTAGGATGTTAGAGCATAGAACAAAAAAAATGGAGGCCTATATATGAAGCTATGATCATAAGGAAATTTGAGACTTGATGTATAATGACATATGCTTGAAATTAAAACTCAAAAGTGATAACATTGTTGAGTTTTCTATGGTTATTTATGATTATTGATTTGAGTTACTTATATGTGATATATTGATTTCTTGTTATATATCTGTTGCTCAATGCTCTTAGAAGATATATGATATGCTTGTTATTACCATGATTATTATGAATTTGTTCCAATATTTTGATGACTTGATATTCCATAGTTAATAAATTGTGACAAATCCGAGCTCAAATGACTTAGCTCTTAGGTTCTTTGTTTAGAAAGCCTACAATCATGTTTCTTAAGTTCAATACATGCTTTATATCTTTATTTTGTAGCAAAATTTGATGAATTTGTAGTAAATAGCTTGGTGAGAAAAATTCAGCAAGTTTTAAGCTAACTTTGGGAGTTGAGTAACTAAATTTTGATTTAAAGCTTAATTTTCTGTTTTAAGACCTCAAGCAAGTTTCTTTTGACAAAAGAAATGTCTTTGTGTCATTGGTTCTTGAATGGAAAAGCTGAATTTAACATAGCCACTTCAACCAGAATATTTAGCATTGTTTTACTGCAAGTTTTCTAGAGCTTAAATTGTGAGTGATCCTTTGCTTAAATTCTGTGTTTAAAGGATTTTATGGGCTTTGTAAGTCACATTTGATGCATGAAACATGTCTACAATGTTTGGTTTAAGAAAATTATTGTTTACTCAAATTTCAGACTCAATCTCCTTTCAATTTACTGCATAATTTTTTGATGCAAAGTGTATTGTTTTGAAGCATTCCCTCTAGTCTAACCAAGCTAGTTTTTGTCTTGGACTTTTGCTTCACGTTTACCTTAGTTTAACTTCTAAAATGCATGTTTTAGTTGGTTTAAAATGGATAAGATTGGATTGGTTTTGGAATTGAAAGTTAAGCAGTAACTTTCTAAGAAATTGTGAGCTTGACTTTTGGGTTGAGTTTTTGCAGTAGTTATCCTTTTGGTTTAAGACTTCACAATCAAGCTTCTTATTGAACTTGAGATTTTTTTGCAAAATTTGGTGATTTACTTCTTCTTATAACTTAAATTTTGTGGTTAAATATGAATTTGAAAGTCTCCTTAATATAAAACTTGTACAATTGTTTTCAAAAGGCTATTTTCATTTCTTTCTCTTATCTATTTGGTTTTTACACACTTAACTGCACTTTGCCTCAAGTTTAGCAAACTACGGGTACTACACTAGCCTAAAACTAGTGTGTTGGTATGGTTTCTAATTAGCTTTTAGAAAAACTAGTAAGTGTTGGTAGTAGAGAGAGCCATTAAAGAAGTGTGTGCTCTTGTGCATTCTTGATATTTATATTGGAGAAGAAAACTCTCAAGTGGTGAACTTGAGAAGATGAGTAGGTTTTCAAGAGGAGAGACCAAACCTCTATAAAAATCATTGTGTGCAAGCTTTTCTTATTCTACTTGCTTGATCATTGCTTAGTGATTTGTCTTCCTTCATTGGTTGAAGCTGTTTGTTTTCAAAAGCCCTTCAAAGCAAGCTTTCAAAAGCCCTTCAAAGCAAGCTTTCAAAGAAAAATTTAGGATCATTGTAGTAATCATTTTCTAATTAAAATAAGTTTATTTGAGCTTCTTAAATTGCATTTTGGTTTAAGAGTTTAAATACCCCATTTTTGGTGATTTTTTGAATTCAACTAATCACTCATCCTCTTGGTTGCACTTGGGACATCATCTTTAATTCCCATTACATAGAAATTGATTTATAGAGAGAAAAATGGATAATATAAATGAATTCATTAACTATAAAAAAATTATGGAATAGTTAAAATTTATTAAAAAAATAATAATCATCTAATGTAAAATTTTTAAATTCAAATTTAGACTATTTGATAATTATCTTCACATTAATTATATATGTGCCATGATTTTTTGATGGTTAATGGATCACTTAAATTATCAATTGATTTCTCTTAATGAATTATGTTTTTATTCCAATTTAGTCTTACTTAGCCAATGACAAATCTACAATGAATTCTAAAGGTTTAGCAATATACAATAATATTAATATTGAAGATTAATTTAAAATGAGAATTAAAGGTTTAGGACTACTACTACTATTTTTTTATTCATTGTTTAATTGTGTGAAGAAAATATCCAGAGATTCTCACATCCACCCTCTTTAACACTTTTAACTTGTTATCCATTTATAATAATTTATCTAGATTTAAAATATATTCATTTGATTTTAAGATATGTTTGTCCAATTCTGATTTATATTTTTCTAGCTATGAAATTTATTGATTATTTCTTTAATTGTGAGATATATTTATCTAATTCTAATATATACTTATCTATTTATAAAATGAAGTATTCTTTTAATTTTGAGATCATTAACTTGACTCTCATTCATTATAACTTGTCTGCTTCTAAAATACATTTTCACTCTAATCCTAATATATACTTTATTTAATTCTAATAAATGCTTTTCTAATTTTGAAATAAATTCATTTAGATTTTTTTATTCTGAGATAATGTCTAATTATGATGTTCAACAATTTCCACGGAAGAAAGTAAATTATTTGGCGGACAACCTAAGATAAGCTGGGTTTTGGGGGGTCGATCTAATATTGGAAGGCACACTTCATATTAGCATCAGTATTTAGTGTTAAAATTTTACAAAAAACTATTCAATGATAATTTTTAGTCTCGTTTGGTATTAGTATTAGCAATTAATATTAGAGTTTTGAAAAAGTTATTAAAAAATAAAATTTAGCTTTTAACTTTAGCATTTTCATCTCTACCGGTAAATAAATTATCCAAAACTCTAACTGTAATAATCAAAGATATTCTCAAACTGAGTAGCTTTTATTTACAACATTTTTATATCAACTATTAAATAAATTATTTAAAACTTTAATGCTTATTGTAAACTGTAATGCTTCTCACAGGTCATTCCTTCCTTAGTTTATGTGTTTTGGGTGATAACAAGTAAGGAATATGAGATTTTAAAAAAGGAAAAGTATAGTCATCCTTTACCTTGGAATGACTTTCAGGTGAGGCAATCTTTGAACGAATCTCCTACCTTCTATCAGTTGCCCATAATAGTCCACAATGTCGCCTCCGTGATTATGGAAAATCACACAATTGGATGAAAAAGATCATTTTCTAGGGGTTGCCTTACTAGGGACAAATTTAACCCGTAGCAATTTTGATGTGATGCACATTGAGAAGAACGTCTTCGACAATATCTAGAATACTGTTATAGATGTTAAAAACAAAATGAAAGACCATATTAAGACCTGGAAAGACCTTGAGATTCATTGTACTAGACCATAACTAAACAAGATTCCTTTGGGTAATGGTCATTCCTTCAAACAAAAGGCCAGGTATATTTTCAATGCACAATAATGTCAAGATGTTCTAGCCTGGGTGAAATCCCTAAGACTTCCAGATGGATATGTCTTAAATCTTGGCAGATGTGTTTCTATTTCTGGTAGTAGTATGTATGGCATAAAAAGTCATTACTGTCATGTCATGATGTAATGGCTACTCCTCATTGCTCTTCAGGGGCTTCCCGAGAATATTAGGAAACCATTGATAGAATTAAGCCAATTCTTCAGCGATTTATGCTCTCTTGAGTTGGATTGTAATCACTTAACAGAGTTGGAAGCCAATATCCCACTTATCATTTGTAAGTTAGAGAGAATATTTTCATCAATACTAAAAGTTTTTTCCTTAACCCTAGCAATCCAAACTTTCTCACAATAACAAAATGAGTCAAAACCCTATGTTTTACCACATACCATTACTAAGCCTTTTTTTTTTACCTTCCACATTATCGCTAAGAAACCTCAACTGTCGCTGTTATCGATCTTTTATCCTAGAACTGTAGTACACCTAGATTTAGTTCCACTTACATCAATCAAACTCTTTTTTATCAAGGTTTGTTCTAAAAAGCATTCACAAGAACATTGCTGAAATATGTGGAAGAGTAGAGATATGGCTAGTGGCAGAAACGGTGGAAGGTGACAAAGGTATAAGGGCTTGCTTGAGCAAAGATGATAATGAAAATGATATATTTAGAAAACTTACCAAAGTGTTAAGTAAAGAAAATCTAGAATTAAAACTTGTATTTTTCTTTTTTTTTTTCACGTTTAGCATGTTAAATATTTTTAACGGCAGATTTCATATTTGCTCCCAACACCAAAATATTGATAGAATATTTGCACATTTTGGAAACATCAATGACAAAATTGCTTGAAAAAAAGTTCAATGGAAAACAAGGAATTCGTTAGTCTTTCATAACAAGAAGATGGATCCTTTGAATATGTTTTCAACTATACAATGACTCTCTTGTTTTTGGATCTCAAAAAGAAAAGGCCCAGGCTCGTGTATCTTTCCCGAATTGGTGTTCAAGTCCCTTAGGATAATATTTAACAGAAGCATTGTATTATAATTCTTAGCGCCTTGCTGGTTTGGTTTAATTGAATTATTTCTTTAGCTGATAAAAAAAAATAACATTTACCCCTTTTGCCGACTATTTAAAGTTCCTAGTTTTCTTTATGTGGGAAAATTGTACTCCATCCGTCCCATGTTTTCTGCTCCATTTACATTTGGCACACATATTAAGAAAAACTATTGTTTTCCCCTTCTTCCCAAATCTACCCTTCGCTTCTTAACTCTTTGCTGAATCAACCTTTCTTTCGTCTCTCTCAACAACTCAATCTCTGATCAATCCATCTCCGCCGCCATGCTCCATCGCATCCTCACCCGAGCCCATCCCCAAAATCAACCCTATTGCTCTGTCACTCCTTCGCGTCCTTACATGACCTCTTCTGGCTCACCGTTGCTTGCTCCTTCATGCCCTTACCTTGCCTTCTCTGAATCACCTTGTTGCTCTATATCTCCGTCCTAACCTCATCTCGACCTCGCCCTCAACTGCGATACAAATCGGAGCCGAATCTCTCCTCCTCCACCAAATCGACACCCCTATGATATTGCCGAACAAATCACCACCGTTAGTCGAGATAAGGATAATGCCCAAATCACCACAACCACCGTCGACCAAAATCGCCGACAACCCCAAATCGTGTTGACCTAAATCGCTGACTCCCTCCACCTTGACCCAAATTGCCGACTCCCTCCACCTTGACCCAAATCGCCCCCTCCCTCTGCCTCGACTCAAATTGCCATTGCCACCCAAGCTAGGGTGATTATCACCGAGAAAGAGATCAGCCGAGAGAGTGAGATCAGCTGAGAGAGGAAGATAAGAGTCGGGGATCGTTTGTTTAATTTTTAAAAAGTAAAATGGGAAGAGGGCAAAATAGTCATTATGTATGATAACGCTTACTAAAATAGAAAATGGAGCAGAAAACTTGGGACGGAGGGAGTATTATTTTTTTTTCAATCAACTAACCGGTGACAATTAGCATTAGAAAAATAAGAGAAAAGTTTATATTTCAAAGTTGAGGCCAAAGTATAATTTTTATCGATTTCAGGGGTGGGTGTCATTAACTTATCCTTAATAAACTGTGAATTCGGCATGCTCATGTCCGTCTCTCAAAAACATGTATTCTGTTTATTTTATGTTTTTATCTATAACATATATCGTGTAAAATTCTAATAATCACTTGAATAATTAAATTCTTAAGCCTTTTTTTTCTTAGCTAGTCTATAATAAGAAATTTAATTTTTTTTCTTTTTACTGAAACAAAAAATTAAGAATACTCTGCAGGTTTCTTAAACTGTAGAGCTTTTTTTTTATACAATGCTAAGATAATAATCATTATACATGAAAATGAAACACACGTTTGTTAAAATCTACAACGACTTACAAGTCATTCCATCCGTTAAAGGAAAGGGAGGAATGGCTCAAGCATCATCTTTTCTTTTGGTCGGAAAAGTATATGCTTTCCCTCCGGCCACCGTCAACCTAAACAAAATGTCCGAGAAGCTTATGATCAGTAAATTATATATATTATTCATATTTCAAAAAATGGAAAAGGAGGAGCTAGTGCTTTCTATTTTGCTATAAGAAGAGATCAGAAAAGAGTTTGCTAGGTTTTGCTTTAACTTCTCTCCTTCATCTCTTAGGGGCAGCAAAGAGATGGATCCATTTATACTACTGCCCTCCCATCTAGAGATCCAAGAATATGATGGTAAGTTTTATTGTAGTTTAGAATTATTAGCGGGCTTGGATTAATAATTATTGACTTTATTTTATTTTCGAGTAATTTTGATTAATTTTTTATAAGTTTGAGAAGTGACCGGAGCATGAATTGATCAATCCAAAGTGAATGAAGAAGAGGACGACGTTGGGTCGTCTTGTCCATGACATGAAAATGGGATTATTTCGAGGTTTACTCCTTGATCTTACAGGAAAGGTTCGTGTAATTCCTCTTGTGAAGTTACGTTTTGACCACAGTAACAGATAGCTAGGATAAATTAATTTTTCTATGTTTTGAGTTATATTTTTTATATGCGCTTTTTTTTGGCTATTTTTAGGTGATTAATCTTTAATTTATCTGGGAGTTGGGATCTTGGGATTTGGAGGTGAGTGGCTATCACTTTTCTAAACAAAAATTTTTTGCTATTTTCTTTAATTGGCTAGAGGATTGAATTACTCTTAATCTAATTTCTTTGAAGTTAACAAGGAGATGTTCCTGCACTTTGCATCAGGCGTATAGTTGTTACTTGGTCACTAAGAAACGTGTTTGGTAATTAGATTGGATACATTATATGCATTAAACTCGTCCACATTGGTTATTTTAAAATATTACATGGCCTTATGGATTACGTAGTGGGCACATACATTGTTTTCTTACCTATTACATAGTCTGCGTAAATAACTACAGGATAGTTGCTTTATGTGATGTTGTCTATGGTCTGCTTTCATCACTTGATTGTTGTTTTCGCCAGTTTATTCACTTTGTGCATGTATGTGTGTGTGCGCGTACATATAAATATGTGTGTATCCTAAATGAAGATTGACATTCAGTTCATGTATGTGATTAATTATTTATTGAATACATAAGGTTTAAAACAGATTAGAATTAGGTATAGCTAAGCTAATTAGTATACCATTAGTAATAGGCTTACACTTCGTTGCAAGTCGATTAACAAATATACAAATTTTTCATGCCAATTGCATTTATATTGAAAAAAATGTAAAAGCAATTATGAATTCAAAATTAAATAATGATCAATTTAAAGGTTTTGGAAACTTGAAATGTTTCAAAGTTATGATTCCTTATAATTAATGCAAGTTTGGGGTGTAAAACATAAAAACCAAACATTTAGAGCATTTTATATGTTTATTAAGATAGAATGAGAAAAGGAACAAAAATTCAAATTTTGAGTGCCAAAAGATATCGTCATATACAAAGAGTACATATTTTGTACTCTTATCAATTTTTTTTTAATTTGGACATGCTTTGACCCAAGAGGAATCAGGCTTAATTAACCCAAAAATAGAAAAGGTACTGCAGCAGAACCGATCACTATTCCTAGTGGCGCTTTCATCATTTTGTGTTTTAGTTAATACGAGGTTTATGGTGCCCACTCATTTCTATGGTTCAGTTCATGTCAACATTAAACGTAAATATAAACAGTGGTGATATATTGACGAAGAAAAATAATTTTTCAAAAAAGAAAAAAGAAAAGCAAGCACCAAGATAAAAAGTAATGGTAAAGTTTTGGGACTAAGAGAGCAAAAAAGAAAAGATTCTAAGTATCAAGAGATAAACCGTGGAGACTAAAATTTTATTTTAAAAAATAGAAATAATATGAAAAAGTTGATAATATAAGATAAAGAGTGGAATTTCAGTTATAAAAAGTAGGGATTAATGATTAGAAAATAACAACAAAAATGGTCTTCAAGGCAGAAGAGTAAATATAAAGATTTTAAAAATTAGAGGCTTAACCATCAACTTAACAAAGGAAAAAGAAAATAAATGAAAACATTAGATAAAATGAATCAGCTTGAACAATACCAAAAAGTAAATAACTCATAGTCACTAAGTTTTGTTTAAAAAAATAATAGTAATAAAATAAAAAAAAAAGTTAAACAAAGTCACTATAGTTGATAAAAAAATAAAAGAAACAAATCATGGTTACCAATATTTTGCTTTAGAAGACAATAAATAAAAAAATGACAAAAAAAATTAGAGGCCTAGAGAGCAAATAGAGAGGTTTGGTATAACACCCACATATCCTACATGGGTGAATTGTGGGAAGCCTTATATGGATATATAGACTCCAATTCCAGAACATAGGCAATTAGTTCTTATCCTTTTTCAAATGATAGCCTATGTGGTTTGGACAGGTATTTCGTTAACTAGTTCTGGACTTGGGTTGTCACAGATGATATTAGAGTTGACCTGGGGAGTTTGTAATACCCTCATATCTCACATAGGTGAATTGTGGGAAGCCTAATGTGGATATATAGGCTCTAGCCCCATAACATAAGCACTTAGCGCTTACCATTTTTCAAATGATAGCCCATGTGATGTAGGAAGGTGTTCTGTTGACTGGTTTTGAACTTGGGTCATCACATTTGGTGATCCGCACATTGTAGTGGATATTTTTTATGATAAATTTTAATAATAATAGTGCGATACAAAACACGTTACATGCTTCGAAATAATACATATTTTGTTTTTTAATTGAAAATAATTCAAAAAAAATTTTCATCTCCTATTAACATAAAATCTAATTTTTAATATTGATGAAAAAATTTATCTAGAAAAATTTATTCTCAAATTTAACAATTATGGATCAAATTACTTTATTAAACTATAGAGCTCGAAGTAAATAATTGATGCTACAAATCTTAATAATAATTAATGATTAAAAAAATGATAAAAATACAAAACTATGTTCAATATATGTTAATCAATTAACAGTTTAACCATTAACTTAATAAAGATAAAAGGAAAAGAAAGTGAAAAAAAACTGACTAAATTCGAATTAAACAAAACCAGGCCAAAAATAGATAAATTATAATGATTAAAGCATTATTTTAGAAAACAACAATAAAGAAAATCATTAAAAAAATTTAGGAGCAAGACAAAAAAATGGAAAAACTTTAGGTATTAAGGATTTAACAATTGACTAAATGAAGATAAAAAATGGTTTAACTAAAAAATAAACAAATTATGGATACGAATGTCTTACTTTAGAAGATAGTACATAAAAAATAACAAAAAGAAAAGCTTGGGGGTCAAGAGAGCAAATATAAAATCTAATTAAATAGTTATAAAATTTGGGGACTAAAAAAATGTAACACGGACATAACTCATATCCAAAAAATAACAAATTATAAAATTAGGGACTGAAACTGAGTTTTGACCGAAACAAACATGAGATAGACTAAAATAGGGAAAATGGCAACCTAGGTCTTCAGAGAGGCAACCTCCTTGCAAAATGAGACAAAAGCTCAAGAAAGAACCAATCGCATCCTAAAAAACCACAAAAAAAAAAAAAACAAAAGAAAAAAAAAACATGGAACCATAGCTCAAAATCAACTGTGCTCAACCAGCCCATAACAATGGCACTATTTATCCAACGGTGGCTATTGTTGGTCTTTAGAAGTTATTAGTAATGAGGTTATTTTTTACCCACATCTTGTAATGATTTTTTTTTTGATAATTTTATCATTAAAATAAATTTTAACAGCAACAACTTAAAAATTTTAAGTCATAAATTTATGTTCATTAATTAAAATTTTATTTTATCTTAATTTTCAATTAGGTTCTTTTTATGTTATGTTCTTACCATTAAAACGATTAGTTATGATCAAAATATAATATTGTAAATATTTTGAAATGATGGATACTTTTTTGTCATTAAAGAATGAGTCACCAAAAAATTTCACCTATTATCAATTCAAATTTCAATTTTTAACTTATATGAGAAGTTTATTTAGAAAAATTCACTCTCAATTTTAGGAATTATTTATCAAATTACTTTATTAAATCATAGAGCTTTTAAATTGAATAACTCATATTACAAAACTCAATTATCAATAATGAAAAAATATGACCGAAACAAAAAAATAATGTTTAACTTATTTTAATCAATTAGTGGTGTAAACCATTAACTTAAAAAATTAGCCAAAAAATTTAGGGACTAAAAGAGGAAATGGTGACCGATGTTTTATGTTAGAGTGCAGTACATAAAAACAACAAAAAAAATGTTTGGGGACCAATAGAACAAATAGAAAGAATCTAGTTAAGTATTTATTAAGTTTGGGAACCAAAATGCAATACAGGGTTGAACTTGGTTACTAAAATGGGGAAGGATAGAATTTTAGGGATTGAAATGCCGTTTTAACCACAACAAAAAGTGAAACGGGGTGAAACTGTAAAAATTGTACATAGGCTCTTAAGGCGCAATTACCTTATGAAAAGGGGATCAAACTTCAAAAAGAGTCAATCATGTCCACGAAAAAAAAGAAAGGTGACACTGTTCATGAGTAGTACACCCGCTTTCTGCATTGTTCATTAACAACGAATAGTGTTGATATTTAGAAATATAGTGTAATATGTCATATGGAAAAATATAGGCCATAGAAGAGAAGAATGAAATCTTAAGGGACTTCAATGAGGTTTCGATCATTACTTTAAAAATGCAAAAAAAAAAAAAAAACAGCAGTAACCTAAATGACCAAAAATTTATTTTGCAATAAATAGTAAAACTTGTTCCATATTTGGTAGTATTAATAATAGTTGGTAATCGGCCTGCAGTTTGTTGCGGTCAATTAACAAGGATATTTTTCATATTAAATGCATTTACATTAAAAATAAAAGTCAAAAGAGTTATGGATTCAAAATTAAGTCATGATCAATTTAAAGGATTTGAAAAACTTAAAATGTTTCAAAGTTATTGGTAACCAATTTGTTTTGGAATTTAAGCACAAAGTGGGCTTTTAATTATAACTCATGCGAGTTAAAAGCCTAAAATGTGAACCAAAAGTTTAGAACATTTTTGTGTTTGTTAGGATATAGTGAAAAAACTATCTGATTTCAAAGTTTGAGAACAAAAGAATATCATCATGTAGAAAAAAGTACCTATTATGCAGTTTTATCATTTTTTATTTTGGCCATCCTTTGGGCTAAGAACAACAAATGAAATTAACAAAAAAAAAACCTATTGCAAAAGCACTGTAGTTAATGCCGCTGGGAATTTAGTCAACATAATAATAAGGTTTCTAGTAGAAACAAAAAACAATCAATCAAAAAAAACAAAATCAATGCAGAAAAACCTAAAAAAGAAAATGCTTAAGGGTTAAGGGAGGTCAAACACATTTCAGCCTATGTTCCTGGAAGCCTACTGAATAAGTTAGCCCAATACAAAAATTAAGTTTTCCCTGGCCCAAACCGTAGTCCCCAGAGGCCAGATCCGCTAGTTTATTAGCATCTTTCATGCTAACCAAAAGGGGCACAACAAGATAGAGTAGGGGGAAAAAACCGTGGCAGCAATGTCACTGTCAAATTTGTTAATTTAGTTAATACTAGATTGTGACCCATACGTTGTTGCGGGACGGCTGATAAAGATACAACTTTTCATACTCATTATATGTATAAAAAAAAGAATTAAAATATGTATAAATTCTAAAATAAGATATGATTAACTCAAAAGAGCTAAAAAAATTAAATGATTGAAATGTGTTAGTAATAAATTTGGTAAATAAAAAAATATATTATATAAGATTAATATAGTAAATTTGGGTTTCTAAGAAACATCAGAATCTTATGTGTCATTTATGAAAGTTGGGGCCTAAAACACAATAATAAAAAGTTTAGAAGAAAGTGGTAAAATACCTACTTTGAAAGTCTAAGAACCAGAAGATATCAATACAAATACATAGAGAACCAATTTTGTAATTTACATTTTTTCAGCAAAAAAAAAATCTCAAAAAAGAGCTGGGAAAAATAGCCCAAATACAAAACAAAAAATGCCAGAAAAAGAAACAATTTCAGGCCAAAAAACCCAAATGCAAAAAAAAAAAGAAAAACAGACCAAAAAAACCCAAATACCAAAAAAAAAATAGAGGATCTGTAGCAAAGGTCACATAACCCCTAGCATTTTAGTCAATATAATAATTATTTTTTGAACTCCGTTTTTATGGAGGGGGATTTTTTTTTCTTTTACTGTGTTTCTCCTTATTCTAACTCGAATTTAATAGGTCATGCAAATATGAATAGTAGTTAAGTTATCTTTTCCGTCGATCCAATGAAGTGTAATTAAGGGCAACAAAGTCTGAAATTATTATGTTGATATACGCAGAAGAAGGGGAGAAAGTTGCAGTTTATTTAAGATATATAAATAGAAATGAGGCAGACACAATTTGGAAAAATTATATGATTTATGGCATGCACTCCATTCCATGTCTTTAAATATTTTCCGTTTGATAAATACTTTTATAATAAATTTATGTTTATAGGAGTTCACCTATTACACGTGATTAATGTAACAAATTTGATTATAATTTCCATTAATTAAGTTTCCTCGACATATTCAATGTGGGAGGTAGTAGCAGTGTTCATTAATTAACTGTGGAATTTTGATACAAGATAATTTAGTGGGTTGAATAATTTTCCTTCTTTGACTTACATATACAGAAATGTTTAATATAGGATAATTAGAAGCTGCAAATTTTTCATGTATGAAGATTGTTCTTTTTCAGATATAAAAGTTTCACCTGAATCCAATAAATGCCTTCAAAGAATGAAATTATGCCCAAAGGTTTCATGAACCACAACTACATCCATAGCAACATACACTTCCAGTCAATAATGGAATACTGCTATAAATATAAGTTCCTACTCCATAGGACTAACACCAATAATGGGGGACAACAAAAAAAACAAAAAGAATAAAAAGAAACAACCATTTTAATGCAGGACGAAGTTGTCAAGTCAAGTCAATATGCCTATGCGGATGAAGTTAGGACTTAAAATTTCTACTTAAAGGGGAATAATAAAATTTTGACGAAGTTGTAATAATACAAATATTTTGGGATTAAGAAAATAAGAAAAAGAAAAGTTACAAGTAGTTTGGAACAGTCGGAGAGATGTAGCAGGTTTAATAAAACAAACGAAACGGCAAGTCCTTTGAAACGCAATAGTAATGTAAATGCCTATGCCAATGAAGTTAGGGCTTAGATGAAAGTATAGTAATAAGCTTAACAAAATAAAAGAACTTGCAGGAAATCTCAAAGCATCATCATCGATGCTTCGATTCTCATCTCATGAAAACGGAATTTGCAGGTAAGGTGAGGCGGAACCTAGCTTCAGACAACGGTTGCTGGGGGGAGGGTTGAGGCATGGATAGCGAAAGCTCGGAGCGGCGGCAGAGAAATATTGCAGGATGGAGGCAGAGCTTCCGTGAGCTCTGTTGTAGCAGCAACAATACTAAACAAGCTGCTGAAGAGAGCATCAAGCCGCCGCAATCCGACATCGACGGCTGGGAAAGTGAAGAGGCCCGACTACGGGGGACGCTGGCCAAGTGGCAAGCCTTGTACGTAGACATCATGAACGAGAAAGACAAACTGTTGGCACAGCCGAAGAGGCGTTTTCAATGGAAGCACAAAAAGCGCCTACACCAGCTTGAAGGGGAGATGGTTAGAGTATTAGAGTTGATAAAAAGAAGTGAGCAAGAGATTTCAAAAGGGTATTCGTCGGCAAGTCCCACTGTCAATAATAACCAATCAGACGGTTTAGAGTTGCCTACTTATGGCTATTTATTTATATCCAAGTCTATGAAACGAGCTGCTTGTCAGATGTTGGTGGCCCTAGAGGATCAAGAGGTGCACTTGATTGGATTGGTTGGTGTCCGAGGAGTTGGCAAGACGACATTGGCAAAACTGGTGGTACATAAAGCTCAAAGATCTCGACTTTTTGATCTGGTTTTGGTGATTGATTCACATAGCAGGGAGCGGTTTGAGCCGGATGGAGACAAGATTTGGCATCAGACGGCTGCCTTACTTGGAGTGGAAGGTACTCCACAAAGCGCTAAATCCAGATTAAATCAAAAACTGGATGAAGGGAAGAAGATGTTGATCATCCTTGATAATGTTTGGTGGAAAAAGCCTGACCTTGATGCTTCAGAAGGAATACCATATGGCCAACGCTGCAAAATTCTTGTCATCACTTGTCTTCCCCAAGTCTGTGCCGGCACTGGTTGTCACGCAACTATTCAACTCAATGGCCTTACCATACAAGAAACAAGAAAATGGTACGAACACATACCTTTGGCAATTTATGGGCATATGCAGTCAACGTTTCGTTCTCGGGAGATCTTGCAAAGGAGAAACTTGGGAATTGGGAAAAGGAGATTGTTGGAGCATCTCAAGGTTTACCTTTCTCAGTTGTAACTATAGACGAGAAAATACAGAAGAAAGAATCAGTCAATTTCTCTACCCAGAATTTAGTGATATGCATCAACGAACATGTTTTCAACTATCCCAAGCTCCACTATGATTACTTGAGCGACCAAGAGAGTAAGTCATTTTGGAGCTATCTTGTGTGAAGCTTCGTCGATCAGTATCTCTTGATTGGATAGGACAATTATCCAAACTTGAAGAGCTATACATGACTGACGCTAGCATAGAGGTGCCTGACAAGAATTCTTCCATCAACTTGAAGGTGAAACACCTTGAACTGAATGGCGTAAAGGGTTGTCGAAATCTTTTCCCAACCTTCAGTAAACAAGGGTTGAATCAATTGGAGATCCTCAAACTTGATAAATGTGAGAGTTTAGAATGCCTTGTCGATGCAACAGAATTGAAGGAAGTACAACAAGATATGAAATATTGTATCATTAAGACAAAAAACCAGATGAAACCAATCCTAGGATTCCCAAACCTGACAAATTTGGAGCTGCGGAACTTACATTTCTTGTCCCGCTTGTGGAAGGGGCAAGCACATATAAGCCATGAAAAGCTCAAGGTTATGGTTATACACTCTTGTGGACTAACATGTGAATCTCTGTTCCCCACCTATGTTGCTGAAGGCCTAAACCAACTAGAAATCCTCCACATATTTCGTTGCCACACATTGAAGTCGATTATCATGAAAGACTATAGTGTCCACTACCCATGCTTGCCCAAGTTGACGACCCTAATGATAGAATCATGTCCAAAACTGGAATATGTTTTCCCAGTCACCCCAGCCGACGGTCCTCCACAGTTGAAAGAGCTTGAAATCAAATCGTGCAAAAACCTACAACACGTCTTCATAATAATGCGGAGGCAAGTAGATGGCAAACTCATGCTTTTATGCTTCCAGAGTTAAAACGCTTGTGTTTTGAAAATTTATCAGCTCTGAGGAGGATCAGAGAAGGAACAGACACCTTAGAGGCACCTTTGGAAGAGTTAGACGTATCTTTCTGTGATAAGCTAGAACCTTGCAGCATCACTCCGAAGAAAGGTGATCATCCAAGATTAAAGGTATTTCTCACCATTTTTTTTCCTTCCTTATATTTTCTTATATAGTCAGGTCCGTTGTTGTTCTAAATGTTTTACAGAATTATTTCAATATGAATTCTGATAAGGTTTTTTTCTTTTCTTTAATTCTTCTACCCAGAGACTGAACTTAGAAGTCTGTGGGCGATGGCACGTGGAAGAAGAAATCTCTGCTTTAAGAGAAAATTCAGCAAGTTTGTCACGTGTTATTGAATATGGTACCCTAAAGCATCTAAGACTGAAAGTTGAGCTTAAATCAACAGCCTTATGGAGGGGACGTAAGCAGGTCATCGGAATGCAAAATCTGGCTCACTTGGAGCTCAGCAACATCACGCTGAGATATGTCTTCACACCGACAAGTGTCCGAAACCTTCCTCAGCTGATGCATCTGAGCATAACTTCCTGTAGTGATCTGGAGTACATAATTGAAGATGATCAACCTTCCGGTTTAATAATAGCAGAAACCCGAACTCGATACCGTCCTACATACTTCCCTAACTTGGCTGAAATCAAAATCAAGAGTTGCAGGCAGTTAAAAAGTGTGTTCCCTGCCAGCCTTGCGCAGTTCCCAAAGCTCAAAAGCTTCATAGTAGAAAACTCAGCTTCTTTAACACAGATATTCACAGACCAGGAAGCACATGCGGGTGTCAAATATCATCAGAGTTCAAAATTGGAGTTCCCCAAGCTAAGGAAATTGTCACTTGTTAAACTACCATCTCTCCTATGCTTTGCCTCGGTGGGTTATCATTGCATCTTCCCTGACAACTAAAGAATGCGCCAAAAACAACACCAGAATCATGCCTGACGAGTTGAGCCGATGTTTCTACGGGAAAACAGAGGTACCCTCCCAAATCAATTCCCATTCATTTATTTCCTTCGGTAAAAATACAAGCATGTGGTAGCTAGTTCTCAAGTCAAGACATATATTCTGGTTCTTCTCTTATTCTAGATACATAAAAGATTAGCTAAATCAATTAAGTTAGCGAAAAATTGTAAGTAATACAATATTTTTCGTAGATGATACTATTATCTTCCCAAAATATATACCACACCTCATCGTAGATAAGAGGATGTTATGAAAGATAAATGTTAAAATTGAAGACTTTAAATTAACATGGATGAATCACTTAGTGTAGCGCATATTGTCAAAGATATCACTTTTCAAGCTTTTAACTTTATTGATCGATTTCTTTATGTACACAGGCGTTGCCTCATTTGGCAGCTTCTTCTTCAACCCCAGCGACGAACACAGCTCAACCATTAATTCCATTGCAATTCTCAGGGCAAGACTATGACATTTGGAGTGTAGAAATGAAGACGTATTTCACGTCACAAGATCTGTGGGAGATTGTCGAAAAGAGAGTTCATAGTTCCTCATCAAATGAAGACAAGATAAGAGATGCCCAAGCTCTGTCCATTATTCAACAATCATTAACGAAGAAAGAGTTGCATCAGATGATTATTGGAGCAAACTCTGCACAAAAGGCATGGGACATTTTGAGAGAAAAGTATCAAGGAGACAAGCAGTACAATAAAAAGGTTCATGCCTCATTAGTCATTACTACCACATAGAATTATGTAAATCTTAACCTTTCTCACTATTTTCTTTACACCATTAATCAACCATTAGTTGAAATTAGGAAAAAGACTACTTCACTTTTATATAAAGAAAAAAAATGATAATTTAAACTTTTAATAGTAACTAAGTAAATTGAATTAAAATGTATCAACATCATCATTATTATTATCATCTTTATTATTACATTTATTATTTTTATTTAAAGTAAAATATTTTTTTATGCTATTAACCGATGGTTGACTAATGCCATACATATTTTCAAATCTCAAGATTAGTACACTTTGACAAAAGTTGAGGGGTATAGGTGTTATTGACCCAATCATTAACATTCCAATTTTTTTTTTGTTCTATCGGGGTCCCAAATCAGACAGAGGCAAGCTGGTCTTTCATCCGCTACGTCAATGTTGTTGATCGGCTAGAGGAGCTATTTGCAGATGAATCAGGTGGTAATGAACAGCTGAAAATGGTGAAGTTTTTTATTACTGATATTTCTTAAAATTTCTTCCTACTTTGAGGGGGTAAAAGGGAAAAAAATGGTGATGTTATTAGTTAAGATACTCAGTTAGCATGTTAAGATACTCCAAATTTAGGCACCATGGACTTGAACTCAGTTATTGCTCTGCTTTATCATATTTTCTCTATCAAAAATTGCTTGCAAATTTCCTTATTTACTGTAAATATTGAAAATGTTGTGTCACATAAATAAAGTATATATGTATGTTTTATTAAGATTACTTTTAACAAGTCTGCTAATTGCAACAACATATCATTCTAATACTGTGGTGGAACTGAACTGCCTAATTGTGCTTAAGATATCTATTTTGCAGGAAATTCACAAGTCTCAATTTCTAAGTGTATGCACAACATTATTTATAAGCCCCTAAGTTGATCTATCTCACCCTCATTTCTCATAATTTTGTTGTCCATAGATGAACAGGAAAAGCAGACCAAACCAGCTAGCTAATGTACTTGTTATTTATAGGTGTCCTACACTGCAGGTTTGAAATTCAATAAACATTTGTTGTTCTTTGATTCCGTGTTAAGGGCAATATTTACAGAATACCTTTCATTTGCTTTTCAGGAAGTATCAATCAGCTGTGAAGAGTTAATAAGCCTTCCCAAAGTAATAATCCTACAGAGTGGTGGAACTTCTGTAATGTTATTTTACTAAGAAGAGTTGTCTTACTGCTAAACTTTATTAATTAAATTCGTTTATGACAATCAACAACGTAATAATGCCTTTGCACCTATCCCTAAGGCTTAGGTGTTCGAAATATTGCTGCAGCTACATATATATATATATATATATATATATATATATATATATATATATATCCAAATTTGGTCCCTTAACTATTCAGTTTGTCCTAAACTGATCCCTTAACTCTAAAAGTGCCTATTGAGGTTCCTTAACTCAAGTAGCGTGTCCAATTTGAGTCTCTTCTGTCAATTGAGCCGTTATTTTGGATAAAACTTGCCTATGTGGCACCCATAGTGCCATGTGACACTCATAATACCACGTGGCTTCCTCTTTTAATTGAAATAAGTGATTATTTTGTATAGAAATGAAAAAATTAAACCTAAACTGACACAAACACAAAATCTTGGGGCTTAAAACATGGATTAGCCCCAATTGTTAGATTAACTCGCTGTAGACGTTGGTGTTGGATTTGACGGTAGAGGAAGATGGACGGAGATGGTGAACGGAGACGAAGATGGACGGGATGGAGGCGGACCACTGGAGATGGTGAACGGAGACGAAATCGGGACGGAGATGGTGACAGAGGAGGAAATCGCGACGGAAGACGAATCGTGATGGAGGAGGAAATCGCAAAGGAAGATGAATCGCGACAGAGATGGTGACGGAGGAGGAAATCATGATGGAAGACGCATCGCGACAGAGGAGGAAATCACAAAGGAAGATGAATCGCAACGGAGATGGTGACGGAGGAGGAAATCATGACGGAAGACGCATCGCGACGGAGGAAGAAATCGCAAAGGAAGACGAATCGCGATGGAGATGGTGACGGAAGAGGAAATCGCGACAGAAGACGAATTGCGACGGAGGATGAAATCGCAATGGAAGACGAATCACAACGGAGATGGTGACGGAAGAGGAAATTGCGACGGAAGACGGAGACGATGAACTAAATCGTGATAGTGATAAAGACAGTGAACTAAATTACAATGGTGACGGAGACGGAATCGACGATGGAAAGAACCACCGGTGAGAGAAAGAGAGGAGAGTGATCCACCGGCGAAAGTGTTTGGCTTTTTACATTTGAAGTCCTATGATTATTTATTTGTGTCAATTCTAACTCAAATTTTTTCATTTCTATACAAAATAATCACCTATTTCAATTAAAGAGGAAGCCACGTGGCATTATGAGTGCTACATAGGCAAGTTTCATCCAAAATAATGGCTCAATTGATGTATGGGACTCAAATTGGACACGCCACTTGAGTTAAAGGACCTCAATAGGCACTTTTAGAGTTAAGGGACCAGTTTAGGACAAATTGAATAGTTACGGGACCAAATTTGGATTTTACTCTATATATATGTATGTATGTATGTATGCATTTATGTATGTATGCATGCATGTATATCTTATATCTTATATTATAGAAAGCACAAAGGTGTACAAATGTTGAATGACTTTTTGCCCTTTTATTATAAGATGTTTTGTTCTTTTAATGAAACCCAATTTTATTATTATCTATTTAAGTGGAGTTGTATTAGCACTAGAACACTAAAAAAATCCCTTAAGTTGCCATTAAATTTTATTTCTTGTTACAAACTTGCCCTCTCTTAATTCTATATTACAGAATTATGTATTATATACAATTATTTTTTGTGTTACTCTTACCTAAAACTCTTAAATTGCCATTAGAATTTATAAGATGTTTTGTTCTTTTAATGAAACCCAAATTTGTCATTATCTATTTAAGTGAAGTTGCATTAGTACAAAAACACTAAAAGAAACCCATAAGTTGGCACTAAATTTTTTTTTTGTTACAAACTTGCCCGCCGTTAATTTTAGATTACAAAGTTACATATTATATAAAATTATTACATGTGTTAATCTTACCTAAAACTCTTAAATTACCGTTAATTTTTTTTTTTACTTCAAACCTGTCATCTTTGGTTCTATATTACTATCAAATAATACCTCAAGTAAATATTTTATAAAATTCATATTAAAGTTTGCACAGCTAAATATTTTATAAAACTTAAAATTTTGACTTAGAATTTTTTTATAAATCTTAATTTTCCAGAAATTTTTAAGCAATTAATTAAAAATAATTTAAGAATATAAGGTAAAAAAATTTTCTTTTGATCTATTTTCCAAATGATAAGAGTATTAAATGAAATCAGAGTAATTAAGTGACAATCCCAAAAAAACTAACATACGAATAATGTGCAAATTTAAACAAACAATATGTTTCTCTAAGAAATGAAATAACACAAAAGACAAATCCAGTCCCAGCCAATTTATTTTTGAGGGGCTATAGTGTATTCTCTCTTAGTTTGCTCCATAGCCTAAACCTCATCAAACAGTCCAGTGTACTCCATCTTCTTATATTACTCACATAAGAAAACATATTAAAAGGAATGATGAACACAACTTGCTCAGTAAGGGGCAAGTATCAGGCCCATCACGCGGGTCATAATATTTCCTCAATAAACAACAAATGAATAATAAACTTTAAGTCATAACAATTTACTTAAAGAACAATTTCACACAACATCATAACAATAACATTAAAGTCGTACTAGCATGCTCGAACTAATATGCATATGTAGAATTCCTTTTACCAATTTAATCACATCTTTTTCATCAATCATTTTATCCAATACTTAAATGCGGTTAGACGAGCCTAGGGTGGTGAGTGTGTACATCACGCACTCCAGGGATAACTTTTAAGCAGCGCCACTAGAGATGCCACTAAGTTAGAGCATCTCGGGATACTTACATCGAGGTAGAGCCTCTCATGATACCAGTCATAAGCATGGTCTCCCACCAGCTATGGTCTGACAACGCACAAATCATATCTCTATACTCTATATCAACATCGGGTCAACACTTCTCGGGTTCGAATCATCCGTTTTGAACATGTCTTTTAAATTTACGGTTCGTCAGGTCATGCAGATATGGTCTATTGCCAACCTCGCATGCCTCGTGTTTTATCGCACTCCTCAAATCTTTTACTTAATGCAGCACTGTGTATGACAGACATCAATCATATGCTTAGTGTGTACATGACCGTAGCTCATTTTATTTTAGCCCTTCTTAGTGAGGTGCCATGATTCTAGTACATCCTATTTCTTTTTTCTTGTTATCTTAGCTTAGTGTTACATGATGATATGACTATCAACGATATCACTTTAAGCGTATTTATGATAAATGTTCATCTCCTCTCTCGTGAATTCTTTCTAAGTTTGTCATTTAGCATTTACGCTCCTAATCCTTTATCTACTGACTTATAGTAATTTATGATGGTCATAACATGCTACTAACGGTTGCTTTCAACCTCATCAAGCTGCTAGCAAGCTTGTCAACCCTAAACATGATACTAGCGGTGTTTGTCTTACCGACCCTAAACATGATACTAGCGGGTTTATTCAAGCGGCCCTAACATACTTCTAACAAAATTTTTGTTGCATATGGCCCTAGTATGATACTAGCATCAAATATACATCATATGTCGCATCACTACAACTATGCAACCAACCAACCAAAATTACATCTCAATAGAAGGAAACTAAAATAAAATAAACTAAAATAAAATAAAATTCTAGAAAAATTAATTAATTACCCTACCCATGTTGCCCATGCATTTAAATATTTTATTTAGCCTAATTGTTTACCTAAAATTTATCATTCGGGTTGATACTTATTTTGGGCCGAAGAGGGGCCATGAGAACTAACCCACTCTTCCCCCTTACCTAATACGAAATAATATGGCGAAACGGGGCGATTTCCTTAGACAGTCCTACAAAATATTAGTAAGGTAGAAAATTAGAAAATATGCTAAAATTTGGAAATTTCCTAAATGGCTATTGGAAGGTTCACATCCTTGGTGTCCAGACCGAAATTTTACCTAGTTAGTAAAAAGGGTCTCGGGGTGTCTCCGGTAGCCATGTGCTTGATCGAGATTATGCCGGGAGCCTTTGTTGATATTGATCCTAAAATTACAGTGGCCAACACACTAAGTTATATGCTCATTTAATGGCTATAAAAACTGAACTTTGAGGGAAATTTTTATTTCGGTTACCGATGTATTTTCGGGATCTCTAGTGCTCCAAGAATCTAAAGAACCGCTAAACTTATCAGTAAGGAGTTCTTAGCCCTTTCTAACAACATAGACAGCAAAGACAAGAGAATTATTAGGGCTGTAAGACTTAAAATTGGTAGCCAAATAAATTTCAAAGAGGCTATGATGGCTTATCGGGGCTCAGTTGAAGTAAGGGTTTGATTTGCACTGGGAAACGAGTGCACAAGCCTAAAATTTGAATAGGGAAGAACCTAACAACAAAATAAATCATAAATTTAATGAATTTAGGTGCTGGAAATAAAAAGAAAAAAAGAGTGATATAAAATAATTTAGACACACACAAATGAATTCGTATTCACCGATATGCGTAGGATCATTTTTGTGTCCCGATGGGGTTTCCCTTCAATCTAATGAATCTAGGTAAGAATATGGAATTAAATTAATGTTCCAATACTCTAGAATAACCAAGAATCAAAGCATGAAGGGCTGGACTTACACAGTTTGATGGAGGAATAAGTGAAGACAAACAACCGGCACGAAGTAGACCAAAGGATTATGGATGGCTTTCTTGCCAAAACTCAATTTTTGTTTTGTTGTGGTGGTGAGTTGTTGAAGATGAAAAGAAGAAGAATGGTAGCAGGTTGTAACTTTTAATTTAGGGCCAACTATATTCTTGATCTAGGGGGATTATGGGAAAAGAATAAGGGAAAAAAAAGGAAGAGTTGTAGTTACATTAGGACAATATTAAATATGATTGGAAAGGAAAAATATATATAAGTAGAAAATAGGAATTAACTTTAAAAATTCTAAATTTTAGGGGCTGTATATATGGCTGTGGAATTTTATAAAATAGAAATTAGGGTTAGGCGAGAAATTATCCTATGCAACAAAAGCACAAACCCAGTTTTAACCCCGCACACACGTGGGCTAAATTTTTAGAAATCTAAGCAAACGAATATAGAATTGAGTGAGGCAAATTTATTTTGACTAATTTTTGTGAGAAGAATCCAATGGTGCTCCCATATTTTCCATTCGATGCTTGGTTGGAAATGTGAATAATGCCCCTAGTCTAAAAAAATGACTTTGAGCTTTCGGTTTGAAATTTAACTTAATAACCACTAAAGGAATTATCTAAGGATCAAGATTCTTAATTTTATATTAATTTTTTAAATTAATAGGTGAAACTATAAAAATGCCCTTGAGGGTAAAAGGGTAATTTGGAAATTTTCTTTTTCTTAATTTCTAGGGTTATTACAGCCTCCTCCTCTTAAAAAAAATTTTCCTCAAATTTGAAAAAGGGTGTTAAGAAATACCTTAAAGTTGTGGATACTTCTTCTGAAGCTCATCCTCAACTTCCTAGGTTGCTTCTTGCTCTTCATGATTATTACAAGTAACCTTTATCAATTGAATGACTTTGTTGCATAGAACCTTTTATCTACGATCGATAATGGCCAAAGGCTCATTCACATAAGTCAAATCCTCGCACAACTGCAATGGCTCCCATGGAATAACATGTGTTGGATCTGCCTGATATTTTTTAATATTACTCATGTGAAACACATTATGAATTCCATCCAAATTAGGTGGTAAAGCAACTCTATATGCCACCTCTCTAACCTACTCTAAAACCTCAAAAGGTCCAACAAAGTGTGGGGCTAACTTCGCTTTCACTCCGAAGCGTTGAATTCCCTTGGTCGGTGACACCTTTAGAAACACATGATCACCAATGGCAAACTCCAAAGGATGACGCTTCTAGTTTGCATAACTCCACTTCCTATCTTGAGTTGATACTAATCGTTGTTTGATTAACTTGACCTTATCTGAAGTTTGTTGTACCAAATCTGGTCTCAATAAAGGCCTGTCGCTCGCTGCTTCCTAACACAACGGAGTATGACAACTATGGCCATGCAAGTCCTCATTAATGTCACAGTACCTAATTGTTCTTGTAAAACCTTCCAAAACTATGATGTGAATCGTGGATGCCTATCGGAAACATTGCTCCTCGGTACTCCATGAAGTCGAACTATCTCAAATATGTACAATTTAGCTAGTTTGGTTACAGGCCAAGTCTTTTAGAGTGCCAAAAAGTAGGCTGACTTGGTTAACCAATCTACTATCACCCAGATTGCATCATGTCGACGGTGAGTAGTAGGTAGTGTAAAGGCTCTCCTAGTGTTTCATTTACTTTGAATGTCCAGGTAAGTAAAACCCAAATTATTTTCCCTCAAATGAATTTTATTAAGCAAGGAAAGCAAGCTAAGTAAGATTAAGTTAAGTTCCAAAGTGTAATTGGCACCTAAATGGCAAAGAGGGCAAAATGGTAATTTTGACCCAAGTTAGTGGCATCACCTTAATTTCAATGAAATTAGGTTCATGCAAGTGCTTTGCGCTAAATAAGTTAAGACCATAAGTGTTTATAGCCATTTGAACCAAAAGTGGAAGTTAAGGGTGAAAAATGCACTAAGTGAGAAATTGAGCTATTATGTTTTAAAATAGCTTAAGTAACTTAAGGGCAAAGTGTTTGAGTAAGAAAAACATTTCAATGGGACCAAAGAGTGTTGGTATAGGAAGAGTTTAAGTGGCCTAAGTGATTCAAAGTTAAGTTTGAGGGCCACAGTGTCAAATGGAAGAGAGGTTAACTATATAAGTGCAGGAGATGACACTATTCATCATCTCCCCCATTTTCCATTTTCGTGGCTCTCTCTCCTCCATAGCTCCTCCTCATCAAATCTCCCATTCTAGCCAAAATTCCATGAAAATTGAAATTTCTAAGGCCAACCCAACAAGCCCTTAGCTTATTTTTTGTGTATATGGTGCGTTTGGAGTTGTTCTTGCAAGTTTTTGGTTCAAACCTAAAGGTAAGCATCTTTGATCCTTGTGGGTTAGTTCTAAGACTGTTAAATGGTTAGAAATGGTCTTAATTTCATACCCTTGATATCCAATTTGGTTGAATTCAAGCTTAGAACTCAAAGAAACTCTTTGGAGCTCAAGTGTGCTTGTTGCTTTTTTTTGCTTTAAGGAGGATTTTAAGGTAAAGGATTTAAGTTAATTTAGCTCAAATAATGAATAGAAATGTATTATTACACGTGGGAATGAATTAAAAACAACACCCATGTGAATTGGCTTTTAAGATAGGAAGATTGGGCAAGTTTTGTGCAAGTTCGCACGCAGTCGCACAATGCTGCGTTACCAGAGATTTTCCAGGAAGCCTAAGTACTGATACCGTTGGCGACATGTCACCAAAGGCGTCACCAAGGCATAAGTCACTCAAGTTCAAGGCATGCTAAGAATGTCCCAACCTCTCGACTATCCCTAAGCCAATTTAAGATGTTCTGTAGCTTTGGTTGGGTCTAGAACTCATTTCTGAGTTAGAAATTATGCATTATTTAAGTAGTAGCTAAGTGGTGTGGTTAAGGTAGGATAAGGAATGGTGGCTAAGGGGGTTAAAGTGCTTAAGTTGTTAAGGGAGCACTAAGGGGATTAAGTTGGGCTTTAGACTCTTTGTTGGCCCAAGTGAGAGGTCTTAGACCTTTGGGCAATCAAAAGAAGACCTAAAAGGATCCCAACCAAACCTTATGGTTTGGTAAGTAAGCCGCTAAGGAGCTGTAAACTAAGCTCGAAAAGCTTGGCAAGTTGGATAACATAAGGCAGCTACCCTACACTATAGGTTAAGGGAAGAGACGAGTAAGGAATGAGTAAATAGTGACTTACTCTAAGTAACTCGTTAAAGACAGGCAAGGGTTGAGTAAGTGACGACTTACTCTAAGGCACATATAAGAGAATTTCATGGGGTTAGTTAAGTGTTAGCATAGGATACAAGGGTCAGTATCCAAGTACCCCAGCCATATGAGCTCACGACAAGTCTGGTGCACCTTTGAGCGTAAGGAAGTCCTAAGTGCATTTACATGTGCATATTTCATTCATCCATCCATCTATCCATTAATTACATTGTTTCATGTGTCTATTCTTGTTTCTGGTTATGTTGTTGGTTGCTTGCTTTGCTTTGCATGCTTTATACATATGTATGCTTGTTGTGATTTGCATGCTCGCATATCTTCCCCCCGCAGGTACCAAATCCATTACTGAGTACTTTTGAGTACTCACCCATTAAGTGTTGTGCAGGTATTAAGCGGGCTAGTCAGGCTTAACAATTGGTAAGGGGAAGTTATTAAGGCTAAGTTTTATTGGATTGAAGGCACTCTCTAAGTAGGAAACTCCAAGTTTCTAAGTTACTTATGGCATAAACTAGTACTGACCAAAGTGTTTGCCTTACAGTTTGAAGCTAAGTAAGTACAAGGAAAGTGTGGCTCATCACTTGAAGCTAGCTTGCTTGGGTATAGACCTAAGGATGGATCTTAATAAATATAAGTTGTTTTTCTAAATGTATGGTATTTTCATACAATGAGATTGTCTCTATTAGTGTCCATTGGCGTATATAACACTAGGGTTATATTTGGGTGTAGATATGTTTAAGGTGTATGCATATAGTTGTTACTTGAAGTTAAAGCAACTAAAGTTTTTACATCTTGGCTTGTGCTTGCTTATGCTTTATGAACGGGCACACCACAGTTTTTTTTATAGTTTTGATTTATTATTATCACATAGCCAAGACAATGCATGCATATTTCCTATGCAGGGTAGGCTAAGTAACTAGTTGCACGTAATGATTTATGATACTTCACGAGTAATAACTAGCAAATTGTAACCTAATTGGGATTAGAGTTCCCAAAGAGCCTATCAGTTTTAGTAAAATTAGGGCACTAGGGCCCTGTTCTACCACACGTAGCCCAACTATGAAATCCATTGCAATGTCATCCCACTTTCACTGAGGAATCTCCAATGGCTGTAGCAATCCTCCAAGTCTCTGTTGTTCTGCTTTGACCTTTTGACAAGTCAGACATCTAGATACAAACTCTACAATATCCTTCTTCATGCCACTCCAACAAAAGCTTTTCTTCAAATCATGGTACATCTTGGTGCTCGCAGGGTGGATGGTCAACTGAGATACGTGTGCCACCATTAAAACATCATACTTCACCTCACTTCCTTGGGGAACAACTAATCTATTTTGAAATTTTAGGGTGCCGTCCACATCCATACTAAATCCCTTCTACCCTAGAATTGACCAGTCTCGACATTATGGATCATCTTTTTGAGTCTATTTGGCCCTTGCCACAAATGCAGGCTCCATATACAAACTTGCCATTAGAATCTGAGGTTCTTTCACTTGTACCCCTAAGCTCATGTGACTAAACTCCTCCAATAGTTTCCATTCAAAAACCACAATAGCATTCAGTTTAGCACCCATTTTTCTACTCAAAGCATCAACCACCATGTTAGCATTACCTGAGTGATACTGAATAGTGCAATTATAATCAGATAGATACTCAACCTAACGACACTGTTGATTATTGTGTTCCCTCTGTGACAATAGATACTATAGGCTTTTATGGCCAGTGAAAACCTCAAACTCTTCTCCGTACAAATAGTGTCGGCAAAGCTTTAACGCATGTATGACTATTGCCAACTCCAGATCATGAGTTAGGTAATTTAGCTCATAAGGCTTCAACTGCCTGGATCCATAAGCAATCACCTTCCCTGCCTATATCAATACACAGCCAAGACCCTGATGTGATGTATCCGTATAAACTGCAAAGTGACTTCACCTATCAGGGAGAGTAAGAGCAGGTGCAGAGACTAATAGCTTCTTTAACTCCAGGAAACTATTTTCACATTACTCAGTCCATTGGAATGGTTGATTCTTCTTAGTCAGCTAGGTTAAGGGGCGTGCTAGCTTCGAATAACCTTCTATAAAAAGTCAATAATAACTAGCCAAGCCCAAGAAACTCTAAATCTCAGAAACAGTCTTCAGTTATTGCTAGTTCATCACTGCTTCAACGTTGCTAGGATCCACCGAAATTCCTTCTTTAGTTACCACATGGCCTAAAAAGGTGGCATTGTCCAACCAAAACTCACACTTGCTCAGCTTTGCATATAGCTTATGTTTCTTCAACATCTGAAATGCAACATTCAAATGTTCTCTATGGCTTTCAACATTTAGTGAGTAAATCAGAATTTCATATATGAAAACGATGACAAATTGATTTCAGTATGGTTGGAACACCCTATTCATTAGGCCCATAAAAGCTACGGGTGCATTCGTTAACCCAAAGGGCATTACTAGAAACTCATAATGCCCATAATGGGTCCTAAATGCCATCTTTGGCACATCTTTCTCTTTGATTTTCAATTGATAGTACCCAAACCTCAAATCGATCTTAGAGAACATTGATGTTCCCCTCAGCTTATCAAACAGGTCATTAATCTGAGGTAAATGGTGCCTATTCTTTATCGTCACTAGATTCAGCTGTCGATAATCATTGTACATCCTCAAGCTACCATCATTCTTCTTCACGAATAAAACAAGGCACCCCAAGGTGAAATACTTGGATGTATGAACCCCTTTTAGAACAACTCCTGTAATTGACCTTTTAGTTTTTCCATTTTCGATGGAGCCATTTGATAAGGTGCTTGAGAGATAGGAGTCGTTCCTGGCAATAAATCAATGGTGAAGTCAATATCTTATCTAGGTGGCATTCTAAGTAACTCCTTTGGAAACACTTCTGGAAATTCTTCTACAATGGGAATACCAGCTACTGATTCAAGCTTCTCTAATTTTATCCGCACATAAGCCAAATAGCCAACACAGCCTTGACGGAGATATCTATCAGCTTGCAAACTAAAAATTAAGATTGCAGTATAGCTCTTTTTATCCCCAACAAACTGTACTTTTAACCCATCAGGCAAGGAGAAGGTAACTAGATTCTGATAGCAATCCACCTTAGCATGGCACTGACGTAGCCAACCCATGCCCAAGAGACAATCAAATTCAGATATCCCAAGCACAAATAGGTCAGTGTCTAGATCGCGTCCTCTGGCAGAAATTGAGCAAGATTGAAGTACACGAGTAGAACTCATATTAGTGTCCACCCTCAGTCCTTGGTACCCCTGGTCAAGTCTACCATGTCTATGCCTTCTTAACCAAGCTAAAGGTGGCTAAATCCACCTTGTCCTCATCTAGAATTCTCAAAGCTAAAAGTGTTCTTTCTGAAGCCTGATCCACTCCTCGGCTTTCGTAGGGTTAACCCCACCAGCATACTCACCAATTAGTCTCTTGAACCGCTCAAGTAGATTGGCCCTATACTGACATCTGGCTGGGGCATAAGGCTGCTGCTCCCCCTCATTCAAATTCTAAAAGTACTAGCCTAAAGCAATAGCTGTTTGACACAACGGATCATCATTGGCCTACTGACCAAGATTTTGGGCTTGTTGCCCACGATTCAGCATGTCCTGTCCATGCACATGAGCATGCTGACCTCAACCCTCGTAGAGGTCATCCTCGACCATAAGCTTGCTGCTCATCCTGTGCACCTTGTCCAAAAGCTGAGGCAAGATACTCATCTGGGTCCATGACCTAAAAAGGGAAAGGTTTAGTCTAGCGAAGTTAAGCAACTTTGGAAGTAACTTTTAACTTATAACACTTGGTGAGGCTCTAGGTAACTCCTATATCATTTTAGACGTTAAATTAATTAATATATTGTTTTGCAAGTCCCCATTTTGAAAGCCAAGTTGTTAACTTTTGTTTCTAACATTGCTAATATAGTATGCTCAATTATGGAAACTTTCAAAACCAACCTAAGGTCTTTAACTTAGGCAAACAAACAAGAAACATACATACTGAGTAAGGTCACTGCATCCCTCAAATCTAGCTCTGATACCAAACTGTAACGCCCCCAGTTTTATAAATCTTAATTTTGAAAAATATCTTAATTTTCCAAATATTTTTAAGCAATTAATTAAAAATAATTTAAGAATATGAAGTAAAACATTTTTCTTTTGATTTATTTTCCAAATAATAAGAGTATTAAATGATATCAGAGTAATTAGGTGACAATCCCAGGAAAATTAACAAATGAATAATGTGCCAATTTAAACAAACAATATGTTTCTTTTAGAAATGAAATAACACAAAATAGAAATCCATTCCCAGCAAGTTTATTTTCGATGGGCTACAGCATACTCTCACTCAATCTGCTTCATATCCTAAACCTTATCAAACAGTTCAGTATACTCTGTCTCCTCATAGTACTTACCTAAGAAAACATATTAGAAAGAAGGGTGAGCACCACTTGCTTAATAAGGGGGAAGTATCAAGCCCATCATGTGGGTCCTAATATTCCCTCAACAAACAACAAATGAATAATAAAATTTAAGTCATAACAATTTAATTAAAGAACAATTTCACACAACATCATAACAACAATATTAAAATCGTACTAGCATGCTCAAACTAATATGCATATGCATAATTCCTTTTACCAGTTAAATCATATCTTATTGATCAATCATTTTATCCAATGCTTGAATGCTGTTAGACGAAGCTAGGGTGGTGAGTGTGTACATCACCTACTCTTGGGATAACTTTTAGACAGTGTCACTAGGGATGCCAGCAAGTCAAAGTCTCTCAGGATACCTACGTCTAGGTAGAGCCTCTCGTGATACCAGCCATAAACATGGTCCATCGTAAACTATGGTCTGACAGCATACAAATTATATATCCATACTCCATATCAATATCGAATCATGTTTAGGGATGGTCCGCCCCCACCCTAACATGTCTCTCATGTTTGAATCGTCCGTTTTAAACCTCTCTTCTAAATCTACAGCTCAACAGGTCATGCAGATATGGTCCGTTGCCAACCTTGCATGCCCCAAGTTTTATCTCATTCCTTAAATCTTTTACTTAATGTAGTCTTGTGTATGACAAACATCAATCATCTGCAACAGAAAATTAATGCATGACCGTAGCTCATTTTATTTTAGCCATTTTCAGTAGGGTGCCATGGTTCTAGTGCATCATATTTCTTTTATCTTGTTATCTTAGCTTAGTGTTACATGATGATATAACAATCAATGATATTATTTTAAGTGTATTTATAATAAATATTCATCTCCTCTCTTGCGAATTCTTTCTAAGTTTGTCATTTAGCATTTACACTTCTAATCTTTTTTTTATTGGCTTATAGTAATTTATTACGGCCATAACATACCACTAACAGTTGCTTTCAACCTCATCATGCTGCTAGCAAGCTTATCGACCTTAAACATGGTACTGGTAGTATTTGTCTTACCGGCCCTAGACATGGTACTAGCGGGTTTATTCAAGCAGTCCTAACATACTTCTAACATAATTCTTGTTACAAACAGCCCTAGTATGATACTAGTGTCAAACATACTTCATATGTCACATTATTACAACCATGTAGCCAACCAACCAAAATTACATCTCAATGGAAGAGAACTAAAATAAAATAAAATTCCAGAAAAACTAATTAATTACCTTACCTATGTTGCCCACGCATTTAAAGATTTTATTTAGCCCAATTGTTTACTTAGAATTTATCATTTGGGTTAATGCTTATTTTGGGCCTAAAAGGGCCCACGAGAACTAACCCGCTCTTCCCTCTTACCTAGTATGGAATAATAGGCAAAATGGGGCAATTTCCTAGGACGATCCTGCAAAAATATTAGTAAGGTAGAAAATTAGAAAATATGTTAAATTTTGAAAATTTCCTAAATGGTGCTTGGAAAGTTCACATCCTTGATATCCAGGTCAAAATTTTACCTAGTGGGCAAAAAGAGTCTCGAGGTGTTTCTGGTGGCCTTGTGCCTAATCGAGATCGTGCTGAGAGCCTTTCTTGATAATGATCCTAAATTTACAGTGGCCAACACACTGAGTTATATGTTTATTTAATGGCTCTAAAAACTGAACTTGGAAGGAAAATTTTTATTTCGGTTACTAATGTATTTTCGGGATCTCTAGCGCTTAAGGAGTCCAAAAAAGCACTAAACCTATCACTAAGGAGTTTCTAGCCCTTTGTAACAACATAGACAGCAAAGAAAAGAGACTTATTAAGGTTGTAAGATTTGAAATTGGCAGCCAAAAGAATTTTAAAGATGCCACGGTGGCTTACCAGGGCTCAGGTGCAAATAAGGGTTCGATTTGCACCGAAAATGATTGCACAAGCCTAAAATTTGAATAGAGAAGAACCAACCAACAAAATACATCATAAATTTGATGGATTTAGGTGCTAAAAATAAATAATAAAAGAGAAATATAGAAGGATTTAGATTCACACAAATGAATTCGGATTCATCGCTATGCGTAGGATCATTTTTGCGTCCTGATGGGGTTTCCTTTCAATATAATGAATCTAGGCAAGAATATGGAATTAAATTAATGTTCCAATACTCTATAATAACCAAGAATCAAAGCATGAAGGCCTGGACTTACACAGTTTGATGGACGAATAAGCAAAGACAAACAAACGGCACGAAGAAGAGCAAAGGATTGTGGACGGCTTTCTTGCCAAAACCCAATTTTTTTTTATTGTGGTGGTGAGTTGTTGAAGAAGAAAAGAAGAAGAACGGTAGCAGGTTGTAACTTTTAATTTAGGGCCAACTAGATTCTTGACCTATGGGGATTACAGGAAAAGTATAAGGGAAAAAAAAGAAAAGAAAAGTTGTAGTTATATTAGAACAATAATAAATATGATTGGAAAGGAAAAATATAGATAAGTAGAAAATAGGAATTAAATTTAAAAATTCTAAATTTTAGGGGCTGTATATGCTTCTATGGAGTTTTATAAAATAAAAATTAGGATTAGGCCAGAAATTATCTCATGCAACAAAAGCATGTACCCAGTTTAAACCATGCATATGAGTAGGCTAAATTTTTTGAAACATAAGCAAACGAATTCAGAATTGAGTGAGGCAAAATTATTTTGACTAATTTTTGTGAGAAGAATTCAATGTTGCTCCCAGATTTTTCATTTAATGCTCGGTTAAAAATGACAAAATGCCCCTAGCCGAAAGAAAATGATTTTGAGCTTTTCGGTTTGAAATTTGACTTAATAATTACTAAATAAATTATCTAAGGATCAAGATTCTTAATTTTATATTGATTTTCTAAATTGATAAGTAAAATTACAAAAATACCCTTAAAGGTAGAAGGATAATTTTTACATTTAGGATAATTTGGAATTTTTCTTTTTCTTAATTTCTAGGGTTATTACAATTGTTTAAATACCACTAGTTATAGTCCATTATGGCACGATAGTTTGAACTTAGCATGATTAAAAGCAGCTTTCTAGATATCTTCTCGAGTGAAAATGGCAAGCAGGGATTCACATTGATCATCAGATAGTGTTCTCGTGATATCTGCGCAAAAAATATCCTGATGGAATGCCTGATCTTCAAGAGGAGGGATGAAGCAGCCATTAAAAGCCAATCGGATATAAGTGTGAACATCTTCTTCACTATAAAGCCATCTATGATCATCTGTCTAAAAAGCAGCAATGCGGGATTTCTCGTGCCCTGGTGGAAAAATCAAGTATTTGAATCTCCCAAAGCAAGCCATTTAACCCTAGGCTTCTAGGCACATAAACTTTCTTCAACTACCAAAAGGGTAACATGTTGCTTCCTCAATTCCTAAATTTGAGTTTGGTGGTCATGAGAATTTAAAAGTAGTTGAAGCTTATGCAGGCTTTCTTCCACTTCACAAATTTGAGCCAGAATATGACTAATACAAGAACGACTTTATTGGCAAAGAGCTGGAATTAAAGCATGACACTCCAGCCACTGTCAACCTAAAGAAAATGTCTAAAAAGTTTTTGATCAATGAATTATATATATTCTTCATATTTAAAAATGTCAAGTTGCATATTGAAAAGAAAAACAAAAATAAAAAGATCCATGGAAGACTTAAAGGCATGGAAAAAAAAAAGTAAAAAAGGGGCTAGTGATTTATATTTTGCTATAAGAAGTGATCACAAGCTTCCTAGGTTTTGTTTTAAGTTTAACTTATCTCCTTCATGTCTTAGGGGTAGCAAAGAGATAGATATATATATATCTATATGCTATTGCCATCCCATCTAGAGATCTAAGAATATGATGGTAAGGTTTATTGTAGTTTAGAATTATTAGTGTACTTGAATTAAGAATTATTGATTTAATATTAATTTTGAGCAATTTTGATGAATTTTCCATAAGTTTGAGAAGTGACTAGAGACTTCTGGACAATATAACATAGATGCAAAATCACGACTGAAAGTCCAGTCGCGATATGGGCAAAAAATGACTGATTCACTATTGCGGATGGCAATCGCATTTTTTTAAATCGCAATATTTTTGTGATTGAATCTTGACTATTGAAAGCGACTAAAACCTTCAGTCAAAAATCAGTCGAAAATATTGTAAGCTATTCTAAACCTTATTACTGACTACTTCAATCGCTATAGTAATGACAACTAAGGTCAGTTGCTATTAACACTTTTATCTTTTAAACAAAATACATTATTATTTAAAATGATTATTATTTAATTAATTTTATTTAATATAATTGGTTATTTATTTCACTTGTTATTTAATTGATAGTTACATTAAATTGGTATAAATATTAACTTATTTTAATTATTAATAATAAAATAGTCAAATAATGAAATTAAAATTTAAATAAAATACATTTATATTGATATGAAAGTCAACATACATACCCAAATATAAAATTAAAAAATTCTCAAAATTCAAAAATCACAATTTAAAAATCATAATTTTAAAAAATTTGAAACTCAGATCTATAGGCGATTGAGGAGAACGAGGCTAAGGGCAATGACAAGGAAACTGAGGCTACAGCGTTGAGGCAGAGGTTGAGGTGGAGGAGACAGGGGTGATGATGGCAAGGCTAAGGTCGAATGAGAGGTGTCAGGACCACCAGTTAGTACTTGGCTATGGCCAAGAAGAGAATGATGAAGACATGAAATTAAGTACAAGAGGGACTTGTTTGAACATGGTCTTAGTGATGAGAATACAAGACTATGTGAATTATGTGTTTTAATTACACATACAAAAGTTCTATGTGAACTATGCCATGAAATAAAGTTCTAGTACCAAACTGGACTGGTAACTAGTGACTAACATGGAACTATGCAATACTATGGGCCAAATTGCACATACATGAAAAACTATGTATGACTTGGCAAGAAATAAAGTTTGAAGACTCAATTGAAAACCTTGGACTAGTGCTGGAATTAAAACTACAAACCAAGGATGGACAAATTTAGCCATGCAATTTTGTGAGATGGCTAAAGATGAGGTAAGCCAATATTGTGGCTCTTGGTCAATGGGCAACCAACTTGACTTGAATTAATTAATTGGAAGTGTTAGTGGAGCTATTAAAATATTGGAAGTTGCCTAGTGGAGCCATTAAAATAAGGTAAACCTTGGACAAAGATATGAATTGTTTATTCATGGTGGAGCATGATTGATTTGTTTATTGGTGATGATGGAAGATGGAATTAATTATTGCTAAAAGAATGGTGTGATGGACGAATTTTATATGGTATAATAATGCAATTATGTCCACATTTTGTGTACTTGGCATGTGGGCCAACAATTTAAAAAGAAATGCTGGAAATTGCATTGAATTTGGTGGCTAGAATGGAAGTATGGAGACATGGAGGGTTGGAGGCGCCATGCAAATTAGTTGGGGGATTTCCTTGGCATTTAAGCCAACTTTGATTAATCAATCCAAGGCTGGAAGCCTTTGTCCGCCACCCAAAAATGCAGCTGCCATGCTTGACTAATATATTACATGAAATGGGTTAGTGCTTGGGAGAATATTGCATTGAATAATGCTGAAAATTGTTGTTTATTGTGCACTAGAGTGGGCGGCCTTCTTATGCAGCAAACATTCCTTGGAGTTGTCATTTAGTTGCTGCCTTTGTTGGTTTTGGAGAGCACTTGGCCGAAACACAAAGCTCTTCCATGTTCTTCCATGTTCTTGCTTGTTCTTCACTTGTTCATCTTGATTCTTGGCCGAAACTTGAGTGTTCTTGAGTGTACATCCAAATTTCCAGCAAAACTCTTGAAGATACCTTGTTGAGCGTCAAGATTTGAGCTTGTTCTTGAAGGAACAAGGCATGGCCGAATATGTTCATGCATGTTCATGAAGTTCTCTTGAAGTTTACTTGGTGTTCTTGGTGTTGCATGTTGGTTTGGAGCTCGGTTGTGCAAGTCCAGAATTTTCAGCCTTGTTCTTGAGGTAAAGGCTCAAGAGTACTTAAATCCATGGTATGTTTTCCATGAATAAGACTTATATTGACTAAAGGAAGGCTGTATTGTGTTAGGAGAACCTTGGACCGAAAGTTTGAAGCTAAACCACCAAAGAACACTAGTTGGCCGAATGGTGTGCATGTTTGTTCTTGAGTGTTCTTGGTGAGTTCATGGTGTTTTGGCATGGAAATGATGATTTCATGAGTTTATGTGAATGATATGTGAAACTCATGATGGCTGTGTTTATGGCCGAAAATGAAAGGTAACTTGGACTTGGAGATTGAAGCTTGGATTAAGACATTCAAGCTTGTGTTGGACAAATTAGCCAAAGCACCCTTGGAATTAAAGTTTCAAACTTAACTTGGAAGAAATCCAACAAGGCCGAATTTACTCAAGCTAAAAAGTGTGGTAAGGATTCATGAATTACTTGTGCTTGGTATATTTTCCATGATTAATGACAAGTAATTGAAGCTACTAATTGATGGTCAAGATTTGCCAAGTGATGTTAGTATGCTTGAAGGGCAATATGGAATTAATGGTTCCATGGGTTGATTAGCTAATCAATGAATGGCAAGTGTAAAGTTCTTGGTGGGTTTGGCCAATCCATCAAGCACTTGAGAGCTCGAGGGGAATGGAGATGATTTCATGAAGAAATGGTGTGCAAAATTGTACATGAGCACTTGCTAGTGGCTATGGCCGAATTGAAGAAGTGGTGTGTGTGTGAGTTTGTGTGCTTTTGTTGATTGATTGTGCATGCTAACCAACTTATTATTGATATATGTTGAATATAGGCTTCGGCCAAATTGTATTTTCCTTGTCTTTGTGTCTTTGGATGTAGGTACTAGCTTGATTATGGAGGTTAAGCTTATGCTTAACAATATGAACTCCTTTGGAGTTGTGTGAATCCTTACTGAGTTTTAAACTCACTGCCCTTATTGGTTGAATTTTCAGGAAAGGGTAAAGAGCTTGAGTAATTGTGCTTCTGTTTGGACTTCTTGGTTTTTGTGTACCAAGTTTACTTATTGTCCAAGGTATGTGTGCCAACAAATTCTTGGCTTGAAATGTGCATTTTATTCCATGGTCTTATGTAGGCCGAATTTAATGGATTAAGTTTTGCAGGAGATTAGCTGTGGGACTTGAGCTAGGAGGTGTTGGTTGAGTGGGCTTTTGGCATTTGAGACTTGGTGGGCTTTGGAGACCAATAACTTGGTCTTTTGGACTTGTACCTATAGTGCACATTTTGTAGTACCCTTTTGAGCATTATGGGTAGTTGTGTACATATGGGCTATGTGAGAATTGGGCTGCAAGTTTTGGGCCCATTTGCATCCTTGGCATGATTGCCATGTAGTTGTTGTTGAGTTGTGGACTTAAGCACCTTTGGGCCCATGTTGGACTTATGCATTTTGGGCCTTAGTGGACTTTGTATGTTGGACTTGTTGGCTGTATGTTAGCCAAGTTTCTTTGGACTTTATGACTATCAGCATGATGTTTTGATGTTGGCTTCCTTGTGCACTATACTTGGCCGAATGCTCATCATCATATATGTACGTGTTTTCAAGCTTGAAAATGGATATGGGCTTCTTTGTTGCCATGCATATGACTAGTACACTTGATTGCACACAAGTTAAGCACTTAAAGGAAAAAGTGCAAGTGTTGCTTGTTTTGCAAGTAATGGGTTGGGCTTGCTTAAGCTGCAAGGTCTTGGTCTAAAATAAGCAGGGACATCCTGGGCCACCTCCCAGGCCAATAAAAAGAATGCCCAATAATCTACTTAATGAAGGTTAGGTAACTAAACTCTGATGATAACTCTTAAAGACCCAAGTATTCTGGACCTTCAGGGTAGTGGTTGGTGAGAGGCACAGAGTGTGCATGGGCTGGGGCCTGTGTGGGGTGTGACAGAGCAGACCTGCTGCGGTGGTATCAGAGCAGGATTTGAGAAGTAGTTAGCCTAGTCAAGTTCCCACATAGGGTCACATAAGACATGCATATGCATACATGGATATATATAAATGGCTGCAATTTTAAAGTGCAGGAATGAGAACTAGAACCAGGGAAAGAAATACCCTGAGACAAGTTGCTCAAAAAGAGCATACCTTGGCGAGAGAGCCAAGTGCCAGGCAAGAAATGCCTGATGAAACTGCCCAAAGGCAGAATGCACAAGATGATCATAACTTGGCAAGACAGCCAAATACCAGGTCCCAGATACCTGAACCCAGCAGAAACAGAGAAGACAGAATGGAACAGATGATGGAAAACTTACAGGTAACAATGACACAGATAGTGACTGGAATGCAACTCTTGGCTAGAGGCCAACCTCCAGTACAGGAAAACCCAGAACAGGTGCAAACAGGAGAAAATTCTAAAACAGAAGGTAGAAGAGTGGGAAGGAGACCTGGCAAAGAGCCAGTGGATTTGGATCAGCACAGCAATAATGGAGGTATTCCAGAAGAGGAAACTGATGAAGAGAAAAGACATCCCAGATCAAGGAGGATGAGGTCTGAAATCAGGCAGGAGCATAAAACTGAAGAGGAAAGTGATAGCCCAGACCTTGAGGAGCTAGATGCATATATATACAGCAGGAGGACTGAGCCTCTCCCTGAACACCCAGCCAGAGGAAGAACATATAGAGAAAGGACCAGAAATTCAACTGCCAACAGAGGAAGGCATAGAAGGAGTGAATTAAAGGAGGGCCAGCTGGAGGGATTCCTGGCATTGAAACCTCCTATCTACAGAGGTGGTTGTGAACCAGATGAGGCGGAGTTCTGGATTTATCAGTTAGAAAAGATCTTTGAAAGAATGGAGGTGACAGCCACTCAGAAGGTACTTCTGGCTACATTCAGGCTGGAAGGGCATGCAGAGCTGTGGTGGAGAACAGTTCAGAGGACACACCAGGAGAGGAACCGCAGGAAACCACTTTTGATGAGAAGATCCATGAGGTGGCCAGACTTTCTCAGAGTCTTCCACCAACAGTATGTGAGCGAGGCTCAAAAGGATAAGAAACAGGTAGAATTTGATCAGTTAAAGCAAGGAAATCTCAGTGTTCTTGAGTATGAGCAGAGGTTTAATAGCCTGATCAGATATGCACCCCAATACAATGGTGAGGAGGAGCTGAAGACAAAGAGATTTGTGAGGGGTCTAAGACCTGAACTGAGGCAGATCCTCAGAGCAGTTGGAGCCAGAGACTATTACTCTGTGATGCAAAGTGCACTGGCATTGGAGCAAGAATTTCAGGAGCAGTACAGAAGTGGCCCTGGAAGTAGCAGCAGAGTTCAGAAAGGCCAGTTTCAGAAGAGGCCAAGAGAAGAGGCTGAGCATAATGGGAGCAGAAAAGGATTTAAGCAGGAGAAGGGACCACAGACACCTGGTCCCCAATGCTCCAAGTGTGGGAAGTTCCATGGCTATAAGCCATGCTATAAAGCTTCCAGTGGTTGCCACAAGTGTGGGGCCCAAGACCATTGGGTCAAGGATTGCCCAAAAAGAATTGGAGATAGAAGTATGCTGGGAAGGTATAATCCCAGAGTTCCATTTGGACAAGCTTCCATGCCCCAGAAAAGGGCACCTGTGCCATTTCAGGATGGAAGGCAGGCACAGAGAGCAGCACAGGACCAGAAAAGGACACATGTACCTCCTGGTAGGATATTCCAGTTGGAGACTTCCAGGAAAATACCTGGTACTCATGATGCTGATGCAGGATCTATGGACAAGGAAACTAGCCAGCAGAAGGCTAGAAGGGCCTTAAAAGGTACCATTTACCTTAATGGCCAGTTAACTATTGCCTTGTTCGATACTGGAGCTTCATTATCTGTGATATCTGCTAGCTTGGCTAAAGTCATGAACTTAGAAGTAAAACATATGACTGATGTGTATGTGGTTAGAACTGCTGGAAAAGAAGTATTATTTACATACCAGATGGTGGAAAATTGTGAAGTCCAGATAGACAAGCAGAAACTAAAAGCAAAATTTTTAGTACTGGACACCAATGAATATGGTGTAATACTGGGCATGGATTGGCTCAGTGAAAATAAAGCAGTTATAGACTGTCATGCTAGGCAGTTAGTGATACCTGGTTGCAAACCATACCAGCTAGATAAATCACTAGAGTTGCCTATGGATCACCAAATTGAAGTAGTGAAACTAATAACTCTAGATAATGAACATGAGTGCTTGGAACTTAATGACCAGGAAGCAGCTGAGGAACTTAGACAAATTCCTATAGTCCAGAATTTTCCAGGAGTATTTCCTACTGACTTACCTGGATTACCACCCAAAAGGGAAGTAGAATTTGAGATTAAACTGGTACCTGGATCAGCTCCAGCATTCGCTGCCCCATATAGGATGGCAGTGCCAGAAATGGTAGAATTGAAGAAGCAGTTGGATGAACTGCTTGAGAAAGGGTTCATCAGACCCAGTGTGTCTCCTTGGGGAGCACCTGTACTGTTTGTGAAGAAAAAGGATGGAACCCTTAGGCTCTGTATAGATTACAGAAAACTTAATGCCTTGACCATTAAGAACAAGTATCCTCTCCCCAGGATTGAGGACTTGTTTGACCAGTTGAAAGGAGCCAAGGTCTTTTCTAAAATAGACCTAAGATCTGGATATTTCCAGCTAAGAGTCAAGGAAGAGGACATACCTAAGACTGCATTCAGGACTAGGTATGGACACTTTGAATATACAGTAATGCCATTCGGGCTTACAAATGCACCTGCATTCTTTATGGATTTAATGCAGAGGGTGTTTAGAGCACACCTGGACCACTTTGTGGTTGTATTCATTGATGACATCTTGGTATATTCCAAGGACGAAGAAACTCACAAAGAACATCTGAGTATAGTGCTTGGTTTGCTCCAAGAGAATGAGCTTTATGGAAAGCTAAGTAAATGCAAATTTTGGACAAAGGAGATTGCATTTTTAGGTCACATAATTAATGACCAAGGGTTGGCTGTAGATCCTGAAAAGGTGAGCTCAATCCTGAATTGGAAACAACCTCAGAATGTGAGGGAAATTAGAAGTTTCCTTGGGTTGGCTGGCTATTACAGAAGGTTTGTGCCAAAGTTTTCTGTTATAGCAGCACCCATGACTCAATTAATCAGGAAGAACCAGAAATTTATCTGGGAAACAAAGTGTGAAGAAAGCTTCCAAGAGCTTAAAAGAAGGCTGACAACAGCCCCTGTACTAGTCCTCCCAGACCCTGAAAAGGAATATGAGGTGTATGCTGATGCATCTCATATAGGACTAGGATGTGTCCTTATGCAGGACAAGCAAGCCATATCTTTTGGCTCTAGACTGTGGCAACGTCGGGTTTTCTGGAGTCGCCACCAATCGGTTTACTTAGGTCGATTGGTCACCTTAAAATTGGTCTGCGAGAGTTCGGGAATCGGGAGTACGGTTACGCTAAAACAATATTGTTATAGCGCCCAAAATTGGCACCTTAGTTGATTTTAATTTTGTTTTACTTTGCTTTTAAAAATTTTCAGTTAATTTAGATATTTTAACTGAATTAGTCAAAAATGTGGATTTTGGTAATTAATTCGGGTAAAATTTTATACTTCCGAACCATGGACTCTGCCGAGTCATTTGGACACGGAAGATTTTGATTCCGAACCATGGACTCTGCCGAGTCATTTGGACACGGAATTTTGGTGAAATTTTAAACAATTTTATCCATATTGTAAAAATATGGATTTTTATCTTTTTATTTAATTTATTTATTTTTTTTAAAAAAATTTTAATATTTTCCAAACCGTAGATCCTGCCGGATCATCCGGATATGGAAATTGATTTAATTTATCGTAATTATTTAATTCTTATTATCATGAAATTAATTTTTAAATGATAATTTTGTTCATGAATGATTTTTAATACAAATTAAAAATTTATCTTTTTTTTTTTTTCTTTCTTTTTCTTTTTTTTTTTTAATTTATTTTTACTTTCTTTTTTTTAATTTTCTTTCTTTTATCTTTCTTTATCTTTATCTTATCTTTCTTTTTTTTTTTTTTTTTTCTTTTATCTTTCTTTATCTTTTCTTTTATTTTTCTTATCTTTTCTTTTATTTCTTTCTTTTTTTATCTTTTATTTCTTTCTTTTATTATCTTTTATTTCTTTCTTTTATTTTTATCTGATTTTTCTTGTTTAATGAAGGATATTTATTATTTAAAGAATTACTCAATTTATAAAAGAATTGAAAAAATTATTAATTTTTATTTAATAAGAAGTTAATTTAAAGGAATTAAAGAGTTTAAAAAATAAAAATTTTGATCATGGTACGGGGCGTTGTTACTCAGCCAGACCCTCTTCACCAGGTGAAGCAGCTCAAAAGCGGGCACGAGACAGTTTCCAGCCAATATACCATGAACTAAAATTTTTTTATTTTTTTTTTATTATTTTATTATTTTTTTATTATTATTTTTTTTTATAAAAGATTAACCAAAAGTAATTGTTTTATTAAGAGAATCAAAAATTTATATGTATATTTTAAACAAAAGAAGAAAAGTTTTGATATTTATTTAATTTATTTTGGAATAAAAGATTATTTAACCGAAAACTTATATGTATTTTAAAACAAAAGTCTTGATATTTTTATTTTTTTATATTCTTCTTTTTTTGATGAAAGATTTTTTTTTTTTTTTAATTTTAATTTATATTTCTGAAAATATATCTAATCAATAAGTCAAAAAAATTTAAGAGAAAATTCAATTATTTTTGTTTTATTTTGTATTATTTTGAAATTATTTGATTAAGATTTTTATAAAGGAAACAAAAAGTTATATCTTTTAATAAGTAAAATATTACTGAATAAAATATTAACCCAAAATTTTTATTCTTTTCATTCTTTTTATTAAAAGAGAAAATTAAAAAGTTATATTTTATTATTTTAATTATTAATATATTAGTCCAAAGTTTTTATTTTTAATAAAGAAAATAAATTATTATATACTTTATTTAAAAATGATTCCAAGCCATGGATCCTGACGGATCATTTGGTCATGGAGTTTTAATTTTTATTAGATTTTAACTATTTAATTAGTTATTAATTTTATTTATAATTTTATTGGATTTTTCTTGAATTTTTAAAAAAATATTTAAAAAGAATTGATTTAATCATGTTTATTTATTAATTTTAACAAAAAGTTAACTTTGTTATAATAAAACATGTATTCCAAAATAAAAATAAAATAATTGGCTTTTAAATTTTTATTAGCCTTAATAATTAATTAAAAAATAATCTTCTTTTAGTTTTTTTTTATTTATGGGTAAAAGGTTAATTAAATAAATTAAATCATATAAAGAAAAATTAATAAAGTGGGGCTTTTTGGCCATCCACTTAAAAAAATAATAAATGTTAGCAACAATTATAAAAGTTAATTAATTAACAACAATAATAAAAATTAGCCAAGTTTAATTAAGTTAATTAATTATCAACAATAATAAAAATTAGCCAAGTTTAATTAAGTTAATTAATTATCAACAATAATAAAATTTAGCCATGTTTAATTAAGTTAATTAATTAACAACAATAATAAAAGTTAGCCAAGTTTAATTAAGTTAATTAATTAACAACAATAAATAAAAGTTAGCCAAGTTTAATTAAGTTAATTAATTAACAACAATAAATAAAAGTTAGCCAAGTTTAATTAAGTTAATTAATTAATAACAATAATAAAAGTTAGCCAAGTTTAATTAAGTTAATTAATTAACAACAATAAATAAAAGTTAGCCAAGTTTAATTAAGTTAATTAATTAACAACAATAAATAAAAGTTAGCCAAGTTTAATTAAGTTAATTAATTACAACAAAAATAAAAGTTAGACAATTTAATTAATTATTAACAACAATAAAAATAAAGGTTAGTAAAAATTAGCAAGTTAGTTGTTAGTTGCTAATAACAAAAAAAAAGGTTAGTAATAATAACAATAATAAACAAATAAATAAACAAGTAAAAAAATAAATGAGTTAGTTAATTAATTTTCTGCAAAGACAAAATAAAAAGGTTAGTGACCTAATAGAAAGAAATTGAAAAGATGAAGGACTGAAAGGAGGTTTTACCCTTAAAAATTAAAATTGAATCTGGAGAAAGAATCAGAGGCGACGCGAGGGAGGAGGGGGGGGGTGACGGGGCTGGGCAGGCGGAGGCGGCAAGGGCGCAGGGCGGCCGGGCGACGGCGACGAGGGCGCGGGGCGACTGCGGCGAGGGTAACGGCGGCCGGGACGACGGCGGCGAGGGAGCGGGGCGACGGCGGCAGGACGGCTGGGTGCGGCGGCGCGAGACGGCAGGACTGCTGGGCGCGGCGGTGATGGCGACGGCGACGGCGTAGGAACGAGGGCAACGGCGAGACGGCGGCGGCAGGGCGACGGCAGCGGGATAGGACGGCGACAGAAAAAGAAAGAAAGAGAAAACGGAGGAAGAAGGTAGTCGAAACGTAAGAAAAAATAATTTTGGGACTGTTTTGGCAGAGGGAGGAGAGCCTAGGACTAAGGCTTCTATTTTCTCTTTTTCTAAAACGGAGCTCTGAACTTTTTTCTCTGATTTTCTATGTGTTCAGCACTGAATTTGGGGGGGTATTTATAGAAGGAGCTTAGCTGAACTGTGGACGGATAAATTAATAAAAAATATCAAACTTATCTTTTAAATTGGTAAAATGACAGTTTCAGTCCTTTACGTTACTCCAGCTCTGGATAAGCTCAGAAGCTTCTGATTTTGACAATTTTAACGTTTTCTGTCAATTTGGGCTAGAAACATCCGTTTAGGCCCAAAATTGACGCAAAAAATTACCCAAAGCTCCTGAAACTTTCAGAATTTGTCAATTTTGTCCGAAACTTCTTAATTTTGTCATTTTTACCTCAAACTTTTAATTTTTTTGTCATTTTTTTCTGAAATTTTATTTTTATTCCAAACACATACATATTCGCACATATATTATTTTAAATCAAATCTTCTCAAAATAAAAATATATTTTAAACTAATTAACATAATTAAAATTTTTTAGCAATAATAATAATAATAATAATAATTTTTTTAATTAGTTTTTTTTTTTTAAAAAAAATTTTTTAAAAAAAAGGCCGGACGAAATTGGGTGTCAACAGCTGCCCCCCTTTGCATGCTTCATGGGACATGATGTATGCAAAGTAGTTACCAAATTTCGTCCGTCTTAGCTAGCCTTTGAGAACCTTCTCGCCGCCTAAACTATGTGGTTAAGGAAAATTTTTTAGAGCCTCTGCGATAAGAACTCTCCTATCGTTGAAGGGAAAATTTGATAATTTTGAGGTTAAGGGTCCTACCTTAGAACCTCGACGATAGGAACTCTCCTATCGTTTGAAGTAAAATTGATTGTTTTGAGGTTAAGGGTCCTACCTTAGAACTTCGACGATAGGAACTCTCCTATCGTTTGAAGGAAAATTGATGATTTTGAGGTTAAGGGTCCTACCTTAGAACCTCGACGATAGGAACTCTTCTATCGTTTGAAGTAAAATTGATTGTTTTGAGGTTAAGGGTTCTACCTTAGAACCTCGACGATAGGAACTCTCCTATCGTTTGAAGGAAAATTGATGATTTTGAGGTTAAGGGTCCTACCTTAGAACCTCGACGATAGGAACTCTCCTATCGTTTGAAGGAAAATTGTTTGAATGAGGTTAAGGGTCCTACCTTAGAACCTCGACGATAGGAACTCTCCTATCGTTTGAAGGAAAATTGATGATTTTGAGGTTAAGGGCCCTACCTTAGAACCTCGACGATAGGAACTCTCCTATCGTTTGAAGGAAAATTGATGATTTTGAGGTTAAGGGTCCTACCTTAGAACCTCGACAATAGGAACTCTCCTATCGTTTGAAGGAAAATTGATGATTTTGAGGTTAAGGGCCCTACCTTAGAACCTCGACGATAGGAACTCTCCTATCGTTTGAAGGAAAATTGATTGTTTTGAGGTTAAGGGTCCTACCTTAGAACCTCGACGATAGGAACTCTCCTATCGTTTGAAGGAAAATTGATGATTTTGAGGTTAAGGGTCCTATCTTAGAACCTCGACGATAGGAACTCTCCTATCGTTTGAAGGAAAATTGATGATTTTGAGGTTAAGGGTCCTACCTTAGAACCTCGACAATAGGAACTCTCCTATCGTTTGAAGGAAAATTGATGATTTTGAGGTTAAGGGCCCTACCTTAGAACCTCGACAATAGGAACTCTCCTATCGTTTGAAGGAAAATTGATGATTTTGAGGTTAAGGGCCCTACCTTAGAACCTCGACGATAGGAACTCTCCTATCGTTTGAAGGAAAATTGATTGTTTTGAGGTTAAGGGTCCTACCTTAGAACCTCGACGATAGGAACTCTCCTATCGTTTGAAGGAAAATTGATGATTTTGAGGTTAAGGGTCCTACCTTAGAACCTCGACGATAGGAACTCTCCTATCGTTTGAAGGAAAATTGATGATTTTGAGGTTAAGGGTCCTACCTTAGAACCTCGACAATAGGAACTCTCCTATCGTTTGAAGGAAAATTGATGATTTTGAGGTTAAGGGCCCTACCTTAGAACCTCGACGATAGGAACTCTCCTATCGTTTGAAGGAAAATTGTTTGAATGAGGTTAAGGGTCCTACCTTAGAACCTCGACGATAGGAACTCTCCTATCGTTTGAAGGAAAATTGATGATTTTGAGGTTAAGGGTCCTACCTTAGAACCTCGACGATAGGAACTCTCCTATCGTTTGAAGGAAAATTGATGATTTTGAGGTTAAGGGTCCTACCTTAGAACCTCGACAATAGGAACTCTCCTATCGTTTGAAGGAAAATTGATGATTTTGATGTTAAGGGTCCTACCTTAGAACCTCGACGACAGGAACTCTCCTATCGTTTGAAGGAAAATTGTTTGAATGAGGTTAAGGGTCCTACCTTAGAACCTCGACGATAGGAACTCTCCTATCGTTTGAAGGAAAATTGATGATTTTGAGGTTAAGGGCCCTACCTTAGAACCTCGACGATAGGAACTCTCCTATCGTTTGAAGAAAAATTGATGATTTGAGGTTAAGGGCCCTTCCTTAGAACCTCGACGATAGGAACTCTCCTATCGTTTGAAGGAAAATTGATGGAATGAGGTTAAGGAAATCTCCTTGAACCTCGAGCGAAATTTATATGAAAGCAATTAGAATTGGAATAATTTTCTTCGAAAGTGTGAATTTGCATAATAGGCGAGTGCGAAATTTTAGACTTCGATAAAATGAGTGAATCTTGATGATGACAATATCGCTAACAAATTATGTAAAGGGAACGGATGTTTGGAATCAATATCCAAGGTTCATCTAATATTTTCTTTAGTAAATATAGATTCGCTTGAGAGATATGTCATCCAAATAAGGTTGAAGCTTAACTATCCTAAAATGTTATGCCTAGTAGACCTAATAGGATGCGTCTCAAGAGCAATAAAAATTACTCTTTACTCAGCCATTCCAACCTAAAGTCATTGTCCTATGGTTTTAATATCAGCATGGACGAGACTATCTTATAAGATAAAAAAAGAAATTCCCTGAAAGAAAAACTAAAACACGAAAGAAAATGCTGATAATAAAACTAAAGGACAAGCAAAACGGATCGGATCACTTCTTCTTCCACAATATTTCAACAGGGTTAGTAGAGGACTATTATGGGATCGAACTGTTCGGGAAAGACTGTCGCGTCCAGTCTATCTGAATCATTGCTGGATCTGGTTCAGGAACAAAAGCTTGTATTTTATCTAGCAATTCTTCAGCAGTTGTTGCGGATATTATGATTCGCCGTGCCACTCTTGATATAAAATTCTTCTGCATAGCATAATCCATAAAAGCTATCAGACCTGTAAAGAAATTGTTAACATTTAAAAGCCCAATGGGTTTCTTATGCAAATTAAGTTGGGCCATGGAAGCAATTTGAAAGACTTCTCCCAATGTGCCAAAACCACCTGGTAGAGCGATAAAAGCATCAGCATTTAAAAGCATTTGTAACACACGCTCTTGCAAATTTTTAACCACTAATTCTTCTCCAATCGTGCCCCCAGAAATAAATTTCAGAGGTCCAGGGATAATGCCCAGAACTTGACTTCCTCCTAGAGATGCTGCTGATGCTACACCTCCCATTAATCCGACACTACCTCCTCCATAAACTAAATGTATTTTTCGCTCAGCTAATACTCTACCCAAATGGTTGGCTGCTTTTAAATACTCTTCATCTTTTCCAGGAAAAGCCCCAGAAAATACACAAATACTTCGGGATTTACGAGTTGGGGTTTTCTCCATTCCTATCCTTACCCTTGTGAGAAAAGAGGATATATTTATAGAGATGAAGAGATAAGGCAATAATTTTATTTTTCAAGAATGGATACATTATTGCCAGCTATTCATAGTAGTCACGGGTATGACTCTGGTCCGGTATGGGTACACTATCGTTAAAAGAAGAGGAAAATTTTCAAAATAGCTGCTAGCATGTACAGTAGTCGCGACTGTAGCTTATGTCAGGAGTAGGTACATGATTGTCGGATGAGAAGGAAAATTTCAAAAGTGGCAGGTATATACAGTAGTCATAATTATAGCTCATGTCAGGAGTGGGTACATTATGGGAGGAAAATTTCAAAAGCGTCAGCTAGCATGTACAGTATCGTGACTATGGCTTATGTCAAGAGTGGATACATTATTGCTGAAAGAGGAGGAAAATTTCAAAAGCGACAGCTAGCACGTACAGTAATCGTGACTTTGGTTCATGTCAGGAGTGGATACATTATTACCAAAAGGGGAGGAAAATTTCAAAAGCGACAGCTAGCACGTACAGTAATCGTGACCTTGTTCCGTCTTCTACTGGCTTTGCGTCCAGTAACGGCTTCAATGCTTTCTATGAATCAGTGATTTGCATCTCATCTAGCTTTTTCACAAACTGGCAAACAGGGTCGTTTAGGGTCAGATTCCCAAGACTGTAACGTTCTCGTTCTTTTTGGAGAATTATCCATAATCCAACAACCTCAAATTGCACTATTCCGCAAGAATGCGCTTCAAGAACCTCTCGGATATCTTCCAGAGATTCCTTACGCAAGCCATTCTTGATGAATTTTATTCTATCATTACGATTTCTGGTGATCACTCCTGGAGAACGACATTTATTGCCGCAAATCCACCATCCACAATTGTGACAGACGCCTAGCCTCTTTGCTCTTCTCTTTTTGGCATAAACGCTTTTACCAAAGCCGGGCATACGGGGAAAGAACGCATCTGGAACCTCACCAGCCGAACGAACTTTAGCTTCGATTAGCCATCGCACATTATCAGGAATGCCTTTGTGCATAAATAGTCGGAATCGTTCACATCTAGCTTGATAAACCTTTTTAAGAACATTTATTGGGAAAGAAGGGAAATATTTTCGTAGAGCGGAAAGAGAAGGCTCCATTGATGAATGAGGCATTTAAGAGAAAAAGAAAGAAATTAGTGATTGTAGGAAATGGAAATAACTGAATTTGGGAGTTATGGAGTACCGTATCCAGAAGGAAGAACACGCATTTATAGTGATGAAAGGATAATGCGTTTATTACACTTACGGAAGTAAGTACATTATTGCCAAAAGAAAAGACAAATGACAGCTTATATGTACAGCAATCATGACTGTGGCTCTCATCTTCCACTAATTCATGTCCAGTAATGGCTTCAATGCCTTCTATAAGTCGGGGATTTGCTTCCCATCTAGTTTTCTTACAAACTGACAAACGGGGTCGTTTAAAATCACATTCCCAAGACTGTAACGGTTTCGTTCTTTATGGTAAGTCCTCCATAAACCGATAATTTCACCTTGCACTTTTCCACAAGAATGCGTTTCAAGAGTCTCTCGGATATCTTTCAGAGACTCCTTACGCAGGCCATTCTTAATGAATTTTCTTTTATCTTCACGATTTATGGAGATGTATCCTAAAGAGCGACATTTAGTATTACAATTCCATCGCCCACATTTATAACACACGCCTAGTCTCTTTGCTCTTCGCCTTTTGGCATAACGGCTTTTACCTAAACCGGGCATGCGGGGCATAAATGCATCTGGAACTTCACCCGCCAAACGGACCTTAGCTTCAATTATCCACTGCACATTATCGGGAATGCCTTTGCGTGTAAAAACTCTGATTCTTTCACATCTAGCAAGGTAGATCTTTTTAAGGACTTTTAGTGGGAGGGAAGGAAAGTATTTTCGCAGTACAGAAAGAGTAGAATCCATTGATGAGAGAAGAATTTGAGAGAAGAGGGAAATGAATCAGTTATTGCAGGAAACTGGAATAATCGACTTTAGAAGTCACGGGGTATCTTATCTGTTGTTTAATCAGAAGGAAGAACACGCATTTATAGTGATGAAAAGGGATAACGTGTCGATTACACTTAGGGGAGCATGTACATCTGTCAAAAGAAAATGCAAATTTTTCCAAATATAACAAACTGTATGTACAGTAATTGTGACTGTGGCTTACATCTTCCACTGGTTTTACGTCCAGTAACGGCATTAACGGCTTCTATGAGTCGAGGATCTGCTTCCCATCTAGCTTTCTTACAAGCCGGCAAACAGGGTCGTTTAAAGTCAGATTCCCGGGACTGTAACGGTCTCGTTCTTCATGAAAAATACTCCATAAATCAAGAATTTCACGTTGCACAGATCCACAAGAATGCGTCTCAAGAGTCAATTGGATATCATCCAATGAGTCCTTACTCAAGCCATTCTTGATGAACCGTATTTTATCTTCTCGATTATTGGAGATCATTCCTAAAGAACGACACCTAGTCTTACAAGTCCACCTACCACATTTATGGCAGACTTGTAATCTTTTCGCTCTTCTTTTTCTGGCATAAGAACTTTTGCCAACACCAGGCATGTAAGACACAAATGCCTCTGGGATTTCACCTGCCAGACGAACCTTAGCTTCAATTAACCTCCGCACATCTTCAGGGATTCCTTTATGCATCAGAGTTCTTAATCGTTCACAGCGAACTTGGTAGATCTTTTTTAGGATGTTCATTGGGAGAGAAGGGAAATACTTTCGCAAGGCGGAAAAAGTAGGATCCATTTTCTAGGAGGAAGTAAAAGAAAGAAGGGGTGAAGGAATCAATTATTATGGGCAACTGAGAGAACCGACTTGAGAGTCACGGAGTACCGTATCCGCCGTTTAACCGGAAAAGTGGATCCTACTTTATTTTAGTATCATAGATATTTCTTATCTTTGATATCTCATCAGGCATGACATTGATCCAGTCCTTGATTATTGAATCCATTGTCTGCTTTCGACGACAATATTTCTCGATATCCACGCTTATCTTTGACCATAGCTATTTCTTATCTTGGATACTGCTAAGCTGGCGTCAATTCTGTCCATCCCGGTGTAGCCTCGATTATTGAATTGATTACCAGGATTTTGACAATATTGTCTACTTTATCCTTGAATTGCTGATGGGGCTGGGTCCACTATATCAGCTGTGCATCCAGCGGTAGATTGGTAAAAACGGATGTCACTGAGACGTCAGCTTATACTGCTGTGACTGTGCGGTGGATACGCTTCCCATTTGATCCTTGTTCTGTATGCCATGCATGCATGATGTGAAATGCATGAATGTAGAGCATGTGTAACTGATGGATTTATTATTTTTTTATATCTTTGCTTTACTGGATCCTCTTTGTAATTGCCTTCTATCGTTGAATCTCTTTATGCTTTCCAACTGTTGTCCATTGTTTCACTTTCCAGCTGTTGTTCATTGTCTTGCTTTCCAGCTGTTGTTCATTGTCTCGCTTTCCAGCTATTGTCCATTGTCTCAAAAGCCTAACTCTTTTCAAAAATCTTCTTTCCTTGATTTGTTCTTAAATTTTGGCTTCAATTTCCTTAATGTCCGCCTCGTACTTCATGCCTCTCTGGATAATTGTCCCTGTTGAGATATTCGTGAGTATGATTCTTTCTTGCTGACATGGACGTGTTAAGACTTCTGAAGCGATCATTCAAGCTACCACCAAGGCTATCTCCCAAAGATTTGTTACTCCTTCTTCTTTGTTAGCCTATGTTCTGTGCCGCTCGCAAAGCAGGACCTCAATCTTACCTGTTTTAATTCATAAAGCTTATCAAAGTAATCTACGGTCTTTGTTTTTTCTAAGTTTTAATTATTACTATTCTTCCTTCAAAAGTCATAATTTATTGCACACTTAAGGCTAGTAAGAATGTGAGATTTGAAGGAAAAGAACTGGATAGAAGCGACTTTAGCATTTTGAACGTGAGAATCTAAGGTAAGTTAAAGAAAATTGGCTTTTTATTTATGAGTAATATGAAAATCTTGGGTACAGATAGATAATGAAAGTGTAAGAGAAGAAAGCTCTCTTTGACAACTTTGATCAAATAAACTTTGGTAACCCTATATCCACTTCTCCCCTTCTGTTTGAAAATTTCTTCATTATGCAAAGTATTTCTTTACTGCATCCGAATTTACTGGCTTCGGTAATTCTCGTCCATCCATTTCTGTCAGAATTAGTGCCCCTCCTGAAAATGCTTTCTTCACGACATATGGCCCGTCATAATTTGGTGTCCATTTTCCTCTTGAATCATGTTGCATGGGTAAAATTTTCTTGAGCACTATGTCACCCTTGTGAAATTGTCGTGGGCGAACCTTTTTGTTGTAAGAACGAATCATCCTTCTTTGATAAAGTTGCCCATGGCAGAGGGCTATCATTCTTCTTTCATCAATTAGATTTAATTGCTCGTATCTAGCTTTGACCCATTCTGCTTCTCTTAATTGAGTATCCATTAGTACCCTTAATGAAGGTATTTCAACTTCGATGGGCAATACAGCCTCCATACCGTATACCAGAGAAAAAGGTGTTGCTCCAGTAGAAGTACGGGTAGAAGTTCTATAAGCATGTAGTGCAAAAGGTAACATCTCATGCCAGTCCTTGTAAGTGACGATCATCTTTTCAACAATTCTCTTGATATTTTTATTGGCCGCTTCTACTGCACCATTCATCATTGGTCGATAAGGTGCCGAATTGAGATGTTTGATTTTGAACTGCCGGCACAAAGTCTGCATCATTGCATTGTTCAGGTTCGTGGCATTGTCTGAGATGATACATTCCGGCGGCCCATAACGACAAATGATTTCTTTCTTAATGAACCGGCATACCACCTTTTGAGTCACACTTGCATATGACATAGCTTCTACCCATTTAGTGAAGTAATCAATTGCCACTAGGATGAATTTGTGACCATTGGAAGCTTTAGGGGTAATGGCTCCAATGACGTCAATTCCCCACATGGCAAAAGGCCAAGGTATTGCTGTTACATTAAGAGGGGTGGGTGGAGCTTGGATCTTGTTGGCATATATTTGACATTTGTGACATTTTCTCACGTGATTAATATAATCACTTTCCAATGTGAGCCAATAGTAGCCAGCCCTCATTATTTGTCTTGCCATGGTATGACCACTAGTGTGTGCTCCACATATTCCAGAATGAACTTCTTCCATAATCTTTCGTGCTTCATGAGTATCTACACAGCGAAGTAGCATCGAGTCTGGGGTTTTCTTGTAGAGTATGTCTAGGTTTAAAAGAAAACCCATTGACAATCTTCGTAGAAATTTCTTGTCATTTTCTGATGCTTCTAGTGGATATGTTCGTTCTTGGAGGTATTTCTTGATATCATGATACCAAGGCTTTCCATCCAATTCTTCTTCGATGCTCATGCAATAAGCTGGAGAATCTATTATTTTCATCTCGAACACAGGAGTATGCTCAGGGTCGCTTATCTTGTACATAGCAGCTAAAGTAGCTAAAGCGTCTGGGATTTGATTATCTTCTCTTGGAAGATGATGGAAACTTATACTGTTAAATCTTCGAGTCATGTCTAGTATAAGCTTTTGGTAAGGGATTAATTTTGAATCTCTTGTCTCCCATTCTCCATTGATTTGATATATGACTAATGCGGAATCCCCATAGACTCGGAGATCTCGCACTTTCAAATCCAATGCCATTTGGAGTCCCATAGCACATGCTTCATACTCTACTATATTGTTGGTACAAGGAAATGTAATTTTTGCTGTGAGGGGAAACTGCTCTCCGCTTGGAGAGATGAGTATAGCTCCGATCCCTTGTCCCAAAGCATTAGATGCTCCATCGAATGCCATTTTCCATGTTTCATTTTCTTCATCGACTTCCTGTTCTATTGTCATTATGTCTCCATCAGGAAAGTCCATTCTCATGGGCTCATAATCCTCCAATGCTCTATCAGCCAGATATTCAGCGATCACACTTCCTTTTACGGCCTTTTGGGTGACATACTGTATGTCGTATTCAGATAACAGCATTTGCCATTTTGCAATCCTGCCTGATAAAGCGGGTTTCTCGAAAATGTACTTAATGGGATCAGTCTTAGAAATCAGCAATGTTGTGTTGTTGAGCATGTAGTGTCGTAGTCGATGTGCTACCCATGCAAGGGCACAACAGGACTTTTCTACTATTGAGTATTTAGCTTCATATGTGGTAAGCTTTTTGCTCAAATAGTAAATTGCATGCTCCTTCTTGCTTGTCTCATCACGTTGACCCAATACGGATCCTAATGAAGAATCCTGTATGGATAAATATAGAATCAACGGTTCTCCGGATCGAGGTGGTATCAAGACTGGTGGATTTGATAGATATCGTTTGATTTTCTCGAACGCTTCTTGGCATTCGTTATTCCACTCAATCGGATTGTTCTTCTTTAGTGATTTGAAAAGCGGTTCACACTTGGACGTCAATTGTGATATGAACCTTGCTATGAAGTTGATTCTACCCAGAAAACTTCTTACTTGTTTTGGAGTCTTCGGGGGTTGCATTTCTTGTATCGCTTTGACTTTACTCGGGTCAACTCGAATCCCGTCCTTGCTGACTATGAAACCCAATAACTTTCCTGAAGAGGCTCCAAAAGTACATTTGGCAGGATTCAACTTCAATTGATATTTGCGAAGTCTATCGAATAGTTTTCTTAGCACTTTTAGATGCCCCCCAGCAGTGAAAGTTTTGGCGATCATGTCGTCCACATATACTTCAATTTCTTTATGCATCATGTCATGGAACAACGTGACCATGGCTCTTTGATATGTAGCACCAGCATTCTTTAACCCGAAAGGCATCACCTTATAGTAGAAGGTACCCCAAAGGGTAATAAAAGCAGTTTTTATCATGTCATCTGGATCAAGTTTGATTTGATTGTATCCAGAAAAACCATCCATGAAGGAAAAGTAGGAGTTTCCTGCGGTATTATCCACCAGTGTATCAATATGAGGAAGTGGGAAGTTATCTTTAGGACTGGCTTCGTTCAAAGGCCGGTAGTCCTGACAAACTCTTAGTTTCCCACTTTCTTTCTTTTCGACTGGGACAATGTTAACCACCCATTCTGTATATTCAGCGACCCCAAGAAATCCTGCATCCCACAGCTTTCGAATCTCGTCTTTTACTCTTAAGATTAACTCCGGCTTTAATCTTCGTAACTTCTGTCTGACAGGCTTCGCCCCAGGCTTCAAAGGTATTTTGTGTAGTACTATGTCTGAGCTTAAGCCAGGCATATCTTGGTATGACCAAGCGAATACATCCACATATTCTTTCAATAAATGGACTAATTCTTCTTTTTCTTCAGGAGGGAATAAAGTGCCAATCTTGACTTCTTTTACATCCTGACTGTCTCCCAGGTTGAATACCTCAGTTGGTTCTTGACTTGTTGCTCTTTCTTTTTCATCTCGCTCAATCATTTTTAATAGCTCAGGAGATACTTGAAGATCTTCGTCATCCGAGTCGGTAGTGTTTACAGGATTATCAAAGTTCATTCTTTCATTGTCATCAAAGAGAGTTTTGGGTCTGCATTATCCAGAGAAAAAAGAAAGAGAAGAGAGAAAAAAAAAAAAAAAAAAAAAATGGCACGAATGAGATGGATGCAAACTGGTACTTTATTTACAATGTGCATAAATCACAACTTTATTGGAATAAAAAGCAATAACTAAAAGGTTCACTTAAACAAAGACTACACCCTATTGATTGAACCTTTCTTTAGGAGGTTTTTACTATTAGATTACTTTGGAAAGCTTTTGATTATAACAGGCAGTTCTATCGCCTCCCAATTGTTCAGCACATCCCGTGGGCCACAAGGTTGAATGAGCTCCTCCTCTTCAGGTGAATCGCTGATGATTGCCTGAATAGAAAGACTTTCAAAAGACTTGTTGATGTTGATAGTCAGCTTGCCTTCATTGTCATTTTTCGGAATGAGACCACCACTCACGAACGTTTCGGTGATTTCAGGGATATCCAGATTTCTTTCCTGGAGAGGATGCCCTGTTAATCGTGCAATCCTCTTTTCTCTTTTTTCAGCTATTGCCTTCATTTTATCATGTCTTGTTGGTGTGAAGCCTAGGCCGTATTTCCCTTCATTTGCGGATATTTTCAATGGCTCTGGGATTCCTTGTAAATCTTGTCCTAAACCTAACCCCGGTGAGTATCCTCCTTTTATCATGAGTTTGGCGACCATGCGACTTGTTTTAGAGATGTTAGGAATGGGTTCTTCTCCATATTCACTGACATAAGCAGCATTGACAATCTCAAAAGACCTGAAGGAGCAATCAGGTATATTTTCATTGACCTCAACATATTGAGCATCCGCAGGTCTAGATAGCAGAATGTCTTCTTCAGCAAAGACTGTGATTATCTTTCCTTCAATGATGAATTTCATTTTTTGATGTAATGAGGAAGGAATTGCTCCAGCCATATGGATCCATGGTCTTCCCAGTAGACAAGTATAAGATGGAGAAATGTCCATGACTTGGAATGTGATATGGAAAAGACAGGGACCAATCCCAATTGGTAGCTCTATTTCTCCAACCACATCTCTCTTTGTTCCGTCAAATGCTCGAACAACAATATGACTGTTGTTGAGGTGTGATGGGTCTAAACCGATCTTATGTAAAGTTTCTAATGGCATTACATTTAGAGCTGATCCATTGTCGATCAGAACTCTAGCCATAATCCGATCTTTGTATTTAATCGAAATATGTAGAGCCTTAGAGTGACCCCTTCCTTCTGCTGGTATCTCATCGTCAGTGAATGTGATGAGATTTTGTGCCGTGATGTTGTTGACAAGGTGGTCAAAGTTGTTCACGGAGATATCTTGTTCAACATAAGCCTTATTCAGGACTTTGAGAAGAGCTTCTCGATGGGCATCAGAACTTAAGAGCAATGAAAGTATGGAGATCTTTGCTGGCAGACGGTTCAACTGCTCCACGATGCTGTATTCACTTTGCTTTATGAGTTTGAGAAACTCAGTAGCTTGTTCATCTGTTACTGCTCGAGGCATCTCTTGCTCTTTAGATGTGTTAATAGGTCCATTTGCTGGATCCGTAACATTCTTCTCTTGTTGGAGCTTGTTCATTTGCTCGGGAGAATAACACCGACCACTTCTAGTCATGCCCCCAACTTCTAACGGAGTTGATGTGATGTTAGAAGTATAGCCATAGTTCCATGGAACAGTTTTGTCTGATTTGTACGGGAATGGCTTTGGAACTTGAATTCTTAAAGGCTTGAGAGCAGATTTTGAGATTGGAATGACTAGTGGCCTTGGCATGATATTGACTTCTTGTTCTTTAATTATCACATTCACGTCATCCTCTTTATCTGACATAAAAACGATGATTTGGGAGGAGTCCATGAGACTTTGTAGACTTTTACGGAATTCTGGGCATTCTTGGATAGAATGACTCTTACTGTTATGAAAGTTGCACCATTCCTCATGCTCGACTTCTTTATTTCCAGAAGACTTTCCTATGATAATCCCTTCTTTCACAAGGCATGAATATACATGCTTAAGAGGGGTTATGATATCATTGACTGTTTTCTTCATCGGCCAGTATTCTTCCATCATATTGACTGGTTTGGCTTGATGAGGAGGCAATGGATTATGAGTGACGTTTGGTTCATCGGAAAAGTCCAACCACTTTGACTCAATTAATTGTTGGACTATACGCTTCAATGCTATGCAATTTTCGAGTCCGTGGCCCACGGCACCATCATGATATGGGCAATTTAGTTTAGGGTCATACCATGTTGGATATGGGGGTTCGAATGGCCTTGTGGGAATTGGGTGAATGAGTTGGCTCTGGATGAGTTTTGGATATAACTCAGTATAAGTCATAGGAATCGGTGCGAAAATTTCTCTTGGTCTTGGTGCAGGCATTGGAGGAGTCGGAACAGGTGGCCGTAACTGATTAGGCCTGTTGAGAGGATAATTGTTGGGTCTATTGGGAAGATAATCACTGGGCCTATTTGGAGGATAATCATTGGGTCTATTGGTAGGATAATAATTGGGCCTGTTGGCAGAATAGGATAGGCGAGGTCCGGTAGCCACGGTACCCACGAGAGGAATCCCTCTTCCTCGTCCGATTTGTTGTATTTCTTCATCTTTTCTTCTGGATGGTCCTCCTCTTTTCATAGGATCACTAAAGGACTCAGTAATCTTCCCGGTCCTGATACCATGCTCGATCCTTTCTCCAGACATGACTACGTCGGAGAAGTTAGTTGCCGCATTGCCAATAAGTTTGTCATAATATGGGTATTTCAGTGTCTGGACAAACAAAGTGACCATTTCTCTTTCTGTCATGGGTGGCTGTACTTGTGCAGCTAAGTCCCTCCATCGTTGGGCGTATTCCTTAAAAGTTTCTGTTTTTTTCTTCTCCATGTTTTGGAGAGTTTGGCGATCCGGAGCTAAGTCCATAACATGTTTATAGTTGCCGATGAAGGCCTGAGCAAGGTCATTCCAAGTTTTTATGTTTCTTGGACCTTGGCTTAGATACCACTGTAATGCTGATTTTGTGAGACTTTCCTGAAAAAGTGCGATCCACACCTTCTCATCTTTGGTAAGTGGTTGTAGTCTTCTGAGAAACAAAGTGATGTGAGTGATGGGATCACTCGTTCCATCGTATTTTACGAAATCTGGCACCTTAAAATCTGAAGGGATTACGACGTCTGGCACTAAGCAGAGGTCATCCACTGAAAGGGATCCGAATATAGTGCCTCCTTCAATGGCTCTCAGTCTTTTCTCTATTGTCTCGATTTTTTGAGATTCTGCTTCATCTTTTGGTAATGTCTTCTTCTCTTCCTGTACAGTGTCTTGTTTCAGGTGAACACTAGCAGAGGGTCCTGATTCTTGAAACAGGTTTTCTTGGACTGAGACTCGTTGCGGGGTGAATCCCGGGGGATAAGTGGGATCTTGTACTTCTTTGATGGGGACTTGAGTTGCTTTCCCTTTGATTAATTCCATCAATTGTTTCATCTGTTCTGACATACTTTCAATCTTGGACTCCATCTCCATGAGACGTCCTTCGGCTTGTTCTGCCATTAATCTTGTTTGGAGTCGAGTTGAATATCGGTGTTGAGGTCCAATTTTACCCTTTTAAAGGAAATATTTATTTTATTAGATTCTATGTGTGTATGATTGATGTGATGGATGCATGCATGAATATTGTAAATACTTGGTGAAAGAAGAATTATAGTGGAATTTCTCAATTACATTCACCAAAAGCTTATTATTTTCAAAAGAAACGGCCCAAAGTACAGTATTGCTTTCTGGCCTTTGAAATAAACTCCATCATTTTTTGAATATTCACTGATGGAGTAGGGCAGCTCAATTCTTCTAACTCCTTGGCTTCTTCGCCCATTAGTTGGGCTTGCTCAGTCACTTTTCTGACTTCTGCCAAAAATATTTGAAGCTGTTCTTGAGAAAATCTGTATTGATCTTCCCAATATCTTGCTCTCATCTCTGTTTGATCGGTTTCATCAACTAATTCGGTGATGACTTGTTTTTGGCTTTCGATCTTTTCTTCGAGGAGTTGTGTTTTGTGACTGAGCTGTTGTATGTCGAAGAGCATCTTCTTGTTCTTCTCCTTTTCTTCCTCTAGCTCTTTCTCCAACTCTCTTTTTGCCAATTTTCTGATGACCTCTTCGGGAAGAACTATTCCTTCTTTCCGATTATTTCTCCATTCATAATACGCAGTAGGAGAAATAATAGGGCCTGACTTTAATATGAAAAGTCTTTTCCATGCAACTGAAATACCCATTGCAAGCTTATTTGAATTTGGATCTTCATGTGAAAACTCCAACTTGCTCAGGTTATGTGTCATGGGTATAAATTGCATGGACCCAAATTGTTTACGTACTTGGGCTGGAGCATAGCTTGTTCCTCCCCATATGCCTAAGAGAGGAACCCACGGGCAATTGCCGCAACGGTAAACTATGCGGGTGGTGGTGGACCAGGGTGCTCTCCATTCAATTTGGAATTCGCTGATGTTCTTGAAGTAGTCAACCCATGCTTCCTTGCTATCATGATTAGTGGTTTCACTTTTCAAAAAGGCTTCGATTGGGATGAAGTCCTTTGAAAAGCGATTTCCAAAATGTTGCTTCTCACAAGGAAGGTGGCTTTTGATCCAAATGTTGAGGAGATGTGAACATCCTATGAATTTGCCTCCTCTTTGGCGACAAAAGTTTAATGCCCTGATAGTTTCACATAATATCACTGAGGTCGGATTTACTTGGGCATTGCAGACTTGCTCAAATAATGTGATGACGTCTCCTTCAATAAATCCGACAATTCTTGGGAAGACTACCAGGCCATATATTGCCAAGGCGAACAACTTGCGTCGTTGATTCTTCTGAGGGAGGGTGTGACTTAGTTGTTTTAGATCGGTCCAGCTGATAAATTTCCGACACCCTTTTGTTGCAAATTTAGGTTGAAGACTGGAAGCTGGCATGTCCAATAATTTTGCTAGGGCTCGATGAGGCTCCGTTCTTCTATCATATTGATACGTCTCAATTGGATAGTTGGAGGACCAACCCAAGAGGTTATTGTATTCTTCAATGGTTGGAACCAGATCCATCTTATCGAAAGAAAAGCATCGATAAAATGGATCCCAAAATTGTGTTAGAGCCCGGACAAGTGATGCATCAACGGTAACCTTTAGTAGGCAAGCGATGTGACCATATTTTGCCGTAAAAGCTTCCCGATCAGCAGAGTTCCAACTATTCCAGACTTGTAATAATTCCATGGTGTCATTATGGTTTATCCGAACCGATACCTGGTCCTTAAGCTGTATGTGAGAGTGGGATGTCAGAGCATCTCCGTGAAGCTTTTGAGCTGTTTCGGAATATTCCATAGCTTCAGGCTGAGTTTCGATTACAGTGTCATTCCATGATGCAGTAACAGCCGTGGGAAGATAATCGAGAATATCCATGATAATGGTTCTTTCACCAAATATTTATCTTTAATGATGAAATGTGTATGCCGGAAAAATAAGGAAAAACAGAGTTAGTAAAAAGGTAACACATAAGATCATACAAACATATAGATAAAACAAAACCTATGGAAATGGGAACCGAGGTATAGAAAATTCTTAATGGCTGGTTCTAAGGTAGAGTAAGGAATTCTATATGCAGAAGGTGGTTTATCAAAAAGGCAAGGGATAGTTCCCGAATCCCGTCACTAAATCATAGTGACGGCCCGATTCCTTACCCTCTAGGGTTTATGTAAGGAATGGATTAATTCGAGTCGTAGCTTTTCGTGGGCCCATGCAGAGACTAACCGTCTCAGAAGGCAATACACTACTTTGCTACTTTGAAACCGGTGAAGGCTTGGAGACCGTGGCCTCACAAGGACAGCAACACCAATTCCGCTTAGAAAGAATCGTGTTTGATTTAAGGAAGCTCGGGTATAGAGCTTCATTTTGTGAATGCATTATGCATGTTTACTTAAGTAAATATAATATATAAATCCACATAATAGTAAAGCAAAGTAAATCAAAACAAATCAACTTTAAGCTCGACTCACTAATATTGACTCCCCAGTGGAGTCGCCAAGCTGTGGCAACGTCGGGTTTTCTGGAGTCGCCACCAATCGGTTTACTTAGGTCGATTGGTCACCTTAAAATTGGTCTGCGAGAGTTCGGGAATCGGGAGTACGGTTACGCTAAAACAATATTGTTATAGCGCCCAAAATTGGCACCTTAGTTGATTTTAATTTTGTTTTACTTTGCTTTTAAAAATTTTCAGTTAATTTAGATATTTTAACTGAATTAGTCAAAAATGTGGATTTTGGTAATTAATTCGGGTAAAATTTTATACTTCCGAACCATGGACTCTGCCGAGTCATTTGGACACGGAAGATTTTGATTCCGAACCATGGACTCTGCCGAGTCATTTGGACACGGAATTTTGGTGAAATTTTAAACAATTTTATCCATATTGTAAAAATATGGATTTTTATCTTTTTATTTAATTTATTTATTTTTTTTAAAAAAATTTTAATATTTTCCAAACCGTAGATCCTGCCGGATCATCCGGATATGAAAATTGATTTAATTTATCGTAATTATTTAATTCTTATTATCATGAAATTAATTTTTAAATGATAATTTTGTTCATGAATGATTTTTAATACAAATTAAAAATTTATCTTTTTTTTTTTTTTCTTTCTTTTTCTTTTTTTTTTTTAATTTATTTTTACTTTCTTTTTTTTAATTTTCTTTCTTTTATCTTTCTTTATCTTTATCTTATCTTTCTTTTTTTTTTTTTTTTTTTCTTTTATCTTTCTTTATCTTTTCTTTTATTTTTCTTATCTTTTCTTTTATTTCTTTCTTTTTTTATCTTTTATTTCTTTCTTTTATTATCTTTTATTTCTTTCTTTTATTTTTATCTGATTTTTCTTGTTTAATGAAGGATATTTATTATTTAAAGAATTACTCAATTTATAAAAGAATTGAAAAAAATTATTAATTTTTATTTAATAAGAAGTTAATTTAAAGGAATTAAAGAGTTTAAAAAATAAAAATTTTGATCATGGTACGGGGCGTTGTTACTCAGCCAGACCCTCTTCACCAGGTGAAGCAGCTCAAAAGCGGGCACGAGACAGTTTCCAGCCAATATACCATGAACTAAAATTTTTTTATTTTTTTTTTATTATTTTATTATTTTTTTATTATTATTTTTTTTTATAAAAGATTAACCAAAAGTAATTGTTTTATTAAGAGAATCAAAAATTTATATGTATATTTTAAACAAAAGAAGAAAAGTTTTGATATTTATTTAATTTATTTTGGAATAAAAGATTATTTAACCGAAAACTTATATGTATTTTAAAACAAAAGTCTTGATATTTTTATTTTTTTATATTCTTCTTTTTTTGATGAAAGATTTTTTTTTTTTTTTTAATTTTAATTTATATTTCTGAAAATATATCTAATCAATAAGTCAAAAAAATTTAAGAGAAAATTCAATTATTTTTGTTTTATTTTGTATTATTTTGAAATTATTTGATTAAGATTTTTATAAAGGAAACAAAAAGTTATATCTTTTAATAAGTAAAATATTACTGAATAAAATATTAACCCAAAATTTTTATTCTTTTCATTCTTTTTATTAAAAGAGAAAATTAAAAAGTTATATTTTATTATTTTAATTATTAATATATTAGTCCAAAGTTTTTATTTTTAATAAAGAAAATAAATTATTATATACTTTATTTAAAAATGATTCCAAGCCATGGATCCTGACGGATCATTTGGTCATGGAGTTTTAATTTTTATTAGATTTTAACTATTTAATTAGTTATTAATTTTATTTATAATTTTATTGGATTTTTCTTGAATTTTTAAAAAAATATTTAAAAAGAATTGATTTAATCATGTTTATTTATTAATTTTAACAAAAAGTTAACTTTGTTATAATAAAACATGTATTCCAAAATAAAAATAAAATAATTGGCTTTTAAATTTTTATTAGCCTTAATAATTAATTAAAAAATAATCTTCTTTTAGTTTTTTTTTTATTTATGGGTAAAAGGTTAATTAAATAAATTAAATCATATAAAGAAAAATTAATAAAGTGGGGCTTTTTGGCCATCCACTTAAAAAAATAATAAATGTTAGCAACAATTATAAAAGTTAATTAATTAACAACAATAATAAAAATTAGCCAAGTTTAATTAAGTTAATTAATTATCAACAATAATAAAAATTAGCCAAGTTTAATTAAGTTAATTAATTATCAACAATAATAAAATTTAGCCATGTTTAATTAAGTTAATTAATTAACAACAATAATAAAAGTTAGCCAAGTTTAATTAAGTTAATTAATTAACAACAATAAATAAAAGTTAGCCAAGTTTAATTAAGTTAATTAATTAACAACAATAAATAAAAGTTAGCCAAGTTTAATTAAGTTAATTAATTAATAACAATAATAAAAGTTAGCCAAGTTTAATTAAGTTAATTAATTAACAACAATAAATAAAAGTTAGCCAAGTTTAATTAAGTTAATTAATTAACAACAATAAATAAAAGTTAGCCAAGTTTAATTAAGTTAATTAATTACAACAAAAATAAAAGTTAGACAATTTAATTAATTATTAACAACAATAAAAATAAAGGTTAGTAAAAATTAGCAAGTTAGTTGTTAGTTGCTAATAACAAAAAAAAAGGTTAGTAATAATAACAATAATAAACAAATAAATAAACAAGTAAAAAAATAAATGAGTTAGTTAATTAATTTTCTGCAAAGACAAAATAAAAAGGTTAGTGACCTAATAGAAAGAAATTGAAAAGATGAAGGACTGAAAGGAGGTTTTACCCTTAAAAATTAAAATTGAATCTGGAGAAAGAATCAGAGGCGACGCGAGGGAGGAGGGGGGGGGTGACGGGGCTGGGCAGGCGGAGGCGGCAAGGGCGCAGGGCGGCCGGGCGACGGCGACGAGGGCGCGGGGCGACTGCGGCGAGGGTAACGGCGGCCGGGACGACGGCGGCGAGGGAGCGGGGCGACGGCGGCAGGACGGCTGGGTGCGGCGGCGCGAGACGGCAGGACTGCTGGGCGCGGCGGTGATGGCGACGGCGACGGCGTAGGAACGAGGGCAACGGCGAGACGGCGGCGGCAGGGCGACGGCAGCGGGATAGGACGGCGACAGAAAAAGAAAGAAAGAGAAAACGGAGGAAGAAGGTAGTCGAAACGTAAGAAAAAATAATTTTGGGACTGTTTTGGCAGAGGGAGGAGAGCCTAGGACTAAGGCTTCTATTTTCTCTTTTTCTAAAACGGAGCTCTGAACTTTTTTCTCTGATTTTCTATGTGTTCAGCACTGAATTTGGGGGGGTATTTATAGAAGGAGCTTAGCTGAACTGTGGACGGATAAATTAATAAAAAATATCAAACTTATCTTTTAAATTGGTAAAATGACAGTTTCAGTCCTTTACGTTACTCCAGCTCTGGATAAGCTCAGAAGCTTCTGATTTTGACAATTTTAACGTTTTCTGTCAATTTGGGCTAGAAACATCCGTTTAGGCCCAAAATTGACGCGAAAAATTACCCAAAGCTCCTGAAACTTTCAGAATTTGTCAATTTTGTCCGAAACTTCTTAATTTTGTCATTTTTACCTCAAACTTTTAATTTTTTTGTCATTTTTTTCTGAAATTTTATTTTTATTCCAAACACATACATATTCGCACATATATTATTTTAAATCAAATCTTCTCAAAATAAAAATATATTTTAAACTAATTAACATAATTAAAATTTTTTAGCAATAATAATAATAATAATAATAATTTTTTTAATTAGTTTTTTTTTTTTAAAAAAAATTTTTTAAAAAAAAGGCCGGACGAAATTGGGTGTCAACATAGACAGTTAAGATCCCATGAAAAGAAATATCCAGTACATGACCTGGAATTGGCAGCAGTAGTCTTTGCCTTGAAACAATGGAGGCACTATCTTCTTGGTAATAAATTCCAAGTTTTTACAGACCACAAAAGTCTCAAGTACTTGTTCACTCAGAAAGACCTAAACATGAGGCAAAGAAGATGGTTAGAGTACTTGAAAGACTTTGACTGTGTGATTGAATACACAGCAGGAAAGGCCAATGTTGTGGCAGATGCCCTGAGCAGGAATTATACAGGAGTGCTCAAGGGTGGAGAAATAGAACAAAAGGCAGAAATCCTTAGCCTTACTTGTTTAGCAAGTCAATGGCTAACCTGGGAAGGTGACCTACTTAAGGTACTCACCATTACCCCAGAATGGAAGGAGCTCATTAAAGAAGCTCAGGCCAAAGATGAAAACCTGGGATTAATATCTGGGCAAAGTAAAGGAGAACTTTTCCAAGGGTTTTCTTACAAGCAAGGAATGTTGCATTTCCAGGGAAGATTATATGTACCTGAAAAGGAAAATCTGAGAATTCAGATCCTGGAGGAGGCACATTCCAGTAAACTAAGTATGCACCCAGGGGCTACCAAAATGTACCATGCCCTCAAAGCTTACTTTTGGTGGCCATACTTGAAGAAGGATATAAGTGCTCATGTAGCCAAATGTGAGGTGTGTCAGCAAGTAAAAGTTGAACACCAAAAGCCAGGGGGAAAGCTTCAAAGCTTACCCATACCTGAGAGAAAGTGGGGATCCATATCAATGGATTTTGTGGTAGGAATGCCACTGACAAGGAGAAAACATAATGCCATTTGGGTCATAGTGGACAGGTTGACCAAGGCAGCCCACTTTCTTCCCATGAATCTCACTGACTCCCTGGACAAGTTAGCCCAGCTTTATGTCAGAGAGATAGTCAGATTGCATGGGGTACCTGATGATATTGTGTCTGATAGAGACCCTAGATTTGTCTCTAGGTTTTGGAAATCTTTACATCAGGCACTGGGGACTGAGCTTAAATTTAGCTCTGCTTACCATCCACAAACAGATGGGCAGACCGAGAGAACTATCCAAACTCTGGAAGACATGTTAAGGTGTTGTGTCATAGATTTCCAGGGTGAATGGGATGTACATCTTCCACTTGTGGAGTTCTCATATAACAATAGCTATCACTCAGTGATAGGGATGGCCCCTTATAAAGCCTTGTATGGCAGGAAGTGTATAACTCCCCATTGCTGGCATCAGCCAGAGGATAAACTGGAATTGGGACCAGAAATTATCCAAGAAACCACTCAAAAGATCAAATTAATCCAAGCTAGGATCAAAGCTGCAAATGACAGGCAGCAATCCTATGCTAACCTGAAAAGGAGGAGAGACCTGGAATTCCAGGAAGGTGACTGGGTGTGGCTTAAAGTTTCTCCTATGAAAGGAGTGATAAGATTTGGGAAGAAAGGGAAACTGGCACCCAGATATATTGGGCCATTTCAAATACTGGCCAGAGTGGGAAATGTGGCATATCAGCTGGAATTGCCACCAGAGCTTGGACACATACATGATGTGTTTCATGTGAGCCTACTTAAGAAATATGTTCCCAGCTCTAAGCAGATAGAAATGCCTGCTAGTGTGCCAGTGGCACCAAACCTCTCTTATGAGGAAGAACCAACTCAATTCCTGGCCAGAGATACCAGAAAGTTGAGAAGCAGGTGGATCTCTATGATTAAAGTTCAGTGGAGTAACCACACTCCTGAAGAGGCAACCTGGGAAGTTGAACCAGAAATTGCCCAAAAGTACCCTCAATTGTATGAAAGACTGGTGAGGAATTTGGAGGACCAAATTCTTTAAGGAGGGAGGAATTGTCAGGACCACCAGTTAGTACTTGGCTATGGCCAAGAAGAGAATGATGAAGACATGAAATTAAGTACAAGAGGGACTTGTTTGAACATGGTCTTAGTGATGAGAATACAAGACTATGTGAATTATGTGTTTTAATTACACATACAAAAGTTCTATGTGAACTATGCCATGAAATAAAGTTCTAGTACCAAACTGGACTGGTAACTAGTGACTAACATGGAACTATGCAATACTATGGGCCAAATTGCACATACATGAAAAACTATGTATGACTTGGCAAGAAATAAAGTTTGAAGACTCAATTGAAAACCTTGGACTAGTGCTGGAATTAAAACTACAAACCAAGGATGGACAAATTTAGCCATGCAATTTTGTGAGATGGCTAAAGATGAGGTAAGCCAATATTGTGGCTCTTGGTCAATGGGCAACCAACTTGACTTGAATTAATTAATTGGAAGTGTTAGTGGAGCTATTAAAATATTGGAAGTTGCCTAGTGGAGCCATTAAAATAAGGTAAACCTTGGACAAAGATATGAATTGTTTATTCATGGTGGAGCATGATTGATTTGTTTATTGGTGATGATGGAAGATGGAATTAATTATTGCTAAAAGAATGGTGTGATGGACGAATTTTATATGGTATAATAATGCAATTATGTCCACATTTTGTGTACTTGGCATGTGGGCCAACAATTTAAAAAGAAATGCTGGAAATTGCATTGAATTTGGTGGCTAGAATGGAAGTATGGAGACATGGAGGGTTGGAGGCGCCATGCAAATTAGTTGGGGGATTTCCTTGGCATTTAAGCCAACTTTGATTAATCAATCCAAGGCTGGAAGCCTTTGTCCGCCACCCAAAAATGCAGCTGCCATGCTTGACTAATATATTACATGAAATGGGTTAGTGCTTGGGAGAATATTGCATTGAATAATGCTGAAAATTGTTGTTTATTGTGCACTAGAGTGGGCGGCCTTCTTATGCAGCAAACATTCCTTGGAGTTGTCATTTAGTTGCTGCCTTTGTTGGTTTTGGAGAGCACTTGGCCGAAACACAAAGCTCTTCCATGTTCTTCCATGTTCTTGCTTGTTCTTCACTTGTTCATCTTGATTCTTGGCCGAAACTTGAGTGTTCTTGAGTGTACATCCAAATTTCCAGCAAAACTCTTGAAGATACCTTGTTGAGCGTCAAGATTTGAGCTTGTTCTTGAAGGAACAAGGCATGGCCGAATATGTTCATGCATGTTCATGAAGTTCTCTTGAAGTTTACTTGGTGTTCTTGGTGTTGCATGTTGGTTTGGAGCTCGGTTGTGCAAGTCCAGAATTTTCAGCCTTGTTCTTGAGGTAAAGGCTCAAGAGTACTTAAATCCATGGTATGTTTTCCATGAATAAGACTTATATTGACTAAAGGAAGGCTGTATTGTGTTAGGAGAACCTTGGACCGAAAGTTTGAAGCTAAACCACCAAAGAACACTAGTTGGCCGAATGGTGTGCATGTTTGTTCTTGAGTGTTCTTGGTGAGTTCATGGTGTTTTGGCATGGAAATGATGATTTCATGAGTTTATGTGAATGATATGTGAAACTCATGATGGCTGTGTTTATGGCCGAAAATGAAAGGTAACTTGGACTTGGAGATTGAAGCTTGGATTAAGACATTCAAGCTTGTGTTGGACAAATTAGCCAAAGCACCCTTGGAATTAAAGTTTCAAACTTAACTTGGAAGAAATCCAACAAGGCCGAATTTACTCAAGCTAAAAAGTGTGGTAAGGATTCATGAATTACTTGTGCTTGGTATATTTTCCATGATTAATGACAAGTAATTGAAGCTACTAATTGATGGTCAAGATTTGCCAAGTGATGTTAGTATGCTTGAAGGGCAATATGGAATTAATGGTTCCATGGGTTGATTAGCTAATCAATGAATGGCAAGTGTAAAGTTCTTGGTGGGTTTGGCCAATCCATCAAGCACTTGAGAGCTCGAGGGGAATGGAGATGATTTCATGAAGAAATGGTGTGCAAAATTGTACATGAGCACTTGCTAGTGGCTATGGCCGAATTGAAGAAGTGGTGTGTGTGTGAGTTTGTGTGCTTTTGTTGATTGATTGTGCATGCTAACCAACTTATTATTGATATATGTTGAATATAGGCTTCGGCCAAATTGTATTTTCCTTGTCTTTGTGTCTTTGGATGTAGGTACTAGCTTGATTATGGAGGTTAAGCTTATGCTTAACAATATGAACTCCTTTGGAGTTGTGTGAATCCTTACTGAGTTTTAAACTCACTGCCCTTATTGGTTGAATTTTCAGGAAAGGGTAAAGAGCTTGAGTAATTGTGCTTCTGTTTGGACTTCTTGGTTTTTGTGTACCAAGTTTACTTATTGTCCAAGGTATGTGTGCCAACAAATTCTTGGCTTGAAATGTGCATTTTATTCCATGGTCTTATGTAGGCCGAATTTAATGGATTAAGTTTTGCAGGAGATTAGCTGTGGGACTTGAGCTAGGAGGTGTTGGTTGAGTGGGCTTTTGGCATTTGAGACTTGGTGGGCTTTGGAGACCAATAACTTGGTCTTTTGGACTTGTACCTATAGTGCACATTTTGTAGTACCCTTTTGAGCATTATGGGTAGTTGTGTACATATGGGCTATGTGAGAATTGGGCTGCAAGTTTTGGGCCCATTTGCATCCTTGGCATGATTGCCATGTAGTTGTTGTTGAGTTGTGGACTTAAGCACCTTTGGGCCCATGTTGGACTTATGCATTTTGGGCCTTAGTGGACTTTGTATGTTGGACTTGTTGGCTGTATGTTAGCCAAGTTTCTTTGGACTTTATGACTATCAGCATGATGTTTTGATGTTGGCTTCCTTGTGCACTATACTTGGCCGAATGCTCATCATCATATATGTACGTGTTTTCAAGCTTGAAAATGGATATGGGCTTCTTTGTTGCCATGCATATGACTAGTACACTTGATTGCACACAAGTTAAGCACTTAAAGGAAAAAGTGCAAGTGTTGCTTGTTTTGCAAGTAATGGGTTGGGCTTGCTTAAGCTGCAAGGTCTTGGTCCAAAATAAGCAGGGACATCCTGGGCCACCTCCCAGGCCAATAAAAAGAATGCCCAATAATCTACTTAATGAAGGTTAGGTAACTAAACTCTGATGATAACTCTTAAAGACCCAAGTATTCTGGACCTTCAGGGTAGTGGTTGGTGAGAGGCACAGAGTGTGCATGGGCTGGGGCCTGTGTGGGGTGTGACAAGAGGAGACTAGGCGACTGTTGCGAGGCCGAGGCCTAGGCAAAGAAGATCGTGGTGATGGCGGCGAGGCTGAGGCTGAAGAGACCTGGTGACAGTGGCAAGGCCGAAGTGGAAGCAGAAGAGAAAGAGGCGATGGCGGCGAGGCTGATGAGGCGGCTGAGTCAAACGGCTGAGGCGACAGCGAGGAGATCAAAGAGGCGAGGTGGACAATGAAGAGGTCAAGGAGGCGAAGTGGACAGCAAGGAGGTCGAGGAGGTGAGGTGGATGAGCGAAGAGAAAAACGGCAACGCGGATTGCTGGGTGACAAAGGGCAACGCGGATTGGCAAGATGATGGACAGTAGACTGGCAAGTGAACGGACAGCAACACGGACAAGCCTGGCAGACTAGCGAATGGGGATGAAAGATGAGAGTGAGAGATAAGAGCAGTAGGGTTGAACTCTAACCAGGTAAGGAAGAAGGGAAGTAGCTAGAGCGACTGAACTCGGCCTGAACCTCCACTAACAAAGTCAGTCGCGAAAGCCAGGAATACAGCCACCCCATCAGATGAATGTAATCGGCCCATACATGAGTGTAATCGAAATTCAATCGCTATTTTCATCATTTTTCTAGTTTTTTTACTTTATATTTTCATAGATACACACACACACACACACACACACATACGTGTATATATACAAATATAATTATATAGATGGTACAATCATAAATATGTGTGTATGTGTACATATATGATTGTAATTACATATGTGGTACAATCATAAATATATATAAGTTCATGAAATTTTCTCCATATACACAAATTGAAAAATTAAAATTAATAAAGAAATTATATCAAATACAAGGAAGTAAGAACCATAAAAAGAATTATTATACCTTAATAATTAATTAGACTCTAAACATGTAAACCCTAAATTAACCCTTAAACCCTAAATTAAATCCTAAGACTTAAAACCCTAACCCCTTAAGGCCCTAAAACCCCAAACCCTAAATCCATATCTCTAAATCGTAAACCTTAAACCTAATTATATACCATTAACCCTAATCCCTAAACCCTAAATACAAACCCTAAAACCGTAAACCCTAAATTAAACCCTAATGCCTAAAACCCTAAACTTTAATTCTATATCCCTTAACCCTAAGACCTAAACCCTAAACTATATTTCTATATATTCCTAAATCTTAAACCCTAAACCTAGTATACCATTAACCCTAAACCTAACTACCAGTAACCTTGAACCCTAAATACAAACCTTAATTAAAACCTAAACCCTAATTAAACCCTAAACCCTAAATCTAACTATTATTAATCCTAAACCCTAAATACAAATCCTATAAATTAAACCCTAAACCCTAACTAACTACCATTCATCCTAACCCCTAAATGCAAACCCTATTAATTAAACCCTAAACCCCAACCTTAACTACCATTAATCCTAAACTCCAAACCCTAATTAAACCCTAAACCCTAATCCTAACTACCATTAACTCTAAAACCTAAACCCTAAATACAAACTGTAATTAAACCCTAAATCCTAACCGAAACCTATACCTTAAATATAAACCCTAGTTGAACACTAAACCCTAATGAAACCCAAAACCCTAAATACAAACCCTAGTTAAACCCTAAATGCTAAACCCAATCTATACCATTAACCCTAAACCCTAAACTCTAAACTTAATCTATACCATTAACCCTAAATCCTAAATCCTAAATGCAAATCCCATACCCTAAATTTCAATACCTAATACTTAATTAAATACCCTTAAACCATCCTAATTCTATACCCCTAAACCCTAAAACAATTCTCAAATCCTAAATCATAAAAAAAATTTAAATTAACCCTAAAATAAATCTCAATGCTTTAATATTAAATTGATTCAATTAATACCCTAACCATATACTAATTTCAAACCCTAAACCTTATATAAAATTCCCAAACCCTAAATTTATGTCTAGTACCCTTAATCCCTTAAAATCCCTAAATCTTAACTTTATATCCATAAACTGTAAAAAAAATTTCAAACCCTAAAATAAAAAAATCCTAATAGATATGCCCTAAACTCTAAAAAAAACCCAAACCCTTAAAACCCAAAACTTCTAAATCAACTTAGCCACTAAGAAGACGACTAAGGCAAATAGGACACCTAAAAAACCGACTAAATAACGACTATAGTCAAATTTATAAAAGGTTTCCAATTGAAAGGTGACTACTATGTGTGTGATTGAAACTTTCAGTTGTTCATCAGTTGCAATAAAAAGTGCACTTTTTTTATTCTGACTGCTTAACGACTGCAACATCTAGTGGCTGACTTTCAGTTTCGATTTTCAGTCTTTTGCATAAATGTTGTAGTGTGGATAATGTTTAGGCCCTTGTGATAGGAAAAGATGGAGCATAAATTGATTAATGGAAAGTGAATGGGGAAGAGGACGAGAGGGAGAGAGGGAAAAGATGAAGCATGAATTGATCAATAGAAAAAGATGGAGACTATGTGTCTGTGTGAGTGAGAGAGAGAAGGAGAGAGGGAAAAGAGAAGAACAAAAAGAAAGATGGAGAAGAAAAATATGTGAGGAGAGAAACGAGAAAGAAACATAAAAAAAAAAAAAAAGAAGTTGCATGAAAGAGAAGCAAAAAAAAAGAAAGAATACGGGAGACGAAAGAGTTGTGTATTTTAATAATTGACATAGGGGACAAAACCCTACTTTATTTCCACATCTTCCATGGTTGTTTCAAAATAGTCCCTTCTTTTCACTTTCTAACGGTTTAGGCTATACCAACATTTATTCACGTTAGTAATTGCCAATGGTTCAACCTATTGGAAATTAGCCATTGGTAACTATCATCAACGGTCTAACACGTTGTTAATTACCAATGGTCTGATCGTTGATAAATTGCTCATTGGAAAAATTACCAAATTTTAGTAGTGTAAGTTGAGTCGTCTTGTCTATGACAGGAAAATGGGATTATTTATAAGTTTACTCCTTGATCTTACTGGAAAGGTTTGTGGAATTATAAAGTTACGTTTTGACCACTACAACAGATAACTGCTAGGATAAGTCAATTTTTCTATGTTTTGTAATTGTCTTTCAATATGCACTTTTTATTGCTAGTTTTAGGTGATTAGTCTTTAATTAATCTGGGAGCTGGGATCTTGGGATTTGGAGGTAAGTTGCTATCACTTTTTCTACACTAATTTTTTTTTTTCTATTTTCTGAGTATTGAATTACTCTTAATCTCATTTCTTTGAAGTTAACTAGGCGATGTTCTCATGCTTCGCAGCATCCATATAGTTGTTACTTGGTCACTAAGAAATGTGTTTGGCAATTAGATTGGATACATTATATGCGTTAAAGTCATTTATATTGATTATTTCAAAATATTACATGGTCTTCTCATGGATTACGTAGTACTATCTATATACAAGGTTTTCTCATCTATTACATAGCCTGCCTAAACAACTAGATGACAATTGCTTCATGCGTTGTTGTCCATGGTCTGCTTTCATTATTTGATTGTTGTTTTCCTCAGTTTATTCACTGTGTGCATGTATGTATGTGTATATATATACACACACTCAATATGGTGAAATTATATGATATATATATAGCTTGCACTCCATTCCATTTTTTTAAATATTTTCTGTTTGAAAAACATTGTTATATTACATTTATGTTTATAGGAGTTCACCTACTGCATGAAATTAGTGTAACAAATTTAATTATAATTGCCATTATTAAGTTTCCTCAACATATTCAATGTGGAGGGTAGTAGCAGTGTTCATTAATTGCGAATTTTGATACATGATAATTTAGTGGGTTGAATAATTTCCCCTATTTGATTTACATATACAGAAATGTTTAATATAAGGTAATTAGAAGCTGCAAATTTTTCATATATGAAGATTGTTCTTTTTTAGATACGAAAGCCTCATTGGCACATAGTTGAACTTAGCAATGACTTCACCTAAATTGACCGAAATAATGCCTTTAGAGAAAGTCAAATTATCCCCAAAGATTTCATGAGCACAACTACATCTATAGCAACACACACATCCACCACAATAATGGAATACTACCATAAATATAAGTTCCTATTCCATAGGACTAACACCAATAAATGGGGACAACCGAAAAAAAAAAAAACAAATAACCATTTTAATAAGGGGATATGATTGGAAAAAGGAAAACGCAACGGACTTAAATGCATCTGCAGTACATATAGCAAGGCGCCAGCACAATTATTCCATTACTATAAGTGACACGTGCCCACATATGCCAGGAAATACAAATTTAAACTAACAGAGAACAGGGTACAAAACGCAACAACTGCAAAAAATGGAGGCCCCGAACTCGACAGTAATGCAAACGTGCCAAAGAACCGAAACCCTTTTCTTCTTTAATGTTTTATATAGATTTTTTATTTTAAAGAATGTATTAATTTTTTATTTTAAAGCATTTTTTATTGATTCCATTTTCCAACTCACTTTGATATCAGAATTTTATTTCTTTTTTTTTCTAAGGATTATGCTACAAATGTTTGACGCTTAAATTTATCTAAAATTGTTAATACCCAAGTTTGTCCAAGTACTAATTTTTATTTAGTTCTAGGTTATGAAAAATTAGTTTATGAGCATTTTTGTTTTGTAGGGGGCAATTTGGCCATTTTTTAAGACATTTGTGTCATTTTGGTCATTTTAGGATTTTACATAGTTAGTTGATGTAATCACATTTAGGTTTACATCATTGTTGGTGCTATACATATTTGGAAATTTATAATGGTCATTTAGGGTTAAAATAGGAATTAACTTAGTTTAGATACTAATTTTGGGTCCTAGAGATTTTTTGAGATTAGTTTAAGGAAAAGAGAGAAGTTTGGGTATAAATTGAAGTTTTTAGAAAGTTCTAGGTAAAATTAGAAAGCTAGGGGCAAAGCTACCGACTTCCAAGAATTTGAGGCAAATCTAGCAAAATTATACATTTTGGGTGAAATCTGGCATTTTTATAAAGTTCTATGCTAATTTGATAAATCCTAAAAGTTTTGGGTCAAATTAAAATTTTACATAGAATTGGAGCTCAAGAGTTTCTGAGTACTTGGATTAGCATGTATATGAGATTTAAATCTCTAAAAATTCAATTTTGATAAGGTTTAATCTCAATAATAAATTTCATGACACTTGCACTATAAACTATAAATAGGGAAAGGGGAAGAAAATAGAAAAAACCCTAAACTTGGAAAAACTGCAGCCTTGATCCCTATTGTCTTGCAAACCTTTACCCTAGAGCCCTAGCCTTGCCTTCCTCCACTGCCGCCCCTGGGACATCTCCCAGGCATCTCTCCATCGGACGGCCGCCCCTCCCAGCCATCATTTACACCTCCTCGCTTGCCGACTCGCCAACTACTGGCGATGCCATATCCAGGGAGAGAGAATCGCGCCTCGCCCGCCTTCCTATCTGTCACGATCCGCCACCACCGACACCATCGGCCGCCCTTCACTCGTCCCCCAAGGTCACCTCCGTTGCTCCAGCGAATCCCAGGCCGCCGCTTTCTCCATCGTCGCCGAAATAGGGAGAATCGAGACCAGACCCGGTTCTTCAACGCGCCAGACCCGCTTCTGAAGATCCGGTTGCCTGCAGTCAACCATCTCTTTCTGCTATAAATCTTGTTTAAACCCTGACCATTTTAATTTATTCATCCGAGTCACTAACATTTTTTTGATTCTGCAGAAAAGCCACTGACAGAAAGTTTTTATTGCTTTTCTTTTGTTGATTTGCTCATATTATAGTCATGCATTGGTTAAATTAATAATATCATATACAATTGCAAGTCTAGGGTAGAGATTTAATTTTTAGACTAATTCAATGTTTTTTTAGTTTTAACTTTTAATCCACATAATGTATCCCAAAGATCAAATTTTAAAGCATTCATTTTGCATCAATATAATAAAACCCTATGATGAATTTAGGATAATAATTAAAAATAAATTTCAAAAATCCAAGTCTGGGTGATACGATGGGATCCAAGGTTTAGATAATTACTTAAAATTCCTAAAACAAATAATAATTAAATTAAATTTTAATATCTACATCCGAGTGATCCAATAAAATTTATGGTTTGGATTGATAATTATCTAAAACCTTCAAAAATCAAGATAAATAAATAAAAATAGATTCAGTTTAGATATCCATATTCGGGTGGCTCGATAGGATCTATGGTTTGGAAATATAATTAAAATGTACATAGAATCAAGTAGTAATTTTTAAGAGTCCATATCCGAGTGGTTTGATAAAATATATGGTTTGGAAGATTAATTAAAATATTTAAAAGCAAGAAAAAGAAATTTCAATCAAACTAAAGTGTCAATGTTGTGGCGCTATAATAAGGTTATTCTAATGTAACTGTATTCCTAAACCCCTCAAATTCTCGTAGATCATTTTAAAGTGCCCAATTGACTAAGGTGTAAATGAATTTGTGTTAACTCCTAAAAACACATTGCTAAAAAAATAATTATGTACATTGTTCTTTCAAAGAATTATATACATTGTTCTAAAAAGAATAATTATGCATTTTATGTTATGATAAAAAAATTTTGGTCTCATTTTATCATTTATACTACTCCTACTCCAAAATATATATGTCATTTTTCAGTTTTTGTAAATTAAAATTATGAATGTTGAGACACAAATATATTATTTATTCTTTTAAAAAATTATTAATTATAAATGAAAAAATTATTTTCCAGTCCTTCTAAAAATTCAAGAACTATTGTACTAATTTTGGATTAAAAAAACCAGAAGTATTCCAAATAATACACATCGTAGAAGCAAATTTCAAGCAACTCGAAAGTTTGAAATTTAGTTCAGGTTTGCACGTTTCTTTTCTGTTGCTTAATAGCACATTCACATATATAAACTACTTAAAAGAGAATGATAAAATTTAGAAGAAGTTATATAAAATATGTAAAGGTGATAAACGTTTTAGGACACAAAAAATAGGAAAAGTGGCAAATATTTTAGGACAATGGGTGTATGAATTTTATTTCTGTTTTATTAGATTTTTTCATTATGTTATTTATATTTATTTTTTTACATTTTAGTGGTTTGTACAATGTTTCCTATAATTACAATAATAAAGATTCATAAGTTTTACATAATGGGAATGGCGCAAGAATCTGCATAATTAAATAAAAGTAGACAAAAGTAGTGACACGCTTCATCGTGTTTCCCACTTTTCACATTTTCTGCAATATATATATATATATATATATATATATATATATTGGGACACTCACGTATATTATTCATTCTTTTTCAGAATTGCTCTTAACAAAAAATATAATTATGATTGACTCTTTATAAAAAATTCAGACATGATGATGCTAATCTTGGAGAAAAGTCCAAAACTATGCCTAACATCACATTTTAGAAGTTAAGCTTAAAATTTTTACTTGAAGGAGAATAATGAGTAAAATTTTGACGAAGTTATAAAAATACAAATAATTTGGGATTAAAACGAAAAAGAAAAAGAAGAGTTACAAGTAGTTCGGGAAAGTCGGAGAGATGTAGTAAGTTTAATAAAATAAACGAAACGGCAAGAAAGGTGGAGGCGAAGTTTAATGAGAAAAGATAGTCTTTTCCTATTCTTTCGCCAGGAAAAAAGTAAATGCGGCCCCCCTCCTTCCATTATTGAGCTAAAAGAAGATGATAAAAGAACTTGCAGGAAAGCTAAAAGCATCATCGTCGATGCTTCGGTTCTCAACTCATGAAAACGGAATTTGCGGGTAAGTTGAGGCATCTTCAGACAACGGCATGGGTAGTGAAAGCTCGGATCGGCGGCTGAGAAATATTGGAGGATGGAGGCAGAGCTTCCGTGAGCTCTGTTGTAGCAGCAGTAATACTAAACAAGCTGCTGAAGGCGTCATGAAGCCCCCGCAATCCGAAGATGACAGCTGGGAAAGCGAAGAGGCCCGACAACGGGCGACGCTGGCCAAGTGGCAGGCCTCGCTCGTAGACCTCATGAACAAGAAAGACGAACTGTCCACACAGCCGAAGAGGCGTTTTCAATGGAAGCACAACAAGCGCCTACACCAGCTTGACGTGGAGATTTCAAGAGGGTATCCATCGGCAAGTGCCACTGTCAATAATAACCAATCAGACGGTCTAGAGTTGCCTACTCATGGCTATTTCTGTATATCCAAGTCTCTGAAATTAAACGAGCTGCTTGTCAGATGTTGATGGCTCTAGAGGACCAAGAGGTGCACTTGATTGGATTGGTTGGTGTCCGAGGAGTTGGCAAGACGACATTGGCGAAACTGGTGGCACATAAAGCTCAAAGATCTCGACTTTTTGATCAGGTTTTGAAGATTGATTCTGATTCACATAGCAGGGAGCGGTTTGAGCCTGATGGGGACAAGATTTGGCATCAGGTGGCTGTCTTACATCAAAAATTGGAAGAAGGGAAGAAGATTTTGATCATCCTTGATGACGTTTGGTGGAAAAAGCCTAAACTTGAAGCTTTAGGAGGAATTTCATATGGCCAACGCTGCAAAATTCTTGTCATCACTTGTATTCCCCAAGTTTGTGCCGGCATCGGTTGTCACGCAACTATTCAACTCAATGGCCTTACCAGAGAGGAAGCAAGGGAATGGTACAAACGCATACGTTTGAGAATTATGGAGTCATTACCACTAACTAGACTTCAGGGGTCCAAAGATATTTATGCAAAGAAGAAACTTATGAATTGGGAAAAGCAGATAGTTGGAGCATCTCAAGGTTTGCCTTTCTCAGTTCTAACTATAGAAGAGAAATTACAGAAGCAAGAATCAGCCAATTTCTCCACCCAGAATTTAGTGAGATGCATCAACGAACATGTCTTCAACTATCTCAAGCTTCATTATGATTTCTTGGGCGACCAAGAGAGTAAGTCATTTTTCATATTGTGTTCCCACTTTCCAGAAGGTTACTACCCCACCTTTGAGCAGTTGACAAGATATGCATATGGTGGAGCCCTTCAAAAATCATTTGAGAGTGTAGGTTCCATCCACGATGCAAGGAGAAAAATACATGGCCTAATCTCCGATCTCCAATCTTATTCGTTGTTGGAAGTTCACAAAGATCAAGTTGTCAAGATGCCTGACTTGTTTCGCAGGCTTGCTCATTGGATAGCTGAACAAGATGGCCAGAAAATCTTAGCAGGATCGAATAGCAATGGTTTTCTTGACATCTTTCCTTCGCTTTCCACAGCCTGTGTAAGCAGTAAACAATTGAAGGACATTCTCGGTCGTGATGTCATGGAATGTACCAAGCTTGAAAGCTTGATCGCGTTCACCAAAGAAAAAGAAGAGGTCGGGGATCCAGTAAGATTTCTCACTTCAGTCTTCGGAAGGGCGGAGAAGAAGAAGAAGAGGCAAGGATCCAGCCATGACATCTCGGAAGAAGAAGAGGAGGACGAGGAGGGGGAGAAGGAGAAGGAGGAAGAGTTCGTGGATCCAGTAACATATCCCACTTCAGTTTTCAAAAGGATGATGAACCTCAAGGTTTTGTTCCCGTTGGAGCGCATCTCATCCGTTGAAACGCGGAAATGCTTATCTCTAGAAGGACTTGAACTCTTGATGAACCTTCAGACTTTACAGTTGCGAGGTTACAAATTGAAGAACTTTTCTTCCTTGGGGAAGTTGACTAGTCTTGAGACTCTATGCTTCAGTTCTTGCGACATTGATGAGCTACTAGATGTACTGGGGGAACTATCTAGCCTAAAGTTGTTGGAGCTATCTTGTGTGAAGCTTCCTGCACCGGTATCTCTTGATTGGATAGGACAACTACCCAAACTTGAAGAGCTATACACGACGGGTGCTGGCATAGAGGTGCTTGACATGAATTCTTCCATTAACTTGAAGGTGAAACACCTTGAACTGAATGAAGTAAGGGGTTGTCGAAATCTTTTGCCAAACTTCAGTAAACAAGGGTTGAATCAATTGGAGATCCTCAAACTTGATAAATGCAACAGTCTAGAATGTCTTGTAGATGCAACAGAATTGAAGGAAGTACAACAAAATATGGAAGGTTGTAGCATTGAGGCGACAAACCAGATGAAACCAATTCTGGGATTCCCAAATCTGACAAATTTGGAGCTGCGGAACTTAGGTTCTTTGTCTTGCTTGTGGAAGGGGGAAGCACATATGAGCCTTGAAAAGCTCAAGGTTGTGGTCATAGACTCTTGTGGACTAACATGTGAATCTCTGTTTTCCACCTACGTTGTTGAAGGCCTAAAGCAACTAGAAATCCTCCACATATTTCGTTGCAACAACTTGAAGTCGATTCTCATGGAAGACTATACTGCCAACTCGCTACCTTGGCCAACTTGACAACCCTAAAGATAGAATCATGTTCAAAACTGGAATACGTTTTCCCAATCGCCATGGCTGAAGGTCCTCCACGGTTGAGAGAGCTTGAAATCAAATCATGCAAGAATCTACAGCATGTCTTCATATATAAAGTGGAGGCAAGAAACCAGCAAACTCATGCTTTTGTGCTCCCAGAATTAAAGCGCTTGCGTTTTAAAGGTTTATCAGCTCTGAGGAGGATTATAGCAGGAGCAGACACTTTGGAGGCACCTCTAGAAGAGTTAGACATATCTTCCTGCAAGAGCCTAGAACCTTTCAGCGTCACCCCAAAGAAAGGTGAACTTCCAAGATTAAAGGTATTTCTCATCATTCTCTATCCTTCTTTATATTTTCTTATATAGTCAAGTCCGTTGTTGTCCTAAATGTATTGCAGAATTTGTTCAACATGCATCCGAATAAGGCTTTTTCTTTCATTTAATTCTTCTGCCCAGATACTGAACTTAGGAGCCTGTGGGGAATGGTACCTGGAAGAAGAAATCTTTGCTTCAAGAGAAAATTCATCAAGTTGTTCACGTTTTCTAGAATATGGTACCCTAAAGCATCTAAAACTGGGAGTCAGGCTTAAATCAACAACTTTATGGAGGGGACATGGCCAGGTCACAGGAATGCAAAATTTGGCTCGCTTGGAACTCTGTGGAGTCAATCTGAGATATTTGTTCACGGCGGCAGTTGTCCGAAACATTCCCCAGCTGATGCATCTGAGCATAGCTTCCTGTAAAGAACTGGAGTACATAATTGAAGATGATCAACCTTCCGGTTCAAAAACAGCAGAAACTCGAACTCAATACCGTCCTACATACTTCCCAAACTTGGCCGAATTGGATATCAGGGATTGCAAGCAGTTAAAAAGTGTGTTCCCTGCCAGCGTTGCCCAGTTTCCAAAACTCAAGAGCTTCATAGTAGAACGCTCAGATTCTTTAACACAGATATTCACAGATGAGGAAGCACATGCGGGTGTCAAATATCATCGGAGTTCAGAATTGGAGTTCCCCATGCTAAGAAAATTGTCACTTGTTAAACTACCAGCTCTCCGAGAATTGAAGCTTGCCCCAAAAACAACATCAGAGTTGATTTCAACGTGAAAAGAGAGGTACCATCCTAAATCAATTTCCATCCATTTCATTCGGTAAAAATACATATATGTACTAGATGGTTCTCAAGACATATATTCTAGTTCCTCTTATTATATATACATAAAAGATTAGCTAAATCAATTAAGTTAGCAAAAAATTGTAAGTAATACAATATTCTTCATAGTTGATATTATTATCTTCCCAAAATATATACCACACCTCAGTGGAACTTAATGCATTTAGAAATAAATAAAAAAATGCCAAAAAATAATTAATTAGGATATATAATAGGTGATGATAATTTTACTAGTATTTTAACACTTGCATTGCATTTAAATATCGCATGTAATCAAAGATAACATAGTAATTAGTATCATTTGACTATTAATATACCCATGGTAGATAAGAAGATGTTATAAAAGATCAACTTGACGACTTTAAACAATCACTTAAGTATAGTGCATGTAGTCAAAGATATCACTTTTCAAGTTTTAACCTTTATTGATTGGTTTCTTTGTGTACACTAGGCGTACATTTGGCAGCATCTTCTTCAACCTCAGTGACGGACACAACTCAACTATTAACTCCATTTAAATTCTCAGGGCAAGACTATGATATTTGGTGTGTGGAAATGAAGACATATTTAGTGTCACAAGATCTATGGGAGATCGTTGAAAAGAGAGATGGTAGTTCCTCATCAAATGAAGACAAGAAAAGAGATGCCCAAGCTCTATCCATTATTCAACAATCATTAACGAAGAGAGAGTTGCATCAGATGCTTGTTGGGACATTTTGAGAGAAGAGTATCAAGGAGATAGACAGGACAATAAAAAGGTACATGCCTCATTTCTACTGCATAGAATTATTTAAATCTTAACCTTTCTTACTATTTTCTTTACACCAATAATCGAACATTAGTTGACATTAGGAAAAATACTTCACTTTTATATAAAGAAAAAAAATGATAATTTAAAATTTTAATGGTAACTAAGTATATTAAATTAAAATGTATTATCATCATCATCATTATTACAATTATCATTATTATTTAAAGTAAAATATTTTTTTATGCTATTAACCGATGGTTGCCTAACGCCATACAGATTTTCAAATCTCAAGATTAGTACACTTTGACAAAAGTTGAGAAGCATAGGTGTAATTGACCCAATCATTAACATGTCAATGTTTTTTTTTTCTGTTCTATTGGGGTCGCAAATCGGAAAAAGGCAAGGTCGCCTCTCATCTGCTACGTCAATGTTCTTGATCGAGTAGAGGAGTTATTTGCAGATGAATCAAATGGTAATGAATAGCTCAAACTGGTATTTCTTAAAATTTCTTCCTACTTTGAGGGGGTTAAAGGGAAAAAATGGTGATGTTCTTACTTACTGTTTTAAGTACTCCAAATTTAGACACCATGGACTTGAACTCATTTACTGCTTTGCGTTATTATATTCTCTCTATCGAAAATTGCTCATTTGGTCTGTAGCAGCACAAGTCGAGCGTAACTGCATAAGTCGATTAAGACAAAATAGAACCCTACTTCACCAATCAGCATAGCAAACTGTTGTTCTGGGGAAGTCAGAACTAGTGGTGTCTCCCTTAACTTTGGGTGCCCTCATCCTTATGCTGGTATGACCAATGCAGAATGAAAAAGATCAGAATTTTTCGTCATACCAACCAAACCGCCATGCATGCCTAATCTAATTCTCTGTAGGATTTTTCAATTTTAGTCAAGGAAAGAGTCCTAAACCTCACATTGTTTGTTCTTTAAAGCTCTAAGCCTTAGCAAGCAATTAAGCACATTCAGAAAGTTGGTTAAACTAGAGTCTGCAGAATAGTTGTTAGGCCAAGAAGTGTTCTCGTAATGAACAATGTTGATGTTTAAGACTATTAATTTCCTGTGTATTAAATCTATTTATTCTAGTACTGTGGTGGAACCGAGCTAACTAATTGTGCTTAAGCTATCTGTTTTGCAGGAAATTCACAAGTCTTAATTTCCTGTTCCTTCCCGATGAAATAATCCTACAGAGTGGTGGAACTTCTGTAATGATATTTTACTAAAAAAAGTTGTCTTACTGCTAAACTCTGTTAATTAAACTCGTTTATGACAATCTACCATGTAATAATGCCTTAGCAGCTATAGTACTGCCCTAAGGCTCAAGAGTTGGTTTCAGACTGTATGCTTTTGTGTTGAAATATTGCTGCAGCTATATACTTATGGTTTATAACTTTACTACTTTTCTCAAACCTCTTGTTGATTACGATATATATGTTCACGCCTTTGAAATAACCCCTTCTCTTAAACTGGCAGGGAGAAGAGCATTGTATTAATGCTATTTATAGAGGATTGAAATGTGAGATTTGTTACTGATTGTATCATGTATGAAGCAACAAACTAGGGAGAAGGGTAGATTGGATGCATAGGTCTTCCTGAAGAGAATTTATCAGTTTTGATGCCTTTCCTAGATTCCACAGAATTCCTATATAGTATCCGATTACTACCGGCTTCATGTTCAGTGAGAAATATATAATTTTTAAAAATAGGGTTTCAATTCAAATATAATTTCAACCAATAACTACTAATATATAGTATAAAAGAATTGTTATACACTTATCAGTAATCTCCTACAAATACAATCTAAAATTATTAGATCCTACAATAACAGAGCTCAGAATCAAGAAAAAATTTCAAGTCATTAACTAGTAAACAACCAGAACACGGAATGATTGAGAATATATATATATATATAGGAAAATTGAAGGTAGGTTGTTACTTTGGAGGCAAGATTAGTGAAAGTGGTTAGTCGTTGAAACCGCAAAAAATAATTCTGGTATCCCTAACAACTCAGAATAAATAAATTTGTAGTCTAGCAGTGAAAACCAGGTCAAATCCCAAAGAAAATTTTTTTACTGAAAGCTTCCTGTCAAAAAACTTAAATAAAAGATTGGGGTTCTTCAATTAAAAGTTGAAATAAATTAACTGTAGAATTAAAACGAAATTAGCTAATACTAAAAACGCTCAGTTTAGGGTTGATTATCCATTTCAATCACACAGTTGACCATAGAAAGAAAATATTTCTTCAATTCAAGTAAATAAATAGGACTCTCTTTAAAGCTAAAAAGAATCCTAAGAATTCAACAATAAAATTAACCAAAAAAAGCTTCAGATTAATTTCTTAATTTTTAGTAACCAGATATTGAAAAGTAATTTTTAATTATCTCAAAATCTGCATTAAGATCAATGAACCAAAAAATTTATTTCAGGCAACAATCCAAAAGCTTGAACAATTTAACCAGTCTTACTTCTTCATATGAACTAACCAGAAATAAAAGTAATCTCCAATCAATTTACTTGCTTCTAATTGAATTCTCCACCTAAGCGGTTAAAAGAAAATCAAGCAGATTTGCAATTACAAAACTAATTCAACAAGCGAGAACAGGAAAATTAATTGCAATAAATCTGAACAACAAAGAAGTAAATACTTGAATTTGAAGAAAGTTTAAGCAAGAAAAATTAATCCTCACAACCGGTATTGGTGATGGAAATCGTCCCTAGAACTGAACCAGAAAATTACTCACTCATGATCGGAAGAGAAACAAAGAATAATAATAGAAAAAAAACAAAAAAAAAAACAGTGAAAACAAGAGAGCGCCGGGGAGCGCTTAAAAACCAAAGAAAACTAAAAATTATGGCTAAACTCATAAAAACTCCCTAAACTTTCTATATTATTATAAAAATATCCCAAACAAATAAAAAAATTCAAAATAATTATAAGGTTTTAAAGTTGTCAGCCAAGCAATACTCTAGGACATCAGCAGCAACTTTAAGTTGATATCCGACCTTGATGCAGCCATTATTTCTCAAAAATCAAAGCATAAAAGTTGTATAACTCTTTCTTATCTTCGAAACGACACCTTAATCATATAAAACGGACATCTACAGCCAAAGATATGCCAAAATACTACAACTGCTTTTGAACCGGCGGTGTCTAATAAATCGTGACTTTGAAGCCGAATTTGACTCTCTTAACGTGCAAACTGGGTTTCATAGTCTGAATGTGATTTGTAGCTCCAGATGTTAGCTTTCTAATGAATCAAGAATCACTCCATTCCGATCTCTATAGCTCAAGATATAATTTTTCTACCGGAACATCACCAATCTGTCAACATCCTGAAATGGCACAACGAAATTAAAACTTGTAAAATCTTATAAAATGGCAAATTAAATTCACTTTCAATCAATTAAGTCCAGATATGCTCTAAGCTACAAAGCATACTTAAAATATATATTTAAGGTTCAAAACATATTAAAACATACTAAATATGAGAGAAATAAATATAATAAATATAAGATTTTTAGAAAGACATAATACAGAACTCATACCAATCAGTGTTACTAAGCACATAAGAGATACGAGAAATATCCTCCCCCATCTCAGTTATTGGTCTAGTCTGGTCTAGAAAAACACATAATCAATGACTGGTTTAGGAAAGATGAGCAAGAATGTGCGTTCAGTATTCATATTGCTAGGCTTCTAAAAAGTAAGTATTTTTCATTTAATTTTTTAACTTAACCAACCTAACAAAATTAATACTACAAAATATTTACTTTTCAAAAAAATTTTTGTAAATTTTATTTTTTGGACTTCTTAAGCTGTAAAGTTTCAATAAATTAATAATTTTAGGACATAATCACTTTATGTAAGAATAATTCACAATAATAATTAAAATTAATGAAAAATAAAATGGCCCTAAATTAGTCACCATCACATTCCAATTTATTTATTTATTTATTTATTTATTTATTTATTTATTTATTTTCAGGGTACATCAGAGGGACATCAAAGAAGAATAGAAAATTGAAACTCTGACCGTCTAATGATAAACGTGGTCTTGCCTAGTATGTTTGAAGAAAATTTGCAATGATCTCATAGAAAGGCTAAACTCATCTCAACGATGCGTCATCTTCAACAATCAAAACACAAACACTAATGGATTGTTGTCAAGTATATTGTACCAATTGGTGCTTGAGACCTGAGTAGAAAAGCAATGCTTAAGGAAGACAATGAGTAACGGGGCAAACACCTAGAGAATGATTGATGGCACACAACCGATGACACAGACAAGAATCGCGAGCCATGATTGATTAGACAACACTACAAACAGACCTGTCAAAAATGTCAGTTCCAACGCCACAAGTGATATCCAAGTCATGCACAAGGCATAAGGTGACGTATCCAAGAGTGATTCTATGTCGCACTATGAAGAAGACAAGTAAATCACAATGAAAGCAATGAGGTAAGAGGTCACGGTGATCACATCAGTGACGATGAATGCTTGAAAAGCTACTTTGTGTAGCAACGAAGGAATGCCCTTGTCAGATGTAAAAGGAAGAGGCATATGGAGAATGCTTGGAAAGCTATTTCATTGCGACGAGATGTAAATGGGTGTTCCTGTCAAATTCAGGTGAATTAATCAAATCTTCCATCTCAGGTAGCTTCATGAAGTGTAGGACTAGGTCATGATATCCATATTTAGCAGCAATATGAAAGAGGTTTCATCGTTTGTTGTCGAGTAGCTCAACAGAATCCAAGCAAGGAACGAGCAGAGCCTTCACCACATTTAGGTTGCCTTGCTCTATGGCTAGGTGAATGGGTGCTTGTCCATTTGGGTCTCCTTGATATGCAACGGAAGCATCCTTTTTAGTAGCTCTGCTACCATTTCTTGGTATCCAAAAGCAACTGAGCAGTGAAAAGGGCTGTGTCCATTGTCGTCAAGTGTTTTAACAAGCTCTCCTTTAGCTCTCAAGATTGAAAGCATAAACGCTTAAATCAACCACAAGCAAGCAAGAAATGTTTGTTACTCCCTCTGTTTCACATTGACCTCAACATTTGACTTAGTGCGGTTTTTTATGTGAGTAATAATTTTCACATTTCAAAAAATTCTACCCTTCCTCTTAAAGCCGTTTGTGAGACTTCAACTGCTAGCATTGCCAGTGAGTCTTCGATCGCCAGTGCCGTCTTGACAATGGTTGCCCGCACAATTCTAGCAATGCTCTGCCGGCGCCGTCGATTCACCCATCATCTTCGAATGTAGACAATTCCAGCAATGCCCCCACCGTTGAGCAGTGCCCCCATTGTCAAATCGCCAGCGAATCGTCCATCTCCTCAATTCACCGCCATCCTCGATTACCTTTCACTTCATCTCGAACCCACCATGTCGATCGCCTCTCCAATTCGAATAAAGGATGCCAGAAAGAAATCCAATGAACAAATTACTCCAGACAACGATCAATTAATTAAAAAATAAAGGAAACACTAAAACCCAAATGATTAACTGCCTTAATTCGTTTCATTGCCTCCATCGCATCGATTCGTAACCTCCACCTCCTTTACCACACTGATCAACAACTGCATCTGGAAGTATGAACCCAACTAATGTCCCGAAGACGCTCTCCACCTAGTCTGCACATTGCCGATGCGATGTCACCGAAGGGATGTTGTCATTGGACCTAGAATACAAGATCCTTAGACAGGAGATATTGTACAAAAGTAAAACTTTTAATCCTAACTGCCACAAACATATAATTTTGGGAGTTAAAACACAAATTTTTCAGATTTGATTTCACCTTCTCCCACACACTCTCTCTCTCTCTCGATCGAATCTCTCTCGTCTCTCTTTCTAAACCTTCCAGCATTCGATGCCTTGCGTCGCCAGCTACCAGCCGCGAAAATTCAAGCCATGCCGTCCTTGTCCTCGGCCGTTAAACGCAGATTCCACTCTTTCAAATACAAACAGCACGAGGCTGATGATTTCGCTCCTGGAAGCCATCGAGAAATTGCAGCGGACCAACTGAGCGTTTCGCTGATTCGGAGGTCGATCTTCACAATTTCGTCACTAATTTCCTGGAAACCCTCTTTTCATCTCCATCGATTTTGGTTTCTGTCTTCGATTTCCTGCTCCAGCGTTCACCCGCTACTCGTTCGATGGGCGAGTCGATTGGCGATTCGATAGGATAATTCTGTTGGCTATTCAACTGGAAGAGGATGGCTTGATCGAAGATGATCTGGGCACTGCTGAAATCGAAGGCCACTGCAATTCTTTTTGCCTCCCTCCATCAATTTTCGTTGTCGTTCAATGGAGCCTCCTGCCGCTGCTGAATCGAAGGCCGACGCAGTCACCGACGGTCCCCAATTTCGCTGCTCCCGATCGGCTGACGCAATTTGATTGGGTGATTTGATTGGATCAACTTGAGAAGATCGTCGAGGAGAAAGACGAGAAGGTGCGACTGTCTGCCATCTTCAGTCGTCAGCCACTCCGCCATTGCAATCACCACTTGCTAGAATCTAAAAGAGAAGAGGAAGGCTCAATCGCCTTCTGCTGGAATCCATGGCCCAAGAAGATGATTTTGTTAAAATTTACAATATAAATCCATTTGATTATTGATTTGTGTCAATTATAACTTAAATTTTCTTATTCTTCGACTATTTTGGACCAAGTTTTAAATCTCATACCAAATGTCGTACCATTTTTTTAATAGTACAGTACAGTATCAGTATTGTATCATCGTGTTATGGATGTACCGGTTATATATTATATATATTATATATACATATGAATATATAGAATATAGAAGCCACTGAAATTATGTGAGTTTAAAGTACATATGATATATACCTAGATTTTTTAAACATAAATATATATTTATAAAATAAAAAAATATAACTTTAAGGGGCATGCAAGAAATAAAAATATAAAATTCTTTCAAATATAAAAAAGATTTTGTTAATCAAGCATTCGATTAAACATAATAATTATATATTTTGCTTAAAAATATCAAAAAATAAAAATAAAAAGGTACATTTTCTTATTTCATTTCATTTTCTCCATCTTGTACCATTTTTTGACCGGTACAGCCAGTACGAGACAGTACCGACTAGTACGGTATAGGATTTAAAACCATGGTTTGGACCCACTCTTGGGGCTGCAAATTGCCACGCAAGCAAATTTTGTCTAAACTAAAGCCTGAATTGAGAGTAATAACCAAAATAGGACACGCTAGAGAAGTTAAGAGACTCCAAGAGACACTTATAGAGTTAAGAGATCATTTTAGGATAAAAAAGTAGTTAAGGGACCAAATTTGGATTTTACCCGCATTTCATATCTATAGCAAAGGGAAATTTACAAAAACTCCCATGATGTTTAGTCTAATCTACATTTGTGTCCTCTATTTTAGAAAATCTACACTTTATCCCTAAAATAGTTACATCTGTAAGATTTATTACCATGCAATTGGGCTAAATGTTATGATTGCCCAATAAGATTTGTAAATTGTGCAAATTAACTACAATATTCATTTCATATTACCTTAATCCATTTTCCCTAAATGTATAATATATTTCTAATAAATTTTATATTTTTAAATAATTTCTATCTTTATAAATTTACTAATATTTTCTAGATCTATAATATATTTTCATATCTATAAATCAATAGTTTATGTTTTTTATTAATATTAATATTTACTTTTTTAACGTTTTATTCATTTTTCAATTAGTTCAAAAAAAAAGAAGTAACGCATTTCTTTCAGAAAACTAGATAAACATATTTTTTCTGACACTTTTTGTAAATGTAATTTAGCCAACAAATTAATATATAAGTGAACTAGCAACCCCAAATAGATTAAAGCATGATTATCAATATTTATAGGATACAATTAGTGGAACAACGGGGAAGAGTGAGCTGAAAACCAAGATTGACACAATGCCAAGAAAAAAACCAGAAATTTCCCTGAAATGAGAAAAAAGAAAATATCCATCATGAATTTCCTCCTAAAATTCCGTCCTATATCTAGAAGGCTCACAATAGTTTCCCTAATAATCCAATTTATGGCTCAAACTAAGGACCTGCTTGAGATCTTCCACAAGGAACAAAAGTTTCAAACTTATTGAGTACACAATAAAATGGTAATTAAAAAATAATAAATGCATAATACAGTTATTGAATGCACAACTAAATTTCACATTTATTGAGCAATATATTTTAATAATTTTTTAATTTTAATTTTTTTTGTAAAAAAATAACAATAACTTATTAATTTTTTCATTAGTTAGGCTAAAAGGTTACAAAACATTAATTATCATTTCGCTAAAAATGTAATTAATTAATGATATAATGGCACATAATAAATGATATGCTTAATTGATATATTATTTATGTTATGCAATGCTAAAAAATTGTAGAATATATAGATTTCTTTCATATGATGAATATTAGTTTTCAAACTAAAATGAGATTTGCTAAAATATATTTGTCCTAAAAGATGATATTTACCTGTTTAAACTAATTGAAAAATGAATAAAATGTCACTACTAAAAAACATGTATTTTCCAACGGTCAAATTTTTAATGGCTAAGTCATTTAAAACATAAGAGATTATTTTCTAACTGCTTTTGCGTTGGAAATTTTGAAGACTATTGTTTCCAACAGCTAGGCCGTTGCAAAATTTCAAATGTGTAGTCCGTTGGAAATTTCGAACGCGAAGACCGTTGGAAAAGGGTGTTATTGGTCCAATAAATTTTACAATTTTAGAAAGTAAAATGATATTTTGAAAATATTTAATTATAAATATTAATAATAATAGAAATGTATTTGTATTTATATTGATGTTTATATTTTTATATATTTACATATATTCATATATATATATATATATATATATATATATATATATATATATATATATATATATATATATATATATATATATATTTGTATGTATGTATGTATTTATATTTTTGTAATATATCACACACACGCACACACACATATACTAACATATTTATAATAATAATAATAATAATAATAATAATAAATTATATATATCATGTTTATATATCATACACATACATACATATATATGTATATACATACACACACATATATATATCGATATATAAATACTTTTATATCATATATATCATATAAAAGCCCATAAAAACTCTAACTTAACCCATATAAAAGCTCTTATCTTTCAACCCTCCCCCACTTTCTACTTTAAACTCGCTGACTCCCTCACTTTTCCCTCTCATCTTTCGTCTTTCATCCATCTCATCTCTTCTCCCTCCACCGCCTCAGCCTAACCCTTTGTCCACCATTTGCCTCTACTGCCTCGGTTCACCTTCTCCTCGTCGTTTTCCCTGCTCGCTCACTCGCCCGCCTCTCCTTTTCCCGACCCTAACCCAGTCGTTCCGCCGTTCACCTTGCTGGATCACCTCACCATTCTGCCATTCTCCCTCCTCGGCCTCGCAATTCCTATCTATCATTCATCATTTCGCTACTTCAGCCTCGTAATTCCTTACCGTCATTCACTGTTTCACCTAATAATTCCTTGCCATTTTGCCTCCTCCGCCTCGCCATTCCTAGCCATCATTCATCGTTTCGCCTTTTCTATCTCACAATTCCTCACCGTCGTTCCTCGTTTCACCTCCTTGGCCTCCCAATTCCTCACCTTCGTTCACTGTTTTGCCTCCTCCACCTCATTATTCCTCGCCATCATCACTGTTTCACCTCTTCCACCTCATGATTCCTCACCATCATTTGCGACCTCGGTCTCCTCATTCACCCCCTCGGTCTCTTCATTCGCCCCCTCGGTCTTCTCGTCGATTCGCCTTGGTCTCTTTATCCCTTTAATCTAGTTTTTAATTGTGGTGATCTGATTTTTGTGGATTATGCACATCTGATTTTGAATTGTGTAGACCTAATTTTATGAATTTGTTATGGTTTATTGTGATTTTATGATTTTTGCGGATTGCTTTTGTGATTTTGATCTAGTTTTGTAATTTTGAAGATCTGGTTCTTTGTGATTTTGTGTTTAAATATAAAATATATTTTTAGTAAATATAAAATGTAATTTTAATAACTATAAAATATAATTTTATTAATATAATTTTAAAATATATTTTTCTTAAATATAAAATATATATTTTAGTAATATATGTTTTTTAGTTTTTTGAAAAAAAAAATGTTTCCAATGGCTTGAGTGTTGATATATTTCCAATGCCCCCATTCAACCGTTAGAAATAATTCCACGTGGTTAGGTCATTGGAAATTTTCACTAGCTCACCCTTGGGCCACTAGAAAATTTTTCCTGCATGCGTGATCTATCAATATGCGATTTTCCAACAGCATCGCATGGGAAAATTAGATTTTTCAATGTAAGACCATTGGAAAAAGACATGTTTTTGTGTGTTAAACAAGTAAATATTAATATGAATCACAAGCATAAACTGTTGAATTATAAATATGAAAATATATTATTGATCTAGAAATTATTAGTAAATTTATAAAGATAGAAATTATTATGAAATAAAAAATTTGTTATAAATATATTATATATTTAGAGAAACTATACTGGAAGTAGCATGAAATGAATACTGCGGTTGATTTGCACACTTTACAAATCTTATTGGGCAATCATGGCATTTGGCCCACTTGTATAACAATAAATTTAACTTATTCCACTATTCCAGTGGACAAAGTGTAAGTGTTCTAAAATGGAGGGGGATAAGTGTAAGTTAGGTAAAATGTTATGGGGGTTTTGTAACTTTCCCCTACTAGTAATACTCATTCGAGGGAGGCTTTTCGCAATCGTTCGCATTTTCTTACTCAATCTTTGCTAATCATTTGATCATGTTTGGAATTCGCTTGTGTTTGTTTGCTTTTTTTTCTTGAAGCTGCAGGCGTGTTTGATTAGTTGTTCTTGATTGGCTAAGCTCTTGATGATTTAAGGTTTGGCTTAATTGGAATTCTTTTCCTTGCTAATTATTTGATTATGGTGTTTCGCTCATTTATTGAGATAATCATCATTATGAAGTGGCGTTCAAGCTTCCACAAATTGGAATTCATTACAGAACTGCTTTTTTTATTAGGAAGGATATCTCATCACTGGCTAATGGCATTCATTTATTGCCATTTGGTATTTGAAATGCATTAGCGTGCTTCATTCTTAGTTATTGGGGATCTCAATTTTAGCTTGGCACCCTTATTAAGCCAAATTGCCCTAGTTCTTTATGGTTCCAGGCTAGAGTTATTATTACCCTGCCATCTAGTGGTAAAAGAATCATCTTCTCTGGAGGCTTGGTGCATTTAGTTAAAATGGGTTTCACTGTTAAAGGCAAACATCATGCACCTCAGAATCAATCTTCCCACAACTCTCATTGTTTCTCAAAATGAATAACGACTCTCAGAATAGTTTGTCAATGAGTGTCTGTCAAGTGTTATTCAATAATAGTTTCCAGGTCCCTCTCCAGGGTAACTTGGACCGGTGTCTAATAGGCAGGATTTGGGATATGTGGAGGCTTACAATTGCTTATATCCAATATTATATCGACTACATTTGGGACCCAAAAGCCTAGGCCTAATTTATTGGCATGGCTGAGATGAATTGTTTCATTATCAAATTCACCAGTATTTGAGATCTGTATGCTATGCTACGTAATAGTCCTTGCTTCATGAATAGTGCTCTGATTCTTGCTCGTCAATTGGTCCTGTCAGTTAGCCTGGAAAATCATCTATTTCATTATGTATCTATTTAGATCCAAGCTCTCAAGATTCCACATGTTTGTCTTTTTGCAAACATGGCTCGTAGAATCGGCAAAATGACAGTCATTTTAAAGGAAGTTGACATCATCAATAATGCCCCTCACAAGTGGCTTTATTTGCGAATAAGAATTGAGATTAATCTTAAAAAGCCTTTCTGGCAGGATTCTATTTTTGCACTCCTAAAGGCTATGAAACGCGGGTACAATTTTAGTAAAAACAGATTTACAAAATATGCAAGGGGTGTGGAAGAGTTGGTCACTAACAGCCTCATTGCAAAACGTCCATGGGGAAAGGCAATTTCTTCATATAGAGATAGACAATGTTGGATGCTACCTGATGATGATGCAAACTATAGAGTGATGTGGTTTATCCTTTTTTTTAATGATCTACGAGCTTCTGGGCAACTTCTGGGCCTTTGGATTAAAGCACAATGTACAAACGTCCAACTAGACAAAATCAACTAATGGAACAAGTTCTACAACTTGAAAAGGGGGTTTTGCAATATTGGCCTTCATTTGATGATGAGATGGACGAAGCTATTATAGATGCCATCACAGTTCCTTGTTAATGCTCCTGTGGGTGCTATGGTGGAGGGGGTAATCAATGGTGAGGCTGATATAGTAAACCAAGAGTAATAGTAGGGATGAAGGGCTTATGGCAAATGGTCAAGCAGCTGCCAATGTTGATCTGGCAATAGATCTTTTTTATTAGGAAACCCTAAATCAGGATCTTGGTATGATTCAAGGTAACTCTTCATCTAGCTCTTCATCTGGAACTCACTCAATTTACCCTATTTTAGATTCGGATGAGGGTAGATTACAGTGTTCACAGAATTCATGGATGTAACTAGTGACTTTTTTTCTAACCCGATAATCCTTGCAGAGTTCTTAGAAGAAAGACCTCTAGTTCATTCACCTTCTCTTTTGCTACCTCAAAAAGAAAAGCATGGTGAGTCTCAAGCTAAAGGTAGTGAGCACCCACAATGGAAAGCAGATACTGAGCACCTTGGATTGCCTTTAGAAGATAAATGATGATTAATCAAGTTAGGCAAGAGACTGATGAATGAGAGATCACCAAAGGTAAAACCTACTGAAAAGCTCAAGTTTCTTAGGATCCAAGGTAATCAAGCTAACAAGGGTCTCAATAAGGCCTTGCCTAATACTTCAGTGTTAAAAATATATCTAGAATATCTTTGGCCCCCAAAGAAAAAGTGTTTATTATCTGATCCTGGAACTCTTGAAGAAGTCAGAAGTCCCCTCCAGCCTTAGTAAAGTTGTTGTGCAATAAACAAGGTTAGATGGATGATGAGGTTTCATCTGATTACTCCCATCCTAAGAGAGCCTACTCGGTCCCAATTGGTTTTGTTGGTAAGGATGCGGAGAAGCGAAATGAGGCATTGCCTAAAAGTTTTTTTATGGATGATGATTTTTTGGATTTCTAACTTGCAGGTTTCTATGATCGAGATGGTGCCCCAAAATGAACCCAAGGGTTTTGGGAGGTTGACCCTAAGCAACCCCCATCAAAGCCATGAAACTCTTGGGTTTCAACTATTGCAGAACTAACCAAGCTGTGATAGCTCATAGTATCAAGGGCCCATTTTGTAAACATCAGCCAGACATGTTGTTTTTAATGGAGACAAAGGCAAAGGGTGTTGAAGTAACTAGGAAATTTCATAATTTTGGTTTTGTGATGAATACTCATAAGTATATAGCTATTAATGGTTTAAATCATCATCACACACTTTGAGTATGGTTAATTTCTCTAATTTGAGCAGTTATTCCACCGGGTTACTATTCATGTATATTTACTGTTTATATACATATTTGTTGTTCATACGTAGGATTACTGTTCACCACATTTCACTATTCATATGCGGGTTACTATTCATCCATATTTATAAAATATATTAAATAATTATTTTTTTTATGTAGGTGGATAAAATCATCACTTAGTGACCCCTTACGAGAAAAATTATATCTGGAGCTATGGAAGTCAGAATTTATTGATTCTAAATTCATCGAAAAACTAACACATAGATCTTCAACTTTCTTTCATATGCCAAGAGCAAGTTTGATTGTTTTTATTGCCGAAATCTGATTATAAATGAAACCATATGTTTTGCCCCGTGCTGAAGAGAAATTTTGGTAGAAAAATCATAACTTGAGCTAAATTGATGTTTATGGTGGTTAAAAATTTTAAAGAAGTTTCAGCCCACCTTTGTTGATTTGTGTTTACCTATCTTTTATTATTCTAGCCTACTATTCACTATTTCACCTACCCTAAGGCTCTATAAATAGGCAGCTTGTGGGGAAGATGAATTAAGGCTATTTCTTAGGCCATTTTGATATTTTTGTATCAAATTTAGCTTTTCTCCTTTAATTTTGTTCTTGTTTTCAATCCTGATGCTCTGTTCAACGTGTTTTCCGCTTGTCCTTACTTTGATCTTTCGATCTATGTTGATTTCATCTTTATACGTGTTATTTACTCTTATAATTACTAATTAATCATCCTTTTGCTAAGGTAAAATGGTGAAACTTTTGGTATAAAGTTTATAACTGATTTAAATGAATTTCAAAGTTAACGATATTCACTTTCTTAATCGATTTAACCACACTCCTTGTTAAGTAGGGGTCTTGATTTATCATAGTCAAATCATTGGAACAAAAGCTACTTGATTCCCTCTGTAGAACATAGCTATGCCGACTATATTGAAATTCTAAATTATTGTGCTCAAAGGTTGTCATGATGGATACCTGAACCCATTTATAAGTGTTGGCATTATAAGATCAATGAAAGCTAATGCTAACTCATGCCTAACAATTCTGGAATTTGATTATTAAATTCCCTAATCGAGACCTCTTTTATGTGTGGATCTCAGTTGAGTGACAAAATAGGCTAAAATTAATCATAACTGATATACTAAAAGTGGATCCCCCTAACCTTAGCTATTTTCTTGAAATTAAGGTTTTAAATAAAATTGTTCATATCTTTTTGTCAAATCTTTCTTCACTTTTATAATTTGTATTTCTTAATTCACTTCCCTGTGGTTCGACACTCGGACTCTCGAAATTTTACTATTTGTGACAACCTACACTTGGGTTACAACTGCTAAAGTGCAGCAAGTTTTTTGTATCATTGTCGGGGAAGTAAAATTAAGGTACAAATTCATTTTATTTTCTTTTTGTTCCTTTTTATTTTGTTTCATTTTTTTCCTATGGAAGGCTAAGCCTCCTATCTCTTTTATTTATTATATGGAATGTTAAATCTTCTACTTCTTATTTTCTGTTAATCTTGTTTTCTTTTTATTTTTTAATTACTAAATGGAAGGCTAAGCTTCCTACATCATCTGTTCCTAAAATGGAAGGCTAAGCCTCTTAGTTCTTTTTGTTATTAATATTGTGTTTTCTTGTTATTATTTTGTTTATGCGTGAAATATTGGTCACGTCTATCAAGTGGTAGACTGGTCAGAGAATCTCCATCTTCTTCAAATATGGCTGAAAACATTAATGACCAAAAAGGTAATCATTCTCTTAATAATGACCAAAACCAGCCTAGGACTCTTAGAGAACACATAAACTCCTTAAAAAATAGCACTTCATCATGAATAATCTTTCTTCCTGATGCACGTCACTTTAACTTTAAGCCAGGTACTATTCAACTTTTACCAACTTTTCATGACTTTAATTCTGAAAATCCATTCTTGTATTTTAGGGAATTTAAGGAAGTCTGTCACACATATAATAACATAAACTATAGCAGGAACATCATCAAGCTTAAGCTTTTTTCTTTTTTTTTTTAAGATAAAGCTAAAACATGGCTATAGAATCTTAGGTCATGCTCTGTTAATTTATGGGATGATTTGTAATAAAAATTTTTGAAAAAAAAAAATTTCTGCCCACAGAACAAATTCATTCAAAGGGCAAATCACCACTTTCACACAAAAACCAAGAGAAACCTTTTACCAATGTTGAGATAAACATAAGAATTTACTTAACATATGTCAACACCATGGTTTTGAAATATGGAGATTAGTCTCACATTTTTATGAAAGTTTGACACCTAGGGAAAGACAAATGGTGGAATTAATGTGCAATAGAACATTTGAAGATAAAGATCCAGATGAAGCAATGAATTACCTTGATTTGTTAGCTGAGAATGCATAGAATTAGGACACCGGTGGTACTTATGAGGCCTCAGGTAAGACTCAATCCCCTACATCGAGTGGATGCATATACCATCTTAAGGAAGACAATGACCTCTAAGTAAAATTTGCATCTCTAGCTAAAAAGGTTGAGGCTTTATAAATAAAGAAAGTTGGTCAATTAAAATCTATTGAAGAAATTATTTGTCACATTTGTAAGACCAATGATCATTCCACTAGGTATTGCCCAACTTTGCCTCTCTTTCAAAAAATTCCTCCATGAACAAGTCAATGCTTTGAATAACTTCAAAAGGCCAACCCAAAATTCAGACTTGCAAACTTATAATCCTGATTAGAGGAATCATCCAAACTTCAGTTGGAGAAGTGATAATCATTCTCAACCGTCACAACCACCTTTGCACATCCAACAAAATTTTCAACAATTTCAAGGATATGCACATTATATTCCTCCTTTTAGGAAAAATTTTAAAGAAACATTGCATTTAGTCATTGAGAAACAAAAGTCCATCAATGATCCAACAAGTCAAACCATGATTGATTTGAAAGATACTCTTGTAAAATTTACATCTACAATCAACATTCAGGTGAAAGGGCAATTTCCTCCTTAACCACAACTGAATCCTAAAGGTTGAACCATGGATCAAGTGAAATCAATCATCCGCAATAGTAAGCTTATTGAAAAATTCATTCCTGATTCTTGTGAAGGAGACGATGAGTCAACTTCTAAGAGTAAAGAAGGAGTTAAATCTATACCAAGCAAAGAACAAATTCTATTTCCACCAGCACCTCTATTTCTTAAGGCATTAACCGTCCCAAAAAAGGTGAATCGAAATCCCGAAATTTTGGATTTTTTCAAGTAGGTAAAGATTAATATCCATTTGTTGGATGCAATCAAACAGGTACCTTCTTATATCAAATTTTTTAAGGATTTATGCACTTTTAAAAGAAAACTGAATGCGAAAAAGAAAGCCTTCTTGGCCGAGCTGGTAAGTTCTGTTATTTAAAATAATACTACTTTGAAATACAATGATCCTAACTGTCCAACAATTTCATATTTCATTGGAGAACATAAACTTGAGCAAGCATTACTTGATCTCGGGGCTAGTGTAAACTTACTTCAATATTCAATATACTAGAAACTAAATTTGGGTGAGTTAAAAGCAACTGAGGTAACACTTTTTCTTGCTGACAGATCAGTGAAAGTGCCTAAAGGAGTTGTTGAAGATGTGTTAGTCCAACTTGATAAATTCATATATCCTATGGATTTTATTATTTTGGACATATTGCTACTACAAATTAAGAATTCAGTACCCATTATTTTGGGATGTCCATTTTTAGCAACTTCTAATGCTTTGATTAATTGCAGGAACGGACTAATAAAGCTATCATTTGGGAATAAAACATTAGAGCTAAATGTTTTTAACTTGCTTAAGCAACCACTTGAAAAGGAAGATGGAAGTGAGGAAGTTTGCATCATTGACGCTATTTTGAAAAATTATATCCAAGAATGAAGTATCTCTGATCCTTTGGATAATTGTTTGGTTAATTCATTTGAATCAATTATGCAAATGGATCAAGATACTTCTAATATATGTGCATTGCTTGATTCTTCACAGGCAAAAGAAAACACATGTTGGAAACCAAAAGTTAAGGAGTTAAGACAACCCAAAGTTGAAGAGTAAGATAAAATACCCACATCAGAGATGAAGCCCTTGCCCAAAGAATTGAAGTACGCATTTAGAGAAAATTCTTCTTATCCGGTGGTAATTTCATCTATTCTCACATTCAAGCAAAAAGGTAAATTGATTGAGTTACTTGGGAGGCATAAAAGTGCAATTGGATGGACATTAAATGACATAAAGGGCATTAGTCCCTTAATTTGTACACATAGAATAAACTTGGAAGATAATACTAAATTTTGTCAACAATCTCAGAGAAGACTCAATTCACACATGAAAGAGATAGCAAGATCTGAAGTTCTTAAATTACTTGATACGGGGAATTATTTATCTTACATCTGATAGCAAATGGGCTAGTCCAACCCAAGTTATTCCAAATAAGTCTAGTATTACAGTGGTGATAAATGAAAAATGTGAGTTTTTACCAAGTCGAATCCCATCCTGTTGGAGGATATGCATTGACTATTGAAAATTAAATCATTTCACTAGAAAAGATCACTTTTCATTACGTTTATTGGACCAAATTTTAGAAACAGTAGCAAGACATCTTTTTTACTGTTTTTTTTAATAGCTACTCAGGTTATTACCAAATTCCAGTAACTTTTGAAGACCAAGAAAATACCCCATTCATAAGTTCTTTTGGAACCTTTGCATTTAGACGCATGCTTTTTTGACTTTGCAATCTCCAGCAAGATTTCAAAGATGTAAACTGAGTATTTTTAGTGACATGATTGAAAAATATCTTGGAGTTTTCATAGATAATTTAACAATTTATAAAAATTCTGTTGATAATTGTCTTGAAAACTTGGAAAAGGTTTTAAAAAAAGTGAAGAAAAAGACTCTGTACTAAACTAGGAAAAATGTCATTATATGGTTACTTCTGGAATTATTTTGGGTCATGTTGTATCTCCCAAATGAATTGAAGTTGATAAAGCAAAGGTAAAACTCATTCCTCAGTTACCTCTACCCAAAATAGTTAGGACAATTCGCTCATTTTTTGGACATGCAAGATTTTATCAAAGGTTTATTAAAGGCTTCAGTGAAATATCCAAATCCCTTTATAACCTCCTTGCAGAAGATATTTCATTTGAATGGACTCAAAATATCAAAATTCTTTTGATAAGTTAATTGACCTTCTAACATCTTCTCCGATCATTAGTCGGTTGTCAAAACAGCCAAAAATAATTTTGGTCTGCCTAACAATTTAGAATAAATAAATTTATAGTTTAGTAATGAAAACCAGGTCGAATCCCAAGAAAAAATTTTTACCGAAAGTTTCATGTTAGAAAACTGAAATGAAAGATTGGAGGATTTTCTTGAATTAGAAATAAATTGACTGTAGAATTAAAATAAAAGTAACTGATATTAAAAATGCTCAGTTCAGGGTTGATTATTCATTCTAATCATGCAGTTGATCATAAAAAAAAATATTCTTTTTCAATCCAAGCAATTAAACATGACTCTCTTTAAAGCTAAAAAGAACCCAAATAATTTAATAATAAAATTAACCAGAAAAAGCTTCAGATTAATTTCTTAAATTTGAGTAACCAGATATTGAAAAGTAATTTCTAATAATCCCAAAATTAGCATTAAGAACATTGAACCAAAAATTTTATTCCAGGTAACAATCCAAAAGCTTGAATAATTTAACCTGTCTTACTTCTCCGAATAAACTAACCAGAAATAAAAAGTAATCTCTAATCAATTCACTTGCTTCTAAATCAAATTCTTCACCTACACGATTGAAAAAAAAAATCAAGCAGATTTGCAATCACATAACCAATCTAACAAGCGAGAAGAGGAAAATTAATTATAATAAATCTTAACAACAAAGAATAAAATACTTGAATTTAAAGAACGTTTTAACAAGAAGAATCAATCCTCACAACCCGTGTTAGTGATGGAAATCATCCCCTTGAACTAAACTAGAAAATTACTCACTCATGATTAGAAAAAAAAACCAAAGAACAACAATAATAGAAAAAAAACTAAAATTGCTAAAGAGAGAGAGAGAGGGGGAGAAGGGGGAGGCATCCAGCCGCCAGAGAAAGAGCCCGACAAGTTGCTGTGCTCCCATTGTAACAAAGCTAACCTAGAGTGCAAAATTCATAAACTCTCCCTAAACTTTTTATATTTTTACAAAAGTACCCCATATAAATAAAAAGATTCAAACTAACTAGAAGGTTTCAAATTGTAAGCCAAGCAATACTCCAAGACATCAATAGCAACTTCAAGCTGAAATTCAACCTTGATTTAGGCATTATCTCTCAAAAATCTAAGGACGAAAGTTCTAGATCTCTTTCTTAGCTTCGAAATGGCACCTCAATCACATAAAATGAACATCTACAGCCAAAGATATGCCTAAAATATCATAACTACTTCTGAACCAAGGATAACGCGTAAATCACGACTTTGAAGCTGAATTTGACCCTCTTAACGTGCAAACTGGGTTTCATAGTCTGCATATGATTTGTAGCTTCAAATGTTAGCTTTCCGATGAATAAAGAATCACTAGATTCTGATCTCTGTAACTCAAAATATGATTTTTCTACTGGAACATCGTCAATCTGTCAAAATCTTGAAAGAACAAAACCAAATTAAAACTTGTAAAATTACAAATTAAATCCACTTTTAGTCAATTGAGTCTAGATATACTCTAAGCTACAAAACATACTTAAAATATATCTTTAAGATTTAAAACATATTAAAACATATTAAATATAAGAGAAATAAATATAATAAATATAAGCTTATCAATCATACAACCCCCAAACTGATCCTTGCCTTTTGAGGTAATATGTAATGCTAATGATTATACAGTTGGTACTGTTCTAGGACAAAAAAAGGAAAATAAACCATATGTGATTTATTATGCAAGTAGAACTTTGAACAGTGCACAAATGAACTACACTACAACTGAGAAAGAACTACTTGTAGTAATATTTGCATTGGATAAATTTAACTCTTATCTAATTAGTTCAACAACCATTGTTTACATCGGCCATTCTGCTGTCAGGTACCTAATGTCAAAGCAGGCTGCTAAATCAAGGTTGATACGCTGGGTCGTATTACTTCAAGAATTTAATATTGTAATCCAAGATAAGAAAGGTACCGAAAATGTTGTCGCTGACCATTTGTCAAGGCTAACAACAGATTCAACAATTGAGACTACACCCATAAATAATTTTTATTTTCCTGTTGAATTTTTATTTTCTCTCACTACAGTACCTTGGTTTGCTAACATTGTCAATTTTCTGATGGCAGGACGGATGTCAACTCAATGAAGTGCCCAAGATAATAAGAAAATTCTACATGAGGTGAAAAATTTTTACGTGGATAACCTTTATCTTTTTCAATACTGTCTTGATTAAATATTTCAGATATGCATACCTAAGGATAAGGTAAAAAATGTCATTGAATTTCGTCATTCAGAAGCATGCGAGGGGCATTTTTCATCAAAGAAAACAGCTGCAAAGATTTTGCAGTCTGGATTTTACTGGCCTTCTTTATTTAAAAATGAACATGCATTCTGCAAAGCCTGTAAAAATTGTCAGGAATTAAGATCTATTTCAAAAAGAAACATGATGCCTTCACTCCTATCCTTATGATTGAAATTTTTGACTACTAGGAGACAGATTTCACGAAACCATTTCCACCATCATTTGGATTCGTGTACATTTTAGTTGCAGTGGATTATGTTTTAAAGTGGGTAGACACAGTTCCATATCAAAATAATGATAAAAACTATGCTTCAATTTTTTAAGGAAAATATTTTGAGTCAATTTGGAATTCCTTGAGCCATAACAAGTGATGGGGGAACACATTTTTCTAGTAGATCATTTGATTCTTGATTGAAGAAATATGATATCACACACAAGGTTGTCACCCCTTACCACCCACAAATAAGTGGACAAGTAAAACTGCCAAATAAAGAAATAAAACAGATCATTGAAAAAATAGTCAACCCAAATCAAAAAATTTTGGTCTTTGAAACTAACTGATGCACTTTGACCTTATCGCACTGCTTTTAAAACATCACTGGGTATGTCTCCCTACAGGTGAGTGTATGGAAAACCTTGATTTGCCTATGGAACTTGAACATAAAGCTTTCTGGGCCATTAAAGCTTTCAATTCAAATCTTGATCATGCTGGTGTTTTGCGCATGTTGCAACTAAATGAGCTTAAGGAGTTGAGAAATTGTGCATATGATAATTCAAAAATATATAAAGCTAGAACCAAAGTTTTTCATAACAAAACAATATTATGAAAAACACTTAAGGTTGGTCAAAAAGGTTTTACTTTATAACTCTCTACTTCATGTATTTCCTAGAAAACTGAGATCTAGATAGAGTGGCCCTTTTGTTGTGAAACATGTTTATCCTTATGAGGCCATTGACATTCAAAATCCTAAAAATGGTAATGTGTTTAAAGTAAATGGACAAAGAGTTAAACCGTTTTTGAAGAATCATGATTTGCATGAAGAAGTTGTTCATCTCAGTGATCCTCATAGTAATCATGATAAACAAATGTCAATATGCCTTCCCTTCTTAGATAGTTTTCTTTTAAGTTTTATTTTTTTCTTTTTCTTATTTTACTTTTTTTTTTCCAGTTAAGTGGCAGATACGGTACTTTGTGGCTCTGAAGTCGGTTACTTCAATTTCCCTTACTAACTGATTTCTCTCTTTCTCTTTCTCTCAATTTGTTCTAAAAAATGAATTCTGTTCTTTCTACTTTGTGAAAATACTTTCCCTTTCTCCTAATAAATGTTCTTCAAAGGATTTACCAAACTAGACTTGAAAGATTAAGAGTTTTGATACACAAAAACATTCCTGAAAATGTACATTCATTAATTGAAGCTAAGGTCCGTTTGGTTAGTGCAATCCCAAATTCATTTATGTCCTATATACTTGGCTTAGACAAAAGCTTTTACGTAGAAAAATTAAGAGCAAAAAGGTTATGAGTTTGTCACAAATGTGGTCAATGGACTTATAATACTAGATGTCGTTCTTTAGGGATAGTATCCGATAATTGAGAAGATAAAATAAAATTCATTAAAAATGGCCTAAGTAAGGATTCATTGGATAATAATATCTGATTGACTCTTGAGACGCATTCTTGTGGATTAGTGCAAAATGAACTTCTTGGTTTGTGGAATATTTTTATAAAGAATGAGAGTGTTACAGTTTTGGGAATCTGACTTTAAAATGCCCTGTTTCTCAATTTGTAAGAAAATTGGATAGGAAGCAAATCCCCAACTCAATTTTAAGTAATTATTCAATTTATAAAGGACCCACAAAGTATTTTTTTAATTTTATCTAATATCAAGATTCTTTTATTTAATAAAGAAACTAAAGAGTTAAAAAAAATCTTGACATTTATTTTATGTTTATTCTATTTATTTGATAAAAGAAGAACCAAAAATAAATTATTTAATTAAAGTTTTATTCAAAGAAACTAAGGATTTATATGTATAAAAGAAATAAAAGAAAAATTTATATATTTTATGTTATGTTTATTTTTTTTATTTAATAAAAGATGAACTAAAAAAAAGTGATTATTTAATCAAGATTTTATTCATTTAATAAAGAAAAGTCTTAATATTTTATTTGATAAAAAGGTGAATCAAAAAGTAATTATTTAATAATGAAATCAAAAGTTTATGTGTATATTTCAAAAATAAAAGAAAAGTCTTGATATTTATTTGTTTTATTTTTGATAAGAAAATTAACCAAAAGTGACTATTTAATAAAGAAACTAAAAATTTATATGTATATTTTAAACAAAAAGAAGAGTCTTGATATTTATTTAATTTTTTTTGAATAAAGATTAACCAAAAGTAATTATTTAATTTATAAGAAACCAAAAATTTATATGTATATTTTAAACAAAAAGAAGAGTCTTGATATTTATTTAATTTTTTTGAATAAAGATTAACCAAAAGTAATTATTTAATTTATAAGTCTAAAAAAAATACATCTAATTAATAAGTCTAAAATATTTTTTTAAAAAAAATTAGTTCTTTTTTTTATTTATTTTTATTACCTTTATTTGAAATCATTTGGTTAAAATTTTTATTTTTGTTTAATAAAGGAAACAAAAAGTTATATCTTTTTATTATTTTAAAAGAAATAAGTAAAATATTACTGGATAAAGAAATAAAATTTTAACCCAAAAATTTTTAGTCTTTTATCCTTTTTATTAATAAAGAAACTAAAAAGTTATATTTTATTATTTTAATAAATAATTAATATATTGCTGGATAAATAAAAATATTAGTTCAAAGTTTTTATTTTTAATAAAGGAAAATTTATTTATATACCTTATTAAAAAAATAGTTTATATACTCTATTTAAAATATTTTCCAAGCCATGGATCCTGGCGGATCATTTGGACATAGAGTTTAATTTAAGTTTTTATTTATTTATTTATTTATTTTAATCATAATTTTTGTTGGATTCTTTTTATTATTTTTCTTATTTTTCTTGAATTTTTAATTATTACTTTAAAAATATATTTAAAAAACAGAATTGATTTTTGTTTTATTTTTAGAATTATTTAATTATGATTTTTATTAATTTTTAACAAAAGGAATAAAAATTTTGAATTCTGAGAAACAGGGGCGACGCGGACACGGGGGGGGAAACGGCGACGACTTCGCACGACGGCGTGCAGGGGCTGGGCGACGCGGCGGAGGAGGCTAGGCACGGCGTCGGTGGCGAGCTGGGTCGACGGAGGTGACGAGGACGGCGGCCGAAAAGGGGTGGCGACGTCGGGGGGTTAACTCGGGGGTGACGGGACGCGACGGAGAAGGGAGAAACGTGCGACGGGACGGCGTGGGAGCGACAGCGGCGGCGTGGGGAGGCGACGCGTGACGGCGTGACGGTGTGACGGCAGCGACGGAGCAAAACGACGGCGACGGTGACGGGCAGCGACGGCAGGGGCGCGCAGGGGACGGCAGTGAAAGAAAACGGAAGGAGGAAGATGGTCAAAGCGTCAAAAGGCCAAAATTTTGAGATTTTCTGGAGAAAGGAAGGAGAGCTAGGAACCTAAGCTGTAATTTTTCTTTTTTTTAAAACGGAGCTCTAAGCTTGATTTATTTTTTTTATATCCTCTCTTCACATATTTTGGACCCCTATTTATAGGGGAAGGGGTGCTGGACTGTTTAAAATTAAAAATTAATTAAATTCAAACTTATCTCTTAATTTGGTAAAATGACAGTTTCAATCCTTTACGTCTCTCAGACTCTGGATAAGCTTCAGAAGCTTCTGATTTTTTCAATTTTGTCGTTTTCTGTTAATTTGGGCCAGAAACGTTAGTCTGGTGAAAAATTACCAAATGCTCCTGGAACTTTCAGAATTTGTCAATTTTTCCCAAAACTTCTCAATTTTTTCATTTTTACCTCAAACTTTTTAATTTTGTCATTTTTATGGAGTTTTCTTTTTTCTTTCAAACATACACATATACACACATATATCATTTTAAATCAAATCTTCACAAAACAAAAAAAAAATGTATTTTAAACTAATTAAAAAATTTTAGTAATAATAATAATAATAATTTTTTTTATTTAATTTTTTTTAAATTTTTTAATGGCCGGACGAAATTGGGTGTCAACACCAGCTAGTCATTTTATTTTTTATTAATTTTTTTCCTTTTTCTTTCCTTTACAGGATATCAATCTTAATAAGTGATAATGCACTGTGGAAGATAGTAGCATGGACTTATGGATCTGTTTGTAGTATATTATCTTTTAGTTTTACTATCAGCATTTTGTTTATTTTGGTTTAAGTTATTTCAGGGTTTTCATTTTCAATAATTACCATTTCAGGTAATTTATTATCCACTCTACCTATCTATATTTTAACATTGGGGACAATGTCTTAATCTGGTTGGATGAGGGACAGTTGACACATGATTTTTTTTTCTATTAAGGTAGTTTTTCTCATACTGATATTAAAAGAATTAGACAAAGCCCTTAGTTAAGGATGGCTGAGTAAAAAGTAATTTTACTCTTGAGATGCATCCTATTTTTTATGATAGGTATAACATTTTTTTCTGGCAAGTTACATGTAGGAACATTTAGCGTGAATTTAGGTTATTTGTTTGCATTTAAAAACCCAACTCATAGAAATATCATTATTAGATGTATATCATGTAAACTTGAAATGATGGCATTTTGGTAACCTTAAGGACCCATACAACCCATTTTTTGTGTATAAATTTAAGGACGAAGATGGTATTTTAGGGCCAACCACTTACCAAAAGGCTAACCTTGTACATTATTCTTTAGTGAGCCCCTTTGAGCCTTATAGCTTAAATTTTTGTTTGAACCCTATATGTTTAATCACTTCCACTTTATTTTGATCATTTATTATCCTCAGAACTAATGATGCTTATATGATGTTGGGCATTAGAGAATTAAAATAAATATGTTGTTTTTAATAAAATAAAGAGTAAATGTGTAGGTGTACTTTAGGATATTTTGGGTTACCTTTTGTTCAAAATGTCATAATAGAAGGTTTGGGGTAAGTTAAGTTTAAATCATAAAATTGAGTGCATATCATTGGATGGTTGAGTTTTAAATGAATTTTAATTTATTATTTCTTATAGAAAAGGGCAAAAACAAGACTACAAAAAAAGCCCTCAAAAAATAAAGTAATAATAATAATAATAATAATAATAATAAAACTTCTTCCGTCTCATAATACTTGACCTCTTTTTCTTTTATGGCAATCTAAAAAAAAAACTTTGTCTATTTCCTTTTCATGTAAAATTATATATGTCCATTCACAAAAATACCTATATGGGACCCATGTTAAAGTATAGGTCAAAGACATCTTCTTCTATCTTTTTCTAACAGATGAACACATAATCATGGGGGGCAATTTTGGAACAAGGAAGAAATACCATATTTGTGCAAGTCAAAGGAGGACAACTATTTTGAAATTGATGGAGTAAAAAAAAGAAAAAAAATGTTAAATTCAATAAGTTTAAAACTCAACTATATTCATTCTCTAAACTCATGTGTTGATGCGGAATTGTGTCTTGGAGATGAGTTGGGAGACTAGAGTTGATTTGGGAGATTTTGGGTGTTTATTGTTTTAGGTGCCCATATTTATTATTGATTGCATTGCTAGTTCTTTTAAACTCTACCACTAAAAAAAGCCTTTATCCGATTTTCGTTTTTACCAAACCCAGCCTCATTACAACCTTATATAAAGACCATGCAATCTCTTTTGTGAATCTAGTGGAGGTGAAGTTGGATCCCCTTGCAAGCTCTGAATTGAGAAACACAAAGTAAGATAAACACAAAGTAGGCTTCAGTTTTTCTCCTTGCATTAATTATTTTTAATTCAAGTTTACAAATGTTATATATTCATAATATAGTGTGCCGTGAGTTATTAGATTATGTGTTTTGTCTATTTTTATTAGTTTTTTTTTAGGTTGTACTTACTAAGGACTAAGAAGAACTTGGTTGAGAGGTGTGGTGAACACTCATAAGTGTATACTTATTAAGGGTTTAAATCATCATTATACACTTTGAGCATGGTTAATTTATTTAATTTAAGCAGTTATTCCATCAGGTTACTATTCACATGTATTTATTGTTCATGTACATAATTACTATTTATACGCGAGATTACTCCTCATTGCATTTCATTGTTCATATGACGGCTACTGTTGATACGTGGGTATTTAACCATATCTATAAAATATATTAAATAATTATTTTTTTATGTAGGTGGATAAAATCATCACTTGGTGACCATTTATGAGAAAAATCATATCTAGAGTTGTGGAAGTCAAAAGTGATTGATTCTAAATTCTTCCAAAAGCCAAATATAGATCTTCAACTCTCCTTCACATGTCAAAACAAGTTTGATCTTATTCATTACCGGAATCTAATTACAAATTAGACTACCTATTCTACCACGTGTTGAAGAGAAATTTTGATAGAAAAATCATAACTTGAGCTACAGACATTGGTTTTGAATGATCAAGCTACCATTTTGAAGCTAAAGGAGAGATCTACAAATCTCATGCTTTGAGAAAGAGCTAAATCAATGTATATAGTGGCCGAAAAATTAAAAAAAAAATTAGCCTGCCTTTATTAATTTGTATTTACCTACCTTTTACTATTCTAGCCAACCATTTACTATTTCACCTACCTCAAGGCTCTATAAATAGGTAGCTTAGGGGAAGTACAAATTAAGGCTATTTCTTAGGCCATTTTGATGTTTTTGTATCAAAGTTAGTTTTTCTTCTTTAGTTTTCTTCTTGTTTTTAATCATAAAGCTCTATTCAACGTGTTTTCCTCTTGTCCTTAATTTGATCTTTTAATCTATATTTATTTCATTTTTATATATGTTGGTTACTTTTATCATGACTAACTAATCATCCTTTTACTAAGGTCAAAAGGTGAAACTTTTGGAATAAAGGTTATGACTGATTTAAATGGATTTCAAAGTTAACGGTATTTACTTTCTTAATTGATTTAACCACCTTCCTTGTTAAGTGGAAGTCTTGATTCATCATAATTGAATCATTAGTACAAAAGCTATTTGATAACTTTTATAGAACATGGCTATGCTGGCTATACTAGAATCCTGAGTTATTGTGCTCAAAGGTTGGTATGATAGATACTTGAACTCATTTACAAGTGCTGGCATTATAAGATCAATGAAAGCTAATGCTAACTCATGCTTGACAATTCTAAAATTTTGATTACTAAATTCCCTAATTGAGACCTTCTTTATGTGTGGATCCCAGTTGAGCGGTAAGATGTGCTAAAATTAATCATAATTGATATACTAAAATTGGATCCCCCTAACCTTAGCTATTTTCTTGGAATTAAGTTTTTAAACAAATTGTTTATATCTTTTTTTCAAATTTTTCTTCACTTCTGTAATTTGTATTTCATAGTTCACTTTTCTGTGGTTCGACACTCGGACTCTTGAGATTTTTCTGTTTATGACACCCTACACTTGGGTTACAACTACTAAAGTACAACATTTTATAAATATAGCTTTTGTGAACTCTGTTGGTGCTAAAGGCATTTTATAGATAAGGTGGTCTAACCAAGTGGCATGTTCTATGGTTGAATGCTTCCAACATCTTATTCTATTAAGAGTATCAGATGAATATAGGAACATTTGGATGCTTATTCTTGTTTATGCTAACCCTGTAACTCACATAAGATGCGCTACCCAGGAAGAAATGTAGCTAGTGTTGTTGTGTTATTCTTTGCCTCTGCTATTGATAAGAGATCTTAACTAGGTGCAAAATACTAGTGAGAAAAGTGGCAGGAACACTTATAATATCCTTGGAGTATACTCTTTTAATAATTTTGTTTCTGACCTCAATTTAAATTCTTTGAAGTACCATGGACCAAAGTTTACATGGACCAATAGACACATGAGGATGATGCAGTGTTTAAAATTTTGGACAAAGCTTTTGCGTCATTAGAGTGGCCTAATTAATTTCTAGAAGTGGTGTTACATAATTTATTGACACAGTTAACGGATCATGTCTTTCTATTACTTAATACAAAACCAGTCACAAAGTTTTATCATTGGCCATAGAGTTTTGAAATCTTTTGGCTTAGATATCCTTAATGTGAAAGGATTCTAAGAGAGGTTTAGGACACTAGAGTACCATGATCATTTTGGTTCCAATTGATGGATAAATGTAAAACCACTTTCTCTTTTCTATGGTCTTGGAATCGATAAGAATTGGGTAATCTCTAAGACTGTATTGAAAGCATCCAAAAAGAGATTGAGAAACTTCAATTATCTACAAACCCAATAGCTAAGACGCCAAGGCTTAATGACCTATGTTAAGAGCTTGGTGAATTGCTTAAAGACTATGAACATTTTTGGCACAGAAATCGTGTGTTCAGTGGCTTGTTGTAGGGGATTCTAATACTACTTTCTTCCATTTTGTTACCAATCAAAGATGGAATCATAGTAAAATTAACTCAAACTGTGACTTGGACAATAATTCATAGATTACGGAACATGACCATATTACGGCTTTGTTTTTCCAATATTTCAAGTCAAGTTATGGTGTGATTGATGCTCCAGATACCAACATCCAGAGGTTTATTGTGCAACTTTATTAAACGCAAACTAAACAGAAGTAGTAACAAAATCTTGCCCGGGCCATTCTCAGATACTAAAATTTGTCAAACGATCTTCCAACTGGGAAGTTTCAAAGCTCGAAACCTAATAGCATCCAACTAATTGTTTTCAAAAAAGTTATAGTCATTCATGGGTCAGTTAATAATCAATGCGGTCCACTCTTACATTCAAGGTAAATTTATGCTAAAAGAAGCAAACTGCACATTCATAACTCTCATCTCGAAGACTCGCCACCCATAATCTGTTTAAGACTTCAGACCAATAAGTTTGTGCAATACAATCTTAAATTTTTTTTTAAACTATTGGTGAATAGATTGAAACCTATTTTGGCAAGCCTTGTGTTGGATTATCGAAATGCAATTTTTCTTGGTTGTTCTATATAGGAACATATAATAATAGCTCAAGAACTTTTCCATGCTATTAGATTGACAATGAGGTCAAGTGGCCGAAAGGGGTTCAAAGCAGCAATAAAATTAGATATGAGAAAGGGCTATGACAAATTACATTAGAGCTTTATTGAAATAGTCTTTCAATCCATGAATTTTCTTGAGCATTGGGTCAGACTCATTATGTATGTGTTAGCTCACTATCATATTCGGTGTTAGTATATGGTTCTCATACTGATTGGTTTTATCCGAAAAGAGGTCTACGGCATGGGGACCTTCTGTCCCCTTATTTGTTTATCCTCTGTGGGGAGGTGTTTTCATGTTATATGTATGCCTTACAAGTAATGGGGAATGTCCTAGGTCTCAAAGCTAGCATTTCAGGGCTAAGTATTAATCTCTTTTTCTTTACTAATGATTGCTTCATATTTTTTCACCCTAATATGCACTCTATCCATGCCTTCAAGCATGCCTTTGACCTGTACTAGCAATTAGCTAGACAAGGGATCACTTTTTAAAAGTCTAAATGGTACTTCAGCAAGAATATTCCAAGCAGATTTGTAAGAATGTTCTGGAAAGTTATTCCTATCACGGTTAAAAATGCTATCACTAAGTATTTAAGTATTCCTTTTAACTGTGTTTACACCAAAACCACTTCCTTTAAGTTCTTGAAGGAAAGGATTGATTGTAAATTTGCTTTATGGAAAAGAAAATTATTGAACCCATCAGGTCACATAACACTAATTCAAGCTTCTTTATTATCTCTTCTGGTTTATGTAATGTCTCTATTTAAGGTGCCTATTATTATAAGTGACAATTTGACTAAGTCTATAGTGCATTTCTAGTGGAAAGGTACTGACCAAGGACAAGGAATCCATTTTAGAGATAGGATTTTGCTTAACCTTCCTAAAGGTTGTGGTGGTTTGGGTATATGGGACCTAAGGTTATTCAATCAGGCGTTGCTGGCTAAATTCATCTGGAGATTAATGCACCATGAGCTTAACGCATTGGTGCTTAAAGTGCTCAGAGCAAAATATGGCAAGAATGAATCTCCGTGGAAAACAGAGGTTGGAAATAATTCTACATACATATGGAAGAGCCTAATCTTTAGCAGGGAACTTCTGCAACCAAATCTTTGTTGGGCTATTGGTGATGAGAGTTCGGTGGAGGTCTTCAAGGATTACTGGGTGCTAGGGTTTACACCTAATAGATTAAGAGAGAGTTTGAATTCCCAACCTCTTTCTCAATTACCAAATATAGTGGTTGTTCTTTTCATTTTTCAAGATTCAAGGTCATGGAATATGCCTTTACTCAGCAATCTATTTTCAAAAAAATGTGGTCCAAGCTATGATAATAAAATTCAGATGGTCAATTTCCAATTTAGACTGAACTGTGTGGGATGGAGCGAAAGATGAAATTTACACCCTGAAGAAAAGATATGCTCTAGATCGACTTGTGGCTGCAAAAATCTCTCTCCTACTCAACAAGCCAAGACTTTATTAGACTTCTAAGTTCTAATTTGATTCGCTAATGAGAGAAGCATCTCTTCTACACAACAATGAATAAAGGCAGATCAATTTCATTGTCTGCAGTATTAAAGAAATATTTCATAATCATTTTTCTTTGAATAGTCAACAAACATAAATGTATAACATTTCATTAAATTAATTTAGTGGTCCACAATCACTAAACTTAAAAAACCATCCTGTAATGGACCACCACCCAAACTCACCCAAATTTCTTGAATTCATTTACCATAAAGTGGTGAAGTCGGATAGCGAACTTGCAATACAACAAATAAAAGTACCAAAATAAATGTTCCCCAAAAATTAAATAGAAATTTTGTCTTTTATTGATCAATTAACGCCTTTTGTCCTTGTTTGGAAATAATGGGAGGTCCCAGGCCCACAAATTCTAACCTTGGAGGATAACCCTAAATAATTTAGAAAACATAAAAAAGTCATAAAAGCTATATAAGAAAGTAGTTAACCTGCAAGGAGTTTTTGGTTATAGATTCAGAATCATACAATTAGTTTTGTCACCTCTCCATAGATACTTCCGATATAGTTTAGGATCATACTAGTAAGAGGCCTGCACTTCATTGTGGGTCGATCAATGGAGAAACAAATTTTGTATATTGATTACATTTATATAGAGTAAAAAAAATTTTAAAAATGTGTTAATTTAAACCAAGTCAAGATCAATTCAACAAATTAAAGAAAAAATTGAAATGTTTTAAAATTGTTGATATCCAATTGGGTTTGGGATTTAAGCACAAAATTGGGGTTTTGATTATTCAGGTGTCTGAAGTGCAAAAAAGAAAAATTTAGTGCATCGTTTACGTTTGTTGGAACAAAATGGCAAAAATGTATAGTTTAAAATTTTGAAGATTAAAAGATATTATTATAGAAAAATAAAGGATCTATTACATAATTGAACACTTCTGGGTGGAGAACAATGTGAGTACTGTCGAAGGGAAAAAAAGACTGATTTTAAAGTTTGAGGGAAAAAATGTTATCTAAAATAAATGAAAGACTTATTGTATAATTTGACAATTTATATTCTCAATGGGTTTGAAAAACAATCAAGTTTGGGGAAAAAAGGAAAAAAAAATAAACAGCAAACAGAAAAAATTAAATGTGAAGAATAAAATATAGGGTAAAATACAATGCAAATGAAAAAATATTTAAATGAAAAAAACCGAGCACAAAAAAATAAAGAAGCGTGTGGTGCTGTTCACAATGTCCCAAACTAAAAAAATACAAACAAAAAAAAAACCAGATGCACAAAAAAAGTTACTGCAACATAGTAGGTATTGTAGGTAACACATCCCAGGTCCAAAGAAAACGAAAAAAATTTGACTGAAATTGAAAAAAACTCAACCCAAACACAGAAAAACAGACAAAACAAAAAAACATTACTGAAGCAGAGTGGGTATTGTAGCTACCACGCCCCATGCTTAAAGAAATCAACCCAACCAAAAAATAAACAAGAAAACCCGAAAAGAAAAACTGTAGCAGAAAATATCAATGTTACTAATGTCACATCAGAGCTTAGCGCTGTAGATAATATAATTATTTGACTTAATTAGCCCAAAGACTCCAAACCATTAAAGCTCACTCGTCTAAATTGGACTGGGGGCAATCAGCCTCAGACTCTGACACCTACCCATACCAGTAAGGGTTTATCAATGAAACGCAGTTTCGAATCTCTGAGCACGAAGAAAAAGTTAATACACGTGTCAACGATTCACACTAACTGGGACAAATCTCATGATCAGACCAAGAAGAGTGGATTTCGTCTCATTTGGAAAAAACAAGTGGAGTCATTGAGTCGCAAACTCGCAACAGAAGACAAAAGACAATTGTCGGTCCGTTCACGACGAGAGAAAAAAAAAAGTTATTTATATACCTAAGATTAAGAGAAATCCTTAATTGGTACTCATAAACAAGTAACATAAAGTAAGTAATATTTATAATTGGGTAAAATTCACTGAAAGCCTTAAATGAGTACCTTATTTTAAAGTTATTTTATTAAAATTTTTTATTTCATATTATGTGTCTCAATTTAATATTTTTTATCAATTTTAATATTAAATTAAATAAAAATAATTAACATGATATTATTTAATACTAAAAACATATAAAATAATAAATTTAGTCCTTAAAATTTTTCAATCAATAATTTTAATATTCATACTTAAGCGTTTACTATTTACACCCTCTCCTTCAAACATCCAGCCTCTCTAACCCCGTCACGAACCACAGCGTCGCCATACTAGCAGCCCGCCACGATTCTGACGATTTCTGTGGCGATGAGCCCACCACCAGGCCTCCGAGCCTTCTCCCCACCGACGAGCTCTTCGTCACTGCCTCCGAGCTTTCTCTTCACCGTCCCAGCTTTCCTCCCTTTTGATCTGGAGCTCTTCGCCTTCTTCCTCCTCAGATTCTACAGCGTCCTTCAACTCCATTTTAAGGCTGGTTGGAACGGGATTTTATGCAACCCATGGATCTTCGATTCGACCTTCAATGCGACCATTGTGCCCCAGAAACCCAAATCAGGGTGTGTCCTCAACGATTTCGACAACCACCTCTATGGCTATGAGACCTATCCCCAGCTCTACCACGATCTCGTCGGCTCTATACTACCTTTCTCCCTCCGCTTCCTCCATGCCCAGCTACCAATTAAGCTGAGCAATTGCCAGGAAAGATTAGATTTTTTCTACACTTTGATGAGTAGTGGAGGCGCGGGCGGATGATTGAGAGACGAGTAGTGGATCACGAGAGGTGAGAGCGAGACAAGTAGCGAAGAGGCGGGACGGACTCACGGAGCTCCGGCAGCGGTGGAGTCCGGCAACAATGGAGTCAACGACTTCAGTTCGGGGTAAATGGGGTTCACTGGTTTAGGACAAACTGGAACTACTAGTTCGACAGAAAGGGGATCCATTGAGTTGAAATGCACTGCTGTATGCTTTTGCTCGCCCAGATTTGGTTGCTTGTTTACTCCGGCAACGGTAGAGGCTGGCGACAATGGAGCTCGAAGATGGTGGAGTTCGCCGAGATCTGGCTGCTTGTGTGCCTATTCGAGTTAATTGTTTTGTAATTTTGGGTTAGTTTTTGATATTTTTGTGGTTAGAATAAAAAATTTAAAAGTTTGGGTTTGATATTGATATTTAGAAAGTTTGGAATGTTTAAAATCATTAATTAAAAATATTTAGGATCAAAATTATTATTTTATATTTATTTAATATTAATTAATGCTACATCATCAATTATCATCCTATTTAACACTAAAATTGACGGAAATGACCTAATTGAAACGTAATAACTGAGGTAAGGAACTTTGATAAGACAACCTTAAGATAGAATATTCATTTGGAATAAAACAATAAGCTAAGGGACCCCGATGGATTTTAACCATTTATAATTCAATTATTTTAGTTTTTTCGGTTTTAATAATAACACCTGAGACTGAACCAACAACCATAAAATCAATTATATAATTCGATTCCTGATAGAATTGACCCAAAAAACTGAAAAACCAAACCAAATTGTTTGAATCCAATTGGATTATGAAATTTATTTTCAGTTTCATTCAAATAGTGTTTATCCCCACAGATGGGTATATTCCGAATTTTGCAATGAGAGGGACATATTCTGTTTGGATAGAATTGATAGTTGCGTACAATTTAGCACCCAACATGTGCATGAAAGAAATATATATATTTTTGTCATTGTTAGTTCCAAGTTAAAGATCTCCAAGATTGGAACATTGATGTCTTCTTAGGGCCGCTTGTTGATGAATTGAAGATGTTGTGGGTAAATGGAGTTGAAACCTGGGATGCATATTGATCTCAAAATTTAAGAATGCGAACTTGTTTATTATGAACATTTAGTGATTTTTTGGCATATAAAATGCTATCATGGTAGAGTATGCACGGGAGATTAACATGTTTGTATTACATGGAGAACATCTATTCTTTCCAACTAAAGTTCAAGAGTATATTTTGCATGTGGGACTATCATAGGAAGTTTTCACCATAAAATCATACATTTTCACGGGAATATTGATGCATTTCAATCAGGATTAAGTATAAGGGCTATAGTTGTGCCCCAATGTCTAATGAGAATATTAGTCAAATCTTGAATCAAATATAATTTCTACCTCTCAGCTCAATATGGTACAATATGTGCGTAATTGGATTTGACGCTACCCATAATTGGATGAAGTGATTGATTTTTTATAATTGCTTTTATTGGAAGCACCTTATTGTAAGACACAACCTTAGTGTGATACATATAAAGAAAATGTTTTTGAAAACCTTTTTTATATATTGATGGACATTAAGTGTAAGGTAAAAGATAACCCTGATTGGATGTAAAAAAATTGGAAATATGCTCTTAACTCCATTTTGTTGGCAATGATAGCTCCACAATTAAACCAAAATCAATGTATGCTCTAGATAGAGAAAAGTTTCGGTACAATAGATATGTTTATGATTAAGGGGCTTGAAATTCTTAAATGAATATGCATCTAATTTAACATATAACGTAAATGCTTCGGATGGTAGTTTTTACGCATTTAAAGGCCTTGATTGTCATGTATTGCTTAAACACATATTGCCAATAACATTTCGTGGATACTTAGCACCAACAATATGATCCATTATATTTGAATGCTGTTCTTTTTTCAGTGAATGTGTTCATGGAAAATCAGAATAGGTGACATGAAAAGCTTGAGAACCTTAACTATATCATTATCTGTGAATTAGATATGATTTTCCATCCAACATTTTTTTATTTAATGAAGCACCTATTTATACATTTAGCTCATAAGGCCAGACTATGTGGTCTAGTATAATTTCGATGGATGTATCATTTTAATAGGTATGATAGAAGTAAAAGCAGTTATTTAACATTTGCGTTATATTGAAATATAATAATACAATCTTGTTCCCTCATTTATAGGCTTATGCTTTCACTTAAGCCAAAGATGCACAATAAAAGCTAAATTAGAAGACTCAATTATAAAAACTTATCTGGTTCAAGAAATGACAATATTTTTGTGAAAATTATTTTGGGTCTAATAAGTTGACTAGACTAAATCAGGCTTCATCAAACAGTAACATGAATTTGACTCATTCTGAGGTAACTCTACAACTTTTTTACCCTTGTTCCGCAATGAATATCGAAACATCCCAGCCTGTGTGTCACAAAGTTGCTAGAGGAACATGAATTATGTTAAGTACATCTTTATATTCTATAAAATTGTGACAAGGTTGATACATCTTTTTAGTTAGTAATTACGTGTATGCATTTGGTTGCTTTATGGCTTTGATATTACCACTAACATAACATTATTCAGCTAACTTTAATGTGTACATATAATTATATGTTTGTGTAATAGCAAAAACTTGGGAAAATTAATAAATAGATGACTACTTTCATGCTAAAAGCGACTAAAAGAAGACTGCATTCACACTAAAAGTGATTAAGGGGCAATTGTTTTCATTAGGGCTAGCAATTGACCATTTTAGTTGTTTAAAGGATAATTATAAAAAACAAATAGTGATTGAATATGTCAATTGTTATACTAAGTTTTTAGTCACCCATTAAAGACAAAAGGTATCTTTTCAAAATGTGCAACTAAAGTTTCAGTTGTTTCTTAGTCATTTTATTCTTAGTTACTTTATTTACAGCAGCTGTCGGGTAATTGTGGCGACTAAGGCTATTGGGGTCAACAGTTATTTTTTAATGTCTCTAAATGAAACTCACATAAAGGTAAAGAAAGCCAGGTCAGTAGAGTTACATAGTTAGCACCCAACATAGGGGCAGTTTAAAATCATTAGAGTTCAATCCAGTTTTGACCATTCTTAAACTTCTCGACTGTCCTCTATGGTTCTATTTGGGGAGCCTCCAAGTTTGGTTTGGAGAACTAGCATTTAGCCTACCATCATGCCACCTTCGAGCAGCAACTTTCTGTAAGCTAGGAGGTCAACTTCATTCGTTATAAGTTGCTTATATAACTTTTATTCTTTATTAAACAATTTTAAAAAACATGTCAGCTAATGATGGCACATCTTAGGGCACAGAGGGGCCCAAGCACCCTTTAGGTACCAGATGAAGCAGATGACTTGGGATGGAAAAATTAGCAATCTTTCATACATAATGGTTTTAAATTTTAAATTATTATTTATTAAATTTTATTACCTGATTTTAATTTTGTGCAATAAAATGAATGATAGCTAGCCTTTGGCATTCGCTGATTTCATCTGATGAATGTCAACGGCGTGTGAAATGGGTGAAAGCTTATCACTAGAGTAACTAGATGTTGTAGTAAGTTACAAAGGGTTTAAATTAACATGATTTTAATAGTACATTTTTTACATAAATTGCTATTAATGTTAAACCAAAACTTATATATCTCCTCAAGTAAAGTATGATAATGTAGCTTATACACAAGTATGGGGAAAATATGCCAAAGCATCTTAAATTTTTTCAGAATATTGGGAGAGGGTGGTTGACAGTCCATATAGAATGTATAGGGTCTCACAGATATTGGCCTTCCTTGATAGTTTTCCACGTGCAAGATCAGAGGTATTCCTACAAACCTTTAATATTCATTTACATATTAAATTCACTATACCTTAACTATATAATATTTATGGGTATTAGGACGATACAGATTAGTTGTTCCAAAAGAACACAGAACTTTGGCCTATGTTGTTGAAGAGAATATGGTAGCTCAACAAGTTCAAAATGACAAGAGGATGCAAGGGTTTGAGGCATTCATGCAAATGCAAATTTAGGTGCAAGCTTGCCTCGATATGACTGGTAGCTTTACTTTGACCCTCGATCGGATAGTCGGTTAGGGACCTACCTGCAGGTGTTGATCACAACTATGTATTTGAAAGGTCGAGTCGAGTGGGATCATTTTCCCGCCACATGGATCCTATCCAATTTCATCGAGATCATATCCCCCATCCTTTAGACCTTATCTGTAGATGTCGGGTTTCCATATCCTAACCCCCATATCCTATTCATAAATGATGAGATTCTAGCAACACCCTCAGGTGACATTATGCTAGCCTTTATCAGGATCAAGTAGGCTGCCACCAAGATCACAACAATATATGAGCATGCCAGGAGAAACACTTATACTCCCTTAATACCCTGGATATCTCAATAGATGTAACTCGATAGTAAGCAAAATCAGCTTGGGAGTTCAGATGCTCAGCTCGGGAGTTAGCAGACTTAACTTTGGGGTTGGATATCCAAGACACATGGTACCTTGGGCAAACTTGGCACTAAAGGCAAGCAGCAAGCTGAGGATCATGCATCTAACCAGCATTAGGCTGAGGGCTATGAGGATGATCATTTTTTTTATTTCACTTATATGTTTTGTAGTTAGAGACTTTGTTTTACATTACTAGATTATATTAAATTGACTTTTTATTAATACTAATTTAATTTTACTTAAATTTTTGTTTCATTTAATTATTATTTTATTTAAAAATAATTTTAATACTTTACTTTTATTTAATTACAATACTGACAATTAAAATAAATAAAAAAATGGCATGAAGTGGTTGAGTTTGTAGTCATTATCTTGAGTGATTGAAGCTTCGGTTGTTGTGCTTTTGGGGTTCACTCCAAATTACCTTAAATCACTCATGTATCAGTCAATGCCATGTAGTGACTAGAAAATTTCCCACTAATATGTGCTCAATTGCCCTTTCCAACTGATATGTGATTGGACACCAGTCGCATTGTTGTTTTAGTGTTGTAGTGAATCTTCAATATTCCAAAAACATGTACGAATAAAATTATCAATACATTTGTAGTCATGGCCTTTTATTCTTTTTTTTTTTTTAACTTTGTAATTTTGGGTCAATTAGTAAAGTATCAACTTAAAACAATTAAGCTAGTGAAGTTGCCAAGCCCACATGATAAAAAGAAAGTGACAAGCACTCATAAATTTGGTTTTATCTAAGAATACCAAGCTAAACGAGTCATCAAGTCTTCTGGGTCTTTCGGGTTTGACCGAATTTCAGCTTAAGTGAGTTTAACAGTGCTACTCTATTTTTTGTGCCCTCATGTTGCATAAATTGACTGGGTTTGATAACACTGTATATATCAAAGCAAGGTTTGTCCAAGTGAAAGGAATTCAAGTACTTTTATTATGAGATATTGGATTTGATTTAGGAGTTTACATGTTAAGGAAACATGTGTAGGAGAAATCTCTACCTTAACCATGGAATTTCATACTGTGGTATATTGCGGTACACCGTACGGTATATTATTTACCGTGGATAAGCAGTATGCAGTTTTAATATTTTCACATTTTATCATTTTATCACGTGAAATACAGGGGTATTTTGTAGTATTTTACATACCGTTTACTTTTTATGTACATTTGGTTAAAAATACCATGGTATATCAAAAATACTGAGAGGTAAGTATCACAGTATTTTATTTACTGTGGGACATGTATGAGACTTTTATTTGTCATTTTACATCAAAATTTCATAAATATATAAAATAATAAAATATAATTCATACAGATATTATAACATAAATATTTTGAGCCACTTATTATAACATAAATATGTTGCTTTTACAGAACCAACTAGAATAGAAGTATCATACTTTGAGTCACATAGGAACTCAAAGTGATATTAGAAAATGTATTGCTATTATAAAGTATTATTTTTTTCTTATATCAATAAATTAGTTGTTTCCTAAGTAATATTTTTTTACTCTATATATAGCATTTTTTATGTTTTTCTATAAAAAATTATCTTCTATCATATATATTTTATTTATATTCAAAAAATTATGATAAAAAATTAGAATACATATAAAATACATTAAAAATTTTTTTATTTAATTTATTTGATTTTAAAATAATATTCTCATATTTTTTTTTTGTAAAAATAGTTACAATGTAGAACATAATATATTATATGATATATTTAAAAAATATGAAGTACGGTATACATAATGATATTGATATTGAATACTTAATCTTAACCAAAGTTGCGCAAGCGTTTTTTTGTGCTCATAATTTGGCCGCCAGTGTCGGTGACCAAATGGCGCAAGTTTAAGTTTCATTGTTTTTGTATTTTGATACTCTATTATTTTGAAAAGGAAAAGAAAAGGAAGAATAATTTACTTTCTGATAATACAAGAAAAAAAAGCGATGTACTTTTTGTAAATATAATCGGTAAAGTTGTCCCTCCATTCAAAATAGTCAAATCATGAAGCCAATGTCTTTTAAAGTTTCGTACCGCCAGATACTTTCCCACTTAGATTTCTTATAAATTCTTGTAACTTTCATAACTTTTATACATGTAAAGATTTTGAGCATAAAAAAAGAAAGAAAACGTGAAGTGGTATTGTGCTGGAAATGAGGATTCTACAATAAGATAAAAGCCACAAAAAAAGTGATGAATAACATTTTCCATAACTTGTCCATAGATTTTGGTAAAACTGAAAAAGTAATGAAAAAGTGACAAACACAAATCAGGGTCAACACTATTTAGGCCGATAAATAGGGAAAATTGCAAAAATTTTCTTGTGATTTCATTTAACTTATACTTTATCCCGTTTATTTAAAAAAAATTACAGTTTATCTTTTTCTTTATCTACGCGGAAGTCTGACGTACTCCTTGGTGCAATTGCACCCAGTTAATTGGCGTTAGACTCCATTTGTTTTTAATTTAAATAAGGCAAGTTTGGGTTGACAGCTATGGGATCTTGCATAATTGACTAGAATGTGTCAGCTTACTATAATAATGGTAAATAGCAATCAGAGTAATGTAATTGTAGTTCTTTCTTAATTGACTTCAATTTTTGTGTGTTTTTTTTATCTCCACTGTCAGTCTACATCTTCTTTCAGATTTTGCATATTCCAGAAGAAGTGCTTGCTTACAGGTTTAATTGGGGAGACAACAAAATTGGAAGAGCATGTTGGTTGATTTGAATGAAACACCATGTGATGAAGGCAGCATCGAGGAATTAGAACAATATGTTGACAAAGAGGAAAGGGATGACGATTGTAATGGTGAAGGTTTTGGTGTTGGTGCCGGGACTATTGTGCTGACTAATGAGTTGGAAGGTTTTTTAGAATTGTTGTGTTATGTATCAAATTGTTGTATGATTGTATTATTTTGGAACTCATATCAATTGTTATAATCAAAATGGTATGATGGCATAGAGGAAGGGAGTGGTGACAGTAATGGTGGAAATCTGGGTGATGGTGACGGGGCTGATGTTTTTGCCAATGGAGGCAGTTGTCAATTTTTTTTTTATGTGTTTTTTGTTTATGATGTTACGTATCAATCTGTTATTTGTTTGTATTATGGAACTGATATTGTATTTGTCTAGTACATGTATGGTTATGATGAATGAATGTATTTTTCTGATGTTTTCAGTGTTCAACTTGCTAACACTTTACACAATTATACAGCGTTTACTTAGAACAATACATTACTGTCTCACGGACACACATTAGAACGTCACATTTAATCGTTCGGTAGAAACATACAAACCGTTAATTGAATCACACAAGTCGTCCACAACTAAAATACAATCATTATAATAATATTTCTGTCAACTAAAATACCCCCATAATAAACCACACAACATCATTATAATACAAACATCAACCATAACCATACACAACTGGCACCAACTAACATAATTTTGTCACCAAAACAATACATCAATATCTCAAAAACACACAACAGAATGCCACTTTCACCCAACCGAGTAACTAACACTTCTTACTCTTATATACCAAATACATCCAAAACATATAAAATGTTAACAGAATAGCACAACTACCCAACAAACATACCAAGTATCGAACCACACAAAACGTTGACAGAATAACTCCCAATTGACAAATACAAACTCACCCTTACAACCCAAAACATACAAAACATTTACAGTAGAACACAAACGACTTCCAGGATCAAACTACATTAGAACAATACAACCTTTTATCCAAACCATACAAACTGTTACCACTACCATACATTAACACAACCATACATTTCTACCTCAATCACACACACTCGCTACATAAAACACCACCACATAATTCAAAAATAAAAATAATAAATCACAGTGTCATACCCATATACAGCCCAATTTACACACACAATAATGGTACAAATGTCGAACTTGGGACCATAAATTCCCATCACCAAACAATACATCAAGATTAATATTTCTCTCATTAGACATAAACACCACCAGACAATACAAATAAAAAATCAGTAAAACACACATACAGTATTTATACAAGTCAAACCCAAATAATACGTATCACACATTTTGAACGTGGGAACATACATGACCATATGTGTTATCCTATTAATCAGAAGTACTCATACAAAACAGTAGACAAACAAATCGCTCCTGGGATTATACACAAAATCACATAGACATACAAATCGAATGTGGGATCATACATACCCAACACCAGATAATACATTCACAAACTATAAACTGATTATGTTAACACAGTTTTCTTACTGAATTTTTTAAAAAAAAAACCCCACCCATCATCTTTCAAACGCAAAATTACCTTTCTCCTTCTCTGTCGACTTGCACCACTCAAAAGAGCGAAATCCCCAACCTTGTTTCTTTCCTTCTCCGACGACTCGTAGCACTCATTAGAACGAAATCGCAAACCTTTGCTTCCCTCCTTTGTGGTCCTAATCACCGTGATCGGACACACTCCTACACCGCCACGAACTCTGGGTTTCCCTAAACCCGTCGCCGCCATTGCCGCCATGAACTTTGTGTGGTCAAACCAGCTGCCGCCGCCACAAATTCTGGGTTTCCCTAAACCCGTCGACGGAGAATGTAGTTCCTTTTTTAACAGGAAGTTGTATTTTCATTTCCTCTCCCCGGTTGTGTGTTTTGGTATGTTTTTGTATGGAAAATGGAAGTTATTTAGTGGCTATTGGTACGTATCCCTTAATTTTCGCACTTCCCTTGCTAATTTTAAATCGTGGTGATAACGGATTTAATCGTGGTAACTGGTAACTGTTAGTAATACTAACAGTGTTACTAGGTGTATTATACACCAAGGAGGACAGTCTCCAATCTCTTATCTACATTGAATGATAACAATTTTTAAAACCTTAATTTAAACTCTCTATTAATTATGTTCCAATAATTTTAAAGTTTCTAATTTTTTTATAGCTAACTGACATTTAAAAAAATAATAATTTATATTTATAAAAAAATGTATTTGTAGAAAAAAAATTATATTTTAAAATACCTATTAACTGTAAAAAAATATTAGAAAGATTAAAACTACTAAAAAATATTTACTATATAATTTAAATTAAAATTTTAAAAATTATTATCACATAATGTAAAAAATATAAAAAATATTATGTAAGTTTTTAAAACTAAGAGAGACAAGTGTATATTAGGAGTTATTGTAAGTTTTCAAATAGTTTGAGCAACCCATTTGTACGCGGGCATACCATTGCGACAATTTTGTTCGCTATACAGTTTTAATTGATATTCAATCACCATTCCATCACTTTTCGGTTACATATGACCAGGGGTGGAAATGAGCTGAGCCGAGCCGAGCCGAAACACCCCCAGGCTGAAAGCTCGACTCGTTAGAATTGGCTCGAATTGAAACTCGGCTCGAAGCTCGGCGAGCTCGAAAAAATAGGCTCAAAAAGATTGAATTCGGTTCGACAGCTTGATAAGCTCGAATCATGCTGTCAAATTGTGCCTTCGTTGCACCACACTTCGGTGCCAGGAGCTCAGACGTTACGGCCGGTGGGAGCAACGGCGTGAGCCTTAGCGATTACGCGTATGAGGTGCGAGTCGTGCGATGATGGGCTGGCAACTGGGATGATGGATCTAGAGATTTGTTGGAGCCTTGGACTCCGACAGTCCGATGCGAAGACGCAGAGCACACAGCACTCTCGCCTCGATAGCCCCGGGCCCCCGGCTCCCGCTGCTGAAATTGTTTGTTAGAAAGCTGCCGATTCCGGTTTTATTGGGCAAGATCAAACACAGGTGCTATGTTTGCAGGGAAAGATAAGAATAGGGCTTGTACCTTGTAGATAGCGATTATTTCAGAAATGACACCGAATCAAACCACATTCTCGGTCAGACGAGAGGAGCCTCGGGCAGCTTTTTGCTGTGTAAGCGCAAAGTTAGCATAGGGCAGGGCTTACGGGAACATTGGGGATTTGGGATCGAGAAGCGAAGGCCAACAGAATAGTTGAACAAATAATCCTATTGGTTTGGTTTGGTTTGGTGGTGTGCCACTTTGCCCCGTTTATGAGTTTTAGGAAATTAGATAAGGTAAGTAAATTATAATATATTATTTTTTCATTAGGCTTGTTAACGATTCGAATTGAACACTATTCAGCTGTGATAGCCAAAGGCTATTGCCTCCTCGGTAGTAACTCCCTGCCAGAATATTGGCCGAGGAGTCTGACGTCACCCAAGAGAGGATCTTTTCATTGACCTCGGAAGGTGCGAAGTCAAACACTATGAGCTCGAGACTTTGGTTAGCTTGTCAGGAATTCCGAGGACAACACCGTCTCCATCGAGGGGCCAAGCTGATCGTCTTCGGGTAAGAGAGCCATCTCTCTGAAGTATGGGAGAATCTCCTCGAAGGCAGAGGCCCCGAAGAGGTCTTCCCTGAACAAGAAACACCTGAACAAGGGAATCCCCGAACTATGGGTGTGAGTCCCGAAGAAGGTGTTCATCAAGGGAACTCCCAGAACTATGGGATAGATCCCGAAGGAGGTGCTCGCACCGAAGGACGGATAGAATCCGAAGAGGGTGCACGCACCGAAGGGCGACCTCGCCCAGGGGACCTCGGGAGTACGGTATGAGCATTTAAGAAGCCTCTGACATGTCGCCCACAAGCCCTACACGTCACATCTGAACGGCGAACTGACACGCCGCAGCCCCCCAGTCCTGACACGACCTGTCCGGGTCCAGGGCTAAAGGAGGCTGCAAACGACTGCCTGTCCCCTAGGTCCAAAAGTACAGATCAAATCCGACCGAACACGTGTCATGATCTGAACGGACCAGCTGCTCCTATAAATACTAGGAAATGGGACTGGGCAAAGGATGGGCATTTTCCTCCCTCTGAGAAAACACAAAACAGGCAAGACACTTGATCCCTTAGTGTTCTTCCTTCACTTTCACTCAGAAAACTGACTTGGGCGTCGGAGGGTCCTCCCCGGAAAAGCAAACCGGGGACCTCCTAACCTCTTCTTTGAGCTTTTCAGGCACACTCAGCTAGGAAACCAGAGCTCCAGGCGCTCGCCTCCTCAGGAAGTCTCTCCACCTGTCAACATGACAGCAAACGAAGATGCCTTGGGGCATCATTTGGCGCCGTCTGTGGGAACCTACTCCCAGGTAGCTATTGTCGAAACTCGGCGTTCGAAGGACAAAGGACTCCCGAAGTCCCCGTCCGCGCCTGAGACCCAACCAGCTACCGAACAAAGTCCCCCAGAGACTTCCTTGCCTGAAGAGGAACGCCCTCTTGTCATCACCATGGGTTTTTTACGAGACTTTCAGAGGTCCGTTATGGCTGAAATGACACAACAGATAGACCGAAGGTGGCCGCAACCAGCCCAGGCGCAAAAACCCACTTCGCCAGCACGACCTCGGGAGAAAAGCCCAAGGCAAACTCATCATAGCTCGGGAAGTGGGGTGCCACGGGAAGAGTCCTCGATAGATAACTTGCCACTCAGAGCATGGCTGGCGGAAAGAGCGAGGTCTGAACGACCAGAAATCCCATCCAAAAGAAGTTTGTCGCCAGAGGCAAGGTCCCCCTCACCTCGGTACTGAAGTCGCTCCCCGAAGAGACGGCAACAGTCGTTCTACCCAAGAACCTCCAAGCACCAGGAAGAGGAGCCCAGTGCTACGCTCCTCCTGGAGAAAGTCTTGGCAAGACTGGAGAGAGTGGAACAGCAGGTGGAACGGAAGCCTGTTTGGGCCAGGCTAACTGAAACCGTCTCTGGAGAGGAAACTCTTTTCGCCCGAACAGTGGTCGAGGCGGCCATGCCAAGTGACTTCAGGCTACCTCGGCTAGAGACCTATGAGGGTCGGACTGATCCCCAGGCCCACCTAACAAAGTATAAACGCAGCATGGTGCTACACGGGGCTGATGATGCTACACTCTGCAAGTGCTTTGAAGTCACCCTCGCAGGACCAGCAACTGCCTGGTACAATTCCCTGCCTCCCGGAAACATTAGGGGGTTCCAGGAGCTGTCCACAGCGTTCACCCAACAGTTCATTGGGAGCAAGCCGACGGCGAAGATGCCCGTCCAGATGTTTGACATAGCACAAAGAAACGGGGAGACCATCCGTGACTATGTCGAGAGGTTCAACAGAGAGGCTCTCTGTGTTCCGGACTTTCGTCCCGAAATCCGCATCCTCGCCATGACGAGGGGCCTCCGGAGGGAGTCGCACTTGTTTTATGAATTCTCCAAAGATCCCCCGGACACGCTGGGAGAATTCTACCGAAGGGCTGAACAACATATGACAGCCGAAGAGCTGAGAATGACGGGACCGAAGGCTGACCATATTCACGCTTGTAGCGAAGGGTCCAGCCAGCAAGCCCGGTGTCCGACGGAACAATTAGGCCGACCTCGGAGAACGCGAGTAGGAGGAAGGAAGCCCCAAAACTTTACACCTCTGAGCACCACGAGGGCTAACGTCCTCATGGCGTTGGAAAAACAGGGGGCTCAAATCCAACGACCGAGGGGCATGACTGCTGACAACAGAAGGAACATGAAGAAGTTCTGTCAGTTCCACCGTGATCACGGTCATGACACCGAAGACTGCTTTCAATTGAAAAAGTACATTGAATCACTGATAAAGCAGGGCCAGCTTCGGCGTTATTTGAGAATGCCTTCCCCGAAGGGGAAAAAAGAGGAAGAAGGAAAGCCCGATGACGAGGATTACGATTCAGACAGGCGAAGGAACCGAAGTCCTAGAAGGCGTCCTCCACCTTCGGCAGGAGTAATACAGATGATCACAATCGGACTTCCGTCCTCGGAAAGAAAAAGAAGGGCCAGAGAGATAGCGGTGATGGAATATCAGAGCCCAACGAAAAAATTGGCCCGCGAGGATGGCTCCACCATCGTATTTCCCCATGACGATGCATTGCTGATAATGGCGAGGATATGAAACTGGGACGTCAAGAGGGTACTGCTGGATGATGGGTCAAATGCAGACGTCTTGTTCTCACATTTGCTGCCAAGCTTGGGCGTATCCATGAGTGACCTCAAGGCTGTTACTTCACCCACGTTCGGCGTAGGACCATCTGAGCTACCTGTCCTCGGGTGGATCGACCTCCCCTTGATGGTGAAAGGAACTTCGGAGAAAGGAACTGCTGAGTTGTTCGCTTCTACCATGGCAAGATTCATAGTCATGGACGTTCCTTCGTCATACAACGCCATCCTCGGCAGACAGACACAGGGAAATCTGCACATTCGCCCAGATGTAAAGTACTTGACCGTCACCTTCGCCGCCAAGGAAGGAGACGCAAAAATCTTCATTGATCAAGGCGAGGTGAGAAAGGTGTTCGTCAGAGCACGAAAGGCTCCAGCAAGCAACTTAGCACATGCTGTAGAAGCAAAAGAGCTGGAAAGGGGCGAGGCAGAAGATCCCACAAAAGCGAAAACAGAAGAAGTAGAGCTTGTCCCAGGCCATAATACCCGAATAGGGAAAAGCATGGCCGAAGGAGACAAGGAAAAACTTGTATCTTTTCTGCTCGCAAATAAAAATCTGTTCGCCTACTCGCCGAAGGACATGCCAGGGGTAAACCCTCGCGTAATCCAGCATAGCCTCAAAGCAAGTCCGGAAATAAAACCTGTCCGGCAAAAGAAACGGAGCATCTCAGCTCACAAAAGTGACTTCGTCAAGACCGAAGTCCAGCGTTTGATAGACGCTAGCGTCATCCGGGAGGTAAACTACCCCGAATGGCTAAGCAACGTGGTAATTGCCACAAAAGAAGAAAGTAGTAAGCTCCGGATGTACATCGACTTCAGAAATTTGAACGATGCTTGCCCGAAAGATTCGTATCCTCTTCCGCCAATAGACCAACTGGTAGACTCAACTGCCGAGTACGGGCTCCTAAGTTTCCTGGACGCTTTCAGTGGATATCATCAGATAAGGATGGACCCCGAAGATGAAGAGAAGACTGCCTTCATCACTGAGGGAGGAACATATTGCTATATCAGGATGCCCTTCGGACTCAAAAATGCAGGAGCCACCTACCAGAGGCTGATGAACAAAGTCTTCAAAGACCAAATGGGGAGGAACGTAGAGGTGTATGTTGATGATATGATAGTCAAAAGCAAACTGCCTGGTTACCACGTTGCAGATTTAGAGGAAACCTTCCAAAAACTCAGAGCCTTCGGGATCCACCTTAATCCTGAAAAATGCATCTTCGGGGTGACCTCAGGAAAGTTCCTTGGGTACATGGTATCCGAAAGAGGCATCGATGCTAACCCCGAGAAGATTAAGGCTCTGCTTGAATTCCGAACTCCTGCCACAGTCAAAGACGTGCAAAGGCTCACCGGAAGAATAACTTCTCTGAGCAGGTTTATTTCCAGGTACGGAGATAGGTGTCGACCCTTCTTCAAAGTGCTCACAAAGGCAGCAAAAATGGAAGGCGACCTCGGAAGAAATGGTCATCCTTGGGATGAAGATTGCCAAAAAGCCTGGGAAGAACTCAAAGTCTACTTGGCCAGCCTGCCGACACTGCGGCAACCTCGGGAGGGAGAGCCCCTCGTATTATACCTCGCCGTCACAGAAAAAGCTGTGAGCTCGGTCCTCATGAAAGAAGAAGGACCAAAGCAATGGCCGGTCTACTATGTCAGCAAATCCCTGCATGGCGCCGAAGTCAGGTACCCTTTGCTTCAAAAAGCTATATATGCCTTAGTGCTTGCAGGGAGAAGGCTGCGGCCATACTTTTCAGGCTCACCCTATTATCGTCCGAAGTACCCTGCCTCTACGGGATGTTATGAGGAAAGTTGATCACTCGGAAAGGCTTTCCAAGTGGTGTATAGAGCTTGGCGAACACGACATCACGTATGAACCCCGGAAAGCTATAAAAGCTCAAGCTTTGGCAGACTTCATTGCCGAAGTACCAAACACCGAGGAGGGACATTCGTTTTCGGGCGAAGACGAGCCAGAATGGACGTTATATGTTGACGGGGCCTCAGGATCCGAACACCAGGGAGCTGGAGTGATTATCAGAGGCCCCGAAGGCCTAGAAGTAATGAAGGCCATCAAGTTCAGTTTCAACGCCACCAACAATATGGCCGAGTATGAGGCCCTCATAGCAGGATTACGCCTGGCCAGAAAAATTGGCGTGAGAAACTTGAAAGCCCATAGTGATTCCCAGCTGGTGGTCCGGCAAATGGCAGGGGGCTATGGCGCGAAAGACCCGACCTTGGCGAAATACCATGAGTTGGTAACAAAGCTTATTCGGGAGTTCGACGACGTGAAAATCGAGAACGTACCCCGACGAGAAAATGCTGAGGCAGACTGTTTGGCGAAGTCCAAAACTTCTACCGAAGTGCTAAGCCACCCCAGCATCGCAGTGTTAAGCATAGAGACCTCGGGGAAAGGATGGAAAGAACCAATCAAAACGTATCTCGCAACTAACACACTCCCCGAAGACCCCAGCGAAGCCGCAAAAGTGCGAAGGCACTCCGGACGTTTTTTCTTAATTGGAGAAGAACTATATCGGCAAGGATATGCAAATCCACTACAGAGGTGTGTTAGTGAAGAGGATACTGAAATGATCCTCGAAGAAGTTCACGAAGGTGCCTGTGGTTCGCACATCGGAACCGACGCCCTGGCAGCAGTGATACTTCGCCAAGGATACTTCTGGCCTACCCTGAGAAAGGACGCCAAGCAGTTCGTCCGGAAATGTGGTAGTTGCCAGAGGCATGCGAACATCCAAAGAACACCCTCGGAGTTCGTGAGTTCGGCAGACTATCCTTGGCCCTTCGTAGTTTGGGGCATGGATCTCATTGGGCCACTCCCAACGGCGCCTGGAGGCGTAAAGTTCTGCATAGTAGCAGTAGACTATTTCTCTAAGTGGGTCGAGGCAGAACCTCTGACAACTATCTCGGTAAAAGAAGTGCAGAAGTTCGTATGGAAAAACATCGTATGCAGATTCGGCATACCAAGGGTACTCGTAGCGGACAATGGATCCCAGTTCATAGACAAAGGATTCCAAGAGTTCATTAGCGACCTCGGAACAAAAATGCACTTCGCCCCAGTAGCTCACCCGCAAAGCAATAGGCAGGTGGAAGTATCTAACAGGACCATAAAAGATGGTCTGAAAAAGAGATTGGGAGAAGCAAAGGGGAAATGGCCAGGAGAACTCCAGAGCGTGTTATGGAGTTACCGAACAACACCCCGAAGAGCCACAGGGGAAACGCCCTTTTCACTCGTCTTCGGCACAGAGGCCATCATCCCTGTCGAGGTAGTACAACCGTCAATACGAGTCCAAGTGTTCGATGAAAATGGAAATGACTTCGGCCTGAGAACCAAGCTCGACCTCGTCGGCGAACACAGAGAAGTAGCCGAGCTGAGAAGAAAAGCTTTCCAGCAAAGAGTAGCAGCAGCCATAAACCTACGCGCCAGGCCAAAGGGAATAAAACAGGGAGACCTCGTTCTCCGAAAGGCTGAATTTGCACCCCGAAAGCCATCCCACGGGGTACTTCGCGCAAATTGGGAAGGACCGTACCTGGTACTTGCCGAAGTACGAAAGGGAGTTTATAAGCTCGGTGATGCCGAAGGCATAGAATTAAAAAACACTTGGCACTCAGAGGCCTTGAAAAAATTCTATGCCTAAAACGTTTGGTGGGAAGGTTGTATTGCACAAGTTGGACAAATTTGTCTAAGTAAAAAGTTCTGAAGAAGTACAAAACAAGAGTCTCACGAAAGCAATCGCCGAGGAAAGCAAAAAGTATGGTTTTCCGAAGTCCCTTGAGCGAATATGTTCGGGACAAAGGAAAGCAAGAGTATGGTTTTCCGAAGTCCCTTGAGCGAATATGTTCGGGACGAAGGAAAGCAAGAGTATGGTCTTCCGAAATCCCTTGAGCGAATATGTTCGGGACAAAGGCAAGCAAAAGTATGGTTTTCCGAAGTCTCTCGAGCGAATTATGTTCGGGACAAAGGGATCTGGCAAAAAATACTTAGCCAAATTTTTATCTATTGAGCCAAAGAGTGCTTACAGAGAAGAAAGTTGCTGAAAGACTACAAAAAAAAAGAAGAAAATGAAGACAAAAGGCCCTAGTACAAACTAAGGAACCTCGGCGTCTTGAGAACTGCCAGCCTCTGTGCTTTTATCAGCAGCCTTCGACACCGAGAAAGAAGGAGGCAGTTTCAAGTGCTCGATCTTGGACCAAGTCCACCGAGGCTCCTTCGGGATGTTCATGCCTTCCAGGAAGGAGAGGTCAAAATCTGGGAACTTCTGCAGAATTTGGTGCCGAGCAAGACAGAAGCCGTCTTGAAAGCCCAACTTCGTCATATCATCGGACTCCCGCTTCTTGACCGCCAAATCTGCATAGTCCTTCTCCAGATCCGCGTAATCCTTCTCCAGATCCTTATGCTTTCTCTTCAATGCCTTCATCTTCTTCTTCTCTTCTGAAGGCTTCTTCAGAGATGCGACCTCTGCTTCGAGCTGGGCCTTTTCCTCGAGCGTCTTCGCAAGGATTGCGTCACTTTCTGACTTATCCTTTTGAATCGCTTCTACGGTCGAAGTCAGCTCCGCCATCCGAGAGCCGAGGTCGGAAAGTTTCTGGGAGGTGCCTTTCTCAAGTTCCTCTTTCTCTTTTATGAACCCCTCCCGAAGTTCAGCAATTTCCTTCTCCAAAGACTGCTTCAGCTGAGCATTATCGGCAGCCAACGCCGAACACTGGGCCTTCGTCTTGGTGTAAAGGTCCCAGAGTGACGCCCTTCGCTCTGTCTCTCGCGCCACCCGAACACGGAGCAACCCGGCATACCCCATCAGCTGCAAAAAAGGCAAAACAAAGGGAAAATGACGCTAAGTAAAAGGCAAAGGCGAAATTGGCACTAAGGAAACAGTGAAGCATACCTGGGCGGCATGTTCAGTGAGTTTGGCGGCTAAAGAGATGTCGCCTGGGTAAGCCTCCGTAAGGGCCTTATAAGAGGCCTCAGTAAACACCCATTTGCACATCTGCCTGGCCATCTCGGGACAGTCCTCGGAGTACATATTCATGTCCTCCGTGAACGTCCAGAAGGGCTCCTTCGGCACTTTCCCTGCTGGGACTTGGGCATCCCGAAGGGCCCTCTTGCGGGCGTGTTCGACAACCCAGTCAGGAACGGCCACCTCCACTGCACAACAAGGCAGGAAAATTGGTTAAGGCCAGAAAACCCTTAAGGATTTACAAGAGCGTGCACAACAAGGTCCTTCGACAAAGTACAAACCTGCTGGCACCTCAGTAACGTCATCGTCAAGAATCGACGTCGCCTCAGTGGAGATCCCCTTGCCTTTTATTTGGCGCCGTTCCTCGGCAGAAGGGGTCTCCTCCCCACCGCCCTCTAGAAGAGCATGCGAAGGCGTGGGGCTTTGAGGAACGACGTCGAAAGAACGGACGTCGACAGAAGGAACCTCGGGCAAAGGGGCAGCAGGGTCTTCGGGCTCCTCGCCTACCTCCTCCGGAATTTGCGGAAGAGAGGAAGGAGCAGCTTTCTTGGCCCGTTTGGAAGGAGGGCCACCCGAAGTCTGCTTCCGCCTTCGAGAGGCAGCCTTTTTTGTCTGTTCGCCCCTCTCGGCCTGCCCCGTAAAAAGAGCCTTGTAGAAGGCAGCCGTGTCGTCGCCCATCTCTGAAAAAAGGAAGAGAAGATCAGTGTAAGTCCAAGATGAAGTTATGAAGGAAAAAATGAGAAAGTAACTTACTCTCGTAAAAAGACTCATAAGTCTCTTTCCCCCGAAGGAGTTTCACGAGCCAGGAGTCCTTCCCCGAAGAAGCCGGTTTCGGCATGTTGAGGTCTGTCACATGCTCCTTTACCACCTTGAGTTCCCGAAGGACCTCTTCGGTCATGAGCCTCCAGTTGATCGGAAAGGGGTAAAGGGCACGAGGAGAGACCTCGGCAGCCCAGTCAGAGACGGCCCGGATGCGCCTGTCGAAGTCCTTAAAGATAGGTGCTACGTCGGCGTCTAGCAGTATCTTCGGGTCAACAACATCCATCTTGAGCCTCCCCTGAGCCCACTTGGTCGGGACGTGCGACCAAGCCTCCGACTTCTTCAGGAAAAAGAATTTTTGTTGCCACCCTCGCCAGCTGTCTTTCGTGGCGAAGGTGAACGTATACTTTTTGCTCCTGGATCCCCGAGGTAGCATAAAGTAGAAGCCACCCTTCGGGACCACGAAGAGCTTGTAGTACTGAAGAAAAACTACAAAGTGAGGTTTTATTTTGAAAACGCCGCACATACAGAGGAACGCGTTGAAATAGCAATACGAGTTCGGTGGGAGTTGGTTAACGGCAATGCCATGGAAGTTGTAGAACGCGCTAACCATCTCCGGGGGAGGATACCGAAGTCCGGCCTTCAGTTGAGCTCGGAAAACGGTGATTTCATCACTTCGGTTGGAGAAAGGAAATTGGTCAGGACGGGGCAACCTCGTCACAGAATAAGAGGGTAAGAAAAACTTTTTCTTCCACTTCTCTAGTTTTGCCGGAGTAGTGCAGCAGGGGTGAGAAAGAAGAGGTTGCCAACTCTCGGGAACAGGCATGATGAAAACGAGTTCGGGAAAAACAAAGAAGAAGCTTTGAAAAAAAAGCAAAAGGACTAAAACCCACCAAAGGTCTTGCCGGAATCTGGATTTCTGGAAGCCGTCGTGAAAAGTGGTCAGAAAAACGCCTGAAAAAGGAGAACCGCCGCAGAAAATCGGGAGAGAATTAGAAGGCAAAAGAAAGCAAAAGCAGAAGAAGAAAGAGGGTTATGACAGGACTGATATATATAGGCCAAGAAGGCCAGGAGAACCGTCGTCATTAGTACCCCTCAGAAGGCGAAGCGTCGCCATAACTGCTAAGAGCGCCTGGAAAGTCGCGCCAGCCGTACTCAATGCATTCTTACCCAATAAAAGTGTGCCATGTGTTGGTCATCGTGCAGCAAACGTGCCACGTGTCATCCATCACGTAGAGCACGCCCTCTGACACCATTTGGTCTAGAGGCGCCGCCCTAGACTGACGTTGCTGGATACAGGACGCGACACATGAGCAGACATATAAAGGCAAAAAAGTAGGTTACCTCGAAGACACCAAAAGACAGCCTGTGACTTCGGGCAGAAGGTTTATCTTCGGTACAAGGTTATCCTATTTTCCCTCGCCACGAGGACACCAAGAGACAGCCTGTGACTTCGGGCAGAAGGTGTATCTTCGGCACAGGGACAGCCCATCTTCTCGCGCCTCAAGGACGCAAAAATGCTGCCCATCACTACAAGCAGAAGAAGGCGTCTTCGGCACAGATATCACAACCACAGGACCCGAAAACCGATGAACCGAAGTTTCTCACTTCGGCTTTTCGGAGGGGGGCCTGTGATAGCCAAAGGCTATTGCCTCCTCGGTAGTAACTCCCTGCCAGAATATTGGCCGAGGAGTCTGACGTCACCCAAGAGAGGATCTTTTCATTGACCTCGGAAGGTACGAAGTCAAACACTATGAGCTCGAGACTTTGGTTAGCTCGTCAGGAATTCCGAAGACAACACCGTCTCCATCGAGGGGCCAAGCTGATCATCTTTGGGTAAGAGAGCCATCTCTCTGAAGTATGGGAGAATCTCCCCGAAGGCAGAGGCCCCGAAGAGGTCTTCCCCGAACAAGAAACACCTGAACAAGGGAATCCCCGAACTATGGGTGTGAGTCCCGAAGAAGGTGTTCATCAAGGGAACTCCCAGAACTATGGGATAAATCCCGAAGGAGGTGCTCGCACCGAAGGACGGATAGAATCCGAAGAGGGTGCACGCACCGAAGGGCGACCTCGCCCAGGGGACCTCGGGAGTACGGTATGAGCATTTAAGGAGCCTCTGACATGTCGCCCACAAGCCCTACACGTCACATCTGAACGGCGAACTGACACGCCGCAGCCCCCAGTCCTGACACGACCTGTCCGGGTCCAGGGCTAAAGGAGGCTGCAAACAGCTGCCTGTCCCCTAGGTCCAAAAGTACAGATCAAATCCGACCGAACACGTGTCATGATCTGAACGGACCAGCTGCTCCTATAAATACTAGAAAATGGGACTGGGCAAAGGATGGGCATTTTCCTCCCTCTGAGAAAACACAAAACAGGCAAGACACTTGATCCCTTAGTGTTCTTCATTCACTTTCACTCAGAAAACTGACTTGGGCGTCGGAGGGTCCTCCCCGGAAAAGCAAACCGGGGACCTCCTAACCTCTTCTTTGAGCTTTTCAGGCACACTCAGCTGGGAAACCAGAGCTCCAGGCGCTCGCCTCCTCAAGAAGTCTCTCCACCTGTCAACATGACAGCAAACGAAGATGTCTTGGGGCATCAAGCTGGAAGCTCAGCTCGCTAAAAATTCGAACCAATCTAATAGCTCGAGGCTCGGTTCGAGACTCATTAAGATTGGCTCAAAAACAAAAAAATCGAGCTTGAGCCCAAATCGTTTGATAAGTGGCTTGGTTCGTTTTCACCCCCACTTACGGCTATTTATACTTTTAAAAAATAATTCTAAATAATTGGATTATATTTTTTAAAAATTTTTAAAATCTATTGAGGTTTAGTAAGAACTTGATTTAGCTTCCATTTGTTTGGAGATCTTTTACTTCTCCCTTAAAATTTAGTGAAAACTTCACTTACTTCTCCTGTTTGGAAATCAGACATTTTAACCTTAGATTTAATTAATTCTTCATTTACCCATTTCATAATACTAAAAACTCAAAAATGTCCTTTTCCTGTCTTTTTCGATGGGCTGAATTGATCATAATACTTTTAGGAGGCAATAACATTTTGTTAAATTAACTAAACATTGTACACAATTCTATATGATACAAATTATTTTTTTCACATCAAGAAAATTTTGTTTGTAAAGCTTAGTATGTATAACACTACTTTATGAAAATTGTATCTCAGTTGTAACATTTGAAATATATTAGCCAGCTACAATATGTAAGTTTGACTAATAAAGTTTTATTGATAATTAAAAAAATAATTTTTATCACATATAATTTTTTACAAATTTTTAGTTAATTTAGTAAAATGTTATTACCTCCTAGGGGTATTATGGCCAATTCAGCCTATAAGAAAAGGGCATTTTCAGTCCTCACTATTGTTGGAAGGGTAAGTGAAATATTAGTTAAATCTTAAGGGGTAAAGTAAATGATGTCCAAACAGGAGGAGATAAGTGAAACTTTAACTAAACCTCAAGAGGTAAAGTGAATGGTTTGTAAACATAAGAAAATAAGCGAAGTTATCACTAAATTTTAGGGGGTTTTTGAAAATTTTCTTATATACATTTGCCTTTGCCAGGCTTGCGCTAGGCGTCGAAGTTGAAAATTAAACACCAAACTTTAAATACGGAGGCCATTGCTCTCTAGCGGTCTCTACCCCTTCAACCAGTCGTAGGCGCAACATTATTATTGCCAAGTTTATGCCGAGCGTTACAGTTGAAAATTAGAGCCAGTGACCCTGTTCCCGGATTTTCATGGGCCTGATGCTAACATCATAGGATTGCCCTATTAGTTGTAAGCTACAACAAATAAGAAAGGAAAGTGTTGGATGAAATTTTATTGTGCACCAATTAAGGGACCTGAAAGAAATAATTTTTCGGGACTAATGTCATATTCTTTTTGGGGATTTCACAGCATGGCAAATGAAAATGGGCATCGAGTTGGGCAGATTCACACCTCCATCTTAACTATTTTTTTTTTAATTCACGCGGTCCACCTGCTCACCTTAGCCTGTCCTTTTTATGATGGGTAAAATTCAAATATAGTCCCTTTATTTTAAGAGTTATCCTAAATTGGTTTCTTACTTTTAAAAGTGCCTCTTAAATTCCCTTACCTCCCTTAACATGTCTTATTTTGATATGTTCCATTAGTTTAGCCCTTATCTTGGATGGAAAATGCTTATGTGGTACTAACTCTGCGACATAACATCCTATGTCATGTAACCGGTATGTAAGAACAATAAATATGAGGTTAAAATTGATAGAAACATAATATTAAAGGCTTAAAATATAATTAACCCATAATACTCTTTATCCCCAACCTTCAATACCTCCGCCATCCAGCCGCCGCCCACCTTCGCCACCAACTTTCCCGCCGGACCTCCCTCCAATCCTTCGCTCTTCCTCCACTTCAACTACCTACGCCATCCAGCCGCCGGCCACCTCCGCCACCAACTTCCACCGGACCTCCGTCCCGCCAGCCCTCCCTCCAACCTGTCGCCCTTCCTCCACCTCCAACCCGCCGGCGAAAACTGCGGAATCGGGGCGATTTCTCCTTTTTAGCTCGTCGCCCCTCCTCCGCCTCTCGATACCCAACTCACCTCTCCTTCCCCACCTCCAACATGCCGGCGAAAACCGAGGAGTTCCGACGAATCGAAACCCTTCTAATCGGAATCGGACCTCCGCGTCCTTCCCTGCTGTTGCGACGGAAGCGGAGCCAATAGGCGGGGACTGGAATGAGGCGGAGAGGAGTGAACGTGGAGGCGGAGGCGGTCGGATTCGTCGACGTTTTTGCAGAGATGGTTTTGGGAAGAAGATGATTGTGGGTCAATCTATACTTTAAACCCTTAAAATTATGCTTTTGTGTCAGTTTTAGCCTACAGTTTATTTTTCTTTCAATATAGTCATTTGTAGGATGCCATGTGGCACTATGGAATGCCACATCAACCTAGGAAGTGCTACATTATCAAATTCTGTTTGAGATAACGAATAAATTGACCGAAGGGACTTGGGTGGGATACGTGTTACGATATAAGGGACTTTAAGAGACATTTTTAGAGATAGAGGACCATATTAAGATAAACGTGAAAGTAAAGGGACTGTGAATGGATTTTACCCTTGTTATGATAGAAAAGATTATCAAATTTTTTGTTTAGATTTAGTTAAATTTATACTTATATTTCTACTGCTTTAAATATTTATATTTATCCGCTAAAAAATTAATTTTATTAATGACCCGTTTGTAGTCAATTGCACGCGCCATGTGCGCAATTGCTACATGGCGTTGCGATGGCCAGGGGGTGCAATCTAAGGGGTATGGCAATGGAACTTTACTATTATGCGCGTCTCGGCGGCAATAGCGAACTAGCTGAAGGTAAAGTTACCATCGCAAGATTGATGGAGGCCATGTCTGCCTCTTTTCCCAGCCTCGATTTTTTTTTTCTTTTCCAATAACACTTTTGGGATAAAATTACTGCTAATAGATATATAAGATAGGCAGAAATTAGGATTTTGGGACAAAATAATAAATAGCCTTAAAACAAAAGAAAAAAAAAATTAAAGGACCGCTGCTGGACTTCTCTCCTTCCCTCATCTCGCCTAGTGTTGTACCCGAGGCTCTGTTTGCTCTCTCTGCAACAGCAAAGCAGCCCACGTGAAAAGGTGTTCTCTCATCCTGCTTGTTTCTTGTTTTTCTCTTTTTCTTATTTAATTGTGACTTTGGTGGCTGGCTTCAATTGACCTGTGCTGTGTCCGTGCGGTGGGATTTCACTTGTAGTCTTTTATTTATTTATTTTTTTAATTTAAGTGCCAGACAAAGTACCTCTTATCGACAGGCTGAATTTAGTTGTATCATGTAGGTGCGTGGGTGGGTTTTGACTTGTAAAAATCTTTAGTTTTTTTTATATTTCTTATTTTAAAAACTCGGGTGCTATGTCGATGAAATAATTGCTAATCTGTTGTAACTAGACTGAGGACACAATGAAATCTTCTTTGTTCGGTTTCTTTGTTCAGTTTACAGTTTTTTCATTAATTTGTTGCATGGTACCCTATTTGTTTTAGGTATAATAACCAGAGGTGGAATAACACAAGCCGAACAACATCAAATAAGCGTTAGTCGAAATGCAACCAAATATTTGAAAATCCCTCCTGAGACTAGGCCGGAGCTTATGAGTCATGTGAAAGACAAAAAGAGTCGACAAGAAAATTATGGCAAACTCTCTGATTTTGAAGAATTTGAGATAGAGAATATTGTGGAGATTAATGGTGAAGATGAGACGGATATTCACAACATGAATGTAGCAAGAAAACAATCAATTGGAAATATGACCGGAAAAATATCTTTAGTTGGAGGCTGTAGCCTAAGCTCTAAAAAATCACGAGCAAATGGATCTATGGATTCTTTTGTCACTCAAAAGCCTGAAGTAGTTATTCAGCCTAGAAAGTATGGGAGATTAAAGCAAAGTAATATTGTTGATGCTTGTTACAAAAAAATAAGGGATGCAAACATTTGATATATTGCTCGATTTTTCTATCAGGTTAGAATTCTGTTTAATTTGGCTCATTTGGACTCTTTCAAGGTTGCTATTGAAGCAATAAGTTAATATGGACCTAGTTTGTAGCCTTCAAGTTACCATGAATTGAGAATTCCCCTATTGAAAAAGGAAATAAAATACATAAATGATTTGCTTAAGAATCATAAGGGAGCATGGCCGAAGCATGGTTGCTCAATAATGTCAGATGCTTGGACTAACTCTAAAAATAGGAGCTTGAGGAATTTCCTAGTAAATTGTCCAAATGGAACAATGTTCATCAAGTTTGTTGATTCCTTTTCTTTCACGCATATTGACGAAATTGGGGAATTGAATATTGTTCCAGTTGTGATCAATAGTGAATTAAATTATGTTTTGGCAGGTAATTTATTTTTTAATAAGTTTTAATTTTTTTCTAGTGTATTTAGTTTTTAAATTTATTTCTTACAATGATTTATTTTGTCAAGTAAATTATTGGAAACTAAGAGGAAGCATTTGTTTTAGACACCATGTACAACACTATGTATTGATCTCATGTTGGAAGATATTGGTAATATTTTTCATGTTGCAAAAACATTGAAGAGAGCAATTAGTATGACACTCATACAAGACTTCTAGACATGATCAGAATCTTCACAAAAAAAATGGAGTTAGTTCGTACTGGAAAGACAAGGTTTGCTATATCGTACCTTACTTTGCAATTCATCCACCAGTAAAGAACGACTTAAGAAAAATGTTTACATTTGAAGATTGGATGCGATCTAAATGCACAAATGAGGGAAAAGGGAAAAGAATTCCATAAATAGTCATAATGTCTTCTTTTTGGAATAATGTGGTCTATATTCTAAAGGCTAAAGTCCCCTTGTTCATGTACTTTAACTTATTGATGGAGAGCAAAATTCAGCAATGGGGTATATATGCAAGGTTATGAATAGAGCTAAAAAAGCTAATATGGGGGATTTTGAGGGAAATAAGAGCAAGTACAAAGACATCTTCAAGCTAATTGGCAGGCAGTGGGAAATTCAACTTTGCTGCCCATTACATGCAGTTGGTCACTTTTTAAACCTAACTTATTTCTATGACAACCAAAGCTTAGAGTTTGAAAATCAACCTATGACTAGTTTTTTTAATTGTATGGCTCGATTAGTTCCAAGTTTTGCTGATGAAGGCAAAATTTCAGAAGAGTTGCACATCTACAAAAATGTAGAAGTCTTTTTGGCATATCTATAACTATAAGAAGAATGAAGTCCAAATCTCCAGGTAAGTTGTCCAAAATTTTTTTATTTCTAACATTTCCATATTTAGTGTGTTAATTCATATTATAATTATTTAATATTTTGGTAACTAGTTGAATGATGGAGTTTGTATGGAAGCTCAACTCTAACTTTGCAACAATTTGCAATTAAGGTTTTGAGTTTAACTTGTAGTTCATGTGATTGTGAGAGAAATCAGAGTGTATTCCAACAAGTAAGTTTAAGTTAATTTAAGAAGATTCATGTTTTCATATATCCCCCTTGCATCTTAATTTATTTTATTTATTTAAGTTTTTTTTTACTTTGTGGATTTATACAAAGAGAAGAAACAAACTTCAGCTAAAAACACTCAATGATTTAGTGTTTTTTAGGTACAATCAGAAGCTTAAGGCATGCCATGATTGGAGGAATATTGTTGGCCAATTTGTTTGACAATATAGATGATTGTTGTGAATGATTGACTGGAAAAATTGGGGCTTCATTCATGAATGCAGAAGATGAATCTGTTTTTGGTGATGATGAATTGAATTGAGATGATGTGGCACATGCAAGTGCTAGCATTGAGTCGAGAAGATATACAAGGAAAAACTCAAACTTAAAATTTACATCCTCTTCATGGTTGAGTTTTGAACAATAGGAAGCTGGATCAGATGAGTCAGTAGAAGATGTTTGCGGTTGAGAATTTTGGGAGGAACTTGAAAGTGATGAAAATTTATAAGAAGAGGATAAGACTTAATAGGAGAGGGACTTTGATTAAAAGTAATAGTTTTTGGTTGAGAGAATAAGGCTACAGCATTTTAGCTTATTCTAGAAACATTTAGTTCTTCTAGTTCTTATTTGCTTCTCTTTGTTTGTGTTATGTTCTTGTTGCATATTCATAGTCTAGTAATTGTTATGGAATACTAAATAATAGGATTTAGGTTTATATTTAAATTTAGTTTTTTAACCTAATATTATATGTTACGTACTATTTAAAAAAACTTTTGTGCTTTACTTCTCTTGGGCGTGCAATTTTTGTGCAATGCACTTCATGGTGATGGGAGGCTTTAGTGCTTCAGTGGACAATTCGCCTTTGACTACCTTGTAATGACCATTAAGATAAAAAAAACTTTTTTTTACTTTCCTAACCTTTTTTTTTTGCTCGACAACTTTGCCCCCAATCCCAAATTTATCCTTTTTCCTTATAACCCATCACCATTTGTTCAATGGTTTTGCCAGAGAGACTTCTTGGATAGCCACTTCTCCTCCTATCCCAACTTGGGTCCAAGATCGACGAAGTTGAGAATCACCCACCTGATAAGCCCATCTCGAATTGCTTTCCTCGTCCACTCAACCCTATCCCTCCTGACCTTTACCATACCCAAATTACTGTCCTAAACTGAATTGACTGTGAAATGGCTATCAAGCTATTGCTTCCTTTCCATAGCCATTGCTATCAATTGGGTTCCACTGGCAAAGCTTTACCGCTGACTCCAGAGACCAAACCCTCAATAGAACAACCAACGCAATGGGTAGATGTGGAGAATGAACCTCACGTTGCAACTAGCTCCTTGACATCGAATGATAAAGATGTCCCAGAGGTTGCTCTCGAAATCTTATGAATTAAAAAAAAAATAGTACATCTTAACCAATTGAAGCGAAAATGGGCTCCAATGGACACCAACGAGGACGGTGACCACTCTTCAGAGGCAGCTGTCACTGTGATTCAGCTCTTTGGCCAATTGAAGTGAAAACGGGCTCTGGTGAACATCAACGAGGACAACGATTACTCTTTGGAGGCCATGGATATTCAACTCTTCAATCACGAAAAAGCGATTGGAAAGACTCGACAAAGAACAGGGGAGGATGGGTTTGAGGAAAAATGAAGAAGTTTGGGCTTAGGGCTCATATGATGGATTTGTCATCCACTAGGATCTGGTAAGCTTTAAATGTTGAAAGAGCTTGGGTTTCTATGGTTGACTAAGGATTTGTATATTGTAGTTCATTAGATTCAGAAGTTTAAGGCAAAGTTATTGAGTGAAATAGGTTAAGAGAGTAAAACAAAGTGTTTCCTTTTTTTTTTTTCTTAACAATTATTAATGGAGTTAACTTTCAAGGAGGTAATTGCAGATTCTTTGAAATAATTGGGACATAACAATCGATTTGATCAAACCTCAGGCGGAGTTTTGGTAATTTTCCATTTTTTTCATAAGACTTGTCATCATTGAAGGTAGGTTCACACTCTCAGCTCCTCTACAAAGCACCGATGACCTACCTTAACCCTTCACTAGCCATCGTTTACGCTAGATTCACCGCCCCTATAACAACATTAACTAGTGTGGTACTCATTCAATTATCCCTCCCAACCTCTAGCTTCATTGGCGTACCTTAACCTCGAATTTAGATTGTCCACACAAAATCCACCTTCGCCGATGACCCGATTCGTCCATAGCTGTAGCCCTTTACTCACAAAAATCCCGACTTGATCAGACATTAATGCACCTTCATTAATCTAACTTAAATCAAAAGAACTGCCTCTAAATTGCCAAATGCTACCAAAAGGCTGAAGTTTGAGATTCCACGAATTAGGAAGTGGAAATTCAAGAGTTTAGGAAATAAAATTTTGTTCTTTTAAAACTAGGAAAGTGATTTAAAATATTTTTTTAATTTTGGTTCATGCTAGTTTTTTTTTTTCAATTCAATTTTTTTATGGTGTATAAGACTAAAAAAAGTAAACTTAACTATAAAAATGCTAATTTTTGCCTCTAAATTTTTAAAACTAACTTTTGGCAATGTAGAGGTATAATCCAAAAATGATACACCATCGTCCTTTATTATTTTGCCAAGACAAACAAATTCCAAAGAGAATTAGAAATCTATGAGAATGGAACTCATATATCTTCAATTTAAATGCAATAAATACATTGACAACTATGAATTAGTTATTAAGCTTTTTTATCTATTAGGAATTTTTAATAATTACATTTAAGTTATTTACTACGTGAATCCTTAATTGATCATGGATAATTTAGTATTTGTAAACTTTGCCTACCTAAGAATACTACTGAAAATTAAGCACCAAACTTTTTTTTTTATAATTAGAATCAAGGGAGAGACTAAAGAAATCAAATGAAGCATTACAAAAAATGCACTCATTTCTTCATAGTCAGATAGTCCAAACGGTAGAGACTAAGAAGGTTATCCATTCAAAGGACCACATTGTGACGACCCATATCACATGAGCTATCTTTAGTGAAAAAGATATGCATTAGGCGCTTACATTCTTGAACTTCTGTTTACATATTTATATAAGACTTCATACATTTCTCTCATATGCGATATAGGGGTGTTACAAACTCCTTCTTATATACCCAATGTCCTCATTAAGATCATTCAGATTACTTGGCCCACCAAGCCAATAACCTTTCTGTGACAGCTCTCCTAGTCAACTAATCAAGTAAGTGTTTATTTACTTTGATTAAGTGGTTATGAAATTAAGTACCTCAATTAACGCCTTGTTACGCAAGTAACATAAGCTTATTTGAGTTAAGTGAGTTCCTAAGTGTGATTTGGCATAGTTAAGTCAAGACCATTAATTGTTCTAGCTTTTAGAATAATCCTAGTAAGTTTTGACAACTTGTGGCACTAAGTGTTCTTTTTGAGCCATTTAGAACTTAAGTGGCTAAAGTGTTCAAGAAAATTAAGTTTGGGAAGCTTTTTAGTACCTTTTTAAAACAAAGAAAAGTGAGTTTGGAGTGTGAGTTGGTGAGCTATTTGAAACAAATGAAAGTATGAGGGCTTAAGTGCAAGGGAGAGAAAAGTTGCTTAATAAGCTTATAAGTTAAGTTTCTTCTTCTCTTCTTCATACTTAGCCATTTCTTTCATCACCAAAAATTCGTGGCTCCATCTCCTCTCCCAAATTCCAAGCTCAAACTACCATTTTCTTGCAAGATTCCATTGAATTAAGGGTGCCCAAGGTGTTAGGAAAGATCACCAAGCTTTGTTTGAGGTGTTCTTGCTTCATTTGATCTTTGGAAGCTTGTTTTGGATCCAATTTCGTAGGTAAGCTTCTTGAGATCATTTGGTGTGTTTATAGGTTGTTTCTAGAGCTAGAAATGGTCTTGGTTTGATTGGTTTGGGTGCCAAATTTCGTTGGTTTTAGGCTTGGAACTCAAGGAAGCTCAATTGAGCTTAGGAGGCTTTGTTGCATTGCTTGCTTTGTGGCTAAAATTGAGGTAAGGGTTCAAGTAATTAAGCTCCAATAATGCATGGTTTTGTAGTTTTGTGTGTTGGGATGAATTAGAAACAAGACCCATTAAGTTTGGATTAGAAATGAGAGAGTTTGAGTAGCTTGTGTACAAGAGCGACGCTGTCGCATAAACCCAGAAAAATTGAGTTGGCGACGCGTCGCCAATTCGTCCGTGAATTGGCGCCGCGGCGCCAAGAAGCGAAATTGTGCACAGAGCGTTTGTTCGGCGGCGCCGCGTCGCCAAAAGCATTTGCTCTTTGGCGCCGCGTCGCCAAATGCAATTTTGGCCTCGATTTCCGGCCATCCTAAGATTAACTTAGACTCTCGGTTTCTATCCCTAGGCTATTCTAAGACGTTCCATAGCCTCGGTTGGGTCTAGAATTCGTTCCTAAGGCGGGAATTGTGCGTTATTTGGAAGGTAGTCAAGTTGTGTGGTTAAGTGTAAAAGAAATGTGACTTGGTGGCTAAGTAACTCATAGTATTTAAGCTTTTAAATGGAAATTAAGGAGATTAAGTGGGTTTTTAGACTCTTTATTGGCCGTATAGAGTATCAATTACATATGGTCAATAGAGAGAAAAACCTAAGTCGATCCCAACCAAGCCATTTGGTTTGGTAAGTGAGCCACTAGTAGTATTTTGAGTTAAACCTTGAGGGTTTGACTAGTTAAACCACATAGTAAGACTACCCTGTACAATAAATTAAGGGTAAAGGCGGGTAAGTTTGAGATAGGTGACGACCTACTCTAGAACCCGTAGATGGGACTTAATTGAGGTAAAGTGTCCGGGATACGAGGGCCAGTATCTCAAGTACCTCAGCCGTTTGAGCTCACGGCAAGAATTAAGGTACTTAAGTGCAGAAAGTCCCAAGTGCATGTGTTGTGTGCATTTCATACCATACATCCATACATTGCATTTTTGGCATTTTGTTGATTGTTTGTTGTTTGAATTGCATATTTGTTGCATATTTCTTTGCAGGTATTTAAGAAGGGAATCCTTACTGAGTACTTTTAAGTACTCATTCCCTTAGTTTTATTGTGCAGGATCTAATCCCGGGCCTAATCACTGAGGTGATAGTCGAGGCCTAAGCTTTCTGTTTTGCAGGTATTTTATTGAGAATCCTAGTGATTCTAGTTTCTTGCAGTATAAGTTATGTGCTAACCAAGTTGTGCCTTTACAGTGTAGAGGCTAAGAGTACACAAGAACAAGGTCTAGTGAAGGGCTACACTTGGAGCTTGGCTTAGCTCAAGGTGGGCTCAAGTAAATGATCTTAGTAGTTAGTAGTAATTTTGTCTCTTGTACATAGTACTTTGTGTACTAAGTAAGTTGCCTCTATTGGGATACATTAGGATGTAAATCCATCTTGTTACTTTTGGGTGCATGCTAGAGTTGTAATGTATGCACAAAACTGTTACTTGTAGTTAAAGCAACTAGTATTTCAATGACTTGGTACGTTTTCAGTATGTTTTAATGAAATGCTCGAGCAATGTTTTAATTCAAGACTTTAAAATTTCGGTTGCATTGCCAAGTCAGAAGCATGCATAACTTAATCTGAGTAGGCTAAGTAACTAGTTGCATATAAATTGTTTTAATTTATATTGACGAGTAATAGTTAGCCAATTGTAACTAGTGGGATTCATTATCCCTAAGAGCCTACAAGATTAGGGGCACTGGGGCCCCGTTCCGTCACAGAAATTTGGTATCAGAGCGGGTTAATGTTCCTAGTAGAGGCAATAAGTGAACTAAGATCAAAGTGTTCTTGTGTTAAGTGTGGTTAGTACTGCTTATAAGTTGCTCTGGGTATGGTCTTCTGGCTGTGGTTGCAGGTATGGTGAATACACGGGCTGGTACTACTGCTGAGGCTCAGGGTTCTGGTGCAGGGACTAGTGATCCCGGTGGATCAGATATGAGGGAGGTGGTTTCCTTGTTGAGGAGACTTAATGAGTCGATGGACCGGATGCTACATGGCATGACCATTTTGCTTGAAGAGCGTGCTCAACCTCCAGTACAGGGGGAGACCTTGGAGGACCCTAATGGGGTAAGGGCCGAAGTGCACCAAGGCCCAACGGTGCACCAAGGTCAGGGGAGAAATCCCCCGCCCCAGGGGCAAGTGCAAGGTCAGGAACCATTTAATGAGCATGTTCAAGTGGAGTCCAGTGAGGACAGTGAAGAGGAAGATGAGGAGGACATCCATCCAAGGAGGAGACGGAGGAGATCCGTCATTCCAGACCATATGGGGCTTGTTTCCTTATGCCGGGACATTAATACTCCCAAGTTCAATGGCATAGGAGATCCCGATATGGCTGAAGGGTGGTTGTACCAGATTAATGAGATCTTCAAGAACATGAAGTTGGATGACAAAGTAAAGATGGATTTAGTACCTTTCTTTTTAGAGGGCAAGGCGTCATTATGGTGGAAGGATGTCATGGAAAGGCTTGATGCTTATAATGAAGGGAGGATCGGGCAAAGGCCTAAGGAGCTTGATTGGATTGAATTCGAGAAGGAGTTTCGAAATGAATTCAATAGTGAGGCTGCCCAGGATCAAAAGCGGATTGAGTTTGATGAACTAATCCAGGGAAGGCTAACAGTTCATGAGTATGAAAGGAAGTTTAGTTCTCTTTTTCGGTATGCACCTCATTTGGCCGGGAAAGATGAACTAAAAGCAAAGAAGTTCATTCGTGGACTTAAGGTGGAGTTGAGGAGTTTTCTGACAGTGATAGGAGTTCGGACCTATCATGAGGCTGTCCAAAAAGCCCTAGTGTTGGAAAGGGAGTTGATGGAAGCAAAACCCAAGGAAAAGGCCGTTGAGCCAAGGGTTCCGGTACATTCAAGGTTAATGGATAAAAGGCCTAGTGTGGGAGGTGATCAAGGACCTTCCAAGAAAATCAAGAAAGCTGCAAAAGGCCGTTGTCCTAAGTGTCAGAGATTTCATGGTAACAAACCTTGTACTCTTGGAATCGATCTCTGCAATTACTGCCGTCAGCCAGGACATTGGGCTAAGGAGTGCCCAAGGCTTAGGCAAGACCAAGGTCAAGGACGACCGGGAGCCTCAGGAGTCGGTAGTGCTGGTAGTACTTTTGTCAGAGTTCCTCCTGTGCCACCACGAGTTTTGCACTGGCAAGCCAGGTATCCAGAGAGCCTACAGCTGTGCAAGGTAACTTTAATGTTCAGGATAGTAGTATTAGAATTCTGTTTGATACTGGTGCTACTATTTCTGTCATTACTCTAAGCATGGTTGTTAAGTTTGGTTTGCATAGAACTGTGCTTGATGAAATGATGTTCATTAAGTCAGTGGGGAGTAACCTTGTGTTTACCAATGAAATGGTGGTGGGATATCCTTTGGAATTAGGAGGTAGTAAATTTTTAAGTGACCTTTGGGTCTTGGCCTCAATTCCTTATGATATTGTCCTTGGAATGGATTGGTTAAGTAAGTTTAAGGCCCAGATTGACTGTGCGGGTTGCAAGGTCACTCTTGAGGATGCCTCAGGGGTAAGTATAACTTGCACAGGCGGTTTGGCAAGTAGTGTAAAGAGTTTGCACCTCAGGTTATTGGAGTCCATTCCCGTTCCGAGTGAGTTGATCGCTTGCTTGTTGAACGGAGTGGCAGTCGAGGAGCAACTCAAGGAAATTCAAGTGGCCAATCTATTTCCAGAAGTTTTTCCTGTAGACCTCCCAGGGTTACCTCCAAGAAGGGAGATTGAATTCTCCATACATTTACAGCCTGGGGCAGAACCAATTTCCATACCCCCTTATAGAATGTCAGCACCTGAAATGGATGAGCTGAAAAAGCAATTAGAAGAGTTGCTTGAGAAAGGCTTTATTAGGCCAAGTATTTCCCCGTGGGGTGCTCCAGTGTTGTTTGTAAAGAAAAAGGATGGAACCTTAAGGTTGTGTATAGACTATAGAAAACTGAATGCAGTAACGGTAAAGAATAAGTACCCATTGCCCAGAATTGATGATCTATTTGATAGATTAAGAGGGGCGAAGGTCTTTTCGAAAATAGACCTAAGGTCTGGATATTTCCAGATAAGAGTTAGGGATGAGGATATCCCGAAGACTGCATTCAGGACTAGGTATGGGCATTATGAGTATACTGTTATGCCGTTTGGAGTGACTAATGCTCCGGCAGTTTTCATGGATATCATGAATCGGATTTTTAGGCCCTACCTAGATCAGTTTGTTGAGGTGTTTATTGATGATATTTTGGTGTATTCCCCGACTCCCCACGAGCATGAAAAACATTTAGAGATAGTTTTGCAAGTACTCAAGAGTAATCAGTTTTATGCCAAACTATCTAAGTGCCAGTTCTGGGCAAGTGAAATTCCTTTCCTTGGACATATTATAAATGCTCAAGGATTAAGTGTGGACCCAGAAAAGGTAAAGGCTGTGGTGGAGTGGAAACGCCCAACAACTGTAACTGAAGTTAGGAGTTTCTTGGGTTTGGCAGGCTATTATCGAAGGTTTATTGAAAAATTTTCTATAATAGCTTCGTCATTGACCGCCTTGACAAAGAAGGCACATAAGTTTGTTTGGACTCCTAAGTGTGAGGAGAGTTTCCAGGAGCTTAAGGAAAGGTTAATTTCTGCTCCCATTTTAATCCTACCAGATCCGCATGAGACTTTTGTAGTTTATACCGATGCATCTGGGACAGGATTAGGATGTGTGTTGATGCAGGATAAGCAAGTGATTGCATATGGGTCTAGGCAGTTAAGGCCTAACGAGTTGAATTACCCAGTGCATGATCTTGAGTTAGCAGCAGTTGTGTTTGCTTTAAAGCTCTGGAGACATTACCTTATGGGAAGGTCCTTTAAGATCTTTACAGACCATAAAAGTCTGAAGTACTTATTTACCCAAAAGGATCTTAACATGAGGCAGAGAAGATGGGTCGAGTATATCAAGGATTATGATTGCTTGATAGACTATTGTTCAGGTAAAGGCAACGTGGTTGCTGATGCCTTGAGCCGTAAGTATTCTGGGGTAATTCTCTCCAAGGATCAAGTAACACAAACCTCAAAAGATCCTAGTGCAGAGCAATTCACAGTTTTATATGAATTGTGGAGAGAATGGGAAATGGCTCAAGTCATGGTCCTTGAAATTCAGTCAGCATGGCTGACTAGAGTTAAGCAAGCTCAAGAGAATGATTCGAGCTTGAAAAGAATTTCTGGGGAGGAAAAGCATGGTACTGTACTGAAAGAATTCCAGTACAAGGATGGGTTGCTTTATTTTGGTGACCGGCTCTATGTGCCAAGTGAATTAAGGCAACAAGTGTTGCAGGAGGCACATACGAGTAAGTTTAATGTTCACCCTGGTGTGAATAAGATGTACCATGACCTTAGGACTCATTTTTGGTGGCCAAAGTTTAAGAGAGACATGTATGAATATGTGTCTAAGTGCCTCACCTGTCAAATGGTGAAGGCAGAGCACCAAAGGCCATCAGGAATGTTGCAAAGTTTACCACTCCCAGAAAGGAAATGGGGATCCATCACCATGGACTTCTGTGTTGGGTTGCCAAACACAAGAAGTCAGCATGATTCCATTTGGGTGGTGGTGGATAGGTTAACAAAATCTGCACATTTTATCCCCATTAAAATCACTTATACCATGGGGAAATTAGCCTAGTTGTATATCCGAGAAGTAGTAAGACTTCATGGTATTCCTGATCAGATTGTATCTGATAGAGATCCCCGTTTTGTTTCAAGGTTTTGGAGTGCCTTTCAAAAGGCTATGGGTTCCGCTGTGAACCTAAGTACTGCATATCACCCTCAGACTGACGGGCAGACTGAGTGGGTGATCCAAACCTTGGAAGATATGTTACGAAGTTGTGTGATGGACTTCAAAGGGGATTGGGACCAACATCTGCCTTTGATTGAATTTGCTTATAATAATAGCTATCAAGAAGCTATTAAGATGGCGCCCTACGAGGCTTTGTATGGGCGTAAGTGTGTGACCCCTCATTGTTGGGCAGATAAAGCTGATGAAATAGTTGTTGGTCCAGAAATCATTGCCGAGACCACGGCAAAGATTAAGTTGATCCAAGCAAGGATCAAAGCTGCCTCAGACCGGCAAGCTAAGTACGCCAATGTGCGAAGAAAAGATTTAGAGTTTGAGGTAGGAGACCGAGTACTCCTTAAAGTCTCACCTATGAAAGGTGTGGCTAGGTTTGGTCAAAGGGGTAAGCTGGCACCAAGGTTTATTGGTCCTTTTGAAATTCTCGAAAGGGTAGGAAAAGTGGCTTATCGGTTGGCTTTACCGCCAAGTTTAGCCCATGTTCATAATGTGTTTCATGTGAGTTCCTTAAGGAAGTGCATTGTGAACCCTGGGCAAGTGTTAACCCCGCCCACTATTCCCTTGAAAGATGACCTAAGTTATGAGGAACATCCTATCAAGTTTCTTGACCGTCAAGTCCGGAAACTAAGGACCAAACGGATCCCAATGGTCAAGGTACTATGGTCTAACCATGGGGAGGAAGAGGCCACTTGGGAGACCGAGCAGGATATGCTAAGGCAATATCCAAGTTTGTATGCTCAATTAAGTCAGAATTTGGAGGACCAAATTTCTGAAGGAGGGGAGGATGTGACAGCTCTCCTAGTCAACTAATCAAGTAACTGTTTATTTACTTTGATTAAGTGGTTATGAAATTAAGTACCTCAATTAACGCCTTGTTAAGCAAGTAACATAAGCTTATTTGAGTTAAGTGAGTTCCTAAGTGTGATTTGGCATAGTTAAGTCAAGACCATTAGTTGTTCTAGCTTTTAGAATCATCCTAGTAAGTTTTGACAACTTGTGGCACTAAGTGTTCTTTTTGAGCCATTTAGAACTTAAGTGGCTAAAGTGTTCAAGAAAATTAAGTTTGGGAAGCTTTTTAGTACCTTTTTAAAACAAAGAAAAGTGAGTTTGGAGTGTGAGTTGGTGAGCTATTTGAAACAAATGAAAGTATGAGGGCTTAAGTGCAAGGGAGAGAAAAGTTGCTTAATAAGCTTATAAGTTAAGTTTCTTCTTCTCTTCTTCATACTTAGCCATTTCTTTCATCACCAAAAATTCGTGGCTCCATCTCCTCTCCCAAATTCCAAGCTCAAACTACCATTTTCTTGCAAGATTCCATTGAATTAAGGGTGCCCAAGGTGTTAGGAAAGATCACCAAGCTTTGTTTGAGGTGTTCTTGCTTCATTTGATCTTTGGAAGCTTGTTTTGGATCCAATTTCGTAGGTAAGCTTCTTGAGATCATTTGGTGTGTTTATAGGTTGTTTCTAGAGCTAGAAATGGTCTTGGTTTGATTGGTTTGGGTGCCAAATTTCGTTGGTTTTAGGCTTGGAACTCAAGGAAGCTCAATTGAGCTTAGGAGGCTTTGTTGCATTGCTTGCTTTGTGGCTAAAATTGAGGTAAGGGTTCAAGTAATTAAGCTCCAATAATGCATGGTTTTGTAGTTTTGTGTGTTGGGATGAATTAGAAACAAGACCCATTAAGTTTGGATTAGAAATGAGAGAGTTTGAGTAGCTTGTGTACAAGAGCGACGCTGTCGCATAAACCCAGAAAAATTGAGTTGGCGACGCGTCGCCAATTCGTCCGTGAATTGGCGCCGCGGCGCCAAGAAGCGAAATTGTGCACAGAGCGTTTGTTCGGCGGCGCCGCGTCGCCAAAAGCATTTGCTCTTTGGCGCCGCGTCGCCAAATGCAATTTTGGCCTCGATTTCCGGCCATCCTAAGATTAACTTAGACTCTCGGTTTCTATCCCTAGGCTATTCTAAGACGTTCCATAGCCTCGGTTGGGTCTAGAATTCGTTCCTAAGGCGGGAATTGTGCGTTATTTGGAAGGTAGTCAAGTTGTGTGGTTAAGTGTAAAAGAAATGTGACTTGGTGGCTAAGTAACTCATAGTATTTAAGCTTTTAAATGGAAATTAAGGAGATTAAGTGGGTTTTTAGACTCTTTATTGGCCGTATAGAGTATCAATTACATATGGTCAATAGAGAGAAAAACCTAAGTCGATCCCAACCAAGCCATTTGGTTTGGTAAGTGAGCCACTAGTAGTATTTTGAGTTAAACCTTGAGGGTTTGACTAGTTAAACCACATAGTAAGACTACCCTGTACAATAAATTAAGGGTAAAGGCGGGTAAGTTTGAGATAGGTGACGACCTACTCTAGAACCCGTAGATGGGACTTAATTGAGGTAAAGTGTCCGGGATACGAGGGCCAGTATCTCAAGTACCTCAGCCGTTTGAGCTCATGGCAAGAATTAAGGCACTTAAGTGCAGAAAGTCCCAAGTGCATGTGTTGTGTGCATTTCATACCATACATCCATACATTGCATTTTTGGCATTTTGTTGATTGTTTGTTGTTTGAATTGCATATTTGTTGCATATTTCTTTGCAGGTATTTAAGAAGGGAATCCTTACTGAGTACTTTTAAGTACTCATTCCCTTAGTTTTATTGTGCAGGATCTAATCCCGGGCCTAATCACTGAGGTGATAGTCGAGGCCTAAGCTTTCTGTTTTGCAGGTATTTTATTGAGAATCCTAGTGATTCTAGTTTCTTGCAGTATAAGTTATGTGCTAACCAAGTTGTGCCTTTACAGTGTAGAGGCTAAGAGTACACAAGAACAAGGTCTAGTGAAGGGCTACACTTGGAGCTTGGCTTAGCTCAAGGTGGGCTCAAGTAAATGATCTTAGTAGTTAGTAGTAATTTTGTCTCTTGTACATAGTACTTTGTGTACTAAGTAAGTTGCCTCTATTGGGATACATTAGGATGTAAATCCATCTTGTTACTTTTGGGTGCATGCTAGAGTTGTAATGTATGCACAAAACTGTTACTTGTAGTTAAAGCAACTAGTATTTCAATGACTTGGTACGTTTTCAGTATGTTTTAATGAAATGCTCGAGCAATGTTTTAATTCAAGACTTTAAAATTTCGGTTGCATTGCCAAGTCAGAAGCATGCATAACTTAATCTGAGTAGGCTAAGTAACTAGTTGCATATAAATTGTTTTAATTTATATTGACGAGTAATAGTTAGCCAATTGTAACTAATGGGATTCATTATCCCTAAGAGCCTACAAGATTAGGGGCACTGGGGCGCCGTTCCGTCACACTTTCTATTTAGATTACTTGAACCTTGGCCAAATAACCCAGAATGCCATATCATTACAGTCCCAATTTAGACCATCTATGATGACCCAAGTCCAGAATCGGTCAACAAAACACCCATTCACATCATATGGGCTATTTTTTATGAAAAGAAATATATGCTAGGTGCTTATGTTATAAAACTTTATTCTATTTATTCATATAAGACTTCTCACATTTCTCCATATGGGATATGGGGGTGTGACAACATACTATAAGAAGCTAGGAAATAGGACAACCTTGCTTGAAAAGAGATAAAGCTATCTAAGGGTGGATGGATGCAAAAGTTACCCTAAACTTTAGCAAATCTAAAGCATTCCCATAATAGATGAAGTGCTATATCTACTTCTATAATACATTGATGACAAATGTTAATCTGAATGCCTTTATGGGTAGCAACATTACTACCTACTCGAAGAGTACTAAGCAGACACTTCCATATAAAAACCTTAAATTTTTTAATGAGTTGTAAACCCCATACTATATTCATGACTTTAGAAAAACCCTGGTTATGAAGATACCCTACCAAACCTCCTGTCGGGTAAAATAAATGAGTTGCCTTTGGACGTTAGCAATGAATAGCCATGCTTTTTGTTGTATAAGAACCTTTAGGGACCCCTTTCTAGACAACCAAATAACTTTTTTTAACTGAAACTAGGGAGAAATTGTCAATATCTGTATGACAATATTTTCCTGAAACCTAAATATGAGCATGTTACACCTTTTCCATTAGGAATGCCAAACTCTGCTACTTGAAATCTACCAATTAGGCTGCGATAAGGGAGAATATAGAGTAATTGATTAGTGGTTATTCCTGGTATCCATCGATCCTCCTAAACCCAAATAGAAGTACTAGATCCAATCTTGCACTGGTGGAACTCCTTAAAATTTCCACTACCGTAAAGCAAAGTTTTCCAGACTTGAAAGGCTAAATTAGAAGCATTTGTCGACCAAACTGAATGGTTAAACCTATACTTTGCTATAAGAAACTTATAGACCAACCTATTTGGATCTCCTAAAAAAATCATTCAAAAGGTTTTACCCAGCAACATTTGGTTAAACAAATGAAAGTCTTTTATGTCCAAACCATTAAGACTCTTCGGCAATATCAGTAAATCCTTTTGTTTTAGATGAACTCCTTTTTATCCCTAGATCTTGACTACCAAAATCGAATATTCTTTGAGATTAAATCCTATAAAGCAATCAGGACTTTGAATATAGACATAACATAAACAGGGATTGAAGTTAATGTTGATTAAATCAGAATAAGCCTTTTAGTGTTATTGAACAATTTCCATTTCCAATTATCCAAATTAGATCAAACCTTATTTACCAGGAAATGGAAGGTAACATTTTTAGTGAGATCCTAACATAGAGGAGCACCCAATAATGAAGAATACCATTGTTGATATTAAAAGGGAGGACATCACAAAACTCATGCTGTTAAGCCACTAGAACATTTTTGCTGAATATCTATTTTGATTTCCTAAAGTTAACTTCTTGACTTGTTGCCTTTGAATATAAATCTAAATTATTATAAAGGATTTGAATTGAGTCCTGAGAAGGCTAAAAGAAAGTGAGATAGTTGTCAGCAAAAAAGGATGGTTGATAACATGGCCATTATGACTAGCCCTAAGACCCATAAGAGACCTAAATCTTTGAAGTTGAGATAGGTAACTAGTGAATGGCTTTGAACATAAAATGAACAAATAGGGATAGAGGATCATCTTGATGAATTCCAATCCCTAGGGAAAACCATTATGTCATGGAGCCATTAACTAAAATTGAATAAGAGACTATAGAGACACATTGGTTAATAAGGTGGATTCATTTTTGAAAAGTTCATAACTGCCATAACTTTTTTAATAAAACACCATTAGAAGATATCATATGCTTTGTGAATATCTAGTTTGAGTGCCACTTTATGATCTCAAGGTCCACTTTACAAACACGTGTTCTTGATAGCATGGAGGATTTCATGGGCAATTATAATATTATCCTCAAAAGCATTTTTATACTCTAACACCAGGCTAGGTAGAATTGGCTTGAGTTTGTTGACCAAAGTTTTAGTAATAACTTTGTAGAGGGTATTACAAAGACTAATCGGTATGTAGTCCTCAACTATCTAAGCATCCCAGAGTTTAAAGATAAGAGTGATAAAAGTACAATTAATCTGGCGGAGAAGAATGTGCCCATTAAGGAAAGCCGGAGTCACCTTGATAATCGAAGCATCCATTATATGCCATTATTCCTTAAATTCTATAGGAGGAATACTACCCGGGCTTAAAGATTTCAAATTCTTCTACTCAAAAGCTGGACGCTTTATTTTTTTTTTGAGAAAAATGAGCAAAAAGGTACTTACATTGATAAGCTGATAATTTTCTTTTGATGACTGAATAAACAACATTTTGAGCATCCTCTCGAGGAACCAGTGGATTTCCAAAAAAAATTGGCACAGTAAGATCTAATATGTTTTCTAATTTCATCATTAGAATAAATCCATAAATCTTCTTCAAGTTAATGGCTAAGATTCTAGTCATAAAGCACCCATTCCTGGTTGTCCTATGGAAGAATTAAGTGTTTTTATCCCTTAAGGCTAACCAGGAGATTTAGGATTCAGAGCCCACATATATTCCTTGTCAGCAAGAAGAAAGATAAGTTAGTTTTTTAGAGCAGAAATTTGGGTGTGATTCTCTAAGATATTTAGCCATTTTTTCTTTTGTAAAAGCTATTGTTCTTTGAGTTAATTCTAAGCTAGAAACATCACACTGATGTTTTATTCTACTAACCCAGTAAATGAACCATTTTGGGAACATTTATTGGTAGCCTGGAACGTCTTAGCTGCTTTTAATGGGGAAGACCACATATACTTGATAATCTCTTTACATTTATGATATCTTAACCAAAACAATTGAAAACACAGAGGTTGGTGATAAAACACAACAGACAGAGATGTGTCCATCAACAACAGAGCGTGGTCTGAGTGCTGGATGGCCAGATTAATAACTTTAACTAAAGGGATAAAAAAAGTCATCCCTAATTTAGAAGACTTTATCAAGCACTTCAAATACAGCCTCTTCCGATATTGAAAATTAGACCAGGTTTATGTAGGTCTATTAATCGGAACTCTAATTAGATGCAACTTGTCCATAAAATATTGCAACCATTCAGCTTTTAGGATTAAATGGGCATCTTTTCCAAAGAAGACTGAACCTAATTAAAGTCACATATTAAAGCCAACAGCCCCTTATATTGTTGAAGAATAGACAACATATTCACCAATATGATCCAGCGGATTTGAATGGCTGGATGCTCATATGCACACCTGAGGTACCATACTAATTTATTAACTTCCATTACTTGAAAAAAGACTAGTACAAGGTCCTTGTAAAGTATAGAAAATGGATTTCAGCTATCCACCATAGCCAAAGACCTCCGCTACGTGCCATTGCATCCACAAAGAGAAACCTATTGAACCTTGAAGGAAACAACTTACTAGTAACCAAGCTTCCATTCAACTTTGTTTCCATTAGATACAAGATATTACGCCAATTATTCCTTATTAAATTTCTAAGATGGTTAACTACTGTGGGATGACTTAGGCCATGACAGTTAAAAATCATTATCCTTATTGGGTGCCAAGGGTTTGATGAAGCTTAAACCCAAAAAAGAGCTCATAAGTAATTGGCTCATGGACCTCATGGTTTAGATTGGCTAGAAGATTGTTTTTCATCTTTCGCAAGAGATCCTGTACCTCTACTGTAAAATCCTCAAGAAATAAATAAAAATCAGAGCATGATTTTTTAAGAAACCATGTAGGCATAGAATTATACTTTTTAATAAAGGCTCATCATCAAAATTCAGAACCATGGCCTCAATAGATTGCCTTTTCCGTTGATGATTTGAAGCATCATTCTTTTTTTTCCCAAGGTCAAATAGAACCCGGGACCGTACTATGAATTCTCTTGTTTCTAATTTCTTAAGTAGGATTTGTCACAGTTTATGCAGTTTGCCATAAACCTCTATTGTTTAATACAATGGTGAGTAAGAGCTTTTGAGCAAAAACCTTTTCCAGCTGCATACCGTGTGAGAATTAGTTTTTGTCATTTCAAACACTGACATAGTGGATGCCTCAAAAGCCCGATAGGCCTTGTTTGTGTTGCGAGTTGCTTGGTTTAATCACACGTTAATATTTGTGAATTTTTAGGCTGATTAAGATTAGGTAATTGAGCTAGATCCATCACTAGTCCAATTAACCCAATGAAAAGTTGCTGGATATATAATGCTTTGAACCCAAACTGACCTCTATAATTTGGGTAACATTTAATTCTGGGCCATTGGTAACCCCACTTGGAAGGCACAATTGTTCTAGTTTAGCCTCATCTGACTAGTCCCCACTTATATCATCATTATACTCTTCTGGATCCTCCTATTGATTAACGTCTTTGTGCTGCTTCTCTGATCTATCGCCCAATTGAAGAAATATAACCAACTGGCCTAGTGCGTGATCCACTTATCATCATAACCACCACTAGGAAAAGTAGATTACCTAAAGCTATGATCTCATCCAGGATCTTTCGATTAGTGGTGCCGTATAAGGAAGATTGATGGTCTAAGACTTCATTTTGCAAAACATGTATCTGCTTTAAGAATTTGATCTGTTGATTAGCCCATTTGAAGAATGTTGACCATTCAAGATTACTACCTGCTTGCATCCATTCGAAACATAAATGCTTTGAGAAGTCATGTTTAATATGATCCATAGGAGAATTTTACATCCCCCCTTCTCACCACCAAATGCCTGAAACACTTGAGACAATGTTTTACTGCTTTGTGGTCAGGAGTGGCCAGTACATCCACAATGCTTATAGATCTTATAAATCTTCCCATGACAGAGAAGGATCTACAAACTTCTCTTGTCATTAGTCTTCAAAAAGAGCCTAGGCACCAATGGTTCCTTAACATTGATGATATTTTTGAACCGAATGTAGTTCGTTAATGAAGGTTTTTGTCTTGTAGATCAATTTAAAAAAGTGAACCCAGTTAATCCATAATATCCCTCGCAATAGTAGGATTTTGATACATGAACAACAACTTGTGAACTTGGATTGACTATGAGGCATTTAGGATAGTCCATGCACATTTGAGGATATAATCATTGCACCTAAGATGAGGGCTTGGTCCATACAACAAGGAGCCATAGCTTTCAGATTGATTAGATTAAACCATTTTTGGAAACGTATTATGAACCGATTATGACTGACATCTCCGATCATTGATACCTTACCTTCCATTTGGCACACAACTTAGAAGTAGGAATTGATGAAGTAGGATGTGAATTTTCTTCTATCAATGATCTAGATAAGATGTGCACATTCCAAAAAATCTTTGGTGCTTTTTAATAAGGTTTGACTAGTAGAAAAAGTGACACCATGTATGGAAAATAGTCGCATGGCAAGGTAACCATTTTGGGTACAAATTTCATAGATGACAATGAGGGATAACATATTTCATAACTAATTCTAAAAACTATACCAATAAATAAAATGGAGGTAAGGGCTCTTGAAATGTTGAAACCCCACACAAGGAATACACAATCTCATGAAACAACTTGTAACTAAGTAGACCAAAAATGAAATAGGTCAAATATTTCAATATAAACACAATCATATATTCCAATATAAACACAGATTCCAATCACATAGCAAATATTTGTAATCCATTCCAAATCTAAATATTACATTCATATGTAGCAATGTGATTTTTAGGAGTCGCCACCAATCAGTTTACCTAAGTCGATTGGATACCTGAAAAATGATCTGCGAGAGATTCTAAGATCGTGAGTCGGTTACGCCAAAATAACCATATTAAAGCGCCCGGGAATTGGTACCATGGGGTTCAGTTTTATCTTTTCCTAACCATTTATTTCTTGATCTAATCTTTGATTTGAAGTGATTTTTATAAATTTTATTTAATTTTTAATTCCAAACCGGGGATCTTACCAGACCAACCGAATATGGAATAAACAATCTGTCTCGGAATTTTATCAAACCACCGAGAACGGACATCCTGAAAAATAAATGTCAAGTACTAACAATATAAAAAAGAGTTATCTCCATTTGATTTATTGCTAATGTCTAGATAGTGAGCAAAATAAATAAAATCTAAGCAATTAAAGAACTAATTATTATTTATTCTAAGACACATTATGAGATCCTAAAACCAAATTGCATAATCCTAAAATTAGTTAATAAAAAAATAACTGAAGTAATTTAAGAAAGGGAAAAAAAAAAAACAAAAACACACTAGGTTATCTTTTTATGAAGATTTAATGACAGCAGTTAATGAGTGACCAAAACAAACAAATAAGAAAGAAACAAAGAAAAAAACAGAATAAAAAACAAAAACTTGCTGTCAATGGTCAATATGCCAAAAAAAGAGGAAGTTAGTGACTTGTAGGAACGAAACAGAAAGTCAAGAGGGCTAAACAGGGGTTTTACCGAAAAGTTGGCTGGATCAGAAACCAGATGAAAAACGGGTCGGGTCGCGGGTCTCTGGCCTGATCTCTCTCTGATTCTCCGTTTTCGTCGACGGCGGAGTAGCGGCGGAGCTTGGGGGATGAGTTCGTGGCCGACGACAGCGGAAGCAGGGGAGCGCCTGGGCACGGAAGACAGCGGAGAAGGAAAGCAACAGGGAGGACGAGCGACGGCTGGGAGGCGACGCGCCGAGAGAGAGAGCTAGGGCGGCTGACGGGCGACCGGACGAAAGGCAAAGCTGGAGCGGCGACGGCGAGGGCTGAGAGAACAACAGCGAAGGGAGAAAAGAGAAAGGCGGTGGAGGAGGAAGAGAGAACGGCAAGAGCAGACTAAAGGCGTCAGGCGGCGAAGATGGGAAAAACCAGGGGCGGCGGCAGCTCCGGGAAGAAGCTAGGGTTTCTAGGAGAGAAGTAGTGAAGAATCAGGGGCTGTAGAGTGCAGTTTTCTCTTTTTTCAAACTAAGCTTAGGGTTTCGTTTTTCTCTCCCTTTTTTCTCGAAAACATGAGCCATATTTATACTAGTGTAGGCTTAAAACGTGATTAACACTACTTTTTAGAGTTTAAAATCCATCCAAATCAAATTTGAAGAAGTTTAGTTCAATTATGATATAATCTAGCAAAATTACCAGTCTCAGTCCAATAAAACTTTCAATCTGTCTATTTGACCCAAAACTTTCAGGAATTGTCAGATTAGCCCAAAACTTTGCAAAAATCCCAGATTTTTCCTGAAATACCATAAAATCGCTAGATTTGGCTTGAACTCTCTAAAATTGACAGATCTGCCCCAAACCTTTGAATTTTGCTCAAAATTTTTTTGAAAATTGCCCGGTTTCTCCCAAACTTTTTATTTTTGCCCAAATTGACCCCATAAATTTTTTAAGACTCCAAATTAGTGCCTAACTAAATTAATTCCTATCTCTACCTTAAATGATAAAAAAAAAAAATCAAAAATTACCTAAAAAGACTAAAATGTCCCTATAAAAAATCAAAATGCTCCTAAACTAATTTTCCTAACCTAAAACTTAGACAAAAGTCAATGCCCAGACAAAATTGGGTGTCAACAACTGCCCCCATTTGCATGTCTCATAGAATATGACGCATGCAAAGCCATTAACAAATTTTGTCCGATCTTACCTAGACGATGAGAGCCTTCTCACTGCCGAAAACCTTGAGGAGAAAAACCGTTTTCTCCTCATTTTTGAGGTTAAGGAACTTTCCCTATTACCTCTATGATAGAAACTTTCCTATCATTTAAGAATCTAAAGAGCAAAACTCTTTCCTCCTTGATTACCCAGCATAAGAACTTTCCTAGCCTTTTGCAATAAGAACCTTCCTACTGCTTTCAAACCTAAAAAGAAAAACATTTTTCTTCTTTGTGAGGTTAAGAAACCTTCCTTAGTACCTCTACGATAAAAACCTTCCTATTGTCTAAGAATTTAAGGAGAAAAACTCTTTCCTCCCCGTTTACCAAGTCTAGGAACTTTCCTAGGCTTTTCGCAATAAGAACCTTCCTATTGCTTCCAAACTTAAGAAGAAAAACCTTTTTCTTCTTTGTGAGGTCAAGGAACCTTCCTTAGTACCTCTACGATAAGAACCTTCCTATCGTCTAAGAATTTAAGGAGAAAAACTCTTTCATCCCCGTTTACCAAGTCTAGGAACTTTCTTAGGCTTTTTGCCATAAGAACCTTCTTATTGCTTCCAAACTTAAGAGGAAAACTTTTTCCTCTTTTCTTGATGGATTAAGGAACCTTCTTCACCTTGTCTCTATAAAAACCTTTCTATAGAAGAGAGAAACTTTTCTCTCAATTTTAACTTTGGTAGAGAACTCTCTCTCACCATGGTCTAAAAGGTAGAAAACCCTCTTTTTACTACCTCTTGTCGCCTTAGAGGCAGAGAACACTGTCTCTTTACAACCTCTAAATTTCTTTAAGGTAGAGCACCCTAACTCTTTACCACCTCCAAATTCCTTTGAGGTAGAGCACCCTGACTCTTTACCACCTCTAAATGCTTGAGGTAGAGCACCCTGACTCTTTACCACCTCCGAAAATGCTTGAGGTAGAGCACCCTGACTCTTTACCACCTCTAAAAATGCTTGAGGTAGAGCACTCTGACTCTTTATCACCTCAAAAAATGCTTGAGGTAGAGCACCTTGACTCTTTATTACCTCCGATTTATCCCATACTATGAGAAAAAGAATGACTTTGCTTTTGAAAACTTGGATTATCTTTGTTTTAGATGTGATGAGGTAGAGAAACCTTTCTCGTTTAAAAACTTCTGTTTGACTTGAATTACGAGGAAGAGAATTACCTTTTATTCGGAACCTCGACTTTTTCTTTTCTTTGAATATGACGAGGTAGAGAAACCTTTCTCATTTAAAATCTCGGTTTAACTCAAGTTATGAGGAAGAGAGTTGCAATCTCTTTGGAACCTCGGTTTATCTTTCCTTTGAATGTGATGAGGTAGAGAAACCCTTTTCATTTAGAACCTCGGTTTAGCTTTCTTTTGAATGTGATGCGGTAGAGAAACCCTTCTCTTTGGAACCTCGATTTTGCTTTCCTTTGAATGTGATGAGGTAGAGAAACCCTTCTCATTTAGAACCTCGGTTTGGCCCAAGTTACGAGGTAGAGAATTGCCCTTCTTTTAGAAACCTCGATTTAACTCAAATTACGTTTGATCTCAATTTATGTGAATGTACCTGGACTGTAAAACTTCCTTCACTCAGATGATATTGAGAAGTTATAGACTCTAACTCTTGGCAGATGTGATTGAAACGCTTCTTCTTTTTCCTTTGTCCAAAATGTCTCCCCCTTGATGTGCTTGGACTGAATTCTTGTTTTGATGCTTGCACCAAGCTTCATTGAAACCTGCTTGTGATAAAAGCATGATGGAAATGATGTGATGATGCTTATGATGCATGCTTCTTAATCTTTGCATTTTAAGAATGACTTTGATGAAAGCCATGATTCATGAGTGAATTCTATGTTCCCTTCAACATTACCTTTTGTGATTCTTTTCCTTGAGTTATTTTGAACTCCTCTTTGCCTCACCATGGATTTCATACCATTTGAATGCTCAACTTTCAATGTCTCTTTGTGAATTCACTTTTTTTTGGAATTGTCCAGAAGTGTGCGTCTCTTTTGCTCCTTCCCTTTCTTGTGGCCATGCTGACGCTTACTCATCCCTGTGTTATAATATGATTGATAGCTTTTCCTTGAACTCAAGTTCTGATCTATAAAACTTGCCCCCTTGTCTATTAAGCGTTTTTGCTGACAGTGCTTTTCTTGCGCTCTATAGAGACTACTTTGCCCCTCCTGAATCAGTGTCTATGTGGATGAAGGTATCATCTCCATTCGATATCATACATTTCTAGCCCCATTGTGATGGCACTTGATCGTGAATTTCTCTTGCAAGAACCACATCTTCTTAAAGAAAGTCTTAAGCTATCTCCTAACTTTTAAGTCCGCACACATTGATGAATAATGGTTTAGCTTTAAAGAAAAACTTTCATCAATTTGCAAAGCTTGACAAAATAACTTGCGGTCTTTGTTTTTTGATTAAAATGTCTTGGCAGTCTTTGTTTTTTTATTAAAATGTCATGTTATTCTTCCCCTTTCCAACTTGAAGACATAAAAAGCACAAGGCCCAAAGGTAGAAATAGGTTTCACAATGATAGCCTTTTAACTGAATGAGAATGATATGGAGAGGCAAATGTTAGGTTGAGGAAAGTTAAGTTTGAGTGGTGCGAAAGAAGGGTCTTTTAATGCCACTTGTGAACAGATCTGATTGCCTTGAAAAACTTAATAGTGACGACCTCAAAATTGCTACCTCTTCCAAAAAGTTAGACCTAATCTGTTGCCCTCAACTCTCATAATCTGTATGTACTCTTACTTTGAATGTTGCTTTTATCTTCTAAACCACCTTTGCAGGTTTTCAGTCTAGAATCCATAGCTCACTTTTCTTTTTCTTTTTCTTTTTTCATTTCTTTTCTTTCTTTTGCTTTAGATTGAGCCCTTTTTTTTTTTCCTTTTGTGAGCTATGATTGTGACGTGCTTGATAACCCTTTTAAAGTGAGATGACTTAAGTGGCCTTACTTGCTCGTGCTTGCTCTTAGTCTTTTCTTCTCTTTCTTTTGAATTTTCCCTTACTGCCTTTTGATATAAGGGATGAAGTTCTTTCTTTTTTTTTTTGGAATTTGTGTTGCTGAGAACTGAGAACCTTTTCATGTGTTGAGCATTCATGAGAATTGGGGAGGCCACCTGATGGCGCCCGGTGCTGCGGCGCCATCATCTACACTGTAAGCAGTGATGAAGGCAGCAGGGGGTCCTGGGAAAAGACTAGCGTCCTGAGTGCGTCACCTTGAGTGATGTCCGGCAGCTCCTTGGTCCCGTGGTGAGGAAGCGAAGGAAAGTTCCTACGGCGCGGCAGAGACCCCGGAGCAAAGATTCCTCAGGGATACTTGGCTGAAACACTCAGAAAACAGGGGTTAGGAGGTCCCCGGAGTCTTTTTCTAGGGAGGAGCCTCCGACGCCCAAGTCAGTGCCTTTTTATAACGGGGAGTACCGTAATAAGCACGAGAGATGTGTACCTGGCGTGGCGTGCCTTCCTGCGGGCTGGAGGGAGAGTATTCAGGTGGAGAGAAAAGCGCGTTCTCTATTTTCCGGCCTATCTCTGTCCCCTCTTTTCCAGCCCAGGGGGCAGGAGCCCTTTTTCTCTGGTGGCGAGAGCCCTCTCCCCCTTTCCGGTAAGAGCCTAGCGTATTTAAAGGAGGAAATGAGCCTTTAAGATTGAGGCACGTGTATGGTTGGATGATGTATGTACTTCTGGGCGTGGGGTCCCTTGGTCACCTGCATGCTCCTCAAGTCATGAGCTGCATCAATCACATCCTGACATGATGAGACGGGGACTGTGGCGCTGTGTCAGAGTACAGGTGAGGACACTGTGCAGGGTGTACGGGCGACGTGTCAGAGGCTCCTGGATGGTTTCTGCCGTACCTCCGAGGTCCCCTTGGTCGAAGTCCATCCTTGTCGTGGGGGCCTTTTTCCGGAGCTAGGCTGGTACCTCGGGGTATTACCTGTTTCCGAGGTTAGTTCGATCGTCCTCGCGAGGAAGGCGAACCATCGATCTCCTGAGGTCGATATCGGCAGTCTACCAAGGTGGTATTCCTCAGGTGTCTGACTCCTTTCCTTCCCGAAATCCTTAGGTACGTAATGTGGCCATACTTCGGCCATCACCACCCAAGCCATTTAATATGAGAGCTATCTTCTTTGGAAGCTAACCCAAGACTTATTGCAGTGATGCTGATAATCATTGCGAACTTCCTTTTGAAAGTTGAGGTATAACATTTGAGATCCTTCTTATTAGATTTGGCAGTACTTTCAAGATCACTACCATCAAATCTCCCTTAACTTTCATTTCCACCCACGAGTAGCATCGTTTACGAAAGAGAAACATGATTGCAATGTGGTAAATGAATGGTGTAATGGCAAAGAGTATGAGATAGATGTAAAAATGAAATTTTTGATAAAAAGTGGTAGAATGCACATATTACATCTTTTTATTGGACAAGGAAAGAATAATAGGTGCCCATTTAACAAAGATTACATCCTAGATTCTGGACTAGATCTAGGAGATTTTTACTATTAAATCACTTTGGCAAGCTCTCAAAGATACAAGTTTACTCAAAGGACTCCCTGTCATTCAAAAGTGTGTGCGAACTGCCAGGTTGGGTTTAACTTAGAGCCATTCCAAAATCAATGTAATTTCAGCTTAAAATCTTCACTTTCAATTACCCATCACATCGGGATCCAGCAATTTGGAATCGATCAACTATTGAACCTTGAGTTTCAGTGGCGTACAATTTTCAGTAGAATGCTCAATTGAGCATATATGGTAATCACATTTGGCATTTGGGTCATAACAACTTGGAAGAGGAGGCTGTTTGATCTTTGCTACCATTGGTATGGGTGCTAGCATGTTTGACTCTATGAGCTTAGGGAGTAGCTCGGTGTAGCTTGTGGAAATTGAATCAACTTGAGTAGCTTTCTTCCCATGAGTGGTATGTGGTACTGATAAGGGAGCCTTGAAGATTACCGCCTCAATAGGACATCCTTTCGCTTGTAATATGAGTGGTGTTGGACCATAGGACTTGGAGATAATGTTTTGGACAACTTCGCTTCTTTCATTGTAAGATCCCCTAGTTGAAGAATCGACCAGCTTTCCTGTTTTGATTCCAAATTCGATCCTTTCTCTAGATAACACCATATCTGAAAAGCTACTCAGAGTGTTCCCAACTAGTTTTTCATAAAATGGTCATTTTAGTGTTCAGATAAATAGGGTGATCATTTCTCTTTCTATCATAGGTGGTTGAACTTGTGCGGCTAAGTCTCTCCACCTTTGTGCGTACTCCTTAAAGGTTTCTTGTTTCTTCTTCTCCATATTCTGAAGGGTTTGACGATCAGGAGCCAAATCCATGACATGCTTATAATTACTGAAGAAAGCTTGAGCAAGATCATTTTGTGTCTTAATGTTCTTTGGGCCTTGGCTAAGGTACCATTGCAAAGCGGACTTTGTCAAACTCTCTTGAAAAAGAGCTACCTATACCTTTTCATCCTTTGTGAGGGGTTGTATCTTTCTCAAGAACAACGTGATATGAGTGATAGGGCAACTTGTTCCATCATACTTCATGAAATCTGGCACCTTGAAATCTGAAGGAATTACCACATCAGGCACTAAGCAAAGGTCATCCACGGAGAGGGATCCAAATAAAGTGCCACCTTCAATGGCTCGAAGTCTCTTCTCTATGGTCTCGAGTTTCTGAGCATCATCTTCTTCTTTAAGTAGCAACTTCTTTCCTTCAAAAGTTGGATTATGCCTTAAATGAATGTCCTCAAATGGGCTTGAGTCTTGAAAGAGCTTATTTTGAACTGAGACCCATTGTCAAGTGAATCCAGGAGGGTAGATCGGATCTTGTGGGTCTTTGATGGGAGTTTGCATTGCCTTCCCCTTGAACAGCTCCATGAGATGCTTCATTTGTTCAGCCATGCTTTCAATCTTTGATTCCATATCGGTAAGACGTCCTTCCATTTGTTCTGCCATGAGTCTTACTTGCAGCCGAGTTGAATATGGATGTCGAGTACCAATCTTTCACTCCTTTTTAAAAGTGGGAATTCTTTTGTTAGACTTTGTATGTACGTGATTAATGTGATGCATGCATGCATGCAATGAGTGAGCTTGATTGTCCACTATTGTGAAACTTCAAGACTTCTTGTTGACATTTTAGGAGTCACCACTAATCAGTTTACCTAGGTCGATTGGATACCTGAAAAATGGTCTGTGAGAGATTCTAAGATTGTGAGTTTGTTACGCCAAAATAACCCTATTAAAGCGCCTGGGAGTTGGTACCATAGGGTTCAGTTTTATCTTTTCCTAACAATTTATTTCTTGATCTAATCTTTGATTTGAAGTGATTTTTATGAATTTTATTTAATTTTTAATTCCAAATCGGGGATCTTACCAGACCAACCGAATATGGAATAAATAATCTGTCTCGGGATTTTATCAAACCACCGAGAACGGACATCCTGAAAAATAAATGTCAAGTACTAAAAATATAAAAAAGAGTTATCTCCATTTGATTTCTTGCTAATGTCTAGATAATGAGCAAAATAAATAAAATCTAAGCAATTAAAGAACTAATTATTATTTATTCTAAGACACATTATGAGATCCTAAAACCAAATTGCATGATCCTAAAATTAGTTAATAAAAAAATAACTGAAGTAATTTAAGAAAGGAAAAAAAAAATAAATAAACAAAACACACTAGGTTATGTTTTTATGAAGATTTAATGACAACAGTTAATGAGTGACCAAAACAAATAAATAAGAAAGAAACAAAGAAAAAAACAGAATAAAAAACAAAAACTTGCTGTCAATGGTCAATCTGCAAAAAAAGAGGAAGTTAGTGACTTGTAGGAACGAAACAGAAAGTCAAGAGGGCTAAACAGGGGTTTTACCGAAAAGTTGGCTGGATCAGAAACCAGATGAAAAACGGGTCAGGTCGCGGGTCTCTGGCCGGATCTCTTTCTGATTCTCCGTTTTCGTCGACGGCGGAGGAGTGGTGGAGCTTAGGGGATGAGTCCGTGGCCGATGACGGCGGAAGCAGGGGAGCGCCTGGGTACGGAAGACAGCGGAGGAGGAAAGCAACAGGGAGGACGAGCGACGGCTGGGAGGTGACTCGCCGAGAGAGAGAGGTAGGGCGGCTAACGGGCGACCGGACGGGAGGCAAAGCTGGAGCGGCGTCGGCGAGGGCTGAGAGAACAACGGCGAAGGGAGAAAAGAGAAAGGCGGTGGAGGAGGAAGAGAGAACGGCGAGAGCAGACTGGAGGCGTTGGGCGGCGAAGATGGGAAAAACCAGGGGCGGCGGCGGCTCCGGGAAGAAGCTAGGGTTTCTAAGAGAGAAGTAGTGAAGAATCAGGGGCTGCAGAGTGTAGTTTTCTCTTTTTTCGAACCAAGCTTAGGATTTCGTTTTTCTCTCCTTTTTTTTCAAAAACGTGAGCCATATTTATACTAGTGTGGGCTTAAAACGTGACTAACACTGCTTTTTAGAGTTTAAAATCCATCCAAATCAAATTTGAAGAAGTTTAGTTCAATTAGGATATAATCTGGCAAAATTACCAGTCTCAGTCCAATAAAACTTTCAATCTGCCTAATTGACCCAAAACTTTCAGGAATTGTCAGATTAGCCCAAAACTTTGCAAAAATCCCAGATTTTTCCTGAAATACCATAAAATCGCCAGATTTGGCTTGAACTCTCTAAAATTGACAGATCTGCCGCAAACCTTTGAATTTTGCTCAAAACTTTTTTGAAAATTGCCCGTTTTCTCCCAAACTTTTTTCTTTTTGCCCAAATTGACCCCACAAGACTTTTAAGACTCCAAATTAGTGCCTAACTAAATTAATTCCTATCTCTACCTTAAATGATCCAAAAAAAATCAAAAATTACCTAAAAAGACTAAAATGTCCCTATAAAAAATCAAAATGCTCCTAAACTAATTTTCCTAACCTAAAACTTAGACAAAAGTCAATGCCCGGATAAAATTGGGTGTCAACAATACACATAGTAAACATTTATCACATACATAATTCTTTTCAAGTTTCAAACATAAATACTAGTAAAATAAAAATTTAGTTATTTCTATTAACTGAATTTCAATTGAAAATTAAACCGAATCTATATATCAATTTTTGGTTATAACCATAAACCAAAAATACACCTAAAAGTAATAACCAAAAATAAAAAAAGTAATCACATGCGAAGTGAAGGGCAATGCAAGTCTCGGAAATGGAAGTAGGTAAAGAGACATGATTAGGATGGGAGTAGATTCCTAAACTTCTTCTTTGCATTAGTTTTACCTAAATTCAATATTCATGCAATGCAACACGTATTCCTTCATAACCTCCTCAAACTATCATGTCTTCTTCTACAAAACAAAATTAAACAGATGGCATCGATTGTAACCATGATGTTGTTCTAACATTTTTTGAATTCTCTATGTTTTAAATATTCAAGGCTTTCAAGGAAAATAAAAGAACATGTTAAGAACTGTTGTTAAACTTAGTCCAAAGGCACAACATTCATTTTCACTTTTTTTATCAACAGAATGATACAAAAAATCTTTGTTCATGTTTGGTATTGCAAAATCCAAACACATGATTTTGAACACTATATGGCATCTGATAATATAAAGCTACCACCAAGGTGGATGAAACTTGTTCTGCACTAGTGTTTTATAGTTGGATCTTCAAGGCAGAGGGTAGATGGGGATCTTGAAGTGCCATACAAAAGCTTGAGAGGAAAGTTATTAAAATGGTACTAGCGTTGAAGGTAGTGTCCACTTTACCAATACAATCATATTTATACTTTTTGTATCTAGTATCGAGGAGAGTTAGTTTGATAGTGACTGGTAGTTTTTTTTTTCCCTGATAAATAAGAACAAGTTGAACAACATTGAAATAAAGATGAGTAAAACCTTCTACAATCCACTATTGAGAAAAGAGGAAGGAATCTCCGAGGTGATAGCCGAAGTGTCATCACACTGGTCGCCCGAAGACCCCGGAAAAGAGGGAGTTAGACACTTGAGGCACACGACCTCGGAAGCCTGTCAATACCAACCTCGGGGGACTAGCATATCCCCTCCCTCTGGAGGACGACCGAACTAACTTCGGAGCTAGGGAACACCCTGAAGTACTAGTCTGACTCCGGGAAAAGACCCCTCACTCCAAAGGGGGACATTAACCAAGGGGACCTTGGAGGTACAGCAGGCACCATTAAGGAGTCTCTGACATTTCCCCCGTATACCCCATACACCGCTCTCATATGTGCTCTAACACACCGCCATTACCCACGCTTGTCATAGCTCGTGGCTCGATGAGCCTGCAGGCGGCTAAGGGTCCATACGCCCAGAAGTACGGGTGACATCCATTTATACACGTGCCACAATCCGAAGGGCTCACCTCCTTCTATTTATGTCAAGAGGGCTCCCCCCCCTCGCTTCCGCTCTGGAGGGAACACGGCAGACAAGAATCCTTTGCCCTTACTACTTCCTCTCCGCCTCTTAAAGCACTGACTTGGGCGTCGGAGGCTCCTCCCCGGAAAAAGACTCTGGGGACCTCCTAACCCCTATTTTCTGAGTGTTTCAGGCAAGTCTCCCTGAGGAACTCCCGTTTCGGGCTTTTTCCCATATCGGAAGTCCTTCTCGACCTTACCGTGCCACCCACACAAAGATGCTGCCGGCCATCACGGGTGACCCTCACAGAACACCTTCTGTCAGGACTCACATGCACCTCCTGAAGTCCCTGCTACACCCACCACCACACACAGTGGAGATGATGCTGATGGCCATCATTACCATCACAAGGTGACATACTGCTCTTTATTGGTAGTAAGAAGAGTATGTTGATCAAACTTAGTAGCTTGGACATACTTCTTGATATGTCTTCAGAATACAGAAATAAAATTCTACGCAGTCTTTATAAGAAAGTGTGAAGGCTTTGCAAAAGCTTTATAGGGATTGATAAGAGGAAGATCAATCAATGAGAGTTTATCTTCTTCCAAGAGGTATTTAAATTCACAAATTGAGCCAAGATGAGAGATTGAAGAAGAATGGAAAGAAGTTGTAAGGGTAAGAGTAGTAGGAGTTGAGGTTCTAGACATTTTTGGTGAAATTGGCTTGAGAGATTAGCAAAAGTATCTTAGTAATACAACTTCTTTGAATAACCAATTTGCCTATGGATCTAATACCAAATGGGTTCCAAGATAGCCAAATGATCAACAAACTGAAAAACAATAAAGCCCCAGGAATTACCCGGGTTAATGTTGGAATTCTTGGTGCACCAAGATCCTTTTAAGATAGGATTTGAGCTCATTGAGCTAACTGTAGCTTGAATAGCTATCTAACTGTAGCTTGAATAGCTATCTAAGGCAGCTAGAAGTAGCTCCTTTTAGCTCAAGTCAACTCACTTCAGCTATAAGTAGCTCAAAGTAGCTGGACTTCAGCTCAAGTCAGCTCAAGTCAGCTCAAGTCAGCTCACTTCGGCTTCTGGTAGCTGAATGTAGCTAGACTTCAGCTCAAGTCAGCTTACTTCAGCTATAAGTAGCTCAAAATAGCAGGACTTCAGCTCAAGTTAGCTCAAGTCAGCTCACTTCAGCTTTTGGTAGCTGAGTGTAGCTGGACTTTAGTTCACTTCAGCTAAAAGCAGCTAACTCCAGCTCTAGGTCAGCTCTAGGAGCTGGACCTCAGTTCATGGTGCTTGGTTGGAGCTCAAAGGAGCTCAATGGTGCATAAGTAGTATAGTGAGCTAGCTTTGTGCCAGCTCACCTTGCTTTTAGCTCAAAACCACCAAGAGACACATATTTTGTGTAAAGGTATGTCTCTTCATCAAAAGAGATGACTATTGGCTAAAAGAACATGTCATTTCATCCAAAAGAAATGTTCCTTGAGTGAATAGACATGTATATTCGCCCATGAGGTGGTTGGGGTGGTTATTGCACCAAGAATGATGTCTTTTGACATCAAGAGACATGTATATTCGCCCATAAGGTAGTTATGGGGTGGTTATAGGCCAAAGGAAGTGTTCCTTGGCTAAAAGACATGTATTTTCGCCACCATACATGACCTTTAGCCAAAGAAGTGTTCTTTGGCTTAAAAGACACCTTTCTTGGTATAAAAGTGTGCCTTTTGGTCATCTATAAATAGCCTTTAGTGGCTGGCCATTTTAAGCACGAATTTGGCACTCCATTTGCTCCATTTTCTTGAGAGAAAATTATTCTAAAGGCCGAAATATTAAACACTTTTTGAGAGCATTGTGGGTGGATTTACATAAAGATTGTTCATCTCTATTTCAAGCTTTAAGGTGCTCCTCTAAGATCAAGTTCTCCTTCAAGTTTTCGCCAAAGATAACCAAGAAGAAATGTGCACATCTTTTCTTGGTTTAGTAGCATGTTAGGTTTCATTTCTTATGTATGTTCATAGCAGCATGCTAGGATTTATTTAACACAACAAGTATATGATCTTGATATGCTATATAACATGTTATGCATGCCTACATCCACGTTGAATTCAAATAAACACATATGCATGTGGCATATACGAGAAGAAATATAACATAAAAGTATGTTATCATAAGATCCTGAAATCTTCTAGTTAAGCCTCAAAGGTGATATAGCTCAAAAGCCACACACAGCCTTAAGTCATTAGCCTTCATAGACAAACTCAATGAAAGAGATACTAGGCAACCAGGTTACACAGGCATTCTCAAGGGCACACCATACTTTTTAGACTATATTTGAAAAACATCTTGAAAACATCACTTGACTATCCGGATGATACACCTGGAATCAAAGCAGGTTTATAGATATTACGATTGAAGAAAAATTGAGACATTTAGATATTAGAGTCCCTGTGAGTCACAATTTGCCTTCAAGCTTAATATATATAAACTTGAAAATCTTGGTTCTAATAATATCTACAAAGTGTCAACGTAGAACATTGACAAAAGGTTGAAAAACCAAGAACTTTGTCTCACCCTCTCACAAAAAGAAATTTAGAAAGCCATGGAAAGAACACATGAAAATATTATTTGTGGCTAGAAGATAAGATGCCTTACAAACTGAATAAGCGTTCCTTATACAGACGGAAGCTCAAGGAAGAAAACAAAACAAATTACATCATCGCTTACATCACATTACACTAAATAAAACACTTATAAAAAAGAAACGACCACCAACTTTAGCGAAAAGAAAAAGATTCCTAAATTATTGTCCTGGTGCATGCACAAGAGCGACAGCACAGCTATGAAGAATTTCCACGTTGGAGATTTACATGGTAACGCTGGTCTCAAATTACGTAAAAATTGCAATTTTGCCACATATCAGCCAAATAAATAAGGTTACAGCTTGATTTTTCAAACCACTTGGGGCCGACAGGTGCCCTTGACCCGGCGTCCATGGTTTCCAATGCCTTCAATTTCGTTAGATCTGCGTAAGGGGGCGTAAGGGCAGGCAGGCAACATGCCAGAACATGAGCACACAGGAGGAAGAGAGGCCAGTAGGCGAGAAAGAGGACACCAACGGCTCAACCTGGCGTCGATATTTGCGAATGGAGGCTGCTGCCAACATTAAGAGAAGAAGAAAATTCCTCCATTTGAAAGCGGAGGTCTATCATCTGATCTGGTGACGACTGAGATTGGTGCCTTGGTCTGAGTACTGAAGTCGAAGACGAAGGGGATGGTAACGCTGATCTCAAATTACGTAAAAATTGCAATTTTGCCACAGAGTCCAAAACTGTTGCCTGTGAGCATGTCTTGAAGCAGAGGACATGCCTCAAATGCAGAGGGAGAAGAAAAAAAAAAAGAAGGGGAGAAAATAATTATGCATTTTATGTATATTATTATAAACCCATTTTGGTCTCATTTATCATTTATACTACTACCTTTAATTTAAAATATTTGTCATTTTTCAGTTTTTTCATAAAAACTATGAATGTTGAGATATAAATATATTATATATATATTTTTAAAACAAAATCTCAAAGCTCGGAGAGGCAGCAGAGAGTTGCAAGATGGAGGCAGAGCTTCCTGAATTCTACCTTATAAACTTGGTAAATATGATTTTGAGCATGAGAAAAAAATAAAGAAAATATCATGCAATTACCTTAAACTAGAAAAAAGTTGTAAGGTTTTGGTGGAATTCGATTCTAAGAAACAAGAAAATGGAAAAGCCACAAAAAGAAAAGCACATTTTTTCAAATGAAAACCCAATAGTAATGTGTATTTAATGCAAAAGTTTGCAATGACCTAAACTATATAAAAATGCAAATGCCTATGCCAATGAAGTTGGGATGAAAGTAGTAATATGCTTTAACAAAATAAAAGAGCTTGCAGGAAATCTAAAAGAATCATAATTGATGCGTCGGTTCTCGTCTCATGAAAACAGATTTTGTGGGTAAGGTGAGGCGGAACCTAGCTTCAGACAAGGGTTGCTTGGGGGGGTGGGGTGGGTTGAAGCATGGGAAGCGAAAGCTCGGAACAGCGGCCGAGAAATATTTCCGGATGGAGCCAGAGCTTTCGTCAGCTCTGTTGTAGCGGCAGCAATACTAAACAAGCTGCTGAAGAGAGCATCAAGCCACCGCAATCCGACGACGACGGCCAGGAAAGCGAAGAGGCCCTACTACGGGGGATGCTGGCCGAGTTGCAGGCCCGGCTCGTAGACATCAAGAACGAGAAAGACGAAATGTCGGCGCAGCCGAAGAGGCGTTTTCAATGGAAGCACAACAAGCGCCTACTCCGGCTTGAAGGGGAGATGGCTAGAGTATCAGATTTTATACAAAAATTTGAGCAGCATATGTCAAGACGGTATCCATCGGCGAGTGCCACTGTCAATAATACCCAATCAGACAGTCTAGAGTTGCCTACTCGTGGCTTTTTCTTTATATCAAAGTCAGTGAAACGAGCTGCTTGTCAGATGTTGGTGGCCCTAGAGGATCAAGAGGTGAACTTGATCGGATTGGTTGGTGTCCGAGGCATTGGCAAGACGACATTGGCAAAACTGGTGGCACGGAAAGCTCAAAGATCTCGACTTTTTGATCTGGTTTTGGTGATTGATTCACACAGCAGGGAGCACTTTGAGCCGGATGGGAACAAGATTTGGCAACAGGTGGCTATCTTACTTGGGGTGCAAGATACCCCACAAAGTGCTAAATCCAGATTAAATAAAAAACTGGATGAAGGGAAGAAGATTTTGATCATCCTTGATGATGTTTGGTGGAAAGAGCCTGACCTTGAAGCTTTAGGAGGAATCCCATATGGCCAAAACTGTAAAATTCTTGTTATCACTTGTCTTCCCCAAGTCTGTGCCGGCATTGGTTGTCATGCAATTATTCAACTCAATGGCCTTACCGTAGAGGAAGCAAGGGAATGGTACAAAGGCATACCTTTGAGAATTGTGGATCCACAATCATTTAAGGATGCAGAGTCAATTTTACAAACTTTAAAACGGCATCGCAGAGTTTTGCGAGCAAAGAAGGAACTTGGGGATTGGGAAAAGGAGATAGTTGGAGCATCCCAAGGTTTGCCTTTCTCAGTTGTAACTACAGAGGAGAAAATCCTGAAGCAAGAATCAGTCGATCCTACCCAGAATCTAAAGGTTTGCATCAACGAACATGTCTTCAACTATCTCAAGCTCCATTATGATTCCTTGAGTGACCAAGAGAGTAAGTCATTTTTCATCCTGTGTTCCCACTTTCCTGAAGATTACTGCCCTAACCTTGAACATTTCACAAGATATGCATATGGCGCCCTTCAAAGATCATTTGAGAGTATAGGTTCCATCAAGGAGGCGAGGAGAAAAATCCATGGCCTAATCTCTGATCTCCAATCTTACTCGTTGTTGGAAGTTCACAAAGATCAAGTCGTCAAAATGCCCGACTTGTTTCGCAGGCTTGCTCATTGGATAGCTGAACAAGATGGCCAGAAAATCCTGGCAGGATCTAATAGCAATGCTTTTCTTGACATCTTTCCTTCGCTTTCCACAGCCTGTGTAAGCAATAAACAATTGAAGGATATTCTCGGTCATGATGCCTTGGAATGTACAAAGCTTGAAAACCTGATCGCCTTCACGAAAGAAGAAGAGGAAGAAGAAGACGAAAAGGTCAAGGATCCAGTAACATATCCCACTGTAGTTTTCGAAAGGATGGTGAACCTCAAGGTTTTGTTCCTGTTGGATCACGCCTCATCCGTTGAAACACAGAAATGCTTATCACTAGAAGGAATTCAACTCCTGATGGACCTCCGGACTTTACAGTTGCAAGGTTACAAATTGAGGGACCTTCCTTCCTTGGGGAAGTTGACTAAACTCGAGACTCTATGCTTCATTTCTTGCGATATTGATGAGCTACTAGATGTACTGGGGGAACTATCTAGCCTAAAGTTGTTGGAGCTGTCTCATGTGAAGCTTCCTGCATCAGTATCTCTTGATTGGATAGGACAACTATCCAAACTTGAAGAGCTATACATGACGGATGCTGGCATAAAGGTGCTTGACATGAGTTCTTCCATTAACTTGAAGGTGAAACACCTTGAACTGAATGGCGTAAAGGGTATTCGAAATCTTTTCCTGAACTTCAGGAAACAAGGGTTGCATCATTTGGAGTTCCTCAAACTTGACAAATGCTACAGTTTAGAATGCCTTGTCAATGCAACAGAATTGAAGGAAGTACAACAAGATATGGAAGGTTGTATCATTGAGACAACAAACCAGATGAAACCAATTCTAGGATTCCCAAACCTGACAAATTTGGAGCTGCGGAACTTACATTCCTTGTCCTGCTTGTGGAAGGGGCAAGCACGTATAAGCCATGGAAAGCTCAAGGTTATGGTTATAGACTCTTGTGGACTAACATGTGAATCTCTGTTTCCCACACATGTTGCTGAAGGCCTAAACCAACTAGAAATCCTCCACATATTTCGTTGCCACAAATTGAAGTCGATTCTCATGAAAGACTATAGTGTCCACTACCCATGCTTGCCCAAGTTGACGACCCTAAAGATAGAATCATGTTCAAAACTGGAATATGTTTTCCCAGTCACCAGAGCCGAAGGTCCTCCAAGGTTGAGAGAGCTTGAAATCAAATCGTGCAATATTCTACAACACGTCTTCATATGTAATGCGGAGGCAGGTAACCAGGAAACTCATCCTTTTGTGCTCCCAGAGTTAAAGCGCTTGTGTTTTGAAAATTTGTCAGCTCTGAGGAAGATCAGAGAAGGAGCAGACACCTTAGAGGCACCTCTGGAAGAGTTAGACGTATCTGTCTGTGATAAGCTAGAACCTTTCAGCATCACCCCGAAGAAAGGTGATCATCCAAGATTAAAGGTATTTCTCACCATTCTCTTTCCTTCCTTATATTTTCTTATATAGTCGGGTCTGTTGTTGTTCTAAATGTTTTACAGAATTCGTTCAATATGAATTCTGATAAGGTTTTTTCTTTTCTTTAATTCTTCACCAGAGACTGAACTTAGAGGCCTGTGGGCGATGGCACGTGGAAGAAGAAATCTCTGCTTTAAGAGAAAATTCAGCAAGTTTGTCGCGTTTTATGGAATATGGTACCCTAAAGCATCTAAGACTGAGAGTTAGGCTTAAATTGACAGCTTTATGGAGGGGACATTGCCAGGTCATCGGAATGCAAAATCTGGCTCGCTTGGAACTCATTGGCATCACTATGAGATATGTCTTCACGCCCACAAGTGTCCGAAACATTCCCTGGCTAATGCATCTGAGCATAACTTCCTGTAGTGAACTGGAGTACATAATTGAAGACGATCAACCTTCCGGTTTAATAATAGCAGAAACTCGAACTCGATACCGTCCTACATACTTCCCTAACTTGGCCGAAATCGAAATCAGGAATTGTAGGCAGTTAAAAAGTGTGTTCCCTGTCAGCCTTGTGCAGTTTCCAAAACTCAAGAGCTTCATAGTAGAACATTCAGATTCTTTAACACAGATATTCCCAGATCAGGAAACACATGCGGGTGTCAAATATGATCAGAGTTCAGAAATGGAGTTCCCCATGCTAAGAAAATTATCACTTGTTGGACTACCAACTCTCGTATGCTTTGCCCCGGTGGGTTATCACTGCGTCTTCCCTTCTTTGAGCTCTCTGAGAATTGAAGCATGCCCCAAAAACAACACCAGAATCATGCGCGACAATCTGGGCCGATGTTTCTACGGGAAAACAGAGGTACCCTCCCAAATCATTTTCCATTCATTTCGTTCGGTAAAAATACATGTACTAGCTAGTTCTCAAGCCATATACTCTGGTTCTTCTCTTATTATGGATAAATAAAAGATTAGCCAAATCAGTTAAGTTAGTGAAAAATTGTAACTAATACAATGTTGCTCATAGATGATACTATTATCTTCCAAAAATAACAGACGGTGGTACACGAATTTTACTAGTATTTTAACACTTGCATTGCATTTAAATATCGCATGTAATCAAAGATAATATAGTAATTAGAATCATTCTATACTGTTAGTATATCCATGGTAGATAAGAAGATGTTATGAAAGATAAAATTGAAGACTTTAAATTAACATGGACGAATCATGTAAGTATAGCGCATGTAGTCAAAGATATCACTTTTCAAGTTTTAACCTTTATTGGTCGGTTTCTTTATGTACACTAGGCGTTGTCCCACTTGGCAGCATCTTCTTCAACCTCAGCGACAGACACAGGTCAACCATTAAATTCATTGCGATTCTCGGGGCAAGACTATGACATTTGGAGTGCAGAAATGAAGACGTATTTCATGTCACAAGATCTATGGGAGATCGTCGAAAAGGGAGTTGATAGTTCTTCATCAAATGAAGACAAGAAAAGAGATGCCCAAGCTGTGTCCATTATTCAACAATCATTAACAAAGAAAGAGTTGCATCAAATGCTTGTTGGAGTAAACTGTGCACGAAAGGCATGGAACATTTTAAGAGAAAAATATCAAGGAAACAGACAGTACAATAAAAAGGTGCATGCCTCATTACTACTACATAGAATTATTTAAATATTAACCTTTCTCACTATTTTCTTTACACCATTAATCAACCATTAGCCGACATTAGGAAAAAGACTACTTCACTTTTATATAAAGAAAAAAAAATGATAATTTAAACTTTCAATACTAACTAAGTAGATTGAATTAAAATGTATCATTATCATATTATTATTATTATTATTATTATTATTATTTAAAGTAAAATATTTTTTTACGCTATTAACCGACGTTTGACCAACGCCATACAGATTTTCAAATCTCAAGATTAGTACACTTTGACAAAAGTTGAGGAGCATATGTGTAACTGACCCAATCATTCACATCCCAATGTTTTTTTTTTGTTCTATTGGGGTCCAAATCGGACAAAGGCAAGCTCGCCTCTCATCCGCTACACCAATGTTCTTGATCGGCTAGAAGAGCTATTTGCAGATGAATCAGGTGGTAATAAGTAGCTCCCAATTACTGGTATTACTTAAAATGGTGAAGTTTTCAATTACTAGTATTTCTTAAAATGGTGAAGTTATCAATTACCGGTATTTTTTAGCATGTTAAGATACACCAAATTTAGACACCATGGACCTAAACTCAGTTATTGCTCTGCTTTATTATATTCTCTCCATAAAAAATTGCTTGCAAATGTCCTTATTTATCGTAAATATTGAAAATGTTGTGTCACACAAACAAAGTATACATGTATGTTTTATTAAGATTACTTTTAACAAGTTTGCTAATTATAGCAACATATCATTCTAGTACTATGGTGGAACTAAACTGTCTAATTATGCGTAAGCTATCTGTTTTGCAAAAAATTCACAACTCTCAATTTCTAAGTGTGTGCACAACATTATTTTTAAGCCCTTGAGCTAATTCATCTCACCCCTTCATTTCTCTTAATTATGTTGTCCACAGATGAACAAGAAGAGCAGACTGAACCAGCTAGCTAATGTACTTGTTGTTATGGGTGTCCTACACTGCAGGTTCGAAATTCAAGGAGCTTTTGTTGCCCTTTGATTTTGTGTTAAGGACAATGTTTAAATAATACCTTTCATCTACTTTTCAGGAAGTAACAATCAACCGTGAAGAGTTAATAAGCCTTCCCGATGTAATAATCCTATAGAGTGGTGGAACTTCTGTAATGTTATTTTACTGAGAAGAGTTGTCTTACTGCAAAACTCTGTTAATTAAACTCGTTTATGACATTCTACCATGTAATAATGCCTTAGTAGCTATCCTTAGGGCTCAGGTGTTGGTTTCAGACTACATATGCTTTTGTTGAAATACTGTTGCAGCTATATATATGTGTGTGTGTGTGTGTGGTTTATAACTTAATTTGTACTACTTTTCTCAAACCTCTCATCGATTACAATATATATGCTCACGCCTTTAAAATAACTCATTCCTTTAAACTGACTATTAATGCTACTTAGGGAGGATTGAAATGTGATTGTTACAGGTCATATGAGGCAACAAACTAGGGAGATGGGTAGATTGGATATGCAGGTCCTATGTTGAAGAGAATTTATCAGTTTTGATGCTTTTCTAGATTCCACAAAGTTCCTAGTATCCGATTACTACCAGCTTCATGTTCAATGAGAAAGATATGGTTTTTAAAAACAGACTTTCAATTCATATAAAATTTCAACCAATAACTACTAATATATAGTATAAAACAATCGCAAAACACTTATCAACAATCTCCTCCAAATACAATCTAAATTAGTAAATCCCGAAGCTTAGAATCTAGACAAAATTTCAGGAGATTAACTAATGAACAGCCAAAACATGGAATGATTGACAACATATATATATATATATATATATATATATATATATATATATATATATATATATATATATATATATATATATATATAGCTCAAAAAGTTAGAGGAAAATTGACGGTGGGTTGTTATCTTGGAGATGAGATCAGTGGGAGGACGTAGGTTTGTCCTATAGAACTTGCACTAATCAGTGTTACTAAGCACAAAAGAGACATAAGAAGTATCCTTCCCCATCTCAATTATTGGTTTGGTCTGGTTTGGAAAAACACATGATTGATGACTCATTTGGGAAAGATGAACAAGAATGTGGGTTCAGCACTCATATTGCTAGGCTTATAGCCCAATAAAAGTTAAGTATATTGTATAGATTGGTAATTGAGATTTGCATCCAACAATTTTAATGATTATACCAGGGATTTGGAAGTGATATCTCGAACAATATAAAATTGCTTTGTTGGCAAAATAATTCTACTAAAAGAAAAAAAAATGTTTACATGTTCATTTTATTAAAAAAAAATAACTTTTAATGTAGAGTTGAGGAAAAGAAAAAAAAAGAACAGTGAAAGCAAGAAAAAAAAAAAAGGAAACGCAATGAGACAGAAGAGTGAATAAAAAGAGTCACTACGATTATTGTTGAGCATTCTTCTCATATCAAGTGATTATTTGTCTAAATTGTCAATTTGTTAACACTTTACACTTTAAAAAGTCTAAAAAATAATTTTAAGATATTACTACTAACTTCTAAAGATCAATAATGATCACTGTTGGATGAATAGTATCATTATTATGAGTTGTTTGAGTCCAGTTGGTTTTGGGTCATGGTTCTGAGTCTTTTTTTTTTTTTTTTTTTTTTTTTCTGTTTTTTTAGGATGCAATTGGTTATTGTTTGAGTTTTACCTCATTTCGCCAAGGCACTTGCCTTTCTGAGGGTATAAGTTGCAATTTTCCCGATCTTAGTCTGTCGCATTTTTGTTTCGGTTAAAATGAGTTTTGAGTCCTTAACTTTCTAATTTTTTCTTTTATGGACCTGAGTTATCTCCATATTACATTTTAGTCCCCAAATTTTATAGCTATTTAATTAGATCTTCTATTTGCTCTCTTGGCCCCCAAGCTTTTCTTTTTGTTGTTTTTTATGACTATATTTTAAAATAAGACATTGGTAATCATAATTTTTTTATTTTTTTAGTTAAACCATTATTTATCTTCATTAAGTCAATTGTTAAATACTTAATACCTAAAGTTTTCTCATTTTTTTCTTGATCCTAACTTTTTTTTTATTGATTTTCTTTATCGTTGTTTTCTAAAATGAAGCTTTACTCATTATAATTTTCCTCTTTTTTGCCTGGTTCTGGTTGATTCGACTTTAGTCAGTTTTTTTTCACTATCTTTTCTTTTTATCTTTATTAAGTTAATGGTTAAACTATTAATTGATTAACATATATTAAATATAGTTTTGTATTTCTGTTATTTATTTATCATTATTAATTATTAAAATTTGTATAACATCAATTATTTACTTCAAGCTCTATAGTTTAATAAAGAAATTTGGTCCACAACTGTTAAATTTGAGAGTAAATCTTTCTAGATAATTTTTTTAGCAATATTAAAAATTAGATTTTGTGTTAATAGGAAATGAAGATTTTTATTGAATTGTTTCTAATTAACAAACAAAATATGCATTGTTTCGAAGCATGTAACGTATTTTGTATCGCACTATTATTATTAAAATTTATTACAAAAAAATCCATTACGATGTGTGGGTCACCAAACCTCTCCATTTATTCTATTGGTCTCTAATTTTTTTTGTCATTTTTTATTTATTTTCTTCTAAAGTAAAATATTGGTAACCATGATTTATTTCTCTTATTTTTTTTAATTAACTATAGTGACTTCATTTAATTTTTTTATATTTTTTTCTATTATTTTTTTTAAAATAAAATTTTAGTCATTATGAGTTGTTTACTTTTTGGTATTTTTCAAGCTGATTCATTTTCTCTAATGTTTTCATTTATTTTATTTATCTTTTATTAAGTTGATGGTTAAGCCTCCAATTCTTAAAATCTTTATATTTACTCTCCTACCCTGAAGACCATTTTTTTTATTTTTTAATTATTAATCATTAAATCGTACTTTTTGTAACTGAAATTTCACTCTTTATCTTATATTATTAACTTTTTCATATTATTTCTCTATTCTAAAACAAAATTTTAGTCTCCATGATTTATCTCTTGATGCTTAGAATCTTTTTTTTTTTTGCTTTCAGAGTCCCAAAACTTTACCATGAATTTTTATCCTGGTTTTTGCTTTTCTTTTTTTCTTTTTTATAAAACTCTTTTTCTTCGTCAATGATCACCATTGTTTATATTCACATTTAATGTTGACACAGACTAAACCGCAGCAACACGCGGGCATCATAAACCTCGTTCTTTTCTAAAGTATAAGTATTTTTTATTTTATTTTTTAACTTAACCAACCTAACAAAATGAATACAAAATAGTTACTTTTCACAAAATTGTTGTAAAATTATTTTTTAGACTTTTTAAACTGTAAAGTTACAATAATTTAATAATTTTGAGGCATAATCACTTTATATAAGAATAATGCACAATAATAATTAAAAGTAATAAAAAAATAGTCTTAAATTAGTCAACATCACATTTCCAATTTATTTATTTTTTCATTTCAGGGTACATTGGAGGGACATCAAAGGAGAGTAGAAAATTGAAACTCTGACCACCTAACAATAAATAGTCTTGCCTAGTATGTTTGAAGAAAACTTGCAATCAACGGTACTTCATCTTCAACAATCGAAACACGAACACAAACGGATTGTTGTCAAGTATATTATATCGATTGGTGCTCGAGACTTGAGTCGAAGCGCACCGCTCAAGGAAGACAATGAGAAATGGGGCAAACATATAGAGAATGACAGGTGATGCACAAGCAATGACATAGACAAGAATCGTCAACCACAGTTGATGAGACAATACCACAAATAGACCTGTCACAAATGCCAATGCTAATGCCATAAGTGATATCCAAGTCAAGCACAAGGCATATGGTAATGCATCCAAGAGTGATTCTATGTCGTGCTATGAAGAAGACCAATAAATCACAATGGACGCAGTGAGGGAAGAGGTCATGGCGATTGTGTCAATGACAATGAATGCTTGGAAAGCTACTCTGTGGAGCAATAGTGGAATGCCCTCATTTGGGCTCTCGCTTTTAAGCTCTCCAGGGAGTGGAAAGGCTGCTGTGAATGTGAATGTTGCAATCAATGTTGCCATGACAGCAAGTGTGTTCGACATTTGCTTGCAGTTGCTTTTTCCTAATTTTTCAGGTTCCTGTGATGATCCTTGTTCGAGCACATCTTCAATGTTGTTCATACCACGCTTATTATGTTCCCTTTTTAGTGCCTTTAATGTTAAATGCTGAAATAAGGAAATGTAGAAGTTAAAGAATCAGAAATGCAAGTGTACATACTATTGTACAAGGAAATGTTTAAGCATACTCGTTGCATTTTCAACCAGCGATCATCAGAAAACTCAACAGTTTCAAGAGCGAATTTATTGGACTTGTTGATTGCCCTAATCTCTACCACCTTGTTCCTTGAGAGAGTATAAACAACGGTGCTATGGAACTCCATTGCAGCGAGATGTGAAAGGGTGTTTCCATCAAAGTCGGGTGAATTAACCAAATCTTCCATCTCTGGTAGCTTCATGAAGTGTAAGACTAGGTCATGATATCCATTTTTTGCCGCAATATGAAGGGGGTTTTGTTGTTTTTTGTCGAGTAGCTAAACAGAATCTGGGCAAGGAGCGAGTAGAGCCTTCACCACAATTAGGTTGCCTTGCTCTGTGGCTAGGTGGATGGGCGCTTGTCCATTTTGGTCTCCTTGATATGCAACAGAAGCGTCCCTTTTTGGTAGCTCTGTTACCATCTCTTGGTGTCCAAAAGCAGTTGAATAGTGAAGAGGGCTCCTTCCATTGTCATCAAGTGTTCTAACAAGCTCTCCCTTAGCTCTCAAAATTTGAAAGCATAAACGCTTAAATCAAGCGCAAGTAACCAAGAAACATATGTTATAACTAGAGGTGGGAACCGGGTCGGACCGGCCTGGGACCGGCCCGGGCCTGGGTCCTGAGGCCCGGGCACGGACCGGCTGTGGGCGGGGCGGTCCCGAGCCGATCCCGGGGCGGGGAGGGGCAGTCCCAGGGCGGGTTTAATTTTTTTTGTTAAAATATATATATATATATATATATATATATATATATATATATATATATATATATATATATATATATATATAATAGAACAATTATTAATTATATAAGTCATAAATATTTTTAAGAAAAAACACCACCTCCGGTGTAAGTTTTATTAAGTTAAAAAGCCAAACAACACTTACAAATAATCAGAATGTGCCTTACATTTTAAAATGGCAAAAACGTTCCGGAAACGATAAATAATAGAAACCTATGATCTGTGCTGAACAGCCTAATCAAATCAAATACAAATTACATGTATGATTGAAAAAAAAAAATTCAACTCTCGGTATCGGATATTACCTCATCATCCAAACTCTTTTGGTCTTGATGTCGAAGTGCTGCGAGGCCCCAATCTCGGTTGCACATGGATACTTCTACCGCGTCGGGTGTCAATCTTAAGCATTTTTCTGTTATCACCCGTTTTCCGACACTAAATGCTGCCTCAGATGAGACGGTCGATACTGGAACGGCAAGAATTTCTTGTGTGATTATCAACAAGATCGGAAATCTTGATCTCTTTTGTTTCCACCACTCCAAGATGTCGAGGTCGCTTGTCTCGAATGATGTGTTGAGATAGTCATCGACCTCAACTAATCCCGATGTCATCGGTCGAGGTCGTTTGAGCATTTGGAGCGCCGGGTTGAATTTTGAGGAGATTGATCTCCTTGAAGGCTCAGTTTGAGGAGCTTCGGATCTTACCTTATCCGAATGCCGCTCACAATATAACTTGTATAAAGAATGCAAGTACTCGGAAGCAGAAGCAGACATAGCCAAAACATTTATATGAGACATTTCTAAATAAGTATGAAAAATTCCTTCAAGCAGTATTGTTGTGGCCGTTAATTTTACATACGGGTCAAGTAAAGAAGCGACTAAAAAGATAGGTGAAATGTTTTCGAAATATTGAAGCCACTTAGCCCGCATAGCTTCGACAATCGGTTTTAACAACTCATCATTTTTAAACTGATGTAAAGCATATGTGATGTTTACTAAATGAAACAAAACTTGATGACTTGTTGGGTAGTAAACACCAGAGAAAAATTCAGTTGCCTCGTAAAAAAACTTAAGCAATTCACCGGTTTTGGAACATTTCTCCCAAATTCCAGTCGTAAGAAATTCAGAACCCATTTTTAAATTCATGAAATGTGACAACAAATTTGCATACAGTAATGCATCTTGCAACATCAAAATGTGGAGTTCCAGAGGGTTAGGCAATCCAATTTAAACCGTTTCCAAGAAAATGGTTTTTGATTTTCAATACAAAAGCTTTTAAATTCACAAAAAATAGCAGGTCTGGACATCAAATATTTTAATGAGTTTTGATTAGGCAAAATCTCATTTTGGAGAACTTCTAAACCCTTTTGCACACAAATGTTTAAAATATGGCACATGCATCTAACGTGAAAAAATGCACCATTGAGCGGTGGTTTTAAGTTTTGACTCAAAAGGCGAGCGGCAACATCATTATTTGAAGCATTATCAAATGAAATGCACAGAACTTTATCAGTACAAAAATAATCACGTAAAGTTTCTAAGATACAATTAAATATTTGAAAACTAGTATGATCTGTTTCAATAACCTTAAATGACAAAATTCGTTTTTGCATTATCCAATCAGAATCAATCGAATGAGAAGTAACACAATAGAATGATTGACCTATAGGTGATGTCCACATATCAGAAGTAAATGCCACACAATGATCAAGAGCAGAAAAATATGCTTGCAAATCTGATTTTCCGATTTCAAATTGTCTAAAGCTTTCTTTCCTAGCAGTTTTCCTAGATACTTTTCTAAATGCAAGATTTAATTGTGATTTTATCCAAGATTCTAGGTGGACATCTTCAGCTTGTGAAAAAGGTTTTTCGGTAAGCATTATCCAATTTACCATACCTTCTCTACAAGATTGTTGGTTAAAACGAAATATACCTGATCCGCCGGTGCCGGTTGTAGACCCAAGTTGTGTTTGTCCTCCAGAACTAGTCCCGGTACTAGGGAGGACGTTAGCATGTTGATTTTCAAGATGCCGCTTCAGCGTTCCAGTGCCGGAATTCTTTCTATGCACAAAATTTTTCCCGCAATGTTTGCATTTTTCGTACCTCGACTCCCCTTCGTTTATGAGCTCATAATGCTCCCAAACCTAAGCAGTTAGTCTCGTGGATTTACCTTGTGCTTGAGTTCCCTCCACGCCGGGTTCATGAATTGTAGGCGTCGGTTCTGTTGATGGATTCCCGAACGCCATCGCATCCAACTCTTCCACTTCATCATCGGATAATTGATCGTCGAGACCCAAATCGTAATTCGTCATATCGATTCCGGCATCATCGTTGTGAAACTCTTGAATTGAAATGCCTTTATCGGCGGCCCGAGATCGGCGACGTAACAAGGCTCGGAGGCTGGTGTTGCGGGAAGATGAACTATCTATTGACTTGTCCTTTCCTTTTGAAGCCATGACTCACGTATTAATAGTAGTGATTAATGCAAAATCAAGAAAGGATTATGAAGATATTAGGGAGAGATTAGTAAGAAATTTGGAAGAGATTAAGAAAATAAGGAGAATGGTTGAGAGAATATAGTAGATGAAGAAGAGAGGTTGAGTGATTGTGTGAGGATTGAGTGAAAATGGCATTGGTATTTATAAGGGGAGGGAAAAAATTAGTTTGACCAAAAAGTCCTTGAAATTTAGTTGTTGGGAGGGGCAAAAATGAAATTTTGGGGGCTGAAATGGAGCAGAAAACCGTTGGAGGGCCTATTGTGTAATTAGCCCTTTTTTAAAAAAAAATTTCACAGGTTTATGTTATACAATGAGCCGTTGCGCGCGGGTCGGCGGGGCGGGTCAGTGGGGCAGAGCGGTCCGGGCGGGCGGGTTCGTCTGGTCCGGGGCGGTCTTTTTTGCGTCTCCTTCCTCCTATTGGGCCCATATTCGGCCCATAATATTGCGGGCTTCTTGCAGGGCGGTCCCGGTTTCGTCCGGGCCAACCCAGCCCACCTCCCACCTCTAGTTATAACAAGTGACATGAGGTCCATATTATAATATCTGTACAAAAAGAAAATTTTTATGAAGATAACTTTTATTAAAGGCGTGAGGCCAAAAAAAATACTACAACCATAAACAAATTCAAAGTTCTATGCCCACTCGTTTTTTTAGCTTTTATTCTTTAATAAAAACTAGAATACAACCTGCACTTCATTGTGGTTTAATCAATAAAAACATGTTATGATTGATTAAATCAAAATTAATTAACAATCGATTCAAAGCTTTTCTAAAATTGAAAAAGTGTCAAAGTTGTTAATGAACTGTTCAATAAGTAAAAGACTTAGAACCGAAGTAGTAGATTAGGCATTCCAACAAAAAATGGGACTTCGACTATAAATCATGAAAGCCCGGAGGCCCAAAAATGCAAAAGCCTTGATTTTAGAAGATCCTTGGTGCTCCTTTGGATAGATTCTTGCACAAAATGAAGTTGGAGATGCTAAAATATTTCTGATCGATGGAAATCGATAGCGGGGACTCTCCCTCATCGTTCACAAGCAACAGCGATTCCCTATCCTCGCCCAGCTTCTCCACCACCTTCGTCTCATTACTCCGTACCGCTCCGTGCACCGGAGTGCTGCCGTTCTTGTCTCGGACCCTGGCAACGTACAGGTTCCCGAATCCCTCCACGCGCTTCACAAACGCCTCCACGATTCCGACGTGGCCGGCCCTGGCAGCGAGGTGCACAGGCGTTTCGCCGCGGTGATTGCAGGCAAGGACAAGCGTATGGTGGTGGTCGATGAGGTAGTCGAAGAGGTCCTGGTAGCCGAATTTGGCAGCGATGTGGAGGGCGCTGTTGCCGTGGTGGGTCGTCTTGTAGAGGACGCCGCTGCCTTTGACGGCTTCAATGTTTTTGATTTGGTTAAGCTTGCCCCGTCTCGCCACCGTCAGCAGTTGGGGACCATCTCGTTGCTCGCTCAGTTACAGACGAGAGGGCTAATCTTTTAATACAACAATTACATGTAGAATAATTGGGGGGTAATGGTTAGACATGGGCCACCTTTCCTTTTTAAAAGAAAAGATTCGAGAAGTGTTTTCTGTTTTCGTCATTCTATTTTATATGAAAAAATTCATCACCTTTTCTTTTTGTTTAATTTGACAAAAATGACATCCTTTTCTGTAAGAATCCATCGCTGTAGGGATATAGCAATAAATTTGTGACCAATTCTATTGCCATTTTAATGTAAAATTCATCTATAAAGCGATGCATTTGCAACAAATCTATCGTTTAAAGTGTATAGCAATGAATTTGCAACGAATTCTATTGTCATTTTAAAGAAATTCATCGCTTTATTTTTTATCTCTTTATTTATAGGCCTGTTTTTCTAGTAATTATAGTGGTTGAGATCTAGTCAGTTCTTAAAGTAAAAAGCCTTATCAAGTAAAAAGAACTCTTGTTTAAGAAATTTTGAGGTAAGTTCAACTTTCAAATAGAGAATAATTTCAGGGAGATAAACAAAAGATATATCATTAACTGCATTACTCTTTTGATTCAACTCCCCTTAAGTCCTTAATTCGTTGTTTTTTACCAAATGTTTCATTCATGTACAATCCTATGTATCTACTTTTAACTTTAATTGTATGCCACACTCTAGCCACATGATAAAAGAATGTTGTGGACAAGTCTTGACCCCGTCAACTACATCATTCACTAATATTCTTCATAGGATGCCTTGACTAAAAAAGTCACTTGTAAGCAATTTTTTTTTTCCCAATCAATGTTATTTACAAAGTAATAACACATTTATCCAATAATCACTTAAATCATGTTTTTTTGGCAAAGTAACTAATTATTATGAATCTTTTTCTGTACTAACTTTAAAAAAAAAATAAATAATACTAGATTATTTTTTTTTATTTGTAAAAACATTTTAAAAGTGATTTTTGGACGTTTTAAAGTGTAAAGTTTCAGTTAACATATAAGTTGAAAAAAAAAACAATTACTATATATAGAAATAATTACTAATCGTCACATATCAATGATTTCTCCTAAACTATACCCTTAGCAAAAACCTGTAAAAATATATAGATGGATCAAATTATTTCATGTATGAAGTTTATCTCATGTTATTCTATCGGCAAGAAGTATTCAAAATTTTTTGGCCTAATCACGCTAGGGACCCCTTAACTTGTTTGACTCATAGGAGTTAGTTACTTCACTTGAACTCAGTTTCTATTGATCCTCTAACTTTGCAACTTATCATGAGTTAGTCCAACCACCTAATTTAATAAAACACCATTACCCCTTTTTGAATTTCAAGTAGGTTGGGGACTGAAATGCATGGTAAGAGAAACAACATGGATTCCTAGAGCATTTTTTTATTTTTTCCATGGGAGGTATTTTTGCTTTTTTTTATTTTTTATCAAAGAGGGATATTTGCTTAAAATATGTACTTGTTTTTTTTTTCCAAAAATCAAATAACAATTGTTCATCTGTTCTGGTTAATTTCTTGTCAAAAAAATTGAAATATATAATTTAGTCAATTTTTTATTATAATTATTATTATTCTTCACAGTAATAACAATAACAACAATAACAATAATAGCAATAACAATAGCAATAATACTAATATAATAATAAGTTGAAATATGTATTCAGTAAAAAGTATGATTAAGTAATAGAATTATATTTAATGATATTTAATTTATTAAATGTAATCATCACATATATAATTACATATATTGAAACCAATAAATCATTTCTTTTTGGACCTAAAAATATAAATATTAACTAATGATATGAAAGGTGCATATAACTATATAACTAAATATTACTCTCTATATCTTAATTGTTTGCACCATTTACAAACAGTACATAAATTAATAAATTAGTCTCAACATCTTAATTGTTTGCAAAAGATGAAAAATAAAAATTTAAACGATAATTTAGTGATAATATGAAAATACTCCCTCGATCTTGATTGTTTTATAAACTCTTTCTGTTAACTAATTTATCAAGTAGAAAGAGAATTGGTTGAATTAAAGTGAATTAAGTGATATATATATATATATATATATAGCATTGGATTAAAAATAATGAAGGAAATTATATAATTAGGTATAGAAGGCTTATATTAAGAGGTTGTTGTAATTTTTTTCCATTAGCTTGGATTAAAAAAATCATCAATTAGGCTTATTAGAATCTTTTTTTCTAAATATTGTGCTAGTCACTGCTATTTTTCTTATTTTGCATTTTAGTCCTCAATGTTCCTAAACATTTTGAAAAGGGTGATGACATTATGACTATATATATGAGGTGACTGGGCTATCCTGTAATAAGTTGCAAAGTTAGAAAATCAACATAAACTAAGTTACAGGTCAAAGGACCAATATAAAATGAGTTCAAGTTGAGAGACTAACTCATTTGAGTTAACCAAGTTAAAGCCCTCTGGGGTAATTAGGCCAAGTTTCATTTGAAACAAAAAGTATTTGAGATTATTGGCCTTTGCTTTAGAAGATTTGTGGGCACATGAAGGATTTCTCAGCTAAACTTTTATCGTGTGTTGGAAATCTGTGATTGGTCAAAATTGTTTATTAGTATTTTTTTTTTTTTGGTCATACAAAATTGTTTATTAGTAGACATATGGTTCTTTTTATGTTTTCTCCTTCTTTAACTGTGATTTTTGTTGTCAATTCCTTTCTTTTAGCTTTTATTTTAAGATGAGGCGAACACAGAGAAAAAAGAATTATTTTTTGAATAAATTTTTTTCATTCAACACGGAAAAATAATTTTAAAAATATAATTTAAATTTTTTTAGAGGAAATATTGTTTCCATGTAGATAAAATAGCATATGATTACTAAGTTATTCAAAGGAATCAGACTTAGTTAACGTTTCTATTTTTTCTCTATGAGGGAAAATTGTATTCTTTTTCTTTCCTCGTGACTAAAAGTTGATTATTAGTATTAGAAAATAAGAGAAAAGTATAAATTATTTAAAAGGTACAAGGGCACAGTATAATTATGGTTTAAACATACCAAATATAGGGCGATCGAGTTTATTTCAAAATTATAATTATAATTATATTTTGGATAGAATTTATTCAGAGCTAATACTATATCTACCTAATAATCACCTAAATAATTTTTTAAAAATAATTAATTTCTTGTGAGCTTTTCTTTAGCCAGTTTGAAATATAAGAAAAGTTAATTAAAAAAAATACTTGCATTTCAAAAAAGAAAATTTTAATTTTTTTTAGTTTCTTGAAGTGTAGGATTTTAATTTACAAATTATTTAAATAAATAATTACTAGAAAGAAATACTTTCAATGCATTTTTTAAAAGTTTCAGCTTAATTGACCCTTAATCATTCTGTCCATTAAAGGGAAAAGGCAAAATCCCTAAAGCATCATCTTTTCTTTTGGTTTGAAAAGTTAATGCATTCCCTCCATCAACCTAAAGTTAATGTCTGAGAAGCTTTCGAGTAAATTGCATTTATTCTTAAGATTTCGTATACTTTTACAATTTTTCTCCTATAATTTCAGAACTTACACTTTCTCCTCACTAAAGGGCAATATTAAAAACTCTTTAAGTTTGTTTCTTTTTCTTTTTTTTTAGTAATCGAATAATAGTAACTCTGTAAACTCAACTTGCCCAATTGTATGCATTTCTCTTGCTGTTCACTTATAGTTATCTATTGGTTAAAATGCAAACCTTTAATTCCCATTACATAGAAACCGATTTATATTGAGAAAAAATTAATAATATAAATGAATTCATTAAATATAAAAAATTATGGAACAATTTTAATTTATTGAAAAGTAATAACCCTCTATTGTTAATTTTTTAAATTCTAATTAAATTATTTGATAACGGTCTTTACATTAATTTTATGTGTGCCATAATTTTTTTATAATTAACAATATAGGTGTTCGTTGGGCTGGCCCGGCTGAGCCTGGGTCTGAAGGGCCCCAACACGGCCCGGGTAAAGGCATGCTGAGCCTAACCCAGGCCTGGGCCAGCCTAGGCCTACTTTTTTAAATTTTTTTATATTTTTAAAATTTGATTTTTACACAAATTTTTTAAAAACTACTTGTTTTAAGAGTTAATATAAGTATTATTTATTAATTTTTAAAAAATTCTTACACATTTTAAATTTACTAAAAACATTACAAATAATTCAAACTTATATTTTAAAAATTGATGTCATATTGTTAGGGATGACATTTAACAGAGTTGATGTGGAACATTTAAAAATGTTCTATCTAAAATTAATAGATTAAGAACCAATTTGTTTTAACTGAAGTTAACTTAATTCAAAATAACTTATATTTATTTATATATTTTTTTGTCCAAAACTAATCACACTCAAAAGTTAGTATTATGTAGGTATAATGAACCATTGAAAATAAAATTTTTAGAGTGTTGTTCAATTTTAATGAACTTTTCTTTTTTAGTACTTAATAAAGAAAATTTCAAAAAAAATAACAAAATCATAAAAATTATATTTTTACTCAGTTGTTACACCAATGTAATATGAGCTTTTGAACAAAATTAATTCAGGAAAAAAAATATAAAAAAGAAATTATTTTTAATTAATGTGATTTAAATTAAAACAAATTTGGTATAAGAATGACCTATCACCCAAGCTCTAATAGTAAAGGAATACATAGTTAGTGGCCCTCCATTCTAAAATTTATCCAACCATTTCCATAATATCATTGATATTTGTTCAGTTCCCCACCGATTGTGAACTAGTTTGTAGTTTCCTACCAATATAATATGACCAATGCCTCCCTACTGTTGGGACTGAATAGGACCAGATCGGGACTGCTATTCTCGTGCTGTGAGCCGTGCTGGCCCAAATCCAAACTGGGCCATACCGGCCCTAGGTCCATCCCTCTCTTTCTTAAGGCCTTTACCCGCCCATTTATATCCCGTGCCCTACCCCGGGCCTAGGGGTGTTATCGAGCCGAGCCGAGCCCAAACCCCTTAGGCTTGAGCTTGGCTCATTTTACTCTAAAGGGTATTCAAGTTTGGGTTTGAGCTTAACAAGCTCGGAGAAATAATGCTCGAGTTTGGCTTGAGATGGTGTTCGAACTCATTTCAAATGTTCAAGAGGCTTGAGTTCACTATGTGTGGGCAACGTGCCAGTGGAAGAGGCTGCCGGATTTGAAGCTCCTAGATGAATCGGCAGGGGGGATTGATCGGCGATGACAGCATGCTGAGGAGATTAGCGCAACAGTCAGCGGTTGGGGGAAAGTGTCACGGACTACGGAGGCGCCAAATCGTGGATGATAACCCACCATAACACCATCGGAGGAGCTAGGTGACCTGATCGAAGCGTTTGATAGAGGAGATTGACGAATTGTGGATGAAGCAGCCTGATCAAAGCATCTGATAGAGGAGATCGGTGTTGTCGTGGACAGAGCGACCTGAGTGAATAGTCTTCCTGGAGCGTTTGATGGAGCCGAATCGTGGAAGCCCATCGTGAGACCGTCAAAGGAGCAGAGTAAACTAAACGAAGGGGCTGTCAGTTGTCCTGTTTGTTGAGATGAGAAGTTTTAAAGGCTGATGGCTGATGGCTAATGTTGAAGGGAGAGCCAAACACATTTTACCTTTAGTTTTTAGTTTTTAATGTGTATTAATTGTTAATTATATAATTTTAATATTTATATTTATGTTATTTATATTAGTATTATATAGGGTTCGATATGCTAGAAAACCTATCAAACCAAATACTAACATGTTCAGGCTCGATTCGATAAGGGATTCGAATAATATAATCAGCTCGAGTTCGTGCTTGAAGTTAGGCTTAGTTCATTAATAGTAATTTTAAGCTCGAGTGTGAAAAGTTCGATTAAAGCTCAGTTTGTTAACACCCCTACCCAGGCCCATGCTGAGCCAAGTAAGTATATTTTATTTAACAACTCTCCTAGTTGATGACTAGCTTTGACCAGGTAAGTATGTTTTATTTAAGTATTTTTACTTAAATACCTCAAGTTTGTTTCTTATTAAGCAAGAAAGATAAGCTAATTAAAAGTAAAGATAAGATCTTGAGTGTGATTTGGCACCTAAGAGTCAAAGGGTAAAATGGTAATTTTGACCCAAGCAAGTGGCATGCCTATAATTTTGATGAATTTAAGGTCATGTAAAGATTTTGGACTAATTAAGTTAAGACTATAAGTTATTCTAGCTATTAGAATCATCGTTTGAAAAAAAAGTGCAAAAATTACACTAAATGTTCAAATGAGCCTTTTTATATTTTAAGTGGTTTAAGTACTGTCCAAGAGGCTAATTGTAAAAGGCATAAGAACATCCTTTAGGACCAAGGATGGATGGTTTTGGGTGTATGTTTAGTGGCCATTTTGAAACAAAAGAGAACTTGATAACCAAGAGGTAAGAAATCAAACAAAATGCTTTAATGAAGCGGTTGAGATATTTTGGCAAGCGTTGACCACCATCCTTCATCTCTATCTTCCCAATTTTCGTAGCTCTCCCTCTCTAGCAGCTCACCAGCTACAAACCTCCCCAATCCCACAAATTGCCAGTAAATTTGAAGGTCACAGAGTGAAATCAAGAAGCCTCCAACTCATTCTTAGTGCAATTGCTTCAATTTAGCTCCTTGTTGCTTGTTTTGGTCATAAACCCTAAGGTAAGCTTCTTGGTTTGGTTTGAGCTAGTTCTAAGTTGATTGCGTAGCTAGAAATGGTATTGATTTGAATTTTTTGGTTCTATATCACATTGGCTTTAGGTTTGGAACTCAAGAGAGCTAAGTTGAGCTTAAGTGTGCTTGTGGTGCTTGTGTTTTGTTCTTGTTTTGTGGCTGATTTTGAGGTAAGGGTTCAAGTTAATTTAGCTCAAATAATGCATAAAAATATAGTATTGTATGTTGGAATGAAGTAGAAATAATACCTATTTGAATTGGCTTTAGGGATTGATAGATTGAGCAAGTTTTGTGCAAGATAACATAACTGCATGAAATATTATTAGACCATTGGTGACGCATCACCAACATTGAGTACACATTGCCAACAAGTTCCTAGGAATCCAGTAGGTTGATGCCGTTGGTGATGCGTCACTAAGGCCCAAGCAGCTCAAGGTTGAGGCATCCTGAAAATGTCTCAATTTCTCGGTTAACATCACTATACTATTCTAAGATGTTTCATAGTTTTGATTGGGTCTAAAACTCATTCCTAAGTTGAGAAAATGTATCATTTAAGTGGTCGCTAAGTGGTATGGTTAAGGTAGGGTAAGTAAAGTGACTAAGGGGGTGAAAGTGCTCAAGTTGCTAGAGGGCATTAGAGGGATTAAGACGGGTTTTGGAGTGTTTGTTGGTCCAAGTGAGAGGCCTTAGACCTTTAATTTAGGGAAATGAAAAGGAAACCTAAGAGAATTAAGCCAATAAAGAGCTTTAAGCTAAGCTCCAAGAACTTGGCAAGTTTGACCACATAAAATGGCTACTTTGCATAATAAGCTAAAGGAAAGATGGGTAAAATTTGAGAAGAGGTGACGACCTACTCTAGGACCTATAAGTGGGAATTAAGGGAGGTAAAAATTTTGAGATATGAGGGCTAGTGTCTTAATTACCTTTACTGTTTAAGCTCATGGCAAGAATAATGCACCGAAGATATAAGAAGTCCTAAGGAATGTGCATGTTACATACCATACATTCATGCATTACATACCTATTATGTTATTTATTTATGCTGATTGTTGGTTGGTTGTTTGCTTGTTTGCATGTCATATTTGCATGCTTACTTGCTATCTTCTTTACTGGTACCCCAATGGACCTTTACTAAGCACATTCATGTGCTCATTCCCTTAAATTTGTTGTGCAGGTTCTAACATCGGGCCTAATAACTAAGTGAATAGTTGTGGGCTAAGTTTCCCCTTTTTGCGGATACTTATTTACTAGAATTCTTGTGATTTTAAGGTACCTTGAGATATAAGCTTCGTACTAACTAAGTATTATGCTTTTACAGTTTAGAGGCTAAGTGATGCACAAGGATAAGAAAGGCCTTGCACTTGGAGCTTGATAGCTCAAAGGTGAAGCTTAAGTGATGGATTTTAGTTAAGAATTTTGCCTTGTATATATATAGTACCTTGTGTACTACGATATTGCCACTATTAGGATACATTGTGGTGTTAAACCATTGAGTTACTTTTGGGTGCTTGCTAGTGTTATAGAGTATGCATAAACTATTACTTGAAGTTGAAGTAACCAGTATTTTATTTTTTTAGCACGTTTTTAAGTATGTTTTAAATGGAATGCTCAAGCGATGTTTTCTTAAATGATTTACTTATTTGTTTTGCATCAAAAGGACAAATGTATGCATATTTTCTTGCAAGGTATGTTAAGAAACTAGTTGCACGTAAATTATCTTAATTTACCCACGAGTAATAATTAATCAATAGTAACTAAGTGGGATTACAGTCCCAAAGGGCTTACAAGTTAAGCAATTCGGGGTACTGGGACCTAACTCCATGACAATGTTGACACTCTAGCCACATAATAAAAGAATGTTGCCAACCAGTATTGACCCATCAACTGCATCATTCACTAATGTTCTTCATAGGATGCCTTGACTAAAAAAATCACTTATAAGTAATTTTATTTTTTTCCTAATCAATTTTATTTACAAATTAATAATATATTTATCCAATAATCACTTAAATCATGTTTCTTTGACAAAGTAACTAATTATTATGAATCTTTTTCCTTACCAATTTAAAAAAGAATAAAAACTACTAAAGTATTATTTTGCAAAAATATTTTAAAAATGATTCTTAGATGTTTTAAAGTGTAGACTTTCAATTAATGTAAAAGCTGAAAAAAATAATCAGTATATATAAAAAATAGTTACTAATCGTCATATATCAATAATTCCTCCTAAAATATACCCTTAGCCTAAAACCTATATGAATATATAGATTGATCAAATCATTTCTTGTATGAAGTTTATCTCATATGCTTCTTTTGGAAAGAAAATGATTCATCACTCTATTGAAGTAATCAAAGTTTCATTTGAAACAAAAATAGTTGAGATTATCAGAGATTAGGAATAGGGTCGCGCTTGGAACATTTTTTTGTTCCATCTGTAGTTTGTAAATTCAACATAATTGGAGAATGTATTTTGATTATTTAATTTTAATTAATTTCATAAATTAATTAAAATTCAAAGAGTTGTGAACTTTCTAATAATTGCATATGTCCTTTGCAAGGAATACATTTTCATGAACAATTGTGTCAATTCAAACAGTTTTAACTCTTTTAAAAATTATGCCTTTTGTAAAGGATATATTTGTTTATTAATAATTGTGTCTATTCTAAAAGACATATTTATGAATGGTTATATCCGTTAAGAGAAAAGTTGCATTTTTCCTTTTTCTATATAAATGAGTCATTTCACAATTTAAGAGAGATTTTTTATAAAGTTTTGTTGTATCCTAAAGGCATATTCCTGATATTTTATAGTGAGAGAATATATAATTATATTTAGAAAGGTGAAATCATTTCTCGCTTCAAAGTGTTTCTTCATCTCAATCCTCTATTATTTTTCTAATACATTTGAACCTGCAATTAATGTATATATCTCAAAGTTCTAATAAAGTCACAGGTATCAGAAAAATTTGAACCTAACTCCTTATACTAGAATCCAAGACATAAAACATATAATACTTGTCAAAATTTAATTGAGATTTTTCTTTTGCCTTAGAACTATTATATATGGCCATGTGCTAATCTTGGGTTCTGTAATATTTGTAAGAAGTTTCTCAATCTTCTTCATTGAAGCGTTACTACTTTAATATTAAATAGGCGGAGTTTCACCATTTAATTTGTCCCAATTGCTTATAAACACAAATTGTGGTCACTCTATTAAGAGTACAAACTCATCCTACCAATTGGAGCAACTATTTGTATTAACTTCAAAATTATGAGATTTGTTTAGTGCACACATGTACATAACTGTAACTTGTTTTACCCATTGAACTTTAGAATTAGTGTTCAACTAATTTAAACTTTGGTTCCCATTACAAGTGCTTTTACTGAGGATTTAAGTCTTATTTTTCATGATATAGAGATAAACCAAATGTCTACCAAATTATTTCTATATTTTACATAGATAATAGTGATCACTTGATTTAACATTAATTGCAGACAAAATCCTGCATAAATATGTCTAGATATTTCATTATATACTTCATTATATGCTTTCGAGATAGTAATCTCAATGTATAGTGCAAGGAAATAGTGGCATCGGTTGTGACCACAACTTCCTTTCAAATAGTTATCTTTAAGCCACTCTAATTCTTTGCCCTCCAACAAACAAAGAATAAATTTTTACACCAAGTAAAATTCATTTATTAGATGTCAAAACTTAGCACCCTCACATAACAAATATGTACTCATTATTATTTTTCAATCAATTCCTAATATAGCATCTTTCTAACACAAGGTGAAAGTTTGAATAGTACAAGTTTAAATATTTTCTACTTAGCAAATATTCCAAAACACTTAAAAATTGCGTTACAATGCCTTCTGCCATGTTTGCTCGTATATTGCAATGTTATATATAGTCTTGTACGATTTATGATGTCATACATCAAACCATTAGTAGCATTTCCAAGCACTTTTGAGAAACAATTTGTCAACATTATTTTATAATTTCACGTGCCCTAAATATTTTGTGGTTCGACCCAATAACATTGAAGTAAAGTTACCCAACCATACGTTAATTCTTATTTTGATCACACTGTATAAGGCCAACACAACTAATGGCGGTTCTAGAGCAATCCATGTATACTGCACCACATGCGGCTTTCTATTGTTGGAGTTCCTCATATTCAAAATCATTCTAGCAGGTCTCAATTATTCAAACATTATGAGCATCTAATCTCTTGTTCATTTCATCATGCTTAGAACGACAATGAATAATTGGTTATCAAAGGAAATAAATAAACATTAGAGCACAAAAATCGAACATGAGTGTTAGATGCATGTTAAATGGTTCATAACCCACTTAAGACGATTTCATGCTCTTTAATCAATGATGAGTTTTAAACTTTAACGTATTATTAAAATAGAGAGGATGTGAATAGAAAAAAAAATCAAATTTTCACGAGGCAATAATGAGTTTTGAGTTTTGTGAAGGAACACATGTTTTTCATGAACAATTATGTCAATTCAAATAGTTATAACTCTTTTAAAAATTATTTATTTTTTTTGTAAGGAGTACATTTTTTTATGAAAAATTGTGTTTATTTTAAAAGATACATATTTATGAATGGTTGTATCCGTTAAAGGAATAATTGTGTTTTCCATTTTCTATACAAGTGAGTTATTTTATGATTTGAAAGAGATTTTTTTATAGAATTTTATTATATACCGAAAACATATTCTTAATATTTTATAGTAAGAAAATAATTAATTTTAGAAAAGTGAAATCATTTCACGGCTTGAAACATTTCTTCGTCTCCACACGCTCACCTATTTTCTAACAGTCCCTGTAAGCAGGAACGTTAAAGCTGATCATTATAGGCTTTTGTTTTAGAAGATTCGTGAGCATTCTCAGCTACACATTTATCGTTTGTTGGAACGCTATATATGATTGGTCAAGATCGTTTATTAGTAGGCATATAATACTATATTATTTTCACAGTCCTTTTATATTTTCTCCTTCGTTAACTCTGATTTTTGTTCTATTCAATTTCTTTCTTGTATACCAAAAAAAAAATATCCTTTCTTGTAACTTTCTTTTAAGATGAGTGGAACCACAGAGAAATGGAATAAAAAAGAATTATTATTTGAATAAATTTTTCTCATTCAACAGTGACAAAGAATTTTTTTAGAGAAAACATTATTTTTTTTCCTTACAGATAAACTAGCATATGATTATTAGGTTATTTAATGTAATCAGACTTAGTTAAATGTTTCTATTTTTCTCTACGAAGGAAAATTGTATTCTTTTTCTTTCTTTGTGTAAAAGTTGACTATTAGTATTAGAAAAATAAGAAAAAAGTATACATTATTCCAAACCTGCAAGGGCAAAGACTAATTTATACCAAACTTACGGTTAAGTGTAATCCTTGCTGAGTTACGAAGTATAAGGCGAGTTTATTTCAATTTTTTAAAAAATATAATTTTCATTATTTTTTGTGCTGAATTTATTCAGAACTAATTAAGTACTTCATCCATCCCAAAATAAATAAAACCTTTTTTCAAACATGTTTTTTTAAGGTATTTCTCTGTTTTTCATTTTCTTCCCGGTTTGCCCTTTTTTGCCCATTCTGGCCTCCTCCCACTACTGCCCAATCCCAATTGATCTCCACCGGTGTCACTCAACCGAATCGATCTTAACTGTTGTTGCCAATTGCCTGCTAAATCACCTTGGATTACCGAATCGTCCACCGAATTGCCCACCAAATCATCTTCGATCACCGAATCATTCTATGCATTAAAGGAAAAGGGAAAATGCCTAATGCATTTTGATGATAGCAAAACATTTATAAAGGACTAATGTGTTAATTTTAGTGTGCAAGTTAATTAGATAAATTTACATGTTTTTTGCAAGATGTTCATTGTTTCTTAAGCTATTTGAAGTGTTTCTTAAGTTGTTTGAAGTGTTCCAAGTGTTGCTTGAAAAAGAAGAAATCCAATGAAAGAAATCAACATTGAAATCTAGAAGTTTGGAAGTCTGGAAGTGAGAAAAACAGAGAGCTACAATTTCAACAGGGTGAAAGCATTTCAAAATATTAAAAGTGAAGCAATCTTTTGAACCTAAGAGCTTTTTGGTTCTAGATAAAAAAAATTACTTGAGTGAAAGTTTTTCAACTGGGTGAAAAGTTCATTCCAGACCTGCCCATGATTTTTCCGTTCAAAAATACCTTGGAAATTATTTTTAAATTCATGCCACATCAGATTGTCATGTGAGCTAGGTGTTAACATCTCGTTAATTAGTAATTTAGCCGTTGGAGATCAAACGTTGGGTGGCGATACATGAATGGATTTTCAACCGAGTGAAAGTTTTTCATCTGTGTAAAGCTAGGCGACAAAGGCAATTTTTTATCAAATTTGACAACAACATTTATTAGATTGCTTGGAAGCTTTTCTGACATTTTTAATGGCTCTTCAACATCTTTTTGGCCCCCAAATGATTATAAAAATATAGATAAACACTTTGGGAAGTACTCTTGGCTATTAGAAGTAAGAATCCATCATCCAGATCAAACCAAGTGTGCTTAATTTGAGATTTGCCAAAAGATATTGTGCTTTTACTTGTATATCTAGCAAGAGTGCTATTATTTGAGCTTGTAACATTGTAAACACCATTTGGTAATATTGAGTTGGTGAGATTTTTAGTTAGCCTCTAAGAAAACTAGTGTGAGAGAAGGTGTTGGTAAGGTTTTTAGTTAGCCTTTAGGAAAGCCAGTGAGTGTTAATGATAGAAAGAGCCACCAAAAGAGTGTGTGCTCTTATATATTCTTGATATTCATAGTGGAGGAAAAATCTCGTGTTGTAAACTTGAGGAGAGAAATATGCTTTCAAGATGAGAAACTGAACCTCTAAAAAAATTATTGTGTGCAAGATTCTTTCCTTTTACTTGCTTGATCATTGATTGGTAATTTATCTTTCTTCATTGGTTGAAGTTATTTGTTTTTAAAAACCCTTTAAAGCAAGCTTTCAAAACAAAATTTAAGATCATTCTAGTAGTTATTTTCTAATAAAAATAGGTTTATTTGAGCACCTTAAATTTTATTTTGATTTAAGTGTCTAAAAACTCATTTTCAGTGATTTTTGTAATTCAACCAATTCACCTCTGTTGATTGCACTTAGGGCAACAATTGGTATCAGACCTAGTAGCTGTGTTTTGACAAAATCTAGCAATTTTTAAGCTTTAAAATCCATGGCAATCACTAGTATGCATCTTGAGGGGAAAAATCCATCTAAGCCATCTTTGTTTGACTCTACAAACTATAATTGGTGAAAAACTAGAATAGAGATTTGTATCCAAGTAGTTGACCATGCTATTTAGAGGATCATTACAGATGGTCCTAAGATTCCTGAAAAAATGGTTAATGGGAATCAAGTACCAAAAGATCGAATGGAATATAAACCGGAGGATGATCTCATGTGTACCATGAATGAAAGGGCAATGAATATTATTTATTGTGCACTAACCCCCAATGTATTCAATTTGGTTTCTTTTTATGGAAATGCTAGAGATATATGGAATAAGCTATTGGTGACTTATGAAAGAGCCACACATCTAAAGGATACTAAGATGTATATGCTTGTGAGAGAATATGAGTTGTTTACCATGGAGCCAAAGAAAACATCCAAAAAATGTTTATAAGGTTCAATGAGATCCTCACACCTCTCAATTTTCTTGGGAAAGAATATACAAATGAAAAGTTGGCGAGGAAAATTTTGTGATGCTTACCTCTATCATAAAATAGCATAGTTAAAGCCATCAATAAAAGATGAAGCACCAAAATCATGTATGCAGATGAAGTCTTTGGAAAGTTGTTGACTTATGAGATGAATGAGCAAGTTAATAAAAAATTTATAAAGAAGAATAAGTCAATGGCTTTGAAGACTCAAGAGGACCACACATCTTCAAGTGAAAATAAAGATATTAATGTGGCTCTTTTAGCAAGGAAGTTTGGTAAGATATTTAAGACATCAAGAAATAAGAAGTTCAAAAAGGATAAGTATAAAAAGAGTAAGGGAGAACACTCCAAGAAGAAAGATGAAGTTATTTACTACAACTGCAAGGAGCCCGGACATCTCCAATTTGATTGTCCATTGAATAAGAAAAAGAGCACAAGAAGAAAAATAAAGAAAGTAGGAAGAAAAATAGTAAAGTCATGAGAACATGGAGTGATAGTGGCCAATCCTCAAGTAAGAGTTCAACTTCAAGTGATTCAAGTGAGGATGTCAACTTATACTTAATGATAGATAGAGATGAAGCCTCTTTTTCAAATCAAAGTCACTTGTGCTTATGTCTTATGGTAAAAAGAAAAAAAAGATAAGGTAATAAGCTATTCAAGTGACTCATCTAGTTCATTCATATTTATAAGTAGTGAATATTTGGAATTACAAAATACTTTTAATGCTCTTTATAAGGATTCCCAAAAACTTGCTAAACATGTAGGTGAATTCAAAACCTTAAATGCTTCATTGGCTAAAGAAATAGATGAACTAAAAAAGGAAAATCTTGATCACATTCAATCTTTGTGTAAATTTGTTAAAGGTAAAGAAAACCTTTATTTGTAGTTTAGTGCTAAAAAAGGTGTTATGACAAAGAGGGTATAGGCTATGATCCTTTACTTAAGGAAAAGAAATTTGGAAATCGGTTTATTGGTGCATCTTCATCATCCATAAGTAGTTCATTTGCAACATGTCATGTTTATGGTAGAAAAGGTTATTATTCATACGAATGCATGTTCAAAAGAGGAAAAGTTCCTATTGACTATAAATTAATATAAGTTCCTAAAGGAACTAAAACTGTTGGAGCTAACCTTCTAGAGCTAAAAAAATTTGGGTATCGAAGATCAAAGTTTGAGATTTATTGTAGGGTGTTAGAGCATGAAAGAAAAAAAATGGAGGCCTATATATGAAGCTTTGAGCATAAGGAAATTTGAAACTTGAAGTATAATGACATATGATTGAAACTAAAGCTCAAATGTGATAATATTGTTGAGTTTTTTTTATGGTTATTTGTGATTATTGATTTGAGTTACTTATATGTGATATATTGATTTCTTGATATATATGTGTTACTTATTGCTTTTGGAAGATATGTGATATGCTTGTTATTATCCTGATTATTATGGATTTATTCCAATATTTTGATGACTTGATCTTCCATGGTTAATAAATTGTGACAAATCTGAGCTCAAGTGACTTAGCTCTTAGGTTCCTTGTATAGAAAGTTTACAATCATGTTTCTTAAGTTCAAAACAAGCTTTATATCTTTATTTTGTAGCAAAATTTGATGAATTTGCATTTAATAGCTTGGAGAGCAAAATTCAACAGGTTTTGAGCTAACTTTGGGAGTTAAGTAATCAAATTTTGATTTAAAGCTTAATTTTCTATTTTAAGACCTCAAGCAAGTTTCTTTTGACAAAAGAAATGTGTTTGCGTCACTGGTTCTTGAATGGAAAAGCTGAATTTAATTTAGCCACTTCAACCAAAATTTTTAGCCTTGTTTTGCTGCAAGTTTTCTAGAGCTTAAATTTTAAGAGATCCTTTGCTTAAATTCTGTGTTTAAAGGATTTTATGGGCTTTGTAAGTCACATTTAATGCATGAAACTTGTCTACAATATTTGGTTTAAGAAAATGATTGTTTGCTCAAATTTTAGACTCAATTTCCTTTTAATTTACCGCATCTATTTGCTGCATAATTTTTTTATGCAAAGTGTACTGTTTGAAGCATTCTCCCCAATCTGACCAAGCCAATTTTTTTCTTGGACTATTTTGCTTCATGTTTACCTTAGTATAACTTCTAAAATGCATGTTTTAGTAGGTTAAAAATGAATTGAACTTGGGTTGGTTTTAGAACTGAAAGTTAAGCAATGACTTTCTAAAAAATTGTAAGCTTGACTTTAGGGTTGACTTTTTGCATTTATTCTCCTTTTGGTCTGAGACTTCATGGTCAAGCTTCTTATTGAACTTGAGATTTTTTTTTGCAAAATTTGGTGATTTACTTCTTCTTATAACTCAAATTATGTGATTAAATCCGAATTTGAAAGTCTCCTTACTATGAAACTTGTACAATTGTTTTCAAAAGGCTATTTCCATTTCTTTCTCTTATCAATTTGGTTTTTACATACTTAACTGCACTTTGCCCCATGTTTAGCAGACCTCGGCTACTACACTAGCCTAAAAATATTTGGTTACTTTATTGAAATAGGGAGCAAACTTATTGGTTTATTATTGTTCTTAATAATTTGGTGTTATATTATGCTTATTGATTCAAATATATATCTACTTGAATTTAAGGGGAGCCTTGATTAAGGGGGAGCTTTGTTATTTTTTTTTGATAAGTTTATTTAAAATTTTTCTTGATTTATCTTGATGTTCTACATGTGTTTTTTATTATGACAAAAAGGGGGAGAAATGAAATTAAAGAATATTTGATAAAAAGGAAAAAAAACATTGTTTATGCTGGTTGATTAGATGTTATATATGTTTGAAATGTTGTCTTGTCATCATAAAAAGGGGGAGATTATTGGATTTGTTCCAATAAATTAACTTACAATTTTGATGATAACAAAACATTTATAAAGGACTAATATGTTTATTTTAGTGTGCAAGTTAATTAGACAAATTTACATTTTTTTGGATGATGTTCATTTTTTCTTAAGTTGTTTGAAGTGTTTCTCAAGTTGTTTGGAGTGTTCCAAGTGTTGCTTGAAAAAGAAAAAAATCCAATGGAAGAAACCAACATTGAAATCTAGGAGTTTGGAAGTCTGGAAGTGAAAAAAACCTGGACCTATAATTTCAACAGAGTAAAAGTGTTCAACATGTTGAAATTGGAGTAATATTTCAAGCCCAAGAGCTTTTTGGTTCTAGACAAAGAAAAATCACTTGAGTGAAAGCTTTTCAACTAAGTGAAAAGTTCATTCTAGATATGTGTGCAATTTTTCTGTTCAAAAATACTTTGAAAATTGTTTTTAAATTCGTGCCACGTCAAATTGCCATGTGAGTTAGGTGTTAACATGTCATTAATTAGCAATCTAGCAATTGAAGATCAAACCTTAGGTGATGAGATAAGAATAGATTTTCAACCGAGTGAAATTTTTTTATCGGGGTGAAGCTGGGCACTAGACACAATTTTCTGTCAAATTTGATAGCAACATTCACTAAATTTCTTGAGATTTTTTCTAACATTCCTAACAGCTCTTCAACATCTTTTTGGCCCCTAAATGGGTATAAAAATATGAAGAAACACTTTGGGAAATATTCTTGGCCATTAGAAATAAGAATCCATCATCTAGATCAAACCAAGTGTGCTTAATTTTACATTTGCCAAGAGAGATTGTGTTTTCACTTATATATCTAGCAAGAGTACTATTATTTGAGCTTATAACATTGTAAACACAATTTGGTGAGATTGAGTTGGTGGGGTTTCTGGTGAGCCTCTAGAAAAGTTAATGTGTTGGCATGGTTTCTAATTAGCCTCTAAAAAACTTGGTGAGTGTTGGTGGTAGAAAGAGCCACTAAAGAAGTGTGTGTTTTTGTGTATTCTTGATATTCATAGTGGAGAAAAAAACCCTTAAGTGATGAACTTAAGAAGAGAATTAGCCTTTCAAGAGGAAAGACTGAACCTCTATAAAAATCTTTGTGTGCAAGGTTCCCTTGTTCTACTTGCTTGATCATTGCTTATTAATTTGTCTTCCTCCATTGGTTGAAGTTGTTTGTTTTCAAAAGCCCTTCAAAGTAAGCTTTCAAACAAAATTTAGGATCATTGTGATAGTCATTTTCTAATTAAAATAGGTTTATTTGAGCTCCTTAAATTGCATTTTGGTTTAAGAGTTTAAAAACTCATTTTCGGTGATTTTTAGAATTCAACTAATCACTCCCCCTCTTGGTTGTATTTGGGACAACACCTTTAATTCCCATTACACAGAAATTGATTTATAGAGAGAAAAATGGATAATATAAATGAATTCATTAACTATAAAAAAATTATGGAACGGTTAGAATTTATTAAAAAATAATAATCATTTAATGTAAAATTTTTCAATTCTAATTTAGACTATTTAATAACTATCTTCACATTAATTCTATATGTGCCATAATTTTTTTATGGTTAATGGATCACTTAAATTATCAACTAATTTCTCTCGATGAATTATGCTTTTGTGCTAGTTTAGTCTTACTTAGGGTCAATGACAAATCTACAATGAATTCTGAAGGTTTAGCAATATGAAATAATATTAATATTGAAGATTAATTTAAAATGACAATTAAAGGTTTAGGACTACATCTACTACTTTTTTATTCATTGTTTAATTGTGTGAAGAAAATATCCGGAGATTCTCACATCCACCCTCTTTAACACTTTTAACTTGTCATCCATTTATAATAATTTGTCTAGATTTAAAATATATTCATTTTATTTTAAGATATATTTGTCCAATTATGATTTATATTTTTCTAGTTATGAAGTTATTGATTATTTCTTTAATTGTGAGATATATCTATCTAATTCTAATATATACTTATCTATTTGTAAAATGTATTATTCTTTTAATTTTGAGATCACTAACTTGACACTCATTCATTATAACTTGTCTACTTCTAAAACACATTTTCACTCTAATCCTAATATATACTTTATTTAATTCTAATAAATGCTTTTCTAATTCTGAAATCAATTTGTTTAGATTTGTTTATTCTGAGATAATGTCTAATTATGATGTTCAACAATTTCCACGGTAGAAAGTAAATTATTTTGCGGACAATCTAAAATAAGCTGGGTTTTGGGGGGTCGATCTAATCTTGGAAGGCACACTTCATATTAGTATCAGTATTTAGTGTTAAAATTTTTAAAAAACTATTTAATGATAACTTTTAGTTATGTTTAGTATTAGTATTAGTAATTAGTATTAGTGTTTTGAAAAACTTATTTAAGGATAACTTTTAAATTTTAACTTTAACATTTTTATCTCTACCGGTAAATAAATTATCTAAAACTCTAACTGTAATCATCAAAGATATTCTCAAACTAAGTAGCTTTTATTTACAACATTTTTATATTAACTGTTAAATAAATTATTTAAAACTTTAATGCTTATTGCAAAATTTGTTTCTAAATGGGATCGAAATTAGTGTGATTCGCCCAATATTCTATTTTCTCATTTAAGTACAAGAAATTTTTGACAACAGTGTATGTGCTACTTTAATTGTACGCGGACTTCCGTCATAATGATAGTTGGATCATGAGCATCATCTATCATTCATACGTAGAGGTGTGCAACGGGCTAGACCAGACCGGCCGGTCCTGGCCCTAAGATATTTGGGCCCGGGCACAGCCCGTGTTGACACGTGCCGGTCCTGACCCGATTCCGTGCCGAGCTGGGCCAAATTCGAGCTGGCCCGTTAAATTTTAAATTTTAAAATTGTAATTTTTATTTTAATTTTAAGTTTTAGTTTTAATTTTTTAATTTTTAGTCTTCACTTTTAAATCAATAACTTAATAAAAATAAGAGTCTAAGAGTTTTTTTATAAGTGATATTTTATAATCTAATTTATCTTAAATTCTACTTCATCTAACCTAAATTAATCAATTATCTGCAAAGAGAAAAAACTTATTGTACAGGTTAAGACTTAAATCCTGACTCATCACGTGATATAATGATATCACGTGTTAATTGGATTGAAGAAGGAAGCTAAATCAAGATAAGAAGCATAAATTGAAGATCTATTTTGATAAAGATTAAAGAACATATTGGTTAAGTCAAGACATGTATAAAAAGACCTAATGATCAAGATAACTATAGTTTAATCTTAATCTTATAAGACAGTTTTATCTTAATATTGGATAGAGTTCTAATCTAATTGTTGTCAGACATGTATAAAAATGCCTTAGGGGTTGTATGCTTTTATTGAAGTGTGTGAAGTAGAAACCATTTTTTTAGCTTCTTTCAAATTTTCTGTCCTGCAAAAATAATCCATTTAAGTTTTCTGTTTTGTCCTAAGGGGAACGTTCCATTTTACTCTTACATTTTGTCTTAATTTTTCATTTATATCCTTAATTTTTTAACTTGTCTATATTAGTCATAAAATTTTATCAAAGTGTTAACAGATAGCCATATATTTATTGAAAAATAGTTGTTGAATAAGAATACAACTTACAGAAAGAGGCAATAGATAATTTAAATGTTCCTTCAACTGTTAAAAAATGACAAAAAAAACTAGATTAATATTTATTCTAAGCTTATCTTTATATTTTGTATAATTACTTGTTTTAAGAGTAAAACACCACCACCGATGTAAACTTTTATTAATATTAAAGCCAAACGACACTTACATACCATGGAACGGGCTTTACATTACTCAATAGCGAAACGTTCCATAAAATTAAATGCAAAATAAAATGTATGATCTGTGCTAAACAGCAAAATCAGATCAAATACAAAGTAAGTAAATAATGAGCAAGCAGTGGATTTAAGCATCATCTCATCGGGGTTTTCTTTGTCGGAACTCTTGTGGTCTTGTAACCTTAAAGCTGCAAGACCCCAATCACGGTTGCATATACAAACTTCAACTGCATTTGGTGATAGCCTTGCGTGTCATCTTTGTATTGGTTAAAAACCCATGCAATGTTGACCATATGCATTAAAACTTTATGCGATGTGAGATAATATACACCGGAGCAAAAAATAGTGGCATCATAAAAATATCGCAGCACAGCAGCCAATTTAGACAGTTTATCCCACATCTCTTGTTTTAAAATCGTTTTCTTTTCTCTGACATTTATAAAACATGTCATGTGTGCAGCAAATGGCATCGCATCCATCAACATCTCATAAGTGGAGTTCCATCGGGTAGGGCAATCAAGTTTAAAACGTTTCCAACTAAAATTGAGGCCATTTTCCAGACAATATTGCTTAAACTCTTTAGAAACTTTGGTCCTTGACTTTAAATAATGGAGTGCCCACATAATTGGAGTAATTTCATTACCCAAATCTTGAAGACCTTTTTGGACAGCTAAGTTTAAAACATGACATATACACCTAATATGAAAAAATGCGGCATCACGGACAGGTTCTAGTGATTCCTTCAATGTCTCAGCCGCGACATCGTTGTTTGATGCATTATCAAATGTTATGCTAAAAACCTTGTCATGACAAAAAATTCTTTTAAACTTTCTAAAATTACATTAAATATGTTCCAACCAATATGATCGACCTCCATCCACTTAAATGCAATGATACGTTTTTGAATGACCAAACTATCATCAATCCAATGTGCAGTTATACAATAATAATCTTGTCCTAGTGGTGAAGTCCACATGTCACTAGTAAATGAGATTGAATGATCAAAAGCAGAGAAGTATGCTTGTAAGTTTGATTTCCCAGCTTCATAAATTTTAAATGCCTCCCTTCTAGCAATAGTCCTAGATGTTCTTTTAAAAACAGGGTTTAAACGTGATGTAATCCATTTTTCCATGTGTCTGTCTTCCGATTGTGTAAATGGTTTTTCAATTAACATCATTCATTCAACCATGCCTTCTCTACAATCTTTTTTATTAAATTTAAAAATACCTGATCCGCCGGCACTGCTTGCAAGCTGTGTCTGACCACCGGTACTCGCAGCTGCATCTAGACATAAAGGCGGATGCTTTGATTCCATGTGACGTCTCAATGTTCCTATGGCAGTGTTCTTCTTGTGCGAGAGCTTTTGCTTGCAATGTTTGCACTGTGCGAACCTCGCATCGTTTCCATGACTATCTTTCTCAAAAACTTGGTCAAAATGCTCCCAAACCCATGCGGTGCGCCTCGACGTCCTAACTTCTAGCGGAAGTTCGGCTTGATGGCTTGTCGGGGTTTGTTCAGAACCATCTCCTTCACCAACATTCCCTGCTGCCGTGGGCTCCACCTCTTCAACGTCGTCATCAGAAAGTTGATCGTCAAGGCCCAAGTCGTATTGACTCATATCGAATTGCTCGTCATCGTCAGTTTGTTGGATATAAGTCCCACGGGTCGCCGGTCGGGAAAGGCCACGAAAAAATGACCTCAAACCAGTGCGGGATGAAGAGCTTGAGGCATTTCTCTTTCCTCTTGATGCCATTTGTGTGACGAGAAATTGAGTAGATAACGAGCCTTTAAAGTAATTGAGAATTGATTGAGAATGAAGAAAATAATATTGAGTGCTTCAAAGAAATGAGAGAATATAGTAGTAGAGAATGAGAGATTGCTAAGATTGGTGTGAAGAAATGGTGGAAATGGCCTCCCTATTTATAGGGGAAGGCCTTATTTTTTTTTGCCTAAAAAACCCTTACAAAATAGTTGTTGGAGGGGGAAAAAATGTAATTTCTGGGGTAAAAAAAGGGCTGAGAGCCGTTACAGGGACTGAAGCTGTAATTTTCCCTTTTTTAAAATTTTTTTCGGACCATTTAAACTTGATTGTTGCGCGTCGCCGCCGTGCCCAGGCTGCTCCTGGGCCATGCCGAGCCCACATCCCTCCCCCCTCTCCTCCAGGCCCATAAACGGCCCACCTTCAACCGGTCTTCTGACGGGCCCATGCCGTGCCGGTCTTGGCCGAGCCTGTGCCGTGCTCCAAGCGTGCTGGTCCCGAGTTGTGCCGTGTCAGGACCGGCCCAATGAACACCTCTATTCATACGTGGTGCATTCCTTCTATGAAACTAAAGAAAAGAAATACCTTCTAAAAGAAATTTTCTCATGATTCAACGACGACAAGGAATTTCTAAAATGTTTTTTTTTAATAGCAAATATATTATTGAATGAATTTCTTTCTTTATAGAAGTACTCCCTCTGTCCCAATATGATTGAAACATTTCTCTGGGTATGAAGATTAAGATATTTGTGTAGTGAGAGTTTAAATAAAGACTAAAAAAGATTCTTTATTGGGTTTTGTATAGTGGGAGTTGAAAATTTTCTAAAAAGATAAATGTCTCAATCTTTTTTGGACAGCGAAAAAAGAAATACGTTTCATTCTTTTTAGGACGGAGAGAGTATCTATTATCACATGCTAATAGACAATTGTTAGATAGTTTAGAATTAAGACTACTTAAAGTTCCTGGTTTTCTCTATGTGGGAAAATTGTAATTTTCTTTTTTATCAACTAGCATTTGACAATCAGTATTAGGAAAATAAGAGAAAAGTGTACATTTCAAAGTTGAGGCCAAAGTATAATTATTTATCGAACTCAGGAAAATTGTGCATTCAGGGTGTTGATTTCTATCTCCCAAACACATTTTTTTCATTTTTGTATTAAGGTGTATTATAAGTATAGGGAGCTTGATAATGTACTAGGAAAGTTGAGGATGACAGTGGCTACTGTACAAAAACTAGAGGACCTCTGATGCATTTTACCACGCTAGGAAGCCAAGGCTGGAGAAGAGTGCAATGTCAACTAGGGACATTCTTGTGATATTTCTTGCATTTTACTAGCTTTGATGGCTGCATAGAACTCAACCACATATATTTCGTTTATTTTTATGCTTTCTCTATAACCTATGTCATTTAAAATTCTAATAATCAATTGAATAATTTTTTAAAAAATAATTAAATTCTTAAGATTTTTTTTCTTAGGTAGTCTATAATAAGAATAAATTTTTGGCTTTTTACCAAACCAGAAAATTAAGAATACTTTTTAGGTTTGAGTTTGTTTATACAATTCTGAGATAATAATCATTATACATAAAAATTAAACACGCATTAGTCAAAATCTACAAAGACTTACTAGTCATTCTATCCGTTAAAGGAAAACGGAAAAATGTCTCAAGAATCACCTTTTTTTGGTCGGAACAGTGGATGCTTTCCCTCCGGCCACCGTCAACCCAAACAAAATGTACGAGAAGCTTTTGATGAGTGAATTATATATATTCTTCATTTTTAAAAATGTCAAGTTGAAATTTAAAAAGAAAAAGGGAGCTAGTAATTTCTATTTTGCCATATATAAGAAGAGTTCACAACGAGCTTCCTAGGTTTTTAACTTCTCACCGTGTTTAACACTATTAACCTGTCATTCATTTATACCCCTCTATCGGTCTATCCTACCAGTTCTGAACCATTCCCCTTTTTCGCTGTTCCACCAATTCTGCTTCATTTTACTTTTTAGTAAGTTTTAGACCATTAAAAGACCATTATGCCCTCGTTTGTTCATCTATTCTTCTACCAATCCCACCGTTTACTAAACTTGTCGGGCATACCCAGACAATGAACATGAACAAACGAGCATGGAAAGAAGGTGGAGATCAGATGAGAGGAGCAACGGCGAGAGATCGGACAAGAGAATGACGGTGAGAGATCGGATGCAAAGGACGGAGAGGAGATCGGACGTGAAGGACGGCGAGAGGACACCGAGAGTTCGGAAGCGATGGACGGATTGAGGCGTGGCAAGGAGACCGGGCTGTCCGTCCTAATGGCGGAGCTGGTTGGATGGGAAGGCGAGGAGATCGGGCGGTCTGTCCAGTGGTAGAGGAGGAGATGGCGGCGGGGGTTGTTGTCTACGAAGAAATCAACGTCGCGGGTCGATGAACAAGCCGTCGGGGAGGTCATCAGTGCGATTTTGGGTCTCGTTCTCTAGGCATCGAGTAGGTCAGCCCGACGAGGCGAGGGGACGTGATCTTCGCTTCGATGAGATCGGGAGAACGCGACAAGCAGAGGCAATCGGGCTTCGATGAGATCGGGGAGATGAGGTAAGGGGGCGACGGGGGCGACGGAGCATGGCGAGAAATGGACTGATCAAAGGTCTCTGGTTTGTAGAGCATCGAGGAAGGATAGGGTAGAATTGGAAAGTTAGGGTAAACAGTGCTAATTTCTTGGTTCTCGTACAAAACCAAATGTTGCAAATTTGCTATGCTTGATTCTCTCTCCTTTCTCTCGAGCTCTGCCGCTCCAAGCAGCCCAAATACGCCACATATATTGTAGCTCATTTTCCAGGTACCAACACTATCAATCACCATATTTCAAGAAATCTCGTGCCGATGTGCTTCTGTACAAGGTATTTCATCCTTTTTTCTTTTTCCTTTGAGATTTTTGATATTATGATTTTTTTTCGGTTTGAGTAATCATGAAGCTTCACAGGTCATTCCTTCCTGAGCAGTGTGTTTTGGGTGATAACAAGTAAGGAATATGAGATTTTAAAAAGGGAAAAGTATAGTCACCCTTTACCTCGGAATGACTTTCAAGTGAGGCAATCTTTGAACAAATCTCCTACCTTCCATCAGCTGTCCATAATGATTCACAATGTCACCTATGTGATTATAGAAAATCATACAATTGGATGAAGAAGATCATTTTCTGGGGGTTACCATACTAGGGACAAATGTAACTTCAACAATATCTAGAATACTATTATAGATGTTAAGAACAAAATGAAAAACCATGTTAAGGCCCAAAAAGACCTTCAAATTCATTGTAACCGACCATAACTAAACATGATTTCTTTGGGCGATGGTCGTTCCTTCAAACAAAAGGCCAGGTATATTTTCAAAGCACAATAACGTTAAGATGGTCCCGCCTGGGTAAAATCCCTAAGACTTCTAGATGGATATGTCTTAAATCTTGGCAGATGTGTTGCTATTTCTGGTAATAGTATGTATGGCATGAAAAGTCCTTACTGTCATGTCATGATACAATGACTACTCCTCATTACTCCTCAAGGGCTTCCCGATAATGTTAGGAAATCATTGACAGAATTAAGCTAATTCTTCAGAGATTTATACTCTCCTGAGTTAGATTGTAATCACTTAGCAGAGTTGGAATCCAAGATCCTGCTTATGTAAGTTAGAGAGAATGTTTCCATCAATACTAAAAGTTTTTTCCTTGACCCGAGCAATCCAAACCTTCTCACAGTAACAAAATGAGTCAAAAACCCTATATTTTACCACATATCATTACTAAGCCCTTTTTTTTTTTTAACTTCCTCATTATCGCTAAGAAACCTCAACTATCGCTGTTATCAATCTTTTATCCTATAACTGTAGTACACTAGATTTAGTTCCATTGAAATCAATCAAACCCTTTTTTATCAAGGTTTGTTCTAAAAAGCATTCCCAAAGATGTTGCTGAAATATGTAGAAGAGTAGAGATACAACTAGTGGCAGAAACGGTGGAGGGTGGCAAAGGTGTAAGGGCTTGCTTGAGCGAAGATGATAATGAAAATAATATATTTAGAAAACTTACCAAAGTGTTAAGTAAAGAAAATCCAGAATTAAAACTTGTATTTTTCTTTTTTTTTCACATTTAGCACGTAAAATATGTTTAATGGTGGGTTGCATATTTGGTCTTAATACAAAATATTGATAGAACATTTGCACATTTTGAAAAGATCAAGACAAAATTGCGTGAAAAAAAGTTGAGAGGAAAACAAGGAATTCGTCAGTCTTTCATAACAAGAAGATGGATCCTTTGAATATGTTTTCAACTGTACAATGACTCCCTTGTTTTTGGAACTCAAAAAGAAAAGGCCCAGGCTCTTGTTTTTTTCCCGAATTGGTGTTTAAGTCCCTTAGGATAATATGTAACAGAAACATTGTATTATAATTCTCAGCTACTTGCTGGTTTGGTTTAATTAAATTATTTCTTAAGCTGATAAAAAAAAAATAACATTTACCCCTTTTGCCGACTATTTAAAGTTCCTAGTTTTCTCTATGTGGGAAAATTGTATTATTTTTTTTTTCAATCAACTAACCGGTGACAATTAGCATTAGGAAAATAAGAGAAAAGTTTATATTTCAAAGTTGAGGCCAAAGTATAATTTTTATCGATTTCAAGGGTGGGTGTCATTAACTTATCCTTAATAAACTGTGAATTCGACATGTTCATGTCCGTCTCTCAAAAACATGTATTCCGTTTATTTTAATGTTTTTATCTATAACCTATATCGTTTAAAATTTTAATAATCACTTGAATAATTAAATTCTTAAGCTTTTTTTTTTTCTTAGCTAGTCTATAATAAGAAACTTAATTTTTTTTTTCTTTTTACTGGAACAAAAAATTAAGAATACTCTGTAGGTTTCTTAAACTGTAGAGTTTTTTTTATACAATGCTGAGATAATAATCATTATACATAAAAAATGAAACATGCGTTTGTTAAATCTACAACGACTTACAAGTCATTCCATCCGTTAAAGGAAAGGGAGGAATGGCTCAAGCATCATCTTTTCTTTTGGTCGGAAAAGTAGATGTTTTCTCTCCGGCCACCGTCAACCTAAACAAAATGCCCGAGAAGCTTTTGATCAGTAAATTATATATATTATTAATATTTCAAAAAATGGAAAAGGAGGGTCTAGTGCTTTCTATTTTGCTATAAGAAGATATCATAAAAGAGTTTGCTAGGTTTTGTTTTAACTTCTCTCCTTCATCTCTTAGGGGCAGCAAGGAGATGGATATATATATGTGTACTACTGCCCTCCCATCTAGAGATCCAAGAATATGATGTTAAGTTTTATTGTAGTTTAGAATAATTAGTGGGCTTGGATTAATAATTATTGATTTTATTTTATTTTCGAGTAATTTTGATTAATTTTTCATAAGTTTGAGAAGTGACCGGAGCATGAATTGATCAACCCAAATTCCAAAGTGAACGGGGAGAAGAGGACGACGTTGGGTCGTCTTGTCCATGGCAAGAAAATGGGATTATTTACAGGTTTACTCCTTGATCTTACAAGAAAGGTTCTTGGAACTCCTCTTGTGAAGTAACGTTTTGACCACTGCAACAGACAGCAAGGATAAATTAATTTTTCTATGTTTTGAGTTGTATTTTGATATGCTCCTTTTTTTCTTTTTTTTCTATTTTTAGGTGATTAATCTTTAATTGATCTAGGAGCTGGGATCTTGGGATTTGGAGGTGAGTGGCCATCACTTTTCTAAACCAAAATTTTTTGCTATTCTCTTTAATTGGCTAGAGGATTGAATTACTCTTAATCTAATTTCTTTGAAGTTAACAAGGAGATGTTCCTGCACTTTGCATCGGGCATATAGCTCTTACTTGGTCACTAAGAAACGTGTTTGGTAATTAGATTGGATACATTATATGCGTTAAACTCGTCTACATTGGTTAATTTTAAAATATTACATGGCCTTAAGGATTACATAGTGGCTACGTACATGGTTTTCTGACCTATTACATAGTCTGCGTACATAACTACAGGATAGCTGCTTTATGCGCTGTTGTCTATGGTCTGCTTTCATCAGTTGATTATTGTTTTCGTCAGTTTATTCACTGTGTGCATGTATGTATGTGCGCGTGCAAATATATATGTGTATGTATCCCAAATGAAGATTGATATTCAGTTCATGTAGTTAATTATTTACTAAATACATAAGGTTTAAAACATATCACAATTAGGTATAATTAAGCTAATTAGTATACCAATAGTAATAGTCCTACACTTTGTTGCAGGTCGATCAATATAGATATAAATTTTGTTATGTCAATTGTATTTATATTGAAAAAAAATGTAAAAGTAGTTATGAATTCAAAATTAGATAATGATTAATTTAAAGGTTTTGGAAACTTGAAATGTTTCAAAGTCATTGATAACCAATTCATTTTGGAATTTAGGCACATAATGGTTCTTTATAATTAATGCAAGTTTGGAGGTGTAAAACGTAAAAAGTAAACATTTAGAACATTTTTTTTATGCTTATTAAGATAGGATGACAAAGAAACATGAATTCAAATTTTGAGGGCCAAAAGTTATCATCATATACAGAGAGTACATATTTCGTAACTTTAACATTTTTTTAATTTGGATATGCTTTGACCCAAAAGGAACAATCGGGCTTAACCCAAAAAATAGAAAAAGTACTGTGGCAGAACCGATCACTGTTCATCGCTTTCATCATTGGTGTTTAGTTAATATGAGGTTATTTTTTACTGACACCTTGCAGTGAATTTTTTTCAATAAATTTATTATTTAAATAAATGTCAATACCAACAACTTAAAAATTCTAAGCCATAAATTTACGTTCATTAATTAAAATTTTATTTTATCTTAATTTTATTATAAGCCATAACTTAAAAATGTTATATTCTTATCATCAAAACGATCGTTTATGATCAAAACATAATATTGTAAATGTTTCTAAATGATGGATACTTTTTTTGTCATTGAAGAATAATTCACTAAAAAATTCATCTCTTATTAATTCAAATTTCAATTTTTAACTTAGACAAGAAGTTTATTTAGAAAAATTCACTTTAAATTTTAGGAATTATTGATCAAATTACTTTATTAAACTATAGAGCTTTTAAATTGAATAACTTATATTATAAAACTCAATTATCAATAATAAAAAATTATGACCGAAACACAAAAATCTTGTTTAATTTATTTAATCAATTAGTGGTATAAACCATTATCTTAAAAAAATTGGCCATAAAATTTAGGGACTAAGAGAGGAAATGGTGACCGATGTTTTATGTTAGAGTGTAGTACATAAAAAACAACAAAAAAAATGTTTGGGGACCAATAGAACAAATAGAAAGAATCTAGTTAAGTATTTGTTAAGTTTGGGGACCAAAACGTAATATGGGTAGGGATGGCAAAAATTGACCTGACCTAAAGACCTGACCTAACCTAACCCACCCGAACCCAAGCCCGAATTGATCCGATTTGACCAGAAAAGTCAACGACTCGAACTTGACTGCACCCAACCCAACCTAAACCTGATTGAAGTGAAAACCCGAGAAAACCCGAGCCCGAACTCGATCTGACCCAAACCTGAAATGACCCAATAACTAAACCCGACATGACTCGCTTTTAACTTAAATCAACATAAGATATATGGTTAGCAAAGACATTAGAAAATTTATGATTTAATATATGTGAATTAATTTATTCTATTCTGTTGATCTGTTTTGTGTTGCAAAGTAAATAAGTGAGAGCTATGAGAAACGATTAGTGAACAGTGATAGAGAGATAAGAATAATTAGGTTTTAAAAATTATAGTACTCCTTCCATCCCATATTATTTGAAATATTTGACTTTTTTGAATAGTTTGAATTAAATTTATTCATATTACTCCATTTGTCATTCTTTGCACTATTCATATTTTAACAATTAATCTATATTTTTTATTTTTAATATTTTAATATATAAATAAAAATATTTTATACATGCATGATAAATCAAGATTTATAGTTTTTAAATATATTTTTATTTTTTAATAAATAAAAATATAAATAAATTTAAGTCAAATTAGTTAGAAAAGTTAAATGGAGCAAAGAAAATGGGACAAATGGAGATTATTTGTTAGAAAAAAATTAAAAACTTATATATTTAGAAACTATAGGTCTTTATTTATTATTTAATATAATAATTTTTAAGTTATATACTAAAATGTTGAAAATAAAAAATCATAGATTAATTATTGAATAGTGAATGTTATAAAGAACTTGACACAGAAAGAGTATTTTATTAAAGAAATTATATATTAATATATCTTTATAAATTTTATATTATTTTTTTATATCTAGTTAAATTAAATTTTAATCAAAATTAAATAAAAAAATTGAATTGATTCAGCCATTTCAACTTATGTATTAGTGAACCGAGTAAACTCGACAATCAAGTTGAATCTAGTCTAGGACCTGATAACCCGACCTGATTGGATCCAAACCCAAATAAACCTGGCCTGACCTAACCTACCAATTGCCATCCCTAAATACGGAGTTGAACTTAGCAACTAAAATGGGAAAGGAAAGATTTTCAAGGATGAAAATGCATTTTAACAGCAATAAAAAGTTAAACAGGGTGAAACTGTAAAAATGGTACATATGCTCTCAAAACATAATCACCTTATGAAAAGGGGATCAAACTTCAAAAAGAGTCAATCATGTCCACACAAAAAAAAAAAGAATGGTGGCACTGTTTATGAACATTACACCTGCTCTCTACACTATTCATTAACAGTGAATAGTATTGATATTTAGAAATATAGTGTAATATGTCATATAGAAAAATATAGGACATAGAAGAGAAAAAATTAAATCTTAAGGGACTTGAATGGGTGGCCATTACACTAAAAATGAAAAAAAAAAAAGTGGTATGCTAAATAACCAAAAAGTTATTTTTCAATGAATATTTCATATTTAGTAGTATTAGTAACAGCTGATAATCGGCCCGCACTTTGTTCCGGGTCAATTAACAAAATATTTTTCATATTAAATGCATTTACATTAAAAAAAAAGGTCAAATGAGTTATGGATTCAAAATTGAGTCATGATCAATTTAAAGGATTTGAAAAACTTAAAATATTTCAAAGTTATTGGTAACCAATTTGTTTTGAAATTTAAGCACAAAATGGGTTTTTAATTATAACTCATGCAAGTTCAAAGCCTAAAATGTAAAACCAAAAGTTTAGAACATTTTTGTGTTTGTTGGGATACAGTGAAAAAAATTCTGATTTCAAAATTTGAGAACAAAAGAATATCATCATGTAAAAAAATTACCTATTATGCAGTTTTGTCAATTTTTTTTTTTTTTGACATTCTTTAGGCTAAGAAGAACAAATGAAATTAACAAAAAAAACCCATTGGAAAAGCACTGTAGTTAATGTCTCTGGGAATTTAGTCAACATAAAAATAAGGTTTTTGGTAGAAACAAAAAAATAAAGAAAAAACAAAACAAAACCAATGCAGAAAAACCTAAAAAGAAAATGCTCAAGGGATAAAGGAGGTCAAACACATTTCAGCCTACATTTCTGGAAGCCTACTTGAGCAAGCCCAATACAAAAATTAAGATTTCCCTTGCCTAAACCGTAATCCCCAAAGGCCAGATCCGCTAACTATCAGCATCTTTCATTCAAACCAAAAGGGTCACAACAAGTTAGACTTTGGGGAAAAATGTAGCAGCAAGTAGGGATGACCACTATTTGAGTGAAACTAAAAAAACCAAAAAACTGAATTAATTTGAAATTTTTGTTCGGTAATTTCAGCTTTTCAGTTTGATTTCAGTTGAAACCGAATAAGGTGAAAATCAAGTATTCTAACAAGCTCTCCTTTAGCTTTCAAGATTGAGTGCATAAACTCTTAAATCAAACACAAGTAACCAAGAAACATAAGTTATTATAATAAATGACATGAGACCCATATTAATATCTATACATATAAAAAACTTTTACCAAGATAACTTTTATTAAAGGCATGACGAAAAAAAAATTGTAAACAATCCAAAGTTTTATACTCATTTTGTTAGCTTTCATTCTTTAATAAAAACTAGAATGCGACCCACGCACTTCATTGTGTTTTAATCAATAAAAATATAAATTTTTATACTGACTATATTTATAGATTAAGAAAAGTATACCTTTGTTCCAATTTAGATGAAACGTATTTTTTTTTTAGATGTCTCAAAACGGTTGAAACATTTTCTCTTTTAGAAAATTTTAAACAATCAATTTACTCTCTTACCACTACAACAAAAAGGATCATTAGTGACATTTTTTAGAACTTTTACTGGCGTTTTCAAAATGTTGGAAGATCTTTACCAACTATTTATAAACGTCACAAAAAACGCAGCCTAGGAACACGTTGGTAAGGGTTTTAGGTATTTCCCGGCATTTTAAAAACGCAGGTAAAGTTTAATAATTAGTGACATTTTTTATAAGAAACGTCAGTAAAAGTACTATATTTAGTAGTTTTTTTCCGTTATAAAACACCACTAATGTAGTGTATTTAGTAGCTTTTTTTATTGGAAAAATGTCGGCAATGTTCCTAGCACACAGAAATTTCTTAGCATTTTTGTGACAAAACAATACTATTAAGGGTAGCTGAAATATTAGTTTTCCTTTCTGGTATATTGTTGTCCATCTGTTTCGTAATAGGAAGCCAAAATACTATATTATTATCATCAATGTAAATTGTAACAAAATTTATATTAAATAATGAAATTTTTTAATTAGTAGAAAGTGCAACAAATTCATACATATAAAAACCCTAGATACGAAAAATGTGACTTTCATACATATAGAAACTTATTGTTGTAGTCATGCCTTTGGTACTCAAATCCAAACATATACTAAGAAGTAAAAGCAAAACTAAAAATTGGAGCTCCATAAGTACACATTCATCTCCAAAAGCTTTATAAGTGCTGCATTAATGCGCAAAATCTACAAAAAATATTAAGAAGAGTCAGATAAATAGATTAAAACAAATAATGATGGAGTTTGTTAAACAAATATCAATAAAAATTACAAAAAAATAAGTACCAGATTAGGCAAAACAAGATAGAGCAAATTTGTCTCTTTAAGTTTGTCGAGGTCTCCCACACTCCACTCCACTTTTCAAGTTTGTTGTTCAATTTGTAAAAACTCAGCAACCTAAAAAAAAACAGATTAGGCAAAACAAGATAGAGCAAATTAAGTTGGCTTCATTTTACCTTGATCAGGATAAGCTCTAGGAACTGACTGATTGTGGGTCTCTATGTCAGCTCTGTCAGTTTGCTGTTCAAAATTAACAAGAAGATCAGAAGATAAAAAGCACTATGTACCCAAAAAAGATTCACTTATAACTATTGATGAGATGTATAATTTATCACCAACAATCAAACAAGTAGCAAAGGAAGCAATAGTTCCAAAAGTTGTGAAATAGAAAGAAAAACCAGCAGCTCTCACGCCCAAAATAAATCACAGAAATAATATTCTGGCTATTGATCCCATGTATACTTTTGGCTGCTTATCTCGGTGAGAAAAGCCAGCTATTAGGGGCTTATAAAATTTCTAGAAGCAGACTGATCGCGTACTTTGTTGTCATTCCATATACTGGAGCCACAAAATCGTCTTTTCCAGCTACTAGCTACCAAGAAAATGCAAAATTTTCAATCATGAGGCTTTTCTGGGTTGTCTCACTTGCTTCTATGTATTTTATTTCAAGAGGTTTCTAGTTCAGTTACTCATGTGTCAGTGATGAGTTCAATTTCAAAAGTGTAAAATAAGTGTAACATCCATCCTATCTTCTCCCACCCAAAAGCTTTGAATATTAACATACCCTAAAACAAAAAATGAAAACATACCAATAAAAACAACAAAATCATTTCTAATTGGTAAAAAATGAGAACCGAAAACCCACCTTTAAAAACAAAGGAAAAGAAAAAGCAACAAGAGTTACTTGATTTAGAAATAGTAGAAAAACACAAAAAAGCCCCACATACCTTGAGTTTATTTCCTTGAAAAGGCTAAATAGAACTCCAAAGTAAATGCTTTCTTTTGCCGAATCCACCAACCAATAAGGATGAGAGCTTAGCCATTGTATCTCTATAGCACTTTAAAATGGACAAAACAAAGCATAGTAAATGAGGACCACAAGAAATAACTACAAGCGCCACAAGAAATAACTACAAGCAACTGACAATAAAAGATTTGGATGAATATCCAACAGGTTAGAGACTAGGGGCCAATTTTACTGATAAAATAAGACTACCTACTTTTACTGATAAAAAGAACCAGAGAAGTACTTGATTTTTTCCTATGTTCGAACGACTAAGTTAAATTGTTTTTGTTTGATTGCAAAAGAAACGGTGGAGAAGCTAAAGCAAAAAAAAAAAAAAAAAAGCACATGGCCATGATTTCCAGTGATGTCATACAACAACTTCATCTCATGCTATTAATTGAATATTTCACTTTATAAACCTTTTCCTTCAAAACTGTCCCGCATATATTAATTTAATATCTCATGCTATTAATTGCATACTCTGGTAACAGAACATATATTAATTGTACTCCTTCCTGTGATAATCTCTAGTAACAGAACACCAAAGCTGAACATGTCAAATTTCTCCGAAAACTTTCCTGCCATTGCATACTCTGGAGGCATGTAACCACTGAATTCAACATAAAAAGGCACCAGATACCACGTCAGAATTGTTCCAAACTACCCATATAATCCAGAAAAGGGAATGACGTCTAACTATAAATCTTACTATGTTCCCACAACCTTATCCGTGTTTGCATGGTCTTCATTGCCTCTGAAAATCCTAGCAATCCCGAAGACTGAGATCTTTGGATTCAACTCTTCATCCAACAAGATATTACTTGCCTTTAGATCTCTATGTATGATTTTTAGCCTCGAATCTCTATGATGATAAAGTAGACCTCGACTAATTCCTTCAATGATCTTGAAGCGTGTCCTCCAATCTAGAAGTTCTTGGTTTCTAGGATCTGCAATACTGATTTAGTTAGCAATTGCGCTTTTGAGAAGTAAAAGAAGTTCAGCAATAAGCTCAACATTTCTCTTATATGTCAAGTGATTGAATGAAAGAACGGAAATGTGGAAAGAGATCACACTAACCAAATAGAAATGTGTCCAAGCTACTGTTTGGCATATACTCATAGACCAATAAGTTCTCTTCTTTTTCAACACAACAGCCTAGGAGTCGGACAAGATTCCGATGCTGGAGCTTGGAAACAACCAATACTTCATTCATGAATTCGTCCAACCCCTGTCCTGAAGCCCTTGACAATCTCTTCACTGCTATTTTCTGCCCATTCCACAGTACTCCCTGTAGCAAAAACAGATCAGATTGTAGAATTTCGATTGTGAAAGATTTCTTTGGCTGTTTAAAACAATTGCATACCTTGTATACTGGACCAAAACCACCATCTCCCAATTTATTTTGAAGGTGAAAACTGTTGGTGGCAATTGCCAGGTCCTGAATACTAAACAATGGCAGATCTTGGAGTTTCACAACATTAATCTTTTCTCCAACGTCATTGCCACGTGAAAAGATTGGCTGACTTCTAGGTCGATTAATTAATAGCATCCCTTTACCTTGTTTTCTGATTTCTGGTAGAAAAATTATATTAGCATCATTGCTTTGCTCTTATACTTTTTGATTCTAAAGCAAAGTTGCAAATGAACTAAGTTGCCACTGACGCAAAAGTATACTTACCTTTACATTTAGCCGTGCACTTCCACAAGAAAAAAATACAGACGGCAAATATGGTGATTCCTATGATCACTGCCACTATGATAATCTTTTTTATGTGTTTCGTTCCATCTGTAGCACCAGGGTAATTACTGGAATCTATCCCTCTTGTTAAAGACAAGCCAATAATACAAGACAAAGAGCCATCGGTCATCAGTCCAAAACGATTAACAATACCAGCAGAATAAAGAAGAAGAAAGTGACTTTTCAAAGCAGTGATCTCTGTAGGCAAACAAGCACAAAATCAGATGAACAAATCATCAAAATCAATTAACCAAAATCTCTTTGAAACAATAGAAAAAATGAGTCAACATTGCAACATCAAGTCAAGTAACAATCCTAATAACACTTCGTATCAAAAGAATCTAAAATGGGAACCGCGAAGAATGGAGAGATTCGGATAGACCTCTGAAGGATTGACTATCACAACTTGCTCGACGGAACGACTAGAGGTAGTTGATGAGTGAACAACAGCGGTGGCGTGAGGAGCGGACAAAGCGGTGGCAGAAGGAGTGACAGAGCGGCGGTGGTGGACGAAGAAAGAGCCTACGCGCGCTAGCCTTGCCCTTTTTTTTTTATTTCACCTGTTGGTAGAAATGGCTGGGCACATGACCTCAGACCTGGCAAGGCTTGGTTAATGAGCCCAATTATTCAGCAGCATTTTAAAGACTAGTCAGCCTTAAGTGGATTTTGGGCTGCGTTTTTTTCAAACTAGTTGGGCTTGGAGAGATATTTTGCTGCGATTTTTAAAAATATTGGGCATAATAGGTTTTTCAGCTACATTTTTTTGAAACTTATCAGGCTTAAATAGTTATTTACCTGCATTTTTTTAAATATGTTGGTAATAATATATCTTTTCTGACATTGTTTAAAAAACGTTGGTAAGAGTATGTCACCTATATGCCATTTTGTTGTAGTGATAGTGAGAAATTTTCATTTAGAATTATTTCTTATGATTTTCTTAAGTTTGATATAAGGAAAGCACGTATGAAGGATAAATGATGCTCATGATTCTTATTTTTCAAAATCGTATTCCAGTACTGGAAACAGCACATCTTATTTCAAAGAAAGGATTGCAATATATTCGATGGTATAATAAACAATCATAATTAGACATATTATCTCAGAATAAACAAATCTAAAAAAATTCATTTCAGAATTAGAAAGCATATATTAGAATTAAATAAACTATATATTAGGATTAGAGTGAAATTAGGATTAGAGTGAAAATGTATTTTAGAAGTACACAAGTTATAATGAATGAGTGTCAAGTTAATGGCCTCAAAATCAAACGAATAATACATTTCACAAATAGATTAGTATATATTAGAATTAGACAAATATGTCTCAGGATTAAAGAAATAATCAATAAATTTCATAATTAGACAAATATAAATAAAAATTGGACAAATATATCTTAAAAACAAATGAATATATTTTAAGTCTAGACAAATTATTATAAATGGATGACAAGTTAACAATGTTAAAGAGGGTGGAGATGTAGTGAGTGTATGAGAGAATTTCTGGATATTTTCTCCACACAATTAGAGAACGAGTAAAAAAGTAGCACTAGTCCTAAACCTTTAGTTGAAAATTAATCCTCTTTATTAATATTATTGCATATTGGTTCTAACCTTTAGAATTCATTGCATGTTTGTCATTAACGCTAAGTAAGGCTAAATTGGCACAAAAACATAATTTATGGAAAGAAAATAGCTGATAATTTAAGTGACCCATTAACAATAAAAAAATTATGGAACATATAGAGGTTAATGTGAAGACAATTATCAAATAGTTTAAATTATAATTTAAAAAATTAGAACTAGATGGTTGCTATTTTTCAATAAATTCAAACTTTTTCATAATTTTTTCATAGTTAATAAATTCATTTATATTATCAATTTTTCTTTCTATAAATTAATTTTTGTGTAACGGGAATTAAAGGTTTGCATTTTAACCATTATATAACTATAAGTCGACAACAAGCAAACAACTGAGCAAGTTGAGTTTACAAAGTTACTATCATATACAGTTACTAGAAAAAAAAAAAAGCACAAACTTAAAGAGTTTTTAACATTGCCTTTTAGTAGGGAGAAAGTGTAAGTTCTGAAATTATAAGAGAAAAATGTAAAAATATACGAAATATGAAGAATAAATGTAATTTACTCGAAAGCTTCTCGAGGAAATGCATTTACTTTTCGACCAATTGAAAAGTTGATGCTTTAGGCATTTTCGCTTTTCATAAAATGATTAAGGTCAATTTAGCTGGAAGTTTTTAAAATGTATTGACAGTATTTATTTCTACTAATTACTTATTTACATTGTTTACAAATTAAAATCTTACACTTCAATAAAATAAAAAAAATTAATTTTTCTTTTTTGAAATGCAAGTATTTTTTTTATTAACTTTTCTTATATGTCAAAATGGCTAAGGCAAAGCTCACAAGAAATTAACTATTTTAAAAAAAAAATATTTAATTAGCTCTGAATAAATTCTACCCAAAAACTAATGAAAATAATAATTTTTTAATAAATTTTCAAATAAACTCGCCCTGTGTTTGTAACTTATCAAGGACTACACTTAACCCTAAGTTTGGTCTAAATTATACTCTGCCCTTTTAACTTTAGAATAATGCTTTTCTCTAATTTTTTTAACACTAATAGTCAACTTTTAGTCACAAAGAAAGAACAATAATAAAATTTTCCCTCATAGAGAAAAAATAGAAACGTTAACTAAGTCTAAACTTTAAATAACCTAGTAATCATATGCTATTTTACGTGCAAGGAAAAAATATTTTCTCTAAATAATTTAAATTTTATTTTTAAAATTCTTTGTCGATGTCGAATGACAAAAATGCATTCAAAAAATAATTATTTTTAATTCTATTCCTCTGTGTTCCCTCCATCTTAAAGAAAAGCTACAAGAAAGGAATTGAATAGAACAAAAATCACTTAAAAGAGAAAACATAAAAAGAACTGTGAAAATAATATAGTACTACATGTCTGCTAATAAACAATCTTGAACAATAACAGCCTTCTAACACACGATAAAAGTTAAGCTGGGAAATCCTTCATGTGACCACAAATCTTCTAAAGCAAAAGCCTATAATGAGCTTTGACGTTCAATGGAGTGAGGACCTTTTTTTTTTTTTTCCGAAAGAAGAATATATATGACATAAACTTCGTACATGAAACGATTTGATCAATCTATAAATTTATAAAGGTTTTAGGCTAAGGGTATATGTTAGGAGAAATTATTTATATATGATGATTAGTGATTATTTTTATCTATAGTGATTATTTTTTCAACTGCTCTACACTGTATGAAGTTTAAAAATCACTTTTCAAATATTTTTTTTTTCAAAAAATACTTTAGTAGTTTTTATTTTTTTAAGTTAGTAACAAAAAAATTCATAATAATTTGTTACTTTTTCAAAAAATATGAACTTTAATTGAATCTTGGATAAATATATTATTATATTTAAATAACATTGATTGAGAAAAATAAAATTACTTATAAGTGACTTTTTCAGTCAAGGAATCCTATTATGAATACTAGTGAATGGTGTAGTTGATGAGTCAAGATTGGTCCATGACATTCTTTTGCCATGTGGAAGAGTGTCATCATAAAATTATAATTATAACTAAATTCTAAAAGAGGTGAGATTTTCACTGTTTATCTGTAGTGAGATCATGAACAGTGCCACACTTTTTTTTTTCTTTGTCTCCTTTTTGTTTTATGTGATTTGCTCTCTTTTTAGTTTGATCATCATTTTGCAAGGTGCTTACCTTTCTAAGGGCCTACGTTGCAATTTTCTCGGTTTTTATGTGTTCCATTACGTTAAAACACGGGTTCAATCCTTAACTTTCTAATCTTTCCTATTTTAGGCTCTAAGTTATGTTCATGTTATATTTTGGTCCTCGAATTTTATAACTATTTAACTTGAGTACTCTTTGCTCTCATGGTCCCCAAGCTTCTTTTTTTTCTGTTGTTTTAGGTACTATATTCTAAAGTAAGACATTGGTGACCATAATTTATTTATTTTTTAGTTAAACCATTTTTATCTTTATTAAGTCAATTTTTAAATCCTTAATATGTAAAGTTTTTCCATTTTTTTTGTCTTGATCCAAACTTTTTTTATTGATTTTCTTTATTGTTGTTTTCTAAAATGAAACTTTAATCCTTACAATTTGCCTACTTTTGGCTTGGTTCTGGTGATTCACCTTTAGTCCATTTTTATATATTTTTTATTTTTAACTTAATTAAGTTAATGGTTAGACTGTTAATTGATTAATATCTATTAAACATACTTTTGTATTTCCATCATTCTTTTTTATTATTGATGATTAAGTTTCCTAGCATCAATTATTTACTTCATGCTCTGTGGTTTAATAAAATAATTTAATCAGTGATCAGTAACCCTTCTCTAGGTTCTTTATCTTCTAGTAAGCAGTTTTTCAGATGTTGTCCTACTCCTCTTAGTACGAAAGTGCAAGCTGTATTTTAGTTCTCTTACATTGATGTAATTTTGGTTGGTTGGTTGGTTGGTTGCATGGTTGGAATAATATAATATATGATCTATATTTGGCGTTATTATCATATTATGACTGTTTGTAACAAAAATTAAATTAAAAGTATGTTAAGACTGCTTGAATAAACCCACTAGTACCATATTTAAAGTTAAGAAAAACACCCCTAACACCATGTTTAGGGTCAACAAGCTTGCTAGCAGCATGTTGGGGTCGAAAGTAATCGTCAGTGGCATGCTAAGGTCATAGTAAATTAGTATAAGCTGATAGATAAAGGATTATGTGTATAAAAACTAAATGACTAATTTGGAAAGAATTCCCGATAAATGTACTTAAAAAGATATCATTGATTGTCATGTTATCATGCAAAACTAAATCAAGATAACAAGACAAAAGAAAATAGGATGGACTAGAATCATGACATACTACTAAAAAGGTTTTAAAAATAAAATGAGTTACAGTCATGCATCACTTGGTAGTCACATATGATTGATGTTTGTCATACATGATATTGTATTAAGTAAAAGATTTAAGGAGAAAACTAAAACACGATACATGTAAGGTTGGCGGCGGACCATACCTGTATGACCTAACGAGCTGTGAATTTAGAAGAGAGGTTCGAAACAGACAATTTAAACACGAAAGGCATGTTAGGGTGGTGATGGACCATCCATAATCATGATCCAATATTGATATGGAGTTTAAAGATGTAATTTGTGCACTGGCGGGGGTCCATGCTTATCGCTGGTATCACGAGAGTCTCTACCTCGGCATAGGTATACCGATAAACTATGACTTGATGGCATCCTTAGTGGCATTGTGTAAAAGTTATCCCAAGAATCAGTGATATACACACTCACCACCCTAAGTTCATTTGACGGCGTTTAAGTGTTGGATTAAATGATTAACCAATAAGATATGATTTAATTGGTAAAAGGAATTATGCATATGCATATTAGTTCAACCTTGCAAGTAGGACTTTAATGTTATTACTATGATATTGCATGAAATTGTTCTTTAATTAAATTACTATAACTTAAAGTTTATTATTCATTTGTTGTTTGTTGAGAGAATATTCGGACACGCGTGATGGGCCTGATACTTCCTCGTTACTAAGCAAGTGGTGCTCACCATTCCCTCTAATATGTTTTTTTTAGATGAGTACTATGAGGAGATAAAGTACATTGAACCAACTAATGAGGTTTAGGACGTAGAGTAAATTGAGTGAGAGTACGCTGTAACCCCTAAAAAATAAAACTGGCGATGACTGGATTTCTATTTTGTGTTATTTTATTTCTAAAAGAAATATATGGGTTGTTAAAATTGGCACATTATTCATATGTTAGTTTTCCTGGGATTGTCATTTAATTACTTTGATTTTGGTGTAATACTTTTATTATTTGGAAAATAGATTAAAAAAATGTTTTACCTCATATTTTTTAAATTATTTTTAATTAATTTCTTAATAACTCTAGGAAATTAAGATATTTTTCAAAATTAAGATTTATAAAATTTGGGGTGTTACAATATACTAAAATTTAATGGTAAAATAACTTATTTTTATTTTTTTTGGATTTTTCATCCTAACTAATATCATCTAAAAACTGATTATATATATGTATAATAATTTATATAATAACATTTTTATAGTAATTGGTATGAATTTATTAATTATTCAGCCTAAAAAATAATTAAAATTCAATTACACTATAAAAATTTTATTCAATGGATTATTATATATATAGTATTAATTTTAGATCATATTGATTTCAAACAAAAAAGGTTATATAAGTAAAGTGTATATAATTATTACAAATTGATCTATTATTTTAAATATTAAAGATATATTAAAAAAATTATTGATTAAATAAATAATATTTAGTAATATATTTCAAATTTAAATTTTTTTAATAAATTTATTAAAAAACAAAATAGCAATAAACAAGAAAATAAAAAATAAAATAAAATACAAACCATAGATATAAAAAAGCACAACTTATGTTAAATATACCTTTAGTTTTTATTTCAAATAAAATATATAGTATTATATTTTATCAAGTTAAAAAAAATTGTGAACATAAAGAATAGGGTAAATTTGTAGATAGTTTATAACCTTTAATTTATGTTTCCATTTGATTTTTAACCTATCAGTATTCTCTTTTGGTCCTAAATTTTTTAAAATATTCCATATTAATTAGTCTCTAATTGGATAAAATCTATCAATTCAGAGTAATTGTTTATATGTAACATTAATTTTTTCAAATTATTTTAAAATATCTAATAATTTTGAAATGTTAACTAGAAAATAATTCTTTTACAATTAAATAAACTTTTGCATTGTGAAAAGATATTGAATGACTTTTTTACCCTTTTGTTATAAGATATTTAGTTAAATTTAACAAATATGCCGTTTATTTTTCATACATTGAAAACTTAAGTAAAGAACCTTAAATGTTACAAAGAACTTGTGATGGAGAGAGTATAATAATAGTAATACTTAAAACTTACAAATTTCATCAGCAGTTATTTATAAATTAAAAATAATAATAATAATATACTAAATTTTTAATTCTATTTACAAAAAGAAAAATAAAATTTTTAGTGAGAGTCTTTTTACACTAGGACGCCTCATAGGAATTTAAACTCCTGACTTCATCAATATGAATTGGGGCATCATACTGTTAAGCGAGATTAGAGTTATGTAATTAACTTGGCCTACTTATTAAAGAAAGAGTTATAGGAATTCATAAATGCTCTAACTTGAAGTTTTGGGGTTTAAATAATACATTTGGAAAAAATAGATGGTTGTTTGAAGTTGATTAATCTAAAATAATTTATTTTTATTTTTACAGTATTTTTTTTTGTCTAAAACAAATATCATTTGAAAACTAATTCTATATATGTATAACAATTCATTGAATAACATTTTTATAGTAATTGTTATGAATTTTTTAATTATTCAACCTAAACAATAATTAAAATTCAATTTCACTATAAAAATGCTATGCAATGGATTATTATATACACATTATTACTTTTAGATAATATTGATTTCAAACAAAAAAGCCAGGAAAACATATTTGGATTAGTCTGACTTAATACTAAATTAATTAGATCTTTATCTTAATGGTTACGTTCAAGCTTTTTTGGGTTGATGCTTTATACTTGGATTTTATTCTTATAAGTTAGTTTTATATGTTAAGAATCATTTGACATGTATTAAGAATGTAGTTAAGGCTTTTCTTGCTTAGTTATAAATATTTTTCACCCTAACACTATTATCTATGTTAAAAAGAATAAATAAATTCTTATGACATATATTGAAATGTATAAAGCTTTTAAACTCTCACTAAACAAAATTCAATAAATAATTTTTTTAATCTTCACTCAATCTCTCTCTGCACAAAACCAAAAAAAAAAAAATTTTTTTTAATTATTATTTAAACTGTCACTACAAAAAATCCAAAAAAAATTTAATTTTAGTTCCATGAGTAAAATTGAAAAAAATAACACAAATTACATACACCTTAATTTCCGTGCTCAAAGAAATGTTTCAATAAAAATAGGACGGAGGTAGTATTAAAATTAAAAAGTGTTAAACTTGTTGATGAACAATTCAATAAATAAAAGAAATACGATATAGAAACAAGGATTTTAGAACATCTTTGGTGCTTCTTTGGATAGAGTAAAAATGGTCCGATTTAAAGGTTTTAGGAATAAATGGCATCCCCACACACAAACTGAGTACCCATTGAGTCATATACCCATTCTCTGGCAGCAGGAATAGAATAAGAGAAGACTCACTCAAGTCACGGCCAGTAACAGCAAAATGAAGCGGAGTCTGGCCTTTAGGTCCTCTGTAATCGATGGCGGCCGAATTCATCCTCAAAATCAAGTCGGATATGCTAAAATATCTCAGATCGATTGAATCGAGAGCGGCGACTCTCCCTCATCGTTCACCAGCAATAGCGATTCCCGATCCTCGCCCAGCTTCTCCACCACCTTCATCTCGTTACTCCGCACCGCTCCGTGCACCGGAGTGTTGCCGTTCTTGTCTCTGATCCTGGCAACGTACAAGTTCCCGAATCTCTTCACGTGGTCCACAAACAACTCCACGATTCCGACGTGGCCGGCCCTGGCGGCGAGGTGCACCGGCGTGTCGCCGCGGTGATTGCAGGCGAGGACAAGCGTACGGTGCTGCTCGACGAGGTGCTTGACGAGTTTATGGTGGCGGAATTTGGCAGCTGTATGGAGGGCCCTGTTGCCGCGGTGGCTCGTTTTGTAGAGGACGCCGCTGCCTTTGACTTCTTCAATGTTTATGATTTGGTTAAGCTTGCCCCGTCTCGTCGCCATCAGTAGTTGGGGATCCATTTCGCTGCTCGCTCAGCTACGGAGGAGCTAATCTCTTCTTCTAATACGTTAGTACAGCTATTGCTTGTAGACCGGAGGAAATGGAAAAGTATGAGAATTTTGTGAGGAATGCATAACGAAGAGATATTTACAAAAACTCCCCTATTTTTTAGTCTAATTTACATTTATCTCCTCTATTTTAAAACATGTACACTTTATCCTTGAAATAGTTACATCAGTAAGATTTACTACTATGCAACTGGGCCAAATGTTATGATTGCCTAATAAGATTTGTAAATTGTGCAAATTAACTAGTATATTCATTTCATGCTACCTCAATTTATTTTTTTTTGAATATATATTATGTTTCTAATAAACGTTATATTTTAAAATAATTTCTATCTTTATAAATTTACTAATAATTTCCATATCTATAATATATTTTCATATTTATAAACCAATAGTTTATGTTTTTTTATTAATATTAATATTTACTTTTGTAATGTTTTATTTATTTTTTAATTAGTTCAAAAAAAGAAGTAACACATTTCTTTCAGAAAAGTAAATGCACATTTTTTTTCTGACACTTTTTGTAAATGTAATTTGGCTACCAAATTAACATATAGGTGAATTAGCAACCCCAAATAGGTTAAAGCACGATTATCAATACTTATATGATACAATTAGTGGTAAAAGGGGGACAAGAAAGCCAAAAACCAAGATTGACACATTGCCAAGAAAAATATCAAAAATTTCCCTGAAAGGGGAAAAGAGTAAATATCCACCATGAATTTCCTCCCAACATTCCATCATATATCCAGAAGGCTCATGATAGCTTCCTTGATAATCCAATTTGTGGCTCTAACTAGGGACCTACTTGAGATCTTCCACAAGAAACAAAAGTTTCAAACTTATTGAATACACAACTAAATGGTAATTAAAAAAATAATAAATGAATAATAAAGTTATTGAATGCACAACTAAATTTCACATTTATTGAGTAATATATTTTAAGACTTTTTTAATTTTAATTTTTTTTTGTAAAAAATAACAATATCTTATTAGTTTTTTCATTAGGTAGCCTAAAAGGTTACAAAACATTATCATTTGGCTAAAAATGTAATTAATGAATGATATAATGACACATAATTAATGATATACTTAATTAATATATTATTTATATTATGCATTGCCAAATAAATTGTAGAGTATATAAATTTCTTTCGTATGGTCAAAATTAGTTTTCAAACTAAAATGAGATTAGCTAAAATATATTTGTACTTAAAGATGATATTTGCCTGTTTAAACTAATTAAAAAATGAATAAAATGTTACTACTAAAAAAAATTTATTTTCCAATTGTCAAATTTCCAATGGCTAAGTTGTTGGAAATAGGAGAGATTATTTTCTAATGGCTTTTGCATTGGAAATTTTGAAGAGCAGCATTTCCAATGGCTAGGCCATTTGAAAATTTCGAACATAAAGGCCGTTGAAAATTTCGAACGCGAAGGCTGTTGGAAAAAAGTGCTATTGGTCCAATAAATTTTATAATTTTAGAAAATAAAATAGTATTTTGAAAATATTTAACTATAAATATTAAAAATCATAGTAATGTATTTGTATTTATTTTTATATTTATATTTTTATATATTTACATATATTCATATATGTGTGTGTGTATTTATATTTTTGTAATATATCACACACACACACACACACACATATTATATACATATATACGAACATATTTATGATAATAATAATAATAATAATAATAATAAATTATATATATCATGTACATACATACATATATATGTATATATACAAACATACACACACACACACACACACATATATATCATATATAAATACTTTTATATCATATATATCATATAAAAGCCCATAAAACTCATAAAAGCCCAGCCCATAAAAATCATAACCTAACCCATATAAAAGCCCTCATGTTTCAACCTTCCCACTTTCTGCTTTAACCTAGCTGCCTCCCTCACTTTTCCCTCTCATCTTTTGTCACTCATCAATCTCATGTCTTTTCCCTCCACTGCCTTACCCTAAGCCTCTGTCCACCATTAACCTATATTACCTCAGTTTGTCTTCTCCTTGTCATTCTCCCTGCTCGTTTGCTCACACGCCTCTCCTTCTCCCAACCCTAACCTAGTTATTCAACCATTCTCCTCGCCGGATCACCTTGTCGTTCCGTTGTTCTCCCTCATCGGCCTTACGATTCCTATCCATTGTTCGCCGTTTAACCTCCTCGATCTTGCGATTCCTCACCGTCATTCACCGTTTCACCTTGCAATTCCTCGCCATTTCACCTCCTCCGCCTTGTCATTCCTCACCGTCATTCATCATTTCACCTCCTCTACCTCATGATTCCTAACCGTCGTTCACTGTTTTGCCTCCTCTGCCTAATTATTCCTTGCCACCATTCACCATTTCGCCTCTTCTACCTCATGATTTCTTACCATCGTTAGCAACCTCGGTCTCCTCGTTCGCCCACTCGTTCTTCCCGTCAGTCCACCTTGGTCTCCTCATTCCTTTGATCTGGTTTTGAATTGTGGTGATCTGATTTTTGTGGATTATGCACACCTGATTTTGAATTATGTGGATCTGATTTTACGAATTTGATGTGGTTTTTTGTGATTTTCTGATTTTGATCTGGTTTTGTGATTTTGAAATTCTGGTTTCTTGTGATTTTGTGTTCAAATATAAAATATATTTTTATTAAATATAAAATGTAATTTTAATAAATATAAAATATAATTTTAGTAATATCATTTTAAAATATATTTTTCATAAATATAAAATATATTTTTAGTAATATATATATTTTTAGTTTTTTGAAAAAATGTTTCCGCTTGCTTGAGCCGTTAATATATTTCCAATGGCCCCATTCAACCATTAGAAATAATTCTACGTGGTTAAGTCATTGGAAATTTTCACCGGCTCACCATTAGGTCATTGGAAAAAATTTTTCCAACGTGTGATTTATCAATACACGATTTTCCAATGGTGTCGCTTTGGAAAATTGAATTTTTCAATGTTAAGCCGTTGGAGAAAGACGTTTTTTAGTGTGTTAAATAAGCAAATATTAATATTAATGACAAGTATAAACTGTTGATTTTTAAATATGGAAATATTTTATTGATCTAGAAATTATTAGTAAATTTATAAAGATAGAAATTATTATGAAATAGAAAATTTGTTATAAATATATTACATGTTTACAGAAAATAGATTGGATATTGTGGTTGATTTGCACAATTTACAAATCTTATTAGGCAATCATGGCATTTGGTCCACTTGTATAACAATAAATTTGACTAATTTTCACCATTCCAGTGGACAAAGTGTAAGTTTTCTAAAATAAAGGGGGGAAAAGTGTAGGTCAGGTAAAATATTATGGGGTTTTATAACTTTCCTCTATCAGGAATACTCTTTCGAGTGAGGCTTTTGCAAAATCGTTCATGTTTTCTTGCTTAATCTTTGCTAATCATTTGATCCTGTTTGGAAGCTTGTGTTTGTTTTTTTTTTCTTACAGTTGCAGGTGTGTTTGATTAGTTGTTCTTGATTGGCTATGCTCTTGATGATTTAGGGTTTGGCTCAATCGGAGTTCTTTTCCTTGCTAATTATTTGATTATGGTGTCTCACTTATTTATTGAGATAATCATCATTATGAAGTGGTGTTCAAGCTTCCACAAATTGTAATTCATTACAGAATTGCTTTTCTGATTCGAAGGATTTCTCATCACTGACTAATGGCATTCATTTATTGACAATTGGTATTTTAAAGGCATTAGCGTGCTTCATTTTTAGTTATTTAGGATCTCAATTTTAGCTCAACACCCTCATTAGGCCAAATCGCCCTAGTTCTCTGTGGTTCCGAGGCCAAAGTTATTATCACCCTGCCGTTTAGTGGTAGAAGAATCATCTTCTCTAGATGTTTGGTGTATTTATTTAAAATGGGCTTCACTGTTGAAGACAAACATCACGCACCTCAAAATCAATCTTCCCACAAATCTCATTGTTTCTAAAAAATGAATAACAACCCTCAGAATAGTTTGCCAAAGAGTATCCGTCGAATGTTATTCGATGATAGTTTCCAGGTCCCTCTCCAAGGTAACTTTGACCGATGTTTCATAGTCAGGATTTAGGATATGTGGAGGTTACAATTGCTTATCTCCAATCTTATATCGACTACATCTAGGACCCAAAAGCTCAGGCCAAAGTTATTGGCACGACGAAGATGAATTGTTTCATCATCAGATTCACCAGTATTTGAGATCTATATGTTATACTATGTAATAGCCCTTGGTTCATGAATGGTGCCCTAATTCTTGCTCATTGATTGGTCATATCAGTTAGCCTAGAGAATCATCTCTTTCGTTATGTACCTATTTGGATCCAAGCTCACAGGATTCCACGTGTTTATCTTTTTACAAACATGGCTCATAGAATTGGCAAAATGATAGTCATTTTAAAGGAAGTTGACATCATCAATGATGCCCCCTCATAGGTGGCATTATTTGCGAATGAGAATTGAGATCAATCTAGAAGAGCCACTTTTGGTGGGATTATACTTTTGCACTCCTAAAGGTAATGAAATGTGGGTGCAATTTCAATATAAACAGATTTATAAAATATGCAAGGGTTGTGGAAGAGTTGTTCACTCATGGCCTTATTACAAAACGTCCATTAGAAAGGCAATTTCTTTGTATAGAGATAGACAATGTTGGATGTTACCTGATAATAATGAAGACTGCAAAGAAGATAGGTTTATTTCCCTTTTTTGAATGATCTATGAGCTTTTAGGCCTTTGGATTGAAGCACAATATACAGATGTCCAGCTAGACAAAATCAACTAATAGAACAAGTTCTACAACTTGAAAGTGGGGCTTTGCAGTATTAGCCTTCATCTGATGAAAAGATTGACCAAGCTATTATAGATGCCATTATAGTCCCTTGTTAATGATCCTGTGGGTGCTATGGCAGAAGGGGTAGTGAATGATGAGGCTAATAGAGTAAACAAAGAGTAATAGTAAGGATAAAGGGGCTTATGGCAAATGGTTAAGCAACTGCCAATGCTGATTTGGCAATAGATCTTTTTTTATTAGAAACCCCTAAATTAGGATGTTGGTGAGATTCAAGGTAACTCTTCATCTAGCTTTTCATTCGGAACTCATTCAGTTTACCCCAATTTAGATTTAGATGAGGGTAGGATTATAGTGTTGACGGAATTCATGGACGTAACTAGTGACTCTTTTTCTAACCCGGTAATACTTGTAGAGTTCTTAAAATAGCAACCTCTAGTTCATTCGCCTTATCTTTTGTTACCTAAAAAAAAAGAATATGGTGAGTCTCAAGCTGAAGGTAGTAAGCACCCCCAACAGATAGCAGATACTAAGCACCTCGAATTATCTGTAGAAGATAAATGAAGGTTAATCAAGTTAGGCAATAGACTGATTAATGAGAGATTACCAGAGGTGGAACCTATTGAAAAGCTCAAGTTTCTTGGGATCCAAGGCAATCAAGCTAACAAGGGTCTCAATAAAGCCTTGCCTAATACTTTAGTGTTAAAAATATATCCAGAATATCTTTGGACCCTAAAGAAAATGTGTTCATTCTCTGATCCTAAACCTCTTAAAGAAGTCAAAAATCCTCTCCAACCTTAGTGAAGTTACTGTGCAATAAGCAAGGTTGGATGGATGATGAGGTTTCATCTAATTACTCCCATCCTAAGAGAGCTTGCTCGGTCCCAATTGGTTCTGTTGGTAAGGATAAAGAGGTGCAGAATAAGGCATTGGCTAAAAGTTTTTTATGGATAATGATTATTTGGCTTTCCAACTTGCAGTTTTCTATGATCGAGATGGTGCTCCGAAATGAACTCAGGGGTTTTAGGAGGTTGATCCTAGGCAACCCCCATCGAAGCCATAAAACTCTTGATTTTCAACTATCACAGAACTGGGCAAGCTATGACAATTCATTGCATCAAGGGCCTGTTGTGTAAACATCAACCGAACATATTGTTTTTAATGGAGACCAAGGCGAATGTGTTGAAGTAACTAGGAAATTTCATAATTTTGGTTTTGTAAATATAGCTTTTGTGAACTCTGTTGGTGCTAAAGGCACTATATAGATAAGGTGGCCTAACCAAGTGGTTTGGTCTATGGTTGAATGCTCCCAACATCTTATTCTATAAAAAGTATCAGATAAATATAGGAACGTTTGGATGCTTATTCTTGTTTATACTAACCCTGTAACTCACATAAGGTATGCCACCTAGGAAGAAATAAAGCTAGTGTGGTTGTGTTATTCTTTGCCTCTGCTATTGATACGAGATCTTAACTAAGGGTAAAATACTAGTGGGAAAAGTGGCAGGAACACTCATAATATCCCTGGAGTAGACTCTTTGAATAATTTTATTTCTAGTCTCAATTTAATTTTTGTAAAGTATTATGGACCAAAGTTTACATGGACCAATGGACACATGACGATCATGCAATGCTTGAAATTTTGGACAAAGCCTTTGTGTCATTAGAGTGGCTTAACCTATTTTTTGAAGTGGTGTTTAATAATTTGTCAACATAATTAATAGATCATGCCCCTCTATTACTTAATACAAAACCAATCATAAAGTTTTATCACCGGCCATAGAGTTTTGAAAGCTTTTGGCTTAGATATCCCTAATGTAAAGGATTCTAAGGGAGGTCTAGGACATTAAAGTGCCACGATCCTTTTGGTTCCAATTGATGGCTAAATGTAAAACTGCTTTATCTTCTCTATGGTCCGGGAATCAACAAGAATCGAGTAGTCTCCAAGGTCATGTTGAAAGCATCCAAAAGGAGATTGAGAAACTTCAAGTATCTGTAAACCCAATAGCTGAGATGCAAAGGCTTAATGGCCTGCGTCAGGGGCTTGGTGAATTGCTTAAAGACTAGGAACACTTTTGGGAACAAAAATCGTGTGTTCAATGGCTTGCTATAAGGATTCTAATACTAATTTCTTCCATTTTGTTACTAATCAGAGATGGAATGAAAGTAAAATTCACTCAATCTATGATTTGGACAATAATTCATGGATTATGGAATATGACCATATTAGGGCCTTGGTTTTCCAATATTTCAAGTCAGGTTATGGTGTGATTGATGCTCCAAATACCAAAATCCAGAGGTTTATTGTCCAATTTTATTAAACAGAAACTGAATGCAAAGTAATAACAAAATCTTGCCCGGCCATTCTTAGATATTGAAATTTATCAAATGGTCTTCCAGCTAGGAAGTTTCAAAGCCTATGACCTAACAGCATCCAATCGATTATTTTTAAAAAGTTCTAGTCATTCATGTGTCAATCAATAATCAATGTGGTTCACTCTTGCATTCAAGGTATATTCATGCTAAAAGAAGCAAACTATACATTCGTAACCCTCATCCTAAAGACTCACCACCCATAATTTGTTCAAGACTTTAGACCAATAAGTTTGTGTAATACAATCTATAAAATTATTTCCAAACTATTAGTGAACAAATTAAAACCTATTTTGGCAAGCTTTGTGTTGGATTACGATAATGCTTTTTCTCTTGGTTGTTCTACATAGGACAATATAATAATAGCTCAAGAAATTTTCCATGCTATTAAATTAACAAGGCGGTCGAGTGGCCCATGAAGGTTGAAAGCAGCAATAAAATTATATATGAGAAAGAGCTATGCCAAATTGCACTAGAGCTTTATTGAAATAGTTCTTCAATCAATGAATTTTTTTTAGCATTAGGTTAGACTCATCATGTAATGTATTCGCTCAGTATCATATTCAGTGTTAGTGTATGGTTCTCATACTGATTGATTTTATCTAAAGAGAGGTCTCTGCTAGGGAAAGCCCTACCCCTTTATTTGTTTATCCTCTGATGGGAGGTGTTTTCATGTTATGTGGATGCCTTACAACCAATGAGGAATGACCTAGGTCTTAAAGCTAGCATTTTAGGGTCGAGTATTAATCACATTTTCTTTTCTGACAATTGCTTCATATTTTTTTTCCTCGATACGCACTCTATCTATACCTTCAAGGATGCCCTTGACCTGTATGCAATTAGTTGGACAAAAGATCACTTTTCAAAAGTCTGAATGGTACTTCAGCAAGAATATTCCAACAGATTTGTAAGAATGTTTCGAAAAGTTATTCCTATAATGGTTAACAATGCTATTACTAAGTGTTTTGGATTCCTTTTAACTGTGATTACACAAAAACCACTTCCTTTGAGTTCTTGAAGGAAAGGATTGATTCTAAACTTACTTCATGGAATAGAGAATTAGGGAACCAGTCAGGTAACATAACACTAATTCAAACTTCTTTATTGTCTTTTATAGTTTATATAATGCCTCTATTTAAGGTGCCTATTATTATAAGTGATGATTTGACTATGTCTATAGTAAATTTATAGTGGAAAGGTACTGACCAAGGACAAAGAATCCATTTTAGAGATAGGATTTTGCTTAACCTTCCTAAAGGTTGTATGGTTTGGGGTTACGGGACTTGAGGTTATTCAATCAAGCGTTGCTGGCTAAATTCATCTGGAGATATTAATGCACCGTGAGCTTAACACATTGGTGCTTAAAGTGCTCAGAGCAAAATATAGAAAAAATGAATCTCCATGGAAAACGGGAGTTAGAAATAATTCTACATACATATGGAAGCACCTATATTTGGCAGAGAACTTCTGCAGCCAAATCTTTGTTAGGCTATTAGTGATGGGTGGTCGATGGAGGTCTTCAGGGATTACTGAGTGCTAGGGTTTACACCCAACAGATTAAGAGATAGTTTGAATCCCCACCCTCCTTCTCAATTACCAAATATAGTGGCTGATCTTTCATTTTTCAGGATTCAAGGTTATGGAATATGCCTTTACTCAACAATCTGTTTTAAAAGGATGTGGCCCAAGTTATGATAACAAACGTCAGATGGTCAATTGGCAATTTAGACTTGCCTGTGTGGGATGGAGCAAAAGATGGAATTTACACCACAAAGAAAAGATATGCTCTAAATCAACTTGTGGCAACAAAAATCTCCCTTCAGACTCAGTGGGCCAAAACTTTATTAGACTTTTTAGGAAAGCATGATAGTCAAACATCCCTAATAAATTCAAGACCTTTTTTTGGAAATGTTGTATTGAAACGCTCCTTACTAAGATAACTCTTTTAAAGAGGAATATAGTTGAGTTTGCTTGTAGCCCTAAATGCATGTCACTTGATGAAGATTTCACCTATTTGGTTCTTAAATGCCTTGACTGCATGGTGTTTAGTCTCGTACTTTAAGCTTCTATCATTCGAATGCTTCTCTGTGTTTCAAGGAATGAATTATTGACACTCTATTGTATGGCCCTGGAGAATTTGGGGACAAGCGTGATGTAATCATTTCCTCAATATGGGAGATTTGGTTGAACCAAAACTCCAAGATTTTTAACACTGTCAACACGTCCCCTAACTAGATCATTCAAGCTAGTAAGGCATTACATAGAGATTTCATCATTACCAAGACCAATAAATCCTTTCTTTGGAACCTGATGCAAGTCCCCCTCCACCTTGCTTTAAAGTATAGGGTTCCAGTTAAAGTCAGGCCCCTTCATTGATCATTATGGTAGATGGAGCCTAGCAGAAGGACCTTAAGTGTAATGCTTGGGCCTGGTCTTGTCTTAACAAAAATAACATTGATTTTTCAAGTCAAAGGATCATTCATGAATTCCATTTGACGTTGGTGGCCGAAAGCTAGAGCTATTGTAGAGGCTACTAAAGCAGCTACTACAGATAAATTTCATGAGTGGTACCATTTTAACTAATTGTATCCAAGCTTTCTAGTATATATGGGATTGGGTGCTGCCGCATCTAGAGGCCAAGCATGATATCGAGAAAATATGCATCCTCATTCCATTCTTCGACCATTTTTCTTTTGTCAAGGTGAAGCAACAGGTGGTCCAAAAGGCTCACAGGATAATAATTCATTATTTTACATTTCTCTCATTTTCTTAGTTTGCTGTTTTACTTCTTTTCTGTATATAAACAAAATTATGAGTAATTTTATTTTTGACCTATGTCCACCAGTAGCCCTTTAACTTTGCTAACTCGAATAAGTCAATCCATCAACTCAAATTTAGTATATTTAAGTCCTTAAACTTTGAGAATGACACTAAATTGTCCAAACCAGTTCATGTGTTATGAGAAAAATTCAAAACTAATCCTTAATGGCTCTTTTGTTCATATTTATGTAATTATAGTTCATTATAGATTGATCTAGTCCATGAATAAGCAAAATTTATTTAAGTACATGTTATTTCTATTACTATTAAATAGTCTTTCTATAAAACATTGATTAAAACTAGCTTATACTTTTTGTTTTGAACAACAACTAGCTTATGGTATACTTGATATAAATTTTAAGACATAATTTAAAATTCTTATTTTATTTATTTTAATTTTCTAAAATTTTATTCAAATTAAAATTTGATGAATCAAAGAACCTTAAAAGCACTTATAGAATATTGTTTAACAATTTCTTGGTTTTTTTTATGGTTTGTCTATGAGTATGTGTGCGTATATTGTACAGAAGTACTTTTTATGTGTTTTTAATAATTTTTTAGGAATAAACAAATTAATCATACCAGTTTTAAGTATCTTTATCACCAGACTTTTTGGTAATATCAAGTGGTGTTCCAATGTAATAGGCCAAATTATACTTGCTTTACATTGCATTATCATATGCCATTCCTATAAAAATTTTCAATTTCCTTTGTCTTATAAAAAAGATAGTTTTATCGCCTATGTTATGAAAAAGACTCATCTATTAATAAATGTCTCTTAGATTGCTCGTCTAATAATAAATGTCTCTCAAACTAAGTGACTATGTTTGGAAACTTTTTCTATCTTTGTCTCAATTTATATTAATTTCTTTTAAAACTTATAACTCTTCACCACACAATTAGTCTTTAAAATTTTGTAAAATATAAGCAATAATATAATAATTACTCAAACAACAAACTTTAAGTAATAGTTATTATAATAACAATTTAATGAGTATCAAGATAATTAACAATAACAAACTTTAAGTAATAGTTATTATAACCCAAAACTTGCAGGATTTGTCAGATTAGTCCAAAACTTTGCAAAAATAACCAAATTTTCCTAGAATTTCATAAAACTGCCAGATTTAGTTCCAACTCTCTAAAATTGACAGATTTGCCCCAAACTTTCCATTTTTTGCCTAGAACTCCCTAAAAAAAACTTCAATTCTCACCCAAACTCTTCCCTTTTTCCTAAATTGACCCTATAAAACATTCAAGACTCTAAATTAGTATCAAAACTAAACAATGTAACCTAAATGTGACAAGACCAACTAACTTTAAAATAACAAAAATGACCTAAATGTAGTAACAAAACCAAATTACCCCTAAAAATGAAAATGCCTCATAAACTAATTTTTCTAACCTAAAAATTAAACAAAAGTCAGTGCTTGAAAAAAATTGGGTATCAACAGTTATGAAGTTGGGGCACAAATTTCTTTAATAAAATTTCTTTGTTTGCTGTTCAAACAAAATTGATCAATTAATGATAATAAGTTTTTCTTAGTTTACAATTCTTTACTGTCAATTATATGATATTTTACAAATAACAAAAGCACAAATGAAACTAAATGAATTTAACCTTGCATGGACTAAAACAATAAAAAGTGGACTACAATTATCTATTTTTGGACAAAAGAGATATTAAGGATCATGTATAAAATTCCCTTCCCCCCCCCCCCCCACACACACACACCATAAGATGCCTTGGACTAACTTGTATCATTTCTGAAAATTTGAGTACTTATATATACTAAATTAGAGCTAGGAGACTAACCGGTGTAAGTTAGCCAAGTTGGAGGGCTGCTTGTACACTTTGGCCTTTTATAATATATTTATTTAATAATCACTTCAATTATTTATTTTCTTCCAAAGAATTAATATTATCAATCTTTTTCCTTACTAGCTTAAAAAAAATAAAAACTTTTAAAAATATTTTTTTCAAAAAACAAATATTTTGAAAATAATTTTTTAACTTTTTAAACCGTAGAATTTTAATTAAATACAAGTTGAGTGAATAATTATTATATATTTTTTATGAGAGAAAAGGTAAATATCACTAAGCACAAAACCTCAAATACAAAAATGCACCCCTGGCATACGCGGAAACAGAAATCATAGACAGAGAACATATCTACACCAGCTAAATGAGAGCGAGCAGGATGTGGGAATGCCATACAACCTCGTGCACAAGTCAAAAGCTACTTGCTTAACAATTTCACCACTAGCTCTAAATTTCTTGCTATGGATTCGATTGTTCGTCTCTTGCCAAAGATGGTGGAGCATAGAAGAGAAACCTGCACGCCTAACTTTCCTCATGAAATGCTTGCCTCTAGCACCTTTAGCAAATTCCTCGAATTCCTGATATCTCCAGTAATCAACTTCATATCAAGCCAGTGAGCAACATCTTGCCAAACTAACAGCGAGAAAGGACAAGATAAAAGATTTGCCCGAGAGTCACTGCTGCACTCTCACACAAAACACACGACCAGCAAGCGAAATACCCCAACATTGGAGCTTGGATTGAACAGGGAGGCCATCATTCATCGACCACAAAAAATCATGTTATGCCAAGGAGCAACAAGGCGTTCCCAGCAAAATCTATATCAGCCCTCACACTGACCTCTAAGACGCATATTATCATATGTCCTACAGTGACATTAAGAGACCGAAGATGCCCATCAAACGAGGCTCTGGCTTGATTAACCCAACCTTACCACAAAAAACATTTCAAACCTTCAACATATCCAGCCACAAAGCTAAAGCAGCGGACTTCTTGGTAACATCCCACAAATCCTTGCCTCTCAAGGATTATTATGTATTATATTTATGAAGTGTTTCGTTTTTACATGACCCTATTTTGTATAGATGCAAAATTGCCGTATATATACGTGCCCATGATTCGGTTATAGAAGCGCCCAAATATCACGTGAACAGGAAAATGACATGTGCTGCAATTGAATGCCCGCATGTACTGCTAAAAAAATATAAAGAAGTTTTCATGTATCTTTATGATTTGTATCATATATATTCTTTTAATATATAGGTTATATTTTACACAATAAAACTTTGACTTTTGTGATAGCCTTAGGGATGGGAAATTTTTTTTAACTTTCATAATAAAGGTAATTAAAATTATAAAATTAGTATGGGGAAAACATGGTCCAAAATAATTGTACGGTACGGAGGGTTATATATAATATAGGGTTTATTATTATGTATATTAAATATTTACGAAAGATGTACATGACATTGGAAGTTTATAATCGAGAAAATAACTAAAATTTATGAGAAGTTTTGTGGCTGCTGCGGCCCAGCCGGGAAATGTAAAAAGAAATTGTGTTTTAATGCAACGAAACATTATTTTGTGCAACGGAACACGCTTGACCCGTTAATTGTATTAAATACCCAGACCTAGGGACCAAGGAAAACCCAAAAAGTTGGTGGTTAGCAGTTTTCACTTGATGGTGTCTCTGACGAATCCAATCTTTTCTAATGCGTTAGATTAATTCCGGGTAATGGTTGGACATGGACCACCTTTCCTTTTCTAAAAGACAAGGAAAGGAAAATACACACCAGTAAACTTATTAAGATTCAAGAAATGTTCCCGTTTTACATCATTCTATTTTTTGTATACAAAAACTAATCACTTTTGTTTTTGTTTAATTTGACAAAAATGACATGGTTTTCAGCAAGAAGCCATCCATCGCATTAAGGTATAGTGATGGATTTGCAATGAATTCTATTACCATTTTAAAGTAAAATTCATCTATTTATTTTATTTATAAAATAAAGAGATAGATTGATTCATCATTTCAAACGTATAGTGATGGATGTGCGACAGAGTCTATTGTTAAATGAAATTCATCTCTTTATTTATAGGCCTGTTTTTCTAGTAATTATAGTGGTTGGGGTCTAATTAGTTCTTGAAGTAAAAAAGAGTAGTGCTATTGTGGACATATGTGGACCGGATCTTCCACTTTCCCAAAATACCCCGCGCCACTGTCAACAAAACTCTCTCTCGGTTCCTCAAACCAGAGGCCCTGCAACAGCACGGAAGGAGCTGCTGAAGGTGATCGAGCAGAGGAGGAAGGATCTGGAGTTCAAGAAGTTGACGGCCAACATGGTATATCGTCCCACATGATGACGTACGGTGAGCCGATGACGGATTTGGATCTCTTGATCGGCGGCCATGATACCGGTAGTGCGGCTTGCACTTTCATCGTCAAGTTTCCACAGCCAAGTTCTTGTAAATTACTTTGCTGGGTAGAAGAAATCTCGTTATCACGAGATCAAACTCCTTTTTTTTTCTTTTCAGTTGAGCTGAACATTTAAGTGGCAGCGGTCGAATAGGAGACTAACAGTGGAGAGAGAGAGAGATCTCATTTGCAATAAGCTTTTTCTTCTTCTCTGTCGTGTCGATTATTTTCCTCTGTGCTTTCGTCTAGATTTGTTGGGTTGCCTACGGATGCAATTGGGAGGAAAAGATTTTTATTGCCCATACTTCGGTGCTTTCGTCTAGATCTCTGATTGGCTTCTGATATTTTAATATTTTTGTTTTGGAGGCCAACCTCCTGCTTTAGTCCTTTTCTTGCTTTCATTAATCATATACACCACTATTAATTTCCTTTTTTGATTTAGTCACTTTCACAACTATTTTGTTACAGTTAGGTCACATTAATTAGTTTATGAACAAGAACTAAAAAATGTGTCAATAGAAAACTCACAAAATGTTAATGGAATTTTGTATTACTTATGGAATTTATCTTCCTTTTATTCTAGCAATTTAGTAACAAAAAAAAAAACAAACCCATGCAAGGAGATGAGCCTGCTGTTTTATCAAATAACCACAATTATTATTTTCATTGACACAATGTAATTTTGCATTGATATATCTCACACTTTTTACATTAACCTGTAAATAGCTCTGAATAAAAACATAGGTTATTAAATTTTATATAGTCGTTGTTTCATTGACAAATTGTGAGCTTTTCTTTGAAACATCTTATAGTTTTCACATATATTCGATAAATAGCTTTGAATGATATAATAAAAGTTATTGAATTTTATATAGCTATTATTTTCATTGAAATATTGTAAATTTTTCCTTGACATGTTTCACAATTTTCATATTAGTTTGATAAAATAACTCCAAATGATAAAATAATTTTTTAAGTTTCATGTAGTTGTTATTTTCAATGACATATTGAAAATTTTTTCTTAACACATCTCACAATTTTCATATTATTCTACTAAATAGCTATAAATGATCGAACAAGTTATTGAGTTCTATGTAGTTATTGTTTTCATCGATATATTCTACTCCTTCCGTCCCATATTCTTTGCACAATTTACTTTTCAGTAATTAATCTATGATTTTTTATTTTCAACATTTTAGCATATAAATGAAAAAATTTTATATAAGAAAGATAAATCAAAACATATAGTTTCTAAATATTTTTTTTTGATTTTTTTGAATAAATACTAATATGAATAAATTCAAGTCAAACTAAGCGTAAAAGTCAAATGGTGCAAAAAATATGGGACGGAGGTAGTAACTTTTTTCTTGATACAATTTACAATTTTCACATTAGTTTACTAAAAATTTTTGAATGATATAATGTATTATTGAGTTTCATGTAGTTGTTATTTTTATTGATATTTTTTAAATTTTTCCTATGTTTCACACTTTTTTCAGATTAATTATAATTTATTTTTATTTAGAATTTGGGTAAAAAACTGACAATACTAAGATATCGATTGAAAATTGACAACCTAGGTACAGCTAATTTTATCAATTTTGAACAAATTGTTTCTTTTTTATCAAATTTCTAACCCATGGAAAAATGGTCCATTATCCAGTATTGCGATCGCTGACGCCACCATCCTTGATTAAACCAAACAAGATAATTGATTGAACTATTTAATTTATTATCCAGTTGCTGAATGTACATATTTAGAGTTTAGTTCTAAACTGACAAAACATATAAGATTACGGACTTCAATTGTAGTTAAAGCCAAACCATCATCTTCGCCTATGGGACTTTGTTCGAATATGGGCTATCGTGGTCGGAGCATCCCGACACTATCCCACCTACACCAACGTCCAAAACAGATGAAAAACCTCCGTGAACGGCAAGATGGAGAGCGAAAAGCCTCCGTCGGAATACCACCGCTTCTCTCTTGATCTCTCTTCCTACTAGAGCTATTTTTTTTTTTTTTGAATTTTGGTTTATTAAACCGCCGTTCCTGCCAATCTGATGCAAGTGCAAGACACACGGCAATGGGTTATGGGTTGAGGCTGCGGGAGCGCGTTTAAACAAAAGGGTTAATGTGGGAACATCAATTTACTTTTAGGGGTATTTTGGGAAGAAAGCATCAGGACCACACTGGACATTGGTCCACTCTAGATTTTCTAAAGTTAAGACCTTATCAGATAAAAAGAACTACTAGAGAGGAAATGTTGAGGTGAGTTCAACTTTTCAAATGGAAAAGGATTGCAAGGAATCAAACAAAAATTATAGCATTAAATGCATTACTCTTTTGATTCAATGCCAGGCAAGTCCTTTATCCGTTGTTGTTTCAGTCAATTATTGAAGAGTTTGAGAGAAAAAAATACTGAATTAAGGACCTCTAACAAAGCATAATGCACATATAAATATAATACAAGTGAAAGAGTTTGATGAAGCAAATCACAAATTAAGAACCTATACTACAAAAGGTATGACAGATATCCGGTAGATTTTGAGAAGTCTAGACGTAGGATTGTAAATGAACTAAATGAATACAAACAGCCCATGTTTGCGTTCGTTAATTTAATTTTAAATGAAAATGAATACAAATACAACTAATAAATAAACACATTTTCCCTATTCATGTTTGTTTCTTTACAAATGAACGCATTTGTATTGGTTTGTTAATAATAACATTGTCGTGAACCAAATGAGCTGAACAAACACACATAAACACTATTAAATAAACATGTTCACAAAAAAATATGAATAAATATGTAACTAAACAATATAAATGAACAACGGATGAATGAACAAAAGTAAAATATTATTAAAAAATGAGCTTACAAAAAAAATAAATGAATAAACGAATGAACAAATAAACCAGCAAATAAACAAATGAAAACAAATCAATGTTAACCGAATTATTCGTGAACATAAATGAACAACGACATTTTGTTCGAGTTCATTCATTTAATTTAAATAAATAGAAAATTTTACCAATATTCATTCATTTAACTGAATAAACAAATATAAACAAACTCCAACCAAATCCTTCACAAATGATTCATCAAATGTTTTATTCATTTACAGTCCTATCCATAGGGGCAACTGCCTTTCATTACCGCCATTTCCTCAACCATATAATCTGCTTTTAGCTTTGACGAGGATATATATGTCAACCCTCATTTGTAGCGAGTATTTTTTACAATAAACTTATCATTAAAATAAATCTTGATAATTAATTAAAAAATTCTCATTCATAAATTTATGCAAATCAATTAATTTTTTATATCATTTCAATTTTGAGTAAAATGATTAGTTATGATAAAAAAAAATAAACTAGGAAACATAAAAAAATATGTGTTTCGAAACCATGGATTTTTTTATCATTAAAAAATAATTCACTAAAAAAATTTCATCTATTATCAACTCATATTCCAATTCTCACTATTAAGGATAAATTTATTTAGAATAATTCACTTTCAATTTTAGAAAGTATAATCCAAATTGCTTTTCTAAACCATAGAGCTTTCGAAGAAAATAACTCAAGTTACAAAACTCAATCATCAATAAGGAAAAGAAATGACCTAGAGATAAAATTATGTTTAATTATATTAATAAATTAAAGGTTTAACCATTAACCTAATAGTGTAAAAAGAAAATATATATATATATATATAAATTGATCAAATCTGAATTAACTAGAACCATACTCAAAAGTGGGCAAATCATAGTTACCAGAGTTTTGTTTGAGAAAACAATATTGAAGAAAAACAGCAAAAAGAGTTTGGGGTCCAACAAAGAAAATAGAAAAACTTTAGATATTATTAAGGTGTTTAGCAATTGACTTAATAAAATGTAAAAAAAAATGGTTTTGCTAGAAAACAAACAAACCATGGTGGCCAAAGTTTTACTTTAGAATATAGTACATAATAAACAAGGAGAAAAAAGTTTGGAGACCAAGAACGGAAATGGAAAACTTTAGATATTAAGGGCTTAATAATTGACTTACACTACAACAAAGAAACAAAAAATCGAATGAAAAAAGTGACTGATGTTCAGTCACTTTTCAGTTCAATTGCAAATCAGCCACTTTTTATAGGGCTCATAAAAATTGCAACTAAAGCATGTCAGTCATTTTTTAGTCATAAATTGGAAAATAAATTTAAAGGTTAGTCAGAATTCAATCATTTTTTTAGTTACCGCATGGTAGTAGCTAAACAGTCACTTTTTAGGTTAAAAATTTAAAAATCAGTCGCTTTTCAGTCACAGTTGTGAAACAAAAACTCATATGCTTCCCCTCCTCCTTTATTCTACCCGCCATTTTTTTTTTCTGCTTCAACTCCGCCCCAAGCTTCTTCAATTACTCTGTTACAAGTAAGCAAAGGATTTTTGCTGTGGAGAAATAGGTAAATTTTATTTGGGTTGATTTATTTGATATATAGCAATGAAATAAGTTTTATTTGCATATACATTATAGATAAACTATTGAATGTCTATCAATGATTTTCGATCTTTAGGAAATACTATGTATATTAAGTAACTGCAAGCATACGCAACTATTTTATATACAAAATAGGTCTATGTTTGGAAATCATTGAGTGTCCATGTTGGATAGTTTAGAAATGAACATACATCTCGATTGTACTTTACCATTTGTAATTTACTTTAACGAGAAATAAATTTGAGCTGCACTAAACAGTGTTCCTTAGATATTGAATATGAGATTTTGGTCTTATATAAATAGTGCACTCTAGGGAACTAATGTGAAATATTGTAGAAATTTATTCATCAGATTAAGATAAATTACAATGTAGAAGTTCAATCTTGATGTTTCATTTTTGAATAGGTTAGGGTATTTTCCTGTAGAATTTGTTTAGGTTTTAGGTTCACAATCATAAATCTTTTTAATGTCTTATTCTTTGTAATTCAATATATATTTTTAAATTTGTAACGTAGGAAATAAAAACATGGCGGGTGGATTTGAATTGATGTATCAAAGATTAATGATGGATAGATATATGAACCTAGATTTCATATCAGGTGTAGAAAATTTTATAAAAATCATTTGTAGTGAAGATATTGAACTAATTAAACGTCCAAGTCGAAAATGTGGAAACAAACATTATTTAGAAAAATGAAGTTGGAAAGCATTTGTTTCATTTTGGATGTGTTGATAACTATTATGTTTGGTATTGCCATGGCGAGCGGTATGATATGCAATATCATAATTTTCATACGGGTGAAACATCAATTAATCCATCATCTTCAGGAACTATTTCAGATATAGATGAGAACTATAACAATATATTTGGTTATAAACAAATTGTTATTGATTTGTGTTGGACCGAGTGTGCACTGTAATGAAAGAATTGAAATCGATCAGAACCACCTTAGATTTTGTGAGGAGTGCTGGAAGAGGGTGATGGTCGGGCATTATAAGGGACAGTGGACAAGGGTGCCGCAAGTTTTAGCATCCCCTGATAGGTTCCAACGTGCATGATCAGAGATATTTAATTTAAATATTTAACATTTACTTACATTAATTAAAAATTAATAGATACTAACCATATTTCAAAATTAGGACTATGATGACGACCGAACAAAGCAGCTACATCGGGAGAACATAGAACTCTAGGTGTAGCTTGCTACTATTCAGGATGAAGTTGTATCATAGCAAGAAATGCAAACTTAAACAAATGTGAAAGTGTGGGATTTGGAGACTCTGATCTTATAGATATAGCAAGGGTGGCAGGCCCGAGCTAGCCAAGATTTGATGTCGACTTACACTGTGATGGTCAACTAGATGTACGCTCAGGACAACCTACCACATGGAGTTGATCTCGGCTACATACCATCGTGGTCGGGCTCAAGTGGTCTTTTACACCTAGCTTCCTTGCCCCTATCCAGTTATGCATACAGGGATGACTGGATCCTCTATCCCTAGCCATCCTGGATCTGGAGGGTGGATGACAGGGCTGATGCAGCAGCATCTACAACGTCCGCAGACATCATCCTATCTGTAGCCATCGCCGCCACAAACAACATCAGAGTAGCAACCCCAACGTCTCTTGGATAAGGTGACAGAATTTTTACCAGCAATTAGAAGATTATTATTTGCAAATGCCTTGGGCAACTCAACAAAATCAGAAGAGCCAGCAAACTGCGTCAGGGAGTCAAGTACCTAAAACACAAGGTACTCAAACACCTCAAGATGATAACCAATATTTTGATTATACTGATCTAAACTTGTAGGATTTGCTTAATTTTATTGTACAAATTTTACTTTGAAATTAATATTAATTATTCAGAATTATTTTTTACTTAATTAATTTTTATATTTTCTAAATTATATTTATATATTTTACATGTTTTATATATAATTATTTCAAATTTAAATAAAAAATTTAACTATTTTATAAATAAAATATGTTACTATACAATTGACCAATATAGCGATTGAATCTTAGTTAGTTTAGTCATTATTTTATAGCTGAGTGTTCAATTGCTATTTTCCAAGCATCCCCACAAAAAGCGACTGACAGCTTCAGTCCTTTTTTTAGTCACAATTCAGTTACTTTTAGTTATTGGCTAGTATTTTTTGTGACTAAGTTCTATAGTCGCTATTCAGTCATTTTTTGTGATTGTTTGTGACTGTACCTTTAGTCGCTTTGTTATTTTCCTGTTGTAATTTTAACAAATGTAAAAAAAATGGTTTTGCTAAAAAATAAACAAATCATGGTGACCAGAGCTTTACTTTAGAAGATAGTACATAATAAATAAATAAATAAAAGTTTAACAACCAAGATAGCACATAAAAAGACTATAGTTAAGTAATTATTAAGTTTGGGACCAAAATGTCAAATGGATCAAACATAAGGATTAAAATGGATAGAACCAATTCAAGATTCAAAACGTGTTTTAATAAAGAGGAACGTGCAACCAAATGAAAATGGAGAAATAGTAGCATAGGCCCTCAAAATGCTATTATCTTTTGAAAAGGTGACCGAGCTTCCAAAAGAAGCAGTAGCATCTGAAAAAAAAAATAGGGGAAAAAAACACATTATTTATCTCTATAGATGAACAATGCATGCCTCATCTTAGATAGGTATGGCAACGGTGCGGATCGGGCGCAAATTTGCCATATCCATCACCTACCCGCCAAGGCTGACAAGCGGAAAACCATAGCTACGTCCGCCACCTGCGGGTCACGGGGTCCCCGTGAATTATCCACGAAGGCACACACTATTATTCTTCAAACACCAATCGGCTAAGACAACACTAAAAACCAAAAGAACAAAAACATTGGAAGAGATTTTAGAAATAAATCTGAAAGTTGAAAAGAAAATTGGCACAAAAAAACAACCCCAAGCAGAAACCTAGAAAATCTCAATCGATCAAATAATGAGAAGTGAGTAGAATAAGAAAGAAGACTGGCGACAGTGTGGTAAAAAATATGGTCCGGGTTGTATTATATAGGGTTTATATTTATTTTTCTTTGGTAAATTACACTTTGATCACTTGAGTTCCTTATTTTTTTCATATTAGTTTATTATTTTTAAAAGTTACAATTAAGTCATTAATAGATAAAGGAAACTCATGGTGGGTTGTGGACGTGGCAAGTCTACCCACGGGGTAAAATCAAAATCCATGATGGGCAAACAAGTGTAATTTTCACAAAATATACGCAACCCATCGGCCGGGTATCCATGGGTTACGGATTTCATCTTAACCACTTCCATCCTTAAGCTCAGACCAACTTCTTTGTTATATCTACAGTTTACTATTGTTGTACGAACAACATTCGCTTTCAGCAAAGTTTAGGGACCAAAACGGAAGAAAGGAAATTTGAAGGGACTAAAAAAGGAGTTAGACCATTACCTAAGAAAAAGAAAAAAATAAAATAAAAAAGATAGATACTACTCATGAACAGTGTTCGGATTCAGCAATTAGTTATAGCTACGAGGTTTATAGTGTTTGCGCATCTTGCCGGTTCAATCCGTGTCAATATTAAATATAAATATAAGTAGTGGTAGTCATTAACAAAGGATAAAAGTTTCATAAAAAAGAAAAAAAGAAAAAGCCAGAACTGCGACAAAAAGTCAAGGAAAAGTTTTGAGATTCAGAGAGCAAACAAAAAGACTATAAGTATTGAAAGATAAATGGTAGCAACTAAAATTTTATTTTATAATAGACAAATAATATGAAAAAGTTAATAAAATAAGACAAAAAGTGTGATTCCAGTGATAAAAAAATGGGGTTTAATGATAGATATATTAAAAAAACCAAAAATAATCTTCAAGCCAAGAGAGCAACTGTAAAGATTTCAGGAATTAAAGACTTAATAATTAACTTAGTAGAGGAAAAAAGAAAATAAATAAAAACATTGGCTAAAATGAATCAACTCGAACCATACCTAAAAACAGACAATTCATAATGACTAAAGTTTTGTTTAAAAAAATAATAAAAAAAGAAAGAAAAAAAGGTTAAATGAAGTCACTATGATTGATTTAAAAAAGAAAATAAAAAACCATGGTTACCAAAATTTTGCTTTAGAAGACAATAGATAAAAAAAATTAGAAACCAAGAGAACAAATAAAAAAACTTTAGTTATTAAGTTTGGGTACTAAAATGACTAACAAACAAAACTCAGGGGCTACAATGGGAAAACATAAATATTCATGTATTGAAAATGCATTTAACCACAAAGAAACGTTGAACAGACTGAAATTGCAAAGATAATGACACAAGCCCTCGTAAAAGTAATTTCCATGCGAGAAAGGGATCAAGCTTCAAAACAAACCGTACACATCCTGAAAAAGTAGTAAAATTTAAAAATAATAAAAGACACATTGTTCATCTACAGTGAATTCTACTATAAATGAACAGTAAAAAACCCCTCCTCATTTAGAATATTGCGAGATTTGGCGACCTACAAATCATAGTAAACATTTTTTGTAATAAATTTTAAAAATAAATAGTAAAAAATTTCTCACCAATAAATTTATGATAATTAATTAAAATTTTTATTTATTCAAATTTGAGTTGGGCTCTCTTCATGTTATATTTTTAGCATATTTTTTTGTTATTAACAAAATAATTCACTAAAAATTTTCAAATCTTATTAACTCAAACTCTAATTTTTAATATTGATGAAAAATTTATCCAAATAATTCAATTTCAATTTTAATAATTATGAACCTAATTAACTAATTTTTTTTGTACACAGAATGGGACAAAGCAAACCTGACAACATGTAGCTTCACTGCTAAGATTGAGATACGAGAAAAGGAGTTGAGCATCGAACAAATGCGTTTAACCATCCCTTCCAACTCCAGTAGCAATGGTGAAAATCTTGCGATTTGAGCAAATCACTAGGAGCAATCTGTCATGATAGTAAGGCAATTAAAATTATGAGTAGTCATATATAAAATTGCATCAAATCGAGCTTGCACTTGCACTTCTGTACTAAGGGGCTAGGCCAACATTCGAGAAACTGCCTGTCAGAAAATAAAAAACCTGAGGATAAAGAACCTGGGGAAGGTTTATATCACTGACCAAATTACTTTATTAAATCAAAGAGCTTGAAGTAAATAATTGATGCTAGAAAACTTAATCATCAATAATAAAAGAAATGACAGAAATACAAAAGTATGTTTAATATATGTTAATCAATTAACAATTTAACGATTAACTTAATAAACTTAAAAAGAAAAGAAGATAAAAAAAGTTAACTAAAACTGAATCAACCAGAACCAAGCAAAAATAGTCAAATTGTAATGATTAGAGTTTCATTTTAGCAAACAATAATAAAGAAAATCAATAAAAAAAAGGTTTGGATTAAAATGAAAAAAAAAACTTTAGATACTAAGGATTTAACAATTGACTTAATAAAGATAAAAAATGGTTTAACTAAAAAATAAAGAAATTATAGTCATCAATATCTTAGTTTATAATATAGTATATAAAACAACAGCGAAAAAAAGCTTGGGGACCAAGAGAGCAAATTGAAGCTTTAGTTAAATAGTTATAAAATTCAAGGACCAAAATGTAACATGGACGTAACTCAAAGCCTAAAATGAGAAAGATTAAAAACTTAAGGACTGAACCTGCATTTTAACATATTGAAACACATTAAAACCAAAAAATTGCAATATAGGCTCTAAGAAAGGCTAGCACCTTGTGAAAAGATGATCTAACTCGAAATAGAGCAAATCCCATAAAAGAGAAAGAAAAAAAAGGTTAAAGCCAACAAAACAAAATATATGACATTATTCATCTATAGTGAATCTACAGTGATCTCACTGTAGAGAAACAGTGAAAATCTCACCTCTTTTAGAATTTAGTTATAATTACAATTTTATGATGACACTGTTGTTACATGATAAAAGAATGTTATGGACCAATCTTGACACATTAACCACATCATTCACTAATATTCATCATAGGATTTCTTGACTAAAAAAGTCACTTATAAGTAATTTTATTTTTCTCAATCAACGTTATTTAAACATAATAATATATTTATCCAATAATCACTTAAAGGCCATATTTTTTGAAAAAGTAACTAATTGTTTTGAATCTTTTTTCTTGCTAACTCAAAAGAAACTACTAAATTATTTTTTGAAAAAAAATATTTGAAAAGTGATTTTTGAACTTTATAGAGTGTAGAATAGTTGAAAAAAATAATCACTAATTGTCATATATCAATAATTTCTCCTAAAATATACCCTTAGCCTAAAACCTGTATAAATTTATGGATTAATCAAATCATTTCATGTACGAAGTTTATGTCATATTCTTCTTCCGGAAGAAAAAGGTTCTTCACTCCATTGAAGTAATCAAAGTTTCATTTGAAACAAAAATAGTTGAGATTATCAGATGTTAGGAACAGGGTCCCTTTAAGCAGGAACTTCAAAGCTCATTATAGGCTTTTGCTTTGGAAGATTTGTGGCCCTTTGTAGGTAGTGTTGCACAGTGGGCTGGACCGGCTCAGGGCTGGACTAGACGGGCCCGGGCACGACCCAGCTTGACACGTACCGGGTCCGTGCCGGGCCTAACGTGGTCCCGTGTCGAGCTGGGCCGATTCCAAGCTGGCCCATATAATTTTTAATTTTTAATTTTAAATTTGTAATTTTTATTTTTATTTTTAGTTTTAGTTTTAATTTTTAATTTTTAGTTAAGCGTTAAAAGGCCCTTTATATGAATACATACCTTCGGGCCTTTAATGTTATTTTCTTTTGTATGATTCTTAATGTCTTACATGTCAACTCTGTGTCGAGTTTTTGTGATAATTAACATATTATTATTATACATAATTTGAGAAAATAATTACTACCTGGAAAAAATAATTTTGAATACCTTTTTAAAATGTACACCAAATTAATAAATCCTTGGTATTTTTAGAAAATAATATCTCCAAATATCACATAATTTAAAATCAATTGGCAAAACCTATGTCATTTTGTAAAAAAATTAAAAAGAATAAGAGGAGGAAGAATGAAAATGAAAACATTCTTAGGATTAAGTCCTAAAATTCTCTCTCCAAGTCGGTATCTTGTTGGCAAATTAGCATTGAAGCCTACTATTTATTGTAGCATGCTAAAGTTCAAATCCTGACTTGTATGAGAAATTTTTCCTCTTTACAATCAAAGGGTAAGCTTTAACTGGGTGGAGTAGGATCTAAAGTAGACTTATTAATAGGATTATTTTTTGTAATTCTCTATTACATTGTAATTCTAAGTACAAAAATATATTTTTTTGTACAAAGAGAATTTAAATAAGAGTGATAAGAAAAATTAGATATTAAAAATGTTCTAAAAAGGGAAACAACTCATCCTTTTTAGGAAAATCCATATAATTTTTAATTTTAGATTTGTAAATTTTATTTTTATTTTTAGTTTTAGTTTAATTTTTAATTTTTAGTTTTTAGTTTTAAGTTTAATTGCATTTTATATTTTTAGAAATTGATATTAAAACAAAATTTTTATCACTGCATGTTTTAAGAGTTAAACACCACCACCGGAGTGAAATTTTATTAATTTTAAAGCCAAACGGCATCTACATACCATGGAACGGGCTTTACATGACTCAATAGCTAAATGTTCCATAAAAATAAATGCAAAATAAAAGTCACGATCTGTGCTAAACAGAAAAATTAGATCAAATACTAAGTAAGTAAATAATAGCAAGCTGTGGATTTAAGCATCTATCTCATCGGGGTTTTCCTCGTTGGAACTCTTGTGATCTTGTAATCTTAAAGCTGCAAGACCCCAATCACGGTTACATATACAAACTTCAACTGCATCTGGTGATAACCTTGCACGTTTATCTGAAATTACACGCTTCCCAGCGCTGAAAGCGGACTCAGATGCAACGGTTGAGACGGGAACAGCTAGAACTTCTTTGGCAATGATAGAGAGTATTGGAAATTTGTTGCTTCTTGCTTTCCACCATTTTAGAATGTCGGTCTCACTATTCTCCCAAATCAAGTTGAGGTATGCGTCCACTTCAGTAAAACCGGATGCTGCAACACGGGGCCGTTTGAGAAGTTGTTCAACCAGATTGAATGATGATGAGCCCAACAATGATGAAGACCCGATGGTAAAGGAAGTAGTGTTTGCAACCTTATCCTTATGCGTGTCAGCATAAATCTTAAATAACTCTCACAAGTGCTCATCAATAGAGGCAGCTATGGCATTAACAGAAATATGTGTCATTTCTAAGAAACTATAATAACCCTCAAGTAGCTGTTGCGTACCCGTGATTCTTATAGTCGGGTCTAGTGCAGATGCAAGTAAGTAAATCGGAGGTATAGTACTGAAATATAAAATCCATTTCTCTTTCATGACTTTAATTGTGTCTTTTAAGAACTCGTCATCTTTATATTGGTTAAAAACCCATGTAATGTTGACCATATGCATTAAAACTTTGTGCGATGTGGGATAATATACACCAGAGCAAAAAATAGTGGCATCATAAAAATATTGGAACATAGCAGCCATTTTTGACAGTTTATCCCACATCTCTTGTTTCAAAATCGTTTTCTTTTCTCTGATATTTATAAAACATGTCATGTGTGTAGCCAATGGCATCGCATCCATCAACATCTCATAAGTCGAGTTCCATCGGGTAGGGCAATCAAGTTTAAAATGCTTCCAACTAAAATTGAGACCATTTTCCAGACAATATTGCTTAAACTCTTTAAAAACTTTGGTCTTTGACTTAAAATAATGGATTGCCCACCTAATTGGAGTAATTTCATTACTCAAAACTTGAAGACCTTTTTGGACAACTAAGTTTAAAATATGACATACACACCTAATATGAAAAAATGCGGCATCACGGACAGGTTCTAGTGATTCTTTCAATGTCTCAGCCGCGACATCGTTGTTTGATGCATTATCAAATGTTATACTAAAAACCTTGTCATAACAAAAAAATTCTTTTAAAGTTTCTGAAATTACTTCGAATATGCTCCAACCAGTATGATTGACCTCCATCCACTTAAATGCAATGATATGTTTTTGAGTGACCTAACTATCATCAATCCAATGTGCAGTTATACAATAATAATCTTGTCCTAGTGGTGAAGTCCACATGTCACTAGTGAATGAGATAGAATGATCAAAAGCAGAGAAGTATGCTTGTAAGTTTGATTTACCAGCTTCATAAATTTTAAATGCCTCTCTCTTAGCAGTAGTCCTAGATGTTCTTTTAAAAGTAGGGTTTAAGTATGATGTAATCCATTTTTCCATGTGTCTATCTTCCGATTGTGTAAATGATTTTTTAGTTAACATCATTCATTCTACCATGTCTTCTCTACAATCTTTTTTATTAAATTTAAAAATACCTGATCCGCCGGCAGTACTTGCAAGCTATGTCTGGCCACCGGTACTAGTAGTTGCATCTGGACATAAATTCGGATGCTTATATTCTATGTGACGTCTCAGTGTTCCTGTGCCAAAGTTCTTCTTGTGCGCGAGCTTTTGCTTGCAATGTTTGCAATGTGCGAACCTCGCATCTTTTCCATGACTATCCTTCTCAAAAACTTGGTCAAATGCTCCCAAACCCATACGGTGAGCCTCGACGTCTTACCTTGTGGTGGAAGTTCGGGTTGATGGCTTGTCAGGCCTTGTTGAAAACCATCTCCTCCACCAACATTCCCTGCTGCCGTTGGCTCCACTTCATCAATGTCATTATCAAAAAGTTGATCGTCGAGCCCCAAGTCATATTGACTGATATCGAATTGCTCGTCATCGTCAGTTTGTTGGATATGAGTCCCACGGGTCACTGGTCGAGAAAGGCCACAGAAAAATGACCTTAAACCAGTGCAGGATGAAGAGCTTGAGGCATTTCCCTTTCCTCTTGATGCCATTTGTGTGAGAAAAAATTGAGCAGATCACGAGCTTCGAAAGTAATCGAGGATTGAATGAGAGAAAATGAAAAAAAATAATATTGAGTGCTTCAAAGAAATGAGAGAATATATTAGTAGAGAATAAAATATTGCTAAGATTGGTGTGAAGAAATGGTGGAAATGACCTCCCTATTTATAAGAGAAGGCATTTTTTTTTTTTAACCTAAAAAGCCCTTAGAAAATAGTTGTTGGGGGGAGGGGGGAAAAAGTAACTTATGGGGTCAAAAAATTGCTACTAGCCGATAGAGGGACTAAATGTGCAAATTTCCCTTTTTTTTTTAAATTTTTTGGAGCCGTTGGAGCAGGTGACCGTTGGCTCCACCGCCGGTCCCGTGCTGAGCCCAATATTGAATTGGGCCGTACCGAGCCCACTTCACTTCCCTTCCTCCTTAGGGCCCATAAACGGCCCACTATTTGCCAAATTTCTACCGGGCCCATGCCGTGCTGGGTTTAATCAGTCATGGGCTGTGCTTGTCGGGTGCCGGTCCCGTTCTGGGCCTGTCCCAACCCGGCCCAATGTTCACCTCTATTTGTGGGCATATGAAGGATTTCTCATATTAACTTTTATTCGTGTGTTGGAGCTATGATTGGTCAAGATTGTTTATTAGCTGACATTATATATGCTAAAACGCTAATCGTCAAAGCGAAGTTAGTAACGGTAAATTAGCCTGCTACACTAGCTGCGATTTTCCTTTTTTTGCTGTTTTTCTTTTTCTTTTTTCCTTTTTTTTTTACGTTGTATGTGTTGCTGTTTTTCTTTTCCCTTTTTTTTTTTTTTTCTGTGCATGTGTTTTGGGCTTTTGGCCCATGAGGCATTAGAGACCAAATAAAATGAGTAATTACAGCATAGGCGCTCTATTGTATTTGATATATTATTTGATCCTTAAATGTTAAAAGCATATACTTTTTCTACTATATTGAAATAAACACTGAAAATGTCCTAATTTTTAGTTTTGTTGTTTTAATGGTACCTCTTAACAACTAGAAATTTTTTATAAATAAGAGGTAAGGCTTGAAGTGACGCTAATAACAGTAGTGTCTCTGCTATAGTACCATTTTTTTAATGCAATTCTTCTTTTTTTCTGCAATTAGGTTTTTTTTGCCTATATTTTTTTAATTTGCGTTTTTTGGGCCTGAAATTGTTTCTTGTAGCAGCACATCGGTTACAGTAATTTTTTTTGTTTGGTTTAGGCCTATTTGATTTTTTTTGTTGTCCCAAAATATGTCCAATGTAAAAAAAGGGTAATACCACGTAATAGATACCCTATTTATGTAAAATAATATCTTTTGGTCATAAAATTTTAAAATTAGGTATTTTTATTGCTCTACCCTAATAAACACAAAAAATATTCTAAATTTTTTATTTTTACATTTCCGAACCCCAAACTACAGATTAGTTACAAAAAAAATTAGTTATCGATAACATTGAAATGTTTCAAGTTTTTCAAAATCTGTAAATAGATTATGACTTAATTTTGAATTCATAATTTTTTAAATATTTTTCTCACTATAGGATATAGATGTATTTGATATGAAAAATTTGTATTTTTGTTGATCAACTCGTAATGAAGTGCAAGCTTTATGCAACATTTGCTCATATATCCATACATCTTTCATGTATATTGAAATCAATCATCCCTTATATTTTCACCATTGGTCATGATCCTTTGAGCTTGATCAACTCATGAGTTTGAAAAATAAATTAATTATGAAAAGCCTTACTTCTTTTGAGTAAATTAATGCATACCCATGACAAGGTGCAACTTGCCTCTAGTATAGTACTATATTATTTTCACAGTTCTTTTTATGTTTCTCCTTCCTTAATTGTGATTTTTGTTCTATTCAATTCCTTTCTTGTGGCTTTTCTTTTAAGATGGGGGGAACACAGAGGAATAGAATTAAAAATAATTATTTTTAAATACATTTTTCTCATTCAACATCAACAAAAAATTTTAAAAATATAATTAGGTCAATGACATCCATAAGACAAACATATTCAGAATTTTTTGGATATTACATAGCTTCAAAAATATTGAAAGTTACTATTTCTCCATAAAGTCAAAAGATAAGGTTCCTCCATGCACATCAATTTTAGTTCTGGGCGTTTTCATAAATGGTCTACCTAGCAAAATGTGAACTGACAGTGACATAGCTTTTTTCAATTTGAAATTACCAATTACACAAGGTATGGTAAACATACAAGGGTCCTTACACTTCTGAGGCAACTTCATTTGGATTATTACTAACACATTCTCACTAACTTTAATTGTTTTATCAGCTTGTAGCTTATTTTTATTGGTTCACAGCTCCTTCAGAAATTTAGCATACTAAGGCACTTGCTTGATTGCATTTAGCAAAGGTATGTTGATTTCGACGTTCCTAAAAATCTCAAGAATTTCCTGCTCAGTCTCCTATTTCTTTGATTTAGCCAACCTGCCAAGAAAAGGAGGTGGAATCAAAAGTCTTAACTTTGGAAAAATTAGCTTGTCATTTACCTCATCAGTTGGAACATTGGAATTTGCTGGTTTTGAGCCATTTTGTTCCTTTTTAGGTGCTGCCATTTTTTATACAATGGTCTACACTTCTTTGCCACTTAAAAGAGTCATAGCATTAGCATACTCTCTCAGGTTGATTTTAGCTTGAGATGGCAGTCTTCTTTTTTCAACTTCAATGTTATTCAATAAGGCTGCAAGTTGTGAAATTTGGTTCCCCAAGTCTTTAATGCTAGCCCTTGTTTCCTACTAAAACATTTGAGTGTTAGTGGCAAAGCTTTCACTATATCTTCTAAAGCCACACTTGAACTTGGTGCTTAGTTCTGTGGTGGAGGGGCTAGTTTGTTGTAACTGGTAAATGGGTATTATAGCTGGTTGTTTGGCTGCCCATATCTCAAATTCGGGTGGTCTCTTCAACCAAGGTTATATTAATTGGCATAGGGGTCATACCTTCTTGGTTGGTTAACAAATCCGTTTATCGCATTCACTTAAGGTATTATATCGTTTTATAGTTATGGGCATGATTCGGTAAGGTGTACTTGAGCAGAGCAAATGCCACAAACTTTAGGATTTTAAACCTATCCCAAGGTAACTTGTCTAACAATAATGGTTAGTTCAGAAATTTAAGCTTCAATACTAGAAGTTCCTACCTCATTTTACCTTCTTCGGTGCATGGCCTACCCTTGTCCCAAACTACTGCAAGTTTGTTGCCATTTTAAAAATTACGTCCTTTGCTTCTTCAGGCGTCTTTTCTAAAAGTGCCCCTCTACTTGTAGCATCAAACATACTTTGATCCATAAACAATAGCCATTCATAGAAGTACTGCAGCAACAATTGGTCAAAAATCTAGTGGTGTGGACAACTCACATATAGTTGGTTAAATCTTTCCTAGTACTCATAGAAACTCTCTCCGTTATACTGCTGAATCCCACTGATTTCTTTCCTAATTGTTACAGCTCTTGAAGTTGAAAAGAACTTCTCTAAACATTTTTTCTCTTTAGGTCATTCTAGGTTCTAATTCAATAAGAGGGAAAGTAATATGACCAGTCTTTTGTCTTGTCTAGCAATGAGAATGGGAAGACTCTCAACTTAATATGTTCTTTTGTAGCTCCCTATGGCTTCATGGTCAGCCAAACAACATGAAATTCCTTCAAGTATTTGTGGAGGTCCTTACCTGCAAGTCCATAAAAGGTAGGCAATAAATGAAATAATCCAAATTTTAATTCAGTAGCTACCTCAATATCAAAAAAATTGATGCACAAGGGTTGCTCAACAATGTTAGGAGTTGCCAACCCCCTTAGTGTTTTTTGCACCACCATCTTTACAAGAACAACTGCTTCTTCTTCGCTTTCAGAGTTATTGTTTGCAGATGCCGAAGCTGTAAGATTGACAACTTGCCTTTTTGCTTTCCTATTTGCCTTTACTGTCTTTTCAATCTTTGGATCAAACACTAATTCACCTGTACGAGAGGCTATTGGCATAAGTTAGTTTATTATAAATAGAAACTTTAGCAGAAAAAAAAATCTCCTATGCAACCGCACCATATTTTTCGTCAGTCGTTAAAGCCACCAAAAATAGTTTTGGTCCCACAAACAACTCAAAATAAATAAATTTTTAGTATAATAGTGAAAACCATATCAAATCTTAAGGAAAACTTTTTAACTAAAAGCTTCCTGTCAAAAAGCTGAAATAAAATATCGTGGTGTTTTTTGAATTGATTGTTAAACTAAATTAACTGTGGAATGAAAATGAAATTAACCAATACTAAAAATGCTCAGTTTAGGGTTAATTATCCATTCTACTTACACAGTTGATCATTTAAGGAAAGGTTTTCTCCAATCCAAGTAAATAAATAGAATTCTCTTTAAAGCTAAAATGAACCCAAAGAATATAGCAGTAAAATTATCTAGAAAAGACTTTAGGTTAATTTCTTAATTTTGAATAACTAGGTACTGAAAAGCATTTTCTAATTAACTCAAAATCAACATTAAGAACAATGAACAAAAGTTTATTCCAAGCAACAATCCAAAAGCTTGAACAAGTAAATCTTTTTTACTTCTCTCGGTATGAACTAACTAGAAATAAAAGTAATCTCCAAAATATTCACTTGTTTCTAATTAAATTCTTTTCACTCAAGCGGTTTGAAAGAAAACCAATCAAATTTCGCAGAACCAATCCAACAAGCGAGAACATGCAAATTAATTATAATAAATCTGAACTACGAAGAAGTAAATACTTAAATTTTAAAAAAAAATTCAACAAGCAAAATCAATCCTCACAACAGTTGTTGGCGATGGAAATCGTCCCCTTGAACTGAACCAGAAAACTACTTAGCTATGTTTGGAATGAAAAGCCAATGAAAAGATGGAATCCAATACCAAACCTCCTCGCTATCCCTTTGTTTTTCCAGCCACCAGCTTTTTAAAGTTTTTGAAAGAAAATATTATACTATGAAAATAAGTTCAAGCTCACTAGGATACCTCTTTAACTTCGCAAATTATTTTTGCTTTTTACATTGAGCCATATACAATTATCCCTTTGGTTGCCATAAACACTAGGAGTCCCAAATTTCCAACTTCTTTGCTGCCATCTCTCACGAACATTTAGTCAAACACCTTATAGGCATTAACTTCTTAAAGGGTTACTTCCATTCTTCTGCCGCAGGTTTCTTTTAAACAAGTAGAGCCAACACCAAGCTTAATTTATCTCAGCTGCTCTGTCACAAAAAAACAATGTGAAAGGATGAGGGGCAATTGGTTGATGGTAGGCACCAATTTGGACAAGAAGCAAAATGTGCAATTAAATTGCTAGAGCCTTCAGTTGTTGTTTCAATCTCAATTAGAAGCAGCAAATTGAAACAAATCAAGAGAAGGAAAATGGAGACAACAAGCCACATTGAAATTTCCCCAGGTGTGGAAAAAGGGGTTAGTTTTAAAGTAGCAAAGTAGAACTTTGCTTCTTCAAAGTTAAAAACGCATTATTCCCATTCTCTCATTATAAAAGAATTGGACAATACTCTACTTAAAAGAAATCCTGTATGCATAAAAAAAATGACATGTACAATTAGGAAAATGTAAAATTGTTCTCCTAGAGCAAAAAAAAAGCCAACACTCATATTTTCCTTCAAAACATAAGTAAAAATTCTATTAATAACTCTATTAACTAATAAATAAAAACAAAAGCTAAGAAGATTATGGTAAAAATATATGAAAATTATGGATTTATCACTTGTGCCAACCCTAATAAGTTATTTTTTTATTTGTTGCTTGGTACAAGTGGTAAGCATAGTTAATTTCTATTATTAATGTTTTTACTATACTACTTGGGGATGTCTTCTAATTTTGGTTGTAGGGACATTAGTGAGTACACAAACAAGTTTTATCAAAGATCTTAATAAGGATCTAGGGGACCCTACTAAGGGTAAGTTAAGTGACCAATAATGAGTCAGTGGCCTTGAGAATGGTAAATGACTTTTTAAGGGTGAATGACCCTAACCTAGTTAAGGCTAGTATGAAGGTAGTAAGTAAACCCAAGATGAATAAAATGAGAGTTTTAAGAGACTCAAGGGCCCAAAGAATTGAGGAAGCAAATAAGCAACTGAAGAAGGGTTAAGGGACAAGTTGTTTCATGGTAAGCTTGAACACTTTGGCAAAAGAAGTGAAAATGCCAAGAGCATTTTAAAAACTACCACATGGATGGAAAAGGTAAGTACCAAATAGGAAGAAGAATTACATAGGTACCCTCCTATGGAAGAGGCAAGATAAATTATGGTGAAAAAAATTTCTGAGGAGTGTGGAGCTTAAGTAAGCCACAAAGGAGAGGAGCACAATGTTGAAGATAAGATTAAGGGCCAAAGAGCACCAAAGGTTATGTGGCTGCCTAAGACCAAGGTGAGGCATCATCACTAAGTACCAAAACTTTGTTGTCTTCAAGAACATGCAAGAGCTGAGGGGTAAGAGGTTAAGGGCACCAAATTTTAAGTGCATCTATGCTAAGGATTGCTTTGAATCTAAGGCATGGATGAGACATAGGGAAATGGCTCTGCCAAGTGATCGATCTACATTAGAAGTCAAGAGTGCTCAAAGAAAGAAGTAAGAAATTTAAATTATTAAGCCTTGTTAATTCATATAAAGGTAGTGCTTAAGTGTGCCTAATTTTCTTTAAGTTTGAGCATTAATTATGGCTAATGTATGTAAGCCATATCATTGTTGAGTGTTATGAACACTAACCAAACATGGTAATTAGCATTTGAGAATTAAATAGCACTTAATTGAAGTCCCTAAGAGTAGGTGGGTGAACTAAGTGTTATGTAATAAAAAGTTGTGCTATGTTGTTCTTAAGTGCTGTGTGCGCCAACGGAATGTGGAAAGTTATGTACATGGGGGTTGTATAACAACTAAGTAAGGTACCAACATTTTCATAATCATGTCCATGGTTGATGAACTAGTTTCATGTAATTTTTTTTTAAAAATGAGTTTTAATGACCCATTTATAACTAAGTATGGGACCACTAAGTCCCAACCAAGTTTTTTGCTAGTAATCATAGGCAGGTGCCCCTTTTAACTATAATTGTGGCTGCCTCCGTTGCCGCCATTTCCCTAGTCATATAATCTACTTTCACTTTATGGGGGTTATGAGGGTGAGATTCTAGTTGGAAGGTCGGGTTCAGGTTGAAACACAATTTTTATAGCATGAATCCTAACCTGAACCTATTTCAGTTATAGCCCAAATTGACCCTAACCTAATTAGGGTCAGGTGAACCCGATATTTTCAAGAAGCTTGCTACATGCTACTAGCCTAAGAGGAAAAAAATGAAAATTTTGGTTTATGTTTACTCTTTTAGTGAAGGGTAGCTTAACTTTTAATTGGTTTGGGCCATATCAGACGTTCTTGGCTAGGGAATTCAACTAACTAAGTGATTTTTGAATCAATTGATCAACTTGTGTTATGCAAAGATGATAAAGTTTTATTGACAAAAGATAGCTAATCAATTAGCCAAACTAGTCGATTAGAAGCAAGTTACTCTACAATAAAGATTATAGTTGCAAATGGCTTATTGATGGTCAAAGCAGCGATGATTGACGAGGAAGAGAGTGTGATAATGATTGACTGGAAGGGTGAGGAGAGGGTCGCTCGACATGGCAGTTGGAATGCTCGTTGTGCCTTGAAGTCAGTTGGTAGTGGCAAGTGGCTCATAGTTGGGATAAGGCAGTGCTAATAATAAAAGTGGGATGACAGGGGAGGCCAAAGGCCAATGAATCAATGATAATAAGGTAGGAATGAGGTTGACAATCTCACCTTGAGCTTCTATTCATATAGATGTGATTATCAGGAAGAATAAGATTGACGAAGAATAAAATCCATCCGTAGTCCCTTAGTTTTTACTTTTATCCTATTGTGGTCCCCTATTTCTCAAAGTGGCCATTAAGGTCCCTTAACTTTCACAAATCGTGTTTCACTCGAGTCCATGTTGTCAATTTTCTCATTATCTTAGATGAAAAATGATGATGTGGCCCATTTTAGGTTGATGTGGCAATTTCTAACTCTATTCCTTAGGCTTACAAAGCCATACGACTTTTTCTTCAACTAAAATGAATGACCTTTTTGTACAAAAAAAGGAAAATTCAACCCAAACTAACATAAACACATAATTTTTTTTACCTAAAACATAGATTAACCGGCCAAATTTCTTTCTATTTCTTGATACATAGTAAGATGACAGGTGAATTTGTTGCCCAAGTCTGACTCCGACCGGGATTTGTTACCTCCAACCATTCAACTACTGTCTTTGTCATCAACCACCATTGTTCAATGCTGTCTTCAGTCATTCCAGCCAGAAATGGGCATCGGGTTGACCCGACCCAGGACCAGCAAGCCTAAGTCTAGGTCCTAAATGGGCAAAAGTGAACTAGTCTCAGGTGGTCCGGTCCTGGCCTAAATTTGTGTGTTTTATGTTTTTTTAAAAACTTAAAACAAATTAATTAATTACATATTTAATATTTGTTTTATGATGAAAAATAAAAACCTATGATTTGTGCTTAGTAGCTGTAAAGGCTCTCCTAGTATTTCCTCTACATAAAATGTTGAGGTAAGTGTTTCCCAAGTGTGACGGCTCTCCTAGTCGATTAATCAAGTAAGTGTTTGTTAAATTTAAGTACCTCAAGTTAGCGCCTTGTTAAGCAAGTAAGATAAGCTTAATTAAGTTAAGTGAGTTCCTAAGTGTGATTTGGCATAGTTAAGTCAAGACCATTAGTTATTCTAGCTTTTAGAATCATCCTAGTAAGCTTTGACAACTTGTGGCACTAAGTGTGTTTTTGGGCCATTTGAATCTTAAGTGGCTAAAGTGTTCAAGAAAATTAAGTTTGGGAAGCTTTTAGTATCCTTTAGAACAAATAAAAGTGGTTTTGAGTGAGGGTTTGGTGAGCTATTTGAAGCTTTTGAAAGCTAGTGGACTTAGGTGCAAGGAGAAGGAAAAGTTGACTTGTTTACATATATGCAAGTCTTCTTCTTCCTTAGTCATTTGCAACTAACTCCAAATTTTCGTGGCTCCACTTCCTCTCCCAAAATCACAGCCCAAGCTTCCATTTTCTTGCAAGATTTCATCAAATTAAAGGGTGCCCAAGGTGTTAGAAGGATCACCAAGCTTGTTTGTGGTGTTCTAGTTCAAGTTTGCTCTTTGGAAGCTTGTTTTGGATCCAATTTTCGTGGGTAAGCTTCTTGAGTTTATTTGGATTGGTTCTAGGTTGTTTTAAGAGCTAGAAATGGTCTTGGTTTGATTAGTTTGGGTGCCAAATTGCTTTGGTTTTAGACTTGGAACTCAAAGAAGCTTGTGGAGCTAGGAAAGCTTATGTTGCATTGCTTGCTTGTGTGGCTAAATTGAGGTAAGGGTTTAAGTAATCAAGCTCAAATAATGCATGGTTTTGTAGTCTTGTGTGTGGGGATGAATTAGGAACAAGACCCATTAAGTTTGGATTAGAAACGAGAGAGTTTGAGTAGTTTATGTGCAAGAGCGACACGGACGCACAAACCCAGAAAAATCAAGTTGGTGACGCGTCGCCAATTCGTCCGTGAATTGGCGGCGCGGCGCCAGGAGGCGAAAATGTCACAGAGCGTGATATACTGTGGCGCCGCGTCGCCAGAAGCAATTGCTCCTTGGCGCCGCGTCGCCAAGTGGGATTTGGCCTCATTTTCCGGCCATCCTAAGGTTAACTTAGGCTCTCGGTTTCTATTCCTAGGTTATCCTAAGGGGTTCCATAGCCTCGGTTGGGTCTAGAATTCATTCCTAGAGCGGGAATTTTGCATTATTTAGGAGGTAGTTAAGTTGTGTGGTTAAGTAAAAGTGTGTGACTTGGTGGCTAAGTAATTCAAGTGTGCTTAAGCTTTTGAATGAGCACTAAGGGGATTAAGAGGGGTTTTTAGACTCTTTATTGGCCGTATAGAGTATCAATTACATATGGTCAATAGAGAGAAAAACCTAAGTCGATCCCAACCGAACCATTTGGTTTGGTAGGCAAGCCACTAGTAGTGTTTGAGTTAAACCTTGAGGGTTTGACTAGTTTAACCACATAGGATAACTACCCTGCACAATAATTTAAGGGAAGAGACGGGTAAGAAGTGAGTAGGTGGAAACTTACTCTAAGTAGCTCATCAAGGCGGGTAAGGTTGAGTAAGCAAGGTCTTACTCTAAGGTGCCCGTAAGTGGACTTCAAGGGGTTAATTAAGTGCTAGCAAGGATACGAGGGCCAGTATCCAAGTACCCCAGTCGTAAGAGCTCACGACAAGTCCAACACCTACGGGTGTAAGGAAATCCTAAGCGCATTGCATGTGCATAATTCATTCATTCATCCATCCATCCCATCATTTGCATTATTGTTGTTTATTTACTTGCTTTTGGTTGTGTGTTGTTTGCTTGTTTGTTGATTTGTTTTGTATGCATTATTTATATGCTTGTTGTGCCTTGTTTGCCTGCATTATGTTTTTCCTGCAGGTGCTAATCCCTTACTGAGTACTTCGGAGTACTCACCCCTTAAGTGTTGTGCAGGTTTAAGCACTTTTGTCTGGGCTTAACAGTTGGTAAGGGGCACTGTTAAAGCTAAGTTCTTTTAGTTTCAAAGGTATTCTCTAAGTAGGAAACTTCATGTTTTCTAAGTTACTTATAGCATAAGTAAGTACTGACCAAAGTGTTTGCCTTACAGAGAGGCTAAGTGAGCACAAGGATAGTGTGGCTCATCACTTGAAGCTTTCTTGCTTGGGTGAAGAGCTAAGGACAGATCTTAGTAGTTAGTAGTCATAAGATATTTCTTTGATATGTATGGTAATTTCATACATAGATTGCCTATACTAATGACCATTGGTGTGTATAACACTAAAGTTACTTTTGGGTGCATATAAGTTTAAGATGTATGCACACAGTTGTTACTTGAAGTTAAAGCAACTAAAGATTTATGTCTTGGCTTATTTGATTTATGTTTTCATTAATTGCCGCGGCACTGTTTTCGATGAAGTTTTAATTTAATTATTATTGCATAGCCAGGACAACGCATGCATATTTTTATGCAGGGTAGGCTAAGAAACTAGTTGCACGAAATGATTTAAAGTATTTTTACAAGTAATAACTAGCCAACTGTAACTTAAGTGGGATCATAGTTCCCTAGAGCCTACCAGTGTTAGTAATTCAGGGCACTGGGGCCCTGTTCCGCCACAGTAGCATAGTCAGATCAAATACAAATTATATGTAAGAAGGAAAAAAAAATTTAAGTTTCTTCATTGGATATTTCCTCATCTTCTGAACTATTTTGGTTTTACTTTTAGAGTGCTGCGATACCCCAATTTCGGTTGCAGACGTATTGTTGACACCCAATTTCGTCCGGCCATTAAAATAATTTTAAAAAAAATTAAATAAAAAAAATTAAATAAAAAAATGTATTATTATTATTATTGTTATTATTATTACTAATTTTTTTTTTTAATTAGTTTAAAATATATATATTTTTTGTTTTGTTTTGTGAAGATTTGATATATGTGTGTATATGTGTATGTTTGAAAGAAAAAAAGAAAACTCCATAAAAATGACAAAATTTAAAAGTTTGAGGTAAAAATGACAAAATTAAGAAGTTTCAGGCAAAATTGACAAATTCTGAAAGTTCCAGGAGCATTTGGCAGTTTGTCACATAAAATTTTGAGCCTGCCGACGTTTTTGGCTCAAATTGACAGAAAACGACAAAATTGTCAAAATCAGAAGCTTCAGGAACTTATCCAGAGGCTGAGAGACGTAAAGGACTAAAATTGTCATTTTACCAATTTAAGAGATAAGTTTGAAATTTTTTATTAATTTATCCATCAATAGTTCAGCTAAACTTCCTCTATAAATAGCCCCCCAAATTTTGTGCTGAACACAGAAAAAAATAGCAAAAAAACTTAGAGCTCCGTTTTAAAAAAAGAGAAAATTACAGCCCTTAGCCCCAGCCCTCTTCCCTTCTTCCCCAGAAAGCCAATTTTTTTTTTTCACTGCTGTTCCCTCTCTCTCTCTCTCTCTCTCTCTCTCTCTCTCCGCCGTGCCCCTCGCTGCCCGCCGCCGCCGTCCCTCTCCCTCGCGCCGCCGCCGTCCTTCCACCTTGCCGTCCCGCCGCCCATCTCGCCGTGACGCCGCCGTCCTCCTCCGCCGTTCGTTTCCTCTCCCCAGCCGCCAAGCCGCCCCGTCGCCTCGCCGCCCCGCCGCTCACACCGCCCCGCCGTAGCGCCGCCGTCGCCCCTGCCCCGTGCCGCCACGCCAGTAGCCCCACCCCCCTGCCCCTCTCTGCCGCGTCGCGCCTGCGTACCCAGGAAATTCAAAAATTTCAACTTCTAGGTAAAATTCAAATTTAATCTTTCATCTTTTCAACTTCTTTCACTTTGGTCACTAACTTTTTCTTTTGTTCTTGCAGAATTAATTACTAACCTTTTTAATTTTTACTTGTTTGTTTATTATTTGTTTATTACTAACCCTTTCTTTATTGTTGTTTTTAACAACTAACAACTAACAACTAACTTACTAACTTTTATTATTGATATTATTATTAATTTAATTAACTTTGTTAATTAACAATTAATTAATTTGACTAACTTTTTATTATTGTTGTTAATTAATTAATTTAATTAACTTGGCTAACTTTTTATTGTTGTTAATTAATTAATTTAATTAACTTGGCTAACTTTTTATTATTGTTGTTAATTAATTAATTTAATTAACTTGACTAACTTTTTATTATTGTTGTTAATAATTAATTTAATTAACTTGGCTAACTTTTTATTGTTGTTAATTAATTAATTTAATTAACTTGGTTAATTAACAATTAATTAATTTGGCTAACTTTTATTATTGTTAACAATTAATTAACTTGACTAACTTTTTATTATTGTAATTAATTAATTAATTCAATTAACTTGGTTAATTAACAATTAATTAATTTGGTTAACTTTTATTATTGTTGTTAATTAATTAACTTCTAACTTTTTATTATTGTTGTTAATTAATTAATTTAATTAATTTGGTTAATTAACAATTAATTAATTTGGCTAACTTTTATTATTGTTATTAATTAATTAACTTGGCTAACTTTTTATTATTGTTGTTAATTAATTAACTTGACTAACTTTTTATTATTGTTGTTAACAATTAATTAAACTTGGCTAATTTCTATTATTGTTGTTAATTACTTTAATCAACTTTGCTAACCTTTATTATTATTTATTTTTAAAATGGATGGCCAAAAAGCCCCACTTTATTTTATTTAATTCACCTTTACCCTTTACTAATAAATAAATAAATGAAAATTAAAAGAAGATTATTTTGTAATTAATTATTAAGGCTAATAAAAAAATCATTTTTAAAAGCCAATTATTTTTATTTTTTTTATTTTATTATTTCTTTAAAAATAACAAAGTTGACTTTTTATTCCTTTTTTTAAATTAATAAATAGAAATAAATAAATAATTCCAAAAATACAAATCAATTCTATTTTTAAATATATCTTTAAAGTAATAATAATTAAAAATTCAAGAAAAATTCAATAAAATTATAATTAAAATTAATAATTAATTAAATAATTAAATTTAAAAAAAAAATTAAAAATCCATGACCAAATGATCCGTCAGGATCCATGGCTTGGAATTATTTTTAAATAAAATATATAAATAAATTTTTCTTTATTAAAAATAAAAACTTTGGACTAATATATTAATTATTAAAATATAACTTTTTAATTTTCTTTATTAATAAAAAGAATAAAGGAGTAAAAATTTTCTTGGGCTAATATTTTACTTATTTCTTTCAAAATAATAAAAAAAAGATATAACATTTTTTTTTTGTTGTTTTTTTTGTTTCCTTTATTAAATAAAATTTTATTCAAATGATTTCAAATAAAGGTAATAATAAAAATCTTTTAGCAAACAAAAAGAACATAAAAAAAAATCATATAAATATCAAAAACTTTTTATACATATAAATCTTTGATTTTCTTTAATCTTTTTTTAAAATAAATTAAATAAATATCAAAACTTTTCTTCTTTTGTTTAAAATTTTTGATTCTCTTAATAAAAAAAATAATAAAAAAATAATAAAAAAATAATAAAAAATAATAAAAAAAATAAAAATTTTTAGTTCATGGTATATTGGCTGGAAACTGTCTCGTGCCCGCTTTTGAGCTGCTTCACCTGGTGAAGAGGGTCTGGCTGAGTAACAACGCCCCGTACCATGATCAAAATTTTTATTTTTAAACTCTTTAATTCTTTTAAATTAACTTCTTATTAAATAAAAATTAATTATTTTTTTTTTTAATTCTTTTATAAATTGAGTAATCCTTTAAAATAATAAATATCTTTCATTAAACAAGAAAACAAAAAAAGTAAACAAGAAAAAAAAAGAAAGATAAGAAAAATAAAAGAAAGATAAGAAAGAAAAATAAAAGAAAGATAAGAAAGAAAAGAAAGATAAAAAAAATAAAAGAAAAGATAAGAAAAAGAAAAGAAAGAAAGAAAAGACAAGAAAAATAAAAGAAAGATAAGAAAGAAAAATAAAAGAAAGATAAGATAAAGAAAAGAAAGGAAAGATAAGAAAAAGAAAAGAAAGATAAAAGAAAGAAAAAAGAAAAAGAAAAGAAAGAAAGAAAAGAATAAAAAAAGAAAGAAAAGAAAAGAAATTAAAAGAAATTTAAAAAAAAGAAGTAAAAATAAGTAAAAAAGAAGAAAAAGAAAGAAAGTAAAAAAAGAAGTAAAAATATAAAGATAAATTTTTTTAGTTAGTATTAAAAATCATTCATAAACAAAAAGAATTACCATTTAAAAATTAATTTCATAATAATAAGAATTAAATAATTACGATAAATCAATTTCCATATCCGGATGATCCGGCAGGATCTACGGTTTGGAAAATATCAAACTTTTTAAAATAAATAAATTAAATAAATACAAAGATAAAAATCCATGTTTACAATATGGATTAAATTATTTAAAATTTCACCAAATTCCGTGTCCAAATGACTCGGCAGAGTCCATGGTTCGGAATCAAATCTTCCGTGTCCAAATGACTCGGCAGAGTCCATGGTTCGGAAGTATAAAATTTCATACAAATTAATTAATTTAAAAATCCACATTTCGACTAATCCAGTTAAAATTTCTAATTTTGAAAATTAACTGAGAATTATTTAAAAGCAAAGCAAAACAAAATTAAAATCAACTAAGGTGCCAATTTTTGGGCGTTTTAACAAAGTTGTTTTAACGTAACCGTACTCCCGATCCCCGAACTCTCGCAGACCAATTTTAAGGTGACCAATCGACCTAGGTGAAACCGATTGGTGGCGACTCCCGAAAACCCGACGTTGCCACAGCTTGGCGACTCCACTGGGGACTCGACGTTAGTGAGTCGAGCCTAAAGTTGATTTGTTTTTATTTACTTTGCTTTACTATTATGTGGATTTATATATTATATTTACTTAAGTAAACATGCATAATGCATTCACAAAATGAAGCTCTATACCCGAGCTTCCTTAAATCAAACACGATTCTTTCTAAGCGGAATTGGTGTTGCTATCCTTGTGAGGCCACGGTCTCCAAGCCTTCACCGGTTTCAAAGTAGCAAAGTAGTGTATTGCCTTCTGAGACGGTTAGTCTCTGCATGGGCCCACGAAAAGCTACGACTCGAATTAATCCATTCCTTACATAAACCCTAGAGGGTAAGGAATCGGGCCGTCACTATGATTCAGTGACGGGATTCGGGAACTATCCCTTGCCTTTTTGATAAACCACCTTCTGCATGTAGAATTCTTTACTCCACCTTAGAACCAGCCATTAAGAATTTCCCATACCTCGGTTCCCATTTCCATAGGTTTTGTTTTATCTATATGTTTGTATGATCCTATGTGTTATTTTTTTTTACTAACTCTATTTTTCCTTATTTTTCCGGCATATACATTTCATCATTAAAGATAAGTATTTGGTGAAAGAACTATTATCATGGATATTCTCGATTATCTTCCCACGGCTGTTACTGGATCATGGAATGACACGGTAATCGAAACTCAGCCTGAAGCTATGGAATATTCCGAAACGGCTCAAAAGCTTCACGGAGATGCTCTGACATCCCATTCTCACGTACAGCTTAAGGACCAGGTATCGATCCGGATAAATCAGAACGACACCACGGAATTGTTGCAAGTCTGGAATAGTTGGAATTCTACTGATCGGGAAGCTTTTACGGCAAAATATGGTCACATCACTTGCCTACTAAAGGTTACCGTTGATGCATCACTTGTCCGGGCTCTAATACAATTTTGGGATCCATTTTATCGATGCTTTTCTTTCGATAAGATGGATCTGGTTCCAACCATTGAAGAATACAACAGCCTCTTGGGTTGGTCCTCCGACTATCCAATCGAGACTTATCAACATGATAGAAGAACGGAGCCTCATCGAGCCCTAGCAAAATTATTGGATATGCCAGCTTCCAGTCTTCAAACCAAGTTTGCAACAAAAGGATCTCGAAAATTTATCAGTTGGATCGACTTAAAACAATTAAGTCACGTTCTCCCTCAGAAAAATCAACGACGCAAGCTTTTCGCCTTGGCGATATATGGCCTGGTAGTCTTCCCAAGAATCGTCGGATTCATTGAAGGAGACATCATTACACTATTTGAGCAAATCTGCAATGCTCAAATAAATCCGACCTCAGTAATATTATGTGAAACTATCAGGGCATTAAACTTTTGTCGCCAAAGAGGGGGCAAATTCATAGGATGTTCACATCTCCTCAACATTTGGATCAAAAGCCACCTTCCTTGTGAGAAGCAACATTTTGGAAATCGCTTTTCAAAGGACTTCATCCCAATCGAAGCCTTTTTGAAAAGTGAAACCATTCATCACGACAGCAAGGAAGCATGGGTTGATTATTTCAAGAACATCACCGAATTCCAAATTGAATGGAGAGCCCCCTGGTCTACCTCCACCCGCGTTGTCTACCGTTGCGGCAATTGCCCGTGGGTTCCTCTCTTAGGTATATGGGGAGGAACAAGTTATGCCCCAGCTCAAGTACGAAAACAATTTGGGTCTATGCAATTTATACCCATGACGCATAATCTGAGTAAGTTGGAATTTTCACACGAAGATCCAAATTCAAATAAGCTCGCAATGGGTATTTCAGTTGCGTGGAAAAGAATTTTCATATTGAAGTCGGGGCCTATTATTTCTCCCACTGCTTATTATGAATGGAGAAATAACCGGAAGGAAGGAATAGTTCTATCTGAAGAGGTCATCAGAAAATTGGCGAAAAAAGAGTTGGAGAAAGAACTAGAGGAAGAAAAGGAGAAGAACAAGAGGATGCTCCTTGACATGCAACAGCTCGGTCACAAAACACAACTCCTCGAAGAGAAAGTTGAATACCAAAAACAAGTCATCTCCCAATTGGTTGATGAAACCGATAAAAAAGAGATGAGAGTCAGATACTGGGAAGATCAATACAGATTTTCTCAAGATCAATTGCAAACATTTTTGGTAGAAGTCAGAAAAGTTACAGAACAAGCCCAACTAATGGGCGAAGAAGCCAAGGAGTTAGAAGAACTGAGCTGTCCTACTCCATCAGTAAATGTTCAAAGAATGATGGTGTTCATATCTAAGGCCAGAAAGCAGTATTGTACTTTGGGTCGTTTCTTTTAAACAAACCTTTTGCTGAATGTAATTGAGAAATTCCATTATAGTTTTTCTTTCACCAAGTATTTACAATATTCATGCATGCATCCATCACATCAATCATACACACATAGAATCTAATAAAATAAATATTCCTTTAAAAGGGTAAAATTGGACCTCAACACCGATATTCAACTCGACTCCAAACAAGATTAATGGCAGAACAAGCCGAAGGACGTCTCATGGAGATGGAGTCCAAGATTGAAAGTATGTCAGAACAGATGAGACAATTGATGGAATTAATCAAAGGGAAAGCAACTCAAGTCCCCATCAAAGAAGTACAAGATCCCACTTATCCCCCGGGATTCACCCCGCAACGAGTCTCAGTCCAAGAAAACCTGTTTCAAGAATCAGGACCGTCTGCTAGTGTTCACCTGAAACAAGACACTGTACAGGAAGAGAAGAAGACATTACCAAAAGAAGAAGCAGAATCTCAAAAACTCGAAACAATAGAAAAGCGACTGCGAGCCATTGAAGGAGGCACTATATTCGGATCTCTCTCGGTGGATGACCTCTGCTTAGTGCCAGACGTCGTAATCCCTTCAGATTTTAAGGTGCCAGATTTCATGAAATACGATGGAACGAGTGATCCCATCACTCACATCACATTGTTCCTAAGGAGACTACAACCACTCACAAAAGATGAAAAGGTGTGGATCGCACTTTTTCAGGAAAGTCTCACAAAATCAGCATTACAGTGGTATCTAAGCCAAGGTCCAAGGAACATAAAAACTTGGAATGACCTTGCTCAGGCCTTCATCGGCAACTATAAACACGTTATGGACTTGGCTCCGGATCGCCAAACTCTCCAAAACATGGAGAAGAAAAAGCCAGAAACTTTCAAGGAATATGCGCAGCGGTGGAGGGACTTAGCTGCACAGGTTCAGCCACCCATGACAGAAAGAGAAATGGTCACTTTGTTTGTCCAGACACTGAAATACCCATATTATGACAAACTTATTGGCAATGCGGCAACTAACTTCTCCGACGTAGTAATGTCTGGAGAAAGGATCGAGCATGGTATCAGGACTGGGAAGATTACTGAATCCTTTAGCGATCCTATGAAAAGAGGAGGACCTTCCAGAAGAAAAGATGAAGAAATACAACAAATAGGAAGAGGAAGAGGGATTCCCTTCGTGGGCACTGTGGCCACCGGACCTCGCCTATCCTATTCTGTCAATAAGCCCAATTATTATCCTACCAATAGGCCCAATGATTATCCTCCCAATAGGCCCAATGATTGTCTTCCCAATAGACCCAACAATTATCCTCCCAACAGACCTAATCAGTTACGGCCACCTGTTCCAACTCCTCCAGTACTTGCACCAAGACCAAGAGAAATCTTCGCACCAATTCCCATGACTTACACTGAGCTGTATCCAAAACTCATCGAAAGTCAACTTATTCGCCCAATCCCTACAAGGCCATTGGAACCCCCGTATCCAAGGTGGTATGACCCTAACATAAATTGCCCATATCATGATGGTACCGTGGGCCACGGACTGGAAAATTGCATAGCATTGAAGCGTATAGTCCAACAATTAATTGAGTCAAAGTGGTTGGACTTTTCCGATGAACCAAACGTCACTCATAATCCATTGCCTCCTCATCAAGCCAAACCAGTCAATATGATGGAAGAATACTGGCCGATGAAGAAAACAGTCAATGATATCATAACCCCTCTTAAGCATGTATATTCATGCCTTGTGAAAGAAGGGATTATCATAGGAAAGTCTTCTGGAAATAAAGAAGTCGAGGATGAGGAGTGGTGCAACTTTCATAACAGTAAAAGTCATTCTATCCAAGAATGCCCAGAATTCCGTAAAAGTCTACAAAGTCTTATGGACTCCTCCCAAATCATCGTTTTTATGTCAGATAAAGAGGATGACGTGAATGTGATAATTAAAGAACAAGAAGTCAATATCATGCCAAGACCACTAGTCATTCCAATATCAAAATCTGCTCTCAAGCCTTTAAGAATTCAAGTTCCAAAGCCATTCCCGTACAAATCAGACAAAACTGTTCCATGGAACTATGGCTATACTTCTAACATCACATCAACTCCGTTAGAAGTTGGGGGCATGACTAGAAGCGGTCGGTGTTATTCTCCCGAGCAAATGAACAAGCTCCAACAAGAGAAGAATGTTACGGATCCAGCAAATGGACCTATTAACACATCTAAAGAGCAAGAGATGCCTCGAGCAGTAACAGATGAACAAGCTACTGAGTTTCTCAAACTCATAAAGCAAAGTGAATACAGTATCGTGGAGCAGTTGAACCGTCTGCCAGCAAAGATCTCCATACTTTCATTACTCTTAAGTTCTGATGCCCATCGAGAAGCTCTTCTCAAAGTCCTGAATAAGGCTTATGTTGAACAAGATATCTCCGTGAACAACTTTGACCACCTTGTCAACAACATCACGGCACAAAATCTCATCACATTCACTGACGATGAGATACCAGCAGAAGGAAGGGGTCACTCTAAGGCTCTGCATATTTCGATTAAATACAAAGATCGGATTATGGCCAGAGTTCTTATCGACAATGGGTCAGCTCTAAATGTAATGCCACTCGAAACCTTACATAAGATTGGTTTAGACCCATCATACCTCAACAACAGTCATATTGTTGTTCGAGCATTTGACGGAACGAAGAGAGATGTTGTTGGAGAAATAGAGCTACCAATAGGGATTGGTCCCTGTCTTTTCCACATCACATTCCAAGTCATGGATATTTGTCCATCTTATACCTGCCTGCTGGGAAGACCATGGATCCATATGGCCGGAGCAATTCCTTCTTCATTACACCAGAAAATGAAATTCATTATTGAAGGAAAGATAATCACGGTCTTCGCTGAAGAAGACATCCTGCTATCAAGACCTGCGGATGCTCAATATGTCGAAGTCAATGAAAATATACCTGATTGCTCCTTCAGGTCTTTTGAGATTGTCAATGCTGCTTATGTCAGCGAATATGGAGAAGAACCCATTCCTAGCATCTCTAAAACAAGTCGCATGGTTGCCAAACTCATGATAAAAGGAGGATACTCACTGGGGTTAGGACTGGGACAAGATTTACAAGGAATCACAGAACCATTGAAAATCACCACAAATGAAGGGAAATACGGCCTAGGCTTCACACCGACAAGACATGATAAAATGAAGGCAATAGCTGAAAAGAGAGAAAAGAGGATTGCACGATTAACAGGGCATCCTCTCCAGGAAAGAAATCTGGATATCCCTGAAATCACCGAAACGTTCGTGAGTGGTGGTCTCATTCCAAAAAATGACAATGAAGGCAAGCTGACTATCAACATCAACAAGTCTTTTGAAAGTCTTTCTATTCAGGCAATCATCAGCGATTCACCTGAAGAGGAGGAGCTTGTTCAACCTTGTGGCCCACGGGATGTGCTGAACAATTGGGAGGCGATAGAACTGCCTGTTATAATCGAAAGCTCTCCAAAGTAATCTAATAGTAAAAACCTCCTAAAGAAAGGTTCAATCAATAGGGTGTAGTCTTTGTTTAAGTGAACCTTTTAGTTATTGCTTTTTATTCCAATAAAGTTGTGATTTATGCACATTGTAAATAAAGTACCAGTTTGCATCCATCTCATTCGTGCCATTTTTTTTCTTCTCTTTCTTTTCTCTCTGGATAATGCAGACCCAAAACTCTCTTTGATGACAATGAAAGAATGAACTTTGATAATCCTGTAAACACTACCGACTCGGATGACGAAGATCTTCAAGTATCTCCTGAGCTATTAAAAATGATTGAGCGAGATGAAAAAGAAAGAGCAACAAGTCAAGAACCAACTGAGGTATTCAACCTGGGAGACAGTCAGGATGTAAAAGAAGTCAAGATTGGCACTTTATTCCCTCCTGAAGAAAAAGAAGAATTAGTCCATTTATTGAAAGAATATGTGGATGTGTTTGCTTGGTCATACCAAGATATGCCTGGCTTAAGCTCAGACATAGTACTACACAAAATACCCTTGAAACCTGGGGCGAAGCCTGTCAGACAAAAGTTACGAAGATTAAAGCCGGATCTAATCTTAAGAGTGAAAGATGAGATTCGAAAGCTGTGGGATGCAGGATTCCTTGGGGTCGCTGAATATACAGAATGGGTGGTTAACATTGTTCCAGTCGAAAAGAAAGAAAGCGGGAAACTAAGAGTTTGTCAGGACTACCGGCCATTGAACGAAGCCAGTCCTAAAGATAACTTCCCACTTCCTCACATTGATACGCTGGTGGATAATACCGCAGGAAACTCCTATTTTTCCTTCATGGATGGCTTCTCTGGATACAATCAAATCAAACTTGATCCAGATGATATGATAAAAACTGCCTTTATAACCCTTTGGGGTACCTTCTACTACAAGGTGATGCCTTTTGGGTTAAAGAATGCTGGTGCTACATATCAAAGAGCCATGGTTGCATTATTCCATGACATGATGCATAAAGAAATTGAAGTATATGTAGACGACATGATCGCCAAAACTTTCACTGCTAAGGGGCATCTAAAAGTGCTAAGAAAACTATTCGATAGACTTCGCAAATATCAACTGAAGTTGAATCCTGCCAAATGTATTTTTGGAGCCTCTTCAGGAAAGTTATTGGGTTTCATGGTCAGCAAGGATGGGATTCGAGTTGACCCGAGTAAAGTCAAAGCAATACAAGAAATGCAACCCCCGAAGACTCCAAAACAAGTAAGAAGTTTCCTGGGCAGAATCAACTTCATAGCAAGGTTCATTTCACAATTGACATCCAAGTGTGAACCTCTTTTCAAATCACTGAAGAAGAACAATCCGATCGAGTGGAATAACGAATGCCAAGAAGCATTCGAGAAAATCAAGCAATATCTATCAAATCCACCAGTCTTGGTACCACCCCGATCTGGAGAATCGTTGATTCTATATTTATCCATACAGGATTCTTCATTAGGATCCGTATTGGGTCAACGTGATGAGACAGGCAAGAAAGAGCACGCAATTTACTATTTGAGCAAGAAGCTTACCACATATGAAGCGAAATACTCAATAGTAGAAAAGTCCTGTTGTGCCCTTGCATGGGTAGCACACCGACTACGACACTACATGCTCAACAACACCACATTGCTAATCTCCAAGACTGATCCCATTAAGTACATTTTTGAGAAACCAGCTTTATCAGGCAGGATCGCAAAATGGCAAATGCTGTTGTCTGAATACGACATACAGTATGTCACCCAAAAGGCTGTAAAAGGGAGTGTGATTGCTGAATATCTGGCTGATAGAGCATTGGATGATTATGAGCCAATGAAAATGGAGTTTCCTGATGGAGATATAATGACAATAGAACAAGAAGTCTCTAAAGATGATGAAACATGGAAAATGGCATTCGATGGAGCATCTAATGCTTTGGGACAAGGGATTGGAGCCATACTCATCTCTCCAAGTGGAGAGCAATTCCCTCTTACAGCAAAAATTACATTTCCTTGTACCAACAATATAGTAGAGTATGAGGCATGTGCTATGGGACTCCAAATGGCACTGGAATTGAAAGTGCGAGATCTCCGAGTTTATGGGGATTCCGCATTAGTCATATATCAAATCAACGGAGAATGGGAGACAAGGGATTCAAAATTGATCCCTTACCAAAAGCTCATACTAGACTTGGCTCGAAAATTCAACAGTATAAGCTTCCATCATCTTCCAAGGGAAGATAATCAAATACCGGATGCTTTAGCTACTTTGGCTGCTATGTACAAGATCAGTGACCCCGAGCATACTCCTGTGTTCGAGATGAGAATAATAGATTCTCCAGCTTATTGCATGAGCATCGAAGAAGAATTGGATGGAAAGCCTTGGTATCACGATATCAAGAAATACCTCCAAGAAAGAGTATATCCACCAGAAGTATCAGAAAATGACAAGAAATTTCTACGAAGATTGTCAATGGGTTTTTTTTTAAACCTAGACATACTTTACAAGAAAACCCCAGACTCGATGCTACTTCGCTGTGTAGATACTCATGAAGCACGAAAGATCATGGAAGAAGTTCATTCTGGAATATGTGGAGCACACACTAGTGGTCATACTATGGCAAGACAAATAATGAGGGCTGGTTACTATTGGCTCACATTGGAAAGTGATTGCGTCAATCACGTAAGAAAATGTCACAAATGCCAAATATATGCCAACAAGATCCAAGCTCCACCTGTTCCTCTTAATGTAACAGCAATACCTTGGCCTTTTGCCATGTGGGGAATCGATGTTATTGGAGCGATTACCCCTAAAGCTTCCAATGGTCACAAATTCATCCTAGTTGCAATTGACTACTTTACTAAATGGGTAGAAGCTGTGTCTTATGCAAGCGTAACTCAAAAGGTGGTATGCCGGTTCATTAAGAAAGAAATCATTTGTCGCTATGGACCGCCAGAGTGTATCATCTCAGACAATGCCACGAACCTGAATAATGCAATGATGCAGACTTTGTGCCGGCAATTCAAAATCAAGCATCTCAATTCAGCACCTTATCGACCGATGATGAATGGTGCAGTAGAAGCGGCCAATAAAAATATCAAGAGAATTGTTGAAAAGATGATCGTCACTTACAAGGACTGGCATGAGATGTTACCTTTTGCACTACATGCTTATAGAACTTCTACCCGTACTTCTACTGGAGCAACACCTTTTTCTCTGGTATACGGTATGGAGGCTGTATTGCCCATCGAAGTTGAAATTCCTTCATTAAGGGTACTAATGGATACTCAATTAGGAGAAGCAGAATGGGTCAAAGCTAGATACGAGCAATTAAATCTAATTGATGAAAGAAGAATGATAGCCCTCTGCCATGGGCAACTTTATCAAAGAAGGATGATTCGTGCTTACAACAAAAAGGTTCGCCCACGACAATTTCACGAAGGTGACATAGTGCTCAAGAAAATTTTACCCATGCAACATGATTCAAGAGGAAAATGGACACCAAATTATGACGGGCCATATGTCGTGAAGAAAGCATTTTCAGGAGGGGCACTAATTCTGACAGAAATGGATGGACGAGAATTACCGAAGCCAGTAAATTCGGATGCAGTAAAGAAATACTTTGCATAATGAAGAAATTTTCGAACAGAATGGGAGAAGTGGATACAGGGTTACCAAAGTTTATTTGATCAAAGTTGTCAAAGAGAGCTTTCTTCCCTTACACTTTCATTATCTATCTGTACCCAAGATTTTCATATTCTTTTACCCATAAATAAAAGCCAATTCTCTTTAACTTACCTTAGATTCTCACGTTCAAAATGCTAAAGTCGCTTCTATCCAGTTCTTTTCCTTCAAATCTCACATTCCTACTAGCTTTAAGTGTGCAATAAATTGTGACTTTTGAAGGAAGAATAGTAATAATTAAAACTTAGAAAAAAACAAAGACCGTAGATTACTTTGATAAGCTTTGTGAATTAAAACAGGTAAGATTGAGGTCCTGCTTTGCGAGCAGCACAGAACATAGGCTAACAAAGAAGAAGGAGTAACAAATCTTTGGGAGATAGCCTTGGTGGTAGCCTGAATGATCATTTCAGAAGTCTTAACATGTCTATGTCAGCAGGAAAGAATCATGCTCACGAATATTTCAACAGGGACAATTATCCAGAGAAGCATAAAATATGAGGCGGGCATTAAAGAAAATTGAGGTCAAAATTCAAAAATAAGGCAAGGAAAGAGGATTTTTGAACAGAGTTGGGCTTTTGAGACAATGGACAACAGCTGGAAAGCATAAAGAGATTCAATAATAGTCCGAGAAGGAAATCACAAAGAAGATCCAGTAAAGTAAAACAAAGACATGAAGAGCTAGATTAAAAAAAAAAAAAAAAAAACATCAGTTACACATGCCTTGCATTCATGCATTTCACATCATGCATGCATGGCTTTTACATAACAGGGATCAAATGAAAAGCATGTCCGCAGCATGATTGCAGCAGTATAAGCTGAGATCTTAATGACATCAGCTCTTACTAATTGGACGCATAGCTAATACGCTGGACCCAGCCCCATCAGGAATCCAAGGATAAAGCATACAATATCGTCAAAAGCCTGGCAATTGAGGCTACACCTAAAAGAACAGAATTGATGCCAGCTTAGCAGCATCCAGGATGAGTGATAGCTATCGTCAAAGATAAGGCAGACATCAAGAAATATTGTCGTTGAAAATTCGTCAAAAGCGGACAATGGATTCAATAATCAAGGACTGAATCGACGTCAGCTGGATGGAATATCTATCACATCAAAATAAAGTAGGATTCACTTTTCCGGTTAAGCGGCGGATACGGTACTCCGTGACTCTCAAGTCGGTTCTCTCAGTTGCCCATAATAACTTATCATTTCCTCCCTCCTTTCTTTTACTTTCTCCTAGAAAATGGATCCTACTTTTTCTGCCTTGCGAAAATATTTTCCTTCTCTCCCAATGAACATCCTCAAAAAGATCTACCAAGTTCGCTGTGAACGATTAAGAGCTCTGATGCATAAAGGAATCCCTGAAGATGTGCGGTGGTTAATTGAAGCTAAGGTTCGTCTGGCAGGTGAAATCCCAGAGGCATTTGTGTCTCACATGCCTGGTGTAGGCAAAAGCTCTTATGCCAAAAAACGAAGAGCGAGGAGACTAGGCGTTTGTCATAAATGCGGACGCTGGACCTGTAATACTAAATGTCGTTCTTTAGGGATGATCTCTGATAATCGAGAAGATAAAATACGATTCATTAAGAATGGCCTGAGTAAGGACTCATTGGATGATCTCCAATTGACTCTTGAGACGCATTCTTGTGGATCCGTGCAACGTGAACTTCTCGATTTATGGAGCATTTTTCATGAAGAACGAGAACGATACAGTCCCGGGAATCTGACATTAAACGACCCTATTTGTCAGCTTGTAAGAAAACTGGATGGGAAGCAAATCCTCGACTCATAGAAGCTATTAATCCCGTTACTGGACGTAAAACCAGTGGAAGATGTGAGCCACAGTCACAATCACTGTACATATAATTTATCATATTTAAAATTTTCCATTTTTCTTTTAATAATGTATTTGCTCCCGTAAGTGTAATCGACACGTTATCCATTTCATCGCTATAAATGCATGTTCTTCCAGTCGGTTATCTAAGTTTCCTTCAATAACTGATTCATTTCCCTCTTCTCTCAAATTCTTCTCTCATCAATGGATTCTACTCTTTCTGCACTGCGAAAATACTTTCCTTCCTTTCCAATAAAAGTCCTTAAAAAGATCTACCTTGCTAGATGTGAAAGAATCAGAGTTTTTACACGCAAAGGCATTCCCGATAATGTGCAGTGGATAATTGAAGCTAAGGTCCGTCTGGCGGGTGAAGTTCCAGATGCATTTATGCCCCGCATGCCCGGTTTAGGTAAAAGCCGTTATGCCAAAAGGCGAAGAGCAAAGAGACTAGGCGTGTGTTATAAATGTGGGCGATGGAATTGTATTACTAAATGTCGCTCTTTAGGATACATCTCCATAAATCGTGAAGATAAAAGAAAATTCATTAAGAATGGCCTGCGTAAGGAATCTCTGGAAGATATCCGAGAGACTCTTGAAACGCATTCTTGTGGAAAAGTGCAAGGTGAAATTATCCGTTTATGGAGGACTTACCATAAATAACGAAACCGTTACAGTCTTGGGAATGTGACTTTAAACGACCCTGTTTGCCAGATTGTAAGAAAACTGGATGGGAAGCAAATCCCCGACTTATAGATGGCATTGAAGCCATTACTGGACATAAATCAGGGGAAGATGAGAGCCACGGTCATGATTCCTGTACATATAAGCTGTCATTTGTCTTTTCTTTTAATATACTTGTTCCTGTAAGCGTAATTAACACGTTATCCTTTCATCGCTATAAATGCGTGTTCTTCTTTCCGGTTAAGTAGCGGATGCAATACTCTCTGACTCTCAGTTTCCTACAATAACTGATTTCTTCATCTCTTCTCTCAAATTCTTCTTTTATCAATGGATTCTACTCTTTCCGCCATGCGAAAATACTTTCCTTCCATCCCAATAAATGTTCTTAAAATGATTTACCAAGCTAGATGTGAAAGGATTAGAGTCTTTATGCACAAAGGCATTCCTGACAATGTGCGGTGGCTAATTGAAGCTAAGATTCGTTCAGCTGGTGAAGTTCCAGAATCGTTCTTTCCCCGTATGCCCGGCTTTGGTAAAAGCGCTTATGCCAAAAAGCGAAGAGCAAAGAGGCTTGGTGTCTGTCATAAATGTGGACGATGGAATTGTAATACTAAATGTCGCTTTTTAGGATACATCTCCAGAAATCATGAAGATAAAAGAAAATTCATCAAGAATGGCCTGCGAAAGGAATCTTTGGATGATATCCTATTAACTTTTGAAACACATTCTTGTGAAATAGTGCAATGGGAAATTATGGATTTATGGTGGACTTTCCGTAAAGAACAGGATCGTTACAGTCTTGGAAATCTAACTTTTAATGACCCTGTTTGCCAGTTTGTGAGAAAACTGGATGGGAAGCAAATCCCCGACTTATAGAAGGCATTGAAGCCGTTACTAGACATAAATCAGTGGAAGATGAGAGCCACAGTCATGATTGCTGTACATATAAGCTGTCATTTGTCTTTTCTTTTGACAATAATGTACTTGCTTCTGTAAGTGTAATAAACGCATTATCCCTTTCGTCACTATAAATATGTGTTAGTTATGTTCGTTTCCTACAATCACTAATTTCTTTCTTTGCCTCCTTCATCAATGGAGTCTTCTCTTTCCGCCCTACGAAAGTATTTTCCTTCCTTCCCAATAAATGTTCTTAAAAAGATTTATCAAGCTAGATGTGAACGATTCAGAGTATTTATGCACAAAGGCATTCCTGATAATGTGCGGTGGCTAATTGAAGCTAAGGTTCGTTCAGCTGGTGAAGTTCCCGAAGCGTTCTTTCCCCGTATGCCCGGCTTTGGTAAAAGCGCTTATGCCAAAAAAAGAAGAGCAAAGAGGCTAGGCGTTTGTCATAATTGTGGATGGTGGATTTGCGGCAATAAATGTCGTGCTCCAGGAGTGATCACCAGAAATCGTAATGATAGAATAAGATTCATTAAGAATGGCTTGCGTAAGGAATCTCTAGAAGATATTCGAGAGGTTCTTGAAGCGCATTCTTGTGGAATAGTGCAATTTGAGGTTGTTGGATTATGGATAATTTTCCAAAAAGAACGAGATCGTTACAGTCTTGGGAATCTGACCCTAAACGACCCTGTTTGCCAGTTTGTGAGAAAGCTAGATGAGATGCAAATCACCGATTCATAGAAAGCATTGAAGCCATTACTGGACGCAAAGCCAGTGGAAGACGAGGATCAAAGTCACGATTACTGTACGTGCTAGCTGTCGCTTTTGAAATTTTCCTCCCCTTTTGGTAATAATGTATCCACTCCTGACGTGAACCAAAGTCACGATTACTGTACGTACTAGCTGTCGCTTTTGAAATTTTCCTCCCCTTTCAACGATAATGTATCCACTCCTGACATGAGCCATAGTTACGATTACTGTACGTGCTAGCTGTCGCTTTTGAAATTTTCCTCCCCTTTGGCAATAATGTACCCACTCCTGACACGGACTACTGTATATAGCTGCCACTTTTGAAATTTTCCTTCCCTTCCAACAATCACATACCTACTCCTGACGTAAGCTACAGTAGTGACTACTGTACATGCTAGCGGCTATTTTGAAAATTTTCCTCCTCTTTTAACGATAGTGTACCCATACCTGACCAGAGTCATACTCGTGACTACTGTGTATAGCTGGCAATAATGTATCCACTCTTAAAAATAAAATTATTGCCTTATCTCTTCATCTCTATAAATATATCCTCTTTTCTCACAAGGATAAGGATAGGAATGGATAAAACCCCAACTCGTAAATCCCGAAGTATTTGTGTATTTTCTGGGGCTTTTCCTGGAAAAGATGAAGAGTATTTAAAGGCAGCCAACCATTTGGGTAGAGTATTAGCTGAGCGAAAAATACATTTAGTTTATGGAGGAGGTAGTGTCGGATTAATGGGAGGTGTAGCATCAGCAGCATCTTTAGGAGGAAGTCAAGTTTTGGGCATCATCCCTGGACCTTTGAAATTTGTTTCTGGGGGTACGATTGGAGAAGAATTAGTGGTTAAAAATTTGCAAGAGCGTGTGTTACAAATGCTTTTAAATGCTGATGCTTTTATCGCTCTACCAGGTGGTTTTGGCACGTTGGGAGAAGTCTTTCAAATTGCTTCCATGGCCCAACTTAATTTGCATAAGAAACCCATTGGGCTTTTAAATGTTAACAATTTCTTTACAGGTCTGATAGCTTTTATGGATTATGCTATGCAGAAGAATTTCATATCAAGAGTGGCACGGCGAATCATAATATCCGCAACAACTGCTGAAGAATTGCTAGATAAAATACAAGCTTTTGTTCCTGAACCAGATCCAGCAATGATTCAGATAGACTGGACACGACAGTCTTTCCCGACCAGTTCACTCCCATAATGGTCCTCTACTCACCCTGTTGAAGTATTGTGGAAGAAAGAAGCGATCTGATCCGTTTTTCTTGTCCTTTAGTTTTATTATCAGCATTTTCTTTCGCGTTTCAGTTTTTCTTTTCAAGGAATTTCTTTTCTTATAAGATAGTTTCGTCCATGCTGATATTAAAACCATGGGACAATGCCTTTAGGTTGGAATGGCTGAGTAAAGAGTAATTTTTATTACTCTTGAGACGCATCCTATTAGGTCTACTAGGCATAACATTTTGGGGTAGTTAAGCTTTAACCTTATTTGGATGACATATCTCACAAGGGAATCTATATTTACTGAAGAAAATATTAGATGAACCTTGGATATTGATTCCAAACATCCGTTCCCTTTACATAATTTGTCAGTGTTATTGTCATCATCAAGATTCACTCATCTTATCGAAGTTTAAATTTTTGCACTCACCTATTATGAAAATTCACACTTTCGAAGAAAATTATTCCAATTTCAATTGCTTTCATATAAATTTCGCTCGAGGTCCTAAGGAAAGCTCCTTAGCCTCAAAATCAATTTTCATCATCGGGGTTTTAAGGATGGAACCTTTGCCTCGAAAACAATCAATTTTCATCATCGGGGTTTTAAGGATGGAACCTTTGCCTCGAAAACAATCAATTTTCATCATCGGGGTTTTAAGGATGGAACCTTTGCCTCGAAAACAATCAATTTTCATCATCGGGGTTTTAAGGATGAAACCTTTGCCTCGAAAACAATCAATTTTCATCATCGGGGTTTTAAGGATGGAACCTTTGCCTCGAAAACAATCAATTTTCATCATCGGGGTTTTAAGGAAGGAACCTTTGCCTCGAAAACAACCAATTTTCATCATCGGGGTTTTAAGGATGGAACCTTTGCCTCGAGATCAATCATTCAGTCCATCTTACAACGATAGAACCTTTCCTATCGTTAGAGGTTCTAAGGACCTTTCCTTAAACCTCAAACAAACAATCAATCATTCAGTCCATCTTACAACGATAGAACCTTTCCTATCGTTAGAGGTTCTAAGGACCTTTCCTTAAACCTCAAACAAACAATCAATCATTCAGTCCATCTTACAACGATAGAACCTTTCCTATCGTTAGAGGTTCTAAGGATCTTTCCTTAACCTCAAACAAACAATCAATCATTCAGTCCATCTTACAACGATAGAACCTTTCCTATCGTTAGAGGTTCTAAGGACCTTTCCTTAACCTCAAACAAACAACCAATCATTCAGTCCATCTTACAACGATAGAACCTTTCCTATCGTTAGAGGTTCTAAGGATCTTTCCTTAACCTCAAACAAACAATCAATCATTCAGTCCATCTTACAACGATAGAACCTTTCCTATCGTTAGGGGTTCTAAGGACCTTTCCTTAAACCTCAAACAAACAATCAATCATTCAGTCCATCTTACAACGATAGAACCTTTCCTATCGTTAGAGGTTCTAAGGACCTTTCCTTAAACCTCAAACAAACAATCAATCATTCAGTCCATCTTACAACGATAGAACCTTTCCTATCGTTAGAGGTTCTAAGGATCTTTCCTTAACCTCAAACAAACAATCAATCATTCAGTCCATCTTACAACGATAGAACCTTTCCTATCGTTAGGGGTTCTAAGGACCTTTCCTTAAACCTCAAACCAACAATCAATCATTCAGTCCATCTTATAACGATAGAACATTTCCTATCGTTAGAGGTTCTAAGGACCTTTCCTTAAACCTCAAACAAACAATCAATCATTCAGTCCATCTTACAACGATAGAACCTTTCCTATCGTTAGAGGTTCTAAGGACCTTCCCTTAAACCTCAAACAAACAATCAATCATTCAGTCCATCTTACAACGATAGAACCTTTCCTATCGTTAGAGGTTCTAAGGACCTTTCCTTAAACCTCAGAGTTTAGGCGGCGAGAAGGTTTTCAATGCCTAGCTAAGCTGGACGAAATTTGGTAACTAACTTTGCATACATCATGTCCCATGAAGCATGCAAAGGGGGGCAGCTGTTGACACCCAATTTCGTCCGGCCATTAAAATAATTTTAAAAAAAATTAAATAAAAAAAATTAAATAAAAAAATGTATTATTATTATTATTGTTATTATTATTACTAATTTTTTTTTTTTAATTAGTTTAAAATATATATATTTTTTGTTTTGTTTTGTGAAGATTTGATATATGTGTGTATATGTGTATGTTTGAAAGAAAAAAAGAAAACTCCATAAAAATGACAAAATTTAAAAGTTTGAGGTAAAAATGACAAAATTAAGAAGTTTCAGGCAAAATTGACAAATTCTGAAAGTTCCAGGAGCATTTGGCAGTTTGTCACATAAAATTTTGAGCCTGCCGACGTTTTTGGCTCAAATTGACAGAAAACGACAAAATTGTCAAAATCAGAAGCTTCAGGAACTTATCCAGAGGCTGAGAGACGTAAAGGACTAAAATTGTCATTTTACCAATTTAAGAGATAAGTTTGAAATTTTTTATTAATTTATCCATCAATAGTTCAGCTAAACTTCCTCTATAAATAGCCCCCCAAATTTTGTGCTGAACACAGAAAAAAATAGCAAAAAAACTTAGAGCTCCGTTTTAAAAAAAGAGAAAATTACAGCCCTTAGCCCCAGCCCTCTTCCCTTCTTCCCCAGAAAGCCAATTTTTTTTTTTCACTGCTGTTCCCTCTCTCTCTCTCTCTCTCTCTCTCTCCGCCGTGCCCCTCGCTGCCCGCCGCCGCCGCCCTACGCCGTTCGCCGCCGCCGTCCCTCTCCCTCGCGCCGCCGCCGTCCTTCCACCTTGCCGTCCCGCCGCCCATCTCGCCGTGACGCCGCCGTCCTCCTCCGCCGTTCGTTTCCTCTCCCCAGCCGCCAAGCCGCCCCGTCGCCTCGCCGCCCCGCCGCTCACACCGCCCCGCCGTAGCGCCGCCGTCGCCCCTGCCCCGTGCCGCCACGCCAGTAGCCCCACCCCTCTGCCGCGTCGCGCCTACGTATCCAGGAAATTAAAAAATTTCAACTTCTAGGTAAAATTCAAATTTAATCTTTCATCTTTTCAACTTCTTTCACTTTGGTCACTAACTTTTTCTTTTGTTCTTGCAGAATTAATTACTAACCTTTTTAATTTTTACTTGTTTGTTTATTATTTGTTTATTACTAACCCTTTCTTTATTGTTGTTTTTAACAACTAACAACTAACAACTAACTTACTAACTTTTATTATTGATATTATTATTAATTTAATTAACTTTGTTAATTAACAATTAATTAATTTGACTAACTTTTTATTATTGTTGTTAATTAATTAATTTAAGTAACTTGGCTAACTTTTTATTGTTGTTAATTAATTAATTTAATTAACTTGGCTAACTTTTTATTATTGTTGTTAATTAATTAATTTAATTAACTTGACTAACTTTTTATTATTGTTGTTAATAATTAATTTAATTAACTTGGCTAACTTTTTATTGTTGTTAATTAATTAATTTAATTAACTTGGTTAATTAACAATTAATTAATTTGGCTAACTTTTATTATTGTTAACAATTAATTAACTTGACTAACTTTTTATTATTGTAATTAATTAATTAATTCAATTAACTTGGTTAATTAACAATTAATTAATTTGGTTAACTTTTATTATTGTTGTTAATTAATTAACTTCTAACTTTTTATTATTGTTGTTAATTAATTAATTTAATTAATTTGGTTAATTAACAATTAATTAATTTGGCTAACTTTTATTATTGTTATTAATTAATTAACTTGGCTAACTTTTTATTATTGTTGTTAATTAATTAACTTGACTAACTTTTTATTATTGTTGTTAACAATTAATTAAACTTGGCTAATTTCTATTATTGTTGTTAATTACTTTAATCAACTTTGCTAACCTTTATTATTATTTATTTTTAAAATGGATGGCCAAAAAGCCCCACTTTATTTTATTTAATTCACCTTTACCCTTTACTAATAAATAAATAAATGAAAATTAAAAGAAGATTATTTTGTAATTAATTATTAAGGCTAATAAAAAAATCATTTTTAAAAGCCAATTATTTTTATTTTTTTTATTTTATTATTTCTTTAAAAATAACAAAGTTGACTTTTTATTCCTTTTTTTAAATTAATAAATAGAAATAATTAAATAATTCCAAAAATACAAATCAATTCTGTTTTTAAATATATCTTTAAAGTAATAATAATTAAAAATTCAAGAAAAATTCAATAAAATTATAATTAAAATTAATAATTAATTAAATAATTAAATTTAAAAAAAAAAATTAAAAATCCATGACCAAATGATCCGTCAGGATCCATGGCTTGGAATTATTTTTAAATAAAATATATAAATAAATTTTTCTTTATTAAAAATAAAAACTTTGGACTAATATATTAATTATTAAAATATAACTTTTTAATTTTCTTTATTAATAAAAAGAATAAAGGAGTAAAAATTTTCTTGGGCTAATATTTTACTTATTTCTTTCAAAATAATAAAAAAAAGATATAACATTTTTTTTTTGTTGTTTTTTTTGTTTCCTTTATTAAATAAAATTTTATTCAAATGATTTCAAATAAAGGTAATAATAAAAATCTTTTAGCAAACAAAAAGAACATAAAAAAAAATCATATAAATATCAAAAACTTTTTATACATATAAATCTTTGATTTTCTTTAATCTTTTTTTAAAATAAATTAAATAAATATCAAAACTTTTCTTCTTTTGTTTAAAATTTTTGATTCTCTTAATAAAAAAAATAATAAAAAAATAATAAAAAAAATAAAAATTTTTAGTTCATGGTATATTGGCTGGAAACTGTCTCGTGCCCGCTTTTGAGCTGCTTCACCTGGTGAAGAGGGTCTGGCTGAGTAACAACGCCCCGTACCATGATCAAAATTTTTATTTTTAAACTCTTTAATTCTTTTAAATTAACTTCTTATTAAATAAAAATTAATTATTTTTTTTTTAATTCTTTTATAAATTGAGTAATCCTTTAAAATAATAAATATCTTTCATTAAACAAGAAAACAAAAAAAGTAAACAAGAAAAAAAAAGAAAGATAAGAAAAATAAAAGAAAGATAAGAAAGAAAAATAAAAGAAAGATAAGAAAGAAAAGAAAGATAAAAAAAATAAAAGAAAAGATAAGAAAAAGAAAAGAAAGAAAGAAAAGACAAGAAAAATAAAAGAAAGATAAGAAAGAAAAATAAAAGAAAGATAAGATAAAGAAAAGAAAGGAAAGATAAGAAAAAGAAAAGAAAGATAAAAGAAAGAAAAAAGAAAAAGAAAAGAAAGAAAGAAAAGAATAAAAAAAGAAAGAAAAGAAAAGAAATTAAAAGAAATTTAAAAAAAAGAAGTAAAAATAAGTAAAAAAGAAGAAAAAGAAAGAAAGTAAAAAAAGAAGTAAAAATATAAAGATAAATTTTTTTAGTTAGTATTAAAAATCATTCATAAACAAAAAGAATTACCATTTAAAAATTAATTTCATAATAATAAGAATTAAATAATTACGATAAATCAATTTCCATATCCGGATGATCCGGCAGGATCTACGGTTTGGAAAATATCAAACTTTTTAAAATAAATAAATTAAATAAATACAAAGATAAAAATCCATGTTTACAATATGGATTAAATTATTTAAAATTTCACCAAATTCCGTGTCCAAATGACTCGGCAGAGTCCATGGTTCGGAATCAAATCTTCCGTGTCCAAATGACTCGGCAGAGTCCATGGTTCGGAAGTATAAAATTTCATACAAATTAATTAATTTAAAAATCCACATTTCGACTAATCCAGTTAAAATTTCTAATTTTGAAAATTAACTGAGAATTATTTAAAAGCAAAGCAAAACAAAATTAAAATCAACTAAGGTGCCAATTTTTGGGCGTTTTAACAAAGTTGTTTTAACGTAACCGTACTCCCGATCCCCGAACTCTCGCAGACCAATTTTAAGGTGACCAATCGACCTAGGTGAAACCGATTGGTGGCGACTCCCGAAAACCCGACGTTGCCACACGTATACTTCCACCGATTTAGGAGTCTAATATAATGAGTCAAGTCCAGAACCGGTCAATGGAACACCTGCCCACACCACATTGGCTATCCTTTATGAAAAGGATAAGTGCTAGGTGCTTCTGTTCTGGAACTGTAGCCTATATATCCACATAAAGCTTCCTACAATTCATACATGTGGGATATGTGGGTGTTACAAACTTCTTCCCTTATGTACCCAACGTTCTCGTTGGGGTCAGTCAGATTACTTGATCCCCTAAACCAAGTAACCTCTCTAATCAAACTATTTTAGCCCCTAGACAAGTAGCCTCTCAAATCCAAGATCAATCCCGGTAGATGATGCATGTGTACACCCACTATGTCACATCATCACGGTCCGGGGTTGGCTCTGATACCATCTATAATGACTCAAGTTCAGAACTGGTCAACAGAACACCTGCCCACATCACATGAATTATCCTTTATGAAAATGATAAGCGCTAAGTACTTCTGTTCTGGAACTAGAGCTTATATGTCCACATAAGGCTTCCCACAATTCACCCATGTGGGATATGGGGGTGTTACATCAATCTTAATCGTTTCTCCAATATCACTCATTTTCCTGTACTAAACACTATCTCGGATGCTATGGTGGAGACTGAAACAATGATAATCTCCTGTGTGATTATCAACAAGATCAGAAACTTTGATCTCTTTTGTTTCCACCACTCCAATATTTCAATGTCACTTGGCTCAAATGATGTGTTGAGATAGTCATCGACCTCAGCTAAACCCATGTTGTTGGTCGAGACGCTTTAGCATTTGGAGGACCGAATTGAATCTTGATGAAATTAATCTTCTTGGAGACTCGGTTTGAGGAGCTTTAGATTTTACCTTATCCAAATCCCGCTCACAATATAACTTGTACAAAAAATGTAAGTTCTTGGTAGCAGTAGCAAACATGGCCAAAATATTTATATGAGGCATTTTCTAAATAAGTATGATAAATACCTTCAAGAAATATGGTTGTGTCAGTTAATTTGACAAATGGGTCAAGCAAAGAAGCAACTAAAAAGACAGGTGGAATGTTTTCGAAATAGTAAAACCACTTAGCCTAATGTCTTCGATAGTATGTTTTAACAACTCATCATCTTTAAACTGATGCAAAACATATTTAATGTTCACTAAATGAAACAAAACTTGATGAATGGTTGGGTAGTACACACCGAAGAAAAATTTAGTTGCCTCATAAAAAAAACTTAAGCAATTCACGGGTTTTAAAATATTTTTCCCATACATTATTCGTAAGAAATTCCCAAAACATCTTCAAGTTCATGAAATGCGTAAAAAAATTTGCATATGGGTATGTATCTTGCAACATCAAATATGTGGACTTTTAGTATATTGGACAATCCAATTTAAACCATTTTCAAGAAAATGGTTTTTGATTTTCAAAACAAAATCTTTTGAATTCATAAAACACAGTGGGTATTGATTTCAAAACCGTCAATGAATTCCAAATAGATACAATTTCATTTTGGAGAACTTCTAAACCCTTTTGCACATAAAGGTTTAAAATATGGAACATGCATCTAACATGAAAGAATGTACTGTTGAAAGGTGGTTTCATTGCTTGGCTCAAAAGGCGAGCGACAGCATCATTGTTTGAAGTATTATCAAATGAAAGACACATGACTTTGTCAACACAATAATAATCATGTAAAGTTTCTAAGATGCAATTTTCTATGTCATAACCAGTATGATCAGTTTTAATGGCCCTAAATGACAAAATTCATTTTTGCATGACTCAATCAGAATCAATATAATGAGAAGTAACACAATAATATGATTAACCTACAGATGATGTTCACATGTCATAAGTAAATGTCACACAATGATTAAGAGCATATAAATAGGCTTGCAAATTTGATTTTCCAGCTTCAAGTAAATTAAAGCTTTCCTTCCTAGCTGTTTTTCCTAGGCACTTTTTAAATGCAAAATTTAATTGTGATTTAATCTAAGATTCTAGGTGCATATCTTCAGCTTGTGAAAAAGGTTTTTCAATAATCATCATCCAATTTATCATGCTTTCTCTATAAGATTGTTAATTAAAATGAAATATACTTGACTCGCCAGTTGTACTCCCAATTTGTGTTTGTCCTCCGTAAGTAGTTGTGGCACCACGAAGGACATTAGGATGTTGATTTTCAATAGGGCACCACAACATTTAGGTTATGAAATTCTTTTTATGCACCAATTTTTTCCCACAATGTTTGCATTTCCCATACCCGTACCTTGACTCCTATTCATATACAAGCTCATAATGCTCCCAAATCCAAGTCGTTAATCTCAACGATTTACCTTGTCCTTAGGTTTTCCTTTATTGTTGGATAATTAATCGTTGAGACCTAAATCGTTATTCATCTTATCGATTTGGGCATCATTATCGTTCAACTCAACGATTGAGATGCCTTTTTCGGCCACCTGAGAACGGCGACGGAACAAGTCTTAGAAGCTGGTGGTACGGGAAGATAAAGTCTCCATCAACTTGCCTTTTCCTTTTGAAGCCACGATTTATGAAGTGATATTAATGATTAATGTAAAATTAAGAGGAGATTAAGAAGAAACTTGAAAGAAATTAGCCCAAAAGCTAAAATGCTTGAGAGAATATAGTAAAACAAAAAGAGATATTGAATTTTAGTTTGAGGATAGAGTAGAAATAGCATTTCTATTTATAGGAGAGGGCCAGAATTTGTTGGGACAAAAAATCCTTTAATTTTAGTTGTTGTGGGGGGTGAAAGTGGAATTTTTAGGTCAAATTGTAGCAGAAAACCGTTAAGGGACTAATTGTGTAATTAACCTTTGTTTTTTTTTTTTTTGAAAATCTGCTGCAAGTTACCATTTTTTACCGTTGCACAACGTTAGGCCCAGACTGCATAGGCTTGGGCTGGGCCAATCCTCGTCCGAGCCAGTACTAGGTCCTGGACCAGTTTTGTGTTAGTTTGCATGGAACTCTTTCTTTAAGCCCAAATTCGGCCCACATTTTTATGGGCCATGCCGAGTCGGGCTTTGACCAGTATGAGGTGGATTTTACTCCAGGCCAATCCGTAACAACCCTAAATTTTATTTAGTTTAGTTTATTTAAGTTAATGATAAAAAAAAGCTAATTTAAAATATTAATAATTTTCATAGACTTGGTTGCTTATTAATGGCTAAGAATAAGTAATAAGAATAAAAGTAAAACAAACAAAAAAAATAAAACAAATAAAAGAAAGCTGCCCCTGGAAGAGAGAATATGGGAGAGAACGTGGAAGGGAAAAGAAATAAAAGAATAATAATAATAATAATAATAAGGAACGAAAAGAAAAGAAGTAGGGCAAAAGAAGGAAAAGAGAGAAAAAAAAGGAAAAATAAAAATAGAGCTATAAATATAATAGGGGAGGTTTAACATATATATATACCATTGTATGAAGAAAAATAGGGTTTAGTTTTCTACTCTTACACAGTTATAGTTCTTTTCAAGAAGGAGAATAAACAAAGATTGAAGATCAAGACCAAGTTTAGAATTTTCTTCTTCAACGGAGTAAAATTGGTGAGCTTTAATTTAGTATTTTTTTTATATGTCAATATCAAGAGTGTTCATCAATACTTAAGAAGAGATAATATTTTTATAATAGAATTTTAATAGGTTTTAGAAATGGAAAGTGATAATTGATGGTTGAAATTGTTTAGATGAATTGGGGACAAGTTTGGTGAGGTTTTGACCCGGTAATTGTGAAATTCGGCAAGTTACAGGAGGATTTCGAAGAAAAAAACGAAGAACATCAATTCTGGGCAAGAATCGGGTGAACCATAATGTTGGTACCAACAGTTTTTGGATTGGTGCATCAGCATCCTAGGATTTAAAACATTATAGTTTCATCACTGAGAGTTTAGGCTTGTACAATTAATCGGGTTAATAATCACGTTAGTCCCTGGGGCTTTTAGCACTACTTGAGCGACTTCTTAGGTTCCAGAAATATTCGTTTAAGCCACTGACAAAGGATAATTTTAAGTTATTCCTTATATTTATTTGGTTTTGACATAGACTTTTATACAATTATTTTAGGAGCTTAAACCATTGTTTTAGGAGTTGGAAAGTTCCATTTTGAGGCAAGTGGCCATCCACCATTCTAAACTAAATTATTATTTTGCTATATGGATTATTAATTTTAAAGCATTGAATTATATTAAACTATAGTTCTTTGAAACTTTGGTTTTAAAGCATGAATGTTTATTCTTTCGACTTCTTCTATGGTTTTCATCTTTATTATTTGAAATTTTATTCTAAATTTTTGTTATTTAAATATATTGGTAATAATTACATGCGTATTATGTATGTTTCCAAGTATGTAATTTGTATTTTAATGATTATGAGATCAAGCGTGTTTTACTTGTGTTATTATGACAATATGATTTTCTGATTTTTATAGACCTTTGGATTCTGAAAGTTAATGAATACGAATATATATGTTTTCACTCTGTTTTAGTGGGTGTTAATTTTGTATCAGACTTCTGGGAAAGTGTAGTTCATAGCCCTTCTTACAGGGTATTATCTAAGCATGATTCACAGTGCACTGTTCAGGATTAGTCCTTTTGGGCGTTCTACTGATGGCGATTCTTAGTAGGGGTGTAATTTTCGGGTTAAGGTCAGGACCCGAAATTCGCAACCAATCTGGTCATCTGAAATTTGAAACCCGAACCGACCCTAACCCGAAAAAATCGGATTAGGTCGGGTCGGGTCGGGTTTGAAGCTTGGAAAGATGTAAAAAAAAAATGCATGCACATATATCAAGAATCCAACACATTAGCTAAAAGCAACGTTATAATTTAATCTAAAAATGCACATTCTATAACCTAAAAACAACTTCATAACACATAATAGTCATAAGTTAATCCAACACATACACATTAGACATTATATTTGCCAAGGGCAAATGTTTTTTAATAGCAATAATTCGGGTTCGGGTTGGATTCGGGTTCTACCCGAACCAACCCGATTTCTGACCTTTTATTCGGGTCGGGTTCGAGTTGACCCGAATAGACCTTACTCATCTCTTTAACCCGACCCTAACCCAAAAAATAGGGTCGGGTTTCGGGTTAGGGCAACCACTTACACCCCTAATTCTTAGTCAGTCTATGACATACTATAGCGGTTAAGTGTAGTTATTATGACATGACACACCACAGCAGTTAAATATAGTTATTATGACATGACGTACTACAGCGGTTAAAATGTAGTCACAGTTATTACCCTACTTACTATGTTAAGAAATATTATGTTTGTTATCTATTTAAAACTGCTATGTTTTGACTAATAAATTTCAGGTATGAATTTCATATTTATTTTGTCATGATTTATAATAAAGTTAATTGTATTTATTTTTGGCACTTATGTGACTTTTTATTTTTATGAGTACGATTTTCCAACAAATGAATATTTTGAGATATTTATATGTTTATTATATTTTCTAATTAATATTGGATTTATAATATTTTTAGTAAGATTATTTTCTACTTGATCTCTATGTTATATAATTTATATAAATTGTTTTAATGTTTTATGGATGGTGGACATCCTGCAGCTTATTAGGCATTCATGCTTACCCCCTATTTTCTCACTTACGCAGATAGCAAGTAACACAAGGTTGACTAGTTTGGGAGTGACTACAAGAACTCAAAGTTTGGGATAGCAATAAAGTGGGATGTAATAGACACTCTTAAGTTAAAGATATTTTGTATGCGATTTTAAATTGTAGTCGCTCTACCACTCAATGTCAAATCTTAAGCAATAAGTTTGGGTTATAAGTTATGATTATTTGAATTTTATTTGGAATATTTTTAACCTTACATGTTCAAGAAAATTTTATTTCTTTGAGTGTGCGGCGTGTCATTGCTCTGAAACTCCTAGGGTGGGTTTCAGGGCGTGACATAGTCTCGATTTGGGTTGGGTTAGACCTGCCCAAGTCCCACCTCTAGACCCAGCCTGCCGTAAACTCCAATCGGCAGCCTCCGTTGCGAATCAAAGGGACTAGGGGCAGATATTGGTTGGATTTGAGCATGGAGGTGGAAGGAATTGGAAGGTCTAGGTGTAGAAGGATTATGGCTTAGGATCAAAACAGAGGTATAAGAAAGTGGCGAAGATGGTGATGTGGATGATGATGATGATGAAGAAACGGCTTTCCAGCTTTGGCTGTTTTGTACGACGGCACTCATGTGAGTCAATTTGTCTGCCATAGTCAGTTTATCCCCCCATAGACGGTGCTCATGTGAGTTGATTTGTCTGCCATGTTTATAGGTTGTTGAGGAATTGGATTTGTTGAGGAATTACTACAATTTTTTGGTATATTCAATCGACCTTAGGTTTCAGTCATCGAATCAACTCCTCCTTGATTCAATCGGCCTTAGGTTTCAACCTCTATTAGGATTTTGGGTCAATCCAACCTCTGTTGGGATTTTGCAAAAAACAAAGTTGTTGAGGTGAGAAGTAGAAGGAAGGTTGATGAGCTTGTTCATAAGAATTAGGGAAAAAGATGGAGTTTGCATTATCTATGTTTTAAGTTCCCAAGATTATGTGTTTGTGTTGATTAGAGTTTAAATTTTCTTTTCTGTGCAAAATGGTCACCTATTTCAATTAAAGAGGAAGTCACGTTAGCCTAAAACATGCCACATCACCATTTTTTGACCAAGATAATGAAGAAATTAGTGGCAAAAACTCAATTGAGACATAATTTATGAGTTAGGGGACCTTAACACACTTTGAGAGATACAAGGGCTCAAATATGGCAAATGTAAAAGCTAACAAACTACAGATGGATTTTACTTGATTGACAAATTAGGAAATAAGAATGAAGGCTAGGGTTATAATTTAGAAACTAGAAATTGGGGGGATTAAGTTGGTTATTAGGTTTAGAAATTATGTTGGGTTGTGCTATTATATAATATAGTATAGGAGTAAGTTGGTTTATTATATAAGATATGGTGGGGTCAGGTATTTTTAGGTTAGCCTAACTCAAACTGCAAGTTGAAGTTTTATCCCCATTTTCTCTCTTGCAACCCGTTCCAAATCCAGAAATTAGGGTTGGATTAGGATTTAGGTTCAGGTTTTAGTTTACAGGTTACACCCCTATAATACTTTAATTCTATAATGACACCCTAGTCACATGATAAAAAAATGTTGTAGGCCTATCTTGGCCTATCAACTATACCATTAACTAATATTCATCATACGATTCCTTAACTAATCACTTATAAGCAATTTTATTTTTTTCAATAAATTTTATTTACAAATAATAATACATTTATCAAATAATCACTTAAATCATTTTGTTTACAAAGTAACTAATTATTATGAATCTTCTTCTTGCCAACTTAAAAGAAATAAAAACTACTAAAGTATTCTTTCATGTATAAATATATAGATTGGTCAAATCATTTCATATATGAACTTTATCTCATTCTTCTTTCAGAAAAAAAAGGTTTTTCACTCTATCGAAGAAATCAAAGTTTCATTTGAAACAAAAATAGTTAGTTGAGATTACCAGAGATTAGGAACAGGGTCCCTATAAGCAGGAATGTTAAAGCTCATTATAAGCTTTTGCTTTAGAAGATTTATGGGTCATGAATAATTTCTCAGCTAAACTTTTATCGTGTGTTAGAAGGCTGTGATTGGTTAAAATTGTTTATCAGTAGACATATGGCACTATATTATTTTCACAACTTTTTTTTTTTGTTGTCCCCTTCTTTAACTGTGAGTTTTGTCCTGTTCGCCTTTCTCGGGTAAACAACAAAAGTTCCCCTGTAGTTTGATTTAACCTACCACTTATTTGCTATATTTTTAAAAATATACATTTTACCCTCTACTTTTTTTATAATGTCCGACAATAACTTCTAAAACCCTAAATTAAATTATCTAATAACTATATTCTAATAATTTTAAATTTTTAATATTTTTTTCATTGCTAAATGACCTTTAAAAAATACTTATATGCATTTATAGTAAGAACAATTCATTTACAGAAAGGAAAACTGATAATTTGAAATATTTATTAACTATAAAAAAATATTAGATAAACCGAAATTACTGAAACATAACTATCTTATAATTTAAATTATAATTTCAAAATTTATTATCAGGCAGTATAAAAAAATTAGGGGCAAAGTGTTGGTTTTTAAAAATAAAATGGGCAAATTGTAGGTTAGGATAAACCTTAGGGAGGTAATTGTAACTTTCTCTTTCTCTTAAGATGGGGCATGGGGGGACACAGGAAAATAGAATTAAAAAGAATTATTTTTTGAATAAATTTTTCTCATTCAACACCAACAAAGAATTTTAAAAATATACTTTAATTTAGAGAAAATATTTTTTCCTTGCAGATAAAATAGCATATGATTACTGAGCTATTTAAAGTAATTAGACTCAGTTAACGTTTCTAGTTTTTCAAAATTTTGGGTAAAGTACAAAAACATTGCTTGTAATAATATCTATTAAAAACAAGAATAATTAATTTTTCTATTTTTAATCATTTACTGCTTCAATGTGGGCCAAGAAAGAGAATGATGAACTTTTCATCGCCTACATTAAATGATTTTGTCATATACTCTGTGATGTTTGATAACTAAGTCAATCATATTAGAGCCTTAATTTTGCGAAATAAAGTTAAGAATTGAAACAAATAGGGTTTTGACGTCTGTCTTAAACTATAAAATTGATCTCTTAAATAGATTTAAAAAATACAAGTTATTTGGAAAGTTAAAATTTACAAATCTTGTATTTGGTTAAATTTGAAAATAACTCCAACATTCTCATATTTCAAAAACTCTCTATCATTTATAATTTTGTAGAAGTTACTGTTCTAGTTCTATGTTTGGTGAAGTAAGAAACCACAAGATATTTGTATTTTTAAAAATTTACAAAATAGTGTTCCTAGAGTTTTAAATGTTTATTGTTTCCCAAACCTTCGGAAAACATCGACTCAAGATTTCAAGGTTTTTTATTAAGGATTTTTTATATTTTTTTAATCTTACTTATTTTTCTATGCTGCCTCATCCTTCATACTCTTCTTTCTTTTATTTTTTTTCTCTGACCAATTATTTTTTTTCCTTCGATTTCCCTATTATTTTTCTACATTTATTTTTACAATTTATTTTATTTTATTTTATCTTTTCCTTTTCAATTTTTTTTGGAAATACCACCGCAGGTGCACTATTTCATTTCTTCAAAATTTGCCTAGTGGCGCTTACACCCAAACTTTTCCTTTTCATTTTCTAAAGATTATTATTTATTTTTTTTTTATTTTCTGTAAATAACCTTTCACAATAGAGCATTAGATTTATAATAATAAAACAGAAAATATTATTTAAATAAAATAACAAAAAATATTTTTAAATTTTTAAAAAACTAACAAACTAAAATAGTATTTTTCATTATTTACTTTGTCTTGTCACTCTTTTTTTGTCTTGCTTTCTTTTATTTTTATTATTTTAAGTCCTTCCTCATTATTTTTTTTCTAACTTATGCTTAAATTTTATGTGAATATATAAGTTTAAGTTTTAAAATATAACTATTTAATATTTTATTTTTTCATAAAAATAGTTTATATTTTATTTAATATCAGTGATTGATATACTCCAGAAAGGAGGGAGGGAGGAAAGTTAGTCTTGACAATAAATATTGTCTTAATCATGAAGAAAACCAGAGCACATCACATCACATGGCATCTGGACCCTGCCACAACCACCCAAAGAAAAGTCCGAGCCGACTTCGTTTTGGTGGGATTCAAATGTAATTCTTTTATCTTTACAAAAATTGTCCTTGCAAATCAAATCAATGGTATACTACCACTAGAGGTGTTCATTGGGCCGGTCCCGGCATGGCCCAGCTTGGGACCGGCTCGCGTCAAGCTCGGCCCAGGCTCGGTTAAGACCGGCTCGGCACGGGCACGGCATAAGACCGGCTTCATGTGGGCCATTCATGGGCTTGGAAAAAGGGGGGAGCCAAGTGGACTCGGCACGGCCCAGGAGGTGACGGAGACCGGCACGGGACCGGCATGGGGACCGGCACGGGACCGGCTCGGCCCGACGGTGATAAATGTTAACAGTAGGCTGGTATTTTAAACTAATTGTTGTGGATATGCACAAGTGACTTGTCTTATAAAATTGAAAGTTGTCTAATATAAGATAGATATATAAAGTAATGGTCTCTTGTTTCATTGACTTAAGGTTTTTTAACATGTATAAGATCATTATCATTAATGGTATCTCGGTTAATGAATCTCTCAACTTTAGACCTTCGTTAATGACCTTCCCATCACTAATTAATGTATTGATTTGACTAATAGTAATTTGGATCAAAAAAATAAATCAATTCTAGGTAATTATAACTGTGGCGCCTAGGCGCCACAGTACAAAGTTCTCTGCCAAGAAAAATAATGCTTGGCGCCTAGGCGCCCATCCACCCCTTTTGGCGCCTAGGTGCCAGACGCCAGAGCGGCGGCGCGCTGACCATTGGCAACATTCAGAAAATATTATAAAAAAAAGGATAATTACAGTTTCAGTCCCTATAACGCCTCTCTGCCCTTATTTGACCCCTGTTTTTACATTTTTGCCCCTTCCAACAACTATTTTGTAAGGGTATTTTTGGAAAATAAAAAAAGAAGGCATTCCCCTATAAATAGGGAGGCCATTTCTACCATTTCTTCACACCAATCTTAGCAATCTCTCCTTCTCTACTACTATATTCTCTCATTTCTTTGAAGCACTCAATATTATTTTCTTCATTCTCAATCAATTCTCAATTACTTTCAAGGCTCGTGATCTGCTCAATTTTTCATCACACAAATGGCATCAAGAGGAAAGGGAAATGCCTCAAGCTCTTCATCCCGTACCGGTTTGAGGTCATTTTTCCGTAGCGTTTCTCGACTGGTGACCCGTGGGACTCATATCCAACAAACTGACGATGACGAGCAATTCGATATGAGTTAATATGACTTGGGCCTCGACGATCAACTTTCTGATGACGACGTTGAGGAGGTTGAGCCCACGGCAGCAGGGAATGTTGGTGGAGGAGATGGTTCTGAACAAACCCCGACAAGCCATCAAGCCGAACTTCCGCCAGAAGGTAAGACGGCGAGGTGCACCGCATGGGTTTGGGAGCATTTTGACCAAGTTTTTGAGAAGGATAGTCATGGAAACAATGCAAGGTTTGCACAGTGCAAACACTGCAAGCAAAAGCTCTCACATAAGAAGAACGCTGACACAGGAACACTGAGACGTCACATGGAATCAAAGCATCCGAATTTATGTCCAGATGCAGGTACGAGTACCGGCGGTCAGACACAGCTTGCAAGCACTGCCGGCGGATCAGGTATTTTTAAATTTAACCAAAAAGATTGTAGAGAAGGCATGATAGAATGGATGATGTTAACTGAAAAACCATTTACACAATCGGAAGATAGACACATGGAAAAATGGATTACATCATACTTAAACCCTGCTTTTAAAAGAACATCTAGGACCACTGCTAGGAGGGAGGCATTTAAAAGTTATGAAGCTGGTAAATCAAACTTACAAGCATACTTCTCTGCTTTAGATCACTCTATCTCATTTACTAGTGACATGTGGACTTCACTACTAGGACAAGATTATTATTGTATAACTGCACATTAGATTGATGATAGTTGGGTCATTCAAAAACGTATCATTGCATTTAAGTGGATGGAGGTCGATCATACTGGTTGGAACATATTCAATGTAATTTCAGAAAGTTTAAAAGAATTTTTTTGTCATGACAAGATTTTTAGCATAACATTTGATAATGCATCAAACAACGATGTCGCGGCTGAGACATTGAAGGAATCACTAGAACCTGTCCGTGATGCCGCATTTTTTCATATTAGGTGTATATGTCATATTTTAAACTTAGCTGTCCAAAAAGGTCTTCAAGTTTTGAGTAATGAAATTACTCCAATTAGGTGGGCACTCCATTATTTAAAGTCAAGGATGAAAGTTTCTAAAGAGTTTAAGCAATATTGTCTGGAAAATGGCCTCAATTTTAGTTGGAAACGTTTTAAACTTGATTGCCCTACCCGATGGAACTCCACTTATGAGATGTTGATAGATGCGATGCCATTTGCTGTATACATGACATGTTTTATAAATGTCAGAGAAAAGAACGCGATTTTGAAACAAGAGATATGGGATAAACTGTCAAAATTGGCTGCTGTGCTGCGATATTTTTATGATGCCACTGTTTTTTGCTCCGGTGTATACTATCCCATATCACACAAAGTTTTAATGCATATGGTAAACATTGCATGGGTTTTGAACCAATACAAAGATGACGAGTTCTTAAAAGACACAATTAAGGCCATGAAAGATAAATGGATTTTATATTTCAGTACTATACCCCCAATCTACTTACTTGCAGCTACACTAGACCCGACCGTAAGAATCACAGGTACGCAACAGCTACTTGAGGGTTATTATAGTTTCTTAGAAATGACACATATTTCTGTTCATGCTATAACTGCCTCTATTGATGAGCACTTACGAGAGTTATTTAAGATATATGCTAGTCGGCATAAGGATAAGGTTGCAAACACTACTTCATCTACCATCGCGTCTTCATCGGCCTCATTGTCATTCAATCCGGCTGAACAACTCCTCAAACGGCCCCGTGCTGCCGCATCCGGTCTTACTGAAGTGGACGTATACCTTAACCTTGTTTGGGAGAATAGTGACACTGACATTCTAGACTGATGGAAAGTAAGAAGTAACAAATTTCCAATACTCTCCATCATTGCCAAAGAAGTTCTAGCTGTTCCGGTCTCTACCGTTGTATCGGAGTTCGCTTTCAGCGCTGGAAAGCGTGTCATTTCAGAGAGACGCGCAAGGCTATCACCAGATGCAGTTGAAGTTTGTATATGCAACCGTGATTGGGGTCTTGCAGCTTGCAGATTACAAGACCACAAGAGTTCTGACGAGGAAAACCCCGATGAGGTAGATGCTTAAATCCACCGCTTGCTCATTATTTACTTACTTTGTATTTGATCTGATTTTGCTGTGTAGTACAGATCGTATTTTTTATTTTGCATTTAATTTTATGGAACGTTTCGCTATTGAGTAATGTAAAGCCCATTCCATGGTATATAAGTGTCGTTTGGCTTTAATATTAATAAAAGTTCACACCGGTGGTGGTGTTTTGCTCTTAACACAAGTAATTATACAAAATATAAAGATAACCTTAGAATAAATATTTATCTAGTTTTTTTGTCATTATTTTATTTATTGTCTTGTAAAGTAAAATCTTGGTAATCATGGTTTGTTTATTTAACATAAAGAAATAACTTTAGTCCTTAAGGTTTTAATAATTGACTTAATAAAGGTTACAAAAAATGGTTTAACTCAAAATTAAATATATCAAAGTTTCCAAACTTTTTTGTCAATTTCTTACCTTTTATTTTTATTTTTATTAAGTTATTCATTTAACGTTTGATTAATTTAAAAGTATAGTAGAATTGAAGATGAAGTGGAATTTAAGATAAACTAGATTATAAAATATCACTTATAAAAAAACTCTCAGACTCTTGTTTTTATTAAGTTATTTAAAAGTGAAGACTAAAAATTTAAAATAAAAACTAAAACTTAAAATTAAAATAAAAATTACAATTTTAAAAATTAAAATTTAATGGGCCAGCTCGGGTTCGGCCCAAGACCGGCACGGGACCGGGTCAGGACCGGCACGTGTAAACACGGGCTATGCCCGGGCCCAAAATGCTAAGGCCCAGGACCGGCCAGTCCGGTCCGAACCGTTGTGCACCTCTAACTACCACTACTAGCTAAAAAAATGAGCATAACTAATGGAAATACTAACAAATGTAATTCTTTTATTATCTCTGGACAGATTATTAATGAAGTGCATTTTATTAATAGATGATCAATGAAATCTATTCATAATCAATCTCTAAAATTTAGCGACTAAATTTTTAGTAATTAAATTTTTACTGACGGGTGGCATTTTAATGATAGATTATTAGCAGTAAAAATTAGCTGTCAGATTTTTAGCGGCCGGCTAGATTCAAATATAAATATTATAATGCGCCCCACAATTCATTGCAAGTTAAGGAATGAAGAGAAAAAAGAATGTTAAGAATTTTTAATGACCAAATTTAAATGGTTTAACGATTAATTAAAACCAATCATTTAATCGAATCTTCAATTTCATCCAAGCTTTCCGCGAGCCGCTCGTTAAATTACTCGCTACATTTTTTTTCGGGTTTTTTTACTACTTGGACCCTTCCTTTGAGTACTGCTGAGAGATATATGAACTTTTCTAAGCAATGAATCAAAAAAAATTTGAAAAAAAAAAACTGAATGTATCTCAGACTCCAAGATTTGGGAGAAGGAAGCGGCCAACCGCTTCTGAGAAACCATTCAGGTTGAGCTGTCACTTAGTGAACGATGAGCCCTAGTCACTTTGGTCAATACCTTCATCTTTTTATCTTATTTTTATTAGCTTTTCACGTCCCATCTTTATTTTTTTCAATGAAAATTGGTAGCCACATAATGCAAGTTTTAGTGCAAATTTGTAATTATCTCAACTTTTTGCTAGCCGCATCTTTTTGACCATGTATTTAAGTGAAAATCTGAAAATGCCACAAAGTTACAAATACGAATGTCTCGCAACTTCCTCATTATGTACTATTTCGGATTATTCAAATATATATAATATTTTATTATTTTTTAAATTAATTTATCATATTACTTTTTAAGTTCTTATTTCAATATTCATTTTTCATATTTTTTAGGTTCGCATGCAAAGCGTAAAAGAACAAGCGTTAAAATAACGCAAACTTTTTTTATATTTCTTAATTTTCACTAATGAGGAGACCAGGCGACTACTTTTTTATCACGTCTTGGTACTTTTTGTATTCTCATTCTTTTTTTTTCCAAAAGTATGCATTTTGCCCTCTTTTTTTTTTTTAATCTAAACACGAAAGCAAGAAACATTGGATCTTTTTTATTTTGGCTGGTGAAGTTTAATATTTTTTTTTGTATTTGAAAATTTGGTTCACTAGTTAATGTGTAAAAATTGTTATATTATGGATCCCACAAAAACCCTTTGAGAAAAAATAAAAGTTCTGGAGAAGTTTATGCATACAATTTTACTGCACATCAGTACAGATTTTTCACAGCCAATTATCAATTTTTGGTGCAAAATACAAAAAACACGTGACATAACATTATGACAAAGGTGACTGAGAGAAGATAAGAACGAAGACGGTAAAGTTAGTCTTGACAATAAATATTGTCTTCAATCATGAAGAAAGCCAGAGCACATCTTTAATTTCATACTTTTTTGCCGATTTGGATGGAAGCTTTCCATGGGTCTTGTTCCACATCCTTTAATATCAGTGATTGATTTACTCAAGAGAGAGAGAGAGAGTGTAAAGTTCGTATTGAGTCTATTGACAATAAATATTGTCTTCAATCACGAAGAAAGCCAGAGCACATCACATCGCAACTGGAGCCTCCCACGCCCACCAAAAGAAAAGTCCGACCAACTTCGTTTTGGCATCTTCTTCTTCTTTCCCTATTTTGCAGAGTCTTCTAAGTGGCTCCACTTGTTATTGCTCTCACCCCCATGGACCGTTCTAAAATACCCAACCTGTGTTGGTATCACCTTTCCTTTCTTATCCTTAAAGTTGGTGCCACTAGAATCCATCAAATACAATCGAAAATTAATAAATCCCACATTTACAGAGCTTAGAATCAAGATAAAATTTCAAGCGATTAACTACTAAACAGCCAGAACGTGGAACGATTGGTGTGTGTACATACACACACTAGTAAATGTATTTGTGTGTTGCACGTGAATCAAATATTAATTTTTTTTACTTAACTAACTATAATTTTAATTATTTTTTAAAATAAATAGCAATAATAATTTTACCTATTTTAGTTTAGATATATTTCTTATTAGTTTCATTTTCTATTTCTTGCATATTTTTTCATTGTTATGTTTTATCATAATTATCCTCATTTATGTCATCTATTATAATAGATATCTCATTGTATTAGATTTTTGTTCAATATAAACAACAATAACAACAACACAACAATAAGAATATAATGTAGAACTTGCTATAGGTACTAATTGTCATAAAAAACTAATAATTTTTTTATTTGTGATAATAGAGTATTTATAAAATTACTTCCTGGTATTTTTAATATCTTATTAAAGATTTCAAAATTCCTCTTATCAATGTACAATTTAAAATTAATGGTATGCAATCTATTAAGAAAAGATCATAATTTAATATCTTAATAGTATTGTGCATTTATAAATTTTTTTAAAGTTAAGTTAGTAAATTTTGTTTTAAGTTCTATACTTTACATTAAAAAAGCTAATGATTAAACTGGCGATTTTATATTAGTTGGCTTAAACACTTAAATAGATTTACTGTTAATGTATTATCATAATTTTAACTTTTTAAAGAGACGTAAGCTAAATTTTTAATAAAATTTTTTTACGTTCTATACAAAACCAAAAAGGACATAATACAGGTGGAACATTCAATAAGAAACTCAAGTAAAAATAAATTTCTTCTAAGAAGTATGACATAAATACATATCATGATATCGAAGTATAAACTTATTAAGTAAATATTGAGTTTTTTTCAAAGACATGTTATTTTAAGGAACCATACATTACTCAAAAAGCTTAATTGCCTTACTCTTGACTTTTAATCAAAATACACTCACCCCCCAAGGTTTTAATATCTACACTTACTCTCTATTTTATGGCTGATGCAAGATGATTGTTCCAAAGATTGAGGTAAAGTTTTGTATAGTTTTTTACTTTTTGGGTAATTAATGCCTACCCATTGATTTAAAGATTATACTCACATTATTAAAGTTTGAAAATCTAGTTTCATCCATTGTTCTTATAATATAATTAGTCAACCATAGAAAAATAAATCCACTAAAGTATAATAAAATCTTAGTACCTAAATGGAAAACTAATAACTTAAAATTTAAGATTTAGTCATTTTATACATCTTTACACTTTTTATTATGTATAGATATAAATATAGATATTAAGTTGAATTTTTAAGTTCTAGTAAAAATATTTCAAGTTTAAATATTACGTTTTTAGGTATGTTTAATAGTCATATAAATCAAACACATATTTGTTATGAAATTTTAAATTTAGTGTCATTTTTTAGTTTTTTTCCATAAAAAACTTATAGAATACATAACAGACAAGCAACAATTCTTTTTTTTTTTTTTCTATTTTTCATTTTCAAATACTAATCTTATTTTCCTAATATGAAACCTAAGAGCTTGCCATCACTTTGGTATATTTGTTGTTTTTTTTCTTCCGTTCCATAATTCTAGTTTTTTAAAATCTAATAAATAGGAAATGAAAACTTTGAGTATAACTAAAATAAGGAAATAAAATAAAATTTAAAGATAAAAAGGTCTTCCAATATTTTAACATATTTATAACACCCCCATATCCCACATGGGTGAATTGTGGAAAGCCTTATGTGGATATATAGGCTCCAATTCTAGAACATAAGCACTTAGCGCTTATCCTTTTCTAAAGGATAACACATGTAGTGTGGGCAGGTGTTTCGTTGACCGATTCTGGACTTCGGTCGTTATAAATAGTATCAGAGCCTGGTTTGGTTTAAAGTATGTGGTTGAGTTCGTTAGTATGGGACGGGGGAACTTCTTTATACTAAGAGTCCATTCCTAAGTATCTAGCGCTTATCCTTTTCCAAAAGATAGCCCATGTAGTGTGGGCAGGTGTTTTGTTGACCGGTTCTGGACTTGTATCGTTATAGATGATATCAGAGCCGACCCGGGACCACGATGGTGTGGTATGGTGGGTATGTACATGCATCGTCTACTGGGACTGATCCTGAATTCGAGAGGCTACTTAGCCAAGGGCTAAGTAGTCTGATTAGAGAGGTTACTTGATCCGGGGAACCAAGTAATCCGATTGACCTCAACAGGGACATTGGGTACATAAGAAGGGGAGTTTGTAACACCCTCATACCTCACATGGGTGAATTGTGGGAAGCCTTATGTGGATATATAGACTCCAATTCCAGAACAAAAGCATTTAGCGCTTATTCTTATAAACCCATGTGGTGTGGGCAGGTGTTTCGTTGACCGGTTCTAGATTTGGGTCGTTACAAATGGTATCAGAGCTAGGTTTGGTTCAAAGTATGTGGTTGAGTCCGCTGGTATGGGACGGGGGAACTTCCTTATACTAAGAGTCCATTCCTAAGTTCCTAGTGCTTATCCTTTTCCAAAAGATAGCTTATATGATGTGGGCAGGTGTTCTGTTGACCGGTTCTTGACTTGGGTTGTTATAATATTCATACTTTTTATGAGTTTTATTAGATTTAAATCATTTATTCAAATAGACATACTTATGATGTTTTTGAAACTTTTAAATTCAAATTAAAATACTTCTTTGAGTTTACGAGTACAAAAAATTGATAAAATTTTATTCTTAAGTAAATGTCCCAAAAAATATATATAATTTAATTAAGGACATATTTATTAGAAAATTTTAACTTATTATGGCTATTTAATATTTTTTCCATTAAAAGTTATACTTAATATATAACTTTAAGTAAATGTACTGAAGCTAAAAAAAATCACCATGAAGGTTTTTCTTTTTTCTTTTTTAGAAAGTATACATGGGACATCTATTTTTTCTATATTTCCCTTTTAGATTCCTAGTGCTAATTATACCTCTAATAAATATCCAACACCAAATTAATCCGGGCCTCATTTACAAAATACCAAATAATTTAAGGGTATAAAAGTAAAAAAAAAATCTTGTCACTTTCATAACCTTTTTAATATTGACAAAGAACACCACATTGCATCAAATATAATGTTTATAATAAAATTAAAATTATTATAACTATTAAACAATTAGCAAGCACGTAGAATAAAGACCTTAATTTTTTACTCTCTTTGTGGGAAAATTAGTAGTTTCACACAATAAAAGCTTTATACATTTCAATATATGTCATAAGAATTTATTTATTCTTTTTAACATAGATAATAGTGTTAGGGTGAAAAATATTTATAACTAAGCAAGAAAAGCCTTAACTACATTCTTAATACATGTCAAATGATTCTTAACATATAAAACTAACTTATAAGAATAAAATCCAAGTATAAAGCATCAACCCAAAAAAGCTTGAACGTAACCATTAAGATAAAGATCTAATTAATTTAGTATTAAGTCAGACTAATCCAAATATGTTTTCCTGGCTTTTTTGTTTGAAATCAATATTATCTAAAAGTAATAATGTGTATATAATAATCCATTGCATAGCATTTTTATAGTGAAATTGAATTTTAATTATTGTTTAGGTTGAATAATTAAAAAATTCATAACAATTACTATAAAAATGTTATTCAATGAATTGTTATACATATATAGAATTAGTTTTCAAATGATATTTGTTTTAGACAAAAAAAAATACTGTAAAAATAAAAATAAATTATTTTAGATTAATCAACTTCAAACAACCATCTATTTTTTCCAAATGTATTATTTAAACCCCAAAACTTCAAGTTAGAGCATTTATGAATTCCTATAACTCTTTCTTTAATAAGTAGGCCAAGTTAATTACATAACTCTAATCTCGCTTAACAGTATGATGCCCCAATTCATATTGATGAAGTCAGGAGTTTAAATTCCTATGAGGCGTCCTAGTGTAAAAAGACTCTCACTAAAAATTTTATTTTTCTTTTTGTAAATAGAATTAAAAATTTAGTATATTATTATTATTATTTTTAATTTATAAATAACTGCTGATGAAATTTGTAAGTTTTAAGTATTACTATTATTATACTCTCTCCATCACAAGTTCTTTGTAACATTTAAGGTTCTTTACTTAAGTTTTCAATGTATGAAAAATAAACGGCATATTTGTTAAATTTAACTAAATATCTTATAACAGAAGGGTAAAAAAGTCATTCAATATCTTTTCACAATGCAAAAGTTTATTTAATTGTAAAAGAATTATTTTCTAGTTAACATTTCAAAATTATTAGATATTTTAAAATAATTTGAAAAAATTAATGTTACATATAAACAATTACTCTGAATTGATAGATTTTATCCAATTAGAGACTAATTAATATGGAATATTTTAAAAAATTTAGGACCAAAAGAGAATACTGATAGGTTAAAAATCAAATGGAAACATAAATTAAAGGTTATAAACTATCTACAAATTTACCCTATTCTTTATGTTCACAATTTTTTTTAACTTGATAAAATATAATACTATATATTTTATTTGAAATAAAAACTAAAGGTATATTTAACATAAGTTGTGCTTTTTTATATCTATGGTTTGTATTTTATTTTATTTTTTATTTTCTTGTTTATTGCTATTTTGTTTTTTAATAAATTTATTAAAAAAATTTAAATTTGAAATATATTACTAAATATTATTTATTTAATCAATAATTTTTTTAATATATCTTTAATATTTAAAATAATAGATCAATTTGTAATAATTATATACACTTTACTTATATAACCTTTTTTGTTTGAAATCAATATGATCTAAAATTAATACTATATATATAATAATCCATTGAATAAAATTTTTATAGTGTAATTGAATTTTAATTATTTTTTAGGCTGAATAATTAATAAATTCATACCAATTACTATAAAAATGTTATTATATAAATTATTATACATATATATAATCAGTTTTTAGATGATATTAGTTAGGATGAAAAATCCAAAAAAAATAAAAATAAGTTATTTTACCATTAAATTTTAGTATATTGTAACACCCCAAATTTTATAAATCTTAATTTTGAAAAATATCTTAATTTCCTAGAGTTATTAAGAAATTAATTAAAAATAATTTAAAAAATATGAGGTAAAACATTTTTTTAATCTATTTTCCAAATAATAAAAGTATTACACCAAAATCAAAGTAATTAAATGACAATCCCAGGAAAACTAACATATGAATAATGTGCCAATTTTAACAACCCATATATTTCTTTTAGAAATAAAATAACACAAAATAGAAATCCAGTCCTCGCCAGTTTTATTTTTTAGGGGTTACAGCGTACTCTCACTCAATTTACTCTACGTCCTAAACCTCATTAGTTGGTTCAATGTACTTTATCTCCTCATAGTACTCATCTAAAAAAAACATATTAGAGGGAATGGTGAGCACCACTTGCTTAGTAACGAAGAAGTATCAGGCCCATCACGCGTGTCCGAATATTCTCTCAACAAACAACAAATGAATAATAAACTTTAAGTTATAGTAATTTAATTAAAGAACAATTTCATGCAATATCATAGTAATAACATTAAAGTCCTACTTGCAAGGTTGAACTAATATGCATATGCATAATTCCTTTTACCAATTAAATCATATCTTATTGGTTAATCATTTAATCCAACACTTAAACGCCGTCATATGAACTTAGGGTGGTGAGTGTGTATATCACTGATTCTTGGGATAACTTTTACACAATGCCACTAAGGATGCCATCAAGTCATAGTTTATCGGTATACCTATGCCGAGGTAGAGACTCTCGTGATACCAGCGATAAGCATGGACCCCCGCCAGTGCACAAATTACATCTTTAAACTCCATATCAATATTGGATCATGATTATGGATGGTCCATCACCACCCTAACATGCCTTTCGTGTTTAAATTGTCTGTTTCGAACCTCTCTTCTAAATTCACAGCTCGTTAGGTCATACAGGTATGGTCCGCTGCCAACCTTACATGTATCGTGTTTTAGTTTTCTCCTTAAATCTTTTACTTAATACAATATCATGTATGACAAACATCAATCATATGTGACTACCAAGTGATGCATGACTGTAACTTATTTTATTTTTAAAACCTTTTTAGTAGTATGTCATGATTCTAGTCCATCCTATTTTCTTTTGTCTTGTTATCTTGATTTAGTTTTGCATGATAACATGACAATCAATGATATCTTTTTAAGTACATTTATCGGGAATTCTTTCCAAATTAGTCATTTAGTTTTTACACACATAATCCTTTATCTATCAGCTTATACTAATTTACTATGACCTTAGCATGCCACTGACGATTACTTTCGACCCCAACATGCTGCTAGCAAGCTTGTCGACCCTAAACATGGTGTTAGGGGTGTTTTTCTTAACTTTAAATATGGTACTAGTGGGTTTATTCAAGCAGTCTTAACATACTTTTAATTTAATTCTTGTTACAAACAGTCATAATATGATAATAACGCCAAATATAGATCATATATTATATTATTCCAACCATGCAACCAACCAACCAACCAACCAAAATTACATCAATGTAAGAGAACTAAAATACAGCTTGCACTTTCGTACTAAGAGGAGTAGGACAACATCTGAAAAACTGCTTACTAGAAGATAAAGAACCTAGAGAAGGGTTATTGATCACTGATTAAATTATTTTATTAAACCACAGAGCATGAAGTAAATAATTGATGCTAGGAAACTTAATCATCAATAATAAAAAAGAATGATGGAAATACAAAAGTATGTTTAATAGATATTAATCAATTAACAGTCTAACCATTAACTTAATTAAGTTAAAAATAAAAAATATATAAAAATGGACTAAAGGTGAATCACCAGAACCAAGCCAAAAGTAGGCAAATTGTAAGGATTAAAGTTTCATTTTAGAAAACAACAATAAAGAAAATCAATAAAAAAAGTTTGGATCAAGACAAAAAAAATGGAAAAACTTTACATATTAAGGATTTAAAAATTGACTTAATAAAGATAAAAATGGTTTAACTAAAAAATAAATAAATTATGGTCACCAATGTCTTACTTTAGAATATAGTACCTAAAACAACAGAAAAAAAAAAGAAGCTTGGGGACCATGAGAGCAAAGAGTACTCAAGTTAAATAGTTATAAAATTCGAGGACCAAAATATAACATGAACATAACTTAGAGCCTAAAATAGGAAAGATTAGAAAGTTAAGGATTGAACCCGTGTTTTAACGTAATGGAACACATAAAAACTGAGAAAATTGCAACGTAGGCCCTTAGAAAGGTAAGCACCTTGCAAAATGATGATCAAACTAAAAAGAGAGCAAATCACATAAAACAAAAAGGAGACAAAGAAAAAAAAAAGTGTGGCACTGTTCATGATCTCACTACAGATAAACAGTGAAAATCTCACCTCTTTTAGAATTTAGTTATAATTATAATTTTATGATGACACTCTTCCACATGGCAAAAGAATGTCATGGACCAATCTTGACTCATCAACTACACCATTCACTAGTATTCATAATAGGATTCCTTGACTGAAAAAGTCACTTATAAGTAATTTTATTTTTCTCAATCAATGTTATTTAAATATAATAATATATTTATCCAAGATTCAATTAAAGTTCATATTTTTTGAAAAAGTAACAAATTATTATGAATTTTTTTGTTACTAACTTAAAAAAATAAAAACTACTAAAGTATTTTTTGAAAAAAAAAATATTTGAAAAGTGATTTTTAAACTTCATACAGTGTAGAGCAGTTGAAAAAATAATCACTATAGATAAAAATAATCACTAATCATCATATATAAATAATTTCTCCTAACATATACCCTTAGCCTAAAACCTTTATAAATTTATAGATTGATCAAATCGTTTCATGTACGAAGTTTATGTCATATATATTCTTCTTTCGGAAAAAAAAAAAAAAGGTCCTCACTCCATTGAACGTCAAAGCTCATTATAGGCTTTTGCTTTAGAAGATTTGTGGTCACATGAAGGATTTCCCAGCTTAACTTTTATCGTGTGTTAGAAGGCTGTTATTGTTCAAGATTGTTTATTAGCAGACATGTAGTACTATATTATTTTCACAGTTCTTTTTATGTTTTCTCTTTTAAGTGATTTTTGTTCTATTCAATTCCTTTCTTGTAGCTTTTCTTTAAGATGGAGGGAACACAGAGGAATAGAATTAAAAATAATTATTTTTTGAATGCATTTTTGTCATTCGACATCGACAAAGAATTTTAAAAATAAAATTTAAATTATTTAGAGAAAATATTTTTTCCTTGCACGTAAAATAGCATATGATTACTAGGTTATTTAAAGTTTAGACTTAGTTAACGTTTCTATTTTTTCTCTATGAGGGAAAATTTTATTATTGTTCTTTCTTTGTGACTAAAAGTTGACTATTAGTGTTAAAAAAATTAGAGAAAAGCATTATTCTAAAGTTAAAAGGGCAGAGTATAATTTAGACCAAACTTAGGGTTAAGTGTAGTCCTTGATAAGTTACAAACACAGGGCGAGTTTATTTGAAAATTTATTAAAAAATTATTATTTTCATTATTTTTTGGGTAGAATTTATTCAGAGCTAATTAAATATATTTTTTTAAAATAGTTAATTTCTTGTGAGCTTTGCCTTAGCCATTTTGACATATAAGAAAAGTTAATAAAAAAAATACTTGCATTTCAAAAAAGAAAAATTAATTTTTTTTATTTTATTGAAGTGTAAGATTTTAATTTGTAAACAATGTAAATAAGTAATTAGTAGAAATAAATACTGTCAATACATTTTAAAAACTTCCAGCTAAATTGACCTTAATCATTTTATGAAAAGGGAAAATGCCTAAAGCATCAACTTTTCAATTGGTCGAAAAGTAAATGCATTTCCTCGAGAAGCTTTCGAGTAAATTACATTTATTCTTCATATTTCGTATATTTTTACATTTTTCTCTTATAATTTCAGAACTTACACTTTCTCCCTACTAAAAGGCAATGTTAAAAACTCTTTAAGTTTGTGCTTTTTTTTTTTTCTAGTAACTGTATATGATAGTAACTTTGTAAACTCAACTTGCTCAGTTGTTTGCTTGTTGTCGACTTATAGTTATATAATGGTTAAAATGCAAACCTTTAATTCCCGTTACACAAAAATTAATTTATAGAAAGAAAAATTGATAATATAAATGAATTTATTAACTATGAAAAAATTATGAAAAAGTTTGAATTTATTGAAAAATAGCAACCATCTAGTTCTAATTTTTTAAATTATAATTTAAACTATTTGATAATTGTCTTCACATTAACCTCTATATGTTCCATAATTTTTTTATTGTTAATGGGTCACTTAAATTATCAGCTATTTTCTTTCCATAAATTATGTTTTTGTGCCAATTTAGCCTTACTTAGCGTTAATGACAAACATGCAATGAATTCTAAAGGTTAGAACCAATATGCAATAATATTAATAAAGAGGATTAATTTTCAACTAAAGGTTTAGGACTAGTGCTACTTTTTTACTCGTTCTCTAATTGTGTGGAGAAAATATCCAGAAATTCTCTCATACACTCACTACATCTCCACCCTCTTTAACATTGTTAACTTGTCATCCATTTATAATAATTTGTCTAGACTTAAAATATATTCATTTGTTTTTAAGATATATTTGTCCAATTTTTATTTATATTTGTCTAATTATGAAATTTATTGATTATTTCTTTAATCCTGAGACATATTTGTCTAATTCTAATATATACTAATCTATTTGTGAATGTATTATTCGTTTGATTTTGAGGCCATTAACTTGACACTCATTCATTATAACTTGTGTACTTCTAAAATACATTTTCACTCTAATCCTAATTTCACTCTAATCCTAATATATAGTTTATTTAATTCTAATATATGCTTTCTAATTCTGAAATGAATTTTTTTAGATTTGTTTATTCTGAGATAATATGTCTAATTATGATTGTTTATTATACCATCGAATATATTGCAATCCTTTCTTTGAAATAAGATGTGCTGTTTCCAGTACTGGAATACGATTTTGAAAAATAAGAATCATGAGCATCATTTATCCTTCATACGTGCTTTCCTTATATCAAACTTAAGAAAATCATAAGAAATAATTCTAAATGAAAATTTCTCACTATATATTCAACAACGAAGAAGGAAATTTTAAAATGTGTATATTTTTGGGAATGGTAAATATTATTGAATGAATTTTTTTCTTTACAAAAGTATCTATGATTACATACTAATATACAATTGTTAGATAGTTTAGAATTAAGACTATTTAGAGCCAATTCATTTTAACTTAAGTCAACTTAATCCGAAATGACAAGTCAATTGAATTTTAAATGATTTTTTTTCTTATGTTTTTTTTTATCCAGAACTAATTTTAATTAAAATCCAACATTATATAGGTACAATAATCCATTGAAAATACAAGTTTTTGTAATCTTACTAAATTTATATGAATTTTTCTAGTTTTAGGCATTAAAAAAAGAAAATTTCATAAAAATTTAACAACATCATAAAAATTTACTTTCAAATGTATTATTGTATCTGTATAATATGAACTTTCAAATAAAATTAGTTTCAAACCAAAAAAATATAAATTTAAAATAAGTCAGTTAACTTAAGTTAAAATAAATTGGATTAATTGCATCTATATAAATTTACTTTTAAATGAATTATTGCAACTACATAATATTAAATTTTAAATGAAATTGGTTCCTAGTAAAAAAGATATAAAAAATAAATATAAGTCATTTTAGATTAAATTGACTTCAGTTAAAATAAATTGGCTCTTAAAGTTCCTTATTTTCTCTATGTGGGAAAATTGTATTCTTCTTTTTTTATTAACTAACACTTGAAAATTATTGCAACATCATAAAAATTTACTTTCAAATGTATTATTGCATCTGTATAATATGGACTTTCAAATAAAATTAGTTTCAAACCAAAAAAATATAAATTTAAAATAAGTCAGTTAACTTAAGTTAAAATAAATTGGATTAATTGCATCTATATAAATTTACTTTTAAATGAATTATTGCAACTACATAATATTAAATTTTAAATGAAATTGGTTCCTAGTAAAAAAGATATAAAAAATAAATATAAGTCATTTTAGATTAAATTGACTTCAGTTAAAATAAATTGGCTCTTAAAGTTCCTTATTTTCTCTATGTGGGAAAATTGTATTCTTCTTTTTTTATTAACTAACACTTGAAAATTATTGCAACATCATAAAAATTTACTTTCAAATGTATTATTGCATCTGTATAATATGGACTTTCAAATAAAATTAGTTTCAAACCAAAAAAATATAAATTTAAAATAAGTCAGTTAACTTAAGTTAAAATAAATTGGATTAATTGCATCTATATAAATTTACTTTTAAATGAATTATTGCAACTACATAATATTGAATTTTAAATGAAATTGGTTCCTAGTAAAAAAGATATAAAAAATAAATATAAGACATTTTAGATTAAATTGACTTCAGTTAAAATAAATTGGCTCTTAAAGTTCCTTATTTTCTCTATGTAGGAAAATTGTATTCTTCTTTTTTTATTAACTAACACTTGACAATTAGAGTTAGGAAAATAATAGAAAAGTGTAAATATTTCAATGTTGAGGCCAAAGTATAATTTTTATCTAACTTAAGGATGACTATATCCTTAATAAACTATGAATTTAAGGTGTTCATTCTTGTTTCTCAAAAACATAATTTTTTTTATTTTTTTTAATCTGTAACTTATGTCACTTAAAATTCTAACAATCAATTGAATAATTTTTTAAAAAGTAATTAAATTCATATGAATTTTTTCTTAGCTAGTCTATAATAAAAAAATTTAACAACTTTTTTTTGCTTTTTACCAAAACAAAAAAAAATTAAGAATACTTTTTAGGTTCGTAAACTGTAAAGTTTTTTTTAATACAATTCTGAGATAATAATCATTATATATAAAAACTAAAAACGCATTTGTTAAAATCTACAAGGACTTACTAGTCATTCTATATGTTAGGGGAAAACTGAAAATTGTCTGAAGCTGTCAAGCATCATTTTTTTTTTTTATAATCAAAAACACAAAAGGGGAATAACTAAAGGAGAAAGGAAGCAACAAGTTGGTGCACAACAAGGACTAGGCACAATAATCACTGAGTAGCGCTTGAAAGATTGTAGAAGATGCAATATTTGATTAACAATATCTTGAAGTGATAGATCAGATTATTGCCCACCCGATAAAATTTGCAAAACCTGTGAGCAATCCGTGAGTAAAGTGAGGAACTCAAGGCGATGATCAACTTCCATCTACAAAGTACCATGAATGGCCCAAAGTTCAGCTTTTAACATTGAGAGGCAATGATGAAGTAAAATGCCTTGACGAAGCAAGGGGCATTAATGCCTTGCCAACCCCAAGCTGTAGCACCCAAGCCAGTCAAACTACACCATGCCCGATCCGTGACTATGATAGTTGGGCAGTAATCAAGCGGCAAGTATTGGTTATTGCCCCATGTACCACATAGTATAAGAGGGGGATTATATATGTCCAACAGTAACTTTTGGTGCAAATCCTTAGATAAAGAGAACTGAGCAATAAAATCATCCCACTGTGTAATCAAAGACGGAACATGAAATGTTGCTTAATGGAAGACAAACCTGTTACTCCCAATCCAAATTGTCTAAAGGGTAACAACCTGGAATCTGAACCAGTCAGCCGGAAAATGCCACTTATGACTTAGAAGGGTAACAAGCCAACTTTCAGAAGAGGAAAATGATGTCGACATAAGAGGAGAACAAAAATTACCTCATAGCTCTCGAGATCTAGAACATCCATAAAACAAATGAAACATTATTTCTAGGGAGGCCTGACATAGGGAGTAGGTTGAGTAATCAACCCCCCATGATTTGCTAATGTGGCCATTGTAGGCAAGGTGTACAAGAGACACTTCCATAAGAAAATCTTGAACTTCCTAAGAATATTAGAAGTCCATAATTATTTCATGGCAGCCAAGAAATCAAAATGCAGAATGCCCTGGATGGATGAACTTGACAAATTTAAAAGAGAAGCCAATTTGTTTCTAAGCTCCAAATTATATGCCTGTTTAACAGAGAAACCACCCAAGGAGCTTCCAAGCCAAATCAAATTATCATAAAAGGTGCGGTTTGAATGAAGCTTAATATTAAGAATTAGCTAGATGACATGTGGGGGAAATAGATATTGAAGACGAGAAAGATCTTAATGTAGATAATTAGGGTGTAGGAGGTTAGGTGCCCACAAGTTGGGATCCTGTAAAATAGACCCTACAATAGATTTCAAAAAAGTAGGCAAGATCACTGGAATTCAGGGGTCCTCTCACACTCGAATATTAATGCCTCTACTCATAAACCATGGGGCATGGTTTTGAAGAAAGCCATACCAAATGAGGGATCTATTACCTTGAGGGGAAGCTATCCAAATAAAATGATTATGACAGTACTTTGTAGAAAGGATCTGATAGACTAGAGTCTTACTATCTCCCATAAAGATATGGCAAAAAGTCTTTGCAAGAAAAATTTGATTGAATAGATGGATATTTTTTATTCCAAGGCCTCCAAGGCTTTTCAGAAGTTGAAGAAGGCCCTGATGTCGTAGATAGAGGCTATCATTTTCTTAAGATCTGGACCACCAAAATCAAATAAATTGCCCGGACAAATCATTAGCCAATGTAACTGGAATTTTCAGTAAGGACCTGACATAAATTGGTATTAATGAGAGGGTGGAGTGTATAAAAGTAGGACGACCAACAGGATTCAATAAGGTCCATTCACAGTACGCTAAATGTTTATGGACCTTATCTACTAAAAACTAAAAGAAAGAATAATGAGATAAGTTTTTAGCAAAAAGAAAGTCTAAGTAGGTGGGAATTCCATCACTGACCAGAAAAGGTAGGACCTAAAGAATATCAGTTTTAACATAGTCCAAGACATTATGATTGAAAGACCATTCAGACTTATAATAATTGATATGTTACTTTGCTGCAATCTCAAAATCACAAAGATTTTGATAGAAAGCTTGGACAGCTTCAAGAGTTGGCTAAAGACAAACAAGACAGTCATCCACAAAGAAAAAGTGATTAATCTCTGGACCATACCTGCTAGCACAAAGACCTTTAATAGTCCCTAAAGATTGGAGCTTTTGAAGTCTGCTAGAAAAAGCCTTTGCACAAAGAATGAACAAATACGGGGAAGGTGGATCACCTTGGTAAAGTCTAGTTGAAAGAGAAAACCAATCCGCAGTATATCCATTAACTAGGACCGAATATGAAACAATTGAGACATATTGTATTATAGGGTGAACCCACTTTGCTGGGAATTGCACGGTACATAGGCCTTGCGAATATCCAATTTTAAGATTGCCTTAGAAGCCCGGGAACCTGCTGAAGAGAGAGTACGTAAGAGTGCATGTATAATTTCATGGCAATAATAATACTATCCTAGATATTTCTTCTCAGAACAAAGGCAGTTTGATAAAGAGAAACTAAAGTATGCAAAATTGGTTTCAGACGGTTTACCATTGCCTTCATAATAACCTTGTAAAATGTGTTGCATAAACTAATAGGCCTAAAATCATCAATAGTACCGGTGTTGGAGGGCTTAGGGATTAGGGTAATGAAAGTATGATTGATTTGTTTGAGCATATAAGCCCCATTAAGAAAAGATAAGGTAGCCTCAGTCACATCATTGTCTAATATGCCCCAGAATCATTTAAATACCACTAGTTGTAGTCCATCAGGGCCTGATGCTTTGAAGTTAGCCTGATTAAAAGCAGCTTTCTGGTTCTCTTTTCGAGTGAAAAGGGCAAGCAGGGATTCACATTGATCATGAGAGAGTGTTCTAGTGATATCTGCACAAAAAAATATCCTGATGGAGTGCCCGATCTTCAGGAAAAAGGTTGAAGCGGCCATTAAAAGCCAATCAGATATAAGTGCAAATTTCTTTCTTTCTAGAAAGCCATCTACGATCATCTGTTTGAAGAGCAGTGATGCGGGATTGAAGTCTTTTATTCCTTGTGGCCTGGTGGAAAATTGAGTATTTGAATCTCCTCAAGCAAGCCATTTAACCCTAGCCTTTTGGGCCATAAACTTTCTTCAACTGCCAAAAGAGTAACATGTTGCTTCCTCAATTCCTGAATTTGAGTTTAGAGATCATAACAATTCAGAAGTAGTTGAAGCTTATGTAGGCTTTCTTCCACTTCTCAAATTTAAGCTGCAATATGACCAATACACTCCGGCCACCGTCAACCTAAAAAAAATGTCTGAGAAACTTTTGATCAGTGAATTATATATATTCTTCATATTTAAAAATGTCAAGTTGCAAATTGGAAATAAAAACAAAACCAAAAAATCTGTGGAAGACTTAAGGGTGTGGAAAATAAAAAAAATAGAAAAAATGGGCTAATGATTTCTATTTTGCGATAATAAGAGATCATAAAAGAGCTTGCTAGGTTTTTTTCCTAAGTTTAACTTCTCTCCTTCATCTTTTAGGGGGAGCAAGGAGATAAATATAGATCTATATGCTACTGCCATCCCATCTAAAGATCCAAGAATATGATGGTAAGGTTTATTGTAGTTTAGAATTATTAGTGTACTTGAATTAAGAATTATTGATTTGATTTTACTTTCGAGTAATTTTGATGAATTTTCCATAAGTTTGAGAAGTGATCGGAGACTTGTGGATAATGTTTAGGCCCTTGTGATAGGAAAAGATGGAGCATGAATTGACCAATGAATTGATCAATAGGAAAAGATGGTGACTCTGTGTCTGTGTGAGTGAGAGAGAAAAGGAGAGAAGGAAAGGAGGAGGAGAAAAAGAAGGATAGAGAAGAAGATTAGATACGGGAGGAGAGAAACGAAAGAGAAACAAAAAAAAAAAAAAGGAAAGTTAGATGAGAGAGAGGCAGAAAAAGAGAAAGAAATATGGAAGAAGAGAGAGTTGCATGTTTTAATTATTGACATACGGGACAAAACCCTACTTCAGTCCCACATCTTCCATGGTTGTTTTAGAATCGTCTCCATTTTTTACTTTCTAACGGCTTAGGCCATATCAACAGTTATCCGCATTGGTAATTACCAACGGTTCAAGCCATTGAAAATTTACCAATGGTTTAACTGTTGGTAACCATCACCAATAGTCTAACACCTTGACAATTATCAATGATTTGACTATTAGTAAATTATTTGTTGGAAAATTGACAAATTTTAGTAGTGGAAGTTGGGTCGTCTTGTCTATGACAGGAAAATGGGATTATTTACAAGTTTACTTCTTGATCTTACTAGAAAGGTTCATGGAATTGTGAAGTAAAATTTTGACCATTGCAACAGACATATGCTAGGATAAGTCAATTTTTCTATGTTTTGAATTATTTTTTGATATGCTCTTTTATGGCTATTTGTAGGTGATTAGTGTTTAATTAATCTGGGAGCTGGGATCTTAGGATTTGGAGCAAGTGGCTATCACTTTTCTAAACTAATTTTTTTTATATTTTCTTTAATTGGCTAGAGTATTGAATTACTCCTAATCTCATTTCTTTGAAGTTAACTAGGAGATGTTCCCGTGCTTCGCAGCATGCATATAGTTGTTACTTGGTCACTAAGAAATGTGTTTGATAATTAGATTGGATACATTATATGCGTTCAACTCATCTACATTGATTATTTTAACATATTGCATGGTCTTCTCATGGATTACGTAGTGTCTATATACAAGGTTTTCTCATTTATTACATAGTCTGCATAAATAACTACATGACAGTTGCTTCATGCGTTGTTGTCCATGCATGGTTTACTTTCATCATTTGATTGTTGTTTTCCTCAGTTTATTCACTGTGTGCATGTATGTGTATATACATACACACATTTATATGTATGCATGTATGTTTGTGCATCCCAAATGAAGATTGGCATTCAATTCACATGATTAATTAGTTACTGAATACATAAGGTTTAAAATATATTTGAATTAGGTATAATCAAGCTAATTAGTATACCATCATTTTTTTAACTTCATTTTTATGGAAGGGCAATTTTCATTTTTTTCCTATATTTCTCCTTATTCTAACAAGCAAATATATACAGTAATTAAATTATCTTCTCCGCCGATGTAATGAATAAGTGTAAGGGTAACAAAGTCTGGAATTATTATGTTGATATAAGTAGAAGAAGGGGGGGGGGGAAGTTGCAGTTTATTTAAGATATATAAAGAGAATTAATGAGGCGAAGAGAAGTAGGAATTCTATGTGCAGGTTTGAGAACATGAGGCAGACACAATATGATGAAATTAAATGATACATGGCATGCACTCCATTTAATGTCTTTAAATATTTTCTGTCCGAAAAATACTGCCTTAAAACTATGCACCGAGGTGTATAAGCACCTACTTAATACCTTTAGGATTCCGTTAGTTTTAAGTATAAATGGTACTCCCTTCATCCCATATTCTTTGAAATATTTGATTTTTTTTGAATAATTTGACTTCAATTTATTCATATTATTGTTTGTCAGAAAATTTTTTTAAAAATATATTTAGAAAATATAGGTGTTTATTTATCATTTATATATAATTTTTTTTATTTATATACTAAAAGATTGAAAATAAAAAATCATAGATTAATTACTAAAAAGTGAATGTTTCAAAGAATTTGGGATAAAGAGAATAATTTTTACTTCTTAGGATCGTATTTAATTAGGATAATTATGAAATTTATTAACCTTATTCAAATTTTTAACTATGGGAAAGTTTTAAATTTGAATTCATTTGAAAAGATAATACTAATGAAAAAAATAAATAAAACATGATAAATATGGTAATTATTTAAAAACAAGTTTATTCATTTAGTTTTTCACATAATCAAATATATTCCGATGGTGGCATGCATTCAGATATTAGTTTCATATAATTGGCTGCAACTTTAATGCATAAAGAATTCAATTTCATTTTTGGAGAGTTTTTAATAGACTTTTTGAAGAATATTCAATTTCGTATAATAGAAACTCATAAAACCCAGAATCATAAAATAAAAATCAGAAGCATACAAATAAAACACAAAAACATACAAATAAAACTTAGAATCATACAAATAAAATTCAGAAACATACATAAATATATGTGTTTTGTTTACAAATCAGAATCATACAAATAAAGCTTAGAATCATATATATATATTAGTGTCTTTTACAAACTAGAATCGTACAAATAAAATCCAAAAACATACATATATATCTATGTTCTTTACAAACCAGAAGCATACATTAAGAGCAAATTCGTTTTAACTTAAGTCAATTAATTTATTTTCATTTTTAGATCTTTTTTGCTTGAAATTAATTTCATTTGAAAGTTAATATTATATAGACACAATAATCCATTTGAAAATAAATTTTTATAATGCCATTAATTTTTTATGAATTTTTCTTTTTTTAATACCTTAAACTAGAAAAATTCATAAAAATTTAGTAAGATTACAAAAATTGTATTTTCAATAGATTATTGTAACCACATAATATTGGCTTTTAATTAAAATTATTTTAAGGCAAAAAAGACGTAAGAATAAAAATAAGTTATTTCAAAGTCAATTAACTTAAATTAAAACGAATTGGCCATAAAACCCAAAAAAATACATAAACCATACACATATTTGTGTTATTTTCAAAAAATCAAGAATCATATGCACATTTTGTTTCTTTGTCAAATTGTCATCTAAACTACTGTTGTTTGTTGTTTTGCCTTCAAATGCTTTTCATTTCACCTTTGCACCATCATCTCTCTTTGAACGGTGAACAAATTGTGGAAATCTGGATGGATTTTGTGCCCTCATGACAGAATGCCGAAACAAATCTTGGTCTTCTTCACTTGAAATCCCCACCATCGTTACCCTTCACGATCACAAGGAAACCCACAAGTTGCAGAACAAATCGATCAAGTCAGGAGAAGTAATACTAGAAAAGAAAAACCCATGAAATGAATAAAGTAACAATTAATTAAGAAGATCTGTTAATTAGAAAACTATTGGGAGTGTTAGAAAGAAGCAGAGAGACAAAGGAGGGGGACAATTAGAAGCAAAGCAAAAAGCCCAAAAAAGAATACTGGTGGGAGAAAAAAAAATTACAGAAATTAAATGATAAGTACTAAATTTTATAATTTGTAAAAGGAAAACAAGTGATAATTATCAAAAAATTGTGAATTTATCCTAATTGATTTAAGTTTCCTTTTAAATCTAAAACTAACTGAACTCAAATATCATTTAGTAGATGCATAAGCACTTAGGTGCATTTTAGAATTTTCGGTTATATTGCATTTATGTTTATAGGAGTTCACCTATTATTAACGTAACAAATTTAATTATAATTGCCATTAATTAAGTTTCCTCGACACATTCAATCTAGAGGGTAGTAGCAGGGGTAAATTATATGATTAGATCCTAATATTTAATTATTATTTCATTTTTAACCCCAACCTCTAATTTGTATATTTTGACTCCTTAAGCTCGTTTAAATGTTTCATTTTAGACTTTTGGGTGATAGATGAAAAATGCAACGTCAGCATAGAATTGAAGGGAAAAATTTTAACTTTAACCCCTAAAATTTTTTTCCTTTAACAAAAGAATTCTAAAATATTGAAATCTAACAAAAAACTCCCTTGCTCATCTCCACCTCCTCTCAGCCTTCCTAGATTCAGACTTGCAGGAATCGAGAAATCACAATTCGAATGGTGCTTCGAATGAATTAATTGGTGCTTTGAACAAGTCAATGAATAAATTGGTGCTTTGAACAAACCAACTAATGCTTGAACGAATCAACAAATTAATTGATGCTTCGAACGATGGACCTCGAGATGGCGATAGAGGTCGTGGCGGAGTGGAGGCGCTTAGAATGGTGGCGATGGGCAGGCGCGGAGCAATGGCGCTTCAAACGGTGGCAACTGTTGAAATCGCAAATCACCGGATGAAATCAACGGCTGAAATCACAAATCGTAACGGTTGAAATCGCCGGGCTAGCACGATTCGGAGCGAGAGTGCAGATCTCCGATGGACGAACGACGATGACACTTCTTCGAATCAAACGATGGTGCTCTTCTAATGTCCATCCCTTCGTTTCAATTCTCCGACGAAATCATTGCCGAATCATCCCAGACGCCCCAACTTATCTTCCTCTCCGCTGCCATCATTTCCCATCGCCATCGTGATTAGGTTTCGGTGAGTCAGCACACTACCGTCACTCCATTCGTCCCCGACGGGTATAGATCACTGTCAAGTCACTTGGAGTCACTTCGATTCTCTCATCAAGGGAGTTTTGATTTCCTTCTATAGGCTGAGTCAAGGAACGAATGAGCTCGGACGAGTTGGGGAGGACGGTGGTGGCATTGATAATTAAGGTAGGTGTTGGACCTGTTCTTGGTGACCGCGGAGGAGGCGGTGGAGCGGAGGAGGGAGAAGCAGTTGTGGGAAAGGCTGAGATGAGAAATGGAGGTTTTTGTTAGATTTCAATATTTTAGGAATTCTTTGTTAAAGGGAAATGTTTTCAGGGATTAAAGTCAAACTTTCCCCCTGCAATTCTATGTTGATTTGGCATTTTCTGTTTAAACTAACGAGTTCCCCCACTTAAAGATCTAAAATGAAATGTTTAATTAAGGTTAGAGAAATAAAAAGTGCAAATTGAAAGTTGGGTTAAAACTGAAATAACAATTAAAGGTTAAAGTCTAATCGTGCAATTTGCCCGTAGTAGCAAGTATTCATTAATTGCGAATTTTGATACATGATAATTTAGTGGGTTGAATAATTTCTCCTCTTTGATTTACATATATATAAATGTTTAATATGAAAGCCCCACCTGTACGGGCAATTCTCGCATTAGCCCTGGCGGACGTACGCTAGGGATGAAATGCATAACGTCCGTATATTTTTTTTTAATTTATAAAAATTTAATTTTTTTAATTTCATATTTAATTAAAAAATAATTATAATTTTTTCTAAAAATATTTTTGTAAAAAATTTATTCTACCCTGATTAAATAATTCTTTTCTTTTTTGTTCTCTCCTCCCCTCTCTCTCCCATTTTCTCGTTTGTTTTTTTGTTTCACAAGTTAAGGAAAATGATGTTTTAATTAGAAATTGAAGCATAATTGATTTCATATTTTACGGTAATCATGATATTTTGAATTTAAAATTAATAAGAAGATAATCACACCATTTTAGTCTTAGACACTAGACTAATAAATTTATATATTAATATAACATAGTTAGAGACCAAGAAAGCAGTCATAGACACCAGAACAGTAGTCTTAGACATTAGAGTAATAAATTTATATACTAATATTACATAATTAGACACCATGAAAGCATTACTAGATATTAGTACAACAATTTTAGATATTAGAATAGTAGTACTAGATATTAAGATAGTAGCACTGTACACTACACTAACTAATTTATGCATCAATGTAACATAAGTATATATCAGCAAAGCGGTACTAGATATCAGAATAATAATTATAGACACCAGAACAAACAGTTTTAGATACTACGTCACTCAATATATGACACCAATTTCATATACACTGCGCACTAATTATAATGATACTAGCATTTTTATGTGAAAATGGAAATTTTTTTCTCTACAAAAATAATTAAAATTTTAAAAATTATTTATTCCATGATTATAGAAATTATCTAAATTGGCAACTCTCTCTCTTAATAATAACTGCCATATCTACCCCATAATTACATATGTTTATTTAAAATGATAACTTATTATATCTTAATAATAACTATTTAATACCGTTAATTTTATTGTTAATGGTATACGTACATTATGGTAAACATTGTCAGGTTTCTATCTGTACACAGCTGAACTTAGCAATCACTTTATATGATTGACCCAATAAATATCTTTAAAAAATCAAATTATCCCGAAGATTTCATGAACACAACTACGTCCATCGCAACGCAAACATCCACCACAATAATGGAATACTACTATAAATATAGGTTCCTGTTCCATAGGATTAACACCAATAAAGGGAGAAAACAAAAAGATTAAAAAAAAAAAACAGAAACAACCATTTTAATACGTGGGATATGATTGGCAAAAGCAAAAGGCCACGGACTTAAATGCATCTGCAGTACATGTAAGCAGGCGGCAGCACAATCATTCCATTGCTCACGTGTCCACATACGCATGGAAATACAAATTTAAACTGACAGAGAACAGGGTAGAGAACGCAACAACTGCAAAAACTGGAGGCCCGAACTCGATATTAACCCCAAAGCAAACACGTATCAAAGAACTGTACCCCTCTTCCGCTTTAATGTTTTATATAGATTTTTTATTTTAAAGCCTGTGTTAATTTTTTATTTTAAACCATGTTTGATTGATTCCATTTTCGAACTCCCTTTGAACTCCGGATTTTATTTTCTATTATTGTAAGGTTTATGCTACAAATGTTTCACGCTTAAATTTACCTAAAATAATTATGTACATTGTTCTTTCAAAAAATTATGTACATTGTTTTAAAAAATTAATTATGCATTTTATGTAAATTATGATAAGACCATTTTGGTCTCATTTTATCATTTATACTACTCCTACTCCAAAATATATATTAGTCATTTTTCAGTGTCTGCAAATTAAAATTATAAATGTTGTGACATGAATATATTATTTATTATTTTCGAAAATTTCTAATTATAAATAAAAAAATTACTTTCCAGTCCTTCTAAAAATTCAAGAACTATTGTACTAATTTTGGGTTAAAAAAACCATAAGTATTCCGAATAATACACATCTTAGAAGCAAATTTCAAGCAACTCGAAAGTTTCAATAAATTTAGTTCAGGTTTTCATGTTTCTTTTCTGCTACTTAATAGCACATTCACATATATAAGCTACTTAAAAGAGAATGTTAAAATTTAGAAGAAGTTATATAAAATATGTAAAGGTGATAAACATTTTAGGACACAAAAAATAGGAAAAGTGGCAAATATTTTAGGACAGTGGGTGTATGAATTTTATTTCTGTTTTATTAGATTTTTTCATTATGTTATTTATATTTATTTATTTATTTTTACATTTTAGTGGTTTGTTCAACGTTTCCTATAATTACAATAATAAATATTCATAAGTTTTATCTAATGGGAATGATGCAAGAATATGAAAAGTAGACAAAAACAGTGACCCACTTCATCGTGAGATAGGCTTTTCCTTTTCTTTTCCCCGTTAAAAATAAATGTGGCCACTGGTTCCATCATTGAGCTAAAAGAAGATGTTACAAATTTCTTACGTACCAGGATTACCTGAAAGAAAACAAAATAAAAGAACTTGCAGGAAAGCTAAAAGCATCATCATCGATGCTTCGGTTCTCATCTCATAAAAACTGAATTTGCAGGTAAGGTAAGGCGGAACCTAGCGTTGAAGCATGGGTAGCGAAAGCTCGGATCTGCGGCAGAGAAATATTGCAGGATGGAGGCAGAGCTTCCGTGAGCTCTGTTGTAGCAGCAGCAATACTAAACAAGCTGCTGAAGAGAGCATCAAGCAGCTGCAATCCGACGTCGATGGCCAGCAAAGCGAAGAGGCCCGACTACGGGGGACGCTGGCCAAGTGGCAGGCCTTGCTCGTTGACATCAAGAACGAGAGAGACGAACTGTCGGCAGAGCCGAAGAGGTGTTTTCAATGGAATCACAACAAGCGCCTGCACCAGCTTGAAGGGGAGATGGCTAGAGTATTAGAGTTGGTAAAAAGAAGTGAGCAAGAGATTTTAAGTGCCACTGTCAATGACCGGGAAAGCATAAAGGCCCAATTACGGGGGTGGCTGGCCGAGTTGCAGGCCCTGCTCGTAGACATCAAGAACGAGAAAGACGAACTGCCGGCGCGGCCGAAGAGGCGTTTTCAATGGAAGCACAACAAGCGCCTACACCAGCTTGAAGGGGAGATGGCTAGAGTATCAGAGAGGAAGGATATGTTATCAGATTTTATACAAAAACTTGAGCAGCTTTCAAGAGGGTATCCATCGGCAAGTGCCACTGTCAATAATACCCAATCAGATGGTCTAGAGTTGCCTGCTGATGGCGTTTTCTGTATATCCAAGTCTGTGAAACGAGCTGCTTGTCAGATGTTGGTGGCCCTAGAGGATCAAGAGGTGCACTTGATTGGATTGGTTGGTGTCCGAGGAGTTGGCAAGACGACATTGGCAAAACTGGTGGCACGGAAAGCTCAAAGATCTCGACTTTTTGATATGGTTTTGATGATTGATTCACATAGCAGGGAGCGGTTTGAGCCGGATGGGGACAAGATTTGGCATCAAATGGCTGCCTTTCTTGGGGTGGAAGATACTCCACAAAGCGCTACATCTAGATTAAATAAAAAATTGGAAGAAGGGAAGAAGATTTTGATCATCCTTGATGATGTTTGGTGGAGAAGGCCTAAACTTGAGGCTTTAGGAGGAATTCCATATGGCCAACGCTGCAAAATTCTTGTCATCACTTGTCTTCCCCAAGTCTGTGCCGGCGTCGGTTGTCACGCAACTATTCAACTCAATGCCCTTACCATACAGGAAGCAAGGAAATGGTACGGAGCCATAATTTGGAGAACTATGGTTCGGCTGTCACGAAGTATTCGTTGGCGCCTCCAAAGTGATGGTGCATGGGAGAAACTTGCGACTTGGGAAGATGAGATAGTTGAAGCATCTCAATGTTTGCCTTTCTCAGTTGTCACTATAGACGAGGAATTACAGAAGCCACGATTACTCAGAACCTCTGCCCAGGATTCAGTGAGATACTTCCAGGATTTAGTGAGATGCATTAACAAACATGTATTCAACTATCTCAAGCTCCATTATGATTACTTGAGCAACCAAGAAAGTAAGTCATTTTTCATACTGTGTTCCCACTTTCCTAAAGATTACTGCCCCACCTTTGAACAGCTGACAAGATATGCATATGGAGCCCTGCAAAAATCATTTCAGAGTACAGGTTCCATCCACGAAGCAAGGAGAAAAATACATGGCATAATCTCCGATCTCCAATCTTATTCGCTGTTGGAAGTTCACGAAGATCAGGTTGTCAAGATGCCTGACTTGTTTCGCAGGCTTGCTCATTGGAGAGCTGAACAAGATGGCCAGGAAATCCTGGCAGGATCTAATAGCAATGATTTTCTTGACATCTTTCCTTCGCTTTCCACAGCCTTTGTAAGCAATAAACAATTGAAGGATATTCTCGGTCATGATGCCTTGGAATGTACAAAGCTTGAAAACATGATTGCCTTCACCAAAGAAGAAGAAGAAGAAGAAAAAGGCAAGGATCCAACAACATATGTCACTTCAGTTTTCAAAGGGATGAATAGCCTCAAGGTTTTGTTCCTGTTGGATCGCTCCAATAACATATCTCAGAAGGATACAACACGAAAATGTTTATCACTAGAAGGACTTCAACATTTGACAGACCTTCGGACATTACAGTTGCAAGGTTACAAATTGAAGGACCTTCCTTCCTTGGGGAAGTTGAGTAATCTTGAGATTCTATGCTTCATTTCTTGCGACATTGATGAGCCACCAGATGTATTGGGCGAACTGTGTAGCCTAAAGTTGCTGGAGCTGTCTTATGTGAACCTTCCGGCATTGGTATCTCTTGATTGGATAGGACAACTTTCCAAACTTGAAGAGCTACATATGACTGATGTTAACATAAAGGTGCCTGATTCTTCCGTCCCGACGATAAAAAGCCTTGAACTGAATGGCGTGAATCAATTGGAGGTCCTCATACTCGAAAGCTGCTTCTTGGAATGCCTTGTGGATGCAACAAAATTGAAGGAAGTACAAGAACATATGGAAGGTTGTAGCATCGAGACAACAAACCAGATGAAACCAATCCTTGGATTCCCAAATCTAACCAACTTGGAGCTGCGGAACTTATATCGCATGTCTTGCCTGTGTAAGGGGGAAGCACATATAAGCCTTGAAAAGCTCAAGGTTATGGTTATAAACTGTTGTGAACTAGATGAATATCTGTTTCCCACCTATGTTGTTGAAGGCCTGAACGAACTAGAAATCCTCCACATATTTGATTGTGGCAAATTGAAGTCGATTTTCAAAGAAGACCCTGTTGTTAAGTCCCTGTGCTTGCCCAAGTTGATGGCCCTAAAGATAGAATCATGTTATAGACTGGAATATGTTTTCCCAGACTCCTCGGCCAAAGGTCTTCCACAGTTGAGAGAGCTTGAAATAAAGGGGTGCCATGATTTACGGCATGTCTTCATGTGTAATGGGGAGGCAAGTAACCTGCAAACTCATGCCTTTGTGCTCCCAGAGTTAAAGCGCTTGTGTTTTAACAATTTACCAGCTCTGAGGAGGATCGGAAAAGGAGCAGACATTTTAGAGGCACCTCTAGAAGAGTTAGACGTAACTTCATGTACTGAGCTAGAACCTTTCGTCATAGCCCTGAAGAAAGATGATCATGATCATCCAAGGTTAAAGGTATTTCTCATCATTCACTTTCCTTTTTGATATTTTCTTATATAGTCAGGTCCGTTGTTGTTCTAAATGTTTTGCAGGATTCGTTCAACATGAACTCAAATAAATTTTTTTTTTAACCTTTCTTTAATTCTTTTGTCCAGAGACTGGACTTAGAATTCTGTGGGAAACAGAACCTGGAAGAAGAAATTTACTCCGCTTTAAGAGAAAAGTCAGCAAGTTTGTCCCGTTTTATGGTGATAAGTTCTACTGAATTATTTGATCATGAAGGTGACCCTTATCTTTCAACCCTAAAGCATCTAAGACTGGGAGAAGGGCTTAAATTGACAGCTTTATGGAGGGGACATGGCCAGATCATCGGAATGCAAAATCTTGCTCACCTAGAACTCTACAGAGTCAATCTGAGATATGTCTTCACGCCGACAAGTGTTCGAAACATTCCCCAACTGAAGCATCTGAGAATAGATTCTTGTAATGAACTGGAGTACATAATTGAAGATGATCAACCTTACGGTTTAATAACAGCAGAAACTAGAACTCAATACCGTCCTACATACTTCCCTAACTTGGCTGAAATCAAAATCAAGAGTTGCAGGCAGTTAAAAAGTGTGTTCCCTTTCGGCCTTGTGCAGTTTCCAAAACTCAAGAGCTTCATAGTAGAATACTCAGATTCTTTAACACAGATATTCACAGATCAGGAAGAACATACGGGTGTCAAATATCATCAGAGTTCAGAATTGGAATTCCCAATGCTAAGAAAATTGTCACTTGTTAAACTACCATCTCTCATTTGTTTTGCCCCGGTGGGTTATCATTGCATTTTCCCTTCTTTGAGCTCTCTGACAATTAAAGGATGCCCCAAAAACAACACCAGAATCATGCGTGATGACCTGAGCGGATGTTTCTATGGGAAAACAGAGGTACCCTCCCAAATCATTTTCCATTCATTTCCTTCGGTAAAAATACATGTACTAGCTAGTTCTTAAGACATATATTCTGGTTCTTCTCTTATTATAGATTAGCTAATAAATCAATTAAGTTAGCGAAAAATTGTAAGTAATACAATATTCTTGATAGATGATACTATTGTCTTCCCAAAATATATACCACATCTCAGTGGAACTCAATGCATTTAGAAATAAATAAAAAAAAATTGTCAAAAAAGATATATAGTAGGTGTTGGTACATGAATTTTACTAGTATTTAACACTATTGCATTTAAATATCGCATGTAATCAAAGACAATATAGTAATTAGAATCATTTGACTATTAATACATCCATGGCAGATAAGAAGATGTTATGAAAGATAAAATTGAAGACTTAAAACATGGAGATAACTTTTCAAGTTTTAACCTTTATTGATCGGTTTCTTTATGTACACTAGGCAATGGCCCATTTGGCAGCATCTTCTTCAACCTCAGCGACGGACACAGCTCAACCATTAATTCCATTGCAATTCTCAGGGGAAGACTATGACATTTGGAGTGTAGAAATGGAGACATTTTTAAAGTCAAAAAATCTATGGAAGATCGTCGAAAAGCAAGTTTATATTTCCCCATCAGATGAAGACAAGAGAAGAGATGCCCAAGCTCTGTCCATTATTCAAAAATCACTAACGAAGAAAGAGTTGCATCAGATGATTGTTGGAGCAGACTCTGCAACAAACGCATGGGACATTTTGAGAGAAAAGTATCAAGGAGACAGACAGTACACTAAAGAGGTGCATGCCTCATTACTACTACATAGAATTAATTAAATGTTAACCTTTCTAGCTGTTTTCCTTACACCATTAATCAACCATTAGTTGACATTAGGAAAAAGACTACTTCACTTTTATATAAATAAAAAAAAATGATAATTTAAACTTTCAATAGTAACTAAGTAGATTGAATTAAAATGTATAATTATCATTATCATCATCATTATTATCATTATTATTACAATTATTATTATTATTTTCAAATCTCAAGATTAGTACACTTTGACAAAAGTTTAGGACCATATGTGTAATTGACCCATTAATCATTAACATCCCAATGTTTTTTTTTGTTCTATCGGGGTCCCAAATTGGACAAAGGCAAGCTCGCCTCTCATCCGCTACGTCAATGTTCTTGATCGGCTAGAGGAGCTATTTGTAGATGAATCAGATGGTAATGAATAGCTCAAAATGGTGAAGTTTTCGATTACTGGTATTTCTTAAAATCTCTTCCTACTTTGAGGGGGTCAAAAGGGAAAAAATGGTGATGTTCTTAGTTACCCGTTTTAAGTATGTTAAGATACTCCAAATTTAGGCACCATGGACTTGAACTCAGTTATTACTTTGCTTTATTATATTCTCTCTATAAAAAATTGCTTGGAAATTTCCTTATTTTTTGTAAATATTGAAAATGTTGTGCCACATAAACGATTTATATACTCTTGTTTTATTAAGATTACTTTTAACAAGTTCGCTAGTTACAACAACATATCATTCTAGTTATTTTAAGAAATAACTGCCTAATTTTGCTTAAGATATCTGTTTTGCACGAAATTCACAAGTCTCAATTTCTAAGTGTGTGCACAACATTACTTATAAGCCCTTGAGCTGATTCATCACTCCCTCATTTCTCTTAATTTTGTTGTCCACAGATGAACAGGAAAGGTAGACCAAACTAGCTAGCTAATGTACTAGTTGTTATAGGTGCCCTGCAGTGTAAGTTTGAAATTCAATGAGCTTTTGTTGCTATTTGATTATGTGTTAAGGGCAATGTTTAAAGAATACCTTTCATCTGCCTTTCAGGAAGTAACAATCAGCTGTGAAGAGTTAATAAGCCTTCCCAATGTAATAATCCTACAGAATGATGGAATTTCTGTAATGTTATTTCACTAAGAAAAGTTGTCTTACTACTAAACTTTGTTAATTAAACTTGTTTATGACAATCTACCATGTAATAATGCGGTAGCAGTTGTCCCTAAGGCTCAGGTGTTGGTTTTAGACTACATATGCTTTTGTGTTGAAATATTGCTCTAGCTATATATGTGTGTGTGTGTGTGGTTTATAACTTAATTTGTACTACTTTTCTCAAACCTCTCATCAATTACAATATATATCCTCAAGCCTTTGAAATAACTCTTTTTACTTAAACTGGCTGAGTCAAGAGCATTTATTAATGTTATTTAGGGAGGATTGAAATGTGAGCTTTTGTTATAGGTTGTGTGAAGCAACAAACTAATTAGGGAGAAGGGTAGATTGGATATGCAAGTCCTATTTTAAAGAGAATTTATATTGGATATGCAAGTCCAATTCTAAAGAGAATTTATCAGTTTTGAAGCCTTTTCTAGATTCCACAAAATTCCTAGTATCCGATTACTACTAGCTTCATGTTCAGTGAGAAAGATATAGTTTTTAAAAACAGGGTTTTAATTCATATGAAATTTCAACCGATAACTACTAATATATAGTATAAAATAATCGCTAAAAACTTATCAGCACGTTCCTCCAAATACAACCTAAAATTAGTAAATCCCACAGTAATAGAGCTCAGAATCTAGACAAAATTTCAGGTGATTAACTAGTGAACTGCAGAACATGGAATGATTGGCAATATATAGATAGAGCCAAATTGAAGGTGGGTTGTTATCTATGAGACAAGATCAGTGGGAGGATGTAGGTTTGTCCTGCAGAACTTGCATCGATCATTGTTACTAAGCACAAAAGAGACACAATAAGGTAAAATGGGCAAATAAACCACTGATCTTTTTGCCTCAGTGTATATCACCCACCGTTATTTTTTTACAGTTAAATCGCCAACTAAAGTTCGCGATTGAGCTAATATTAGCCACTGACGTAACGTCTGTCTAGCTGTATGATGATGTGGCAAATTTTGATGATGTGGCGACATATGTGGCCATATATGTGGCAAGCTTGTGTACAAGAAAAAAGGAAAAGCTTTTAATTTTACTCCCAAAATTTTATCTAATAATACAAATATCCTCCAAAGTTTATTCCCAAATGACAATCTCGACAGAATTAGACACCATCAGCGGCAACCCCTCCGACAGCGAACTACTAGAGAAGTTGTACCTAAATGACAGACTTTGCCCAAACCATTGAACATATCGTTGACAATGACTAGATTCGAGATCAAAAGATCCTCATCATCATCCTCGCTTTCCACATCCATTGTCTCCTCCTCCGCGACCATTTCCTCCGTTTCTTCATTCACTCGGCTATCCTTAACCTCCGTGTATTGCACCGACGCCTCTCCAGTTGCTACCGTGGAGCTAGTAGCGGACGCAGGGAAGAGTAGGAACCCTCCATGGTTTCCGCTACCAAACTCGGACCGGGTGAGGTCGTACGCTATCGACGGTGTCAAAGGAGATTACTTCGATTATAGAGGGAGAAGTAGGGAAAGGTCCAGAATGTAGAGGCGACCATTGCCAAGAATGTCGAAGTTCTAGGCGGTGGCGATGACGAGACGGGACTAGTAGAAAGGGGATGGTTTTTTAGGCATAATTTCTAGTTTAGGGGCCTATGTGCATGAATTAAATAGTTTGAGAATAGATATTGTAATTTACCTAGAAGAATAATAATTATGTGGCATTAACAAAATGGAATATTCCCTCCGTAAAGTTGCATAAGTAGCTAATTTGCCCAATTTTCAAAACAGTAGTTATTAGATTTTACCCGATCGCAAACTTTAGTAGGCGATTTAACTGTAAAAAAAATAATGATGGGTGATATACGCTGAGGCGAAAAAATCAATGATTTATTTGCTCTTTTTGCAATAATCGACTATTTTGGAGTTTGGGCCATAATCAATAGGCCAAAGTTATACTAGAAGCCCTTAAACTTTCCCAACTCATACGAGTTGGTCTTCCAATTTTAACTCGGTCCACGAAAGCCCTTCAACTTTGCAACTTTGTACATTTTAGTCCAACTCATTGATTTAACTTCTTTTTTTAACGACTTAAATACATCAAGAGCCATCAAACTTTGACAACTCATATAAGTTGGTCATCAAATTGGAACTTGGATTGCACTAGGCTTTAAATTTTACAATAAATAATAAAGATCATTAAAATTAATGAAAATTCATTATAAATTAGTTAAAATTTATTTTTTAGGTTGAGTAAAAAAAAATTATTAAAATTAATTAATTAATAAAAAATATTTTTCATGTGCTTATAAGGTAAATATAGACTTAGCTATAAAATGATATTGGTCCTAGATAAAAAATAAAAATAAAAACAAAAAAAAATGTATTATCTATAATGAGAAAATAACACAATACAAAAAATATGGAACAAAAATTTGTGACAAAGTTTGACCAATAACCAACTTTTATTCCATCCACATAATGATATACCTAGAAAAAAGCAAATGACCACCTATAGTATAAAATGTATTTTTTTTATTTGTACTTCTATTTAATTTTACTTTGCTTTAATTTATAATAATATCCAGAGATTCTCAGATCCACCCACTACATCTCTACCCTCTTTAACACTATTGACTTGTAATTCATTTATAATAATTTATCTTTTTCTAAAATATATTTATTTTATTTTTAATATATATTTATCCAAGTCTAATTTATATTTGTCTAATTATTAAATGTATTAATTATTTCTGTAATTCTGAGATATATTTGTCTAATTTTAATATATATTTATCTATTTTTGAAATGTATTATTTTTTTTATTTTGAGAGTGTTAACTTAACACTCTTTCATTATAACTTGTCTACTTCTAAAATACATTTTTACCCTAATCGTAATATATAGTTTATTTAATTCTAATATATACTTTTATAATTCTGAAATGAATTCGTTTGATTTATTTATAATATATACCTGAATAATTTTTTTAAAAAATAATTAAATTCTAATGAATTTTGTTTCTTAGGTAGTCTATGGTAAGAAAACTTAATAATTTTTTTTTACTTTTTACCAAAACAAAAATTAAGAATACTTTTTAGATTTCTTGACCTGTAGAGGTTTTTTTAACACAATTCTGAGATGATATATAATCATTATACATAAAAATTAAACACGCATTAGTTAAAACCTACAAAGACTTACTAGTAATTCCATCCGTTAAAGGAAAAGGGAAAAATGTCTCAAGCATCATCTGTTTTTTTTTTGGCCGGAACAGTATATGCTTTCCCTCCTGCCACAGTCAACCTAGAAAATTAATTTCCAAGAAGCTTTTGATCAGTGTGTGTGTGTGTGTATTCTTTATATTTAAAAATGTCAAGTTACAAATTAAAAAGAAAAAGAAAACAAAACGGAAAAGGTAGTTTTTAAATTATAGACTTATATCTAATTCGACATACTAATCTATCTATAATTCTCCTATATATAACCTATAATCTAGTAAATAAATTAACTAATTTACTCTTGGACTAAAACTCACCCTTACCCTTGAAACCCTACTTCTGTCACCGCTTTTGCCACTATTGTGCTTGCCTCCTTCTTTGATGAACCGTAACCACCTCCGGATATTGCAATCATCATCCGCTTTCAGATCTCGCAGTCGCTTGCCTCCAAATCTCCTCGTCACTTGCTGCCCCTTGCCTCTGGATCTCATTACTAATTGCATCCGGATCTCTCACCGTTGATCACCTCCAGATCTTGGTGTAGTTGCTTACTGGATCGCATCGATCATTACCTGCAGGTTGTGTCTTTATTGCTTCCAAACCACAAAAGAGTCTGCAATAAAATGTAAATGTGCATAATATAATATGTGGAAGTATCTGTAAAGTAATATAAAAATAATTTATTATCATATGAAATTAAAAATGTCTAAAGCTATATCAATAAGTATTTAATTGAATATTAAAAAATGTCTAAATAAATATGTAAAAATTTGTGAATAAAAAAAACGATAGAATCAACTTATGAACAATTTGTTATTTTCAAAAAATAACTGTTTGCAAAAATAAAAAAATGTCTGAACCAATAATGAAAAATTGTCTAATTGAATATTGAAAAATGGCTAAAGAAACATGTAAAAGTGTCTGATTAAATAACTTATGAAAAAATAAGTGTTCAACTAAATGTGTAAAAGTGTTCAAATAAAAAAGTAAAAGTGTCTAAATAATTAAAGAAGTGTTCAAATAAAGGTATATGGTTCAATAAATAAACAAATGTCTAAATAAAAATTTAAAAATGTCTAAAGTGCAATACAAAAGTGTCTAAAGAATAACTAACAAAAAATATTTTTCTTTTAGAAAACAAATCAGTCTTTGCCGATCTCTCATCTGCCTTTTTTCCCTTTCATCTATCATCTCTTCCATGCCACCCTCCACAGCCGCAACCCTCCCTCTACAGCCCCCTGCCCTGCAGCCCGCCCTTCCTTCATACCCGTCCGCCTCACCCTTCTACCTCCTCAGCCTTCTCTTATCGCTCGCCTTGTGGCTCGTCTCGTTGTCATCACATTCCTCCCTTCAGATCTCGTTGTCTCGTCTTGAATCACACCACCTAGTTTCGAATCGGGCTGTCTCGCCTCGGATCAAAGTCACCTCACCTCAGATCGCTGATTCTTGTCACGAATCGTCCACTTAAATCTCCATCCTCTGCCTCCTCCAGTCGCCATCCTGGCTTTGCCTCCTCCGATCGCCATTCCAGGATTCATCTAGCTCTGGTTGCCACTCCAGCTTCGTCTCTATTTAATGGGAGTCAGATTTGTGGTAGTTCTTAGTAAAGGAGGAGGTGGTTGTGGTGGTAGTGTCATCTTCAAGGGGTGGTTGTTGGTGCTCCATTTCCTCTGGGAATCGTACCCCATAGGGTTTAGAGTATCCTCTTGTGAGAAATTTTTTACAATAATAAGAGGTAAAAATGTAAAATTAATGTTATGTCTAATTAGATATATATGCATTATATGCATTGTACACAAAAGGGGCTAGTGATTTCTATTTTGCTATAAGAAGAGATCACAAACGAGCTTGCAAGATTTTGTTTTAACTTCTCCCCGTCATCACTTAGGGGCAGCAAGGAGTTGGATATATACGGCTCCCATCTCCAGAACCAAGAATATCAAGGTAAGGTTATTGTAGTTCAGAATTATTAGTGTACTTGAATTCAGAATTATTGATTTGAATATACTTTCGAGTAATTTTGATGAATTTTTCATAAGTTTGAGAAGTGACCAGAGATTTGTGGATGATAGAGGTGATTTTCTATCAAATTTGACAACAACGTTTATCACATTTCTTGAGACCTTTTCTGACATTTTTAATGGCTCTTCAACATCTTTTTGGCCCCCAAATTATTATAAAAATATGGAGAAACACTTTGGGAAGTACTTTTGGCTATTAGAAGTAAGAATCCACCATCTAGATCAAACCAAGTGTGCTTAATTTGAGATTTGTCAAGAGAGATGGTGCTTTCTCTTGTATATCTAGCCAGAGTGCTATTATTTGAGCTTGTAACATTGTAAACATTATTTGGTAAGATTGAGTTAGTGAGATTTCTAGTTAGTCTCTAGGAAAACTAGTGAGGTAAAAGGTGTTGGTAAGGTTTTTAGTTAGCCTCTAGAAAAACCAGTGAGTGTTGGTGATAGAGGAAGCTACCAAAAGAGTGTGTGCTATTGTGTATTCTTGATATTCAAAATGGAAAGGAAAACTCTCAAATGATGAACTTGAGGAGAGGAATAGGGTTTCAAGATGAGAGACCAAACCTCTAAAAAAATTCTTGTGTGTAAACTTCTTTCCTTCTACTTGCTTGATCATCGATTGGTGATTTATCTTTCTTCATTGGTTGAAGTTGTTTATTTTCAAAAACCATTCAAAGTAAGCTTTCAAAGAAAAATTTAGGACCATTGTGGTAGTTATTTTCTGATTAACATAGGTTTATTTGAGCCCCTTAAATTGCATTTTGATTTAAGTGTTTAAAAACTCATTTTTGGTAATTTTTGTCATTTAACCAATTCACCCCCCTCTTGGTTGCACTTGGGATAACAATTGGTATCAGACCTAATGGCTGTGTTTTGAAAAAATCTAGCGATTTTTAAAGCTCAAGATCCATGGCAACCACTAGTATGCATCTTGAGGGGCAAAACTCATCTAAGCCACCTTTGTTTGACTTTACAAACTTTAATTGATGAAAAACTAGAATGGGGGTTCATATCTAAGTAATGGATCATATGCTTTGGAGGATCATTAAGGATGTCCCTAGAATTCATACAAAAATGGTTAATGGGAACCAAGTGCCAAAAGATCGAATGGAATATGAACCGGAGGATGATCTCAAATGAACTATGAATGAAAGGCCAATGAATATTATTTATTGTGCATTAACCCCTAATGTATTTAATTTAGTTTCTTCTCGTGGAAATGCTAGAGATATATGGAATAAGCTATTAGTGACTTATAAGGGAACCACACAACTAAAAGATAGTAAGATGCATATGCTTGTGAGGGCATATGAGTTATTTACCATGGAGCCAAAGAAAACATCCAAGAAATGTTTATAAGGTTTAATGAGATCTTCACACCTCTCAAGTTGCTTGGGAAAGAATATACAAATGAGAAGTTGGTGAGGAAAATCTTGTGAAGCTTACCTCCATCATAAAAGAGCATAGCTAAAGCCATTAATAAAAGAGGAAGCACCAAAATCATGTATGTGGATGAGCTATTTGGAAAGTTTTTGACTTATGAGATGAATGAGCAAGTTGAGGAAAGATTTATCCAGAAGAATAAGTCAATGGCTTTGAAGAATCAAGAGGACCTTACATCTTCAAGTGAAAATGAAGATATTAGTGTAGCCCTTTTAGCAAGGAAGTTTAGTAAGATGTTCAAGATATCAAGAAACAAGAAGTTCAAAAAGGATAAGTATAAAAAGAGCAATGGAGAATATTCCAAGAAGAAAGATGAAGTTATTTACTACAACTATAAGGAGCTCAGATATCTTTAATTTGATTGTCCATTGAATAAGAAAAATAAGCACAAGAAGAAAAATAAAGAAAGTAGGAAGAAAATAGTAAAGTTATGAGAACATGGAGTGATAGTGGCCAATCCTCAAGTAAGAGTTCAACTTCAAGTGATTCAAGTGAGGATATCAACTTATACTTAATGATAAATGGAGATGAAGCCTTTTCTACAAATCAAAATCACTTGTACATATGCCTTATGGAAAAAAAAAAGAAGATAAGGAAATGAGCTATTCAAGTGACTTATCTAGTTCATACATATTCATAGTTAGTGAATATTTAGAATTACAAAATACTTTCAATGCCCTTTATAAGGATTCCCAAAAACTTGCTAAACATATGGTGAATTGAAAAACTTAAATGCTTTCTTGACTAAAAAAAAAGATGAACTAAAAAAAAGAGAACCTTGATCAGATTCAATCTTTGTCTAAATTTGTTAAAGGTAAAGAAAACCTTTATTTGTAGCTTAATGCTAAAAAAGGTGTTATGACGCAAGTATAAACTATGATCCTTTACTTAAGGAAAAGAAATTTGGAAATTGGTTTATTGGTGCATCTTCACCATCCATGAGTAGTTCATTTGTAACATGTTATACTTTTAGTAGAAAAGGTCATTATTTATATAAATGTACGTTCAAAAGAGGAAAAGTTCCTATTGGCTACAAATTAATATAAGTTCCTAAAGGAACTAAAACTGTTGGAACTAACCTTCATAGAGCTAAAGAAAATTCGGTATCGAAAATCAAAGTTTGAGATTTATTGTAGGATGTTAGAGCATAGAACAAAAAAAATGGAGGCCTATATATGAAGCTATGATCATAAGGAAATTTGAGACTTGATGTATAATGACATATGCTTGAAATTAAAACTCAAAAGTGATAACATTGTTGAGTTTTCTATGGTTATTTATGATTATTGATTTGAGTTACTTATATGTGATATATTGATTTCTTGTTATATATCTGTTGCTCAATGCTCTTAGAAGATATATGATATGCTTGTTATTACCATGATTATTATGAATTTGTTCCAATATTTTGATGACTTGATCTTCCACAGTTAATAAATTGTGACAAATCCGAGCTCAAGTGACTTAGCTCTTAGGTTCTTTGTTTAGAAAGCCTACAATCATGTTTCTTAAATTCAATACATGCTTTATATCTTTATTTTGTAGCAAAATTTGATGAATTTGCAGTAAACAGCTTGGTGAGAAAAATTCAGCAAGTTTTAAGCTAACTTTGGGAGTTGAGTAACTAAATTTTGATTTAAAGCTTAATTTTCTATTTTAAGACCTCAAGCAAGTTTCTTTTGACAAAAGAAATGTCTTTGTGTCATTGGTTCTTCAATGGAAAAGCTGAATTTAACATAGCCACTTCAACCAGAATTTTTAGCATTGTTTTACTGCAAGTTTTCTAGAGCTTAAATTGTGAGTGATCCTTTGCTTAAATTCTGTGTTTAAAGGATTTTATGGGCTTTGTAAGTCACATTTGATGCATGAAACATGTCTACAATGTTTGGTTTAAGAAAATTATTGTTTACTCAAATTTCAGACTCAATCTCCTTTCAATTTACTGCATAATTTTTTGATGCAAAGTGTATTGTTTTGAAGCATTCCCTCTAGTCTAACCAAGCTAGTTTTTGTCTTGGACTTTTGCTTCATGTTTACCTTAGTTTAACTTCTAAAATGCATGTTTTAGTTGGTTTAAAATGGATAAGATTGGATTGGTTTTGGAATTGAAAGTTAAGCAGTAACTTTCTAAGAAATTGTGATCTTGACTTTTGGGTTGAGTTTTTGCAGTAGTTCTCCTTTTGGTTTAAGACTTCACAATCAAGCTTCTTATTGAACTTGAGATTTTTTTGCAAAATTTGGTGATTTACTTCTTCTTATAACTTAAATTTTGTGGTTAAATATGAATTTGAAAGTCTCTTTAATATAAAACTTGTACAATTGTTTTCAAAAGGCTATTTTCATTTCTTTCTCTTATCTATTTGGTTTTTACACACTTAACTGCACTTTGCCTCAAGTTTAGCAAACTACGGGTACTACACTAGCCTAAAACTAGTGTGTTGGTATGGTTTCTAATTAGCTTTTAGAAAAACTAGTTAGTGTTGGTAGTAGAGAGAGCCATTAAAGAAGTGTGTGCTCTTGTGCATTCTTGATATTTATATTGGAGAAGAAAACTCTCAAGTGGTGAACTTGAGAAGATGAGTAGGTTTTCAAGAGGAGAGACCAAACCTCTATAAAAATCATTGTGTGCAAGCTTTTCTTATTCTACTTGCTTGATCATTGCTTAGTGATTTGTCTTCCTTCATTGGTTGAAGCTGTTTGTTTTCGAAAGCCCTTCAAAGCAAGCTTTCAAAGAAAAATTTAGGATCATTGTAGTAATCATTTTCTAATTAAAATAGGTTTATTTGAGCTTCTTAAACTGCATTTTGGTTTAAGAGTTTAAATACCCCATTTTTGGTGATTTTTTGAATTCAACTAATCACTCATCCTCTTGGTTGCACTTGGGACATCATCTTTAATTCCCATTACATAGAAATTGATTTATAGAGAGAAAAATGGATAATATAAATGAATTCATTAACTATAAAAAAATTATGGAATAGTTAAAATTTATTAAAAAAATAATAATCATCTAATGTAAAATTTTTAAATTCAAATTTAGACTATTTGATAATTATCTTCACATTAATTATATATGTGCCATGATTTTTTGATGGTTAATGGATCACTTAAATTATCAATTGATTTCTCTTAATGAATTATGTTTTTATGCCAATTTAGTCTTACTTAGCCAATGACAAATCTACAATGAATTCTAAAGGTTTAGCAATATACAATAATATTAATATTGAAGATTAATTTAAAATGAGAATTAAAGGTTTAGGACTACTACTACTACTTTTTTATTCATTGTTTAATTGTGTGAAGAAAATATCCAGAGATTCTCACATCCACCCTCTTTAACACTTTTAACTTGTTATCCATTTATAATAATTTATCTAGATTTAAAATATATTCATTTGATTTTAAGATATGTTTGTCCAATTCTGATTTATATTTTTCTAGTTATGAAAATTATTGATTATTTCTTTAATTGTGAGATATATTTATCTAATTCTAATATATACTTATCTATTTATAAAATGAAGTATTCTTTTAATTTTGAGATCATTAACTTGACTCTCATTCATTAAAACTTGTCTGCTTCTAAAATACATTTTCACTCTAATCCTAATATATACTTTATTTAATTCTAATAAATGCTTTTCTAATTTTGAAATAAATTCATTTAGATTTTTTTATTCTGAGATAATGTCTAATTATGATGTTCAACAATTTCCACGGAAGAAAGTAAATTATTTGGCGGATAACCTAAGATAAACTGGGTTTTGGGGGGTCGATCTAATATTGGAAGGCACAATTCATATTAGCATTAGTATTTAGTGTTAAAATTTTACAAAAAACTATTCAATGATAATTTTTAGTCTCGTTTGGTATTAGTATTAGCAATTAATATTAGAGTTTTGAAAAAGTTATTAAAAAATAAATTTTAGCTTTTAACTTTAGCATTTTCATCTCTACCGGTAAATAAATTATCCAAAACTCTAACTGTAATAATCAAAGATATTCTCAAACTGAGTAGCTTTGATTTACAACATTTTTATATCAACTATTAAATAAATTATTTAAAACTTTAATGCTTATTGTAAACTGTAATGCTTCTCACAGGTCATTCCTTCCTTAGTTTATGTGTTTTGGGTGATAACAAGTAAGGAATATGAGATTTTAAAAAAGGAAAAGTATAGTCATCCTTTACCTTGGAATGACTTTCAGGTGAGGCAATCTTTGAATGAATCTCCTACCTTCTATCAGCTGCCCATAATAGTCCACAATGTCGCCTCCGTGATTATGGAAAATCACACAATTGGATGAAAAAGATCATTTTCTGGGGGTTGCCTTACTAGGGACAAATTTAACCCGTAGCAATTTTGATGTGATGCACATTGAGAAGAAAGTCTTTGACAATATCTAGAATACTGTTATAGATGTTAAAAACAAAATGAAAGACCATATTAAGACCTGAAAAGACCTTGAGATTCATTGTACTAGACCATAACTAAACAAGATTCCTTTGGGTAATGGTCATTCCTTCAAACAAAAGGCCAGGTATATTTTCAATGCACAATAATGTCAAGATGTTCTAGCCTGGGTGAAATCCCTAAGACTTCCAGATGGATATGTCTTAAATCTTGGCAGATGTGTTTCTATTTCTGGTAGTAGTATGTATGGCATAAAAAGTCATTACTGTCATGTCATGATGCAATGGCTACTCCTCATTGCTCTTCAGGGGCTTCCCGAGAATATTAAGAAACCATTGATAGAATTAAGCCAATTCTTCAGAGATTTATGCTCTCTTGAGTTGGATTGTAATCACTTAACAGAGTTGGAAGCCAATATCCCACTTATCATTTGTAAGTTAGAGAGAATATTTTCATCAATACTAAAAGTTTTTTCCTTAACCCTAGCAATCCAAACTTTCTCACAATAACAAAATGAGTCAAAACCCTATGTTTTACCACATACCATTACTAAGCCTTTTTTTTTTTACCTTCCACACTATCGCTAAGAAACCTCAACTATCGCTGTTATCGATCTTTTATCCTAGAATTGTAGTATACCTAGATTTAGTTCCACTTACATCAATCAAACTCTTTTTTTATCAAGGTTTGTTCTAAAAAGCATTCACAAGAACATTGCTGAAATATGTGGAAGAGTAGAGATACGGCTAGTGGCAGAAACGGTGGAGGGTGACAAAGGTATAAGGGCTTGCTTGAGCAAAGATGATTGTGGCAACGTCGGGTTTTCGGGAGTCGCCACCAATCAGTTTTCTTAGGTCGATTGGTCACCTTAAAATTGGTCTGCGAGAGTTCGGGGATCGGGAGTACGGTTACGTTAAAACAACTTTGTTAAAACGCCCAAAAATTGGCACCTTAGTTGATTTTAATTTTGTTTTGCTTTGCTTTTAAATAATTCTCAGTTAATTTTCAAAATTAGAAATTTTAACTGGATTAGTCGAAATGTGGATTTTTAAATTAATTAATTTGTATGAAATTTTATACTTCCGAACCATGGACTCTGCCGAGTCATTTGGACACGGAAGATTTTTTATTCCGAACCATGGACTCTGCCGAGTCATTTGGACACAGAATTTGGTGAACTTTTAAATAATTTAATCCATATTGTAAATATGGATTTTTATCTTTTTTTTTATTTAATTTATTTAATTAAAAGGGTGATATTTTTTTTAAACCGCAGATCCTGACGGATCATCCGGATATGTAAGTTGATTTAATTTATAGTTAATTATTTAATTCTTATTTTTATGGAATTAATTATTAGTTTAATTACTAATTTCGTAATTCTTTTTGTTATAGAATTTTTAGATTCATTAATAATCTAAAAATTTTTATTTTCTATATTTTTCTTTCTTTTCTTTCTTTTCTTTCTTATCTTTCTTATCTTATCTTATCTTTCTTATCTTTATTATCTTTTTCTTATCTTTCTTTTCTTATCTTTCTTTTCTTTTTCTTTTTATCTTGTTTAATGAAGGGTATTTATTATTTAAATAAATACTTAATTTATAAAGGAATTAAAAAGTAATAAAAACTTTAAAAAAATTTTGAGATTTATTTTATGTTTATTCAAAAAGAAGGAATAAATTAATCAAGAAAGATTTATATTTTATGTTATGTTTGTTCTTTTTATTTAATAAAAGATAAACTAAAAAGAAAAATTATTAAATCAAGATCTTATTTATTCAACCAAAAAAAAAAAATTATATGTATTTAAAAGAAAAATCTTAATATTTTATTTGATAAAAGGTGAATCAAAAATCAATTATTCAATCAATATTTAATTAAGGAAATAAAAATTTATATGTATATTTCAAACATAAAAGAAAAATCTTAATATTTTATTTTGTTTTATTTTGTTTTGGTAAAAGATTAACCAAAATTAATTGTTTAAACAAAAAAAAAAAAAAACAAAAATTTATATGTATATTTTAAACAAAAGAGGAAAAAGTTTTGATATCTAAAAAAGATTATTTAACCAAAAATTTATATGTATTTTAAAACAAAAGTCTTGATATTTTTATTTTTATATTCTTCTTTGTTTGATGAAAGATTTTTTTTTTAATTTTAATTTATATCTCTGAAAATATATTTAAGAGAAATTCAATTATTATTTATTTATTTATTTATTTTTGTTATTTTTTTTTGAAATCATTTGACTAAGACTTTTATAAAGGAAACAAAAAGTTATGTCTTTTCATTATTTTGAAAGAAATAAGCAAAATATTACTGAATAATATTAACCCAAAAATTTTACTCTTTTTATTCTTTTTATTAATAAAGAAAATTAAAAAGTTATATTTTAATAATTAATATATTAGTCCAAAGTTTTTATTTTTAATAAAGAAAATAAATTATTTATATACTTTTTTAAAAAATAATTCCAAGCCATGGATCCTGACGGATCATTTGGTCATGGATTTTTAAATTTTTTTTAAATTTAATTATTTAATTAATTATTAATTTTAATTATAATTTTATTGAATTTTTCTTAAATTTTTAATTATTATTACTTTAAAGATATATTTAAAAACAGAATTGATTTGTATTTTTGGAATTATTTAATTATGTTTGTTTAATAATTTTAATAAAAGGAATAAAAAGTTATGTTTTAAAATAATAAAAGATAGTTAGCTTTTAAAAATGATTTTTCACATAAAAGAATCTTCTTTTAATTTTTATTTTTTATTTTACTCATTTACTTATTTATTATTGATGGGTAAAGGTGAATTAAGTGAAAATAAATTTAACCACCTAAAAATTATATAAAGTAAATAAAGGAAAATTAATAATAATAAAGTGGGGCTTTTTGGCCATCCACTTTAATAACACAATAATAATAATAATAATTAACAAAGTTAGTAAAGTTAGATTAACAATTAACAACAATAATAAAAATTAGCCAAGTTTAATTAAGTCAATTAATTAACAACAATAATAAAAGTTAGCCAAGTTTAATTAAGTTGATTAATTAACAACAATAATAAAAAGTTAGCCAAGTTTAATTAAGTTAATTAATTAACAACAATAAATAAAAGTTAGCCAAGTTTAATTAAAGTTAGATGTTAATAACAAAAAATAAAAGTTAGCAAGTTAGTTGTTAGTAACAATAAAAATAAAAGTTAGTTATGTTAACAATTAATAATAATAATAATAATAATAACAATAAAAGTTAGATGGTTAGTAAGTTAGATGGATTAGTTGTTAATAACAACAATAAAAAAGAAGGTTAGTAATAATAACAATAATAAACAAATAAATAAATAAATAAATAATTAAAAGAGTTAATTAGTTTTCTGCAAAGACAAAAGAAAAAGGTTAGTGATCAAAGTGAAACAGATTGAAAAGTTAATGAACTAAATAGGGATTTTACCCTAAAAATTGGATTTTGAACTCTCAGGAAGACGGACGCGTCGGGCGCAAAGGGGGGGGGGGGGTGGCTGTGCACAGAGGAGGAAGAGGAAGGGCTGGGGGCTGCAGGCGCGGTGGAGACGGCGGTGCTGGCGCGGCGGCTGGAGCGGAGACGGGCAGGGCGGCGGACGGCGAGCACGGCGGGGGCGGAGGGAGAGAAAAAGAAGGAGAGAAAAGGAAGGGACGGCGGCGGGCAGGGCGGCGGACGACGGCGTGGGGCACGGCGGCGGCGGTGAGGCAGCACGGCGGCAGGCGGCGACGGCGTGGGGCACGGCGGCGGCGGCGTGGGGGTGAGGAGAGAGAGAGAGAGACGGAATCAGAAGAGAAAAATTTTGGCTTTCTGGGGAAGAAGTGAAGAGGGCTAGGGGCTAAGGGCTGTAATTTTATTTTTTTTTAAAACGGAGCTCTAAGTTTTTTTGCTATTTTTTTCTGTGTTCAGCACAAAATTTGGGGGGCTATTTATAGAGGAAGTTTAGCTGAACTGTTGATGGATAAATTAATAAAAAATTTCAAACTTATCTCTTAAATTGGTAAAATGACAGTTTTAGTCCTTTACGTCTCTCAGCCTCTGGATAAGTTCCTGAAGCTTCTGATTTTGACAATTTTGTCGTTTTCTGTCAATTTGAGACAAAAACGTCGGCAGGCTCAAAATTTTATGTGACAAACTGCCAAATGCTCCTGAAACTTTCAGAATTTGTCAATTTTGCCTGAAACTTCTTAATTTTGTCATTTTTACCTCAAACTTTTAAATTTTGTCATTTTTATGGAGTTTTTCTTTTTTTTCTTTCAAACATACACATATACACAAATATATCAAATCTTCACAAAACAAAACAAAAATATATTTTAAACTAATTAAAAAAAAAATTTAGTAATAATAATAACAATAATAATAATACATTTTTTATTTAATTTTTTTTATTTAAATTTTTTTTAAATTATTTTAATGGCCGGACGAAATTGGGTGTCAACAGCTGCCCCCCTTTGCATGCTTCATGGGACATGATGTATGCAAAGTTAGTTACCAAATTTCGTCCAGCTTAGCTAGGCATTGAAAACCTTCTCGCCGCCTAAACTCTGAGGTTTAAGGAAAGGTCCTTAGAACCTCTAACGATAGGAAAGGTTCTATCGTTGTAAGATGGACTGAATGATTGATTGTTTGTTTGAGGTTTAAGGAAAGGTCCTTAGAACCTCTAACGATAGGAAAGGTTCTATCGTTGTAAGATGGACTGAATGACTGACTGTTTGTTTGAGGTTTAAGGAAAGGTCCTTAGAACCCCTAACGATAGGAAAGGTTCTATCGTTGTTAGATGGACTGAATGATTGATTGTTTGTTTGAGGTTTAAGGAAAGGTCCTTAGAACCTCTAACGATAGGAAAGGTTCTATCGTTGTAAGATGAACTGAATGATTGATTGTTTGTTTGAGGTTTAAGGAAAGGTCCTTAGAACCTCTAACGATAGGAAAGGTTCTATCGTTGTAAGATGGACTGAATGATTGATTGTTTGTTTGAGGTTTAAGGAAAGGTCCTTAGAACCTCTAACGATAGGAAAGGTTCTATCGTTGTAAGATGGACTGAATGATTGATTGTTTGTTTGAGGTTTAAGGAAAGATCCTTAGAACCTCTAACGATAGGAAAGGTTCTATCGTTGTAAGATGGACTGAATGATTGATTGTTTGTTTGAGGTTTAAGGAAAGGTCCTTAGAACCTCTAACGATAGGAAAGGTTCTATCGTTGTAAGATGGACTGAATGATTGATTGTTTGTTTGAGGTTTAAGGAAATATCCTTAGAACCTCTAATGATAGAAAAGGTTCTATCGTTGTAAGATGGACTGAATGATTGATTGTTTGTTTGAGGTTTAAGGAAAGGTCCTTAGAACCTCTAACGATAGGAAAGGTTCTATCGTTGTAAGATGGACTGAATGATTGATTGTTTGTTTGAGGTTTAAGGAAAGGTCCTTAGAACCTCTAACGATAGGAAAGGTTCTATCGTTGTAAGATGGACTGGATGATTGATTGTTTGTTTGAGGTTTAAGGAAAGGTCCTTAGAACCTCTAACGATAGGAAAGGTTCTATCGTTGTAAGATGGACTGAATGATTGATTGTTTGTTTGAGGTTAAGGAAAGGTCCTTAGAACCTCTAACGATAGGAAAGGTTCTATCGTTGTAAGATGGACTGAATGATTGATTGTTTGTTTGAGGTTTAAGGAAAGGTCCTTAGAACCTCTAACGATAGGAAAGGTTCTATCGTTGTAAGATGGACTGAATGATTGATTGTTTGTTTGAGGTTTAAGGAAAGGTCCTTAGAACCTCTAACGATAGGAAAGGTTCTATCGTTGTAAGATGGACTGAATGATTGATTGTTTGTTTGAGGTTAAGGAAAGGTCCTTAGAACCTCTAACGATAGGAAAGGTTCTATCGTTGTAAGATGGACTGAATGATTGATTGTTTGTTTGAGGTTTAAAGAAAGGTCCTTAGAACCTCTAACGATAGGAAAGGTTCTATCGTTGTAAGATGGACTGAATGATTGATTGTTTGTTTGAGGTTTAAGGAAAGGTCCTTAGAACCTCTAACGATAGGAAAGGTTCTATCGTTGTAAGATGGACTGAATGATTGATTGTTTGTTTGAGGTTTAAGGAAAGGTCCTTAGAACCTCTAACGATAGGAAAGGTTCTATCGTTGTAAGATGGACTGAATGATTGATTGATGTCGAGGCAAAGGTTCTATCCTTAAAACCCCGGATTGATTAATTGATGTCGAGGCAAAGGTTCCATCCTTCAAACCTCGACGATTGATTGAGTTCGAGGCAAAGGTTCCATCCTTAAAACCTCGGATTGATAATTGATTGTTTTCGAGGCAAAGGTTCCATCCTTAAAACCTCGGATTGATAATTGATCTCGAGGCAAAGGTTCCATCCTTAAAACCCCGGATTGATTGATTGATCTCGAGGCAAAGGTTCCATCCTTAAAACCTCGAATTGATGAAAATTGGTTGTTTTCGAGGCAAAGGTTCCATCCTTAAAACCTCGGATTGATTGATTGTTTTCGAGGCAAAGGTTCCATCCTTAAAACCCCGGATTGATTGATTGTTTTCGAGGCAAAGGTTCCATCCTTAAAACCCCGATGATGAAAATTGATTATTTTCGAGGCAAAGGTTCCATCCTTAAAACCCCGATGATGAAAATTGATTATTTTCGAGGCAAAGGTTCCATCCTTAAAACCCCGATGATGAAAATTGATTATTTTCGAAGCAAAGGTTCCATCCTTAAAACCCCGATGATGAAAATTGATTATTTTTGAGGCAAAGGTTCCATCCTTAAAACCCCGATGATGAAAATTGATTTTGAAGCTAAGGAGCTTTCCTTAGGACCTCGAGCGAAATTTATATGAAAGCAATTGAAATTGGAATAATTTTTTTCGAAAGTGTGAATTTTCATAATTGGCGAGCGCAAAGAATTAGGCTTCGATAAAACGAGTGAATCTTGATGATGACAATAACACTGACAAATTATGTAAATGGAGTGGATGTTTGGAATCAATATTCAAGGTTCATCTAATATTTTCTTCAGTAAATATAGATTCCCTTGTGAGATATGTCATCCGAATAAGGTTAAAGCTTAACTACCCCAAAATGTTATGCCTAGTAGACCTAATAGGATGCGTCTCAAGAGTAATAAAAATTACTCTTTACTCAGCCATTCCAACCTAAAGGCATTGTCGCATGGTTTTAATATCAGCATGGACGAAACTATCTTATAAAAAGAAATTCCCTGAAAAGAAAAACTGAAACGCGAAAGAAAATGCTGATAATAAAACTAAAGGACAAGAAAAACGGATCAGATCGCTTCTTTCTTCCACAATACTTCAACAGGGTGAGTAGAGGACCATTATGGGAGTGAACTGGTCGGGAAAGACTGTCGTGTCCAGTCTATCTGAATCATTGCTGGATCTGGTTCAGGAACAAAAGCTTGTATTTTATCTAGCAATTCTTCAGCAGTTGTTGCGGATATTATGATTCGCCGTGCCACTCTTGATATGAAATTCTTCTGCATAGCATAATCCATAAAAGCTATCAGACCTGTAAAGAAATTGTTAACATTCAAAAGCCCAATGGGTTTCTTATGCAAATTAAGTTGGGCCATGGAAGCAATTTGAAAGACTTCTCCCAATGTGCCAAAACCACCTGGTAGAGCGATAAAAGCATCAGCATTTAAAAGCATTTGTAACACACGCTCTTGCAAATTTTTAACCACTAATTCTTCTCCAATCGTGCCCCCAGAAATAAATTTCAGAGGTCCAGGGATAATACCCAGAACTTGACTTCCTCCTAGAGATGCTGCTGATGCTACACCTCCCATTAATCCGACACTACCTCCTCCATAAACTAAATGTATTTTTCGCTCAGCTAATACTCTTCCCAAATGGTTGGCTGCTTTTAAATACTCTTCATCTTTTCCAGGAAAAGCCCCAGAAAATACACAAATACTTCGGGATTTACGAGTTGGGGTTTTCTCCATTCCTATCCTTACCCTTGTGAGAAAAGAGGATATATTTATAGAGATGAAGAGATAAGGCAATAATTTTATTTTCAAGAATGGATACATTATTGCCAGCTATTCACAGTAGTCACGAGTATGACTTTGGTCAGGTATGGGTACACTATCATTAAAAGAGGAGGAAAATTTTTAAAATAGCTGCTAGCATGTACAGTAGTCACTACTGTAGCTTACGTCAGGAGTAGGTACGTGATTGTTGGAAGAGAAGGAAAATTTTAAAAAGTGGCAGCTATATACAGTAATCATAACTGTATCTCATGTCAGGAGTGGGTACATTATTGGGAGGATAATTTCAAAAGCGACAGCTAGCATGTACAGTAATCGTGACTTTGGTTTACGTTAGGAGTGAATACATTATTACCAAAAGGGGAGGAAAATTTCAAAAGCGACAGCTAGCACGTACAGTAATCGTGACTTTGATCCTCGTCTTCCAATGGCTTTGCGTCCAGTAATGGCTTTAATGCTTTCTATGAATCGGTGATTTGCATCTCATCTAGCTTTCTCACAAACTGGCAAACAGGGTCGTTTAGAGTCAGATTCCCAAGACTGTAACGATCTTGTTCTTTTTGGAAAATTATCCATAATCCAACAACCTCAAATTGCACTATTCCGCAAGAATGCGCTTCAAGAACCTCTCGAATATCTTCTAGAGATTCCTTACGCAAGCCATTCTTAATGAATCTTATTCTATCATTACGATTTCTGGTGATCACTCCTGGAGAACGACATTTATTGCCGCAAATCCACCATCCACAATTATGACAAACGCCTAGCCTCTTTGCTCTTCTTTTTTTGGCATAAGCGCTTTTACCAAAGCCGGGCATACGGGGAAAGAACGCTTCTGGAACTTCACCAGCTGAACGAACCTTAGCTTCGATTAGCCACCGCACATTATCAGGAATGCCTTTGTGCATAAATACTCTGAATCGTTCACATCTAGCTTGATAAATCTTTTTAAGAACATTTATTGGGAAGGAAGGAAAATACTTTCGTAGGGCGGAAAGAGAAGACTCCATTGATGAAGGAGGCAAAGAAAGAAATTAGTGATTGTAGGAAACGAAAATAACTAACACATATTTATAGTGATGAAAGGGATAATGCGTTAATTACACTTACAGAAGCAAGTACATTATTGTCAAAAGAAAAGACAAATGACAGCTTATATGTACAGGAATCATGACCGTGGCTCTCATCTTCCACTGATTTATGTCCAGTAATGGCTTCAATGCCTTCTATAAGTCGGGGATTTGCTTCCCATCCAGTTTCCTTACAAACTGACAAACAGGGTCGTTTAAAATCACATTCCCAAGACTGTAACGGTTTCGTTCTTTATGGTAAGTCCTCCATAAACTGATAATTTCACCTTGCACTTTTCCACAAGAATGCGTTTCAAGAGTCTCTCGGATATCTTCCAGAGATTCCTTACGCAGGCCATTCTTAATGAATTTTCTTTTATCTTCACGATTTATGGAGATGTATCCTAAAGAGCGACATTTAGTAATACAATTCCATCGCCCACATTTATAACACACGTCTAGTCTCTTTGCTCTTCGCCTTTTGGCATAACAGCTTTTACCTAAACCGGGCATGCGGGGCATAAATGCATCTGGAACTTCACCCGCCAAACGGACCTTAGCTTCAATTATCCACTGCACATTATCGGGAATGCCTTTGCGTGTAAAAACTCTGATTCTTTCACATCTAGCCAGGTAGATCTTTTTAAGGACTTTTATTGGAAGGGAAGGAAAGTATTTTCGCAGTGCAGAAAGAGTAGAATCCATTGATGAGAGAAGAATTTGATAGAAGAGGGAAATGAATCAGTTATCGTAGGAGACTGGAATAACTGAATTTAGAAGTCACGGGGTATCTTATCCGCTGCTTAATCAGAAGGAAGAACACGCATTTATAGTGATGAAAAGGGATAACGTGTCGATTACACTTAGGGGAGCGTGTACATCTGTCAAAAGAAAATGCAAACTTTTCCAAATATAACAAACTGTATGTACAGTAATTGTGACTGTGGCTCACATCTTCCACTGGTTTTTCGTCCAGTAACGGCATTAACGGCTTCTATGAGTCGAGGATTTGCTTCCCATCCAGTTTTCTTACAAGCTGGCAAACAGGGTCATTTACAGTCAGATTCCCGGGACTGTAACGGTTTCGTTCTTCATGAAAAATGCTCCACAAACCAAGTAGTTCACGTTGCACAGATCCACAAGAATGCGTCTCAAGAGTCAATTGGATATCATCCAACGAGTCTTTACTCAGGCCATTCTTAATGAATCGTATTTTATCTTCTCGATTATCAGAGATCATCCCTAAAGAACGACATTTAGTATTACAAGTCCACCGTCCACATTTATGGCAGACTTGTAACCTTTTCGCTCTTCGCTTTTTGGCATAAGAGCTTTTGCCTATACCAGGCATGTGAGACACAAATGCCTCTGGGATTTCACCTGCTAGACGAACCTTGGCTTCGATTAACCACCGCACATCTTCAGGGATTCCTTTGTGCATCAGAACTCTTAATCGTTCACAGCGAACTTGGTAGATCTTTTTGAGGATGTTCATTGGGAGAGAAGGGAAATACTTTCGCAAGGCGGAAAAAGTAGGATCCATTTTCTAGGAGGAAGTAAAAGAAAGAAGGGGTGAAGGAATCAGTTATTATGGGCAACTGAGAGAACCGACTTGAGAGTCACGGAGTACCGTATCCGCCGTTTAACCGGAAAAGTAGATCCTACTTCATTTTGATAGATTTTTTTTTTTTTTATCCGTTGATCCAGTCCTCGATTATTGAATCCATTGTCCGCTTTTGACAAAGTTTCAACGACAATATTTCTTGATGTCTGCCTTATCTTTGACCACAGCTATCTCTTATCTTGGATGCTGCTAAGCTGGCATCAATCCTGTCCTTCCAGGTGTAGCCTCGATTATTGAATCAATTGCCAAGCTTTTGACAATATTGTCTACTTTATCCTTTTTTATATCTGCCTTATCCTTGGCTATAGCTATCTCTTATTTTGGATACTACTAGCTGATGTCAATCCTGTCCTTCCAGGTGTAGTCTCGATTATTGAATCAATTGCCAGGCTTTTGACATATTGTCTACCTTATCCTTGAATTCCTGATGCGGGTTGGTCCCGCATATTAGCTGTGTATCCAGTGATAGATTGGTAAGAGCTGATATTATTGAGATCTCAGCTTATACTGCTGTAACGGTGCGGTGGATGTGTTTCCCATTTGATTCCTATCGTGTAAAAATCATGCATGCATGATGTGAAATGCATGAATGCAAAGCATGTGTAATTGATGGTTCTTTTTTTTTTATTTTTTATTTTTATTTATATTTATTTTTTTATTTTTTTATTTTTTTTTGGATTGATCTAGTTCTTCATATCTTTGCTTTACTGGATCCTCTTTATAATTGCCTTCTTGGACTATCATTGAATCTCTTTATGCTTTCCAGCTTTTGTTCACTGCCTCAAAAGCCCAACTCTTTTCAAAATCCCCTTTCTTTGACTTGTTCTTGAATTTTGGCCTCAATTTCTTTAAAGTTGGCCCGCCTCATAATTTATATCTCTTTCGGGTACTCATCCATTGTCATGGATTTGATACCATCAAAGGCTTTACTTTCAATGTCTGCTTTGCCCATTTTCTTCTGGCCGTGCCGACACTTGTTTACCCCCATGTTACAGTCCGAATGATTGCTCTTCCTTAGACTCAGGTTCTGATCCATAAGACTTGCCCTCTTGTCTATTGAGCTTCTTTCTTGGCAGTACTTTTCTTGCGCTTAGTAGAGACTACTTTGCCCCCTTGATTATGGTGTTTATGTGGAAAGAGATATCATCTCGCCTTTGATTTAACAGAAGGTTGAGGATTTCTAGACCTTTGTGATGGCACTTGATCGTAAATTTCTCTTACAAGAACCACATCTTATTAAAGAAAGACTCAAGCTATCTCCTTACTTTTAAGTCTACATACATTAATGAATAATGGTTTGGCCTTAAAGAAAAACTTTCATCAATTTTCAAAGCTTGACAAAGTAATTTACGGTCTTTGTTTTCAATTAAAATGTCCTGCCATTCTTCCCTTTCCAACTCGAAGACATAAACTGTGCAAGGCAATAAGGTAGAAACATGATTCACAATAATAGCCTTTTAACTGAATGAGGATGATATCGAGAGGTAAATGTTAGGTGTGAGGAAAGTTAAGTTTGAATGTTTTTTTTTTTTTTTTTTTGTGGCAGTCTTTTAGCTGAATGAGAATGATATTAAGAGGTAAATATTAGATCTGAATAAAGTTAAGTTTGAGTGGTGTGAAAGAAGGGTCTTTTAATACTACTCGTGAGCAAATTTGATTATGGTGAAAAACTCAATAGTGATGACCTCAAACTTGCCACTCTTTCCAGAAAGTTAGACCTCATCTGTTGCCCCCCAACTATTGTGATCTTTATGCATGCTTGGTTTGAGGGTTGCTTTTGTGTTCTAAACCGCCTTTGCAGGTTTTCAGTCTAGAATCCATAGCTCACTTTTTTTCTTTCTTTTTTTTTTTTTTCTAGTTTGAGCCCTTTTTCCTCTTTTTTTTTTTTTGTTTTTTTTTGTTTTCTTGTGTGAGCTATGGTGATAACATACTTGATAACTCTCTTGAAGTGAGATGACTCAAGTGGCCTTGCTTGCTCGTGCTTGTTCTCAGTTCTTTTTGGTTTTGAATTTTCCCTTGTTGGCTTTTTGGTGGAAGGGATGAACTTTTTCCTTTTCGGAGTTTTTGTTACAGAGAACCGAGATCATAGCCTTCTTGAAATGAGATTATTCAAGTGGCCTTACTTGCTTGTGTTTGCTCTCAGTCTCGCTTTTTTTGGTTTTGAATTTTCCCTTGTTGGCTTTTTGATGGAAGGGATGAACTTTTTCCCTTTTTTTTTTGGAGTTTGTGTTATGGAGAACCGAGATCATAGCCTTCTTGAAGTAAGATGACTCAAGTGGCTTTATTTGCTTCTCAGTCTCTTTTTTTTTTTTTTGGATTTTTTTTTTCTTGTTTGGATTTTCTCTTTAATGGCTTTTGATGGAAGGGAGGAACTTCTTTCCTTTGTTGGAATTTGTGTTGTGGAAAACTGAGAATTTTTTTTTTGTATTGAGCATTTGTGAGAATTGGGAGGCCACTGAAGTCATTTAATATGAGAGCTAACTTCTTTGGAAGTTAATCCTGGACTTCTTGCAAGGATGTTGATAACCACTGTGAATTTTTTTTTTTAAGAGTTGGGGTGCAACATATGAAATCATTCTTGCTAGATTTAGTAGTACTTTCTAGATCACCACTATCAAATCTTCCTTATCTTTCAATTTCACCCACCAGTAGTATCATTTAGAAAGCAAAGTATGATAGCAATAATGGATAGTATAATGGAAAGGAGTGAGAGATGGATGTAAAAACAGAATTTTTGGTAAGAAGTGATAGAATGTGTAGGTGTAATAATTGAATTTTTGGTAAAAATTGGTACAATATGTAGATGTAATAATGGAATTAAAAAGTGGTATAATGTACACGTAACATCTTTTTGTTAGAGAACAAAAAGAATTACCAGTTGTCAAAAAGTAAAGTGTGATGGCAATAATAGATAGTATAATGGCAAAGAGTGTAAAAATGGAAAGTAGTAGAATGCACGCATTACATCTTTTTGTTGTACCAGAAAGAATACCAGGTGTCCATCTAACAAAGACTACACCCTAGATTCTGGACTAAATCTAGGAGATTTTTACTATTAGATTACTTTTGCAAGCTTTCAAAGATACAAGTTTATTCAAAGGATTCCCTGTCATTCGAAAATGTATGCGGACTGTTAGGTCAGATCTGACTTGGAGCCCTTCCAAAATCAATGTAATTCCAGCTCAAAATCTTCACTTTCAATTATCAATCACATCATGGCCTAGCAATTTAGACTCGACCAACTGTTGGACCTTGAGTTTCAGCACCACAGACTTTTCAGTTACATTTGGGATTTGGGTCACACCAACTTGGAAGAGAAGGTCACTTGGCCTTTGCTACTATTGATATAGATGATAGCAGAATGCCTTCTTCAGCAAAGACTGTGATTAACTTTCCTTCAAAAATGAATTTCATTTTTTGGTGTAATGAGGAGGGAATTGCTCCGGCCATATGAATCCATGGTCTTCCCAACAGACAAGTATAAGAAGGATTAATGTCCATAACTTGGAATGTGATATGAAAGACACAAGGGCCGATCTCTATTGGCAGCTCTATTTTTCGATGACATTTCTATTCGTCCCGTCAAATGCTTGAATAGTGATATGACTGTAGTTGAGGTATGATGAGTCTATACCAAACTTGTGTAAGGTCTCAATTGGCATTATGTTTAGAGCTGACCCATTATCAACAATAACTCTAGTCATAGTTCGATCTTTGTATTTAACCGAAATATATAGAGCCTTAGAGTGACCCCTTCCTTCTGCTGGTATCTCATCGTCAGTGAATGTGATGAGATTCTGTGCGGTGATGTTGTTGACGAGGTGGTCAAAATTACTCACTGAAATATCTGGCTCAACATAGGCCTTATTCAAGACTTTGAGGAGGGTTTCTCGATGAGCATCAGAGCTTATGAGTAGTGAAAGTATGGAGATCTTTGTTGGCAGGTGGTTTAACTGCTCCACGGCACTGTACTCACTTTGCTTCATGAGTTTGAGGAACTCAGTAGTTTGTTCATCTGTCACCTCTTGAGACATCTTTTGCTCTTTAGATGTATCTGTATCTAGAGGCTCACTTGTTGGGTCTGTGACGTTCTTATCTTGTCGAAGCTTGTACATTTGTTCTGGAGAGTAACATGGACCACTTCTAGTCATACTCCTAACTTCTAACGGAGTTGATGTGATGTTGGAAGTGTAATCATGGCTCCATGGAACAGCCTTGTCTGATTTGTAGAGGAATGACCTCGGGACTCGAGTTCTTAAAGGCTTGACAATAGATTTTGAAATTGGTATAACTAGTGGTTTTGGCGTAGCATTGACTTCCCGTTTTTTAGTGATCACATTTACATCATCATCTTTATCCGATGTAGAAATGATGAGTTGGGATGAGTCCATGAGCCTTTGTAGACTTTCACGGAATTCTGAGCATTCTTGGATAGAATGACTTTTACTGTCATGAAAGTCACACCAGTCCTCATCTTTGACTTCTTCATGTTTAAAAGAAGACTTCCGGATGATAACCCCTTCTTTTAGAAGGCATGAATATACATGCTTAAGAGGGGTTATGATATCGTTGACTGACTTCTTTATCGGCTGGTGTTCTTCTATCATATTGACTGGTTTTGCTTGATGAGGCGGCAATGGATTGTGAGTGACGTTTGGTTCATCGGAAAAGTCCAACCACTTTGACTCGATTAATTGTTGAACTATACGCTTCAATGCCATGCAGTTTTCCAAGCCATGGCCTGGAACGCCATCATGATATGGGCAGGTAATGTTAGGGTCATACCACCTTGGATATGGGGGTTTGAATGGCTTTGTAGGAATTGGACGGATAAATTGTCTTTCGATGAGTTTTGGGTATAACTCAGTATAAGTCATGGAAATTGGTGTGAAAACTTCTCTTGGTCTTGGTGCAGGTACTGGAGGAGTAGGAGCAGGTGGCCATGACCGATTAGGTCTGTTAAAAGGATAATTGTTGGGCCTATTGGAAGGATAATTATTGGGCCTATTCAGAGGATAATCATTGGGCCTATTTGGAAGGTAATTATCGGGCCCATTGGCAAAATAGGATAGGCGAGGTCCGATAGCCACCGTATCCACGAGGGGAATCCTTCTTCCGCGTCCTATTTGTTGTACTTCGTCATCTTTTCTTCTGGATGGTCCTCCTCTTTTCATAGGATTATTAAAGGATTCAGCAATATTCCCAGTCCTAATCTCATGCTCGATTCTTTCTCCAGACATGACAATGTTAGAAAAATTAGTTTCCGAATTGCCAATGAGTTCGTCATAATATAGGTACTTCAGTGTCTGGACAAACAAAGTGACCATTTCTCTTTCTGTCATGGGTGGCTGAACTTGTGCTTCTTAAATTGCTTTCGCCTTGATTAGCTCGATCAATTGTCTCATTTGTTCGGCCATACTTTCTATCTTGGACTCTATCTTTATGAGACGTCCTTCGATTTGTTCTGCCATTAATCTTATTTGTAGCCGAATTGAATATCGGTGTCGAGGTCCAATTTTATCCTTTTAAAAGTAAGGTATATTTTATTAGATCCTATGTGTATGTGATTGATGCAATGGATGCATGTAGGAAAAATGAGATTATGTTTTTATCAGACTTTGTATACACGTGATTGATGTAATGGATGTATGCAACGAGATTATGTTTTTATCAGACTTTATATGCACGTGATTAATGTAATGGATGTATGCAATGAGATTATGTTTTTATCAGATTTTATATGCGTGTGATTGATGTAATGAAATGCATGCAATGAGATTATTTTTATCAGACTTTATATGCACGTGATTAATGTAATGGAATGCATGCAATGAGTGAGTTTGCTTATCCAATATCATGGAACTTCAAGACTTTTAGTTGTTATTAAAAAGACCAAAAAGTTAGCATAGTTTGATGCGTGGTTTTGATGCATGAAGAATATTTGCACAAAACAGAAGTATAACAAAAGAAAGATAAGTTTATTAATAACTTAAATAGCAATTAACAACTCATGAACTATTATGGAAAAATGAGTTAAAACCATAAATACGAAAATAAAAGTGTAGAGCAACAACACAGTATAACAAGGATATGCTTATGGCGTTGGTAAATGGGAGGAATACTATGGTTAGTTCTATGGTTAAGTGGGGAGTTCTATATGCATAAGGTGGCTTATCAAAAAGGCAAGGGATAGTTCCCGAATCCCGTCACTAAATTATAGTGACGGCCCGATTCCTTACCCTCTAGGGTTAATGTAAGGAATGGATTAATTCGAGTCGTAGCTTTTCGTGGGCCCATGCAGAGACTAACCGTCTCAGAAGGCAATACACTACTTTGCTACTTTGAAACTGGTGAAGGCTTGGAGACCATGGCCTCACAAGGACAACAACACCAATTCCGCTTAGAAAGAATCGTGTTCGATTTAAGTAAGCTCGGGTATAGAGCTTCATATTGTGAATCCATAATGCATGTTTTCGCTAAGTAAATATAGCATATAAAAATCCACATAATAAGCAAAGTAAATTAAAACAAATCAACTTTAGGCTCGACTCACTAACGTCGAGTCCCCAGCGGAGTCGCCAAGCTGTGGCAACGTCGGGTTTTCGGGAGTCGCCACCAATCAGTTTTCTTAGGTCGATTGGTCACCTTAAAATTGGTCTGCGAGAGTTCGGGGATCGGGAGTACCGTTACGTTAAAACAACTTTGTTAAAACGCCCAAAAATTGGCACCTTAGTTGATTTTAATTTTGTTTTGCTTTGCTTTTAAATAATTCTCAGTTAATTTTCAAAATTAGAAATTTTAACTGGATTAGTCGAAATGTGGATTTTTAAATTAATTAATTTGTATGAAATTTTATACTTCCGAACCATGGACTCTGCCGAGTCATTTGGACACGGAAGATTTTTGATTCCGAACCATGGACTCTGCCGAGTCATTTGGACACAGAATTTGGTGAACTTTTAAATAATTTAATCCATATTGTAAATATGGATTTTTATCTTTTTTTTTTATTTAATTTATTTAATTAAAAGGGTGATATTTTTTTTAAACCGCAGATCCTGACGGATCATCCGGATATGTAAGTTGATTTAATTTATAGTTAATTATTTAATTCTTATTTTTATGGAATTAATTATTAGTTTAATTACTAATTTCGTAATTCTTTTTGTTATAGAATTTTTAGATTCATTAATAATCTAAAAATTTTTATTTTCTATATTTTTCTTTCTTTTCTTTCTTTTCTTTCTTATCTTTCTTATCTTATCTTATCTTTCTTATCTTTATTATCTTTTTCTTATCTTTCTTTTCTTATCTTTCTTTTCTTTTTCTTTTTATCTTGTTTAATGAAGGGTATTTATTATTTAAATAAATACTTAATTTATAAAGGAATTAAAAAGTAATAAAAACTTTAAAAAAATTTTGAGATTTATTTTATGTTTATTCAAAAAGAAGGAATAAATTAATCAAGAAAGATTTATATTTTATGTTATGTTTGTTCTTTTTATTTAATAAAAGATAAACTAAAAAGAAAAATTATTAAATCAAGATCTTATTTATTCAACCAAAAAAAAAAATTATATGTATTTAAAAGAAAAATCTTAATATTTTATTTGATAAAAGGTGAATCAAAAATCAATTATTCAATCAATATTTAATTAAGGAAATAAAAATTTATATGTATATTTCAAACATAAAAGAAAAATCTTAATATTTTATTTTGTTTTATTTTGTTTTGGTAAAAGATTAACCAAAATTAATTGTTTAAACAAAAAAAAAAAAAAACAAAAATTTATATGTATATTTTAAACAAAAGAGGAAAAAGTTTTGATATCTAAAAAAGATTATTTAACCAAAAATTTATATGTATTTTAAAACAAAAGTCTTGATATTTTTATTTTTATATTCTTCTTTGTTTGATGAAAGATTTTTTTTTAATTTTAATTTATATTTCTGAAAATATATTTAAGAGAAATTCAATTATTATTTATTTATTTATTTATTTTTGTTATTTTTTTTTGAAATCATTTGACTAAGACTTTTATAAAGGAAACAAAAAGTTATGTCTTTTCATTATTTTGAAAGAAATAAGCAAAATATTACTGAATAATATTAACCCAAAAATTTTACTCTTTTTATTCTTTTTATTAATAAAGAAAATTAAAAAGTTATATTTTAATAATTAATATATTAGTCCAAAGTTTTTATTTTTAATAAAGAAAATAAATTATTTATATACTTTTTTAAAAAATAATTCCAAGCCATGGATCCTGACGGATCATTTGGTCATGGATTTTTAAATTTTTTTTAAATTTAATTATTTAATTAATTATTAATTTTAATTATAATTTTATTGAATTTTTCTTAAATTTTTAATTATTATTACTTTAAAGATATATTTAAAAACAGAATTGATTTGTATTTTTGGAATTATTTAATTATGTTTGTTTAATAATTTTAATAAAAGGAATAAAAAGTTATGTTTTAAAATAATAAAAGATAGTTAGCTTTTAAAAATGATTTTTCACATAAAAGAATCTTCTTTTAATTTTTATTTTTTATTTTACTCATTTACTTATTTATTATTGATGGGTAAAGGTGAATTAAGTGAAAATAAATTTAACCACCTAAAAATTATATAAAGTAAATAAAGGAAAATTAATAATAATAAAGTGGGGCTTTTTGGCCATCCACTTTAATAACACAATAATAATAATAATAATTAACAAAGTTAGTAAAGTTAGATTAACAATTAACAACAATAATAAAAATTAGCCAAGTTTAATTAAGTCAATTAATTAACAACAATAATAAAAGTTAGCCAAGTTTAATTAAGTTGATTAATTAACAACAATAATAAAAAGTTAGCCAAGTTTAATTAAGTTAATTAATTAACAACAATAAATAAAAGTTAGCCAAGTTTAATTAAAGTTAGATGTTAATAACAAAAAATAAAAGTTAGCAAGTTAGTTGTTAGTAACAATAAAAATAAAAGTTAGTTATGTTAACAATTAATAATAATAATAATAATAATAACAATAAAAGTTAGATGGTTAGTAAGTTAGATGGATTAGTTGTTAATAACAACAATAAAAAAGAAGGTTAGTAATAATAACAATAATAAACAAATAAATAAATAAATAAATAATTAAAAGAGTTAATTAGTTTTCTGCAAAGACAAAAGAAAAAGGTTAGTGATCAAAGTGAAACAGATTGAAAAGTTAATGAACTAAATAGGGATTTTACCCTAAAAATTGGATTTTGAACTCTCAGGAAGACGGACGCGTCGGGCGCAAAGGGGGGGGGGGGGTGGCTGTGCACAGAGGAGGAAGAGGAAGGGCTGGGGGCTGCAGGCGCGGTGGAGACGGCGGTGCTGGCGCGGCGGCTGGAGCGGAGACGGGCAGGGCGGCGGACGGCGAGCACGGCGGGGGCGGAGGGAGAGAAAAAGAAGGAGAGAAAAGGAAGGGACGGCGGCGGGCAGGGCGGCGGACGACGGCGTGGGGCACGGCGGCGGCGGTGAGGCAGCACGGCGGCAGGCGGCGACGGCGTGGGGCACGGCGGCGGCGGCGTGGGGGTGAGGAGAGAGAGAGAGAGACGGAATCAGAAGAGAAAAATTTTGGCTTTCTGGGGAAGAAGTGAAGAGGGCTAGGGGCTAAGGGCTGTAATTTTATTTTTTTTTAAAACGGAGCTCTAAGTTTTTTTGCTATTTTTTTCTGTGTTCAGCACAAAATTTGGGGGGCTATTTATAGAGGAAGTTTAGCTGAACTGTTGATGGATAAATTAATAAAAAATTTCAAACTTATCTCTTAAATTGGTAAAATTACAGTTTTAGTCCTTTACGTCTCTCAGCCTCTGGATAAGTTCCTGAAGCTTCTGATTTTGACAATTTTGTCGTTTTCTGTCAATTTGAGACAAAAACGTCGGCAGGCTCAAAATTTTATGTGACAAACTGCCAAATGCTCCTGAAACTTTCAGAATTTGTCAATTTTGCCTGAAACTTCTTAATTTTGTCATTTTTACCTCAAACTTTTAAATTTTGTCATTTTTATGGAGTTTTTCTTTTTTTTCTTTCAAACATACACATATACACAAATATATCAAATCTTCACAAAACAAAACAAAAATATATTTTAAACTAATTAAAAAAAAAATTTAGTAATAATAATAACAATAATAATAATACATTTTTTATTTAATTTTTTTTATTTAAATTTTTTTAAAATTATTTTAATGGCCGGACGAAATTGGGTGTCAACAATGATAATGAAAATGATATATTTAGAAAACTTACCAAAGTGTTAAGTAAAGAAAATCTAGAATTAAAACTTGTATTTTTCTTTTTTTTTTTTTCACGTTTAGCATGTTAAATATTTTTAACGGCAGGTTTCATATTTGCTCCCAACACCAAAATATTGATAGAATATTTGCACATTTTGGAAACATCAATGACAAAATTGCTTGGAAAAAAGTTCAATGGAAAACAAGGAATTCGTTAGTCTTTCATAACAAGAAGGTGGATCCTTTGAATATGTTTTCAACTATACAATGACTCTCTTGTTTTTGGATCTCAAAAAGAAAAGGCCCAGGCTCGTGTATCTTTCCCGAATTGGTGTTCAAGTCCCTTAGGATAATATTTAATAGAAGCATTGTATTATAATTCTTAGCGCCTTGCTGGTTTGGTTTAATTGAATTATTTCTTTAGCTGATAAAAAAAAATAACATTTACCCCTTTTGCCGACTATTTAAAGTTCCTAGTTTTCTTTATGTGCGAAAATTGTACTCCATCCGTCCCATGTTTTCTGCTCCATTTACATTTGGCACACATATTAAGAAAAACTATTGTTTTCCCCTTCTTCCCAAATCTACCCTTTGCTTCTTAACTCTCTGCCGAATCAACCTTTCTTTCGTCTCTCTCAACAACTCAATCTCTGATCAATCCATCTCCGCCGCCATGCTCCATCGCATCCTCACCCGAGCCCATCCCCGAAATCGACCCTATTGCTCTGTCACTCCTTCGCGTCCTTACATGACCTCTTCTGGCTCACCGTTGCTTGCTCCTTCATGCCCTTACCTTGCCTTCTCCGAATCACCTTGTTGCTCTATATCTCCGTCCTAACCTCATCTCGACCTCGCCCTCAACTGCGATACAAATTGGAGCCGAATCTCTCGTCCTCCACCAAATCGACACCCCTCTGATATTGCCGAACAAATCACCACCGTTAGTCGAGATAAGGATAATGCCCAAATCACCACAACCATCGTCGACCAAAATCGCCGACAACCCCAAATCGTGTTTGACCTAAATCGCTGACTCCCTCCACCTTGACCCAAATTGCCGACTCCCTCCACCTTGACCCAAATCGCCCCTCCTTTTGCCTCGACTCAAATTGCCATTACCACCCAAGCTAGGGAGATTATCGCCGAGAGCGAGATCAGCTGAGAGAGGAAGATAAGAGTCGAGGATCGTTTGTTTAATTTTTAAAAAGTAAAATGGGAAGAGGGCAAAATAGTCATTATGTATGATAACGCTTACTAAAATAGAAAATAGAGCAGAAAACTTGGGACGGAGGGAGTATTATTTTTTTTTCAATCAACTAACCGGTGACAATTAGCATTAGAAAAATAAGAGAAAAGTTTATATTTCAAAGTTGAGGCCAAAGTATAATTTTTATCGATTTCAGGGGTGGGCGTCATTAACTTATCCTTAATAAACTGTGAATTCGGCATGCTCATGTCCGTCTCTCAAAAACATGTATTCTGTTTATTTTATGTTTTTATCTATAACATATATCGTTTAAAATTCTAATAATCACTTGAATAATTAAATTCTTAAGCCTTTTTTTTCTTAGCTAGTCTATAATAAGAAATTTTTTTTTTCTTTTTACTGAAACAAAAAATTAAGAATACTCTGCAGGTTTCTTAAACTGTAGAGCTTTTTTTTTATACAATGCTAAGATAATAATCATTATACATGAAAATGAAACACACGTTTGTTAAAATCTACAACGACTTACAAGTCATTTCATCCGTTAAAGGAAAGGGAGGAATGGCTCAAGCATCACCTTTTCTTTTGGTCGGAAAAGTATATGCTTTCCCTCCGGCCACCGTCAACCTAAACAAAATGTCCGAGAAGCTTTTGATCAGTAAATTATATATATTATTCATATTTCAAAAAATGGAAAAGGAGGAGCTAGTGCTTTCTATTTTGCTATAAGAAGAGATCAGAAAAGAGTTTGCTAGGTTTTGCTTTAACTTCTCTCCTTCATCTCTTAAGGGCAGCAAAGAGATGGATCCATTTATACTACTGCCCTCCCATCTAGAGATCCAAGAATATGATGGTAAGTTTTATTGTAGTTTAGAATTATTAGCGGGCTTGGATTAATAATTATTGACTTTATTTTATTTTCGAGTAATTTTGATTAATTTTTTATAAGTTTGAGAAGTGACCGGAGCATGAATTGATCAATCCAAAGTGAATGAAGAAGAGGACGACGTTGGGTCGTCTTGTCCATGACATGAAAATGGGATTATTTCGAGGTTTACTCCTTGATCTTATAGGAAAGGTTCGTGTAATTCCTCTTGTGAAGTTACGTTTTGACCACAGTAACAGATAGCTAGGATAAATTATTTTTTCTATGTTTTGAGTTATATTTTTTATATGCGTTTTTTTTTGGCTATTTTTAGGTGATTAATCTTTAATTTATCTGGGAGTTGGGATCTTGGGATTTGGAGGTGAGTGGCTATCACTTTTCTAAACTAAAATTTTTTGCTATTTTCTTTAATTGGCTAGAGGATTGAATTACTCTTAATCTAATTTCTTTGAAGTTAACAAGGAGATGTTCCTGCACTTTGCATCAGGCATATAGTTGTTACTTGGTCACTAAGAAATGTGTTTGGTAATTAGATTGGATACATTATATGCATTAAACTCGTCCACATTGGTTATTTTAAAATATTACATGGCCTTATGGATTACGTAGTGGGCACATACATTGTTTTCTTATCTATTACATAGTCTGCGTAAATAACTACAGGATAGTTGCTTTATGTGATGTTGTCTATGGTCTGCTTTCATCACTTGATTGTTGTTTTCGCCAGTTTATTCACTTTGTGCATGTATGTGTGTGTGCGCGTACATATAAATATGTGTGTATCCTAAATGAAGATTGAGATTCAGTTCATGTATGTGATTAATTATTTATTAAATACATAAGGTTTAAAACAGATTAGAATTAGGTATAGCTAAGCTAATTAGTATACCATTAGTAATAGGCTTACACTTTGTTGCAAGTCGATTAACAAATATACAAATTTTTCATGCCAATTGCATTTATATTGAAAAAAATGTAAAAGCAATTATGAATTCAAAATTAAATAATGATCAATTTAAAGGTTTTGGAAACTTGAAATGTTTCAAAGTTATTGATAAACAATTTATTTTGGAATTTAGGCACAAAATGATTCCTTATAATTAATGCAAGTTTGGGGTGTAAAACATAAAAACCAAACATTTAGAGCATTTTATATGTTTATTAAGATAGAATGAGAAAAGGAACAAAAATTCAAATTTTGAGTGCCAAAAGATATCGTCATATACAAAGAGTACATATTTTGTACTTTTATCAATTTTTTTTTAATTTGGACATGCTTTGACCCAAGAGGAATCAGGCTTAATTAACCCAAAAATAGAAAAGGTACTGCAGCAGAACCAATCACTATTCCTAGTGGCGCTTTCATCATTTTGTGTTTTAGTTAATACGAGGTTTATGGTGCCCACTCATTTCTACGGTTCAATTCGTGTCAACATTAAACGTAAATATAAACAGTGGTGATATATTGACGAAGAAAAATAATTTTTCAAAAAAGAAAAAAAAAAGCAAGAACCAAGATAAAAAGTAATGGTAAAGTTTTGGGACTAAGAGAGCAAAAAAGAAAAGATTCTAAGTATCAAGAGATAAACCGTGGAGACTAAAATTTTATTTTAAAAAATAGAAATAATATGAAAAAGTTGATAATATAAGATAAAGAGTGGAATTTCAGTTATAAAAAGTAGGGATTAATGATTAGAAAATAACAACAAAAATGGTCTTCAAGGCAGAAGAGTAAATATAAAGATTTTAAAAATTAGAGGCTTAACCATCAACTTAACAAAGGAAAAAGAAAATAAATGAAAACATTAGATAAAATGAATCAGCTTGAACAATACCAAAAAGTAAATAACTCATAGTCACTAAGTTTTGTTTAAAAAAATAATAGTAATAAAATAAAAAAAAAGTTAAACAAAGTCACTATAGTTGATAAAAAAATAAAAGAAACAAATCATGGTTACCAATATTTTGCTTTAGAAGACAATAAATAAAAAAATGACAAAAAAAATTAGAGGCCTAGAGAACAAATAGAGAGGTTTGGTATAACACCCACATATCCTACATGGGTGAATTGTGGGAAGCCTTATATGGATATATAGACTCCAATTTTAGAACATGGGCAATTATTTTTTATCCTTTTTCAAAGGATAGCCTATGTGGTGTGGACAGGTATTTCGTTGACTAGTTCTGGACTTGGGTTGTCACAGATGATATTAGAGCTGACCCGGAGAGTTTGTAATACCCTCATATCTCACATAGGTGAATTGTGGGAAGCCTAATGTGGATATATAGGCTCTAACCCCATAACATAAGCACTTAGCGCTTATCATTTTTCAAATGATAGCCCATGTGATGTAGGAAGGTGTTCTGTTGACTGGTTTTGAACTTGGGTCATCACATTTGGTGATCCGCACATTGTAGTGGATATATTTTTATGATAAATTTTAATAATAATAGTGCGATACAAAACATGTTACATGCTTCGAAATAATACATATTTTGTTTTTTAATCAAAAATAATTCAATAAAAATTTTCATCTCCTATTAACATAAAATCTAATTTTTAATATTGATGAAAAAATTTATCTAGAAAAATTTATTCTCAAATTTAACAATTATGGATCAAATTACTTTATTAAACTATAGAGTTCGAAGTAAATAATTGATACTACAAATCTTAATAATAATTAATGATTAAAAAAATGATAAAAATACAAAACTATGTTCAATATATGTTAATCAATTAACAGTTTAACCATTAACTTAATAAAGATAAAAGGAAAAGAAAGTGAAAAAAAACTGACTAAATTCGAATTAAACAAAACCAGGCCAAAAATAGATAAATTATAATGATTAAAGCATTATTTTAGAAAACAAAAATAAAGAAAATCATTAAAAAAATTTAGGAGCAAGACAAAAAAATGGAAAAACTTTAGGTATTAAGGATTTAACAATTGACTAAATGAAGATAAAAAATGGTTTAACTAAAAACTAAACAAATTATGGATACGAATGTCTTACTTTAGAAGATAGTACATAAAAAATAACAAAAAGAAAAGCTTGGGGGTCAAGAGAGCAAATATAAAATCTAATTAAATAGTTATAAAATTTGGGGACTAAAAAAATGTAACACGGACATAACTCATATCCAAAAAATAAAAAATTATAAAATTAGGGACTGAAACTGAGTTTTGTCTGAAACAAACATGAGATAGACTAAAATAGGGAAAATGGCAACCTAGGTCTTCAGAGAGGCAACCTCCTTGCAAAATGAGACAAAAGCTCAAGAAAGAACCAATCGCATCCTAAAAAACCACAAAAAAAAAAAAAACAAAAGCAAAAAAAAAAAAACATGGAACCATAGCTCAAAATCAACTGTGTTCAACCAGCCCATAACAATGGCACTATTTATCCAACGGTGGCTATTGTTGGTCTTTAGAAGTTATTAGTAATGAGGTTATTTTTTACCCACATCTTGTAATGAATTTTTTTTTGATAAATTTATCATTAAAATAAATTTTAACAGCAACAACTTAAAAATTTTAAGTCATAAATTTATGTTCATTAATTAAAATTTTATTTTATCTTAATTTTCAATTAGGTTCTTTTTATGTTATGTTCTTACCATTAAAACGATTAGTTATGATCAAAACATAATATTGTAAATATTTTGAAATGATGGATACTTTTTTGTCATTAAAGAATGAGTCACTAAAAAATTTCACCTATTATCAATTCAAATTTCAATTTTTAACTTATATGAGAAGTTTATTTAGAAAAATTCACTCTCAATTTTAGGAATTATTTATCAAATTACTTTATTAAATCATAGAGCTTTTAAATTGAATAGCTCATATTACAAAACTCAATTATCAATAATGAAAAAATATGACCGAAACACAAAAATAATGTTTAATTTATTTTAATCAATTAGTGGTGTAAACCATTAACTTAAAAAATTAGCCAAAAAATTTAGGGACTAAAAGAGGAAATGGTGACCGATGCTTTTTGTTAGAGTGCAGTACATAAAAACAACAAAAAAAAATGTTTGGGGACCAATAGAACAAATAGAAAGAATCTAGTTAAGTATTTATTAAGTTTGGGAACCAAAATGCAATACGGGGTTGAACTTGGTTACTAAAATGGGGAAGGATAGAATTTTAGGAATTGAAATGCCGTTTTAACCACAACAAAAAGTGAAACGGGGTGAAACTGTAAAAATTGTACATAGGCTCTTAAGGCGCAATTACCTTATGAAAAGGGGATTAAACTTCAAAAAGAGTCAATCATGTCCACGAAAAAAAAGAAAGGTGACACTGTTCATGAGTAGTACACCCGCTTTCTGCATTGTTCATTAACAACGAATAGTGTTGATATTTAGAAATATAGTGTAATATGTCATATGGAAAAATATAGGCCATAGCAGAGAAGAATGAAATCTTAAGGGACTTCAATGAGGTTTCGATCATTACTTTAAAAATGCAAACAAAAAAAAAAAAAAACAGCAGTAAGCTAAATGACCAAAAATTTATTTTTCAATAAATAGTAAAACTTGTTCCATATTTGGTAGTACTAATAATAGTTGGTACTCGGCCTGCAGTTTGTTGCGGTCAATTAACAAGGATATTTTTCATATTAAATGCATTTACATTGGAAATAAAAGTCAAAAGAGTTATGGATTCAAAATTAAGTCATGATCAATTTAAAGGATTTGAAAAACTTAAAATGTTTCAAAGTTATTGGTAACCAATTTGTTTTGGAATTTAAGCACAAAGTGAGCTTTTAATTATAACTCATGCGAGTTAAAAGCCTAAAATGTAAACCAAAAGTTTAGAACATTTTTGTGTTTGTTAGGATATAGTGAAAAAACTATCTGATTTCAAAGTTTGAGAACAAAAGAATATCATCATGTAGAAAAAGTACCTATTATGCAGTTTTATCATTTTTTTATTTTGGACATCCTTTGGGCTAAGAACAACAAATGAAATTAACAAAAAAAAAAACCCTATTGCAAAAGCACTGTAGTTAATGCCGCTGGGAATTTAGTCAACATAATAATAAGGTTTCTAGTAGAAACAAAAAAAAATCAATAAAAAAAAACAAAACCAATGCAGAAAAACCTAAAAAAGAAAATGCTTAAGGGTTAAGGGAGGTCAAACACATTTCAGCCTATGTTCCTGGAAGCCTACTGAATAAGTTAGCCCAATACAAAAATTAAGTTTTCCCTGGCCCAAACCGTAGTCCCCAGAGGCCAGATCCGCTAGTTTATTAGCATCTTTCATGCTAACCAAAAGCGGCACAACAAGATAGAGTAGGGGGAAAAAACCGTAGCAGCAATGTCACTGTCAAATTTGTTAATTTAGTTAATACTAGATTGTGACCCATACGTTGTTGCGGGACGGCTGATGAAGATACAACTTTTCATACTCATTATATGTATAAAAAAAAGAATTAAAATATGTATAAATTCTAAAATAAGATATGATTAACTTAAAAGAGCTAAAAAAATTAAATGATTGAAATGTGTTAGTAATAAATTTGGTAAATAAAAAATATATGATATAAGATTAATATAGTGAATTTGGGTTTCTAAGAAACATCAGAATCTTATGTGTCATTTATGAAAGTTGGGGCCTAAAACACAATAATAAAAAGTTTAGAAGAAAGTGGTAAAATACCTACTTTGAAAGTCTAAGAACCAGAAGATATCAATACAAATACATAGAGAACCAATTTTGTAATTTACATTTTTTCAGCCAAAAAAAAAATCTCAAAAAAGAGCTGGGAAAAATAGCCCAAATACAAAACAAAAAATGCCAGAAAAAGAAACAATTTCAGGCCAAAAAACCCAAATGCAAAAAAAAAAAAAAAAAAAAACAGACAAAAAAAACCCAAATACCAAAAAAAAAATAGAGGATCTGTAGCAAAGGTCACATAACCCCTAGCATTTTAGTCAATATAATAATTATTTTTTGAACTCCGTTTTTATGGAGGGGGATTTTTTTTTTCTTTTACTGTGTTTCTCCTTATTCTAACTCGAATTTAATAGGTCATGCAAATATGAATAGTAGTTAAGTTATCTTTTCCGTCGATCCAATGAAGTGTAATTAAGGGCAACAAAGTCTGAAATTATTATGTTGATATACGCAGAAGAAGGGGAGAAAGTTGCAGTTTATTTAAGATATATAAATAGAAATGAGGCAGACACAATTTGGAAAAATTATATGATTTATGGCATGCACTCCATTCCATGTCTTTAAATATTTTCCGTTTGATAAATACTTTTATAAATTTATGTTTATAGGAGTTCACCTATTACACGTGATTAATGTAACAAATTTGATTATAATTTCCATTAATTAAGTTTCCTCGACATATTCAATGTGGGAGGTAGTAGCAGTGTTCATTAATTAACTGTGGAATTTTGATACAAGATAATTTAGTGGGTTGAATAATTTTCCTTCTTTGACTTACATATACAGAAATGTTTAATATAGGATAATTAGAAGCTGCAAATTTTTCATGTATGAAGATTGTTCTTTTTCAGATATAAAAGTTTCACCTGAATCCAATAAATGCCTTCAAAGAATGAAATTATGCCCAAAGGTTTCATGAACCACAACTACATCCATAGCAACATACACTTCCAGTCAATAATGGAATACTGCTATAAATATAAGTTCCTACTCCATAGGACTAACACCAATAATGGGGGACAACAAAAAAAACAAAAAGAAAAAAAAGAAACAACCATTTTAATGCAGGACGAAGTTGTCAAGTCAAGTCAATATGCCTATGCGGATGAAGTTAGGACTTAAAATTTCTACTTAAAGGGGAATAATAAAATTTTGACGAAGTTGTAATAATACAAATATTTTGGGATTAAGAAAATAAGAAAAAGAAAAGTTACAAGTAGTTTGGAACAGTCGGAGAGATGTAGCAGGTTTAATAAAACAAACGAAACGGCAAGTCCTTTGAAACGCAATAGTAATGTAAATGCCTATGCCAATGAAGTTAGGGCTTAGATGAAAGTATAGTAATAAGCTTAACAAAATAAAAGAACTTGCAGGAAATCTCAAAGCATCATCATCGATGCTTCGATTCTCATCTCATGAAAACGGAATTTGCAGGTAAGGTGAGGCGGAACCTAGCTTCAGACAACGGTTGCTGGGGGGAGGGTTGAGGCATGGATAGCGAAAGCTCGGAGCGGCGGCAGAGAAATATTGCAGGATGAAGGCAGAGCTTCCGTGAGCTCTGTTGTAGCAGCAACAATACTAAACAAGCTGCTGAAGAGAGCATCAAGCCGCCGCAATCAGACATCGACGGCTGGGAAAGTGAAGAGGCCCGACTACGGGGGACGCTGGCCAAGTGGCAAGCCTTGTACGTAGACATCATGAACGAGAAAGACAAACTGTTGGCGCAGCCGAAGAGGCGTTTTCAATGGAAGCACAAAAAGCGCCTACACCAGCTTGAAGGGGAGATGGTTAGAGTATTAGAGTTGATAAAAAGAAGTGAGCAAGAGATTTCAAAAGGGTATTCATCGGCAAGTGCCACTGTCAATAATAACCAATCCGACGGTCTAGAGTTGCCTACTTATGGCTATTTATTTATATCCAAGTCTATGAAACGAGCTGCTTGTCAGATGTTGGTGGCCCTAGAGGATCAAGAGGTAACCTTGATTGGATTGGTTGGTGTCCGAGGAGTTGGCAAGACGACATTGGCGAAACTGGTGGCACATAAAGCTCAAAGATCTCGACTTTTTGATCTGGTTTTGGTGATTGATTCACATAGCAGGGAGCGGTTTGAGCCGAATGGGGACAAGATTTGGCATCAGATGGCTGCCTTACTTGGGTTGGAAGATGCTCCACAGAGCGCTAAATCCATATTAAATAAAATATTGGATGAAGGGAAGAAGATTTTGATCATCCTTCTTGATGTTTGGTGGAAAAAGCCTGACCTTGAAGCTTTAGCAGGAATTCCATATGGCCAGCGCTGCAAAATTCTTGTCATCACTTGTCTTCCCCAAGTCTGTGCCGACATTGGTTGTCATGCAACTATTCAACTCAATGGCCTTACCATACAAGAAACAAGAAAATGGTACGAACACATACCTTTGGCAATTTATGGGGATACGCAGTCAATGTTTCCAACTTTCATTTCGTTCTTCGGAGGTCTTGCAAAGAAGAAACTTGGGAATTGGGAAAAGGAGATTGTTGGAGCATCTCAAGGTTTACCTTTCTCAGTTATAACTATAGACGAGAAAATACAGAAGAAAGAATCAATCAATTTCTCTACCCAGAATTTAGTGAGATGCATCAACGAACATGTTTTCAACTATCTCAAGCTCCACTATGATTACTTGAGCGACCAAGAGAGTAAGTCATTTTTCATACTGTGTTCCCAATTTCCTGAAGATTACTGCCCTACGTTTGAACAGTTAACAAGATATGTATATGGAGCGTTTCAAAAATCATTTCAGAGCATAGGTTCCATCCACGAGGCAAGGAGAAAAATACATGGCCTAATCTCTAATCTCCAATCTTATTCATTGTTGGAAGTTCACAAAGATCAGGTTGTCAAGATGCCTGACGTGTTTCGCAGGCTTGCTCATTGGATAGCCGAACAAAATGGCCAGAAAATCCTAGCAGGATCTAATAGCAATGGTTTTCTTGACATCTTTCTTTCGCTTTCCACAGCCTGTGTAAGCAGTGAACAATTGAAGGACATTCTTGGTCATGATGCCTTGGAATGTACAAAGCTTGAAAACTTGATCGCCTTCACCAAAGAAGAAGAAAAGGTCAAGGATCCAGTAACATATCCCACTTCAGTTTTCAAAAGGATGGTGAACCTCAAGGCTTTGTTCCTGTTGGATAGCGCCTCATCCGTTGAAACACGGAAATGCTAATCACTAGAGGGAATTCAACTCTTGTTGGACCTTCGGACTTTACAGTTGCAAGGTTACATATTGAGCGACCTTCCCTCCTTGGGGAAGTTGACTAATCTTGAGACTTTATGCTTCATTTCTTGCAACATTGATGAGCTACTAGATGTATTACGGGAGCTATCTAGCCTAAAGTTGTTGGAGCTATCTTGTGTGAAGCTTCCTGCATCAGTATCTCTTGATTGGATAGGACAACTATCCAAGCTTGAAGAGCTATACATGACTGATGCTAGCATAGAGGTGCCTGACATGAATTCTTCCATTAACTTGAAGGTAAAACACCTTGAACTGAATGGCGTAAAGGTTTGTCGAAATCTTTTCCCAAACTTCAGTAAACAAGGGTTGAATCAATTGGAGATCCTCAAACTTGATAAATGCGACAGTTTAGAATGCCTTGTCAATGCAACAGAATTGAAGGAAGTACAACAAGATGTGGAAGATTGTATCATTGAGACATCAAACCAGATGAAACCAATACTTGTATTCCCAAATATGACAAATTTGGAGTTGCGGAACTTAGGTTCCTTGTCCGGCTTGTGGAAGGGGGAAACACATATAAGCCTTGAAAAGCTCAAGGTTATGGTTATAGACTCTTGTGAGCTAACGTGTGAATCTCTGTTTCCCACCTGTGTTGCTGAAGGCCTAAACCAACTAGAAATCCTCCAGATATTTCGCTGCGAAAACTTGAAGTCGATTCTCATGGAAGATTATACTACCAATTCCCCGTGCTTGCCCAAGTTGACAACCCTAAAGATAGAGTCATGTTCAAAACTGGAATACGTTTTCCCAATCACCATGGTTGAAGGTCCTCCACAATTGAGAGAGCTTAAGATCAAATTGTGCAATAATCTACAACACGTCTTCAAATATAACGTGGAGGCAAGTAACCAGCAAACTCATGTTTTTGTGCTTCCAGAGTTAAAGCGCTTGTGTCTTGAAAATTTATCGACTCTGAGGAGCATTAGAGAAGGAGTAGACACCTTGGAAGCACCTCTAGAAGAGTTAGACTTATATTTCTGTCATAAGCTAGAACCTTTCAACGTTACCCCGAAGAAAGGTGATTGTCCAAGACTAAAGGTATTTCTCATAATTCTCTTTCGTTCCTCATATTTTCTTGTATAGTCAGGTCCATTATTTTTCTAAATGTTTTTGTAGATTTTATTCAACATGAATTTGAATAAGGTTTTTTTCTTTTCTTTAATTCTTCTACCCAGGTACTGAACTTAGAACTCTGTGGGAGATGGTACCTAGAAGAAGAAATCTCTACTTCAAGAGAAAAGTCAGCAAGTTTGTCAGGTTTTACGGAATATGGTACCCTAAAGCATCTAAGACTGGGTCATGTCTCGCTTAAATCGACAACTTTATGTAGAGGATATGTCTTCACACCGACAAGTGTCCGAAACATTCCCCAGCTTATGCATCTGAGCATAACTTTCTGTACTGTCCGAAACATGATTGAAGATGATGAACCTTCCAGTTTAATACCAGCAGAAACTAGAACTCAATACCGTCCTACATACCTCCCTAACTTGGCCGAATTGGAAATCAGTCATTGCCATCAGTTAAAAAGCGTGTTCCCTGCCAGCATTGCACAGTTTCCAAAACTCAAGAGCTTCATAGTAGAACATTCAGATTCTTTAACACAGATATTCCCAGATCAGGAAGCACATGTGGTTGTCAAAAATGATCAGAGTTCAGAATTGACGTTCCCCATGCTAAGAAAATTGTCACTTGTTGAACTACCATCTCTTGTTTGTTTTGCCGCGGTGGGTTATCATTGCATTTTCCCTTCTTTGAGCTCTCTGACAATTAAAGCATGCCCCAAAAACACCACCAGAATCGTGCTTGACGAGCTGAGCCGATGTTTCTATGGGAAAACAGAGGTACCCTCCCAAATCAATTTCCATTCATTTATTTCCTTCGGTAAAAATACACTCATGTGCTAGCTAGTTCTCAAGTCAAGACATATATTCTGGTTCTTCTCTTGTGATAGATACATAAAAGATTAGCTAAAGCATTATAAGTTAGCGAAAAATTGTAAGTAATACAATATTTTTCATAGATGATACTATTATCTTCCCAAAATATATACCACACCTCATAGTAGATAAGAGGATGTTATGAAAGATAAATGTTAAAATTGAAGACTTTAAATTAACATCGACGAATCACTTAGTGTAGCGCATATTGTCAAAGATATCACTTTTCAAGCTTTTAACTTTATTGATCAGTTTTTTTATGTGCACTGGGCGTTGCCGCATTTAGCAGTATCTTCTTCAACCTTAGTGACGGACACAATTCAACCATTAATTCCATTGCAATTCCATTGCAATTCTCAGGGCAAGACTATGACATTTGGAGTGTAGAAATGAAGACGTATTTCATGTCACAAGATGTATGGGAGATCGTCGAAAAGGGAGTTCATAGTTCCTCATCAAATGAAGACAAAAAAAGAGATGCCCAAGCTCTGTCCATTATTCAACAATCATTAACGAAGAAAAAGTTGCACCAAATGATTATTGGAGCAAACTCTGCACGAAAGGCATGGGACATTTTGAGAGAAAAGTATCAAAGAGACAAGCAGTACAATAAAAAGGTGCATGCCTCATTACAACTACATAGAATTATTTAAATCTTAACCTTTCTCACTATTTTCTTTACACCATTAATCAACCATTAGTTGACATTAGGAAAAAGACTATTTCACTTTTATATAAAGAAAAAAATGATAATTTAAAATTTTAATAGTAACTAAGTAAATTGAATTAAAATTTATCAACATCATCATTATTATTACCATTGTTATTATTACGCTTATTATTCTTATTTAAAGTAAAATATTTTTTATGCTATTAACCAATGGTTGACTAATGCCATACAGATTTTCAAATCTCAAGATTAGTACACTTTGACAAAAGTTGGGGGCCATAGGTGTTATTGACCCATTCATTAACATTCAATTTTTTTTTTTTCTATCAGGGTCCCAAATCAGACAGAGGCAAGCTGGCCTTTCATCCGCTACGTCAATGTTGTTGATCAGCTAGAGGAGCTATTTGCTGATGAATCAGGTGGTAATGAATAGCTCAAAATGGTGAAGTTTTCGATTACTGATATTTCTTAAAATTTCTTCCTACTTTGAGGGGGTAAAAGGGAAAAAAAATGGTGATGTTCTTAGTTAAGATACTCAGTTAGTATGTTAAGATACTCAAAATTTAGCCACCATTTACTTGAACTCAGTTATTGCTCTGCTTTCTCATATTCTCTCTATCAAAAATTGCTTGCAAATTTCCTTATTTATTGTAAATATTGAAAATGTTGTGTCACAAAAACAAAGTATATATGTATGTTTTATTAAGATTACTTTTAACAAGTCTTCTAATTACAACAACATATCATTCTGGTACTGTGGTGGAACTGAATTGCCTAATTGTGCTTAAGATATCTATTTCACAGGAAATTCACAAGTCTCAATTTCTAAGTGTATGCTCAACATTATTTATAAGCCCTTAAGTTGATCCATCTCACCTTCATTTCTCATAATTTTGTTGTCCACAGATGAACAGGAAAAGCAGACCAAACCAACAAGCTAATGTACTTGTTGTTTATAGGTGTCCTACATTGCAGGTTTGAAATTCAATGAGCATTTGTTGCTCTTTGATTCCGTGTTAAGGGCAATGTTTAAAGAATACTTTTCATGTACTTTTCAGGAAGTATCAATCAACTGTAAAGAGTTCATAAGCCTTCCCAAAGTAATAATCCTACAGAGTGGTGGAACTTCTGTAATGTTATTTTACTAAGAAGAGTTGTCTTATTGCTAAACTCTATTAATTAAACTCATTTATGACAATCTACAATGTAATAATGCCTTCGCAGCTGTCCCTAATGCTTAGGTGTTGGTTTTAGACTACATATGCTTTTGTGTTGAAATATTGCTGCAGCTATATATATATATATATATATATATATATCTTATATTATAAAAAGTACGAAGGTGCACAAATGTTGAACGACTTTTTTACCCTCCTGTTATAAGATGTTTTGTTCTTTTAATAAAACACAATTTTGTCATTATCTATTTAAGTGGAGTTGTATTAGCACTAGAACACTAAAAAGAACCCTTAAGTTACCACTAAATTTTATTTTTTGTTATAAACATGCCTACCCTTAATTCTATATTACAGAATTGCACATTATATAATTTTTTTTTGTGTTAATCTTATCTAAAACTCTTAAATTGCCATTAAAATATTTTTGCTTCAAACATGTAACCCTTGGTTCTATATTACTATCAAATAATACCTCAAGTAAACATTTTATAAAAATTAAAATTTCAACTTATGATTCCAAAAATTTTTATAGCCAAATCTTTTATTTGAAAAAAAGACTTAAATGCAAAGCTCATGCTAAAGTTTGTACAGCTAAATATTTTATGAAACTTAAAATTTCAACTTGACATTTTAAAAATCTTCATAACTAAATTTTTTATTTGAATAAAAAATTAAATATATGGTAAAACTCAAGCTAAAGTTTTTATTATTATACACGGTACCTTTGAACATAATTTTTTTGTCAATTAATTTTTTGTTTGCAACTTGAATGAGTATATACTGTGAAAGCTTATTATGTGGTAAAACTCATGGTAAAGTTTCACATGAAAATCTATAAGTGTTGAATATTAAAAAATAATTTTAGGTATAAAAGTGTATATTAAAAATTATATAAGTGAACATTTTATAATAGTTCACATATAGTTTTTCCTTCATCCTAAAATTATAAGTTCTTTCACTCTTTTAATGATAAAAAAAATTATATTTTCTATTTAATTAGAATTGTGTTAGTATTGAGGCTCTAAAAAGAAGGAAAGAAAATAATCCACTTGCAGAAATCTAAATCTATAGTTGCCTATTTAATTAGATATTTAGTAGTATTAAAATACTAAAAATATAATAAGAGAGGAAAAAAGTGAAAAGTGGAATGCATTTAGCCTTTGGTTTTTGGAAAATTTACTATTTTGACTACTAAACTTACTTTGACCACTAAACTTGGTTAATTTTAACAAATATGGCCCAAGTTTATTCTATTATAAAAATTTTTTTTTGAATGTACAATTTTTTTCAATTAAGTTTCCTTTTCTCTATTTGAATGAATATATACTTTAAAAGATTAGGTATTTGGTCCATATTAGAGCAATCATATAATTCACATATGACTCAAGCACATACTATGAAAAAAAAAAGTAAAAGAAGTATTATTGTAGCAAAGGTCATTGTGAAAAATTTTAGAAAAAAAAATTCTTAGCTCTTAGAATTAGTTGCTTATATGATAATAAAGAGGAATTTTAGTAGCAACTTTTTTTTTACATTTTTCCAATATTTTAAAATATTAGAAAAATTATAAGAATTATTTATTCCCACATGGTCATAATTTTGAATGCTAGAGCATAAGTTTCTATTCTTAGCAATTAACTATTTCTCTATACTAAATAATATTAATGTATTTTTATTTTTATTATTTTTTAGAGCCAACAAAATCTTATGAGCTGTATCAAAGTAGCATTATGCATGCATTGTTTTTAGGCTTTAATCTTTGGAAAAATCATTACTTAACAATAAATTTAGTTAAATTTGACAAATATGCCCTAAATTTTTTATAAATGCTTTTGAGCATTAGTTTTGGGTCAATTTGTAACGCCCCCAATTTTATAAACCTTAATTTTAAAAGATATCTTAAATTCCCAGAATTATTGTAACGCCCCCAATTTTATAAACCTTAATTTTAAAAGATATCTTAAATTTCCAGAATTATAAAGCATTTAATTGAAATAATTTAAGAAATATGAGGTAAAACATTTTATTTAAATTATTTTCCAAACAATAAAAGTATTAAATGAAATCAAAGTAGTTAAGTGACAATCCCAGGAAACTAATATACGCATAATGTGTCAATTTAAGACAAACCATATGTTTCTTTATAAATCAAATAACACAAAGTTAAAACCCAATCCCAGCCAGTTCTACTTTCGAGGGGCTACAGCGTACGCTCACTCAGTCTGCTCCACATCTTGAACCTCGTTATATGGTTCAGTGTACTCTGTCTCCTTATAGTACTCACCTAAGAAAAACATGTTAAGAGGAGGGGTGAGCACAACTTGCTCAGTAAGGGGGAAGTATCAGGCCCATCACGTGGGTCCTAATATTCCCGTAACAAACAACGACGAATAATAAACTTTAAGCTGTAGCAATTTAATTAAGAATCATTCCATACAACATCATAACAACAAAATCCAAGTCCTACTAGCATGCTTGAACTACCATGTATATGCATAATTCCCTTTACCGATTAAATAATAACTTATTGATCGATCATTTAGTCCAATACTTAAATGCCGTCGGATGAACCTAAGGTGGTGAGTGTGTACATCACCCACTCTCGGGATAACTTTTAGGTAGTGCCACTAGGGATGCCACCAAGCTAGAGCCTCTCGGGATACCTACGCCGAGGTAGAGCCTTTCGTGATAACAGCCATAAGCATGGTCCCTCGCCAGCTATGGTCTGACAGCGCACAAATCATATCTCCATACTCCGTGTCAATATCGGGTCATGACTAGGGACAGTCCGCCGCCACCCTAACATGCCTCTCGGGTTCGAATCGTTCGTTCCGAACCTCTCGTCTAAATTTACGGCTTGTTAGGTCATGTAGATATGGTTCGTCACCAACCTTGCATGCCTCGTATTTTATCTTACTCTTCAAATCTTTTACTTAATGCAATCTTGTGTATGACAAACATCCATCATATGCAACAACCAATTGATGCATGACCATAGCTTATTTTAGTAGAATGCCATGATTCTAGTGCATCCTATTTCTTTTATCATGTTGTCTTAGTTTAGTCTTACATGATGTCATGACAATCAATGATATCTTTTAAGTGTATTTGTGATAAATGTTCATCTCATTTCTCGTGAATTCTTTCTAAATTGGTCATTTAGTATTTACGCTCCTAATCCTTTATATATCGGCTTATAATAATTTATTACGGCCCTAACATGCCATTAACGGTTCCTTCCAATCTCATCATGTTGCTAATCAACTTGTCGGCCCTAAACATGGTACTAGCGGTGTTTGTCTCGCCGGCCCTAAACATGCTACTAGCGGTGTTTATTTAGGCGGTCCTAACATATTTCTACTTTAATTCTTGTTATAAGCGGTCCTAGTATGATACTAGCGCCAAACATACATCATACATCACATCATTACAACCATACAACCAACCAACCAAAATTACATATCAATGGAAGAGAACTGAAATAAAATAAAATAAAATTCTAGGAAAACTAATTAATTACCTAACCCATGTTTCCCACGCATTTAAAGATTTTGTTTAGCCCAATTGTTTATTTAAAATTTATTATTCGGGTTGAAGCTTATTTTGGGCCTAAGAGGGCCCATGAGAATTAACCCACTCTTCCCCCTTACCTAGTACGGAAAACACGGTGAATCGGGGTGATTTCTTAGAACGGTCCTACAAAATTTTAATAAGATAGAAAAATTACAAAAATATACTAAAAATTGGAAATTTCCTAAATGGTACTTGGAAGGTTCTTGTTTTTGGCATCCAGGCCGAAATTTTACCTAGTGAGCAAAAAGGGTCTCGGGGTGTCTTTGGTGGCCTCGTGCCTATTCGGGATCGTGCCGGGAGCCTTATTGATATTGATCCTAAAAATTACAGCGGTTATACACTAACTTATAAGCTCATTTAATGGCTGTAAAAACTGATCTTGGAAGGAAAAAAATTTTATTTCGGTTACCGATGTCTTTTCGGGATCTCTGACGCTCCGGGAGTAAAAAAAAAAAACACCAAACCTTCAAGTAAGGATTTTCTAACCCTTTGTAACAACATGGACAGCAAGGAAAAGAGAATTATTAGGGCTGTAATATTCGAATTTGGCAGCCAAGATAATTTTTAAAAGAGGCTACGGTGGCTTACCAGGGCCTAGAACCAAGTGTGGACAAGATTGCACCGGAAACGAATGGAAAAACCCAAAAATTTTGATTAATGATAATCTACCAAATATTTACAACAAATATATAAAGCCCTTAGGTGCTGGAAAGGAAAAAAAATTAAAAGAGAGATATAGAATAATTTAGACTTACACAAATGAGTTCGGAATCACCGGTGCATGTAGGAATCGTTTTTGTGTTCCAATAAGGTTTCTCCTCAATCTAATAAATCTAGGTAAAATATGAAATTAAATTAATATTCTAGTATTTTTGAATAACCAAGAATCAAAGCATGGGGAGATGGCTTACACAAGTTTGATGGAGCACCAGGTGGAGACAACAATCGGCGCAAAGGGATGAAAGAAAAATCCAATTTTCTTCCTATGGCTCAAGCGGCGCTTGATGGGGAGAAGTGCCGAAATGTTGAAAAGGTCTGTGATGCAAATTAAGATTCACGCCAAATAGAAACGTAGGGCAAAATAAGTAATAATGTAATAAAAAGGTAATGATGGCCGCGTGATTAATATTGGCAATTCCATGTTTTTTTTTTTAAATCCAAAGTTTCAAAAAAACCTGTAGATGCTTTTGCGTCTGGAACCTTTTAGAAGAAAGAAATTAGGGTTAGGGAGAAAAGAAAAAAAAATAATCCTATGTAGCAGTAGCACGAACCCGGTTTAAACTTTACCCGTGTGTAGGCTAAATTTTTGAAAACCTAAGCAAATGAATTTAGAATTGAGTGAGGTAAATTTCTTTTGACTCATTTTTTTTTTAGAAGAATCCAATGGTGCTTCCAAATTTTCCATCCGATGCTCGGGTGTAAATGACAAAAATGCCCCTAGTCTAAAGAAAATGACTTTGAGCTGTCGGTTTGGAATTTGACTTAATAACTACTAAAAGAATTATCTAAGGATCAAGATTCTTAATTTTATATTGATTTTCTAAATTGATAGGTAAAATTACAAAAATACCCTTAAGGACAAAAATGTTAATTAATTTATTTTTATTTATTTATTTTATTTACTTATTATTTTTATTTATTTATTTATTTAGGGTAATTTGGAAATTTTATTTACTTAATTTCTAGGGTTATTACAATTACAAAGCATTTAATTAAAAATAATTTAAGAAATATGAGGTAAAACATTTTATTTAAATCATTTTCCAAACAATAAGAGTATTAAATGAAATCAAAGTAGTTAAGTGACAATCCTAGGAAAACTAATATGCGCATAATGTGTCAATTTAAACAAGCCATATGTTTCTTTAGAAATCAAATAACACAAAGTTAAAACCCAGTCCCAGCCAGTTCTACTTTCGATGGGCTACAGCGTACCCTCACTCAGTCTGCTCCACATCTTGAACCTCGTTATATGGTTCAGTGTACTCCGTCTCCTCATAGTACTCACCTAGAAAAACATGTTAAGAGGAAGGATGAGACAACTTGCTCAGTAAGGGGAAAGTATCAGGCCCATCACGTGGGTCCTAATATTCCCGTAACAAACCACAACGAATAATAAACTTTAAGCTGTAGCAATTTAATTAAAGAACAATTCCATACAACATCATAACAACAAAATCAAAATCCTACTAGCATGCTTGAACTACCATGCATATGCATAATTCTTTTTACCGATTAAATAATATCTTCTTGATCGATCACTTAATCCAATACTTAATTGCCGTCGGACGAACCTAGGGTGGTGAGTGTGTACATCACCCACTCTCAAGATAACTCTTAGGCAGTGCCACTAGGGATGCCACCAAGCCAGAGCCTCTCGGGATACCTACGCCAAGGTAGAGCCTTTCATGATAACAGCCATAAGCATGGTCCCTCGCCAGCTATGGTCTGACAGAGCACAAATCACATCTCCATACTCCGTGTCAATATCGGGTCATGACTAAGGACGGTCCGCCGCCACCTTAACATGTCTCTCGAGTTCGAATCGTCCGTTCCGAACCTCTCGTTTAAATTTACGGCTTTTTAGGTCATGTAGATATGGTTTGTCACCAATCTTGCATGCCTCGTATTTTATCTGACTCTTCAAATCTTTTACTTAATGCAATCTTGTGTATGACAAACATCAATCATATGCAACAACCAATTGATGCATGACTATAGCTCATTTTATTTTAGCTCTTTTTAGTAGAATGCCATGATTCTAGTGCATCTTATTTCTTTTATCATGTTATCTTAGTTTAGTGTTACATGATGTCATGACAATCAATGATATCTTTTAAGTGTATTTGTGATAAATGTTCATCTCATTTCTCGTGAATTCTTTCTAAATTGGTCATTTAGTATTTACGCTCCTAATCCTTTATCTATCGGCTTATAATAATTTATTACGGCCCTAACATGCCACTAACGGTTCCTTCCAATCTCATCATGTTGCTAATGAGCTTGTCGGCCCTAAACATGGTACTAGCGGTGTTTGTCTCGCCGGTCCTAGATATGCTACTAGCGGTGTTTATTTAGGCGGTCCTAACATATTTCTACTTTAATTCTTGTTATAAGCGGTCCTAGTATGATACTAGCGCCAAACATACATCATACATCACATCATTACAACCATACAACCAACCAACCAAAATTACATCTCAATGGAAGAGAACTAGAATAAAATAAAATAAAATAAAATAAAATTCTAGGAAAACTAATTAATTACCTAACCCATGTTTCCCACGCATTTAAAGATTTTGTTTAGTCCAATTTTTTATTTAGAATTTATTATTCGGGTTGAAGCTTATTTTGGGCCTAAGAGGGCCCACGAGAATTAACCCACTCTTCCCTCTTACCTAGTTCGGAATAATACGGTGAAAGGGGCGACTTTCTAGGACGGTCCTACAAAATGTTAGTAAGGTAGAAAATTAGAAAATGTGCTAAAATTTAGAAATTTTCCTAAATGGTATTTGGAAGGTTCATGTTTTTAACATTTAGGCCGAAATTTGACCTAGTCGGCAAAAAAAGGTCTCAGGGTGCCTTCGGTGGCCTCGTGTCTATTCGGGATCCTGCGAAGAGCCTTCTTGATATTGATCCTAAAAATTACAGCGGCCATACACTAACTTATAAGCTCATTTAATGGCTGTAAAAATTGATCTTGGAAGGAAAAAAAAATTTATTTCGGTTACCGATGTGTTTTCGGGATCTCTGACGCTCCGGGAGTCCAACAAAGCGCCAAACCTTCAAGTAAGGATTTTCTAACCCTTTATAACAACATGGACAGCAAGGAAAGGAGAATTATTAGGGCTGTAATATTCAGAATTGGCAGCCAAGATAATTTTTAAAAGAGGCTATGGTGGCTTACCGGGCTTAGAACCAAGTATGGACAAGATTGCACCGGAAACGAGTGGAAAAACCCAAAACTTGGATTAATGATAATCTACCAAACATTTACAGCAAAGATATAAGACCTTTAGGTGCTGGAAAAAAAAAATTTAAAAGAGGGATATAGAATAATTTAGACTTACACAAATGAAGTTGGGTTCACCGGTATGTGTAGGATTATTTTTGTGTCCCCGGTGGGGTTTCTCTTCAATTTGATGAATCTAAGAAAAATATAAAATTAAAATAATGTTCCAATACTCTAGAATGACTAAGAATCAAAGCATGGAGGGCTGACTTACACGGTTTGATGGAGAAATAAGCGTAGATGAACAACCGTGGTGAAGCGGACCAAAAGATTGTGAATGGCCTTTTTCCCAAGTTCCAATTTTTGTTTTGTGGTGGTGGCGAGTTGTTGAAGGAGAAGAAGACAAGAGGCGGTAGCAGGCTTTGGTTTTGTTTAATTTAAGCTGAATTGGATTTTTTGACCTAGGGGAGATACGGGAAAATAATATTAAATTAAAAGAAAGAGTTGTAGTTATATTAGGATAATAATGAAGGTTTTTAAGATAAGGAAAATATAGATGAGTAGGCAAATTAAATTAAATTTGTTTTTTTTATAAACAAACAAAATTCCAAGGAGGCATGCGGCTGAAACTTTTAGAATAAAAAAAAAAATTAGGGTTAGTTGGGAAATTATTCCATGTAACGGTAGCACGATCCCGGTTTAAACTGTACACGTGTGTAGGCTAAATTTTTGAAAACCTAAGCAAACGAATTCAGAATTAAGTAAGGTAAATTTCTCTTGACTCATTTTTTTGAGAAGAATCCAATGGTGCTCCCAGATTTCCCATCCGATGCTCGGTTGTAAATGACAAAAATGCCCCTAGCCTAAAGAAAATGACTTTGAGCTTCCGGTTTGGAATTTGACTTAATAACCACTAAAGGAATCATCTAAGAATCAAGATTCTTAATTTTATATTTTATTATTATTATTATTTTATTATTTTATTTATTTAATTAATTAGGATAATTTGGTGATTTTATTTTACTTAATTTCTAGGGTTATTACAGCTTTTGTAACACCCCCATGCCCCACATAGGTGAATTGTGGGAAGCCTTATGTGGATATATAGGCTCCAATTCCAGAACATAAGCACCTAGCGCTTATCCTTTTCATAAAGGATAGCCCATATGGTGTGGCCAGGTGTTCCGTTGACCGTTACTGGATTTGGGTCGTTATAGATGGTATCAGAGCCAGGTTTGGTTCAAAGTATGTGGTTGTGTCCGCTGGTATGGGACGGGGGAACTTCCATATACTGAGAGTCCATTCATCAGTACCTAGCGCTTATCCTTTTCCTAAGGATAGCCCATGTGGTGTGGGCAGGTGTTCCGTTGACCGGTTTTGGACTTGGGTCGTTACAGATGGTATCAGAGCCGACCCGGGACCACGATGGTGTGACATAGTGGGTATGCACATGCATCGTCTGCTGGGACTGATCCTGGATTCGAGAGGCTACTTGGCCAGGGGCTAAGTAGTCCGATTAAAGAGGTTACTTGGTTCGGGGAACCAAGTAATCCGATTGACCCCAATGGGGACATTGGGTACATAAGAGGGGGAGTTTGTAACACCCCCATGTCCCACATGGGTGAATTGTGGGAAGCCTTATGTGGATATATAGGCTCCAATTCTAGAACATAAGCACCTAGCGCTTATCCTTTTCATAAAGGATAGCCCATGTGGTGTGGACAGGTGTTCCGTTGACCGTTGCTGGATTTGGGTCGTTACACAATTTATTTTCTCTTTCCTTTGCTTAATGTCCAAACTACTATCTTCATCTCAAGTTCTTTGCAACATTTCAATTTTTTGACTTAAGTTTAACTTAATTTTTTTATATTAATATTTGCTAAATTTTTTTAAAAAAATTTCTTTAAAAAATAAAATTTTTATAGTTTCTAAATGTAATTTTTTAAATTTTTAATAGAAAATATTAAATTAAATAAATTTAAGTCAAAAACCTAAAATGTTGCAAAGAACTTGTGATGGAGAAAGTATAATAATAATAATACTTAAAATTTACAACCTTTCATCAATAATTATTTATAAATTAAACAAATAATAACAATATACTAAAGTTTTAATTCTATTTACAAAGAGAAAACTAAAATTTTTAATAAGAGTCTTTTTTACACTAGGAGGCCTTCTAGGAATTTAAACCTTCAGTTTCATCTATACCAATATTGAGGCCCCATACTGTCAAATGGAATTAGACTTATACGGTTGACTTAGCCTACTTATTAGAGAGTTATAGAAATTTGTGAATGCTGTAACATGAAAATTTGTGGTTTAAATCATACATTTGGGAAAAAAAAATAGACAATTGTTTGAAGTTGATTTTCCAAAATAATTTATTTTTATTTTTACGTGATTTTTCATCTAAAACTAATACCATTTGAAAAATAATTATATATATTTGTAATAATTTATTAAATAATTTTTTATAGTATTGTTATGAATTTTTTAAATTATTCAACCTAAAAAATTAATTAATTAATAATATCAATTTCAAACAAAAAAAGCCACGAAAACATATTTGGATTGATTTGAATTAATGCTAAATAAATTAAATCTTTATCTCAATGCTTAGGTTCAAGCTTTTTTGGGTTGATGTTCTATGCTTTGTTTTTCTTCTTACAAGTTAGTTTTATATACCAAGAATCATTTGATATACATTGAGGGAATAGTTAAGGCTTTTCTTGCTTAATTATAAATATTTTTCACCCTAACACTACTATCTATCTAAAAAACAATAAACAAATTCTTATAACATATATTGAGAGAGTATAAAGTTTCTATTGTGTCAAACTACTAATTTTTCCACAAAGAGAGTAAATAATAATTTTAATTTTATTATAAAGATTATACTTTCATGCAACATAATGTTCTATTATCAATATTAGAAAAATTATGAAAGTGAAAAAAATTTTATCGACTTTTATACTCTTAACCTGTGGGTGTTTTATTTTTTTTTTAATAAGACCCAAATTAATTTGGTGTTGTATATTATTAGAGGTATAATTAGCACTAAGAATCTAAAAGGAAAATAGAGAAAGAATAGACGTCTCATATGTGCAGTTTTTAAAAATTTAAAAAGAGGAATCTGTATATCTTTTCGTAGCTTTAATACAAGTACTTAAAGTCATATATTAAGTATAAGTTTTGATGGCAAATTTTTTTTTAAATAGCCATAGTAAGTTAAACTTTTGTAACAAATATGTCATTATATATATATATATATATATATATATATATATATTTGGGGCATGACTTTAAACATAAAATTTTATCAATTTTTTGTACTCTTAAACTTAAATGAAGTATTTTAATTGGAACTTAAAAGTTTCAAAAACCTCATAATTATGTCAATTTGAATCAACAATTTAAATCTAATAAAACTCATAAAATGTATGAATATGTCAAATGTTGAACCTTTTTATCCTTGAGTGTTATTTTATTTCCCTATTTTAATGATAGATTTTTTTTAATTTCATTATAAACATTATACTTTCAAGCAATGTAATGTTATATTATCAATATTAGAAAAATTATGAAAGTGTTAAAAATTTTATCAATTTTTATAACCTTAACTTATATGGTGTTTTATTTTTTAAATGAGACCCGAATTAATTTGGTATTGTATATTTATTAGAGGTGAAATTAGCACTAAAAATCTAAAAAAGAAAGAAAAAAATAACTTTCTAAAAAGAGGGAAGAATGTCCATGCCCTTTTTTTTAGCTTTAGTACATTTTATTAAAGTTATATATTAAATATAAATTTTAATAGTGAAAACTATCTTAAATAGGCATAATAAGTTAAAATTTTGTAACTAATATGTCCTTAATTAAATTATATATTTTTGGGACATGTCCTTAAACATAAATTATCAATTTTCTGTACTCTTAAACTTGAATGAAATATTTTAATTGGAATTTAAAAGTTTCAAAAACCTCAAAATTATATCTATTTGAATCAATGATAAAAAGCATGAATATGTCAAAAAAAAGTTGGTTGACATTTTTATCCTTAATTTTTATTTTATTTCCCATTTTAATGATACTCAAATTTGTCATTCCTAATTTATTAGATTTAAAAAAATAAATTTATGGAAAGGAATAAAAAATAAAAATAGAACAAAGTGATGATAAGCTCTTAGGCTTCATATTAGGAAAATAAGATTAGTATTTGAAAAGGAAAAATAGAAAAAAGAATGTTGATTATTTTCTATGTTTTCTATAAGTTTTTTATGGGAAAAAATTAAAAAATGCCAGTAAATTTAAAATTTTGTAACAGTCATGTGTTTGATTTATATGAGCTTAAACATGCCTAAAAACATAGTGTTTGTCAATTAATTTAATTTTTAAACTTGGAATGCATTAATCAAAACTTAAAAGTGCAACTTCATATCCATATTTATCTATATGTAATTAAAAGTGGAAAGATATATAAAATAAGTAAACCACAAATTATAAGTTATTAATTTTCCTTTTAGGTACTAAGCTTTTATTCTATTTTAATGAGTTTATTTTCCCATGATTAACTAATTATATTATCAGAACAATGTGTAGGACTAGATTTCCAAACTTTAGTGATGTGAGTATAAATTTTAAATCAATGGATAAGGATTAATTATCAAAAAATATAAAAAGCTACACAACATTTTTACCTCGAACTTTGGAGCAATTACATTAAATCTGCCATAAAACATAGGGTAAGTGTAGATTTTGAAATTTTAGAGGTGAGTGTATTTTGATAAAAAAAATCAAGAGTAGAGCAATTAAGCTTTTTGAATAATGTATAGTTACTTATAGTTATATTCCTTTGAAAAAATTCAGTGTTTACTTACTAAATTTATACTTTGGCATCGTGCCCCATATTTGTGTTACATTTCTTAATAGAAATTTATTTTTACTTGAGTTTTTAATTGAATGTCCCACCTATATTATGTTCCTTTCAATTTTGAATATAACATAAAAAAATTATTAAAAGTTTACCTTATGTCTCTTTAAAAACTCAAAGTTATGATAACATATTAATGGTAAACCTTTTTAAGTATTTAAGCCAAGTAATATATATAAAATCTCCATTTTAGTAATTAGCTTTTAGAATCTAAAACGTAGAAGTTAAGATAAAATTTACTAAATTAACTTTTAATAAAATTTATAAATATGTAATACTATTAAGATATTAAATTAAGATCTTTTCTCAATAGATTGAAAACCATTTTTAAATTTTATATTGGTAAAAGGAGTTTTGACATCTTTGATTAGATTTTAAAAATACCATGAAGTAATTTTATAAGTACTCTACTATCACAAATAAAAAAGCTTCTATCAATTTTTTTTTATAACAAATATTACTTATAGCGTAATCTACATTATATTATTATTATTGTTGTTGTTGTTGTTGTTGTTGTTGTTTATATTAAATAGAAATCTAATACAATAAGCTATCTATTATAATGAATGATACAAATGAGGATAGTTTTGATGAAATATTACAATAAAAAACTACTACATAAAAGATAGAAAAATTAATAAGAAATTATATCTAAACTAAAACAAAGTAAAATCATTGTTGCAATAATTTATTTTGGATAAAATAATTAAAATTATAGTTATTTGGGAAAAAAATAACATAATATTTAACTCACATGCAACGCACGTGTGCAATTACTAGTAGTATAAAAAGTATGAAGGTGCACAAATGTTGAATGACTTTTTTGCCCCTAAAATTTAATTTATTGAATTATTCTATATGAATCTATTATTGTAACTAAATTATTTTACAATGATTGACCTTTTTACCCTTAAAATTTATTCAATTGTAATACTCTTAATAAACCAATAGATTTAGTTGACAATGATTGACTCCTAATAAAACAATATAATCGTACAATAATGGTTTTATTAAAATTTATTCAATTGTAATACTCTTAATAAAACAATAGATTTAGTCGACAATGGTTTACTCTTAATAAAACAATATAATCACCCAAACACATTGGGAACAAAAGTATTATTGTACAATTCCATTACTAATACGGTTTTGGCGCCTATCTTCCTAACTATTATAATATAAACAACCCATTGGCAAATAATAGGAAGCCAGACTATTAACCCTTCTATTGGGATTTTTTAAATACCTACTGAGAAAACCAGACTAAATCCTGAAGGTACTCTGATTTAGGGGCTTTGATTAAGCTTCTTTACATGACCCGATGAAATTGCACATGGAGAACAATATCATGAAGTTAGATTAAAAGAAAAAAAAAAGAAGTTCTCCAAACTGCACATGGGTATGTATGACATTGTTTCCAAAATCTTTGTCCAATTTGCACATACATATGCTCATATATATAACATTAGTTTTGATATTCAACCAACCTGTACACATATATGATGATGATTCTAGGTTCTTGTAATTTTTTTTTATTTCATATAAGAGCAATTTGTCTTCTAACAAATTTTGTTTTACTTTTTCCACACTGATTAATCATACAAGAGCAAACTATTGATGCATCCATTCGACGAACAAGAAAACATCTTTCTTTCTTGCAAGAATATAGTGGAAATTATATAGAAAATGCCAAAGTATACAATATCCAAAGCAAGAGGCGTAGAACAAGATCTCTTCATGCACTTTCAACAATATATATGCAACAAGGTAAGGTTCCACTAATTGAAATAGAGTTATTTACTTTGCAAATACTAAACTTATTTTTCTAATATGAAGCCTAAGAGTTTGCCATCACTTTGTTATATTTTTTGTTTAATCTCTTACTTAATAAGTCTTAATATAGTTTATCTTAATAACTTACTTTTCTATTATTGTTAATAAGAACCTTTGTTACTATCCCTTCAATCTCTGAATGCCATGAAGCACACGTAATGAGGAATTGCATTTATTGTAATTGCAAGAAGTTTGAACATGAACCACCAACTTTCTGTTGCCAAAATGGGAAAGTTACATTAGATGAACCAAATATTTCAGATGAATTATATGATCTATATACATCACAATCAGAGGAAGCAATGACATTTCAAAAAGACATAAAGGCGTACAATAGTATATATGCTTTCACATCTTTTGGGGTTAAACTAGACATGAATCTCGCAAGTTCAAGAGATGGTGTTTATACTTTTCGAGCGCTAGGACAAATATAACATGTACTACCATCTTTGGCTCAAGAAGGAGACAAACCATGCTATTTCCAGATGTATTTCTATGACACAGATAATGAAATCCAAAATAGGATGAAAGCTTTAAAAGATGGCACTTTATCTGAAGCAGGTAAATACTTTATGAATATGCTTTGTCTATTTGTTTGATAAATTTGTTTTGGCTTAAATTCTTGATAAAGAGAAATATCCTCAACTATATGAATTAGTTGTGAGGCATATGATATATAGGCCTTGTGGAAATTATGGAAGAACAAAATCGTGCATAGTTAATGGTAAATGCAGGTTCCATTATCCTAGACCATTTGTTCAGATTCAATTCAAGGGAGAGATGGCTACCCATTATATAGAAGAAGGAATGATGGCACAATTGTACAGGTTAGAAGGAAAACATTTGATAATAGGTGGGTTGTTCCATACAATTCTTATCATCTTAGCAGATACAATTGTCATATGAATATAGAAATTTGCTCTACAGTGACAGTAGTTAAGTACATTTACAAGTACATCTACAAAGGTCATGACAAGGTTGCTATTTATATTGCCCATGAGGATGGAGACACTTTTATTGATGAGATAAAACAATTTCAAGACGCAAGATGGGTATGCCCTCACGAAGCTTTATGGAGAATTTATAAATTTGATTTGAGTGAGATTTCCCCTCCAGTGATAAACTTGTCAGTTCATCTTCCAAATCAACAGGCTATCTACTATAAAGAGGGGCAAAATTTAGAGAATGTTCTGGAGCAGGGAAATTCAAAGAAAACCATGCTCACTGAATATTTAAACTTTTATGCAAACAATATGAATGGTCCAAAATACTTATATAAGGAATTTCCCAAGCACTATGTTTGGAATAGACAATCTCAAATTTGGTCAGAAAAGAAAAATAGACAAGTCATTGGTCGTGTTAATGGAGCTAACCCACAAGAAGGCGAAAGATATTATCTAAGACTTCTATTGAATTATGTTAGAGGCCCTACTTTATATGAGGATTTATTCATTGTTAATAGTACTTAATATCATTCATTCAAAGAAGCTGCAGAAAAAAGAGGTCTTCTTGAGTCTGATGAAACTATTGCTGAATGTTTGAAGGAAGTTACTATGTAACACCCCCATATCCTACATGGGTGAATTGTGGGAAGCCTTATGTGGATATATAGGCTCCAATTCCAGAACATAAGCACTGTAACGCCCCCAATTTTATAAATCTTAATTTAGAAAAATATAAAAATTTCCCAGATTTATTAATAATAAAAAAAAATGATTTAAGAAATATGAGGTAAAATATTTTATTTTAAATTATTTTCCAAACAATGAGAGTATTAAATGAAATCAAAGTAGTTAAGTGACAATACCAGGAAAACTAATATGCGCATAATGTGTCAATTTAAACAAACCATGTGTTTGTTTAGAAATCAAATAACACAAAGTTGAAATCCAATCCCAGCCAGTTCTAATTTCGAGGGGCTACAGCGTACCCTCACTCAGGTTGCTCCACATCTTGAACCTCATTATATGGTTTAGTGTACTCTGTCTCTTCATAGTACTCACCTAAGAAAACATGTTAGAAGGAGGAGTGAGCACAACTTGCTCAGTAAGAAGGAAGTATCAGGCCCATCACGTGGGTCCTAATATTCCCGTAACAAACAACAACGAATAATAAACTTTAAGCTGTAGCAATTTACTTAAAGAACAATTCCATACAACATCATAACAACAAAATCAAAATCCTACTAGCATGCTTGAACTACCATGCATATGCATAATTCTTTTTACCGATTAAATAATATCTTCTTGATCGATCACTTAATCCAATACTTAATTGCCGTCGGACGAACCTAGGGTGGTGAGTGTATACATCACCCACTCTCGGGATAACTCTTAGGCAGTGCCACTAGGGATGCCACCAAGCCAGAGCCTCTCAGGATACCTATGCCGAGGTAGAGCCTCTCGTGATAACAGCCATAAGCATGGTCCCTCGCCAGCTATGGTCTGACAGCGCACAAATCATATCTCCATACTCCGTGTCAATATCGGGTCATGACTAGGGACGGTCCGCCGCCACCCTAACATGCCTCTCGGGTTCGAATCGTCCGTTCCGAACCTCTCGTCTAAATTTACGGCTTGTTAGGTCATGTAGATATGGTTTGTCACCAACCTTGCATGCCTCGTATTTTATCTTACTCTTCAAATCTTTTACTTAATACAATCTTGTGTATGACAAGCATCAATCATATGCAACAACGAATTGATGCATGACCATAGCTCATTTTATTTTAGCTCTTTTTAGTAGAATGCCATGATTCTAGTGCATCCTATTTCTTTTATCATGTTATCTTAGTTTAGTGTTACATGATGTCATGACAATCAATGATATCTTTTAAGTGTATTTGTGATAAATGTTCATCTCATTTCTCGTGAATTCTTTCTAAATTGGTCATTTAGTATTTACGCTCCTAATCCTTTATCTATCGGCTTATAATAATATATTACGGCCCTAACATGCCACTAACGGTTACTTCCAATCTCATCATGTTGCTAGTAAGCTTGTCGGCCCTAAACATGGTACTAGCGGTATTTGTCTCGCCGGCCCTAAACATAGTACTAGCGGTGTTTGTGTAATGACCCAAGTCCAGAACTGGTCAACGGAACACCTGCCCACACCACATGGGCTATCCTTTATGAAAAGGATAAGCGCTAGGTGCTTATGTTCTGGAGCTGGAGCCTATATATCCATATAAGGCTTCCCACAATTCACCCATGTGGGATATGGGGGTGTTACAAACTCCCCCCCTTATGTACCCAACGTCCCCGTTGGGGTAAATCGGATTACTTGGTTCCCCGGACCAAGTAACCTCTCTAATCGGACTACTTAGCCCCTGGCCAAGTAGCCTCTCGAATCCAGGATCAGTCCCGGTAGACGATGCTTGTGCATACCTACTATGCCACACCATCGTGGTCCCGGGTCGGCTCTGATACCATCTGTAATGACCCAAGTCCAGAACTGGTCAACGGAACACCTGCCCACACCACATGGGCTATCCTTTATGAAAAGGATAAGCGCTAGGTGCTTATGTTATGGAGCTGGAGCCTATATATCCATATAAGGCTTCCCACAATTCACCCATGTGGGATATGGGGGTGTTACAGTTTGTTTAGGCAGTCCTAACATACTTCTAATTTAATTCTTATTACAAGCGGTCCTAGTATGATACTAGCGCCAAACATACATCATACATCACATCATTACAACCATACAACCAACCAACCAACCAAAATTACATCTCAATGGAAGAGAACTAAAATAAAATAAAATCCTAGGAAAACTAATTAATTACCTAACCCATGTTGCCCACGCATTTAAAGATTTTATTTAGCCCAATTGTTTACTTAAAATTTATTATTCGGGTTTATGCTTATTTTGGGCCTAAGAGGGCCCACGAGAACTAACCCGCTCTTCCCCCTTACCTAGTTCAGAATAATACGGCGAAAGATGGCGATTTCCTATGACGGTCCTACAAAATGTTCGTAAGGTAGAAAATTAGAAAAATATACTAAAAATTGGAAATTTCCTAAATGGTACTTGGAAGTATCATGTTCTTGGCATCTAGGCCGAAATTGTACCTAGTGGGCAAAAAGGGTCTCGGGGTGTCTCCGGTGGCCTTGTGCCTATTCAGGATCGTGTCGGGAGCCTTCTTGATATTGATCCTAAAAATTACAGCAGCCATACACTAACTTATAAGCTTATTTAATGGCTGTAAAAACTTATCTTGGAAGGAAAAAAATTTATTTCGGTTACCGATGTGTTTTCGGGATCTCTGATGCTCCGGGAGTCCAAAGAAATACCAAACCTTCAAGTAAGGATTTTCTAACCTTTTGTAACAACATGGACAGCAAGGAAAAAAGAATTATTAGGGCTGTAATATTCAAAATTGGCAGCCAAGATAATTTTTAAAAGAGGCTACGGTGGCTTACCGGGCTTAGAATCAAGTATGGACAAGATTGCACCGGAAACGAGTGGAAAAACCCAAAACTTGGATTAATGGTAATCTACCAAGAATTTACAGCAACAATATAAGGTATTTAGGTGCTGGAAGAAAAGAAAAAAAAATTAAAAGAGTAATACCGAAGAACTTTTGCTCACACGAAGCAAATCGGGATCGTCGGTACTCGTAGGATTGGTTTTGGTGTCCGGATGGGGTTTCCCTTCAACTTAAAGAATCTAGGAAAAAAATACAGAATTAAATTAATATTCTAATACTTTGGAAGAGCCAAGAATCAAAGCTTAGATGGCTAAACTTACACAGTTTGATGAAGCACTAAGTGGAGGCAAACAACCGGCGCGAAGGGATGAAAGAAAAATCCAATTTTCTTCCTATGTCTCAGGCGGCGCTTGATGGGGAGAAGAGCCGAAATTTTGAAAAGGGAAAAATGTCTGTGAGGCACTCCACGCCAGATAGAAGCGTAGGGCAAGCAAAATAAATAATAATATAATAATATGGTAATTAATTTAGATAAACTAGATTGGCAAGTTTTATTATATATATATATATATATATATATATATATTTTTTATCTCCAATTTCAAAATCCTGTAGGTGCTTTGCGGCTGGAACGTTCAGAAGAAGTAAATTAGGGTTAGGGAGAAAAAGAAAAATAATAATCCTATGTAGCAGTAGCACGGACCCGGTTTAAACCCCACACGTGTGTTGGCTAAATTTTGGGAAACCTAAGCAAACGAATTCGGAATTAAGTGAGGTAAATTTCTCTTGACTCTTTTTTTCGAGAAGAATCCAATGGTGCTCCCAGATTTTCCATCCGATGCTCAGTTGTAAATGACAAAAATGCCCCTAGCCTAAAGAAAATGACTTTGAGCTTCCGGTTTGGAATTTGACTTAATAACCAATAAAGGAATCATCTAAGAATCAAGATTCTTAATTTTATATTTTATTATTATTATTATTTTATTATTTTATTCATTTAATTAATTAGGATAATTTGGTGATTTTATTTTACTTAATTTCTAGGGTTATTAATTAAAGGATCCACTGTTGGGTTTCGGGAGCTAAACAGCGCAGCGGAATTTAATCGAAACCCTCCAGGATCCAAGTGAAACGGGGTAAACCGGGTGTTCGAAAATTTCATACCTAATTTTCGGTTGAGATCTCTCACTCAACTGTAGAGTCGAATCACAAAACCTGAACAGTTGACGTGTTCAGGCTCTCTATGGTATCCACACGAGCCTCTCGGGATCACCACGCTTCCACCACGTCCCGGCAGATGCGTTTCTCTTGCGCTCGCAGTGCTAGCTTGCGTCCTCCAAGGAATTGCAAGAGAAGAGTGCGGCTGTCCTTTTGGGAGGCTAGGGCAAGGAGACCTGCGAATTTCTCACTTAAAAGTTGTATTTATAGTGAGACTCAACTTCCAGGCCTAATGGGTTTCAAAACCCTAATCCAATTAGGATTTAATTTCGGGCTTAATAGTGGCTCAACTCCTTGGCCCATTATTAATACGAAATTAAAGTGAAACCATAACCCAAATAATTAGCCCATGCACTCTAATGATCCAAATAGCTCTATGTGTGCGACCCAATAGGCTCTTGCCATGTTGCCAATGATCATAAATCACATTTATGATCATAAGCAATGAGCGGTGTCTAGCAACACATCATTGCTACCCAAGTGACAAGATTGTCGGTGAATCGACTAAACCTTTATGATCATCACCGATATATGCCATTGTCCCTTTGTCCAAGATATCAAGACTAAGCACGAGACATGGAATGTGTCACTCTCGTATAGCCCAATCTTTGGTTTCTTGATTACCGAGTAGACTAACTTAAACTGATGACATTGATATCTTATATCAACTCATCGGAGCATGGCCATGCATTTTCTAAGTTTCACTCTATCAAGGGGCCCAAAGATATCACTCCCGTTACATAGGAGGGACAAATCCCATCTTGATCATACAAATCCCTCCACATGATATGTAACATACCCAATGACCTCCTTCAAGTTCACTCAGTTACGAGCAACAAAGGAAAGTATCAAAGTATGTGACTCACATGTAGGGAACCTTGATGATCTTAGGTCGAAGGACTACATATACCATGATCACTATGAGAATCACTTATGACACTCATATAACGATCCATGAAGTGTTCTCATGGTGGGTCGGTCCAGTACACAAGTTCTCCAACTTGTACCCATATGTAGACTACATATCTCATATTAGTCTCCACATATGCTAGTCTTTATGTATTATTGCAACCCGCTCCACAATAATACTATACTAGGGACGTTTAAGAATATCATTATTCTGGGGTTACAATTATGTTTATTACGTTACGCAGAAACAAAACAACAAACAAAATTGCTGGATTAATGCCTCAATAAAATATCATGACTCAATGTGCAAAAATACAATCATCTCATGATTGGCCTTTTGGGCACAATACTAACAATCTCCCACTTGCACTAAAAGCCAATCATCCATGTGGCGGAACAGGGCCCCAGTGCCCTGAATTACTAACACTGGTAGGCTCTAGGGAACTATGATCCCACTTAAGTTACAGTTGGCTAGTTATTACTTGTAAAAATACTTTAAATCATTTCGTGCAACTAGTTTCTTAGCCTACCCTGCATAAAAATATGCATGCGTTGTCCTGGCTATGCAATAATAATTAAATTAAAACTTCATCGAAAACAGTGCCGCGGCAATTAATGAAAACATAAATCAAATAAGCCAAGACATAAATCTTTAGTTGCTTTAACTTCAAGTAACAACTGCGTGCATACATCTTCCAACTTATATGCACCCAAAAGTAACTATAGTGTTATACACACCAATGGTCATTAGTATAGGCAATCTATGTATGAAATTACCATACATATCAAAGAAATATCTTATGACTACTAACTACTAAGATCCGTCCTTAGCTCTTCACCCAAGCAAGAAAGCTTCAAGTGATGAGCCACACTATCCTTGTGCTCACTTAGCCTCTCTGTAAGGCAAACACTTTGGTCAGTACTTACTTATGCTGTAAGTAACTTAGAAAACATGAAGTTTCCTACTTAGAGAATACCTTTGAAACTAAAAGAACTTAGCTTTAACAGTGCCCCTTACCAACTGTTAAGCCCAGACAAAAGTGCTTAAACCTGCACAACACTTAAGGGGTGAGTACTCCGAAGTACTCAGTAAGGGATTAGCACCTGCAGGAAAAACATAATGCAGGCAAACAAGGCACAACAAGCATATAAATAATGCATACAAAACAAATCAACAAACAAGCAAACAACACACAACCAAAAGCAAGTAAATAAACAACAATAATGCAAATGATGGGATGGATGGATGAATGAATGAATTATGCACATGCAATGCGCTTAGGACTTCCTTACACCCGTAGGTGTTGGACTTGTCGTGAGCTCTTACGACTGGGGTACTTGGATACTGGCCCTCGTATCCTTGCTAGCACTTAATTAACCCCTTGAAGTCCACTTACGGGCACCTTAGAGTAAGACCTTGCTTACTCAACCTTACCCGCCTTGATGAGCTACTTAGAGTAAGTTTCCACCTAATCACTTCTTACCCGTCTCTTCCCTTAAATTATTGTGCAGGGTAGTTATCCTATGTGGTTAAACTAGTCAAACCCTTAAGGTTTAACTCAACACTACTAGTGGCTTGCCTACCAAACCAAATGGTTCGGTTGGGATCGACTTAGGTTTTTCTCTCTATTGACCATATGTAAATGATACTCTATACGGCCAATAAAGAGTCTAAAAACCCCTCTTAATCCCCTTAGTGCTCATTCAAAAGCTTAAGCACACTTGAATTACTTAGCCACCAAGTCACACACTTTTACTTAACCACACAACTTAACTACCTCCTAAATAATGCAAAATTCCCGCTCTAGGAATGAATTCTAGACCCAACCGAGGCTATGGAACCTCTTAGGATAACCTAGGAATAGAAACCGAGAGCCTAAGTTAACCTTAGGATGGCCGGAAAATGAGGCCAAAATCCCACTTGGCGACGCGGCGCCAAGGAGCAATTGCTTCTGGCGACGCGGTGCCACAGTATATTACGCTCTGTGACATTTTCGCATCCTGGCGCCGCGGCGCCAATTCACGGACGAATTGGCGACGCGTCGCCAACTTGATTTTTCTGGGTTTGTGCGTCCGTGTCGTTCTTGCACATAAACTACTCAAACTCTCTCGTTTCTAATCCAAACTTAATGGGTCTTGTTCCTAATTCATCCCCACACACAAGACTACAAAACCATGCATTATTTGAGCTTGATTACTTAAACCCTTACCTCAATTTAGCCACACAAGCAAGCAATGCAACATAAGCTTTCCTAGCTCCACAAGCTTCCTTGAGTTCCAAGTCTAAAACCAAAGCAATTTGGCACCCAAACCAATCAAACCAAGACCATTTCTAGCTCTTAAAACAACCTAGAACCAATCCAAATGAACTCAAGAAGCTTACCCACGAAAATTGGATCCAAAACAAGCTTCCAAAGAGCAAACTTGAGCTAGAACACCACAAACAAGCTTGGTGATCCTTCTAACACCTTGGGCACCCTTTAATTTGATGAAATCTTGCAAGAAAATGAAGCTTGGGCTGTGATTTTGGGAGAGGAAGTGGAGCCACGAAAATTTGGAGTTAGTTGCAAATGACTAAGGAAGAAGAAGACTTGCATATATGTAAACAAGTCAACTTTTCCTTCTCCTTGCACCTAAGTCCACTAGCTTTCAAAAGCTTCAAATAGCTCACCAAACCCTCACTCAAAACCACTTTATTTGTTCTAAAGGATACTAAAAGCTTCCCAAACTTAATTTTCTTGAACACTTTAGCCACTTAAGATTCAAATGGCCCAAAAACACACTTAGTGCCACAAGTTGTCAAAGCTTACTAGGATGATTCTAAAAGCTAGAATAACTAATGGTCTTGACTTAACTATGCCAAATCACACTTAGGAACTCACTTAACTTAATTAAGCTTATCTTACTTGCTTAACAAGGCGCTAACTTGAGGTACTTAAATTTAACAAACACTTACTTGATTAATCGACTAGGAGAGCCATCACACTTGGGAAACACTTACCTCAACATTTTATGTAGAGGAAATACTAGGAGAGCCTTTACAATCCATGTATCTAATACCGATGGACCTAGAATGGCTATCATGCTTCTGCTGCGTAAGGGGCTTTGTCAGTGGATCAGCAATGTTGCTGTCTGTCGAAGTCCTGCATATCCTTACATCACCCCTCTCGATGATCTCCCTGATGAGATGATAGCGTCGAAGTATGTGTTTGGATCGCTGGTGAGATCGAGGTTCCTTAGCCTGTGCGATTGCTCCATTGTTGTCACAATAGAGCTCTATCGGGTCAACAATGCTTGGAACCACTCCAAGTTTAGTGATGAACTTCTTGATCCAAACTGCCTCCTTCGCAGCATCAGAGGCGGCAATGTACTCAGATTCTGTTGTAGAGTCAGCTACTGTCTCTTGCTTTGAACTCTTCCAGCTCACAGCACCACCACCAATACAAAACACATAACCAGATTGCGATCTAAAATCATCCTTATCAGATTGGAAGCTTGCATTGGTGTAACCCCTTACAACGAGCTGATCTTCACCTCCAAAGACCAAGAATGCATCCTTAGTCCTTCGTAAGTACTTAAGGATGTTCTTAACAGCTGTCCAGTGACTTTCACCGGGGTTCGATTGGTACCTACTCGTCATGCTCAAAGCATATGAGACATCGGGACGAGTACATATCATGGCATACATGATAGATCCAATTGCTGAGGCATATGGAATCTTACTCATGCGCTCTCTCTCCTCGGTTGTACTCGGACACTGAGATCTAGAAAGAGTGATACCATGTGACATGGGCAAGAATCCTTTCTTGGAATCTTGCATGCTAAACCTCTTTAGCACCTTGTCAATATATGTACTTTGACTTAGGCCAAGAAGCTTTCTAGATCTATCTCTATAGATCCTGATGCCTAACACATAGGCTGCTTCACCCAAGTCCTTCATAGAGAAACATTTCCCTAGCCAAGTCTTCACAGACTGTAGCTCAGGAATGTCATTCCCGATGAGTAGTATGTCATCTACATACAACACCAAGAAGACAATAGCGCTCCCACTAACCTTCTTGTAGACACAAGGTTCATCTTCATTTTTGATAAAACCAAACTCTTTGATTGCATCATCAAAACGAAGATTCCAACTTCGAGAAGCTTGCTTCAGTCCATAAATGGACCTTTGCAATTTGCACACTTTATTGGCATTCCCAGGAGTGACAAAACCCTCAGGTTGTGTCATGTACACATCCTCAAGTAGCTTTCCATTTAGGAATGCAGTTTTGACATCCATTTGCCATATCTCATAATCATAGTGTGCAACAATAGCAAACAAAATTCGGATGGATTTAAGCATAGCAACTGGTGAAAAAGTTTCATCATAGTCAATACCATGAATTTGCTTGAAACCTTTTGCGACCGATCGTCCCTTAAAGGTAATCACATTACCATCCATGTCAGTTTTCTTCTTGAAAACCCATTTGCACCCTATGGGTTTTACCCCTTTAGGTGGGTCAACCAAAGTCCATACTTGGTTTTCATACATGGATTCCATCTCGGATTTCATGGCCATTAGCCACTTCTCAGAGTCAGGCCCCGACATAGCTTGTTGGTAGGTTGTGGGCTCATCTTGATCCATGAGCATCACATCACCGGTGTGAATCACGAGAAATCCATATCTCTCGGGCTCACGCCGAATCCTACCAGTCCTACGTGGGCTCTGTGCTACAGGAACAGACTCTTGAACCACAACATCTTGTGGTGTCTGTTCAGGTTCCATTTCGGGTTCGATGTCTCCTTGTTGTTCTTGAATTTCTTCAAGTTCTACTTTCCTCCCACTAGTTCCTTTAGAGGTAAACTCTTTCTCCAAAAAGACACCAGTTCGAGCAACAAACACTTTTTGCTCAGAGGGATTGTAGAAATAGTAACCCTTTGTTTCTTTGGGATACCCAACAAAAAGACATTTTTGAGATTTGGGCCCTAGTTTGTTAGAGGATTGACGTTTTACATAAGCATCACAGCCCCAAATCTTCATAAAAGACAAATTGGGACGCCTACCACTCCATATCTCATATGGTGTCTTTTGAATCGATTTAGATAGAACTGGGTTTAGTGTAAAAGCGGCTGTCTCTAGAGCATGTCCCCAAAAGGAGTTTGGAAGGTCAGCTTGACTCATCATAGAGCGAACCATGTCTAACAGAGTTCGATTTCTCCTTTCAAAAACACCATTCCATTGAGGTGTACTTGGTGGAGTGAGTTGTGATATTATACCACACTCCTTCAGATAGTCAAGGAATTCTCGATCCAAGTACTCTCCACCTCGATCTAATCGAAGCACTTTGATACTCTTCCCGAGTTGATTCTCTACTTCATTCTTGAATTCTTTGAACTTTTCAAAGGATTCTGACTTGTGTCTCATAAGATACACATAGCCATATTTGCTGAAGTCATCAGTGAAAGTAATGAAGTATTGGGAACCTCCTCTAGCTTGTGTAGACATAGCGCCACATACATCACTATGTATGAGTCCTAGTAAGTCATTAGCCCTTTCACTTTGCCCTGTGAATGGGGCTTTGGTCATCTTGCCCAACAAACATGACTCACATGTCTCATATGACTCAAAATCAAATGAGTCCAAGAGTCCATCCTTATGGAGCTTGGATATGCGGGTCTCATTTATATGGCCCAAGCGACAGTGCCAGAGATAGGTCGAGTTTGAATCATTTAATCTGACCTTCTTGGTATTCACATTATAGATTGGATCTTCAAGGTCTAGAACATACAACCCATTGCTAAGTTGAGCACTACCATAAAAGATTTCATTCAAATAAATAGAACAACATTTGTCCTTTATTATAAATGAAAAACCTTTCTTGTCCAAACAAGAAACAGAAATCAAATTTCTACTAATAGTAGGCACAAAGTAGCAGTTGTCTAATTCTAAAACTAATCCACTAGGTAAAGTGAGAACATAAGTCCCTACGGCTAAGGCAGCAACCCTTGCTCCATTTCCAACACGTAGGTCCACTTCACCTCGGGCCAATCTTCTACTTCTACTTAGACCCTGCACATTTGCACAAATGTGAGATCCACATCCAGTATCCAATACCCAAGATGAGGAAGTAGAAAAGTTAGCCTCTATAACAAAAATACCTGAAGTGGAAGTCTTACTTCCCTTTTCCTTAGCAAGTTCTTCAAGATAGAGCTTGCAGTTGCGCTTCCAGTGTCCAGGTTGCTTACAATGGAAGCACTCCCCTTCCTTTGCCACACCACCCTTTGGTTTCAGTGCAGCTAAAGAAGAACTAGCATTGGACTTTCCATTAGCTTTATCCTTCTTCTTGTTGGCTTTTCCCTTTCCCTTGCCCTTTTGAACCATCAAAATGGGCTTAGCCTTCTTAAGGTTTTGCTCAGCAGTTCTCAACATGTTGAGCAATTCAGGGAGGGACTTGTCAAGGTCGTTCATGTTATAGTTCATGACAAATTGACTGTAGCTTTCAGGCAACGATTGCAAGACTACATCGATAGCCAACTATTTCTGAAGAGCAAATCCCAAATTCTCAAGATTCTCAATGTACCCAATCATCTTGAGCACATGAGGACCCACGGGACTTCCCTCAGACATCTTGCACTGAAACAATGCCTTAGAGGTCTCAAACCTCTCATGCCTAGCTTGCTCTTGGAAAAACATTTTGAGATGTTCGATCATATCGAACGCCCCCATGTTCTCATGTTGCTTCTGAAGCTCAGATTCCATGGTAATAAGCATGAGGCATTCAACATCCAAAGCATCATCAGAATGCCTCTTGTGAGCATCCCTTTCAGCTCTTGGAGCAGTGGCAGCAGGCTCATTCGGAATGGGCTGCTCTAGGACATATGCCTTTCTCTCTTGTTTGAGGACTATCCTCAAGTTTCGGTACCATTTGAGAAAGCTGGTCCCATTCAGTTTTTCCTTCTCAAGGATCGATCGCAATGAAAGTGTCGATGTGTTTTGTGCCATGGTTATCTAGAACAGTAAATATGCAGTGTAAGAGTCATGTATTTTAATTCATTTAATAAGGACTTTTATTAAACAATACTCTCACTATTTTCCTCAAAATAATAACCCTCGATATTATTTCGGAACACCTCGGTGCTAAGGTATTCTAGTGGGCCAAGATCCATATTTGACCACAACCTGAGTCAGCTTTGGCTTTTCTCTCAAGTTACAGCTATTTAGGTAGGCAACTCATTGCCAATTGCATCTTATGCAACTCTTGGATAGTTGGGTGAACAACACTTGTCCAAGCTCATCTCATGAACTTAAGCCCAACTCTATGCCTCTAAGTCCCTAATCCTATTAGGGTGACTTAGTTAAGTCGAACCCAAAGTTAGCAGTTTGGATATCACTATTATCCCATCGCGCCTTACCAAGATGAACATAGGTGCTTTGCTTTGGCAAACCCACCTAATGTTGATCAAAGTCTTGACGAGTGCCAACATTTGGAAGGCATCACATTTAATGACTTAATATTTGTTTGAGGGATTTTATCTTTTGATCTCACCAATTTGTTATCTCCAGTTGTTTTATACATGCATCACATACAAATATAAAACATGCATCTCATGCTTACAAGAAATAAATGTGACATGGTTATAGCCCAAACTATGCGATATTCTCAAGCCAATGAGAATATCATAAAAGCCTAAGAAAAGAAAAGAGACCTTGGATAAGTTTCGAAAATTTTCCATAATTGAGCATAATATATTAGCAAGTTTATAAACAGAAAGTTAACAATTTGGCTTTCAATAAGGGGACTCGTAAAATAATATACCAATTAATTTAACATCTAAAATGATATAGGAGTTAACTAGAGCCTCACCTAGTGTTATAAGTTAAAAGTTACTTCCAAAGTTGTTTAACTACGTTGGACTAAACCTTTCCCTTTTAGGTCATGGACCAACATGAGTACCCTGCCTTGGGTCTTGGGCGAGGTGCACAGGATGAGCTGCCAGCTCGTGGTCGAGGACGACCCCCATGAGGTCGAGGTCAGAATGCTCAAGTGCCTGGACAGGACATGCTGAATCATGGGCAACAAGCCCAGAATCTTGGTCAACAGGCCAATGATGATCCATTGCGTCAGACAGTTATTGCCTTAGGCCAGTACTTTCAGAATTTGAATGAGCGGGAGCAGCAGCCTCATGCCCTAGCCAGATGTCAGCATAGGGCTGACCTACTTGAGCGGTTCAAGAGGCTAACCGGTGAGTATACTGGTGGGGTTAACCCTACCAAAGCTGAGGAGTGGATTAGGACTTCGGAGAGGACACTTACAGCTTTGAGAATTCCAGAAGAGGACAAGGTGGACTTAGCTACCTTTAGCTTGGTTGAGAAGGCCCAGACATGGTGGGAGGCCACTCGACTAGGGGTTCCAAGAACTGAGGGTGGATATATCACTTGGGAGACATTCGTGCATACTTTTTATGGTCGATACTTCTCTGAGGCCATAAGGGACAGAAAAGAGCAGGAGTTTCTTGCACTGGTATAGGGGAGCATGACAGTAGATCAGTACACAGCCAGATTTAATGCCTTGGCCCGCTATGTTGAGCACATTGTGGCACATGAACCAAGGAAAATCAAGAGGTATGTTAATGGTTTGCAAGACGAGCTGGCAGATAGGCTGATTATGCAAGAGATTGATACCTTTGAGAAGCCAGTATCCTTAGCTCAACGGGGTGAGGCAAGGATGCGAGATAAGCAACTATCTAGACCGCTTGACACGAGTCGGAGTCGTATTCCATCACGACCTACACATGCAGGCAGTTTCCGTCCTATACCACGACCGATGCCTGCCCAAGGGCGAGGACATTTTGGCAGAGGTCAGCCAATCGATAGCAGAGCTACCCGACTACAGCTTAATGAGACAGGAGGGTCTACAATGCGACCAGTTTTTCAGGGCCAGGGAGGGCCTAGATGTCAGACTTGTCATTTCTTTCACCCAATTGGAGGGCGGTGTGTGACCTGTTTCTATTGCCAGGAGATAGGGCATCTATCCAGGCAATGTCCTAAGAGGGATGCTCCACTAGCAGCACACGTTCCACCAGCAGCACCGGCAGGACCACCAACAAAGAAACCTCGTGTGGCAGGACGTGTTTATGCATTGACAGCCGATGAGGCAGAGGATGCTCCAGGTGTGGTGCAAGGTACGCTGTTATTTATAGTTTTTAATTATAGCCTTTAATTTCAAGTTCATGGTAGTGGCATGCTTAGGTTAGTGATTATTTGAATTGATTGTAGGTACTATTTCTATTTCTGGGTTCCCTGCTAGAGTTCTTATAGACTCGGGGTCCACACATTCTTTCATATCTCCTAGACTAGCAAATCAGTTAGGCGTGCCTGCTAAAGAGCTTCCTTTCATACTAGTGGTTTCTACACCATCAGACACTAGTATGAGTTCTACTCATGTACTTCAATCTTGCTCGATTTTTGTCGGAGGACGCAATTTAGACTCTGACCTCTTTGTGCTTGGGATATCTGAATTTGATTATATTTTGGGCATGGATTGGCTACATCGCCACCATGCTAAAGTGGATTGCTATCAGAAGCTAGTTACCTTCTCCTTACCTGATGGGTCAGAAGTGCAATTTGTTGGGGATAAAAAGAGCTTCACTCCAATCTTAATTTCTAGCTTGCAAGCTAATAGATATCTCCGTCAAGGTGGTGTTGGCTATTTGGCTTATGTGCAGACAGATTCCGAGAAGCCTGAATCAGTAGCCGGTATTCCCATTGTGGAAGAATTTCCAGAAGTGTTTCCAGAGGAGTTACCTGGAATGCCACCTAGCCGGGATGTTGACTTCACCATTGATTTATTGCCAGGAACGGCTCCTATCTCTCAAGCACCTTATCGAATGGCTCCCTCAGAAATGGCGGAACTAAAAAGTCAATTACAGGAGCTTCTCAAAAATGGTTTCATACGTCCAAGTACCTCACCTTGGGGTGCTCCTGTTTTATTCGTGAAGAAGAAGGATGGCAGCTTGAGGATGTGCATCGATTATCAACAGCTGAATTTGGTGACAATAAAGAATAGGTACCCTTTACCTCAGATTGATGACCTATTTGATCAGCTGAGGGGATCATCAGTGTTCTCCAAGATCGATTTGAGGTCTGGGTACTATCAACTAAAAATCAAAGAGGGAGATGTGTCAAAGACAGCATTCAGGACTCGTTATGGGCATTATGAGTTTTTAGTGATGCCCTTCGGGTTAACAAATGCACCCGCAGCTTTCATGGGCCTAATGAATAGGGTGTTCCAACCATACCTAGATCAGTTTGTCATCGTTTTCATAGATGATATTCTGATTTACTCACCAGATGCTGAAAGCCATAGAGAACATTTGAGGATTGCACTTCAGACGTTGAAGGAGCATAAGCTGTATGCAAAGCTGAGCAAGTGCGAGTTTTGGTTGGACAGTGTCACCTTTTTAGGCCATGTGATAACTAAGGAAGGAATTTCAGTGGATCCTAGTAAGGTTGAAGCTGTGGTGAACTGGCAACAACCGAAGACCGTGTCTGAGAGTCGGAGTTTCTTAGGCTTGGCTGGGTATTATAGACATTTTGTAGAAGGTTATTCAAAGCTGGCATGCCCTTTGAACCAACTGACTAAGAAGGATCAACCATTCCAGTGGACCGAGCAGTGCGAAAATAATTTTCAGGAGTTGAAGAAGCGGTTAGTCTCTGCACCTGTTCTTACTCTTCCTGATGGGCGGAGTCGTTTTGCTGTTTATGCAGATGCATCACATCAGGGGCTTGGCTGTGTATTGATGCAGGCGGGGAAGGTGATCGCTTATGGGTCTAGGCAGTTGAAGCCTCATGAGCTTAATTACCCAACTCATGATCTGGAGTTGGCAGCTGTCATACATGCATTAAAGCTTTGGCGACATTATTTGTATGAAGAAGAGTTTGAGGTCTTCACTGATCACAAAAGCCTACAGTATCTATTGTCACAGAGGGAACTCAATAATCGACAGCGTCGTTGGGTTGAATATCTCTCCGATTATAATTACACTATTCAATATCACCCAGGTAAAGCCAACCTAGTGGCTGATGCTTTGAGTAGAAAAATGGGTGTTAAACTGAATGCTATGGTGGTTTCTGAGTGGAAACTACTAGAGGAGTTTAGTCATATGAGCTTAGGTGTTCAAGTGAAGGGGCTCCAGGTTCTCATGGCTAGTTTGCATATGGAGCCTACACTTGTGGCAAGGGTCAAGGAGGCGCAAAAGGAGGATCCACAATGCCGAGAATGGTCAGTTCTAGGGCAAAAGGGATTCAGTGTGGATGTGGATGGTACCCTAAAATTTCAAAATAGAATTGTTGTTCCCCAAGGTAGTGAGGTAAAGTATGATGTTTTATCGGCGGCACAAGCATCTCGGTTGACCATCCACCCGGGGGGCACCAAGATGTACCATGATTTGAAGAAAAGCTTTTGGTGGAGTGGCATGAAGAAGGATATTGTAGAGTTTGTATCTAGATGTTTGACTTGTCAGAAGGTCAAAGTAGAACACCAGAGACCTGGAGAACTGCTACAGCCATTAGAGATTCCTCAATGGAAATGGGATGACATTGCAATGGATTTCATAGTCGGGCTACCTGCCACTCATCATCAACATGATGCAATATGGGTTATAGTTGATCGGTTAACCAAGTCAGCCCACTTTTTGGCAATCCAAAAGACTTGGCCTGTAGCTAGATTAGCTGAATTATACATATCTGAGATAGTTCGTCTTCATGGAGTACCGAGGAGCATTGTTTCTGATAGGGATCCACGATTCACATCACAGTTTTGGCAGGCTTTACAAGAACAGTTGGGCACTGTGACATTAATGAGCACCGCTTATCATCCACAGACAGATGGGCAGTCGGAGAGGACTATACAAACTATTGAGGATATGCTTAGAGCTTGTTCACTGGATTACAAGAACTCCTGGGATAATGACCTGCCACTAGTGGAGTTTGCTTATAATAATAGCTATCACTCCAGCATTCAGATGGCCCCATATGAGGCTTTGTATGGACGTAGTTGTCGTACTCCGGTGTGTTGGGAAGAAGTGGGCGACAGGCCTTTATTAGGACCAGATTTGGTACAACAAACTTCAGATAAGGTTAAAATAATCAAACAACGATTGGTAACGGCTCAAGATAGGTAGCGGAGTTATGTAAACCAAAGGCGTCGTCCCTTGGAGTTTTCTGTTGGTGATCATGTGTTTCTAAAGGTGTCACCGACCAAGGGAGTTCAACGCTTTGGAGTGAGAGGAAAGTTAGCCCCGCGCTTTGTTGGACCTTTTGAAGTCTTAGAACGGGTTGGAGAGGTGGCTTATAGAGTAGCTTTACCACCTAACTTGGCTAGAATTCATAACGTGTTCCATGTGAGTAATATTCGAAAGTATCAGCCAGATCCAGCACATGTTATTCCGTGGGAGCCGTTGCAGTTACGAGAGGATTTGACTTACGTCGAGGAGCCTTTGGCCATTGTGGATCGTAGAGAAAAGGTTCTGCGCAACAAATTCATTCAACTGGTAAAGGTCATTTGAAATAATCATGGAGAACAAGAAGCAACCTGAGAAGTTGAGGATGAGCTTCGAAAGAAGTATCCACAGCTTTAAGGTACATTTCAACACCCTCTTTCAAATTTGGGGACAAATTTCTTTTAAGGGGAGGATGCTGTAATAACCCTAGAAATTAAGTAAAATAAAATCACCAAATTATCCTAATTAATTAAATAAATAAAATAATAAAATAATAATAATAATAAAATATAAAATTAAGAATCTTGATTCTTAGATGATTCCTTTATTGCTTATTAAGTCAAATTCCAAACCGGAAGCTCAAAGTCATTTTCTTTAGGCTAGGGGCATTTTTGTCATTTACAACCGAGCATCGGATGGAAAATCTGGGAGCACCATTGGATTCTTCTCGAAAAAATGAGTCAAGAGAAATTTACCTCACTTAATTCTGAATTCGTTTGCTTAGGTTTCCCAAAATTTAACCAACGCGCGTGTGGGGTTTAAACTCGGTTCGTGCTACCGCTACATAGGATTATTATTATTAGTTTTTTTCCCCTAACCCTAATTTCTTTCTTCTAAAACTTTCCAACCGCAAAGTGCCTACAGGATTTTTTGAAACTTTAGATTAAAAAAAAAACAAAAACAAAAACTTGCCAATCTAGTTATCCTAATTAATTACCATATTATTATATTATTATTTATTTTACCCTACGCTTCTAATTGGCATGGAGTTTAATTCGCCCCACAGAACCTTTCCCTGTTCAACATTTCGGCTCCTTCTTCCCCATCAACAGCCGCCTAAGCCATAAAATTGGATTTTCTGAAGATCGTCCACAATTCTTCATCCTTTCGCGCCGGTTGTTTGCCTCCACTTAGTGCTTCATCAAATTGTGTAAGTTTAGCCATCTAAGCTTTGATTCTTGGCTTTTCCAAAGTATTAGAATATTAATTTAATTCTGTATTTTTTTTCCTAGATTCTTTAAGTTGAAGAGAAACCCCATCCGGACACCAAAACCAATCCTACGAGTACCGACGATCCCGATTTGCTTCGTGTGAGCAAAAGTTCTTCGGTATTACTCTTTTAATTTTTCTTTTCTTTTCTTCCAGCACCTAAATACCTTATATTGTTGCTATAAATTCTTGGTAGATTACCATTAATCCAAGTTTTGGGTTTTTCCACTCGTTTCCGGTGCAATCTTGTCCATACTTGATTCTAAGCTCGGTAAGCCACCGTAGCCTCTTTTAAAAATTATCTTGGCTGCCAATTTCGAATATTACAGCCCTAATAATTCTTTTTTCCTTGCTGTCCATGTTGTTACAAAAGGTTAGAAAATCCTTACTTGAAGGTTTGGTATTTCTTTGGACTCCCGGAGCATCAGAGATCCCGAAAACACATCGGTAACCGAAATAAAATTTTTTCCTTCCAAGATCAGTTTTTACAGCCATTAAATAAGCTTATAAGTTAGTGTATGCCTGCTGTAATTTTTAGGATCAATATCAAGAAGGCTCCCGACACGATCCTGAATAGGCACAAGGCCACCGGAGACACCCCGAGACCCTTTTTACCCACTAGGTACAATTTCGGCCTAGATGCCAAGAACATGATACTTCCAAGTACCATTTAGGAAATTTCCAATTTTTAGTATATTTTTCTAATTTTCTACCTTACTAACATTTTGTAGGACCGCCATAGGAAATCGCCATCTTTCGCCGTATTATTCCGAACTAGGTAAGGGGGAAGAGCGGGTTAGTTCTCGTGGGCCCTCTTAGGCCCAAAATAAGCATAAACCTGAATAATAAATTTTAAGTAAACAATTGGGCTAAATAAAATCTTTAAATGCGTGGGCAACATGGGTAGGGTAATTAATTAGTTTTCTAGAATTTTATTTTATTTTATTTTATTTATCTTCCATTGAGATGTAATTTCGGTTGGTTGGTTGTATGGTTGTAATGATGTGATGTATGATGTATGTTTGGCGCTAGTATCATATTAGGACCGCTTATAACAAGAATTAAATTAGAAATATGTTAGGACCGCCTAAATAAACACCGCTAGTAACGCCCTTTAGCGCCGGCGAGACAAACACCGCTAGTACCATGTTTAGGGCCGACAAGCTCATTAGCAACATGATAAGATTGGAAGGAACCGTTAGTGGCATGTTAGGGCCGTAATAAATTATTATAAGCCGATAGATAAAGGATTAGGAGCGTAAATACTAAATGACCAATTTAGAAAGAATTCATGAGAAATGAGATGAACATTTATCACAAATACACTTAAAAGATATCATTGATTGTCATGACATCATGTAACACTAAACTAAGATAACATAATAAAAGAAATAAGATGCACTAGAATCATGGCATTATACTAAAAAGAGCTAAAATAAAATGAGCTACAGTCATGCATCAATTGGTTGTTGCATATGATTGATGTTTGTCATACACAAGATTGCATTAAGTAAAAGATTTAAAGAGTAAGATAAAATACGAGGCATGCAAGGTTGGTGACGAACCATATCTACATGACCTAACAAGCCGTAAATTTAGACGAGAGGTTCGGAATGGACGATTTGAACCCGAGAGGCATGTTAGGGTGGCGGCGGATCGTCCCTAGTCATGACCCGATATTGACACGGAGTATGGAGATATGATTTGTGCGCTGTCAGACCATAGCTGGCGAGGGACCATGCTTATGGCTGTTAAGTAGAAGATATTGAAATAAGCTATTATTACAATGAGGAATTTTTAAATACATTGACACCTAATGGTCTGCCACCTCATAAGTTGGTCCTAAAAGCAAATTGTCCAATCATGTTGCTTCGGAATTTGAATCCTTCTATTGGCTTAGATAACGACACAAGACTTATTTGCAAAAGGTTTGTTGCAGATGTCATATATGGTGAAATTGCAATTGGACAATTTGCAGGAGAAAAGGTTCTTCTTCCCAGAATTCCTTTAAAACTAGCAGAGAGTGAACAATATCCATTTAAACTCACACGCAAACAATTTCCAATCCGACTATGCTTTGCAATGACTATAAACAAAGCACAAGGCCAGACAATACCACATGTTGGAATTTATCTTCCGGAAAATGTTTTTTCACATGGGCAATTATATGTTGCATTATCTAGAGGAATCACAATGGCCACGACTAAGATTTTAGTCAAAACAAAAGGCTCCAATCGCAGAACAAGGACATACACAAAGAATGTAGTATACAAAGAAGTGCTACCATCTTCTTCATAAACTATTGTATCGAAATATCTACTACTTCTTCCCTCTACTTGTAACGACCCAAATCCAGAACCGGTCAACGGGCACCTGCCCACACCACATGGGCTATCCTTTATGAAAAGGATAAGCGCTAAGTGCTTATGTTATGGAATTGGAGCCTATATATCCACATAAGGCTTCTCACAATTCACCCATGTGGGACATGGGGGTGTTACAAACTCCCCCCCTTATGTACCCAACGTCCCGGTTGGGGTCAATCGGATTACTTGGTTCCCCGGACCAAGTAACCTCTTTAATTGGACTACTTAGCGCCTGGCCAAGTAGCATCTCGAATCTAGGATCAATCCCGGTAGACGATGTGACGGCTCTCCTAGTTGATTAATCAAGTAAGTGTTTATTTTACTTTGATTAAGTGTTTATTAAATTAAGTACCTCAAGTTAGCACCTTGTTAAGCAAGTAGGGTAAGCTTAATTAAGTAAGTTAGTTCCTAAGTGTGATTTGGCATAGTTAAATCAAGACCATTAGTTATTCTAGCTTTTAGAACCATCCTTGAAAGTTTTGAGAACTTGTGGCACTAAGTGTGTTTTTGGGCCATTTAAATCTTAAGTGGCTAAAGTGTCCAAGGAATCAAGTTTGAGAAGCTTTAAGCATCCTTTAGAGCAAAGAAATGTGGTTTTGAGTGAGGGTTTAGTGACATATTTAAAGCAAATGAGAGTTTGTGGGCTTGAGTGCAAGAAAGGGGGAAGTTTACCTTAGTAGGGGGGGGAGTTAGTTAAGTTGGCTAAGTCTTCTTCCCTTAGCCATTTCTTTCATGCTCTAAATTTCGTAGCTCCTTTCCCCTCACCAAATTGGCTGTGTAATAACCCTAGAAATTAAGTAAAATAAAATCACCAAATTATCCTAATTAATTAAATAAATAAAATAATAATAATAATAATAATAATAAAATATAAAATTAAGAATCTTGAGTCTTAGATGATTCCTTTAGTGGTTATTAAATCAAATTCCAAACCGGAAGCTCAAAGTCATTTTCTTTAGGCTAGGGGCATTTTTGTCATTTACAACCGAGCATCGGATGGAAAATCGGGGAGCACCATTGGATTCTTCTCGAAAAAATGAGTCAAGAGAAATTTACCTCACTCAATTATGAATTTGTTTGCTTACGTTTTCAAAATTTTAGCCTACACACGTGTACAGTTAAACCGGGATCGTGTTACCGTTACATGGAATATTTTCCCAACTAACCCTAATTTTTTTATTCTAAAAGTTTCAGCCGCAGGCCTCCTTGGAATTTTGTTTGTTTATAAAAAAAAAAAAACCAATTTAATTTAATTTGCCTACTCATCTATATTTTCCTTATCTTAAAAACCTTCATTATTATCCTAATATAACTACAACTCTTTCTTTTAATTTAATATTAATTCCCGTATCTCTCCTAGGTCAAAAAATTCAATTCGGCTCAAATTAAACAAAACCAAAGCCTGCTGCCACCTCTTGTCTCCTTCACCTTCAACAACTCGCCACCACCACAAAACAAAAATTGGAACTTGGGAAAAAGGCCATTCACAATCTTTTGGTCCGCTTCACCACGGTTGTTCATCTACGCTTATTCCTCCATCAAACCGTGTAAGTCAGCCCTCCATGCTTTGATTCTTAGTTATTCTAGAGTATTGGAACATTATTTTAATTTTATATTTTTCTTAGATTCATCAAATTAAAGAGAAACCCCACCGAGGACACAAAAACAATCCTACACATACCGGTGAACCCAAATTCATTTGTGTAAGTCTAAATTATTCTATATCCCTCTTTCAAATTTTTTTTCCAGCACCTAAAGGTCTTATATCTTTGCTTTAAATATTTGGTAGATTATCATTATCCAAGTTTTGGGTTTTTCCACTCGTTTTCGGTGCAATCTTGTCCATACTTGGTTCTAAGCCCGGTAAGCCACCGTAGCCTCTTTTAAAAAATTATCTTGGCTGCTAATTTTGAATATTACAGCCCTAATAATTCTCTTTTCCTTGCTGTCCATGTTATTATAAAGGCTTACAAAATCCTTACTTGAAGGTTTGGTGCTTTGTTGGACTCCCGGAGATCCCGAAAACACATCGGTAACCGAAATAAATTTTTTTTCCTTCCAAGATCAATTTTTACAGCCATTAAATGAGCTTATAAGTTAGTGTATGGCTGCTGTAATTTTTAGGATCAATATCAAGAAGGCTCCCGGCACGATCCCGAATAGGCACAAGGCCACCGAAGGCACCCCGAGACCCTTTTTGCCCACTAGGTAAAATTTCGGTCTCAATGCCAAAAACATGAACCTTCCAAGTACCATTTAGGAAAATTTCTAAATTTTAGCACATTTTCTAATTTTCTACCTTACTAACATTTTGTAGGACCGTCCTAGGAAGCCGCCCCTTTCACCGTATTATTCCAAACTAGGTAAGGGGGAAGAGCGGTTTAGTTCTCGTGGGCCCTCTTAGGCCCAAAATAAGCATCAACCCGAATAATAAATTTTAAGTAAACAATTGGGCTAAACAAAATCTTTAAACGCGTGGGCAACATGGGTAGGGTAATTAATTAGTTTTTCAAGAATTTTATTTTATTTTATTTTAGTTCTCTTCCTTGAAATGTAATTTTCGTTGGTTGGTTGTATGGTTGTAATGATGTGATGTATGATGTATGTTTGGCGCTAGTATCATACTAAGACCACTTATAACAAGAATTAAATTAGAAATATGTTAGGACCGCCTAAATAAACACCGCTAGTAGCATGTTTAGGGCCGGCGAGACAAACACCGCTAGTACCATGTTTAGGGCCGACAAGCTCATTAGCAACATGATGAGATTGGAAGGAACCGTTAGTGGCATGTTAGGGCCGTAATAAATTATTATAAGTCGATAGATAAAGGATTAGGAGCGTAAATACTAAATGACCAATTTAGAAAGAATTCACGAGAAATGAGATGAACATTTATCACAAATACACTTAAAAGATATCATTGATTGTCATGACATCATGTAACACTAAACTAAGATAACATGATAAAAGAAATAGGATGCACTAGAATCATGGCATTCTACTAAAAAGAGCTAAAATAAAATGAGTTACGGTCATGCATCAATTCGTTGTTGCATATGATTGATGTTTGTCATACACAAGATTGCATTAAGTAAAAGATTTGAAGAGTAAGATAAAATACGAGGCATGTAAGGTTGGTGACGAACCATATCTACATGACCTAACAAGCCGTAAATTTAGATGAGAGGTTCGGAACGGACGATTTGAACCCGAGAGGCATGTTAGGGTGGCGGCGGACCGTCCCTAGTCATGACCCGATATTGACACGGAGTATGGAGATATGATTTGTGCGCTGTCAGACCATAGCTGGCAAGGGACCATGCTTATGGCTGTTATCACGAGAGGCTCTACCTCGGCGTAGGTATCCCGATAGGCTCTGGCTTGGTGGCATCCCTAGTGGCACTGCCTAAGAGTTATCCCGAGAGTGGGTGATGTACACACTCACCACCCTAGGTTCGTCCGACGGCAATTAAGTATTGGATTAAGTGATCGATCAAGAAGATATTATTTAATCGGTAAAAAGAATTATGCATATGCATGGTAGTTCAAGCATGCTAGTAGGATTTTGATTTTGTTGTTATGATGTTGTATGGAATTGTTCTTTAAGTAAATTGCTACAGCTTAAAGTTTATTATTCGTTGTTGTTTGTTACGGGAATATTAGGACCCACGTGATGGGCCTAATACTTCCCTCTTACTGAGCAAGTTGTGCTCATCCCTCATCTTAACATGTTTTTCTAGGTGAGTACTATGAGGAGACAGAGTACACTGAACCATATAACGAGGTTCAAGATGTGGAGCAGACTGAGTGAGAGTACGCTGTAGCCCCTCGAAAGTAGAACTGGCTGGGACTGAGTTTTAACTTTGTGTTATTTGATTTCTAAAGAAACATATGGTTTGTTTAAATTGGCACCTTATCCGCATATTAGTTTTCCTGGGATTGTCACTTAACTACTCTGATTTTGTTTAATACTCTTATTGTTTGGAAAATAATTTAAAATAAAATGTTTTACCTCACATTTCTTAAATTATTTTAATTAAATGCTTTATAATTCTGGGAATTTAAGTTATCTTTTAAAATTAAGGTTTATAAAATTGGGGGCGTTACAGGCTGCCCAAACTTCAATTTTCCAGCAATTTTCCATCAAATTAAGGAAGCCCAAGGTGTTGGTAGGAATCCTCAAGCTCATTTGTTGTTGTTCTAGCTCAAGTTTGCTCTTTGGTGCTAGTTCGATTCAAAATTCGTGGGTAAGCTTCTTGGGATCATTTGGATTGATTCTAGGTTGTTTCTAGAGCTAGAAATGGTCTTAGTTTGATTGAGTTGGATGCCAAATTGCATTGGTTTTAGGTGTGGAACTCAAAGAAGGTTGATTGAGCTAAGGATGATTGTGTTTCAATGCTTGCTTTTGTGGCTGAATTGAGGTAAGGGTTCAAGTAATTAAGCTCAAATAATGCATGGTTTGGTAGTTTTGTGTGTGGGAATGAGTTAGGAACAAGACCCATTTAGTTTGGATTAGAAATGAGAGAGTTTGAGCAGTTGGTGTGCAAGAACGCAGCTGTCGCGCAACGCAGAAAACTGCTTTGGCGCCGCAGCGCCAGAGGTATGTACATTGGCGCCACGGCGCCAGAGGGCAATTTTGCACACAGAAAGTTTTGTTCTTTGGCGCTGCGTCAGGGGGCTTTGGCGCCGCAGCGCCAGAGGTGACCTTAAGGAATTTTGGGCCATTTTTACGGCCATTTTAAGAGCAACTTAGACTCTCGGTTTATATTCCTAGGCTATTCTAAGGCATTCCGTAGCCTCGGTTGGGTCTAGAATTCATTCCTAGAGCGGGAATTGTGCATTATTTAAGAGGTAGTCAAGTTGTGTGGTTAAGAACAAAAGTGTGACTTGGTGGCTAAGTTATTCATAGTGCTTAAACTTTTAGATGAGCATTAAGGGAATTTAAGTGGGTTTTTAGACTCTTTATTGGCCGTATAGAGCGTCATTTACATATGGTCAATGAAGAGAAAAACCTAAGTTGATCCCAACCGAACCATTTGGTTTGGTAAGCAAGCCACTAGTAGTGTTCTGAGTTAAACCTTGAGGGTTTGGCTAGTTAAACCACATAGGAAGACTACCCTGTACAATAAGTTAAGGGTAAAGGCGGGTAAGTTTGAGATAGGTGATGACCTACTCTAGAACCCGTAAGTGGGACTTAAGTGAGGTAAAGTATCCGGGATACGAGGGCCAGTATCTCAAGTACCTCCGCCGTTTGAGCTCACGGCAAAGTTTTAAGGCACCTAGAGTGCAGAAAGTCCCAAGTGCATATATTGTGTGCATTTCATACCATACATCCATACATTGCATATCTTATATATTGTTGATTGATTGAGTTGTTTGTTGATTGAATTGCTTGTTTGGTTGCTTGGTTGCCATATTTGCATAGTTGCTGCATTTTTCCTTGCAGGTATTCAAGGGATCCTTACTGAGTACTTTCAAGTACTCATTCCCTTAAGTTTTATTGTGCAGGTTCTAACTCCGGGCCTAATCACTAAGTGATAGTCGAGGCCTAAGTTTTCTGTTTTGCAGGTATTTCTCTTGAGAATCCTAGTGATTCTAAGTTACTTGTGATATAAGTTACGTGCTAACCAAGTTGTGCCTTTACAGTGTAGAGTCTTAGAGTACACAAGAACAAGATCTAGGGAAGTGTTTACACTTGGAGCTTGGTAAGCTCAAGGTGGGACTCAAGTAGTTGATCTTAGTTAGTAGTTTTTGTCTCTTGTACTTAGTACTTTGTGTACTAAGTAAGTTGCCTCTAATAGGATACATTGTGATGTAAATCCATCTTGTTACTTTTGGGTGCATGCTAGAGGTGTAATGTATGCACAAACTGTTACTTGTAGTTAAAGCAACCAGTATTTTCAAGGTCTTGGCACGTTTTATATATGTTTTAGTGAAATGCTCGAGCAATGTTTTTAATCCACGACTTATAAAAAAATTCGTTTGCATTGCCAGGACAGAAGCATGCATAACTTAAACTGAGTAGGCTAAGAAACTAGTTGCATATAAATTGTTTAATTTATATTGACAAGTAATAGTTAGCCAATAGTAACTAGTGGGATTCATAAATCCCTAAGGCCTACAAGGTTATGGGGCACTAGGGCCCCGTTCAGCGACAGACGATGCATGTGCATACCCACTATTGTAACACCCCCACATCCCACATGGGTGAATTGTGGGAAGCCTTATGTGGATATATAGGCTCCAATTCCAGAACATAAGCACCTAGTGCTTATCCTTTTCCAAAGGATAGCCCATGTGGTGTGGGCAGGTGTTCCGTTGACCAGTTCTGGACTTGGGTCGTTACAGTTTGGTATCAGAGCTAGATTCGAGGAAGGCGGCAACCTCACTCAGTAAGTATGCTTCTTGTTTGTTTGCTAAGTTAGAGACCTTGGATAGGTTTCGAAAAGTTTCCATAATTGAGCATAATATATTAGCAAGTTTATAAACAAAAGTTAACAACTTGGCTTTCAATAAGGGGACTCGTAAAATAATATACCAATTAATTTAACATCTAAAAAGATATAGGAGTTACCTAGAGCCTCACCTAGTGTTATAAGTTAAAAGTTACTTCCAAAGTTGTTTAACTACGTTGGACTAAACTTTTTCCTTTTTAGGTCATGGACCCACATGAGTACCCTGCCTTGGGTCTTGGGCGAGGCGAACAGGATGAGCCGCCAGCTCATGGTCGAGGACTACCCCCACGAGGTCGAGGCCAGAATGCTCAAGTGCTTGGACAGGACATGCTAAATCATGGGCAACAAGCCCAGAATCTTGGTCAGCAGGCCAATGATGATCCATTGCGTCAGACAGTCATTGCCTTAGGCCAGTACTTTCAGAATTTGAATGAGCGGGAGCAGCAGCCTCATGCCCCGGCCAGATGTCAGCATAGGGCCGACCTACTTGAGCGGTTCAAGAGGCTAACTGGTGAGTATACTGGTGGGGTTAACCCTACCAAAGCTGAGGAGTGGATTAGGGCTTCGAAGAGGACACTTACAGCTTTGATAATTCCAGAAGAGGACAAGGTGGACTTAGTTACCTTTAGCTTTGTTGAGGAGGCCCAGACATGGTGGGAGGCCACTCGACCAGGGGTTCCGAGAACTGAGGGTGGATATATCACTTGGGAGACATTCGTGCATACTTTTTATGGTCGATACTTCTCTGAGGCCATGAGGGACAGAAAAGAGCAGGAGTTTCTTGCACTGGTACAGGGGAGCATGACAGTAGATCAGTACACAGCTAGATTTAATGCCTTGGCCCGCTATGCTGAGCACATTGTGGCACATGAACCAAGGAAAATCAAGAGGTATGTTAATGGTTTGCAAGACGAGCTAGCAGATCGGCTGATTATGCAAGAAATTGATACCTTTTAGAAGGCAGTATCCTTAGCTCAACGGGGTGAGGCAAGGATGCGAGATAAGCAACTATCTAGACCGCTTGACACGAGTCAGAGTCGTATGCCATCACGACCTACACATGCGGGCAGTTTTCGTCCTATACCACGACCGCTGCCTTTCGAGGGGCAAGGACATTTTGGCAGAGGTCAGCCAATCGATAGTAGAGCTACCCGACTACAGCTTAATGGGACAGGAGGGTTTACAGTGCGACCGGTTTTTCAGGGCTAGGAAGGGCCTAGATGTCAGACTTGTCATTTCTTTCACCCAATTGGAGGGCGGTGTGTGACCTGTTTCTATTGCCAGGAGATAGGGCATCTATCCAGGCAATGTCCTAAGAGGGATGCTCCACTAGCAGCACATGTTCCACCAGCAGCACCGGTAGAACCACCAACAAAGAAACCTCGTGTGGCAGGACGTGTTTACGCAGTGACAGCCGAGGAGGCAGAGGATGCTCCAGGTGTGGTGCAAGGTACGCTGTTAGTTATAGCTTTTAATTATAGCTTTAATTTCAAGTTCATGGTAGTGGCATGCTTAGGTTAGTGATTGTTTGAATCGATCGTAGGTACTCTTTCTATTTCTGGGTTTCCTGCTAGAGTTCTTATAGACTCGGGGTCCACACATTCTTTCATATCTCCTAGACTAGCAAATCAGTTAGGCATGCCTGTTAAAGAGCTTCCTTTCATACTAGTGGTTTCTACACCATCAGACACTAGTATGAGTTCTACTCGTGTACTTCAATCTTGCTCGATTTCTGTCGAAGGACGCGATTTAGACTCTGATCTCTTTGGGCTTGGGATATCTGAATTTGATTGTATTTTGGGCATGGATTGGCTACATCGCCACCATGCTAAGGTGGATTGCTATCAGAAACTAGTTACCTTCTCCTTGCCTGATGGATCAGAAGTGCAGTTTGTTGGGGATAAAAAGAGCTTCACTTCAATCTTAATTTCTAGCTTGCAAGCTAATAGATATCTCTGACAAGGTGGTGTTGGCTATTTGGCTTATGTGCAGACAGATTCAGAGAAGCCTGAATCAGTAGCCGGTATTCCCATTGTGGAAGAATTTCTAGAAGTGTTTCCAGAGGAGTTACCTGGAATGCCACCTAGCCGGGATGTTGACTTCACCATTGATTTATTGCCAGGAACGGCTCCTATCTCTCAAGCACCTTATCGAATGGCTCCCTCAGAAATGGCGGAACTAAAAAGTCAATTACAGGAGCTTATCGAAAAGGGGTTCATACGTCCAAGTACCTCACCTTGGGGTGCTCCTATTTTATTCGTGAAGAAGAAGGATGACAGCTTGAGGATGTGCATCGATTATCGACAGCTGAATTTGGTGACAATAAAGAATAGGTACCCTTTACCTCAGATTGATGACCTATTTGATCAGCTGAGGGGATCATCAGTGTTCTCCAAGATCGATTTGAGGTCTGGGTACTATCAACTGAAAATCAAAGAGGGAGATATGTCAAAGACAGCATTCAGGACTCGTTATGGGCATTATGAGTTTTTAGTGATGCCCTTCGGGTTAACAAATGCACCCGCAGCTTTCATGGGCCTAATGAATAGGGTGTTCCAACCATACCTAGATCAGTTTGTCATCGTTTTCATAGATGATATTCTGATTTACTCACCAAATGCTGAAAGCCATAGAGAACATTTGAGGATTGCACTTCAGACGTTGAAGGAGCATAAGCTATATGCAAAGCTGAGCAAGTGCGAGTTTTGGTTGGATAGTTTCCTTTTTAGGCCATGTGGTAACTAAGTAAAGAATTGCAGTGCATCCTAGTAAGGTTGAAGCTGTGGTGAACTGGCAACAACCGAAGACCGTGTCTGAGATTCGGAGTTTCTTGGGCTTGGCGGGGTATTATAGACGTTTTGTGGAAGGTTATTCAAAGCTGGCACGCCCTTTGACCCAACTGACTAAGAAGGATCAACCATTCCAGTGGACCGAGCAGTGCGAAAATAATTTTCAGGAGTTGAAGAAGCGGTTAGTCTCTGCACCTGTTCTTACTCTTCCTGATGGGTGGAGTCGTTTTGCGGTTTATGCAGATGCATCACATCAGGGGCTTGGCTGTGTATTGATGCAGGCGGGAAAGGTGATCGCTTATGGGTCTAGGCAGTTGAAGCCTCATGAGCTTAATTACCCAACTCATGATCTGGAGTTGGCAGCTGTCATACATGCATTAAAGCTTTGGCGACATTATTTGTATGGAGAAGAGTTTGAGGTCTTCACTGATCACAAAAGCCTACAGTATCTATTGTCACAGAGGGAACTCAATAATCGACAACGTCGTTGGGTTGAATATCTCTCCGATTATAATTGCACTATTCAATATCACCCAGGTAAAGCTAACCTAGTGGCTGATGCTTTGAGTGGAAAAATGGGTGCTAAACTGAATGCTATGGTGGTTTCTGAGTGGAAACTACTAGAGGAGTTTAGTCATATGAGCTTAGGTGTTCAAGTGAAGGGACCCCAGGTTCTCATGGCCAGTTTGCATATGGAGCCTACACTTGTGGCAAGGGTCAAGGAGGCGCAAAAGGAGAATCCACAATGCCGAGAATGGTCAGTTCTAGGGCAAAAAGGATTCAGTATGGATGTGGATGCTACCCTAAAATTTCAAAATAGAATTGTTGTTCCCCAAGGTAATGAGGTAAAGTATGATGTTTTATCGGCGGCACATGCATCTCGGTTGACCATCCACCCGGGGGGCACCAAGATGTACCATGATTTGAAGAAAAGCTTTTGGTGGAGTGACATGAAGAAGGATATTGCAGAGTTTGTATCTAGATGTCTGACTTGTCAGAAGGTCAAAGTAGAACACCAGAGACCTGGAGGACTGCTACAGCCATTAGAGATTCCTCAATGGAAGTGGGATGACATTGCAATGGATTCATAGTCGGGCTACCTGCCACTCGTCGTCGACATGATGCAATATGGGTTATAGTTGATCGGTTAACCAAGTCAGCCCACTTCTTGGCAATCCAAAAGACTTGGCCTGTAGCTAGATTAGCTGAATTATACATATCTGAGATAGTTCATCTTCATGGAGTACCGAGGAGCATTGTTTCTAATAGGGATCCACGATTCACATCACAGTTTTGGCAGGCTTTACAAGAACAGTTGGGTACTGTGACATTAATGAGCACCGCTTTTCATCCACAGACAGATGGGCAATCGGAGAGGACTGTACAAACTATTGAGGATATGCTTAGAGCTTGTGCATTGGATTACAAGAACTCCTGGGATAATGACCTGCCACTAGTGGAGTTTGCTTATAATAATAGCTATCACTCCAGCATTCAGATGGCCCCATATGAGGCTTTGTATGGACGTAGTTGTCGTACTCCGGTGTGTTGGGAAGAAGTAGGCGACAGGCCTTTATTAGGACCAGATTTGGTACAACAAACTTCAGATAAGGTTAAAATAATCAAACAACGATTGGTAGCGGCTCAAGATAGGCAGCAGAGTTATGCAAACCAGAGGCGTCGTCCCTTGGAGTTTTCTGTTGGTGATCATGTGTTCCTAAAGGTGTCACCGACCAAGGGAGTTCAACGCTTTGGAGTGAGAGGAAAGTTAGCCCCGCGCTTTGTTGGACCTTTTGAAGTGTTAGAACGGGTTGGAGAGGTGGCTTATAGAGTAGCTTTACCACCTAACTTGGCTAGAATTCATAACGTGTTCCACATGAGTAATATTTGAAAGTATCAGTCAGATCCAGCACATGTTATTCCGTGGGAGCCGTTGCAGTTACGTGAGGATTTGACTTACATCGAGGAGCCTTTGGGCATTGTGGATCGTAGAGAAAAGGTTCTGCGCAACAAAGTCATTCAATTGGTAAAGGTCATTTGGAATAATCATGGAGAGTAAGAAGAAACCTGGGAAGTTTAGGATAAGCTTCGAAAGAAGTATCCACAGCTCTGAGGTACTTCTTAACACCTTCTTTCAAATTTGGAGACAAATTTCTTTTAAGGGGAGGAGGCTGTAATAACCCTAGAAATTAAGGAAAATAAAATTACTAAATTACCCTAATTAAAAAAAAATTAAAAAAAATAAGTAAATAAAATAAATAAATAAAAATAAATTAATTAGCATTTTGTCCTTAAGGGTATTTTTTGTAATTTTACCTACCAATTTAGAAAATCAATATAAAATTAAGAATCTTGATCCTTAGATGATTCCTTTAGTAGTTATTAAGTCAAATTCCAAACCAGAAGCTTAAAGTCATTTTCTTTAGGCTAGGGGCATTTTTGTCATTTACAACCGAGCATCGGATGAAAAATCTGGGAGCACCATTGGATTCTTCTCGAAAAAATGAGTCAAGAGAAATTTACCTCACTTAATTCTGAATCCGTTTGCTTAGATTTCCAAAAATTTAGCCTACGCGTGTGTAGGGTTTAAATCGGGTTCGTGCTACTGCTACATAGGATTATTATTTATTTATTTTCCCCTAACCCTAATTTCTCTCTTATAAAACTATCCAGCAGCAACACCTCCTGGAGTTAAAAAAAAAAACTAATTATCTCCTTATCTCCATTTTTCCTTAATTAAACACGCACACTAATACGTTTTTTCCTTCCATTTTTTTTATTCCTTGTTTCTATGCGATCAAACGTCTGAATTGGGTTAGAAATTAAACCTATCTTTTCCTCTCACAAACACCTGCCGCTTCTTATTTTCCTCTCCTTCAACAACTCGCCACCACCACAAAACAAAAATTGGAACTTGGGAAAAAGGCCATTCACAATCTTTTGGTCCGCTTCACCACGGTTGTCCATCTACGCTTATTTCTCCATCAAACTGTGTAAGTCAGCCCTCCATGCTTTGATTCTTAGTTATTCTAGAGTATTGGAACATTATTTTAATTTTATATTTTTCTTAGATTCATCAAATTGAAGAGAAACCCCATCGGGGACACAAAAACAATCCTACACATACCGGTGAACCCAAATTCATTTGTGTAAGTCTAAATTATTCTATATCCCTCTTTCAAATTTTTTTTCCAGCACCTAAAGGTCTTATATCTTTGCTGTAAATATTTGGTAGATTATCATTAATCCAAGTTTTGGGTTTTTCCACTCGTTTCCGGTGCAATCTTGTCCATACTTGGTTCTAAGCCCGGTAAGCCACCGTAGCCTCTTTTAAAAATTATATTGGCTGCCAATTTTGAATATTACAGCCCTAATAATTCTATTTTCCTTTCTGTCCATTTTTTTATAAAGGGTTAGAAAATCCTTACTTGAAGGTTTGGCGCTTTGTTGGACTCCCGGAGATCCCGAAAACACATCGGTAACCGAAATAAACTTTTTTTTCCTTCCAAGATCAATTTTTACAGCCATTAAATGAGCTTATAAGTTAGTGTATGGCTGCTGTAATTTTTAGGATCAATATCAAGAAGGCTCCCGGCACGATCCCAAATAGGCACGAGGCCACCGAAGGCACCCCGAGACCCTTTTTTCCCACTAGGCAAAATTTTGGCCTAAATGTTAAGAACATGAACCTTCCAAATACCATTTAGGAAAATTTCTAAATTTTAGCACATTTTCTAATTTTCTACCTTCCTAACATTTTGTAGGACCGTCCTAGGAAGCTGCCCCTTTCGCCGTATTATTCCGAACTAGGTAAAGGGGAAGAGTGGGTTAATTCTCGTGGGCCCTCTTAGGCCCAAAATAAGCTTCAACCCGAATAATAAATTCTAAATAAACAATTGGGCTAAACAAAATCTTTAAATGCATGGGCAACATGGGTTAGGTAATTAATTAGTTTTCCTAGAATTTTATTTTATTTTATTTTATTTTATTTTAGTTATCTTCCATTGAGATGTAATTTTGGTTGGTTGGTTGTATGGTTGTAATGATGTGATGTATGATGTATGTTTGGTGCTAGTATTATACTAGGACCGCTTATAAGAAGAATTAAATTAGAAATATGTTAGGACCGCCTAAATAAACACCGCTAGTAGCATGTTTAGGGCCGGCGAGACAAACACCGCTAGTACCATATTTAGGGCCTACAAGCTCATTAGCAACATGATGAGATTGGAAGGAACCGTTAGTGGCATGCTAGGGCCGTAATAAATTATTATAAGCCGATAGATAAAGGATTAGGAGCGTAAATACTAAATGACCAATTTAGAAAGAATTCACGAGAAATGAGATGAACATTTATCACAAATACACTTAAAAGATATCATTGATTGTCATGACATCATGTAACACTAAACTAAGATAACATGATAAAAGAAATAGGATGCACTAGAATCATGGCATTCTACTAAAAAGAGCTAAAATAAAATGAGCTATGGTCATGCATCAATTGGTTGTTGCATATGATTGATGTTTTTCATACACAAGATTGCATTAAGTAAAAGATTTGAAGAGTAAGATAAAATACGAGGCATGCAAAGTTGGTGACCAACCATATCTACATGACCTAACAAGCCGTAAATTTAGACGAGAGGTTTGGAACGGACGATTCGAACCCAAGAGGCATGTTAGGGTGGCTGCGGACCGTCCCTAGTCATGACCCAATATTGACACGGAGTATGGAGATATGATTTGTGCACTGTCAGACCATAGCTGGCGAGGGACCATGCTTATGGCTGTTATCACGAGAGGCTCTACCTCGGCGTAGGTATCCCGAGAGGCTCTGGCTTGGTGGCATCCCTAGTGGCACTGCCTAAGAGTTATCCCGAGAGTGGGTGATGTACACACTCATCACCCTAGGTTCGTCCGACGGCAATTAAGTATTGGATTAAGTGATCGATCAAGAAGATATTATTTATTCGGTAAAAAGAATTATGCATATGCATGGTCGTTCAAGCATGCTAGTAGGATTTTGATTTTGTTGTTATGATGTTGTATGGAATTGTTCTTTAAGTAAATTGCTACAGCTTAAAGTTTATTATTCGTTGTTGTTTGTTACGGGAATATTAGGACCCACGTGATGGGCCCGATACTTCTCTCTTACTGAGCAAGTTGTGCTCATCCCTCTTTTTAACATGTTTTTCTAGGTGAGTACTATGAGGAGATAGAGTACACTAAACCATATAACGAGGTTCAAGGTGTGGAGCAGACTGAGTGAGAGTACGCTGTAGCCCCTCGAAAGTAGAACTGGCTGGGACTGAGTTTTAACTTTGTGTTATTTGATTTCTAAAGAAACATATGGTTTGTTTAAATTGGCACCTTATCCGTATATTAGTTTTCCTGGGATTGTCACTTAACTACTCTGATTTCGTTTAATACTCTTATTGTTTGGAAAATAATTTAAAATAAAATGTTTTATCTCACATTTCTTAAATTATTTTAATTAAATGCTTTATAATTCTGGGAATTTAAGATATCTTTTAAAATTAAGGTTTATAAAATTGGGGGCGTTACAACTATGCCACACCATCGTGGTCCCGGGTCGGTTCTGATACCATCTGTAACGACCCAAATCCAGAACCGATCAACGGGCACCTCCCCACACCACATGGGCTATCCTTTATGAAAAGGATAAGCGCTAAGTGCTTATGTTATGGAATTGGAGCCTATATATCCACATAAGGCTTCTCACAATTCACCCATGTGGGACATGGGGGTGTTACACTACTATACTAATCAATTGCTTTCAAAAGCCTTTGTCCTTTAATACTACTCCCTCCGTCCTGATTTCTTTGATCCATTTGACTTTTTTGGCTTGTAACACCCCCATGTCCCACATGGGTGAATTGTGGGAAGCCTTATGTGGATATATAGGCTTCAATTCCAGAATATAAGCGCCTAGCGCTTATCCTTTTCCTAAGGATAGCCCATGTGGTGTGGGCAGGTGTTTCGTTGACCGGTTCTGGATTTGGGTCGTTACAGATGGTATCAGAGCCGACCCGGGACCACGATGGTGTGGCATAATGGGTATGCACATGCATCGTCTACCGGGACTGATCCTGGATCCGAGAGGCTACTTGGCCAAGGGCTAAGTAGTCCGATTAGAGAGGTTACTTGGTCCGGGGAACCAAGTAATCCGATTGACCCCAACGGGGACGTTGGGTACATAAGGGGGGGAGTTTGTAACACCCCCATGTCCCACATGGGTGAATTGTGGGAAGCCGTATGTGGATATATAGGCTTCAATTCCAGAATATAAGCACCTAGCGCTTATCCTTTTCCTAAGGATAGCCCATGTGGTGTGGGCAGGTGTTTCGTTGACCGGTTCTGGATTTGGGTCATTACAGCTTAAGTGCAAGAAAGGGGGAAGTTTACCTTAGTAGGGGGGAGTTAGTTAAGTTGGCTAAGTCTTCTTCCCTTAGCCATTTCTTTCATGCTCCAAATTTCGTAGCTCCTTTCCCCTCACCAAATTGGCTGCCCAAACTTCCATTTTCCAGCAATTTTCCATCAAATTAAGGAAGCCCAAGGTGTTGGTAGGAATCCTCAAGCTCATTTGTTGTTGTTCTAGCTCAAGTTTGCTCTTTGGTGCTAGTTTGGATTCAAAATTCGTGGGTAAGCTTCTTGGGTTCATTTGGATTGATTCTAGGTTGTTTCTAGAGCTAGAAATGGTCTTAGTTTGATTGGGTTGGATGCCAAATCGCATTGGTTTTAGGTGTGGAACTCAAAGAAGCTTGATTGAGCTAAGGATGATTGTGTTTCAATGCTTGCTTTTGTGGCTGAATTGAGGTAAGGGTTCAAGTAATTAAGCTCAAATAATGCATGGTTTGGTAGTTTTGTGTGTGGGAATGAGTTAGGAACAAGACCCATTTAGTTTGGATTAGAAATGAGAGAGTTTGAGCAGTTGGTGTGCAAGAACGCAGCTGTCACACAACGCAGAAAACTGCGTTGGCGCCGCAGCGCCAGAGGTATGTACATTGGCGCCGCGGCGCCAGAGGGCAATTTTGCACACAGAAAGTTTTGTTCTTTGGCGCTGCGTCAGGGGGCTTTGGCGCCGCAGCGCCAGAGGTGACCTTAAGGAATTTTGGGCCATTTTTACGGCCATCTTAAAAGCAACTTAGACTCTCGGTTTCTATTCCTAGGCTATTCTAAGACGTTCCGTTGCCTCGGTTGGGTCTAGAATTCATTCCTAGAGCAGGAATTGTGCATTATTTAAGAGGTAGTCAAGTTGTGTGGTTAAGAACAAAAGTGTGACTTGGTGGCTAAGTTATTCATAGTGCTTAAGCTTTTAGATGAGCATTAAGGGGATTTAAGTGAGTTTTTAGACTCTTTATTGGCCATATAGAGCGTCATTTACATATGGTCAATGAAGAGAAAAACCTAAGTCGATTCCAACCGAACCATTTGGTTTGGTAAGCAAGCCACTAGTAGTGTTCTGAGTTAAACCTTAAGGGTTTGGCTAGTTAAACCACATAGGAAGACTACCCTGTACAATAAGTTAAGGGTAAAGGCGGGTAAGTTTGAGATAGGTGACAACCTACTCTAGAATCCGTAAGTGGGACTTAAGTAAGGTAAAGTATCCGGGATACGAGGGCCAGTATCTCAAGTATCTCCGCCGTTTGAGCTCACGGTAAAGTTTTAAGGCACCTAGAGTGCAGAAAGTCCCAAGTGCATATATTGTGTGCATTTCATACCATACATCCATACATTGCATATCTTATATATTGTTGATTGATTGAGTTGTTTGTTGATTGAATTGCTTGTTTGATTGTTTGGTTGCCATATTTGCATAGTTGCTGCATTTTTCCTTGCAGGTATTCAAGGGATCCTTACTGAGTACTTTCAAGTACTCATTTCCTTAAGTTTTATTGTGCAGGTTCTAACTCCGGGCCTAATCACTAAGTGATAGTCGAGGCCTAAGTTTTCTGTTTTGCAGGTATTTCTCTTGAGAATCCTAGTGATTCTAAGTTACTTGTGATATAAGTTACGTGCTAACCAAGTTGTGCCTTTACAGTGTAGAGGCTAAGAGTACACAAGAACAAGATCTAGGGAAGGGTTTACACTTGGAGCTTGGTATAGCTCAAGGTGGGACTCAAGTAGTTGATCTTAGTTAGTAGTTTTTGTCTCTTGTACTTAGTACTTTGTGTACTAAGTAAGTTGCCTCTAATAGGATACATTGTGATGTAAATCCATCTTGTTACTTTTGGGTGCATGCTAGAGGTATAATGTATGCACAAACTGTTACTTGTAGTTAAAGCAACCAGTATTTTCAAGGTCTTGGCACGTTTTATATATGTTTTAGTGAAATGCTCGAGCAATGTTTTTAATCCACGACTTATAAAAATTCGTTTGCATTGCCAGGACAGAAGCATGCATAACTTAAACTAAGTAGGCTAAGAAACTAGTTGCATATAAATTGTTTAATTTATATTGACAAGTAATAGTTAGCCAATAGTAACTAGTGGGATTCATAAATCCCTAAGGCCTACAAGGTTATGGGGCACTGGGGCCCCGTTCCGCGACAGTTTTTGGTATCAGGGCGGGTTAATGTACCTAGTAGAGGCAATAAGTGAACTAAGATCTAAGTGTTCTTGTGTTAAGTGTGGTTAGTACTGCTTATAAGTTGCTCTGGGTGTGGTCTTCTGGCTGTGGTTGCAGGTATGGTGAACACACGGGCAGATACTGCTGCTGAGGGTCAGGGTTCTGGTGCAGGCACTAGTGACCCCAGTGGGGCAGATATAAGGGAAGTAGTTTCCTTGCTGAGGAGACTTAATGAATCCATGGACCGGATGTTGTATGGCATGGCCATTTTGCTTGAGGAGCGTGCTCAACCTCCAGTTCAGGGGGAGACCTTGGAGGACCCTAATGGGGTAAGGGCCGAAGTGCATCAAGGCCCATTGATGCACCAAGGTCAGGGGAGAAATCCCTCGCCCCAAGGGCAAGTGCGAGGTCAGGAGCCAGTAAATGAGCATGTTCAAGTGGATTCCAGTGAGGACAGTGAGGAGGAAGATGAGGAGGACATCCATCCCAGGAGGAGATGGAGGAGACCCGTCATTCCAGACCATATGGGACTTGTTTCCTTATGCCGGGATATTAACACTCCAAAGTTTAATGGCATAGGAGATCCCGATATGGCAGAAGGGTGGTTGTATCAAATCAATGAAATCTTCAAGAACATGAGGTTGGAAGACAAAGCCAAGATGGATTTGGTACCTTTCTTTTTAGAAGGCAAGGCTTCATTGTGGTGGAAAGATGTCATGGAAAGGCTTGATGCTTATAATGAAGGGAGGATCGGGCAAAGGCCTAAAGAGCTTGACTGGGTTGAATTTGAGAAAGAATTTCAAAATGAATTCAATAGTGAGGCTGCCCAGGATCAGAAAAGAATTGAATTTGATGAGTTGATTTAGGGAAGGTTAACGGTCCATGAGTACGAAAGGAAGTTTAGTTCTCTTTTTTGGTATGCACCTCATTTGGCCGGGAAAGATGAACTAAAAGCAAAGAAATTCATTCGTGGACTTAAAGGGGAGCTGAGGAGTTTCTTGACAGTGATAGGAGTTCGGACCTATCATGAGGCTGTCCAAAAAGCCTTAGTGTTGGAAAGGGAGTTAATGGAGGCGAAACCTACGGATAAGGCCGTTGAGCCGAGGGTTCCGGTACATTCAAGGTTAATGGATAAAAGGCCTAGTATGGGAGGTGATCAAGGACCCTCCAAGAAAATCAAGAAAGTTGGAAAAGGCCGTTGTCCTAAGTGTCAGAGATTTCATGGTAACAAACCTTGTACCCTTGGTAGTAGCATGTTTAGGGCCGGCGAGACAAACACCGCTAGTACCATGTTTAGGGCCGACAAGTTCATTAGCAACATGATGAGATTGGAAGGAACCGTTAGTGGCATGTTAGGGCCATAATAAATTATTATAAGCCGATATATAAAGGATTAGGAGCGTAAATACTAAATGACCAATTTAGAAAGAATTCATGAGAAATGAGATGAACATTTATCACAAATACACTTAAAAGATATCATTGATTGTCATGACATCATGTAACACTAAACTAAGACAACATGATAAAAGAAATAGGATGCACTAGAATCATGGCATTCTACTAAAATGAGCTACGGCCATGCATCAATTGGTTGTTGCATATGATTGATGTTTGTCATACACAAGATTGCATTAAGTAAAAGATTTGAAGAGTAAGATAAAATACGAAGCATGCATGGTTGGTGACGAACCATATCTACATGACCTAACAAGCCGTAAATTTAGATGAGAGGTTCGGAACGAACGATTCAAACCCGAGAGGTATGTTAGGGTGGCGGCGGACCGTCCCTAGTCATGACCCGATATTGACACGGAGTATGGAGATATGATTTGTGCGCTGTCAGACCATAGCTGGTGAGGGACCATGCTTATGGCTGTTATCACGAGAGGCTCTACCTCAGCGTAGGTATCCCGAGAGGCTCTGGCTTGGTGGCATCCCTAGTGGCACTGCCTAAAAGTTATCCCGAGAGTGGGTGATGTACACACTCACCACCTTAGTTTCGTCCGACAGCATTTAATTATTGGACTAAATGATCGATCAATAAGTTATTATTTAATCGGTAAAGGGAATTATGCATATACATGGTAGTTCAAGCATGCTAGTAGGACTTAGATTTTGTTGTTATGATGTTGTATGGAATGGTTCTTAATTAAATTGCTACAGCTTAAAGTTTATTATTCGTTGTTGTTTGTTACGGGAATATTAGGACCCACGTGATGGGCCTGATACTTCCCCTTTACTGAGCAAGTTGTGCTCACCTCTCCTCTTAACATGTTTTTCTTAGGTGAGTACTATGAGGAGACAGAGTACAATGAACAATATAACGAGGTTCAAGATGTGGAGTAGACTGAGTGAGGGTACGCTGTAGCCCCTCGAAAGTAGAACTGGCTGGGACTGGGTTTTAACTTTGTGTTATTTGATTTCTAAAGAAACATATGGTTTGTCTTAAATTGACACATTATGCGTATATTAGTTTCCTAGGATTGTCACTTAACTACTTTGATTTCATTTAATACTCTTATTGTTTGGAAAATAATTTAAATAAAATGTTTTACCTCATATTTCTTAAATTATTTCAATTAAATGCTTTATAATTCTGGAAATTTAAGATATCTTTTAAAATTAAAGTTTATAAAATTGGGGGCGTTACAATAATTCTGGGAATTTAAGATATCTTTTAAAATTAAGGTTTATAAAATTGGGGGCGTGACAAATTGACCCAAAACTAATGCTCAAAAGCATTTATAAAAAATTTAGGGCATATTTGTCAAATTTAACTAAATTTATTGTTAAGTAATGATTTTTCCAAAGATTAAAGCCTAAAAACAATGCATGCATAATGCTACTTTGATACAGCTCATAAGATTTTGTTGGCTCTAAAAAATAATAAAAATAAAAATACATTAATATTATTTAGTATAGAGAAATAGTTAATTGCTAAGAATAGAAACTTATGCTCTAGCATTCAAAATGATGACCATGTGGGAATAAATAATTCTTATAATTTTTCTAATATTTTAAAATATTGGAAAAATGTAAAAAAAAAGTTGCTACTAAAATTCCTCTTTATTATCATATAAGCAACTAATTCTAAGAGCTAAGAATTTTTTTTTCTAAAATTTTTCACAATGACCTTTGCTACAATAATACTTCTTTTACTTTTTTTTTTCATAGTATGTGCTTGAGTCATATGTGAATTATATGATTGCTCTAATATGGACCAAATACCTAATCTTTTAAAGTATATATTCATTCAAATAGAGAAAAGGAAACTTAATTGAAAAAAATTGTATATTCAAAAAAAATTTTTATAATAGAATAAACTTGGGCCATATTTGTTAAAATTAACCAAGTTTAGTGGTCAAAGTAAGTTTAGTAGTCAAAATAGTAAATTTTCCAAAAACCAAAGGCTAAATGCATTCCACTTTTCACTTTTTTCCTCTCTTATTATATTTTTAGTATTTTAATACTACTAAATATCTAATTAAATAGGCAACTATAGATTTAGATTTCTGCAAGTGGATTATTTTCTTTCCTTCTTTTTAGAGCCTCAATACTAACACAATTCTAATTAAATAGAAAATATAATTTTTTTTATCATTAAAAGAGTGAAAGAACTTATAATTTTAGGATGAAGGAAAAACTATATGTGAACTATTATAAAATGTTCACTTATATAATTTTTAATATACACTTTTATACCTAAAATTATTTTTTAATATTCAACACTTATAGATTTTCATGTGAAACTTTACCATGAGTTTTACCACATAATAAGCTTTCACAGTATATACTCATTCAAGTTGCAAACAAAAAATTAATTGACAAAAAAATTATGTTCAAAGGTACCGTGTATAATAATAAAAACTTTAGCTTGAGTTTTACCATATATTTAATTTTTTATTCAAATAAAAAATTTAGTTATGAAGATTTTTAAAATGTCAAGTTGAAATTTTAAGTTTCATAAAATATTTAGCTGTACAAACTTTAGCATGAGCTTTGCATTTAAGTCTTTTTTTCAAATAAAAGATTTGGCTATAAAAATTTTTGGAATCATAAGTTGAAATTTTAATTTTTATAAAATGTTTACTTGAGGTATTATTTGATAGTAATATAGAACCAAGGGTTACATGTTTGAAGCAAAAATATTTTAATGGCAATTTAAGAGTTTTAGATAAGATTAACACAAAAAAAAATTATATAATGTGCAATTCTGTAATATAGAATTAAGGGTAGGCATGTTTATAACAAAAAATAAAATTTAGTGGTAACTTAAGGGTTCTTTTTAGTGTTCTAGTGCTAATACAACTCCACTTAAATAGATAATGACAAAATTGTGTTTTATTAAAAGAACAAAACATCTTATAACAGGAGGGTAAAAAAGTCGTTCAACATTTGTGCACCTTCGTACTTTTTATAATATAAGATATATATATATATATATATAGCTGCAGCAATATTTCAACACAAAAGCATATGTAGTCTAAAACCAACACCTAAGCATTAGGGACAGCTGCGAAGGCATTATTACATTGTAGATTGTCATAAATGAGTTTAATTAATAGAGTTTAGCAATAAGACAACTCTTCTTAGTAAAATAACATTACAGAAGTTCCACCACTCTGTAGGATTATTACTTTGGGAAGGCTTATGAACTCTTTACAGTTGATTGATACTTCCTGAAAAGTAGATGAAAGGTATTCTTTAAACATTGCCCTTAACACGGAATCAAAGAGCAACAAATGCTCATTGAATTTCAAACCCGCAGTGTAGGACACCTATAAACAACAAGTACATTAGCTAGTTGGTTTGGTCTGCTTTTCCTGTTCATCTGTGGACAACAAAATTATGAGAAATGAAGGTGAGATGGATCAACTTAAGGGCTTATAAATAATGTTGAGCATACACTTAGAAATTGAGACTTGTGAATTTCCTGTGAAATAGATATCTTAAGCACAATTAGGCAATTCAGTTCCACCACAGTACCAGAATGATATGTTGTTGTAATTAGAAGACTTGTTAAAAGTAATCTTAATAAAACATACATATATACTTTGTTTTTGTGACACAACATTTTCAATATTTACAATAAATAAGGAAATTTGCAAGCAATTTTTGATAGAGAGAATATGAGAAAGCAGAGCAATAACTGAGTTCAAGTAAATGGTGGCTAAATTTTGAGTATCTTAACATACTAACTGAGTATCTTAACTAAGAACATCACCATTTTTTTCCCTTTTACCCCCTCAAAGTAGGAAGAAATTTTAAGAAATATCAGTAATCGAAAACTTCACCATTTTGAGCTATTCATTACCACCTGATTCATCAGCAAATAGCTCCTCTAGCTGATCAACAACATTGACGTAGCGAATGAAAGGCCAGCTTGCCTCTGTCTGATTTGGGACCCTGATAGAAAAAAAAAAAATGAATGTTAATGAATGGGTCAATAACACCTATGGCCCCCAACTTTTGTCAAAGTGTACTAATCTTGAGATTTGAAAATCTGTATGGCATTAGTCAACCATTGGTTAATAGCATAAAAAATATTTTACTTTAAATAAGAATAATAAGTGTAATAATAACAATGGTAATAATAATGATGATGTTGATAAATTTTAATTCAATTTACTTAGTTACTATTAAAATTTTAAATTATCATTTTTTTCTTTATATAAAAGTGAAATAGTCTTTTTCCTAATGTCAACTAATGGTTGATTAATGGTGTAAAGAAAATAGTGAGAAAGGTTAAGATTTAAATAATTCTATGTAGTTGTAATGAGGCATGCACCTTTTTATTGTACTGCTTGTCTCTTTGATACTTTTCTCTCAAAATGTCCCATGCCTTTCGTGCAGAGTTTGCTCCAATAATCATTTGGTGCAACTTTTTCTTCGTTAATGATTGTTGAATAATGGACAGAGCTTGGGCATCTCTTTTTTTGTCTTCATTTGATGAGGAACTATGAACTCCCTTTTCGACGATCTCCCATACATCTTGTGACATGAAATACGTCTTCATTTCTACACTCCAAATGTCATAGTCTTGCCCTGAGAATTGCAATGGAATTGCAATGGAATTAATGGTTGAATTGTGTCCGTCACTAAGGTTGAAGAAGATACTGCTAAATGCGTCAACGACCAGTGCACATAAAAAAACTGATCAATAAAGTTAAAAGCTTGAAAAGTGATATCTTTGACAATATGCGCTACACTAAGTGATTCGTCGATGTTAATTTAAAGTCTTCAATTTTAACATTTATCTTTCATAACATCCTCTTATCTACTATGAGGTGTGGTATATATTTTGGGAAGATAATAGTATCATCTATGAAAAATATTGTATTACTTACAATTTTTCGCTAACTTATAATGCTTTAGCTAATCTTTTATGTATCTATCACAAGAGAAGAACCAGAATATATGTCTTGACTTGAGAACTAGCTAGCACATGAGTGTATTTTTACCGAAGGAAATAAATGAATGGAAATTGATTTGGGAGGGTACCTCTGTTTTCCCATAGAAACATCGGCTCAGCTCGTCAAGCACGATTCTGGTGTTGTTTTTGGGGCATGCTTTAATTGTCAGAGAGCTCAAAGAAGGGAAAATGCAATGATAACCCACCGCGGCAAAACAAACAAGAGATGGTAGTTCAACAAGTGACAATTTTCTTAGCATGGGGAACGCCAATTCTGAACTCTGATCATTTTTGACAACCGCATGTGCTTCCTGATCTGGGAATATCTGTGTTAAAGAATCTGAATGTTCTACTATGAAGCTCTTGAGTTTTGGAAACTGTGCAATGCTGGCAGGGAATACACTTTTTAACTGATGGCAATGACTGATTTCCAATTCGGCCAATTTAGGGAGGTATGTAGGACGGTATTGAGTTCTAGTTTCTGCTGGTATTAAACTGGAAGGTTCATCATCTTCAATCATGTTTCGGATAGTACAGAAAGTTATGCTCAGATACATAAGCTGGGGAATGTTTCGGACACTTGTCGGTGTGAAGACATATCTCATCATGATGCACCTGAGTTCCAAGCGAGCCAGATTTTGCATTCCGATCATCTGGTTATATCCTCTACATAAAGTTGTCGATTTAAGTGAGACATGACCTAGTCTTAGATGCTTTAGGGTACCATATTCCGTAAAACGTGACAAACTTGCTGACTTTTATCTTGAAGTAGAGATCTCTTCTTCTAGGTACCATCTCCCACAGAGTTCTAAGTTCAGTACCTGGGTAGAAGAATTAAAGAAAAGAAAAAAACCTTATTCAAATTCATGTTGAATAAATTCTACAAAGACATTTAGAACAATAATGGACCTGACTATACAAGAAAATATAAGGAACGAAAGAGAATTATGAGAAATACCTTTAGTCTTGGACAATCACCTTTCTTCGGGGTAACGTTGAAAGGCTCTAGCTTATGACAGAAATATAAGTCTAACTCTTCTAGAGGTGCTTCCAAGGTGTCTACTCCTTCTTTGATGCTCCTCAGAGTCGATAAATTTTCAAGACACAAGCGCTTTAACTCTGGAAGCACAAAAGCATGAGTTTGCTGGTTACTTGCCTCCACGTTATATTTGAAGACGTGTTGTAGATTATTGCACCATTTGATCTTAAGCTCTCTCAATTGTGGAGGACCTTCAACCATGGTGATTGGGAAAACATATTCCAGTTTTGAACATGACTCTATCTTTAGGGTTGTCAACTTGGGCAAGCACGGGGAGTTGGTAGTATAATCTTCCATGAGAATCGACTTCAAGTTTTCTGGAGGATTTCTAGTTGGTTTAGGCCTTCAGCAACACGGATGGGAAACAGAGATTCACACGTTAGCCCACAAGAGTCTATAACCATAACCTTGAGCTTTTCAAGGCTTATATGTGTTTCCCCCTTCCACAAGCCGGACAAGGAACCTAAGTTCCACAACTCCAAATTTGTCAGATTTGGGAATACAAGTATTGGTTTCATCTGGTTTGATGTCTCAATGATACAATCTTCCACATCTTGTTGTACTTCCTTCAATTCTGTTGCATTGACAAGGCATTCTAAACTGTCGCATTTATCAAGTTTGAGGATCTCCAATTGATTCAACCCTTGTTTACTGAAGTTTGGGAAAAGATTTCGACAACCCTTTACGCCATTCAGTTTGAGGTGTTTCACCTTTAAGTTAATGGAAGAATTCATATCAAGCATCTCTATGCTAGCATTAGTCATGTATAGCTCTTCAAGTTTGGATAATTGTCCTATCCAATCAAGAGATACTGATGCAGGAAGCTTTGTTGTGGAAAATACGACAGAGCAAGAAAATGAATTTCTCTGAAATTCTTGTATACCAATAACTTTACTAAGCAATTGACAGAATACTCTTTAAATAGAGCTCATCTAACGTAAACAAGAGAGAAAGTAGGAACACAACAACTAACTTAGCTAATCTTGTAGCAACTAACTCCTAAACAGATGCTAACATAACAGTTTCATGCTGAAGACTTGGTCTAGCAGTTGACTTGAACTTCACGTCAGCTGACTTGATCTTCACGTCAGCTTTGGGACAAACTTCAACACTCCCCCTTGGACCAAAGCTGACAACATTCATCTTCTTCCTTAGTTTTTCAAACCTTGGCTGTGGAAGTGCCTTGGTCAGCATGTCAGCAACTTGTAACTCAGTTGAGCAGAATTCCAGCTTGATTTCTTTGTGTCCAACCAGATCCCTTATGAAGTGATGTTTGATTTCTATGTGTTTGGTTTTTCCATGCATTACAGGGTTTTTAGTCATAGCAATTGTAGACATGTTGTCACACAGTAACTTAGTGGCCTCCTTTTGTTCATGCCCTAGATCAACCAGCAGTCTTCTCAGCCATATACCCTGACATGTTGCCATACTTGCAGCCACATATTCAGCTCAGTAGAGGAGAGTACCACAGTACTTTGTTTCTTTGACATCCATGCAATCAATCCAGACCTGAGATCAAAGCAATTACTAGTTGTACTCTTCCTATCATCCTGAGCTTCGACCCAATCACTGTCAGTGAATCCTTGAAGAACAAAGTTATCAAACTTTGTGTACTAGATGCCATAATCCCTGGTTCCAGCTATGGACCTTAAGATCTTCTTAGCTGCTCCAAAGTGATGAGTTGTAGGCGAGTGCATGAATCTCGATACTAGACCTACAGAAAATGATATATCAGGTCTAGTATGAGTAAGATAAATCAATTGACCAACTAGGCTTCTATATCTTCCTGCATCTGTCACTCTAGATCCGTCTTCCTCCTTTAGTTTTTCACCAATGTTCATGGGAGTTGCAACTGCTTTACATTGATCCATACAAAACTGTCTCAACACTTCTGTTGCATACTTGTGTTGAGACAGAAATATTCCACTCTGCCTTTGACTAACTTCTAGCCCTATGAAGTAATTCATTTCCCCGAGATCAGTCATTTCAAATTCTTCCATCAAAACTTGCTTGAATTCCATCATAAGTTGTTGTGAGGATCCTGTGTACAGTAGATCATCCACATACAGGCTTACCACTAGTACATCCCCAGAACTGAACCTTTTCAAGCAGAGAGTAGGCTCATTAGGACTTTTTTGAAATCCCTTCTGGTGGAAGAAGTCATCAATCCGTGTGTACCAAGCATGAGGAGCTTGTTTCAGACCATATCATGCTTTCCTGAGTTTGTAAACTTTGTTCTCAGCCCCTAAAACAACAAATCCCACTGGTTGATCAACATATACTTCTTCTAGTAAGTGTCCATTGAGGAAAGCCGATTTAACATCAGCTTGGTGCACCTTCCATTGATGTTGTGCAGCTAAGGCCAACAACAGTCTCACAGTTTCAAATCTGGCCACAGACGCAAATGTTTCTTCATAGTCCACACCATGCTCTTGTGTGAACCCGCGAGCAACCAGCCTTGCTTTATGCTTCTGTACTTCTCCATTTGAATGATATTTTGTTTTGAAGATCCACTTTAGGCTGACTGTCTTTTTATCTTTTGGAAGATCCACCAATTCCCATGTTTTGTTTTTCTCGATTGACTTGATTTCTTCCTCCATAGCTTCCTTCCAAATTTTATCCTTCATGGCAGATTCTGCACTTACTGGATCTCCAACAAAAAGAGCATAAGTAGAAGAGTATACATCATGAAGGGATCTAGTTTTTCTATGAGATCGGTGTGGAGATTCATCACTTGATGAAGCAACTGGGGAGCCTGCTGGACTAATAGGTTCATCTGAAGCTGATTCCTCAATTTCTTGTCCTGGTTGCTCCTCTTCCTCTTCCACTTGAAGAGTAGATGCATTTTCTTCTTTCGAAGTGTTCCAGCTATTCTGTTCATCAAAGTTTACATTCCTGCTAACTATGATCTTCTTCTCCTTAGGGTCAAATACCCTATAAGCTTTAGACACTGTGCTATAACCAATGAAAATGCACTTCTTGGACTTCTTGTCCAGCTTAGTTCTTCCAGAAACAATACGAACGTAACATACACATCCAAATATTTTGAGATGACTTGCAAAGGGTTTAGAATCATACCATGCTTCAAATGGTGTTTGGTTCCACACAGCTTTAGTTGGAGAAATGTTGACAAGATATACTGCAGTTGCTACAGCTTCTACCCAGTAAGTGTCAGGCAAGTCTTTGTTTTTTAACATTGACTTTGCCATTTCCATAATAGTCTGGTTCTTCCTCTCTGCAATGCCATTTCGCTCAGGTGTATAAGGAGCAGTGAGCACTCTCCTTATACCTTCTATCTCACAGAATTCATCAAACTCGCGTGAACAGAATTCCCCTCCACGGTCAGTTCTTAAGGTCTTCACCTTGAGTGAGGTCTGCTTTTCTGCTAAAGCTTTGAACATCTTAAAATGTTCAAAAGCTTCTGTCTTCCTTGCAAGAAAATACACCCAGCTTAATCTAGTATAGTCATCAACCAGGAGGAGAAAGTACTTACTTCCTGCCATTGAGGCTGTCTTCATTGGGCCACACAAGTCTACATAAACCACTTCCAGTTTGGTTGTGGCTCTCTTGGCATGCCTACTTGGAAATGACTTTCTGGATTGCTTGCCAAGAGAGCACCCTTCACACACACGTTTTGATATCTTGACAGATGGTAAGCCTGTTACCATTTATCTGGTTGCAAGTAATTGTAGGCCTTTGAAGTTTAAATGGCCATAGCATTGGTGCCATAGCTCTGAATTATCAATTCCAGCTACCATACATTTATCTTTACAAGCAAAGTTAATAGGAAACATATTATTCTCAGTTATTTGTGCCTTGAGGATCTGCTCACCTACCCTTGACTTTACTATGCAACTGTCATTCTCGAAGAGAACAAACAGACCTCCTTTAATCAATTGACCAATGCTGATCAAGTTATGTGCTAGTCCAGGTGCAAAGTGGACGTTTCTGATCAGCTTCTCTTTCCCATTGATACTGATGGCAACTGTCCCTTTTCCTTCAATCTAGACTTGGTCGTTATTGCCAAGTCTCACTTGTGCTTTGACTGACTCATCCAGGTCCTTAAATTTCTCTTTGTCTCCTGTCAAATGATTTGTGCATGCACTATCTAGATACCATATGTCTTTGATAGAAGAATGATGACTTCCAGATGTCATGAACAGGAAATCATCTTGTTCATCAGTCTCTTCTGAGTATTTGGGCTGTCCACCTTTGCTCCAACAATCATCCTCCTTGTGGCCAAATTTTTTGCAAAAAGTGCATTGGATTGTGGAACGTCGACATCTTCCTCTGGATCCAAACCTGCCTCCTCCTCTGAAGGTGCTCCTTTCATGCTCCCCCTAAGTCTGAAAGGCTTGTTCTTCTTCTTTGTTTAAGCTTCTGTCAATTCTTGCTTCATGTGCTTGAAGTGATCCCATCAGCTCATCTACTGTAAGAGTGGATAAATCTTTTGACTCCTCTATAGCCGCTACTACATGGTCAAATTTAGATGATAAACTTCTGAGAATCTTAGCGACCATAGTCTTATCACTTATCTTGTCACCATAGGCACGCATCTGGTTGACAATTTTTGATACCCTTGTAGGGTATTCTTGAACAGCTTCACTGTTCTTCATGCTGGACGTCTCAAAGTCCTTCCTTAGGAATTACAGCTTTACAGTCATTACTTTTGCTGATCCTTAATATTCAGTCTTGAGTATATTCCATGCATTTTTTGCAGTAGTGGCGCTTGCAATTCTGGAGAAAATGGTGTCATCCACAGCCTGTTGAATGAAGAACATAGCCTTTGAGTCCTTCTTTTGGATCTCTCGGTTTGCAGCCTCATCTGATTTTCCTACATCATAACCATTTTCAACCAACTCCCACAGATCTTGTGACCTGAAAAGAGTCTTCATTTTAATGCTCCAGAAATCATACGAATCCCCTTTGAAAATAGGGTTATGTTGCTGGGAGACATTCACAGTGGAGTTAATGTTGTTGTTGGACATTTTGCTGGGTAATATAGTGAATGAGAGAAGCCTAGGTTGCAACCTGACTTTGATACCACAATGTTGTGGAAAATACGATAGAGTAAGAAAATGAATTTCTTTGAAATTCTTGTATACCAACAACTTTACTAAGCAATTGACAGAATATTCTTTAAATAGAGCTCATCTAACGTAAACAAGAGAGAAAGTAGAAAGAAAACAACTAACTTAGCTAATCTTGTAACAACTAACTCCTAAACAGACACTAACATAACAGTTTCATGCTGAAGACTCGGTCCAGCAGTTGATTTGATCTTCACGTCAGCTTTAGGACAAACTTCAACAAGCTTTACACAAGAAAGCTCCAACAACTTCAGGCTAGATAGTTCCCCCAATCCATCTAGTAGCTCATCAATGTCACAATAAATGAAGCATAAAGTTTCAAGATTAGTCAACTTCCCTAAGGAGGGAAGGTCACTCAATATGTAACCTTGTAACTGTAAAGTTTGAAGGTCCAACAAGAGTTGAATTCCCTCTAGTGATAAGCATTTCCGTGTTTCAATGGATGAGGTGCTATCCAACAGGAACAAAACCTTGAGGTTCACCATCCTTTTAAAAACTAAAGTAGGATATGTTACTAGATCCTTGACCTTTTCTTCTTTGGTGAAGGCGATCAAGTTTTCAAGCTTTGTACATTCCAAGGCATTATGACCAAGAATGTCCTTCAATTGTTCACTGCTTACACAGGCAGTGGAAAGCAAAAGAAAGATGTCAAGAAAACCATTGCTATTAGATCCTGTAAGGATTTTCTGGCCATTTTGTTCAGCTGTCCATTGAGCAAGCCTACGAAACAAGTCAGGCATCTTGACAACTTGATCTTTGTGAACTTCCAACAATGAATAAGATTGGAGATTAGAGATTAGGCCATGTATGTTTCTCCTTGCCTCGTGGATGGAACCTATGCTCTGAAATGATTTTTGAAACACTCCATATACATATCTTGTTAACTGTTCAAACGTAGGACAGTAATCTTTAGGAAATTGGGAACACAGTATGAAAAATGACTTACTCTCTTGGTCGCTCAAGTAATCATAGTGGAGCTTGAGATAGTTGAAAACATGTTCGTTGATGCATCTCACTAAATTCTGGGTAGAGAAATTGATTGATTCTTTCTTCTGTATTTTCTCGTCTATAGTTATAACTGAGAAAGGTAAACCTTGAGATGCTCCAACAATCTCCTTTTCCCAATTCCCAAGTTTCTTCTTTGCAAGACCTCCCAAGAAAGAAACGAAAGTTGGAAACATTGACTGCATATCCCCATAAATTGCCAAAGGTATGTGTTCGTACCATTTTCTTGTTTCTTGTATGGTAAGGCCATTGAGTTGAATAGTTGCATGACAACCAATGTCGGCACAGACTTGGGGAAAACAAGTGATGACAATAATTTTGCAGCGTTGGCCATATGGAATTCCTTCTAAAGCTTCAAGGTCAGGCCTTTTCCACCAAACATCATCAAGGATGATCAAAATCTTCTTCCCTTCAGCCAATTTTTTATTTAATCTGGATTTAGCGCTCTGTGGAGTATCTTCCAACCCAAGTAAGGCAGCCATCTGATGCCAAATCTTGTCCCCATCCGGCTCAAACCGCTCCCTGCTATGTGAATCAATCACCAAAGCCAGATCAAAAAGTCAAGATCTTTGAGCTTTATGTGCCACTAGTTTCGCCAATGTCGTCTTGCCAACTCCTCGGACACCGAACAATCCAATCAAGTGCACCTCTTGATCCTCTAGGGCCACCAACATCTGACAAGCAGCTCGTTTCATAGACTTGGATATAAATAAATAGCCATAAGTAGGCAACTCTAGACCGTTTGATTGGTTATTATTGACAGTGGCACTTGCCGATGAATACCCTTTTCAAATCTCTTGCTCACTTCTTTTTATCAACTCTAATACTCTAACCATCTCCCCTTCAAGCTGGTGTAGGCGCTTTTTGTGCTTCCATTGAAAACACCTCTTCGGCTGTGCCAACAGTTCGTCTTTCTCGTTCATGATGTCCACGTACAAGGCTTGCCACTTGGCCAGCGTCCCCCGTAGTCGGGCCTCTCCACTTTCCCAGCCGTCGATGTCGGATTGCGGCGGCTTGATGCTTTCTTCAGCAGCTTGTTTAGTATTGTTGCTGCTACAACAAAGCTCACGGAAGCTCTGCCTCCATCCTGCAATATTTCTCTTCCGCCGCTCCGAGCTTTCGCTATCCATGCTTCAACCCTCCCCACGGCAACCGTTGTCTGAAGCTAGGTTCCGCCTCACCTTACGTTCAAATTCCGTTTTCATGAGATGTGAATCGAAGCATCGATGATGATGCTTTGAGATTTCCTGCAAGTTCTTTTATTTTGTTAAGCATATTACTATACTTTCATCCTAAGTCCTAACTTCATTGGCATAGGCATTTACATTACTATTGCGTTTCAAACGACTTGCCGTTTCGTTTGTTTTATTAAACCTGCTACATCTCTCCGACTGTTCCAAACTACTTGCAACTTTTCTTTTTATTGTTTTCTTAATCCCAAAATATTTGTATTATTACAACTTCGTCAAAATTTTATTATTCCCCTTTAAGTAGAAATTTTAAGTCCTAACTTCATCCGCGTAGGCATATTGACATTAAAATGGTTGTTTCTTTTTTTGTTTTTTGTTTTTTTGTTTTGTTTGTTGTCCCCCATTATTGGTGTTAGTCCTATGGAGTAGGAACTTATATTTATGGTAGTATTCCATTATTGACTGGAAGTGTATGTTGCTATGTAGTTGTGTTCATGAAACCTTTGGGCATAATTTCATTCTTTGAAGGCATTTATTGGATTCAGGTGAAATCATTGCTGAGTTTAGCTGTGTGCAGGTGAAACTTTTATATCTGAAAAAGAACAATCTTCATACATGAAAAATTTGGAGCTTCTAATAATTATCCTATATTAAACATTGCTGTATATGTAAGTCAAAGAAGGGAAATTATTCAACCCACTCAATTATCTTGTATCAAAATTCCACAGTTAATTAATGAACACTGCTACTACCTTCAACGTACATTGAATATGTCGAGAAAACTTAATTAATGGCAATTATAATCAAATTTGTTACATTAATTACTTGTAATAGGTTAACTCCTATAAACATAAATGTATTATAACAGTATTTATCAAACGGAAAATATTTAAAGACATGGAATGGAGTGCATGCCATATATCATATAATTTCACCAAATTGTGTCTGCGTCATTTCTCTTTATACATCTTAAATAAACTGCAACTTTCTCCCCTTCTTCTGCGTATGTCAACATAATAATTTCAGACTTTGTTGCCCTTACACTTCATTGGATCGACGGAAAAGATAACTTAACTACTATTCATATTTGCATGACCTATTAAATTCGGATTAGAGTAAGGAGAAACACAGTAAAAGAAAAAAAAATCCCCCTGCATAAAAACGGAGTTCAAAAAATAATTATTATATTGACTAAAATGCTAGGGGTTATGTGACCTTTGCTACAGATCCTCTATTTTTTTTTTTTTTTGGCATTTGGGTTTTTTTGGCCTGAAATTGTTTCTTTTTTTGACATTTTTTTTTTGTATTTGGGCTATTTTTCCCAGCTCTTTTTTGAGATTTTTATTTTTGCTGAAAAAATGTAAATTACAAAATTGGTCCTCTATGTATTTGTATTGATATCTTCTGGTTCTTAGACTTTCAAAGTACTTATTTTACCACTTTCTTCTAAACTTTTTATTATTGTGTTTTAGGCCCCAACTTTCATGAATGACACATAAGATTCTGATTTTTCTTAGAAACCCAAATTCACTATAGTAATCTTATATCATATATTTTTTATTTATCAAATTTATTACTAACACATTTCAATGATTTAATTTTTTTAGCTCTTTTGAGTTGATCATATATTATTTTGAAATTCATACATATTTTAATTCTTTTTTTTTATACGTATAATGAGTATGAAAAGTTGTATCTTCATCAGCCGTTCCGCAACAGCGTATGGGTCACAATCTAGTATTAACTAAATTAACAAATTTGACAGTGACATTGCTGCTACGGTTTTTTCCCCCTACTCTACCTTGTTGTGCCCCTTTTGGTTAGCATGAAAGATGCTGCTAAACTAGCGGATCTGGCCTTTGGGGACTACGATTTGGGCCAGGGAAAACTTAATTTTTGTATTGGGCTAACTTATTCAGTAGGCTTCCAGAAACATAGGCTGAAATGTGTTTGGCCTTCCTTAACCCTTAAGCATTTTGTTTTTTACGTTTTTCTGCATTGGTTTTGTGTTTTTTTTATTGATTTTTTTTGTTTCTACTAAAAACCTTATTATTATGTTGACTAAATTCCCAGCGGCATTAACTACAGTGCTTTGCAATAGGTTTTTTTTTTTGTTAATTTCATTTGTTCTTCTTAGCCTAAAGGATGTCCAAAATAAAAAATGATAAAACTGCATAATAGGTGCTTTCTCTACATGATGATATTCTTTTGTTCTCAAACTTTGAAATCAGATATTTTTTTCACTATATCCTAACAAACACAAAAATGTTCTAAACTTTTGGTTTTACATTTTAGGCTTTTAACGTGCATGAGTTATAGTTAAAAGCCCACTTTGTGCTTAAATTCCAAAACAAATTGGTTACCAATAACTTTGAAACATTTTAAGTTTTTCAAATCCTTTAAATTGATCATGACTTAATTTTGAATCCATAACTCTTATTGACTTTTATTTCCAATGTAAATGCATTTAATATGAAAAATATCCTTGTTAATTGACCTGCAACAAAGTGCAGGCCGATTACCAACTATTATTAATACCACCAAATATGGAACAAGTTTTACTATTTATTGAAAAATAAAATTTTGGTCATTTAGCTTACTGCTGTTTTTTTTTTTTTTTTTTTTTTGCATTTTTAAAGTAATGGTTGAAACCCCATTGAAGTCCCTTAATATTTCATTCTTCTCTTCTATGCCCTATATTTTTCCATATGACAAATTACATTATATTTCTAAATATCAACACTATTCGCTGTTAATGAACAGTGCAGAAAGTGGGTGTACTACTCATGAACAATGCCGCCTTTCTTTTTTTTTTTTTGTGGACATGATTGACTCTTTTTGAAGTTTGATCCCCTTTTCATAAGGTGATTGCGCCTTAAGAGCCTATGTACAATTTTTACAGTTTCACCCCATTTCACCCCGTTTCACTTTTTGTTATGGTTAAAATGCATTTTCAATCCCTAAAATTCCATCCTTCCCCATTTTAGTAACCAAGTTCAACCCTGTATTGCATTTTAGTCCCCACACTTAATAAATACTTAACTAGATTCTTTTTATTTGTTCTATTGGTCCCCAAACATTTTTTTATTTTTTTTATGTACTGCACTCTAACATAAAACATCAGTCACCATTTCCTCTTTTAGTCCCTAAATTTTTTGGCTAATTTTTTAAGTTAATGGTTTACACCGCTAATTGATTAAAATAAATTAAACATGATTTTTGTGTTTCGGTCATATTTTTTCATTATTGATAATTGAGTTTTGTAATATGAGTTATTCAATTTAAAAGCTCTATGATTTAATAAAGTAATTTGATAAATAATTCCTAAAATTGAAAGTGAATTTTTCTAAATAAACTTCTCATATAAGTTAAAAATTAAAATTTGAATTGATAATAGGTGAAATTTTTTAGTGACTCATTCTTTAATGACAAAAAAGTATCCATCATTTCAAAATATTTACAATATTATGTTTTAATCATAACTAATTGTTTTAATGGTAAGAACATAACATAAAAAGAACCTAACTAAAAATTAAGATAAAATAAAATTTTAATTGATGAACATAAATTTGTGACTTAAAATTTTTAAGTTGTTGCTATTAAAATTTATTTTAATGATAAATTTATCAAAAAAAACTCATTACAAGATGTGGGTAAAAAAGAACCTCATTACTACTAACTTCTAAAGGCCAACAATAGCCATTGTTGGATGAATAGTGCCATTGTTATGGGTTGGTTGAGCATAGTTGATTTTGAGTTATGGTTCCATGTTTTTTTTTGTGCTTTTTTAGGATGCGATTGGTTCTTTCTTGAGCTTTTATCTCATTTTGCAAGGAGGTTGCCTCTCTGAGGACCTAGGTTGCCATTTTCTCTATTTTAGTCTGTCTCATGTTTGTTTTGGTTAAAACTCAGTTTCAGTCCCTAATTTTATAAATTTTTATTTTTTGGATCTGAGTTATGTCCGTGTTACATTTTTTTAGTCCCCAGATTTTATAACTATTTAATTAGATTTTATGTTTGCTCTCTTGGCCCCCAAGCTTTTCTTTTTGTTGTTGTTTATGTACTATCTTCTAAAGTAAGACATTGGTATCCATAATTTGTTTATTTTTTAGTTAAACCATTTTTTATCTTTATTGAGTCAATTGTTAAATCTTAATACCTAAAGTTTTTCCATTTTTTTGTCTTGCTCCTAAATTTTTTTAATGATTTTCTTTATTTTTGTTTTTTAAAATAAAGCTTTAATCATTATAATTTATCTACTTTTGGCCTAGTTTTGTTTAATTTAACTTTAGTCAGTTTTTTTTTACTTTCTTTTCCTTTTATCTTTATTAAGTTAATGGTTAAACTGTTAATTGATTAACATATATTAAACATAGTTTTGTATTTTTATCATTTTTTAATCATTATTGATTATTAAGATTTGTAGCTGTTGACACCCAATTTCGTCCGGGTGTTTTAAAATTTTGAAAAAAATTTTATTAAAAAAAAATTAATTTAAAAAAAAATATATATTACTATTATTATTAAAAAAAAATTTAATTAGTTTAAAATATATTTTTGTTTTGTGAAAATTTGATTTAAAATGATATATGTGTGAATATGTGTATGTTTGAAATAAAATAAAATTTCATGAAAAAAATGACAAAAAATTAAAAGTTTGAGGTAAAAATGACAAAATTGAGAAGTTTCGGAAAAAATTGACAAATTCTAAAAGTTCCAGGAGCATTTGGTAGTTTGTCACATAAAATTTTGAGCCTGCCGACGTTTTTGGCTCAAATTGACAGAAAACGACAAAATTGTCAAAATCAGAAGCTTCAGGAACTTATCCTGAGGCTGAGAGACGTAAAGGACTAAAATTGTCATTTTACCAATTTAAGAGATAAGTTTGAAATTTTTTATTAATTTATCCATCAACAGTTCAGCTAAACTTCCTCTATAAATAGCCCCCCAAATTTTGTGCTGAACACAGAGAAAAATAGAAAGAAAAGCTTAGAGCTCCGTTTTTAAAATAGAAAAAATTACAGCCTTAGTCCCTAGCTCTCCTTCCTTTCCTCAGAAAATCTCAAAACTTTTCATTTTGACGATTAAGCCATCTTCTCCCCCTCGCGCGCCCTCTGTTTCCATTTCTCAGAATTCAGAATTTAAAATCAAGGGTACAACTCTCATTTAATCCTTCATCTTTTCAATTTCTTTCACTTTGGTCACTAACTTTGTATTTTATTCTTGCAGAATTAATTACTAACCCTTTTAATTTTTACTTGTTTGTTTATTATTTGTTTATTACTAACCCCTTTTTTTATTGTTGTTATTAACTTACTAACAACTAACTTTTAATACTATTATTGTTACTAACCTTTTAATTTTTGCATTATTACTAACTTTTATAATTGTTGTTAACAATTAATTAACTTTTATTATTGTTGTTAATTAATTAATTTAATTAACTTGGCTAACTTTTATTATTGTTGTTAATTAATTAATTTAATTAACTTGGCTAGCTTTTTATTATTGTTGTTAATTAATTAATTTAATTAATTTGGCTAACTTTTTATTTATTGTTGTTAATTAATTTAATTAATTTGGCTAACTTTTTATTATTGTTGTTAATTAATTAATTTAATTAACTTGGCTAACTTTTTACTGTTGTTAATTAATTAATTTAATTAACTTGGCTAACTTTTATTATTGTGGTTAATTAATTAATTTAATTAACTTGACTAACTTTTTATTATTGTTGTTTAACAATTAATTTAATTAACTTTGCTAACATTTATTATTATTTTTAAAGTGGATGGCCAAAAAGCCCCACTTTATTATTATTAATTTTTTTTCTTTATATAATTTTTTATTTAATTCACCTTTACCCTTTACTAATTAATAAATAAATGAAAATTAAAAGAAGATTATTTTGTAATTAATTATTAAGGCTAATAAAAATTATTTTTAAAAAAAGCCAATTATTTTTATTTTTACATACATGTTTTTAATTCTTTAAAGATAGCAAAAAGTTAAAATTAATTTTAATAGTTATTTTTATCCAGTAAAAATAATAAAAAAATAAAAATAAAATCTGTTTAAAAAAAATACATGAAAATTAAGACTTTATATTTTACTGATTTATTTAAAATATAACTTTTAAATCCACTAAAATAATAAATATTTTTCATTAAACAAGAAAACAAAAAGAAAATTAAAACAAGATAAGAAAAAGATAAGAAAGATAAGAAAAAGATAATAAAGATAAGAAAGATAAGATAAGATAAGAAAGATAAGAAGGAAAAGAAAGAAAAGAAAGAAAAATATAGAAAATAAAAATTTTTAGATTATTAATGAATCTAAAAATTCTATAACAAAAAGAATTACGAATTAGTAATTAAACTAATAATTAATTCCATAAAAATAAGAATTAAATAATTAACTATAAATTAAATCAACTTACATATCCGGATGATCCGTCAGGATCTGCGGTTTAAAAAAAAATATCACCCTTTTAATTAAATAAATTAAATAAAAAAAAGATAAAAATCCATATTTACAATATGGATTAAATTATTTAAAAGTTCACCAAATTCCGTGTCCAAATGACTCGGCAGAGTCCATGGTTCGGAATCAAAAATCTTCCGTGTCCAAATGACTCGGCAGAGTCCATGGTTCGGAAGTATAAAATTTCATACAAATTAATTAATTTAAAAATCCACATTTCGACTAATCCAGTTAAAATTTCTAATTTTGAAAATTAACTGAGAATTATTTAAAAGCAAAGCAAAACAAAATTAAAATCAACTAAGGTGCCAATTTTTGGGCGTTTTAACAAAGTTGTTTTAACGTAACCGTACTCCCGATCCCCGAACTCTCGCAGACCAATTTTAAGGTGACCAATCGACCTAAGAAAACTGATTGGTGGCGACTCCCGAAAACCCGACGTTGCCACAGCTTGGCGACTCCGCTGGGGACGTCGACGTTAGTGAGTCGAGCCTACAAGTTAATTTTTTTTGATTTGCTTTACTTATATTTATGTGGATTTATATGTTATATTTACTTAGGTAAACATGCATTATGCATTCACAATATGAAGCTCTATACCCGAGCTTCTTCAAAGCGAACACGTTCTTTCTAAGCGGAATTGGTGTTGTTGTCCTTGAGAGGCCATGGTCTCCAAGCCTTCACCGGTTTCAAAGTAGCAAAGTAGTGTATTGCCTTCTGAGACGGTTAGTCTCTGCATGGGCCCACGAAAAGCTACGACTCGAATTAATCCATTCCTTACATAAACCCTAGAGGGTAAGGAATCGGGCTGTCACTATAATTTAGTGACAGGATTCGGGAACTATCCCTTGCCTTTTTGATAAGCCACCTTATGCATATAGAACTCCCCACTTAACCATAGAACTGACCATAGAATTTCTACCATTTTACCAACGCCATAAGCATATCCTTGTTATGCTGTGTTGTTACTCTACACTTTTCTTCGTATGGTTTTAACTTGTTTATCCATAATACTTCATGAGTTGTTAATTACTATTTAACTTGTTAATAACCTTATTTTTCTTTTGTTATACTTCCGTTCTGTGCAATTATTCTTCATGCATCAAAACCACGCATCAAATTATGTTAACTTTTTGGTCTTTATAATGACAACTAAAAGTTTTGAAGTTCTACGATAATGGATAAGCAAACTCACTCATCGCATGCATGCATTACATTAATCACGTGCATATAAAGTCTGATAAAAACATAATCTCACTTTATATTGCATGCATCCATTACATCAATCACGTGCATACAAAGTCTGATAAAAACATATCTCACATTGCATGCATGCATTCATTGCATCAATCACATACATGTAGAGTCTAATAAAATAAATATTCCTTTAAAAAGGTGAAATTGGACCTCAACACCGATATCCAACTCGGCTCCAAACAAGACTAATGGCAGAACAAACCGAAGGACGTCTCATAGATATAGAGTCCAAGATAGAAAATATGGCCGGAGCAATTCCCTCCTCATTACACCAAAAAATGAAATTCATTTTTGAAAGAAAGTTAATCACAGTCTTTGCTGAAGAAGGCATTCTGCTATCATCTATATCAATAGTAGTAAAGACCAAGTGACCTTCTCTTCCAAGTTGGTGTGACCCAAATCCCAAATGTAACTGAAAATTCTGTGGTACTGAAACTCAAGGTCCAACAGTTGGCCAAGTCCAAGTTCTTAGGCCCGATGTGATTGGTAATTGAAAGTGAAGATTTTGAGCTGGAATTACATTAATTTTGGAAGGGCTCCAAGTCAGATCTGACCTAACAGTCCGCACACACTTTTGAATGACAGGGAATCCTTTGAATAAACTTGTATCTTTGAAAGCTTGCAAAAGTAATTTAATAGTAAAAATCTCCTAGATTTAGTCCAGAATCTAGGGTGTAGTCTTTGTTAAGTGGACACCTGCTATTCTTTTTCTGGTACAACAAAAAGATGTGATGCGTGCATTCTACTACTTTCCATTTTTACACTCTTTGCCATTATACTATCCATTATTGTCATCGCACTTTACTTTTCGACAACCGGTAATTCTTTTTGTTCTCTAACAAAAAGATGTTGCGTGTGCATTCTACCACTTTTTAATCCCATTATTACTTCTACACATTCTACCAATTTTTACCAAAAATTCAATTATTACACCTACACATTCCACCACTTCTTACCAAAAATTCCGTTTTTACATCCATCTCTTACTCCTTTCCATTATACTATCCATTATCGCTATCATACTTTGCTTTCTAAATGATACTACTCGTGGGTGAAAATAAAAAGTTAAGGGAAATTTGATAGTAATGATCTTGAAAGTGCTGCCAAATCTAGTAAGAAGGATTCCAAATGTTGCACCTCAACCCTAAAAAAGAATTCACAGTGGTTATCAACATCCTTGCAAGGAGTCCGGGATTAACTTCCAAAGAAGTTAGCTCTCATATTAAATGACTTCAGTGGCCTCCCAATTCTCACAAATGCTCAATACAAAAAAAAATTCTCAGTTTTCCACAACACAAATTCCAACAAAGGAAAGAAGTTCCTCCCTTCCATCAAAAGCCATTAAAGAGAAAATCCAAACAAGAAAAAAAAATCCAAAAAAAAAAAGAGACTGAGAAGCAAATAAAGCCACTTGAGTCATCTTACTTCAAGAAGGCTATGATCTCGGTTCTCCATAACACAAACTCCAAAAAAAAAAAAAGGGAAAAAGTTCATCCCTTCCATCAAAAAGCCAACAAGGGAAAATTCAAAACCAAAAAAAGCGAGACTGAGAGCAAACACAAGCAAGTAAGGCCACTTGAATCATCTCATTTCAAGAAGGCTATGATCTCGGTTCTCTGTAACAAAAACTCCGAAAAGGAAAAAGTTCATCCCTTCCACCAAAAAGCCAACAAGGGAAAATTCAAAACCAAAAAGAACTGAGAACAAGCACGAGCAAGCAAGGCCACTTGAGTCATCTCACTTCAAGAGAGTTATCAAGTATGTTATCACCATAGCTCACACAAAAAAACAAAAAAACAAAAAAAAAAAAAAGAGGAAAAAGGGCTCAAACTAGAAAAAAAAAAAAGAAAAAAAGTGAGCTATGGATTCTAGACTGAAAACCTGCAAAGGCGGTTTAGAACACAAAAGCAACCCTCAAACCAAGCATGCATAAAGATCACAATAGTTGGGGGGCAACAGATGAGGTCTAACTTTCTGGAAAGAGTGGCAAGTTTGAGGTCATCACTATTGAGTTTTTCACCATAATCAAATTTGCTCACGAGTAGTATTAAAAGACCCTTCTTTCACACCACTCAAACTTAACTTTATTCAGACCTAATATTTACCTCTTAATATCATTCTCATTCAGCTAAAAGACTGCCACAAAAAAAAAAAAACATTCAAACTTAACTTTCCTCACACCTAACATTTACCTCTCGATATCATCCTCATTCAGTTAAAAGGCTATTATTGTGAATCATGTTTCTACCTTATTGCCTTGCACAGTTTATGTCTTCGAGTTGGAAATGGAAGAATGACAGGACATTTTAATTGAAAACAAAGACCGTAAATTACTTTGTCAAGCTTTGAAAATTGATGAAAGTTTTTCTTTAAGGCCAAACCATTATTCATTAATGTATGTAGACTTAAAAGTAAGGAGATAGCTTGAGTCTTTCTTTAATAAGATGTGGTTCTTGTAAGAGAAATTTACGATCAAGTGCCATCACAAAGGTCTAGAAATCCTCAACCTTCTGTTAAATCAAAGGCGAGATGATATCTCTTTTCACATAAACACCATAATCAAGGGGGCAAAGTAGTCTCTACTAAGCGCAAGAAAAGTACTGCCAAGAAAGAAGCTCAATAGACAAGGGGGCAAGTCTTATGGATCAGAACCTGAGTCTAAGGAAGAGCAATCATTCGGACTGTAACATGGGGGTAAACAAGTGTCCGCACGGCCAGAAGAAAATGGGCAAAGCAGACATTGAAAGTAAAGCCTTTGATGGTATCAAATCTATGACAATGGATGAGTACCCGAAAGAGATATAAATTATGAGGCGGGCCAACTTTAAAGAAATTGAGGCCAAAATTCAAAGAACAAGTCAAAGAAAGAGGATTTTGAAAAGAGTTGGGCTTTTGAGGCAGCGAACAAAAGCTGGAAAGCATAAAGAGATTCAATGATAGTCCAAGAAGGCCATCACAAAGAGGATCCAGTAAAACAAAGACATAAAGAACTAGATCCATAAAAAAAAAAAAAAGCCATTAGTTACACATGCTCTGCATTCAAGCATTTCATATCATGCATACATAGCCTTTACATAACAAGGACCAAACGGGAAGCACATCTATGGCACAGCTACAGCAATATAAGCTGAGATTTCAATAATATCAGCTCTTACCAATCTATCACTGGATACACAGCTAATATGCAGGACCAACCCGCATCAGGAATTCAAGGATAAAATAGACAATATTGTCAAAAGCCTGGCAATTGATTCAATAATCGAGGCTACACCTGGAAGGACAGGATTGATGTCAGCTTAACAGCATCCAAGATAAGAGATAGTCAAAGATAAGGCAGACATCAAGAAATATTGTCGTTGAAAATTCGTCAAAAGCGGACAATGGATTCAATAATCAAGGACGGAATCGACGTCAGCTGGATGGAATATCTATCACATCAAAATAAAGTAGGATCCACTTTTCCGGTTAAGCGGTGAATACGGTACTCTGTGACTCTCAAGTCGGTTCTCTCAGTTGCCCATAATAACTGATTTTTTCCTCTCTTATTTCTTTTACTTCCCTCTAGAAAATGGATCCTACTCTTTCTGTCTTACGAAAATATTTTCCTTCTCTCCCAATGAACATCCTCAAAAAGATCTACCAAGTTCGCTGTGAACGATTAAGAGCTCTGATGCATAAAGGAATCCCTGAAGATGTACGGTGGTTAATTGAAGCTAAGGTTCGTCTGGCAGGTGAAATCCCAGAGGCATTTGTGTCTCACATGCCTGGTGTAGGCAAAAGCTCTTATGCCAAAAAGCGAAGAGCGAGGAGACTAGGCGTCTGTCATAAATGCAGATGCTGGACCTGTAATACTAAATGTCGTTCTTTAGGGATGATCTCTGATAATCGAGAAGATAAAATACGATTCATTAAGAATGGCCTGAGTAAGGACTCATTGGATGATATCCAACTGACTCTTGAGACGCATTCTTGTGGATCCGTGCAACGTGAACTTCTCGATTTATGGAGCATTTTTCATGAAGAACGAGAACGATACAGTCCCGGGAATCTGACGTTAAACGACCCTATTTGCCAGCTTGTAAGAAAACTGGATGGGAAGCAAATCCTCGACTCATAGAAGCCGTTAATCCCGTTACTGGACGTAAAACCAGTGGAAGATGTGAGCCACAGTCACAATCATTGTACATACAATTTATCATATTTAAAATTTTCCATTTTTCTTTTAATAATGTATTTGCTCCCGTAAGTGTAATCGACACGTTATCCATTTCATCGCTATAAATGCATGTTCTTCCAGTCGGTTATCTAAGTTTCCTTCAATAACTAATTCCTTTCCATCATCTCTCAAATTCTTCTCTCATCAATGGATTCTACTCTTTCTACCCTACGAAAATACTTTTCTTCTCTTCCAATAAAAGTCCTTAAAAAGATCTACCTTGCTAGATGTGAAAGAATCAGAGTTTTTACACGCAAAGGCATTCCCGATAATGTGCAGTGGATAATTGAAGCTAAGGTCCGTTTGGCAGGTGAAGTTCCAGATGCATTTATGCCCCGCATGCCCGGTTTAGGTAAAAGCCGTTATGCCAAAAGGCGAAGAGCAAAGAGACTAGGCGTGTGCTATAAATGTGGGCGATGGAATTGTATTACTAAATGTCGCTCTTTAGGATACATCTCCATAAATCGTGAAGATAAAAGAAAATTCATTAAGAATGGCCTGCGTAAGGAATCTCTGGAAGATATCCGAGAGACTCTTGAAACGCATTCTTGTGGAAAAGTGCAAGGTCAAATTGTCAAATTGTGGAGGACTTACCATAAAGAACGAGACCGTTACAGTCTTGGGAATGTGACTGTAAACGACCCTGTCTGCCAGCTTGTAAGAAAACTGGATGGGAAGCAAGCCCTCGACTCATAGAAGGCATTGAAGCCATTACTAGATATAAATCAGTGGAAGATGAGAGCCACAGTCATGATTGCTGTACATATAAGCTGTCATTTGTCTTTTCTTTTGACAATAATGTACTTGCTTCTGTAAGTGTAATTAACGCATTATCCCTTTCATCACTATAAATATGTGTTAGTTATTTTCGTTTCCTACAATCACTAATTTCTTTCTTTGCCTCCTTCATCAATGGAGTCTTCTCTTTCCGCCCTACGAAAGTATTTTCCTTCCTTCCCAATAAATGTTCTTAAAAAGATTTATCAAGCTAGATGTGAACGATTCAGAGTATTTATGCACAAAGGCATTCCTGATAATGTGCGGTGGCTAATTGAAGCTAAGGTTCGTTCAGCTGGTGAAGTTCCCGAAGCGTTCTTTCCCCGTATGCCCGGCTTTGGTAAAAGCGCTTATGCCAAAAAAAGAAGAGCAAAGAGGCTAGGCGTTTGTCATAATTGTGGATGGTGGATTTGCGGCAATAAATGTCGTGCTCCAGGAGTGATCACCAGAAATCGTAATGATAGAATAAGATTCATTAAGAATGGCTTGCGTAAGGAATCTCTAGAAGATATTCGAGAGGTTCTTGAAGCGCATTCTTGCGGAATAGTGCAATTTGAGGTTGTTGGATTATGGATAATTTTCCAAAAAGAACGAGATCGTTACAGTCTTGGGAATCTGACCCTAAACGACCCTGTTTGCCAGTTTGTGAGAAAACTGGATGGGATGCAAATCACCGATTCATAGAAAGCATTGAAGCCATTACTGGACGCAAAGCCAGTGGAAGACGAGGATCAAAGTCACGATTACTGTACGTGCTAGCTGTCGCTTTTGAAATTTTCCTCCCCTTTTGGTAATAATGTATCCACTTCTGACGTGAACCAAAGTCACGATTACTGTACGTGCTAGCTGTCGCTTTTGAAATTTTCCTCCCCTTTCGGCGATAATGTATCCACTCCTGACATGAGCCATAGTCACGATACTGTACATGCTAGCTGTCGCTTTCGAAATTTTCCTTCTTCTTTGGCAATAATGTACCCACTCCTGACACGGACTACTGTATATAGCTGCTACTTTTGAAATTTTCCTTCTCTTCCAATAATCACGTACCTACTCCTGACGTAAGCTACAGTAGTGACTACTGTATATGCTAGTTGCTTTTGAAATTTTCCTCATCTTTTAACGATAGTGTACCCATACCTGACCAGAGTCGTACTCGTGACTACTGTGAATAGCTGGCAATAATGTATCCATTCTTGAAAATAAAATTATTGCCTTATCTCTTCATCTCTATAAATATATCCTCTTTTCTCACAAGGGTAAGAATAGGAATGGAGAAAACCCCAACTCGTAAATCCCGAAGTATTTGTGTATTTTCTGGGGCTTTTCCTGGAAAAGATGAAGAGTATTTAAAGGCAGCCAACCATTTGGGTAGAGTATTAGCTGAGCGAAAAATACATTTAGTTTATGAAGGAGGTAGTGTCGGATTAATGGGAGGTGTAGCATCAGCAGCATCTTTAGGAGGAAGTCAAGTTCTGGGCATTATCCCTGGACCTCTGAAATTTATTTCTGGGGGCACGATTGGAGAAGAATTAGTGGTTAAAAATTTGCAAGAGCGTGTGTTACAAATGCTTTTAAATGCTGATGCTTTTATCGCTCTACCAGGTGGTTTTGGCACATTGGGAGAAGTCTTTCAAATTGCTTCCATGGCCCAACTTAATTTGCATAAGAAACCCATTGGGCTTTTAAATGTTAACAATTTCTTTACAGGTCTGATAGCTTTTATGGATTATGCTATGCAGAAGAATTTCATATCAAGAGTGGCACGGCGAATCATAATATCCGCAACAACTGCTGAAGAATTGCCAGATAAAATACAAGCTTTTGTTCCTGAACCAGATCCAGCAATGATTCAGATAGACTGGACACGACAGTCTTTCCCGACCAGTTCACTCCCATAATGGTCATCTACTCACCCTGTTGAAGTATTGTGGAAGAAAGAAGCGATCTGATCCGTTTTTCTTGTCCTTTAGTTTTAATTATCAGCATTTTCTTTCGTATTTCAGTTTTTATTTTCAGGGAATTTCGTTATCTTATAAGATAGTTTCATCCATGCTGATATTAAAACCATAGGACAATGCCTTTAGGTTGGAATGGCTGAGTAAAGAGTAATTTTTATTACTCTTGAGACGCATCCTATTAGGTTTACTAGGCATAACATTTTGGGGTAGTTAAGCTTTAACCTTATTTGGATGACATATCTCACAAGGGAATCTATATTTACTGAAGAAAATATTAGATGAACCTTGGATATTGATTCCAAACATCCGTTCCCTTTACATAATTTGTCAGTGTTATTGTCATCATCAAGATTCACTCATCTTATCGAAGTTTAAATTTTTGCACTCACCTATTATGAAAATTCACACTTTCGAAGAAAATTATTCCAATTTCAATTGCTTTTATATAAATTTCGCTCGAGGTCCTAAGGAAAGCTTCTTAGCCTCAAAATCAATTTTCATCATCGGGGTTTTAAGGATGGAACCTTTGCCTCGAAAACAATCAATTTTCATCGGGGTTGTAAGGATGGAACCTTTGCCTCGAAAATAATCAATTTTCATCATCAGGGTTTTAAGGATGGAACCTTTGCCTTGAAAAGAATCAATTTTCATCATCGGGGTTTTAAGGATGGAACCTTTGCCTCGAAAACAATCAATTTTCATCAATTCGGGGTTTTAAGGATGGAACCTTTGCCTCGAAAACAATCACTTTTCATCATCGGGGTTGTAAGGATGGAACCTTTGCCTCGAAAATAATCAATTTTCATCATCAGGGTTTTAAGGATGGAACCTTTGCCTTGAAAAGAATCAATTTTCATCATCGGGGTTTTAAGGATGGAACCTTTGCCTCGAAAACAATCAATTTTCATCATCGGGGTTTTAAGGATGGAACGTTTGCCTCGAAAATAATCAATTTTCATCATCGGGGTTTTAAGGATGGAACCTTTGCCTCGAAAACAATCAATTTTCATCGGGGTTGTAAGGATGGAACCTTTGCCTCGAAAATAATCAATTTTCATCATCAGGGTTTTAAGGATGGAACCTTTACCTTGAAAAGAATCAATTTTCATCATCGGGGTTTTAAGGATGGAACCTTTGCCTCGAAAATAATCAATTTTCATCATCGGGGTTTTAAGGATGGAACCTTTGCCTCGAAAATAATCAATTTTCATCATCGGGGTTTTAAGGATGGAACCTTTGCCTCGAAAACAATCAATTTTCATCGGGGTTTTAAGGATGGAACCTTTGCCTCGAAAACAATCAATTTTCATCATCGGGGTTTTAAGGATGGAACCTTTGCCTCGAAAACAATCAATTTTCATCATCGGGGTTTTAAGGATGGAACCTTTGCCTCGAAAATAATCAATTTTCATCATCGGGATTTTAAGGATGGAACCTTTGCCTCGAAAACAATCAATTTTCATCATCGGGGTTTTAAGGATGGAACATTTGCCTCGAAAATAATCAATTTTCATCATCGGGGTTTTAAGGATGGAACCTTTGCCTCGAAAATAATCAATTTTCATCATCGGGGTTTTAAGGATGGAACCTTTGCCTCGAAAACAATCAATTTTCATCATCGGGGTTTTAAGGATGGAACCTTTGCCTCGAAAATAATCAATTTTCATCATCGGGGTTTTAAGGATGGAACCTTTGCCTCGAAAATAATCAATTTTCATCATCGGGGTTTTAAGGATGGAACCTTTGCCTCGAAAACAATCAATTTTCATCATCGGGGTTTTAAGGATGGAACTTTTGCCTCAAAAATAATCAATTTTCATCATCGGGGTTTTAAGGATGGAACCTTTGCCTCGAAAACAATCAATTTTCATCATCGGGGTTTTAAGGATGGAACCTTTGCCTCGAAAATAATCAATTTTCATCATCAAGGTTTTAAGGATGGAACCTTTGCCTCGAAAACAATCAATCAATTCGAGGCTTTAAGGATGGAACCTTTACCTCGACATCAATCAATCAATTCGAGGTTTTAAGGATGGAACCTTTGCCTCGACATCAATCAATCAATCCGGGGTTTTAAGGATGGAACCTTTGCCTCGAGATCAATCAATCAATCCGAGGTTTTAAGGATAGAACCTTTGCCTCGAGATCAATCAATCAATCCGGGGTTTTAAGGATGGAACCTTTGCCTCGAGATCAATTATCAATCCGAGGTTTTAAGGATGGAACCTTTGCCTCGACATCAATCAATCAATTCGAGGTTTTAAGGATGGAACCTTTGCCTCGAGATCAATCAATCAATCCGAGGTTTTAAGGATAGAACCTTTGCCTCGAGATCAATCAATCAATCCGGGGTTTTAAGGATGGAACCTTTGCCTCGAGATCAATCAATCAATCCGAGGTTTTAAGGATAGAACCTTTGCCTCGAGATCAATCAATCAATCCGGGGTTTTAAGGATGGAACCTTTGCCTCGAGATCAATTATCAATCCGAGGTTTTAAGGATGGAACCTTTGCCTCGACATCAATCAATCAATTCAAGGTTTTAAGGATGGAACCTTTGCCTCGACATCAATCAATCAATCCGGGGTTTTAAGGATGGAACCTTTGCCTCGAGATCAATCAATCAATCCGAGGTTTTAAGGATGGAACCTTTGCCTCGAAAACAAATAATCAATCAATCAGTCCATCTTACAACGATAGGAGCTTTCCTATCGTTAGAGGTTCTAAGGACATTTCCTTAACCTAAAACAAACAATCAATCCATCAGTCCATCTTACAACGATAGGAGCTTTCCTATCGTTAGAGGTTCTAAGGACCTTTCCTTAGCCTCAAACAAATAATCAATCAATCAGTCCATCTTACAACAATAGGAGCTTTCCTATCGTTAGAGGTTTTAAGGACCTTTCCTTAAACCTTACTGTTTGGGCGGCGAGAACATTCTCAATGCCTACCTAAGCCGGACGAAATTTGGTAACGACTTTGCATACATCATGTCCCATGAAGCATGCAAAGGGGGGCAGCTGTTGACACCCAATTTCGTCCGGGTGTTTTAAAATTTTGAAAAAAATTTTATTAAAAAAAAATTAATTTAAAAAAAAATATATATTACTATTATTATTAAAAAAAATTTAATTAGTTTAAAATATATTTTTGTTTTGTGAAAATTTGATTTAAAATGATATATGTGTGAATATGTGTATGTTTGAAATAAAATAAAATTTCATGAAAAAAATGACAAAAAATTAAAAGTTTGAGGTAAAAATGACAAAATTGAGAAGTTTCGGAAAAAATTGACAAATTCTAAAAGTTCCAGGAGCATTTGGTAGTTTGTCACATAAAATTTTGAGCCTGCCGACGTTTTTGGCTCAAATTGACAGAAAACGACAAAATTGTCAAAATCAGAAGCTTCAGGAACTTATCCTGAGGCTGAGAGACGTAAAGGACTAAAATTGTCATTTTACCAATTTAAGAGATAAGTTTGAAATTTTTTATTAATTTATCCATCAACAGTTCAGCTAAACTTCCTCTATAAATAGCCCCCCAAATTTTGTGCTGAACACAGAGAAAAATAGAAAGAAAAGCTTAGAGCTCCGTTTTTAAAATAGAAAAAATTACAGCCTTAGTCCCTAGCTCTCCTTCCTTTCCTCAGAAAATCTCAAAACTTTTCATTTTGACGATTAAGCCATCTTCTCCCCCCTCACGCGCCCTCTGTTTCCATTTCTCAGAATTCAGAATTTAAAATCAAGGGTACAACTCTCATTTAATCCTTCATCTTTTCAATTTCTTTCACTTTGGTCACTAACTTTGTATTTTATTCTTGCAGAATTAATTACTAACCCTTTTAATTTTTACTTGTTTGTTTATTATTTGTTTATTACTAACCCCTTTTTTTATTGTTGTTATTAACTTACTAACAACTAACTTTTAATACTATTATTGTTACTAACCTTTTAATTTTTGCATTATTACTAACTTTTATAATTGTTGTTAACAATTAATTAACTTTTATTATTGTTGTTAATTAATTAATTTAATTAACTTGGCTAACTTTTATTATTGTTGTTAATTAATTAATTTAATTAACTTGGCTAGCTTTTTATTATTGTTGTTAATTAATTAATTTAATTAATTTGGCTAACTTTTTATTTATTGTTGTTAATTAATTTAATTAATTTGGCTAACTTTTTATTATTGTTGTTAATTAATTAATTTAATTAACTTGGCTAACTTTTTACTGTTGTTAATTAATTAATTTAATTAACTTGGCTAACTTTTATTATTGTGGTTAATTAATTAATTTAATTAACTTGACTAACTTTTTATTATTGTTGTTTAACAATTAATTTAATTAACTTTGCTAACATTTATTATTATTTTTAAAGTGGATGGCCAAAAAGCCCCACTTTATTATTATTAATTTTTTTTCTTTATATAATTTTTTATTTAATTCACCTTTACCCTTTACTAATTAATAAATAAATGAAAATTAAAAGAAGATTATTTTGTAATTAATTATTAAGGCTAATAAAAATTATTTTTAAAAAAAGCCAATTATTTTTATTTTTACATACATGTTTTTAATTCTTTAAAGATAGCAAAAAGTTAAAATTAATTTTAATAGTTATTTTTATCCAGTAAAAATAATAAAAAAATAAAAATAAAACCTGTTTAAAAAAAATACATGAAAATTAAGAATTTATATTTTACTGATTTATTTAAAATATAACTTTTAAATCCACTAAAATAATAAATATTTTTCATTAAACAAGAAAACAAAAAGAAAATTAAAACAAGATAAGAAAAAGATAAGAAAGATAAGAAAAAGATAATAAAGATAAGAAAGATAAGATAAGATAAGAAAGATAAGAAGGAAAAGAAAGAAAAGAAAGAAAAATATAGAAAATAAAAATTTTTAGATTATTAATGAATCTAAAAATTCTATAACAAAAAGAATTACGAATTAGTAATTAAACTAATAATTAATTCCATAAAAATAAGAATTAAATAATTAACTATAAATTAAATCAACTTACATATCCGGATGATCCGTCAGGATCTGCGGTTTAAAAAAAAATATCACCCTTTTAATTAAATAAATTAAATAAAAAAAAGATAAAAATCCATATTTACAATATGGATTAAATTATTTAAAAGTTCACCAAATTCCGTGTCCAAATGACTCGGCAGAGTCCATGGTTCGGAATCAAAAATCTTCCGTGTCCAAATGACTCGGCAGAGTCCATGGTTCGGAAGTATAAAATTTCATACAAATTAATTAATTTAAAAATCCACATTTCGACTAATCCAGTTAAAATTTCTAATTTTGAAAATTAACTGAAAATTATTTAAAAGCAAAGCAAAACAAAATTAAAATCAACTAAGGTGCCAATTTTTGGGCGTTTTAACAAAGTTGTTTTAACGTAACCGTACTCCCGATCCCCGAACTCTCGCAGACCAATTTTAAGGTGACCAATCGACCTAAGAAAACTGATTGGTGGCGACTCCCGAAAACCCGACGTTGCCACAGTAGCATCAATTATTTACTTCAAGTTCTATAGTTTAATAAAGTAATTTGGTCCATAATTGTTAAATTTGAGAATAAATTTTTCTAGATAAATTTTTTCATCAATATTAAAAATTAAATTTTATGTTAATAGGAGATGAAAATTTTTATTGAATTATTTTCAATTAACAAACAAAATATGTATTGTTCCGAAGCACATAACGTGTTTTGTGTCGCACGATTATTATTAAAATTTATTACAAAAAATATCCACTACAATGTGCGGATCACCAAATGTGATGACCCAAGTTCAAAACCAGTCAACAAAACACATTCCTACACCACATGGGCTATCATTTAGAAAAGGATAAGCACTAAGTGCTTATGTTATCGGGCTAGAGCTTATATATCTACATTAGGCTTCCCACAATTCACCTATGTGGGATATGGGGGTATTACAAACTCCCCAGGTCAGCTCTGATACCATTTGTGACAACTCAAGTTCAGAACCGATCAACGAAACACCTATCCACACTACATAGGCTATCCTTTGAAAAAGGATAAGCACTAGTTGCCCATGTTCTGGAATTGAAGTCTATATATCCATATAAGGGTTCCCACAATTCACCCATGTAGGATATGTGGGTGTTACACCAAACCTCTCCATTTGTTCGCTAGGCCTCTAATTTTTTTTGTCATTCATTTATTTCTTATCTTCTAAGGTAAAATATTGGTAACCATGATTTATTTCTTTTATTTTTTTTTATTTTTTATTATTATTTTTTAAAACAAAACTTTAGTGACTATGAGTTGTTTACTTTATGGTATTGTTCAAGCTAATTCGTTTTATCTAATGTTTTCATTTATTTTCTTTTTTCCTTTGTTAAGTTGATGGTTAAGCCTCTAATTTTTAAAATCTTTATCTCTCCTGCCCTGAAAACCATTTTTGTTGTTATTTTTTAATCATTAATCATTAATCCCTACTTTTTATAACTAAAACTCCACTCTTAATCTTATATTATCAATTTTTTCATATTATTTCTATTTTTTAAAATAAAATTTTAGTCTCCACGGTTTATCTCTTAATACTTAGAATCTTTTCATTTTTGCTCTCTTAGTCCCAAAACTTTACCATTATTTTTTATCTTGGTTCGTGTTTTTTTTTCTCTTTTTTAAAAAATTATTTTTCTTCGTCAACGATCGCCACTATTTATGTTTACGTTTAATGTTAACACGAACTGAACCGCAGTAATAAGTGGGCACCATAAACCCCGTATTAACTAAACCACAAAATGATGAAAGCGACACTAGGAATAGTGATCGGTTCTGCTGCAGTACCTTTTCTATTTTTGGGTTAATTAAGCCCGATTCCTCTTGGGTCAAAGCATGTCCAAATTAAAAAAAAATTGTTAAAATTACACAATATGTACTCTTTCTATATGACGATATCTTTTGGCACTCAAAATTTGAATTTATGTTCCTTTTGTCATTCTATATTAATAAACATATAAAATGCTCTAAATGTTTGGTTTTTATGTTTTACACCACAAACTTGCATTAATTATAAGGAATCATTTTGTGCCTAAATTCCAAAATAAATTGTTTATCAATAACTTTGAAACATTTCAAGTTTCCAAAACCTTTAAATTGATCGTTATTTAATTTTGAATTCATAATTGCTTTTACATTTTTTTCAATATAAATGCAATTGGCATGAAAAATTTGTATATTTGTTAATCGACTTGCAACGAAGTGTAAGCCTATTACTAGTGGTATACTAATTAGCTTAGCTATACCTAATTCTGATCTGTTTTAAACCTTATGTATTCAATAAATAATTAATCAGGTACATGAACTGAATGTCAATCTTCATTTAGGATACACACATATTTATATGTACACGCACACACACATACATGCACAAAGTGAATAAACTGGCCAAAACAGCAATCAAGTGATGAAAGCAGACCATAAACAATAGCACATAAAGCAACTATCCTGTAGTTATTTACGCAGACTATGTAATAGGTAAGAAAACAATGTATGTACCCACTATGTAATCCATAAGGCCATGTAATATTTTAAAATAACCAATGTAGACGAGTTTAATGCATATAATGTATCCAATCTAATTACCAAACACGTTTCTTAGTGACCAAGTAACAACTATATGCCCAATGCAAAGTGCAGGAACATCTCCTTGTTAACTTCAAAGAAATTAGATTAAGAGTAATTCAATCCTCTAGCCAATTAAAGAAAATAGCAAAAAATTTTAGTTTAGAAAATTGATAGCCACTCACCTCCAAATCCCAAGATCCCAACTCCTAGATAAATTAAAGATTAATCACCTAAAAATAGCCACAAAAAAAAAGCGCATATAAAAAATACAACTCAAAACATAGAAAAATTAATTTATCCTAGCTATCTGTTGCAGTGGTCAAAACGTAACTTCACAAAAGGAATTCCACGAACCTTTCCTGTAAGATCAAGGAGTAAACCTCTAAATAATCCCATTTTCATGTCATGGACAAGACGACCCAACGTCGTCCTCTTCTTCATTCACTTTGGATTGATCAATTCATGCTCCAGTCACTTCTCAAACTTATGAAAAATTAATCAAAATTACTCAAAAATAAAATAAAATCAATAATTATTAATCCAGGCCCATTAATAATTCTAAACTACAATAAAACTTACCATCATATTCTTGGATCTCTAGATGGGAGGGCAGTAGTATACATAGATCCATCTCCTTGCTGCCCCTAAGAGATGAAGGAGAGAAGGTAAAGCAAAACCTAGCAAACTCTTTTCTGATCTCTTCTTATAGCAAAATAGAAAGCACTAACCCCTCCGTTTCCATTTTTTGAAATATGAATAATATATATAATTTACTGATCAAAAGCTTCTCAGACATTTTGTTTAGGTTGACGGTGGCCAGAGGGAAAGCATCTACTTTTCTGACCAAAAGAAAAGATGATGCTTGAGCCACTCCTCCCTTTCCTTTAACGGATGGAATGACTTGTAAGTCGTTGTAGATTTTGACAAACGTGTGTTTCATTTTCATGTATAATGATTATTATCTCAGCATTGTATAAAAAAAAGCTCTATAGTTTAAGAAACCTGCAAAGTATTCTTAATTTTTTGTTTCAGTAAAAAGAAAAAAATTAAGTTTCTTATTATGGACTAGCTAAGAAAAAAAAGGTTTAAGAATTTAATTATTCAAGTGATTATTAGAATTTTAAACGATATATGTTATAGATAAAAACATAAAATAAACAGAACACATGTTTTTGAGAGACGCACATGAACATGCCAAATTCACAGTTTATTAAGGATAAGTTAATGACACCCACCCCTGAAATCGATAAAAATTATACTTTTGCCTCAACTTTGAAATATAAACTTTTCTCTTATTTTCCTAATGCTAATTGTCACCGGTTAGTTGATTGAAAAAAAGAATAATACTTCCTCCGTCCCAAGTTTTCTGCTCCATTTTCTATTTTAGTAAGTGTTATCATACATAATGACTATTTTGCCCTCTTCTCCTTTTACTTTTTAAAAAATAAACAAACGATCCCCGACTCTTATCTCCCTCTCTCAGCTGATCTCGCTCTCTCGGCTGATCTCTTTCTTGGCGATAATCTCCCTAGCTTGGGTGGCAATGGCAATTTGAGTCGAGGCAGAGGGAGGGGGTGATTTGGGTCAAGGTGGAGGGAGTCGGCGATTTGGGTCAAGGTGGAGGGAGTCAGCGATTGGGGTCAACATGATTTGGGGTTGTCGGCAATTTTGGTCGACGGTGGTTACGGTGATTTGGGCATTATCCTTATCTCGACTAACGGTGGTGATTTGTTCGGCAATATCAGAGGGGTGTCGAATTGGTGGAGGAGGAGAGATTCAGCTCCGATTTGTATCGCAGTTGAGGGCGAGGTTGAGATGAGGTCAGGACGGAGAAATAGAGCAACAAGGTGATTCGGAGAAGGCAGGGTAAGGGCGTGAAGGAGCAAGCAACGGTGATCCAGATAAGGTCATGTAAGGAGTGACAGAGCAATAGGGTTGATTTCGGGGATGGGCTCGGCTGAGGATGCGATGGAGCATGGCGGCGGAGATGGATTGATCAGAGATTGAGTTGTTGAGAGAGACGAAAGAGAGGTTGATTCGGCAAAGAGTTAAGAAGGGAAGGGTAGATTTGGGAAGAAGGGGAAAACAATAGCTTTTCTTAATATATGTGCCAAATGTAAATGGAGCAGAAAATATGGGATGAAGGGAGTACAATTTTCCCACATATAGAAAACTAGGAACTTTAAATAGTCGGCAAAAGGGGTAAATGTTATTTTTTTTATCAGCTGAAGAAATAATTCAATTAAACCAAACCAGCAAGGAGCTGAGAATTATAATACAATGCTTCTGTTAAATATTATCCTAAGGGACTTAAACACCAATTCAGGAAAGATACACAAGCCTGGGCCTTTTCTTTTTTAGATGAAAAAACAAAAGAGTCATTGTACAGTTGAAAACATATTCAAAGGATCCACCTTCTTGTTATGAAAGACTAACGAATTCCTTGTTTTCCATTGAACTTTTTTTCAAGCAATTTGTCATTGATCTTTCCAAAATGTGTAAATATTCTACCAATATTTTGGTGTTGGGAGCAAATATGCAACCCGCCGTTAAAAATGTTTAACATGTTAAATGTGAAAAAAAAAAAAGAAAAATACAAGTTTTAATTCTAGATTTTCTTTACTTAACACTTTGGTAAGTTTTCTAAATATATCATTTTCATTATCATCTTCGCTCAAACAGGCCCTTATACCTTTGCCACCCTCCACCGTTTCTGCCACTAGCTGTATCTCTACTCTTCCACATATTTCAGCAATGTTCTTGGGAACGCTTTTTAGAACAAACCTTGATAAAAAAGAGTTTGATTGATGTAAGTGGAACTAAATCTAGGTGTACTACAGTTCTAGTGTAATGAATCAAATCCAGAACTAGTCAACGGAACACCTGCCCACACCACATGGGTTATCCTTTGGAAAAGGATAAGCGTTAGGTGCTTATATTCTGGAATTGGAGCCTATATATCCACATAAGGCTTCCCACAATTCAACCATGTGGGATATGGGGGTGTTACATCTAGGATAAAAGATCGATAACAGCGGCAGTTGAGGTTTCTTAGCGACAATGTGGAAGGTAAAAAAAAAAAAAGGCTTAGTAATGGTATGTGGTAAAACATAAGGTTTTGACTCATTTTGTTATTGTGAGAAGGTTTTGATTGCTAGGGTTAAGGAAAAAAATTTTAGTATTGATGAAAATATTCTCTCTAACTTACAAATGATAAGCGGGATATTGGCTTCCAACTCTGTTAAGTGATTACAATCCAACTTAAGAGAGCATAAATCTTTGAAGAATTGGCTTAATTCTATTAATGGTTTCCTAATATTCTCGGGAAGCCCTAAAGAGCAATGAGGAGTAGCCATTGCATCATGACATGACAGTAATGACTTTTCATGCCATACATACTACTACCAGAAATAGAAACACATCTGCCAAGATTTAAGACATCCATCTGGAAGTCTTAGGGATTTCACCCAGGCTAGAACATCTTGAAATTATTGTGCATTGAAAATATACCTGGCCTTTTGTTTGAAGGAATGACCATTACCCAAAGGAATCTTGTTTAGTTATGGTCTGGTATAATGAATCTCAAGGTCTTTCCAGGTCTTAATATGGTCTTTCATTTTGTTCTTAACATCTATAACAGTATTCTAGATATTGTCAAAGACGTTCTTCTCAATGTGCATCACATCAAAATTGCTACTGGTTAAATTTGTCCCTAGTAAGGCAACCCCCAGAAAATGATCTTTTTCATCCAATTGTGTGATTTTCCATAATCACGGAGGCGACATTGTGGACTATTATGGGCAGCTGATAGAAGGTAGGAGATTCGTTCAAAGATTGCCTCACCTGAAAGTCATTCCAAGGTAAAGGATGACTATACTTTTCCTTTTTTAAAATCTCATATTCCTTACTTGTTATCACCCAAAACACATAAACTAAGGAAGGAATGACCTGTGAAAAGCCTTACAGTTTGCAATAAGCATTCAAGTTTTAAATAATTTATTTAATAGTTGATATAAAAATGTTGTAAATAAAAGCTACTCAGTTTGAGAATATCTTTGATTATTACAGTTAGAGTTTTGGATAATTTATTTACCGGTAGAGATGAAAATGTTGAAGTTAAAAGCTAAAATTTATTTTTGAATAAATTTTTCAAAAGTCTAATACTGATGCTAATATGAAGTGTGCCTTCCAAGATTAGATTGACCCCCCAAAACCCAGCTTATCTTAAGTTGTCTGCCAAATAATTTACTTTCTTTCGTGGAAATTGTTGAACATCATAATTAGACATTATCTCATAATAAAAAAATCTAAACGAATTTATTTCAGAATTAGAAAAGCATTTATTAGAATTAAATAAAGTATATATTAGGATTAGAGTGAAAATGTATTTTAGAAGCAGACAAGTTATAATGAATGAGAGTCAAGTTAATGATCTCAAAATTAAAAGAATACTTCGTTTTACAAATAGATAAGTATATATTAGAATTAGATAAATATATCTCACAATTAAAGAAATAATCAATAAATTTCATAACTAGAAAAATATAAATCAGAATTGGACAAATATATCTTAAAATCAAATGAATATATTTTAAATCTAGATAAATTATTATAAACGGATAACAAGTTAAAAGTGTTAAAGAGGTTAGATGTGAGAATCTCCGGATATTTTCTTCACACAATTAAACAATGAATAAAAAAGTAGTAGTAGTAGTCCTAAACCTTTAATTCTCATTTTAAATTAATCTTCAATATTAATATTGTTGTATATTGCTAAACCTTTAGAATTCATTGTAGATTTGTCATTGGCTAAGGAAGACTAAATTGGCATAAAAACATAATTCATTGAGAGAAATCAATTGATAATTTAAGTGATCCATTAACCATAAAAAAATTATGGCACATATATAATTAATGTGAAGATAATTATCAAATAGTCTAAATTTGAATTTAAAAATTTTACATTAGATGATTATTATTTTTCTTAATAAATTTTAACTGTTCCATAATTTTTTTATAGTTATTGAATTCATTTATATTATCCATTTTTCTCTCTATAAATCAATTTCTATGCAATGGGAATTAAAGATGATGTCCCAAGTGCAACCAAGAGGGGGAGTGATTAGTTGAATTCCAAAAATCACCGAAAATGAGTTTTTAAACGCTTAAACCAAAATGTAATTTAAGAATCTCAAATAAACCTATTTTAATTAGAAAACGATTACTACAATGATCCTAAATTTTTCTTTGAAAGCTTGGTTTGAAGGGCTTTTGAAAACAAACAACTTCAACCAATGAAGGAAGACAAATCACTAAGCAATGATCAAGCAAGTAGAACAAGAAAAGCTTGCACACAATGATTTTTATAGAGGTTCGGCCTCTCCTCTTGAAAATCTACTCATCTTCTCAAGTTCACCACTTGAGAGTTTTCTTCTCTAATATGAATATCAAGAATGCACAAGGGCACACACTTCTTTGATGGCTCTCTCTACCACCAACACTCACTAGTTTTCCTAGAAGCTAATTAGAAATCATACCAACACACTAGTTTTAGGCTAGTGGTGTACCCGGGGTCTGCTAAACTTGGGGCAAAGTGCAGTTAAGTGTGTAAAAACCAAATAGATAAGAGAAAGAAATGAAAATAGCCTTTTGAAAACAATTGTACAAGTTTTATAGTAAAGAGACTTTTAAATTCATATTTAACCACAAAATTTAAGTTATAAAAAGAAGTAAATCACCAAATTTTGCAAAAAATCTCAAGTTCAATAAGAAGCTTGATCGTGAAGTCTTAAACCAAAAGGAGAACTACTGCAAAAACTCAACCCAAAAGTCAAGCTAACGATTTCTTAGAAAGTTACTGCTTAACTTTTAGTTCCAAAACCAATCCAATTTTATCCATTTTTAACCAACTAAAACATACATTTTAGAAGTTAAACTAAGGTAAACATGAAGCAAAAGTCCAAGAAAAAAACTAGCTTGGTTAGACCGGACGGAATGCTTCAAAACAATACACTTTGCATCAAAAAATTATCCAGTAAATTGAAAGGAAATTGAGTCTGAAATTTGAGCAAATAATCATTTTCTTAAACCAAACATTGTAGACACATTTCATGCATAAAATGTGACTTACAAAGCCCATAAAATCCTTTAAACACAAAATTTAAGCAAAGGGTCACTCAAAATTTAAGCTCTAGAAAACTTGCAACAAAACAATGCTAAAAATTCTAGTTGAAGTGGCTATGTTAAATTCAGCTTTTCCATTCAAGAACCAGTTACACAAACACATTTCTTTTGTCAAAAGAAACTTGTTCGAGGTCTTAAAACAGAAAACTAAGCTTTAAATCAAAATTTAGTTACTCAACTCCCAAAGTTAGCTTAAAACTTGCTGAATTTTGCTCACCAAGCTATTTACTGCAAATTCATCAAATTTTGCTACAAAATCAAGATATAAAGCATGTATTGAACTTAAGAAACATGATTGTACACTTTTTAAACAAAGAACCTAAGAGCTAAGTCACTTGAGCTCAAATTTGTCACAATTTATTAACTATGGAAGATTAAGTCATCAAAATATTGGAACAAATTCATAATAATCATGGTAATAACAAGCATATCATATATCTTCTAAGAGCATTGAGTAACACATATATAACAAGAAATCAATATATCACATATAAGTAACTCAAATCAATAATCATAAATAACCATAGAAAACCCAACAATGTTATCACATTTGAGTTTTAATTTCAAGCATATGTCATTATACATCAAGTCTCAAATTTCCTTATAATCATAGCTTTATATATAGGCCTCCATTTTTTTTGTTCTATGCTCTAACAGCCTACAATAAATCTCAAACTTTGATTTTCGGTACCCAATTTTCTTTAGCTTTATGAGGGTTAGCTCCAACAGTTTTAGTTTCTTTAGGAACTTATATTAATTTGTAGCCAATAGGAGCTTTTCCTCTTTTGAACGTGCATTTATATGAATAATGACCTTTTATACTAAAAGCATAACATGTTACAAATGAACTACTCATGGATGATGAAGATGCACCAATAAACCAATTTCCAAATTTCTTTTCCTTAAGTAAAGGATCATAGTCTATACTTGCTTTGTCATAACACCTTTTGTAGCATTAAGCTACAAATAAAGGTTTTCTTTACCTTTAATAAATTTAGGCAAAGATTGAATCTGATCAATATTTTTTTTTTAGTTCATCTCTTTTTTTAGTCAAGAAAGCATTTAAGTCTTTCAATTCACCTACATGTTTAGCAAGTTTTTGGGAATCCTTATAAAGAGCATTGAAATTATTTTGTAATTCTAAATATTCACTAACTATGAATATGTATGAACTAGATGAGTCACTTGAATAACTCATTGCCTTATCTTCTTTTTTTTTCCATAAGGCAAAGTGATTTTGATTTGTAGAAAAGGCTTCATCTCCATTTATCATTAAGTATAAGTTGACATCCACACTTGAATCACTTGAAGTTGAACTCTTACTTGAGGATTTGCCACTATCACTCCATGTTCTCATAACTTTACTATTTTTCTCCCTACTTTCGTTATTTTTCTTCTTGTGCTTATTTTTCTTATTCAATGGACAATCAAATTGGAGATGTTTGAGCTCCTTATAGTTGTAGTAAATAACTTCATCTTTCTTCTGGGAGTATTCTCCCTTGCTCTTTTTATGCTTATCCTTTTTGAACTTCTTGTTTCTTGATGTCTTGAACATGTTACTAAACTTCCTTGCTAAAAGGGCCACACTAATATCTTCATTTTCACTTGAAGATGTAAGGTCCTCTGAGTCTTCAAAGCCATTGACTTATTCTTCTGGATAAATCTTTCCTCAACTTACTCATTCATCTCATAAGTCAACAACTTTCCAAAGAGCTCATCCACATACATGATTTTGGTGCTTCCTCTTTCATTAATGGCTTTAGCTATGCTCTTTTATGATGGAGGTAAGCTTCACAAGATTTTCCTCACCAACTTCTCATTTGTATATTCTTTCCCAAGCAACTTGAGAGGTGTAAAGATCTCATTGAACCTTATAAACATTTCTTGGATGTTTTCTTTGGCTCCATGGTAAACAACTCATATGCCCTCACAAGCATATACATCTTGCTATCTTTTAGTTATGTGATTCCCTTATAAGTCACTAATAGTTTGTTCCATATATCTCTAGCATTTCCACAAGAAGAAACCAAATTAAATACATTAGGGTTAATGTACAATAAATAATATTCATTGCCCTTTCATTCATAGTTCATTTGAGCTCATCCTCCAGTTCATATTCCATTCGATCTTTTGGCACTTGATTCCCATTAACCATTTTTGTATGAATTCTAGGGACATCCTTAATGATCCTCCAAAGAGTATGATCCATTACTTAGATATGAATCCCTATTCTAGTTTTTCATCAATTAAAGTTTGTAAAGTCAAACAAAGGTGGCTTAGATGAGTTTTGCCCCTCAAGATGCATACTAGTGGTTGCCATGGATCTTGAGGTTTAAAAATCACTAGATTTTTTCAAAACATAGCCATTACGTCTGATACCAATTATTGTCCCAAGTGCAACCAAGAGGAGGTGAATTGGTTAAATGACAAAAATTACCGAAAATGAGTTTTTAAACACTTAAATCAAAATGCAATTTAAGGAGCTCAAATAAACCTATGTTAATCAGAAAATAACTAACCACAATGGTCTTAAATTTTGCTTTGAAAGCTTACTTTGAATGATTTTTGAAAATAAACAACTTCAACCAATGAAGAAAGATAAATCACCAATCGATGATCAAGCAAGTAAAAGGAAAGAAGTTTACACACAAGGGTTTTTTTAGAGGTTCGGTCTCTCATCTTGAAACCCTATTTCTCTCCTCAAGTTCACCATTTGAGAGTTTTCCTTTCCATTTTGAATATCAAGAATACACAATAGCACACATTCTTTTGGTAGCTTTCTCTATCACCAACACTCACTGGTTTTCCTAGAGGCTAACTAAAAACCTTACCAACACTTTTTACCTCACTAGTTTTCCTAGAGGCTAACTAGAAATCTCACAAACTCAATCTTACCAAATAATGTTTACAATGTTACAAGCTCAAATAATAGCACTCTTGCTAGATATACAAGTAAAAGCACCATCCCTCTTGACAAATCTCAAATTAAGCACACTTGGTTTGATCTAGATGGTGGATTCTTACTTCTAATAGCCAAGAGTACTTCCCAAAGTGTTTCTCCATATTTTTATAATAATTTGAGGGCCAAAAAGATGTTGAAGAGCCATTAAAAATGTCAGAAAAGCTTTCAAGAAATCTGATGAACATTGCTGTCAAATTTGATCGAAAATCACCTCTATCACCCAGCTTCATACGGATGGAAAACTTTTACTCTGTTGAAATCCAGTCTTGTATCGCCACCCAAGGTTTGATCTCCAACGACTAGATTACTAATTAATAAGATGTTAACACCTAACTCACGTGACAATATGATGTGGCATGAATTTAAAAAGAACTTCCAAGGTATTTTTGAATCCAAAAATCACATGTAAGTCTAGAATGAACTTTTTATCCGGTTGAAAAACTTTCACTCAAGTAATTTTTTTGTCCAGAACCAAAAAGCTCTTAGGTTCACAAGATTGCTCTAGTTTCAACATGTTAAAATGCTTTCACCTTGTTGAAACTATAACTTCATGTTTTCTCACTTCCAGACTTACAAACTTCTAAATTTCAATGTTGATTTCTTTCATTGGATTTTTTCTTTTTCAAGCAACACTTGGAACACTTCAACAACTTAAGAAACAATGAACATCATCCAAAAAACATGCAAATTTGTCTAATTAACTTGAACACTAAAATTAACACATTAGTCCCTCATAAATGTTTTGCTATCATCAAAATGTATTAGGCATTTTTGCTTTTCCTTTAACGCACAGAATGGTTAAGGTCAATTTAGCTGGAAGTTTTAAAAATTTTATGGAAAGTATTTATTTCTAGCAATTACTTATTTAAATTGTTAATGAGCTAAAATCTTACAATTCAAGAAAATAAAAAATTTTAAAATTTATTTTTTAAAATGCAACTATTTTTTTTATTAACTTTTCTTATATTTCTGACTGATTAATAAAAAGCTCTTAAGAAATTAATTATTTCTAACAAAAATACTCCTCCATCAAAAACAAAAAAGAAACATTTTCTTTTTTGGGTTGTCCAAGAAAGAATGAAACATTTCCTTTTTAAGTAACTTTTTAAGATTAGTTTACTATTTTGCCCTTGGTACTCATGCACACATCTTTCCTCTTCCTTATCTCCTCAATCTGACTCTTTCATCTCCCACACTCATCTCACTACCACCATCCCCTGTACAATCACTACCACAATCGCCTATAAAATCACTTGTACCGCCACCGCTCGCCATAAAATCACCACCTCAAACTTCATCACCTTCGTCGTGCGATTCGAGATTGACGATCGAGGTGAAGCAGGCAAACAAAGATTGGCGCAATGATGGATGAACGAAGTAAGTGCGAGCGATTTGATGACGAGGGTAGTCAAAGATGATTCGGTGGGTGATTCGGTGATCGAAGATGATTGGGTGGGCGATTTGGCAATCAAAGAAGATTTAATAGGCAATTGGACAATGGTTAAGATCGATTCGGTTGTGTGACACCGGTGGAGATCAATTGGAATTGAGCAGCAGTGGGAGGAGGCCAGAATGGACAAAAAAGGGCAAAGCGGGAAGAAAATGAAAAAGAGAGAAACACATTAAAAAAACATGTTGGGTGAAACGTTTAATTTATTTGGGGATAGATGAAGTATTTAATTATATCTAATTAAATTCAATACAAAAAATAATGAAAATTATAATTTTTTAAAAAAATTGAAATAAACTCACCATATACTTCGTAACTCAGCAAGGATTACACTTAACCGTAAGTTGGGTATAAATTATTCTTTGCCCTTTGCAGCTCTGGAATAATGTTTACTTTTTTCTTATTTTTCTAATACTAATAGTCAACTTTTAGTCACAAAGAAAGAAAAAGAATACAGTTTTCCTTCACAGAGAAAAATAGAAACATTTAACTAAGTCTAATTACATTAAATAACCTAATAATCATATGCTAGTTTATCTGTAAGGAAAAAAAATAATATTTTCTCTAAAAAAATTCTTTGTCACTGTTGAATGAGAAAATTTTATTCAAATAATAATTCTTTTTTATTCCATTTCTCTGTGGTTCCCCCATCTTAAAAGGAAAGCTACAAGAAAGGAATTGAATAGAACAAAAATCAGAGTTAAAGAAGGAGAAAACATAAAAGGACTCTGAAAATAATATAGTACTATATGTCTACTAATAAACGATCTTGACCAATCATATATAGTGTTCCAACACACCATAAATGTGTAGCTGAGAATGCCCACGAATCTTCTGAAAAAAAAAAGCCTATAATGATCAACTTTAATGTTCCTACTTACAGGGACTGTTAGAAAATAAGAGACCATATGGAGATGAAGAAATGTTTCAAGCCGTGAAATGATTTCACTTTTCTAAAATTAATTATTTTCTTACTATAAAATATTACGAATATGTCGATATAATAAAGTACTATGAAAAATCTCTTTCATATTGTAAAATAACTCACTTGTATAGAAATGGAAAACACAACTATTTCTTTATCGGATATAAACATTCATAAATATGTACCTTTTAAAATAAACACAATTATTCATAAAGAAATGTACCCCTTACGAAAAAAACATAATTTTTAGAAGAGTTATAACTATTTGAATTAATACAATTGTTCATAAAAAACATGTGTTCACAAAACTCAAAACTCATTATTGGCCAGTGAAAATTCGATTTTTTGTCTATTCACATCCTCTTATTTTTAGTAATATGTTAAAGTTCAAACCTCTCATCATTGATTAAGGAGCATGAAATCGTCTTATGTGGGTTATGAACCATTTAACATGCAGCTAACACTCATGTTCAATTTTTGTGCTCTAATGTTTATTTATTTCCTTTGATAACCAATTATTCATTCACTACTAAAATTTTGAAGTTTACCAACGTGCGTTTCCAATGGTTATGCGTTGGTAATTTTAAATTTTCAATGCATAGTCGTTGGTAAATACTCATTGGTAAACCACACGTTGAAAATCCAATCACCAACGCGCAAAATTTAAGCTGTTGGTAATTACCAACACGTATGCATTGGTACTGAGCACATTGATAATTACCAACGGTCATGTATCAAATTTATTTTCCAACGGGCGAAGAGCTTACCAACGTGCACATGCATTGGTAGCATTTCCAACGTGCTAAACCGTTGGTAAATAATTTTAAATTTTTAAAAAAGTAAAATAGTTCCAACAAGGAGCCGTTGGAAGCAAAATTCCTTTAAAAAAATAAAAAGAATTATTTTTTGTAAATTTCTAATTAAATTCTACTAAATTAATGTACGAATGAATATAAATAAATATTACGAAAAATGTAATAGAATTAGTAAAATTATGTCATATTTACTAAATTTTATTATTACTAAAAATTATAATAAGTACAATTACAAAACAAAGATTTTATTAGAACCAAAAAATTCAGAAAAATTTAAAAAAAAAACTAACAAATGAAAAATTGCACAACATTGTTAAAATATTTCCAATACTCAAAGTTCAAAAAAATTCACAAAATTTGGTGGAAAGTAATAAAAATTTTATAATTCAGAAAAATTTAAAAAATTAATATAATTAAAAATATCACAACAATTAACCAAAAATTCACAAAAATAAAACCAAATATATAATAGAGAACCGAATCTACCAAATCGAACAAAAAATCTACAATCAACTAACCAAATCTATTATATCAAAATGAGACAACCGGATGTACAAATTCATACACAAAAATCACAAATAAAAGTACAAAATCAAATATGAAATTATTCACAAAATTGAAATCGAATTTAGTTAAGAGGGGAGGAGACATATATGGGTTACAAAATCAAAATCGAAATCAGCGAAGATCAGAGAAGACCCATTGCTGCGTCGGGCCAAGCTGTGGCCGGCTAGGCGGCGTAGGGCGAGGAGGGGAGGCGATCAGGCGCCCGCGAGGCCGGAGAAGGGCGGAGGCCCTGGCGAGGCGGAGAGGCGAGGAGGCGTTGGCGAGGCCGGAGAGGGGCGGATGCATTGGCGAGAAGGCTTGGTCGAGGACGAACGGATGAGGGAGATCCACGGCCAGGGAGGACGAACGGAGGAGAACGGCTTGGTCGAGGACGAACGGAGGATGAACGGAGGAGAACAACGTTGGGAAAACGTCAGAGGGAGGAGAAGGAGAGGCGGCGAGGCTAGGCGATGCGAAACTGGGGACGCACGGCGAATGATCAGTGGTCATGGAGGAGAAGGAGAGGCGGCTGGAGAACGAGGGATGAGAGGGTGAAACCGTGAGAGGCGAGAACACAGAGGGTGAGAGGCGGCAGGCGGATATGAGAGGCGGCGAGGGTTTTATGTTTAAATGGGTTAGATTAGGGGCTTTTTTGGCTTTTTGGGCTTCTACATCTAAATAATATATGGGCTTTTAATAGAAGATATAAAAATTCACATTATATTGTTATTATTATATTTAAAGTATACATTCTTATAAATAATACAATATCTTGTTATTATTATTATTATTTTATTATTATTATTAAATAAGTGTTGAGAATATATATTTTAAATTATGATTATTATTTTTAAAAAATGTGTTAAAAAATTTAAAATTTTACTTTAAAAAATATATAATTTTTTAGTTTATTATATACATTAAAATCATAAATTTTAATTTCAGTATAAAAATACATTCATATATTTACTCAAACACATTATATATTGTATATAGATAGTTATTATTATTATTATTACATATTTGTAAAAATGTTTAAAAAATATTTCTTTACTTTCTAAAATTGATATTTTATATATGATTATTATCATTAAACATTATAATATATATGATATATTTTAAATATATATTAATATATTATTATTATTATTATTATTATTATTATATTTAACAGTTACCAACACGTCGGCGCGTTGGTAATTACCAACGTGCACGCGCGATTACCAAACACGTGCGTTAGTAATTACCAACGCGTACGTGCGTTGGTAATTACCAACGCATATGCACATTGGTAATTTGACCGTTGGAAAATAGCTTATTTACCAACACGTTGAGCCGTTGGGAAATTACCAACGCGTTTGGCCATTGGTAAATTTAAATTTTTTTTTACCAACGGTCAAGCCGTTGGTAATTTGGTCGTTGGAAAAACTACTTTTTTTAATAGTGATTATTGTTCTAAGCATGAAATGAACAAGAGATTAGATGCTCATAATGTTTGAATAATTGAGACCTGCCAGAATGATTTTGAATGTGAGACACCACTCCGACAATAGAAAGGCGCATGTGGTCCAATACATGGATTGCTCTATAACCACCATTAGTTGTGTTGGCCTTATACAGTTTTACCAAAATAAAAATTACCTTATGGTTGGGTAACTTTACTTCAATGTTATTGGGTCGAACCACAAAATATTTAGGGCTCATGAAATTATAAAATAATGTTGACAAATTGTTTCTCAAAAGTGCTTGAAAATGCTATTAGTGGTTTGACGTACAACGTCATAAATTGTACGAGACTATATATAATATTGCAATATAGAAGCAAACATGGCAAAAAGCATTGTAAAGCAATTGTTAAGAGTTTTGGAATATTTGCTAAAAATAAAATATCTAAATTTTTACTATTCAAACTTGCACCTTGTGCTAGAAGGATGCTATATTAGAAATTGAATGAAAAATACTAATGACTAGATATTTGTTATGTGAGGGTGCTAAGTTTTGACATATAATAAATAAACTTTACTTGGTGTAAAAATTTATTCTTTGTTTGTTGGGGGCAAAGAATTAGAATGTCTTAAAGATTGTTATTTGAAATAGAGTTGTAGTCACAACCAATGCCATTATTTCTTTGCATTATACATTGAGATTACTATCTTGAAAGCATATAATGAAGTATATAATGAAATATCTAGACATATTGATGCATGATTTTGTTTACAATTAATGTTAAATCAAGTGATCACTATTATCTATGTAAAATATAGACATAATTTGGAAGACATTTGGTTTATCTCTACATTGTGAGAAATAAAACTTAAATCCTCACTAAAAGCTCTTGTAAAGGGAAACAAAGTTTAAATTAGTTGAACACTAATTCTAAACTTGAATGGGTGAAAACAAGTTACAGTTATGTGCATGTATGTACTAAACAAATATCATAATTTTAAAGCTAGTACAAATAGTTGCTGCAATTGGTAGAATGAGTTTGTACTCTTAATGGAGTGACCACAATTTGTGTTTATTTGCAACTGGAACAAATTAAATGCCGAAACTCTGCCTATGTAATATTGAAGTGGTAATGCTTCAATGAAGAAGATTGAAAAACTTCTTATAAATATTACAGAACCCAAGATTAGCACATGGCCATAAATAACAGTTCTAAGGAAGAAGAAAAATCTCGATTAAATTTTGATAAGTATTATATGTGTTATGTCTTCAGTTCTAATATAAGGAGTTGATGTTCAAAATTTCGTGATACCTGTAACTTTATTAGAACTTTGAGATATATACACTAATTGCAGGTTCAACTGTATTAGAAAAATAAGAGAGGATTGAGATGAAGAAACACTTTGAAGCATGAAATGATTTCACTTTTATAAAGACAATTATACTGATAAGCTTATATTTATTATATTTATTTCTCTAATATTTAGTATGTTTTAATATATTTTGAACCTTAAAGATATATTTTGAGTATATTTTGTAGTTTACAGCATATCTGGACTCAATTGATTAAGAGTTGATTTAATTTGCCATTTTACAAGTTTTAATTTGGTTGTGTTCTTTCAGAATTTTGACAGATTGGTGATGTTCCAGTAGAAAACTCATATCTTGGGCTAGAGGGATCGGAATCAAGTGATTCTTGATTCATTGGAAAGCTAACATATGGAGCTACAAATCAAATTTATACCATGGAACCCATTTTGCACGTTAATAGAGTCAAATTCAGCTTCAAAGTCGCGATTTGTGAGTCACTGCTAGTTCAGAAGCAGTTGCGGTATTTTGGGCTTATCTTTGGCGGTAGATATCCGTTTTATGTGATTCAGGTGTCATTTCGAAGCTAAGACAGAGCTCTAAAACTTTCATGCTTTGAGATTTGAGAAATAGTAGTTGCATGAAGGTCGAATCTCAGCTTGAAGTTGCTACTTCTGTTCTGGAGCATTGTTTGGGCACTTTTGTAAAAATATGAAACGTTTAGGGAAATTTTGTGCATTTAGCACACTAGGTTATGTCTTTTAGAATAGACACAATTATTAATGAAGAAATATATCCCTTACAGAAGACATAATTTTTAAAAGAGGTATAACTATTTAAATTGACACAATTGTTCATGAAAATGTATTCCTTGCAAAAGACGCAATTGTTAGAAAATCACAACTCTTTGAATTTTAATTAATTTATGAAATTAATTAAAATCAAATAATCAAATTATATTCTCCATTTATTTGAATTTACAAACTACAGATGGAACAACAAAATGTTCCAAGAGGAACCTTGTTCCTAGTCTCTGATAATCTCAATTATTTTTGTTTCAAATGAAACTTTGATTACTTCAATAAAGTGGCGAATCATTTTCTTTCCAAAAGAAGAATATGAGATAAACTTCATACAGGAAATGATTTGATCAATCTCTATATTTATACTGGTTTTAGGCTAAGGGTATATTTTAGGATAATATATGACGATTAGTAACTATTTTTATATATATTGATTATTTATTTCAACTTTTATATTAATTGAAACTCTACACTTTAAAAGATCTAAAAATCACTTTTAAAATATTTCTGCAAAATAATACTTTAGTAATTTTTATTCTTTCTTAAATTGGTAAGGAAAATATTCATAATAATCAGTTACTTTGTCAAAGAAACATGATTTAAGTGGTTATTGTATAAATAGATTATTAATTTGTAAATAATAACATTGATTGGGAAAAATAAATATAATGACCTAAGTCCAGAACTGATTATCGGAACACATGCCCACACTACATGGGTTATCCTTTAGAAAAGGATAAGCGCTAGATGCTTATGTTTTGGAATTGGAGTCTATATATCCATATAAAACCTCCTACAACTCACCCATGTGGAATATGGGGGTGTGACAAACTGCCCCCCCTTTATGTACCCAACGTCTTCATTAGGGTCAATCGAATTACTTAGTTCCCCATACCAAGTAACCTCTCTAATTGGACTACTTAGCCCTTGGCCAAGTATCCTCTCAAATCCAGGATCAGTCACGGTAGACGATGCATGTGCACACCCACCATGTCACACCATCGTGGTCCCAGGTGAGCTTTGATACCATCTATAATAATTCAAGTTTAGAACCGGTCAACAAAACACCTGCTCACACCATATGGGCTATCTTTTGGAAAATGATAAGCACTAGGTGCTTGTATTCTGGATCTGGAGCCTATATATCCATATAAGGCTTCCCACAATTCACCCATGTGGGATATGGGGGTGTTATAATAAAATTGCTTATAAGTGATATTTTTAGTCAAGGCATCTTATGAAGAATATTAGTGAATGATGCAGTTGGTGGGTCAAGACTGGTCAATAACATTCTTTTATCATGTGGCTAGAGTGCCATCAATATTGTCACGGAGTAGGGTCCCAGTGCCCCGAATTGCTTAACTTGTAGGTCCTTTGGGATTGTGATCTTACTTAGTTACTATTGGCTAACTATTACTCATAGGTAAATTAAGACAATTTAAGTACAACTAGCTTCTTAACATACCCTTTAAGAAAATATGCATGTGTTTATCCTGGCGATGCAAAATAAATAAGTAAAACATTCAAGAAAATATTGCTCGAACATTTTATTTAAAACATACTTAAAACGTGCTAAGAGAATAAAATTCTAATTACTTTAACTTCAAGTAATAGTTTGTGCACACTCTATAATACTAGCCTGCACCCAAAAGTAACTCAATGGTTTAACACCACAATGTATCCTAATAGAGACAGTATCTTAGTACACAAGATGCTATATATATACAACATAAAATTCTTAACCAAGATCTATCAGTTGAGCCGCATATTTAAGCTATCAAGCTCCAAGTGCAGGTCATTTCTTATCCTTGTGCATGACTTAACCTCTAAACTGTAAAGGCATAACACTTAGTTAGTACAAAGCTTATATCTCAAGCAACCTTAGAATCTCAAGGATTCTAAATAAGTACCTACAAAAAGGAGAAACTTAGCCCACAACTATTCACTTAGTTGTTAGGCCCATCGTTAGAACCTGTACAATAAACTTAAGGGATTGAGTACAAGAATGTATTCAGTAAGGGTCATTTGAGATAACTACAAAGAAGATAACAAGCAAAAGAACAAATATCGCATACAAACATGCAAAAAACTAAACAACAATCAACACAAACAAATAACATAATAGATATATAATGTATGAATGTATAATATGTAACATGCACATTCTTTGGGACTTCTTGCACCTTAGGTGTCTTATTCTTGTAGTGAGCTCAAACGTCCCAAATGTTTTACCTCCCTTAAGTTTCACTTACAAGTCCTAGAGTAGGTCGTCGCATCCTCCCAAATCTTATCCGTCTTTCCTTTAACTTATTGTGCAATGTAGCCATCTTATGCAGTTTAACTTGACAAGCACAAGGTTTGGTTAGGATCCTTTTAGGTTTCCTATTTATTTCCCCAAAGGTCCAAGACCTCTTACTTGAGCCAACGAAGACTTCGAAACCCACCTCAATCCCCTTAGTGCCTTCTTAACAACTTGAACACTTTTACCCCATTATCTACTCTACTTAGCCCCACCTTAACCACACCACTTAGCTACCACTTAAATAATGCATAATTCTTAACTTAAGAATTAGTTTTAGACCCAATCGAAGCTATGGAACATCTTAGAATAGCCTAGGGATGTTAACCGATATATTGAGACATTCTCAAGGTGCCCCGAGTTTGAAGGGCTTGGGCATTGGTGACATGTCACCAAAGGCATCAACCCATTGGATTCCTGGGAACTTGTTGGCAATGCGTCACTTGACAGCATTTCGTGCACTTATGCTATCTTACACTAAACTTGCTCAATCTTTCAATCTTCAAAAGGCAATTCAAATTAATCTTATTTCTACTTAATTCCAACATATAATCTACATTTCTATACATTATTTGAGCTAAATTAACTTGAACCCTTACCTTAAATTCAGCCACAAAGCAAAAACAAAACACAAGCACCACAATAACACTTAAGCTCAACTTAGCTCTCTTGAGTTCTAGACGTGGCTACCCAAGGGCTCCAGCAGAAGCATTTCCAGCTCTTGTTCGGGCCTTTCTTAGCCTTTGCTTTTGCCTAATCCTTAGGCACTCTCTAGCCTAATGTCTAGGTTGACGACAGTGATTACAAATATCAATCCCGATGGTGCAAGGGTTGCTGCTGTGAAACCTTTGAAACTTAGGGCAATGGCCCTTCGAGATCTTCTGGCTTTTCTTGGAGGAAACTTAGTCTCCTCTCGGGTTAGGCCTCTTACCTAACAATCTTGAGTGCACCGGGAGCCTTAGCTCAGCGGCCTTATCCTTGGGTTTTGCCTCCATCAACCCACCTTTAAGCTATAAAGCTCTAAGTGCAAGCCTTTTCTTATCCATATGCACCACTTAGCCTCTAAACTGTAAAGACATAAAACTTAATTAGTACAAAGTTTATATTTCAAGCAACCTTAGAATATCAAGGATTTATTAAATAAGTTCATGCAAAAAGGGAAAACTTAGCCCACAACTATTCATTTAGTTGTTAGGCCCAATGTTAAAACTTGCACAACAAACTTAAGGGAATGAGTACATGAATGTACTCAGTAAGGGTCTCTTGGCGTACGTATAAAGAAGATAGCAAGCAAGAGTGTAAATATGACATACAAACAAGCAAACAACCAACCAATAATCAACACAAACAAATAACAAAATAGCTATGCAATGCATGAATGTAAGATATGCAACATGAACATTCCTTGGGACTTCTTACACCTTAGGTGCCTTTGTCTTGCAGTGAACTCAAATAGCAGAGGTATTTGAGACACTGCTCTTGTATCTTGAATTCTTTACCATTTTAAACATCTTTCCCTTAACTTATTGTGCAAGATAGCCATCTTATGTAGTCTAACTTGTCAAACTCTTAGAGTTTAGCTTAGAGCTCTTTAGTGGCTTACCTACCAAACCATAAGGTTTGATTGGGATCTTCTTAGGTTTCCTTTTCATTTCCCCAAAGGTCTAAGACCTCTCACTTGAGCCAACGAAGACTTTGAAACCTGCCTTAATCCCTTTATTGCCCCTTTAACAACTTGAGCACCTTTACCCTATTAGCCACTCTACTTAGCCCTACCTTAACCACACCACTTAGCTACCACTTAAATAATGCATAATTCTCAACTTAGACCCAACTAAAACTATGGAACATCTTAGAATAGCCTAGTGATGTTAACTGAGAGATTAGGACATTCTTAAATTACCTCAAGCTTGAAGGGCTTAGGCCTTAGCGACATGTTGCCAAAGAAATCAACCTACTAGATTCCTAGGAACCTGTTGGCAACGTGTCCTCAACATTGGCAATGCGTCACCAATGGTCAGATAGCATTTCGTGCACTTATGCTATCTTACATAAAATTTGCTCAATCTTTCAATCCCTAAAGTCAATTCAAATAGGTATTGTTTCTAATTCATTCCAACATGTAATACTACATTTATATGCATTATTTGAGCTAAATTAATTTGAAACCTTACCTCAAGTTCAGCCACAAAGCAAGAACAAAACACAAGCACCACAAGCACACTTGAGCTCAACTTAGCTCTTTTAAGTTCCAGACCTAAAACCAAAGCGATATGGCACCAATAAATTCAAATTAAGACCATTTCTAGCTAATCAATCAACTTAGAACCAGCTTAAACTAAACCAATAAACTTACCTTAGCCAAAACAAGCAATAAGAAGCTAAATTAAAGCAAATGCACCAAGAATGAGTTGGAGGCTTCTTGATTTCACTTTAGGACCTTCAAAATTGCTAGCAATTTATGGGATTTGGGAGGTTTATAATAGGTGAGATGCTGGGGAGGGAGGGCTATGAAAATTGGGAAGAAAGATATGGAGGATTGAGGTCAACACTTGCCAAAATATTTCAACCACTCCATTAAGGCATTTTGTTTGATTTCTAACCTCTTGGCCTTCAAGTTGTCTTTTGTTTCAAAATGGCCACTAAACATTCACCCAAAACCATCCTTTCTTGGTCCCAAAGGATGTTTTTATGTATCTTACATTTAGCCTCTTGGACACTTAAGTCACTTAAGATATAAATGACTCATTTGAACACTTAATGCAATTTTTACACTTTTTCTTCAAACGATTGTTCTAATAGCTAGAATAACTTATGGTCATAACTTAATAACTCCAAAATCTTTACATGACCTTAAGTTCATCAAAATTACAATCATGCCACTTTCTTCAGTCAAAATTACCATTTTACCCTTTTGACTCTTAGGTGCCAAATCACATTTAGGATCTCATCTTTACTTTTACTTAGCTTATCTTTCTTGCTTAAAGAGATACTAACTTGAGGTATTTAAGTAAAAATACTTAAATAAAACACACTTACTGGGTTAAAGCTAGTCATTAACTAGGAGAGTTATCATAATCATATAATCAAAGTTAAAAGTAGATTATATGACTGGGGAAATTGCCATAAGGCAACTTCCCTTGTAGATATATAGAACTGTAAATGAATGAAATGCTTGGTAAATAATGATGGATTAAGGACTTGTAACACATTTAAAGATATAATTTTTACTTGTCTCCCTATGATCCCTTTCTATTTGAAAGTTGAACTCACCTCAAAATTTCCTCTCCAATGGTTTTTTTTACTTGATAAGGTTTATACTTTAAGAACTAATTAGACCTCAACCACTATAATTACTAGAAAATCATGCCTATAAATAAAGAGATCAATAAAATAAAGAGATGAATTTTACATTAAAATCCGTCACTATACCCTTTAAATGATGGATTCCTCATAAATCCATCACTATACCCTTTACATCTTACCACAATGGAGTTCCATAACATCGTTGTTTACCCTCTATCAAGAAACAAAGTTACGAAGTTCAGGGTAACCAGTAAGTCCAACAAATTTGCACTTGAAACTACTAAGTCTTCTAATGATCGCGAGCTCGAAATATAATGAGTATGCCTAGACATATCCTTGTACAGTAATATATGCACTAGCATTTCAATTTCTTTAACTTCTACATTCCCTTGTTTCAGCGTTTAACATTAAAGGCTCTAAAAAGGGAATACAAGAAACGTGGTATGAACGACATCGAAGATGTGCTCAAACAAGGATCACTGCAAAACCCTAAAAAATTAGAAGAAAGCAACTCCAATCAAATGGTGAGCACACTCGCGGTCATGACAACATTGATCACAACTTTCATATTCATAGCAGCCTTTACACTCTTAGAAGAGTTAAAAATTGATAGCCCATATGGAGGAATTCATCTATTGCTCTACAAAAGCATCATTTCAAACATTCATTGTCACCAACACGATTGCCATGACTTCTTTCCTAGCTGCTTTTATGGTGATCTATTGGTCAGCCTCGCAGTGCGGCATAGAATCACTCTTGGATGCACTACCATATGCTTTGTGCTTTACTTGCATATCACTTGTGGCGTTGGCACTGGCATTTGTCACCGTATTTGTGGTGTTGTCTCAGTAGCTGTGTCCGGCAATTATTGTCTATGTCATTAGTTGTGTGTCACATGTCATTTTCTATGTGTTTGCTACATTGGCCATTGTCTTCCTTGAATGATGCTTTTCAACTTAGGTCTCTAGCACCAATAGGTTGACAACAATATATTTTTGTTTGTGTTTTGATTGTTAAAGATGAAGTGCTGTTGAGATAAATTTTGCCTTTCTATGAGCTCATTGCAAGTTTTCCTCTACCATTCTAGGGCTATGTTTGTTATTAGGTTTTCTATTCTCTCTGGGCACCCCTCCAGTGTAATGCAACTTCTCATTCCTTCCCTAAATAAATAGATGTTTTGAAAGTATGGTTGTTTAGTAGTTAATCACTTGAAATTTTGTCTTGATTTTGAGCTTTGTTAATGTGGAATTTACTAATTTTAGTATGTATTTGGATGAGATTATTGATGAGTGTTTAGTGATTATTTTTATTGGGTTTTTTGGATTCAATTTCAAGAAGTTTAAGTATTTTATTTTGTTTAGGATTTGATTTCAATTTTTCTATTTATTTAGGATTTAGTTTTCCTATTTTGATATGGTTTGGATTTGTTTGTGCCCTACAGAAAGACATGTTGTGTTAGGGTTTTGAGTATTAGAAAAAAATCAATTATCGTAAAGAGACAATATGTAAGAGTTTCATGAGGGAGAAAATGTCCTTAGGTTAAATAGGGCTAGGATGAAAAGCCTTTTGTGATTTTTATATTTTGTAATTGTATAAGGGTAAGATTATGAGATTATCAGTTGTGTGTAAGGAATTCATAGACCAGCATAAACACTAAGGGCATTCCTCTACTATAATCTTTATAATTTTATCCTAGTGGATTTCGCTCATCTGTAGATATAGGTTAGTTAAAAGTCGAGTCATGTTATATCATAGTGTGCTTATTGATGGTGTTTTACTTCCACTGCACGTAACAGTTGACTGAGAAACTTTTTTTTTTTCAATAAGTGGTATTAGACTTGATGATTTGACTAGGAACAACGATTGTGTGCTGGAGTTCAATACTTGTTGGCTATGCTCCTAGTGTGTGATGTTGGTTCGTTTAGAATTCGATATTCATTGGATATACTCCTGATGTATTGCGGCTTTTGCTCAAAGGGGAGTGTCATGGCCATGTATAGTAGAGTCACTTGCAGGAGAGAGATTGTTAAGAATGTGCGCAAGTACCTTATCCCGCCACATGGTTAAAAGTTGTCCAGGACATGGTACCTATATATGGTATTGGTCTCTTATCTTATTGGCTTAAGCTATTAGAAACATGTGTGAGACTATAACCATATATGGTATATTTTTTAGATCTCCGTTCCCTAACAAGCTGTGGTATCGAAAAAAACAAGTGATGCCGAAAATTTTGCAGCGTTGGCCATATGAAATTTCTCCTAATGCTTTAAGGTCAGGCTTTCTGCCATTGTCCATCTTTTCCTTGTACAGCTCACACCGTTCCCTGCTATGTGAATCAATCATCAAAACCTGGTTGCAGAGACGAGATTTTTTAGCTTTCCATGCTACATGTTTCGTTTATTTTATTAAACTTACTACATCTCTCCGATTGTCCCAAACTACATGTAACTTTTCTTTTTCTTTTTTTTTTAATCCCAAATTATTTGTATTTTTACAACTTCGTCAAAATTTTATTATTCCCCTTCAAGTAAAAAACTTAACTTCTAAAATGTGTATTGTTAGGCATAGTTTGGGACTTTTGTCCAAGATTAGCACCATCATGTCTGACTTTTTATAAAGATTCAAACATAATTATAGTTTTTGTTAAGAGCAATTCTGAGAAAGAATGTATAATATACGTGTGCGTCCCAATATTTATAATTTTTATAACAAATGTGAAAAGTGACAAACATTTTAGGACGATAAAGTGTGTTCCTTTTTTGTTTGTCTACTTTTATTTAATTATGCATATTCTGCCGCATAATGGACTTATGAATATTTATTGTTGTAATTACTAAAATTTAAAAAAACAAATATAAGAAACATAATGAGAAACCTAATAAAACAGAAACAAAATTCACACTCCCTCCATCCTAAAATGTCTGTCACTTTTTCTATTTTTTTTCTTGAAATGTTTATTACCTTTACGTATTTTTTGTAACTTCTTCTAAATTTTATCATTTTTTTAATTAGCTTATATATGTTAATGTGTACCAAGCAGTAGAGAAGAAACATGAAAAGTTGGACTAAATTTCAAATTTTCAAGGCGATCGAAATTTTCTTCTGATCAGATGTGTATTATTAGGAATACTTCTGGTTTTTTTTCATCCAGAATTAGTACAATAGTATTTGAATTTTCAGAAGCATTGAAAAGAAATTGATTATTTATAATTATTAATTTTGAAAAAGAACAAATAATATATTTGTGTCTCAATATTCATAATTTTAATTTACAAAAACTGAAAAATGACTAATATTTTGGATTAGAGGGACTAGTATAAATGGTAAGATGAGAAAAAAATGGTTTTATTATAATGTACATAAAATGCATAATTATTTTCTTTAAAACAATGTTCATAATTATTTTAAATAAATTTAAAATTCAAACATTTGTAGCATAAACCTTAGAATAATAGAAAATAAAATTCGGAGACCAAAGTGAGTTCGGAAATCGAATAAATCAAACATGATTTAAAATAAAAAATTAACTTCAAAGAAATGAGATCAAGAGTAATTCAACACTAGCCAATTAAAGAAAATAGAAAAAAATTTAGTTTATAAAAGTGATAGCTACTTACCTCCAAATCCCAAGATCCCGGCTCCTAGATTAATTAAAGACTAATCACCTAAAAATAGCCATAAAAAGAGCATATCAAAAAACAATTCAAGACATAGAAAAATTAACTTATCCTAGCTGTTTGCTGCAGTGGTAAAAAAGTAACTTCACAAGAGGAATTCCTTCCACAAACTTTTCAGTAAAGATTATGGACTAGCCTTGTAAATACGCCCATTTTCCTGTCATAGACAAGATAGACAACCCAGTGTCGTCCGATTGATCAAATTCATGCTCCATCTTTTCCGATCACAAGGGCCTAAAACGTTGTCCACAAATCTCCAGTCACTTCTCAAACTTATGAAAAATTCATCAAAATTACTCGAAAGTAGAATCAAATCAATAATTCTTAATTCAAGTACACTAATAATTCTAAACTACAATAACCTTACCTTGATATTCTTGGTTCTGTAGATGGGAGCAGTATATATCCAACTCCTTGCTGCCCCTAAGTGATGACGGGGAGAAGTTAAAACAAAATCTTGCAAGCTCGTTTGTGATCTCTTCTTATAGCAAAATAGAAATCACTAGCCCCTTTTTTCTACAATGGATATAATGCACATATATCTAATTAGACATAACATTAATTTTATATTTTTACCTTTTATTATTGTGAAAAATTTCTCACAAGAGGATACTCTAAACCCTACCGGGTAAGATTCCCAGAGGAAATGGAGCACCAACAATCACCCCTTGAAGATGACACTGCCACCACAACCACCTCCTCCTTTACTAAGAACTACCACAAATCTGACTCCCATTAAATAGAGACGAAGCTGGAGTGGCAACCAGAGCTAGATGAATCCGGGAATGGAGACCGGAGGAGGCAAAGCCAAGATGGCGACCGGAGGAGGCGGAGGATGGAGATCTAAGTGGACGATTCGTGACAAGAATCAGCGATCTGAGGTGAGGTGACTTTGATCCGAGGCGAGACGGCCCGATTCGAAACTAGGTGGCGTGATTCAAGATGAGACAACGAGATCTAAGGGGAGGAATGTGATGACAACGAGACGAGCCACAAGGCGAGCGATAAGAGAAGGCCGAGGAGGCAGACGGGTGAGGCGGACGGGTATGAAGGGAGGCGGGCTGCAGGGCAAGGGGCTGTAGAGGGAGGGTTGCGGCTGTGGAGGGTGGCAGGGAAGAGATGAGAGATGAGAGGGAAAAAAGGCAGATGAGAGATCAGCGAAGACTGATTTGTTTTCTAAAAGAAAAATATTTTTTGTTAGTTATTCTTTAGACACTTTTGTGTTGAACTTTAGACATTTTTAAATTTTTATTTAGACATTTTTTTATTCATTGAACCATACACCTTTATTTGAATACTTCTTTAATTATTTAGACACTTTTACATTTTTATTTGAATACTTTTACATTTTTATTTGAACACTTTTACACATTTAGTTAAACACTTACTTTTTAAAGATAAAAAATTAATCATAAGTTATTTAGTCAGACACTTTTACATGTTTCTTTAGGCATTTTTCAATATTCAATTAGACAATTTTTAATTATTGGTTCAGACATTTTTTTATTTTTGCAAACAGTTATTTTTTGAAAACAACAAATTGTTCATAAGTTGATTCTATCATTTTTTTTATTTAGAAACTTTTACATATTTATTTAGACATTTTTTAATATTCAATTAGACACTTATTGATATAGCTTTAGACATTTTTAATTTCATATGATAATAAATTATTTTTATATTACTTTACAGATACTTCCACATATTATATTAGGCATATTTACATTTTATTGCAGACTCTTTTGTGGTTTGGAAGCAATAAAGACACAACCTGGAGGTAATGATCGATGCGATCTGGTAAACGACTACACCAAGATCTGGAGGTGATCGATGGTGAGAGATCCGGATGCAAGCAGTAATGAGATCCAGAGGCGAGGGGCAGCAAGTGGCGAGGAGATTTGGAGGCGAGCGACTGCGAGATCTGAAAGCGGATGATGACTGCAATATCTGGAGGTGGTTACGATTCATCAGAGAAGGAGGCAAACACAACAGTGGCAAAAGTGGTGACAGAAGTAGGGTTTCAAGGGTAAGGGTGAGTTTTAGTCCAGGGGTAAATTAGTCAATTTATTTACTAGATTATAGGTTATATATAGGAGAATTATAGATATATTAGTATGTCGAATTAGATATAAGTCTATAATTAATTTAAAAACTACCTTTTTCCGTTTTGTTTTCTTTTTCTTTTTCTTTTTAATTTGTAACTTGACATTTTTAAATATGAAGAATACACACACACACACTGATCAAAAGCTTCTTGGAAATTAATTTTCTAGGTTGACTGTGGCAGGAGGGGAAGCATATACTGTTCCGGCCAAAAAAAAAAAAAGATGATGCTTGAGACATTTTTCCCTTTTCCTTTAACGGATGGAATTACTAGTAAGTCTTTGTAGGTTTAAACTAATGCGTGTTTAATTTTTATGTATAATGATTATATATCATCTCAGAATTGTGTTAAATAAACCTCTACAGTTCAAGAAATCTAAAAAGTATTCTTAATTTTTGTTTTGGTAAAAAGTAAAAAAAAAATTAGTAAGTTTTCTTACTATAGACTACCTAAGAAACAAAATTCATTAGAATTTAATTATTTTTTAAAAAATTATTCAGGTATATATTATAAATAAATCTAAACGAATTCATTTCAAAATTAGAAAAGTATATATTAGAATTAAATAAACTATATATTACGATTAGGGTAAAAATGTATTTTAGAAGTAGACAAGTTATAATGAATGAGTGTTAAGTTAACACTCTCAAAATAAAAAAAAATAATACATTTCAAAAATAGATAAATATATATTAAAATTAGACAAATATAAATTAGACTTGGACAAATATATATTAAAAATAAAATAAATATATTTTAGATCTAGATAAATTATTATAAATGAATTACAAGTTAATAGTGTTAAAGAGGGTAGAGATGTAGTGGGTGGATCTGAGAATCTCCGGATATTATTATAAATTAAAGCGTAAAATTAAATAGAAGTACAAATAAAAAATACATTTTATACTATAGGTGGTCATTTGCTTTTTTCTAGGTATATCATTATGTGGATGGAATAAAAGATGGTTATTGGTCAAACTTTGTCACAAATTTTTGTTCCATATTTTTTGTATTATGTTATTTTTCTCATTATAGATAATAGATTATTTTTTTTTATTTTTATTTTTATCTAGGACCAATATCATTTTATAGCTAATTCTATATTTACCTTATAAGCACCTGAAAAATATTTTTTATTAATTAATTAAATTTAATAAATTTTTTTTACTCAACCTAAAAAATAAATTTTAACTAATTTATAATGAATTTTCATTAATTTTAATGATCTTTATTATTTACTGTAAAATTTAGAGCCTAGTGCAATCCAAGTTCCAATTTGATGACCAACTTATATGAGTTGTCAAAGTTTGATGGCTCTTGATGTATTTAAGCCGTTAAAAAAAGAAGTCAAATCAATGAGTTGGACTAAAATGCACAAAGTTGCAAAGCTGAAGGGCTTTCGTGGACTGAGTTAAAATTGGAAGACCAACTCGTATGAGTTGGGAAAGTCCAGGGGCTTCTAGTATAACTTTGGCCTATTGATTGTGGCCCAAACTTCAAAATAGTCGATTATTGCAAAAAGAGCAAATAAATCATTGATTTTTTCGCCTCAGCGTATATCACCCACCATTATTTTTTTTACAGTTAAATCACCTACTAAGTTCGCGATCGGGTAAAATCTAATAACTACTGTTTTGAAAATTGGCCAAATTAGCTACTTATGCAACTTTACGGAAGGAATATTCCATTTTGTTAATGCCACATAATTACTATTCTTCTAGGTAAATTACAATATCTATTCTCAAACTATTTAATTCATGCACATAGGCCCCTAAACTAGAAATTATGCCTAAAAAACCATCCCCTTTCTACTAGTCCCGTCTCGTCGTTGCCACCGCCCAGAACTTCGGCATTCTCGACAATGGCCGCCTCTACATTCTGGACCTTTCCCCACTTCTCCCTCTATAATCAAAGTAATCTCCTCTGACACCGTCGATAGCGTACGACCTCACCTGGTCCGAGTTTGGCAGCAGAAACCATGGAGGGTTCCTGCTCTTCCTTGCCTCTGCTACTAGCTCCACGGTAGCAACTGGAGAGGCGTCGGTGCAATACACGGAGGTTAAGGATAGCCAAGTGGATGAGGAAACGGAGGAGATGGTCGCGGAGGAGGAGACAATGGATGTAGAAAGCGAGGATGATGATGAGGATCTTTTGATCTCGAATCTGGTCCTTGTCAACGATATGTTCAAGGGTTTGGGCAAAGTCTGTCATTTAGGTACAACTTCTCTAGTAGCTCGCCTGTCGAAGGGGCCGCCCCTGATAGTGTTTGATTCTGTCGAGATTGTCGTTTGGGAATAAACTTTGGGGGATATTTGCAGTATTAGATAAAATTTTGGAAGTAAAGTTATGAGCTTTCCCTTTTTTCTTGTACACAAGCTTGCCACATATATAGCCACATATGTCACCACATCATCAAAATTTGCCACATCATCATACAGGTGGACAGATGTTATGTTAGTGGCTAATATCAGCTCAATTGCGAACTTTAGTTGGTGATTTAACTGTAAAAAAATAACAGTGGGTGATATACACTGAGGCAAAAAGATCAGTGGTTTATTTGCCCATTTTGCCTTCTTGTGTCTCTTTTGTGCTTAGTAACAATGATCGATGCAAGTTCTGCAGGACAAACCTACATCCTCCCACTGATCTTGTCTCATAGATAACAACCCACCTTCAATTTGGCTCTCTATATATATTGCCAATCATTCTATGTTCTGCAGTTCACTAGTTAATCACTTGAAATTTTGTCTAGATTCTAAGCTCTGTTACTGTGGAATTTAGTAATTTTAGGTTGTATTTGGAGGAACGTGCTAATAAGTTTTTAGTGATTATTTTATACTATATATTAGTAGTTATCAGTTGAAATTTCATATGAATTGAAACCCTGTTTTTAAAAACTATATCTTTCTCACTGAACATGAAGCTGGTAGTAATCGGATACTAGGAATTTTGTGGAATCTAGAAAAGGCTTCAAAACTGATAAATTCTCTTTAGAATTGGACTTGCATATCCAATATAAATTCTTTTAAAAATAGGACTTGCATATCCAATCTACTCTTCTCCCTGATTAGTTTGTTGCTTCACACAACCTATAATAAAAGCTCACATTTCAATCCTCCCTAAATAACATTAATAAATGCTCTTGACTCTGCCAGTTTAAGTAGAAAGAGTTATTTCAAAGGCTTGAGGATATATATTGTAATCGATGAGAGGTTTGAGAAAAGTAGTACAAATTAAGTTATAAACCACACACACACACAGCTACAACAATATTTCAACACAAAAGCATATGTAGTCTAAAACCAACACCTAAGCCTTAGGGACAGCTGCTATGGCATTATTACATGGTAGATTGTCATAAACGAGTTTAATTAACAAAGTTTAGCAGTAAGACAACTCTTCTTAGTAAAATAACATTACAGAAATTCCATCATTCTGTAGGATTATTACATTGGGAAGGCTTATTAACTCTTCACAGCTGATTGTTACTTCCTGAAAGGTACATGAAAGGTATTCTTTAAACATTGCCCTTAACACAGAATCAAATAGCAACAAAAGCTCATTGAATTTCAAACTTACACTGCAGGGCACCTATAACAACAAGTACATTAGCTAGCTGGTTTGGTCTGCCTTTCCTGTTCATATGTGGACAACAAAATTAAGAAAAATGAGGGGGTAAGATGAATCAGCTCAAGGGCTTATAAGTAATGTTGTGCACATACTTAAGAATTGAGACTTGTGAATTTCATGCAAAATAGATATCTTAAGCACAATTAGGCAGTTATTTCTTAAAATAACTAGAATGATATGTTGTTGTAATTATCGAACTTGTTAAAGGTAATCTTAATAAAACAAGAGTATATACATCGTTTATGTGGCACAACATTTTCAATATTTACAAAAAATAAGGAAATTTCCAATCAATTTTTGATAGAGAGAATATAATAAAGCAAAGCAATAACTGAGTTCAAGTCCATGGTGCCTAAATTTGGAGTATCTTAACATACTTAAAACAGTAACTAAGAACATCACCATTTTTTCCCTTTTGACCCCCTCAAAGTAGGAAGAAATTTTAAGAAATACCAGTAATCGAAAACTTCACCATTTTGAGCTATTCATTACCATCTGATTCATCTACAAATAGCTCCTCTAGCCGATCAAGAACATTGACGTAGCGGATGAGAGGCGAGCTTGCCTTTGTCCAATTTGGGACCCCGATAGAACAAAAAAAAACATTGGGATGTTAATGATTAATGGGTCAATTACACATATGGTCCTCAACTTTTGTCAAAGTGTACTAATCTTGAGATTTGAAAATAATAATAATAATAATAATAATAATAATAATAATAATAATAATAATAATAATTGTAATAATAATGATAATAATGATGATGATAATGATAATTATACATTTTAATTCAATCTACTTAGTTACTATTGAAAGTTTAAATTATCATTTTTTTTTATTTATATAAAAGTGAAGTAGTCTTTTTCCTAATGTCAACTAATGGTTGATTAATGGCGTAAAGAAAACAGTTAGAAAGGTTAACATTCAATTAATTCTATGTAGTAGTAATGAGGCATGCACCTCTTTAGTGTACCGTCTGTCTCCTTGATACTTTTCTCTCAAAATGTCCCATGCGTTTCTTGCAGAGTTTGCTCCAACAATCATCTGATGCAACTCTTTCTTTGTTAGTGATTGTTGAATAATGGACAGAGCTTGGGCATCTCTTTTCTTGTCTTCATTTGATGAGGAACTATCAACTTTCTTTTCGACGATCTCCCATAGATTTTGTGACATTAAAAATGTCTTCATTTCTACATTCCAAATGTCATAGTCTTGCCCTGAGAATTGCAATGGAATTAATGGTTGAGCTGTGTCCGTCGCTGAGGTTGAAGAAGATGCTGCCAAATGGGCCATTGCCTAGTGTACATAAAGAAAACGATCAATAAAGGTTAAAACTTGTCCATGTTTTAAGTCTTCAATTTTATCTTTCATAACATCTTCTTATCTGCCATGGATGTATTAATATATAGTCAAATGATTCTAATTACTATATTGTCTTTGATTACATGCGATATTTAAATGCAATAGTGTTAAATACTAGTAAAATTCATGTACCAACACCTACTATATATCTTTTTTTGACAAATTTTTTTTTATTTATATCTAAATGCATTGAGTTCCACTGAGATGTGGTATATATTTTGGGAAGACAATAGTATCATCTATCAAGAATATTGTATTACTTACAATTTTTCGCTAACTTAATTGATTTATTAGCTAATCTATAATAAGAGAAGAACCAGAATATATGTCTTAAGAACTAGCTAGTACATGTATTTTTACCGAAGGAAATGAATGGAAATTGATTTGGGAGGGTACCTCTGTTTTCCCATAGAAACATCGGCTCAGCTCATCAAGCACGATTCTGGTGTTGTTTTTGGGGCATGCTTTAATTCTCAGAGAGCTCAAAGAAGGGAAAATGCAATGATAACCCACCGGGGCAAAACAAATGAGAGATGGTAGTTTAACAAGTGACAATTTTCTTAGCATTGGGAACTCCAATTCTGAACTCTGATGATATTTGACACCCGTATGTTCTTCCTGATCTGTGAATATCTGTGTTAAAGAATCTGAGTATTCTACTATGAAGCTCTTGAGTTTTGGAAACTGCACAAGGCCGAAAGGGAACACACTTTTTAACTGCCTGCAATTCTTGATTTTGATTTCGGCCAAGTTAGGGAAGTATGCAGGACGGTATTGAGTTCGAGTTTCTGCTGTTATTAAACCGGAAGGTTGGTCATCTTCAATTATGTACTCCAGTCCATTACAAGAAGTTATGCTCAGATGCTTCAGTTGGGGAATGTTTCGAACACTTGTCGGCGTGAAGACATATCTCAGATTGACTCTGTGGAGTTCTAGGTGAGCAAGATTTTGCATTCCGATGACCTGGCCATGTCCCCTCCATAAAGCTGTCAATTTAAGCCCTTCTCCCAGTCTTAGATGCTTTAGGCTTGAAAGATAAGGGTCACCTTCATGATCAAATAATTCAGTAGAACTTATCACCATAAAGCGTGACAAACTTGCCGACTTTTCTCTTAAAGCGGAGTAGATTTCTTCTTCCAGGTTCTGTTTCCCACAGAATTCTAAGTTCAGTCTCTGGACAAAAGAATTAAAGAAAAGGTCAAAAAAAAAAAAATTTTATTTGAGTTCATGTTGAACGAATTCTGCAAAACATTTAGAACAACAACGGACCTGACTATATAAGAAAATATAAGAAAGGAAAGTGAATGATGAGAAATACCTTTAATCTTGGATGATCATGATCATTCTTCTGCAGGGTGATGACGAAAGGTTCTAGCTCAGTACATGAAGTTACGTCTAACTCTTCTAGAGGTGCCTCTAAAATGTCTGCTCCTTTTCCGATCCTCCTCAGAGCTGGTAACTTGTTAAAACACAAGCGCTTTAACTCTGGGAGCACAAAGGCATGAGTTTGCAGGTTACTTGCCTCCCCATTACACATGAAGACATGCTGTAAATCATGGCACCCCTTTATTTCAAGCTCTCTCAACTGTGGAAGACCTTTGGCCATGGAGTCTGGGAAAACATATTCCAGTCTATAACATGATTCTATCTTTAGGGCCATCAACTTGGGCAAGCACTGGGACTTAACAACAGGGTCTTTTTTGAAAATCGACTTCAATTTGTCACAATCAAATATGTGGAGGATTTCTAGTTCGTTTAGGCCTTCAACAACATAGGTGGGAAACAGATATTCATCTAGTTCACAACAGTTTATAACCATAACCTTGAGCTTTTCAAGGCTTATATGTGCTTCCCCCTTACACAGGCAAGACATGCGATATAAGTTCCGCAGCTCCAAGTTGGTTAGATTTGGGAATACAAGGATTGGTTTCATCTGGTTTGTTGTCTCGATGCTACAACCTTCCATATCTTCTTGTACTTCCTTCAATTTTGTTGCATCCACAAGGCATTCCAAGTAGCATCTTTCGAGTTTGAGGACCTCCAATTGATTCACGCCCTTCAGTTCAAGTCGTTTTATCGTCGGGACGGAAGAATCAGGCACCTTTATGCTAATATCAGTCATATGTAGCTCTTCAAGTTTGGAAAGTTGTCCTATCCAATCAAGAGATACCAATGCAGGAAGGTTCACATAAGACAGCTCCAGCAACTTTAGGCTACGCAGTTTGCCTAATACATCTGGTGGCTCATCAATGTCGCAAGAAAAGACGCATAGAATCTCAAGATTACTCAACTTCCCCAAGGAAGGAAGGTCCTTCAATTTGTAACCTTGCAACTGTAATGTCCGAAGGTCTGTCAAATGTTGAAGTCCTTCTAGTGATAAACATTTTCGTGTTGTATCCTTCTGAGAACTGGAGTGAGATATGTTATTGGAGCGATCCAACAGGAACAAAACCTTGAGGCTCTTCATCCCTCTGAAAACTGAAGTGACATATGTTGTTGGATCCTTGCCCTTTTCTTCTTCTTCTTCTTCTTTGGTGAAGGCAATCATGTTTTCAAGCTTTGTACATTCCAAGGCATCATGACCGAGAATGTCCTTCAATTGTTTATTGCTTACAAAGGCTGTGGAAAGCGAAGGAAAGATGTCAAGAAAATCATTGCTATTAGATCCTGCTAGGATTTTCTGGCCATCTTGTTCAGCTATCCAATGAGCAAGCCTGCGAAACAAGTCAGGCATCTTGACAACCTGATCTTCGTGAACTTCCAACAGCGAATAAGATTGGAGATCGAAGATTATGCCATGTATTTTTCTCCTTGCTTCGTGGATGGAACCTGTGCTCTGAAATGATTTTTGAAGGGCTCCATATGCATATCTTGTCAGCTGTTCAAAGGTGGGGCAGTAATCTTTAGGGAAGTGGGAACACAGTATGAAAAATGACTTACTTTCTTGGTCGCTCAAGTAATCATAATGGAGCTTCAGATATTTGAATACAACTTTGTTGACGCATCTCACTAAATTCTGGGCAGAGGTTTTGAATGATTGTAGCTTCTGTAATTCCTTGTCTATGGTTACAACTGAGAAAGGCAAACATTGAGATGCTTCAACTATCTCATCTTCCCAAGTCTTAAGTTTCTTCCCTGCAGGACCACTTGTATGGCTCCGAAAAAGACTTCGTGACAGCCGATCCTTAATTCTCGAAATTATGTCTTCGTACCATTCCCTTGCTTCCTGTATGGTAAGGCCATTGAGTTGAATAGTTGCGTAACAACCGACGCTGGCACAGACTTGGGGAAGACAAGTGATGACAAGAATTTTGCAGCGTTGGCCATATGGAATTCCTCCTAAAGCTTCAAGTTTAGGCTTTTTCCACCAAACATCATCAAGGATGATCAAAATCTTCTTCCCTTCTTCTAATTTTTTATTTAATCTGGATTTAGCGCTCAGTGGAGTATCTTCCACCCCAAGTAAGGCAGCCATCTGATGCCAAATCTTGTCCCAATCCGGCTCAAACCGCTTACTGCTATGTGAATCAATCATCAAAACCATATCAAAAAGTCGAGATCTTTGAGCTTTATGTGCCACCAGTTTTGCCAATGTCGTCTTGCCAACTCCTCGGACACCAACCAATCCAATCAAGTGCACCTCTTGATCCTCTAGGGCCACCAACATCTGACAAGCAGCTCGTTTCACAGACTTGGATATACAGAAAACGCCATCAGCAGGCAACTCTAGAACGTCTGATTGGTTATTATTGACAGTGGCACTTGCCGATGGATACCGTCTTGACATATGCTGCTCAAATTTTTGTATAAAATCTGATAACATATCCTTCCTCTCTGATACTCTAGCCATCTCCCCTTCAAGCTGGTGTAGGCGCTTGTTGTGCTTCCATTGAAAACGCCTCTTCTGCCGCGCCGGCAGTTCGTCTTTCTCGTTCTTGATGTCTACGAGCAGGGCCTGCAACTCGGCCAGCCACCCCCGTAATTGGGCCTTTATGCTTTCCCGGTCATTGACAGTGGCACTTAAAATCTCTTGCTCACTTCTTTTTACCAACTCTAATATTCTAGCCATCTCCCCTTCAAGCTGGTGCAGGCGCTTGTTGTGCTTCCATTGAAAACACCTCTTCGGCTCTGCCGACAGTTCGTCTCTCTCGTTCTTGATGTCAACGAGCAAGGCCTGCCACTTAGCCAGCGTCCCCCGTAGTCGGGCCTCTTCGCTTTGCTGGCCATCGACGTCGGATTGCAGCTGCTTGATGCTCTCTTCAGCAGCTTGTTTAGTATTGCTGCTGCTACAACAGAGCTCACGGAAGCTCTGCCTCCATCCTGCAATATTTCTCTGCCGCCGATCCGAGCTTTCGCTACCCATGCTTCAACGCTAGGTTCCGCCTTACCTTACCTGCAAATTCAGTTTTTATGAGATGAGAACCGAAGCATCGATGATGATGCTTTTAGCTTTCCTGCAAGTTCTTTTATTTTGTTTTCTTTCAGGTAATCCTGGTATGTAAGAAATGTAACATCTTCTTTTAGCTCAATGATGGAACAAGTGGCCACATTTATTTTTTCCGGGGAAAAGAAAAGGAAAAGCCTATCTCACAATGATGTGGGTCACTGTTTTTGTCTACTTTTCTTTAATTATGCATATTCTTGCATCATTCCCATTAGGTAAAACTTATGAATATTTATTATTGTAATTATAGGAAACATTGCACAAACCACTAAAATGTAAAAAATAAATAAATAAATATAAATAACAAAATGAGAAATTTTAATAAAACAGAAAAAAAATTCATACACCCATTGTCCTAAAATATTTGTCACTTTTCCTATTTTTTGTGTCCTAAAATGTTTATCACCTTTACATATTTTATATAACTTCTTCTAAATTTTATCATTCTCTTTCATTCTCTTTTAAGTAGCTTATATATGTAAATGTGCTATTAAGTAGCAGAAAATAAACATGAAAACCTGAACTAAATTTCAAACTTTCGAGTTGCTTGAAATTTGTTTCTAAGATGTGTATTATTAGGAATACGTATGGTTTTTTTAATCCAAAATTAGTACAATAGTTTTTGAATTTTTAGAATGACTGGAAAGTAATTTTGTTATTTATAATTAGAATTTTTTGAGAAAAACAAATAATATATTCTTGTCTCAACATTCATAATTTTAATTTACAAAAAATAAAAAATGACTAATATATATTTTCGAGTAGAAGTAGTATAAATGATAAAATGAGACCACAATGGTTTTACCATAATGTACATAAAATGCATAATTATTTTTTTAAAACAATGTACATAATTTTTTGAAAGACCAATGTACATAATTACTTTAGGTAAATTTAAGCGTGAAACGTTTGTAGCATAAACCTTAGAATAATAGAAAATAAAATTCCGAGTTCAAAGTGTGTTCGAAAATGGAATCAATCAAATATGCTTTAAAATAAAAAATTAACACATGCTTTAAAATAAAAAATCTATATAAAACATTAAAGCGGAGGAGGGTTATAGTTCTTTGTGCTTTGGGGTTAATGTGGAGTTCGGGCCTCCAGTTTTTGCAGTTGTTGCGTTCTGTACCCTGTTCTCTGTCAGTTCAACTTTGTATTTCCATGTGTATGTGCAATGGAATAATTGTGTTGCCGCCTTCCTATATGTACTGCCGATGCATTTAAGTCCGTTGGCTTTTCCTTTTTCCAGTCATATCCCACGTATTAAAATGGTTGTTTCTGTTTTTTTTTTTAATCTTTTTGTTGTCCCCCTTTATTGATGTTAGTCCTATGGAATAAGAACTTATATTTATGGTAGTATTCCATTATTGTGGTGTATGTTTGTGCTGCTGTGGATGTAGTTCTGCTCATGAAATTTTTGGGGATAATTTGATTTTCTAAAAGTATTTATTAGGTCAATTCAGGTAAAGTCATTGCTAAGTTCAACTGTATGCAGGTGAGGCTTTCATATTAAACATTTCTATATGTGTAAATCAAAGAGGGGAAATTATTCAACCCACTAAATTATCATGTATCAAAATTGGCAATTAGTGAACACTGCCATTATGGGTAAATTGCACAATTAGACCCTGACCTTTAATTATTGTTTGAGTTTTAACCCCAATCTCCAATTTGCACATTTTTACTCTCTAACCTCGTTTAAACGTTTCATTTTAGACCTTCGGGTGACGTAACTCATTAGTTTAAATAAAAAATGCCACATCAGCATAGAATTATAGGGAAAAGTTGACTTTAATCCTTGAAAACTTTTTCCTTTAACAAAAAATTCCTAAAATATTGAAATCTAACAAAAACCTCCAGTCCTCAGCTCAGCCTCTCCCACTACTGCTTCTCCCTCCTCCGCTCTACCGCCTCCTCCGCGGTCACCAAGAACACGTCCAACACCTGACTTAATTATCAATGCCACCACCGTCCTCCTCGACTCGCCCGAGCTTATCCGTTCGTTGACTCAACCTATAGAAGGAAATCAAAGCATCCTCGATGAGAGAATAGAAGTGACTCCGAGCGACTTGGCGATGATCCTAAACTCGTCGGGGATGACTGGGTGAGTAATGGTAGTGCTGTTGACTCACCGAAACCTAATCGCGATGGCGATGGAAGATGATGGCAGCAGTAGGAAGATAAGTCGGAGCGTCTGGGACGATTTGGCAACATTTCATCAGAGAATTGAATCGACGGGATGGACATTGGAAGAGCGCCATCGTTTAATTCAAAGAAGTGTCGCCATCGTTCATCCATCGGAGATCCGCACTCTCGTTTCGAATCGCGGTGGCTCGGCCATTTCAACCGTTACGATTTGTGATTTCAACCGTGGATATCAACCGGTGATTTGCAATTTCAACCGTTGCCATTGTTCGAAGCGCCATCACTCCGCGCCTGCCCATCACCACTATTCAAAGCGCCTTCACTCCGCCACGACCTCCATCGTCATCTCGAGGTCCATCATTCGAAGCATCAATTGATTTGTTAATTCGTTCAAGCATCAGTTGATTTGTTCAAAGAACTATTTATTCATTGATTTGTTTAAAGGACCAATCAATTCATTCGAAGCACCATTTGAATTGTGATTTCTCGATTCCTACAAGTCTGAATCTGGGAGGTCGAGAGGAGGTGGAGATGAAGAAGGGAGTTTTTTGTTAGATTTCAATGTTTTAAAAATTCTTTGTTGAAGGAAAAAAATTTCAGTGGTTAAAGTTAGAATTTTTCCCTTCAATTCTATGCTGACATAGCATTTTCCGTCTAAACCAACTAGTTCCGTCACCCAAAAATTCAAAATAAAACGTTTAAACAGAATTAAGGAATCGAAACGTGCAAGTTAAAGGTTTGGATTAAAAATGAATCAATAATTAAAGATTATGGTCTAATCATGCAATTTACACCTGCTACTACCTCCCACATTGAATACGTCGAGGAAACTTAATTAATAGCAATTATAATTAAATTTGTTACGTTAATAATAGGTGAATTACTATAAACATAAATGCAATATAACAGTATTTTTCAAACGGAAAACATTTGAAGGCATTAAATGGAGTGCATGCCATATGTCATTTAATTTCACTATGTTGTGTCTACCTTATGTTCTAAAATCTGCACATAGGATACCCACTTCTCTTCGCCTCATTAATTCTCTTTATATATCTTAAATAAACTGCAACTTTCCCCCCTTCTTCTTCTTATATCAACATAATAATTCCAGACTTTGTTGCCCTTACACTTATTCATTGGGATAATTTAATTACTGTTTATATTTGCTTGTTAGATAAGGAGAAATACAGTAAAAGAATGAAAATCCCCCCTCCATAAAAACGGAGTTAAAAAAATGATGGTATACTAATTAGCTTGATTATACCTAATTCTAATCTGTTTTAAACCTTATGTATTAAGTAACTAATTAATCATGTGAATTGAATGCCAATCTTCATTTGGGATACACAAACATACATGCATACATATAAATGTGTGTATGTGTGTACACATGCATGCACACAGTGAATAAACTGAGGAAAACAGCAATCAAGTGATGGAAGTAGACCATGGACAACAACGCATGAAGCAACTGTCATGTAGTTATTTACGCAGACTATGTAATAGATGAGAAAACCATACAGACACTACGTAATCCATGAGAAGACCATGTAATATTTTGAAATAATCAATGTAGATGAGTTGAACGCATATAATGTGTCCAATCTAATTGCCAAACACATTTCTTAATGACCAAGTAACAACTATATGCATGCTGCGAAGCGCAGGAACATCTCCTAGTTAACTTCAAAGAAATGAGATTAAGAGCAATTCAATACTCTAGCCAATTAAAGAAAATATAAAAAAAAATAGTTTAGAAAAGTGATAGCCACTTGCCTCCAAATCCTAAGATCCCAGCTCCCAAATTAATTAAAGACTAATCACCTAAACATAGCCATAAAAGAGAATATCGAAAAATAATTCAAAACATAGAAAAATTGACTTATCCTAGCAGATGTCTATTGTAATGGTCAAAATCTAACTTTTGCAATTCCATGAACCTTTCTAGTAAGATCAAGGAGTAAACTTGTAAATAATCCCATTTTCCTGTCATAGACAAGATTACCCAACTTCCATTACTAAAATTTGTTAATTTTCCAACGAATAATTTACTAATGGTCAAATCATTGATAATTACCAATGCGTTAGGCTGTTGTGAACGGTTACCAACAATTAAGCCATTGGTAAATTTCCAATTGCTTGAATCTTTGGTAATTACCAATGCGAATAACTGTTGATACGGGCTAAGCTGTTAAAAAGTAAAAACTGGAGACCATTCTGAACAACCATGGAAGGTGTGGGACTGAAGTAGGGTATTGTCCCTTATGTCAATTAAAACTCTCTCTTCTTCCATATTTCTTCCTTTTTTTTCTACTTCTCTCTCATCCAACTTTCCTTTTTTTCATTTCTCTCTCATTTCTCTCCTCCCGTATCTGATCTTCTTCTCAATCTTTCTTCTTCTTCTCCTTCTTTTCCTCTCTCCTTTTCTCTCTCACTCACACAGACATAGAGTCACCATCTTTTCCTATTGATCAATTCATGCTCCATCTTTTCCTATCACAAAGGCCTAAACATTATCCACAAGTCTCCGATCACTTCTCAAACTTATGGAAAATTCATCAAAATTACTCGAAATTAAAATCAAATCAATAATTCTAATTCAAGTACACTAATAATTCTAAACTACAATAAACCTTACCATCATATTCTTGGATCTTTAGATGGGATGGCAGTAGCATGCAGATATATATTTATCTCCTTGCTGCCCCTAAAAGATGATGGAGAGAAGTTAAACTTAGAAAAAACCTAGCAAGCTCTTTTGTGATCTCTTATTATAGCAAAATAAAAATCACTAGCCCTTTTTTTCCATTTTTTTATTTTCCACACCCTTAAGTCTTCCACGGATTTTTTGGTTTTGTTTTTCTTTTCAATTTGCAACTTGACATTTTTAAATATGAAGAATATATATAATTCACTGATCAAAAGCTTCTCGGATATTTTCTTTAGGTTGACGGTGGCCGGAGTGTAATGCTTAAATTCCAGCTCTTTGCCAATAAAGTCGTTCTTGTATTGGTCATATTGCAGCTTAAATTTGTGAAGTGGAAAAAGGCCTACGTAACCTTCAACTACTTCCGAATTCTTATGATCACCAAACTCAATTTCAGGAATTGAGGAAGCAACATGTTACTTTTCTGGTAGTTGAAGAAAGTTTGTGGCCCAGAAGGCTAGGGTTAAATGGCTTGCTTGAGGAGATTCAAATACTCAATTTTTCCACCAGGCCACAAGGAATAAAAGACTTCGATCCCGCGTTGCTGCTCTTCAAACAAATGATCATAAGTGGCTTTATAGAAATGAAGAAATTCGCACTTATATCCGATTGGCTTTTAATGGCCGTTTCAACCTTCCTCCTAAAGATCGGCAACTCCATCAGGATATTTTTTTGTGCAAATATCACTAGAACACTCTCTCATGATCAATGTGAATATCTGCTTGCCCTTTTCACTAAAAAAGAGATCTGAAAAGCTTATTTTAATCAGGCTAACTTTAAAGCGTCAGGCCCTTATAGACTACAACTAGTGGTATTTAAATGATTCTGGGGCATATTAGGCAATGATGTGACTGAGGCTGCCTTATCTTTTCTTAATTAGGCTTATATGCTCAAATAGATCAATCATACTTTCATTACCCCGATCCCTAAGTCCTCCAACACTGGTACTATTGATGATTTTAGGCCTATTAGTTTATGCAACACATTTTACAAGGTTATTATGAAGGCAATGGTTAATCGTCTGAAACCAATTTTGCATACTTTAGTTTCTCTTTATCAAACTGCCTTTGTTCCGAAAAAGAAATATTTAGGATAATATTATTATTGCCATGAAATTATACATGCGGTTTCTCGTACTCCCTATTCAGTAGGTTCCCAGGCTTCTAAGGCAGTCTTAAAATTGGATATTCGTAAGGCCTATGTGCCATGCAATCCCCAGCAAAGTGGGTTCATCCTATAATACAATGTGTCTCAACTGTTTCATATTCGGTCCTAGTTAATAGACATACTGCAGATTGGTTTTCTCCTTCAACTGGACTTCACCAAGGTGATCCACCTTCCCCGTATTTGTTCATTCTTTGTGCAGAGATTTATTCTAGTAGACTTCAAAAGCTCCAATCTTTAAGCACTATTAAAGGTCTTTGTGCTAGCATGTATGGTCCGGAGATTAATCACATTTTCTTTGCAGGTGACTGTCTTGTTTGTTTCTAGCCAACTCTTAAGACTGTCCAAGCTCTTTATCAAATTCTTCGTGATTTTGAGATTGCGGCAAGGCAACGTATCAATTATCAGAAGTCTGAATGGTCTTTTAATCATAATGTCTTGGACTCTGTTAAAACTAATATTCTTTAGGTCCTACCTTTTCCGATCAATGATGGAATTTCCACCTACTTAGGCCTTCCTTTTGCTGAGAACTTATCTCATCATTCTTTCTTTTAGTTTTTAGTATATAAGGTCCATAAAAATTTAGCGTACTGTGAATAAACCTTACTGAATCTTGTTGGTCATCTTACTTTTATACACTTCACCCTCTCATCAATACCAATTTATGTCATGTCCTTATTGAAAATTCCAGTTATATTGGCTGATGATTTGTCTAAGCAATTTATTTGATTTTGGTAGTCCAGATCTTAAGAAAAGAATAGCGTTTATCTACGACATCAGGGCTTTCTTCAACTCCTGAAAAGCCTTGGAGGCCTTGGAATCAAAGATATCCATCTGTTCAATCAAATTTTGCTTGCAAAGACTTTTTGCCATATCTTTACGAAAGATAGTGCGACTCTAGTCTATTAGGTCCTTTCTGCAAAGTATTGCCATAATCATTCTATTTGAACAGCTCACCCCCCCCAGGTAATAGATCCCCTATCTGGTATGGCTTTCTTCAAAACCATGTCCAATGGTCCATGAGCAGAGGCATTAATATTCGAGTGTGGAAGGCCCCTTGAATTCCAGATATCTTGCCTACTATTTTGAAATCTATTACGGGTCTATTCTACATGATCTCAACTTGTGGGTATCTGACCTCCTACACCTAATTATCTACATTGGGATCTTTCTTGTCTCCAGTATCTATTTCCCCCCACATGTCATCTAGCTAATTCTTAATATTAAGCTTCATTCAAACTGTACCTTTTATGATAATTTGATTTGGCTTGGAATCTCCTTATGTGGTTTCTCTGTTAAACAGGCATATAATTTGGAGCTTAGAAACAAATTGGCTTCTCTTTTAAATTTTTCAGGTTCATCCATCCAGGGCACTCCACATCTTGATTTCTTGGCTACCATGAAATCATTATGGACTTCTAATATTCCTAGGAAGTTCAAGATCTTCTTATGGAAATGTCTCTTACACGTCTTACCTACAGTGGCCACATTAGCAAATCATGGGGGGTTGATTACTCCAACCTACTCCCGATGTCAGGCCTCCCCAAAAACAATGTTTCATTTGTTTTATGAATGTTCTGGGTCTAGAGAGCTATGAGGTAATTTTTATTCTCCTCCTATGTCGACATCATTTTCCTCTTCTAAAAGTTGGCTTATTACCCTTCTAAGTCAGAAGTAGCATTTTTTGATTGACTGGTTCAGATTTCAAGTTATTACCCTCTAGACAATCTGGATTGGGAGTAACTTGTTTGTCTTCCATTAAGCAACATTTCATTTTCCGTCTTTGATTACACAGCGGGATGATTTTATTGCTCAGCTCTCTTTATCTAAGGATTTGCGCCAAAAGTTATTGCTGGAAATATATAATCCTCCTCCTATACTGTGTGGTACATGGGGCAATAACCAGTAATTGCCCCTTCATTACTGCCCAACTATCATAGTCACAGATAGGGGCATAGTGTAGTTTGACTGGCTTGGGTACTATAGCCTGGGCTTGGTAAGGCATCAATGCCCCCTTGCTTCATCAAGGCATTTTCCTTCATCATTGCCTCTCAATGTTGAAAGTTGAGCTTTGGGCCATTCATGGTACTTTGTTGATGATAGCTGATCATTGTCTTGAGTTCCTCACTTTACTTACGGATTGCTCACAGGTTTTTCAAATTTTATTAGATGGGCAATAATTTGATCTATCACTTCAAGAGATTGTTAATCAAATATTGCATCTTCTACAATCCTTCAAGCGCTGCTCAGTGATTATTGTGCCCAGGCAATGAGTCTTTATTGTGCACCAACTTGCTGCTTCCTTTCTCCTTTAGTTATTCCCCTTTTTGTGTTTCTGATTATAAAAAAAAAACAAAAGAAAAGATGATGCTTGACAGCTTAAGACAATTTTCACTTTTCCATTAACATATGAAATGACTAGTAAGTCTTTGTAGATTTTAATAAATGCATTTTAGTTTTTATATATAATGATTATTATCTCAGAATTGTATAAAAAAACCTCTACAATTTAAGAACCTAAAAAGTATTCTTATTTTCTTTTCTTTTTGTTTTGGTAAAAAGCACAAAAAATTTTGTTAAAATTTCTAATTATAGACCAGCTAAGAAAAAAATTCATATGAATTTAATTATTTTTAAAAAAATTATTCAAGTGATTGTTAGAATTTTAAGTGACATAGGTTACAGATTAAAAAAATAAAAAAAATTTATTTTTTTGAGAAACGGGAATGAACACCCTAAATTCACAATTTATTAAGGACATAGTCATCCTTAAGTTAGATAAAAATTATACTTTGGCCTCAACATTGAAATATATACACTTTTCTCCTATTTTCCTAACACTAATTGTCAAGTGTTAGTTAATAAAAAAATAAGAATACAATTTTCCCACATAAAGAAAAAAATGAACTTTAAGAGCCAATTTATTTTAATTTAAGTATCTAAAATTATTTTTATTTATTTTTATATCTTTTTTACCAGGAATCTTTTTCATTAAAATTCAACATTATATAGATACAATAATCCATTTAAAGGTAAATTTATATAGATACTATTAATCCAATTTATTTTAACTTAAGTCAACTGACTTATTTTTTGTAACGCACCCAATTCTATAAATCTTAATTTAAGAAAATATCGAAATTGCCCAGAGTTATTAATTAAAAATGATCTAAGAAATATAAGGTAAAACATTTTCTTTTAATCTATTTTCCAAATAATAAAAGTATTAAATGAAATCAGAGTAATTAAGTGACAATCCCAGGAAAACTAATATACAGATAATGTACCAATTTAAACAAACCATACGTCTCTTTATAAATCAAATAACACAAAGTTGAAACTCAATCCTAGCCAGTTTTACTTTCGAGGGACTACAGCATACCCTCACTCAATATGGTCCACATCTTGAACCTTATTATATGGTTCAGTGTACTCTGTCTCCTCATAGTACTCACCTAAGAAAACATGTTAGAATGAAGGGTGAGCACAACTTAGTCAGTAAGGGGGAAGTATCAGGCTTATCACGTGGGTCCTAATATTCCCGCAACAAACAGCAACGAATAATAAACTTTAAGTTATAGAAATTTAATTAAAGAATAATATCATACAACATCATAACAACAATATCAAAGTCCTACTAGCATACTTGAACTACCATTCATATGCATTATTCCTTTTACCAATTAAATCATATCTTATTAATCAATCATTTAATCCAATATTTAAATGTCGTCGGATGAACCTAGGGTGGTGAGTGTGTACATCACCCACTCTCGGGATAACTCTTAGGCAGTACCACTAGGGATGCCACCAAGCCAGAGCCTCTCGGGATACCTACGCCAAGGTAGAGCCTCTCATGATACCAGCCATAAGCATGGTCTATCGCCAACTATGGTCTGATAGCGCATAAATCATATCTCCATACTTCGTGTCAATATCGAGTCATGACTAGGGACGGTCCGCCACTACCCTAACATGCCTCTTGGGTTCGAATCGTCCATTCCGAACCTCTCGTCTAAATTTACAGCTTGTTAGGTCATGTAGATATGGTTCGCCACCAACCTTGCATGCCTCGTGTTTTATCTTACTCCTCAAATCTTTTACTTAATGTAATCTTGTGTATCACAAACATCAATCATATGCAATAACAAATTGATGCATGACCGTAGCTCATTTTATTTAGTCCTTTTTAGTTGAGTGTCATGATTCTAATGCATTATATTTCTTTTATCTTGTTATCTTAACTTAGTGTTCCATGATGACATGACAATCAATGATATCTTTTTAAGTGTATTTATGATATATGTTTATCTCCTCTCCCATGAATTCTTTCTAAGTTTGTCATTTAGCATCTATGCTCATAATTCTTTATCTACCTGCTTATAGTAATTTATTACGGCCCTAACATGCCACTAACGGTTGCTTTAAATCTCATCATGTTGCTAGCGAGCTTGTCAGCCCTAAACATGGTACTAGCGGTGTTTGTCTTACCGGCCCTAAACATGATACTAACGGGTTTGTTCAAGCGGTCCTAACATACATCTAATTTAATTCTTGTTACAAACGGTCCTAGTATGATACTAGCGCCAAACATACATCATATATCACATCATTACAACCATACAACCAACCAACCAAAATTACATCTCATTGGAAAAAAACTAAAATAAAATAAAATTTCTAGAAGAACTAATTAATTACCCTACCCATGTTTCCCACACATTTAAAGATTTTATTTAACCCAATTGTTTACTTAAAATTTATTATTCGGGTTGATACTTATTTTAGGCCTAAGAGGGGCCACGAGAACTAACTCACTCTTCCCCCTTACTTGGTTTGGAATAATATGGCAAAAGGGGACGATTTCCTAGGACGATCCTACAAAATGTTAGTAAGATAGAAAATTAGAAAATATGCTAAAATTTAGAAATTTTCCTAAATGGTACTTGGAAGGTTCATGTTCTTGGCACCTGGGCCGAAATTTTACCTAGTGAGCAAAAAGGGTATCGAGATGTCTCCGGTGGCCTTGTGCCTATTCGGGATCGTGTCGGAAGCCTTCTTGATATTTGTTCTAAAAATTACAGTGGTCACACACTAAGTTATATGCTCATTTAATGGCTGTAAAACTGATCTTGGAAGGAAAAAGTTTTTATTTCGGTTATCAATGTGTTTTCGGGATCTCTGATGCTACGGGAGTCCAAAGAAGCGCTAACCCTTCAAGTAAGGATTTTCTAACCCTTTGTAACAACATGAATAGAAAAGATAAGATAATTGTTAAGGCTGTAAGATTTGAAATTGGCAGCCCAAAAGAATTTTAAAAAGGCTACGGCAGCTTACCGGGGTTTAGGAGCAAGTATGGACTCGATTGCACCGGAAACGAATGCAAAACCCAAAACTTGGATTAACAATGATCTACCAAGAATTTGCAGCAAACATATAAGGACTTTAGGTGCTGGAAGAAAAGAAAAGAAAAATTTAAAGAGTAATACCGAAGAATTTTGGCTCACGCAAATCAAATCGAAATCGTAAGTAATCGTAGTATCGCTTTTGGTATCCAGATGTGGTTTTCCTTCAATTTAATGAACCTAAGCAATAATAGGGAATTAAATAGAATTCAAAATTGGTTGGATGATGGAGAAATAAAAGCCCAAAGGGCTAAACTTACATCGGTTCGACAAATAACACGATCAAGTCAATAACGGAGCAAAGAGTACGACAATGATCCTTTGGTGTTCTGCTTTCTTCTCCACTTTAATGAACACAACCCGAAACAATGAAGGAATTATGAGTTTATTTAATTGAGCTAAATAAATGGGAGGGCAAAATATTGTCAAGCTAGAAGAGAGTTAAGGTGAATTGAATCTGGCGGCCATAATTTTTTTTCTCCCTTGTGGTTGGCGGCAAGTTGTTACGGAGAAGAAGAATTGAAAAGAACTAGTTGCCTAGGTTTTGGTTTCTAGTGGTGAAACAGATTTTTTAAACCTAGAAGAGTTACGGCAAAATAAAATAAAAGTAATAAAAAAATGATAAAGAGTTTTACGTGGATAATGATGGCTGGATTGTGATTTAGTTAACAAAAATAGAATTATGTAGATAAACTTAATTGAAATTGCTTTTGAAGAGAAAAACAAAATTCTAGGACATGTGCGGCTACAAGTTTATTTATTTTAATATTAAGATTATGTGAGAAATTATTCTATGTGACAATAGCATAAATCCGGTTTAAACCGTACACACGCATAGGTTAAATTTTTGGAACTCTAAGAAAATGAATTCAAAATTGAGAGAGGCAAATTTCTTTTGATTCATTTTAGCAAGAAGAATCTAATGGTGCTTCTAGGTTTTTCATTCAATGCTCGGTTAGAAATGGTAAAAAAACCCTTAGCCTAAAAAAATGACTTTGAGCTTCCGGATTGGAATTTGACTTAATGACTACTAAAGATATTATCTATGGATCAAGATTTTTAATTTTATGTTGATTTTCTAAATTAGTAGGTAAAATTACAAAAATACCCTTGAGGTTAAAAGGGTAATTTTGCATTTAGGGTAATTTGGAAATTTTATTTTTCTTAATTTTTAGGATTACATTTTTAATTTTATATATTTTTTTTTGCTTGAAACCAATTTCATTTAAAAGTCAATATTATATAGATGCAATAATCTATTTAAAAGTAAATTTTTATAATGTTATTAAATTTTGTGAATTTTCTTTTTTAATGCCTAAAACTAGAAAAATTCATATAAATTTAGTAAGATTACAAAAAAATGTATTTTCAATGAATTATTGTACCTACATAATGTTGGCTTTTAATTAAAATTAATTCTGGATAAAAAAATGTAAGAATAAAAAATAAACCATTTAAAATTCAATTGACTTGTCATTTCGTATTAAGTTAACTTAAGTTAAAATGAATTAGCTCTAAATAGACTTAATTCTAAACTATCTAACAATTGTATATTAGTATGTAATCATAGATACTTTTGTAAAGAAAAAAATTCATTCAATAATATTTATCATTCCCAAAAATATGCACATTTTAAAATTTCCTTCTTCGTTGTTGAATAGTGAGAAATTTTCTTTTAGAATTATTTCTTTTGATTTTCTTGAGTTTGATAGAAGGAAAGCACGAATGAAGGATAAATGATGCTCATGATTCTTATTTTTCAAAATCGTATTCCAGTACTGGAAACAGCACATCTTATTTCAAAGAAAGGATTGCAAGATATTCGATGTTATAATAAACAATCATAATTAGACAAATTATCTCAGAATAAACAAATCTAAATGAATTCATTTGAGAATTAGAAAGCATATATTAGAATTAAATAAACTATATATTAGGATTAGAGTAAAAATGTATTTTAGAAGTAGACAAGTTATAATGAATGAGTGTTAAGTTAATGGCCTCAAAATCAAACGACTAATACATTTCACAAATAGATTAGTATATATTAGAATTAGACAAATATCGAGATTGAAGCATCACGCTAGTGCTAACTGAAATCACAGGGCTTCAACTGAGGAGCACTAATCTGATATAATGGTGAAGCCGCAGAAAGAGGATGGAAGTACGTTGAAGTCATCTGATACATGCCCGAACACATCAGAATCGGCGAAGAATAGGTAACTGTTCGGATCGTGCCTGGGAGGTCGGCGAACAACAGACACTGCTCATACAAGCATTGACAAACGATGGAGGGAGGCGGACTATGATGGCCAGATCCAGACCAGGCTGAGGGTGGCGACAGGAGGCGGACGTCAAGAGAGTGTAGTGACGGGAAGCAGCTAAAGACGCACGGCGGAAGGAGGAGGAGGGCGCTGCTGCTTCTGAGAGAGAAGGGGGGGGGGGGGTTCTGAAAAGAGATGAGAAACGGACAAAGAAGGCAGGAAGCTGTTGGAGTGGCAATTTGGTGAAATGCACGAAGTATGGGGGTGAGAACAATAACAAGTGGAGCCGCTTAGAAGATTTTGCAAAATAGGGAAAGAAGAAGAAGAAGACGCTAGATTTAGACGAATCCCGCCAAAACGAAGGCGGCTCGGACTTTTCTTTGGGTGGTCGTGGGAGGGTCCAGATGCCATGTGATGTGATGTGCTCTGGCTTTCTTCATGATTGAAGACAATATTTATTGTCAAGACTAACTTTAAATAACCTAGTAATAATATGCTATTTTACCTGCAAGGAAAAAATATTTTCTTAAAAAAATTTAAATTATATTTTTAAAACTCTTTGTAGGTGTCGAATGACAAAAATGTATTTAAAAAATAATTATTTTTAATTATATTCCTCTGTGTTCCCCCCATTTTAAAGAAAAGCTACAAGAAAGGAATTGAATAGAACAAAAATTACTTAAAGGAGAAAACATAAAAAAAAACTGTGAAAATAATATAGTACTATATGTCTGCTAATAGACAATCTCAAGCAATCACAGCGGAACCCAACACACGATAAAAGTTAAGCTGGGAAATCCTTCATGTGCCCACAAATCTTCTAAAGCAAAAGCCTATAATGAACTTTGATGTTCAACGGAGTGAGGAACCCTTTTTTTTCCGAAAGAAGAATATATATGACATAAACTTCGTACATGAAACGATTTGATCAATCTATAAATTTATAAGGTTTTAGGCTAAGCGTATATTTTAGGAGAAATTATTTATATATGACGATTAGTTACTATTTTATCTATAGTGATTATTTTTTCAACTACTCTACACTCTATAAAGTTTAAAAATCACTTTTCAAATATTTTTTTTCAAAAAATACTTTAGTAGTTTTTATTTTTTTTAAGTTAGCAACAAAAAAGATTCATAATAATTTGTTACTTTTTCAAAAAATATGAACTTTAATTGAATCTTGGATAAATATATTATTATATATAAATAACATTGTTTGAGAAAAATAAAATTACTAATAAGTGACTTTTTTAGTCAAGGAATCCTATGATAAATACTAGTGAATGTTGTAATTGATGAGTCAAGATTGGTCCATGACATTCTTTTACCATGTGGCAAGAGTGTCATCATAAAATTATAATTATAACTAAATTCTAAAAGAGGTGAGATTTCTGCTGTTTATCTACAGTGAGATCATGAATAGTGCCACGCATTTTTTTTTTCTTTTGTCACTTTTTTTTTACGTGATTTGCTCTTTTTTTAGTTTGATCATCTTTTTACAAGGTGTTTACCTTTCTAAGGGCCTATGTTGCAATTTTCTTAGTTTTAATGTGTTTCATTACATTAAAACACGGGTTCAATCCCTAACTTTCTAATCTTTCCCATTTTAGGATATGAGTTAAGTCCATGTTATATTTTGGTCCTTGAATTTTATAACTATTTAACTTGAGCTACTATTTGTTCTCATGATCCCCAAGCTTTTTTTGCTATTGTTTTATGTACTATATTCTAAAGTAAGACATTGGTGACCATAATTTTTTTATTTTTTAGTTAAACCATTTTTATCTTTATTAAGTCAATTGTTAAATCCTTAATATCTAAATTTTTTTCCATTTTTCTTTGTTTTGATCCAAACTTTTTTTATTGATTTTCTTTATTATTGTTTTCTAGAATGAAACTTTAATCATTACAATTTGCCTACTTTTGTCTTGGTTCTGATTGATTCACTTTTAGTCCATTTTTATTTTTTTTCTTTTTAACTTAATTAAGTTAATGGTTAGACTGTTAATTGATTAACATCTATTAAACATACTTTTGTATTTCCTTCATTCTTTTTTATTATTGATGATTAAGTTTCCTAGCATCAATTATTTACTTCATGCTCTATGGTTTAATAAAATAATTTAACCAGTGATCAATAACCCTTCTCCAGGTTCTTTATCTTCTAGTAGCCAATTTCTCAGATGTTGCCCTACTCCCCTTAGTATGACAGTGCAAGCTGTATTTTCATTCTCTTACATTGATGTAATTTTAGTTGGTTGGTTGCATGGTTGTAATGATGTGATATATCATCTATATTTGGCATTAGTATCATATTATGACCGTTGGTAACAAAAATCAAATTAAAAATATATTAAGACCGCTTGAATAAACCCACTAGCACCTTCTTTAAGGCCGGTAAGACAAACACCACTAACATCATGTTTAGGGTCGACAAGCTTGCTAGCAGCATGATGAGGTCGAAAGTAATGGCATGCTAAGGCCGTAATAAATTACTATAAGCTGATAGATAAAGGATTATACATGTAAAAACTAAATGACTAATTTGGAAAGAATTCACAATAAATGTACTTAAAAAAGATATCATTGGTTGTCATGTTATCATGCAAAACTAAATCAAGATAACAAGACAAAAGAAAATAGGATGGACTAGAATCTTGACAAACTACCAAAAAGGTTTTAAAAATAAAATGAGTTACAGCTATGCATCACTTGGTAGTCACATATGATTGATGTTTGTCATTCATGATATTGCATTAAGTAAAAGATTTGAGGAGAAAGATAAAACATGATACATGCAAAGATAGTGGCGGATCATACCTGTATGACCTAACGAGCCGTGAATTTAAAAAAGAGGTTCGGAACAGACGATTAGAACACGAGAGGCATGTTAGGGTGATGACGGACCATCCCTAGTCATGACCCAATATTGATACGAAGTTTGGAGATGTAATTTGTGCACTTGCGGGGGTCCATGCTTTTCGCTAGTATCACGAGTGTTACGCCCCAAATTTTATGAACCTTAATTTTAAAAGATATCTTAAATTCCTAGAATTATAAAGCATTTAATTAAAAATAATTTAAGAAATATGAGGTAAAACATTTTATTTTAAATTATTTTCCAAATAATAAGAGTATTAAACGAAATCAGAGTAGTTAAGTGACAATCCCAGGAAAACTAATATGTGGATAATTTGCCAATTTAAACAAACCATATGTTTCTTTAGAAATCAAATAACACAAAGTTGAAACCCAGTCCTAGCCAGTTCTACTTTTGAAGGGCTACAGCGTATCCTCACTCGGTCTGCTCCACATCTTGAACCTCATTATATGGTTCAGTGTACTCTATCTCCTCATAGTACTCACCTAAAGAAAACATGTTAGAAGGATGGGTGAGCACAACTTGCTCAGTAAGGGGGAAGTATCAGGCCCATCACGTGGGTCCTAATATTCCCGTAACAAACAACAACAAATAATAAACTTTAAGTTATAGCAATTTAATTAAAAAAAATTCCATACATCATCATAACAACAATATCAAAGTCCTAATATCATGCTTGAACTACTATGCATATGCATAATTCCTTTTACCGATTAAATTATATTTTATTGATCAATCATTTAATCCAATACTTAAATGCCGTCGGATGAACCTAAGGTAGTGAGTGTGTACATCACCCACTCTCAGGATAACTCTTAGGTAGTGCCACTAGGGATGCCACCAAGCCAGAGCCTCTCGGGATATCTACGCCGAGGTAGAGCCTTTCGTGATACCAGCCATAAGTATGGCCCCTCACTAGTTATGGTCTGGCAGCGCACAAATCATATCTCCACACTCCGTGTCAATATCGGGTCATGACTAGGAACGATTTGATGGCACCCTAATATGCCTCTCGGGTTTGAATCATCCGTTTCGAACCTCTTGTCTAAATTTACTGCTTATCAGGTCATGCAGATATGGTTCGTCACCAACCATGCATGCCTTGTGTTTTATCTTACTCCTCAAATCCGTTATTTAATGCGGCCTTGTGTATGACAATCATAAATCATATGCAACAGCCAATTGATGCATGACCGTAGCTCATTTATTTTAGCTTTTTTTAGTAGAGTGCCATGATTCTAGTGCATCATATTTCTTTTATCGTGTTATCTTAACTTAGTGTTACATGATGTCATGACAATCAATGATATCTTTTTAAGTGTATTTATGACAAATGTTCATCTCATTTCTCGTGAATTCTTTCTAAGTTGGTCATTTTGCATTTACACTCCTAATACTTTATCTATCGGCTTATAATAATTTATTACGGTCTTAACATGCCACTAACGGTTGCTTTCAATCTCATCATGTTGCTATCGAGCTTGTCGGCCCTAAACATGGTACTAGTGGTGTTTCTCTCGCCAGCCCTAAACATGGTACTAACGGGTTCATTTAAGCGGTCCTAACATACTTCTAATTTAATTCTTCTTACAAGCAGTCCTAGTATGATACTAGCACCAAACATACATCATACATCATATCATTACAACCATACAACCAACCAACCAAAATTACATCTCAATGGAAGAGAACTAAAATAAAATAAAATAAAATTCTAAGAAAACTAATTAATTACCCAACCCATGTTGCCCACGCATGTAAAGATTTTGTTTAGCCCAATTGTTAATTTAGAATTTACTATTCGGGTTGATACTTATTTTAGGCCTAAGAGGGCCCACGAGAACTAGCCCGCTCTTCCCCCTTACTTAGTATGGAAAAACATGGCGAATTGGGTTGATTTCTTAGAATGGTCCTACAAAATTTTAATAAGGTAGAAAATTAGAAAAATAGACTAAAAATTGAAAATTTCCTAAATGGTACTTGGAAGGTTCATGTTCATGCCATCTAGGCCGAAATTTTACCTAGTGAGCAAAAAGGGTCTCGCGGTGTCTCCGGTGGCCTCATGCCTATTTGGGATCGTGTTGAGAGCCTTCTTGATATTGATCCTATAAATTACAGTGGCCACACACTAAGTTATATGCTCATTTAATGGCTGTAAAAACTGATCTTGGAAGGAAAATTTTTTTATTTTGGTTACCGATGTGTTTTTGGGATCTCTAGCGCTTTGGGAGTCCAAAAAAGCGCCAAACCTTCAAGTAAGGATTTTCTAACCCTTTTTAACAACATGGACAGCAAAGATAAGATAATTGTTAGGGCTGTAAGATTTGAAATTGGCAGCCAAAAGAATTTTAAAAAGGCTACGGTAGCTTACCGGGGTTTAGGAGCAAGTATGGACCCGATTGCACCAGAAACGAGTACAACAATCCAAACTTGGATTAACAATATGATCTACCACGAATTTACAGCAAGAATATAAGGCCTTTAGGTGCTGGAAAAAAATTAAAAGAGGGATTTAGAGGGATTTAGACTTACACAAACAAATTTGAAATCATTGTTACGTGTGGGATCAGATTTTGGTGTCCGGAAGGGGTTTTCCTTCAACTTAATGAAGCTAGGCAAGATTAGGCAAAAATTATTGTTCTAATAATCCAGAATAAAAAGTAATCATAGCATAAAGGGCTGTACTTACACCGTTTTGATGGAGGAATAAGTGAGACAATAACCGGCGAGGAAAGGACCAAGGATGGTGGGCTGCCTTTTTCCCAAAATCTGATTTTTTGCTTTCTTGTGGTGGTGAGTTGTTGAACTAGGAGAGAACAAGAAGCGGCAGTTGATTGTGAAAAGAAAAGATAGGCCTAGTTTCTAAACCAATTCGGACACTTGGTCACATAGAAACAAGGAATAGAAAAAAAAAAACAAAATGGTAAGAAAAGGAGTTATAGAAACATATTAGTGCATGGGGTTTAATTAAGGAAAAATGGAGAGAATAAGATAATTATTATTATTTCTTTTTTCTAAATACTCCAAGAGGTATTGCGGCTAGATAGTTTGATAAGAAAAAAAAATTAGGGTTAGGGGAAAAAAAATATCCTATGTAGTAGTAACACGAACCCGGTTTAAATCCTACAAGCGTGTAGGCTAAATTTTTTAAAACCTAAGCAAACGAATTCAGAAAATGAGTGAGGTAAATTTCTTTTGACTCATTTTTGTGAGAAGAATCCAATGGTGTTCCCAGATTTTCCATCCGATGCTCAGTTAGAAATGAAAAAAATGCCCCTAGCCTAAAGAAAATAACTTTGAGCTTCCAGATTGGAATTTGACTTAGTGGCCACTAAAGGAATTATCTAAGGATCAAGATTTTTAATTTTACGTTGACTTTGAAATTGTTAGGTAAAATTACAAAAATACCCTTGAGAATAAAATGTTAATTAATTAATTTTTATTTATTTATTTTATTTACTTATTTTTTTAATTTTATTTATTTATTTATTTAGGATAATTTGGTAATTTTATTTTACTTAATTTCTAGGGTTATTACAACGAGAGTCTCTACCTTAGCACAGGTATCCCAATAGGCTATGACTTGATGGCATCCTTAGTGGCATTGTATAAAAGTTATCCCAAGAATGAGTGATGTACACACTCACCACCCTAGGTTGGTTTGACAACATTCAAGTATTGGATTAAATGATTGACCAATAAGATATGATTTAATTAATAAAAGGAATTATGCATATGCATATTAGTTCAACCTTGGTAGTATGACTTTAATGTTATTGCTATGATATTGCATTAAATTGTTCTTTAATTAAATTGTTATAACATAGAGTTTATTATTTATTTGTTGTTTGTTGAGAAAATATTAGGACATGCGTGATGAGCTTGATACTTCCTCCTTACTGAGCAAGTGGTGCCCACTCTTTCTTCTAATATGTTTTTTTTAGGTGAATACTATGAGGAGATAAAGTACACTGAACCATCTAATGAAGTTCAGAATATGGAGTAAATTGAGTGGGGGTACGTTGTAGCCCCTAAAAAATAAAACTGGCTGAGACTAGATTTCTATTTTGTGTTATTTTATTTTTAAAGGAAACATATGGGTTGTTAAAATTGGCATATTATTCATATCTAAGTTTTCCTGGGATTGTCACTTAATTACTCTGATTTCGTTTAATACTCTTACTATTTGGAAAATAGATTAAAAAAAAAATTTTACCTCATATTTCTTAAATTATTTTTAATTAATTGGTTAATAACTCTAGGAAATTAAGATATTTTTTAAAATTAAGATTTACAAATTTGGGGTGTTACAATATACTAAACTTTAATGGTAAAATAACTTATTTTTATTTTTTTGGGATCTTTCATCCTAACTAATATCATTTGAAAACTGATTATATATATGTATAATAATTTATATAATAAAATTTTTATAGTAATTGGTATGAATTTATTAATTATTCAACCTAAAAAATAATTAAAATTGAATTACACTATAAAAATTTTATTCAATGGATTATTATATATATAGTATTAATTTTAGATAATATTAATTTAGATAATATAATTATTACAAATTGATCTATTATTTTAAATATTAAAGGTATATTAAAAATTTTTATTGATTAAATAAATAATATTTAGTAATATATTTCAAATTTAAATTGTTTTAATAAATTTATTTTAAAAAAACACAATAACAATAAACAAGAAAAGAAAAAATAAAATAAAATAACATATAAAAAAGCACAACTTATGTAACAACCCTAAAAATTAAGGAAAAGAAAATTACCAAACTACCCTAAAAAATATATATATATAATAAGTAAAATAAATAAATAAATAAATAAAAGTAAATTAATTAACATTTTGTCCTCAAAGGGTATTTTTGTAATTTAACCTACCAATTTAGAAAATCAACATAAAATTAAAATTCTTGATCCTTATATAATTTCTTTAGTGGTCATTAAGTCAAATTCCAATCCGGAAGATCAAAGTCATTTTCTTTAGGCTAAGGGCATTTTTGTCATTTCCAACCGAGCATCGGATGGAAAATCTGGGAGCACCACTGGATTCTTCTAAAAAAAAAATGAGTTAAGAGAAATTTACCTCACTCAATTCTGAATTCGTTTGCTTAGGTTTCCCAAAATTTAGCCAATGCGCGTGTAGGGTTTAAACCAGGTTCGTACTTTTGTTGCATGAGATAATTTCTCACCTAACCCTAATTTCTATTTTATAATACTCCACAGCCGCATGGCCTCCAAGAAATTCTTTCTAATTCAATTTGATTTTTTTTTCCCTAAATTATATCTATTATACTTACCATACATTAATGTTGCCCAATTAGCCTTATTCCTTTTTCCTTTACTCGTGTCAACCAAGATTAAAGTCCAATTGCTCTTAAAAATTAAAACTTTCGAACACCTCTGCTGCCCTTTCTTTTCCATAACAACCAATTCTCCCATGGCCGCTGACTAAGCCACCACAAGAAAAATAATATATATCCATGGTCGGCCTTTTCCAATTTATTTCTAACTTTCTCCTAACTTTGGCCATATATATATATATATATATATTTTCTCTCCCCTTTCTTTCGGTTCAATCACACAGCACCATAAATCTTCCATTTGTCCTTGATCTTCGAGAACTAGAGTAGAGAAGAAGACATCGCAGCAAAGGATCGTCGTCGCACTCTCCGCTCCGTTACCGGCTTGATCGTGTTCTTTGTCGAACCGGTGTAAGTCCAGCCCTTTGGACTTTTATTTCTCCAGCATCCAACCAATTTTGAATTCTATTTAATTCCGTATTATTGCTTAGGTTCATTAAGTTGAAGGGAAACCACATCCGGGCACCAAAAGCGATCCTACGAGTACCGATGATTCCAATTTGATTCACGTGAGTCAAAATTCTTCGGTATTACTCTTTTAATTTTTTTTTTCTTTTCTTTTTTTTTCTTCTTTTCTTCCAGCACCTAAAGTCCTAATATTTTTTTTTCTGTAAATTCTTGGTAGATCATTGCTAATCCAAGTTTTGAGTTTTGTACTCGTTTCCGGTGCAATCGGGTCCATACTTACTCCTAAACCCCGGCAAGCCACCGTAGTCTTTTTAAAATTCTTTCGGCTGCTAATTTCAAATCTTACAGCCCTAACAATTATCTTATCTTTGCTGTCCATGTTGTTACAAAGGGTTAGAAAATCCTTACTTGAAGGTTTGGCACTTCGTTGGACTCCCAGAATGTCAGAGATCCCGAAAACACATCGGTAACCGAAATAAAAATTTTTCCTTCCAAGATCAATTTTTTTTACAGCCATTAAATGAGCTAATAAGTTAGTGTATGGCCACTGTAATTTTTAGGATCAATATCAAGAAGGCTCCCGGCACGATCCTGAATAGGCACGAGGCCACCGAAGGCACCCCGAGACCCCTTTTGCCCACTAGGTAAAATTTCGGCCTAAATGTTAAGAACATGAACTTTCCAAATACCATTTAGGAAAATTTCTAAATTTTAGCACATTTTCTAATTTTCTACCTTACTAACATTTTGTAGGACCGTCCTAGGAAGTCGCCCCTTTCGCCGTATTATTCCGAACTAGGTAAGGGGGAAGAGCGGGTTAGTTCTCGTGAGCCCTCTTAGGCCCAAAATAAGCATAAACCCGAATAATAAATTTTAAGTAAACAATTGGGCTAAATAAAATCTTTAAATGCGTGGGCAACATGGGTAGGGTAATTAATTAGTTTTCTAGAATTTTATTTTATTTTATTTTATTTCTCTTCCATTGAAATGTAATTTTGGTTGGTTGGTTGTATGGTTGTAATGATGTGATGTATGATGTATGTTTGGCGCTAGTATCATATTAGGACCGCTTATAACAAGAATTAAAGTAGAAATATGTTAGGACCGCCTAAATAAACACCGCTAGTAGCATGTTTAGGGCCGGCGAGACAAACACCGCTAGTACCATGTTTAGGGCCGACAAGCTCATTAGCAACATGATAAGATTGGAAGGAACCGTTAGTGGCATGTTAGGGCCGTAATAAATTATTATAAGCCGATAGATAAAGGATTAGGAGCGTAAATACTAAATGACCAATTTAGAAAGAATTCACGAGAAATGAGATGAACATTTATCACAAATACACTTAAAAGATATCATTGGTTGTCATGACATCATGTAACACTAAACTAAGATAACATGATAAAAGAAATAGGATGCACTAGAATCATGGCATTATACTAAAAAGAGCTAAAATAAAATGAGCTACAGTCATGCATCAATTGGTTGTTGCATATGATTGATGTTTGTCATACACAAGATTGCATTAAGTAAAAGATTTAAAGAGTAAGATAAAATACGAGGCATGCAAGGTTGGTGACGAACCATATCTACATGACCTAACAAGCCGTAAATTTAGACGAGAGGTTCGGAACGGACGATTCGAACCCGAGAGGCATGTTAGGGTGGCGGCGGACCGTCCCTAGTCATGACCCGATATTGACACGGAGTATGGAGATATGATTTGTGCGTTGTCAAACCATAGCTGGCGAGGGACCATGCTTATGGCTGTTATCACGAGAGGCTCTACCTCGGCGTAGGTATCCCGAGAGACTCTGGCTTGGTGGCATCCCTAGTGGCACTGCCTAAGAGTTATCCCGAAAGTGGGTGATGTACACACTCACCACCCTAGGTTCGTCCGACGGCAATTAAGTATTGGATTAAGTGATCGATCAAGAAGATATTATTTAATCGGTAAAAGGAATTATGCATATGCATGGTAGTTCAAGCATGCTAGTAGGATTTTGATTTTGTTGTTATGATGTTGTATGGAATTGTTCTTTAAGTAAATTGCTACAGCTTAAAGTTTATTATTCGTTGTTGTTTGTTACGGGAATATTAGGACCCACGTGATGGGACTGATACTTCCCTCTTACTGAGCAAGTTGTGCTCATCCCTCCTTTTAACATGTTTTTCTAGGTGAGTACTATGAGGAGACAGAGTACACTGAACCATATAATGAAGTTCAAGATGTGGAGCAGACTGAGTGAGAGTACGCTGTAGCCCCTCGAAAGTAGAACTGGCTGGGACTGGGTTTTAACTTTGTGTTATTTGATTTCTAAAGAAACATATGGTTTATTTAAATTGGCACCTTATCCGCATAATAGTTTTCCTGGGATTGTCACTTAACTACTCTGATTTCGTTTAATATTCTTATTGTTTGGAAAATAATTTAAAATAAAATGTTTTACCTCACATTTCTTAAATTATTTTAATTAAATGCTTTATAATTCTGGGAATTTAAGATATCTTTTAAAATTAAGGTTTATAAAATTGGGGGCGTTACAACTTATGTTAAATATACATTTAGTTTTTATTTCAAATAAAATATATAGTATTATATTTTATCCAAGTTAAAAAAATTGTGAACATAAAGTATAGGGTAAATTTTGTAGATAGTTTATAACCTTTAATTTATGTTTCCATTTGATTTTTAACCTATCAGTATTCTCTTTTGGTCCTAATTTTTTTAAAATATTCCATATTAATTAGTCTCTAGTTGGATAAAATCTATCAACTTAGAGTAATTGTTTATATGTAACATTAATTTTTTTCAAATTATTTTAAAATATCTAGTAATTTTAAAATTTTAACTGGAAAATAATTATTTTATAATTAAATAAACTTTTGCATTGTGAAAAGATATTGAATGACTTTTTTACCCTTCTGTTATAAGATATTTAGTTAAATTTAACAAATATGCCATGTATTTTTTATACATTGAAAACTTCAGTAAAGAACCTTAAATGTTACAAAGAACTTGTGATTGAGAGAGTATAATAATAGTAATACTTAAAACTTACAAAATTTCATCAGTAGTTATTTATAAATTAAAAAAAATAATAACAATATACTAAAATTTTAATTCTATTTACATAAAGAAAAATAAAATTTTTAGTAAGATTCTTTTTACACTAGAACGCCTCATAGGAATTTAAACTTCTGACTTCATTAATATCAATTGGGGCCGCATACTGTCAAGCGAGATTAGAGTTATGCAATTAACTTGACCTACTTATTAGAGAGTTATAGGAATTCATAAATGCTCTAACTTGAAGTTTTGGGGTTTAAATCATACATTTGGAAAAAATAGATGATTGTTTCAAGTTGATTAATCTAAAATAATTTATTTTTATTTTTACAGGATTTTTTGTCTAAAAAATATATCATTTGAAAACTAATTCTATATGTGTATAACAATTTATTGAATAACATTTTTATAGTAATTGTTATGAATTTTTTAATTATTCAAACTAAAAAATAATTAAAATTCAATTTCACTATAAAAATTTTATTCAATGGATTATTATATACACAGTATTACTTTTAGATAATATTGATTTCAAACAAAAAGCTAGGAAAACGTATTTGGATTAATCTGACTTAATACTAAATTAATTAGATCTTTATCTTAATGGTTAGGTTCTGTGGCAACGTCGGGTTTTCTGGAGTCGCTACCAATCGGTTTACCTAGGTCGATTGGACACCTAAAATATGGTCTGCGAGAGTTCGGGGGTTCGGGAGTACGGTTACGCTAAAACAATATTGTTATAGCGCCCAAAATTGGCACCTTAGTTGATTTTAATTTTGTTTTACTTTGCTTTTTAACAACTTCAGTTAATTTTCAAAATTAGAAATTTTAACTGAATTAATCAGATGTGGATTTTTGGTAATTAATTTGTATGAAATTTGATATTTCCGAACCATTGACTTTGCCAAGTCACCCGGACACGGAATTTGACGAAATTTTAATCCATATCGTAAATATGAATTTTTATATTTTTTATTTAATTTTTATTTAATTAAAAAGGTTGATATTTTCCAAACCGTAGATCCTGCCGGATCATCCGGATATGGAAATTATTTTAATTTATCATTAATTATTTAATTATTATTATTTTTTTATGGAATTAATTACTAGTTCAATTACTAATTTGTAAGTCTTTTTGTTTATGAAATTTTTAGATTTGTTAATGATCTTTAATATTAACTAAATAATATTTTATATTTTTTTATATTTTTACTTCTTTTCTTTCTTTCTTTATTTTCTTTATTCTTTTCTTTTAGTTTTCTTTTTATTTTCTTGTTTTACTTTTCTTTTACTTTCTTTTCTTTCTTTTCTTTCTTTTCTTTATTTTCTTTTCTTTTAGTTTTCTTTTTATTTTCTTGTTTAATGAAAAATTTTGATTATCTATAATTACTTGATTTATAAAATAAATAAATTTATTTATCTAATATTAAGATTTTTTATTTGATAAAGAAATTAAAGAATTTAAAAAAATTAACATTTATTTTATGTTTATTCTATTTATTTGATAAAAGAATAACAAAAGAAATTATATATTTTTATTTATTTTTTAAAAGGTCTTAATATTTATTTGTTAAAAGGTGAATCAAAAAGTAATCAAAACATTATTTATTTAATGATGAAACCAAAAATTTATATGTATATTTGAAAAATAAAAGAAAAGTCTTCTTTTATTATTTTTTTATTTTTTTGAAATCATTTGATTAAAATTTTTTTATTTTTGTTTAATAAAGGAAACAAAAAATTATATCTTTTTATTATTTTAAAAGAAATAAGTAAAATATTACTGGATAAAGAAATAAAATATTAACCCAAAAATTTTTACTCTTTTATTCTCTTTATTAATAAAGAAACTAAAAAGTTATATTTTATTATTTTAATAAATAATTAATATATTGCTGGATAAAGAGATAAGCAAAAATATTAGTCCAAAGTTTTTATTTATTTATTTATTTATTTTTTAATAATAAAGAAAAATTTATTTATATACTTTATTTTAAAAAAAATATTTTTATATACTTTTAAAAAAATTTTCCAAGCCATAGACCCTGGCGGATCATTTGGACATGTAATTTAATTTAAGTTTTTTTTTTGTTGGATTCTTTTTATTATTTTTCTTATTTTTCTTGAATTTTTAATTATTACTTTAAAAATATATTTAAAAACAGAATTGATTTTTGTTGTATTTTTAGAATTATTTAATTATGATTTTTATTAATTTTTAAAAAAAGGAATAAAAAGTTAACTTTTTGTTATCTTTAAAGAAATAATAAAAACATGTATTCCAAAATAACAAAAGATAATTGGCTTTTTAAAAAATAATTTTTATTAGCCTTAATAATTATTCACATAAAATTCTTCTTTCTTTTTTTTTTTATTTTTGTTTTGATAATAATTTGTTATTATTATTATTTTTTTATAAAAATTAAAAGTGAAATAAATTTAATCACAAAAAAAATAGACAATTAATAATAATAAAGTGGGGTTTTTTGGCCATCCACTTTACTAACATAATAATAATAGCAACAATAATAAAAATTAGCAAAGTTAGTAAAGTTAGTTGTTAATAACAATAATAACAATAAAAGGTTAGTAAGTTAGTAAGTTAGTAACAATTATAGCAATAATAAAAGGTTAGTAAGGTTAGTAAGTTAGTAACAATTATAACAATAATAAAAGGTTAGTAAGGTTAGTAAGTTAGTAACAATTATAACAATAATGAAAGGTTAGTAAGGTTAGTAAGTTAATAACAATTATAACAATAATAAAAGGTTAGTAAGGTTAGTAAGTTAGTGAGGTTAGTTGAATTAGTAAGTAAGTTAATTAATAACAACAATAAAAAAAGGTTAGTAATAATAATAACAATAATAAATAAACAAGTAAAGATAAAAGGGTTAGTAATTAATTCTGCAAGAACAAAATAAAAGGTTAGTGACCAAAGAGAAATAAATTGAAAAGATGAAGGAGTAAATTAAGGTTTTACCTTTGAAATCAAATTTTGAATTTGCTGGGAACGTGAAACAGAGCACACGCGAGGGAGGAAGGGGGGGGCGACGGCGTGGCGGCAGCACGGCGGCGGCGTGACGAGATGACGACGGCGGAGACGCGGTGGCGAAGAGGCGGGGAGGTGGCGCGACGAAACGGGAGAGGACACGGCGGCATCGGAGGGAGGAAAAGGAAAAGAAGGAATGGCGACGGCGGGGCGGAGCAGGGAAAACGACGGCGACGGCGGGGCTCGGGGATAACGGCGATGGCAAGTAACGACGGCAGGGCTCGGCGACGGGAGTGAAGGAAACGAAAGGGGGAAGATGGCTAAAGCGTCAAACGGCCAAACTTTTGAGATTTTCTGGGCAGAGGGAGGAGAGGCTAGGGACTAAGGCTGTGATTTTCCCCTTTTTTTAAAAACGGAGCTCTAAGCTTTGTTTCTATTTTTTCTGTCTTTCTTTCTGTGTTAACACACAGATTTGGACCCCTATTTATAGGAGAAGGGGTTCTGGACTGTTCATAATTAAAAATTAATTAAATTCAAACTTATCTTTTAATTTGGTAAAATGACAATTTCAGTCCTTTACGTCTCTCAGACTCTGGATAAGTTCCTGAAGCTTCTGATTTTGACAATTTTGTCGTTTTCTGTTAATTTGGGCCAGAACGGTTATGCTGGCCCCAAATTGATGTGACAAACTACCAAATGCTCCTAGAACTTTCAGATTTTGTCAATTTTTCCCGGAACTTCTCAATTTTGTCATTTTTACCTCAAACTTTTTAATTTTGTCATTTTTATGGAGTTTTCTTTTTTCTTTCAAACATACACATATACACACATATATCATTTTAAATCAAATCTTCACAAAACAAAACAAAAAAAAATGTATTTTAAACTAATTAAAAAATTTTAGTAATAATAATAATAATAGTAATAATAATAATTTTTTTTAATTAATTTTTTATTTAATTTTTTTAAAATTTTTTTTTAATAGTCGGACGAAATTGGGTATCAACAGCTGCCCCCCTTTGCATGCTTCATGGGACATGATGTATGCAAAGTCGTTTCCAAATTTCGTCCGGCTTAGCTAGGCATTGAAAACTTTCTCGCCGCCTAAATCCTGAGGTTAAGGAACTTTCTTAGAACCTCTGCGATAAGAACTCTCCTATCGTTAAATAAAAATTGATTGATTGATCGAGGTTAAGGGCCCTACCTTAGAACCTCTACGATAGGAACCTTCCTACCGTCGAAAAGAAATTGATTTGGTTGGTTTTAAGGTTTAAGGAAAGGTCCTTAGAACCTCTACGATAGGAAAGCTCCTATCGTTGTAAGAATGACTGATTGATTGATTGTTTAAGGTTTAAGGAAAGGTCCTTAGAACCTCTACGATAGGAAAGCTCCTATCATTGTAAGATGGACTGATTGATTGATTGTTTGAGGTTTAAGAAAAGGTTCTTAGAACCTCTACGATAGGAAAGCTCCTATCGTTGTAAGATAGACTGATTGATTGATTATTTGAGGTTAAGGAAAGGTCCTTAGAACCTCTACGATAGGAAAGCTCCTATCGTTGTAAGATGGACTGATTGATTGATTGTTTGAGGTTTAAGGAAAGGTCCTTAGAACCTCTATGATAGGAAAACTCCTATCGTTGTAAGATGGACTGGTTGATTGATTGTTTGAGGTTTAAGGAAAGGTCCTTAGAACCTCTACGATAGGAAAGCTCCTATCGTTGTAAGATGGACTGATTGATTGATTGTTTGAGGTTAAGGAAAGGTCGTTAGAACCTCTACGATAGGAAAGCTCCTATCGTTGTAAGATGGACTGGTTGATTGATTGTTTGAGGTTAAGGAAAGGTCCTTAGAACCTCTACGATAGGAAAGCTCCTATCGTTGTAAGATGGACTGGTTGATTGATTGTTTGAGGTTAAGGAAAGGTCCTTAGAACCTCTACGATAGGAAAGCTCCTATCGTTGTAAGATGGACTGGTTTATTGATTGTTTAAGGTTAAGGAAAGGTCCTTAGAACCTCTACGATAGGAAAGCTTCTATCGTTGTAAGATGGACTGCTTGATTGATTGGATGAGGTTAAGGAACTCTCCTGGAACCTCGACGATAGGAACTTTCCTATCGTTGAAAGTAAAATTGATTGAATGAGGTTAAGGAACTCTCCTTGAACCTCGACGATAGGAACTTTCCTATCGTTGAAAGTAAAATTGATTGATTTTTTTTTTTTTAGGTTTAAGGAATTCTCCTTAAAACCTCTGTGATAGGAACTCTCCTATCGTTGATGAAAATTGATTGATTTCGAGGCAAAGGTTTTTTTTTTTTTAGGTTTAAGGAACTCTCCTTAAAACCTCTACGATAAGAATTCTCCTTAAAATTGATTGATGAAAGCAATTGAAATTGGAATAATTTTCTTCGAAAGTGTGGATCTTCATAATAGGCGAGTGCAAAAATTTAGACTTCAATAAGATGAGTGAATCTTGATGATGACAATAACACTGACAAATTATGTAAAGGGTACGGATGTTTGGAATCAATATTCAAGGTTCATCTAATATTTTCTTCAGTAAATATAGATTCCCTTGTGAGATATGTCATCCAAATAAGGTTAAAGCTTAACTACCCTAAAATGTCATGCCTAGTAGACCTAATAGGATGCGTCTCAAGAGCAATAAAAATTACTCTTTACTTAGCCATTCCAACCTAAAGGCATTGTCCTATGGTTTTAATATCAGCATGAACGAAACTATCTTATAAGATAACAAAATTCCCTAAAAAGAAAAACTGAAATACGAAAGAAAATGCTGATAATAAAACTAAAGGACAAGAAAAACGGATCGGATCGCTTCTTCTTCCACAATACTTCAACAGGCCGGGTAAAGGGCAATTATGGGACGGAACTAGTTGGGAAAGACTGTCGTGTCCAGTCTATCTGGATCATCGCTGGATCTGATTCAGGAACAAAAGCTTGCATTTTATCTAGCAATTCTTCAGCAGTTGTTGCGGATATTATGATTCGTCGTGCCACTCTTGATATGAAATTCTTCTGCATAGCATAATCCACAAAAGCTATCAGACCTGTAAAGAAATTGTTAACATTCAACAGCCCAATGGGTTTCTTATGCAAATTAAGTTGGGCCATGGAAGCAATTTGAAAGACTTCTCCCAATGTGCCAAAACCACCTGGTAGAGTGATAAAAGCATCAGCATTTAAAAGCATTTGTAACACACGCTCTTGCAAATTTTTAACCACTAATTCTTCTCCAATCATGCCCCCAGAAACAAATTTCAAAGGTCCAGGGATGATGGCCAAAACTTGACTTCCTCCTAAAGATGCTGCTGATGCTACACCTCCCATTAATCCGACACTACCTCCTCCATAAACTAAATGTATTTTTCGCTCAGCTAATACTCTTCCCAAATGGTTGGCTGCCTTTAAATACTCTTCATCTTTTCCAGGAAAAGCTCCAGAAAATACACAAATACTTCGGGATTTGGAAGTTTTCTCCATTCCTATCCTCACCCTTGTGAGAGAAGAAGAAAAGAGGATATATTTATAGAGATGAAGAGATAATTTTATTCTTAAGAGTGGATATATTATTGTCGGAAAAGGAGAAAATTTTCAAAAGTGACAGTTATACATATTAATCGTGACTATGACTCATGTCAGGAGTGGGTACATTATCGTCAAAAGAGGAGGAAAATTTCAAAAGCAACTAGTATACACAGTAGTCGTGACTGTAGCTTACGTCAGGAGTAGGCACGTGATTGTCGGATGAGAAGGAAAATTTCAAAAGTGGCAACTATATACAGTAGTCATAACTATATCTCATGTCAGGAGTTGGTACATTATTGGGAGGATAATTTCAAAAGCGACAGCTAGCATGTACAGTAATCGTGACTTTGGTCCACGTCTTCCACTGATTTTGCATCCAGTAACGGCTTCAATGCCTTCTATGAATCGGCGATTTGCATCCCATCCAGTTTTCTCACAAACTAGCAAACTGGGTCGTTTAAAGTCAGATTCCCAAGACTATAACGATCTCGTTCTTTTTGGAGAATTATCCATAATCCAACAATCTCAAATTGCACTATTCCGCAAGAATGCGCTTCAAGAACCTCTCGAATATCTTCTAGAGATACCTTACGCAAGCCATTCTTAATGAATCTTATTCTATCATTACGATTTCTGGTGATCACTCCTGGAGAACGACATTTATTGCAGCAAATCCACCATCCACAATTATGACAAACGCCTAGCCTCTTTGCTCTTCTTTTTTTGGCATAAGCGCTTTTACCAAAGCCGGGCATACGGGGAAAGAACGCTTCTGGAACTTCACCAGCTGAACGAACCTTAGCTTCGATTAGCCACCGCACATTATCAGGAATGCCTTTGTGCATAAATACTCTGAATCGTTCACATCTAGCTTGATAAATCTTTTTAAGAACATTTATTGGGAAGGAAGAAAAATACTTTCATAGGGCGGAAAGAGAAGACTCCATTGATGAAGGAGGCAAAGAAAAAAATTAGTGATTGTAGGAAACAGAAATAACTAACACATATTTATAGTGATGAAAGGGATAATGCGTTAATTACACTTACAGAAGCAAGTACATTATTGTCAAAAGAAAAGACAAATGACAGCTTGTATGTATAGCAATCATAACTGTGGCTCTCATCTTCCACTGATTTATGTCCAGTAATGGCTTCAATGCCTTCTATAAGTCGGGGATTTGCTTCCCATCCAGTTTTCTTACAAACTGACAAACAGGGTCGTTTAAAGTCACATTCCCAAGACTGTAATGGTCTCGTTCTTTATGGTAAGTCCTCCATAAACCGATAATTTCACCTTACACTTTTCCACAAGAATGCGTTTCAAGAGTCTCTCGGATATCTTCTAGAGATTCCTTACATAGGGCATTCTTAATGAATTTTCTTTTATCTTCATGATTTGTGGAGATATATCCTAAAGAGCGACATTTAGTATTACAATTCCATCGCCCACATTTATAACACACGCCTAGTCTCTTTGCTCTTCGCCTTTTGGCATAACGGCTTTTACCTAAACCGGGCATGCGGGGCATAAATGCATCTGGAACTTCACCAGCCAAACAGACCTTAGCTTCAATTATCCACTTCACATTGTCAAGAACGCCCTTGCGTATAAGAACTCTGATTCTTTCACATCTAGCATGGTAGATCTTTTTAAGAACATTTATTGGAAGAGAAGGAAAGTACTTTCGCAGGGTAGAAAGAGTAGAATCCATTGATGAAAGAAGAATTTAACAGATGAGGGAAAGGACTCTGAAACAACCGACTTTGGAAGTTACGGAGTATCGTATCCGCTGCTTAATCGGAAAGAAGAACATGCATTTATAGTGATGAAAGGATAACGTGTCGATTACACTTATGGGAGTAAGTACATTATTGTCAAAAGAAAATGCAAATTTTTCCAAATATGACAAATTGTATGTACAGTAATTGTGACTGTGGCTCACATCTTCCACTGATTTACGTCCAGTAACGGCATTAACGCCTTCTATGAGTCGAGGATTTGCTACCCATCCAGTTTTCTTACAAGCTGGCAAACAGGGTCGTTTAAAAGTCAGATTCCCGGGACTGTAATGGTCTCGTTCTTCATGAAAAATGCTCCATAAACCGAGAAGTTCACGTTGCACGGATCCACAAGAATGCGTCTCAAGAGTCAATTGGATATCATCCAACGAGTCCTTACTCAGGCCATTCTTAATGAATCATATTTTATCTTCTCGATTATCAGAGATCATCCCTAAAGAACGACATTTAGTATTACAAGTCCACCGTCCACATTTATGGCAGACTTGTAACCTTTTCGCTCTTCACTTTTTGGCATAAGAGCTTTTGCCTATACCAGGCATGTGAGACACAAATGCCTCTGGGATTTCACCTGCCAGACGAACCTTGGCTTCGATTAACCACCGCACATCTTCAGGGATTCCTTTGTGCATCAGAACTCTTAATCGTTCACAGCGAACTTGGTAGATCTTTTTGAGAATGTTCATTGGGAGAGAAGGAAAATATTTTCGTAAGACAGAAAGAGTAGGATCCATTTTCTAAAGGGAAGTAAAAGAAAGAAGAGAGGAAAGAATCAGTTATTATGGGCAACTGAGAGAACCGACTTGAGAGTCACGGAGTACCGTATCCGCCGCTTAACCGGAAAAGTGGATCCTACTTTATTTTGATGTGAATGATATTTCTTATCTTTGATATTCCATCCAGCTGACATCGATCCAGTCCTTGATTATTGAATCTTTTGTCCGCTTTTGACAAAGTTTTCAACGACAATATTTCTTGATGTCTGCCTTATCTTTGACCATAGCTATCTCTTATCTTGCATACTGCTAAGCTGGCGTCAATCCTATCCTTCCAGGTGTAGCCTCGATTATTGAATCGGTAGCCAGGCTTTTGACAATATTGTCTACTTTATCCTTGAATTGCTGATGGGGCTGGGTCCAGTATATCAACTGTGTATCCAGTGATAGATTGGTAAGAGCTGATGTCATTGAGATGTCAGCTTATACTGCTGCAATCATGCTGCAGATATGCTTTCCATTTGATTCCTGTTATGTAAAAGCCATGCATGCATGATGTGAAATGCATGAATGCAGAGCATGCGTAATTGATGTTTCTTTTTTTTTGTTTTGGATCTAGTTCTTCATATCTTTGCTTTACTAGATCGTCTTTGTAATTGTCTTCTTGGACTATCATTGAATCTCTTTATGCTTTCCAGCTCTTGTACATTGTCTCAAAAGCCCAACTCTTTTCAAAATCCCCTTTCCTTGACTTATTCTTGAATTTTGGCCTCAATTTCTTTAATGCCCGTCTCATACTTTATGCTTCTCTGGATAATTGTCCATGTTGAAATATTCGTGAGTATGATTCTTTCTTGCTGACATGGACATGCTAAGACTTCTGAAGCGATCATCCAGGCAACTATCAAGGCTATCTCCCGAAGATTTGTTACTCCTTCTTCTTTGTTAGCTTATGTTCTGTGCTGTTCGCAAAGCAGGACCTCAATCTTACCTGCTTTAATTCATAAAGCTTATCACAGTAATCTACGGTCTTTGCTTTTTCTAAGTTTTAATTATTACTATTCTTCCTTCAAAAGTCACAACTTATTGCACACTTAAGGCTAGTAGGAAATGTGAGATTTGAAGGAAAAGAACTGGATAGAAACGACTTTAGCATTTTGAATGTAAGAATCAAAGGCAAGCTAAAGAGAATTGGCTTTTTATTTATGGGTAAGAGAATATAAAAATCTTGGATACAGATAGATAATGAAAGTGTAAGGGAAGAAAGATCTTTTTGACAACTTTGATCAAATAAACTTTGGTAACCCTGGATCCACTTCTTCCCTTCTGTCCGAAAATTTCTTCATTTATGCAAAATATTTCTTGACTGAATATGAATTTACTGGCTTTGCTAATTCTCGTCCATCCATTTCTGTCAGAATTAGAGCCCCTCCTCAAAATGCTTTCTTCACGACATATGACCCATCATAATTTGGTGTCCATTTTCCTCTAGAATCATGCTGAATGGGTAGAATTTTCTTGAGCACAATATCACCCTCGTGAAATTGTCGTGGACGAATCTTTTTATTGTAAGCGCGAATCATCCTCCTTTGATAAAGCTGCCCATGGCAGAGGGCTATCATTATTCTTTCATCAATTAGGTTTAGTTGCTCGTATCTAGCTTTGACCCATTCTACTTCTCTCAATCGAGTATCCATTAGTACCCTTAATGAAGGAATTTCAACTTCAATGGGCAATACAGCCTCCATACCATATACCAAAGAAAAAGGTGTTGCTCCAGTAGAAGTACGGGTAGAAGTTCTATAAGCATGTAGTGCAAAAGGTAACATCTCATACCAGTCCTTGTAATTGACGACCATCTTTTCAACAATTCTCTTGATATTTTTATTGGCCGCTTCTACTGCACCATTCATCATCGGTCGATAAAGTGCTGAATTGAGGTGCTTGATCTTGAACCGTTGGCACAGAGTTCGCATCATTGCATTGTTCAAGTTCGTGGCATTGTCTGAGATGAAACACTCTGGCAGCCCATAGCGACAAATGATTTCCTTCTTGATGAACCAGCATACCACCTTTTTGAGTTACATTTGCATAAGACACAGCTTCTACCCATTTAGTGAAGTAGTCAATTGCCACTAGGATGAATTTGTGACCATTAGAAGCTTTGGGGGTAATGGCTCCAATGACGTCAATTCCCCACATGGCAAAAGGCCAAGGTATTGCTGTTACATTAAGAGGAGCAGATGGAGCCTGAATCTTGTTGGCATATATTTGGCATTTGTGACATTTTCTTACGTGATTGATGCAATCACTTTCTAATGTGAGCCAATAGTAGCCAGCCCTCATTATTTGTCTTGCCATGGTATGACCACTAGTGTGTGCTCCACACATTCCGGAATGAACTTCTTCCATGATCTTTCGTGCTTCATGAGCATCTACACAGCGAAGTAGCATCGAGTCTGGGGTTTTCTTATAAAGTATGTCTAGGTTTAAAAGAAAACCCATTGACAGTTTTCGTAGAAATTTCTTGTCATTTTCTGATGCTTCTGGTGGATATACTCTTTCTTAGAGGTATTTCTTGATATCGTGATACCAAGGCTTTCCATCCAATTCTTCTTCGATGCTCATGCAATAAGCTGGAGAATCTATTATTCTTATCTCAAACACAGGAGTATGCTCGGGGTCACTGATCTTATACATAGCAGCCAAAGTAGCTAAAGCATCCCGTATTTGATTATCTTCCCTTGGAAGATGATGAAAGCTTATATTGTTAAATTTTCGAGCCAAGTCTAGTATGAGCTTTTGGTAAGGGATCAATTTTGAATCCCTTGTCTCCCATTCTCCATTGATTTGATATATGACTAATGCGGAATCCCCATAAACTCGGAGATCTCGCACTTTCAATTCCAGTGCCATTTGAAGTCCCATAGCACATGCCTCATACTCTACTATATTGTTGGTAAAAGGAAATGTAATTTTTGCTGTGAGAGGGAATTGCTCTCCACTTGGAGAGATGAGTATGGCTCCAATCCCTTGTCCCAAAGCATTAGATGCTCCATCGAATGCCATTTTCCATGTTTCATCATCTTTAGAGACTTCCTGTTCTATTGTCATTATATCTCCATCAGGAAACTCCATTTTCATTGGCTCATAATCATCCAATACTCTATCAGCCAGATATTCAGCAATCACACTCCCTTTTACAGCCTTTTGGGTGACATACTGTATGTCGTATTCAGACAACAGCATTTGCCATTTTGCGATCCTGCCTGATAAAGCTGGTTTCTCAAAAATGTACTTAATGGGATCAGTCTTGGAGATCAGCAATGTGGTGTTGTTGAGCATGTAGTGTCGTAGTCGGTGTGCTACCCATGCAAGGGCACAACAGGACTTTTCTACTATTGAGTATTTCGCTTCGTATGTGGTAAGCTTCTTGCTCAAATAGTAAATTGCATGCTCTTTCTTGCCTGTCTCATCACGTTGACCCAATACGGATCCTAATGAAGAATCCTGTATGGATAAATATAGAATCAACGGTTCTCCAGATCGGGGTGGTACCAAGACTGGTGGATTTGATAGATATTGCTTGATTTTCTCGAATGCTTCTTGGCATTCGTTATTCCATTCGATCGGATTGTTCTTCTTTAGTGATTTGAAAAGAGGTTCACACTTGGACGCCAATTGTGAAATGAACCTTGCTATGAAGTTGATTCTGCCCAGAAAACTTCTTACATGTTTTGGAGTTTTCGGGGGTTGCATTTCTTGTATCGCTTTGACTTTACTCGGGTCAACTCGAATCCCATCTTTGCTTACCATGAAACCCAATAACTTTCCTGAAGAGGCTCCGAAAGTACATTTGGCAGGATTCAACTTTAGTTGATATTTGCGAAGTCTATCTAATAATTTTCTTAGCACTTTTAGATGCCCCCCAGCAGTGAAAGTTTTGGCGATCATGTCGTCTACATATACTTCAATTTCTTTATGCATCATGTCATGGAATAACGCAACCATGGCTCTTTGATATGTAGCACCAGCATTCTTTAACCCAAAAGGCATCACCTTATAATAGAAGGTACCCCAAAGGGTAATAAAAGCAGTTTTTATCATATCGTCTGGATCAAGTTTGATTTGATTGTACCCAGAAAAGCCATCCATGAAGGAAAAGTAGGAGTTTCCTGCGGTATTATCCACCAGCATATCGATGTGAGGAAGTGGGAAGTTATCTTTAGGACTGGCTTCATTCAAGGGCCGGTAGTCCTGACAAACTCTTAGTTTCCCACTTTCTTTCTTTTCGACTGGAACAATGTTAACCACCCATTCTGTATATTCAGTGACCCCAAGGAATCTTGCATCCCATAACTTTCGAATCTCATCTTTTACTCTCAAGATTAGATCCGGCTTTAATCTTCGTAATTTCTGTCTGATAGGCTTCGCCCCAGGCTTCAAGGGTATTTTGTGTAGTACTATGTCTGAGCTTAAGCCAGGCATGTCTTGGTATGACCAAGCAAATACATCCACATATTCCTTCAATAAATGGACTAATTCTTCTTTTTCTTCAGGAGAAAATAGAGTGCCAATCTTGACTTCTTTTATATCCTGACTGTCTCCCAAGTTGAATACCTCAGTTGGTTCCTGACTTGTTGCTCTTTCTTTTTCATCTTGCTCGATCATTTTTAATAGCTCAGGAGATATTTAAAGATCTTCGTCATCCAAGTCGGTAATGTTTACAGGATTATCAAAGTTCATTCTTTCATTGTCATAAAAAAGAGTTTCAGGTCTGCATTAACCAAAAAGAAAAGAGAGAGAAGAGAAAATGGCAAGAATGAGATGGATGCAAACTGGTACTTTATTTATAATGTGCATAAATCACAACTTTATTGGAATGAAAAGCAATAACTAAAAGGTTCACTTAAGCAAAGACTACACCCTATTGATTGAACCTTTCTTTAGGAGGTTTTTACTATTAGATTACTTTGAAAAGCTCTCGATTATAACAGGCAGTTCTATCGCCTCCCAATTGTTTAGCACATCCCGTGGGCTACAAGGTTGAACGAGCTCCTCATCTTCAGGTGAATCGCTGATGATTGCCTGAATAGAAAGACTTTCAAAAGACTTGTTGATGTTGATGGTCAGCGCGCCTTCATTGTTATTTTTCGGAATCAGACCACCACTCACGAATGTTTCGGTAATCTTAGGGATATCCAGATTTCTTTCCTGGAGAGGATGTCCTGTTAATCGTGCAATCCTCTTTTCTCTCTTTTCAGCTATTGCCTTCATTTTGTCATGCCTTGTCGGTGTGAAGCCTAGGCCGTATTTCCCTTCATTTGTGGAGATTTTCAATGGCTCTGGGATTCCTTGTAAATCTTGTCCCAGACCTAACCCCGGTGAATATCCTCCTTTCATCATGAGTTTGGTGACCATGCGACTTGTTTTCGAGATGCTAGGAACGGGTTATTCTCCGTATTCGCCTACATAAGCAGCATTAACAATCTCGAAGGACCTGAAGGAGCAATCAAGTATATCTTCATTGACCTCGACATATTGAGCATCCGCAGGTCTTGATAGCAGAATGTCTTCTTCAGCAAAGACTGTGATTATCTTTCCTTCAATAATGAATTTCATTTTTTGATGTAATGAAGAAGGAATTACTCTGGCCATATGGATCAATGGTCTTCCCAGCAGACAGGTATATGATGGACAAATATCCATGACTTGGAATATGATGTGGAAGAGACAGGGACCAATCCCTATTGGTAGCTCTATTTCTCCAACAACATCTCTCTTCGTTCCGTCAAATGCTCGAACAACAATATGACTGTTGTTGAGGTATGACGGGTCTAAACCGATCTTATGTAAGGTTTCAAGCGGCATCACATTTAGGGCTGACCCATTGTCGACAAGAACTCTAGCCATAATTCGATCTTTGTACTTAACCGAAATATGTAGAGCCTTAGAGTGACCCCTTCCTTCTGCTGGTATCTCATCGTCAGTGAATGTGATGAGATTCTGCGCTGTAATGTTGTTGACGAGGTGGTCAAAATTATTCACGGAAATATCTTGCTCAACATAGACCTTATTCAAGACTTTGAGGAGGGCTTCTCGATGAGCATCAGAGCTTAGAAGTAATGATAGTATAGAAATCTTTGCTGGAAGGTGGTTTAACTGCTCAACGATGCTGTACTCACTTTGTTTTATGAGTTTGAGAAACTCAGTAGCTTGTTCATTTGTTACTGCTCGAGGCATCTCTTGCTCTTTGGATGTATTTGTATCAAGAGGTCTACTTGTTGGGTCTGTAACGTTCTTATCTTGTTGGAGTTTGTTCATTTGCTCCGGAGAATAACACCGACCACTTCTAGTCATACTCCCAACTTCTAACGGAGTTGATGTGATGTTAGAAGTGTAATCATAGCTCCATGGAACGGTTTTGTCTGATTTGTATGGGAATGGCCTTGGGACTTGAATTCTTAAAGGCTGAAGAGCAGGTTTTGAGATTGGTATGACTAGTGGTCTTGGCATAGCCTTGACTTCTTGTTCTTTAATGATCACATTTACATTATCATCTTTATCTGACATAAAAACGATGAGTTGGGAGGAGTCTATGAGTTTTTGTAGATTCTCACGGAATTCTGAGCATTCCTGGATAGAATGACTTTTACTGTTATGAAAGTCACACCATTCCTCATCCTCGACTTCTTCATGTCCAAAAGGAGGTTTGCCCATTATGATCCCTTCTTTCACAAGGCATGAATATATATGCTTAATAGGGGTTATGATATCGTTGACTGACTTCTTCATCGGCCGGTGTTCTTCTATCATATTGACTGGTTTTGCTTGATGAGGCGGCAATGGATTATGAGTGACGTTTGGTTCATCAGAAAAGTCCAACCACTTTGACTCTATTAATTGTTGGACTATGCGTTTCAAAGCTATGCAATTCTCTAGGCCATGACCCACTGTGCCATCATGATATGGGCAAGTTACGTTGGGGTCATACTACCTTGGATATGGGGGTTCCAATGGCCTTATAGGAATTGGGCAGATAAGTTGACTTTCAATGAGTTTTGGATACAACTCGGTGTAAGTCATAGGAATTGGCGTAAAAACTTCCTTTGGTCTTTGTGCAGGTACTGAAGGAGTCGGAACAGGTGGCCGTAACTGATTAGGCCTGTTGAGAGGATAATTGTTGGGCCTATTGGGAGGATAATCACTGGGCCTATTCAGAGGATAATCATTGGGCCTGTTGGTAGGATAATAATTGGGCCTGTTGGCAGAATAGGATAGGCGAGGTCCGGTGGCCACAGTTGTAACACCCCCATGTCCCACATGGGTGAATTGTGGGAAGCCTTATGTGGTTATATAGGCTCCAATTCCAAAACATAAACACCTAAATCCTTTTCTAGAATTTTATTTTATTATATTTTATTTTAGTATATTTTATTATAAAACGACCCAAATCCAGAACCGGTCAACGGAACACCTGCCCACACCACATGGGCTATCCTTTGGAAAAGGATAAGCGCTAGGTGTTTATGTTTTGGAATTGGAGCCTATATAACCACATAAGGCTTCCCACAATTCACCCATGTGGGACATGGGGGTGTTACAACAGTACCCATGAGGGGAATCCCTCTTCCTCGTCCTATTTATTGTATTTCTTCATCTTTTCTTCTGGATGGCCCTCCTCTTTTCATAGGATCACTAAAGGACTTAGCAATCTTCCCAGTCCTAATCCCATGTTCGATCCTTTCTCCAGACATGACTACGTCAGAGAAATTAGTTGCTGAATTGCCAATGAGTTTGTCATAATATGGGTATTTCAGTGTCTGGACAAACAAAGTGACCATTTCTCTTTCTGTCATAGGTGGCTGAACTTGTGCAGCTAAGTCCCTCCACCGTTGGGCATATTCCTTGAAAGTTTCTGGCTTTTTCTTCTCCATGTTTTGGAGAGTTTGGCGATCCAGAGCCAAGTCCATAACGTGTTTATAATTGCCGATGAAGGCCTGTGCAAGGTCATTCCAAGTTTTAATGTTTCTTGGACCTTGACTTAGATACCACTCTAATGCTGATTTTGTGAGGCTTTCCTGAAAAAGTGCAATCCACACCTTTTCATCTTTTGTGAGTGGTTGTAGTCTCCTTAGAAACAATGTGATGTGAGTGATGGGATCACTCGTTCCATCGTATTTCATGAAATCTGGCACCTTAAAGTCCGAAGGGATTACGACGTCTGGCACTAAGCAGAGGTCATCCACTGAGAGAGATCCGAATATAGTACCTCCTTCAATGGCTCGTAGTCTCTTCTCTATTGTTTTGAGTTTTTTAGATTCTCCTTCTTCCTTTGGTGGTGTCTTCTTCTCTTCATATACAGTGTCTTGTTTCAGGTGAACATTAGCAGACGGTCCTGGTTCCTGAAATAGGTTTTCTTGGACTAAGACTCATTGCGGAGTGAATCCTGGAGGATAAGTAGGATCTTGTGATTCTTTGATGGGAACTTGAGTTGCTTTCCCCTTGATTAGCTCCATCAATTGTCTCATTTGTTCGGTCATACTTTCTATCTTGGACTCTATATCTATGAGACGACCTTCGGTTTGCTCTGCCATTAGTCTTGTTTGGAACCGAGTTGAATATCGGTGTTGAGGTCCAATTTTACCTTTTTTAAAGTAAGATTTATTTTATTAGACTTTACATGTATATGATTGATGCAATGGATGCATGCAATACATAATGAGATTATGTTTTTATCAAAATTTATATGCACGTGATTCATGTAATGGAATGCATGCAATGAGATCATTTTTATCAGATTTTATATGCGTGTGATTGATGTAATGGATGTATGCAATGAGTGAGCTTGATTATCAACTATTGTGAAACTTCAAGACTTCTAGTTATTATTAGAAAGACCAAAAAGTTAGCCTAGTTTGATGCGTGGTTTTGATGCATGAAGAATAATTGCACAAAACGGAAGTATAACAAAAGAAAAATAAGGTTATTAACAAGTTAAATAGCAATTAACAACTCATGAACTATTATGGAAAAATGAATTAAAACCATAAATATAAGACATGAAAAAATAAAAGTGTAGAGCAACAACATAGCATAACAAGGACATGCTTATGGTGTTGGTAAATGGGAGGAATACTGTGGTCAGTTCTATGGTTAAGTGGGGAGTTCTATATGCATAGGGTGGTTTATCAAAAGGCAAGGGATAGTTCCCGAATCCCATCACTAAATTATAGTGACAGCCCAATTCCTTACCCTCTAGGGTTTATGTAAGGAAATGATTAATTCGAGTCGTAGCTTTTCGTGAGCTCATGCAGAGACTAACCGTCTCAGGAGGCAATACACTACTTTGCTACTTTGAAACCGGTGAAGGCTTAGAGACCATGGCCTCACAGGGACAACAACACCAATTCCGCTTAGAAAGAACGTGTTCGATTTGAGGAAGCTCGGGTATATAGCTTCATATTGTGAATGTATTATGCATGTTTATCTAAGTAAATATAATATATAAATCCACATATAATAAGCAAAGTAAATCAAAATAAATCAACTTCTAGGCTCGACTCACTAACGTCATGTCCCCAGCGAAGTCGCCAAGCTGTGGCAACGCCGGGTTTTCTGGAGTCGCCACCAATCGGTTTACCTAGGTCGATTGGACACCTAAAATATGGTCTGCGAGAGTTCGGGGGTTCGGGAGTACGGTTACGCTAAAACAATATTGTTATAGCGCCCAAAATTGGCACCTTAGTTGATTTTAATTTTGTTTTACTTTGCTTTTTAACAACTTCAGTTAATTTTCAAAATTAGAAATTTTAACTGAATTAATCAGATGTGGATTTTTGGTAATTAATTTGTATGAAATTTGATATTTCCGAACTATGGACTCTGCCGAGTCACCCGGACACAGAATTTGACGAAATTTTAATCCATATCGTAAATATGGATTTTTATCTTTTTTATTTAATTTTTATTTAATTAAAAAGATTGATATTTTCCAAACCGTAGATCCTGCCTGATCATCCGGATATGGAAATTATTTTAATTTATCATTAATTATTTAATTATTATTATTGTTTTATGGAATTAATTACTAGTTCAATTACTAATTTGTAAGTCTTTTTGTTTATGAAATTTTTAGATTTGTTAATGATCTTTAATATTAACTAAATAATATTTTATATATTTTTATATTTTTACTTCTTTTCTTTCTTTCTTTATTTTCTTTATTCTTTTCTTTTAGTTTTCTTTTTATTTTCTTGTTTTTACTTTTCTTTTACTTTCTTTTCTTTCTTTTCTTTATTTTCTTTTCTTTTAGTTTTCTTTTTATTTTCTTGTTTAATGAAAAATTTTGATTATCTATAATTACTTGATTTATAAAATAAATAAATTTATTTATCTAATATTAAGATTTTTTATTTGATAAAGAAATTAAAGAGTTTTAAAAAATTAACATTTATTTTATGTTTATTCTATTTATTTGATAAAAGAATAACAAAAGAAATTATATTTTTTATTTATTTGTTAAAAGGTCTTAATATTTATTTGTTAAAAGGTGAATCAAAAAGTAATCAAAACTTTATTTATTTAATGATGAAACCAAAAATTTATATGTATATTTGAAAAATAAAAGAAAAGTCTTCTTTTATTATTTTTTTATTTTTTTGAAATCATTTGACTAAGATTTTTTTATTTTTGTTTAATAAAGGAAACAAAAAATTATATCTTTTTATTATTTCAAAAGAAATAAGTAAAATATTACTGGATAAAGAAATAAAATATTAACCCAAAAATTTTTAGTCTTTTATTCTCTTTATTAATAAAGAAACTAAAAAGTTATATTTTATTATTTTAATAAATAATTAATATATTGCTAGATAAAGAGATAAGCAAAAATATTAGTCCAAAGTTTTTATTTTTTTATTTTTTTTATTTTTTAATAATAAAGAAAAATTTATTTATGTACTTTATTTTAAAAAAAATATTTTTATATACTTTTAAAAAAATTTTCCAAGCCATGGACCCTGGCGGATCATTTGGACATGGAATTTAATTTAAGTTTTTTTTTTGTTGGATTCTTTTTATTATTTTTCTTATTTTTCTTGAATTTTTAATTATTACTTTAAAAATATATTTAAAAACAGAATTGATTTTTGTTGTATTTTTAGAATTATTTAATTATGATTTTTATTAATTTTTAACAAAAGGAATAAAAAGTTAACTTTTTGTTATCTTTAAAGAAATAATAAAAACATGTATTCCAAAATAACAAAAGATAATTGGCTTTTTAAAAAATGATTTTTATTAGCCTTAATAATTATTCACATAAAATTCTTCTTTCTTTTTTTTTATTTTTGTTTTGATAATAATTTGTTATTATTATTATTTTTTTATAAAAATTAAAAGTGAAATAAATTTAATAAAAAAAATAGACAATTAATAATAATAAAGTGGGGCTTTTTGGCCATCCACTTTACTAACATAATAATAATAGCAACAATAATAAAAATTAGCAAAGTTAGTAAAGTTAGTTGTTAATAACAATAATAACAATAAAAGGTTAGTAAGTTAGTAAGTTAGTAACAATTATAGCAATAATAAAAGGTTAGTAAGGTTAGTAAGTTAGTAACAATTATAACAATAATAAAAGGTTAGTAAGGTTAGTAAGTTAGTAACAATTATAACAATAATGAAAGGTTAGTAAGGTTAGTAAGTTAATAACAATTATAACAATAATAAAAGGTTAGTAAGGTTAGTAAGTTAGTGAGGTTAGTTGAATTAGTAAGTAAGTTAATTAATAACAACAATAAAAAAAGGTTAGTAATAATAATAACAATAATAAATAAACAAGTAAAGATAAAAGGGTTAGTAATTAATTCTGCAAGAACAAAATAAAAGGTTAGTGACCAAAGAGAAATAAATTGAAAAGATGAAGGAGTAAATCAAGTTTTTACCTTTGAAATCAAATTTTGAATTTGCTGGGAACGTGAAACAGAGCACACGCGAGGGAGGAAGGGGGGGGCGACGGAGCGCGGCGACGGCGTGGCGGCAGCACGGCGGCGGCGTGACGAGATGACGACGGCGGAGACGCGGTGGCGAAGAGGCGGGGAGGTGGCGCGACGGAACGGGAGAGGACACGGCGGCGTCGGAGGGAGGAAAAGGAAAAGAAGGAACGGCGATGGCGGGGCGGAGCAGGGAAAACGACGGCGACGGCGGGGCTCGGGGATAACGGCGATGGCGAGTAACGACGGCAGGGCTCGGGGACGGGAGTGAAGGAAACGAAAGGGGGAAGATGGCTAAAGCGTCAAACGGCCAAACTTTTGAGATTTTCTGGGCAGAGGGAGGAGAGGCTAGGGACTAAGGCTGCGATTTTCCCTTTTTTTTTTTAAAACGGAGCTCTAAGCTTTGTTTCTATTTTTTCTGTCTTTCTTTCTGTGTTAACACACAGATTTGCACCCCTATTTATAGGGGAAGGGGTGCTGGACTGTTCATTAAAAATTAATTAAATTAAAACTTATCTTTTAATTTGGTAAAATGACAATTTCAGTCCTTTACGTCTCTCAGACTCTGGATAAGTTCCTGAAGCTTCTGATTTTGAAAATTTTGTCGTTTTCTGTTAATTTGGGCCAGAACAGTTATGCTGGCCCCAAATTGATGTGACAAACTACCAAATGCTCCTGGAACTTTCAGATTTTGTCAATTTTTTCCGAAATTTCTCAATTTTGTCATTTTTACCTCAAACTTTTTAATTTTGTCATTTTTATGGAGTTTTCTTTTTTCTTTCAAACATACACATATACACACATATATCATTTTAAATCAAATCTTCACAAAACAAAACAAAAAAAAATGTATTTTAAGCTAATTAAAAAATTTTAGTAATAATAATAATAATAGTAATAATAATAATTTTTTTTTAATTAATTTTTTAAAATTTTTTTTTAATGGTCGGACGAAATTGGGTGTCAACGGGTTCAAGTTTTTTTGGGTTGATGCTTTAGACTTGGATTTTCTTCTTATAAGTTAGTTTTATATGTTAAGAATCATTTGACATGTATTAAGAATGTAGTTAAAGCTTTTCTTGCTTAGTTATAAAAATTTTTCACCCTAACACTACTATCTATGTAAAAAAAAAAATAATAATTTCTTATGACATATATTGAAAAGTATAAAGCTTTAATTGTGTGAAACTACTAATTTTCCCACAAAGAGAGTAAAAAATTAAGGTCTTTATTTTACGTGCATGTTAATTGTTTTGTAGTTGTAATAATTTTAATTTTATTATAAATATTATATTTGATGCAACATAGTGTTCTTTATCAATATTAAAAAAAGAACGAAAGTGGCAAGATTTTTTTTTGACTTTTATACCCTTAAATTATTTGGTATTTTTGTAAATGAGGCCCGAATTAATTTGGTGTTGGATATTTTTTAGAGGTATAATTAGCACTAGGAATCTAAAAGGCAAAGATAGAAAAAATAGAAGTCCCATGTGTACTTTCTAAAAAACAAAAAATAAAAACCTGTATAGTGATTTTTTTTAGCTTTAGTACATTTACTTAAAGTTATATATTAAGTATAACTTTTAATGGAAAAAAATATTAAATAGCCATAATAAGCTAAAATTTTCTAATAAATATGTCCTTAATTAAATTATATATATTTTTTGGGGCATGTACTTAAGAATAAAATTTTATCAATTTTTTGTACTTGTAAACTCAAAGAAGTATTTTAATTGGAACTTAAAAGTTTCAAAAAATATCATAAGTATGTCTATTTGAATAAATGATTTAAATCTAATAAAACTCATAAAAAATATGAATATGTTAAAATATTGGAAGACCTTTTTATCTTTAAATTTTATTTTATTTCCTTATTTTAGTTATACTCAAATTTTTCATTTCCTATTTATTAGATTTTAAAAAACTAAAATTATGGAAAGGAAGAAAAAAAACAAAAAATATAACAAAGTGATGGCAAGCTCTTAGGTTTCATATTAGGAAAATAAGATTAGTATTTGAAAAGGAAAAATAGAAAAAAAAATTGTTGCTTGTCTTTTATGTATTCTATAAGTTTTTTTATGGAAAAAAACTAAAAAATGACACTAAATTTAAAATTTTCATAACAGATATGTGTTTGATTTATATGACTATTAAGCATGCCTAAAACTGTAATATTTAAACTTGAATTACTTTTCTAGAACTTAAAAATTCAACTTAATATTTATATTTATATCTATATGTAATAAAAAGTGCAAAGATATATAAAATGACTAAATCTTAAATTTTAAGTTATTAGTTTTCCTTTTAGGTACTAAGATTTTATTATACTTTAGTGGATTTATTTTTCTATGGTTAACTAATTATATTATAAGAACAATGGTTGAAACTAGGTTTTCAAACTTTAATGATATGAGTATAATATTTAAATCAATGGGTATGCATTAATTACCCAAAAAGTAAAAACTATACAAGATTTTACCTTAATCTTTAGAATAATCACATTGAATCAGCCATAAAATAGAGAGTAAGTGTAGATATTAAAACCTTAGGGGTCAGTGTATTTTGATTAAAAGTCAAGAGTATGGTAATTAAGCCTTTTGATAGTTCCTTAAAATAACATGTCTTTGAAAAAAAACTCAATATTTACTTAATAAGTTTATACTTCGATATCATGATCTGTATTTATGTCATACTTCTTAGAAGAAATTTATTTTTACTTGAGTTTCTTATTGAATGTTCCATCTGTATTATGTCCTTTTTGGCTTTGTATAGAACATAAAAAAATTTTATTAAAAATTTAGCTTACGTCTCTTTAAAAAGTTAAAATTATGATAATACATTAACGGTAAATCTATTTAAGTGTTTGAGCCAACTAATATAAAATTTCCAGTTTAATCATTAGCTTTTTTAATCTAAAGCATAGAACTTAAACACAAAGTTTACTAACTTAACTTTAAAAAAATTTATAAATGCACAATACTATTAAGATATTAAATTATGATCTTTTCTTAATAGATCTTAATAGATTGCATACTATTAATTTTAAATTGTACATTGATAAGAGGAATTTTGAAATCTTTGATAAGATATTAAAAATACCAGGAAGTAATTTTATAAATACTCTATTATCACAAATAAAAAAATTATTAGTTTTTTATGACAATTAGTACCTATAGCAAGATCTACATTATATTCTTATTGTTGTGTTGTTGTTATTGTTATTTATATTAAACAAAAATCTAATACAATGAGATATCTATTATAATAGATGACATAAATGAGGATAATTATTATAAAATATAATAATGAAAAACTATGCAAGAAATAGAAAATGAAACTAATAAAAAATATATCTAAACTAAAATAGGTAAAATTATTATTGCTGCTATTTATTTTAAAAAATAATTAAAATTATAGTTATTTAAGTAAAAAAAAAATAGTATTTGATTCATGTGCAATGCACATATACATTTGCTAGTGTGTGTATGTACACACACCAATCGTTCCTTGTTCTGGCTGTTTAGTAGTTAATCGCTTAAAATTTTATCTTGATTCTAAGCTCTGTTAATATGGGATTTACTAATTTTCGATTGTATTTGGTGGAGATTCTAGTGGTACCAACTTTAATGATAAGAAAGGAAAGATGATACCAACACAGGTTCGGTATTTTAGAACGGTCCATGGGGGTGAGAGCAACACGTGGAGCCACTTAGAAGACGCTGCAAAATAGGGAAAGAAGAAGAAGATGCCAGATTTAGACTAATCCGGCCAAAACAAAGTTGGTCGGACTTTTCTTTTGGTGGGCGTGGGAGGGTCCAGTTGCGATGTGATGTGCTCTGGCTTTCTTCGTGATTGAAGACAATATTTATTGTCAATACGAACTTTACTCTCTCTCTCTCTCTCTCTCGCTCTGTCTCTCTTGAGTAAATCAATCACTGATATTAAAGGATGTGGAACAAGACCCATGGAAAGCTTTCATCCAAATCGGCAAAAAAGTATGAAATTAAAGATATGGATGAAAGGCGTACTGTAGTCTCTGTCCTTTTCTTCTTTTGCTTCTTCTCCTGAGTAGGTGATGTTTGAGAGACATATAATTAAGTTTGTTTATTTGTTTATTAAAGTATTAACCTCACTCACTTAAAAAAAAAAAACAGAAGCCAATGGAATATAAAATTGTAGATAATATATAGTCGTTACGCCTAGCTTGTAAAAATAAATTAAAAAAAATTACCATAACGTTATGCAGTGCTAAAAAAAAATAAGTGGGCAACACTATGAAAAGTATTCCTAGATAAGTGGAGTAAAATATGATATTTTTTTATCACTCTCTAATACTCCCTCTGTCCTGATTTCTTTAAACCATTTGACTTTTTAGGCTAGTTTGATTTGAATTTTTTTATATTATTGATTGTTAGAAAAAAGTTAAAAAAATATATTTAGAAACTATAGGTCTTAATTTATCATTTACACATAAAAATTTTTCATTTATATGTTAAAATGTCTAAAATAAAAAATCATAAATTAATTGGTAAAACGTGAATGGTGTAAATAATTTAGGACAGAGGGAATATATGATTACCCATTGTAAAAAATTTCTTGCTCTACCCCTGAATTCCTTCATTGGAAATAAATTTGGCGCTTTTGGCCGGCCTAATATTCTGAAGTAAATCTGCATTCTTTTAATGTTAAAACATACTAAAAATCGTGAACAAAAAATCTTATTAAACCGTATATGTAAGCATATGAATAAATATGGGAAATTAACTAGTCCAACTGACTTTTTGAGGAGCTGATCAAATTATGACATACAGAAATTTGTAGAATTTTGTAAGAAAATTTATTTTTAGCATTATCTGAATACATCAAAATTTTAGGTAAAAAAACAAAAACATTGCTTGTAATAATAATAATTAATTTTTCTATTTCTAATCATTTAGTGTTTCAGTTTGGGGCCAAGAAAGAGAATAACCAACTTCTCTTTTCGTGGGAGCCTGGGCTGGGACTTGGGAGCGTCCAGACGCCATGTGCTTTGGCGTCAATAATGAACCCTGGTCCCACAAGTTGCACACCTCACCCTACACTTAGAATAAAATTACAATTTTGCCGTCACTGATCGTCTCTTCCCTCACCAGACTTCACTCATCTGTCTACCTCCCCCCCCCCCCCCCCCCCCCCCCGGGTCGTATCCACCCTCTATCGACCTCCCGCTGATCATCTATCGAGATTGAGGCATCACGCTAGTGCTAACTGAAATCGCTTCAACTGAGGAGCACTAATCTGATATAATGGTGAAGCAGCAGAAAGAGGAAGAAAGAGGATGGAAGTACGTTGAAGTCATCTGATCCATGCCCGAACACATCAGAATTAGCGAAGAATAGGTAACTTTTTGGTTCGTGCCTCGGAGGTCGGCGAACAAAAGACACTGCTCATACAAGCATTGACAAACGACGGAGGGAGGCGGACTATGATGGCCAGATCCAGACCGGGCTGAGGGTGGCGACAGCAGGCGGACGTCAAGAGAGAGTGGTGACGGGAAGCAGCTAAAGACGCACGGCGGAAGGAGGAGGAGGGCGCTGCTGCTTCTGAGAGAGAAGGGGGGGGGGCAATGGCGGAACTAGGATTTTCGGTTCGGGGGCGAGCCCGGAGGAGAGTCGACTAAACCCGGAGGAGAGGGACGGCATCGTGGCGAGGTAAAGCTGGAGATTGGGAGTAATTCGTACTAATTCAAAGATTAGGGTGTAACTCGTACAGGTTGAAAATTTTGAAGGACTAATAGTGCATTTGGGCCATGTTAGAATATCTGTTTAAGACTAGAGGGAATAATTACTCATTTGGTCACTGTTTTATGTAGCGCCTACCTTACTGCCCCCCTTCTTCATATTCTTTCAATATTTCTGGGGGGGCAAAAATACATTTCTAGTCCCTTATTTCTCTTAAATTAACCAATTAAGTACCTATATTTCAATTTTTTAAAAATTTTCGGGGGGGCAGCGGCCCCCCCTGCCCCTACGTAGGTCCGCCCCTTGGGGGGGGGGGGGTGTTCTGAAAAGAGATGAGAAACGGACAAAAGTGGCAGGAAGCTGTTGGAGTGGCAATTTGGTGAAATGCACGAAGTATGGGGGTGAGAACAATAATAAGTGGAGCCGCTTAGAAGATTTTGCAAAATAGGGAAAGAAGAAGCAGACGCTTGATTTAGACGAATCCAGCCAAAACCAAGTCGGCTAGGACTTTTCTTTTGGTGGGCGTCGGAGGGTCCAGATGCCATGTGATGTGCTCTGGCTTTCTTGATGGTTGAAGACAATATTTATTGTCAATACTAACTTTACTCCCTTCCTCCTTTCTGGAGTATATCAATCACTGATATTAAATAAAATATAAACTATTTTTACGAAAAAATAAAATATTAAATAGTTATATTTTAAAACTTTAACATATATATTCACATAAAATTTAAGCATAAGTTAGCAAAAAGAAATAATGAGGAAGGACTTAAAATAATAAAGATAGAAGAAAGCAAGACAAAAAAAGAGTGACAAGATAAAGTAAATAATGAAAAATACTATTTTAGTTTGTTAGTTTTTCAAAATTTTAAAAATATTTTTTATGTTGTTTTATCTGAATAATATTTTCTGTTTTATTATTATAAACCTAATGCCCTATTGTGAAAGGTTATTTGTAGAAAAAAGAAAAAATAAAAATAAATAATAACCTTTAAAAAATGAAAAGGAAAAGTGTGAGTGTAGGTGCGGTTGGACAAATTTTGGAGAAATGAAATAGGGAGAAATGAAATAGTGCACCAGCAGTGGTGTTTTCAAAAAAAATTGAAAAGGGAAAGATAAAATTAAATAAAAAAAATTTGCAAAAAGAAACGTAGAAAAATAATATGGAAATCGAAAGAAAAAAATAATTGGAAAGAGAAAAAAAAATTAAAAGAAAGAAGAGTATGAAGGATGAAGTAGCAAAGAAAAATAAGAAAAAATAAAAAAATCCTTCACAAAAACAAAAAAACCCTTGAAATCTTGAGTCGATGTTTTCTGATGGTTCGCGGAATAATCTGTAAACATTCAAAACTCTAGGACCACTATTTTGTAGATTTTTAAAAACACAAATATCTTGTGGTTTCTTACTTAACCAAACATAGAACTAGAAGAGTAACTTCTACAAAATTATGAATGATACAGAGTTTTTGAACTGTGAGAAAGTTGAAGAGTTATTTTCAAATCTAACCAAATACAAGATTTTTAAACTTTAACTTTTCAAATTACTTGTATTTTTAAAATCTATTTAAGAGATCAATTTTATAGTTGAAGACAGACGTCAAAACTCCGTTTGTTTAAATTCTTAACTTTGTTTTGCAAAATTAAGGTTCTAATATGATTGACTTAGTTATCAACCATTACAGAGTGTATGACAAAATCATTTAATGTAAGCAATGAAAAGTTCATCAGTCTCGTTCTTGGCCCACATTAAAGCAGTAAATGATTAGAAATAAAAAAAGTTAATTACTTTTTTTTTTTGTTTATAGATATTATTACAAGTAATGTTTTTGTTCTTTACCGAAATTTTTTTTTAAAAAATAGAAACGTTAACTAAGTCTAATTACTTTAAATAACTTAGTAATCATATGCTATTTTATCTGCAAGGAAAAAAAATATTTTCTCTAAATTAAAGTATATTTTTAAAATTATTTACTGGTGTTGAATGAGAAAAATTTATTCAAAAAATAATTCTTTTTTAATTCTATTTTCCTGTGTCCCACCATGCCCCATCTTAAGAGAAATGGAAAGTTACAATTACCTTACTGAAGTTTACCCTAATCTACAGTTTGCCTTTTTTATTTTTGAAAACTTACACTTTACCCCTAGTTCTTTTATACTGCCTGATAATAACTTTTGAAACTGTAATTTAGGACCACTTGAATAAACTCGTTAGTATCATGTTTAGGGGCGGTAAGACAAACACCGCTAGTACCATGTTTAGGGCTAATAAGCTCACTAGCAATGTGATGAGATTTAAAGCAACCGTCAGTGGCATGTTAGGGCCATAATAAATTACTATAGCTGGTAGATAAAGGATGAGGAGCATAAATGCTAAATGACAAACTTAGAAAGAATTTATGGGAGAGGAGATGAACATATATCATAAATACAGTTAAAAATATATCATTGATTGTCATGTCATTATGGAACACTAAGCTAAGATAACAAAATAAAATAAATAGAATGCATTAGAATCGTGGCACTCAACTAAAAAGGGCTACATAAAATGAGCTACGGTCATGCATCAATTGGTTGTTACATATGATTGATGTTTGTCATACACAACATTGCATTAATTAAAAGATTTGACGAGTAAGATAAAACACGAGGCATGCAAGGTTGGTGATGAACCATATCTACATAACCTAACAAGCCGTAAATTTAGATGAGAGGTTCGGAACGGACGATCTGAACCCAAGAGGCATGTTAGAGGGGCGACGGACTATCCTTAATCATGACCTGATATGGACACGGAGTATGGAGATATGATTTGTGTGTTGTGAAACCATAGCTAGCGAAAGAATGCCTATGGCTAGTATTACGAGAGGCTATACCTCGGTGTAGGTATCCCGAGATGCTCTAGCTTGGTGACATCCCTAGTGGCACTGTCTAAGAGTTATACCGAGAGTGGGTGATGTACACATTCACCACCCTAGGTTCGTCCGACGGTATTTAAATATTGGATTAAATGATTGATCAATAATATATGATTTAATTTGTAAAAGGAATAATGCATATTCATGGTAGTTCAAGCATGCTAGTAGGACTTTGATATTGTTGTTATGATGTTGTATGAAATTGTTCTTTAATTAAATTGATATAACTTAAAGTTTATTATTCATTGTTATTTGTTCCGAGAATATCAGGACCCACGTTATGGGCATGATACTTCCCCCTTACTGAGCAAGTTATGCTCACCCGTTATTCTAACATGTTTTCTTAGATGAATACTATAAGGAGACAGAGTATACTGAACCATATAATGAGGTTCAAGATATGGAGCAAACTGAGTGAGGGTACGCTGTAACCCTTCGAAAGTAAAACTGGTTAGGACTGGGTTTCAACTTTGTGTTATTTGATTTCTAAAGAGACATATGGTTTGTTTAAATTTATACATTATTCGTATATTAGTTTTCCTGAGATTGTTACTTAATTACTCTGATTTCATTTAATACTCTTATTATTTGGAAAATAGATTAAAAGAAAATGTTTTATCTTATATTTCTTAAATCATTTTTAATTAATAGCTCTGGGCAATTTCGATATTTTCCTAAATTAAGATTTATAAAATTAGGAGCATTACAAGCTGCTTTATCTTTTCTTAATAGGGCTTATATGCTCAAACAGATCAATCATACTTTCATTACCCTAATCCCTAAGTCCTCCAACACCGGTACTATTGATGATTTTAGGCCTATTAGTTTATGCAACACATTTTACAAGGTTATTATGAAGGCAATGGTTAACCGTCTGAAACCAATTTTGCATATTTTAGTTTCTCTTTATCAAACTGTCTTTGTTCTGAGAAGAAATATTTAGGATAATATTATTATTGCCGTGAAATTATACATGCGGTCTTTTGTTCACCCTAAAATACAATGTGTCTCAATTGTTTCATATTCGATCCTAGTTAATGGATATACTGCAGATTGGTTTTCTCCTTTAATTAGACTTCGCCAAGGTGATCCACCTTCCCCGTATTTGTTCATTGTTGACACCCAATTTCGTCCGGCCATTAAAATAATTTTAAAAAAAAGTAAATAAAAAAATTAATTAAAAAAATGTATTATTATTATTATTGTTATTATTATTACTAAAATTTTTTTAATTAGTTTAAAATATATTTTTTTGTTTTGTTTTGTGAAGATTTGATATATGTGTGTATATGTGTATGTTTGAAAGAAAAAAAAAAAGAAAACTCCATAAAAATGACAAAATTAAAAAGTTTGAGATAAAAATAACAAAATTGAGAAGTTTCAGGCAAAATTGACAAATGCTGAAAGTTCCAGGAGCATTTGGTAGTTTGTCACATAAAATTTTGAGCCTGCCGACGTTTCTGGCCCAAGTTGACAGAAAACGACAAAATTGTCAAAATCAGAAGCTTCAGGAACTTATCCAGAGACTGACAGACGTAAAGGACTAAAATTGTCATTTTACCAATTTAAGAGATAAGTTTGAAATTTTTTATTAATTTATCCATCAACAGTTCAGCTAAACTTCCTCTATAAATAGCCCCCCAAATTTTGTGTTGAACACAGAAAAAAATAGAGAAAAAAAAGTTCAGAGCTCCGTTTTAAAAAGAGAAAATAGAAGCCTTAGTCCCTAGCCTATCCTCCCTCTGCCAAAAAATCCCAAAATTATTTTTTTTTTTTTTCACGTTTCGACTACCTTCTTCCTCCGTTTTCTCTTTCTTTCTTTTGCTGTCGCCGTCCTATCCCGCTGCCGTCGCCCTGCCGCCGCCGTCCCGCCGTCGCCCCGTCGTCCCGCCCCACCGACGCCACCGTCGCCCTGCTGTCGCCTCGCCGTCGCCCCGCCGTCCCGCCCTACCAACGCCGCCGTCGCCTCGCCGCCCCGCCGCGCCGCCTCACCGCCTCGCCGCCCCACCGCGCCGCCAGCTGCCCCTGCCTTCCCCCCCTTCGCGCGCGCCTTCGCGTCTCTGTTCTTCAGATTCAAAAACTTGTTTTGAAAGGTGAAACCTTGATTCCATACTTCATCTTTTCAATTTCTTTCAATTTGGTCACTAACCTTTTTATTTTGTCTTTACAGAAAATTAATTAATTAACTCTTTTATTTTTTTTACTTGTTTATTTATTTGTTTATTATTGTTATTATTACTAACCTTTTTTTCTTTTTTTTGTTGTTATTAACAACTAACAACTAACTTGCTAATTTTTACTAACCTTTATTATTATTGTTGTTAATAATTAATTAAATTGTCTAACTTTTATTATTGTTGTTAATTAATTAATTTAATTAACTTGGTTAATTAACAATTAATTAATTTGGCTAACTTTTATTATTGTTGTTAATTAATTAATTTAATTAACTTGGTTAATTAACAATTAATTAATTTGGCTAACTTTTATTATTGTTAACAATTAATTAACTTGACTAACTTTTTATTATTGTTGTTAATTAATTAATTTAATTAATTTGGTTAATTAACAATTAATTAATTTGGCTAACTTTTATTATTGTTATTAATTAATTAACTTGGCTAACTTTTTATTATTGTTGTTAATTAATTAACTTGACTAACTTTTTATTATTGTTGTTAACAATTAATTAAACTTGGCTAATTTCTATTATTGTTGTTAATTAATTTAATCAACTTTGCTAACCTTTATTATTATTTATTTTTAAAGTGGATGGCCAAAAAGCCCCACTTTATTTTATTTAATTCACCTTTACCCTTTACTAATAAATAAATAAATGAAAATTAAAAGAAGGTTATTTTGTAATTAATTATTAAGGCTAATAAAAAATCATTTTTAAAAGCCAATTATTTTTATTTTTTTATTATTTCTTTAAAAATAACAAAGTTGACTTTTTATTCCTTTTTTTTAAAATTAATAAATAGAAATAATTAAATACTTCTAAAATATACAAATCAATTCTTTTTAAACATATCTTTAAAATTAAAAATTCAAGAAAAATCCAATAAAATTATAATTAAAATTTAACAAAAATTAAAAATCCATGACCAAATGATCCGCCAGGATCTATGGCTTGGAAATATTTTTAAATAAAGTATATAAATAAACTTTTCTTTATTAAAAATAAAATTTTGGGACTAATATATTAATTATTTATTAAAATAATAAAATATAAATTTTTAGTTTTCTTTATTAATAAAAAAGAATAAAAAGAGTAAAATTTTTGGGTTAATATTTTTCAGTAATATTTTACTTATTTTTATAATATAACTTTTTAGTTTTCTTTATTAATAAAAAGAACAAAAAAAAGGTAAAATTTTTGGGTTAATATTTTATTCAGTAACATTTTACTTATTTCTTTTAAAATAATAAAATATGACTTTTTTAGTAATAAAAATAATGATAAAAGTAAAATTTTTGGGCTAATATTTTGTTCAGTAATATTTTGCTTATTTCTTTTAAAATAATGAAAAGATATAACTTTTTGTTTCCTTTATAAAAATCTTAGCAAATGATTTCAAAAATAGAATAAATTCAAAAGGATTAAATTATCTCTTAAATATCTTAGACTTATTAATTAAAATTATTTATAAAAAAAAAAAGAACATAAAAATGAAATATAAATATCAAAACTTTCCTTTATTTTTTTTAAAATATACATATAAATTTTATTTTTTTTAAGATCCTTGTTAAATAATCACTTCTTTTTAGTTAATTTTTTTTTTATCAAAAACAAAACATATAAATATCAAAAATTTTCCTTTATGTTTAAAATATACATAAAATTTTTTTAGTTTCTTTCCTTGAATAATCATTTTTTGCTTAATTCATTCAAAACAAAATTAAGACTTTTGTTCTATTTTTGAAAAATACATATGAATTTTGCCTTCATCATTGAATAAATAAAATTTTAATTAAATAAAAAAACATAAAATAAATCTAAGCCATGTTGTTAAGTCTAAAAATTTTTTAGTTCATGGTATATTGGCTGGAAACTGTCTCGTGCCCGCTTTTGAGCTGCTTCACCTGGTGAAGAGGGTCTGGCTGAGTAACAACGCCCCGTATCATGATCAAAACTTTTTTGAATTAACTTCTTATTAAAAAATTTAATTGCTTTTTAAGTAATTCTTTAAATAATAAATATCCTTCATTAAACAAGAAAAATTAATAAAAAAAAGGAGAAAAAAAGAAAAGAAAGATAAGAAAAAGAAAAGAAAGGAAAGAAAGGAAAGATAAAATCAAGAAAAAAAAAAAGAAAGGAAAGATAAGAAAAAAGAAAAGAAAGGAAAGAAAAAAAAAAGAAAATAAATAAAATTTTTAGATTATTAATAAATCTAAAAATTTCATAAACAAAAAGAATTACGAATTAGTAATTAAACTAACAATTAATTCTATAATAAGTAAGAATGTAATAATTAATTATAAAAAAATTAATTTCCATATCCGGATGATCCGGCAGGATCTATGGTTTGGAAAACTTTTTTTTACTAAATAAATTAAATAAATACAAAGATAAAAATCCATATTTACAATATAGATTAAATTATTTAAAAGTTCACCAAATTCCGTGTCCAAATGACTCGGCAGAGTCCATGGTTCGGAATCAAAATCTTCCGTGTCCAAATGACTCGGCAGAGTCCATGGTTCGGAAGTATAAAATTTCATACAAATTAATTAATTTAAAAAAAAATCCACATTTCGACTAATCCAGTTAAAATTTCTAATTTTGAAAATTAACTGAAAATTTTTTAAAAAAAGCAAAGCAAAACAAAATTAAAATCAACTAAGGTGCCAATTTTTGGGCGTTTTAACAAAGTTGTTTTAACGTAACCGTACTCCCGATCCCCGAACTCTCGCAGACCATATTTTAGGTATCCAATCGACCTAAGAAAAACAGATTGGTGGCGACTCCCGAAAACGGCCCAATCAGTTGCCACATTCATTCTTTATGCAAAGGCTTTTTCTAGCAGACTTCAAAAGCTCCAATCTTTAGGCACTATTAAAGGTCTTTGTGCTAGCAGGTATGGTCTCGAGATTAATCACCTTTTCTTTGTGGATGACTGTCATGTTTGTCTCTAGCCAACTCTTGAGGCTGTCCAAGGTCTCTATCAAATTTTTCGTGATTTTGAGATTGCGGCAAGGTAACATATCAATTATCAAAAGTCTGAATGGTCTTTCAATCGTAATGTCTTGGACTCTGTCCAAACTGATATTCTTTAGGTCCTACCTTTTCCGGTCAATGATGGAATTCCCACCTAATTAGGCCTTCCTTTTGCTAAGAACTTATCTCATCATTCTTTCTTTTAGTTTTTAGTAGATATGGTCCATAAACATTTAGTGTACTATGAATGGATCTTATGCATTCTATCCTTTCATCAATACCAATTTATGTCATGTCCTTATTGAAAATTCCAGTTACATTGGCTGATGATTTGTCCAAGCAATTTATTTGATTTTGGTGATCCAAATCTCAAGAAAAGGATAGCCTCTATCTACGACATCATGTCCTTCTTCAACTCCTAAAAAGCCTTGGAGGCCTTGGAATCAAAGACATCCATATCTTCAATCAAATTTTTCTTGCAAAGACTTTTTTTCATATCCTTACGGGAGATAATAAGACTATAGTCTATCAGGTCCTTTCTACAAAGTATTGCAATAATCATTCTATTTGGACAGCTCCCCCCCAGGTAATAGATCTCCCTTTTGGTATGGCTTTCTTCAAAACCATGCCCAATGGTTTATGAGCAAAGGCATTAATATTCAAGTGTCGGAGGACCCTTGAATTCCATAAATCTTACCTACTTTTTTGAAATCTATTGTAGGGTCTATTCTACAGGATCCCAACTTGTGGGTAACTGACCTCCTACACTCTAATTATCTATATTGGGATATTTCTCGTCTCCAGTATCTATTTCCCCCACATGTCATCTAGCTAATTTTTAATATTAAGCTTCATTCAACCCGCACCTTTTATGGTAATTTGATTTGGCATGGAAGCTCCTTGGGTGATTTCTTTGTTAAACAAACATATAATTTAGAGCTTAGAAACAAATTGGCTTATCTTTTAAATTTGTTAGGTTCATCCATCCAAGGTGCTTCGCATCTTGATTTCTTGCCATAGGAAGATCTTGAACTTCTTAGGAATATTAGAAGTCTATAATGATTTCTTGGTTGCCATAAAATCATTATAGACTTCTAATATTCCTAGGAAGTTCAAGATCTTCTTATGGAAGTGTCTCTTACATGTCTTGCCTACAGTGGCCACATTAGCAAATCAAGCGGGGTTGATTACTCTAACATGGTCACAATGTCAAGCCTTCACATAAACAATGTTTTATTTGTTTTATGAATATTCTGGACCTCGAGAGCTATGAGATAATTTTTGTTCTCCTCCTATGTTGGCATCATTTTCCTCTTCTGAAAGTTGGATTGTTACCCTTCTAAGTCAGAAGTAGCATTTTTCGGCTAACTGGTTCAGATTCCAAGTTGTTACCCTCTGGACAATTTGGATTAGGAGTAACGGGTTTGTGTTCCATTAAGCAACATTTCATGTTCCGTCTTTGATTACACAGTGGGATGATCTTATTGCTCAGCTTTCTTTATCTAAGGATTTTCACCAAAAGTTATTGTTGGACATATATAATCCCCCATCGACACTGTGTGGTACATGGGGCAATAACCAGTACTTGCCGCTTGATTACCGTCCAACTATCATAGTCACGAATAGGGTGTGGTGTAGTTCGACTAGCTTGGGTACTGCAGCCTGGGTTGGCAAGGCATTAATGCCCCCTTGCTTCGTTAAGGCATTTTCCTTCATCATTGCCTGTCAATGTTAAAAGCTGAACTTTGGGTCATTCATGGTACTTTGTTGATGGTAGCTGATCATCGCATTGAGTTCCTCACTTTACTCATGGATTGCTCGCAGGTTTTGCAAATTTTATCAGGTGGGCAACAATCTGATCTATCACTTCGATAGATGGTTAATCAAATATTGCATCTTCTACAATCCTTCAAGCACTGCTCAGTGATTATTGTGCCCAGGTAATTAGTCCCTACTATGCACCAACTTGCTGCTTCTTTTCTCCTTTAGTTATTTCCCTTTTTGCATTTCTGATTATCAAAAAGAAAAGAAAAGATGATGCTTAACAGCTTGAGACAATTTTCACTTTTCCATGAACATATAGAATGACTAGTAAGTCTTTGTAGATTTTAACAAATGCTTTTTTAGTTTTTATATATAATGATTATTATCTCAGAATTGTATAAAAAACCTCTATAGTTTAAGAACCTAAAAAGTATTCTTATTTTTTTTTGTTTTGGTAAAAAGTAAAAAAAAAAATTGTTAAATTTTCTGATTATAGACTAGTTAAGAAAAAATTCATATGAATTTAATTATTTTTTAAAATATTATTCAAGTGATTGTTAGAATTTTAAGTGACATAGGTTACATATTAAAAAAAATTATGTTTTTGAGAAACGGGAATGAACACCCTAAATTCACAATTTATTAAGGATATTGTCATCCTTAAGTTAGAAAAAAATTATACTTTGGCCTCAAAATTGAAATATATACATTTTTCTCTTATTTTCCTAACAGTAATTGTCAAGTGTTAGTTAATAAAAAAAAATAAGAATACAATTTTCCCAAATAGAGAAAACAATGAACTTTAAGAGCCAATTTATTTTACCTTAAGTCAATTTAATCTAAAATGACTTATATTTATTTTTTATATCTTTTTTACCATGAACCAATTTCATTTAAAATTCAATATTATGTAGCTGCAATAATCCATTTTAAAGTAAATTTATATAGATGCAATAATCCAATTTATTTTAACTTAAGTCAATTGACTTATTTGTACTTATATATTTTTTTTTCTTGAAACCAATTTCATTTGAAATTCAATATTATATATGCAATAATTCACTTGAAAGTAAATTTTTATGATGTTGTTAAATTTTTGTGAAATTTTCTTTTTTAATGAATAAAACTAGAAAATTTCATAAAAATTTAGTAAGATTACAAAAATTGAATTTTCAATGGATTATTGTAGCTACATAATATTGGCTTTTAATTAAAATTAATTTCGGATAAAAAAGATGTAAGAATAAAAATAAGTTATTTTGAAATCAATTTACTTAAGTTAAAATGAAGTGAGCAGTTATTTTGGATTAAGTTAACTTAAGGTAAAATGAATTGACTTTAAATAAACTTAATTCTAAACTATCTAACAATTGTATATTAGTATGTAATAATAGATACTTTTGTAAAGAAAAAAAATTCATTCAATAATATTTACCATTCCCAAAAATACACATTTTAAAATTTCCTTCTTCGTTGTTGAATAGTGAGAAATTTTCTTTTAGAATTATTTCTTATGATTTTCTTTAGTTTGATAGAAGGAAAGCATGTATCAAGGATAAATGATGCTCATGATTCTTATTTTTCAAAATCGTATTCCAGTGTACTGGAAACAGCACATCTTATTTCAAAGAAAGGATTGCAAGATATTCGATGGTATAATAAACAATCATAATTAGACAAATTATCTCAGAATGCACAAATCTAAATGAATTCATTTCAGAATTAGAAAGCATATATTAGAATTAAATAAACTATATATTAGGATTAGAGTAAAAATGTATTTTAGAAGTAGACAAGTTGTAGTGTATGAGTGTCAAGTCAATGGCCTCAAAATCAAACGAATAATACATTTCACAAATAGATTAGCATATATTAGAATTAGAAAAATATGTCTCAGGATTAAAGAAATAATCAATAAATTTCATAATTAGACAAATATAAATAAAAATTGGACAAATATATCTTACAAAAATGAATATATTTTAAGTCTAGACAAATTATTATAAATGGCTGACAAGTTAACAATGTTAAAGAGGGTGGAGATGTAGTGAGTGTATGTGAGAATTTCCAGATATTTTCTTCACACAATTAGAGAACGAGTAAAAAAGTAGCACGAGTCCTAAACCTTTAGTTGAAAATTAATCCTCGTTATTAATATTATTGCATATTGGTTCTAACCTTTAGAATTCATTGCATATTTGTCATTGACCCTAAGTAAGACTAAATTGGCACAAAAACATAATTCGTGTAGAGAAAATAGCTGATAATTTAAGAGACCCGTTAACAATCAAAAAATTATGGAACGTATAGAGTTAATGTGAAGATAATTATCAAATAGTTTAAATTATAATTTAAAAAATTAACACTAGATGGATACTATTTTTTGATAAATTTAAAATTTTCAATAATTTTTTCATAGTTAATAAATTCATTTATATTATCAATTTTTCTTTCTACAAATTAATTTCTGTGTAACGGGAATTAAAGGTTTTCATTTTAACCATTATATAACTATAAGTCAACAACAAGCAAACAACTGGGCAAGTTGAGTTTACAAAGTTACTATCATATACAATTACTAGAAAAAAACACATAAACTTAAAGAGTTTTTAATATTGCCTTTTAGTGGGGAGAAAGTGTAAGTTCTGAAATTATAAGAGAAAAATGTAAAAATATACGAAATATGAAGAATGAATGTAATTTACTCGAAAGCTTCTCGAGGAAAGGCATTTACGTTTCGACCAAAAGAAAAGTTGATGCTTTAGGCATTTTCCCTTTTCATTTAATGGGCAGAATGATTAAAGTCAATTTAGCTGGAAGTTTTTAAAATGTATTGAAAGTATTTATTTCTACTAATTACTTATTTAAATTGTTTACAAATTAAAATCTTACACTTCAATAAAATAAAAAATTAATTTTTCTTTTTTAAAATGCAAGTATTTTTTTATTAACTTTTCTTATATGTCAGACTGGCTAAGACAAAGCTCACACGAAATTAACTATTTTTTAAAAAAATTATTTAATTAGCTCTGAATAAATTCTACCCAAAAAATAATGAAAATTATAATTTTTTAATAAATTTTCAAATAAACTCGCCCTGTGTTTGTAACTTATCAAGGACTACACTTAACCCTAAGTTTGGTCCAAATTATACTCTGCCCTTGTAACTTTGGAATAATGCTTTTCTCTAATTTTTTTAACACTAATAGTCAACTTTTAGTCACAAAGAAAGAACAATAATACACTTTTCCCTCATAGACAAAAAAATAGAAACGTTAACTAAGTCTAAACTTTAAATAACCTAGTAATCATATGCTATTTTACCTGCATGGAAAAAATATTTTCTCTAAACAATTTAAATTATATTTTTGAAATTCTTTGTCAGTGTCGAATGAGAAAAATGCATTCAAAAAATAATTATTTTTAATTCTATTCCTTAGTGTTCCGCCCATCTTAAAAGAAAAGCTACCAGAAAGGAATTGAATAGAACAAAAATCACTTAAAGAAGGAGAAAACATAAAAAGAACTGTGAAAATAATATAGTACTATATGTCTGCTAATAAACAATCTTGACCAATCAGAGCCTTCCAACACACGATAAAAGTTAAGCTGAGAAATCCTTCATGTGCCCACAAATCTTCTAAAGCAAAAGCCTATAATGAGCTTTGACGTATAACTTCGTACGTGAAACGATTTGATCAATCTATAAATTTATATAAAGGTTTTAGGCTAAGGGAATATTTTAAGAGAAATTATTATATATGACGATTAGTGTTTATTTTTATCTATAGTGATTATTTTTTTCAACTACTCTACACTCTATAAAGTTTAAAAATCACTTTTCAAATATTTTTTTTTCAAAAAACTTTAGTAGTTTTTACTTTTTTTAAGTTAGCAACAAAAAAGATTCATAATAATTTGTTACTTTTCCAAAAAAATATGACATTTAATTGAATCTTAGATAAATATATTATTATATGTATATAACATTGATTGAGAAAAATAAAATTACTTATAAGTGACCTTTTTAGTCAAGGGATCCTATGATGAATACTAGTGAATGGTGTAGTTGATGAGTCAAGATTGGTCCATGACATTCCTTTACGGTGTGGCAAGAGTGTCATCGTAAAATTATAATTATAATTAAATTCTAAAAGAGGTGAGATTTTCACCGTTTATCTGCAGTGAGATCATGAACAGTGCCAACACCTTTTTTTCTTTTTTGGCTTTTGTCTCTTTTTGTTTGCTTTTTTTTTGTATGTGACTTGCTCTATTTTTAGTTTGATCATCTTTTTGTAAGGTGCTTACTTTTCTGAGGGCCTATGTTTTAGTTTTCTCGGTTTGAATGTGTTTCATTACATTAAAACGCGGGTTCAATCCTTAACTTTCTAATCTTTCACATTTTAGGTTTTGAGTTACGTCTATGTTACATTTTGACCCCCAAATTTTATAACTATTTAACTTGAGCTACTATTTGCTCTCGTGGTCGCCAAGTTTTTTTTTGCTATTGTTTTATGTACTATATTCTAAAGTAAGACATTGGAGACCACAATTTATTTATTTTTTAGTTAAACCATTTTTATCTTTACTAAGCCAATTGTTAAATCCTTAATATCTAAAGTTTTTTTTTTTGTCTTGATCCAAACTCTTTTTTTATTGATTTTCTTTATTATTGGTTTCTAAAATGAAACTTTAATCATTACAATTTGCTTACTTTTGGCTTGGTTTGGTTGATTCACCTTTAGTCCATTTTTATATTTTCTTTTCTTTTTAACTTAATTAAGTTAATGGTTAGACTATTAATTGATTAACATTTATTAAACATACTTTTGTATTTCCATCATTCTTTTTTTATTACTGATGATTAAGTTTCTTAGCATCAATTATTTACTTTATGCTCTATTGTAACACCCCCATACCCCACATGAGTGAATTGTAGGAAGTCTTATGTAGATATATAGGCTCCAGTTTTAGAACATAAGCACCTAACGCTTATCTTTTTCATAAAGGATAGCCCATGTGGTATGGGCAGGTGTTCCGTTAACTGATTCTGGACTTGGGCCATTACAAATGGTATCAGAGCCAGGTTTGGTTCAAAGTATATGGTTGAGTCCGCTGGTATGGGACAAGGGAACTTTCTTATACTGAGAGTTCATTCCTAAGTACATAGCGCTTATCCTTTTCCAAACGATAGCCCATGTGGTGGGTGTGCACATGTAATGACTCAAGTCTAAAACCGGTCAACGAAACACCTGCCCACATCACATGAGCTATCATTTATAAAAGGATAAGTGCTTGGTGTTTATGAATCTGGAATTGGAGCCTATATATCCACATAAGGCTTCCCACAATTCACCCATTTGGGATATGGGGGTGTTACAAACTCCCCACCTTATGTACCAAACGTCCCTGTTGGGGTCAATTGGATTACTTGGTTCCCCGGACCAAGTAACCTCTCTAATCGAATTACTTAGCCTCTAGCCAAGTAGCCTCTAGAATCCAAGATCAGTCTTGATAGGCGATGCATGTGCATACCTACTATGCCACGCCATTGTGGTCCCGGGTCGGCTTTGATACCATCTGTAATGACTCAAGTTCAGAACCGGTCAACAGAATACCTACCTATCCCACATGGGCTATCTTTTGGAAAAGGATAAGTGCTAGGTGCTTATGTTCTAGAACTGGAGCCTATATATCCACATAAGGCTTCCCACAATTCAACCATGTGGGATGTTGGGGTGTTACAACACATGCATCATTTATCGGAACTGATCCTGGATTTGAGAGACTACTTAGCCAAGGGCTAAGTAGTCCGATTAGAGAGGTCCCGAACTAAGTGATCCGACTGACCCTAACGAAGACATTGGGTACATAAGGGAGGAGTTTGTAACACCCTCATATCCCACATGGGTGAAATGTGGGAAGCCTTATGTGGATATATAGGCTCAAGTTCTTGAGCACAAGCACCTAGCACTTATCCTTTTCATAAAGGATAGCCCATGTGGTATGGGCAGGTATTCCGTTAACCAGTTCTGGACTTGGGTCTTACATCTATGGTTTAATAAAATTATTTAATCGGTGATCAATAGCCCTTCTCTAGGTTCTTTATCTCCTAGTAGCCAGTTTCTCAGATGTTGCCTTACTCCCCTTAGTACGAAAGTGCAAGTTGTATTTTAGTTCTCTTACATTGATGTAATTTCGGTTGGTTGGTTGCATGGTTGTAATGATGTGATATATGATCTATATTTGGCGTTAGTATCATATTATGATCGTTTGTATTAAGAATTAAATTAAAAGTATGTTAGGAACGCTTGAATAAACCCACTAGTACCATGTTTAGAGCCGGTAAGATAAACACTGCTGGCACCATGTTTAGGGTCGACAAGCTCGCTAGCAGCATGGTGAGGTCGAAAGCAATCGTCAGTGGCATGCTAGGGTCGTAATAAATTACTATAAGCCGATAGACAAAAAATTAGGCGTGTAAAAACTAAATGACTAGTTTGGAAAGAATTCACGATAAATGTACTTAAAAAGATATCATTGGTTGTCATGTTATCATGCAAAACTAAATCAAGATAACAAGACAAAAGAAAATAGGATGGACTAGCATCATGACACATTGCTAAAAAGGTTTTAAAAATAAAATGAGTTACGGTCATGCATTGTTTGGTAGTCACATATGATTGATGTTTGTCATACATGATATTGCATTAAGTAAAAGATTTGAGGAGAAAGATAAAACACGGGGCACGCAAGGTTGGCGGCGGACTATACCTGTATGACCTAACAAGCTGTGAATTTAGGAGAGATGTTTGGAACAGATGATTTGCACGTGAGAAGCATGTTATGGTGGTGACGGACCATCCCTAGTCATGACCCAATATTGATATGGAGTTTGGAGATGTAATTTGTGTGCTGGTGGGGGTCCATGCTTATGGCTGGCATCACGAGAGACTCTACCTCGGCGTAGGTATCCCGATAGGCTATGACTTGATGGTATCCTTAGTGGCATTGTGTAAGATTTATCCCAAGAGTGAGTGATGTACACACTCATCACCCTAGGTTCGTTTGACGGCATTCAAGTATTGGATTAAATGATTGACCAATAATATATGATTTAATCGGTAAAAGGAATTATGCATATGCATATTAGTTCAACCTTGCTAATAGGACTTTAATGTTATTGCTATGATGTTGCATGAAATTATTCTTTAATTAAATTGCTATAACTTAGAGTTTATTATTTATTTGTTGTTTGTTGAGAGAATATTAAGACACACATGATTACCCTGATACTTTTCCCTTACTGAGCAAGTGGTGCTCACCCTTCCTTGTAATATGTTTTTTTTTTGTTAGTACTATGAGAATATGAAGTACACTGAACCATCTAATAAGGTTCAGGATCTGGAGTAAATTGAGTGAAGGTACATTGTAGCTCTTCAAAAATAAAATTGGTTGGGACAGGATTTCTATTTTGTGTTATTTCATTTCTAAAAGAAACATATAAGTTGTTTAAATTGACACATTATTCATATGTTAGTTTTCCTGGGATTGTCACTTAATTACTTTGATTTCGTTTAATACTCTTATTATTTGGAAAATAGATTAAAAGAAAATATTTTAGCTCATATTTCTTAAATTATTTTTAATTAATTGCTTAATAACTCCAGGAAATTAAAAATATTTTTCAAAATTAAGATTTATAAAATTGAGGGTATTACAATTTACTAAAATTTAATGGTAAAATAACTTATTTTTATTTTTTTGGGATCTTCCATCCTAACTAATATCATTTGAAAACAAATTATATATATGTATAATAATTTATAGAATAAAATTTTTATAGTAATTGATATGAATTTATTAATTATTTAACCTAAAAAATAATTAAAATTCAATTACACTATAAAATGTTATTCAATGGATTATTATATATATAGTATTAATTTTAGATAATATTGATTTTAAACAAAAAATTTATATAAATAAAGTGTATATAATTATTACAAATTAATCTATTATTTTAAATATTAAAGGTATATTAAAAATTTTATTGATTAAATAAATAATATTTAGTAATATATTTCAAAATTAAAATTTTTTAATAAATTTATTAAAAAAACACAATAGCAATAAAAAAGAAAAGAAAGAATAAAATAAAATACACACCATAGATATAAAAAAGCACAACTTAATGTTAAATATACCTTTAGTTTTTATGTCAAATAAAATATATAGTATTATATTTTATCCAAGTTAAAAAAAATTGCGAATATAAAGAATAGAGTAAATTTTGTAGATAACTTATAACCTTTAATTTATGTTTCCATTTGATTTTTAACCTATCAGTATTCTCTTTTGATCCTAAATTTTTTAAAATATTCCATATTAATTAGTCTCCAATTGGATAAAATCTATCAACTCAGAGTAATTGTTTATATGTAACATTAATTTTTTCAACTTATTTTAAAATATCTAATAATTTTGAAATTTTAACTGGAAAATGATTCTTTTACAGTTAAATAAACTTTTACATTGTGAAAAGATATGGAATGTCTTTTTTACCCTTCTGTTATAAGATATTTGGTTAAATTTAACAAATATGCTGTGTATTTTTTATACATTGAAAACTTAAGTAATGAACCTTAAATGTTACGAAGAACTTGTGATGGATAGAGTATAATAATAGTAATACTTAAAAATTACAAAATTTCATCAGTAGTTATTTATAAATTAAAAAAAATAATAACAATTTACTAAATTTTTAATTCTATTTACAAAAATAAAATAAAATTTTTAGCAAGAGTCTTTTTACAATAGGACGCCTCTTAGGAATTTAAATTCCTGACTTCATCAATATCAATTGAGGTCTCATACTGTCAAGCGAGATTAGAGTTATGCAATTAACTTTATGCAATTAACTTGGCCTACTTATTAGAAAGTTATAGGAATTCATAAATGCTCTAACTTGAAGTTTTGGGATTTAAATAATACATTTGGAAAAAAAATAGATGATTATTTGAAGTTGATTAATCTAAAATAATTTATTTTTATTTTTACAGGATTTTTTGTCTAAAAAAAATATCATTTGAAAACTAATTCTATATATGTATAGCAATTTATTGAATAACATTTTTATAGTAATTGTTATGAAATTTTTAATTATTCAACCTAAAAAATAATTAAAATTCAATTTCACTATAAAAATGTTATTCAATGGACTGTTATATATATAGTATTACTTTTAGATAATATTGGTTTCAAACAAAAAAGCCAGGAAAACATATTTGGATTAATCTAACTTAGTACTAAATTAATTAGATCTTTCTCTTAATGGTTAGGTTCAAGTTTTTTTGGGTTGATGCTTTATACTTGGATTTTCTTCTTATAAGTTAGTTTTATATGTTAAGAATCATTTGACATGTATTAAGAATGTAGTTAAGGCTTTTCTTGCTTAGTTATAAATATTTTGCAGCCTAACACTACTATCTATGTAAAAAAGAATAAATAAATTCATATGACATATTGAAAAGTATAAAGCTTTTATTGTTTGAAACTACTAATTTTCCCACAAAGAGAGTAAAAAATTAAGGTCTTTATTTTATGTGCATGTTAATTGTTTATTAGTTATAATAATTTTAATTTTATTATAAACATTATATTTGATGCAATGTAGTGTTTTTTATCAATATTAAAAAAAGTATGAAATTGAAAGATTTTTTTTTTACTTTTATACCCTTAAATTATTTGGTATTTTTGTAAATGAGGCCCAAATTAATTTGGTGTTGGATATTTATTAGAGGTATAATTAGCACTAGGAATCTAAAAGGGAAAGATAGAAAAAAAAGAAGTCCCATGTGTACTTTCTAAAGAACAAAAAAAGAAAACCTGTATGGTGATTTTGTAATGCCCCCAATTTTATGAACCTTAATTTTAAAAGATATCTTAAATTCCCAAAATTATAAAGTATTTAATTAAAAATAATTTAAGAAATATGAGGTAAAACATTTTATTTAAATTATTTTCCAAACAATGAGTATTAAAATGAAATCAGAGTAGTTAAGTAACAATCCCAGGAAAACTAATATGCGGATAATGTGCCAATTTAAACAAATCATATGTTTCTTTAGAAATCAAATAACACAAAGTTGAAACCTAGTCCCAGCCAGTTCTACTTTCGAGGGGCTATAGCGTACCCTCACTCAGTTTGCTCCACATCTTGAACCTCATTATATGGTTCACTATACTCTATCTCCTCATAGTACTCACCTAAAAAAAACATGTTAGAAGGAGGGGTGAGCACAACTTGCTCAGTAAGGAGAAAGTATCAGACCCATCACGTGGGTCCTAATATTCCCTCATCACGTGGGTCTTAATATTCCCGTAACAAACAACAATGAATAATAAACTTTAAGTTATAGCAATTTAATTAAATAACAATTCTATACAACATCATAACAACAATATCAAAGTCCTACTAGCATACTTGAACTACCATGCATATGTATAATTCCTTTTACCAATTAAATAATATCTTATTGATCGATCATTTAATCTAATACTTAAATGCTGTCGGACGAACCTAGGGTGATGAGTGTGTACATCACCCACTCTCGGGCTAACTCTTAGGCAATGCCACTAGGGATGCCACCAAGCCAGAACCAAGCCAGAGCCTCTCGGGGATACCTATGCCGAGGTAGAGCCTCTCGTGATGTCAGCCATAATTATGGTCCTTCGCCAGTTATGGTCTGGCAGCGCACAAATCATATCTCTATACTCCGTGTCAATATCGGGTCATGACTAGGGATGGTTTGTTGCCACCCTAACATGCCTCTCAGATTCAAATTGTCTGTTTCGAACTTCTCGTCTAAATTTATGGCTTGTCAAGTCATGCAAATATGGTTCGTCACCAACCATGCATGCCTTGTATTTTATTTCACTCCTCAAATCCGTTATTTAATGCAACATTGTGTATGACAATCATCAATCATATGCAACAGCCAATTGATGCATGACCGTAGCTCATTTATTTTAGCTCTTTTTAGTAGAGTGCCATGATTCTAGTGCATCATATTTCTTTTATCGTGTTATCTTAACTTAGTGTTACATGATGTCATGGCAATCAATGATATCTTTTTAAGTGTATTTATGATAAATTTTCATCTCATTTCTCGTGAATTCTTTTTAAGTTGGTCATTTAGCATTTACGCTCTTAATCCTTTATCTATCGGCTTATAGTAATTTATTACGGCCCTAACATGCCACTAACGGTTGCTTTCAATCTCATCATGTTGCTAGCGAGCTTGTCGCTCTAAACATGGTACTAGCAGTGTTTGTCTCACCGGCTCTAAACATGGTACTAACGGATTTAGTTAAGCAGTCCTAATATACTTCTAATTTAATTCTTGTTACAAGTGGTTCTAGTACTAGCACCAAACATATATCATACATCACATCATTACAACCATGCAACCAACTAGCCAAAATTACATCTCAATGTAAGAGAACTAAAATAAAATAAAATAAAATTCTAGGAAAACTAATTAATTACCCAACCCATGTTGCCCACGCATTTAAAGATTTTTTTTTAGCCCAATTATTTATTTAGAATTTATTATTCGGGTTCATGCTTATTTTGGGCCTAAAATGGCCCACGAGAACTAACCCACTCTTTACCCTTACCTAATTTGGAATAATACGGTGAAAGAGGGCAATTTCCTAGGACGGTCCTACAAAATGTTAGTAAGGTAGAAAATTAGAAAATATGCTAAAATTTAGAAATTTCCTAAATGGTACTTGGAAGGTTCATGTTCTTGGCATCTAGGCGGAAATTTTACCTAATGAGCAAAAAGGGTCTCGAGATGCCTCCGGTGGCCTCGTGCCTATCCAGGATCGTGATGGAGCCTTCTTGATATTGATCCTAAAAAAAATTACAGTGGCCTCTCACTAAGTTATAAGCTCATTTAATGGCTATAAAACTGATCTTAGAAGGAAAATTTTTTTTATTTCGATTACTGATGTGTTTTTGGGATCTTTGACACTTCGGGAGTCCAAAGAAGCACCAAACCTTCAAGTAAGGATTTTCTAACCCTTTATAACAACATGGACAGCAAAGATAAGATAATTGTTAAGGCTATAAGATTTGAAATTGGTAGCTGAAAAAATTTTAAAAAGACTATGGTGGCTTATTGAGGTTTAGGAGCAAGTATGGACTCGATTGTACTAGAAACGAGTGCAAAACCCAAAACTTGGATTAACAATGATCTACCAAGAATTTACAACAAAAATATAAAGCCTTTAGGTGCTAGGAAAAAAAATTAAAAGAGGGATATAGAAGGATTTAGACTTACACCAATAAATTCAGGTTCACCGGTATGTGTAAGATTGTTTTTGTGTCCCTGATGGAGTTTTTCTTCAATTTGATGAATCTAAGAAAAATATAAAATTAAATAATGTTCCAATACTTTAGAATAACTAAGAATCAAAGCATGAAGGGCTGACTTACATAAGTTTGTTGGAGGGATAAGGGGAGACACGAACATGTGAGAAGATGATTGAATGGTCATCCGTGGCTTCGTTGTGGTCTAAGTGCTGAAATACTCACTAGTAGTTGCTCGCACTCATGAATGGAATAAAAGAATATTGTCTAGGCTAGAAAGAAAAGAAAAATTGATGGCGAATTGAAGGTGGTGACCAAAAATTTTCTTTTCTTTCAAAAATGTTGCTTGACGGCTTGTTGGGTGAGAAGAGTCCAAGATACTAGCTTGCCTAGGCTTTAATTGCTGGAGGCGCACCAAGCTTTTTGACCTAGAGGAAGCTACGGGAAAATAAGAAAAGAATTGAGAAAGAGTTTTATTTGGTGTATAGTGACTTTATTGTGTATTTGTTAATAAAATAAAGATAAGTAAATAAATTTATTTAAATTTGATTTTGAAGAGAAAAACAAAATTCTAGGAGGGGTGCCACTACAGGAGTTATTTTATTACTATTATTATTTTATTTATTTACTTAATAATAATAATAATAATAATAATATTAATATTAATAATAATAATATTCTTATTATTATTATTATTAATTTCTATGGTTATTACAGATGTTTTTTTAGCTTTAGTACATTTACTTAAAGTTATATATTAAGTGTAACTTTTAATGGAAAAAAATATTAAATCACCATAATAAGTTAAAATTTTCTAATAAATATGTCTTTAATTAAATTATGTATATATATATTGGGACATGTACTTAAGAACAAAATTTTATCAATTTTATCTTTAAATTTTATTTTATTTCCCTATTTTAGCGGTACTCAAATTTTTCATTTCCTATTTATTAGATTTTAAAAAACTAAAATTATGGAAAGGAAGAAAAAAATATAACAAAGTGATGGCAAGCTCTTAGGTTTCATATTAGGAAAATAAGATTAGTATTTGAAAAGGAAAAATAGAAAAAAAAAAAAAGAATTGTTGATTGTCTTTTATGTATTCTATAAGTTTTGTTATGGCAAAAAACTGAAAAATGCCACTAAATTTAAAATTTCATAACAGATATGTGTTTGATTTATATGACTATTAAGCACCCCTAAAAGCGTAATATTTAAAATTGAAATATTTTTTCAGAACTTAAAAATTCAACTTAATATCTATATGTAATAAAAAGTGAAAAGATATATAAAATGACTAAATCTTAAATTTTAAGATATTAGTTTTTCTTTTAGGGACTAATATTTTATTATACTTTAGTGGATTTATTTTTCTATGGTTGACTAATTATATTATAAGAACAATGGCTGAAACTATGTTTTCAAACTTTATTGATGTGAGTGTAATCTTTAAATCAATGGGTTGGCATTATTACCCAAAAAGTAAAAAACTATATAAGACTTTACCTCAATCTTTGAAACAATCACATTGAATCATCCATAAAATAGAGAGTAAGTGTAGATATTAAAACCTTGGGGGTGAGTGTATTTTGATTTAAAGTCAAGAGTAGGATAATTAAGTTTTTTGACTAATGTATAATTACTTAAAATAACATGTCTTTGAAAAAAAACTCAATATTTACTTAATAAGTCTATACTTCGATATCATGATCCATATTTATGTAATACTTCTTAGAAGAAATTTATTTTTACTTGAGTTTCTTATTAAATGTTCCACTTGTATTATGTCCTTTTTGGTTTTGTATAGAACATCAAAAAAATTTATTAAAAATTTAGCTTACGTCTCTTTAAAAATTTAAAATTATGATAATACATTAATGGTAAATCTACTTAAGTGTTTGAGCTAACTAATATAAAATCGCTAGTTTAATCATTAGCTTTTTTAATCTAAAGTATAGAACTTAAGATAAAATTTACTAACTTAATTTTAAAAAAAATTATAAATGCACAATACTATTAAGATATTAAATTATGATCTTTTCTTAATAGATTGCATACCGTTAATTTTAAATTGTACATTGATAAGAGGAATTTTGAAATCTTTGGTAATATGTTAAAAATACCATGAAGTAATTTTATAAATACTCTATTATCGCAAATAAAAAAAATATTAGTTTTTTACGACAATTAGTACCTATAGCAAGTTCTACATTATATTCTTATTGTTGTTGTTGTTGTTGTTGTTGTTGTTGTTTATATTAAACAAAAATCTAATACAATGAGCTATCTATTATAATAGATGACGTAAATGAGGATAATTATGATAAAATATAATAATGAAAAACTATGCAAGAAATAGAAAATGAAACTAATAAGAAATATATCTAAACTTAAAAAGGTAAAATTATTATTGCTGCTATTTATTTTAAAAAATAATTAAAATTATAGTTATTTAAGTAAAAAAGAAAATTAGTATTTGATTCATATACAACGCACATATGCATTTACTAGTGTGTGTGTGTGTGTGTATACACCAATCATTCCATGTTCTGGCTGTTTAGTAGTTAATCGCTTGAAATTTTGTTTTGATTCTGAGCTTTGTTAATGTGGGATTTACTAATTTTCGATTGTATTTGGTGGAGATTATATGTTGATAAGTGTCTAGCAATTATACTATATATGAGTAGTTATTGGTTCAAAAAAAATTATATGAATTGAAACCCTATTTTTAAAAACTATATATTTCTCATTGAACATAAAGCTGGCAGTAATCGGATACTAAGAATTTTGAGGCATCTAGAAAATGTAACAACCCTAAATTTTATTTAGTTTAGTTTATTTAAGTTAATGATTAAAAAAAAGCTAATTTAAAATATGAATAATTTTTATAGACTTGGTTGGTTATTAATGGGTCAGAATAAGTAATAAGAATAAAAGTAAAAGAAACGAAAAAAAATAAAAGAAATAAAAGAAAGCCGCCGCTGGAAGAGAGAATATGGGAGAGAACGTGGAAGGAAAAAGAAATAAAAGAAGAAAAAAAAATAATAAAGAACGAAAACAAAAGAAGTAGGGCAAAAGAAGTAAAAGAGAGAAAAAAAAAAGGAAAAAAAATAGAGTTATAAATATAATAGGGGAGGGTTAACATATATACATACCATTGTATAAAGAAAAATAGGGTTTAATTTTCTACTCTTACACTGTTGTGGTTCTTTTCAAGAAGGGGAAGAAACAAGGATTGAAGATCAAGACCAAGTTTAGGATTTTTCTTCTTCAACGAAGTAAAAGTGGTGAGTTTTAATTTAGTATTTTTTTGTATGTCTATATTAAGGGTGTTCATCAATATTTAAGAAGAGATAATATTTTTAGAATATAATTTTAATAGGTTTTAGAAATTGGAAGAGGTAATTGATGATTGGAATTGTTTAAACCAATTGGGGACAAGTTTGGTGAGGTCTTGACTGGGTAATTGTAAAATTCGGCAAGTTACAGGAGGATTTCGAAGACAAAAACGAAGAACATCAATTCTGGGCAAGAATCGGGTGAACCATAATGTTGGTACCTACAGTTTTTGGACGGGTTCATCGACATCTTTAGATTTAAAACATTACAGTTTCATCACTGAGAGTTTAGGCTTGTACAATTAATCTGGTTAATAATCACATCAGTCCCTGGGCCTTTTAGAACTAGTTCAGCGAGTACTGAAGTTCCAGAAATATTCGTTTAAGCCACTGACAGAGAATAAATTTTAGATTATTCCATATATTTATTTGCTTTTGACATAGGCTTTTATATAATTATTTTAGGTGACTGAACCTTTGTTTTGGGAGTTGAAAAGTTACAGTTTGAGGTAAGTAGCCGTCCACCATTCTAAACTAAATTATTATTTTGCTATATGGATCATTGATTTTAAAGCACTAAATTATATTAAACTATAATTCTCTGAAATTTTGGTTTTAAAGTATAAATGTTTATTCTTTAGACTTCTTCTATAGTTTTCATCTTTATTATTTGAAAGTTTATTCTAAATTTTTGTTGTTTAAATATATTGGTAATAATTACATGTATATTATGTATGTTTTTAAGTATGTAATTTGTATTTTAATGATTATGGGATCAAGCATGTTTTAATTATGTTATTATGATAATATGATTTTCTGATTTTTATAGATCTTTGGATTCTGAAAGTTAATGGATATGAATATATATGTTTTTATTCTGTTTTAGTGGGTGTTAGTTCTGTGCCCGAATACTGGGAAAGTGTAGTTCATGACCCTTCTTACAAGGTATTATGTAATTATAATTCACAGTACACTGTTCAGGACTAGTCCTTTGGGGCGCTTTACCAATGGCGATTCTTAGTTGGTCTATGACGTACTACAGCGGTTAAATATAGTTATTATGACATGATGTACTACAGCGGTTAAATGTAGTTATTTTGACATAACGTACTACAACGGTTAAAGTGTAGTCACAGTTATCGCTGTAATGACTCAACCAAATTTAGTCCATTTTATAATTTTGGGTATTTAGGTTAAGGCCCAAGAGAAGAAAAAATAAATATAATAATAAAAATAAGAAAATAAAATAAAGGAGCAAGGGGATAAAAAAAATGGGGCAGGGGGTACGAAAAGGAGAAAGAAAAGAGAATGACTGGAAATAGGTTATAAAAAAAGGGGGAAATAAAAAATAATTAGGTGAAGAAGTGGAACAAAAAACCATCAATTGAGGACCAAGTGGGAGTAATCTGTGAATTTTTCCAATAAAAGAAGAATCTTTAGTGAGTAATTGTTAGTTATTTTTCAATACATAAGCTAGCTTTTTTTTTAACTTGAAGAAGGATTTAGTTAATGAAATGATTGATGATAATTTATTTTAATGATTGGAAGGGTCAATTGATTATTAGGATTATTTCAAATGGATTAAAAACAAATTTATGGAGGTTTTGGTTGTGCATGGTAGAAATCAGAGGGTAACAGAGGGTGCGAATCGGAGAAGACAAGGAGTGTTTGTGGGTGAAAATTGGTATAATGGCATTTTAGGTACTTGAAGTTTGGAGACGGGTTCATCAACACCTAATAGTCTAAAATGCTGCAACTTAGTCACTAGAAGTAAAATGCTGAAGGATATGAGCTGGTTAATCACAATATCAGTCCCTAAGGCTTCTAACACTACTTCAGTGAATTCTTAGATTCCAAAAACATTCGTTTGGGTTACTGTCAGCAAATGATTTTGAGTTATTTCTTGAATTGATTATGTTTTGACATAAACTTTTACATAATTATTTTAGGCAGCTAAAGAATTATTTCAGGAGTTTGAAAGTTGCATTTTAAGGTAAGTGGCTACTACTATTCAAAAAATTAAATTGTTTTGATATTATGTGTGTGTGTGTGTGTATTATCTCTTCAAAGTGCTAAGTTTTTCCAATTTAGTAATTTTTCAATATTTTGATTTAAAGCTATTTTGCATTTAAATAAATTTTAATCAGAATGAGAGTTTTCAATTACAAGTTTGATTCTAAAATTGCTTTCCAAATGTTTTATTAATTTACTTGTTTAGTTGCTTATTTGAATTTTATTTTATTTATGCAATATATTATGTTTGATTAAATAAGCTGGGATTAGGTATGTTTTGATTGTGATGTTTTGTAGTGAAATTTTATAACAATCCTAATGCTCTGAATTTCTGTTTTGACTCTGTTTTGGTGGGTGTTGGCTCTGTGCCTGTATTACTGGAAAAGTGTAGTTCTAGACCCTCCACGTAGGGTATTCTGTTTCATTCTGTTCTGCACTGCACTGTTTTTAGGACTAGTCCTTCAGGGCACTCGATTGTTAGTGATTCTTAGACGATTCTGGACACACTACAACGGTTTAAGTGTAGTCACAGTGATCACCCCACCCACTCTGCTCTGAATTTTTGTTCTGCTATTCTGCTCTGAACTGCTCTGTTTTGTTTAATGATTTTATTTACAAATATTATTTGCTCAGCTCTCAAAAATTGTTATTACATTGATTATGTTCTGACTATTCAAATATCTTTTGCTAAAGTTTGTGTTATTATTTTTACAAGAATTGTTTTATGCTTGATCCCTATATATTTTGTATATTGTATTTCTTTATTCAAAATCTGTAACACCCCCATGTCCCACATGGGTGAATTGTGGGAAGCCTTATGTGAATATATAGGCTCCAATTCCAGAACATAAATACCTAGCGCTTATCCTTTTCCAAAGGATAGCCCATGTGGTGTGGGCAGGTGTTCCGTTGACCAGTTCTGGACTTTGGTTGTTACAGATGGTATCAGAGCCGACCCGAGACCGCGATGGTGTGGCATGGTGGGTGTGCACATGCATCGTCTACCGGGACTGATCTTGGATTCGAGAGGCTACTTGGCCAGGGGCTAAGTAGTCCGATTAGAGAGGTCACTTGGTCTAGGGAACCAAGTAATCCGATTAACCCCAACGGGGACGTTGGGTACATAAGGGGGGGAGTTTGTAACACCCCCATATCCCACATGGGTGAATTGTGGGAAGCCTTATGTGGATATATAGGCTCCAATTCCAGAACATAAGCACCTAGTGCTTATTCTTTTCCAAAGGATAGCCCATGTGGTGTGGGCAGGTGTTCCGTTGACCGGTTCTGGATTTGGGTAGTTACAGAACCAAAGTCCAGAACTGGTCAACGGAACACCTGCCCACACCACATGGGCTATCCTTTGGAAAAGGATAAGCGCTAGGTATTTATGTTCTGGAATTGGAGCCTATATATTCACATAAGGCTTCCCACAATTCACCCATGTGGGACATGGGGGTGTTACAAAATCCGTCACTTGTTGGGCATTCGTGCTCACCCTGTTTTCACCCCCTCACACAGATCAGGAGTAGTTCAAGTTAGCTAGCGGGAGCGACTACAAGACCAGCAGCAGTTCAAGACAATTGAAAGTATTTTGTTAGTACTGCTATTAGAAACTTATTTATGTTTAGAAAAATCTTTGGATTTTGTTTCATTCTTTAGAGCTTTAATATCTTATAGATTATGTTCCAGTTTCAAGAATTGTAGTTGCTCTGCCACTTATTGTTATAAGAGAATTTTATAAGTTTGGAATTATTTGGAATATGTAGCCTTGCATGCTTAGGAAATTATTTTCTTGAGTATGTGGCGTGTCATCATCCCGAGACTCATACGGTGAGTTTGGGGGCGTGATAGAAGTGGTATCAGAGCATAGTTTCGATAAGTTTGGAGACCTTAGGTTAGGGCAATGCTGGGTTTTTATTGTGCTTAGATATTAAGTATTCTCTCATCATCTGTTGTGCTAATTTAGAATATGACTATCTTCAGCAGACATATGGCACCTAGGCGTATCACCATTCAGCATCAGGCAAATGAAGGAAATGAAGACGATGTTCTTATTGCTCAGCTGGCAGGACATGGGCAAGAGGCTCCTATCCAGAGGAATGCAGCAAATCAGGCTAACCCTCTTGCACAACCTGATGTAGCAGCTGTGGCTAATGCCTTGTTACAGCAGTTGGTTATGCAACTTGGTTAGCAAGGTCAAGCAGGTGCTTCTCCAGGTGTTGGTGTTAATGGTAGGAATGGTGGGAGGGGTCTGAATGACTTTTGGAAGTTACAACCAGACAGATTTAATGGTGAAGGTGATCCAAAAGAAGCTAGGTATTGGCTTTCAATAATGGAAGATTATTTTGATCTTCTTTAGTATAATGACAGACAGAAGGTAGGTGCTGCAACTTTCGTCATGGATGGTCGAGCTAAGGATTGGTGGAAAATTGTGCGGCCTGAAAATTTGTATGGGTTCACATGGGAACAATTCAAGTAAGTTTTCAACACCGGGTTCTTCCCTGAAACCTATAGGATGCAGAAGATGACAGAGTTCATGCAGCTGACATAAGGAGATATGACTGTAGCAGAATATGCGAAAAAGTTCACCGAGCTTTCATCTTATGCTCTAGATTTGATAGCTTAGGAGAGTTCAAAGGCGATGAAATTTGAAACGGGGCTTCAGCAACCCATTCAAAGTAGGGTTACTCCACACAAGCTTCATACTTATTAAGAGGTGGTGGAAACAACTACCATTGTGGAGAGGGAGCTGGGTCCTATTGTTAGGGACCAAAAGAGGAAGGATAGACCTGGGGGATCTTCAAGTAAACCATTTGGAAATGTAACAAAGAAACCAAATTTTACACCAACCTATCATTGAGTTTCTATGCATCAAGATGTGCCAAAGTGTGACTATTGTGGGAAATTTCATTTTGGTGATTGTCACTGGAAGACTGGCGGCTGTTTCTGTTGTGGGAAGAAAGACCATTTGATTGCCGATTGTAAATAGCCAGAGACAAGAAATCCCTATCGAAGTTTCCAAGCGGGGAGTAATTAACTAGTTCCAAAGAAGTAAGATGAAAAAGGAGGTGCAGCAAAGCCATAAGTTCGAGGCCGGATATATGCATTTACTCAGCAAGATGCAAATGACTCTAATGCAGTTGTTTCAGGTACGGTGAAAATCGGTTCTGTTTATGCTCATGCCTTGTTTGATTCTGATGCCAATTATTCTTTTGCATCATCAAACTTTACTGCTGGATTGTCATGTGTGCTGGAGCCATTAGATTTTGAACTATCTGTCGAGACTCCTTTAGGAAAGTCTGTTGTTACTAATTCTGTTTATAAAAGGTGTGCAGTCAAAATTGGGGAAAGAAATATGCCTGTGAATTTGATTAGACTAGATAAGATGGACTTTGATGTGATTTTGGGGATGGACTGGTTATCAACGAACCATGCTTGGGTTGACTGCCATGAAAAGAAAGTAGTATTTTGTGTTCCTAATAAGCCAGACGTCATCTTGTTCGGCAATAGGCAATGCATCCCAATTGGTCTTATCTTTGCTATGCATGCATGTCGGTTGTTAAGAAAGAGTTATCAGGGATATTTAGCATTCATCAGAGATACTAGCCAACCTGAATTAAAGCTGGAAGACATTCCTATTGCTAAGGAGTTGCTGATGTCTTTCCTCAGGAAATTTTTGGGTTGCCCCCTAACCCAGAGGTTAAGTTTTCCATTGATCTTGAGTTAGGGACTTGCCCAATCTCTAAGGCTCCCTACCGAATGGCACCTGCAGAGATGAAAGAGTTAAAGGTACAGCTGCAAGAGTTACTCGATAAAGGATACATTCGATCTAGTGTTTCACTATGGGGTGCTCCTGTTTTGTTCGTGAAGAAGAATGATGGAAGCTTAAGGCTTTGCATTAACTACCGTGAATTGAACAAGGTAACTGTCAAGAACAAGTATCCATTGCCTCGTATTGATGACTTGTTCGATCAGCTATAAGGTGTACAAGTCTTTTCTAAAATTGATTTGAGGTCTGGGTATCACCAATTGAAGATTAAGGTTGAAGATATACCCAAGACTGCTTTTAGAACCAGGTATGGCCATTATGAATTTGTTGTCATGCCATTTGGTTTAACGAATGCACCAGTTATTTTTATGGATTTGATGAACCGGGTTTTCAAGCCTTATTTAGACCAATTTGTTGTTGTCTTTATCAATGATATTTTGGTTTATTCTAAAAGTCCAAAGGAGCATGAAGATCATTTGAAAATTATTTCACAAACATTAAGAGAGAAAGAGTTATATGCAAAATTTGAAAAGTGTGACTTTTGGTTGGAAAAAATTTCTTTTCTTGGACATATAATTTCAAAAGATGGAGTTTCTGTACATCCACAGAAAGTTGAAGCAGTGGTGAATTAGGTTAAACCATTTAATATTGCTGAAATTCATAGCTTTCTTGGTTTAGCCGGTTATTATCGTCGGTTTGTTGAAGGATTTTCGACCTTAGCCATGCCTCTATACAAGTTGGTTCGAAAGAATGCTAAGTACTAGTGGACTGAAGATTGTGAGAAAAGCTTCCAGGAGTTAAAGCGAAGATTAGTCACTTCACCTGTCCTTATCATCCCATCTAGCACTGAAGGCTATGAAATTTATTGTGATGCTTCACATATTAGTTTAGGGTGTGTACTTATGCAGAATGAAAGAGTTGTTGCCTATGCCTCTAGACAGTTGAAAGTTGAAGCCATATGAGAAGAATTATCCTACACATGACTTGGAATTAGCTGCAATTGTCTTTGCCTTGAAGATTTGAAGACATTATCTCTACGGTGTTTCCTGTAAGGTGTTTACTGATCATAAAAGTTTGCAATATATCTTCACACAGAAGGAATTGAATCTAAGGCAACAAAGGTGGTTGGAGTTACTGAAAGATTATGATTTAAATATTTGCTATCACCCTGGTAAGGCAAATGTTGTTGCTAATGCTTTAAGCCGTAAGTCTTCAGGCTCATTAGCTTCTTTACTTATTAATAAAAGATCTATTCTTATTGATCTACAGAAGTTAGGGGTAGAAATTATACTAGATGGTGTCAATAGTGTGCTTGCTAACTTGATGGTCCAACCAACTTTAATTGGGAGGATCAAATTTTCTCAAATATTAGATGAAGGAGTTAACAAGTTGAAAGAAAAAGTTGCACAAGGGAGGCATCCAGGATTTCGTATTCATGAAGGTGGATTTCTAAAGTTTGGTGCTCAGCTATGCGTCCCTAGAGATGAGGCTTTAAAGGAAGAAATTATGAGAGAGGCACATAATACCCCTTACATTGTGCATCCAGGTGGAACTAAAATGTACAGAGACCTACAAGAGCATTTTTGGTGGCAAGGAGAAGGAGATTGCTAAATTTGTTGCGAAGTGTCAGACTTGCCAACAAGTCAAAACGGAACATTAAAAGCCTTTAGGACCTTTGCAGCCTCTTTCAATTATTGAATGGAACTGGGAACACATCACTATGGATTTTGCTGTGGGACTTCCAAGGACTACAAGAGGTAATAATGCTATTTGGGTGATTGTTGATCGTTTATCTAAATCTGCCCACTTTTTGCCATTCTAAGAAGGTGCAAGTTTAGAGAAGTTAGCTAATTTGTATGTTAGAGAAATCATCCGCCTACATGGTGCCCCATTATCTATTGTTTCAGATAGAGATTCATGGTTTGTCTCAAGATTTTGGGGACAATTGCAGAAGGCCATGGGAACTTAACTTAATTTTAGTACTGCTTATCATCCTCAAACCAATGGCCAATAAGAACGAACTATTAAAAATTCTTGAGGATATGCTCAGAGCTTGTGTGCTAGACTTTGGAGGTAATTGGGATGATCATTTAGCGTTTATTGAATTTGCCTATAATAACAGTCATCAGTCTAGCATTGGAATGGCACCCTATGAGGCATTGTATGGACGGAGATGCAGATCACCAATATGTTGGGATGACATAAATGATCGAAGAATTTTGAGTTTAGATATAATTATAGAGATGGTAGAGAAGAAATCAAATTATTCGTGATCGCTTACGGATTGCACAGAGTAGACAAAAGAATTATGTTGATATGAGAAGACGGATGTTGGAGTTTGAGGTTGGGGATAGCGTTTACATTAAAGTGTCACCGACAAAAGGAGTTATGAGGTTCCGGAAGTGTGGGAAATTAAGCCCAGGATATGTTGGTCCTTTTGAAATTCTAGGTCGAGTTGGGGATGTCACTTACAGAGTTGCGCTGCTGCCATCTTTATCAGGAGTGCATGATGTGTTTCATGTATTGATTTCTACGTAAGCGTGTGCACGATGCCATTCATATAGTTCAACATCAATTGATCAACATTATGCCAGATTTGACGTATGAGGAGCGACCGGTGGAGATTTTTTATCGAGAGGAGAAAGTATTGAGGAGACGCACCATTCCATTTGTTAAAATTCGTTGGCAAAAACATTCTTTATCAAAAGCTACTTGGGAACACGAAAAGGAGATGCGTGAGAAGTATCCATTTCTATTCATCAGTGAAGGTAAGTTTTGAGGACGAAACTTATTTTAAAGGGGGAGGATGTAATGACCCAACCAAATTTAGTCCATTTTATTATTTTGGGTACTTAGGTTAAGGCCAAAGAGAAGAAAAAATAAATATAATAATAAAAATAAGAAAAAAAATAAAGGAGCAATGGGATAGAAAAAAAAATGGGGCAAGAGGTATGAAAAGGAGAAAGAAAATAGAACGACTCGAAATAGGTTATAAAAAAAGATGGAAATAAGAAATAATTAGGGTTGGGGTATTTCTCTCACAATCTTATCTACCTATTCCTTTGTATTGAAGAAGTGGAACAAGAAACCATTAATTAAGGACCAAATAGGAGCAATCTGTGAATTTTTTCAGCAAAAAAAGAATCTTTGGTGAGTGATTGTTAGTTATTTTTCAATACATAAGCTAGCTTTTCTTTAAACTTGAAGAAGGATTTAGGTTAATGACATGGTTAATGATAATTTATTTTGATGATTGGAAGGGTCAATTTGTGGCGGAACAGGGCCCCAGTGCCCTGAATTACTAACACTGGTAGGCTCTAGGGAACTATGATCCCACTTAAGTTACAGTTGGCTAGTTATTACTTGTAAAAAATACTTTAAATCATTTCGTGCAACTAGTTTCTTAGCCTACCATGCATAAAAGATATGCATGCGTTGTCCTGGCTATGCAATAATAATTAAATTAAAACTTCATCGAAAACAGTGCCGCGGCAATTAATGAAAACATAAATCAAATAAGCCAAGACATAAATCTTTAGTTGCTTTAACTTCAAGTAACAACTGCGTGCATACATCTTAAACTTATATGCACCCAAAAGTAACTTTAGTGTTATACACACCCATGGTCATTAGTATAGGCAATCTATGTATGAAATTACCATACATATCAAAGAAATATCTTATGACTACTAACTACTAAGATCCGTCCTTAGCTCTTCACCCAAGCAAGAAAGCTTCAAGTGATGAGCCACACTATCCTTGTGCTCACTTAGCCTCTCTGTAAGGCAAACACTTTGGTCAGTACTTACTTATGCTGTAAGTAACTTAGAAAACATGAAGTTTCCTACTTAGAGAATACCTTTGAAACTAAAAGAACTTAGCTTTAACAGTGCCCCTTACCAACTGTTAAGCCCAGACAAAAGTGCTTAAACCTGCACAACACTTAAGGGGTGAGTACTCCGAAGTACTCAGTAAGGGATTAGCACCTGCAGGAAAAACATAATGCAAGCAAACAAGGCACAACAAGCATATAAATAATGCATACAAAACAAATCAACAAACAAGCAAACAACACACAACCAAAAACAAGTAAATAAACAACAATAATGCAAATGATGGGATGGATGGATGAATGAATGAATTATGCACATGCAATGCGCTTAGGACTTCCTTAAACCCGTAGGTGTTGGACTTGTCGTGAGCTCTTATGACTGGGGTACTTGGATACTGGCCCTCGTATCCTTGCTAGCACTTAATTATCCCCTTGAAGTCCACTTACGGGCACCTTAGAGTAAGACCTTGCTTACTCAACCTTACCCGCCTTGACGAGCTACTTAGAGTAAGTTTCCACCTACTCACTTCTTACCCGTCTCTTCCCTTAAATTATTGTGCAGGGTAGTTATCCTATGTGGTTAAACTAGTCAAACCCTCAAGGTTTAACTCAAACACTACTAGTGGCTTGCCTACCAAACCAAATGGTTCGGTTGGGATCGACTTAGGTTTTTCTCTCTATTGACCATATGTAAATGATACTCTATACGGCCAATAAAGAGTCTAAAAACCCCTCTTAATCCCCTTAGTGCTTATTCAAAAGCTTAAGCACACTTGAATTACTTAGCCACCAAGTCACACACTTTTACTTAACCACACAACTTAACTACCTCCTAAATAATGCAAAATTCCCGCTCTAGGAATGAATTCTAGACCCAACCGAGGCTATGGAACCTCTTAGGATAACCTAGGAATAGAAACCGAGAGCCTAAGTTAACCTTAGGATGGCCGGAAAATGAGGCCAAAATCACACTTGGCGACGCGGCGCCAAGGAGCAATTGCTTCTGGCGACGCGGCGCCACAGCGTATTACGGTCTGTGACATTTTCGCATCCTGGCGCCGCGGCGCCAATTCACGGACGAATTGGCGACGCGTCGCCAACTTGATTTTTCTGGGTTTGTGTGTCCGTGTCGTTCTTGCACATAAACTACTCAAACTCTCTCGTTTCTAATCCAAACTTAATGGGTCTTGTTCCTAATTCATCCCCACACACAAGACTACAAAACCATGCATTATTTGAGCTTGATTACTTAAACCCTTACCTCAATTTAGCCACACAAGCAAGCAATGCAACATAAGCTTTCCTAGCTCCACAAGCTTCCTTGAGTTCCAAGTCTAAAACCAAAGCAATTTGGCACCCAAACTAATCAAACCAAGACCATTTCTAGCTCTTAAAACAACCTAGAACCAATCCAAATAAACTCAAGAAGCTTACCCACGAAAATTGGATCCAAAACAAGCTTCCAAAGAGCAAACTTGAGCTAGAACACCACAAACAAGCTTGGTGATCCTTCTAACACCTTGGGCACCCTTTAATTTGATGAAATCTTGCAAGAAAATGAAGCTTGGGCTGTGATTTTGGGAGAGGAAGTGGAGCCACGAAAATTTGGAGTTAGTTGCAAATGACTAAGGAAGAAGAAGACTTGTATATATGTAAACAAGTCAACTTTTCCTTCTCCTTGCACCTAAGTCCACTAGCTTTCAAAAGCTTCAAATAGCTCACCAAACCCTCACTCAAAACCACTTTTATTTGTTCTAAAGGATACTAAAAGCTTCCCAAACTTAATTTTCTTGAACACTTTAGCCACTTAAGATTCAAATGGCCCAAAAACACACTTAGTGCCACAAGTTGTCAAAGCTTACTAGGATGATTCTAAAAGCTAGAATAACTAATGGTCTTGACTTAACTATGCCAAATCACACTTAGGAACTCACTTAACTTAATTAAGCTTATCTTACTTGCTTAACAAGGCGCTAACTTGAGGTACTTAAATTTAACAAACACTTACTTGATTAATCGACTAGGAGAGCCGTCATACTTGGGAAACACTTACCTCAACATTTTATGTAGAGGAAATACTAGGAGAGCCTTTACATTCTCCCCACCTTAAGAAATTTGGTCCTCCAAATTTTTATTCTTAACCGAGCACAATACTTAAATGTTAATCCTCCTACAAAGCGCTCAGTTCTCTTACTCATGGTCCTTTCCTTACTATGGTTATCCATAGCTCCTTAACCACGAGCACTGTTCAACCAAACCCGTGAGGGCCTGACTGGATTTTTACAACCTGGCTGTTGGGTCTAGCCCACCACCAGCGCTGCATTATCCACTATCCAACCTGGCTGCTGGGACCTAGCCCACCACCAGCGTTGGTCGCCCGTTTCGGGAACCTGGGAGTCGAACTCCCACTCTCACGGACTTACTCTTGCCGAGGGAAGACACGTCTAACCAATAGACCTTATCTTGATGGTTAAGAACTTCTTAAGATACTACTTAAGAAATGGACACCTTACCTTGGTTCACAAGGCAAAACCCTGTACTCCCAAATTTCACTTAAGCCTCTAAAACTTAGAGCTAACTTGCTCCCCTTTAGGCCTTCCTTCCTAATGATTTTCTTCTGGGAGTACTAAGTCTCCTACTTGAATCAATACCCTTGGTGGAACTTTCTAAAAGTCTACACCTCACTTAGGCTTTCTAGCCCTACATAGGTGTTTCTTAGTTGCCACCACTTAGCACTTCTGCACCACTTAACTTGGCAGTACCTACACCCAACTTAGGCACTCTAGCTCACAAGACTTTACATTCTTTGGGTGTCCTTGGGTGTTTTACAAACTACCCTACTCTTCTACACTTGACTCCTCTAGGTAATCACTAACATGCTGTGTCCTTGACTACTCTTAGTCACTTAGCCAATCTTGGCCCTTAATTCTTAAGACACCGCTAGCATGTTCTTCACTCTTTGATACCTAGGAGTCAATCTTTAATTAACTTGGCCTTCTTTGACGATGGGGTGATCTAGGGCATTACAGCTTTTTCTTAGGTCTCCTCAAATTACTAGAAACCAACTCTTATCACCACTAAATAACTTACTTAGGTGCCTGAAATACCCCATACTGCCCCCCAAAGCATTACTACTGTAACCCTTAGGCCTTAGCTTAATTACTTCACCACTTTAGGTGTACACTTGGCATTACATTCTCTTAGGCTCCATGGTACTTCTCAACTTTCTTAGGAAGCCTTTTGGGACCCTTGAAACTCAACCTTTCCTGGTCCTCTCTTAGTCCTTACTCTTGGGTACACATTGTGTCCCACATCTTAAGCCACACCCTTGGCCTTCTTAGTAACTTAATCTGCTTGATTCCAACTTAGCATTTGGCACTTGCCTTCATGCTTACCTTGGTTTCTTATGGAATCAAAAGGTCTTTCTTAACACCCTAACCCAATGGGTTTACACAACTCAATTGCTAACCATGAGTGCTCCCTACACATAATTGTGTTTGAAAGAGATTTATAACTCTTACACCTTACTTAGGCCACTTTGGTACCCAAACTTTTCTTCCTTATACACACACATTCTTAGGTCGATACCTCACTAGCCCATTCTTATGCACTAACCACCATGACTACTTAGTGTGACATACACACCCATAGCCCACAGTGTGTGCACCCTTAGGCTTAACTGAGGCCCACAACCTCCTTACGCCTGAGGAAGTCTTACTTGGCACCCTTAAAGCCCATAAATCACTTAAGCACTCAAAGTCTCTTTGGACTCAAAAATTTTATAGAGCTTTCAGTATAACTCAACCTCATGGGTTCTTGGTAATTCAAGGTTACCATTTAGCAACTCAACTTTGGGACTCGATAAGTAGTTCCAACTACCTTAGCCTCAAAAACAGTACCTTGGGGTTTTTGGTTGTTTTCTTAGCTACCTACTATTCAAGAGTCTCTCTTGGTCATTAGCTAACCACACCTAGACTCTTAAACTACTTAGGTAACTTCTTACCCCTTAAGGAAATAAAGAATCCCATAAATTCTCAGACTTGGTGAGTTAACTAAATTTTTTTTTTCCAACAACCTTAACTACACCAATGCCAAAAACTTCTTGAATTACTCAAGACCCTTCACTAGCAGGGTACACTCCGGACCTTAGGGTCCTTTCTCTCACGAACCCTCAGATTAACTTAGGTCCGCACCCTTGCCCTTTAGCTTCAAGTTTCCTTAATTTCCTTAACTTCACGAACAATGTCCACTATCTAGGATAAATAAACTCCTAGACACTCAAGAACACTGTTCACTTCACCTTTTTCACTTTTTGAGCGGCTCTTAGGTCAACGAAGACCACAACAAAGTGCTACACAAAAGTCTACTTCCTGGAGTTCATCTTGTCTCCCTGGTGTTCTTATCAGTTATAGGTTCGGGTTCCAAAGCCCCTTAGGACAACTTCTTTTCTTTTTTTTTTTTACTTACTTAAGTTGTCCTTAAAGTCACTTGGCTAATGGTGCTTTCATGGTTCCGTCTTACACTCCCATTTCTGGGTTGTACCTTCTCAGGGATCCAAATGTTACTCCTTCGGTCTTTAAGGCTCAGATTACCTCTTGGACCTCTACCAACTTACCACAAAACAATGGACTCCCTTTTAAAGGAACCGCACCCTTAAAGACAACTTCTCATAAAAACTGTGAGTTCTTAGGGCACCACTTACTCTTCTTCACTCGCAACTTCAGGTTCTAAAAAAAAATAACGCTTGGCTTTAAAAGCCCTTCTTACCTTAGTTGCGGGTGCTTGGAGAATCCAATCTCTCTTTACTTGGTAACCCTTTGTAACTAGTGCACGACACCTCTCAGAAATGGGACCAGTCATAACCGTCCTAGAGTTGTCCTTCCTTAAACTGTCCCTATAGTGCACAAAACACTCCTTACACCATAGGTACAAATTTAATCAACTTAAGGCTCAACTCATAGCACTACTTACTGACTCTTCTATGCAAGCCACCCTTGCCCCTAGAACACCTCTAAGGGTCACTTATGACTGGCACAGTTAAATCAGTCCTTATGCCCTTTGACCGATCCTATTCCTAAGCAATGCACACTAAAAACAAACCACAATCACAACTCACTGCATAAATGCTACCCTTAAGTTTCTAGGTAAAACCTCAACTACTTTAAGGGTCAAAACAAAACTGGTCCTTCACAGGCCCTTATGAGTTCAAATACCCACACTTCACCACAATCTTAATTTTCTAGGCAGGCTAGTCACTACCACAGACATAGCAGTTTAAACAAGAAAAATTACTTACCACTATGCTGTAATCTTAAAGGTACCTCTTTCTTTGTTGTCAGCTCCTTGACCAATCAATTGGTCCAAACAAAACTGCTTGATTGCTTACAAGTACTGGCGATGCTTCCCCGGTGATTGAGGCATTTTTTACTGTAGCCTTGCTCAGGCTCTGGCCTTGAGAATATTCAGACCTTCGTGCTTTGTCTCCCTTAATTCCATGCACTTTACTCATAGCCCCACTTCTAACTTATGTTGTTCTTTCTTGAGTTCCATGGACTCCACATGAACTAACTCTTTCATGAACTTAACTTCGACCTCAACTTACCTCGGGGTGGAGATGTTACTCTCTTGGCCCGGGTGCACACGTGATTCTAGTACACCGTAGCCCTTACCCCATGGTCTATTACTCTTTTGGTATCCATGTCACCCTTAGGTAATGATGACTCACTTGGCCTCAGTGCACCTTTAATAACTTAGTGCTCCTAGGCCCTTGCCCTTGGGCTTTTCAATAACTCGTCGAACTTTGCTATTGTCCACATAGCTGTGCATATCTCCTTGACCTTGGTCCTGCCCTTAGGGTAGGGATTTCTCCCTTGGTCTCAGTGTACTGGTAGGCCTTAGCACACTTCAACCCTTACCCCTTAGACATGACCTATGATCTCCGTTCCTTAGAGATTCAGAAACGCTCCTTGGGCTACTTACGCTAAAGTGCAACTGGGACTGTACCGCCAAATCAGCACTTTCCTATGGCTAATTCCATAAAGCCACTTAGACCTTTGTTCGGTCCCTTGCCTCAATTTCCAGAACCTTACCGGGTATCCGCCCATATACCTGTAACCAAAGCCAGACAACAACTCCAAGAATACTTATAAGCAGTACTAACCATACCTAGCACAAGGACACACTTGGATCTTAGTGACCTATTGCCTCTACTAAGACCATTGACCTGCTCTGATACCAAACTGTGGCGGAACAGGGCCCCAGTGCCCTGAATTACTAACACTGGTAGGCTCTAGGGAACTATGATCCCACTTAAGTTACAGTTGGCTAGTTATTACTTGTAAAAAATACTTTAAATCATTTCGTGCAACTAGTTTCTTAGCCTACCCTGCATAAAAGATATGCATGCGTTGTCCTGGCTATGCAATAATAATTAAATTAAAACTTCATCGAAAACAGTGCCACGGCAATTAATGAAAACATAAATCAAATAAGCCAAGACATAAATCTTTAGTTGCTTTAACTTCAAGTAACAACTGCGTGCATACATCTTAAACTTATATGCACCCAAAAGTAACTTTAGTGTTATACACACCCATGGTCATTAGTATAGGCAATCTATGTATGAAATTACCATACATATCAAAGAAATATCTTATGACTACTAACTACTAAGATCCGTCCTTAGCTCTTCACCCAAGCAAGAAAGCTTCAAGTGATGAGCCACACTATCCTTGTGCTCACTTAGCCTCTCTGTAAGGCAAACACTTTGGTCAGTACTTACTTATGCTGTAAGTAACTTAGAAAACATGAAGTTTCCTACTTAGAGAATACCTTTGAAACTAAAAGAACTTAGCTTTAACAGTGCCCCTTACCAACTGTTAAGCCCAGATAAAAGTGCTTAAACCTGCACAACACTTAAGGGGTGAGTACTCCGAAGTACTCAGTAAGGGATTAGCACCTGCAGGAAAAACATAATGCAAGCAAACAAGGCACAACAAGCATATAAATAATGCATACAAAACAAATCAACAAACAAGCAAACAACACACAACCAAAAACAAGTAAATAAACAACAATAATGCAAATGATGGGATGGATGGATGAATGAATGAATTATGCACATGCAATGCGCTTAGGACTTCCTTACACCCGTAGGTGTTGGACTTGTCGTGAGCTCTTACGACTGGGGTACTTGGATACTGGCCCTCGTATCCTTGCTAGCACTTAATTATCCCCTTGAAGTCCACTTACGGGCACCTTAGAGTAAGACCTTGCTTACTCAACCTTACCCGCCTTGACGAGCTACATAGAGTAAGTTTCCACCTACTCACTTCTTACCCGTCTCTTCCCTTAAATTATTGTGCAGGTGTTGACACCCAATTTCGTCCGGGTGTTTTAAAATTTTGAAAAAAATTTTATAAAAAAAAATTAATTTAAAAAAAAAATATATTACTATTATTATTAAAAAAAATTTAATTAGTTTAAAATATATTTTTGTTTTGTGAAAATTTGATTTAAAATGATATATGTGTGAATATGTGTATGTTTGAAATAAAATAAAATTTCATGAAAAAATGACAAAAAATTAAAAGTTTGAGGTAAAAATGACAAAATTGAGAAGTTTCGAAAAAAATTGACAAATTCTAAAAGTTCCAGGAGCATTTGGTAGTTTGTCACATAAAATTTTGAGCCTGCCGACGTTTTTGGCTCAAATTGACAGAAAATGACAAAATTGTCAAAATCAGAAGCTTCAGGAACTTATCCTGAGGCTGAGAGACGTAAAGGACTAAAATTGTCATTTTACCAATTTAAGAGATAAGTTTGAAATTTTTTATTAATTTATCCATCAACAGTTCAGCTAAACTTCCTCTATAAATAGCCCCCCAAATTTTGTGCTGAACACAGAAAAAAATACAGAGAAAGCTTAGAGCTCCGTTTTAAAAAATAGAAAAAATTACTGCCTTAGCCCCTGGCTCTCCTTCCTTTCTCCAGAAAACCCCAAAATTTTTTATTTTGACAGTTCGACCATCTTCTTCCTTCCATTTCCCGTGCGTTCTCTCTCTCTCTCCTCTCGTTTTCTCTCTCTTTCTCCTTCCTCTGCCGGCCGTCGCCTGCCGCCGCTCCGTCCGCGCCGCCGCCACGCCGCCGCTGCGTTCCTCCCTTGCGCCACCCTGCCCTTCCTCTTCCTCCCCTGCGCCGTGCCTGCTCCTCCCTCCTCCTCCCTCGCGTGTGCTCTGTCTCACGTTCCCAGCAAAATTCAAATTAAAACTAAAGGGTACAACCCTTGTTTTGTCCTCTATTTTTTTTATTTCTTTCACTTTGGTCACTAACCTTTTATTTTGTTCTTGCAGAATTAATTCCTAACTATTTTAATTTTTACTTGTTTTACTTATTTGTTATTATTACTAACCCTTTTTTTTTTTTGTTATTAACTTACTAACAACTAACTTTTAATATTATTATTGTTACTAACCTTTTAATTTTTGCATTATTACTAACTTTTATAATTGTTGTTAACAATTAATTAACTTTTATTGTTGTTAATTAATTAATTAATTAACTTGGCTAACTTTTATTGTTGTTAATTAATTAATTTAATTAACTTGGCTAACTTTTATTGTTGTTAATTAATTAATTTAATTAACTTGACCAACTTTTTATTATTGTTGTTAATTAATTAATTTAATTAACTTGACTAACTTTTTATTATTGTTGTTAATTAATTAATTTAATTAACTTGACTAACTTTTTATTATTGTTGTTAATCAATTAATTTAATTAACTTGACTAACTTTTTATTATTGTTGTTAATCAATTAATTTAATTAAACTTGGCTAATTTTTATTATTGTTGTTAATTAATTTAATTAACTTTGCTAACCTTTATTATTATTTATTTTTAAAGTGGATGGCCAAAAAGCCCCACTTTATTATTATTAATTTTCCTTTATATAATTTTTTTTAATTTAATTCACCTTTACCCTTACTTAAATAAATAAATGAAAATTAAAAGAAGATTATTTTTTAAGCCTAATAAAAATAATTTTTTAAAAAGCCAATTATTTTTATTTTTCTTTTATAAATTGAATAATTATTTAAATAATAAATAACTTTCACTAAAAAAAACTAAAAGAAAGATAAGAAAAAGATAAGAAAGATAAGAAAAACATAAAAAAAGAAAAGAAAGAAAGAAAAGAAAGAAAAGAAAAAGAAAAGATAAAAAAAGAAAAGAAATAAAGAAAAGAAAGAAAAGAAAAAGAAAAGAAAAGAAAAGAAAGAAAAGAAAGGAAAAATAAAACTAAAAGAAAGATAAAATCAAAAAGAAAGAAAAGAAAGAAAGAAAAGAAAGAAAAGAAAAGAAAATGTAAAGAATAAAAAATAAATTTTTTAGATTATTAATAAATCTAAAAACAAAAGACTTACAAATTAGTAATAATAAATTCCATAAAAATAATAATTATATAACTAACAATTAATTAAAGTAATTTCCATATCCGGATGATCCAGCAGGATCTACGGTTTGGAAAATATCAAACTTTCAAAATAAATAAATTAAATAAAAAGATAAAAATCCATATTTTTACGATATGGATTAAAATTTTCACCAAATTCCGTGTCCAAATGACTCGGCAGAGTCCATGGTTCGGAATAAAAATCTTCCGTGTCCAAATGACTCGGCAGAGTCCATGGTTCGGAAGTATAAAATTCTATACAAATTAATTACCAAAAATCCACATCCGATTAATTCAGTTAAAAATTCTAGATTGAAAATTAACTGAAATTTATTTAAAAGCAAAGCAAAACAAAATTAAAATCAACTAAGGTGCCAATTTTTGGGCGTTTTAACAAAGTTGTTTTAACGTAACCGTACTCCCGAACCCCCGAACTCTCGCAGACCAATATTTAAGGTGACCAATCGACCTAGGTAAACTGATTGGTGGCGACTCCAGAAGACCTCGACGTTGCCACAGCTTGGCGACTCCGCTGGGGACTCCACGTTAGTGAGTCGAGCCTAAAGTTGATTTGTTTTGATTTACTTTGCTTATTATGTGGATTTATATGTTATATTTACTTATTCTAAACATGCATAATGCATTCACAATATGAAGCTCTATACCCGAGCTTCCTTAAATCAAACACGATTCTTTCTAAGCGGAATTGGTGTTGCTGTCCTTGTGAGGCCACGGTCTCCAAGCCTTCACCGGTTTCAAAGTAGCAAAGTAGTGTATTGCCTTCTGAGACGGTTAGTCTCTGCATGGGCCCACGAAAAGCTACGACTCGAATTAATCCATTCCTTACATTAACCCTAGAGGGTAAGGAATCGGGCCGTCACTATGATTTAGTGACGGGATTCGGGAACTATCCCTTGCCTTTTTGATAAGCTACCTTATGCATATAGAACTCCCCACTTAACCATAGAACTGACCATAGAATTTCTACCATTTTACCAACGCCATAAGCACGTCCTTGTTATGCTATGTTGTTGCTCTACACTTTTATTTTCTTCGTGTCTTATATTTATGGTTTTAATTCATTTTTCCATAATACTTCATGAGTTGTTAATTGCTATTTAACTTATTAATAACCTTATCTTTCTTGTGCAATTATTCTTCATGCATCAAAACCACGCATCAAATTATGCTAACTTTTTGGTCTTTATAATGACAACTAAAAGTTTTGAAGTTCTACGATAATGGATAAGCAAACTCACTCATTGCATGCATTCCATTACATTAATCACATGCATATAAAATCTGATAAAAATAATCTCATTGCATGCATTCCATTACATTAATCACGTGCATATAAAGTCTGATAAAAACATAATCTCACTTTATATTGCATGCATCCATTACATCAATCACACGCATATAAAATCTGATAAAAATAATCTCATTGCATGCATTCCATTACATCAATCACGTGCATATAAATTTTGATAAAAACATAATCTCATTGCATGCATCCATCACATCAATCATATACGCATAGAATCTAATAAAATAAATATTCCTTTAAAAAGGTAAAATTGGACCTTAACACCGATATTCAACTCGACTCCAAACAAGATTAATGGCAGAACAAGCCGAAGGACGTCTCATGGAGATGGAGTCCAAGATTGAAAGTATGTCAGAACAGATGAGACAATTGATGGAATTAATCAAAGGGAAAGCAACTCAAGTCCCTATCAAAGAAGTACAAGATCCCACTTATCCCCCGGGATTCACCCCGCAACGAGTCTCAGTCCAAGAAAACCTGTTGCAAGAATCAGGACCGTCTGCTAGTGTTCACCTGAAACAAGATACTGTACATGAAGAGAAGAATATATTACCAAAAGAAGAAGCAGAATCTCAAAAGCTCGAAACAATAGAGAAGAGACTGCGAGCCATTGAAGGAGGTAATATATTCGGATCTCTCTCAGTGGATGACCTCTGCTTAGTGCCAGACGTCATAATCCCTTCGGACTTTAAAGTACCGGATTTCGTAAAATACGATGGAACGAGTGATCCCATCACTCACATCACACTGTTCCTAAGGAGACTACAACCACTCACAAAAGATGAAAAGGTGTGGATTGCACTTTTTCAGGAAAGTCTCACAAAATCAGCATTGCAGTGGTATCTAAGTCAAGGACCAAGAAACATCAAAACTTGGAATGACCTTGCTCAGGCCTTCATCGGCAACTATAAACATGTTATGGACTTGGCTCCGGATCGCCAAACTCTCCAAAACATGGAGAAGAAAAAGCCAGAAACTTTCAAGGAATATGCCCAATGGTGGAGGGACTTAGCTGCACAAGTTAAGCCACCCATGACAGAAAAAGAAATGGTTACTTTGTTTGTCCAGACACTGAAATACCCATATTATGACAAACTCATCGGCAATTCGGCAACTAATTTCTCCGATGTTGTCATGTCTGGAGAAAGGATCGAGCATGGGATTAGGACTGGGAAGATTGCTGAGTCCTTTAGTGATCCTATGAAAAGAGGAGGACCATCCAGAACAAAAGATGAAGAAGTACAACAAATAGGACGCGAAAGAGGGATTCCCCTCGTAGGTACTGTGGCTACCGGTCCTCGCCTATCCTATTCTGCTAAAAGGCCCAATTATTATCCTACCAATAGGCCCAATGAATATCCTCCCAATATGCCCAATGATTATCCTTCCAATAGGCCTAATGATTATCCTCCCAATAGGCCCAACAATTATTCTCTCAACAGGCCTAATCAGTTACGGCCACCTGTTCCGACTCCTCCAGTACCCACACGAAGACCAAAAGAAGTTTTTGCACCAATTCCCATGACTTACACTGAGTTGTATCCAAAACTCATAGAAAGTCAACTTATCCGTCCAATTCCTACAAATCCATTTGGACCCCCATATCCAACGTGGTATGACCCCAACATAACTTGCCCATATCATGATGGCGTTCCAGGCCATGGCTTGGAAAATTGCACAGCATTGAAACGTATAGTCCAACAATTAATCGAATCAAAGTGGTTGGACTTTTCCGATGAACCGAACGTCACTCACAATCCATTGCCGCCTCATCAAGAAAAACCAGTCAATATGATAGAAGAACACCGGCTGATGAAAAAGTCAGTTAATGATATCATAACCCCTCTTAAGCATGTATATTCATGCCTTGTGAAAGAAGGGATTATCATGGGAAAGCCTTCTTTTGGACATGAAGAAGTTGAAGATGAGGAATGGTGCAACTTTCATGACAGTAAGAGTCATTCTATCCAAGAATGTTCAGAATTCCGTAAGAATCTGCAAAGACTCATAGACTCATCCCAACTTATCGTTTTTATGATGATGTGAATGTGATCATTAAAGAACAAGAAGTCAATGCTATACCAATCTCAAAACCTACTCTTAAGCCGTCAAGTCCCAAGGCCATTCCTCTACAAATCAAACAAAACCGAGGTCAAGCTGCTAGGCCCGATGTGATTGGTAATTGAAAGTGAAGATTTTGAGCTGGAATTACATTGATTTTGGAAGGGCTCCAAGTCAGATCTGACCTAACAGTCCGCATACATTTTCGAATGACAGAGAATCCTTTGAATAAACTTGTATCTTTGAAAGCTTGCAAAAGTAATCTAATAGTAAAAATCTCCTAGATTTAGTCCAGAATCTAGGGTGTAGTCTTTGTTAGATGGACACCTGGTATTCTTTCTGGTACAACAAAAAGATGTAATGCGTGCATTCTACTACTTTCCATTTTTACACTCTTTGCCATTATACTATCTATTATTGCCATCACACTTTACTTTTTGACAACTGTTAATTCTTTTTGTTCTCTAACAAAAAGATGTTACGTGTACATTATACCACTTTTTAATTCCATTATTACATCTACATATTGTACCAATTTTCACCAAAAATTCAATTATTACACCTACACATTCTATCACTTCTTACCAAAAATTCTGTTTTTACATCCATCTCTCACTCCTTTCCATTATACTATCCATTATTGCTATCATACTTTGCTTTCTAAATGATACTACTCGTGGGTGAAAATAAAAAGTTAAGGAAAATTTGATAGTAATGATCTTGAAAGTGCTGCCAAATCTAGTAAGAAGGATTTCATATGTTGCACCTCAACCCTAAAAAAGAATTCACAGTGGTTATCAACATCCTTGCAAGGAGTCCGGGATTAACTTCCAAAGAAGCTAGCTCTCATATTAAATGACTTCAGTGGCCTCCCAATTCTCACAAATGCTCAATACAAAAAAAAATTCTCAGTTTTCCACAACACAAATTCCAACAAAGGAAAGAAGTTCCTCCCTTCCATCAAAAGCCATTAAAGAGAAAATCTAAACAAGAAAAAAATCCAAAAAAAAAAAGAGACTGAGAAGCAAATAAAGCCACTTGAGTCATCTCACTTCAAGAAGGCTATGATCTCGGCTCTCCATAACACAAACTCCAAAAAAAAAAAAAGGGAAAAAGTTCATCCCTTCCATAAAAAAGCCAACAAGGGAAAATTCAAAACCAAAAAAAGAGAGACTGAGAGCAAACACAAGCAAGTAAGGCCACTTGAATCATCTCATTTCAAGAAGGCTATGATCTCGGTTCTCTGTAACAAAAACTCCGAAAAGGAAAAAGTTCATCCCTTCCACCAAAAAGCCAACAAGGGAAAATTCAAAACCAAAAAGAACTGAGAACAAGCACGAGCAAGCAAGGCCACTTGAGTCATCTCACTTCAAGAGAGTTATCAAGTATGTTATCACCATAGCTCACACAAAAAAACAAAAAAAACAAAAAAAAAAAGAGGAAAAGGGCTCAAACTAGAAAAAAAAAAAAAGAAAGAAAAAAAGTGAGCTATGGATTCTAGACTGAAAACCTGCAAAGGCGGTTTAGAACACAAAAGCAACTTTCAAGCCAAGCATACATAAAGACCACGATAGTTGGGGGGCAACAGATGAGGTTTAACTTTCTGGAAAGAGTGGCAAGTTTGAGGTCATCACTATTGAGTTTTTCATCATAATCAAATTTGCTCACGAGTAGTATTAAAAGACCCTTCTTTCAAACCACTTAAACTTAACTTTCCTCAGACTTATCATCCTCATTCAGCTAAAAGACTATCATTGTGAAACTTGTTTCTACCTTATTTAATACTGCTCACGAGTAGTATTAAAATACCCTTCTTTCACACCACTCAAACTTAACTTTACTCAGACCTAATATTTACCTCTTAATATTATTCTCATTCAGCTAAAAGACTGCCACAAAAAAAAAAACATTCAAACTTAACTTTCCTCACACCTAACATTTACCTCTCGATATCATCCTCATTCAGTTAAAAGGCTATTATTGTGAATCATGTTCCTACCTTATTGCCTTGCACAGTTTATGTCTTCGAGTTGGAAAGGGAAGAATGGCAGGATATTTTAATTAAAAACAAAGACCGTAAATTACTTTGTCAAGCTTTGCAAATTGATGAAAATTTTTCTTTAAGGCCAAACCATTATTCATTAATGTATGTAGACTTAAAAGTAAGGAGATAGCTTGATTCTTTCTTTAATAAGATGTGGTTCTTGTAAGAGAAATTTACGATCAAGTGCCATCACAAAGGTCTAGAAATCCTCAACCTTCTGTTAAATCAAAGGCAAGATGATATCTCTTTCCACATAAACACCATAATCAAGGGGGCAAAGTAGTCTCTACTAAGCGCAAGAAAAGTACTGCCAAGAAAGAAGCTCAATAGACAAGGGGGCAAGTCTTATGGATCAGAACCTGAGTCTAAGGAAGAGCAATCATTCAGACTGTAACATGGGGGTAAACAAGTGTCGGCATGGCCACAAGAAAATGGGCAAAGCAGACATTGAAAGTAAAGCCTTTGATGGTATCAAATCCATGACAAAGGATGAGTATTCGAAAGAGATATAAATTATGAGGTGGGCCAACCTTAAAGAAACTGAGGCCAAAATTCAAAGAACAAGTCAAAGAAAGAGGATTTTGAAAAGAGTTGGGCTTTTGAGGCAGTGAACAAAAGCTGGAAAGCATAAAGAGATTCAATGATAGTCCAAGAAGGCAATCATAAAGAAGATCCAGTAAAGCAAAGACATGAAGAACTAGATTCACCAAAAATAAAAAATAAAAAAATAAAATAAAAATAAAAATAAAAAAGAACCATCAATTACACATGCTTTGCATTCATGCATTTCATATCATGCATACATAGCCTTTACATAACAAGGACCAAACGGGAATCACATTCACAGCACAGTTACAGCAGTATAAGCTTAGATCTCAATGTCATCAGCTCTTACCAATCTATCACTGGATACACAGCTAATATGCGGGACCAACCCGCATCAGGAATTCAAGGATAAAGTAGACAATATTGTCAAAAGCTTGGCTACCGATTCAATAATCGAGGCTACGCCTGGAAGGATAGGATTGACGCCAGTTAGTAGTATCCAAGATAAGAGATAGCTATAGCCAAGGATAAGGCAGATATAAAAAAAAATATAAAGTAGACAATATTGTCAAAAGCTTGGCAATTGATTCAATAATCGAAGCTACACCTGGAAGGACAGGATTGATGCCAGCTTAGCAGCATGCAAGATAAGAGATAGCTGTGGTCAAAGATAAGGCAGACATCAAGAAATATTGTCGTTGAAACTTTGTCAAAAGCGGACAATGGATTCAATAATCGAGGACTGGATCAACGGATAAAAAGAAATATCTATGATACTAAAATAAAGTAGGATCCACTTTTCCGGTTAAACGGCGGATACGGTACTCCGTGACTCTCAAGTCGGTTCTCTCAGTTGCCCATAATAACTGATTCTTTCCTCTCTTCTGTCTTTTACTTCCCTCTAGAAAATGGATCCTACTTTTTCTGTCTTACGAAAATATTTTCCTTCTCTCCCAATGAACATTCTCAAAAAAGATCTACCAAGTTCGCTGTGAACGATTAAGAGTTCTGATGCACAAAGGAATCCCTGAAGATGTGCGGTGGTTAATCGAAGCCAAGGTTCGTCTGGCAGGTGAAATCCCAGAGGCATTTGTGTCTCACATGCCTGGAATAGGCAAAAGCTCTTATGCCAAAAAGCGAAGAGCGAAAAGGTTACAAGTCTGCCATAAATGTGGACGGTGGACTTGTAATACTAAATGTCGTTCTTTAGGGATGATCTCTGATAATCGAGAAGATAAAATACGATTCATTAAGAATGGCCTGAGTAAGGACTCGTTGGATGATATCCAATTGACTCTTGAGACGCATTCTTGTGGATCTGTGCAACGTGAACTTCTTGGTTTATGGAGCATTTTTCATGAAGAACGAAACCGTTACAGTCCCGGGAATCTGACTGTAAATGACCCTGTTTGCCAGCTTGTAAGAAAACTGGATGGGAAGCAAATCCTCGACTCATAGAAGCCGTTAATGCCGTTACTAGACGTAAAGCCAGTGGAAGATGTGAGTCACAGTCACAATTACTGTACATACAGTTTGTTATATTTGGAAAAGTTTGCATTTTCTTTTGACAGATGTACATGCTCCCCTAAGTGTAATCGACACGTTATCCCTTTTCATCACTATAAATGCGTGTTCTTCCTTCTGATTAAGCAGTGGATAAGATACCCCGTGACTTCTAAATTCGGTTATTCCAGTCTCTTACAATAACTGATTCATTTCCCTCTTCTCTCAAATTTTTCTCTCATCAATGGATTCTACTCTTTCTGTACTACGAAAATACTTTCCTTCCCTTCCAATAAAAGTCCTTAAAAAGATCTACCTTGCTAGATGTGAAAGAATCAGAGTTTTTACACGCAAAGGCATTCCCGATAATGTGCAGTGGATAATTGAAGCTAAGGTCCGTTTGGCAGGTGAAGTTCCAGATGCATTTATGCCCCGCATGCCCGGTTTAGGAAAAAGCTGTTATGCCAAAAGGCGAAGAGCAAAGAGACTAGGCGTGTGTTATAAATGTGGGCGATGGAATTGTATTACTAAATGTCGCTCTTTAGGATACATCTCCATAAATCGTGAAGATAAAAGAAAATTCATTAAGAATGGCCTGCGTAAAGAATCTCTGGAAGATATCCGAGAGACTCTTGAAACGCATTCTTGTGGAAAAGTGCAAGGTGAAATTATCAGTTTATGGAGGACTTACCATAAAGAACGAAACCGTTACAGTCTTGGGAATGTGATTTTAAACGACCCTGTTTGTCAGTTTGTAAGGAAACTGGATGGGAAGCAAATCCCCGACTTATAGAAGGCATTGAAGCCATTACTGGACATAAATCAGTGGAAGATGAGAGCCACGGTCATGATTCCTGTACATATAAGCTGTCATTTGTCTTTTCTTTTGACAATAATGTACTTGCTTCTGTAAGTGTAATTAACGCATTATCCCTTTCATCACTATAAATATGTGTTAGTTATTTTCGTTTCCTACAATCACTAATTTCTTTCTTTGCCTCCTTCATCAATGGAATCTTCTCTTTCCGCCCTACGAAAGTATTTTCCTTCCTTCCCAATAAATGTTCTTAAAAAGATTTATCAAGCTAGATGTGAACGATTCAGAATATTTATGCACAAAGGCATTCCTGATAATGTGCGGTGGCTAATTGAAGCTAAGGTTCGTTCAGCTGGTGAAGTTCCAGAAGCGTTCTTTCCCCGTATGCCCGGCTTTGGTAAAAGTGCTTATGCCAAAAAAAGAAGAGCAAAGAGGCTAGGCGTTTGTCATAATTGTGGATGGTGGATTTGCGGCAATAAATGTCGTTCTCCAGGAGTGATCACCAGAAATCGTAATGATAGAATAAGATTCATTAAGAATGGCTTGCGTAAGGAATCTCTAGAAGATATTCGAGAGGTTCTTGAAGCGCATTCTTGCGGAATAGTGCAATTTGAGGTTGTTGGATTATGGATAATTTTCCAAAAAGAACGAGATCGTTACAGTCTTGGGAATCTGACCCTAAACGACCCTGTTTGCCAGTTTGTGAGAAAGCTAGATGAGATGCAAATCACCGATTCATAGAAAGCATTAAAGCCATTACTGGACGCAAAGCCAGTGGAAGACGAGGATCAAAGTCACGATTACTGTACGTGCTAGCTGTCGCTTTTGAAATTTTCCTCCCCTTTTGGTAATAATGTATTCACTCCTGACGTGAACCAAAGTCACGATTACTGTACATGCTAGCTGTCGCTTTTGAAATTATCCTCCCAATAATGTACCCACTCCTGACATGAGATACAGTTATGATTACTGTATATAGCTGCCACTTTTTAAAATTTTCCTTCTCTTCCAACAATCACGTACCTACTCCTGACGTAAGCTACAATAGTGACTACTGTACATGCTAGCAGCTATTTTGAAAAATTTCCTCCTCTTTTAACGATAGTGTACCCATACCTGACCAGAGTCATACTCGTGACTACTGTGAATAGCTGGCAATAATGTATCCATTCTTGAAAATAAAATTATTGCCTTATCTCTTCATCTCTATAAATATATCATCTTTTCTCACAAGGGTAAGGATAGGAATGGAGAAAACCCCAACTCGTAAATCCCGAAGTATTTGTGTATTTTCTGGGGCTTTTCCTGGAAAAGATGATGAGTATTTAAAAGCAGCCAACCATTTGGGTAGAGTATTAGCTGAGCGAAAAATACATTTAGTTTATGGAGGAGGTAGTGTCGGATTAATGGGAGGTGTAGCATCAGCAGCATCTCTAGGAGGAAGTCAAGTTCTGGGCATTATCCCTGGACCTCTGAAATTTATTTCTGGGGGCACGATTGGAGAAGAATTAGTGGTTAAAAATTTGCAAGAGCGTGTGTTACAAATGCTTTTAAATGCTGATGCTTTTATCGCTCTACCAGGTGGTTTTGGCACATTGGGAGAAGTCTTTCAAATTGCTTCCATGGCCCAACTTAATTTGCATAGGAAACCCATTGGGCTTTTAAATGTTAACAATTTCTTTACAGGTCTGATAGCTTTTATGGATTATGCTATGCAGAAGAATTTCATATCAAGAGTGGCACGGCGAATTATAATATCCGCAACAACTGCTGAAGAATTGTTAGATAAAATACAAGCTTTTGTTCCTGAACCAGATCCAGCAATGATTCAGATAGACTGGACACGACAGTCTTTCCCGACCAGTTCACTCCCATAATGGTCCTCTACTCACCTTGTTGAAGTATTGTGGAAGAAAGAAGCGATCTGATCCGTTTTTCTTGTCCTTTAGTTTTATTATCAGCATTTTCTTTCGCGTTTCAGTTTTTCTTTTCAGGGAATTTCTTTTTTTATAATATAGTTTCGTCCATGCTGATATTAAAACCATAGGACAATGCCTTTAGGTTGGAATGACTGAGTAAAGAGTAATTTTTGTTACTCTTGAGACGCATCCTATTAGGTCTACTAGGCATAACATTTTGGGGTAGTTAAGCTTTAACCTTATTCGGATGACATATCTCACAAGGGAATCTATATTTACTGAAGAAAATATTAGATGAACCTTGAATATTGATTCCAAACATCCGTTCCATTTACATAATTTGTCAGTGTTATTGTCATCATCAAGATTCACTCGTTTTATCGAAGCCTAATTCTTTGCGCTCGCCAATTATGAAAATTCACACTTTCGAAGAAAATTATTCCAATTTCAATTGCTTTCATATAAATTTCGCTCGAGGTCCTAAGGAAAGCTCCTTAGCCTCAAAATCAATTTTCATCATCGGGGTTTTAAGGATGGAACCTTTGCCTCGAAAATAATCAATTTTCATCATCGAGGTTTTAAGGATGGAACCTTTACCTCGACATCAATCAATCAATTCGAGGTTTTAAGGATGGAACCTTTGCCTCGACATCAATCAATCAATCCGGGGTTTTAAGGATGGAACCTTTGCCTCGAGATCAATCAATCAATCCGAGGTTTTAAGGATAGAACCTTTGCCTCGAGATCAATCAATCAATCCAGGGTTTTAAGGATGGAACCTTTGCCTCGAGATCAATTATCAATCCGAGGTTTTAAGGATGAAACCTTTGCCTCGACATCAATCAATCAATTCGAGGTTTTAAGGATGGAACCTTTGCCTCGAAAATAATCAATTTTCATCATCAAGGTTTTAAGGATGGAACCTTTGCCTCGAGATCAATTATCAATCCGAGGTTTTAAGGATGGAACCTTTGCCTCGACATCAATCAATCAATTCGAGGTTTTAAGGATGGAACCTTTGCCTCGAGATCAATCAATCAATCCGAGGTTTTAAGGATAGAACCTTTGCCTCGAGATCAATCAATCAATCCGAGGTTTTAAGGATAGAACCTTTGCCTCGAGATCAATCAATCAATCCGGGGTTTTAAGGATGGAACCTTTGCCTCAAGATCAATCAATCAATCCGAGGTTTTAAGGATAGAACCTTTGCCTCGAGATCAATCAATCAATCCGAGGTTTTAAGGATGGAACCTTTGCCTCGAAAACAAATAATCAATCAATCAGTCCATCTTACAACGATAGGAGCTTTCCTATCGTTAGAGGTTCTAAGGACATTTCCTTAACCTAAAACAAACAATCAATCCATCAGTCCATCTTACAACGATAGGAGCTTTCCTATCGTTAGAGGTTCTAAGGACCTTTCCTTAACCTCAAACAAATAATCAATCAATCAGTCCATCTTACAACAATAGGAGCTTTCCTATCGTTAGAAGTTTTAAGGACCTTTCCTTAAACCTTACTGTTTGGGCGGCGAGAACATTCTCAATGCCTACCTAAGCCGGACGAAATTTGGTAACGACTTTGCATACATCATGTCCCATGAAGCATGCAAAGGGGGGCAGCTGTTGACACCCAATTTCGTCCGGGTGTTTTAAAATTTTGAAAAAAATTTTATAAAAAAAAATTAATTTAAAAAAAAAATATATTACTATTATTATTAAAAAAAATTTAATTAGTTTAAAATATATTTTTGTTTTGTGAAAATTTGATTTAAAATGATATATGTGTGAATATGTGTATGTTTGAAATAAAATAAAATTTCATGAAAAAATGACAAAAAATTAAAAGTTTGAGGTAAAAATGACAAAATTGAGAAGTTTCGAAAAAAATTGACAAATTCTAAAAGTTCCAGGAGCATTTGGTAGTTTGTCACATAAAATTTTGAGCCTGCCGACGTTTTTGGCTCAAATTGACAGAAAACGACAAAATTGTCAAAATCAGAAGCTTCAGGAACTTATCCTGAGGCTGAGAGACGTAAAGGACTAAAATTGTCATTTTACCAATTTAAGAGATAAGTTTGAAATTTTTTATTAATTTATCCATCAACAGTTCAGCTAAACTTCCTCTATAAATAGCCCCCCAAATTACTGCCTTAGCCCCTGGCTCTCCTTCCTTTCTCCAGAAAATCCCAAAATTTTTTATTTTGACAGTTCGACCATCTTCTTCCTTCCATTTCCCGTGCGTTCTCTCTCTCTCTCCTCTCGTTTTCTCTCTCTTTCTCCTTCCTCTGCCGGCCGTCGCCTGCCGCCGCTCCGTCCGCGCCGCCGCCACGCCGCCGCTGCGTTCCTCCCTTGCGCCACCCTGCCCTTCCTCTTCCTCCCCTGCACCGTGCCTGCTCCTCCCTCCTCCTCCCTCGCGTGTGCTCTGTCTCACGTTCCCAGCAAAATTCAAAATTAAAACTAAAGGGTACAACCCTTGTTTTGTCCTCTATTTTTTTTATTTCTTTCACTTTGGTCACTAACCTTTTATTTTGTTCTTGCAGAATTAATTCCTAACTATTTTAATTTTTACTTGTCTTACTTATTTGTTATTATTACTAACCCTTTTTTTTTTTTGTTATTAACTTACTAACAACTAACTTTTAATATTATTATTGTTACTAACCTTTTAATTTTTGCATTATTACTAACTTTTATAATTGTTGTTAACAATTAATTAACTTTTATTGTTGTTAATTAATTAATTAATTAACTTGGCTAACTTTTATTGTTGTTAATTAATTAATTTAATTAACTTGGCTAACTTTTATTGTTGTTAATTAATTAATTTAATTAACTTGACCAACTTTTTATTATTGTTGTTAATTAATTAATTTAATTAACTTGACTAACTTTTTATTATTGTTGTTAATTAATTAATTTAATTAACTTGACTAACTTTTTATTATTGTTGTTAATCAATTAATTTAATTAACTTGACTAACTTTTTATTATTGTTGTTAATCAATTAATTTAATTAAACTTGGCTAATTTTTATTATTGTTGTTAATTAATTTAATTAACTTTGCTAACCTTTATTATTATTTATTTTTAAAGTGGATGGCCAAAAAGCCCCACTTTATTATTATTAATTTTCCTTTATATAATTTTTTTTAATTTAATTCACCTTTACCCTTACTTAAATAAATAAATGAAAATTAAAAGAAGATTATTTTTTAAGCCTAATAAAAATAATTTTTTAAAAAGCCAATTATTTTTATTTTTCTTTTATAAATTGAATAATTATTTAAATAATAAATAACTTTCACTAAAAAAAACTAAAAGAAAGATAAGAAAAAGATAAGAAAGATAAGAAAAACATAAAAAAAGAAAAGAAAGAAAGAAAAGAAAGAAAAGAAAAAGAAAAGATAAAAAAAGAAAAGAAATAAAGAAAAGAAAGAAAAGAAAAAGAAAAGAAAAGAAAAGAAAGAAAAGAAAGGAAAAATAAAACTAAAAGAAAGATAAAATCAAAAAGAAAGAAAAGAAAGAAAGAAAAGAAAGAAAAGAAAAGAAAATGTAAAGAATAAAAAATAAATTTTTTAGATTATTAATAAATCTAAAAACAAAAGACTTACAAATTAGTAATAATAAATTCCATAAAAATAATAATTATATAACTAACAATTAATTAAAGTAATTTCCATATCCGGATGATCCAGCAGGATCTACGGTTTGGAAAATATCAAACTTTCAAAATAAATAAATTAAATAAAAAGATAAAAATCCATATTTTTACGATATGGATTAAAATTTTCACCAAATTCCGTGTCCAAATGACTCGGCAGAGTCCATGGTTCGGAATAAAAATCTTCCGTGTCCAAATGACTTGGCAGAGTCCATGGTTCGGAAGTATAAAATTCTATACAAATTAATTACCAAAAATCCACATCCGATTAATTCAGTTAAAAATTCTAGATTGAAAATTAACTGAAATTTATTTAAAAGCAAAGCGAAACAAAATTAAAATCAACTAAGGTGCCAATTTTTGGGCGTTTTAACAAAGTTGTTTTAACGTAACCGTACTCCCGAACCCCCGAACTCTCGCAGACCAATATTTAAGGTGACCAATCGACCTAGGTAAACTGATTGGTGGCGACTCCAGAAGACCTCGACGTTGCCACAGCAGGGTAGTTATCCTATGTGGTTAAACTAGTCAAACCCTCAAGGTTTAACTCAAACACTACTAGTGGCTTGCCTACCAAACCAAATGGTTCGGTTGGGATCGACTTAGGTTTTTCTCTCTATTGACCATATGTAAATGATACTCTATACGGCCAATAAAGAGTCTAAAAAGCCCTCTTAATCCCCTTAGTGCTCATTCAAAAGCTTAAGCACACTTGAATTACTTAGCCACCAAGTCACACACTTTTACTTAACCACACAACTTAACTACCTCCTAAATAATGCAAAATTCCCGCTCTAGGAATGAATTCTAGACCCAACCGAGGCTATGGAACCTCTTAGGATAACCTAGGAATAGAAACCGAGAGCCTAAGTTAACCTTAGGATGGCCGGAAAATGAGGCCAAAATCACACTTGGCGATGCGGCGCCAAGGAGCAATTGCTTCTGGCGACGCGGCGCCACAGCGTATTACGGTATGTGACATTTTCGCATCCTGGCGCCGCGGCGCCAATTCACGGACGAATTGGCGACGCGTCGCCAACTTGATTTTTCTGGGTTTGTGCGTCCGTGTCGTTCTTGCACATAAACTACTCAAACTCTCTCGTTTCTAATCCAAACTTAATGGGTCTTGTTCCTAATTCATCCCCACACACAAGACTACAAAACCATGCATTATTTGAGCTTGATTACTTAAACCCTTACCTCAATTTAGCCACACAAGCAAGCAATGCAACATAAGCTTTCCTAGCTCCACAAGCTTCCTTGAGTTCCAAGTCTAAAACCAAAGCAATTTGGCACCCAAACTAATCAAACCAAGACCATTTCTAGCTCTTAAAACAACCTAGAACCAATCCAAATAAACTCAAGAAGCTTACCCACGAAAATTGGATCCAAAACAAGCTTCCAAAGAGCAAACTTGAGCTAGAACACCACAAACAAGCTTGGTGATCCTTCTAACACCTTGGGCACCCTTTAATTTGATGAAATCTTGCAAGAAAATGAAGCTTGGGCTGTGATTTTGGGAGAGGAAGTGGAGCCACGAAAATTTGGAGTTAGTTGCAAATGACTAAGGAAGAAGAAGACTTGCATATATGTAAACAAGTCAACTTTTCCTTCTCCTTGCACCTAAGTCCACTAGCTTTCAAAAGCTTCAAATAGCTCACCAAACCCTCACTCAAAACCACTTTTATTTGTTCTAAAGGATACTAAAAGCTTCCCAAACTTAATTTTCTTGAACACTTTAGCCACTTAAGATTCAAATGGCCCAAAAACACACTTAGTGCCATAAGTTGTCAAAGCTTACTAGGATGATTCTAAAAGCTAGAATAACTAATGGTCTTGACTTAACTATGCCAAATCACACTTAGGAACTCACTTAACTTAATTAAGCTTATCTTACTTGCTTAACAAGGCGCTAACTTGAGGTACTTAAATTTAACAAACACTTACTTGATTAATCGACTAGGAGAGCCGTCACACTTGGGAAACACTTACCTCAACATTTTATGTAGAGGAAATACTAGGAGAGCCTTTACACAATTGATTATTAGGATTGTTTCGAATGGATTAGAAATAAATTGATGGAGGTTTTGGTTGTGCATGGCAGAAATCGGAGTGTAACAGAAGGTGCGAATCAGAGAAGTCGAGGAATTGTGTTTCTGGGTGTAAATTGGTATAATGACACTTTAGGTCCTTAAGGTTTGGAGGAGGGTTCATTGACACCTAATAGTCTAAAATGCTACAACTTAGTCACTGGAAGTAAAATGCTGAAGGATATGAGCTGGTTAATCACAGTATCAGTCCCTAAGGCTTCTAACACTACTTCAGTGAATTCTTAGATTCCAGAAGCGTTCGTTTGAGTCAATGTCAACAAATGATTTTGAGTTATTTCTTGAATTGAATATATTTTGACATAAATTTTTACATAATTATTTTAGGCGGCTAAAGAATTATTTCAGGAGTTTGAAAGTTGCATTTTGAGGTAAGTGGCTACTACTATTAAAAAAAATTAAATTGTTTTGATATTATGTGTGTGTGTGTGTGTGTGTGTGTGTGTGTGTGTGTGTGTGTATGTGTGTATAATCTCTTCAAAGTGCTAAGTTTTCCATTTAGTAATTTTTTAATATTTTGATTTAAAGCTAATTTGTAACACCCTCATGTCCCACATAGGTGAATTGTGGGAAGCCTTATGTGGATATATAGGCTCTAATTCCAGAACATAAGCACCTAGCACTTATCCTTTTCCAAAGGATCGCCCATGTGGTGTGGGCAGGTGTTCCGTTGACCAGTTCTAGACTTGGGTCATTACAGATGGTATCAGAGCCAGATTCGAGGAAGGCAGCGACCTCACTCAGTAAGTATGCTTCTTGTTTGTTTGCTAAGTTAGAGACCTTGGATAGGTTTCGAAAAGTTTCCATAATTGAGCATAATATATTAGCAAGTTTATAAACAAAAGTTAACAACTTGGTTTTCAATAAGGGGACTCGTAAAATAATATACCAATTAATTTAACATCTAAAATGATATAGGAGTTACCTAGAGCCTCACCTAGTGTTATAAGTTAAAAGTTACTTCCAAAGTTGTTTAACTACGTTGGACTAAACCTTTTCCTTTTTAGGTCATGGACCTACATGAGTACCCTGCCTTGGGTCTTAGGCGAGGTGCACAGGATGAGCCGCCAGCTCGTGGTTGAGGACGACCCCCACGAGGTCGAGGCTAGAATGCTTAAGTGCCTGGACAAGACATGCTGAATCATGGGCAATAAGCCTAGAATCTTGGTCAGCAGGCCAATGATGATCCATTGCGTCAGACAGTCATTGCCTTAGGCCAGTATTTTCAGAATTTGAATGAGCGGGAGTAGCAGCCTCATGCCCTGGCCGGATGTCAACATAGGGCCAACCTACTTGAGCGGTTCAAGAGGCTAACTGGTGAGTATACTGGTGGGGTTAACCCTACCAAAGCTGAGGAGTGGATCAGGGCTTCGGAGAGGACACTTACAGCTTTGAGAATTCCAGAAGAAAATAAGGTGGACTTAGCTACCTTTAGCTTGGTTGAGGAGGCCCAGACATGGTGGGAGGCCACTCGACCAGGGGTTCCGATAACTGAGGGTGGATATATCACTTGGGAGACATTCGTGCATACTTTCTATGGTCGATACTTCTCTGAGGCCATGAGGGACAGAAAAAAGCAGTACACCGCTAGATTTAATGCTTTGGCCCGCTATACTGAGCACATTGTGGCACATAAACCAAGGAAAATCTAGAGGTATGTTAATGGTTTGCGTGACGAGCTGGCAGATAGGCTGATTATGCAAGAAATTGATACCTTTGAGAAGGCGGTATCCTTAGCTCAACGGGGTGAGGCAAGGATGCGAGATAAGCAACTATCTAGACCGCTTGACATGAGTCGGAGTCGTATGCCATCACGACCTACACATGCAGGCAGTTTCCGTCCTATACCACAACCGATGCCTGCCCATGGGCAAGGAAATTTTGGCAGAGGTCAGCCAATCGATAGCAGAGCTACCCGACTACAGCTTAATGGGACAGGAGGGTCTACAGTGTGACCGGTTTTTTAGGGCCAAGGAGGGCCTAGATGTCAGACTTGTCATTTCTTTCACCTAATTGAAGGGCGGTGTGTGACCTATTTCTATTGCCAGGAGATAGGGCATCTATCCAGGCAATGTCCTAAGAGGGATGCTCCACTAGCATCACATGTTCCACCAGCAGCACCGGCAGGACCACCAACAAAGAAACCTCGTGTGGCAAGACGTGTTTACGCAGTGACAGCCGAGGAGGCAGAGGATGCTCCAGGTGTGGTGCAAGGTACACTGTTAGTTATAGGTTTTAATTATAGCCTTTAATTTCAAGTTCATGGTAGTGGCATGCTTAGGTTAGTGATTGTTTGAATTGATCGTAGGTACTCTTTCTATTTCTGGGTTTCCTGCTAGAGTTCTTATAGAGTCGGGGTCCACACATTCTTTCATATCTCCTAGACTAGCAAATCAATTAGGCATGCCTGTTAAAGAGCTTCCTTTCATACTACTGGTTTTTACACCATCAAACACTAGTATGAGTTCTACTCGTGTACTTCAATCTTGCTCGATTTCTGTCGAAGGACGTGATTTAGACTCTGACCTCTTTATGCTTGGGATATCTGAATTTGATTGTATTTTGGGCACGGATTGGCTACATCGCCACCATGTTAAAGTGGATTGCTATCAGAAGCTAGTTACCTTCTCCTTGCCTGATGGATTAGAAGTACAATTTGTTGGGGGATAAAAAGAGCTTCACTTGAATCTTAATTTCTAGCTTGCAAGCTAATAGATATCTCCGTCAAGGTGGTGTTGGCTATTTGGCTTATGTGCAGATAGATTCAGAGAAGCCTGAATCAGTAGCTGGTATTCCCATTGTGGAAGAATTTCCAAAAGTGTTTCCAGAGGAGTTACCTAGAATGCCACCTAGACGGGATGTTGACTTCACCATTGATTTATTGCCAGGAACGGCTCCTATCTCTCAAGCACCTTATCGAATGGCTCCCTCAGAAATGGCGGAACTAAAAAGTCAATTACAGGAGCTTCTCGAAAAGCGGTTCATACGTCCAAGTACCTCACCTTGGGGTGCTCCTGTTTTATTCGTGAAGAAGAAGGATGGCAGCTTGAGGATGTGCATCGATTATCGACAGTTGAATTTGGTGACGATAAAGAATAGGTACCCTTTACCTCGGATTAATGACCTGTTTGATCAGCTGAAGGGATCATCAGTGTTCTCCAAGATCGATTTGAGGTCTGGGTACTGTCAACTGAAAATCAAAGAGGGAGATGTGTTAAAGACAACATTTAGGACTCATTATGGGCATTATGAGTTTTTAGTGATGCCCTTCGGGTTAACAAATGCACCCGCAACTTTCATGGGCCTAATGAATAGGGTGTTCCAACCATACCTAGATCAGTTTGTCATCGTTTTCATAGATGATATTCTGATTTACTCACCAGATGCTGAAAGCCATAGAGAACATTTGAGGATTACACTTCAGACGTTGAAGGAGCATAAGCTGTATGCAAAGCTGAGCAAGTGTGAGTTTTGGTTGGACAGTGTCACCTTTTTAGGCCATGTGGTAACTAAGGAAGGAGTTTCAGTGGATCCTAGTAAGGTTGAAGCTGTGGTGAACTGGCAACAACCGAAGACCGTGTCTGAGATTTGGAGTTTCTTAGGCTTGGCTGGGTATTATAGACATTTTGTAGAAGATTATTCAAAGATGGCATGCCCTTTGACCCAACTAACTAAGAAGGATCAACCATTCTAGTGGACCGAGCAGTGCGAAAATAATTTTCAGGAGTTGAAGAAGTGGTTAGTCTCTGCACCTGTTCTTACTCTTCCTGATGGGCGGAGTCGTTTTGCAGTTTATACAGATGCATCACATCAGGCATTGGGCTGTGTATTGATGTAGGCGGGAAAGGTGATCGCTTATGGGTCTAGGCAGTTGAAGCCTCATGAGCTTAATTACCCAACTCATGATTTGGAGTTGGCAGCTGTCATACATGCATTAAAGCTTTGGCGACATTATTTGTATGGAGAAGAGTTTGAGGTCTTCACTGATCACAAAAGTCTACAGTATCTATTGTCACAGAGGGAACTCAATAATCGACAGCGTCATTAGGTTGAATATCTCTCCGATTATAATTGCACTATTCAATATCACCCAGGTAAAGCTAACCTAGTGGCTGATGCTTTGAGTAGAAAAATGGGTGCTAAACTGAATGCTATGGTGGTTTCTGAGTGGAAACTACTAGAGGAGTTTAGTCATATGAGCTTAGGTGTTCAAGTGAAGGGACCCCAGGTTTTCATGGCCAGTTTGCATATGGAGCCTACATTTGTGGCAAGGGTCAAGGAGGCGCAAAAGGAGGATCCACAATGCCGAGAATGGTCAGTTCTAGGGCAAAAGGGATTCAGTGTGGATGTGGATGGTACCCTAAAATTTCAAAATAGAATTGTTGTTCCCCAAGGTAGTGAGGTAAAGTATGATGTTTTATCGGCGGCACATGCATCTCGGTTGACCATCCACCCGGGGGGCACCAAAAAGTACCATGATTTGAAGAAAAGCTTTTGGTGGAGTGGCATGAAGAAGGATATTGTAGAGTTTGTATCTAGATGTCTGACTTGTCAGAAGGTCAAAGTAGAACACCAGAGACCTGGAGGACTGCTACAGCCATTAGAGATTCCTCAATGGAAGTGGGATGACATTGCAATGAATTTCATAGTTGGGCTACCTGCCACTCGTCGTCAACATGATGCAATATGGGTTATAGTTGATCGGTTAACCAAGTCAGCCTACTTTTTGGCAATCCAAAAGACTTGGCCTGTAGCTAGATTAGCTGAATTATACATATCTGAGATAGTTCGTCTTCATGGAGTACCGAGGAGCATTGTTTCTGATAGGGATCCACGATTCACATCACAATTTTGGCAGGCTTTACAAGAACAGTTGGGCACTGTGACATTAATGAGCACCGCTTATCATCCACAGACAGATGGGCAGTCGGGGAGGACTATACAAACTATTGAGGATATGCTTAGAGTTTGTTCACTGGATTACAAGAACTCCTGGGATAATGACTTGCCACTAGTGGAGTTTGCTTATAACAATAGCTATCACTCCAGCATTTAAATGGCCCCCCTATAAGGCTTTGTATGGACGTAGTTGTCGTACTCCGGTGTGTTGGGAAGAAGTGGGTGATAGGCCTTTATTAGGATCAGATTTGGTACAACAAACTTCAGATAAGGTCAAAATAATCAAACAACGATTGGTAGCAGCTCAAGATAGGCAGCGAAGTTATGCAAACCAGAGGCGTCGTCCCTTGGAGTTTTCTGTTGGTGATCAAGTGTTCTTAAAGGTGTCACCAACCAAGGGAGTTCAACGTTTTGGAGTGAGAGGAAAGTTAGCCCCGCGCTTTGTTGGACCTTTTGAAATTTTAGAACGGGTTGGAAAGGTGGCTTATAGAGTGGCTTTACCACCAAACTTGGCTAGAATTCATAACATGTTCCACGTGAGTAATATTCGAAAGTATCAACCAGATCCAGCATATGTTATTCTATGGGAGCCCTTGCAGTTACGCGAGGATTTGACTTACGTTGAGGAGCCTTTGGCCATTGTGGATCGTAGAGAAAAGGTTCTGTGCAACAAAGTCATTCAACTGGTAAAGGTCATTTGGAATAATCACGGAGAGCAAGAAGCAACCTGGGAAGTTGAGGATTAGCTTCGAAAGAAGTATCCATAGCTTTAAGGTACTTCTCAACACCCTCTTTCAAATTTGGGGACAAATTTCTTTTAAAGGGAGGATGCTGTAATAACCCTAGAAATTAAGTAAAATAAAATCACCAAATTATCCTAATTAATTAAATAAATAAAATAATAAAATAATAATAATAATAAAATAATAATAAGTAAATACATTAAATAAATAAAAAAATAATTAACATTTTGTCCTTAAGGGTATTTTTGTAATTTTACCTATCAATTTAGAAAATCAATATAAAATTAAGGATCTTGATTCTTAGATGATTCCTTTAGTGCTTATTAAGTCAAATTCCAAACCGGAAGCTCAAAGTCATTTTCTTTAGGCTAGGGGCATTTTTGCCATTTATAACCAAGCATCGGATGAAAAATCTGGGAGCACTATTGGATTCTTCTTGAAAAAAATGAGTCAAGAGAAATTTACCTCACTCAATTCTGAATTCTTTTGCTTAGGTTTCCCAAAATTTAGCCTACACACGAGTAGAGTTTAAACCGGGTTCGTGCTTTTGTTGTATGAGATAATTTCTTATTTAACCCTAATTTTATCTTAGTATAAAAATATAACTTCCTGCCGCATGATTGACTGGAATATGTATATATATATATATTCAAATTAAACCGATTTAATGTACTTACCTTTTCTTATTTGACTAATTATCCCATTAACCTTATTATTTTTTTTATTTCTTCCCTTCTCCCCGTAACTACAACTAAGTCACGATCCGAAACCTTTTCTTGAAAAACAAAACCTAGGCATATGCGTTTTGCCTTCAACTATTTCTTTTTTCCTCTCCAGCTGCCAAGCCACACCACCCCAAGCTGACACCATGGCCATTAATCCTACCCTTGCCAAACGAATTAGTTTCTAATATATATTTTTTCTCTCTGAAATTCTTCTCACAACCACCTGCCACTTCTTATTCTCTCCTCCTACAACAGCTCACCACCATAAGAAAGAAAAAAAAGAATCAGATTTTGGGAAAAAGGCAGCCCACCATCCTTTGGTCCTCTTCACGTCGGTTATTGTCTCGCTTATTCCTCCATCAAAATGGTGAAAGTACAGCCATTTATGCTATGATTAATTTTTATTCTGGATTATTAGAACAATAATTTTTTCTAATCTTACCTAGGTTCATTAGGTTGAAGAGAAATCTCATCCGGACAGTGGAATCGATCCTACGCGTACCGACGATCCCAGATTCATTTGTGTAAGTCTAAATTATTCTATATCCTTCTTTTAATTTTTTTTCCAGCACCTAAAGGCCTTATATCCTTGCTGTAAATATTTGGTAGATTATCATCAATCCAAGTTTTGGGTTTTTCCACTCATTTCCGGTGCAATCTTGTCCATACTTGGTTCTAGGCACCGGTAAGCCACTGTAGCCTCTTTTAAAAATTATCTTGGCTGCCAATTTCGAATATTACAGCCCTAATAATTCTCTTTTCCTTGTCGTCCATGTTGTTACACAGGGTTAGAAAGTCCTTACTCGAAGGTTTGGTGCTTCTTGGGACTCCCGGAGCATCAGAGATCCCGAAAACACATCGGTAACCGAAATAAAATTATTTCCTTTCAAGATCAGTTTTTACAGCCATTAAATGAGCTTATAAGTTATTGTATAACCACTGTAATTTTTAGGATCAATATCAAGAAAGCTTCGGGCACGATCCCAAATAGGCACGAGGCCACCGAAGACGCCCCGAGCCTCTTTTTGCCCACTAGGTAAAATTTCGGCCTAGTTGTTAAGAGCATGAACTTTCCAAGTACCATTTAGGAAAATTTCTAAATTTTAGCATATTTTCTAATTTTTTTTACCTTACTAACATTTTGTAGGACCGTCCTAGGAAAATCGCCCTCTTTCGTCGTATTATTCCGAACTAGGTAAGGGGGAAGAGCGGGTTAGTTTTCGTGGGCCCTCTTAGGCCCAAAATAAGCATAAACCCGAATAATAAATTTTAAGTAAACAATTGGGCTAAACAAAATCTTTAAACGCGTGGGCAACATGAGTAGGGTAATTAATTAGTTTTTCTAGAATTTTATTTTATTTTATTATATTTTATTTTAGTTCTCTTCCTTTGAGATGTAATTTTGGTTGGTTGGTTGTCTGGTTGTAATGATGTGATGTATGATGTATGTTTGGCGCTAGTATCATACTAGGACCGCTTATAACAAGAATTAAATTAGAAATATGTTAGGACCGCCTAAATAAACACCACTAGTAGCATGTTTAGGGCCGGCGAGACAAACACCGCTAGTACTATGTTTAGGGCCGACAAGCTCATTAGCAACATGATGAGATTGGAAGGAACCGTTAGTGACATGTTAGGGCCGTAATAAATTATTATAAGCCGATAGATAAAGGATTAGGAGCGTAAATACTAAATGACCAATTTACAAAGAATTCACGAGAAATGAGATGAACATTTATCACAAATACACTTAAAAGATATCATTGATTGTCATGACATCATGTAACACTAAACTAAGATAACATGATAAAAGAAATATGATGCACTAGAATCATGGAATTCTACTAAAAAGAGCTAAAATAAAATGAGCTACGGTTATGCATCAATTGGTTGTTGCATATGATTGATGTTTTTCATACACAAGATTGCATTAAGTAAAAGATTTGAAGAGTAAGATAAAATACGAGGCATGTAAGGTTGGTGACAAACCATATCTATATGACCTAACAAGCCGTAAATTTAGACGAGAGGTTCGGAACAGACGATTCGAACCCGAGAGGCATGTTAGGGTGGCGGCGGACCATCCCTAGTCATGACCCGATATTGACACGGAGTATGGAGATATGATTTGTGCGCTGTCAGACCATAGCTGGTGAGGGACCATGGTTATGGCTGTTATCACGAGAGGCTCTACCTCGGCATAGGTATCTCGAAAGGCTCTGGCTTGGTGGCATCCCTAGTGGCACTGCCTAAGAGTTATCTCGAGAGTGGGTGATGTACACACTCACCACCCTAGGTTCGTCCGACGGCAATTAAGTATTGGATTAAGTGATCGATCAAGAAGATATTATTTAATCGGTAAAAAGAATTATGCATATGCATGGTAGTTCAAGCATGCTAGTAGGATTTTGATTTTGTTGTTATGATGTTGTATGGAATTGTTCTTTAATTAAATTGCTACAGCTTAAAGTTTATTATTCGTTATTGTTTATTACGGGAATAATAAGACCCACGTGATGGGCTTGATACTTCCCCCTTACTGAGCAAGTTGTGTTCATCCCTCCTTTTAACATGTTTTTCTAGGTGAGTACTATGAGGAGACAGAGTACACTGAACTATATAACGAGGTTCAAGATGTGGAGCAGACTAAGTGAGGGTACGCTGTAGCCCCTCGAAAGTAGAACTGGCTGGGACTGGGTTTTAACTTTGTGTTATTTGATTTCTAAAGAAACATATGGCTTGTTTAAATTGATACATTATGCGCATATTAGTTTTCCTGGGATTGTCACTTAATTACTTTGATTTCATTTAATACTTTCATTGTTTGGAAAATGATTTAAATAAAATGTTTTACCTCATATTTCTTAAATTATTTTTAATTAAATGCTTTATAATTCTGGGAATTTAAGATATCTTTTAAAATTAAGGTTTATAAAATTGGGGGCGTTACATAATTTGCATTTAAATAAATTTTAATCAGAATGTGTAATAACCCTAGAAATTAAGTAAAATCAAATTACCAAATTACCCTAAATAAATAAATAAATAAAATTATAATAATAATAATAATAATAATAATAATAATAATAATAATAATAATAATAAGTAAACAAAATAAATAAATAAAAAATTAATTAATTAACATTTTGTCCTCAATGGTATTTTTGTAAATTTACCTACCAATTTAGAAAAGCAATATAAAATTAAGAATCTTGATCCTTAGATACTTTCTTTAATAGTTATTAAGTCAAATTCCAAACCGGAAGCTCATAGTCATTTTCTTTAGGCTAGGGGCATTTTTGTCATTTTTAACTGAACATTGGATGAAAAATCTAGGGGCACCATTGAATTCTTCTCATAAAAATGAGTCAAAAGAAATTTACCTCACTCAATTCTGAACTTGTTTGCTTAGGTTTTCAAAAATTTAGCCTACACACGGGTAGGGTTTAAATTGAGTTCATGCTACTGCTACATAGGATTATTATATTTTTATTTATTTATCTATTTATTTTTATTTCCCTAACACTAATTTCTTTCTTATAAAATGTTCCAGCTGCAAAACACCTATTAGGAATTTTAGAAACTCTAGGTAAAAAAAAAAAAAAGAAAGAAACTTGCCATTCTAATTTTTCCTAATTAATTCCCCACCATCATTACCATATAATTTTATTACTCTTTCTTTTGCCCTACACTTTTATTCCCCCTGGAGACTAATTATACCCATAGGAATTCTTAGCAAGTCATCTCCTTTCGCAGCCACTCCTTTGGCACAATATTTCTACGCTTAAACCACAACAAGTGCACCGCAACCATTGATCCTCTTGCCTATGTTCTTGTTTTCACTTAGCCCTCCATCAAACTTGTGTAAGTCATCTCTCCATGCTTTGATTCTTGGTTATTCAAAAATACTAAAACGTTAATTTAATTCCATATTTTACCTAGATTTATTAGATTGAGGAGAAACCCTATTGGAACACAAAAATGATCCTACACGTACCGGCGATTCCAAATTCATTTGTGTAAGTCTAAATTATTCTATATCCTTCTTTTAATTTTTTTTCCAGCACCTAAAGGCCTTATATCTTTGCTGTAAATATTTGGTAGATTATCATTAATCCAAGTTTTGGGTTTTTCAACTCGTTTCCGGTGCAATCTTGTCCATACTTGGTTCTAAGCCCCGGTAAGCCACCGTAGCCTCTTTTAAAAATTATCTTGGCTGCCAATTTCGAATATTACAGCCCTAATAATTCTCTTTTCCTTGCTGTCCATGTTGTTACAAAGGGTTAGAAAATCCTTGAAGGTTTGGTGCTTCTTTGGACTCCTGGAGCACCAGAGATCCCGAAAATACATCGGTAACCGAAATAAAAACTTTTTCCTTCCAAGATCAGTTTTTAAAGCTACTAAATGAGTATACAACTCAATATGTGACCACTGTAATTTTTAGGATCAACATCAAGAAGGCTCCCAGCATGATCCTGAATAGGCACAAGGCCACCGAAAACACCCCGAGACCCTTTTTTCCTACTAGGTAAAATTTCGGCCTAGATGTTAAGAACATAAACCTTCCAAGTACCATTTAGGAAAATTTCTAAATTTTAGCACATTTTCTAATATTCTACCTTATTAACATTTTGTAAGACTGTCCTAGGAAATCGTCCCTTTCACCGTATTATTCCGAACTAGGTAAGGGGGAAGAGCGGGTTAGTTCTCGTGGGCCCTCTTAGGCCCAAAAGAAGCTTTAACCTGAATAATAAATTCTAAATAAACAATTGGGCTAAACAAAATCTTTAAATGGGCAACATGGGTTGGGCAATTAATTAGTTTTCCTAGAATTTATTTTATTTTATTTTAGTTCTTTTCCATTGAGATGTAATTTTGGTTGGTTGGTTTCATGGTTGTAATGATGTGATATATGATGTATGTTTGGCGGTAGTATCATACTAGGACTGCTTGTAACAAGAATTAAATTAGAAGTATGTTATGACCGCCTAAATAAACCCGTTAGTACCATATTTAGGGCCGGCGAGACAAACACCGCTAGTACAATGTTTAGGGCTGACAAGCTCGCTAGCAACTTGATGAGATTGAAAGCAACTGTTAGTGGCATGTTAGGGCCGTAATAAATTACTATAAGCCGATAGATAAAGGATTAGGATCGTAAATGCTAAATGACCAACTTAGAAAGAATTCACGAGAAATGAGATGAACATTTATCATAAATACACATAAAAAGATATCTTTGATTGTCATAACATCATGTAACACTAAGTTAAGATAACACGATAAAAGAAATATGATGCACTAGAATCATGGCATTCTACTAAAAAGAGCTAAAATAAATGAGCTGCGGTCATGCATCAATTGGTTGTTGCATATGATTGATGATTGTCATACACAAGGCTGCATTAAATAATGGACTTGAGGAGTAAGATAAAACACAAGGCATGCACGGTTGGTGATGAACCATATTTGCATGACCTGACAAGCCGTAAATTTAAACGAGAGGTTCGAAATGGACGGTTTGAACCCGAGAGGCATGTTATGGTGGCAACAAACCATCCCTAGTCATGACCCGATATTGACACGGAGTATGGAAATATGATTTGTGCGCTGCCAAACCGTAACTGGTGAGGGACCATACTTATGGCTGGTATCACGAGAGACTCTACCTCGGAGTAGGTATCCCGAGAGGTTCTGGCTTGGTGGCATCCCTAGTAGCACTGCCTAAGAGTTATCCCGAGAGTGGGTGATGTACACACTCACCACCCTAGGTTCGTCCGACGGCATTTAAGTATTGGATTAAATGATCGATCAATAAGATATTATTTAATCGGTAAAAGGAATTATGCATATGCATGGTAGTTCAAGCATGCTAGTAGGACTTTGATATTGTTGTTATGATGTTGTATGGAATTGTTCTTTAATTAAATTGCTACAACTTAAATTTTATTATTCGTTGTTGTTTGTTATGGGAATATTAGGACCCACGTGATGGGGCTGATACTTCCTTCTTACTGAGCAAGTTGTGCTCACCATTCCTTCTAACATGTTTTCTTAAGTGAGTACTATAAGGAGACAGAGTACATTGAACCATATAATGAGGTTCAAGATGTGAAGCAGACTGAATGAAGGTATGCTGTAGCCCTTCGAAAGTAAAATTGGCTGGGATTGGGTTTCAACTTTGTGTTATTTTATTTCTAAAGGGACATATGGTTTGTTTAAATTGGCACATTATCCGCATATTAGTTTTCCTGGGATTGTCACTTAACTACTTTGATTTCGTTTAATACTCTTATTATTTGGAAAATAATTTAAAATAAAATGTTTTATCTCATATTTCTTAAATTATTTTTAATTAAATTCTTTATAATTCTAGGAATTTAAGATATCTTTTAAAATTAAGATTCATAAAATTGGGGGTGTAACAGAATGAGAGTTTTCAATTACAAGTTTTATTTTGAAATTGTTTTTCAAATGTTTTATTAATTTACTTGTTTATCTGCTTATTTGAATTTTAACTTATTTATGCAATATATTATGTTTGACTAAATAAGCTGGGATCAGGTATGTTTTGATTGTAATGTTTTGTACTGAAATTTTATAATAATTGCAATGCTCTGAATTTCTGTTCTGACTCTGTTTTGGTGGGTGTTGGTTCTGTGGCCATACTACTGGGAAAGTGTAGTTCTGGACCCTCCACGTAGGGTATTCTGCTTTGTTCTGTTCCGCAGTGCACTGTTTTTAGGACTAGTTCTTCAGGGTGCTCGATCGTTGGCGATTCTTAGACGATTCTAGATGAACTATAGCGGTTTAAGTGTAGTCACAGTAATCACCCCACCCACTCTGCTCTAAATTTCTGTTCTGCTATTCTGCTCTGAACTGCTCTATTTTGGTTAATGATTTTATTTACAAATATTATTTGCTTAGCTCTAAAAAATTGCTATTATATTAATTATGTTCTGACTATTCAAATATTTTTTGCTAAAGTTTATGTTATTATTTTTACAAGAATTGTTTTCTACTTGATCCCTATATATTTTGTTTATTGTATTTCTGTTTTCAAAATCCGTCACTTGTCTGAGTATTTGTGCTCACCCTGTTTTCACCCCCTCATGCAGATCAGGAGTAGTTCAAGTTAGCTAGCGAGAGCGACTACAAGACCAGCAGCAGTTCAAGACAATTGAAAGTATTTCGTTAGTACTACTATTAGAAACTTATTTATGTTTAGAAAACTCTTTGGATTTTGTTTTATTCTTTAGAGCTTTAATATCTTATGGATTACGTTCCAGTTTCAAGAATTGTAATTGCTTTGCCACTTATTCTCATAAGAGAATTTTATAAATTTGGAATTATTTGGAATATGTAGCCTTGCATACTTAGGAAAATTATTTTCTTGAGTATGCGGCGTGGAATCATCCTGAGACTCCTAGGGTGGATTTGGGGGCGTGACAATCGCTCCACTTACTATGTTAAAAAATATTATGTTTTGTTATCTATTTAAAACTGCTATGTTTTGACTAATAAATTTCATATTTATTTTGTCATGATTTATGATAAAGTTAATTGTATTTGTTTTTTGCACTTATGTGAATTTTAATTTTTATGAGTACGATTTTACAACAAATGAATATTCTGAGATATTTATATATTTGTTATATTTTCTAATTACTATTGGATTTATAATATTTTTAGTATGATTTTTTTTTCTGCTTGATCTCTATATTATATAAGTTATATAAATTGTTTTTATGTTTTATGGATGGTGGACATCCCAGCGCTTACTAGGCATTCATGCTTACTCCCTCTTTTCCCACTCACGTAGATAACAAGTAACACAAGGTTAATTAGTTGGGGAGTGACTACAAGAGCTCAGAGTTTGAGATAACATTAAAGTGAGATGTAATAGACACTCTTAGGTTAGAGATATTTCGTATGAGATTTTAAGTTATAGTTGCTCTACTACTCAATTCCAAACGACAAGTAATAAGTTTAGATTATAAGTAATGATCATTCGGATTTATTTAAAATATTTGTAGTCTTGCATGTTTGAGGAAATATTTATTTCTTCGAGTGTGCGTTTTGTCTTTGTCCCAAAACTCCTGGGGTGGGGTTTTGGGCGTGACAGAAAAGGCATCAAAACTGATAAATTCTCTTTTCAGCATAGGACCTGCATATCCAATCTACCCTTCTCCCCAGTAACAAAGCTAATATTTCAATCCTCCCTAGATAGCATTAATACAATGCTTTTGACTCTGCCAATTTAAGAGAAGGAGTTATTTCAAAGGCTTGATCATACATATTGTAATCGACGAGAGGTTTGAGAAAAGTAGTACAAATCAAGTTATAAACCACTCACATACACATATGTAGCTGCAGCAATATTTCAACACAAAAGCATACGTAGTCTGAAAGCAATGCCGGAGCCTTAGGGACAGTACTAAAGCTTCTAAGGCATCATTACATGGTATATTGTCATAAACTAGTTTAATTAACAGAGTTTAGCAATAAGACAACAATACTTAATAAAACACCGTTACCGAAGTCCCACCACTCTGTAGGATTATTACATCGATCAGGAAGGCTGATTAACCCCTCTCAATACGCAGCTGATTGTTACTTCCTGGAAATTAAGCAGATGAAAAGTAAAGTACTTCAAACATTGCCAACTTATGACAGAATCAAAGAGCAACTAAAGCTGATTGATCGAGTTTCAGACTTGCAGTGTAGGAAACCCATAACAACAAGTACATCAAGTAGCTGGTTCGGTCTCGTCTTATCTTCCCTGTTCATCTGTGGACAGCATAATTAAGAGAACTGAGGGTGAGAGGAATCAGCTCAGTAGGACTTATAAATAATTCTGTTCACATACACATTGAAATTGAGACTTGTGAATTTATTGCAAAACAGATAGCCCAAAGAATGATCAGATTAGACGCGCATTTCCAGTATCCTTCCTGCCCAATATCCTTTTCTGCAGACTAATTGCTTGCAGATGTGATTAATTGCTTGCCAAGGCTTAGAGCTTTAAAGAACAAACATATATAGGCACTCTTCCCTTGAACTAATATTGGCAAACCTGCTATCGAGGATTGTGGATCATCAACTACCAATGGCACGAGCAGGATATTAATGGTTCTGTTCAACCATTTTTTTTTTCTTTTTACCCCCTCAAAGTAGTAGAAATTTAAAGAATTAATGGCAATAATCGAGAGCTTTACCATTTCGAACTATTCATTACGCTATGATTCATCTTCAAATAGCTCCTCTAGCCAATCGAGATAACTGGGGTAGATCCAATGCCGAGGTGCTACCACTTCCTCATTCCGTTTCTAGCAAAAACATTACGATGTTCATTTAAAAAAAAGGCATTGCGATGTTAATGATTTTCTCAATTTAACTTATGTCCCTTAGCTTTATCAAAGAGTGCTAATTTTGAGATTTAAAAACGTGTAGTTATAATAACAATCATAATTCTTAATATAATGTACTTATTTACCAATGAATAGTTTAAATTATCATTTTTTTCTCTATAAAACTGAAACAGTCTTTCCCCTAATGTCGGCTAATGGTTGAGTAATGGTGGTAAGAAAAAGTTAAGATTTAAGCAAATACTGTATAGTAGTAATTAGGTGCGCACCTTTTCGTAATATTCTTCATTTCCTTGATACCTTTTTTTCAAAATGTCCCATGCATTTCTTGCAGAGTTTGCTCCAATAATCATCTGACGCAAATGGTTTTGCGTTAATGATTTTTGAATAATGGATAGAGCTTGGGCATCTCTTTTCTTGTCTTCATTTGATGACGAACTATCAATTCCTTTTTCTATGCTCTCCCACAGATCTTGTGATACTAAATATGTCTTGCCTAGAGAATCGCGATGGAATTCATGGTTGAGTTGGGTCCATCGTTAAGGTTGAAGAAGATGCTGCCAGATGGGATAACGCCTGAAGTACAAAAAAGACACGAATCAATAAAGTAATATCTTTGTTTTCATGCATCCGTCCATGTTTAAACATTTATCTTTCATAACATCTACTAATGTACATGTCAGAAATCATACTGATTTTTCATATGGGATATAGGGTGTCACATAATATCAACTATGAAGAATATTGTATTAACTACAGTTTATTTAGCTAATGATTTATTTATATATTATAAGAGAAGAAGTTGCATATATGTCTTGAGAACTACCTAGTACATGTATTGTTATTGAACGAAATGAATGGAAATTGATTTGGGAGGGTACCTCTGTTTTCCCGTAGAAACGTCGGCTCGGCTCGTCTAGCATGATTCTGGTGTTGTTTTTGGGGCATGCTTCAATTCTCAGAGAGCTCAAAGAAGGGAAGATGCAATGGTAACCCATGGGGGCAAAGCATAGGAGAGATGGTAGTTCAACAAGTGACAATTTTATTAGCATTGGGAACTCCAATTCTGAAATCTGATGATATTTGACACCCGGCTGTGCTTCCTGATCTGTGAATATCTGTGCTAAAGAAGCTGAGCATTCTACTATGAAGCTCTTGAGTTTTGGAAACTGTACAAGGCTGACCGGGAACACACTTTTTAACTGCCTGCAATCCTTGATTTCGATTTCGGCCAAGTTAGGGAAGTATGTAGGACGGTATTGAGTTCGAGTTTCTGCTGTTATTAAACCGGAAGGTTGATCATCTTCAATTATGTACTCCAGTTCATTACAAGAAGTTATGCTCAGATGCTTCAGCTGGGGAATGTTTCGGACGCTTGTTGGCGTGAGGACATATCTCTGTGTGACGTTAATGAGTTCCAAGCGAGCAAGATTTTGCATTCCGATGGCCTGGCTACGTCCCCTGCATAAAGCTGTTGATTCAAGCCTGACTTTCAGTCTTAGATGCTTTAGGGTACCATATTCCATTAAACGTGAAAAACTTGCTGACTTTTCTCTTAACGCAGAGATTTCTTCTTCCACGTACCATTTCCCACAATCTTCTAAGTTCAGTCTCTAGGCATGCAGAAGAATTAAAGAAAAGAAAAAACCTTGTTAGAATTCATGTTGAACGAATTCTGCAAAACATTTAGAACAACAATGACCTGACTATATAAGAAAATATAAGGAAATGATGAGAAATGCCTTTAATGTTGGACGATCATCTTTCTTCGGGGTAACGCGGAAAGGTTCTAGATTAAAACAGAAATATACGTCTAACTCTTCTAGAGGTGCTTCCAAGGTGTCTGCTCCTTTACTGATGCTCCTCAGAGCCGATAAAAATTGGAGACGCAAGCGCTTTAACTCTGGGAGTACAAAAGCATGAGTTTGCTGGTTTCTTGCTTCCACTATATATATGAAGACATGCTGTAGATTCTTGCATGATTCGATTTCAATCTCTCTCAACCGTGGAGGACCTTCAGCCATGGCGATTGGGAAAACGTATTCCAGTTTTGTACATGCTTTTATCTTTAGGGTCTTCAACTTGGGCAAGCATAAGGAGTTGACAGCATGGTCTTCCATGAGAATCGACTTCAAGTTGTAGCAATCAAATATGTGGAGGATTTCTAGTTGGTTTAGGCCTTCAGCAACATAGGTGGGGAACAAAGATGTTAGTTGACAAGAGTCTATAACCATAACCTTGAGCATTGCAAGGCTTATATGTGCTTCCCCCTTCCACAAGCCGAACAAGGAACCTAATTTCCGCAGCTCCAAATTTTTCAGATTTGGGAATCCAAGGATTGGTTTCATCTGGTTTGTTGTCTCAATGACACAATCTTCCATATCTTGTTGTACTTCCTTCAATTCTGTTGCATCAACAAGGCATTCTAAACTGTCGCATTCATTAAGTTTGAGGATCTCCAGTTGATGCAACTCTTGTTTACTGAAGTTTGGGAAAAGATTTCGAAAACCCTTTACGCCATTCAGTTCAAGGTGTTTCACCTTCAAGTTAATGGAAGAATTCTTGTCAGGCACCTCTATGCTAGCGTCAGTCATGTATAGCTCCTCAAGTTTGGATAATTGTCCTATCCAATCAAGAGATACTGATCGACGAAGCTTCACACAAGATAGCTCCAACAACTTTAGGCTAGATAGTTCCCCCAATACATTTAGTAGCTCATCAATGTTGCAAGAAATGAAGCATAGAATCTCAAGATTAGTCAACTTCCCCAAGGAAGGAAGGTCCCTCAATTTGTAACCTTGCAACTGTAAAGTACGAAGGTCCAACAAGAGTTGAATTCCCTCTAGTGATAAGCACTTCCGTGTTTCAACGGATGAGGTGCGATCTGACAGGAACAAAACCTTCAGTTTCTTCATTCTTCTAAAGACTAAAGTGAGATATGTTACTGGATCTTTGACCTCTTCTTCTTCTTTTATTTCAAGCTTTGTACATTCCAAGACATCATGACCGAGAATGGCCTTCAATTGTTTATTGCTTATACAGGCTGTGAAAAGCGAAGGAAAGATGTCAAGAAAATCATTGCTATTAGATCCTGCCAGGATTTTCTGGCCATCTTGTTCGGCTATCCAATGGGCAAGCCTAAGAAACAGGTCAGGCATCGTGACAACTTGATCTCTTTGATCTTTGTGAACTTCCAACAATGAATAAGATTGGAGATTAGAGATTAGGCCATGTACTTTTATCCTTGCCTCGTGGATGGAACCTGCACTCTGAAATGATTTTTGAAGGGCTCCATATGCATATCTTGTCAACTGTTCAAAGGTAGGGTAGTAATCTTCAGGAAAGTGGGAACACAGTATGAAAAATGACTTGCTCTCTTGGTCACTCAAGTAATCATAATGAAGCTTGAGATTGTTGAAGACATGTTCGTTGATGCATCTCACTAAATTCTGGGTAGAGAAATTGACTGATTCTTGCTTCAGTAATTTCTCCCCTGTAGTTACAAATGAGAAAGGCAAACCTTGAGATGTTCCAATGATCTCCTTTTCCCAATTCTCAAGTTTCCTCTTTGCAGCATTAACTTTGTCTGGCAAACGTAAATATACACCTAAAAGATACTGCGAATCGTTAATTCTGGAAGGTATGTGTTTGTACCATTCCCTTGCTTCCTGTATGGTGAGGCCATTGAGTTGAATAGTTGCATGACAACCGATGTCGGCACAGACTTGGGGAAGACAAGTGATGACAAGAATTTTGCAGCGTTGGCCATATGGAATTCCTTCCAAAGCTTCAAGGTCAGGCTTTTTCCACCAAACATCATCAAGGATGATCAACATCTTCTTCCCTTCATCCAGTTTTTTATTTAATCTGGATTTAGCGCTTTTTGGAGAATCTTTCACTCCAAGTAAGACAGCCATCTGATGCCAAATCTTGTCCCTATCCGGCTCAAACCGCTCCCAGCTATGTGAATCAATCATCAAAACCAGATCAAAAAGTCGAGATCTTTGAGCTTTCCGTGCCACAAGTTTCGCCAGTGTCGTCTTCCCAACTCCTCGGACACCAACCAATCCAATCAAGTTCACTTCTTGATCCTCTAGGGCCACCAACATCTGACAAGCAGCTCGTTTCACAGACCTGGATATAACGAAATGGCCATCAGCAGGCAACTCAAGACCGTCTGATTGGTTATTATTGACAGTGGCACTTGCCGATGGATACCCTCTTCAAATCTCTTGCTCACTTCTTGTTATCAACTCTGATGCTCTATCCATCTTCACTTCAAGCTGGTGTAGGCGCTTGTTGTGCTTCCATTGAAAACGCCTCTTCGGCTGTGTGGACAGTTCGTCTTTCTTGTTCATGAGGTCTACGAGCGAGGCCTGCCACTTGGCCAGCGTCGCCCGTTGTCGGGCCTCTTCGCTTTCCCAGCTGTCATCTTCGGATTGCGGGGGCTTCATGACCTCTTTAGCAGCTTGCTTAGTATTGCTGTTGCTACAACAGAGCTCACGGAAGCTCTGCCTCCATCCTGCAATATTTCTCTGCTGCCGATCCGAGCTTTCGCTACCCATGCTTCAACCCCCCAGCAACCGTTGTCTGAAGGTAGATTCCGCCTCAAGTTACCCGCAAATTCAATTTTCATGAGATGAGAACCGAAGCATCGATGATGATGCTTGTAGATTTCCTGCAAGTTCTTTTACTTTGTTTTCTTTCAGGTAAGTCTGGTGAGTAAGAAATTTGTAACATCTTCTTTTAGCTCAATAATGGAACGAGAGGGCCGCATTTGCTTTTTCCGGGCAAAACAATAGGAAAAGACAATCTAAAGACCATGGCCAAACTTCGCCCGTACCTTCCTTGCCGTTTCGTTTATTTATTAAACATACTACATCTCTCCGACTGTCTCAAACTACTTGTAACATTTCTTTTTCCTTTTTCTTTTAATCCCACATTATTAATTTGTATTTTTACAACTTCGTGAAAGTAGAAATTTTTAGCTTAACTTACTTCTAAAATGTTTTGTTAGGCATAGTTTTGGACTTGTCTCCAAGATTAGCACCATCATGTCTGATGAATTTTTATAAAGATTCAAACATAATTATATTTTTTGTTAAGAGCAATTCTGAAAAAGAATTTATAATATACGAGAGTTTCCCAATTTTTATATATATATTTTTTTTTGGCAGAAAATGTGAAAGTGGCAAACACGATGAAGTGTGTCACTACTTTTGTCTACTTTTCTTTAATTATGCATATTCTTGCACCATTCCCATTATGCAAAACTTATGAATATTTATTATTGTAATTATAGGAAACATTGCACAAACCACTAAAATGTAAAAAAATAAATATAAATAACATAATGAAAAAACCTAATAAAACAGAAATAAAATTCATACACCCATTGTCCTAATATATTTGTCACTTTTCCTATTTTTTGTGTCCTAAAATGTTTATCACCTTTACATATTTTATATAACTTCTTCTAAATTTTATCATTCTCTTTTAAGTAGCTTATATATGTGAATGTGCTATTAAGTAGCAGAAAAGAAACATGAAAACCTGAACTAAATTTCAAACTTTCGACTTGCTTGAAATTTGCTTCTAAGATGTGTATTATTAGGAATACTTGTGGCTTTTTTAACCCAAAATTAGTACAATAGTTTTTGAATTTTTAGAAGGACTGGAAAGTAATTTTTTTATTTATAATTAGAAATTTTCGAAAAGAATAAATAATATATTCGTGTCACAACATTCATAATTTTAATTTACAAACACTGAAAAATTGACTAATATATATTTTGTAGTAGAAGGAGTAGTATAAATGATAAAATGAGACCAAAATGGTCTTATCATAATTTACATAAAATGCATAATTATTTTTTTAAAACAATGTACATAATTTTTTGAAAGAACAATGTACATAATTATTTTAGGTAAATTTAAGCGTGGAACATTTGTAGGATAAACCTTACAATAATAGAAAATAAAATTCGGAGTCCAAAGTGAGTTCGAAAATGGAATCAATCAAACATGCTTTAAAATAAAAAATTAACACAGGCTTTAAAATAAAAAATCTATATAAAACATTAAAGCGGAAGAGGGTTACAGTTCTTTGATACGTGTTTGCTTTGGGGTTAATATCGAGTTCGGGCCTCCAGTTTTTGCAGTTGTTGCGTTCTGTACCCTGTTCTCTGTCAGTTTAAATTTGTATTTCCATGCGTATGTCGACACGTGAGCAATGGAATGATTGTACTGCCGCCTTCCTATATGTACTGCAGAAAGTGCAGTCCGTTGCCTTTTCCTTTTTCCAATCATATCCCACGTATTAAAATGGTTGTTTCTGTTTTTTTTTCAATCTTTTTGTTTTCCCCCTTTATTGGTGTTAGTCCTATGGAATAGGAACTTTTATATTTATGGTAGTATTCCATTATTGTGGTGGATGTTTGTGTTGCGATGGATGTAGTTGTGTTCATGAAATCTTCAGGGATAATTTGATTTTCTAAAGGTATTTATTGGATCAGGTAAAGTCATTATTAAGTTTAAGCTGTGTACACGTGAGACTTTCATATTAAACACTTATATATATGTAAATCAAAGAGGGGAAATTATTCAACCCACTAAATTATCATGTATCAAAATTCGCAGTTAATGAATACTTGCTATTCCTGATAAATTACATAATTAGACTATAACCTTTAATTATTATTTCAGTTTTAACCCCAACCTGCAATTTATATTTCTTTACCTCTTTAATATCGGTTAAATATTTTATTTTGGATCTTTGAGTGACAGAACTCATTAGTTTAAACATAAAATGCTACATCAACATAGAATTGTAGGGAAAAATTTTAACTTAATCCCTGAAAACATTTCACTTTAACAAAGAATTCCTAAAACATTGAAATCTAACAAAAACCTCCATTCCTCATGTCAACCTTTCCCACTGCTGTTTCTCCCTCCTCCGCTCCACCACCTCCTCCGTGGTCACCAAGAACACGTCCAACACCTACCTTAATTATCAATGCCACCACCGTCCTCCTCAACTCGCCCGAGATCATTCGTTCCTTGACTCAGCCTATAGAAGGAAATCAAAGCGTCCTTGATGAGAGAATCGAAATGACTCCAAGTGACTTGGCGGTGATCTATACCCGTTGGGGACGACTGGAGTGACGGTAGTGTTGCTGACTCATCGAAACCTAATCACGATGGCGATGGGAGATGATGGCAGCGGAGAGGAAGATAAATTGGAGCGTCTAGGATGATTCGGCAATGATTTTGTCGGATAATTGAACCGAGGGGATGGACATTAGAAGAGCACCATCATTTGATTCGAAGAAGTGTCATCGTCGTTCGTCCATCGGAGATCTGCACTCTCGCTCCGAATCATGCTTGCCCGGCGATTTCAACCGTTACGATTTGTGATTTCAGCCGTTGATTTCAACTGGTGATTTGCGATTTCAACAGTTGCCACCGTTCGAAGCGCCATTGCTCCGCACTTGCCCATCGCCACCATTCTAAGCGCCTTCACTCCGCCACGACCTCTATCGCCATCTCGAGGTCCATCATTCGAAGCATCAATTGATTTGTTGATTCGTTTAAGCATCAATTGATTTGTTGATTCGTTCAAAGCATCAATTTATTCATTGATTTGTTCAAAGCACCAATTAATTCATTTGAAGCACCATTCAAATTGTGAATTCTCGATTTCTGCAAGTCTGAGTCTAGGAGGCTGAGACGAGGTGGAGATGAACAAGGGAGTTTTTTTTTGTTAGATTTCAATATTTTAAGAATTTTTTGTTAAAGAGAAAAGTTTTTAAGGGTTAAAGTTAAAATGTTACCCTTCAATTCTATGCTGACATACTATTTTCCATCTAAACTAACAGGTTCCATCACCCAAAAATTTAAAATGAAACGTTTAAATGAGGTTAAGGAATCGAAACGTGCAAGTTGGAGGTTGGTGTAAAAAATGAAACAATAATTAAAGATTAGGGTTTAATCATGCAATTTACCCCTGCTACACCTTCCACATTGAATGTGTGAGGAAACTTAATTAATGGTAATTATAATTAAATTTTTTACATTAATAATAAGTGAACTCCTATAAATATAAATGCAATATAACCGAAAATTCTGAAATGCACCTAGGTACTTGTGAATCTACTAGATGACGTTTGGGTTCAATTAGTTTTAGATTTAAAAGGAAACTTAAATCAATTAGGATAAATTCACAATTTTTGTGATAATTATCACTAGTTTTCCTTTTACAAATTAGTAAATTTAGTAATTATCATTTAATTCCCGTAATTTTCTTTCTCTCCCACCAGTATTCTTTTTTTGCTTTTTGTTTTGCTTCTAATCATCCCCCTCCTTTGTCTCTTTGCTCATTTCTGACACTCCCAATAGCCTTCTAAATAACAGATTTTATTAATTAATTGTTACTTTATTCGTTCCATGGGTTTCTCTTTTCTAGTATTACTTCTCCTGACTTGATTGATTTGTTCCGTAACTTGTGAGTTTCCTTGTGATCGTGAAGGGTGACAGTGGTGGGGATTTCGTGTGAAGAAGACTAGGATTTGTTTCAGCGTTCTGTCATGAGGGCATAAAATCCAACCAGATTTCCACAATTCGTCCGCTGTTCAAAAGGAGACAATGGTACGAAGGTGAAACGAAAAGCATTTGAATGCAAAAATGACAAACAACAGTGGTTTAGATGATGATTTGACAAAGAAACAGAAGGTGCATATGATTCTGGATTTTTTTGAAAATAACACAAATATTGTTGACACCCAATTTCGTCCGGCCATTAAAAAAATTTTCATTAAAAAATTAAATTAAAAATTAATTAAAAAAATTATTATTATTATTATTATTACTAAAAAATTTTAATTAATTTAAAATACATTTTTGTTTTGTGAAGATTTGATTTAAAAAAATATATGTGTGTATATGTGTATGTTTGAAAGTAAAAATGAAAATTCCATAAAAAATGACAAAATTAAAAAGTTTGAGGTACAAATGACAAACTTGAGAAGGTTTGGGAAAAATTGACAAGTTCTGAAAGTTTCAGGAGCATTGGGTAATTTTTCGCGTCAATTTTAGGGCCAGACGGACGTTTCTGGCCCAAATTGACAGAAAACGATAAAATTGTCAAAATCAGAAGCTTCTGAAACTTATCCAGAGGATAAGAAACGTAAAGGACTGAAACTGTTATTTTACCAATTTAAGAGATAAGTTTTGATTTTTTTATTATTTAATCATCAACAGTTCGGCCAGACTTCCTCTATAAATAGGGGTTCAAATTTGAGGCTGAACATAGAGAAAAATATAACTCAAGTTTAGAGCTCCGTTTTATGAAAAATAAAACTTACAGCCTAAGTCCTTGGCCCTCTTCTCTTCCTCACCAGAAAAACAAAAATTTTTCTTTCTGCCTGATTAACTCCCTCCTGCCACTTCCGTTTCCCGCCGTTCTCTCTCTTCTGCCACCGCCGTTCTTTTTTCCCTCTGCCGTACCGTCGCCGCCGCAAGCCGTTCGGCCTCTCCTCATCCCGTCGCGCCGTCCCGCCGGCCTCCGCCCCTTCTCGGCCTCTCTTGCTCTTCCCTTTCCTCTCCTTCTCGGCCCGCCACCGTACTTCCCCTCTTCGCAGCTGCGTCTCAGCCGTCGTCGCCTCGCCACGCCGTCGCCGCTCTGCCGCCTCGCCATCGCCGCTCTGCCACCCAGCCGCCCATCCCCTTTTGCCCGACCCGCCAGCCCCTGCCGTCGCCCGCGTCCCCTGTTTCCCGTTTCTACCAAATTCAAAATTCAAGTTCTATAGGTAAAACTCCATTTTAGTCCTTTTACGTTTTATATTTATTCCTTTTGGTCACTAACCTTTTTTTTTTTTCTTGCAGAAATAATTACTAACTCTTTTAATTTTTACTTGTTTATTTATTTGTTTATTATTGTTATTATTACTAACCCTTTTTTTTATTATTGTTATTAACAACTAATCTAACTTTACTAACTTTTATATTTATTGTTATTAACATCTAATCTAACTTTACTAACTTTTATATTTATTGTTATTAATGATTAACTTTATTATTCTTATTATAATTATTGTGGATGGCCAAAAAGCCCCACTTTATTATTATTAATTGTCTTTTTGGTAGTTAAATCTATTTCACTTTTAATTATTATTATAAAATAATAACAGATTATTATACAAAATAAAATAAAAATAAATAATTTTATGTGAATATTTAATAAGGTTAATAAAAATCATTTTTAAAAATTTAATTATCTTTTATTATTTTGGAACACATGTTTTTATTAACAAAAAGTTAACTTTTTATTCCTTTTGTTAAAATTAATAAACAAACATAATTAAATAATTCTAAAATATACAAATCAATTCTTTTTTTTAACATATCTTTAAAGTAATGATATTTAAAATTTAAAAATTCAAGATAATAATAATAAAATTATGATTAAAATTAATAATTAATTAATTAATTAAATTTAATAAAAATTAAATTCCATGTCCAAATGATCCGCCAGGATCCATGGCTTGGAAAATATTTTAAATAAAGTATATAAAATACTTTTTTCTTAAATAAAGTATATAAATAAATTTTCCTTTATTATTAAAAAAATAAAAACTTTGGGCTAATATTTTACTTCTCTTTATCCAGCAATATATTACTTATTTATTTTAAAATCATAAAATATAACTTTTTAGTTTCTTTGTTAGTAAAACGAATAAAAGAGCAAAAATTTTTGGGCTAATATTTTTTTATCCAGTAATATTTTACTTAGTTTTTTTTAAAATAATAAAAAGATATAATTTTTTTTTTGTTTGTTTCCTTTATTAAACAAAAAAATAAAAATTTTAGCCAAATGATTACAAATAAAAAGTGATAAAAATAAATAAAAAAATTAAATTTCTCTTAAATATTTTAGACTTATTAATTAGATTTATTTTTAGAATTATAAATTAGAAAATTATTTAGAAATCTTTTATTCAAACAAAAAGAACATAAAAAATGAAATATAAATATCAAGACTTTTATTTTAAAATATACATATAAATTTTTGATTTTTTTTTTAATAATCACTTTTTGGTTAATCTTTTATCAAAATAAATTATATAAATATCAAAACTTTACTTTTATGTTTAAAATATACATATAAATTTTTAGTTTCTTTATTAAATAATCACTTTTGTTTAATTTTTTTTTATCAAAAATAAAACAAATAAATATTAAGACTCCTCTTTTATTTTTGAAATATACATATAAATTTTTGTTTTCTTTATTAAATAAATAAAATTTTTATTAAGTAATTACTTTTTTATTCACCTTTTACCAAACAAAATATTAATACTTTTCTTTTATTTTTGAAATATTCATATAAATTTTTGTTTTCTTTATTAAATAAAATTTTGATTTAAATAATTACTTTTTGATTCACCTTTTAACAAATCAAATATTAAGACTTTACTTTTATTTTAAAATAAATATATAAATCTTTAGTTTTCTTCATTAAATAAATAAAACCTTGATTAAATAATTCATTTTTTATCAAATAAAAAGAATAAACATAACATAAAATATAATTTTTTTTTAATAAAACCTTGATTAATTTCTTTTTTTGGTTATTCTAAATAGAATAAACATAAAATAAATATCATGATTTTTTTTAACTCTTTAATTTCCTTATTAAATAAAGAATTTTGATATTAAATAATAAAAATTACTTTTTGGGTCTTTTATAAATTGAGTAATTAATAACAAATATCTTTCATTAAAACCAAAAAGAAAACTAAAAGAAAAGAATAAGAAAGAAAAGAAAGTAAAAGAAAAGTAAAAGTAAAAGAATAAAAAAAACAAATAAAAGAAAAGAATAAAGAAAATAAAAAAATATATATTTAGTTAATATTAAAGACCATTAACAAATCTAAAATTTCATAAACAAAAGACTTATAAATTAGTAATTAAACTAATAATTAATTCTATGAAAAAATAATAAGAATTAAAAAATTAACAATTAAATTAAAATAGTTTCCATATCCGGATGATCCGGCAGGATTCACGGTTTGGGAAAATATCAACTTTTTAATTAAATAAATACAAAGATAAAAATCCATATTTTATGATATGGGTTAAAATTTCGTCAAATTCCGTGTCCGCGTGACTCAGCAGAGTCCATGGTTCGGAATTAAAACTTCCGTATCCGGGTGACTCGGCAGAGTCCATGGTTCGGAAGTATAAAATTCTATACAAATTAATTTAAAAATCCACATCCAATTAAATAATTTCAGTTAAAATTTCTAATTCTTGAAAATTAACTGAAGTTGTTAAAAAGCAAAGCAAAACAAAATTAAAATCAACTAAGGTGCCAATTTTGGGCGCTATAACAAAGTTGTTTTAGCGTAACCATACTCCCGATCCCCGAACTCTCGCAGACCAATTTTAAGGTGTCCAATCGACCTAGGTAAACCGATTGGTGGCGACTCCCGACAACCCGCACGTTGTCACAGCTTGGCGACTCCACTGGGGACGCGTGTTAGTGAGTCGAGCCTAAAAGTTGATTTGTTTTGATTTACTTTGCTTATTATTATGTGGATTTATATGTTATATTTACTTAGGTAAACATGCATTATGCATTCACAATATGAAGCTCTATACCCGAGCTTCCTCAAAACGAACACGTTCTTTCTAAGCGGAATTGGTGTTGTTGTCCTTGTGAGGCCATGGTCTCCAAGCCTTCACCGGTTTCAAAGTAGCAAAGTAGTGTATTGCCTTCTGAGACGGTTAATCTCTGCATGGGCCCATGAAAAGCTACGACTCGAATTAATCCTTTCCTTACATAAACCCTAGAGGGTAAGGAATTAGGCTGTCACTATAATTTAGTGATGGGATTCGGGAACTATCCCTGGCCTTTTTAATAAACCACCTTCTGCATATAGAACTCCCCACTTAACCATAGAACTGACCATGGTATTCTTCCCATTTACCAACGCCATAAGCATGTCCTTGTTATGCTATGTTGTTGCTCTACACTTTTATTTTCTTCGTGTCTTATATTTATGATTTTAAATCATTTTTCCATAATAGTTCATGAGTTGTTAATTGCTATTTAACTTATTAATAACCTTATCTTTCTTTTGTTGTACTTCTGTTTTGTGTAATTTTCTCCATGCATCAAAACCACGCATCAAACTATAATAACTTTTGGTCTTTCTAATGACAACTAGAAGTCTTGAAGTTCCATGATAATGGATAATCAAACTCACTCATTGCATGCATGCATCCATTGCATCAATCACACACACATAGAGTCTAATAAAATAAATCTTACTTTTAAAAGGATAAAATTGGACCTCAACACCGATATTCAACTCTGCTCCAAACAAGATTAATGGCAGAACAAATCGAAGGACGTCTCATAGAGATAAAGTCTAAGATAGAAAGTATGGCCGAACAAATGAAACAATTGATAGAGCTAATCAAGGGGAAAGCAATTCAAGTTCCCATCAAAGAAGCACAAGTTCAGCCACCTATGACAGAAAGAAAAATGCTTACTTTATTTGTTCAGACACTGAAGTACCCATATTATGACAAACTCATTGGCAATTCAGCAGCTAATTTCTCTGACGTTGTCATAACTGGAGAAAGGATCGAGCATGGGATTAGGACTGGGAAGATTATTGAATCTTTTAACGATCCTATGAAAAGAGGAGAACCATCCAGAAGAAATGATGAGGAAGTACAACAAATAGGATGCGGAAGAGGGATTCCCCTCGTAGGTACTGTGGCTACCGGACCTCACCTATCCTATTCTACCAATAGGCCCAACAATTATCCTCTCAACAGGCCTAATCAGTTACGGCCACCTGTTCCAACCCCTCCAGTACCCACACAAAGACCAAGAGAAGTCTTTGTGCCAATTCCTATGACTTACACTGAGTTGTATCCAAAACTCATTGAAAGTCAACTTATCCGTCCAATTCCTACAAAGCCATTCAAACCCCCGTATCCAAGGTGGTATGACCCCAACATAACTTGCCCATATCATGATGGCGCTGCAGGCCATGGCTTGGAAAATTACATAGCATTGAAACGTATAGTCCAACAATTAATCGAGTCAAAGAGGTTGGACTTTTCTGATCAATCAAACGTCACTCACAATCCATTACCGCCTCATCAAGCAAAACTAGTCAATATGATAGAAGAACACCGGCTGATAAAGAAGTCAGTCAACGATATCATAACCCCTCTTAAGCATGTATATTCATGCCTTGTGAAAGAAGGGATCATCATAAGAAAGCCTTCTTTTGGACATGAAGAAGTCGAGGATGAGAAGTGGTGTGACTTTCATGACAGTAAAAGTCATTCTATCCAAGAATGCTCAGAATTCCATAAGAATCTACAAAGACTCATGGACTCATCCCAACTCATCATTTTTATGTCAGATAAAGATGATGATGTAAATGTGATCATTAAAGAACGAGAAGTCAATGCTACGCCAAAACCACTAGTTATACCAATTTCAAAATCTATTGTCAAGCCTTTAAGAACTCAAGTCCCGAGGTCATTCCTTTACAAATCAGATAAGGCGGTTCCATGGAGCCATGATTACACTTCCAACATCACATCAACTCCGTTAGAAGTTAGGAGTATGACTAGAAGTGGTCCATGTTACTCTCCAGAGCAAATGTACAAGCTTCGACAAGATAAGAACGTCACAGACCCAACAAGTGAACCTCTGGACACAGATACATCCAAAGAGCAAGAGATGTCTCGAGAGATGACAGATGAACGAACTACTGAGTTTCTTAAACTCATGAAGCAAAGTGAGTGCAGCACCGTGGAGCAGTTAAACCACCTGCCAACAAAGATCTCCATACTTTCACTATTCATAAGCTCTGATGCTCATCGAGAAGCCCTCCTCAAAGTCTTGAATATGGCCTATGTTGAGCCAGATATTTCAGTGAATAATTTTGACCACCTCGTCAACAACATCACCGCACAGAATCTCATCACATTCACTGACGATGAGATACCAGCAGAAGAAAGGGGTCACTCTAAGGCTCTACATATTTCGGTTAAATACAAAGATCGAATTATGGCTAGAGTTCTTGTTGATAATGGGTCAGCTCTAAACATAATGCCACTTGAAATCTTACACAAGTTTGGTATAGACTCATCATACCTCAACAACAGTCATATCACTATTCAAGCATTTGACGGGACGAATAGAAATGTTGTTGGAGAAATAGAGCTGCCAATAGGGATTGGCCCTTGTGTCTTCCATATCACATTCCAAGTTATGGACATTAATCCTTCTTATACTTGTCTGTTGGGAAGACCATGGATTCATATGGCCGGAGCAATTCCCTCCTCATTACACCAAAAAATGAAATTTATTTTTGAAGGAAAGTTAATCACAGTCTTTGCTGATGAAGACATTCTGCTATCATCCATATCAACGGTAGCAAAGGCCAAGTGACCTTCTCTTCCAAGTTGGTGTGACCCAAATCCCAAATGTAACTGAAAATTGTGTGGCTCTGAAACTCAAGGTTCAACAGTTGGTCGAGTCCAAGTTGCTAGGCCATAATGTGATTGGTAATTGAAAGTGAAGATTTCGAGCTAGAATTACATTGATTTTGGAAAGACTCTAAGTCAGATCTGACCTAACAGTTCGCACACATTTTTGAATGACAGGGAATCCTTTGAATAAACTTGTATCTTTGAAAGCTTGTCAAAGTAATTTAATAGTAAAAATCTCCTAGATTTAGTCCAGAATCTAGGGTGTAGTCTTTGTTAAATGGACAGTTGGTAATTCTTTTTGTTCTCCAACAAAAAGATGTAATATGTGCATTCTACCACTTTTTACCTAAAATTCCATTTTTACATCCACATATTCTACCACTTTCTACCAAAAATTTCATTTCCTTACATCTATCTCTCACTCTTTGCCATTACACTATCCATTATTACCATCACACTTTACTTTGTAAACAATACTACTCGTGGGTGAAAATGAAAGTTAAGAAATATTTGATAGTAGTGATCTTCAAGGTGCTGCCAAATCTAGTGAGAATGATTTCAAATGTTGCACCTCAACTAAAAAAAAGAATTCACAGTGGTTATCAACATCCTTGCAAGAAGTCTTGGGTTAGCTTCCAAAGAAGGTAGCTCTCATATTAAATGACTTCAGTAGCCTCCCAATTCTCACAAATGCTCAAAAAAAAAATTCTCAGTTTTACGCAACACAAATTCTCAAAAAAAAAAAAAGGAAAGAAGTTCCTCCCTTTTATCAAAAGACAACAAGGGAAAATTCAAATCCAAAAACAAAAAGAGACAGAGCAAGCACAAACAAGTAAAGCCACTTGAGTCATCTCACTTCAAGAGGGCTAGAATCTCGGTTCTCCGCAACACAAACTCCAAAAAGGAAAGAAGTTCATCCCTTCCATCAAAAGGCAACAAGGGAAAATTCAAAACCAAAAAAAAAACTGAGAGCAAGCACGAGCATGCAAGGCCACTTGAGTCATCTCACTTCAAGAGAACTATCAAGTATGTCATAATCATAGCTTACACAAAAAAAAAAAGAAACAAAAAAAAAGAAAAAGAAAAGAGGCTCAAGTTAGAGCAAAAGAAAGAAAAGAAAAAAAAAGTGAGCTATGCATTCTAGACTGAAAACCTGCAAAGGCGGTTTAGAAGACAAAAGCAACCCTCAAGCCAAGCGTACATAAAGATTATGATAGTTGGGGGGCAACAGATGAGGTTTAACTTTCTGGAAAAGGTGGCAAGCTTAAGGTCATCACTATTGAGTTTTTCACTGTAATCAAATATGCTCGCGAGTAGTATTAAAAGACCCTTCTTTCACACCACTCAAACTTTACTTTTCTCAGACCAAACATTTACCTCTTGATATCATTCTTATTCAGCTAGAAGACTGCCACAAAAAAAAAACATTCAAACTTAACTTTCCCCAGACTCAAAATTTATTTCTTGATATCATCCTCACTCGGGTAAAAAGCTATCATTATGAATCATGTTTCAACCTTATTGCCTTGCACAGTTTATGTCTTCGAGTTGGAAAGGGGAAGAATGACAGGATATTTTAATTAAAACAAAGACCGTAAGTTACTTGGTTAAGCTTTGTAAATTGATGAAAGTTTTTCTTTAAGGCCAAACCATTATTCATTAATGTGTGTAGACTTAAAAGTGAGGAGATAACTTGAGACTTCCTTTAAGAAGATGTGGTTCTTGTAAGAGAAATTCATGATCAAGCATCATCACAAAGGTCTAGAAATGCTCGACCTTCTGTTAAATCAAAGGCGAGATGATACCTTTTATCCACATAAACACCATATTCAAGGGGCAAAGTACTTTTTACGAAGCGTAAAAAGAGTACTGTCAACGAAGAAGCTTAATAAACCAAGGCGACAAGTCTTATGGAGCAAAACCTGAGTTTAAGGAAGAGCAATCATTCAGACTGTAACACGGGAATAAGTAAGTGTCGGCACGGCCACAAGAAAAGAGGCAAAGCAGACATTGAAAGTTAAGCCTTTGATGGTATGAAATCCGTGACAAGAGATAAGTACTCAAAGAGATAAAGTATGAAGCGGGCCAACATGAAAGAAGCTGAGGCCAAAATTCAAAGAACAAGTCAAAGAAAGGGGATTTTTAAGAAGAGTTGGGCTTTTGAGGCAATGAACAAAAGCTGGAAAACATAAAGAGATTCAATGATAGTCCAAGAAGGCCATCACAAAGAGGATCTAGTAAAACAAAGACATAAAGAACTAGATCCATACAAAACAAAACAAAAAAAAGAGAGCCATTAGTTACACATGCTCTGCATTCATGCATTTCATATCATGCATACATAGCTTTTACATGACAGGGATCAAATAGGAAGCACATCCACGGCACAGTTACAGCAGTATAAGTTGAGACCTTAATAATATCACCTCTTACCAATCTATCACTGGATGCACAGCTAATACGCTGGACCCAGCCCCATCAGAATTCAAGGATAAAGTAGACAATATTGTCAAAAGCCTGGTAATCGATTCAATAATCGAGGCTACACCTGGATGGACAGAATTGACGCCAGCTTAGCAGTATCCAAGATAAAAGATAGCTATGGTCAAAGATATGACGGACATCAAGAAATATTGTCGTTGAAAATTTGTCAAAAGCGGACAATGGATTCAATAATCAAGGACTGGATCAACGTCAACTTGATGGAATATCAAAGATAAGAAATATCAATTACATCAAAATAAAGTAGGATCCACTTTTCCGGTTAAGCGGCGGATACGGTACTCCATGACTCTCAAGTCGGTTCTCTCAGTTGCCCATAATAACTGATTCTTCCTCCCTTCTTTCTTTTACTTTCCTCTAGAAAATGGATCCTACTTTTTCTGCCTTGCGAAAATATTTTCCTTCTCTCCCAATGAACATCCTCAAAAAGATCTACTGAGTTCGCTGTGAAAGATTAAGAGCTTTGATGTACAAAGGAATCCCTGAAGATGTAAGGTGGTTAATCGAAGCTAAGGTTCGTCTGGCAGGTGAAATCCCATAGGCATTTATGTCTCACATGCCTAGTGTAGGCAAAAGCTCTTATGCCAAAAAGCGAAGAGCGAAAAGGTTACAAGTCTGCCATAAATGTGGTCGGTGGACTTGTAATACTAAATGTCGTTCTTTAGGAATGATCTCCAATAATCGAGAAGATAAAATACGGTTCATCAAGAATGGCCTGAGTAAGGACTCATTGGATGATATCCGATTGACTCTTGAGACGCATTCTTGTGGATCTGTGCAACGTGAACTTCTTGGTTTATGGAGCATTTTTCATGAAGAACGAAACCATTATAGTCCCGGGAATCTGACTTTAAACGACCCTGTTTGCTAGCTTGTAAGAAAACTGGATGGGTAGCAAATCCTCGACTCATAAAAGCCGTTAATGCTGTTACTGGACGTAAAACCAGTGGAAGATGTGAGCCACAGTCACAATTACTGTACATACAGTTTGTTATATTTGGAAAAATTAGCATTTTCTTTTGACAGATGTACATGCTCCCCTAAGTGTAATCGATACGTTATCCCTTTTCATTACTATAAATGCGTGTTCTTCTTTCTGATTAAGCAGCGGATAAGATACCCCGTAACTTCTAAAGTCGGTTATTCCAGTTTCCTACAATAACTGATTCCTTTCCCTTTTCTCTCAAATTCTTTTCTCATCAATGGATTCTACTCTTTCTGCATTACGAAAATACTTTTCTTCTCTCCCACTAAAAGTTCTTAAAAAGATCTACCTTGCTAGATGTGAAAGAATCAGAGTTTTTATACGCAAGGGCATTCCTGATAACGTCCAGTGGATAATTGGAGCTAAGGTCCGTTCGGCTGGTGAAGTTCCAGATGCATTTATGCCTTGTATGCCCGGCCTAGGTAAAAGCGCTTATGCCAAAAAGCGAAGAACAAAGAGGCTAGATGTCTGTTATAAATGCGGACGATGGAATTGCAATTCTAAATGCCGCTCTTTAGGATACATCTCCAAAAATCGTGAAGATAAAAGAAAATTCATTAAGAATGGCTTGCGTAAGGAATCTCTGGAAGATATCCGAGAGACTCTTGAAACACATTCTTGTGGAATAGTACAACGCGAAATAGTCGATTTATGGAGGACTTACCATAAAGAACGAGATCGTTACAGTCCCCAAAATCCGACTGTAAACGACCATGTTTGCCAACTTGTAAGAAAATTGGATGGGAAGTAAATCCCCGACTTATAAAAGGTATTGAAGCCATTACTGGACATAAACTAGTGGAAGATGAGAGCCACAGTCATGATTGCTGTACATATAAGCTGTCATTTGTTTTTTTTTTCTTTTGACAATAATGTACTAGCTTCTGTAAGTGTAATTAACACGTTATCCTTTCCTCACTATAAATACGTGTCAGTTATTTCCATTTCCTACAATCACTAATTTCTTTCTTTACCTCTTTCATTAATGGAGTCTTCTCTTTCCGCCCTACGAAAGTATTTTCCTTCCTTCCCAATAAATGTTCTTAAAAAGATTTATCAAGCTAGATGTGAACGATTCAGAGTATTCATGCACAAAGGCATTCCTGATAATGTGCGGTGGCTAATCGAAGCTAAGGTTCGTTCAGCTGGTGAAGTTCCAGAAACGTTCTTTCCCCGTATGCCCGGCTTTGGTAAAAGCGCTTATGCCAAAAAGAGAAGAGCAAAGAGTCTAGGCGTTTGTCATAATTGTGGGTGGTGGGTTTGTCGCACTCAATGTCGTTCTCCAGGAGTGATCACCAGAAATCGTAATGATAGAATAAAATTCATTAAGAATGGCTTGCGTAAGGAATCTCTAGAAGATATCCGAGAGGTTCTTGAAGCGCATTCTTGCGGAATAGTGCAATTTGAGATTGTTGGATTATGGATGATTTTCCAAAAAGAACGAGATCGTTACAGTCTTGGGAATCTAATTTTAAACGACCCTGTTTGCCAGTTTGTAAGAAAACTGGATGAGATGCAAATCACCAATTCATAGAAGGCATTGAAGCCGTTACTGGACGCAAACCCAGTGGAAGATGTGGACCAAAGTCACGATTACTGTACATGCTAGCTGTAGCTTTTAAATTTTTCCTCCCCTTTTGGCAATAATGTATCCACTCCTAACATAAGCTACAGTTATGACTACTGTATATGGCTGCCACTTTTGAAATTTCCTTTTCTTCCGACAATCACGTACCTACTCCTGACGTAAGCCACAGTCGCGACTACTATACATTCTAGCAGCCACTTTGAAAATTTTCCTCCCCTTTCGACGATAATGTACCCATACCTGACCTGGGCCATAGTCTTGATTACTGTGTATAGCTGGCAATAATGTATCCACCCTTGAAAATAAAATTATTGTTTTATCTCTTCATCTCTATAAATATATCTTTTTTTTTCACAAGGGTAAGGATAGGAATGGAGGAAACCTCAACTCATAAATCCCGAAGTATTTGTGTATTTTCTGGGGCTTTTCCTGGAAAAGATGAAGAGTACTTAAAGGCAGCCAACCATTTGGGTAGAGTATTAGCTGAGCGAAAAATATGTTTAGTTTATGGATGAGGTAACGTCAGATTAATGGGAGGTGTAGCATCAGCAGCATCTCTAGGAGGAAGTCAAGTTCTGGGTATTATTCCTGGACCTCTGAAACTTGTTTCTGGGGGCACGATTGGAGAAGAACTAGTAGTTAAAAACTTGCAAGAGCGTGTGTTACAAATGCTTCTTAATGCTGATGTTTTTATCGCTCTACCAGGTGGTTTCGGTACATTGGGATAAGTCTTCCAAATTGCTTCCATGGCCCAACTTAATTTGCATCAGAAACCTATTGGGCTTTTGAATGTTAACAATTTCTTTACAGGTCTGATAGCTTTTGTGGATTATGCAGTGCAGAAGAATTTTATATCGAGAGTGGCACGACAAATCCTAATATCCGCAAAAACTGCTGAAGAGTTACTTGATAAAATGCAATCTTTTGTCCCTGAACCAGATTCAGCAATGATTCAGATAGACTGGACACGACAGTCTTTCCCGACCAGTTCAATCCCATAATTGTCCTCTACTTACCCTGTTGAAGTATTGTGGAAGAAGAAGCGGTCCGATCTGTTCTTCTCGTCCTTTAGTTTTACTATCAGCATTTTCTTTCGTGTTTTTCTTTTCAGGGAATTTCTTTCGTAAGATAGTTTCATTATGCTGATATTAAAACCATTGGATAAAGTCTTAGGTTTGGAATGGCTGAGTAAAGAGTAATTTTTATTGCTCTTGAGACGCATCCTATTAGGTCTACCAGTTATGGCATTTTGGGGTAGTTAAGCTTCAACCTTATTTGGATGACATATCTCTCAAGCGAATCTATATTTACTGAAGAAAATATTAGATGAACCTTGGATATTTATTCCAAACATCCGTTCCCACTATATAATTTGTCAGTGTTATTGTCATCATCAAGATTCACTCATTTTATCAAAATCTAAATTTTTGCACTCGCCTATTATGAAAATTCACACTTTCGAAGAAAATTATTCCAATTTCAATTGCTTTCACATAAATTTCACTTGAGGTCATAAGGAAAGCTCCTTAGCCTCAAAATCAATTTTCATCATTGAGGTTTTAAGGATGAAACCTTTGCCTCGAAAACAATCAATTTTCATCATCAGGGTTTTAAGGATGGAACCTTTGCCTCGAAAACAATCAATTTTCATCGTCAGGGTTTTAAGGATGGAACATTTGCCTCGAAAACAATCAATTTTTATCGTCGGGGTTTTAAGGATGGAACCTTTGCCTCGAAAACAATCAATTTTCATCGTCGGGGTTTTAAGGATGGAACCTTTGCCTCGAAAATAATCAATTTTTATCGTCGGGGTTTTAAGGGTGGAACCTTTGCCTCGAAAACAATCAATTTTCATCATCGGGGTTTTAAGGATGGAACCTTTGCCTCGAAAATAATCAATTTCATCATCGGGGTTTTAAGGATGGAACCTTTGCCTTGAAAAACAATCAATTTTCATCATCGGGGTTTTAAGGATGAAACCTTTGCCTCGAAAACAATCAATTTTCATCATCGGGGTTTTAAGGATGGAATCTTTGCCTCGAAAACAATCAATTTTCATCATCGGGGTTTTAAGGATGAAACCTTTGCCTCGGAAAACAATCAATTTTCATCATCGGGGTTTTAAGGATCGAACCTTTGCCTCGAAAACAATCAATTTTCATTCAATGGTAGGACTGCTCCTATCGTCGGGGTTTTAAGGATGGAACCTTTGCCTCGAAAATAATCAATTTCATCATCGGGGTTTTAAGGATGGAACCTTTGCCTCGAAAAATAATCAATTTTCATCATCGGGGTTTTAAGGATGGAACCTTTGCCTCGAAAACAATCAATTTTCATCATCGGGGTTTTAAGGATGGAACCTTTGCCTCGAAAACAATCAATTTTCATCATCGGGGTTTTAAGAATGGAACCTTTGCCTCGAAAACAATCAATTTTCATTCAACGGTAGAACTGCTCCTATTGTCGGGGTTTTAAGGATGGAACATTTGCCTCGAAAATAATCAATTTTCATCATCGGGGTTTTAAGGATGGAACCTTTGCCTCGAAGAACAATCAATTTTCATTCAACGGTAGGACTGCTCCTATCGTCGGGGTTCTAAGGATGGAACCTTTGCCTCGAAAAACAATCAATTTTCTTTCAACGGTAGGACTGCTCCTATCGTCGGGGTTCTAAGGATGGAACCTTTGCCTCGAAATCAATCAATTATCATTTTTTTTTCTTCAACGATAAAAGTGTTCTTATCGCAGAGGTTCTAAGGAGAGTTCCTTAACCTCAACCAACCAATCAATCAAATTTTCCCTTCAACGATAGGAGAGTTCCTATCGCATAAATTCTAAAAAAAGATTCCATAACCTCATAATTTAGGTGGCGAGAAGGTTCTCAATGCCTAGCTAATCCGGACGAAATTTGGTAACGACTTTACATACATCATGTCCCATGAAGCATGCAAAGGGGGGCAGTTGTTGACACCCAATTTCGTCCGGCCATTAAAAAATTTTTCATTAAAAAATTAAATTAAAAATTAATTAAAAAAATATTATTATTATTATTATTACTAAAAAATTTTAATTAATTTAAAATACATTTTTGTTTTGTGAAGATTTGATTTAAAAATATATATGTGTGTATATGTGTATGTTTGAAAGTAAAAATGAAAATTCCATAAAAATGACAAAATTAAAAAGTTTGAGGTAAAAATGACAAAATTGAGACGTTTTGGGAAAAATTGACAAGTTCTGAAAAGTTTCAGGAGCATTGGGTAATTTTTCGCGTCAATTTTTGGGCCAGACGGACGTTTCTGGCCCAAATTGACAGAAAACGACAAAATTGTTAAAATCAGAAGCTTCTGAAACTTATTCAGAGGATAAGAAACGTAAAGGACTGAAACTGTCGTTTTACTAATTTAAGAGATAAGTTTTTATTTTTTTATTATTTAATAATCAACAGTTAGGCCAGACTTCCTCTATAAATATGGGTTAAAATTTGAGGCTGAACACAGAGAAAAATAGAAATCAAGTTTAGAGCTCCGTTTTATGAAAAGGAAAAATTACAGTCTAAGTCCTTGGCCCTCTTCTCTTCCTCACCAGAAAACCAAAAAATTTTATTTCTGCCTGATTAACTCCCTCCTGCCACTTCCGTTTCCCGCCGTTCTCTCTCTTCTGCACCGCCGTTCTTTTTTCCCTCTGCCGTACCGTCGCCGCCGCACGCCGTTCGGCCTCTCCTCATCCAGTCTCGTCGCCGTCGCGCCGTCCCGCCGGCCTTCGCCCCTTCTCGGCCTCTCTTGCTCTTCCCTTTCCTCTCCTTCTCGGCCCGCCACCGTCCTTCCCCTCTTCGCCGCTGCGTCTCCGCCGTCGTCGCCTCGCCACGCCGTCGCCGCTCTGCCACCCAGCCGCCCATCCCCTTTTGCCCGACCCGCCAGCCCCTGCCGTCGCCCGCGTCCCCTGTTTCCCGTTTCTACCAAATTCAAAATTCAAGTTCTATAGGTAAAACTCCATTTTAGTCCTTTTACTTTTTATATTTATTCCTTTTGGTCACTAACCTTTTATTTTTTTCTTGCAGAAATAATTACTAACTCTTTTAATTTTTACTTGTTTATTTATTTGTTTATTATTGTTATTATTACTAACCCTTTTTTTTATTATTGTTATTAACAACTAATCTAACTTTACTAACTTTTATATTTATTGTTATTAACATCTAATCTAACATTACTAACTTTTATATTTATTGTTATTAACATCTAATCTAACTTTACTAACTTTTATATTTATTGTTATTAATGATTAACTTTATTATTCTTATTATAATTATTGTGGATGGCCAAAAAGCCCCACTTTATTATTATTAATTGTATTTTTGGTAGTTAAATCTATTTCACTTTTAATTATTATTATAAAATAATAACAGATTATTATACAAAATAAAAAAAAAAGAAATAATTTTATGTGAATATTTATTAAGGTTAATAAAAATCATTTTTAAAAATTTAATTATCTTTTATTATTTTGGAACACATGTTTTTATTAACAAAAAGTTAACTTTTTATTCCTTCTGTTAAAATTAATAAACAAACATAATTAAATAATTCTAAAATATACAAATCAATTCTTTTTTTTTTTAACATATCCTTAAAGTAATGATATTTAAAATTTAAAAATTCAAGATAATAATAATAAAATTATGGTTAAAATTAATAATTAATTAATTAATTAATTAATTAATTAAATTTAATAAAAATTAAATTCCATGTCCAAATGATCCGCCAGGATCCATGGCTTGGAAAATATTTTAAATAAAGTATATAAAATATTTTTTTCTTAAATAAAGTATATAAATAAATTTTCCTTTATTATTAAAAAAATAAAAACTTTGGGCTAATATTTTACTTCTCTTTATCCAGCAATATATTACTTGTTTATTTTAAAATCACAAAATATAACTTTTTAGTTTCTTTGTTAGTAAAAAGAATAAAAGTGCAAAAATTTTTGGGCTAATATTTTACTTAGTTTTTTTTAAAATAATAAAAAGATATAATTTTTTTTGTTTGTTTCCTTTATTAAACAAAAAAATAAAAATTTTAGCCAAATGATTACAAATAAAAAGTGATAAAAATAAATAAAAAAATTAAATTTCTCTTAAATATTTTAGACTTATTAATTAGATTTATTTTTAGAATTATAAATTAGAAAATTATTTAGAAATCTTTTATTCAAACAAAAAGAACATAAAAAATGAAATATAAATATCAAGACTTTTATTTTAAAATATACATATAAATTTTTGATTTTTTTTTAAATAATCACTTTTTAGTTAATCTTTTATCAAAATAAATTATATAAATATCAAAACTTTACTTTTATTTTTAAAATATACATATAAATTTTTAGTTTCTTTATTAAATAATCACTTTTGTTTAATTTTTTTTATCAAAAATAAAACAAATAAATATTAAGACTCCTCTTTTATTTTTGAAATATACATATAAATTTTTATTTTCTTTATTAAATAAATAAAATTTTTATTAAGTAATTACTTTTTGATTCACCTTTTACCAAACAAAATATTAAGACTTTTCTTTTATTTTTGAAATATTCATATAAATTTTTGTTTTCTTTATTAAATAAAATTTTGATTTAAATAATTACTTTTTGATTCACCTTTTAACAAATCAAATATTAAGACTTTACTTTTATTTTAAAATAAATATATAAATCTTTAGTTTTCTTCATTAAATAAATAAAACCTTGATTAAATAATTCCTTTTTTATCAAATAAAAAGAATAAACATAACATAAAATATAATTTTTTTTTAATAAAACCTTGATTAATTTCTTTTTTGGTTATTCTAAATAGAATAAACATAAAAATAAATGTCATGATTTTTTTTAACTCTTTAATTTCCTTATTAAATAAAGAATTTTGATATTAAATAATAAAAATTACTTTTTGGGTCTTTTATAAATTGAGTAATTATTAACAAATATCTTTCATTAAAACCAAAAAGAAAACTAAAAGAAAAGAATAAGAAAGAAAAGAAAGTAAAAGAAAAGTAAAAGTAAAAGAATAAAAAAAAACAAATAAAAGAAAAGAATAAAGAAAATAAAAAAATATATATTTAGTTAATATTAAAGACCATTAACAAATCTAAAATTTCATAAACAAAAGACTTATAAATTAGTAATTAAACTAATAATTAATTCTATGAAAAAATAATAAGAATTAAAAAATTAACAATTAAATTAAAATAGTTTCCATATCCGGATGATCCAGCAGAATCCACGGTTTGGGAAAATATCAACTTTTTAATTAAATAAATACAAAGATAAAAATCCATATTTTATGATATGGGTTAAAATTTCGTCAAATTCCGTGTCCGGGTGACTCAGCAGAGTCCATGGTTCGGAATTAAAATTTCCGTGTCCGGGTGACTCGGCAGAGTCCATGGTTCGGAAGTATAAAATTCTATACAAATTAATTTAAAAATCCACATCCAATTAAATAATTTCAGTTAAAATTTCTAATTCTTGAAAATTAACTGAAGTTGTTAAAAAGTAAAGCAAAACAAAATTAAAATCAACTAAGGTGCCAATTTTGGGCGCTATAACAAAGTTGTTTTAGCGTAACCGTACTCCCGATCCCCGAACTCTCGCAGACCAATTTTAAGGTGTCCAATCGACCTAGGTAAACTGATTGGTGGCGACTCCCGACAACCCGCACGTTGCCACAAATATGCATATGGTATATGTATTTTTCTGGGTTTTTAATATATGCTTCTGGTTTGTAAAGAGCATAGATATATATGTATATTTTTTGATTTTATTTGTATTGCAACACTCCCAATCCCACATGGGTGAATTGTGGGAACCCTTATGTGGTTATATAGGCTTCAGCTCCAAGACATAAACACCTAGCGCTTATCCTTTTCCAAATGATAGCCCATATGGTGTGGGCAAGTGTTCCGTTGATTAGTTTTGGACTTGGGTCATTACAGATGGTATTAGAGCCAACCCAGGACTGCGATGGTGTAGCATGGTGGGTGTGCACATGCATCGTCTACCGGCACTAATCCTGGATTCGAGAGGCTACTTGGCCAAGGGCTAAGTAGTCCAATTAGAGAGGTTACTTGGTCCGATGAACTAAGTAATCCGATTGACCCCAACAAGGATGTTGGGTACATAAGGGGGAGTTTGTAACACCCTGAGCCCAAGGAATGGAGTTAGGAATTGCCACATCAACCCAAAACAAGCCACATCATCATTTTTCATCCAAGATAATGAGAAAATTGACAGTATGGACTCGAGTGAAACACGATTTATGAAAGTTAAGGGACCTTAATGGCCACTTTGAGAAGTAGGGGACCATAATAGGATAAAAGTAAAAACTAAGGGACTACGGATGAATTTTACCCTTTGTCAATCTTATTCTTCCTCATAATCACATCTATATGAATAGAAGCTCAAGCTGAGATCGTCAACCTCATTCCTACCTTATTATCATCGATTCATTGGCCTTTGGCGTCCCCTGTCATCCTACCTTTATTATCAGCACCGCCTTATCCACCGCCTAATCCCAACTGTGAGCCACTTGCCACTACCAGCTGACTCCAAGGCACAACTAGCATTCCAACCGCCATGTCGAGCAACCCTTTCTTCACCCTCCCAATCAATCATTACCGCACTTTCTTCCTAGTCAATCATCGCTGCTTTGACCATCAACAAGCCATTTGCAACTATAATCCTTTAAATTTACTGTAGAGTAACTTGCTTCTAATCGGCTAGTTTGGCTAATTGATTAGCTACCTCTTATCAATAAAACTCTATCATCTTTGCATAACACAAGTTGATCAATTGATTCAAAAGTCACTTAGTTAGTTGAATTCCTTGGCCAAGAACGTCTGATATGGCCCAGACCAATTAAAAGTTAAGCTACTCTTCACTAAATGAGTAAACATAACCCAAAATTTTCATTCTGTCCTCTTAGGCTAGTAGCATGTAGCAAGCTTCTTGAAAATATCAAGATCACCCGACCCTAATCAGGTTAGGGTTGATTTGGGCTATAACTGAAATAGGTTCAGGTTAGGATTAATGCTATAAAAATTGTGTTTCAACTTGAACCCGACCCTCCAGCTAGAATTTTACCCTCATAACCTCGATAAAGGGAAAGTAGATTATATGACTGGGGGCAACAGAGGCAGCCGCAACTGTAGTTAAAATGGGCACCTGCCTATGATTACTAGCAGAAAACTTAGTTGGGATTTAGTGGTCCTATACTTAATTGCAAATGGTTCATTAAAACTCATTTTTTTTTAAATTACATGAAACTAGTTCATTAACCATGGACATGATTATGAAAATGTTGGTACCTTACTTAGTTGTTATACAACCCCTATGTACATAACTTTCCACATTCCGTTGGCACACACAGCACTTAAGAACAACATAGCACAACTTGTTATTACATAACACTTAGTTCACCCACCTACTCTTAGGGACTTCAATTAAGTGCTATCTAATTCTTAAATGCTAATTACCATGTTTGGTTAGTGTTCATAACACTCAACAATGATATGGCTTACATACATTAGCCATAATTAATGCTCAAACTTAAAGAAAATTAGGCACACTTAAGCACTATCTTTATATGAATTAACAAGGCTTAATAACTTAAATTTCTTACTTCTTTCTTTGAGCACTCTTGACTTCTAATGTAGATCAATCACTTCGTAGAGCCATTTCCCTATGTCTCATCCATGCCTTAGGTTCAAAGCCATCCTTAACATAGATGCACTTAAAATTTGGTGCCCTTAACCTCTTACCCCTCAACTCTTGCATGTTCTTGAAGACCACAAAATTTTGGTACTTAGTGATGATGCCTCATCTTGGTCTTAGGCAGCCACATAACCTTTGGTGCTCTTTGGCCCTTAATCTTATCTTCAATGTTGTGCTCCTCTCCTTTGTGACTTACTTAAGCTCTACACTGCTCAGAAATTTTTTTCACCATAATTTATCTTACCTCTTCCATAAGAGGGTACCTATGTAACACTTCTTCCTATTTGGTACTTACCTTTTCCATCCATGTGGTAGTTTTTAAAATGCTCTTGGCATTTGCACTTCTTTTGACAAGGTGTTCAAGCTTACCTTGAAACAACTTGTCCTTTAACCCTTCTTTAGTTGTTTATTTACTTCCTTGATTCTTTGGGCCCTTGAGTCTCTTAAAACTCTAATTTTATTCATCTTGGGTTTACTTACTACCTTCATACTAGCCTTCACTACGTTAGGGTCATTCACCCTTAAAAATTCATTTGCCATTCGCAAGGCCACTTACTCGTTATTGGTCACTTAACTTACCCTTAGTAAGGTCCTTTGGATCCTTATTAAGATCTCTGATAAAACTTGTTTGTGTACTCACTAATGTCCTTATAACCAAAATCAGAAGACATCTCCAAGTAGTATAGTAAAAACATTAATAATAGAAATTAACTATGCTTACCACTTGTACCAACCAACAAATAAAACAAATAACTTATTAGGCTTGGCACAAGTGATAAATCCATAATTTTCATATATTTTTACCATAATCTTCTTAGCTTTTGTTTTTATTTATGAGTTAATAGAGTTATTAATAGAATTTTTACTTATGTTTTGAAGGAAAATATGAGTTTTGGCTTTTTTTTTTTTGCTCTAGGAGAACAATTTTACATTTTCCTAATTGCACTTGCCATTTTTTTTTATGCATACAGGATTTCTTTTAAGTAAAGCATTGTCCAATTCTTTTAGAAGGGGAGAATGGGAACAATGCATTTATACTTTGAAGAAGCAAAGTTCTACTTTGCTACTTTAGAACTAACCCCTTTTTCCACGCCTGGGGAAATTTCAATGTGGCTTGTTGTCTCCATTTTCCTTCTCTTGATTTGTTTCAATTTGCTGCTTCCAATCAAGATTGAAACAACAACTGAAGGCTCTAGCAATTTAATTGCACATTTTGCTTATTGTCCAAGTTGGTGCCAACCATCAACCAATTGTCCTTCATCCTTTCATATTGTTTTTTTTGCAACAGAGCAACTGAGATAAATTAAGCTTGGTGTTGGCTCTACTTGTTTAAGAGAAAGCTGCAGCAGAAGAATAGAAGTAACGCTTTAAGAAGTTGATGCCTACAAGGTGTTCAACTAAATTTCCATGAGATATGGCAGCAAAAAAGTTGGAAATTTGGGACTCCTAGTGTTTGTGGCAACAAAAGGGATAATTGTATGTGGCTCAACTTAAAAAGCAAAAAGAATTTGCAGAGTTAATGAGGTATCCTAGTGAGCTTGAACTTATTTTCATAGTATAATATTTTCTTTCAAGAAATTTAAAAAGCCGGTAGCTAGAAAAACAAAACGATAGCGAGGAGGTTTGGTTTTGGATTTCATCTTTTCGTTGGCTTTTCATTCCAAACATAGCTAAGTAGTTTTCTGATTTAGTTCAAGGGGACGATTCCATCGACAACAACGATTGTGAGGATTAATTTTGCTTGTTGAATTTTTCTTTAAATTTAAGTATTTACTTCTTCGTAATTCAAATTTATTGTAATTAATTTTCATGTTCTCGCTTGTTGGATTGGTTCTACGATTGTAAATTTGATTGGTTTCCTTTCAAATTGTTTGGGTGAAAAGAATTTAATTAGAAACAAGTGAATATTTTGGAGATTACTTTTATTTCTGGTTAGTTCATATCGAGAGAAGTAAGAAAGATTTAATTGTTCAAGCTTTTGGAATGTTGCTTGGAATAAAATTTTGTTCATTGTTATTAATGTTGATTTTGAGTCAATTAGAAATTACTTTTCAGTACCTAGTTACTCAAACTTAATAAATTAACCTAAAGTCTTTTCTAGATAATTTTACTGCTATATTTTTTGGGTTCATTTCAGCTTTAAAGAGAATTCTATTTATTTGCTTGGATTGGAGAAAACTTTTCCTTAAATGATCAACTACGTAACTAGAATGGATAATTAACCCTAAACTGAGCATTTTTAGTATTGGTTAATTTCATTTTCATTCTATAGTTAATTTAGTTTAACAATCAATTCAAAAAACACCCCGATTTTTTATTTCAGCTTTTTGACAGAAAGCTTTTAGTTAAAAAATTTTCCTTGAGATTTGATCTGGTTTTCACTATTATACTAAAAATTTATTTATTTTAAGTTGTTAGTGGGACCAAAACTATTTTTGGCGGCTTTGACGACTGACAAAAAATATGGTGCGGTTGCATAGGAGATTTTTTTTTCCTGCTGAGGTTTCTGTTTATAGTAAACTAACTCATACCAAAAGCCTCTCGTATAGGTGAATTAGTGTTTGATCCAAAGATTGAGAAGATAGTAAAGGCGAAACGGAAAGCGAAAAGGCAAGTTGTCAATCTTACAGCTTTGACATCTGTAAACAACAACTCTGAAAGCAAAAAAGAAGTAGTTGTTCTTGTAAAAATGGTGGCGCAAATAACACTAAGGGGGTTGGCAACTCCTAACATTGTTGAGCAACCCTTATGCATCAATTTTCCTGATATTGAGGTAGCTACTGAATTAAAATTTGGATTATTTCATTTATTGCCTTCCTTTCATGGACTTGCAGGTGAGGACCTCCACAAATACTTAAAGGAATTTCATGTTGTTTGCTTGACCATGAAGCCATAGGGAGTTACAAAAGAACATATTAGGTTGAGAATCTTCTCATTCTCATTGGCAGACAAGACAAAGGACTGGTCATACTACTTTCCCTCTTGTTGAATTAGAACCTAGAATGACCTAAAGAGAAAAAATGTTTAGAGAAGTTCTTTTCAACTTCAAGGGCTGGAACAATTAGGAAATAAATTAGTAGGATTCAGCAGTATAACAGAGAGAGTTTCTATGAGTACTAGGAGAGATTCAACCAACTATGTGCGAGTTGTCCACACCACTAGATTTTCAATCAATTGTCGCTGCAGTACCTCTATGAAGGGCTATTGTTTATGGATCAAAGTATGTTTAATACTACAAGTAGAGGAGCACTTTTAGAAAAGACACTTGAAGAAGCAAAGGACGTAATTTTTAAAATGGCAACAAACTTGCAGTAGTTTGGGACAATGGTAGGCCATGCACTGAAGAAGGTAAAATGAGGTAGGAACTTCTAGTATTGAAGCTTAAATTTCTGAACTAACTATTATTGCTAGACAAATTGCCTTGGGATAGGTTTAAAATCCTAAAGTTTATGGCATTTGCTCTGCTCAAGTACACCTTACTGAATCATGCCCATAACTATAAAAGGATATAATACTTTAAGTGAATGCGAAAAACGAATTTGTTAACCAACCAAGAAGGTATGACCCCTATGCCAATTAATATAACCTTGGTTGAAGAAACCACCCGAATTTGAGATATGGGCAGCCAAACAACTAGCCATAATACCCATTTACCAGTTACAACAAACTAGCCCCTCCACCACAGAACCAAGCACCAAGTTCAAGTGTGGCTTTCGAAGATATAGTGAAAGCTTTGCCACTAATACTCAAATGTTTCAGTAGAAAACAAGGGCTAGCATCAAAGATTTAGGGAATCAAATTTCACAACCTGCAGCCTCATTAAATAACATTGAAGTTAAAAAAAGAAAGCTGCCATCTCAAGCTAAAATCAACCTGAGAGAGCATGCTAATGCTATGACTTTTTGAAGTGGCAAAGAAGTGCAGACCATTGTATAAAAAATGGCAGCACCTAAAAAGGAACAAGATGGCTCAAAACCAGCAACTTTTGATGTACCAACTGATGAGGTAAATGACAAGCCAATTTTTCCAAAGTTAAGACTTCTGATTCCACTTCCCTTTCTTGGCAGGTTGGCTAAATCAAAGAAATAGGAGACTGAGCATGAAATTCTTGAGACTTTTAGGAATCTCGAAATCAACATACCTCTGCTAAATGCAATCAAGCAAGTGCTTCAGTATGCCAAATTTTTGAAGGAGCTGTGTACCAACAAAAATAAGCTACAAGCTGATAAAACAATTAAAATTAGTGAGAATGTGTTAGCAATAATCCAAATGAAGTTGCCTCATAAGTGTAAGGACCCTCGTATGTTTACTATACCTTGTGTAATTGGCAATTTCAAGTTAGAAAAAGCTATGTTGGATTTAGGAGCATCGATGAATGTTATGTCACTGTTAGTTCACATTTTTCTAGGTAGACCATTTATGAAAACGCCTAGGACTAAAATTGATGTGTGTTGAGGGACCTTATCTTTTGAATTTATGGAGAAATAGTAACTTTCAATATTTTTGAAGCTATGAAATATCTAGAAAATTCTGAATATGTTTATCTTATGGATGTCATTGACCTAATTATATTTTAAATTTTTTTTGTCAATGTTGAATGAGAAAAATGTATTTAAAAATAATTATTTTTAATTATATTCCTCTGTGTTCCCCCCATCTTAAAAGAAAATCCACAAGAAAGGAATTGAATGGAACAAAAATCACAATTAAGGAAGGAAAAACATAAAAAAAGCTGTGAAAATAATATAGTACTATACTAGAGGCAAGTCGCACCTTGTCATGGGTATGCATTAATTTACTCAAAAGAAGTAAGGCTTTTCATAATTAATTTATTTTTCAGACTCACGAGTTGATCAAGCTCAAAGGATCATGACTAATGGTGAAAATATAAGGGATGATTGATTTCAAAATACATGAAAGATGTATGGATATATGAGCAAAGGTTGCATAAAGCTTGCACTTCATTACGAGTTGATCAATAAGGATACAAATTTTTCATATCAAATACATCTCCATCCTATAATGAGAAAAATATTTAAAAAATTATGAATTCAAAATTAAGTCATAATCTATTTATAGATTTTGAAAAACTTGAAACATTTCAATGTTACCGATAACTAATTTTTTTTGTAACTAATCTGTAGTTTAGGGTTTGGAAATGTAAAAATCAAAAGTTTAGAATATTTTTTGTGTTTATTAGGGTAGAGTAATAAAAATACCTAATTTTAAAATTTTATGACCAAAAGATATTATTTTACATAAATAGGGTATCTATTATGTGGTATTACCTTTTTTTACATTGGACATATTTTTGGGACAACAAAAAAAATCAAATAGGCCTAACCTAAACAAAAAAATTACTGTAACCGATGTGCTGCTACAAGAAATAATTTCAGGCCCAAAAAACCCAAATTAAAAAAATACAGGCCAAAAAAACCTAATTGCAGAAAAAAAAACTACATTAAAAAATGGTACTATAGCAGAGACACTATTGTTATCAGCGTCACTTCAAGCCTTAGCTCTTATTTATAAAAAATTTCTAGTTGTTAAGAGGTACCATTAAAACAACAAAACTAAAAATTAGGACATTTTCAGTGTGTATTTCAATATAGTAGAAAAAGTATATGCTTTTAACATTTAAGGATCAAATAATATATCAGATACAACAGAGCGCCTATGATGTAATTACTCATTTTATTTGGTCTCTAATGCGTCATGGGCCAAAAGCCCAAAACACATACACAGAAAAAAAAAACGGAAAAGAAAAACAGCAACACATACAGCGTAAAAAAAAGGGAAAAAAGAAAAATAAAAACAGCCAAAAAAAAATCGCAGCTAGTGTAGCAGGCTAATTTACCGTTACTAACGTCGCTTTGACGCTGAGCTTTTTAGCATATATAATGTCAGCTAATAAACAATCTTGACCAATCACAGCCTTCCAACACATGAATAAAAGTTAATATGAGAAATCCTTCATGTGCCCACAAAGGGCCACAAATCTTCCAAAGCAAAAGCCTAGAATGAGCTTTGACGTTCCTGCTTAAAGGGACCCTGTTCCTAACATCTGATAATCTCAACGATTTTTGTTTCAAATGAAACTTTGATTACTTCAATGGAGTGAAGAACCTTTTTCTTCCGAAAGAAGAATATGACATGAACTTCGCACATGAAATGATTTGATCAATCCATAAATTTATACAGGTTTTAGGCTAAGGGTATATTTTAGGAGAAATTATTGATATATGATGCTTAGTGATTATTTTTTATCGATAGTGATTATTTTTTCAACTATTCTACACTCTATAAAGTTAAAAAATCACTTTTCAAATATTTTTTTTCAAACAATAATTTAGTAGTTTCTTTTAAGTTAGCAAGAAAAAAGATTCAAAACAATTAGTTACTTTTTCAAAAAAATATGGCCTTTAAGTGATTATTGGATAAATATATTATTATGTGTAAATAACACTGATTGAGGAAAATAAAATTACTTATAAGTGACTTTTTTAGTCAAGAAATCTTGTGATGAATACTAGTGAATGATGTGGTTAATGTGTCAAGATTAGTCCTTAACATTCTTTTATCATGTAACAACAGTGTCATCATAAAATTGTAATTATAACAAAATTCTAAAAGAGGTGAGATTTTCACTGTTTCTCTGCAGTGAGATCACTGTAGATTCACTGTAGATGAACAGTGTCATATATTTTTTTGGTTGGCTTTAACCTTTTTTCTTCTTTTTTTTTTTTATGGGATTTGCTCTATTTTGAGTTAGATCATCGTTTCACAAGGTGCTAGCATTTCTTAGAGCCTATATTGAATTTTTTTTGGGTTTTAATATGTTTTAATATGTTAAAATGTAAGTTCAGTCCTTAACTTTTTAATCTTTCTCATTTTAGGCTTTGAGTTATGTCCATGTTACATTTTGGTTATTGAATTTTATAACTATTTAACTAAAGCTTCAATTTGCTCTCTTGGTCCCCAAGTTTTTTTTTCGCTGTTGTTTTATATACTATATTATAAAGTAAGACATTGATGACCATAATTTCTTTATTTTTTAGTTAAACCATTTTTTATGTTTATTAAGTCAATTGTTAAATTCTTAGTATCTAAATTTTTTCTTTTTTTTTTTGTTTCAATCCAAACCTTTTTTTTTATTGATTTTCTTTATTATTGTTTTCTAAAATGAAACTCTAATCATTATAATTTGCATATTTTTGCTTGGTTCTGGTTGATTCAGTTTTAGTTAACTTTTTTTATCTTCTTTTCTTTTTAAGTTTATTAAGTTAATCGTTAAATTGTTAATTGATTAACGTATATTAAATATACTTTTGTATTTCTGTCATTCTTTTTTATTATTGATGATTAAGTTTTCTAGCATCAATTATTTACTTCAAACTCTTTGATTTAATAAAATAATTTGGACAGTGATCAATAACCCTTCTCCAGGTTCTTTATTTTCTGACAGGCAGTTTCTCGAACGTTGGCCTACGCCCCCTTAGTACAGAAGTGCAAGTGCAAGTGCAAGCTCGATTTGATGCAATTTTATATATGACTAAGAATTTTAATTGCCTTACTATCATGACAGATTGCTCCTAGTGATTTGCTCAAATCGCAAGATTTTCACCATTGCTACTGGAGTTGGAAGGGATGGTTAAACACATTTGTTCGATGCTCAACTCCTTTTCTTGTATCTCGATCTTAGCAGTGAAGCAACATGTTGTTGGGTCTGCTTTGTCCCATTGTGTACAAAAAATAAGGTAATTAGGTTCATAATTATTAAAATTGAAATTGAATTATTTGGATAAATTTTTCATCAATATTAAAAATTAGAGTTTGAGTTAATAAGATTTGAAAATTTTTAGTGAATTATTTTGTTAATAAAAAAAATATGCTAAAAATATAACATAAAGAGAGCCCAACTCAAATTTAAAATAAATAAAAATTTTAATTCATTATCATAAATTTATTGGTGAGAAATTTTTACTATTTATTTTTAAAATTTATTACAAAAAATTTCCACTATGATTTGTGGGTCACCAAATCTCGCAATATTCTAAATGAGGGGGGGTTTTTTTACTGTCCATTTATAGTAGAATTCACTATAGATGAACAATGTGTCTTTTATTATTATTTTTTTAAATTTTACTACTTTTTCAGGATGTGTACGGTTTGTTTTGAAGCTTGATCCCTTTCTCGCATGGAAATCACTTTTACGAGGCCTGTGTCATTATCTTCACAATTTCAGTCTGTTCAACGTTTCTTTGTGGTTAAATGCATTTTCAATACATGAATATTTATGTTTTCCCATTGTAGTCCCTGAGTTCTATTTGTTAGCCATTTTAGTACCCAAACTTAATAACTAAAGTTTTTTTATTTGTTCTCTTGGTCTCTAATTTTTTTTTATCTATTATTTTCTAAAGCAAAATTTTGGTAACCATGGTTTTTCTTTTCTTTTTTAAATCAACCATAGTGACTTCATTTAACCTTTTTTTCTTTCTTTTTTTATTATTATTTTTAAACAAAACTTTAGTCATTATGAATTGTCTACTTTTAAGTATGGTTTGAGTTGATTCATATTAGCCAATGTTTTTATTTATTTTTTTTCTTCCTCTACTAAGTTAATTATTAAGTTTTTAATTCCTGAAATATTTACATTTGCTCTCTTGGCTTGAAGATTATTTTTGTTTTTTTTATATATCTATCATTAAACCCCATTTTTTATCATTGGAATCACATTTTTTGTCTTATTTTATTAACTTTTTCATATTATTTGTCTATTCTAAAATAAAATTTTAGTTGTTACCGTTTATCTTTCAATACTTATAGTCTTTTTGTTTGCTCTCTAAATCTCAAAACTTTACCTTAACTTTTTGTCGCAGTTCTTGATTTTTTTTTATGAAACTTTTTTCCTTTGTCAACGACTACCACTATTTATATTTATATTTAATATTGACACAGATTGAACCAGCGAGAAGCGTGAACACTATAAACCTCGTAGCTATTACTAATTGCTGAATTCGAACATTGTTCATGAGTAGTATCTATCTTTTTTATTTTGTTTTTTTCCTTTTCCTAGGTAATGGTCTAACTCCTCTTCTAGTCCCTTAAAATTTCCTTTCTTCCGTTTTGGTCCCTAAATTTTGCTGAAAGTTAATGTTGTTCGTACAACAATAGTAAATTGTAGATATAACAAAGAAGTTGGTCTGAGCTTAAGGATGGAAGTGGTTAGGGTGAAATCTGTAACCCACGGATACCCAGCCGATGGGTTGCGTATATTTTATGAAAATTACACCTGCCTTCCCGTCATGGATTTCGATTTTACCTCGTGGGTAGACTTGCCATGCCCACAACCCACCACGAGTTTCTTTTATCTGTCAATGACTTAATTGTAACTTTTGAAAATAATAAACTAATATGAAAAAAATAAGTAACTCAAGTGATCAAAGTATAATTTACTAAACAAAAATAAATATAAACCTTATATAATACAACCCGGACCATATTTTTTACCACACTGCCGCCAGTCTTTTTTTCTTATTCTGCTCACTTCTCATTATTTGATTGATTGAGATTTTCTAGGTTTTTGCTTGGGGTTTTTTTTCATGTCAATTTTCTTCTCAACCTTCAGATTTACTTCTGAAATCTCTTCCAATGTTTTTGTTTTTTTTTGGTTTTTAGTGGTGTCTTAGCCGATTGGTGTCTGAAGAATAATAGTGTGTGTCTTTATGGATAATCCGCAGGGACCTCGTGACTCGTGGGTGGCAGACGTAGCTATGGTTTTCGGCTTGTCAGCCTTGGAGGGTAGGTGATGAATATGGCAAATTTGTGCCGGATCTGTGCCGTTGCCATACCTATCTAAGATGAGGCATGCATTGCTTATCTATAGAGATAAATAGGGGTGATCGTTCGGTTAATTCGGTTAAAACCAAACCAAAATTTTCGGTTTTTTCGGTTTTTGGTTCCTTATTGTAATAAACCGAATTAACCGAAATGACTAATGAAACCGAAGTAAAACTGAACAGAATTGTTTCGATTCAGTTCGATTTCACACCGAAATAACCGAAATACTAACTTATAATTTAGACCTAGTGACTAAAATGTAATACTATAAACATATGTTGCCTTTTTTAACTATTAATTATACATGGAGGAGCAATTTGAAGTTTGGCCAAAATTATTCTTCTTCCACGATCTCAGCATCGGCAGCGTCATCGGAGAACATTCTCCACTAATCTCAGCCAAAATTGGGCATATGAGAGTGAAATCCTTGACCGCTTTTTCTCCTCCACTGTGCCATGTTAGCCTATTTTTTTTTCTCTCCTTTGCAGCGAACTTCGGAGCTTTCTCCTTTTTGACCGGCGGGTTGTCGGCGGCGGCGTCTCGGGTTCAGGAGCAGAGAAGCATATTTCTTGACGATGGAACACTCCAACACGACCTCCTCTACCTCCGGATAAGGCGTCATCTTTGGAGTATAGTCAACCTTATCAATCGGTGGTCAACGGCGCAACGCCACCACCGTGTTTGTCGCCTGTTTCTTTTTCCCAGTCTAAGATGCCCAAACCTAATATAAGCCATCAATCTTCTGTTTATCTTACATTCAACCCCCATTCCTTTCATATTTGCCAACTTACATAAGAAATAAAAATTTGGTTTATTCGGTTACCAAAATAACCGATTGCCTTAATCAAAACCGAACCGAAACCGAACTTCACCTTATTCGATTTCAACGGAAACCGAACCGAAAAACCGAATTCACCAAACCGAATTTCTAAATTAATTTGATTTTTTGGTTTTTTCGGTTTCAACCGAATAATGATCACCCCTAGAGATAAATGTGTTTTGTTTTTTCCCCTATTTTCTTTTCAGATGTTACTGCTTCTTTTGGAAGCTCGGTCACCTTTTCAAATGATAATAGCATTTTGAGGGCCTATGCTACTATTTCCCCATTTTCATTTTGTTGCACATTCCTCTTTATTAAAACATGTTTTGAATCTTGAATTGGTTCTATCCATTTTAATCCTTATGTTTGATCCATTTGACATTTTGGTCCCAAACTTAATAATTACTTAACTATAGTCTTTTTATGTGCTATATTGGTCGTTAAACTTTTTTTTATTTGTTTATTATGTACTATCTTCTAAAGTAAAGCTCTAGTTACCATGATTTATTTATTTTTTAGCAAAACCATTTTTTTTTACATTTGTTAACACTACAACAGAAAAATAACAAAGCGATTGAAGATACAGTCACAAACAATCACAAAAAATGACTGAATAGCGATTATAGAACTTAGTCACAAAAAATACTAGCCACTAATTAAAATTAAATGAATTGCAACCAAAAAAATGACTGAAGTTGTTAGTCGCTTTTTGTGGGGATGCTTGGAAAATAGCAATTGAACACTCAACTATAAAATAATGACTAAACTAACAAGATTCAATTGCTATATTGGTCAATTGTATAGTAACATAATTTATTTATAAAATAGTTAAATTTTTTATTTAAATTTGAAATAATTATATATAAAACATGTAAGAAATATATATATAATTTAGAAAATATAAAATTTAATTTAAGTCAAAATAATTCTGAATAATTAATATTAATTTCAAAGTAAAATTTGTACAATAAAATTAAGCAAATCCTACAAGTTTATATCAGAATAATCAAAATATTGGTTATCATCCTGAGGTCTTTGAGTACCTTGTGTTTCAGGTACTCGACTCCCTGATGCAGTTTGCTGGCTCTTCTGATTTTGTTGAGTTGCCCAAGGCATTTGCAAATAATAATCGTCTGATTGCTGGTAAAAATTTTGTCACCTTGTCCAGGAGATGTTGAGGCTGCTGCTTTGATGTTGTCTATGGCGGCGATGGCTACAGATAGGATGATGTCTGTGGACACTGTGGATGTTGCTGCATCAGCCCTGTCATCCACCCTCCAGATCCAGGATGGCAAGGGATAGAGGATCCAGTCATCATTGTATGCATGATTGGATAGGGGCAAGGAAGTTAGGTGTAAGGGACCGCTTAAGCCCGGCCACAATGGTATGTAGCCGGGATCAACTCCATGTGGTAGGTTGTCTTGAGTGTACATCTAGTTGACCATCATAGTGTAAGTCGGCATCAAATCTTGGCTGGCTCGGGCCTGCCACCCTTGCTATATCTGTAAGATCAGAGTTTCCAAATCCCATACTTTCACATTTGTTTAAGCTTGCATTTCTTGCTATGATACAACTTCATCCTGAATAGTAGCAAGCTACACCTAGAGTTCTATGTTCTCTCGATGTGGCTGCATTATCCGGTCGTCATCATAGTCCTAATTTTGAAATATGGTTAGTATCTATTAATTTTTAATTAATGTAAGTAAATGTTAAATATTTAAATTAAATATCTCCGATCATGCATGTTGGAACTTATCAGGGAATGCTAAAACTTGCGGCACCCTTGTCCACTATCCCTTATAATGCCCGACCATCACCCTCTTCCAGCACTCCTAACAAAATCTAGGGTAGTTCTGATCGATTTCAATTCTTTCATTATAGTGCACACTCGGTCAAACACAAATCAATAACAATTTGCTTATAACCAGATCAACTGTTATAGTTCTCACCTATATCTGAAATAGTTCCTAAAGATGATGGATTAATTGATGTTTCACCCGTATGAAAATTATGATATTGCATATCATACCGCTTGCCATGGCAATATTAAACATAATAGTTATCAACACATCCAAAATGAAACAAATGCTTTCCAACTTCATTTTTCTAGATAACGTTTGTTTCCACATTTTCGACTTGGACATTTAATTAGTTCAATATCTTTGCTACAAATGATTTTTATAAAATTTTCTAAACCTGATATGAAATCTAGGTTCATATATTCATTATCATTAATCTTTGATACATCCATTCAAATCCACCCGCCATGTTTTTATTTCCTACAATACAAATTTAAAAATATATGTTGAATTACAAAGAATAAGACATTACAAAGATATATGACTGTGAACCTAAAACCTAAACAAATTCTACAGGAAAATAACCCTAACCTATTAAAAAATGAAACATCAAGATTGCACTTCTACATTGTAATTTATCTTAATTTGATGAATAAATTTCTACAGTATTTCACATTAGTTCCCTAGAATGCACTGTTTATATAAGACTAAAATCTCATATTCAAAATCTAAGGAACACTGTTCAGTGCAGCTCAAATTTATTTCTCATTAAAGTAAATTACAAATGGTAAAGTACAATCGAGATGTATGTTCATTTATAAACTGTCCAACATGGACACTCAATGATTTCCAAACATAGACCTATTTTGTATATAAAATAGTTGCGTATGCTTGCAGTTACTCAATATACATAGTATTTCCTAAAGATCGAAAATCATTGACAAACATTCAATAGTTTATCTATAATGTATATGCAAATAAAACTTATTTTATTGTTATATATCAAATAAATCAACCCAAATAAAATTTACCTATTTCTTCACAACAAACAAATCCTTTGCTTACTTGTAACAGAGTAATTGAAGAAGCTTGGGGCAGAGTTGAAGTAGAAAAAAAAAATGGAGGGTAGAATAAAAGAGGAGGGGAAGCAGATGACTTTTTGTTTGTGACTGAAAAGCGATTGATTTTTAAATTTTTAACCTCAAAAGTGACCGTTTAGCTACTACCATGTGGTAACTAAAAAAATGATTGAATTATGACTAACCTTTAAATTTATTTTCCAATTTATGACTAAAAAATGACTAAATAAAAGCGACTTACATGCTTTAGTTGCAATTTTTATGAGCCCTACAAAAAGTGGCTGATTTGCGATTGAATTAAAAAACGACTGAACATCGGTCACTTTTTTCATTTGATTTTTTGTTTCTTTGTTGTAGTGTAAGTCAATTATTAATCCTCTAATATCTAAAGTTTTCCATTTCTGTTCTTGGTCCCCAAACTTTTTTCTCCTTGTTTATTATGTACTATATTCTAAAGTAAAACTTTGGTCACCATGGTTTGTTTGTTTTCTAGCAAAACCAATTTTTGTTTTACATTTTATTAAGTCAATTGCTAAACCCTTAATAATATCTAGAGTTTTTCTATTTTCTTTGTTGGTCCCCAAACTCTTTTTGCTGTTTTTCTTCAATATTGTTTTCTCAAACAAAACTCTGGTAACTATGATTTGCCCACTTTTGAGTATGGTTCTAGTTAATTCAGCTTTGATTAATTTATATATATATTAATTTTCTTTTTACACTTATTAGGTTAATGGTTAAACCTTTAATTTATTAATATAATTAAACATAATTTTATCTCTAGGTCATTTCTTTTCCTTATTGATGATTGAGTTTTGTAACTTGAGTTATTTTCTTTGAAAGCTCTATGGTATAGAAAAGCAATTTGGATTATACTTTCTAAAATTGAAAGTGAATTATTCTAAATAAATTTATCCTTAATATTGAGAATTGGAATATGAGTTGATAATAGATGAAATTTTGTTACTGAATTATTTTTTAATGATAAAAAAATCCATGGTTTTGAAACACATATTTTTTTACGTTTCCTAGTTTAGTTTTTGATCATAACTAATTATTTTACTCAAAATTGAAATGATATAAAAATTTAATTGATTTGCATAAATTTATGAGTGAGAATTTTTTAATTAATTATCAATATTTATTTAATGATAAGTTTATTGTAAAAAATACTCGCTACAAATGAGGGTCGACATATATATCTTCGTCAAAGCTAAAAGCAGATTATATGGTTGAGGAAATGGCGGTAATGAAAGGCAGTTGCCCCTATGGATAGGGCTGTAAATGAATAAAACATTTGGTGAATAGATTGCAAAGGATTTGGTTGAAGTTTGTTTATATTTATTTATTCAGTTAAATGAATGAATATTGGTAGAATTTTATATTTATTTAAGTTAAATGAATGAACTCGAACAAAATGTCGTTGTTCATTTATGTTCACGAATAATTCGGTTAACATTGATTTGTTTTCATTTATTTATTTGCTGGTTTATTTGTTCATTCGTTTATTCATTCATTTTTTTTGTAAGTTCATTTTTTTTAATAATATTTCACTTTTGTTCATTCATCCGTTGTTCATTTATATTTATTTATATTGTTTATTTACATATTTGTTCATGTTGTTCGTGAACATGTTTATTTAATAGTGTTTATGTGTGTTTGTTTAGCTCATTTGGTTCACGACAATGTTATTATTAACAAACCAACACAAACGCATTCATTTGTAAAGAAACAAACATGAATAGGGAAAATGTGTTTATTTATTATTTGTATTTGTATTCATTTTCATTTAAAGCTAAATAAACGAACACAAACATGGCCTATTTGTATTTGTTTAGTTCATTTACAATCCTACTTCTAGACTTCTCAAAATCCACTGGATATCTGTCATACCTTTTGTAGTGTAGGTCCTTAATTTGTGATTTGCTTCATCAAACTCTTTCACTTGTATTATATTTATATGTGCATTATGCTTTGTTAGAGGTCCTTATTAGAGGTCCTTAATTCAGTATTTTTTCTCTCAAACTCTTCAATAATTGACTGAAACAACAACGGATAAAGGACTTGCCTGGCATTGAATCAAAAGAGTAATGCATTTAACGCTATAATTTTTGTTTGATTCCTTGAAATCCTTTTCCATTCGAAAAGTTGAACTCACCTCAAAATTTCCTCTCTAGTAGTTCTTTTTACCTGATGAGGTCTTAACTTTAGAAAATCTAGAGTGGACCAATGTCCAGTGTGGTCCTGATGCTTTCTTCCCAAAATACCCCAAAAAGTAAATTGATGTTCCCACATTAACCCTTTTGTTTAAACGCGCTCCCGCAGCCTCAACCCATAACCCATTACCGTGTGTATTGCACTTGCATCAGATTGGCAAGAACGGTGGCTTAGTAAACCAAAAAAAAAAAAACCAAATAGCTCTAGTAGGAAGAGAGATCAAGAGAGAAGCGGTGGTATTCTGACGAGGCTTTTCGCTCTCCATCTTGCGGGTCACGGAGGTTTTTCATCTGTTTTGGACGTTGGTGTAGGTGGGATAGTGTCGGGATGCTCCGACCACGATAGCCACATATTCGAACAAAGTCTGGTGGAATAGGCGAAGATGATGGTTTGGCTTTAACTACAATTGAAGTCCGTAATCGTATATGTTTTGTCAGTTTAGAACTAGACTCTAAATATGTACATTCAGCAACTGGATAATAAATTAAATAGTTCAATCAATTATCTTGTTTGGTTTAATCAAGGATGGTGGCGTCAGCGATCGTATTACTGGATAATGGACCATTTTTCAATGGGTTAGAAATTGGATAAAAAAGAAACAATTTGTTCAAAATTGATAAAATTAGCGGTACCTAGTTGGCAATTTTCAATCGATATCTTAGTATTGTCAGTTTTTTACCCAAATTCTAAATAAAAGTAAATTATAATTAATCTGAAAAAAGTGTGAAACATAGGAAAAATTTAAAAAATATCAATGAAAATAACAACTACATGAAACTCAATAATACATTATATCATTCAAAACTTTTTACTAAACTAATGTGAAAATTGTAAAATGTGTCAACAAAAAAGTTAGAATATATCAATGAAAATAATAACTACATAAAACTCAATAACTTGTTCGACAATTTATACTCCCTCCATCCCGATTTCTTTGATTCATTTGACTTTTTGGGCTAGTTTAACTTGAATTTTTTTATATTATTGTTTGTTAGAAAAAAATTAAAAAAATATATTTAGAAACTATAGGTCTTGATTTATTATTTACACATAAAAGTTTTCCATTTATATGCTAAAATATCTAAAATAAAAAATTATAGATTAATTGCTAAAACGTAAATGGTGCAAAGAATTTGGGACGGAGGGAGTAGCTATTTAGTAGAATAATATGAAAATTGTGAGATGTGTTAAGACAAAATTTTCAATATGTCAATGAAAATAAAAACTACATGAAACTTAAAAAATTATTTTATCATTTGGAGTTATTTTACCAAACTAATATGAAAATTGTGAAATGTGTCAAGGAAAAATTTACAATATGCCAATAAAAATAATAGCTATATAAAACTCAATAACTTCTATTATATCATTCAAAGCTATTTATCGAATATATGTGAAAACTATAAGATGTTTCAAAGAAAAGCTCACAATTTGTCAATGAAACAACGACTATATGAAATTTAATAACCTATTTTTTTTTTATTCAGAGCTATTTATAGGTTAATGTAAAAAGTGTGAGATATATCAATGTAAAATTACATTGTGTCAATGAAAATAATAATTATGGTTTTTGGATAAAACAACAGGCTCATCTCCTTGCATGGGTTTGTTTTTTTTTTTTTTTGTTACTAAATTGCTAGAATAAAAGGAAGATAAACTCCACAAGTAATACAAAATTTCATTAACATTTTGTGAATTTTCTATTGACACATTTTTAGTTCTTGCTCATAAACTAATTAATGTGACCTAATTGTAACAAAATAGTTGTGAAAGTGACTAAATCAAAAAAGAAATTAATAGTGGTGTATATGATTAATTAAAGCAAGAAAAGGACTAAAGCAGGAGTTTGGCCTTCAAAACAAAAGTATCAAAATATCAAAAGCCAATCTGAGATCTAGACGAAAGCACAGAAGAATGGGCAATAAAAATCTTTTCCCCCCAATTGGATCCGTAGGCAACCCAACAAGTCTAAACGAAAGCACAGGGGAAAATAATCGACACGACAGAGAAGAAGAAAAAGCTTATTGCAAATGAGATCTCTCTCTCTCCACTGTTAGTCTCCTATTCCACCGCTGCCACTTAAATGTTCAGTTCAACTGAAATGAAAAAAAAAAGAGTTTGATCTCGTGATAACGAGATTTCTTCTACCCAGCAAAGTAATTTACAAGAACTTGGCTGTGGAAACTTGACGATGAAAGTGCAAGCCGCACTACCGGTATCATGGCCGCCGATCAACAGATCCAAATCCGTCATCGGCTCACCGTACGCCATCAAGTGGGACAATATATCGTGTTGGCCGTCACCTTCTTGGACTCCAGATCCTACCTTGTCTGCTCGATCACCTTCAGCAGCTCCTTCCGTGCTGTTGCAGGGCCTCTAGTTTGAGGAACTGAGAGTTTTTGTTGACAGTAGCGCGGGGTATTTTGGGAAAGTGGAAGATCCGGTCCACATATGTCCGCAATAACACTACCCTTTTTTACTTCAAGAACTAATTAGACCTCAACTACTATAATTACTAGAAAAACAGGCCCATGAGTTTTTGTATACATAAAATAGAATGATGTAAAAGGGGAACATTTCTGGAATCTTAATAAGTTTGTGTGGTGTGTATTGTCCTTTCCTTGTCTTTTAGAAAAGGAAAGGTGGTCCATGTCCAACCATTACCCGCAATTAATCTAACGCATTAGAAAAGATTAGCCCTCTCCTCCGTAGCAGAGTGCAAGCAGAGAGATGGATCCCCAACTGCTGATGGCAGCGAGACGGGGCAAGCTTAACCAAATCAAAAACATTGAAGCCGTCAAAGGCAGTGGCGTCCTCTACAAAACGACCCACCACGGCAACAACGCCCTCCATATCGCTGCCAAATTCGGCTACCATGACCTCGTCGGCCACCTCATCAAGCACCACCATACGCTTGTCCTCGCCTGCAATCACCGCGGAGAAACGCCGGTGCACCTCGCTGCCAGGGCCGGCCACGTCGAAATCGTGAAGGAGTTTGTGGAGCGCGTGAAGGGATTCGGGAACTTGTACGTTGCCAGGATCAGAGACAAGAACGGCAACACGCCGGTGCACGGAGCGGTGCGTAGTAATGAGACGAAGGTGGTGGAGATGCTGGGCGAGGATCGTGAATCGCTGTTGCTGGTGAACGATGAGGGAGAGTCGCCGCTCTCTATTTCCATTGATCTGAAATATTTTCGCATCTCCAACTTCATTTTGAGCAAGAATCCGGCGACCATCGATTACAGAGGACCTAAAGGCCAGACTCCGCTTCATTTTGCTGTTATTGGCCGTGACTTGAGTGAGTCTTCTTCTTCTTCTCCCTCCTGCTGCTGCTGCTTCTTCTTTTCTTCCTGCTGCTGCTGCTGCTTCTTAGTAGTCGTACCAGATAATGGATATATCGCTCAATGGGTACTCAGTTTGTGTGTGGTGATACCATTTAGTCATGAAAACTTTAAATCGGCCACTTTTACTACTCTATCCAAAAAAGCACCAAAGATGTTCTAAAATCATGGCTTTCGCATTTCTAGGCCTCCGGACTTTCATGAATTATAGTCAAGGTCCCAGTTTTTGTCGGAATTCCTAATCCTCTGCCTTGGTTCTATATCATATGTCTTGTATATTTATTGACTTGTTAATCAACAACTTTGACACTTTTTTATTTTAGAAAAGCTTTGAATTGATTGTTGATAATTTTGATCTAATAAATCATAACTTTACTTTAATATTTTTCTTGCTCTATAAATATAGTCTATATAAAAATTTATATTTTTGTCGATTAAAAACATAATGAAATAGAGTTCGCATTCTAGTTTTTATTAAAGAATGAAAGCTGACAAAATGAGGGAGCATAAAACTTTGGATTGTATATAATTCTTTTTTTTTTTGGGTGTTATGCCTTTAATAAAAGTTATCTTCATATAAAAATTTTCTTTTATGTACAGATATTAATATGGACCTCATGTCACTTATTATAACAAACGTTTTTTGCTTGCTTGTGGTTGATTAAAGCATTTATGCTTTCAATCTTGAGAGCTAAAGGAGAGCTTGTTAGAACACTTGATGACAATGGACGTAGCCCTCTTCACTATTCAGCTGCTTTTGGACACCAAGAAATGGTAGCAGAGCTACTAAAAAGGGATTCTTCCGTTGCATATCAAGGAGACCAAAATGGACAAGCGCCCATCCACTTAGCCACAGAGCAAGGCAACCTAAGTGTGGTGAAGGCTCTGCTCGCTCCTTGCCCAGATTCTGTCGAGCTACTAGACAAAAAACAACGAAACCCCCTTCATATTGCTGCTAAAAATGGATATCATGACCTAGTCTTGTACTTCATGAAGCTACCGGAGATAGAAGATTTGGTTAATTCACCTGACTCTGACGGGAACACCCCTTTACATCTCGCCGCAATGGAGTTCTATAGCACCGTTGTTTACACTCTCTCAAGAAATGAAAAGGTGGAGATCAGGGCAATTAATAAGTCCAACAAATCTGCTCTTGAAACTGTTGAGTCTTCTGATGATCGTGGGTTGGAAATGCAACGAGTATGCTTAAACATTTCCTTGTACAGTAGTATTTATAGCAATAGCATTTCAGATTCTTTAACTTTTATATTTCCTTGTTTCAGCATTTAACATTAAAGGCATTAAAAAGAGAACACAAGAAGCGTGGTGTGGACAACATCGAAGATGTGCTCGAACAAGGATCATCTCAGAAATCTGAAAAATCAGGAGAGAGTAACACCAGGAAAATGGCGAACACTCTTGCTCTCATGGCAACATTGATCGCAACATTCACATTCACAGCAGCCTTCACGCTCCCAGGAGGGCTTAAAACTGAGAGCCCGAACGAGGGCACTCCTTTGTTGCTCCACAAAGTAGCTTTCCAAGCATTCATTGTCACTGACACGATTGCCATGACCTCTTCCCTCACTGCTTCCGTTGTGATCTACTGGTCTTCTTCACAGCGTGACATAGAATCACTCTTGGATGCGTTGCCATTTGCCTTATGCTTGACCTGGATATCACTTGTGGCATTGGCACTTGCATTTGTGACAGGTCTATTTGTGGTCTTGTCTAATCAGTTGTGGCTTGCGATTCTTGTCTGCGTCATTGGCTGTGCTTCACCGGTCATTCTCTATGTGTTTGCCCCATTGCTCATTGTCTTCCTTGAGCGGCGCTCTTCAACTCAGGTCTCGAGCACCAATCGGTATAATATACTTGATAATAATCCATTTGTGTTCATATTTCGATTGTTGAAGATGAAGTATCGTTGAGATGAGTTTTGCCTTTCTATGAGGTCAGTGCAAGTTTTCTTCAAATATACTAGGCAGGACTATGTTTGTTATTAGCTGGTCAAAGTTTCAATTTCCTATTCTCCTTTGATGTTCCTCTTGTGTACCCAGAAAACTGAAAAGAAAAAAAATAAATTAGAATATGATGGTGACTAACTTGAGGCCATTTCATTTTTCATTAATTTTAATTATTATTGTGCATTATTCTTACATAAAGTAATTATGTCCCAAAATTGGTAATTTATTGAAATTTTACAATTTAATAAGTCTAAAAAATAATGTTACAATAAATATTGGGAAAAGAAAAGATTTTGTAGTATTAATTTTGTTAGGTTGGTTAAGTTGAAAATTTAAATAAAAAATATATACTTTTAGAAAAGAGTATCTTAGAATTATTTTGTAGATTTTTTAAAACATAAAGCTTTAACAAATTGACAATTTAGACAAATACCCACTTTATATGAGAAGAATGCGCAATAATAATCCCGGTGACTCTTTTTATTCATTCTCATGTGCTGCGTTGGGTTTTCCTTTTATCGCTTTTGCTTCTCCTGTTTTTATTCTTTTCCTCATCTATAGGTTAAAAGTTGTAATTTTTTTTTAATAAAATGAGCATGTAAATGTCTTTTTTTTTTAGTAGAGTCGTTTTGCCAACAAAGCAATTTTAATATGGTTCAAGATATCTCTTCCTCGTCGAAATCGTGAACATGGGAACTAGGTTCGAGATAATTGGTAAGTTTGAGATAATATAATGTCTACTGGGTAAATATACATCAAAATTAACAGTTTTAGCTCTGTTTTTTTTCCCCTATTTAATCTTTTCTAAATCTGAGATGGGGGAAGAGATTTGTGATGGATCTCGAAAGGAAGATCTGGGTGATGTCCCATCTGGATGCTGAGTTGGTGACATTTAGCAGCTCCTTTTCTTGTCTCTTTGCGCTTTATAACACTGAGGGATGCAAGTTCTGCAGGACAAACTTATCTCTTCCCATTGATCTTATCTCCAAGGGCAAACTTTGTCTCCAATTTTAAAATATTATTATTCTCATTATTATAATTATTATTGTCTAATTATTTTTGTCTAGAATTTATTTCAATTTTTTTTATTATAGAAAACCACTTCATTCATTCCTCCTCAACCCAACAAATCGCCAAAGACAATGTCCACAACCTGGGACGGGAAATCCCTCGTCCATAGAACAAAATGTTCACAAGGTAATACAGTCTTAGCTAAGACATGCCCAACCTGGTTATCTTCCGGTGACTCAAATCTCACTTGCCAGGCTTTCACCCAACCAAGCTTCTTTCTGATCTCCTTGATGAAGTTGAAACTTTCTGATATGTCGTCCTTGCTTGACCACATAGCTTGCACTACCTATTTCACATCCGTCTCCAGGATAACCTGCTGGACCTCAAAATTGGCAGCAAGTTGCAGTCCTGCCAAGCTCGCCATACTTTCACCATAAAAAGCATCCGACAGACCCCACTTCCTCACAGCTGGTAGAGCGATCATTTCCACCAAGTTTGACCGAAGCACCGCCCTTACACTGAGCACCCATCCATACTTACAATAACATCAATATTCAACTTTACCCAACCTGGTGGCTGCTTCCTCCATCCTCTCCTAGAGACGTTTTCTTTCAAAGCACTCGCCTGCAAAAATGTCATTGACGTTTATTCAGACTTACCAAGCAATGCACTCCATCCCTGCTCCTTTCTTCCCATCTACAATGTGATTTCGATTTTTCCACAATGCTGACAAAACCATTGCAAATCTCTCCCAGTCTAACGGGTTACTGTCCTTGATCATATGAAAAAACCAAGCCTTTGTAGTCTCACCTGAGAACTCAGAAACGTAAAACAGCCTCTGACCTTGCCAAACCAGCATAGCAAACAGGCAATCTCGCCGTTAAATAGTTGTGTGCTGCCTTCCATAGGAATGACTTCATCTTGCCGTCAAAATGAGAACCCCAAATTTCCTTCCACACTGCTCTATCTACCACGTCTGTTCCACCATGCCCTACCTTAGATCGAAAATACAAGTTGTAGCCCAACCTACCTGTATATATGCCATCCGAGCGAGAGTGCCAAATTAATTGGTCTTGTCCAGCCGCCTGATGAAGAGGGATACGCCAGATAAGCTGCACATCTGTGTTGGAAAAAATTTGTTGGAGTAGCGCCAAGTCCCAAAAGAGAGAAGGGCCATGCATCAACTGACCGACAATAGCCTCATCCTCCAAAATTCACGGCCCTGAACTTGGTTTAAAAACATCTGCACCTGGAATCCATCCGTCACCCCAAATTTTAATTCCTCCACTAGACCCTACCCGCCATCTAGTGCCCAAATTTAGCACCTCCCATCTGACAAGAATGTTGTGCCATGTATATGATGAGTTCGTCTTATCATCGACCTCCATAAAAAGACGATGAAGGAAAATATTTAGATTTTAGGATGCGGGCACTCAAAGATGTAGCATTAGTCAACAATCTCTAGCCTTGCTTCGTGAGCACTGCAGCATTGAAAATGGAGAGGCCCTGAAATCCCAAGCCTCCATCATTCTTAGGCCCGCTCAATCGATCCCAACACATCCAATTTATCCCTTTGCTATTTTTGCCGTGACTCCAGAGGAACTAATCCATGAGAATTTCCAGCTCCCAATAAATACCCCCAATAATAGAAAAAACACTCATCATATAATTTGGGATGGATTGGGCTACTGCTTTGATGAGTGTCACCTTCCCTGCTTTTGATAGAATTTTTGCTCACCAACCCGAAATATGCTTACAAAGTTGTTCCTTCAGAAAACTTAGCACTTGCTTTTTGCTTCGCCCAACACATGCCAAAAAACCCCAAATATCGCTCCACATTCCTGCAATCCATAACTCCTAAAATTGCCCTAAACTTAGTTCTGTGCTCCACTCTCGTATTCGGGCTAAAGAAAATCCCAGACTTCAAAAAATTAACTCACTAACTCGATGCCACCTCATAGTGCCTCTTCCTCCTGATTAGCCTGACAAAAAAATCAAGCTATCATTTGCAAAGAGAAGATTGGATACCAGGGTCCTCTAAAATTTGCGAACACACTTGTCAGGTTGCAAAATCGACAAACCTTCTGCACACAAAATAAAAATGTATGGGGAGAGAGAGGGTCACCCTATCGAAATCCTCTACTAGGACTCAACTAACCGTACCGTTTCCCATTAATCATAACTGAATAGGACACTGTAGATATACATTTCATAATAACCGCAATAAGCCTCTGTGGGAACCCCGTCTTCTCCATCATCACCTGAATGAAGTGCCACTCGACTCATCATACACTTTCGTACATATGAAGTTTCAAAGCACACACATTCTTCTTGTCATTATACCGACCCCTGAAGAAGCTCATATGCCACCAAAATATTATATAAAATAAGTCTGCCCTTTAGGAAGATACTTTGCCCCTCAGAAATAATATCTATCAAAGCCACCTTCAACCTGTTCGCAGTCGCCTTGGAGGTAATTTTATATATGACATAGAACAGACTAATAGGGCAGTAATGGGCCATGTCATCTAGAGCCTTTATTTTCGAGATCAGAACAATATTTTTTTGGTTAACAGCCTGCACAGAGCGTTCACTATTTAGAACATTCAGACAATAGGAAAGAACATCTTGACTGGCCAGTGGCCAAAATTTTTGATAAAACAGAGTTGGCCGTAGTTTATCCGGTCCTAGGGCCTTTCTCGTGTGCGTATCAATAAGTGCTTGATGGACCTCTTTCTCTGAGAAAGGCCAGGCCAACTCCCACCTAATCTCCTCCGAAATCACTGCATGGGGGATGTCCTAAACAAAATCCATATTATCATTAGTGGAGGGCGTGAAAAGATTACTAAAATACTGGAGTGCCACTTCTTCCATTTCTTCGTCTCTTTCTACCCAATGCCCTTGCTCATCTCGAAGCTGAACAATCATGTTATTTCTTCTCCTCATTGTCGCATATGTATGAAGAAACTTTAAGTTTCAATTCCCCTCCCTGAACCAATTTATCCGTGAACCTTGCTTTATTTCAAAGCTAATACTATATATATCTACATAATAATTACCTAAATAAATTTGTTAAAAACAATTAATTTTTTGTTAGCTTTTCCTTTGCCAGTCTGAAATAAGAAAAATTAATAAAAAATACTTGCATTTCAAAAAAAAATATATAATTTTTTTTTGAGTTATCGAAGTAGAAACATCTCAATGGATGCATAATTCATTGCTCAAAAAGTTCAGCAGCACTTACAATCCCATAACCGAGACTGCTTATAGAGAGCTTCCCTTAAGTGAAGTCTATACATAACATCCCTCCAAACCATTTTTGAAAAATCATACTTAAAAAAGATATTGCCACGAGTTTCATCATTCTTTAGGCACAAAGGACATATAGCACACAAAGATGAGAAATATATGGACTTAATCTATCAGAAGTAGGCAGTTTATCCAGTAACGCAAGCCAGCATATAATAGCATGTTTAGGTACCAGTACCTCCGCTGAACGCCAAATAATCTTATGCCCAATTTTGTCAAAATTCTCAATCACATGCAAATATTTCAATTTCATCACAAATCTCCCACGTTTCACACAGGACAATTCCTGGTCATGACTTATCTTTGCAGAATTTTCTCTAACTCTAACAATGTGCTTAAATGCAACATAATAATCAGCCACAGGTCTCATTTGCCATACCTGGCCACCTCTAATGTAATATGCGTGGACAGACTTAACCCATATGCTCTATTTGTCCTCTAAAAGCCACCACAATTCCTTACCATTAGCTGATTCCTTCCAAGTCCTCAGGCTCAAAATGCCCAAACCGCGTACCTATTGGCTCTTATATGAGCACAAACTTTTTCCCAGGCTACTGAATACCTTCTACCTGAAATCAATCTTGTCCAGACAAATAAAGCTTGTAAGATTTTAATTTATACATGATTTAAATAAATAACAACTAGCTAGAAATAAATACTTCCAATACACTTTTAAAAATTCCACCTAAATTGACCCTTAATTATTCTGTCCATTGAAAGAAAAAGGGAAAATGTCTCATGCATCACCTTTTCTTTCGGTGGGGAGAAGCTTTTGCGGAAATTACATTTATTCTTCAGATTTCATATACTTTACATTTTTCTCCTATAATTTCAGAACTTATACTTTCTTCACACTAAAAGGGCACTATTGAAAACTCTTTTAAGTTTAATTTTTTACTAGTAATTGTATGCCAGTAACTTTGATACGATCTTCAGGAGCTCCATCATGTGGACACTATGAAGATCACAAAGGAATTTAATGCAAGGAGGCCTGAACAAATAAATTCCAAATTTGTAGAGGTTCCATCGAGCTTATGGTTATATGTTCCTGAGAAGCTAAAACAGCCAAATTATCCTACTCATGGAGCTTTGGAAGCAAGCAAGGAAGCAGCATTTCTTGGAGCCAACGAGTTAAGAAGCTTCCGTACAACAGGACCACCTACACTACATGCCAAGCTATTCTTTGGTGACCCAAGAAGCCTCAATGATTCTTGTGGCAACGTCGGGTTTTCGGGAGTCGCCACCAATCAGTTTTCTTAGGTCGATTGGTCACCTTAAAATTGGTCTGCGAGAGTTCGGGGATCGGGAGTACGGTTACGTTAAAACAACTTTGTTAAAACGCCCAAAAATTGGCACCTTAGTTGATTTTAATTTTGTTTTGCTTTGCTTTTAAATAATTCTCAGTTAATTTTCAAAATTAGAAATTTTAACTGGATTAGTCGAAATGTGGATTTTTAAATTAATTAATTTGTATGAAATTTTATACTTCCGAACCATGGACTCTGCCGAGTCATTTGGACACGGAAGATTTTTGATTCCGAACCATGGACTCTGCCGAGTCATTTGGACACGGAATTTGGTGAACTTTTAAATAATTTAATCCATATTGTAAATATGGATTTTTATCTTTTTTTTTATTTAATTTATTTAATTAAAAGGGTGATATTTTTTTTAAACCGCAGATCCTGACGGATCATCCGGATATGTAAGTTGATTTAATTTATAGTTAATTATTTAATTCTTATTTTTATGGAATTAATTATTAGTTTAATTACTAATTCGTAATTCTTTTTGTTATAGAATTTTTAGATAAAAAAAAATTTAGTTTTTATTTTATTTTCTTTTCTTTTTCTTGTCTTTCTTATCTTTTTCTTATCTTGTTTTAGTTTTCTTTTTGTTTTCTTGTTTAATGAAAAATATTTATTATTTTAGTGGATTTAAAAGTTATATTTTAAATAAATCAGTAAAATATAAAGTCTTAATTTTCATGTATTTTTTTAAACAGGTTTTATTTTTATTTTTTTATTATTTTTACTGGATAAAAATAACTATTAAAATTAATTTTAACTTTTTGCTATCTTTAAAGAATTAAAAACATGTATGTAAAAATAAAAATAATTGGCTTTTTTTTAAAAATAATTTTTATTAGCCTTAATAATTAATTACAAAATAATCTTCTTTTAATTTTCATTTATTTATTAATTAGTAAAGGGTAAAGGTGAATTAAATAAAAAATTATATAAAGAAAAAAAATTAATAATAATAAAGTGGGGCTTTTTGGCCATCCACTTTAAAAATAATAATAAATGTTAGCAAAGTTAATTAAATTAATTGTTAAACAACAATAATAAAAAGTTAGTCAAGTTAATTAAATTAATTAACAACAATAAATAAAAAGTTAGCCAAATTAATTAAATTAATTAATTAACAACAATAATAAAAAGCTAGCCAAGTTAATTAAATTAATTAATTAACAACAATAATAAAAGTTAGCCAAGTTAATTAAATTAATTAATTAACAACAATAATAAAAGTTAATTAATTGTTAACAACAATTATAAAAGTTAGTAATAATGCAAAAATTAAAAGGTTAGTAACAATAATAGTATTAAAAGTTAGTTGTTAGTAAGTTAATAACAACAATAAAAAAAGGGGTTAGTAATAAACAAATAATAAACAAACAAGTAAAAATTAAAAGGGTTAGTAATTAATTCTGCAAGAATAAAATACAAAGTTAGTGACCAAAGTGAAAGAAATTGAAAAGATGAAGGATTAAATGAGAGTTGTACCCTTGATTTTAAATTCTGAATTCTGAGAAATGGAAACAGAGGGCGCGCGAGGGGGGGAGAAGATGGCTTAATCGTCAAAATGAAAAGTTTTGAGATTTTCTGAGGAAAGGAAGGAGAGCTAGGGACTAAGGCTGTAATTTTTTCTATTTTAAAAACGGAGCTCTAAGCTTTTCTTTCTATTTTTATCTGTGTTCAGCACAAAATTTGGGGGGCTATTTATAGAGGAAGTTTGGCTGAACTGTTGATGGATAAATTAATAAAAAATTTCAAACTTATCTTTTAAATTGGTAAAATGACAATTTTAGTCCTTTACGTCTCTCAGCCTCAGGATAAGTTCCTGAAGCTTCTGATTTTGACAATTTTATCGTTTTCTGTCAATTTGAGCAAAAAACGTCGGCAGGCTCAAAATTTTATGTGACAAACTACCAAATGCTCCTGGAACTTTTAGAATTTGTCAATTTTTTCCGAAACTTCTCAATTTTGTCATTTTTACCTCAAACTTTTAATTTTTTGTCATTTTTTTCATGAAATTTTATTTTATTTCAAACATACACATATTCACACATATATCATTTTAAATCAAATTTTCACAAAACAAAAATATATTTTAAACTAATTAAATTTTTTTTAATAATAATAGTAATATATTTTTTTTAAATTAATTTTTTTTAATAAAATTTTTTTCAAAATTTTAAAACACCCGGACGAAATTGGGTGTCAACAGCTGCCCCCCTTTGCATGCTTCATGGGACATGATGAATGCAAAGTCGTTACCAAATTTCGTCCGGCTTAGGTAGGCATTGAGAATGTTCTCGCCGCCCAAACAGTAAGGTTTAAGGAAAGGTCCTTAAAACCTCTAACGATAGGAAAGCTCCTATTGTTGTAAGATGGACTGATTGATTGATTATTTGTTTGAGGTTAAGGAAAGGTCCTTAGAACTTCTAACGATAGGAAAGCTCCTATCGTTGTAAGATGGACTGATGGATTGATTGTTTGTTTTAGGTTAAGGAAATGTCCTTAGAACCTCTAACGATAGGAAAGCTCCTATCGTTGTAAGATGGACTGATTGATTGATTATTTGTTTTCGAGGCAAAGGTTCCATCCTTAAAACCTCGGATTGATTGATTGATCTCGAGGCAAAGGTTCCATCCTTAAAACCCCGGATTGATTGATTGATGTCGAGGCAAAGGTTCTATCCTTAAAACCTCGAATTGATTGATTGATGTCGAGGCAAAGGTTCCATCCTTAAAACCTCGGATTGATAATTGATCTCGAGGCAAAGGTTCCATCCTTAAAACCCCGGATTGATTGATTGATCTCGAGGCAAAGGTTCTATTCTTAAAACCTCGGATTGATTGATTGATCTCGAGGCAAAGGTTCCATCCTTAAAACCCCGGATTGATTGATTGATCTCGAGGCAAAGGTTCTATCCTTAAAACCTCGGATTAATTGATTGATCTCGAGGCAAAGGTTCCATCCTTAAAACCTCGAATTGATTGATTGATGTCGAGGCAAAGGTTCCATCCTTAAAACCTCGGATTGATAATTGATCTCGAGGCAAAGGTTCCATCCTTAAAACCCCGGATTGATTGATTGATCTCGAGGCAAAGGTTCTATCCTTAAAACCCCGGATTGATTGATTGATCTCGAGGCAAAGGTTCCATCCTTAAAACCCCGGATTGATTGATTGATCTCGAGGCAAAGGTTCTATCCTTAAAACCTCGGATTGATTGATTGATCTCGAGGCAAAGGTTCTATCCTTAAAACCTCGAATTGATTGATTGATGTCGAGGCAAAGGTTTCATCCTTAAAACCTCGGATTGATAATTGATCTCGAGGCAAAGGTTCCATCCTTAAAACCCCGGATTGATTGATTGATCTCGAGGCAAAGGTTCTATCCTTAAAACCTCGGATTGATTGATTGATCTCGAGGCAAAGGTTCCATCCTTAAAACCCCGGATTGATTGTTTTCGAGGCAAAGGTTCCATCCTTACAACCCCGATAAAAATTGATTGTTTTCGAGGCAAAGGTTCCATCCTTAAAACCCCGATGATGAAAATTGATTTTTTTCGAGGCAAAGGTTCCATCCTTAAAACCCCGATGATGAAAATTGATTATTTTCGAGGCAAAGGTTCCATCCTTACAACCCCGATGAAAATTGATTGTTTTCGAGGCAAAGGTTCCATCCTTAAAACCCCGATGATGAAAATTGATTTTTTTTTTTTTTTCGAGGCAAAAAGTTCTATCCTTAAAACCCCGATGAAAATTGATTGTTTTCGAGGCAAAGGTTCCATCCTTACAACCCCGATAAAAATTGATTGTTTTTGAGGCAAAGGTTCCATCCTTAAAACCCCGATGATGAAAATTGATTTTTTTCGAGGCAAAGGTTCCATCCTTAAAACCCCGATGATGAAAATTGATTATTTTCGAGGCAAAGGTTCCATCCTTACAACCCCGATGAAAATTGATTGTTTTCGAGGCAAAGGTTCCATCCTTAAAACCCCGATGATGAAAATTGATTTTTTTCGAGGTAAAGGTTCCATCCTTAAAACCCCGATGAAAATTGATTATTTTCGAGGCAAAGGTTCCATCCTTACAACCCCGATGAAAATTGATTGTTTTCGAGGCAAAGGTTCCATCCTTAAAACCCCGATGATGAAAATTGATTTTTTTCGAGGTAAAGGTTCCATCCTTAAAACCCCGATGAAAATTGATTGTTTTCGAGGCAAAGGTTCCATCCTTAAAACCCCGATGATGAAAATTGATTTTGAAACTAAGGAGCTTTCCTTAGGACCTCGAGCGAAATTTATATGAAAGCAATTGAAATTGGAATAATTTTCTTCGAAAGTGTGAATTTTCATAATAGGCGAGCGCAAAGAATTAGGCTTCGATAAAACGAGTGAATCTTGATGACGACAATAACACTGACAAATTATGTAAAGGGAACGGATGTTTGGAATCAATATTCAAGGTTCATCTAATATTTTCTTCAGTAAATATAGATTCCCTTGTGAGATATGTCATCCGAATAAGGTTAAAGCTTAACTACCCCAAAATGTTATGCCTAGTAGACCTAATAGGATGCGTCTCAAGAGTAACAAAAATTACTCTTTACTCAGCCATTCCAACCTAAAGGCATTGTCGCATGGTTTTAATATCAGCATGGACGAAACTATCTTATAAGATAACGAAATTCCCTGAAAAGAAAAACTGAAATACGAAAGAAAATGCTGATAATAAAACTAAAGGACAAGAAAAACGGATCAGATCGCTTCTTTCTTCCACAATACTTCAACAGGGTGAGTAGAGGACCATTATGGGAGTGAACTGGTCGGGAAAGACTGTCGTGTCCAGTCTATCTGAATCATTGCTGGATCTGGTTCAGGAACAAAAGCTTGTATTTTATCTAGCAATTCTTCAGCAGTTGTTGCGGATATTATGATTCGCCGTGCCACTCTTGATATGAAATTCTTCTGCATAGCATAATCCATAAAAGCTATCAGACCTGTAAAGAAATTGTTAACATTTAAAAGCCCAATGGGTTTCTTATGCAAATTAAGTTGGGCCATGGAAGCAATTTGAAAGACTTCTCCCAATGTGCCAAAACCACCTGGTAGAGCGATAAAAGCATCAGCATTTAAAAGCATTTGTAACACACGCTCTTGCAAATTTTTAACCACTAATTCTTCTCCAATCGTGCCCCCAGAAATAAATTTCAGAGGTCCAGGGATAATGCCCAGAACTTGACTTCCTCCTAGAGATACTGCTGATGCTACACCTCCCATTAATCCGACACTACCTCCTCCATAAACTAAATGTATTTTTCGCTCAGCTAATACTCTACCCAAATGGTTGGCTGCTTTTAAATACTCTTCATCTTTTCCAGGAAAAGCCCCAGAAAATACACAAATACTTCAGAATTTACGAGTTGGGGTTTTCTCCATTCCTATCCTTACCCTTGTGAGAAAAGAGGATATATTTATAGAGATGAAGAGATAAGGCAATAATTTTATTTTCAAGAATGGATACATTATTGCCAGCTATTCACAGTAGTCACGAGTATGACTTTGGTCAGGTATGGGTACATTATCGTTAAAAGAGGAGGAAAATTTTTAAAAGCAACTAGCATACACAGTAGTCACTACTGTAGCTTACGTCAGGAGTAGGTACGTGATTGTTGGAAGAGAAGGAAAATTTCAAAAGTAGCTGCTATATACAGTAGTCATAACTGTATCTCATGTCAGGAGTGGGTACATTATTGGGAGGATAATTTCAAAAGCGACAGCTAGCATGTACAGTAATCGTGACTTTGGTTCATGTCTTCCGCTGATTTTGCATCCAGTAACGGCTTCAATGCCTTCTATGAATCGGCGATTTGCATCCCATCCAGTTTTCTCACAAACTGGCAAACTGGGTCATTAAAAGTCAGATTTCCAAGACTGTAACGATCCTGTTCTTTACGGAAAGTCCACCATAAATCCATAATTTCCCATTGCACTATTTCACAAGAATGTGTTTCAAAAGTTAATAGGATATCATCCAAAGATTCCTTACGCAGGCCATTCTTGATGAATCTTATTCTATCATTACGATTTCTGGTAATCACTCCTGGAGAACGACATTTATTGCCGCAAATCCACCATCCACAATTATGACAAACGCCTAGCCTCTTTGCTCTTCTTTTTTTGGCATAAGCGCTTTTACCAAAGCCGGGCATACGGGGCAAGAACGCTTCGGGAACTTCACCAGCTGAACGAACCTTAGCTTCAATTAGCCACCGCACATTATCAGGAATGCCTTTGTGCATAAATACTCTGAATCGTTCACATCTAGCTTGATAAATCTTTTTAAGAACATTTATTGGGAAGGAAGGAAAATACTTTCGTAGGGCGGAAAGAGAATACTCCATTGAAGGAGGCAAAGAAAGAAATTAGTGATTGTAGGAAACGAAAATAACTAACACATATTTATAGTGATGAAAGGGATAATGCGTTAATTTACACTTACAGAATCAAGTACATTATTGTCAAAAGAAAAGACAAATGACAGCTTATATGTACAGCAATCATGACTGTGGCTCTCATCTTCCACTGATTTATATCTAGTAATGGCTTCAATGCATTCTATGAGTCGAGGACTTGCTTCCTATCCAGTTTTCTTACAAGCTGGCAGACAGGGTCGTTTACAGTCACATTCCCAAGACTGTAACGGTCTCGTTCTTTATGGTAAGTCCTCCACAATTTGACAATTTGACCTTGCACTTTTCCACAAGAATGCGTTTCAAGAGTCTCTCGGATATCTTCCAGAGATTCCTTACGCAGGCCATTCTTAATGAATTTTCTTTTATCTTCACGATTTGTGGAGATGTATCCTAAAGAGCGACATTTAGTATTACAATTCCATCGCCCACATTTATAACACACGCCTAGTCTCTTTGCTCTTCGCCTTTTGGCATAACGGCTTTTACCTAAACCGGGCATGCGGGGCATAAATGCATCTGGAACTTCACCCGCCAGACGGACCTTAGCTTCAATTATCCACTGCACATTATCGGGAATGCCTTTGCGTGTAAAAACTCTGATTCTTTCACATCTAGCCAGGTAGATCTTTTTAAGGACTTTTATTGGAAGGGAAGGAAAGTATTTTCGCAGTGCAGAAAGAGTAGAATCCATTGATGAGAGAAGAATTTGAGAGAAGAGGGAAATGAATCAGTTATTGTAGGAGACTGGAATAACCGAATTTAGAAGTCACGGGGTATCTTATCCGCTGCTTAATCAGAAGGAAGAACACGCATTTATAGTGATGAAAAGGGATAACGTGTCGATTACACTTAGGGGAGCGTGTACATCTGTCAAAAGAAAATGCAAACTTTTCCAAATATAACAAACTGTATGTACAGTAATTGTGACTGTGGCTCACATCTTCCACTGGTTTTTCGTCCAGTAACGGCATTAACGGCTTCTATGAGTCGAGGATTTGCTTCCCATCCAGTTTTCTTACAAGCTGGCAAACAGGGTCATTTACAGTCAGATTCCCGGGACTGTAACGGTTTCGTTCTTCATGAAAAATGCTCTACAAACCAAGTAGTTCACGTTGCACAGATCCACAAGAATGCGTCTCAAGAGTCAATTGGATATCATCCAACGAGTCTTTACTCAGGCCATTCTTAATGAATCGTATTTTATCTTCTCGATTATCAGAGATCATCCCTAAAGAACGACATTTAGTATTACAAGTCCACCGTCCACATTTATGGCAGACTTGTAACCTTTTCGCTCTTCGCTTTTTGGCATAAGAGCTTTTGCCTATACCAGGCATGTGAGACACAAATGCCTCTGGGATTTCACCTGCCAGACGAACCTTGGCTTCGATTAACCACCGCACATCTTCAGGGATTCCTTTGTGCATCAGAACTCTTAATCGTTCACAGCGAACTTGGTAGATCTTTTTGAGGATGTTCATTGGGAGAGAAGGGAAATACTTTCGCAAGGCGGAAAAAGTAGGATCCATTTTCTAGGAGGAAGTAAAAGAAAGAAGGGGTGAAGGAATCAGTTATTATGGGCAACTGAGAGAACCGACTTGAGAGTCACGGAGTACCGTATCCGCCGTTTAACCGGAAAAGTAGATTCTACTTCATTTTGATAGATATTTTTTTTTTTCCGTTGATCCAGTCCTCCATTATTGAATCCATTGTCCGCTTTTGACAAAGTTTCAACGACAATATTTCTTGATGTCTGCCTTATCTTTGACCACAGCTATCTCTTATCTTGGATGCTGCTAAGCTGGCATCAATCCTGTCCTTCCAGGTGTAGCCTCGATTATTGAATCAATTGCCAAGCTTTTGACAATATTGTCTACTTTATATTTTTTTTTATATCTGCCTTATCCTTGGCTATAGCTATCTCTTATCTTGGATACTACTAACTAGCGTCAATCCTATCCTTCCAGGCGTAGCCTCGATTATTGAATCGGTAGCCAAGCTTTTGACAATATTGTCTACTTTATCCTTGAATTCCTGATGCGGGTTGGTCCCGCATATTAGCTGTGTATCCAGTGATAGATTGGTAAGAGCTGATGACATTGAGATCTAAGCTTATACTGCTGTAACTGTGCTGTGAATGTGATTCCCGTTTGGTCCTTGTTATGTAAAGGCTATGTATGCATGATATGAAATGCATGAATGCAAAGCATGTGTAATTGATGGTTCTTTTTTATTTTTATTTTTATTTTATTTTTTTATTTTTTATTTTTGGTGAATCTAGTTCTTCATGTCTTTGCTTTACTGGATCTTCTTTATGATTGCCTTCTTGGACTATCATTGAATCTCTTTATGCTTTCCAGCTTTTGTTCACTGCCTCAAAAGCCCAACTCTTTTCAAAATCCTCTTTCTTTGACTTGTTCTTTGAATTTTGGCCTCAATTTCTTTAAGGTTGGCCCACCTCATAATTTATATCTCTTTCGAATACTCATCCTTTGTCATGGATTTGATACCATCAAAGGCTTTACTTTCAATGTCTGCTTTGCCCATTTTCTCGTGGCCATGCCGACACTTGTTTACCCCCATGTTACAGTCCGAATGATTGCTCTTCCTTAGACTCAGGTTCTGATCCATAAGACTTGCCCCCTTGTCTATTGAGCTTCTTTCTTGGCAGTACTTTTCTTGCGCTTAGTAGAGACTACTTTGCCCCCTTGATTATGGTGTTTATGTGGAAAGAGATATCATCTCGCCTTTGATTTAACAGAAGGTTGAGGATTTCTAGACCTTTGTGATGGCACTTGATCGTAAATTTCTCTTACAAGAACCACATCTTATTAAAGAAAGACTCAAGCTATCTCCTTACTTTTAAGTCTACATACATTAATGAATAATGGTTTGGCCTTAAAGAAAAACTTTCATCAATTTGCAAAGCTTGACAAAGTAATTTACGGTCTTTGTTTTTAATTAAAATATCCTGCCATTCTTCCCTTTCCAACTCGAAGACATAAACTGTGCAAGGCAATAAGGTAGAAACATGATTCACAATAATAGCCTTTTAACTGAATGAGGATGATATCGAGAGGTAAATGTTAGGTGTGAGGAAAGTTAAGTTTGAATGTTTTTTTTTTTTTTGTGGCAGTCTTTTAGCTGAATGAGAATAATATTAAGAGGTAAATATTAGGTCTGAGTAAAGTTAAGTTTGAGTGGTGTGAAAGAATGGTCTTTTAATACTACTCATAAGCAGTATTAAATAAGGTAGAAACAAGTTTCACAATGATAGTCTTTTAGCTGAATGAGGATGATAAGTCTGAGGAAAGTTAAGTTTAAGTGGTTTGAAAGAATGGTCTTTTAATACTACTCGTGAGCAAATTTGATTATGATGAAAAACTCAATAGTGATGACCTCAAACTTGCCACTCTTTCCAGAAAGTTAAACCTCATCTGTTGCCCCCCAACTATCGTGGTCTTTATGTATGCTTGGCTTGAAAGTTGCTTTTGTGTTCTAAACCGCCTTTGCAGGTTTTCAGTCTAGAATCCATAGTTCACTTTTTTTCTTTCTTTTTTTTTTTTTGGCTCTAACTTGAGCTTCATTTCTTTTCTTTTCTTGTTTTTTTTTATTTCCTTTTTTTTTTGTGAGCTATGGTGATAACATACTTGATAACTCTCTTGAAGTGAGATGACTCAAGTGGCCTTGCTTGCTCGTGCTTGTTCTCAGTCCTTTTTGGTTTTGAATTTTCCCTTGTTGCCTTTTGATGGGAGGGATGAACTTCTCTTTCTTTTTGGAGTTTGTGTTGCAGAGAACCAAGATTATAGCCCTCTTGAAGTGAGATGACTCAAGTGGCTTTACTTGCTCGTGCTTGCTCTTAGTCTCTTTTTGTTTTGGATTTTCCCTTGTTGCTTTTTTTTTATGGAAGGGATGAACTTCTCTTCTTTTTGGAGTTTGTGTTGCGAAGAACCGAGAACCTTTTCTTGTGTTGAGCATTAAGAAGAGTTTGAGAGGCCATTGAAGCCATTTAATATAAGAGCTACCTTCTTTGGAAGCTAACTCAGACTTCTTGCAAGGATGTCGATAACCACTGTGAATTCTTTTTTAGGGTTGAGGTGCAACATTTGAAATCCTTCTTACTAGATTTGGTAGCACTTTCAAGATCACTACTATCAAATTTCCATTAACTTTTTATTTTCACCTACGAGTAATATCGTTTTCAAAGTAAAGTGTGATAGCAATAATGGATAGTATAATGGAAAAGAGTGAAAGATGGATATAAAAAAACGAAATTTTTGGTAAGAAGTGGTAGAATGTGTAGCTGTAATAATTGAATTTTTGGTAAAAATTGGTACAATGTGTAGATGTAATAATGGAATTAAAAAGTGGTATAATGTACACGTAACATCTTTTTGTTAGAGAACAAAAAGAATTACCAGTTGTCAAAAAGTAAAGTGTGATAGCAATAATAGATAGTATAATGGCAAAGAGTGTAAAAATGGAAAGTAGTAGAATGCACGCATTACATCTTTTTGTTGTACCAGAAAAAGAATACCAGGTGTCCATCTAACAAAGACTACACCCTAGATTCTGGACTAAATCTAGGAGATTTTTACTATTAGATTACTTTTGCAAGCTTTCAAAGATACAAGTTTATTCAAAGGATTCCCTGTCATTCGAAAATGTGTGCGGACTGTTAGGTCAGATCTGGCTTGGAGCCCTTCCAAAATCAATGTAATTCCAGCTCAAAATCTTCACTTTCAATTACCAATCACATCGGGCCTAGCAGCTTGACCTCGGTTTTGTTTGATTTGTAGAGCAATGGCCTCGGGACTTGACGGCTTAAGAGTAGGTTTTGAGATTGGTATAGCATTGACTTCTTGTTCTTTAATGATCACATTCACATCATCATCTTTATCTGACATAAAAATGATAAGTTGGGATGAGTCTATGAGTCTTTGCAGATTCTTACGGAATTCTGAGCATTCTTGGATAGAATGACTCTTACTGTCATGAAAGTTGCACCATTCCTCATCTTCAACTTCTTCATGTCCAAAAGAAGGCTTTCCCATGATAATCCCTTCTTTCACAAGGCATGAATATACATGCTTAAGAGGGGTTATGATATCATTGACTGACTTTTTCATCAGCCGGTGTTCTTCTATCATATTGACTGGTTTTTCTTGATGAGGCGGCAATGGATTGTGAGTGACGTTCGGTTCATCGGAAAAGTCCAACCACTTTGATTCGATTAATTGTTGGACTATACGTTTCAATGCTGTGCAATTTTCCAAGCCATAGCCTGGAACGCCATCATGATATGGGCAAGTTATGTTGGGGTCATACCACGTTGGATATGGGGGTCCAAATGGATTTGTAGGAATTGGACGGATAAGTTGACTTTCAATGAGTTTTGGATACAACTCAGTGTAAGTCATGGGAATTGGTGCAAAAACTTCTTTTGGTCTTCGTATGGGTACTGGAGGAGTCGGAACAGGTGGCCATGACTGATTAGGTCTGTTAAAAGGATAATTGTTGGGCCTATTGGAAGGATAATCATTGGGCCTATTTGGAGGATAGTTATTGGGCCTATTCAGAGGATAATCATTGGGCCTATTTGGAAGGTAATTATCGGGCCCATTGGCAAAATAGGATAGGCGAGGTCCGATAGCCACAGTATCCACGAGGGGAATCCTTCTTCTGCGTCCTATTTGTTGTACTTCGTCATCTTTTCTTCTAGATGGTCCTCCTCTTTTCATAGGATTATTAAAGGATTCAGTAATATTCCCAGTCCTAATCTCATGCTCGATTCTTTCTCCAGACATGACAATGTTAGAAAAATTAGTTGCCGAATTGCCAAGGAGTTCGTCATAATATAGGTACTTCAGTGTCTGGACAAACAAAGTGACAATTTCTCTTTCTGTCATGGGTGGCTGAACTTGTGCTTCTTGAATTGCTTTCGCCTTGATTAACTCGATCAATTGTCTCATTTGTTCGGCCATACTTTCTATCTTGGACTCTATCTTTATGAGACGTCCTTCGATTTGTTCTGCCATTAATCTTATTTGGAGCCGAGTTGAATATCAGTGTCGAGGTCCAATTTTATCCTTTTAAAAGTAAGATATATTTTATTAGATCCTATGTGTATGTGATTGATGCAATGGATGCATGTAGGAAAAATGAGATTATGTTTTTATCAGACTTTGTATGCACATGATTGATGTAATGGATGTATGCAACGAGATTATGTTTTTATCAGACTTTATATGCACGTGATTAATGTAATGGATGTATGCAATGAGATTATGTTTTTATCAGACTTTATATGCACGTGATTAATGTAATGGATGTATGCAATGAGATTATATTTTTATCAGACTTTGTATGCACGTGATTAATGTAATGGATGTATGCGATGAGTAAATTTGATTATCCACTATCGTGGAACTTCAAAACTTTTAGTTGTCATTATAAAGACCAAAAAGTTAGCATAATTTGATGCGTGGTTTTAATGCATGAAGAATAATTGCACAAGAAAGATAAGGTTATTAATAAGTTAAATAGCAATTAACAACTCATGAAGTATTATGGAAAAATGAATTAAAACCATAAATATAAGACACGAAGAAAATAAAAGTGTAGAGCAACAACATAGCATAACAAGGACGTGCTTGGCGTTGGTAAAATGGTAGAAATTCTATGGTCAGTTCTATGGTTAAGTGGGGAGTTCTATATGCATAAGGTGGCTTATCAAAAAGGCAAGAGATAGTTCCCGAATCCCGTCACTAAATTATAGTGATGGCCCGATTCCTTACCCTCTAGGGTTAATGTAAGGAATGGATTAATTCGAGTCATAGCTTTTCGTGGGCCCATGCAGAGACTAACCGTCTCAGGAGGCAATACACTACTTTGCTACTTTGAAACCGGTGAAGGCTTGGAGACCATGGCCTCACAAGGACAGCAACACCAATTCCGCTTAGAAAGAATCGTGTTTGATTTAAGGAAGCTCGGGTATAGAGCTTCATACTGTGAATGCGTCATGCATGTTTTTGCTAAGTAAATATAGTATATAAAAATCCACATAATAAGCAAAGTAAATCAAAACAAATCAACTTTAGGCTCGACTCATTAACGTCGAGTCCCCAGCGGAGTCGCCAAGCTGTGGCAACGTCGGGTTTTCGGGAGTCGCCACCAATCAGTTTTCTTAGGTCGATTGGTCACCTTAAAATTGGTCTGCGAGAGTTCGGGGATCGGGAGTACGGTTACGTTAAAACAACTTTGTTAAAACGCCCAAAAATTGGCACCTTAGTTGATTTTAATTTTGTTTTGCTTTGCTTTTAAATAATTCTCAGTTAATTTTCAAAATTAGAAATTTTAACTGGATTAGTCGAAATGTGGATTTTTAAATTAATTAATTTGTATGAAATTTTATACTTCCGAACCATGGACTCTGCCGAGTCATTTGGACACGGAAGATTTTTGATTCCGAACCATGGACTCTGCCGAGTCATTTGGACACGGAATTTGGTGAACTTTTAAATAATTTAATCCATATTGTAAATATGGATTTTTATCTTTTTTTTTATTTAATTTATTTAATTAAAAGGGTGATATTTTTTTTAAACCGCAGATCCTGACGGATCATCCGGATATGTAAGTTGATTTAATTTATAGTTAATTATTTAATTCTTATTTTTATGGAATTAATTATTAGTTTAATTACTAATTCGTAATTCTTTTTGTTATAGAATTTTTAGATAAAAAAAAATTTAGTTTTTATTTTATTTTCTTTTCTTTTTCTTGTCTTTCTTATCTTTTTCTTATCTTGTTTTAGTTTTCTTTTTGTTTTCTTGTTTAATGAAAAATATTTATTATTTTAGTGGATTTAAAAGTTATATTTTAAATAAATCAGTAAAATATAAAGTCTTAATTTTCATGTATTTTTTTAAACAGGTTTTATTTTTATTTTTTTATTATTTTTACTGGATAAAAATAACTATTAAAATTAATTTTAACTTTTTGCTATCTTTAAAGAATTAAAAACATGTATGTAAAAATAAAAATAATTGGCTTTTTTTTAAAAATAATTTTTATTAGCCTTAATAATTAATTACAAAATAATCTTCTTTTAATTTTCATTTATTTATTAATTAGTAAAGGGTAAAGGTGAATTAAATAAAAAATTATATAAAGAAAAAAAATTAATAATAATAAAGTGGGGCTTTTTGGCCATCCACTTTAAAAATAATAATAAATGTTAGCAAAGTTAATTAAATTAATTGTTAAACAACAATAATAAAAAGTTAGTCAAGTTAATTAAATTAATTAACAACAATAAATAAAAAGTTAGCCAAATTAATTAAATTAATTAATTAACAACAATAATAAAAAGCTAGCCAAGTTAATTAAATTAATTAATTAACAACAATAATAAAAGTTAGCCAAGTTAATTAAATTAATTAATTAACAACAATAATAAAAGTTAATTAATTGTTAACAACAATTATAAAAGTTAGTAATAATGCAAAAATTAAAAGGTTAGTAACAATAATAGTATTAAAAGTTAGTTGTTAGTAAGTTAATAACAACAATAAAAAAAGGGGTTAGTAATAAACAAATAATAAACAAACAAGTAAAAATTAAAAGGGTTAGTAATTAATTCTGCAAGAATAAAATACAAAGTTAGTGACCAAAGTGAAAGAAATTGAAAAGATGAAGGATTAAATGAGAGTTGTACCCTTGATTTTAAATTCTGAATTCTGAGAAATGGAAACAGAGGGCGCGCGAGGGGGGGAGAAGATGGCTTAATCGTCAAAATGAAAAGTTTTGAGATTTTCTGAGGAAAGGAAGGAGAGCTAGGGACTAAGGCTGTAATTTTTTCTATTTTAAAAACGGAGCTCTAAGCTTTTCTTTCTATTTTTATCTGTGTTCAGCACAAAATTTGGGGGGCTATTTATAGAGGAAGTTTGGCTGAACTGTTGATGGATAAATTAATAAAAAATTTCAAACTTATCTTTTAAATTGGTAAAATGACAATTTTAGTCCTTTACGTCTCTCAGCCTCAGGATAAGTTCCTGAAGCTTCTGATTTTGACAATTTTATCGTTTTCTGTCAATTTGAGCAAAAAACGTCGGCAGGCTCAAAATTTTATGTGACAAACTACCAAATGCTCCTGGAACTTTTAGAATTTGTCAATTTTTTCCGAAACTTCTCAATTTTGTCATTTTTACCTCAAACTTTTAATTTTTTGTCATTTTTTTCATGAAATTTTATTTTATTTCAAACATACACATATTCACACATATATCATTTTAAATCAAATTTTCACAAAACAAAAATATATTTTAAACTAATTAAATTTTTTTTAATAATAATAGTAATATATTTTTTTTAAATTAATTTTTTTTAATAAAATTTTTTTCAAAATTTTAAAACACCCGGACGAAATTGGGTGTCAACAATTCTAATATGCACATTCCATGCGAAACACAAGCTTTCCAAGTTAGAATTATGTGCATGGTTGGACGTCTATTCCACTATGCACACCTGGAGCCCGAGGGGCATTTTGGAGTCGATTCTAGTAATTAAGTTCGTGCATCAACATGCAATTTGAGTTATGGAGCTACAATTCTCTATAATAGCGAATAAAAACGATCACAAGATGGATATAACAAAAGGTTTTTGTTGTGGGGTGTTTTTGTTGTGAGGGAGTGGGGTTTTTTTCTATAGGTCTGAAGTGGGTTTTGTATGAAGTGGGGTGAGGGATTTTAGGGAGTTGTGGGAATCGAGATTTGGCTTGTCCAGTATCCAGCTGGTTGTTGGGTGTATTTGGTTCTTTTTTAATAATATTTTTCATTGCTTGTCATTAAACAAAAAAAAGTTAATGTATATGTCGAACTCTTTTCGTTACTGGCCGGCCATCATTCCACGTTCCTATGGCAATGCACAGTAAATATATAACGAGTCATTATAGGACAGCATCAAACGCTTTAGAGATAAACCATTCATGTGAAAAATCAGTAACACTATTTTATTAGACAAACAAAAGTACAATAAAACAGGAAATGAAAAAAAAACAATAACCAACAAATCTATTAAAGATCAAGGCATTAACCGATCAACATAACCCAATCCCATCAACAAAATTATAACCAAAGCACAAGCGCTTGACTCCCAGCCCCAACATAGCAAAGTGACACATGAAGAAAGTAACGTTACATAACCATTATAGAGTTTAGTGACACAATTGTTCTTGAGAAATCATGACAGAGTAGTTTCAAGCACTTGCCAGCTCGTTACTTCCCTGGAAAGATCAATTCACAGCAAATGCAACAGATCAGAAATGGCAATTAACAGGGCCTTAAACAGTCAAGAGTACTGTCCATTAGGACATCAGTAAGCAACACTTCTTCACCTAAAACCTTTACCTGGTTCAACCAAATTTCTCAATGTGATTAATTACTTTCAAGTTTTAGAGTTTTAAAGAACTAACAATCTGAGGTTTAGGCATCCTTTACCTTTTGGTTTTAATTGACTCATGCTCGAAAGTGTTAATCAAGCAGTTTATCCACACATCTCAACCCTTCCATTTATACACTACAATGAAGCATAACTTGGTTCTAGATGAAACTGAAGGTCATGAAGCAATTACCATGAGATGGTAGATTTGGATCCTTGGGCATCATGAACTTTCTTCCATCAGACCTTCCTTGTTATACATCAAATAGCATTTTTCATTTCTGCAAGATAAACATGGGCACTGTGAGCAATATAAGAGCACATCCTTTGGGTCACTGTACTTTAAATGGCCATCTATCTTTTAATTCCCTTGCACTTAAACTCCATTAATGTTCACCTTTTACACCTGAGTCCCATAAACCCAAAACATAAATACTAGTGTGACTTGTGCTGCAAGCTACACAGCAAGGATTCTTATTTCACTTTGCATTAGTTTTCACAGTTCTACAACTTCATTCGTTTCTGAGTGTAGAATTACTTGAGTGGAAAGCTTTACCTTCCCTTCCAAGTAATTAAAACTTGAACTAGAAGCTATATACTTGAACTAGAATGCGACCTTCCTGTTTCTTTTTCGTTTTTCAACCACAAGGAACTTAAATGAATATTGGTAATTAAGAACTTCATTCAATTACCATCTAAAAATGTTGATTCATCTGTGAACAGATTCTTCTCTAGAATATCGAGCTCACTGTAGGAGGCAAAAGTAGCGGTTCTCTCTGGATGACTCCAGTGCATATCATTGTTAACCTGCACTAGCAATATTTTTCTTCTTTAGAAGTATGAGTGCAAAATTTGTTATAAGGAGGTGGGAAACCTTTGTTTATAGAGTTCAGAAAACTCATTTGTGAAAATGGAAAACATTGTTATAGATTTTATGTTATCCATCTTATTAAATTATGTTATACTGATCTCATACTTTAATTGAAGATAATCTGGCATCTACCTCTATCTCTCCTTGATACTCTCTTTGCAAAGCATCCCAGGCCTGTTTTGCAGATTTTTCTCCAATAATTTTTCGACACAACGGCTTTGTTAACGCTTGATGAATAATGGATAAAGCTGCACATCTCTTTTCTTGTCTTCTGGTAACGAGGAACCATGGATTCCACTTCTGACAATCTCCCATAAATCTTGAGATAGCAAGTAGGTCTTCATTTGAACATGCCAGAGATCATAGTCTTCACCAGAGAATTGTGGCGAACGGATTGACGGCTGAGCTCTGTTAGTGCTTGTCGAGTTTGAAGAACCTGGCGTCAAATGGGACAAAGCCTCTGTTTCCGTGTAAACACATTGGTTCCACTGGTCAGGTACGAACTTCGTGTCACTTTGGGGGCATCCTTCAATCGTCAGGGAGCTCAAACAAGGGAAGGTGAAACGATAAGGCACCGGAGCAAAGCATACGAGAGATGGTAGCCCAACAAGTGACAATTCAGTTAATACAGGAAGCTTCAATTCTGAATCCGGATGATATTTGGCTTCTGCTGATGCTTCATCAGTGAATATGTGTTTTAAAGAATGTGCGCAGTCAACTATGAACCTCTTGAGCTTCGGGAACTGCGCAAAGCCTATTGGGAACACACTTGTCAACTTGTTACACCAGATGATTTCGATTTCAGTCAGGTTAGGGAAGTATATTGGACGGTACTGAGTTCGAGTTTCTGTTGTAATTGGACCAGAAGGTTGGTCAGCTTCAATTATGCTCTCCAGTCGATAACAGGTATCTATTCTCAGATACTTTAGGTGGGGAATATTTCTGACACTTGAGGGCGTGAAGATATACCTCAGATACCATAGTTTCTTGATCTCCAAGCGGGTAAGATTTTGCATTCCCATGGCCTGGCTGCGATCCCTCCATAAAACAGTTAACCTGAGATCGCTTCCCAGTGTGAGATGCTTCAGAGCCGAGAGGTAGAGGTCTCCTGGATGGTCAAATAATTCACTAGAATCTATCACCATAAAACGTGACAAACTTTCTGACTTCTCTCTCAAGGCAGAGATTTCTTCTTCTCTGTATGGGCTAAAACCCTTAAAACCACGTAAAAGTAGTCTCTGGAAAAGAAAATTGGAAGAAAATGTTACACTGAAGTTAATGCCAAAAGAACTGTGCAAAGACTTCAAGAAGTAAAAAAGTGGAAATAATTATAGGGCAAAGGGAGTATATACCTTTAATCGAGGACGATCATCTTTCTTTGGGGTGACTACAAAAGGGTCTAGTTTCTCACATCGGTCCACTACTAACTCTTCTAGAGGTGCCTCCAGGATGTCTGCACCTGGTTTGATGCTCTTCAGTTTATCCACAGCAATAAGCTTCAGGCACTTTAACTCTGGAAGCACGAAAGCATGAGGCTGCAGCTCATTACTTGCCTCCCCATTCGTGAAAAAGACATGCTGTACATGATCGCAGCAATGCATCTCAAGCTCTGTCAACTGTTGAAGATCTTCAACCATGGAAACCGGAAATACATGTTGTAGTTGTGCACAAAATTCTATCCTTACACTCGTCAACTTAGGCATGCATATGGAGTTTACATCTGCGGGGTCTTCCATGAAAATTGACTTCAGGTTGGGACAATTAAATATGTGGAGGATTTCTAGTTGCTTGATGCCTTCAACAACAGAAGTTGAAAACAGATATTCTAGTCCTTGACAGACTCTTACAATCAAAACCTTGAGCTTTTCAAGGCTTATACGCGCTTTCCCTCCCCACAAGCAATATAAGGAATCCAAGTTTAGCAGCTCCAAATATGTTAAATTTGAGAATCCGTTGATTGGTTTTATTTCATTTGTTGCCTCAATAGCAGTAGGTTTCCCAACGCTTTGTGTTGCCTCTGATTCTGTTTGGTAGATGAGGCATTCCAAACCGTCACATTTATCGAGTTTTAAGACCTCCAATTGGTTCAGCCCTTGCTTATTCAAGTCTGGGAAAAGATTGCGGCAACCCTTTATGCCATTCAGGTAAAGGTGTTTCACCTTCAAGTTAGTGGAAGAATTCATGTTCGGCGTCCCTATGCAAGCATCAGTCATGTGTAGCTCTTCAAGTTTGGAAAGTTGTCTTATCCAATCAAGAGATACCGATGCAGGAAGCTTCACAGAAGACAGCTCCAACAACTTTAGGCTACACAGTTCCCCTAATACATCTGGTAGCTCATCAACGTCGCAAGAAATGAAGCATAGAATCTCAAGATTACTCAACTTCCCCAAGAAAGAAAGGTCCAGCAACTTGTAACCTCGTAACTGTAATGTCTGAAGGTTCATCAAGAGGTGAAGTCCTACTAGTGATAAGCATGGCCTTGCTTCAACTGTTGAAAAGCAATCCAACAGAAACAGAACTCTTAGGCTCTGCATGCTGCTCAGAAATGAAAGGGGATATGTGATCAGATCATTGTCTTCTTCTCTTGTGAAGATGGTTAATCTTTCAACATCTGAAAGTTTCAAGTCACCAAGAAGGAGAATATCCTTCAATGGCTTATTTCTCACACAAGCTGTGGATATTGAAGGAAAAAACTCAATGAAACCATTGGTATTATATCCTGCTAGCCAATGGGCAAGTCTGCGAAAGAAGTCAGCCATCTTAAAACTATTTCGGTCATCACCTTCCAATAATAATGAATAAGATTGGAGAACAGAGATTAGGCCATGAATCTTTCTCCTTGCCTCTTGGATGGAACCTGAACCCTCGAATGATTTTTTTATGCCTCCATATGCGTATCTTGTTAACTCTTCAGAGGTAGCACAATAATCTTGAGGGAAGTGGGAACACAGTATGAAAAAAACCTGCGCATCTCGGTCACCCAAGTAATCGTAGTAGAGCTTGAGATAGTGAAAGAGATATTCATTGATGCAGGTCACAAAAGCACGAATAGGTTCGTGCAATACCTCCAAGTGTCTGATAAAAGCTGGGGTTGTGAGCATTGCGAAAGGCAAACCTTCAGATGCTCCAAGTCCAACTATCTCTTCCCAATGTTCGAAATATGAAGGAATGTGGATGTTATGAAGTTGTGTAAATTTCTTGCTACGATACCGTTCATCAGAAAGCCCTTCTGTGTTATACCACCCACCTGCTTCACTTGTGGTAAGCCCTTTGAGTTGAATGGTAATGTGACAACCGATACTGGAGCACACCTGGGGAATACAAGTGGTGACGAGAACTTTGCAGCCTTCGCCGTATGGAATCCCTAAAGCTTCAAGGTTAGGTTCTTTCCACCAAACGTCATCAAGGATGATCAACATCTTCTTCCCATGTTGCAGTTTTCTTCGTAATCCTAATATCATGCTTTCTGCAGAATCTTCTTCTGTCTCTCCGGGAAGGACCATCTTTATCTGATCCCACATCTTTCCCCTGTCTGGCTCAAACCGTTCCCTACTATGTGAATCAATCATCAAAAAATGGTCGAAAAGACGAGATTTTTTAGCTCTCCTTGCAACCAGTTTGGCCAAGGTGGTCTTGCCAACTCCTGGCAAACCGACCAGCCCAATCAAGCTCACATTATCATCTTCTATGGCCTCCATGATCTCGAACGCTGCTCGTTTCACTGAACTGGATATAAAGAAACCCCCACGAGTAGGCAACTCTAGACCACCTGCTGATTGGTTTTTGACAGTGGAACATGCAGATGAAGGCCCTTCAGATTTGAGCAATAACTGCTCGTTTCTCTTCATCAACTCAGAAACTCTTTCCCTCTCCTTTTTAAGCTGCTTCAAGCGCATGATATGCTTCCACCCGAAACGCCTCTTCTGTTGAGAAATTTCGTCTTCCAAGCTCCTGCTTTCTACAAGTAACGTTCTTTGCAACTCGGCCAACGTCTCCGGCCATTGTTGGTCTTCGTGCAGCTGCTTCATGTTCTCCTCAACTTGTTTAGTATTGTTGCTGCTGCCGCAACAGATATCAGGCAAGCCCTGCCTCCGTGGTGCAACTCTCTGCCGCTCTGAGCTTCTCCCCCCCCCCCCCCCCCCATATGGCCTTGCCTACAACAAATTCTATTTTTATGAAAACCAAAGGGCTACCGTTGTTTGTGTACGTTTTCAAATACATAAAAATTTTATCCATTTTCGAAGTTTTCTCACATGTTGCTTTTCTATTCTTAATGAAAATTTTAATTTGTTTCTAGAGTTCCATACAGTTTTTTCTTTTTTATTGTCAAGATATTAGAGTTTTTTTTTGTTTCACATACGTTATGGATATTGAGAGTAGATTGTCAGGAAATCAATAATTTAAGTTGCTAATTTTCAAGAATAATTATGGCCTCAACTCAAATTATTAGTGTCCCTTAAGAGCTAGATTCTCTGCAAATTTTCTTACAGATTTCGGAAATTGTCTGCTTGGAAAATGGATTAGAGGAAGAAACTAAGTGGGCAGAGCAAAGAAGAGCGAGCAGCCAGTTTAGTTACAAGAACAAGTAAAAGAAACGTTACCTCTTGGCACAGGAAGTTGGCAAAGAAAACAGTTGGCTGCTGGCTCTTCTCTTCTGGCTTTCTTCTTCAGGAAACAGGATTGCTTTGGCGAGAACAATTCTCAGGTTGTGATTGAGGATCCTCTAAATAATTTGCCAATGCTTTTTTCTTTTTTCGTTGGAAGAGGGGAATTATTTTCCGACCAAACCAAAAGAAAAGGATTTGATTCTTGAGAGAGCATCACCTTTTTCCTTAATGCACAGACAGATAGAAATCATGAGTCATCCTCCATTTTTTTTTAAATTTTCTTGCGCTTTTTCTTCTTTAATTCTTTTTGAGAATCTTTTTCTTCTTTAATAGTAATATTAAGATGATACTTAACCTTTTTTTTAAGTTTTGTGCTAGTTACAAATAAAAAAAAACTGAATTAGAGTTGTCACCCTTCTGTTTCAAAATTAGATACTTAGTGCCAATTCGTTTGGACTAAAGTCAACTAACTTTTTTTAACTTTTACATCTTTTTTATCTCAAACCAATTTTATTTGAAAGTTAATGTTATGTAGATACAATAATCAATTTGAAAATAAATTTTTAGAATGTTGTTAAATTTTTATGAATTTTTCTTTTTTAAGGCTTGAAACTAGAAAATTTCATAAAAATTTATTAAAATTATAAAAATTGTATTTTCAATTGATTATTGCAACTACATAATATTGGTTTTTAATGAAAATTAGTTTCAAGTTAAAAAGATGTAAAAATAAAAATAAGTCATTTTGTAGTCAATTGACTAAAGTTAAAACGAATTGGGTGTTAGCCCCTCAAAACATTACATTGGGGCCTTTATAGACGCACTGCGTGCTGGACGAAATTGCCCTTAAAACTCTCTCAGCTGCACCAAGATGAATTTGACTAGGTGAATGCACAAACCTTGAGAGCAGACTTTCAGAACATTAATAAAGCCTTGTAGCAGATAAGTAGAGCAGACTAATACTTCGGCTTTTGCAAATAGAAGCATCTGCTTTGCTGTTGATGAATATTTATATGTGCATAACTTTCAAAGATTTAAATCATAATTATACAAAGTAGTACTCTTTATAATTTTGAGTTGAAATGCATTTGTCTTTTGCAAATTGAGGTGAATGACTGTTTTTATGTAGGTTAGCATAATCATGATATCTCTCAAATTAAAAGGTCAAATCAGGTCATTCGTAAACCGATGATCGGGCTTTCAATCATCTACAAATCTTCAAGTCATGGTCCAACTTAATTGGAGATAGATAATAGGTTATATTTAGGTTATAACAAAACAACCTCCACAATTCACGGGCTTGGCGACCTTTTACAAGAAAATACATATCTAGAGCTGTAGATATTGGAATTGAATGACTCCAAAGCCGTATGAAAACCAACTCTTAGATCTTCCACTCATTTGCATATGTCAAGATAATTCAAGCATTTCCAAGGCTGAAATTAGGTCATAAGTGAGGCCATCTGTTTTATTGTAAGTTCCGGTAGAAAAATCATAACTCGAGTTGTAGTTATTAATTTTGAATAATCAATATATGGTTTTAAAACTAAGAGATAGATCTAAAAATCTTCCCTTTTTTAGAAGAACCGAATCTGCATGAATGAAGGTCAAATTTTTGGAAGAAGTTGGAGCCTCCTGTGTTGATTATTTACCACCTATCTCATCCACCTGAAGACTCTATAACTAAAGTCTTGCAAAAGCATGGAAAAAATCTAGTTTTTGGAGAGTTAGAGTTTTTTGTATTAAAACCAACTCTATTTTTTCTTTCATTTTATTCTTACCTTTCTACAAACTTTTAATTTGGAGCTCTCTAAACTACAAGGAAATTAGTTTCTCAACTGCCATATCTGGTCCACTTCTTCCATGCTAGTTATTGTTTTGATTTCCCTTCATTGCTCTCCTAAACAATCAAAGAATGCCCCCAACTGGAAACTAGCTTCATTACTGAACTAGTCCATTGTGTTTAAGCAGAAACAGAAGTATTCTCCTGATCCCTAAGATTTTCTCTTAATGAATCTTTGTACCAAAACTTGTTGTTAACCCCATTTGGGAATAGCTTTTAGGATTAACATTAAAGTTTTAGATAATTTATTAATAGAAAAGATTAAAACGCTAAAGTTAAAAGCCAAAAGGTATTCTTAAATAATTTTTTCAAAACTCTAACACTAATTGCTAACATGGATACCAAATAGAACCATAACCTGGTGTGGCTGAGTACATTCTCAACTTCAGTAAACATTACAAGTTTGGCATCAATTTCGATACCATTGTTCTCATGAGAAAACTACAAGCTTTGGTTACAAGAATGAAAACTTATTTGATAGGACAAGGCTCAAGGGAAGTTGTTAGAAACTTATTCCAATGATTTCATTTAAAACACTCCTATTTTAACCACCATATCATATGACCGGTCAGAGTTCAATTCCTAATTTGTGTAAGAGATTTTTTCTCTTTACGGCTAGTGGATAGGTTTAGATTGGGTGAGATAGGGTAAACAAAATTGTAGAATATCTCTTACATCCTTGAGTACCCAAAAACTGAAAAAAGAAAAATAAAATAAAATAAAACAAAGCAAAAAAATTACATGCCATTTAAATGGAATTTGAAGTCGGAATTTACTGATTTTAAATTCTAGTTTTAAATGCTAGGGAATTCTTAAGTTCTTACTCAAAACATATCCAAACAATAAATTTTGATTTTAGAAATTGATAGGGATGGTAATTGGGTAGGTCAGGTCAGGTTTTGGTCAGGTCATTCAAGTTCGGGTTTAGTTGGGTTAGCGTGAATTCGGATCCAGGTCAGGTTTAGATCAGGTCATTTGGGTTCGGATCAATTTCAAGTTAAGTTGATTTTCATGTTTGGGTTGGGTTGGGTCGAGTTTATTTGGGTTTGGGTTCACTACAGGTCGGGTCAATTTCAGTCTCGAATAACTTCAGGTCATGTTTCAGGTCAAATTGTGGTCAACCTTTATGTTTGCTCGGGTTACTGGAGTGTAGGCCAAAATGATTGAATCGATTAACTTTTTTTTTTTCCAATTTTTGTTAAAATTTAAATCAAAGAATTTAATTTTTTGTGTGATTTAATTTAAATTAATTTTTCATTTTTAGTATATTTAATTAAAATATTCATAAAAATCTTCTTCATTAAAGTTTAGTATATATTTAGGCAATTTAACATTGTTAGTAATACTTGACTGTTTTTCCAAGGCCAAAATGCGCATATAGTCCATTAACTTTGCCAACTCTAATACGTTAGTCCTTTAACTTTGACTCAGTACATGTCAGTCCCTCAACTTTGAAAAAGTTAGTGAGTTAGTCCAAAATGGATGGCAGATTAGACGGTGTTAAATTTTTTGCTGATGTGGCATGGGGCATCTATTGCATCTCTGTTTTCCTTTTACCCCTCTTTCAACACCGTCACCGTCTCTCTTCCCCTTGCCACGATCTGCCCGTAATCTCCATCAAATCCACCCCATCTCCGTGCATCCGGCCCCATCTCCGTTGAATCCAGCCCCATCTTCGTGAATTCGGCCCCATCTTCAACGAATCCAGCCCCATCACTGTGGAATCCGGCCCCTCATCGAAATTGGAGCGATGTCGCCATTCCACTTCTAACAGCTTGGTGAGATGAGGAGTGTGAGAAAGACGGCAAGCATTGGGTGAGATGACGGCCAGGCGAGCAAAGAGAGCGAGGAAATGGTGAGCATAGGGTGAGACGATAGCCGGGGGGACAAGGACTGCAGATGAGGGCGGCGAATGAGGCGGCATTGGGAAGGTGGGCAGACGAGGAGGGATGAGGGAAGTAGGCGGGCGACGAGGGCTGAGAGAGGACAAAAAGAGATGAGAGATGAAAAATGAGGGATGGGGGGGCAGATCAGGAGGGATGGGGGAAGTAGGAGGGCGACGATGGAGGAGAGAGGGCGAGGAGAAAGGAGAGATGAAAGATGAGGGATGAGGGTGAGAAGAGATGACATAGCAATGAGGATGGCGTTAGTCACGGGTTGAACATTTGACGCTTTCTGTTACACCTAAGACCAATTTGTTTAGTTTAGCCAAGGTGAAGGACTAACACACTTAATGTGGAAAGTTAGAGGACTAACTCGCACCGAGTCAAACAAAAAAGATTAACTCGCTCGAGTTTGCCAAGTTAGAGGACCATGTGTGCATTTTGGCCTTTTTCTAAACCCATACCCTTCAAATATCGCTATATAAGCCATTTAGATCCTCACCTAACAATCACCCAGACATACACTATGACAATTTTGCTATGCTTATGTTTCGATGAATTTTCTTTGAAATTACTACGAAATGCAAATCAAGTTCACTATTAAAATTTAAAAAATTTTGGGTGAAAGTGCAAGGATTTAAATAATTCAGGGACCCATGTTGTAATTATTAGAGGTAACTAAAATGAAATTTTTTTAAATTTAGATACCTTATTGCACTATACCTAAAAGTTTAGGAATGAATGTTACAATTTCATCAATTGCCTGTTAAGATCATTAAATTTACTAAATATAAAAATTACTTCTTTTGAAAATATTCAAATATAAAACTTGTTAAATATGGAAGTTTCTTCCCCAAATATAATACTTGCAAGTTGCAATATATAGAAGTTCTTAAACAATGAAAGTTAATAAATATAGAAATCCCTTTTCAAAATATGAGAATTACTAAATATAAATGTCTGGAAAAAAAAAAGAACTATTAAATATGGAAGTTCCTTATTCAAATATGAGACTTGCTAAATATGGAAGTACCAAAAAATGGAAGTTACTAATTACGGAAGTTACCAATCCTAAATATGGGACATACTAAATATGAAAGTCTCAAAAAATGAAAGTTACTAAACATGGAAACTTCCATATTTAGGATTTACTAAATATGGAAGATAATGAGAGAAGAAAGTTAAGGTTTAGGGTGAGGGTTAAAATTGGATCTTGTCATTTTTAGTTATCGAATCATCTCGGGTTCGAGTAAGGTTAGTCTCGGGTTCAGGTCAATGCAGGCTCGGGTCATTTGGATTCGTGTTTTTCTCAGGTTTCCTTTTAATCGGGTTCAAATTCAGGTTGGGTTGGGTACAGTTTGATTCAGGTCGTTGACTTTTTCAATTAAATTGGATCAGGTCCGGTTTGGGTTCAAATGGGTTAAGCCAGGTCATCGGGTCAATTCAGATTTTGCCATTCCTAGAAATTGAAACTACCAGTTTAAAATGACAGTCCACTTAAAATTCTTTTATTCAAACACAACGTTAAATATAATTGCTTTGCTCTGGCATTTTATAGTCCCATGAAGTGTTTAAACAGAATTTTTAGTGAAAACCAAAATAATAATCTTCACTAGATACATCCGCTACAAGATTCCAAGAAACATTGAAGCATGTAACATTTTAAGTTCTCACGAATAAACTAACAATTTCAGCCGTCAAAGGGACATAAGATGTGCTTTCTCAATCTTTCAAAATGTCAACGATCATCAAAGGGATATAAGATAAGCATAGTTTCGTGCGAAATTTATATTGAATTTTAAGTAATTTCGTTTCACTGAGTCTGTGCGCTTGCTGAGGCTCCTCCATCCTAAAACTATACATATAACCCTATGAAGATTACTGCTTTCGCATTTCATAATTCCATAATTCAATGACATTGTATCTTCTGAACTACAATCACTGAATTTCATACCTTTAGTGAATAACAATAATATCGTCCAAGCATATTTGCAAAGAGATTCCAAGAAGATTGAAGCATGTCCATTAAAAGCTCTCAAGAACAAAATAACAATACGATAAGTTCCTTTCCAAAATGCAAATGTTCAGTCATAGAAGTAAAAGCAAATGTACTCATAGCACCAACAACAGTTTTCTAGAGAACGCACTCGGCCACCCAACAAATCTCAGGCAGTTGCAGGCAGAAATGCTCTTCCTGGTTGGCGGTCAGCCAAGGGTCCATGGCATCCAAGCAGCTGCAAGGTAGCAACAAAATATCAACGCAAAATCATCAAACATATCCCGAACACAAGCTGGTGGAGCGAATTAGAGAAAGAAACGGTTTTAGTTACTTTACTATACTAACACTAACCTTAGCATTGACGCCATCGGGTACAATCCGACCCTCTGATTTGTATTTCACATAATCAGAACGACTGAGCTTGGTGAACCCCCTGAAATGTGACATAGAAATACAAACTAGTAAGCTGAATGACTCGATTCAGCACATATAAATAGGTTTAAGGAGGACGATCAGAAGACAAAATCCCAAAAGCATTTGGAACAGAATAAAAACAGCATACCACTTCCTGCTGACAATGATCTTTTGACGGCCAGGGAACTTGAACTTTGCGCGGCGAAGAGCCTCCTGAGCATGATGGCTGTTGCTGTCCTTGCAACGAACAGAGAGAAGGACCTGACCAATGGCAACCCTAGCACAAGTCCCCTGCGGTTTGCCAAAAGCACCCCTCATGCCAGTCTGCAGTCTATCAGCCCCTGCGCATGAAAGCATCTTATTGATGCGCAGGACATGGAATGGATGGACACGGACACGCAGGTGGAAGGCGTCCTTCCCAGCAAACTTGGCCATATATTTGTTGCAAGCAATACGGGCGGCTTCAAGAGCCTCGCTCGAAACATTCTCCTTCTCCCAAGACACCAAATGCACACAGAATGGGAATTCATCCACACCCTTCTTCTTCATCCCCACATCATAAATCCTAATTTTTGGGTCAGGAACACCACGGCAGAACCGTGACTTGGGGTAAGGCTTGTTCTTGATCTGCCTATAACATCTTGCAGGTCCTAAAAAACCATGAACAATAATCAAGGAGAAAAATTAGGAGAAAAACACAACACTGCAGGCAAAAATTAGGTTCCTAAACAGATCGGAACGAGGAATAAAAGAAATTGGCATTATCGGTAACTTGCACAGAAGATAAGCTTCAATTTCTCTATCTAACACTGTGAACGAGAAACCGACTGAAACCCACAAGAGAAGAATAGACTATGAGCTCAATCTACGTTTCGGTTGGAAAAAACTAGAATCATGATCGAAAAGCTAATGAAGAACGAAGAAAGCAGAGGAACAGAACTTACTTCTTCCCATGGCGATGCTGCTACTGAAGCTGGCTGCCGCCGAATCGAACGAGAGAAAATGATGGCGGGGGAATACTGAGAATTGGACATCAAATAAAACCCTACTTATAAGCTAGAGCGGATGCACTCGCACCGTCCTACTGGGCCTGCTCGCGTCCGTTCATGTTTAACGGCCCAACTCTTTGTCCAGGCCCAGACGCATGATGCTTGTCATAAGACTGTTCGGGTCCAACTAGCATAAAGGGAAATCTAAACATGACAGTTATCGCAGACCGTCGATCAGCCTATGCATCTCTTTTGATCCACATTAGCCCTCTGTCAATTGATGGTCTGCAATGACTTATGGGCATCACTGACCATGATACCGAAGTCCTAACATGAAGTGTCCAAAAAATGAGAGTGATGAGTGGAAGAAAGAGCACCAATGCACCATCTTTAAAGTTTTAAGGAAAAAATTATTGTGAAAATGAAAGTGAAAGTGATAGTTGAGAGTGGCAATTAAAATTACAATTTAAAATAGATGAATTATATCATCTTAACTTATGGCCCCATGACAGAAAAAAGAAATAAAAAGGACATGATTGTTGTTTCTAGCATAAAATACTAGGTTAAATTATAAAGTCACTAGCCACAGTAACTGTGGGCCTAAGAGCTGTGGACAAGGCAGTTGCATTAGTCACAACTGTGACCAGTTAAATACTATAGCTATTGAAATTGGCTCGACAACAGAGAAGTCACAAACAATAGAGTTTTATTTAGATGTGCAAGACAATGCGTAAAAAGCCAACTAGAAGAGTTTCATCTAGTAAGTCAACGTAATGAACTCTTTTGACTTTGGTTAGTTTTTCAAATTTTGCCTTGTTAATCAAATGAAAGCAGGTGAGGAAGCTCTGATTACCTACATATGTGTCACTCCATTATTGACGTGGAAGAAAAATTAAATTTAATTAAAAAATTTTAAGAATAATCAAATTTTTCAAATCAAATAATTCAGGAACTATCTTATAGGCTAATAAGCATACATCTATTATACTTATGTCTCTCATATTTAGTATATTTTAATGTGTTTTGAACATTCAACATCTCTTTTTAGTATATTTTATAGCTTAGAGTATATTTGAACTCAACTGATTGAAAGTGAATTTAATTTGTAATTTTATAAGTTTTAATTTAGTTGTGTTCTTTCAAGATTTTGACAAATTGGTGATGTTCAAGTAGAAAAATCATATCTAGAGTTACAGAGATCAAAATTGAGTAATTCTTGATTCATTGAAAAACTAACATCTGGAGCTATAAATTATATGCAGATAATAAAACCTAATTCGCACGTTAAGGGGATGAAATTTAGCTTCAAAGTCGTGATTTGCACATTATCCTTGATTTGTAAGTAATTGTGATATTTTGGACATAGCTTTGGCTGTAGATATCTGTTTTATGTGATTCATGTGTCGTTTCGAAGCTAAGAAAGAGCTCTACAATTTTCATGCTTTAAGTTCTAAGAAATAATTTTTGCATCAAGGTCAAATTTCAGCTTGAAGTTGCTGCTAATGTCTTGAAATATTTCTTGGTTCACAACTTTGAAACCTTCTAGTTAGTTTGAATATTTTTATTTGTGTAGGGTGCTTTTTGTAAAAATATAGAAAGTTTAGGGAGAGTTTATGAATTCAGCACGCTAACATCAATGACAAGTCTAGCTTCTTTCTTTTTCGCTCCAAGTGTTTATTAACATAAACTTTTGGCTCTCTCTCTCTCACGGTTGGATGCCTCCTCCTCCTCTCTCCCTCTCTCTCTTTTTTGCAATTTTGGTTTTATTATTATTCTTTGTTTTTTTTTTTCAATCATGAGTAAGTAATTTTCTAGTTCAGTTCAAGGGGACAATTTTCATCGCCAACACCGATTGTGCATATTGATTTTTCTTGTTAAAACTTTCTTTAAATTCAAGTATTTACTTCTTTATTGTTAAGATTTAAAGCAATTAAATTTCTTGTTCTCGCTTGTTGGTTTGGTTATGCGATTACAAATCTGCTTGATTTTCTTTTTAACCACTTAGGTGAAGAATTCGATTTAGAAGCAAATGAATTGACTGGAAATTACTTTTATTTCTAGTTAGTTCATACGGATAAGTAAGACAGATTAAATTGTTTTAGCTTTTAGATTGTTGTCTGGAATAAACTTTTGTTCATTATTCTTAATGCTGATTTTGAATTGACTAGAAATTATTTTTCAATATCTGGTTACTCGAAATTAAGAAAGTAATCTGAAACTTTTTCTGACTAATTTTACTATTGAATTCTTTATATTCTTTTTAACTTTAAAGAGAGTCATATTTATTTGCTTGGATTGAAAAAATATTTTATTTCGATAATCAACTGCGTAACTGGAATAAATAATCAACCCTAAACTGAGCATTTTTAGTATTGGTTAATTTCATTTTGATTCTACAGTTACTTTATTTTAGTATTCAATTCAAGAAAACCCCAAACCATTTATTTCAGTTTTCTGAGACAGAAATTTTTCAATTAAAAAATTTTCTTTGGAATTTAACCTAGTTTTCACTAATATATTACAAATTTATTTATTTTGAGTTGTCAATAATATCATAATTATTTTCTGCGATTTCAACGACTGACCATAGACTAAGTTGAAGGAATTTCTCCTATATAGATTAGAGAGAGAGGCCAACGAGATGAGTCAACAATTAGCTCGTTGATTACTGGTTTAGGTTGAACCAAGCAGGACAAAAACTAGCAGCAGCAAGGTCGAAGAAACTCAAAGGAATTAGTGGATGGAGAGGTCACGCTACTTGGGATTTATTTGGATATAGTCATTAAAGGGCGGGGAGGGGAAGAGAACATGGTCTCCCTTATCAAGACAAAGTTATGAAAGGGAAGATGAACATATATCTTTCTTTGTTTGGATGCGCTCATTAAAGAAGGAAGGGAAGAAAATTTTCCATTATTACAATTTTACCTTATTTGAGCTGAATTTTCTCCTTCTTTTACAATAGTGTGATTAATTGCATATAGTAGCAAAGTTTGTCTACATGAAACCAATCATGTGTGTTGATTTGAAGAAGATATCTGTAGAATGAAAAGAAAGGTACAAAAATTTTAATGTCATTTCAGCTGGCTTTAATCTAACTTAAGTTTGAGCCTTTTGTTACCTTTTTTATAGTTAGTCTCATGCAAATCTAACTTCACCTTGGTTTTAGCCAAAATCACAAATTTGTCATCCTACCTAACTTAGCATCTCTTATCCTTACACGTGCCCAGCTCAGCCATTGCCCAAACATCTTGCTTTGTGCTTGTATACCATTTACCATCATGACTTTCGATTTGCTTAGTGAATCACATACTTCTGTGGAACTTTAGTTACAAATTCTCAATATAGGCAGTGTCAAGCTAAGTGTTTTTTGCCCTATTACTTAAGCAATTAGAAACCACTGCACATACATGTAAAATATATATGAAATACATACGCCCATAATTGGGACAAAAAAAAATTATCCATTCATTTTCCTCTTGTATTTTTACATGCAATCCTTGAAGGCAACCTAAAAAACCGCAACAACGCACAATGTATAAAACAATTGTAGGGTGTCAGGTGAAGTAACAACAATATTTAGTTTTTGTCATATAAAATCCTGGTTGGATGTATTACAAAAATTCTTCCAGCCCAGTCCAATTCCAACAACAGACAAAGAAAGCAAGAGTACACAAAGATGAACCAAAACAATAAACATCAACTGATGATTGGAAAAAAAAAAGCTACATAACTAGCTTTCTCTACGAACTAATGATGTGTGCAGAGTGAATTCGGTGTATTGCATTTTAAAAGGAGTAATATTGTTCAAGGAACATAAACAAACGAACCTTAATCAATCAATCCATCTTATTTCACTCACAAATGATTCCACATCTTCATTCCATTTTTGAGGCAACTTGCGCCACTTCCTATAAAAACCTAATTCTTTCCTTTTTTGTCCAACATTTTTCAATCTACCCATGCCTTTTTTCTCACATATCGTCCCATTTGTAATAAGCATAAATGTTAGCATGAAGAGCTACACCTTTCTTGGGACTAGAAAGAGCATAATTCAGATCCTTGTCACGGATGAAAACATATATGCAAAGTGCTCTTTCACACATTATGTCAAGTACTTTACGAGCAAATAGGAAGTCAATTTGTCTATGTCAAGTAGATACATTATTGACAACTTATAAATTACAGAACACTAGCCTAACCCATTAGAGCAGTGAACCAGACATGACTGAAGCCAAGAAATAGAAGAAACATACAAAACACAAAAGAGACATATAGACATGACGCCATCTGCGACAATCTCCTTCTTCAATGCCTTCGTCTTCTTCTTCTTTGGCTCCTTCTTTAAATACTCGACCTCGACCTTAGTCGCTTGCTCGGCCTTCTCCTTAGCGACCACTAGGTCGTCAAGCTCCTTCTCCAAATTGGCAATCTCCTTTTTCAATGCCTTCGTCTTCTTCTTTTTTGGCTCCTTCTTTAAAGACTCGACCTCGGCCTGGAGCGCGGCCTTCTCAGCAAGCACCTTCGCTAGGAGAGCCTCGAACTCTGACTTCTCTTTTTGGTATGCTTCGCTTGCCGAAAGTCAGCTCCGCCACCTTGGAACCAAGGTCAGAAATCTTCTGGGATGAGTCCTTCAAGATTTCCTCTTTCTCCTTCGTTAACTCTTCCCGAACGGTAGCAACCTCCTTTTCTGCAGCTCGGGTCATCTCCGCGTTCTTGGCAACCAGGTTAGTGCACATGACCTGGGTTTTCTCTATGCAGTCCATAGCCCAAGCTCGGAAAGCTACTTGCTTCGCTACCCGAACCCTGAGGAAACTAGTATACCCCAGTAGCTGCAAAGGAGTAAAAACAAAGTCAGAAAGGCAAAAAATGGGCCAAATACTTAGAAAAAATTAGAAAGGAAAGGTAAAGGCCTGAGACATACCTGGGCAGTGTGCTCGGAAACTTTAGCAGCAAGGGACTCATCGTCCGGGCATGCCTCGAAAATGGACTTAAAGGAGGCCTCGGTAAGGATCCCCCTCAAAATTTGATTGGCCATTAGAGGGCAGTCACCGGAGTACATGTCCATGTCCTCCGTAAAGGACCAAAAATGCTCCACCGGGATTTTCCCTTTCAGAATATGTGAATCCTGAAGGGCCTGTTTCCGGGCGTGCTCGGCTACCCATGCCGAAGGTGGTATCTCCTCTGTACAGCAAAAACAAGAAAACTGATCAGCACAAGTAATCCTCAAAAGTTCAAAAAAAGGCACCTGAAAAAACCAACCTGAAGGCACCTCGACAATATCGTCGTCGGAGTCCTAAGCCCCCTCGGCGGAAATCTTTTTTCCTTTGCTCTTACAGCGCTCCTCAAGCTCCGCGGTAGAAGGGACTGCCGCCGAGGCATCCAGGAGAGTCGCCGAGGAAGTAGGACTCCGGGAAAGAACCTCGGCCTGTTGGGCGGCGTGAACTTCAGGCTCCTCGCGCACCTCCTCGAGAATTTTCGGAAGAGGAGGAGGCATGTCCTTCTTCTCCCGTTTGACCAAGGATGGCCCGCTAGCAGTAGAGGCGGCCTTCTTTGTCTACTCCCCCTTCTCGGCTTGACCAAGAAAGAGGGACTTGTAATAAGCAGCGGAATCCTCGGCCATCTCTGAAACAAAAGGAAAACATCAGTGTGAGTCTAAGGCGTGCCTTTAACAAAAAGAACTTTGGAGAAAGTTACGCTCACAAAAGGTCTCCTAAATGACCTCCTCCTGAAGGAGTTTTACCAGCTAGGAATCCTTCCCTTCGATAGCAGGAGCTGGCATCTCGAGGTCCGTCTCGTGCTCCTTCACCACCCCTAGCTCCTGAAGGACCTCTTCAGTCATTAGCCTCCACATGATGGGGAAGGGGTAGAGGGAACGCGAAGGGACCTCGGAATCCCAGTCAGAAACAGCCTGGATCCGTCTGTCAAAGTCCGCAAATCTGGCCGCCAACTCAGGAGTCAGCAGCCTCTTCGGGTCTACGACATCAGTCTTTAGCTTTCCCTGCGCCCACTTAGTCGGAACGTACGACCAGGCCTCCTCCATCTTCAGAAAGAAAAATTTTCTTTGCCACCCTTGCCAGCTGTCCTTGGTAGCGAAGGTGAACATGAACTTTTTGCTCTCTGATCCCCGAGGTAGTATAAAGTAAAAACCACCCTTCAGTACCGAATAAAGCTTGTAGTACTGCATAAAAAGGACAAAGTGGGGTTCTATTTTGAAAACGCCGCACATACAAAGGAAGGCGTTGAAGTAGCAGTACGTGTTCGGGGGAAGTTGATTTACGGCAATGCTATGAAATTGGCAGAAGTCGCAAATCACCTTCGAAGGAGGATACCGAAGTCCGGCCTTCAGTTGGGCATGAAAAACGGTAACCTCGTCCTCGGCGTTCATAAAGCAGAGTGTTTGGGGGCCAGGAAGTCTGGTGGTGGCATAAGAAGGAAGAAAAAAAATTTTTGTCCACTTCTCCAATTTTTCTGAAGTAGATCAGCAAGGGTGCTGAGTAAGGGGTTGCCAGCTCTCGGGCACGGGGGAAGCAGGTGAAAGAAGAGTTGGTGAAGACATTTTCAAAGGAAAAAGGGACATTGGGGAAGAAAAAACAAGTTTGGAAAATCTTTAAAAAAAGCACAGAAAGGGAATCAAAACCCACTGAACGTTTTGCCGAAATCTGGGTTTGAAGCCGCCGTCGTAAAAAAGTTGCCGGAAAAACACTCCGTCAAAAGCACCGCTGCAACAAACAAGAGAAAACACAAAAATGGCTGAGAGCAGAAGGAAAGTAAAAGCAGAAGCAAAAGGAGACTATGACGGAGTAGGGTATATATAGGCCGAGGGGGGTTAGGCGAACCAACGCCATAAGTGCTCCCCGAAGGCGAACAGTCGCCATAACTGTCCCCCTATGCCTCAAAAGGCGTGTCTGCCATAATCGATGCAGCTCCCGTCAATGATAGCGTGCCACGTGTCAGTCGGTGCGCCAAACGAAGAGCACGCCTTCTAACACCCTTAAATCCCGAGCTCTAAACTGACGTGACTAGTCACGGGACATGACGTGTCACAGACCTACAGAAAATAAAGAAAGAAGTGGGTACCTCGAAGATGCCAAAAGGCAAGCTATGGTCAAACTGCCTGTGTCTTCGGACAAAAGGCGCATCTTCAGCACAGGTATTACACCCGAGGGCCCGAAGGCCGCCCTCCGAAAGACGACAAGCCGAAGTTTCCACTTCGGCTTTCCGAGGGGGGGCTTGTGATAGCCGAAGGGCTACCATCCCTCTCAGTACACACCTCCTGCCAAAAATATAGTCGGAGAGCCTGATGTCACCCGAAAGAAGCACTGTCACTGACTTCGGAAGGAGCGAAGTCAAAGCGCCTTGAACTCGGGACTTCGGCTAATACGTCAAGGACTTCAAGAACGTTATTGGCTTCCTCGGGGGACCAAACGGATCGCCTTCGGAGGCGAAGGTCCAGTTATCCCAAAAAGGAGAAGAATCCCCCCGAAGGCAGAACCCCCGAACCAGGGAACTCCCCGAACTACGGGTACATCTCCCGAAGAAGGACGTCCGTACCAAAGGATGACCTCGCCAAGAGGACCTCAGAAGTACGGCAGGAGCATTTAAGGAGCCTCTGACATGTTGCCCACAGGTGCTACACGCCGCCTGGAACGGCGGTCTGACATGTCGACGTCGTCCAAGTTCTGTCACGACCTGTCTCGGTCTCAAACCCGGGGAGCCTACAAAACGGCTACCTGTCCTCTCCGCCCAGAAATACGGATCGCATCCAACCGAACGCGTGTCACGATCTTAACGGGTTGGGCACCTCTATAAATACCAGGAAACAGGACTTGGCAAAGGATCGGACCCTCTCTCCCTGAAAAAGCACACACAGGCAAGGTCATCTAACCTCCTAGTGTTCCTCCTCTATCTCCTCTCAGGACACTGACTTGGGCGTCGGAGGCTCCTCCCCGGAGAAACACTCCGGGGACCTTCTAACCCTCTTTTTTGACTATTTCAGGCACGCTCCTCTGGGAAACCTTTGCACCAGACGTTCTCCCCCTCAGGAAGTCCCTCCCGAAGTCACAATGTCACATGACGAAGATGCTGCTAGGCATCACCGGTGAAGACCAGTTGATATGAAAAATGACAAACAATGAAATTAAGAGTAAGATTACTGTAAGGATAATCGACACTGTTACGAAGAGGAGTGTACGAACATAATTAATGGCCGTCGTCGATATCGTTGTCAATACCACTATCGATTCCCAATATTGATGAACTTGATCAAGACCTTGCTTCTTGATCTTGTTCTTCACTAGAAATTTATAATCAGGTGAAGATTGTAGAGGGTGAGCATAAGGACGGTATTGCAATGAGAAAATTTGACAATTTAGTTGGTGACCCTTGGGTGGAGACAATTGCCCCTACTCAATTTTGGAAAAACTATACATATTGGAGATAAGTTTATAATAGTTGAGCATCTGACCACATAATTCTTTAAACTATATAGTTATTTGCCCCCACTATATAATTCTTGCCCCCAACTGCAGAAATTTTTTTGGCTCTGCCTCGTGAATAAGTGAAACACTTGGGTAGAAAGTAGGAACCCGGTCACGTCTACGCGAGCAGACTCCCGAACTTCTCAAGGAACCGCAAAGCCTGATGGTAGATGTGTCAATTAATCTCGGTTGGAATAATCTCCAAGAATATAGAAACAAGGCCACGGAGGAGTGGCGGCACAATCCCCAGAAGGAAAAATAAAATGACAATTGGAGCCTGGAAGAACAGAACAGAAGGATTGAAAGGGACCGGGACCAGCCTAAGCGCCGGTTTGATTGGAAAACGAGCGAGTTTGTCGGGGAGGGATGATGAACCACAACTTCTGATCAGAGAGAGGAAATTTTGAGGCTTCCAGCTCTCAGCTTCTCTTGTAAATGTCGCGATGACACTTACCACAAAACTTTCTTGTCTTATTTTCTGTTTCAAAAAATAAATGAGTTGCTAGATGGAAAAAAAAAGTAGCTTTCCATGAAAAAAAAAATGAGGAAAAGGTGATTTTCAAATTGGGATAATAAAACAAGTGGTCGAATTGCACACTGTTCTAGGGGTGGCATCGGGCCATCGGCACGAGAAAGAAGGTTGTCCTATCTCAAACTTTGACGAATTCCATCTACCAAAAAAATGAAGAATTCTATTGGCTATAGAAGATTGAAATAATCATTATCTTCAAAGTTTGTTTCTGTCTAATCTGTTTCTATCTGTAAAAGTTTTTATTGTTGTTGTTGTTGATGTTTTTGGGAATATAATTACATTCTGGCAATGGAAAGAATATAGAAATTACAACCTCAATAAACTTAAGTGCAAATTGAAATCAAAATATAAATTATGCTAAGCTTGGGTACACATTAATCAAAAGATATCATTGCTTGTAATATGCAGAGGATTACAAGAGACGAAATTAGCTTTCTATAAGATATGTTATTCTATCATGAATTGGATCACTTTTCCTACAATGTATCATAAAATTGTAAGATTTTATTTATTGGATCGGGCTTTAATATCCCTATGACACGTTTTTTCTTTGAAGTGTTATTAGCAAGATCATTGTGTTCCCTTGTTTACACTAAAAATTACTCCTTCCATCCCACTATTATCTATATCGTGTGCATGAACACGGAAAATTGAATTAATGACCATGATTTAGTTTAAGACTTTTGTTTATTACCTCTTGGCCTTGTATATGGCGAATGGAAACATTCTAGGGCTTCCCAAATTGCACAAGAGAGTGTGAGCCCCTTTTCTGTTTGCAACTGACGCATAGATATTCCGTTGATCATATCTCAATGACCATATATGTTTCTCACACTTGAGGTACTTCCCATATGAATTTATAACGACGCAATTGACCTTATTCGTGTGTTGTTGTTTGGGACCTCGCACTACCTATTGTATAGTGTCATTCAAGAATTTGCAACTATTTTTTGTATTTATGAAATAGTTTCTTACTTATACTTGGGATGATTGTTGGTTTTAATTTCGAACATATATGTTAGAAATACGCATAAGGTACTGGCCAAGATAATTATACATGGTGAATTGGTGATAAGCTTTTCTTGTTAATTTAATCTTTTGAGAATGAATGTGGGATGGTGATATGACATACCTTGTTTGCTGGATTTGGTCATTTTGCATCTCGACCAACAGCAGTTAATAGCTTATCGTTTATAGCAGTTTTTAGGAAACAATAAATTTTGATTTTAGAAATTTAAAATGAAATTCAATTTGAAACTTTTTTATCCAAACACAACTTTAAAAGATAATTGCTTTCCTTTGGTTTGGCAATTCATAGTCCTATGAAATATTTAAGGAAATTTTCCAGTGAACCAAATAATAATCTGGAGAAGATAAATTTGCTAGGAGATTCCAAGAAAATTGAATCATATAACTTGTAAGCTCTCAAGAACAAACTAAAATTTTCAGTCATCAAGGGAGAACAAGATATGGTTTTCAATCTTTCAAATTGCGAATGGTCAACCATATAACAGAACAGGAAGGAAATAACAGTTCTCCAAAGAAAGCCCTCAACCACCACTATATCTCAGGCAGTTCCAGGCAGAAATGCTTTTTGTGGCTCACATTTGGCCGGATATGTATCCTGGACACTTGATGATGGAGCAGATCATAGAAGAAACTCTTTTCTTTAACGTTTACAACAGTGAGCCCTATTTGTTCTTGGAGGATTGCTATCAACCATCGCTTCTTACCTTTTCCTCTTACCTTCTCTCTGTTAAGATGACACATGTCCACACCTTTTAAAGTTTCAAACTGACGCTGACTAGTTCTCTGGGACCTCTGCCCAATAAGAGCTAAAATACATCAGTGCTCCCCATTTCGTTTTCTTTTGCAAGTTGGACCCTAATTTTAATTTTCTTTTTTCTTTTTCTATATTTTTCAAATCCTAATCTTCTTCTGTCTCCCTCTTTCTCTGAATTCATTAGTTTCACTATCACATAAATCAGTCAAGCTATGAACTCATATTCCTCATAATTTTATCTAAAAGAATTTCAAATTGACAGAAAAAATTAGAGAATTTACGAAATGGATAAATCAGACCAATCCCATTTGTCGCAGAGAAAGAACAAGATTAGGGGTGAATTCTGGTGCAGATGCTGGCGTGATCCCAAAGTTTGTGTGCTCTAGTGGGGACTTCATTGCCGGAGACGGCACCAGCGAGGAGTCGATCTAAGGGAAGAAGTTTGAGGATGAAAACTTCGAGATGAAGCACACAGGAGCAAGGGCGGCGCCGATAGCGATAGCTTTGCTTCCAACTTTTTCCTTCCCTTTTTCCTTCGTCAGAGTATCAAGTCCGTCGAATCTTCCGTGCCTCCTCTGCTTCACCGCTTGGCGGCCAATCTGTGGTTTTCATGAAGAAATCTCACTATCGGTCGGTGTTGACAAGTCCTCCTATTGTGAGGACAACTCCGAGGGGAACTCCGATGGAAGATTGCTGTAAAACAAGGCGAAGGTGTTGGGGAACAATGTCCTGACTCGAGTCCATTGTGAGGACTAGAAAGGCGTCATCATGAGAAGACCGATCAAGATCGAGAAAGCTCCATCTCTGCATTGTCAAAACAGTGTTTTGCCTTTCGGTAATTTCACTGTCGACGATACCTGTGAGTTTTTGGCATGACTTGTGCAATGGAAAAGAGAGGGGTTCAATTTGCACAAGAAAATAAACTGGGACCAATAATTCAGCATTACCTCTTTATCACGTAGAAATTTGATGAGGGCCCGTCAGCAGCAGTTAATACTTTCTTGTGTGCGACACGCGTCGTTTTGATAGAGAGAAGGAAACGGGCGAATGTAAAAACGCGAAGGCCTTTATCATTGCTCTTCTTCTTGTTAGATGCGATCATCAGAAAGAGAAGAAACCACAATTTCTCCACATAATCTAGCAATACATAAAACCATGTTCTCAATTTATCAAATTGGTCTGTTGTTTGTTTTCTAGCCCCACAATTCTATGAACATTATTGCTCTGGCATTTTATAATTCTATAACTTAATGACATTGTATTTCCTGAACTAAAATAACTATAGTGAACAATAATAATCTCGTCCAAGCAGATTTGCAAGGAGATTCCAAGAAGATTGAAGCATGTCCATTAAAGGTTCTCAAGAACAAGATAGCAATACGACAAGTTCCTTTTCCAAAATGTAAATGATCAGAGTTATAGAAGTAAAAGCAAATGCTATTCATTCACCAACAACAGTTTTCTAGAGAAAGCACTCAGTCACCTACAAATCTTAGGCAGTTGCAGGCAGAAATGCCCTTCCTGGTTGGCGGTCAGCCAAAGGTCCATGACATCCAAGCAGCTGCAAGAGTAGCAACAAAATATGAACGCAAAATCATCAAACGTCCCAGAACACAACCTGGTGGAGCGAATTAGAGAAAGAAATATTTTTAGTTACTTTGCTATACTAAAACTAACCTTAGCATTGACACCATCAAGTATAATCCGACCCTCGGATTTGTACTTCACATAATCAGAACGACTGAGCTTGGTGAATCCCCTGAAATATGACATAGAAATACAAACTAGAAAGCTAAATGACCCGATTCAGCACATATAAATAGGTTTAAGGAGGAGGATCAGAAGACAAAATCCCAAAAGTATTTGGAACAGAATAAAAACAGCATACCACTTCCTGCTGACAATGATCTTTTGACGGCCAGGGAACTTGAACTTTGCGCGGCGAAGAGCCTCCTGAGCATGATGGCTGTTGCTGTCCTTGCAACGAACAGAGAGAAGGACCTGACCAATGGCAACCCTAGCACAAGTCCCCTGCGGTTAGCCAAAAGCACCCCTCATGCCAGTCTGAAGCCTATCAGCCCCTGCGCATGAAAGCATCTTATTGATTCGCAGGACATGGAAAGGGTGGACGCGGACATGCAGGTGAAAGGCGTCCTTCCCAGCAAACTTGGCCATATATTTGTTGCAAGCAATACGGCCGGCCTCAAGAGCCTCGCTAGAAACATTCTCCTCTCCCAAGACACCAAATGCACACAGAATGGGAATTCATCCACACCCTTCTTCTTCATCCCCACATCATAAATCCTAATTTTTGAGTCCGGAACACCACGGCAATACAGCGATTTGGGGTAAGGCTTGTTCTTGATCTGCCTATAACATCTTCCAGGTCCTAAACAACCATGAACAATAATCAACAAGGAGAAAAATTCAGTAACCTACCAAACACAATACTGAAGGCGAAAATTAGGTTCCCAAAATAACAGTTTGGAACGAGGAATAGAAGAAATTGTAATTATCGATAATTTGCACAGAAGATAAGCTTCAACTTCTCTGTCTAGCACTACGAACCGATTGAAACCCACAAGAGAAGAATAGACTACGAGATCATTTCTACGTTTGGTTGGAAAAAACTAGAACAGTAATCGAAAATAGAAGGGACGATCGAAGAAAGCAGAAGAAGAGGACTTGCCTCTTCCCATGGCGATGCTGCGACTGCAGCTGGCTGCCGCCGAATGGACGAGAGAAAATGATGACCGGGGAATATTGAGCATTGGACATCAAATAAAACCCTACTTAGCGGCGGGCGAGTCCGTCTTGCTGGGCCAGCTGGCTTCCATCCATCTTCACCGGCCCAACTCTTTGTTCCCGCCCAGACACAGGACGCTTCTGACAAGACGGCTCTGCCCCTATGAAAGAGAGGAGATTAAAAAAAAAAGATCTGATTATCAAGTGACCAGTCACAGTTATTTGGGGGCTAAAAGAAGAATGTTGTAGATGAACCTATCAAAGCCAGGGGTGAGTAGTGGCAAATGTCACCATTAAATTTTAGAAAAATTATGTAAATTATATATAATTTTTTAAAAAATATTTATTATGACTCTGTAGAATTTTTTGTGGTGATCCCACTCATTATAAAATACATGAAAATAGTTTTAATTGCCCCTACTAAAATAATTTTCTAACTTTACCCATTGTCACAACTATGACCTATTAAATAGTATAACTGTTAAAGTTGGTTTGACAATAGAGAACTCACACACAATAGAGCATTATTCTTTCCAATAAAAAAAAGCTTCAGGAATATGAGACTGTGAAGTTTATTAGGAAGTGCCCAGCTATTATTCAACAGAAGCTACCATAGAAATTGAAAGAATCAAGGAGTTTTACAATTCCTTGCACTATTGGTACTTTGAAATTTAATAAAGTTTTATGTGATTTAGGAGCTAATATCAATTTAATGGCTCTATCAATTTTCAATAAATTGAGTCTTGGTAAAGTTAAAGCTATCATAATTTCATTGTAGTTAGCAGACAAGTCAATAGTTTATCCTAGAGAAATCATTAAGGACATTTTAGTTAAGGTGGATAAGTTTATTTTTCCTGCTGATTTTAGGTAGGTCATTTTTAGCTACAGCTAGGACCTTAATTGATGTTCAACAAGGTAAGGTGATACTTAGGGTACACGATGAACAAGTCATTTTTAATGTATTTAAAGGCATGAAATATCCAGTTGAAAGTGATTCTTGTTTTCATATTGATGTTTTGGATCAAGAATTAAATGAGGGCTTTGACAATACCATATCTAATAATTCTTTGGAGTTATGTTTGCTTAGTGAAGAAATAGGTGCTAGTGAGCCAATTGCTTTAATTTTTAAAGAGACTGATCTTGAGTTGAAGCAACCACTAGTTAAAATGAATGTTGGATTTGTTTCATTCATGACTCACATTTATTTGATTTTGATGATAACAAAACATATTTGTTTTATGTGTTTCAAAGCTTTACATAAAGATTTATACATTGGTCTTTTATTGATAAAGTTTTGATCTTTCTAAGGAAAATTATTTCATAAGTATATTTGAAGTATTTATGTTAATTCAAGCATTGCTTGTGAAGGAAGAAATCATTTTGGAGAAAAATTTATTGAAGTTTGAAAGTTTGGAAGTAAGAAAATCCTGGAATTACGTTTTCATTTGAGTGAAATGTTTTCAACCGAGTGAAACTGAAGTCAGTTTTCGAACCCGAGAGAATTTTATTTCTGGGCAAGAAAATCATTCGAGTGAAATTTTTTCAACCGGGTGAAACTGGACTCAGTTTTCGCACCCGAGAGGATTTTATTTCTGGACAAGAAAATCATTCGAGTGAAATTTTTTCAACCGGGTGAAACTGGACTCAGTTTTCACAACCGAGAGGATTTTATTTCTGGACAAGAAAATCATTCGAATGAAAAATTTTCAACCGGGTGAAACTTGGATTCCAGACCTGCGCGCAAGTTTCCGATTCGAAAAATCTTTGAAAAATAATTATAAATTTATGCCACGTCAGATTCCACGTGTATAAAGTGCTGACAACTCATTAATTACAAATATAACCGTTGGAGGTCAAACCTTGACTTTCGTTATTAGACAGAATTTTCAACCGAGTGAAAATATTTCACCCGAGTGAAACTGGGCGACAGACGCAAAACCTGTCAAATTTGACAGCAACGGTCACCTGCTTTCTTGGAGACATTTCTGACCTTCCCAACGGTTCTTCAACGTCTCTTTGGCCCCCAAATGAGCATAAATACATGGAGAAACACCTTGGAGATAACTCTTGGCCATAAGATCAAAGATTCATCATCAAATCCAAGAGAAAAAAGCTTATCTTGAGAAATTCATTATTGTAGTTGTGCTTTCACTTGTATATCTAGCTTGAGTGCTATTGTGTGAGCTTGTGAGTTTGTAAACATTCAAAGTCTTAGAATCTCTTGAGTGTAGAGTGGTTTCTAGTGAGTCTTGAAGAAAACTAAGGAGTGGTTTCTAGTGAGCCTTGGAGAAAACTAGAGATTGGTTTGGTGTGAACCTTGAAGAAAACACCATTGTAATTTTGATCAAGAGATAGTGGAGGAAATCTCAAGTGGGCAAGCTTGAGGAGAGGACGTAGACTCCGGTTGGTGGAGTTGAACCTCGATAAATCCCGGTGCACTCTTTCCTTGTCTCTCTTTATATTTTGCTTTATACTTTCCTTATACTTGCTTACTTTGTTCTTGATTTTTGGTTAAGTAAATTTAGTTGTAAAAATTGATTTTGCTAAAGTTTTTAATACAACCAATTCACCTCCCCTCTTGGTTGCACTTGGGCCAACAATGAAGATAGAGGTTAAGCAAAAAAACAAATTGTTCCCTTTAAGTGGTGAAGGGATGTTTAGGTTAGGGGTAGTCAGAATGCCCGAAATAAGAAGAAAAGAATCAAATACTGGAATCAAAAGTGCAACTTGAATAAATTGAGCATTGAGCAGTGTTTGAAATCAAGTGTTGTGGATGATATGTTGCCTAAGGGAGTAACTTGATTTTCACAGTGGTTATGTCAAGCTAATGACAATAAACAAGCACTTGTTGTGAGGCAATCCAATTATTTATTGATTTGCTTTATTTTTTCCTATTTATTTTTTTATTTTATTTTATGTGTGTGTTTTTATTTTGAGTAGGGACAATGCACCAGTGCTTCTTGCTAGAATTTCTTGCAATTTTGGGTCATGGACGTCTTTGACAACATTTGCAGCCCATTGACTTTCATCAAAATATTGGCTCTTCAACTCCAGGGTAATATTATTTTCATTTTAATTTTAATTTTATTTTATCTCTTTATTCTTTATTCTACACATTGGGAACAAATGTCTGAATTAAGTGTGAAGGAATGGTAGCTTAGGACTTGCTTTTATTTATTTATTATTTATTTAGCTAATTTTTTCATACTTTTAACCATGTATTGGAATTCTTGAGGATGATTGTTGCTTTTTAGTTCTTCAATGCTTGACTTGAGCATTAAGTACGTAGTCTTTAAACCTTTCGCATATGTAAAACTGATTTTCAAATGTTTTTACAATTATTGATCAAGCTAGCAGATGATGGTCTTAGAATCTATTTTTGTATCAAACTTTTGTGCTTAGTGCTCTGTTTCAAAAACATACTAGATTATGAGTTTATATGCTTGGTTTGTGAGGTTTGTTTGGTTGACGGATACGTGGGTGATTGATTGAAAAAAAAAATTGGAAAATGAAAATTTTTGCTGTTATGAAATAAATATCTATTCCGCTGTTTCGCAGCATTGAAGTAGGTAGGGATCTTCTCCTAAGACAAGAGTCGATCACTGCTCAAAAAGATACTTGAAACATGAGCATGATCGAATATTACCTTAGATTGTGTTGAATTAGTAGCTTGGGTATAAACAGAGCCCCAATTGGTACACTTGCTAAAAGGCGAAACACAAGAAGAGGAGTTAAAAAAGAAAAAAGAAAAAAATCAGCAAAGAAAATACAATGAATCACTCAATATCCATGTTTTTGTGGTATGTTGGTTAGTTGCATATGAGCTCTAATCTAGTGTAGTTTCTGCTTTATACTTTGTATAAATTATTGATGTTCTTATTCAATTTTGAAGGACTGTAGGTGCTAGTTTGTAAAAAAATTATTTTCATAAACTTGTTTTGTTTTGAGTTGCATTAGATCGAAGAGGTTACACTCTTAATATTTCTTGTTGAGTTTTTGAAGGCCTTGAATTTTTAATTTTCTTTTATGGTGTCATTGCTCAAAAGTATGATTCATCTTTTGCAAATTTTTCAATTTTAGTTTGCTTGGGGACAAGCAAAGAGTTAAGTGTAGAAGAATTTGATCAGCTTAGTTTATGTGTTAATTTTGGTATCTATTTTAGATTAGTTTTGTTGCATTAAATGATTTATTACCTTTACTTGTTTAGTTTTTATTTTATTTAGGTTATGAAGCTTGCCAAAGGAGTTGAGGAGATTTTGTATAGCAAAAGGACTAAATTGTAAGAAATCATGAAGCAAAAGGTATACCTAAAATTGGAAAAAATTCTCTTGTTAGTTGACTAAAATACCCCTTTTATAATGTTATGTTATATTTTAAATCAAGGGTATTTTAGTTCTTTGGAATCCAAAGGGCTAGGGATTAAAACCCTGCACATATAAAAAGAAAATAGAGCAGCTGCAAGAGAAGGGAATGGCGAATCAGAAAGAGACAATGACGAAATTATGAGCAGGGGGAGGACGAATCAACACACACGTGGAGAGAGAAGTTGATGATCACGAGTAGAAGAAAAACAAATTGGAAGACCCTCAGCTAAGTGAAACCCAAGTCTTAGCCATCTCATAATCGTTTTCTCCCCTGTTCGTTAATTTTGTCATTAATTTAGTTTAATCTTAGTTTAATTTTAGTTAATTTTACTTCCTTAAAATCTAAATTTATTTCTTTTATTTTTCATAAACAATTGAATATCTGTTCCTTGTGGGATCAATACTTTGGTTTGTCCTAGGGATTAAAACTTACTAAACTCAAGAAACAATAATCATTTGACCTAATTGTGATATGTGACCGAAATTATGACAAGAAGTTGCCTATGGTTTTCTCTCTTGTCTCCATAAAGCTCTTTGAATAGGCAAAGTCGCTTAATACTTGCTACGACTTATGTTAAGGGAGAGACCTGCAATTACTTCTTTATATAAGACTCTAACGGGTCTACTCATTAATGATATCATGGATTCTATGGCTTACACTTGAATACACCCACACTACATATCAATAATAAAGATAAGCGCCCTCACCATATGAGCTTTCCAATTAAAAAAAAAAAATGTGTGCACATATAGTCAACAACTTTAGAAAGTTTAGAACTTAGAGGCTAGCTAGAGCCCTACAATTCATAAAATTTGAAAATTTTACATGGATAAAACAAATAGTTCAGGAGCAACCAAATTGCTCAGCTCTTAGTTGATATTTTCTTTTTCTCCTATAAACAAGGTTAACAAACAAAAAAGCTCTCATCAAGATTTTTTTAATAATAAGGTCATTTCCCTTGAATAAGGTCTGACCAGACTTGCCTTTAAAATAGTTGAAACCTAAAATAACTATCAGCAACTAGGGGCCCTTATACCAAAAAATACCCTCTCCGTCTCAAATTCTTTGTTATATTTTAGTTTTTAACTGAGTTTGACTAAAATTTATGTACATTATAATTTGATAAAAAAATTTTAAAGAATTATATTTAAAAACTTCAACTCTTTTAATTTGTAAATATATTTTTTGAAAAATTCAGTAAAAATAATATAAATATATTTAAGTTAGAAAAATTAAAATGGAGCAAAGAATGGTATATGAAGGGATGACTTGTTAAGAAAGTTTCAAAAGTTCAAAACTTAATACTAGACATTAGCTCAAAAAGGTTGCATAAGGCACCGACATGGCGGCATCGATTCGCCATTCATGTTAGCCATCCTTCTTTTATTATTACAAACATATTATATTTTTATTTTTTTAGAATTAATGCAATTATTAATATTAATTTGTTTCGAGCTGCAGCCAGTTCTTCTTTCTTTAGCCAAGGAAGATGTTCAAAACTAGAAAATTAAAAAACTACATAATAGTTTATCAGTTTATATATGTGATATTATCATCTAGTCCTAAAACTTTGAAATCAATTTTTTTTGCTGCTCTTTCCCAAGAAGTGAAGTGCTAGAAATGGCATAAAATCTTGGCTTTTGTGTGTTGCGCTCCTTGAATTTTTCATGAGTTATAGTCACAAGTCAAATTTTTGTTAAAAGTTTGGTGCAAGATCAAATGGTTCAGCCTTGAAAAATGAGATGAAAAGATTGGAATAAAAGGTTAATTCACTGAAAAAGATCTATGAAAGCTGGCTAGTATTTTTCTTTCCACAATTATAGGGCTAGCTTCATTCGTTTTGGGTTTTGGTTCCAGGTATAAGCTTTTTTGGACTAAGTTTCTATGAATGGGTTTTGGCTTAATGCTTTTTTAGTTCCTGGGATTTCTTAATTTTGTATGTTTGGGCTACTCTATTGCTTGAGGTGTTTGGGTTTTAGGGTTTTATTTCTTGGCCTATTTTAGGTTTATTGTTGGCGCTCTGCAAGGTGTCGGACTTTAATTGGGATATTCGGGTTTTGGGATGTTTTTGGTCACCATCTTTCTAAATAAGATGGTGCTTGTATTTCTTCTTTCTTCTTTTGCTTTTATTAAATTCTTTCATTGTCGATAAAAAATGTCCTCAGCATAAACATTTTCTATTCTCTATCTTCAGTGTAAAAGTGTGAGTTGCATTATAGTTTCGAGACTAATAATATTCTTTGTGCATACAAATTACTTAAATAAAGGAGTTTTTATAAAGTAACTAAATAGTATGCTTCTCTCGTCAAATGTTTGGGAATGTCGATCAAAGATAAAGTTGTCTCTTGTGCTATAAATGTGTGTGCTATGGAGGGGACCAATCATCTTCATGGTATCATTTTTTTTTTAGCTTTTAAGCTAGCTTTAGCTATGTGCCTATATGCTTCATCCAGCAGTACGGAAATATATGTTTCGTCAGATTTAATTATACAATAATCTCATCCTAGCTTTAGTTTCTGTCCGACTTTCTTACAGCAGCTTCTGTTTCTTTGTGTTTCATGCTTCTAACTCCACATCATCCCACTTTGAGATTATATGGCAGCAAAACACCAGCCTAAATTTTACTGTTAAAAATTTAAGAAGGGTTGGGACACAAGATGGATTGGATAGTTATAATAAAAAGTTTCTAATTCATAAGCTATAGGAAGCTGTTGTGGCAGCAGTAACAACAACAACAATACAAGTATGAAGAGAAAGTTCGAAATACTAGAATTAATAAATAAACCAAGTGGGTACTTAAACAATCTGGGCTAACCCTTTACAAAGCAAATATTTTCTATTAGCTCACAAGATATCTTTTATTACAAACCAAAGGTTAAGGCTTTATATAGCCTTCCAATGGAACTAATATATAGAGGTAAGTCTTCCAAGTAAGGTTTAGATAGCTCAAGCCTCATAAAGGAGCTGGATATGCTTAGCTTATTCATTACATATTATAGCTTAAGTAATCATGCATATTAATTATTAGGACCGACCCATGCCTCACATCACCTCCCTTCACCCCGCTGCGAATACCCCTGTGTGGACATCCATTTTCAGCTTTTCCACCTTGCTCCACCCTTTACCTCCCTGCAAAATTCAAGTGATTAAAGGATTAACAATTCAAGCTACTATATTGCCATCGATCGTTGGGTTCCATCTTCTCCAAACAATGGAATCTAATGATTTTAATGATAACTAAATCTACTTTAGATCTCTTGATTTTTTTTTGAATGAATAATAAAATGATACAATGCATGAAGAGAGTTTAAAATGCTAGAATGAATAAAACCAGGATAGTACTTAAAAGTAGCCTAAGGGGATGACGAACTTAGTCTGACTTTTGAGTTCGCTTTGTGCGAAGGGCAAGATTCTTGCTGCTCCACGTGGGCATCAACCCTTCCTCTAAGTTGATCAGTTTAGTTATTTTTTTAATTTTCAAAGTATTTTCCTTCCTTGGCTAATCATTAGGGGACTACATATTTGTAGTAGTTGTCTTATATTGTGCTTAAGTAGTACATCGTCCCAAAACGCTGCCCATGTTAAAGCCCAGAAGAATGTGTTTGGATGCCCTAGGGCCATCAAATATTACCCTACTTAATTATAGAATCAAGAAAAAAATTACAGGATCTTTTGTTTTCGTACCTTTTTCTCCTTTTGCTTTCATAATAGCCATCCTCCCCGCAGTTTATGAGTCATATAATATTAAATCTAGTGCACGTAAGGCATCTGGCTTTGTTAAATTAACTGTTATAGGCTGCTCAGGTTTGCTATCTGTAATTCCAACTGGCCAGATGATGTTGTTGTCGCGGTCCTTTTTCAGCCTTTCCGCGTTGCTCCACCTTTCACCTTCCTGTAAATTAAAATCATTAAACGATCAACATTTTAAGCTCACTCTATTAGCATTGTTGGATTTCATCTTCAATTCCAAACAATAAAATCTAATGATTTTAATGAATAAGTGACATATATATTTGAACTCTCATGATCTCTTTTCAGTGAATAAGATAATTGAAATGTTTTAGCAAGAATTTCATGGAGTGGGATTAATGATATATAATTTTCTAACCATGAAAGAAACAAGGCATGCAGCCATGATGTCTACAAAAGAAACAAGAGAGATAGAGAGAGAGCGAGAATTTGCAAGGTAAAATTAATCATGCCAAAAGAGTCAGTCATGTAAAGATAATTTAGTGGAGATTATTCTGTACTAATTTTTAATTTAGTAATAAAATTATTTAGCGAAAAGGGGTATATATACATACCTGTTCATTTCCAGAGAAGAGTTTACGTATATGTGGATCATCAACAGTGGAGTACAGGTTTTCCAAAGTGAGCCAAGCGTCCCTAGCCGATGTTGCTTCACTAATTTTTGAATATATGGGATCGAGCACGCCATTTTGGATTACAAACAATGCCTGATCATCTTTTTTCTCTTCGTTGTAAAATTCTTCTAGTGGGACGTCGTCTTTGATTCCCTGTTCCACAACCTCCCATAAGCCCTGCGACCTGAAATACGTCATCATCTTGTTCCTCCAGGGTTTATAGTTGTCGCCAGAGAATATAGGCATTGCAACTGCTGCATTCATCGGCTGCGCATAATCCACCACACTCCGTCTTTTTTCTACACTCTGGCAAATTAAAAGGAAACACAATTAAGTAAGGTAATCACCTACTTCTTTAATTTTAGAATTTTAATTAATGCTCTGCCCCAAAATGGTGAGATGAAGGACACGTACGTACCTCTGTTATGGCGCATACACCGTGCGGGTATTTTGTAGCGTAGAAACTAGTCTGCATCTTGGTGCAGTTTCTGACCTCTAAATGGTCCAAAGCAGGAAACGTGAAATGAAGGCCCTCCGGGGCAAACCAAACCATGTTTGTTAGATCTTTTAGGATTAAGTTTTGCAGCAGAGGAAGCTGAACCACCTTGGAGTTGAAGGTCTCTTTACTGTCCCTGTCCGGACCAAATATTTGTGTTAGAGATCTCATCGTAAGCAACCCCCACTCCACTTGTAATCTCTTGAGTTTCGGCAACTGATCAGCAAGCCTTGCCGGAAACACATTGCTCAATAATGGGCATTCGCAGATGTAAATATCGGTGAGGTTAGGAAACCATATTGGACTGTGCTGCTGTCCATGAGCTTCAGTCATAGTCTCATCTTCTGCAACTATTTGTCCCAGCCCAAGACAAGACTTTATCGTGAGAGACTTCAAGTGGGGCATGTTATGGACACTCAAAGGCGTAAACACGTACTCAAGATTCAAACATCCGTCTAGCGACAAGTGAGTAAGATTTTGCAAGCCATTGATGGTGGAGTCTTTCCATAGAACCCGCATATCTGGCCACTCTAACTTCAGTTCCTTCAGATTCGACAAAAAGTATGTTCCACGGCTGTCAAATGCCCTTCTGTCAGGGATGATAAAATGTTGCCCACTTGTCGACTCTTTACTCATTTTTGTGTAGGCTTTGTCCAAATCAATTTCCGGGACTTCAGAGCTTTCACTTATTAGGTGCAGTTTCTGAATATAACATAAATGAAAAATTATTAGTTATACTTAGGGCATTGTTGAATTCGACCATTAATTTTGCTGTTTTAAACCCTTGCAACATGTTTTTGTTTCAGTGGGTCTTGAAATTCTAATAAAACATGCAAGGTGCGAAAATATATAAATATATACATGGAAAATCCATCTTGAAAAAAACATATACGGAGTACTACTTTTTTCATATTACTTCTAGAGAATGTGTACCTTTATGTTAGATAGCAGTAAAATTGACAATTTAAATTGTTAACTCTCTGTCAAGATATTATTAGATAATTTTAAATTACTAAAAGATAGATCCTATCTAATTGAAATTAGAATTTAAAATGTTAATGTTTGACATTGTAAAAGAATATTTATATTCATGGGCGACCTATCAATTTATGAAGCAATTGGGCCAAACTGATATCAATGAAACCTAAGAGAGATTTTTGCTACTAGCCCTTAAAATATTGTCTTTAAGCCTAATTATTACTATCATAATTTTTTATTTTCCATGTATTTTCATCCGTGTACCGAAGTATTCTTGGCCCGCCTCGTAATATGAAGCTTTGCCACTTGAAGCGAGTAGGCGAAGACAGCCTTGACCCATTTGAGAACTATATATTGTTATCCTAATTTTTTTTCTTGTAGATTTTAATTGAAATATTTGTATAATGAAAGATAAATATACTTAACAATCAAAACAAAGTAATTCCTTACAAAGAGCTGCAAACTTGAACATTATAATAAATTTTAGAGACAATTTAAGGAAGTTATAATATGGTTTATATGAAATATTCCTTTAAATTTGGGGGGAGAATTGATGAAAGTTGAGAGCTTTTCTTGGTGGGTTGGCCTGTTGTGTTTGGTTGAAGAAGATGGTGGCTCAGTGGAGGGGTTTTATAGTGGAGGGGTGAGTTTTTGGGCGGAAGATTTGAAATAAGTTTTGGGGAAGAGAAGCTTGCAGGGGAATTTTTGGAGAGAGCCTAATTTGGGTAGTTGGGGAATTTTGAATTTTGAAGAGAAGCTTGCTGGGGAATGGATTGCTATGGGTGATTTTTGGAAGCGGGAAATGGGAATGGATTTGGAGGCAAAAGTTTAGCCCAATTAATTTACTCCATGTGGCAACGTCGGGTTTTCGGGAGTCGCCACCAATCGGTTTACTTAGGTCGATTGGTCACCTTAAAATTGGTCTGCGAGAGTTCGGGAATCGGGAGTACGGTTACGCTAAAACAATATTGTTATAGCGCCCAAAATTGGCACCTTAGTTGATTTTAATTTTGTTTTACTTTGCTTTTTAAAAATTTTCAGTTAATTTAGATATTTTAACTGAATTAGTCAAAAATGTGGATTTTGGTAATTAATTCGGGTAAAATTTTATACTTCCGAACCATGGACTCTGCCGAGTCATTTGGACACGGAAGATTTTGATTCCGAACCATGGACTCTGCCGAGTCATTTGGACACGGAATTTTGGTGAAATTTTAAACAATTTTATCCATATTGTAAAAATATGGATTTTTATCTTTTTATTTAATTTATTTATTTATTTTTTTAAAAAAAAGTTTAATATTTTCCAAACCGTAGATCCTGCCGGATCATCCGGATATAGAAATTGATTTAATTTATCGTAATTATTTAATTCTTATTATCATGAAATTAATTTTTAAATGATAATTTTGTTCATGAATGATTTTTAATACAAATTAAAAATTTATCTTTTTTTTTTAACTTTCTTTCTTTTTCTTTTTTATTTATTTATTTTTACTTTCTTTTTTTTTTAATTTTCTTTCTTTTATCTTTCTTTATCTTTATCTTATCTTTCTTTTTTTTTTTTTCTTTTTTTTTTCTTTTATCTTTCTTTATCTTTTCTTTTATTTTTCTTATCTTTTCTTTTATTTCTTTCTTTTTTTATCTTTTATTTCTTTCTTTTATTTTTATCTTATCTTTCTTTTATTTTTCTTGTCTTTTCTTTCTTTTTTTTTTTGTTTACTTTTTTTGTTTTCTTGTTTAATGAAAGATATTTATTATTTTAAAGGATTACTCAATTTATAAAATAATTAAAAAAAATAATAATAATTAATTTTTATTTAATAAGAAGTTAATTTAAAAGAATTAAAGAGTTTAAAAATAAAAATTTTGATCATGGTACGGGGCGTTGTTACTCAGCCAGACCCTCTTCACCAGGTGAAGCAGCTCAAAAGCGGGCACGAGACAGTTTCCAGCCAATATACCATGAACTAAAATTTTTTTATTTTTTTATTATTATTTTTTTTATTTTTTTATTATTTTTTTTTATAAAAGATTAACCAAAAGTAATTGTTTTATTAAGAGAATCAAAAATTTATATGTATATTTTAAACAAAAGAAGAAAATTTTTGATATTTATTTAATTTATTTTGGAATAAAAGATTATTTAACCGAAAACTTATATGTATTTTAAAACAAAAGTCTTGATATTTTTATTTTTTTATATTCTTCTTTGTTTGATGAAAGATTTTTTTTTTAATTTTAATTTATATTTCTGAAAATATATCTAATCAATAAGTCAAAAATATTTAAGAGAAAATTCAATTATTTTTGTTTTATTTTGTATTATTTTGAAATTATTTGATTAAGATTTTTATAAAGGAAACAAAAAGTTATATCTTTTAATAAGCAAAATATTACTTGAATAAAATATTAACCCAAAATTTTTATTCCTTTCCTTCTTTTTATTAATAAAAAAAAACTAAAAAAAATTATATTTTAAAAGAAATAAATAAAATATTATTGAAAAATATTAACTCAAAATTTACTCTTTTTATTCTTTTTATTAATAAAGAAAACTAAAAAAAAGTTATATTTTAAAAGAAATAAATAAAATATTACTGAAAAATATTAACCCAAAATTTTACGCTTTTTATTCTTTTTATTAATAAATAAAACTAAAAAAATTATATATTAATAGATAATTAATATATTAGTCTAAAGTTTTTTTTTATTTTTTATAAAGAAAAAAGTTATTTATATATTTTATTTAAAAATATTTCCGAGCCATGGATCCTGGCGGATCATTTGGTCATGGAGTTTTAATTTTTATTTATTTCATTAATTATTAATTTTAAAGATGTATTAAAATAATGATTTTATGTTTATTTATTTATTTATTTTATTTTTGAATTATTTCATTATGTTTGTTTATTAAAAGGAATAAAAACTTTGTTTCAAAATAAAAAAAAAGTAATTTTTATTAGCCTTTAGAAAATTATTCACATAAAATTCCTTTTTTTATCTTTTAATCATAAAAAATTCAATTAACAAAGTGGGGCTTTTTGGCCATCCACTTTAATAACACAATAATAATAAAAGTTAGCACAATTAATATAGTTAGATTAGTTGGATTAGTTAGTTAATAACAATAAAAAAGGTTAGTAAAAGTTAGATTAAATTAATTAACAACAATAATAAAAATTAGCCAAGTTTAATTAAATTAATTGTTAACAACAATAATAAAAGTTAGCCAAGTTTAATTAAGTTAATTAATTAACAACAATAATAAAAGAGTTAGCCAAGTTAATTAAGTTAATTAACCAAGTTAATTAAATTAATTAATTAACAACAATAAAAAAGTTAGTAAGTTAGTTGTTAGTTGTTAGTTGTTAATAACAACAATAAAAGAAGGGTTAGTAATAAACAAATAATAAACAAACAAGTAAAAATTAAAAAGGTTAGTAATTAATTCTGCAAGAACAAAATAAAAGGTTAGTGACTAAAGTGAAAGAAATTGAAAAGATGAAGAATTAAATGAGAGTTGTACCCTTCAAATTAAAATTTGAATTTCTGGAAACAGGAAAACGACGCGCGCGAGGGGCAGGGGGTTGGGCTGGCGGCGCTGGCGCGGCGGCACGGGTGCGGGGTGGCGAGGCGGAGGGGGGTACGGCGGCGCGGGACGGCCGGAGCGACGGCAGCGTGACGGTGGAGGCGGTGGACGGCGCGAGGCGAGGAGAAAGGAGGAGGAAAAAAGAAAAAGGACGGCGGCGGAGGGACGACGGCGGCGCGGGACGGCCGGGGCGACGGCAGGGAAGTGACGGCGACGGCGGGGCGTGGGCTGGCGGTGGCGGGACGGCGACGGAGGAAAGAAGCAGAAGAGAGAGAGAGAGAACGCACGAGAGGAGAGAGAGAGAGAGCAAACGGGAACAGGGGCTAAAACGAAGAGAAAGAGATGTTCTTAGGCTTCTGGGAAGAGAGAAAGAGGTTAGGGACTGTGGCTGTAATTTTTTTCCTTTTTTAAAACGGAGCTCTAGATTTTTTTCTATTTTTTTTTCTGTGTTTAGCACTGAATTTGGGGGGGTATTTATAGAAGGAGCTTAGCTGAACTGTGGACGGATAAATTAATAAAAAATATCAAGCTTATCTTTTAAATTGGTAAAATGACAGTTTCAGTCCTTTACGTTACTCCAGCTCTGGATAAGCTCAGAAGCTTCTGATTTTGACAATTTTAACGTTTTCTGTCAATTTGGGCCAGAAACGTCCGTTTAGGCCCAAAATTGACGCGAAAAATTACCCAAAGCTCCTGAAACTTTCAGAATTTGTCAATTTTGTCCGAAACTTCTCAATTTTGTCATTTTTACCTCAAACTTTTAATTTTTTTGTCATTTTTTCCTGAAATTTTATTTTTATTTCAAACACATACATATTCACACATATATTATTTTAAATCAAATCTTCTCAAAATAAAAATATATTTTAAACTAATTAACATAATTAAAATTTTTTAGCAATAATAATAATAATAATGATAATTTTTTTAATTAGTTAGTTTTTTTTTTTTTTTTTTAAAAATTTTTTAAAAAAAAAAAACCCGGACGAAATTGGGTGTCAACACTCCATTAAGAATTTGTGTTATTCAGTTCAATACTCCTATGTGTTAAAAAAAAGAATCTTTATCTGAAGGATTTGGCGGAGGGGGGTGAATTAAGGGTATCTGAAGAATCCCAAATTCCCAAGATTAGCTGATTAGGTGATGCAAGATGAAGAGTTAAAAGAATTATTAGTAATATTATTACGAGTAACAGAAATAGGAGTAGGTTTTGGAGGGTTTTGCGCTTTTGGGGGGAGTGGCAAAACAAAAAGACTATGAATGATTTTGAAGCCAAAGTGAGGGTTGAGGGTTATTCAGTGCAAAACAACTGAATGTTATTCAGTGCAATACTCGTATGTGTTAACTATATAATATGGTTAGACATTAACATTTCACATGCTTTACAGCAAACCCTCAATGTTCAAGTTTTTCAGATATAATACTCACAATTTGGACATTGTAAGACAGGATTAAGAATAAGTGATTTAAAAACTTAGGAGGCTACTGCACTAAGTATATAAATCCTATGACCGAAACTGACACTTTTCCATGGTGTTCTGTTTGCTACATGGGCATATTTAATGGCGGGTTGCATATTTCCTACGCCCACGAAAAGTCGGTGGCAAATTTGTATTCCAAAAAATAAATTTAAATTTTTGCATTCTATTTTGTTTTATGAATAGTGCACTCAATGCACCGTTATGCGACCAATCATAATTAAATATTAGTGGGAAAAAATACATGCGATGCATGTGTAGACTAGTAATTTTTTTTTAAGAAAACATATATATAAATAAAAAATTATATTTAGATAATATTTTTAGGAATGAGTCATTTGGAGTTTTGGATAGTTGAGATAATTGATTGTTGTTTGGAAACAGTTTGATTGATTTTGTAATGTTATGAATGGTAAGGCCTTTTGACTTTATTGACGGATGAAATAGAGAAGTGCAAGGTAAAGTTGTTAAGATCGGGATCCTACTCAGGATCGTTTACTTAGGATCATTTTTTACAGTGCAATATCAGGATTGTAATATCGAATTGTAGATCGTAAGATCCTACAAAAAACTTAAAATTTCTTGTCTAAATAATACAGTTTATGTAAAAGACCAATTATATTAAAAACTCAAGTAAAATTTTAGTGTCATAGTAATGGTAAAACATAATTATTAATACAATACAAGTAAAATTCAAACTTTAATAGAGTATACATCAACATAATTAATAAAATAATTAACACAAGTCTGAAAAAATTCAGAAACAAACACATTATGGACAAATAGAAAAGAGTAAAATATCCATAATTTAAATATTCAATAATTGACTTTTAATAAATTTAAAATGTATAATGATTTTTTTACAGTATGGAATAATTAAAAGTTAGTAGTTTTTTTCTTCTTGATGAAATAAATTTAACTTACAGAAAGGAAAAACTGGTAATTTAAATATCCATTAACTGTAAATATATATATTACAGTAAGACAGTTGCCGAATAATTTAAATTATGCTTTAAAAAATTTTTATTAGACAGCTACATTGAGTTAACAAATTTGATCCAGTTGTGGATCAAAATGAAATGTTTTTAATGAATTTAAAACCAAAATAGGATGTTTTTAATAGGTTTAGGATATAAATAGAACATTTAATAAATTAGAGATGAAAATGGAATAAAAATCAAATATTAGGGACCATCCATGCAATTTACCCCTAACAAAAATCAATAATCGGGTAGGATCGATAAGATCCTTTGATCCTATGATCCTACGATCCTAGTCGTGATCCTATCACGATCCTACCATGTCTTTGATCCTACAACATTTTAAAAAGGTTTTCTATGTTAAGATCGTAAGATCCTACGATCAGGATCGTAATTTTAACAACCTTGATGCAAGGCTTTGGATGGCTTGGTTTTGCTTTGAGTCCATATTTTTATTTAAATAAACAATTAATTTGCATGCATATGATGATTTTAAAGTTGAATAATTAATTAAAGAAAACTAAGAAATTAAGCATAAGAAAAGTACGTACCTTTAGCCGAGGAACCATGCCATTGTTCAAAGTGAGTGTAAAAGGCACCAAGTTGCGACAATATTCCACTTGCAGCTCTTCCAATAATGGTGCGACAATGAAGTCCTTTCCTTGGCTAAAGGTTTTCAAGTTCCTCAAAAATTCAAGTACTAAGCACCGCAATTGTGGAAGCTCAAGGTGACAGCAACCATCCGGCTCATTTTCCCCATCCACTTCATTTTTACTTGAAAGAAAGACGTGTTTTAGGCTCAAACAGGAACTTACTTGGAGATCTCTCAACTGCGGAAACCCTTCTATCACATAGCTTGGAAACACATACCACAATTCATTGACATGAGATATCTTCACAGTCATTAATTTTGGAAGGCATACTGGACCATCATCATCAGAACATTGCTCCAACACTGCTTCCAATTTGTCACACCTATTGACTTCAAGGATTTCGAGTTGTCTTAAACTCTGAGTAATTAACTTTGAGAATATATAACCTGTAAGACTATTGCAATCTCTCAATTGAAAATTCTTAAGGTTTCCTAGGTTGATCATTTGTCCCCTGCCTTTCCACAAGCTCTTTAACTTGGCCAAACCTACCAACTCTAAATTTGTTAATTTTAAAAATTGGCATACCTCCACAAGACCATGACCAATGCCTTCTTCATCAATGAGGTACTCTAAATCCTTACAACCATGAAGTTGCAAGTCTTGCAGGCCACTTAAACCTCCTTTATCCAAACTTGGAACAATGTTGTGGCAGTCCTTTATATCACTAAGATGAAGGTATTCCACATCCTTGAAAAGCTCCACAAAAGGGCTCATTGGCAATACCCTGATCTTTAAGGCTTTAGATAAGGAGATTGGCTTAAAACGGACAAATTGATTTATTTCTTCTTGTTCTTCTTCTTCTTGTTCTTCTTGTTCTTCTTCTTCTTCTTCTTCTTCTTCTTCTTCTTCTTCTTCTTCTTCTTCTCTATCCACTTTTTCTTCTTTTATATTGATCATTTCCAACCAATAACTTGTAAATTTTGGTACCACAAATTGCTGTAAACAAAATGCGGAGTTCACTTTTGGTGATAGTACAGTCAAGCTCAAGCCTGAATTATGCTCTTGCAAGCGCCGTAAGAAGCCTGATCTACTCCACACTTGCAAACTAACATCAGTAATGTAAAGCTCCTCTAGTTTAGACAATTTCAAAATCCACTCTCGAGGCTGCTCATGAAACTCAACACAGTAAGAAAAATCCAACATTTTTAAATTGTATAACTCCCCTAATCCTTCTGGCAGCTTATCCTCGAATGTGCATCCAAGGAAGCCAAGAATCTCAAGTTTATTTAACTCCACCAAGGATGAAACACATTTTACTTTATACCCTTTTACCTGTAGAGTTTGAAGACCTTTAAGGTTTTTAATCCCTTCTAGTAATAATGTTGGTGGGTTTTCAGCCCAGTCCCCTGATGTAAAGCAACTGGCTTGTAGGCATAAAACCTTGAGCTTAACCATGTAAGAAAAACTACCAAATCTTCTATCTTCATAAAAGTTGGCTCTGTCAACATCCTCAATAATTGTCAGAGTCAGGAGGTTTGTAAATTTCAAGTTGAAGAACTCATAACCTGTGAAGACTTTACTCGTTTGCAAAAAAATTGTTGTGCTAGAAGCAAAAAAATTGGCCTCTTCATCTCTTTGTAGCCAATATCTGAAAAACATTTGTAATGTTTTGAAATCCATCAATGTAGAATATTCTACCCAAAGAGCAGCCATGCGAAATGGGTCACACATTCTGACACAACACTCTTTGTCTTCAACTATCAAACTGGATCGAAGGGATGATATTATAGAATGAGCTTCCTTCCTAGTGCTTTCAATGGATTTGTAATCATTGAAAAGCCCTTGCCCAATGCCATACCTTGTTAACTCTTCAACTGTAGGAGCATACTTTCTTGGGAAATGGGAACATAACAGAAAAAAAGATTGCATCTTCTTGTCATTGAGATAATTGTAATTAAGCTTAAGGGATTTAGCAGTTTTTTCCTCTGCCACATCGGAATTGCCATAGTGACAAGTTGTGAATGGAAGACTTCCCAATTTGAAAACTGCATCAGGCAAATTTTCCTGTACAGGCAATTTCCTATTTTTTTCTCCAAGATGAACTGTTTTCTGACAACCAAAGTCCCGGCAGACATGTTGAAGACGGGTGGTGAGAAGAACTTTAGAGCCTTTATGATCTTCACCAAGAGGAATTCCAATAGCTTTCAAATCAAAAACTTCCCATACATCATCAAGGATAATCAGTATCTTCTCCACCTTCTTCATTATTCCACCAATTAATTCACTTGCTCTGCTACTATCTTCGCCTACCTCCCTAGCATTCCATTTTGAATCCAACGCTTTTACAATATCAGTTTGGATCACTCCCTTGTCTGGCTTGAATCCTTCTGACGACCTGCCAGAAACCTTAATGACTTCATCAAACATACCTGATTCTTTAGCTTTCATGCCCATTAGTATGGCCAAAGGTGTCTTGCCCACACCACCCATTCCCACAAGTCTGATCAAATTCAGATCTTTGTCCTGAAATGCCTTCATTATCTCAACAGCAGCTTGCCTCGCAAACTTTGACAAAATGTAACACTCCCCTGGCAAAGACAGTGATGATGATGATAATGATGATTCTGTATCATCTTTCCGCTCAACTGTGTAGCCAACAGTGCCGACTACAGATTCAGCTTCCAACTTGTTGGCGTCCTCCAACTTTCTTTGGATTGCCATAGTCACCTTAGTGGACTTATCGCTTAAACCACGTGACTGCTTCCAAATCAGGAACTGTTTGGCATCATTTATTTCAATTTTCAGAATCTCTGCATGGAGTAAAAGATCTTTTGCCCCAGCTAGCCATGTAACTTTTGTCTGGTGCATGTCCTTGCTTCCCTTTCTAGCAATCATGTCAATTTTTGATCGAAGCTGTGCCTGTGCCGAGGTTAGCTTTTCCAAGTCCCTAGAGATTTTCCATGAAGAGAACACATGACAGATATTATGCTTCTTAATTGAAGTCCCATATGTTGCTGGATCCATTTCACCACTCTGGGAATTTAGGACATAAATCAGAAAAAAAAAAGGACTAGTCAAGGTTTATGCTGATTCAGATGCTTTTTTAACAGATCTCTAGTAGCACCTTGAAGCCATTATTTCTTTCAACTTTAAGCTGCATTTTCCATGCATAACTTAAAAAAAATGGTCACAAAACAATTTTAGTTTTTCTTCTTTCTTATTAAGAATTAATCTCTTGTATTATTATAAAGAGGAATAAAAGGAAATTTTTGTAATTGTATAATTTATTAGAATGTAATTGAATGCCATGCCAAATTTATCTTCATAAATGAACAAATTGCTCTCAGATTTGGAATATAATGGCTAAAATATCCTATCAATGTTTTTCGCAATTTTTTTTGTTGTAAAACCTACTAATTTATGTTTTAACAAAGAATAAACAACAGATTAATTAGGGGTGAAGTAGGGCATTCATTACCATATCAAATAAGTTTAAATATTTCATATGTTGACCATATAAATTTAAAACGATATAAAGCAAGAAATTAAACTTCCATAGCAAATATTTTTATTTAATTGCCCCTATTATTTGTTAATGTATATTAGAAATTAGTATTTTTCTTTTTAATTTAGTTCTATATATATTAATACATCTCAGCCTCATAAAATCCTACACCAAGGTAAGTTATCTATTTCATTTTCTTTTGTATAACTCAGATTCTCCATTTTTTTGTTGGAGCTTTTTTTATATAATTTGTGAGTTTTTTTGTTACAAATCGTGTAATTTGTGCTGTTACTTTAAGGGCTTACATGATTGTGTTTTTATCATTCGTGACTAAGGATGTTCTAATTCTTTACTAATATATGGTCATTTCTATGTTCTTTTATAGGCTTTTAATATTTAAGTTTATATACAAGGTTTAATATTCAATCAACTTCATCTGCTCAGCTTAAATTTTGATCAACAATGTAATATTTGATTCTATGTTACCTAACAGCATGTTCTTTATTTCTTTATTTGTAGGAAATGGTTGTTTTGGTCAGTCAGTTACAATGTGAGTGGAAATAATCTATTATATCTGTTATATTATTATGAATCGGAAGCAAATGGGATTTTTGTAATTCTGCCATTATTAGAGTCTATTTGACTATCATGTTAAATTTGACTTCATAAATGGCAAATTTACCTTTGGATTTGTAATGTAATTCCAATAATGTCCTATGAATGTTCTTCCTAATTTTGACCCAAATTTGACTTTTAATCCAATTTTGATGTTTTAAGCTTTTTTTTTTAATTTTAATCTAAATTAAGGAACGATTATAAGGCCAAAAAATTAACTATCGATTCAAGGATTAATTTTGGTCAAATTATTGTAGATATAGAACAGTGTTTTGTCATGCCGTTTACATAAATGTTACATTTAAGGTGTTGGTGATTTGCTGTCTTATTAGGCATCTCATTTTTTTAATTATTTTAAAACTATATCAGTTCTATTCTTACGTAAAATAAAAAATAATATATAATGAGATCTTAACTCCATTTTACAATTGTAAAAATGTGAATTCTTTTATTCAATCTCTTTGATTTTGTGGAACATGGAGTTTAAGAGCCAATCCAGGATCGCACGACAGTAATTGGCCGAGGACGCAAGGAGGCCACAATGGGCCTCATACCTTCAGAAAATAGCGGGCTAGTGTCAATGTATTTTATTGTTAATGATTTTGATTTGGGTTTGGGCCTGGAGAAGAGCAAAGGGGGATTCGAGTTGATTAAAAAATCCAATGGGTCTGATGTTGTCCAAGGTTGACTAAAATTTGAAGGTTTAAATGTTTCTCACGAGCAAGAGTGTAGAGAAGAGTGGGTCTTATCTCTTTAGTATGGGGACTAGCAAAATTAATTTAGATTTAGTTGTGGGCGAAACAAATATTATTAATGAATCTTACTTAATTTTCCCTATGGTGACTTCAATTTTAAAGGTAGTGGATAAGTCAAGAGATTACGATTAAGGGATTGAGTGACCTTAAAATTGCTCAGATTTGAACTATACCGAGTTCACAAATTGTGTTAAGGAAAGTTATGGAAGAAATAGCAAGTTCTCTTGTAAAGTGATAGATGCTACAGAAGGTGCATCAGGGAAAAAGGTAAAAAAGGACATTACAATTATGACGAGTTTTTCTTTAACGAAGAAACAGGTCAATAGAGTTAGTAAATTGTTATAAGTCTCATTTAATATGTGTGAAACATTGGCTCTTGAAATGTATGAGGATTTGAAGACTATTAAGAGTGAGGAAAATAGGCATGAAAAGATTGGATCTCACAGAAAAGGTTTGATGTTAATAAATGAATTAAGAAGATTAGAATGAAGAATCAAGATCTAGTGGTGTTTAATGATTTGTTTGGTGAAGAAGTGGGGGTTCAAGAGGTGGAGTGAAGGGATTTTGAGAAGTTGTAATTTCGACTCATATTTGTTATAGCTTTTGGTTGAAACTTCTTATATCCTCTTTTGTTTAGTTAATAAATTTCCTTGCAAGAGAGAGAAACTCTGCCTTTTCTCGAAGTTTTAAACTTAAAATCTCTGAGTCTTTTCGTTTCTCAACCTCTGATGGCCAATTCTGACTTGGATTCCATTCATAAAAGTGGTGGCTAGTACAATAGGGATTGGGAGAAGGGTTATCATTCCGATGGAAAAGAAAAATTTTTGTCTTTCATTTGAATCTAAAAAATATGGGTGCATGTTGCGATTTTTTGAATTTAAGAAATGATTCAATTTCGACAGTGGTATTGGGGAAGGATAAAATTCATTGATGCGTGGGTATGTGGAGTGAATTCTGCTATGTGAAAGGATAAACTCCTTGGAGGCAGTGATGTGTTTCAAGGGACTAAGTAATTAAATTGATGTTGGATAGAAATTCGGTGGGGCAGTTTTTACTATTTTCAGGGGGTGTAGGTGCAAGAAGCAAAAAAATCTTTATTTTGAAAGAGAAGGAGGCACATTAGTACTGCTATTTCGACACTGGGTACCGGATACTATTGGTGGTGAAAAGGAGAAGAACGCTGGAGCTGCATCTGCTGGATCTTGTTGTGGTGTCACAAAGATGTCTGATGATCGGTACTTATCATCGTCACATTTAATTTGCCCATACTACAAATCAGAATTAAGATGTACGATGGAAGTCTTCATATGAGCAGAAAATTCATGCAGGTCATCGGTAATGGAGTTAGGGTGTTTGAAAGAATTGATAAAGGCGTGGGTTCAAAGTACTTGAGCCATCTCTGGGCCTAATTAAACTTTCAAGCCAATGGGGCTTGGATAAAAAAACTTCAAGTAAGTTTTTAAATCCAAGTCTTTCAAATTTTGTAAAGGTCAATCCTAGTGGGTCTAGGGGTTTTGTTGTTGGTCCAAGTTGTGGTGATGCTTTTGGTTCAATTCGTTTTGGGACCAAAAAAATTGATGGTTGCATTGGGGTAGAGCTAGAAGACATTTTTAGTGCAAATCACCCTTTTAACGCATCGAATCAAAATTCCAACAGGGTTATAGTATGACATTATTCAAAAAAGAAAAAGAAGAAGGCATCTGTGGGTGTGGCTCAACTAAATGGAGAGGAAGATTATCTTAAGATGCTGGCGACCAAGACCATATAGGGATCCAAATGCATTCGGGTTAATGATTTGGTCTAGCTCTAGCAAAAGCAGTTATAGCTCCCAACACAGCATCAGATAAGGGTGAGGCATGGCTGGTTAAAGATGTCCATGAAGCGGGTTCTGAGACTCATTCCTATAGAGGGCCAAGTAACAATATGGAGGAAAACGATAAGACTGATCTTATGGTTGGGAAAAAGATAAGGAAAATTCTTCTCTAATTTTTCTAGGAGTACTACCAATTTTGAAAGGAAGGCCAACGGAGTAATAAGAAAGAAAGTGGAGTAGAATTCAAAAATGAATGCTTTAGTAAAATCAAAATCTTCTAGGATACAGAGACAGTTGATAAAGTAAGAAAAATATTAGGAGTTTCTTTTGATGGGTATGAATGTTTGGCTATTGAACTATATGATGAATTAGGTGTTCTTAAAGGTAGAAAAAAAAATCTCATGATAAATTAGGGTCTAGTAGAAAAAATTGGCTAAGAAATGAATTGAGAAGATTGAAATGAAGTATAAAGAATTAGTGTCATCGTTTTAAGGGTTTAACAGTGGCTTATTATGAAGTGGAGGCCATGGTCCTTTTTTCTGAATCGGGGTTTCAAGATGAGGGGCTAGGGCCTTTTCAAAGATGAAGGGGTTGAGATTAGATTTGTCCAATAACTAGGTAGCTGGCAGATAACTGTAATTTATCTTTATTTTAATAAAATTTCTTTGTTTGTTGTTAAAAAAAATTATCTTGCCGTTAAAAAAAATCTCCTTGATGCGTAATCTTTTTTTTTTTTTTATCTTTGTTTTTTGTTCATCCTAACATAGTACTATGTTATTTCTCAATATTTCATATTTTGTTTTATTTTAATCTTTTTCAAGTATTTGGTGGATTCCATCCGGGTTTCATGTTTTTTTAGACTTCATCTGGCTTGATTAAGTATAATGTTACATTATTTGAAAATATTTTAAAAAAAATTTGAACATGGTTTTAGCCTTGTTTTGAAACAAATATCTTCCTCAAGTTGCTAAGAAGGCATTAAGGGAATCAATGTGGGTTTTGGAGTCTTTGTTGACCCGAGTGAAAAATCTTAAACCTTTGGGAATGAAGAGGAAAGATAAGAAGATCCTAACCAAATCTTATAGTTTAGTAAGTAAGCCATTAAGGAGTTCTAAGCTAAGCTCCAAAAGTTTGACAAGTTGGACCACATAAGATGGCTACCTTGCACAATAAGTGAAGAGAGGTAAGATTTTTTAGAATGTGAAGACCTACTCTAGGACCCGTAAGTGGGACTTAGAAGAGGTAAAGAATTCGAGATATGAGGGTTAATGTCTCAAGTGGGAACTCACGATAAGAATAAAACAACTAAGGTATATGAAGTCCTCAAGGATATATTGTGCATGTTGCATATCATACATGTATGCATTATATATTTTTTATGTTATTTTGTTTGTGGTGATTGTTGGTTGGTTGTTTGTTTGTTTGTATGTCATATTTACATGTTTGCTTGCTATTTTATTTGCTGGTACCTCAAGAGACCTTTACTGAGTACATTTATGTACTCACTCCCTTAAGTATATTGTGCAAGTTCTAACATTGACTCTAACAACCAAGTGGATAGTTATGGGCGAAATTTCCCCTTTTATAGATACTTATTTACTTGAATCCTTAAGATTATAAGGTTACTTCAAAGATAAGCTTTGTACTAAGTGTTATGCCTTTACAGTTTAAAGCCAAAATGGTGCACAATGATAAATAAGGGCTTACACTTGGAACTTGATAGCACAAAGATGGGGCTCAAGTATTGGTCATAATTTTGTCTTGTATATATATAGTACCTTTTGTACTAAAACATTGCCTCTATTAAAATACATTGTGCTGTTAACCTGTTGAGTTACTTTTGGGTGCATGCTACTATTATAGAGTGTGCACAAACTATTACTTAAAGTTGAAGTAACTGGTATTTTATTGTCTTGGCATCTTTTAAATATTTTTTAAATAGAATGCTCGAGCGATGTTTTTTTAAATGGTTTACTTATTTGTTTGCATCATTAGGACAAACACGTGCATATATTTTGTAGGATAGGTTAAGAAACTAATTGCATATAACTTATCTTACTTTAGCTATGAGTAATAGTTAGCTAACAGTAACTAAATGGGATCACAGTCTCTAAGGGCCTACAAGTTAAGTAATTTAAGACACTAGGACTCCGCTCCGTGATAATGAGATAAAAGTCAATGTATTGAAAAGACAAAATGTCAAGATTTTCAAAATCGAGAATGGTCCAAAAAAAGAAAGAAGTAGAATGAGCATTTTTTTGTGATTACCATATTTTGTAATTGTGTGAAGAGAAAGATATTGGAGTTGCCAATAGTGTATAAAAGATTCATAGACCAGCATGAGCACTAGAAGTATATCTCTACTATAATCTCTATATTTTTGTTTGAGTGAATTTTCTCTCATCAGTGGATATAAGTTGGCTAAGAGCTGAACCACGTTAAATTCATGTGAGTTTCTTTGATCAAGTTTGTTGTTCCGTTGTGTGTAATGGATAATTGGCAAATTTTCCTCAACAACTTTCATCAAAGGCAAATAAATTCTTGACGGGGTGCTAATGGCAAATAAAAATTTGGAGTTTTTTAACACAAAACAATAAAAAAGTTTGCTTCTTCATAGTAAATTTCGAGAACGCCTTCGATTGTTTAAACTAGCAAGTTTTAGATGATATGATGGTGCAATTTGGTTAAGGCTCTAAGTGGAGAAAATGGATCAAAGAATGTCTTTCTATTGCAACAATCTCTATTCTTGCTAATGGAAGCACAACATTAGAACTCCATATGGAAAAAAGAATGAGGCAATGAGGCCCCCTCTCTCCTTTTCTCTTTTTTTTAGTTGCGGAAGGGCTGAATGTTATGATTCAAGAGGCAGCAATTGGGAATTTGTTTCATGGTGTGAAAGTGGGTCAAGATGAGATGAAGCTAACTCATTTACTATTTACCAATGATATTTTCTTTATTCGTGAGTGGAGCTTCACAAATCTGTTAAATCTTAAAAAAAAAAAATGAAGTGCTTTTATTTAGTTTCCGGCCTAAAAGTTAATCTGTCAAAAAGCAAAATTTTTTGTATTGGTACCAATGAAATTGAGATTGTTGAGGCAGCTACATTGTTAAATTGTTCTCCAGGTTATCTCGCCTTCAAATACTTGGGGTTGCTGGTGGGTAAAAACCCCACATAGATTGCTTCTTGGAATGTAATGAAGGATTAATTCAGATCAAAGCTAAGTTCATAGAAATAAAATGTCCTTTCCATTGGTGGTAAATTTACTCCACTAAGGCCTATTTTATCTAGTCTCTCTTTGGCCCTCAATGAGTATTATAAATTTCCTAGAGAAAAATTGAATGAATTTCTTTTGAAAGTGGGTATGGGGAGGGTAGAAATATTACTTGGGTCAAGTGGAGAAAAATTCTTGTGGAGAAAGAAACGGGTGGGATATGTGTGTATAGTTTGAACTCTAAAAACCTTGCACTTTTAGGAAAATGATGGTGGAGTTTTTTAATAAGAAGCAGAAAGATATTGTGAGTCTACATGGTTCTTGGGAAGGTATTGGATATAATCTGGCCACTAGAAAATTAGGCAGGGTTTGGAGTGGTATTGTTGGTAGTGTGAGTGAATTTGTGTGCTAACTTTAGAAAGAGTTTTGCATGGGTCTTGGGGAATGGAGATAAAGCTTTTTTTTGGAAAGATGTTTCAGTAAGGGATGTGAGCTTTGAAATTAATTTCCCTAGGTCGTTTCAGTTGTCCTTAAATAAAAAGTGCAAGGTTTCGGAGTTAGGCTTATGGGAAGGGGTTCTTGGAGATGGGTATGGAATTGGCAAAGGGAATTGTAGGGCAGAGAGGTTGGAGAATTTGATAGGGTTATATAGGTTTGCAACTTGCTGCAATTGCAATAAGGTGCACTTGGTATGAATGAGTGTATAATCCTACAACAAATGCACTAAGGTGATTCGTATTTTCTCTTGTATGTTTAGTGGCCAGTTGAGCAACTATGATGTACTTCATTTTAGTTAATTAATTCATCTTGTCACTTGGTGTTCAAAAATAATAATAATATAACATTTTTCACCCTCTTATGAGCCAGTTTACCCGTTTTTAATCTATTATTTTATTTTATTTTATTTTTTGTGATGATTTTCACCCTTCTTTACTTTGTCTTCTCACTCTTTTGGGTCTTGCTTTCTTCTGTTTTTATTATTTTAAGTGCTCCCTCATTATTTTTTTTCCTAACTCAAGACTTGGCATTTTTTTCTTTTCTAAATCAATCAAAGAACAGAAAATAATATAAATTTAAATGTAAGACGGACATAAAAATTAACTAAAAAATATGAATAAAAGAATGTGGGACTGATATTAAATGAACATGAACAAGACTGAATAAAACATGTTCATTAATTTTTCTATATTTTCTTTTTCATTTATTAATATTTGTTTGCTCATTTACGTATTCCTAGAGGATGAGATGGCTAGTGTATATACAATACGCACTCTTTATTAAAATTATGGTACTTCTTTAAATTTACATTTTTTTTAACAAATTCATTTGTTCTTTTCTGAAACTTGCTAGAAATACTAAACATATATAAATGAATTTGAATGTAAATAATCAACATAAAAGTTAGCCAAAAGAATAAAGCCAGAAACAATAATTAACCTTATAAAAAATAATAGGGAATTGATGCAAATAAATATAAGAAACAAAACTAAAAAAACATGTTCATTTATTTAGTAGTGATTTTTCATGTGTTAACATTAGATTACACATTCAATGACTTAGGTGTACATAAAATATACTCTTTTCCCTATGTTATCCATTTGACCTAAAATTAATTTTGGGCACTGGAATTTAAATAAAATAAATAAATAAATGTTGACGCATCATCGGTTCTGGAACAAGACCACGGAAAGCCTTCATCAAATCGGCGAAAAATTATGAAATTGAAGGTATAGATGAAAGGCGTACCGTTGTCTCTCTCTGCTTCCTCTTCTCCTTCTCCTTCTTCTTCTTCTTCCTCTTTTTTTTTTTTTTTGATAGATCTTCTTCTTCTTCTAAACAGGTGATATATGGGAGATAAATAATTGAGTTTGTTTATTTGTTTTGTTGGAGGGAATGCATGCGCATCCTGGGAAGGGCGGCTTTATATCTAGTTATCTACAGGGAGCAGGGGGAATTGTCCCCCACTTACCTTTAGGGTAGTTTGTTGGATAGTTCATTAACATTAGGTAAAAATATTTTTTAATTCAACTGAATTTAAAGTGTTAACCTCACTCACTAGAAAAATTTGAAGCCCATGGAATAAAACGGGTGATAATATATAGTCCCTACGCTAGCATGTAAAAATAAATAAATAAAATTCCCAGAACATTATTAAGCAAACACTATGAAACGTATCCCTAGATAAGTGGAGTAAAATATGATATTTTTTATCACCGTCTAATATATGTTTACCCATTGAAAAAATTTCTTGCCCTACCCATGAATTCCTGGATTGGAAATAAAATTTGGGGCTTTTCCCCGCCCGGCCTAATATTCGTAAGTAAAAATGTATTCTTGTTATGTAATTCTTGAAAAATGTTAAAACATACTAAAAATAGTGCACAAAAAATCTTATTAAACCATGTATGTGAGCGTATGATTAAATATGGAAAATTAACTAGTCCAACAAACTTTTTGAGCAGCCGATCAAATTATGACATATAGAAGTATAGTAAATTTTATGAATGGTCTCTAACCTTTAGTCATTGTTTTCTTTTAGTCCTTAACCTATTAAATGTTCTGTTTTAGTCCTAAACTTATTAAAAATATTTTATTTTAGTCTTAAATTTATCAAAAATATTTCATTTTTATCTCAATTTGATAAAATTTATTAATTTAAAGTATTTGTTTGATAATAAATTTTTATATCATAATTAAATTATCCGGTAACCATCTTATAATAATTTAATCTACATAATAATTTTTTTACAGTTAATGAGAAATCTAAATCACATTTTTTTCTCTTGGTAAATTGAACTTATTTCATTCTGAAAGAAAAAAATTATTAATTTAAAGTATTTATATACTGTAAAAAAATATTAAACTGTTTAAATTTACTGAAAGATAATTACTGAATATTGAAATTAGAATTTCAAATATTTATGTCAAAAAATTATTTTAAGTTACTAAAAAATTATTTATGTCAAAAAATTATTTTATGTCAAAATGAAATAATTATAATAGGTTTAAGACTAAAATAGAACATCCAATAGATTAGAGACTAAAAAAATAATGACTAAAGATTATGAACTATTTATATAATTTATTCTATAAAAGTATGAAGAATTTTATAAGAAAAATTATTTCTATCATTATCTGAATATATCAAAATTTTGGGTAAAAAGCAAAAACATTGCTTGTAATAATATCTACAAAAAAAAAAAAAAACGGAATGATTAATTTTCTATTTCTAATCACTTATGTTTCAATTTGAGCCACGAAAGAGAATAATGAATTTTTCTTTTGGTGGGAGGGTCCAGACGCCATGTGCTCTGGCAAGACAATATTTAGTGCCCCATCGAACTCTACCCCGGACTTTCTCTCTCTCTCTCACTCTCTCAACTAAAGCCGTAATTACTTAAACAAATGTCACGGATGAATCTAGACAATTTGTCGCTGTGCAGAGGAAGATGGTGGTTAGACGTGGATGGCCAAGCGTGTTGGCGTGGAAAATGTCAGCTGCTTAATGCAGCTTAAAATAAACCCAGCTTTGGCTCATGTATTTACAATTTCACCGACCCATCAGTATAATCCGTCTTTGGCATCTGTTGTTAGTGACAAACGCATTTTCCTCCCAACTATGTTTACTTTGGCATCTGTTGTCGGTGACAAACGCATCTTCCTCCCGACTATGTTTACTCCACATTCATTCTCTCGTTTTTCCTCCCAACTATGTTTACTTTGGCATCAATTGTCGGTGACAAACGCATTTTCCTCCCAACTATTATTTTTACTCCACGTTCATTCTTTCGTTTTCTCACTGACCTTGGCCGTAACGTTGTGTCACGTGTTCCTCGTAGTTTTCACCAAAACTGACAAGAGCTATATTGACGGGTTGGTGAAATTGTAAATACATACATTACATGTATGTATGTAATGTATTTTGGTTTATATTTGAAGCCATTAATCATGTTCTCTGAATAAGTGACATTTTTAGAGCACATTACGTATTTAATTGGACATTATTTTAATTTTCTAAAATTAGATATTTCTGACTTTTAAAAATAATACTAGACATTGAAAGAATTATACTAAATAATTTATAAATTCTCACAGTCTAATATATTTCACGAATATCTAATTTTACGAGAAGGTTGCCTAATTCTATTTCATGAATTTATTAAATATCTGGAGTCTAATATCATTGTATAGATATAAAATTTTATTTCGCAAGTATCTAATCAAAATTAGTACTAACTATATTTATTTAGAACCAGTTCTACTCCCACCTCAAGAATGAATTGCTCTATAAAGATTAATTCAATTTAAAAAACTAAATATATTACGTGAGATAAGTAGATAAATTAGAGTATAATAAGATGGTAGTACTAACAATTGCTAAATGCAGAAAAGAAAAAAAAAAAAGGATTGCTTACAAATTTTTACTGTCATAACAAATATGTGCATTTCATCTGCGAAGTCGGATGGTAGTTGCATGCTCAAATTGTTATTAGAACATAGTTATGATAGGGAATACATAAGTATTTTTTGGATTTATTATTTTATTTTATTTTATTTGTGAATAATTTTATTTGGATTGAAATTAGGTCCTACAATTCACAGATATGTAAAATTAATATTGAGATATAACTAAAGGTATTACATAAAAAGAGAGAAGCTTATCTTAAATAACTGTTAGACACATTTATCTCAATGGAATTATTTCAAGAAATAATACATGAAAATTTGTGAGTATGATTATGTAATTTTGGTACTTAAAATACAATATAAAATCTTAATAGTTTTTTATATAGAAGGAATGAGACAATCTAACACAAGATTGTTTTCTTCTGCAAAGAACTTTCAATCGTGATCCTTAACAGGGGTATCACCGATGTATTTCAAAGTGGGATTATTCTACGGTGCCTTTCCAGGCACATACCTTGGACACGTGGCCATCTATGACTTCATCTACTTCGCTCAAGGCAAAACTCTTCATTACCTCACTTATTGTGCATATGCTGCCGTTTTAACCCTAATGTGTCAATCACATACAACTAGACTATTGTTTTGTGAAAGTCTTATTCACTGTTGTCCCATATTCTTTCTTTTTCTTTCATTCTTTTACTCTTTCTTTTCTTTTTTTTATTTTTTTTTATTTTCTTACATCTTATTATTTTTCTATTAATTTAACATGTCTTTACTTTCTTCACAAATGATGAATAGATTTCAAATATCCTCGGTTTTTATTTTTATTTTTTCTGAAAATCCTCAGCTTTTATTTTTTTTTCTGAAACTTTAATTTTCTTGTTTCGATTTATTAAGTTGAAAATTATTTGTGGCTCTCATTTTCATAAAAACAACATACAATTATTTTTAAAAATAAAAAGTAAAAAAGAGCTTGTGGGTGATATCATACAATTGAAAAATATAAAAATGACCATACATACATTGTCAAAAAATTTTCATTTTATCTTTTCCGTATTTCCTTTAGAACTATTTCATCATGCCAAATCCATGGAATTAGAAATCATTCAATGATAAGATATAAGAAACATTTTAAATTTATTTTGATTATAAAAAAACAAACATTTCAAATTTTAGCAATTAATACAGGACACTAGGAGGTATTGGTTTCAAATCTTACTATGGTATAAGAGGTTCTGTCATCATTTTAGATTTATAACAGCACTATCACAGTTTTTTAAATTCAAATAATTAGAAAAATTATCGTTGTAAAACTCTGGTAGTAAAAATCATTTTTCCAATGGTTGACAGTAACAAAATTGCACTGAAGATTTTCTAATTGTTAGCTATAAAAAAAATCAATGAAACTTTTTTCATAATCGACAGCTGAATCTTTTTTTTTTTTTAAGTTTCCTCCCAACTAACTTCCCTGGCATAAAATTTGGTTTTTCACCCAAGCCAAGGTAAGGGCAAAGTGACTCTCAGTTTCTAATTTTAAACTAATACCTCTTAGTGTCCTAGTGTTAACCATTAAAATTTAAAATGTTTATTGGATCTTATCGTGAAATGAGTGATAATTCCAAATATTTGGCATGATAAAATAGTTTTTAAAGAAATATATAAAAGACATGAAAATTTTTTAAAATGTAATATAGAAGATTGTGCATTGAGACATATGGTGATTTTTATACTTTTCAACTATATAATATCACTGAAAAAGCTCTTTTTTAATGTTTTAAGGAAAAAAATACTTGTATATTGATTTTATGGAATGAAAGCAACAAATAATTTTCAACTTAATAAAAAAAATGAGAAAATGAAAGTGTCAGAAAAAAAAAACTAAGTATATGTAAAATACATTTATCATTTGCGGCAGAGAAAATAAATTCATTAAATTAATATTAAATACTAAGAATTAAAAAAATAAAAATAAGAATGAGAAAGAATGAACCAATGAATGAACGAATTAAAGAAAAAGAAGGAACAGAAATTAAACGAGCGAAGAGAGCATTTCACGAAGCAGTGGTCTAGTTGTATGTGTTTGAAATATTAGGATTAAAGTGACAGATATGAGTAATAAATGATGCATTGAAAAGTTATGCTTTGAAGAAAGCATATCAAATCACCCATAAACACGTGTCTAAGGTAGGTGCCTGCGGAGGCACCGTAGAACGATCCTTCAAAGTGACCAGTAAACCAACTGAAAACAATCTGTAGCAATACGTCTTTTTCTTACTGTAGTTGACTGCTGTCCAGCCTGTCCCAGGTGGTTTTTTTTCCCTAAATTGCCGCATCTACCGTTGTTCATGAGTGCGACCCCAAGTTTTCCAATTGAGACCCCCATCTTTGCCAAAATAACGAGCTATGCCATTAACACAATAATTGCCCAAGTCAGGTCCTCTTTCTCTCGACGAGTATGTGAAGCTCAGTGCTTTCAATGAAATTAAAAACAACGGTATATAGCGCGTAAACAGTACATGGTACACATATTTTTATATTTTTTTATTTTATTACATGATATATCATAATATTTTATTATCTTTTATATGCTGCTTATTTTTTATATATATTTTATTTAAAAATTAAAGTATATATCAAATACTGAATATTATATACTGTGATATTTTATTTTTTACAGTTATGTGTGAGATATTCTTTTTATTATTTTACACCAAAACATTATAAATATATAAAAAAAATTAAAATATAATTAATATGCATATCATAAATAAATATTTACTTTTATTATTTTGGTTACTTTCTTAGTTAACATAAAAATTTAATACTCCCTCTGTCCTATATTCTTTACACCATTTACTTTTTAGCAATTAATCTATAATTTTTTATTTTTTAACATTTTAGTATATAAATGAATAATTTTTATATAAGAATGATAAATCAAGATATATAGTTTCTAAATACATTTTTAAAATTTTTTTAAGCAAATACTAATATGAATAAATTCAAGTCAAATTAAAAAAAAAAGTCAAATAGTGCAAAAAATATGAGACAGACAGAGTAATTACTTTAAGCCACCTAGTAACTCAATGTAATATTAGAAAATTTATTGTTATTATTAAAGTATTATTTTTTTATTTTATATCAATAAATTAGTTTCTTTTTTAGTATTATTTATTTTGCTCTATATATAATATTTTTTATATTTTTTTTTTAAAAAAGAACTTCTATCAAATATATTTTATTTATATTTGATAAATTATGTTAAGAAAAATTAGAATACATATAAAATGGGTAAAAAAAATTATTAAATTTATGTTATCTTAAAATAATATTCTAATAATTATTTTTTTTACAAAAATGATAACGGCATGTGGCATGGCATACCATACGATATATCTTAAAAATTTTAGATACGGTATACATAACGCTAACAAGATTTAACACCTTGATGCTCTCTCTCATCCGCTTCTCTCTCTCCCCCGAAGCAGCTTAGATTGTTCAAGTTTCCTTCCCAAAATCTGGTGTAAAGCACGTTGCGCCGAACAGTCACGCGCCCGTATATTGATTCTCAAAATATGTCAATGATTATCAAAATATAAAATCTATGTATATTGATCAACTTAGTAAAAAAATATTTATTGCATTTTAGAATTTTTATCACTTTTTTTTTTGTTTTAATCACCTTTTAAAAATATTTCCCATTTTTTAACATTTATCACGTTTGTTTATATTTTATCATTTTTTTATATTTAATCACTTTTTATAGTTTTAATCACATTTTATTTATTTAATTGATTTTCTAAAAAAAATGTTTGTTTTTTTAGTTTTTTTTATCAATTTTTTAAATTATTTATTGCATTTTAAAATTATTTATCACTTTTTCAGTTTTTATTTGTCTTTTAAAAATATTTACCAATTTTTTAACATTTATCACATTTTCTTTATTTTATCACTTTTTTATACATTTAATCACCTTTTTTTAAAAATTTTATCATTTTCTTTTTTACATTTAATCGTTTTTTTTTTACATTTTATCGCTGAAGTTACCTTCGTTGTGACCAGGTCACATTGAAGGTACCTTAGGTGTGACCGGGTCACTTTGAAGGTAACCTAAAAATGTGATAAGGTCACGTTGAAAGTACCTTGGGTGTGACCGGGTCGCATTGAAGGTAACCTAAAAATGTGACCGGGTCACCTCGAAGGTACCTTCATTGTGACCGGGTCACATTGAAGGTAACCTAAAAATGTGACCAGGTTACATTGAAGGTACCTTCGTTATGACCGGGTCATGTTGAAGGTAACCTAAAAATGTGACCGGGTCACGTTGAAGGTACCTTTGTTGTGACCGGGTCACTTTGAAGATAACCTAAAAAATGTGACCGGGTCACCTTGAAGGTACCTTCATTGTGACCAAGTCACAACAAAATAACCCAAAAATGTGACCGGGTCACATTGAAGGTACCTTCGTTATGACCAGGTCACAACGAAAGTAACCCAAAAATGTGACCGGGTCACATTGAAGGTACTTTCGTTGTGACCGGGTCACGTTGAAGGTAACCTAAAAATGTGACCCGGTCACGTTGAAGGTACTTTTGTTGTGACCGGGTCACTTTGAAGGTAACCTAAAAATGTGACCGGGTCACCTTGAAGGTACATTCATTGTGACCAAGTCACAACGAAATAACCCAAAAATGTGACCGGGTCACATTGAAGGTACCTTTGTTGTGACCGGGTCACGTTGAAGGTAACCTAAAAATGTGACCCGGTTACCTTAAAGGTACCTTCGTTGTGACCGGGTCATTTTGAAAGTAACCTAAAAATGTGACCGGGTCACTTTGAAGGTAACCTAAAAATGTGACCGGGTCACATTGAAGGTACCTTTCATGTGACCCGGTCACATTTTTAGGTTACCTTCAAAGTGACCTGGTCACAACGAAGGCACCTTCAACGTGACCCGGTCACACTTTTAGGTTACCTTCAAGGTGACCCGGTCACAATGAAGGTACATTCCACATGACCCGGTCATATTTAGCCTTCATTTATTCTATTATTTTATTTTATTTTTATAGAAAGTGATTATTTGCGCAAATTATAATTTTTTAATAATTTGCACCTCAAGATCTCTTAAAAGTAATTTTATGATATTTTTTTGAAAGTAGTTTTTGGTAAGTTTTTTTAACTTAACTAACGCAAAAGGATAAAAATTAGTACGCAATTTTTTTTTAGCAAAAAATTAGTATGGATAAAAAGTGTTGACAACCTTTTTTGGACTGTCCCCATTTTAAGGTTAGAGTTAGGTATAAGGATAAGGTTAAATGTTGCAATTATTAGTTCTTCAAAAACAAGTGTCCTTCCATATGTAGGAATTTTAATGAATTTGACTTAACGATTTTGATAGTGAAATGTCAATATTATTGTAAGAAATACGTGATATATAAACATGACTAACGGAAAATATTTTCCCTTACTTATATAAGCTTACCATTTAAAAAATATTATTTTAAAAGTTCATTTGATACAATAGGTGAGAAAAGTTACGTAGTTTATATCAATCAAGATTTGACAAATAATATTTTCAAAAAAAGTGATAAATAATTAAAAAATGATTAAAAAAAAGTGAAATCTTTCAAAAAAAGTGATTGAATAAAAAAAAGAGATTAAAAAAAAAGTGAATTCTTTTTCAAAAAACCGCTTAAATATAAAAGAAAGTGATAAAATATAAAAAAAAAAGTGATAAATGTAAAATATATTGATAAATATTTTTAAAAAGCTATTAAACACCCAAAAAAGTGATAAATAATTCTACAATGGAATAAATAATTTTAAAAAACGATTAAATTAAAAAATTTGATAAAAAACTAAAAAAAAAGTGAAATTTTTTCAAAAAAGTGATTAAATAAATAAAAAAGCGATTAAAACTAAGAAAAAGAGAAAATTTATTCAAAAAAGTGATTAAATATATTTAAAAATCTATTAAATATTAAAAAAACTGATTATATATATATATATATATATATATATATATATATATATATATATATATATATACGTAAGTGATAGATGTTAAAAAAATTGGTAAATATTTTTGAAAATCTATTCAAAACCAAAAAAGTGATAAATAATTCTAAAATGTATAAATGTGAATATTTTTATGACAAAAATTTTTTTTGAATATTTTTATGACAATAAAAATAATTATTGTCATAGTTTTAATCATTTTTTTTATTTAATAACTTTTTTGAAAAAATTTCCACTTTTTTTTGTTTTTTATTAATTTTTTTATTTAATAATTTTTTTAAATTATTTATTTCATTTTACAATTATTTATCACTTTTTTTATTTTTAATAGTTTTTTAAAAATATTTACCAATTTTTTCACATGTATCACTTATATATATATATATATATATATATATATTCTATCACTTTTTTTATATTTGATCACTTTTTAAATATATTTAATCACTTTTCTGAATAAATTTTTGCTTTTTCTTAGTTTTAATCACTTTTTTCTTTATTTAATTACTTTCTGAAAAAATTTCACTTTTTTTAGTTTTTTATCACTTTTTTTAGATTTACTCATTTTTTAAAATTATTTATTCCATTGTAGAATTATTTATCACTTTTTTCAGTTTTTAATTCCTTTCTAAAAATATTTACCAATTTTTTTAACATTTATCACTTATATAAATATATTTTATTATTTTTTTTATATTTAATCACTTTTTAAATATATTTAATCACTTTTTTGAATAAATTTTCGCTTTCTCTTAATTTTAATCAGTTTTTTATTTATTTGATCACTTTTTTGAAAATATTTCACTTTTCTTTAGTTTTTTATCATTTTTTTCTAAATTTAGTAGTTTTTTAAAATTATTTATTCCATTGTAGAATTATTTATCACTTTTTTCGGTTTTTAATAGCTTTTTAAAAATATTTAAAAATTTTTTTACATTTATCACTTTTTTTTTTATATTTTATCACTTTTTTATATATTTAATCATTTTTTTGAAAAAAATTTCAATTTTTTTTTGTTTTAATCACTTTTTTTATTCACTTTTTTTAATCATTTTTTAATTATTTATCACTTTTTTTTAAAATATTATTTGGCAAATCTTGATTGACATAAACTACGTAATTTTTTTCATCTATTGTATTAAACAAACTTTTAAAATAATATTTTTTAAATAATAAGCTTATATAAGTAAGGGAAAATATTTTCCGTTAGTCATGTTTATATATCACATATTTCTTACCATAATATTGACATTTCACTATCAAAATCATTAAGTCAAATTCATTAAACTTCATACATATGGAAGGACACTTGTTTTTTAAGAACTAATAAATCCAACATTTAACTTTATCCTTATACCTAACTCTAACCTTAAAATGGGGATAGTCCAAAAAAGTTTGTCAACACTTTTTATCCATACTAATTTTTTGCTAAAAAAAAATTGCGTACTAATTTTTATCCTTTTGCGTTAGTTAAGTTAAAAAAACTTACTAAAAAACTACTTTCGACAAAAATATCGTGAAATTAATTTTAAGACATCTTGAGGTGCAAATTAATAAAAAATTATAATTTGTGCAAATAATCACCTTCAATAAAAATAAAATACAATAATAGAATAAATTAAGGCTAAATGTGACCGGGTCATATAGAAGGTACCTTCGTTGTGACCAGGTCACTTTGAAGGTAACCTAAAAATGTGATTGGGCCACATTGAAGGTACCTTCGTTGTGACCGGGTCACTTTGAAGGTAACCTAAAAATGTGACCGGGTCACAATGAAGGTATCTTCAATGTGACTCGGTCACATTTTTAGATTACCATCAACGTAACCCGGTCACAACGAAGGTACCTTCCATGTGACCCGATCATATTTTTAGGTTACCTTCAAAGTGACTCAGTCACAACGAAGATACTTTCAATGTGACCCGGTCACTGTTGACACCCAATTTCGTCCGACCATAAAAAATTTTAAAACAAATTAAATAAAAAAAATTATTATTTTTATTATTATTATTATTACTAAAAATTTTAATTAGTTTAAAATACATTTTTTTTTTTTTGTGAAGATTTGATTTAAAATGATATATGTGTGTATTTGAAAGAAAAAAAGAAAACTCCAAAAAAATGGCAAAATTTAAAAGTTTGAGGTAAAAATGACAACATTAAGAAGTTTCGGGAAAAATTGACAAATTCTGAAAGTTTTAGGAGCATTTGGTAGTTTGTCACATAAAATTTTGGGCCTGCCGACGTTTCTGGCGCAAATTGACAGAAAACGACAAAATTGTCAAAATCAGAAGCTTCAGGAACTTATCCAGAGGCTGAGAGACGTAAAGGACTAAAATTGTCATTTTACCAATTTAAAAGATAAGTTTGAAATTTTTTATTAATTTATCCATCAACAGTTCAGCCAAACTTCCTCTATAAATAGCCCCCCAAATTTTGTGCTGAACACACAGAAAAAAATAGAAAGAAAACTTAGAGCTCCGTTTCAAAAAAAAGATAAAATTACAGCCTTATTCCCTAGCTTATCCTTTCTCTGCCCAGAAAGTCCCAAAACTTTTTTTTCTTACTATTCGACCATCTTCTTCGTTTGTTTTTTTCTTTTCTTCCGTTTTCTCTCTCTCTCTCTCCGTTCACCGTTTTTCTCTCCTCTGCCGCCGTCGTCCGGCCCAGCCACGCCCGCCGCCGCCGGTAGCTCCCACGCCGTCCCGCCGCCGTCCGCTTCTCTTCCCGTCGTGTCCCGTCTCTCCCTCCGCCGCGTCTCTCTCTCCTAGTTCGCCGGCCGCCGCCCCTCGCCTGGCCCGCCGTCACACCGCCGTCCCTCGCCTGGCCCGCCGTCGTCTCGTCGCCCCATTCCTGGCCCGCCGTTGCCTCGCCGTCCCTCGCCTGGCGTGCCGTCGCCCAGCTCCGCCCCCTTTCCCCCTCGTGCGCGCGCGCGTCCCTGTTTTCCTGTTCTCAGAATTCAAGTTTTAATTTCAAAAGGTAAAACTCCCACATAATCATTCATCTTTTCAATTTCTTTCACTTTGGTCACTAACCTTTTCTTTTATCCTTGCAGAAAGAAAAACTAATTACTAACTCTTTTAATATTTATTTGTTTATCTATTATTTATTGTTGTTATTATCACTAACCTCTATTATTATTGTTGTTACTATTATTAACTCACTAACTTACTAACCATACTAACTTTTATTGTTATTATTATTATTATTATTATTATTAATTGCTAACATAACTAACTTTTATTGTTATTGTTATTATCATTATTAACTTACTAATTTTTATTATTATTGTTGTTATTATTGATAATTAACTCAACTAACATTACTAACTTTTATTTTTATTGTTATTAACAACTAACTTTACTAACTTTACTAACCTTTTATTATTATTATTGTTACTAATTTACTAACCTTTTATTATTGTTATTATCATTATTAACATCTAACTTTTCTAACTTTTGCTAACTTTTATAATTCATGGAAGGTTATACCTCCTATTTATTTATTTTTTTTAAGTGGATGGTCAAAAAGCCCCACTTTATTTATTTATTTATTATCTTTTAATATTCCTTTATATGTTTACATGTGTTATTTTATGCATTTTTTTTATGTCTAAACTAAAATAAAACCTCCCCTTTACCTTACTTTATTTAATTTTCCTTTATGCCAAAATTTTATTTTATGATAAAATTTATTTCACTTATTTAATAATAAAAAATAAATAAATAAGTAAACAGTAACTAATTAAAAGAAGATTCTTTTATGTGAATAATTAACTTTATTCTATTTAAAAATCATTTTTTAAAGACAATTATCTTTTATTATTTTGAAACATATGTTTTAATTATTTCTTTAAAGAGAACAAAAAGTTAAACTTTTTATTCTTTTTATTAAAAATTATTTAACAAACATAATTAAATAATTCTAAAAATACAAAAAAAATCAATTCTGTTTTTTAAATATATTTCTATAGTAATAATAATTAAAAATTCAAGAAAAACAATAATAAAAATCCAATAAAAATTATGATTTAATTAATAATTAATTAAATAAATAATTAATAAAAATTAAACTCCATGTCCAAATGATCTGCCAGGATCCATGGCTTGGAAAATATTTTTTTAAATAAAGTATATAAAATATATATATATATTTTTTTACATAAAGTATATAAATAAATTTTCTTTTATTAAAAAATAAAAACTTTGGGCTAATATTTTACTTATCTCTTTATCCAGCAATATATTACTTATTTATTAAGTATAACTTTTTAGTTTCTTTATTAGTAAAAAGAATAAAAGGATATAAAAACTTCAGGATTTTATTTAGTAATATTTTACTTTTTGATTGAAAAACTTTGGGATAATATTTTACTTATTTATTTTTATTCAGTAATATTTTACTTTTTGATTGAAAAACTTTGGGATAATATTTTACTTATTTATTTTTATTCAGTAATATTTTACTTTTTGATTGAAAAGCTTTGGGATAATATTTTACTTATTTATTTTTATTCAGTAATATTTTACTTTTTGATTGAAAAACTTTGGGATAATATTTTACTTATTTATTTTTATTCAGTAATATTTTACTTTTTGATTGAAAAACTTTGGGATAATATTTTACTTATTTTTTTTATCCAGTAATATTTTACTTATTTCTTTCAAAATAATAAAAAGATATAACTTTTTGTTTCCTTTATTAAACAAAATAAAATTTTACCCAAATAATTTCAAATAAAGGTAATAAAAATAAACAAGAAAAAAGAATTAATTTTTTTTTAAATATTTTAGACTTATTTTATCAATAAAAAAGAACACAAAAAAATAAAATATATAAATATCAAAAACTTTTATTTATTTTTAAAATATGCATATAAATTTTTGGTTTCTTAATTAAATAATTACTTTTGGTTAATCTTTCATTAAAACAAAATAAAACAAATAAAATATTAAAAATTTTCTTTTATTTTTGAAATATACATAAATTTTTGGTTTCATTATTAAATAAATGAAATTTTGATTAAATAATTATTTTTTGGCTCACCTTTTTAAAATAATTTTCATATCCGGATGATCCGTCAGGATCTACGGTTTGAAAAATATCAAAATTTTTTAATTAAATAAATTAAATAAATACAAAAGATAAAAATTCATATTTTACGATATGGATTAAATTATTTAAAATATCATCAACATTCCGTGTCCGGGTGACTCGGCAGAGTCCATGGTTCGGAATTAAAAACTTCCGTGTCCAAATGACTCGGCAGAGTCCATGGTTCGGAAATATCAACTTAACTTAAAAAATCCACATTTCGACTAATTCAGTTAAAATTTCTAGTTTGAAAATTAACTGAATTTTTTTTAAAGCAAAGTAAAACAAAATTAAAATCAACTAAGGTGCCAATTTTGGGCGCTATAACAATATTGTTTTAGCGTAACCGTACTCCCGATCCCCGAACTCTCGCAGACCATATTTTAAGGTATCCAATCGACCTGAGCGAAAACCGATTGGTGGCGACTCCCGAAAACCCGACGTTGCCACAGCTTGGCGACTCCGCTGGGGACTCCACGTTAGTGAGTCGAGCCTAAAGTTGATTTGTTCTGATTTACTTTGCTTATTATGTGGATTTATATGTTATATTTACTTATTCTAAACATGCATAATGCATTCACAATATGAAGCTCTATACCCGAGCTTCCTTAAATCAAACACGATTCTTTCTAAGCGGAATTGGTGTTGCTGTCCTTGTGAGGCCACGGTCTCCAAGCCTTCACCGGTTTCAAAGTAGCAAAGTAGTGTATTGCCTTCTGAGACGGTTAGTCTCTGCATGGGCCCACGAAAAGCTACGACTCGAATTAATCCATTCCTTACATTAACCCTAGAGGGTAAGGAATCGGGCCGTCACTATGATTTAGTGACGGGATTCGGGAACTATCCCTTGCCTTTTTGATAAGCTACCTTATGCATATAGAACTCCTCACTTAACCATAGAACTGACCATAGAATTTCTACCATTTTACCAACGCCATAAGCACGTCCTTGTTATGCTATGTTGTTGCTCTACACTTTTATTTTCTTCGTGTCTTATATTTATGGTTTTAATTCATTTTTCCATAATACTTCATGAGTTGTTAATTGCTATTTAACTTATTAATAACCTTATCTTTCTTGTGCAATTATTCTTCATGCATCAAAACCACGCATCAAATTATGCTAACTTTTTGGTCTTTATAATGACAACTAAAAGTTTTGAAGTTCTACGATAATGGATAAGCAAACTCACTCATTGCATGCATTCCATTACATTAATCACGTGCATATAAAGTATGATAAAAATAATCTCATTGCATGCATTCCATTACATCAATCACACGCATATAAAATCTGATAAAAATAATCTCATTGCATGCATTCCATTACATTAATCACATGCATATAAAATCTGATAAAAATAATCTCATTGCATGCATTCCATTACATTAATCACGTGCATATAAAGTCTGATAAAAACATAATCTCACTTTATATTGCATGCATCCATTACATCAATCACACGCATATAAAATCTGATAAAAATAATCTCATTGCATGCATTCCATTACATCAATCACGTGCATATAAATTTTGATAAAAACATAATCTCATTGCATGCATCCATCACATCAATCATATACGCATAGAATCTAATAAAATAAATATTCCTTTAAAAAGGTAAAATTGGACCTTAACACCGATATTCAACTCGACTCCAAACAAGATTAATGGCAGAACAAGCCGAAGGACGTCTCATGGAGATGGAGTCCAAGATTGAAAGTATGTCAGAACAGATGAGACAATTGATGGAATTAATCAAAGGGAAAGCAACTCAAGTCCCCATCAAAGAAGTACAAGATCCCACTTATCCCCCGGGATTCACCCCGCAACGAGTCTCAGTCCAAGAAAACCTGTTGCAAGAATCAGGACCGTCTGCTAGTGTTCACCTGAAACAAGATACTGTACATGAAGAGAAGAATATATTACCAAAAGAAGAAGCAGAATCTCAAAAGCTCGAAACAATAGAGAAGAGACTGCGAGCCATTGAAGGAGGTAATATATTCGGATCTCTCTCAGTGGATGACCTCTGCTTAGTGCCAGACGTCATAATCCCTTCGGACTTTAAAGTACCGGATTTCGTAAAATACGATGGAACGAGTGATCCCATCACTCACATCACACTGTTCCTAAGGAGACTACAACCACTCACAAAAGATGAAAAGGTGTGGATTGCACTTTTTCAGGAAAGTCTCACAAAATCAGCATTGCAGTGGTATCTAAGTCAAGGACCAAGAAACATCAAAACTTGGAATGACCTTGCTCAGGCCTTCATCGGCAACTATAAACATGTTATGGACTTGGCTCCGGATCGCCAAACTCTCCAAAACATGGAGAAGAAAAAGCCAGAAACTTTCAAGGAATATGCCCAACGATGGAGGGACTTAGCTGCACAAGTTCAGCCACCCATGACAGAAAAAGAAATGGTCACTTTGTTTGTCCAGACACTGAAATACCCATATTATGACAAACTCATTGGCAATTCGGCAACTAATTTCTCCGATGTTGTCATGTCTGGAGAAAGGATCGAGCATGGGATTAGGACTGGGAAGATTGCTGAGTCCTTTAGTGATCCTATGAAAAGAGGAGGACCATCCAGAACAAAAGATGAAGAAGTACAACAAATAGGACGCGAAAGAGGGATTCCCCTCGTAGGTACTGTGGCTACCGGTCCTCGCCTATCCTATTCTGCCAAAAGGCCCAATTATTATCCTACCAATAGGCCCAATGACTATCCTCCCAATATGCCCAATGATTATCCTTCCAATAGGCCTAATGATTATCCTCCCAATAGGCCCAACAATTATCCTCTCAACAGGCCTAATCAGTTACGGCCACTTGTTCCGACTCCTCCAGTACCCACACAAAAACCAAAAGAAGTTTTTGCACCAATTCCCATGACTTACACTGAGTTGTATCCAAAACTCATAGAAAGTCAACTTATCCGTCCAATTCCTACAAATCCATTTGGACCCCCATATCCAACGTGGTATGACCCCAACATAACTTGCCCATATCATGATGGCGTTCCAGGCCATGGCTTGGAAAATTGCACAGCATTGAAACGTATAGTCCAACAATTAATCGAATCAAAGTGGTTGGACTTTTCCGATGAACCGAACGTCACTCACAATCCATTGCCGCCTCATCAAGAAAAACCAGTCAATATGATAGAAGAACACCGGCTGATGAAAAAGTCAGTCAATGATATCATAACCCCTCTTAAGCATGTATATTCATGCCTTGTGAAAGAAGGGATTATCATGGGAAAGCCTTCTTTTGGACATGAAGAAGTTGAAGATGAGGAATGGTGCAACTTTCATGACAGTAAGAGTCATTCTATCCAAGAATGCTCAGAATTCCGTAAGAATCTGCAAAGACTCATAGACTCATCCCAACTTATCATTTTTATGATGATGTGAATGTGATCATTAAAGAACAAGAAGTCAATGCTATACCAATCTCAAAACCTACTCTTAAGCCATCAAGTCCCAAGGCCATTCCTCTACAAATCAAACAAAACCGAGGTCAAGCTGCTAGGCCCGATGTGATTGGTAATTGAAAGTGAAGATTTTGAGCTGGAATTACATTGATTTTGGAAGGGCTCCAAGTCAGATTTGACCTAACAGTCCGCATACATTTTCGAATGACAGGGAATCCTTTGAATAAACTTGTATCTTTGAAAGCTTGCAAAAGTAATCTAATAGTAAAAATCTCCTAGATTTAGTCCAGAATCTAGGGTGTAGTCTTTGTTAGATGGACACCTGGTATTCTTTCTGGTACAACAAAAAGATGTAATGCGTGCATTCTACTACTTTCCATTTTTACACTCTTTGCCATTATACTATCCATTATTGTCATCACACTTTACTTTTTGACAACCGGTAATTCTTTTTGTTCTCCAACAAAAAGATATTATGTGAGCATTCTACCATTTTTTTACCAAAAATTTCATTTTTACCTCTATCTCTCAATCTTCGCCATTGCACTAACTATTATTGCCATCATACTTTGCTTTCTAAATGGTACTACTCGTGGGTAAAAATAAAAAGTTAAGGGAGATTTGATAGTAGTGATCTTGAAAGTACTACTAAATCTAGCAAGAATGATTTCATATGTTGCACCCCAACTCTTAAAAAAAAAGAATTCACAGTGGTTATCAACGTCCTTGCAAGAAGTCCGGGGTTAGCTTCCAAAGAAGTTAGCTCTCATATTAAATGGCTTCAATGGCTTCCCAATTCTCATAAATGCTCAACACAAGAAAATGTTCTCAGTTCTCTGCAACACAAACTCCCAAAAAGAAAGAGAAATTCATCCCTTCCATCAAAAGACGACAAGGGAAAATTCAAATCCAAAATCAAAAGAGACTGAGAACAAATACGAGCAAGTAAAGCCACTTGAGTCATCTCACTTCAAGAGGGCTATAATCTCGGTTCTCTGCAACACAAACTCCAAAAAGAAAAAGAAGTTCATCCCTTCCATCAAAAGACAACAAGGGAAAATTCAAAACCAAAAAGGACTGAGAACAAGCACGAGCAAGCAAGGCCACTTGAGTCATCTCACTTCAAGAGAGTTATCAAGTATGTCATCACCATAGCTCACAAAAAAAAAAGGGAAACAAAAAAAAACAAAAAAAAAAGGAAAAAGGGCTCAAACTAGAGCAAAAGAAAAAAAAAAGAAAAAAGTGAGCTATGGATTTTAGACTGAAAACCTGCAAAGGCGGTTTAGAACACAAAAGCAACCCTCAAACCAAGCATGCATAAAGATCACAATAGTTGGGGGGCAACAGATGAGGTCTAACTTTCTGGAAAGAGTGGCAAATTGAGGTCATCACTATTGAGTTTTTCACCATAATCAAATTTGCTCACGAGTAGTATTAAAAGACCCTTCTTTCACACCACTCAAACTTAACTTTATTCAGACCTAATATTTACCTCTTAATATCATTCTCATTCAGCTAAAAGACTGCCACAAAAAAAAAACATTCAAACTTAACTTTCCTCACACCTAACATTTACCTCTCGATATCATCCTCATTCAGTTAAAAAGCTATTATTGTGAATCATGTTTCTACCTTATTGCCTTGCACAGTTTATGTCTTCGAGTTGGAAAGGGAAGAATGGCAGGACATTTTAATTGAAAACAAAGACCGTAAATTACTTTGTCAAGCTTTGCAAATTGATGAAAGTTTTTCTTTAAGGCCAAACCATTATTCATTAATGTATGTAGACTTAAAAGTGAGGAGATAGCTTGAGTCTTTCTTTAATAAGATGTGGTTCTTGTAAGAGAAATTTACGATCAATTGCCAGCACAAAGGTCTAGAAATGCTCGACCTTCTGTTAAATCAAAGGCGAGATGATACCTTTTATCCACATAAATACCATATTCAGGAGGGCAAAGTAGTCTCTACGAAGCGTAAGAGGAGTACTGCCAACAAAGAAACTCAACAGACAAGGGGGCAAGTCTTATGGATCAAAACTTGAGCTCAAGGAAGAGCAATCATTCAGACTATAACATGGAGATAAATAAGTGTCGACAAGGCCACAAGAAAAGGGGCAAAGCAGACATTGAAAGTAAAGCCTTTGATGGTATCAAATCCATGACAATGGATGAGTACCCGAAAGAGATATAAATTATGAGGCGGGCCAACTTTAAAGAAATTAAGGCCAAAATTCAAGAACAAGTCAAAGAAAGGGGATTTTGAAAAGAGTTGGGCTTTTGAGGCAGTGAACAAAAGCTGGAAAGCATAAAGAGATTCAATGATAGTCCAAGAAGGCAATCATAAAGAAGATCCAGTAAAGCAAAGACATGAAGAACTAGATTCACCAAAAATAAAAAATAAAAAAATAAAATAAAAATAAAAATAAAAAAGAACCATCAATTACACATGCTTTGCATTCATGCATTTCATATCATGCATACATAGCCTTTACATAACAAGGACCAAACGGGAATCACATTCACAGCACAGTTACAGCAGTATAAGCTTAGATCTCAATGTCATCAGCTCTTACCAATCTATCACTGGATACACAGCTAATATGCGGGACCAACCCGCATCAGGAATTCAAGGATAAAGTAGACAATATTGTCAAAAGCTTGGCTACCGATTCAATAATCGAGGCTACGCCTGGAAGGATAGGATTGACGCTAGTTAGTAGTATCCAAGATAAGAGATAGCTATAGCCAAGGATAAGGCAGATATAAAAAAAAAATATAAAGTAGACAATATTGTCAAAAGCTTGGCAATTGATTCAATAATCGAGGCTACACCTGGAAGGACAGGATTGATGCCAGTTTAGCAGCATCCAAGATAAGAGATAGCTGTGGTCAAAGATAAGGCAGACATCAAGAAATATTGTCGTTGAAAATTCGTCAAAAGCGGACAATGGATTCAATAATCAAGGACTGAATCGACGTCAGCTGGATGGAATATCTATCACATCAAAATAAAGTAGGATTCACTTTTCCGGTTAAGCGGCGGATACGGTACTCCGTGACTCTCAAGTCGGTTCTCTCAGTTGCCCATAATAACTGATCATTTCCTCCCTCCTTTCTTTTACTTTCTCCTAGAAAATGGATCCTACTTTTTCTGCCTTGCGAAAATATTTTCCTTCTCTCCCAATGAACATCCTCAAAAAGATCTACCAAGTTCGCTGTGAACGATTAAGAGCTCTGATGCATAAAGGAATCCCTGAAGATGTGCGGTGGTTAATTGAAGCTAAGGTTCGTCTGGCAGGTGAAATCCCAGAGGCATTTGTGTCTCACATGCCTGGTATAGGCAAAAGCTCTTATGCCAAAAAGCGAAGAGCGAAAAGGTTGCAAGTCTGCCATAAATGTGGACGGTGGACTTGTAATACTAAATGTCGTTCTTTAGGGATGATCTCTGATAATCGAGAAGATAAAATACGATTCATTAAGAATGGCCTGAGTAAAGACTCGTTGGATGATATCCAATTGACTCTTGAGACGCATTCTTGTGGATCTGTGCAACGTGAACTACTTGGTTTGTGGAGCATTTTTCATGAAGAACGAAACCGTTACAGTCCCGGGAATCTGACTGTAAATGACCCTGTTTGCCAGCTTGTAAGAAAACTGGATGGGAAGCAAATCCTCGACTCATAGAAGCCGTTAATGCCGTTACTGGACGAAAAACCAGTGGAAGATGTGAGCCACAGTCACAATTACTGTACATACAGTTTGTTATATTTGGAAAAGTTTGCATTTTCTTTTGACAGATGTACACGCTCCCCTAAGTGTAATCGACACGTTATCCCTTTTCATCACTATAAATGCGTGTTCTTCCTTCTGATTAAGCAGCGGATAAGATACCCCGTGATTTCTAAATTCAGTTATTCCAGTCTCCTACAATAACTGATTCATTTCCCTCTTCTCTCAAATTCTTCTCTCATCAATGGATTCTACTCTTTCTGCACTGCGAAAATACTTTCCTTCCCTTCCAATAAAAGTCCTTAAAAAGATCTACCTGGCTAGATGTGAAAGAATCAGAGTTTTTACACGCAAAGGCATTCCCGATAATGTGCAGTGGATAATTGAAGCTAAGGTCCGTTTGGCGGGTGAAGTTCCAGATGCATTTATGCCCCGCATGCCCGGTTTAGGTAAAAGCCGTTATGCCAAAAGGCGAAGAGCAAAGAGACTAGGCGTGTGTTATAAATGTGGGCGATGGAATTGTATTACTAAATGTCGCTCTTTAGGATACATCTCCATAAATCGTGAAGATAAAAGAAAATTCATTAAGAATGGCCTGCGTAAGGAGTCTCTGGAAGATATCCGAGAGACTCTTGAAACGCATTCTTGTGGAAAAGTGCAAGGTGAAATTATCGGTTTATGGAGGACTTACCATAAAGAACGAAACCGTTACAGTCTTGGGAATGTGATTTTAAACGACCCTGTTTGTCAGTTTGTAAGAAAACTAGATGGGAAGCAAATCCCCGACTTATAGAAGGCATTGAAGCCATTACTGGACATGAATCAGTAGAAGATGAGAGCCACGGTCATGATTCCTGTACATATAAGCTGTCATTTGTCTTTTCTTTTGACAATAATGTACTTGCTTCTGTAAGTGTAATTAACGCATTATCCCTTTCATCACTATAAATATGTGTTAGTTATTTTCGTTTCCTACAATCACTAATTTCTTTCTTTGCCTCCTTCATCAATGGAGTCTTCTCTTTCCGCCTTACGAAAGTATTTTCCTTCCTTCCCAATAAATGTTCTTAAAAAGATTTATCAAGCTAGATGTGAACGATTCAGAGTATTTATGCACAAAGGCATCCCTGATAATGTGCGGTGGCTAATTGAAGCTAAGGTTCGTTCAGCTGGTGAAGTTCCCGAAGCGTTCTTTCCCCGTATGCCCGGCTTTGGTAAAAGCGCTTATGCCAAAAAAAAAGAGCAAAGAGGCTAGGTGTTTGTCATAATTGTGGATGGTGGATTTGCGGCAATAAATGTCATTCTCCAGGAGTGATCACCAGAAATCGTAATGATAGAATAAAATTCATCAAGAATGGCTTGCGTAAGGAATCTCTGGAAGATATTCGAGAGGTTCTTGAAGCGCATTCTTGCGGAATAGTGCAATTTGAGGTTGTTGGATTATGGATAATTTTCCAAAAAGAACGAGATCGTTATAGTCTTGGGAATCTGACTTTAAACGACCCAGTTTGCCAGTTTGTGAGAAAACTGGATGGGATGCAAATCACCGATTCATAGAAAGCATTGAAGCCATTACTGGACGCAAAGTCAGTGAAAGACGAGGATCAAAGTCACGATTACTGTACGTGCTAGCTGTCGCTTTTGGAAATTTTCCTCCCCTTTTGGTAATAATGTATCCACTCCTGACGTGAACCAAAGTCACGATTACTGTACGTGCTAGCTGTCGCTTTTGAAATCTTCCTCCCCTTTCGGCGATAATGTATCCACTCCTGACATGAGCCATAGTCACGATACTGTACATGCTAGCTGCCACTTTTTAAAATTTTCCTTCTCTTCCAACAATCACGTACCTACTCCTGACGTAAGCTACAGTAGTGACTACTGTACATGCTAGCAGCTATTTTGAAAATTTTCCTCCTCTTTTAACGATAGTGTACCCATACCTGACCAAAATCATACTTGTGACTACTGTGAATAGCTGGCAATAATGTATCCATTCTTGAAAATAAAATTATTGCCTTATCTCTTCATCTCTATAAATATATCCTCTTTTCTCACAAGAGTAAGGATAGGAATGGAGAAAACCCCAACTCGTAAATCCCGAAGTATTTGTGTATTTTCTGGGGCTTTTCCTGGAAAAGATGAAGAGTATTTAAAAGCAGCCAACCATTTGGGTAGAGTATTAGCTGAGCGAAAAATACATTTAGTTTATGGAGGAGGTAGTGTCGGATTAATGGGAGGTGTAGCATCAGCAGCATCTCTAGGAGGAAGTCAAGTTCTGGGCATTATCCCTGGACCTCTGAAATTTATTTCTGGGGGCACGATTGAAGAAGAATTAGTGGTTAAAAATTTGCAAGAGCGTGTGTTACAAATGCTTTTAAATGCTGATGCTTTTATCACTTTACCAGGTGGTTTTGGCACATTGGGAGAAGTCTTTCAAATTGCTTCCATGGCCCAACTTAATTTGCATAAGAAACCCATTGGGCTTTTAAATGTTAACAATTTCTTTACAGGTCTGATAGCTTTTATGGATTATGCTATGCAGAAGAATTTCATATCAAGAGTGGCACGGCGAATCATAATATCCGCAACAACTGCTGAAGAATTGCTAGATAAAATACAAGCTTTTGTTCCTGAACCAGATCCAGCAATGATTCAGATAGACTGGACACGACAGTCTTTCCCGATCAGTTCACTCCCATAATGGTCCTCTACTCACCCTGTTGAAGTATTGTGGAAGAAAGAAGCGATCTGATCCGTTTTTCTTGTCCTTTAGTTTCATTATCAGCATTTTCTTTCGCGTTTCAGTTTTTTCCTTTCAGGGAATTTCTTTTTTTTATAATATAGTTTCGTCCATGCTGATATTAAAACCATAGGACAATGCCTTTAGGTTGGAATGGCTGAGTAAAGAGTAATTTTTGTTACTCTTGAGACGCATCCTATTAGGTCTACTAGGCATAACATTTTGGGGTAGTTAAGCTTTAACCTTATTCGGATGACATATCTCACAAGGGAATCTATATTTACTGAAGAAAATATTAGATGAACCTTGAATATTGATTCCAAACATCCGTTCCCTTTACATAATTTGTCAGTGTTATTGTCATCATCAAGATTCACTTGTTTTATCGAAGCCTAATTCTTTGCGCTCGCCTATTATGAAAATTCACACTTTCGAAGAAAATTATTCCAATTTCAATTGCTTTCATATAAATTTCGCTCGAGGTCCTAAGGAAAGCTCATTAGCCTCAAAATCAATTTTCATCATCAGGGTTTTAAGGATGGAACCTTTGCCTCGAAAAGAATCAATTTTCATCATCGGGGTTTTAAGGATGGAACCTTTGCCTCGAAAACATTCAATTTTCATCATCGGGGTTTTAAGGATGGAACCTTTGCCTCGAAAATAATCAATTTTCATCATCGAGGTTTTAAGGATAGAACCTTTGCCTCGAAAACAATCAATTATCAATCCGAGGCTTTAAGGAGGGAACCTTTGCCTCGAAAACAATCAATTTTCATCATCGGGGTTTTAAGGATGGAACCTTTGCCTCGAAAACAATCAATTTTCATCATCGGGGTTTTAAAGATGGAACCTTTGCCTCGAAAACAACCAATTTTCATCATCGGGGTTTTAAGGATGGAACCTTTGCCTCGAAAACAATCAATTTTCATCATCGAGGTTTTAAGGATGGAACCTTTGCCTCGAAAACAATCAATTATCAATCCGAGGTTTTAAGGATGGAACCTTTGCCTCGAACTCAATCAATCGTCGAGGTTTTAAGGATGAAATCTTTGCCTCGACATCAATCAATCAATCCGGGGTTTTAAGGATGGAACCTTTGCCTCGAGATCAATTATCAATCCGAGGTTTTAAGGATGGAACCTTTGCCTCGAAAACAACCAATTTTCATCATCGGGGTTTTAAGGATGGAACCTTTGCCTCGAGATCAATCAATCAATCCGGGGTTTTAAGGATGGAACCTTTGCCTCGAGATCAATTATCAATCCGAGGTTTTAAGGATGGAACCTTTGCCTCGAAAACAATCAATCAATTCGAGGTTTTAAGGATGGAACCTTTACCTCGAAATCAATCAATCAATCCGAGGTTTTAAGGATGGAACCTTTGTCTCGACATCAATCAATCAATTCGAGGCTTTAAGGATGGAACCTTTACCTCGACATCAATCAATCAATCCGAGGTTTTAAGGATGGAACCTTTGCCTCGAAATCAACCAATCAATCTGAGGTTTTAAGGATGGAACCTTTGCCTCGAAATCAATCAATTAAACCGAGGTTTTAAGGATGGAACCTTTGCCTCGAGATCAATCAATCAATTCGAGGTTTTAAGGATGGAACCTTTACCTCGAAATCAACCAATCAATCTGAGGTTTTAAGGATGGAACCTTTGCCTCGAAATCAATCAATCAATCTGAGGTTTTAAGGATGAAATCTTTGCCTCGAGATCAATCAATCAATTCAAGGTTTTAAGGATGGAACCTTTGCCTCGAAATCAATCAATCAATTCGAGGTTTTAAGGATGGAACCTTTGCTTCGAAATCAATCAATCAATCCGAGGTTTTAAGGATGGAACCTTTGCCTCAGAAACAATCAATTTTCCTTCAACGATAGGAGAGCTCCTATCGCCGAGGTTCTAAGGAGAGTTCCTTAACCTCAGGATTTAGGCGGCGAAAAGGTTTTCAATGCCTAGCTAAGCCGGACGAAATTTGGTAACGACTTTGCATACATCATATCTCATGAAGCATGCAAAGGGGGGCAGCTGTTGACACCCAATTTCGTCCGACCATAAAAAATTTTAAAACAAATTAAATAAAAAAAATTATTATTTTTATTATTATTATTATTACTAAAAATTTTAATTAGTTTAAAATACATTTTTTTTTTTGTGAAGATTTGATTTAAAATGATATATGTGTGTATTTGAAAGAAAAAAAGAAAACTCCAAAAAAATGGCAAAATTTAAAAGTTTGAGGTAAAAATGACAACATTAAGAAGTTTCGGGAAAAATTGACAAATTCTGAAAGTTTTAGGAGCATTTGGTAGTTTGTCACATAAAATTTTGGGCCTGCCGACGTTTCTGGCGCAAATTGACAGAAAACGACAAAATTGTCAAAATCAGAAGCTTCAGGAACTTATCCAGAGGCTGAGAGACGTAAAGGACTAAAATTGTCATTTTACCAATTTAAAAGATAAGTTTGAAATTTTTTATTAATTTATCCATCAACAGTTCAGCCAAACTTCCTCTATAAATAGCCCCCCAAATTTTGTGCTGAACACACAGAAAAAAATAGAAAGAAAACTTAGAGCTCCGTTTCAAAAAAAAGATAAAATTACAGCCTTATTCCCTAGCTTATCCTTTCTCTGCCCAGAAAGTCCCAAAACTTTTTTTTCTTACTATTCGACCATCTTCTTCGTTTGTTTTTTTATTTTCTTCCGTTTTCTCTCTCTCTCTCTCCGTTCACCGTTTTTCTCTCCTCTGCCGCCGTCGTCCGGCCCAGCCACGCCCGCCGCCGCCGGTAGCTCCCACGCCGTCCCGCCGCCGTCCGCTTCTCTTCCCGTCGTGTCCCGTCTCTCCCTCCGCCGCGTCTCTCTCTCCTAGTTCGCCGGCCGCCGCCCCTCGCCTGGCCCGCCGTCACACCGCCGTCCCTCGCCTGGCCCGCCGTCGTCTCGTCGCCCCATTCCTGGCCCGCCGTTGCCTCGCCGTCCCTCGCCTGGCGTGCCGTCGCCCAGCTCCGCCCCCTTTCCCCCTCGTGCGCGCGCGCGTCCCTGTTTTCCTGTTCTCAGAATTCAAGTTTTAATTTCAAAAGGTAAAACTCCCACATAATCATTCATCTTTTCAATTTCTTTCACTTTGGTCACTAACCTTTTCTTTTATCCTTGCAGAAAGAAAAACTAATTACTAACTCTTTTAATATTTATTTGTTTATCTATTATTTATTGTTGTTATTATCACTAACCTCTATTATTATTGTTGTTACTATTATTAACTCACTAACTTACTAACCATACTAACTTTTATTGTTATTATTATTATTATTATTATTATTAATTGCTAACATAACTAACTTTTATTGTTATTGTTATTATCATTATTAACTTACTAATTTTTATTATTATTGTTGTTATTATTGATAATTAACTCAACTAACATTACTAACTTTTATTTTTATTGTTATTAACAACTAACTTTACTAACTTTACTAACCTTTTATTATTATTATTGTTACTAATTTACTAACCTTTTATTATTGTTATTATCATTATTAACATCTAACTTTTCTAACTTTTGCTAACTTTTATAATTCATGGAAGGTTATACCTCCTATTTATTTATTTTTTTTAAGTGGATGGTCAAAAAGCCCCACTTTATTTATTTATTTATTATCTTTTAATATTCCTTTATATGTTTACATGTGTTATTTTATGCATTTTTTTTATGTCTAAACTAAAATAAAACCTCCCCTTTACCTTACTTTATTTAATTTTCCTTTATGCCAAAATTTTATTTTATGATAAAATTTATTTCACTTATTTAATAATAAAAAATAAATAAATAAGTAAACAGTAACTAATTAAAAGAAGATTCTTTTATGTGAATAATTAACTTTATTCTATTTAAAAATCATTTTTTAAAGACAATTATCTTTTATTATTTTGAAACATATGTTTTAATTATTTCTTTAAAGAGAACAAAAAGTTAAACTTTTTATTCTTTTTATTAAAAATTATTTAACAAACATAATTAAATAATTCTAAAAATACAAAAAAAATCAATTCTGTTTTTTAAATATATTTCTATAGTAATAATAATTAAAAATTCAAGAAAAACAATAATAAAAATCCAATAAAAATTATGATTTAATTAATAATTAATTAAATAAATAATTAATAAAAATTAAACTCCATGTCCAAATGATCTGCCAGGATCCATGGCTTGGAAAATATTTTTTTAAATAAAGTATATAAAATATATATATATATTTTTTTACATAAAGTATATAAATAAATTTTCTTTTATTAAAAAATAAAAACTTTGGGCTAATATTTTACTTATCTCTTTATCCAGCAATATATTACTTATTTATTAAGTATAACTTTTTAGTTTCTTTATTAGTAAAAAGAATAAAAGGATATAAAAACTTCAGGATTTTATTTAGTAATATTTTACTTTTTGATTGAAAAACTTTGGGATAATATTTTACTTATTTATTTTTATTCAGTAATATTTTACTTTTTGATTGAAAAACTTTGGGATAATATTTTACTTATTTATTTTTATTCAGTAATATTTTACTTTTTGATTGAAAAGCTTTGGGATAATATTTTACTTATTTATTTTTATTCAGTAATATTTTACTTTTTGATTGAAAAACTTTGGGATAATATTTTACTTATTTATTTTTATTCAGTAATATTTTACTTTTTGATTGAAAAACTTTGGGATAATATTTTACTTATTTTTTTTATCCAGTAATATTTTACTTATTTCTTTCAAAATAATAAAAAGATATAACTTTTTGTTTCCTTTATTAAACAAAATAAAATTTTACCCAAATAATTTCAAATAAAGGTAATAAAAATAAACAAGAAAAAAGAATTAATTTTTTTTTAAATATTTTAGACTTATTTTATCAATAAAAAAGAACACAAAAAAATAAAATATATAAATATCAAAAACTTTTATTTATTTTTAAAATATGCATATAAATTTTTGGTTTCTTAATTAAATAATTACTTTTGGTTAATCTTTCATTAAAACAAAATAAAACAAATAAAATATTAAAAATTTTCTTTTATTTTTGAAATATACATAAATTTTTGGTTTCATTATTAAATAAATGAAATTTTGATTAAATAATTATTTTTTGGCTCACCTTTTTAAAATAATTTTCATATCCGGATGATCCGTCAGGATCTACGGTTTGAAAAATATCAAAATTTTTTAATTAAATAAATTAAATAAATACAAAAGATAAAAATTCATATTTTACGATATGGATTAAATTATTTAAAATATCATCAACATTCCGTGTCCGGGTGACTCGGCAGAGTCCATGGTTCGGAATTAAAAACTTCCGTGTCCAAATGACTCGGCAGAGTCCATGGTTCGGAAATATCAACTTAACTTAAAAAATCCACATTTCGACTAATTCAGTTAAAATTTCTAGTTTGAAAATTAACTGAATTTTTTTTAAAGCAAAGTAAAACAAAATTAAAATCAACTAAGGTGCCAATTTTGGGCGCTATAACAATATTGTTTTAGCGTAACCGTACTCCCGATCCCCGAACTCTCGCAGACCATATTTTAAGGTATCCAATCGACCTGAGCGAAAACCGATTGGTGGCGACTCCCGAAAACCCGACGTTGCCACAGTCACATTTTTAGGTTACCTTCAACTTGACCTGGTCACAACAAAGGTACCTTTAATGTGACCCGGTCACATTTTTAGGTTACTTTCAACGTGATCCGATCACAACGAATGTACCTTCCATATGACCCGGTCACATTTTTAGGTTACCTTCAAGGTGATATGGTCACATTTTTAGGTTACCTTCGTTGTGACCCAGTCATAATGTAACAACCCTAAAAATTAAGGAAAAGAAAATTACCACACTACCCTAAAAAAATATATATATAATAAGTAAAATAAATAAATAAAAGTAAATTAATTAACATTTTTTCCTCAAGGGTATTTTTGTAATTTTACCTACCAATTTAGAAAATTAATATAAAATTAAGAATCTTGATCCTTAGATAATTCCTTTAGTAGTTATTAAGTCAAATTCCAAACCGGGAACTCATAGTCATTTTCTTTAGGCTAGGAGCATTTTTGTCATTTTCAACTGAGCATCAGATGGAAAATCTGGGAGCACCATTGGATTCTTCTCGCAAAAATGAGTCAAGAGAAATTTGTCTCACTCAATTTCTGAATCCGTTTGCTTAGATTTCCAAAAATTTAGCTTACGCGTGTGTAGGGTTTAAACCGGGTTCGTGCTTTTATTGTATACAATAATTTTCCAACTAATCCTAATTTCTTTCTTATAAAACACCCAGCCGCAACACCTCCTGGAATATATATTTTTTTTAAAAAAAAAAATTAATTATTCTATTTTATCTCCTTATCTTCTTTATTTATCATATTAAACATTAATTACCCTTTTATTATTCCTTCTCTCCATTTTTATTTTGTTCCCGTATCTCTCCTAGGTCAAAACCAAAAGGAATTCCAGTTCGGCACCAAGGCTTGCTGCCGCTTCCTTTCTTTTCTAGTCCATGCGCAACATCCACTTAAGCAACAACAATGGGAAAAACACCAATGATCATTATGTTTCACCTTGCCATTCCAGCCGCCTCCTTCAACCTTTGTGTATATTTCTCTTTTTCATTCCTTTATTCCATGTAGATAGCCTCCTACTTCCACCATTGTTCAGCGACTTGCATGGTAGAGTGGAGAAGAAATTATCACACCAAAGGATTGTCATCACACTCTCCGCTTCGTTACCGGCTTGATCGTAATCTTTGTCGAACCGGCGTAAGTCCAGCCTTTGGGCTTTTATTTCTCCATCATCCAACCAATTCTGAATTCTATTTATGTAACACCCCCATATCCCACATGAGTGAATTGTGGGAAGCTTTATGTGGATATATAGGCTCCAATTCCAGAACATAAGCACATAGCGCTTATCCTTTCCTAAAGGATAGCCCATGTGGTGTGGGCAGGTGTTCCGTTGACCAGTTCTGGACTTGGGTCATCATAAATGGTATCAGAGCCGACCCGGGACCACGATGGTCTTGCATAGTGGATATGCACATGCATCGTCTACCGGGGCTGATCCTGGATTCGAGAGGCTACTTGGCCAGGGGCTAAGTAGTCCGACTAGAGAGGTTACTTGGTTCGGGGAACCAAGTAATCCGATTGACCCCAACGGGGACGTTGGGTACATAAGGGGGGGAGTTTGTAACACCCTCATATCCCACATGGGTGAATTGTGGGAAGCCTTATGTGGGTATATAGGCTCCAATTCCAGAACATAAGCACTTAACGCTTATCCTTTCCTAAAGGATAGCCCATGTGGTGTGGGCAGGTGTTCCGTTGACCAGTTCTGGACTTGGGTCATCACACATAATGAAGGTACCTTTAAGGTGACCCTGTCACATTTTTAGGTTACCTTCAAAGTGACCCGGTCACAACGAAAGTACCTTCAACGTGACCCGATCACATTTTTTTGTTACCTTCAATGTCACCCGGTCACAACAAAGGTACCTTCGATGTGACCTGGTCACATTTTTAGATTAACTTTAATGCGACCCGGTCACACCCAAGGTACCTTCAACGTGACCCGGTCACATTTTTAGGTTACCTTTAAAGTGACCCGGTCACATCTAAGGTACCTTCAACGTGACCCGGTTATAACGAAGGTAACTTCAATGATAAAATATAAGAAAAAGTGATTAAATGTAAAAAAAAAAAAATGATAAAATTTTAAAAAAAGGTGATTAAATGTATAAAAAAGCGATAAAATAAAGAAAATGTGATAAATGTTAAAAAATTGGTAAATATTTTTAAAAGGCAAATAAAAACTTAAAAACTGATAAATAATTTTAAAATGCAATAAATAATTTAAAAAATTGATTAAATAAAAAAAAGTGATAAAAAAAACTAAAAAAACAAACATCTTTTTTTAGAAAATCAGTTAAATAAATAAAAAATGATTAAAACTACAAAAAGTGATTAAATATAAAAAAATGATAAAATATAAACAAACGTGGTAAATGTTAAAAAATGGGAAATATTTTTAAAAAGTGATTAAAAACAAAAAAAAAGCGATAAAAATTCTAAAATGCAATAAATATTTTTTTTACTAAGTTGATCAATATACATAGATTTTATATTTTGAGAATCATTGACATATGTACAAAAAAGTATTTTATTAAGTATATTATTCAGAAATTAATATTTTTTTACACAGATAATTTTTTAAAAATTTATCACTTTATTTTTATTTTTTTATATTTATTTTTTTTTTTAGTTTAATCGCTTTTTTTGAAAAGTATTTCAATTTTTTAAATTTTTATATCTTTTTTTTATTTAATCATTTTTTAAAATTATTTTTTGCATTTTATAATTATTTATCACTTTTTTTGTTTTTAATAGCTTTTTAAAAAAATTTACCAATTTTTTTAACATTTATCACTTTTTTTTTACATTTAATCGCTTTTTTAAAAGAAATTTCACTTTTTAAAATTTTTTTTGCTTTTTAGAAATATTTATTACATTTTAAAATTGTTTTATTACTTTTTTTTCTTTTCCCTTCCTCACCCGTTACCCCAGTCACACGGTTTCCCTGTTCTCTGCCAAGCCAAGATCAACGGTCAAGATGGGGGGCATAGGTATCCCTTTTTCGGGGGTGGGTATTGTAGAAAGTTCCACATAAACATCTCGAGAACTTTTATTTTATCTCAAAGGGGTTGTGTGGGATCCATAATATAACAATTTTTACACATTAATTAGGGAACCAAATTTTCAAATACAAAAACAGTATTCTCCTCATTCCATTTTACTTGAAATGTTTTTCTGGGTACAAAAATTAAGATATACGTAATTTGTATTATTTTTTTATAGTAAAAATTTAAATAATGATTAAAATTTTTTTTTTTGAATTTTGTATACTAAGAGATTAAGTGGAGATTAAAAAGAAATTTATTAAATTTTATGTATTGAAAGTTTAAATATGAGTAAAAGGATAAATTAATTGTTTAAAATTTTTCAAAAAAAGATATTTTAACCTTTTTAGGACATAAAAAAAATTTCAAGTAAAATGGGATGGAGGTAGTATTAAACTTCACCGGCCTAAATAAAAAAGATCCAATGTTTCTTGCTTTCATGTTTAGATTAATAAAAAAAAGGACAAAATGCATGCTTTTGGAAAAAAGAATGAGAATACAAAAAGTACTGATTTTAACTTGTATAAAAAAGTAGTCGCCTTGTCTCATTGGCGAAAATTAAGAAATATAAAAAAATTTGTGTTATTTTAACAGTTGTTCTTTTACATTTTGCATGTTAACCTAAAAAATATGAAAAGAAATATTGAAATAAGAACTTAAAAAGTAATATAAAATATTATTTATTAAATAATAAAATATTATAAATATTTGAAAAATCTGAAATAGTACATAATGAGAAATTTACGAGACAATCGTATTTGTAATTTGTGGCATTTTCAGATTTTCACTTAAATACATAGACAAAAAGGTGTGGATAGCAAAAAGTTGAGATAATTACAAATTTGAACCAAAACTTGCATTATGTGTTGAGATAATTACAAATTTGAACCAAAACTTGCATTATGTGTTGAGATAATTACAAGTTGTCGTTGAAAAAGAAGATGAGACGTGAAAAGCTAATAAAGATAAGATAAAAAGGTGAAGCTGTGGACGAAAGTGGCTAGCCCGCATCGTTCACCAAGGGACAGCCCAAACTGAAATGATTTTCTCAGAAGCCCTTGGCCGCTTCCTCCTCCCAAATCTTGGTAGAATCTGAGATACAGTCATTTTTTATTTTTCAAGTTTTTTTTGATACATTGCTCAGAAAAGTTCATGACTGATTATAATTAAACGTTAAACCATTTACATTTGGTCATTAAAAATTCTTAACATTTTTTTTTTCTATTCATTCCCTAACCTGCAATAATTGTGGGACACATTCTAGTACTTACATCTGAATCTAACTAGCCGCTAAAAATCTAGCTACTAAGTAATCCATCAATAAAAGACAACCCGTCAGTAAAAATCTAATATCTAAAAAGTTAGTTACTAGTTTTAGAGATTGATTATGAATAGATTTCATTGGTAAGCAGTTCGTTAATAATCTGTCTAAAAATGATAAAAGAATTACATTTGTTACTAATTCCATTAGTTATGCTTATTTTTTCGGCTAGTGGTAGTGGTGGTGTACCTTTGATTTGATTTGCAAGGACAAATTTTATGAAGATGCATGCATTTTGGCATGATATTATTTGTTTCTCTCTGTATAAATGTTCCAAATGATAAGCACCCTCCTTATAAGAGATTCCAAATTCAAAAAAATGTGCTTACGGTCCACAAAATTCAGAAACATTGCAATTTAGGCACCTAGTACCCTAACCAGTAAAATTTGGAAATTCGATTGTCTCGGATGGGTAGGGTAAAAAAACAGTTTTTGATGGGATGGTTGGAAGATAGTATCATTACGTATAGGTTTAATTATGTTTTACCGTCTGAAATTACACAATACTTACATGAAACCTAAGGTTTCAAAAGTTATAATCAATCTTTAATTCTATTGAGTCTACCAAGCTCTCAAGCCAATAACAAGCTTAAGACTAGCTGAGCATAGGCCTGTATTTTTAGGACTTATCGAACTTAAGCTCAAGCTCAATTCCAGCCTAAGATTAAGGAGCCAAGCTCAAGTCTAAGGAGGCTTGAGCTCAACAACTTAATTTCAGCTTATATTACAAAATGGAATACCTATTTTAAAGGGATATTGTAAGAGAAAAGCATATTAGCAACTGAAAAAATAATCGCTGTCAGTTGTTAATTGCGACTGACTAGCGACTGAATCATTTAGTAGCAAAATTATTAGTTGCTAGTTGTTAGCAACTACAATTAACAATTGAATACGTTAGTCACTAGAATTTTGAATTTTATTAAAATAGTAACTAAAAGTTCAGTAACTAATACTTCCTCTGTTTCATAAAAACTGTCATCCTTACTATTCACAGCATTTAATTTATGATTTTATTTCTTTTAAAATTTATCATAAGAATATGAACTTTTTACATGAAAATGGAACTTTAAAGATTCTAGTTTCTAAATATCATTTTTGAGATTTTTTTTCAATTCATATTAATATAAATATATTCAAGTCAAACTTTAGTCAAAAAAGATAAAAGGGACAGCTAATATGAAACAGAGGAAGTACATTTAATTCAGTCATTAGCTATTTTTAAATTCAATCGCTAAGCCTATCATTTCAGTCGTTAATTATTAGACTAAATTCAAGTTTAAGTTCTGATTTTTGAATTAATGATATTTTTTATATAACACTATGTATATTTTAAGTATATTTATAAGTATAAATATATAATTACAACCAAAATATCTCTAGCATCTTCATCTTTTGAGTTTTTGACTTCACCCATGGTATCAACTATTGAAAAAGAAGTATGATCTTGATGTGTAACTACTTCACCGACAACATTAAGATCAACAGCGGCTTCAATTCTCTCGATGGTGGCGTTTTCGGGACAACTAGGTAGCAGGGCTTGGGCGGCGAGGGTAGGGGTGACTCCTGGAGGTGCAGATGGAACGCGTTGGTGGCGCCCGAAGGTTGATCGAAGCAACGAGAGAAACAGAGAAGGAAGAAGGAGAAACAAGAAGGAGAAATGAGGAAGAAGAAGCCGAAGCTGAAGGTTTTAATTTGATTTAACGACTGAAAAAGTGACTAAAGCAAACTAGTGATAGAATAGCGACTAATTTTCAAAAATATTTTAAAATGTGCGATTGATTAGTGACTGAAATTTAAAACTAGTAACTAACTAACAACTGAATATTTCAATCGCTAGTTAGTTGAAATAATTTCCATGGCCCACAAGCTAGTGACTGACTATCGACTAAACTAAGCAGCGATTAAAATTCAGTCACTAGTTTCAGTCACTCTAATGCTCCTTTATTGTAGTAGGAAATTATACTTTTAGTCCTAAAACTTGTTATATTTTTTTATTTAGTCATAAAAATTCTTTCATTTTCTATATTAGTCCTAAAATTTTGCTAAATTTTTAATAGTTAGTAATAAAATTATTGCCTCATAAGCAGAGACATACAGATAGAGTTTATAACAAGGAGAGCTAATAAGTAATAAATTTACTAAAATTAGTTATCCAATAAAATAAAAATATTTAAATAGAAGAAAATTTGACAATATAGGTGATCCGTTAACTATAGGAAAATTTACATAATTTAAATTTACTATAAAATAGTTAGCAAACAATTTCAATTAAAATTTTAATAAAGTTGTGTTAGACAATTACATGATGTATCTTTTTCTCTCAGTCCACCATATAAGGGAATGCTAATGTGAAAAATTTACTATGATTTATCTTTTTCTCTCAGTCAACTACATGATGAAAATTTTCATGACTAACTGTTCATGTAGCCGAAAATTTTTTCATTTGGGAAGGTAAAAGATTTTAGGACTTGAATGGAACATAGCCAAAGTTTTAGGACTAAAAGTTTCCATTCCCCTACTTTAAAAAATATACATATTTTTTAAATTAAATATCTAAAAGGTTCGAAATTAGAATAAGTGGAATAAGAGTAGACATAGAAATCCGAAACCAATTCCTGGTGCTTGAGACGGCGGCTCGCCATGGACGCTCCACTGCTGAAGGCGGCTCGAGCAGGGAACCTGGAATTAGTTAAAGTCATGGAGGAAGTGAAGGGCACCGAGATCTTCCACCAAACAACCCACAATCAAAACACAGCCCTACACATGGCCGCCAGGTTCGGTCATCTGGGCCTCGTTGAGTACATCATCGGGCGCGACTACTCCCGCGTCCTCTGCGGCAACATCAACGGCGAAACCCCCGTCCACATCGCCGCCAGGGCGGGACACGATGCCGTCGTTGAAGCTCTTATGAAACATGTGAACAAGTTCTCCAAGGTTTATGTTGCCAGGGTCAAAGACAAGAGCGGCAACACTCCTTTGCACGGCGCGGTACGGCGCAACAGGCTTGAGGTGGTGAGGATGCTGACGGTGGAAGACAGAGAGTCGCTGCTTTTGGTTAACGATGCCGGTGAATCTCCGCTATCGATTGCCATTGATCAGAGGTTGTCGGCTATGTCCCAGCGCATCTTGAAACGTAATCCGGCCGCCATTAATTATAGAGGACCCAACGGACAAACTCCTCTGCATTTCGCCGTCCTCGGTCAAGATTTAGGTCAAATTTCCTGCTATTGTGATGGAGCCTCTTACTTCTTCCGTCTTAGCTAACGTCTTTCTATGGGTGTACTCATGATCGAGTTCTTGTTGTTTCAGATGTGATGGTTTCGATGCTGGAAGCCAAACGAGATCTCATTAGGTCCCTAGACGAGAACAAGAGGAACTCTCTCCACTACGCCGCCACCTATGGCCGCCTGAACATGGTGGATAAGCTTCTACAAGCGGACGCCTCGGTCACTTCCACACTTCTACAAGCGGATGCCTCGGTCACTTCCACGGCCTACCAACGTGACCACAACGGCCAGGCACCCGTGCACCTAGCGGCGAAACAAGGCCACCTGACGGTTCTCAAGGCGTTGCTCCGCCAGTTTCCTGACTCCGTCGAGCTCATCGACAACAAGCAACGGAACATTCTTCACATTGCAGCAGAATATGGAAACATGGGTACTGTTTCGCACATCTTGAAGTTGCCTGAGATCGACGATTTGGTGAACTCCCCCGACTCCGACGGCAACACTCCTCTGCATCTGGCCGCGAAGAATTTCCACAACGACGTCGTGTATGCTCTGTCCAGAGAAAGATCAGTCGAGATCCGAGCGGCTAACAAGCTGAATCAAACTGCTCTAGCGATTGCTCAGTCGTCCGCAGATCGAGGAATGGAATTGCAGCAGCACTTGACCGTTAAAGCTTTGAAAAGGGCTAACGAAGATCGAGCCATAAATCCAGAGGAAATTCTCCAAGAAGAGACAGAATCTGAGAAAACAGAGGTCGAGAGAGGTAAAAAAACAAGAGAAATGGCGCAGACCCTCTCCGTCATAGCAACGCTCATCGCCACTTTCACATTCGCAGCGGCCTTCACTATTCCGGGCGGATTTGTAGCTAACCAGGACAACAACAACAACAACATCACAGAGGCGGCAAGGGGCAAACAAGCACACGAGGGCATGGCCGTTCTGGTACGGAATTCGGCTTTCAAGGCTTTTGTCATCAGCGACGCTACCGCCATGACGACATCAATCTGCGCCGCTGTGCTGATCATGTGGTCTTCAGCTCATCGGGACTGCGAGTCCCTGATGGACAACTTGCCTTACGCCATGCTCCTGACGTGGGTGGCGCTCGTAGCCATGACTTTGGCATTCGTGACGGGTCTGGTTGCCGTTGTCTCCGACGTCCTGTGGCTGGCGATTGCGGTCTGCGTAATTGCCTGCTTTCTTCCGGCAATATTCTTCTTTGTGGCTCCTTTGGCTCACCTGCATAATCGCCGCTACAGTGCCATTGAGAACAACCCGTTTGTTTTTGTTAAGCGATTGATGAGTTTGGAATTAGCTGCAACATTCCGCAGCCTTCGACGCCTTCGGCAGTGGTGCAGAAAGGACAAAAGCGCAAGTGAAATTGTACTATATGCCTAATACTTCCTTAGTAGAGTTGCAAAAAAAAAACCTTGTACTATATTCCTCGTCTCTTCTGTATATCGCATTAAAATAATGGGACAAGATCTAATATCATATTATATGTTGAATCTGGCATGCATTCTTGCTTTAGTGCTGAGTCGCAGCCTCTGCATGTGTGATTAAGCTGAGAGAGGGAAGATTCTTGTTTCTCATAAGGAAGCCTGACGATTTGACATTGGAATTTGTTTAACGAGCTAGCAACTCTAAGAAAGTAAGAACGGAAAGGGCTAGAGACATGGAATTGAAGAGGTTGGAAACACAATATTAATTAGGGTAAAGTACCAAAAAACTTATTGAGGTTATGTGTATGGACCAATTTGCTCATCATTCTTTTAAGAGGTGTTAATTTCCTCACTAAGGTTTTAGTTTGGGCCCAATTACTCACTGAAGTTTGAATTGTGTACCAAATACGTCACTGATGTAACTGACAGTTGGAACTTTTTGTTAGATACTAAAACATTTCATTTAGAGATGATTATGTGGCAAAAAATAGGTCCAACTGGCATGCCAACTAGGCAAAATGTATTATTTGAGGAATTATGTGGCAGTTATGGAAATGTGTGGCATTTGGCGAAAATCAATCCTCCGACTCCATCGCCTCCACCGTCGAGCTCCTTCTTCCTGCCCAAGCCCAGCTCCTCGATCATGCCCCTCCACCATCGGCCAACCATCCCTGCCCAGCTTCTCTCTCTCCGTCCCATCCCCACCCTCCATGACCTCCTCTGAAAATTAATACCTTGGTTCAGGACTTCCATCAAACACATGGTGTGCCTACAACTCAAAGCCTGACAGTGAACAACAGCCATCTTGTACTCGTCTGCCACTATTGGCAGAGTGAAGGGCATGATGCTAGCTCATAGGAATTTGATCATAATCACATTGGGCTACCACGCAGGCGCGTGAGAGAGAGTTGCCGACAGTGGTTATGTACACTGTGATTTGAATTCAGAAAAATGCTAAAGGCCGTGGCGGTGGGTGAACCAGTGGTGGTCATGGAGTGGTTTGAATTGGGGAAAATGCTGAAGGTCATGGAGGCTTTCCAAGTAAGCTACATGGTGGCAGTGTTGTTAATGGTGGTGGTGATGGCTACGGGGAAGCTTTGATTTGAGTTTGCTAGAGTGGGTTGGCTGCGGGGGGCTCCACTTAGGAAGGATGCCATTGCTACATTTAAGAGCAAGCTCCCTTCCGCCATACACGCACAGGTTTGGTAACGATTGATAAGGTGGAGGAGGTGGTACGGTTGGAGTCTTTAAGAGTTGATGGGCCAATTTATATGATTCAAGAAAGTTAAGAGTTAAGTTAATAATTACATCACCATGTCATCATTCCTTTTACATGTCAGCACTATTAATGGCTCAATGATGATTTTGGTCCGAAACCAAAACTTTAGCGAGACATTTGGCACCACTTGAAAGAATGATGAGTAAATTGACCTACGCATAACTATAATGAGTTTTTTGGTACATTTTCCTACTAATTATGATTGAGAAGAAGGATTAAAAGAAAAAGGCTGGTCAAGATTGAGAAATGAGAGGTATCTCATTCTGTTGTCAAGTTTGGAAAAGAGCATCTCATTTACGGAATAAAGTGATTCAGAAAGAAAGGTCTTCACTATTATTAATTAATAAATTTTCTCGCTTGCCGACCCCCGAAAAAAATGTTCAAGATCAGATCAACCTGTTTCTGGTTAGCATTCAACAGCTAGAACTGAGCTCTATTTATGGATTTCTGTCACTTGACAAAAAGGCTATCCATAAACTAGGAACATAAAAGAATAATAGGATGCAAAAGAGCTTATTGAAAATTTAATTAAAAAAGAAAACTAATTAAAATGGAGCTTAACGAGAAAACTAAACTACACTATCAAGCTTTCAAGTTATTTAGTGGATCCTAGCATAATTAATACAAATTTACGCTAATAATTTATGTCATCCAATATGCACATGGATTAAAGAATCACTTTTCACTGAAGTTAATCTCCTAAATGTCTTACAACTTTGATGGTGTTATAACCTATACCATCAGTGCAAAAGTGAGGCTAGTCCATTTGTTAGCCTCATTGAACCTACATATGGCCTCAGCCATTTGTTAATTGTTAGCCCCTGTCCTTCATGGAGTTAGTTAATTAGGCTTAGCATCTAATCTACCATGGTCAGGTAAATATCACTCCCAATCTAGTAATACATTTCTAGAATTGGACTTCGTGTACCCTTAGATTAAAATTTTCTAACCTTCAATGGCCAAGTAATAAGCTCGTTCAAAAAATGCGTGTATTACTTAGACAATCTTTCTTCCATATCCACTCCTATTGCTCAGGAATCTTTTCTCTTGTTGGAGGCTGACTTGGGGTAAGTTGCTTGACATACTTTAATAATGTAGCGAACGTGAAAATCTTCTTTAGAGATCTTCAATAACAAACGCTTCGCCACTTTGTGGCGCTAGAAGCCAAAAGAGCTTAATACATCCTACAAAAAGCAACAGTGAATTCAAATGCATTTGAGGTGAACCAAATTGACCCACCATATATAGATGACCAGTTCTACGAAAAAAGGCACTAATGTAATGGTTTTCCTCAAGTAATTTATGAAATTGTAAGTGAAGCCTGCTTTTTCATACTGATTCCGAATGAAAAGAGAACCGCTCAAATCCTTAGCATTCACACATGCATTCAAAAGGAAGTCAAGACACCTCTTTGAAGGCATGACACCAAATTCATCCTTCATAGCCAGTAACAAATCCAAGCCTATCTGTAAGCCTTGTGGCTCCATTTCACCAATCACGGGGAAAACATATATAGTTCATATATCATAAAAGGAAAAATTTCAAAGGGTTTTTTGACCAAGGATGAAATGTTGTTGGGTGACAATCTAACTCTTGGTTTAAAATTAGGCATGTTCAGGAACTTGCGAGTAGAAAATTACTCAGAGGTTTCTTATAATAACAAACAAAAATCAGAGGCATTTTTTGACCAAAATGGGATCAGTGATGATTTTTCAATTGAAATAAACACATCGTATGAGAGGAGACCAACTATAAACTAGACAAACCTCATCAAACATTACTTCTATGACCATTTCATCTTCTTGGGATCTATACGTTAGTTGCTTTAACAAATCAGTGGCACACGTAGGTCAACAAGAAACCCAAAACTGTTATTAGATGCCAATCAACAAATAGTGGTGAGTAAAAAATCTGTAAAAGTAGGCAGGGGAGCATTAGATAACAGGCTGCCTAGAAAGTCTATTCAAGGTTTTCGAGAAGCGCGAGCAACATTAGGCAACCTTAAATGCTTATTTTTAATACAAAATGAAATAATTCTGCAACAACCATTGTCCCAATACTTTAGGTCTTTCATTTCTTTCAATAGTTGAAGCAGTAGAGCAAAGTCACCGTTAGGTTTGCTATGTTCCTAAAAATAGAAGTGTAAAAGGACCATTAGAAAAATGGAACAATTTCTTTGCAAGAAATATATATAAATGACAGAAACGTAATACATGTAGAGATGAGCGTGCTTTTGATTTCACTTAGGCTCTTAACCGATATATCCTTCTCCATTAGTACCTATATATAAAAAATAAAAAAAATAAAAAATAAAAAGAAAGAAACATCTATGAGATTTGTTGAGTGGAGGAGTAGGTGCATTAAATTGTTGTTCGAAGCGTTAATTGGTTTTAGGATATATTCATCAACATTATATCAAGCAGAAGTTATTGCCCTAACTTGTCTACTATGAGCCTTGTTTTGATGGGCCAAATTACAAGCTTGTTTTCAATCATCGCCCTTCACCCTCCACATTAGATGGCGTGCCAAAGAATGTCATACAAAGGTTGTAATGTACTCTCTCAGTTTCACATTAATTATGCAAGAGTATAAGGTTATAAGATTATAAGGTACTCCTTTTGTTTCGCATTAATTGATCATTTTACTGTTTTTAACTGAAATTTGACCTAAACATATAATATATATTGAAAAAAATATTAAAAATGATATTTAGAAACTATAATCTTTAAAATTTTTTTATATAAAATATTTATATTTTTATAATAAATTTTGAAATAAATAAAATCATAAACTAATTGTTGTGAATAGTAAAAAAATCAGTTGTTGTGAAATGGAAGGAGTAGTATATTTAAGAGGTACAGGAAAATGTTGACTTGTTCGGGACCTAAAAGGCTACAAATTAGTGTAAATAATATTATGTGAGGAAAGCGGGCGAGGTGAGAGTTGAAACCTCTTGGTACTCAAATAGACATTATGCAAGTATACTAATTACCTAAGGGGAGGCACTCTGCCTATGAGCAGTGTTGTCTTTCTACATCATTTTTTTTTGTTTAGGCTGCTTTTTACCTAGAAATTAATTTTTCAGTTTTTTTATAATTGTTTTTTCTTTTGTTTGGGATCTTTTTCACTTCCTAAAATTACGTTTTTTGGTTTTTTTTTTTTGCCAAAAAATAATAAATTACATTATGGGCTCCTATTTGTCTGTGGTGATGTCTTCTAATAGCCAAACTTTGAGAGTATGCATTTTGACCATTTCATACTAAACTTTTGATTTGTGAATTTCTAGGCCTACCAACTTTCATAAGTGATACTTAAGACTCTAATTTCTCCTAAAATCCCAAATTCACTAAATTGGTCTTATGCCGCATATTTTTTACTTACCAAAATTATTACGAACATCTTTCAATCATTTAAATCCTTTTAGCTCTTTTGGATTTCTCATAACTTATTTTTTAATTCATCATTTTTTATTGTACTTTTTTTTGTAAATATAATTGACATGAAAAAATTGCATCCATGTTGGTCGTCCACAATGAAATGGGGCATCATAATCTAGTTTTGAACTATATTAAGATTAGAAAAAAAAAAGTATCTATACCAATTTTGCAGTTGTGAGCTTTAGTTTTTGAATAAATATTGGATGCTAAAATTTTAGAAGCTACAAATGTTGAGTTTAATTACTCCAATTATTGCATTAAAGAAACTAGAGGGCTTAGATTATCATTTTAGCATTTGACTAATCATGAATTGAGTTTGATTTTGGATGTTGGCTCAATTTGTGATTTATATTATGGCTTCAACTAAAACTTTTCTTTTTTTTGGCTCGTAGCAAAGATATTTGTATAAATTTCCAATTTCAAAAAATTATCATTCTCCAATAAAATACAGAAGAATTCACTTGCCTCAGATTTTCCTTTAAGAACTTAAGGAAACCAATTCATGAGACTTAACAATAATGGATCATGACACTCTACTCAAATCATGACCAGCTCAATTTATTCCATCCATTTCTAGACCAACTGAAGGATCATAAAAGATGGATCTTTACAAAAGTTTCAAGTACGTACATTACCCTATTTTTCATCGAAAAATCAATGTTTCCCCTATTTCCATGGTAGCCAAGCAGTAATCACCACCGTTGCTTACCATGCTTATGTACTTTCATCATATATACTAAGTTCATCATAGATAGATGACCTGCTCCTATACTTTCTTGCTCCAGTTGGACTAATTCCACCAATCCAACCCCTAAAGTTTTTGTACCCAATCCAAGGGCACACAAAGCACTCAGGAGTTAGTTGGCCATAAAAATTAAGCTTAAATAGCCTTAGTATAGGAACTAACCTTAGTTTATGGGCTAGAAATTAAAGTAAAAATTTCAAAAGCCTAGGGTGTACACTAGAGCATTCTAAGCTTAAATAACTAGAGCTTGTAGTTTCTATTTTTTTTAACAGCAACGGAAATTTATTGATAAAAAATAGAGTACAACAGTTTGCTTCATTTAGCAAGATGCTAGATTTGATCGTCCAACCACTTAATTTCTATACTTTATTTGATATATATATAGCCAAATGAGAGTTGATATTCCAATAATTAAGTTTTATCTTCGCTTACTTATTTTTCATCCAAGAGAAAGGCCCATGCCTGAATATATATCACAAAATAATTGCTGGATACATAGGCTTTAATTTTTTAGAGAAAATCCATTTATTCCTTCTTTCCCATAAGGCATAAGATGCTATGTGTTGGATTTGTTCCACTCATGACTCATATTTATTTGATTTTAATGATAATAAAACATATTTGTTTTAGGTGTTTCAAGGCTTTATACATTGGTCTCTTGTTCATAAAGTTTTTATCTTTGAAAAGAAAAATGGTTCTTAAGTATATTTCAATTATTTTTGGTGATTCAAGTATTGTTTGTGAAAAAAGAAATCTTTTTTGTGCAAAATTTGTTGAAGTTTGGAAGCCTGGAGGTGAAAAAAAAACTGGAGCTATAGTTTCAACAGGGTAAAAGTTTTTCAACGTGTTGAAACTAGAGCAATTTTTTGAACTTGAGTACATTTTGGTTCTGGAATAGAAAAACACTCGAGTAAAATTTTTTCAACCGGGTGAAAGCTTCAATCTAGACTTGCCCATGAATCTTTGATTGAATAAAATATTAAAAAATTCTTTTTAAAATCATGCCAACTCAGCCGGCCACATGGATTAGGCGCTGACATGTCATTAATGAGCAATCTAGCCGTTGGAGTTCAAACCTTGGGTGATAATACAAGACTGGAATTTCAATCGAGTAAAATTTTTTCACCCGAGTTAAACTAAATGACAGAAGCAATTTCCTGCCAAATTTGACAACAATGGTCACCTGCATTCAAGAAGACTGTTCTAACCTTCCCAACGGCTCTTAAACGTCTCTTTGGTTCCCAAATGAGTATAAAAATATGAAGAAACATTTTGGAAACAACTCTTGGCCATTTAGAAGTGAGAATTCATTATCAAATCCAAGAAAAAGAGCTTACCTTGAGAAAATTATTAGTGTTGATGTACATTCTCTTGCATATCTAGCAAAGAGTGCAATTGTGTGAGCTTGTAAACATTCCAAATCTTAGAATCTCTTATGTGAGGGAGTGGTTCCTAGTGATCCTTAAAGAAAACTAGAGAATGATTTCTAGTTAACCTTGGAGAAAACTAGTGTCTGGTTGAGTGTGAGCCTTGAAGGAAACACCATTGTAATCTTGATTAAGAGATAATGGAGGAACTCTCAAGTGGAGAAGCTTGAGGAGAAGAAGTAGACACCGGTTGGTGGAGTTGAACTTCGATAAATCCTGGTGCACTCTTTTCTTTATTCTCCTTTATTTACTTGTTTTATTTGTGCTTGGCATTACTTGGTTTGTTCATGATCTTTAGTTAAGTGAATTTAGTTGTAAAATTTGATTTTGCTAAAGCTTTTAATACAACCAATTCACCCCTCTTTGGTTGCACTTGGGCCAATGCTATGAAAAAGATTGTCTGCCAAGCTAAGACCATGCTTGAATATCACAAAAATAATTGTTGGATTGTTGCATAATCCACTGTTTCCTCGTCTGAATAGCAAATTGGATAGTGGGTGCTCTCAATTTGGACACCTCTACTAATCAGCAGATTGCTTCTTGTTGGAAAAGCATTTTATAGTGCTCACCACATGAAAATATTAATCTTCTCTGGGATCCAGGAGTTCCACTTTGTGCTTTGACACAAATCAGTCTGCTGTCTCGAGTAATCCTCCACATTAATCAGTGACATCTCTTTCACTGAGAATGTTCCTTTTGTACATAAGTTCTAGACTTTTTTTATCTTCCCTTCCTACAGTCAAAATTACATTTTCCAACAATTGATTAAGCTCGTCCATCTCTCCACACTTCCTCCCCCTTTTGTTCCAACATCATTACATTCAATACCTGTACTATTGATAAAAACATGAACCATGATATGAGTACTTTATCGAACTCCTCTCTCCATTTTGAACTTCTCAGTCGGACTTTTATTACACAACTGTATGAATCAAAAGATTGTAGTTTTGTGACCTAAGTGATTTAGAAACTGTTATACTTATACGTATAAGTTGGAGTTTTCTTCAATCATGGTTGAAAGACAAATTTTTTTTCCCATTTAGGAGAATTACTAGAAAGTCTATAAGACTTCATCTAACCTAGCTACAATCTCCAAAACATTAACCAAATGAAATTTTTCTGAATTTTACGGTTACGATATTGCCTACTATAACCTTTTAATTAACCTTTAGAGTTTTAGCATTTTGAAATCAACCCTTATATTTTTAGTCTTCTCTTCTTATTTTAAAACAAGTGGAAATGAGTCCCACGACCTAGCCTAATTGGGTAAGTTTTAGGAGATACCAAGAAGAGTGTGGGGTTCAAACCCACCTCCGCTAATTCCCTTCAAAATGTCAATTATGTTGACATGTAAATAGATTTCACATTAGAATGCAAAGATAACATGTTCACCATTTTTGACTAAATTTGCTTCTTTTAAGTTAATATTTACAAAGATATTGGTGAATGCCTAAATCGAGAAGGACACAGAAGATGGAAACCCTGTCCAAAGTGAGGAGGATGCAGAAGATGGAAACCTATATTGTGATTACCGATAGACCACTCTGCATTGTGATATGTCAACTTCCTATGCTTGTAAACTTATGTGTGCTCAAATGCCATATAGCCACGACGGATCTTATTGCTATTCCATAACTCTTTGTTGCTGCCTGTACGACTAGTGAATTGGTGCTACCGAAATGAAGGCCTGACATTAAAAAGTGACACACTTTACCCTTAAATGGAGTAAACATAGTACTAACTTTGGGGAGAAAAGTGTCCATTTTTTAATTCAAATGATAAGGTGTTCATTACCACCTAATTCAAGAGTTAAAATTTAGTTTAGGCCCCTAAATAAATTGTGGAAATGCATGACGTTTTCATATACAACAACTACTATACTAGCTACCTAAATAAAGGCTCCATGAGTTGTTGAGGAATAACTCATCTCAAGGAGTACTTAATTAAATACAAGTCAAGTCACCTTTACTTGTGTGTTGGATATGTACTCATAATATTGCTCTTGAAATCCCTAATAAAATAAATATTATTAGTGAAATGTGTCTCTTTTGAGAATTGAGATCTTATTTCCAACATTAATTTTTGCTTCTTGGGACTTTGTGTGTCTAACTTAAAAAAAATCACTTTGAATGTTTGGTTGATTTCATTGAATATATATATATATAGAAAAAGGAAAAATTTTAATATATGCATAACCTCTGTATAAATATACTCGAGTATACACAAGGAACACCACAAAACTATCACAATCCTAAGAGTTGCTTACACCAGTAAGTTTTTTCCCATGATAACGAGCATTCCCCTCATTCCAGATATAGTAGATCACAACTAACAAACCAGTTCTTTTGATAAGCCTAATAATATGTCTACCTTTCAGATCATTGGAGATACAACTCAAATTTAGAATGTCATTCTAGCCCAAATTCAAACCACACTATAGGGCAATTATGCTCCAAACACAATCAACAATTGGGCAAGCTAAAAATAAATGTTTTAGAGTTTCATCAGTTTTTGTCGCACAAAACACATTCAAATCAATTCTAAAATTCTTTTAATTTCACTTTATTCCAATCTCCAAAGCAAAACCTTATTCCATCCAATATTTTGATCTTGCCGTTGAATTTTGTTTTACTAATTGCATTAGATGGGCAAAAGGAAAGATAGTCTCCTTGTTGCTTTGAGTAACGCCGACTACCGTCTTAAGCTCGATGTCTTCATAGAACCTTTTGAAACTATAAGAGGCTCCTTAGGGGAAATTGACGGGGAACGAATCTTCCTTTTGGGTTCTTGATTCAATTTCTTTTTGGGTAGGTTTTGTTAGTTTAACCTTCAAAATGGACTATATAGACTAATTTATTTATTTATTTTTTTGTGTGCATATGAAATTCTATGCATGCTTATTATGTTGGTTTGACCAAGAATATGTTTTGACATTGTAAGATAGTTGTGCTCTTGCAAACATTCACACAAATCATTTCAAGCCCTATCACTGTGAAATTCTGAGTAAGTCCCTATCTATTATGCCTTATATTCGTAGCTCCAAAGGGCTTTGCAGTTTTTTTGTTGGAAAACTTTTTTATTGGTTTGTATAACTCTAGCTTTATTTCTTTTACACCTCTAGCAATTTTTATTTGTTGAACTAGTGGATGTCAAATGCTCCTAATTTATATCTGCAGGACTTGCATTGTTCATGCCATCAGAAAGCAATTATTTTGCTCTTATTGATATTTTTATGTCTATTTTTGTATAGCTTTATATCCATTTTCACTATAGTTAGATAAATGGTGCTTTTGATGTAGTTAATGCATTTTAATCTTTGTTGCATATCAACAACCTCTAAATCCTTTGCTGTTACTTAGGCAATATAGTGAAAAAAGTAAAATTTCTTTCTTTGTTTTAATTATGTCTTATTTCTCAAGGTTTTTGTTTGTGTTTCAAGTTGTTGTTCATTTGGTTGGATCAATATTCAATGTGGGCAAGCCTAAATTTAAGCGCAATTTTGGAATTATTGACAAACAAAGTTGGACCGACAATGGATTGGATTGAGAAGTTCAGGTTTGTTGGTTTAAGTTCACTAATCTTGAGGTTATACATTCATACAAATATTTATGGGTATTCCTCAATTATTTATGAGTTTACATATGTATTTTGCCTACCTATTTCATAAGATTAATATTTTTCTTTTTTCTTGCTAAGGATTTCCTTCACCATTTTCAGTGGCCTGAGGATCAAGAAGTTGGTCTAGTATCATTTGTGTAGAATTTCCTTGAAGGGCATAACAAGTTGTTAAGTATGACCCAAAAACTTTCTCCAAAGCCATCTATATACACGTGGAGGGCATGGTTTGAGGCATGAAAGAATTATGAGCTTATTAATCTTACATGAATTTGTCATCTGTCTCCATTTTTTTTTTTGTGGTTTTATGGATTATTTGCAAGTTTGTCCTTAGTTTTAAGGGTTTAGTTGCTGATAGTCCTCTGCCTTTTTTAATTTATTTCAATTGAGCACCTAGAGTTTAAGATGTGGTAAGGTGATGCATTGAGTTTTCAGGCCTGGTTATGAAATGGGTTACACGTGGATCAGCCTTAATTTTTGGTTAGAACAAAAAATAGGCCCATCTTGTTTTTAATTTTTCTTATATGGCTTAATCTTTTTTATTTTATATTTTTTGTGAACCGGCCCGAAAATATGGAGGGCATGGTTTGAGGCATGGAATAATTGTGAGTTTACTAATCTTACTTGAATTTGTCATCTGTCTCTAATTTCTTTTGTGTTCTTGTAGTTTTATGACAATAATTTGTTTGGCAATTTTTTTTCTTGGGGCTAATCTCTTTTTCAGCATCAATTTAAAATTTTAAAGTTTTAGCTCTTGTCCTTTCGTTGGTAGAGATTTTCATGCAAAAATTTTAATGGTAGAGACAATTAGGTTTTTAAGAACACCAGAAACTGAGACTATAGCTCTGAGAAATTGAGTTTTTTTTCTTTTTAATTGCATGTGATTGCAATAGATTAATTTTGTTTGCAATGAATTGGATTCTCCAATACTAAAGCTTATATAGTTTTCTGCAGTAGACTCACGGTGTTATGTTCTCTGTTTGTTTGTTTGATGAGGTATTGTTCAACTTTTTATTGCTTTTCTTTTATCTTAATTTTTTTCTTAGTTTTTCTATTGTCCACATACAGGCAAGCTTCTCTTTGATATATCAAACTTTCCTTTGTTTTTTGCTTTTTACTCTTATTTCTTTTGTTCAATCTTTCTTGTGTATGAATAAAGTTTTTCATTTTTAAGGGAAGAGCAGTTGGAATATGATCATCCTAGAAAATTGAGGGTTGAATTGCCTACGTCAAACTACATTTGTGACAATTGTTGTTGTTGAATTGTAGAGTTGGGAGAAAGAAGCGTCGAACTTAGCCCAACTACATAACCTGCATGACCCTCTTCCAAGCAAACTGATTGGCTGGGACATTCCATCGGACTTTTGGTGGTATGTTGTCTTTGACTTTATGTACAATTCTAAACCTTTATATTGTTTTACCCCATTTCTAAGCTCATATTGTTCCCTCGATTAAATTAAAGAATATAGTAAACATATGTCTAACTAGAGATAGGAGGTGATCTTACATAGCTAACCTTTACCTTAAATTTCATTCTTTTCCATGCTTTTCATCTTTGTCCAAGCACCAACGATCACATTCAGAAGCAAGGCAAGGCATGGCGATCACAATCAATGATCACTGGGCGGATGATCACTGGGGTGAGGTGGCTCTCATCTCTGTCTAGGAGTTGACAATCACATCCGAGGTGAGGTGATGCCTCAAGATTGGAGGTAAGAGGATGAGATCTAAGGCAAGGTGGCACGATTGGAGGAGAGATGACATGATCCAAGGCAAGGTGGCATGATCCAAGGCGAGGCGGCTCAATTTGAGGCAAGACGATGAGATCTGAGGTAAGGAAGCGTGATAATGACAAGATGAATGACGAAGTGAAGCCTAGGAGGCTGATGGGCGATGCGGATGCATGTGGAGGGAGGGCCACTGTAAAGGCAACGACTGTAGAATGAGGCAGGGGCTGTGAAAAGGAGGTGGCGACTGTTGAGGGATAGGAAATGAGAGGGATGAGAATGAAAAGAGGCAGATGAAAGATCACAAAAGTTGATTTGTTTTTCAAAAGAAAAATAATTTTTTTTATTTATTGTTTAGACATTTTTATATTGCAATTTGGACATTTTTAAATTTTTATTTAGATATTTTTTTATTCATTGAATCATATATCTTATTTAAACACTTCTTTAAATATTTAGACACTTTTACATTATTATTTGAATATTTTTACATATTCAGTCAGACACTTCTTTTAAATTATTTAAAATAGTTATTTTCTAAAAGATAACAAATTATTTACAAGTTATTTAGTCAGACACTTTTATATATTTTTAGAATTTTTTTTAATATTTAATCAGACATTTTTTCTTATTGGTTTAGACATTATTTTTAATTATTTCAAATAGTTATTTTCTAAAGATAACAAATTGTTCAAAAGTTATTTAGTCAGACACTTTTTCAAAATTTTTTAGACATTTTTCAATATTCAATTAGACACGTTTTCTTATTGGTTTAGATACTTTTAATTTCTCATTATAATATATTTTTTTATATTACTTTGCAGACACTTCAACATACTATATTAGACATAATTATATTTTATTGTAGACACTTTTATAGTTCGAAAGCAAGGAGCAAAGTGACCTAGAGGCAACGATTGGCATGATCCAGCAAACAACAACACTAAGATCTGGAGGTGATCGAGGGTGCAAGATTTGGATCCAAGCGACAATACGATTTGGAAGCGAAGGATGGCGAGTCGCGATAAGATCCGAAGGCAAGTGGCTACAAGATCTAGAGGTGGATAATGACCGTAAAATTTGGAGGCGGTGATGGTTTGTCGAAGGAGGAGGCGGCGATAGCAACAAAGGTAGGTTTTTAGATAGGGTTGTCAAGATTCAACCCGACCTGAAGACCTGACCTGATCCACCCGAACCTAAGCCCTACTTGACCCGATTTGACCAGAAAAGTTAATGACCCGAACCTAACTGTACCTAACCCAACCTGAACTTGAACTTGATTGAAGTGAAACTTAAGAAAACCCGAACATAAGCTCAACCTGACTCGAACTCGAAATGAGCTGATGATTAAACCAGACAAGACCGGATTTTAACTTAAATCAACATAAAATATATGGTCGACAAAGATTTTAGAAAAATTATGATTTAATATATGTGAATGTGTTTCTTTTATTTTGTTGGTCTGTTTTGTGTTGTAGAGTGAGTGAGTAAGAGTTATGAGAAATAATTAATGAAACAGTGATAGAGAGATGAGAATATTTAGGTTTTAGAAATTATAGTATTCTTTTTGTCCTATATTCTTTAAAATATTTAAATTTTTTGAATAGTTTGAATTGAATTTATTCATATTATTCTCTCTATCTCAAATTATTTGCAGCATTCATATTTTAAAAATTAATTTATTATTTTTTATATTCAACATTTTAATATATAAATAAAAAAAATTTTATACATGAATGATAAATCAAGGCATATAGTTTTTAAATATATATATTTTTAAATTTTTTAATAAATAATAATATAAATAAATTTAAGTCAGACCAGTTAGAAAAGTTAAATGGAATAAAGAAAATGGGACAAAGGGAGATTATTTGTTTGAAAAAAATTTATAAAGTATATATTTAGAAACTATAGGTCTTTATTTATTATTTAATATAATCATTTTTCATTTATATATTAAAATTTTGAAAATAAAAAATTATAGATTAATTTTTAAATAGTGAATATTATAAAAAACTTGGCACAGAGAAAGTTTTGTTAAAAAAATTATATATTAATATATTTTATAAATTTTATATTGTTTTTTACATTTAATTAAATTAAATTTTAATTAAAATTAAACAAAAAAATTGAATTGAATAAGTCATTTTGGCTTATGCATTAGTGAATTGAGTAAACTCAACAATTAAGTTAAATCTGGTCTGAGAGCCGATAACCCGACCTGATTAGATCCAAACACAAATAAATCCAGTTGGACCCAACCCGAACCCGAAATCTACTCAACCTGAAATCAACCCAAACCCAAATAACTTGACTTAGAGCCGAATACATGTGTAACCCTGATTAAATATGAACCTGAATAGCTTAACCCAAACATAATTCGATCCACCTAATTGCCATCCCTATTTTTAGGAGCAAGAGCGAGTTTTGGTCCAAGGGCAAATTAGTCAATTTTTTTCTAGATTATGATTGTATATAGGGGAATTAGAGATAGATTGGTATGTCTAATTAGACATAAATTTATAGTATAATAAATACTCGATTAATGTTTAGTTTTTTTTGTTTCTTTACCTATTTTAGTCTTGGTTAGTTGAGAGTACCTAGAGGATATAGAAGGCAGATAAAGAAGTACAAATATCAACTAGGGATGAGATGGGTGATTGGATTTGGTTTTGATGGTGCCCTTTTCATTTTCTTTGTGTTTTATTGACCTTTGTTATGTCATGATAAAGATATATGTGTGTTCTATTCCTTGCTTGCTATTTATGTCAGCTAATTCCTTCATAAAACCTTATGCATTTTCGTAGTTGTCTATTTTTACTCAATATACTTTATTGACTTCTTCATAGCATCTTTGTCATTTTACTTCCTTATTTTTTTTTAATTGGGTAATATGTCCTAATTTTGTTGTTTTAGGATGCTTTTTCATAAACATGTTTGTTCTCTAAATGTCATGTTTGTTACATCTGTTCATAGTAAGGTTTGATCTGATCCTTCTCACTTTTGCGTTCAGCCTTGCTTCAATCTTTTATTATAATATATACATTTTAGGTTTTTTTTTTTCACCCCGAACTTCTTTGTTGTATTTATTTTTTGTACTTGACAATTATATGCTTTTCCAAATTTCTTCATTCTCTTATTCAATTATATGAATTTCTCCGTCATTTCTTTCATTTCCTTTTACTCCATTCTCTGCTCTATATTCATTTAGATGTTTTGCATCAACTAATGTTTGTGCCTTTATAGGTTACTTTTCTCTCCACTTCTTTTAGATTGTTAAACCTATCTAAGTGAGCCTAACAAATAGCAACTTGACGATTAAGATGCATTAAAGTATTTTGTCAAACTTCTGTTAGAAGGTTAAGAATATATGGCCAAGTTTCTGTCCCATGTTTGGTTTCTGCATTTGAACTTGTTGTCAGCTTTGTATTTTGGAGCACATAACCACTACTTTGTGAATATAATCTTTTTTTACTAGCACCTAGAGTTTCTAATTAGAACCCAGCTACCAAGCATAACATTCTTAAAAGCGAGACCAATAATAAAGCTTCGATTTGAAGGATCTTCCCATTAGACCTCTCACTTCGGAGCTAGGGGTAAGTGAAATGTGAGTCTTTTGCTATATAGCTAGGTTCAATATTGCTTTTGACAGTAAATCCTACCATGAATGATATTGTGCTGAAAAAATGATGTTCCCATTTTAATATGTTGTTTTCTCCATTGTGATTACATCGTGAAGCTGCTGGGGTGTTTTCTACTTTCTCCTGGGCCTTTGTTGTTGTTTACTGGTGCTCCTTTTGCAATTATTATGGCCATTACACTTATTTTGCGTACAAGGTGCCTATTTCTTTTGTTACTTTTTGCTTTATGTGTTTCTATCATAGGGCTGCCACCCTTTATTTTGTAGGTTATCACCTTTGTCTTAGTACCGGTCATCCTTCTGCTCATTGTTCCTATTGCTTACTATTTCTTATTTTTTCTATTTGTTTTTATGTTAATGCAAACCCAAATTGTTGTGGCCAAGGGTAGCACCATATACTAGTTGCCAGTATTGAATTTTGAAAAAAATATGGAATTGGTATATGGTTTTTAAAAAATATTCATTATGACCCTATAGAATTTTATGTGATGACCCCACTCATTAAAAAGTGCCTAAAATTAGTTTTAATTGACCCTACTAAGAAAGTTTTCTAGTTCTTGCCCTTTGTTGTGGCTATATATGAACTTGGTTCCCTTATATAAGTTCCATTCGTTATATAGTAGCTATTAGATCGTAATCAGTTTGAAAGAAACTAATTGTTGCATTTTCAAACTAATTGTTGCATGTACTTTTTTAGGTGACATTTTGTGTGCACATAGCCTTTCTGTAACCTACAATAATTGCTCATGCAACACCTTTTCAAGGACCCTAAATCTATTATAAATCAAGGATTCCAAATCTCTCATAAGTAAAAAGATTAGCAATCAAAAAAATTAATTAAGTTAAAAGAGTGAATCATTATCAAACATACATAAAATGACTAACGGACTTGCCCTAATGTTAATAATTCAATACATAATAAAAACTTTGTCATTTATTTACATGATAATTATATGACCCATATGTACGGTTTATTTTCAATTATAAAATGTTTACCATATTGAACTTTATTCTTAGTGATTATTATAGTACTTTCTATTCCAAATTTTTTGGTTCCAGTGACAACGGCTAGTTACAAAATCTGGTACAGGAGGTAGAGAAATATAACTATAATGGTTGATAAAAAAGCCAAGTTAGAGATATGTTGTCTGTCAAATTAGCTCCAACAAGCTTAACTTGACTGCACCTGGGTCAATGAGAGAAGAGTTCTAGACTAATTGAAACAACAATGGGATGGGTTTGGCCTCAAGCAAAGCCTAAGCTAGGCTTGACCTTGGGCTGGGTAGAATTAGGACCTAAGTTAAGCAAACTTGACCTAATTTTAATAAACTATTACATACTCAAAACTTTGTAATATTTTCAAAATTTTAGTTATATTTTTTTGTGAAAATATATGGCATATTATGTCTTGGTTTGTTTTTAATTGAATGCTTAGCACTTTAAATTATATTTCTACCAATCATTATAGTACTTTTTATTCCAAATTTTTTAGTCCTATGGTAACGTTGGGTATTTAAACTCTTTATAATTAGAGTTACTAGCACAAATAATTAGTTTAAAACTTTAACAGGTCCACATGTCTTAATATTGAACAAATTAATTTTAATTTGTTATAACAAAACACACAATTAGTGTAAGCGCACATTGAAAAATTTTAATAATTGGTTATCAATTAAATGATAATTCAAAAAAATCTTACACAACTATTTTTTTTGAAAAAAATATTATCAAATAACTTATGTTTCGATTTGTTTTGATTGATTTTGTTGAAAGCAAATAATCTACTACAGTTTTACTTGGATCATTTATTTCTTTTAGATGTTCTGGGTTTTGTTTTTTTTACCAAAACAACAATTACTCCTTTCATCCTAATTTTGGAGTCCATTTTAAATTTTATATGCATATCAAGAAAATTCTCTCTTTTGTTGTTTGTTCCCTTGAACACCTTACCTTATGGATCCTAATTGTGTACACCTAATCTAATTATATATATATATATATATATATATATATATATATATATATATATATATATATATATATATATAAAGTACGACAATCTCAAGGGAGTTTTTGGTCTTTTCCTTAATTGCCACATTCACCAATTGACATGTGTCTAGTTTTTCCTTTTTTTTTTTTTTGATTGAAATGTATATGTTGAGAAAAAAAAAGAGTTTTGAAATCATCCTTCATTAATACTTTTATCAGCAGGATTTTTCAAATTCTAGATTACCATAATTCAGTTTCCATTTTCCAGGAATAATAATAATAATTAAGTCAGGATTGCAAAATTAAGATAAAAAAAGAAAACCAGCTATTAATAAAGAATATTTGATTCACAATAGAATGCAAAGTTGTTTCAATAAATTTATTTTATTTCAAGGGAAAATATTCAAAAATTATTGTTTAAGTTCTTTCAATAAAATTATAATTTAAATAAATAATCACTTTATATAAGGATAATGCATAATAAAACCTATTTAATATAAAATTAATAGCATCCATGGGAAAAAAAATGCCTATAATCAATTTGAAGAACAAAATTTGTTACAATGAATTTTGAATTTTGATTGGCCTAGAGAAGTTAATGATTAGGGTTTAGAGTGAGGTTAGCTAAACTTATACCCAACTATGCGTAAATGGGTTTCAATAGTATCCACCTAAGTTACACAAATTGATCTAAAAAATAGGAGTGAGAGGAGGAATGAAAGTAAGAAAATGTCACCTAAATTTTAAGTAAATAAAAATGTTGTGAAAAAAAAAACGAGAGCGACAGTTAAGAGTAAGAGCAAGAACGTAGGAGTAGGAGTAGCGACACAAAATAAAAGAATTATGTAACTTAATACCTACCTCATAGGTAGGCAGATACAATCTATCAACCCATTAGACATCTATATAATATTATGTATCTTTATTTTATTTATATTTTCATGTACATTTCCAATAAAAATATGCACATTTACAAATATTTGAGAAAATAAATATATCATTAAACAAAGTAATATATGAAACTTTAAGTTATAATTTGTAATAAAAGTTCTATTTAAATGTAAATGTATCAATTGGGATTTGGGGAGTGGTGCGGGGAGTGTTGGGTATGATTAGTTAAACTCATACATTTCTCAAGCCTTTTGCCAGTAAGGGGGGTCACTTTCGGTTAGCTAGGTTTGAGGGGGTAGGACCGATAGGTGTGATTAAGATATTTTTTTATATCTTTGATTGTATCATTCATATAAATATAAATGTTTATTTTTTTTATTTAAATAGTTTCATATAATCTCAAGACATGCACTAGCGCCAGTTTGTTTTATTATGGTGAGTAACATTTTCACTAATTATTTCATTTAAACCAATTATTATGTTGCTTTGTTTACAATTTTTTTGTTCTCGTGGTAATGCCGTGTATTTAAACTAATTAATATATGTACCCAAAAAAAAAAATTTACATTATACTATTATACAAATGTGAGTTATGCGTGATAGTGTTGTTCATAACAGTAGCTACAGTTGCGGCCCAACCCAGATAGGTTTTGTTGGGTTGTTTTGTTAGGCTTTGTTTGCTAGGTTTTGTTTGTTTTAATTTGTTGTTTTTCAGCCCTGTGTTTTTGGTTCTTTGCTAACCTGTTGTAGCCTATTCATCCCCGTTGCAGCCTTTCGAAGCAAGCAAAAGATGGAGGTCATTTTTTGTTCGACGATTGTGGCCTGAATCTATTGCTTGCGTCCCGTTTCATCGAATTCCTGTCACCAATTCGATTTTAGGGTTGAAATTTTTATTGGAGTCTGTAATTGCACTAGCCGGCTCTTCTATTTCTAAATCTGCCCTGTTCCGGCTTTGCTCTGGTGGGTTGTTGTGCATGGCTACTTGGCTTTTGTCACGAACACGGAGAACGAGTCAATCGTCTCGGGTTACGAGCGGTGTCTATGTCGATCGATGGGGGAATTTAAGCTGGTGGCGTTTGGAGTCCTTGGTGGTTCTAATGGGGAGCGGAGACGAGGGAGCAGTAGGTTGGGGATTTAAGCTGGTGGTGTTTGGACTCCTTCGCGGCTTGAATGGGGAGCGGGGGCGAGGGATTAGTAGGTTGCTTCTATTATCTGACGTGGTTGCTGCTCTTTTAATACAGATAATGGAGGCTTGATCAACTTAGGCAATACACTGGGTTAGTAGTTATAATTAGCCTTCTCTCAAACATGTCAATTAATAAATTATATCATTTTTTGTTTTCACTTGAGTAAATATTTATTTCAATTTCCCTTTCTATTGCAGCATAGGAGTTTAACTCCTTGTGGATATTTGACGGAGCTTTGCTTTTAGTTGTTAGTTTCAGTCGGTTTGCCTCATGGTCTGTTGCTTCCTCTTGCTTTACAAGGTGTTCAACTTCTCACTCCTTTTGATTTCTCTAAATTTTTTTCCTCCCTCTATTCTCCACGAAGGCCTGTTTTTTTTTTTTCGTTTGTTTTAATGTGTTTTTCTTTATTCTTTTTGGTATAAATAACTAGAGTACATATTTTTAGAGTATTATATTATTTCCCATAAAAGGCTAATATTGTTTCCACACTTGGTGTTCATTATATTTTTATATTCCTGCGCCTGCTCTTGGTTTGGTCAGCTAGACGTGTCACATGAATGTATTAAGTAGAGGGAATGGTATGGATGATAGCTAGGGATGGGATGGATGATCGGTTTAGTTGTGATTGGTATTTTTTTTTACTTTCTTCACACTCTAATAAGCCTTTTTGTCATTGCTTGTTTATTGTCTGAGCTTTGTTTCTGGAGTTTCCTTTTCTCTGCACGCTTGACAAGGGTTTCTTTGCTCTCAACTATCCTCACACTGGTTTCATTACAAGGTAATTGCAGTTTTATCTTTTATTCAGGTTGTTTTCGTCTGTTTGCTATACCCATGGAGAATGCTGTCACAATTTGACTTCTTATTTTGATGATCACGTTTTAGCCATGTTCTTTTGCCGTCTTATTTTTGTGATCCAGTCCGAATCAAAGTATATTGGTTCCATAGACACCTACCTGATGATTTTTTTTCATATTTTGAAGGTAGGCTTCTTTAAATTAATTTGTTTTTCTTGCAAACTTCAGGAAGCTTATTCTCTATGGGCTTCTGCGCTTTCACTAAAGAAAAACATTTGAGTCTTCTCGTTCGTGCACAAAGAAGAAGTCCCTCTTATTCCCTAAACTTGTAGCCAAGCCACCGTCTTACTTTTCTAATTTAAAAGCAACATTCTAATAATTAATGATTTAAGAAAAAGAATTACATAATATTGTGTTTGTTAGATAATTTTTACGTTGGTCCTTGGCATTGTTTATGAGTCTGACTTGTGCATCGATAGATAACCAATCTAGCTTGAAGGAAGTAGGTGTCACTGTAAGTACTATTGAGCGTGAAGCATCTGTTCTCACGTTGAAATTTTTAGTTTTGGGATGTAGATGTTGTCTTCATGTGTTGTTATAACTTTTTTTTTGTCTTACTGGTCGAGGGTGAGTATAAGGAGAATATTCTGTCAACAACTACTTTTTTATATATTTGTTTTTCTGTCTTGGTTTATATCTATTTGTTGTGGTTTTGGTGAGTTTCGTATTTTGTTCTGGTTTGTCTACAAGTTTGAGTGGGATTGCATCTTTTCCATGTGTTCTTTCAATTCTCTGGTTATATTTTCCATGGTTCACGAGTGCATACTATTTTGCCTGCTATTTGTAAGTGTGCTTCTGTTGCATTGCATTTGGTTCAAGCATGTTCTGTTGGTGCTGGGTTTGAGGTTAGTATGCAGGTATATGTTTGATTATGAGTTTTTGGTGGTGCTCGTTTCTTAATATTTTTTTTCTCCATCTTAGACATGGGATCTCTCTGTTGCTTTTGACGAATTTAGTTTTTTTTTTATTCATTTTTCTTTCATTTTAAATAGTTTAAATGAGCATTATGAAGTAAACTAGGTTTTGCTTCCGTTAAATTGTTAGAAAAATAATTTAGGTATTAGTCTTAAATGTTGGTTGGCTTATTGTTCTCTTTGTAAGTAGACCAATAAAAAAAGCTTTGTCCTATTTGTCTGATTTGCATAAAGTCAGCCTTATTGGAGCTCATAATGTGATGGTTATAATGGAATGTACATTTAAGATATAAAAAAAAAAAAAAAATGGAGGCTACCTTTTTTTCTTTTGGTTCAATTTTTATATGGCAAATTCTTTTAATTAGAAACATGGACAATAAAATGTGATATGCTGCCTCAATGATAGATTGATATTGTATTTTAACCCTCGCAAATCCTGATATATGATTGTTCAATTTTTATATTACACGCCTTATAGATTTGATTAATGTAGTGTACAATATTAAATAATTATTGTCTTTAGCATGTTAGCCTTTTCTTATTTTTTGTAAAGGTGATAGTCTATAATGAGAATTATTGATTCTATTATGCCTTTGAATTTTATTTTGGATTGTGTTTTTATAGTTCTCATCATTAGGCTTTCTTTTTTCTTCATTTGTAGTGAAAGTTATGGAGAACAGATCCAAGGGGTCAAGCTTCAGTTGAGGGAGGATGTCGAGGCTATGACCAAAGCCAAAGTACTAATTCTCTCTGTCATGGCTTTTATTGAGCTTTTTTACCTTTTCTTTTCAATAATTCATGTACATAACTGCATCTTTTGCCTCACTAATGAACTCATACCATTTATGAAAATTGAGTGATTGTGGCAGCCTCTTGAATTCATAAAATTTATAGAATTTTTACTCATTTGTTTAACTAAGTTTTATGATAGTCTGTGCTTCAACACATTCATATATTTTTTCACTATATAATGTTCACATTTTCTCCTCTATGTATGTACATTTGAAAGTATTACTCACCTTTGGTTTTTAATGGGAGAAATTGAGTTTAAATAGGTGATAAAACTGATGTGTTAAGTAAGTTAGAAAAACTACTGTACAAACATGAAAAAGGGAAATCCTTATTCTTTCTTGAGATTTTTATATTTGTGACTCTTTTTTCACTTCTTTTTCAGTTGTTTCCTGTTTTCCTTTGCCTCAAAGAACACATATTTCTGTTAGTTTTTAGGATTTCTGGTCGTTTTACTATTCTTCTATCATTTTATCAAGTTCACATTGGCAGTCATGTGCAAAGATGCATTTTATTCTGTGTCATGGCTTTGGTTCTGAATTTTATTCTGAAGATAGTTGCATGTCCAATGGATCAAATGAGAGACTGATAATTTGAAAATATATCCTGTGCATCTTTCTCTGAATTTAAGAAACTCATTTCATCCCCTGCTTTTAACATAATGCTTTGATTTTTAAGTTTGAGAAGGTCATGTATATGTTTCACGTTTTGAGGTACAATGTCTGGTGTTAGTTTTAATGAATTTTATTCTGAAGTATAGTGGCAAGTTCAATGAATCAAATGGGAGACTGAAAATTTGAAAACACATCCTGTGCACTTTTCTTTGAACTTAGGATACTCATTTGATCCCCAGCTTCTAACATTTCTGCCTTGATTTAGTAGTTTGAGAAGTTCATGTATATGTTCCACATTTTTAGCTACAATATCTGGTGTTAGTTTTAAAATCTAGAAAAAATTTGATGCTGAACGTTGGCTTTGGTTTGCCACTAACCCTCAAGAGTAATCCTGATTTTTTTGCAAGTTGAATATAACACACGCAAGCTCTAATATTACTGCAAAGAAACAAAAGATCAGACTAACCAGAATGATTATTGGCAGTTCCCTTAGCCTTTCATCTTTTCCCCATTACTTCCAGGAACACCCCTTCTATGTTGTACGCATACTCTACCTAATGTTCCAGATTGACTCATTTCCGCTGCTCAGATCAGCCCTGCCTCAAGAGAATGAATGGATTCAAATCGATAGAGAAAAAAAGAAATCAGACCCTGCCTAGGGTTTACAACCCTAGGTCTTTACAAGCAACAGAAAGTTTATCCTCCTCCAATCGGCACCTTATCCACTCTGCTGATGCCCTACAGGAAGCTCCAACGAACAAGGTAATGAGAAAAGAAATCTTTATTTCCTGTTTAATTCCTATATGCTTGAATGTAGTTTATAAGTACGGAAAAACTAGCATTTAATTTGTCAGAATAGTGTACAAATTATTAGAGAGAGTATGTTCTTTTAACAATTTATTTAGGAGAAAAGAAAAGTATGTTAAGCTTGCTGACAAAAGCTAGGATCTGCAAATAGCGAACTGAAAATTGAGGTTTATTGATGAATATAAGACCTAAAACTTTATGCAATATCTCATTAAACTACCTTTTTTTTAGGTACACATGATAAAATAGGCTTAATTTTATGATGCAAAGATGCAGCTTCATGAAAATCATGGTGATCATTACAATGCAAACGAATAACCAGTAGGTCGAGAAGTTAGTTGATTTGGTTAGTCTAATTTCTGAGTTTTTATTGGAGTTTTTTTATTGATAGATTATTTTAATGGTTTGGTTCTTTGATCAAGACTACTACGCAAAATGAATAGGAAATTGATTTTTTTTTTTTTTTAACTTTGAGCCGCAGGAGATTATTAAGAGTGAAGACTTTCCAAATTTTGATCCAGCCATAAAGGTGCTGGAATTATGGTTCTTCTCATTTTTAAGCTGTCTTCTGTAAATTTTTCTTTCATATTTGTTTTTTCGGTCAAGTAGCATTCACCTTTTGATTAAAATAAAGTGATTAAGCTTTGAAGTATAAATAGGCTTTGCCCATTTTAGGAATGGTGGAAAATGTGTCAGCCCATGATTTGCTGCGAGAACGGAAGGCCTTAGGTGAGCTTTTGCAAAACTCTTTGACATGCAAGGGTCCAAATTCATTTGGAAAGGGAGTTGTGTCCAAGTGAAATTCAATGGGTAAAAGGTTGCTTCACATATTTTCCTTTTTTGCCAAATTTATTTCTCTTTTTGTTTGAATTATCTTGCCATGATTTGGTGGCTTTACGAGACTTCTTATGGGGTGCTTGATTGAGTGGCCATGTTCAGTTGTTCTCCGATTGCAGTATATCAAAACTAATTATCTTATTTTCATAGTCAAAAAGTTGAGGCTTTCATTTTTTTATAATATTTTAATGAACTCACTTCACTCTATTCCACATTCTATTTATTTATGGTTTTTTGTTACTCTGTTTATGGTGCATGGCGAGTAAGAATTGGGGACTTTAGGAAGTTGACTTATTAGACTTGAAATGTTATTAAAGCGCGCTAAAGCGCAAAGCGTTTGGGCCTTTGCGCTATTTGCCATTAAAGCAATGCCCATTAAGAAAAGCACGCTTTAAGCGCAAGAAGCGTGCGCTTCAGGTGAAGCGCAAAGCGTCACCTCAACCAAAAAAACATATGTTTCAATTTTTTTTTCATTTTTTCTAAATTCAACCCATCATTTCCCACTTCTCACAAAGAAAACCTAGTTTTAGTCAAACAACTATTAAAAGTTGAGTGGGAAAGTGGAGGAACCAAGGTGTTGCTTGTACCAGGAAAAAGAAAAAATAGAGAAGTGGAGGAAGCAAGCTGATGTAGAAGCGAACAGAAACTAGAACCAAAGAGAGAACGGAAGAAAGAAGAAGAGGACCAGAGGGAGAGGGAGAAAAGAGGGAAGATGCAAACCAAATTCTTAGTTCATCTAAAAACTAAAGCTAAATAAGATATGAAGCCTTATATAGGCATCTTAAAACCTAAAACTAAGGCGTACAATAACGAATAAGGGAAGCCAATATTTATTGAAAGAACCTAGCAATTACTATTTTAGCACATTATAAGATGATTTTGTGCTTTTTAGGGATGTTAAGCCTATTTAGTAATAAAAACCTAGAATGTCTATATGCATGTATATGCTTTTATTAGTAGTTTGGCACATTATATGGATGATTTTGTGTTTTTCTATTGATGTTAAACCTATTTAGTAGTTGATTTTGATATATTCTATGCCTAGAATTAGCTAGTTCACATAAAATATAGCTTATTTATAGTGCAGCGCCTTAGTTCATTAAAGCGTGTGCTCTTGCTTTGCGCTATACGCTTCGTGTTTTGAGACCCTTAGCGCTTTAGTGCTCTTTTCGCTTTTCAAAACCTAAGACTAATCTCCTGTAGTTCTGAGTTCACTTTCTATGTTTGTTTTTCTGTTGATACTTTTCAAAAGGATTTTCTTTAACAGTTTCAGATCTTGTGAATTTGAAGGAAACAATAATCAAGAAAACTCTTAACATGTTCACTTTCGTTCTTTGATGTGTTTTAATAACTTCATGAAACTTACATGTTGTCTTTGGTAATTTTCTAATTTTTAGGTTGTTGCACTTGGAGATTGGAAGCTAATATGCTCAGTAAATACAGTAAATAGTCAACTTCCAACAATCCTTATCTTGCAGCGAAAATGCTTCAGTGCAGTATGAAAGGTATAATTGGCTTTTATTAGACGGCTTGCCTGGAAGTTTGCTACTTGTCAGAGTTGTTTTTGGTTGTGTGGTGGATATGAATATCGTCTTTTTAATATGAGAATGTGATGAAGTAACTTCTTTGTTTGGAGGGTGGAAACAATTACCACAATGTCATTGCTGATCTATATAAAACTTCATTATTAACCTTTACCCTTTCTTTCTACTATCTATTTATATAATTCAAAGATATATATTGTCACAAGCGCCGTAACGTGTGTGCTCCTATGCTCGTTAATATAAAGAGGAGCCTTGGAATAAATAAATAACTTGTTTCTTGTGCTCATTTTACTAGAAAGTTTTACTTTGTGCTCGTTAGACCATTGGTTCCCAAATTGAACAATATTTTCTTTTTAAACTGTCAACAAATAAAATTATGTTTACTGTCTTTCCAAATCTAGAAATTTTATAAAGGAGTTAGTATATATTTCACATTAAGAACTTTTAGCCTTACTATGTAGTTTCTGAACTACGTACGTACTATAAAATAATATGTTTGCAATTCTAAATAAAAGAATGAAAGTAAAAAGGATATTTACCAGACCTCGTAGCTCACCGAGATAAATGGATTTTACCAATTTCCATTTTTTCAATTTTCAATTAGAACTTCGGATGGATCTTGTTATGGTAGTTGGGCAACTACAAAAGACTGAAAAAATTGGTTTTTCTCGAGAAAAATGTTGGTTAGGTTACAAATCTGCAAGTTCAGGAATTCTGGGGAAGTTCAAGCCTTAAGTACACTGTTAATCACACAGTTGATGACAAACTTAGAGTGAGTTAGTCTTCTAACTGTGCAAAATGGTGTAAGGTGGTTTGGTTAGAGAAAAATAGGGGAGAAACAAACAATCCTAACCTTACCTTCCTATATTTGTGCGGAAGGAAGCCACTATTCAGAAATTCCATTTGCACTCAACTAATGCTAAGAGAGAGACTTTTAGTACTTCTTTATGTAGCACTATCATGAGCCATCCCATTAGCTCTCTCGTAGATTCTATTACTCACTGTTGAATACACCAACACTTAATCTAGCCCAAATAATTAATTAAAAAAACTTTATCATCTCTTCATGTCTAAATACTGACCAATTTAATTTTATTCTATTTTAACAACACAAACAATTAATGTGAAAATTTTTAACAGTTAGTTGTGTAATTAAATTATAATTCAAAAAATCTCATACAATGATTTTTTTTTTTTAAAAAGTATTATCAAATAACTTATGTTTTGATTTATGTGCTATAGAGATCCATCATTTTTATGGTACCATTTTTTCTGAGCTTTTAATCTAGCTTTAGTTATGTGCCTCTTCACTTCTTCCAACAATACAGGAATACATGTTTCGTTAGTTTTAATTATGCAATAATCTCATCCTTTAGTTTCTTGTCCGACTTTGTTACAGTAGCTTGTGTTTCTTTGTGTTTCATGATTCTAGCTCCACATCATCCCACTTTGAGATGATATGGCAGCAACACACTAGCATAGATTCTAGTATGAAGCACTTGAGAAGGGTCTGGACATAACTACCATCAGAATAAGCATGAAACTACATCATAATGTTTGCCCTTGCCTATCAGCCAGCTAGGAGGCTCCACATATCCAATTTATGCTTAGGACACAAGATCGGTTGGATAGTTATAATAAAGAGTTTCTGATTCATAAGCTACAGGCAGCTATAGCAACACCAACAACAACAAGAGGAAGAATACGAGCATGAAGAGGAAGTTTGAAATGCTAGAATGAATAAAACCAAGTGAGTACTTAAAACAATATGGGCTAGTCCTTTTTAAAGCAAATATTTTATTCTAGCTCACTGGATATCTCATATTATAAACCAAAGGTTAAGGCTTTATATAGCCTTCCAGTGGAACTAATAGAGGTAAGTCTTCCAAGTGAGGTTTAGACAGCTCAGGCCCTATAAAGGCGCTGGATATGTTTAGCTTCCTATATTTATGATAAACTACTTTGCACATAACTTATTCATTACATATTATAGCTTCAGTAATCATATTAATTAGGACCCACGCTTCACATCAGCTTCATTCATCCGGCTTGCAGCGGATGCTACGAAGGCTGTACATTTTCAGCCTTCCCACGGCCTTGCTCCACTCTTTAGCGGCTGCAAAATATAAGTGATCAACAATTCAAGCTACTATATTAGTATTTTCAGGTTCCGTCCTCGAAACAATGAAATCTAATGATTTTAATGATTACGAAAAATATTGGAGATCTCTTGATTTGTTTCGAATGAATAATAAAATGACAATTAAAATGCTAGAATGAGTAAAACCAAGATAGTACTAATAAGTAGCCTAAAGGGATGATGAACTTAGTCTCACTCTTGAGTCTGCTTGTGTGAGGGTCAAGCTTTTTGCAAGCCCCAAGTAGGCATCACCTTTCCCTCTAAGTTGAACATTTTTTAATTTCTCAAATTTTAAATATTTTCCTTCCTTTGCTATAATGACAGGAAAATGAAGGAAGAACTACATATTTAGAGTAGTTGTCCTATATTGGGCTTCAATAGTACATCTTCCGAAAACGATACCCAAGTTAAGCCTAAAAGAATTTGTTTGGATGCCCAAGGGCCATCAAATATTACTGCTAATAAATTACAAAAGTCGAAGGATCTTGTTTTCATACCGTTTTCTCCTTCTGCTTTCATAATAGCTGCAATTTATGAGTCATATTAAATCTAGTGCACGTAAGACATCTGGCTTTGTTAAATCAACTTCTACAGGCCTCTCGTGTTCGCTAGCACTCCTTCCATCTGGCCAGAGGATGTTGTTGTCGCCGTCCATTTCCAGCCTTTTCGCATTGCTCCACCTTTCAGCTTCCTATAAATTCAAGTCATCAAATAATCAACATTTTAAAAGCTCACTCTATTAGCATTGCTGGATTTCATCTTCAATCCCAAACAATAAAATCTAATGATTTTAATTATTAAGAGACATATTTGAGCTTTCATGATCTCTTTTGAATGAATATGATAATTGAAACGTTTTAGCAAGAATTTCAGAACGTATATATTGATATCCCTGGAGTTGGTTTCATGATATATATATATATATATATATATATATATAATTTTCTAACCTTGAAAGACACGAGTCATATGGTCATGATGCCTACTGGAAAAAACAAGAGAGATAGGGAGAGAGAGAATTTGCAAGATAGAATTAGTCATGTCAAAAGAGTCATATAAAGATAATTTAGTGAAGATTATTCTGTACTAATTTTTTATTTCATACATATAGTGCTTGACATACTATGATAATTAAGGTTACTAGGACAAAACTTATATTTACATTTATTAATAAAATTTCTAAGGGTTATACTAGTGCAACAAATAAATTGATCATTTGATTTTGTTTTTAATCAATTAATTACCCTTTTTAATTCAAAAAAGGAAGCAAATGAGTTTGCGAGGTATTACACCATAAGAGTATTTACTATCATTCTTTAGAAAAAAAAAAGTGGTAAAATAATAATCAACACTGTCTAAATAATTCTGGACACTGCTCCCTTGTATTTTAGAGAATGTTCACCATTAGTATTAGGTACAGCATCCAATATTAATTTTTTTTAAAATAAAAGTGAATATATTGACTGTGAAAAGAAAAAAATTACAAGAAGAACAAAGGGTATATGTATGTATACCTGTTCATTTCCTGAGAAGAATTTACGTATAAGTGGATCATCAGCAGTCAAGTATAGGTTTTCCAAAGTGAGCCAAGCATCCTTTGCCGACCTTGCTCCAATAATTTTCAAACATATGGGAGGGACCAAGGCATTTTGGATTACGGATAATGCCTGAGCATCTTTTTTCTTTTGATTATTGGAGTATAACAATTTTGTAGTATCATCCTCTTGCTTTTCATTAGAATGTTGGAGTATAACAATTTCTCCTGATGGGACTACAATTCCATTTTGGACAACCTCCCATAAGTCCTGGGACTCGAAATAAGTCCTCATCATATGTCTCCACAAGTAATAGTTATCACCTGAGAAAACAGATGGCGCAATTGGTGCGTTCGTTAACAAGGTCGAACGCACATAACCCGTACTCCATGTTTCTTGGCTCTGTCAAAAATAAACACAATGTAATGTAATTACTTCTTAGTTTCAGAATAATGTTAATTTTTTTTCTGACCCTAAATCAATGAAAGTTAAGATATTTAATGTTTATACATACGTACCTCTGTTATGGCGCATGCACCTTGCGGGTATTGAACAGCATAGAAACTAGTTTGCATCTTGGTGCAGTCTCTGACCTCTAAATGGTTCAAAGCAGGAAACGTGAAATGAAGGCCCTCCGGGGCAAACCTAACCATGTTCCTTAGTCCTTTTAGGATTAAGTTTTGCAGCAGAGGAAGTTGAACCACCTTGGAGTTGGAGGTCTCTTTACTGTCCCTGTCCGGACCAAATATTTGGGTTAGAGATGGCATCTCCGTCTCTACTCGTAATCTCTTGAGTTTCGGCAACTGATCAGCAAGCCTTGCCGGGAACACGTGGCTCAATGTTGGGCAGTGGTCGATGTCAATATTGGTGAGGTTAGGAAACCATATTGGACGGTGCTGCTGCCCATGAGCTTCCGTCGTAGTCTCATCTTATGCAACTATTTGTCCCAGCTGAAAACACTCGTTTATACTCAGACACTTCAAGTTGGGCACGTTATGGACACTCAAAGGAGTAAACACGTACTTAGGCCTCCAACATTTGGATAGCGACAAGTGAGTAAGATTTTGCAAGCCATTGATGGTGGAGTCTTTCCACAAAACCCGCACATTTGCATTAATTAAGATCAGCTCCTTCAGATTCGACAAAAAGTATGTTCCGAAGCTGTCAAATGGCCTTGTCCCAATGATGGTAAAATGTTGCCGACTTGTCGATTCTTTACTCATTTTTGTATAGGCTTTGTCCAAATCAGTTTCCGAGACACGAGAGCCAACATCGCCTAGGTGCAGTTTCTGAATATAACATAAATGAAAAACTGTTAGTTATACTTAGGGCATATTGAATTTGACCATCAATTTTAACATGTTTTTGTTTCAGAGGTGTTTTGAAATTCTAAAACATGCAAGGTGCGAATATATATATATATATAAATATATACATGGAAAATCCATCTCGGAAAAAACATACGGAGTACTACTTTTTTCATATTATTTCTAGAGAATGTGTGCTTTTATGTTAGATAACAGTAAAATTGACAATTTAACTCTCTGTCAAGCTATTATTAGATAATTTTAAATTACTAAAAGACAGACGCTATGTAGTTGAAATTAGAATTTAAAATGTTAATGTTTGACATTGTAAAAGAATGCTTATATTCATGGGCGAACTATCAATTTATATTATGAAACAATTGCGCGAAACTGATATCAATGAAACCTAAGAGAGATTTTTGCTACTAGCCCGTAAAATATTGTCTTTAAGGGCTTGATCAATAGTAATAGAAATATAAGAGCGTGCTTGTTGTGAAAGCTAAATTATAGTGCCAATTAGGCAAATTTCAATGAAAGTACAAGACTCGTTCAAACTTGAAATTCCAAAACCTATTGATGGAGTGGATACTAACGGCATCAAACGGTTATTAGATAATTAGGATATGAGAGAGTCATGCACATAATTCTAAGCCTAATTAATTATTAATATCAAATTTTTTATTTTTCATGCATTTTCATCCATGTAGGACCGAAGTATTCTCGGCTCCCTCGAGAATGGTATCAACTGCTAACCGAATGCAAGTTAGGACGATGATTTTGGTTTGTTAGATTTAAAAATGGGGGATATACACTGTTATGCATTTTAATTGAAATATTGTATGATGAAAGATAAATATACTTAACCATAAAAACAAAGTAATTCCTTACAAAGAGCTGCAAACTTGAACATTATTTTGTAAACTATGAAGATGACAGTTCAAGACAAATGCTACGTATATAATAAATTTTAGAGACAATTCAAGGAATTAAGTTATAATATGGTTTATATGAAATATTCCTTTAAATTTTATTTGCCTAATTTTGATTAAACATTAACGTTCCACATACTTTACGACAAATGCTCAATGTAGCAATTTTCTACCTTAATGCAAATTTGTTATTGATATTAAAATGTGGGAGCAAATTTGTTATCAAAGTTGCAAGTAATAAAATAACCACTAAGGATCTAATAAAAGAAATATTTCTTCCAATGTGTGAATTTTTCCCACCACATCAGTGTGTCATATCAACAAAACATAATTAGGCCACCTTAGTAATACATTTGTGAAAATCCTTAATTAGTCCCTTTAAATTTCTCTTTAGATACCTTAACCTTACAAATATGCTATTTAAGTCATTTTCCCTAGCATGTTTCATTGTCATTCTGTTGAGCTCATTGAATAACTCCCGACAAGTGGAAACTAGGGTCTTCTCCTATGATGAGTAGTTACATCTAAGTAGTAGGACATGATTCTTGAAAAAATAAAAAAGAGAGCAAACTCATGAATAGACATTCTCATAATAATGAAAGTGATAAACAAACTGAAACTTTTCTGATATAATATTCACAAGTTTGACATTAAAAGACAGCGTTGCGAATAAGTTGTTTAAAAACTTAGGAGGCTACTACACTAGGAAATAAATCTTATGACCGAAACTAACACTTTTCCATAGTTTTTTGTTTGCTACATTGGCATATTTAATGGTGGATTGCATATTTGGTCCCGATCACATAAAGTCGGTGGCAAATTTGCATTTCAAAAAATAAGTTTAAATTTTTGCGTTGTATTTAGTTTTATGAATAGTGTACTCAATGCTCCATTACATGACTAATTAATTATTAGTGGGAAAAAGTAAATGCAAGGCATGCACATACTAGTATTTTTTTATCTTTTCTTAAGAAAACATAAATATAAATACAAAATTATACTTAGATAATATTTTTAGGAATGGGTCATTTGGAGTTTTGAATAGTTGAGATAACTAGTTGTTGTTTGAAAACAGTTTGATTGATTTTGTAATGTTATGAAAGGTAAGGCCTTTCAACTTTATTGACAGATGAAATACAAGGCTTTGGATGGCTTGGTTTTACTTTGAGTCTATATTTTTATTTAAAGAAACAATTAACATGCAAGCATAAGATTATTTTAAAGTTGAATAATTAATTAAAGAGAAACAAGGAATTACGCATAAGACAATTACGTACCTTTAGCCGAGGAAGCATGCCATTGTTCAAAGTGAGTGCAAAAGGCTCCAAATTGCAACAAAATTCCACTTGCAGCTCTTCTAGTAATGGTGCAACAATGAAGTCCTTTCCTTGGCAAAAGGTCTCCAAGCAAAAAAATTCTTGAAGTACTAAGAGCCGTAGTTGAGGAAGCTCAAGATGACAGCAATGATCTGGCTCATTATTTTCCTCGTCCACTTCATTATTACTTGAAATGAAGACGTGTTTTAGGTTCTTACAATCATATACCTGGAGCTCTTTTAACTGTGGAAGCCTTGCTGGACCATCATTAGAACTTAGCTCCAACATTGCTTCCAAATTTTTGCACCCGCTGACTTCAAGGGTTTCGAGTTGTTTTAGATTCTGACTAATTAACTTTGAGAATATATAAGCCCTGAGATTATCACAATATCTTAATTGAAAATTTTTAAGGTTTCCTAGGTCAATCATATGTCCTCTGCCGGTCCATAAGCTCTTTAACTTAGCCAAACCCACCAGCTCTAAATTTGTTAATTTTGAAAATGCAGAAACCTGCACAAGATCACCACCAATAACTTTTTCAACAATGAGGTACTTTAAATCCTTATTCTGATCCATTTCTTTTTTTTTCTTTGTCTCCTTCTTCTCCTTCTCTTTTTTCTTTTTCTCCTTCTCCTCCTCCGCCTCCTCCTTCTTCTTTTTCTTCTTCTCCTTCTCTTTTAATGAGGAACTCTAAATCTTCACAATGATGAAGTCGCAAGTCTTGCAAGCCGTTCAGACCTCCTTTATCCAAACTTGGAACAATGTTGTGGCAATCCTTTGCATCACTCAGATGAAGATATTCCACACCCTTGAAGAGCTCCACAAAAGGACTCATTGGCAATGCCTTGATCCTTAAGGCTTTAGATGAGAAGATTGGGTTAAAATGAACAAACTTATCATCTTCTTCTGCTCCTTCTTCTTGTCCTTCTCCTTTTCCATTTTTAGATGAATTCATTTCTATCCTATAACTTTTGAACTCGGGAACCACAAATTGTTGTGAGAAAAATGTAAAGTTAACTATTGGTGATAGTACAGTCAAGCTCAAGCCTGAATTATGCTCTTGCAAGCGCTGTAAGAAGCCTGATCTACTCCATACTTCCAAACTAACATCAGTAATGTATATCTCCTCTAGTTTAGACAATTTCAAAATCCACTCTTGAGGCTGCTCATGAAGCTCAACACAGTAAGAAAAATCCAATATTTTTAGATTGTGTAGTTCCCCTAATCCCTCTGGCAGCTTATGCTCAAATGTGCATCTAAGGAAGCTGAGAATCTTAAGTTTATTTAATTCCATAAAGGATGAAAGGCCTTTTACTTTGTACCCTTTTACCTGTAGGGTCTGAAGATCTTTCAGGTTTTCAATCCCTTCCAGCGATAATGTTGGTGGGATTTTATCATAATCCTCTGATGGAAAGCAACCGGCTTGTAGGCATAAAACATTGAGCTTTGCCATGTTAGCACCACTACAAAATCTTCTATCTTCATAAAAGTTGGCTCCATCAACATCCTCAATGATTGTCAATGTATGGAGGTTGGGAAATTCCAAGTCGAAGAACTTATAACCTGAGAATTGGCTCGTTTGCAAAAAAATTGTTGTGTTAGAATAAAAAAAATTGGTCTTTTCATGTTCTGATAACTCATTGCTAAAAACCTGCCAAATTGTTTGTAAATTCATTACCGAATTTTCTATGCAAAGAGCAAGCACGTGAAATGGGTCACACATTCTGACACTATACTCTTCTTCTTCAACAATCAAATTGGATCGAAGGGATGATAATATAGAATAAGCTTCATTCCTAACTCTTTCAATGGATTCATAATCATTGAAAAGCCCTTGCCCAATTCCATACCTTGTTAACTCCTCAACTGTAGGAGCATAATTTCTTGGGAAATGGGAACACAACAGAAAATAAGATTGCATCTTCTTGTCATTCAGATAATTGTAATTGAGCATAAGTGATCTAGCAGTTTCTTCATCCACCTTATGGTAATGGCCAAAGCGACGAGTTGCAAATGGAAGGCTTCCCAATTCTAAATATTCATAAAACCACAATATATGTTCAGAGTTCAATTCTTCGTCTGTTTTTCCGAGATGAACAATTTTCTCACAACAAAAGCCTTTGCAGACATGTCGAAGACGGGTAGTGAGAAGAACTTTACAGCCTTTGTGATCTTCACCAAGAGGAATTCCAATAGCTTTTAAATCAAAAACTCCCCATACATCATCAAGGATAATCAGTATCTTTTCCACCTTCTTCATTATTCTTCCACCAATTAATTCTCCTGCTATGCTACTATATTCTCCTACCTCTTTAGCATTCCATTTTGAATCCAACGTTTTTGCAATATCAGATCGGATCACTCCCTGGTCTGGCTTGAATCCTTCTGATGACCTGCCAAAAACCTTAATGACTACATCAAACATACCTGATTCTCTAGCTTTCATGCCTATTAGTATGGACAAAGCTGTCTTACCCACACCAGCCATTCCCATAAGTCCGATCAACTTCACGTCATTGTCTTGAAACGCCTCCATAATCTCAAAAACAGCTTGCCTCGCAGACTTTGAAAAAATATAACGCTTCCCCAGCAAAGACAGTGATGATGATGATTCCGTATCATCTTTCTACTCAACTGTGTGGCCAATAGCGCCAACTACAAATTTAGCTTCCAACTTGCCGGCGTCCTCTAGCTTTCTTCGGATTGCCAAGGTCATCTTAGCCAACTTGTTGCTTAACCCGCGTGGCTACTTCCAAATGAGGAACTGTTTGGCATCATTCATTTCAGTTTTTAGAATCTCCGCGTGGAGCAAGAGATTTTTTGCCTCAACTAGCCATGTAACTTTTGTTTGATGCATGTCCTTGCTTTTCTTTCCAGCAATCATGTCAACTTTCGATCGAAGCTGTGCCTGTGCTGATGTTAACTTTTCTAAGTCCCTAGAGATTTTCCACGAAGAGAATACATGACAGATATTATGCTTCTTAATTGAAGTCCCACATGTTGTTGGATCCATTTCACCGCTCCAAAAGTTCAGGACATAAATCAGAAAAAAAAAATTAGGGACTAGTCAAGGTTTTTGCTGATTCAGACACTTTTTCAGCACATGTCTATTAGGACCGTGGAGCCATTATTTCTTTCAAATTTAGGCTGCATTTGCCACGTACAACTTAAAAAAAAAAAAACAATAAGATGGTTGCAAAACCATTTTAGTTTTTCTTCTTTCTTATTTAGAATTAATTTACTATAATATTATAAAAGGGGATAAAATGAGATTTTTGTAATTGTATAATTTATTAGAATGTAATTGAATGTCATGCCAAATTTATGTTCATAAATATAACAAATGGCCCTCAGATTTGTAATATAATGGCTAAAATATCCTATCAATATTTTTTTCCCAATTTTAACTTAAATTTAACTTTCTATCCAAAATATTGATGTAAAACCTACTAATTTATGTTTTAACGAAGAATAACCAACAGATTAATTAGGGCCGGAGTAGAGCATTCATCACCATGTCAAATAAGTTTAAATATTTCATATGCTGACCATATATATTTAAAACCATATAAAGCAAGAAATTAAACTTCCATAGCAAATATTTTTATTTAATTGGCCCTATTATTTGTTAATGTATGTTAGAAATTAGTATCTTTCTTTTTAATTTAGTTCCACATATACTAATACAACTCAACCTCACAAAATCTTACACCAAGGTAAGTTACCTCTCTCATTTTTTTTATATAACTCGAATTGTCCATTTCTTTTTTTTTTTTTTGTGGTTGGAGTTTTTTTTTGTATTATTTGTGAGTTTTTTTGTTACAAATCTTGTAATTTGTGCTATTACTTTAAGGGCTTCCATGATTTTTTTTTTATCATTCGTGATTAAGGATGTTCTAATTCTTTACAAATATATGGTTATTTCTATGTTCTTTTGCAGGCTTTTAATATTTAAGTTTATATATAATATTTTATATTTAATCAACTTCATTTGCTAAGCTTAAATTTTGATCAACAATGTAATATTTAATTCTTATGTTACCCAACGGCATGTTCTTTATTTCTTTATTTGTGGTAAATGGTTGTTCTGGTCAATCAGTTACGAACTTACGATGTGTGTGGAAATAATATATTATATCTATTATATTACTCCATCCTTCCCATTTTAGATGAAAAGTATTTTTTTTTTGAAATAACCCAAAAAGGTTGAAACATTTTTTCTTTTGAAAAATATTAAACAATCAATTTACCTTTTACCCTCATTTAAATTCACACTACGCAAAACCTAATAAAAAATCTTGTTTTAATCTTCACTCAATTACTCACTGCACAAAACTTAAAAAAATAATTTTTTCTTTTTTAATCATTATTTTAACTCTCACTACACAAAAAAAAAAAATAATAATTTTAGTTCCATGGACAAAATTAAAAAAAAATAACACAAATTACATACACCTTAATTTCCGTGCCCTAGGAAACGTTTCATCTATTATAGGATTGAGGGAGTATTATAAAGGGGAAGTAAAGGGGATTTTCGTAATTCTGCCATTTATTAGTGTCTATTTGATTGTCATGTTAAATTGACTTCATAAATGGCAAATTTACTTTTGGATTTGTAATGTAATTCCAAAAATGTCCAATGAATGTTCTTCCCAATTTTGACCCAAATTTGACTTTTAATCCAATTTTGATGTTTAAGCTATTACTTTTTTTTTATTTTAATCTAGATTAAGGCACGATTATAAGGCCAACAAGTTAAATATGGATTCAAGGATTAGTTTCGGTCAAATTATTGGAGATATGGAAAAGTGTTTTGTGATGCCATTTACACAAATGTTACATTTAAGGTGTTGGTGAGTTGTTGTCTTATTAGGCATCTCAATTTTTTTAATTATTTTAAAACTATATCAGTTATATTCTTACCTAAAATAAAAAAAATACATATAATGAGATCTTAACTCCATTTTATAATTGCAAACATGTGAATTCTTTTATTCAATCTCTTTGATGCGGCGGAACATGGAGTTCAAGAGCTGATTCAGGATGGCACGACGGTGGCTAGCCGAGGAGGCAAGGGGGCCACTGTTGACCTCATACATTCAGGAAGCAGCGGACTCCTGTCAATGTATTTTAGGGTTAATGATTTTGATTTGGATTTGGGCCTCGAGAAGACCAGAGGGGGACTTGAGTTGGTTAAAAAACCTAGTGGGCCTGATGTTGCCCAGGGTGGATTAAAGTTTGAAGGTTTAAATGTTGTCTGGGGTGGGCTATGGTTTAGTTTTTTGTTTTTTTAGATTTTTTCAACTGTTTTGGTGGATTTTATCCGGGGTTTCAGGTTTTTTTAGACTTCATCTAGTTTGATTCAGTATAATGTTACATTATTTGAAAATATTTTTAAAAAATTTGAACTTGGTTTTAGCCTTGTTTTGAAACTAATATCTTCCTATTTTAACATTTAATACCTTTAAGTTTTAAAAATTATATAAAAAAAGGGTTATGGCACTTCATGTCTAACAATCTATTATATTATTAAAAAGGGAACCAAAGGCAATTTCTATAATTTTGCAATTTATTGGAGTCTAATTTATGGAAAAAATATCCCTAAATTTGTAATATAATCCCAAAATATCCAATCAATCTTCATCCACCCTTGACCAAAATTTGAATTTTAATTCAAAATATTTGTGCTGAAACCACTATGTGCTAAAACCTAAATTAATCTAACCCACGGCCAATATTCTAACCTTATATGTGGGCAAAAATACTAGGCGAAAAAAATAATTCCATGTAGAACAACTCTTTTAATTTAATTAGCCCTACTATGCTTAATATATTTTAATTTTCCATGTAGAAAATCCATAAAGTTTATCCCCAGAAAATAATCCCTAAAATATCCAATTAGTCGTCATCCCAATTTTGACCAAAATTTGACTTGTAATTTAAAATGTTGGTTTTACAACTACTATTTTGTGTTAATACCTGAATATAACCCACATTTTTTGGCCGGTGGCAATAATTTGCCATTAATTAAACATAATTTAACCTACGGTTTGTGTTCTAACCATATATATGGACGAAAAAAATTATTGGAAAAAGAATACAATTTCCATTTAAGCCCCACTTAGGATTAGCTTTTGTAACTAGTGTTGGAGTTGTGGATAATTTATTCAATAGTTGAGATAAAATCGCTAAAGGTAAATGTAAAAGTTACCCTTTAATATATAGCTTTTTCCAAAATATTAAAACGCTAATCATTCACAGTAATATCAACGGAGCCATAATAACAAATCATTTAATTTAACTCCCCTATTATGCCTAATATATTGTAGAATATCATAATTTTTCTTTGAGGTTACCTCTATATATTTTCTATCATTATGACTGTGGGTTTTGCAATTTTATTCTAATATATGTATGTTATTTTAGCGTTCTTTGTTGGCTCCTCCATATATTAAGCTTAAATTTTATAGTGTTTTTCTATAATTTGAAATTTCATTCAACCATTTTTCCTCTTTCATCTCCCGTTAGTTCTTTCCATTATTTGATTTAATTTATCTTTCTATGTAGTTATTTATTCATTTGTTCATTAATTCATTTCTAGGTTTACTTTTTTATCTAACTTTTATTTTTTTAATCTAAATTGGTTTAAGAGGAGGCATATTTTTTGTTTTTAACACCAATAAATACATTTTTGAATTCATATTTTTGGGATGGTGTCCAGTATTTATTGTGAATTCAAACTAAAATCATATCTCAATATTTTAGCCATATATATTTTAGAAAATATTTTTTCTTTCAATTTTTTATTTATATATAAACTCAAATATTTCACTTTCACAAGACCTACACCACTATTGTAAGTTATATCTCCTGGTCTCCTTTACGTACGAATTTTATGGTATTATTAAAGCATATCATAGTTTTATTATTGATTTTTGTTTCACCGTCGTTCCTCTTTTGTTTGTTTGTACATCCACACAAAAAAAAATGATTATCTTTTTTTTTCACTGATCTTTGATTATTTGTTTTATTGTTTTTTTTTTTTTTTGTGTTTATATCGACAAAAAACCATGACTAAATCTGGTAAGGAAGAAATCAACTGATTTTGAAGGAAAGCAATTCAGGCCAGCTGAAATTTTGTTTCAGGTTCTAAAGCTATTCTTTTCTTGGCCGAATTGATGTTTGCATAAAGGAGCAGCATGGGTGGGTGGTTCTCCAACTTCTGAAAGGCAAGCTTTGTATGGAGGGGGAATGATGTACTTGGTTGTTAGCTCGTGCTTGTTGTGACTGTATAAAACAACTGATCTTTAAGGTAAATCAACCATCCCCCAAAAACAAAAACATGAGAGAGAAAGAGCGAGAGAGGGAGAGAGAGAGAGAGGCCATGTTCTTGAGAAGGAATATAGGGCAGGCAATTCCGTCCGAGATTTGGATCGAGCTATGGACAAGCTAGCGTTAACGTTCTTTTTCACCAATTTTCCAGAAGAATGGGACTCGAAACATCTATAGCCGGTCTTTCAACTGTATGGAGCCATCTTAGACGTCTATATCACACGAAAAGGAGCAAAGAGTGGACAAAAATTTGGATTCGTGAGATTCAAAAAGGTAGAGGCCGTGGTGGAGCTGGAGAAAAAGTTAAATGAGATTTGGATAGGAAGCTACAAGTTAAGGGTAAATTTCTCAAGATTCCAGATAAGAGCAGTTGACAGTTGAGGTACTGGCCACACAAAGGAGTTCTAGCTCTCAGCGAAGAAGGGAGTAATAGGGAGGGAGAACAGAAGCTATGGGGAAGTAGCAGTTGGAACGAGCAGAGAAAATAAGAAGCGGGAAGTGCAAAATGGAGTCAAGGAAGTCTGCGCAGGAATTGAGGTGAAAGCCAGGAAGGAAAAGTTGGAGTGGCTGTAAAGATGCGCGATCGGGGAGGTAAAAAACTTCCAGACAATCAAAGGCCTACAAAATCTATGTGATGAAGAGGGAGTTGGTCCATGTGTAGTCAAATATGTAGGCGGGATGCGAGTCTTGTTGGAGTGTGCCTCGAAGAATGAGGGAGATATAATGCTAAGGGAGGGGGCAAAGTGGTTCCGTCAATGGTTTGAATGGATAGCACCATGGTCGATGAAGTTGAATCAATCTGGTAGAGTTGTCTGGCTAAACATCGAAGGATTACCATTGCATGCTTGGTGTGCCGAAAACTTGGCCGCCATTGTCAGCCGGTGGGGAAAAGTTATAGTCGTAGAAGAATTCACTTGGGAAAAAGTCCAGATCCATGTCGGAAGAGTCTGTGTCGTATCTCAAAATTTGGAGCAAATTATTACGGTATTAAAGGTGAAAGTCATGGATAAAGATTATGATGTTAGAGTCTCAGAAGACCTCAGCCTTAAAGTGGATTTCGGGCCGAGATATCAGTCGGAAGAATCAACTTACTCAGTTAACGATGTAGCGAGTTGGGAAGAAAAAAGTGCAGAGGAAGAAGATGAGTTGCTGGAAGCAGACATGGAGAACAGTAGAACAAGTGGAGAAGAAGATGCTTGGGAATACGGGAAAGCTGAATTGGCAGCGGATTTCAGGGAGGGTCAACGCAGGCCATCACGTGACAAGGAAAACAATTCAAACAAAGACTTATGGTTAAACGGGAAACACGAATCTGAAGAAACAAGGGTAGCAGACTCGGAAGATGAGGGTAGACTGGCAAAAAAGCCCTGAAGAATGGCCCACAGCTGAATGAGACAAAGATAAATACTCAAACGTTATTGGACCAAGTGGAGGACGGGCTTGTAATGGGCTACGATGGAGACTATAAGGAAGAGGAGTTCGGAGAACACAGTGGGCTCGTGGATGAGAAGAAAAGGAAGTGTGCCAAAGCCCAGACTAGGAAAACGGTAAAGGATCGGGAAAAATAGAGCAAGTCGAAACATCTCTACGAAGTGATGGAACGAACAGGGGGCTGGGCAGGGAAAACTAGCCTGCGTTTCATGAAAAAAGTGGCCAGGCAGAAGCAGATGAAGGATACGAAGGGCAATAAAGAAACGAAGCTCAATGGCAAAGGTCGGGACCTATTGATGGAGGTAGTGGGCATAGCAGGACAATCATTGTCGGATTCCAATCTGTAGAACATGGCGAGGCCGGCTGCGATGAAACAATCGGAAGACCAGTTACGTGTTGAAGATAGCATATCCATGGAGGCAGACTCAACCTGTCAGATATGAAGCTTGGTGGGGTTCAACATGGAGGCAGCGAAAAAGCAAATAGCAGAGCAATTGAAAGGCCCTCGGAAAGGTAAGAGGACAAATCTTAAATCATGAGAATTCTATCTTTAAATATTAGAGGGTTGGGGAAATCATGGAAGAGAATGGTGGTTCGAGAGTTATGCCCTGCTGAAAGAGTGGAATTTTTTGGTGTCCAAGAAACAATTTCTGCAGGTGATATTAGATTGAAGGTGAAATCGGTATAGGGAATAGAGGACTTTGGGTTTATGCAACAGGATGCAATTGGCTTCTCAGGGGGATTAATCAATATATGGAATCCTACTTATTTTTAGTTCTTGGACCATTTTGCTGGCCAAGGGTATCTAGAAGTGCCTGGTTTGCGGGATGGATGTTCTGAGCAAGTAAACATAGTGAACATATACTCTCCTTAGCAGGCTAGTCAGAAAGAAACTTTGTGGGAAGTTTTGAAGGAAGAAATGAAAAAGAGGCCTGGAATCTGGATTTTGCTAGGGGATTTTAATGCTGTAAGAACTGACGATGAGCGAAGAGGTAGCAATTTTGATAAGAGGGTGGTGCTTTCTTTCAATGAGTTTATTAATCAAGTAGAGTTGGTTGATCTTCAAATAGGTGGCAGGAAGTTCACATGGTTTAACACAGAGGTAAAAAATGAGCAGACTTGATAGATTTTTGGTAACAGGTAACTTTGTAGAGCAGTGGCCTACAGCTAGGACTGTGGCTTTAAGGAGATGTGTGTCTGATCATTGTCCCATTATTTTGAAGGTAGATAAGCAAGATTTTGGTCCAACTCCGTTCAGATTGTTTAACACTTGGATGGACCACCCTGATTTCCCTGAGTTGGTGACTTCTGTTTGGAATGATAATTCAGTTCAAGGCCGGATGGGATTAGTGATAAAAGCTAAATTAAAAAAGATCAAAGATGCTATAAATAGGTGGAAGGCCGCTGTTCTGGATGTTGGTTTCAAGAAAGCAGAAGAGATGGAGTTTGAGTTCGATGATTGGGATCGAGTTTCAGAACAAAGAGATCTTACTGAGGAGGAGGTGAAGGTGAGAGGGGAGATTTTGTACAGTATTCTGAAGCTAGAAAAAATGAAAGATGAGGAGGCTAAGCAGAAGGCGAGGGTCAATTGGGCAGTAGAGGGGGATGAAAACTTTTGATTCTTTCACACCATGATCCAGGAGAGGCGTAGGAAAAATAATCTGAATGGCTTGTGTATCAATGGAGAATGGAAGGAGGATCCAAAAGAGATTAAAGACAAGGTATTAAAATTTTTTCAAAGGAATTTCAAAGAAGATATCATCGTAAGGCCAACTTTTAGGAGCAGGAAGTTCAAAAAATTAGATAATAGTTTGAGCCAGATGTTGGAAGCTCCTTTCTCAGAAGAAGAAATGAAGGACGCGGTGTGGAGTGGAGCTGTGGGGAAAGTAAGGCCCGGGGGCCAGATAGGTTTTCCTTCAAGTTCATAAAGCGTTTCTGGAATGTTGTTAAGGGGGACATAATGAAGTGGTTGCAGGGGTTTGCCCAATCGTGCGAAATTGATAGAAGGTGTAACTCCTCCTTCATTACTTTGGTTCCAAAGAGCAAAAACCCAACTTCCCTCCAAGACTATCGGCCAATTAGCCTAATGGGGTGCCAGTACAAAATCATTGCAAAAATTTTGGCTAACAGGTTGAAAAGGGTTATGCTAAGTTTGATAGGGGAGGTTCAAATAGGGTTTATAAAGGGAAGATAGATTCTGGATGGGGTTCTTGTTGTTAATGAGATAGTGAGGGCTGCAAAGAAAAAATGGCATAAGTTGTTGTTGTTCAAAGTGGATTTTGAAAGAGCATATGACAGTATTAGTTGGAGATTTTTAGAAGATGTTATGCAATAAATGGAGTTTGGTCCCAAGTGGAAGAGATGGAGTTGAGCGTGTTTGGAATCCTCTATGGTGTCGGTTTTGGTGAACAGATGCCCAACTGCAGAATTCAAGATGGAAAAAGAAGTAAGACAAGGAGATCCGCTATCGCCTTTTTTATACTTGATCGTTGCGGAAGCCCTCAATGTTATGATGCTTGAGGTGGTGGAGAATAATTTATTCACATACGTGAAGGTAGGAGATGGAAATCTAAAGCTCTCTCACCTACAATATACGGATGACACAATTTTTATGGGAGAGTGGAATTAACAAAATTTAGTAAATTTGGTGAGATTGTTGAGGTGTTTCGAGTTGGCATCTAGCCTTCGGGTGAACTTAATCAAAAGTAGAATTTTTGGGGTTGGTGTGCCGAGAGATGAGGTTCGTCTTTTAGCCAATAAAGTGAACTGCAAAGATGATAAATTACCGATGATTTATTTGGGTCTTCCGGTGGGAGAAAATATGAAGAAAATTGAATCTTGGAAGATGGTGGTAGAGAAAGTTGAAAGTAGGTTAAATTTGTTAAGAAGCAAACTCTTATCGGCAGGTGGGAGGTTAACATTGATCAAATCTATTCTGGGAAGTCTGCCCTTATTTTTCTTTTCTCTGTTCTGCGCCCCTGTGAAAGTCATTAAACACATTGAGAGTGTGAGGAACAAATTCTTTTGGGGAAGGAGTGGTGAGGAGAAAAAAATTACATGGGTTGCTTGGAAAAAAATCTTGTCTAGTAAAAACGTGGGTGGTTTAGGAGTAGAAAGCCTTCAGGAAGAAAACCTTGAGCTATTGGGGAAATGGTGGTGGAGGTTTAGGAAAAGTGGGGATTCCTTGTGCGTTAGAGTTATTAAAGCAATTTGTGGGGAGAGTGGAGGGGTAAGGAGGTCTGAGGAAGAAAGTCAGTTTGCTGGAGTCTGGGGTGAGATGGAGGGGTAGGTAGGTCTAAGGAAGAAAGTCAGTTTGCTGGAGTCTGGGTTGAGATTGTTAAAATAGGTTTTGAAATAGAAGAAAAAGAGATTAATTTTGTTAACTCTTTTAGGAGAAAGGTGGGGAGAGGGGACGAGGTGAAATTTGGAAAGATGTTTGGGTTGGGGACATGTCTCTAAAAGAGAAATTTTCTAGATTATATAGGGCAGAGGTCAATAGAGAATGCATGGTGTCACATACGGGTGTGTGGGAGAGGGAGAAGTGGGTTTGGCGATGGAGCTGGCGGAGAAGGCGTAGGGGAGTGGAAAAAGAGCAATTGGCAGAACTTACCTCTCTTGTTTTAAATGTTTCATTGTCAACAGATGCAAAAGATGATTGGTCTTGGGTGCTGGATCAAGGCGGTGATTTTACAGTGAGGAAACTATCTTCCTTGCTAGATGAAGTGTGCTTGCAGCCGGAGCTGTCGACGCCAATATTTGCTTGGAACTCGCTGGTGCCTCAAAAAGTAAATTTATGTGTCTGAAGGGCGATTCTTTTTTGTTTGCCATCAAGAACAAATCTAGCCGCTAGAGGAGTGGAAATTTCAGATGTTCGTTATCCATTGTGTCATCTTGGGGAGGAAACAGTTGATCACATCATGGAACGCTGCAGTTTTGCCACATCTCTGTGGCAAAAGGTACTGCTGTGGTGGCAACTTACTAGAACTACCCCTTTGGACACTACAGATGTGATATCTGTCTCACGGAGTCAGAGGCTCCCGGGCATGATTCAAAGACTTTGGCAGGCAGTGTGTTATGTTACTTGCTGGACCATTTGGAAGTCTAGAAATAACTGTCTTTAATGATGGTAGAGTATTGGTGATGTAGATGCTAGGGGATGTTCAGTTTTATTCATTCTTCTGGATTAGTCATAGATTCAAAAGGGTGAAATTGTTGTGGGTGGATTGGTTGCCCAACCCCTGTCAAGCTTTACAAAATTGTATCTAGTTTAAGTGTACAAGTGGCTTCACAGGGGATTGGTTACTTAATTTCTGGGGGAGGGGAGGGGTAGGTGTGTTAAGTTATTTTGCTAGCTTCTAGCTAGTGTCTGTTTTCTTGTTCTCTTCTCCTTAATATATATTTCTCGTTGCCATTCCAAAAAAAAAAAAAAACAACTAATCTTTATTTATTTATGTGGTATTTTGTAGGCTAGCTTATCGTATTATAATTTGTATATTGAAGAAATCATTACCTCCAATTACATTTTTTTTTCAACAACAATATATTCAACGCTTATCAGAACTATTTTTATGTTCAATTCTTAATCTTTATATGCTCTCCGTTTAGAACTCCGTAAGCTGACTGAAGGATCAAGGTTAAACTTATCATTTGATAAGTACCTCCAGATATCTTTATTTTCATTATTCTCTTTTGGTAGGTACTTTCATAATTTATTTCTTATTTTGAGGGGTTTTCAGAAGAAAATTCAATCCGGTTATTATTATTCTTTTTTTGCGCTGATGGGTTTGAATGTACGCTTAGTTAGAGTTGGACATTTCAAGTTCATTGTAATATGATTTGGCTTATAACTACAACTTGAAAATGCAATCTGATTGCACCAATTACTAAACATTTGATTTTCAACAGGTGGCCTTAAGGATGCCTAATAAAGTTGTAATAGTCATATTTATTTTCTTAATTTTGCGTAATAAATTCATTTATTGAAATTTTAAAATTCTTTCACGCCAATACTAGCCTTGTTAGTCATATTATTATCACAGAGAATTTACATAATTTTTTTCCATTTTTTTTCTTTCTCCCCTTCCCAATATTGCTTTGATTGTTTTGCCTTTATTGCTTTTCATTTTTCTTTTGTTCTTCTTTTCTTTTTCAATTTAATCGGCCATAAAGTGTGTATTACATTTTCATACATGCACGACTTAAATTTTAAAGAGATTCTCTTGTTCTTTTTTCTTGTAAGTTGTTTGATTCTGATGTATTTTATAGTGTTTTAGGAAAAAAAAATCATCATAAACTAACTTTGTGGATGTGGATGTCATTCTTTAACCATTCATGAATTAAAGAAGAAACTAAATAGTCATTTTGGATTGAATCTTACGAGCTAAAAAAGAGAGAAAAACCAGTGTTATAATGAGGCAAAATAGGAGAATAGCTTCTTCAGGGTTAATTGCATAAGTGGCCCTAATTTTTATTATTATCTTATTTTGGACTCTAACATTAAAATCTCGTATGAAAGGTCCTCAACATCAATTTTTTGTTTCATTTTAGACATTTGACTGATGGAAAGCGTTAGAATTGACAGAACTGGCCAAGTGGCACACCAACATGGGGTTATTAGCCATGTGGCACAATAAATCAACCCTAGCAATTATGTGGAAAATAGAGAAAAAGTTAAAACCATTGGGCTTACTTTCTTCCACTGTCATGAGTCTTCATTCCCACGCTAGCCTCCACCACATCTCCCCTTCTCCGCTACATCACCCCACATCCACCCTTCTCTCAACCTCAACTACGGCAGCCCCTTAACTACCCTGGCACTAAATGGCCCAAAATGGCTACCATGTTCATACCTAAGCTCTTCCACAAAAAACAAGAAGAATCGTTCAGTGATGGTGAGGGAGGCCAAAATTGAATGCGAAGGCGGAGGAGATGGCAAAGATGAAATCAAAGGCGGAGGAGGCTGAAATCAAAGGCAAAGGAGGCTAAAATCAAAGGCTTCGATGGCAAGCAAAGGTGAGATTCACCAACTATTTGCCCTGATTTGATGGTAAGCAAAGGTGTGATTGATGGTGGAGGAGATTCATAGATGGCAAGAAGGCAAACAGTAGGAAGGTGGAATGCAGGACGGACCACCAGGAAGAGACAGCGAAGAGGCATTGGGCGGATCCTAGAAAGGGCCACCAATGGTGGGCAAAGAGGAGCGGAAGAGGCAGTGAAGGCAACCAAGAATAGATCCTAGAGTCACGTTGTAGGTGCTCATATTATTTAATAAAGCCCTTCCGTTTAAGTAACTTCCGCTGCATTACTTTGTTAATATGGCCTAGGTGGGCCAGGGGCAGTTTGGGGCCTAACAGTTTTTGGTATCAGAGCATGTTTATAGTGAAGGACCAGTGTTCTGGTCAATAATTATGGTAGTATAGACTTGTTCCCACATAGGAAGTCCATTAGGTTGAGTCACTTATGAATATTGAGCATATATGTGTATTGTGCCTTGCTTTGTTGTTGTGAACAGGATGAGAACCACGAATGTGAACAAAGGCCCAAAGTGAATATGCTGGCTATGTGCCAATGAAAAATGAATATGCTGGCCATGTGCCAAAGGAAATGAATATGCTGACTTCGTGCCAGAGGTAATGAATATCCTGGCTTTGCGCTAGAGGTAATGCGTACTGGCTTTGTGCCCAAAGCCCAAATTGGGGCTAATGAGCCATTGAGGCGATGATTATTGGGCCTTGATGCCTAGATTGTTACTGGGTCTTAATACCCAGAGGAAATGTTGGAAGCAATGCAGGAGTTGTGCCAGTAATTGAGCATTCAGAGCAGAGAAAGAGATCAGATGCAAGTCCCAGAATGTGCTGGGCAATAAAGAGAATTAACAGTGAAAAGAAGGTTAGAAAGAGAAAAGCCACGACAACAGGTCAGGTATAAGTCCCAGAACTTGCTGGGCAATAAAGAGGACTAACAATGAGGAAAAGGTCAGACATAGAATATATGCTACGATCAAACTAGTGGAACTGGTACTGATGGTAATGAAAGAAAAAAGTTCAAGAGCAAAGGAACTGGACATGAAGATAATTTAAGGGCATACTCGAAAGGGATGCCTGATACTGGAAATATAGGAAAGCTCCTAACAGATGAAAATAGGGGAAAGAGAATCCCCAAGGAAAACAGGAAAAACATTAATCCATCCTAAAGATGATTTGCATATAGAAGTACTTGAGATGCAGACAGAGGCCTATAAGTTTAGTTTGGCCCAAGAGCCGAACGCTAGGTTATAAGTACCTGGATTCAACAAAGATTCGATAATTAGATATACTCCATAGTATAAGGAACGGGAGTTCAAGGAATGAACGAGGAATGTACCTAGTAGTAGAAATGGACCCCGAAAGGGCAATCACAGAAAGAGGATAAGAGATGAGACCAGTAGGAAGCTGGAGCCATCTAGAAAGAGAAGCATATGATGCTTGGCGTTTAAGCCAAGAGAAGATAACAAAAGTAACCCACAGGGCAAATCTTGAGAAGAGAAAATGATATTAAAGAAGTTACTAGTAGACTTTAGATGGAAGGAAGTGCTGGGTTATAGTGAGTTGCACTTTCCACAGGACTTATGCTAGCAAAATGCTAGGTGACTTGCTCACAAAAGAAGGGCAATGAGATAAGCTAAATGCCAGTAGGTATTTCAGCAACAGTAATAACAGTGGTTCTCTGAAGGAGGAGAAACGGGATGAACTACATCTGCTTATACTATGTGAATCCCAGTGATGAAGCATGAGCAGAGATCAGTAATCTCATTGGATATTCCCAATCATGACAATGAAAAATACCTAAGGTCAAGTAAAGTCAAGAAGTGTCTTCAAAGACTATGGCCCTGGAGCAAGAACTCTAGAAGTAAGCCATGAGAGGCTAGCAGAATGCAAAAACCATTTGAGAAATGAAGCAGGAGATACTTGGCATATAAACCAAGAATGAGTAGTAAAAGTGATTCACAGGTCAAAATTTTGAGAGACCTTGGGAGTACCAGCGGATGAAAATGGTACTAGTGAAAATAGATGGTCAAAACTTGGCACTTGAGCCAAGAAAAAGGATGACAACAGAGAAAGGAAGGTAACTTCTTATGGATTGTCAGGCAAGACTCAAGGAAGATTCATGGCCAAGAGCCATGCTACAGAATCAGAAATGGTTGTTTTGTAAGCTGCACCCAAAGTTACTGGGTAAAGGGCTATACTATTAGAAAAGGAAGGCAGAAGACCCCGAGAGATTAATGATAGAGGGCAATTGCCATGAAGGGACATCAGTATGCGGGGAGCAGGAAGAGACAAATTAAGGATATCGGAAGAGTATTCCAGATTGAGACTTCAATGAAAGCATAAGGGGACCATGAAGTCAAAAGAGCTAAAGATGCGGATGAAGAAATGGACCAGGTCAAGATTGGGTTAGAAAGACCCTGACAGGTAACATTTTATTTGACAGTTATGAAATATCAGCTTTAATTTGATACTAGTGTGTTATTATATGTGAAAACTGCCGAATTAGTCAAAGGAATGAATTGATGAATGACAGAAGTATGCACGGAAGTGCGCCTGGTTAAAAATACCAAGAATGAATTGATGGCAGATAATATTGTTGCCCATCCCAGAAATGGATATGGTGGGAATGAGCCTGAAAGGCAGACTGCTCATAGTGAGCATAGTTTGGCTACTGAGCCAAATGCCAGGTTTTAAGTGCCTAGACCCAGCAGGGATACGTAGAACAGAATGTGAAAGTTACCAAGAAGGATTTCTTGAGGCCAGGAACATCTACCTGGGAAGCATCTATACTTTATGTGGAAAAGAAAGATATACCTCGAACCTGGATATTTCCAGCTGAGAATCGAGGAAGAAAATGTCCTAAAGATAGCATTCAGAACCAGAAGTGATCGCTTTAAGTATACGGTGATGCCATTTGGGCTTACTGATGATGACATATTGGTGTGCTCAAAGAGATGAAAAGCCCATAAGGAGCACCTAAGAGTGGTGCTAAGCCTGTTAAATGACAGGAGTTGAATGGCAAACTGAGTGCCAACTCTGGGCTAAGCAAATTAAAATCCTTGGACAGTTGATCAATGAGCAGGGTAGTTGTTGATTTCGAGAAGGATTTTAAGTTATCTTGGAATGGAAGCAACCTCAGTATGAGGGACTTATGAAGAAATTGACTGCAGCCCAATACTGGTTTTACCAGACCCTACTAAGAAATATCAGTTATTCACTGATTAGATGGGCTGAGTCTTAAAAAAGGGAAACAAGTTATGACTTGTGAATCAAGGCAAATAAGACCTTATGAGGAAAGTTATCCAGTATATAATCTGGAGTTGACAAAGAGAATTAAAATCTCGAGAGAGAATAGTGGATATTTATATGGCCAAGAAGGGGATTGATAGATAATTAAGGTAGTCCACCAGTGTTCTGGTGATAAACTACAGGCTACATGAAGAGGATATTTTTTACTCTTAAGAAATTTGGAGGACCAAATTTCTTAAGGAGGGGAGTGTTGTTACACCCGGAGATTTGTTAAATGATAAAGTCCCGGGTTAAGTGGATTAGTGGCGTAAAAAGTTTCCTAATTTGGAAACTTAGCCAATTAAATTGAGGAGACATGGAAATTTTTTTCCTAATTGGGAATTGAGCTCAGCAAGCTCAGGAGACCTTAAATTAATTATGGAATGGGCATAAAAGAGTATTGGACACTCTTGGAATAAACTTGGCTAAGGCCAAGAGGATTAGTGATGAAAATGGTGGGAATCTAAGTTGAGGGACTCAATTATTCAAAGGTAAAGTTTGTGGGAGGACTCAATTGAACAATTGACGAAAGGTGGAGAGCCAAAGGAGGGATTAGACCATTTTGCATGGCATTTTAAGCCATGGCCGGCCATCCCATGATTTTTGCCATTTAAAATGGCCACATAAGCCTCCACTTGGAATATTAAAATGATTCCACCAACCTTGTTCCCCACCTACACATATTTAATTATATGTTGACTATTCTTGTCCTCCACTTGCCATATAATATAATATATTGACTATTCTTTGTCTCCCACTTTACATTATTTAATTCTCCCCACCATCACTTGTCCAATCAATATATTAATGAGTATTTGACTTATTTTCCCACCCATTTGAATCAAATGGCCGGCCATTCCTCATAAATGTGCATTTGATATGCATTTTGGTGCATTTTCCCTTCATTAAGAATTGTTTATTGTCTCCAAGACACCCCATTGTTTATTCTTTCTATAATGAACGACCACCTTGCATTTGGACTACATTTCCTTCCATGTGCAAGCATACATTCGGCCATGCTCCTCCTCCCATTCATTTTCATTTCATCTCTCTCTCTCTCTAGCTCACTGTACTCTCCCTTCTCTCTAAGTTTCGGCCATGGCTTCTCCAAGCTCTCTTCCTCTTCTTCCTTCACTCTACCATTCGGCCATGACTAGAAACACTCATCCTCACACATGCAAACACATTTTCTTAGCGATTTCGTATTTCTAAACACATCTAGAGCATGAAATCAAGCAAGATGTCCAAGAAAACTCGCTAGAGAATTTCGGCCATGAAGGATTTTTGTGTTCTTGAGCTCAACTCAAGAGCTCATGAACATGCATGGCGATTTTAGCCATGAGGGGCAAAGAAATTGAGGAGAACTCCAAGAAAAGCAAGGGTTAAGATTCGGCCAAGTATGAATCTTGGCATGTATGTGCATTTTTCCAAGTGTTCTTGGTAGTGAAGGAGTCCTTAAGAACATGCAAGGCAATAATCAAAAGATGGAAGTGAAAACAAGAAGTTTTGCAAGAAAAATAATCAACGAAGAATTCCGCCATGATGCATTTTTGTAAAGGTATGTGCAAAACCATGTGTTCATGGTACCTATGTATTCCTAGTGAAATGTGAAGATGAAATATTAAAGAAAGAAATGAAGAGTATTTTCGGCTATAGTGCCATTTGTGTGGATGTGTGTACAAGCCAAGTGTTCTTGGCATTATTGACTTACTAGAAGAAATATGAACCAAAATAATAAAGAGGGGTGAAGAAGACATTCGGCCATGGTGTCAATTTTGAAGATCATGTGTAAACCAAGTGTTCTTGGTGGCATAAGTGTTCATAATGGAAATGTGGGACTAAATTGAGCAAAAGAAAGAAATAAGAGGGAAAATTCGGCCAAGAGATAAATTTGAAGGCCCAAATTGAAAACCAAGTGTTCTTGGTGGTAAATGGTCCAGAAACTCCTAAATGGGCTATTTTGGGCCATATTGGTGGAATTGGCAAAATGGGCTAAATTGCTTAAAGTGGGCCTAAATTCCATAAAAGGCCAAGTGGGCCTAAATTCAGAGAAAGGGCAAGTTAGGCCCAAATTCAGAGAATAAAGGCCAAGTTGGGCCTAGGATTAAAGGAAAGGCCAATTGGGCCTAAGTTTCAAGAAGTGGGCCTTAGTTCACAGAAAAGGCAGAATTGGGCCTTACCTCCTTAAGTAGAGGTTGAGTAAGTTAAACCAAGTATGCTTGGTAAATTATGGTTCTCTTGTTTAATGGAAAGCAAATTATTAACTTGCTAGATGTTTTGGGCTTATAGGTCCATTAAGGAAAAGATAAGTTCCAACAACAACAGAGCAAAGAAAGGCAAGGACAATGAGCAAAAAGGTTACAAAAATGGTGGTAAGGATCCCTATACTCACTTTCTCCATGGTATATTTTCCATGATATTTCATTGTGAGTATTAGTGCCCTTATGTGATGGTCAAAGGACCAAATGACCATAGGTGTGCATGTCAGGGCTATATGGTTGTTACTTTTTGTGAAGACTCATGATACTTTCTTAGTTGGATAATTGGGCACATAAGTGCATATTGGGCGAGGTAGTGTTGCTTCAGCAATTATGATTATGGGTTACTCATGAGTAATTAGCAAGCATTTAGGGCTAGGAGTTGAGTTTGGCCAACTCAATTCCCAAGCTAAGGAGCGCTCAGTAGGTTATAAAAAATAAATAGCATGCCGGGATTGGTGGTATGGATTATGCTAATGCTTGCGATGCCCACGATGACATGGAACATGATGTTATGAGGACAGTGTTGTGTGTGTTGAGTTGTGTGCTTCTCTGAAATTGTTTATGCATGCTGACCCATATTATTATTGTTATTGTTATTGTGCTATATTTTGTGTTTTCTTTGTTTTAGTGTTTTCCTTTGCAGGAACATGGAGTAATTGCCATTACATTCTTGGCACAAGTTTAGGCTTTGGAAGCCATATGATGACTTTGAAAGTCATGAGTTAAATACCTTACTATGCATTGGATGCCGTTGGGATTCTTACTGAGTTTTATAACTCACCCGCCCTGGTTTATATTTTGTAGGAAATGGATTGCTTGAAGGGTCAAACTAGGAGTACTGGAGTACTCATTTTAAATTGCTAAAGGGTTGGGTATGTGTTTGGTATTGCTCATTATATTCATTTGACTCTAAGTGACTCATGTGGTATAGATTGCTTGGGAATCAAGCTAACGGTTTGGACTTCCTTGTGCAAGCTTATGGAGTCTAGAAGTTGTGGGAACAAGGTCTATTAAGGTGGAATGTGTCCCAGGCTTTTATGAGTTGAAGTTTGGGTAGAAATAAGGTTTTGGTTGATAAAACCTGAACTTAACTAATTATGGACATATAGCATCCTTGGTATGTTTTCCAAGTAGATGATGCTTCTTTGATGCACATTGTGATCATGATTAGCTCTAGATGATTTTTGATGGAATGCCATGATGGATGATTATGTTATGTGTACTAGACTTGGCTAAATGCTCATGGACATATAAATGTGGTTTTCAAAATTGGAAATGAGATGGGCTTCTTTGTTGCCATGCATTGGATTAGTACACTTGATGGACACACATCCTATGCACTTAATGGATTAAGTGTACGCTTTACTTGTATTACAAGTGTAATTGGTTGAGTATGTGCATCTAAGGAAAGATTTCCAGTGAATCTAGATATGCATGGATTTTGTTGCCTAGTTGTTAAGATGGCATCTAAAGACTTGATGTGCATGTGAACTGGCTAAGTGATAAAGTCTATAAATGGAACACTAGAATTCCACATAGGTATTAGCTCATTCCTGAAGAGCACCCTGACAACATTGAGAGTAATTAAGTAACAAGCTAGTACCAGAATAGATCCTGGAGTCACGCCATAGGTGCTCATATTATTTAATAAAGCCCTTCCATTTAAGTAACTTCCGCTGCATTACTTTGTTAATCAGGCCCAGGTGGGCCAGGGGCAGTTTGGGGCGTGACACATGGCCGCCAGGTTCGGCCATCTGGACCTCGTCGACTACATCATCCGATGTGACTACTCCCGCGTCCTTTACAGCAACATCAACTGCGAAACCCCCGTCCACATCGCGGCCAGGGCGGGACACGATGCCGTCGTTGAAGTTCTCATGAAACATGTGAACCAGTTCTCCAAGGTTTATGTGGCAAGGGTCAAAGACAAGTGCGACAACACTCCTTTGGACAGCGCGGTACGGCACAACAGGCTTCCGGTGGTAAAGATGCTGACAGCGGAAGACAGAGACTCGCTGCTTTTGGTTAACGATGCCGGTGAATCTCCGTTGTCGATTACCATTGATCGGACATTGCCGGCTATGTCCAAGTACATCTTGAAACGTAATCCAGCCACTATTAATTACAGAGGACCCAACGGACAAACTCCTCTGCATTTCGCCGTCCTCAATCAAGATTTAGGTCAAATTTCCCATTATTTTGGAAACAGATTTTTCATAGTTATGTTTTGTGGGTTGGGTATTGTTATGATCAAGTTGTTATTGTTTCAGATGTGATGGTTTCGATGTTGGAAGCCAAACGAAATCTCATTAGGTCCCTAGATGAGAACAAGAGAAACCCTCTCCACTATGCCGCCACCTACGGCCGCCTGAACATGGTGGATAAGCTTCTACAAGCAGACACCTCCTTCGCTTCCACGGCTTACCAATGCGACCACAACGGCCAGGCACCAGTGTGTTGAAGGGGTGATTCAAAGCCTAAGTCCCTGATAATGTGTGAAGAGCAAGTCAAGTAAACGGATGTTTCTGTTATTTAGTTTGTTAGCAAAGTCAGTGTCTTGTTGCGTTAAGTTAGCTGAGTTAGTTTAGATCTCATATTTTGTTGTTTGTTAACGTTATAAGTATAGTCTTCTCTATTGATGTAAGTATCAGTTATTCATCAAGCAATAACACAGAAAAAGCTCTCGCAAAGCATTTCATCTCCTTGTTTGTGCTATTCTCCACAACATTATGGTATCAGAGCCAGGTTGCAATCCAGGCTTCTTGCAAGACCAGTCAGTAATGGCCAATTCTGCAGTGAATGTTGCTCAGCCGCAAATTCCCATCTTCAAAGGTGAGTCATACGAATACTGGAGCATAAGCATGAAGACTCTCTTCTGATCATAGGATTTGTGGGATATTGTAGAAACTGGATACGATGAAGGAGAATCAGAAGAAAGAGCAAATCGAGAAATTTTGAAAAAGGATGCAAAAGCTCTTTTTTTCATCCAACAAGCTATAGATGAATCCATCTTCTCCAAAATTGCTGCTGCAACTACAGCAAAGCAAGCTTGGAATATCCTTAAAGTTGAGTATCAAGGATCATCCAAAGTGATGATAGTAAAACTGCAGTTCCTCAGGAAAGATTTTGAGACATCTAGCATGAGGAACAATGAGTCAGTCTAGGACTTCCTTGCAAGGTTGTCAAAGATTGTGAGTCAGATGCGGACATATGGTGACAAGATAAGTGATGAGACAATTGTGGCTACGATTCTCAAAAGCTTGTCCTCCAAATTTGATCACGTTGTAGCTGCTATTGAAGAGTCCAAAGACCTATCCATCTTGACTGTGGATGAACTCATGGGGTCGCTTCAAGCACATGAGACCAGAATCAACAGATTTGCAGCCAAGGAGGAGGAATAAGCCTTTTAGACTCAAGGAAAACGAGAAAGGAAGAGCTATAGAGGTAGAGGTGGATTTAGAGGAAGAGGTCGTGGTAGCAGCATACAGTGCACATTTTGTAAAAAATTTGGCCATAAGGAAGATGATTGTTGGAGCAAGAAGGGACAAGCAAAATTTACAAAAGAACTAGAAGAACAAGAGGATTATTTGTTCATGACCCATGCAAACACTCACAGCTCCTCCAAAGACATCTGTTTCCTAGACAGTGCATGTTCCAATCATCTAACCGGAGACAAAGACAAGTTTAAAGATTTGGATGCTTCAGTCAAAACTCAAGTGAGGCTTGGCAATGATAATCAAGTTCAAATTGAAGGAAAAGGTACGGTTGTTATTTCTGTAAATGGTAAGGAAAAGCTAATTAGAACTATTCAGTATGCTCCTGGTCTGACACATAATCTAATTAGTGTTGGTCAGTTGGTTCAAGGGGGATTAAGTGTCACATTTAAAAAAGGAACTTGTTCAGTAAAAACAAGTTCAGGAGAGCGTGTGTTATCAGCTCAGATGACTGAAAATAAAATGTTCCCCATTGATTTTACTGGTTATGAGAAGTGAATGATCACTAGTAAAATTGAGGAGTCTGACTTGTGGCATCAACGTTATGGCCATTTGCATTTCAAAGGACTACAGTTGCTAACCAACAAAGAAATGGTAACTAACTTACCATTGTGAAAGAGCCAGATCATGTCTGTGAAGGATGTGCATTTGGAAAGCAAACTAGAAGACCATTTCCTATTGGATAAGCAAAGAGAGCTACATCCAAACTCGAAGTAGTCCATGCAGATCTGTGTGGACCAATGAAGACTACTTCATTAGCTAGGAGCAGGTACTTTCTTCTCTTTGTTGATGATTACTCAAGACTAAGTTGGGTTTACTTTCTTACTATGAAAACAGAAGCCTTCGAATACTTCAAGAAGTTCAAAGCCTTGCTTGAGAAACAAGGCTCACTAAAATTAAAGACTCTGAGAACAGATCGAGGGGGAGAATTTTGCTCAAAGGAGTTTCAAGAGTTCTGTGACGAAGAAGGCATAAGAAGAGAGCTGACAGCTCCATATACACTTGAACAGAACGGAATTGCAGAAAGGAAGAATCGCACCATTGTAGAAATGGCAAGATCAATGCTAAAAAACAAGGATCTCTTTGATGAGTACTGGGCTGAAGCAGTGGCCACTGCTGTGTACCTTATAAATCTGTCACCAAACGAGCAGTTTTGAATAAAACCCCATATGAATCCTGGTATGATTCTAAGCCTTCTGTGAGCCATCTTCGCATCTTTGGCTGTGTATAATATGTACTCACTCCTTCTGGTAGAACTAAATTAGATAAAAAGTCCAAGAAATGCATCTTTGTTGGTTATAGCCTAGTGTCCAAAGCTTACAGGGTGCTTGATCCTAAGAATAAGAAAATTCTGATTAGTCGGGACATCGAGTTTGATGAATGCAGCAGCTGGAAGAATGTGGAAGAAGCTAGCCCATCAACAATTCAAGTCAACAATGAGGAGCAAGAGGAAAAGCATGATGAAGAATCAGATGGAGATGATCAAGTCACTCCAGTTCGTTCTTCCTCCAGTAGTTGCACCTTAACTGGTGCTCAAAGAAAAACCAGGTCACTCAGTGATGTTTACTCTTAAACATTTGCTTTATTTACTGGTGATCCAATAAATGCTGAAGACGCCATGAAGACTAAAGTTTGGAGAGAAGCTATGGAAGAGGAAGTAGTAGCAATAAAGAAAAATGAAACATGGGAGCTAGTAAGCCTACCAGAAGGAAAGAAGACAGTAAGCTTAAAATGGATCTTCAAAATGAAGTTTCATTCAAATGGTGAAATCCAGAAACATAAAGCAAGACTGGTGGCAAATGGGTTTACTCAAGAATATGGAGTAGACTATGAAGAAACCTTTTCTCCAGTTGCACGCTTTGACACAGTAAGATTAATACTTGCATTAACAGCCCAACATCAATGGAGAGTATATCAAATTGATATTAAGTCAGCCTTTTTTAATGGAGAATTGATGGAGGAAGTTTATATTGATCAGCCAGTTGGTTTCGTGATTCCAGGAGAAGAGGACAAAGTCTATAGGCTCAAAAAGGCTCTTTATGGACTAAAGCAAGCTCCTCGAGCCTGGTATAACAGAATTGATGATTTCTTTTACCTTAAAGGATTTCAAAGGAGTCCAAATGAGCCAACACTTTACCTGAAGAAGTTCAGTTCTAAAGATATTGTGATCGTGAGTCTGTATGTTGATGATATACTGTACACTGGTTCCTCACAGCAGCTTTTAGTGGACTTTGAAAGGAATATGATGGAGGAATTCGAGATGACTGACCTTGGGGAGATGCATTATTTTTTAGGACTTGAAGTACAACAAACACAAGATGGTATTTTTCTATCTCAACAAAAATATGTTACTGATCTGCTAGAACAGTTTCATATGATTCAATGCAGCACTGTTTCCACTCCTATGAATACCGGTGAGAAACTGAAAGAGGAGGATGGATCCGGGGTAGCAGATGCAAGAAGATACAGAAGCTTGGTTGGATGCTTGATCTATCTTACTCACACAAGGCCAGACATTGTATTCTCTGTTGGATTAATATCAAGATTTATGCATGCTCCTACAAAGCATCATCTTGGAGCAGCCAAAAGGATCTTAAAGTATGTTGCAGCCACTAGAGATTTCGACATCTGGTATGTTAAAGCACCCAAAGTTCAATTACAAGGTTACACTGACAGTGATTGGGCTGGTGATCAAAATGACAGAAGAAGTACCACAGGAAACTGCTTTAGTCTTGGTTCAGGACCTATATCCTGGACATCTAAGAAACAAAGTACAGTAGCTTTGTCATCAGCAGAGGCAGAGTATGTAGCTGCATGTACAGCTACCTGTCAAGCTGTGTGGTTCAAACGTCTACTGGGTGATCTTGGGCATAAGCAGATTGAAGCGACAAGCTTGTTATGTGACAGTGCATCAGCTATAGCCATGACCAAAAATCCAGTAATGCATGGAAGAACCAAACACATAGAGATCAAGCATCATTTCATAAGGGATTTAGTTGCTCAAGGAAAAGTGAAACTGAAGTTTTGCAGAATAGAGGTCCAAATGGCTGATATGTTCACTAAAGCATTATTCCAATCAAAGTTTGAGGAGATGCGAAGGAAACTTTGCATTACCAGCTTTGAATCAAGGGGGAGTGTTGAAGAGGTGATTCAAAGCCTAAGTCCCTGAGAATGCGTGAAGAGCAAGTCAAATAAACGGATATTTCTGTTATTTAGTTTGTTAGCAAAGTCAGTGTTCTGTTGCGTTAAGTTAGCTAAGTTAGTTTAGATCTCATATTTTGTTGTTTGTTAACGTTATAAGTATAGTCTTCTCTATTTATGTAAGCATCAGTTATTCATCAAGCAATAACACAAAAAAAGCTCTCACAAAGCATTTCATCTCCTTGTTTGTGCTATTCTCCACAACACAGTGCACCTCGTTGTGAAACAAGGCCACCTGACGGTTCTCAAGGCGCTGCTCCACCAGTGTCCTGACTCCGTCGAGCTCATTGACAACAAGCAATGGAACATTCTTCATATTGCAGCCGAATATGGAAACATGGGCATTGTTTCCCACATTTTGACGGTGCCTGAGATCGACGATTTGGTGAACTCCTCCGACTCCGACGGCAACACTCCTCTGCATCTGGCAGCGAGAAATTTTCACAACGACGTCGTGTACGCTCTATCCATAGAAACATCAGTCGAGATCCGAGCGGCTAACAAGATGAATCAGACTGCTCTTGCGATTGCTCAATCTTCGGCAGATCGAGGAATGGACTTGCAGTAGCACTTGACCGTTAAAGCTTTGAAAAGGGCTAACGAAGATCGAGCCACAAATCCAGAGGAAATCCTCCAAGAAGAGATAGAATCTGAGAAAACGGAGGTTGAGAGAGGGAAAAAAACCAGAGAAATGGCACAGACGCTCTCCGTCATAGCGACGCTCATCGCCACCTTCACATTTGCGGCAGCCTTCACAATTCCTGGGGGATTTGTAGCTAACTAGGAAAACAACAACAACAACAACATCACGGCGGCGGCAAGCAGCAAAAAAGAACACGAGGGCACGGCCGTTCTGGTACGGAATTCGGCATTCAAGGCTTTCGTCATCAGCGACGCTGCCGCCATGACGACATCAATCTGCGCCGCTGTGCTGATCATGTGGTCTTCAGCTCATCGGGACTGCGAGTCCCTGATGGACAACTTGCCTTACGCCATGCTCCTGACGTGGGTGGCGCTCGTAGCCATGACTGTGGCATTCGTGACGGGTCTGGTGGCCGTTGTCTCCGACATCCTGTGGCTGGCGATTGCGGTCTGCGTAATTGCTTGCTTGCTTCCGGCAATACTCTACTTTGTGGCTCCTTTGGCTCACCTGCAAAATCCCCGCTACAGTGCCATTGAGAACAACCCTTTTGTTTTCGTTAAGCGATTGATGAGTTTGGAATTAGTTGAAACATTCCGCAGTCTTCGACGCCTTCGGTAGTGGTGCAGAAAGGACAAAAGCGCAAGTGAAATTGTATGGGTATGATGATTTCAAGAGACAGATGGGGCCAACCAAAGTCAGGCGGAGGGAGTAATTTATATGCCTAATACTTCCTTAGTAGACTTGCAAACAAAAAAACCTTGTACTATATTTCTCGTCTCTTCTCTGTATCGCATTAAAATAATGGGACAATATCTAATATCATATTATATGTTGAATTTGGCATGCATTCTTGCTTTAGTGCTGAGCCGCAGCGTCTACATGGGTGATTAAACCGAGAGAGCAAAGATTCTTGTTTCTCACAAGGAAGCCTCTACTTAGGCCTTGGTATGTTCTTGAAAAGGGATTTCACATTGGAATTTCTTTAACGAGTTAGCAACTCTAAGAAAGTAAACAGGGAAAGGGCCAGAGACATGGAATTGAAGAGTGTGGAAACACAATATTATTTATGATCGAGAAGAAGGATTAAAAAGAAAATGCTGGTCAAGGCTGATGCAAGGTGGGAGGCATCTTCAGTTCTAGGTTCTAGTGATCATATTCTACTGTCAAGTTTGGAAGAGGACATCTCACTTATGGAACAAAGAGAATCAGAAAGAAAGGGTCTGCACTAGTATTAATTCATAAATTTTCTTGCCTGCCGATGCCCAAAAAAATGTTCATGATCATATCAACCTGTTTCAATTCTGGTTAGCATTCAATAGCTAGAATTGAGCTCTATTTATGGATTTCAGTCACTTAACAAGAACGCTATCTATATAAACTAGGAACATAAAGAAATAATAGGACGCAAAAGAGCTTATTGAAAATTTAATTGAAAAGAAAAATAAGTAATTAAAACCAAGCACAACAAGAAAGCTAAAACTACTCTATCAAGCTTTCTAGTTCTTCAGCGGATCGTAGCATAACTAACACACACATTGACGCTAATAATTTATGTCATCCAATATGCATATAGATTAAAGAATCACTCTTCACTAAAGTTAATCTCCTAAGTGTCTTACAACTTTGATGGGGTTATAGCCTATACCATCACTGCAAAAGGTTAGGCTCAGCCATGCCTTGACCTGGTGACCTAGTCCATTTGTTAGCCTCATTGGACCTACATATGGCCTCAGTCATTTGTTAATTGTTAGTCCCTGTCCCTCCTGGAGTTAGTTAATTAGGCTTAGCATCTAATCTACCATGGTTCGGTAAATATATCACTTCCACTACTAAAAAAACCCTTTTTACCAATGGCCCATTTTCCAATGTGCTAAGCCGTTGGAAACTGCAAAAAAAATTGACTCTTTGTGAAAAAAAATCTCCAACGGCTTGGCCGTTGGAAGTGTTGAAAAATTTCCAACGAACACTTTTCCAACGGCCTAAACCGTTGGAAAACTATAAGTACAATTACGCACATTAGTATTTATTGTTTCCAACTGCCTAGGCCGTTGGAAAATTTTTTTATTTTTCTAACTACCTAGGCATTTGGGAAATTTTTTATTTTTCCAACTGCCTAGGCCATTGGAAAATATGTAAGCATCTCAGTATTTATTGTTTCCAATTGCCTAGGCCGTTGGAGCTTTTTTATTTTTTCAACTGCCTAGGCCGTCGGAAAATATGTAAGAATCTCAGTATTTATTGTTTCCAACTGCCTAGGCCGTTGGAAATATTTTGATATATCAGATACACACACATTTATATATATATGCATATTTATATTGCATTGATATTGATATTTATATATATTTATATAATATATCATAATATATATTTACCATAATAGATATATATTAATACGTATATATATCTTACACATTATTATTATTATATTTATACATAGTATATGATATATGATGTATATGCCATACATATATTATTATTATTATTATTATTATTATTATTATTTTATATTAATGGTTAAACCATTCATTGATTAACATAAATTCAACACAATTTTAAATTCTTTTATGATGTTTTATTTTCTAAAGTAAAACATTGGTTATCATTAACATAGTAAAGGTAAAAAGAAAAAGCTTTATGATTTAATGAAGTGATTTGGTCAATAATTTTTAAAATTAAAAGTTAATCTTTTAAAATAAACTTTTCAACTATATTAAAAATTGTAATTTAAATTGATAAGAGATAAAAAATTTTAGTCAGTTATTCTTTAATCACAAAAAAAATATTTATCATTTCAAATAATGTACAATATTATGTTTCACAGTTTTATATTTTAATCATAATTAATGGTTTTAATGATAAGAACATAAAATTCAAAAATCTTAACTCAAATTTCAGATAAAATAAAATTTTAATCAATGAACATAAATTTATATTATGATATTTATATTTATATAAATTTTTCCAGCAAAAAAAAAAATGATCTACTGAGCCAAAAAAGCCCAAACCCAACCCTAACTAATCCTAACTATAAATACTACCACTTACCTCCCACCTCCCTAAACCTTTTCTCCGTCTTAGCCTCCTCGCCCTCTCACTCTCCCTCGTCTCCGGCTCAGCCTCCCCGCCCTCTCCCCCTCCCTCGTCTCCGGCTCAACCTCTTCCCCTCCTCTCGCATTCTCCGTCTCTACCTCCTCTCCCCCTCCTCTCGCGCTCTCCGTCTCTGCCTCCCCTCACCCTCCTCATCTCCGTCTCTCCCTCTCCCTCGGTCTCAGCCTCTCCCCCTCCTCTCGCGCTGTACGTCTCCGCCTGTTTTGTGCCTCGTCGTCGACGTTGTCCTCTCTCCGTATCTGGCACTCTTCCCCCTTGCCGTCACCGTCTTCAGCCGCTTCGCTATCACTGGCGCTTTTCCGCATCAGCGTCGCCGTTGTCTCTCTTCTCCGTCGTGCTCATCAGCCTCATACCTCGCCTCCTTTTTGCACGGTTCGGCCTCCACAGCCGACGTGCTCATCGGCGTTGCCAGCCCTTCCGCCTCGCCGTTGCCGTCTTCATCCGCTTTGCTGTCTTCATCTCTGGCGCTCTTCCACCGTCTCGATCTCTTCCACGTCCTCCTCGCCGGCACGGCCTCCACGCCGTCCTCGGTGGTTGAGACCGAGATGGGTTCAGATCTGTTTTTGATTTTGTATATATAGACCTGTTTCGATTTTTTGATTTGTGTTCAATTTTGTTATAATTTTTTATTTTTGATTTTGGTTAGATTTGTTTGGGTAATTGATTTTTAGTTCAGATTTGTTTTGAGTTTTTTATTTTTTATTTTGGTTAAATTTGTTTGTATTTATGATTTGGTTGATTTGGGTTAGTTATGTTAGATTTTGTATTTTTGTGATTTTTAAATTTTTTGTAATAATGTACATATAATTTTAGTAATAATAATTTTAATCTTTTGAATTAATGTAAAATATAAATTTGTTAAATTTAAAGTAATAAATATATAATATTTAATCATTTATTTTTTTTATTTTTTAGAAATAATTTTCCAACGGCTTAGGTAGTTGGAAAAATTGTCAACGGCTTAACCAGTTGGAAAAAAGGAAAAATTTCCAACTGGCTGAGTAGTTGGAAAAAATGGAAAAATTTTCAACTGCTAAGACAGTTGGAAAAAATGGAAAAATTTTCAACTGCCTGGGCAGTTGGAACACTAAAAAAAAATAATAAATTACAGCCGTTGAAAATTTCCAATGGCTGACTGTTGGAAATTCCAACGGATGATATCTAGGCCGTTGGAAGCAGAACTTTCAACCGCTAATTACCAATGGCTTCTTTTCCAACGGCTAACAGTTGGAAACTTGTCAATTTCGAATTGTAAGCCATTGGAAATGGCAGTTGGAAAATGACCATTTTTTAGTAGTGTTCCAATCTAGTAATACATTTCTAGAATTGGACTTTGTGTACCCTTAGATTAAAATTTTCTAACCTTCAATGGCCAACTGATAAGCATGTTCAAAAAATGCATGTACTACTCAGACAATCTTTCTTCCAGATCCACTTCTATTGCTTAAGAATCTTTTCTCTTGTTAGAGGCTAACTTGGGGTAAGTTGCTTGACACACTTTGTAGCGAACATGAAAATCTTCTTTAGGGATCTTCGATAGCAAACGCTTCACCTCTTTGTGGCTCTAAAAGAAAAAGAGCTTAATACATCTTGCAAAATGGGATAAGTAATGATTTTTCAATTGAAATATATGCATCGTATGGGAGGAGACCAACTATTAACTAAACAAACCTACTCAAACATTACTTTTATGACCAATTCACCTTCTTGGAATCTATAATTTAATTGCTTTGACAAACCAATGGCACACGTGGGTCAACAAGAAACCAAAACTGTTATCAGATGCCAATCAACAAATTTGTAAAAATCAGAGCACTAGATATCAGGCAACCTAGAAAGTCTATTCAAGGTTTTCAAAAAGCAAGAGCAGCATCAGGTAACCTTAAATGCTTATTTCTAATACAAAATGAAATAATAAAGATTTGGATGCCTATAAAGTCTGTTCAGGGTTTCGATGACCGACCAGTTGGATGGTTATTAATAAGCTTATATTTATTATTATTATTTATCTCATATTTAGTATGTTTTAATATGTTTTGAATTTTAAAAATATATTTGAGTATGTTTTGTAGCTTAGAGCATATCTGGACACAATTGATTGAAAGTGGATTTAATTGCAATTTTACAAGTTTTAATTTGGTTGTGTTCTTTTAGGATTTTGACAGATTGGTAATGTTCCGGGAGAAAAATCATATCGTTAGCTACAAAGAGCGGAATCAAGTGATTCTTGATTCATTGGAAAGCTAATATCAGGAGCTACAAATCACATTCAGACTATAGAACCATTTTGCACGTTAAGAGAGTGAAATTCAGATTCAAAATCGCGATTTGCGAGTCACTGCTGGTTTAGAAGCAATTGTGGTATTTTGGGTATATCTTTGGCTATAGATATCCGTTTCATGTGATTCAGGTGTCATTTCGAAGATAAGAAAAAACTCTACAACTTTCATGCTTTGTATTTTGAGAAATAGTGACTTCATCAAGCTCAAATCTCAACTTGAAATTGCTGCTACTGTTCTAGAGCATTGTTTGGGGGTACTTTTGTAATAATATAGAAAGTTTAGGGAGATTTTATGAGTCTAACACACTAGGTTAATTTTTTTTTAGGTATTTAAGGTGGTTGCAGCCAGAACTCTCCCCCCTCTCTATCTCTCTTTGCCAACTCTCTTTCTTTTCTTGCTTGTTTTATTTTCTTTTTAGTGTTTTTTTAATTTTTGGTTGAATGAGACTAAAATCCTGAATTCTTTAGCACTGTGAGATCAAAATTGTTTTTATTCATCAATTAATATTTTGAGTATTGGATGTTCTTCTATGATTAATTTTATGATTGTTTCATTTATATGTTAAGAGGCCTACTAGTTGTTATTCGAATTTAATGTACAGTTGGGTTAGAAATCAAATCCGTAATTGTTTGGTTTCTCTAATCTATGAAGCAATTAAGATTTAGTGATTTACCGCGTCAGAAATTATTAGGTCTTAGGGAAAACATTCAAATAAATTAAATACGGCCGCTTGTAGTTGTTTTATTTAGTTTCATCGATCTATCTAATTTTTAATGCAATTGTTAAATTAAATCAAAGCGCTTGTCTTAAATTGTTTAGCAGTTAGGGTAAATTAGATTTCTTGTTTTTTGATTAACTACGACTAAGGAGAGGTAGGAAGATAGCTTGAACGATGAATATTCAAAATCTTAATTGATCTATCTATGCATCGATAATCAGTTGTAAGAATTCGGTGGTGGATGTTGACTAATACTAAGGTTTGAATTCTTGATTGTTTTGTTGGTTTCTTACTTGATAAGTTTCTTAATTTTTTTATTTAATCATTTATTTTATTTTATTTTATTTTTTTATTGCAAACAATCCACCCAATCTTTTATTTCAGTTTTCTGTCAGAAAGTTTTTAGATAAAAAATTTCCCTTGGGATTTGATCTTGTTTCTACTGTTATACTACAAATTTATTTATTCTGAGCTGTTAGTGATACCTGAATTATTTTTTGTGGTTTCGATGACAGACCAAAAAATTTGGTACCATTGCCGGGGAGATTTCTTCGTTTGTTAAAGTTTCTTATTTCTTTTCTTTTTTTTCTCTGGTTTTATTTTTCAAGTTTTTTTTTAATTCTCACAATTGGTTTTCTTTGTCAACAGTACTTTTTCAAGCTAGAGGTGAACCGAACCATATATGGCAACAAGCTGAAGTCAAATTCTGGACTGCGAATCATTGTGAAATCACCTATCAGGGTGGTACCTTTTCTTTTCCCTAATTGTGCTTTTATTTTGAACATTGAGGATAATGTTTGATTTAAGTGTGGGAGAGTGGATAGTTTGAGTCATACTTTTCTGTTTTCAAAATTTTTGAACTATTTTTTTTACTCATACTTTTGAACATTAATCTGAATTGTTAGATAATTTCACCTTTTTGGTTCCTAAATGCTTAGCTTGAGTATTGAGTTAGTAATTTATTAGTCTTTATGCAACTCTCAAATTTTGTTTTTAAATTATTTTTGCAATTTTTTATCAAGCTAGTTGATGGTTATCTTGAGAAGCTGATTTTTTCATGCAATTTGTGTACTTAGTACATTGGTTTAAAATTTGTGAGATTATGTGGTTTGTTCGAGTGATGGATGATTTGAATCATTTGAGAAAAAAATAAAAATTGTTGTTTGGATTGTTGTATTCTGATAGAGAAAAAAGTTTTGCTACTCCGTTGTTCTGGTTATTGAAGTAGGTTGGGGTCTTCTCTTAAGGCAAGAGTCGATCACTGCTCAAAAAGGTACCAGGAACATGAGTGTGATCAAAGATCACTTTAGAGTTGTGTCGAGTTAGTAGCTGAGGTATGGTAGAGCCCCTATTATACACTCGCTAAACAGCGGAACACAAGAAAAAGACAAAATGAAAAAACAATCAAGTAAAATAAAAGTAAATTCTCAATTGATTTCTTATTTTCCATGGGTTTATGGTAAGACCGGTTGTGCTTTTTAAGTTCTTATCTACCTGGTTTGTTCTCTTTACTTCGTACAAAAGTTCGATATTTTTCTCAAATTTTCAATGATGATTGTTGCTAGCTTGAGAAGAAATTGTTTTCAATTACTTATTTAGTTTTAAGTTGCTATTGCCGAGTAGATTGCGTGCTTAATTCCTCTTGTTAAGTTTTTCAAGACCCTTGGATGTGAATTATCTTACTTGGTTTAGCTCAAAAGTATGTTTCTATTTTGAGTTTTGCCCGGGGACGAGCAAAAGCTAAGTGTGGGGGAATTTGATAAGCTTATATTTATTATTATTATTTCTCTTATATTTAGTATGTTTTAAAATGTTTTGAATCTTAAAGATACATTTTAAGTATGTTTTGTAGCTTATAGCATATCTGGATACAATTGATTGAAAGTGGATTTAATTGCAATTTTACAAGGTTTAATTTGATTGTGTTCTTTCAGGATTTTGACAGATTGGTGATGTTCCGAGAGAAAAATCATATCGTTAGCTACAGAGATCGGAATCAAGTGATTATTCATTCATTGGAAAGCTAATATCGGGAGCTGCAAATCACATTCAGACCATGGAGCCCAGTTTGCACGTTAAGAGGGTCAAATTCAGCTTCAAAATCGCGATTTGTTAGTCACTGCTAGTTCAGAAGCAGTTGCGGTATCTTGGGTATATCTTTGGCTGTAGATGTCTGTTTTATATGATTCAGGTGTCATTTCAAAGATAAGAAAGAGCTCTACAACTTTTATGCTTTGTATTTTGAGATATAGTGACTGCATCAAGGTTGAATCTCAGCTTGAAGTTGCTGCCACTATTTTATAGCATTATTTGGGGGTACTTTTGTAATAATATAGAAAGTTTAGGGAGATTTTATGAGTTTAGCACACTAGGATAATTTTTTTTAGGTATTTAAGGTGGATGCCGCCAGAACTCTCCCCCCCTCTATCTCTCTTCGCCAACTCTCTTTCTTTTCTTGCTTCTTTTCTTTTCTTTTTATTGTTTTTTTTTCTTGGTTGAGGGAGACTGAAACCTAGGATTCGTTAGTACTATGAGATCAAAGTTGTTTTTATTCATCAATTAATATTTTGAGTATTAGATGTTTTTCTATGGTTAATTTCACGATTGTTTCGTTTATATGCTATGAGGTTTACTAGTTGTTATTCGAATTCAATCTACAGCTGGGTTAGAAATCAAATCTGTAATTGTTTGATTTCTCTAATCTATGAAGCAACTGAGGTTTAGTGATTTACTGTGTCAGAAATCATTAGGTCTTAGGGAGAATATTCAAATAAATTAAATACAGCCGCTTGTGTTTGTTTTATTTAGTTTATCGATCCTTATAATTTTTAATGCAATTGTTAAATTAAATAAATACAGCCATTTGTGTTTGTTTTATTTAGTTTCATCGATCTTTATAATTTTAATGCAATTGTTAAATTAAATCAAAGCGCTTGTCTTAGGTTGTTTAGCAGTTATGGTAAATTAGATCGCTTTTTCTGATTAACTATGACTAAGGAGAGGTAGGAAGATAGTTCCAACGATGAATATTCAAAATCTCGATTGATCTATCTTTGCATCGATGATCAGTTGTAGGAATTCAGTGGTCGATATTGACTGATGCCAAGGTTTGAATTCTTGATTGTTTTGTTGGTTTCTTACTTGATAAGTTTCTTAATTTTTTTTATCTGATCATTTATTTTATTTTATTTTATTTTTTTATTGCAAATAATTCATCTTTTATTTCAATTTTTTGTCAGGAAGCTTTTAACTAAAGAATTTCCCTTGGGATTCGACCTGGTTTCCACTGCTATACTACAAATTTATTTATTCTGAGTTGTTAGTGATACCAGAATTATTTTTTGTGGTTTCGACGACGGACTAGTTATAATAAAAAATTTCTGATTCATAAGCTACAGGCAATTGTAGCAACAACAAACATAACAACAAGAACAAGTATGAAGAGAAACTTTAAAATGCTAGAATGAATAAAATCAAGTGAGTATTTAAGCAATCTAGGCTAATCCTTTAGAAAGAAAATATTTTATTCTAGCTCAATAGATATCTCTTATTACAAACCAAAGGTTAATGCTTTATATAGCCTTGAAATGGAACAAATAGAGGTAAGTCTTCCAAGTGACGTTTAGACAGCTCAAGCTTCATAAAGGAGCTGGATATAGTCAGCTTCCTATATTTATGATAAACTACTTTGCACACAACTTATTCATTACATATTACAGCTTGAGTAATCAAATTAAAGCTTAAGTAATCATTACATTTATGATAAAACTACTTTGCCCATGCTTCACTTCAGCTCCCTTCATCTAGCCAGTCGTTGCTACTGTGATCGTCCATTTTCAACCTTTCCACCTTGCTCCACCTTTCAGCTTCTTGCAAAATTCAAGTGATTAAAGGATCAACAATTCAGCTATTATATTAGCATTTTTTGATTCCATCTTCCAAACAATGAAATCTAATATAATTTTAATGATAACTAAACATATTTGATATCTCTTGATTTGTTTTGAATAAATAATAAAAGGACACAAAGTATGAAGAAATTTCAAAATAATAGAACGAATAAAACTAAGATATACTTATAAGTAGCCTAAGGGGATGATGAACTTAGTCTGACTCTTGAGTTTACCTGTGTGAGGGTCAAGCTTCTCACAAGGCATCAAATCTTTCTCTAACTTGATCATTTTGTAATTTCTTAATTATCAAAAAAAATTTCTTTCTTTGCTAATCATAGGAAAATGAGGGGAAAACTTTTGTTGTTTATAGTAGTTGTCTTATATTCGACTTCAATAGATCCAACTAAGCCTAAAGAATATGTTTGGAAGCCTAAGGACCATCAAATATCACTCCCACTTAATTATAGAAAAAAGAAACTAAAAGAAAATCCAAAAGGCAAAGGATATTTTGTTTTCGTACCCGGCATTTTCTCCTTTTTGCTTTCATAATAGCCGCAGTTTATGAGTCAAATTAAATCTAGTGCACATAAGGCATCTGGATCTGTTAAATCAATTCTTATAGGCTTCTCATGTTCGCTAGCACTCTTTCCATCTGGCCAAAGAATGTTGTTGTTGCCATCCATTTGCAAGCTATTCACGTTGCTCCACTTTTCAGCTTCCTGCAAATTCAAGTCATTAGATGATCAACAATTTAAGCTCACTGTATTAGCATTGTTGGATTTCATCTTCAATTCCAAACAATAAAATCTAATGATTTTAATGATTAAGAGACATATTTGAACTCTCATGATTTCTTTTGAATGAACAAGATAATCGAAAAGTTTTAGCAAGAATTTCAAAACATATATATTTGATGTCCCTGGAGTGGGTTTCATGATGTATAATTTTCTAACCTTGAAAGAAACAAGGCATGCAGTCATGACGTCTACAAAACAAACAAAAGAGCGAGAGCGGGAATTTGCAAGATAGAATTAGTCATGCCAAAAGACTCATATAAGGATAATTTAGTGGAGATTATTTTGTACTAATTTTTTATTTAGTAATAAAATTATTTAGCACTGTGGCAACTACGGGTTTTCTGGAGTCGCCACCAATCAGTTTACCTAGGTCGATTGGACACCTAAAAATTGGTCTGTGAGAGTTCGGGGATTCGGGAGTATGGTTACGCTAAAACAATATTGTTGTAGTGCCCAAAATAGGCACCTTAGTTGATTTTAATTTTGTTTTGCTTTGCTTTTTAACAACTTCAGTTAATTTTCAAAACCAGGAATTTTAACTGAATTATTTAGATGTGGATTTTTTAATTAATCTGTATAATATTTTGATATTTCCGAACCATGGACTCTGCCGAGTCACCCGGACACGGAAGTTTTAATTCCGAACCATAGACTCTGCCGAGTCACCCGGATACGGAATAATTTAATCCATATCGTAAATATGGATTTTTATCTTAGTATTTAATTTTATTTAATTAAAGTTGATACTTTCCAAACCATAGATCCTGACGGATCATCCGGATATGGAAATTATTTTAATTTAATTCTTATTTTTTTTATAGAATTAATTATTAGTTTAATTACTAATTGGTAATTCTTTTTGTTTATGAAATTTTTAGATTTGTCAATGATATTTAATATTAACTAAAAATATTTTTTATTCTTTTACTTTTACTTTTCTTTTACTTTTTTTTCTTTCTTTCCTTTCTTATTCTCTTCTTTTAATTTTCTTTTTATTTTTCTTGTTTAATGAAAGATATTTATTATTTATTTAAATAGTTACTCAATTTATAAAAGAACCAAAAATAATTTTTTATTTAAATCATCTAATATCAAGACTCTTTATTTAATAAATAAACTAAAGAGTTAAAAAAATCTTGACATTTATTTTATATTTATTCTATTTTTTTGGTAAAAGAAGAACCAAAAAGAAATTATTTAATTAAAGTTTTATTCAAAGAAACTAAGGATTTATATGTATAAAAGAAATAAAAGAAAAATTTATATATTTTATGTTATTTTTATTTTTTTTATTTAATAAAAGATGAACTAAAAAAGTGATTATTTTATCAAGATTTTATTCATTTAATAAAGAAACAAAAAAAAATTTATATGTATAAAGAAAAGTCTTAATATTTTATTTGATAAAAAGGTGAATCAAAAATTAATTATTTAATAATGAAATCAAAAGTTTATGTGTATATTTCAAAAATAAAAGAAGAGTCTTGATATTTATTTGTTTTATTTTTGATAAGAAAATTAACCAAAAGTGATTATTTAATAAAGAAACTAAAAATTTATATGTATATTTTAAAAATAAAAATAAAGTCTAAAAAAATTAACCAAAAATTGATTATTTAATAAAGAAACTAAAAATTTATATGTATATTTTAAAAATAAAAGAAAGGTCTCAGTATTTATTTGTTTTATTTTTGATAAAAAATCAACCAAAAAGTGATTATTTAATAAAGAAACTAAAAATTTATATGTATATTTTAAAATAAAAGAAAGGTCTTGATATTTATATAATTTTGTTTTTAATAAAATATTTTTAAGGTAATTATTTAATTTATAAGTCTAAAATAAAATACATCTAGTTAATAAGTCCAAAATATTTAAAGAGAATTTAGTTATTTTCTATTTATTTTATTTTTTTGAATTTTAGAAATCATTTGGCTTAGATTTTTATTTTTGTTTAATAAAGGAAACAAAAAGTTATATCTTTTTTTTATTTTAAAATAAATAAGGAAAATATTACTGGATAAAGAAATAAGTAAAATATTAGCCCAAAAATTTTACTCTTTTATTCTTTTTACTAATAAAGAAACTAAAAATTTATGTTTTATTATTTTAAAATAAATAAGTAATATATTGCTGAATAAGGAAATAAGTAAAAATATTAGCCCAAAGTTTTTATTTTTTAAATAATAAAATAAAATTTATTTATATACTTTATTAAAAATATTTAAAATATTTTATTTAAAATATTTTCCAAGCCATGGATCCTGGCGGATCATTTGGATATGGAATTTAATTTTTATTAATTTTTATTTTTTTAATTAATTAATTAATTATTAATTTTAATCATAATTTTTTTATTATTTTTCTTGAATTTTTAAATTTTAAATATCATTACTTTAAAGATATGTTTAAAAAAAATAATTGATTTGTATATTTTTAGCATTATTTAATTATGTTTGTTTATTAATTTTTAACAAAAGGAATAAAAAAAAGTTAACTTTTTGTTGTTTTTTAAAGAAATAATAAAAAAATATGTTTCAAAATAATAATGAAAAGAAATTGGCTTTTAAAAATGATTTTGATTGGTCTTTGAAAATAATTATTCACATAAAATTCTTTTTATTAATTTTTTTATTGTTTTTAGTTAAAAGAGTGAAATAAATTTAACCGAAAAAAAAGTACAATTAATAATAAAGTGGGGCTTTTTGGCCATCCACAAAAATAATAACAAAGTAAGTTATTAATAACAATAATAAAAGTTAGCAAGGTTAGTAAAGTTAGATGTTAATATTAATAATAACAATAATAGAAGTTAGCAAAGTTAGTAAAGTTAGTTAAATTAATTGTTAATAACAATAAATATAAAAGTTAGTAAAGTTAGATGAATTAGTGGTTAATAACAATAAATATAAAAGTTAGTAATAATAACAATAATAAATAAATAAACAAATAAGTAAAAATTAAAAGAGTTAGTAATTAATTCTGCAAGAACGAAATAAAAGGTTAGTGATCAAAGAGAAAGAAATTGAAAAGATGAAGGATGGAAATGAGGTTGTACCTTTTGAAAATGAATTTTGAATTCTCTGGAGCGCACGCGGAGGGGGACGGCAGGGGGCAGGGAGGACTAAAAAAATTTAGGTTTTCTGGAGAGGAAGAGAAGGGGGCCAGGGACCTAGGGCTGTAATTTTTCCTTTTTTTAAAACGGAGCTCTAAATTTTTTTGCTATTTTTTTTTTGTGTTAAGCCACATATTTGGACCCCTATTTATAGAGTAAGTTGTGATGAACTGTTAATAATTAAATAATAATTAAATTCGAACTTAACTCTTAATCTAGTAAAATGACAGTTTCAGTCCTTTACGTCTCTCAGACTCTGGATAAGTTTCAGAAACTTCCGATTTTGACAATTTTGTCGTTTTCTGTCAATTTGGGCCAGAAACGTCCGTCTGGCCCAAAAATTGACGCGAAAAATTACCCGATGCTCGTGGAACTTTCAGAACTTGTCAATGTTTCCCAATACTTCTCAATTTTGTTATTTTTGGCTTAACCTTTTAAAATTTGTCATTTTTTTTTTTAGAGTTTTCTTTTTTATTTCAAACATACACATATACACACATATATTATTTTAATTAAATCCTCACAAAACAAAAATGTATTTTTAAACTAATTAAATTTTTTTAATAATAATAATAATAATAATAATAATAATTTTTTAATTTAATTTTTAATTTAATTTTTTTTTAATTAAATTTTTTAATGGCCGGACGAAATTGGGTGTCAACAAGCACCAAGGGGTATATATACATACCTGTTCATTTCCAGAGAAAAGTTTACGTATATGTGGATCATCAACAGCGGAGTATAAGTTTTCCAAAGTGAGCCAAGCGTCCCTAGCCGATGTTGCTTCACTAATTTTTGAATATATGGGATCGAGCACAGAATTTTGGATTACAAACAATGCCATTGCATCCTTTTTCTTTTCGCTGGACGTTTCTTTTAGTGGGACGTCGTCTTTGATTCCTTGTTGCACAACCTCACATATGCCCTGCGACATGAAATACGTCATCATCTTGTTCCTCCATGCGTGGTTTATAGTTGTCGCCAGAGAATATAGGCATTGCAACTGTTGCATTCATCGGTTGCGCATAATCCACCACACCCCGTCTTTTTTATACACTCTGGCAAATTAAAAGGAAACATAATTAAGTAAGATAATTATGTACTGCTTTAATTTCAGAATTTTAATTAATATTTGGTCCCAAAGTGGTGAAATGAATGACACGTACGTACGTACCTCTGTTATGGCGCAAACACTTTGGTCTCCTATAGCGTAGAAACTAGGGTGCATCATTGGCCCATGCTGTCAAGTGAAATTAGAGCTATGTAGTTGACTTGACTTACTTATTATAGACTTATAGAAATTCATGAATGCTCTAACGTGAAGACTTAAGGTTTAAATTATGCATTTGTAAAAAAAAAGAAAAAGAAAGAAAATTGTTTGAAGTTGATTATCCAAAATAATTTATTTTTATTTTTACAGGATTTTTCATCTAAAACTAATATCATTTGACAACTAATTATATATACTTATATTAAATAAAATTTTTATAGTAATTTTTATGAATTTTTTAATTATTCAACCTAAAAAAAATAATTAAAAAATAATATCAATTTCAGACAAAAAAGCCACTAAAACATATTTGGATTAATTTTACTTAGTGCTAAATAAATTAGATCTTTATCTCAATGGTTAGGTTCAAGCTTTTTTTTGTTGATGTTCTATACTTTGATTCTCTTCTTACAATTTAGTTTTATATACCAAGAATCATTTAACATACAATGAAAGTATAGTTATGGCTTTTCTTGCTTAATCATAAATATTTTACACCCTAACACCACTATTTACCGTACAAAAAAATAAATTCTTATGACATATATTGAAAGAGTATACAATTTTTATTGTGTCATACTACTAATTTTCTCACAAAGAGGGTAAAGAATTAAGGTTTTTATTTTACATACAAGTCAATTGTTCAGTAGTTATAATGATTTTGATTTTGTTATAAAGATTATACTTTCATGCAATGTAGTGTTCTATTATCAATATTAGAAAAATTATGAAACTGACAAAATTTTTATCGACTTTTATACTCATAACCTATGGGTGTTTTATTTTTTTCAATCAGACTCAGATTAGTTTGGTGTTTTATATTTATTGCAGGTATAATTACACTAAGAATCTAAAAGGGAAATAGAGAAAGAAAAAAGTCTCATATGTTTAGTTTTTAAAAAACTAAAAAGTGGAATCCGTATGTCTTTTTTTTATCTTTAATACAATTACTTATATATTAAGTATAAATTTTGATGGAAAAAAAAATATTAAATAGTAATACGTTAAACTTTTGCAACAAATATGTCCTTAATTCATTTTAACTAAGTCAATTAACTTCAAAATGACTTACTTTTATTCTTACATCTTTTTTAACAGAAACTAATTTTAATTGAAATCCAATATTATGTAGCTATTTTAATCCATTGAAAATACAATTTTTGTAATCTTACTAAATTTTTGTAAATTTTTCTAATTTAAGACATTAAAAAAGAAAAATTCATAAAAAATTAACAATATCATGAAATTTTGCTTTCAAATAGATTATTGCATCTATATGATATTGACTTTTAAATAAATTAGTTTCAGGCAAAAAAGCATAAATGTAAAAATAAGTCAGTTAACTTAAGTTAAAACGAATTGGCTATAAATTATATATATTTTTTTGGGCATGACCTTAAGCATAAAATTTTATCAATTTTTTGTACTTTTAAACTTGAATGGAGTATTTTAATTGGAACTTAAAAGTTTCAAAAACCTCTTAATTATGTCTATTTGAATCAACAATTTAAATCTGATAAAACTCATAAAAGTATGAATATGTCAAATGTTGAACCTTTTTATCCCTAAGTTTCATTTTATTTCCCTCTGTTCATGACATATTTGTTTTTTAATTTCATTATAAATATTATACTTTCATACAACGTAGTGTTCTATTATTAGTATTAGAAAAAATACAAAAGTGATAAAATTTTTATCAATTGTTATGCCCTTAACTTATGTGGGGTTTTATTTTTTTAATGAGACCCAAATTAATTTGGTGTTGTATATTTATTAGAGGTATAATTAGCATTGGGAATCTAAAATAGAAAGAAAAAAAAATAAAAGTCCCAAGTGTACTTTCTAAAAAATAAAAAAGTAGAATTTGCATGTCCTTTTTTAGCTTTAGTACATTTTCTTAAAGTTATATATTAAGTATCACTTTTAATGGCAACAAAAATCTTAAATAGTCATAATAAGTTAAACTTTTGTTACAAATATGCCCTTAATTAAATTATGTATTTTTGGGATGTCCTTGAACATAAATTATCAATTTTTTGTACTCTTAAACTTGAATGAAGTATTTTAATTGAAATTTAAAAGTTTCAAAAACCTCATAATTAAATTTATTTGAATCAATGATAAAAAGCATGAATATGTCAAAAATGTTGGATGACCCTTTTATCCTTAAGTTTTATTTTATTTCTCATTTTAATGATACTCAAATTTGTCATATCTTATTTATTAGATTTAAAAAAACTAAAATTATGGAAAGGAAGAAAAATAAAAAATAGAACAAAGTGATGATAAGCTCTTAGGCTTCATAGTAGGAAAATAAGATTAGTATTTGAAAAGGAAAAATAGAAAAAAGAATTATTGATTGTTTTTGTAACGACCCAAATCCAAAACCAGTCAACGGAACACTTACCCACCACACATGGGCTATCTTTTGAAAAAGGATAAGTGCTAGGCGATCAAGCTCTGAAACTTAAGTTTATATATCTATATATGGCTTCTCATAATTTACCATATGTAGTATAAGGGTGTTATAAACTCCCCACTTATGTACTCAATGCTCTCGTTGGGGTCAATCAAATTACTTGGTTCCCCGGACCAAGTAACCTTTTAATCGAACTACTTAGACCATGGCCAAATAGTTTCTCAAATTCAGGATTAGTTTCGGCAGACGATGTATGTGCATACCCACTATGCCATACCATCATGGTCTCGAATCAGCTTTGATACCATTTGTAATGATCAAAGTCCAGATCTGGTCAACGGAACACTTACTTATACCACATGTGCTATCTTTTATAAAAAGGATAAGGCAATAGTAGTTTTTGATGAGGTCGGAAGAATCAAAGAAGTTCTGCAAAAATGGAGCGACTTTGATAAAATGGATGTGATCCTTATACATGATGAGTTGAACTTATTAGCCTAACCCATTCAAAATATTTCCCCATTAATCATGAGTTTAGCTCAGCTACCGGTTATTCTAGAAAAGATTGAATTAACGTCAACTCGGTTCTATATACTATATAATTCTTTACTTACTAATTCTACACAATTTCACTATGGTTTAAATTTATTGTAAGCCCTTTTGTTAGCAAAAATTCTAAAAAGAAAAGGTTGTGAAAATAATGGGAGTAATAAAATACATCAAAGTACAAACTAAGAAGAGGCCGTGCTGCAATAGAACAGGAGGCTTGGTTGCAGACTACTTGGAACAGGCCGCCGGGATTCTGTGCATGCTCAAAATGTAACCATCTTTCTGTAGTCACCTTTAACACACAAATCATCATCACTAGCTATGAAAAATACCAAAAATCTACTCTTAGATAATAGTAGAAAATGCTACTTCGAAAACCAGGCCTCCATGATAACGGTAATGCTACTTATGGCGAGTTCCTGACAGATATACCCATAAATCTGAACATATGTCAAAGGAGGAGGCGACAGATGTAGGTTTTCAGGAGTGAGAGTAAGTTTTGATCTAAAGATAAATTAGTGAAATTTTTGTACTAGGTTATGATTATATATAAGGAACTTAGGAATAGGTTAATATGTCTAATTAGACATAGATCTATAATATAATAAGTACTGGATTAATGGTTAGGTTTTATTTGTTTCTTCACCTATTTTAGTCTTGGTCAGTTAAGAGTACCTAGAGGATATATAAGGTAGAGAAAAAAGTACAAATATCAACTAGGGATGGGATGGATGATTGGATTTGGTTTTGACGGTGTCCTTTTCATTTTCTTTGTGTTTTATTGCTCTATGTTGTATGTTATGATAAAAATATATATGTGTTGTATTTCTTACTTACTATTTATGTTAGCTAATTCCTTCATAAAACCTTATGCATTTTCCTAGTTGCTATTTTTACTTCATATATTTTATTGACTTCTTCATAGCATCTTTGTCATTTGACTTCCATAGTTTTTTTTTTCTAATTGAGTAATATGTCCAGATTTTGTTGTTTTAGGATGTCTTTTCATAAACGTGGTTGTCCTCTAAATGTCATGCTTTGTTACATTTGTTCACGGTAAGGTTTGATTTGATCCTTCTTACTTTTACTTTCAGCTTTGCTTGAATCCCTTCTATTATAATAAATACATTATAGGTTTTTTTCTTCACCCCGAGCTATTTTGTTGTATTTATTTTTTGTACTTTACAATTATTATGCTTTTTTAAATTTCTTCATGCCCTTATTCAATTATATGAATTTCTTTGTCATTTTTTTCATGTCCTTCTACTCCATTCTCTACTCTATATTTATTTAGATGTTTTGCATCAACTAATGTTTATGCCTTTGCGGGTTACTTTTCTTTCCACTTCATTTAGATTGTTAAACTTATCTAAATAAGCCTAGCGCAACTTTACGATTAAGATGGGTTAAAGTATTTTGTCAAAATTTTATCAGAAGGTTAATAGTAGATGGCCAAGTTTTTGTCTTATGTCTGTTTTCTACATTTGAACTTATTGTTAGCTTTATGCTTTGGAGCACATAACTATTACTTTTTGAATATAATCTTTTTTTACCAGCACCTAGAGTTTCTAATTAGAGCCCAGCTACCAAGCATAACATTCTTAGAAGTGAGACAAATAAGAAGCCTCGATTGGAAGGATCTTCCCATTAAACCTCTCACTCAGCAGCCAGGGTTGAGTGAAATATGAATCTTTTGCTATATAGGTAGGCTCAATAATGCCTCTGACAGTAAATCCTACCATGAACGATATTGTGCTGAAAAAATGATGTTCACATTTTAATATGTTGTTTTCTCCATTGTGATTGCATGGTGAAGCTGTCAAGGTGTTTTCTACTTTCTCTTGGGCCTTTATTGTTATTTACTGGTGCTCCTTTCATATTTCTTATGGCCATTATACTTATTTTGCTGACGAGGTGCCTATTTCTTTTGTTAGTTTTTGCTTTATGTGTTTCTGTCATAGGGTTGCCACCATATATTTTGTAGGTTATCACCTTTGTCTTAGTACCAGTCATCCTTCTGCTCACTGTTCCTACTGCTTACTATTCCTTATTGTTTCTATTTGTTTTCATGTTAATGCAAACCCAAATTGTTGTGGGCAGGGGCAACATCATATACCAGTTGCCAGAACTGAATTTTGCAAAAGTATGTAATTGGTATATGATCTTTTAAAAAATATTCATTATGACCCCATAGAATTTTTATGTGATGACCCTACTCGTTAAAAAGTGCATAAAATTAGTTTTGATTACTCTCACTGAGAAAATTTTCTGGATCTGCCCCTTGTTGTGGTTGTCACGAGCTTAGTTCACTTACATAAGTTCCATTTGTTATATAGTTGATATTCGATCGTAATCAGTTTGAAAGAAACTAATTGTTGTATGTACCTTTTTAGGTGACCTTTTGTGTGCATATAGCCTTTCTGTAACCTACAATAATTACTCCTACAGCACCTTTTCAAGGACCTTAAATCTCTCATAAATCAAGGATTCCAAATCTCTCATAAGTAAAAAGATTAGAAACCGAAAAAATTAATTAACTTAAAAGAATGAATTATTATCAAACATACATAAAATGACTAACGAACTTGCCTTAATGTTAATAAACCAATACTAATGAAAGCTTTGTCATTTGCTTACATGATAATTATATGACACATATGTACAGATTATTTTCAATTGTAAAACGTTTGCCATATTGAATTTTATTCTTAGCGATTATTATACTACTTTCTATTCTAAATTTTTTGGTTCCAGTGGCAACAGTGAGTTACAAAACCTGGTATAGGAGGTAAAGAAATACAACTATAATGGTTGATAAAAATGCTAGGTTAGAGATATGTTGTTTGTCAAATTGGCTCCAACCAGACTCAACTTGACCGCACATAGGTCAATGAGATAGGGGCCATAGACCAACTGACACAACAATGGGATGAGGTTGATCTTAGGCGAAGCCTAAGCTAGGCATGACCTTAGGCTAAGCAGAATTGGGTTCTAAGCAAAGCAAACTTGACCTAATTTTAATAAAACATTACATAATCAAAGTTTTGTAATATTTTCCAAATTTTAGTTATACTTTGTTGTGATAATTATATGGCATATTATGTCCTGGTTTATTTTTAATTGAAATGCTTAGCAGTTTAATTTATATTTCCATCAATCATTATAGTACTTTTTATTCCAAATTTTTTAGTCTTGTGGCAACACCAATATTTAAACTAGCTATAATTAGAGTTACTAGCACAAATAATTAGTTTAAAAACTTTATCAGCTTTGCATGTCTTAATATTGAACAAATTTTAATTTTTTTTATAACAAAATACACAATTAGTGTAAGTGCACAATGAAAACTTTTAATAATTAGTTGTGTAAATAAATGATAATTCAAAAAAATGTGACACAACTATTTTTTTTTTTTGAAAAAAAACAACATTATCATATAACTTATGTTTCAATTTGTTTTTATTGATTTTGTGGAAAGCAAATAATCTACTATAGTTTTTACTTGGATAATTTATTTCTTTTAGATGTTCTTGATTTTGTGTTTTTTTACCAAAACAACAATTACTCATTTCATCCTGGAGTCCACTTTAAAATTTATATGCATATCAAGAAAATTCTCTCTTTTGTTGTTTGTTTCCTTGAACACCCTTACCTTATGGATCCTAATTGTATACATCTAATCCAATCCAATTATATATGTATATAAAGTAGGATAATCCCAAGGGAGTTTTTGGTCTTTTCTTCAATTTCCACCTTCACCAATTGACATGTGTCTAGTTTTTCCCTTTTTTTTCTGATTGAAATGTATATGTCGAGAAAAAAAAAATTCTAAAATCATCCTTCGTCAGCAGCATTTTTCAAATTCTAAATTACCATAATTCAGTTTCCACTTTCCAAGAATAACAATGATAATTAAGTTAGGATTGCAAAATTAAGATAAAAAAATAAAACCAGCTATATATTAATACAGAATATTCAATTCACAATAAAATGTAAAGTTGTTTCAATAAATTTAATTTATTTCAAGAAAAAATATTCAAAAATTATTGTTTAAGTTGTTTCAATAAAACTATAATTTAAATAAATAATCACTTTATATAAGGATAATGCACAATAAAGCCTATTTAATTTAAAATTAACAACATCCATGGAAACATAAATGCCTATAGTAAATTTGAAGAACAAAATTTGTTACAATGGGTTTTGGATTTTGATTGGCCTAGAGAAGTTAATGATTAGAGTTCAAAGTGAGGTTACCTAAACTTATACCCTACCATGAGTAAATGGGTTTGAGTAATATCCACCTAAGTTACACAAATTAATCTTAAAAACAAGAGTGAGAAGAGGAACGAAAGCGGGAACGCGTCACCTAAAATTTAAGTAAATAAAAATGTTGTGAAAAAGAAAATAGGAGCGGCAGTTGAGAGTGAGAGCAGGAACATAAGAATAGGAGCAACGATACAAAATAGAAGAATTATGTAACTTTGATACCCACCTCATAGGTAGACAGATGCAATCTATCAACCCAGTAGACATCTATATAATGTTATTTATCTTTATTTTATTTATATTTCATGTACATTTCCAATAAAAATATGCACATTTACAAATAGTTGAAAAAATAAATATATCATTAAACAAAGTAATATATGAAACTTTAAGTTATAATGTGACTTTAATTTGTGATAACAGTTCTATTTAAATGTAAATATACCAATTGGGGAGTGGTGCGGGTAGTGTTGGGTATTATCAGTTAAACTCATACATTTATCAACCCTTTGCTAGTAAAGGGGTCACGGTTAGCTGGGTTTGAGGGGGTAAGTGTGAGTAAGATATTTTTTTATATCTTTGATTGTATCGTTCATATAAATATAAATGTTTTTTTTTATTTAAACAGTTTCATATAATCTCAAGATATGCACTAGCACTAATTTGTTTTATTTAGTTGTGTTGAGTAGCATTTTCATTAATTATTTCATTTAAACCAATTATTATATTGCTTCATTCACTTTCTTTTTTATTCTCGTGGCAATGCGGGTATTTAAACTAGTTAATATAAGTAAAAAAAAATTACTCCCTCTGTCTCATAAAACCTATCCTCTTTGATACTGTACGCAAATTAAGACTTTTTTACTTTTTACTTCATTCTTTTAATACAAAACTATTAGTTTATTTATTTTTATATAAAGCACATGTACTTATCTAAAAAAAATTACCACCATTTGTACTCTTTACTAGGCCCTACCTATTTTTATTCCTTAATTTTCTTAACTTCTCTTCTTTTAATGATTAATATATATATAAAATAATAAAAAAAGCTACCTTATTTGCTAACCTGTTGTCCGCCTATTCATCCCCCGTTTCAGCCTTTCAAAGGAAGCAAAAGATGCAGGTCTATACTCTCTCACCGTTGATCGGCATTTCAGAGGGAGTGAGAGATGGAGGCCATCTTGCTGTTCGACGATTGTGGCCTGAATCTATTGCTTGCGTCCCGTTTCATCGAATTCCCGTCACCAATTCGATTTTGGGGTTGAAATTTTTGTTGGAGTCTGTAATTGCACTAGCCGACTCCTCTATTTCTACATCTGTCCTGTTCGGGCTTTGCTCTGGTGGGTTGTTGTGCGTGGCTACTTGGCTTTGGTCACGAACACGGAGAACGAGTCAATCATCTCAAGTTACGAGTGGTGTCTATATCGAACGATGGGGGAATTTAAGCCGGTGTTGTTTGGAGTCCTTGGTGGTTCTAATGGGGATCGGAGACGAGGGAGCAGTAGGTTGGGGATTTAAGCTGGTGGTGTTTGGACTCCTTCGCGGCTTGAATGGGGAGCGGAGCCGAGGGATTAGTAGGTTGCTCCTACTATCTTTTAATACTGATAATGGAGGCATGATCAACTTAGGCAATACACTAGTCAGTAGTTATAATTAGCCTTCTCTCAAACATGTCAATTAATTAATTATATCATATTGTGTTTTCACTTGAGTAAATATTTATGTCAATTTCCCTTTCCATTGCAGCATCGGAGTTTAACTCCATGTGGATATTTGACGGAGATTTGCTTTTGGTTGTTAGTTTCAGTCGGTTTGGCTCATGGTCTGTTGCTTCCTCTTGCTTTACAAGGTATTCAACTTTTCACTCCTTTGATTTATCTAATTTTTTTTGCCTCCCTCTATTCTTTTCTATGATGTGTGCTTTGTTTTTTCTATTTTTCTTTGTTTTAATGTGCTTTTGTTTATTCTTTTTGGTATAAATAACTAGAGTACATATTTTTAGAGTATTATATTATTTCCCATAAACGGTTAATATTGTTTCCAAACTTGGTGTTCAATATATTTTTATATTCCTTTGCGTGCTCTTGCTTTGGTCAGTTAGACGTGTCACATGAGTGTATTAGGTAGAGAGAATGGTATGGATGATAGCTAAGGATGGGATGCTTGACGGGTTTAGTTGTGATTGGTTTTTTTTAACTTTCTTCACACTCTAATAAGCCTTTTTGTCATTGCCTATTTACTGTCTGAGCTTTGTTTCTGGAGTTTCCTTTTCTCTACACCTGTTCGTGGCCTCCTTCTTTTCACAAGGGTTTCTTTGCTCTCAACTATCATCCTCACACTGGTTTCATTACAAGGTAATTACAGCTTTATCTTTTATTCATGTTGTTTTTGTCTCCTTTGTTTGCTGTTCCCATGGAGAATGCTGTCACAATTTGACTTCTTATTTTGATGATCACGTCTTGGCCATGTTCTTTTGCCGTCTCATTTTGGTGATCCAGTTCGAATCAAAGTATATTGGTTCCATAGACACCTGCCTGATGATTTCTTTCATATTTTGAATTAATTTGTTTTTCTTGCAAACTTCAGGAAGCTTATTCTCTCTGGGGCTTCTTCGCTTTCATTGACGAAAAACATTTGAGTCTTCTCTTTCGTGCACAAATATAAAGTCCCTCTTATTCCCTAAACTTGCTGCCAGGCCACCGTCTTGCTTTTCTAATTTAAAAGCAGCATTCCAATAATTAATGATTTAAGAGGAAGAATTAGATAACATTGTGTTTGTTAGATAATTTTTATGTTGTTCCTTGGCATTGTTTATGAGTCTAACTCAGGCATTAATATATAACCAATCTAGCTCGAAAGGAGTAGGTGTTGCTGTAAGTACTATTGAGGGTGAAGCATTTGTTCTCATGTTGGAATTTTTATTTTTGGGATGTAGATTTTGTCTTCATACGTTGTTATAACTCTTGTTTTTGTCTTACTGGTTGAGGGTGAGTATAAGGATATATTCTGTCAACAACTACTTTTTTATATATTTGGTTTTTTGCCTTGGTTTGTATCTATTTGTTGTGGTTTTGCTGAGTTTCCTATTTTGTTCTACTTTTTTTTTTTTGAACAGCAACGGAAATATATATATATATATATATATATAAAGGAGAAGAGAATCGAAAACTGACACTAGCCAGCAGCTAGCAAGATAACATAACACACCTACCCCTCCCCTCCCCTAGAAATTAAGCAGCTAATCCCCTGTGAAGCCACCTGTACATTTAATCTAGATACAGTTTTGTATAGCTTGACAGGGGTTGAGTAACCAATCTACCCACAACAATTTTATCCTTTTGAATCTATGACTAATCCAGAAGAATGAATAAGACTGAACATCCCCTAGTATATGCATCACTGAAACTCTACCATCATTAAAGACATAGTTATTTCTAGACTTCCAAATGATCCAGCAAGTAACATGACACACTGCTTGCCAAAGTCTTTGAATCATGCCCGGGAGTTTTTGACTCCGTGAGACCGATATCGCATTTGCAGTGTCCAAAGGGGTAGTTCTCACAAGTAGGGATGTCAACGGATATTCGGCCCAGCGGATATTCGTCTAAATCCTATCCGATGGATAGGATTTTTTTTACAATTAAATGGATTTGGAGCGGATTTGGATTTTTTTTTTTTTTGTATCCACCGGATGTGGATAGGATATGGGTTTAGGTCCATCCGCCCCATATCCTACCCATATATATATATATAGTAATTACAAGAAAAATTAATTCGGTTAATTGTGGCTAGACTTTACAGGTTGAAATGGCTAAATCATTCACACACATACACACACACATATATATACACATAAGGTTAATATAATTTGAACATATATACAAAATCATGAACATATATACATATATTTTCTGTAAACTCGTTCTTGTTTCCTTCATATTTAAACATTCTAATGAGTTGCATTAGTGCGTCAAAAATTTTTGTAGGTATCATTTTGATTTGTCAATTCAAAAATGGTACAAGTTGCAATCATATGTTTAACTTATCGGATTGTATCATATAAGTACTAGATATTGTAGTTGGATTTAGCTATATCAGCGTGTTTAAATTATCTGACTGTTACACTTCATTATGTGTCTCTTATTGTTGATATTGTTTTGCTAGGTGATTAATTTTAATATTTTTTAATTAGTTATTCTGTTATAAAATTATTGCTTTTTTATTATGATAGATAGCACGTAGCGGATTGGTGGATTTTATCCAAATCCTACCCGCTTTAAAATGGGTAGGATATGGATATTAAAATTATAAAACCGATGGATGGTGGATAGGATATGGATTGAATATCCAACATGATGGATAGGATCTGGGTTTAGTACCATCCTACCCAAATCCTATCCATTGACATCCCTACTCACAAGTTGCTACCACAGCAGTACCTTTTGCCATAGAGCTGTAGCCAAACTGCAGCGTGCCATGATGTGATCAACTGTTTCCTCCCCAGAATGACACAGTGGACAGTGAACATCTGCAATTTCCACTCCTCTAGCTGCCAGATTTATTCTTGATGGCAATCGACCAAGAACCGCTCTCCAGACACATAAGTTTACTTTTTGAGGCACCAGCAAGTTCCAAGCAAAAATTGGCGTAGATAGCTCCGACTGCAAGCACACTTCATCTAGCAAGGAAGATAATTTCCTTACTGTAAATTCACCGCCTTGATCCAACGCCCAAGACCAATCATCTTTCGCATCTGTTGACACTGAAACATTTAAAACAAGAGTGATGAGTTCTGCCAATTGCTCTTCTTCCACTCCCCTAAGTTTTCTCCGCCAGCTCCATCGCCAAACCCATTTCGCCCCCTCCCACACACTCTTGTAAGACACCATGCACTCTCTATTGACCTCCGTTTCTCTTTTAGACACAAGTCCCGAACCCAAACATCTTTCCAAAATTTCACCTCATCCCCTCTCCCCACCTTTCTCCTAAAAGAGTTAACAAAATTAATCCCTTTTTCTTCTATTTCAAAACCTACTTTAACAATCTCACCCCAGACTCTAACAAACTGACTTCCTCCCTTAAACCTCCCTACCCCTCCATTCTCCCCCCAAATAGCTTTAATAACTCTAACCCATAAGGAACCCCCACTTTTCCTAAACCTCCACCACCATTTCCCCAATAGCCCCAGGTTTTTTGCCTGAAGGCTTCCTACACCTAAACCACCTACGTTTTTACTAGACAAGATTTTTTTCCAAGCAACCCATGTAATTTTTTTCCCCTCACCACTCCCTCCCCAAAAGAAGTTGTTCCTCACACTCTCAATGTATTTAATGACTTTCACAGGGGCTGGAAACAGAGAGAAGAAAAATAAGGGCAGGCTTCCTAGAACAGATTTGATCAATGTTAATCTCCCACCAGCCGATAAGAGTTTGCTCCTCCACGAGTTTAACCTCCTTTCAACTTTCTCTACCACCATTTTCCAAGTTTCAATTCTTTTCATATTCTCTCCCACCGGAAGCCCCAGATAAGTAAACGGTAATTTATCATCTTTGCAGTTCACTTTGTTGGCTAGAAGGCGAACCTCATCTCTCAGAACACCAACCCCAAAAATTCTACTTTTGATTAAGTTCACCCGTAGGCCAGATGCCAACTTAAAACACCTCAACAATCTCACCAAGTTTACTAAATTCTGTTCATTCCACTCCCCCATAAAAATTGTGTCATCCGCATATTGAAGGTGAGAGAGCTTTAAACTTTCATCTCCTACCTTCACGCCTGTGAACAAATTATTCTTCACCGCCTCAAGCATCATAACATTGAGGGCTTCCGCTACAATCAAGTATAGAAAAGGCGATAGTGGATCTCCTTGCCTTACTCCTTTCTCCATCTTGAATCCTGCAGTTGGGCATCCGTTCACCAAAATTGACACCATAGAGGATTCCAAACACGCTCGAATCCATCTCCTCCACTTAGGACCAAACTCCATTTGTTGCATAATATCTTCTAAGAATCTCCAACTAATACTGTCATAAGCTCTTTCAAAGTCTACCTTGAACAACAACAGCGTATGCCGTTTTTTCTTTGCAGCCCTCACTATCTCATTAACAATAAGAACCCCATCCAGAATCTGTCTTCCGTTTATAAACCCTGTTTGAACCTCCCCTATCAATCCTGGCATAACCCTTTTCAACCTGTTAGCCAAAACTTTTGCAATGATTTTGTACTGGCACCCCACTAGGCTAATTGGCCGATAATCTCGGAGGGAAGTCGGGTTTTTGCTCTTTGGGACCAAAGTAATGAAAGAGGAGTTACATCCTCTATCAATTTCACACGCTTGGGCAAACCCCTGCAACCATTTCATCACGTCCCCCTTAACAACATTCCAGAAGCGCTTAATGAACTTGAAGGAGAACCCATCTAGCCCCGGGGCCTTACTTCCTCCACAACTCCACACCGCGTCCTTCACTTCTTCTTCTGAAAACGGAGCCTCCAACATCTGGCTCAAACTATTATCTAATTTTTTGAACTTCCTGCTCCTAAATGTTGGCCTGGCGATGATATCTTCTTTGAAATTCCGTTGGAAAAATTTGAATACCTCGTCTTTAACTTCTTTTGGATCCTCCTTCCATTCTCCACTGATACACAAACTATTCAGATTATTTTTCCTACGCCTCCCCTAAATCATGGTGTGAAAGAATCGAGAGTTTTCATCCCCCTCTACTGCCCAATTGACCCTTGCTTTCTGCTTAGCCTCCTCATCTTTCATTTTTTCTAGCTTCAGAATACTGTACAGAATCTCCCCCCTCTCCTTCACTTCCTCTTCAGTAAGATCTTTTTGCTTTGCAACTTGATCCCAATCTTCTAACTAGACTTCTTCTCTTCTGCTTCCTTAAAGCCCGCATCCAGAACGGCGGCCTTCCACCTCTTGATAGCATCTTTTAGATTTTTTAATTTAGCTTTTAACACACATCCCATCCGGCCTTGAACTGATTTATCATTACAAACAGAAGTCACCAACTCAGGAAAATCAGGGTGGTCCATCCAAGTGTCAAACAATCTGAACGGAGTTGGACCAAAATCTTGCTTATCTACCTTCAAAATGATGGGACAATGATCAGACACACATCTCCTTAAAGCCACAGTCCTAGTTGTAGGCCACTGCTCTACAAAGTTGGCTGTTACCAAAAATCTATCAAGCCTGCTCATTTTTTACCCCTATTTGTTAAACCATGTGAATTTCCTGCCACCTATCTGAAAATCCACCAACTTGGCTTGCTTAATAAACTCATTAAAAGAAAGCGCCACCCTCCTATCAAAATAGCTACCTCTTCGCTCCTCGGCTGTTCTTATAGCATTAAAATCCCCTAACATAATCCAGATTCCAGGCCTCTTTTTCATTTCCTCTTTCAGGACTTCCCATAAAGCTTCCTTCTGATTAGTCTGCTGAGGAGCATATACGTTCACTAAGTTTACTTGCTCAGAACACCCATCCCACAAACCAGTCACTCCTAGATACCCTTGGCCACCAAAATGGTCCAAGAATTGAAAATAAACAGGATTCCATATATTGACTAAGCCCCCTGAGAATCCAATAGCATCCTGTTGCATAAACCCAAAGTCCTCCGTTCCCCATATCGATTTCACCTTCAATCTAATATCCCTTACAGAAATTGTTTCTTGGACACCCAGAAATTCCACTCTTTCGGCATGGCATAATTTTCGAACCACCATTCTCTTTCATGATTTCCCCAACCCTCTAATATTTAACGACATAATTCTCATGATTTAAGATTTATCCCCTTACCTTTCCGAGTGCCTTTCCGTTGCTCTACTAATTGCTCTTTCGCTGCCTCCATGTTGAACCCCACGAAGCTTCCTATCTGACAGGTCGAGTCTGCCTCCATGGATATGCTATCTTTAACACGTACCTGGACTTCCGATTGTTTCAGCTCGGCCAGCCTCGCCATGTTCTGCAGGTTGGAATCCGATAGTGATTGTCCTGCTATGCCCTTTCCCTCCATCCATCGGTCCGACTGGAACTTCGCTTCCTTATCATCCTTCGTATCCTCCATCTGCTTCTGCCTGGCCACTTTTTTCATGAAATGCAGTCTCGTTTTTCCTGCCCAGCTCCCTGTTCGTTCCATCACTTCGTAAAGAAGCTTTGACTTGCTCTGTTTTTCCCGTCTCTTTAACGTTTTCCTGGTCTGGGCTTTGGCTCGCTTCATTTTCTTCTCATCCACAAGCCCACTGAGTTCTCCCTACTCCCCTTCTTCATGGTCGCCGTCGTAGCCCATTACGAGCCCAAACTCCACTCGGTCCAATAACGTCTGAGGAATTAAATTTGTCTCAACCAGCTTTGGGCCATTATTCGGCGCCTTTTGTGCCAGTCTGTCATCGTCTTCTGAATCTGCTACTCCTGTTTCTTCAGTTTCGTGTTTCCTCTTTAACCGAAGGTCCTTGTTTAAGCTGCTCCCCTTGTCACGTGATGGCCTGCGTTGACCCTCCCGAAATTCCGCTGCCAGTTCAGCTTTCCCATATTCCAAAGCATCTTCGTCTCCACCTGTTCTTCTGTTCTCCATGTTTGCTTCCAGCGACTCATCTTCTTCCTCTGCACTTTCTTCTTCCCAACTCGCTACCTCGTTAACGGAGTAAGTCGATTCTTCAGACTGATATCTCGGCCCGAAATCCACCTTAAGGCTGAGGTCTTCTGAGACTCTAACATCATACTCTTTACCCATGACTTTCACTTTTAAAACCGTAATAATCTGCTCCAAATTCTGAGAAATGACACAGACTCTTCCGACATAAATCTGGACCTTTTCCCGAGTGAACTCTTCCACGACTATAATTTTTCCCCGCCGGCTCGCAATGGCGGCCAAGTTTTCGGCACACCAGGCGTGCAGAGGTAAGCCTTCGATATTCAGCCAGACAACTCTACCAGCTTGCTTCAACTCCATCGACCACGGTGCTATCCACTCGAACCATTGACGAAACCACGCTGCTCCCTCCCTTAGCATTATATCTCTCTCCTTCTTCGAGGCGCACTCCAACAAGACTCGCATCCCGCCTACATATTTGACTACACAAGGACCAACTCCCTCTTCATCGTATAGATTTTGCATACCTTTGATTGTCTGGAAGTTTTTTACCTCCCCGATCGCACATCTTTGCAGCCACTCCAACTCGTTCGTCCTGGCTTTCACCTCAATTCCTGCGCAGGCTTCCTTGACTTCTTTCTGCACTTCTCGCTTCTTAGTGTCTATGTTCGTTCCAGATACTACTTCCACGTAGCTTCTGTTGTCCCTCCGTGTTACTCCCTCCTTCGCCGAGATCTGAAACTCCTTTGTTTGGTCAAAACCTCGACTGTCAGCTGCTCTTCTCTGGAATCTAGAGAGATTTACCCTGAGCTTGTAGCTTCCTATCCAAATCTCGTTTAACTTTTTCTCCAGCTCCGCCCCGGCCTCTACCTTTTTGAATCTCACGAATCCAAATTTCTCTCCACTCTTTGCTCTCTTTCGTGCGATATAGACATCTAAGACGGTTCCATACCGTTGAAAGACCGGCCATAGATGTTTCGAGTCCCAATCTTCTGGAAAATTGGTGAAGAAGAACGTTAGCGCTAGCTTGTCCAGAGCTCGATCCAAATCTCGGACGGAATTGCCTGCCCTATATTCCTTCTCAAGCCCATGGCCCCCGAACCTCTCTCTCTCTCGCTCCCTCTCTCGCTCTTTCTCTCTCATGGTGTCTACAAGTTTAAGAGGGATTGCATCTTTTCCATGTGTTCTTTCAATTCTCAGGTTATATTTTCCATGGTTCACAAATGCGTACTTTTTTTCTGCTCTTTCTAAGTGTGATTCTGTTGCATTGCATTTGGTTCGAGCATGTTCTGTTGGTGCTGGGTTTGAGGTTAGTATGCAGCTCTAATATTACTTCAAAGAAACAAAAGATCAGACACTAGGAACTAACCAGAATGATTATTGGCAGCTCAGCCTTTCATCTTTTCCCCGTTACTGCCAGGAACACCCCTTTTATGTTGTGCACATACTCTGCCTAATGTTTCAGACTGACTCATTTTCGCTACTCAGATTGGCCCTACCTCAAGAGAATGAATGGATTCAAATCGATAGAGAAAAAAAGAAATCAACCCCTGCCTAGGGTTTACAACCCTAGGTCTTTGCAAACTAAGGCGACAGAAAGGTTATCCTCCTCCAATCGATCGGCACCTTATCCACTGTGCTGACAGGAAGCTCCAACGAACAAGGTAATGAGAAAAAAAACTTTATTTTCTGTTTAAATTCCTATTTGCTTGAATGTAGTTTATGAGTACGGAAAAATTAGCAGTTAATCTGTTAGAATATTGTACAAATTATTAGAGAGAGTATGTTTTTTTAAAAATTATTTTAGGAGGAAAGTATGTTAAGTCTGTTGACAAAAGCTAGGATATGAAAATAGTGAACTGAAAATTGAGGTTTGTTGATGAAATTAAGACCTAAAAATTTATGCAATATCTCACTAAACTATCTTTTTTTTCAGTACACATGATAAAATAGGCTTAATTTTATGATGCAAAGAAGCAACTTCATAAAAATCATGGTGATCATTACAATGCAAACAAACAACCAGTAGGTCGAGAAGTTAGTTGATTTGGTTAGTCTAATTTCTGAGTTTTTATTGGATTTTTTTTATTGATAGATTATTTTAATGGTTTGGTTCTTTGATCAAGACTACCACGCAAAATGAATAGGAAATTGAATTTTTTTTTTTTTTAACTTTGAGCCGCAGGAGATTATTAAGAGTGAAGACTTTCCAAATTTTGATCCGGCCACAAAGGTATTGGAATTATGGTTCTTCTCATTTGTAAGCTGTATTCTGTAAATTTTTGTTTCATATTTGTTTTTTCGGTCAAGTGGCATTCACCTTTTGATTAAAATAGAGTGATTAAGCTTTGAAGTATAAATAGGCTTGGGTGGCCCATTCTAGGGATGGTGGAAAATGTATCAGCCCATGATTGGCTGCTAGAACATAAGGCCTTCGATGAGCTTTTGCGCAACTCTATGACATCCAGGGGTCTAAATTCATATGGAAAGGAGCTGTGTCCAAGTGAAATCCAATGGGTAAAAGGTAGCTTCACATATTTTCCTTTTTTGCCAAATTTATTTCTCTTTTTGTTTGAATTATCTTGCCATGACTTGGTAGTTTTACAAGACTTCTCATGGGGTGCTTGATTGAGTAAGGCCATGTTCAGTTGTTCTCCAATTGCAGTATATCAAAATTAATTATCTTATTTTCATAGTCAAAAAGTTGAGGCTTTTATTTTTTTATAATATTTTAATGAACTCACTATATTCTATTTATTTATGGTTTTTTGTTACTCTGTTTATAGTGCATGAGGAGCAAGAATTGGGGACTTCAGGAAGTTGACTTATTAGACTTGAACCTAATAAGTTGTTAAAAATCAACTTGGATGACAAAAAGACTAATCTCCTGTAGTTCTGAGGTCACGTCCTATGTTTTTTTTTTTTTGTTGATACTTTTCAAAAGGATTTTCTTAAACAGTTTTAGATTTTGTGAATTTGACGGAAACAATAGTCAAGGAAAGTCTTACATGTTCGCTTTCGTTCTTCGATGAGTTTTAATAACTTCATGAAACTTACATGTTGTCTCTGGCAATTTTCGAATTTTTAGGTTGTTGCACTTGGAGAAGGTGTATCATTGGAAGTTAAGCTGCTCAGTAAATAGTCAACTTCCAACAATCCTAATCTTGCAGCCAAAATGCATCAGGGTGGTATGAAAAGTACAATAGGCTTTCATTAGACAGCTTACCTGGAAGTTTACTACTTGCCAGAGTTGTTTTTGGTTGTGTGGTGGATATGAATATCGTCTTTTCAATGTACCATTTGTCCTTTAGAAGGGTCTTTTGATCAGGAAAATAATATGAAAATGTGACAGAGCAACTTCTTTGTCTATTGGAGGGTGGAACAACTATCACAATGTCATTGATGATCTATTAAAACTTCATTATTAACCTTTACCCTTTCTTTTTACTATCTATTTATATAATTCAACAATATATTGTCACAAACGCCGTAACGTGCGTGCTCCTATGCTCATTAATATAAAGAGGAGCCTTGGAATAAATAAATAGCAGCTCGAATTCCATGAATGATTGTTTCTTGTGCTCATTTTCCTAAAAAGTTTTACTTTGTGCTCGTTAGACCATTGGTTCCCAAATTGAACAATATTTCTTTTTAAACTGTCAACAAATAAAACTATGTTTATTGTTTTTCTAAGTCTAGAAATTTATAAAGGAGTTAGTATCTATTTAACATTCAGAGCTTTTACCCTTACACTACAAGAAACGGAACAGTTAGGACCGGTTTTAAGTGCCATTTAGAACCGGTTCTGACCGCTCCAAAAAAATTAGGAACGGTTTCCCCCCGCTGCGCGAAACCGCTCCAACCGTAGTCGCTCCTAAATTATTGGGAATGGTTTTATAACTGTTCCGAAATTTTGGACCTCTTAGCCGCTCCGAACGTAAAATAACATTTTGGACCACTTAGCCGCTTCTAAGGGCCTGAGCGGAGGGAGACCGACCGATCTGCAGAGGATCATATTTAGGAACGGTTACCCGCGCCAAAATACAAAGTTTAGTGCGTTGATTTGGAGCGGTTAACCGCTCCAAATGTTATGGGTTTTTTTTTTAAAAATTATTATTTTTTTAATATTTCCTTTCCCCCTAAGAATATATAGTCATTATTCTTATGTCCATAATATTTATATTAGCTATGACCAACTGAAAAAGACAAATATAATACACATTTGAACATCATAACAAAAGTGCAAACATATATATATAACATCCAAATTAATCATCCATCTTACATAAAGTGATATCAAATATTGTGAACATAATTGGTCTTAATCCATTAATTCAAACACTTGCAAAGTAGAATAATACATTCTTTGACTTATCGATCAGCTACCATGTCTAAGATCTATTCATCTCCTAACTCATCATCATCGGTACCTATCTCATCACTTGATTGGGAAGAACGGAAGCACGCATTCCTAGCACCACTTCCGGCATCGGCAGCGGTAAACTGTGTATGTACAGCAAAGGCAGTAAGCTTATTTAAAACAGTGTATGTGCAACAAAGGCAGTAAGCTTCCAAGAATAGAAGGATATAATTATCAGAAGAATCATATTTGATCATGCTGCAACAGCCTAAACTTCTAGCTACAGATTCTCTAAAATCATGCATCTTCATGTAGATGGTATAACTAGAACTAGAAGATTTCATGGATGCCTACCAACATAGTCTAGGAGTCATGAATAGCATGCTACAAAAATTACAGAAAAATGTGACACAGGCCATTGGATATTAATGGACCCTGCATGTCTTTTTTAAACTCTAGGCCGAAACTACAGAATCAGTCCGTGCACTATTTCAGTACAATACTTGATACCTTTAGCATTTCCCTCACAGCTAAGAAAGGAAATCCAAAGAGCAAACTTGTTAGGGTGTTCAAATGATAGATACCAGCGAAAGAAAATGATAATGAATAAGCATTAACCCCAACTGTTAGGGTGACTGAACATATACAACATAATATAAAAAATATTTTTTATGACTGAACAGTACCAATGGATTTGTAGACTCCGAAACAAACAAGAAAATGGTGGCTATAAGATCATCTTATACTTCTTCTCTAGCCATAAAAAATGCTATCAGAACAGTACAAATGCTTGGTTCCCATCAACATGCTGCAAACTATTAATAAACAGTAACAAGTATAAAACAGTTCCCCACGAGATGACAAGGACAATTTCTTGAAATCACTGAGCAATTCGGGTAGCTAAAGAAGCCTAACACAACTCTTGCACATTCCAGTCCATGGAATTTACTTGAATTGAAATGCCAACAAGTTAGTACTTTTTTTCTTTTCCAAGCCAGTTTCTTTTTTCACATTTATTACACAAGAGCACAACCTCTGAATTGTTAGCTCAAAAATAGAAACAAGAAGCAAAGACCGTTGCATATTTATGTGATTTCTAACTCAATGCATAAAAAAAAACAATGAAGAGTACAATACCTGTCCCCGTTTACGTGCTATGTCCTCACTCAAAAGGCTATAGATCTCTTTAACCATCCCGGCAAGTTCATTGAATTGTTCCATTGAAGGACCATGGGGAATAGCAAATCCTTGGCTAGCATTACTATAACCTCCAGATTGAGAGGGTCCGAAATATGAAGTTGGTGTCACCCCGAATCCCATGCCCCGAACACGTCCGCTATGTTCAGCACCCCAAACTTTGTTAAAAATGTCATCAGATGATGTACTAGAACCTGAAACTCCATTAGACTTCAAGGACCTAGCTTCTTCCTTCAATACAATAAAAGGATATAAACATTTGGGAATAACTGAAAGATTGAAACAAATAAAGCTACAATAGTTTAGTTTTTTAATATATATTTTTAGTTACCACTTTTTGTTCGAGTTCTTGACGAACACATGAGCCATCTTTTTTTCGTCTAGCTGTCTCAAAAAGATCAATGCGATCGGGCTCTATCCCATCTTTCTCTTCCTTTAACAACGAAAACCATAACCATTATCAATCAATAGCTTTATATAAGATGTCAATAAATGTATGAAATGTTTATCTTACCATTTCTTTGCTCAATATACCATATGTTTTTCGCCCCATTGTATGTGGCATGGTATTTTTTCCATTTTCAGCATTTTTCTTACAAATTGCCTGAAATAATTGGTAATTGAAAACTTACATATAAACACCAGTAATGAGTAAGAATAATTGCTAAACTACAACTCAAAAAATACCTGATACTCAGCATCAAACCATCTAGAGACTAGTAGTGTCCATTGTGTGTTGTCAATGTAGTCAGGCTTCCCTCTAATTGTATCCTCCAATGAATTAACCTCAGGACGAAAATGGCATCTCTTCAGGCTCCCTTTATGTTTTTTCCACAGCTCACCAACCTTTTTCAGAATTGTATGTGCAAAACCTTGGGGGTAGATAAACTTCATCTAAATACAACAAATATGAACAATATTTTTCTTAGTATAACAACTCAATAATAATAAAGTATGATAAATACATGGCAGCAAGATGAATTACATAAATGTAACCTGAACACATTCTATTATTTTTGCCTTAAATGGAATGAAATCCTTGCTATTCCAGGCTATGATATACAATGGACAGAAACCACAATTTCTAGCAAGTCTACCAAGAAACGACATCAAGACATGGTGTGAATATGTGTATGACCGGCCATGTTTATCCAAAAAGATCTCAATCCTCTCGTTGTTAGGTAATTTATAAAAATCATCTGTGCGTAAGAGCCCTGGTATAAAGCGACGGCTTCCATAATTTGCTGCAAAAAATATTAATTTCATTAACTTAGAGTGCAAGTCTTATAGTATATGCTCTAAGCGAGAAATATAAAACAAAGAAAGAAAGCTTGGTTTACCAATGAGCCATATTCCCTGATTTGGTTGCTGGTTATTTGTTGTTTCTATATCAACAGTTTCTTGGTCTTCTCTTGATCCACTTGCTTCACCTCTCTATTCTGTTGAACCACGTGCTTCACCCCTCTGTTCTCTTGATCCACTTGCTTCACCCCTCGATTCCATGGGAGCTCTTGAATCTGACGGGTTGGAACCAACAAAAGTTGCTTGCCTTTTTCTTTTTGAACCACCTCTTTGTTCCTTCAATTGTTGTTGAAGTGTTCTTTCTGAAGCAATCCCAGCATTAGAAGCATGCTCTCCAACAATAGGCCCATCCTCAAAACCTGAAGTTCTTGCTCTTGAGTGTTGGTTTTGTGAAATCTGATCTCCTCGAAGGAGAATCCTCAGCTTTTTAGCCCTTGTTTGGTCCATATCACTTTCATACATATTCTGCTACAAGTACAAGTATTACAATATGACACAAATATTCATCCATAACTGAAAATCTAGCTGCCTCCATGATAATATCTAAATTATATCTCTCTCACTCTATGATCTGCTTTTATGCTTCTTATTTTGGTGGTTTAATTTAGGAGAAATATACCCCCAGTGAGATGCTAATATATATATATATATATATATATATATATATATATATATATATATATATATATATATATATATATATATATAAGTATTGCTACAACCTTAATCTGATTGGTCAAATGTTTTTTATATCATATAAGAAAATTCACTTATATACATTTTAACAGTATTGAGTTCATAATATACATTGATATATCTCAATAAAAGAACCTCTTTTAATCTAAACAGGATCCTCAACAATTTTCAACCATGCATGCAGGACATCAGTTTTCAAGAATCTTCACTGTGAAAACTTTCCAACCATGGAGAGAAAAAAAGTTCAACTAGGTTCAACCTCAATCATTGTTGTTGGTTGGATGGTTTTGGCCAAACAAGAAAAGAATAAAACAAGTTCGCCTTCCATGATTATTAATCCCTACGTCAGACGATCAATCAGAAGCAGGCAGAGAGAAAATGGAAAAACAAAAAGCAAAAAGAAATTGTCTTCAAAATATTTCTCTATTATATTTATATATCCTCATATATACTCTCTGTTCCCTCCAGATAAACAGTAGCAAACAGTAGCAAAAAGAATGTTTAGTTTCTAATATTGCTAAGACAAGCATCCTTTTAATTCACAACAATCATCAAGTCATTCATGATTGGAAATCTTGTTATTGAGAAAGGGAGAACATATAAACATTTTAAAGCAAGATAAATATCAAAATAAAGCTCAAGTGTTAGAAGTGAAGGTCCTAATCATTGGAGCAGATCTAGAAGCACGTTCTTTGTCCATTAGATTCCTCCTTCTTATGTTAAATGGTTCTCAAATCTGCAGCACACAAGGAAAGAAGTTAAAAAAATGTCTAGAATATAATCCATAGAAATTTAGGGAGAAAAAGAGGTGAAACTAAAACCGTTTCTGCTGACCCAGCAATGGCATTTACAGTCCAGAAAACAAGTTTCGAAAGCAAGGCAAAAAGACCTACAGGCCAGAAAACAAAGCTTATGCTAATTAGAAATAAAGCAAGGTTCAATGATGATAGATAACAGCCGATAGGAAGTAGGAGCAAAGGATATCTTAAATTGACATTGAGTGCCTGAAGGAAAAAGAAATGATTCAGAAGGAACAATGGGAATCAAACATGAATGAACTTGTATTGCTAGTGCTGGCGAATCTGCTAGGCAAAACAACACCATTCCTACAACAGTCCAACACATGTAAAAGGCATACATAACTAAAGAAATAACATGAATAAAGAAAAATTGAATTGTGACTATTAACCATTAAAATCAAAGCAAGACTTTTGAAACTCCTATAAAATTTGACATAGAAAGATACAAATTGTTCCAAATTACATGTTAACAACATAACAAGAATTCACTAAGTGCTAGTCAGCTGCAGTATATTCTTCAGCATCTATATCCATCCTAATCCAAGTAGGATTTTCACCACAATCGAAATTATTAATGTCAGGATGCATCACGCCAACATCATCAACTTTTTCTGCCTCAACACCCATGTCAAATAAATCTCTTGGTTTGACCCTAACAACAGTAGACCAATTGGGATTCGTAGGATCTTGTACATAGAATACTTGTTCAACTTGTGAAGAGAAAACATAAGGATCATCCTTCAATCTTTTGCCGGTATGGATCAAGTTTGAGAAATTGACACTTGTATGGCCAAATTCATCTTTTCTCATGCCTGCAGAAGAATGGACATTTACCCACTCACATTTGAACAAAATCACTTTGAAGACACTCATATAATTCAGTTCAATAATTTCAACTATCTTCCCATAGTAAAGAATATCTCCTTCTTCTCCCTTATTGACCACACCACTGTTTTGTGTCTTCAAGTTTTGTTCACGGTGCTTGGTAAGAAACCGAAACCCATCCCTAGTCAAACCACTATAGGATTCAGCCCTATGAAGTGGTCCTAGTCCAAGAGTTATGACTTCATTTGTAATTTGGATATCACCATCCCTCATAACCTGTATAATTAATGAAGAAGTTATTTATATCTTCATGCTAAGTAATTGATATTTAGATGCTCTGTACTTGACTTACTCGATTTCGTAACCAAATGTGGAATTTATCATTTAGAATCTTGAATTTATCATTTGCACTGAATTCTGTACGACGAACACGCAACTTCATTTCTTCTACTATGAACTCACTACAAACGTATAAAGAAATATAAATAATATTGTAGAACATAAATAGTTCAAGCATACCATGTAACAAGTACACTTACTCCCGAAGACTTTCTAGGTGGTCGCAATGACGTAAGACATAACGTTGTGCTTGCTGCCACTCCATATCAGTTAGTGTCACAAATTTGTGACCTCCAATGGGTTTCCCAAAACTAGAGAATAAAAATTGACCACCACTTTCTTCAGGTTCAGGGTTGCGGGATGGACGATTAAATCTAGTTTCGACTCCAACAAGATATTTTGAACAAAAACTGAGGCATTCATCTGCTATATATCCTTCGGCAATCGACCCTTCTGGTCGTGCTCGATTATGAACGTAATTCTTGAAGCGTAGAAATGATCTAAAGCCAGTGATTTTAAACGTTTCAGTAAGACTGTTGTTAGGAAGAAACAAAAAAAATGATAAAAATTGAATAAAGGTTGAAGAGATAAATACATACCTTTCATATGGATACATCCATGTATATTGCACTGGCCCACTAAGTTTAGCTTCATCCACCAAATGGATAATCAAATGAACCATGATAGTGAAAAAAGAAGGGGGGAAGATCTTTTCCATTTGGCAAAGGGCTAGTATAACGCGCTCTTGCATCTTATCCAATACTTTTGGATCTAGCACTCTTGCACATAATGCTTTGAAAAATCCACCAATTTCAACAACAATTGCAATTACATGATGTGATTGAAGACAATACCTTAGTACAAGAGGCAAGATAGTTTGAATAAGGATGTGACAATCATGACTCTTAAGGCCGAAAATCTTGCGCTCTTCTAGATTAACACAACTTGAAAGATTAGACCCATAGCCATCCGGTGTTTTGAGATCCTTAATAACTTGACAAAGAATCTCTTTCTCCTTATTTGACATTGTAAAACTAGCCGGAGGCAAAATTTCTTTTCCTTTATCATCTAATTGGATATGAAGTTCAGGCCTAATACCTATTCTTTCAAGTCTTTGCGAGCCTTCACATTATCTTTGGATTTGTTTCCAAGATTCAAAAAAGTACCAAGGATGTTATCACAAACATTTTTCTCAATATGCATTATATCGAGATTATGCCTTAACAAGTTATGTTTCCAATACGGTAAATTGAAGAAGATGGTTTTTTTCTTCCACCATGATCGAGGATCCCTTTTGTCAAAAGTATAATGGTCGGAAGCATTCCTCTTTCGTTTCCCGGCATCAAGTCTCTTTTTTTTTTTCTCATTGGATTTTTTCCTAGTAAGAATTCTCTTCCATCCAATTGTTTTAACACATCTTCTCCACTCAGTCGTTTAGGTGCTACCTTCAACTCATTGTTACCATCAAAGCAACGCACTTTTGACGCCGAAAATGATGATTACAAGGAAGCCACCTCCGGTGACCCATGTAACAAAACTTTCCCCCATGAGACAACCATTCTGATGTGGTGGAATCCATGCAAATTGGGCATGCATATCTACCTTTTGTGCTCTAACCCGACATATTACCATAAGCCGGAAAATCATTAATCGTCCACATTAACATGGCTTTCATATTAAAACACTTCCCGGTCAAAGCATCAAATGTCTCAACACCATCCCAAAGCAACTTTAACTCTTCTATTAAAGGTTCTAAGAAAATGTCAATATCATTTCCAGGGGACTCTGGTCCTGGAATTAGCATTGACAATATAAAAGAGTGCTGTTTCATAGAAATCCAAGGAGGTAAGTTGTATACCGTCAACAATATAGGCCATATACTGTATGGCTTCGACATTGTGTTGAAAGGGTTGAAACCATCTGTTGTTAATGCCAGCCGTACATTACGAGGATCTGATGCAAAATCTGAAAATTTTTCATCAAATGACTTCCAGGCCTCTCCGTCTGCTGGATGACGTAACAATCCATCTTTCCGGCGACCCTGTTCATGCCACCTCATATCTTTTGAAGAATTTGAGGACATAAACAGCCTTTTAAGTCGTGGTATCAATGGAAAATACCGTAAGATCTTAGCTGGAATTTTTCGTGTCTTGTTATACTTTACACCTTCATTACTACCCCTTGTATCACCACTTCTATCATTACTTGCCCATCGAGAAGCTCCACAAATGTGACACGAGTCCAGCCCTGAAGTTGATCCTCTATACAACATACAATCATTGGGGCAAACATGAATATTTTCATATCCTAACCCAAGTGTCTTAATAATTTTATTGGCTTCATAAAAGGACGATGGTAACAATGCCTCTTTAGGAAGGATATCTCTCATCAACTTTAAATTGTCATTGAACCCGGCTATTGTCCACCCATGCATGCATTTTAGGTGAAACAAATGGAGAATGAAAGATAATCTTGAGTGAGTTTCACAACCTTCATAGAGTGGTTGATTGGCTAAATTTGATATCAACTCATACTCAGAATTGTTTGAAAGTTGTTCCATTGGGGTAGATTCCTCAATTGAAGCCAAGTGTTCATTGTCACCCAATTGTTGGGAATCTACTTGATTCGGAGCCATAAACAAATCACATAACAAGCCATCCATATCATCTAAATTTTCACCGCTGTTGCTAATAGCCTCAACCTCATAATTTCCTCTCATATCATTTGCATAATTGGAAGATGAATCAACTGGGTTCAAGCTTTTCTCATTATGGATAAACCAAAATGTGTACCCATCTAAAAAACCCTTGCATACTAGATGAGTTCTAGCCTCCTCATAGCTTTGTGGTTTTAAATTTTTACAGTGCTTACATGGACATAATATTTTCCCGTCTACACTTGCATTTCTGAATGCAAAATCTAGAAATTGGCTAACACCTTCTTTATACTCTTTGGTGAATCTAGGTTTTTTCATCCAACTTTTATCCATTACCTACATATAGATGAATTTATTGTTAAACATAAGAGCAACCTAATAAAAAATTTGAAATCCATCACATAATTTAAACAACAATGTCAAAAAAATATTCTAATGAAGCTACAATGATTAATAAACAAATAATATGTAAAAAAAATATTTATTTAAAATTCAAATGTATATAAAAAATCCAATGTTGAAACATTTGGTATATCACCATATGCCTATTAAATACCAAGAAATGCATATATGCGAAGAACATAAATGTCACACACTTGATTGCCAGCTACTAGTAAAATTCCACATAAAACATAGATATCGTACCATTAAATAAAACTATATAACTAGCAACAAGCACATGCGAAACATATATATATAACCAAGTAATAAAAGAAATAACAAGCACCTGCTGTTGAGAAGAAATCCAACTATAGCAAGACCAGTAAAGGTGCGGTTTTAGAGCTAACTACAACAGCTGTAGGTGTGAAGAAGCAAGATCACCTACAAAGTAAGTTAAAGGAAATAACACTATCTTAGAACTCCTTGCATATCACTTTTATCAAAAGGCAGCAGAAAGTAGAAAATACACAACACATGTCAACAGAGAACAAAACCATGCTTTTAGTTGGAAGAAGAAAATGCAAAGACAAACAAATTTAACTGTAAAAGTGATGGAAAGACTTTATTACGAGAAGATTTCAGAAGTCAAGAACTTAATTAGGACAAACCCTAAATTACGGATTAAACGACAAAAGAATAATAAAGCTAGGGGCAATATAACTTTTTTCAATAACAATCTCAAATTAGTTCATTCATTAATTCAAAATCCTGTATTACGTAAATTTGAAATCAATTTACACTAAAGCAACACAAGTGTTAAATTAACAATAATATTATTACGAAACAGAATCATTCATGGGACTGTCTCATAATTAAAATTATGAGAGATGAGATGAGGAGAAGAAAATGCTTGATGCAGGCCCATACAAGGGTGGCACTCACGTTTTTAAATTGCAATGTGTCCTGGGGACTGAGGATTGAGAAGGTAGAGTGAATTGAACTTTGCATGGGATTCCAAAAAGGTTTTGGTTCCCTTCACTGAATGGCTTGGAACCAACGCTCCCTCACGCATCCCATGCTCGTGGGGTCCTAAAGTGATTACCCCGACGAGCGAACGCCATGTTCCTTCCATTAATTGTTAACAGCATTTCATCCCTCTGTTAGTACATTAATTTGACTCCACTACAGGAATGGCCTGTGACTAAACAGATTACACGATTGAGCCTTTATAATAGGATAATCACATTTTTTGTTTATTTATGTTTGAGATGTTTCAGTTTGGTTTATGGTAATTTGTACATGTGTAGAGAATGAATTGGAATGTCCCTCCTGTCATTGTTCTTTTGCAGTGTCAAAGCAAGTGATATTGTTAATATTATCAGGAGTCCTGAATGCCCACAGTCCATTAGTACGGCAGCTTTTATAAAAAAGGTAAGATGTTAGTTCTTGTTCATTTGGTATGCGAAAAAAAGCTCTAAACCATCTATATTACTTTCTTTTTGAAGTTTTTATATATATAAGAAACAAACAGGAATGATATTTGCCATGATTTTATTGTCTAAATTGTTGATAGTTTTTCATTTATTCTTAGCAAAAGTTCATTTCCTATCCAGATAAATAGATCACAAGGTTATGGCTTTGTTTCCAGCTTTATGGATGTGGTACCATATCAGAATAGTATGTTGTCTAGAATGAACTGAATAATGGGGCTAATACTGGAGCTAGAGCAGAAACACGGCCATATGTTTCATCTAAAAAATGGTGAAAATAAGGACTTGATTTCTCCCAGTAAGACAACATTGAACTTCATTTCATTGTGTAAAATGGAACCTCTTGGCACATGTATGCATACCTCGTTTACCTTGGTAAAATAACTTATTTCTTTCTATATTTTTTCACAATGGTTTAGCCATAGTCCTATCTTTCAGGTAGTCTCCCATGGAATTGTTTGTACAAAGCTTTTAGTATATCTAAGACTGCTAGACCAAGAATATGGCAAAGAAGTAGCGCCAGAGCCCTTTTCCTTTTCTTGAGTAGTTGTAGACAGTATTATTGTTCATTATGGTAATTAAAGGTCTAAAATCATCAAATTATTTTTTAGCTCAATTGCTTCTGCAGAGAAACAAGCATTTCATTACAAGATTTCTCTATCCACACGGTGTCCTAACTCTTAACTTAAGACGATTAAATGGCAAGTAAAAACTTGAGGCCTATTCCCAGTAAAAACTCCCTCCGATGCATAAAATAGAAATCGCTGGATGTAAAATTAACTTACCCAGAAGCCAGACCTGGCGCAACTGCTAGAGGCGAGAGAAAAGCTGCCGATCCTCGTGACTTTCACACTTGTGCCGCTGGGAATGCCATCTTCATCCTCGCCTTCTTTGCTGTAAATGCAGTCGATTTCTCTATCCGCAAAAGATGGAAAGACGTAGCTGCTGTGCATAAAACCCTAAGGTCAAGCTAGCTACCCGGTCGGCGCTCGCAGATGGGAAGGATCGAAATTGGAATTTGGGGACATGGGGGCGGGTAGACGAAATTAGGAGCACGTTTAGGACCGGTCATAAAAACCGGGTCTTAAATTTTTGCCCCGATTAATTTGGGAGCGGTTTAAAGTAACCGGTTCCAAAAAACCGGCCCCAAATTGTTATTTTCTTATAGTGTTACTTTGTAGTTTCTGAGCTACGTACCATAAAATAATATGTTTGCAATTCTAACTAAAAGAATGAAAGTAAAAAGGATTTACCAGACCTCTTAGATCACCGAGATAATGGACTTTGCCAAGTTTCATTTTTTCAATTTTCAATTAGAACTTCGGATGGATCTTGTTATGGTAGTTGGGCAACTACAAAGACTGAAAAAAATTGGTTTTTTCTCGAGAATAATGTTGGTTAGGTTACAAATCTGCAAGTTCTGGAATTCTGGGGAAGTTCAAGTCATACGCGTGCAGTTAGCCACACAGTTGATGATAAACTCACACTAGTTGGCCCATTAACAGGAACTTAGTGTGAGTTAGTCTTCTAACTGTGCAAAATGTTGTAAGTTAGTTTGGTTAGAGAAAAATGGGGGAGAAAAATACAATCCTAACCTCACCTTCCTATATATGTGCGGAAGGAAGCCACTATTCAGAAATTCCATTTGCACTCAACTCTTGGATTAACTAATGAAATTAGCATAAATTTTCACTTGTCTGGCATGATTATACATGAGATCATAGGATATATGAATTGAATACAAGAAACAATAATCATCTGACTTGATCACGATAAGCAGCTGAATGTACAATGTGAAGTTGCTCTAGGGTTTTGTCCCTTATCTCTAAAGAACACTTTGAATAGGTGGAGTCACTTTATATTCATTACGACACCTTACGTTAAGAGAGAGACTTAGTACTTCTTTATGTAGCACTATCATGAGCCTTCCCATTAATGCTCTCATAGATTCTATTTAGGGATGGCAATTTGGTGGGTCGGGTCAGGTTTGGGTCAGGTCATTCAGGTTTGGGTCTAGTCGGGTTAACATGAATTCGGGTCCAAGTCGGGTTTAGGTCAGGTCATTTGGGTTCGGGTTAATTTCAAGTTGAGTTGATTTCGGGTTCGGGCTCACTTCAGGTCGGGTCAATTTTACTCTCGAGTAACTTCAGGCCAACTTTCGGGTCAAATTCGGGTCAACTTTTATGTTCATATGGATTACTGGTGTAAAGTCAAAATGATTGAATCTATTCAATTTTTTAAAAAAATTTAAATCAAATAATTTGATTTTTTATGTGATTTAGTTTAAATTAAATTTTCATTTTTTTAGTATATTTAATTAAAATATTCATAAAAATCTTCTTCATTATAGTTTAGTACTTATTTAAGTAATTTAATATTGTTAGTAATATTTGATTGTTTTTCTAAACCTATACCCTTTAACTATCATTGTACAGATTATTCAGATCTTCACTCAGCTATCACTCAGACATACACAATGACAAATTTATTATGCGTATGTTTCAATGAATTTTCTTTGAAATTACAACGAAATGCAAATCAAGTTCATTATCAATGACTAAATTGTAAAATTTAAAAAATTTTGGGTGAAAGTGCAAAGATTTTTGAAAATTTTAGGATCCATGTTGTAATTATTATGGGCGACTAAAATAAAATTTTTTAAAATTTAGGTACCTTATTGCACTATACTTAAAAGTATAGGGATAAATGTTATAATTTTAATAATTGCCTATTAAGATCATTAAACTTACTAAATATAAAAATCACTTTAGTTAGAAAAATTCAAATATGGGATTCACTAAATATGGATGTTTTTCCCCAACTAACATACTTGCAATATATAGAAGTCCTAAAAAAATAAAAGTTACTAAATATGGAAATCCTTTCTCAAAATATGAAAATTATTAAACATAAATATCTTTAAAAAAAGAAATGAAACTACTAAATATGAAAGTTTCATCTTTAAATATGAGACTTACTAAATATAGAAGTACCAAAAAATGAAAGTTACTACTAACGGAAGCCACAATTCCTAAATATAAGGCATACTGAATATGAAAGTCTCAAAAAATAGAAGTTACTAAACATGGAAACCTCCATATTTAGGATTGACTTAATATGAAAACAATGAAAGAGAAAAGTTAAAGTTTAGGGTAAGGGTTAAAATCGGGTATTGTCGGGTTTAGTTATCAGGTCATCTCGGGTTCAGGTCAGGTCAATCTCGGGTTTGGGTCATTTCGGGATCAAGTCAATTCAGGCTCAGGTCATTTCGAGTTCTGGTATTTCTAATTCATAAGCTACAAGCAGCTATAGCAACACCACCAACAACAAGAAGGATATGAGTATGAACAGGAAGTTCGAAATGCTAGAATGAATAAAACCAAGTGAGTAATTAAACAATATGGGCTAGTCCTTTACAAAGCAAATATCTTATTCTAGCTCCCTAGATATCTCATATTACAAACCAAAGGTTAAGGCTTTATATAGCCTTCCAATGGAATTAATAGAGGTAAGTCTTCAAGCGAGGTTTAGACATCTGAGGCCTCATAAAAGAGCTGGATATACTCAGCTCCCCACATTTATGATGATAAACTACTTTCACACAACTTATTCATTACATAATATTACAACTTAAGCAATCATATTAACTGGGACTAAACCATGCTTGACATCACCTCCCTTCATCCGGCCAGCGGATGCTACCGTGGTTGTCCATTTTCAGCCTTTCCACCTTGCTCCACCCTTCAGCTCCCTGCAAAATTCAAGTGATTAAAGGATCAACAATTCAAACTACTATATTATCATCATTCTGTTCCGTCTTCCAAGTAACTAAACGTAGCTATTTGAGATCTCTTAATCTATATTATGAATGAATAATAAAATGTGACAAAGTGTAAAGAGATTTTAAAATGCCAGAATGAATAAAACCAAGATAGTACTTATAAGTAGCCTAAAGGGATGATGAACATAGTCTAACTCTCGAGTTTGCTTGTGTGAAGGTCAAGCTTTTCTTGCTAGCCCCAGGTGAGCATCAACTCTTCCTCTAAGTTGATCATATTTGTAATTTATTAATTTTCAAAATATTTTCTTTCCTTTGCTATTCATAGGAAAATTTGGGGGACAACATATTTATAGTACTAGTTGCCTTATACTGGGTTTTAATAATACACCTTCCAAAAACGCTACCCAAGTTTGGCCTAAAGAATGTGTTTGGATAACCAATGGCCATCAAATATTACTCCCACTTAATTATAGAATCAAGAAAGAAATTTTAAAAGTCAAAGGAAATTTTGTTTTCATACCGTTTTCTCCTTTTGCTTTCATAACAGCCACCGTTTATGAGTCAAATTAAATCTAGTGCACGTAAGGCATCTGGGTCACTTATATCAACTTTTATAGGCTTCTCATGTTCGCTAGCACTCCTTCCATCTGGCCAGAGGATGTTGTTGTCGCTGTCCATTTGCACCTTTTTCGCGTTGCTCCACCTTTTAGCTTCCTGCAAATTCAAGTCATTAAACGGTCAACATTTTAATCCAACTCTAGTAGCAATGTTGGATTGCATCTTCAATTCCAAGCAATAAAATCTAATGATTTTAATGATTAAGAGACATATTAATTTGAACTCTCAAGATCTCTTTTGAATGAATAAGATAATTGAACCATTTTAGCAAGAATTTCAGCACGTATATATTTGATGTCCCTGCAGTGGGTTTTGTGATATATAATTTTCTAACCTTGAAAGAAACAAGTCATATAGTAATGACGCTTATTAAAGAAACAAGAGAGATAGATAGAGAGAATTTGCAAGATAGAATTAGTCATGTTAAAAGAGTCATATAAAGATAATCTACTAAAGATTATTCTGTACTAATTTTTTATTTTGTATATATAGTGCTTGACATACTATGATAAATAAGGTTACTAGGACAAAACTTACTAAGGGTTATACTAATGCAACAAATAAATTTGTTTGATTTTGGTTTTAATCAATTAATTACCCTTTTTAATTCAAAAAAGGGAGAGAAGGAGTTTGCGGGTATTACACCTTAATCATAGGGGTATGTACTCTCATTTTCTTTGAAAAAAATGGTATAAAACAATAATCAACACTGTATGAAATAATACTGAATACTACTACCTTGTATTTTAGAGAATAGTCTGGATGCTTCAAACAGAGTTTAATAGTGTTAGATACAGCATCCAATATTATTTTTTTTATTTGAACAGCAAAGTGAATATATTGATATGGTTATGAAAAGAACAAAATTACAACAAGGGGTATATGTATGTATACCTGTTCATTTCCTGAGAAGAATATACGTATGAGTGGATCATCAGCAGTCGAGTATAGGTTTTTCAAAGTGAGCCAAGCATCCTTTGCTGACCTTGCTCCAATAATTTTCAAACATATGGGAGGGACCAAGGCATTTTGGATTATGGATAATGCCTGAGCATCCTTTTTCTTTTGATTATTGGAGTACAACAATTTTCTAGCACCATTCTCTTGCTTTTCAATAGAATGTTGGTCCCCTGGCTCGTTAGACGAGAGTTGTTTGTCATTGGAAGTTTCTCCTGATGGGACTATAATTCCATTTTGGACAACCTCCCATAAGTCCTGGGACTCGAAATAAGTCCTCATCATATGTCTCCAAAGCTCATAGTTGTCACCTGAGAATACAGATAGTGTAGTTGGTGCGTTTGTTAATAAGGTCGAACGCACATAACCCGTATTCCATGTTTCTTGGCTCTGTCAAAAAATAAACGCAATGCAATGTAATTACTTCTTAGTTTCAGAATGTTAATTTTTTGTCTGACCCAAAATCAATGAAAGTTAAGATATTTAATCTTTATACGTACACACCTCTGTTATGGCGCATACACCTTGGTATTTTGCAGCATAGAAACTAGTTTGCATCTTGGTGCAGTCTCTGACCTCTAAATGGTTCAAAGCAGGAAACGTGAAATGAAGGCCCTCCGGGGCAAACCTAACCATGCTCCTTAGTCCTTTTAGGATTAAGTTTTGCAGCAGAGGAAGCTGAACCACCTTGGAGTTGGAGGTCTCTTTACTGTCCGTGTCCGGACCAAATATTTGGGTTAGAGATGGCACCCCCGTCTCTACTCGTAATCTCTTGAGTTTCGGCAACTGATCAGCAAGCCTTGCCGGAAACACGTTGCTCAATTTTAAGCACCAGGATATGTAAATATCGGTGAGGTTAGGAAACCATATTGGACGGTGTTGCTGCCCATGAGCTTCAGTCGTAGTTTCATCTTCTGCAACTATTTGTCCTAGATCATTACAACCCTTTATGCTTAGGCACTTCAAGTAGGGCACATTATGGACACTCAAAGGCGTAAACACGTACTCAAGCCTCAAACATTCGTTTAGCGACAAGTGAGTAAGATTGTGCAAACCAATGATGGTGGAGTCTTTCCACAAAACCTTAAGATCTGCAATCCCTAGCTCCAGTTCCTTCAGATTTGACAAAAAGCATGTTCCGAGGCTATCAAATGGCCTTGTCCCGACGATAAAAAGCGGCCGACTTGTAGACCATTTATTCATTTTTGTATAAACTTTGACCGCATCAGTTTCCGAGACACAAAACCGAGAATCAATCCCAAGGCACAGTTTCTGAATATAACATAAATGAAAAATTATTAGTTAGAGCATATTGAATTCCACAATTAACTTTGCTTTTTTTAAAAACCCTTGCTACATGTTTTTGTTTTAGTGAGGTCTTGAAATTTGAAAAGATGCAAGCTGCGAAAGTGTGTGTGTGTGTGTATATATACATTGAAAATCCATCTCGAAAAAAAAACATATATATACTTTTTCACATTAGTCCTAGAGAATTTGTACTTTTCCCTATTTAAGAAACAACATTTTTATGGTTTCAAAGAGATGAAGAAAATTTACTATTATTATTTCTTTTTAAAGTCGAATAAAGACGAGTATACACAAATGCCCATTTGTGTTTCAATAACTACTATTATTCATGATATGAAGTTGGTACAAGAACCCCGCCGTAGCTATTTGTAACTAGTTGTTTTATGCATTTCGAGAAACTTTCAAGTAAGGATTTTTTTAAGCGGATGTAATCCTGATCTCTGGAGTTGCTCCAGCCACTTGCTAGAATTGTTCATGTACTTTGTTCACTTTGTTATCTTATTTCAATAAAGTTATGGGTAACTTACAATTTACCCCCTAAGGTTTAAGTGAAATTACACTTTGCTCCCTTCTATTTCAGAAATATACATTTTACCCCCTACTTTTTTAACATAACCCGATAGTAACTTTTGAAATCTTAATTTGGTCATTATAGTTAACATCTTTAAGTAATTTCAATCTATATGATATTTTTTTCAAAATTAATTGACATTTAAAAAATACAGTTTTAAAAACTGAAAGAAATACAGAAAGAAAAAACCGATAATTTAAAATGTCCATTTACTGTAAAAAAAAATACCATACTAATTAAAATTACTGGGAGATGGCTACCGTAGTAACTAAATTAAGAATTCAGAAGTTGTTATTGGAGTGTATTAAACAGGAAGAGGGCAAAGTGTATATTTCTAAAACAGCAGGAGGAAAAATGTAATTTCATCTAAACCTCTGGGGGCAAATTGTAATTTTCCCTAAAGTTATTTGTGTTAAAAAAATCTAGAAAAATGCCTCTAAGATTTGGATAAAACTACAGTTTGCTCCTTATATTTTAAAAACTTACACTTTACTCCTTTAAAAGGAAAAAAACTACTTTATGTTAGATACTATTATTAGATAATTTTAAATTACAAAAAGACAAATACTATGTAGTTGAAATTAGAATTTAAAAAGTTAGTGTTTGACATTGTAAAAGAATGCTTTATATTCATGGGTGATCTATTAATTTATGAAATAATTGAGCCAAACTGATATCAATGAAACCTAAGAGAGATTTTTGCTACTACCAACATGAAGCTTTGCCGCTCAGAGCGAGTAGGCGAATACAGCCCATTGACCCATTTGAGAACTATATATTGTTATCCTAATTTTGTTTCTTGTACATTTTAATTGAAATATTTTTATAATGAAAGATAAATATACTTAACTATCATACAAGGCAATTCCTTCCAAAGAGCTACAAACTTGAACACAACTTTATAAACTATGAATATGACAGCTCAAGGCAAATGCCAAGTAGCAAATTTTAGAGACAATTTAAGGAAGTTATAATATGGTTTATAGGAAATATTCCTTTAAATTTTATTTGCCTAATTTTAGTTAAACATTAACATTTCACATACTTTACGGCAAATGGTCAATGTATAATGGGAAATTTGGTAAATTTTCTACTCTTCATGCAAATCTGTTATTGATATTAGAATGTGGGAGCAAATTTGTTATCAAAGTTGCAAGTAATAAAATAAATTTACATTCCAAAAAATAAATTTAAAATTTTGCATTGTATTTAGTTTTATGAATATTGTACTTAATGCTCCATTATGTGACCAATCATAACTAAATATTAGTTGGAAAAAGTAAATGTGAGACATGTGTAGACAATTTTTTTTTTAAGAAAATGTAAATATAAATACAAAATTATACTTGGATAACATTTTTATGAATGGGTCATTTGGAGTTTTGGATAGTTGAGATAACTGGTTATTGTTTGGAAACAGTTTGATTGATTTTGTAATGTTAGGAGAGGCAAAGCCTTTTGACTTTATTGACAGATGAAATAGAGGAGTACAAGGCTTTGGATGGCTGGGTTTTGCTTTGAGTCCATATTTTTATTTAAAGAAACAATTAATATGCATGCATATGATGATTTTAAATTTGAAAAATTAATTAAAGAGAAATAAGGAATTAAGCACAAGACAAGTAGGTACCTTTAGCCGAGGAAGCGTGTCATTGTTCAAAGCAAGTGTAAAATGCTGCAGCGGACAATTATGCACTTGCAACTCTTCTAGTAACGGTGCAAAAATAATGTCCTTTCCTCCGCACAAGGTCTTCAAGCATTCCAATTGTTGAAGTACTAAGCACCGTAGTTGAGGAAGCTCATGACAGCAATGATCCAAGTCATTTTTCTCATTCACTTTGTGGCAACGTCGGGTTTTCGGGAGTCGCCACCAATCAGTTTACCTAGGTCGATTGGTCACCTTAAATATTGGTCTACGAGAGTTCGGGGGTTCGGGAGTACGGTTATGTTAAAACAACTTTGTTAAAACGCCCAAAAATTGGCACCTTAGTTGATTTTAATTTTGTTTCGCTTTGCTTTTAAATAAATTTCAGTTAATTTTCAATCTAGAATTTTTAACTGAATTAATCGGATGTGGATTTTTGGTAATTAATTTGTATAGAATTTTATACTTCCGAACCATGGACTCTGCCGAGTCATTTGGACACGGAAGATTTTTATTCCGAACCATGGACTCTGCCGAGTCATTTGGACACGGAATTTGGTGAAAATTTTAATCCATATCGTAAAAATATGGATTTTTATCTTTTTATTTAATTTATTTATTTTGAAAGTTTGATATTTTCCAAACCGTAGATCCTGCTGGATCATCCGGATATGGAAATTACTTTAATTAATTGTTAGTTATATAATTATTATTTTTATGGAATTTATTATTACTAATTTGTAAGTCTTTTGTTTTTAGATTTATTAATAATCTAAAAAATTTATTTTTTATTCTTTACACTTTCTTTTCTTTTCTTTCTTTTCTTTCTTTCTTTTCTTTCTTTTTGATTTTATCTTTCTTTTAGTTTTATTTTTCCTTTCTTTTCTTTCTTTTCTTTCTTTCTTTTCTTTTTTTATCTTTTCTTTTTCTTTTCTTTCTTTTCTTTCTTTCTTTTCTTTTTTTATCTTTTCTTTTTCTTTTCTTTCTTTTCTTTCTTTCTTTTCTTTTTTTATCTTTTCTTTTTCTTTTCTTTCTTTTCTTTCTTTCTTTTCTTTTTTTATCTTTTCTTTTTCTTTTCTTTCTTTTCTTTCTTTCTTTTCTTTTTTTATCTTTTCTTTTTCTTTTCTTTCTTTTCTTTCTTTCTTTTCTTTTTTTATCTTTTTCTTATCTTTCTTATCTTTTTCTTATCTTTCTTTTAGTTTTTTTTTTAGTGAAAGTTATTTATTATTTAAATAATTATTCAATTTATAAAAGAAAAATAAAAATAATTGGCTTTTTAAAAAATTATTTTTATTAGGCTTAAAAAATAATCTTCTTTTAATTTTCATTTATTTATTTAAGTAAGGGTAAAGGTGAATTAAATTAAAAAAAATTATATAAAGGAAAATTAATAATAATAAAGTGGGGCTTTTTGGCCATCCACTTTAAAAATAAATAATAATAAAGGTTAGCAAAGTTAATTAAATTAATTAACAACAATAATAAAAATTAGCCAAGTTTAATTAAATTAATTGATTAACAATAATAATAAAAAGTTAGTCAAGTTAATTAAATTAATTGATTAACAACAATAATAAAAAGTTAGTCAAGCTAATTAAATTAATTAATTAACAACAATAATAAAAAGTTAGTCAAGTTAATTAAATTAATTAATTAACAACAATAATAAAAAGTTAGTCAAGTTAATTAAATTAATTAATTAACAACAATAAAAGTTAGCCAAGTTAATTAAATTAATTAATTAACAACAATAAAAGTTAGCCAAGTTAATTAATTAATTAACAAAAATAATAAAAAGTTAATTAATTGTTAACAACAATTATAAAAGTTAGTAATAATGCAAAAATTAAAAGGTTAGTAACAATAATAATATTAAAAGTTAGTTGTTAGTAAGTTAATAACAAAAAAAAAAGGGTTAGTAATAATAACAAATAAGTAAAACAAGTAAAAATTAAAATAGTTAGGAATTAATTCTGCAAGAACAAAATAAAAGGTTAGTGACCAAAGTGAAAGAAATAAAAAAAATAGAGGACAAAACAAGGGTTGTACCCTTTAGTTTTAATTTTGAATTTTGCTGGGAACGTGAGAAACAGACGCGCGCGCAGGGGGGGAAGGAGAGGCAGCTGGCGGCGGGGCGGCAGCGCCGCCAGGGGCAGGTGGGGACGGCGCGACGGCAGCGTGGGGGAGCGATGAGCGGCGGCGGGACGGCGTGGAGCGACGGGCAGCGAAGGAGAAGGAAGAAACAGAAAAAAAACGGAGGAAGAAGATAGTCTATACGTCAGAATAGAAACTTTTGGGACTTTCTGGGAAAAGGAAAGAGGGCCAGGGACTAAGTCTGTAATTTTTATTTTTTCTAAAACGGAGCTCTAAGCTTTCTGTCTATTTTTTTGTGTGTTCAGCACAAAATTTGGGGGGCTATTTATAGAGGAAGTTTGGCTGAACTGTTGATGGATAAATTAATAAAAAATTTCAAACTTATCTTTAAAATTGGTAAAATGACAATTTTAGTCCTTTACGTCTCTCAGCCTCTGGATAAGTTCCTGAAGCTTCTGATTTTGACAATTTTGTCGTTTTCTGTCAATTTGCGCCAGAACGTCGGCAGGCCCAAAATTTTATGTGACAAACTACCAAATGCTCCTAGAACTTTCAGAATTTGTCAATTTTTCCCGAAACTTCTTAATGTTGTCATTTTTACCTCAAACTTTTAAATTTTGCCACTTTTTTGGAGTTTTCTTTTTTTCTTTCAAATACACACATATATCATTTTAAATCAAATCTTCACAAAAAAAAATGTATTTTAAACTAATTAAAATTTTTAGTAATAATAATAATAATAAAAATAATAATTTTTTTTATTTAATTTCTTTTAAAATATTTTATGGTCGGACGAAATTGGGTGTCAACAGCTGCCCCCCTTTGCATGCTTCATGAGACATGATGTATGCAAAGTCGTTACCAAATTTCGTCCGGCTTAGCTAGGCATTGAAAACCTTTTCGCCGCCTAAATCGTGAGGTTAAGGAACTCTCCTTAGAACCCCGGCGATAGGAGCTCTCCTATCGTTGAAGGAAAATTGATTGTTTCTGAGGCAAAGGTTCCATCCTTAAAACCTCGGATTGATTGATTGATTTCGAAGCAAAGGTTCCATCCTTAAAACCTCGAATTGATTGATTGATTTCGAGGCAAAGGTTCTATCCTTAAAACCTTGAATTGATTGATTGATCTCGAGGCAAAGATTTCATCCTTAAAACCTCAGATTGATTGATTGATTTCGAGGCAAAGGTTCCATCCTTAAAACCTTAGATTGATTGGTTGATTTCGAGGTAAAGGTTCCATCCTTAAAACCTCGAATTGATTGATTGATCTCGAGGCAAAGGTTCCATCCTTAAAACCTCGGTTTAATTGATTGATTTCGAGGCAAAGGTTCCATCCTTAAAACCTCGGATTGATTGATTGATGTCGAGGTAAAGGTTCCATCCTTAAAACCTCGAATTGATTGATTGATCTCGAGGCAAAGGTTCCATCCTTAAAACCTCGGATTGATTGATTGATGTCGAGGCAAAGGTTCCATCCTTAAAACCTCGGATTGATTGATTGATCTCGAGGCAAAGGTTCCATCCTTAAAACCTCGGATTGATTGATTGATCTCGAGGCAAAGGTTCCATCCTTAAAACCTCGGATTAATTGATTGATTTCAAGGTAAAGGTTTCATCCTTAAAACCTCAGATTGATTGGTTGATTTCGAGGCAAAGGTTCCATCCTTAAAACCTCGGATTGATTGCTTGATGTCGAGGTAAAGGTTCCATCCTTAAAGCCTCGAATTGATTGATTGATGTCGAGACAAAGGTTCCATCCTTAAAACCTCGGATTGATTGATTGATGTCGAGGTAAAGGTTCCATCCTTAAAACCTCGAATTGATTGATCTCGAGGCAAAGGTTCCATCCTTAAAACCTCGGATTGATTGATTGATTTCGAGGCAAAGGTTCCATCCTTAAAACCTCGGATTGATTGATTGATCTCGAGGCAAAGGTTCTATCCTTAAAACCTCGGATTGATTGATTGATCTCGAGGCAAAGGTTCTATCCTTAAAACCTCGGATTGATTGATTGATCTCGAGGCAAAGGTTCCATCCTTAAAACCTCGGATTGATGAAAATTGATTGTTTTCGAGGCAAAGGTTCCATCCTTAAAACCCCGGCGATGAAAATTGATTCTTTTCGAGGCAAAGGTTCCATCCTTAAAACCCCGATGATGAAAATTGATTGTTTTCGAGGCAAAGGTTCCATCCTTAAAACCCCGATGATGAAAATTGATTGTTTTCGAGGCAAAGGTTCCATCCTTAAAACCCCGATGATGAAAATTGATTGTTTTCGAGGCAAAGGTTCCATCCTTAAAACCCCGATGATGAAAATTGATTGTTTTCGAGGCAAAGGTTCCATCCTTAAAACCCCGATGATGAAAATTGATTGTTTTCGAGGCAAAGGTTCCATCCTTAAAACCCCGATGATGAAAATTGATTCTTTTCGAGGCAAAGGTTCCATCCTTAAAACCCCGATGATGAAAATTGATTCTTTTCGAGGCAAAGGTTCCATCCTTAAAACCCCGATGATGAAAATTGATTGTTTTCGAGGCAAAGGTTCCATCCTTAAAACCCCGATGATGAAAATTGATTATTTTCTAGGCAAAGGTTCCATCCTTAAAACCCCGATGATGAAAATTGATTTTGAGGCTAAGGAGCTTTCCTTAGGACCTCAACCGAAATTTATATGAAAGCAATTGAAATTGGAATAATTTTCTTCTAAAGTGTGAATTTTCATAATAGGCGAGCGCAAAGAATTAGGCTTCGATAAAACGAGTGAATCTTGATGATGACAATAACACTGACAAATTATGTAAAGGGAACGGATGTTTGGAATCAATATTCAAGGTTCATCTAATATTTTCTTCAGTAAATATAGATTCCCTTGTGAGATATGTCATCCGAATAAGGTTAAAGCTTAACTACCCCAAAATGTTATGCCTAGTAGACCTAATAGGATGCGTCTCAAGAGTAATAAAAATTACTCTTTACTCAGCCATTCCATCCTAAAGGCATTGTCCTATGGTTTTAATATCAGCATGGACGAAGCTATATTATAAAAAAAGAAATTCCCTGAAAAGAAAAACTGAAACGCGAAAGAAAATGCTGATAATAAAACTAAAGGACAAGAAAAACGGATCAGATCGCTTCTTTCTTCCACAATACTTCAACAGGGTGAGTAGATGACCATTATGGGAGTGAACTGGTCGGGAAAGACTGTCGTGTCCAGTCTATCTGAATCATTGCTGGATCTGGTTCAGGAACAAAAGCTTGTATTTTATCTAGCAATTCTTCAGCAGTTGTTGCGGATATTATGATTCGCCGTGCCACTCTTGATATGAAATTCTTCTGCATAGCATAATCCATAAAAGCTATCAGACCTGTAAAGAAATTGTTAACATTTAAAAGCCCAATGGGTTTCTTATGCAAATTAAGTTGGGCCATGGAAGCAATTTGAAAGACTTCTCCCAATGTGCCAAAACCACCTGGTAGAGCGATAAAAGCATCAGCATTTAAAAGCATTTGTAACACACGCTCTTGCAAATTTTTAACCACTAATTCTTCTCCAATCGTGCCCCCAGAAATAAATTTCAGAGGTCCAGGGATAATGCCCAAAACTTGACTTCTTCCTAGAGATGCTGCTGATGCTACACCTCCCATTAATCCGACACTACCTCCTCCATAAACTAAATGTATTTTTCGCTCAGCTAATACTCTACCCAAATGGTTGGCTGCTTTTAAATACTCTTCATCTTTTCCAGGAAAAGCCCCAGAAAATACACAAATACTTCGGGATTTACAAGTTGGGGTTTTCTCCATTCCTATCCTTACCCTTGTGAGAAAAGAGGATATATTTATAGAGATGAAGAGATAAGGCAATAATTTTATTTTCAAGAATGGATACATTATTGCCAGCTATTCACAGTAGTCACGAGTATGACTCTGGTCAGGTATGGGTACACTATCGTTAAAAGAGGAGGAAAATTTTCAAAATAGCTGCTAGCATGTACAGTAGTCACTACTGTAGCTTACGTCAGGAGTAGGTACGTGATTGTTGGAAAAGAAGGAAAATTTTAAAAAGTGGCAGCTAGCATGTACAGTATCGTGACTATGGCTCATGTCAGGAGTTGATACATTATCGCCGAAAGGGGAGGAAGATTTCAAAAGCGACAGCTAGCACGTACAGTAATCGTGACTTTGGTTCACGTCAGGAGTGGATACATTATTACCAAAAGGGGAGGAAAATTTCCAAAAGCGACAGCTAGCACGTACAGTAATCGTGACTTTGATCCTCGTCTTTCACTGGCTTTGCGTCCAGTAATGGCTTCAATGCTTTCTATGAATCGGTGATTTGCATCCCATCCAGTTTTCTCACAAACTGGCAAACTGGGTCGTTTAAAGTCAGATTCCCAAGACTATAACGATCTCGTTCTTTTTGGAAAATTATCCATAATCCAACAACCTCAAATTGCACTATTCCGCAAGAATGCGCTTCAAGAACCTCTCGAATATCTTCCAGAGATTCCTTACGCAAGCCATTCTTGATGAATTTTATTCTATCATTACGATTTCTGGTGATCACTCCTGGAGAACGACATTTATTGCCGCAAATCCACCATCCACAATTATGACAAACGCCTAGCCTCTTTGCTCTTCTTTTTTTGGCATAAGCGCTTTTACCAAAGCCGGGCATACGGGGAAAGAACGCTTCGGGAACTTCACTAGCTGAACGAACCTTAGCTTCAATTAGCCACCGCACATTATCAGGGATGCCTTTGTGCATAAATACTCTGAATCGTTCACATCTAGCTTGATAAATCTTTTTAAGAACATTTATTGGGAAGGAAGGAAAATACTTTCGTAAGGCGGAAAGAGAAGACTCCATTGATGAAGGAGGCAAAGAAAGAAATTAGTGATTGTAGGAAACGAAAATAACTAACACATATTTATAGTGATGAAAGGGATAATGCGTTAATTACACTTACAGAAGCAAGTACATTATTGTCAAAAGAAAAGACAAATGACAGCTTATATGTACAGGAATCATGACCGTGGCTCTCATCTTCCACTGATTTATGTCCAGTAATGGCTTCAATGCCTTCTATAAGTCGGGGATTTGCTTCCCATCCAGTTTCCTTACAAACTGACAAACAGGGTCGTTTAAAGTCACATTCCCAAGACTGTAACGATCTTGTTCTTTTTGGAAAGTCCACCATAAATCCATAATTTCCCATTGCACTATTTCACAAGAATGTGTTTCAAAAGTTAATAGGATATCATCCAAAGATTCCTTACGCAGGCCATTCTTGATGAATTTTCTTTTATCTTCATGATTTCTGGAGATGTATCCTAAAAAGCGACATTTAGTATTACAATTCCATCGTCCACATTTATGACAGACACCTAGCCTCTTTGCTCTTCGCTTTTTAGCATAAGCGCTTTTACCAAAGCCGGGCATACGGGGAAAGAACGCTTCTGGAACTTCACCAGCTGAACGAACCTTAGCTTCAATTAGCCACCGCACATTATCAGGAATGCCTTTGTGCATAAAAACTCTGATTCTTTCACATCTAGCAAGGTAGATCTTTTTAAGGACTTTTATTGGAAGAGAAGGAAAGTATTTTCGCAGGGTAGAAAGAGTAGAATCCATTGATGAGAGAAGAATTTGAGAGATGATGGAAAGGAATTAGTTATTGAAGGAAACTTAGATAACCGACTGGAAGAACATGCATTTATAGGGATGAAATGGATAACGTGTCGATTACACTTAGGAGAGCATGTACATCTGTCAAAAGAAAATGCAAACTTTTCCAAATATAACAAACTGTATGTACAGTAATTGTGACTGTGGCTCACATCTTCCACTGGTTTTACGTCCAATAACGGCATTAACGGCTTCTATGAGTCGAGGATTTGCTTCCCATCCAGTTTTCTTACAAGCTGGCAAACAGGGTCATTTACAGTCAGATTCCTGGGACTGTAACGGTTTTATTCTTCATGAAAAATGCTCCATAAACCAAGAAGTTCACGTTGCACAGATCCACAAGAATGCGTCTCAAGAGTCAATTGGATATCATCCAACGAGTCCTTACTCAGGCCATTCTTAATGAATCGTATTTTATCTTCTCGATTATCAGAAATCATCCCTAAAGAACGACATTTAGTATTACAAGTCCACCGTCCACATTTATGGCAGACTTGTAACCTTTTCGCTCTTCGCTTTTTGGCATAAGAGCTTTTGCCTATACCAGGCATGTGAGACACAAATGCCTCTGGGATTTCACCTGCCAGACGAACCTTGGCTTCGATTAACCACCGCACATCTTCAGGGATTCCTTTGTGCATCAGAACTCTTAATCGTTCACAGCGAACTTGGTAGATCTTTTTGAGAATGTTCATTGGGAGAGAAGGGAAATACTTTCGCAAGGCGGAAAAAGTAGGATCCATTTTCTAGGAGGAAGTAAAAGAAAGAAGGGGTGAAGGAATCAGTTATTATGGGCAACTGAGAGAACCGACTTGAGAGTCACGGAGTACCGTATCCGCCGTTTAACCGGAAAAGTGGATCCTACTTCATTTTGATGTGATAGATATTTTTTATATTCCATCGAGCTGACGTCGATCCAGTCCTCGATTATTGAATCCATTGCCCGCTTTTGACAAATTTTCAACGACAATATTTCTTGATGTCTGCCTTATCTTTGACTATCTCTTATCTTGGATGCTGCTAAGCTGGCATCAATCCTGTCCTTCCAAGTGTAGCCTCAATTATTGAATCAATTGCCAGGCTTTTGACAATATTGTCTACTTTATATTTTTTTTTTATATCTGCCTTATCCTTGGCTATAGCTATCTCTTATCTTGGATACTACTAGCTGGCGTCAATCCGATCCTTCCAGGTGTAGCCTCGATTATTGAATCGGTAGCCAAGCTTTTGACAATATTGTCTACTTTATTCTTGAATTCCTGATGCGGGTTGGTCCCGCATATTAGCTGTGTATCCAGTGATAGATTGGTAAGAGCTGATGACATTGAGATCTCAGCTTATATTGTTGTAGCTGTGCCGTGAATGTGCTTCCCGTTTGGTCCTTGTTATGTAAAGGCTATGTATGCATGATATGAAATGCATGAATGCAGAGCATGTGTAACTAATGGCTTTTTTTTTTTTTGTATGGATCTAATTCTTTATGTCTTTGTTTTACTGGATCCTCTTTGTGATGGCTTCTTGGACTATCATTGAATCTCTTTATGCTTTCCAGCTTTTGTTCGCTGCCTCAAAAGCCCAACTCTTTTAAAAATCCTCTTTCTTTGACTTGTTCTTTGAATTTTGGCCTCAATTTCTTTAAAGTTGGCCCGCCTCATAATTTATATCTCTTTCGGGTACTCATCCATTGTCATGGATTTGATACCATCAAAGGCTTTACTTTCAATGTCTGCTTTGCCCCTTTTCTTGTGACCGTGCCGACACTTACTTATTCCCATGTTATAATCTGAATGATTGCTCTTCCTTGAACTCATGTTTTGATCCATAAGACTTGCCCCCTTGTCTATTGAACTTCTTTGTTGGCGGTACTCCTCTTACGCTTCGTAGAGACTACTTTGCCCCCCTGAATATGGTGTTTATGTGGAAAGAGATATCATCTCGCCTTTGATTTAACAGAAGGTCGAGCATTTCTAGACCTTTGTGATGGCACTTGATCGTAAATTTCTCTTACAAGAACCACATCTTATTAAAGAAAGACTCAAGCTATGTCCTCACTTTTAAGTCTACATACATTAATGAATAATGGTTTGGCCTTAAAGAAAAACTTTCATCAATTTGCAAAGCTTGACAAAGTAATTTACGGTCTTTGTTTTTAATTAAAATATCCTGCCATTCTTCCCTTTCCAACTCGAAGACATAAACTGTGCAAGGCAATAAGGTAGAAACATGATTTACAATAATAGCCTTTTAACTGACTGAGGATGATATCGAGAGGTAAATGTTAGGTGTGAGGAAAGTTAAGTTTGAATGTTTTTTTTTTTTTTTTGTGGCAGTCTTTTAGCTGAATGAGAATAATATTAAGAGGTAAATATTAGGTCTAAGTAAAGTTAAGTTTGAGTGGTGTGAAAAAAGGGTCTTTTAATACTACTCATGAGCAGCATTAAATAAGGTAGAAACATGATTCACAATGATAGTCTTTTGACTGAATGAGGATGTTAGGTCTGAGGAAAGTTAAGTTTAAGTGGTGTGAAAGAATGGTCTTTTAATACTACTCGTGAGCAGTATTAAATAAGGTAGAAACATGTTTCACAATGATAGTCTTTTAGCTGAATGAGGATGATAAGTCTGAGGAAAGTTAAGTTTAAGTGGTTTGAAAGAAGGGTCTTTTAATACTACTCGTGAGCAAATTTGATTATGATGAAAAACTCAATAGTGATGACCTCAAACTTGCCACTCTTTCCAGAAAGTTAAACCTCATCTGTTGCCCCCCCAACTATCGTGGTCTTTATGTATGCTTGGCTTGAAAGTTGCTTTTGTCTTCTAGACCGCCTTCGCAGGTTTTCAGTTTAGAATCCATAGCTCACTTGTTTTCTTTTTTTTTCTTTTGCTCTAGTTTGAGCCCTTTTTTTCCTTTCTTTTTTTTTTTGTTTTTGTTTTTGTTTCCCTTTCTTTTTTTTTGTTTTGTTTTTTTTTTGTTTTGTTTTTGTTTTGTTTTTTTTTTTGTTCCTTTTTTTTTTTTGTGTGAGCTATGGTGATGACATATTTGATAACTTTCTTGAAGTGAGATGACTCAAGTGGCCTTGCTTGCTCGTGCTTGTTCTCAGTTCTTTTTGGTTTTGAATTTTCCCTTGTTGGCTTTTTGATGGAAGGGATGAACTTTTTCCTTTTCGGAGTTTTTGTTACAGAGAACCGAGATCATAGCCTTCTTGAAATGAGATGATTCAAGTGGCCTTACTTGCTTGTGTTTGCTCTCAGTCTCTCTTTTTTTTTGTTTTGAATTTTCCCTTGTTGGCTTTTTGATGGAAGGGATGAACTTTTTCCCTTTTTTTTTTGGAGTTTGTGTTATGGAGAACCGAGATCATAGCCCTCTTGAAGTGAGATGACTCAAGTGGCTTTATTTGCTTCTCAGTCTCTCTTTTTTTTTTGGATTTTCCCTTTAATGGCTTTTTTATGGAATGGATGAACTTTTTCTTTTCGGAGTTTGTGTTGCGGAAAACTGAGAACCTTTTTTTTTTTTTTTTTTTTTTAGCATTTATGAGAATTGGGAAGCCACTGAAGTCATTTAATATGAGAGCTACCTTGTTTGGAAACTAACCCCAAACTTCTTGCAAGGATGTTGATAACCACTGTGAATTCTTTTTTAGGGTTGAGGTGCAACATATGAAATCCTTCTTACTAGATTTGGCAGCACTTTCAAGATCATTACTATCAAATTTCCCTTAACTTTTTATTTTCACCCACGAGTAGTATCATTTAGAAAGCAAAGTATGATAGCAATAATGGATAGTATAATGGAAAGGAGTGAGAGATGGATGTAAAAACGGAATTTTTGGTAAGAAGTGGTAGAATGTATAGGTGTAATAATTGAATTTTTGGTAAAAATTGGTAGAATGTGTAGAAGTAATAATGAGATTAAAAAGTGGTAGAATGCACACGCAACATCTTTTTGTTAGAGAACAAAAAGAATTACCGGTTGTCGAAAAGTAAAGTGTGATGGCAATAATGGATAGTATAATAGCAAAGAGTGTAAAAATGGAAAGTAGTAGAATGCACGCATCACATCTTTTTGTTGTACCAGAAAAAGAATAGCAGGTGTCCATTTAACAAAGACTACACCCTAGATTCTGGACTAAATCTAGGAGAGTTTTACTATTAGATTACTTTTGCAAGCTTTCAAAGATACAAGTTTATTCAAAGGATTCCCTGTCATTCGAAAATGTATGCGGACTGTTAGGTCAGATCTGACTTGGAGCCCTTCCAAAATCAATGTAATTCCAGCTCAAAATCTTCACTTTCAATTACCAATCACATCGGGCCTAGCAGCTTGACCTCGGTTTTGTTTGATTTGTAGAGGAATGGCCTCGGGACTTGACGGCTTAAGAGTAGGTTTTGAGATTGGTATAACATTGACTTCTTGTTCTTTAATGATCACATTCACATCATCATAAAAACGATAAGTTGGGATGAGTCTATGAGTCTTTGCAAATTCTTACGGAATTCTGAGCATTCTTGGATAGAATGACTCTTACTGTCATGAAAGTTGCACCATTCCTCATCTTCAACTTCTTCATGTCCAAAAGAAGGCTTTCCCATGATAATCCCTTCTTTCACAAGGCATGAATATACATGCTTAAGAGGGGTTATGATATCATTGACTGACTTTTTCATCAGCCGGTGTTCTTCTATCATATTGACTGGTTTTTCTTGATGAGGCGGCAATGGATTGTGAGTGACGTTCGGTTCATCGGAAAAGTCCAACCACTTTGACTCGATTAATTGTTGAACTATACGCTTCAATGCCATGCAGTTTTCCAAGCCATGGCCTGGAACGCCATCATGATATGGGCAGGTAATGTTAGGGTCATACCACCTTGGATATGGGGGTTTGAATGGCTTTGTAGGAATTGGACGGATAAATTGTCTTTCGATGAGTTTTGGGTATAACTCAGTATAAGTCATGGAAATTGGTGTGAAAACTTCTCTTGGTCTTGGTGCAGGTACTGGAGGAGTAGGAGCAGGTGGCCATGACTGATTAGGTCTGTTAAAAGGATAATTGTTGGGCCTATTTGGAAGATAATTATTGGGCCTATTCAGAGGATAATCATTGGGCCTATTTGGAAGGTAATTATCGGGCCCATTGGCAAAATAGGATAGGCGAGGTCCGATAGCCACAGTATCCACGAGGGGAATCCTTCTTCCGCGTCCTATTTGTTGTACTTCGTCATCTTTTCTTCTGGATGGTCCTCCTCTTTTCATAGGATTATTAAAGGATTCAGCAATATTCCCAGTCCTAATCTCATGCTCGATTCTTTCTCCAGACATGACAATGTTAGAAAAATTAGTTGCCGAATTGCCAATGAGTTCGTCATAATATAGGTACTTCAGTGTCTGGACAAACAAAGTGACCATTTCTCTTTCTGTCATGGGTGGCTGAACTTGTGCTTCTTGAATTGCTTTCGCCTTGATTAGCTCGATCAATTGTCTCATTTGTTCGGCCATACTTTCTATCTTGGACTCTATCTTTATGAGACGTCCTTCGATTTGTTCTGCCATTAATCTTATTTGGAGCCGAGTTGAATATCAGTGTCGAGGTCCAATTTTATCCCTTTTAAAAGTAAGATATATTTTATTAGATCCTATGTGTATGTGATTGATGCAATGGATGCATGTAGGAAAAATGAGATTATGTTTTTATCAGACTTTGTATGCACATGATTGATGTAATGGATGTATGCAACGAGATTATGTTTTTATCAAACTTTATATGCACGTGATTAATGTAATGGATGTATGCAATGAGATTATGTTTTTATCAGACTTTATATGCACGTGATTAATGTAATGGATGTATGCAATGAGATTATGTTTTTATCAGACTTTATATGCAAGTGATTAATGTAATGGATGTATGCAATGAGATTATATTTTTATCAGACTTTGTATGCACGTGATTAATGTAATGGATGTATGCGATGAGTGAATTTGATTATCCACTATCGTGGAACTTCAAAACTTTTAGTTGTCATTATAAAGACCAAAAAGTTAGCATAATTTGATGCGTGGTTTTAATGCATGAAGAATAATTGCACAAGAAAGATAAGGTTATTAATAAGTTAAATAGCAATTAACAACTCATGAAGTATTATGGAAAAATGAATTAAAACCATAAATATAAGACACGAAGAAAATAAAAGTGTAGAGCAACAACATAGCATAACAAGGACGTGCTTATGGCGTTGGTAAAATGGTAGAAATTCTATGGTCAGTTCTATGGTTAAGTGGGGAGTTCTATATGCATAAGGTGGCTTATTAAAAAGGCAAGGGATAGTTCCCGAATCCCGTCACTAAATTATAGTGATGGCCCGATTCCTTACCCTCTAGGGTTAATGTAAGGAATGGATTAATTCGAGTCATAGCTTTTCGTGGGCCCATGCAGAGACTAACCGTCTCAGGAGGCAATACACTACTTTGCTACTTTGAAACCGGTGAAGGCTTGGAGACCATGGCCTCACAAGGACAACAACACCAATTCCGCTTAGAAAGAATTGTGTTCGATTTGAGAAAGCTCGGGTATAGAGCTTCATATTGTGAATGCATTATGCATGTTTAGAATAAGTAAATATAACATATAAATCCACATAATAAGCAAAGTAAATCAAAACAAATCAATTTTAGGCTCGACTCACTAACGTGGAGTCCCCAGTGGAGTCGCCAAGCTGTGGCAACGTCGGGTTTTCGGGAGTCGCCACCAATCAGTTTACCTAGGTCGATTGGTCACCTTAAATATTGGTCTACGAGAGTTCGGGGGTTCGGGAGTACGGTTATGTTAAAACAACTTTGTTAAAACGCCCAAAAATTGGCACCTTAGTTGATTTTAATTTTGTTTCGCTTTGCTTTTAAATAAATTTCAGTTAATTTTCAATCTAGAATTTTTAACTGAATTAATCGGATGTGGATTTTTGGTAATTAATTTGTATAGAATTTTATACTTCCGAACCATGGACTCTGCCGAGTCATTTGGACACGGAAGATTTTTATTCCGAACCATGGACTCTGCCGAGTCATTTGGACACGGAATTTGGTGAAAATTTTAATCCATATCGTAAAAATATGGATTTTTATCTTTTTATTTAATTTATTTATTTTGAAAGTTTGATATTTTCCAAACCGTAGATCCTGCTGGATCATCCGGATATGGAAATTACTTTAATTAATTGTTAGTTATATAATTATTATTTTTATGGAATTTATTATTACTAATTTGTAAGTCTTTTGTTTTTAGATTTATTAATAATCTAAAAAATTTATTTTTTATTCTTTACACTTTCTTTTCTTTTCTTTCTTTTCTTTCTTTCTTTTCTTTCTTTTTGATTTTATCTTTCTTTTAGTTTTATTTTTCCTTTCTTTTCTTTCTTTTCTTTCTTTCTTTTCTTTTTTTATCTTTTCTTTTTCTTTTCTTTCTTTTCTTTCTTTCTTTTCTTTTTTTATCTTTTCTTTTTCTTTTCTTTCTTTTCTTTCTTTCTTTTCTTTTTTTATCTTTTCTTTTTCTTTTCTTTCTTTTCTTTCTTTCTTTTCTTTTTTTATCTTTTCTTTTTCTTTTCTTTCTTTTCTTTCTTTCTTTTCTTTTTTTATCTTTTTCTTATCTTTCTTATCTTTTTCTTATCTTTCTTTTAGTTTTTTTTTTAGTGAAAGTTATTTATTATTTAAATAATTATTCAATTTATAAAAGAAAAATAAAAATAATTGGCTTTTTAAAAAATTATTTTTATTAGGCTTAAAAAATAATCTTCTTTTAATTTTCATTTATTTATTTAAGTAAGGGTAAAGGTGAATTAAATTAAAAAAAATTATATAAAGGAAAATTAATAATAATAAAGTGGGGCTTTTTGGCCATCCACTTTAAAAATAAATAATAATAAAGGTTAGCAAAGTTAATTAAATTAATTAACAACAATAATAAAAATTAGCCAAGTTTAATTAAATTAATTGATTAACAATAATAATAAAAAGTTAGTCAAGTTAATTAAATTAATTGATTAACAACAATAATAAAAAGTTAGTCAAGCTAATTAAATTAATTAATTAACAACAATAATAAAAAGTTAGTCAAGTTAATTAAATTAATTAATTAACAACAATAATAAAAAGTTAGTCAAGTTAATTAAATTAATTAATTAACAACAATAAAAGTTAGCCAAGTTAATTAAATTAATTAATTAACAACAATAAAAGTTAGCCAAGTTAATTAATTAATTAACAAAAATAATAAAAAGTTAATTAATTGTTAACAACAATTATAAAAGTTAGTAATAATGCAAAAATTAAAAGGTTAGTAACAATAATAATATTAAAAGTTAGTTGTTAGTAAGTTAATAACAAAAAAAAAAGGGTTAGTAATAATAACAAATAAGTAAAACAAGTAAAAATTAAAATAGTTAGGAATTAATTCTGCAAGAACAAAATAAAAGGTTAGTGACCAAAGTGAAAGAAATAAAAAAAATAGAGGACAAAACAAGGGTTGTACCCTTTAGTTTTAATTTTGAATTTTGCTGGGAACGTGAGAAACAGACGCGCGCGCAGGGGGGGAAGGAGAGGCAGCTGGCGGCGGGGCGGCAGCGCCGCCAGGGGCAGGTGGGGACGGCGCGACGGCAGCGTGGGGGAGCGATGAGCGGCGGCGGGACGGCGTGGAGCGACGGGCAGCGAAGGAGAAGGAAGAAACAGAAAAAAAACGGAGGAAGAAGATAGTCTATACGTCAGAATAGAAACTTTTGGGACTTTCTGGGAAAAGGAAAGAGGGCCAGGGACTAAGTCTGTAATTTTTATTTTTTCTAAAACGGAGCTCTAAGCTTTCTGTCTATTTTTTTGTGTGTTCAGCACAAAATTTGGGGGGCTATTTATAGAGGAAGTTTGGCTGAACTGTTGATGGATAAATTAATAAAAAATTTCAAACTTATCTTTAAAATTGGTAAAATGACAATTTTAGTCCTTTACGTCTCTCAGCCTCTGGATAAGTTCCTGAAGCTTCTGATTTTGACAATTTTGTCGTTTTCTGTCAATTTGCGCCAGAACGTCGGCAGGCCCAAAATTTTATGTGACAAACTACCAAATGCTCCTAGAACTTTCAGAATTTGTCAATTTTTCCCGAAACTTCTTAATGTTGTCATTTTTACCTCAAACTTTTAAATTTTGCCACTTTTTTGGAGTTTTCTTTTTTTCTTTCAAATACACACATATATCATTTTAAATCAAATCTTCACAAAAAAAAATGTATTTTAAACTAATTAAAATTTTTAGTAATAATAATAATAATAAAAATAATAATTTTTTTTATTTAATTTCTTTTAAAATATTTTATGGTCGGACGAAATTGGGTGTCAACACACTTCATTATTACTTGAAATGAAGATGTGTTCTAAAAACCTACAGTGACTTACTTGGAGCTCTGTCAACTGGGGAAGTCTTTCTGTTACATAGCTCGGAAATACATACTGCAAGTAATGCAACATAGATACCTTCACAGTCGCTAACTTTGGAAGGCATACTAAACCATCAACAGAGCATTGCTCGAACACTTTATCCAAATAACTGCACTTGCTAACCTCAATGATTTCAAGTTGTGCTAAATTCTGAGCAATTGACTTTGGGAATATATAACCCCTGAGATTATGACAATCTATTAATCGAAAACTCTTAAGGTTTCCTAAGTTAATCATATGTCCTTGACCATTCCACATGCTCTTCAACTTGGTCAAACCCACCAGCTCTAAATTTGTTAATTTTGAAAATGTGCAGACCTGTATAAGATCACCACCAATGACTTCTTTATCAATGAGGTACTCTAAATCTTCACAATGATGAAGCTGTAAGTCCTGTAAACCGCTCAGACCTCCTTCATCCAAACTTGGAACAATGTTGTGGCAATCTTTTGCATTGCTAAGATGAAGATATTCGACATCCTTGAAGAGCTCCACAAAAGGACTAATCGGCAATGCCCTAATCCTCAAGGCTTTAGATGAAGAGATTGGCTTGAAATGAGCAAAATGATCCATTTCTTCTTTTTTTTCTTCTCCTACTCCTCCTTTATTTTTCAAGGAAGAAAACAATCCATCTTTCATATTGGCCAATTCTATCCTATACCTTGGAAATCTAGGAACCACAAATTGTTGTGGACAAAATGTAGATTTGACTTCTTGTAATAGCACAGTCAAGCTTAAGTATGAATTAAGCTTTTGCAACTGCTGTAAGAAGCCTGATCTACTCCACACCTCCAAACTAACATCAGTAATGTATAGCTCTTCTAGTTTAAACAATTTCAAAATCCACTCTTGAGGTTGTTCATGAAGCTCAACACAGTAGGAAAAATCCAGTATTTTCAAATTCTGTAGTTCTCTTAATCCCTCTGGCAACTTATCCTCAAATGTGCATCCAATGAAGCCGAGAATCTCAAGTTTATTTAATTTCACCAAGGATGACACACCTTTTACTTTGTACCCTTTTACTTGTAGAACGTGAAGACCTTCAAAGTTTTCAATACCTTTTAGTGATAATGTTGGTGGGTTTTCAGCCCAGTCCCCTGATGGAAAACAACTGGCTTGTAAGCATAAAACATTGAGCTTCACAATGTGAGAACCACTACCAAAATTTCTATCTTCATAAAAGTTGGCTCTATCATCATCGTCAATGATTGTTAGAGTCTGGAGGTTTTTAAATTTTAATTTGAAGAACTTATTCCATGGGAATTTGCTTGTTTTTAAAAAAATTGTTTTTCCAGTTTCAAGCTTTTGTAATTGATAGTTGGAATGTTTCTGTGATTCTTTGTCAGACCATTCTGGCAAATTATTTTGAAAAACATGAAGCTTCCGAAATGGATCACACATTCTGACGCAATATTCTTCTTCTTCAACCATCAAACTGGATCGAAAGGCTGATACTATTGAATAAGTTTTCTTCCTTGCACTTTCAATGGATTCATAATCATTGAAAAGCCCTTGCCCAATTCCATACCTTGTTAACTCCTCAACTGTAGGAGCATACTCTCTTGGGAAATGGGAACATAACTTAAAGAAAGGCTTCATGTCATTCAGATAATCACAATTAAGCTTGAGGGATTGATCGATTTCTTCCTTTTCCATAGACCTATGAAAAGTTATGAATGGATGGCTTCCCAATTTTACTGATGGAACAGGCAACCAGTACGATTCAAGGTCCAATATTTTGTCTGTTTCCTTGAGATGAACAGTTTTCTGACAGCCAAAGTCTTGGCAAACATGTCGAAGACGGGTGGTGAGAAGAATTTTACAGCCCTTGTGATCTTTACCAAGAGGAATCACAAAAGCTTTTAGATCAGGAACTTCCCATACATCATCAAGGATTATCAATATCTTCTCCACCTTCTTCACTAGTCCACCAATTAATTCATTTGCTATGCTACCATCATTTTCTATCTCCTTAGCATTCAATTTTGGATCCAACGCTTTTGCAATCTCAAATCGAATCGCTCCTAGGTTTGGCCTAAATCCTTCTGATGACCTGCCGGAAACCTTAATGACTGCATCAAACATACCTGATTCTTTAGCTTTTATGCCCATTAGTATGGCCATATCTGTCTTACCCATACACCCCATTCCCACGAGTCCAATCAACTTCACGTCATTGTCTTGAAATGCCTCAATAATCTCGAAAGCAGCTCGCCTCGCAGACTTTAATAAAATGTAACAATTCTTCGACAAAGACGATGATAATGATGATGATTCCTGATCATCTTTCTGTTGGTTTGTGTGGCCAACGGCTCCGGCTACAAGTTCAACATCCAACCTGTCGGCGTCCTCCAGCTTTCTTTGGATATCCATAGTCATCTTATCAAACTTATCACTTAACCCACGTCGATGCTTCCAAATGAGAAACTGTTTGGCATCACTCATTTCAGTTTTCAGAATCTCTGCTTGGAGCAAGAGATTTTTTGTCTCAGCTAGCCATGTAAGTTTTGTTGGGTGAATGTCCTCACTTTTCTTTCCAGTAATCATTTCGACTTTCAACCAAAGTTGTTTCTGTGCCAATGTTAGCCTTTCCAAGGGCCCAAAGATTTTCCAAAAAGAGAACGCATGACAGAGATTATGCTTCTTTGTTAAAGTTCCATCTGTTGCTAGATCCATCTCGCCGCTCTGAAAGCTCAAGACATAAATTAAAAAAAAAAAAACTAAGGACTAGTACAAGTTTGTGCTGATTCAGATGCTTTTTCAACAGATATTTATTCATTTTACTTTATGTTGCATTTGCGATGTACAACTTAAAAAAATGGTCATAAAACCATTTCAGTATTTCTTCCTTCTTATTAAGGATTAATATACTATATTATTATAAAGGGAGCAAAAAGAGAAATTTGTAATTATATAATTTATTAAAGTCTAACCGAATGTCACGCCGAATTTATATCCATGAACGGAAAATTACCATGAGGTTTGTAATATAATGGCTAAAATATCCAACCAATATTCTTCCCAATTTTGACTTAAATTTGAAATTTGAACCAAAATGTTGACGTAAAACCCAATAATTTATGGTTTAACAAAGAAAAACCAACATATTTATTAGTGCAGAATTTGAGCATTTATTACCATATCAAATAACTTTAAATATTTCATATGTTGACCATATGTATTTAAAACATATTAAGCAAGGACTTAAACTTCCATCTATAGCAAACAATTTTATTTAATTACCCCGATTATTGCTTAATGTGTATTAGAAACTAATATCTTTCTTTCTAATTTAGTTCTATATATACTAATATATCTCAACCTCACAAAATCCTGGGCCAAGGTAAGTTACCTCTCTCATTTTCCTTTATATAATTAACTCGGAATCTCCATATGTTCTTTTAAGTTGTGTTTGGGGATTGTTTTATATCATGTGTGAATTTTTTTGTTACGATTCATGTTAGTTGCGTTATTACTTTAAGGGATGATTGTGTTTTTATCATTCATGATTAATAATGTCCTAATTCTTTACTAATATATGGTTATTTCTATGATCTTTTATAGGGTTTTAATATTTACGTTTATGTATAAGATTTTATATTTAATCAACTTCATCAGCTAAGCTTATATTTTCACCAATAATGTAATATTTGATTCTTATATTACCCAACCTCATATTCCCTCTTTCTTTATGTAGGACATGGTTAATTGGTTATGATTTGTGTGGAAATAATCTGTTAAATCTATTACTCCCTCCATCTTAAAACATTTGCACCGTTTTGTTTGCATGCAAACCAAGAAAACACACTGATTCATGTTTTTTTCCCACAGTAGCCTCCATCCTCAATCTTGTCCCACTGCTTTTCGTCCTCTGTCCTCGATTGCCCCTTCATCAATTGTGTCCTTGATTGGCTTCATTACCAATCTCATCCCGTTGCCCCTCGTCCTCCGTCCTTAATCACCTCATCATTGATTGCATCCTCGATTGCCTCCGTCCTCCACCGCTCCTCATCCTTCGTCCTCAATCACTCTCATCGCAACCCAAATCCCCCTCCCTCAAAGAGGCCAGCCCTCCCACTTCCCCTTGTAATCAATCCTCTATTCATACCCTTCCTTTGATATGACGGTATTAAGGATGCTGCCAGAGGCTAGCTAGGGGTTCAGCCACTGGCACATCTGATAGAGGGAAAGAGAGAGAGAGAGAGAGGGATGAGTTGAAATGGAGAAAGTGAATGTGTTTGTGTGTGTGTGTGTGAGTGAGTGAGTGAGGTCTAGGAAGGAGAGAGATATAGGTTAAAATGAGATATAATGATAAATGAAATGTGAAAATATTACTAAAAATTGAAATGATGCAAAGGTTATAGGACAACTTAAAAAGAAAAATGGAACCAAAGATAGGGATGAAGGAAGTATATTAGCATAAAGGAGAAGGAAAGGGAATTTTTTTGTAATTCTACCATTTATTAGAGTCTTAACTGATTGCCATTTCAAATTTGCCTTAGTAAATGGAGAGTTTGATGCTCTTCTTCAGTTGTAAACAGCGTACCGCCATTGCCATCAGATTAATGTTGTTGGACATCTTGTTCTTCAGGAGTCTACATATCTTGCTTTTAAATATTTACAAAGTAGCTTCTAAAGTTTCAAATGTTCACAAATTGGTCTAAGAACCTTCAGAAATGTCCACTGTCCTCAACTTGCAACAAGCCATTGATCTATTCCATATTCTAGTTCTTTTCATTTTTTTTTCCTTTTTCCGTTGCTTCTGTTTTTTAGTCTTCTTATTTTTTAAGGTTTTTTTCTTTTCTTCTTCTTGCTTATTTTTCATTACTGCCTCATCCTTCCCATTCTTTTTTTCTTTATATTTTTATTTTATCAATCATTTATTTCCTTCTATTGTCCTATTATTTTTCTATGTTCCTTTTGCGATTGTTTTTATTTATTTTGTCTTTCCTTTTTTTATTTCCTAAAGGTTGTTAGTTCTTTTGTGTGCTCATTTATTTCTACAAATAACCTTTCAAAATGGAACATTTGATTTATAATAAAAATATAAAATATTGTTTAAATAAAACAAAAAAAATAATTTTAATAATTTGAAAAACTAACAACCTAAAATATTATTTTCCTCCTTTGGGCCAGTTTACCCTTTTTAATCTATTTCTTTATATCTTTTTATTTGCATGATGATTTTCGTCTTCTCACTCTTTTTGGTCTTGCTTTCTTTTATTTTTATTATTTTAAGTTCTTCCCCATTATTTCTTTTCCTAACTCATGCCTTGGCATTTCTTGTCTTTTCTAACTCAAAGAAGACAAAATAATATAAATTTAAATGTTAGATTAGCAGAGAAATTAACTAACATTAAGAACATGAACAAAAGAACGTGGAACTGAATTGAATGAATATGAACAAGACTAAACAAAACATGTTCTTTGATTTTTTTTCATATTTTCTAGTTCATTTATTTATATTTTTTTCCTCGTGTATGTTTTTGTAGAGGATGATAAGACTCCTATTGTATATACAAGACATACTCTTAATTAAAAATATGGTATTTCTTTAAATTTATGATTTTTTACAAATACATTTTTTCTTTTCTGAAACATACAAAAAATTCCAAACGTAAATGAATTTGAACGTAAATGACCAACATAACTTTATAAATAATAATGAACTTTATAAAAGAAGCAATAAGGAATATATATGCAAATAAATATAGGAAAAAAATTAAAATTAACATGGAAATTGGCATGTATATTTTTACTTCTTTGTTATTAAAATGCTTGTCTTGCCGTTCAAAAAGAAAAACTAAAAAGAACATGTTAATTTATTTATTGGTGATTATTCATGTATCAATATTAGATTACACATGCAATCTCGGGCATAGGTATACATAAAATATACTCTTTTCTCTAAGTTATCAATCCTTTTGACCTAAAATTAATTTTAGGACAGAGAATTTAAAATAAATAAATAAATGTTAAAGCATCATCGATTCTGGAACAAGACCATGGAAAGCCTTCATCGAATCAGCGAAAAACTAAAGAAATTGAAGATATAGATGAAAAGCGTACCGTAGTCGCTTTCTTCTTCTTCTTCTTCTTCTTCTTCTTCTTCTTCTTCTTCTTCTTCTTCTTCTTCTTCTTCTTCTTCTTCTTCTTCGTCTTCTTCTTCTTTCAACTTGCAGGTGATATATGAGAGATACGTGGGCAATGCTTGCGTCCTGGCAAGGGCGGCTCTATATATACAGGGAAGCAGGGGGAAATTGTGCCCCACTCACCTTTACGAAAGTTTGTTGCATAGTTCATTAATATTAGGTAAAAATTCTTTTAATTCAACTGAATTAAAAGTATTAACCTTACTCACTAGAAAAGCTTGAAGCCTATGGAATAAAACTGTATATAATATATAGTCCCTACGCCTAGCGTGTAAAAATAAATAAAAAAATTACCAGAACATTACTGAGGAGACACTATGAAAAGTATTCCTAGATAAGTGAGTAAAATATGATATTTTTTATCAGTGCCTAATACATGTTTACCCATTGTCAAAAATTTCTTGTACCGAGCATCCAGCCTAGTTGGCGTAAGGGACACTGGCCGGGTCCGAATCCCCCTCGCCCTTCCCCTCCTCCAATCCCACAAATATCATACAATCTGGTTTGGTTGCCTTCATAGTCCCAAATAAGTCACTATTTTCCCCTTTATAAATGATACTAATACCTCCTTTGAACCTTACACTTATATATCTTACTTTTGAGTACCAAAAAATAATAATAATAATTTCTTGCTCTACCCCTAAATTCCTATATTGGAAATAAAATTTGTGGCTTTTGCCCGCCTAATATTCTGAAGTAAAAATGTTTTCTTTTAATGTAATTTTAAAAAAATGTTAAAACATGCTAAAAATAGTGCACAAAAAATTTTATTAAACCATATATGTGAGCATATGATTAAATATGGAAAATTAACTGGTCCAACTTACTTTTTGAGGAGCCGATCAAACTATGACATACGGAAGTTTGGAGAAGTTTGTAAGAAAATTCATTTTTAGCATTATCTGAATATATCAAAATTTTGGGTAAAGAATAAAAACATTGCGTGTAATAGTATCTATAAAAAAAAAAAAAGAATAATTAATTTTTTTATTTCTAATCATTTATTGTTTCAAATTTGGGGCAAAGAAAGAGAATAATAAATTTCTGTTTTGGTGGGACGGTCGAGACTCCAGACGCCATGTGATTCGGCTTCGATAATGAACCCTGGTCCGACATGTTGCACACCTCTCCCCACATTTAGAATAAAATTACAATTTTGTCTTCACTAATCCTGTTTCTTCCTCCACCACCATCCACTCGTCTCTCTATCTCCCTCACCAGCTCACCAGCCTTCATCGTTGTTACGATAAGTATGAGTAGGGTTTGCTCAGTTTTTTAAAAGAATCGAATCAACATCAAATAGTTATGGATCAAAAAAATCTTCAACTCAATCTAAGAACTAAGAATCGAACAGAACCAAAATCATGAATTTAGATTTTTGGATTCTGGTTCTTCAGTTTTTTTTTTATTTCAAAGATTGGTCAAAATTATTAGCTTTTCGAAGTTGCGACCACACGATAAATGGTGCCGCCAAACTATTCTAGACAATAAATTAGCATGTTTGTTAGGTGGCGGTATAAAATGTCCTCTGCAGAACGGCTATGAGGCCGATGTCTAAACTGATAACTTCGTTGCTCACATCTAATGAAGTGTGAAAGACCAGTGGTCAAATTTTCTAATTCTAAATTTAGGTTCTTGCAGAAATAGAAGAGATCAAAGGAGCTTAAAAAACAAAGAATAAAAGGAAGAGGAGGCAATGGGCGGCAGACAGTAGAGGATGATAATTTGGGGAATGAATTGGGTTGGATATCAAGTTGTAACAATTAATTGTTTGGGGATGAATCTGCAATATAAGGTATAAGTTTGAGACTATTTGCTTAGTTTACCCTATTTATTATGTATACTTTCGGTTCTTAGTTCCATTTCAAGTTGATTTCATATAAAACAAGAACCAACTTAAAAACCAAGAAATTTTTCATGTTAGAACCAACCCATAAATTATCATCAAGTTTTACTCAACCCAACCCAATCCACCCTAAACCATTGTTCTATACTACCTACCCATAGTATCCTCCCTGTATTCACCTCCTCCAACTAGCTATCGAGATTGAAGCATCACACTGGTGCTAACTGAAATCTAAGGGCTTCAACTGAGGAGCACTAATTTGATATAATGATGACGCAGCAGAAAGAGGATGAAAGTACGTTGAAGTCATCTGATCCATGCCCGAACACGTACGGTCCCTCAAAATAGCACAGGATATTAGTAATAATGGTGGGCTCAATCAAAATCGGCGAAGAATAGGTAACTGTCCGGATCGTGCCTCGGAGGTCGGCGAACGACAGACACTGCTCTTACAAAACGACGGAGGAAAGCGGACTTTGATGGCTGGAAGCAGTTGGAGTGGCAATCTGGTGAAATGCACAAAGTATGGGGGTGAGAACAATAACAAGTGGAGCCGCTTAGGAGAATCTGGAAAATAAGTAAAAAAGAAGAGGAAGCTAAATTTAGACTTAGACGAATCCCGCCAAAACCAAGTCGGCTTGGAGTTTTCTTTTGGTGGACGTGGGAGGGTCCAGATGCTATGTGGTGTGCTTTGGCTTTCTTCATGATTGAAGACAATATTTATCGTCATAATGTTATGTCACGTGTTTTTTTTAATATATTTTACACCAAAATTGATAATTGGGTGTGAAAAATCTGTAATGATGGGCAGTGAAATTGTATACATAAACTTCTCGAGAACTTTTATTTTTTTTCAAAGGGTTTTTGTGGGATCCATAATATAACAATTTTTACACATTAACTAGTGAACCAAATTTTCAAATACCAAAAAGGTATTGAACTTCACCGGCCTAAATAAAAAAATCGAATGTTTCTTGCTTTCATGTTTAGACTACAATAAAAAAAAAAAAAAAAGACAAAATGCATACTTTTGGAAAATGACTGAGATACAAAAAGTACTAATTTTGCCTTGCATAAAAAAGTAGTCGCCTCGTCTCAGTGGTGAAAATTAAGAAATATAAAAAAGTTTATGTTATTTTTACGGTTATTCTTTTACGTTTTGCATGAGAACCTAAAAAATATGAAAAATGAATATTGAAATAAGAACTTAAAAAGCAATATGAAAAATTAATTTTCTAAATAATAAAATATTATAAATATTTGAATAATCCGAAATAGTACATAATGACGAATTTGCGCGACATTCGTATTTGTAATTTGTGGCATTTTCAGATTTTCACTTAAATACATAGACAAAAAGTTGCGGCTAGCAAAAAGTTGAGATAATAACAAATTTGCACCAAAACTTGCATTATGTGGTTACCAATTTTTGTTGGAAAAGAAGATGAGACGTGAAAAAGCTAATAAGATAGGTAGGGATGCATGTTTCCTTCTCTATAGATAGAGAAGAAATAATAATCACTAAATCTTAGAGTCATAAATTTGTTCATTAAATTTAAAAAGATATGACCATGTTAAAAGGTAAAATAAAAAAAATGTGATAAAAAATATTAATTGCTATTGAAGGAGAGAACAAAAAGAAAATTGAAAAATACATACACTGAAGAAGATTTTTCTGGTATATGCCAACCTCCTCCAATGAAAATCAATGTATCTTTTTCTGAAGAGTATTAATTTACAAAAAGTTGTATAATCTTTGTTTGAATATTTTTTGATCCAGAATCAACTGAAAAGGACAAAGAATTGTAAAGTTTGTCTGTAGAAAATGGTGTTAGAGTTTGAAAAGAAGTAAGTGATTTGGTGTGTTAATTCATGTTAGTTTACCTTTAATTAAAGCAGTAATTGTGTCTTTTATTACGCACCGTTCATATGTATCTATTCAATATGAGGATAACAATGAAACATGAGTTTCTAGATACAATTGGGGCTGGGTGTAGAACGTCAGTAGTGATACTTTATCTCAATATAGCAATCTCTTATATATTCATGACAATTTCATGTCAAGGAATAACATTTTTGTCTATAACATTTTGTTAGTTTGGAATAATGATTTCTAGATTTGATATAGCGTTTTATATGTATATGTATTATTGTATTTGTTATCCTAGTTTTAATTACTGGTTATGTTTTCTAGAAATGAAGGAAATTGATAATATGGGAGTGACCCAAGGAGATTCTATTGCATGAGCAAATTTCTGAATTTGTTAATCATGTAGAGATAAGTGATTTGAGCCTTTAAATCAGAATATAGCGCCGGTAATATTAGATGGTGGTTCAGCTGGTGGCCAAGTTCAAGGGAAAAAAGGGTCCAACGAAATGAGGAAAATAAAATAAGAGGGAGGAGAAAGGTGGTGAAAATATAAAAGTGAAACAATCAAAAGGCCAAGTGAAGGTAAGGGAAAGAATGAATTGATATGAAGTGAATTGTTATGAAATGTGATGATCTGTTGAAGAGAAATGTGTTATTTAGAACCAAAGAACAACATTTCATTTATGTTATATAGCAATTGCTATATAAGTTAACACAATCTAAGGTTGTATAAATAATCAAATGTGAAATAATTTATGTTAATTCAAAGAAGAACAATTTCTTGTACCGTAAATAACCACTCCAATAAAAATAACAGCAATTTAAAGGGAAGTATTTTTTTTTGTTAGATAAAAAACAATCTTTCAAGACAAAAAACAATATATTTGGAAAAGAAAGCAATCTCCAAATAAGAAATGACAATTTTCATATAACCTATCAGCTAACCGTATTTACATTCCGAGTTGGATGATTTTTCATACCGATAACGTAAAGAAATACCCGGTATGTAAGTTAAGGCTTCCGGTATATAAAACAAGAGAACTAGAATGAAAATAAATGATATGTAAATAAATAAATAGTATTTAAGTTTTGGTATCTGGTATGTAAAACAATGGTACTTGAATGAAAATAACTGGTATGTGACGAAATAACTGATATGTAGTTTAAGTCTACTAGTATGTAAAAATGAGGATATTGGTATATAAATTTTTGGTATGTAGAGAAATCAATGGTATATAATTTAAGTCTACTAGTATGTAAAAATAAGGATATTGGTATATAAATTTTTGGTATGTAGAGAAATCAATGGTATGTAATTTCACAAGTAGTTGGTATATAAAATGAGAACGATGGAATGAAACTAGACACATACCAAGAAACTTTATGTACATTCCGAGTGAAATACTTTTACATACCGTAATACAATTCAAAATAACCGGTATGTAAAGATATAACTGGTACGTAACATGAGGCCCTCGGTATATAAAATGAAGGTACTGGGATGAAAATAACCGGTATGTGAAGAAATAGCTGATATATAATTTAAGGTTGTTAGGATGTAAAAATGAGCATCCTAGGATGCAAATTTTTTGTATGTGAAGAAATAGCTGGTATATAATTTCATAGGTAGCTAATATATAAAATGAAGGACAATGGAATAGAAATAGAGACATACTAAAATAGCCTGTTTACCTTTCGAGTGAGGTACTTTTACATATCGTATTATAATTCATAGTAACCAGTATTTAAAGAAATAACCAATATATAACATGGTGTTCTCGGTATATAAAGCGAGAGACACTGGAATGAAAATAATTGCTATGTAAAAAAATAACTAGTATTTAATTTAAGAATTTTGGTATGCAAAAATTAAGACACTAGCATATAAATTTTTGGTATATGGAAAAATAACTGGTATATAATTTCAAATGTGTCTAGTATGTAAAATGAGAGTAATGGAATAAAAAAAGTACATACCGAGATATCTTATTTACATTCCAATGAGGCATTGTTATATACCCTTGGACAATTCATAATATCAGATCTGTAAAAAAATAGTTGTCATGTTACATAAGGCCTCCAGTATGTAAAAAAATAGTCATCATAATACATGACTGGTGTGAAAGAAAATAGCTTTTATGTAAGGTAAACTTGTTGGTATATAGAAAATTAGGGTAATGGGATGTAAATTTTTTGTATGTAAGGCCTCCGGTATATAGTTATCACATTTACAAACTATACAATTGCTATTATATAACTTGAAATAGCCATAAGAATAATGGCGATTTCATAATATGAATGGACAATTTATTTTCCTAATATACCATTATTATTGAGTTTTTTTTAAACACCTTTCTTGCATATATACTCTAATAATGAACATTTAATCTGGTTAAAACACTTAGATATTCTTACCCCAAACTCCTAACAAAACCTTACACTCGAGATATTACTCCCTTAAAATTCTTACACTCATACCCTTAATCTTACTTAAAAACTTTTACATCAAGATGTTAATGTGCAACATAAACAGAAAAGTTCATAGAGAATAAGGATTTGTCACGCCTTGAATCAGCACACTTAATCTTGTGCTTTACAACCTCTTATAGCTTATAGGTGTAAACCTATAAGAAGTTACTAATCTTTTAAAATTTTTATACCTATACCCTTAATCTTTCACGTTAAATAAAAAATCCCATGTTAAATTTGTTTCTAGTATTTCTGCATATATCTAGTTGCAAGTCATATTACTAATTTTTATATGGATATTGCTATTATAGTTATATAAATTTTTAGTTAGTCATCAATTAATTATTGCCATAGTTTTCTCACATATTTTTCTCAACTAAAATTTTATTGCCTTATAATGACATTATATATACAAAAATGACAACTTTCACTATCAATATGACTTTTTCATATTCAAGAATAATGATATCATTCATTAAATTTAGACTTTATGATGACATTTCCTTGGACAATAAAAGCGTTATCTTCATTGAATAATACATTTTCATAATAAATAATAATAATATCTACTTTTTATTAGAATCTCTAAATCCTAAATTCATAAATTCTTTTACCAACTCTACATGCTTCATTCTTTCTCTTAATATTACTTTTTTTTTCAACATATTAGATTAATTTTCTTTTCTATTTCATACTTTCATCATTTCCTATTCAAACTAAATGATGTAGGTTTGGTCTTCTTGTGTGTGCTAATGATTCTAAATTTCACACTTTGTTCACTTTTACATTCCCTTTATCTTGAATTCACATGTAATCCAAAACTTAAAATTACAATTACATTGTGTTTACATTATGAACTATATGTATTACCTAATATACTTCTCTTAAACTACTCTTATAGTGCCTTATACTTGTTACTCACATATTCGATCACAACATGCTCGAATTCTACCTACTATGAAGCACTACTAATTTGTTATTCTATTGTTCCTATGTATTACCCTTTTCATTATACATTATTACAAGATAATTGATGTTTATATTGTACTTTTATACAAATTAATAACATTGATTTGGTCATTTTCTTATCTCATTTTTCAATATATGATTTACTTTATAATTTCTACACCATTTAAATCTTTCCATCTATGTTTTATTATCATTCCAAATACTCACATATGCAACCAATAGACTCAAGTAGTGCAACATTTTTTTCTTATATTTTTATGTCTTTTTTTTACTTAAAAATTTATATATGTACATATTTTTTTAATAAAAAAACATAATTTTTATTATTTATTCATATTGCTACTTTCCTTGCAATTTATTATATCATTTGCTAAATTTTTAATATTTTTTTACTTATTATTTAATTTTTAAAGTGTTTTATATATATGTTACCTATTTAACAGGTTACAATGAGACATGTGGCACCATTATAATACTTCTCCATGAATACATCACTTTCTTGCTTCTTTACCATAGAATTGTCTTAAGATAAGATAAATAAACTTTTTTTCATCTATTACCCGTTCAAATAAGGGCCCTTTACATTGTGGTAGTCTAAAATGATCGTAAGTTACGGTAGTCTTCTTCTGAGCTGGTACTTACTATAGCCTTTGAGGCATCAGTTGGTACCTCAGTTGGTACCTCAGAAGGGCTTCACAGGTACTAGTTGATACCTATGAGGAGTCTCAGAGGTATTTGTTGGTACCTAGTAAAGCCATTGAAACACCAGTTAGTACCTCTAAGGGGCCTCACAAATACCATGTGGTGCATAGTAAGGCCCTTGAGGTACTAGTTGATATCTATGAGAGGCCTCAGATGTACCAATTGGTACCTCTAAAGGGCCTTGAGGTACCAGTTGGTACCTATGAGGGGCCTCAGAGGTATGAACTAGTACCTAGTAAAACCATTAAGGTACCAGTTAATACCTCTGAGGTAAAACAAACAAAAATATATTAAATTTAATATCTATATATGGGTGGTTCGATAAGATTCATGGTTTAGAAATATAATTAAAATATACATAAAATCAAGTTGTAAATTTTAAAGAGTCCTCATCCAAGTGGTTCAATTAGAATCCATGGTTTGGAAATTAATCAAAATAATTAAAAACAATCAAAAAAAAATTAAAATCAAACTAAGGTGCCAATTTTGGGCGCTAGAATAAAGTTATTTTAGAGTAACCGTACTGCCGAACCCCTCGAACTCTCGTAGACCATTTTAAGGTGTCCAATCGACCTAGGTTAGGTATAAACCGATTTGTGGCAACTCCCAAAAACACATTGTTATAGCTTGGCAACTCCACTAGGGATATCTCGTGAGTTAAGTCTAAAAGTTTGATTTGTTTGTTTTGCTTTGCTTATCTTTGTGTGGACCCATGTACTGTACTTGCTTGTTGTAGGCATGCAATATGCATTCATGACATGAAGCTCTACACCCGAGCTTCCTCAACTCAACCACATTCTTTCAAAGCAGAATTGGTGTTGTTGTCCTTGTGAGACCATGGTCTTTAAGCCTTCATTAGTTTTAAGTATCAAAGTAGTGTATTTGCCTCTTGAGACGGTGCTCTCCGCATGGGCTCACGACACGCTATGACCCAAATTAATCCTCTCCTTACATAAAACCCTATGGGTAAAGAATTAGGCTATCATTATATCAATTGATTTAGCGATGGGATTTGGGAACTACTCTAAGCCTCTCATTAAACCACCTTATGCATATAGAATACTCCACTTAACCATAAAACCGGCCATAGAACCCTTACCATTTATCAACGCCATAGGCATAAGTATGTTATTATACCATTTTATCACCTTGTTCATACATTTTTGCTCCAATTACTTCAATAATTTGCTTCATTTGCATTTATATTTGTTTCATGGTTCTGACTCTTTTTTTTTATAGCCCATATGTTTTTCACTAACATTCACTTTTCTTTTGCTGTCCTCTTGTTTTTTCATGCATCAAAATCACGCATCAAACTATACTAACTCTTGTCTTTCTTATTTCAACAAGAAGTCTTGAAGCTTCACAATAGTGGACAATCAAACTCACTCATTGCATGCACGCATTACATCAATCATGTGGATATAGAATGTACTAAAAAGAATTTTTTTCTTTTAAATAAAAAGGTAAAAAATTGGTACTTAACATTAATATCCAACTCGGCTTCAAACAAAACTAATGGCAAAGCAAATGGAATGATGTCTCAAGAAGCTTGTGTCAAAGATAGAGAGCATGGCGGAACAAATGAAACAATTAATGGAATTGATCAAGGGGAAGGCAGTACAAACCCCATCAGAGACTCACAAGATCCGATCTACCATCCCGGATTCACTCAACAACAGGTCTCAGTTCAAGAGAAGCTCTTTCAAGACTCAGACCCATCTGATGACATTCATTTAAGGCACAATCCAGTTTTTGAATAAAAAAAAAAGCCACTACTTAGAGAAGAAGAGGATGCTCAGAAACTCGAGATCATAGAAAAGAGACTTCGGGCCATTAAAGGTGGCACTTTATTTGGATCCCTGTCAGTTGATGATCTTTCCCTGGTGCCAGATGTTATGATTCCCTCAGACTTCAAGAAACCAGAGTTTGTGAAATATGATAGGACAAGTTGCCCGTCATTCATATAACACTTTTCCTAAGAAAACTACAACCGCTCACCAAGGATGAAAAGGTATGGGTGGCTTTTTTTCAAGAGAGTTTGACAAAGTCTGCATTACAATGGTACCTTAGCCAAAACCCAAAGAACATTAGGACATGAAATGATCTTGCTCGAGCTTTCATTAGTAATTATAAGCATGTCATGGATTTGGCTCCTGATCATCAACATCTTCAGAATGTGAAGAAGAGGAAACAAGAAACCTTTAAGGAGTACGCACAAAGGTAGAGAGATTTAGCCGTACAAGTTTAACTACCTATGATAGAAAGAGAACTAATCACCCTGTTTATCCAAACATTGAAGGGAACATTTTATGAAAAGCTAGTTGGGAACACTCCGAGTAGCTTTTCAAATATGGTATTATCTAAAGAAATGATCGAATTTGGAATCAAAATAGGAAAACTGGTCAATTCTTCGACTGGGGGATCTTGCAATGAAAGAAGCGGAGCTATCAAAAACATAATCTCTAAGTCCTATGGTCCAACAACACTCACATTACAGGCGAAAAGATGTCCTATTGAGGTGGTAGTTTTCAGGGCTCATTCATTAATACCACATACCACTCACGGGAAGAAAGCTACTCAAGTTGATTCAATTTCCACAAGCTACACTGAGCTACTCTCAAAGCTCATAGAGTCAAACCTGCTGTCACTCATACCAATGACAGCAAAGATCAAGCGGCCTTTTCTTCCAAGTTGGTATAACCCAAATGCCAAATATGATTACCATATAGGCTCAATTGGGCATTCAACTAAAAATTATGTGGCACTAAAACTCAAGGTTCAACAGTTGATCGATTTCAAATTGCTAGATCCTGATGTGATTGGTAATTGAAAGTGAAGATTTTGAGCTGGAATTATATTGATTTTGGAATGGCTCCAAGTAAGATCCAACCTGGCAGTTCGCACACACTTTTGAATGACAGAGAATCCTTTGAGCAAACTTGTATATTTGAGAGCTTGCCAAAGTAATTTGATAGTAAAAATCTCTTAGATTTAATCCAGAATCTAGAGTGTAGTTTTTGTTAAATGGACCCCTGTTATTCTTTTCTTTTTCAATAAGGAGATATAACATGTGCATTTCACCATCTTTTAATGAAAATCCACATTTTACTATCATTTCACCATTATACATCCATTTTACCCTTCTTGCCATCACACTTTATTTCATAAACAAATACAAATATGAAAATGCTACTTGTGGGTGGAAATGAAAGCTAAGAGAAATTTGATAGTGGCAATCTTGAAAATGCTGCCAAATTTAGAAAGAAGAATATTAAATGTTGCACGTCAATTCTCATCATACAAAAGCAAAAGGAAGTTCGCAGTGGTTATCAGCATCATCACAGGAAGTACTTGGCTAACTTCTGGAAAAGGTAGCCTTCATATTAAACGGCTTCGGTGGCATCCCAATTCTCATGAATGCTCAACACAAGAAAATGTTCTCAGTTCTCCACAACATAAATTCCAAAACAGACAAAAGTTCATCCCTCACATTAAAAGGTAATAAGGGAAATTCAAAAGAAAGAAAAGATTGAGAGCAAGCATGATCAAGTAAGGCCCATTAAGTCATCTCACTTGAAGAAGGCTATCAAGCATGTCACGATCATAGCTCACAAAAGAAAAAGATGAAAGAAAATAAAGGCTCACTAGGTTGTTAATCTCTAACACAACCTTGACAAAAGTTAGAGCAAAAAAAGGAAAAAAATGAAAAGAAAAAGAAAAAGAAAAGTGAGCTATGGATTCTAGATTAAAAACCTACAAAGGCGATTTAGAAGATAAAAGGAACCTTTAAAGCAAGCGTACATACAAATTACAAAAGTTGGGGGACAACATATGAGGTCTAAGTTTCTGGAAAAGATGGTAAGTTTGAAGTCGTCGTTATTGAGTTTTTCAAGGCAATCAGATTTGCTCACGAGTGGCATTAAAAAACCCTTCTTTCACAGCACTCAAACTTAAGTTTCCTTAGCCTAACATTTGCCTCTCAACACCATCTTTATTCATTTAGAAGGCCATCACTCTAAAACCTATTTCTACCTTCTTACCTTGTACATTTTATGTCTTTAAGTTGGAAAGGGGAAGAATAATAGGACATTTTAATCAAATACAAAGACCGTAAGTTATTTTTTCAAACTCTGCAAATTGATGAAAGTTTTTCTTTAAGGCCAAACCATTATTCATCAATGTGTGTGGATGTAAAAGTGAAGAGTTAGCTTGAAACTTTCTTTAAGAATGTGTAGTTCTTGTAAGAGAAATTCACAATCAAGTGTCATTATGAAGGTCTAGAAATCCATAACTTTCCTTAACCTAAGATTTGCCTCTCGATATCATTCTCACTTAGTTAAAAGGCTATCATTATGAAACCTGTTTCTACCCTTTTGCCTTGTACATTTTATGTCTTCGAGTTAGAAAAGGGAAGAATAGCAGGACATTTTAATCAAAAACAAAGACCGTAAGTTATTTTGCCAAACTCTGCAAATCAACAAAATTTTTTCTTTAAGGCCAAACTATTAGTCATCAATGTGTGTGGACTTAAAAGTGAGGAGATAGCTTGAGACTTTCTTTAAGAAGATGTGGTTCTTGCAAAAGAAATTCATGATCAAGTGCCATCACAAAGGGCTAGAAATGCATGATCTTTATGAATCAAAGGGAGATGATACCTTCATCCACATAGACACCATATTTAGGGGGGCAAAGTAATCTCTATGGAGTATAAGGAGAGGTTACCAGCAAATAAGTTCAATAGACAAGGGGGCAAGTTTTATGGATCAGAAATTGAGTCCAAGGAAGATCAATCAATCATATGATAACATGGGGATGAGCAAACGCCAGCACGGCCACAAGAAAATGAAAGGAGCAAAAGAGACACACACTTCTGAGGGAACAATTCCAAGAAAGTAAGTTCACAAGAGCAAAATAAGTGAAGTTAAGACGGAAGATACTCCCTTTTCATGCATCATAAATTTTATAAAGTCTATGCATTTCATCTATTAAGGTTCTCGACAGCCATAGATTTCGTAAAATCTGTGCATTTCACCTATTGAGGTTCCCACTTTTTGAGTCATTCATGACCATCAGGCATATTCTTTTCAAAAAAATTTTAAAGATAGGTTTCTTGAAGGCAGGTTTGAAGAATGTCTGTCACAATCAAGTGTCATTATGAAGGTCTAGAAATCCATAACCGTTATAAATCAAAAGGAGATGATACCTTCATCCACATAGACACCATATTCAAATGGGGCAAAGTAGTCTCTACGGAGTGCAAGGAGAGCACTACCAGCAAAGAAGCTCAATAGATACAGAGGCAAGTTTTATGGATCAGAACTTGAGTTCAGGGAAAAACAATCATTCATACGATAACATGGGGGTAAGTAAGCATCAACATGGCTACAGGGGAAAGGAATGGAACAAAGAAACAATAAAAGTTGAGCCCTCAGGTGGTATGAAATCCATGGTAATGTAAGGAGGAGTTCTAAATAACTCAAGGAAAAGAATTACAAGAGCAAAATAATTGAAGTTAGGATGAAAGATACACCCTTCTTATGCATCATGGATTTCTTAAAATCTGCGCATTTCATTTATTGAGGTTCCCACTTATCATGGTTTTCATAAAATTTATGCGTTTTCCTTATTGAGGATTTCTCTTTTTGAGTTATTCATCATGAGCAACATGACCATCATGCATATTCTTTTCAAAACAATTTTGAAGATAGATCTTATGAAGGCAAGTTTGAGGAATATCCACAAGAATCTCTAAGAAAAATAACTCTTACGAGGCATGGTTTAAAGACCAAAGAATAGAAGCATGGACATTCAACAAGGAGTTTTCAAAGATTGAGATTAAGGTAAGTTCTTTACTCCCAAAGAAATTGTAGCTTATTTTCATACTTGGGGGGCAAATTTGAGAAGTGGGCATCCAAGAGTTGTCATACGATTTTTCAAAATGATTTTCATCTTGTTTGGACGGTTGTTCTTGAAGCTCATTTCAAGACATTTTCAAGATATTTTTAAGGTATCTCAAGATACTTTCAACTCTTAAGGTTTCTCGTTGGGCCAGTTTCTCATTTTCAAGATTCACTCATTTCGTGAAATCTTCAATTTTTTGAAATTCACTCATTTTGTGAAATTTCTCATTCTCGACATTCACTCATTTTGTGGAATCTTCAGTTTTTTAAAATTCACTCATTTCGTGCAATTTCTTACTTTCAAGATTCACTCATTTCATGAAATTTTTGACTTTTTGAAATTCACTCATTTTGGAAAATTTCTTACCTTCAAGATTCACTCATTTCGTGGAATCTTCAGCTTTTTTAAATTCACTCATTTTATAGAATTTCAAATTTTTTACACTCACCCATTTTGAAAATTCACACTTTTGATGAAACTATTATAAGTCTGATTGCTTTCTTAAAATTTTTTGCTTAAGATAACAAGGAGGGTTGCCATATCTCAATACCAAAGCTAAACCGAGGTTTTAAAGAGAAGACAATTCTCTTTCTCGTAACTTGAGTTAAACTAAGGTTTTACATGAGAAAGGTTTCTCTACCTCATCACATCCGAAGAAAGGCTAAAACCAGGTTTTAAATGAGAAAGGTTTCTCTACTTTGTCACTTTCAAAGAAAAGGTAAAGCTGAGGTTTTAAATAAAAAAGGTTTCTCTACCTTGTCATTTTTAAGAAAAGCTAAATTCGAGGTTTCAAATAGAAGACAATTCCCTTCCTCGTAACTTGGGTTAAACCGAGGTTATAAACGAGAAAAGTTTCTTTATATCATCACATCTAAAGGAAAGCTAAACCAAGGTCCTAAAGAAAAGGTAATTCTCTTCCTCGTAACTTAGGAAAAACAGAATTGGTAAAAAGTCAGAGTGCTCTACTTTAAAGAAATATTGAGGTGGTGAAAAGTCAGGCTGCTCTACCTCAAAGAAATATCGAGGTGGTAAAGAGTTATGGTGCTCTACCTCAAAGAAATTTAGAGGTGGTAAAGAGACAAAATTATCTGCTTGAAGCATTTTTAGATGTGGTAAAGAGTCAGGGTGCTCTACCTTAAATAAATTTTGAGATGGTAAAGAAACAGGGTTCCCTACCTCAAATGTTATCAGAGGTGGTAAAGAGTCAGAGTGCTCTACCTCAAAGGAATTTATAGGTGCTAAAGAGACATAGCGCTCTACCTCAAAAGAATTTAGAGGTGGTAAAAAAACAAGGTTCTCTATCTCAAATGTCATCAGATGTGATAAAGAGCCAGAGTGCTTTACCTCAAAGAAATTTAGAGGTTGTAAAGAGACAATGTTCCCTACCTCCAAGGCAATAAGAGATGGCAAAGAGAAGGTTCTGTACCTCTTAAATCACGGTAAGAGAGAGTTCTCTACCAAAGGTAAAGTAAATGAGAGAAGAGCTTTTCTCTTCTATGGAAAGGTTTTTATGGACAAAAGGGTGAGGAAGGTTCTTTAACCCCTCAAGAAAAGAGGAAAGAGTTTTCCTCTTAGGTTTAGAAGCAATAGGAAAGTTCTTATTGCAAAAGGCTAGGAAAGTTCCTAGACTTGGTAAACGGTGAGGAAAAAGTTTTCTCCTTAGATTCTTACACGATAGAAAGGTTCTTATCGTAGAGGTACTAAGGAAGATTTCTTAACCTCACAAAGAAGAAAAATGTTTTTCTTCTTAAGATTTTTGACAATGGGAAGGTTCATATTGCAAAGAGGCAAGAAGAGTTCTTTAGCCTAGTGAGAAAGAAGGAAAATATTTTTCTTCTTAGATTCTTAAATGATAAGAAAGTTCTTATTGTAGAGGTAACAAGGAAGGTTTCATATCCTCAAATGGAAGGAGGGAAAGGTTTTTTTCCTCAAGTTTTTGGCAGTGAAAGCGTTCTCATTCTCCAAAAGGAAGGCCAGACAAAATTTGGTAATGGCTTTGTATTCATCATATTCTATGAAACATGTAAATGGGGGCAACTGTTGACACCCAATTTTGTCCGGGCACTGACTTTTGTTTAAGTTTTAGGTTAGAAAAATTATTTTAGGGGATATTTTCATTTTTAGGGGCTATTTGGTCATTTGTTAGGAGTTTAGGTTAATTTTGTCATTTTAGGGTTTCACATAGTTAGTTGGTCTAGCCACATTTAGGTTACATTGTTATTCTGGTCTACAAATCTTTAGGAATTTATAGTGGTTATCTAGGGTAGAAATAGGAATTAATTTATAAATTCCTAAGGTTTTTGTAGGGTCAATTTATGTAAAAGGGAAAATTTTGGGTGGAAACCGAAGGTTTTTAGAAAGTTCATGGCAAAATTGGAACGTTTGAGGCAAATCTGCCAATTCCCAAAAGAATTAGGCAAAATCTGTCAAAATTAAAAAGTTTGAGGCAAATCTATCAAAGTTGTGAAATTTTAGGCTAATTTGGTAAATCCTAGAAGTTTTGGGCTTAATTGACAGATTAGAAAAGTATTGGGTGAAATTGAGAATTCACGTAGAGTTTGGGGTTGAATAGCAACTTAAGAGTTTTTCTGGACTTGAACTAGTATTTTTTATCAAAACTCTTTCAAATTGAATTTGGAGCGGTTTTAAACTTGAAAAACCTAGTTAATCTCACCAAAGACTCCCTAGTATAAATATGGGTCACTATTGACACGAAAAGAGGAAGAAAATTCAAAACCCTAAGCTCTTAGAAAAAAAAAAAAAGGGAAAATGCCTATTTGTAGCCTCTACCTCTCTTCCCTCACCTGAAAAAAAACCTTAAGCTCTACCCCATTGCACTGCCACCTCTGCCCAATCTCCCTAGTGACGCCCGATGCTTTGACTTCCTCCCTCGACGCTTTGTCTTCTTTCCTCTATTCGTCCTCCACCGTCGCCAAAAGTTGTGGGCTTAATTAAAAATTCACATAAAGTTTAGGGCTGAACAGCAACTCAAGAACTTTTCTGGACTTGAACCATTATTTTTTTACTAAAACTCTTTCAAATTGAATTTGGAGCAATTTTAAACTTGAAAAACCTAGTTAATCTCACCAAAGACTCCCTAATATAAATATGGGCCACTATTAGCACAAAAAGAAGAAGAAAATTCGAAACCTTAAGCTCTTAGAAAAAAAAAAAAAAAGGGAAAATGGCTATCTGTAGCCCCTGCCTCTCTTCCCTCACTCGAAAAAATCCTTAAGCTCTACCCCATTACGCCACCACCCCTGCCCAATTTCCCTGGTGATGCCCGATGCTTTGACTACCACCCTCGACGCTTCGTCTTCCTTCCTCTATTCGTCCTCCACTGTCGCCAAAATTTTTGGGCTTAATTGAGAATTCACGTGGAGTTTGGGGCTGAACAGCAACTCAAGAGTTTTCCTAGACTTGAACTAGTATTTTTTACCAAAACTCTTTCAAATTGAATTTGGAGCAGTTTTAAACTTGAAAAACCTAGTTAATCTCACCAAAGACTCCCTAATATAAATATGGGTCATTATTAACATGAAAAAAAAAAAGAAAATTTGAAACCCTAAGCTCTTAGAAAAAAAAAAAAGGAAAATGGCTCTCTATAGTCCCTGCTTCTCTTCCCTCACTCGATAAAAAATCTTAAGCTCTACCCTGTTGCGCCACCACCCCTACCCAATTTCCATGGTGACGCCCAATGCTTTGACTTCCTCCCTCGACGCTTTGTCTTCCTTCCTCTGTTCGTCCTCCACTATCGCCAAAAGGCCTGACGTCATCCCAGCCTCCATCGCTGTTGCTCCGGCTAGTGGCGGAGCCAATATAAGGCCTAGGTGGTGCCCGACCCTCCCAACATTTTTGTAAATTATATATATATATATATAATGACAAAAAAATTGTATTATCTCTTTTGTGGAAACCCAATTTTTTAATTATAAAGCATAACAATAATTTTTAAAAAATATATATGTAAAATGGTAATAATTTTCTCCATCTCACTAAAATTATACATAAATGCATGAGGTTGATTTGTGTGAGAAATGTAGGAAAACACCAACATCAAAAATTAATTTTATTCTATTAATAAAAAATAATTAGTTATATTCTAAAAAGCTAAAAATGTAAAAGTACAATTTTTCCACTTCTTTTGCAAATTTTTGTATTAACTAAGGCATGTTTTGTGAGAAACAGATGAAGTGCTTTAGCAAACAGATGACGAAACTTTTTCTTCTTCGTGTTGTTTTGGATCCTAGAAATTCTTATAAGTCCTTTAATGTTGTGAACATATGTAGATTAGCCGACAAGTTTTATCCTTTAGATTTCACTAAACAATAAAAGCTTCATTTAAAGTATCAGCAGCAACATTATGAAATTGATGTGCTCCACTATCCACAATTGAAAAAATGTATCTATAATTACTGAATTGTGTAGAGGACTAAATGAAACGCGAAAGTTATAAATTTATCCTTTGATGGACAAATTGATTCGTCTTATATTGACTCTTTTTGTTTCAACTACAACGACAAAATGAGCATTTTTAGCAATGAAAATTGTGAAAATAAGACTTCATAATAGTATGAGTAATAATTTTCTCAAGAATTACTTGATTGTTTATATTGAAAGAGAAATTGTTGAGATTTTTTCAATAGACAAAAAAAATAGATAATTTTTATGCATTAAAAAAAAGGTGTGCCTACTTCAAGAGACACAAGGTATTATCTTTTTATTTACTATGTGATATTAATTGAACATATGTACATGTATAATAATAAAACTAATTTTTTATTGACAAGGAAGTACGTGATTTAATATGAATTTAAAGTTTATAATTACCAATTCATTATATAGATGAAAACTGAGATTTCATAAATTTTATTTACTATTTTAGAAATGTATAACTTATAAACATAGCATTTTAATATATTTTTTATTTTTTATAACTCTTAATTTTTTAACATTTTTCTGAATGAAGTCCGCCCAATTTAAAATCCTGGCTCCGCCCATGGCTCCCGCTGTCGCCACTTACCCATGTTCACCTCCCCTGCGCCGTCTGACCCCCCGGCCTAGCCTCGCCGTACCCACTGCCACCAGCGAGGCAAACCGATGAGGAGGGGGCAGCGCATCGCGATTCCCTCTCCGTTTTCGCCACCGTCCTACGACGTTCCTTGCCGTCAGCCCACCGGTGGTCGCCAGCCAACGCCCGTCCAATTCCAGGCCGCCGTCATCGCCGGTGAACAGAGAATTGGAGACGAACCCTGCTTCCAAATCCACGAACCCGACCCGTTCCTGCGTCTGACCCAGTCAACTTTCTTCTCTTTTGGTATAATTTTCATTTTAGCCCCATTATCCTTTTACTTCGCTCATCCAAGTCACTAACTTCCTTTCATTTTGCAGAAACGACACTGACATCATTGTTTTTATTTATCTCTTGCTCTATTTACTTATTTTGTTTATTAAAATCATGAATTAATTTGGTCATTAATATTAGGTGAAGATTGTAGGTTTAGGGTAGTTAAATGTTTTTATATAACTAATATAATTTCAAATTTGATTTAATTCACATAATGCATTTCAAAAATCAATTTTAGAAAAGTTCAATTTCATATGGGTTTACTAAAACCCTAGGATGAACTTAGGATAATAAGAATAATAAATTTTAAAAACCCACATCTGGATGATCTGATAGGATTTATGGTTTGGACTAATGATTGATTAAACATCTTCATAAGGTAAAACAAACGAAAATATATTAAATTTAATATCTATATATGGGTGGTCTGATAGGATTCATGATTTGAAAATATAATTAAATATATATAAAATCAAGTAGTAAATTTTAAAGAGTCCTCATCCGAGTGGTTTGATTAGAATCCATGGTTTGGAAATTAATTAAAAGTAAGCAAAAAAAAATTAAAATCAAACTAATGTGCCAATTTTGGGTGCCAGAATAAAGTTATTTTTGTGTAACTGTACTCCCGAACCTATTGAACTCTCGTAAACTATTTTAAGTTATTCAATCGACCTATATATAAACTGATTGGTGGCGACTCCCAACAACACGCTGCTACACACCTTTGGGCTCAGTTCGGCTGTAGTTTTTCGGAACTCATTAATGTGTTTATTGGGAGCGAAAAAAGTCCTATGTGCGTGTGGTCATTTTATACCTATAAACTTTGCCATATTTACGGCCTGGCCTCGCTGAACAAACGACTTGATAGTTTTGTTTTCTTTCCCTTGTCAAAGATACAATAGTTCTTACTTTACTCATCCAACAGCCTTGGTTCCTTCTTTTGCAGAGCTCTCCCCCACTCATTTCTTCACTTTTCCAGCATAGAGTCCTGTATCTCTTCATAGGTGCCCATTAGCGATGCGATTCTTGGTTCAATTAGAGGATTGCCGCCATGTCTATTACTTGTTTCGTTCAGTCAATCTGCAGATCTTCCTCGCCTTCCCATGACATTCTACAAGCATAATTGCAATGTCGTCGCTGCAAACATTAAAATTGGCCTAGAACCACTTGATCAACGGTGAACGTGTCAAGTCAGATGGCTCATCTCATATGTTTTCTCCTTGGAAGGCGTTTTCTACACTTTCTCCCTATCCGATTCTTAAACCAGATTAACCACCAGATGGAAAAAGTAGCAGGCGGCGGAAAGGGGAACTCAATCGAAGGTCAATGATATGTGATTTCAATGCCGGACAACTAAAAGTTGTTTTTTAGCCACTGTTGATCCTTGGCTAGTATTTTTGGTACCGTGCGATTCCAATTGTATATGTGCTGGAATCACATTCTCAATTGGTTTTGTACTCCAGACCTGAATTGATTCTTCATGATGGTCGAATTCTGATCAAGTTAATCAGATTTGCCATTTTACATTGATTTTAAGGTTTAAGGCACTTTTTTTATTGAGTATGAATTTGTGTCTGCCATTGAAAGAGTTGCAGAGTTCTTACGTTCTTCAGTACGTGATCGCAAAATGAAAGTAGGTTCGGCATGTAAATTAAGGCGACTTGAAGGCCAAATAAAATTTGAAAAGCCTGACCCCACACAAAGTCAGATGCCCTTGAGGAGAAAACGTATTAATAGAACTGAATTAACTCCAGCCAAATTGCGTGCTAGTTTCCTGTTGAAGTTATATATATTAAAACTAATGTCACATGTCAAAAGAATAAAAGAAGCCTGTTGGAGCAACTGTAATAGCCACTACCCCTAGCATTTCTCAATAAAATTTGGCGTGGCCTAATACTTTGAAGTGAAAATACATTCTTTTAATGTAATTTTTAAAAAATATTAAAACATACTAAAAATAGTGCACAAAAAATTTATTAAACCATATATGTGAGCATATAATTAAATATGAAAAATTCACTAGTCTAACTTACTTTTTAAGAAGCTGATCAAATTATGACATACAGAAGTTATTTGTAGAATTTTGTAAGAAATTTTATTTTTAGATTTATCTGAATATATCAAAATTTTGGGTAAAGAACAAAATCATTGCTTGTAATAATAATCTATAAAAAAAATTAATTTTTTTTTATCTCTAATCATTTACTGTTTCAATGTGGACCTGGAAAGAGAATGATGAACTTTTCATTGCCTATATTAAATAATTTTGCTTAATGTTTGATAACTAAGTCAATCATATTTGAGCCATAATTTTGCGAAAAAAAATTAAGAATTGAAGCGAATGGGTTTTGATGTCTGTCTTCAACTATGAAATTGATCTTTTAAATAGATTTTAAAAATACAAGTAATTTGGAACGTTAAAATTTAAAAATCTTATATTTGGTTTGATTTGAAATAACTCTCCAAAATCCTCACAGTTCAAAAACTCTATATATATTTCATAATTTTGTAGAAGTTACTCTCCTAGTTCTATGTTTGGTTAAGTAAGAAACCACAAGATATTTGTGTCTTTAGAAATTTACAAAATAGAAACCATAAGATATTTGTGTTTTTAGAAATTTATGAAATAGTGGTCCTAAAGTTTTAAATGTTTACAGATTGTTCCTTGAACTTCAGAAAGCGTCCAAAATATGCACTGCCCTCTATTTTGCGGTCAGTCACTGATCTATTCAAGATTTCAAGTCTTTTCTTTTTGAAGGATTTTTTTTTTTCATATTTTTCTTTGTTGCCTCATCTTTCCCACTCTTCTTTCTTTTATTTTTTTTTCTCTTGCCAATCATTTTTATCTTTCAATTTTTCTATTATTTTTCTACATTTTTTTACAAATTTTTTCTCTTATTTCATTTTCCCTTTTCACTGTTTTTTGGAAAATACCACGGCAGGTGTACTATTTCATTTCACCAAAATTTATCCAGAGGCATTTACACGCACACTTTTCCTTTTCATTTTCTAAAGGTTATTATTTATTTTTTTACTTTCTTTTTTCTGCAGATAACCTATCACAAGGGAACATTGGAACATTAGGCTTATAATAATAAAACAGAAAATATTATTTAAATAAAACAACACAAAAAATATTTTTAAAATTTTAAAAAATTAAGAAACTAAAATAGTATTTATCATTCTTCTTTAATTTACTCTGTCTTCTCACTCTTTTTTGTCTTGCATTCTTCTATTTTTATTATTTTAAGTCCTTCGTCATTTTTTCTTTTCCTAACTCATGCCTTGGCATTTCTTTTCTTTTCTAACTCAAAGAATAAAACGTATTAAGGGAACACTGTAAAACGTATTCCTGGATAAGTACAGTAAAATATGATATTTTTTTATCACTGTCTAATGTATCTTTACCCATTGTCAAAAATTTCTTGCTCTACGTGCTTTGGCTTCAATAATGAACCCTGGTCCCACATAATGCCCACCTCACCGTACACTTACAGTAAATTACAATTTTGCCGTCACTCATCCTGTCTCCTCGCTCACCACACTTTCCTCATTTGCCCACTCCCCACCGCCTAACCAGCCTCTCCGTCGTATCCTCCCTGTATCCACCTCCGCTGACCAGCTATCGAGAGTGAAGCATCATGCCAGTGCTAATTGAAATCGGCTTCAACTGAGGAGCACTAATCTGATATAATGGTGAAGCAGCAGAAAGAGGATGGGAAGTACGTTGAAGTCATCTGATCCATGCCCGAACATATCAGAATCGGCGAAGAATAGGTAACTTTTCGGATCGTAACTCGGAGGTCGGCGAACAAAAGACACTGCTCATACAAGCATTGACAAACGACGGAGGGAGGCGGACTATGATTGCCAGATCCAGACCGGGCTGAGGGTGCCGACAGGAGGCGGACGTCAAGAGAGTGTAGTGACGGGAAGCAGCTAAAGACGCACGGCGGAAGGAGGAGGAGGGCGCTGCTTTCTGAGAGAGAGAGTGGGGTTCTGAAAAGAGACGAGAAACGGACAAAGAAGGCAGGGTGCTGTTGGAGTGGCAATTTGGTGAAATGCACGAAGTATGGGGGTGAGAACAATAACAAGTGGAGCCGCTTAGAAGATTTTGCAAAATAGGGAAAGAAGAAGAAGACGCTTGATTTAGACGAATCCGGCCAAAACGAAGTCGGCTCGGACTTTTCTTTGGGTGCGCGTGGGAGGTTCGAGATGTTATGTGATTTGCTCTGGCTTTCTTCATGATTGAAGACAATATTTATTGTCAAGACTAACTTTACCGTCTTCGTTCTTATCTTCTCCCATTCACGTTTGTCATATGTTATGTCACGTGTTTTTGTATCTTGCACCAATTGATAATTGGCTTTGAAAAATCTGTACTGATGTGCAGTAAAATTGTATACATAAACTTCTCGAGAACTTTTATTTTTTCTCAAAGGGCTTTTGTGGAATCCATAATATAACAATTTTTACACATTAACTAGTGAACCAAATTTTCAAATACAAAAAAAAGTATTAAACTTCACCAGCCTTAATAAACAAGATCGAACGTTTCTTGCTTTCACGTTTAGATTACAATAAAAAAGGACAAAATGCATACTTTAGTAAAAAGAATGAAAATACAAAAAGTACTAATTTTCGCTAGGATAAAAAAGAAATGAGAATACAAAAGTACTAATTTTGGCTCGGATAAAAAAGTAGTCACCTCGTCTCATTGGTGAAAATTAAGAAATATAAAAAAAAAAAGTTTGTGTTAATTTGACGGTTGTTCTTTTACGTTTTGCATGCGATCCTAAAAAATATGAAAAATGAATACTGAAATAAGAACTTAAAAAAGTAGTAGGATAAATTAATTTACTAAATAATAAAATATTATAAATATTTGAATAATCCGAAATAGTACATACTGAGGAATTTGCGAGACATTCGCATTTGTAATTTGTGGCATTTTCAAATTTTCACTTAAATACATAGACAAAAAGGTGCGGCTAGCAAAAAGTTGAGATAATTACAAATTTGCACCAAAACTTACATTATGTGGTTACCAATTTTTGTTGAAAAGAAGATGAGACGTGAAAAACTAATAAAGATAAGATAAGAAGATGAAGATATTGACGAAAGTGGATAGCCCTCATCGTTCACTAAGGGACAGCCCAAACTGAATGATTTTCTCAGAAGCCCTTGGCCGCTTCCTCCTCCCAAATCTTGGTAGAATCTGAGATAGTCATTTTTTATTTTTCAAATTTTTTTTGATACATGCTTAGAAAAGTTCATGATTGATTTTAATTAATCGTTAAAGCATTTAGATTTGGTCATTAAAAATTCTTAACATTGTTTTTTTCTCTTCATTCCTTAACCAGCAATGAATTGTGGGGCACATTCTAATACTTATATTTGCCCCGTTTGGGAATAGCTTTTATTATCAGCATTAGAGTTTTGGATAATTTATTTGACAGTTGAGATGAAAATGTTAAAGCTAAAAGCTAAAAGCAATCATTAGATGGCTTTTTCAAAACTCTAACGCTAATCGCTGACGCTAATGCCAAACAGGGCCGATAAGTCTAGCTAGCTGCTAAAAATCTGGCTGCTAACTTTTGCCATTGGTAATCCATCAATAAAAGGCAACCCATTAGTAAAAATCTAAAAGTTTGGAGATAATTTATTTTAATTTAAATTAATTGATTTATTTTTACTTTTCCTTCTTTTTTATCTGAAATCAATTTCATTTAAAAGTCAATATAATGTAAATGTAATAATATATTTAAAAGTAAATTTTTATGATCTTATTACATTTTCATGAAATTTTCTTTTTTAATGCCTTAAATTAAAAAATTCATAAAAATTTAGTAAAATTACAAAAATTATATTTTCAATTAATTATTACAGATACATAGTATTAACTTTTAATTGAAATTAGTTTCGAGTAAAAAAAATATAAAATAAATTTTTTTAAATCAATTAAATTTAATTAAAATGAGTTGATGTTAGTCGCTAAATTTTAGAGACTGACTATGAATAGATTTCATTTGTAATCTATTAGTAAAAATGCAGTTCGTTAATACTCTATCCGAAAATGATAAAAGAATTACATTTGTTACTAATTCCATTAGTTATGCTCATTTTTTCAGCTAGTGGTAGTAGCATACCTTTGATTTGACTTGCAAGGGCAATTTTTGTGAAGATGCATTTTTGCATGATATTATTTATTTCTCTTTGTATAAATGTTCCAAATGATAAGCACCCTCATTATGAGAGATTTAAAATTCAAAAAAATGTGCTTACAGTCCACAAAATCTAGAAAGTTACAACTTAGGCACCTAGTACCCTAACTAGTAAAATTAGGAAATTCTAATTGACTCAGATTGGTAAAAAAAAAAAAAGAAACAGTTTTTGATGGGCTGGTTGGAAGATAGTATCATTACATATAAGTTTAATCATGTTTTACCGTCTGAAGTTACATAATACTTAACATGAAACCTGAGGCTTCAAAAGTTATAACCAATCTTTAATTCAGTTGAGCATATCAAGCTCTTGAGCCAATAGTAAGCTTAATACTATCCGAACATAGGCTCACATTTTTAGGACTCATCGAACTTGAGCTGAAATAGTTTTTGATGGGCTGGTTGAAAGATAATATCATTACATATAGGTTTAATCATGTTTTACCATCTGAAGTTACATAATACTTAACATGAAACCTAAGGCTTCAAAAGTTATATACAATCTTTAATTCTATTGAGCTTATTAAGCTCTTAAGCCAATAGCGAGCTTAAGACTAGTTGAACATAGGCTCACATTTTTAGGACTCATCAAACTTGAGCTCAAGCTCAATCAGAGTCTAAGATTAAAGAGCTAGCCTCAAGTCTAAAGGGGCTCGAGCTCAATAACTTGATTTCAGCTTATATTATAAAATAGGATATCTACTTTAAAGGGAAATTAAACTTTAGTTCTAAAACTTGCTATATTTTCTTTTATTAAGTCATAAAAAATTCTTTCATTTTTTATATCAATCCTAAAACTTTGCTAAAGTTTTAATATTTAGTAATAAAATTACTGCCTGATAAGTAGAGACATATAGATAGAGTTTATACATAGGAGTGCTAATAAGTAATAAATTTACTAAAATTAGTTATCCAATAAAAGAAAAGGATTTAAAGAGAAGAAAAACTGACAATAAAGATGGGCGTTAACTATGAAAAATTTACATGATTTAAATTTACTGTAAGATAATTAACAAACAATTTCAATTAAACTTTTAATCAAATTGCATTAGACAATTACATGATATATCTTTTTCTCTCAGTCAACCACATAAGTGAATGTCAATGTAAAAAATTTACTACGATTTATCTTTTTCTGTCAAGCAACAACATGATAAAAATTTTCAGGACTAACTGTCCATATAGTTGGAAATTTTTTCATTTGAAAAGGTAAAAGATTTTATGACTTGAATGAAACATAGCCAAAGTTTTAGGACAAAAAGTTTCCATTCCCTAGTTTAAAAAATATAAATATTTTTTAAATTAAATATCTAAAAGGTTTGAACTGTGAATAAGTGGAATAAGAGTAGATATAGAAACCCGAACCCAATTCCTGGTGCTTGGGATGGCGGCTCGCCATCGACGCTGCACTGCTGAAGGCGGCTCGAACGGGGAACCTGGAATTAGTTAAACCTGCAACGAGATTTTCCACCAGACTACCCACAATCAAAACACAGCCTTACACATGGCTGCCAGGTTCGGCCATCTGTACCTCGTCGACTACATCATCGGGCGCGACTACTCCCGCGTACTCTGCGGCAACATCAACGGCGAAACCCCCGTCCACATCGCGGCCAGGGCGGGACACGCTAAGGTCGTTGATGTTCTCATGAACCATGTCAACCAGTTCTCCAAGGTTTATGTTGCGAGGGTCAAAGACAAGAGCGGCAACACTCCTTTGCACGGCGCGGTACAGCGCAAACGGCTTGAGGTCGTGAAGAAGCTGACGCTGGAAGACAGAGACTCACTGCTTTTGCTAACGATGCCGGTGAATCTCCGCTGTCGATTGCCATTGATCAGAGGTTGTCGGATATGTCCACGTACATCCTGGGACGTAATCCGGCCACCATTAATTACAGAGGACCCAATGGACAAACTCCTCTGCATTTCGCAGTCCTTGGTCAAGATTTAGGTCAAATTTCCGATTATTTTGGAAACAGATTTTTCTTAGTTATGTTTTACGGGCTGGGTATAGTTATGATCAAGTTCTTGTTGTTTCAGATGTGATGGTTTTGATGTTGGAAGCCAAACGAGATCTCATTAGGTCCCTAGATGAGAACAAGAGGAACCCTCTCCACTACGCCGCCACCTACGGCCGCCTGAACATGGTGGATAAGCTTCTACAAGCGGACGCCTCCGTCGCTTCCACGGCCTACCAACGCGACCACAACGGGCAGGCACCCGTGCACCTCGCTGCGAAAGAAGGCCACCTGACGGTTCTCGAGGCGCTGCTCCGCCAGTGTCCTGAGTCCATCGAGCTCATCAACAACAATCAACGGAACATTCTTCACATCGCAGCCGAAAATGGAAACTTGCGTATTGTTTCCCACATCTTGAAGTTGCCTGAGATCGACGATTTGGTGAACTCCCCCGACTCCGACGGCAACACTCCTCTGCATCTGGGCGCGAAGATTTCCACAACGACGTCGTGTATGCTCTGTCCAGAGAAAGATCAGTCGAGATCCGAGCGACTAACAAGATGAATCAAACTGCTCTAGGGATTGCTCAATCGTCGGCAGATCGAGGAATGGAATTGCAGCAGCACTTGACCGTTAAAGCTTTGAAAAAGGCTAACAAACATCGAGCCGTAAACCCAGAGGAAATTCTCCAAGAAGAGACGGAATCTGAGAAAACAGAGGTCGAGAGAGGTTAAAAAACAAGAGAAATGGCGCAGACCCTCTCCGTCATAGCGACGCTCATCGCCACCTTCACATTCGCGGCGGCCTTCACTCTTCCGGGCGGATTTGTAGCTAACCAGGACAACAACAACAACACCAGAGCGGCGGCAAGCGGCAAACAAGCACACGAGGGCATGGCCGTTCTGGTACGCAATTCGGCTTTCAAGGCTTTCGTCATCAGCGACGCAACAGCCATGACTTCTTCAATCTGCGCCACCGTGCTGATCATGTGGTCTTCAGCTCACCGGGACTGCCAGTGCCTAATGGACAACTTGCCTTACGCCATGCTCCTGACTTGGGTGGGGCTCGTAGCCATGACTGTGGCGTTCTTGACTGGTCTGGTGGTCGTTATCTCCGACGTCCTGTAGTTGGCGATTGCGGTCTGCGTAATCGCCTGCTTGCTCCCTGCAATATTCTACTTCGTGGCTCCTTTTGTTCAGTTGTTAGCCCTCAAGTCTGACAAGCCCACGAATCACCGCTACAATGCCATTGAGAACAACCCCTTTGTTTTCTTTAACCGATTGATGAGGTTGGAATTAGCTGCAACGTTCCGCAGTCTTTGCTGCCGAGCTACCGAATGTGTCGGCTGTCGGCAGTGGAGCAGAAAGAACGGAAGCGCAAGTGAAGTGTGACAGAGCACTTTATATGCCTAATAATTCCGTAATAAGTTCTCGTCATTCTCTCCTCTCATTACTAACAAAAAACCTCGTACTATAATTCCTCATCTCTTCTCTGCATCACATTAAAATAATGGGATAAGATCTAATATCATATTATATATTATCTTCGAGCCAACCAGTCCAGAAACTCAAACCGTATAGTGTTCTCCAACAGGCCTACAAAGAGAAATGTTGAATTCGTCAAGCATTCTTGCTTTACTGCTCAGCCGCAGCCTCGGTGTGATTGAGCTGAGAGAGAGAAGATTCTTGTTTCTCACAAGGAAACCTCCACTTAGGGGTATGTTCTTGTTTCTCACAAGGAATTTGTTAAAGGAGTTAGCAACTCTAAGAAATTAAGAAGGGAAAGGACCAGAAACATGGAATTGAAGAGGGTGGAAATACAATGTTATTACGATCGAGAGAAATGATGAAAAGTTGAGACTCGTCAAGACTCTAAAATTTTGTGAAATGAGAGGTGGGAGGCATCTTCAGTTCTACCTTGTCGTTTATGGAACAAAGAGAATCAGAAAGAGAGGGTCTTCATGAACATCTGAAGTGAAGCTCGATAGCGCTGTACTGTGTATTCTCTTTCTCTGACATGGAGCTTATTTCTCCATTACTAATAAACTTTCCTGCTTAGATCAACCAGTCTCTACTTAGCATTAAACAGCACGAACTGCACTCTGTTTAAGGATTTCAGTCACTTGACAATAAGGCTATACATAGACTAGGAAAAACATAAAGGAATAATAGGAATACAAGAGAGTGTATAGAAAATTTATTTTAAAAAAAAAAAATTACAACCAAGCAAAGAAGAAAACTACTCTATCAAGCTTTCAAGTTCTTCAATTGATCCTAGCATAATTAATACAAATTTAGGCTAATAATTTGAGTCATCCAATATGCATAAAGATTAAAGAATCACTCCACTTAAGTTAAATCTCCTAACCGTGTGTTTGGATAGAAGGATTTTAAGTGGAATTTCATTTTAAATTGGTATTTTAAAATTACCTAAAAGAAACTATCCGTTTGGATATTTTTTATGATGGAATTTTAAAATGGCAAGAGATTTAAAACTGGAGTTTGATGCATTAAAATTCCAATTTAAGATTCCATCTAAATAGGTGGGTTTTTAAAATGATCCTTATTATTGGAATTCTTTTGGCGTACGTCTCTCCCCCAATTTCCTTTTTCTTTCAACCAGGACGTCTCTCTCCTCCATCGCAGGGCTGTCCGGCTTCTGTGCTTCTCTGTGACCTCGGCAAAAATTATCATGAAGCCAATTTCTGACATGAACCGTCTCTCCCTCTCAACCCCATACATATAGGAATTAAACCGGAATTGATTAAATAACAAGTGATACGACAAAAAGAAAAAAAAACCAGAAAGAAAGAAAGAAGCGAATTCAAAGAAAAGAAGCAGAAGCTACTAGATTCAAGATTGCAAAGACAGGAGGAAGAAGAATAATCAAATTTCACGGAGCTTCCGATTATCAAATACTAGATGAGAATCAAAATTCTTATTTATAAGACAAACAAAAAGGATCTTGTCCTGAAAAAAGAAGGCGGCACGTGGAGGATCGAGTTGTGAATTCTAAAATTTGGAATTATAGTTTGAAAGTGTTACCTAAAGAAGAAAATTTTAATATTGAAATTTAGGAATACTTCATTTCAAAATTCTAGTATTTTGAAATTAAAAGAATTTATAAATTCCAAACACATGGTAAATGTCTTCTAACTTCAGCGTTGTTATAACCTCCGCAATCACGACAAAAAGTTATGCTCAGCCATGTCTTGACCTGATGTCCTTGTCCATCTGTACTGTTAGCCTATTTGGACCTACATGGCAAGCTAGTCTTGGCTTTAGTCATTAGTTAGCTGTTAGCCTGTCCCTCATGAAGTTAGTAAATATCACTTCCAACCTAGCAATACGTTTCTAGAATTGGACTCCATGTACAGTTCGATTCAAATTTTCTAACCTTTAATGGCTAAGTAATAAGCTCACTAAAAAAATGCATATATTACTCGGACAATCATTCTTCCACATCCACTCCTATTGCTCTAGAATCTTTTCTCTTGTTGGAGGCCGACTTCAGGTAAGTTGCTTGACAAGCTTTGATGATGTAGCAAACATGAAAATCTTCTTTGGGGATCTTTGATAGCAAACGCTTCACCTCTTTGCGGGCTCCAGAAGCCAAAAGAGCCTGATACATCCTTCAAAAAGCAACCGCAAATTCTAAAGCATTTGAGGAGAACCAAATTGACCCACCATATGTAGATGATCAGTTCTACAAAAAAGACACCAATAGCTTACCTCAAGTAGTTTATGACATTGTAGGTGAAGCCCGCCTTCTCATACTCTTTCCAAATGAAAAAAGAACCGCTCAAATCCTTAGCATTCACACACGCATTCAAAAGGAGGTCAAGACACTTCCTTGAAAGCATGACACCGAATTCATCCTTCACAACTTGTAGCAAATCCAAGCCTATCTGTAAGTCTGGTGGCTCCATTTCACCAATCACGGAGAAAACCTGTCCAGTTGACACATCAAAACAGAAGAAATTTTGGAGGGTTTTTTTTACCAAAGATGAAATGTTATTGGGGGACAATCTAACTCTTAGTTTAAAATTATGCATGTTCAATAACCTGCCAGTAGAAAATTACTCAGAGGTTTCTTACAATAAGAAACAAAAAATTGTAGGCATTTTCCAACCAAAATGGGATTAGTGATGATTTTTCAATTGAAATAGATGAGACATGTGAGAGGAGACCAACTATATTAACTAGACAAACCTTAACTGCCTGATAACAACTTTTGAAACTGTATTTAAATTGTACAGTAATAATGTTCTAGTAATTTCAAGATTTTTGATATTTTTTTCACAGCCAACCAACCTTTAAAAAATATTGATATATAATTATAGTTGGGAAAGTACATTTATACAAAGGAAAAACTAATAGTTTAAAATTTCTATTAACTATAAAAAAAATACTCGACAGATTGGAATTACTAAAAGATGATTATTTTATAGTTTAAATACAGTTTTAAAAGTTGTTATCAGGCAGTATAAAAAATATAGGGGGCAAAGTGTATGTTTCTCAAAATAAAATGGGCAAATTGTAGGTTTGACCAAATCATAGGGGGGTTTTTGTAACTTTCCCTATAAATAACAGTAATGCAATACATACGATAAGCGCCATGACAACTTTAGGCTCCAGACAACAGCCAACTTGCTTGATTTCTTCATATATGCTCAGGGCATCCGATATCCGCCCAGCTGATGCAAGTGCGGCAAGTGCAGAGATGAGCACACTTTTGATTTCATTTAAGCTCTTAACTGGTATATCCTTATTTGATAGTACCTACAAAAAAAGAAAAAAAACCAATAGACATCCATGAGATTTGTTGGAGGGGTTTGGGTGCATTAAATTGTTGTCCTAAGAGTTAATTGGTTTCAGGTTAGATTCATTAACATTATATCAAGCAAAAGTTGTTGTCGCCACTTGTCTACTATCAGCACCATTTTGATAGGCCAAATTACAAGTTTGTTTTCAATCATTGCCCTTCACCTGCCTCATTGGAGGGTATGCTAAATAATGTCATATGACATGCTCAAGTGGTAAGTTAGTGCTTCATATAGTGATGAGGTTCCTCCACCCATTGGATTAACGTTGTACTGAAGACCAAGGTTGTTGTTGCCTAATCTGTCTATACTCTGTAGTTGGCCACATTTTTTTATTGACATGACATCAACCAAATAGAATTAAATCTTTAACAAGGAGGCTCAAAAGGCGTTGTTCCAAGCACTCATTAAATACCTGTTTTGCCTTCTCGAATTTCCCACAACTTGCATACGTGTTAATAAGTGCCATAAAGATATGTTTTGTAACTGGAACTTGAGAAGACTTCATTTTGTCATAATACTACAAGAAACAAACAAATTATCACATTGCCGTGACTAGCATTTACATATAACATTAAAGTTTTTTTTAAAAATCACAAAAGAAGCCAGTGAATGGAATAGACCATTAGGGTCTGGACCTTTGAGTAGCATACCTTGACAATATTTTCTTCACTGTCACAGTTACTTATTAGGTAGCTAAAAGTTTGAGAATCTGGCTCCACATTAACAAGCTCCATTTGCTTTAGAACTTTTAGTCCCTCAATGACTTTTTTTCTGAAATTTACTAGTAGGTCAGAGAATGCATTTCTAAATACGGAGAACAAAAAAGAAAGGGGTCGGAGGGGAATGAGAGAGAGAGAGAGAGAGAGAGAGATGAAAACAAGGTAACTAAAAAGGGAACAAAAAACTAGAGTTCAACAGAATGAAAAGCTTACCTCTCGAAAATATCTAGCCATTATAGGATTATAAATGGTAGCTGTAGGTGTCACATTCTTTTTCTCCAAATCACCAATAAGGGAAAATGCACCGTTAAACTAAAGTTTGCAGAAAAAAGTGTGTTTATAAGTGGTTTATGTGAAAAATGAGAAAGCAAATTGAAAAGCAGCTTACACCATTCTAGTGCTGCTACATGGAACAGAAGGTAGAAACTACTAAAAATAACTTGTTTTTCCAATGGTCAAATTACCAACGGCCAAGCGTTAGTAAATTACCAATGCGATTGGCTGTTGGTAAAAAAAATTATCAATTTATCAATGGGCTAATGCGTTGGTAATTTATATATATATCAATTGTCAAATTACCAACGGCTAGGAGTTGATAAAATTACCAATGCATTAGGCCGTTGGTAAATACTATTATTAATATATTATTATTATTATTATTATTATTATTATTATTATTATTATTATTATTATTATAATAGAGGATATATTATATATTAAGATACATTATATATAATAATAATAATAATAATAATAATAATAATAATAATAATATAGTGTGTGTGTGTGTGTGTGTGTATTTATATATCATATATATAACGCATAATAATATCATATATGTGTGTGTGTGTGTGTAAAACCTAGCCCATGAAAACACCCCCAATGGGCCAAGCTAATCTCAGGCCTAATCTAACCCTAACTATAAATACACTCATTATCTTCTCTCCCTCACGTCTGCCACTTTTCCTTTCATCTCTCTAACCCGCTTCTCCTCCCCTTGTTTCTTATCCTCTCGTCTTCTCTAATCTTTGGATTCTCCTCTCACCTTCATTAATCTTCCGTTTCTCCTCTCAACTTCTCTTATCTTCAAGCTTAACCCTCCATAACCGACGCCATTTGCCATCGTTCTTGCACTCACCGTTCCCTAGCCATCCGCCATCCTCAGCCACTGTTTGTTTGCTCCCAACCTCCGTTCGTGTGTTCGCCGTCGGCCATTTTTTATTTGGTTTTGTAGATCTAGTTATACTTGTTCTCTTTGATTTCATTTTTTATTTCACATATGGTTTTATAGATTTGGTTGTACATGTTCTCTTAGATTTCATTTTTTATTTTGTGTATGATTTCGTTCTTATATGATTTTGTTCTTCATTTTGTCTTATTAACTGATTTTGTTGTTTGATTTGTATATCCGGTTGTCATTATGTAGATAAGGTGTTTCGTTTTGTATCTTTGGTAAATATTTGTAAAATTTTGTTGGATTTTTTTCTGATATTGTTTGTGAATTTGCGCTTGTTTATGATAAATTTTGGTAAATGTTGCTTAAAATTTTAGTAAATTTCAATAAATATATTTTTATTTTCAAGTGAATTTCAGTGAAATATTGTGAACTATATGTTTTTTTATTGAATTTTCATTAATTTATTTTTAGTAATTTAGGAAATATTATTTTGGTAAGTTTTTTTAATTTTGTGAATTTTTGAAATATTATTGTAATTTTGTGCAATTTTTATTTATGAATTTTTGAAGAATTTTTGTGAATTTTTTCATACTAATAAAATCTTTGCTATATAATTTTGCTAAGTATCATTTTTACTCAATGTAACTCATAATTTTACTAAATATAATTTTTACAATGTTGTTGTTATTAATTTCTTGGTTTTGTTAATATTAATTTTAAATTTTTTGTAAATTAGTTTATTGAAATTTAATGGAAAATCTAACCCTAATCATTTTAGTCTTTTATAGCTAATATTTTTTTTAAAGAAAATGAATAGCAGTTTCCAATGGCTTTGCGTTGGAATTGTTCTATTTTCTTTTTTAAATTTCAAGATATTTACCAACGGTCTTACGCATTGGAAAAATTGTTAATTTAGCAACGGCTAAAGCTGGTGGAAAAATTACCAATGGCCAAACCGGTTGGTAAATTACCAACTTGCGAGTGTTGGTAAATTCTTAGGCCGTTAGAAAATTAGGTCGTTGGTAACTTACCAACAGACATATTACCAACATCTAGGTATAGCAAATTACCAAGCAAAATTAGGCCTAACCTGTTAGTAATTTACCAACTTGCAGGCATTGGTAAATTCTTAGGCCGTTGGAAAATTAAGCCGTTAGTAACTTACCAACAGCCATATTACCAACATCTAGGCATAACAAATTACCAACACCTTAAGGTTAGACCGTTGGTAAAATTTTTCCAACGATTAATTTATCAACGACCATTTACCAATGTCTGAGTGTTAGTAATTTTAAATTTACCAAAGGCTACGCATTGGTAATAGCCGTTGGAAAACTACTTACATTTTTCATCCTCACACTCATATTTACCGTAGTTTGGAAAGTTTCAACATTTGGCTTAAAATTATGTTGGCAGATCAATGAATAAATTCGCCACACCCCAAAGCCCAGGGATGGAAAAATAAAATAAGAGGAAAAAGTACATAACTCAATCATGATGAAAAAACAACTAGCAATGACTCATAAAACAAATTGGTTATTCCAAGTAAAGAGATTAAGAGTATATTCAACACTTGAAGCTCTCACATAAAGCATTAAACCGCATATTGAGACAAGATTAGGACTTGCTCATGCCTTTATGAATGACTTGTACATAATTAAAATTTTAGTTGAAGTATTAAATTGCATACTGAGACAAGATTGGGACTTGGGACTTGGGCATGCCTTAATTCATAAGTGACTTGTACATATTAAAGTTTTAGTTGAATGGATATTTTCAAAAAATGCAAAGATTGAAAAACCCATTATTACAGTTCTGGAGAAAATTTTCGTTTATTGTAATCCTTAGCAAAGTATAGCTTCTAGCAGGAAAAGAAATATAACATGTGTTACTACTCTACTAGAGTTCTTATAGTAATATTTCATTTAACACAAGTTCTCAAATGGTGCATTAACATGGACCAAAGCATTTTCCATTTTCAAATTTTACTTATTTGAAATGGTATTAAGTTGTTAGCTTGAAACAAATGCAACTGAAGAAAACTTATTATTCTAACTAGTACTACTTTAATTTATATCCACCATATTACATTCTAACTTGCAACAAATGCAACCGGAGAAAATACATCTTTCTTGCTTTCAGAAGAAATATCTAACAACACACAATATACCTTCAAGGTTGAAAAACTTGAATTCAAAACCAAAGTTGATGTTAATTACTCGGAGGAGTAAGAAAACTGATTCCGTGAATGAAACTATGGCATAGTGCTATACATGGACTTGAGCTGCAATAGAAAAAGTCAACATATCAGCGATATCAATGGAGCAGGAAACAAATAAAAGAAGTTTACTAAATTTAACTCATCGCTCTCCTCATATAAATGCAATATGTGATGTATTGAATCCATTGAATATTGCCACCCAACCCCCACCCCCCTCCCCCAACCAAATAAAAAAAGAATTGCAGAATTCTGTGAATTTGACTATGGGTTTCTGTAATCCCAATTGTAAGAGCAACTATGGAAGCTACTCTGAAGAGCAGAGTAGTGCTGAGTTCAAAATACCATCTTTACAAAAAAAAAAAAAGAGTAACTAGCAAATGGTTCCAAATATTCAAATTCTCAAACTTTGATTTCTTAATTTAGATTTATACCTTATTTGAATCACAACAATGTGAAATGAGCGTCTCATATGATGAGGATGAAGGAGATACATCCACTCTTGCATGCAAGCTTTTGAATTTTAGTACAACATCCTCAACCTTCAAAAAATAAAAGCAAAATGACATAACTTGTAAAACACACTAGTATTGCATCCACACACACACACACACTACATACTATCAACAATAAATATTGCTTGAGCCTTTTAACAACCCAAAACCCCTGTTTTACTATCTTGCATTATTCACCTTGCAATTATAAAACCTACGTGTTAAATGAATCTATTCTGCAAACAGTAAGGATTACAGTCAGTTGGCATCATGCTTCATACCAATAATTGTTATAAACATTATTCCCCACTAAAAAAAAGCCATTTTCCAATGGCCATTTCCAACGGCCTTATGTTGGAAAATTGAAAATTTCCAATAAGAAGCTGTTGGAAACTAGGCCGTTGGTAAATCATGCATTGGAAAAAAAATTCCAACAGCCCAATGATAAGTTGTTGGTATTTCCAATGGATAGACCGTTGGAAATGGGCCGATGGTAATTTCCAACATCTTTTTTGGGATTCTTTTTTTTTGAATAGTGAAATAATTTTCCAAACCATGCCATTGGTAAATCATGCATTGGAAAAAAAATTCCAACGGCCCAATGATAAGTTGTTGGTATTTCCAATGGATAGGCCGTTGGAAATGGGCCAATGGTAATTTCCAACGGCTTTTTTGGGATTCTTTTTTTTTAAATAGTGAAATAATTTTCCAACGGTTAGGGCCATTGGAAAATTGCCAACGGCTCAAGCCGATGGAAGTTTCCAAAAATATTTCAAGATATAAAAAAAACATATCATTAAATAATTTATATTTATTACTTTAGATGTATAAAATTATATTTTAAATTAGTTCAAAAAATTAAAATTATTATTACGTAAATTATATTTACATTATTACAAAAATCTAAAAATCAGAAAAATACAAAATCTAACAAATCTAACACAAAAATCAATCAAACCAAAAATACAAACAGATCTAACCAACATAAAAAAGAAAAAATCCAAAAAAATTTGAAGTAAATATTAAACATACAAAATTAAAAATATAAGAACAGATCTGAACATATGAAAGAGATATAACCAAAATCAAAAATAAAAAAATGAACAAATCTGAACTAGAAATCAAAATATTCGAATAGATCTAAACAAAAATCAAAAATAAAAAAACATAACAAATTTCAACCCCAAATCGAAAATCCAAAATAGATCTAAACATAATCGAAATTTCAACCCAAAATCTAAAATCCGAAACAGATCTAAACATAATCCGGCCACCGAGGAAGGTGTGGAGGCGACGAGAATGTGGAAGCGGTGGTCACGGACGGACTGAGGCCGGTGAGCAAGACGGATTAAGGTCAATGACCACGGCAGCTGTGGAGGCCGAAGCGTGAGAAAAAGATGAAGCCAATGACTACGGTAGCTGTGGAGGCCAAAGCGTGAGAAGAAAAGATGCTCCATATGAGGCCCATGAGCACGGCAGATGAGAGAGGCACTAGCGGCACCCGCGTTCGGGGAGGAGGGAGAGGTAGAGATAGAGACAAAGAGGGCTGAGGGATGGAGAGAAGGCTGAGAGGAGGGGGCGAGACGAAGACGGAGAAGGCACGAGGAAGGGGAAAGGATGAGAGGAGGGGACAGAGAGGGTGAGAGGAGCTGGAGACGAAGAGATGAGACGAAGCTGAAGACGAAGAGGATGGAGACGAAACGCTAAAAGGAGAGAGAGGGAGATGAAGCGCCGAAGGAGGTAGAGACTGGGAGGGGTTGGGACGGTAACTGGGTAAGTGATAGTATTTATAGTTAGCGTTAGTTAGGGTTGGGTTTGAACTTTTTTGGCCCAATAGATTTTTTTTTTTGGGTTGGGAAAAATTATATATATGTATGTATGTATATGTATTACTATTAATATTATTCTTGTCGTTGTTTTTACGGCAAATATTTTCAAAATAATTACTGTACTTTCTAAAATTATACAATAAATATGATAAATATTTTATATATGATATACATACTTACATATATACATACATATTATTATAAATATTAATAATAATATTTATAATTATGATATTATATATATATATATATATATATATATATATATATATATATATATATATATATATATATATATATATATATATATATATGATACATTATATATTATGATACATTTTAACATGTAATATATTATATTATGATAAATTTTATATTATACTAATATGTTATGATAATTACAAATTATCACATATATTATGAAAAAATTATTTTCCAATGGCTTAGGCCGTTGGAAAAAATAAATACTGAGATGCACATTAAACTTAAACTTTTTCCAACGGCCAAGGCAGTTGAAAAAAATAAAAATATTTCTAATGGCTTAGGCAGTTGGAAAAATAAAAAAAAATTTCCAATGACTTAGGCAGTTGGAAAATAAAAATGTTTTCCAATGGTTTAGGCAGTTGGAAAAATAAAAAAAAAAATTCCAACGGTTTAGGCATTTGGAAAATAAAAATGTTTTCCAACGGCCTAGGCAGTTGGAAAAATAAAAATGTTTTCCAACGGCCTAGGCAGTTGGAAAAATAAAAATTTTTTCCAACGGCTGTAGCCGTTGGAAACAATAAATACTAAGATATACAATTTAACTCGCTATTTTCCAACGGTTTAGGTTGTTGGAAAAGTGCCCGTTGGAAATTTTTTAACACTTCCAACGGTCAAGCAGTTGGAGATTTTTTGTTTATAAGGGTCAATTTTTTTTCACAGCTTCCAACGGCCGAGGCTGTTAGAAATTTTCAACACCTTGGCCGTTGGAAAATGGGCCATCAGAAAAAATGATTTTTTTAGTAGTCATCTTGAAACTATAGTCGTCACTTTAGAAGGCACTAATACTTGAATCCAGTCATTTGGATTTTGGAGGTCCCTTAGTATTGCTCTAGGCTCTCACTTGCCACTTACAACCTTGCCACTTTGGAGTCTTCTATTGCATAATTCCTTGGAAAAGATGCCCCTGTGCACTTAAGCAAATAATGGATTCAAAATACATAATAAATTCTTAGTAAACAATCACTTTCTGAACTTTCTAGTATGATTTTCTTTTTGTTTCATTATGCAAAAAGATTTAGAAAGTCAATCTCAGTAATCCAAGTACATCTTTCTTCCTTTGTTTTAAGAGATAATAATAACAATACATGAACACATAACCGAAAAATCTTTTCCACGTTCATATCCCTCCAAATGAAGAAATCTGAACATATTATTGAACTCAAGCGGTATAACTACATGTTTTATAAATTCCTATACATCTCAACAATTTTATAATTTGCCTATTTCAATTCTCTTGCCCCTCCATTCCAATGTCATGGCCTGTGGGTGTAAACAAAGCAATCATCAGCACAACTCCCATTTATCCGTTATTGTCCAGTTGATGTGTTCCTTCAACACTTCCATATTCCATTTCCCCATGATATGCATTTTTTCATAAATTGTAATTTTGCTTGCACATGAATTTATAGGATTATAGTATGACTTTTATCAGTGCTTTCATATGGGCTTGTGGCATAACTAAAGATGAGATTTGAGGTACTGTCCACCATGCGATCTGCATTTATTAAGGTAAAATGTATTGAAACACTGGAAAACATAGATGCCCCTGTTTGAAATTTGTAACTTTTCAGACCATAGAAAAATATTGGAATAAGTATTTACGTTCATGAATGCAAATCCAGTTAAAATTTTGCATGTGTCAAGACCTAACTAAGAGAACGTCATCTTGATTGTATTAGGACCGCTAAAAGCCACTGAAAGGACACAACTTCACCAAAAACCAAGCCTGTATGAGAAGTTACCTATTCAACGTAATTATTTGCTAGCAAGAACCACAAACGTCCAAATTACAAATATTTCAATTTGAACAAACAAGTAAGCAGGCCTTATACACTTTTTTGCCATAACTTAAGTGGGAACATAGAATTTGCAATTCTATATTGCCTTAGGATTAAAAATAGTTCCATGGAAAAAGAACTCATAATGATTTTTGTGTATATTTCCACAAGCCCATTTACTTTTGTTCTCTAACCCATCCCCGTTACAGACAATACTAGCATTTCATAAAGAAACCATCTTAAATTCCAACATAAATAAAATAAGATTCTCTAGCATAAAATTAAATATAATAAGACATACCACATGCTCTGAAATTCGAAAGGCACTTCTCAACCAATGGTTCCAGTGACAACCTCCCAAGTGATTTGAAAATACTGGCCACCGATAAAAGTCGTGTTTGATCTAATATTTCTAACAGTTTTACAAGATTTTCCTTTTGGTCACATTCACATAATGCTAGAAAAAAATTTTCTGCACATGAAAAGAGTACCAGGAGTTATTAGTGCATCTTTTACAGCATTCTATTCCCTGGATTTGCAGTGGAAAGATAAACAAAGAAAAACGTTAGAAAAGGAACTTTAATGAATGTCAAGTTAGCAGCTTTAAGAAAATTTGAGCTTGACTTAAATTTCCCTTCTCTAACCCAAAAATTATGTAAATTAAAGTCGGAGACTTAGAAGGATGAGTTGCATACCTCTTAACTTAAATGTGTCTTCTCTGTCATCATCCGCAATGAAATTACAAAGTTCTTGAATCTTTTCTTCATGGTTCACTTTTATCTACAATAGGACCTCATAGGGAGGCTTCTAAATTACTAAGTAAAACGTAATTGTCCAATTGTGGCGGGCAAGGCACTAAATTTTAACATATTGTTATTTGGTCCCTTTATGCTGTGATGTCAACTTGCTGGACCTGTGTTTCTTCTTTCGATTCTTCTGTTTGGTCGAATCACTGATTGTTGTTTCTTCCATTTCCACTGCTCGCTGCTGTTTGATATCTCATCTTGTTTTCGTCCGCCCTTTGCTCGACCGTGGCTGTGAAAGCAATCCCGTCGTGCAACCTTCCCCATCCCTCAACCATCACCGTCGCGCAACTTGCGCACCATACCCGGTATGAAATCGAGAACAAAATCATCCCCGGCGACGGAAATTGAGGACGAAACCGCTTCAACCCGCATGCCTGTTTCAACAGACCTAGCTTTAACCTGTTTGACCAAGTCCCCTCCTACTTCTCGATAAAACTTAACTTTAGCCCTCTAGCTTCTGCATTAGTTTGTTTTCATCCTAAATGTTCTATGTTTTTAGAATAGGCACTGACATCTTTGGTAATTTGTATTTTTATTTCGTTTTTTTTATTTTTCATTTTAGCCACAAATTAATTTAATAAAATCAATAATATAGCGTATTATAATTTTAGGCTAGGTATACAATTATTTAAAAATTTTAATTTACCTAATTTTTTAAGAAATCAAAAATTTAATTCAAAAAGTACTTAATAAATTTTAATTAAATTTTTCTTGATGGAGTTGGTAAAGTCCCAAGACATATTTATTTTGTTCAAATTTGATTTTTCTTAAACTATCTATAAACTATATGTCTCTAAACATTTACAATATTTTTCTGGGCCTCGAACTAATTGATTTTTCAAAATGATATAATGTAGGCTTTAGACCAACTGTTCAAATAATGACCATAATAAAAGAGAAAAAACATTTAAAATAAATCGATAGGAAAAATAGCTTTGATTTATTTTTTTTCATTAATTGTTGAGGGCAAAAGGTAAAAATTATAACCTTATTTATACCAAGACTCCTCAAATTAAAAAATTTTTGTCTCTAAACATTTAAAAAATTGTTTAATATGTCAATCATGGTTAAAAAATTAATATTGTATAAAAAACCTTAAACAAAACCCTACCCCTAAAACCTAATCTTAAACCCAGACACTAAACCTAAACCCTAAGCCTTAACCTAAAACATTAACCCAAAACTTAAACCCTAAACATGTACATAAATGTTTTGTATTTATAAACTAAAATGTTAAATATGTTAGTTATAGTTAAAATTAATATTCTGTACCAAGAAAACCTGTAATATAATATAAAGAAATACTAAACATAACCCTAACCCTAACCTTAAATCTTAAATTTAACCCTAGTCCAAAACTTTAAATACCTAAAGCCTAAGTCTAACCCTAAACTCAAAACCATAAACTATACACCTAAACCCTAACACTAAGGCTCTGTTTTTTCACATTAAAATGCAAAGCAAAAATGTGGTATTTCAAAATTTAGGCAGACAGGGGTCAGTTGGGTCAGGAAGGGGGGAGAGCCGGGTTAAAGGGATGGGTTGTAAAATACCCTGGGGATTCTGTTGAAATTACAACTTCTGCCATTGTGTAAGACCTTGGGTGACTCATGCCGCAATTGGCATCCCGCTACGTGGAGGACGAAGGTGACGAGTGCTGAGAAGATGGAACCATGGTAGTGGTCGCGGGAGAGGGCCGGGATGGGCTAAGCAGGCTTCGCGGAGGAGGACATGCGGAGGAGATGCGACATCGGCGGAGGAGGCTATGAGGAGGAAGCGTTGTGGATGAGGGGCTCAGCTTGGCAACGGAAAGGTGAGATCGGTAACACAGCTACGCGACAGAGCCTCGGAGGAGGACTGTGGGAAAGTTGGGGAAAGAGCCTGTCTCGCTACGTGGCAGACGAAGGTGATGAGCGCCGGGAAGATGGAACCATGACAGTGGTCACGGGAGAGGGGTGGGATGGGCTAAGCAGGCTTCGCAGAGGAGGACATGCGGAGGAGAGGTGACATCGGCGGAGGAGGCTACGAGGAAGAAGCGTGGCGGAGGAGGGGCTCAGCTTGGCAGTGGAAAGGTGAGATCGGCAACACAGCTACGCAACAGAGCCTCGGAGGAGGACTGTGGGAAAGTTGGGGAAAGGGCCTGTCTTAGGTCTTACACAATGGCAGAAGTTGTAATTTCAACAGAATCCCCAGGGTATTTTATGACCCATCCCTTTAACCCGGCTCTCCCCCTTCCTGACCCGACTGACCCCTGTCTGCCTAAATTTGGAAATACCCCATTTTTTCTTTGCGGTTTAACGTGAAAAAACAGAGCCTAAATCATCAACTCTAACCTTAATTTCTAATCACTAATCCTTAACCCTAATCTCTAATTCTTAACCCTAACCCTAATTCCAAACACATGCATCAAATTTAGCTATTAAATACGCACAAGAAATATAATGTAGGATATTTATTTGTTTGGATTTTTTTTTATTATGTTTTAGAATAGTTTAATTTTTATTTAGATTTCATAATCCATATTACAAATAATAATACATATTAATTTCATTCAAATCCAATTTGCCTCGAACTATCTGTAAACTATATGTCTATAAACATTTACAACATTTTTCTAGGCCTCGAACTAATTGATTTTTCAAAATAAAATAAACCTTAACCCGAAACCTAAGCCCTAACACTACAAGAAAATGGAACTTTTGAACAGTTTTTGGTACCTTATAGAAGAGATTTTCACCGCTTCAAGAGAAACAGAAACAATTGTTGACCGCTTCAAAGAACCGCTTCTACAAGACTCATCTCAAAGAAATCTAAAGCGGTTAGGAACCGTTTCAATTTCTGTATCAATTATTTTTTAAGCGGCTAACTGCTTTAAGAGTATTTTAATTGCAACAATGATTTTTTGAAGCGGTTGATTGCTTCTAACTACTATTTACATGTATAACCCATTAGAAGCAGTTAACTGCTCCAATTTACATTTTATTTATTTTTTAAAAACTGGAATTTGTGTGCTATTCTTTTGTAGCTACTATAATAAACACATAATGTTTTGTTTGAGTAATATGATCAACAATTAAATATAGGACAGAATGAAAAATAAAAATGAAATCACAATTAATATAAATAACATCCATAATATATATATAGTATCCAACCTACAAAAAAATCCAAATCATCGAATATAGCACTATAATAAGCATGTACATAAATGTTTTGCATTTATAAATTAAAATGTTAAATATGTCAGTTGTAGTTAAAATTAATATTATTTGCCAAGTAAACCCACAATATAATATAAAAAAAATACTAAACATAACCCTAAACCCTAACCTAACTCTAACCTTAAATCTTAAATTTATCCTTAGTCCAAAACTATAAACACCTAAATCCTAAGTTTAACCTTAAACCCAAAACCATAAATGATTCACCTAAACCCTAACATTAAATTATAAACCCTAACATAACCCTAAATCTTAATCTGTAAGCCTAAGCCTAACCCCTAAGCCTAACCCCAAGCCTAACCCCTAACCTTAACCCTAACTTTAACCCCAAGCCCTAACATAACCCTATTCCCTAATTCTTAAGACTACATACAAGCTTAAGCTTTTAAAAATTTTACCAAATATTGTTCAAATTAAAATGTACACACATGCTAAATCCTAAACATTAAACCCTAATTCTACTCCTAAACCCTAAACCATAAACTATATACCTAAACCTAACATTAAATCATAAACCCTAACCCTAATTCCTAAACACTAAGCCTTAACCCTAATCATTAATTCCTAACCTTAACCCTAATTCTTAATTCTAGTCCCTAACTCTAATCCTTAATCCTCTAACCCTAATCCTTAAACAATTTACAATACCAATTTAAGGTTATGGTGGTAACAATTAAAGGTTATTGTGGTATCAAGTTAAGGTTATAATGGTATAAATTTAAGGTTATAGTGGTACCTAGTTAAGGTTATCGTGGTATCAAGTTAAGGTTATTATGGTACCAAGTTATGGTTATGATGGTACCAAATTAAGGTTATAGTGGTACCAAGTTAAGGTTATGTTGGTTCCAAATTAAGGTTATGGTGGTACCAAATTAAAGTTATGGTGGTACTAATTTAAGGTTATTGTGGTACTAAGAGAAGGTTATAATGGTACCAAGTTAAGGTTATGGTGGTACCAACCTAAGGTTATGACGGTACTAAGTAAAGGTTATGGTGGTACCAATTTAAGGTTATAATGGTGTTAAGTTAAGGTTGTGATGGTACCAATTTAACGTTATAGAGATACCAAGTTAACATTATTGTGATACCTAATTAAGGTTATCGTGGTACCAAGTTAAGGTTATAATGGTACCATGTTAAGGTTACAGTGGTACCAAGTTTATATTATAGTAGTACCAAGTTAAGGTTATAACCTTAAATTGGTAACACATTTATTGGTTCACCTAGTTACACTAGGATAATAACCTTAACTTGGTACTACTGCAACCTTATCTTGATACCTTTATAACCTTAACTTGGTACATTTTAACTTAATTTTTGTACCATTTTTACCGGTTCACCCGGTCACAATAGGACAGTGACCTCACTTGATACCACTTCAACCACAACTTGTTGCCACTACAACTTTAACTTGGTGCCACTACAACTTTAACTTGGTACCACTATAATCCAAACTAAGTACCTTAGTAACCTTAACTTGGTACCAACAAAACCTTAATTCAGTACCACTAGAACCTTAACTGGGTACCACAATAACCTTCAGTTGGTACCACTGGTACCTTAATTAGGTACAACTAGAACCTGAACTTTGTACCATTAGAACCTTAACCAGGTGCCACTAAAACCTTAACTCGGTATCACTAGTACCTTAACTCCATACCACAATAACCATAACTTGGTACCATTAGAACCTTAACACCATACCATAATAACCTTAACTGGGTATCATTAGAACCATAATTTGGTATCATTGAAACCTTAACTTAGTACCACTATAACCTTAACTCGGTACCACTATAACCTTAACTTGGTACCACTATAACCTTAATTTGATACCACTAGAACCTTAACTAGATACCACTAGGACCATAACTTGGTATTACTTGAACCTTAACTTGATACCATTATAACATTAATTTGGTACTATTAGCACCTTAAGTTGGTATCAATGAACCTTATTTTGGCACCAATCTGACCTTAAATTGATACCACTAGAACCTTAAGTTATACCAGTAGGACCTTAAATTGGTACCACTAGAACCTTAAATGGGTACAAATGAACGTTATTTTGGTACCACTATAACCTTAACTCGATACCTCTAGAATCTTAACTCGGTACCACTATAACCTTAACTTGGTATCATTATAACCTTAATTTGATACCACTATAATCTTAACTCGATAACACTAGGGCCATAACTTGGTATCACTTGAACCTTAACTTGGTACCATTATAACCTTAATTTGGTACTACTAGAACCTTAAGTTGGTACTAATAAACCTTATTTTGACACCAATGTGACTTTAAATTGGTACACCACTAGAACCTTAAGTGGTACCCGTAAGACTTTAATTTGGTACCACTAGATCCTTAAGTTGGTACAAATGAACATTATTTTGGTACCACTGTAACCTTAACTCGGTACCACTATAACGTTAACTCGGTACCTCTAGAATCTTAACTCGGTACCACTATAACCTTAATTTGATACCACTAGAACCTTAGGTCGATACCACTATGATCATAACTTGGTACCACTTGAACCTTAACTTGGTACTATTATAACCTTAATTTGGTACTACTAGAACCTTAAGTTAGTACCAATGAACCTTATTTTGTCACCACTGTGACCTTAAATTAGTACCACTAGAACCTTAAGTTGTACCAGTAGAACATTAATTTGGTAACACTAGAACCTTAAGTTGGTACAATTAAAAATTATTTGGGTACCACTATAACCTTAACTTGATACCTTTTGAAGCTTAACTCGGTACCACTATAACGTTAACTTGGTTCCACTATAACCTTAATTTGATACCTCTTGAAGCTTAACTCGATACCACTAGGACCATAACTTGGTACCACTTGAACCTTAACTTGGTATCATTAGAACTTTAATTTGATACTACTAGCACCTTAACTCGATACACTAGGACCATAACTTAGTACCAGTTGAACCTTAACTTAGTACCATTATAACCTTAATTTGGTACTACTAAAACCTTAAGTTGGTACTAATGAACCTTATTTTGGCACAAATGTGACCTTAAATTGGTACCACTAAAACCTTAAGTTGGTATAGATGAATGTTATTTTGGTACCAATATGACCTTAAATTGGTACTACTAGAATCTTAAGTTGGTACCAGTAAGACCTTAATTTGGTACTACTAGAACCTTAAGTTAGTATCACTTGAACCTTATATTGGTATCACTATAACCTTAACTTGATATCACAGTAATCTTAAGATGGTACCACAATAACCTTTGTTTGGTACCTCTATAACCTTAACTTGATATCACTGAAACCTTAATTTGGTACCATAATAGCCATAACTTGGAACCACTAGAACCTTAACTTGGTACCACTATAATCTTAATTTGGTATCACTATAACCTTAATTAGGACCACTACAACCTTAAGTTGCTACCACTTGAACCTTTTTTGGCACCAATACAACCTTAAATTGGTACCACTAGAACCCAATTTGGTACCACGACAACCTTAGGTTAATACCACTTGAACCTTAAGTTGGTACCATTAGAACCTTAGCTTGGTACCACGACAATCTTAGCTTGGTACCACTAGAACCATAATTGGGTACAACTATAACCCTATCTTCGTACCATTAATTTTAAGTTAATTTATTTTTCCATATAAATAACTTACACATAAATTTTTTGCTTAATTCTTATATTTCCTTCCATTCATTCACACCTTAATTTTGCACTTATTTATTATCTTCTTATGTACAAATAAATATATATTTTATATCTAATACCAATATAATACATACATTTTCAATTATTCTTACTTACTAATCCACCAAATACAATATATATATATATATATATATTATATTTATTATCTATAATACGTACAATAATTCTTTCTAGTCATTCTCATCTTATTACGTACAATTATATTTTTCAATAAATATATATTTTATATTTGCTTTACCCATTTTAGTAATTTCCCCTTCTTTTCCCCATGTTCTTGCCTATCCCTTCTCTTTTGCAACTTGTTACCAGATCAATAGGTTTCATTTTACTATACCAGTCCAATGGTCTTTTTGCTACTAATTCCTAACTTGGGTCCTTAACTGACACATTTTCAAAAGTTTGAGGAATTCAAAAAGAAAAAGGTATGGGTACTAACCCGGTATTTTAAAATCTTCCCATCTCATAGTATCCTAACCTTGGAAGTGAGCGTAAATTTTTCTCTTTAATTGAATCACAGAAAAAATGAAACTCCTGTACCATACCCCTATCAACAAAATACAAAAGCAACGGGCCATAAGTGGCGTCTTCCAAGTTCCAACTCAAATCCATGCTCCCTCATTTCATTAAAAAAGTCTAAAAGTCTCAGAAAAATTTTCTAATGCATCATCTGTATTGTCACTTGCCCTAGCATTTTCCACGATGGCTGTTATGGATGCATTATATTATTTTCCTTGACCACTGCTTTTCCTTGAGAAGTCTCTGAGTTTGTACCTTCTGACACTACTGGAGTAGCATGAGTTGCACGTTAAACAAACCATGATTAGATATTTAGAAGTAATGCATTCTTTATTTCTATTCCCCTTTATTTTTTGAACTGAAAAAGAAAAGAAATTTTAAGATTCAACTTATTCTGAGGGATACGAAAAAGAAAAAGGAAAATGAGAAAAAAAAACTAAGGGAGGTATTTACGTTGCTCTTGCATGATTGTTCTAAGACAGAATCTGAAATTAATTAGTATCTAACTTCGGTGAATTACATCTATTCCTTCATTGTACTAACTCTATGTTCAATTAATTGTAGCACTATTTGAAATTCCAACTCTTTTTCCATTATCCAAAAACAGGGATGAATGAACAACTAATATAAAATTACCAGCCACGTACAGTCTATAATGGAAGAAATTTCCTCGGACAAATATAACATTGGCTACAGCACTACTAGAGCTCTGGTCATAATATGTCATTTAGCACAAGTTCTCAAGTGGCACATTAACATGGACCTGTTAAAACATTGATGCAAATTGAAAAGAAAAAAACAAAAGAAAGTTCAAGAATTAGTTAGAGCCTTAGAAAATCTAGAACAATCAATCATGTTGCTGTAACTAGAAAATTCTAGGAACTAGTTAAAAAATAGAATTTAGAATAATGCATAAATTAAACAAAACCAAGCCGGTTGGAGTAATGGATTCTCCAATGCCTATAAATAGGCCTAGGGGCCAAATTCCCAATGTAAGCAATAAGATAGTTGAAAGATTTATTGTGCTCATCAAAGCCAATTTAAACTTTATCTCCTACTATGATAAACCTATAGAACTATATTATATATGGATTGATGGATGGTGGAGATCATGCCACAAGAGACTTAATTCATCTTTATAGTTCTTTAAAAGGTGTTCACAATTTATGAGTATATACATGGGTTAATTACTCATAAAAGATTGCACATATGACATTACTGTGTGAGATAGAGTGATTTGTCTCAATCACTGGAATATTGATTTCTAATGTGTATGTGAATATTTATGGATATAAATATTTGAACAGGACCAAATCAATTACTCTTAGACTTTCAACTATTGAGAAAGAGTAAATATTATTCATTTCATAGACTTAAGAATAATATGAATTTAAATGTTATATTATGTGATTTTGATATGTCAACCAATGATGCCTAATATAGGATATACTTGGACATGTTGGATTACATAAATGTTAACATGTTAACTTCATGATTATTCAACATGAAATTCACCGCTCTTAAAATAAGAGTGAATATTGTGGAGTATGTCTCTTGGTTTTTCGGATTAAGAAATCCACATGGTCAATTTAGAAAAATATTGTTTTGGAAATATTATTTTTATATATATAAAATTATATATATGGTATATATAGATTTTATAAATGTTTTTCTAAATTGTTTAAAGTCCGAATAAACTTGAAGAGACATGCACATATTTAATTTCATATTGACAGTACCGCGTTTTGGATGTGGTTGGTCTAGTCCGGATTATGTGCAACAATATTAGACCTGTCCCAAAGCCACTTGTCTAACAAGAGAGGTTAGTTCAGAAAGTTAAGCTTTAAGACTAGATGTTCCTACCTCATTTACCTTCTTCAGCGCATGGTCTACCCTTGTGCCAAATTGTTGTGAGTTGGCTACCATTTTGGAAATCAAGTCTTTTGCTTCTTCGGGCATCTTTTCTACAAGTGCTCCTCCACTTGTAGCGTCCAATATACTCCGATCCATGAACAACAGCCCTTCATAGAAGTACTGCAGCAGCAGTTGATCAGAAATCTGGTGATGTGGGCAGCTTGCACAAAGTTGGTTAAATCTCTCCCAGTACTCGTAGAGACTTTCTCCGTTGTACTGTCGAATCCCACTGATTTCCTTTCGAATTGTTCCGGCTCTTGATGCTGGAAAGAATTTCTCCAACAATTTTCTTTTTAAATTATTCCAAGTTCTGATAGAACCAGAAGGAAGGTAGTACAGCCAATCCTTCACCTTGTTTGCCAACGAAAATGGAAAAGCTCTAAGCTTAATCTGTTCTTCTGTAACCCCTTGTGGTTTCATGGTTGAGCAGACTACATGAAATTCCTTCAAGTGTTTGTGGGGTCCTCACCTGCAAGACCACGAAAAGTATGTAATAAATGAATTAATCCAGATTTTAATTTAAATGCAACCTCAATATCAGGAAAATTGATGCACAGGGGTTGCTGGATAACATCAGGAGTTGCCAACTCCTTTAGTGTTTTTTGGGCTGCCATCTCTACAATAACAACTGGTTCTTCTTCACTTTCTGAGTTGCTGTTCACAGAAGTCGAAGCTAAAAAATTGACTGCTTGTCTTTTCACTTTCCTGTTTGCCTTTGCTGTCTTCTCAATCTCTAGATCAAACACTAATTCACCTGTACGAGAAGATTTTGGCATAAGTCAGTTAACTGAGAAAGAAAGAAAAGAAAGAAAATACATAAATAAATAAATAAATGAAAAAGGAAACTTTAACAGAAAAAGAAATCTTCCTGCCAACGACGTCAAATTTCTGGTCAATTGTCGAAACTGCAAAAAATAATTCTAATATTCCTAACAACTCAGAATAAATAAATTTGTAGTCTAGCAATGAAAACGAGGTCGAATCCCAAGAGAAATTTCTTTAACCAAAAGCTTTCTGTCAGAAAACTGAAATAAAAGATCGGAGGAGTTTTCTTGAAACGAATGCTGAAATAAATTAACAGTAGAATTAAAATGAAATTAACTAATACTAAAAATGCTCAGTTCAAGGTTGATTATCCATTCTAATCACGCAGTTGATCATCGAAAGAAAATATTTCTTCAATCCAAGTAAATAAACAGGACTCTCTTTAAACCTAAAAAGAACCCTAAAAATTCAGCAGTAAAATTAACCAGAAAAAACTTCAGATTAATTTTTTAATTTTGAGTAACTAGATATTGAAAAGCAATTTCTAATTATCTCAAAATCAGCATTAAGATCAATGAACAAAAGTTTATTCCAGGCAATAATCCAAAAACTTGAACAATTTAACCTGTCTTACTTCTCCGTATGAATTAACCAAAAATAAAAGTAATTTCCAATCAATTCACTTACTTCTAAATTGAATTCTTTACCTAAGTAGTTGAAAGAAAATCAAGCAGATTTTCAATCGCATAACCAGTTCAACAAACGAGAACAGGAAAATTAATTGTAATAAATCTGAACAACAAATAAGTAAATACTTGAATTTAAAGAAAGTTTAAGAAAGAAAAATCAATCCTCATAACCGGTGTTGACGATGGAAATCGTCCATAGAACTGAACCAGAAAAAATTACTCAATCATGTTCAATACAGAAAAACACAAGTAAAAAAAAATAGAAAAACCTAAAAGCCTTCTCTATCTGTCCGTCTCGCATTCTCTCCATGCTCCTTTTTATTGAAAAAATCCACTATTCTTCAGGGAACAAAATGCACTCCAAAAAAAATAGAATTTTGGCTTTATCAAATACCTTCTCGTTCGGTTGAAACTGGACTCTCCCACGATTGGCTACTAAATCCACGTAAATTTGAAATTCCAAATTTGCCCAGCCCACTGTTGTCCTTCACAGGCATTTCATCAAACAGCTCCCGTGCGCCATACATTTTGGGGAGCTCGCGATGCCATTTTCTTGCTCAGCTTCCAAAATTCGTCCTTCTGCAATAATGACTCCCTTTTTACTAATTCACCTGATATCGTGAAAGAAAGCCTCTTAATTTTCACTAGCCAAGTAGAACAATGAAGGTGCCAGCTGCCCTTGGTGAGATGGTGTGCCAATCTGACTTACAAATCAAAATACAGACCAATAAATTGCTGGTTTTATTTCGACTGGAAGCAGCAAATTGGTATGAGAAAATTAAAAGAATTGGGATAGCAGCCACACTGGGGACGCTCCACGCATGAAAAAGAAACTGGTGCTTAAGAAGCAAAATAGAATTTTGTATCCTTCTTGGGTCCAAAACGGCAACGTACACTCCCACTTAAAAAATGAACAAGTGGGCTAATTATCCCTCAGCCATTAAGAGTTGATGCCAAGGCAAAAAGAGCCACTTTATTCCTTCTAGTCAAAAAATACCATTGCACCTTTAATCCCTTCAAAACACAAAATATCATCATTAATAGCCCTGTCAACTTAATAAATTGGAACAAAAGCTAAGGGAATTATTAAATAAATATATATAAATTATGAACTCATCAGTGTTCATTTATAGAACCATGAATAACATTAGTCCTCAGTTTGCTAAGAATCTGGAAGAAAACCGCCTCAATGGGGCAAACTATTGTGATTGGAAGAGAAACCTTGACATTGCGCTCACTGCAAGGAAGTTGGCACATGTTTTGAATGAGCTGCCACCTGAACTTTCCCCTTTTGATGATGATCATAAAGAGGAAAAGAAAGCATATGATGTTTGGCATGAGCATGATTCCTTGGCTAAGTGCTATATCTTGTCATCTTTCGAGAATAGGCTACAACAACAATATGAAAAGATGCCAACTGCTAAGGACATTATGAATAGCCTAAAAGAGATGTTCGAGATGTAGAATCGTTCTACTAGGATGAATGCCATGCAAGGGCTTATGTCCACCAAGATGGTTGCGGGAACACCTGTTCATAATCATGTGATGACCACGATTAGGTATATCAATGTGTTGGATTCCCTTGGTGCTGAGATGAACCATACGACCAAGATAGACATTATCTTATGCTCGTTGCCTAAGTCATTCAATAACTTTGTTTTGAACTTCCATATGAATGACAAGATAGTGACACTTCCTAAACTGTGTAATATGTTGCAAAGGGCAGAAGAGTTGCTTAAGAAGGATAAGCCCATCATGGTCATGGAAGGACAGTTCTCCACGACCAAGCGCAAGAACAAAAAAAAGAACAAGGGCAAGAACCTTTTTCAAGTTAGGAATGAGCCTAAAAAGAAGCGGAAGGACAAGTCCAAAGATGAATGTCATTTCTGTGGCAAGAAAAGTCATTGGAAGCGTAATTGTAAACACTACCTTGCTACAGTGAACAAGAAGCCTTCAGATGGTAAGTCTTCTGTCTTTATCATTGAGGCAAACTTGATTCATGGAATCACAAATTCCTGGTGTCTTGTTTCCGGGGCAACCACTCATGTGTGTAACACATGGCAGGGGTTCCAAGGAACAAGAAGGTTGAGTGAAAGAGGGATCTCATTGTTGATAAGATCAGATGCAAGAGTTGCAGCCATCTCTTTAGGAACTTTTAAATTAGTTCTTTTAGATGGAACGACTCTTTATTTGAAAGATTGTCTTTATGTGCCGCAAGTCAGGAGAAATTTGATTTCTATTTCGAAATTGGATGATATGGGATATTCATTCCTATTTCGTAATAAAGTTACGATTAGATTTCGTAACAGATTTGTGGCTAATGGTTTAAAAAATGATGGTCTTTATTTCTTGCATACCTTTCATGAAAGCAATATGAATGTTGAATCTAAACCATGTGATGGGAATGGTTCAACAAAGTGAAAAAGGGAATAGATAGTTCCCACTTATCTTTGGCATTTGAGACTTGGTCATATTAATGCAAAAAGAATCGAAAGGTTGGTTGAGGATGGTCCTTTGAGTTTCTTGACATTAGAAACTCACCCAATCTGTAAATCTTATGTTCAAGGAAAGATGACTAGATTACCTTTTTCTGGAAAAGGTGAAAGAAGCTCAAATGCGTTGGATCTCATACTTACCAATGTATGTGGACCTATGAACCGCATGGGAAGAGGTGGTATATATTATTTTATCACTTTCATTGATGACTATTCTAGATACGGGTACATCTACCTGTTACAACATAAATCGGAAGCCTTTGAAAAGTTCAAAGAATTTCGAAATGAGGTTGAGAAACAAAAGGGTAGAAGTATCAAGTGCCTTCGCTCTGATAGAAGAGGCGAGTACCTCTTTGATGAGTTCAGAGGTTATCTTAAAGATAATGGAATTCTCTCAAAATTGACACCATCGGGAACACCACAACTCAATGGTGTTTCTGAGAGAAGAAATCGTACCTTATTGGATATGGTGTGCTCAATGATAAACATGGCCGATCTACCAGTGTCTTTTTGGGGATATGTGTTAGAGACTGCTTTCTACCTGTTGAATAGAGTTCCAACTAAATTGGTCCCAAAAACTCCATACGAGTTATGGACTAACAAAAGACCAAGTGTGAGACACTTAAAAATTTGAGGCTGTCCTGCACATGTCAGGAAGCAAAAATTTACAAAGTTGGGATCTAGAATAGAAAGATGCCTATTTGTAAGATGCCCAAAAGGCACTATGGGTTATTATTTTTATAATCCAAATGAACAAAAGATGTTCATTAGTAGGGATTCGGTCTTCTTGGAAGAAGATTTTGTGGTTTACTCTAGGAAAAATAATGGGATTATTTTACAAGAGTAAACTGAAACATCTGATAATACTGCTTCTATTGATAGTACTCGAGTTAACTAAAACATCTGATAGTACTACTTCTATTGGTAGTACTCGAGTTAATATTCCTTTAGAGCCTATTTGAAAAAGTTCAAGGATGATTTGTCCGCCTCAAAAGTTGACACTTCTGAATGAATCATTCATGATGATTTTAGAAGATTGCGAACAAGATCCAAGAACATATGAGGAGGCAATGAAGGATGTTGACAGGGATAGATGGATTGATGCTATAAATTTAGAAATGGATTCTATGCATAAGAATCAGGTCTGGAATCTCATAGATCCACCAATCAATATTAAGACTATTGGTTGTAAATGGATTTATACAAGAAAACGGGGACCTGATGGAAAAGTGGAAACCTTCAAAGCAAGGTTAGTGGCAAAGGATTATAATCAAAAGGAAGGAATTGATTATAAGGAAACCTTTTCACTAGTGGTCATGCTTAAATCCATCATAATTCTATTAGCCGTAGCTGCATACTATGACTACGAGATAGGACAGATGGATGTAAAAACTACCTTCTTGAATGGGTATCTTGAAAGATATCTATATAAACCAACCTGCAGGATTTGTATCTAGTGGGGAGGAACAGTTAGTATGTAAGCTGAATAGGTCTCTTTATGGACTTAAACAGGCTTCTATAAGTTGGAACATCCGTTTTGATGAGACAGTCAAACAATTTGGCTTTTCACAAAATTCAGATGAAGCTTGTGTCTATAAAAAGACACAAAGGAGTGCTATCACATTTCTTGTCCTATATGTTGATGATATTTTACTCATTGGGAATGATATGGAAATGTTATTAGCAGTGAAGCTATCGTTGTCCACTCATTTTTCTATGAAGGATTTGGGTGCAGCATCATATGTCCTTGGTCTTAAGCTCTATAGAGATAGAAGCCGAAGTTTGACCACCATCATTTTCAATTGCCTAAAAGTTAATTTTGCCACCATTTGACGCCCACCAAAATGCTGGTCCCTTTAAATGAAATCTGTTGTAGTGGAAGGTAAACATGATATCTATTGGTGGAAAATTGACCCTGATTCAGTCAATGCTTTCAAAACTGCCTTTATTTTTCTTCTCATTATGTTAAGCCCTGTCAAGTGTCTTAATTTTTCTTGAGAGTTTAAAAATATCTTTCTTTTGGGGAGAGAAGTAGATGGGTAGAATAGCTTCAAGGCATGGAATAAAATTTTGGTATCGAAGAAGGTGGAAGGCCTGAGTGTCAATAGTTTGAAAGCAAAAACGCCTTGCCCTCCTAGGTAAATAATGGTTGAGATTTGTTTTTAGGGTGTGTTGTGGAAAAGAATAATAATTGTACTGTATGGGACTGAAAGGGGTTTGAATGGGGACATAGGCATAAAGAGTTCAGGACGGGTATGGTGATCTGTTCTGGATGCAAGGGTGATCATAAATTGCTTTGGAATCCCTTTTACTAATGCATTTATTTAAAGCAATCAAGGAGGTGTATACTTAATTAAGGCAATCAGAATATTGCTGGACGATAATTTAAAGACGGTGACATCTCCTATAGGTAGGGAATGTTGGAACAAACTTGTCACTCTAAGGGTGAATATCTTCATCTAGAGTGCCTTACAAGATAGGATGTGAAGTATTGAGGTTACCCATTACAATTTGAAATTTTTGTCCATTTTGTTACTTTTTTTCTTTTTTTCAGGATTAATTTAAAATTATGAAATAATTAGTTTTAAGTCAATTTTTTAATTGGGTAGTATATTTATGTGTGAAATTAGTACATTGTTAGTTTAACTAACAATGTTTAATTGGATTTATTTTTACAGTGTTTTAAGTTTTGGAATTAATATAAAGGTACAAAATAGTTATATTTAAATAAGTTTGTTTGATTAAGTTTGACCTTAAATATAATATATGTCAATAATAATAATAATAATAATAATAATAACAATAGTAGTAGTAGTAGTAAAAATAATAATTATAATAATAACAAGAGTAATATTTATAATAATAATAATAATAATAATAGCACGAGTAGTATAATAATAATAATAATAGTAGTAGTAGTAGTAGTATTAGTAATAATAATAATAATTAAAATAATAATTATTATACTAAGAGTAGCAGTAGTAGAATAATAATAATAATAATAATAATAATAATAATAATAATAATAATAAATACTAGATTGTAAAACTCTATAAACCTTTCATCATCCCCAAGATCCTATAAAAAGTTGTCAAACAAAAGGCAATAAGTAGGCAGCTGTTTTGGGAAATTGCTCAATGACCTTCCTCTAAAGCAAAAATTAAAAATAAAGACAAGTACTACATCCAAAATTCCCCTCTCAGGGTAGAAATCATAGTAAAGCTCAGTGCATGGACCACAGGGACCAATTGGACCACTACTCCAAAAGTTGTCTACTTCACCCATCTTTTTTGTATGGTCAACTGGAACACCAACCTGATGAAACTTTGTTATGTGAAAACTACCGTACAGAAACACCAAAACTTCCTGGCTTATGTGATTGGGTAGTATATTTATGTGTGAAATTAGTACATTGTTTGTTTAACTAACAATGTTTAATTGGATTTATTTTTACAATCTTTTAAGTTTTGGAACTAATATAAAGGTACAAAATACTTATATTTAAATAAGTTTGTTTGATTAAGTTTGACCTTTAATAGAATATATGTCAATAATAATAATAATAATAATAATAATAATAACAACAACAAAAATAATAATAAGAGTAGTAATAATAAATCTAATAGTAATAATAATAATTAAAATAATAATTATTATACAAAGAGTAGTACTAAAATAATAATAATAATAAAAATAATAACAATAGTAGTAGTAGTAGTAGTAATAGTTGTAGTAGTAGTAGTAAAAATAATAATAATAATAATAATAATACTAATACTAATAATAATAATAATAATAATAGTTGTGGTAGTAGTATTAGTAATAATAATTATTATTATTATAATAATTATATGGATAAAATATGGAAACGTTCATCCTATTAAGTGTTAACACTAAACCTTAAATAAAAACCCTAAACACATATGCATAAACAGCCTTTATTGATGAATTCTAATTGAATTCCCCTAAACACTAAACCTTAAACCTAAGTACTATTAACCTTATCTAAACCCAAAATACTAAATACGCATTGTTAGTTTTAACTTACATTGTTTAATTGAGTGAAATATTAATGCATGCAATTAATAATAATATGTTGGCTATTGATATTTGTGATTCGTGGATTTAATTTTTAATATGATTTAATTTACATAATTAATTTTATGTGTTCATGCTTTCGTATATGTCATAAAGGTAAATATATAATTTCCATTGGTAGGACTCTATAGAACAAGAACGTAGTTGGATGTATAGTAGTCGCTATTTACCTGGGTGAGTTGGGTGCAAAGAGGAGTGGGAGATAGGGGTTGAGTAGTTCATAACATTTGCCTATAGTAATCCAGGTTATATGGATGGAAACAAAATACATTGTCGTGTAAGAGATGTAAAAATTTGAGGTTTAAGGATTGTGATGACATTAGAGTTCATCTATACAAATGGGGTTTCATGCCTTATTACACAACTCATGAGGAGCCATTTAATGACCCTTTACATCAGCCGTTTGATAATTGTGATTGGTATGAGCATGCTGAGTATAGTTCACATGTAAACCCATATGCTCGAATGGTATTTGATGTAGTGGGACCAAGTTCCCATCAGAATTTCAATGAAGTGGATGAACAACCTAATGAAGGTTTTAGACGGTTTTCTGATTTATTGTACTCGGCGACTACACTTCTTTGGGATGGATGTGATACACATTCTGAGCTATCTGTTGCAGTTCATTTGTTAAACCTTAAAGCAGAATATCATATACCAAGAGGGTGTTATGATGGTATTGCGGCGTTGATGAAAGAGACACAAGCAAGTGACAGCAAGATGCCGTCCAATTGGTATGAGATGAAGAAATTAGTTTCACAACTTGGTCTTGCGCATCTTAAAATTGATGCTTGTGTTAACGACTGCATGTTGTTTTAGAATAATGATAAAGATGCTATACACTGCAAGTTTTGTAGTGAATCTTGGTTTAAGCCAAGAAAAGCTGGATGAAGTAAAGATAGAGCAAGAAAGACCATGCACCATTTACCACTAACTCCTCGCCTTCAACGACTATATGCTTTACTTTCAACTGCAATGCACATAAGGTGGCACAGTGAACATCGATCCGAGCTAAATGTTTTAAAACATCCTTCAAATGAGGAAGCATGGAAACATTTTGATTCCACGTACCCTTGGTTTGCTGCGGAGCCCCGAAATCTTCGCCTTGGAGTATGTTCTGATTGTTTTGTTCCATTTGGAAACTCTGATAAACAATATTCATGCTGGCCGGTTATCATTACTCCTTATAATTTGCCACCGTGGATATGTATGAAGAAACAATATATGTTTTTAACTACATTGATACCGGGCCCTAGGAGTCCACGTCAGAAAATTGATGGCTATTTACAACCTCTTATTCATGAATTGAAGCAGTTGTGGCATGATGGTGTCCAAACATGGGATGTTTCATTTAAACAAAATTTTCAGCTCCGAACTTCAGTTTTGTGGACCATAAATGACTTCCCGACTTATGGGATGTTGTCAAGATGGATGACTCATGGGAGGTTATTTTGTCCTATTTTCATGGAGGATAGTAAAGCCTTCCAGCTTGAGCATAGAAGGAAAACATCCTTCTTTGATTGCCATCGGTAATTTCTCGAGTTGGATCACCCATATAAAGGAAACATAATTGCCTTTAAGAAAGGAAAGGTTGAGAAATCATTGCCTCCTCAGCATCTTTCGCCTGAAACAATATTTGAACGTATCTCAAATTTACTATCTGTGGTTGACAATGGAGAGGTTTTCACCATACCAAGTTATGGTAGAACTCATAATTGGACAAAACGAAGTATTTTCTGGGAGTTGCATTACTGGAAGAATAATTTAATATGCCATAATTTGGATGTGATGCAATAGAGAAGAATGTGTATGACAATATATGGAATACAGTGATGGATGTGAGGAATAAAACTAAGGACAACGTGAAGGCTCGTAAAAACATTGAGATGCTATGCAATCAATCAAAGCTAAATTTAATTCCTCAAGTTGACGGTCGAGCATTCAAACCCAAAGCAACTTTTACACTAAACACATAATAGAGATTTGATGTGCTCAATTGGGTGAAAACACTTAGACTTCTAGACGACTATGCATCGAACCTTGGGAGGTGTGTTGACAATAATGTAAGTGATATGTCTGGTATGAAAAATCATGATTGTCATGTAATGATGCAGAGGCTTCTCCCAATAGCCATTGAAGTGATACCTGAAAATATATGGAAACCGTTGACCTAGTTAAGTCAATTCTTCCGAGATTTATGCTCACCAGAGTTATATGTGAATCACATGGTTGAGTTGGAATTCAATATTCCTATCATACTCTGCAAGTTAGAAAGAATTTTTCCACTTGCTTTTTTTGATTCGATGGAACATTTGCAGTTCACCTGTCTTACGAAGCAAGGGTTAGAAGACCTATTCAGTATAGGTGAATGTACAAATTTGAGCGTTGTATGCATGACCTCAAAATGAAGGTATCAAATAAGGCTCATGTAAAGGGTTCAATTTGTGAAACCTATCTAATTGAGGAGACCTTAACATTTTGCTGTCACACTTTGAGTCTCATATTCCACATATGGCAACTAGAGTACCTCGCAATGATGATGGCGAACCAGGACAATATGATGAATTGGTATGGTCTATCTTTAGATACCCAGGTAGTTCATATGATGTCTCAAGATATCGATATCTTAATGACAATGAATTGAGGGTCGCTACTGCATATGTCTTACTGAATTGTAAGGAGGTGAAGCCGTACCTCAAGTAAGTGCCATAACACATATTTTCTTTATATACTCTACTATAATAATAATACTTTTTTTTCTTTATATACTCTACTCATCAAGTTTATGCTCCATCGACCTCTATCTATATATTGTAGTTTGTTTGTTGATGAAGTGTGTATGCATGCACCCAATATAGCAATGTCAGACCTAGATGTCTACATTAAGAACAACTTTGCTACATGACTTACAAACTATGTAAGTTACATACACTTAAATTTTAGCCATATTTTGCTTTTCAAGGGAAGGATATATTCATATTATTGATATATGTAATTAGGAGAATGATGTGCATAACGGTATCACAGACCACTTCTTGTGGAATGTTGGATGCGGGCCATCACATCATGTTGAGACTTGGTCTGTTTATTTCATAAATGGGTAAAAGTTCCATATTAGCAACTAGGGTCGTGAAAAAGCAACATTCAATAGTGGAGTATATATAAGGACTTCAGGATCAAGTGAAGTTGAATGTGATTTTTATGGGCTGTTAGAAGAAATTATTCAACTCGAGTATCCTGGATGGCCAAAGAAAAATGTTGTATTCTTTAGGTGTGCATGGTTTGACCCAACTCCAGATCGTGGAACTCGGGTTTATAAACAATATGGTATAGTTGAGGTTCGTGATGGTCGCCAATATGAGAAGTTTGACCTGTTCATTCTTGCCCCCAAGCCGATCAAGTTTACTACACCCCTTACCCAACAAAGTCACGTGAAAAAATAGAGTGGTTAGCCGTTTTGAAAATCAAACCTAGACGCATGATTCATTATAATGTTAATGATGTTGATGATGTATTTCAGGAAGAATTATTAGGCGGGGTGAACAATCCACCCATAATTATGGATGACCCAATCGACAATTTAACTGAAATAGGAGTGGGGGAAGCTGTAGAGGATGACATGCCGATCATGGAAGAAACTTTGCAACATGACGATAAATCTGAGGAAGAGGAGTCCCTTGAAGCAAGTGACGAAGAAGATGAATCTGAATTTGGGGATACTGAGAATAGCGATTCAGAAGCACAATCTAAGGATGATGACGTCCATTGACTGTAATGTAAATCAGCAATTACTTCTAAAATGTAATGTGAACGTGGAATAACTTTTAATATGTAAATACTACGTCCAAATTGGCTGTGATAGGTGCAGTGGCAATAACGATACCGTTTCCCATAATTTTGCATTTGTAAAATTTTGTACGATTTTTAAAAAAATTGCAGATGCCACCTAAAAGAGATGCGACATATACACGTTGCCTAGGGAATGACTTATTTCAGTAATTGAAAAAATTGTTAGCAAAACCAATTGCCAGACATGAAAGGGCAGGCCAATCGCATTCCCGACATTCAGCTTCACAGCCCTCACTATAACAAGATGTTGTTCCACATCCCACCCCTTGTACAGGTGATTTTTACATTCCTCCAGTCGGCCGTAGTGCTAGTTGATCAACTCTGACCCCTGTAGCTTTATCCGATGGTGGGAATTCCATTGGTCAGTCAGGGGTATCCTAAGCCCCAATTCAGGCGTGCTTGCGGATTACACCTCACGGTAACACGTAAATAATGTAACATTTTCAACCATAATAGTTTATGTTACATGTAGTACGTTTAGTGCCATTCAAAACAATATTTATTGTGTTGGAACATGCACTCCATGTAGCTTCCTTCCATTAAAAGCAACATGGTTGGTGACTAGATGCTTCACCACACACTTTAAGGGACATTATGACTGAACGAGCACAAGCCCAATAGATATTCAGGCGTGGTGGCATATATTTGAGGTTTGCACTTTGTTTTCACATTTTCAACTTTACCAATCATGTTGGAAACTATTCGACTTCTTATATTTTATTTTATGTCTAGGGATTATGTGAGTGGGATCCAGCCCATCATAATGAGGACTATCGCGTTTGGCATATAATTACGGCTAATCATTACTGATCGACACTGGGTGACATCCGCCGTGAGAAAAATCCTGCTAAACAGTGAGCAAGGGCATCCTTTATGACCGACGCACAGTATGCAGAAATAGAGGAATGGTGGGCTTCAACGGAGTTTCATGAGCGATTGGCGAGGGGTATGTGGCGGGACAGGGCCCCAGTGCCCTGAATTGCTAACACTGATAGGTTCTTAGGGAACTATGATCCCACTTAGGTTACAATTGGCTAGTTATTACTTGTGAGGTATCTTAAATCATTTCGTGCAACTAGTTACTTAGCCTACCCTACATAGGAAATATGCATGCATTGTCCCGGCTGTAGGGTAACAATTAAACTAAAGTATAATTGAAAACAGTGCCGAAGCAATTAACAAAAACATGATTCAAAACAAGCCAAGACATAAAACTTTAGTTATTTTAACTTAAAGTAACAACTATGTGCATACATCTCAAACTTATATGCACCCAAATGTAACCCTAGTGTTATACACACCAATGGACACTCGTAGAGGAGATCTATGTATGAAATTACCATACATATAAAAGAAGTAGCTCATATCTACTAAGATACTAAGATCCATCCTTAGCTCTTCACCCAAGCAAGCTAGCTTCAAATGATGAGCCACATTTTCTTTGTACTCACTTAGCCTCAAATTGTAAGACAAACACTTTGGTCAGTACTTGCTTATGCCATAAGTAACTTAGAAACTTGGAGTTTTCTACTTAGAGAATACCTTTAAACCAATAAAACCTAGCCTTAACAGCTGCCCCTTACCAACTGTTAAGCCCGACTAGTCCACTTAAACCTGCACAACACTTAAAGGGGTGAGTACTTTAAAGTACTTAGTAAGGGATTTAGTACCTGCAAGGGGAAAAACAATGCAAGCATGCAAAGCACAACATGTATATATATGTAGCATACAAAACAAAACAAGCAGTCAACAATATAACTAGAAGCAAGAATAAACAACAACCAATGCAAATGATGGATGAATGGATGAATGAATGAAATATGCACATGCAAATGTACTTAGGACTTCCTTACACCCGTAGGTGCTAGACTTTCCGTGAGCTCTTACGACTGGGGTACTTGGATACTGGCCTTCATATCCTATGCTAGCACTTAACTAACCCCATGAAGTCCTCTTACAGGCGTCCTAGAGTAAGTCATCACTTAATCAAACCTTACCCACCTTGACAAGCTACTTAGAGTAAGTCACCACTTACTCACTCCTTACCCGTCTCTTCCCTTAACTTATTGTGTAGGGTAGCTGCCTTATGTGGTTCAACTTACCAAGCTTTTCGAGCTTAGCTTAAGGCTTCTTAGTGGCTTACTTACCAAACCATAAAGTTTGGTTGGGATTCTCTTAGGTTTCCTTTTAATTGCCCAGAGGTCTAACACCTCCCACTTGAGCCAACGAAGAGTCTGAAACCCACCTTAATCCCCTTAGTACTTACTTGGCAACTTAAGCACTTTAACTTCCTTAGCCACCATTCCTTACCCTACCTTAACCACACTATTTAGCCACCACTTAAATAGTGCATAATTCCCAACTTAGGAATGATTCCTATACCCATTTAAGGCTACGGAATATCTTAAATTAGACTAAGGATGATAACCGAGGGTTTGAGACACTCTTAGGATGCCCCGAGCTTGATGAGCTATTGCCTTGGCGGCACCGTCAGCGACGCGTCACCAAAGGCATTGACGCTCAGGTATCCAAACATTTATCAATGACGCGTCTCCAGTTCACATCGCTGGTGGCGACGCGTCGCCAATGCATTTACAACACTGCGCGACAGCGTGCGAACTTACACGAAACTTGCTCAAACTTTCTCATCCCAAGGCCAATACGCATGGGTCTTGTTTCTACTTCATTCCCACTCATAATACTACATTTCTATGCATTATTTGAGCTTAATTAACTTAAATCTCTTACCTCAAATCAACTTGAAAACAAGAATAAACAATGAGCGCATTTGAGCTCCAACGAGTTCCTTTGAGTTCCAAGCTTGAAATCAACCAAATTGAACACCAAGAGCATGGAGTTAAGACCATTTCTAACCATTTAACAGGTTTAGAACTAGCCCACAAAGATCAAAGTTGTTTACCTTTGGGTTTGAACCAAAAACTTGAAAGAACAACTCCAAATGCACAAATTCCACTAAACACGAGCTAAGGGCTTGTTGGGATAGCTTCAGGACCTTCAATTTCCATGGAAACTTGAGTGATTTGGGAGGTTTAGAGGTAGAGAGTTGTGGAGGAAGGAGAGCTACGAAAATGGTGGATGGGGGGATGATGAATAGTTCTATCTCCTCCATTTATAACCAACTTAGCTCAACTCTCTTTCGCTTGTCACCTTAGCCCTCAAACTTAACTTTGAATCACTTAGGCCACTTAAACACTCCCCACACCATCACTCCTTGGTCCCAAAAAAAGATTTTTCTTACCCAAATACTCTGCCCTTGAGTCACCTAAGTCATTATAACACATAATAGCTTAATTTATTACTTAGTGCATTTTTCACCCTTAACTTTTGCTTTTGGTTCTAATGGCTATAACCACTTATGGTCTTAAATCAACTAGCTCAAAACACTTGCATGAACCTAATTTTACCAAAATTACGGTCATGCCAATGACTTGGGCCAAAATTACCGTTTTGCCTTTTTTGCCCCTTAGGTGCCAATTACTTTTTGGAACTCAATTTAACCTTAAATAGCTTGCTTTCCTTGCTTAATAAAACTTATCTGAGGAAAATAACTTGGGACTTACTTACCTTAATATTTAATGTAGAGGAAACACTAGGAGAGACTTTACAGGGTAAGACAATACGAGCATCATCATTGCGGTCCTCTAACTTGACTGGTGGATGCAATGCTATTTATGCAGGAGGCTCTGTTTCAATTACTGAACACTGAGAGTGAATGGTAAAATTATGAACCTCTTTTACACATAATTCAATTTATTTATGGTGTAATAACATTAATCTTACGAACAACCAATGTAGCGTGAAAAAGATCCGGAGAAGAGGAACTCTGGCTTGTTCAAGGTCAAGTAGCAAACGCATAAGAAAAAGAGAGTGGAATATGTCAACAGGCGGACTGAAGAAGTGGTGGTAATCATCATTCTATATAAAATTACCTTTTTACATACCATTAATTATAGACTTATTAATAAAGTATCTTTACCTTTATGAAGGCAAAGATAACTGTTGAGATCGAGGAACAAATGCAGCAAATGGATGAGGAAGGAGGTGCACATGACATTGATGAGGTTGCGATAATTAGTGCAACTGCTGGTGGCAAGAAGAAAAGGCATGTATTTGGCCTTGTATCAGAACAACATGTTGTGCTTGGATGACAACGACCGGGGAATACTCCTGCAGCACATGTTGATGTCATTCAGACGTCAAAGTTCATTGAACAAGTAGAGCAAATGGTAGCGGAGCATACTGCACAACAAGCATTATATTATTAGCAGAAGCTGGAGCGTCTTAAAATGAGACAATAAGCTAAGCTGGAGTACATATGTCAACGAGTTGGAATTCCTCCACCCACACATGCTGAAGATGATATAGATGCTTCGGGATCAGATGAAGACTAGATTAGGTATATCACGCTACTTTGTGTGTTTATCAACAAACAAACACTTATTAGGATAATGGAACTATGTAATTTCAGTTGTGTATGTTTTTATGTGGATTTATAACTATATGTATGTAATGACTTTGTAATTTTAATTGTGTATGTTTTTATTAAGATTTATAACTAAATTTATGTAATATCAGCTCAATATTTGACTACATACGATACAATAATTTCCAACCGCTTAAGCCGTTTGATGTTTAAAGAAAAGCATTGGAATAAACAACACGGGAATAAAAAAACTTTTAAAAACCTACTCTCCAACGGCTTAGGCTGTTGGAAAAATTTCGAACAGCCCAGGCAATTGGAAAAGGTTCCAACTACCTTCCAACTGCCAAGCGTGAGAAAAAAAAAATAACAGCCATTAGAAATTTCCAACGGCTGACAGTTGGAATTTCCAACGGCTCTAATCTGGGCCGTTGGAATATAGACTTCCAATGCGTTGATTTCCAACGTCTTCATGTTGGAAATGTTAAAATTTCCAACGGCAAGCCGTTGGAAATGGCCATTGGAAATTGGGCTTTTTCTAGTAGTGAATATTGACATGGCTCAAAGTCAAGCCAACTGACAGGTTAAAGAAGTCCAAATTGCAGTATGGGAGGCCATTTTACTTATTTCAGCTTGGGATATTTGGAAAGCAAGGAATGAGTTGGTGTTCAAAGCTAAAGAATTTGAGAAAGCGGATATTGTTTAAAAAATTCAATTAGTTCATATAACTGACCATATATAGATATGATAACATGCACTGCTCTTAATTAGTTTAAACGGTGCTATAATTCAATGGTAGTTTTGGCAAATTAGTTAAACTAAACAGGGTGTATGTAATGTATTTGGGCATTGGAAGTAACTCTGCTATGTTTCTGCTATAATTTGACTCTGATTGTTAGTCTCATGTGGAAATCTGAGTTAGTAGACTCAGTAATTTTCTTATTTTAATTCAGAATTATTTATTTGGTGTTCAATAAAAAAAACAAGTTACAAAATAGTTATTGAATAACTCAAATCTAAGTTAGTCTTCCACATATAATTATGTGCATATCATTATCTTCTTTTTTCAACATAATTATGTGCCTATTGTTATCTTTTTTTTTTTTTTCCCCAATAGGCTCTTTCATCCATGTAAATTTACAAATAACTAACTATTAAAAAAACTCATAAAACAAAGCAATATATCATAATTTGAGGTAAATATCTCAAATTTACAATTATTGTTTTGGGTTGGACTCAAATTTGTCACTAAAGTGTTTTTTTTTTTGTCGAAGTCTATCACTAATGTTTTAAAATTTGCTCAAATGTGCTACTGGTAGTTAAAAAATAACAAAAAATAGTATAAATAACATATTTTGAAATCTTTAGGTGATTATGTAACTTTCAAAAAAAATTAAGGACCCTACATATTTGTTTCCTATAGGCAAAAAATATATATCAAAATTTTCACTAATGTGTTAAAATGGCCTCAAATTGGCCACTAAACATTTTCTTATACTCAACCAATCACCTAACTTCATTGGTAGGAACTGTAACCTCCACGACACAAAAACCACATTACCCTTGCACCACTGTACGAGCCAAGTCCAAAAACGTCATTCAGTATGCAATAGTCTGCCCAAACCTTTTCAAGCTACAGCTTTTCCGTTCTCCCTCGATCTTACCGCTAATTCTACCTGAGACAGGAGGGGTGTAAACATATGTGTAGCCATCAATAGTTGAGACACCACCACCACCCTTCAAAGACAAGGCCTCGTTCACACACCCAAAACCAAACCTTCAAATGGATAAATCAAAAAATGAAACTGAAAACCCATAAACTAGTATAAAAGTTTAAGGGTTTTTTAACTTTAAACCTCAATCTAAAAAAATCTAATAAGAACTTGAAAATATGGGTTCTACAAATTTTGAAGAGGAGATAAAAAATAATCGAACCATATATGTAGAAACATTTAAAATTTGAAAATTTTTTATAGTTGGCCGTTATAGGCAGTGGCTGAAAATCTACAAATGATAGTCGATGATAGCTAGCCAGATTCTCAAAAAAAAAGAGCGTGTGTATTTTGTCACAACCAATTATCTAATATCCTTGAAGTTTGTTAAAAATTGTATTGCCACAAAAAAATTTCAAAACTTATTACTTTTAAAGTTTTTCAGTAGTTTTTTAACATGGAGTGACATATTCATCCCCACTTTAAAACTTTATATAGTGGTACATCTGAACTCATTTAAAAATATTAGTGGTAGATTTAGGTAAAAAAAAAATATATTCTTTGATTCTAATTAGGCCGATTATCAACAAATCACTTTAAAAAAATTAAAAAAAATGTAAAAGTAAAATTTTCATCTTAAGCAAAAAAAAAAAAAAAAATAGAGCGTTATCAACGCTAAATATTTTAATAGAAACAATGAACAACAAACGTTGCTAGCATAATTTATATGTTTATATACTTTAGTAGGATTATTATCACTTGAAACAATACTAAACTCGGAAAATGTGTACATCACAAACTGCCATTGATTCTGATGACTTTGGCCCCTCAAATAAAATTTAAATTATTAATTTTTTTAATTAGAAAAACAAGTGTATGTCTCAATATTAATTTATAATTTATACCAGCCGATCATATTTATGAACATTTAAATCATGTATTATTAGTTCATGAAATTTACCATATCAACAACTATTAAAAATTAAACATAGTAAAAATTAATTCAAGAAAATTTATGCCCTATTATGCATTTTAATTGAAATATTTGTATAATGAAAGACAAATATACTTAACTATCAAAAGAAAGTAATTCCTTCCAAAGAGCTACAAACTTGAGCACTATTTTACAAACTATGAAGATGATAGTTCAAGACAAATGCTAACTAGTAAATTTTATAGATAATTTCAGGGAGTTATAACTTGATTTATAGGAAATATTGTTTTAAATTTTATTTTCTTATTGATTAAACATTAATGTCTTTAAGACTAATTATGTGACCAATCATAAATATTAGTGGGGAAAAGCAAATGCAAGGCACGTGCGATTAAGACTTATTTTTTAGAAAAAAAATGTAAATATAAATACAATTATCCTACTTGGATAATATTTTTAAGATTGGGTGATTTGGAGTTTCGGATAGTTGAGATAATTGGTTGTTGACTTAGAAATACAATTGGACTGATTTTGTAATGCTAGGAGGGGTAAAGGCCTTTCGACGAAAAGGAAAAGGAATTTTTATTGATGCCTAAAATAAGGACTACAAGGCTTTGGATGACTTGGTTTTGCCTTGAGTATTTATTTCTATTTAAAGAAAAAATTAATATGCATGAATATGATTTTAAAGTTGAACAATCAATTAATGAGAAATAAAGAATCAAGCACAAGACAAGTACGTACCTTTAGACGAGGAAGCATGCCATTGTTCAAAGTGAGTGTAAAAGACTCTAGGTTATGACAATTATTCACTTGCAGCTCTTTCAGTAATGGTGCAACAATTAAGTCCTTTCCTAGGCTAAAGGTCTCCAACCAAAACAATTCTTGAAGTACCAAGAGCCGTAGTTGAGGAAGCTTAAGATTACATCAACCATCCGGCTGATTATTTTTCTCATCAACTTCACTATGACCTGAAATGAAGATGTGTCGTAGGCTGAAAGAGTTTTTTACTTGGAGCTCGCTTAACTGGGGAAGCCTTTTTGTCACATAGCTCGGAAACACATACCACAATTCATTGACATGAGATATCTTCACAGCCGTTAATTTTAGAAGGCATATTGGACAATTATCAGAAGATTGCTCCAACACTGCCTTCAAATTGCTGCACCAATTGACTTTGAGTAATTGACTTTGAGAATATATAACCTCTGAAATTACCACAACTTCTCAATCGAAAACTCTTAATGTTTCCTAAGTCGATCATATGTCCTCCATCTTTCCACAGGCTCTCCAGCTTGTCCAAATTCTCCAGCTCTAAATTCATTAAGTTTGAAAATACGCATGCCTGCAAAAGATAATCACCAATGCCTTCTTCATCAATAAGATACTTTAAATCTTTGCAATAATCAAGTCACAAGTCTTGCAAGCCACTCTGACCTCCTTGATCCAAACTTAGAACAATGTTGTCCTAACCCTTTACATCGCTAAGATGAAGATATTCCACATCCTTGAAGATCTCCACAAAAGGACTCATTGGCAATGCCTTGATCCTCAAGGCTTTAGATAAGGAGATTGGCTTGAAATGAACAAACTTATCCTTTTCTTCTTCTTCTTCTTCTTTTTCTTCTTCTTCTTGTTCTTGTTCTTCTGCTTCTCCTCCTTTCACTTCTCCTTTTCTATTTTTAGATGAATTCAGTTCTATCCTATAACTTTCGAACTTGGGAACCACAAATTTTTGTGAGAAAAATGTAAAGTTAGCTTTTGGTGATAGTACGGTCAAGCTCAAGCACGAATTATGCTCTTGCAAGCACTGTAAGAAGCCTAATCTACTCCACACTTCCAAACTAACATTAGTAATTTATAGCTCATCTAGTTTAGACAATTCCAAAATTCACCCTTGAGGCTGCTCATGAAGCTCAACATAGTAAGAAAAATCCAACATTTTTAGATTGTGTAGTTCCCCTAATCCTTTTGGCAACATATCCTCAAATGTGCATCCAAGGAAGCCAATAATCTCAAGTTTATTTAATTCCACCGAGGATGAAACACCTTTCACTTTGTACTCTTTTATCTGTAGGGTCAAAAGACCTTTTAGGCTTTCAATCCCTTCTAATGATATTGGTGGGTTTTCAACCCAATCCCTTGATGGAAAGCAACCGGCTTGTAGGCATAAAACATTGACTTTCACCATGTGAAAACCATAACCAAATCTCTTATCTTCACAAAAATTGAAATCTAATAATTTGTTTACTCAATAATCACTTTAATTATGTTTTGGAAATTTTACATGGGTAAAACAAATAGTTTAGGAACAACCAAATTGCTTAGCTCCTGGCTGATATTTTCTTTTTCTCCTATAAACAAGGTTAACAAACAAAAACACTCTCATTAACATTTTTTTAATAACAAAGTTACTTCCCTTGTATGGGTCCGACCAGACTTGACTTTAAAATAGTTGAAACCCAATATAACTATAGGCAACTACGAGGCCTTATACAAAAAATAAAAAAATTCTCTCTGTCTCAAAGTCTTTGTTATATTTTAGTTTTTGACTAAGTTTGAATTAAATTTATGTATATTATAATTTGATAAAAAAATTTAAAAATTATATTTAAAAACTTTGAGTCTTTTAGTTTGTAATTATATTTTTGGAAAAATTCAGTAAAAATAATATAAATAAATTTAAGTTAAAAAAATTAAAATGGAGCAAAGAATGGTATATGGAGGGTGGAATTGTTAAGAAAGTTTAAAAAATTCAAAACTTAATACCGGACATAAGTTTAAAAAGGTTACATAAGGCACCAGCATCGATTCACCATTCATGTTAGCCATCCCTATTTCATTATTACAAACATATTATATTTTTATTTTTTTAGAATTAACGCAATTATGAACATTAATTTGTTTCCAGCTGCAGCTAGTTCTCCTTTTTTAGCCTAGGAAGATGTTCAACACTAGAAAACAGAAAAACTATATAATAGTTTATCAGTTTATATATCTTTGATGATATCATCTAGCTAGTCCTAAAACTTTGAAATCAATTATTTTTGCTACTCTTTGCTAAGAAGTGCTGGAAATGGCATAAAATCTTGGCGTTTGTGTGTTTCGCTCCTTGAATTTTTCATGAGTTATAGTCACGAGTCTAATTTGTGTTAAAAGTTAGGAGCAAGATCAAAAGGTTCAGCCTTGAAAAGCGAGCTGAAAAGATTGGAATAGGAGATTAATTCACCAAACGAAGAGCTGTGAGAGCCAGCTAGCTAGTATTTTTCTTTCCACCACTATAGGGCTAGCTTCATTGATTTTGGGTTTTGGTTCCGGGTATAAGCTTTTTTGGACTGAGTTTTTATGAATAGGTTTTGGCTTAATGTCTTTTTAGTTCTTGGAATTTCTTAATTTTGTATGTTTGGGCTACTCTATAGCTTGAGGTATTTAGGTTTTAGTGTTTTATTTCCTAACCTATTATGGATTTATTGTTGGGGCTCTTGTTGTCAGACTTTACTTGGGATATTTGGGTTTTGGGGTGTTTTGGGTCACCATCTTTCTAAATAAGATGATGCTTGTATTTATTATTTCTTTTTCTTTTCTTTTTCTGCTTTTATTAAATTTTTTCATTGCCAATAAAAATGTCTCCAGCATAAAAATTTTCTATTTTCTATCTTCAGTATAAAAGAGTGAGTTGCATTATAGTTTTGAGACTAATAGTATTCTTGTGTATACAAATTACTTAAATAATAAAGGAGTTTTTCATAAAGTAGCCAAATAGTATGCTTCTCTAGTCAAATGTTTGGCAATGTCGATCAAAGATAAAATTGTCTCATTGTGCTGTAAATGTGTGTGCTATGGGGGAAACCAATCATTTTCACGGTAACATCTTTTTTGTTTTTGTTTTTTCTTTTTGTTTGGGCTTTTAAGCTAGCTTTAGCTCTGTGTCGATTTGCTTCCTCCAGCAGTATGGAAATACAAGTTTCGTTAGTTTTAATTATGCAATAATCTCATCCTTTAGTTTCCTATCCGACTTTGCTGCTGAAGCATGTGTTTCTTTTTGTTTCATGCTTCTAACTCTACACCATCCCATGCTAAGATGATATGGCAGCAAAACATCAGCCTCAATTCTAGTATGAAGTACTTAAAAAGGGCTGCGACATAACTACATCATAATGTTTGCCCCTACCCATCAGTCAGTTCAGGAGGCTCAATCATATCCAGTTTATGCTAGAGACACAAGATGGGTTGGATAGATATAATAAAGAGTTTTTTATTCATAAGCTATAGGCAACTGTACCAGTAACAACAACAACAACAAGAATACAAGTATGAAGAGAAAGCTTGAAATGCTAGAATGAATAAAACCGAGTAAGTACATAAACAATCTGGGGTAATCCTTTACAAAGCAATTATTTTATTCTAGCTCACTAGATATCTCTTATTACAGACCAAAGGTTAAGGTTTTATATAGCCTTCCAATGGAACTAATAGAAGTAATTCTTCCAAGTACGGTTTAGATAGCTCAAGCCTCAAAAAGGAGCTAGATATGCTTAACGTCCTACATTTATGATAAACTACTTTGCACACAACTTATTCATTACATATTTTAGCTTAAGAAACCATATTAATTAGGACTAGGCTATGCTTCACATCACCTCTCTTCAGCCGGTGGCTAGCGGATGCTACCATGGCCGTCCATTTTCAGTATTTCCACATTGCTCCACCTTTCAGCTCCCTGTAAAATTCAAGTGATTAAAGGATAAAAAATTCAACTACTTTTTTTTTTTTAACAGCAACAAGAAAATATATTAAGAATAATAGAACAAGGGAACAATCACTAGCCAGAAGCTAGCAAACACCAAAACACGACTACCCCACTCCTCCCCTAGAAATGGAGTAATACAAAACCCTGAGAACCACCTGCAAACTTAAACTAGATATAATTTTGTAAAGCTTGACATGAGTTGAGCAACCAATCCACCCATGACAATTTCGTCTTTTTAGATCTATGGCTAATCTAGAAGAAAGAATAAAACTGGATATCCCTAAGCATCTGCATCACCGTTATCCTAGTATCATTAAAAACATAACTATTTCTAGCCTTCCAAATAATCCAGCAAGTAACACAACACACTGCCTGCCAAATTCTCTAAATCAAACCTGGCAGATGCTGAGACCATGAATTAGATAGTGCATCCGTAGTATCCAAAGGGGTAGTTCTAGGAAGTTGCCACCACGATAGAAGCTTTTGCCACAAACATGAGGACAAGCTGCAGCGAGCCATGATGTGATCAACTGTTTCCTCCCCGCTTTGACACATAGGACATCGAACATCAGCAATTTCCAATCCTCTACTAGCCAGATTAGTCGTTGATGGCAATCGACTAAGAACCGCCCTTCAGACGCATAAGTTTACTTTTTGAGGTATCAGCGAGTTCCATGAGAATAAGGGCGTCGAAAGCTTTGACTGCAAACACACTTCATCAAGCAAGAAAGAAAGTCTCCTCACTGTAAACGCACCCCCTGGGTCTAGCACCCAAGTCCAATCATCTTGCGCATTTGTTGACAAAGAAACATTTAATAACAGAGAAATAAGTTCTACTAATTGTTCTTCTTCAGCACCCTTTAGACTCCTCCGCCAACTCCATCGCCAGACCCACTTCTCGCTTTCCCACACACCCTTATCAGCCACCATGCACTCTCTATTTACCTCCGCCCTATATAACCTAGAAAATTTATCTTTTAGACTCATGTTCCTAACCCAAACATCTTCCCAAAATTTCATCTCGTCCCCTCTCCCCACCTTTCTCCTAAAAGAGTTAACAAAGGTAATCCCTTTTACCTCTATTTCAAATCCTACCCTAACAATCTCACCCCAAACTCCGGCAACTTGACTTTCTTCCTTAGACCTCCCTACCCCTCCACTCTCCCCCCAAATTGCTTTAATAAGTCTAACCCACAAGGATTCCCCACTATTCCTAAACCGCCACCACCATTTCCCTAGTAAAACTAGATTTTTTGCATGAAGGCTACCTACTCCTAAACCACCCGTGCTTTCACTAGAAAGGATTTTTTTCCAAGCAACCCACGTAATTTTCTTTTCCTCCCCATCCCCTCCCCAAAAGAATTTATTCCTCACACTCTCAATGTGTTTGATGACCTTTGCTGGGGCACGAAACAGAGAGAAGAAAAATAAGGGCAAGCTTCCCAGAACAGATTTGATCAGAGTCAACCTCCTACCAGCCAATAAGACTTTACTCCTCCAGGCATTTAACCTCCTTTCAATTTTCTCGACCACCGTCTTCTAAGATTCAATCTTCTTCATGTTTTCTCCCACCGAAAGCTCCAAATAGATCAATGGTAATTTATCATCTTTACAGCTCACTTTATTGGCTAAAAGGCGGACCTCATCTTTCGACACACCAACCCCAAAAATTCTACTTTTGGTTAAATTCACACGAAGGCCAAAGGCCAATTCGAAACACCTTAACATTCTCACCAAATTTACTAAATTATTCTCATTCCAATCTCCCAAAAAAATCATGTCGTCTGCATATTAGAGGTGAGAGATCATTAGATTCCCATTACCTTTAAGCCTGTGAATAAATTATTCTCCACCGCCTCAAGCATCATAACATTAAGGGCTTCCGCAACAATCAGAAACAGAAAAGAGGATAACAAATCTCCTTGTCTCACTCCTTTCTCCATCTTGAATTTAACAATTGGGCACCCGTTCACCAGCACCGACACCATAGATGATTTCAAACAAGCACGAATCCATCTCCTCCATTTGGGGCCGAACTCCATTTGATGCATAACGTCTTTTAAAAATTTCCAACTAATGCTGTCGTATGCTCTTTCAAAGTCTACTTTGAACAACAACAATTTATGTCGTTTCTTCTTTGCCAGCCACAGTAACTCGTTAATAACAAGTACCCCATCTAGGATCTGTCTTCCCTTTATAAACCCTGTTTGGACCTCACCTATCAGCCTTGGCATAACCTTTTTCAATCTATTAGCCAAAACTTTGGCAATGATTTTGTACTGGCAGCCCAAAAAAGTAATTGGCCGATAATCTCGAAGGGCAGTTGGGTTTTTGCTCTTTGGAACCATAGTGATAAAGGAGGAATTACACCCTTTGTCAATCTCACAGGATTGGGCAAATCCATGCAACCACTTTATCACATCCCCCTTAACTACATTCCAGAACTGCTTTAAAAAGTTATTAAAGGAAAAACCATCTGGCCCTGGGGCTTTACTCCCCCCATAGCTCCAAACCGCATCCTTCACTTCTTCTTCTGAAAAAGGAGCCTCCAACATCTGGTTCATACTCTAATCTACTTTTTGGAACTTCCTGCTCTTAAAATTTGGCCTTGCCATGTTATCTTCTTTGAAATTCCTCTGGAAGAATTTGAACACCTCATCTTTTATTTCTTTTGGGTCCTCCTTCCAATCTCTATTGATACAAAGGCCATTCAGATTATTTTTCCTATGTCTCCCATTTATCAAGGAATGGAAAAAATGAGAATTTTCATCCCCCTCTACTACCCAATTGATTCTCGCTTTCTGCTTAGCCTCTTCGTCTTTTGATTTTTCTAGTTTCAAAATGCTGTACATAAGCTCCCCCATCACTTTCACCTCCTCCTCAGTAAGATCCCTTTGTTCAGCTACTCGATCCTAATCTTCCAGCTGAGACTTCATTGTTTCTACTTTGTTAATTTCACCATCCAACACGGCTGCCTTCCACCTCTTCATTGCCTCTTTGAGATTTTTTAATTTAGCTTTGATCACCAATCCAGGCCGCCCTTAGATTGAATTATCGCTCCAAACAGAATTCACTAGCATAGGAAACTCGGGGTGTTCCATCCAGGTGTCAAACAATCTAAACGGAGTTGGGCCGAAATCACGTTTATCCACCTTCAAACTGATGGGGCAGTGATCAGACACACATCTCCTTAATGCAACCATCTTAGCAGTAGGCCACTACTCAACAAAATTACTTGTTACTAGAAATCTGTTAAGCCTGCTCATTTTTTAGCCTTAATTGTTAAACCAAGTATACTTCCTGCCACCTAATTGTAATTCAACCAACTCAGCTTGCTTGATAAAATCGTTGAAAGCTAGCGCCACCCTCTCATCAAAACTGCTGCCTCTTCGCTCGTCGGGCATTCTCACAACATTAAAATCTCCTACCAGAATCCAAATTCCAGACCACTCTTTCATCTCCTCCTTCAAAGCATCCCACAAAGCTTCTTTCTGATCAGCCTGTTGAGGGGCGTAGATGTTCACTATATTCACTTGCTCAGAACAACCACTCCATAATCCAGACACTCCTAAATACCCGTAGCCAGAAAACTAATCCGAAAACTGAAAGCAATTAGTATTCTATATATTAATTATACCCCCTGACAAACCAATGGTCTCTTGATGCACAAACCCAAAATCATCTGTTCCCCATATCGATTTCACCTTCGGACTAATATCACTAGTAGAGATTGTTTCTTGAAGGCCCATAAACTCCACTTTTTCAACTTGACATAGCTCTCGGACAACCATTTTCTTCCAAGATTTCCCTATCCCTAAAATATTTAAAGAAAGAATTCTCATAAGTTAAGCTTAGTCCCCTTACCTGTCCGTGTGCCTTTCAATTGCTCCACAATTTGCTCTTTCGTTGCCTCCATGTGGAAACCCACCAAGCTCCCTATTTGACGGATCGACTCTGCCTCCAAGGATATGCTATCTTCAACGCCTGGATGATCTTCAATTTGTTTCATCCCAACTAGCCTCGCCATGTTCTGCAGGTTTGAATCTGACAATGATTGTCCTGCTATGTCCCTTGACTTCATCAGCCGATCCCTTTAGTCCCGATCTTTAGCATTAGTCTTCTCTTCTCTGGTGTTCTTCGTCTCCACCGTCTCTCTATCTCGCAACCTTTTTCATGGACTGAAGGCTCATTTTTCCTGCCCAGCCCTCTGTTTGTTGTATGACTTCGTATAAATGCTTTGACTTGCTCTGTTTCTGTCGTTCCTTCACCGAATTTCTAGGTTGGGCCTTTACACGCTGCCTTTTGTTCTCAGTCAGAAGTGCAATGTGTTCCCCCAAATCCACTTTTTATTGATCTCCATCGTAGCCCATTAGAAGCCCATCCTCAAATCGGTCCAATTTCAATTGCTTATTTATCTTTGCTCCTCCAGGCGTTGGACTTTTTTCTGCACAGTTTCTGCCATTCTGCCGTCATCTGCTGCATTCGCCAAATTTTCTACTATTGTGTCTTCAGAATCCTTTTTTTCCACTTGCCAGCTGGTCTTGCTTTAAGGTGTTTACCAGAGCACGTGATGGCATGCGTTGACCTTCCCGTAAATCCGCTGTCGCTTTCAGCCTTCCCGTATCCCCATGCATTTTCTTCTCCACCTGCTCTACTATCCTCCATGTCTGCTTCCAGCGAGTCGTCTTCCTCCTCTACACTTTCTTCCTCCCACCTTGCAGCCTCATTAGCTGAGAAACCTGATTCTTCAGACTGGTATCTGGGGCCGAAATCCACTTTAAGCAAGGGATCTTCTGAAACTCTCACATCATAAAATGTATTACTTCCTCCGTCCCAATTTAATTGAAACGTATTCCTTTTTTGGAAGTCCCAAAAAGGTTGAAACGTTTCCTCTTTTGAAAAGTTCAAACAATTAAATAATCCTTTTACACGAAACCCAATAAAGACTTTTTTTTTTAATCTCCACTCAACTTCTCACTGCACAAAACCCAAAAAAGAATCTTTCCTTTTTTAATCATTATTTAAACTTTTACTACATAAAAAATTAACACAAATTACATATACCTTAATCTCCGTGCCCAGTTAAATGTTTCAATTAAAACGGGACGGAGGTAGTATTTGCTTTTACTTTTATCATCGTAACAATCTGCTCTAAACATTGAGTTAAGACACAAACTTTTCCAACATGAATTTGGACATTTTCCCGAGTGAATTCCTCTACCACTATAATTTTTCCCCACCTACTAGCAATGATGGCCAAGGTGTCTGCACACAAAGCATGCAACGGGAGTCCTTCTATGTTTAGGCACACAACTTTACCAGGATTATTCTCCTCCATCGACCATGGTGTTATCCACTCAAACCATTGCCGAAACCACCCCACTCCCTCCCTTAGCATTATATTTCTTTCCTTCTCCGAACTGCACTCCAGCAGGACTCGCAGCCCACCTACGTATTTGATCACGCACGGACCGATTCCCTCTTCATCGTAGAGATTTTGTAGACCTTTGATTGTCTAGAAATTTTTTACCTCCCCAACAGCACATCTTTGCAGCCACTCCAGCTCCTCCCTCCTAGCTTGCACCTCAATTCCTGGCCAGACATCCTTAGCCACCGTTTGTACTTTCAGCTTCTGCTTTTCACTGCTCGTTCTTGCTACTGCATCCGCATAGCTTCTGTTCTCACCCCATATTAATCCCTCAGTCTCTGAGATCTGAAGCCCCTTTTTTTGGCCAGTAGCTCGACTTTTACCTGCTCTTCTCTGGAATCTTGATACATTCACCCTTAGCTTGTAACTTCCTATCCAAATTTCGCTTAACTTTTTCTCCAGCTCCACCACTGCCTCCACCTTCTTGAATCTCACAAACCCAAATTTTTTTCCACTCTTAGATCTCTTCCTTGCGAGATAGACGTCTAGGATGATTTCATACCGTTGAAAGATTGGCCATAGGTGTTTGGAGTCCCAATCTTCTGGAAAATTAGTGAAAAAGAACGTCGTCGCTAGCTTGTCCATGGCATGATCCAAATCTCGGATGGAATTGCCTGCCATATAATCCTTCTCAAGATCATGGCCCCTAAAACTCTCTCTCTGTCGCTTGTTCTCGCTCTCTCATGTCTCTCCCTTGCTCATGTTACTAAAAAATTCAACTACTATATTAGCAATTTTGGATTCCAGTTTCCAAACAATGAAATCTAATGATTTTAATCATAACTAAACAAATTTGAGATCTCTTCATTTCATTTGAATGAATAACAAAATGACACAAAGTATAAAGAGAGTTTAAAATGCTAGAATGAACAAAACCAATATAATACTTATAAGTAGCCTAAGGGGATGATTGACTTATTCTGGCTCTTGAGTTGGCTTGTGCTATGGTCAATTTTCTTGCTAGCCTCAATTAGGCATCAACTCTTCCTCTAACTTGATCATTTTGCAATTTCTTAATTTTCAAAATATTTTTCTTTCTTTCCTAATCATAGGAAAAATTGGGGGCAGGGGGGACTACATATTTATAGTAGTTGTTTTATATATATTGGGCTTCAATAGTACATCTTCCGACATGCTACCCAAGTTAAGCTCAAAAGAATATGTGTTGTGTACTACCACTTAATTATAGAATCAAGGAAGGAATTATGCAAAAGTCAAAGGATCATTTGTTTTCATACCGTTTTCTCGTTTTGCCTTCATAATAGCCGCGGTTTATGCGTCAAATTAAATCTAGTGCATGTAAGTGATCTGGATCTCTTAAATCAACTATTATAGGCTTCTCATGTTCGCTAGTACTTCTTCCATCTGGCCAAAGGATGTTGTTATCGGCATCCATTTCCAGCCTTTTTGCGTTGCTCCACCTTTTACCTTCCTACAAATTCAAGTCATTAAACGGTTAACATTTTAAGCTGTATTACCATTGTTAGATTTCATATTCAATTCCAAATAGTGAAATCTAATGATTTTAATAATTACGAGACATATTTGCAATCTCATGATCACTTTTGAATGAATAAGATAATTGAAATGTTTTCGAAAGAATTTCAGAACATATATATAATTTTCTAGGCTTGAAAGAAACAAAGGCATAGAGTCATGACACATATAAAAGAACCAAGAGAGAAAGATAGAGAATTTTCAAGATAGAATTAGTCATATAAAAAAAGTCATATAAAAAAAGATTAGTGACGATTATTCTGTACAAGTTTATTATTTCATATATATAGTGCGTGCAAACTATGATAATTAAGGTTACTAGGAAAAAAACTTATATTTGCGTTTAGTAATAGAATTATATATCTTATTCATTATATTAGGGTTATACTAATGCAACAACTAAATTGATTTGATTTTAGTTTTAATCAATTAATTAGCTTTCTTTTTCTCAAAAAGGGATGCAAATGAGTTAATTTGTGAGGTATTACACCATAATCATAGGAGTATGTAATCTCATTTTTTAGAAAATTTGTATAAAGTAGTAATAATAATAAACATAATAAACACTGTATAAAATAATAGTGGATGGTATTTTAGAAAATATTCTGGATGCTTCAAATATTATTTCATAAATTAAACAGACAACAAGGGGTATGTATATAAATACCTGTTCATTTCCAGAGAAGACTTTACGTATATGTGGATCATCAACATTCGAGTATGTGTTTTCCAAAGTGAGCCAAGCATCCCTAGCCGATGTTGCTCCACTAATTTTTGAATGTATGGGATCGAGCGCGGCATTTTGGATCGCTAACAATGATAGGGCATCCTTTTTCTCTTCGTTAGACAATTCTTCTAGTGGGTCGTTGACTTTGATTCCTTGTTGCACAACCTCCCATAAGCCCTGCGACTTGAAATACGCCATCATCTTGTTCCTCCAGGGTTTATATTTGTTGCCAGAGAATATAGGCACTGCAACTGGTGTGCAACTGGTGCAGTCATCGGTTGCGCATAATCCGCCGCACTGTGTCTTATTTCTCCACTCTTAAAATATTAAAAAGAAACACAAGTAATTACTGCTTTAATTTCAGAATTTTAATTAATGTTTGGTCCCAAAATGGTAAAGTGAAAGACACGTACGTACCTCTGTTATGGCGCATACACCTTGGTCTTCTGCAGCGTAAAAACTGGTTTGCGTCTTGGTGCATTTTCTGACCTCTAAATGGTTCAAAGCAGGAAACGTGATGTTAGAAATTATTTCAATAAAATAATATATTTAAAAATAAATAAATAAATAAATATAATATTAATTGTTTTATAGCCGTTTGGACTTTAAAAACTTAAACATTCACTTTTTCTCCCAGTTAACATGAGGCTAAACGTTTAGGCTAATTAATATTTACAACGGCTAAAATTATAATTACTTATCTCTAACGTTTTCTTTCATAGTCTATATATATATCTCCTGTTCATTCGGATTGAAATATACCATTTGCTTCTCCCTCCCTCCTATTATTCAGTTTTTCCACAAAGTTAGTTTTTCTTTAAGTCCAAAATAATATTGGGTAAAGAAATGTGTGAGTGAAGCTTTATTTTATCATAGTGCAAGTGTGAATAGAACTGCAACAACAAAGTTGAGCTGTTGTATCCTGAGGGCGGCATGACCCGAGGCCATTGCACTGATGTGGCACGAAATATCCAAAAGAAAGTGGACAGCTCCACGCCTCAGCTCAAAATCCTTTGTATCATCGGTGATATTATTTTTTATTTTAGATTATTATCTTTAATTCATTTTATTTTATTGTATTGATTTTCACCATGAAGAACAACAATTGGACGTTTCGATTTTTAAAGAAAAAATGAATCAGTCTTGTGGTGAAAGACCGATCAAGCTTTCAAATGAACTCAATTTGCCTTTCAAGTTTAATGTCGAACATTTTAAGAGATGGAAGGGAAAAGTTTTATACTACTTGAAAATGTTTGATTTTGGCTATGTGGTTTCTGAGAAAAAACCCCACAAAATATCTATTGATGATATGAGTGATTATGAGAAAAAAAATGCATTTTGAAAGGATTTCAAAATATGAAAGGGATGAATTTGATTGCTGTTATGCCTTGTTAAATTGTCTCTCTGACGATTTCTATGACTATTATGAAAATTCTTATAATAGTACCACGAAGATTTGGAAAGCCTTGCAGAAAAAATATGATACTGAGGAGGCTGGTGCAAAACTATATGCTGAAAGTTGATGGCTCCGCTATCAAATGGTGGACAACCTATCTGTAGTGAAACAAATAAAAGATTTTAGTCTCACCACTCACGAACCGAGATCCGAAGGAGTGAAGATTAGAGATGATCTTCTAGTGATCGCAGTCATCGACAAACTACCGCCCTCTTGGAAAGAATTCCAAAAAGCCATGCGTCACAAACAAAAGGATATGTCAATTGAAAGCCTTATCATTCATGTTTGAGTAGAAGAGGAGGCTAGAAACCAAGATGCCATAGGAGCCAATTTCAATAATGGTAATGCTGGAGCCAAGGTAAATCTAACTATTTCCAATGACAAGGTACTAAGAGGTCATAATTTGAAGTATAATACTCACTTGAAACCCAAGAGGAATTTTGTGAAAAAGCCTTTCAGAAAGCAATTTTTGGCACACAAAATCCAAGGAGCAGGAACCAAGTATTACCAATGGGACAAGATTCAAATCATGGATGCTTTGTTTGTGGCAAACCAGGTCACCTCGCCAAAGTATGCAAATTTTTCAAAACTGCAACTATGCCACAAATCAACATGGTAGATGATGATGAACCGTTTGTGGCCATGTTGACTGAAATCAATATGGTTGATGCCATTTTTCATGAAGATAAATTTCCTTTCAAGAAAGAAGAAAAACATGATAGTGAAAAAAGAAACAATTTAGAACCAATTTTGAGTAAGTTTGGTTATGCAAGTACAAAACCAGTGTTAACTCCCATGTCAAATGGTATAAAATTGTTGGCTACCATGCATGATGAAAGTGTTGTTAATCAAACTTTATATGCTAGTATAACTGGTAGTTTGCACGATCTTACAGATTGTACTAGACCTAATATTTCATATGCAGTGGGCATACTTGGGAGATTTACTAATAAACCAAATACGGATCATTGGAGAAATATTGATCACTTAATGGGATATTTGAGATATACAACAAATTATGGTTTATTTTTTCAAAGATATCCTATTGTACTTGAGGGCCATTGTGATGCTAATTGGAATATTTTGTCAAGTGATTCTGTATCTGTTACGGGATATGTCTTTACTTTAACAGGTGGTGCGGTGTGCTGGAAATCTAAAAAACAGCAAATAATAGCAAAGTCCACGATGGAGGTAGAATTAATTGCTCTAGCCTCTACATGTGAGGAAGCTAGTTGGCTCAGAGATCTCTTATTTGAAATCCCTTTATGGGAAAAACCGGTACCTCCTATTTTAATACATTGTGACAATACTGCAGCAATACATACAGTGAATATCCGTTATTATAATGGAAAATCCAGACTTATTCAAAGAAAACACAATACTGTGAGATCCTATATGACTAATGGAGTTGTTAATGTGGACTATGTGAAATCATGTGAAAATATTGCAGATCTGTTAACAAAATCTCTTGCAAAAGACAAGGTCTGGATTACATCGAGGGGGATGGGATTGAAGCCCAAATTGAATGGAGCTTTCTATGAGGATACCCAACCAAAAAATCAAAGATCCTAAGGCTTGGGTTTTGAATGGGAAAAACAAATCATAGTGAAGCCGTTAGGAGATGCACTATTTTAGAAATTTATTTCTCGACTCATCCCTATGGTGTAGATGCATCTATCCTGTAATGATTAAGGGTTGAGCGTTTACCCTTAATGAGAATCTGTAGCTCTTTATTGAGTGGGATATCAAAATTACAGGAGCACCCTTGACGGATTTTCACCTATATGAGCATTGGAGTGAGGCTGCTCTATGGGCTACTACTAAAATCGCTCATGAAAAAAAAAATCAGGATTTGCACATGGCCATCAATAGTGCAGGCTTATAAGCTCAATGGATACCTGGTTTATTATATGTGTTAGGTGAACTTGTATCCGCAAGTGACCATAGTTCAAGGTAGTACCACTATTGGTTATGGAACAAAGAAGCTGGCTCACTAAGTAAAGGTTTAAGGTATCACCACCTGTATTAAGCATAATAAACTGTCTTTACCCAAATATATATTATTATAGTTTTTTTTTATTGAAATGGAGAGGGAAATGTTAGAAATTATTTCAATAAAATAATATATATAAAAAAAATAAATAAATATAATATTAATTGTTTTATAGCCGTTTGGACTTTAAAAACTTAAACATTCACTTTTTCTCCCAGTTAACATGAGGCTAAACGTTTAGGCTAATTAATATTTACAACGGCTAAAATTATAATTACTTATCTCTAACATTTTCTTTCATAGTCTATATATATATCTCCTGTTCAGTCGGATTGAAATATACCATTTGCTTTTCTCTCTCTCCTATTATTCAGTTTTTTCACAAAGTTAGTTTCTCTTTTAAGTCCAAAATAATATTGGTAAAGAAAGGTGTGAGTGGAGCTTTGTTCTACCATAGTGCAAATGTAAGTAGAACTGTAATAACAAAGTTGGGCTATTGTATCCTGAGGGCGGCGTAACCCGAGGCCGTTACACCAGTGTGGTACGAAACGTCCAAAAGAAAGTAGGCAGCTCCACGCCTCTGCTCAAAATCCTTTGTATCATCAGTGATATTAGTTTTTATGTTAGATTATTATCTTTAATTCATTTTATTTTATTGTATCGATTTTCGCCACAAAGAACAACACGTGAAATGAAGGCCCTCCGGGGCAAACCTAACCATGTTCGTCAATTCTTGTAGGATTAAGTGTTGCAGGAGAGGAAGCTGAACCATCTTGGAGTTGGAAGTCTCTTTACTGTCCCTGTCTGGACAAAATATTTGGGTTAGAGATCTCACCCCCCACAGCCCCGCTACCACTTGTAATCTCTTGAGTTTTGGCAATTGATCAGCAAGCCTTGCTGGAAACACGTTGCTTAATTTTGGGCAGCTGGAGATGTAAAAATTGGTGAGGTTAGGAAACCATATTGGACGGTGCTGCTGCCCATGAGCTTCAGTCGTAGTCTCATCTTCTGCAACTATTTGTCCCAGGTTAAAACAGTCCTGAATTCTCAGACACTTCAAGTTGGGCACGTTATGGACACTCAAAGGCGTAAACACGTACTCAAGACTCTGACATGCGACTAGCGACAAGTGAGTAAGATTTTGCAAGCCACTGATGGTGGATTCTTTCCATAGAACCCGCAGATCTAACCACTCTAACTCCAGTTCCTTCATATTCGACAACATGTATACGGCTGTCAAATGCCCTCATCCCACTGATGATAAAATGTTGCTGACTTGTTGACTCTCTACTCATTTTTGCATAGGCTTTGTCCAAATCAGTTTCCGAGACATAAATGCCAACTTTGCTTTGGTGCAGTTTCTGAAATAACATAAATGAAAAACTATTAGTTATACTTAGGGCATGAATTTGACAATTAATTTTGTTGTTTTTAACCCTTGCAACATGTTTTTGTTTTAGAAGGGTCTTGAAATTCTAAAACATGCAAGGTGTGAAAATATATAAATATGTACATGGAAAATCCATCTAAAAAAACCATACGGAGTACTACTTTTTTATATTTCTTCTACAGAATGTGTACTTTTTCCTATTTAAGAAACAATATCTATATGGTTTCAAAGAAATGAAAAAAAAAATTTACTATTATTATTTGATTTCAAAGTTGAATAAAGATGAGCATACGCAAAAGCCCCTTTGTGTTTCAATAAAATTTACTAGTTATTTTATGCATCAGGAGAAGGTTTCAAGCAAGGATAATTTTAAGCTGCATAATCTTGATCTATGGTGTGGCTGTAGCCACTTGCTAGAATTGCTCATGTGCTTTCTTTACTTTGTTATCTTATTTCAATAAAGTTGTTTGCTCTAAAAATATCTAGAAAAATACCACATAATTTAGATAAAATTACAGTTTACGCATTCTGTTTCAGAAACCTACATTTTGCCCCTTTAAAAGGTAAAAAAATGTTTTATGTTAGATAGCAGTAAAATTGGCAATTTAAATTATTAACTCTCTGTTAAGCTATTATTAAATAATTTTAAATTACTAAAAGATAGATACTATATAGTTGAAATTAGAATTTAAAATATTAATGTTTGACATTGTAAAAGAATGCTTATATTCATGGGCGAACTATCAATTTATGAAACAATTGGCCAAACTGATATCAATGAAACCTTAGAGAGATTTTTGCTACTAGCTCGTAAACTATTGTCTTTGAGGGCTTGATCAATAGTAATAGAAATAGAAGAGCGTGTTTATCGTGAAAGCTAAGGCGAATTTCAATAAAAGTACAAGACTAATTCAAGTTTGAAATTCCAAAAATTATTGATGGAGTGGATACTAACAGCATCAAATAGTTATTGGACAATTTGGATATGAGTGAGTCATATATACACATAATTCTGAGCCTAATTATTACTGTCATAATTTTTCGCTTTCCATGTATTTTCATCCATGTAGGACCAAAGTATTCTTAGCCAATCTTGCAACTTCAAGCTTTGCCGCTTGGAGCGAGTAGGCGAATACAGCCCATTGACCCATTTGAGAACTATATATCGTTATCCTAGTTTTGTTTCTTGCACATTTGCAAAGTTTTTTTTACTAATGGTATCAACTGCTTACAAAATGCAAGTTAGGACAGCGATTTGGTTTTGTCAGATTTAAAAATGGGGGCTATGCACTATTATGCATTTTAGTTGAAATGTTTGTATAATGAAAGACAAATAAACTTAACCATAAAAACAAAGTAATTCCTTGCAAAGAGCTACAAACTTCAACATTATTTTGTAAAATATGAAGATGACAGTTCAAGACAAATGCTAAGTAGTAAATTTTAGAGACAAATTGAGAAAGTTATAAAATGGTTTATATGAAATATTCCTTTAAATTTTATAATGTCCAACACAAGTTGGACATTGTAAGCTGGGGCCGAGAATAAGAGGTTTAAAAACTTTGGAGGCTATGGCACTAGGAAAATAAATCTTATGACTAAAACTGAAATTTTTCCATAGTTTTCTATTTGTTGCATTGGCATATTTAACCATGGGTCGGAAATTTGCTCCCACCACATAAAGTTGGTGGCAAATTTGCATCCTAAACAATAAATTTAAAATTTTGCGTTGAATTTAGTTTTATAGATAGTGTATGCAATGCTCCATTATGTGAACAATCACAAATATTAGTGGCAGAAAAAAAAAATGCGAGGCACTTGCAATTAAGATTAATTTTTTTAGGAATAATGTAAATATAAATACAATTATCATACTTGGATAATAGTTTTAGGAATGAGTGATTTGGAGTTTTGGATAGTTGAGATAATTGGTTATTGACTAGAAATACAGTTGGACTGATTGTGTAATGTTAGGAGAGGTAGGGCCTTTCGATGGAAAGGAATTTTTATGGACTCCTAAAATATGGAGTACAAGGCTTTGCATGACTTGGTTTTGCCTTGAGTACTTATTTTTATTTAAACAAACAATTACGTAATAGGCATCCATGCATATGATTTTAAAGAAAAGTTGAATAATTAATTAAAGAGAAATAAAAAATTAAGCACAAGACAAGTACGTAACTTTAGCAGAGGAAGCATGCCATTGTTCAAAGTGACTGTAAAAGGCTCCAGCCGTACACAATCATGCACTTGCAGCTCTTCTAGTAATGGTGCAACAATGAAGTCATTTCCTCGGCTGAAGGTCTTCAAGTTATACAATTTTTCAGGCACTAAGAGTTGTAGTCGAGGAAGCTCAAGATGACAGCAATGATTCGGCTCATTATTACTTGAAATGAAGACATGTTTTAGGTTCCAACAATTACTTACTTTGAGCTCTTTCAACTGGGGAAGCCCTTTTGTTACATGGCTCAGAAATACATCAAAGCATTGCTTGAACAGTGCCTCCAAACAATCACACTTGCTGATTTCAATGATTTCGAGTTGAGTTAAACTCTGAGCAATTGACTTCGGGAATATATAGCCATTGAGATTATAACAATCTCTCAACCAAAAACTCTTAAGGTTTCCTAGGTTGATCATATGTTTTCCACCATTCCACAAGCTCTCCAACTTGGCCAAAACCCACTAGCTCTAAATTTGTTAATTTTGAAAATGCACAGACTTGCACAAGATCACCATCGATGACTTTTTCATCAATGAGGTGCTTTAAATCTTTACAATGATGAAGTTGCAACTCTTGCAAGCCGCTCAACCTCCTTCATCCAAACTTGGAATAAAGGTGTGACAATCTTTTGCATCGCTAAAATTAAGATATTCCACATCCTTGAAGAGCTCCAAAAAAGGACTCATTGGCAATGCCTTGATCCTCAAGGCTTTAGATAAGGAAAGTGGCTTGAAATTGTCAAACTCCACTTTTTCTTCTTTCATATTGATCAGTTCTATCTTATAACTTGCAAATTTTGGTACCACAAATTGTTGTAAACAAAATGTAGAGTTAACTTTTGGTGATAATATGGCCAAGCTCAAGCGTGGGTTATGTTCTTGCAATTGCTGTAAAAATCCTAATCTACTCTATGATTCCAAACTAACATCAGTAATGTATAGCTTCTCTAGTTTAGACAATTGCTGAATCCACTCTTAAGACTATTGATGAAACTCAACACAGTAAGAAAAATCCAACATTTTTAGATTATATAGTTCCCCTGATCCCTTTGGCAGCTTATCCTCAAATGTGCATCCAAGGAAGCCAAAAATCTCAAGTTTATTTAATTCCACCAAGGATAAAATATCTTTTACTTTGTACCTTTTTACCTGTAGAGTTTAAAGACCTTTAAGGTTTTTAATCCCTTCTAGTAATAATGTTGATGGGTTTTTAGCCCTGTCCCCAGATGGAAAGCAACTAGCTTGTAAGCATAAAACATTGAGCTTCACCATGTTAGAACCACTACCAAATCTTCTATATTCATAAAAGTTGGCTTCATCATCATCCTCAATGACCGTGAGAGTGTGGAGGTTTGTAACTTTCAAGTCAAAGAACTTATAACCCAATTGACTCATTTGTAAAAAAATTGTTATGCTAGAAGCAAAACTTTAGATCTTTCCTTGTTTTTGTAACTAATTGCTGAAAATCTCCCATAATGTTGTGTCATAAGGCATCACTGTAGAATTTTCTACCCAAAGAGCAAGCATGCGAAAGATGCAATACTTTTCTTCTTCAACAATCAAACTGGAACAAAAGGATGATATTATAGAATAAGTTTCCTTCCTATCACTTTCAATAAAATCATAATCATTGAAAAGCCATTGCCCAATTCCATGCCTTGTTAACTCCTCAACTGTAGGAGCATAATTTCTTGGGAAATGAGAACATAACAGAAAAAATGATTGCATCTTCTTGTCATTCAGATAATCATAATTGAGCTTTAAGGATCTAGCAATTTCTTTCCTTCCTCATTGTAATCATGAGAGTAACAAGTTGCGAATGGAAGGCTTCCCAATTCAAACGCTCTACTTTTCCATGTAGAGTCCAATTTTCCATCTGTTTCTCTGAGATGAATAATTTTCTGACAACCAAAGCCTTGGCAGACATGTCGAAGACGGGTGGTGAGAAGAACTTTACAGCCTTTGTGATCTTCACCGAAAGGAATTTCAATAGCTTTCAAATCAGTAACTTCCCATACATTATCAAGGATAATCAGTATCTTCTCCACCTTCTTCACTACTCCACCAATAAATTTTTTTGCTCTGCTACTATCTTCTCTTATCTCCCTAGCATTCCATTTTGAATCCAAAACTTTTGTGATATCAGATTTGATTACTCCCAGGTCTGGCTTAAATCTTTTTGATGACCTGCCAGAAACCTTAATGATTGCATCAAACATACCTGATTCTCTAGCTTTCATGCCCATTAGTATGGCCAAAGCTGTCTTGCCCACACACCCCATTCCCATGAGTCCGATCAACTTAACGTCGTTGTCCTGAAATGACTCCATAATTTCAAAAGCAGCTCGCTTCGCAGACTTTGAAAGAATTTAATACTTTTTTGGCAAAGACAATGATGATGATGATGATGATGATGATGATGATTCCTGATCATCTTCCCATTGGATTGTATGGCAAATGGCCCCAGCTGCAGGTTCAGCTTCCAACTTGTTGGCATCCTCCAGCTTTCTTCGGATTTACATAGTCATATTTGCAAACTTAGTGCTTAATCCGCGTGGTTGCTTCCAAATGAGGAACTGTTTGGCATCATTCATTTCAGTTTTCATAATCTCTGCATGGAGCAAGACATTCATTGCCTTAGCTAGCCATGTAACTTTTGTCTGATGCATGTCCTTGCTTCTCTTTCTGGTAATCATGTCCACTTTCGACTGGAGCTGCACCTGTGCTGATGTTAGCTTTTCCAAGGTGCCAGAGACTTTGTAAGAAGAGAATACATGACAGAGATTATGCTTTTTTCTTAAAGTCCCACATGTTGCCAGATCCATCTCACCACTCTAAAAGTTCAAGACATAAATCAGGAAAAACTAAGGACTAGTACAAGTTTATGCTAATTCAAACGCTTTTTCAACAGATCTTCGGTATGAACTTGGAGCCATTATTTCATTCGACTTTAGGCTACATTTGCCATGCACAACTTAAAAGAAATGGTCACAAAACCATTTCAGTTTTTCTTCTTTCTTATTTAGAAGTAATTTAGTTAAAATTTAATACTTTACTTATCTAATAATCACTTATTTGTATATGGAATATTAATAGCTTCTCTCTAGTGGATAGCTTCAATGGAGTGGGTTTTCTTGGTGTGATTGGTTACTGGATGAACTCCCCCTATTCGATGATGTTGATCAATGTTTACGCACCTCATTCGACTATAGAAAAGAAGGAGCTCTGGGATAATTTGTCTTTGTTAAAACAAAATTTTGATGGACGTTTCTACTGCATGGGTGACTTCAATGTTGTTAGATCCGCTGATGAAAAGAAGGGTTGTAACTATTGTGTTCGAGAAGCTGATGATTGTAATAACTTTCTATTGGAATCTGGTGCTATTGACTTGTCGATGGGAGGAAGAAAAGACAACAGATATAGCTCTGATTGGAGGAGTTCCCAAGTGCAAGGTAGAGCTGGTTACGTATTAAAGGGAAAAATTAAAGATGTTAAAAATAGCTCTCAAATCTTGGAGTAGAGGTATTTGGTGGCATGGACAAAATAATCTCCATTCTACAAGAGAGGCTAAGCAGTTTGGATATTGTGGCTGAAGAGCATGCTTTAACTGCACAGAAGATTGTTCAGAAACGAGACATACTACAGCAATTATGGAAACAAATGGAGATAAAGGGATCAACGTTGAGGTTGAGGATGAGAACCAAATGCGTCTTGGAGGGAGATGAAAATTCGAAGTTCTTTCACTCGCTAATGAGCAGTAAGTACAGGAAAAACAAAATCAATGGACTCACAGTAAACGATGCTTGGGTAGAGGATCTCGTGGTCATCAAAGAGGAAGTGCATAATTGTTTCAAGAAGATATTTTCTGAGTCCCCCAGGAGAAGGCCAACTATCAAACTTCATAACATCCGGCAGATAACCAAAGTCGAAGCAGATGGGCTAGAAAAGCAGTTTGATGAGAATGAGATAGGGAGGCTGTTTGGAGCTGCAGTGGATCCAAGGTGCCGGGGCCTGATGGGTTCAATTTCGCCTTTTTCTAGAACTGTTGGAGTATCATCAAAGAAGATATCATCGACTTTGTCAGAGAATTTGAGAACACAGGAAGGCTGGTGAGAGGGTGCAATATAGGCTTTATTACCTTAAGAAGGCAAATCCAATAGGTCTTTCTGACTTTAGACTGATTAGTTTAATCGGCTCCTTGTACAAAAAAATAGCTAAATTGTTGGCAAATCGGCTGCGCAAGGTAATAAACCTTGTGATTAGCGAATTTTAATCCACTTTTATTAGTGGGAGACAAATCCTTGATGGAGTTCTTGTAGCTAATGAATTGGTTAGCCATGCAAAAAAGAGGAAGGTGAAGATCGCATTGTTCAAGGTTCACTTCGAGAAAGCCTTCGATTCTATCAATTGGGGATTTCTGTGTTCGGTTCGTTGTCAGATGGGATTCGAAAAGAAATGGATCTATTCGGTTTATAATTGCATCTCTACTGCTTCGGTTTCAGTTTTAGTCAATGGCAGCCCTTCGAAAGAAATCCTGCTAGAGAAGGGTCTCAGGCAGGGGGATCCACTCTCCCTTTTTTTACTTCTCATCATGGCTGAAGGCTTGAACTGCATGGTTACATAGTCTGCCAAATTAAATGAATGGATGTGTATTCCGTGGGAAATGATGGCTTGACTCTTTCTCATCTTAAATATGCCGATGATACCCTGTTGATTGGTGAATGGTCCGACCAAAATATTATTCACATGAAGAGAGTTTTGAAATGCTTCCAGCTGGTTTTTGGATTGCGAGTGAATTTGTCTAAAAGCTCGTTACTTGGAGTTAATTTTGCCGCAGCGGAAGTGGAGCGAGTAGCCAAATTGACTGAATGCCAAAAATCCTCATTACCAATGACGTACTTGGGGCTGGTAGTTGATGCGAAAATGGGCAAAAAATCAGCTTGGAAAGTGTGGTAGAGAAGATGAAAAAGAGATTATCAGATTGGAAGTCGAGATTGATGTCTTCAGGTAGACGCTTAACATTACTAAAGGCATGTCTTTCAAGCTTACCATTGTACTATTTTTCATTGTTTCGAGCCCCCCTGGAGTGCTTGTCTCACTTGAAAAAATCTGAAAAAAAAAAATTTTGGGCTCAGATGGGGAACGTAGGAAAATTAACTCGGTAAGTTGGAAAAAGGTGGTGTTTACTAGGAAAAAACCTTACGTTGTTAGCAAAATGGTGGTGGAGTTTTAAGTCCCGGGAGGAAGGCTTGTGGAGGAGGGTAATCAGTTCTACATATGGGTTTAACAGGGGTTTAGATGGAGAAGGTTCAGCTAGATGTAATTCCTCAATTTGGGACAATAAAATAAAAATTAATGGAGATTTTCAGAAGCAGGGGATTTCGTTATCGGATTGTTTCAAGTGGAGTGTGGGCAAGGGAGACAAGATTCAGTTTTGGTTGGACAAATGGGTGGGGGATAGGCCTTTCAAAGATTTATTTCCTGGGCTGTTTTATTTAGTACTGGTAAAGGATGTGAAGGTGGCTAAGATAGGGAACTGGGTAGAGAGCATATGGGTTTGATCTTGTGGTTGGAGGAGGGAGCCTAGAGGAAGAGAGAGGACAGAACTGGAGTGGATGTTGCAGGTGCTTGATGGAATACAGGTTAAAGCTGATGTTCCTGATAGGTTGCAGTGGAGCCTGTGCAGTAGAGGAGACTTCTCTGTTAAATCCATATGCAGGCAGGTGGACTTCAGGAATGCCTTTAAAAGTGAACCTGTTTGCATGGAAAGCTGCACAAAGAAGACTTCCGACAAGGATGAATTTGGTAACAGAGGTGTCATACAACAAGATATAAACTGCTCTTTTTGTCAGAGGTATGTTGAAGATGAGGAGCATTTGCTACTTTGGTGTGGTTTTGCTTATCAAGTCTGGATAACTATATTCCGATGGTGGTCTTTTCCTACCACTCAAGATCATTCGATGATTAGTTATCTGTCTCATTGGCCTATAAAGTTTTGGTCAGAACAAATCTGGCGAGCTTGGCAATTGGTAGCTTTGACAACTCTTTGGCTCATATGGAAGGCTGGAAATAGTAAGTGTTTCAATAATAACAAGGAAGCTTCAATAAGTGCTTTAGGCTTTGAGGTTCAATCTTTGTCTCATTTATGGCTGTCAAATAGAGGGAAGTGGCATCAGGTGTCTCTATTTTTAGTGGTGTTCTAGTCCTTTATTAGCACTTGAGAATTGGTGTGTGTTAGTCAGTTGTTTCGTCTGGTGTTGTTTGCTCTCGTTGTACCTCAGGTTGAATTTCCTTAATTGGGTGTTTTAGGGACTTACAGCGTGTTGACAGCACCAGTTGATTTGGTGAACTCCTTGACCTGTACTTCCAGCTTCTTGCTGGTCACTTCTTATAACTAGTGATGGTGCACGTGCGTTGCACGTGAGTATAGTTTTTATAAGTAGCGATGAAGTCATTATAATCAGTCAAGAATTAACTAATAAATTTTTATAGTAATATAAATTGTTGGTTAATGTTTAATTTTTATCGTTATAAATGGTAATTTGCAACTGTTGAACGCGTTTAGGACATTAGATAGTGTGATGAAATTTTTCCAATGGTGTTGCATTGATAAGTGTACAATATCAAAATATGTGTTGTAAAATGGAAAGGGATTAAAAGATGGAGGTGTTTTGTGGAATTTAACCATATATTGGTAGATGAAGAAGCAATCAGACGAGCAGAGCGATAGATTGCAGCGATGCTCAGTGAGGGAGTGTGAGCGGCTGTGTGAAGGTTGTGGGCGATGGACCATTGCCAGCGACTGTCACGTAGATCACTTAGTGAGTGATGGTTAGCGAGTGATTGAAAGCAATCAGACGAGCTTAGTGAGCAGTGGCTTGTGACTGGGAGATTGAGGATCAGATTCGAGCTTGCGGGTAATGGAACTTTGATGGCCACCTAACCGGCAGTGGCAGAACATATCGGATCTGGGGTTGATGGTCGGAGCTCCTGCTTTTGTCATTTCTTCTCTGCTGCAGCGAGTATATAATGTAAGTGCTTCATCCAATGATATGGTAATTGTACTCCATGATCTAAGCAGTATATACTTGTTATTGGTTGAAAGAGATATGAGATTTTGAACAAATTATGGTTTTAACTTCTTTTCAGGCGAATCTAAGAAGCGGTAATCGAAAAAATTCACTAAATAGTAGGTGATCTTGATCTGGCCATTATTTTCCTTATTTGTGTAGTTTTGGTTAAACAAAGGAAGTAATTAAATGTTTTGCTGTCTCTCATACTCACTCTTAGTTCCCTCGGCTGGCGGTGATTTGGTTAATTAAGAATTTTTTAGTAAAAATTTGGAAATAATATATAAGTAATCAAGCAAACAATCTGTTGAAAACCTATAACCATTTGAGTTGTTCTATTTTCCTATACTTTTTTCTAATGACATTTATGAGGGGCTCATCATCACTAACATTGTCATTAGCTTCAGCTGTTTTGTCCTGGCTAAGTCCACATGAATCTTCCTGAGAGTTGTCTTTGTTGTGTTTCTTTTTCTTCTTATTTGCAGCTGCATTATTTTTCTTGTTCTGTGTCTTTGAGTATTCTTCAAATATCGATTTTGGTTGAACCTTAAAAGCTTTTAATGCAACCATTCTTCTTCTCTCAGCTTCAGTCTTTGTAGTGTGATTATCATCTATAGTGACAAAGAATTGAAATTCCTTGTTGACAGATGACATTAAGTTGTTGTAGAAGTAATCACCTTGTGGTTCCTATTTTTGAATAAGTAAACAAATGTAAGTGATATGGAACATATATGATATGTATATAAATATAAATGTATTTATATATCAATAATTTATCAATCTTAAATGAGATAGTAGTTACGCTCAAAGATTCGAGATAAGTTGATATTAGGCAATGTGTAATGGAGCTTGTTGCTTCAAAGAGAGTAATTGATGCTGTTTCTTCATTATCTGTAACTTCCAGCATAAGCATGTACCTGAAATAGTGCATAATTTGATTACGTAGAATTCATATATAACATAGGGCATTCATGGAATTAGTATATATTTATTACCTTTCATGATAGCCGATGTCTAGAGCATTGCATTTGTAACAGTAAGTTTTTCCTGTCTCCTCGAGAACTACTTTTTTAGAGCATTTATTGCATGCAAGGTACCAAGGCTTCTCTTTGTTGAAAATAGTGGTTATAGTTGCATTGAAAGTGTAAAGAATTCCCTTAAAGAATAGAAACATGTTTTAATAAGTATTTGAATGTAAGTGTTTTTTTTGTTTAGAATTATTGAAACACTAATACCTTGTGAAGAGTAGTTGAAGACGTTGTTGGGTGAAGAATGTCCTTCAACGATATTTTAGGAGCATCATAGACAGTGCTTCCAGAATTCATGATATCTTGAACAGAGTTTTTGTTTTTGGAAAGCCTGGAATTAAATGAGTAAATAAATAAATAGAGAAGTAAATGAATAAATGTAAAAAATTGAGTTTCATATTATTATTGAGAACATGATATGAAATATTGTTATAATTTATTTTACCACTTGTTTAGTTGCTTCGCTTTTTTCGTCGGAGGGTCAATCAGTAAAGATGAAGTTGTCATTGTAGTTAATTGGGGAATCCCTGCAAAAGAAGTGAGAGGATTAGGAGAATGAAGAAATTAAAGTGAATGTGAAAAGAGATATATACCTTGATATTTCTGAGCCTTAACATTGAGTAAAGCAATTATTAGGTTCGCATTATATGCCTTTTCATCGAGTTGCTGCCCTTCAATTTCGGCTAAACTTCCCCAAAGTAATACTTGCATTGGTAACAACCTAAATATTGAAGTTAAATGTAAAGTAATCAATCTCGATTAAGTTTAATAATTCTTGTATATTTAAAATATAAATACTTACTTTTCATCGATAATTATAATTTCTCTTCTAGTTTTGATTGATCCAAAGGAACGATCTACTCTTGCAACAATACCCACAGTGTCTACACAAAGTCATGTATAATATTGTTGTAAAAGTTTGTTAGCAAAGAATATACATATTAATTTGAATATAAATTTATAATTTGGAAGGGATGAAGAGTACCCATTACATGACCTTCTGACAATTCTCGTGCTTCATAAAGTGGGACATAATTATGTAAGAACTTATCAAACTTGTTTGAAGTCTGTACTTCTTCAACTTTCGTATTTAAGTTTAGGATAAGTTCAATCTCACTGTGCACATTCAAATACTGTGCCTTTATTTTTTGAACAACACCATTTGAGATGAGATAAGTGTTATTCATGGAGAAAATACTCTCAAATCTTACTATTGCTTCGCCAAACAATATTGCTGAAATTTTTGTTCCCTGCAGAAATTGTGAGTTAATATATTAGTTCCTAATGAAACAATATAGCGCTAAAAAGTATATTTTATTACAGCTATATATTAAAGTATTGATCATGGTGTTTGTGGTTGCATGGATCATCGTCAGGTATTTAAATTTTAATGGTAAAATCATATATAGGAGAAAATAATATTTACCTTATCATCAATCAGTATCAAGTTCATCCTCTTTCCTGGCTTAGATGTTGTTAGGCCATAGTCTTCTACCTTTCCCTTTCGTATGACAGTAACTTTGATTGTCCAATTGTTGTTATTTGGCTGCAATTGATCGATGAAGAATTGATGCGTCTCCATCGCCTCTATTATGTCTGAAAAGAATAAATGATATAACATTGAATAAACAAAACATATGGGTATTTGAGATAAACAGTTGTCTATTAGGCTCATACCAGTTCAGACGTACAGAAGTCGAATCTGTAAATAATAATGAGTATTGTAATTGTTTGGGTTATTATATAGTGTTCTATTAGGGCTATGGTAAACTCTAAATTGTAGGTGGAGTTAGATATCATTTAGGATTTATAGTTTAGGTTTCTGAATTGTAGCTGGAGTTATATATCGTCTAGGATTCAAAGTAGTATATAATTTAGTGATCTATGAAGTTTGAGCGAAACCTTGACATTCATTGTATTTGACTTATATCTATTATGAATTATAATAATAATAATAATAACAATACAATAAAAAATACGTTACAGGTAGGAGAAAATATGATAGAATTAATGTGATTGTTCCAAAGTTCGTGGTAAAAATGTTGTGTAGCTTTTTATATTTTTGGATAATTAATCCTTACCCATTGATTTAAAAATTATACTCATATCACTGAAGTTTGAAAATATAGTTGTATCCATTTTTCTTATAATATTATTAGTTAATCATAGGAATATAAATTCATTAAAGTAGAATAGAATCTTAGTACCTAAAAGGGAAATTAATAACTTATAATTTTTGGTTTAGTTATTTTATATATCTTTGCACTTTGAATTACATATAGATAAATATGGATATTAAGTTACACTTTTAAGTTTTAACTTAAATAACTGCACATTTATTAGAGATCAATTATTAGATAGTTTAAAATAATCTTAAAAATTGATGTTATAGAAACATAGTTACTTGAAGTTTGTAGATTTCATTTAATCGGGGACTACTAAGAAATATTTTAGAAATAATTTATAAATTTGAGAAAAAATAACTTACTATTTAATTCTAAAATTATTATATGTAAGTCAAAATACTTAGTTTAAACTTAAATAACTCTATTTCAATTATATTGTTCAAATAAATGGTAGCAATTATTAGTTTCATTTTTCATTTTTTTTTGCATACTTTTTATTATAATATTTCATCATAACTATCCTCACTTGCATCATCCATTATAATATATTACTCATTGCATTTGATTTCTATCTATTGTAAAAAATAATAATAGTAATAACAATAATAATAATGCAATGTAGAATATGCTACAGGTAATACTGATTGCACAAAATAATTAAATTTTTTTATTTCTGATGGTAGAGTACTTGTAAAAATTCATTTCTTGTATATTTAATATCTTATCAAAGATGTTAAAACTTCTTTTAATCCTTATGAAAATATTTTAATTTAATGGACTTAATGATATTATGTATTTATAAAAAACATAAGTTAGTTAATTTTATTTAATTTTTTATACTTTAGATTCAAAAAGCTAATGTTAAAACTAAAAATATTATATTAGTTGGCTAAAACAATTAAATAGATTTATCATTAATGTGTTAACATAACTTTGACTTTTTTAAGAGATATAAGACAAATTTTTAAACGAAGATTAAAAAAGCTAATAATGAGTTATCTTATTCGTAGTTTATTTAATCGGGGACTACTAAGAAATATTTTAGAAATGATTTTAAAGATAACACACTTATTTGAGGATAAAACTATGGATCTACTTACCTTGGTTATATATTACTATCTAATAATAATTCAAGTACAATATATTACTAAAAAACTAATAATTTCAACTAAAAAAGTATAGTCTAAGTTTGTATAAAATATAATATTATCATAATGAGCTCAAGTGATAATTATTAATAATATTCAATAATAATACTAAATATTTCAATGTATACTTATAAAGTATTGTAGAGATAATAATAAAATGCAAATTTTCTTATATTATTTAATTATAATATACTACCCTTGTCCCATATTCTTTGCATCATTTGACTTTTTTTACATAGTTTGAATTGAAATATTATCATAATGAGCTCAAGTGATAATTATTAATAATATTCAATAATAATACTAAATATTTCAATGTATACTTATAAAGTATTGTAGAGATAATAATAAAATGCAAATTTTCTTATATTATTTAATTATAATATACTACCCTTGTCCCATATTCTTTGCATCATTTGACTTTTTTACATAGTTTGAATTGAATTTATTCATATTAGTATTTGTTAGAAAATTTTTTACAAAATATATTTATAAACTATATGTCTTGATTTATCATTATTATATAAAGGTTCTTCATTTATATATTATAGGTGAACTATTATAAAGTGTTTACTTATATAAATTTTTAAAATATATGTTTAATATAATTTTTTTTTTAATGTGCAATACTTATAGATTTTCATGTAAAACTTTAACATGAGTTTTACCACATAATAAACTTTCACAGTATATACTCATTTGAGTTGTAAAACCAAAAAATGTAATTGATAAAAAAATATGTTCAAAAGTACATTTTACAGGAAACCAAACTCTAGCTTGTGTTTTACCATATATTTAATTTTTTTACTAACTTATCTTTTAATAAAATTTATAAATACATAATACTATTAAGATATTAAATTAAGATTTTTCCTAATAGATTGAATGTCATTTTTAAATGTTATACTTATAAGAGGAATTTTAATATGTTTGATTAGATTTTAAAAAGACCAGGAAGTCATTTTATAAGTAATCTATCATCACAAATTTTAAAAAAGTTTTATACAAATATTACCTATAGCGTATTCTACATGATATTATTATTATTAGTATTATTATTGTTGTTTATATTAAACAGTAATCTAATACAATGAGCTATCTATTATAATAAATTACGAAAATGAGGATAGGTATGATGAAATATTATAATAAAAAGAACTACTATAGTTATTTGATAATATTGTTATCATTGATAATTAATTGAACCATCATGTCTTCTGTCCATGTTTAATAGTAGTAAATGTTTTTCAATAATCATTATTATTATTAACTTAAAATTAACATTAAATTATTAATAATATTATTGTTATTTAATTAGTTGAAGTTATATTATTACTAAACAATAAAAGGGTCCCTTACGTTGGTACTAAATTTGAATTTATTCTTCAAACTTAGTTGTGCTTCATTGTCTATTACATAATATAGTATTTATGTGATTTTTTTGGGTTAATCTTACCTTTAATTACAAAACTACTAAATTACCCCTAAAGTAATTTATTCATTTATCTATTTTTTGAACCAAACATGCTACCCTTGGTTCTATTTTACTATCAAATATTATGTCAAGTACAATAAATTTTTCTTAAAAATAATACTTTCAATTAAAAAATATAGTCTAAATTTGATAATAATATAATAATTATTACTAATATATTCGTTAATAATACTTTTTTAGCATGAGTTTACCATATAGTAAGATTTCACAATATATTGTATTGTCATGCAAGTGTTAAAAATTGAAAAATAAACCTATTGAATTCCTTAATTCAGTGTTTTTCTCTGGAAGTTAGATTTTTTTTCCCAATTGGTTGGTCATTGAATTTCTAGTTTATTCTTTCATGGTCTCTGACATCTAATACGTGTTATTGGATATTATTGTTGTTTTGTTATTGTAGGAAGTTCTGAGAAGCAATTTTTATTTCGAGTAGCATACAATGTACTATTACTACCCTCAAAGGATTCAGTGGATTGGATGAATGAAGCATTGAATGCTGGTATACTGTATGAGGAGATGACATCACATCTAATGCCTGTGAGTGATCACAATCTCTAATGTTTATTTTCAAGCATGGATGAATGCAAGTTGATATATTATTTTAAAAATTTAAAGTATTTGAACATTTCTTATTAATTAGATAAACAATATTTAATAATATATAATGGATATAAAGAACCACAACTGAACGTTAAATATAAAGTTATTATGGTTGGAATAATAGTATTAAAGGACAAAGGCTTTTGAAAGCAATTGATTAGTGTTGTAGAGGGAAGAAGTAGTAGATATTTCGATACAATAGTTTATGAAGAAGATAGCAGCACTTCTTTGTATACTACATTCTTTGTGTATGTCCCTGTTCTGCGATTGTAGCCTTCTGTTTTGACTAAAATCTTAGTTGTAGCCATTGTGATTCCTCTAGATAATGCAACATACAATTGCCCATGTGAAAAAACATTTTCGGGAAGATAAATCCCAACATGTGGTATTGTCTGCCCTTGTGCTTTGTTTATGGTCATTGCAAAGCATAGCCGGATTGGAAATTGTTTGCGTGTGAACTTAAATGGATATTGTTCACTCTCTGCTGGTTTTAAAGGAATCCTGGGAAGGAGAACTTTTTCTCCTGCAAATTGTCCGGTTACAATTTCACCATATATGACATTTGCATCAAACCTTCTGCAAATAAGTCTTATGCCGTTACATAAGCCAATAGAAGGATTCAAATTCCGAAGCAACATGATTGGACAATTTGCTTTTAGGACTAACTTATGGGGTGGCAGACCATTAGGTGTCAATGTATTTAAAAATTCCTCATTGTAGTAATAGCTTGTTCCAATATCCTCTGCTTGATCAAAGTTAAGAAATGTCCTTGCTTCACCTGTTTATCAAAATTAAGACTAATTAGCAATTGGTCTTCTAGTATTAGTATTAATTCTTAGCAAAGTATATAACAATATACTAAGAAATGTCCTCGCTTCACCTGTTTATCAAAATTTAGAATAATTAGCAATTGCTCATCTAGTATTAGTATTAATTCTTAGCAAAATATACAGCAGTCTATAACTTGTTAAAAATATTATAGAACAGTATTTAAATATGATAGCTTTAATTAGATAACTCTGTTTCAATATGAAGTAGCATGCAGAAAGAATAGTGGGCAAAACATATTTCAGTGAACTCAAAATCTTGCATTTGATCTTTTGAAAGAGACTTATTCACTTATAGGGGTTGAGAGGTACCTGGAATCATATTGACCATCCTTTCATTTAGTTCTTCCACATAATCATTTTTCGTTGTCAAAATTGCACGTTTGATCATGTAATCCATAGAATGATAGTTCCTGATTACAGATGGGAAGATGCTTCTAATAAGAATGTCCTCTGAAAATTCATTGTCATTATGTTTAATGACTATTTCCTCAGGAAGTCGAATTAAACTGTCTTCAATTGAAGGCTCTTCTCCATCCCCAACTCTTAATAAAAATTCACCAAAGTTTGAATCTGATCTTGCTCTCATATTCCGCGTAAGTTTAAGTATTTCTATACTTCTCCAAAGGTATGATTTAACAAAGCTTGTATCAACTATTTGTGCCTAGTGGCACGTGGAACAACAAGTAAAACTTGTCGAAAATCCCTTCCAAAAACAATTACTTTTCCTCCAAAGCTTTTTGAGCTATCCATCATATCCCTTAAGCTACGATCAAGTGTTTCCATAGCAAACCTTTTTTCCATGGGTGCTTCATCCCATATAATTAGTGCAGCCTGTTTCAATAGTTTAGCCACACCATCTTGCTTTGAAAACCCACATAAACTTGTATCAGTAGGGTTTAATGGCAGATTAAATCTTGAATGTTCAGTTCTACCTCCAGGCATTATTGATGCTGCTACGCCAGAAGTTGCTGTGGCTAGTGCAATCATACCTCTACATCTAACTTTTGCAAGTAAAGCTCGATAAAGGAAAGTTTTACCTGTTCCTCCAGGACCATCAACGAAAAACACCCCACTTTTCCCTGAATAAATTCGATCTAATATAATGTTGAATGCTACCTCTTGTTCTGGGTTCAATTTTTCTATTGCATCAAAATCCTCATAGGGGATTTGAACAGACCTTTCTTCTAGAATTTCCCTGCAGTCGAACCCTTCATTGTCTATTAACTTGTGATCATATGTTGGCAAGCCATATTTACCAATTGTTGAGCCCATACCTTGTTTGTTTCGAAATTTAAAAATAAAATAAAAATAAGGATTTAATTTAATGCAACTAATAGTGATGAACATACGCATAAAATTTTTAAATAGCTACAGAAAATAAAACTTACCTCCTAAGAAATAGTCTATTCTCTGTAATGTATCTAATATGATGGTTCTGCTGCTTTGTCCACGAAGTCTTTTAAAATCCTCAGACATTGCTTCAAAGAAAGTATTCCACAAGTGCCTCACATCTTTTGGTTGACAATGAAACAACACAATTGCAAATAGTTTTCGAAGTGCCTGTGGCATTTGATATGAGGTAGCTTCCTTCAAACATTCAGCAATAGTTTCATTAGACTCTAGAAGACCTTGTTTTTCTGTAGCTTCTTTGAAAGAATGATATTGAATACCATTAACAGTCAATAAATCCTCATATGAAGCAGGGCCTCTAACATAATTTAATAGAAGTCTTAGATAATATCTTTCACCTTCTTGTGAGTTAGCTCCATTAACACGACCAATGACTTGTCTATTTTTCCTTTCTGACCAGATTTGAGATTGTCTATTCCAAACGTAGTGCTCAGGAAATTCCTTATATAAGTATTTTGGACCATTCATATTGTTTGCATAAAAGTTGAAATATTCAGTGAGCATGGTTTTCTTTGAATTTCCCTGCTCCAGAACAGTCTTTAAATTTTGCTCCTCTCTATAGTAGACAGCCTGTTAATTTGGAAGATGAACTGGCAGGTTTATCACCGGAGGAGACATCTCGCTCAAATCAAATTCATAAATTCTCCATAAAGCTTCATGAGGGCATACCCATCTTGCGTCTTGAAATTGCTTTATCTCATCAATAAAAATGTCTCCATCGTCATGGGCAATATAAATAGCAACCTTGTCATGACCTTTGTAGATATACTTGTAAATGTACTTAACTGCTGTCACTGTAGAGCAAATTTCTACATTCATATGACAATTGTATCTGCTAAGAAGATAAGAATTGTATGGAACAACCCACCCATCTTGCGTCTTGAAATTGCTTTATCTCATCAATAAGAATTGTATGCCATCATTCCTTCTTCTATAGAATGGGTAGCCATCTTTTCCTTGAGTTGAATATGAACAAAATGTTATAGGATAATGGAACCTGCATTTACCATTAACTATGCATGATTTTGTTCTTCCATAATTTCCACAAGGCCCATGTATCATATGTCTGACAACTAATTCATATAGTTGAGGATATTTCTCTTTATCAGGAATTTCAGCCAAAACAAATTTATCAAACTGATCTGCAGATGTAATCTTGTATCCTTGTTTCAGTATAATCAAAATATGTGCATGAGGTAAACCTCTTTTCTGGAATTCAATAACATAAACACGAGCAGCAACTTGGCCAAAAATTTGTTTCTTAAATAGTTGATCTTTCAAATCTTCCATTTTTGCACGAAATACTCTAACTGTAATATCAGGTCTATCCTGAGCACGTTGGCCACATTTCAACTCATTAGTTATTTCCTTCCAATCTAGATTGCATGTCATTGTTATAAATAAATCAGGCTTTCCAAACCGCTGCACCAAGGTCATTGCATCTAAGTACCGCTTTCGCATATCTCGAGGACCACCAATAAATGATGCTGGAAGAATTAATCTTTTGCCAACTTCACTCCCTCTCGTTTCTCCAACTATTACACTATCAACAATTCCTTGTCTTATTTCAAATCTGATTCCTTTTTTATTATATCTGTAATAATCAAGCCTTGTTGTCTCTAGCTTAATATATTGATCAACTACAAACTGTTGGAGTAATCTACGAGCATAAAGCAATATGCATCTGCTGTTATCTCTAATCTGTAACCTGTAACAATAGTATTCTCTGCAAGATACTTTGTTGTGATTTTGTGTAAGTTGTGCTGCAAAAATAGAAAGACTAATACAGTTACAATAATAGTAGATATTGTATTAGAATGAAAAATTAAAAAGATGTAGATTTGGTGTATCAGGAAGATTTCTAGGAATTGGTCAAAGCAATAAGCTCTCAATAATAAAAAATTATACTGTAGTTGGCTAATTCATGTCAATATTTTATGATAGTATTTACATAGGCACTATCACATACCTCGATTAACTTCTGCATCAATAATATCATCGGCACTGTTATATGTTGGTAAGGTGTCTGTTGTTCTTTGACTTGCATGTTGCCTCTTACGATTAAAATTCACTTTATCAATGGCAGGATGCCATCCAGGTTCACCTTTTGAATATAACAATGGATACTGTAAGGTGTCATAGCATCCATAATAATGCCAAATTGTATATGTTTTGCCTGAATGAGCATGAACTATAATTTGTCTTTCCGAGGAGACATTATTATTATTTCCTTCAACCCAAATAGCAGCAACTTGATCAGCCGATGGTGAGTTATAAACCCTTTGATCAAGATTCACATCTGCAAGAATCCGAATTTTGAAGCCTTCATCAAGCGTTTCAATTTTCAACCTTCTAAAAAACTGGGCGTATGGATTAAGCTCCATGATTTTCTTTATCTTTGTCAACACTTCGAAAAAATAGACAAAACATAGTAAAATATAGGAGGGAAAAAAAATAGACAAAACATATTAACATTAAGTAGGTTTACGTATAGCCATCCTCACACATTAACTTGATTCCAAATGTATACCATCCCATGATGCATTATTTATAATATTCATTAATAATAATGTGTATGGTAGACCTTTGTTTCTCTCCTATGGTTTATTAGTGAATAGCTCTTCTGATGTATAAAATATTGAACATTTTGTATTATGCCCGTAATACATTTTTTATGATGCACAATATATGACAGGTTCTATAAAGGTCATAATTCATTCACGTCATCCCATTACAAATATGCACAAGGTAATGTAAAATCTTGTAGAATTCTTTTTAAATTTTTTCTTTATTCTTTTCTTAGCTACTTCTATGTATGAGTAAATGGTTTATCTTACTCCCATTTTAGGTGATTTAATATTTGAATGCTATAGTTTATACAGTCTCATAATTTGCATGCATTACAAACCTTGTCAGTGTGCATGTTGATTTCACAATATCACCAATCTTGTAACTGGACATGATTATAACACCTAGTCAAACTAATCATAGTTTCATGATACTTTTAATATAGTAAAATTTTAATTAAATAAATAAAATATTAAATACTACATTTATAAAAAAAAATTCAAGAAATTAGCTTAACAAAAAAAACACCAAAGGCATAAAATATGAAAAAGAAGCACATAATAAATATAAAAATATAAACTACTGTTGAGTATGTCTTTAGTTCTTAGTTGGACTAATATATACTCATTTTATATGCTAGTATTATTTTATTTGGTTTGGCACAAAGATCAAAAAAATGGAAAAAGTTTTTGTGTTGTTTTCATTTTTACTCTTAACTTTTTATGTGTAAATAAAAAAAGTTTGAAAAGGTGAATATTAAAATAATAATTTTAAAGATAGTATGGTAAAGTAAGTTACTCAATATTGAATTGTTATAAAGATTTGAAATGAATCAAAAAGAAAAATGATGCAAAATTAGTAGGACAAAAGGAATAGATTTTATTCAAGTTAAAAAAGAAAATTAGAACTTTGTTAATAGTTGATATACTCAAAATTTATGAATAGTACCTAACCTTTAACTCACACTTCCTTATCATCCTTAATGCATTAAATATTTTCTGTTAGGCCTAAATTTTTGAAATATTTTACATTAGTCCTCAACTGAATGAAATTTATTGGCTTTGAGTAACTGTGTAATATCAGTTTTTTTTTAAATTATTTTAAATTTTCTTGTAATTCATTTCCAATAAATTTTGAAGTGGGTAATACTATTCTATAGTTAAGAAAAATTGACATTATCATTTTTTTCTTGTAATAATAATTGTTTGCCATGTAGACACTCATGTAATAATTTATTTTTGTTCAAGGAATTACTTTTAGTGGGAATCAAATCAACATATTTTTAATAATTTTAGAAAGAATAGAGGGCACATTCAAAAGATCAAGATGAAAAAAAAATGACAATAAAAATGTTGTTAATTGATTGCATAATTTAGCCCGCATAAGTCTTGAATATTGATGGAGTTTAATTCTAGAAAAATATGTAACTTAAATATAACTTTTCATCTTATAGAATCCAAAAATTTTTCCTTTATTATACTTAAGCCTCCACACAATCAAAATATTTATCAAAATTTTAAAATTGTTAATTTATTTGAAACTTCTAAAAACAAATAAAAAAAATAAAAAAGTAATGATGCAAGTCTATTATAAAATATGATATTCCAATAAAAGTTACTTCCAACTTGATACTATTCATAGATTTAAATGTATTTTAGAATTTATTGAAAACCAAAGTTGGTTCTTGGTAGAGTTTCATTTTTCATAAAACTTGAGTTTTTTAATGTGGCAAAAAATTTTTTGAATGCCATATGTGACAAATTTCATACTGTAGGTGCTTATATTTAACAATTTCAAACCTTATATTCTAAGGCAAAAGTAACAAAATTTAAAACTGATTAATTTGATAAAATCTTTAATAAAATATTTCTATAAATGGCCTATTTGATAGCTATATAAATTTAAGGGCATGTTTGTTAAAAAAATTGAATATGATAGAAACTTAGGAAATTCAATTATAAATTTTATTTTTATGGGACTAATGTACATTAAATATTCAAGGTCAAATTTAGCTTTTATCAAAAGAGTAAAATAACTTACTATTTAAAGACAATTAAGAAAGTCATTCCATATAAGTAAAAGTAAGGGGTTTAACTGTAATTTAAATTTAAGATTTAGCAATATATTTGGGTCTCATTAAAAAATAAAGTATCTCATAACTTAAGGGTATAAAAGTCAATTAACATTTTGTCACTTTCATACTTTTTTTAATACTAATGATAGAACACATGTGTTGCATGAAAGTATAATGTTCATGATAAAAGTTAAAATCATTATAACCATAAAACAATTAACATGCATATAAAATAAATATCTTAATTCTTTAATCTCTTTGTGAGAAAATGAGTAGTTTAACATAGTAAAAACCTTATACTCCCTCAAGATACAAAGTAAATAACTTTATATAGGAAGTACCTAAATAGAAGTGTTTCCTGATAACGAATTTAGGAACAAATAGACAAAGCATATTAAAACATAGGAAGGTCAAAAAATAATAATTGAATAATGATAATTATATTTATATAGCAATAAATATAGGCATTCATAAAGTATTTACCTGCTTCAGATAAAGTGGCATCTTTTAAAGCTTGCATCCTATTTTGGATTTCATTGTCTGTGTCATAGAAATACATCTGGAAATAGCATGGTTTGTCTCCTTCTTGAGCCAAAGATGGTAGTACATGGTATACTTGTCATAGCTCGAAAAGTATAAACACCATTTCTTGAACTTGCGAGATTCATGTCCAATTTAACCCCAAAAGATGTGAAACCCCAAAAGATGTGAAAGCATATATACTATTATATGCCCTTATGTCTTTTTGAAATGTCATTGCTTCCTCTGATTGTGATGTATATAGATCATATAATTCATCTGAAATATTTGGTTCAGCTAATATAACTTTTCCATTTTGGCAACAGAAAGTTGATGGTTCATGTTCAAACTTCTTGCAATTACAATGAATGCAATTACTCATTACATGTACTTTATGGCATTTAGAGATTGAAGGGATAGTAACAAAGGTTCCTATTAACAATAATAGAAAAGTTAGTTATTAAGATAAACTATATTAAGACTTATTAAGTAAGAGATTAAACAAAAAATATAACAAAGTGACGGCAAACTCTTAGGCTTCATATTAGAAAAATAAGTTCAGTATTTGCAAAGTAAATAACTCTATTTCAATTAGTGAAACCTTGCCTTGTTGCATATGTATTGTTGAAAGTGCCTAAAGAGATCCTGTTCTGCGTCTCTTGCTTTGGATATTGCATACTTGGGCGTTTTCTCTATAATTTCCACTATATTCTTGCATGAAAGAAAGATGTTTTCTTATTCGCCGAATGGATGCATCAATAGTTTGCTCTTGTATGATTAATCAGTGTGGAAAAAAGAAAAACAAAATTAGTCAAAAGACACATTGCTCTTATATGAAATAAAAAAAATTGCAGGAACCTAGAATTATCATTATATATGTGTACAAGTTGGTCGAATATCAAAACTAATGTTATATATATGAGTATATGTATGTGCAAATTGGACAAAGATTTTGGAAATAATGTCATACATACCCATGTGCAGATTGGAGAACTTCTTTTATTTTTTTTAAACTAACTTTATGATATTGTTCTCCATGTGCAGTTTCATCGGGTCATGCAACCACGGAGAGAAGACTCGACGGCACGATGGAAAGAAGGATCGATAGCGCAACAACTGACGGAGAGCAGACGATGGCTTCCTCAATAGGTATATAGAAAATCCCACCAGAAATTAGAAAGCTCACATCACTTTTTGATTTGAAACTATTTAGTAACAGACTGGAGGGCTCTCTTCCACTGGAGCTGAACAAATAATATTTGCGGCAGCTGACAACAGGTTAAAAGGCTCGATACCGGATGGTATTTGCAAAGGGGGGTTACTTCAACGTATGAACCTTAGACACAACAATTTCACAGGCAGAGTCCCTAAAACCTTGAGAAATTGCACAAGCTTGTTTCGGCTTAGACTTGTTAATAGTTTGGCTTCATATTATTGGAGACTTGGGTTGTTTGTATTATAATAGTTAGGAAAATAGGCGCCGACACCGTATTTGTAATGGAATCATACAATAATACTTTTATTAAGAGTAAACCATTGTCGACTAAATCTATTGGTTTATTAAGAGTATTACAATTGAATAAATTACAATAATAGATTCATATAGAATAATTCAATAACCTAAAATTTAAGGGCAAAAAAGTCGTTCAACATTAGAGTCCCTAAAACCTTGAGAAGTTGCACAAGCTTGTTTAGGCTTAGACTCGTTAATAGTTTGGCTTCATATTATTGGAGACTTGGGTTGTTTGTATTATAATAGTTAGGAAAATAGGCGCCGAAATCGTATTTGTAATGAAATCAGACAATAATACTTTTATTAAGAGTAAACCATTGTCGACTAAATCTATTGTTTTATTAAAAGTATTACAATTGAATAAATTTTAATAAAATAATTATTGTACTATTATATTGTTTTATTAGGAGTCAATCATTGTTGACTAAATCTATTGGTTTATTAAGAGTATTACAATTGAATAAATTACAATAATAGATTCATATAGAATAATTCAATAAACTAAATTTTAAGGGCAAAAAAGTCGTTCAACATTTATCCACCTTCATACTTTTTATAAGATAAAATAAGATAAGATATATTTTTCAACTTCTGCTAAAAAAAAAGAAAAAATAATCACTTATTTTTTAGAAGATTATTAATTTCTATCAACTTTTTTCTTATGTAGCTTAAAAATCAATACTTTATCTATTTGATAATTATTTATGTTTTATAAGACAATTACTATATTTTCTATGAACTTTTTCTTATCAAGCTTAAAAAATTTAAAAAAATGCATTTTCTTTTTTTATTTTAAAAAAAGATTTATAAGTGTTTTTTTGGCTTATAATATGTAATGTTTCAATTCAAGTTGTGTAAGTAAGCATTGTGTATAGAAATTATTAGTTTTTAACAACCTCCCTCACAATTAAAAAAACCAAAAACAAAATAAGCTCGCTCGAATATGCTCTGACAATCCCATTAACTATTGCAAAAAAGCGAAAAAGAATTCCGAATTTATGGTTTGAATACTAAGAAGCAAAAAAATCAACTCAGTTTTTTTTTTAATCCAAAGAGTGGATTTAGTTTCTGTGGGTTCATCTGTTGATTGCCTATTTTAAATAATTTCGTCACTCTTCTATACTCTTTATATGTAATGTTTGAGGACTAAGTCAATCATATTAAAGCTTTAATTTTGTGAAACAAAATGGACCCAAGAGTAGCCTTTACTGGAAAGAGCTCGTCCAATTAAGAATTGAAGCCAACGGGTTTCGAAGTTTGTCTTCAACCTTAAATTTGATCTCTTAAACAAATTTTAATAATACAAATAATTTGGAAAGTTAAAATTTAAAAATCTTGCATTTGGTCAGATTTGACAATAACTCCAACATTTTCACAATTAAAAAAGGCTATATTATAATTCAAAAACACTTTCAATTAGCCTCTGGTTTGAAAGTCAATATGAACAAAAGCAGAATATTTGGAATCGACGTAGAACATAATGAAGTGTTGGAAAGGACATTGGTTATAAATTGTAGGGCAGAGAAAATACTTTCTATGTATTTTGGGTTGCCAGGGGGTTGAAGAGGGGGAAGAGTGGAGGCGTGGAAGCCAGTGATTGAGAAGTGCTCAAAAAAACTGAGTACTTGGAAAGCAAGGAATATTTCAATAGGCGGAAGACTAACACTTAAAATCAGTTCTTAGTTAGCTTGCCTTTGTTTTACTTCTCGTTATTCTTGGCCCCATGTGGAAGTTCTAAATCAGCTAGAGAGTTTGAGAATCCAATTTCTTTTGGGGGGTGGGGGTATTAAAGGGTAGGGTAAGAACTTAGTGTAGGTAAATTGGAAGAAGACGTTGGCGTCAAAAGAAGAAGGGGGTTTGAGTGTGGGTGGTCTACAGGCTAAAAATCTAGTGTTGCTTGGGAAGTGTTAATGGAGATTTATGGCAGAGAAGAATTCTTTCTAGGCAAGAGTGATAGGATGCGTTTATGGGGAGGGTAATCAGGCTACAGATTGTGGTACTGGGGTGTGGGGAAAAGTTGTGAAGGCTAGTTATGAAATAGATGGGCTAGGAGTGGCATTTTCTAATTAATTTAGATGGAGAGTAGGAAGTGGTGGAACAATGAAAGTGTGGATTGATCATTGGGCTAATAGGGAAGTGTTGAGAGAAAAATTTCCTACATTATTTGCTTTAGAAAGGAATAAAAATTATGTAATTAGTGAAAGGGGAGAGTGTATAGAAAATGTGGGCATGGAAGTGGTGCTGGAATTGGCAAAGGGCTCCAAGAGGAAGAGAACGAGGAAAGGTGGGGGCTTTATCCAATCTGGTAGAGAAAATAACTTGGTTTTAGGAAAGAAAGATGAACCATATTTGAGTCTCAGCCAGGAAGAGTATTATTTCTTTTGCTTACTCTTTTTTTTTTTTTTTTTTACAAATAACCTTTCAAAACATTCGATTTATAACAAACACATAAAATATTATTGAATAAAACAACAAAAAAAATATTTTTAATAATTTGAAAACTAACAACCTTTCTTCTATTTTTATTATTTTAAGTCCTTCATCATTATTTTTTTACTTAACTCATGCCTTGTCATTTCTTTCTTTTTTTCCCCTAACTCTAAGAACACAAAATAACATATAATTAAATGTAAGATGAGCAGAAGAATTAACTAAACAAACATGAATAAAAGAACATGGAATTGAAACTAAATGAACACAAACAAGACGAAACAAAACATATTCATTAATTTATTTATATTTTCTTGTTCATTTATTTATATATGTTTGCTCATTTATGTATTCTCAGAGGATGAGATGCCTAGTGTATATACAAGACATACTCTTTATTAAAAATATGGTATTTCTTAAAATTTATGTTTCTTATAAATTCATCTAATCTTTTCGAAACTCGCAAAAATACCAAAATAAATGAATTTGGATGTAAATGATCAACACAGAATTTAGCCAAAAAAATAAAATAAAAAAAGAATAATGAACTCTATTAGAATTTAGCCAATACAGAATAATTTATTGGTGATTGACATTCACTTTCGGGCTTAGGGATACATAAATTATACTCTCTATGCTATCCTTTTGACCTAAAATTAATTTTAGGCCTGGGAATTTAAAACAAATAATTAAATAATTTAAAAATAAATAAATAAATGTTGTAGCATCATCAATTCTAGAACAAGACCATGGAAATCCTTCATCGAATCTGCTGCTAACTACAGTAATCTCTTTCTTCTTGTTCTTGTTTCCGTACCAGCAGTGGCAGAACCAGTATTTTTGGTTCAAGGAGGCAAGCCCGGAGGAGAGTTGATGGAGCCCAGAGGAGAGAGATGACATCGCGGTTAGGTAAAGCTGTAAATTGGGACTAATTCACACTAATTCAAAACTCAAGGAGCAAATCGTATGACTTGGAAACGTTAGAAGACTAATGATGCATTTAGGCCATGTTAGAATATCTGCTTAATGTAGAGGTAATAACTACTTATTGGGTCCTTACTTTCTTCAGCACCTACCTTACTGCCCCCCATCTTTATATTTTTCCATAATATTTGGGGGGCAAAATGCATACTCAGTCCTTAACTTTTGATAAAATGACCAAATTACTACCCCATATTTATGTTTTTTCAAAATTCCTGGTGGGGCAACAGCCACCTCCCGGCATATAGTAGCTATACCACTGCGTACCAGGCATAGGGATGACAATTAGGTGGGTCGGGTCAAGTTTGAGTCAGGTTTGGGTCAGGTCATTCAAGTTCAGATTTAATTAGGTTAGCGTGTATTTGGGTTCAAGTCAGTTATTTGGGCTCAGGTTGATTTCGGGTTGAGTAGATTTCAGGTTCGAGTTAAGTCAAACTGGATTTATTTAGGTTCGGATCCAATCAGGCCAAGTTATCGGGTCTTATACTAGATTTAACTTGATTGTCGAATTTACTCAGTTCACTTGTGCATAAGCCGAAATGGCTGAGTCAATTCAATTTTTTGTTTAATTTTGATTAAAATTTAATTTAACTAGATATAAAAAAAAATATAAAATTTATGAAAGTATATTAATGTATAATTTATTTAATAAAATACTATCTCTATGCCAAATTCTTTATAACATTCACTATTCAACAATTAATCTATGATTTTTTATTTTCAATACTTTAATATATAAATAAAAAAATATATTTTTTCAATATTAAAAATTTTTAATTCTATTTATAAAAAATTAAAAATTTTAACAATGGCCTTTTTTTTTGTTTCACTGGGAATCCTTATATGAATTTAAACCCTTAGCTTCATCTATGCCAGTTGGGGCCTCAAACTGTCAAGTGAAATTAGAGTTATATGGTTGACTTGACCTACTTATTAGAGAGTTATACGGCTTTATGAATGCTCTAACTTGAAGATTTGAGGTTTAAATGATACACTTGAAAAAAATAGATGGTTGTTTGAACTTAATTAAACCAAAATGAATTTTTTTATTTTTATAAATTTTTTATATGAAACTAATATCATTTGAAAACTAATTCTATTTACGTATAATAATTTATTCAATAACATTTTTATAGTATAATTACTAAAAAATTTTCACTTATTCAACATAAAAGATTAATTAAAATTCAATTACATAATAAAATGGTATTAAGTGGATTATTATTATTATTGTTGTTGTTGTTGTTGTTGTTGATGGTGGTGGTGTAATACCCCTATATCCTATATGAAGAAATGTGAAAAGCCTTATGTGAATATATAAACTTAAGTTTCAAAGCATAAGCATCTAGCAATTATCCTTTTTTAAATGATTACCCATGTGGCGTGGGCAGGTCTGCACTTGAATTATTATAGATGGCATCAAAGTCAACCAGAGGCCGCAATGATGTGACATACTAGGTGTGCATATGTATTGTCTACCTGAGCTAATCCTGGATTAAAGAGGTTACTTGGCCAGGTATTAAGTAATTTAATTAGAGAGGTCACTGGTCTTGGGGGACCAAGTAATCTAAGTGACTCTAATGAGAACGTTTAGTACATAAAGGGAAGTTTGTAGTACCTCATATCCTACATGGAGAAATGTGGCAAGTTTTATATTGATATATAGACATAAGTTTCAGAGCATAAAGACCTAGCACTTATGTTTTTTACAAATGATAGCCCATGTGATATGGGCAGGTATTCATTGGTTCTGGACTTAGGTCATTACAATTATTATTATTATTGTTGTTGTTGTTGTTGTTGTTGTTATTATTATTATTATATATAGTATTAATTTTAGATAATATTGATTCCAGAAAAAAGCCATAAAAATATTTTAGGATTAATCTAACTTAATGCTAAATGAATTGGATCTTTATCTTAATGGTTAGGTTTAAGCTTTTTTTTGTTGATGTTCTATGCTTCAATTCTCTTCTTACAAGTTACTTTTGTATGCCAGGAATTGTTTAACATACACTGAGAGTGTAATTAAGGTTTTTCTTACTAAATTATAAATATTTTTTCACCCTAACATTTCTATCTACTTGTAAAAAATAAATAAATTCTTATGGCATATATTGAGAAATTATAAGACTTTTACTTTGTCAAACTACCAATTTTCAGACAAAGAGTGTAAAGAACAAAAAAAAAGTGATTTTATTTTTCAGCTTTAGTAAATTTATTTAAAGTTATATATTAAATATAACTTTTAATGGTGAAAAAAATATAAATAGCCATGATAAGTTGCTAAAACCTCATGGTTATGTCTATTCGAATCAATGATTTAAATATGATAAAACTCATAAAAAGTATAAATATATCAAAGTGTTGGACAACACTCTTATTCTTAAGTTTTATTTTATTTTCATTTGTTAATGAGACTCAAATTTGCCATTTGCTATTTATTAGATTTTAAAACACTAAAATTATGTAAAGGAAAAAAATAAAACAAAGTGGTGATAAGCTCTTATGCACTATATTAGGAAAATAAGATTAGTATTTAAAAATAAAAAAATAGAAAAATGAATTAGTATCTGGAATAATCACACTGAATTGGCCATAAAATTGAGGACAAGTGTAAACTTTGAAACCTTGGAGATGAGTGTATTTTGATTAAACGTCAAAAGTAGGGTAACTAAGGTTGTTGTGTAATGTATAATTATTCATAGTTACATGTGTTTGAAAAAACTCAATATTTACTTACTAAATCTATACGTTGACATAATGACCTACATTTGTATCATACTTGTTAAAAAAATTATTATTACTTGAATTTCTTATTAAATGTCTTACCTATGGACTTAGCTTATATTTTTATTTCTATTTTGAATAGAACTTAAAAAATTTTATTAAAATATTAGCTTATGTCTCTTTGAAAATTCAAACTTATGATAATACATTAATGGTAATTATGTTTAATTGTTCATAAGATTTTTATTTTAATCATTTTTTTAAATCCAAAGTATAGAACTTAAGATAACATTTACAAACTTAATTTTTAATAAAATTTCAAAATATATAATATGTTAAGATATTAAATTAATATATTTTTTACAAATTATATATTTTTAATATTTTAAAATAAGAAAAGGAATTTTGGCATCTTTGATAAGATATGAAAAGAACCAGAAAATAATTTATATGTACTATAAAAAAATTTTATAATTTTTTCGTGGCCTATATTACCTATAGTATATTCTATATTGTATTATTATTATTATTATTATTATTATTATTTAAAAAAATCTAATACAATAAGTTATCTATTATAATGGATGATGCAAATAAAGATAGTTATGTTGAAATATTATAATAAAAAACTATGCAAGAAATAGAAATTGAAACTAATTAATAAGAAATATATCTAAATTAAGAAATGTAAAATCATTTTTTATACTATTTATTTTCAACAAAATAAGTAGAATTATAGTTATTTAAGTGAAAAATAACTTAGTATTTTATTCATGTGCAATGCACTCGAGTATTATAAAAAGTGTGAAGATACACAAATGTTGAATGACTTTTTTACTCTTACATTATAATTTATTTTGTTTTTTTAGTACAACCCAATTTTGTCATTGTCTATTTAATTGGAATTATCTTAGCACTAGAATACTAAAAGGGACCCTTAAGTTGCCACTAAATTTTATTTTTTACTATAAATTTGCTTGACTTTGATTCTACATTACAGAATCAAGTATTGTATGCATTTTTTTCTTTTTGCATTATTCTTACCTTTAATGGCTAAAACTCTTAGATTGCACTAAAGTTTTTTTTATTTTTTCTTTTTGCATCAAACATATTTTCTTCATCTATATTGCTATCAAATATTATATTCAGAACAATAAATATTTTATAAAACGTAAAATTTTTCACTTAACAAGTATTAATAAACAATTGCAAGTATAGTTCAAATATGACTATATGAAAGCTTATGTATCTGATCTATGTTAGAGCAATAATACAAGCCAAGTATAACTCAAGAACCTATTATAAAAATAAAAAAAAATTATCATTGCAGAAAAGGTCATTGGGAAAATTTTTGGAAAAAAATTGTTGGCCATTGTAGTTAGTTGCTTATATTATAATAAGGCGAATTTTAATAACAATTTTTTTGCAGTTTCTAATATTTTGAAATATTGGAAAAATTATAATAATTAATTTTTCCACATAGTCATCTTTTAATATTGTAACACAAATTTCTATTCTTAGCAATCAACTCTTTTTATAGACTAAATAATATTAAAATATTATTTTCATTTTAAATTTTTTTAGAGTCAATCAAATCTTACAAGTTGTTTTGAAAAATTAGAAGTAATTTTTTTAATATTATATTTCATGGTTGAAGTTCATAGCTTATACATAGTTTTGGAGTCATTAAGAGATAAAATTAATAATTTTATGTTGTAATTTCAAAGCTTTGTTTTATTTGAAATTAAGTGTATTAGGAAGAAAAAGTTTGGAAGTTTATATATTCAAAAGTTATAATTAAATTTTATATTTTTAGGTTTTGACTGCAAGTTGTGGCTGTATAAGGGATTATATCACAAAAAAAAAAAATAAGTTGGAGGACATATGATAAATTTTAGAAAAAAAATAAAAAATCCCAACATGTACTATTTGTGTTGGATCAAAATTTTATTTATTTTTATCCAAAATATGAATTTTTTCCACATATCATTTTTTTCATTGTTGTAATATTGAATTCTTATGCTTTCATATTTCACATTGACACAAAAAATTATTTAAATATAAAACATAATTTGAGAATTTCTAAATTTTTAAAAATAGTAATTTTTTATTTAGTTTCCTACGTTAGTATTTTTATTTATTTGATTAATCATAATTTTAATTTACATTTAAAAAAATTTTATATTAGAAAAATAATATTAGTGTTGAAAAGAAAAAAATAAAAATAAATTGGTGATTAGTTTCCATGCTTTCTATAAGTATTTTTTATGGAAAAAAAACTAAAAAATGCTACTAAATTTAAAATTTTGTAAAAAACATGTCTTTGATTTCTATGCCTATTAAACATGGCTAAAAACTTGATGTTTATTAATTTATTTACTTTTCAAAATTTAAATATTTTTATTTGAACCTACAAGTGCAACTTTGTGTGTATGTGTGTAGATATGTGTGTGTGTGTGTGTGTGTGTGTAAGTGTGCGTTTATATTTATGTATTTATATCTATATATAATAATATTTCTTTTAGGGATTAGGAATTTATTCTATTTTAAAGAGTCTATTTTCATATAGTGGACTAATTATTATAAAAATAATGGGTAAAAGTAGGTTTTCAAACCTTAGTGAGGTGGATATAATTTATAAAACAATTGATCTCGATCTTTGGAATAATCATGTCAACCTGACTATATAATATTGGGTTAGTGTCAGTCTAAAACCTTGAGAATGAGTGTATTTTTTTGTTAAAAAAGTCAAGAGCCAGGTAATTATGCTTTCTTAACAATGTATAGTTACTCATAGTTACATATGTCATATAACACCCCCATATCCCATATGGGTGAATTGTGGAAAACTTTATGTGGATATATAAGCTCCAGTTCCAGAACATAAGCACTTAGCGTTTATCCTTTTCTAAAGAATAGCTCATGTGGTGTGGACAAGTATTCCGTTGACCAGTTCTGAACTTGGTTTGTCACATGTCATAAGAAAAACACAATGTTTATTTACCATAATTAAAATTATAGTTATTTAAGTAGAGTTTGTAACACCTCGGGGGAAGCCCATGTGTTGTAGGCAGGTGTTCTGTTAACCAGTTCTGGACTTGGGTTGTCATATTTCATAAAAAAAACACAATGTTTATTTACCATAATTAAAATTATAGTTATTTAAGTAAGGGTTGTCACATGTCATAAGAAAAACACAATGTTTATTTACCATAATTAGAATTATAGTTATTTAAGTAAAAAATAACACAGTATTTTAATTCATGTGCAACGTATGTGTGTATCTACTAGTTATAAAAAAATATAAAAGTACACAAATATTGAATGATTTTTTTACCGTTCTATTATAAGATATTTTATTTTTTTAATGAAACCTAATTTTGTTTATCTATTTAGGTTTTTTTTTATCGGCAAAAACAAGAAATCAAATTAACCTAAAGAATAAGTTTAATACAACACAACTAGCAAGTAGCTAGTAACTCACATCCCCTGACACATATTACGTAATGTCATAGACTGCAAGGGTTTTAAACCCAGTTAGACCAAGGACACCTAAGTCTGGGTGCCTACTTGTTACCCACAAATATGACAGAATTTTGACAGAATTTGGATCTCACTTAACAAATCTTTTTTTACAATTACTTGATCAGAGAACAATAGTTCATTTCTTCTCCGCCAAATTGCCCAAGCTGCAACGAAGCATGTTGCCTCCCAAGCCTTTTTAATAATTTCAGGTGGCAGTGTTTGTGGCGAATAGTTCAGCACCTCCTTAACATCCAAGCATATAACCCTGTCAACTATCTTCCACCAACTGTAAATTGCTATCCAAACATTGACCGCAAAAGGACAGATAACAATGGCATGATCTACTGATTCTTCGGCGATGTTACATACCGGACAAATTTGGTCTCCAGCTGAACACTTCTTTGGCTCAAATTCTACCTTGTTGGCAACCTATCTTGCAATGCTTTCCACATGAACACGTTCAACTTCTTGGGCACCCATGAGTTCCATCTGTGCTGCAGCTGATTGTTCTTGCCACATTCTCCACTTCGAATTGTGTCACACCAATGCCAAAAACTCTGCTTTTTCTCATATTTATTTTGATTCCCAAGGATGCTTGGTACCACTTTAGCACTCTTATCATATTGATTGCATTCGGTTCTGACCATTCCCCAAAGAACAAGATGTTATCTGAATACTGTAGGTGTGAAATAATCAAATCATCTTCACTTACTGCCACCCCTTTAAACACCTGATTCTTAACTGCTTCTAACATCATTATATTCAAAGCTTCTCCAACAATTAAAAATAGAAAAAGAGATAACGGGTCTCTCTATCTTAATCCTCTCTTCATCTTAAATTCAGCTGTGGGGCTTTCGTTTACAAGTACTGATACAAAGGATGAATGTAGACGTGGTCGAATCCACCCCCTCCGTTTCTGTCCAAATCCCATGTGCTCCATAATTTGATCCAAGAACTCCCAATTAACGCTGTCATATGTTCTTTCAAAATCAATTTTACATAGGAGCATCTGCCTACCATTTCTCTTTGCATGTCTCACTAGCTCCTTAGCAATCAGGACACCATCTAGAATTTGTCTCCCCTTCATAAACCTGGACTGCACCTTACTTACTACTGCAAGAATCACCTTTAGTAATCTTCCTGCCAAAATTTTTTCTATAATTTTGTATTGGCAGCCGATTAGGGTTATTGGCCTAAAATCCTTCAAACAAATGGGGCTTTCCTTCTTTGGGATAAGTGTAACAAAAGATGAGCTGCACTTGCATCCCCTGTGAACGATACTCTCTCTTTCAAATTGCTTCACAAAAGATATGACATCTTCCTTTATAGTCTCCTAGTATTCCTTAAAAAGTTAAAATTGAAACCATCCGGACCAGGTGCCTTCGAGACACCACATGCCCACACCGCCTCTTTTATCTCATTTTCAGAAATCTCCCTCTCTAGATAATTTCTCATAGTTTTCACTGATTTTCTTAAATTTAGAACTTCAGAATATAGATCGACTCTGATACTTTCTCGGAAAATTCTGCTGAAGAAATTGTATATTTCTTCTTTTACCAACTTCGGTTCTTCTATCCAACACCCATTTATATTTAATCCTTGTATGCTGTTCTGTTGAAGATATGATTCAAAAGAACGAAGCTGGTGAGATGGCGTGAAGAACAAGTCAAGGAGGCCGAGATTTTAGCATTCAATATTTAGCTGCATAAAATCTGCTAGTTAGTTACATTTTGATATGTTTACCGTTGTAATAATCTCTATTTAAAGAGATATCAAGTGCTCCTCTGTATGAGCTGAATAACAAAGAAATTTCAGTATACATTGTCTCCTTGTTCTACTATATCCACAACATTTTTAGTATCAGAGCCAGGTTGCAACCTAGGCTTCTTCATACGCAGTCATTCAGCAAAAATGGCAGCAAACAACTCATCAGTCAATGTAACTCAGCCACAAATTCCTATCTTCAAAGGGGATTCATATGAATATTGGAGCATAAAAATGAAGACCCTCTTTAGATCACAAGAACTCTGGGATCTTGTGGAAACAGGGATGGATGCAGGAACCTCAGAAGAGGTTGCAAATCGGGAAGTTCAAAAAAAGGATGCAAAAGCACTGTTCTTTATCCAGCAAGCTGTAGATGAGACTATCTTCTCCAGAATAGCCGGAGCCACCACAGCAAAACAAGCCTGGAATATCCTCAGAACCGAGTATCAAGGATCAGCAAAGGTGATGACAGTAAAGCTGCAATACCTGAGGAAAGACTTTGAAACCTCTAGCATGAAGAGCAGTGAGTCAGTCCAGGAGTATCTTGCAAGAGTCTCCAAGATCGTCAGCCAAATGCGCTCCTATGGTGACAAGATAAATGATGAAACTATTGTAGCTAAAATTCTCAGAAGTCTGACCTCTAAATTTGATCATGTAGTAGCTGCCATCGAGGAATCCCGAGATCTGTCAACTCTGACGGTAGATGAACTCATGGGATCACTTCAGGCACACGAGGCCAGAATCAACAGAACAGTAGGAAAGGAAGAAGAACATGCATTCCAAATCCAAGGGGAGCGTGCAAGACACACCAATAATAGAGGAAGAGGCAAAAGTGGATTTAGGAGAGGACGAAGCAGCATGGTCCAGTTCACCTTCTGCAAAAAATTTGGCCATAAGGAGGGCGACTGCTGGAGCAAAGATAGCCAGGCTAAGTACGCAGAATATCTTGATGAGCAGGATGATTACCTGTTCATGACGTATGTAAGACCTCAATTCTCTTCTAGTGATGTCTGGTACTTAGATAGCACATGCTCTAATCATCTGACAGGAGATAAAAGAAAGTTCAAGGAATTGGATGAAACAATTAAAGCTCAAGTGAGGTTGGGCAATGACAAACAGATCCAAATTGAAGGGAAAGGTACAGTTGCCATTAATATTAATGGCAAGGAGAAGTTAATCAGAAATGTACAATTTGCACCTGGACTAGCACATAACCTGATCAGTATAGGTCAGCTGGTAAAAGCAGGCTTTAGTGCTACGTTTGAGAAAGGAACCTGCACAGTAAGAACAAGTTCAGGTGAGCATATATTGCAGGCACAAATGACTGAAAATCAAATGTTTCCTATTGACTTTACTGGCAGTGACAAGTGTATGACAGTCAGTAGCAGACTTGATGAATCTGAACTGTGGCACCAACGCTATGGTCATCTGTATATGAAGGGCTTACAATTGTTGGCCAACAAAGAAATGGTAATTGGTTTACCTTCTATTAGGATTTCAGATCTTGTGTGTGAAGGCTGTTCGTTTGGCAAACAAGTCAGGAGGCCCTTTCCAAAGGGACAGTCAAAAAGATCATCAGTGAAACTTGAGAAAGTTCATGCAGACCTCTGTGGACCCATGAAGACCACCTCACTTGCTGGAAGTAAGTACTTTCTCTTGTTTATAGATGACTGTACCAGATTCAGTTGGCTTTATTTTCTTACCATGAAAACAGAAGCATTTGATTGCTTCAAAAGATTCAAGGCTTTGGTTAAGAGACAGGGGTCATTAAAACTTAAAACTCTAAGAACTGATCGAGGAGGAGAATTCTGCTCGAAAGAGTTCAATGAGTTTTGTGAAATTGAAGGCATAAGAAGAGAGCTAACCGCCCCATACACACCTGAACAAAACGGCATCACAGAAAGAAAGAATCGAACCATTATAGAAATGGCAAGATCGATGTTGAAGAATAAAGATCTTCCAGATGAGTATTGGGCAGAGGCAGTGGCAACTGCAGTGTACCTCCTGAATTTATCTCTCACAAAAGCTGTATGGAATCAAACGCCGTATGAAGCATGGTATGGTTCTAAACCTTCTGTAAGACATCTCATAATTTTTGGGTGTGTTTGTTATGCACTCATTCCCTCTGGCAAAACTAAATTGGATATAAGGTCCAAGAAATGTATCTTTGTTGGTTACAGCTTGGTGTCTAAAGCCTACAGGCTACTGGAACCTGAAACAAAGAAGATCACATCAGCAGAGATGTTAGATTTGACGAAAACAGTAGCTGGAATAATATAGATGCAGCTGCAGCTCCAACACTGCATATGAACAATGAAGAAGAGCAAGAGGAGAGGAATTTAGAAGAGGGACTAGAAAACAGTCAAAGCACTCCAATAAGATCGCTCCCATCATCAAGTGATGATTCACCAAATTCTGCTCACAGAAAAACCAGGTCATTAGCTGAAGTGTACTCCTCAACATACGCCTTATTTGCTGATGAACCACCAAATGTAGAAGCTGTGTTGGAAAACAAAGTCTGGAGGGAAGCCATGGAGGAAGAAGTAGCATCCATTGAAAAGAATAGAACATGGGAACTGGTTAATCTTCCAGAAGGAAAGAAGACAGTAAGTTTAAAGTGGATCTTCAAAACAAAGTATCATTCAGATGGACAAATCCAGAAGTACAAGACCAGATTAGTGGCTCGAGGATTCACTCAAGAACATGGAGTGGACTATGAAGAAACTTTCTCCCCAGTAGCTCGATTTGAGACAGTAAGACTTATTCTTGCATTGGCTGCACAGGAGCAGTGGAAAGTGCATCAATTTGATGTCAAATCAGCCTTTCTTAATGGAGAGCTTAAAGAGGAGGTATATGTGGAGCAACCAGCTGGTTTTAAGATTCCAGGAGCAGAAGACAAAGTGTACAGACTCAGGAAGGCTCTTTATGGCTTGAAACAGGCTCCTCGAGCCTGGTATAGCAGAATCAATGAGTTTTTTCATCAAAAAGGATATGAGCGGAGTCCTAACGAACCAACTCTTTATCTGAAGAAATTCAGCACTGATGCAATAGTTATAGTAAGCCTGTACGTAGATGATATGATCTATACAGGTTCTTCACAAGAACTTATCCTCAACTTCAAGGAAGTTATGATGAAGGAATTTGAAATGACAAATCTTGGAGAACTACATTACTTTCTAGGACTTGAAGTGAGACAGACTCCAGAAGGTATATTTATCTCTCAGCAAAAATACATCTCTGACTTATTGCAGTAATTCCACATGAGTCAATGCAAGGTTGCTACAACTCCTATGAACATGAATGAGAAGCTGAGGGAAAAAGATGATTCAGGAGTAGCAGATGCAAGGAGATACAGAAGCCTAGTTGGACGTCTAATCTATTTGACACACACTCAACTTGATATTTCTTTTGCAGTAGGGTTAATATCCAGGTTCATGCACTCTCCTACGAAGCATCACTATGGAGCAGCCAAAAGGATTTTAAGATACGTTGCAGCAACTAGAAATTATGGTATATGGTAAGTAAAGGTACCAAAGTTTTGTCTACAAGGGTACACTGACAGTGACTGGGCAAGAGCTCAAGACGATAGGAAAAGCACAACAGGAAATTGCTTTACTTTGGGGCTTGGAGCAATTTCATGGATATCAAAGAAGCAAAGTTCTGTGGCGTTATCATCTACAGAAGCTGAATATGTAGCTGCCAGCACTGCAGCTTGTCAATATGTTTGGCTCAGACTGGATTATATTGTGACAATGGATCAGCCATAGCAATGACCAAGAATCCAGTCATGCACGGAAGAACTAAGCACATAGAAACCAGGCATCACTTCATAAGAGACTTAGTATCTCAAGGAGAAGTTAAATTGAAGTTCTGTGGAACTGAGTTACAAGTTGCAGATCTATTAACTAAAGCTCTGTCTCAGATAAAGTTTGAAGAACTACGAAGCAAGATGTGTATTACCACTTTTGAATCAAGGGGGAGTGTTGAAGATATGATTCAAAAGAACGAAGCTGGTGAGATGGCGTGAAGAACAAGTCAAGGAGGCCGAGATTTTAGCATTCAATATTTAGCTGCATAAAATCTGCTAGTTAGTTACATTTTGATATGTTTACCGTTGTAATAATCTCTATTTAAAGAGATATCAAGTGCTCCTCTGTATGAGCTGAATAACAAAGAAATTTCAGTATACATTGTCTCCTTGTTCTACTATATCCACAACATGTTCTTCCTTGTTCTTTCCTGGATTATGGCATGATAGAATTTGGAGTTCTCATCACCTTCACATGCCCACTTTACCCGAGATTTTTGTTTAATCATGCTAGCCTTTAATTTTTCTTTCTCCAAGTACTTACTCCAAATCTGAACCCTGCGACTGCTCTTTTCCTCGATTGGAATTTTCTGTTCTGTTCCATAATCCCACCAGCTTTCCATGAATTCTCAATCACCTCCTTACAATTTCCATATTTCATCCATGAGTCATAAAACCTGAATGGAACAGGTCCAAAATATGAATCATTAACAAAATTGGACAATGGTCCGATATGCCTCCTCTTTTCAAAGCAACCACAAAAGCCTTGGCCAACAAGCTAGAACTTCAGTAGACACCAACACCCTATCCAGCCTACTCATTTTTTATCCACTTTTGTTATACCAAGTAAATTTTCTGCCACCTTGCTGTAAGTCTCCTCAATGAAATTATTAAAATTAAAGCCTTTGCTATATTCTCCTTGAAAAGATAGCCTTTTCTCTCTTCCTCTTTTCTGACCGCATTAAAATCTCCAATGATGCACCGAATACAGTTGAACTGCTTTCTGTAATATAATAGCTGCTCCCAAACCAACTTCTTTCTATGCTCCTCTTGAGGACCATAAAAATTTACTACGGAAATTTCCTGTGGACATCCTTCCTATCGACCTTTCATTCCAAGGAAACCATCCCCTTCAAAATGATCTGTTTTCTGAAAAAATTTCTGATCCCACATACATATCATCATACCTCTTGACCTCCCCTCTGCCTTTTCTTCATAACTTTGAAGTTTGATGTTCCCCACAAAAAAACCCCAGTTAATGTTTGTATCTCCGGCCAACATAGTTTCTTGTAATACTAGAAACTCCACCTTTTCTTTTATTCTTATTTCTTTCACCATCTTCCTTTTTATCTCCTTTCCCAACCCCGGGACGTTCAAAGATAGGACTCGCATTGTAACCAATAACGTCCCCCTCGACCACAACTAATGGCAGGTTGTAAGCCTTAATTTGGCCCACTTTCCATCAACCTCAAAAGATCAATAGCATCAAATGTATTGTTTCCTACCCTGAACCCAATTGCTTCTCCAACTTCCAACAACGACGTCATTTCATTTTCCTCATAAATTCCAGGATTTTCATCGTTTACCACTTCTGTTGCTTTTAACTTTCTATTCATAGCCATGAAATTTGAATCTGTTAGGGACTGACCTGCTATGTCTTTTTTCCTGGAATTGCTTCCCTCTGTCTCTGAATCCGAGCTGCAATTTGCGTTTCTCTTTGCTACCTCGCTTGCTTCCATCTATATCCTTCATGGGTTGATCATTTGTTCCACCTCTCCAGCCACCCGTTGTATCCAGGATATCGCACATATTTTTTTTTTTACTTTAATCTCCTTTTGATACTATTATGTGAAGGTAAAGCTGTTCTAATTTGCTCTTTTACAATTTACTGGCTGCCCAAGTTAATATTATTGTGAGTCAAGTGGCCATTTTCTTTTTCCTCTGAAAGCGATATATTTTGACTATCAATTTCACATATCCTAAGCCTCAATCATGGTCTATTGTCTCTCTCCTAAGCCTCTCAATTTCACATCTTCCTACTTCCGAGCTCCTTCCAAATTCCGATGAATCGGAACAATGTTCTTCTTCTTCGCTCCAGATCGATTCATGTGCATATACGCTTTCTGAATCAGACTGCATGAAATAATTATTTGAACAAGACTCCCTTAAGTAATATAAATCTTCAATCACTCTTAACTTCGCAGATCTTCTTATCAACTTTTAGTTTCACAACTTCTGAGATTTCTTCCATGTTATGAGTCAAGACACACACTCTTCCAGCACTTATTTTGTTTTTTTTCTAGCGTGGCCTTTTCTAGTACCATAACCTTTCCCCACTTTACTCCAATTACTGCAAAGGACTCCTTACGCCATACTTGCAGAGGTAACCCCTCCAGCCACACTAGTCGGCCAGGTCTGTTGAGATTATGTGTCCAAGGTGATATCCGTTGGAACCATTGACCTAGCCACTCAGATCCCTTAGTTAACATATTTTCTACTTGCTCATGAGATTGAGATTCTAGCACCACCCTCAGGCCTCCTACGTACTTAACCAAGCAATGCTTGAATCCCTCGGAATCAAGAAGACATTGTAAGACTGATAATGTCTCCATTTTTTTGACCTCCTTATTGCACATCGCTTCAGCCACGATTGCTGCTCCTTCTTCGATTTCAATTCGATTCCATCCCACTGTTCTTTTTCAGCTTCCTTATGCTCTTCACCCTTGAGATTCTTCGTAGAGTGTCCTATCACCACATCCACAAAATTTCGGTCATCCCTCTGAGCACCATCTGGGAATTTTCCTTCTCCCGTCATCTTCAATTTCAGCCTCAAACAGCTTTCTGCACCACCTCCTTTCGTCTTCTCTTGCTGTCTGAATTTGCTTTCTGCACCATCTCTTTTGAACCGAGACAAGTTTACTTTCATTTTGTATGATCCAATCCAGATCTCATTTAACTCCTTCTCCAGTCTATCAACATTCCTAACATCCTTAAAACGCACAAAGCCAAAACGCCACCCTGACTTTGTTCTCTTCCCTGGAACATACACGTCCAACACCGTTCCGTATCGCTCAAACACTAACCAGAGTTGCTTGGTTTCCCAATCATCCGGGAAATTCATGAAAAAGTATGTTGTGGAAACATCCTCCATGGCCCTATCTAAATCCTGCCTGAAATTCCTATCTCTGAATTTCTTTTTTGAATCAAAGCCCCTCTTTCCATCTCTCTCTCTCACCCTCTGGTTTACTCTCTCACTCTCTCTCTCTCTCATCTCTCATCTATTTAAGTGGAATTGTATTAGGAATAGAACACTAAAAGAAATCCTTAAATTACTACTAAATTTTACTTTTTTATTACAAACATATCCACCGTTAATTCTATATTACAGAATTACATATCTTATATCTTATTTTATCTTATCTTATATTATAAAAAATATGAAGGTGCAAAATGTTGAATAACTTTTTTGCCCTTAAAGTTTAATATATTGCAATGCTTTAAATAAACCTATTATTGTAATTACACTATTTTAGGACAATGGCTAAATTCTTCAAAACACATAGATCTTTCAGTTCTTTTTCATTTAAGACCTCATATTTTAAGCATTGTACTTTTCAATGCAAAAATGTTGAAAAAGTTCATCCATACTATCCAACGGCTTTAAGCATTTACTTGTTGGTAAATCATTTTTTAGATATTAGATACTAGAGGTTTAAAATTTTTCATTAAACTATCAAATTAAATTTTGATCCATCATTGGTCGGTCGTCGAAACCGCAAAAATAAATCTAGTATCACTAACAACTCAGAATAAATAAATTTGTAATATAGCAGTGAAAACTAGGTCAAATCCAAAGGAAAATTCATTCTCTAAAAACTTCCTAACAGAAAACTGAAATAAAAGATTGAGAAGATTGTTTGCAATGAAAAAAAAGAAATAAAATAAAATAAATGATCAAAGAACAAAAATTAAGAAAGCTATCAAGTAAGAAACCAACAAAACACTCAAGAATTCAAACCTTGGCATCAGTCAACATCGACCACCAAGTTCTTATAATTGATCATCGATTCATAGATAGATCAATCAATACTTTGAATATTCATCGTTGAAGCTATCTTCCTACCTCTCCTTAATCGTAGTTAATCAGAAAACAAGCGATTTAATTAACCCTAACTGCTAAACAACCTAAGACAAGCACTTTGATTTAATTCAACAATTGCATTAAAAATTAGAGAGATCGATGAAACTAAATAATACAAACACAAGTGGCTGCATTTAATTTATTTGAATATTCTCTCTAAGGCCTAATGATTTCTGACGCAGTAAATCACTAAACCTCAGTTGCTTTGCAAATTAGAGAAACAAAAAAATTACGGATTTGATTTCTAACCCAGCAATAGATTAAATTTGAATAACAACTAGTAGGCCTCCTAGCATATAAACGAAACAATCATGAAATTAATCATAGGAGAACATCCAATACTCAAAATATTAATTGATGAATAAAAACAACTTTGATTCACAGTACTGAAGAATTCGGGGTTTCAGTCTTCTTCGACCAAAAATAAAAAGACCAATAAAAAGAAAAGAAAACAAACAAGAAAAGAGATAGAGAGAGTTGGGTAAGAGAGGAGGAGAATGAGGAAGAAGAGAGTTCTAGCGACAGCCACCTTAAATACCTAAAAAAAATTAACCTAGTGTGCTAAACTCATAAAATCTCCCTAAACTTTCTATATTATTACAAAAGTACCCCAAAAAAAATAAAAATATTTAAACTAACTAGAAGGTTTCCAAGTTGTCAGTCAAGAAATGCTTCAGAACAGCAGCAGCAACTTCAAGCTGAGATTCGACCTTGATTCATGCATTATATCTCAAAACTTAAAAATTAAAGTTTTAGACCTCTTTCTTAGCTTTAAAATGACACCTGAATTGTTACCCACTGCGGTGTAGTCCAGTTATAGTGCCAAAGTTGTGCATTTAAACTCCCAGGTTTGGTGTGTCCTGTAGGTCATCAGAACAATACCCCTAGTGTACATACTCAAGTGACCTTCTTAAGCAATATGTAAATACATGCATATTGGTCTAACCATAACACACATATTTAAATTTATGCACACTATGGTAGCTAAGAAGGAAAACACTAGTACAAGTCTTAGTTTTGGCTTCCATACATTAGGCAATCTTATTAAGTTCTAGTGACCAGCTACTGCACCTGTAACTTTCACTAATAAACTGTATCATTCTAGCCACATACCCCCCCTTTTTTTTGCTCCATTATCAAGTAGGGACTTAGAGAAAACCAAGGAATTTTGTTTTACATCAATAACCCAACTATGGACCAAGTTATGGATTTTTTAAATTGGTTACAAAATTCTGACCAAATGAACAGTAACTTAGCCAAATTTGCAACGTTATATCTTTGGCTACAGGGCTCCAAATTCAGAAATTCCAAAGCCTAGCTAACCCTCTAGACGTCATCTATGTGTGGTCAAAATTTCATACCAATTTTCATTCTACACAGGGAGATATTAAACTTTAGGTCCAAAGTCAAAATTTTGGCAACTTTTGGACCATTTTGCCCATACAATTTTTCCAAACCATGCAAACACTTCATTCACAAGGGAAAAGCCCTCCAAGGCAATTTTTTATATGTCCATTACACATAGCAATTACATTCCCTTGATTTTAATAACTTTATGTGGCCAAAACAGAATTTACAAGTAAGTAGCCCATCATTCACACTTAGGTAGCTTTGCACCACACCACTTACATAGACAAAACATTACTCAAATGTTCACATACTTGTCTCATTTTACATACACTACATGTAAATGCATACATGCACTATAATATGGTCTTAACTTAACTAAATACGTACCCTAGGTTACAGGAGTGCCTGAGACACAATGGACTCCAGAACAAGATGCTGGACAGCTACTGCACAACACAATAAGTACCACCATTAAAAATATCAACTGTGCTCCTAAAATCAACAAACTTTTCAGATCATAACTAGACATATGTAAGTTCATGTACCTGAAATTTCAGATTAAAACTTAAACCAAAATGGTTAGTTTGAAGGTGATCTTTCAGCTGGACCTGAAACGATAGAATTGAGGGGAGTAAGTTTTATTGAGAAACTTAGTAAGGGTAGCACTTGGATTCAATAGGCAATGTAACCATCATTAAAACCAGCATCCAAATACGCTAAAACAAAAAAACTACAATGCATATATATAAGATATAGCAACCAAATGCAGCAACCAAACACAAACAATAAACACATGAAATGTTGCAGCAGTATATACCATAGGTTAGTCCATAAAACACATAATAAACATAACCAAATCACTATCGTAGCCATCCTCAAGCTAATGTTTGGTCTTATGAGGATTTTAACAGTAGTTAGTACTAACTTTGAGCTCTAGAAACCCCAATTTTTGCTGTCATCACTGTGCACTTCACACTAGGTCACAAAACCTTCAATAAGTGCACTCCCCTCACTAAGCTTGGTTCATCAAGCTCATTGCTCTCTTCCAAGCTTAGCCCTAGCTCCATGGTTACTTGAAAATACATAAAACAATCCATGAGGGCAAGAGAAGCCTTACCAAAGTGGGTAGGCCAAAAATCAAGCTTAATCCTTGAAGTATCTAAGAAATAGCTCTAGTTTGCTTCCAATTGCTTCCTTTTACCTTCAATTTCAATCAATTTCAAGTTTGAAGGTGTGGTGGCTATGGAGGAAGTATGGCTGTGTTCTTGGGCTGGGGGAGGATGAAAATGCAATAGGGATAAGTGATTTGGCCATTTAAATGGCCTTAAATGAGCTTAAGGGCACAAAACACACTTAACAAGCTTAACCTTACTTTATGTTATTTTCTTTCTCACTACTTATGGTTTCTTTGTCTTAAAATCATTGTGTAATACCTGGACAATCCAAAGTGATTAGGTCCCGGGGTAAGTGAATTGGGAGCCAAAGAATTTTTTCTTAATTGAGAATAAAGCTCAACTAATGTGAGGGGACATTAAATTAAGTTATAGGCATTCATGAAAATAAGCCAAGAGAAATAATGGTGAAAATGGTGGATTTCAAAGATGAGGGACTCAATTGAACAAAGGAATTGTTGTAAGTTGGGCTCAATTACCCAAATTCAAAATATTGGAAGACTAAGTGGGGAATTGGCCCATTTTCATGGCCTTGGATGCCATGGCCAGCCATGCCCATTCAAAATAATATATTTTATGCCACCTCCACCTCCATTCACAATTAAATAATCCCCCACCCATACCTCCACTCACGTTTGTTCCCCACCTTCACTACTTCATCATTTAACTTCACCAACTCTTCCAATTTGTCCCCCCACTTTGTCTCCTACTTCCCATTAGAATTATGACTCCAATAAGGCATGTCTCCCACCTATTTTTCACTACAATGGCCGGCCATCACACCTCCTTCCCATTAAAACAAATTCATCTCACTCATTCTTACCATTTTGCTCTCAAACTCTCTCCTTCTCTCTCTAAAATTTGCCATCACTCTTTCTTCCTCTCCAAGCACATTTCTAACTCTCTTCCTCCTCTAAACATTCTGCCATAACAAGTTCTTAGAGTTCCTTAAATTAAAAACAAGTATTCTTGGTAGAATTCAAGCTCTAAAGCCATAAGGAGCAAGAATCAAGTGAAAGATTTCAAGAAATTCAAGGAGGAAACTTTCGGTCATCTTCATTCTTGGTGGGTTTGAGCTCTTCTCAAGGAGCTCTTTATATAAATGAGCTTCTAAACTCATTGGGAGGAAGAATCAAGAAGAAAATTTGAAGAACATCAAGCACACAAAATTCGGTCTCACCTCCTAGTCGAGGTTTCGTAAGTGTGAACCAAGTATTCTTGGTATTTTGATTTCTTTAAGATAATTACCAAGTGTTCTTGGTATTTTATGGATTACTAATTTATTTGGCCATTTTGGTTCTTGTGCTAGAAAATCATTTCTAGAATCAACAAGTAAGGAAATCAAAGGAAAACAAGCTTCTAAGAAGCTTTCGGTATTGGTAAAGATTCCTATACTCTTTTGAGTATTTAGGCCCCTAGGTGATGGTCAAAGAACCATGTGATCCTAGGTGTGCTAAAAGGGCATAAGTTAAATTATTGCTTCGGCAATTTTGTATCGCTCATGAGCTAAGTTAAGTAAGCAAGCATTATGGGCTAGGATTTAAGTAGGCCACCTTAAATTCCTATGCTAAGTGAGATCTCCGAAAATGAAAAGTATGTGAAATGAATGAAATAAAACTTGAGGGATGCTTGTTGCCCTTCTGTAAATCAAGGTGTTAAGTGGCGTGTGTTTGCGTGCTTCTATGAATTTGTTGTGCATGCTAACCCACCGATTTTGATTATTACCATATATGCATGTATATTGTGTTTTCTTTGTCTTTATGTTTTCTTTGCAGGATTTTTGGAATAATTATTTCCATTACTTTCTTGACATATGTTAAGCCTTAAAGGCCATAAGTTAGGCTTTGGAAGCCATATGGAATCCTTATTGAGATTTAAATCTCACCCGCCCTACTCTACCTTTGTAGGAAAAAGCGTGCTCGAAAGATTGAGCTAAGAGTCCTAAGTACTCTTTTTGTGGTGTTAAGGTTGAGTATGTAAATAGTATTTGTTCAAATTATTCTAAGTATTTATCTTTAGTTGCTTGAAAATCAAGCTAATAAAATGTGGACTTTGTGTGTAGGGCTACGAGTCTAGAAACTGTGGGAACAACGTCTTAAGGTGGATTTGTGTTCTTTGGAATATGGCTTGCTTTTAAGCATGTAATAGTTGGTCTTAGTTAAATGGCCAAATTTATGGACTTAGCTAAAATTCGGCCAAACTTAGTATTTTGGGCTTGTAATATGGACTATGGACACTTTGGGTGCCTTTATTGCTTGGTGGACTTACCAAGGCCCATGCATGTTTTATGGAAGTATGATTTTCATGAAAGTTGGAAGCATGTTGTAAATTGGGCTTCAATGTGTGTAATGGGCTTAACTAAGAATTTGGACAAAGTTGAATATATTCTTGTTAATTTTGGGCCATATGCATGTTAAGTACGGAAAAGGACCATAAGCCCATGTTTATGTGAAAGCATGCTATGTTTGGTTAAGTACGTGCACACTAAGATGAACATGCAAGAAAACTTGGAAAAGTATGAAATTTGGATGCATGTGTAAAGATTGACTAATAAGGAGAATAGGTGCACATATGTGAATTAATGTATGCCTAAGCATTAGTTTGCTTATAAAGCATTAAGAGATTACATGCACTAGTGAACACCAAAATACATAAGCATGCGAAGCATATGCATGAAAATAAGTTTTCAAACTTAAGTTCGTGTTTTGGTTGCCATGCATAATCTTGGCTAAAGCTTGGTAAATACCATGAATTGAACACATGAAATCCACATAGGTGCTAGCTTGTTTTTTTTAGAGCACTAAAACTTAGCCTAAATAAAGAACATAATGAGCTAGTACCAGTAAGTATCCTAGGGTCGTGCCATAAGTCTTTGTGAGTAATAAAAGCCCCTTCGGTTTATTTAAACTTCCGCTGCAGGTTTTAGATAATTGGGCCTGAATGGGCCAGGAACAGTTTAAGGCACGACACATTGGTACACATGTGCCCAACATTTTTTACTAATTATCAAGTCTTGGCTGCCTCCCCCATAGTGGGACACCCTTAGACTTAAATCAAAAGCTTGAACACCTTAAGGTTTACACTAAGATATTTAGGTCCTTATTGCCTTTAGTGGTTCCTTTGTCCAAACTTGTCTTCCATGAGTAATTTGGTCCTCCAATAGCACTTTCATGCCATTTATATTCTTCCCATAACTCTCCAAGTCTCTTTCTTGAGAGTTTTGCGATTGAGTACTCGAATTTCCAAAACCTTACAAAAAAGTCTATAGGTTGCTTGACAAACAAGCAATCCTTTAGGCTTTTCTTGTGGGCCAAGTTACCAACTTGAAACACTTTTAAGGAGGTGTTGATCATGCCTTTTACCGCTCACATTTCAATCACTATGGAGAGAATTACACAATATAATGGTTTTTAACCATTATAACACACTTGTAATTCTCCCATTTTTGTGAGGTGGTAACGTAAATCACATAAAACGGACATCTACAGCCAAAGATATGTCCAAAATATAACAACTGCTTCTGAACTAGTAATGACTTTGAAGCTGAATTTGACAATCTTAACGTGCAAACGGGGCTTCATGGTCTGCATATGATTTGTAGCTCCAGATGTTAGCTTTCCAATGAATCAAGAATCACTTGATTCCAATCTTTATAGCTGAAGATATGATTTTTCTACCAGAACATCGCCAATCTGTCAAAATCCTGAAAGAACACAACCAAATTAAAACTTGTAAAATTACAATTTAAATCTACTTTCAATCAATTGAGTCCAGATATGCTATAAGCTAAAAAATATACTCAAAATATATCTTTAAGATTTAAAACATATTAAAACATACTAAATATGAGAGAAATAAATATAATAAATATAAGCTTATCAATCATTTAGATGTTAAAGTTTAATTTTAGAACAAAACAAACTTCACTTTGATTTCATATTATTATTAAACAAGGCCTTAAACACAAGATTTTATCAATTTAATTACCCTTTAACTTCAATGAAATATTCTTATTCAAGTTTAAAAGTACATTTATGGATAAATCTTTTATTTGTCTTTTTAATTAGTGCTTATATTCAAGATGAAGCCAAAAAAAAAATTAAATCTCAGGTGCTCCCATGAAAATTATCCCAAATATAATCTTCAATTTTTTTATTTTTAACTTAGATAAAATATACTATTAAAATATACAATCAAATTGCTGAAAATTTTAATTTTCATCAATATCTGTGATTTATATGAACTAAATTTCATCTTAAACTTTTGTTCGTTATCCTTTCACTATAAGAAAAATAAAAATATTTTAATTTGTCCCAATAGTTTTAGTTTGTTAACCAAGCCAAAAGTTATTACATAATAAGTATATGCATTATACACGATAACTATTTAATATATGGAAAAATTGATAATGCAAGAGTTTATTTAATTTAAAAAAAATATTTCTCACTTCAAATTTCTATAAGAGAAATTATCAAACAATTTAAAATAATTTTAAAATATTAATGTTATAGAAACACAATTACTAGAAGTTTGTAAATTTCATCTAATCAGGTACTACTAAAAAATATTTTAAAAATAATATTAAGATAACACACTTATTTGAGGATTAAACTTTGGATCTACTTACCTTAACATCCAAGATAGGGAAAATATTTATAGGGCCTTTATACTATGTGTCCTAGGCACTAGGGACTTATTTCTTATTCCTCTTTGTCCCTTTTCTTTTTTAAGGGTTAAAAATTTTGGATCTACTTACATTGACATCCAAGATAGGAAGTTGAGCTTTATAGAAACCCTGTATGCTTTTAAAAATTAGTTCCTCAATGAAGTGTACTTTTTAAAATATTTCCTTATTGATTATACTTAAGCCATTCATCTATATTTTAGTTTACTTTTAAGTCACAAAACTTTTCCAACAACATTAAGTTTAATTCAAAAGTGTAACTACAACTGAAAAGAATTAATAATAAATTAATAATAAAAATTAGGAAGAAATTAATTAAATAGTAAGTATGAAAGCACAGAGGTGAACTAAAATTTACATGAATAATTCTATGTGTATAGCTCAATAAAATGCAAACATGAATTTTTAAAGTACATAAATTGTACATTTTATCAATTAACTTCCTAAACTTTTTGAAGTAAATTTTAGATTTTATATAATTAGGGTGTAAGAAGAAATATTCTAAAAATTTTAAAACCAAAAGGGAATGCTAATAGGGTAAAAATGAAAAATAAACATAATTAAAGGTTAGGGACTACATATAGGACTATATATTTTGTTTTAAATAAAAAATAACGGTATATTCAACATTGAGTTGCGCCATTTTATATCTATGGTGTGTGTTTTTTTTCTTTTTTTCTGTTTATGCCTATTGTGTTTTTTGATAAATTTATTTAGAAATATATTATTAAATATTATATATTTAATTAATAAAAAATTTAATATACTTTTAACGTTTTTTTTAGAAATAACTACTTAAAAATTAAATTAATTTATTGCAATAAGTATAAATATACATTTTGTGAGGACTTTATTCTTTAATCCAACCGTGACCCTATTTAGAATTAGCATTAGTAATTAGTATCAAAGTTTTGAAAAAACCATTTAAGAGTAGCTTTTAATTTTTTCTTTAGTAGTTTAATTTCCAATTTTAATAAATTACCTAAAGGTCTAATGTTAATCATAAAAATTGTTCCTAAACAAGAACATGACAGCTAATATATTCAAGATAAAACAAAAAATAGATATAAGCTACCCCTGAAAATTTCTCAGATATAACCTTCAATTTGATTGCTTTTTAACTTAGATAAAATATACTATTAAAATATGCAATTAACACTAAAAAAGTTAATCTCCTTGATCAATATCCTATGTGAGCTAAATGTTGTCTTAAACTTTTCATTGTTCTCTTTTCATTCTATGAAAATTAAAAACATTTTATATTTTTCCCACAAGGTACAATTCATTAACCTAACAAAAATAGTTACACAATAAGTGTATATATTGTGCACAATAACTATTTCCTATATGGGAAAATTTGATAATGAAAAATTTTCTTAAATTGTAGAAAAAAACTATTTGTAAGTTCAAATTTCTTAGAGATCAATTATTAGATAGTTTAAAATAATGTAAAAATTGATATTATATAAGCACAATTAGTGTGAACTAATAGATTTCATTCAATTGGGGACTATTAAAGAATATTTTAAAAAATTTAGAACCAAAAGGAATTTCTTAATAGATTAAGAATGATATGGAAGCAAAAATTAAAGACTATCGACTATCTACAAAAATTTATATATTTTTTATGTTACCAATTTTTTTAAACTTGGATTAACTATAATACTATATATTTTATTCCAAATAAAAACTAAGGGTATATTTTCAATAAGTTGCATTTTTTATGCCTATTGTGTTTTTTATAAACTTATTAAAAATGATATTTTGAAATATATTATTAAATAAATTTGCACTAATTACATGTACTTTATTTATGTTTGGAAATTTTTTATCAATTTCATTACCTTTTAACTTCAATGAAACATTTTTATTAACACTTAAAAGTACATTCATGGACAAATCTTTTATTTGTCTATTTAATTAGTGCCTACATTCAAAATGAAACCAAAAAGGAAATTAATGTAAGGTGCCCCCATAAGAATTACCCCAAATATATTGCTCAATTTATTTACTCTTTAACTTAGATAAAATATACTATTAAAATATGCTATCAAATTACTAAAAAAATTAATCTCTTTTAATATTTATGACTTACCTGATCTAAATTTTATCCTAAACTTTTGGGGTAAAATCCATAAGGGTACTGTAGCTTTAATTGTTGTCCCAAATGGGTACTCTTCTTTTACTTTGTCCCACTTAGGTACCTGAGCTCTAAAGTGCGTCCCACGATAATACTTTATGTTGATTTTGCCGTTTTGTTGGATGAAAATAGATGATGTGACATTAAATAATATTAAAATAAAATTTTAATTATAATTTTGGTACTTAAACTTTTCAGGTTGATAATTTTAAGCCCTAAATTTCTATACTTTACTCTCTCCCAAGGTCGAACTCAAATTTGAACAACTTTGTACCCAAGCGCTGCTGTCGTTGGCGTCCGTTGCTTGCTGACCATACTGCCGTTGCCAGTCGCCTGATTTCATTGCCTGTCACCTGATTCGAGTGGATCGTCGTCCGATTCTCGTCGCCCATGGCCCGATTCACTTGGATCGTAGCTCAATTTCGTTCGCGAAGGGTTGTCTCTTTCCTTCTCCTTTTGTCTTTTTTTCATGTAAAAGAGATCTGAAACGGCTGTCTTCTTCCTTCTCCTCTTGTCTTTTTCTCCATCTCTATGAATAGAGCTCAGCCACTGGCTCGATTCCGGCATTACGCCATCTGGTTGCAGCGGCCGTCGCCGGAGCGGCTACGATCGGATCGATCGTCGGGTCGATCATAGCTGCTACGCTGTGGGGGTGCGGCCAACGAAGCTCCGATGGTGGAGAATAATCTGGAGGAAATTTTTTGGGAAGAAGATGATGATCTTCGATTGCTCCTCCAGTCTTCGGATGGATGTTGCTTACGATCCTCATGCCTACGCCCGGAATTTCGACAACGGGTTCAAGTCCGCCGATCCCGACGACGTCTCCCGCTCTTTCTCGGCCAGGTTCGTTGTACGTTCCAGAGTCTTCCATAAAATGCGGGGATGAAGAATTGTTCTACAGTTTCATTGTCGATCATGGTTTATCTAATTGCTCAAGTGTTTATTTTGTACCCATTTGAAATCCGATTCGAGTTCATTTCACCTTTTTACTCTGTGTGTGTGTGTGTTTTTCTCTTTTGTTTTTTGGGCACCGAAGGGCAGGGATGAAATCAGGTGCACGAGGACGGCGATGAAGGGAGGTTCAGGCTGGGTTTGGGCGACAGTGGCGGCGACATGGAGCGCCAGAGTTGGGCAGAGGCTAGGGAAAGGAGAGGGAGAAGGAGAAAAAATAGATTTAGGCTAGGAAGAGTAAGTTTAGAAATTTAGGGCTTAGAATTATCGACTTGAAAAGTTCAAGTACCAAAATTGTAATTAAAACTTTATTTTAATATCCATCCAACTTAACAGCAAAATCAACGGAAAGGATCTCCGTGGGACGTGTTTAAGAGCTTACGTGCCTCGGTGGGACTAAAGTAAAGGAAAGGTATCCATTTGAGACAACAATTAAAGTTAAGGTACCCCAATGAATTTTACTTTAAACTTTTGTCTGTTATCTTTTTATTATAAAATAAATAAAAACATTTTAACTTGTTCCAGTAGGTTCCTTTTGTTAACTAAACTAAAAGTTGTTACATAATAAGTGCATATATTGTACACAATAACTATTTCATATATGAAAAAAAAATTGATAATGGAAGTGTTTATTTAATTACAAATAAATTATTTCTCAGTTAAAATTTATAAAAGAGAAATTATCAGACATTTTAAAATAATTTTAAAATTTTTATATTCCATAGACACAGTTGCTCTGAATTAATAGATATTATCTAATTGGGGACTCATGAAATATTTTAAAATGTTTAGAACCAAAAGAATATTAATAGGTTAAGAATGAAAAGGAAGCATAATTAAAGGTTAAGCTCTATCTAAAAAATATACCCAATTCTTTTTGTTAGTGATTTTTTTAACTTGGAAAAAAAATATAGTACTATATATTTTTGTTTCAAATAAAAAGTAATAGTATATTTAACATTAAGTTATACTTTTTTATATGTACTGTGTCTGTTTTATAATATTTTTGTTTCAAATAAAAATTCAACTTTTGAAATATATTGTTAATTATTATTTATTTAATTATTAAAAAATATTAATATACTTTTAATATTTTTTTTGGAAAATAACCACTTTGAAAATTATAATAATTTATTGCAATAAATATGAAGGTAAATTTTGTGGATCTTTATTCTTTAATCTGCTAGGGACCCCATTTGGCATTTATATTATCGATTAGCATTAGAATTTGGAAAAATCAATTAGCATTGGAATTTGGAAAAAAAATCTATCTAAAAGTAGTTTTAACTTTTTACTTTAACAGTTTAATTTTAACTTTAACAGTTTAATTTTCACTTTTAATAAATTACCTAAAGCTCTAATGCTAATTATAAAAATTAATTGTTTCCAAGAGGACATGATAGCTAATATATTCAAGAAAAAACAAAAAAATAAGATAGATGGTGCCTCATGTGTAACACCTCTCATATCCCACATGGATCAATTGTGGGAAACCTTATGTGGATATATAAGCTTCAATTCCAGAACATAAGCACTTAGCATTTATCCTTTTCATAAAGGATAGCCTATGTGGTGTGGGCAGATGCTCTGTTGACCGGTTCTGGAATTGGGTCATTACATATGGTATTAGAGCTGACCCAGGACCACGATGGTGTGGCATAGTGGATATGCACATGCATCGTCTACCGATACTGATCCTAGATTCGAAAGGTTACTTGGCCAGGGGCTAAATAGTCCGATTAGAAAGGTTACTTGCTCCAGGGAACTAAGTAATCCGAGTGACCCAAACGGGTACGTTGGGTACATTAAGGACATATAGGCTCCAATTCCAGAACATAAGCATCTAGCACTTATCCTTTTCGAAAGGATAACCCATATGGTGTGGGAAGGTGTTCTGTTGACCGGTTCTGGCCTTGGGTCATTACAAATGGCATCAGAGCCAAGTTTGGTTCAAAGTATGTGGTTGTGTCTGCTGGTATGGTACAAGGGAACTTCCTTATACTAAGAGTCCATTCCTAAGTACCTAGCGCTTATCCTTGTCTAAAGGGTAGCCCATGTGGTGTGGGCAGGTGTTTCATTGACCGATTCTGGACTTGGGTCGTTATAGATGGTATCAAAGCCGACCCAGGACCACGATGGTGTGACATAGTGGGTATGCACATGCATCGTCTACCGAGACTGATCCTGGATTTGAGAGGCTACTTGGCCAAGGGTTAAGTAGTCTGATTAGAGAGGTTACTTGGTCCAGGGAACCAAGTAATCCGATTGACCCCAACGGGGATGTTAGGTACATAAAGGGGGGAGTTTGTAACACCCCTATATCCCACATGGGTGAATTGTAGGAAACCTTATGTCAATATATAGGCTCCAATTCCAGAACATAAGCACCTAGCATTTATTCTTTTCATAAAGGATAGCCCATGTGGTGTGGGCAGGTGTTCTGTTGACTGGTTCTGAAATTGGGTCGTTACAGAAAACCCAAATATAATCTTCATTTTGTTTGCTGTTTTTTAACTTAGATAAAATATACTATTAAAACATGTGACTAACACTAGAAAAGCTAATCTCCTTGATCAATATCCTATCTGAATTAAATTTGATCCTAATTTTTTTATTGTTCTTTTTTCATTCCAAACCATTGAAAACCATTATTGCAGTATAAGTGCATATATTGGGCAAAATAACTATTTCATATAATGGAAAAATTGATAATAAAAAATTTTTTAATTGTAAAAAAAAAATATTTTTCAGTTCAAATTTCTCAGAGAGCAATTATTAAATAGTTTAAAATAATTTATAAAATTAATGTTGCATAAATATAGTTATTTTGAATTAATAGATTTCATCTGATTGAGGACTAATATAGAATATTTTAAAAAATTTAGAACAAAAAGAGAATACTTTATAAGTTAAGAATGACAAAGAATCATAAATTAAAGGCTATGGACTATTTACAAAATTTATCCTATCTTTTATTCTACCAATTTTTTTAAAACTCAAATAAACAATAATACTTTATATTTTATTTCAAATAAAAACTAAGGGTATATTTACGTTAGGTTGTATTTTTTATGCCTATCAAGTTTTTTTAATACACTTATTATAAAAACCTATTTTAAAATATATTATTACTAATTACATGTACTTTATTCACATTTGAAGAATGCGTCAATGACTAGTGTGTGTATATATATAATGGTTGTCAAAACTTCAAAAATACTCTCTCTATTTCATATTCTACGCACCACTTTTTTTTTTTTCATTCCAAATTCTTTGCACAATTTCCTTAACTAGTAATTTTTTTTCACCTAAAATACCGTAATACCCTTTTTTAAGTCTATTGCAAAAAAGCCAAAAGTAAAGTTTCTTTCTCATCTAAAGAAAAGAACTAGATAAGCAGACTCTCTCTCTTTCTTCATCTGTAACAAGGAATCAAAGCTCAGTTCTGTCAATTTGCTATGATAATGACGATTTATAGCCATGGGTGGGCTTTGATTTTGTTGATCGAGATAATTCTGGATATCGGTCGGGTTGTGGAGTTGGTGACAACGAAGCTACCATTATGACTTCTGGCAGATTGCAGAAATCAAGAAAAAATCATCATTGGATAAAGGGAGTCATATGCAGAAAATCGGGTCAATAGGCAAACGGCTTTTGTTGGATAACTAGTAGGAGATCGGGTTGACGGCCTTGTCCGAAGATGTCTAGGTGATTAGGGAGAGATTGGAGCACGATCAAAGGGCTTTAGGCCTAGAGTTGGTAATCATTAATGATGGGATCGACTGATTAACGCAATGGATCAATGGATTGATGTGATGACACAAAAATCGACGGATCAATGGTCGGATTAACTAACGCGAGGGCGACAAATCAACAGCTAGGCTGGTGACGTGTGGATAGGCATAGAGACAAAAATGGCAGTGGTCCTCTCTGTCTTGCTTCATTGCCCATGGAGAACATGGGTAAATTAATTAGTAAATGTACAAGGGAGAACATGGGCAAATTAGTAAATATATAAGTTTTCTTAAACTACGTGTCAAATATCAATGGTGCAGATAATGTGAGATTTATGGAGTATTTTTTTTCTCCCATAAAAAATTAATTCTTTCTCTCATGCATTATTATTATTATTATTATTATTATTATTATTATAACACCCTCATATCCTACATGGGTGAAATATAGGAAGCCTTATGTGGATATATAGGCTCAAGTTCTAAAACACAATCACCTAGTGCTTATCCTTTTCCAAAGGATAGCCTATGTAGTTTGGGCAGGTATTCTATTAATCAGTTCTGGACTTGGGTCATTACAAATGGTATTAGAGCCGACCTGGGACCACGATGATGTGGCATAGTAGGTGTACACATGCATTATCTACTATGATTGATCCTAGCTTTGAGAGGCTACTTGGTCAGGGGCTAAGTAGTCCAATTAGAGAGGTTACTTGGTCCGGGAAATCAAGTAATCCGACTGACCCCAATAAAGACCTTGGGTATATAAGGAGGGAGTTTATAACACCCCCATATCCTCTAACTTGAGTGAAATGTGGGAAACCTTATATGAATATATAGGCTCAAGTTCCAGAACACAAGCACATAGCGCTTATCTTTTTCTAAACCTTTTCTAAAGGATAGCTCATATGGTATGGGCAGATGTTCCATTGACCGGTTCTGGACTTGGGTCGTTGTTATTATTATTATTATTATTATTATTATTATTATTCAATGAATTATTATAGTCATATTTTTTTTTATAAAATTCACGACTAGGATTGTCATATATATATATATAAAATACAAATTCCTCAAAATTTAGAAATGTTTTTAGGAAACCTTTACCATAATTCTAATATGATAAGGTACATATATCAGAAATCATTCCCAAAATTTATTAATATTTTAACATATTACGTTTTTGCTGAAAGTGCAAAACAATTAGCAGACATAGAACAAGGTGAATTTCTAAAATGCTCATAGGTGCTTGTGCACATATTGGATGACGTTATGGGGGAGATGAGTTTTGGTTTGGATTGTATTATTTATGGTAGTTATTTTTGTTAGAGTGTAAGATTTAATTGGATAATAATTGAGATATTAACTATGTTTAAAATATTTAGTTATGGTAATTTAATTGTCAATGTTTCTTGTTTTTTTTTATCTTATTCCATCGGCTTCATCTCTTCTTGTAATTAGCGAGTTTCAATAAATCTCTAGTATTTTTTTTTTCTCATTTGTCCAAACATTAACGGTTTGAGTTAGGAGTTAAATGTTGTTGCGAAGCTATTTTGTTAGACTTGAATGAGTCACCTTATTTTGATTTAGTTGACATCAAGAATGATGACCTTGAGGAAGGGATTGGTGACGTTTATGGGGAAGGTTTCATGGTTGGTGATGGGGACGATGATGTCGATTATGGTGCTGGTGGTGGCATTGTTTGTTGTGTTGTTCTTTTTTTCATGGCAATGTCATTTTCTGGTGTGATGGGTTTGCACACTTTTGACTTCTAGTACTATTTTCTAAATTGGTGAAAATGCATTTGTAGAAGAAAAGTAGGGGAGAAGATAGGGGTATGGGTCTAAAATGCATAGGATTGTGCCATGTCTGTATTATTTTATTCACTGTTACTGGTACTTGTTGTGTGTTACGGGGCTTAATATGTGTTAATCTATATATGTGATGTATTATTTTGTAGTATGTTTGTACTATTAGGTTGTTTATACCATTTCTAAATTTTGGGTTCTAAATTTCTTAGTTACATTTGTCGAAGAAGATGATCGAGTTGTAGTTGATGCTGGGGGGCAGTGTGAGGGAGATGATGAGGGTATGGGTCTAAGATGCATCCAATTGTACCGTATTGTTATTTGTTACTTCATACTGGTCATTATTAGTTTATGTGTGGTACATGGTTTACTATACAATGTTTACTATGTGTTTTTAATCTATAAATTATGTATTTATTTGTAGGATTTTTGTATTTATTTGTTGCTTATAATGCAAAGTTAAGTTCTGGGTTATTGTTCTTTAAAAGTATGCATGAAGGTGTGTTTATTTGTTATATTAATGTTCTAATTTTTCACATGGTTTGCATGAAACTAATTCTTTGCTCGTTTTAGTATTTGCTTTCATCCGCACACAATGTGGAAGTAATTAATTTTCCTTGCATGGGACTATACCATGTTTGTATTATTTTATTCACTATTACTATTACTTTTTTGTGTGTTACAGGGCTTAATATGTTAACATTGGGAATCGAGTTGGCACATTAACAATATAGTTGGAAAGGCGTATAAAAAGCTCGATGAGCTGTGCAACTTTACTATGAACCAAAGAGCGAAGGAGGCGTGGAAATGTTAACATTGGGAATCGAGTTAGGCATGGTACACTTGTGATGGGGGGAAGAGGTTGTAATTAACCATTTAAAGAAGTTGGAAGGTGAGTGTAAAGGCTCTCCTAGTGTTTCTTCTCCTTTGAATGTCGAGGTAAGTAAATCCTAAGTTATTTTCCTCAAATAAGTTTTATTAAGCAAGGAAAGCAAGCTAAGTAAGGTTAAGTTGAATTCCAAAGTGTAATTGACACCTAAGGGGAAAAAGGGCAAAATGGTAATTTTGGCCCAAGTTAGTGGCATGACTATAATTTTAGTGAAATTAGGTTCATGCAAGTGTTTCACGATAGATAAGTTAAGACCATAAGTGTTTTTAGCCATTTGAACAAAAAATTGAAGTTAAGGGTAAAAAAATTGCACTAAGTAAGAATTTTAGCTATTATGTCTCATAATGGCTTAAGTGACTTAAGGGCAAAGTCTTTGGGTAAGAAAACCTTTCTATGGGACCAAGGAGTGATGGTGTGGGAAGATTTTAATTGGCTTAAGTAATTCAAAGTTAAGTTTAAAGGCCAAAGTGTCAAGTGGATGAAAGTTGGGTTAAGTTAGAAAGGTTGGCTATATAAATAGAGGAGATGACACTATTCATTATCTCCTCCATTTGCCATTTTCATGGCTCTCTCTCCTTCATAGCTCTCCACCTTAAAAGCTCCTATCCTAGCCAAAATTCCATGAAAATTAAAGGTCCAAAAGCCATCCCAATAAGCCCTTAGCTCATTTTTTGTGGATTTGGTGCATTTGGAGTTATTCTTGCAAGTTTTTAGTTCAAAACCAAAGGTAAGCATCTTTAACCCTTGTTTGTTAGTTCTAATTTTGTACCCTTAGTGTCCAATTGGTTGATTTCAAGCTTGGAACTCAAAGGAACTCCATGGAGCTCAAATGTGCTTCTTGTTTGTTGCTTAATTATTGCTTTAAAGAGGATTCGAGGTAAGAGATTTAAGTTAATTTAGCTCAAATAATGCATAGAAATGTAGTATTACATGTGAGAATGAAGTAGAAACAAGACCCATGTGAATTGGCTTTGAGGATTGAAAGATTAAGCAAATTTCGTGCAAGATAGCACATTGTCGCGTAATGCTAGAAGTGCATCGCGTCTTTAAAGTGAGGCTTAATGGTGACGCATTGCCAATGACTCCCTAGGAAACTTGAAAACTGATGCTGTTAGCAACGCATTGCCAACAGTATCACCAAGGCACAAGTCCTTCAAGCTCGAGGCATCCTAAGAATGTCTCAAACTCTTGGTTATCATCCCTAGGCCAATTTAAGATGTTTTGTATTCTCGGTTGGGCTAGAACTCATTCCTAAGTTAAGAATTATGCATTATTTAGGTGGTATCTAAGTGATGTGGTTAAAATTAGGGTAAGGAATTGTGGCTAAGGAGGGTTAAAGTGCTCAAGTTGTTAAGGAAGCACTAAGGAGATTAAGGCGGGTTTCAGACTCTTTATTGGCCCAAGTAGGAGGTTTAGACCTTCGAGCTATGAAAAGGAAACCTAAGAGGATCCCAACCAAACCTTGTGGTTTAGTAAGTAAGCCATTAAGGAGCCCTAAGCTAAGCTCAAAGAGCTTGACAAGTTGAACCACATAAGGCAGCTATTCTGCACAATAAGTTATGGGAAGAGAGAGGTAAGGAAGTAGTAAACGGTGCCTTACTCTAAGTAACTCGCCAGAGGCAGGCGAGGGTAAGTGATGACTTACTCTAAGGTGCCCATAAGAGGACTTTATGAGGTTGGTTATGTGCTAGCATAGGATACGAGAACCAGTATCCAAGCACCCGGCCATATGAACTCATGACAAGTATAGCACCTATGGGTGTAAAGTCCTAAGTGCATTTACATATGCATATTCCATCCATCTATCCATCCATCCACTCATTGTTTGCATTGTTATTGTTCTTATTCTTGTTCTACTTGTGTTACTGATTGTTTGTTTGTTTTGTATGTTATATAGATATATATTGCATGCTTGCATATATCTTTCCCCCTTTCAGGTACCAAATCCCTTATTGAGTACTTTTAGAGTATTCATCTCTTAAGTGTTGTGTTGGTGTTAAGCGGGCTAGTCAAACTTAACAGTTAGCAAAGAGCAGCTATTAATGCTAAATTTTATTGGTTTAAAGGTACTCCATAAACAGGAAACCATACATTTTTAAACCACTTATAGCATAAGCTAATACTAACCAAAGTATTTGTCTTACAGTTTTAAGCTAATTATTTGAGTACAAGGAAAATGTGGCTCATCACTTGAAGCTAGTTTGCTTGGGTGAAGAGCTAAGGATGAATCTTAGTAGATATATATTGCTTCTCATATACGTATGGCATTTTTATACAAATAGATTGCCTCTACTAATGTCCATTGGTGTGTATAACACTAGGGTTAAATTTGGGTGAATGTAAGTTTGAGATGTATGCACATAGTTGTTAGTTGAAGTTAAAGCAACTAAAGTTTTACGTCTTGGCACTATTTTCGATGTTTTAATTTATTTGTTATTGCATAGCCAGGATAATTCATGCATATTTCGTATGCAGGGTAGGCTAAGTAACTAGTTGCACATAATGATTTAAGATACTTCACGAGTAATAACTAACCAATTGTAACCCAAGTGGGATCATAGTTTCTAAAGAGCCTACCAATGTTAGCAAATCAGGGCTCTGGGCCCTGTTCCACCATAGTAAAGGTGATAACTCCTCATTTTATCCATTTGATTGGAGACTAGTAAGGGATTGAAAAGGCTGATATTGTTTATTTTTTTTATGAAGGTTTTAAGTGTTAATATTAAAGGGCTAAGGAAAGGGATTAAGATAAAGGTGGTTTGTAAATTGGTAAGATATCAGAAGGCATGATTTGTGATATTACAGGAAATAAAGGTATATACTCACTCTTAGATGAAATGATCATAGCATGATCATACCTCAGGCAAATTGGGATTTTGCACAAAAAAGGGCTATTAGATTATTTGTGGGACTGCTGTGTTATTCGGATAAGAAACTCTTCAAGAAGTTGGATAAGATAGAAGGAAAAATTTTCATTACTATGGTAGGGAAATATGAAGGGCATGTAGAAACATTTGGTTTGGTAAATGTATGTGGCCTTCAGGCGTCAAACTAAAAAGTGGCTATCTGGCAACATATAACTCAGTTTAAAAGTTTTTCATTTATATGTATTGATTTATATTTAGCAAAAAAATTCAATAAAAAATATATTTAGAAAGTATAATTCTTGATTTATCATTCTTATATAAATTTTTTTCATTTATATGCTAAAATGTTGAAAATAAAAAATCATAGATTAATTATTGAAAAGTAGATGATGCAAAGAATTTGAGACAGAGAGAGTTGATGTTACTTTCTTCAAAATCAGTATAATCAGATAAAGAAATAAAGAAATAAGCTCATGAATGATAAAAACAGGGAAAAAATAAAAATCACACTAATAAATAAACACAAGCAAGAAACATCTTCAAGGAAGAAAAAAATAACCATCAAGTTAGAAGAAACAAAACCTCAAAAGTATTTGATCTAGTTTGTTCGTTTTGTGTGTTCGTGTTAGTTGTTTTACTGGGCTCTGTATATATTTTTTTTTGTAAAAGTGTTTGTTCTTTTAGAATGTACTTTTTTTGGTGAAACATACTTGTTCTTTTCTAGTTTCTTGTTTGTTCTTTTGTACTTATGTATTTGTTCTTTTAGAATGTCATCTTTGTTCTTTTTGGTACAAGTTATTATTGTTTTATGTTTTCTTGTTTGTTCTTTTAGAAGACTATCTTTGTTCTTTTAGCAAGCTACGTGTTTTTTTTAGTGAAAGTACTTGTTGTTTTATGGTTTATTGTTTGTTCTTTTAGATGTAATACCCGTAAATTCCTAAGTGATTTAAGCCTCGGGCTATGAAGAGAATTTTTTTTCCAATTTAGGAATTGAGCTCATTAAGCTTGGAAGACACTAAATTAAGTGGGACTGGGGAGTGTGATGAGTGTTGGACACTCTTAAACTTTAATCTTGGCTTAGGCCAAGCAAAATGATGAAAATATAAGGTGAGGGACTCAATTGGACAAAGGAGACTTTTGGTGGTTGGGCTCAATTGCCCAAATACAAGGAATTGAGGGACTAAGGGGGGGATTAGCCAATTTTAAAGGCATTGGATGCCATGGCTGCCACCTCACTCCATTTCCCATTATTTTATTCCACCTCCCATCCAACTCATCACTTAGGATTCCTTCCTCCACCTACTTGTCCCCCACTTTTGACAAATTCACCCAACTTTCACCAAAGTCTTCCAATTTGTCTCCCACTTTGTCTCCCACTCACCCTATGTGAATCACATGATTTCCTTCACTCTCCCCTCTATATGGATGACCATTACATGCCCAAAAACACTCTAATTACTTCATCTAACTCTTCTCCATCTCTCTCTACAATCTCTTACTAAAACTCTTTCATTTTCTCTCTCAAATTTTGCCTTAAACTCTAAAACACTCTTCCAAACTTCTCCTTCATTCTAAATTCGGTCAAGAATCATTCTTAAGCATTCTTGAGATTTTACCAAGTGTTCTTGGTGTTTACAAACTCTTAAGAACACCTCGAACAAGAATCAAGAAGCAGATTAAAGAAAGGAGACATTTTGGAAGTCATCAACCGGGAAGAGTTTCGGCCAAGTCTTGTTCTTGGCATTCTTATGTTTAAAATTTGTGTTCTTGATACACATAAGTTTCTAAGGCCTTCCAAGGCAAGGAATCAAGTGGTGGATTCAAGAAAAGATGAGCGGGAGCTCTAAGGAAATCAAGCCGAAAGATTCGGCCATATCTCCTTTGGTTGAGGTATTGTGTGTTCTACCAAGTGTTCTTGGTATTTCCTATGTTTCTAAGTTATGTCAAGCAAGAATATGGCTTGCTAACTTTCTGCCCTTGTAGGATTTTAAGCTAGAACACAAGTTCTAGTTACAACAAGAAAGAAAAACAAAAAGCCAGCTTCTAAAGCTTTCGGGCAACAAAAGTTGCTAACGGTTTTGGTAAGGATTCTTATACTCTTTGAGTATTCGGGCCCTTAGGTGATGGATATTAGATGCCATGTGATCCTAAGAAGGCTATAGAGGGCTATGTTTTGTTGCTTAGGTAACTCCGTGCTAGCTAGCTCCGTGTAAGCATTACGGCTAAGAATTGAGTCGGCCAACTCAATTCTCAAGCATAAAGAACTCAGATTTTAAAATGGATTAATAAAATGATTAACCTAAGAAATGAGAAATATGGATCATGCTTGCTCTGCCCTTCAAGGGGATAAGGTGTTAAGTGGTGTATGTGTTGTATACTTCTATGTTTGGTTGTGCATGGTAACCCCCGATTGTTATTATTATTGTTATATGCATGTACCTGTATCTTCTTTGTCTTAGTGTTTTATTTGCAGGAGCATGGAATATTTGTTGCCATGTTATTCTTGGCTATGCTAGGCTTTGGAAGCCATATGTTAAGCTCTAGGAGCCATACAGAATCCTTACTGAGTTTTACTCACCCGCCCTTTTCTACTTTATGTAGGAAAAGAAGTACTTGAAAGGCACTAAGGTCAAGAGTATTTGATACTCTTTCTGTGGTAAAGGTATTATGCATATGTGTTGTATTTGCTCAATATTCTAAGTATTCTAAGTGTTATGAGTTGCTTGTGTAACAAGTTAATAAGTGTGGACTTTATGTGCAGGACTTGGAGTCTAGATTATGGGAACAAAGTCTCTAAAGTGGAAATGTGTTCTATGTGTGATTTGCCATGTATAATCATATGCTATGTATTTTGGTTTGTCTTAAAAACCAAATTTGTGCATTTAAGCATTTATGAACCCTTTACGGTACTTAAGTAAAATGGCATGCTAAATTCAATTCTAAGAATATTCAGCCATGTAGTATGTCTATGGCATATATATGAACTCTTGGACATTCTGGTTGATAGTCATCTTTGGGCCGAAGTAAAAAGTTGATATATGTGCATGATTATGTTTTCTAAACACATGTTGAAATATGGAATCATGTATGTCTCAACCTTATATAAATGTTTAAAGATGAATATTAAGTAAACATGAACTAGAAAGGAAATGCTTGCCTATAACGAGCTAAAATGGTAACCAATGAAATTAAAGACATGTATGTGTTTATGTGCAATAGTGGGCTACCAAGACACATATGAGTATGCATCATAAACAAGTTTATTTTTCAAAACTTGAATCTGGTGTTTTGGTTGCCATTCATGTACTTGGCTATGTTGGATAACGAGCTTGAAATAAATATAAAAGTTCCACATAAGTACAAGCTTGTTTCCGAGAGCACAACATAAACCTTTAAGTAAATACTTAATGAGCTAGTACTAGTAATGTCTTGGGAACATGCCATATGTTTTAAAAATGAAGTATGTCCCTTCTAGGAAATTCCACTGCATGATTAAGTAATTGGGCCTAAAATGGGCTAGGGGCTAAGTTGGGCATGACATTAGAGGTATCTATTTGTTCTTTTAGAAAGATCTTTTTGTTCTTTTCTATACAAGTACTTTTTCTTTCATCTTATTGTGTTTGTTCTTTTATTAGGCTATCTATCCTTTAGAAGATATTAATTTTCTATTTTTTTATAGCCATGTGTTTGTTCTTCTATAAGGCATTTTTTGTTCTTTTTCTTTCTAGTTCTTGTTGTTTTGTAGTGTCTATTTGTTCTTATATAGGTGCTTGTTTGTTCTTTTAAAAGGCTTTTGTTGTTCTTTTTGGTAATTGGACTTGTGCTTTTATGTTATCATGTTTGTTCTTCTACGGGAATGTGTATGTTCAGTTTGCATTCCATCGTTTGTTACAAATCATTAGCTACGCTATGGTGCTCTGCATCAAAAGTATGTGAACAGGTGTAGTTAATTTCAAACAACCTTGAGCAGGAAAGTGTTGTTGGCAGATCTTGGATTTGATAGTCTTTCCAAACTATCCTCAATCACCATTTGGCAGGAGTTGATGAATTACTTAATATCAGCCTTCGATTGCAGCTCTTTGAAACTAAGTATTCCAAACATGAGAGACACTGAGATAAAAACAGTTATTTATTCTTCCATTAATTCCTACTCATTATTTATATAAACTAGTTATATATTCTTTTATTAATAGTAATTTTTTTTTTCATCAGTAGTTACTTGTTCTTTTATCAATTTATACTTGTTCTTTAGATAAACTAGCGATTTGTTCCTTTATTAGTAGTTATTTGTTCTTTTACAAACAGTTGTTTGTTTTTTTATCAATTCTTGCTTAATCTGTAGTTAAACTACTTATCTATTATTTTATTAGTAATTATTTGTTCTTTTATTAGTAGTTGTTTGTTCTTTTATGAACAGTTATTTGTTCTTTTATCAGTAATTGTTTGTTCATTTATCAATTTATATTTTTTCTTTAAATAAATTAGTTATTTGTTGTTTTAGTAACAATTAATTGTTCTTTTATCATTAGTTATTTGTTCTTTTATCAATTCATATTTGTTCTTTAGATAAACTGGTTATCTTTTCTTTTATTAGTAGTTTTTTGTTATTTCATTTGCAATTATTTGTTCTGCTATAAATTCAAACTTGTTGTTTAGATAAATTAGTTGTTTGGTCGTTCAGATAAATTTTTTTTAATTCTTTTATTAGTAGTTGTCTATTCTTTTATCAGTGATTATTTGTTCTTTCAGATAAATTAGTTGTTTATTCTTTTATCAATAATTATTTATTTTTTTTATAAGTAGGTGTTTGTTTTTTTCTTAACATTTGTTTGTTTTCTTATCAGTTTCTACTTATTTTTTACTAGCAACTATTTGGAAGCAATACAACTAATTTCCTAAAATCCGGAAGATGACAACTCTTATCTGACTATTATTTTTTTTCAAGTAGAAAAGGCTCTCAAATCTCAGTTCAATGGCATTTTTTTTTATGCTTTATTCGTAACGAATTTTTCATTGATGAAAGGAAATGGCCAATTTCAACATCTTTTGGTTTATTTTGTTCAGTTATTTAAAAAAAAAAACTAATGAAGAACAAGTAGTTATCTAAAATAATAAATGTGAGCTGATAAAAGAACAAACACCTACCAATAAAAGAATAATTAACTAATTACAAGCAATTCAACGTAGAGGAAGGAACAAATAACAAAAAAAATGGAGTACATACTCCATGTGAATACTTTAAGAACAAAATTTAAGCAAAATAAAAAGAAAATGGTCTTAAAAAAAGGGCAAAAAGAGAATGAAAGTAATAATGAAAGATGAGCTCATATAAGAATGAAGAAAATGAGTTCCTAGTGAAAAAAAAAAGCAATTTTTTGGAAAATAAAATAAAAAAAGAACTAGAAAAGAAAGCAAAGAAATGAAAGAGAGAATAACGAAAAAGAGAAGACAGAAAATATGGATGGAAAAGAAAAAAAATAAAATGAAAAAGAACTAGAAAAAACAGGAAAAAAATAAAAGAGAGAATAACAGAAAAAGAGAAGCAAAAAAAAAAAGAGTTGGAAAAAGAAAAGAAATAATTTTTTTTTTAAAAAAAGTAAAAATTGGGGGAAACCCAGGGGGGGCTTCGAACCCCCAACTTCGCTACATGAGCCAACCATCTCACCTGAAGATCCTTATTTGTCGAAGATAAAATTTAAAAAACAGCTAAAAATTTGGTAAACAGGGGAGGGGCATAGAGCTTCAAACTCCTAGGCCCCTTACATAAGCCAAACCATTCAAACCATCTAACCCGAAGGTCCTTGTTCGGTGAAAAGAGGAATATAACATATTTAAATCATATGTTTGTCCTAGAGAATAGATGTGTCAGGTGCACACAAGAATTTGTCAAGTTAAAAAAGGTTACATAAGGCACTAGATTCGATTCGCCATTCATGTTAGGCATCCTTCTTTCATTATTACAAACGTATTATATTTTTATTTCTTTAGAATTAATGCACTTATGAACATTAATTTGTTTTCGGCTGCAACCAGTTCTCCTCTTTTAGCCTATGAACATGTTCAAAACTAGAAAATAGAAAAACTACTTAATAGTTTATCAGTTTATGTATCTGAGCTAATATCATCTAGTCCTAAAACTTTGAAATCAATTATTTTTGCTACTTTTTCCCAATAAGTGCTGGAAATGGCATAAAATCTTGGCTTTTTGAATGTTTTGCTCCTTAAATTTTTCATGAGTTATATTCATGAGTTTAATTTGTGTTAAAAGTTGGGTGTAAGATTAAAAGGTTCAGCCTTGAAAAGTGAGCTGAAATGATTCGAATAGAAGATTAATTCATTGAAAAAGAACTGTGAAAGCCGGCTAGTAGATTTCTTTCCACAACTATAGCGCTAGCTTCATTAGTTTTGCATTTTGGTTCCGAGTATAAGCTTTTTTGGACTGAATTTCTATAAATAGCCTTTGGCTTAATGTCTTTTTAGTTCTTAGGATTTCTTAATTTTGTATGTTTGGGCTATTCTATAGCTTGAGGTATTTGGGTCTATTTTGGGTTTATTGTTGAGGTTTTGGTAGGTGTTAGATTGCGATATTTGGATTTTTGGGTTTTGGGTCACCAACTTTTTAAATAAAATTGTGTTTGTATTTCTTCTTTTGCTTCTATTAAATTCTTTCATTGCCAATAAAAAGTGCCTTCAATATAAAAATTTTCTATTTTCCATCTTTAGTATAAAAGGGTGAGTTGCATTATAGTTTTGAGACTAATAATATTCTTCGTGCATACAAATTACTTAAATAAAGGAGTTTTTATAAAGTTGTCTAGTCAAATGTTTGGCAATGTCGATCAAAGATAAAGTTGTCTCATTGTGCTGTAAATATATGTGCTATGGGGGGATCAGTCATTTTCATGGTATTATTTTTTTTAAGCTTTTAAGCTAGCTTCAGCTATGTGCCAATTTGCTTCCTCCAGCAGTACGGGAATGTATGTTTCACTAGTTTTAATCATGCAATAATCTCATCCTTTAGTTTCCTATCCAACTTTGCTGCTGAAGCATGTGTTTCTTTGTGTTTCATGCTTCTAGCTCTACACCATCCCACTTTGAGATGATATGGCAGCAAAACACCAACCCAAATTCTAGGATGAAGTACTTAAGAAGAGTTGGGACATAACTGAAGGCAATAGAGTTTTGGGAATTTTCTCCACTCTCTTTCATTACATACTGTCAATACATATATACATCCACAAAGCTTATCAGATAGACTACAAGAAGAGTTTTGTATCAACCTAGACTCTCACACAGAGTATACATGCAGCAATGTAAGACACTAAACTTCATCCAATACAACAAACGCCAACACTCCCCCTCAAGTTGATGTGTAGATGTCTCGAACACCTAACTTGTCCAGTGTGTTGTGGAAGTTTATGCTGGACACCGCCTTTGTGAGAACATCTGCAAGTTGATCTTCTGACTTAACAAATAGGAACTGGATGGTCTTCTCCTTAAGGTTTTGTTTAATAAAGTGTCAGTCGACTTCGACATGCTTAGTGCGATCATGCTGGACCGGGTTATGGCAATGACGGCCTTATTATCATAATACAAGCTCATGGTAGAGTTCGAAGGATAACCAATCTCAGTCAATAGATTCTTCAGCCATAACAGTTCACATAAGCCTGGTGCCATCCCTCGAAATTCTGCCTCAGCACTGGATAGAGCTACCACTTTCTGCTTTTTGCTTCTCTAAGTGACAAGATTTCCACCCACAAATGTGAAGTAACCAGATGTGGATTTCCTCTCTGAGATATTCCCTGCCCAATAAGCATCTGTGCAACCTGTAACATTTATGTGGTTATATTTCGAAAACATCAAACCTTTTCTTGGGAAAGACTTCAGATAGCGAAGCATTCGAGTTACAGCATCCATATGTTCCTTGCTTGGGTGATGCATGAACTGACTCACTACTCCAACTGCGTACGCAATATCAGGCCGAGTGTGGGATAGATAGATTAACTTCTCGACCATCCTCTGATACCTCTCTTTATTTGCTGGTTCCTGGTCTGCATATTCTCCAAGTCGATGGTTTTGGACCATCGGAGTGCTGGCTGGCTTAGATTTGAGCATGCCCACCTCAGTGAGTAAATCAAGAACGTACTTCCTTTGTGACACGAATATGCCTTGCCTTGATCTTGATACCTTGATTCCCAGAAAATATTTAAGTCCTCCCAAATTCTTCATTTCGAACTCAGTAGAGAGTTGGACTTGTAGCTTTGAGATTTCTTCTACATCGTCCCCTGTAATGATCATGTCATCCACGTATATGATTAGCGCCATCACCTTCCCCAATCTATGTTTCAAGAAGAGAGTATGGTCTGCGTTGCTCTGTTGATAGCCATATTTTTTCATTGCTATGCTTAATCTACCGAACCATGCCTATGGGGATTGTTTGAGGCCATACAAGGCACAATGTAGTTTGCACACTATCTCCCCTGCTGGTGATGGTGCACACACAGGTGGGATCTCCATATATACCTCCTCTTCTAAGTCACCATGGAGAAAGGCGTTCTTCACGTCAAACTAATGTAGTGGACAGTCTAGCTTAGCTTCAAGAGACAACAAGACTCTTATTATATTTAGCTTCGCCACCGGGGAGAATGTCTCTTGGTAATCTATACCGTAGGTTTGTATGTATCCCTTGGCCACTAGACGAGCTTTATGTCTGTCTATCGAACCATCAGCCTTGTATTTAATAGAGAAGACCTACTTGCATCCTATTGCCCTTTTTCCTTGTGGTAGTGGGACTAGTGTCCAAGTGTCATTTTTCTTCAGTGCTTCCAGCTTTTCTTTTATGGCTTGTCTCCATGTCTGGTCCCTCAGAGCTTCTTCCACATTCCTAGGTATGATGGACGAGGACAATTGGTACGCAAAAGCCTTCAGTGGTTCTGATAAGGCTTGGGTACTCATGAAGTTGGCTATTGGATATCTCGACCTCCTACCATTAGTGTCCGGCGAGTATCTGTTTGGTGGTTTCCCACGATTATGTCTATATGGAAGCACATAGCCAGCCGAGTCAGTAGTAGATGGGCTAATTGATGAAGAACATGCATCACCAGATTCGTTTAAAGCTGGTACATGAGTTGTCGTGGTAGGTGAGGGGTGGTCGGAATCAACATGGTTAGCCTTCTGGTCATTCTCGGTTTCATCGTTCTCAATCCTGGCAGTATGTGTGGTTTCATCTATATGCCCTTCAGCTATTTCCGTTGCCAACTCCTCAGTATCCCTCGTGTTTTCCTCTAGTCTATGTGTATCTAGACCACCACTTGGTTCTGGCTCCGGCTTTATAGTACTCAACCAGCTCTGACTTCGATTCTGTTCTTCATTCCCAAGCTCCCCCTGAAGAGAAGAAGCGGATATTAGCCCTAAAAAAAAAATTTCCGATTCCAGAAAAGTTACATCCATAGTAATATATGTTCGTCGAGTAGTAGGATCATAACATCTATACCCCTTCTTATGCGTGGCATACCCCAAGAATAGGCAACGAATTGCACAAGGATCCAGCTTGGTACATTGATTCTTGTGTAAATGGACGAATGCCACACAGCCAAAAATGCGATGAGGTATTACCAAGATGGAGGGTAACGAGGCATATGTTGATAAGGCCTGTAGTGGAGTCTTGAAGTTTAGGATTTTTGATGGCATTCTATTCAGGAGGTGTACTATAGTTGACACTGCACTATCCCAGAAACGACCAGGAACATGAGATTCTATGAGCAATGATCTTGTCGTTTCAAAGACATTTCGATTCTTCCTTTCAACAATACCATTCTGTTGAGGAGTTTGTGTACATGAGGTTTCATGTATAAGGCATGTATGTTTGAAGTATGCCTTAAACTCTATATTAACGTATTCACCTCCATTGTCTGTTCGGAGAACTTGTATCTTAGCTAAGAATTGGGTTTGTATCATTTTGTGGAAAGCCTGAAATGTATCAAAGACATCATCTTTGTGTTTCATCAAATACAACCATGTCATACGTGTGCAATCATCAATAAACAACACAAACCACCTATTTCCAAATGGAGTGATTATAGGTGAAGGGCCCCAAATATCAAAATGAATCAACGCAAATGGAATGTTATTTTTATTCAAACTTATTAGATACGATACTCTATGACTTTTTGCTACAATGCAAGTTTCACACTTAAAGTCAGAGGGCTGAATGCTTGAAAATAAATCTGGAATCAAATGTTTCAAATAGCCAAATGAGGGATGTCCTAGTCGATGATGTAGCAACCAAATTTGTTTCTCCTTATTGCTTGTCGTATGGTTAACTCTGCCGACACTGAGGTCATCCAAGTAGTATAACCCTTCTCTTTTAGTACCATGCCTAATAATCTCCTTCGTGAGAATGTCCTAAAGAAGATAGAATGTAAGGTACATTAACACCACACAATTAAGATCTTTAGTAACCTGACTCACAGACATTAACTTGTTTGAGAAAGATGGTACAAGTAATGTGTGTGAGAGGGAGAGGGATGAGGACAACTTTACAGTTCCAGCTCCTATAACTGGATATGTTACCCCATTTGCATTTGCAATACACGTTCTTCTAGGTTTAAAAGTGTGAGAAAGATCATAAGCATCAAACGTCATATGATCTGTTGCCCCTGAGTCAATAATCCAACCACCAATCTCACAAGACGTAGAGCTAACAAACGCACTACCATAGTTACCTTGATAGTGCTGTTCGCAAGAGTCATCCGGTACCTCATCTTGGGGAAGAAAGGATAGCCGAGATTCTCCAAAGGCTACGGCAGCACGTTCGGTATTCTCCCTTAGGGCACCTCGTTCATGTTTCTTTTTTTTTTTTTATATTCCTCCCACCAATCTAGGTACCCAATTAATTCAAAGCAGTCATCTTTGGTGTGCTTGGGATTTCCACAGTGAGTATATTTCCCTCCAGTTGTTTGGGTCTTGGATTTGGACATTGTATTCAGCCTCACCCCCTCCTTGCTCCCTTTAGATACCATCACAGCGCCTGTTGAGGTATCACCATCTGAGGCCATTACTGCTTGTCGAATGTCCTCCTGTCTAACGTAAGCATAGGCTTGCTCAATTGTGGGAAAGGATTGTAGTTGCAACACATCACTTCGAACATTATCGAGTCGATCATCTAGACCGTCTAGCAAGGTGTATACCCTATCCTCCTACAAGTTCACGTTATATTGTCTAATATCATCAGGACATTTCATAAGGTTGGGGTGACGAAAATCAATTTCTCTCCATAACCCCTGCAAGTCATTATAATACTTCTCAATTGGTCCACCCGCTTGTTTGGTGTGAGTTACCCGACGTCGAAGGTCGTACACTTGTGAAGTGTCTGCTCCATCAAAATAGGTTGTGGCGATAGCATCCCAAACTTGTTTCACTGTCGGGGAACGGATAAAGTTACTTACCAAGGATGGATCCATTGCATTGATCAGCCATCCTTTGACTATGGCATTCTCTGTCCACCATCTTTGAAATAAAGGATCCGTCTCCAAGGGTTTAGATAAATCTCCATTGATATACCCCAGTTTGTCCTTCCCCGAGATGTACATCTCGACTACCTGGGACCATAGAGCATAGTTGGAACCATCCAACTTAACACCAATTGGGATGGCCGACGGTTCAGGTGTGAAGGAGGTAGCTTTATTGAAAGCTTCGGTCAGTTTCGTAGTCCAGTCTCCAAGACTAGACTCTGTTAGGTCGGTCGATGAGTTTCTGAAATGGTCTTCCATGGTGCTTTGGCTTGGTTTTTTTTTTTCAAGTTGGTTGATTTGTGAAGCAGTAATCCTACTTTGATACCATGAAGGCAATAGAGTATTGGGAATTTTCTCCACTCTCTTTCATTACGTACTGTCAATAAATATATACATTCACAAAGCTTATCAGATAGACTACAAGGAGAGTTTTGTATCAACCTAGACTCTCACACAGAGTATACATGCAGCAACGTAAGACACTAAACTTCATCCAATACAACAAACGCCAACAATAACTACATCAGAATAAACAAGATATTACATCATAATATTTGCCCCTGCCCATCGGTCAATTCAGGAGGCTCGGCCATATCGAGTTTATGATAGAAACACAAGATGGGTTGGATGTTTATAATCAAGAGTTTCTAATTCATAACCTACAGGCAACTGTACCAGCAACAACCGGCGGCCAGCTTCACATCACCTCCCCATATGCTAGAAATCATATTAATTAGGACTAGGCCATGCTTCACATCACCTCCCTTCAGCCGGCGGCCAGCGGATGCTACCATGGCCGTCCATTTTCCACCTTGCTCCATACTTCAGCTCCTTGTAAAATTCAAGTGATTAAATGATAAAAAATTCAGCTACCATATTAGCAATTTTGGATTCCATCTTCCAAACAATGAAATCTAATGATTTTAATGATAACTAAACAAATTTGAGATCTCTTGATTTCTTTTGAATGAATAACAAAATGACACGTATAAAGAGAGTTTAAAATGCTAGAATGAATAAAACCAAGACAATACCTACAAGTAGCGTAAGGGAATGATGGACTGATTCTGGCTCTTGAGTTTGCTTGTGCGATGGTCAGTTTTCTTGTTAGCCCCAATTAGGCATCAACTCTTCCTCTAAGATGATCATTTTTTAATTTCTTAATTTTCAAAATATTTTCCTTTCTTCACTAGTGAGAGGAAAAATTGGGGGGAGGGGGAACTACATATTTATAGTAGTTGCTTTATATTGGGCTTCAATAATAAATCTTCCAAAAACGCTACCCAAGTTAAGCTCAAAAGAATGTGTTCTGGGTGCTCAATAGGGCCATCAAATATTACTCCCACTTAATTATAGAATCAAGAAAGGAATTATACAAAGGTCAAAGGATCATTTGTTTTCTTACCGTTTTCACATTTTGCTTTCATAATAGCTGCAATCTGTGAGTCAAATTAAATCTAGTGCACGTAAACCATCCGGATCTCGTAAATCAACTATTACAGGCTTCTCATGTTCGCTAGCAGTTCTTCCATCTGGCCAAAGGACGTTGTTATCAGCGTCCATTTCCAGCCTTTTTGCGTTGCTCCACCTTTTAGCTTCCTGCAGATTCAAGTCATTAAATGCTCAACATTTTAAGCTTTCTTTATTAGCATTGTTGGATTTCATCATCAATTCCAAAGAGTTAAATATAATGATTTTAAAAATTACGGGACAGTTTCGCAATCTCATGATCTCTTTTGAATGAATAGCATAATTGAAACGTTTTAGAAAGAATTTCAGAACATATATATTCGATGCCCCTGGAGCAGTTTTCAGGATATATAATTTTCTAGGCTTGAAAGAAACTAAGGCAAATGAGTTAATTTACGAGGTATTACACCATCATCATACATAGGAGTATGTACTCTCATTTTTTAGAAAAATTATACAAAGTAGTAGTAGTAATAATAATAAACACTGTATAAAATAATAGTGGATGCTACTCCCTTGTATTTTAGATAATATTCTGGATGCTTCAAATATTATTTCGTAAATTAAACAGACAACAAGGGGCATACCTGTTCATTTCCTGAGAAGAGTTTACGCATATATGGATCACCAACATTCGAGTACATTTTTTCCAATGTGAGCCAAGCATCCCTAGCCGACGTTGCTCTAATAATTTTTGAACATATGGGATCGAGCACGGCATTTTGGATTACAAACAATGCCTCAGCATCCTTTTTCTTTTGGTAGGGCGTTTCTTGTAATGGGGCTTTGATTCCCTGTTTCACAACCTCCCATAAGTCCTGTGACTTGAAATACGTCATCATCTTGTTCCTCCAGAGTCCATAGTTGTCGCCAGAGAATATAGGCACTGCAACTGGTGCATTCGTTGGTTGCGAATAATCCACCGCACTCTGCCTTATTTCTCCACTCTAATAAATTAAAAAGTAATTAATGCTTTCATAATTTTAGTTAGTGTTTGGTCCCAAAATGGTAAAATGAAAGACACAAACGTACCTCCGTTACGATACACACACCATGGTCTCGGGCAGCGTAGAAACTAGTTTGCATCTTGGTGCAGTCTCTGACCTCTAAATGGTTCAAAGCAGGAAACGTGAAATGAAGGCCCTCCGGAGCAAATCTAACCATGTTTCCCAGATTTTTTAGGATTAAGTTTTGCAGCAGAGGAAGCTGAACCACCTTGGAGTTGGAGGTCTCTTTATTTTCCCTGTCCGGACCAAATATTTGGGTTAGAGATGGCACGAACTTCACTCGTAATCTCTTGAGTTTCGGCAACTGATCAGCAAGCCTTGCCGGAAACACGTTGCTCAATTTAAAGCAGCAGAAGATGTCGATATCGGTGAGGTTAGGAAACCACAGTGGATGGTGCTGCTGCCCATGAGCTTCAGTTGCAGTCTCATCTTCTGCAACTATTTGCCCCAGTTGATGACAACTATTTATGCTCAGGCACTTTAAGTGGGGCATGTTATGGACACTCAAAGGCGTAAACACGTACTCAAGCCTCAAACATCTGTGTAGCGACAAGTGAATAAGATTTTGCAAGCCATTAATGGTGGAGTCTTTCCACAAAACCTGTAGATCTAAGTTCTCTAACTTCAGTTCCTTCAAATTCGACAAAAGGTATGTTCCACGGCTGTCAAGTGGCCTTGTCCCCACTATAAAATGCGGCTGACCTGTCGACCATTTACTTATTTTTGTATAAACTTTGACCACATCACTTTCCGACACTTTAGAGCCAACATCAGTCCGAAGGCATAGTTTCTGAATATAACATAAATGAAAAATTATTAGTTAGAGCATATTGAATTCCACCATTAACTTTGCTTTTTAGAAAAACCCCTGCTACATGTTTTTGTTTCAGTGAGGTCTTGAAATTCGAAAAGATGCAAGGTGCGAAAGTATATATATACATGGAAAATCCATCTCCTAAAAAACATATATATATATATATATATATATATATATATATATATATATATATATATATATATATATATATATATCCACTTTTTCATATTACTCTTAGAGAATTTCTACTTTTTCCTATTTGAGAAACAATATTTTTATGGTTTCAAAGAGATGAAGGAAATTTACTATTATTATTTCTTTTTAAAGTTGAATAAAGACGAGTATACACGAATGCCTCTTTGTGTTTCAATAAAATTAACTGCTATTATTCATGGCATGAATTTAATACAAGAACCCCGTCGTAGCTATTTGTGACTAGTTGTTTTATGCATTTCAAGAAACTTTCAAGCAAGTATTTTTTTAAGCGGGTGTAATCCTGATCTTTGGAGTTGCTCCAGCCACTTGCTGGAATTGTTCATGTACTTTTCTCACTTTGTTATCTTATTTCAATAAGGCTATTTGTGATAAAAAAAAATCTCAAAAAATGCCTCAAGATTTGGATAAAATTACAGTTTGGTCCTTATATTATAAAAACTTACACTTTGCTCCCTTAAAAGGAGAAGAACTGTTTTATGTTAGATAGGAGTAAAACTGACAATTTAATTTTATTAACTAGCTGCTAAGCTATTATTAGATAATTTTAAATTACTAAAACACAGATACTATGTAGTTGAAATTAGAATTTAAAAAGTTAATGTTTGACATTGTAAAAGAATGCTTATATTCATGCATGGGCAAACTATCAATTTATGAAACAATTGGGCCAAACTGATATCAATGAAACCTAAGAGAGATTTTTGCTACTAGCCCGTAAAATAGTCTTTAAGCGCTTGATCAATAGTAATAGAAATATTATAGTGCCAATTAGGCATATTTCAATAAAAGTCCAAGACTCCTTCAAGCTTGAAATTTCAAAAACTATTGATGGAGTGGATACAACATCTACTAGAAAATTTTCAAACTTTTCTTTACTAACAGCATCAAATAGTTATTGGATAATTTTTACTATCATAATTCTAAGCCTAATTATTAATATCATAATTTTTTATTTTCCATGGATGAATCCATGAATCTTCATCCATGTAGGACTGAAGTATTCTCGGCCCGCCTAGCAACATGAAGCTTTGCCGCTCGGAGCGAGTAGATGAATACAACCCATTGACCCATTTGAGAACTATATATTGTTATCCTAATTTTGTTTCTTGTACATTTGCAAAGTTTTCTTTACTAATGGTATCAATTGCCTACCAAATGTAACTTGGGACATTATTTGGTTTTGTCAGATTTAAAAATGGGGGATATGCAACATTATGCATTTTAATTGAACTATTTGCATAATGAAAGATGAATATATTTAACGATAAAAAAGGGTAACTCCTTACAAGGAGCTACAAACTTGAACACTATTTTGTAAATTATGAAGATGACAATTCAAGACAAATTCTAAGTAGTAAATTTTAGAGACAATTTAAGGAAGTTATAATATGGTTTAAAGGAAATATTCCTTTAAATTTTATTTGCCTAATTTTGGTTAAACATTAACATTTCACATACTTTACTGCAAATGCTCAATGTATAATGGGAAAATCGGTACATTTTCTTCCCTTTTATGCAAATCAGTTATTAATATTAGAATGTGGGAGCAAATTTGTGATCAAAGTTGCAAGTAATAAAATAAATTTGCATTCCAAAAAATAAATTTAAATTTTTGTGTTGCATTTAGTTTTATGAATAGTGTACTCAATGCTCCATTTTGTGACCAATCATAACTGAATATTAGTGAGAAAAGTAAATGTGAGACAGCGTGTAGACTAGTTTTGACTTTAGAAAACATAAATATAAATACAAAATTATACTTAGATGATATTTTATGAATGTGTCATTTGGAGTTTTGGATAGAAGATAACTGATTGTTGTTTGGAAACAGTTTGATTGATTTTGTAATGTTAGGAGAGGTAAGGCCTTTCGACTTTATTGACAGCTGAAACAGAGGAGTACAAGGCTTTGGATGGCTTGGTTTTGCTTTCAGTAAATTTTTCTATTTGAAGAAACAATTAATATGCATGCGTATGATTTTAAAGTTGAATAATTAATTAAAGAGAAGCAAGCATAAGACAGATATGTACCTTTAGCCGAGGAAGCATGTCATTATTGTTCAAAGTGAGTGTAAAAGGCTGCAGACTGGGACAATTATGCACTTGCAACTCTTCCAGTAATGGTGCAACGATGAAGTCTTTTCCTCGGCACAAGGTCTTCAAATGTTCCAATTGTTGAAATTTTAAGAGTCGTAATTGAGGAAGCTCAAGATGACAGCAACGATCCAGCTCATTTTTCTTGTCCACTTCATTATTACTTGAAATGAAGATGTGTTCTAAGGAATAACAGTCACTTACTTGGAGCTCTGTCAACTGGGGAAGCCTCTCTGTCATATAGCTTGGAAATACATACTGCAAGTGATACAACCTAGATATCTTCACAGTTGCTAATTTTGGAAGGCATACTAGACCATCAACAGTGCATTGCTCGAACACTGCCTTTAAACAATCGATGCACTTGCTGACCTCAATGATTTCGAGTTGTGCTAAACTCTGAGCAATTGACTTTGGGAATATATAACCCCTGAGATTATGACAATCTCTCAGTCGAAAACTCTTAAGGTTTCCTAAGTTGATCATATGTCCTCCACCATTCCACAAGCTCTCCAACTTGGCCAAACCCACAAGTTCTAAATTTGTTAATTTTGAAAATGTGCAAACCTGCACATGATCATCACCAATGAATTCTTCATCAATGAGATACTTTAAATTTTCACAATGATGAAGTCGCAAATCTTGCAAGTCGCTCAGACCTCCTTTATCTAAACTTGGAACAATGTTGTGGCAATCCTTTGTATTGCTAAGATGAAGATATTCCACATCCTTGAAGAGTTCCACAAAAGGGCTCATCGGCAATGCCCTAATCCTCAAGGCTTTAGATAAGAAGATTGGCTTGAAATGAACAAAATGATCAACTTCTTCTTTTGTTTCTTCTCCTGCTCTTCCTCTATTTTTCAAGGAAGAAAACAATCCATCTTTCACATTGGTCAATTCTATCCTATACCTTGGAAATCTCGGAACCACAAATTGTTGTGGACAAAATGTAGATTTAACTTCCTGTAATAGTACAGTCAAGCTCAAGTGTGAATTAAGCTCTTGCAACTGCTGTAAGAAGCCTGATCTACTCCACACCTCCAAACTAACATCAGTAATGTACAGCTCCTCTAGTTTAGATAATCCTCGAATCCACTCTTGAGGCTGCTTATGAAGGAAAACACAGTAAGAAAAATCCAACATTTTTAGATTGTGTAGTGTCCCTAATTCCTCTGGCAACTTATCCTCAAATGTGCATCCAATGAGGCTGAGAATCTCAAGTTTGTTTAATTTCACCAAGGATGACACAGCTTTTACTTTGTATCCTTTTACCTGTAGAGTTTGAAGACCTTCAAGGTTTTCAATACCTTCTAGTGATAATGTTGGCGGGTTTTCAGCCCAGTCCCCTGATGGAAAGCAACCAGCTTGTAGGCATAAAACATTGAGCTTCACAATATGAGAACCACTACCAAATTTTCTATCTTTATAAAACTTGGCTCTATCATCATCCTCAATGATTGTTAGAGTCTGGAGGTTTGTAAATTTCAATTTGAAGAACTTATGACCCTGAAATTGGCTCGTTTTTAAAAAAATTGTTGTGCTTTTTTCAACTGTTTGTAACTGATTGTTGAAAAAATCCTGTAATGTTTTTTCAGTCAACTCTGGTGATATTTTTTTCAAAAAAGAAAGCATGCGAAATGGATCGGACATTCTGACGCAATACTCTTCTTCTTCAACTATCAAACTGGATCGAAAGGATGATACTATTGAATGAGTTTTCTTCCTAGCACTTTCAATGGATTCATAATCATTGAAAAGCCCTTGCCCAATTCCATACCTTGTTAACTCCTCAATTGTAGGAGCATACTCTCTTTGGAAATGGGAACATAACATAAAAAAAGACTTCATGTCATTCAAATAATCATAATTGAGCATGAGGGATCTATCAATTTCTTGCCTGTCCATAAATATATCAAAAGTTGTGAATGGATGGCTTCCCAATTTGACTGATTGAACAGGTTCAAGGTCCAATATTTTTTCTGTTTCCTTAAGATGAACAATTTTCTGACAACCAAATTCTTGGCAGACATGTCGAAGACGGGTGGTGAGAAGAATTTTACAGCCTTTGTGATCTTCACCAAGAGGAATTCCAATATCTTTCAAATCAGTAACTTCCCATACATCATCAAGGATTATCAATATCTTCTCCACCTTCTTCACTAGTCCAATTAATTCATTTGCTCTACTACCATATTTTTCTATCTCCTCAACATTCCATTTTGGATCCAGTGCTTTTGCAATCTCAAATTGGATCACTCCTAGGTCTGGCCTGAATTGTTCCGATGACCTGCCGGAAACCTTAATGACTGCATCAAACATACCTGATTCTTTAGCTTTTATGCCCATTAATATGGCCAAATCTGTCTTACCCATACACCCCATTCCCACGAGTCCAATCAACTTCACGTCATTGTCCTGAAATGCCTCCATAATCTCAAAGGCAGCTTGCCTCGCAGACTTGAATAGAATGTAAAAATTCTTCGGCAAAGACAATGATGATGATGATGATGATTCTTGATCATCTTTCAATTGGACTGCGTGGCCAAGGACCCCGGCTATAGGTTCAACTTCCAACTTGTCAATGTCCTCCAGCTTTCTTTGTATATCCATAGTCATCTTAGCAAACTTATCACTTAACCCACGTGGTTGCTTCCAAATAAGGAACTTTTTGGCATCACTCATTTCAATTTTGAGAATCTCTGCTTGGAGCAAGAGATTTTTTGCCTCAGCTAGCCATGTAAGTCTTGTCGGGTGCATGCCCTCGCTTCTCTTTCCAGTAATCATGTCGACTTTCAAACGAAGTTGTTCCTGTGCTGATGTTAGCTTTTTCAAGGGCCCCGAGATTTTCCAAGAAAAGAACGCACGACAGAGATTATGTTTTTTTATTGAAGTCCCACGTGTTGCTGGATCCATCTCGCTACTCTGAAAGCTCAGGACAAAAATCAGGAAAAAAAAACTAAGGACTAGTAAAAGTTTGTGCTAATTCAGACGCTTTTTCAATAGATTTTTAGTATACCTTGAAGCCATTATTTCATTGGACTTTATGCTACATTTACCACATACAACTTAAAAAAATTGGTCATAAAACCATTTTAGTATTTCTTCTTTCTTATTAAGGAAGAATCTCCTATATTATTATAAAGGGAACAAAAAGAGAATTTTGTAATTGTATAATTTATTAGAGTCTAATTGAATGTTACGCTGAATTTATATCCATGAATGGAAAATTACCATCAGATTTGTAATATAATGGCTAAAATATCCAATCAATATTCTTCCCAATTTTAACTTAAATTTGAATTTTGAACCAAAATTAATGTTTACGTAAACCCCACTAATTTATGTTTTAACAAAGAATAACCAACATATTTATTAGGGCGGAATTTGAGCATTTATTACCATATCAAATAACTTTAAATATTTCATATGTTGACCATATATATTTAAAGGCATATTAAGCAAGAACTTAAACTTCCATCTATAGTAAATAATTTTATTTAATTACCCTGATTATTGCTTAATGTATATTAGAAACTAAAATCTTTCTTTTCAATTTAGTTCTATATATACTAATATATCTCAACCTCACAAAATCCTAGGCCAAGGTAAGTTAACTCTCTCATTTTCCTTTATATAACTCGGATTCTCCATGTGTTCTTTTAAGTTGTGGTTGGGGATTTTTTTATATCATTTGTTAATTTTTTCGCTACAATTCGTGTTATTTGTGTTATTACTTTAAGGGCTTCCATGATTGTGTTTTATCATTCATGAGTAATAATGTTCTAATTCTTTACTAATATGTAGGTTTATGTATAAGATTTTATATTCAATCAACTTCGTCCGCTAAGCTTATATTTGCGCCAATAATGTAATATTTGGTTCTTATATTACCCAACCTCATATTCCTCTTTTTTTATGTAGGAAATGGTTAATCGGTTATGATTTGTGTGGAAAAAATCTATTATATCTATTACTCCCTCCGTCCTGAGACATTTGCACTGTTTTGTTTGCATGCAAACCAAGAAAACACACACTGTTTTATGTTTTTTATCCACACTGCCCTCCGTCTGCGATCTCGTCCCACTGCTTCTCGTCCTCTATCCTCAATTGCCCCATCATCGATCGTGTCCTTGATTGCCTTCGTTACAAATCTCATCCCGCTCCTCCTCATCCTCCGTCCTCAATCGCCTCATCATCGATCGCGTCCTCGATTGCCTCTGTCCTTCATCTCATCTTGCCGCTCCTCATCCTCCGTCCTTGATCACTCATCGCAACCCAAATCCCCGTCCCTCAAAGAGACCAGCCCTCCCACTTCCCCTTGTAATCGATCTCCTATTCACACCCTCCCTCTAATATTACGGCGCTAAAGAAGTTGCCGGAGTCTAGCCAGGGGTTCAGCCACTGGCACATATAATAGAGGAGGCAACACAAGCTCACCAAAGGGAGAGAGAAAGAGAGAGAGATGAGTTGAAATGGAGAAAGTGAATGTGTGGGTGTATGAGAGAGAGAGAGAGAGAGAGAGAGAGAGAGAGAGATAGGTTAAAATGAGGTAAAAAATAAAATGTGAAAATATTACTAAAAAAAGGAAATGGTGAAAAGGTTATAGCACAACTCAAAAAGAAAAATGGAACAAAATATATGAGACACAGGAAGTATGTTAATATAAAAGAGAAGGAAATGGGATTTTTGTAATTAAACCATTTATTGGAGTCTAACTTATTGCCATTTCAAATTTGCCTTAGTAAATGGAGAGTTTGATGCTCTTCTTCAGTTGCACAAGAGCGTACAGCCATTACCACCAGATTTAGATGAGTGTTGTTGGACATCCTGTTCTTCAGGAGTCTACACATCTTGTTTTTAAAGATGTACAAAATAGCTTCTAAAGTTTCAAAGGTTCACAGATTGGTCCAAGAACCTTTAGAAATCTCCACTGTCCTCAACTTGCAACAAGCCATTGATCTATTCCATATTCCAGTTCTTTTCATTTTTTTTTCTTTTTTTCGTTGTTTTGGTTTTTAAGTCTTCTTATTTTTTAAGATTTTTTTCTTTTCTTCTTCTTGCTTATTTTTCATTACTGCCTCATCCTTCCCACTCTTTTTTGCTTTATTTTTTATTTTACCAATCATTTATTTCCTTTCTATTGTCCTAATATTTTTCTATGTTCCTTTTGCGAATGTTTTTATTTATTTTTTCTTTCCTTTTTTCATTTCCTAAAGGTTGTCATTTCTTTTGTGTACTCATTTTTCTTTCTACAAATAACCTTTCAGAATGGAACATTTGATTTATAATAAAAATATAAAATATTGTTTAAATAAAAAATATATATATATATATTTAATAATTTGAAAACTAACAACCTAAAATAATATTTTCCTCTTTTGGGCCAGTTTACAGTTTTTAATCTATTTTTTTATATTTTTTTATTTGTATGATGATTTTCGTCTTCTCACTCTTTTTGGTCTAGCTTGCTTTCTTTTATTTTTATTATTTTAAGTTCTTCCCCATTACTTCTTTTCCTAACTCATGCCTTGGCATTTCTTTTCTTTTCTAACTCAATGAAGACAAAATAATATAAATTTAAATGTTAGATTAGCAGAGAAATTAACTAACATTAAGAACATGCACAAAAGAACATGGAACTGAATTAAATGAATATGAACAAGACTAAACAACACATGTTCTTTAATTTTTTTTTTCATATTTTCTAGTTCATTTATTTAAATTTTTTTCCTCATGTATGTTTTTGTAGAGGATGACGAGACGCCTAGTGTATATACAAGACATACTCTTTATTAAAAATATGGTATTTCTTTAAATTTATGAATTTTTACAAATTCATTTTTTATTTTCTGAAACATACAAAAAATTCCAAACATAAATGATTTTGAATGTAAATGATCAACATAAAATTTAACCAAAATAAGAAAGCCAAAAATAATAATGAACCTTATAAAAGGAGCAATAAGGAATATATATGCTAATAAATATAGGGAAAAAATTAAAATTAACATGGAAATTGGCATGTATATTTTTACTTCTTTGTTACTAAAATGCTCGTCTTGCCGTTCAAAAAGAAAAAACTAAAAAGAACATGTTAATTTATTTATTGGCGATTGTTCATGTATCAATATTGGATTGCACATGCAGTCTCGGGCTTAGGTATACATAAAATATACTCTTTTCTCTATATTACCTAAAATTAATTTTAGGACTGAGAATTTAAAATAAATAAATAAATAAATGTTAGAGCATCATCGATTCTGGAACAAGACCATGGAAAACCTTTATCGAATCGGCAAAAAAAACTAAAGAAATTGAAGATAGAGATGAAAGGCGTACCGGAGTCTCTTTCTTTATCTTCTTCTTCTTCTTTTAACTTGCAGGTGATATAATGGGAGATACGTGGGTAATGCTTGCATCCTGGCGAGGGCGGCTCTATATATACAGGCGAGCAGGGGGAAATTGTCCCCCACTCACCTTTACGAAAGTTTGTTGCGTAGTTGATTAACATTAGGTAAAAATTCTTTTAATTCAATTGAATTAAAAGTATTAACCTCACTCACTAGAAAAACTTGAAGCCCATGGAATAAAACTGTATATAACACATAGTCTCTACGCCTAGCATGTAAAAATAAATAAAAAAAATTACCAGAACATTATTGAGGAAACACTAATTAAGAAACGTATTCCTAGATAAGTGAGTAAAATATGATATTTTTTATCATTGCCTAATACATGTTTACCCATTGTCAAAAATTTCTTGTACCGAGCATCCAACCTAGTTGGTGTAAGGGACACTGGCCGGGTCCGAATCCCCCTCGCCCTTCCCCTCCTCCAATCCGACAAATGTCATACAATCTGGTTTGGTTTTCTGCATAGTCCCGAATAAGTCACTATTTTCCTCTTTATAAATGATACTAGTACCTCCTTTGAACCTTACACTTATATATCTTACTTTTGAGACACAAAAAAAGATAATAATAATTTCTTGCTCTACCCCTAAATTCTTATATTGGAAATAAAATTTGTGGCTTTTGCCCGGCCTAATATTCTGAAGTAAAAATGTATTCTTTTAATGTAATTTTAAAAAAATATTAAAACATGCTAAAAATAGTGCACAAAAAATTTTATTAAACCATATATGTGAGCATATGATTAAATATGGAAAATTAACTGGTCCAACTTACTTTTTGAGGAGCCGATCAAATTATGACATACGAAAGTTTGTAGAATTTTGTAAGAAAATTTATTTTTAGCATTATCTGAATATATCAAAATTTTGGGTAAAGAATAAAAACATTGCTTGTAATAAAAGCTACAAAAAAATAATTAATTTTTATATTTCTAATCATTTATTATTTCAATTTGGGGCCAAGAAAGAGAATAATGAACTTCTGTTTTGGTGCGAGCTGGGATGGTCCAGACTCCAGACGCCATGTGATTCGGCTTCGATAATGAACGCTGGTCCCACATGTTGCAGTTGCACACCTCTCCCCAGATTTAGAATAAAATTACAATTTTGCCTTCACTAATCCTGTCTCTTCCTTCACCACCATCCGCTCGTCTCTGTCTCCCCCACCACCTCACCAGCCTCCATCGTTGTTAGGATAAGCATGAGTTGTTGACTTTCCGTCCCCATGTGGGACCTTCAATTTTTTATTATTTTCTTCTCTTCTCTTTTTTTATTTTTTTTTGTTTTGGTCCAAAACTTCAGCTGGCAGTTGGAGTAATTTCAATGATTAGTAACAAAAAATTAAAATCAAATGTGGATATAGGCTAGAGGTGGTGGAAAAATTGTCACAAATTATGACATAATTAATGGAGTGAAATAGTACATCGGCTATAACTGGCCATTTCATTTGCTCAGTTTCTGCACTCAGAGAGAAGCTTGCTCAATTGTGAGAGCAAAAGAAAATTGTGAGAGAGAGAGTTTAATTTTTGGGGAGTGACAAAATAATGAGATAATTTTTAATGGTGTTTGGGAAACACTTGAGTGCCACTATTTTGGGTTTATCTCATACATCTAGAATTTTTTATCTAGAAAAGATTCTCTCTTTATAAGCATACTATTTTTATAGTGGAAGATAATCTTGGAGTTTGTCCCGTGGATATAGCCATAAAATTAAATGTGAACCACGTAAATTTTTTGGTGTCATTTTACTAATCATCTTGCTTCCGAAAGTGATCACCTACTGCGCGGTTCCAACAACTGGTATCAGAGCAAGGCCCGGTGTTTATATCTACTTATCGTATGCTCTATAGTTGCCGTTGAAAAGTGGATCCTCCACATCAGAAAATAAGTTAGATTATTATTCACTATTTTTTCTTGATACTGGGTATTTATTAGCATCATGGAAGCCAAGACCAGCGAGATGATTAATCTGAACAGCTCAAATTACCACATATAGGGAAGCAAGATGAAAGATCTCTTATATGTGATGAATATGCACTTGCCCATGTTTGGTACAACTAAACCAGAAGACAAATCAGAAGAAGATTGGGCATTCGAGCATGAACAAGTATGTGGTTTTATCCGACAATTTGTCGAAGATAATGTCTACAACTACATATCTGCAGAAACTCATGCATGGACACTGTGGAACAAGCTTGAGGAGCTGTACGCTTCAAAAACCGGCAACAACAAATTATTTTATCTGACAAGATTGTTTTAGAAAAAATACCGGGAAGGATCATCCATGGCAGATTATCTAAACGATTTGCAAGGAATCATGGAACAATTATCCATGACGGGCATAAAGTTTGACAACGAGGTACTCGCTCTTATAATGCTGGCCTCATTACCAAAGTCTTGGGAGACGTTAAGAATTTCACTTACAAATTCTACACCAAATGGTGTAATAAATGTGAAATTTGTCAAAAAAGGAATACTGAATGAAGAGATGAGACGAAGATCGCAAGGATCCTCTTCATCATAGTTAAACCTTCTTGTGGCAGATTCCAGGGGGAGAAGTGAGACCAGGGAGCCAAAGCCAAGAGATAAGAGTAAAGGAAGGTCAAATAAATATACATATATTGAATGCCATTACTGCAGAAAAAATAGGCATATCCAGAGATTTTGCCGAAAATTCAAGCAAGACTAAAAGAAAGGCAAAGGACCAAAAAAAGATAACAGTAGTGATGATGAGCAAGCAAATATTGCCAATGAGTTCAACATTATCCATGATGATGATATTGTCAATCTTGCAACTCATGAGACGAGTTAGGTGATTGACAGTGGTGCTACCATTCATGCCACTTCTCGAAAAGAATTCTTCTCATCTTACACACCTAGTAATTTTGGTGTTGTGAGAATGGGAAATGAGGGTTTTTCATAAGTTACATAAAAAGGAAATGTTTTCCTGGAAACCCAGAATAGTACACGATTAGTCTTGAAGGATGTCAGGCATGTTCCAGATTTACACCTGAATCTAATTTCAGTAGGCAAACTTGACTCCAACACCTTCTTTAATGGCCTGTGGAAGCTAACTAAAGGAACCTTGGCGGTGGCCAGAGGAACAAAGAACTCAAAACTGTACACAATACAGGCAAAGCTCTCTTAGGATGCTGTGAATGCAGTGGAGAAAGACAGTATAGTGGAGTTATGGCATAAACGATTAGGTCACATGAGTGAGAAAAGCATGACCAGGTAATGCTGATGATAATGATATTCATCAACAACCACCAGCACCAGTGGGTTTTTCAGTTTTAAGGAGATCTAATAGAGTTAGACAACGCTCTACTAGATATCCTAAAAATGAGTATGTGTTATTGACTGATGATGGAAAACCAGAAAGTTTTGATGAAGCTATGGATGATGAACACAAGGAAAAGTGGATTGATGCCATACAAGATGAAATGAGATCCTTGCATGAGAATAAGAACTTTGAGCTGATGAAGTTGCCAAGAGGGAAAAAGGGCTTTGAAAAACAAATGGGTATTCAGAATCAAGTCTGAAGAATCAAATTCACAACCACGGTTCAAAGCTAGACTAGTTGTTAAGGGTTTCAGCCAAAGGAAAGATATTGACTTTGATGAGATTTTTTCACCGGTTGTGAAAATGACATCTATCCATACGGTCCTAGGACTAGCAGCAAGTCTCGACTTGGAGATTGAGCAGATAGATGTGAAAACTGCCTTCCTACATAGTGACTTGGAAGAAAAAATATACATGAAGCAGGCAGAGGGTTTCAAAGTAAAAGGAAAAGAGGACTATGTTTGCAAGCTAAAGAAAAGCTTGTGCGGTTTGAAGCATGCACCTAGGCAGTGGTACAAGAAGTTTGAGTCGGTTATGGGGGAGCAAGGTTACAAGAAGGCTACTTCAGATCACTGTGTGTTTGTGCAGAAATTTTCTGATGATGATTTTATTATTCTATTGCTCTATGTGGATGACATGTTGATTGTTGGCCAGAATATTTCCAGAACCAAGAGTTTGAAAAAGCAGTTGAGTAAGTCTTTTGATATGAAAGACTTGGAACCAGCAAAGCAAATTCTTGGCATGAAGATAACAAGAGATAGGAGCGCCAAGAAATTGTCGCTATCACAGGAGAAGTACATTGAGAAGATACTTTAGAGGTTCAATATGGACAAGGCTAAAGCGATTAGTTGTCCTCTTGCTAATCACTTTAGATTAAGTTTCAAGCAACGCCCTTCTACCGCAAAGAGAAAAAAGAAATGGAAAAGGTTCCATATGCCTCAGCAGTTGGAAGTTTGATGTATGCCATGGTATGTACATGGCCAGATATTGCTTACTCAGTTGGAATAGTGAATAGGTTCCTTTCAAATCGTGGTAAGGAATATTGGGCTGCAGTTAAATGAATTTTCAGGTATCTTCGTGGTACTTCCAAAATGTGTTTGAGTTTTGGAAATGAAAAACCTATGTTAGTTGGCTACATATATGCAGATATGGCTGGCGATGTTGACTCAAGAAAGTTTACATCAGGATACCTGATTACATTTGCAAGAGGAGCTGTTTCATGACAATCAAGATTACAAAAATGTGTTGCTATTTCAACAACTGAAGCTGAGTTTATTACAGCAATGGAAGCCTGTAAAGAGTTGCTGTAGATGAAGAAGTTCTTAAAAGAACTTGATTTTCACAAGGAGAAATATCAACTGTTCTGTGACAGTCAGAGCGCAATTCACCTTGGTAAGAACTCTTTTTTTCATTCAAGATCCAAGCATATTGACATAAGATATTATTGGAAAAGGAATGCATTGGAGATGAAGCTGCTACAACTTGAAAAGATCCATACTGATGAAAATGGATCTAATATGTTGACCAAGAATCTACTGAGGGAAAAGTTTGAATATTGTCGACTTGCAACTGGAATGGTGGAACTCCCACATGAGGCGGGAGGGGGAGATTGTTGGCTTCCCATCTCCCATGTGGGGGCCTTCAATTTTTTATTATTTTCTTCTCTTCTCTCTTTCCATTTTCTTCCTTGTTGTGGTCAAAAACTTTGGCTGGCAGTTATAGCAATTTCAACAAGTGGCAGCAAAAGATTGAAATCAAATGTGGATATAAGCTGGAGGTGGTGGAAAAATTGTCACAAATTACGGTAAAATTAATGGAGTGAAGCAATACATCGACTATAAATAGTCATTCCATTTGCTTAGTTTCTGCACCCAGAGAGAAACTTGCTCAATTGTGAGAGAGAGAGTTTTATTTTTGGGGAATGACAAAATAATAAGATAATTTTTAGGGGTGTTTGGGAAACACTTGAGTGCCACTAATTTGGGTTTATCTCATACCTCTAGAATTTTTTATCTAGAGAAGATTCTCTCTTTGTACACATACTATTTTTATAGTGGAAGATAATCTTAGAGTTTGTCCTGTGGACGTAACCTTAAAATTAAGGGTGAACCACGTAAATTTTCTAGTGTCATTTTACTAATCATCTTTCTCCCGAAGTGATTACCCACTGCGCGGTCCCAACATGAGTAGTGTTTGTTCAGTTTTTTAAATAAATCAAACCAACATCAAATAGTTATCGTTCAGAAAAATTTTCAACTCAATCTAAGAACTGAGAATCGAACAAAACCAAAATCATGGATTTAGGTTTTTGGATTCTAGTTCTTTCATTTTTTTTGTTCTTGAGATTGGTCAAAATTATTAGCTTTTTAAAGCTGCGACCACATGGTGAATGGTGCCGCCAAACTAATCTAGACAATAAATTAGCATGTTTGCTGGGTGGCGGTATAAAATGTCCTCTACAGAGGGTCTATGAGGCCGATGTCTAAACTGATAACTTCGTTGCTTATATTTGATAAAGTGTCCTAGGCCAATGGTCAAATTCTCTAATTCTAAATTTAGGGTCTTACAGAAATAGAAGAGATCAAAGGAGCTTAAAAAACAAAGAATAAAAGGAAGAGGAGGCGATGGACGGCAAACAGTGGAGGATGATAATCTGGGGAATGAATTGAGTTGGATATCAGGTTGTAACAATTAATAGTTTGGGGATGAATCTGCAATATAAGGTATAGCTTTAAGACTATTTGCTCAGTTTACCATATTTATTATATATACTTTCAGTTCTTAGTTCCATTTCAAGTTGGTTTCATATAAAACAAGAACTAACTTAAAAACCGAGAAAGTTTTCAAGTTGGAACCAATCCATAAATTATTATCAATTTTTACTCAATTCAACTCAATCCACCCTAAACCATTGTTCTATCCCACCAACCCATAGTATTCTCCCTGTGTTCACCTGCTCCGACCAGCTATCGAGATTGAAGCATCACGCTAGTGCTAACTGAAATCACAGGGCTTCAACTGAGGAGCACTAATATGATATAATGATGAAGCAGCAAAAAGAGGATGGAAGTACGTTGAAGTCATCTGATCCATGCCCAAACACATATAGTCCCTCAAAATAGCACAGGATATTAGTAACAATGGTGGGCTCATTCAGAATCGGTGAAGAATAGGTAACTATCCGGGTCGTGCCTCGGAGGTCGGCGAACGACAGACACTGCTCTTACACACTTTGATAAATGACGGAGGGAGGCGGACTATGATGGCAGGAAGCTGTTGGAGTGGCAATTTGGTGAAATGCACGAAGTATGGGGGTGAGAACAATAACAAGTGGAGCCGCTTAGGAGAATTTGCAAAATAAGGAAAAAAGAAGAGGAAGCTAAATTTAGACGAATCCCGCCAAAACGAAGTCGGCTCGGAGTTTTCTTTTGGTGGACGTGGGAGGGTCCAGATGCCAATGTGACGTGCTTTGGCTTTCTTCATGATTGAAGACAATATTTATTGTCAAGACTAACTTTACCGTTTTCGTTCTTATCTGGGATCCATAATACAACAACTTTTACACATTAACTAGTGAACCAAATTTTCAAATACAAAAAAGGTATTGAACTTCACCGGCCTAAATAAAAAAAACGAATGTTTCTTGCTTTCATGTTTAGACTACAATAAAAAAAATATAAAATACATACTTTTGGAAAAAGAATGAGAATACAAAAAGTACTAATTTTGACTTGTATAAAAAAGTAGTCGCCTTGCCTCATTGGTGAAAATTAAGAAATATAAAAAAGTTTGTATTATTTTAACGGTTGTTCTTTTACGTTTTGCATGTTAATCTAAAAAATATGAAAAATGAATACTGAAATAAGAACATAAAAAGCAATATGAAAAACTAATTTACTAAATAATAAAATATTATAAATATTTGAATAATCCGAAATAGTACATAATATTATGAGGAATTTGCGTGACATTCATATTTGTAATTTGTGGCATTTTCAAATTTTCACTTAAATATATAGACAAAAAGGTGCGGCTAGCAAAAAGTTGAGATAATTACAAATTTGCACCAAAACTTGCATTATGTGGTTACCAATTTTCGTTGGAAAAGAAGATGAGACGTGAAAAAGCCAATAAGATAGGGGTCCTTGTACAGAAGCATGTTTCCTTCTCCATAAATAGAGAAGCAATAATAATCACTAGATCTTAAAGTAATATTTCTGGTTATTAGCTCAAAAAGATATGATCTGATTAAACGGTAAAATAAAAAAAATGAGATACAAAATAGTAATTGCTATTGAATGGGAGAAAAAACAGAAAATTAAAAAACACATACGCCGAAGAAGATTTTTCTCGTATATGCCAACCTCCTCCAATAAAAACCAATTTATCTTTTTCTGAAGAGTATTAATGTACAAAAAATTGTATAATCTTTGTTGGAATGTTTTTTTATCCAGAATCAACTAAAAAGCATAAAGAATTGTGAAGTTTGTATGTGGAAAAAGGTGTTAGAGTTTGAAAATAAGTAAGTGATTTGGTATGTTAATTCATGTTAGTTTACCTTCAATGAAAGCATTAACTGGGTCTTTTATTATGCACCGTTCATATGCATCTATTCAATTTGAGGAGAACAACGAAACATTAGTTTCTTGATACAATTGGGGCTGGGTTTTTTCACAGTAGAATGTCAGTAGTGATACTTTATCTCGATATAGCAATATCTTATATGTTCATGACAATTTCATGTCAAGGAATAATATTTTTGTCCATAATATTTTGTTAGTTTGGAACAATGATTCATTAACTGGGTCTTTTATTATGCACCGTTCATATGCATCTATTCAATTTGAGAAAAACAACGAAACATTAGTTTCTTGATACAATTGGGACTAGGTTTTTTCACAGTAGAATGTTAGTAGTGATACTTTATCTCGATATAGCAATATCTTATATGTTCATGACAATTTCATGTCAAGGAATAATATTTTTGTCCATAATATTTTGTTAGTTTGGAACAATGATTTCTAGATATGATATAGCATTTTATATATATATGTATTATTGTATTTGTTATCCTAGTTTTAATTACTGGTTATGTTTTCTATAAATGAATGAAATTGATAATATGGGAGTGACCCAAGGAAATTTTGTTGGATAAGTAAATTTTTGAATTTGTTGACTAAGTAGAGATAAGTGATTTGAGCTTTTAAAGCAAAATGTAGCACCGACAATATTGGATGGTGGTTCAACTGGCAGGCGAGTTCAAGGGAAAAGGGGTCAAAAGAAATGAGGAAACCAAAATAAGAAGGAGCAGATAGATGGTGAAAATATAAGAGTGAAACAACCAAAAGTCCAAGTGAAGGTTAGGGAAAAAAGTGAATTGATATGAACTGAATTGTTATTAAATGTGATGATTTGTTGAAAAGAAATGTGTTACTTAGAACCAAAGAACAACATTTCATTTATGTTATATAGCAATTTCTATATAAGTTAAAACAATTTAATGTTGTATAAATAATCAGATGTGAAATAATTTATGTTAATTCAAAGAAGAACAATTTCTTGTACTATAAATAACCGCTCCAATAAAAATAAAAGCAATTTAAAGAAAAGTATTTTTTTTTAGATAAAAAACAATCTCTCAAGACAAAAAACAATATATTAGGAAAAGAAAGCAATCTCCAAATAAGACATGATAATTTTTCATATGACCTACCAGCTAACCGTGTTTACATTTCAAGTTAGATGATTTTTCATACCGATAATGTAAGGAAATATCCGGTATATAAGTTAAGGCTCCTGGTATATAAAACAAAGGAACTGGAATGAAAATGAATAACATGTAAATAAATAATTGGTATTTAAGTTTTGGTATGTAGTATGTAAAAAAATGGTACTGAAATGAAAATAATTTGTATGTGACAAAAAAACTGGTGTGTAATTTAAGCCTACTAATACATAAAAATGAGGATACTAATATGGAAATTTTTGGTATGTAGAGAAATCAATGGTATGTAATTGCACAAGTAGCTGATATATAAAATACCAGGGATTTTTTTATTTTTTTATTTTCTTATTTTTCTTTGTTGCCTCATCTTTCCCACTCTTCGTTCGTTTATTTTTTTTCTCTTGCCAATGATTTTTATCTTTCAATTTTTCTATTATTTTTCTACCTTTTTTCTTACAAATTTTTTCTTTTATTTTATTTTCCCTTTTCACTGTTTTTGGGAAAATACCAGGGCATACGATTTCATTTCACCAAAATTTGTCCAGTGGCACTTGCACGCACACTTTGCCTTTTCATTTTCTAAAGGTTATTATTTATTTTTGTTACTTTCTTTTTTGCGCAAATAACCTATCACAATGGAACATTGAAACATTAGGCTTATAATAATAAAACAGAAAATATTATTTAAATAAAACAACATAAAAAATGTTTTTAAAATTTTGAAAAACTAACAAACTAAAATAGTATTTATCATTCTTCTTGAATTTACTTTCTCTTCTCACTCTTTTTTGTCTTGCATTCTTCTATTTTTATTATTTCAAGTCCTTCCTCGTTATTTCTTTTCCTAACTCACGCCTTGGCATTTCTTTTCTTTTCTAACTCAAAGAATAAAACGTCTTGAGGAAACACTGTAAAACGAATTCTTGGACAAGTAAAGTAAAATATGATATTTTTTTATCACTGTCTAATACCTCTTCAACCATTGTAAAAAAATTCTTGCTCTATGTGCTTTGGCTTCAAGAATGAACCCTGGTCCCACATGTTGCCCACCTCACCCTACACTTACAATAAATTACAATTTTGCCGTCACTAATCCTGTCTCCTCGCCCACCACACTTTCCCCATTTGCCCACTCCCCACCGCATAACCAACCTCTCCGTCATATCCTCCTTGTATCCACCTCCGTTGATCGGCTATCAAGATTGAAGCATCACGCTAGTGCTAATTGAAATCGGCTTCAACTGAGGATCACTAATCTGATATAATGGTGAAGCAACAGAAAGAGGATGGAAGTACGTTGAAGTCATCTGATCCATGCCCGATCACATGAGAGAGTAGTGACGGGAAGCAGCTAAAGACACACGGCGGAAGAAGAAAGAGGGCGTTGCTGCTTTCTGTGTGAGAGAGAGAGAGAGAGAGAGAGAGCTTCTGAAAAGAGATGAGAAACGGACAAAAGTGGCATAAAGCTGTTGGAGTGGCAATTTGGTGAAATGCACAAAGTATGGGGGTGAGAACAATAACAAATGGAGCTGCTTAGAAGACTTTGTAAAATCGGAAAAAAAGAAGAAGAAGCCAGATTTAGACGAATCCAGTCGAAACAAAGTCGGCTCAGACTTTTCTTTTGGTGGGCGCAGGAGGGTCCAGATGTACCACGGATACCGTGCGCATATGTTCATTTGAACATACGCAAGTAAATGACACTTTTACCCCTAGTTATTGTATCTAATTACTGCCATATGCCACAGGTCAGGTCGTGAGATTTGAGAGTTCCAAAACTTTCGTCCTCTCCGATCTCCATGCTCGACGACGACGGCAACCCGTGACAATGCTTGAGTCAAGAAAGATCTGAGAGAGCAGCCAGGGGCGAGGCGTTGCCAGGGTAAGGCCAAGCGCGGTGAACGGTCAGGCTAGAAAACACTTATATCCGAATGTTTTCGAAGTTTTTTACACTATGATTTCAGCCGGAAGTGTAGGTTTTGTTGTTGTTGGAGGCGACGAGCCTTTGGATATTGAGTCGTTGATTTCTTTTTCTGATGAGGATGTCGTTGATTGGTTTTGTGATTATGGCGGTGATGGCAATGGCGGTTAAGGCAATGGCGGCGAAGGTGATGTCTGTGATAAAGGAATTGGCGAGCATACAGGTTTTTTTACATGTTGTATTTAAGTATTCAGCATTCCTTGTGGACATTTTTTCATATTGTTTTAGACAATTTATGGTGCAGTATCTGGACATGTTTCGTCTGGTTGCGATGGATGTCAGTCTATGAGTGTGGAAGTTGATTCAGGTATTATTTGGTTGCTTGTGTAGATTTTATTCGTACATTTTAGTTGTAATGCTTAGACGTTTTGGGAATAATGCTTTGACACTCTTTGCGGTAGGATGTGGACATCTTTTGTCTGGGAGTGAATGACTTCGATCTACAAGTGTTGAAGTAGATTCAGGTTATGATATTTGGTTTTTTACTAGACACTTTATGTATACTGTTTGGACACATTTGGGCTTATTTTTAGACACTTACCTGCGCAGGTAGTGGACGGTTCTATGGAATTGAATCAGGTAGGATTTTGGGTTTTTTGAAGATTTCCTGTTTGTCTTATATGTGTTTTGTTTATTTCATGGTTTGTTTTTGTTTTGTATTGCAGTAAACGCAGCTGGTGATGTCACATTATCTGTTTTGTATTGCAGTAAGTGCAGCTGGTGATGTCACATTGTCTTATATGTCTTTGCGGTAGGATGTGGACATCTTTTGTCTGGGAGTGAATGACTTCGATCTACAAGTGTTGAAGTAGATTCAAGTTGTGATATTTGGTTTTTTACTAGACACTTTATGTATACTGTTTGGACATTTGGGCTTATTTTTAGACACTTACCTGCGCAGGTAGTGGACGGTTCTATGGAATTGAATCAGGTATGATTTTGGGTTTTTTGAAGATTTCCTGTTTGTCTTATATGTGTTTTTTTTATTTCATAGTTTGTTTTTGTTTTGTATTACAGTAAGTGCAGCTGGTGATGTCACATTATCTGTTGGTTCTGAATCTGTAAATTCTACTAATGATGTTACCTGGGTTGGAGCAACCTTTGATTCTATAGATGAGGCTAAGTTTTTTTTAAAAAAGTATGCTATTTCTAGAGGTTATAGCATACGTTGTGCAAGGAGTAGATATAGGGGTGCTAGAAAGGATGGGGCACTTTACCACAAGGAGTTCCTATGTTCCTATGCTGGTTTAAAGTCTGATAGTGTTAAGAAAGAGGCTGCTGAACGTCGTAGAGTTGATAGGCGTAGTAATTGTCGTGCGGTGATACGTGTTAAGTTGAGCGATGATGGATTGTGGGTATGTCATGCTCATTTAGGACAGCATAATCACTCATTTGTTGCTGTTAGGCAGCGATATTTGTTGCGGTTAGCTAAGTTTTGAAGTAAAGATATTTTCACAGCTGTTGTAGATTTGATGGGGAATGGGATTAGACCTGCAGATGCTATTAGGGTTATATCAAATGAAATCGGTGGGCTTGAGTCACTTGGCTTGACTAAACGAATGTTTTACAATTACTTATCTGTTGTGCGTGCATCTGAATTGGATATTGGGAATGCTTCGCTGCTGCTTCATACTCTTAAGCGTAGGGCATCAGAAGATGTTGATTTCTTCTATGAGGTGCTAGTTGATAGTGAAAACAGATTAAGTAGTTTTATTTGGATTGATGAAGTAATGAAGGCTGATTATACAACATTTGGTGACATCGTTGTGTTTGATACTACATTTCGAACCAATCGGTACAATATGTTTTGTGCTCCGTTTATTGGATTAAACAATCACAAGCAGAATGTTGTTTTTGCTGTTGATTTTCTTGTGGGACAAAAGATGGAGCACTTTGTTTGGTCTTTTGAGTGTTTTAATAGGGGCATGGGTGGAAAGCTTCCTCAGACAATTATGACAGGTCAGGATGGTGCAATTGGATCTGCAGTTGACCATGTTTTCTATGGTGTTCAGCACAGATTATGTCTGTGGCATATTTGTGAGAATGCCAAGAAGAACATCAAGGGCTTGATGTGCATTGAAATTTTTTCCAAAATGTTTTATAGATGTTTGTATCATTGTGCTACTACTAGTGAGTTTTATGATGCATGGTCAAAGATGCTTGGAAGTTTCAACTGTTGTAATGTGGGATGGTTGAAGAACTTGTATGCAGCAAGGTTTAAGTGGTGCCTAGCACTATGCAAGCACGTTTTCTCTACAAGTAATTTCACTGTTTAATTTATGCATGATTAATGGACATTTTGAATATAATGCTTAGACAATTTATTTGATATTAACAGACACTTTGTGTACGTTTTGATTGCAGGGCTTCGATCATCACAAATAGTGTTTTGACATCACTTGCAAATAAGCAAATGGGTTTGTTTGTTATTTTCACTGCTGTTGAGAACATGTTGAAAGACTGGAGAAATAGAGCACTTGAAGAAGATTTTCAAAATATTGGAGTGGTGAATGTGAGGGCTGAACACTCAAAGATATTGGTTGATGCTTCTAAGGTATACACTCATACTATCTTGAAAAAGTTTGAAAATGAATTATTTGTTGGTGTTTTTGCTGAGTCAAAGGCTGTTTCTGAGGTTGGTGGTGTCATTGAAGATGAGGTTTTGGTTGGGAATCAAGATTGGAGGAAATTTAATGTTAAGTATGATGCTGCTTCATTGTCTGTGTCTTGTTCATGTATGTTGTTTGAGGAGAGAAGCTTGCTTTGTTGCCATTCATTGCGTGTGTTGAATGTGAATAATGTGTATGAAATTTCTAAGCAGTATATACTTCACCGTTGGACCAAGGAAGCAAGGATTGTTGTGGATCAGGATGGGAAATATTTGTGTGGTGATGCATTTTCTACAATTGCTTGGCGTACTAACATGATGAGGGGCTTTTTATCATTGGTAATTGAGTGTCAAAAAGATCAGGAATGTAGGTATGTGTGTGAGAAAGAACTGCTGTCAATGCAGAAGCATATTTTGAAGATGAAGGCTGGAACTGCCAGTGCCAGCAAAGAGTGTCAGACAATTAGCAGTTCTGGGTCTTGTTATGAAGTGAATGTTTTGAATCCTGCATTTGTGACACCTAATATATTTGGATCAAAGCGGAATAAGAGTGGATTGGATTTCAACCGTGGTCGTGGATGCAAGGGCAGGGGCAGGGGCAGTGGTAGGGGCAGGCGTGGTCCAGTATAGTGTTCGATAGAAATAGTCAAAGTGTCTATAAACCATTGTTGAAATATCTATAGAGTTAAATTCACAATTACAGCTGAAGTTTATTGAAATGTCTACAGGTTATTTGTTTATAGTATACATAAAAAATGTAGTATGATAGTGGAATTGTCTAGAAAATTAAGTGGATATGGGAATGATAAGAACTATGGTTTCTACAATATCAATTAATTCTTTTAATTTACAATACTAGTTCTTAATTTACAATGTGTGTAGAATAATACATATTTCAAATAAAATAAAATATATTTCAAAGACAATATAATATTTATATGTTTGGAGCTGTTCTTTTTAAAAACTTGCAAAATAGTTTTGCTTCGCATCTCTACATGCAAGGCTTATAGCAAATTGGGCTTGATGTGTACACTTCTGTGTTAGGGAGATTTGGCCTATCATACGGTGATTGGCAATATTTAAGATTGTGTCCGATGGCAACAAGCCTTTTGTTAAGCGCCCATAAGCGAGTAAATGTTTGTCATACAAGCCTTCGACATTCAGCAATCTTCCATGGCCTTTGCCTTCCATTTCGTCCCTCGATGATAAGAGACAATAATTCCATTGCTTTGGTCTTTCCATGTTCCTCAAACGGTGATATGATTGCTATTATTCCATACAAGTATTGGGCCTTACTATTGCCCTTTTCGGCTGCTCTTTTGAGGAGTTTGAGCCCTTCGATTTCATCTGTAGTTATAAAATAGTGAGCAATGCCTTCTTCTGTCAAGGCATCTGTATTTTCAACTTCCATGCACCGTTGGTGGATATAACACTCTTTTGGGCGAAATGGTCTGAAACATAAATCATTTATGTTCAACCTTTGGTACACCAACTTATCACCTGCAGCCTTGTGAAAGTCCTTGCAAGATTGTGCATCGTTGCTAAGGTCATTGATGAATGAAGCACCAACCTTTGAGAGTATCTCAGTAAGCATATCATGTGGTAATGATTGAATTATTTTTTGCAGGGTATGCTTGGAGATTTTCTTGCTCGGTTTCAAGTGGTCCATTTTTTAAACAAGTGTGTAAGATGAAAAGGTGTTGAAAACTTGTGGTTATGGTTGCACATTTTATAGGTGATGAACAGGTGTTTGGTCGGTTATATTGTGTATGATGAAGAGACGTGTTGTTTCATTTTGCGAACATATGCGCTTTTTCTGTCCTTGGACGTCTTTTCGTATAATTAAGGATTAGATATTTAATTGATTATGTTTTTATCGGGTAATAATTTATGTAATGATCCAAGATTATACAGTTATGTTTTTAAAACGACTAACAATTTATGCACTCAACCAATCGTATAATTAAGAATTAGATAGTTAATACGGCTAACAATTTATGCACTCAACCAAGTTACATATTATGAGTGTTTAAACACTTTAATTACTGTTAGTACATACTTTGTTAATCTATAGAAGATACTTTTGTAAATTCATACTGTATATAAAGCAACTGTTTCAGACACTAACAATAACAAACAATACGATAGAACAAATTGAGAAACAAAATCAGCATATCACAAGCAATGCTGTGATATGAGAAGCAAACTGAGAAACTACTTTGTCCTATAAAAGGACATATCACAAGCTATGAAACTACTTCTTAGACATATAAGAAGACAACTATTTTGTGCATGCTAGCAATCTAACCTGTAAGCAACTATCACATGTTAACAACTACTTTGTAGATGTTATCTATAAGTCAAGCTAAGCAACTTTTGCATTTTGTAGTCTATTTGCATTTGTCAAAACAGTATCTTTCACCTGGTTGTGCGGATGCAACATTAAAGTAGCTGCAATTTGCATTCTATACTTATTCATAATTTCTTTCTGTAAAGTCAAAAACAATAAGTGTATAAGTAGTAATTTGATAGTGCATGAAGAAGACATTATAGATGTTATAGTTTTTACTGGTCCCAGGTCAGAAACAAACGGTTGGCCATGATATAATTCCATATGTTTCATTGCAAAAATGGCACAATCTTTTGCATTTCTCATGTACTACTTGTAGGTCTTTTTCCACAGCAAAGAGACAAATGTGGGTTGGTATCTTCCAATTTCAGATGCAAGGGGATGTTCCCAGGAGTCAAGCCATTTGCTGATGATTTGTCTCTGTTAAAAGTAAACAGTGTTACGTTTTCACAAGATACTTCGAATTGAAATAATAGACACTTTTAATTGAAATAATAGACACTTTCAATTGAAATAATAAACACTTTGGATAAGACACTTTGAATTGAAAAAAATACACTTTGAATTAAAATAATAGACACTTTGTATTGAAATAATGGACACTTTGTATTCAAATAATTGATACTTTGAATTGAAATAATAGACACTTTGAATGATTACCAGAAGAAAGGGAAACTGTTCATATTTTCCCATCTCCTTATCCCTGTTGGCCATGACCTCTATCTTCTTGCTTTCAGTGTTAATGTAGAACACGCTGAAGTGGACATCTTTAGGATATATGAAGAACAACTGTTTCATAAAAACTTATTTCAGAGGCTGGCACACCATAAATAATTGTGTAGTAGATGTGCAACCATGCAACAAATTTTTCATAATAAGTGTGCACTTACAAGTTTGCAACCATGCAACATTTCTTTCGTGATGTGGTTGTATTGGAGCCATAAGTTGAGCATTTGGAATATGTTGTTCTCCTTATTAGCATTCTTCTTGATAACTTCAGGATCAAACTTATTGTTGACAATTATGTGGAAAATGGAGGCCTGTAACAAGGATTATTAAATAGATGTTAGACTTAAACAGAGTGAGTTTTAAGATGTTACAGACAGGGTTTTACTTACAGATGCATGGCTGGGGAGGAAGCAACATTCTGGAAACTCTTTGTTCAACTCTTTTTGATTCAAAGTATAAGCATAGGCGGTTATTATAGAGTCAAAAACCAATTTTTCAGGTCTTAAACTCTGGAATTCATTCCTAAAATTAAAGACATCTGGTGTGAATCTTGCCAGCAGCTCACTGCAATTGAAAGATAAGCAGTAGACAGTTCTCAGTAAATATGCAGTAATTGAAATAAATGATCATTGGCTAATAAATTTTTTTTGTTGCGACACTTACTTGAGTGATTGTTTCGTGCTCCATGCATAGTCTACAACAGTATACTCTGTGCTTGTGAGGTATAAAGGAAATGTTTTCTTGAACCATTGGAGATATGGGGATTTCAAGAAACTGATTTCTTCTTTGCTCTAGCTGGCTTATCAGCTTTCTCCTGACTTTCTCCTGACAGTTGTATGGAATTTAGATAAAGTGGTATGAGATTCAGGTTCACATGGTATGAGAATCAAGTTAAATGGTATGAGATTCATTTTCTTATGGTATAGGATTCAGGTTAAGTGGTATAAGATTCAAGTTATATGGTATAAGATTCAGGTTATTTTGGTATGAGATTCAAGTTGTTGTAGTATCAGGTTAAGTGGTATGAGATTTAGGTTAAATGATATAAGATTCAGGTTGTTGTGGTATCGGAAGTGGCATAAGATTCATGTTAAATAATATAAGATTCAGATTCTTGTGGTATGACATTCAACTTAAGTGGTATGAGATTAAAGTTTACTTGGTATGAGATTTAGGTTCATTTGATATAAAATTTAGGTTTATATGGTATATATGTGGTATGAGATTAAGGTTTTTTAGTATGACATTCAAGTTGTTGTGGTACAAGAATCAGGTTGTTGTGGTATGAGATTCAGATTCTTTTGATATTAGATTCAGGTTAAATAATATGACCTGTTGAACATGTTGAAGTTTATAGTTTAAGATTTAGGAATAGAGATTAGGGCTAATGATAGGGATAAGGATTGGGGTACAGGTTAAGGTTAGGGTTAAGGATTAGGGTTAAACTTTGGATTATGGATTAGGTTTAGGGTTTAGGGTTGGGAATTAAGGTTTTGGGTTAGGGTTAGGGTTAAAGATTAGGGTTAGGATTAGGATTATGATTAGGGATTAGGGTTTAAGATTAAGGTCTAGGGATCAGTTTGGAATTAGGATTATGGTTAGGGTTTAGAATTAGGTTTATGGTTAGGGTTTAGAATTAGGGTTAAGGATTATGGTTAGTTTTTAGGGTTAAAGATTATGGATTAGGCTTAGCCCTTAGAGTTAGGAGTTAGGGTTTAGGGTTTAGAATTAGGGTTAGGATTAAGGTTAGAGATTAGGGTTAGGATTACATTTAAGATTAAGGTTTAGCGTTAGGGATTAGAAATTAGGATTTTGGCTAGAGATTAGGATTAAGATTGATATTAGAGTTAAGGATTAAGGATTAGGATTAGGGCTTAAGAATTAGATTATGGTTTAGGATTAGTGATTAGGGATTAAAGATTAGATTAGGGTTAAGGGTTCGCATTAAGGTCTAGGGATAGGGGTTAGGGATTAGGTTTATTGTTAAGGTTTAGAGTTAGGGTTAAGGATTATAGTTAGGGTTTTAGGGTTAAAGATTAGAAGTTGGGATTAAGGATTAGACTTAGGGTTTATGGATAAGGGTTAGGGTTAAGGTTTAGTGTTAGAGATTAGGGTTGATGTTTAAGGTTGGAGATTAGGGTTTGGGTTATTATAAGATTTTTTAAGATGTTTTTAAAATCGGAGGAAGATAAGTATAATTTTTTAAAAATTTGTTAAAAAATTAATTGGATTTGAGTGAAATAAACTTGTGTTGGGTCTTTACCAAGTCCACCAAAATCAATTTACATAAAGATTTATTAAGTATTTTAGCATCTTAATTCAATTAATTTTTTGCTTCTTAAAAAGATTAAGTTAATTAAATTATTTGAATAATTGGATAAGTAGCCTAAGATTATAATCCTTTATATTATTAACTTTACTAAATTAATTTATGGGTAAAACAACAAATACAAAACTTAAATAAAATACACGTTAGGGATTAGAGATTGGAGTTAGAGTTAGAGATTAAGATTAAGATTAGGATTAAGGATTAGGTATTAATATTAGTATTAGGGTTTAGGAATTAGATTATGGTCATTATTATGCTTTTTTTTAATTGGTTTCAAAAGTAGAAGAGAGACATGAGTAATTTTTAAACAAACTAGGTGGATAAGGAATTTTCAATCAATATTAGAGGGATTAAATAATTTTTTTTTGGTTTGCCACTAATCAATTTTTCTTGTTTAATTGGACCTCCTGTATGGTTTACGAGAGCAAGGAAATTTGAACAAAATAAATCTATTCTGGGACCTTACCAAGTCCACCAAGAACAATAACATATTAAAAAAGAAAATTAACCTAAATTAAATTACACAAAAAATCAACCTGACCTGAACCTAACCAAAACCCAATCATGCTAACCTGATTAAACCCGATTCTGAATGATCTGACTAGATTGAATTTTAATTTTTATTATAAGTTTTTTAATAGGTTTCTAGAATATGAGGAAGATAAGTTTAGTTTTTTACAAATTACTAAAAAACTAGATATTTGCTTGCATTTTTGTAGCAATGTGTTTTTTTAGCTGTCACCAATCAATTTTCCTAGATTGATTTAATGCCTTACATGGTCTATGAGATGCGGATAGATTCGAATGAAATAATTCTATCTCGGGACTCTACAAAGTCCTCCAAAAACAATTTACTAGAAATTTATGAAGTATTTGAATGCCTTAATTCAATTAGTTTTTGAATTTGTAAAAAGATTATTTTTAAGTAAATTAAATTATTTAAACACTGGGATAACTAGCCTAAAACTTGATACACTTCATGACTTAATCCATTGATTGTAAACTTTTTATGGTGTTATTAGTTTTTTATGAATTTTTATTTTTTTAAATATTGTAGTAACAGTTTAGGAGTTGCCACTAATCAGGTTCAGCTAAGTTGATTGGATACTTGTTATTGTCTACGAGAGATTATAAAATTATGAGTCGATTATGCTAAAATAACCTTATTATAATACCTCAAAATTGATACCGTGGGGTTTTAATTTTTCTTCCCTGCCCCCCCTAATTTTTGTTTCTTTTAATACCTAATCTTTAATAAAAATAATTTTATGAATTTTATTTAATTTTTATTTATTTTTAAAATTTTCTCTTTATTTTAAATCACAAATCTTTCTAGACCAACCAGATATGAAATTATAGATATCATTGAAATATTAGGATTTTATAAAATCTACCAAGAATGGATCCTTGAAGATTTATCAAGTATTATACAATTACCTCCTTAATTTAGTCTCTTTCTAATTTATAGAAGATGAGGTATATCAAATTATTTAAACAATTAACTAACTAGCCTAACAAATAATTTTTATGTATTATTATTTTTAATATGCATTATAAGATCTAAATAAAAATTAAAATATTCTAAATAATAATAATAATAATAATAATAATAATAATAATAATAATAATAATAATAATAAAGTCCAACAAATAAATATCATATATTATACTTCCTGTGCGAATTTAATAGCTAAATTTGATGCATGACTAAACAAAAAAATACTCATAAAGAATAAATAGAAAAAGTAACAAAAACCATGCTATTAGTGACCGATCTGCAAAAGAGAATAAGACATTTATGATGTAGATGAATAAGACAGAAAGGTTGGGGACTAAACTGGAGTTTTGCCACAAAGAGGAGAAAATCTATATTGATCAACAGGTCATGAAATAGATTTATAGGTCGGTTTATGGGTCGCGAAGCAGGTCTTCTTTGATTTCTCTCTAAATCGGCGACGGTGAGGTGAACGGCAGTCTGCGCTATGCCAGTGACAAAAGAAACGACCTCTGGATATAAGAATAGGGGGTGTAGTGCAATTGAGGTGGTGGACCAAAGAAGAAGACGCAGTTAGAGTGCGATTCTTCTCCTCCCTTTCGGATAGCATTATCGGTAGGTGGTGACACTTGGAAGCGATGGTGTGGGGTGAGTGCAAGGTGACCTGGGTCATGGAGGATATGGAGACGACGGCAGTGCGGGGTCAGCGTGCTTACGTGATTTTGCAGGTTGCCACCTATAACCTGCAAAAGCAGGTTGCTTTAAAACTTGTTCTTACTTGATTTGAATGGAAGGGTCTAGGAAAAACAAAATAAATATTTGAGACTAAAACGACAAAAATATAAAAGTATAGTTGCAAAAAATATTTTGAAGCCAAATCCATTCTTTTGATCGGATGATAGAAAATGGAGCGGCACCGTTACCCACAATGTATTTTAGAATTGTCCCCGTGTTCTTCATATTTTGCACCAAAAATTGATAAATGGGTGAAAAATTTATCCTCATGGGCAGTGAAATTGTATATATAAACTTCTCGAGAATTTTTATTTTTTCTCAAAGGGTTTTTGTGGGATCCATAATATAACAATTTTTACACATCAACTGGTGAACCAAATTTTCAAATACGAAAAAAGTATTAAAATTCACCAGCCTAGATAAAAAAGATCGAATGTTTCTTGCTTTCATCTTTAGATTACAATAAAAAAAGGACAAAATGCATACTTTTGAAAAGAATGAGAATACAAAAAGTACTAATTTTGACTTGTATAAAAAAAAGAGTCGCCTCGTCTCATTGGTGAAAATTAAGAAATATAAAAAAGTTTGTGTTATTCTAACGGTTGTTCTTTTGCGTTTTGCGTGAGAACCTAAAAAATATGTAAAATGAATAGTGAAATAAGAACTTAAAAAGCAATATGAAAAATTAATTTACTAAATAATAAAATATTATAAATATTTGAATAATCCGAAATAGTACATAATGAGGAATTTGTTAGACATTCGTATTTGTAATTTGTGGCATTTTCAGATTTTCACCTAAATACATGGACAAAAAGGCGCGGTTAGCAACAAGTTGACATAATTACAAATTTGCACCAAAACTTGCATTATGTGGTTACCAATTTTCGTTGGAAAAGAATATGAGAAGTGAAAAAGCTAGTAAGGATAAGATAAAGGATGAAAGGTACCGACGAAAGTGACTCGCCCTCATTGTTCACTGAGGGACAGCCCAAACTGAATGATTTTCTCCGACGCCCTTGGCCGCTTCCTCCTCCCAAATCTTTGGTAGAATCTGAGATACAGTCATTTTTTACTTTTTCAAATTTTTTTTGATACATTGCTTAGCAAAGTTCATGATTGATTTTAATTAATCGTTAAACGATCTAGATTTGGTCATTAAAAATTCTCAACATTCTCTTTTCTCTTCATTCCTTAATCGAATTGTATCTGAATCTAGCTAGACCCTAAAAATCTAGCTGCTAACTTTTACCGTTGGTAACAATCAACAAAGGTAGTCCGCCAGTAAAAATCTAATGGCTAAAAATTTAGAGACAATTTATTTTAACTTAAGTCAATTAATTTATTTTTATTTTTATTTCTCTTTTACCTAAAATTAATTTCATTTGAAAGTAATATTATGTAGATGTAATAATTCATTCGAAAGTAAATTTTTATAATATTATTAAATTTTTATAAAATATTTTTTAATATCTTAAACTAGAAAAATTCATAAAAAATTAATAAGATTACAAAAATTATATTTTCAATTGATTATTACAACTACATAGTATTGAATTTTAATTAAATTAGTTTTGAGTAAAAATGACATAAAATAAAAATAAGTATTAAAATTTTTAGATCATAATTTAACATAGAAGAATTAAAAGTATTAGTTACCAATTCGTTTAATAGTAAAAGAATTAAAATTGTTTATTTTAATTTAACTTAAAGTATTTGCTTGATGACAAATTTTTAGATTATAATTTAAACTATCCGATAAATATCTGACAATAAATTTAATTTGTATAATATTTTTTTTACAAATAAAGAAAATTTTAAATCACATTTTTTTGTCTTTGTAAATTGAACTTGTTTCATTCTGAAATAAAAAATCTACTAATTTAAATTATCTATTTATTGTCAAAAAATATTAAACTGTTTAAATTTATTGAAAGACAGTTTCCGAATATTTAAATTAAAATTTCAAAATTTTTTATTAGATAATTATTCTGAGTTAATGAATTTCATCTGGTGAGGGACCAAAATGAAACAATTTTAACTGGTTTAGGACCAAAACAAAACATTTAATAGGTTAGGGGCTAAAATAAAATAATGACTAAAGATTAGGGATCAGTTATGCAATTTACTCTTACATATAAGTTTAATCATGTTTTACCGTCTGAAGTTACATAATACTTAACAAGAAACCTAAGGCTTCAAAAGTTATAATCAATTTTTAATTCTATTGAGCCTATCAAGCTCTTGAGCGAACAACAAGCTTAAGACTAGCTAAGCATAGGCCCGTATATTTAGGACTCATTGAACTTGAGCTCAAGGTCAATCTAAGTCTAAGATGAGCCGGCTGGGCTCAAGTCTAAGGGGGCTCGAACTCAACAACTTAATTTCAGCTTATATTATAAAATGAAATGCCTACTTTAAAGGGAAATTATATTTTTAGTTCTAAAACTTGTTATATTTTTTTAATTAAGTCATAAAAATTCTTTCATTTTCTATAATAGTCCTAAAACTTTGCTAAAGTTTTAATAGTTAGTAATAAAATTACTGCCTCATCAACAGAGACATATAGATAGAGTTTATACCTAGGAGTGCTAATAAGTAAGAAATTTACTAAAATTAGTTATCCCATAAAAAAAAAAGATTTAAAGGGAAGAAAAACTGACAATATAGATAGTCCATTAACTATAAAAAATTTTACATGATTTAAATTTACTATAAAATAGTCAACAAACAATTTCAATTAAAATTTTAATAAAGTTGCATTAGACTATTACATGATTTATCTTTTTCTCTCAGTCAACCACATGATGAAAATTTTCAGGATTAACTATTCATATTGTTGAAAACTTTTCATTTGAAAAGGTAGAAGATTTTAGGACTGGAATGAAACATAGCCAAAGTTTTAGGACTAAAAGTTTCCATTCCCCTACTTTAAAAAATATACATATTTTTTAAATTAAATATCTAAAAGGTTCGAACTTAATTAGAATAAGTGGAATAAGAGTAAACATAGAAATCCGAACCCAATTCCTGGTGCTTGAGACGGCGGCTAGCCATGGACGCTCCACTGCTGAAGGCGGCTCGAACAGGGAACCTGGCATTAATTAAAGTCATGGAGGAGGTGAAGGGCACCGAGATATTCCACCAGACAACCCACAATCAAAACACAGCCCTGCACATGGCTGCCAGGTTCGGCCATCTGGAAATCGTCGACTACATCATCGGGCGCGACTACTCCCGCGTCCTCTGCGGCAACATCAGCGGCGAAACCCCCGTCCACATCGCGGCCAGGGCGGGACACGAGGCCGTCGTTAAAGTTCTCATGAAACATGTGAACCAGTTCTCCAAAGTTTATGTTGCGAGGGTCAAAGACAAGAATGGCAACACTCCTTTGCACGGTGGCGTACGACACAACAGGCTTCGGGTGGTGAAGATGCTGACGGCGGAAGACAGAGACTCGCTGCTTTTGGTTAACGATGCCGGAGAATCTCCGCTGTCGATTGCCATTGACCAGAGGCTGTCGGCTATGTCCCAGTACATCTTGGAACGTAATCCGGCCGCCATTAATTACAGGGGACCCAACGGACAAACTCCTCTGCATTTCGCCGTCCTCGGTCAAGATTTAGGTCAAATTTCCCATTATTGTGATGGAGCCTCTTCCTTTTTCCGTCTTAGCTAATGTTTTGCTATGGGTGTACTCATGATCGAGTTCTTGTTGTTTCAGATGTGATGGTTTCGATGTTGGAAGCCAAACGAGATCTCATTAGGTCCCTAGATGAGAACAAGAGGAACCCTCTCCACTACGCCGCCACCTATGACCGCCTGAACATGGTGGATATGCTTCTACAAGCGGACGCCTCGGTCACTTCCACACTTCTACAAGCGGATGCCTCGGTCACTTCCACGGCCTACCAACGTGACCACAACGGCCAGGCACCCGTGCACCTAGCGGCGAAACAAGGACACCTGACGGTTCTCAAGGCTCTGCTCCGCCAGTTTCCTGATTCCGTCGAGCTCATCGACAACAAGCAACGGAACATTCTTCACATTGCAGCAGAATATGGAAACATGGGTACGGTTTCGCACATATTGAAGTTGCCTGAGATAGACGATTTGGTGAACTCCCCAGACTCCGACGGCAACACTCCTCTGCATCTGGCCGCGAAGAATTTCCACAACGACGTCGTGTATGCTCTGTCCAGAGAAAGATCAGTCGAGATCCGAGCGACTAACAAGATGAATCAAACTGCTCTAGCGATTGCTCAGTCATCGGCAGATCGAGGAATGGAATTGCAGCAGCACTTGACCGTTAAAGCTTTGAAAAGGGCTAACGAAGATCGAGCCATAAATCCAGAGGAAATTCTCCAGGAAGAGACAGAATCTGAGAAAACAGAGGTCGAGAGAGGTAAAAAAACAAGAGCAATGGCGCAGACCCTCTCCGTCATAGCAACGCTCATCGCCACTTTCACATTCGCAGCGGCCTTCACTATTCCGGGTGGATTTGTAGCTAAATCGGACAACAACAACAACAACACCACAGAGGCGGCAAGCGGCAAACAAGCACACGAGGGCATGGCCGTTCTGGTACGGAATTCGGCTTTCAAGGCTTTTGTCATCAGCGACGCTACCGCCATGACGACATCAATCTGCGCCGCTGTGCTGATCATGTGGTCTTCAGCTCATCGGGACTGCGAGTCCCTGATGGACAACTTGCCTTACGCCATGCTCCTGACGTGGGTGGCGCTTGTAGCCATGACTGTGGCATTCGTGACGGGTCTGGTTGCCGTTGTCTCCGACATTCTGTGGCTGGCGATTGCGGTCTGCGTAATTGCCTGCTTTCTGCCGGCAATATTCTTCTTTGTGGCTCCTTTGGCTCACCTGCATAATCGCCGCTACAGTGCCATTGAGAACAACCCGTTTGTTTTTGTTAAGCGATTGATGAGTTTGGAATTAGCTGCAACATTCCGCAGTCTTCGACGCCTTCGGCAGTGGTGCAGGAAGGACAAAAGCGCAAGTGAAATTGTACTATATGCCTAATGCTTCCTTAGTAGAGTTGCAAACAAAAAACCTTGTACTATATTCCTCGTCTCTTTTCTATGTCGCATTAAAATAATGGGACAAGATCTAATATATATTATATGTTGAATTTGGCATGCATTCTTGCTTTAGTGCTGAGTCGCAGCCACAGCATGTGTGATTAAGCCAAGAGTGGGAAGATTCTTGTTTCTCATAAGGAAGCCTCTACTTAGGGTGGAATGTTAAGGGCCTGACGATTTGACATTGGAATTTGTTTAAGGAGCTAGCAACTCTAAGAAAGTAAGGGAAAGGGCAGAGACACGGAATTGAAGGGGTGGAAACACAATATTAATTAGGGTAAAGTACCCAAACACTGATTGAAGTTATGTGTCTTGACCAATTTGCTCATCATTCTTTTAAGTGGTGCCAATTTCCTCATGAAAGTTTTAGTTTGGGCCCAATTACTCACTAAAGTTTGAATTGCGAACCAAATACATCATTGATGTAATTGATGGTTGGAACTTTTTGTTAGATACTAAAATATTCCATTTAGAGCTGATTATGTGGCAAAAAATCGATTCAAGTGGCATGCCAACTAGGCAAAACGTGGTATTTGGGGAATTATGTGGCAATTATGGAAATGTGTGGCATTTGGCAAAAATCAATCCTACAGCTCTACCGCCTCCACTGTTGAGCTCCTCCTTCATGCCCAAGTCCAGCTCCTCGATAACGCCCCTTCACCATCGGCCAACCATCCCCGCCCAGCTTCTTTCTCTTCATCTCATCCCTACCCTCCACAACATCCTCTGAAAATTAGTAGCTTGGTTTAGGACTTCCATAAAACACATGGTGTGCCTACAACTCAAAGCCCGACAGTGAATAACGGCTATCTTGTACTCGTCCAGCACTACCAACAAAGTGAAGGGCATGATGCTGGCTCACAGGAATCTGATCATAATCACATTAGGCTACCACGCGGTGGCGTGTGAGAGAGAGTTGCTGGTAATGCTAAAGGCTGTGGCGGTGGGCGAAGCAATAGTGGTCATGGAGCAATTTGAATTGGGGAAAATGCTACATGGTGACAGTGTCATTGATGGTGGTGGCGATAGCTACTGGAAGGCTTTGATTTGAGTTTGCTAGAGTGGGTTGGTTGCAATGGGCTTCGCTTAAAAAGGACGCCATTGCTGCATTTAAGAGCAAGTTCCCTTCCGCCATGCTCGCACAGGTTTGGTAATGATTGATAAGGTGGATAAGGTAGTACGGTTAGAGTCTTTAAGAGTTGATGGGCCAATTTGTATGATTCAAGAAAGTTAAGAGTTAAGTTGATAATTACATCACCATGTCTTCATTCCATTTATACGTCAGCACTACTAATGGCTCAATGATGATTTTGGTCCAGAACCAAAACTTTAGTGAGACATTTGACACCACTTGAAAGAATGATGAGTAAATCGATCCCAACGCATAACTATAATGAGTTTTTTTTTGTACTTTTCCCTATTAATTATGATCAAGAAGAAGGATTAAAAGAAAAGGCTAGTCAGGATTGGGAAATAAGAGGTGGGAGGCATTTTATTCTGCTGTCAAGTTTGGAAAAGAGCATCTCATTTATGGAACAAAGCAAATCAGAAACAAAGGTCTTCAATATTATAAGTAATAAATTTTCTCGCTTGCTGACCCGTGAAAAAATTGTTCAAGATCAGATCAACCTGTTTCTGGTTAGCATTCAACAGCTAGAACTATGCTCTATTTATGGATTTTTGTCACTTGACAAAAAGGCTGTTCATAAATTAGGAACATAAAAGAATAATAAGAAGCAGAAGAGCTTATTGAAAATTTAATTAAAAAAGAAAACTAATTAAAACAGAGTTCAAATAGGAAAACTAAACTACACCATCAAGCTTTCAAGTTCTTTAGTAAATCCTAACATAATTAATAAAAATTTTCGCTAATAATTTATGTCATCCAATACGCACATGGATTATAGAATCACTCTTCACTGAAGTTAATCTCCTAAATGTCTTACAACTTCAATGGTGTTATAACCTATACCATCAGTGAAAAAGTTATGCTTAGCCATGCCTTGACCTGGTGACCTAGTCCATTTGTTAGCCTCATTGGACCCACATATGGCCTCAGTCATTTGTTAATTGTTAGCCCCCGTCCCTCATAGAGTTAGTTAACCAAGCTTAGCATTAATCAAGCTTAGCATCTAATTTACCATGGTTTGGTAAATATCACTTCCAATCTAGTAATACATTTCTAGAATTGAACTTCGTGTAACCTTAGAAGAAAATTTTCTAACCTTCAATGGCCAAGTGATAAGCTCGTTCAAAAAATGTGTGTATTACTCAAACAATCTTTCTTCTAGATTCAATACTATTGCTAAGAAATCTTTTCCCTTGTTGGAGGCTAACTTGAGTTAAGTTGCTTGTCACGCTTTAATGATGTAGAGAACATGAAAATCTTCTTTAGGGATCTGCGGTAACAAACGCTTTGCCTCTTTGTGGCTTTAGAAGCCAAAAGAGCTTAATACATCTTGTAAAAAGCAATAGTGAATTCTAATGCATTTGAGGTGAACCAAATTGACCCATCATATATAGATGACCAGTTCTAGAAAAAAAAAAAAGACACTAATGGTTTACCTCAAGTAAGTTATGACACTGCAGGTGAAGCCCACTTTCTCATACTGATTTCAAATGAAAAGAGAACCGCTCAAATCCTTAGCATTCACACACGCATTCTAAAGGAAGTCAAAACACCGCCTTGAAGGTGTGACACCAAATTCATCCTTCATAGCCAGCAGTAAGTCCAAGCATATTTATAAGCCTTGTGGCTCCATTTCACCGACCATGAAGAAAACCTATCTTGTTCATATATTAGAAAAAAAGAAATTTTGGAGGGTTTTTTGACCAAGGATGAAATATTGTTGGGTGACAATTGAACTCTTGATTTAAAATTAGGCATGTTCAGAAACCTACCGGTAAAAAATTACTCAGAGGTTTCTTACAGTAACAAACAAAAATTTGAGGCATTTTTTTTGACCAAAATGGGATTAGTGATGATTTTTCAATTGAAATAGATATATCGTGTGAGAAGAGACCAACTATCAACTAGACAAATTAACCTCATCAAACATTACTTCTATTACCAATTCATTTTCTCAAAATCTATACTTTAGTTGCTTTAACAAATCAATGGCATACATAGGTCAACAAGAAACCAAAACTGTTATCAAATGCCAATCAACAAATAGTGGTAAGTAAAAAAGTTTGTAAAAGTAGGTAGGGGAGCATTAGATATCAAGCTGCCTAGAAACTCTATTCTGGGTTTTCGAAAAGCAAAAGCAACATCAGGTAACATTAAATGCTTATTCCTAATACAAAATGAAATAATTCTACGGCAACCATTGTCCCAATACTTTAGGTCTTCCAATTCTTTCAATAGTTGAAGCAACAGAGCAAAGTCACCCTTAGGTTCGCAATGTTCCTAAAAATAGAAGTGTAAAAGGACCATTAGAAAAAATGGAACAATTTCTTTAGCAAGAAATATATATAAATGACAGTAATGCAATACATGTAGAGATGAGTATGCTTTTGATTTCATTTAGGCTCTTAATAACCAGTACATCTTTCTCCATTAGCACCTATATATAAAAAAAAAAGAAAGAAATAAAGAAAGAAATGAAGGAACGAACGAACGAGCATCCATGAGATTTGTTTAGTGGAGGAGTAGTTGGGGCATCAACTTCTTGTCCAAACAGTTAATTGGTTTCAGGATACACTCATTAACATTATATCAAGCAGAAGTTGTTGCCCCTACTTGTCTACAATGAGCCCCGTTTTGATGGGCCAAATTACAAGCTTGTTTTCAATCACCGCCTTTCACCCGCCACGTTAAATGGCTTTTCAAATAATGTCATACAATATTTTCAGCAAAAGGGGCAAATAAACCACTGATCTTTTCATTTCAATATATATCATCCATCTTTTTTTTACAATTAAATCGTCCACTAACGTTCGCAATAGGGTAAAATTTAATAACTATTGTTTTGAAAATTGGGTAAACTAGCTACTTGCGCAACTTATGGAGAGAATATTCCATTTTCTATATAATATTCCATTTTGTTAATGTCACATAATTACTATCCTTTTGGATAAATTACAACATGTATTCCTAAACTATTTAATTCATGCACATAGGCTCCTAAACTGGAAATTATGCTTGAAAAACCATCTTCTCAAGAAATCCCAAACCCAGAAAATAGATTAATCGGTTAGCAAAGTCAATTTTCAAAACCCTTTTTAATGGCTACTCCATCAAGTTCTCCCCTTTCTACAAGTCTTGTCTCGCCGTTGCCATTGCCTAAAGCTTCAACATCCTCAGTAATAGCTGCCTCCACATATTGGACCTCTCTCCCACTTATCCCTTTATAACCGAAGTAATCGCCTATGACATCGCCAACGGCATCTACTACCTCACCTGGTCCGAGTCTCACGATTCCTTCATCGTTGCACCTATCACTAATAGCTTTCTTAAGCTCTATGACACCATTCTCCTACCTCAATCCACCCATTCGATCACTCCAGGAGCATGCCTGTGAGGTCCATTCGGTTGATTACAACCCTACTCGCCATGATTTGTTCTTCTCCAGTTCCTAGGACGACTCGGTTAAGCTTTGGACAAAAGTTTGGGAATAATGTTAAGAGTTTTCCTTTTTTTTTCTTGTACACAATCTAACCACGTATGTCACCACATCATCAAGAATTGTCACATCATCATATAGCTAAACATATGTTATGACAATGGCTAATATCAGGTCGATCGTGAAAGTTAATGGGTGATTTAACTTTAAAAAAAGAACGGTAGGTGATATATGCAAAGACGAATAGATCAGTGGTATATTTGCCCCTTTTGCCCAATATTTTTGAGGGTTATGTTAGTGCCACACTACAATTGCTACTTTATTTTGTTGCTCATGCCTACTTGGCCTTAAGACATTTTCACGCCCCCATATGGCACCTAAACATTTTTTGTGTGCATCTTGCTCCTTGTAACACCCCCATGTCCCATATGGTTGAATTGTAGGAAGTCTTATGTGGATATATAGGCTCAAATTCCAGAACATAAGCACCTAACGCTTATCCTTTTCTAAAAGATAGCCCATGTAGTGTAGACAGGTGTTCCGTTGATCGGTTCTGGACTTGGGTCGTTACAGATGGTATCAGAGCCAGGTTTGGTTCAAAGTATGTGGTTGTGTCTGCTGGTATGGGACGGGGGAACTTCTTTATATTGAGAGTCCATTCCTAAGTACCTAACGCTTATCCTTTTCTAAAGAATAGCCCACGTGGTGTGGGCAGGTGTTCCGTTGATCGGTTCTAGAGTTGGGTCATTTCAGATCATATCAGAGCCGACCCGGGACCACGATGATGTGGCATAAAGGGTATACACATGCATCGTCTACCAGGACTGATCCTGAATTCGAGAGGCTACTTAGTCAGGGCTAAGTAGTCTGATTAGAGAGGTTACTTGGTCTGGGGAACCAAGTAATCTGATTGACCTCAACGGGGACGTTGGGTACATAAGGGGGGGAGTTTGTAACACCCCCATGTCCCACATGGATGAATTGTGGGAAACCTTATGTGGATATATAGGCTCTAATTCCAAAACATAAACACCTAGCGCTTATCCCTTTCCAAAGGATAGCCCATGTGGTGTGGGCAGGTGTTCCGTTGACCGGTTCTGGACTTGGGTCATTATAGATGGTATCAGAGCCAAGCTTGGTTCAAAGTTTGTGGTTGAGTTCGCTGGTATGGGACGGTGGAACTTCCTTATACTAAAAATTCATTCCTAAGTACCTAGCGCTTATCCTTTTCCAAAAGATAGCCCATGTAATGTGGACAGGTGTTTCGTTGACCAGTTCTGGATTTGGATCGTTATAGATGGTATTAAAGTTGACCCAGGACCACAATGGTGTGACATAGTGGGTATGAACATGCATCATCTACCGGGACTAATTCTGGATTTAAGAGGCTACTTGGCCAGAGGCTAAGTAGTCCGATTAGAGAGGTTATTTGGTCCGGGGAACCAAGTAATCCGATTGACCCCAACGGGGACGTTGGGGACGTTGGGTACATAAGGGGAGGAGTTTGAAATACCCCCATGTCCCACATGGGTGAATTGTAGAAAGCCTTATGTGGATATATAGGCTCTAATTCCAGAATATAAGCACCTAGCGCTTATCCTTTTCATAAAGGATAGCCTATGTGGTGTAGGCAGGTGTTCCATTAACCGATTCTGGAATTGGGTCCTTACACTCCTCATGTGATTATTCGGCACTTTTAACTTACACTTTAGTGTAACACAGACACACACACACACATATACATATAATTTCCATTTACTTTTTGCCATGTTGAAATTTCAAATAGACTTTTTTACTTTTTTTAATAACTAAAATCGTTACTCAAGAGGTAAGGGGAAATGCTAACTTGTTCAGGACCTAAAAGGCTACAAATTAGTGTAAATAACATTATGTGAGGAAAGCGGCTGAGGTGAAAGTTGAAACCCTGACAACATCTTCCCCTTATGTGTCTTTGTCATTCCGCCAAACATCTGAACGCTCAAATAGACATTATATATACTAATTACCTAAGGGAGGCACTCTGCCTATGAGCAATGTCATCCTTCTACATCATTTTTTTTGTGTGTGTGGGCTACTTTTTTCCTAGAAATTAATTTTTCAATTTTTTTATAATTGTTTTTTTTTCTTTTTTTTGGACTGTTTTTCATTTCTTGAAATCACCTTTTTTATTTTTATTTTTTTTGTTTTTGCTAAAAAATAATAAATTACATAATGGGTTCCTATTTGTTTGTGGTGATGTCTTCTAATGGTCAAACTTTGAGAGTATGCATTTTTACCATTTCATGCTAAACTTTTAATTTGTGTATTTCTAGGCCTACCGACTTTCATAAGTAACACTTAAGACTCTGATTTCTCCTAAAATCCCAAATTCACTAAATTGGTCTTATGCCGCATATTTTTTACGTATCAAAATTATTACAAACATCTTTAAATCATTTAAATTTTTTTAGCCCTTTTGGATTTCTCATAACTTCTTTTTTTAATTCATGATTTTTATTGTATTTTTTTCTATAAATATAATTAACATGAAAAAATTGTATCTATGTTGGTCGTCCCATAATAAAACGAGCGTCACAATCTAGTTTTGAACTATATTAAGATTAGGAAAAAAAAGTTATCTATATCAATTTTGCAGTTGTTAGCTTTAGTTTTTGAATAAATTTTGGATGTTAAAATTAGGAGTTATAAATGTTGAGTTTAATTACTCCAGTTGTTACATTAAAGAAACTAGAGGGCTTAGATTGTCATTTTAGCGTTTGACTAATCATGAACTAAGTTTGATTTTGGATGTTGGCTCGGTTTGTGATTTATGGCTTCAAATAAAGCTTTTTTTTTTTCTCACAGCAAAAATATTTGTATTAGCTTCCAACTTCACAAAATTATTATCCTCCAATAGAGTACAGAAGAATTCACCTGACTCAGATTTTCCTTTAACAACTTAAGGAAACCAATTCATGAGACTCAACAATAATGGATCATGACACTTTACTCAAATCATTACCAACTCAATCTGTTCCATCCATTTCTACCCCAACTGAAAGATCATAAAAGATGATTTTCACAAAAGTTTCAAGTACGTATGTTACCCATTTTTTATCAAAAATCAATTTGTTTCCCCTCTTTCCACAGTAGCCAAGCAATAATCACCACTGTTGCTTACCATGCTTATGTACTTTCATCATATATGCTAAGTTCATCATAAATAGATGACCTGCTCCTATACTTCTTGCTCTAATTGTAATAATTCTGCCAATCCAACTCCTAAAGTTTTTGTTCCCCATCCAAAGGCGCATAAAGCCCATACGTCGCGGGGACAACAATTGTTGCCACACGAGGGCACTTAGTAGTTAGTTGGGCACAAAAGTTAAGCTTAAATAGCCTTAGTTTGGGAACTAACCTTAGTTTATGGGCTAGAAATTAAATTTAAATTTTCAATAGCCTAGGGTACACACTAGAGGATTTTAAGCTTAAATAACTGGAGCTTGTAGTTTTTTTTTTTAACAGCAACGGAATTTATTGATAAAAAATAAAGTACAACAGTTTGCTTCATCTAGCAAGATGCTAGATTTGATCCTCCAACCACTTTATTTCTATACACCATTTGATATAGCCAAATGAGAGTTTATATTCCAATAATTAAGGTTTATCTTTGCTTACCTATTCCTTATCCAAGAGAAAGACCCATGCCTGAATATATATCACAAAATAATTGCTGGATAGGTTTCAATTGTTTAGAGAAAATCCATTTATTCCTTCTTCCCCATAAGGCTTAATGATGCCCATCAGCATCATCTCCACTGTGTGTCATGGTGAATGCGGCAAGGACTTCAGGAGGTGCGGGCAAGTCCCAACAGATGGTGCTCTGTGGGGATCACCTGTGATGGCTGGCAGCATCTTCGTCATGGGATATAGTAAGACCGAGAAGGACTTCCGGTATAGGAAAGTGCCTAAAATGGGGGTCCCTGAGGAGCGTCTGCCTGAAACACTCAGAAAACAGGGGTTAGGAGGTCCCCGGAGTGATTTTCCGGGGAAGAGCCTCCAACGCCCAAATCAGCGCTGTAAGTGGAAGAGAGGCAGTAGTCAGGGCAAAAGATTCTTGCCTGCCATGTTCTCTAGAGAGCCCCCCCACCTTTTAATGATGGCTATTCCCCTGATATATATAAGTGGGGGTGAGCCCTTTGGATTGTGGCATGTGTATGGACGGATGTCATCCGTACTCCTAGGCGTGGAAGCCCCTAGCCGTCTGCAGGCTCCTTGGGCCACGAGCTGTGATAAGCGTAGCCCTACATGACAGGACGTGGGTAGTGGCGGCATGTCAGAGTGCATATGAGGGCAGCGTGTAGGGTGTGCGGGCGAAATGTCAGAGGCTCCTTGATGGCTTCTGCCGTACCTCCGAGGTCCCCTTGGTCGAGGTCTCCCTTCGGAGTGAGGGGCCTTTTCCCGGAGTCAGACTGGTACTTCGAGGTATTCCCTGACTCCGAAGTTAGTTCGGTCGTCCTTCCAAGGGAGGCGATATGCTAGTTTTCCCGTGGTTGGTATTGGCGGGCTACCGAGGTCGTATACCTCAGGTGTCTGACTCCCTCCTTTCCAGGGTCCTTAGGTGACTAGGGTGATAACACTTCGGCTATCACTTAAGATGCTATGAAAGTAACTATTTGCCAAGCTAAGACCATGCCTGAATATCACAAAATAATTGCTGGATTGTTGCATGATCTACCATCTCCTTGCTTGAATTACAAATTAGACAGTAGCTATTCTTAATTTGGACACCTCTGCTGATCAGCAAATTGCTTTTTGTTGGAAGAGCGTTTTGTAGTGCTCAGCACATGAAAATATTAATCTTCTCTGGCTAATCCTCTTCTCGAGTAATCCTCCACATTAATCAGTGACACTAATTTCCTTCACTGAGAATGTTCCTTTTGCACATAAGTTATAGACTCTCTTATCTTTCTTTACTGCAGTCAAAATTACATTTTCCAATAATTGATTAAGCTTGTCCATCTCCCCACACTTCCTCCCCCTCTACCTCCTCCTCTACTTCTAATTCCATGTCCATACACCCTCCTCCCAACTTCCTCTTTCACTTATACAACCTAGACAAAAGTAATTTTTTTTATAAGATTATATATGGAGGAAATATGTTCATTAATTTGTGCAATGATACTTTAAAATGGCACTCATGTCCTGTCAATCATAACTTTATAACTCAGTTGCACTTACCTAAGTTAAGTCTAATTTTTGTTTTGTTTTATCTATATACTCCCTTACCTTTAAAATTAAATCACAGCCAACCCTAGTCTCACCCTTTCTCTATCAATTTTGAATCCTACTTCCTGTCCATATAGACAACAAATTAACCTTACTCATAGTGGACTATTTTCCTCCATATGAAACCTCCATCTCCATTCTTTTGGAGAAGAGCCAAGTTTTTATTTTTCAAGCCACCCACACTCAGAACCAAACCTCCTCTACCCCTAACACCTTACTCCATGTTACCCAAGATATATATAATCCTACCCTCCCCAAAACCCCCAAAATAATGAATTATGCAAAATCTCAACCATTCTCAAAATTCTCTCAAGTGCTTGAAACCAAGATTATTAAAATCGGGTTTCTACCTAGAGTCGTTTTAGATTTCTAAAGTCATAGAGTCATAAAAAGTTGTAAAGTCGTAAGATTTTACAAAAAAGACAAAAAAACTTAGAGAAAAATTATAAATAATATAACCATTTAAATATCTTAAGAAATTCATATTTCACAATATTATAACTTACTAAAACTCCAACAATACCATAAACAGAGAGTTATATTGTCATTAATGCGTGAACATACAAATAAGGAAACTAAGTTTCACAATCGGGCATTCATGTATTGCCACTACTTGGTGTTGGTAAGATGGAGAAGAAATTTAGAAGATGAAAGGCAGAATATAAAAAACAGCTATAACAGATGAAGAACCAAGCGATAAAAATAAGAGAGAATGGCCAAATAGATGACTGTGTGTGAGAAAAAGCTGTTGCTATGAGAGAACTGAGAGGGTTTTTTAATTTTTTGGATTTGGCAACTTGGATCAGCCACCTTAGGCCAAAAAAAGTGGAAATTCTTAGCTCTATTCCTTTTTTAACGCAAATAACTCAATAAGCTAAATTCTTAAAGTTTTAAAGTTTCTACATTACTACGACTAAAGTCGCGTTTCTACCTATCTTCCATTTCTACTGCATTTCAACACGGTTTCCATCTCTATAGTTGTAAAAACATACATTTTTATGACTTAAAACGCGTTTTTAATAACTATGCTTGAAACAATGGGAAGAAAAATAGGGGCAGGCTAGATAGCAATTTTGGCTTCCAAGAATGCAGCTTAGATCCACACTTGTTCACTACTGTTTTCTAAGCTTCAATCTTGCCCATATTTAATCCTATAGGTAGGCCTATGTACTTAAATGGGCCTTTTTTACCTTACATTTAAGAAGCAATGCTGAAGCTTCCACCTTTTTGAAACTTACTCTAACATTATATAATATGCTTTTACTTTAATGAACATTCAGCCCTGAAACCAATTTGAAAAATTTCAAAAACTGATTTAGGTTTTTTTGTTAACAAAATTGAAGTTATATTAATAACCAGTAAATTCTAGGGAAGCAAAAAAAAAAAAAAAGAGTCGAAATCAAACCAGAGAGACACACAACAAGAAGTCTTAAGCTAAGAACAAATTACAGACATAAGCTAGGATTCAATCACCAAGTGTCCCAAGACCAATCCCTCCTACCCAACTTTTTGGACAACCAGAAGCATGAGATCCCTTAGTAGAGGAAAATACCTGAACAGTCACTTTAGGTTATGCAAATTGCTTTCAAACCATGCATTCCTTGAAAAATAAAGTACCAACCATTGTATTAAAGATGCAAGATAACCATGCAATTGTTACCACTTAGCAGCTCTTGAAACAAATGTATCTCCTTTTGTTCCAACATCATCATATTCAATTCTTTTACTATTGATAAAAACATGAACCATGATATGAGTACTTTGTTGGACTCCTCTTTCCATTTTGAACTTCTTGGTCAGACTTCCATTACACAACTGTATGAATCAAAAGATTACAGTTTTGTGATCTATGTGATTTAGAAACTGTTATACTTATATGTACAAGTTGAAGTTTTCTTCAACCATGGTTGAAGGGCGAAATTTTTTTTTTCCCAGTTGGGAGAATTACTAGAAAGTCCATAAGACTTCTTCTAACCTAGATATAATCCCCAAAACATTAACCAAAATGAAATCTTTCTGAATTTTATAGTTACAATATTGCCCATTATAACATTTTAATCATGATTGACCTTCAGAGTTTTAGCATTTTGAAATCAACACCTATATTTTGAGTCTTCCCTTTTCATTTTAAAACGAGTGGAAATGAGCCCCAGGACCTAGCCTAAATGGGTAAGTTTTAGGAGACACCAAGAAAAATGTGAGGTTAAAACCCACCTTTGCTAATTCTCTTCCACATGTCAATTATGTTGACATGCAAACAGATATTTCATATTGGAATGCAAAGATAACATGTCCACCATTTTTTACTAATTTTGGTTCTTTTAAGTTAATATTTATAGAGATATTGCTGAGTGCCCAAATCGAAGATGAAACAGAAGATGGAAACCCTGCCCAAAGCAAGGAGGATGCAGAAGATGGAAACCATATTGTGATTATCAATGGACCACTCCACATTGTGATATGTCAACTTTCTATGCTTGTAAACTTGTGTGTGCTCAAATGCCATATAGTCACGGCCAATCTTATTGTTATTCTATAACTTTTTGTTGCTACCTATATGACTAGTGAATTGGTGCTACCTAAACAAAGGCCTGAAATTAAAAAATGACACACTTTACCCTTAAATGGAGTAAACATAGTACTAAGTTTGGGGGAAAAAGTGTTCACTTTTTAATTCAAATGCTAAGGTGCTCATTACCACTTAATTCAAGAGTTAAAATTTAGTTTAGGCCTCTAAATAAACTATGGAAATGCAGGACGCTTCCATATGCAATAACTACTATACTAGTTACCTAAATAAAAGCTCCATGAGTTGTTGAGGAATAACTCATCTCTACAAGTGCTTAATTAAATACAAGTCATGTCATCTCTACTTGTGTGTTGGATATGTACTCATAATATTGCTCTTGAAATCCCTAAGAAAATAAATATTATTAATGAAATGTGACTCTTTTTAGAATTGAGATCTTATTTCCAAAATTAAATTTTGCTTCTTTGGGCTTTGTGTGTTTAACTTATAGGCAATCACTTTGGATGTTGAGTCAATTTCATTGATTTTTTTTTTAGGCAAAGCCAAAATTTCAATATATGCATAACCTCTATACAACTACTCTCAGTTATACCCAGGGAAAACCACAAAACTATTACAATCCTAAAAATTTCTTGCACCACTAGGTCTTTTCCCATGCTAGCGAGCATTCTCTCCTTCTAGATATAGTAGATCACAGCTAACAAATCAGTTTTTTTTATATGCCTAATAATATGTCTACCTTTGAGATCATTGGAGATACAACTAAAATTTCAAATGTCATTCCAACCCACATTCAAATCAAGCTATAGGGCAATTATGCTCCAGACACAAGCAATAGCTGGGCAAGCTCAAAATAAATGTTCCAAAGTTTCATCAGTTTTTTCACACAAAACATGTTCAAATCAATTCTAAATTTATCTCAATTTTGCTTCATTCCAATCTCCAAAGCAAAACCCTATTCCATTTAATATTCTAATCTTGCCGCTGAATTTTGTTTTACTAATTGCATTGGATGGGTAAAAGGAAAGATAATCCCCTTGCTGCTTTGAGCAATGCCAACTACCGCCTAAAGTTCGACATCTTTACAAAACCCTCCGAAGTTAGAGGAGGCTCCTTAGGGGAAATTAACAAGAAATGAATCTTCCTTTTGGGGATCCTGATTCAATTTCTCTTCGGGTGGATTTTGTTAGTTTAAATTTCAAAATGGACTATATAGGCAAATGTAATTTTTTTTGTAGGTACATGAAATTCTATGCACAACTTATTATGTTGGTTTTTCCAACAATATGTTTTGAGATTGTAAAATAATTGTGCTCTTGGGAACATTCACACAAATCATTTCAGGCCCTACCACTGTGAAATTTTGAGCAAGTCCCTATCATTATGTCTTATACTCATAGCTCCAAATGGCTCTATAGTTTTTTTCTAGAAAACTTTTTTATTGCTTTTTATAACTCTGGCTTTATTTCTTTTACACCTCTAGCAATGTTTTTTTGTTGAATGGGTGGATGTCAAATGCTCCTAATTAATATCTGCAGGACTTGCATTGTTCATGCCATCAGAAAGCAATTATTTTGCTATTATTGATATTTTTATGCATCTTTTTATATAGTTTTATATCCATTTGCACTATAATTAGATTAAATGATGCTTTTGAGGTTGTTAATGCGTTTTAATCTTTGTTGCAGATTAACAACCACTAAATCCTTTGTTGTTACTTAGGCAGTATAGTAAAAAAAGTAGAATTTCTTTCTTTGTTTCAATCATGTCTTCTTTCTCAAGGTTTTTATTTGCATCTCAAGTTGTTGCTTATTTTGTTGGATCAATATTCAATATGGGCAGGCCTAAACTAAGCACACTTTCAGAATTATTGACAAAAAAGCTAGGCCAACAATGTATTGGATTGAGAAGTTCAGGTCTATAGGTTTAAGTTCACTAATCTTAAGGTTATACATTCATACAAATATTTATGGGTATTCCTCAATTATTTATAAGTTTACATATGTCTTTTGCCTACCTATTTCATAAGATTAATATTTTTCTTTTTTCTTGCTAAGGCTTTCCTTCACCATTTTCAATGGCTTGAGGATCAATAAGTTGGTTTAGCCTCATTTGTGTAGAATTTCCTTGAAGGGCATAACAAGTTGTTAAGTATGACCCAAAAACTTTCCCCAAAGCCATTTATATACACGTAGAGGGCATGCTTTGTGCCATGGAAGAACTATGAATTTACTAATCTTACATGAATTTGTCATCTGTCACCAATTTTTTTTTTGTGGTTTTATGGATTATTTACAAGTTAGTCCTTAGTTTTAAGGTTTTAGTTGCCAATAATCCCCTGCCTTTTTTAATTTATTTCAATTGGGAACATAGAGTTTGATATGTGGTAAAACGATGCATTGAGTTTTCAAGCCTGGTTGTGAAATGGGTTGCACGTGGATCAGCCTTATTTTTTTGTCAAAACAAAAAATGGACCCATTTTGTTTTTAATTTTTCTTATATGGATTAATCTTTGTTATTTTATATTTTTCATGAACCGGCCTAAAATGTGGAGGGCGTGGTTTGAGGCATGGAATAACTATGAGTTTACAAATCTTACTTGAATTTGTCATCTGTCTCCAATTTCTTTTATTTTCCTGTAGTTTTACGATAATAATTTTCTTGGGAAATTTTTTTTCTTGGGGCTAATCTATTTGTCAGCATCAATTTCAATTTTAAAGTTTTAGCTCTTGTCTTTGTGTTGGTAGAGATTTTCATGCAAAAATTTTAATTTTAGAGACAATTGAGTTTTTAACAACACTAGAAACTGATACTACAACTCTGAGAAACTTATATTTTTTTTCTTTTTAATTGCATGTGACAACAGTAGATTAATTTTGTTTTCAATGAATTGGACTTCTCTAACAGTAAAGCTTATATAGTTTTCTACAGTAGACTTATGGTGTTTTGTCCACTGTTTGTTTAGTTGATGAGGTATTGCTCAACTTCTTATTGTTTTTTTTTATCTTAATTTTTTCTTAGTCTTTTTATTGTCCACATACAAGTGAGCTTCTCTTTGATATATCAAACTTTCCTTTGTTTGTTGCTCTTTACCCTTATTTCTTTTCTTCAATCTTTCTTGTGTATGGATAAAGCTTCTCATTTTTAAGGGAAGAGCAATAAGAATATGATCATCATAGAAAATTGAGGGTTGAATTACCTTCGTAAAGCTACATTTGTGATAATTGTTATTGTTGAATTGTGGAGTTAGGAGAGGGAGGAGTCGAACTTAACTAGACGACACGACCTGTGTGTCCCCTTACCAAGCAAACTGATTGGCTAGGACATTCCATGGGACATTTGGTGGTATGATGTCTACCAATTTGACTTCATGTACACTTCTAAACTTTTATATTGTGTTACCCTTTTCTAAGCTCATATTGTTCCCTCGATTAAATTAAAGGATAAGGTGAGTATATGTCCAATTAGACATATGAGGTGATTTTACATAGCTAACCTTTACCCCAAATTTCATTCTCTTCCATGCTTCTCATCTTTGTCCAAGCACCGCGAGGCATGGCGATCACAACCAATGATCACTGCGTGGGCGATCACCGAGGTGAGGTGACTTTCATCTTTGTCTAGAAGCTGACAATCACATCAGAGGCATGGCGAGGCCTTAGGATTAAAAGGGAGAGGATGAGATCTAAGGCAAGGCGGCACAATTGGAAGAGAGATGACATGATCCAAGGTAAGGCGGCGCACTCTGAGGTGAGGAGACGCGATAATGACAAGATGAACGGTAAGGCGAGGCTGACAAGGCTGATGGGCGATGCGAATCTGAGTGGAGGGAAGGCCACTATGGAGTCGACGGTTGTGGAAAGAGGCAGGGGTTATGGGAGGAGGTGGCGGCTATTAAGGGATGGGAAATTAAGGGATGAAAGTGAGAAAAGGCTAATGAAAGATCACGAAGGCTGATTTATTTTTCAAAAGAAAAATAATTTTTTTAGTTATTATTTAGACACTTTTATATTCCATTTTAGAAATTTTTAAATTTTTATTTAGATATTTTTTTATTCATTGAATCATATACCTTTATTTAAACACTTCTTTAAATATTTAGACACTTTTACATTATTATTTGAACACTTTTACATATTTAGTAAGACATTTTTTTAAATTATTTAAAATAGCTATTTTCTAAAAGATAACAAATTATTTACAAGTTATTTAGTCAGACACTTTTATATATTTTTAGACTTTTTTCAATATTCAGTCAAACACTTTTTCTTATTGGTTCAGACATTATTTTAATTATTTCAAGTAGTATTTTTTAAAAATAATAAATTCTTCACAAGTTATTTAGTCAAACAGTTTACCAGATTTCTCTAGCCATTTTTCAATATTCAATCAGATACATTTTTTTATTGGTTTAGATACTTTCAATTTCTCATTATAATAGATTATTTTTATATTACTTTGTAGACACTTTAGCATACAATGTTAGACACAATTACATTTTATTTTAAACACTTTTGTGGTTCGGAAGCAATGAGCAACACAACCCGGAGGCAACGATCAACGTGATCCAACAAGTGACAACACCAAGATCTGGAGGTGATCGATGGGTGCGAGATCTAGATACGAGTGAGAATGAGATCCAGAGGCAAAGGTCGACGATCTGAACACAAGTGGCTGCAAGATCTAGAGGCGGATAATGACAGCAAGACTGAAGGCAGTGATGGTTCTTTGAAAGAGGAGGTGACAGCGATGACAGATGTAGGTTTTCAGCAGTGAGAGTAGGTTTTGGTCCAAGGGCAAATTAGTCAACTTTTTTTTCTAGGTTATGGTTATATTTAGGGGAATTAGAGATAGATTAGTATGCCTAATTAAACATAGGTCTATAGTATAATAAATACTCCCTCCGTCCCAATTTACTTGAAACATATTCCCTTCTGGGATGTCCCAAAAGGTTGAAACGTTTCCTCTTTTGGAAAAATTTAAACAATTAAATAATCCTTTTATACAAAACCCAATAAAGACTTTTTTTTTAATATCAACTCAATCTCTCATTGCACAAAACCCAAAAAAGAATATTTTCTTTTTTAATCATTATTTAAACGTTTACTACATAAAAAATTAACATAAATTACATACATCTTAATCTCCGTGCCCAAAGAAATGTTTTGACTAAAATGGGATGGAGGTAGTACTTAATTAATGTTTAGTTTTTTTTTTGTTTCTTTACCTATTTTTGTCTTGGTCAGTTGAGAGTACCTAGAAGATATAAGGTAGAGAAAGAAGTACAAATATCAACTAGGGATGGGATGGGTGATTGGATTCAATTTTGATTGTGTCCTTTTCATTTTCTTTGTTTTTTATTGCTCTTTGTTATGTTATGATAAAGATATATGTGTGCTGTATTTCTTGCTTGCTATTTATGTTAGCTAATTCCTTCATAAAACCTTATGCATTTTCATAGTTGTCTATTTTTACTTAATATACTTTATTGACTTCTTTATAGCATCTTTGTCATTTTTCTTCTTTTTTTTTTTTCTAATTGAGTAATAAGTCCTGATATTGTTGTTTTAAGATGCCATTTCATAAACGTGGTTATTCTCTAAATGTCATGCTTTGTTACATCTGTTCACAGTAAGGTTTGATATGATCTTTTGTACTTTTGCTTTCAGCCTTGCTTGAATCTTCTATTGTAATAGATACATTTTACGTCTTTTTTTTTTTCACCTCGAGCTTCTTTGTTTTATTTATTTTTGGACTATACAATTATATGTTTTTCCAAATTTCTTCATTCCCTTATTCAATTATATGAATTTCTTTGTCATCTTTTTCATTTCCTTCTACTTCATTCTCTGCTCCATATTCATTTAGATGTTTTGTGCCAACTAATGTTTGTGTCTTTACGGGTTACTTTCTCTCCACTTTGTTTAGATTGTTAAACCTATCTGAGTGAGCCTAACAAATAGCAACTTGTCGATTAAGATGGGTTAAAGTATTTTGTTAAACTTTTATTGGAAGGTTGAGAGTATATGGCCAAGTTTTTGTCCCATGTTTGTTTTCGGCATTTGAACTTGTTGTCAGCTTTGTATTTTGGAGCACATAACCACTACTTTTTTAATATAATCTTTTTTCACCAGCACCTAGAGTTTCTAATTAGAACCCAGCTACCAAGCATAACATTCTTAGAAGGGAGACCAATAAGAAGCTTCGATTGGAAGGATCTCCCATTAGACCTCTCACTCAGAAGTTAGAGGTGAGTCAAATATGAGTATTTTGCTATATAGGTAGGTTCAATTTTTCTTTTGATAGTAAATCCTACCATGAACGATATTATGCTGAAAAAATGATGTTCCCATTTTAATATTTTGTTTTCTCCATTACAATTGCATGGTGAAGCTGCTGGAGTGTTTTCTACTCTCTCCTAGACTTTTGTTGTTATTTACTGGTGCTTCTTTTGCATTTCTTATGGCCATTACACTTATTTTGCTGATGAGGTGCCTATTTCTTTTGTTACTTTTTTACTTTATGTGTTTTTTTCATAGGGCTACCACCATTTATTTTGTAGGTTATCACATCTGTCTTAGTATTAGTCATCCTTCTGCTCATTATTCCTACTGCTTACTATTCCTTATTATTTCTATTTGTTTTCATGTTAATGTAAACCTAAATTGTTGTGGCCAGGGGCAGCACCGTATACTAGTTGCCACCACTGAATTTTGGATAAGGTATGTAATTGGTATATGATTTTTAAAAAATATTCATTATGCCCCTATAGAATTTTATGTGATGACTCCATTCATTAAAAAGTGCATAAAATTAGTTTTGATTACCCCTGCTAAAAATTTTTTCTAGCTGTGCCCTTTGTTGTGGCTATATGCAAGCTTGGTTCCCTTACATAAGTTGCATTTGCTATATAGTAGCTACTAGTTAAGCAACCCGTGCGATGCATGGGAATCATTCCTTGAATTAAAATTGGGTTAATATGTTATAAGGCAGGTTGTGTTTTCATTTGTTTGTGTAATACAAAACTTGTCTTACTTTCTATTTCTTTCTTTTCATTAGTATTGTTCTTCTCTTCAATAAACAAACTTCACACTCAGAATTTTGAATTTTTGGTACTACATTCAAATATATGATATAAAATCATGGGTGATAAGTTATCAATTAATGTAAGACATGTACTGTAAACTGAAAAATTGGTTTTATAAACCTACATAAAATCAACCCTTATAGTGTCGACCTCAGAAACTTGAAGATTTAAGTAAATATTACTTGATCTTGAAGTTCCCAAGCTTGGCTGACTTATATGAGAAAAGAATATAGTTAATAAGTTTACATTATAGTAGAATGAGAAATAAAGTTAAATATGGATGAGATAAGGTACAATATGATAGAAACATTGAAAAGTCACCAAAAAAGTAAAAACTCCTACAACACAAGTTGATTCACGACTAAAGGAACATGTTCATCAATTGTAGGAATTCAAAGACAGAAAAATTAAAAAATTAGAAAATCTTTCAGTCTGTTTAGGGGACTACCTCATTTTTGGCATTGGTGAAAATCAGAAAATATAAATTAGTGAAAAATGAAGATAGGTAGCAAGAGAGGACAGAAAGAAATGAAAGGAATGTTTGATAATATTAAGTGTGTGTTAAAAGCAAGTGTTAGAACCTATACATATATAGGAGTGAATGAGTGTTTTTTTGAGTGAGGGCTATATAAAGACTTTAGGTATTAATTATTGAAAATAATCTTAAATTAATGCTACTAATGTACTATGAAGTTAATGCTAAAAGAAATATTCTTGGGGAAGTTGGATGGGCAATATTAATACCATTAAAGAAAATAAAATTGTAATGAGAACACTCTAATAAAAATTAAAGCTACTAAATTGTTAAGAGAGATGAAATTTATTTAAAACAATTGATTAATGGACATTAATATTAATGACTCATTAAGAAGGAAACAAAAACTAATGGTGTTTTAATATACTAATAAGATAGGAATTTAAATTCAATCACTAAAATGTATGAAAAATAGAATTTGATGGGAAGTTGGATGAACTATATTAATACCATTAAATTAAATAAAATTGTAATGAGAACATTATAATAGAAATTAAAGCTACTAAATTATTAAGAGAGATAGGGAAGTTGGATGGATAACATTAATATTATTAAAGAAAATAAAATTGCAATGGGAAAACCAAAATAGAAATTCAATCACTAAAACGTATAAAAAATAGAATTTTAAGACCTCTATATTATAACACAAATAGCCAATTAAGAATATAAATTTTGAAGTTATGACTATATGGGAGCCTAAGGTATTAAACAATACAAACATACTATGCAATTGTGGTAAAAGAAGTATAGGAATGAGTAAATTTTGGAATGAAGCCTATATAATGACATAACTATTAATCATAACAGATAAAATTTGAATTTACTATTACAAATCTATATATTTATAGTATTAATTTCAAAATTCTCCTTTATATTATGAAGTAAAATGAGTGGAATTCTCCTTTACATTATGAAGTAAATGCTAAAGGCATCAGTGTTGGTGAAAGGGTGGGTTTCTCCTTTATATATATATATATATTAAAGCGAATAAAATTGTAATGAAAATAATCTAATAGAAATTAAAGCTATTAATTAGCTAAAAGAGATAAAATTTATTTAAAACAATTGATTAAGGGACGTTAATATTAATGACACATTAATAAGGAAACAAAAGCTAATGGTATTTTAATATACTTATAGGATAGGAATTTAAATTCAATCGCTAAAATGTATCGGAAATAAAATTTTAAGGGAAGTTGGATGGACTACATTTATACCATTAAAGCAAATAAAATTGTAATGAGAACACTATAATAGAAATTAAAGCTACTAAATTGCTAAGAGGGATAGGGAAGTTAGCTGAACAATATTAATATCATTAAAATAAATAAAATTGTAATAAAAATAGTCTAATAAAAATTAAAACTACTAAATTGATAAGAGAGTTGAAATTCATTTAAAACAATTGATTAGGGGACAATAGTATTAACGACAAATTAAAAAGAAAACAAAAGCTAATTGTGTTTTAATATACTAAGATGATAGGAATTTAAATTCAATCACTAAAATGTATAAAAAATAGAATTTTAAGGAAAGTTGGATGGACTATATTAAAACCATTAAAGCAAATAAAATTGTAATAAGAACATTCTAATACAAATTAAAGCTACTAAATTGCTAAGATATATAGGAAAGTTAGATGGATAATATTAATACCATTAAAGCATATAAAATTATAATGAGAACACTCTAATACAAATTAAAGCTACTAGATTGCTAAGAGAGATGAAATTTATTTAAAACAATTGAATAAAGGATATAAAGATTAATGACCCATTAAGAAGGAAACAAAAGCTAATGGTGTTTTAATGTACTAATATGATAGGAATTTAAATTCAATCACTGAAATGTACAAGAAATAGAATTTTAAGGTAATTTGGATGGACTATATTAATATCATTAAAATAAATAAAATTGTAATGAGAACACTATAATAGAAATTAAAGCTACTAAATTACTAAGAGGGATAGCGAATTGGATGGACAATATTAATACCATTAAAGCAAATAAAATTGTAATAAGAACACCAAAATAGAAATTTAGTCCCTAAAATGTATGAAAAATAGAATTTTAAGGGCTCTCTGCTTTGGCACAAAGAGCTGACTAAGAATTACAATTCAGAATATAAATTTTGAAGTTGTGACTATATGGGGCCGAAGGTATTAAACAATACAAACCTACCCATGCAATTAATGGTAAAAGAAGTAGAGGAATGGGTAAATTTTGAAGTCAAGCCTATATAATGACATAACTATTAATTATAATAGATGAAATTTGAATTTAATGCTACAAATATATACATTTATAGTATTAATTTCAAAATTCTCCTTTATATTATGAAATAAAATGAGTGGAATTCTCTTTTATATTATCAAATAATTGCTAAAGAAATTAGTGTTGGGGAATGAGTGAATTTCTCCTTTACACACACACACACACACACACACACACACAATCAATTAATATAAGACATGTACTGCAAAATGACAAATTGGTTTTAGAAACCTACATAAATTCACCCCTTCTAGTGTCAACTTAAGAAATTTGAAGATGTAAGTAAATATTGCTTGATCATAAAGTTCCCAAGCTTAGTCGGCCTATACAGGGAAACAATGTAGTTAATAAGTTTACATTATATTAGAATGAGAAATAAAGCTAAATATGGATGAGAAAAGATACAATATGATAGAAACCTTGAAAAGTTTTCACGACCAAAGAAGTAAAAAGTCCTACAACACAAGTTCATTCACAACCAAATGGACACATTCGTCAATTGTAGGAATTCAAAGACAAAAAAATTAAAAAATAAGAAAATCTTTCAGTCTGTTTAGGTAACTACCTCATTTTTTGCATTGGTGAAAATATGAAAATATGAATTAGTGACGAAACGAAAGTAGGTGGCAAGAGAGGATAGAAAGAAATGAAAAGAAAGTTTGATAATATTGGGCGTGTGTTGAAAGCAAATGTTAGAATATACACATATATATAGGAGTGAATGAGTGAATGAGTATTTTTTTGCGTGAGGGCAATAGAGAGACTTTAGGTATTAATTATTGCAAATAAATTCTTAAATTAATGCTACTAATGTACTATGAAATTAATGTTGAAAGAAATATTCTTGGGGAAATTAGATGGATAATACTAATGCCATTAAAGCAAATCTATATATGTATATAGACATATAAAGGAGATGAGGAAGTTCAATGGACAATATTAATACCATTTAAGCAAATAAAATTATAATGAGAACATTTTAATAAAATTGTAGTTATGAAGTAAATTGTAAAGGGATTAGTGTTGAGAAATGAGTGGATTTCTTCTTTATATTATAAAGTAAATGCAAGAGAAATTAGTGTTGGGGAATGAGTAAGTTTCTCCTTTACACACACGCACACACACACACACACACACACACACACACACACACACACACACACACACACACACGCACGCACACACACACACACACACAATCAATTAATATAAAACATGTATCGCAAACCGACAAAATTGGTTTTAGAAACACACACACACACACACGCATATGGTAATCAATTTGAAAGAAACTAATTGTTGCATGTACTTTTTTAGGTGACTTTTTGTGTGCGCATAGCCTTTCTATAACCTACAATAATTGCCCCTGCATAACCTTTTCAAGGACCCCAAATCTTTCATAAGTAAAAAGATTAGAAGTCAAAAAAATTAATTAACTTAAAAGAATGAATCATTATCAAACATATATAAAATGACTAACGAACTTGCCCTAATGTTAATAAATCTGTGGCAACGTCGGGTTTTCTGGAGTCGCCACCAATCAGTTTACTTAGGTCGATTGGTCACCTTAAAATTGGTCTGCGAGAGTTCGGAGATCGGGAGTACGGTTACGTTAAAACAACTTTGTTAAAACGCCCAAAAAATTGGCACCTTAGTTGATTTTAATTTTGTTTTGCTTTGCTTTTAAATAATTCTCAGTTAATTTTCAAAATTAGAAATTTTAACTGGATTAGTCGAAATGTGGATTTTTAAATTAATTAATTTGTATGAAATTTTATACTTCCGAACCATGGACTCTGCCGAGTCATTTGGACACGGAAGATTTGATTCCGAACCATGGACTCTGCCGAGTCATTTGGACACGGAATTTGGTGAAATTTAAATAATTTAATCCATATTGTAAACATGGATTTTTATCTTTGTATTTATTTAATTTATTTATTTTAAAAAGTTTGATATTTTCCAAACCGTAGATCCTACCGGATCATCCGGATATGGAATTTAATTTGCTGGTTTGCAATCTGGATTTCGTTATTCAATTTTAATTAATTTTTAATATCCAAACCATGGATCTTGACAGACCACCTGGACATGGATATAATCCGTCTTAGGATTTTATCAAACCTACTAAGAACGGATTTGCAAACATTTGAATGCTTCTTAACCAATAATTTGGTGCACATTAGATGTATTACAAGAATTAAAATTAAACTATTGTAAAAAATAAAGATAAATAAATATGCATAAATATACATATTAAATCAAAATCCTATGTTGTTCTCCTCTGTCACTTTAATGATCAAATTAATTGTAAGGGTAAGCTAATAATAATAGAGAAAACAAAAAGGTAAAAATAAATAAAAATTTGCTGTCAGTGACTAGTCTGTAAAATAAAAAAAAGTTAGTGATTGAATGAATGAATATGAAATGATGAATGAGTAAAAGAGAGTTATACTATCAAAATAAATAATATATATATATGTATATATTTAAATTTTTGCCAAAACAGAGTCTCAGCTCAAAAATTTTTTACTTTTACTTCCCGTTCGATTCAGATGATCAGACGGTGGAGGGGAAACGGCAATTGGGTATCAACAGATACAAATGGGCAGCTTTATGAATCGAAGGACCTTCTATCAATAGTAAATCTTCCCAAATTATTTGAACTAATGTACAGAGAACTTTTGAAGAGTGAAATTGTATACACGATTTTGAAAATATAGAGTTATTTGAACATATCCTTTTTGTAACTTCATACCAAATCCATAGAAGTGCCCTAGCAAATTTAAGAAGCAGAAGATTTAAATTTAACACATAGTTTGCTTCTTGATCGCAATCAAGACCGTTATGCGGAACTGTATATAAGAAGACTGAAGAACATCCAAATCAACCTGACCCTTTCAAAGTGTAACAGATTTGGTATCACTAGAACATGATTTTTTTTTCTGAACTACGGTGTTCTAAAATGTTAAAAAAAAACATAAAAAACTAAGCAAATGAACACAAGCAGGTATTAACCACCCAAATCATATTTGTAAAGTAATACTTTTGTGCGGCTGACTATTTGCAACTATGAACAAGCAAATAACTAAATCCAATGCATCAAACCTACAAAACAGAGGAAAAATAAAAAAGAAATAAAATAAAAGTTAAATAAACATCAAACGCAAGTTATGGCAACACGTTGTACCCTGCCTATAAGAACATTGTTTAATATCTGCCATCAAACTCAAAGAAAAACTATGAAAGTCAGTCTGATGGAAACCGTATATTATACTTAAGTAAAAAAAAAAAAAATTGGAGGAAACGATAAAAATTCAAATAACGGATCAAATAAAAATCAATAAATTTGTAACCAAGAGGAAGCTGGGCTTAGGTCTGGCTGAAAGGGGAGGAAAAGGAAAAAGAAGTTCCTGGTCTTGACAATTATTTTCCGGCTGTGACCGGGTATCCGATCTCATGTCTCCGGGTCGGAAAAACCACGAACAACAAGCTGCAGATTATCCTGATGCCTACCAGATCGATGTCCAAAACTTCTTTCGTCTCTTGTCGGTGAAGGACACGAGGAAGCAGGAGGGAGCAAGTACAGAACCTTACAGGGAATCACCTTCCCGATCAAGCAGCTGCCGCCGCCAGGATCCAGGCGGCATACCACTCCCATAGCATCTGATCCCTCTACCGGCGGATTTTCGCGATGAATGCGTGGGCCGACAGGGTCCAGGCCTTGATCCAGCGGCAGGAAACGGTGGGCGCCGTCTTGAGAGATAATCGGGAGAAGCTGAGGATGAACGCGACCTTGATGCGACTACTGCTGGAGCTGGACTCTGTTCCAGAGTTCGGCCCGACGGTGAGGGAAGAGAGGAAGAAGGTGAGCCGTCAGATCGTGGGGCTGCAGAAGATTCTGGATGGGATCACAGAGGTGAGGGTGGAGAATTATGGAGACGGGTGGTCCAAAGAGGTTTGTTCTGTTGGGACGAGGCGGTGGAGGAGATGGAGGAGCGGGCGTGATGAGGGTGAAAGAGAGAGGATTAGTGAGAGAGATGCAGCTAGGAGAGAGAGAGCAGCTGGGAGAGCTTTGTGAGCTCCTCTCTGTCTGTTCCCCCAGGGAGAGAGAGATGAGAGAATGATTAAGTAAAAAGAGAAGAAGAATCGAGAATGGATCAGGTGAGGCTGTTGAGCTCGTTTGTCTGGTGTGGAAAAAAAATGCAAAAGGGGGAGGAGACTTTAATGCTAATCAGGGGAGGGTTCAGCCAGGGGAGGAATTTTCTGTTTTTAATTTTAATTTTTAATTCTTTTAATTAATTAATAATTAATTAAGAAATAATTAATAATTAATTAATATTTCTAATACATACATACAGATATATATGTATACCTATATATATATTTTAACTAACACCATATGACAAAAATGTCCCCCATTACACTAATAATATATTAGTTTTTGTTAAATTATTTTCTTTTTTTTTTTAATTAATAATTTTTAATTAATTAATTTTTTTTTCACAGTCGGACAAAATTGGGTGTCAACAGCTGCCCCCCTTTGCATGCTTCATGGGACATGATGTATGCAAAGTCGTTATCCAATTTCGTCCGGCTTAGCTAGGCATTGAGAATTTTCTCGTCGCCTAAACTCAGAGGTTAAGGAATCTTCCTTAGAGCCTCTGCGATAGGAACTCTCCTATCATTGAAGGAAAAATTTGATAATTTTGAGGTTAAGGGTGCTACCTTAGAACCTCGACGATAGGAACTCTCCTATCGTTTGAAGGAAAATTGATGATTTTGAGGTTAAGGGTCCTACCTTAGAACCTCGACGATAGGAACTCTCCTATCGTTTGAAGGAAAATTAATTGTTTTTGAGGTTAAGGGTCCTACCTTAGAACCTCGACGAAAGGAACTCTCCTATCGTTTGAAGAAAAAATTGATTGTTTTGAGGTTAAGGGTCCTACCTTAGAACCTCTAACGATAGGAAAGGTTCTATCGTTGTAAGATGGACTGAATGATTGATTGTTTGTTTGAGGTTTAAGGAAAGGTCCTTAGAACCTCTAACGATAGGAAAGGTTCTATCGTTGTAAGATGGACTGAATGATTGATTGTTTGTTTGTGGTTTAAGGAAAGGTCCTTAGTACCTCTAACGATAGGAAAGGTTCTATCGTTGTAAGATGGACTGAATGATTGATTGTTTGTTTGAGGTTTAAGGAAAGATCCTTAGAACCTCTAACGATAGGAAAGGTTCTATCGTTGTAAGATGGACTGAATGATTGATTGTTTGTTTGAGGTTAAGGAAAGGTCCTTAGAACCTCTAACGATAGGAAAGGTTCTATCGTTGTAAGATGGACTGAATGATTGATTGTTTGTTTGAGGTTAAGGAAAGGTCCTTAGAACCTCTAACGATAGGAAAGGTTCTATCGTTGTAAGATGGACTGAATGATTGATTGTTTGAGGTTAAGGAACTCTCCTTAGAACCTCGACGATAGGAACTCTCCCATCGTAGCAAGTTTGAGGTTAAGGGCCCTACCTTAGAACCTCTGCGATAAGAACTTTCTTATCGTTTGAAGAAAAATTGATGATTGATTGTTTGAGGTTTAAGGAACTCTCCTTAGAACCTCGACGATAGGAACTCTCCTATCGTTGAAAGTTTGAGGTTAAGGGCCCTACCTTAGAACCTCTGCGATAAGAACTCTCTTATCGTTTAAGAAAAATTGATGATTAAGGTTAAGGGTCCTACCTTAGAACCTCGATGATAGGAACTCTCCTATCGTTTGAAGAAAAATTGATGATTTTGAGGTTAAGGGTCCTACCTTAGAACCTCGATGATAGGAACTCTCCTATCGTTTGGAGGAAAATTGATGATTTTGAGGTTAAGGGTCCTACCTTAGAACCTCGACGATAGGAACTCTCCTATCGTTTGAAGGAAAATTGTTGGATGTCGAGGTAAAGGTTTCATCCTTAAAACCTCGAATTGATTGATTGATCTCGAGGCAAAGGTTCCGTCCTTAAAACCTCGGATTGATTGATTGATTTCGAGGCAAAGGTTCCATCCTTAAAACCCCGATGATGAAAATTGATTTTGAGGCAAAGGTTTCATCCTTAAAACCTCAGATTGATTGATTGTTGTCGAGGCAAAGGTTTCATCCTTAAAACCTCGGATTGATAATTGATCTCGAGGCAAAGGTTCCATCCTTAAAACCCCGGATTGATTGATTGATCTCGAGGCAAAGGTTCTATTCTTAAAACCTCGGATTGATTGATTGATGTCGAGGCAAAGGTTTCATCCTTAAAACCTCGGATTGATTGATTGATGTCGAGGTAAAGGCTCCATCCTTAGAACCTCGAATTGATTGATTGATTTCGAGGCAAAGGTTCCATCCTTAAAACCTCGGATTGATGAAAATTGATTATTTTCGAGGCAAAGGTTCCATCCTTAAAACCCCGATGATGAAAATTGATTATTTTCGAGACAAAGGTTCCATCCTTAAAACCCCGATGATGAAAATTGATTGTTTTCGAGGCAAAGGTTCCATCCTTAAAACCCCGATGATGAAAATTGATTGTTTTCGAGGCAAAGGTTCCATCCTTAAAACCTCGGATTGATTGATTGATGTCGAGGTAAAGGTTCCATCCTTAAAACCTCGATCATGAAAATTGATTATTTTCGAGGCAAAGGTTCCATCCTTAAAACCCCGATGATGAAAATTGATTGTTTTCGAGGCAAAGGTTCCATCCTTAAAACCCCGATGATGAAAATTGATTATTTTCGAGGCAAAGGTTCCATCCTTAAAACCCCGATGATGAAAATTGATTCTTTTCAAGGCAAAGGTTCCATCCTTAAAACCCTGATGATGAAAATTGATTATTTTCGAGGCAAAGGTTCCATCCTTACAACCCCGATGAAAATTGATTGTTTTCGAGGCAAAGGTTCCATCCTTAAAACCCCGATGATGAAAATTGATTGTTTTCGAGGCAAAGGTTCCATCCTTAAAACCTCGGATTGATTGATTGATGTCGAGGTAAAGGTTCCATCCTTAAAACCTCGATCATGAAAATTGATTATTTTCGAGGCAAAGGTTCCATCCTTAAAACCCCGATGATGAAAATTGATTGTTTTCGAGGCAAAGGTTCCATCCTTAAAACCCCGATGATGAAAATTGATTATTTTCGAGGCAAAGGTTCCATCCTTAAAACCCCGATGATGAAAATTGATTTTGAGGCTAAGGAGCTTTCCTTAGGACCTCGAGCGAAATTTATATAAAAGCAATTGAAATTGGAATAATTTTCTTCGAAAGTGTGAATTTTCATAATTGGCGAGCGCAAAGAATTAGGCTTCGATAAAACGAGTGAATCTTGATGATGACAATAACACTGACAAATTATGTAAATGGAGTGGATGTTTGGAATCAATATTCAAGGTTCATCTAATATTTTCTTCAGTAAATATAGATTCCCTTGTGAGATATGTCATCCGAATAAGGTTAAAGCTTAACTACCCCAAAATGTTATGCCTAATAGACCTAATAGGATGCGTCTCAAGAGTAATAAAAATTACTCTTTACTCAGCCATTCCAACCTAAAGGCATTGTCGCATGGTTTTAATATCAGCATGGACGAAACTATCTTATAAAAAGAAATTCTCTGAAAAGAAAAACTGAAACGCGAAAGAAAATGCTGATAATAAAACTAAAGGACAAGAAAAACGGATCAGATCGCTTCTTTCTTCCACAATACTTCAACAGGGTGAGTAGAGGACCATTATGGGAGTGAACTGGTCGGGAAAAACTGTCGTGTCCAGTCTATCTGAATCATTGCTGGATCTGGTTCAGGAACAAAAGCTTGTATTTTATCTAGCAATTCTTCAGCAGTTGTTGCGGATATTATGATTCGCCGTGCCACTCTTGATATGAAATTCTTCTGCATAGCATAATCCATAAAAGCTATCAGACCTGTAAAGAAATTGTTAACATTCAAAAGCCCAATGGGTTTCTTATGCAAATTAAGTTGGGCCATGGAAGCAATTTGAAAGACTTCTCCCAATGTGCCAAAACCACCTGGTAGAGCGATAAAAGCATCAGCATTTAAAAGCATTTGTAACACACGCTCTTGCAAATTTTTAACCACTAATTCTTCTCCAATCGTGCCCCCAGAAATAAATTTCAAAGGTCCAGGGATGATGCCCAAAACTTGACTTCCTCCTAAAGATGCTGCTGATGCTACACCTCCCATTAATCCGACACTACCTCCTCCATAAACTAAATGTATTTTTCGCTCAGCTAATACTCTACCCAGATGGTTGGCTGCCTTTAAATACTCTTCATCTTTTCCAGGAAAAGCCCCAGAAAATACACAAATACTTCGGGATTTACGAGTTGGGGTTTTCTCCATTCCTATCCTTACTCTTGTGAGAAAAGAGGATATATTTATAGAGATGAAGAGATAAAGCAATAATTTTATTTTCAAGAATGGATACATTATTGCCAGCTATTCACAGTAGTCACGAGTATGACTCTGGTCAGGTATGGGTACACTATCGTTAAAAGAGGAGGAAAATTTTCAAAATAGCTGCTAGCATGTACAGTAGTCACTACTGTAGCCTACGTCAGGAGTAGGTACGTGATTGTCAAAGGAGGAGGAAAATTTCAAAAGCGACAGTTAGCATGTACAGTATCGTGACTATGGCTCATGTCAGGAGTGGATACATTATCGCCGAAAGGGGAGGAAGATTTCAAAAGCGACAGCTAGCACGTACAGTAATCGTGACTTTGGTTCACGTCAGGAGTGGATACATTATTACCAAAAGGGGAGGAAAATTTCAAAAGCGACAGCTAGCACGTACAGTAATCGTGACTTTGATCCTCGTCTTCCACTGGCTTTGCGTCCAGTAATGGCTTCAATGCTTTCTATGAATCGGTGATTTGCATCTCATCTAGCTTTCTCACAAACTGGCAAACAGGGTCGTTTAGGGTTAGATTCCCAAGACTGTAACGATCTCGTTCTTTTTGGAAAATTATCCATAATCCAACAACCTCAAATTGCACTATTCCGCAAGAATGCGCTTCAAGAACTTTTCGAATATCTTCTAGAGATTCCTTACGCAAGCCATTCTTAATGAATCTTATTCTATCATTACGATTTCTGGTGATCACTCCTGGAGAACGACATTTATTGCCGCAAATCCACCATCCACAATTATGACAAACGCCTAGCCTCTTTGCTCTTCTTTTTTTGGCATAAGCACTTTTACCAAAGCCGGGCATACGGGGAAAGAACGCTTCTGGAACTTCACCAGCTGAACGAACCTTAGCTTCAATTAGCCACCGCACATTATCAGGAATGCCTTTGTGCATAAATAGTCGGAATCGTTCACATCTAGCTTGATAAACCTTTTTAAGAACATTTATTGGGAAAGAAGGGAAATATTTTCGTAGAGCGGAAAGAGAAGGCTCCATTGATGAATGAGGCATTTAAGAGAAAAAGAAAGAAATTAGTGATTGTAGGAAATGGAAATAACTGAATTTGGGAGTTATGGAGTACCGTATCCAGAAGGAAGAACACGCATTTATAGTGATGAAAGGATAATGCGTTTATTACACTTACGGAAGTAAGTACATTATTGCCAAAAGAAAAGACAAATGACAGCTTATATGTACAGCAATCATGACTGTGGCTCTCATCTTCCACTAATTCATGTCCAGTAATGGCTTCAATGCCTTCTATAAGTCGGGGATTTGCTTCCCATCTAGTTTTCTTACAAACTGACAAACGGGGTCGTTTAAAATCACATTCCCAAGACTGTAACGGTTTCGTTCTTTATGGTAAGTCCTCCATAAACCGATAATTTCACCTTGCACTTTTCCACAAGAATGCGTTTCAAGAGTCTCTCGGATATCTTTCAGAGACTCCTTACGCAGGCCATTCTTAATGAATTTTCTTTTATCTTCACGATTTATGGAGATGTATCCTAAAGAGCGACATTTAGTATTACAATTCCATCGCCCACATTTATAACACACGCCTAGTCTCTTTGCTCTTCGCCTTTTGGCATAACGGCTTTTACCTAAACCGGGCATACAGGGCACAAATGCATCTGAAACTTCACCAGCCGAGCGGACCTTAGCTTCGATTAGCCACCGCACATTATCAGGAATGCCTTTGTGCATAAAGACTCTAATCCTTTCACATCTAGCTTGGTAAATCATTTTAAGAACATTTATTGGGATGGAAGGAAAGTATTTTCGCATGGCGGAAAGAGTAGAATCCATTGATAAAAGAAGAATTTGAGAGAAGAGATGAAGAAATCAGTTGTTGTAGGAGACTGGAATAACCGACTTTAGAAGTCACGGGGTATCTTATCCGCTTCTTCATCAGAAGGAAGAACACGCATTTATAGTGATAAAAAGGGATAACGTGTCAATTACACTTAGGGGAGCATGTACATCTGTCAAAAGAAAATGCAAACTTTTCCAAATATAACAAACTGTATGTATAGTAATTGTGACTGTGGCTCACATCTTCCACTGGTTTTTCGTCCAGTAACGGCATTAACGGCTTCTATGAGTCGAGGATTTGCTTCCCATCCAGTTTTCTTACAAGCTGGCAAACAGGGTCATTTACAGTCAGATTCCCGGGACTGTAACGGTTTCGTTCTTCATGAAAAATGCTCCACAAACCAAGTAGTTCACGTTGCACAGATCCACAAGAATGCGTCTCAAGAGTCAATTGGATATCATCCAACGAGTCTTTACTCAGGCCATTCTTAATGAATCGTATTTTATCTTCTCGATTATCAGAGATCATCCCTAAAGAACGACATTTAGTATTACAAGTCCACCGTCCACATTTATGGCAGACTTGTAACCTTTTCGCTCTTCGCTTTTTGGCATAAGAGCTTTTGCCTATACCAGGAATGTGAGACACAAATGCCTCTGGGATTTCACCTGCTAGACGAACCTTGGCTTCGATTAACCACCGCACATCTTCAGGGATTCCTTTGTGCATCAGAACTCTTAATCGTTCACAGCGAACTTGGTAGATCTTTTTGAGGATGTTCATTGGGAGAGAAGGGAAATACTTTCGCAAGGCGGAAAAAGTAGGATCCATTTTCTAGGAGGAAGTAAAAGAAAGAAGGGGTGAAGGAATCAGTTATTATGGGCAACTGAGAGAACCGACTTGAGAGTCACGGAGTACCGTATCCGCCGTTTAACCGGAAAAGTAGATCCTACTTCATTTTGATAGATATTTTTTTTTTTTATATTCCATCGAGCTGACGTCGATCCAGTCCTCGATTATTGAATCCATTGTCCGCTTTTGACAAATTTTCAACGACAATATTTCTTGATGTCTGCCTTATCTTTGACTATCTCTTATCTTGGATGCTGCTAAGTTGACATCAATCCTGTCCTTCCAGGTGTAGCCTCGATTATTGAATCAATTGCCAGGCTTTTGACAATATTGTCTATTTTATATATATATTTTTTTTATATCTGCCTTATCCTTGGCTATAGCTATCTCTTATCTTGGATACTACTAGCTGGCGTCAATCCTATCCTTCCAGGTGTAGCCTCGATTATTGAATCGGTAGCCAAGCTTTTGACAACATTGTCTACTTTATCCTTGAATTCCTGATGCGGGTTGGTCCCGCATATTAGCTGTGTATCCAGTGATAGATTGGTAAAAGCTGATGACATTGAGATCTCAGCTTATACTGCTGTAACTGTGCTGTGAATGTGATTCCCGTTTGGTCCTTGTTATGTAAAGGCTATATATGCATGATATGAAATGCATGAATGCAGAGCATGTGTAACTAATGGCTTTTTTTTTTTTGTATGGATCTAGTTCTTTATGTCTTTGTTTTACTGGATCCTCTTTATGATGGCCTTCTTGGACTATCATTGAATCTCTTTATGCTTTTCAGCTTTTGTTCGCTGCCTCAAAAGCCCAACTCTTTTCAAAATCCGCTTTCTTTGACTTGTTCTTGAATTTTGGCCTCAATTTCTTTAATGTTCGCTCGCCTCATACTTTATATCTCTTCAAATACTCATCCCTTGTCATGGATTTCATACTATCAAAGGCTTGACTTTCAATGTTTCATTGTCCCTTTTCTTGTGGCCGTGTCGACACTTGTTTACCCCCATGTTACAGTCCGAATGATTGCTCTTCCTTATACTCAGGTTCTGATCCATAAGACTTACCCCCTTGTCTATTGAGCTTCTTTCTTGGCAGTGCTCTTCTTACGCTTAGTAGAGACTACTTTGCCCCCTTGAATATGGTGTTTATGTGGATAAAAGGTATCATCTCATCTTCGATTTAACAGAAGGTTGAGCATTTCTAGACCTTTGTGATGGTCCTTGATCATGAATTTCTCTTACAAGAACCACATCTTATTAAAGAAAGACTCAAGCTATCTCCTTACTTTTAAGTCTACATACATTAATGAATAATGGTTTGGCCTTAAAGAAAAACTTTCATCAATTTGTAAAGCTTGACAAAGTAATTTACGGTCTTTGTTTTTAATTAAAATATCCTGCCATTCTTCCCCTTCCAACTCGAAGACATAAACTGTGCAAGGCAATAAGGTAGAAACATGATTCACAAGGATAGCCTTTTAGCTGAATGAAGATGATATCGAGAGGTAACTGTTAGGTGTGAAGAAAATTAAGTTTGAATGTTTTTTTTTTGTTTTGTTTTGTTTTTTAGCTGAATGAGAATAATATTAAGAGGTAAATATTAGGTCTGAGTAAAGTTAGGTTTGAGTGGTGTGAAAGAAGGGTGTTTTAATACTACTCGTGAGCAGTATTAAATAAGGTAGAAACATGGTTTGCAATGATAGCCTTTTAACTGAATGAGGATGTTCGGTTTGAGAAAAGTTAAATTTAAGTGGTGTGGAATAAGGGTCTTTTAATACTACTCGTGAGCAGTATTAAATAAGGTAGAAACATGTTTCACAATGATAGTCTTTTAGCTGAATGAGGATGATAAGTCTGAGGAAAGTTAAGTTTAAGTGGTTTGAAAGAAGGGTCTTTTAATACTACTCGTGAGCAAATTTGATTATGGTAAAAAAAAACTTAATAGTGATGACCTCAAACTTGCCACGTTTTCTAGAAAGTTGGACCTCATCTGTTGCCCCCCAACTATCGTAATCTTTATGTACGCTTGTCTTGAGGGTTGCTTTTGTCTTCTAAACCGCCTTTGCAGGTTTTCAGTCTAGAATCCATAGCTCACTTTTTTTCTTTTTCTTTTTTTGGCTCTAACTTGAGCTTCATTTCTTTTCTTTTTTGTTTGTTTTTTTTTTTTGTTTCCCTTTCCTTTTTTTTTTGTGAGCTATGGTGATGACATACTTGATAACTCTCTTGAAGTGAGATGACTCAAGTGGCCTTGCTTGCTCGTGCTTGTTCTTAGTCATTTTTGGTTTTGAATTTTCCCTTGTTGTCTTTTGATGGAAGGGATGAATTTCTCTTTTCGGAGTTTGTGTTGCAAAGAACTGAGATCATAGCCCTCTTGAAGTGAAATGATTCAAGTGGCCTTAGTTGCTTGTGTTTGCTCTCAGTCTCTCTTTTTTTTTGTTTTGGATTTTCCCTTTAATGGCTTTTGATGGAAGGGAGGAACTTCTTTCCTTTGTTGGAATTTGTGTTGTGGAGAACTGAGAATTTTTTTTTTTGTATTGAGCATTTGTGAGAATTGGGAGACCACTGAAGTCATTTAATATGAGAGCTAACTTCTTTAGAAGTTAATCCCGGACTCCTTGCAAGGATGTTGATAACCACTGTGAGTTTTTTTTTTTAAGAGTTGGGGTGCAACATATGAAATCATTCTTGCTAGATTTAGTAGTACTTTCCAGATCATCACTATCAAATCTCCCTTAACTTTTTATTTTCACCCACGAGTAGTATCATTTAGAAAGCAAAGTATGATGGCAATAATAGTTAGTGCAATGGTAAAGATTGAGAGATAGAGGTAAAAATGAAATTTTTGGTAAAAAGTGGTAGAATGTGTAGGTGTAATAATTGAATTAAAAAGTGGTATAATGCACACATAACATCTTTTTGTTGGAGAACAAAAAGGATTACCGGTTGTCAAAAAGTAAAGTGTGATGACAATAATGGATAGTATAATGGCAAAGAGTGTATAAATGGAAAGTAGTAGAATGCACGCATTACATCTTTTTGTTGTACCAGAAAAAGAATACCAAGTGTCCATCTAACAAAGACTACACCCTAGATTCTGGACTAAATCTAGGAGATTTTTACTATTAGATTACTTTTGCAAGCTTTCAAAGATACAAGTTTATTCAAAGGATTCCTTGTCATTCAAAAGTGTGTGCGGACTATTAGGTCAGATCTGACTTGGAGCCCTTCCAAAATCAATGTAATTCCAGCTCAAAATCTTCACTTTCAATTACCAATCACATCGGGCCTAGCAGCTTGACCTCGGTTTTGTTTGATTTGTAGAGGAATGGCCTTGGGACTTGACGGCTTAAGAGTAGGTTTTGAGATTGGTATAGCATTGACTTTTTGTTCTTTAATGATCACATTCACATCATCATAAAAACGATAAGTTGGGATGAGTCTATGAGTCTTTGCAGATTCTTACGGAATTCTGAGCATTCTTGGATAGAATGACTCTTACTGTCATGAAAGTTGCACCATTCCTCATCTTCAACTTCTTCATGTCCAAAAGAAGGCTTTCCCATGATAATCCCTTCTTTCACAAGGCATGAATATACATGCTTAAGAGGGGTTATGATATCATTGACTGACTTTTTCATCAGCCGGTGTTCTTCTATCATATTGACTGGTTTTTCTTGATGAGGCGGCAATGGATTGTGAGTGACGTTCGGTTCATCGGAAAAGTCCAACCACTTTGATTCGATTAATTGTTGGACTATACGTTTCAATGCTGTGCAATTTTCCAAGCCATGGCCTGGAACGCCATCATGATATGGGCAAGTTATGTTGGGGTCATACCACGTTGGATATGGGGGTCCAAATGGATTTGTAGGAATTGGACGGATAAGTTGACTTTCTATGAGTTTTGGATACAACTCAGTGTAAGTCATGGGAATTGGTGCAAAAACTTCTTTTGGTTTTTGTGTGGGTACTGGAGGAGTCGGAACAGGTGGCCGTAACTGATTAGGCCTGTTGAGAGGATAATTGTTGGGCCTATTGGGAGGATAATCATTAGGCCTATTGGAAGGATAATCATTGGGCATATTGGGAGGATAGTCATTGGGCCTATTGGTAGGATAATAATTGGGCCTTTTGGCATAATAGGATAGGCGAGGACCGGTAGCCACAGTGCCTACGAGGGGAATCCCTCTTTCGCGTCCTATTTGTTGTACTTCTTCATCTTTTGTTCTGGATGGTCCTCCTCTTTTCATAGGATCACTAAAGGACTCAGCAATCTTCCCAGTCCTAATCCCATGCTCGATCCTTTCTCCAGACATGACAACATCGGAGAAATTAGTTGCCGAATTGCCAATGAGTTTGTCATAATATGGGTATTTCAGTGTCTGGACAAACAAAGTGACCATTTCTTTTTCTGTCATGGGTGGCTGAACTTGTGCAGCTAAGTCCCTCCACCGTTGGGCATATTCCTTGAAAGTTTCTGGCTTTTTCTTCTCCATGTTTTGGAGAGTTTGGCGATCCGGAGCCAAGTCCATAACATGTTTATAGTTGCCGATGAAGGCCTGAGCAAGGTCATTCCAAGTTTTGATGTTTCTTGGTCCTTGACTTAGATACCACTGCAATGCTGATTTTGTGAGACTTTCCTGAAAAAGTGCAATCCACACCTTTTCATCTTTTGTGAGTGGTTGTAGTCTCCTTAGGAACAGTGTGATGTGAGTGATGGGATCACTCGTTCCATCGTATTTTACAAAATCCGGTACTTTAAAGTCCGAAGGGATTATGACGTCTGGCACTAAGCAGAGGTCATCCACTGAGAGAGATCCGAATATATTACCTCCTTCAATGGCTCGCAGTCTCTTCTCTATTGTTTCGAGTTTTTGAGATTCTCCTTCTTCCTTTGGTGGTGTCTTCTTCTCTTCATACACAGTGTCTTGTTTCAGGTGAACACTAGCAGACTGTCCTGGTTCTTGAAACAGGTTTTCTTGGACTGAGACTCGTTGTGGGGTGAATCCCGGAGTATAAGTGGGATCTTGTGCTTCTTTGATGGGAACTTGAGTTGCTTTCCCTTTGATTATTTCCATCAATTGTCTCATTTGTTCTGCCATACTTTCAATCTTGGACTCTATATCTATGAGACGTCCTTCAGTTTGCTCTGCCATTAGTCTTGTTTGGAGCCGAGTTGAATATCGGTGTTGAGGTCCAATTTTACCTTTTTAAAGGAATATTTATTTTATTAGATTCTATGCGTATATGATTGATGTGATGGATGCATGCAATGAGATTATGTTTTTATCAAAATTTATATGCACGTGATTGATGTAATGGAATGCATGCAATGAGATTATTTTTATCAGATTTTATATGCGTGTGATTGATGTAATGGATGCATGCAATATAAAGTGAGATTATGTTTTTATCAGACTTTATATGCACGTGATTAATGTAATGGAATGCATGCAATGAGATTATTTTTATCAGATTTTATATGCATGTGATTAATGTAATGGAATGCATGCAATGAGATTATTTTTATCAGATTTTATATGCGTGTGATTGATGTAATGGAATGCATGCAATGAGATTATTTTTATCATACTTTATATGCACGTGATTAATGTAATGGAATGCATGCAATGAGTGAGTTTGCTTATCCATTATCGTAGAACTTCAAAACTTTTAGTTGTCATTATAAAGACCAAAAAGTTAGCATAATTTGATGCGTGGTTTTGATGCATGAAGAATAATTGTACAAGAAAGATAAGGTTATTAATAAGTTAAATAGCAATTAACAACTCATGAAGTATTATGGAAAAATGAATTAAAACCATAAATATAAGACACGAAGAAAATAAAAGTGTAGAGCAACAACATAGCATAACAAGGACGTGCTTATGGCGTTGGTAAAATGGTAGAAATTCTATGGTTAGTTCTATGGTTAAGTGGGGAGTTCTATATGCATAAGGTAGCTTATCAAAAAGGCAAGGGATAGTTCCCGAATCCCGTCACTAAATCATAGTGACGGCCCGATTCCTTACCCTCTAGGGTTAATGTAAGGAATGGATTAATTCGAGTCGTAGCTTTTCGTGGGCCCATGCAGAGACTAACCGTCTCAGAAGGCAATACACTACTTTGCTACTTTGAAACCGGTGAAGGCTTGGAGACCGTGGCCTCACAAGGACAGCAACACCAATTCCGCTTAGAAAGAATCGTGTTTGATTTAAGGAAGCTCGGGTATAGAGCTTCATATTGTGAATGCATTATGCATGTTTAGAATAAGTAAATATAACATATAAATCCACATAATAAGCAAAGTAAATCAAAACAAATCAACTTTAGGCTCGACTCACTAACGTGGAGTCCCCAGTGGAGTCGCCAAGCTGTGGCAACGTCGGGTTTTCTGGAGTCGCCACCAATCAGTTTACTTAGGTCGATTGGTCACCTTAAAATTGGTCTGCGAGAGTTCGGAGATCGGGAGTACGGTTACGTTAAAACAACTTTGTTAAAACGCCCAAAAAATTGGCACCTTAGTTGATTTTAATTTTGTTTTGCTTTGCTTTTAAATAATTCTCAGTTAATTTTCAAAATTAGAAATTTTAACTGGATTAGTCGAAATGTGGATTTTTAAATTAATTAATTTGTATGAAATTTTATACTTCCGAACCATGGACTCTGCCGAGTCATTTGGACACGGAAGATTTGATTCCGAACCATGGACTCTGCCGAGTCATTTGGACACGGAATTTGGTGAAATTTAAATAATTTAATCCATATTGTAAACATGGATTTTTATCTTTGTATTTATTTAATTTATTTATTTTAAAAAGTTTGATATTTTCCAAACCGTAGATCCTACCGGATCATCCGGATATGGAATTTAATTTGCTGGTTTGCAATCTGGATTTCGTTATTCAATTTTAATTAATTTTTAATATCCAAACCATGGATCTTGACAGACCACCTGGACATGGATATAATCCGTCTTAGGATTTTATCAAACCTACTAAGAACGGATTTGCAAACATTTGAATGCTTCTTAACCAATAATTTGGTGCACATTAGATGTATTACAAGAATTAAAATTAAACTATTGTAAAAAATAAAGATAAATAAATATGCATAAATATACATATTAAATCAAAATCCTATGTTGTTCTCCTCTGTCACTTTAATGATCAAATTAATTGTAAGGGTAAGCTAATAATAATAGAGAAAACAAAAAGGTAAAAATAAATAAAAATTTGCTGTCAGTGACTAGTCTGTAAAATAAAAAAAAGTTAGTGATTGAATGAATGAATATGAAATGATGAATGAGTAAAAGAGAGTTATACTATCAAAATAAATAATATATATATATGTATATATTTAAATTTTTGCCAAAACAGAGTCTCAGCTCAAAAATTTTTTACTTTTACTTCCCGTTCGATTCAGATGATCAGACGGTGGAGGGGAAACGGCAATTGGGTATCAACAGATACAAATGGGCAGCTTTATGAATCGAAGGACCTTCTATCAATAGTAAATCTTCCCAAATTATTTGAACTAATGTACAGAGAACTTTTGAAGAGTGAAATTGTATACACGATTTTGAAAATATAGAGTTATTTGAACATATCCTTTTTGTAACTTCATACCAAATCCATAGAAGTGCCCTAGCAAATTTAAGAAGCAGAAGATTTAAATTTAACACATAGTTTGCTTCTTGATCGCAATCAAGACCGTTATGCGGAACTGTATATAAGAAGACTGAAGAACATCCAAATCAACCTGACCCTTTCAAAGTGTAACAGATTTGGTATCACTAGAACATGATTTTTTTTTCTGAACTACGGTGTTCTAAAATGTTAAAAAAAAACATAAAAAACTAAGCAAATGAACACAAGCAGGTATTAACCACCCAAATCATATTTGTAAAGTAATACTTTTGTGCGGCTGACTATTTGCAACTATGAACAAGCAAATAACTAAATCCAATGCATCAAACCTACAAAACAGAGGAAAAATAAAAAAGAAATAAAATAAAAGTTAAATAAACATCAAACGCAAGTTATGGCAACACGTTGTACCCTGCCTATAAGAACATTGTTTAATATCTGCCATCAAACTCAAAGAAAAACTATGAAAGTCAGTCTGATGGAAACCGTATATTATACTTAAGTAAAAAAAAAAAAAAATTGGAGGAAACGATAAAAATTCAAATAACGGATCAAATAAAAATCAATAAATTTGTAACCAAGAGGAAGCTGGGCTTAGGTCTGGCTGAAAGGGGAGGAAAAGGAAAAAGAAGTTCCTGGTCTTGACAATTATTTTCCGGCTGTGACCGGGTATCCGATCTCATGTCTCCGGGTCGGAAAAACCACGAACAACAAGCTGCAGATTATCCTGATGCCTACCAGATCGATGTCCAAAACTTCTTTCGTCTCTTGTCGGTGAAGGACACGAGGAAGCAGGAGGGAGCAAGTACAGAACCTTACAGGGAATCACCTTCCCGATCAAGCAGCTGCCGCCGCCAGGATCCAGGCGGCATACCACTCCCATAGCATCTGATCCCTCTACCGGCGGATTTTCGCGATGAATGCGTGGGCCGACAGGGTCCAGGCCTTGATCCAGCGGCAGGAAACGGTGGGCGCCGTCTTGAGAGATAATCGGGAGAAGCTGAGGATGAACGCGACCTTGATGCGACTACTGCTGGAGCTGGACTCTGTTCCAGAGTTCGGCCCGACGGTGAGGGAAGAGAGGAAGAAGGTGAGCCGTCAGATCGTGGGGCTGCAGAAGATTCTGGATGGGATCACAGAGGTGAGGGTGGAGAATTATGGAGACGGGTGGTCCAAAGAGGTTTGTTCTGTTGGGACGAGGCGGTGGAGGAGATGGAGGAGCGGGCGTGATGAGGGTGAAAGAGAGAGGATTAGTGAGAGAGATGCAGCTAGGAGAGAGAGAGCAGCTGGGAGAGCTTTGTGAGCTCCTCTCTGTCTGTTCCCCCAGGGAGAGAGAGATGAGAGAATGATTAAGTAAAAAGAGAAGAAGAATCGAGAATGGATCAGGTGAGGCTGTTGAGCTCGTTTGTCTGGTGTGGAAAAAAAATGCAAAAGGGGGAGGAGACTTTAATGCTAATCAGGGGAGGGTTCAGCCAGGGGAGGAATTTTCTGTTTTTAATTTTAATTTTTAATTCTTTTAATTAATTAATAATTAATTAAGAAATAATTAATAATTAATTAATATTTCTAATACATACATACAGATATATATGTATACCTATATATATATTTTAACTAACACCATATGACAAAAATGTCCCCCATTACACTAATAATATATTAGTTTTTGTTAAATTATTTTCTTTTTTTTTTTAATTAATAATTTTTAATTAATTAATTTTTTTTTCACAGTCGGACAAAATTGGGTGTCAACAAAATCAATACATAATGAAGGCTTTGTCATTTATTTACATAATAATTATATGACACAAACGTACGGTTTATTTTCAATTGTAAAACATTTACCATATTGAATTTTATTCTTAGCGATTATTATAGTACTTTCTATTCCAAATTTTTTGGTTCCAATGGCAACGGCTAGTTACAAAACTTGGTACAGGAGGTAGAGGAATACAACTATAATGGTTGATAGAAAGACCAAGTTAGAGATATGTTGTTTGTCATTTGGCTCCAACCAGGCTCAACTTGACTCTACATTGGTCAATGAGAGAAGGACCCTAGACCAACTGACACAACAATGGGATGGGTTTGGCCTTAGGCAAAGCCTGAGCTAGGCTTGACTTTGGGTTGGGCAAAGTCGGGTCCTAAGTTGAGCAAACTTGTCCTAGTTTTAATAAACCATTATATAATCAAATTTTTGTAATATTTTCAAAATTTTAGTTATATTTTGTTGTGATAATTATATGGCATATTATAACCTAGATTATTTTTAATTGAATGCTTAGTGCTTTAAATTATATTTCTACCAATTATTATAGTACTTTTTATTGCAAATTTTTTAGTTTTGTGGCAACATCGAGTATTTAAACTAGTTGTAATTAGAGTTACTAGTGCAAATAATCAGTTTAAAAACTTTAACAGCTTCCATGTTTTAATATTGAACAAATTAATTTTAATCTGCTATAACAAAACACACAATTAATGTAAGCGCACATTGAAAAATTTTAATAATTAGTTGTGTAATTAAATGATAATTCAAAAAAATCTTACACAACTATTTTTTTTTGAAAAAAATATTATCAAATAACTTATGTTTCGATTTTTTTTGATTCATTTTGCGCAAAGCAAATAATCTACCATAAGTTTACTTGGATCATTTATTTCTTTTAGATGTTCTTGATTTTGTTTTTTTACCAAAATAACAATTACTCCTTTCATCCTAATCTTGGAGTCCACTTTAAATTTTATATGCATATCAAGAAAATTCTCTCTTTTGTTGTTTGTTTCCTTGAATACCTTACCTTATGGATCCTATTGTGTACATCTAATCTAATTATATATATATATATATATATATATATATATATATATATATATATATATATAAAGCAGGGCAATCTCAAGGGAGTTTTTGGTCTTTTTCTTAATTGCCACATTCACCAATTGACATGTGTACAATTTTTCCTTTTTTTTTTCGATTGAAATGTATACGTCAAGAAAAAAAAAAAGAATTCCAAAATCATCAATCATTAATACTTTTATCAACAGGATTTTTCAAATTCTAAATTACCATAATTTAGTTTCCACTTTCCAGGAATAGCAATAATAATTAAGTAAAGATTGCAAAATTAAGATAAAAAAGAAAACCTACTATCAATACAGAATATTCATTTCACAATAGAATGTAAAGTGGTTTCAATAAATTTATTTTATTTTGAGGAAAAATATTCTAAAATTATTGTTTAAGTTGTTTCAATAAATTTATAATTTAAATAATTAATCATTTTATATAAGGATAATGCACAATAAAACCTATGTAATTTAAAATTAACAGCAACCTGTAAACAATTTGAAGAACAAAATTTGTTACAATGGGTTTTGGACTTTGATTGGCCTAGAGAAGTTAATGATTAGGGTTCAAAGTGAGGTTAGCTAAACTTATACCCTCCCATGAGTAAATGAGTTTTAGTAGTATCCACCTAAGTTACACAAATTGATCTAAAAAACAGGAGTGAGAGGAGGAACGAAAATAGGAAAGCATTATCTAAAATTTAAGTAAATAAAAATGTTGTGAAAAAGAAAACAGGAGCGGCAGTTGAGAGTGAGAGTGAGAACGTAACAGTAAGAGTAGCGACACAAAATAGAAGAATTGTGTACCTTTGATAGCCACCTCATAGGTAGGAAGATACAATCTATCAACCCATTAGACATCTATATAATGTTATGTATCTTTATTTTATTTATATTTTCATGTACATTTCCAATAAAAATATGCACATTTACAAATAGTTGAAAAAATAAAGATATCATTAAACAAAGTAATATATGAAACTTTAAGTTATAATGTGACTTTCATTTGTTATAAAAGTTCTATTTAAATGTAAATATACTAATGGGGGAGTGACACGGGTAGTGTTGGGTATGATCAATTAAACTTATATATTTCTCAAGCCTTTGCCAGTAAGGGGGTCGCTTTCAGTTAGCTAGGTTCAAAGGGGTAGAACCGGTAGGTGTGAGTAAGATTTTTTTTTTTATCTTTGATTGTATCATTTATATAAATATAGATGTTAATTTTTTTATTTTAATGGTTTCATATAATCTCAGGATATGCACTAGCACCAATTTGTTTTATTTAGTTGTGGTGAGTAGCATTTTCAATAATTATTTCATTTAAACTAATTATTGTATTGCTTCATTCACATTTTTTTTGTTCTTATGACAATGTTGGGTATTTAATCTAGTTAATATAAGTACAAAAAAAATTTACATTATACAATTATAGAAATGAGTGTTATGCCTGGTACTGTTGTTCATAACAGTAGCTACAGTTGGGGCCCAACCCAGATAGGTTTTGTTGGCTTGTTTTGTTCGGGCTTTGCTTGCTACGTTTTGTTTGTTTTAATTTGTTGTTTTTTGGCCCAGTGTTTTTGGTTGTTTGCTAACCTGTTGCCTGCCTGTTTCATCACCGTTTCAGCCTGTCGAAGGAAGCAAACAGTGGAGGTCTACGACTCCTCGCTGTCCGTGTCTGTACTCTCTCATTGTTGATCGGCATTTCAGGGGGAGTGAGAGATGGAGGTCATCTTGCTGTTCGACGACTGTGGCCTGAATCTATTGCTTGCATCCCGTTTCATCGAATTCTCGTCACCAATTCGATTTTGGGGTTGAAATTTTTGTTGGGGTCTGTTATTGCACTAGCCGGCTCTTCTATTTCTACATCTGTCCTGTTCCGGCTTTGCTCTGGTGGGTTGTTGTGCATGGCTACTTGGCTTTGGTCACGAACACGGAGAACGAGTCAATCGTCTCGGGTTACGAGCGGTGTCTATGTCAATCGATGGGGGAATTTAAGCGGGTGGCGTTTGGAGTCCTTGGTGGTTCTAATGGGGAGCGGAGACGAGGGAGCAGTAGGTTGGGGATTTAAGCTGGTGGTGTTTGGACTCCTTCGCGGCTTGAATGGGGAGCGGAGGCGAGGGATTAGTAGGTTGCTTCTATTATCTGATGTGGTTGCTGCTCTTTTAATACAGATAATGGAGGCTTGATCAACTTAGGCAATACACTGGGTCAGTAGTTATAATTAGCTTTCTCTCAAACATGTCAATTAATTAATTATATCATATTGTGTTTTCACTTGAGTAAATATTCATGTCAATTTCCCGTTCCATTGTAGCATCGGAGTTTAACTCCATGTGGATATTTGACGGAGCTTTGCTTTTGATTGTTAGTATCAGTCGGTTTGCCTCATGGTCTGTTGCTTCCTCTTGCTCTACAAGGTATTCAACTTTTCACTCCTTTGATTTCTCTAAATTTTTTTTGCCTCCCTCTACTCTCCACGAAGGCCTCTTTTTTTTTTTTTTTTTTTTTTCTTTTTTTGTTTGTTTTAATGTGCTTTTCTTTATTCTTTTTGGTGTAAATAACTAGAGTACATGGTTTTAAAGGATTATATTATTTCCCATAAAAGGCTAATATTGTTTCCAAACTTGGTGTTCAATATATTTTTATATTCCTTTGCGTGCTCTTGCTTTGGTCAGTTAGACGTGTCACATGAGTGTATTAGGTAGAGAGAATGGTATGGATGATAGCTAAGGATGGGATGCTTGACGGGTTTAGTTGTGATTGGTTTTTTTTAACTTTCTTCACACTCTAATAAGCCTTTTTGTCATTGCCTATTTACTGTCTGAGCTTTGTTTCTGGAGTTTCCTTTTCTCTACACCTGTTCGTGGCCTCCTTCTTTTCACAAGGGTTTCTTTGCTCTCAACTATCATCCTCACACTGGTTTCATTACAAGGTAATTACAGTTTTATCTTTTATTCATGTTGTTTTTGTCTCCTTTGTTTGCTGTTCCCATGGAGAATGCTGTCACAATTTGACTTCTTATTTTGATGATCACGTCTTAGCCATGTTCTTTTGCCGTCTTACTTTGGTGATATATGGGTTCCATTAGACACCTACCTAATGATTTCTTTCATATTTTGAAGGTAGTCTTCTTTAAATTAATTTGTTTTTCTTTGCAAACTTCAGGAAGCTTATTCTCTACGGGCTTCTTTACTTTCACTGAAGAAAAACATTGTGTCTTCTCTTTCGTGCACAAATATGAAGTCCCTCTTATTCCCTAAACTTGCAGCCAGGCCACCGCCTTACTTTTCTAATTTAAAAGCAACATTCTACTAATTAGTGATTTAAGAAAAAGAATTACATAATATTGTGTTCGTTAGATAATTTTTACGTTGTTCCTTGGCATTGTTTATGAGTCTGACTCAGGCATTGATAGATAACGAATCTAGCTCGAAAGAAGTACACTTCGCTGTAAGTACTATTGCGGGTGAAACATCGATTCTCACACTGGAATTTTTAGTTTTGGGATGTAGAAGTTGTCTTCATGTGTTGTTATAACTTTTTTTGTCTTACTGGTCGAGGGTGAGTATAAGGAGAATATTCTGTCAACAACTACGTTTTTATATATTTGTTTTCTGTCTTTGTTTATATCTATTTGTTGTGGTTTTGGTGAGTTTCCTATTTTGTTCTGGTTTGTCTACAAGTTTGAGTGGGATTGAATCTTTTCCATGTGTTCTTTCAATTCTCTGGTTTTCCATCGTTCACGAGTGCTTACTATTTTGCCTGCTCTTTCTAAGTGTGCTTCTGTTGCATTGCATTTGGTTCAAGAATGTCCTGTTGGTGCTGGGTTTGAGGTTAGTATGCAGGTATATGTTTGATTATGAATTTTTGGTGGTGTTTGTTTCTTAATATGTTTTTTTCTCCATCTTAGACAAGGGATCTCTCTATTGCTTTTGACGAATTTAGTTTTTTTTTTTCATTTTTCTTTCATTTTAAATAGTTTAAATGAGCATTATGAAGTAAACTAGGTTTTGCCTCTGGTAAATTGTTAGAAAAATAATTGACCTATTAGTCTTAATTGTTGGTTGGCTTATTGTTTTCTTTGTAAGTAGACCAAGAAAAAAAAAAAGAAGCTTTTTCCTATTTGTCTAATTTGCATAAAGTCAGCCTTATTGGAGCTCAAAATGTGATGGTTGTGATGGAATGTACATTTAAGATATCAAAAAAAAAAAAAAAGGAGGCGACCTTTTTGCTTTTGGTTCAATTTTTATATTGCAAATTCTTCTAATTAGAAACATGAACAATAAAATGTGATATGCCTCCTCAATGATAGATTGTTATTGTATTTTAACCCTAGCAAATCCTCATATATGGTTGTTCAATTTTTATATCACTCGCCTTATAGATTTGATTAATGCATTGTACGATATTAAATAATTATTGTCTTTAGCATGTTAGCCTTTTGTTCTTTTTTGTAAAAGGTGATAGTCGATAATGAGAATTACTGATTCTATTATGCCTTTGAATTTTATTTTGGATTGTGTATTCACAGTTCTCATCATTCGGATTTCCTTTTTCTTCATTTGTAGTGAAAGTTATGGAGAATAGATCGAGTGGGTCAAGCTTTAGTTGTGGGACGATGTAGAGGCTATGAGCCTATGACCAACGCCAAAGTACTAATTCTCTCTGTCATAGCTTTTATTGAGCTTTTTTACCTTTTCTTTTTAATTATTCATGTACATAACTACATCTTTTGTCTCACTAATGAACTCATACCATTTATGAAAATTGAGTGATTGTGGCAGCCTCATGAATTCATAAAATTCATAGATTTTTTACTCATTTGTTTAACTCTGAGTTTTATGATAGTCTGTGCTTCAACTCATTCATCTATTTTCTCGGCTATGTATGTACATTTGAAAGTATTACTCACCTTTGGGTTTTAATGGGAGAAATTGAGTTTAAACAGGTGATAAAACGTGATCTGTTAAGTAAGAAAAACTATTGTACAAACATGAAAAAGGGAAATCCTTATTCTTTCTTGAGATTTTTATATTTGTGACTCTTTTTTCACTTCTTTTTCAGTTGTTTCCTGTTTTCCTTCTTGCCTCAAAGAACACATATTTCTGTTATTTTTAAGGATTTCTGGTCCTTTTACTATTCTTCTATCATTTTATCAAGTTCACATTGGCAATCATGTGCGAAGATGCATTTTATTCTGTGCCATGGCTTTTGTTCTGAATTTTATTCTGAAGATAGTTGCAAGTTTTGTGAATCAAATGAGAGACTGAAAATTTGAAAATATATCCTGTGCATCTTTCTTTGAACTTAAGAAACTCATTTCATAACTTTTAACATTTCTGGTTTGATTTTTAAGTTTGAGAAGTTCGTGTATATGTTTCACGTTTTGAGGTACAATATCTGGTGTTAGTTTTAATGAATTTTTATTCTGAAGTATAGTGGCAAGTTCAATGAATCTAATGTCAGACTGAAAAATTGAAAACATAACCTGTGCAATTTTCTTTGAACTTAGGAAACTCATTTGATTCCCAGCTTCTAACATCTCTGCGTTGATTTAGTAGTTTGAGAAGTTCTTGTATATGTTTCACATTTTTAGCTACAATAGCTGGCGTTGGTTTTAAAATCTTGAAAAAATTTGATGCTGAACATTGGCTTTGGTTTGCCACTAACCGTTTGACTTTAGTAATCCTGATTATTTTGCAAGTTGAATATAACACATGCAAGCTCCAATATTACTGCAAAGAAACAAAAATCAGACACTAGGAACTAACCAGAATGATTATTGGCAGTTCTCTCAGCCTTTCATCTTTTCCACATTACTGCCAGGAACACCCCATCTATGTTGTATACGCACTCTACCTATGTTCTAGACTGACCCATTTCCACTACTCAGATCGGTCCTGCCTCAAGAGACTGAATAGATTTGAAAGAGATAAAAAGAAATCAATCCCTGCCTAGGGTTTACAACCCTAGGTCTTTGCAAACTAAGGCGACAGAAAGGTTATCCTCCTCCAATTGGCACCTTATCCATAGTGTTGATGCCCTACAGGAAGCTCCAACGAACAAGGTAATGGGAAAAGAAATCTTTATTTCCTGTTTAAATTCCTATATGCTTTAATGTACTGTATTTTAGAAGTACGGAGAAATGAGCATGTAATCCTTTAGAATAGTGTACAAATTATTAGAGAGTATGTTTTTTTAACAATTATTTTAGGAGAAAAGAAAAGTATGTTAAGCCTGCTGGCAAAAGCTAGGATCTGAAAATAGCGAACTGAAAATTGAGGTTTATTGATGAAATTAAGACCTAAAGATTTATGCAATATCTGATTAAACTACCTTTTTTTTCGGTACACATGATAAAATAGGCTTAATTTTATGATGCAAAGAAGCAACTTCATGAAAATCATGGTGATCATTACAATGCAAACGAACAACCAGTAGGTCGAGCAGTTAGTTGATTTGCTTAGTCTAATTTCTGAGTATTTATTGGAGTTTTTTTATTGATAGATTATTTTAATGGTTTGGTTCTTTGATCAAGACTACTACGCAAAATGAATAGGAAATTGAATTTTTTTTTAACTTTGAAGTATAAATAGGCTTGGGTTGCGCATTTTAGGATTGGTGGAAAATGTGTCAGCCCATGATTTGCTGCGAGAACGGAAGGCCTTAGATGAGCTTTTGCGCAACTCTTTGAAATCCAGGGGCCCAAATTCATATGGAAAGGGAGCTGTGTCTGAGTGGAATCCAATGGGTAAAAGGTTGCTTCACATATTTTCCTTTTTTGCCAAATTTATTTCTCTTTTTGTTTGAATTATCTTGCCATGATTTGGTGGTTTTACAAGACTTCTCATGGGGTGCTTGACTGAGTAAGGCCATGCTCAGTTGTCCTCCGATTGCAGTATATCAAAACTAATTACCTTATTTTCATAGTCAAAAGGTTGAGGCTTTTATTGTTTTATAATATTTTAATGAACTCACTTCATTCTATTCCACATTCTATTTATTTATGGTTTTTTGTTACCGTGTTTATAGTGCATGGGGAGTAAGAATTCGGGACCTTAGGAAGTTGACTTGTTAGACTTGAACCTAAGCTGTTGAAAATCAACTTGGATGACAAAAAGACTAATCTCCTGTAGTTCTGAGTTTACTTTCTATGTTTATTTTTTTGTTGATACTTTTCGAAAGGATATTCTTAAACAGTTTCAGATTTTGTGAATTTGAAGGAAACAATAATCAAGAAAAGTCTTACATGTTCACTTTCGTTCTTTGATGAGTCTTAATAACTTTATGAACCTTACATGCTGTCTTTGGTAATTTTCTAATTTTTAGGTTGTTGCACTTGGAGGAAGTGTGTCATTGGAAGCTAAGATGGTTAACTTCCAATTATCCTTATCTTGCAGCAAAATTGTGTCAGAGCGGTATGAAAGGTACAATAGGCTTTTATTAGACCGCTTACCTGGAAGTTTACTACTTGTCAGAGTTGTTTTTGGTTGTGTGGTGGATATGAATATCGTATTTTTAATGTACCATTTGTCGGTTAGAAGGGTCTTTTGATCAGGAATAATATGAGAATGTGATGGAGTAACTTCCTTGTTTCGAGGGTGGAACAATTACCACAATGTCATTGCTGATTTATATAAAACTTAATTATTAACCTTTAGCCTTTCTTTCTACTATGCATTTTTAGAGGCGTAACTAGAAATTAAGCCTATGGGGGGGGGGGGGGGGGGGGGTTGTGGCGTGGGGCGGGTTTTTAGCAGGTATAAATTTATAATTAATAATAATAAATACTAAATAATATTATATATAAATACATAAAATTTGAAAGTTTATAATAACTAAGTTCATTTCAGAAGTTTACAACTCAAAATTCAATTGACAGTTAACATATATAGACACATAGAATTCAAAAGTTTACAATAATTAAGTTCAATTGAAAAATTTAATTTAAATTTATTAGTTTTTTTCATGAATGAAATAAGTTTAATTTATAGAGTAAAAATAGTTTTTTGAATTTTCAATTAATTATAAAAAAATTATTATATAAATTAAATTTGTTATATAACATTTACCGGATAGTTCAAATTATTATTTAAAAAATGATTATCAAATAAATACTTTGAGTTAACAAATTTCATGCAATGGAACTAAAATGAATTATTTTTAATAGATTTAGGATTAAAATGATTTTTTTTTAATACATTTGGAACCAAAACAAAATGCTTCATAGGATAGAGACTAAAATGAAATAATAACTAAAGATTAGGGACTATCACGTAATTTGCTTAATAAGAAAATGAGTAAGACCTTAAAAGGATAAAATATATTAGAGCCACTTATTAATTTCATAACTTACAGATAGATACCTAACTTTAATTTTTATACAGTTTTATCACATATCAAACAAATTAATAAAATTTTTTAAAATTTTAGGGGCTACCGCCTGCCCCTAAAAAGCTACCCGTCTATTTATATAATTCAACAATATATATTGTCACAAATGCCGTAACGCGCGTGCTCCTATGCTCGTTAATATAAAAGAGGAGCCTTGGAATAAATAAATAACAGCTCGCATTCCATGAGTGATTGTTTCTTGTGCTCATTTTCCTAGAAAGTTTTACTGTGTGCTCGTTTGACCATTGGTTCCCAAATTGAACAATATTTTCTTTTTAAACTGTCAACAAATAAAACTATGCTTATTGTTTTTCCAAATCTAGAAATTTATAAAGGAGTTAGTATATATTTAACAATAAGAACTTTTAGCCTTACTATGTAGTTTCTGAACTACGTACTATAAACTAATATGTTTGCAGTTCTAACTAAAAGAATGAAAGTAAAAAGGATTTACTAGACCATGTAGATCACCGAGATAAATGGATTTTATCAATTTTCATTTTTTCAATTTTCAATTAGAACTTCTGATAGATCTTGTTATGGTAGTTGGGCAACTACAAAGACTGAAAAAATTGGTTTTTCTCGACTCGAGAATAATGTTGCTTAGGTCGTAAATCTGCAAGTTCAGGAATTCTGGGGAAGTTCAAGTCTTAAGTGCATTGTTAGTCACTTAGCTGATGGCTAACTCGCACGAGTTGGCCCATTAACTGGAACTTAGTGTGAGTTAGTCTTCTAACTGTGCAAAATGGTGTAAGTTAGTTTGGTTAGAGAAAAATAGGCGAGAAAAATACAATCCTAACCTTACCTTCCTACATTTGTGCGGAAGGAAGCCACTATTCAAAAATTCCATTAGCACTAAACTACTTGATTAACAAATGAAACTAGCGTAAATTTTCACTAATCTGGCATGATTATAGATGAGATCATAGAATATATGAATTGAATATGAGAAAGAATAATCATCTAACCTGATCACGATAAGCAGCTGAAATTACAATACAAAGTTGCTCTAGGGTTTTGTCCCTTATCTCTACAGAACACTCTGAATAGGTGAAGTCACTTTATGCTTGTTACAATGCCTTATGTTAAGAGAGAGACTTAGTACTTCTGTATGTAGCACTATCATAAGCCTTCCCATTAATGCTCTCATAGATTCTATTACTCACTGTAGAATACACCAACACTTAGTCTAGCCCAAATAATTAATTAAAAAAATTTATCATCTCTGCATGTCTAAATATTGACCAATTTAATTTAATTTTATTTTAACAAGATACACAATTAATGTGAAAAATTTTAACAATTAGTTGTGTAATTAAATTATAATTCAAAAAACCTCATACAATGATTTTTTAAAAAAAAAATATTCTCAAATAACTTATGTTTTGATTTATGTGCTATACAGACCCATCATTTTTATGGTATCATTTTTTCTGAGCTTTTAAGCTAGCTTCAGTTATGTGCCTCTTCACTTGTTCCAACAGTATAGGAATATATGTTTCGTTAGTTCTAATTATGCAATAATCTCATCCTTTAGGTTCCTGTCCGACTTTGCTGCAGCAGCATGTGTTTCTTTGTGTTTCATGCTTCTAACTCTACACCATCCCACTTTGAGATGATATGACAGCAAAACACCAGCCTAAATTCTAGTATGAAGTACTTAAAAACGTTTGGGACATAACTACATCAGAATAAACTTAAAACTACATCATAATGTTTGCCCCTGCCCATCAGTTAGTTCAGGAGGCTCAGTTATATCCAGTTTATGCTAGGGAAAGAAGATGGTTTGGATAGTTATAATAAAGAGTTTGTGATTCAGAAGCTACAGGCAACTGTACCAGCAACAACAACAAGAAGAAGAATACAAGTATGAAGAGAAAGTTTGATAGAATAAATAAAACCAAGTGAGTGCTTAAACAATCTGCGATAATCCTTTAGAAAGCAAACAGTTTATTCTAGCTCACTAGATATCTCAAATTACAAACCAAAGGTTAAGGCTTTATATAGCCTTCCAATGGAACTAATAGAGGTAAGTCTTCCAAGTGAGGTTTAGACAGCTCAGGCCTCATAAAGGAGCTGGATATGCTTAGCTTCCTATATTTATGACAAACTACTTTGCATACAACTTATTCATTACATATTATAGCTTAAGTAATCATATTAATTAGGACCCACGCTTCACATCACCTCCATTCATCCGGCTTTACAGCCTTCCCACGGCCTTGCTGCACTCTTTAGCTCCTGCAAAGTACAAGTGATCAACAATTCAAGCTACTATATTAGTATTTTCAGGTTCCGTCCTCAAAAGAAAGAAATCTAATGATTTTGATAATTACGAAACATATTGGAGATCTCTTGGTTTGTTTCAAATGAATAATAAAATGACACAAAGTAAAAAAGAGAGTTTCAAATGCTAGAATGAGTAAAACCAAGATAGTCCTAATAAGTAGCCTAAGGGGATGATTAACTTAGTCTCACTCTTGAGTTTGCTTGTGTAAGGGTCAAGCTTTTTGCAAGCCCCAAGTAGGCATCACCTCTTCCCCTAAGTTGAACCTTTTTTAATTTCTCAATTTTTAAATATTTTCTTTGCTTTGCTATAATGGCAGGAAATTGAAGGGAGAACTACATATTTATAGTAGTTGTCCAATATTGGGCTTCAATGGTAAATCTTTCGAAAACGATACCCAAGTTAAGCCTAAAAGAATTTGTTTGGATGCCCAAGTACCATCAAATATTACTCCCACTTAATTATAGAATCAAGAAATAAATTACAAAAGTCAAAGGATCTTTTGTTTTCATACCGTTTTCTCCTTCTGCTTTCATAATAGCCGTAAGGCATCTGGCTTTGTTAAATCAATTAGCTCCTCATGTGGGCTAACAATGCGTCCCCGTGGCCAGAGGATGTTGTTGTAGCCATCCATTTCCAGCCTTTCCGCGTTGCTCCACCTTTCAGCTTCCTGTAAATTCAAGTCATTAAACGATCAATATTTTTAGCTCATTCCATTAGCATTGATGGATTTCATCTTCACTTCCAAACAATAAAATCTAATGATTTTAATGATCACGAGACGTTTTTGAACTCTCATGATCTCTTTTGAATGAATAAGATAATTGAAATGTTTTAGCAAGAATTTCAGAACGTATATATTTGATGTCCCTCGAGTGGGTTTCATGATAGTATATAACTTTCTAACCTTGAAAGAAACAAGACATAGAGTCATGACGCCTAAAAAGAAACAAGAAAGATAGAGAGAGATAGCGAGAACTTGCAAGATCGAGTTAATCATGTCAAAAGAGTCATCTAAGGATAATTTAGTACTGAAGCTTATTCTGTACTAATTTTTAGTTTAGTAATAAAATTATTTAGCAACAAGGGGTATATAAACAGACCTGTTCATTTTCAGAGAAAATTTTACGTATATGTGCATCATCACCAGTTGAGTATATGTTGTTCAAGGTGAGCCAAGCGTCCCTAGCCGATTTTGCTTCAATAATTTTTGAATATATGGGATCGAGCACGCCATTTTGGATCGCTAACAATGCCAGATTTTCCTTTCTCTGTTCATTGAACATTATTTCTGGTGGCATGTTGTGCATGAGGTTGATTCCCTGTTGCACAACCTCCCATAAGTCCTGTGACTTGAAATACGTCATCATCTTCTTCCTCCAGGTTTTATAGTTGTCGCCAGAGAATATGGGCACCGCAACTGGAGGACTCGTCGATTGCGCATAATCCACACTCCGTTTAATTTCTCCACCCTGAAAAATTAAAGAGTAATTACTGTTTTTGAAATTTTAAAATGAAAGACGATTGACATTGTATTTATTTATGCGTACCTCTGTTATGGCGCATACACCTTGCTGGTAGCTTTCAGTGACGAATTTTGTATGTGCCTCGAAATTTGTACCGTAGAAACTAGTTTGCATCTTGGTGCAGTTAATGACCTCTAAATAGCTCAAAGCAGGAAAGGTGAAATGAAGGCCCTCCGGGGCAAACCTAACCATGTTTGTTAGATCTTGTAGGATTAATGTTTGCAGCAGAGGAAGCTGAACCACCTTGGAGTTAGAGGTCTCTTTACTGTCCCTGTCCGGACCAAATATTTGGGTTAGAAATGTAATCAACTTGCCCGCCACCACTTCTAATATCTCAAGTTTCGGCAACTGATCAGCAAGCCTTGCTGGGAACACGTGGCTCAATGTTGGGCAGTCAGAGATGTAAATATCGGTGAGGTTAGGAAACCATATTGGACGGTGCTGCTGCCCATGAGCTTCAGTCGTAGTCTCATCTGCTGCAACTATTTGTCCCAGGTTAAAACAGTCCTGAATTCTCAGACACTTCAAGTTGGGCACGTTATGGACACTCAAAGGCGTAAACACGTACTGAAGCCTCCCACATCTATATAGCGATAAGTGAGTAAGATTTTGCAAGCCATTGATGCTGGAGTCTTTCCACAAAACCTGCAAATGTCTAGTCTTTAACTTGAGTTCCTTCAGATTCGACAAAAAGTATGTTCCGAGGCTGTCAAATGGCCTTATCCCGATGATAAAATGCAGCCGACTTGTCAACCATTTACTCATTTTTGTACAGGCTTTGGCCACATCAGCTTTCGGGACTTTAGAGCCAACATGCCTCCCAAGGCATAGTTTCTGAATATAACATAAACGAAAAATTATTAGTTATACTTAGAGCTTGTTGAACACCACCATTAGTTTTGTAAGCCCTTTGCAACATAGTTTTGTTTCAGTTGGGTCTTGAAATTCTTAAGCATGCAAGGTGCGAAACTATACACACACACACACGGAAAATCCTTCTCGAAAAAAAACATATATCTACTTTTTTCATAATACGTCTAGAGAATGTTTATTTTTTTTTCCTATTTAAGAAACAATATCTGTATGGTTTCAAAGAAATGAAGAAAATTTACTATTATTATTTGTTTTTAAAGTTGAATAAAGATGAGCATACACAATTAAAAGTCCCTTTGTGTTTCAATAAAATTGACTACTATTGTTATTGGTATGAATAGTGCCATAACTCCATTGTTGCTATTCGTTACAAGTTTTTATGCACCAGCAGAAACTAGTCACTACTCACTTGCTAGAATTGCTGGAATTGCTCATGTACTTTGTTCACTTTGTTATCTTATTTCAACAAAATTGTATGCTATTAAAAAAACTACCAAAATGCCATGAGATTTTGATAAAATTACAGTTTGCTCCTCGTGTTTTAGAAACTTACAGTTTGCTCCCTTAAAAGGAAAAGAACTACTATATGTCAAATAGGAGTAAAATTGATAATTTAAATTATTAACTAGCTGTCAATCTATTATAAGATAATTTTAAATTGCTATTAAGACAAATACTGTATAATTTAAATTATAATTTAGAAAATTAATGCTCGGCATTGTAAAAAACAATGCTTATTTTCTTGGGTGAACAATTGATTTATGAAATAAGTAGGCCAAACTGATATAAATGAAGCGTAAGAGATTTTTGCTATTAGCCCGTATAATATTGTGTTTAAAGGCTTGATCAATAGTAATAGAGATATAAGAGCATGCTTCTTATAAAAGCTAAATTAGATTTTGGAAAGATGCTTGGGAGGGGCCGAGAGCTTTGAAGGTAGATTCCCAAGACCATACAAGTTTGTAGAAAATAAATAGCGCAAGGTCTATGACATGCGGGGAGAGTGGATTGGTGAGTGGTAGTGTTGGTCTTGGCGGTAGAGTAGAGATTTAAGGAGACATGAGGATGAAGAATTTAGTTAAACGAAACAGGGTGTATGTATCCCATGTTACTTAGTTATCCCAAAACTATCAAGGGTTACATCAATCATCCTCAAACTATACAATTATTGCTATCTAATCCTATCGTCCACCACACCATTAAGGATGGATGGAAAAGTGATATCACATCAGCAGTCATGTCATTTTTTCATTCATCATTAACGACTGTGATGGGTAGTAGGACGATTAAGTAACATTGAATATAATTTAATGAATAAGTAAAGTTTACCCATAAATAAATCACAAAACAAAGATATCATAATTGAATGGCATAAAGTATGCAAATTGGTGAGCCTTGGGTACGGTCAAGTAGGATTAGGATACTATAATACCCCTAAAATGTTTATTTTCATCACCACCACTAGTTAGTTCTACAATTACACAATCTTATATATAATAGGAAAAACATGTACTACTATACCCTTAGTTTGTACTTGATGCTGAAACCTACTTTAGTCTAATCTTAGTTTCGTCAAGCATATAGCTTTTTAATTGTTGGTCTAACAAAACCACAATATGTATAATTAAAGATTCTTTTTACTCCAACAAAACAACTTTGCACATTATTCTAGTTTGCATCTGTGTTATGCTACTTTGGTTCAAATTTGTCTGAGGTGTTGCTAGACCAAAATGACCTAATAAGGAGCAAGAATCATAGGCTTATTTGGGAGGCTACAAAAATAGGAGCTGCTTGGGTGAATTGGAACTGAAGGAACAAGGTGATCTTCCAAGTGAAGGAATTCTCGGTGGCAGAAGTTAGATGATTGGCTACATCGAAGAAAATAAATCTTACAATTGAAATTGTAATTTTTTTCATAGTTTTGTTTGCTGCATTGACATATTGAACCATGGGTGGAAAATTTGATCACAACACATAAATTCGGTGACCAATTTATATCAAAAAATAAATTTTAAATTTTTGCATTCCATAATGTGACTAATTCAATCATAAAAATTAGTGGGAAAAGTGAATGCAAGGCATATGTAGACTAGTTTTTTTTTAAAAAAAATGTAAATATAAATACAATATTATACTTGCATAATATTTTTAGGAGTGGGTCATTTGGAGTTTTGGATAGTTTAAATAATTGACTGTTGTTGGGAAACGTCATGTTATGAGGTAAGGTTTTTTTACTGAAAGGAATTTTTAATGAGGGCTGAAATAAAGGAGTACAAGGTTTTGGATGGCTCGGTTTTGCCTTAAGTACATATTTCTATGAAAAGAAACAATTAATATGCATCCGTGCGTATGATTTTAGAGAAAAGTTGAATAATTAATTAAAGAGAAATAAGAAATTAAGCATAAGACAAGTACGTACCTTTAGTCGAGGAAGCATGTCATTGTTTAAAGTAAGTGTAAAAGACAGCCTAGGACAATTATGCACTTTCAACTCTTCCAGTAATGGTGCAACAATGAAGTCTTTTCCTCGGCACAAGGTCTTCAAGCATTCCACTTGTTGAAGTACTAAGAGCCGTAGTTGAGAAAGCTCAAGATGACAGCAGTGATCTGGCTCATTTTTCTCATCAACTTCATTATTACTTGAAATAAAGACGTGTTTTAGGTGGACACAATTTCTTACTTGGAGTTCTCTTAACTGGGGAAGCCCTTCTGTCACATAGTTCGGAAATACATACTGCAATCTCTTGACATCAGATATCTCCATAGTCATTAATTTTGGAAGGCATATTGGACCATCATCAGAGCATTGCTCGAACACTGCCTTCAAATTTTTGCACCGCCTAACCTCAAGGATTTCCAGTTTTTCTAGACTCTTAACAATTGACTTTGAGAACATATAACCCCTGAAATTACCACAATCTCTCAACTGAAAACTCTTAAGGTTTCCTAGGTTGATCATATGTCCTTCATCTTTCCACAAGCTCTTTAACTTGGCCAAACCCACCAGCTCTAAATTTGTTAATTTTGAAAAAGTGCAGACCTGCACAAGATTACCACCAATGCCTTCTTCATCAATGAGGTACTCTAAATCTTCACAATCTTGAAGTTGCAGGCCTTGCAAGCTACTCAGACCTCCTGTATCCAAACGTGGAACAATGTTTTGGCAATCATTTACTTCGCTAAGATGGAGATATTCCACATCCTTGAAGAGCTCCACAAAAGGACTCACTGGCAATGCCTTGATCTTCAAGGCTTTAGATGAGCAAATTGGCTTGAAATGAACAAACCGATCCACTTCTTCTTCTTCTTGTTCTTCATCTTCATCTTCATCTTCATCATCATCATCATCATCTTCTTCTTCTTCTTCTTTTTCATCATCATCATCATCTTCTTCTTCTTCTTTTGCATCATGATCATCATCTTGTTTTTCTTCTTTTTCTTTTTCTTTATTTTTAGATGATTTCAGTTCTATCCAGTAACTTGCAAATTTGGGAACCACAAATTCTTGTTGTGAGAAAAATGTAGAGTTAACTTCTGGTGGTAGAACAGTCAAGTTCAAGCCTGAATTATGGTTTTGCAAGCACTGTAAAAAGCCTGATATACTCCACACTTCCAAACTAACATCAGTAATGTATAGCTCCTCTAGTTTAGACAATTTCAAAACCCACTCTTGAGGCTGCTCATGAAGCTTAACACAGTAAGAAAAATCCAACATTTTTAGATTGTGTAGTTCCCCCAATCCCTCTGGCAGCATACCCTCAAATGTGCATCCAAGGAAGCCAAGAATCTCAAGTTTATTTAATTCAACCAAGGATGAAAGACCTTTTACTTTATACCCTTTTACCTGCAGAGTCCGAAGATCTTTTAGGTTTTCAATCTCTTCTAGTGATAATGTTGGTGGGTATTTAGCCCAGTTTCCTGATGGAAAGCAACCAGCTTGTAGGCATAAAACATTGAGCTTCACCATGTAAGGACCACTACAAAATCTGCTATGTTTATAAAAGTTGGCTTCATCATCATCCTCAATGATTGTCAGTGTGTGGAGGTTGGAAAATTCCAAGTCGAGGACCTTATAGGCCTGGAATTGGCTCGTTTGTAAAAAGATTGTTGTGCCTGAAGCATAAGAATTGGTTCTGTTCCATATAATATCGGCGAAAAGCTCTTGTAATTGTGCCCAAGTCAACGCTGGCGAGTTTTCTATCCAAAGAGCAAGCATGCGAAATGAAAGGCACATTGTGACACAATCCTCTTCTTCTTCAACCATTAAATTTGATAGAAAGGATGATACCATGGAATGAGCTTCCTTCCTATGGCTTTTAATGGATTCGTAATCTTCAAAAAGCCCTTGCCCAAGTCCATACCGTGTTAACTCCTCAATTGTAGGAGCATACTTTCTCGGGAAATGGGAACATAAAAGAAAAAAAGATTGCGCCTTCTTGTCATTTAGATAATTGTAATTGAGCTCAAGGGATCTGGCGGTTTTTTTCTCATAATCATAGTTACGGCTAGTGTAAGTAATCGTGAATGGAAGGGTTCCCAATGCGATTTGTTTTCCCACTTGCAATTCTGACACATATTTGAATTTTTTGATTGTTTGTCCAAGCTGAATAATTTTCTGACAACCAAAGCCTTCACAGACATCTCGAAGACGGGTCGTGAGAAGAATTTTACAGCCCTCATGATCTTCACCGAAAGGAATCCCAATTGCTTTTAGATCAATGAATTCCTATACATCATCAAGGATTATCAATATCTTCTTCACCTTCTTCACTATTCCACAAATTAATTCACTTGCTCTGCTACTATCTTCTCCTACCTCCCCGGAATTCCATTTCGAACCCAACGCTTTTGCAATTTCAGATTGTATCAATCTCGGGCACGGCTTTAATCCTTCAGATGACCTACCAGAAACCTTAACGATTTCATCGAACATACTTGATTCTTTAGCTTTCTTGGCCATTAGTATGGCCAAAGTTGTCTTGCCCACAAGTCCCATTCCTACGAGTCCAATCAACTTCACATCGCTGTCCTGAAACGCCTCCATAATCTCGAAAGCAACTCCCTTCGCATGATTTGACAGAATGTAACAATTCTTCGGCAAAGACAATGACGACGATGATGATGATTCCTGATCATTGTTCCACTGGATCATGTGACCAACGGCCCCATCTACAAGTTTAGCTTCCAATTTGTTGGCATCCTCTAACTTTCTTCGTATATCCATAAGCATGTTAGCAACCTTATTGCTTAACCCACGTGGTTGCTTCCAAATGAGGAACTGTTTGGCATCATTCATTTCAGTTTTTAGAATTTCGGTTTGGAGAAAGATATTTTTTGCCTCAGTTAGCCATGTAAGATTTGTCTGGTCCATGTCCTCGCTTCTCTTTTTAGTAATCAAGTCAATTTTCTCCCAGAGTTGTGCCTGTTCGGATGTTAGCTTTTCCAAGTCCCCAGAGCTTTTCCATGGAGAGAACATATGATAGATATTATACTTCTTTTTTGAAGTCCCACGTGTTGCTGGATCCATCTCACCGTTCCGAAAGTTCAGGACATAAATCAGAAAAAACCAAGGACTAGTACAGGTTTTTGCTGATTCAGACGCTTGGAGCCATTAGTTTAATAGACTTCAGGCTGCATTTGCCACGTACAACTTGGAAAAATAGTCACAAAACCATTTCAGTTTTTCTTCTTTTTTATTTAGAAATAATTTAATTTAAAATTTAATACTTTATTTATCTAATAATCATTAATTTCTATAAAAAAAATTATGTAGCTTAAAAATTAATACTTTATTTATCTAATAATTATTTATTTTTATAAGATAATTAATTTGTATGACCTTTTTCTTATGAAGCTCAAACAAAATTTAAAAAAATATATACTGTTTGTAAAAAAATGATTTAAAAGCATTTTTTTGGACTTTCAATATGTAAAGTTTCAATAAAAGTTGTGGAAGTAAGCATTGTGCATAAAATTAGTTTTTAACAACCTCCCTCACAATAAAAAAAACCAAAAACAAAATAAACTCGCTGGAATATACTCTTACCAATCCCATTAACTATTACCAAAATGCGGAAAATTTTTTCCAAATTTGATTGTCTGAATACTGATCAGAAGTAAAAAAGTCAACCCAGTTTTTTTTTTTAATCTAACGAGTGAATTTAGATTTTGTGGGTTCATGTTTTCATTGTCTATATTAAATGATTTCATCACTCTTCTATACCCTCTATATGTAATGTTTGACTACTAAGTCAGTCAATGTTAGAGCTTAAATTTTGCGAAACAAAATTTGACCCAGAAGTGGCCTTTACTGTAAAGAGCCCGTCCAATTACGAATTGAAGCACACGGGTTCCGAAGTTTGTCTTGAACCTTAAAATCGATCTCTTAAACAAATTTTAAAAATACAAATAATTTGAAAAGTTAAAATTTAAAAATATTGTATTTGGTTAGATTTTACAATAACTCTCCAACATTCTCACAATTCGAAAACGTCATATAATTTATAATAATTTATAATTGAGTAGTTCTTATGTAAAGTCTGATTTATGTCATAAGTCATCTTCTCATAATATAGAAACTAAAACCTTGTCCGAGATTCTTATAAATTAGTCATGCCTGCCACTGGTCTAGAAAAGTCTAGTCCTGGATGTTTTTTATTCTTGTTTTTGCTATTTTTGTCTTGGGCAGCAAAACAAATTTTGAAAACCAAACTGGAACATAACGAAACTCAACGAAAAACACAAAAACATCATTGAAAAAAAAAAAGCGAAATCCAGAGAAAATTATTCAGATCCAGGGCAAGCAATAAAAAAAAAAAAAAGGGAAAACAGTGGAAAACAAAAGCCTTTATTATTTTCTCTTTTTTCTTGTTCTTGCTTATTAATTTTTTGTTGCCTTCTCATTTTTCTCACTTTTCTTCCTTTAACTTTTTTCTCTTGTCAATTCTTTTTTTTTCTTCAATTTTCCTATTATTTTTCTATATAGCCTAAGGATGAGTATTAATTCACTAATGATACGTTGTGTTTGATTTAAATAATATTTCCCTGTGCTTGGTTGTGCTGTTTTGTTCATTTTGATATAGGAGCATTGGCTATAAGCTAACACAATATTGCTGTTAAATTGATTCAGATTTTATTGGTTACAACTATCTCTTACTGAGTTTCATTAGAAACTCATCCGCCTTTGTGGTTACCATTTTGTAGATAAAAGGGGTTGCTGTTGTTGTCTTACTAGGCTAAAGTTGAAGAAGTTCATCTCTCTCTCGGCTATTGAATTGAAGACCAAGTCCTGGGCTTTGGAGTTCCATGTCTTAGATCCTTCCTTATGCTATGTATCTAATTTGTATTTAGGTTGTAAAGCTGTTACTTTGTACTCCAATATTTAAACACTACTTTGGGTAATGAAAGTGTTTTCTATGTGAATTTCTAGAAATTCATCTTGTGATTCTTGTTCAATTAAGTTTTCTATGATGTCATGTTCTTAAGTTGCCAAACTATATTTTTTTTAATATTTAACTCAGAGTTTTAATGAAGTTTAAGGAAACTCATAGGCCATAGGCAATTTTGGACATGACAGAATTGGAGGCCGTCGACTGTCCACCTAGGTACTTATGCACCATCTAACAGACGTTTAAGAAATATTAGGGAACATTCTTCTTTATCCATTTCTAGTTTGGAAAGTGGGGGATAGGGATGCAAAATTTGAGGAGACAGTCCAAGAAAGAAGAAATTCCATATAAATCTCCCCAACCTTCATCCCACTAATTAGAAACCTAATTTCCCCTGCGAGATTGGAGATAGATGGCTGGAGGAGTGTGTGTTTCTTTAAAAGTTGAAAACGGAGGCAATTACTGCATGATGGTGTGACTGGTGACTGACCAAACAAAAGAAGACGGCGGCTCACTTGTTTGTGTTGAGATGGTCGAAGATAGAGGAGCATCTTCTTCATGTCGCAAGGGTAAAAAACGGTGGTTGAAGGCTGCAACATACGGAAGGTCGTGGGCCTACTCGAATGGGTTCAATACTGTTGTAGAATTTCAGGTTTGGTTTATAAGTGTGAGGAGTTGATGCATGGTTTTGGGTTGTTGTTGCATGAATATGGGGCGGAGGTTGCTGGCTTTGAGTGGAAAAAAGCTTAATTGACTGAGTTTTGTATTGTCTGAGTAACAAAAAGTAGGAAATGGTGAATTCAAGTGTCTGGTTCTATGAATCAGAAATTAATGTTTTAATTGTTTATGTGGTATACATTGTTTTGTAAATAAGAACACACACACATGTATATATACACACTTGTTGATTTTATTTATATGATTCTGGTTTACAAAGAACAGAAATATTTATGTATGCATCTTGATTTTATTTGTATTATTCAAGTTCATATACAAAACACAGATATACATATGTATGCTTCTAGGTTTTATTTGTATGATTTTGGGGTTGAAAAAGAACATAAATATATATGTATGCTTCTGTGTTTTATTTGTATGATTCTGGGTTTATAATGAACATAAATATTTATGTATACTTTTGGATTGAATTTGTATGAATCTGGTTTGTAAAAACATAGAGATATATGTATGGTTTTGGGTTTTATTTATATGATTTTGGGTTTGTACGAAATTGACTTGTTGTTATATATATATGCTAATTTTATGGAACCAGAAATAAATTGTATGAAATTGAGATTTATTTGTATGAAGCTATGAACTATTTGTGTAAAACTTAATAAATTTTTTGGAATGTTGTGTGTAGATACAACAATGAAACATGAAGAAACATCCAACCCTTCTGTTGGTGGGAAAACAGAGCAGCAAAATTATATGAAATTAAGTTCATAATGTAAAAGTATGTATTTCATATTATACCAAATTGTAATGCTGATGTATGAAGTTTAGTTCCTTTTATATGGAACTGAATTCGTATTGTATGAAACTGAATTTCTATTTAAGAAATTGTGTTTTTATTGTATCAAATAAAAATATTTATGTATGAAACTAAAAATCTATTGAAGAAAAAAATTTTCCTATTAAAAAAAATTGCGTTTATATTATACAACATGAGTTTCTATTACATGAAATTAAATTTTCATAAAATCTAACAAAAACTCTCCAAAATATGAGAGTAATTTCTTAATGTATTAAACTGGTAACCAATTATACAAAATTGATATTCAAATGTATGTAACTCTTTAAACACATTTGATTATGTGAAAAAATGAATGAATAAAATCATTTTAAACAATCACCATATTTATTATATTAACTTAATTTATTTATAAAAATATTTCTTCAAATAGATTCAAATTCAAAAATTTTTTATAATTAAGAATTTGAATAAAGTAAATATATCTCCTAAAAAATTTGAAAACTGATTGGCGTAATTAAAAAATTTAAAAGGAGTAAATATTTCCCATAATTATTCAGTCAAATTTTTAATCCTAACATATAACATCTTTCATTTCCATTTAAAAGAAATGGAACCTTTCCCTCCTTAACGGCATTAACTAGGTGTATGAGCATCTAGGTGCACCTCAGATTTTTCGGCAGAATTGATGCAGATAAATATAAGAAACAAAACTGAAAAAAAATCATGTTCATTTATTATTGGTGATTGTTCATGTATTAATATCAAATTACACATTCAATCTCGGACTTAGGCGTAGATAAAATATACTCTTTTCCCTATGTTATCCTTTCGACCTAAAATTAATTTTAGGCCCGGGACTTTAAACAAATAAATAATTTAAAATAAATAAATGTTCGAGCATCATCGGTTCTGGAACAAGACCATGGAAAGCCTTCATCAAATATATCGGCGAAAAACTAAGAAATTGAAGATATAGATGAAAGGCGTACCGTAGTCTCCTTCTTCTTCTTCTTCTTCTTCTTCTTCTTCTTCTTCTTCTTCTTCTAAATAGGTGATATATGGGAGATATATAATTAAGTTTGTTTATTTGTTTTGTTGGAGGGAATGCTTGCTTGCAGCCTGGCAAGGGCGGCTCTATATATATACAGAAGGGTAGCAGGGGGAATTGCCCCCACCCACTTACCTAAAAGGGGAGTTTGTTAAGTAGTTCGTTAACATTAGGAAAAAATTATTTTAATTCAACTGAATTTAAAGTATTGACCTCACTCACTTAAAAAAAAAAAAACCCCAAGCCAATGGAATAAAATTGTAGATAATATATAGTCGTCACGCCCAGCATGTACAAATAAATTAAAAAAAAGTTCACCAGAGCATTATTGGGGAAACAATTTGAAACGCATTCCTGGATACGTGGAGTAAAATATGATATTTTCTCCGTTTTATATTAATTAATCTTTTTATATTTTTTTAACTGAAGTTTGACTTAAACATATTTATATTAATATGTATTAAAAATAAATTCTTAAAAATGATATTTATAAACTATAATATTTAAATTTTCATTTTCATATAAAATATTTATATTTTTATAATAAATTTTAAAAAATAAAATTATTAATTAATTGCGGTAAATAGTAAAATGAACATATTTTATGAAATGAAGAGGATATTTTTTTAATCACGGTCTAATATATCTTTACCCATTGTCAAAAATTTATTGCTTTACCCCAGATTTCCTAGACTAGAAATAAAATTGAAGAGTGCTAGGGAAGCTCTTCTTGCAGTTGCTCCAACATTCTTGTTTTATTCCGTAGACATGTGATAGTTTTATCTAAGGTAAAAAAAGAAAAAGAAAAACCAGGTAAACCGGTTAAATAAACCTTTTTTTCGTCTCTCACCCGGTCAAACTCCTCTGCCTGTAGTCTATCACCACCATCTTCCGCTGTTTACAATATATGCCCCTTACCGACCGTAACAAAGTATAGCCAAGTAAAGCTTATCCAATCTTTTCATTGCTCAACCTCCATCTCGCTTCAGCTGCCCCAAGACCGGAACTAGCCACACCCCCCTTCGACCACTGCTGTCACCGTCCTTGGTTGTTGCTTTGAAGCTCTGCTTCTTATTGTGCCAACATCCATGTTTCAGCCAGCTCCTGTAATTTTGGGTCAAATTACGTAGCAATGGGTTCTAAGCTCGATATGAAGTATATAAAAGTACACTTTGTTTCGCAACAACGACTAAGTTCAATTTTCTACCGGACATCAGTCTTTTTTTACAATAACTTTTGAGAGGGCCCACAAATTTTTCTAGCAAGATCATCTCCTGAACGGTTTCCACTTTCAGAATACTAATTCTTTATAACCAAAAGAGCTGTACCTCCACATAAATCCCACCTCTAATATCCTTTGAAACTGGCACAAGGGATCAACTCAGGCCCCAAAATTAAACAATAACGCCAATGATATAAGAACAAGAAAGAATCAATTTAATTGAAAAAAAAATCTGAAATAAATATATGTTTTGCTTACCTTATGACACCCAGTGGATTTCTGGTCATAGAATAAACAATTATGGTGCTTAAAAAAAAAAAAGAATAAACAATTATGGAGACAACCTCAAGAAAAAAAGAAAGTGAAGAAAACTTCAAGAAAAAAGAAAGTGACGGTCGACCAGTAGTGGCCCGTCTTCAGTAATAAATAATTATTAATTTATTATTTATTAATATTACATTAGATACACCTTAGATTCCCGGTTGAAATTATATAAATTAAGGTCTGGTTTGGAACACCTTTTATATTAATGTTAAAATTTTAGATAAATTATTAATGGTGAAGATGAAATTACTGAAATAAAAAACTAAAAACTACCTTTATATAATTTTTTTAAAACTTTAATATTAACCATTAATGCTAATACAAAACAGAACCTAAAACTAATATCACATGTAAAAAGAATAAAAGGAAATTATTGGAGTAACTGCATGAGTAGCTGCCCTCAGCAATTCTCAATAAAATTAGGTGCGGCCTAATATTCTGAAGTAAAAATGCATTCTTTCAATGTAATTTTTAAAAAATGTTAAAACATACTAAAAGTAGTGAACAATAAATCTTATTGAACCATATATGTGGTACCAAGACAGGTTGGATATTTTTAAAAAATGTTAAAACATACTAAAAGGAAAGGTGGTACCAAGACAGGTTGGATATTTTAGAACGGGCCATGAGGGTGAGAGCAATAACAAGTGGAGCCGCTTAGAAGACTTTGCAAAATAGGGATAGAAGAAGAAGATGCCAGATTTAGATGAATCCAGCCAAAACGATGTTTCACTGTCTAATATATGATTACCCATTGTCAAAAATTTCTTGCTCTACCACTGAATTCCTTCATTGGAAATAAAATTTGGCTCACTCCACACTTAGAACAAAATTACAATTTTACCTTCACTGATCCTTACTTCGCTCACCAGACTTCACTCATTTGTCCACCTCCCCAGCACCTAGCCAACCCTCCCCGTTGTATCCTCCTCCTCCGACCAGCTATCGAGAAGCATCACGCTCGTGCTAACTGAAATCACAGGGCTTGGCTTCAACTGAGGAGCACTAATCTGATATAATGGTGAAGCAGCAGAAAGAGGATGGAAGTACGTTGAAGTCATCTGATCCATACCTGAACATATCAGAATCGGCGAAGAATAGGTAACTTTTCGGATCGTGCCTCGGAGGTAGGCGAACAACAGACACTGCTCATACAATCATTGACAAACGACGGAGGGAGGCGGACTATGATGGCCAGATCCAGACCGGGCTGAGGTTGGCGACAGGAGACGGACGTCAAGAGAGTGTGGTGACGGGAAGCAGCTAAAGACGAACGGCGGAAGGAGGAGGAGGGCGCTGCTTTCTGAGAGAGAGAGTGAGGCTCTGAAAAGAGACGAGAAACGGACAAAGAAGGCAGGATACTGTTGGAGTGGCAATTTGGTGAAATGCACGAAGTATGGGGGTGAGAACAATAACAGGTGGAGCCGCTTAGAAGATTTTGCAAAATAGGGAAAGAAGAAGAAGACGCTAGATTTAGACGAATCCCGCCAAAACGAAGGCGGCTCGGACTTTTCTTTGCGTGGGCGTGGGAGGTCCAGATGCCATGTGATGTACTCTGGCTTTCATTGCGATTGAAGACAATATTTATTGTCAAGACAAACTTTACTCTCCCTCTCCTTTCTGGAGTAAATCAATCGCTGATATTAAATAAAATATAAATTATTTTTACGAAAAAATAATGAGATTACAAAAAGTACAAATTTTGACTTGGATAACAAAGCAGTCGCCTCGTTTCATTAGTAAAGTTAAGAAATATAAAAAAGTTTGTGTTATTTTAACGGTTGTTCTTTTACGTTTTGCATGTTAACCTAAAAAATACGAAAAATGAATATTGAAATAAGAACTTAAAAAGTAATATGATAAATTAATTTATTAAATAATAAAATATCTGTAATTTGCGAGACATCCGTATCTGTAATTTGTGGCATTTTCAGATTTTCACTTAAATACATAGACAAAAAGTTAAAAAGTTGAGATATTTACAAATTTGCACCAAAACTTTCATTATGTGTGGTTACCAATTTTCATTGAAAAAGAAGATGAGACTTGAAAAGCTAATAAGGATAAGATAAAAAAATGAAGGTATGGACGAAAGTAGCTAGCCCACGTCGTTCACTAAGGGACAGCCCAAACTCAATCATTTTCTCAGAAGCCCTTGCCCACTTCCGAGCCCACCTTCCCAAATCCCATCACTGGTAAAGTCTTTCCCACCATGGACCATGGACACCCCCACATACTTGTTCCTTTCCCATTTCCCTGCGTAAGAGTTCAATCACGTGATGTTGCACCGAAAAAGATCATAACCACAAAACATTCTCAAGTGGGTTATATATATGGGTTTTCGTCCACATAATTAATGTTTGATTCAGACATTAAATCAGTATCTATAGCTAGCTAATCAATTCTCAATATAGATAATACTTCATCAGCAAGCAAAATAAATAATTTATTAATAATAGAGTAATAATTTCAATATGTTCCATAATCATGTATGTGTAGGCGAATGTGGGCAAGATCCATTGGTTGGTGAAGCACATGAAGTTTTAAAAGCATATGTAGTTTAATGTCAGAGAATATGATTGGAGGAGAACGTGACCCACCTTGGAATTTTGTTCACCACGTAAAATTTTTCATTTAAATGGGAGAAAATAAAATAGGTGCAAAGATCTTTTCACTTACACAAGTGAAGAAAGCGATTGGATCTGAGGATTAGAATTCAAAGCTCCACCAACCCAATGTCCCAACAATACTTGCCATCTTTGTGGAAGAAAAAAAAGGCGGAAGCTCGAACCCCTCCCAAATTATTTCTCAACTGTAACCTTATCCACGTGGTAATTAATGGAGACATTTGGAGATATTTGAAAGTTAATATGATGTAGATGTAATAATCTATTTAAAAGTAAATTTTTGTGATCTTATTACATTTTTATGAAATTTTTTTTAATGTCTTTAACTAGAAAAATTCATAAAAATTTAATAAAATTATAAAAATTATATTTTTAATTAATTATTATAGCTATATAGTATTGACTTTTAATTAAAATTAATTCTAAGTAAAAAAAACATAAAATAAAAAAATTATTTTATAACCAATTAACTAAAATTAAAGCAAACTGGTGTTAAGCGCTTAATTTTAGAGACTGATTACGAATAAATTTCATCTGTAATATATTAGTAAAATGCAGTTCGTTAATAATATGTCCAAAAATGATAAAAGAATTACATTTGTTACTAATTCCATTAGTTATGCTCATTTTTTCAGCTACTGGTAGTAGCATACCTTTGATTTGATTTGCAAGGACAATTTTTGTGAATATGCATTTTTGCATGATATTATTTATTTCTCTTTGTATAAATGTTCCAAATGATAAGCACCCTCATTATAAGAGATTTCAAATTCAAAAAAATGTGCTTACAGTCCACAAAATTCAGAAAGTTTACAATTTAGGAACCCAGTACCCTAACTAGCTAGTAAAATTAGGAAATTCGATTGTCTCGAATGGGTAGAAAAAAAAAAAAAAAGAAACAATTTTTGATGTGCTGGTTGGAAGATAGTATCATTACATATTGGTTTACTCATGTTTTACCGTCTGAAGTTACATAATACTTAACATGAAACCTAAGGCTTCAAAAGTTATAATCAATCTTTAATTCTATTGAGCCGATCAAGCTCTTGAGTCAATAACGAGATTAAGACTAGCCGAATATAGGCTCACATTTTTAGGACACATCGAACTTGAGCTCAAGCTCAATCCGAGTCTAAGATTAAGGAGCTAGGCTCAAGTCTAAGGGGGGTTGAGCTCAGTAACATGATTGCAGCTTATATTATAAAATGGAATACCTACTTTAAAGGGAAATTATACTTTTAGTTCTAAAACTTTCTACATTTTCTTTTTTGAAGTCATAAAAATTCTTTCATTGTCTATATCAATCCTAAAGCTTTGTTGAAGTTTTAATAGTTAGTAATAGAAGTACTGCCTCATAAGCGGAGACATATTGTGGCAACGTCGGGTTTTCGGGAGTCGCCACCAATCAGTTTTCTTAGGTCGATTGGTCACCTTAAAATTGGTCTGCGAGAGTTCGGGGATCGGGAGTACGGTTACGTTAAAACAACTTTGTTAAAACGCCCAAAAATTGGCACCTTAGTTGATTTTAATTTTGTTTTGCTTTGCTTTTAAATAATTCTCAGTTAATTTTCAAAATTAGAAATTTTAACTGGATTAGTCGAAATGTGGATTTTTAAATTAATTAATTTGTATGAAATTTTATACTTCCGAACCATGGACTCTGCCGAGTCATTTGGACACGGAAGATTTTTGATTCCGAACCATGGACTCTGCCGAGTCATTTGGACACGGAATTTGGTGAACTTTTAAATAATTTAATCCATATTGTAAATATGGATTTTTATCTTTTTTTTATTTAATTTATTTAATTAAAAGGGTGATATTTTTTTTTTAAACCGCAGATCCTGACGGATCATCCGGATATGTAAGTTGATTTAATTTATAGTTAATTATTTAATTCTTATTTTTATGGAATTAATTATTAGTTTAATTACTAATTCGTAATTCTTTTTGTTATAGAATTTTTAGATTCATTAATAATCTAAAAATTTTTATTTTCTATATTTTTCTTTCTTTTCTTTCTTTTCCTTCTTATCTTTCTTATCTTATCTTATCTTTTTCTTATCTTTCTTTTCTTTTCTTTTTCTTGTCTTTCTTATCTTTTTCTTATCTTGTTTTAGTTTTCTTTTTGTTTTCTTGTTTAATGAAAAATATTTATTATTTTAGTGGATTTAAAAGTTATATTTTAAATAAATCAGTAAAATATAAAGTCTTAATTTTCATGTATTTTTTTTAAACAGGTTTTATTTTTATTTTTTATTATTTTTACTGGATAAAAATTAATTTTAACTTTTTGTTATCTTTAAAGAATTAAAAACATGTATATAAAAATAAAAATAATTGGCTTTTTTAAAAATGATTTTTATTAGCCTTAATAATTAATTACAAAATAATCTTCTTTTAATTTTCATTTATTTATTAATTAGTAAAGGGTAAAGGTGAATTAAATAAAAAAATTATATAAAGAAAAAAATTAATAATAATAAAGTGGGGCTTTTTGGCCATCCACTTTAAAAATAATAATAAATGTTAGCAAAGTTAATTAAATTAATTGTTAAAAAACAATAATAAAAAGTTAGTCAAGTTAATTAAATTAATTAATTAACAACAATAATAAAAAGTTAGCCAAGTTAATTAAATTAATTAATTAACAACAGTAAAAAGTTAGCCAAGTTAATTAAATTAATTAATTAACAATAATAATAAAAAGTTAGCCAAATTAATTAAATTAATTAATTAACAACAATAATAAAAAGCTAGCCAAGTTAATTAAATTAATTAACAACAATAAATAAAAAGTTAGCCAAATTAATTAAATTAATTAATTAACAACAATAATAAAAAGCTAGCCAAGTTAATTAAATTAATTAATTAACAACAATAATAAAAGTTAGCCAAGTTAATTAAATTAATTAATTAACAACAATAATAAAAGTTAATTAATTGTTAACAACAATTATAAAAGTTAGTAATAATGCAAAAATTAAAAGGTTAGTGACAATAATAGTATTAAAAGTTAGTTGTTAGTAAGTTAATAACAACAATAAAAAAAGGGGTTAGTAATAAACAAATAATAAACAAACAAGTAAAAATTAAAAGGGTTAGTAATTAATTCTGCAAGAATAAAATACAAAGTTAGTGACCAAAGTGAAAGTGTAACGACTCAAATCCAGAACTGGTCAACGAAACACCTGCCCACACCACATAGGCTATCCTTTGGAAAAGGATAAGCGTTAGGTATTTATGTTCTGGAATTGGAGCCTATATATTCACATAAGGCTTCCCACAATTCACCCATGTGGGACATGGGGGTGTTACAAACTCCCCCCCTTATGTACCCAACGTCCCCGTTGGGGTCAATCGGATTACTTGGTTCCCCGGACCAAGTAACCTCTCTAATCGGACTACTTAGCCCCTGGCCAAGTAGCCTCTCGAATCCAGGATCAGTCCCGGTAGACGATGCATGTGCATACCCACTATGCCACACCATCGTGGTCCCGGGTCGGCTCTGATACCATCTGTAACGACTCAAATCCAGAACTGGTCAACGAAACACCTGCCCACACCACATAGGCTATCCTTTGGAAAAGGATAAGCGTTAGGTATTTATGTTCTGGAATTGGAGCCTATATATTCACATAAGGCTTCCCACAATTCACCCATGTGGGACATGGGGGTGTTACAGAAAGAAATTGAAAAGATGAAGGATTAAATGAGAGTTGTACCATTGATTTTAAATTCTGAATTCTGAGAAATGGAAACAGAGGGCGCGCGACGGGGGGAAGAAGATGGCTTAATCGTCAAAATGAAAAGTTTTGAGATTTTCTGAGGAAAGGAAGGAGAGCTAGGGACTAAGGCTGTAATTTTTTCTATTTTAAAAACGGAGCTCTAAGCTTTTCTTTCTATTTTTATCTGTGTTCAGCACAAAATTTGGGGGGCTATTTATAGAGGAAGTTTGGCTGAACTGTTGATGGATAAATTAATAAAAAATTTCAAACTTATCTTTTAAATTGGTAAAATGACAATTTTAGTCCTTTACGTCTCTCAGCCTCTGGATAAGTTCCTGAAGCTTCTGATTTTGACAATTTTGTCGTTTTCTGTCAATTTGCGCCAGAAACGTCGGCAGGCCCAAAATTTTATGTGACAAACTACCAAATGCTCCTGGAACTTTCAGAATTTGTCAATTTTTCCTGAAACTTCTTAATGTTGTCATTTTTACCTCAAACTTTTAAATTTTGCCATTTTTTTGGAGTTTTCTTTTTTTCTTTCAAATACACACATATATCATTTTAAATCAAATCTTCACAAAAAAAAATGCATTTTAAACTAATTAAAATTTTTAGTAATAATAATTTTTTTTATTTAATTTCTTTTAAAATTTTTTATGGTCGGACGAAATTGGGTGTCAACAGCTGCCCCCCTTTGCATGCTTCATGAGACATGATGTATGCAAAGTCGTTACCAAATTTCGTCCGGCTTAGCTAGGCATTGAAAACCTTTTCGCCGCCTAAATCCTGAGGTTAAGGAACTCTCCTTAGAAGCCCGGCGATAGGAGCTCTCCTATCGTTGAAGGAAAATTGATTGTTTCTGAGGCAAAGGTTCCATCCTTAAAACCTCGGATTGATTGATTGATTTCGAAGCAAAGGTTCCATCCTTAAAACCTCGAATTGATTGATTGATTTCGGGGCAAAGGTTCCATCCTTAAAACCTTGAATTGATTGATTGATCTCGAGGCAAAGATTTCATCCTTAAAACCTCAGATTGATTGATTGATTTCGAGGCAAAGGTTCCATCCTTAAAACCTCAGATTGATTGGTTGATTTCGAGGCAAAGGTTCCATCCTTAAAACCTCGGATTGATTGATTGATGTCGAGGTAAAGGTTCAATCCTTAAAGCCTCGAATTGATTGATTGATGTCGAGACAAAGGTTCCATCCTTAAAACCTCGGATTGATTGATTGATGTCGAGGTAAAGGTTCCATCCTTAAAACCTCGAATTGATTGATTGATCTCGAGGCAAAGGTTCCATCCTTAAAACCTCGGATTGATTGATTGATTTCGAGGCAAAGGTTCCATCCTTAAAACCTCGGATTGATTGATTGATGTCGAGGTAAAGGTTCCATCCTTAAAACCTCGAATTGATTGATTGATCTCGAGGCAAAGGTTCCATCCTTAAAACCTCGGATTGATTGATTGATTTCGAGGCAAAGGTTCCATCCTTAAAACCTCGGATTGATGAAAATTGATTGTTTTCGAAGCAAAGGTTCCATCCTTAAAACCCCGGCGATGAAAATTGATTCTTTTCGAGGCAAAGGTTCCATCCTTAAAACCCCGATGATGAAAATTGATTATTTTCAAAGCAAAGGTTCCATCCTTAAAACCCCGATGATGAAAATTGATTGTTTTCGAGGCAAAGGTTCCATCCTTAAAACCCCGATGATGAAAATTGATTGTTTTCGAGGCAAAGGTTCCATCCTTAAAACCCCGATGATGAAAATTGATTGTTTTCGAGGCAAAGGTTCCATCCTTAAAACCCCGATGATGAAAATTGATTGTTTTCGAGGCAAAGGTTCCATCCTTAAAACCCCGATGATGAAAATTGATTGTTTTCGAGGCAAAGGTTCCATCCTTAAAACCCCGATGATGAAAATTGATTGTTTTCGAGGCAAAGGTTCCATCCTTAAAACCCCGATGATGAAAATTGATTGTTTTCGAGGCAAAGGTTCCATCCTTAAAACCCCGATGATGAAAATTGATTATTTTTTAGGCAAAGGTTCCATCCTTAAAACCCTGATGATGAAAATTGATTGTTTTCGAGGCAAAGGTTCCATCCTTAAAACCCCGATGATGAAAATTGATTGTTTTCGAGGCAAAGGTTCCATCCTTAAAACCCCGATGATGAAAATTGATTGTTTTCGAGGCAAAGGTTCCATCCTTAAAACCCCGATGATGAAAATTGACTATTTTCGAGGCAAAGGTTCCATCCTTAAAACCCCGATGATGAAAATTGATTATTTTTTAGGCAAAGGTTCCATCCTTAAAACCCTGATGATGAAAATTGATTGTTTTCGAGGCAAAGGTTCCATCCTTAAAACCCCGATGATGAAAATTGATTGTTTTCGAGGCAAAGGTTCCATCCTTAAAACCCCGATGATGAAAATTGATTGTTTTCGAGGCAAAGGTTCCATCCTTAAAACCCCGATGATGAAAATTGATTATTTTCGAGGCAAAGGTTCCATCCTTAAAACCCCGATGATGAAAATTGATTATTTTCGAGGCAAAGGTTCGATCCTTAAAACCCCGATGATGAAAATTGATTATTTTCGAGGCAAAGGTTCCATCCTTAAAACCCCAATGATGAAAATTGATTGTTTTCGAGGCAAAGGTTCCATCCTTAAAACCCCGATGATAAAAATTGATTGTTTTCGAGGCAAACGTTCCATCCTTAAAACCCCGATGATGAAAATTGATTATTTTCGAGGCAAAGGTTCCATCCTTAAAACCCCGATGATGAAAATTGATTGTTTTCGAGGCAAAGGTTCCATCCTTAAAACCCTGATGATGAAAATTGATTTTGAGGCTAAGGAGCTTTCCTTAGGACCTCGAGCGAAATTTATATGAAAGCAATTGAAATTAGAATAATTTTCTTCGAAAGTGTGAATTTTCATAATAGGCGAGCGCAAAGAATTAGGCTTCGATAAAACGAGTGAATCTTGATGATGACAATAACACTGACAAATTATGTAAAGGGAACGGATGTTTGGAATCAATATTCAAGGTTCATCTAATATTTTCTTCAGTAAATATAGATTCCCTTGTGAGATATGTCATCCGAATAAGGTTAAAGCTTAACTACCCCAAAATGTTATGCCTAGTAGACCTAATAGGATGCGTCTCAAGAGTAACAAAAATTACTCTTTACTCAGCCATTCCAACCTAAAGGCATTGTCCTATGGTTTTAATATCAGCCTGGACGAAACTATATTATAAAAAAAAAAGAAATTCCCTGAAAGAAAAAACTGAAACGCGAAAGAAAATGCTGATAATAAAACTAAAGGACAAGAAAAACGGATCAGATCGCTTCTTTCTTCCACAATACTTCAACAGGGTGAGTAGATGACCATTATGGGAGTGAACTGGTCGGGAAAGACTGTCGTGTCCAGTCTATCTGAATCATTGCTGGATCTGGTTCAGGAACAAAAGCTTGTATTTTATCTAGCAATTCTTCAGCAGTTGTTGCGGATATTATGATTCGCCGTGCCACTCTTGATATGAAATTCTTCTGCATAGCATAATCCATAAAAGCTATCAGACCTGTAAAGAAATTGTTAACATTTAAAAGCCCAATGGGTTTCCTATGCAAATTAAGTTGGGTCATGGAAGCAATTTGAAAGACTTCTCCCAATGTGCCAAAACCACCTGGTAGAGCGATAAAAGCATTAGCATTTAAAAGCATTTGTAACACACGCTCTTGCAAATTTTTAACCACTAATTCTTCTCCAATCGTGCCCCCAGAAATAAATTTCAGAGGTCCAGGGATAATACCCAGAACTTGACTTCCTCCTAGAGATGCTGCTGATGCTACACCTCCCATTAATCCGACACTACCTCCTCCATAAACTAAATGTATTTTTCGCTCAGCTAATACTCTTCCCAAATGGTTGGCTGCTTTTAAATACTCTTCATCTTTTCCAGGAAAAGCCCCAGAAAATACACAAATACTTCGGGATTTACGAGTTGGGGTTTTCTCCATTCCTATCCTTACCTTTGTGAGAAAAGAGGATATATTTATAGAGATGAAGAGATAAGGCAATAATTTTATTTTCAAGAATGGAGACATTATTGCCAGCTATTCACAGTAGTCACGAGTATGACTCTGGTCAGGTATGGGTACACTATCGTTAAAAGAGGAGGAAAATTTTCAAAATAGCTGCTAGCATGTACAGTAGTCACTACTGTAGCTTACGTCAGGAGTAGGTACGTGATTGTTGGAAGAGAAGGAAAATTTTAAAAAGTGGCAGCTATATACAGTAATCATAACTGTATCTCATGTCAGAAGTGGGTACATTATTGGGAGGATAATTTCAAAAGCGACAGCTAGCATGTACAGTAATCGTGACTTTGGTTCACGTCAGGAGTGAATACATTATTACCAAAAGGGGAGGAAAATTTCAAAAGCGACAGCTAGCGTGTACAGTAATCGTGACTTTGGTTCACGTCAGGAGTGGATACATTATTACCAAAAGGGGAGGAAAATTTCAAAAGCGACAGCTAGCATGTACAGTAATCGTGACTTTGATCCTCGTCTTCCACTGGCTTTGCGTCCAGTAATGGCTTCAATGCTTTCTATGAATCGGTGATTTGCATCTCATCTAGCTTTCTCACAAACTGGCAAACAGGGTCGTTTAAGGTCAGATTCCCAAGACTGTAACGTTCTCGTTCTTTTTGGAGAATTATCCATAATCCAACAACCTCAAATTGCACTATTCCGCAAGAATGCGCTTCAAGAACCTCTCGGATATCTTCCAGAGATTCCTTACGCAAGCCATTCTTGATGAATTTTATTCTATCTTCACGATTTCTGGTAATCACTCCTGGAGAACGACATTTAGCACCGCAAATCCACCATCCACAATTGTGACAGACGCCTAGCCTCTTTGCTCTTCGCCTTTTGGCATAACGGCTTTTACCTAAACCGGGCATGCGGGGCATAAATGCATCTGGAACTTCACCCGCCAAACGGACCTTAGCTTCAATTATCCACTGCACATTATCGGGAATGCCTTTGCGTGTAAAAACTCTGATTCTTTCACATCTAGCTAGGTAGATCTTTTTAAGGACTTTTATTGGAAGGGAAGGAAAGTATTTTCACAGTGCAGAAAGAGTAGAATCCATTGATGAGAGAAGAATTTGAGAGAAGAGGGAAATGAATCAGTTATTGTAGGAGACTGGAATAACCGAATTTAGAAGTCACGGGGTATCTTATCCGCTGCTTAATCAGAAGGAAGAACACGCATTTATAGTGATGAAAAGAGATAACGTGTCGATTACACTTAGGGGAGCGTGTACATCTGTCAAAAGAAAATGCAAACTTTTCCAAATATAACAAACTGTATGTACAGTAATTGTGACTGTGGCTCACATCTTCCACTGGTTTTTCGTCCAGTAACGGCATTAACGGCTTCTATGAGTCGAGGATGTGCTTCCCATCCAGTTTTCTTACAAGCTGGCAAACAGGGTCATTTACAGTTAAATTCCCGGGACTGTAACGGTTTCGTTCTTCATGAAAAATGCTCGACAAACCAAGTAGTTCACGTTGCACAGATCCACAAGAATGCGTCTCAAGAGTCAATTGGATATCATCCAACGAGTCTTTACTCAGGCCATTCTTAATGAATCGTATTTTATCTTCTCGATTATCAGAGATCATCCCTAAAGAACGACATTTAGTATTACAAGTCCACCGTCCACATTTATGGCAGACTTGTAACCTTTTCGCTCTTCGCTTTTTGGCATAAGAGCTTTTGCCTATACCAGGCATGTGAGACACAAATGCCTCTGGGATTTCACCTGCCAGACGAACCTTGGCTTCGATTAACCACCGCACATCTTCAGGGATTCCTTTGTGCATCAGAACTCTTAATCGTTCACAGCGAACTTGGTAGATCTTTTTGAGGATGTTCATTGGGAGAGAAGGGAAATACTTTCGCAAGGCGGAAAAAGTAGGATCCATTTTCTAGGAGGAAGTAAAAGAAAGAAGGGGTGAAGGAATCAGTTATTATGGGCAACTGAGAGAACCGACTTGAGAGTCACGGAGTACCGTATCCGCCGTTTAACCGGAAAAGTAGATCCTACTTCATTTTGATAGATATTTTTTTTTTATCCGTTGATCCAGTCCTCGATTATTGAATCCATTGTCCGCTTTTGACAAAGTTTCAACGACAATATTTCTTGATGTCTGCCTTATCTTTGACCACAGCTATCTCTTATCTTGGATGCTGCTAAGCTGGCATCAATCCTGTCCTTCCAGGTGTAGCCTCGATTATTGAATCAATTGCCAAGCTTTTGACAATATTGTCTACTTTATCCTTTTTGATATCTGCCTTATCATTGGCTATAGCTATCTCTTATTTTGGATACTACTAGCTGATGTCAATCCTGTCCTTCCAGGTGTAGTCTCGATTATTGAATCAATTGCCAGGCTTTTGACATATTGTCTACCTTATCCTTGAATTCCTGATGCGGGTTGGTCCCGCATATTAGCTGTGTATCCAGTGATAGATTGGTAAGAGCTGATATTATTGAGATCTCAGCTTATACTGCTGTAACGGTGCGGTGGATGTGTTTCCCATTTGATTCCTATCGTGTAAAAATCATGCATGCATGATGTGAAATGCATGAATGCAAAGCATGTGTAATTGATGGTTCTTTTTTTTTTTTATTTATTTTTATATTTATTTTTTTATTTTTTATTTTTTTGGATTGATCTAGTTCTTCATATCTTTGCTTTACTGGATCCTCTTTATAATTGTCTTCTTGGACTATCATTGAATCTCTTTATGCTTTCCAGCTTTTGTTCACTGCCTCAAAAGCCCAACTCTTTTCAAAATCCCCTTTCTTTGACTTGTTCTTGAATTTTGGCCTCAATTTCTTTAAAGTTGGCCCGCCTCATAATTTATATCTCTTTCGGGTACTCATCCATTGTCATGGATTTGATACCATCAAAGGCTTTACTTTCAATGTCTGCTTTGCCCATTTTCTTCTGGCCGTGCGGACACTTGTTTACCCCCATGTTACAGTCCGAATGATTGCTCTTCCTTAGATTCAGGTTCTGATCCATAAGACTTGCCCCCTTGTCTATTGAGCTTCTTTCTTGGCAGTACTTTTCTTGCGCTTAGTAGAGACTACTTTGCCCCCTTGATTATGGTGTTTATGTGGAAAGAGATATCATCTCGCCTTTGATTTAACAGAAGGTTGAGGATTTCTAGACCTTTGTGATGGCACTTGATCGTAAATTTCTCTTACAAGAACCACATCTTATTAAAGAAAGACTCAAGCTATCTCCTTACTTTTAAGTCTACATACATTAATGAATAATGGTTTGGCCTTAAAGAAAAACTTTCATCAATTTTCAAAGCTTGACAAAGTAATTTACGGTCTTTGTTTTCAATTAAAATGTCCTGCCATTCTTCCCTTTCCAACTCGAAGACATAAACTGTGCAAGGCAATAAGGTAGAAACATGATTCACAATAATAGCCTTTTAACTGAATGAGGATGATATCGAGAGGTAAATGTTAGGTGTGAGGAAAGTTAAGTTTGAATGTTTTTTTTTTTTGTGGCAGTCTTTTAGCTGAATGAGAATGATATTAAGAGGTAAATATTAGGTCTGAATAAAGTTAAGTTTGAGTGGTGTGAAAGAAGGGTCTTTTAATACTACTCGTGAGCAAATTTGATTATGGTGAAAAACTCAATAGTGATGACCTCAAACTTGCCACTCTTTCCAGAAAGTTAGACCTCATCTGTTGCCCCCCAACTATTGTGATCTTTATGCATGCTTGGTTTGAGGGTTGCTTTTGTATTCTAAACCGCCTTTGCAGGTTTTCAGTCTAGAATCCATAGCTCACTTTTTTTCTTTTTTTTTTTCTAGTTTGAGCCCTTTTTCCTCTTTTTTTTTTTTTTGTTTTTTTTTTGTTTCCCTTTTTTTTTTGGTGAGCTATGGTGATGACATACTTGATAACTCTCTTGAAGTGAGATGACTCAAGTGGCCTTGCTTGCTCATGCTTGTTCTCAGTCCTTTTTGGTTTTGAATTTTCCCTTGTTGTCTTTTGATGGAAAGGATGAATTTCTCTTTTCAGAGTTTGTGTTGCAAAGAACTGAGATCATAGCCCTCTTGAAGTGAAATGATTAAAGTGGCTTTAGTTGCTTGTGTTTGCTCTTTGTCTCTTTTTTTGTTTTTGAATTTTCCCTTTAATGGCTTTTGATGGAAGGGATGAACTTCTTTCCTTTGTTGGAATTTGTGTTGCGGAAAACTGAGAATCTTTTTTTTTTTTTTTGTATTGAGCATTTGTGAGAATTGGGAGGCCACTGAAGTCATTTAATATGAGAGCTACCTTGTTTGGAAACTAACCCCAAACTTCTTGCAAGGATGTTGATAACCACTATGAATTCTTTTTTTTTAGAGTTGGGGTGCAACATATGAAATCCTTCTTACTAGATTTGACAGCACTTTCAAGATTGCCACTATTAAATCTCACTTAACTTTTTATTTTCACCCACGAGTAGTATCGTTTTCAAAGTAAAGTGTGATAGCAATAATGGATAGTATAATGGAAAGGAGTAAGAGATGGATATAAAAACGGAATTTTTGGTAAGAAGTGGTAGAATGTGTAGGTGTAATAATTGAATTTTTGGTAAAAATTGGTAGAATGTGTAGAAGTAATAATGGGATTAAAAAGTGGTAGAATGCACACGCAACATCTTTTTGTTGTACCAGAAAAAGAATAGCAGGTGTCCATTTAACAAAGACTACACCCTAGATTCTGGACTAAATCTAGGAGATTTTTACTATTAAATTACTTTTGCAAGCTTTCAAAGATACAAGTTTATTCAAAGGATTCCCTGTCATTCGAAAATGTATGCGGACTGTTAGGTCAGATCTGACTTGGAGCCCTTCTAAAATCAATGTAATTCTAGCTCGAAATCTTCACTTTTCAATTATCAATCATATCGGGCCTAGCAACTTGGACTTGGTTTTGCTTGATGAGGCGGCAATGGATTGTGGGTGACATTTGGCTCATCGGAAAAGTCCAACCACTTTGACTCGATTAATTGTTGAACTATACGCTTCAATGCCATGCAGTTTTCCAAGCCATGGCCTGGAACGCCATCATGATATGGGCAGGTAATGTTAGGGTCATACCACCTTGGATATGGGGGTTTGAATGGCTTTGTAGGAATTGGACAGATAAATTGTCTTTCGATGAGTTTTGGGTATAACTCAGTATAAGTCATGGAAATTGGTGTGAAAACTTCTCTTGGTCTTGGTGCAGGTACTGGAGGAGTAGGAGCAGGTGGCCATGACTGATTAGGTCTGTTAAAAGGATAATTGTTGGGCCTATTGGAAGGATAATCATTGGGCCTATTTGGAGGATAATTATTGGGCCTATTCAGAGGATAATCATTGGGCCTATTTGGAAGGTAATTATCGGGCCCATTGGCAAAATAGGATAGGCGAGGTCAGATAGCCACAGTATCCACGAGGGGAATCCTTCTTCTGCGTCCTATTTGTTGTACTTCGTCATCTTTTCTTCTAGATGGTCCTCCTCTTTTCATAGGATTATTAAAGGATTCAGTAATATTCCCAGTCCTAATCTCATGCTCGATTCTTTCTCCAGACATGACAATGTTAGAAAAATTAGTTGCCGAATTGCCAAGGAGTTCGTCATAATATAGGTACTTCAGTGTCTGGACAAACAAAGTGACCATTTCTCTTTCTGTCATGGGTGGCTGAACTTGTGCTTCTTGAATTGCTTTCGCCTTGATTAACTCGATCAATTGTCTCATTTGTTCGGCCATACTTTCTATCTTGGACTCTATCTTTATGAGACGTCCTTCGATTTGTTCTGCCATTAATCTTATTTGGAGCCGAGTTGAATATCAGTGTCGAGGTCCAATTTTATCCTTTTAAAAGTAAGATATATTTTATTAGATCCTATGTGTATGTGATTGATGCAATGGATGCATGTAGGAAAAATGAGATTATGTTTTTATCAGACTTTGTATGCACATGATTGATGTAATGGATGTATGCAACGAGATTATGTTTTTATCAGACTTTATATGCACGTGATTAATGTAATGGATGTATGCAATGAGATTATGTTTTTATCAGACTTTATATGCACGTGATTAATGTAATGGATGTATGCAATGAGATTATGTTTTTATCAGACTTTATATGCACGTGATTAATGTAATGGATGTATGCAATGAGATTATATTTTTATCAGACTTTGTATGCACGTGATTAATGTAATGGATGTATGCGATGAGTGAATTTGATTATCCACTATCGTGGAACTTCAAAACTTTTAGTTGTCATTATAAAGACCAAAAAGTTAGCATAATTTGATGCGTGGTTTTAATGCATGAAGAATAATTGCACAAGAAAGATAAGGTTATTAATAAGTTAAATAGCAATTAACAACTCATGAAGTATTATGGAAAAATGAATTAAAACCATAAATATAAGACACGAAGAAAATAAAAGTGTAGAGCAACAACATAGCATAACAAGGACGTGCTTATGGCGTTGGTAAAATGGTAGAAATTCTATGGTCAGTTCTATGGTTAAGTGGGGAGTTCTATATGCATAAGGTGGCTTATCAAAAAGGCAAGGGATAGTTCCCGAATCCCGTCACTAAATTATAGTGATGGCCCGATTCCTTACCCTCTAGGGTTAATGTAAGGAATGGATTAATTCGAGTCATAGCTTTTCGTGGGCCCATGCAGAGACTAACCGTCTCAGGAGGCAATACACTACTTTGCTACTTTGAAACCGGTGAAGGCTTGGAGACCATGGCCTCACAAGGACAACAACACCAATTCCGCTTAGAAAGAATTGTGTTCGATTTGAGAAAGCTCGGGTATAGAGCTTCATATTGTGAATGCATTATGCATGTTTAGAATAAGTAAATATAACATATAAATCCACATAATAAGCAAAGTAAATCAAAACAAATCAATTTTAGGCTCGACTCACTAACGTGGAGTCCCCAGTGGAGTCGCCAAGCTGTGGCAACGTCGGGTTTTCGGGAGTCGCCACCAATCAGTTTTCTTAGGTCGATTGGTCACCTTAAAATTGGTCTGCGAGAGTTCGGGGATCGGGAGTACGGTTACGTTAAAACAACTTTGTTAAAACGCCCAAAAATTGGCACCTTAGTTGATTTTAATTTTGTTTTGCTTTGCTTTTAAATAATTCTCAGTTAATTTTCAAAATTAGAAATTTTAACTGGATTAGTCGAAATGTGGATTTTTAAATTAATTAATTTGTATGAAATTTTATACTTCCGAACCATGGACTCTGCCGAGTCATTTGGACACGGAAGATTTTTGATTCCGAACCATGGACTCTGCCGAGTCATTTGGACACGGAATTTGGTGAACTTTTAAATAATTTAATCCATATTGTAAATATGGATTTTTATCTTTTTTTTATTTAATTTATTTAATTAAAAGGGTGATATTTTTTTTTTAAACCGCAGATCCTGACGGATCATCCGGATATGTAAGTTGATTTAATTTATAGTTAATTATTTAATTCTTATTTTTATGGAATTAATTATTAGTTTAATTACTAATTCGTAATTCTTTTTGTTATAGAATTTTTAGATTCATTAATAATCTAAAAATTTTTATTTTCTATATTTTTCTTTCTTTTCTTTCTTTTCCTTCTTATCTTTCTTATCTTATCTTATCTTTTTCTTATCTTTCTTTTCTTTTCTTTTTCTTGTCTTTCTTATCTTTTTCTTATCTTGTTTTAGTTTTCTTTTTGTTTTCTTGTTTAATGAAAAATATTTATTATTTTAGTGGATTTAAAAGTTATATTTTAAATAAATCAGTAAAATATAAAGTCTTAATTTTCATGTATTTTTTTTAAACAGGTTTTATTTTTATTTTTTATTATTTTTACTGGATAAAAATTAATTTTAACTTTTTGTTATCTTTAAAGAATTAAAAACATGTATATAAAAATAAAAATAATTGGCTTTTTTAAAAATGATTTTTATTAGCCTTAATAATTAATTACAAAATAATCTTCTTTTAATTTTCATTTATTTATTAATTAGTAAAGGGTAAAGGTGAATTAAATAAAAAAATTATATAAAGAAAAAAATTAATAATAATAAAGTGGGGCTTTTTGGCCATCCACTTTAAAAATAATAATAAATGTTAGCAAAGTTAATTAAATTAATTGTTAAAAAACAATAATAAAAAGTTAGTCAAGTTAATTAAATTAATTAATTAACAACAATAATAAAAAGTTAGCCAAGTTAATTAAATTAATTAATTAACAACAGTAAAAAGTTAGCCAAGTTAATTAAATTAATTAATTAACAATAATAATAAAAAGTTAGCCAAATTAATTAAATTAATTAATTAACAACAATAATAAAAAGCTAGCCAAGTTAATTAAATTAATTAACAACAATAAATAAAAAGTTAGCCAAATTAATTAAATTAATTAATTAACAACAATAATAAAAAGCTAGCCAAGTTAATTAAATTAATTAATTAACAACAATAATAAAAGTTAGCCAAGTTAATTAAATTAATTAATTAACAACAATAATAAAAGTTAATTAATTGTTAACAACAATTATAAAAGTTAGTAATAATGCAAAAATTAAAAGGTTAGTGACAATAATAGTATTAAAAGTTAGTTGTTAGTAAGTTAATAACAACAATAAAAAAAGGGGTTAGTAATAAACAAATAATAAACAAACAAGTAAAAATTAAAAGGGTTAGTAATTAATTCTGCAAGAATAAAATACAAAGTTAGTGACCAAAGTGAAAGAAATTGAAAAGATGAAGGATTAAATGAGAGTTGTACCATTGATTTTAAATTCTGAATTCTGAGAAATGGAAACAGAGGGCGCGCGACGGGGGGAAGAAGATGGCTTAATCGTCAAAATGAAAAGTTTTGAGATTTTCTGAGGAAAGGAAGGAGAGCTAGGGACTAAGGCTGTAATTTTTTCTATTTTAAAAACGGAGCTCTAAGCTTTTCTTTCTATTTTTATCTGTGTTCAGCACAAAATTTGGGGGGCTATTTATAGAGGAAGTTTGGCTGAACTGTTGATGGATAAATTAATAAAAAATTTCAAACTTATCTTTTAAATTGGTAAAATGACAATTTTAGTCCTTTACGTCTCTCAGCCTCTGGATAAGTTCCTGAAGCTTCTGATTTTGACAATTTTGTCGTTTTCTGTCAATTTGCGCCAGAAACGTCGGCAGGCCCAAAATTTTATGTGACAAACTACCAAATGCTCCTGGAACTTTCAGAATTTGTCAATTTTTCCTGAAACTTCTTAATGTTGTCATTTTTACCTCAAACTTTTAAATTTTGCCATTTTTTTGGAGTTTTCTTTTTTTCTTTCAAATACACACATATATCATTTTAAATCAAATCTTCACAAAAAAAAATGCATTTTAAACTAATTAAAATTTTTAGTAATAATAATTTTTTTTATTTAATTTCTTTTAAAATTTTTTATGGTCGGACGAAATTGGGTGTCAACACATATGGATAGAGTTTATACCTAGGAGTGCTAATAAGTAATAAATTTACTAAAATTCGTTATCCAATAAAAGAAAAAAAATTAAAGAGAAGAAAAAATGACAATATAGATGGTTTGTTAACTATTAAAAATTTACATGATTTAAATATACTGTAAGATAATTAACAAGCAATTTCAATTAAAATTTTAATAAAGTTGCGTTAGACAATTACATGATTTATCTTTTTCTCTCAATCAACCACATAAGTGAATGTCAATGTAAAAAATTCACTACGATTTATCTTTTTTTATCAGGCAACTACATGATGAAAATTTTCAGGATTAATTGTCCATATAGTCAGAAATTTTTTCATTGGAAAAGGTAAAAGATTTTAGGACTTGAATGAAACATAGCCAAAGTTTTAGAACTAAAAGTTGCCCTGTTTAAAAAATATACATATTTTTTAAATTAAATATCTAAAAGGTTTGAACTTAGAATAAGTGGAATAAGAGTAGACATAGAAATCCGAACCCAATTCCTGGTGCTTGAGACGGCGGCTCGCCATGGACGCTCCACTGCTGAAGGCGGCTCGAACGGGGAACCTGCAATTAGTTAAACTCATGGAGGAAGTGAAGGGCACCGAGATTTTCCACCAGACAACCCACAATCAAAACACAGCCCTACACATGGCGGCCAGGTTCGGGCATCTGGACCTCGTCGACTACATCATCCGGCGCGACTACTCCCGCGTCCTCTGCGGCAACATCAACGGCGAAACCCCCATCCACATCGCGGCCAGGGCGGGACACGTTAAGGTCGTTGATGTTCTCAAGAACCATGTGAACCAGTTCTCCAAGGTTTATGTTGCGAGGGTCAAAGACAAGAGCGGCAACACTCCTTTGCACGGTGCGGTACGGCACAACAGGCTTCAGGTGGTGAAGATGCTGACGTTGGAAGACAGAGACTCGCTGCTTTTGGTTAACGATGCCTGTGAATCTCCGCTGTCGATTGCCATTGACCAGAGGTTGTCGGATATGTCCAAGTACATCTTGGGACGTAATCCGGCCACCATTAATTACATTGGACCCAACGGACAAACTCCTCTGCATTTCGCCGTCCTTGGTCAAGATTCAGGTCAAATGTCCCACCATTTTGCACAGATTTTTATGTCGCTTTATATTTTGCTCCTTAGTTATGTTTAAATGGGTGTAGTGATCATGTTCTTGTTATTTTAGGTGTGATGCTTTCGATATTGGAAGCCAAAGCAGATCTCCTTCGGTCACTAGATGAGAACGAGAGGAACCCTCTGCACTATGCTGCCGCCTACGGCTTCCTGGACATGGTGGAGCAGCTTCTAGAGTGGACTACTCCACCGCGTACCAGCGCGACCACAACGGCCACGCACCCGTTCACCTTGCTGCAAAACAAGACCACTTGACCGTTCTGAAGGCCCTGCTCCACCATTGCCCTGATACTGTTGAGCTTACCGACAACAAGCAACGGAACATTCTTCACATCGCAGCCGAAAATGGAAACAAGAGTATTGTTTCCCACATTTTGACGCTGCCTGAGATCGGCGATTTGGTGAATTCCCCTGACTCCGACGGCAACACTCCTCTGCATCTGGCAGCGAAGAATTTCTACAGCGAAGTCGCGTACACTCTGTCCATAGAAAGATCAGTTGAGATCCGAGCGACTAACAAGCTGAATCAAACCGCTCTGGCCATTGCTAAGGCATCTGACAATGAAGGATTTGAATTGCGGCAGCACTTGACCGTGAAAGCTTTGAAAAGGGCTAAGGAATACCCACCCGTAAATCCAGAGGAAGTTCTGCAGAAAGGGAGAGGAGTTGAGAAAACAGAGGTCGAGAGTGGTAGAAAGAAAAGAGAAATGGCTCAGAGGCTCTCCGTCGTAGCGACGCTCATCGCCACCTTCACATTCGCGGCGGCCTTCACTGTTCCAGGCGGAATTGTAGCTAGCCAGGACAACAACAACTCTATAGCAACGGCAGTTCCGCTGCCTTCCGGCAGCAGACAAGCGGAGGAGGGCACGGCCGTTCTGTTACATAATTCGGCTTTCAAGGCTTTTGTCCTCAGCGACGCCACCGCCATGATGACGTCGATCTGCGCCACCGTGCTGATCCTGATGGACAACTTGCCTTACGCGATGCTTCTGACTTGGGTAGCGCTCATAGCCATGACTGTCGCGTTTGTGACAGGTCTGTTCGCGGTTATTTCCGACGTCCTGTGGCTGGGGATTGCGGTCTGCATAATCGCCTGCTTGCTTCCTACACTTTTCTACTTCTTGGCTCCTTTCCGTCTCCTGTTAGACCACAAAGCTGAGAAGTCCACTAATCGCCTCGACAGTTCCATTGAGAACAACCCGTTTGATTTCGTTTATCGACTAACGAAGTTGGAATTAGCTGCACACTTCCACAGTCCACACTCTTCAGGGCCGCTAAAGCGAATTCGTAAGCAGGCGTAAACTTTAATGCGGGTGTAAAATTTGAGTCTCGTTTCTCCGAGATGGAGCTCGCTTATCTAGTCTTAATAAATTTTCTTGCTTGCCAATCCAAGAAAAAAGCTCAACCTGTTTTTATTGAGCATTGAACAGCACGAACTGAGCTCCATATATGGATTTCATGTAAGAAATTTTACAATTTGTGCAGCGGAAAATTGGTTGAACTTAGCTTTTGTCATAGTTGATCAAGTGAACCCTAAAATTTTGAGCTGCCGAAAATAAAGAAAGAGTTTGAAGAGTTTTCTGATTTATATTTATTGCTTTCTTATCTGTCTTTGATCTATGCCTTGTATCCTAAACTATTCTAAACTATTTCCTAACTATCCCAACTATCCTAACCACCAATTAAACAATTCCCAAAAAAATCAACATATGCCCATTTTGTTCTGTGCTTATCGAGAGCATCGGTCACTTGTTCCTTCACTGTTCTATTACATTGAATATTTGGTGCAGACTAATAGAGTGTTGGGAGTTGTCTTGGGTTGATATATTTTTTTCAAACAGGCTAGCCATTTTATTAGAATAGATTCTTTTCTTCTTCTGGTCTTTTTTTGCTTCTTCCTTCTCTTGTGCCTTCCGTTGGGCAAGTATAACAATAAGGCTCTGTCCAAATACTCAAGCTTATTAGTCTAGCATAAATTAAGGGTGCTTTGTATACTCATAATTCAAGTATCATTTTACGTGAAGATCGACTATTGTCTTAGGAGAAGACCCCCGATTCCTAATCCGTTGAATCATTAGAGTAGATATCCTATTCTTTACTTTAATTTCTAGTCATAAAACATCAATCAAGCAGATATTTCAAGTTAATGATAGATTTCCAGCAATTATTAATATACTTACTCAATCAAGTATCCATAAAAGTGAAATTTTTTTCTTATGTTAAAAATATAGAGATATCTAAGCAACACAAAGTTCCAATCTAATCAATGACAATCAAACTTGAGGAATATCTAGAATGTCAATAACTTAACTAAGTTGTTTTATCATTTCTTGTCATCAGTTCCAAATTTCTTAGAAATTGGCATAGGCACTCCAACAAACAAACTCACTAAAATTAAAAACAATGAATAAAATAAAATAAACGAATAAAATAAAATAAACTCAAAAAAACAAAAGACAAGCATTTGAAAGAAACTACTCACAATCTAGCAAATAGTAAGAATAGGGGATCATACCTGGGAGGTGAGGAAACTAACTTCAGAGGTGCTAAACAGTTTAACACACTTACCGTATTAGACTTTTCCAAAAAATTTTCATTTTTTAGAGACAATATCCTTGATAAACTTAGCATAGTTAGGAATATATTCAATAGCATCAATCAAATAAATATTAATCTCAAGCTTTTTAAAAAAATATCAAGCAATTTGGAAAATTACTCGCATATATTTTTCTTTTGAAATTTTTGAGGATATGAGATGGTGGATATAGGAACTGATTTTTGTTTGTCATCCTGTTGCTCGGGCACCCGCTTTTCAAATTCATCTTTTTGAACACCTTCAGTCACGTTCTTGGAACTCATCTTTTTCATTGGAGCAAAAAAACATTATTAGGTGGGACCTTAGGCTATACTCCCGCTAACTCTTTTCCACTCCTAATCATTATGGCATTACAATGCTCTCTAAGATTCACCTCAGTATTGCTTAGGAAAGATTTTTGTGTCAAAGACCTAACTGCCTTAGTTAATTGACCCGTTCGTACATCTAAATTTTCCATAAAAGTCCCAATGCTGGACATTTGTACCTTTAAAGCATCTATTTCACTCACATTCTTGAAAAATCTATTTCTAGTCTTAGTAATAAAAGCACCAATCATCTCGTTCAAGGAAGACTTCTTCTATACTTGAGGTTGACCATAACCAAGTGGTTGAGGCATATTCATGTTTCCTCTCTAATTAAAATTGTCTTGATTTCTAAAACCTTGATTATATTGCCCTTGCATCGGGTTAGGTATGTACCTATAACCTCTCTAATTCACAAATTTAGCTTGCTCCAACTCCTCATTGGATTGATAAAAATGAGAGCTCTCAGCTCCACCCTGCTTAATTTGCTTGTCTTTGCTCATAAACTTTGCAAATTAATTAGTTAATGCAGAAACTTGAGCGAAAAAGATGAGTTAATTGATCTACCTCATGGGCACCTCCTTTCCTTCTACTAGCTCCTTCCAAAGGCCATTCGTAGCTATTGGATGTTATGTCATCGAAAGGATTGTATGCCTCCTGGAAGTTTTGGACATAAGCGTTCCACTAGCTGTGGCAGCAATAATAGTCCTTATCTGCCCATTCATCCCGTTGTAGAATATCTCAATTTGCACCCAATTATGGTATCCATGGTGAGGACACTTTTTTTTTAAAAGATCTTTGTATCTCTCCTAAGCTTCATACAATGACTCAAAATTATGTTGTCTAAATGTGCCAATCTCAGCTCCAAACTTTGCAGCCTTGGCTAAAGGGAAGAATTTGATAAGGAATTTTGGAGCTACCTTTTGCCATGTTGCCATTCTACCGACTAGAGTTGTGTGAAGTCAATTCTTTGCTTTGTCTCTGAGAGATAAATGGAATACTGTAAGTCTGATATTATTTGAGGTAGTTCTTTCAAATTTAATTGTGTCGTAAGTTTCTTGCATTGATGATTGATCTTTCAATTACATGGTAACTGTCAGCTACAATGAGTTGAAGGTAATCCCAGAATGGTTTTTGATTTAGATTTTCATAATCAACTTCCACTAGTTTATTATTATTATTTTCTCCACCATTGTTGTTAGCTCCAAATGCCAATCTAGCTTTTTCAGCTTGAGCTAATCTTTCTCTTGTAATCTATATAATTCAATTAACCAGGAAGCTTCCGTTTGGTTCTCCATTTTCTTTTGTTTTCTAATGGGTTTGACTGTTTTCTCCAACTTAGGATGAAACTGTTTATCACCTCATCTAGAAGTTCTAGGCATCCACTGGTAGCAACAGAAATTGCACCACAAAAAAAAAACAAAAGAAACCCCAACATAATTAAGTTCAATTAAAATAGAAATAAAAAATAACTAAAAATAAACACCAACTAGTTATAGTAAAACTAATTCTAACACAGCCCCCGGCAACAAGACCAAATATTGGGTAAATATTTCCAGTTGTCCCTAAATTATGCTCAAGTTGCTTATTCGTCCCCAAACTATCATGTGTTGCACCACTCGTCTTGAAACTATTTAATTGTTACTATTTCATCCTGCTATCAACTAAACCGTTAAATATAGACGAAAAAATGATGTGGCCGCTGATGTGGCATGGAAAAAAGATGTGGCTACTAATTTGGCAGCACTTTTCCATCTATATTTAACGGTTTGGTTGACAGCAAGACGAAATAGCAACAATTAAATTGTTTCAGGATAAGTGATGCAATACATGATAGTTTGGGGACGAATAAGCAACATAGGCATAGTTTAGGGACAACTGAAAATATTTACCCCCAAATATTTGTTGCGAAAGTGCACAAGTTGTCGAGTTTTAGTATAGTAATAAATATTTAAGTATCATCTTCACAAGGAGTATGAACAAGTAAAACATAGCTAGAATGTGCATAAATTAATTAAAATAAAATTGGATTTGAATAAAATTGATGAACAAAATTAAATTGTAAATAAAATAGACAAAATAATAATTAACATCGACTAATTCTATACTAATAATTGAACTAAACTAAATTCAACCTAATTGATAACTCAAAAAACTAATAAAAATCACTAATACAAAGTACTCTCTTAGGGTAGATCCTCTTGTCTAGTTGTAATACTATTTAATTTTCATATTCTTTCCACCATTGTATCTTGTAGGTGAATTTGTTAGTGTCTAATTTCATCTCTCCAGGATGAATTATCCTAAGTCCATCTAATTTTAGTGTAATTCTTTACTCTGCTTAAAACTAGAGGATTTTATGTTTAATCTTTTTTATTCAACCTCTTAGATGCTTGGGTCTCTCAATCTTCAAGTTAATCTTGCCAATTTTCTCCATAGCTTCTTACACAAGTCTCTTCTTTTGAAGATGGACTTGTATCAAGAAATAAACCCTTGGCTACAAACTTTTCGTTAAGCATAAAAAAAATTAACAAGAAATAGATGACAATCAAAGATAAAAATCAAACATGCATTAAAACATCAACAAAATTCTCATGTCCTCTAAGAGAGAAAAGGAATTTAGCTACTAGAATTCATGACAGAAACCTTCAAAATAATCATCCAACAATATGAGAATAAAAAGAAATTAAATAAACGAAGAAGAAAAAAGATTCTCCACTGAGAAAAATTGATCTTCAAGTGTAGGGTTGAATCGCTTCAATCTTGCTCTTGAGATCTTGTTTTTCTCTTGCCGTCTTGTTTTCTAAAAGCTGCTGTTATGCTTTTCAATCTCCATGTCACACAAAAAACCCTAGCCCTTTTATATGTCGTGTTTCCTGATCAAAGTAGGAAATTGGGCGTACAATGCTAAGCCAATTTGGCATCGGCGATGATGATTTTGGCGTCAATTTGTTCCATCTTTGTGATTTTACATACTTCATCCCTTACTTATGCCAAACTGGTGTCATTGTTGACAAGTTCATACACAGCAATGCCAAGTTGGCATCAATGCTTTCATTCTTTATCTCTTTCATTCCTTTTCCACAAATACACAAAATGAGCATAAATTACTATAAAAATCACCTAACAAAACAACAAAAATTAATCACAACAATCCTAAAATCTATTTATTAAATGAACTCTATCATCGATAAAGGTGATTTTTATGATGACCTTCTGGTGATTGAAAGTGACTCTGTTTATGCTATGTCTTGTATCTTCAAAAAGGAAATTAGGCCTTGGAGATTGCTCAAAATCTTGGAGGATTTTGACTTTTTTATGCTGTCAGGTTTCCATTACAAAGTTATTAAAATTCTAAAAGAAAAGATAAACGGAAGCTGATAGGCTAGTGAAAGCGGCTATTCATCGTTCTGTACCACTGATGTGTCGGATCTAATAACAGAATTTGTGTGTGTTTGACTTGTTATTTTGTGTTTTATTTCCTTGTCCAAAATTTTGTGGTGTTGCTGCCTTTAGCTTGAGTTTGTTTTCTTCAATATAAGCTCTAGGCAGCGTGTTTGTACTTCACTTTCTAATAATAATACTCTTTTATCTAAAAAAACAAGAAGTTCCTTATCCATTGTAAGACACATTATTGAGTGCAAATAGGCAGTAAGTTGGAGTAGTATTGACATATGGCAGATAAAAATCTTGATATAGATCAATAGTTATTAACGGCTGAAATCTTTTGGGATTTATCTAAGTCTTCTTCAAAGAGAAAACAAGAAGAAAAAACTATAGGGAGTGCAAAGATAAAAAAATTCATAAGCTACAATAATCAGACATGTAGAAAAAAGGTTGAGAAACTGGAATATACCAAAGATAAATAAATGTGATGTCTACCAAAAAGAAAGTATTGTTGATCTAAGAATGACTTTATGCTATAAAAACGGTAGAAAAAACTATTCAAAAAATTGAAGAGGAACATAAATTTAAATTCTTATCAAAATACATGATTAAAGATCATCTAGAAATTCAATACAACTATTTGCATGTTGGACTAGTTCAAATTGTCTTGAAACCTTTGACAATAAATGAGTTAAATGCTTCTGTAATCATTGTATTAAGAGACTGTAATAAGAAATGCTTTGATTCTCTGCCAGGCATGGTAGAATCAAGCATATGTAGTGGACCAATTTATTTCAATTTCCATTAAAATTTTATTGTTTCTTAAAAAAATCCTCATTTCATGAAAACCTTAATTGGAAATAAAAGGACATCTGATTTTGATATGTCCGAAGGATCTTAGAATTTGGTACTTGTATACAGAATTTATTATAAAATAATGACAATATATATTGAGCCCAAAAGCCGTAGAATTTGATATAAAAGAAGAAATTATTCTATTGTAGGCAAATATTGAGAAAAGTCATGTAGTAACCTATAAGCCAATTAAATGGAGTGACATTAAGCTCCTAGGAAAATGGAGAAGCTGAATATCAAAATGGAGAAGTTTAAATGAGGTTTAGCAAGAATAGAATAACAAAAATTGATTTCCAGGAATTAGAAAAAGGAAGATCACATTCTAAAATCTCTTACAAACCTCCAAGAGCTTCATTTTCTTATGTTCCAAAATAAAAGCATGAAAAATATGAAAAGGAGTTAAAGAATTAATATAACAAGTGCCACACTCTGATTATAAAAATGATCTTGTTATCTTTGAAAAGGGTCAAACATATTGATCTGCTTAATTTATATGTTAGTTTTGGTACATATTTTAGGCCAATTTTATTATATTTAAGTAATTTAGCATCCTCACTTGTTTTATTTTTATATTATTTAAATTAAAGAACTTGTAATCAAAGGAATTGAGTAGATTTGGTGGCCCAGGTCCACCATTGCCCTGATACCGTCGAGCTCATCAACAACAAGCAATGAAACATTATTCACATCACAACGGAAAATGGAAACTTGCTTATTGTTTCCCACATCATGAAGTTGCCTGAGATCGACGATTTGGTGAACTCTCCCAACTCCGACGGCAACACTCCTCTGCATCTGGCTGCGAAGAATTTCCACAACGACATCGTGTATGCTCTGCCCAGAAAAAGATCAGTCGAGCTCCGAGCGACTAAGAAAATGAATCAAACTGCTCTAGCGGTTGCTCAATCTTCGGCAGATCAAGGAATGGAATTGCGGCAGCACTTGACCGTTAAAGTTTTGAAAAATACTAACAAAGATCGAGCCGTAAATCCAGAGGAAATTCTCCAAGAAGAGACAGAATCTGAAAAAACAGAGGTCGAGAGAGGTAAAAAAACCAGAGAAATGGCGCAGACGCTCTCCATCATAGCGACGCTTATCGCCACCTTCACATTGGTGGCGACCTTCGCTATTCCGGGCAGATTTGTAGCTAACTTGGACAACAACAACTCGACAGCGATGGTAATTGGCAAACAAACACACGAGGGCTTGGCCGTTCTGGTATGCAATTCGGCTTTCAAGGCTTTCATCATCAGTGACGCAACAGCCATGACAACATCAATCTACGCCACCGTGCTGATTTCAGGTCATCGAGACTGCGAGACCCTTATGGAAAACTTGCCTTGCACCATGCTCCTGACTTGGGTGGTGCTCGCAGCCATTATTGTGGCATTCGTGACGGGTCTAGTGGCTGTTCTTTCCGGAGTCCTGTGGCTGGCGATTGTGGTCTGCATAAGGGCGTATTTATATAGGGATGGGGATGGCAGTCACCCTAGAATTTTGAAAAATTTTATGGGGTACATAGTGCTGACTTTCTCGCCCCATGTGGGGCAGAGAAATTCTTTTTGTTTTCTCTCTCCGTTTTCTCTCTTCCCTTGTCTTCTTTTTCTCCTCCCTTAGTCAAATATTATGGCTGGATACAGCTAAGGACGCGGTACCGATTTCGTTGAAATCGGATGGAGCAACGCGGAGGTTTTGGCTATAAATAGCCATGCTTTCCCTTCCTTCAGAGCATCCGGTAGAAGCTTGCTCATTTATTCTGAGCAAAAGAAAATTGTGAGAAAGAGAGATTTATTTTTAGGGAGTGACAAAATAGTAAGATAATTTTTTGGGGTGTTTAGGAAACACTTGAGTACCACTATTTTGGGTTTATCTCATACCTCTAGAATTTTTGTCTAGAGAAGATTCTCTCTTTGTAAGCCTACTATTTTTATAGTGGAAGATAATCCCGAAGTTTGTCCCGTAGACGTAGCCCTAAAATTAAGGGTGAACCACGTAAATTTTCTGGTATCATTTTTACTAATCATCTTGCTCCCGAAGTTATCACCCGCTGCGCGGTCCCCAACAACTGGTATCAGAGCGAGGCACGGTGTTTATATCTACTTATCGTATGCTCTGTGGTTGCCACTGAAAAGTGGATCCTCCACATCAGAAAATAAGTTAGATTATTATTCACCATTTTTGCTTGATACTGGGTATTTATTAGCATTATGGAGGCCAAGACCAGCAAGATGATTAGTCTGAACGGCTCGAATTACAACATATGGAGAAGCAAGATGAAGGATCTCTTATATGTGACGAAGATGCACTTGCCCGTGTTTGGTACAACCAAACCGGAAGACAGATCGGAAGAAGATTGGGCATTCGAGCATGAGCAAGTATGTGGTTTCATCCGACAATTTGTCGATGTGGCAACGTCGGGTTTTCTGGAGTCGCCACCAATCTGTTTCACCTAGGTCGATTGGTCACCTTAAAATTAGTCTGCGAGAGTTCGGGGATCGGGAGTACGGTTACGCTAAAACAACTTTGTTATAGCGCCCAAAATTGGCACCTTAGTTGATTTTAATTTTGTTTTGCTTTGCTTTTAGAAAATATTCAGTTAATTTTCAAACTAGAAATTTTAACTGAATTAAATCGGATGTGGATTTTTAAATTAATTTATATAAAATTTGATACTTCCGAACCATGGACTCTGCCGAGTCATTTGGACACGGAAGATTTAATTCCGAACCATGGACCCTGCCGAGTCACCCGGATACGGAATTTGATAAAATTTTAAATAAATTAATCCATATCGTAAATATGGATTTTTATCTTTGTATTTATTTAATTTAATTAAAAAGTAGATGTTTTCCAAACCATAGATCCTGACGGATCATCCGGATATGAAAATTATTTTTAAAAAAGGTGAGCCAAAAAATAATTATTTAATCAAAATTTCATTTATTTAATAATGAAACCAAAAATTTATGTATATTTCAAAAAAAATAAAAGAAAAGTCTTAATACTTTATTTGATAAAAGGTGAACAAAAAAATAATTATTTAATCAAAGTTTTATTTAATAAAGGAAACAAAATTGATATGTATATTTCAAAAATAAAAGAAAAGTTTTAATATTTTTATTTGTTTTATTTTGTTTTAATGAAAGATTAACCAAAAGTAATTATTTAATTAAGAAACCAAAAGTAATTATTTAATTAAGAAACCAAAAATTTATATGCATATTTTAAAAATAAATAAAAGTTTTTGATATTTATATATTTTATTTTTTCGTGTTCTTTTTTATTGATAAAATAATTTTCTAATTTATAAGTCTAAAAATACATCTAATTAATAAGTCTAAAATATTTAAAAAAAATTTAATTCTTTTTTTCTTGTTTATTTTTATTACCTTTATTTGAAATTATTTGGGTAAAATTTTGTTTTGTTTAATAAAGGAAACAAAAAGTTATATCTTTTTATTATTTTGAAAGAAATAAGTAAAATATTACTGGATAAAAAAATAAGTAAAATATTATCCCAAAGTTTTTATTTTTTTAATAATAAAAGAAAATTTATTTATATACTTTATGTAAAAAAAATATATTTTATATACTTTATTTAAAAAATATTTTCCAAGCCATGGATCCTGGCGGATCATTTGGACATGGAGTTTAATTTTTATTAATTATTTATTTAATTAATTATTAATTAAATCATAATTTTTATTGGATTTTTATTATTGTTTTCCTTGAATTTTTAATTATTATTACTATAGAAATATATTTAAAAACAGAATTGATTTTTGTTGTATTTTTAGAATTATTTAATTATGTTTGTTAAATAATTTTTAATAAAAAGAATAAAAAGTTTAACTTTGTTCTCTTTAAAGAAATAATTAAAACATATGTTTCAAAATAATAAAAGATAATTGTCTTTAAAAAAATGATTTTTTAAATAGAATAAAGTTAATTATTCACATAAAAGAATCTTCTTTTAATTAGTTACTGTTTACTTATTTATTTATTTTTTATTATTAAATAAGTAAAATAAATTTTATCATAAAATAAAGTTTTGGCATAAAGGAAAATTAAATAAAGTAAAGTAATGGGGAGGTTTTATTTTAGTTTAGACATAAAAAAATGCATAAAATAACACATGTAAACATATAAAGGAATATTAAAAGATAATAAATAAATAAATACAGTGGGGCTTTTTGACCATCCACTTAAAAAATATAAGGCATAACCTTCCATGAATTATAAAAGTTAGCAAGAGTTAGTAAAGTTAGATGTTAATATTAATGACAATAATAATAAAAGTTAGTAAAGTTAGTAAATTAGTAACAATAATAATAATAAAAGGTTAGTAAAGTTAGTAAGTTAATAACAATAATAGCAATAAAAAAAAAGGGTTAGTAAGGTTAGTAAGTTAGTGAGTTAATAACAATTATAACAATAATAAAAGGTTAGTAAGGTTAGTAAGTTAGTAAGTTAATAACAACAGTAATAAAAGTTAATAATGATAATAATAATAAACAAGTAAAATATAAAAGGAAAGTTAGTAATTAATTCTCTGCAAGAATAAAATAAAAGGTTAGTGACTCAATAGAAATAAATTGAAAAGATGAAGGGCGAAAGCTGAATTTTACCTAGGAACTAAAATTTCTAATCCTCCAGGAAACGCGGACGCGCGCGAGGAAAAAAAAAAAAAACAGTGAGAGAAGGTTTAGGTTTTCTGGAGAGGAAGAGAAGAGGGCCAGGGACCTAGACTAATTTTTTTCCTTTTTCTTAAACGGAGCTCTAAGCTTTCTCTCTATTTTTTTCTGTGTTCAGCACAAAATTTGGGGGGCTATTTATAGAGGAAGTTTAGCTGAACTGTTGATGGATAAATTAATAAAAAATTTCAAACTTATCTTGTAAATTGGTAAAATGACAATTTTAGTCCTTTACGTCTCTCCGCCTCTGGATAAGTTCCTGAAGCTTCTGATTTTGACAATTTTGTCGTTTTCTGTCAATTGGAGCCAAAAACGTCGGCAGGCTCAAAATTTTATGTGACAAACTACCAAATGCTCCTGGAACTTTTAGAATTTGTCAATTTTTTCCGAAACTTCTCAATTTTGTCATTTTTACCTCAAACTTTTAATTTTTTGTCATTTTTTTCATGAAATTTTATTTTATTTCAAACATACACATATTCACACATATATCATTTTAAATCAAATTTTCACAAAAAAAAATATATTTTAAACTAATTAAATTTTTTTTAATAATAATAGTAATATATATTTTTTTTAAATTAATTTTTTTTTAATAAAATTTTTTTCAAAATTTTAAAACACCCGGACGAAATTGGGTGTCAACAGCTGCCCCCCTTTGCATGCTTCATGGGACATGATGTATGCAAAGTCGTTACCAAATTTCGTCCGGCTTAGGTAGGCATTGAGAATGTTCTCGCCGCCCAAACAGTAAGGTTTAAGGAAAGGTCCTTAAAACCTCTAACGATAGGAAAGCTCCTATTGTTGTAAGATGGACTGATTGATTGATTATTTGTTTGAGGTTAAGGAAAGGTCCTTAGAACCTCTAACGATAGGAAAGCTCCTATCGTTGTAAGATGGACTGATGGATTGATTGTTTGTTTTAGGTTAAGGAAATGTCCTTAGAACCTCTAACGATAGGAAAGCTCCTATCGTTGTAAGATGGACTGATTGATTGATTATTTGTTTTCGAGGCAAAGGTTCCATCCTTAAAACCTCGGATTGATTGATTGATCTCGAGGCAAAGGTTCCATCCTTAAAACCCCGGATTGATTGATTGATGTCGAGGCAAAGGTTCCATCCTTAAAACCTCGAATTGATTGATTGATGTCGAGGCAAAGGTTCCATCCTTAAAACCTCGGATTGATAATTGATCTCGAGGCAAAGGTTCCATCCTTAAAACCCCGGATTGATTGATTGATCTCGAGGCAAAGGTTCTATCCTTAAAACCTCGGATTGATTGATTGATCTCGAGGCAAAGGTTCCATCCTTAAAACCCCGGATTGATTGATTGATCTCGAGGCAAAGGTTCTATCCTTAAAACCTCGGATTGATTGATTGATCTCGAGGCAAAGGTTCCATCCTTAAAACCTCGAATTGATTGATTGATGTCGAGGCAAAGGTTCCATCCTTAAAACCTCGGATTGATAATTGATCTCGAGGCAAAGGTTCCATCCTTAAAACCCCGGATTGATTGATTGATCTCGAGGCAAAGGTTCTATCCTTAAAACCTCGGATTGATTGATTGATCTCGAGGCAAAGGTTCCATCCTTAAAACCCCGGATTGATTGATTGATGTCGAGGCAAAGGTTCCATCCTTAAAACCTCGGATTGATTGATTGATCTCGAGGCAAAGGTTCCATCCTTAAAACCTTGATGATGAAAATTGATTATTTTCGAGGCAAAGGTTCCATCCTTAAAACCCCGATGATGAAAATTGATTGTTTTCGAGGCAAAGGTTCCATCCTTAAAACCCCGAATTGATGAAAATTGATTGTTTTCGAGGCAAAGGTTCCATCCTTAAAACCCCGATGAAAATTGATTGTTTTCGAGGCAAAGGTTCCATCCTTAAAACCCCGATGATGAAAATTGATTGTTTTCGAGGCAAAGGTTCCATCCTTAAAACCCCGATGATGAAAATTGATTATTTTCGAGGCAAAGGTTCCATCCTTAAAACCCCGATGATGAAAATTGATTGTTTTCGAGGCAAAGGTTCCATCCTTAAAACCCCGATGATGAAAATTGATTGTTTTCGAGGCAAAGGTTCCATCCTTAAAACCCCGATGATGAAAATTGATTCTTTTCGAGGCAAAGGTTCCATCCTTAAAACCCTGATGATGAAAATTGATTATTTTCGAGGCAAAGGTTCCATCCTTAAAACCCCGATGATGAAAATTGATTATTTTCGATGCAAAGGTTCCATCCTTAAAACCCCGATGATGAAAATTGATTGTTTTCGAGGCAAAGGTTCCATCCTTAAAACCCCGATGATGAAAATTGATTATTTTCGAGGCAAAGGTTCCATCCTTAAAACCCCGATGATGAAAATTGATTATTTTCGAGGCAAAGGTTCCATCCTTAAAACCCCGATGATGAAAATTGATTTTGAGGCTAAGGAGCTTTTCTTACGACCTCGAGCGAAATTTATATGAAAGCAATTGAAATTGGAATAATTTTCTTCGAAAGTGTGAATTTTCATAATAGGCGAGCGCAAAGAATTAGGCTTCGATAAAACGAGTGAATCTTGATGATGACAATAACACTGACAAATTATGTAAAGGGAACGGATGTTTGGAATCAATATTCAAGGTTCATCTAATATTTTCTTCAGTAAATATAGATTCCCTTGTGAGATATGTCATCCGAATAAGGTTAAAGCTTAACTACTCCAAAATGTTATGCCTAGTAGACCTAATAGGATGTGTCTCAAGAGTAACAAAAATTACTCTTTACTCAGCCATTCCAACCTAAAGGCATTGCCCTATAGTTTTAATATCAGCATGGACAAAACTATCTTATATATAAAAAAAGAAATTCCCTGAAAAGAAAAACTGAAACGCGAAAGAAAATGCTGATAATAAAACTAAAGGACAAGAAAAACGGATCAGATCGCTTCTTTCTTCCACAATACTTCAACAGGGTGAGTAGAGGACCATTATGGGAGTGAACTGGTCGGGAAAGACTGTCGTGTCCAGTCTATCTAAATCATTGCTGGATTTGGTTCAGGAACAAAAGCTTGTATTTTATCTAGCAATTCTTCAGCAGTTGTTGCGGATATTATAATTCGCCGTGCCACTCTTGATATGAAATTCTTCTGCATAGCATAATCCATAAAAGCTATCAGACCTGTAAAGAAATTGTTAACATTCAATAGCCCGATAGGTTTCTTATGTAAATTAAGTTGGGCCATGGAAGCGATTTGGAAGACTTCTCCTAATGTACCAAAACCGCCGGGTAAAGCGATGAAAGCATCAGCATTTAAAAGCATTTGTAGCACACGTTCTTGCAGATTTTTGACCACTAGCTCCTCTCCGATCGTGCCCCCAGAAATAAACTTCAACGGTCCTGGGATAATGCCTAGAACTTGACTTCCTCCTAAAGATGCTGCTGATGCTACGCCTCCCATTAATCCGACACTACCTCCTCCATAAACTAAATGTATTTTACGCTCAGCTAATACTCTACCCAAATGGTTGGCTGCCTTTAAATATTCTTCATCTTTTCCAGGAAAAGCCCCAGAAAATACACAAATACTTCGGGATTTACGAGTTGAGGTTTTCTCCATTCCTATCCTTACTCTTGTGAGAAAAGAGGATATATTTATAGAGATGAAGAGAGAAGACAATAATTTTATTTTCAAGAATGGATACATTATTGCCAGCTATTCACAGTAGTCACGAGTATGACTCTGGTCAGGTATGGGTACACTATTGTTAAAAGAGGAGGAAAATTTTCAAAATAGCTGCTAGCATGTACAGTAGTCACTACTGTAGCTTACGTCAGGAGTAGGTACGTGATTGTTGGAAGAGAAGGAAAATTTTAAAAAGTGGCAGCTAGCATGTACAGTATCGTGACTATGGCTCATGTCAGGAGTGGATACATTATCGCCGAAAGGGGAGGAAGATTTCAAAAGCGACAGCTAGCACGTACAGTAATCGTGACTTTGGTTCACGTCAGGAGTGGATACATTATTACCAAAAGGGGAGGAAAATTTCCAAAAGCGACAGCTAGCACGTACAGTAATCGTGACTTTGATCCTCGTCTTTCACTGGCTTTGCGTCCAGTAATGGCTTCAATGCTTTCTATGAATCGGTGATTTGCATCCCATCCAGTTTTCTCACAAACTGGCAAACTGGGTCGCTTAAAGTCAGATTCCCAAGACTATAACGATCTCGTTCTTTTTGGAAAATTATCCATAATCCAACAACCTCAAATTGCACTATTCCGCAAGAATGCGCTTCAAGAACCTCTCGAATATCTTCCAGAGATTCCTTACGCAAGCCATTCTTGATGAATTTTATTCTATCATTACGATTTCTGGTGATCACTCCTGGAGAACGACATTTATTGCCGCAAATCCACCATCCACAATTATGACAAACGCCTAGCCTCTTTGCTCTTCTTTTTTTGGCATAAGCGCTTTTACCAAAGCCGGGCATACGGGGAAAGAACGCTTCGGGAACTTCACCAGCTGAACGAACCTTAGCTTCAATTAGCCACCGCACATTATCAGGGATGCCTTTGTGCATAAATACTCTGAATCGTTCACATCTAGCTTGATAAATCTTTTTAAGAACATTTATTGGGAAGGAAGGAAAATACTTTCGTAAGGCGGAAAGAGAAGACTCCATTGATGAAGGAGGCAAAGAAAGAAATTAGTGATTGTAGGAAACGAAAATAACTAACACATATTTATAGTGATGAAAGGGATAATGCGTTAATTACACTTACAGAAGCAAGTACATTATTGTCAAAAGAAAAGATAAATGACAGCTTATATGTACAGGAATCATGACCGTGGCTCTCATCTTCCACTGATTTATGTCCAGTAATGGCTTCAATGCCTTCTATAAGTCGGGGATTTGCTTCCCATCCAGTTTTCTTACAAACTGACAAACAGGGTCGTTTAAAGTCACATTCCCAAGACTGTAACGATCTTGTTCTTTTTGGAAAGTCCACCATAAATCCATAATTTCCCATTGCACTATTTCACAAGAATGTGTTTCAAAAGTTAATAGGATATCATCCAAAGATTCCTTACGCAGGCCATTCTTGATGAATTTTCTTTTATCTTCATGATTTCTGGAGATGTATCCTAAAAAGCGACATTTAGTATTACAATTCCATCGTCCACATTTATGACAGACACCTAGCCTCTTTGCTCTTCGCTTTTTAGCATAAGCGCTTTTACCAAAGCCGGGCATACGGGGAAAGAACGCTTCTGGAACTTCACCAGCTGAACGAACCTTAGCTTCAATTAGCCACCGCACATTATCAGGAATGCCTTTGTGCATAAAAACTCTGATTCTTTCACATCTAGCAAGGTAGATCTTTTTAAGGACTTTTATTGGAAGAGAAGGAAAGTATTTTCGCAGGGTAGAAAGAGTAGAATCCATTGATGAGAGAAGAATTTGAGAGATGATGGAAAGGAATTAGTTATTGAAGGAAACTTAGATAACCGACTGGAAGAACATGCATTTATAGCGATGAAATGGATAACGTGTCGATTACACTTAGGAGAGCATGTACATCTGTCAAAAGAAAATGCAAACTTTTCCAAATATAACAAACTGTATGTACAGTAATTGTGACTGTGGCTCACATCTTCCACTGGTTTTACGTCCAATAACGGCATTAACGGCTTCTATGAGTCGAGGATTTGCTTCCCATCCAGTTTTCTTACAAGCTGGCAAACAGGGTCATTTACAGTCAGATTCCCGGGACTGTAACGGTTTCATTCTTCATGAAAAATGCTCCATAAACCAAGAAGTTCACGTTGCACAGATCCACAAGAATGCGTCTCAAGAGTCAATTAGATATCATCCAACGAGTCCTTACTCAGGCCATTCTTAATGAATCGTATTTTATCTTCTCGATTATCAAAAATCATCCCTAAAGAACGACATTTAGTATTACAAGTCCACCGTCCACATTTATGGCAGACTTGTAACCTTTTCGCTCTTCGCTTTTTGGCATAAGAGCTTTTGCCTATACCAGGCATGTGAGACACAAATGCCTCTGGGATTTCACTTGCCAGACGAACCTTGGCTTCGATTAACCACCGCACATCTTCAGGGATTCCTTTGTGCATCAGAACTCTTAATCGTTCACAGCGAACTTGGTAGATCTTTTTGAGAATGTTCATTGGGAGAGAAGGGAAATACTTTCGCAAGGCGGAAAAAGTAGGATCCATTTTCTAGGAGGAAGTAAAAGAAAGAAGGGGTGAAGGAATCAGTTATTATGGGCAACTGAGAGAACCGACTTGAGAGTCACGGAGTACCGTATCCGCCGTTTAACCGGAAAAGTGGATCCTACTTCATTTTGATGTGATAGATATTTTTTATATTCCATCGAGCTGACGTCGATCCAGTCCTCGATTATTGAATCCATTGCCCGCTTTTGACAAATTTTCAACGACAATATTTCTTGATGTCTGCCTTATCTTTGACTATCTCTTATCTTGGATGCTGCTAAGCTGGCATCAATCCTGTCCTTCCAGGTGTAGCCTCGATTATTGAATCAATTGCCAGGCTTTTGACAATATTGTCTACTTTATATTTTTTTTTATATCTGCCTTATCCTTGGCTATAGTTATCTCTTATCTTGGATACTACTAGCTGGCGTCAATCCGATCCTTCCAGGTGTAGCCTCGATTATTGAATCGGTAGCCAAGCTTTTGACAATATTGTCTACTTTATTCTTGAATTCCTGATGCGGGTTGGTCCCGCATATTAGCTGTGTATCCAGTGATAGATTGTTAAGAGCTGATGACATTGAGATCTCAGCTTATATTGCTGTAACTGTGCTGTGAATGTGATTCCCGTTTGGTCCTTGTTATGTAAAGGCTATGTATGCATGATATGAAATGCATGAATGCAGAGCATGTGTAACTAATGGTTTTTTTTTTGTATGGATCTAGTTCTTTATGTCTTTGTTTTACTGGATCCTCTTTGTGATGGCCTTCTTGGACTATTATTGAATCTCTTTATGCTTTCCAGCTTTTGTTCGCTGCCTCAAAAGCCCAAATCTTTTCAAAATCCCCTTTCTTTGACTTGTTCTTGAATTTTTGGCCTCAATTTCTTTAAAGTTGGCCCGCCTCATAATTTATATCTCTTTCGAATACTCATCCTTTGTCATGGATTTCATACTATCGAAGGCTTAACTTTCAATGTTTCATTGTCCCTTTTCTTGTGGCCGTGTCGACACTTATTTATCTCCATGTTATAGTCTGAATGATTGCTCTTCCTTGAGCTCAAGTTTTGATCCATAAGACTTGCCCCCTTGTCTGTTGAGTTTCTTTGTTGGCAGTACTCCTCTTACGCTTCGTAGAGACTACTTTGCCCCCCTGAATATGGTATTTATGTGGATAAAAGGTATCATCTTGCCTTTGATTTAACAGAAGGTCGGGCATTTCTAGACCTTTGTGCTGGCACTTGATCGTAAATTTCTCTTACAAGAACCACATCTTATTAAAGAAAGACTCAAGCTATCTCCTCACTTTTAAGTCTACATACATTAATGAATAATGGTTTGGCCTTAAAGAAAAACTTTCATCAATTTGCAAAGCTTGACAAAGTAATTTACGGTCTTTGTTTTCAATTAAAATGTCCTGCCATTCTTCCCTTTCCAACTCGAAGACATAAACTGTGCAAGGCAATAAGGTAGAAACATGATTCACAATAATAGCCTTTTAACTGAATGAGGATGATATCGAGAGGTAAATGTTAGGTGTGAGGAAAGTTAAGTTTGAATGTTTTTTTTTTTGTGGCAGTCTTTTAGCTGAATGAGAATGATATTAAGAGGTAAATATTAGGTCTGAATAAAGTTAAGTTTGAGTGGTGTGAAAGAAGGGTATTTTAATACTACTCGTGAGCAGTATTAAATAAGGTAGAAACATGATTCACAATGATAGTCTTTTAACTGAATGAGGATGTTAGGTCTAAGGAAAGTTAAATTTAAGTGGTGTGAAAGAATGATCTTTTAATACTACTCGTGAGCAGTATTAAATAAGGTAGAAACAAGTTTCACAATGATAGTCTTTTAGCTGAATGAGGATGATAAGTCTGAGGAAAGTTAAGTTTAAGTGGTTTGAAAGAAGGGTCTTTTAATACTACTCGTGAGCAAATTTGATTATGGTGAAAAACTCAATAATGATGACCTCAAACTTGCCACTCTTTCCAGAAAGTTCAACCTCATCTGTTGCCCCCCAACTATCGTGGTCTTTATGTATGCTTGGCTTGAGGGTTGCTTTTGTGTTCTAAACCGCCTTTGCAGGTTTTCAGTCTAGAATCCATAGCTCACTTTTTTGTTTTCTTTCTTTTGCTCTAACTTGAGCCCTTTTTTTTTCTTTTTTTGTTTTGTTTTTTTTTTTGTTTCCCTTTTTTTTTTGTGAGCTATGGTGATGACATACTTGATAACTCTCTTGAAGTGAGATGACTCAAGTGGCTTTGCTTGCTCGTGCTTATTCTCAGTCTTTTTTGGTTTTGAATTTTCCCTTGTTGTCTTTTGATGGAAGGGATGAATTTCTCTTTTCGGAGTTTGTGTTGCAAAGAACTGAGATGATAGCCCTCTTGAAGTGAAATGATTCAAGTGGCCTTAGCTGCTTGTGTTTGCTCTCAGTCTCTTTTTTTTTGTTTTGGATTTTTCCCTTTAATGGCTTTTGATGGAAGGGATGAACTTCTTTCCTTTGTTGGAACTTGTGTTGCGGAAAACTGAGAATTTTTTTTGTATTGAGCATTTGTGAGAATTGGGAGGCCATTGAAGCCATTTAATATGAGAGCTAACTTCTTTGGAAGCTAACCCCGGACTTCTTGCAAGGATGTTGATAACCACTGTGAATTTTTTTTTTTAAGAGTTGGGGTGCAACATATGAAATTATTCTTGCTAGATTTAGTAGTACTTTCAAGATCACTACTATCAAATCTCCCTTAACTTTTTATTTTTACCCACGAGTAGTACCATTTAGAAAGCAAAGTATGATGGCAATAATAGTTAGTGCAATGGCGAAGATTGAGAGATAGAGGTAAAAATGAAATTTTTGGTAAAAAATGGTAGAATGCACACATAATATCTTTTTGTTGGAGAACAAAAAGAATTACCGGTTGTCAAAAAGTAAAGTGTGATGACAATAATGGATAGTATAATGGCAAAGAGTGTAAAAATGGAAAGTAGTAGAATGCACGCATTACATCTTTTTGTTGTACCAGAAAGAATACCAGGTGTCCATCTAACAAAGACTACACCCTAGATTCTGGACTAAATCTAGGAGATTTTTACTATTAGATTACTTTGGCAAGCTATCAAAGATACAAGTTTATTCAAAGGATTCCTTGTCATTCAAAGGATTCCTTGTCATTCAAAAATGTGTGCGAACTGTTAGGTCAGATCTGACTTGGAGGCCTTCCAAAGTCAATGTAATTCTAGCTCGAAATCTTCACTTTTCAATTATCAATCACATCGGGCCTAGCAACTTGGACTTGGTTTTGCTTGATGAGGCGGCAATGGATTGTGGGTGACATTTGGCTCATCGGAAAAGTCCAACCACTTTGACTCGATTAATTGTTGAACTATACGCTTCAATGCCATGCAGTTTTCCAAGCCATGGCCTGGAACGCCATCATGATATGGGCAGGTAATGTTAGGGTCATACCACCTTGGATATGGGGGTTTGAATGGCTTTGTAGGAATTGGACGGATAAATTGTCTTTCGATGAGTTTTGGGTATAACTCGGTATAAGTTATGGAAATTGGTGTGAAAACTTCTCTTGGTCTTGGTGCAGGTACTGGAGGAGTAGGAGCAGGTGGCCATGACTGATTAGGTCTGTTAAAAGGATAATTGTTGGGCCTATTGGAAGGATAATCATTGGGCCTATTTGGAGGATAATTATTGGGCCTATTCAGAGGATAATCATTGGGCCTATTTGGAAGGTAATTATCGGGCCCATTGGCAAAATAGGATAGGCGAGGTCCGATAGCCACAGTATCCACGAGGGGAATCCTTCTTCCGCGTCCTATTTGTTGTACTTCGTCATCTTTTCTTCTGGATGGTCCTCTTCTTTTCATAGGATTATTAAAGGATTCAGCAATATTCCCAGTCCTAATCTCATGCTCGATTCTTTCTCCAGACATGACAATGTTAGAAAAATTAGTTGCCGAATTGCCAATTAGTTCGTCATAATATAGGTACTTCAGTGTCTGGACAAACAAAGTGACCATTTCTCTTTCTGTCATGGGTGGCTGAACTTGTGCTTCTTGAATTGCTTTCGCCTTGATTAGCTCGATCAATTGTCTCATTTGTTCGGCCATACTTTCTATCTTGGACTCTATCTTTATGAGACGTCCTTCGATTTGTTCTGCCATTAATCTTATTTGGAGCCGAGTTGAATATCGGTGTCGAGGTCCAATTTTATCCTTTTAAAAGTAAGGTATATTTTATTAGATCCTATGTGTATGTGATTGATGCAATGGATGCATGTAGGAAAAATGAGATTATGTTTTTATCAGACTTTGTATACACGTGATTAATGTAATGGATGTATGCAATGAGATTATGTTTTTATTAGACTTTATATGCACGTGATTAATGTAATGGATGTATGCAATGAGATTATGTTTTTATCAGACTTTATATGCACGTGATTAATGTAATGGAATGCATGCAATGAGATTATTTTTATCAGATTTTATATGCATGTGATTAATGTAATGGAATGCATGCAATGAGATTATTTTTATTAGATTTTATATGCGTGTGATTGATGTAATGGAATGCATGCAATGAGATTATTTTTATCATACTTTATATGCACGTGATTAATGTAATGGTATGCATGCAATGAGTGAGTTTGCTTATCCATTATCGTAGAACTTCAAAACTTTTAGTTGTCATTATAAAGACCAAAAAGTTAGCATAATTTGATGCGTGGTTTTGATGCATGAAGAATAATTGCACAAGAAAGATAAGGTTATTAATAAGTTAAATAGCAATTAACAACTCATGAAGCATTATGGAAAAATGAATTAAAACCATAAATATAAGACACGAAAAAAAATAAAAGTGTAGAGCAACAACATAGCATAACAAGGACGTGCTTATGGCGTTGGTAAAATGGTAGAAATTCTATGGTCAGTTATATGGTTAAGTGGGGAGTTCTATATGCATAAGGTAGCTTATCAAAAAGGCAAGGGATAGTTCCCGAATCCCGTCACTAAATCATAGTGACGGCCCGATTCCTTACCCTCTAGGGTTAATGTAAGGAATGGATTAATTCGAGTCGTAGCTTTTCGTGGGCCCATGCAGAGACTAACCGTCTCAGAAGGCAATACACTACTTTGCTACTTTGAAACCGGTGAAGGCTTGGAGACCGTGGCCTCACAAGGACAGCAACACCAATTCCGCTTAGAAAGAATCGTGTTTGATTTAAGGAAGCTCGGGTATAGAGCTTCATATTGTGAATGCATTATGCATGTTTAGAATAAGTAAATATAACATATAAATCCACATAATAAGCAAAGTAAATCAAAACAAATCAACTTTAGGCTCGACTCACTAACGTGGAGTCCCCAGTGGAGTCGCCAAGCTGTGGCAACGTCGGGTTTTCTGGAGTCGCCACCAATCTGTTTCACCTAGGTCGATTGGTCACCTTAAAATTAGTCTGCGAGAGTTCGGGGATCGGGAGTACGGTTACGCTAAAACAACTTTGTTATAGCGCCCAAAATTGGCACCTTAGTTGATTTTAATTTTGTTTTGCTTTGCTTTTAGAAAATATTCAGTTAATTTTCAAACTAGAAATTTTAACTGAATTAAATCGGATGTGGATTTTTAAATTAATTTATATAAAATTTGATACTTCCGAACCATGGACTCTGCCGAGTCATTTGGACACGGAAGATTTAATTCCGAACCATGGACCCTGCCGAGTCACCCGGACACGGAATTTGATAAAATTTTAAATAAATTAATCCATATCGTAAATATGGATTTTTATCTTTGTATTTATTTAATTTAATTAAAAAGTAGATGTTTTCCAAACCATAGATCCTGACGGATCATCCGGATATGAAAATTATTTTTAAAAAAGGTGAGCCAAAAAATAATTATTTAATCAAAATTTCATTTATTTAATAATGAAACCAAAAATTTATGTATATTTCAAAAAAAATAAAAGAAAAGTCTTAATACTTTATTTGATAAAAGGTGAACAAAAAAATAATTATTTAATCAAAGTTTTATTTAATAAAGGAAACAAAATTGATATGTATATTTCAAAAATAAAAGAAAAGTTTTAATATTTTTATTTGTTTTATTTTGTTTTAATGAAAGATTAACCAAAAGTAATTATTTAATTAAGAAACCAAAAGTAATTATTTAATTAAGAAACCAAAAATTTATATGCATATTTTAAAAATAAATAAAAGTTTTTGATATTTATATATTTTATTTTTTCGTGTTCTTTTTTATTGATAAAATAATTTTCTAATTTATAAGTCTAAAAATACATCTAATTAATAAGTCTAAAATATTTAAAAAAAATTTAATTCTTTTTTTCTTGTTTATTTTTATTACCTTTATTTGAAATTATTTGGGTAAAATTTTGTTTTGTTTAATAAAGGAAACAAAAAGTTATATCTTTTTATTATTTTGAAAGAAATAAGTAAAATATTACTGGATAAAAAAATAAGTAAAATATTATCCCAAAGTTTTTATTTTTTTAATAATAAAAGAAAATTTATTTATATACTTTATGTAAAAAAAATATATTTTATATACTTTATTTAAAAAATATTTTCCAAGCCATGGATCCTGGCGGATCATTTGGACATGGAGTTTAATTTTTATTAATTATTTATTTAATTAATTATTAATTAAATCATAATTTTTATTGGATTTTTATTATTGTTTTCCTTGAATTTTTAATTATTATTACTATAGAAATATATTTAAAAACAGAATTGATTTTTGTTGTATTTTTAGAATTATTTAATTATGTTTGTTAAATAATTTTTAATAAAAAGAATAAAAAGTTTAACTTTGTTCTCTTTAAAGAAATAATTAAAACATATGTTTCAAAATAATAAAAGATAATTGTCTTTAAAAAAATGATTTTTTAAATAGAATAAAGTTAATTATTCACATAAAAGAATCTTCTTTTAATTAGTTACTGTTTACTTATTTATTTATTTTTTATTATTAAATAAGTAAAATAAATTTTATCATAAAATAAAGTTTTGGCATAAAGGAAAATTAAATAAAGTAAAGTAATGGGGAGGTTTTATTTTAGTTTAGACATAAAAAAATGCATAAAATAACACATGTAAACATATAAAGGAATATTAAAAGATAATAAATAAATAAATACAGTGGGGCTTTTTGACCATCCACTTAAAAAATATAAGGCATAACCTTCCATGAATTATAAAAGTTAGCAAGAGTTAGTAAAGTTAGATGTTAATATTAATGACAATAATAATAAAAGTTAGTAAAGTTAGTAAATTAGTAACAATAATAATAATAAAAGGTTAGTAAAGTTAGTAAGTTAATAACAATAATAGCAATAAAAAAAAAGGGTTAGTAAGGTTAGTAAGTTAGTGAGTTAATAACAATTATAACAATAATAAAAGGTTAGTAAGGTTAGTAAGTTAGTAAGTTAATAACAACAGTAATAAAAGTTAATAATGATAATAATAATAAACAAGTAAAATATAAAAGGAAAGTTAGTAATTAATTCTCTGCAAGAATAAAATAAAAGGTTAGTGACTCAATAGAAATAAATTGAAAAGATGAAGGGCGAAAGCTGAATTTTACCTAGGAACTAAAATTTCTAATCCTCCAGGAAACGCGGACGCGCGCGAGGAAAAAAAAAAAAAACAGTGAGAGAAGGTTTAGGTTTTCTGGAGAGGAAGAGAAGAGGGCCAGGGACCTAGACTAATTTTTTTCCTTTTTCTTAAACGGAGCTCTAAGCTTTCTCTCTATTTTTTTCTGTGTTCAGCACAAAATTTGGGGGGCTATTTATAGAGGAAGTTTAGCTGAACTGTTGATGGATAAATTAATAAAAAATTTCAAACTTATCTTGTAAATTGGTAAAATGACAATTTTAGTCCTTTACGTCTCTCCGCCTCTGGATAAGTTCCTGAAGCTTCTGATTTTGACAATTTTGTCGTTTTCTGTCAATTGGAGCCAAAAACGTCGGCAGGCTCAAAATTTTATGTGACAAACTACCAAATGCTCCTGGAACTTTTAGAATTTGTCAATTTTTTCCGAAACTTCTCAATTTTGTCATTTTTACCTCAAACTTTTAATTTTTTGTCATTTTTTTCATGAAATTTTATTTTATTTCAAACATACACATATTCACACATATATCATTTTAAATCAAATTTTCACAAAAAAAAATATATTTTAAACTAATTAAATTTTTTTTAATAATAATAGTAATATATATTTTTTTTTAAATTAATTTTTTTTTAATAAAATTTTTTTCAAAATTTTAAAACACCCGGACGAAATTGGGTGTCAACAGTCGAAGATAATGTCTACAACCACATATCTGCAGAAACTCATGCACGGACACTGCGGAACAAGCTTGAGGAGCTGTACGCTTCAAAAACCGGCAACAACAAATTATTTTATCTGAAAAGATTGCTTCAGATAAAATACCGGGAAGGTTCATCCATGGCAGATCATCTGAACGATTTGCAAGGAATCGTGGAACAGTTATCCACGATGGGCATAAAGTTTGACAACGAGATACTCGCTCTTATAATGCTGGCCTCATTACCAGAGTCTTGGGAGACTTTGAGAATTTCACTTACAAATTCTGCACCAAATGGTGTAGTAAATGTGGAATTTGTCAAAAGTGGAATACTGAATGAAGAGATGAGATGAAGATCGCAAGGATCCTCTTCATCACAGTCAGATCTCCTCGTGGCAGATTCTAGGGGGAGAAGTGAGACCAGGGGGCCAAAGCCAAGAGATAAGAGTAGAGGAAGGTCAAACAAATATGCAAACATTGAATGCCATTACTGCAAGAAAAAGGGGCATATTCAGAGATTTTGCCGAAAACTCAAGCAAGACCAAAAGAAAGGCAAAGGACCAAAAAAGGATGACAGCAGTGATGATAAACAAGCAAATGTTGCCGATGAGTTCAACATTGTCCATGACGATGATATTGTCAACCTTGCAACCCATGAGACGAGTTGGGTGATTGATAGTGGTGCTACCATTCATGTCACTTCTCGAAGAGAATTCTTCTCATCTTACACACCTGGGAATTTTGGTGTTGTGAGAATGGGAAATGAGGGTCTTTCACAAGTTGCAGGAAAAGGAGATGTTTTCCTGGAGACCCAAAATGGTACACAGTTAGTCCTGAAAGATGTCAGGTATGTTCCAGATTTGTGCCTGAATCTGATCTCAACAGGCAGACTGGATGATGAAGGTTATTGCAACACTTTCTTTAATGGTCAGTGGAAGCTGACAAAAGGAGCCCTGGTGGTGGCCAGAGGAACAAAGAACTCAAAACTGTACATGATGCAGGCAAGGCTCTCCCAAGATGCTGTGAATGTAGCGGAGAATGACAGTACAGTGGATTTATGGCATAAACGATTGGGTCATATGAGTGAGAAAAGCATGACCCGTCTTGCCAAAGAGAAGACGTTATCTGGACTAAATCAGGTCCATCTGAAGAAATGTGCTGATTGTCTGGCAGGAAAGCAAAACAGAGTGTCTTTCAAGAGTTCCCCTCCTTCCAGAATGAAGAATGTGTTGGATCTGGTACACTCAGATCTATGTGGGCCAATGCCGAAGTCACTTGGTGATGCTCGATACTTTGTGACTTTCATTGATGATCATTCTCGAAAGACATGGGTATACACTCTGAAGTCAAAAGATCAGGTGTTAGAAGTTTTCAAACAATTTCTAACTCTGGTTGAGAGGCAAACCGGCAAGAAGCTGAAGTGCATACGAACAGACAATGGTGGAGAGTACATTGGACCATTTGATGCATACTGCAAAGAGCATGGTATTCGACATCAGACAACACCTCCTAAGACACCGCAGTTAAACGGTTTAGCTGAGAGGATGAACAGAACTTTGATGGAGAGAGTTAGATGTTTACTCTCACATGCAAAGTTACCTCAGATGTTCTGGGGTGAAGCATTGCTAGCAGCTGCTCATGTGTTGAATCTTTCACCATGTGTCCCTCTACAGTATGATGTCCCGGAGAAGGTATGGTCAGAAAAGGATGTCTCATATGACCATCTGCGAGTGTTTGGCTGTAAAGCTTACGTGCATATCCCGAAGGATGAGAGGTCTAAACTTGATGTCAAGACACGACAATGTGTGTTTATTGGCTATGGTCAAGATCAATTTGGCTATAGATTTTATGATCCAGCTACAAAGAGGCTTGTCAGAAGCCGCGATGCTATATTTGTTGAAGATCAGACCATTGAAGATATTGAGAAAGCTGAGAAGGATGCTTCAAGATCTGATGGTAGTTCAACAGATTTACAGCTGATTCCTCCAACGGAAGTGCAAAGACAGGTTGGAGAAGATGTACAAAATGATCAACCGGAAGAAGGTGATCATGATGCTCCCATTGAGAATGAACCAGATAATGCTGATGATGATGGTGTTCATCAACAACCACCTATACCAGCGGGTTTTCCAGCTTTAAGGAGATCTAATAGAGTCAGACAACGCTCTACTAGATATCCTGAAAATGAGTATGTGTTATTGATTGACGGGGGAGAACCAGAAAGCTTTGATGAAGCTATAGATGATGAACACAAGGAAAAATGGATTGACGCCATGCAAGAAGAAATGAGATCCTTGTATGAGAACAGAACATTTGAGCTGGTGAAGTTGCCAAAAGGCAAAAGGGCTTTGAAAAATAAATGGGTATTCAGAATCAAGTCTGAAGAATCTAATTCACAACCACGGTTCAAAGCCAGATTAGTTGTCAAGGGTTTCAGTCAAAGGAAAGGTATCGACTTTGATGAGATTTTTTCACCTGTTGTGAAAATGACATCCATCCGTACGGTCCTAGGACTAGCAGCAAGTCTCAACTTAGAAATTGAGCAGATGGATGTGAAGACTGCTTTCCTACATGGTGACTTGGAAGAAGAAATGTACATGGAGCAGCCAGAGGGTTTCGAAGTAAAAGGAAAAGAGGACTATGTTTGCAAGCTAAAGAAAAGCTTGTATGGATTGAAGCAGGCACCCAAGCAGTGGTATAAGAAGTTTGAATCGGTTATGGGGGAGCAAGGCTACAAGAAGACTACTTCAGATCACTGTGTGTTTGTGCAGAAATTCTCTGATAACGATTTCATTATTCTATTGCTCTATGTGGATGATATGTTGATTGTTGGCCAGAATATTTCCAGGATCAACAACTTGAAGAAGCAGTTGAGTAAGTCTTTTGCTATGAAAGACTTGGGACCAGCAAAACAAATTCTTGGCATGAAGATAACAAGAGAAAGGAGCGCCAAGAAATTGTGGTTATCACAAGAGAAGTACATTGACAAGGTACTTCAGAGATTCAATATGGACAAGGCTAAAGCGGTTAGTTGTCCTCTTGCTAATCACTTTAGATTAAGTTCCAAGCAATGCCCTTCTACTGACAAAGAGAAGGAAGAAATGGAAAAGGTTCCATATGCCTCAGCAGTTGGAAGTTTGATGTATGCCATGGTATGTACACGGCCAGATATTGCTTACTCAGTTGGAGTAGTGAGTAGGTTCCTTTCAAGTCCTGGTAAGGAACATTGGGCTGCAGTGAAATGGATTTTCATGTATCTTCGTGGTACTTCCAAAATGTGTTTATGTTTTGGAAATGCAAAGCCTGTGTTAGTTGGCTACACAGATGCAGATATGGCTGGCGATGTTGACTCGAGAAAATCTACATCGGGTTACCTGATTACATTTGCAGGGGGAGCTGTGTCATGGCAATCAAGATTACAGAAATGTGTTGCTCTTTCAATAACTGAAGCTGAGTTTATTGCAGCAACGGAAGCATGTAAGGAGTTGCTATGGATGAAGAAGTTCTTAAAAGAACTTGGTTTCTACCAGGAGAAATATGAATTGTTCTGTGACAGTCAGAGCGCAATTCATCTTGGTAAGAACTCCTCCTTTCATTCAAGATCGAAACACATTGACGTGAGATATCACTGGATAAGGAATGCATTGGAGATGAAGCTATTACAGCTTGAAAAAATCCATACTGATGAGAACGGATCTGATATGTTGACCAAGAATCTACAGAGAGAAAAGTTTGAATACTGTCGATTGGCAGCAGGAATGGCAGAACTCCCACTTGAGGCGAGAGGGGGAGATTGCTAACTTTCTCGCCCCATGTGGGGCAGAGAAATTCTTTTTTATTTTCTCTCTCCGTTTTCTCTCTTCCCTTGTCTTCTTTTTCTCCTCCCTTAGTCAAATATTATGGCTGGATACAGCTAAGGATGCGGTACCGATTTCGTTGAAATCGGATGGAGCAACGCGGAGGTTTTGGCTATAAATAGCCATGCTTTCCCCTCCTTCAGAGCATCCGGTAGAAGCTTGCTCATTTGTTCTGAGCAAAAGAAAATTGTGAGAAAGAGAGATTTATTTTTGGGGAGTGACAAAATAGTGAGATAATTTTTTGGGGTGTTTAGGAAACACTTGAGTGCCACTATTTTGGGTTTATCTCATACCTCTAGAATTTTTGTCTAGAGAAGATTCTCTCTTTGTAAGCCTACTATTTTTATAGTGGAAGATAATCCCGAAGTTTGTCCCGTGAACGTAGCCCTAAAATTAAGGGTGAACCACGTAAATTTTCTGGTGTCATTTTTACTAATCATCTTGCTCCCGAAGTTATCACCCGCTGCGCGGTCCCCAACAGATAGTATATGTGATATAATTGTAGGAAATTAAAGTTGGGTCCCTATATGTAAGTTTTAAAATTAATGGATGACTTTTATATGGTGTAACCTTTTTTTAAATAATTTCAATGATCTGGTGCGACGGTGACACGAATGCAATTCACTCGACAACCGCCAGCGGCCAACCACCCCCCGGCCCCTGGCATCTTTGCTCTTTGGGCCTTCGGCTGATCTAATTTTCCATTCCAGGTAAGTGAAGTCTGTCTTCTCGAGTCTCGATATTGTATTGTAACATTGTTGATTTCGTTTAATAGTTGTTTAATTGGTTACTTGAAGAGTGAAGAGAAGAGTCAGAAGACTTGATTGTTGTTACTGTTGGGGTCGAGAGGTCCGGGTCCCCCCAAAATTTCAACGACAACCGACACGGCACACCGCCAGGCCAGCGGCCAGGCCCCTTTCCAATTCGCTCTCTCTACATTGCTGCGTGCTGCCTGTCTCTACTCTGTGCTCTCTTAGCTCTTCGGCTAATTTGATTTTCCATTCCAGGTAAGTGAAGCTGAAGCAGCTCGTCTGTCTCGATGTCTCCAAAATCCATTGAGTCACTGACCACTGTTATTGTAACATTGTTGATTTCATTTAATTTACTTGTTTAATTGATTTCTTGAAGAGTGAAGAAAAGAGTCAGAAGACTTGATTTTTGCTATTGTTAGGTTAGAGGTCCCCCAAATCCAATTCACTTTCTGCACTGCTCGTCTCTGGTCTCTTAGCTCTTCGGCTGATTTGATTTTCCAAGTAAGTGAAGCAGCTTGTCTCAACGTTTCCATTGTTATTGTTGGTTACGTTTAATTGACTTGGTTAGTTGGTTTCTTGAAGAGTGAAGAGAAGACTTGATTATTGTTGATTGTTGATTTGTTGTTGGGTTAGAGTTCGTCAGTTAAAGCTTCTGAGTAGTGAGTATATTAGTTGGTACTTGGTACGTGTTGAATTGTTCTAAGTGAGTAGTGACTTAAAATTCTTTTTAAGAGGAAAAGTTTGCCGCCGCTTGTTGATAAAAAAGTCATTCCATTTAATTGATATTAAAAAATATTTACAAATTACAAAGTAGTGGGACTAACTATAATAAAATTCTAGTCATACTCTGCTCTTATTGCTAACAAAAAACCTTGTACTATAATTCCTCGTCTCTTCTCTGCATCACATTAAAATAATGGGACAAGATCTAATATTACATCACATTAAAATAATGGGACAAGATCTAATATCATACTCTCTTTGTTTCATAATATTTTGCTTCTATTCATTTTTTAGCAGTTTCAAAATAGTTGTCCCCTTCCTATCTTTCCAAATAAGATAATTTTTTTTTTATTATATATATATATATATATATATATATATTAATTCTTGAAATGAGAGAAGTTGAGAAAATTAAGGAGTAAAAGTACATACGGTCCAGTAAAAAGTACAAATACTGATAATTTTTTTTAGATAAATACATGTACTTTACATAAAAATAAATAAACTAATAGTTTTATATTAATAGAAGGACGTAAAAAATAGAGAAGCCTTAATTTACATGCATTATCAAAGAAAACAGGTTTTATGAGACGGATGGAGTATTATATATTATCTTCGAGCTAGCCAGCCCAACCGGAAACTCAAATTATATGGTGTTCTCCCGGCCTACAAAGAGAAATGTTGAATTCGGCATGCATTCTTGCTTTAGTGCTAAACCGCAGCCTAGGTGTGATTAAGCTGAGAGAACGAAGATTCTTGTTTCTCACAAGGAAACCTCTACTTAGGGTGGTATGTTCTAGAAAAGGGCCCGACGATTTGGCATTGGAATTTGTTAAAGGAGTTAGCGACTCTAAGAAAGTAAGAAGGGAAAGGGCCAGAAACATGGAATTGAAGAGGGTGGAAATACAATATTAATTCTGATCGAGAAGAAGAATTAAAAGAAAAGGCCGGTCAAGACTGAGAAATGATTATTAATAAACTTTCCTGCTTAGATCAACCTGTTTCTACTTGGCATTCAACAGCACTAACTGTATTCTGTGTATGGATCAGTCACTTGACAACAAGGCTATCCATAGACTAGGAAAAACATAAAGGAATAATAGGAATACAAACGAGCGTAGAGAAAGTTTATTTTTTAAAAAAATAATTACAACCAAGCACAACAAGAAAACTACTTTATCAAGCTTTCAAGTTCTTCAAGTGATCCCAGCATAGTTAATACAAATTTAGGCTAATAATTTCAGTTATCCAATATGCATATAGATTAAAGAATTACTCTTCACTGAAGTTAATCTCCTAAATGTCTTGTAACTTCAAAGGTGTTAGTCTCTACAATCACTACAAAAGTTAGGCTCAGCCATTTCTTGACCTGATGGCCTTGTCCATTTGTTAGCCTATTTGGACCTACATGGCAAGCCAGTCTTGGCCTCAGTCCTTTGTTAGCAGTTAGCTCGTCCCTCATGTCCCTCATGAAGTTAGTAAATATCACTTCCAACCTAATAATACCTTTCTAGAATTGGACTCGGTGTACAGTTTGAATAAAATTTTTTTAATATTTTTTTTACTGGAATCAATTTTATTTAAAAATAATATTATACAAGTGTAATAATCCATTAAAAATAAAATTTTTATGATATTATTTTAAGAATTTTTTATTTTTTTTAGATATTAAATTTGTATGACTTTGTCAAGCTTCTGGTAGTGATATTCCTAATCTCTTAAACAAGTGTCCAACTACGTTGCTACAAATCAGATTATGAAAGCCTTCGGAAGGCAAAAGACTTGGGCGGGAATGGGTGGAGTTGGTCGGTCTGGTGGAGGCTATGACATCTAGTAGGGTCGAGATTCTTGTGAAACACAAAGACGAGAGAGACGATGAAGTCGAGAGAGTTGCAAAATTAGTTTATAGAATATGAAATTTGATGTGGCAGCAGGTGATGTGGCAGAAATTTGATGACATGTCAATTTACGATACCAACTATGTAAATAGATTTCAAGATACCATCAATATGCGATTAAAATTTAAAACTACACTTGTTCTGGAAAAGAAAAACTTCATAATACATGCAGCCCGTATTTACTGGTCAAAATGAATGTCGCCCCTATTTAATTTCTTCATAGTTTTATGGCTCATGTTTTCTAGTACATTGAGTTTATGATATAATGGTTAAGACACGAAACTAAATTAAACCTTCTAATTAAGAAAGTGTAGAATAAATTGACGACCAAAAGATAAAGTGTGATATTATGGGAAACTAGGCATTTTCTCATTTTCCTGTTTTGGACAGACCCTTACCGTGCCAAGCTATTGTTTATGATTGGCAAAAAAAGTGGTTTTTTTTTTTAACGGCAAGACAATATATGGATAAATTAACACAAGAAAAACAGCCGTACAAGAATTACCAGCCAGAGGCTAGCTCAATACCATCCCTACCCTACTAAACAAATGTGGCCCTCCTTCCACATACAAACCCCACTCTACAACTTGACTCATACTTCATTTTTCAAAACATGTCTCGGATTTATCAACCAATCTAACCAGCTAAATTTTAAATTTGAACTCCTATTTCTAATCCACAAATAAGACATACATTGCCCATTTGAGCACAATTGCAAAACAGAGACACTACCCTTGCCGAATATAGCATAATTCTACATCTCCACACTACCCAAAATGTAATAAAGCAAATGGCTTCACAAATTTTCCTGATCTTATCCGTCATTCTATGTCTCCCAATTTCATCCAAAGCTTCAGCCATATCCAACCAACGTCCCACTTCCAATTGCCACCAAATATAAATCCTGTTCCCTAGACTTGAAGCGATGTTGCAGCACGCCATAACTTCACTACTAAAAAAACTGTTTTTCCAACGGTCAAAATGTTGGAAATTTCCAACACGCTAAGCTGTTGGAAACCTAAAAAATATTTTTCCAACTTCTTAAGCTGTTGGAAAATTCATTAAAAGAATTTCTAACAGCCAAGGTTGTTGGAAAATTTAATCATTGATTTCCAATGGCTTGGGCCGTTGGAAAATTTTAGCTAAATTTCCAACAGCTTAAGCCATTGGAAAATTTATTAAAAGAATTTCCAACGGCCAAGGCTGTTGGAAAATTTAATTTTTGATTTCCAACGGCTTGGGCCATTGGAAAATTTAGTAAATTTTAGCTAAATTTAAATTTCAGTAAAAGAATTTCCACCATTGGAAAATTTAACCTTTATTTCCAACGGCTTAGGTAGTTGGAAAATTTGGTATTTTTCAAGCCGTTGGAACTTTATTTAATGAAACGCTGCGTATTGTTTTATTTTTCCAACGACTGAGGCCATTGGAAAATACTAATTTAAATCGTCTTCTTCCTCCAGATCTGGTTCATTTTCATTTCAGATCATTATCTCTCTTCCTCTCCTCTCCCACATGCACACATCGCACATAGCTAGCTTGAGGGACGACACAAAGCTTCAACCTCCGTTTTTTGAGTCTGACGTCTGGAGCTCAAACTTCGAGATCTGGTAAGTTTTTCTTATTTTTTTTCTTTTTTGTTTTGGATTTTTGGGTTTTTTTTCTTCTTTGAGGTTTGGCATGTTAATGGGTGCAAGATTTTGCTTGTGTTGCTAGATTCAAAGTCATTCCCATGCATTTTCGAAGTTCATTTTTGGATTTGAGGTAAGTTGTAAAAATATTTATTTTCTCATTTATTTAAGTTTTTTTTACCAAAAAATGGAAGCAAATCCGGATTTTCTTAAGTTATTTTGGTTTGGAATATGTGAAATGTATGTGATTTGTAGTTGTTGATGGTTGAAAGTGAAGTATTTAAGTTACCCATTGGTATTTTAAATTTTTGCAGATTTTGTAAATTATTTTTAATTTCAGGTTTAATTTAAAATTAGGATATAATTAGATTTAATTAAATTTTTTAATTGGTAGTATATTTATGCGTGAAATTATAGTTGACAGGGACCCATTCATATAATATAAGAAATATGTGTTTTTTTTTTAATTTTTGGATTTAATATAATATTGGTATACCATTAGTGTTAATTAAGTTTGTATAGTATTGAGTGGGATATTTATGTATGAATTTTATTGAATTAAGGATTTAATTGAAAAGTAGTATATTGTTAGTTTGAACTAACATTGTTTAATTGGATTTATTTTTAAATTTTTGTAATTTTGAGAATTAATATAAAATCATAATATTGTTATATTTAAATAAGTTTGTTTGATTAAGTTTGATTAAGTTTGATTTTTAATATAATAAATGTAAATAACAATAATAATGATAATAATAATAATAATAATACATTAGAGAGATCCAAGGTTACAATGTGTATTAAAACCAAAATTACTTCTAATGTGTTAGGGATATATAAATTATTTATATAATAATAATAATATAACATTTATGTAATAATAATAATAATATTGGAATAAACAGCACTGGAATATTAATATTATTATTATTATTATTATTAGAACAAACAGCATTGGAATAAACAATATAAAAAAAATATATTTCCAATGGCCTAAGCAGTTGGAAATATGAAAATTTTTCCAACTGCTTTCCAATGGCCTAAGCCGTTGGAACATGGAAAAAAAAAATTAATTACAGCCTTTGGAAATTTCCAACGGCTTTGTGTTGGAATTTCCAACGGTTCTTATTTGGGCTGTTGGAATGATAACTTCCAATGCATTGATTACCAATGGCTTGGTTTCCAACGGCTTCATGTTGAAAACTGAGAAATTTTCAAAGCAAAGCTGTTGGAAAATGACCATTTTTTAGTAATGCTTGGTCAATTGATTCTACAGCCTGATTGCACAGCGGGCAACTCATATTCTCGATCTCCACACCACGACTTACAAGGTTGTCCTTCATTGGCAAGTGACCTTGATAAGCTCTTCAGAGTTCAAACGCAAACATTAACCTTCTTTGGGACCATAGAATGTTGAAGACTAATTCAAAGTTTGTTGCTGTCAGTATAGGAGTTGTGCGAGTCTTTAGTTAAGTTGTTAAGTAGTTAGCTCGTAGTTAGCTTGTTTCCTAAGTTTTAGGCAAGTTTGTTTGAAGATTAAACGACAACATTGTACAGCCTATAAAAAGGCTTTTTTTCTAGTCAATAAAATATATCATTTTACAGTGCACATCACTTTCTTGCTCTGCCAACTCCTAACATTCTGGTATTAGAGCCAAGCCGTAGCCTAGGCTTCGCCAGTGCATTGCAAAATGACTTCAAATAGCTCAGGTGTGAATGTTTTACAACCATAAATTTCTCTATTCAAAGGAGAATAGTATGAATTCTGGAGCATAAAAATGAAGACTCACTTTAAGTCTTAAGAACTTTGGGAACTTGTAGGGAGTGAATTTCCAATAGAGAATCCTGATGATGCTCGACACAGAGAGAACTTGAAAAAGGATACAAAAGCCTTGTTCTTCATCCAGCAAGCAGTGGATGAGTCTATCTTCTCAAGAATTGCAACATCAATCACTTTCAAGCAGGTTTGGAACATTCTCATAACTAATTCTAAGGATCTGCCAAGGTAATGACAGTAAAACTTTAATTTTTACAAAGAGAATTTGAATATATAAGCATGAAAAACAATGAAACAGTTCAGGAGTTTCTTGCTTCAATCTCCTCAATTGTGAGTCAAATGCATACATATGGTGATACCATAATAGATGAGATTGTAGTAGCAAAAATATTAAGAAGTTTAGCCCTAAAGTTTGATCATGCAGTTACAGCTATAGAGGAGTCAAGGGATTTGTCTGTACTGTCTTTTGATGAACTAATAGGATCTTTGCAAGCACTTGAAGTCAAAATTAATAGGTCACAAGCTTAAGAAGATGAATACGCATTTCAAGGTTAAGGGGAGCCAACAAAAATGAGTTCAAATAGAGAAGGAATGGGTGCTTTCAGAGGAAGAGGACGAGGGTAAGGCAGCCTTATCAGGTGCACATACTGCAAAAAATTGGGACATAAGGAAGATGATTGCTGGAGCAAGCAAGACCATGCAAAGTATGTAGAAGAAAGAGATGAAGACTATCTCTTTATGACATATGTAAGTACACCAACTAATTCAAAAGAGTTTGGTACCTTGATAGTACATGTTCAAACCATCTGACAGGAGAAAAAAAAAGTTCAAAGAGTTAGATGAAACTCAGAAAGCTCAGGTTCGATTGGGAGTCAACAGATCCAAATTGAAGGGAAAGGAACAATTGTAATCAATGTTGATGAAAGAGAAAAATTGATTCAAAATGTTCATTATGCTCCAGGTTTGGCACATAATCTATTAAGTGTAGGGCAACTGGTTGATTATGGTTACTCTGTGATTTTTGAAAAGAATACATGTACTGTCAAAAGAAAAATAGGTGAAGTACTGTTTCATACTGAGATGATAGAAAATAAGAAGTTTCCTATAGACTTTGCGTGGAAAGAGGTCTGTGGGATGATAAGCAGTAGATTTGATGGAATAGAAGTATGGTATCAACATTATGGGCATTTGAATATTAAAGGGCTACAACTTCTTGCCAGTAAAGACATGGTGAAAAGCCTTCCTATTGTCAAGGAACTTGCACATGTATGTAAGGGATATGCTTTTGGAAAACAAACAAAAAGATCTTTTCCTATAGGACAATCAAAAAAAGCAGAAGAAAAACTAGGACTAGTTCATACAGACATTTGTGGTCTATTGAGAACTGAGCCTTGCGGTGGCAGTAAGTACTTCTTACTTTTCATTGATGATTATTCAAGAATGCGTTGGTTATATTTTCTCAAAGTTAAGTCAGCAGCATTTGAATTTTTTATCAAATTGAAAACACTAAAAGAAAGATAGAGTTGTGGTAAATTGAAGGTGTTCAGAATAGACGGAGGTGGGGAGTTTACGTCGAAGGAATTCAACACCTTTATGAAAACCAAGGAATCAAGAGAGAACTCATTGCCCCATACACACTAGAGCAAAATGGTGTAACAGAACGCAAAAATAGGACTGTTGTTGAGATGGCAGGTTCTATGTGAAGAACAAAGGATTTGACTGATGAACTCTGGGCAGAAGCAGTGGCAATTTCAGTATATTTACTGAATATATCCTTTACGAAAGCAATGTGAAACATGACTCCATACGAAGCCTGGTTTGAGTCTAAACCATATGTCAGTCATCTAAGGATATTTGGATGTGTGTGTTATGCTTTAATATCCTCTAGAAGACATAAACTTCAGCAGAAATCAAAGAAATATGTCTTTGTTGGTTATTTCTTGAACTCTAAAGCATATAGACTTTTTGATATTGAAAATAAGATCATCATCAGTCGAGATGTGCAGTTTGATGAGAAGATAAGCTGGAAGCTTGACTCAGAAAAGCACTCAGTTATAGACACAATTAATGATGAAGATCAGATAGAAGAATGTCAAGACAGTCCTCTAACCTCACAAGCAACTAATCCAACAAGAAGTGAAGCCACTTCATCTATTGAATCAATACCAGAACCTCGAAGGGGGCACAGATCTCTGGATGAACTACACTATTCCACTTATGCTCTTTTTGCAGGAGATCCAACGTGCACAGAGTTAGCATTGCAAAGTGACATATGGATAAAAGCCATAAGAGATGAAATCATAGCAATAGAAAAAAATGGAACTTGGGAAATAACTGACCTACCAAAATGAAAGAAGGCAATTGGTCTCAAATGCATATTTAAGACCAAATATCATTCAGATGGGAGCATACAGAAACATAAAGCAAGACTAGTTGCTCCTGGATATGCTCAAGAACTAGGAGTCGATTTTGAAGAAACTTTTACACTAGTAGCAAGGTTTGAAAGTAAGAATAATTCTGGATCTTGCAGCACAATTGCAATGGACAGTTTACCAATTTGATGTTAAGTCTGCATTTCTTAATGGAGACTTAAGGGAACAGTTTACCAATTTGATGTTAAGTCTGCATTTCTTAATGGAGACTTAAGGGAAAAGGTCTATGCAGAGCAACGAAAGGGCTTTGTTATTGCAGGAAAAGAAGATAAAGTCTTCAGACTAAATAAAGCATTATATGTCTTGAAACAGGCCCCTCGTGCATGGTATAGCAAGTGAGATGAGTTCTTTCAACAAAATGGCTTCAAGAGGAGTCAAAATGAGCCAACATTATACATCAAGAAGCAAGGAAATTATGGTATGGTTCTAGTAAGCCTATATGTTGATGATATGATCTATGCAGGATCGTCTGTTCAACTTGTCTCTGAGTTTAAAAATGCAATGATGAGCATGTTTGAAATGACAGATTTAGGACTCTCAATTACTTTCTTGGTTTAGAAATAAAACAAACTAGGAATGGTGTCATGCCCAACTTAGCCCCTAGCCCATTTCGGGCCTAATTACTTAATCATGCAGCAGAATTTCATAGAAAGGACATTTATTCATTTCTAAACATATGGGCATATTCCCAGGACATTACTAGTACTAGCTCATTAAGTATTTACTTAATGGGTTTATATTATATCTCGAAAACAAGCTAGTACTTATGTGGAACTTATGTGTTCATTTCAAGCTCGTTATCCAACATAGCCAAGTACATGCATGGCAACTAAAACACCAGATTCAAGTTTTGAAAAACTTGTTTATAATGCATCATCTTGCATACTCATATATGTCTTGGTAACCCACAATTGCACATAAACACATACATGTCTTTAATTCCATTGGTTACCATTTTAGCTCGTTATAGGCATGCATTTCCTTTCTAGTTCATGTTTACCTAATGTTCATCTTTAACATACATATAAGGCTGAGACATACATGATTCCATATTTCAAATATGTGCTTAGAACACATAATCATGCATATTTATCAACTTTTTACTTAGGCCCAAAGATGACTATCCACCAGAATGTCCAAGAGTTCATATATATGCCATAGACATACTACATGGCTGAATACACCTAGAATTGAATTTACCATGCCATTTTACTTAAGTACCGTAAAGGGTCCATAAACACTTAAAATCACAAATTTGGTTTTTAAGTCAAACCAAAATACATAGCACATCATTATACATGGCAAATCACACATAGAACACATTTCCACCTTAGAGACTTTGTTCCCACAATCTAGACTCCAGGTCTTGCACATATTAGCTTGTTACACAAGCAACCCATAACACTTAAAATACTTAGAATATTGAGCAAATACCACACATATGCATAATACCCTTACCACAGAAAGAGTATAAAATACTCTTCACCTTAGTGCCTTTTAAGTACTCATTTTCCTACATGAAGTAGAGAAGAACGGGTGAGTAAAACTCAGTAAGGATTCTGTATGGCTCCCAGAGCCTAACATATGGCTTCCAAAGCCTAACATAACCAAGAATAACATGACAATAAATATTCCATGCTCCTGCAAAGAAAATACTAAGACAAAGAAGATACAGGTACATGCATATGACAATAATAATAATAATAATAATAATAATAATCAGGGGTTAGCATGCACAACCAAACATAGAGGCACACAACACACACACCACTTAACACCTTAGCCCCCTGAAGGGTAGAGCAAGCATGATCCATATTTCTCATTTCTTAGGTTAACCATTTTATTAATCCATTTTAAAATTTGAGCTCTTTATGCTTGGGAATTGAGTTGGCCGACTCAATTCCTAGCCGTAATGCTTGCACAAAGCTAGCTAGTACGGAGTTGCCTAAGCAACTAAACATAGCCCTCTATAGCCTTCTTAGGATCACATGGCATCCAATATTCATCACCCAAGGGCCCGAATACTCAAAGAGTATAAGAATCCTTACCAAAACCGTTAGCAACTTTTGTTGCCCGAAAGCTTTAGAAGCTTGGCTCTTTGTTTTTCCTTGCTTGTTGTAACTAGAACTTGGGTTCTAACTTAAGATCCTATAAGGGCAGAAAGTTAGCAAGCCATATTCTTGCTTGGCATAACTTAGAAACATAGCAAATACCAAGAACACTTGGTAGAACACACAATACCTCAACCAAAGGAGGTATGGCTGAATCCTTCGGCTTGATTTCCTTAGAGCTCCTGTTTGTCTTTCTTGAATCCACCATTTGAATCCTTGCCTTGGAAGGCCTTAGAAGCTTATGTGTATCAAGAACACAAGTTTCAAACATAAGAATGCCAAGACCAAGACTTGGCTGAAACTCCTCCCGGTTGATGACTTCCAAAAATGTCTCCTTTATTCAATCTGCTTTTTGATTCTTGTTCGAGGTGTTCTTAAGAGTTTGTAGGCACCAAGAACACTTGGTAAAATCTCAAGGATGCTAAAAAATGAGTCTTGGCCAAATTTAGAAGGAAGAAAAAGTTTGGAAGAGTGTTTTAGAGTTTGAGGCAAAATTTAAGAGAGAAAATGAAGGAGTTTTAGTGAGAGATTGTAGAGAGAGATGGAGAAGAGGTAAATGAAGTAATTGGAGTGTTTTTGGGCATGTAATGGTCGTCCATATGGAGGGGAGAGTGAGGTAAATCATATGATTCACATGGGGTGAGTGGGAGACAAAGTGGGGGACAAATTGGAAGACTTTGGTGAAAGTTAGGTGAATTTGTCAAAAGTAGGGGACAAGTAGGTGGAGGAAGGAATCCTAAGTGATGAGTTGGATGGGAGGTGGATTAAAATAATGGGAAATGGAGGGAGGTGGCAGCCATGGCATCTAATGCCTTTAAAATTGGCTAACCCCCCCTTAGTCCCTCAATTCCTCGTATTTGGGCAATTGAGCCCAACCACAAAAAGTCCCCCTTGTCCAATTGAGTCCCTCATCTTATATTTTCATCATTTTGCTTGGCCTAAGCCAAGATTAAATTTTAAGAGTGTCCATCACTCATCATACTGCCTAGTCCTATTTAATTTAGTGTCTCCCGAGCTCAATGAGTTCAATTCCCAAATTGGGAAAGAAATTCTCCTCATAGCCCAAGGCTTAAATTACTTAGGATTTTACGGGCATTACAAATGGTATATTTTTTTCACAAGAGAAATATGCCTTTGATCTCTTGAAGGAATTCAATATGGAAAGTTGTAAAATAGTAGGAACTCCCATGAATGCAAATGAGAAGCTGAAAATATAAGATAGAATAGGTATGGTGGATGCAAGAAAGTTTAGAAGCCTAGTAGGATGGCTCATATATCTCACACATTCTAGACCTGATCTAGCCTTCTTAGTAAGCCTGATTTCAAGGTTCATGCACTGTCCAACCAAACAACATTTTGGAGCTGCAAAGAAGATTCTCAGGTACATTGTAGGAACCAAAGACTATGAAGTCTGGTATCTGAAGACTAAACAGTTTATGTTAAAATGATACTCTGATAGTGACTGGGCAGGATCGTAAAAAGATAGAAAGAGTACCATTGGAAATTGCTTTGTATTTGGGTCAGGAGCTGTAACTTGGACATCAAAAGACAGACTACAGTGGCTTTATCCTCAACAGAAGCTGAGTATGTGGCTGCAACCATTGTAGCCTGTCAAGTAGTATGGTTGAAACGTTTATTGTGTAAGTTAAATCAAAAGCAACCCGACACAACTTAACTGTAGTGTGACAATTTGTGTACTTTAGCTATGACAAAAAATCCAGTAATGCATGGAAAAACCAAGCACATCCAGATTAAGCATCACTTCATAAGAGATCTTATGGCTGAAGGAGAAGTAAAAGTGGAATTTTGTAGGTCAGAACTGCAACTTGCCGATATGTTTACCAAAGCCCATCCTCAAGCAAGGTTTTAAGAACTTCGAGCTTAGTTGTTTATCACCAACTTTGAATCAATGGGGGGTGTTGAAGACTAATTCAAAGTTTGTTGCTATCAGTATCAGGAGTTGTGCGAGTCTTTAGTTAAGTTGTTAAGTAGTTAGCTCGTAATTAGCTTGTTTCCTAAGTTTTAGGCAAGTTTTTTTAAAGATTAACAGCAACATTGTACAACCTATAAAATGGTTTTTCTTCTAGTTAATAAAATATATCATTTTACAGTGCATGTCACTTTCTTACTCTCCTAACTCTTAACATACAATTATATCTACAGCTCTACTGGACCGAACGATCTTGGAATGACATCTCCTCCACCACTTTTGACAATTGACTGACTGAGAATAGCCCATTTGAAACAAGCGACCAGCACCAATCATTATGCTTTGAAACTAATGGAGAAAAAACTTACAAAGAAATAACTAGTTGCTGCAATTGCTCTTTCTAAACATCTCTAAGTTCTCTGCTCCAACTAAAAACCATTTCCATACTTTTTCCCACAACCCTTTACTATGGACCACACACCCTTTATTCTCCTCAAGCCTATAAAGCCTAGGAAACTTATCCTTCAAACGTTTCTCCCCAACCCAGACTTCCTCCCAAAACTTCACCTCATTCCTAACCCTTATCTATCTCTTAAATGCCAGAATAAAATCAATTCCTTTATCATTAATACCAAACACCAATTTTGTATTTCCCTTCAAACCCCCATTAATTGAACCTCTCTTTCGACACACATACCTTATCTTCCCCATACAAAGCTTTTATTACTCTAACTCATAAAACCTCCCCGTTCCACCACCACTTTGCCAATAAATCTTTATTTTTTTTGCATCTAAACTCCCTACATTTAACCCTCCGAAATCCTTACCAGAAACAACCTTCTTCCAAGCTACCCAATAAATACTCCTACCCTCCCTTTTATTACCCCAAAAAAATTAAGCGGTCAAAACTCTCAAGGTGTCTAATTAAACTCACTGGTGCACAGAATGAATAGAAGAAATATAAAGGTAGGCTTCTTAATGCAGTGGGGATTTAACTTTGGCCTAAAAAGTGTTACCGTTGCTCTATAGTAAAACCAAACTGTTATTTAGTTTGTGTGTGCATATCTTATATCTTATCTTATCTTATCTTATATATTATATTATAAAAAGTATGAATGTGCATAAATGTTGAACAACTTTTTTACCCTTACATCATAAGTTATTTTTTTCCTTTAATGAAAACTAATTTTGTCATTGTCTATTTAATTGGAGTTATATTAGCACTAAAACACTAAAAGAAACCCTTAAGTTGCCACTAAATTTTATTTTTTACTGCAAACTTGCATTTTCTTGATTTATGTTACAGAATTAAGTATTATATGCAATTTTTTGTGTTAATCTTACCCAAAACTATTAAATTGCAATTAATTTTTTTTCTACATTAAATGTCGCTTGGTCTTATATTACTATGAAACAATACTTCAAGTGTAGTAAATATTTTATAAAAAATTAAAATTTCAACTTGGCTTTTCAAAGCCTTTTATAGCCAAATTTGTTGTTTGAATAAAAGACTTAAATATATGGTAAAACTCATGCTAAAGTTTGTACTACTAAATATTTTTAAAATTTAAAATTTCAACCTAGCATTTCAAAATTCTTTAGAGCTAAATCTTTTATTTGAATAAAAAATTTAAATATATGGTAAAAATCTTGCCAAAATTTGTACTACTACAAAATGTACCTTTAACGATAAAATTTTTGTCAATTAAGTTTCTTTAATTTTGGAACTAGGATGAGTATATAACATGAAAACTTATTATCTGGTAAAATTCTTGCTAAAGTTTCATGTAAAAATCTATAAGTATTGGAAAGTAAAAAATAATTTTATATATAAAAAATATATATTAGAAGTTTATGTAAGTGAACACTACATAGTAATTCGCTTATAGTTTTTCCTTTATCCTAAAATTTTAAGCTTTTTTTTTTCAATGGAATGAGCCCCGGTAGATGATGCATATATATACCTAATATGCCACATTATCATGGTCCCATGTTGGCTCTAATACTATCTGTAATGACCTAAATCCAGAACTGGCTAATAGAACATCTTCTCACATCATATGGGCTATCCTTTGGAAAAGGATAAGCGCAAGGTGCTTATGCTCTGGAATTTGAATTTATATATCTACATAAAGCTTCTCACATGTTCTCCCATATGAGATATAAGGTTGTTACAAATTTTATATTTTCTATTTAATTAGATTTATATTAGTAGTAGGATTCTAAAAATAGAAAAATAAAAAAATCAATTGATAAAGATCTAAATATGTGGTTGCCTATTTAATTAAATATTTAGTAGTATTAAAATACTAGAAATGTAATAAGGAAAGAATCTCTAAACTTGTTACACCCCCAATTTTATGAACCTTAATTTTAAAAGATATCTTAAATTCCTGTAATTATAAAGCATTTAATTACAAATAATTTAAGAAATATGAGGTAAAACATTTTATTTTAAATTATTTTCCAAACAATAAGAGTATTAAATGAAATCAGAGTAGTTAAGTGACAATCCCAGGAAAACTAATATGCGGATAATGTGCCAATTTAAACAAACCATATGTTTCTTTAGAAATCAAATAACACAAAGTTGAAACCCAGTCCCAGCCAGTTCTACTCTCGAGGGGCTACAGCGTACCCTCACTCAGTTTGCTCCACATCTTGAACCTTATTATATGATTCAATGTACTATGTCTCCTCATAGTACTCACCTAAGAAAAACATATTAGAATGAGGGGTGAGCACAACTTGCTCAATAAAGGGAAAGTATCAGGTCCATCACGTGGGTCCTAATATTCCCGTAACAAACAAAAACAAATAATAAACTTTAAATTATAGCAATTTAATTAAAGAACAATTCCATACATCATCATAACAACAATATCAAAGTCCTAATAGCATGCTTGAACTACCATGCATATGCATAATTCCTTTTACCGATTAAATCATATCTTATTAATCGATCATTTAATCCAATACTTAAATGCTGTCGGACGAACCTAGGGTGGTGACTGTGTATATCACCCACTCTCGGGATAACTCTTAGGCAGTACCACTAGGGTTGCCACCAAGCCAGAGCCTCTCGGGATACCTACGCCGAGGTAGAGCCTCTCGTGATACCAGCCATAAGTATGGTCCCTCGCCAGTTATGGTCTGACAGCACACAAATCATATTCTACACTCCGTGTCAATACGGGTCATGACTAGGGACGGTTTGCTGCCACCCTAACATGCCTCTCGGGTTCGAACCGTCCGTTTTGAACCTCTCGTCTAAATTTACGGCTTGTCAGGTCATGCAGATATGGTTCGTCACCAACCATTCATTCCTCATGTTTTATCTTACTCCTCAAATCCATTATTTAATGCAGCCTTGTGTATGAAAATCATAAATCATATGCAATAACCAATTGATGCATGACCATAGCTTATTTATTTTAGCTCTTTTTAGTAGAGTGCCATGATTCTAGTGCATCCTATTTTTTTTATCGTGTAATTTTAACTTAGTGTTACATGATGTCATGACAATCAAGGATATCTTTTTAAGTGTATTTATGATAAATGTTCATCCCATTTCTCGTGAATTCTTTCTAAGTTGGTCATTGAACATTTACGCTCCTAATCCTTTATCTATCGGCTTATAGTAATTTATTATGGCTTTAACATGTCACTAATGGTTGCTTTCAATCTCATTATGTTGCTAGCGAGCTTATCGGCCCTAAACATGGTACTAGCGGTGTTTGTCTCGCTGGCCCTAAACATGGTACTAACGGGTTTATTTAGGCGGTCCTAACATACTTCTAATTTAATTCTTGTTACAAGCGGTCCTAGTATGATACTAATGCCAAACATACATCATGCATCACATCATTACAACCATACAACCAGCCAACCAAAATTACATCTCAATGGAAGAGAACTAAAATAAAATAAAATAAAATTCTAGGAAAACTAATTAATTACCTAACCCATGTTGCCCATGCATTTAAAGATTTTGTTTAGCCCAATTGTTTATTTAGAATTTATTACTCAGGTTGAAGCTTATTTTAGAACTAAGAGGGCCCACAAGAACTAACCCGCTCTTCCCCCTTACCTAGTTCGGAATAATACGGTGAAAGGGGCGATTTCCTAGGACGGTCCTACAAAATGTTAGTAAGGTAGAAAATTAGAATATATGCTAAAATTTAGAAATTTTCCTAAATGGTACTTGGAAGGTTCATGTTCTTAACATCTAGGCTGAAATTTTACCTAGTGGGCAAAAAGGGTTTCAGGGTGTCTTCAGTGGCCTCGTGCCGGGAGCCTTCTTGATATTTATCCTAAAAATTACAGCGGCCATACACTAACTTATAAGCTCATTTAATGGCTGTAAAAACTGATCTTGGAAGGAAAAAAAATTTATTTCGGTTACCGATGTGTTTTCGGGATCTCTGACGCTCCGGGAGTCCAAAGAAGCGCCAAACCTTCAAGTAAAGATTTTCTAACCCTTTGTAACAACATGGACAGAAAAGATAAGATAATTGTTAGGGCTGTAAGATTTGAAATTGGCAGCCCAAAAGAATTTTAAGAAAAACTACGGCGGCTTACCGGGGTTTAGGAGCAAGTATAGACCCGATTGCACCGGAAATAAGTGCAAAACCCAAAACTTGGATTGACAATGATCTACCAAGAATTTACCAAAAAAAATATAAGGACTTTAGGTGCAGGAAGAAAAGAAAAAAAAATTAAAAGAGTAATACCGAAGAATTTTGGCTCACGCGAATCAAATCGGAATCGTTGGTACTCGTAGGATCGTTTTTGGTACCTGGATGTAGTTTCCCTTTAACTTAATGAACTTAAGCAAAAATAGGGAATTAAATAGAATTCAAAATTGGTTGGATGATGGAGAAATAAAAGTCCAAAGGGCTGAACTTACACCGATTTGACAAATAACGCAATCAAGATGACACTGATACACAATGGTGTGATGATGATTCTTCTAGTGCAATGACTTCTCCTCTCCAAAGAGCAAAACCAGCAATATTGGATCGATTAAATGGCTATGTAGATGGATTAAGAAGAATTTCGGAGAGAAATATAGTAAAAATATTAGAAACTAATTCGTTTGGCAAGAGTAGGATTAATGGCCATGGTGTCGGCCTTAGGTGGTGCGGCTTGGCGGCTGGAGAGGAAAAAGAAATAGTTGAAGGCAAAAATGAATATGCCTAGGTTTTGTTTTTCAAGAGAAGGTTTCGGATCCTGACTTAGCTATAGTTACGGGGAGAAGGGAAGAAATAAAAAAAAGTAAGGTTAACGGGATAATTAGTGAAATAAGAAAAAGGTAAGTAGATTAAATCAGTTTAATTTGAAATATATATATATATATATAGTCAATCATGCGGCAAGAAGTTACATTTTTATACTAAGATAAAATTAGGGTTAAGTAAGAAATTATCTCATATAACAAAAGCACGAACTTGGTTTAAACCCTACCCGTGTGTAGGCTAAATTTTTGAAAACCTAAGCAAACGAATTCAAAATTGAGTGAGGTAAATTTCTTTTGACTCATTTTTGTGAGAAGAATCCAATGCTGCTCCCAAATTTTCCAACCGATGCTTAGTTGGAAATGACAAAAATGCCCTTAATCTAAAGAAAATGACTTTGAGTTTTCAGTTTGGAATTTGACTTAATAACCACTAAAGGAATTATCTAAGGATCAAGATTCTTAATTTTATATTAAATTTCTAAGTTGGTAGGTAAAATTATAAAAATACCCTTGAGGACAAAATGTTAATTAATTTACTTTTATTTATTTAGGGTAATTTGGTAATTTTATTTTACTTAATTTCTAGGGTTATTACAAAACTTGTATGCGTTTAACCTTTACTTTTTAAGAAATTTAATATTTTGACCACTAAACGTACTTCATCCACTAAATTCAATTAATTTTAATAATTATGGCCTAAATTTGTTCTACTATAAAAAAATATTTTTGAATATAAAATTTTTATCAATTAATTTTTTTTCCAACTTGTAATAATATATACTTTGAAAGCTTAGGCATTTGGTCCATCTTAGAGTAATTATATGATTCATGAATGAGTCACACAAATATTATAAGAAAATAAAAAAAATTATTATTATATAAAAATTCATTGTGAAAAATTTTAGCAAAAAATTCTTGGCTTCTAGGATTAGTTATATTATAATAAATATGAATTTTAGCAGCATTTTTTTGCATTTTCCAATGTTTTAAAATATTGGAAAAATTATAAGATTTCTTTTTCCCACATGGTCATCCCTTTTAATATTGTAACACAAATTTTTATTCTTAGCAACTAATAACTTTTTTTCTATACTGAATAATATTAAAGTATTGTTCTCATTTTTATTATTTTTTTAGAGTCAATTAAATCTTAAAAGTTCTATCAAAGTGACATTATGCATGAATTATTTTTTGGCAAAATCATTACTCTAACCACCAAATTTGGTTAAATTTAACAAATATGCTCTCAATGTTTTATAAATGCTTTTGAACATTCATTTTTGGGTCAATTAAATTCCTAACACTAATACTTAAAACTTATAATATTTAATCAATGTTTATTTATAGAATGAATAATAATAATAATATTAAAAAAATTTGATTCTATTTATAAAAAATTAAAATTTTTAACAAGAGTTTTTTTTCACTGGGAATCCTTACATGAATTTAAACCCTTAACTTCATCTATGCTAGTTGGGGCCTCATACTGTTAAGTAAAATTAGAGTTATGTGGTTGACTGGACTTACTTATTAGAGAGTTATAAGGCTTTATGAATGCTCTAACTTGAAGATTTGGGGTTTAAATGATACACTTGAAAAAAATATATGGTTGTTTGAAGTTAATTAATCTAAAATGACTTTTTTTATTTTTATAAAATTTTTATATGAAACTAATATCATTTGAAAACTAATTCTTTGTACATATAATAATTTATTGAATAATATTTTTATAGTATAATTACTAAGAATTTTTCCCTTATTCAACATAAAAGATTAATCAAAATTCAATTACACAATAAAATGGTATTCAGTGGATTATTATTATTATTATTATTATTATTGTTGTTGTTTTTGTTGTTGTTGTTGTTGTTGTTGTTGTTGGAATACCCCCATATCCTATATGGAGAAATATGGAAAGCCTTCTGTGAATATATAAACTTAAGTTTCAGAGCATAAAGCATCTAGTAATTCTCCTTTTCTAAATGATTACCCATGTGGCATGGGCAGGTCTGGACTTCAGTTATTATAGATGGCATCAAAGTCGGCCAGAGGCCGCGATGATGTGACATACTAGGTATGCACATGTATCGTCTACCTGAACTAATCCTGGATTAAAGATGTTATTTGGCCAGGGGTCAAGTAATTTAATTAGAGAGGTTATTGGTCCGGGGGGAACAAGTAATCCGAGTGACTCTAATGAGAACGTTTGGTATATAAATGGGAGTTTGTAATACCCCATATCCCACATGGAGAAATGTGGCAAGTTTTATATAGATATATAGACTTAAGTTTCGGGTAAAATTCACCATGGGTCACCTAGCTTATTTTTTTGTCCTATCCGGGTACCTTACCTTTATTTTGTCCTAGCGAGATACCTTTCCTATTATTGCGCATCCTGTTCAGCTACTTTCCGTCAAATTGGTTGTTAAATTGGATGGAAAATGATGAAGTGACATTAAATAATACTAAAATAAACTTAAAATAACAACTTCAGTCCTCAAACTATTTCAATTACTAATTCTAACCCTTAAAATTTCACTTAAGCCAATTCTACCCTTCTCATCCCGTTCACCGCCACCTCCCACACTTCTCCTCCATCATTTTTAGGACATTCGTCATTTTCAGGGTTCCTCTCTCTGTCTTTGTCTCTTGGGGTTCTCCGCTACGGTTTATGGAGGAACGGTGAGCTGCTGCTGCTAACGCTCGCAGCGCCTAGCGGCAGAGACCCAAGTGCTTCTGACGTGGGTCGGGCAGTCGAATCCGCTGGACTTGCAACAGGTCCAGCATCGCATGTGTACACAGTCCTTCTTCACTTGGTTGCCGCACTCTCGGGAATTCACGACGCCGCCGCCGGTACCTTCCATCGCGAAGCCGGATCTCTCTCCTCCTCCGCTACCGCCGGATCTCTGATTAACCGGAAAAGAAAAGGAATCATGCTCTATGGTTCTTGAGGAATCGGAGAAGAAGAATCAACCCACAAGGTGGCGATGGGCAGAGTTCCCATCCAACAATAAGCATCAAATGACGGCAACGAGCATCATCGCTGGAAACGGCAGTTGCTCTAATTAAGCCGGATCTCTCTCCTCCTCCACTGCTGCCGGATCTCTGATTGACCGAAGAAGAAAAGGAATCATGCTTTATGGTTCATGAGGAATTGGAGAAGAAGAATCGACCCACAAGGCGGCGATGGGCAGAGTTCCCATCCGACAATGAGCATCAAATGACGGCAACGAGCATCATCGTTGGAAACGGCAGTCGCTCCGATTGACTAATCGACGGGCTCTGTGCGTCAACCCACAGATCCATGTTTACCTCTTCAAATCGTGCTCTATTAATGGTGGCGTAAAAATTTATTCCGAAGAGCGAATCATCCCTTTCTCTTCACCAGATTTGCGGGGGAAGCGTGGGAGGTGGCGGTGAACGGGATGAGAGGGGTAGAATTGGTTTAAGTGAAATTTTAAGTGTTAGAATTAGTAATTGAAATAGTTTGAGGACTGAAGTTGTTATTTTAAGTTTATTTTAGTATTATTTAATGCCACTTCATCATTTTCCATCCAATTTAACGACCAATTTGACGGAAAGTAGCTGAACAGGATGCACAATAAGAGGAAAGGTATCTCGCTAGGACAAAATAAAGGTAAGGTACCTGGATAGGACAAAAAAATAAGCTAGGTGACCCATGGTAAATTTTACCCCTTAAGTTTCAGAGCATAAAGACCTAGCACTTATGTGTTTTATAAAGGATAGCCCATGTGGTATGGATAGGTATTCATTGGTTCTAGATTTAGGTCATTACAATTATTATTATTATTATTATTATTATTATTATTATTATTATTATTATTATTGTTATTATTATTATTATTAATTTTAGATAATATTGATTCCAGAAAAAGCCATAAAAACATTTTATGATTAATCTAACTTAATGCTAAATGAATTGGATCTTTATCTTAATGGTTAGGTTTAAGCTTTTTTTTGTTGATGTTCTATCCTTCAATTCTCTTCTTACAAGCTAGTTTGTATGCCAAGAATTGTTTGACATACACTGAGAGTGTAATTAAGGTTTTTCTTACTAAATTATGAATATTTTTTCACCCTAACATTTCTATCTACTTATAAAAAATAAATAAATTCTTATGACATGTATTAAGAAATTATAAGACTTTTACTTTGTCAAACTACCAATTTTCAGACAAAGAGTGCAAAGAACAAAAAAAAAGGTGAATTTATTTTTTAGCTTTAGTAGATTTATTTAAATTTATATATTAAATATAACTTTTAATGGTGAAAAAATATGAATAGCCATAATAAGTTGTAAAAACCTCATAGTAATGTCTATTTGAATCAATGATTTAAATATGATAAAACTCATAAAAGGTACAAATATGTCAAAGTGTTGGACAACACCTTTATTCTTAAGTTTTATTTTATTTTCATTTGTTAATGAGACTTAAATTTGCCATTTGCTAATTATTAGATTTTAAAACACTAAAATTAGGTAAAGGAAAAAAATAAAACAAAGTGGTGACAAGCTTTTATGCACTATATTAGAAAAATAAGATTAGTATTTGAAAAGAAAAAAATAGAAAAAAGAATTAGTATCTAGAACTGAATTGACCATAAAATTGAGGACAAGTGTAAACTTTGAAACATTGGAGGTGAGTATATTTTGATTAAAAGTCAAAAGTAGGGTAACTAAGGTTTTTGTGTAATGTATAATTATTCATAGTTACATGTGTTTGAAAAAACTCAATATTTACTTACTAAATCTATGATTTGACATCATGACCTATATTTGTGTCATACTTCGTAAAAATATTTATTATTACTTGAATTTCTAATTGAATGTCACACCCATGGATTTAGCTTATATTTTTATTTCTATTTTCAATAGCACTTAAAAAATTTTATTAAAATATTAGCTTATGTCTCTTTGAAAAGTCAAACTTATGATAATACATTAATAGTAATTATGTTTAATTCTTCATAAGATCTTCATTTTAATCATTTTTTTAAATCCGAAGTATAGAACTTAAGATAACATTTACAAACTTAATGTTTAATAAAATTTCAAAATATATAATATATTATGATGTTAAATTAATATATTTTTTTAAAATAATATATTGTTAATATTTTACAATAAGAAAAGGAATTTTTAGCATCCTTGATAAGATATGAAAAGTACCAAGAAATAATTTATATGTACTATAAAAGAAATTTATAGTTTTTTTGTGGCCTATGTTACCTATAGTATATTCTATATTGTATTATTATTATTATTATTATTAAACAAAAATCCAATACAATAAGTTATCTATTATAATGGATGATGCAAATAAATATAGTTATATTGAAATATTATAATAAAAAACCATGTGAGAAATAGAAATTGAAACTGATAAGAAATATATCTAAATTAAGAAAAGTAAAATCATTTTTATACTATATATTTTGAAAAAAAATAAGTAGAATTATAGTTATTTAAGTGAAAAATAACTTAGTATTTTATTCATGTGCAATGCACTCGAGTATTATAAAAAGTGTGAAGATACTCAAATATTGAATGACTTTTTTACTCTTACATTATAATTTATTTTTTTCTTTTAGTACAATCCAATTTTGTCATTGTCTATTTAATTGGAATTCTCTTAGCACTAGAACACTAGAAAGGACCCTTAAGTTGCCACAAAAAATTTTATTTTTTACTATAAATTTGCATGACTTTGATTCTACATTAAAGAATCAAGTATTGTATGCAATTTATTTTTTGCATTATTCTTAACTTTAATGGCTAAAACTCTAAGATTGCACTAAAGTTTTTCTTTCTTTTTTCTTTTTGCATCAAACATGTTTTTATTGGTCTATATTGCTATCAAATATTATATTGAGCACAATAAATATTTTATAAAACCTAAAATTCTCACTTAACAATTATTAATAAACAATCACAAGTATAATTCAAATATGACTATATGAAAGCTTATGTATCTGGTCTATGTTAGAGCGATAATACAAGCCAAGTGTAACTCAAGAACCTATTATAAAAATAAAAAAAATTATCATTGTAGCAAAGGTCATTGGGAAAATTTTTGGGAAAAAAAGTTGTTGGCCATTATAGTTAGTTGCTTACATCATAATAAGGGGAATTTTAATAACAATTTTTTATAGTTTCTAATATTTTGAAATATTGGAAAAATTATAATAATTAATTTTTCCACATAGTCATCCTTTTAATATTGTAAAATATATTTCTATTCTTTGCAATCAACTCTTTTTATAGACTAAATAATATTAAAATATTATTTTCATTTTAAATTTGTTTAGAGTCAATTAAGTCTTACAAGTTGTTTGGAAAAATTAGAAGTAATTTTTTTTAATATTATATTTCATGGTTGAAGTTCATAGCCTATAAATAGTTTTGGAGTCATTAAGAGATAAAATTAATAATTTTATGTTGTAATTTCAAAGCTTTGTTTTATCTGAGATTAAGTGCATTAGGGAGAAAAAGTTTGGTAGTTTATATATTCAAAAGTGTTAATTAAATTGCATATTTTTAGGTTTTGACTGAAGGTTGTGGTCGTATAAGGGATTATATCACAAAAAATAAAAAAGAAGTTGGAAGACATATGATAAATTTTAGAAAAACAATAAAAAGGGTACCTATTTGTTACCCACAAATATGACAGAATTTGGATGTCACTTAACATCCAAGCATATAACCCTGTCAACTATCTTCCACCAACTGTACATTGCTATCCAAATATTGACCGCAAAAGGACAGATAAGAATGGCATGATCTACTGATTCTTCGGCGATGTTACACACCGGACAAAAGTTTTTGTGTCACAACCCGGCTGCTGGGCTGAACCCACCACCAACGTTGGATAGACAGAGCCCGACTATGAGCCTGACCGGATCCAGAGCCCATTATAGGCAGACAGAGTCCGCAAATCCGTATTGTCCGCTTTGGCCAACACTGGGAGTCGAACTCCCGACCGCACGGATTTACTCTCCTCGAGGAGGGACGCATCTAACCATCCACGCGTCTCCCCTCGGGGAGAGTAAATCCATACGGGCAGGAGTTCGACTCCCAGTGTTGGCCAAAGCGGACAATACGGATTTGCGGACTCTGTTTGCCTGTAATGGGCTCTAGATCCGGTCAGGCTCGTAGTCGAGCTTTGTATGTCCAACACTGGTGGTGGGTTCGGCCCAGCAGCCGGGTTGTGACAAAAGTTGGTCTCCAGCTGAAAAATTCTTTGGCTTAAATTCTATCTTGTTGGCAACCTATCTTGCAATGCTTTCCACATGAACACGTTCACCTTCTTGGGCACCCATGAGTTCCATCTGTGTTACAGCTGATTGTTCTTGCCATATTCTCCACTTCAAATTGTGTCACAGCAATGCCAAAAACTCTGCTTTTTCTCATATTTATTTTGAGTCCCAAGGATGCTTGGTACCACTTTAGCACTCTCATCATATTGATTGCATTCGGTTCTAACCATTCCCCAAAGAACAAGATGTTATCTGAATACTGTAGGTGTGAAATAATCAAATCATCTCCACTTATTGCCACCCCTTTAAACACTTGATTCTTAACTAGGGATGGCAAAATCGGACCCGACCCGATGACCTGGCCCAACCCAACCGAACCCAAGCCCAACCTGACTCGATTTGACTAGAAAAGTCAATGACCTGAATCCGACTTGAACCCGAACCCGATTAAGGGAAAACCCGAGAAAACTTGAACCCAAATAACCCAAACCCGAAATGCCCAAACTCGAAATGACCCGAGCCTGAATTGACCCGAACCCGAAATGACCAAAACCCGAGACTGACCTAACCTGAACCCGAAATAACCCGATAACAAAACCCAACAATACCCGATTTTAACCTTCACCCTAAACCTTAACTTTCCTCTTTCATTATTTTCCATATTAACTCAGTCCTAAATATGGAGGTTTCCATGTTTCGTAACTTTCGTTTTTTAAGACTTTCATATTCAGTATGTCTTATATTTAGAAATGGTGACTTCCGTTATTAGTAACTTCCATTTTTTTGTACTTCCATATTTAGTAAGTCTCATATTTGGAGATGAGACTTTTATATTTAGTAGTTTCATTTTTTTTAAGATATTCATGTTTAATAATTTTCATATTTTGAGAAAGGATTTCCATATTTAGTAACTTCTATTTTTTTAGAATTTCTATATATTACAAGTATCTTATTTAGGGAAAAAACATCCATATTTATTGAATCCCATATTTGGATTTTTCCAACTGAAGTAATTTTTATATTTAGTAAGTTTAATGATTTTAATAGGTAAGTATTAAAATTACAACATTCATCCTTATACTTTTAAGTATAGTGCAATAAGGTACCTAAATTTTAAGAAATTTTATTTTAGTCACCCATAATAATTACAATATCGATCCAAAAATTTTTGAAATCTTTGCACTTCCACCCGAAATTTTTTAAATTTTACAATTTAGTCACTAATAATTAACTTGGTTTGCATTTCATTGTAATTTCGAAAAAAATTCATTGAAACATAAGCATAACAAAATTGTCATTGTGTATGTCTAAGTGATAGCTGGTTGAAGATCTGAATAATCTGTACAATGATAGTTAAAGGGTATGGGTTTAGAAAAATAATCAAATATTACTAATAATATTAAATTACTTAAATATGTATTAAACTATAATGAAGAAGATTTTTATGAATATTTTAATTAAATATACTAAAAAAATGAAAATCCTCTCTTCATCTTAAATTCAGCTGTGGGGCTTTCGTTTACAAGTACTGATACAAAGGATGAATGTAGACATGATCGAATCCAACCCCTCCATTTCTGCCCAAATCCCATGTGCTCCATAATTTGATCCAAGAACTCCCAATTAACGTTGTCATATGCTCTTTCAAAATCAATTTTACATAGGAGAATCTGCCTACCATTTCTCTTTGCATGTCTTCCTAGCTCATTTGCAATCAGGACACCATCTAGGATTTGTCTTCCCTTCATAAACCTGGACTGCACCTTACTTACTACTGCCAGAATCACCTTTTGTAATCTTCCTGCCAAAATTTTTTCTATAATTTTTTATTGGCAGCCGATTTGGGTTCTTGGCATAAAATCCTTCAAACAAATGGGGCTTTCCTTCTTTGGGATAAGTGTAATAAAAGATGAGTTGCACTTGCATCCCCTGTGAACGATACTCTCTCTTTCAAATTGCTTCACAAAAGATATGACATCTTCCTTTATAGTCTCCTAGCATTCCTTTAAAAAGTTAAAATTGAAACCATCCGGACCAGGTGCCTTCGAGCCACCACATGCCCACACCGCCTCTTTTATCTCATTTTCAGAAATCTCCCTCTCTAGATAATTTCTCATAGTTTTCACTGATTTTCTTAAATTTAGAACTTCAGAATATAGGTCGACTCTGATACTTTCTCGGAAAATTCTGCTGAAGAAATTGTATATTTCTTCTTTCACCAACTTCGGTTCTTCTAGCCAACACCCATTTATATTTAATCCTTGTATGGTGTTCTTCCTTGTTCTTTCCTGGATTATGGCATGATAGAATTTGGAGTTCTCATCACCTTCACATGCCCACTTTACCCGAGATTTTTGTTTAAGCATGCTAGCCTTTAATTTTTCTTTCTCCAAGTACTTACTCCAAATCTGAACTCTGCGACTGCTCTTTTACTTGGTTAGAATTTTCTGTTCTGTTGCATGATCCCACTTCTCCACCTCCGATTTTTGCTCCTCCACCCCTAAATTTATATTACCTACCTCCTTAACTGCCCATTCCTTCACATCCCTCTTTAGTCTTTTTAGCTTCTCCTTGAATATCCATCCAGCGGTCCCTATAATCCCACCAGCTTTCCATGAATTCTCAATCACCTCCTTACAATTTCCATATTTCATCCATGCGTCATAAAACCTGAATGGTACGATATGCCTCCTCTTTTCAAAGCAACCACACAAGCCTTTGGCCAACAAGCTAGAACTTCAGTAGACACCAACACCCTATCCAGCCTACTCATTTTTTATCCACTTTTGTTATACCAAGTAAATTTTCTGCCACCTTGCTGTAAGTCATGTAATTGTGCCTCCTCAATGAAATTATTAAAAGCCTTTGCTATATTCTCCTTGAAAAGATAGCCTTTTCTCTCTTCCTCTTTTCTGACCGCATTAAAATCTCCAATGATGCACCGAATACAGTTGAACTGTTTTCTGTAATATAATAGCTGCTCCCAAACCAACTTCTTTCTATGCTCCTCTTGAGGACCATAAACATTAACTACGGAAATTTCCTGTGGACATCCTTCCCATCGACCTTTAATTCCAAGGAAACCATCCCCTTCAAAATGATCTGTTTTCTGAAAAATTTTCTGATCCCACATGCATATCATACCCCTTGACCTCCCCTCTGCGTCTTCTTCATAACTTTGAAGTTTGATGTTCCCCACAAAGAACCCCAGTTAATGTTTGTATCTCCGGCCAACATAGTTTCTTGTAATACTAGAAGCTCCACCTTTACTTTTATTCTTATTTCTTTCACCATCTTCCTTTTTATCTCCTTTCCCAACCCCGTGACGTTCAAAGATAGGACTCGCATTGTAACCAATAACGTCCCCCTCGACCACAACTAATGGCAGGTTGTAAGCCTTAATTTGGCCCACTTTCCATCAACCTCAAAAGATCAATAGCATCAAATGCATTGTTTCCTACCCTGAACCCAATTGCTTCTCCAACTTCCAACAACGACCTCATTTCATTTTCCTCATAAATTCCAGGATTTTCATCGTTTACCACTTCTATTGCTTTTAACTTTCTATTCATAGCCATGAAATTTGAATCTGTTTGGGACTGACCTGCTATGTCTTTTTTCCTGGAATTGCTTCCCTCTGTCTCTGAATCCGAGCTGCAATTTGCTTTTCTCTTGCTACCTCGCTTGCTTCCATCTACATCCTTCATGGGTTTATCATTTGTTATACTCTCCAGCCACCCGTTGTACCCAGGATATCGCACATATTTTTTTGACTTTAATCTCCTTTTGATACTATTATGTGAAGGTAAAGGCCGTAAAGCTGTTCTAATTTGCTTTTTTTACAATTTACTGGCTGCCCAAGTTAATATTATTGGAGTCAAGTGGCCATTCTCTTTTTCTTCCTCTGAAAGCGACATATTTTGACTATCAACAACTTCATGGCCCAACTTACCCCCCCCCGCCTTCCTTTCTTGTCCGTTTGTTCCATTTGCTTATTTTTACCCATGACCTCCAGCAATATTTTCTCCACCTTATCATTGTCACCGCATGTAAAAATGTTTGACTTTCTTTCCTTTCCACCTTTCCACCACTATTGTTCTGCCCCGTGGATTCCGGATCTATTGTCTCTCTCCTAAGCTTCTCAATTTCACATCTTCCTACTTCCGAGCTCCTTCCAAATTCCGATGAATCGGAACAATGTTCTTCTCCTTTGCTCCCGATTGATTCATGTGCATATACGCTTTCTGAATCAGACTGCATGAAATAATTATTTGAACAAGACTCCCTTAAGTAAAATAAATCTTCAATCACTCTAACTTCACAGATCTTCTTATCAACTTTTCGTTTCACAACTTCTGAGATTTCTTCCATGTTATGAGTCAAGACACACACTCTTGCAGTACTGATTTTGTTTTTTTTTTTTTTCTAGCATGGCCTTTTCTACTACCATAACCTTTCCCCACCTTACTCCAATTACTGCAAAGGACTCCTTACCCCATACTTGCAGAGGTAACCCCTCAACACATAGCCAAACTAGTCGGCCAGGTCTGTTGAGATTATGTGTCCAAGTTGATATCCATTGGAACCATTGACCTAGCCACTCAGATCCCTTAGTTAACATATTTTCTACTTGCTCATGATATTGACATTCTAGCACCACTCTCAGGCCTCCTATGTACTTAACCAAGCAATGCTTGAATCCCTCGGAATCAAGAAGATATTGTAAGCTCGATAATGTCTCCATTTTTTTAACCTCCCTATGGCACATCGCTTCTGCCACGATTGCTCCTCCTTCTTCTATTTCAATTCGATTCCATCCCACTGTTCTTTTTCAGCTTCCTTATGCTCTTCACCCTTGAGATTCTTCGTAGAGTGTCCTATCACCACATCCACAAAATTTCGGCCATCCCTGCAAGCACCATCTGGGAATTTTCCTTCTCCCGTCATCTTCAATTTCAGCCTGGAACTGCTTTCTGCACCACCTCCTTTCGCCTTCTCTTTCTGTCTGAATTTGCTCTCTGCACCACCTCTTTTCATCTTCTCTTTCGATCTGAATTTGTGTTGTCAAGTATTCCAAAAGGCATATCCCACATAATTAATATTAATTTTGTAACTCCCACCATAATTGATATTAATTTTGTAACTCCTATCATAACTGATATTAATTTTGTAAACTCCCACCATTACTATCCAACGTTAAAAAATGGACCACTGCTACCTATAAATGCCCACTCCCACTCCACTATCAAATTACCCCGCTTTCAAGCTCTCTCTTCTTTCCCCCTCCTGCTCTGATTCTTGCTGGTTCTTGTGTTTCTACTGATTCTTAGAGTATCCCGGGTGTGAGTGCACACTTCCCGGAAGACCCGTTGTATCCTAGGAGATTTTCGAAGACCTATTATCCTGCACGTTTTGAAGAGTCGCGAGCTATAATCCTTGAAGACAGTATATACATGCCTTGGGTCACTGGTGGTTCGTGATTGTTGCAACTCAATAATTCCAACAATCTCAAGGATTATATCATGAATCCGAACCACAACAATGGTGCTCCAATCATCGATCCTTTGGACATTGTCCGGGAAGAGCCTGCTGATATCGAGGCTACAGCTGCCAACTGTGAGAAAGCTCTTGCAACTGCAATTGTGCAAATCGATCGAGAGAAATATCCCGACCTTGCTGCTGCTTGCGATAGGGCGCTCGCTGATGCTCGCTTCTACATGAAAGCTGCATCTAATGTCAGGATGTCGGTTCCTCCAACCCCTCCATCAACATTAGTAAAGCCATTCCCTGACATTTCAAAGATAGAAGTGTTTAGTGGAGAAAACTACAAGAGATGGCAGGAACGCATTTATATGCTGCCAGATGTGCATGGAGTTGCTTTCGCATTGAATGAGTCCAAACCGACTGACCCTAAGCTGCAAGAGTCTTGGACTTATGCTGATAAGGTATGCCGTCACATAATAATTTCAACTTTATCTAATGAGTTGTTCAATGTCTACATTAAGTACAAGGAAGCAAAGGAAATATGGGAGCCCATGCTGCTCAAATACACAGTGGAGGATGCGGGCAAGCAAAAGTTCATGATCGGGAAATTCTATCGATGGGAAATGGAAGATGAAAAGGATGTAAAAACAGAAATCAATGAATACCACAAGCTTCTAAAGGACTTGAAAGGAGAAAAGATCACACTGCAAGAAGAGTTCGTAGCTGGATTGTTAAACTACCACCATCATGGAGAGAATACAAGCAACAACTAAAGCACAAGCACAAGCAGCTGTCTTTGGCCGACCTAATCACTCACATTATCATCGAGGACACCAATAGGAAGGAGCAGCGCATAGCCAAAGGGAAGCAATTGACCTCCAATGTCAATCTCGTCAACTCCAAGAGGTACAATCCAAAACCAAAACCTAACAATAACTTCAAGCCAAGACCAATGCCAGCTAATAATGATGACAACGAAGTGCCGTCTTGCTTCGTCTGTGGAAAAAATGGGCACTTTGCTCGATAGTCCCGGAAAAGAAAGCACTTTAATGAACCTCCTAAGCCAAGGGCAAATCTGGCTTATGGGGATGATGATGGTGACATCATTGCTGCGGTAGTTTCACAAGCATACCTTGCCGCTAATTCAAAAGAGTGGGTGATAGATTCTGGTGCTACCAGGCATATTTGTTGCAACAAAAATGCATTTTCTTCCTATACTCCACTAGAACAAGGCGTTGAAACAGTGTATCTTGGTGACTCCCGAGGTACACCAGTTCTGGGCAAGGGCAAGGTACTTCTGAAATTGACCTCTGGAAAGACACCGGCTCTAAGTGATGTATTGCATGTACCCACCATAAGAGCCAACTTGGTCTCCGTGTCTTTGCTGATGAAGGCTGGCATCAAGGTCACATTTGATTGTGACAAGATAGTCATGACTAGAAACAATAATTATGTGGGCAAGGGTTATTGTAACCAGGGTCTCTTTGTACTGAGTGTTTCTAATATTATCAATAACAATAATGCATCGTCTTTTGCTTACTTGGTTGAGTCTCTTGATTTATGGCATGCTAGATTAGGACATGTGAGTATATCTTATTTGAAAAAGATGCAATCATTAGGTTTAATCATACCCCCTAGTAACACATGTTTTGATAAATATGAAATATGCGTTAAAACTAAGTCAACAAAGAAAACTTGTACTTCAATTAAAAGAGAATCAGAATTATTAAGTTTAATTCACACTGATCTTGGTGATTTGAAACATACTATGACTAGAGGAGGTAAAAGGTATTATGTGACCTTCATAGATGATTTCTCTAGATTCATCAAAGTTTATTTGTTAAGAAACAAAGATGAGGCTTTCGATATGTTTTTGTTGTATAAGTCTAAAGTGGAAAATCAATTGAACAAAAGAATTAAAAAAGTTAGATTAGATAGAGGAGGTGAGTTTTTATCGTTTAATGATTTCTGTGAAAAAGAAGGGATAATTCATGAGTTAACTCTACCATACTCTTCTGAATCAAATAGTGTAGCTGAAAGAAAAAATAGAACTTTGAAAGAAATGATGAATGCCATGCTTGTTAGTTCTTCTGCTCCTAATAATCTTTGGGGAGAATCTATCTTATCTGCTTGTCATTTGCAAAATTGAATTCCTTATAAAAAGACTGGTATAACTCCACATGAAATATGGAAGGGTTATCCCCCAAACTTAAAGTACTTAAAAGTTTGGGGATGTCTTGCAAAGGTTATGCTTCCTGAACCAAAAAAGTGTAAAATTGGATCAAAGACATCCGATTACATGTTTATTGGATATGCAGAGCATAGTGTTGCATATAGATTTCTAGTGTTGAGAAGTAATGTGTTGGATTGCAACACCATAATCGAAACAAAAAATGCTGAGTTTTTTTAACATATCTTTCCTTTGAAAAAGGAAAAGATTTCTCGTGCCCCCACTGATGAAAATATCCCTGAACATCAAATGGAAGATTTGAGAAGGAGTAAAAGGAAAAGGAAAGAGAGTTCCTTTGGACATGACTTTTACACCTACCTTGTAGATGTTCCCATAACTTTTAACCAAGCGATTTCTTTGAAAGAATCTGTTTTATGGAAAGAAGCCATTCAAAATGAAATAGATTTTATTTTACAAAATCAAACATGGGATTTGGTAGATTTACCACCTGGTGCTAAACCTGTTGGTTGTAAATGAATTTTCAAAAGAAAACTTAAGCCTGATGGCTTGGTTGACAAATATAAAGCAAGATTGGTAGCAAAAGGGTTTACTCAAAAAGAAAATGTTGATTAATTTGAGACTTTTGCACCAGTTTCTAGGATTTCTTCAATAAGAGTTTTATTTGCCTTGGCTTCTGTACATAAACTTATTATACATCAAATGTATGTTAAAACTGCTTTCTTAAATGGGGATCTATAAGAGGAAATATATATGGTCCAGCCAGAAGGCTATGTTGTTTCTGGACAAGAAACAAAGGTGTGCAAGTTGCGAAAATCCTTATATGGATTAAGGCAAGCACCTAAACAATGGCATGAGAAATTTGATCAAGTCTTGTTAGGTAATAACTTTTCAACTACTGGAGTTGATAAATGTGTTTACACAAAACTTGAAGGTGGGGAATGTGTAATAATTAGCCTCTATGTGGATGATATGCTCATTTTTTGAACTACTCTTGAAATAGTTGAACACACCAAAAGCTTCCTATCTTCATAGTTTGACATGAAAGATCTAGGGGAAGCTAGTGTAATTTTGGGCGTTAAAATCATAAGGAAAGAAAGTTGCTTATTGTTGTCACAAGAGCACTATGTTGAAAAACTTCTAATGAAGTTTAACTATTTTGAGGTGACACCTGTGAGCACTCCTTATGATGCAAACACACAATTAAAGAAAAATAAAGGTGAAAGTGTTGCTCAACAAGAGTATGCACAAATTATTGGAAGTCTGATGCACCTAATGAACTTCACTCGACCTGACATAGCTTATGCTGTGTGTAGATTGAGTAGATATACTCAAAATCCGAATGAAGAACATTGGAATACTTTGGTAAGAATTACGAAATATCTAAAAGGTACCATGAAATGTGGTATCATGTATAGTGGTTTTCCCGCTGTACTAGAAGGGTACAGTGGTGCTAATTGGATTTCTGACTCTGATGAAACCAAATCTACCAGTGGGTACATTTTTACTCTTGGTGGTGGAGCTGTGTCTTGGAAATCTTTAAAGCAAACCATCATTGCCAGATCCACTATGGAGTCAGAATTTATAGCCTTAGAAATGGCTGGAAGTGAGCTGAGTGGTTGAAAAACTTCTTAGCAGATATACCATTGGGTATAAAGCCAATGCCTTCTGTGTCTATGCATTGTGATTGCCAAGCAGCAATAGCAATTGCAAAAAAAAAAAAAAAAACTTACAATGGAAAAAATAGACACATTCGATTAAGGAATGATGTTGTAAAGCAGCTGCTTAATGATGGTGTTATATCGATCGATTATGTAAAGTCAGAAGTGAATTTGGCCGATCCTTTGACTAAACCTCTGGGAAGGAAAATGATATATGAAACATCGAGGGGAATGGGACTATTGCCAACCTGAGTCAATAGTGATGGTAACCCAACCTATGTGATTAGAGATCTCATGAATTAGGTTCATATGGGTAATAACAAGTCACTGTTAGACCTAGAAGCACTATCAAAACTTTTCATTAAAAGGTCCCTTCTATGGTGTAGATAATGTAAATACTGCATGTACTAGAGGATGAGCAAAAAGCTCTTGATGATTCACATAAGCCATGATGGGTACTGTATTTATGCAGTATACACTTGATGGAATCAGCTATATGGGTGTAGGAGTGAAGCCGCTCCTATGAGATTTATGGCAAAATCTCTAAAGCACTCATAAAAACCAGGACATGCGCATGGCCGATAAGCGCAACACCGCGATGAACAGCAGAAATTGTGGGGGTGTAATGTGATCAATGAATCACTTAAATTACAAAAGGGTATTTGGTTCATAGAAACTAAATGCTTCACCAAGTACTCTGTAAGTTAAGTATCATTGGCTCTAGGACTGGTTCATAGTCTAAGAGACACCAGCCACGATGTATTGCATTCTTGAGCTTGAAGCCAGCAAGAAAATTTGAAGTAATGCCTTTTGAAATATGTGGGGGATTGTTGTCAAGTATTCCAAAAGGCATATCCCACCTAATTAATATTAATTTTGTAACTCCCACCATAATTGATATTAATTTTGTAACTCCCATCATAACTGATATTAATTTTGCAAACACCCACCATTACTACCCAATGTTCAAAAACGGACCACTGCTACCGTTGACACCCAATTTCGTCCGACCATTCAAAATTAAAAAAATTTTAAAGTTCAAAAATTAAAAAAAAAATAAAAAAAATTATTATTATTATTAATTAATTATTAATTAATTATTTATTATTACTGAAAAACTTTAATTAGTTTAAAATACATTTTTGTTTTGTCAGGATTTAATTAAAAATGATATATGTGTGTATATATGTATGTTTGAAATAAAAAAAGAAAACTCCATAAAAATGACAAAATTGAAAAGTTTGTGGTAAAAATGACAAAATTGAAAAGTTTTGGGAAAATTTGACAAAATCTGAAAGTTCCAGGAGCATCTGGTGGTTTGTCACATCAATTTTGGGCCAGATTAACTATTCTGGCCCAAATTAACAGAAAACGATAAAATTATCAAAATCAGAAGCTTCAGGAACTTATCCAGAATCAAAGAAACGTAAAGGACTGAAACTGTCATTTTACCAAAATAAGAGATAAGTTTGAATTTAATTAATTTTTAATTATGAACAGTCCAGTACCTCTTCCCCTATAAATAAGGGTCCAAATCTGTGTGTTAACACAGAGAAAAAAGAAATCAAACTTAGAGCTCCGTTTTAAAAAAAGAAAAAATTACAGCCTAGGTCCCTGGCCTCTCCTCCCTCTTCCCAGAAAACCTGAACTTTCTCCTTTGTGCTACTGTCACCCTCCGTTTGTTCCTTCAGTTTTCTCCGTCCTTCACCGGTTGCCCCCTCCAGCCGCCGATGCCGTCACGCCGCCAGCTTCGCCGCGTCGCCGCCCCCTGCTTTTGCCGCCGTCGTCGCCCCACGTAGGCGCCGCCGTCAGCTGTCCCTCCTCCGGCCGCGTCTTCTTCTTTTTTTTTCTCTCCGACTCGCCGCTCCTTTCCCTCGCCCTCCGCCGTCTCCCCTCCGCCATCTGCCTCGCCGCCGCGCCGCCCTCGCCTCAGCCCTCCTCTCTTCCTCCTCCCTCTTCCCCTGCCGCCAGCCCCGCTGTGAACCTTTGGCCCATCGCGTATTTTCGTCCGTGTTTCCTGGGATTCAAAATTCAAAACTAAAAGGTAAAACTCAGCTTTAATCCTTCACCTTTTCAGAATTGTTCTTTTTTGTCACTAATCTTTTTTTTTTTAATTCTGCAGAATTGACTAATTACTAACTTTCTTTTACATTTTACTTGTTTATTATTGTTACTATAATAACTTTATTATTATTATTATTATTATTATTATTATTATTAACTACTAACTTCACTAACTTTATTATTATTATTATTATTAATAACTAACTCAACTAACATTACTAACTTTTATTATCATTACTATTATTATTAACAACTAACTCAACTAACATTACTAACTTTTATTATTGTTGTTATTAACATTAACAACTAACTTTACTAACTTCACTAACCTTTATTATTATTGTTGTTATTATTATTAATAACTAACTTTACTAACTTCACTAACCTTTATTATTATTGTTGTATTTAATATTAATAACTAACTTTACTAACTTTGCTAACCTTTATTATTATTATTATTATTATTATTATTATTATTATTATTATTATTATAATTCATGGAAGGTTATACCTCCTATTTATTTATTTATTTTTAAGTGGATGGCCAAAAAGCTCCACTTTATTTATTTATTTATTATCTATTAATATTCCTTTTATTTACTTTATGTGTTTTCTCTTTATTTATTTATATGTGTTATTTAAATTATGCATCTTTCATTTTTAAATGGATGTCCAAACTAAAAAAAAGGAAAACCTTCACTTTACTTATTTATTTATTGTCATTTAATTTTCCTTTATTTACTTTATGCAAAATTTTATTTTATGGTTAAACTTATTTCACTTATTTCACCTTTAGTCATAACAAGATAAATAAAATAAATAAAAAGAAATTTTTTTTATGTGAATAATTAACTTTATTCTATAATCATTTTTAACAAAAGCCAACCATCTTTTATTATTTTGAAACATATTTTTTTATTATTTCTTTAAAGACAACAAAAAGTTAACTTTTTATTCCTTTTATTAAAATTAATAAACAAACATAATTAAATAATTCCAAAAAATAAAAATCAATTTTTTTAAAATATATCTTTAAAGTAATGATATTTAAAAATTTAAGAAAAATAGAAAATAATAATAAAATAAATAGAAAATTATGATTAAAATTAATAATTAATTAAATAAAAAATTAAACTCCATGTCCAAATGATCCGCCAGGATCCAATGGTTTGGAGAATAAAAAAAAAAAATTAATATAAAATATAAAATATAAATTAATTTTAATAGTTACTTTTATTTTTATCCAGTAAAAAAATAAAAAAATGAAAAAAAAACCTTTTTGATAAAAGAAGTATATGAAAATTAAGACTTTGTATTTTACTTATTTCTTTTAAATTAAAATATAACTTTTTATTTCTTTATTGAACAAAATAAAAATCTTAGCCAAATGATTTCAAAAATTCAAAAAAATAAAATAAATAGAAAAGAACTAAATTCTCTTTAAATATTTTGGACTTATTAATTAGATGTATTTTTTTTAGACTTATAAATTAAATAACCACTTTTTGGTTAATCTTTTATCAAAAATAAAATATATAAATATCAAGACTTTACTTTTATTTTTTAAATATACATATAAATCTTTGTTTTCTTTATTAAATAATCACTTTTTGGTTAATATTTTATCAAAAATAAAATATATAAATATCAAGACTTTACTTTTATTTTTAAAATATACATATAAATCTTTGTTTTCTTTATTAAATAATCACTTTTTGGTTAATCTTTTATCAAAAATAAAATATATAAATATCAAGACTTTTCTTTTATGTTTAAAATATTCATATAAATTTTTGGTTTCTTTATTAAATAAATAAAATCTTGATTAAATAATTACTTTTTGGTTCATCTTTTATCAAATAAAAAGAATAAACATAACCTAAAATATATAAATCTTTCTTTTTTTAATATACATATAAATCCTTAGTTTTCTTTAAATAAAACCTTGATTAAATAATTTCTTTTTGGTTATACTTTTATCAAATAAATAGAATAAACAATGTCAAGATTTTTTTAACTCTTTAATTTCTTTATTAAATAAAGAATCTTGATATTAAAAAATTACTTTTTGGTTCCTTTATAAATTGAGTAATTATTTAAATAAATAATAAATATCTTTCATTAAACAAGAAAACAAAAAGAAAAGTAAAGAAAAAGAATAAGAAAAAGAAAAGAAAGAAAAGAAAGAAAAGAAAGAAAAGAAAAGTAAAAGAAAACAAAAAGAAAAGTAAAGAAAAAGAATAATAAGAAAAAAATAATAATAAAATATAAAAATAAATAAGAAAGAAATTTTTTTTTAAGATCATTAACAAATCTAAAATTTCATAAATAAAAAAGACTTACAAATTAGTAATTAAACTAATAATTAATTCCATAAAAAATAAGAATTAAATAATTAACAATAAATTAAAATAATTTCCATATCCGGATGATCCGGTAGGATCCACGGTTTGGAAAGTATCAACTTTTTAATTTAATTAAATAAATTAAATAAATACAAAAAGATAAAAATCCATATTTACGATAATGGATTAAATTATTCCGTGTCCAGGTGACTCGGCAGAGTCCATGGTTCGGAATTAAAACTTCCGTGTCCGGGTGACTCGGCAGAGTCTATGGTTCGAAAGTATCAAATTTTTACATAAATTAATTACCAAAGATTTTGAAGACCACATTAATTTAAAAATTCACACCCGACTAATTCAATTAAATTTTCCAGTTCAAAAATTAACTGAATTTTTTAAAAGCAAAGCAAAACAAAATTAAAATCAACTAAGGTACCAATTTTTGGGCGTTTTTAACAAAGTTGTTTTAACGTAACCGTACTCCCGAATCCCCGAACTCTTGCAGACCATATTTTAGGTGTCCAATCGACCTGAGCGAAAACCGATTGGTGGCGACTCCCGAAAACCCGCACGTTGCCACAGCTACCTATAAATACCCACTCCTACTCCACTCTCAAATTACCCCGCTTTCGAGCTCTTTCTTCTTTCCCCCTCCTGCTCTGATCCTTGCTGGTTATTGTGTTTCTGCTGATTCCTAGAGTATCCCGGGTGTGAGTGCACACTTCCCGGAAGACCCGTTGTATCCTGAGGGATTTTCGCAGACCTGTTCTCCTGCACGTTTTGGAGAGTCGTGAGCTATAATCCTTGAAGACAGTGTATACACGCCTCGAGTCGCTGGTGGTTTGTGATTGTTGCAACTCAATAATTCCAACAATTTGCTCTCTGCACCAACTCTTTTGAACCGAGACAAGTTTACTTTCATTTTGTATGATCCAATCCAGATCTCATTTAACTCCTTCTCCAGTCTATCAACATTCCTAACATCCTTAAAATGCACAAAGCCAAAACGCCACCCTGACTTTGTTCTCTTCCTTGGCACATACACGTCCAACACCGTTCCGTATCGCTCAAACACTAACCAGAGTTGCTTGGTTTCCCAATCATCCGGGAAATTCATGAAAAAGTATGTTGTGGAAACATCCTCCATGGCCCTATCGAAGTCCTACCTGAAATTCTTATCTCTGAATTTCTTTTTTGGATCAAAGCCCCTCTTTGGATTCTCTCTCTCATCTCTGGTCATTATCTATTTAAGCGAAGTTGTATTAGCAATATAACACTAAAAGAAATTCTTAAATTACAATAAATTTTACTTTTTTGTTTCTTAAAGTTTAATATATACTGCAGCGCTTTAAATAAACCTATTATTGTAATTACACTATTTTAGGACAATGGCTAAATCCTTTAAAACACATCCATCTTTCAGTTTTTTTCATTTAAGACCTCATATTTTAATCTATTGTACTTTCCAATGCAAGAATGTTTAAAAAGTTCATCCATACTATCCAACAGCTCTTCGCATTTACCTGTTGGTAAATCATTTTTTAGATATTAGATACTAGAGGTTTAAAATTTTCCATTAAACTATCAAATTAAATTTTGATCCATCATTTAGATGTTAAAGTTTAATTTTAGAACAAACTTCACTTTGATTTCATATTATTATTAAACAAGGCCTTAAACAGAAGGTTTTATCAATTTCATTACCCTTTAACTTCAATGAAATATTTTTATTCATGTTTAAAAGTACATTTATGGATAAATCTTTTATTTGTCTTTTTAATTAGTGCTTATATTCAAGATAAAACCAAAAAGAAAATTAGATGTAAGGTGCTCCCAGGAAAATTATCTCAAATATAATCTTCAATTTTTTTATTTTTAACTTAGATAAAATATACTATTAAAATATATAATAAAATTACTGAAAAATTTAATTTTCATCAATATCTATGTTTTATATGAACTAAATTTCATCTTAAACTTTTGTTCGTTATCATTTCACTATAAGAAAAATAAAAATATTTTGATTTTTCTCAATCGGTTCAGTTTGTTAACCAAACCAAGAGTTATTACATAATAAGTATATACATTATACACAATGACTATTTCGTATATGGAAAAATTGATAATGCAAGAGTTTATTTAATTTAAAAAATATATATTTCTCACTTCAAATTTCTATGAGAGAAATTATCAAATAATTTAAAATAATTTAAAATTATTAATGTTATAGAAACACAGTTACTAGAAGTTTGTAGATTTCATCTAATTGGGTACTACTAAAAAATGTTTTAAAAATAATATTAAAATAACACACTTATGTGAGGATTAAACTTTGGATCAACTTACCTTAACATCCACGATAGGGAAAACATTTGTCGGGCCTTTATACTATGTGTCCTAGGCACCGGGGACTTATTTGTCATTCTTCTTCTATTTTTTTTGTCCCTTTTCTTATTTAAGGGTTAAAAATTTTTGGATCTACTTACATTGACATCCAAGATAGGAAGTTGAGTTTTTTAGCAAACCCGTATGCTTTTAAAAATTAATTTCTCAACTAAGTGTACTTTTTAAAATATTTCCTTATTGATTATACTTAAGCCATTCATCTATATTTTAGTTTAATTTTAAGTCACAAAAATTTTCCAACAACATTAAGGTTAATTCAAAAGTGTAACTACAACTGAAAAAAATTAATAATAAATTAATAATAAATTAAAAATAAAAATTAGGAAGAAATTAATTAAATAGTAAGTATGAAAGCATAGAGGTGAACTAAAATTTACATGAATAATTCTACATGCATAGTTCAATAAATTGCAAACATGAATTTTCAAAGTACATAAATTGTACATTTTATCAATTAACTTCCTAAACTTTTTGAAGTAACTTTTAGATTTTATATAATTAGGGTGTAAGAAGAAATATCTAAAAAGTTTAGAACCAAAAGAGAATGCTAATAGGGTAAAAATGAAAAATAAACATAATTAAAGGTTAGGAACTACATATAGGACTACATATTTTGTTTTGAATAAAAAATAATGGTATATTCAACATTGAGTTATGCTTTTTTTATATCTATGGTGTGTGTTTTTATTTCTTTTTTTTTTTTGCCTATTGTGTTTTTTCATAATTTTATTTAGACATATATTATTAAATATTATTTATTTAATTAATAAAAATTTTAATATAATTTTAATATTTAAAAAATAACTACTTAACAAATTAAATTAATTTATTGCAATAAGTATAAATATACATTTTTGCGAGGACTTTATTCTTTAATCCACCAGTGACCTTATTTAGAATTAGCATTAGTAATTAGTATCAAAGTTTTGAGAAAATCTATTTAAGAGTAGCTTTTAAATTTTTTCTTTAGTAGTTTAATTTCCAATTTTAATAAATTACCTAAAGCTTTAATGTTAATCATAAAAATTGTTCATAAACAAGAACATGATAGCTAATATATTCAAGATAAAGCAAAAAATAGATATAAGCTACCCCTGAAAATTTCTCAAATATAACCTTCAATTTGTTTGCTTTTTAACTTAGATAAAATATACTATTAAAATATGCAATTAACACTAAAAAAGTTAATCTCCTTGATTAATATCTGATAAATACTCATAAGTGTATTGCTATTAAGGGTTTAAATCATCATTATATACTTTAAGTATAATTAATTTACTGTACATACACAGTTTGCTGTTCATTAATATTAAAATATATTAAATAGTTATTTTTTATATAGGTAAAATCATCACTTGGTGACCCTTTACGAAAAAAATCATATTTGGAGCTGTAGATGTCGGAACTAAGTGATTCCAAACTTATCTGAAAGCCAACACATAGATCTTCAACTTTGATTTATTCTGTGAGATAGTTTGATTGTTTTCATTGCCGTAATCTGATTATAGATGAGACCATTTGTTCTTTCATGTGCTGAAGAGCAGTTTCAGTAGAAAAATCATAACTTGGGGTATGGATGTCCGATTTGAATGAGCAAGCTATTGATTCGAAGCTAATGAAAAGATATAAATGTTTTGCGCTTTGAGGAAGAGCTGATTCGATGTCTACGATAGTCAAAAAATTAAAATAAGTTGTAGCTAACCTTTGTTAATTTGTATTTACTTACATTTTACTATTTTACCATTTCACCCACCAAAAAACTCTATAAATAGGCTCCTTGGGGGGAGGACGGATTCATGCCATTTCTTATGCCTTTTCACTATTCTTGTATCAAAGTTAGATTTTCTCCTTTGTTCTTATTCTTGTTTTCAATACCAAAGCTCTGTCCAAGTGTTTTCTTGTTCTTCTTCTTGTTCTTCCCTTGATCTTTCAATCAATGTTCATTTCATCTTTCTACATGTTATTTACTTTTATCACGAGAAACTAATCTTCCTTTTGCTAAGCATGTAACTTCAATTTTAAGGAAGGTATTATTCAACTTTTACCAACTTTTCATGGCTTTGATTTCGAAAATCCTTACTTGCATCTAAGAGAATTTAAGGAAATCTGTCACACATATAACAACCTAAACTGTAGCATGAACACCATTAGGCTTAAGCTTTTTCCTTTTTCTTTAAAAGATAAAGCTAAAACTTGGCTACAGAATCTTAGGCCAGGCTCTGTTAATTTATGGGATGAATTGCAACAACAATTTTTGAAAAAGTTTTTTCTTGCCCACAGAACAAATTCTTTCAAAAGGCAAATCACCACTTTCACATAAAAACCAAGTGAAACTTTTTACCAGTGTTGGGATAGATATAAGGATTTACTTAACACATGAACACACCATGGTTTTGAAACATGGAGATTATTATCATATTTTTATGAAGGTTTGACACCTAGGGAAAGACAAATGGTAGAAATAATATGCAATGGAACATTTGAGGATAAGGATTCTGACGAGGCAATGAATTACCTGGACTTGCTACTAGAGAATGCACAGAATTGGGATACCACTGGTACCTATGAGGCTCCAGGTAAGACTCAATCCCCTACATCTAGTGGAGGCATATATCATCTTAAGGAAGATAATGACTTTCAAGCAAAATTCGCATTTTTAACGAGAAAGGTTGAGGCTTTAGAAATGAAGAAAATTAGTCAATTAAAATTTGTTGAAAATTTTTTTGTCACATTTGTGAGACCAATGACCATCCCACTAGCAATTGCCCAACATTACCCTCTTTTAAAGAATGTCTCCATGAACAAGTCAATACATTGAACAACTTTGAGAGACCAACCCAAAATCTATACTCGCAAACTTACAATCCTGCTTGGAGGAATCATCCAAATTTCAGTTGGAGAGGTGATAAACATGCTCAATCGTCACAACCACCTTTGCACACCCAACAAAATTTTCAACAACCTCAAGGGTATGCACCATATGTTCCTCTTCTTAGGAAAAATCTTGAAGAAACATTGCATTCATTCATTGAGAAGAAAGAGTCCATCAATGCTTAAACAAGTCAAAACCTGATTGATTTAAAAGATACTCTTGCAAAATTTGCATCCGCACTCAACATTCAGGAGAAAGGAAAATTTCCTTCTCAACCACAACCAAATCCCAAAAGTTAAACTATGGATCAAGTGAAGTCAATCATTACACTCCGCAGTGGTAAGGTTATTGAAAAATCCATTCCTGATCCTTGTAAAGAAGACAATAAGTTAACTCTAAGAGTAAAGAAGGGGTTGACCCTATACCAAGCAAAAAAAAATATTGAATCTCCACCAGCACCTCCATTTCCTCAGGCGTTAACTGTTCCTAAGAAGGTGAATCAAAATCCTGAAATTTTAGATATTTTCAAGCAGGTAAAGATCAATATCCCTTTGTTGGATGCGATCAAACAGGTATCTTCTTATGCTAAATTTTTGAAGGATTTGTGCACTATTAAAAGAAAATAAAATGTGAAAAAGAAATCCTTTTTGGTCGAGCAGGTAAGTTCTATTATTCAAAATAACACTACTTTGAAATACAAAGATCCTAGTTATCCAACAATTTCATGTTTCATTGGAGAACATAAAATTAAGTAAGCATTACTTGATCTTGGGACTAATGTAAACTTACTTCCATATTCAATTTACCAAAAACTAAATTTGGGTGAGTTAAAACCAACAGAAGTAACTATTTTGCTTACTAACAGATCAGTGAAAATGCCCAAAGGAGTCATTGAAGATGTGTTAGTCCAAGTTGATAAATTCATATATCCTGTAGATTTTATTGTTTTGGGCACACTGCCAGTGGAAATTAAAAATTCAATACTTGTTATTTTGGGACGTCTATTTTTAGCAACATCTAATGCTTTGATTAATTGCATGAATGGATTGATGAAGCTAACATTTGGGAATATGGCATTAGAGTTAAATATTTTAACTTGCTTAAGCTGTCACCTGAAAAAGGAGATGAAAGTGAGGAAGTTTGCCTCATTGACACTATTGGAAAAAACCACATTAAAAAATGGAGTATTTCTAATCCTCTAAAAAATTATCTAGTTAATTCATTTGAATCGATTATACAAATGGATCAGGATACATCTAACGTATGTTTATTGCTTGATTCTTCACAGGTGAAAGGAAACACATGTTGGAAACCGAAAATTGAAGAGCAAAATAAAATTCACATAATTGAGTTGAAGCTTTTACTTAAAGAATTGAAATACTTAATGTCAAAGAAAGATGCTAAATCAAGGCTGATACGCTGGATCAAATTACTCCAAGAATTCAACATTGTGATCAAGGATAAGAATGACTCCAAAAATGTTATCGTTGACTATTTGTCAAGACTGACAACGAATTCAACAATTAAGGCTGCACCCATAAATTATTGTTTTCCTAACAAATTTCTATTTTCTGTCACTACAGTACCTTGGTTTGCTAATATTGTCAATTTTGTGGTGACAGGATGGATACTAACTCAATGGAGTATCCAAAATAAGAAGAAATTTCTACATAAGGTGACAAATTTTTATTGGGATGACTCGTATGTTTTTAAATACTGTCCTGACCAGATATTTATGAAATGTATACCTGATGATAAGGTAAAAAGTGTCATTGAATTTTCTCATTTTAAAACGTGCGGAGGGCATTTTTTGTCAAAGAAAATAGGTGTAAAGATTTTGCAGTCTAGATTTCACTGTCCCTCTGTGTTTAAAGGCGCACATGCATTCTGCAAAGCTTTTAAAAATTGTCAAAAAGTAGGATCCATTTCTTCCCGGTTAAGTGACAGATACGGTACTCCGTGGCTCTCAAGTTGGTTATCTTAGTTTCTCATAATAACTGATTTCTTTCTCTCCTCTCTCAATTTTTTTCACCAATGGATTCTGTTCTTTCTGCTTTGCGAAATTACTTTCCCTCTCTCCTAATAAATGTTCTTAAAATGATTTATCAAGCTAGATGTGAACGATTAAGAGTTTTGATGCACAAAGGCATTCCTGAAGATGTGTGTTGGTTAATTGAAGCTAAGATCCGTTTAGCTAGTGAAATCCCAGATGCATTTGTGTCTCACATGTCTGGCTTAGGCAAAAGCTCTTATGCCAAAAAGCGAAGAATGAAAAGGTTACGAGTCTGTCACAAATGTGGTCGATAGACTTGTAATACTAGATATCATTCTTTAGGAATGGTGTCTGATAATCGAGAAGATAAAATACAATTCATTAAGAATTGCCTGAGTAAGGATTCTTTGGATAATATTCGATTGACTCTTGAGACGCATTCTTGTGGATTAGTGCAACATGAACTTCTTGGTTTATGGAGTATTTCTCATAAAGAATGAGAGCATTATAGTCTTGGGAATCTGACATTAAAAGACCTTGTTTGCCAGTTTATAAGAAAACTGGATGGGAAGCAAATCTCTGACTCATAGAAGGTGTTAAAGCCGTTACTGGACGTAAAACCAGGGGAAGTTGTGAGCCACAATTACAACTACTGTACATACATGCCAATATTGTTGAAATTCTTATTTTTCTTCTGACAATAATCTTTCTACTCCTGTAGGTGTAATCGTTGCATTATCCTTTTATCTTTATAAATGCATGTTCTTCTTTTAATTTTTTTTCACACGGTTAAGGATAGAAATGGAGGGAACCTCAACTCGCAATTTTTGAAATATTTATGTATTTTGTGAATCTTTTCCTAGAAGGGATGAAGAGTTCTTGAGGGCAGCCAACCATTTAGGTAGAGTCCTAACTGAGTGAAAAATACATTTGGTATATGGTGGAGGTAGTGTCGGATTGATGGAAGGTGTAGCAACAGCTGCATCTGTAGGAGGTAGCCAAGTTTTGGGTATCATCCTGCACATTTAAAATTGATTTCTAGTGGCACAATTGGAGAAGAATTGGTGGTTAAAAACTTGCAAGAACGTTTGTTGCAAATGCTTTGTAATTCTGATGCCTTTATTGCTCTACCAGGAAGGTTTGGCACATTAGGGAAAAATTTTCAAATTATTTCCATGGCCCAACTTAATTTGCACTAGAAACTCATTGGGCTGTTGAATACTAACAATTTCTTTAAATGTATATTACCTTTTATGGATCATGCTATGCAGGAGAAATTTATCTCAGAGATGGCACGACGGATCCTAATATCTGCATCAACTGCTGAAGAATTGCTAGACAAAATGCAAGATTTCGTTCCTAAACCAGATCTAGCAGTGATTCAAATAGACTGGACACGATAGTCTTTCCCAATCAGTTCTATCCCATAAGTATCATTTACCCTGCTTGTCATTTTTATTTTTGTTAATAAGTGATGAAGCACTGTGGAAGAGAGCAATCGGACTTCTGGATTTTTTACCTTGTCTTTTAGTTTTACTATCAGCATTTTATTTATTTTGGTTTAAGTTATTTCAGGTTTTTCATTTTCAATAACTACCATTTTAGGTAATCTCTTCTTCACCCTTCCTATCTATATTTTGACATTGGGGACAATGTCTTAATCTAGTTGGGGAGAGGAATACTTGTCATATTTTTTTTTCTTTTTTTAGGATAGTTTTTCTCATGCTGATATTAAACCCATTGGATAAAACCCTTAGTTAAGGATGGCTGAGTAAGGAGTAATCTTAATCTTGAGACACATCCTATTAAGCATGCTAGTCATAACATTTTTTTTAGTAGGTCTTTGAACCCGTACAAGATGACACACTCACTAGTAATCTATATTTTCTATCTTGAAAATTTCTATGCTTGGTGATGAAATTGTTAAGGTGATGTGCTACATTAGAGTTTACATGTTTGAAATCTTATTTGACATAATGATTTAGTTTATTTTATTCATTTTGAGAAGGGATTATGATGTCTAAGTTATGAATTACTGATATTTTTACACATGTTGAAAATCTTTATTGTCTTTTAGATTTCAAAGAATACTCTAACTATGCGGCTGTTGGGACTTCTAATGAACCATATCTTAGCTTGATTTGAATAAAAAAAACTTGAAAAAAAAACCAAAAAAAATAACACCGAGAATTGTTGAAAAGACTTGGAAAATGAAAAAAAAAAACAACAAGCAATGTTCGCTTTTGGAAAGGGCTGCTTGATGAATACTCATAAGTGTATTACTATTGAGGGTTTAAATCATCATTATACACTTTGAGTATGATTAATTTCTATATTTTGAGCATTTTTCCACTGAGTTACTATTCACACATTTTTTACTATTCACAGTTACTATTCACCGACTTACTGTTCATACGCGTATTTACTGTACATATGCGGTTTACTGTTCATTAATATTAAAATATATATATTAAATAATAATTTTTTTTTATGTAGGTAAAATCATCACCTGGCATCTATTCACGAGAAAAATCATATTTGGAGCTGTAGACGTTAAAACTGAGTGATTCCAAATTCATCTGAAAGCCAACACATAGATCTTCAACTTTGCTTCATTCCGAAAGCTAATTTGATCATTTTTATTTCCAAAATCTAATTATAGATGAGATCATTCGTTCTTCCATGTGCTAAAGAGCAATTTCGGTAGAAAAATCATAACTTGAGCTACGGATATCCAATTTGAATGAGCAAGGTATTGATTCGAAGATAAAGAAGAGATCTACAAGTTTCATGTTTTGAAGAAGAGCTGATTCGATGTTATGTTTGTCAAGAAATTAAAATAAGTTGCAGCCCACCTTTGTTGATTTGTATTTACATACATTTTACTATTTTACTATTTCACCCACCACAAAAAGTCTATAAATATGCACCTTGGGGGGGAGGACGAATTCATGCCATTTCTTAGGCCATTTCCATGTTCTTGTATTAAAGTTAGATTTTCTCCTTTGTTCTTGTTCTTGTTTTCAATACCGAAGCTCTATCCAAGTGTTTTCTCATTCTTCTTGTTGTTCTTCTTTTGGTCTTTCTATCCATGTTTATTTCATCTTTCTACATATTTCTACTTTTATTATGGCTAACTAATCTTCTTTTTACTAAGTTGGAAGGATGAAGCTTTTGGTATAAAGGTTATGATCAATTTGAATGGATTACAACGTTAACAGTATTTTCTTCCTTAATCTATTTAACTTCCTTCCTTGTTAAATGGGAGTCTTGATTCATCATAGTCAACCATTGGCACAAAAGCTACTTAACTCCTTCTGTAGAACATGGCTCTACCAGCTATATTGGAATCTTGAGTTATTGTAGACAAAGGTTGGCATGATGGATAATTGAACCCATTAGCAAGCGTTGGCGTTTTAAGATCAATGAAAGTTAATACTAACTAAATTCCCCGATTAGGACCTCATTTATGTGTGGATCCTAATTGAGTGGTAAGATGGGCTAAAATTAACATAACCGATATACTAAAAGTGGATCCCCTAACATTAGCTATTTTATTTGAATTTAAATTTTTAATCAACACTTGTTCACATCTTTCACGAAAACCTTCCTTATTAAATATCTGCAATTTGTATTTCTTAATTCACTTCCCTGTGGTTCGACATTCGGACTCCTGAGATTTTATTACTTGCGACATCCTGCACTTGGGTTACAACTGCTAGAGTGCAGCAAGTTTTTGGCATCGTTGCTTGGGAAGTAAAAGTATAGTACAAGTTCAATGTTTTTTCTTTCTATTACTTTTTATTTTGTTTCATTTTTTTTATCATATGGGAGGTTGAGCTTCCTACCCCTTAATTTTTGTTAATTTTATATTTCTTAATTTTTTTTTATGGTTGAATGGAAGGCTGAGCCTCCTATCTTTTATTTTTTGTTTATATCGCTTTCTTTTTTTTTTTTTAAATTTTCTTATTATTATTAAATGGAAGGCTGAGCCTCCTACCTAACTTGTTGTTGATATTTGTTTTTCTTGTTATTATTTTGTTAATGCATGAAATTTTGGTCACGTACATCAAGTAGTACACTGGCAAAAGAATCTTCATCTTCTTCAAACATGGCTGAACACATTAATGAACAAGAAAATAATCATTCTCTACATAATGACAAAGATCGGCCTAGGACACTTAGAGAACACATGAACCCCATAAGAAATAGCACATCATCATGTTTAATTTTTCTTGCTGATGCATATAACTTCAATTTTAAGCCAGGTATTATTCAACTTTTACCAACTTTTCATGGCTTTGATTCTGAAAATCCTTACTTACATCTGAGAGAATTTGAGGAAGTCTATCACACATATAACAACCTAAACTGTAGCATGAACACCATCAGACTTAAGCTTTTTCCTTTTTCTTTAAAAGATAAAGCTAAAATTTGGATACAGAATCTTAAGTCAGGTTCCATTAATTCATGGGATGAACTGCAACAACAATTTTTGAAAAAAAAATTTCCTGCCCACAAAACAAATTCTTTCAAAAGGCAAATCACCACTTTCACACAAAAACCAGGTGAAACATTTTACCAGTGTTAGGATAGATACAAGGATTTACTTAACACATGCCCACACCATGGTTTTGAAATATGGAGATTAATCTCACATTTTTATGAAGGTTTGACACCTAGGGAAAGAGAAATGGTAGAAATGATGTGCAATGGAAAATTTGAAGATAAAGATCCCGACGAGGTAATGGATTACCTAGACATCCTAGCAGAAAATGCACAGAATTGGGGCACCGCTGGTACATATGAGGCCCTACGTAAGACTCAAACCCTTACATCTAGTAAAGGCATATCTCATTTTAAGGAAGATAATGACCTTTAAGCAAAATTCGCATCTCTAACTAGAAAGGTTGAGGCATTAGAAATAAAGAAAACTGGTCATTTAAAATCTGTTGAATAAATTGTTTGTCATATTTGTCAGACCAATGACCATCCCACTAGCAATTGCCCAACCTTGCCCACTTTTAAAGAATGTCTCCATGAACAAGTCAATGCATTGAACATGTGGCGAAACAGGGCCCCAGTGCCCTGAATTGTTAACACTGGTAGTGATAGCCAAAGGCTATTGCCTCCTCGGTAGTAACTCCCTGCCAGAATATTGGCCGAGGAGTCTGATGTCACCCAAGAGAGGATCTTTTTATGGACCTCGGAAGGTGCGAAGTCAAACACTATGAGCTCGAGACTTCGGTTAGCTCGTCAGGAATTCCGAGGACAACACCGTCTCCATCGAGGGGCCAAACTGACTGCCTCCGGGTAAGAGAGCCATCTCTCTGAAGCAAGGGAGAATCTACCCGAAGGCAGAGGCCCCGAAGAGGATCTTCCCCGAACAAGAAACACCTGAGCAAGGGTATCCCCGAACTATGGGTGTGAGTCCTGAAGAAGGTGTTCATCAAGGGAACTCCCATAACTATGGGATAGATCCCGAAGAAGGTGCTCGCACCAAAGGACGGATAGAATCCGAAGAGGGTGCACGCATCGAAGGGCGACCTCGCCCAGGGGACCTCGGGAGTACGGTATGAGCATTTAAGGAGCCTCTGACATGTCGCCCACAAGCCCTACACGTCACATCTGAACGGCGAACTGACACGCCGCAGCCGCCCCCGTCCTGACACAACCCGTCCGGGTCTAGGGCTAAAGGAGGCTGCAAACGGCTGCCTGTCCCCTAGGTCCAAAACTACAGATCAAATCCGACCGAACACGTGTCATGATCTGAACGGACCAGCTACTCCTATAAATACTAGGAAATGGGACTGGGCAAAGGATGGGCATTTTCCTCCCTCTGAGAAAACACAAAACAGGCAAGACACTTGATCCCTTAGTGTTCTTCCTCTACTTTCACTCAGAAAACTGACTTGGGCGTCGGAGGGTCCTCCCCAGAAGAGCAAACCGGGGACCTCCTAACTTCTTCTTTGAGCTTTTCAGGCACGCTCAGCTGGGAAACCAGAGCTCCAGGCGCTTGCCTCCTCAGGAAGTCTCTCCGCCTGTCAACATGACAGCAAACGAAGATGCCCTGGGGCATCATTTGGCGCCGTCTGTGGGAAACTACTCCCAGGTAGCTGTTGTCGAAACTCGGCGTTCGAAGGACAAAGGACTCCCGAAGTCCCCATCCGCGCCTGAAAACCAACCAGCTACCGAACAAAGTCCCCCAGAGACTTCCTTGCCTGAAGAGGAACGCCCTCTTGTCATCACCATGGGTTTTTTACGAGACTTTCAGAGGTCCGTTGTGGCTGAAATGACACAATAGATAGACCGAAGGTGGCCGCAACCAGCCTAGGCGCAAAAACCCATTTCACCAGCACGACCTCGGGAGAAAAGCCCAAGGGCAACCCATCATAGCTCGGGAAGTCTGGAGCCGCGGGAAGAGTCCTCGACAGATAACTTGCCCCTCGGGGCACGGCTGGCGGAAAGAGCAAGGTCTGAACGACCTGAAGTCCCGTCCAGAAAAAGTTTGTCGCCAGAGGCAAAGTCCCCCTCACCCCGGTACCGAAGCCGCTCCCCGAAGAGACAGCAACAGTCCTCTTACCGAAAAACCTCTAAGCACCAAGAAGAGGAGCCCAGTGCTACACTCCTCCTGGAGAAAGTCTTGGCAAGACTGGAAAAAGTGGAACAGTAGGTGGCACGCAAGCCTGTTTGGGCCAGGCTAACTGAAACCGTCTCTGGAGATGAAACTCCTTTCGCCCGAACAGTGGTCGAGGCGGCCATGCCGAGTGATTTCAGGCTACCTCGGCTAGAGACCTATGAGGGTTGGACTGATCCCCAGGCCCACCTAACAAAGTACAAACGCAGCATGGTGCTACACGGGGCTGATGATGCTACACTCTGCAAGTGCTTCGAAGTCACCCTCGCAGGACCAGCAACTGCCTGGTACAATTCCCTGCCTCCCGGAAACATCAGGGGGTTCCAGGAGCTGTCCACAGCGTTCACCCAACAGTTCATTGGGAGCAAGCCGACGGCGAAGATGCCCGTCCAGATGTTCGACATAGCACAAAGAAACGGGGAAACCATCCGTGACTACGTCGAGAGGTTCAACAGAGAGGCCCTCAGTGTTCCGGACTTTCGTCCCGAAATCCGCATCCTCGCCATGATAAGGGGCCTCCGGAGGGATTCGCACTTGTTTTATGAATTCTCCAAAGATCCCCCGGACACGCTGGGAGAATTCTACCGAAGGGCTGAACAACATATGACAGCCGAAGAGCTGAGAATGACAGGACCAAAGGCTGACCATATTCACGCTCGTGGCGAAGGGTCCAGCCAGCAAGCCCGGTGTCCAACGGAACAGTTAGGCCGACCTCGGAGAGCGCGAGTAGGAGGAAGGAAGCCCCAAAACTTTACACCCCTGAGCACCACGAGGGCTAACGTCCTCATGGCGTTGGAAAAATAGGGGGCTCAAATCCAACGACCGAGGGGCATGACTGCTGACAAGAGAAGGAACATGAAGAAGTTCTGTCAGTTCCACCGTGATCACGGTCATGACACCGAAGACTGCTTTCAGCTGAAAAAGTACATTGAATCACTGATAAAGCAGGGCCAGCTGCGGCGATATTTGAGAATGCCTTCCCCGAAGGGGAAAAAGGAGGAAGAAGGAAAGCCCGATGACGAGGATTACGATTCAGACAGGAGAAGGAACCGAAGTCCGAGAAGGCGTCCTCCACCTTCGGCAGGAGTAATACAGACGATCACAACCGGACTTCCATCCTCGGAAAGAAAAAGAAGGGCCAGAGAGATAGCGGTGATGGAATATCAGAGCCCAACGAAAAAATTGGCCCGCGAGGATGGCTCCACCATCGTATTTCCCCATGACGATCCATTGCTGATAATGGCGAGGATAGGAAACTGGGACGTCAAGAGGGTACTGCTGGACGATGGGTCAAACGTAGACGTCTTGTTCTCACATTTGCTGCCAAGCTTGGGCGTATCCAGGAGTGACCTCAAGGCTGTTACTTCACCCACGTTCGGCGTAGGACCATCTGAGCTACCTGTCCTCGGGTGGATCGACCTCCCCTTGATGATGAAAGGAACTTCGGAGAAAGGAACTGCTGAGTTGTTCGCCTCTACCATGGCAAGATTCATAGTCATGGACGTCCCTTCGTCATACAACGCCATCCTCGGCAGACAGACACAGGGAAATTTGCACATTCGCCCTAATGTAAAGTACTTGACCGTCACCTTCGCCACCAAAGGAGGAGACGCAAAGATCTTCATTGATCAAGGCGAGGTAAGAAGGGTGTTCGTCAGAGCACGAAAGGCTCCAGCAAGCAACTTAGCACTTGCTGTAGAAGCAAAAGAGCTGGAAAGGGGCGAGGCAGAAGATCCCACAGAAGCGGAAACAGAAGAAGTAGAGCTTGTCCCAGGCCATAATACCCGAATAGGGAAAAGCATGGCCGAAGGAGACAAGGAAAAACTTGTATCTTTTCTGCTTGCAAATAAAGATCTGTTCGCCTACTCGCCGAAGGACATGCCAGGGGTAAACCCTTGCGTAATCCAGCATAGCCTCAAAGCGAGTCCGGAAGTAAAACCTGTCCGGCAAAAGAAACGGAGCATCTCGGCTCACAAAAATGACTTCGTCAAGACCGAAGTCCAGCGTCTAATAGACGCTAGCGTTATCCGGGAGGTAAACTACCCCGAATGGCTAAGCAACGTGGTAATCGCCACAAAAGAAGGAAGTAGTAAGCTCCGGATGTGCATCGACTTCAGAAATTTGAACGATGCTTGCCCGAAAGATTCATATCCTCTTCCGCCAATAGACCAACTGGTAGACTCAACTGCCGAGTACGGGCTCCTAAGTTTCCTGGAAGCTTTCAGTGGGTATCATCAGATAAGGATGAACCCTGAAGATGAAGAGAAGACTGCCTTCATCACTGAGGGAGGAACATATTGCTATATCAGGATGCCCTTCGGACTCAAAAATGCAGGAGCCACCTACCAGAGGCTGATGAATAAAGTCTTTAAAGACCAAATGGGGAGGAACATGGAGGTGTATGTTGATGATATGATAGTCAAAAGCAAACTGCCTGGCTACCACGTTGAAGATTTAGAGGAAACCTTCCAAAAACTCAGAGCCTTCGGGATCCGCCTTAATCCTGAGAAATGCATCTTCGGGGTGACCTCGGGAAAGTTCCTTGGGTACATGGTATCCGAAAGAGGCATCGATGCTAACCCCGAGAAGATTAAGGCTCTGCTTGAATTCCGAACTCCTGCCACAGTCAAAGACGTGCAAAGACTCACCGGAAGAATAACCTCTCTGAGCAGGTTTATTTCTAGGTACGGAGATAGGTGTCGACCCTTCTTCAAAGTGCTCACAAAGGCAGCAAAGATGGAAGGCGACCTCGGAAGGAATGGTCATCCTTGGGATGAAGATTGCCAAAAAGCCTGGGAAGAACTCAAAGTCTACTTGGCCAGCCTGCCGACCTTGCGGCAACCTCGGGAGGGAGAGCCCCTCGTATTATACCTCGCCGTCACGAAAAAAGCTGTGAGCTCGGTCCTCGTGAAAGAAGAAGGGCCAAAGCAATGGCCGGTCTACTATGTTAGCAAATCCCTGCATGGCGTCGAAGTCAGGTACCCTTTGCTTCAAAAAGCTATATATGCCTTAGTGCTTGCAGGGAGAAGGCTGTGGCCATACTTTCAGGCTCACCCCATTATCGTCCGAAGTACCCTACCTCTACGGGATGTTATGAGGAAAGTTGATCACTCGGGAAGGCTTTCCAAGTGGTGTATAGAGCTTGGCGAACATGACATCACGTATGAACCCCGGAAAGCTATAAAAGCTCAAGCTTTGGCAGACTTCATCGCCGAAGTACCAAACACCGAGGAGGGGCATTCATTTTCGGGCGAAGACGAGCCAGAATGGACGTTACATGTTGACGGGGCCTCAGGATCCGAACACCAGGGAGCTGGAGTGATTATCAGAGGCCCCGAAGGCCTGGAAGTAATGAAGGCCATCAAGTTCAGTTTCAACGCCACCAACAATATGGCCGAGTATGAGGCCCTCATAGCAAGATTACGCCTGGCCAGAAAAATTGGCGTGAGAAACTTGAAAGCCCATAGTGATTCCCAGCTGGTGGTCCGGCAAATGGCAGGGGACTATGGCGCGAAAGACCCGACCTTGGCGAAATACCATGAGTTGGTAACAAAGCTTATTCGGGAGTTCGACGTCGTGAAAATCGAGAACGTACCCCGACGGGAAAATGCTGAGGCAGACTGTTTGGCGAAGTCGAGAACTTGCACCGAGGTGCTAAGCCACCCCAGCATCACAATATTAAGCATAGCGACCTCGGGGAAAGGATGGAAAGAACCAATCAAAACGTATCTCGCAACCAACACACTCCCCGAAGACCCCAGCGAAGCCGCAAAAGTGCGAAGGCGCTCCGGACGTTTCTTCTTAATTGGAGAAGAACTATATCGGCAAGGATATGCAAATCCACTACAGAGGTGTGTTAGTGAAGAGGATACTGAAATGATCCTCGAAGAAGTTCACGAAGGTGCCTGTGGTTCGCACATCGGAACCGACGCCCTGGCAGCAGTGATACTCCGCCAAGGATACTTCTGGCCTACCCTGAGAAAGGACGCCAAGCAGTTCGTCCAGAAATGTGGTAGTTGCCAGAGACATGCGAACATCCAAAGAACACCCTCGGAGTTCGTGACTTCGGCGGGCTATCCTTGGCCCTTCGCAGTTTGGGGCATAGATCTCATTGGGCCACTCCCAACGGCGCCTGGAGGCGTAAAGTTCTGCGTAGTAGCAGTTGACTATTTCTCTAAGTGGATCGAGGTAGAACCTCTGACAACTATCTCGGCAAAAGAAGTGCAGAAGTTCGTATGGAAAAACATCATATGCAGATTTGGCATACCGAGGGTGCTCGTAGCGGACAATGGATCCCAGTTCATAGACAAAGGATTCCAAGAGTTCATTAGCGACCTCGGGACAAAAATGCACTTCGCCCCAGTAGCTCACCCCCAAAGTAATGGGCAGGTAGAAGTATCTAACAGGACCATAAAAGATGGTCTGAAAAAGAGATTGGGAGAAGCAAAAGGGAAATGGCCAGGAGAACTCCAAAGCGTGTTATGGAGTTACCGAACAACACCCCGAAGAGCCACAGGGGAAACGCCCTTTTCACTCGTCTTCGATACAGAGGCCATCATCCCTGTCGAGGTAGTACAACCGTCAATACGAGTCCAAGTGTTCGATGAAAAAGGAAATGACCTCGGCCTGAGAACCAAGCTCGACCTCGTCAGCGAACACAGAGAAGTAGCTGAGCTGAGAAGAAAAGCTTTCCAGCAAAGAGTGGCAGCAGCCATAAACTTACGCGCCAGGCCAAAGGGAATAAAGAAGGGAGATCTCGTTCTCCGAAAGGCTAAATTCGCACCCCGAAAGCCGTCGCACGGGGTACTTCGTGCAAATTGGGAAGGACCGTACCTGGTACTTGCCGAAGTACGAAAAGGAGTTTATAAGCTCGGTGATGCCGAAGGCATAGAATTAAAAAACACTTGGCACTCAGAGGCCTTGAAAAAATTCTATGCCTAACAAGTTTGGTGGGAAAGTTGTATTGCACAAGTTGGACAAATTTGTCTAAGTAAAAAGTTCTGAAGAAGTACAAAACAAGAGTCTCACGAAAGCAATAGCCGAGGAAAGCAAAAGTATGGCTTTCCGAAGTCCCTTGAGCGAATATGTTCGGGACAAAGCAAAGCAAGAGTATGGCTTTCCGAAGTCCCTTGAGCGAATATGTTCGGGACAAAGGAAAGCAAAAGTATGGCTTTCCGAAGTCCCTTGAGCGAATATGTTCGGGACAAAGGAAAGCAAGAATATGGTTTTCCGAGGTCTCTCGAGCGAATTATGTTCGGGACAAAGGGAAACAAAGGGATCTGGCAAAAAATACTTAGCCAAATTTTTATCTATTTAGCCAAAGAGTGCTTACAGAGAAGAAAGTTGCTGAAAGACTACAAAAAAGAAGAAGAAAATGAAGACAAAAGGCCCTAGTACAAACTAAGGAACCTCGGCGTCTTGAGAACTGCCAGCCTCTGTGCTTTTGTCAGCAGCCTTCGGCGCCGAGAAAGAAGGAGGCAGTTTCAAGTGCTCGATCTTGGACCAAGTCCACCGAGGCTCCTTCGGGATGTTCATGCCTTCGAGGAAGGAGAGGTCGAAATCTGGGAACTTCTGCAGAATTTGGTGCCGAGCAAGACAGAAGCCGTCTTGAAAGCCCAACTTCGTCATATCGTCGGACGCCCGCTTCTTGACCGCCAAATCTGCATAGTCCTTCTCCAGATCCGCGTAATCCTTCTCCAGATCCTTATGCTTTTTCTTCAATGCCTTCATCTTCTTCTTCTCTTCTGAAGGCTTCTTCAGAGATGCAACCTCGGCTTCGAGCTGGGCCTTTTCCTCGAGCGTCTTCGCAAGGATTACGTCACTTTCTGACTTATCCTTTTGAATCGTTTCTACGGCCGAAGTCAGCTCCGCCACCCGAGAGCCGATGTCGGAAATTTTCTGGGAGGAGCCTTTCTCAAGTTCCTCTTTCTCTTTTATGAACCCCTTCCGAAGTTCAGCAATTTCCTTCTCCGAAGACTGCTTTAGCTGAGCATTGTCGGCAGCCAACGCCGAACACTGGGCCTTCGTCTTGGTGTAAAGGTCCCAGAGTGACGCCCTCCGTTCTGTCTCTCGCGCTACCCGAACACGGAGCAACGCGGCATACCCCATCAGCTGCAAAAAAGGCAAAACAAAGGGAAAATGATGCTAAGTAAAAAGCAAAGGCGAAATCAGCACTAAGGAAACAGTGAAGCATACCTGGGCGGCATGTTCAGTGAGTTTGGCGGCCAAAGAGATGTCGCTAGGGTAAGCCTCCGTAAGGGCCTTGTAAGAGGCCTCAGTAAAAACCCCTTTGCACATTTGCCTGGCCATTTCGGGACAGTCCTCGGAGTACATATTCATGTCCTCCGTGAACGTCCAGAAGGGCTCCTTCGGAACCTTCCCTGCCGGGACTTGGGCATCCCGAAGGGCCCTCTTGCGGGCGTGTTCGGCAACCCAGTCAGGAGCGGCCACCTCCGCTGCACAACAAGGCAGGAAAATTGGTTAAGGCCAGAAAAGTCTTAAGGATTTACAAGAGAAAAAAGGTTCTTCGACAAAATACAAACCTGCTGGCACCTCGGTAACGTCATCGTCAAGAATCGACGTCACCTCAGTAGAGACCCCCTTGCCTCTTATTCGGCGCCGTTCCTCGGTAGAAGGGGTCTCCTCCCCATCGCCCCCCAGAAGAGCATGCGAAGGCGTGGGGCTTTGAGGAAGGACGTCGGAAGAAGGGACGTCAACAGAAGGAACCTCGGGCAAAGGGGCAGCAAGGTCTTCGGGCTCCTCGCCTACCTCCTCCTGAATTTGCGGAAGAGAGGAAGGAGCAGCTTTCTTTGCCCGTTTGGGGGGAGGGCCGCCCGAAGTCTGCTTCCACCTCCGAGAGGCGGCCTTCTTTGTCTGTTCGCCCCTCTGGGCCTGCCCGGTAAAAAGAGCCTTGTAAAAGGCAGACGCGTCGTCGCCCATCTCTGAAAAAAGAAAAAAGAAGATCAGTGTAAGTCCAAGATGAAGTTATGAAGGAAAAAATGAGAAAGTAACTTACTCTCGTAAAAAGACTCATAAGTCTCCTTCCTCCGAAGGAGTTTCACGAGCCAGGAGTCCTTCCCCGAAGAAGCTGGTTTCGGCATATTGAGGTCTGTCACGTGCTCCTTTACCACCTTAAGTTCCCGAAGGACCTCTTCGGTCATGAGCCTCCAGTTGATCGGAAAGGGGTAAAGGGCACGAGGAGAGACCTCGGCAGCCCAGTCAGAGACGGCCCGGATGCGCCTGTCGAAGTCCTCAAAGATAGGTGCTACGTCGGCGTCTAGCAGTATCTTCGGGTCAACAACATCCATCTTGAACCTCCCCTGAGCCCACTTGGTCGGGACGTGCGACCAAGCCTCCGACTTCTTGAGGAAAAAGAATTTTTGTTGCCACCCTCGCCAGCTGTCTTTGGTGGCGAAGGTGAACGTATACTTTTTGCTCCCGGATCCCCGAGGCAACATGAAGTAGAAGCCACCCTTTGGGACCACGAAGAGCTTGTAGTACTGAAGAAAAACTACAAAGTGAGGTTTTATTTTGAAAACGCCGCACATACAGAGGAAGGCGTTGAAATAGCAGTACGAGTTCGGTGGGAGTTGGTTAACGGCAATGCCATGGAAGTTGCAGAACGCGCTAACCATCTCCGGGGGGGGATACCGAAGTCCGGCCTTCAGTTGGGCTCGAAAAACTGTGATTTCATCACTTCGGTTGGAGAAAGCAAATTGGTCAGGACGGGGCAACCTCATCACAGAGTAAGAGGGTAAGAAAAACTTTTTCTTCCACTTCGCTAGCTTTGTCGGAGTAGTACAGCAGGGGTGAGAAAGAAGAGGTTGCCAACTCTCGGGAACAGGCATGATGAAAACGAGTTTGGGAAAAACAAGGAAAACGATTTCGGGAAAGACAAGGAAGAATCTTTGAAAAAAGCAGAAGGACTAAAACCCACCAAAGTTCTTGCCGGAATCTGGATTCCTGGAAGCCGTCGTGAAAAGTGGTCGGAAAAATGCCTGAAAAAGGAGAACCGCCGCGGAAAATTGGGAGAGAATTAGAAGGCAAAATAAAGCAAAAGCAGAAGAAGAAAGAGGGTTATGACAGGACTGATATATATAGGCCGAGAAGGCCAGGAGAACCGTCGTCATTAGTACCCCTCGGAAGGCGAAGCGTCGCCATAACTGCTATGGGCGTCTAAAAAGTCGCGCCAGCCGTACTCAGTGCATTCTTACCTAATAAAAGTATGCCATGTGTCGGTCATCGCGCAGCAAACGTGCCACGTGTCGTCCATCACGTCGAGCACGCCCTCTGACACCGTTTGGTCTAGAGGCGCCGCCCTAAACTGACTCTGCTGGATATAGGACGCGACGCATGAGCAGACCTATAAAGGCCAAAAAATAGGTTACCTCGAAGACACCAAAAGACAGCCTGTGACTTCGGGCAAAAGGTCTATCTTCGGTACAAGGTTATCCTATTTCCCCTTGCCACAAGGACACCAAGAGAGAGCCTGTGACTTCGGGCAGAAGGTGTATCTTCGGCACAGGGACAGCCTATCTTCTCGCGCCTCGAGGACGCAAAAATGCTGCCCATCGGTACAAGCAGAAGAAGGCGTCTTCGGCACAGACATCACAACCACAGGACCCGAAGACCGATGAACCGAAGTTTCTCACTTCGGCTTTTCGGAGGAGGGCCTGTGATAGCCAAAGGCTATTGCCTTCTCAGTAGTAACTCCCTGCCAGAATATTGGCCGAGGAGTCTGACGTCACCCAAGAGAGGATCTTTTTACGGACCTCGGAAGGTGCGAAGTCAAACACTATGAGCTCGAGACTTCGGTTAGCTCGTCAGGAATTCCGAGGACAACACCGTCTCCATCGAGGGGCCAAACTGACTGCCTCCGGGTAAGAGAGCCATCTCTCTGAAGCAAGGGAGAATCTACCCGAAGGCAGAGGCCCCGAAGAGGATCTTCCCCGAACAAGAAACACCTGAGCAAGGGTATCCCCGAACTATGGGTGTGAGTCCCGAAGAAGGTGTTCATCAAGCGAACTCTTAGAACTATGGGATAGATCCCGAAGGAGGTGCTCGCACCAAAGGACGGATAGAATCCGAAGAGGGTGCACGCACCGAAGGGCGACCTTGCCCAGGGGACCTCGGGAGTACGGTATGAGCATTTAAGGAGCCTCTGACATGTCACCCACAAGCCCTACACGTCACATCTGAACGGCGAACTGACACGCCGCAGCCGCCCCTGTCCTGACACAACCCGTCCGGGTCCAGGGCTAAAGGAGGCTGCAAACGGCTGCCTGTCCCCTAGGTCCAAAACTACAGATCAAATCCGACCGAACACGTGTCATGATCTGAACGGACCAGCTACTCCTATAAATACTAGGAAATGGGACTGGGCAAAGGATGGGCATTTTCCTCCCTCTGAGAAAACACAAAACAGGCAAGACACTTGATCCCTTAGTGTTCTTCCTCCACTTTCACTCAGAAAACTGACTTGGGCGTCGGAGGGTCCTCCCCGGAAGAGCAAACCGGGGACCTCCTAACCTCTTCTTTGAGCTTTTCAGGCACGCTCAGCTGGGAAACCAGAGCTCCAGGCGCTTGCCTCCTCAGGAAATCTCTCCGCCTGTCAACATGACAGCAAACGAAGATGCCCTGGGGCATCAGGTAGGCTCTTTGGGAGCTATGATCCCACTTTAGTTACAATTGGCTAGTTATTACTCGTGAAGTAATCTTAAATTTTTACGTGCAACTAGTTACTTAGCCTACCCTGCATAGGTAATATGCATGCATTGTCCTGGCTATACGATAACAGTAAATTAAAACTATAAAGAAAACTGTGGCGCTAGTTCATAAAACGTAAGTAAAACAAGCCAAGACATAAAAACTTTAGTTGCTTTAACTACAAGTAACAACTATGTGCATACATCCCAAACCTATATGCACCCAAATGTAACTCTAGTGTTATACACACCAATGGACACTAGTAGAGGCAATCTACGTATGAAATTACCATACATATTAAGAGAAGCAACTTATATCTACTAAGATCCATCCTTAGCTCTTCACCCAAGCAAGTAAGCTTCAAGTGATGAACCGCACTTTCCTTGTACTCTCTTAGCCTTAAAACTGAAAGGCAAACACTTTGGTTAGTACTAGCTTATGCCAAAAGTAACTTAGAAAATTGGAGTTTCCTACTTAGAGAATACCTTTGAACTAATAAAACCTAGCCTTAACAACTGCCCCTTACCAACTGTTAGGCCCGACTAGTCCACTTAAACCTGCACAACACTTAAAGGGGTGAGTACTATAAAGTACTCAGTAAGGGATTTAGTACCTGCAAGGGGAAAAACAATGCAAGCATGCAAAGCACAACATGTATATATATGTAGCATACAAAACAAAACAAACAGTCAACAATACAACCAGAAGCAAGAATAAAACAACAACCAATGCAAATGATGGGTGGATGAATGGATGAATGAAATATGCACATGCAAATGTACTTAGGACTTCCTTACACCCGTAGGTGCTAGACTTGCCGTGAGCTCTTACGACTGAGGTACTTGGATACTGGCCCTCGTGTCCCATTCTAGCACTTAACTAACCCCATGAAGTCCTCTTACGGACGCTTTAGAGTAAGTCATCACTTACTCAAACCTTACCTGCCTTGACGAGCTACTTAGAGTAAGTCACCACTTGGAGTAAGTCACCATTTACTCACTCTTTACCCGTCTCTTCCCTTAACTTATTGTGCAAGGTAGCTGCCTTATGTGGTTCAACTTACCAAGCTCTTCGAGCTTAGCTTAGGGCTTCTTAATGGCTTACTTACCAAACCATAAAGTTTGGTTGGGATTCTCTTAGGTTTCTTTTTAATTGCCCAAAGGTCTAACACCTCCCACTTGGGCCAACGAAGAGTCTGAAACCCACCTTAATCCCCTTAGTGCTCACTTGGCAACTTAAGAACTTTAACTTCCTTAGCCACCATTCCTTACCCTACCTTAACCGCACCACTTAGCCACCACCTAAATAATGCATAATTCCCAACTTAGGAATTAGTCCTAGACCCATTTAAGGCTACAGAATATCTTAAATTAGACTAAGGATGATAACTGAGGGTTTGAGACACTTTTAGGGTGCCCTGAGCTTGGGGGGCTAATGCCTTGGCGGCGCCGTTGGCGACGCGTCGCCAAAGGCATTGACGCTCGGGTATCCAGACGTTTATCTGCGATGCATCTCTAGTTTACGTCGCTGGTGGCGACGCGTCGCCAATATGGCGTCCCTACTAGCGACGCGTCGCCAATGCATTTACAGCACTACGCGACAACGTGCGAACTTGCACGAAACTTGCTCATCCCAAGGCCAATTCACATGGGTCTTGTTTCTACTTCATTCCTACTCATAATAATACATTTCTATGCATTATTTGAGCTTAATTAACTTAAATCCCTTACCTCAAATCATCTTGAAAGCAAGAAACAAGCAATGAGCGCATTCGAGCTCCAACGAGTTCCTTTGAGTTCCAAGCTTGAAATCAACCAAATTGGACACCAAGAGCACGAAGTTAAGACCATTTATAACCATTTATCAAGTTTAGAACCAACCCATAAGGATCAAAGATGTTTACCTTTGGGTTTGAACCAAAAACTTGCAAGAACCACTCCAAATGCACCAATTCCACCAAAAACGAGCTAAGGGCTCATTGGGATAACTTCGGGACCTTCGATTTCCATGGAAACTTGAGTGATTTGGGAAGTTTAGAGGTAGAGATCTGTGGAGGAATGAGAGCTACGAAAATGGTGGATGGGGGATGTGGCAACGTGCGGGTTTTCAGGAGTCGCCACCAATCGGTTTTTACTCAGGTCGATTGGACACCTTAAAAATGGTCTGCGAGAGTTCAGGGGTTCGGGAGTACGGTTACGTTAAAAAAACTTTGTTATAACGCCCAAAAATTGGTACCTTAGTTGATTTCAATTTTGTTTTGCTTTGCTTTAAAAAAAATTCAGTTAATTTTCAACACAGAAATTTTAACTGAATAAGTCGGATGTGGATTTTTAAGTTAATACGGGTTTAAAAATATTTAGTAATTAATTTTTATAAAATTTTATATTTCCGAATCATGGACTCTGCCGAGTCACCCGGACACGGAATTTGATGAAATTTTAAATAATTTAATCAATATCGTAAACTTTATGGATTTTTATCTTTTGTATTTATTTAATTTATTTAATTAAAAGTTTGTATTTTCTCCAAGCCATGAATCCTATCGGATCACCCGGACATGGATTGTAATTTAAAATTTATTGTTAATTATTTAGATTTTTAATTTTTATTTTTTTATGAAATTTTAGATTTTTTAATCGTCTTAATGTTAATTAAATTTAAAATTTTATTTTTCTTTCTTATTTCTTTTTATATTTTTTATTCTTTTCTTTCTTTCTTTTTATTCTTTTTTTTGTTTTATTCTTTTGTTTGTTCTTTTTCTTTTCTTTTACATTTCTTTTATTTTCTTTTTCTTTCTTTTCTTTTTTTCTTATTCTTTTTCTTTACTTTTCTTTTTATTTTCTTGTTTAATGAAAAATCTTTATTATTTATTTTTTAAGTAATTACTCAATTTTTAAAGGAACCAAAAATAATTTTTTAGATTACCTAATATCAAGATTCTTTATTTAATAAAGAAATCAAAGATTTGACATTCATATATTTTATTTTATGTTTATTTTTTATTTGATAAAAGATGAGCCAAAAAAATAATTATTATTTAATCAAGATTTTATTTATTTAATAAAGAAACCAAGGATTTATATGTATATTTTAAAAATAAAAGAAAAGTCTTGATATTTATATATTTTATTTATTTTTGATAAAAGATTTTTTTAAAGTAATTATCTAATTTATAAGTCTAAAAAATACATTTAATTAATAAGTCTAAAATATTTAAAGAGAACTTAATTCTATTCTATTTATTTTTATCATCTTTATTTGAAATCATTTGGCTAAAATTTTTTTTATTTGTTTAATAAAGGAATCAAAAAGTTATATTTTTTTATTTTAAAAGAAATAAGTAAAATATCACTGAATAAAGAAATAAGTAAAATATTAGCCCAAAGTTTTTTTATTCTTTTATTCTTTTTATTAATAAAGGAACCAAAAAGTTATATTTTATTATTTTAAAAGAAATAAGTAAAATATTACTGGGTAAAGAAATAAGTAAAATATTACCCCAAAGTTTTTTATTCATTTATTCTTTTTACTGGATAAAAGGAAAATTTAATGTAACTATCAGAAAAATTAATTTTTATTTATACACTTTATTTAAAAAATATTTTTTTATTTTCCAAACCATGGATCCTGGCGGATCATTTGGACATGGAATTTAATTTAAGTTTATTTATTTAATTAATTTTAATCATAATTTTTTTATTATTTTTAATATTTTATTATTATTTTTATATTTTTCTTAAATTTCTAATTATCATTAGTTTAAAGATATATTTAAAAAAATTGATTTTTATTTAATTATGTTTGTTTAATAATTTTAAGAAAAAGGGAATAAAAGATTAACTTTTCAAAGAAATAAAAATATGTGTTTCAAAATAATGGAGGATGGGAACTTTTGTTAAAAATTGATTTTTTTGTTAGCCCTAAAAATAAATGGAATAAATTTAATTGTTCACATAAAAAATTTTCTTCTTTTAATTTGTTCTTATTTACTTATTATAGTTAAAAGTGAAATAAATTTAACCACCTATAAAAAGACAATTACATAAAGTAAATAAAGGACAATTAATAATAATAAAGTGGGGCTTTTTGGCCATCCACTTAAAAAAATTACATAAATTAAATAACATATGCAAATAAATAAATAGAAAGCACATAAAGTAAATAAAGGAATATTAAAAGATACTCCCTCCGTCCCAAATTCTTTGCACCATTCACGTTTTACCAATTAATCTATGATTTTTTATTTTAGACATTTTAACATATAAATGAAAAACTTTTATGTGTGAATGATAAATCAAGACCTATAGTTTCTAAATATATATTTTTTAATTTTTTTCTAACAATCAGTAATATAAAAAAATTCAAGTCAAACTAGCCTAAAAAGTAAAATGGTTCAAAGAATTTGGGACGGAGGGAGTAATAAATAAATAAATAAAGTGGAGCTTTTTGGCCATCCACTTTAAAAATAAATAAATAGGAGGTATAACCTTCCATGAATTATAATAATAATAATAATAATAATAATAATAATAATAATAACAATAATAGTTAGTTGTTATTAATTAGTTGTTAATAATAATAATAATAATAAAGTTAGTAAAGTTAGTAAAGTTAATTGTTAACATTAATAACAACAATAATAAAAGTTAGTAAAGTTAGTAAAGTTAGTTGTTAATAATAATAATAATAATAATAATAATAATAGTAATAAGTTAGTAAAGTTAGTAAAGTTAGTGATTAGTTGTGCAAAAAAATTAAAAGATTAGTGACTTATAACAATAATAATAATAAAAGTTAGTGATTATTGTTACTTCTGCAGAAATAAAGAAAAGGTTAGTGACCAAAAGGAACAAATATGAAAAGATAGAGGATGAAATCAAGGTTTTACCTTTTGAAAACAAATTTTGAATCTGAAGAAAACGGGAAAAACAGAGCGCGACGCAGGGGGGGGGGCGATGGCAAAAGGGGAAACGTGACGGCGCAATGGAGTGGGCACGACGACGGTGCGACGGGAGGTGGCCAGCGTGCGGCGTGGAGGCGGCCGGCGACGGCGCAGGAGATGGCTGGTTGAGCGTCGGAGGAAGGGGAACGCGTCGGGGGAGAAGAGAAAAGAAATAGGGGCGGCGACGGGGCGGAGGTGACAGCGGCGGCTTGTGGAAAAACGGCAGTGGCTGTGGCAGCGGGGAAGAACGGCGTAGGGACGCGACGGCGAGGAAGAAACGGACGGCGAAACGAAGAGAGAGAGAGCAAACGGAAATATTGGGAACAGGGGTTAAAACGTGAAAACAGAAAAGTTTTGGTCTTGTGGGACGAGGGAGGAGAGGCCAGGGACTAAGGCTATAATTTTTCCTTTTTTTAAAACGGAGCTCTAAGCTTGATTTATTTTTTTCTCTATGTTAAGCCACAGATTTGGACCCATATTTATATGGGAAGGAGGCCTGAACTGTTTACAATTAATAAATAATTAAAATTAAACCTATCTCTTAATTTCGTAAAATGACAGTTTCCATCCTTTACGTCTCTTTGACTTTGGGGAAGTTCCTGAAGCTTCTGATTTTGACAATTTTGTCTTTTTCTGTCAATTTGGGCTAGAATTGATGCGAAAAATTACCAAATGCTCCTGGAACTTTCAGCTTTTGTCAAATTTTTCCAAAACTTCTCAATTTTGTCATTTTTACCCCAAACTTTTCAATTTTGTGATTTTTTATGGATTTTTATTTTGTATTTCATACGTACATTTATACACACATATATCATTTTAATTAAACCCTTATAAAACAAAAATGTATTTTAAACTAATTAACTTAATTAAAATTTTTCAGTAATAATAATTAATTAATAATAATAATAATTTTTTGATTAATTTTTTTTTTTGAAGTTTAATTTTTGGATATACACACATAGATATTAACTTAACAAAATGCCCCTTCCCCAAAACTATTTAATTTAATTTTCTCTTTGTATAATAAATTTTTTAATTAATTATTAATTATTTATTTAATTAATTATTATTTATTTTATTATTTTTTTTTAAAAAAAAAAGGTCGGACGAAATTGGGTGTCAACAGCTGCCCCCCTTTGCATGCTTCATGGGACATGATGTATGCAAAGTCGTTACTAAATTTCGTTCGACTTAGCTAGGCATTGAGAACCTTCTCGCCGCCTAAATCGTGAGGTTAAGGAATCCTCCTTAGAACCTCGGCGATAGGAGTTGCTCTATCGTTGAATGAAAATCGATTGATTGAAATTGAGGCTAAGGGTCCTACCTTAGAACCTCTGCGATAGGAACCTTTTTATCGTTGAAGAAAAATATGATGAATTAAAATTGAGGCTAAGGGCCCTGCCTTAGAACCTCTGCGATAGGAACCTTCCTATCGTTGAAGAAAAATTGATGTATTGAAATTGAGGCTAAGGGCCCTACCTTAGAACCTCTGCGATAGGAACCTTCCTATCGTTGAAGAAAAATTGATGGATTGAAATTGAGGCTAAGGGCCTTACCTTAGAACCTCTGCGATAGGAACCTTCCTATCGTTGAAGAAAAATATGATGGATTGAAATTGAGGCTAAGGGCCCTACCTTAGAACCTCTGCGATAGGAACCTTCCTATCGTTGAAGAAAAGTATGATGGATTGAAATTGAGGCTAAGGGCCCTACCTTAGAACCTCTGCGATAGGAACCTTCCTATCGTTGAAGAAAAATATGATGGATTGAAATTGAGGCTAAGGGCCCTACCTTAGAACCTCTGTGATAGGAACCTTCCTATCATTGAAGAGAAATTGATTAATTGAAATTGAGGCTAAGGGCCCTACCTTAGAACCTCTGCGATAGGAACCTTCCTATCGTTTGAAGAAAAATAATTGATTGATTGCGAGGTTAAGGAACCTTCCTTAAAGCCTCTACGATAGGAACCTTCCTATCGTTTGAAGAAAAATGATTGATTTCGAGGCAAAGGTTCCAAGAACCCCGACGATAGGAGCAGTCCTACCATTGAATGAAAATTGATTGTTTTCGAGGCAAAGGTTCCATCCTTAGAACCTCGACGATAGGAGCAGTCCTACCGTTGAATTGATTGTTTTTGAGGCAAAGGTTCCATCCTTAGAACCCCGACGATAGGAGCAGTCCTACCGTTGAATGAAAATTGATTGATTTCGAGGCAAAGGTTCCATCCTTAGAACCCCGACGATAGGAGTAGTCCTACCGTTGAATGAAAATTGATTGATTTTCGAGGCAAAGGTTCCATCCTTAGAACCCCGACGATAGGAGCAGTCCTACCGTTGAATGAAATTAATTGATTTCGAGGCAAAGGTTCCATCCTTAGAACCTCGACGATAGGAGCAGTCCTACCGTTGAATGAAAATTGATTGATTTTCGAGGCAAAGGTTCCATCCTTAGAACCCCGACGATAGGAGCAGTCCTACCGTTGAAATGAAAATTGATTGTTTTCGAGGCAAAGGTTCCATCCTTAGAACCTCGACGATAGGAGCAGTCCTACCGTTGAATGAAAATTGATTGATTTTGAGGCAAAGGTTCCATCCTTAGAACCCCGACGATAAGAGCAGTTCTACCGTTGAATGAAAATTGATTGATTTTCGAGGCAAAGGTTCCATCCTTAGAACCCCGACGATAGGAGTAATTCTACCGTTGAAATGAAAATTGATTGATTTTGAGGCTAAAGAGCTTTCCTTAGGACCTCGAGCAAAATTTATATGAAAGCAATTGAAATTGGAATAATTTTATTCGAAAGTGTGAATTTTCATAATAGGCGAGTGCAAAAATTTAGACTTCGATAAAACGAGTGAATCTTGGTGATGACAATAACACTGACAAATTATGTAAAGGGAACGGATGTTTGGAATCAATATTCAAGGTTCATCTAATATTTTCTTCAGTAAATATAGATTTGCTTGAGAGATATGTCATCCAAATAAGGTTGAAGCTTAACTACCCCAAAATGCCATGACTAGAAGACCTAATAGGATGCGTCTCAAGAGTAATAAAAAATTACTCTTTACTCAACCATTCCAAACTAAAGGCTTTGTCCAATGGTTTTAATATCAGCATGAACAAAATTATCTTACCAGATAAAAAAAGAAATTCCCTGAAAAGAAAAACCGAAACACGAAAGAAAATGCTGATAAAACTAAAGGACAAGAAAAACAGATCGGACCGCTTCTGTTTCCACAATACTTCAACAGGGTGAGTAGAGGACAACTGTGACGGCTCTCCTAGGTCACTAATCAAGTAAGTATTTATTTTACTTTGATTAAGTGTTTATTAAATTAAGTACCTCAAGTTAGCGCCTTGTTAAGCAAGTAAGGTAAGCTTAATTAAGTAAGTGAGTTCCTAAGTGTGATTTGGCATAGTTAAGTCAAGACCATTAGTCATTCTAGCTTTTAGAACCATCCTAGTAAGTTTTGACAACTTGTGACACTAAGTGTTCTTTTTGAGCCATTTAGAACTTAAGTGGCTAAAGTGTTCAAGAAAATTAAGTTTGGGAAGCTTTTAGTATGCTTTAAAACAAAGAAATGTGGTTTTGAGTGAGGGATTGGTGACTCATTTGAAACAAATAAGAGTATGAGGACTTAAGTGCAAGGAAGGGAGAAATTACCTTAAGTATCTACTTAAGTTAGTGTTCTTCTTCCTTAGCCATTTCTTGCATGCTCTAGAATTTCGTAGCTCCATTTTCTCTCTTAAAAACACAGCTCAAACTTCCATTTTCTTGTAAGATTTCATCAAATTAAGGGTGCCCAAGGTGTTAGAAAGATCACCAAGCTTTGTTTGAGGTGTTCTTGCTTCATTTGATCTTTGGAAGCTTGTTTTGGATTCAAAATTCGTGGGTAAGCTTCTTGTGTTTATTTGGAGTGATTATAGGTTGTTTCTAGAGCTAGAAATGGTCTTAGTTTGATTGGTTTGGGTGCCAAATTGCTTTGGTTTTAGACTTGGAACTCAAGGAAGCTTGTGGAGCTAAGAAAGCTTATGTTGCATTGCTTGCTTGTGTGGCTAAATTGAGGTAAGGGTTCAAGTAATTAAGCTCAAATAATGCATGGTTTGGTAGTTTTGTGTGTGGGGATGAATTAGGAACAAGACCCATTAAGTTTGGTTTAGAATTGAGAGAGTTTGAGTAGGTTGTGTGCAAGAACGCACGCTGTCGCGCAACGCAGAGTAAGGCGTTGGCGACGCGTCGCCAAGTTCGACGCCATATTGGCGACTGGCGACGCGAGTTGGCGCCGCGGCGCCAGAAATCGAAATTGAACTCAGTGCGTTTGCTCTTCGGCGCCGCGTCGCCAAAAGCATTTACTCTTTGGCGCCGCGTCGCCAATGTGCATTTTGGCCTTTTGTTCCGGCCATCTTAAGAACAACTTAGACTCTCGGTTTCTATCCCTAGGCTATTCTAAGACGTTCCATAGCCTCGGTTGGGTCTAGAATTCATTCCTGAGGCGGGAATTGTGCTTTATTTGAGAGGTAGTCAAGTTGTGTGGTTAAGGAAAGAAAATGTGATTTGGTGGCTAAGTAATTTCAAAGTATTTAACCTTTTGAATGAGTAATAAGGGGATTAAGTGGGTTTTTAGACTCTTTATTGGCCGTATAGAGTATAAATTATATATGGTTAATGAAGAGAAAAACCTAAGTCGATCCCGACCGAACCTTTTGGTTTGGTAAGCAAGCTACCATGAGTGTTCTAAGTTAAACCTTGAAGGTTTGGCTAGTTAAACCACATAGGAAGACTACCCTGCGCAATAAATCAAGGGTAAAGACGGGTAAGTTTGAGAGAGGTGACGACCTACTCTAGAACCCGTAGGTGGGACAAAGAGAGTTAAAGTATCCGGGATACGAGGGCCAGTATCTCAAGTACCTCAGCCGTTTGAGCTCACGGCAAAGTTTCAAGGCACTTAGAGTGCAGAAAGTCCCAAGTGCATATGCCATGTACATTTCACGCCATACATCCATACATTGCATAATTTATATATTGTTGATTGTTTGAGTTGTTTGTTGATTGAACTACTTGTTTGGTTGCTTGGTTGTCATTTTTGCATAGAATTGCTGCATTTTCCTTGCAGGTATTCAAGGGATCCTTACTGAGTACTTTCAAGTACTCACTCCCTTAAGTTTTATTGTACAGGACCTAACTCCGGGCCTAGTCATTAGTGGCTAGCTGAGGCCTAAGTTTTCTGTTTTGCAGGTATTTTTCTTGTGAATCCTTGCGATTCTCAGTTACTTATAATGTAAGTTATGTACTAACCAAGTTGTGCCTTTACAGTGTAGAGGCTAAGAGTACACAAGAACAAGATATAGTGAAGGGTTTACACTTGGAGCTTGGCAAGGTGGGACTCAAGTAGTTGATCTTAGATAGTTAATTTTGTCTCTTGTACATAGTACCTTGTGTACTAAGTTAGTTGCCTCTAATAGGATACATTGAGATGTAAATCCATCTTGTTACTTTTGGGTGCATGCTAGAGATGTAATGTATGCACAAACTGTTACTTGTAGTTAAAGCAACCAATATTTTCAAGGTCTTGGCACATTTTATATATGTTTTAGTGAAATGCTCGAGCAATGTTTTCAATCCACGACTTATAAATTCGTTTGCATTGCCAAGACAGAAGCATGCATAACTTAAACTGAGTAGGCTATGAAACTAGTTGCATATAAATTGTTTAATTTATATTGACAAGTAATAGTTAGCCAATGGTAACTAGTGGGATTCATAAATCCCTAAGGGCCTACAAGATTAGGGGCACTGGGGCCCCGTTCCGTCACAGAAATTGGTATCAGAACGGGTTAATGTACCTAGTAGAGGCAATAAGTGAACTAAGATCTAAGTGTAACTTGTACAGGCGGTTTGGCAAGTAGTGCTAAGAGTTTGCACCTCAAGTTAATGGAGTCCATTCCCGTTTCGAGTGAGTTGGTGACTTGCTCGTTGAACGGGGTGGCAGTCGAGGAGCAACTCAAGGAAATTCAAGTAGCCAATCTATTTCCAGAAGTTTTTCCTGTAGACCTCCCAGGATTACCCCCAAGAAGGGAGATTGAATTCTCCATACACTTACAGCCTGGGGCAGAACCAATTTCCATACCCCCTTATAGGATGTCAGCACCTGAAATGGATGAGCTGAAAAAGCAATTAGAAGAATTGCTTGAAAAGGGCTTTATTAGGCCGAGTATTTCCCCGTGGGGTACTCCAGTGTTGTTTGTAAAGAAAAAGGATGAAACCTTAAGGTTGTGTATAGACTATAGAAAATTGAATGCAGTAACAGTAAAGAATAAATATCCATTGCCTAGAATTGATGATCTATTTGATAGATTAAGAGGGGCGAAGGTCTTTTCCAAAATAGACCTAAGGTCTGGATATTTCCAGATAAGAGTCAGGGATGAGGATATCCCGAAGACTGCATTCAGGACTAGGTATGGACATTATGAGTATACAGTTATGCCGTTTGGAGTGACTAATGCTCCGGCAGTTTTCATGGATACCATGAATCGGATTTTTAGGCCCTACCTAGATCAGTTTGTTGAGGTGTTTATTGATGACATTTTGGTGTATTCTCCGACTCCCCACGAGCATGAGAAACATTTAAAGATAGCTTTGCAAGTACTCAAGAATAATCAGTTTTATGCAAAACTATCTAAGTGCCAATTCTGGGCAAGTGAAATTCCTTTCCTTGGACATATTATAAATGCTCAGGGATTAAGTGTGGACCCAGAAAAGGTAAAGGTTGTGGTGGAGTGGAAACGCCCAACAACTGTAACTGAAATCAGAAGTTTCTTGGGTTTGGCGGGCTATTATCGAAGGTTTATTGAGAAATTTTCTATAATAGCTTCGTCATTGACTGCCTTGACAAGGAAGGCACAGAAGTTTATTTGGACTCCTAAGTGTGAGGAGAGTTTCCAGGAGCTTAAGGAGAGATTGATTTCTGCTCCCATCTTAATCCTACCAGATCCGCATGAGACTTTTGTGGTTTATACCGATGCATCTGGGACAGGATTAGGATGTGTGTTGATGCAGGATAAGCAAGTGATTGCATATGGCTCTAGGCAGTTAAGGCCTAACGAATTGAATTACCCAGTGCATGATCTTGAGTTGGCAGCGGTTGTGTTTGCCTTAAAGCTCTGGAGACATTACCTTATGGGAAGATCCTTTAAGATCTTTACGGACCATAAAAGTCTGAAGTATTTATTTACCCAAAAGGATCTTAACATGAGGCAGAGAAGGTGGATCGAGTATATCAAAGATTATGATTGCTCGATAGACTATTGTTCTGGTAAAGGCAACGTGGTTGCTGATGCCTTGAGCCGTAAGTATTCAGGAGTGATACTCTCCAAGGATCAAGTAACACAAACTTCAAAAGATCCTAGTACAGAGCAATTTACTGTTTTATTTGAATTATGGAGAGATTGGGAAATGGCTCAAGTCATGGTCCTTGAAATTCAGTCAGCATGGCTGACTAGAGTTAAGCAAGCTCAAGAGAATGATCTGAGCTTGAAAAGAGTTTCTGGGGAGGAAAAGCATGGTACTGTGCTGAAGGAGTTTCAGTACAAGGATGGGTTACTTTATTTTGGTGACCGACTCTATGTGCCAGTTGAATTAAGGCAACAAGTGTTGCAGGAAGCACATACGAGTAAGCTTAACGTTCACCCTGGTGTGAATAAGATGTACCATGACCTTAGGACTCATTTTTGGTGGCCAAAGTTTAAGAGAGACATATATGAATATGTGTCTAAGTGCCTCACCTGTCAAATGGTGAAGGCAGAGCATCAAAGGCCATCAGGAATGTTGCAAAGTTTACCCCTCCCAGAAAGGAAATGGGGATCCATCACCATGGACTTTTGTGTTGGGTTACCAAACACAAGAAGTCAGCATGATTCCATTTGGGTGGTGGTGGATAGGTTGACAAAATCTGCACACTTTATCCCCATTAAAATCACTTATACCATGGAGAAGTTAGCCCAGTTGTATATCCGGGAAGTGGTAAGACTTCATGGTATTCCTGATCAGATTGTATCTGATAGAGATCCCCGTTTTGTTTCAAGGTTTTGGAGTGCCTTTCAAAAGGCTATGGGTTCCGCTGTGAACCTAAGTACTGCATATCACCCTCAGACTGATGGGCAATCTGAGCGGGTGATCCAAACCTTGGAAGATATGTTGCGAAGTTGTGTAATGGACTTCAAAGGGGATTGGGACCAACATCTGCCTTTGATTGAATTTGCTTATAATAATAGCTATCAAGAAGCTATTAAGATGGCGCCCTACGAAGCTTTGTATGGGCGTAAGTGTGTGACCCCTCATTGTTGGGCAGATAAAGCTGATGAAATAGTTGTTGGTCCAGAAATCATTGCCGAGACCACGGCAAAGATTAAGTTGATCCAAGCAAGGATCAAAGCTGCCTCTGACCGGCAAGCTAAGTATGCCAATGTGCGAAGGAAAGACTTAGAGTTTGAGGTAGGAGACAAAGTACTCCTTAAAGTCTCTCCGATGAAGGGTGTGGCTAGGTTTGGCCAAAGGGGTAAGTTAGCACCAAGGTATATTGGTCCTTTTGAAATCCTCGAAAGGGTAGGAAAGGTGGCTTATCGGTTAGCTTTACCGCCAAGTTTGACCCATGTTCATAATGTATTTCATGTGAGTTCCTTAAGGAAGTGCATTGTGAACCCTGGGCAGGTGTTAAACCCACCCGTTATTCCTTTGAGGGAGGACCTAAGTTATGAAGAACACCCCATCAAGTTTCTTGACCGACAAGTCCGGAAACTAAGAACCAAGCGGATCCCAATGGTCAAGGTACTATGGTCTAACCATGGGGAGGAAGAGGCCACTTGGGAGACCGAACAGGATATGCTAAAGCAGTATCCAAGTCTTTTTGGTCAGTTAAGTCAGAATTTGGAGGACCAAATTTCTAAAAGAGGGGAGAATGTGACAGCTCTCCTAGGTCACTAATCAAGTAAGTATTTATTTTACTTTGATTAAGTGTTTATTAAATTAAGTACCTCAAGTTAGCGCCTTGTTAAGCAAGTAAGGTAAGCTTAATTAAGTAAGTGAGTTCCTAAGTGTGATTTGGCATAGTTAAGTCAAGACCATTAGTCATTCTAGCTTTTAGAACCATCCTAGTAAGTTTTGACAACTTGTGACACTAAGTGTTCTTTTTGAGCCATTTAGAACTTAAGTGGCTAAAGTGTTCAAGAAAATTAAGTTTGGGAAGCTTTTAGTATGCTTTAAAACAAAGAAATGTGGTTTTGAGTGAGGGATTGGTGACTCATTTGAAACAAATAAGAGTATGAGGACTTAAGTGCAAGGAAGGGAGAAATTACCTTAAGTATCTACTTAAGTTAGTGTTCTTCTTCCTTAGCCATTTCTTGCATGCTCTAGAATTTCGTAGCTCCATTTTCTCTCTTAAAAACACAGCTCAAACTTCCATTTTCTTGTAAGATTTCATCAAATTAAGGGTGCCCAAGGTGTTAGAAAGATCACCAAGCTTTGTTTGAGGTGTTCTTGCTTCATTTGATCTTTGGAAGCTTGTTTTGGATTCAAAATTCGTGGGTAAGCTTCTTGTGTTTATTTGGAGTGATTATAGGTTGTTTCTAGAGCTAGAAATGGTCTTAGTTTGATTGGTTTGGGTGCCAAATTGCTTTGGTTTTAGACTTGGAACTCAAGGAAGCTTGTGGAGCTAAGAAAGCTTATGTTGCATTGCTTGCTTGTGTGGCTAAATTGAGGTAAGGGTTCAAGTAATTAAGCTCAAATAATGCATGGTTTGGTAGTTTTGTGTGTGGGGATGAATTAGGAACAAGACCCATTAAGTTTGGTTTAGAATTGAGAGAGTTTGAGTAGGTTGTGTGCAAGAACGCACGCTGTCGCGCAACGCAGAGTAAGGCGTTGGCGACGCGTCGCCAAGTTCAACGCCATATTGGCGACTGGCGACGCGAGTTGGCGCCGTGTCGCCAGAAATCGAAATTGAACTCAGTGCGTTTGCTCTTCGGCGCCGCGTCGCCAAAAGCATTTACTCTTTGGCGCCGCGTCGCCAATGTGCATTTTGGCCTTTTGTTCCGGCCATCTTAAGAACAACTTAGACTCTCGGTTTCTATCCCTAGGCTATTCTAAGACGTTCCATAGCCTCGGTTGGGTCTAAAATTCATTCCTGAGGCAGGAATTGTGCTTTATTTGAGAGGTAGTCAAGTTGTGTGGTTAAGGAAAGAAAATGTGATTTGGTGGCTAAGTAATTTCAAAGTATTTAACCTTTTGAATGAGCAATAAGGGGATTAAGTGGGTTTTTAGACTCTTTATTGGCCGTATAGAGTATAAATTATATATGGTTAATGAAGAGAAAAACCTAAGTCGATCCCGACCGAACCTTTTGGTTTGGTAAGCAAGCTACCATGAGTGTTCTAAGTTAAACCTTGAAGGTTTGGCTAGTTAAACCACATAGGAAGACTACCCTGCGCAATAAATCAAGGGTAAAGACGGGCAAGTTTGAGAGAGGTGACGACCTACTCTAGAACCCGTAGGTGGGACAAAGAGAGGTAAAGTATCCGGGATACGAGGGCCAGTATCTCAAGTACCTCAGCCGTTTGAGCTCACGGCAAAGTTTCAAGGCACTTAGAGTGCAGAAAGTCCCAAGTGCATATGCCATGTACATTTCACGCCATACATCCATACATTGCATAATTTATATATTGTTGATTGTTTGAGTTGTTTGTTGATTGAATTGCTTGTTTGGTTGCTTGGTTGTCATTTTTGCATAGAATTGCTGCATTTTCCTTGCAGGTATTCAAGGGATCCTTATTGAGTACTTTCAAGTACTCACTCCCTTAAGTTTTATTGTGCAGGACCTAACTCCGGGCCTAGTCATTAGTGGCTAGCTGAGGTCTAAGTTTTCTGTTTTGCAGGTATTTTTCTTGTGAATCCTTGTGATTCTCAGTTACTTATAATGTAAGTTATGTACTAACCAAGTTGTGCCTTTACAGTGTAGAGGCTAAGAGTACATAAGAACAAGATATAGTGAAGGGTTTACACTTGGAGCTTGGCATAGCTCAAGGTGGGACTCAAGTAGTTGATCTTAGTTAGTTAATTTTGTCTCTTGTACATAGTACCTTGTGTACTAAGTTAGTTGCCTCTAATAGGATACATTGAGATGTAAATCCATCTTGTTACTTTTGGGTGCATGCTCGAGATGTAATGTATGCACAAACTGTTTCTTGTAGTTTAAGCAACCAGTATTTTCAAGGTCTTGGCACATTTTATATATGTTTTAGTGAAATGCTCGAGCAATGTTTTCAATCCACGACTTATAAATTCGTTTGCATTGCCAAGACAGAAGCATGCATAACTTAAACTGAGTAGGCTATAAAACTAGTTGCATATAAATTGTTTAATTTATATTGACAAGTAATAGTTAGCCAATGGTAACTAGTGGGATTCATAAATCCCTAAGGGCCTACAAGATTAGGGGCACTGGGGCCCCGTTCCGTCACAACAACTATGGGATTGAACTGGTCAGGAAAGGCTGTCGTGTCCAGTCTATCTGAATCATTGCTGGATCTGGTTCAGGAACAAAAGCTTGCATTTTATCAAGCAATTCTTCAGCAGTTTTTGCGAATATTAGGATTTGTCGTGCTACTCTTGATATAAAATTCTTCTGCACTGCATAATCCACAAAAGCTATCAGACCTGTAAAGAAATCGTTAACATTCAAAAGCCCAATGGGTTTCTGGTGCAAATTAAGTTGGGCCATAGAAGCAATTTGGAAAACTTCTCCCAATGTACCGAAACCACCTGGTAGAGCGATAAAAGCATCAGCATTAAGAAACATTTGTAAGACACGCTCTTGCAAATTTTAACCACTAGTTCTTCTCCAATGGTGCCCCCAGAAACAAGTTTCAGAGGTGCAGGGATAATGCCCAGAACTTGGCTTCCTCCTAGAGATGCTGCTGATGCTACACCTCCCATCAATCCGACACTACCTCCTCCATAAACTAAGTGTATTTTTCGCTCAGCTAATACTCTACCTAAATGGTTGGCTGCCTTCAAGTACTCTTCATCTTTTCCAAGAAAAGCTCCAGAAAATACACAAATACTTCGGGATTTACAAGTTGAGGTTTTCTCCATTCCTATTCTTACACTTGTGAGAAAAGAGGAAAAGAGGATATATTTATAGAGGTAAAGCAATAATTTTATTTTCAAGAATGGATACATTATTGCCAGCTATACACAGTAGTCACGACTATGACTCTGGGCAGGAATGGGTACATTATTGTCAAAAAGGGGAGGAAAATTTTCCAAAATAGCTGCTAGCATGTACAGTAGTTGTGACTGTAGCTTACGTCAGGAGTAGGTACGTGATTGTCGGAAGAAAAGGAAAATTTCAAAAGTGGCATCTATATACAGTAGTCATAATTGTAGCTCATGTCAAGAGTGGGTTCATTATTGCCAAAAGGGGAGGAAAATTTCAAAAGCGACAGCTAGCATGTATAGTAATCATGACTTTGGTCCACGTCTTCCACTGGCTTTGCGTCCAGTAAGGGCTTCAATGCCCTCTATGAATCGGCAATTTGCATCCCATCTAGTTTTCTCACAAACTGGCAAACAGGGTCGTTTAAAGTCAGATTCCCAAGACTGTAACAATTTCGTTCTTTATGGAAAGTTATCCATAAATTGATAACTTCATATTGCACTAATCCACAAGGATGCGCTTCAAGAGTCCCTCGGATGTCTTCCAGAGATTCCTTACGCAGGCCATTCTTGATGAATTTTCTTTTATCTTCAAGATTTCTGGTGATCATCCCTAAAGAACGACATTTAGAATCATAAATCCAATGTCCACATTTATGACAGACGCCTAACCTCTTTGCTCTTCGCTTCTTGGCATAAGTGCTTTTACCAAAGCCGGGCATGCGGGGTATGAATGTATCTGAAACTTCACCAGCCGAACGGACCTTAGCTTTAATTGACCACCGCACATTATCAGGAATGCCTTTGTGCATAAATACTCTGATTCTTTCACACCTAACTTGGTAAATCTTTTTAAGAACATTTATTGGGAGGGAAGGAAAATACTTTCGCAGGGCGGAAAGAGAAGAATCCATTGTCGAGAAAAGAATTTAAAAGAAGAAAGGAAGAAATCAATTATTGTAGGAAACTGAAATAAGCGACTAGAAGAACACACATTTATAGCGATGAAGGATAACGTGTTTAGTACGCTTACAGGAGCAAGTACATTATTGTCAAAAGAAAGACAAATGACAGCTTATAGCAATCATGACTGTGGCTCTAATCTTCCACTGGTTTATGTCCAGTAATGGCTTCAATGCCTTCTATAAGTTGGGGATTTGCTTCCCATCCAATTTTCTTACAAGTTGGCAAACAGGGTCGTTTATAGTCAGATTTTGGGGACTATAACGGTCTCGTTCTTGATGGTAAGTTCTCCATAAATCGACTATTTCGCGTTGTACTATTCCACAAGAATGCGTTTCAAGAGTCCCTCGTATATCCTCCAGAGATTCCTTACGTAAACCATTCTTAATGAATTTTCTTTTATCTTCACGATTTTTGGAGATGTATCCTAAAGAGCGGCATTTAGTATTGCAATTCCATCGTCCGCATTTATAACATACATCTAGCCTCTTCGCTCTTCGCTTTTTGCCATAAGCTCTTTTACCTAAGCCGGGCATACGAAGCATAAATGCATCTGGAACTTCACCAGCCGAACGGACCTTAGCTTCAATTATCCACTGCACATTGTCAGGAACGCCCTTGCATATAAAAACTCTGATTCTTTCACATCTAGCACGGTAGATCTTTTTAAGAACATTTATTGGAAGAGAAGAAAAGTATTTTCGCAGGGTAGAAAGAGTAGAATCCATTGATGAGAGAAGAATTTAAGGGATGAGGGAAAGGGCTATGAAATAACCGACTTTGAAAGTTACGGAGAACCGTATCCGCTGCTTAATCGGAAAGAAGAACATGCATTTATAGTGATGAAATGGATAACGTGTCGATTACACTTACGGGAGCAAGTATATTATTGTCAAAAGAAAAATGTAAATTTTTCCAAATATGACAAATTGTATGTACAGTAATTGTGACTGTGGCTCACATCTTCCACTGGTTTTACGTCCAGTAACGGCATTAACGGCTTCTATGAGTCGAGGATTTGCTTCCCATCCAGTTTTCTTATAAGCTGGTAAACAGGGTCGTTTACAGTCAGATTCCCGAGACTGTACCGGTTTCATTCTTCATGAAAAATATTCCATAAACCAAGAAGTTCACGTTGCACAGATCCATAAGAATGCGTCTCAAGAGTCAATTGGATATCATCCAATGAGTCCTTACTCAGGCCATTCTTGACCGTATTTTATCTTCTCAATTATTAGAGATCATTCCTAAAGAACGACATTTAGTATTACAAGTCCACCGACCACATTTATGACAGACTTGTAACCTTTTCGCTCTTCGCTTTTTGGCATAAGAGCTTTTGCCTACACCAGGCATGTGAGACACAAATGCCTCTGGGATTTCTCCTGCCAGACAAACCTTAGCTTCGATTAACCATCGTATATCTTCAGGGATTCCTTTGTGCATCAAAACTCTCAATCGTTCACAACAAACTCGGTAGATCTTTTTGAGAATGTTCATTGGGAGAAAAGGAAAATATTTTTGCAAGGCAGAAAAAGTAGGATCCATTTTCTAGAGGGAAGTAAAAGAAAGAAATGGTGAAGGAATCAGCTATTATGGGCAACTGAGAGAACCGACTTGAGAGTCACGGAGTACCGTATCCGCCACTTAACCGGAAAAGTGGATCCTACTTAGATATTTCTTATCTTTGATATTCCATCGAGCTGACGTCGATCTAGTCCTCGATTATTGAATCCATTGCCCGCTTTTGACAAATTATCAACGACAATATTTCTTGATGTCTGTCTTATCTTTGACCATGGCTATCTTTTATCTTGGATACCGCTAAACTGACATCAATTCTGTCCTTCCAGGTGTAGCCTCGATTATTGAATCGATTGCTAGGCTTTTGACAATATTGTCTACTTTATCCTTGAATTCCTGATGGGGCTGGGTCCCGCGTATTAGCTGTGCATCCAGTGATAGATTAGTAAAAGCTGATGTCATTGAGATGTCAGCTTATACTGCTGTAACGGTGCCATGGATGTGCTTCCCATTTGATCCCTGTTGTATAAAAGCCATGTATGCATGATGTGAAATGCATGAATGCAGAGCATGTGTAACTGATAGTTCTTTTTTGTTTTGAATTTTTTTTTATGGATCTAGTTCTTCATGTCTTTGCTTTATTGGATCCTCTTTGTAATTGCCTTCTTGGACTATCATTGAATCTCTTTATGCTTCCCAGCTCTTGTCCATTGCCTCAAAGCCCAACTCTTTTTCGAAAGTCCCTTCAAAGAAGTTTTTCTAGACTTGTTTCTGAATTTTTGTGTCAACTTCCTTAATGTTGGCTCGCTTCACACTTTATATTTTTTCGGGTATTCATTCGTTGTCATGGATTTGATACCATCAAAGGCTTAACTTTCAATGTCTCTTTGCCCATTTTCTTGTGGCCATGCCGACACTTACTTATTCCCATGTTATAATCTGAATGATTGCTCCTCTTTGAACTCAGGTTCTGATCCATAAGACTTGCCCCCTTGTTTATTGAGCTTCTTTATTGGCAGTACTCTTCTTACGCTTCGTAGAGACTACTTTGCCCCCTGAATACGGTGTTTATGTGGATAAAAGGTATCATCTTGCCTTTGATTTAACAGAAGGTCGAGCATTTTTAGACCATTGTGATGGTGCTTGATCGTGAATTTCTCTTACAAGAACCACATCTTTTTAAAGAAAGTCTCAAGCTATCTCCTCACTTTTAAGTCTACACACATTAATGAATAATGGTTTAGCCTTAAAGAAAAACTTTCATCAATTTGCAAAGCTTGATCAAGTAACTTACGGTCTTTGTTTTTAATTAAAATATCCTGTCATTCTCCCCCTTTTCAACTCGAAGACATAAACTGTGCAAGGCAATTAGGTAGAAACATGATTTACAATGATAGCTTTTTAGCTGAGTGAGGATGATATCAAAAATAAATTTTAGGTCTGAGGAAAGTTAAGTTTGAATTTTTTTTTATCGTAGTCTTTTAGCTGAATGAGAATGATATCAAGAGGTAAATGTTCGGTCTGAGGAAAGTCAAGTTTGAGTGGTGTGAAGTGAGAGTCTTTTAATACTACCCGTGAGCAGATTTGATTATGGTGAAAAACTCAATAGTGATGACCTCAAACTTGCCACTTTTTCTAGAAAGTTAGACCTCATCTGTTGCCCCCCAACTATCGTAATCTTTAAGTACGCTTGGCTTGAGGGTTGTTTTTGTCTTCTAAACCGCCTTTGCAGGTTTTCAGTCTAGAATCCATAGCTCATTTTTTTTCTTTTCTTTCTTTTGCTCTAACTTGAGCCTCTTTTCTTTTTTTTTTTTTTAATTTTTTTTTGTTTTTTTTTTTTGTGTGAGCTATGGTGATGACATACTTGATAACTCTCTTGAAGTAAGATGACTCAAGTGGCCTTGCTTGCTCGTGCTTGTTCTCAGTCCTTTTTGGTTTTGAATTTTCCCTTAATGGATTCTGATAGAAGGGATAAACTTCTTTCTTTTTTGGAGTTTGTGTTGCAGAGAAGCTCTCTTGAAGTGAGATGATTCAAGTGGCTTTACTTGCTTGTGCTTGCTCTTAGTCCTTTTTGTTTTGAATTTTCCCTTGTTGTCTTTTGATGGAAGGGATGAACTTTTTTCCTTTTTGGAGTTTGTGTTGCGGAGAACCGAGAACCTTTTCTTGTGTTGAGCATTCATGAGAATTGGGAGGCCATTGAAGCCTTTTAATATGAGAGCTACCTTCTTTGGAAGCTAACCTCAGACTTCTTGCAAGGATGTTGATAATACTGTGAATTCTTTTTCGAGAGTTGAGGTGCAACATTTGAAATCATTCTCACTAGATTTGGCAGCACCTTGAAGATCACTACTATCAAATCTTTCTTAACTTTCATTTTCACCCACGAGTAGTATCGTTTACAAAGTAAAGTGTGATAGCAATATTGGATAATGTAATGGTAAAGAGTGAGAGATAGGGGTAAAAATGGAATTTTTTTGGTAAAAAGTGGTAGAATGCACATATTAAATCTTTTTGTTGTACCAGAAAAAGAATAGCATGTGTCCATTTAACAAAGACTACACCCTAGATTCTGGACTAAATCTAGGAGATTTTTACTATTAAATTACTTTTGCAAGCTTTCAAAGATACAAGTTTATTCAAAGGATTCCCTGTCATTCAAAAGTGTGTGCGGACTGTTAGATCGGATCTGACTTGGAGCCCTTCCAAAATCAATGTAATTCCATCTCAAAATCTTTACTTTCAATTACCAATCACATCGGGCCTAGCAACTTGGACTCGGCCAACTGTTGGACCTTGAGTTTCAGTGCCACACAATTTTCAGTTAAATGCGCGATTGAACTTTTTTTGGTAATCACATTTGGCATTTGGGTCACACCAACTTGGAAGAGAAGGTCACTTGGCCTTTGCTACCGTTGATATGGATGATAGCAGAATGTTTTCTTCAGCAAAGACTGTGATTAACTTTCCTTCAATAATGAATTTCATTTTTTGGTGTAATGAAGAGGGAATTGCTCCGGCCATATGAATCCATGGTCTTCCCAACAGACAAGTATAAGAAGGATTAATGTCCATAACTTGGAATGTGATATGGAAGACACAAGGGCTGATCCCTATTGGCAGCTCTAGTTCTCCAACAACATCTCTATTCGTCCCGTCAAATGCTCGAACGGTGATATGACTGTTGTTGAGGTATGATGGGTTTATACCAAACTTGTGTAAGGTTTCAAGTGGCATTACGTTTAGAGTTGACCCATTATCGATAAGAACTCTAGCCATAATTCGATCTTTGTATTTAACCGAAATATGTAGAGCCTTAAAGTGACCCTTTCCTTCTGCTGGTATCTCATCATCAGTGAATGTGATGAGATTCTGTGCCGTGATGTTGTTGACGAGATGGTCAAAATTATTCACTGAAATATCTTGCTCAACATAGGCCTTATTTAAGACTTTGAGAAGGGCTTCTCGATGAACATCAGAGCTTAAGAGTAGTGAAAGTATGGAAATCTTTGTTGGCAGGTGGTTTAACCGCTCCACGGTGCTGTACTCACTTTGCTTTATGAGTTTAAGAAACTCAGTAGCTTGTTCATCTGTTACCTCTCGAGGCATCTCTTGCTCTTTGGATGTATCTGTGTCAAGAGGCCCACTTGTTGGGTCTGTGACGTTCTTATCTTGTCGAAGCTTGTGCATTTGCTCTGGAGAGTAACATCAACCACTTCTAGTCATACTCCTAACTTCTAATGGAGTTGATGTGATGTTGGAAGTGTAATCATGGCTCCATGGAACAGCCTTGTCTGATTTGTAGGGGAATGGCCTCGGGACTTGAATTCTTAAAGACTTGGCAATAGATTTTGAAATTGGTATGACTAATGGTTTTGGCATAGCATTGACTTTCCGTTCTTTAATGATCACATTCACATCATCATTTTTGTAGATTTTCACGGAATTCTAAGCATTCCTGGATAGAATGACTTTTACTGTCATGAAAGTCACACCACTCCTCATCCTCGACTTCTTCATGTCCAAAAGAAAACTTTCCCATGATGATCCCTTCTTTCACAAGGCATGAATATACATGCTTAATAGGGGTTATGATATCATTGACTGACTTCTTCATCAGCCGGTGTTCTTCTATCATATTGACTGATTTAGCTTGATGAGGCGGCAATGGATTATGAGTGACGTTTGATTCGTCGAAAAAGTCCAACCACTTTGACTCGATTAATTGTTGGACTATACGTTTCAATGCTATGCAATTTTCCAGGCCATGGCCCACGACACCATCATGATATGGGCAAGTTATGTTGGGGTCATACCACCTTGGATACGGGGGTTCAAATGGCTTTGTAGGAATTGGACGAATAAGTTGACTTTCAATGAGTTTTGGATACAACTCAGTGTAAGTCATAGGAATTGGCGAAAAGACTTCTCTTGGTCTTTGTGTGGGTACTGGAGGGATCGGAACAGGTGGCCGTAACTGACTAGGCCTGTTGAAAGGATAATTGTTGGGCCTAATAGGAGGATAATCATTGGGCCTATTGGTAGAATAGGATAGGCGATGCTCGGTAGCCACAGTACCGATGAGGGGAATCCCTCTTCCGTGTCCTATTTGTTGTACTTCCTCATCCTTTCTTCAGGATGGTCCTCCTCTTTTGATAAGGTCATTAAAGGACTCAGCAATCTTTCCAGTCCTAATCCCATGCTCGATCCTTTCTCCAGACATTACAACGTCAGAGAAATTAGTTGCCAAATTGCCGATGAGCTTGTCATAATATGGGTACTTTAGTGTCTGAACAAATAAAGTAACCATTTCTTTTTCCGTCATGGGTGGCTGAACTTGTGCAGCTAAGTCCCTCCACCTTTGAGCATATTCCTTGAAAGTTTCTTGCTTCTTCTTCTCCATGTTTTGGAGAGTTTGGGGATCTGGGGCCAAGTCCATAACATATTTGTAATTGCTGATGAAGGCCTGAGCAAGGTCATTCCAAGTTTTGATGTTTCTTGGACCTTGACTTAGATACCACTGTAGTGCTGATTTTGTGAGGCTTTCTTGAAAAAGTGGGATCCACACCTTTTCATCTTTTGTGAGTGGTTGTAATCATCTTAGAAACAACGTAATGTGAGTGATAGGATCACTTGTTCCATCGTATTTCATAAAGTCTGGCACCTTAAAGTCTGAGGGGATTATGACATCTGGCACTAAGCAGAGGTCATCCACTGAGAGAGATCCAAATATAGTGCCTCCTTCAATGGCCCGAAGTCTCTTCTCTATTGTTTCGAACTTTTGAGATTCTCCTTCTTCCTTTGGTAATGTCTTCTTCTCTTCATATACAGTGTCTTGTTTCAGGTGAATGCTAGCGGACGGTCCTGATTCCTGAAACAGATTTTCTTGAACTGAGACTCGTTGCGGGGTGAATCCCGAAGGATAAGTGGGATCTTGTGCTTCTTTGATGGGAACTTGAGTTGCTTTCCCCTTGATTAGCTCCATCAATTGTCTCATTTGTTTTGCCATACTTTCTATCTTGGACTCCATCTCTATGAGACGTCCTTCGGTTTGTTCTGCCATTAATCTTGTTTGGAGCCGAGTTGAATATCGGTGTTGAGGTCCAATTTTACCCTTTTTAAAGTAAGATTTATTTTATTAGACTCTACATGTATGTGATTTATGCAATGGATGTATGCATGCAATGAGTGAGTTTGATTATCCACTATCGTGGAACTTCAAGACTTTTAGTTGTCATTATAAAGACCAAAAAGTTAGCATAGTTTGATGTGTGGTTTTGATGCATGAAGAATAATTGCATAAAATCGAAGTACAAGAAAATAAAAATAGGGTTATTAATAAGTTAAATAGCAATCAACAACTCATGAACTATTATGGAAAAATGAGTTAAAACCATAAATATAAGATGCGAAGAAAATAAAAGTGTAAAACAACAACATAGCATAACAAGGACATGCTTATGGCGTTGGTAAATGGGAGGAATACTATGGTCAGTCCTATGGTTAAGTGGGGAGTTCTATATGCATAGGGTGGTTTATCAAAAAGGCAAGGCATAGTTCCCGAATCCCATCACTAAATTATAGTGACGGCCCAATTCCTTACCCTCTAGGGTTTATGTAAGGAAAGGATTAATTCGAGTCGTAGCTTTTCATGGGCCCATGCAGAGACTAACCGTCTCAGGAGGCAATACACTACTTTGCTACTTTGAAACCAGTGAAGGCTTGGAGACCATGGCCTCACAAGGACAACAACACCAATTCCGCTTAGAAAGAACGTGTTCGATTTGAGGAAGTTCGGGTATAGAGCTTCATGTCGTGAATGCATTATGCATGTTTACCTAAGTAAATATAACATATAAATCCACATAATAATAAGCAAAGTAAATCAAAACAAATCAACTTCTAGGCTCGACTCACTATCATCGACTCCCCAGTGGAGTCGCCAAGCTGTGGCAACGTGCGGGTTTTCGGGAGTCACCACCAATCGGTTTTTGCTCAGGTCGATTGGACACCTTAAAAATGGTCTGCGAGAGTTCAGGGGTTCGGGAGTACGGTTACGTTAAAACAACTTTGTTATAACGCCAAAAAATTGGTACCTTAGTTCATTTCAATTTTTTTTTGCTTTGCTTTAAAAAAAATTCAGTTAATTTTCAACACAGAAATTTTAACTGAATTAGTCGGATGTGAATTTTTAAGTTAATACGGGTTTAAAAATCTTTAGTAATTAATTTGTATAAAATTTTATATTTCTGAATCATGGACTCTGCCGAATCACCCGGACACGGAATTTGATGAAATTTTAAATAATTTAATCCATATCGTAAACTTTATGGATTTTTATCTTTTGTATCTATTTAAATTATTTAATTAAAAGTTTGTATTTTCTCCAAGCCATAAATCCTATCGGATCACCCGGACATGGATTGTAATTTAAAATTTATTGTTAATTATTTAGATTTTTAATTTTTATTTTTTTATGAAATTTTTGATTTTTTAATGGTCTTAATGTTAATTAAATTTAAAATTTTATTTTTCTTTCTTATTTCTTTTTATATTTTTTATTCTTTTCTTTCTTTCTTTTTATTCTTTTTTTTTTGTTTTATTCTTTTGTTTGTTCTTTTTCTTTTCTTTTACATTTCTTTTATTTTCTTTTTCTTTTTTTTCTTTCTTTTTTTTTCTTATTCTTTTTATTTACTTTTCTTTTTATTTTCTTGTTTAATGAAAAATCTTTATTATTTATTTTTTAAGTAATTACTCAATTTTTAAAGGAACCAAAAATAATTTTTTAGATTACCTAATATCAAGATTCTTTATTTAATAAAGAAATCAAAGATTTGACAATCATATATTTATTTTATGTTTATTTTTTATTTGATAAAAGATGAGCCAAAAAAAATAATAATTATTTAATCAATATTTTATTTATTTAATAAAGAAACCAAGGATTTATATGTATATTTTAAAAATAAAAGAAAAGTCTTGATATTTATATATTTTATTTATTTTTGATAAAAGATTTTTTTTAAATTAATTATCTAATTTATAAGTCTAAAAAATACATTTAATTAATAAGTCTAAAATATTTAAAGAGAACTTAATTCTATTCTATTTATTTTTATCATCTTTATTTGAAATCATTTGGCTAAATTTTTTTTTATTTGTTTAATAAAGGAATCAAAAAGTTATATTTTTTTATTTTAAAAGAAATAAGTAAAATATCACTGAATAAAGAAATAAGTAAAATATTAGCCCATAGTTTTTTTATTCTTTTATTCTTTTTATTAATAAAGGAACCAAAAAGTTTTATTTTATTATTTTAAAGGAAATAAGTAAAATATTACAGGATAAAGAAATAAGTAAAATATTACCCCAAAGTTTTTTATTCATTTATTCTTTTTACTGGATAAAAGGAAAATTTAATGTAACTATCAGAAAAATTAATTTTTATTTATATACTTTATTTAAAAAATATTTTTTCATTTTCCAAACCATGGATCCTAGCGGATCATTTGGACATGGAATTTAATTTAAGTTTATTTATTTAATTAATTTTAATCATAATTTTTTTATTATTTTTAATATTTTATTATTATTTTTATATTTTTCTTAAATTTTTAATTATCATTAGTTTAAAGATATATTTAAAAAGAATTGATTTTTATTTTAATTATGTTTGTTTAATAATTTAAGAAAAAGGGAATAAAAGGTTAACTTTTCAAAGAAATAAAAATATGTGTTTCAAAATAATGGAGGATGGGAACTTTTGTTAAAAATTGATTTTTTTGTTAGCCCTAAAAATAAATGGAATAAAGTTAATTGTTCACATAAAAAATTTTCTTCTTTTAATTTGTTCTTATTTACTTATTATAGTTAAAAGTGAAATAAATTTAACCACCTATAAAAAGACAATTACATAAAGTAAATAAAGAACAATTAATAATAATAAAGTGGGGCTTTTTGGCCATCCACTTAAAAAAATTACATAAATTAAATAACATATGCAAATAAATAAATAGAAAGCACATAAAGTAAATAAAGGAATATTAAAAGATAATAAATAAATAAATAAAGTGGAGCTTTTTTGCCATCCACTTTAAAAATAAATAAATAGGAGGTATAACCTTCCATGAATAATAATAATAATAATAATAATAATAATAATAATAATAATAATAATAGTTAGTTGTTAGTAATTAGTTGTTAATAATAATAATAATAATAATAATAAAGTTAGTAAAGTCAATTGTTAACATTAATAACAACAATAATAAAAGTTAGTAAAGTTAGTAAAGTTAGTTGTTAATAATAATAATAATAAAGTTAGTAAAGTTAGTAAAGTTAATTGTTAACATTAATAACAACAATAATAAAAGTTAGTAAAGTTAGTAAAGTTAGTTGTTAATAATAATAATAATAATAATAAATTAGTAAAGTTAGTAAAGTTAGTGATTAGTTGTGCAAAAAAATTAAAAGATTAGTGACTTATAACAATAATAATAACAATAATAATAATAAAAGTTAGTGATTATTGTTACTTCTGCAGAAATAAAGAAAAGGTTAGTGACCAAAAGGAACAAATATGAAAAGATAGAGGATGAAATCAAGGTTTTACCTTTTGAAAACAAATTTTGAATCTGAAGAAAACGGGAAAAACAGAGCGCGACGCAGGGGGGGGGGGGGCGACGGCAAAAGGGGAAACGTGACGGCGCGATGGAGTGGGCACGACGACGGCGCGACGGGAGGTGGCCGGCGTGTGGCGTGGAGGTGGCCGGCAACGGCGCGGGAGATGGCTGGCGGAGCGTCGGAGGAAGGGGAACGCGTCGGAGGAGAAGAGAAAAGAAATAGGGGCGGCGACGGGGCGGAGGTGACAGCGGCGGCGTGTGGAAAAACGGCAGTGGCTGTGGCGGTGGGGAAGAACGGCGGAGGGACGCGACGGCGAGGAAGAAACGGACGGCGAAACGAAGAGAGAGAGAGCAAACGGAAATATTGGGAACAGGGGTTAAAACGTGAAAAAAGAAAAGTTTTGGTCTTATGGGATGAGGGAGGAGAGGCCAGGGACTAAGGCTATAATTTTTTCTTTTTTTAAAACGGAGCTCTAAGCTTGATTTCTTTTTTTCTCTATGTTAAGCCACAGATTTGGACCCCTATTTATAGGGGAAGGAGGCCTGAACTGTTTACAATTAAAAAATAATTAAAATCAAACTTATCTATTAATTTGGTAAAATGACAGTTTCAGTCCTTTACGTCTCTTTGATTTTGGGGGAGTTCCTGAAGCTTCTGATTTTGACAATTTTGTCTTTTTCTGTCAATTTGGGCTAGAATTGGCGTGAAAAATTACCAAATGCTTCTGAAACTTTCAGCTTTTGTCAAATTTTTCCAAAACTTCTCAATGTTGTCATTTTTACCCCAAACTTTTCAATTTTGTCATTTTTTATGGATTTTTCTTTTGTATTTCATACGTACATTTATACACACATATATCATTTTAATTAAACCCTTATAAAACAAAAATGTATTTTAAACTAATTAACTTAATTAAAATTTTTCGTTAATAATAATTAATTGATTAATAATTAATTAATAATAATAATAATTTTTTAATTAATTTTTTTTTGAACTTTAATTTTTGGATATACACACATAGATATTAACTTAACAAAATGCCCCTTCCCCAAAACTATTTAATTTAATTTTCTCTTTGTATAATAAATTTTTTAATTAATTATTATTTATTTAATTAATTAATTTTTATTTATTTTATTATTTTTTTTAAAAAAAGGGGTCGGACAAAATTGGGTGTCAACAAGGGAGATGATGAATAGTTATATCTCCTCCATTTATAACCAACTTAGCCCAACTCTCTTCCACTTGTCACCTTGGCCCTCAAACTAAACTTTGAATCACTTAGGCCACTTAAACACTCCCCACACCATCATTCCTTGGTCCCAAAGAAAGGTTTTTCTTACCCAAACACTTTGCCCTTAAGCCACTTAAGACATTATAAAGCATAATAGCTCAATTTCTTACTTAGTGCATTTTTTCACCCTTAACTTTCGCTTTTGGTTAAAATGGCTATAACCATTTATGGTCTTAAATCAACCAGCTCAAAACACTTGCATGAACCTAATTTTACCAAAATTATGGTCATGCCACTAACTTGGGCCAAAATTACCATTTTGCCCTTTTTGCCCCTTAGGTGCCAGTTACTATTTGGAACTCAATTTAACCTTACTTAACTTTGCTTTCCCTGCTTAATGAAACTTATTTGAGGGTAAAATAACTTGGAATTTACTTACCTCAACATTTAATGTAGAGGAAATACTAGGAGAGCCTTTACAGAACAACTTCGAGAGACCAACCAAAAATCCATACTCACAAACTTACAATCCTGGTTAGAGGAATCATCCAAATTTCAGTTGGAGAAATGATAATCATGCTCAACCTTCACAACCACTTTTGCACACCCAACAAAATTTTCAACAATCTCAAGAGTATGCACCATTTGTTCCTCCTTTTAGGAAAAATTTTGAAGATACATTGCATTCATTTATTGAGAAGCAAGAGTCAATCAATGCTCAAACAAGTCAAACCATAGTTGATTTGAAAGAAACTCTTGCAAAATTTGCATATGCACTCAACACTTAGGAGAAAGGAAAATTTCTTTCTCAACCACAACCAAATTGCAAAGGTCAAACTATAGATCAAGTGAAAGTCAATCATTACACTCCGCGGTGGTAAGGTTGTTGAAAAATCCATTCCTGATCCTTGTGAAGGAGACGATGAGTCAACTTCTAAGAGTAAAGAATGGGTTGAACCTATACCAAACGAAGAACAAATTGAATCTCTACCTACACCTCAATTTCCTCAGGTATTAACTGTTCCTAAGAAGGTGAATCGAAATCCTGAAATTTTGGATATTTTCAAGCAGGTAAAGATTAATATCCCCTTGTTGGATGCAATTAAACAGGTACCTTCTTATGCCAAAATTTTGAAGAATTTATGCACTGTTAAAAGAAAACTGAATGTGGAAAAGAAAGACTTCTTGGCCGAGCAGGTAAGTTCTATTATTCAAAATAATACTGCTTTGAAATACAAGGATCCTGGTTGTCCAACAATTTTATATTTTATTGGAGAACATAAAATTGAGCAAGCATTACTTGATCTTGGGGCTAGTGTAAACTTACTTCTATATTCAGTTTACCAAAAACTAAATTTAGGTGAGTTAAAACCAACCGAAGTAACTCTTTTACTTGCTGACAGATCAGTGAAAGTACCAAGAGGAGTTGTTGAGGATGTGTTAGTCCAAGTTGATAAATTTATTTATCCTGTAGATTTTATTATTTTGGACACACCACTAGTGGAAATCAAGAATTCAATACCTGTTATCTTGGGACGTCCATTTTTAGCAACTTCTAATGCCTTAATTAATTGCAGGAATGGATTGATGAAGCTGACATTTGGGAATATGACATTAGAGTTAAATGTTTTTAACTTACTTAAGCAACCTCTAGAAAAGGAAGATGAAAGTGAGGAAGTTTGCATCATTGACACTTTTGTGAAAAACCACATTGAAGTGGTAAAAAGAAACACATGTTGGAAACCAAAAATTGAAGAGCAAAATAGAATCCCCACAATAAAGTTGAAGTTCTTACCCAAAGAATTAAAGTACCTAATGTCAAGGAAAAATGCTAAATCATGGATGATACGCTGGATCAAATTACTCCAAGAATTCAACATTGTGATCAAGGATAAGAATGACTCCAAAAATGTTGCCGCTGACTAATTGTCAAGACTGACAATGAATTCAACAATTGAGACTGCACCCATAAATTATTGTTTTCCTGACAAATTTCTATTTTCTATCACTACAGTACATTGACTTGCTAATATTGTCAATTTTTTTTGTGACAGGACAGATACCAGCTCAATGGAGTATTCAAGATAAGAAGAAATTTCTACATGAGGTGAAAAATTTTTATTGGATGACTTTTATCTTTTCAAATACTGTTCTGACCAGATATTTATAAGATGCATACCTGAGAATAAGGTAAAAATTGTTATTGAATTTTCTCATTTTGAAACGTGCGTGATGCGAACCCCGATGGTATAAATGTAACGACCCAAGTCCAGAACCGGTCAATGGAACACCTGCCCACACCACATGGGCTATCCTTTGGAAAAGGATAAGCGCTAGGTGCTTATGTTCTGGAATTGAAGCCTATATATCCACATAAGGCTTCCCACAATTCACCCATGTGGGATATGGGGGTGTTACAAACTCCCCCCCTTATGTACCCAACGTCCCTGTTGGGGTCAATCGGATTACTTGGTTCCCTGAACCAAGTAACCTCTCTAATCGGACTACTTAGCCCCTGGCCAAGTAGCCTCTCGAATCCAGGATCAGTCCCAGTAGACGATGCATGTGCATACCCACTATGTCACACCATCGTGGTCCCGGGTCAGCTCTGATATCATCTGTAACGACCCAAGTCCAGAACCGGTCAACGGAACACCTGCCCACACCACATGGGCTATCCTTTGGAAAAGGATAAGCGCTAGGTGCTTATGTTCTGGAATTGAAGCCTATATATCCACATAAGGCTTCCCACAATTCACCCATGTGGGATATGGGGGTGTTACAATAAAGACCCTGAAATGCGCCCAAGATGTTTTTCAAGCTCCACAAGACATCAAAGAGACTGGGTTTAAAACCCCCACCCCTAATCAATGTGTGATTAGAAACGAGAAGTATAGAACTCCAAGAACACAAGCACACTTGTGCACCAAGGCAGTCCGCCAAGAACCAAAGAGAAAACCTCTCTAAAGAGCAATATTATTTCGGCATTAATCTGTGTGTTTACATCCAAAATATGTGCCTTTATATAGGCCTAAACTAGGGTTAAAAGCTGGGCAAAATTCGTAGCCTAAATCCCTTAGGAATCCTAGATACAAAGACATAGGAAATCCTAGTCAAATTAGGACTCTAATTCCTAGTTTGAACAAGTTTATTGAATGCAGCGTATGCCACTTGTCCAAAATGATTTAAAACTATTCCATAGCCTAAATAACTTCCTAAATAATGTATCTAAATAGGATTTGAATAAAAATAAAATATAAATACAAGATTAAACCCGAAAACTCCCAAATAGCCTTTTTGGGTGCATTTTGGGCACTTTAAGGTTCTCTCTTGTATCTTCAGCTCCAAGCTTGAATCTTTGAGTTCCAATGGCATGAATCTTCATCTTAGATGTGGTAATGAAGGTTCTTAGATGTGGTAATGAAGGTCTGGAAAGTTAGAGCTCAAAAATCCAGCTTGTGGATACAAAATGCAATAAGAACACTTAAGGTGGCTCAAATGGTGCACTTTGAGTGTTGCCCTTGATGTCCTTGTTTTGAGACTTGTCTAAGCACTCCAGAATTGAGTACCAAGCATGTCCATCACCTTGATATAATGTCTTAAAAGTTCCAGCAACTCCTTGTGAGGTTTCATGGCCATCCTCCTTGAAGAAGCTTGAAACAAAGGCTTGTAGTGCACTTGAGAGCTCCTTAGCTTTCTTCCTTGTCATAGGTCCACTAGAAACCTTCAATGGGTCCTTGCCTTCTCCATGTGTGCTTTCCTTGATCATATCAACTCCCCCCTCCTTAGAAGGATTCATCCACAAATCTGCATGTTCAAACAAAGACAAATCAGAAACATTAAAAGTAGCACTCACATTGTACTCACCAGGCAAGTCTAGCATGTATGCATTGTCATTGATCTTCCTAATGACTTGGAATGGACCATATCCTCTTGGATGAAGCTTAGTCCTTCTTGCAGCTGGAAATCTTTCTTTCCTCATGTATAACCAAACCCAATCTCCAGGCTCAAACACAACTTTCCTTCGGCCTTGATTGGCTTTCTTAGCAACTTGTTGATTTTTGTGTTCAATTTGTTGCTTAACCCTCTCATGCAACCTCTTGATGCTCTCGGCCTTCTTACTACCATCCAAACTAGATACCTCATGAGTAGGTAATGGTAAAGATCCAATGGAGTTAAAGGATTAAAACCATAAACAATCTCAAAAGGTGACAAACTAGTAGTAGAATGCATGGATCTATTATAAGCAAATTCTACATGAGGCAAACAATCTTCCCAAGCTTTCAAATTTTTACCAATGATAGCCCTAAGCAAGGAATCTAAAGTCCTATTAGTTACCTCAGTTTGCCCATCAGTTTGTGGGTGACAAGATGTAGAAAACAAAAGCTTAGTTCCTAGCTTACCCCACAAAGTACTCCAAAAGTGGCTTAGAAACTTAGTATCCCTATCCGAAACTATTGTTCTAGGAACACCATGAAGTCTAACAATCTCCTTGAAAAACAATTCAGCCACATGAATAGCATCATCAGTCTTATTGCATGGAATAAAATGAGCCATCTTAGAAAACCTATCAACTACGACAAAGATTGAGTCACGGTTTCCCTTAGTCCTAGGCAATCCAACAATGAAGTCCATAGAAATATCTACCCATGGATGACTAGGTGTAGGAAGTGGTGTGTATAACCCATGTGAAGTGTGAGTGTATTTTCCCTTCCTACATGCAATGCATTGCTCACATACCTTCTTCACATCCTTTACCATATTCGGCCAATGGTAATGTTCCTTCAAAGTATGCAAAGTCTTGGCTTGTCTAAAGTGACCCATAAGTCCTCCACAATGAGCTTCCTTTGTGGGCAATTCCCTCAAAGATGTCTTTGGTATGCACAACCTATTTTCTTTGAAAAGAAAGCCATTAACTTGGTAGAACTTCTCAAAAGCAAACTTAGAACACTTAGAATAAATCTCACCGAAATCATCATCACTAGCATACAAATCCTTCAAGTGTTCAAAACCCAAAACTTTTGCATCTAAAGCCGAAAGTAAAGCATACCTTCTTGAAAGTGCATCCACCACTATATTATCCTTACCTTGCTTGTATTTGATAACATATAGGAATGACTCAATGAATTCTACCCATTTAGCATGCCTTCTATTCAACTTACCTTGCCCACTAAGAAACTTAAGGGCTTGGTGATCAGTGTGAATCACAAACTCTCTTGGCCACAAATAATGTTGCCAAGTCTCCAAAGCTCTTACCAAAGCATAGAGCTCCTTGTCATATGTGGGATAGTTCAAGCTAGCTCCATTCAACTTCTCACTAAAGTATGCAATGGGGCGGCCTCCTGGCATCAACACAGCTCCAATGCCTATACTTGAAGCATCACACTCAACTTCAAAAGTATTAGCAAAGTTAGGCAAAGCTAAAAGTGGTGCATTGCATAACTTTTCTTTTAACAACCTGAAAGCATCTTCTTGAGCTTTTCCCCACTTAAATCCCACATTCTTCTTTATAACTTCAGTTAGAGGTGCAGCAATGGTAGAAAAATTTCTTACAAACCTCCTATAAAAGCTAGCTAACCCATGGAATGATCTCACCTCCGTAATGGATGTTGGAATCGGCCATTCTTGTATGGCTTTCACCTTCTCTTGATCTACCTCAATTCCATGTGAACTCACAACAAATCCAAGGAAAACAACTTTGTCAACACAAAAAGAGCACTTCTTCAAGTTAGCATACAACTTTTGTCCTCCTAAGGTGCTTAGTACTTGTGTGAGGTGTCCAACATGCTCTTCTAAGTTCTTGCTATATACTAGGATATCATCAAAGTACACAACAACAAACTTTCCAATGAAGTCACACAAGACATGATTCATAAGTCTCATGAAAGTACTAGGAGCATTAGTTAGTCCAAAAGGCATAACTAACCATTCATAAAGTCCAAACTTTGTTTTGAAAGTAGTTTTCCATTCATCCCCTTCCCTTATCCTAACTTGATGGTACCCACTTTTTAAATCAATCTTTGAAAACAACGTAGAACCATGCAACTCATCAAGCATATCATCAAGCCTAGGGATAGGATGTCTATACTTTACAGTGATCTTGTTGATAGGCCTACAATCCATGCACATGCGCCATGATCCATCTTCCTTTGGCACCAAAAGTACAGGCACAGCACAAGGACTCAAACTCTCCCTCACAAGGCCTTTGTCTAACAATTCCTTTACTTGCTTCTCAGTCTCCTTAGTCTCCTCGGGATTGGTTCTATAGGCTGGCCTATTTGGAATTGGTGCTCCTGGGACTAGGTCTATTTGATGCTCAATGCCTCTAATTGGGGCCAAACCTCTCGGATCTTCAGGGAAAACATCTTCAAAGCCCTGCAACAAAGACACACTAGGAAGATGTGTTAGATCAGTGACAATAAGTAAATATTCTTTGTAAATTAAAAGAAGCACTGGTCTTTGTGCTTGAATGGCTTTCCTCACATCACTCATTTTAGCAATATAGCACTCTTTTTTGCCACTCAACTTCCTCTCATTCTTTTCTCTCGGGAACTCTCCACTCTTCTTCCCCTCATGGTCACTCATCTCACTTGATCTCTCATTTTGTCTCTCGGCTTTCCCCTCTTCACTCTTGCCCTCAACTTTCCCCTCATTTATTTTTCTCTCAACCTTACTTTGAAGTTTCCTTTGATCCTCCAAAACTTGTTGTGGTAAAAGTGGACTAAGTGTAACCGGCCTTCCTTCATGGACAAATGAGTGCAAGTTTTTCTCTCCATCATGTGTGACCTTCTTATCAAATTGTCACGGCCTTCCAAGCAAAATATGGCAAGCATGCATAGGAACAACATCACAAAGAGTTTCATCATGGTAAGTACCAATTTTGAATTTAACCGAAACTTGCTTTACCACTTTTACCTCCCCGGCATCATTCAACCATTGAAGCTTATATAGTTGTGGGTGTTTTTGTGTTGGAAGCTTCAATTTCTCCACCATGGTTGAACTTGCTACATTGGTGCAACTCCCTTCATCAACAATGATGCTGCACACTTGATCTTTAATTCGACATCTAGTGTGAAAGATGCACTCCCTTTGATTGGCCTCCTCCTTGGCTTGCATACTTAGAGCTCTCCTAGCAACAAAAGCAAAGTCACCCTCCTCGGGCTCAAGTGTGTCTTGCTCATCCTCCTCCAATGGTGGGGTCTCCTCCATGGCATCCTCCTCCTCGGATGTGATATCACCATCATCTTTGAGAATCATCACCTTTTTGTTAGGACAATCTCCCATGTAGTGCCCCTTGCCTCTACACTTGAAGCACTCAATCTCCCTTGACTTTGGCACATCTTTGAGTGGCACCTTGGATTTGTCTTGTGGAGGCCGAGACATGCTTCCCTTGGTAGCCTCCATTCTTGGCTTTGGTGCCTCCTTGCTCCATGTTCCCCTCCATGTGGAACTCCCCCCTTGAGCCATCTTGGATGCCTTAGACCTCTTGATGATTCTTTCGGCCTTGGTGGCATGGTGAAGCAAATCCTCCATGTTGACATATGGCACCATCTCCACTTTGTTGGCAATCTCATGGTTAAGGCCATTGATGAATCTAGCAATGGTAGCCTCCTCTTCCTCAATGATATTGGCTCGGGTTAGTGTCATCTCCAAGTCCTTGTGATAGTCCTCCACACTCCTTTGGTCTTGCACAAGCCTTTGAAGTTTGAGGTGTTGATCTCTATAGTAGTAACTTGGGACAAATCTCCTTCTCATCATGGCTTTAAGAGCTCTCCATGTATTGATGGGTTCCTCCTCATTCCTCCTCCTAGAAGTGACAACCTGGTTCCACCATACAAGAGCATAATCAGTGAATTCAATAGTAGCCAATTTAACTTTCTTTTCCTCAGAATAGTGATGGCACTCAAACACCATCTCAATCTTTTGCTCCCACTCCCAATATGCATCCGGATCACTCCTCCCTTGAAAAGGTGGAATGGACAATTTGATGGAGCTTAGATTGTTGTCCTCCCTTGGCTCCCCCCTCCTTGGAAGCCCATGGTCATGCCAATGTCCTTCTTCCTCCTCGGGTTCTTCTCTCCTTGGACCTCTCCTTGGTTGCAAGATGGGATTTGGTCTCCTTAGGAACCTTAAGTCAATGTCCTCAATCCTCCCCACAAGTCTATTGAGAGTTTCTTGAAGCTCTCTCATGGTTGGCTCATCATTGTTCCTCACTTCCATTCTCCTATCCTCCTGGCCCTCCATACTCCTGAAAATAACAAAGATCCTCACAAACACTCGCCTCACATGTTTCACTCAAAAGATGAACACTCAAGCACTCAATTTGTTAGTGAGATATTGCTATTCAAAGAGTTCTCAAAAGTTCTAAGAAGACTATCCTCAAAACACACAAGAAAACTTGAATTTTTGAAGAACTATTTTGACTCCAAAAGAGGTGGGCTAAATAAGCTTTAAAAGACTCTAGGAAGCCCTTGCAATTGATGATCACAAGAACCACAAAGAAAGCTTTTTGGCTTAAAACAATGGGATAGGTTTTGGGGCACAAAACTTCCAACACTTTGTAAAAACTTCTCCTTTTGCAAGCTTTCTTTTCTTTGTTCTTTTCTTTTCTTTTCTGCTTTTTTTTCTCTTTTTTTTTTTCTTTTTTTGCTTGCTGTTTTGATGCTAAACAAAGTTTCCCCTTGAAATTCGTTGCTGCCAAAGACAAAAAGTTAGAATTCTTTTCGGCTAAGACAAGAAACTATTGAAACTTGCACAATTTTGAAACAACTTTTTGATACCGAAACTTGCTGAACTTTGATCCTTCTTTTTTTTGGTGTTTTCTTGACTCTAGGATGCTGGAAACAATGAAAACAAAAGAGATTAATATGGCTGGACATGAAACAGAAAGATAAGAATTAGACAAGAACAAACGAATTGAAACCGAGAATACTAGGTGACACGGATTGACTTCTTTTTGTTGTTTTTGTGATTTTCAGAGTTGAACAAAGATGGAACAAAAAGGACAGACCTGAAACAAGATGAAGAAGGATTAAAACAGAGAATTAAGACATGAAATTACTGGAAAAAAAATTGAAAGGAAACTGAAGCTAAACAAGAACACAAAGATATGTCCTTCAATGGAACTTGTGGCTCTGATACCAACTGATGCGAACCCCGATGGTATAAAGACCATGAAACACGCCCAAGATATTTTTCAAGCTCCACAAGACATCAAAGAGGCTGGGTTTGAAGCCCCCACCCTTAATCAACCTGTGATTAGAAACGAGAAGTATAGAACTCCAAGAACACAAGCACACTTGTGCACCAAGGCAGTCCGCCAAGAACCAAAGAGAAAACCTCTCCAAAGAGCAATATTATTTTGGCATTAATCTGTGTGTTTACATCCAGAATATGTGCCTTTATATAGGCATAAACTAGGGTTAAAAGCTGGGCAAAATTCGTAGCCTAAATCCCTTAGGAATCCTAGATACAAAGACATAGGAAATCCTAGTCAAATTAGGACTCTAATTCCTAGTTTGAACAAGTTTATTGAATGCAGCGTATGCCACTTGTCCAAAACAATTTAAAACTATTCCATAGCCTAAATAACTTCCTAAATAATGTATCTAAATAGGATTTGAACAAAAATAAAATATAAATACAAGATTAAACCCGAAAACTCCCAAATAGCCTTTTTGGGTGCATTTTAGGCACTTTAAGGTTCTCTCTTGTATCTTCAGCTCCAAGCTTGAATCTTTGAGTTCCAATGGCATGAATCTTCATCTTAGATGTGGTAATGAAGGTCTGGAAAGTTAGAGCTCAAAAATCCAGCTTGTGGATACAAAATGCAATAAGAACACTTAAGGTGGCTCAAATGGTGCACTTTGAGTGTTGCCCTTGATGTCCTTGTTTTGAGACTTGTCTAAGCACTCCAGAATTGAGTACCAAGCATGTCCATCACCTTGATATAATGTCTTAAAAGTTCCAGCAACTCCTTGTGAGGTTTCATGGCCATCCTCCTTGAAGAAGCTTGAAACAAAGGCTTGTAGTGCACTTGCGAGCTCCTTAGCTTTCTTCCTTGTCATAGGTCCACTAGAAACCTTCAATGGGTCCTTGCCTTCTCCTTGTGTGCTTTCCTTGATCATATCAGTGCGGAGGGCATTTTTTGTCAAAGAAAACAACTGTAAAGATTTTGTAGTCTGAATTTTATTGGCCCACTTTGTTTAAAGACGCGCATGCATTCTGCAAAGCTTTTGAAAATTATAAAAAATTAGGCTCCATTTCTTCCCGGCTAAGTGGTGGATATGGTACTCCGTGGCTCTCAAGTCAGTTATCTCAGTTTCCCATAATAACTGATTTTTGCGGATACGATACTCCGTGGCTCTCAAGCCGGTTATCTTAGTTTCCTATAATAACTGATTTCTTTCTCTCATCTATCAATTTTTTCTCACCAATGGATTTTGTTCTTTCTATTTTGTGAAAATTCTTTCCTTTTCTCCCAATGAATGTTCTTAAAAGGATTTACCAAGCTAGATGTGAAAAATTAAGAGCTTTGATGCACAAGGGCTTTCCTGAAAATGTGCGGTGGCTAATTGAAGCTAAGGTCTATTTGACTGATGAAATTTCAGTTTCATTTATGCCCCGCATGCCTGCCTTAGGCAAAAGCGTTTATGCCAAAAAGCAAAGAGCAAAAAGGTTACGCGTCTATCACAAATGTGGTTGATGGAATTGTGATACTAAATGCCATTCTTTAGGGATGATGTCCAATAATCGAGAAGATAAAAGAAAATTCATTAAGAATGGCCTCTATAAGGAATCTTTGGATGATATCCGATTGACTCTTGAAACGCATTCTTGTGAATTAGTGCAACGTGAAATTCATTGTTTATGGAGGGCTTTTCATAGAGAACGAGAGTGTTACAATCTTGGGAATCTAACTTTAAACGGCCTTGTTTGTTAGTTTGTAAGAAAACTGGATAGGAAGCATATCCACGACTCATAGAAGGCGTTGAAGCCGTTACTGGACGTAAAACTAGTGGAAGATGTGAGCCACAATCACAACTACTGTACATTAATGTCATTTTATTTTTATTTTTATTTCTTCTTTTACAGGTTGCCAGTCTTTAATAAGTGATGAAGCACTATAGAAGAGAGCAATCAGACTTGTGAATCTGTTTATCTTGTCTTTTAGTTTTACTATCAGCATTTTCTTTATTTTGGTTTAAGTTATTTCAGGTTTTCATTTTCAATAACTACCATTTCAAGTAATTTCTTCTTCATTCTTCTTTTCTATATTTTGACATTATGGACAATGTCTTAATCTGGTTGGGGGGAGGGATAGTTGACACATTTTTTTTCTCTTTTCTTCTTTTAAGGTAGTTTTTCTCATGCTGATATTAAAACCTTTGAACAAAGCCCTTAGTTTAGGATAGCTAAGTAAGGAGTAATTTTACTCTTGAGACGCATCCTACTAGGCTTGCTAGGTATAACATTTTGGGCTAGCTAGGTTTCAACCCTATTTGGATGACATATCTCACAAGTAATCTATATTTTCTAAAAGAAATATTACATGAAACCTGAATATTAATTCCAAGCATTCAATCCCTTACATATTTTATTAGTTTTATTGTTATTTTTTTTATGGTAGTGTTGATTATTGATTTCATTTTTAATTTTATTTTTTTCCATGTTCAAGTACATGTTTGCATGATAGTTGCATGTAGAAACATTTAGCATGAATTTAGGTTGTTTGTTTGCATTTAGGAACCCAACTCATGAAAATATCATCATTAGATGTATGCTTTGTAAATTTGAAATGGTTGTTCATTTCTTAAAGCAGTTAAAGTATGTTGCTTGTTACCTGAGGAAAATAAACAACCGGTGAGCACTTTTGAGCCCTTAGTATTTATTAGGATGTGTGAATTTCTTTATTGAGAGTGCTTACTTTGTGTTTTGAGCTAGACCTTGCTTGGATGGGTGACATTAAGGACCTATGCAACCTCACATCTTGTATGTAAATTTAAGGAAAAAGATTGCATTTTAGGGCCAACCACTTATGAAAAGGCTATCCTTGTACATTATCCCTTAGTGAGCCCCTTTGACCTTTATAGCCTTATTCTTTGTTTGAACCCTATATGTTTAACCACTTCCACTTCATTTTGATCATTTATTGTCCTTGGAACTAGTGATGCTTATGTGATTATGGGCTTAGAGAATTAAAATGAATGTGTTGTTTTTGGTAAAATAAAGAATAAGTGTGGGGTGTACTTCAGAATATATTAGGTTACCTTGTGCTTAATTTGTCATAGTGGAAAAATTGAGGTGAGTTGAGCTTAAATCATAAAAATTGAGTGTATATCATTAGATGGTTGAGTTTTAAACAAATTTTGATCTATGGTAGAAAAAGGCAAAAGCGAGATCATAAGAAAAAGCCATCGCGAAATAAAGTAAAAAAATATATATAGATAAATAAATTAAAAAAAAAACTTTTCATTTCATAATACTTAGCCTCTTTTTCTTTTATGGAAGTCTAAAAAAAATTGGTCTCTTTCCTTTTCAAATAAAATTATATATGCCCATACTCATGTGGAATCCTTACGAAAGCAAAGATGAAAGACATCTTCTTTTATCTTTTTTTGACAGATAAACGCATAATCATGGGAGACAGTTAAAAAAAAAAAACAACAACTTCAGCTTTAATATTTGTGCAAGTCAAATGAGACCAGCTATTTTGAAACGGAGAGAGGTAAAAAAAAAATGTTAAATTCAATAAGTTTAAAACTCAACCATATTTATTTTCTAAACTCATGTGTTGATAAGGAATTGTGTTTTGGAGAGGACTTGGAGACTAGGGTAGATTTGGGTATTTAGCGTTTTAGGTGCACATATTTATTGTTCATTGTATTACTGGTTCTCTTAAACTCCATCATTAAAAAGCCTCCATCCGATTTCCGCTTTCACCAAACCCAGCCTCATTACAACCTTGTATAAAGACCATTGGACTTAAATTTACATGTAGTTCCCTTTTGGGAAACTAGTGAGGGTGAAGTTGGATCCCCTTGCAAGCTCCAGATTGAGAAACACAAAGTAAGCTGTTCATAAACTCATCTTAAAATAAGTGCAAATACTTAGGGAATGGTCCTCTACCTCTGGTAACAAGGACTTAACTTTTTCTCCGTTCATTAACTACTTGCAAGTCAAGTTTACAGGTGTTATATATTCATAGCATGATTTGTCATGAGTTGTTAGATTATGTATTTTGTTTATTTTCTTAGGTTACACTTACTAGGGACTAGCAAGAACCTAGTTGGGGGGGTGTAATGAATACTCATAAGTGTATTGCTATTAAGGGTTTAAATCATCATTATACACTTTGAGTATGATTAATTTCTATATTCTGAGCATTTTTCCACCGGATTACTATTCACACATTTTTACTATTCACTGACTTATTGTTCATACACGTATTTCACTGTTCATATGCATATTTACTATACATATGCGGTTTACTATTCATTAATATTAAAATATATATATTAAATTATTTTTTTTTATGTAGGTAAAATCATCACTTGGCGTCCCTTTACGAGAAAAATCATATCTAGAGCTGTAGGCATTGGAATTGAGTGATTCGAAATTCATCTGAAAGCCAACATATAGATCTTCAACTTTACTTTAATCCACAAGCTAGTTTGATCATTTTTATTGCCAAAATCTGATTATAGATGACTGTTGACACCCAATTTCGTCCGGGTTTTTTTTTAAAAATTTTTTTAAAAAAAAAAAAAAAACTAATTAAAAAAATTATCATTATTATTATTATTATTGCTAAAAAATTTTAATTATGTTAATTAGTTTAAAATATATTTTTATTTTGAGAAGATTTGATTTAAAATAATATATGTGTGAATATGTATGTGTTTGAAATAAAAATAAAATTTCAGGAAAAAATGACAAAAAAATTAAAAGTTTGAGGTAAAAATGACAAAATTGAGAAGTTTTGGACAAAATTGACAAATTCTGAAAGTTTCAGGAGCTTTGGGTAATTTTTCGCGTCAATTTTGGGCCTAAACGGACGTTTCTGGCCCAAATTGACAGAAAACGTTAAAATTGTCAAAATCAGAAGCTTCTGAGCTTATCCAGAGCTGGAGTAACGTAAAGGACTGAAACTGTCATTTTACCAATTTAAAAGATAAGTTTGATATTTTTTATTAATTTATCCGTCCACAGTTCAGCTAAGCTCCTTCTATAAATACCCCCCCAAATTCAGTTCTGAACACAGATAAAAATAGAAAGAAAAGCTTAGAGCTCCGTTTTTAAAATAGAAAAAATTACAGCCTTAGTCCCTAGCTCTCCTTCCTTTCCTCAGAAAATCTCAAAACTTTTCATTTTGACGATTAAGCCATCTTCTCCCCCCCTCGCGCGCCCTCTGTTTCCATTTCTCAGAATTCAGAATTTAAAATCAAGGGTACAACTCTCATTTAATCCTTCATCTTTTCAATTTCTTTCACTTTGGTCACTAACTTTGTATTTTATTCTTGCAGAATTAATTACTAACCCTTTTAATTTTTACTTGTTTGTTTATTATTTGTTTATTACTAACCCCTTTTTTTATTGTTGTTATTAACTTACTAACAACTAACTTTTAATACTATTATTGTTACTAATCTTTTAATTTTTGCATTATTACTAACTTTTATAATTGTTGTTAACAATTAATTAACTTTTATTATTGTTGTTAATTAATTAATTTAATTAACTTGGCTAACTTTTATTATTGTTGTTAATTAATTAATTTAATTAACTTGGCTAGCTTTTTATTATTGTTGTTAATTAATTAATTTAATTAATTTGGCTAACTTTTTATTTATTGTTGTTAATTAATTTAATTAATTTGGCTAACTTTTTATTTATTGTTGTTAATTAATTTAATTAATTTGGCTAACTTTTTATTATTGTTGTTAATTAATTAATTTAATTAACTTGGCTAACTTTTTACTGTTGTTAATTAATTAATTTAATTAACTTGGCTAACTTTTATTATTGTGGTTAATTAATTAATTTAATTAACTTGACTAACTTTTTATTATTGTTGTTTAACAATTAATTTAATTAACTTTGCTAACATTTATTATTATTTTTAAAGTGGATGGCCAAAAAGCCCCACTTTATTATTATTAATTTTTTTTCTTTATATAATTTTTTATTTAATTCACCTTTACCCTTTACTAATTAATAAATAAATGAAAATTAAAAGAAGATTATTTTGTAATTAATTATTAAGGCTAATAAAAATTATTTTTAAAAAAAGCCAATTATTTTTATTTTTACATACATGTTTTTAATTCTTTAAAGATAGCAAAAAGTTAAAATTAATTTTAATAGTTATTTTTATCCAGTAAAAATAATAAAAAAATAAAAATAAAACCTGTTTAAAAAAAATACATGAAAATTAAGACTTTATATTTTACTGATTTATTTAAAATATAACTTTTAAATCCACTAAAATAATAAATATTTTTCATTAAACAAGAAAACAAAAAGAAAATTAAAACAAGATAAGAAAAAGATAAGAAAGATAAGAAAAAGATAATAAAGATAAGAAAGATAAGATAAGATAAGAAAGATAAGAAGGAAAAGAAAGAAAAGAAAGAAAAATATAGAAAATAAAAATTTTTAGATTATTAATGAATCTAAAAATTCTATAACAAAAAGAATTACGAATTAGTAATTAAACTAATAATTAATTCCATAAAAATAAGAATTAAATAATTAACTATAAATTAAATCAACTTACATATCCGGATGATCCGTCAGGATCTGCGGTTTAAAAAAAAATATCACCCTTTTAATTAAATAAATTAAATAAAAAAAAGATAAAAATCCATATTTACAATATGGATTAAATTATTTAAAAGTTCACCAAATTCCGTGTCCAAATGACTCGGCAGAGTCCATGGTTCGGAATCAAAAATCTTCCGTGTCCAAATGACTCGGCAGAGTCCATGGTTCGGAAGTATAAAATTTCATACAAATTAATTAATTTAAAAATCCACATTTCGACTAATCCAGTTAAAATTTCTAATTTTGAAAATTAACTGAGAATTATTTAAAAGCAAAGCAAAACAAAATTAAAATCAACTAAGGTGCCAATTTTTGGGCGTTTTAACAAAGTTGTTTTAACGTAACCGTACTCCCGATCCCCGAACTCTCGCAGACCAATTTTAAGGTGACCAATCGACCTAAGAAAACTGATTGGTGGCGACTCCCGAAAACCCGACGTTGCCACAGCATGGCGACTCCACTGGGGACTCCACGTTAGTGAGTCGAGCCTAAAATTGATTTGTTTTGATTTACTTTGCTTATTATGTGGATTTATATGTTATATTTACTTATTCTAAACATGCATAATGCATTCACAATATGAAGCTCTATACCCGAGCTTTCTCAAATCGAACACAATTCTTTCTAAGCGGAATTGGTGTTGTTGTCCTTGTGAGGCCATGGTCTCCAAGCCTTCACCGGTTTCAAAGTAGCAAAGTAGTGTATTGCCTCCTGAGACGGTTAGTCTCTGCATGGGCCCACGAAAAGCTATGACTCGAATTAATCCATTCCTTACATTAACCCTAGAGGGTAAGGAATCGGGCCATCACTATAATTTAGTGATGGGATTCGGGAACTATCCCTTGCCTTTTTGATAAGCCACCTTATGCATATAGAACTCCCCACTTAACCATAGAACTGACCATAGAATTTCTACCATTTTACCAACGCCATAAGCACGTCCTTGTTATGCTATGTTGTTGCTCTACACTTTTATTTTCTTCGTGTCTTATATTTATGGTTTTAATTCATTTTTCCATAATACTTCATGAGTTGTTAATTGCTATTTAACTTATTAATAACCTTATCTTTCTTGTGCAATTATTCTTCATGCATTAAAACCACGCATCAAATTATACTAACTTTTTGGTTTTTATAATGACAACTAAAAGTTTTGAAGTTCCACGATAGTGGATAATCAAATTCACTCATCGCATACATCCATTATATTAATCACGTGCATACAAAGTCTGATAAAAACATAATCTCATTGCATACATCCATTACATTAATCACGTGCATATAAAGTCTGATAAAAACATAATCTCATTGCATACATCCATTACATTAATCACGTGCATATAAAGTCTGATAAAAACATAATCTCGTTGCATACATCCATTACATCAATCATGTGCATACAAAGTCTGATAAAAACATAATCTCATTTTTCCTACATGCATCCATTGCATCAATCACATACACATAGGATCTAATAAAATATATCTTACTTTTAAAAGGATAAAATTGGACCTCGACACTGATATTCAACTCGGCTCCAAATAAGATTAATGGCAGAACAAATCGAAAGACGTCTCATAAAGATAGAGTCCAAGATAGAAAGTATGGCCGAACAAATGAGACAATTGATCGAGTTAATCAAGGCGAAAGCAATTCAAGAAGCACAAGTTCAGCCACCCATGACAGAAAGAGAAATGGTCACTTTGTTTGTCCAGACACTGAAGTACCTATATTATGACGAACACCTTGGCAATTCGGCAACTAATTTTTCTAACATTGTCATGTCTGGAGAAAGAATCGAGCATGAGATTAGGACTGGGAATATTACTGAATCCTTTAATAATCCTATGAAAAGAGGAGGACCATCTAAAAGAAAAGATGACGAAGTACAACAAATAGGACGCAGAAGAAGGATTCCCCTCGTGGATACTGTGGCTATCGGACCTCGCCTATCCTATTTTGCCAATGGGCCCAATGATTATCCTTCCAATAGGCCCAACAATTATCCTTTTAACAGACCTAATCAGTCATGGCCACCTGCTCCTACTCCTCCAGTACCTGCACTAAAACCAAGAGAAGTTTTCACACCAATTTCCATAACTTATACCGAGTTATACCCAAAACTCATCGAAAGACAATTTATCCGTCCAATTCCTACAAAGCCATTCAAACCCCCATATCCAAGGTGGTATGACCCTAACATTACCTGCCCATATCATGATGGCGTTCCAGGCCATGGCTTGGAAAACTGCATGGCATTGAAGCGTATAGTTCAACAATTAATCGAGTCAAAGTGGTTGGACTTTTCCGATGAGCCAAATGTCACCCACAATCCATTGCCGCCTCATCAAGCAAAACCAAGTCCAAGTTGCTAGGCCCGATGTGATTGATAATTGAAAAGTGAAGATTTCGAGCTAGAATTACATTGACTTTGGAAGGCCTCCAAGTCAGATCTGACCTAACAGTTCGCACACATTTTTGAATGACAAGGAATCCTTTGAATAAACTTGTATCTTTGATAGCTTGCCAAAGTAATCTAATAGTAAAAATCTCCTAGATTTAGTCCAGAATCTAGGGTGTAGTCTTTGTTAAATGGGCACCTGGTATTCTTTTTCTTGGTACAACAAAAAGATGTAATGTGTGCATTCTACCACTTTTTACTAAAATTGCATTTTTACATCCACATATTCTACCACTTTCTACCAAAAATTTCATTTTTCTTACATCTATCTCTCACTCTTTGCCATTATACTATCCATTATTACCATCACACTTTACTTTGTAAACAATACTACTCGTGGGTGAAAATAAAAGTTAAGGGAGATTTGATAGTAATGATCTTCAAAGTGCTACCAAATCTAGTAAGAAGGATTCCAAATGTTGCACCTCAACCCTAAAAAAGAATTCACAGTGGTTATCAACATCCTTGCAAGGAGTCCGGGATTAACTTCCAAAGAAGTTAGCTCTCATATTAAATGACTTCAGTGGCCTCCCAATTCTCACAAATGCTCAATACAAAAAAAAAAATTCTCAGTTTTCCACAACACAAATTCCAACAAAGGAAAGAAGTTCCTCCCTTCCATCAAAAGCCATTAAAGAGAAAATCCAAACAAGAAAAAAAAATCCAAAAAAAAAAAAAGAGACTGAGAAGCAAATAAAGCCACTTGAGTCATCTTACTTCAAGAAGGCTATGATCTCGGTTCTCCATAACACAAACTCCAAAAAAAAAAAGGGAAAAAGTTCATCCCTTCCATCAAAAAGCCAACAAGGGAAAATTCAAAACCAAAAAAAGCGAGACTGAGAGCAAACACAAGCAAGTAAGGCCACTTGAATCATCTCATTTCAAGAAGGCTATGATCTCGGTTCTCTGTAACAAAAACTCCGAAAAGGAAAAAGTTCATCCCTTCCACCAAAAAGCCAACAAGGGAAAATTCAAAACCAAAAAGAACTGAGAACAAGCACGAGCAAGCAAGGCCACTTGAGTCATCTCACTTCAAGAGAGTTATCAAGTATGTTATCACCATAGCTCACACAAAAAAACAAAAAAACAAAAAAAAAAAAAAGAGGAAAAAGGGCTCAAACTAGAAAAAAAAAAAAAGAAAAAAGAAAAAAAGTGAGCTATGGATTCTAGACTGAAAACCTGCAAAGGCGGTTTAGAACACAAAAGCAACCCTCAAACCAAGCATGCATAAAGATCACAATAGTTGGGGGGCAACAGATGAGGTCTAACTTTCTGGAAAGAGTGGCAAGTTTGAGGTCATCACTATTGAGTTTTTCACCATAATCAAATTTGCTCACGAGTAGTATTAAAAGACCCTTCTTTCACACCACTCAAACTTAACTTTATTCAGACCTAATATTTACCTCTTAATATCATTCTCATTCAGCTAAAAGACTGCCACAAAAAAAAAAAACATTCAAACTTAACTTTCCTCACACCTAACATTTACCTCTCGATATCATCCTCATTCAGTTAAAAGGCTATTATTGTGAATCATGTTTCTACCTTATTGCCTTGCACAGTTTATGTCTTCAAGTTGGAAAGGGAAGAATGACAGGACATTTTAATTGAAAACAAAGACCGTAAATTACTTTGTCAAGCTTTGAAAATTGATGAAAGTTTTTCTTTAAGGCCAAACCATTATTCATTAATGTATGTAGACTTAAAAGTAAGGAGATAGCTTGAGTCTTTCTTTAATAAGATGTGGTTCTTGTAAGAGAAATTTACGATCAAGTGTCATCACAAAGGTCTAGAAATCCTCAACCTTCTGTTAAATCAAAGGCGAGATGATATCTCTTTTCACATAAACACCATAATCAAGGGGGCAAAGTAGTCTCTACTAAGCGCAAGAAAAGTACTGCCAAGAAAGAAGCTCAATAGACAAGGGGGCAAGTCTTATGGATCAGAACCTGAGTCTAAGGAAGAGCAATCATTCGGACTGTAACATGGGGGTAAACAAGTGTCCGCACGGCCAGAAGAAAATGGGCAAAGCAGACATTGAAAGTAAAGCCTTTGATGGTATCAAATCCATGACAATGGATGAGTACCCGAAAGAGATATAAATTATGAGGCGGGCCAACTTTAAAGAAATTGAGGCCAAAATTCAAGAACAAGTCAAAGAAAGGGGATTTTGAAAAGAGTTGGGCTTTTGAGGCAGTGAACAAAAGCTGGAAAGCATAAAGAGATTCAATGATAGTCCAAGAAGGCAATTATAAAGAGGATCCAGTAAAGCAAAGATATGAAGAACTAGATCAATCCAAAAAAAATAAAAAATAAAAAAATAAATATAAATAAAAAAAAAAAAAAAAACCATCAATTACACATGCTTTGCATTCATGCATTTCACATCATGCATGCATGATTTTTACACGATAGGAATCAAATGGGAAACACATCCACCGCACCGTTACAGCAGTATAAGCTGAGATCTCAATAATATCAGCTCTTACCAATCTATCACTGGATACACAGCTAATATGCAGGACCAACCCGCATCAGGAATTCAAGGATAAGGTAGACAATATGTCAAAAGCCTGGCAATTGATTCAATAATCGAGACTACACCTGGAAGGACAGGATTGACATCAGCTAGTAGTATCCAAAATAAGAGATAGCTATAGCCAAGGATAAGGCAGATATCAAAAAGGATAAAGTAGACAATATTGTCAAAAGCTTGGCAATTGATTCAATAATCGAGGCTACACCTGAAAGGACAGGATTGATGCCAGCTTAGCAGCATCCAAGATAAGAGATAGCTGTGGTCAAAGATAAGGCAGACATCAAGAAATATTGTCGTTGAAACTTTGTCAAAAGCGGACAATGGATTCAATAATCGAGGACTGGATCAACGGATAAAAAAAAAAAATATCTATCAAAATGAAGTAGGATCTACTTTTCCGGTTAAACGGCGGATACGGTACTCCGTGACTCTCAAGTCGGTTCTCTCAGTTGCCCATAATAACTGATTCCTTCACCCCTTCTTTCTTTTACTTCCTCCTAGAAAATGGATCCTACTTTTTCCGCCTTGCGAAAGTATTTCCCTTCTCTCCCAATGAACATCCTCAAAAAGATCTACCAAGTTCGCTGTGAACGATTAAGAGTTCTGATGCACAAAGGAATCCCTGAAGATGTGCGGTGGTTAATCGAAGCCAAGGTTCGTCTAGCAGGTGAAATCCCAGAGGCATTTGTGTCTCACATGCCTGGTATAGGCAAAAGCTCTTATGCCAAAAAGCGAAGAGCGAAAAGGTTACAAGTCTGCCATAAATGTGGACGGTGGACTTGTAATACTAAATGTCGTTCTTTAGGGATGATCTCTGATAATCGAGAAGATAAAATACGATTCATTAAGAATGGCTTGAGTAAAGACTCGTTGGATGATATCCAATTGACTCTTGAGACGCATTCTTGTGGATCTGTGCAACGTGAACTACTTGGTTTGTGGAGCATTTTTCATGAAGAACGAGAACGATACAGTCCCGGGAATCTGACGTTAAACGACCCTATTTGTCAGCTTGTAAGAAAACTGGATGGGAAGCAAATCCTCGACTCATAGAAGCCATTAATCCCGTTACTGGACGTAAAACCAGTGGAAGATGTGAGCCACAGTCACAATCACTGTACATACAATTTATCATATTTAAAATTTTCCATTTTTCTTTTAATAATGTATTTGCTCCCGTAAGTGTAATCGACACGTTATCCATTTCATCGCTATAAATGCATGTTCTTCCAGTCGGTTATCTAAGTTTCCTTCAATAACTAATTCCTTTCCATCATCTCTCAAATTCTTCTCTCATCAATGGATTCTACTCTTTCAGCACTGCGAAAATACTTTCCTTCCCTTCCAATAAAAGTCCTTAAAAAGATCTACCTTGCTAGATGTGAAAGAATCAGAGTTTTTACACGCAAAGGCATTCCCGATAATGTGCAGTGGATAATTGAAGCTAAGGTCCGTCTGGCGGGTGAAGTTCCAGATGCATTTATGCCCCGCATGCCCGGTTTAGGTAAAAGCCGTTATGCCAAAAGGCGAAGAGCAAAGAGACTAGGCGTGTGTTATAAATGTGGGCGATGGAATTGTAATACTAAATGTCGCTCTTTAGGATACATCTCCACAAATCGTGAAGATAAAAGAAAATTCATTAAGAATGGCCTGCGTAAGGAATCTCTGGAAGATATCCGAGAGACTCTTGAAACGCATTCTTGTGGAAAAGTGCAAGGTCAAATTGTCAAATTGTGGAGGACTTACCATAAAGAACGAGACCGTTACAGTCTTGGGAAGGTGACTGTAAACGACCCTGTCTGCCAGCTTGTAAGAAAACTGGATAGGAAGCAAGTCCTCGACTCATAGAAGGCATTGAAGCCATTACTAGATATAAATCAGTGGAAGATGAGAGCCACAGTCATGATTGCTGTACATATAAGCTGTCATTTGTCTTTTCTTTTGACAATAATGTACTTGCTTCTGTAAGTGTAATTAACGCATTATCCCTTTCATCACTATAAATATGTGTTAGTTATTTTCGTTTCCTACAATCACTAATTTCTTTCTTTGCCTCCTTCATCAATGGAGTCTTCTCTTTCCGCCCTACGAAAGTATTTTCCTTCCTTCCCAATAAATGTTCTTAAAAAGATTTATCAAGCTAGATGTGAACGATTCAGAGTATTTATGCACAAAGGCATTCCTGATAATGTGCGGTGGCTAATTGAAGCTAAGGTTCGTTCAGCTGGTGAAGTTCCCGAAGCGTTCTTTCCCCGTATGCCCGGCTTTGGTAAAAGCGCTTATGCCAAAAAAAGAAGAGCAAAGAGGCTAGGCGTTTGTCATAATTATGGATGGTGGATTTGCGGCAATAAATGTCGTGCTCCAGGAGTGATCACCAGAAATCGTAATGATAGAATAAGATTCATTAAGAATGGCTTGCGTAAGGAATCTCTAGAAGATATTCGAGAGGTTCTTGAAGCGCATTCTTGCGGAATAGTGCAATTTGAGGTTGTTGGATTATGGATAATTTTCCAAAAAGAACGAGATCGTTACAGTCTTGGGAATCTGACCCTAAACGACCCTGTTTGCCAGTTTGTGAGAAAGCTAGATGAGATGCAAATCACCGATTCATAGAAAGCATTGAAGCCATTACTGGACGCAAAGCCAGTGGAAGACGAGGATCAAAGTCACGATTACTGTACGTGCTAGCTGTCGCTTTTGAAATTTTCCTCCCCTTTTGGTAATAATGTATCCACTCCTGACGTGAACCAAAGTCACGATTACTGTACGTACTAGCTGTCGCTTTTGAAATTTTCCTCCCCTTTCAGCGATAATGTATCCACTCCTGACATGAGCCATAGTTACGATTACTGTACGTGCTAGCTGTCGCTTTTGAAATTATCCTCCCAATAATGTACCCACTCCTGACACGGACTACTGTATATAGCTGCCACTTTTGAAATTTTCCTTCACTTCCGGCAATCACGTACCTACTCCTGACATAAGCTACAATCGCGACTACTGTATATTTTAGTTGCTTTTGAAAATTTCCTCCTCTTTTAACGATAGTGTACCCATACCTGACCAGAGTCATACTCGTGACTACTATGAATAGCTGGCAATAATGTATCCATTCTTGAAAAATAAAATTATTGCCTTATCTCTTCATCTCTATAAATATATCCTCTTTTCTCACAAGGGTAAGGATAGGAATGGAGAAAACCTCAACTCGTAAATCCCGAACTATTTGTGTATTTTCTGGGGCTTTTCCTGGAAAAGATGAAGAGTATTTAAAAGCAGCCAACCATTTGGGAAGAGTATTAGCTGAGCGAAAAATACATTTAGTTTATGGAGGAGGTAGTGTCGGATTAATGGGAGGTGTAGCATCAGCAGCATCTCTAGGAGGAAGTCAAGTTCTGGGTATTATCCCTGGACCTTTGAAGTTTATTTCTGGGGGCACGATCGGAGAGGAGCTAGTGGTCAAAAATCTGCAAGAACGTGTGCTACAAATGCTTTTAAATGCTGATGCTTTCATCGCTTTACCCGGCGGTTTTGGTACATTAGGAGAAATCTTCCAAATCGCTTCCATGGCCCAACTTAATTTGCATAAGAAACCTATTGGGCTATTGAATGTTAACAATTTCTTTACAGGTCTGATAGCTTTTATGGATTATGCTATGCAGAAGAATTTCATATCAAGAGTGGCACGGCGAATCATAATATCCGCAACAACTGCTGAAGAATTGCTAGATAAAATACAAGCTTTTGTTCCTGAACCAGATCCAGCAATGATTCAGATAGACTGGACACGACAGTCTTTCCCGACCAGTTCACTCCCATAATGGTCCTCTACTCACCCTTTTGAAGTATTGTGGAAGAAAGAAGCGATCTGATCCGTTTTTCTTGTCCTTTAGTTTTATTATCAACATTTTCTTTCGCGTTTCAGTTTTTCTTCTCAGGGAATTTCTTTTTTTATAATATAGCTTCGTCCATGCTGATATTAAAACCATAGGACAATGCCTTTAGGTTGGAATGGCTGAGTAAAGAGTAATTTTTATTGCTCTTGAGACGCATCCTATTAGGTCTATTAGGCATAACATTTTAGGATAGTTAAGCTTCAACCTTATTTGGATGACATATCTCTCAAGCGAATCTATATTTACTAAAGAAAATATTAGATGAACCTTGGATATTGATTCCAAACATCCGTTCCCTTTACATAATTTGTTAGCGATATTGTCATCATCAAGATTCACTCATTTTATCGAAGTCTAAAATTTCGCACTCGCCTATTATGCAAATTCACACTTTCGAAGAAAATTATTCCAATTCTAATTGCTTTCATATAAATTTCGCTCGAGGTTCAAGGAGATTTCCTTAACCTCATTCCATCAATTTTCCTTCAAACGATAGGAGAATTCCTATCGTCGAGGTTCTAAGGAAGGGCCCTTAACCTCAAATCATCAATTTTTCTTCAAACGATAGGAGAGTTCCTATCGTCGAGGTTCTAAGGTAGGGCCCTTAACCTCAAAATAATCAATTTCCTTCAAACGATAGGAGAGTTCCTATCGTCGAGGTTCTAAGGTAGGGCCCTTAACCTCAAAATCATCAATTTTCCTTCAAACGATAGGAAAGTTCCTATTGTCGAGGTTCTAAGGTAGGACCCTTAACCTCAAAATCATCAATTTTCCTTCAAACGATAGGAGAGTTCCTATCGTCGAGGTTCTAAGGTAGGGCCCTTAACCTCAAAATCATCAATTTTCCTTCAAACGATAGGAGAGTTCCTATCGTCGAGGTTCTAAGGTAGGACCCTTAACCTCAAAATCATCAATTTTCCTTCAAACGATAAGAGAGTTCCTATCGTCGAGGTTCTAAGGTAGGACCCTTAACCTCAAAATCATCAATTTTCCTTCAAACGATAGGAGAGTTCCTGTCGTCGAGGTTCTAAGGTAGGACCCTTAACCTCAAAATCATCAATTTTCCTTCAAACGATAGGAGAGTTCCTATTGTCGAGGTTCTAAGGTAGGACCCTTAACCTCAAAATCATCAATTTTCCTTCAAACGATAGGAGAGTTCCTATCGTCGAGGTTCTAAGGTAGGACCCTTAACCTCATTCAATCAATTTTCCTTCAAACGATAGGAGAGTTCTTATCGTCGAGGTTCTAAGGTAGGGCCCTTAACCTCAAAATCATCAATTTTCCTTCAAACGATAGGAGAGTTCCTATTGTCGAGGTTCTAAGGTAGGACCCTTAACCTCAAAATCATCAATTTTCCTTCAAACGATAGGAGAGTTCCTATCGTCGAGGTTCTAAGGTAGGACCCTTAACCTCAAAATCATCAATTTTCCTTCAAACGATAGGAGAGTTCCTGTCGTCGAGGTTCTAAGGTAGGACCCTTAACCTCAAAATCATCAATTTTCCTTCAAACGATAGGAGAGTTCCTATTGTCGAGGTTCTAAGGTAGGACCCTTAACCTCAAAATCATCAATTTTCCTTCAAACGATAGGAGAGTTCCTATCGTCGAGGTTCTAAGGTAGGACCCTTAACCTCAAAATCATCAATTTTCCTTCAAACGATAGGAGAGTTCCTGTCGTCGAGGTTCTAAGGTAGGACCCTTAACCTCAAAATCATCAATTTTCCTTCAAACGATAGGAGAGTTCCTATCGTCGAGGTTCTAAGGTGGGACCCTTAACCTCAATCATCAATTTTCCTTCAAACGATAGGAGAGTTCCTATCGTCGAGGTTCTAAGGTAGGACCCTTAACCTCAAAACAATCAATTTTCCTTCAAACGATAGGAGAGTTCTTATCGTCAAGGTTCTAAGGTAGGACCCTTAACCTCAAAACAATCAATTTTCCTTCAAACGATAGGAGAGTTCCTATCGTCGAGGTTCTAAGGTAGGACCCTTAACCTCAAAATCATCAATTTTCCTTCAAACGATAGGAGAGTTCCTATCGTCGAGGTTCTAAGGTAGGGCCCTTAACCTCAAAATCATCAATTTTCCTTCAAACGATAGGAGAGTTCCTATCGTCGAGGTTCTAAGGTAGGACCCTTAACCTCATTCAATCAATTTTACTTCAAACGATAGGAGAGTTCCTATCGTCGAGGTTCTAAGGTAGGACCCTTAACCTCAAAATCATCAATTTTCCTTCAAACGATAGGAAAGTTCCTATCGTCGAGGTTCTAAGGTAGGACCCTTAACCTCATTCAAACAATTTTCCTTCAAACGATAGGAGAGTTCCTATCGTCGAGGTTCTAAGGTAGGGCCCTTAACCTCAAAATCATCAATTTTCCTTCAAACGATAGGAGAGTTCCTATTGTCGAGGTTCTAAGGTAGGACCCTTAACCTCAAAATCATCAATTTTCCTTCAAACGATAGGAGAGTTCCTATCGTCGAGGTTCTAAGGTAGGACCCTTAACCTCATTCAAACAATTTTCCTTCAAACGATAGGAGAGTTCCTATCGTCGAGGTTCTAAGGTAGGACCCTTAACCTCAAAATCATCAATTTTACTTCAAACGATAGGAGAGTTCCTATTGTCGAGGTTCTAAGGTAGGACCCTTAACCTCAAAATTATCAAATTTTCCCTTCAACGATAGGAGAGTTCTTATCGCAGAAGCTCTAAAAAAATTTTCCTTAACCACATAGTTTAGGCGGCGAGAAGGTTCTCAATGGCTAGCTAAGACGGACGAAATTTGGTAACTACTTTGCATACATCATGTCCCATGAAGCATGCAAAGGGGGGCAGCTGTTGACACCCAATTTCGTCCGGGTTTTTTTTTAAAAATTTTTTTAAAAAAAAAAAAAAAACTAATTAAAAAAATTATCATTATTATTATTATTATTGCTAAAAAATTTTAATTATGTTAATTAGTTTAAAATATATTTTTATTTTGAGAAGATTTGATTTAAAATAATATATGTGTGAATATGTATGTGTTTGAAATAAAAATAAAATTTCAGGAAAAAATGACAAAAAAATTAAAAGTTTGAGGTAAAAATGACAAAATTGAGAAGTTTTGGACAAAATTGACAAATTCTGACAGTTTCAGGAGCTTTGGGTAATTTTTCGCGTCAATTTTGGGCCTAAACGGACGTTTCTGGCCCAAATTGACAGAAAACGTTAAAATTGTCAAAATCAGAAGCTTCTGAGCTTATCCAGAGCTGGAGTAACGTAAAGGACTGAAACTGTCATTTTACCAATTTAAAAGATAAGTTTGATATTTTTTATTAATTTATCCGTCCACAGTTCAGCTAAGCTCCTTCTATAAATACCCCCCCAAATTCAGTTCTGAACACAGATAAAAATAGAAAGAAAAGCTTAGAGCTCCGTTTTTAAAATAGAAAAAATTACAGCCTTAGTCCCTAGCTCTCCTTCCTTTCCTCAGAAAATCTCAAAACTTTTCATTTTGACGATTAAGCCATCTTCTCCCCCCCTCGCGCGCCCTCTGTTTCCATTTCTCAGAATTCAGAATTTAAAATCAAGGGTACAACTCTCATTTAATCCTTCATCTTTTCAATTTCTTTCACTTTGGTCACTAACTTTGTATTTTATTCTTGCAGAATTAATTACTAACCCTTTTAATTTTTACTTGTTTGTTTATTATTTGTTTATTACTAACCCCTTTTTTTATTGTTGTTATTAACTTACTAACAACTAACTTTTAATACTATTATTGTTACTAATCTTTTAATTTTTGCATTATTACTAACTTTTATAATTGTTGTTAACAATTAATTAACTTTTATTATTGTTGTTAATTAATTAATTTAATTAACTTGGCTAACTTTTATTATTGTTGTTAATTAATTAATTTAATTAACTTGGCTAGCTTTTTATTATTGTTGTTAATTAATTAATTTAATTAATTTGGCTAACTTTTTATTTATTGTTGTTAATTAATTTAATTAATTTGGCTAACTTTTTATTTATTGTTGTTAATTAATTTAATTAATTTGGCTAACTTTTTATTATTGTTGTTAATTAATTAATTTAATTAACTTGGCTAACTTTTTACTGTTGTTAATTAATTAATTTAATTAACTTGGCTAACTTTTATTATTGTGGTTAATTAATTAATTTAATTAACTTGACTAACTTTTTATTATTGTTGTTTAACAATTAATTTAATTAACTTTGCTAACATTTATTATTATTTTTAAAGTGGATGGCCAAAAAGCCCCACTTTATTATTATTAATTTTTTTTCTTTATATAATTTTTTATTTAATTCACCTTTACCCTTTACTAATTAATAAATAAATGAAAATTAAAAGAAGATTATTTTGTAATTAATTATTAAGGCTAATAAAAATTATTTTTAAAAAAAGCCAATTATTTTTATTTTTACATACATGTTTTTAATTCTTTAAAGATAGCAAAAAGTTAAAATTAATTTTAATAGTTATTTTTATCCAGTAAAAATAATAAAAAAATAAAAATAAAACCTGTTTAAAAAAAATACATGAAAATTAAGACTTTATATTTTACTGATTTATTTAAAATATAACTTTTAAATCCACTAAAATAATAAATATTTTTCATTAAACAAGAAAACAAAAAGAAAATTAAAACAAGATAAGAAAAAGATAAGAAAGATAAGAAAAAGATAATAAAGATAAGAAAGATAAGATAAGATAAGAAAGATAAGAAGGAAAAGAAAGAAAAGAAAGAAAAATATAGAAAATAAAAATTTTTAGATTATTAATGAATCTAAAAATTCTATAACAAAAAGAATTACGAATTAGTAATTAAACTAATAATTAATTCCATAAAAATAAGAATTAAATAATTAACTATAAATTAAATCAACTTACATATCCGGATGATCCGTCAGGATCTGCGGTTTAAAAAAAAATATCACCCTTTTAATTAAATAAATTAAATAAAAAAAAGATAAAAATCCATATTTACAATATGGATTAAATTATTTAAAAGTTCACCAAATTCCGTGTCCAAATGACTCGGCAGAGTCCATGGTTCGGAATCAAAAATCTTCCGTGTCCAAATGACTCGGCAGAGTCCATGGTTCGGAAGTATAAAATTTCATACAAATTAATTAATTTAAAAATCCACATTTCGACTAATCCAGTTAAAATTTCTAATTTTGAAAATTAACTGAGAATTATTTAAAAGCAAAGCAAAACAAAATTAAAATCAACTAAGGTGCCAATTTTTGGGCGTTTTAACAAAGTTGTTTTAACGTAACCGTACTCCCGATCCCCGAACTCTCGCAGACCAATTTTAAGGTGACCAATCGACCTAAGAAAACTGATTGGTGGCGACTCCCGAAAACCCGACGTTGCCACAATGACACCATTTGTTCTTTCATGTGCTAAAGAGTAGTTTCGGTAGAAAAATCATAACTTGAGCTATGGATGTCCAATTTGAATGAGAAAGGTATTGATTCGAAGCTAAAGAAGAGATCTACAAGTTTTGTGCTTTGAGGAAGAGCTTATTCAATGTTTACTATCATCAAAAAATTAAAAGAATTTGTAGCCCGCCTATGTTGATTTGTATTTACATACATTTTACTATTTTATTATTTCACCCACCCCAAAAACTCTATAAATAGGCACCTTGTGGGGGAGGACAAATTCATGCCATTCCTTAGGCCATTTTCATGTTCTTGTATCAAAGTTAGATTTTCTCCTTTGTTCTTGTTCTTGTTTTCAATACCGAAGCTCTGTGCAAGTGTTTTCTTGTTCTTCTTCTTGTTCTTCTTTTGATCTTTTTATCCATGTTTATTTCATCTTTCTATATGTTATCTACTTTATTATGGCTAACTAATCTTTTTTTTGTTAAGGTGAAAGCGTGAAGCTTTTGGTATAAAGGTTATGATCGATTTGAATGGATCAAAATGTTAACGGTATTTTCTTCCTTAATCTATTTAACTTCCCTCATTATTAAGTGGGATTATTGATTCATCATAGTCAATCATTGACACAAAAGCTACTTGATTCCCTCTGTAGAACATGGCTCTACTAGCTATATTGGAATCTTGGGTTATTGTAGACAAAGGTTGGCATGATGGATACTTGAACCCATTAGCAAGCATTGGCGTTTTAAGATTAATGAAAGTTAATACTAACTAAATTTCCCGATTAGGACCTCATTATGTATGGATCCTAATTGAGTGGTAAAATGGGCTAAAAATTAACCATAACCAATATACTAAAAGTGGATCCCTTAACCTTAGCTATTTTATTTGAATTTGAATTTTTAATCAACACTTGTTCACACCTTTCACAAAAACCTTCCTTATTAAATATCTGTAATTTGTATTTCTTAATTCACTTCTTTGTGGTTCGACACTCGAACTCCCTAGATTTTATTACTTTGGACAACCTACACTTGGGTTACAATTGCTAAAAAGCAGCACTACCTATTACCGAGGTTCTCCAAATAAGGCTTGAGCCAAAGTTAAAAAAAAATGAACCTTTTATAGTGTAATAGTGTGAAAGGCCACCAAAGCGATGATTTTGAATTAGATTTGTCCTAATAAGTCGCAAATGTTGGTATGATTTACTGAAATCTTTTACACACTTCTGATAGTCAGTCACACACTTACTGCACTCAGTAACTCACAATTTTTCACACTTTTCCCTTGTTTGAGTGGTTGAAATGCACATAAATCATTATGAAATTTTTATTTTATTTTTAGTACTATAATTTTGATGTTTATTACTTCAATAGGTTCTAATCTATAGTATAGAGATTGATAGTAGAAAACATTGGCTGACACCTGAGTTTTCATTGAGTACATCGCATTACTTGCTAGGGACTAGTAAGAACTGGGTTTGGGGGTGTGATGAATACTTATAAGTGTATTGTTATTAAGAGTTTAAATCATCATTATACACTTTGAGTATAATTAATTTCTATATTCTAAGCATTTTTTCTCTGGGTTACTATTCACACATTTTTATTATTCATAATTACTATTCACTAACTTGCTGTTTATACACATATTTCATTGTTTTATATGCATATTTACTGTATATACGCATTTTACTGTTCATTAATATTAAAATATATATATCAAATAATTATTTTTTTTATATAGGTAAAATCATCACTTGGTGACCCTTCACGAGAAAAATTATATCTGGAGCTGTAAATGTCGGAACTAAGTGATTCCAAATTCATCTGAAACACAACATATAAATCTTCAACTCTATTTCATTCTGTGAGCTAGTTTGATCATTTTTATTGCCAAAATCTGATTATAGATGAGACCATTTGTTCTTTCATGTGCTAAAGAGTAGTTTTGGTAGAAAAATCATAAATTGGTCTATGGATGTCTGATTTGAATGAACAAGCTATCAATTTGAAGCTAAAGAAAAGATCTACAAGTTCTATGCTATGAGGAAGAGCTGATTTGTTGTGTATAATAGTTAAAAAAATAAAAGAAGTTACAGCTCACCTTTGTTGATTTATATTTACCTACATTTTACTATTTTACCATTTCACCCACCAAAAAACTCTATAAATAGGCCCATTGGGGGGGAGGATGGATTCATGTCATTTCTTAGGCCATTTCCATGTTCTTGTATCAAAGCTAGATTTTTTTATTTGTTCTTGTTATTGTTTTCAATACTGAAGCTCTGTCCAAGTGTTTTCTCGTTCTTCTTCTTGTTCTCCCTTTGATCTTTCAATCCATTTTCATTTCATCTTTCTACTTGTTGTTTACTTTTATCATGACCAACTAATCTTCCTTTTACTAAGGTGAAAGGGTGAAGCTTTTGGTATTGTTGACACCCACTTTTATCCGGGCACTGACTTTTGTTTAAGTTTTACGTTAGAAAATTTATTTTAGGGGGAATTTTCATTTTGAGGGGCTATTTGGTTAGTTGTTAGGATATTTGAGTTATTTTTGTCATTTTAAGGTTAGTTTGCCTAGTCACTTTTAGGTTACAGAGTTGTTAGTGTTATGAGTTTTTAGAAATTTAGAATAGTCATTTAAGGTCAAAATAGGAGTTAATCTAGTTTAGGTACTAATTTGAAGTCCTAAAGGTTTTGTAGGGTCAATTTAGGCAAAATGAAAATGTTTGGGTGGAAGCCGAGGTTTCTTAGAAAGTTCTAGGTAAAATTTAAAGGTTTAGGGCAAATCTGTCAATTTTATAGAGTTTGAGCTAAGTCTAGTGATTTTAGGAAATTCTAGGAAAATCTGGTCAGTTTTACAAAGTTTTGGGCTAATTTGATTAATCTTGGAAGTTTTCGGGCCAGATCAGCAGCTTAAGAGTTTTATTGGACTTAAACAAGTAGTTTTACCAGATTATATCCTAATTGACTTAAACTTCTTCAAATTTGATTTGGATAAAGTTTAAACTCTCAAAACTTTATTAATCACGTTTTAAACCTCCTTTGGGATAAATATAAGCCACATTTGAGAGCAGAGGGGAGAGAAAATTCGTAACCCTAAGCTCCCAGCCAGAAAAAAGAGAGAACTGCAGACTTGAGCCCTTGATATTTGCTCTCAGCTCTCCAGTACCCTAACCTTCCTTCTAAGCCGCCACCACCCCTGCTGTACTTCTGCTGCCCAACGCCTCTGTCCTCTCCTTCACCGTTCCAGCCACCACTTCCAGCCCATCGCTGCTGCTTCCCCGCCTTCGCAATCGCTCTAGCCAGCGTCAACGCGTCAACCGACGGCTTGCGCAGCCACCTTTGGCCCTCCTTCTATTGTCCGTCGCTCTTGACGTCCCCCTCGACATCACTCCCTCATTCCACATCAGCCGCCGTCTGCTTGTCAAAGAGTCGCCACAGCCATTGCCGCCTTAGCCGTCACCGTCAAAGCCCAGGCCGCCAAACGCTTGTTCGTCGACGGAGGAACACCGAATCGAGTGTAGACCCCATTTTTCTAACCCGTACCCAACCTGGATCCGACCCAGCCAGGCTTCTATTTTGGTACAAAACTCATTTAGCCCCACGTCTTTCTCTTTTGTTTAATTGAGTATCCAATTCTTTTCTCTTTGACAAATCAATCACTGACAGTATTGTTTTATTGTTTGTTTTCTTTTTCTGATTGCTGGTTTTATTACTTTGAGGACCATGAATTAGTTTAGTGATCAATGTTACATAAAATTGCATGTTTAGGTTAGGTCAGATCTTATTTGATTTTTTTTATTTATTTACTTATATTTAATTTTTCATAGCTAGCATAAGTCTAAAGTTCATTCGCATAATATATCCAAAGGATCTCATTTAGTAAAAATTCAATTCCGCGTAGGTTTAATAAATCCTAGGATGAATTTAGGATAAAAAAATAAATTTCAAGGTCCACATCTGGCTGATCTGATAAGATCCATGGTTTGGACAATTATTTAAAAATCTTTCAAAACAATGAAGAAAGTAAAGAAAAATAATTTTTAAGATCCATATCCGGGTGATCCGATAGGATTCATGGTTTGGATCGATAATCAACTAAAATATTTAAAAGATAAATAAAGAAAAGAAATAGATTAAGTTTTTTTTTTTCACATTCGGGTGGTCCTATAGGATCTATGGTTTGGAAATATCAAAATTTCATAAAACCAAATAAAAATCAAATAGTAAAGTTTAGAAGTCCACATCCAGGTGATTCGGTTAGAATCCATGGTTTGGATATCAACTGAAATTATTTAAAACAAGCAAAAAATAAAATAAAATCAAACTAAGGTACCAATTTTGGGTGGTAGAATAAAGTTATTTTAGCGTAATTGTACTCCCAAATCCCTGGAACTCTCGAAGACCATTTTTAAGTGTCCAATCGACCTGGGTGTAAACCGATTGGTGGCGACTCCCAAAAACACGTTGCTACAGGTATAAAGGCTATGATTGATTTGAATGAATGACAACGTTAACGGTATTTTCTTCCTTAATCTATTTAACTTCCCTCATTATTAAGTGGGATTCTTGATTCATCATAGTCAATCATTGACACAAAAGCTACTTGATTCTGTAACGACCCAAGTCCAGAACCGGTTAACGGAACACTTGCCCACACCACATGGGCTATCCTTTAGAAAAGGACAAGCGCTAGGTGCTTATGTTCTGGAATTGGAGCCTATATATCCACATAAGGCTTACCACAATTAACCTATATGGGACATAGGAGTGTTACAAACTCCTCCCCTTATGTACCCAACGTCCCCGTTGGGGTCAATTGGATTACTTGGTTCCCCGGACCAAGTAACCTCTCTAATTGGACTACTTAGCCCTTGGCCAAGTAGCCTCTTGAATCCAGGATCAGTCCCGGTAGACGATGCATGTGCATACCCACTATGTCACGCCATCCTGGTCCCGGGTCAGCTCTGATACCATCTGTAACGACCCAAATCTAGAACCGGTCAATGAAACACCTACCCACACCACATGGGTTATCCTTTGGAAAATAATAAGTGCTAGGTACTTAGAAATGGACTCTTAGTATAAGGAAGTTCCCTCGTCCCATACCGGCGGACTCAACCACATACTTTGAACCAAACCAGGCTCTGATACCGTCTGTAACTACCCAAGTCCAGAACTAATTAACGAAACACCTGCCCACACTACATGGGCTATCCTTTGGAAAAAGGATAAGCGCTAGGTTCTTAGAAATGGACTCTTAGTATAAGGAAGTTCCCCTGTCCCATACCAGCGGACACAACCACATACTTTGAACCAAATCTGGCTCTGATACCATCTGTAACGACCCAAGTCCAGAACCGGTCAACAGAACACCTGCCCACACCACATGGGCTATCCTTTAGAAAAGGACAAGCGCTAGGTGTTTATGTTCTGGAATTGGAGCCTATATATCCATATAAGGCTTCCCACAATTCACCCATGTGGGACATGGGGGTGTTACAGATTCCCTCTATAGAACATGACTCTGCTGGCTATGTTGGAATCTTGGGTTATTGTAGACAAAGGTTGGCATGATGGATACTTGAACCCATTAGCAAGCGTTGGCGTTTTAAGATTAATGAAAGTTAATACTAACTAAATTCCCCGATTAGGACCTCATTTATGTGTGAATCCTAATTGAGTGATAAGATAGGCTAAAATTAATCATAACCGATATACTAAAAGTGGATCCCCTAACCTTAGCTATTTTATTTGAATTTGAATTTTTAATCAACACCTGTTCACACATTTCACGAAAACCTTCCTTCACTTTTGTAATTTGTATTTCTTAATTCACTTCCCTATGGTTCGACACTCGGACTCCCAAAATTTTATTACTTACGATAACCTACACTTGGGTTACAACTGCTAGAGTGCAGTAATATCCTATGTGAGCTAAATGTTGTCTTAAACTTTTCATTGTTCTCTTTTCATTCTATGAAAATTAGAAACATTTTAATTTTTTCCCACTAGGTACAATTCATTAACCTAACAAAAATAGTTACACAATAAGTGTATAGATTGTGCACAATAACTATTTCCTATATGGGAAAAGTTGATAATGAAAATTTTCCTTAAATTATAGAAAAAAAACTATTTGTCAGTTCAAATTCCTTAGAGATCAATTATTAGATAGTTTAAAATAATGTAAAAATTGATATTATATAAGCAAATTTACTTTGAACTAATATATTTCATCCAATTAGGGACTAATAAAAAATAGTTTAAAAAATTTAGAACCAAAAGGCAGTACTTAATAGATTAAGAATGATATAGAAGTAAAAATTAAAGACTATTGACTATCTACAAAACTTTACATATTTTTTATGTTACCAATTTTTTTAAACTTGGATAAACTATAATACTATATATTTTATTCCAAATAAAACTAAGGGTATGTTTTCAATAAGTTGCATTTTTTATGCCTATTGTGTTTTTTTTATAAACTTATTAAAAATGATATTTTGAAATATATTATTAAATAAATTTGCACTAATTACATGTACTTTATTTATGTTTGGAAAATTTTTATCAATTTCATTACCTTTTAACTTCAATGAAACATTTTTATTAACACTTAAAAGTACATTCATGGACAAATCTTTTATTTGTCTATTTAATTACCGCCTACATTCAAGATGAAACAAAAAAGGAAATTAAATGTAAGGTGCCCCATAAGAATTACCTCAAATATATTGCTCAATTAATTATTTACTCTTTAACTTAGATAAAATATACTATTAAAATATGCTATCAAATTACTAAAAAAATTAATCTCTTTCAATATCTATGACTTATATGATCTAAATTTTATCCTAAACTTTTGGGGTAGAATCTACCGATGATACTTTAGCTTTAATTGTTGTCCTAAATAAGTACCCTTCCTTTACTTTTGTACCACCGAGGTACCTGAGCTCTTAAGCGCGTCTCATGGGGATACTTTCTATTGATTTTACTGTTAAGTTGGATGAAAATTAATGATGTGACATTAAATAATATTAAAGTAAAATTTTAAATACAATTTTGGTACTTAAACTTTTCAGGTCGATAATTCGAAGCCCTAAATTTCTAAACTTACTTCCTTGCAAATGTCAGTCTCAAATTTGATTAACTTTGTACCCAAACGCTGCTTCGTTGTCGTCCGTTGTCGTCCGTCGCTTGATTACCATACGGCCGTCGCCTGTCGCCTAATTTTCATCACCTGTCACCTAATTCGAGTGGATCATCGTCCGATTCTCGTCGCCCATGGTCCGATTCACTTGGATCGTAGCTCGATTTCGGTCGCGAAGGGTTGTCTCCTTCCTTCTCCTCTTGTCTTTTTCTCCATCTCTATGAATGGAGCTCAGCCACTGGCTCGATTCCGGCATTACGCCGTCCTGCTGCAGCGGCCGTCGCCAGAGCGGCTACGATCGGATCGATCGTCGCGTCGATCATAGCTGCTACGCTGTGGTGGTGCGGCCAACGAAGCTCCGATGGTGGAGAATAATCTGGAGCAAATTTTTTGGGAAGAAGATGATGATCTTCGCTTGCTCCTCCAGTCTTCGGATGGATGTTGCTTACGATCCTTATGCCTACGCCCAGAATTTCAACGACGGGTTCAAGTCCACCGATCCCGACGACGTCTCCCGCTCTTTCTCGGCCAGGTTCGTTGTACGTTCCAGAGTCTGCCATAAAATGCGGGAATGAAGAATTGTTCTATAGTTTCGTTGTCGATCATGGTTTATCTAATTGCTCAAGTGTTTATTTTGTACCCATTTGAAATCCGATTCGAGTTCATTTCAACTCTTTACTCTGTGTGTGTGTGTTTTTTTTTTTGGGCAGCGAAGGGCAGGGACGAAATCTGGTGCACGAGGACGGCGATGGAGGGAGATTCAGGCTGGGTTCGGGCGACAGTGGCGGAGACATGGAGCGCCGGAGTTGGGCGGAGGCTAGGAAAAGGAGAGGGAGAAGGAGAAAAAATAGATTTAGGGTAGGAAAAGTTTTGAAATTTAGGGCTTAGAATTATCAACTTGAAAAGTTCAAGTACCAAAATTGTAATTAAAATTTTATTTTAATATTATTTAATGTCACATCATCAATTTCCGTCCAACTTAACGGTAAAATCAACGGAAAGTATCTCTGGAGGACGCGCTTAAGTGCTCACGTACCTGTACCTCTGTGGGACAAAAGTAAAGGAAAGGTACCCATTTGGGACAACAATTAAAGCTAAGGTACCCCGGTGAATTTTACCCTAAACTTTTATCTGTTATCTTTTCATTCTAAAATAAATAAAAACATTTTAGCTTGTTCTAGTAGGTTCGTTTTGTTAACTAAACTAAAAGTTGTTACATAATAAGTGCATATATTGTACACAATAACTGTTTCATATATTGAAAAAAATTGATAATGGAAGTGTTTATTTAATTGTAAAAAAATTATTTCTCAGTTAAAATTTATAAAAGAGAAATTATTAGACATTTTAAAACAATTTCAAAATTTTTGTATTACATAGATACAGTTGCTCTGAATTAATAGATTTCATCTAATTAAGGACTCATGAAATATTTTAAAATGTTTAGAACCAAAAGAATATTAATATGTTAAGAATGAAAATGAAGCATAATTAAAGGTTAAGCGATTTGTTTAACTTGGAAAAAAAATATAGTACTATATATTTTTGTTTCAAATAAAAATTCAACTTTTTTATATTTTTGTTTCAAATAAAAATGCAAAATTTGAAATATATTGTTAATTATTATTTATTTAATCATTAAAAAATATTAATATATTTTTAATATTTTTTTGGGAAAATAACCACTTTGAAAATTAAAATGATTTATTGCAATAAATATAAAGGTAAATTTTGTGGATCTTTATTCTTTAATCTGCTAGGGACCCTATTTGGCATTTACATTATCGATTAGACTTAGAATTTGGAAAAATCAATTAGCATTGGAATTTGGAAAAAAAATCTATCTAAATATAGTTTTTAATTTTTTACTTTAACAGTTTAATTTTCACTTTTAATAAATTACCTAAAGCTCTAATGTTAATTATAAAACTTAATTGTTTCCAAGAGGACATGATAGCTAATATATTCAAGAAAAAACAAAAAAAAATAAGATATGTGGTGCCTCATGAAACCCAAATATAATCTTCATTTTGTTTGCTTTTTTTTAACCTAGATAAAATATACTATTAAAACATGTGACTAACACTTGAAAAATTGATAATGAAATTTTTTTAATTTTAAAAAAATATTTTTCAGTTCAAATTCCTTAGAGAGCAATTATTAAATAGTTTAAAATAATTTAAAAAATTAATGTTACATAAATATAGTTACTTTGAATCAATCGATTTCATCTGATTAGGGACTAATATAGAATATTTTAAAAAATTTAGAACAAAAAGAGAATACTTTATAACTTAAGAATGACAAAGAAGCATAAATTAAAGGCTATGGACTATTTACAAAATTTATCCTATCTTTTATGCTACCAATTTTTTTTTAAAACTCAAAGAAACTTTAATACTCTATATTTTATTTCAAATAAAAAATAAGGGTATATTTACATTAGGTTTTATTTTTTATGCCTATTATGTTTTTTTTAATAAATTTATTAGAAAAATCTATTTTAAAATATATTATTACTAATTACATGTACTTTATTCACATTCGAAGAACGCATCAATGACTAACGTGTGTATATATATAATGGTTGTCAAAACTTCAAAAATACTCTCTCTATCTCATATTCTTTGCACCAGTTTTCTTTTTGAGTCATTCCAAATTCTTTGCACCATTTCCTTATTTAGTAAGTTTTTTACACCTAAAATACTGCAATATCCTTCTTTTAAGTTTATTGCAAAAAAGCCAAAAGTAAAGTTTCTCTCTCATCTAAAGAAAAGAACTAGATAAGCGGACTCTCTCTCTTTCTTCATTTGTAGCAAAGAATCAGAACTCAACTCCGTCAATTTGCTTCAATGATGACGATTTCTAGCCATAAGTGGGCTTTGATTTTGTAGATCGAGATAATTCTGGATATGGGTCGGCTTGTGGAGTTGGTGACAACGAAGCTGCCATTATGACTTCTGGCACATTGCAGAAATTAAGAAAAAATCATAATTGGACCAAGGGAGTCATATGCAGAAAATTGGGTCGATAAGCAAGCGACCTTTGTTGGATAACTAGTAGAAGATCGGGTTGATGGCCTTTTCCGAGGATCTCAAGGTGAGTAAGGAGAGATTGGAGCACAATCAAAGGGCTTTAGGCCTAAAGTCTTGATCAGTGATCATTAACGGCGGGATCAACTGGTTAACACAACGGATCAATGGATCAATGGGACGACATGACAATCAACAGATCAATGACTGGAACGACTAAGGCGAGGGTGACAGATCACAAAGGTAAATATCTTTGACCCTTGTTGGTTAGTTCTAATTTCATACCTTTGGTATCCAAATTGGTTGATTTCAAGCTTGGAACTCAGAGAAACTCCATAGAGCTTAAGTGTGCTTCTTGCTTGTTGTTTAATTCTTACTTTAAGAAGGACTTGAGGTAAGAGATTTAAATTAATTTAGCTCAACTAATGCATAGAAATATAGTATTACATGTGGGATAAAGTAGAAACAAGACCTATGTGAATTGGCTTTGGGGATTGAAAGATTAAGCAATGCAAGATAGCATACTATCGCTTAATCCTAGAAGTGCATCGTCTCTTCGAGGTGACGCTTACTGGTGACGAATTTAAGATGTTCCGTAGCCTCGGTTGATCCTAGAACTTATTCCTAAGTTGAGAATTATGCATTATTTAGGTAATATCTAAGTTATGTGGTTAAATTAAGGTAAGGAATTATGGTTATGGAAGGTTAAAGTGCTCAAGTTGTTAAGGGAGCACTAAGCGGATTAAGGTGGGTTTTAGACTCTTTATTGGCTCAAGTAGTAGTTTTAGACCTTCGAGCTATGAAAAGGAAACTTAAGAGGATCCTAACCAAACCTCGTGATTTAGTAAGTAAGCCACTAAGGAGCCCTAAGCTAAGCTCGCAGAGCTTGGCAAGTTGAACCATATAAGGCAGTTACTCTGCACAATAAGTTAAGGGAAGAGAAGGGTATGGAAGGAGTAAATGATGACTTACTTTAAGTAACTCGTCAAAGGCGGGTAAAGGTTGAGTAAGTGACAACTTACTCTAAGGCGCCCGTAATATTACTTCATGAGGTTGGTTAAGTGCTAGCATAAGATACGAGGGCCAATATCCAAGTACCCGGCCATATGAACTCACGACATGTAAAGCACCTATGGGTGTAAAGTCCTAAGTGCATTTACATATGTATGTTTCATCCATCCATCCATCCATGCACTCATTGTTTGCATTGTTGTTGTTCTTATTCTTGTTCTACTTGTGTTGTTGATTGATTGTCTGTTTTGTATGTTATATATATATATATATTGTGTTTTGCATGCTTGCATATATCTTTCCCCCTTTCAGGAACCGAATCCCTTATTGAGTACTTTAGAGTACTCACCCTTTAAGTGTTGTATAGGTATTAAGCGGGATAGTCAGACTTAACAGTTGGCAAGAAACAGCTGTTAAGGCTAAGTTTTATTAGTTTAAAGTTACTCCCTAAGCAGGAAACCATACATTTTTAAACCACTTATAGCATAAGCTAATACTTACCAAAGTATTTGCCTTACAATTTGAGGCTAATTAAATGAGTACAAAAAAGGTATGGCTCATTACTTAAAGGGAGCTTGCTTGGGTGAATAGATAAGGATGGATCTTAGTAGATATATATTGCTTCTCCTATATGTATGGCATTTTTATACAAATAGATTGCCTTTACTAATGTCTATTAGTGTGTATAACATTAGGGTTACATTTGGGAGAATACAAGTTTGAGATGTATGTATATGGTTGTTGCGCAACTAAAGTTTTACGTCTTGACTTGTTTTGAATTGAGTTTTCGTTAATTACCGTGGCACTATTTTTGATGTTTTAATTTATTTGTTATTGCATAGCTAGGACAATTCATGCGTATTTCCTATGGAGGGTAGGTTAAGTAACTAGTTACAAGTAATGATTTAAGATACTTTACGAGTAATAACTAGCCAATTGAAACCCAAGTGGAATCATAGTTTCCAAAAAGCCTACCAGTGTTAGCAAATCAAAGGTCTGGGTCCTGTTCCACCACAGTGAGGATGATAACTCCTCATTTTGTCCATTTGATTGGAGACTAGTAAGGGATTGGAAAGGCTGATATTGTTTATTTTTTATGAAGGTTTTAAGTATTAATATTAAAGGGCTAGGAAAGGGGATTAAGAGAAGGGTGGTTTGTAAATTGGTAAGATATCAAAATGCATGATTTGTGATGTTATAGGAAATAAAGATATATACTCACTCTTACATGAAATGATCATAGCATGATTATACCTCAGGAAAATTGGGATTTTGCACAAAAGGGGGCTATTGGATTATTTGTGGGATTGCTGTGTTATTCAGTGTAGTAACGTATTTTTTGGAGTCACCACCAATCGATTTCACCTAGGTCGATTGGATACCTTAAAAATGGTCTGCGAGAGTTCAAAGGGTTTGGGAGTGCGGTTACACTAAACAACTTTGTTATAGGGCCCAAAAATTGACACCTTAGTTTGATTTAAGTTTTTCTTTGCTTGCTTTTAATTAATTTGATTAACATCTAAACCATGGATTCTAATCGAACCACCCGGATATGAACTTTTAAACTTTATTACTTGATTTTATTTATTTTTATGAAATTTTGATATTCTCAAACCATAGATGTTATCGGACCACCCGGATGTGGAATTTAAAAATAAAATAAAAAAAAAATAAAGAAAACTTAATGTGTTGTTATTTATTTTTCTTTATTTTCTTAAATATTTTAATTGATCATCAATCCACACCATAAATCCTATGAAATCACCCGGACATGGATGTTTTATTTTAACAAAAGATGTGAGAGGATCAGTATTCCATTAACAATAAATAATAAAATAAAAAATGCAATAATAACAGAGAATAAACGGTAGGAGGCTTGACCTTCCATATAACAAAAAAAAAATGCAAGAATAACAGAAAAATAAAAGATGGGAGGCTTAGCTATCCGCATAACAGAAATAATAAAAATGAAAATAAATGCAAGAATAACAAAAAAAAGGTATGAGGCTTGGCCATCCTATGACAGAAATAATAAAAATAAAATAAAATGCAAGAGTAATAGAAAATAAAAAAAGGTGGAAGGTTTGGCCATCCGCATAACAGAAAGAAAAATAGGAGGTTTAACCTTCCATTTAACAACAATAGAACAAATTAATAAAAAAAATGTTATCAGTGATGAATCCGCAAAAACTAAGAAAGTTAATGACTCAAACAAACAAAATAAAATGAACAAAGAACTAAATGAGGGTTATACCCCAATGAGATACGGACGGGTCTAGGGTCGGCGATGGTGCTGGGGACTCCCAATAGTGCGGACAGCGAGAGGCAGCTAAGTCTAGTGACGGATGGAGAAGAAAAGCGAGGGCGGTTGCGATGGGAAGAGTTCACGGACGGCGTGGAGAGTAGTAGGAACAGCGGCGGCGGAGCTAGGAAGCTAAAACATCGGTGGCTAAGGAGGAGGAATGACTAGCGGCAGCAGGAGCGGCAGCCGGTGAGGTGACACGTCGGGTAGCAGAGAATGAGTAACTAGGGAAAGAGGTGGTATGGGGAAAGTTTCAAGGTTTTTAGGTAAGGTAACAAGAAGCTAAGGGTTTAAGACTGTGGGTTTTTCTTTTTTCAACTAGGAGCTAGGATTTGCCATTTTCATCCTTTTTATTCTCTCAATTGTTGATCTCGTATTTATAATAGGTGCCTTAGGCGTGATTAACGAGCTCTCAATGTAAAAAAACACAACAAATATTGAATTTGGAGTGATTTGGTCAAAATTCTAATCTAGGTCAAAAGGAATTGATTCATGCCCATATTTCATGCGAATTCTCAATTTCACCCATTATTTCTCTAATCTGTCAATCAAGCCCAAAACTTTGCAAAAATAACCAGATTTCCCTAAAACTTTGAGATTTTGGCGAGACTTGTCCCAAACTTTTCAATCTTGACAGATTTACCTCAAACTTCCCAATTTTGCTAGAAAAATCCTCAATTTTTTTCTCCTAAAACCTCATTTTTTAATTTTTTTAATTAACCTTACGAAACTCTTAAGGCTTTAAATTAGTGTATAAACTAAATTAATTCCTATTTCTACCCTAGATGAACATTTTAAACTCCTAAAATTAATAGCACAATGAAAAAGACCAAATTGCTCCCCTACAAAACAAAAAATGCTCCTAAACTAATTCTTGCTAACCAAAGTTAGTACCCGGACAAAATTAGGTGTCAACATTCGGATAAGAAACTCTTTTAAGAAGTTGGGTAAGATAGAAGGAATAATTTTCATTACTACAGTAGGGAAATATGAAGGGCATGTAGAAACATTTGTTATGGTAAATGAATGTAGCCTTCAAGCGTCAAACCAAAAAGTGGCTCTCTGGCAACATATAATTTAGCTTAAAAGTTTTTCATTTATATTTCTTGATTTATATTTAGAAAAAAAAAATCAAAAAATATATATTTAGAAACTATAAGTCTTGATTTATCATTTATATATGAATTTTTTTCATTTATATGCTAAAATGTTGAAAATAAAAAATTATAGATTAATTGTTGAAATGTGAATGGTGTAAAGAATTTGGGACAACGAGAGTAGATGTTACTTTTTTCAAAATCAGTATAATTAGAGAAAGAAACAAGAAATAAGGTGATGAATGGTAAAAATAGGGAAAAAATGAAATCACACTAATAAATAAACACATACAAGAAACATCCTCAAAGAAGAAAACAATAACCATCAAGTTAGAAGGAACAAAACCTTGAAAGTATTTGATCTGGTTTATTCTTTCTATGTGTTCGTGTTAGTTGTTTTACTGGGTATATATATATATATATATATATATATATATATATATTGTAAAAGTGTTTGTTCTTTTACAATTACCATTATGTTCTTTTAGAATGTACTTTTCTTGGTGAAACATACTTGTTCTTTTCTAGTTTCTTGTTTGTTCTTTTGTACTCATGTATTTGTTCTTTTAGAAAGTCATCTTTGTTCTCTTTGGTACAAGTTCTTATTGTTTTATGTTATCTTGTTTGTTCTTTTAGAAGACTACCTTTGTTCTTTTAGCAAGCTCTGTGTTTTTTTTAGTGAAAGTACTTATTGTTTTCTGGTTTATTGTTTGTTCTTTTATAGGTATATGTTTGTTCTTTTAGAAAGATCTTTTTGTTCTTTTATATACAAGTACTTGTTCTTTCATCTTATAGTGTTTGTTCTTTTATTAGGCTGTCTGTCCTTTAAGAGATATTAGTTGTCTGTTTTTTTATAGCCATGTGTTTGTTCTTCTATAAGGCCCTTTTTGTTCTTTTTCTTTCTAGTTCTTGTTGTTTTGTAGTGCCTATTTGTTCTTATATAGGTGCTTGTTTGTTCTTTTGAAAGGCTTTTGTTGTTCTTTTCGGTAATTGGACTTATGCTTTTATGTTATCGTGTTTGTTCTTCTAAGGAATATGTATGTTCATTTTGTATTCCATTGTTTGTTACAGATCATCAACTACGCTAAGGTGCTCTGCATCAAAAGTATGTGAACAGGTGCAGTTAATTTTGATAAACCTTGAGCAGGAAAGTGTTGTTGGCAGATCTTGGATTTGATAGTCTTTCCAAACTGTCCTCAATCACCATTTGGCAGGAGTTGATGAACTACTTAATATCAACCTTCAATTGCAGCTCTTTGAAACTAAGTATTCCAAACATGCGGAACACTGAGATAAAAGCAGTTATTTATTTTTTCCATTAATTCCTACTAATTATTAATGTAAACTAGTTGTATATTCTTTTATTAATAGTTATTTTTTTCATCAGTAATTACTTGTTTTTTTATCAATTTATACTTGTTCTTTAGATAAACTAGCTATTTATTCTTTTATTAGTAGTTATTTGTTCTTTTACGAATAATTGTTTGTTCTTTTATCAATTCTTACTTGTTCTGAAGATAAACTAGTTATCTATTATTTTATTTGTAGTTATTTGTTCTTTTATGAACAATTGTTTGTTCTTTTATCAATTTATATTTTTTCTTTAAATAAATTAGTTATTTATTTTTTTTGTAACAATTAATTGTTCTTTTATCATTAGTTATTTGTTCTTTTATCAATTCATGTTTGTTCTTTAGATAAACTAGTTGTCTTTTCTTTTATTAGTAGTTATTTGTTATTTCATTTGCAATTATTTGTTCTGCTATAAATTCAAACTTGTTGTTTAGATATATCAGTTGTTTGGTCGTTTAGATAAATTTTTTTATTCTTTTATTAATAGTTGTCTATTCTTTTATCAGTGGTTACTTGTTCTTTTAGATAAGTTAGTTGTTTGTTCTTTTATCAGTAATTATTTATTTTTTTATAAGAAGGTGTTTGTTTTTTTTCCTAGCAGTTGTTTGTTTTCTTATCAGTTTGTACTTATTTTTTACTAGCAACTATTTGGAAGCAATACAACTAATTTCCTGCAATCAGGAAGATGACAACTCCTATCTGACTATTATTTTTTTCAAGTAGAAAAAGCTCTCAAATCTTAGTTCAATGGCATTTTTTTTTGCGCTTCATTCTTAGCAAATTTTTCATTGATGAAACGAAAGGGCTAATTTCAACATCTTTTGGTTTATTTTGTTCAGTTATTATAAAAAAACTAATGAAGAACAAGTAGTTATCTAAAATAATAAATATGAGCTGATAAAAGAACAAATGCCTACTAATAAAAGAATAATTAACTAATTGCAAGCAATTCAACTTAGAGGAAGGAACAAATATAAAAAAAATGGAGTACATACTCCATGTGGATACTTTAAGAACAAAATTTGAGCAAAATAAAAGGAAAATGGACTTCAAAAAAGGGCAAAAAGAGAATGAAAGTAATCATGAAAGATGAGCTCATATAAGAATGAAGGAAAATGAGTTCCTAGTTAAAAAAAAAAAAGCAATTTTTGGAAAATAAAAATAAAAAAAGAACTAGAAAAGAAAGGAAAAGAGAGAGAGAGAGAGAGAGAGAGAGAGAGAGAAGAACGAAAAAGAGGAGACAGAAAATATGGAAGGAAAGGAAAAAAATAAAATGAAAAAGAACTAGAAAAAACAGAAAAAAAAAATTAAAGAGAGAATAACAGAAAAAGAGAAGCAAAAAAAAAAAAAAAAGAGTTGGAAAAAGAAAAGAAATAAAATCTAAAAAAAAAAAAGTAAAAATTGGGGCAAACCGGGGGAGGGGCATGGAGCTTCGAACCCCAACTTTGCTACATGAGCCAAACCATCTAACCTGAAGATCCTTATTTGTTGAATGTAGAATTAAAAAGCAAGTAAAAATTTGGGCAAACAGGGGGAGGGGCATGGATCTTCGAAACCCAACCCGCCTACATGAGCCAAACCAATCAAACCATCTAACCTGAAGGTCCTTATTTGGTGAACACAAGAGTATGACATGTTTTGGTGTGTTTGTCCTAGCGAATAAATGTGTCAGGCGCATACAAGAATTTGTCAAGTTAAAAAAGGTCACATAAGGCATTGGATTCGATTCGCCATTCATGTTAGGCATCCTTCTTTCATTATTACAAATGTATTATATTTTTATTTCTTTAAAATTAATGCACTTATGAACATTAATTTGTTTCCAGCTGCAACTAGTTCTCCTCTTTTAGCCTACGAAGATGTTCAAAACTAGAAAATAGAAAAACTACTTAATAGTTTATCAGTTTACATATCTGAGCTAATATCATCTAGTCCTAAAACTTTGAAATCAATTATTTTTTCTACTCTCTCCCAATAAGTGCTGGAAATGGCATAAAATCTTGGCTTTTGCATGTTTCGCTCCTTGAATTTTTCATGAGTTATAGTCATGAGTCTAATTTGTGTTAAAAGTTGGGTGCAAGATTAAAAGGTTCAGCCTTGAAAAGAAAGCTGAAATGATTGGAATAGAAGATTAATTCATCAAAAAAGAGTTGTGAGAGCCGGCTAATATTTTTCTTTCCACAACTATAGGGCTAGCTTCATTAGTTTTGCATTTTGATTCCGAGTATAAGCTTTTTTGGACTAAGTTTCTACAAATGGGCTTTGGCTTAATGTCTTTTCAGTTCTTGGGATTTCTTAATTTTGTATGTTTGGGCTACTCTATATAGGTTGAGGTATTTGGGTTTTAGGGTTTTATTTCTTGGTCTATTTTGGGTTTATTGTTGAGGTTCTACTGGGTGTCGGATTGCAATATTTGGATTTTTTGGTGTTTTGGGTCACCATCTTTCTAAATAAAATTGTGTTTGTATTTCTTCTTTCTTCTTTCTTCTTTTGCTTCTATTAAATTCTTTCATTGCCAATAAAAAGTGCCTTCAATATAAAAATTTTCTATTTTCCATCTTTAGTATAAATGGGTGAGTTGCATTATAGTTTTGAGACTAATAATATTCTTCGTGCATACAAATTACTTAAATAAAGGAGTTTTTATAAAGTTGTCTAGTCAAATGTTTGGCAATGTCGATCAAAGATAAAGTTGTCTCATTGTGCTGTAAATGTGTCTGCTACGGGGGGATCAGTCATTTTCATGGTATTATTTTTTTTAAGCTTTTAAGCTAGCTTCAGCTATGTGCCAATTTGCTTCCTCCAGCAGTACGGAAAATGTATGTTTCGCTAGTTTTAATTATGCAATAATCTCATCCTTTAGTTTCCTATCAGACTTTGCTGCTGAAGCATGTGTTTCTTTGTGTTTCATGCTTCTAACTCTATACCATCCCACTTCGAGATGATATGGCAGCAAAACACCAGCCCAAATTCTAGGATGAAGTATTTCAGAAGGGTTGGGACATAACTACATCAGAATAAACATGAAATTACATCATAATGTTTGCCCCCACCCATTGGTCAGTTCAGGAGGCTCGGCCATGTCGAGTTTATGATAGAAACACAAGATGGGTTGGATGGTTATAATCAAGAGTTTCTAATTCATAACCTACAGGCAACTGTACCAGCAACAACCGGCGGCCAGCTTCACATCACCTCCCCATATGCTAGAAATCATATTAATTAGGACTAGGCCATGCTTCACATCACCTCCCTTCAGCCGGCGGCCAGCGGATGCTACCATGGCTGTCCATTTTCAGTCTTTCCACCTTGCTCCATCCTTCAGCTCCTTGTAAAATTCAAGTGATTAAAGGATAAAAAATTCAGCTACCATATTAGCAATTTTGGATTCCATCTTCCAAACAATTAAATCTAATGTTTTTAATGATAACTAAACAAATTTGAGATATCTTGGATTTCTTTTGAATGAATAACAAAATGACATGTATAAAGAAAGTTTAAAATGCTAGAATGAATAAAACCAAGACAATACCTATAAGTAGCATAAGGGAATGATGGACTGATTCTGGCTCTTGAGTTTGCTTGTGCGATGGTCAATTTTCTTGCTAACGCCAACTAGGCATCAACTCTTCTTCTAAGATCATCATTTTGTAATTTCTTAATTTTCAAAATATTTTCCTTTCTTCGCTAATGATAGGAAAAATTGGGGGGAGGAGGACTACATATTTATAGTAGTTGCTTTATATTGGGCTTCAATAGTAAATCTTCCAAAAACGCTACCCAAGTTAAGCTCAAAAGAATGTGTTCTGGGTGCTCAAGGACCATCAAATATTACTCCCACTTAATTATAGAATCAAGAAAGGAAGTATACAAAAGTCAAAGGATCATTTGTTTTCTTACCGTTTTCTCGTTTTGCTTTCATAATAGCTGCAATTTGTGAGTCAAATTAAATCTAGTGCACGTAAACCATCCGGATCTCGTAAATCAACTATTACAGGCTTCTCATGTTCGCTAGCAGTTCTTCCATCTGGCCAAAGGACGTTGTTATCGGCATCCATTTCCAGCCTTTTTGCGTTGCTCCACCTTTTAGCCTCCTGCGCGCAGATTCAAGTCATTAAATGGTCAACATTTTAGGCTTTCTTTATTAGCGTTGTTGGATTTCATCATCAATTCCAAAGAGTGAAATATAATGATTTTAATAATTACAAGACAGTTTCGTAATCTCATGATCTCCTGTGAATGAATCGCATAATTGAAACATTTTAGAAAGAATTTCAGAACATATATATTTGATGCCCACAGAGCAAGTTTCATGAAATATAATTTTCTAAGCTTGAAAGAAACAAAGGCATATAGTCATGGCGCCTATAAAAAGAAACAAGAGAGAGAGGGAGAGAGAGAGAATTTTTCAAGATAGAATTAGTCATATCAAAAGAGTCATATAAAGAAAAATTAGTGAAGGTTATTCTGTACAATTTTTTTTTTCGTATATATAGTGCTTACATACTATGTAATTAAGGTTACTAGGACAAAACTTATATTTACATTTAGCAATAAAATTATATATCTTATTCACTGTATTCGGGTTATACTAATGCAACAAGTAAACTGATTTGATTTTGGTTTTAATCAATTAATTAGCTTTTTTTTCTCGAAAAGGGAAGCAACTGAGTTAATTTGTGAGGTATTACACCATAATCATATAGGAGTATGTACTCTCATTTTTTAGAAAATTTGTATAAAGTAATAATAATAATAATAATAAACACTGTATAAAGTAACAGTGGATGCTACTCCCTTGTATTTAAAAGAATATTCTGGATGCTTCAAATAGTATTTCATAAATTAAACATGCAACAAGGGGTATATATAAATACCTGTTCATTTCCAGAGAAGGGTTTAAGTATATATGGATCAATAGCATTCAAGTATATTTTTTCCAATGTTAGCCACGCATCCCTAGCTGATGTTGCTCCAATAATTTTTGAATATATGGGATCAAGCACGGCATTTTGGATTACAAACAATGCCTGAGCATCTCTTAATGGGGCTTTGATTCGCAGTGCCACAACCTCCCATAAGTCCTGCGACTTGAAATACGTTATCATCTTGTTCCTCCAGCCTCTGTAGTTGTCGCCAGAGAATATAGGCACTGCAACTGCTGCATTCATCGGTTGCGTATAATCCATCACCTTCTGATAAATTAAAAAAATAATTATTGCTTTCGGAATTTTAATCAGTGTTTGGTCCCAAAATAGTAAAATGAAAGACACATAGGTACCTCTGTTATGGCGCATACACCTTGGTATTGTGCAGCATAGAAAATAGTTTGCATCTTGGTGCAGTCTCTGACCTCTAAATGGTTCAAAGCAGGAAACGTGAAATGAAGGCCTTCCGGGGCAAACCTAACCATGTTCCTTAGTCCCTTTAGGATTAAGTTTTGCAGCAGAGGAAGCTGAACCACCTTGGAGTTGGAGGTCTCTTTACTGTCCCTGTCCGGACCAAATATTTGGGTTAGAGATGGCACCCCCGTCTCTACTCGTAATCTCTTGAGTTTCGGCAACTGATCAGCAAGCCTTGCCGGAAACACGTTGCTCAATTTTAAGCACCAGGAGATGTAAATATCGGAGAGGTTAGGAAACCATATTGGACGGTGTTGCTGCCCATGAGCTTCAGTCGTAGTCTCATCTTCTGCAACTATTTGTCCCAGCTCATCACAAGTTTCTATCCTCAGACTCTTCAAGTTGGGCACGTTATGGACACTCAAAGGGGTAAACACGTACTCAAGCCTCAAACATCCGTTTAGCGACAAGTGAGTAAGATTGTGCAAACCAATGATGGTGGAGTCTTTCCACAAAACCTTAAGATCTGCAATCCCTAACTCCAGTTCCTTCAGATTCGACAAAAAGCATGTTCCGAGGCTATCAAATGGCCTTGTCCCGACGATAAAAAGCGGCCGACTTGTAGACCATTTATTCATTTTTGTATAAACTTTGACCGCATCAGTTTCCAAGACACAAAAGCGAGAATCAATCCCAAGGCACAGTTTCTGTATATAACATAAATGAAAAATTATTAGTTAGAGCATATTGAATTCCACAATTAACTTTGCTTTTTTTAAAAACCCTTGCTGCATGTTTTTGTTATAGTAAGGTCTTGAAATTTGAAAAGATGCAAGCTGCGAAAGTGTGTGTGTGTGTGTGTGTGTGTGTATATATATATATCTACATGGAAAATCCATCTCGAAAAAAAAAAATATATATATATATATATATATATACTTTTTCATATTAGTCCTAGAGAATCTGTACTTTTCCCTAAACAACATTTTAATGGTTTCAAAGAGATGAAGAAAATTTACTATTATTATTTCTTTTTAAAGTTGAATAAAGACGAGTATACACAAATGCCCCTTTGTGTTTCAACACAATTGACTACTATTATTCATCGTATGAAGTTGGTACAAGAACCCCGTCGTAGCTATTTGTAACTAGTTTTATGCATTTCGAGAAACTTCCAAGCAAGGATTTTTTTAAGCGGGTGTAATCCTGATCTCTGGAGTTGCTCCAGCCACTTGCTAGAATTGTTCATGTACTTTGTTCACTTTGTTATCTTATTTCAATGAAGTTATGGGTAAATTACAATTTGCCCCCTAAAGTTTAAGTGAAATTACACTTTGCCCTCTTTTATTTCAAAAATATAAACTTTGCCCCCTGCTTTTTTAATATAGCGCAATAGTAACTTCTGAAATCTTAATTGAGTCATTACAGTTGATATCTATAAGTAATTTCAATATGTATGATATTTTTTTCAAAATTAATTGACATTTAAAAAATACAGTTTAAAAAACTGAAAGAAATACAGAAAGAAAAAAACTGATAATTTCAAATGTCCATTTACTGTGAAAAAAATGTCATACAAATTGAAATTACTGGAAGATGGCCACCGTAATAACCAAATTAAGATTTCAGAAGTTGTTGTTGGATTATATTAAACAGGAAAGGGGCAAAGTGTATATTTCTAAAACAGCAGAGGGCAAAGTGTAATTTTACCTAAACCTCAGGGGGAAAATTGTAATTTTCCCTAAAGTTATTTGTGTTAAACAAATCTAGAAAAATGCCTCAAGATTTGGATAAAACTACAGTTTGCTCATTATATTTTAAAAACTTACACTTTGCTCCTTTAAAAAGGAAAAGAACTGCTTTATGTTATATAGGAGTAAAATTGACAATTTAATTTATTAACTAGCTACTAAGCTATTATTAGATCATTTTAAATTACTAAAAGACAGATACTATGTAGTTGAAATTAAAATTTAAAAAGTTAGTGTTTGACATTGTAAAAGAATGCTTTATATTCATGGGTGAACTATCAATTTATGAAATAATTAGGCCAAACTGATATCAATGAAACCTAAGAGAGATTTTTGCTACTAGCAACATGAAGCTTTGCCGCTCGGAGGAGTAGGCGAATACAGCCTATTGACCCATTTGAGAACCATATATTGTTATCCTAATTTTGTTTCTTGTACATTTTAATTGAAATATTTTTATAATGAAAGATAAATATACTTAACCATCAAAACAAGGTAATTCCTTCCAAAGAGCTACAAACTTGAACACAACTTCATAAACTATGAATATAACCGTTCAAGGCAAATGCCAAGTAGCAAATTTTAGAGACAATTTAAGGAAGTTATAATATGATTTATAGAAAATATTCCTTTAAATTTTATTTGCCTAATGTTGGTTAAACATTAACATTTCACATACTTTCAGCAAATGGTCAATCTATAATGGGAAATTTGGTAAATTTTCTACCCTTCATGCAAATCTGTTATTGATATTAGAGTGTGGGAGCAAATTTGTTATCAAAGTTGCAAGTAATAAAATAAATTTACATTCCAAAAAATAAATTTAAATTTTTGCATTGTATTTAGTTTTATGAATAGTGTATTCAATGCTCCATTATGTGACCAATCATAACTAAATATTAGTTGGAAAAAGTAAATGTGAAACATGTGTAGACTAAGTTTTTTTTTTTTAAGAGAACGTAAATATAAATACAAAATTATACTTGGATAACATTTCTATGAATGGGTAATTTGGAGTTTTGGATAGTTGAGATAACTGGTTGTTGTTTGGAAACAATTTGATTGATTTTGTAATGTTAGGAAAGGTAAAGCCTTTTGACTTTATTGACAGATGAAATAGAGGAGTACAAGGCTTTAGATGGCTTGGATTTGCTTTGAATCCATATTTTTATTTAAATAAACAATTAATAAGCATGCCTATGATGATTTGAAAATTGAAAAATTAATTAAAAAGAACTAAGGAATTAAGCACAAGACAAGTAGGTACCTTTAGCCGAGGAAGCATGTCATTGTTCAAAGTGAGTGTAAAATACTGCAGCGGACAATTATGCACTTGCAACTCTTCCAGTAATGGTGCAAAAATGAAGTCTTTTCCTTCGCACAAGGTTTTCAAGCATTCCAATTGTTGAAGTACTAAGCGCCGTAGTTGGGGAAGCTCATGACAGTAATGATCCAAGTCATTTTTCTCATTCACTTCATTATTACTTGAAATGAAGACGTGTTCTAGCAGACTACAGTGACTTACTTGGAGCTCTGTCAATTGGGGAAGCCTTTTTGTCACATAGCTCGGAAATACATACTGTAAGTGATACACCATAGATATCTTCACAGTCGCTAACTTTGGAAGGCATACTCGACCATCAACAGAGCATTGCTCGAACACTGCCACCAAATAATTGCACTTGCTGACCTCAATAATTTCGAGTTGTGCTAAACTTTGAGCAATTGACTTTGGGAATATATAACCAGTGAGATTATGACAATCTCTCAGTTGAAAACTTTTAAGGTTTCCTAGGTTGATCATATGTACTTCACCATTCCACAAGCTCCTCAACTTGGCCAAACCTACCAGCTCTAAATTTGTTAATTTTGAAAATGTGCAGACCTGCACAAGATCACCACCAATTTTATCAATGAGGTACTTTAAATCTTCACAATGATGAAGTCGTAAGTCCTGCAAGCTGCTCAAACCTCCTTCGTCGAAACTTGGAACAATGTTGTGGCAATCCTTTACATTGCTAAGATGAAGATATTCAACATCCTTGAAGAGCTTCACAAAAGGACTAATCGGCAACGCCCTAATCCTTAAGGCTTTAGATGAGGAGATTGGCTTGAAATGAGCAAAATGATCCACTTCTTCTTCTTTTTCTTCACTTGATCCTCCTTTATTTTTCAAGGAAGAAAACAACCCATTTTTCATATTGGTCAATTCTATCCTATACCTTGGAAATCTAGGAACCACAAATTGTTGTGGACAAAATGTAGATTTGACTTCTTGTAATAGTACAATCAGGCTCAAGTATGAATTAAGCTTTTGCAACTGCTGTAAGAAGCCTGATCTACTCCACACCTCCAAACTAACATCAGTAATGTATAGCTCCTCTAGTTTAGACAATTTCAGAATCCACTTTTGAGGTTGTTCATGAAGCTCAACACAGTAAGAAAAATCCAATATTTTCAGATTCTGTAGTTCCCTTAATCCCTCTGGCAACTTATCCTCAAATGTGCATCCAATGAAGCCAAGAATCTCAAGTTTATTTAATTTCACCAAGGATGACACACCTTTTACTTTGTACCCTTTTACTTGTAGAACGTGAAGACCTTCAAAGTTTTCAATACCTTCTAGTGATAATGTTGGTGGGTTTTCAGCCCAGTCCCCTGATGGAAAGCAACCGGCTTGTAAGCATAAAACATTGAGCTTCACAATGTGAGAACCACCACCAAAATTTCTATCTTCATAAAAGTTGGCTCTATCATCATCCTCAATGATTGTTAGAGTCTGGAGGTTTTTAAATTTTAAGTTGAAGAACTTATTCCACGGAAATTTGCTCGTTTTTAAAAAAATTATTTTTGTAGTTTCAAGCTTTTTTAATTGATAGTTGGAATGTTTCTGTGATTTTTTGTCAGACCACTCTGGCAATTTATTTTGAAAAACAGGAAGCTTGCAAAATGGATCACACATTCTAACACAATATTCTTCTTCTTCAACCATCAAACTGGATCGAAAGGCTGATACTATTGAATGAGTTTTCTTCCTTGCACTTTCAATGGATTCATAATCATTGAAAAGCCCTTGCCCAATTCCATACCTTGTTAACTCTTCAACTGTAGGAGAATACTCTCTTGGGAAATGGGAACATAACTTAAAGAAAGACTTCATGTCATTCAGATAATCACAATTGAGCATGAGGCGTCCATCGATTTCTTCATTTTCCATAAACCTATGAAAAGTTATGAATGGATTGCTTCCCAATTTGACTGATTGAACGGGCAACCAGTACGGTTCAAGTTCCAATATTTTGTCTGTTTCCTTGAGATGAATAATTTTCTGACAACCAAAGTCTTGGCAAACATGTCGAAGACGGGTGGTGAGAAGAATTTTACAGCCCTTGTGATCTTTACCAAGAGGAATTACAAAAGCTTTCAGTTCAGTAACTTCCCATACATCATCAAGGATTATCAATATCTTCTCCACCTTCTTCACTAGTCCACCAATTAATTCATTTGCTATGCTACCATCCTTTTCTATCTCCTTAGCATTAAATTTTGGATCCAACGCTTTTGCAATCTCAAATTGGATCGCTCCTAGGTTTGGCCTAAATCCTTCCGATGACCTGCCGGAAACCTTAATGACTGCATCAAACATACCTGATTCTTTAGCATTTATGCCCATTAGTATGGCCAAATCTGTCTTACCCATACACCCCATTCCCACGAGTCCAATCAACTTCACGTCATTGTCCTGAAATGCCTCAATAATCTCGAAAGCAGCTTGCCTTGCAGACTTTAATAAAATGTAACAATTCTTCAACAAAGACGATGATGATGATGATGATGATGATTCCTGATCATCTTTCTGCTGGTCTGTGTGGCCAACGGCCCCAGCTACAGGTTCAACGTCTAACTTGTCGGCGTCCTCCAGCTTTTTTCGGATATCCATAGTCATCTTATCAAACTTATCACTTAACCCACGTTGATGCTTCCAAATGAGAAACTGTTTGGCATCACTCATTTCAGTTTTCAGAATCTCTACTTGGAGCAAGAGATTTTTTGTCTCAGCTAGCCATGTAAGTTTGGTTGGGTGCATGTTCTCACTTCTCTTTCCAATAATCATTTCGACTTTCAACCGAAGTTGTTTCTGTGCCAATGTTAGCTTTTCCAAAGGCCCAGAGATTTTCCAAAAAGAGAACACACAACAGAGATTATGCTTCTTTGTTGAAGTCCCACGTGTTGCTACATCCATCTCGCCGCTCTGAAAGCTCAAGACATAAATTAAAAAAAAAACTAAGGACTAGTACAAATTTGTGCTGATTCAGATGCTTTTTCAACAGATATTTATTCATTTGACTTTATGTTGCGTTTTCCATGTACAACTTAAAAAAATGGTCATAAAACCATTTCAGTATTTCTTCTTTCTTATTAAGGATTAATATACTATATTATTATAAAGGGAGAAAAAAGAGAATTTTGTAATTATATAATTTATTAAAGTCTAACCGAATGTCACGCCGAATTTATATCCATGAATGGAAAATTACCATGAGGTTTGTAATATAATGGCTAAAATATCCAACCAATATTCTTCCCAATTTTGACTTAAATTTGAAGTAAAACCCAATAATTTATGTTTTAACAAAGAATAGCCAACATATTTATTAGTGCAAAATTTGAGCATTTATTACCATATCAAATAACATTAAATATTTCATATGTTGACCATATATATTTAAAACATATTAAGCAAGGACTTAAACTTCCATCTATAGCAAACAATTTTATTTAAATACCTCAATTATTGCTTAATGTATATTAGAAACTAATATCTTTCTTTCTAATTTAGTTCTATCTATACTAATATATCTCAACCTCACAAAATCCTAGGCCAAGGTAAGCTACCTCTCTCATTTTCCTTTATATAACTCGGAATTTCCATACGTTCTTTTAAGTTGTGTTTGGGGATTTTTTTATATCATGTGTGAATTTTTTTCTTACGATTCGTGTTATTACTTTAAGGGCTTCCATGATTGTGTTTTTATCATTCATGATTAATAATGTTCTAATTCTTTACTAATATATGGTTATTTCTATGATCATTTATAGGGTTTTAACATTTAGGTTTATGTATAAGATTTTATATTTAATCAACTTCATCAGCTAAGCTTATATTTTCACCAATAATGTAATATTTGATTCTTATATTACCCAATCTCATATTCCCTCTTTCTTTATGTAGGGCTAGGGGTGTGCACTATTTGACCGAAACCGAAAAAACCGTCAAACCAAATTAATTCGGTTTTTCGGTTTGACTTATTTGGTTTTTCGGTTCAGTTTCGGTTAAAACCGAATTTTGAAATTCGGTTTCGGTTTGAGGGATCGGTTAATTCGGTTACCGAATTAATCGAAATTTTTAAAAACCATTTTTTGGCTCCTAATGACCCGCTTTCTATTATCACTTGTAGGCTACCGAAACTTATTGTTTTGGCCTAGATGACCCAACCCTCACTCCTTCTTTGTGCGTGAGGATGATGAGATTACTTAGGGAAATAAGACGAAAACGTAAAGAAAATACAGCTTCTATCAAGAAGATATTTGTGAATTCGGTTATTTCGGTTTCAAACCGAACCGAATTGAAATATTTCGGTTCGGTTTTGATCGGTTTTTCTAGATGGTTCGGTTAATTCGGTTTGTCATGGTCAGAAACTGAAAACCGACTTAACCGACCAATTCAGTTCGGTCTAAACTGAAATAACCGAATACCCACCCCTATGTAGGGCATGGTTAATCGGTTATGATTTGTGTGGAAATAATCTGTTAAATCTATTACTCCCTCCGTCTTAAAACATTTACACCTTTTTGTTTGCATGCAAACCAAAGAAAACACACTGATTTATGTTTCTTTCCCACAGTAGCCTCCGTCCTCAATCTTGTCCCGCTGCTTTTCGTCCTCTGTCTTGGATTACCCCATCATCAATCGTGTCCTTGATTGCCTTCATTACCAATCTCATCCTGTTGCCCCTCGTCCTCCGTCCTCAATCACCACATCATTGATCGCATCCTTGATTGCCTCCGTCCTCCACCGCTCTTCATCCTTCGTCCTTAATCACTCTCATCGTAACCCAAATCCCCCTCCTTCAAAGAAACCAGCCCTCCCACTTCCCCTTGTAATCAATCCCCTACTCACACCCTTCCTTTAATATGACGGTATTAAGGATGCTGCCAGAGGCTAGCTAGAGGTTCAGCCACTGGCACATCTGATAGAGGGAGATAGAAAGAGAGAGAGATATGAGTTGAAATGGAGAAAGTGATTATGTGTTTGTGTGTGTGTGTGTGTGTGTGTGTGAGTTAGTGAGTGTGGTCTAGGAAGGAGAGAGATATAGGTTAAAATGAGGTATAATGATAAATGAAATGTGAAAATATTACTAAAAAATGAAATGATGCAAAGGTTATAAGACAACTTAAAAAGAAAAATGGAACAAAAGATACGGGACGAAGGAAGTATATTAGCATAAAGGAGAAGGAAAGGGAATTTTTGTAATTCTACCATTTATTAGAGTCTTAATTAACTGATTGCCATTTCAAATTTGCCTTAGTAAATGGAGAGTTTGATTCAGTTGTAAACAGCGTACATCCATTGCCATCAGATTCAGATGAATGTTGTTGGACATCTTGTTCTTCAAGAGTCTACACATCTTGCTTTTAAATATTTACAAAGTAGCTTCTAAAGTTTCAAATGTTCACAGATTGGTCCAAGAACCTTCAGAAATGTCCACTGTCCTCAGCTTGCAACAAGACATTGATCTATTCCATATTCCAGTTCTTTTCATTTGTTTTCCTTTTTCCGTTGCTTCGGTTTTTAAGTCTTCTTACTTTTTAAGGTTTTTTCTTTTCTTCTTCTTGTTTATTTTTCATTACTGCCTTATCCTTCCCACTCTTTTTTTTCTTTATATTATTATTTTATTGATCATTTATTTCTTTCTATTGTCCTATTATTTTTCTATGTTCCTTTTGTGATTGTTTTTTATTTATTTTGTCTTTCCTTTTTTTATTTCCTAAAGGTTGTTATTTCTTTTATGTACTCATTTTTCTTTTTACAAATAACCTTTCAAAATGGAACATTTGATTTATAATAAAAATATAAAATATTGTTTAAATAAAACAAAAAAAATAATTTTAATAATTTGAAAAACTAACAACCTAAAATATTATTTTCCTCCTTTGGGCCAGTTTACCCTTTTTAATCTATTTCTTTATATCTTTTTATTTGTATGATGACTTTCGTCTTCTCACTCTTTTTGGTCTTGCTTTCTTTTATTTTTATTATTTTAAGTTCTTCCCCATTATTTCTTTTCCTAACTCATGCCTTGGCATTTCTTTTCTTTTCTAACCCAAAGAAGACAAAATAATATAAATTTAAATGTTAGCTTAGCGGAGAAATTAACTAACATTAAGAACATGAACAAAAGAACATGGAACTGAATTAAATGAATATGACCAAGACTAAACAAAACATGTTCTTTAATTTTTTTCATATTTTCTAGTTCATTTATTTATATTTTTTTCCTCGTGTATGTTTTTGTAGAGGATGATGAGACGCCTATTGTATATACAAGACATACTCTTAATTAAAAATATGGTATTTCTTTAAATTTATGATTTTTTACAAATACATTTTTTCTTTTCTGAAACATACAAAAAATTCCAAACGTAAATGAATTTGAACGTAAATGACTAACATAACATTTAGCCAGAATAATAAGCCAAAAATAATAATGAACTTTATAAAAGAAGCAATAAGGAATATATATGCAAATAAATATAGGAAAAAAATTAAAATTAACATGGAAATTGGCATGAATATTTTTACTTTTTTGTTATTAAAACGCTTGTCTTGCCGTTCAAAAAGAAAAACTAAAAGGAAGATGTTAATTTATTTATTGGTGATTATTCATGTACCAATATTAGATTACACATGCAATCTCGGGCTTAGGTATACATAAAATATACTCTTTTCTCTATATTATCGATCCTTTTGACCTAAAATTAATTTTAGGACAGAGAATTTAAAATAAATAAATAAATGTTAAAGCATCATCGATTCTGGAACAAGACCATGGAAAGCCTTCATCGAATCAGAGAAAAACTAAAGAAGTTGAAGATAGAGATGAAAACCGTACCGTAGTCTCTTTCTTCTTCTTCTTCCTCTTCTTCTTCTTCTTCTTCTTTCAACTTGCAGGTGATATATGAGAGATACGTGGGCAATGCTTGCATCCTGGCAAGGGCGGCTCTATATATACAGTGAAGCAGGGGGAAATTGTGCCCCACTCACCTTTACGAAAGTTTGTTGCATAGTTCATTAATATTAGGTAAAAATTATTTTAATTCAACTGAATTAAAAGTATTAACCTCACTCACTAGAAAAGCTTGAAGCCTATGGAATAAAACTGTATATAATATATAGTCTCTACGCCTAGCATGTAAAAATTAAAAAAAAAATTACCAGAACATTGTTGAGGAAACACTAATTAAGAAACGTATTCCTAGATAAGTGAGTAAAATATGATATTTTTTATCATTGCCTAATACATGTTTACCCATTGTCAAAAATTTCTTGTACCGAGCATCCAACCTAGTTGGTGTAAGGGACACTGGCCGGGTCCGAATCCCCCTCGCCCTTCCCCTCCTCCAATCCCACAAATGTCATACAATCTGGTCTGGTTTTCTTCATAGTCCCGAATAAGTCACTATTTTCCTCTTTATAAATGATACTAGTACCTCCTTTGAACCTTACACTTATATATCTTACTTTTGAGACACAAAAAAAGATAATAATAATTTCTTGCTCTACCCCTAAATTCTTATATTGGAAATAAAATTTGTGGCTTTTGCCCGGCCTAATATTCTGAAGTAAAAATGTATTCTTTTAATGTAATTTTAAAAAAATATTAAAACATGCTAAAAATAGTGCACAAAAAATTTTATTAAACCATATATGTGAGCATATGATTAAATATGAAAAATTAACTGGTCCAACTTACTTTTTGAGGAGCCGATCAAATTATGACATACGAAAGTTTGTAGAATTTTGTAAGAAAATAAAAACATTGCTTGTAATAAAAGCTACAAAAAAAATAATTAATTTTTATATTTCTAATCATTTATTATTTCAATTTGGGGCCAAGAAAGAGAATAATGAATTTCTGTTTTGGTGGGAGCTGGGATGGTCCAGACTCCAGACGCCATGTGATTCGGCTTCGATAATGAACGCTGGTCCCACATGTTGCAGTTGCACACCTCTCCCCACATTTAGAATAAAATTACAATTTTGCCTTCACTAATCCTGTCTCTTCCTTCACCACCATCCGCTCGTCTCTGTCTCCCCCACCACCTCACCAGACTTCATCGTTGTTAGGATAAGCATGAGTTGTTGACTTCCCGTCCCTATGTGGGACCTTCAATTTTTTATTATTTTCTTCTCTTCTGTTTTTTTATTTTTTTTTTGTTTTGGTCCAAAACTTCAGCTGGCAGTTGGAGTAATTTTAATAATTAGTAGCAAAAAATTAAAATCAAATGTAGATACAGGCTGGAGGTGATGGAAAAATTGTCACAAATTATGACAAAATTAATGGAGTGAAATAGTACATCGACTATAACTAGCCATTTCATTTGCTCAGTTTCTGCACCCAGAGAGAAGCTTGCTCAATTGTGAGAGAGAGAGTTTAATTTTTGGGCAGTGACAAAATAATGAGATAATTTTTAATGGTGTTTGGGAAACACTTGAGTGCCACTATTTTGGGTTTATCTCATACCTCTAGAATTTTTTCTCTAGAAAAGATTCTATCTTTATAAGCATACTATTTTTATAGTAGAAGATAATCTTGGAGTTTGTCCCGTGGATATAGCCATGAAATTAAAGATGAACCACGTAAATTTTTTGGTGTCATTTTACTAATCATCTTACTCCCGAAAGTGATCACCTGCTGCGCAGTTCCAACAACTGGTATCAGAGCAAGGCCTAGTGTTTATATCTACTTATCGTATGCTCTATAGTTGCCGTTGAAAATTGGATCCTCCACATCAGAAAATAAGTTAGATTATCATTCACTATTTTGTCTTGATACTGGGTATTTATTAGCATCATGGAAGCCAAGACCAGCGAGATGATTAATCTGAACGGCTCAAATTACCATATATGGGGAAGCAAGATGAAAGATCTCTTATATGTGATGAAGATGCACTTGCCCGTGTTTGGTACAACCAAACCAGAAGACAAATCAGAAGAAGATTGGGCATTCGAGCATGAACAAGTATGTGGTTTCATCCGACAATTTGTCGAAGATAATGTCTACAACCACATATTTGCAGAAACTCATGCATGGACACTGTGGAACAAGCTTGAGGAGCTGTATGCTTCAAAAACCGGCAACAATAAATTATTTTATCTGACAAGATTGCTTCAGAAAAAATACCGGGAAGGATCATCCATGGCAGATTATCTAAACGATTTGCAAGGAATCATGGAACAATTATCCATGACGGGCATAAAGTTTGACAACGAGGTACTCGCTCTTATAATGCTGGCCTCATTACCAAAGTCTTGGGAGACGTTAAGAATTTCACTTACAAATTTTACACCAAATGGTGTAATAAATGTGAAATTCATCAAAAAAGGAATACTGAATGAAGAGATGAGACAAAGATCGCAAGGATCCTCTTCATCATAGTCAAACCTCCTTGTGGCAGATTCTAGGGGGAGAAGTGAGACCAGGGAGCCAAAGCCAAGAGACAAGAGTAAAGGAAGGTCAAATAAATATACATATATTGAATGCCATTACTGCAGAAAAAATAGGCATATCCAGAGATTTTGCCGAAAATTCAAGCAAGACTAAAAGAAAGGCAAAGGACCAAAAAAAGATAATAGCAGTGATGATGAGCAAGCAAATATTGCCGATGAGTTCAACATTATCCATGATGATGATATTGTCAATCTTGCAACTCATGAGACGAGTTAGGTGATTGACAGTGGTGCTACCATTCATGTCACTTCTCGAAGAGAATTCTTTTCATCTTACACACCTAGCAATTTTGGTGTTGTGAGAATGGGAAATGAGGGTTTTTCACAAGTTACATAAAAAGGAAATGTTTTCCTGGAAACCCAGAATAGTACATAGTTAGTCTTGAAGGATGTCAGGCATGTTCCAGATTTACACCTGAATCTAATTTCAGTAGGCAAACTTGACTGCAACACCTTCTTTAATGGCCTGTGGAAGCTAACTAAAGGAACCTTGGTGGTGGCCAGAGGAACAAAGAACTCAAAACTGTACACAATACAAGCAAAGCTCTCTCAGGATGCTGTGAATGCAATGGAGAAAGACGATATAGTGGAGTTATGGCATAAACGATTAGGTCACATGAGTGAGAAAAGCATGACCAGGTAATGTTGATGATAATGATATTCATCAACAACCACCAGCACCAGTGGGTTTTTCAGTTTTAAGGAGATCTAATAGAGTTAGACAACGCTCTACTAGATATCCTAAAAATGAGTATGTGTTATTGACTGATGAGGGAAAACCAGAAAGTTTTGATGAAGCTATGGATGATGAACACAAGGAAAAGTGGATTGATGCCATACAAGATGAAATGAGATCCTTGCATGAGAATAAGAACTTTGAGCTGATGAAGTTGCCAAAAGGGAAAAAGGCTTTGAAAAACAAATGGGTATTCAGAATCAAGTCTAAAGAATCAAATTCACAACCACGGTTCAAAGCTAGACTAGTTGTTAAGGGTTTCAGCCAAAAGAAAGGTATTGACTTTGATGAGATTTTTTCACCGGTTGTGAAAATGACATCTATCCATACGGTCCTAAGACTAGCAACAAGTCTCGACTTGGAGATTGAGCAGATAGATGTGAAAACTGCCTTCCTACATAGTGACTTGGAAGAAAAAATATACATGAAGCAGGCAGAGGGTTTCAAAGTAAAAGGAAAAGAGGACTATGTTTGCAAGCTAAAGAAAAGCTTGTGTGGTTTGAAGCATGCACCTAGGCAGTGGTACAAGAAGTTTGAGTCGGTTATGGGGGAGCAAGGCTACAAGAAAACTACTTTAGATCACTGTGTGTTTGTGCAGAAATTTTCTGATGATGATTTTATTATTCTATTGCTCTATGTGGATGACATGTTGATTGTTGGCTAGAATATTTCCAGAACAAAGAGTTTGAAAAAGCAGTTGAGTAAGTCTTTTGATATGAAAGACTTGAAGCCAGCAAAGCAAATTCTTGGCATGAAGATAACAAGAGATAGGAGCGCCAAGAAATTGTCGCTATCACAGAAGAAGTACATTGAGAAGATACTTCAGAGGTTCAATATGGACAAGGCTAAAGCGATTAGTTGTCCTCTTGCTAATCACTTTAGATTAAGTTCCAAGCAACGCCCTTCTACCGACAAAGAGAAAAAAGAAATGGAAAAGGTTCCATATGCCTCAGCAGTTGGAAGTTTGATGTATGCCATGGTATGTACATGGCCAGATATTGCTTACTCAGTTGGAATAGTGAATAGGTTCCTTTCAAATTGTGGTAAGGAATATTGGCTGCAGTTAAATGAATTTTCAGGTATCTCTTCGTGGTACTTCCAAAATGTGTTTGAGTTTTGGAAATGAAAAACCTATGTTAGTTGGCTACACAGATGCAGATATGGCTGGCGATGTTGACTCAAGAAAGTTTACATCAGGATACCTGATTACATTTGCAGGAAGAGCTGTTTCATGACAATCAAGATTACAAAAATGTGTTGCTATTTCAACAACTGAAGCTGAGTTTATTACAGCAATGGAAGCCTGTAAAGAGTTGCTGTAGATGAAGAAGTTCTTAAAAGAACTTGATTTTCACTAGGAGAAATATCAGCTGTTTTGTGACAGTCAGAGCGCAATTCACCTTGGTAAGAACTCTTTTTTTCATTCAAGATCCAAGCATATTGACATAAGATATTATTGGAAAATGAATGCGTTGGAGATGAAGCTGCTACAACTTGAAAAGATCCATACTGATGAAAATGGATCTAATATGTTGACCAAGAATCTACTGAGGGAAAAGTTTGAATATTGTCGACTTGCAGCTGGAATGGTGGAACTCCCACATGAGGCGGGAGGGGGAGATTGTTGACTTCCCATCTCCCATGTGGGGGCCTTCAATTTTTTATTATTTTCTTCTCTTCTCTCTTTCCATTTTCTTCCTTGTTGTGGTCAAAGACTTTGGCTGGCAGTTAGAGCAATTTCAACAAGTGGCAGCAAAAGATTGAAATCAAATGTGGATATAAGCTGGAGGTGGTGGAAAAATTGTCACAAATTATGGTAAAATTAATGGAGTGAAGCAATACATCGACTATAAATAGCCATTCCATTTGCTCAGTTTCTGTACCCAGAGAAAAACTTACTCAATTGTGAGAGAGAGAGTTTTATTTTTGGGGAATGTCAAAATAATAAGATAATTTTTAGGGGTGTTTGGGAAACACTTGAGTGTCACTATTTTGGGTTTATCTCATACCTCTAGAATTTTTTATCTAAAGAAGATTCTCTCTTTGTACGCATACTATTTTTATAGTGGAAGATAATCTCAGAGTTTGTCCTGTGGACGTAGCCTTAAAATTAAGGGTGAACTACGTAAATTTTCTGGTGTCATTTTACTAATCATCTTTCTCCCGAAGTGATTACCCACTGCGCGGTCCCAACATGAATAGTGTTTGTTCAGTTTTTTAAATAAATCAAACCAACATCAAATAGTTATCGTTCAGAAAAATTTTCAACTCAATCTAAGAACTGAGAATCGAACAAAACCAAAATCATGGATTTAGGTTTTTGGATTCTAGTTCTTTCATTTTTTTTGTTCTTGAGATTGGTCAAAATTATTAGCTTTTTAAAGCTGCGACCACATGGTGAATGGTGCCGCCAAACTGATCTAGACAATAAATTAGCATGTTTGCTGGGTGGCGGTATAAAATGTCCTCTACAGAGGGTCTATGAGGCCGATGTCTAAACTAATAACTTCGTTGCTTATATTTGATAAAGTGTCCTAGGCCAGTGGTCAAATTCTCTAATTCTAAATTTAGGGTCTTACAGAAATAGAAGAGATCAAAGGAGCTTAAAAAACAAAGAATAAAAGGAAGAGGAGGCGATGGGCGGCAAACAGTGGAGGATGATAATCTGGGGAATGAATTGAGTTGGATATCAGGTTGTAACAATTAATAGTTTGGGGATGAATCTGCAATATAAGGCATAGCTTTAAGACTATTTGCTCAGTTTACCATATTTATTATATATATACTTTCAGTTCTTAGTTCCATTTCAAGTTGGTTTCATATAAAACAAGAACTAACTTAAAAACCGAGAAAGTTTTCAAGTTGGAACCAATCCATAAATTATTATCAATTTTTACTCAACTCAACTCAATCCACCCTAAACAATTGTTCTATCCCACCAACCCATAGTATTCTCCCTGTGTTCACCTCCTCCGACCAGCTATCGAGATTGAAGCATCACGCTAGTGCTAACTGAAATCACGGGGCTTCAACTGAGGAGCACTAATATGATATAATGATGAAGCAGCAAAAAGAGGATGGAAGTACGTTGAAGTCATCTAATCCATGCCCAAACACATATAGTCCCTCAAAATAGCACAGGATATTAGTAATAATGGTGGGCTCATTCAGAATCGGTGAAGAATAGGTAACTATCCGGGTCGTGCCTCGGAGGTCGGCGAAAGACAGACACTGCTCTTACACACTTTGATAAATGACGGAGGGAGGCGGACTATGATGGCAGGAAGCTGTTGGAGTGGCAATTTGGTGAAATGCACGAAGTATGGGGGTGAGAACAATAACAAGTGGAGCCGCTTAGGAGAATTTGCAAAATAAGGAAAAAAGAAGAGGAAGCTAAATTTAGACGAATCCCGCCAAAACGAAGTCGGCTCGGAGTTTTCTTTTGGTGGACGTGGGAGGGTCCAGATGCCAATGTGACGTGCTTTGGCTTTCTTCATGATTGAAGACAATATTTATTGTCAATACTAACTTTACCATTTTCGTTCTTATCTGGGATCCATAATACAACAACTTTTACACATTAACTAGTGAACCAAATTTTCAAATACAAAAAAGGTATTGAACTTCACCGGCCTAAATAAAAAAAACGAATGTTGCTTGCTTTCATGTTTAGACTACGATAAAAAAAAAAAAAAGACAAAATACATACTTTTGAAAAAAGAATGAGAATACAAAAAGTACTAATTTTGACTTGTATAAAAAAGTAGTCACCTTGCCTCATTGGTGAAAATTAAGAAATGTAAAAAAGTTTGTGTTATTTTAACGGTTGTTCTTCTACGTTTTGCATGTTAACCTAAAAAATATGAAAAATGAATACTGAAATAAGAACATAAAGAGCAATATGGAAAACTAATTTACTAAACAATAAAATATTATAAATATTTGAATAATCCGAAATAGTACATAATGAGGAATTTGCGCGACATTCGTATTTGTAATTTGTGGCATTTTCAGATTTTCAATTAAATATATAGACAAAAAGGTTCGGCTAGCAAAAAGTTTAAATAATTACAAATTTGCACCAAAACGTGCATTATGTGGTTACCAATTTTTGTTGGAAAAGAAGATGAGACGTGAAAAAGCCAACAAGATAAGGGTCCTTGTACAGAAGCATGTTTCCTTCTCCATAAATAGAGAAGCAATAATAATCACTAGATCTTACGGTAATAATTTTAGTTATTGACTCAAAAAGATATGACCTGATTAAACGGTAAAATAAAAAAAATAGATAAAAAATAGTAATTGTTATTGAAGGGGAGAAAAAACAGAAAATTAAAAAACACATACGCTGAAGAAGATTTTTCTCGTATATGCCAACCTCCTCCAATGAAAACCGATTTATCTTTTTCTGAAGAGTATTAATATACAAAAAGTTGTATAATCTTTGTTTGAATATTTTTTTTATCCAAAATCAACTAAAAAAGACAAAGAATTGTGAAGTTTGTATGTGGAAAAAGGTGTTAGAGTTTGAAAATAAGTAAGTGATTTGATATGTTAATTCATGTTAGTTTACCTTCAATTAATGCATTAACTGTGTCTTTTATTATGCACCGTTCATATGCATCTATTCAATTTGAGGAGAACAACGAAACATTAGTTTCTAGATACAATTGGTGCTGGGTTTTTTCACAGTAGAATGTCAGTAGTGATAATGTATCTCGATATAGCAATCTCTTATATGTTCATGACAATTTCATGTCAAGGAATAACATTTTTATCCATAATATTTTGTTAGTTTGAAACAGTGATTTCTAGATATGATATAGCATTTTATATGTATATGTGTTATTGTATTTGTTATCCTAGTTTTAATAACTGGTTATGTTTTCTATAAATGAACGAAATTGATAATATGGGAGTGGCCCAAGGAAATTTTGTTGGATAAGCAAATTTTTGAATTTGTTGACTAAGTAGAAAGAAGTTATTTGAGCTTTTAAAGCAAAATGTAGCACCGATAATATTGGATGGTGGTTCAACTGGTGGGCGAGTTCAAGGAAAAAGGGGTCAAAAGAAATGAGGAAAACAAAATAAGAATGAGTAGATAGGTGGTGAGAATATAAGAGTGAAACAATCAAAAGTCCAAGTGAAGGTTAGGGAAAGAAGTGAATTGATATGAACTGAATTGTTATGAAATGTGACGATCTGTTGAAAAGAAATGTGTTATTTAGAACCAAAGAACAACATTTCATTTATATTATATAGCAATTGCTATATAAGTTAAAACAATCTAATGTTGTATAAATAATCAGATGTGAAATAATTTATGTTAATTCAAAGAAGAACAATTTCTTGTACTATAAATAACCGCTCCAATAAAATAAAAGCAATTTAAAGGGAAGTATTTTTTTTTTAGATAAAAAACAATCTCTCAAGACAAAAAACAATATATTAGGAAAAGAAAGCAATCTTCAAATAAGAAATGATAATTTTTCATATGACCTACCAGCTAACCATATTTACATTTCAAGTTAGATGATTTTTCATACCGATAATGTAAAGAAATACCCGGTATGTAAGTTAAGGCTCCCGGTATATAAAACAAGGGAACTGGAATGAAAATAAATAGCATGTAAATAAATAACTGGTATTTAAGTTTTGGTATGTAGTATATAAAAAAAGGTATTGGAATGAAAATAATTTGTACGTTACAAAAAAACTGGTGTGTAATTTAAGCCTGCTAGTATGTAAAAATAAAGATACTGATATGTAAATTTTTGGTATGTAGAGAAATTAATGGTATGTAATTTCACAAGTAGCTGGTATATAAAATACCAAGGATTTTTTTATTTTTTTTAGTTTCTTATTTTTCTTTGTTGCCTCATTTTTCCCACTCTTCTTTCTTTTATTTTTTTTTCTCTTGCCAATCATTTTTATCTTTCAATTTTTCTATTATTTTTCTACATTTCTTTTTACAAATTTTTTCTTTTATTTCATTTTCCCTTTTCACTGTTTTTTGGAAAATACCAGGGCATACTATTTCATTTCACCAAAATTTGTCCAGTGGCACTTACACGCACACTTTTCCTTTTCATTTTCTAAAGGTTATTATTTATTTTGTTTACTTTTTTTTGGTGCAAATAATCTATCACAATGGGACATTGAAACATTAAGCTTATAATAATAAAACAGTAAATATTATTTAAATAAAACAACAAAAAAAATATTTTTAAAATTTTGAAAAACTAACAAACTAAAATAGTATTTATCATTCTTCTTTAATTTACTTTGTCTTCTCACTCTTTTTTGTCTTGCATTCTTCTATTTTTATTATTTTAAGTCCTTCCTCGTTATTTCTTTTCCTACCTCATGCCTTGGCATTTCTTTTCTTTTCTAACTCAAAGAATAAAACGTATTGAGGAAACACTGTGAAACGAATTCTTGGATAAGTAAAGTAAAATATGATATTTTTTTATCACTGTCTAATACATCTTCAACCATTGTAAAAAATTTCTTGCTCTATGTGCTTTGGCTTCAAGAATGAACCCTGGTCTCACATGTTGCCCACCTCACCCTACACTTACAATAAATTACAATTTTGCCGTCACTAATCCTGTCTCCTCGCTCACTACACTTTCCTCATCTGCCCATCTCCCCACCGCCTAACCAGCCTCTCCGTCGTATCCTCCCTGTATCCACCTCCGCTGACCAGCTATCGAGATTGAAGCATCACGCTAGTGCTAATTGAAATCGGCTTCAACTGAGGAGCACTAATCTGATATAATGGTGAAGCAGCAGTGTTAACACCTAATTTCGTCCGGCCATTAAAATAATTTTAAAAAAAAAATAAATAAAAAAATTAAATAAAAAAATGTATTATTATTATTATTGTTATTATTAGTACTAAATTTTTTTTTAATTAGTTTAAAATATATATATATATATATATATATATATATATATATATATATATATATATATATATATATATATATATATATATTTGTTTTGTTTTGTGAAGATTTGATATATGTGTGTATATGTGTATGTTTGAAAGAAAAAAAAGAAAACTCCATAAAAATGACAAAATTTAAAAGTTTGAGGTAAAAATGACAAAATTAAGAAGTTTCAGGTAAAATTGACAAATTCTGAAAGTTCCAGGAGCATTTGGCAGTTTGTCACATAAAATTTTGAGCCTGCCGACGTTTTTGGCTCAAATTGACAGAAAACGACAAAATTGTCAAAATCAGAAGCTTCAGGAACTTATCCAGAGGCTGAGAGACGTAAAGGACTAAAACTGTCATTTTACCAATTTAAGAGATAAGTTTGAAATTTTTTATTAATTTATCCATCAACAGTTCAGCTAAACTTCCTCTATAAATAGCCCCCCAAATTTTGTGCTGAACACAGAAAAAAATAGCAAAAAAACTTAGAGCTCCGTTTTAAAAAAAAGAGAAAATTACAGCCCTTAGCCCCAGCCCTCTTCCCTTCTTCCCCAGAAAGCCAAATTTTTTTTCACTGCTGTTCCCTCTCTCTTTCTCTCTCTCTCTCTCCGCCGTGCCCCTCGCTGCCCGCCGCCGCCGCCGCCGCCGTCCCTCCGCCTCGCCGCCCTCGCCGCCGCGCCGCCTCGCCGCCCCGCCGCGCCTCCAGCTGCCCCTGCCTCCCCCCCTTTCGCGCACGCCTTCGCGTCTCTGTTCTTCAGATTCAAAAACTTGTTTTGAAAGGTGAAACCTTGATTCCATACTTCATCTTTTCAATTTCTTTCAATTTGGTCACTAACCTTTTATTTTTGTTCCTGCAGAATAAATTATTAACCTTTTTAATTTTTACTTGTTTATTTATTTGTTAATTATTATTATTATTACTAATCTTCTTTTTATTGTTGTTATTGACTTACTAACAACTAACTTTTAATATTATTATTGTTACTAACCTTTTAATTTTTGCATTATTACTAACTTTTATAATTGTTGTTAACAATTAATTAACTTTTATTATTGTTATCAATTAATTAATTTAATTAACTTGGCTAACTTTTTATTATTGTTATTAATTAATTAATTTAATTAACTTGGCTAACTTTTTATTATTGTTGTTAATTAATTAATTAATTTAATTAACTTGACTAACTTTTTATTATTGTTGTTAATTAATTAATTTAATTAACTTGACTAACTTTTTATTATTGTTGTTAATTAATTAATTAACTTGACTAACTTTTTATTATTGTTGTTAATTAATTAATTTAATTAACTTGACTAATTTCTTTTTATTATTGTTGTTAATTAATCAACTTAATTAAACTTGGCTAACTTTTATTATTGTTGTTAATTAATTGACTTAATTAAACTTGGCTAATTTTTATTATTGTTGTTAATTGTTAATCTAACTTTACTAACCTTTTTTATTGTTATTAACAACTAACTATATTAATTGTGCTAACTTTTATTATTGTGTTATTAAAGTGGATGGCCAAAAAGCCCCACTTTATTAATTTTTTTTTTAACTAAAAGATTAAAAAAAAGGAATTTTATGTGAATAATTTCCTAAAGGCTAATAAAATTTTTTTTTTTATTTTGAAACAAAGTTTTTATTCCTTTTAATAAACAAACATAATGAAATAAATAAATAAATAAATACAAATTATTTTTTTAAATACATCTTTAAAAGTAATGTTTTTTTTTCTAATTAATAATTAATAATGAAATATAAAAAAGAAATTAAATTCCATGCCCAAATGATCCGCCAGGATCCATGGCTTGGAAAATATTTTTTAAATAAAGTATATAAATAAATTTTCCTTTATTATTAAAAAAATAAAAAAAAAACTTTGGACTAATATTTTTTATTTATCTCTTTATCCAGCAAAATAATAAAATATAATTTTTTTGGTTTCTTTATTAATAAAAAAAATAAAGGAGTAAAAATTTTTCTTGGGCTAATATTTTACTTATTTCTTTCAAAATAATAAAAAAAAGATATAACATTTTTTTTTTGTTTTTTTTGTTTCCTTTATTAAATAAAATTTTATTCAAATGATTTCAAATAAAGGTAATAATAAAAATCTTTTAGCAAACAAAAAGAACATAAAAAAAAAATCATATAAATATCAAAAACTTTTTATACATATAAATCTTTGATTTCTTTAATCTTTTTTTAAAATAAATTATATAAATATCAAAACTTTACCTTTATTTTCCTTATTAAATAATCATTTTTGCTTAATTTTTTTATCAAAAATAAAACAAACAAATATTGAGATTTTTATTTTATTTTTGAAATATATATATAAATTTCTGGTTTCATCATTAAATAAATAAAGTTTTGTTTACTTTTTGATTCACCTTTTATTAAATAAAATATTAAGGCTTCACTTTTATTTTTAAAATATACATATAAATCTTTAGTTTTCTTCATTAAATAAACAAAACCTTGATCAAATAATTACTTTCTTGGTTCATCTTTTATCAAATCAAAAAAAAATAAGCTTAAAAAAATAAATATGTATAAATATCAAGACTTTCTTTATATAAATCTTTTCTTTATTATTTTATTGAATAATTAATTTTGGTTAATCTTTTAAATAAAAAATCAAATACATGAGAATTAAGATTTTATTTTCAACTCTTTTGTTTTCTTTGGTAAATAAATAAAATCCTGGTATTAAATAATTATTTTTATAAAAAATTAGTTCATGGTATATTGGCTGGAAACTGTCTCGTGCCCGCTTTTGAGCTGCTTCACCTGGTGAAGAGGGTCTGGCTGAGTAACAACGCCCCGTATCATGATCAAAGATTTTTTTTTATTTTATTTTTTTAAACTCTTTGATTCCTTTAAATTAACTTCTTATTAAATAAAAAAATTAATTGCTTTTGAATTCTTTTATAAATTAAGAAAAAAATCAGATAAAAATAAAAGAAAGATAAAAAAAGAAACAAAAGAAAGATAAAAAAAGAAATAAAAAAAAGAAATAAAAAAAAAAGATAAGAAAAATAAGATAAAAGATAAAAAAAAAAGAAAAGAAAAGAAAGAAAAAAAAAGAAGTAAAAATATAAAGACAAATTTTTAGTTAGTATTAAAAATCATTACCTTCTAAAAAATTAATTTCAGGAATTAAATAATTACGATTAAGTAAATCAATTTCCATATCCGGATGATCCGGCAGGATCTACGGTTTGGAAAATATCAAACTTTTTAAAATAAATAAATTAAATAAATACAAAGATAAAAATCCATGTTTACAATATGGATTAAATTATTTAAAATTTCACCAAATTCCGTGTCCAAATGACTCGGCAGAGTCCATGGTTCGGAATCAAATCTTCCGTGTCCAAATGACTCGGCAGAGTCCATGGTTCGGAAGTATAAAATTTCATACAAATTAATTAATTTAAAAATCCACATTTTGACTAATCCAGTTAAAATTTCTAATTTTGAAAATTAACTGAGAATTATTTAAAAGCAAAGCAAAACAAAATTAAAATCAACTAAGGTGCCAATTTTTGGGCGTTTTAACAAAGTTGTTTTAACGTAACCGTACTCCCGATCCCCGAACTCTCGCAGACCAATTTTAAGGTGACCAATCGACCTAGGTGAAACCGATTGGTGGCGACTCCAGAAAACCCGACGTTGCCACAGCTTGGCGACTCCACTGGGGAGTCGACGTTAGTGAGTCGAGCCTAAAGTTGATTTGTTTTTATTTACTTTGCTTTACTATTATGTGGATTTAGATATTATATTTACTTAAGTAAACATGCATAATGCATTCACAAAATGAAGCTCTATACCCGAGCTTCCTTAAATCAAACACGATTCTTTCTAAGCGGAATTGGTGTTGCTGTCCTTGTGAGGCCACGGTCTCCAAGCCTTCACCGGTTTCAAAGTAGCAAAGTAGTGTATTGCCTTCTGAGACGGTTAGTCTCTGCATGGGCCCACGAAAAGCTACGACTCGAATTAATCCATTCCTTACATAAACCCTAGAGGGTAAGGAATCGGGCCGTCACTATGATTCAGTGACGGGATTCGGGAACTATCCCTTGCCTTTTTGATAAACCACCTTCTGCATGTAGAATTCCTTACTCCACCTTAGAACCAGCCATTAAGAATTTCCCATACCTCGGTTCCCATTTCCATAGGTTTTGTTTTATCTATATGTTTGTATGATCCTATGTGTTATTTTTTTTTACTAACTCTATTTTTCCTTATTTTTCCGGCATATACATTTCATCATTAAAGATAAGTATTTGGTGAAAGAACTATTATCATGGATATTCTCGATTATCTTCCCACGGCTGTTACTGGATCATGGAATGACACGGTAATCGAAACTCAGCCTGAAGCTATGGAATATTCCGAAACGGCTCAAAAGCTTCACGGAGATGCTCTGACATCCCATTCTCACGTACAGCTTAAGGACCAGGTATCGGTCCGGATAAATTAGAACGACACCACGGAATTATTGCAAGTCTGGAATAGTTGGAATTCTACTGATCGGGAAGCTTTTACGGCAAAATATGGTCACATCACTTGCCTACTAAAGGTTACCGTTGATGCATCACTTGTCCGGGCTCTAATACAATTTTGGGATCCATTTTATCGATGCTTTTCTTTCGATAAGATGGATCTGGTTCCAACCATTGAAGAATACAACAGCCTCTTGGGTTGGTCCTCCGACTATCCAATCGAGACTTATCAACATGATAGAAGAACGGAGCCTCATCGAGCCCTAGCAAAATTATTGGATATGCCAGCTTCCAGTCTTCAAACCAAGTTTGCAACAAAAGGATCTCGAAAATTTATCAGTTGGATCGACTTAAAACAATTAAGTCACGTTCTCCCTCAGAAAAATCAACGACGCAAGCTTTTCGCCTTGGCGATATATGGCCTGGTAGTCTTCCCAAGAATCGTCGGATTCATTGAAGGAGACATCATTACACTATTTGAGCAAATCTGCAATGCTCAAATAAATCCGACCTCAGTAATATTATGTGAAACTATCAGGGCATTAAACTTTTGTCGCCAAAGAGGGGGCAAATTCATAGGATGTTCACATCTCCTCAACATTTGGATCAAAAGCCACCTTCCTTGTGAGAAGCAACATTTTGGAAATCGCTTTTCAAAGGACTTCATCCCAATCGAAGCCTTTTTGAAAAGTGAAACCATTCATCACGACAGCAAGGAAGCATGGGTTGATTATTTCAAGAACATCACCGAATTCCAAATTGAATGGAGAGCCCCCTGGTCTACCTCCACCCGCGTTGTCTACCGTTACGGCAATTGCCCGTGGGTTCCTCTCTTAGGTATATGGGGAGGAACAAGTTATGCCCCAGCTCAAGTACGAAAACAATTTGGGTCTATGCAATTTATACCCATGACGCATAATCTGAGTAAGTTGGAATTTTCACACGAAGATCCAAATTCAAATAAGCTCGCAATGGGTATTTCAGTTGCGTGGAAAAGAATTTTCATATTGAAGTCGGGGCCTATTATTTCTCCCACTGCTTATTATGAATGGAGAAATAACCGGAAGGAAGGAATAGTTCTATCTGAAGAGGTCATCAGAAAATTGGCGAAAAGAGAGTTGGAGAAAGAACTAGAGGAAGAAAAGGAGAAGAACAAGAGGATGCTCCTTGACATGCAACAGCTCGGTCACAAAACACAACTCCTCGAAGAGAAAGTTGAATACCAAAAACAAGTCATCTCCCAATTGGTTGATGAAACCGATCAAAAAGAGATGAGAGTCAGATACTGGGAAGATCAATACAGATTTTCTCAAGATCAATTGCAAACATTTTTGGTAGAAGTCAGAAAAGTTACAGAACAAGCCCAACTAATGGGCGAAGAAGCCAAGGAGTTAGAAGAACTGAGCTGTCCTACTCCATCAGTAAATGTTCAAAGAATGATGGAGTTCATATCTAAGGCCAGAAAGCAGTATTGTACTTTGGGTCATTTCTTTTAAACAAACCTTTTGCTGAATGTAATTGAGAAATTCCATTATAGTTTTTCTTTCACCAAGTATTTACAATATTCATGCATGCATCCATCACATCAATCATACACACATAGAATCTAATAAAATAAATATTCCTTTAAAAGGGTAAAATTGGACCTCAACACCGATATTCAACTCGACTCCAAACAAGATTAATGGCAGAACAAGCCGAAGGACGTCTCATGGAGATGGAGTCCAAGATTGAAAGTATGTCAGAACAGATGAGACAATTGATGGAATTAATCAAAGGGAAAGCAACTCAAGTCCCCATCAAAGAAGTACAAGATCCCACTTATCCCCCGGGATTCACCCCGCAACGAGTCTCAGTCCAAGAAAACCTGTTTCAAGAATCAGGACCGTCTGCTAGTGTTCACCTGAAACAAGACACTGTACAGGAAGAGAAGAAGACATTACCAAAAGAAGAAGCAGAATCTCAAAAACTCGAAACAATAGAAAAGCGACTGCGAGCCATTGAAGGAGGCACTATATTCGGATCTCTCTCGGTGGATGACCTCTGCTTAGTGCCAGACGTCGTAATCCCTTCAGATTTTAAGGTGCCAGATTTCGTGAAATACGATGGAACGAGTGATCCCATCACTCACATCACATTGTTCCTAAGGAGACTACAACCACTCACAAAAGATGAAAAGGTGTGGATCGCACTTTTTCAGGAAAGTCTCACAAAATCAGCATTACAATGGTATCTAAGCCAAGGTCCAAGGAACATAAAAACTTGGAATGACCTTGCTCAGGCCTTCATCGGCAACTATAAACACGTTATGGACTTGGCTCCAGATCGCCAAACTCTCCAAAACATGGAGAAGAAAAAGCCAGAAACTTTCAAGGAATATGCGCAGCGGTGGAGGGACTTAGCTGCACAGGTTCAGCCACCCATGACAGAAAGAGAAATGGTCACTTTGTTTGTCCAGACACTGAAATACCCATATTATGACAAACTTATTGGCAATGCGGCAACTAACTTCTCCGACGTAGTAATGTCTGGAGAAAGGATCGAGCATGGTATCAGGACTGGGAAGATTACTGAATCCTTTAGCGATCCTATGAAAAGAGGAGGACCTTCCAGAAGAAAAGATGAAGAAATACAACAAATAGGAAGAGGAAGAGGGATTCCCTTCGTGGGCACTGTGGCCACCGGACCTCGCCTATCCTATTCTGCCAATAAGCCCAATTATTATCCTACCAATAGGCCCAATGATTATCCTCCCAATAGGCCCAATGATTATCTTCCCAATAGACCCAACAATTATCCTCCCAACAGACCTAATCAGTTACGGCCACCTGTTCCAACTCCTCCAGTACCTGCACCAAGACCAAGAGAAATCTTCGCACCAATTCCCATGACTTACACTGAGCTGTATCCAAAACTCATCGAAAGTCAACTTATTCGCCCAATCCCTACAAGGCCATTGGAACCCCCGTATCCAAGGTGGTATGACCCTAACATAAATTGCCCATATCATGATGGTACCGTGGGCCACGGACTGGAAAATTGCATAGCATTGAAGCGTATAGTCCAACAATTAATTGAGTCAAAGTGGTTGGACTTTTCCGATGAACCAAACGTCACTCATAATCCATTGCCTCCTCATCAAGCCAAACCAGTCAATATGATGGAAGAATACTGGCCGATGAAGAAAACAGTCAATGATATCATAACCCCTCTTAAGCATGTATATTCATGCCTTGTGAAAGAAGGGATTATCATAGGAAAGTCTTCTGGAAATAAAGAAGTCGAGGATGAGGAGTGGTGCAACTTTCATAACAGTAAAAGTCATTCTATCCAAGAATGCCCAGAATTCCGTAAAAGTCTACAAAGTCTTATGGACTCCTCCCAAATCATCGTTTTTATGTCAGATAAAGAGGATGACGTGAATGTGATAATTAAAGAACAAGAAGTCAATATCATGCCAAGACCACTAGTCATTCCAATATCAAAATCTGCTCTCAAGCCTTTAAGAATTCAAGTTCCAAAGCCATTCCCGTACAAATCAGACAAAACTGTTCCATGGAACTATGGCTATACTTCTAACATCACATCAACTCCGTTAGAAGTTGGGGGCATGACTAGAAGCGGTCGGTGTTATTCTCCCGAGCAAATGAACAAGCTCCAACAAGAGAAGAATGTTACGGATCCAGCAAATGGACCTATTAACACATCTAAAGAGCAAGAGATGCCTCGAGCAGTAACAGATGAACAAGCTACTGAGTTTCTCAAACTCATAAAGCAAAGTGAATACAGTATCGTGGAGCAGTTGAACCGTCTGCCAGCAAAGATCTCCATACTTTCATTACTCTTAAGTTCTGATGCCCATCGAGAAGCTCTTCTCAAAGTCCTGAATAAGGCTTATGTTGAACAAGATATCTCCGTGAACAACTTTGACCACCTTGTCAACAACATCACGGCACAAAATCTCATCACATTCACTGACGATGAGATACCAGCAGAAGGAAGGGGTCACTCTAAGGCTCTGCATATTTCGATTAAATACAAAGATCAGATTATGGCCAGAGTTCTTATCGACAATGGGTCAGCTCTAAATGTAATGCCACTCGAAACCTTACATAAGATTGGTTTAGACCCATCATACCTCAACAACAGTCATATTGTTGTTCGAGCATTTGACGGAACGAAGAGAGATGTTGTTGGAGAAATAGAGCTACCAATAGGGATTGGTCCCTGTCTTTTCCACATCACATTCCAAGTCATGGATATTTGTCCATCTTATACCTGCCTGCTGGGAAGACCATGGATCCATATGGCCGGAGCAATTCCTTCTTCATTACACCAGAAAATGAAATTCATTATTGAAGGAAAGATAATCACGGTCTTCGCTGAAGAAGACATCCTGCTATCAAGACCTGCGGATGCTCAATATGTCGAAGTCAATGAAAATATACCTGATTGCTCCTTCAGGTCTTTTGAGATTGTCAATGCTGCTTATGTCAGCGAATATGGAGAAGAACCCATTCCTAGCATCTCTAAAACAAGTCGCATGGTTGCCAAACTCATGATAAAAGGAGGATACTCACCGGGGTTAGGACTGGGACAAGATTTACAAGGAATCACAGAACCATTGAAAATCACCACAAATGAAGGGAAATACGGCCTAGGCTTCACACCGACAAGACATGATAAAATGAAGGCAATAGCTGAAAAGAGAGAAAAGAGGATTGCACGATTAACAGGGCATCCTCTCCAGGAAAGAAATCTGGATATCCCTGAAATCACCGAAACGTTCGTGAGTGGTGGTCTCATTCCAAAAAATGACAATGAAGGCAAGCTGACTATCAACATCAACAAGTCTTTTGAAAGTCTTTCTATTCAGGCAATCATCAGCGATTCACCTGAAGAGGAGGAGCTTGTTCAACCTTGTGGCCCACGAGATGTGCTGAACAATTGGGAGGCGATAGAACTGCCTGTTATAATCGAAAGCTTTCCAAAGTAATCTAATAGTAAAAACCTCCTAAAGAAAGGTTCAATCAATAGGGTGTAGTCTTTGTTTAAGTGAACCTTTTAGTTATTGCTTTTTATTCCAATAAAGTTGTGATTTATGCACATTGTAAATAAAGTACCAGTTTGCATCCATCTCATTCGTGCCATTTTTTTTTTCTTCTCTTTCTTTTCTCTCTGGATAATGCAGACCCAAAACTCTCTTTGATGACAATGAAAGAATGAACTTTGATAATCCTGTAAACACTACCGACTCGGATGACGAAGATCTTCAAGTATCTCCTGAGCTATTAAAAATGATTGAGCGAGATGAAAAAGAAAGAGCAACAAGTCAAGAACCAACTAAGGTATTCAACCTGGGAGACAGTCAGGATGTAAAAGAAGTCAAGATTGGCACTTTATTCCCTCCTGAAGAAAAAGAAGAATTAGTCCATTTATTGAAAGAATATGTGGATGTGTTTGCTTGGTCATACCAAGATATGCCTGGCTTAAGCTCAGACATAGTACTACACAAAATACCCTTGAAACCTGGGGCGAAGCCTGTCAGACAAAAGTTACGAAGATTAAAGCCGGATCTAATCTTAAGAGTGAAAGATGAGATTCGAAAGCTGTGGGATGCAGGATTCCTTGGGGTCGCTGAATATACAGAATGGGTGGTTAACATTGTTCCAGTCGAAAAGAAAGAAAGCGGGAAACTAAGAGTTTGTCAGGACTACCGGCCATTGAACGAAGCCAGTCCTAAAGATAACTTCCCACTTCCTCACATTGATACGCTGGTGGATAATACCGCAGGAAACTCCTATTTTTCCTTCATGGATGGCTTCTCTGGATACAATCAAATCAAACTTGATCCAGATGATATGATAAAAACTGCCTTTATAACCCTTTGGGGTACCTTCTACTACAAGGTGATGCCTTTTGGGTTAAAGAATGCTGGTGCTACATATCAAAGAGCCATGGTTGCATTATTCCATGACATGATGCATAAAGAAATTGAAGTATATGTAGACGACATGATCGCCAAAACTTTCACTGCTAAGGGGCATCTAAAAGTGCTAAGAAAACTATTTGATAGACTTCGCAAATATCAACTGAAGTTGAATCCTGCCAAATGTATTTTTGGAGCCTCTTCAGGAAAGTTATTGGGTTTCATGGTCAGCAAGGATGGGATTCGAGTTGACCCGAGTAAAGTCAAAGCAATACAAGAAATGCAACCCCCGAAGACTCCAAAACAAGTAAGAAGTTTTCTGGGCAGAATCAACTTCATAGCAAGGTTCATTTCACGATTGACATCCAAGTGTGAACCTCTTTTCAAATCACTGAAGAAGAACAATCCGATCGAGTGGAATAACGAATGCCAAGAAGCATTCGAGAAAATCAAGCAATATCTATCAAATCCACCAGTCTTGGTACCACCCCGATCTGGAGAATCGTTGATTCTATATTTATCCATACAGGATTCTTCATTAGGATCCGTATTGGGTCAACGTGATGAGACAGGCAAGAAAGAGCATGCAATTTACTATTTGAGCAAGAAGCTTACCACATATGAAGCGAAATACTCAATAGTAGAAAAGTCCTGTTGTGCCCTTGCATGGGTAGCACACCGACTACGACACTACATGCTCAACAACACCACATTGCTAATCTCCAAGACTGATCCCATTAAGTATATTTTTGAAAAACCAGCTTTATCAGGCAGGATCGCAAAATGGCAAATGCTGTTGTCTGAATACGACATACAGTATGTCACCCAAAAGGCTGTAAAAGGGAGTGTAATTGCTGAATATCTGGCTGATAGAGCATTGGATGATTATGAGCCAATGAAAATGGAGTTTCCTGATGGAGATATAATGACAATAGAACAAGAAGTCTCTAAAGATGATGAAACATGGAAAATGGCATTCGATGGAGCATCTAATGCTTTGGGACAAGGGATTGGAGCCATACTCATCTCTCCAAGTGGAGAGCAATTCCCTCTTACAGCAAAAATTACATTTCCTTGTACCAACAATATAGTAGAGTATGAGGCATGTGCTATGGGACTCCAAATGGCACTAGAATTGAAAGTGCGAGATCTCCGAGTTTATGGGGATTCCGCATTAGTCATATATCAAATCAACGGAGAATGGGAGACAAGGGATTCAAAATTGATCCCTTACCAAAAGCTCATACTAGACTTGGCTCGAAAATTCAACAGTATAAGCTTCCATCATCTTCCAAGGGAAGATAATCAAATACCGGATGCTTTAGCTACTTTGGCTGTTATGTACAAGATCAGTGACCCCGAGCATACTCCTATATTCGAGATGAGAATAATAGATTCTCCAGCTTATTGCATGAGCATCGAAGAAGAATTGGATGGAAAGCCTTGGTATCACGATATCAAGAAATACCTCCAAGAAAGAGTATATCCACCAGAAGTATCAGAAAATGACAAGAAATTTCTACGAAGATTGTCAATGGGTTTTCTTTTAAACCTAGACATACTTTACAAGAAAACCCCAGACTCGATGCTACTTCGCTGTGTAGATACTCATGAAACACGAAAGATCATGGAAGAAGTTCATTCTGGAATATGTGGAGCACACACTAGTGGTCATACTATGGCAAGACAAATAATGAGGGCTGGTTACTATTGGCTCACATTGGAAAGTGATTGCGTCAATCACGTAAGAAAATGTCACAAATGCCAAATATATGCCAACAAGATCCAAGCTCCACCTGTTCCTCTTAATGTAACAGCAATACCTTGGCCTTTTGCCATGTGGGGAATCGATGTTATTGGAGCGATTACCCCTAAAGCTTCCAATGGTCACAAATTCATCCTAGTTGCAATTGACTACTTTACTAAATGGGTAGAAGCTGTGTCTTATGCAAGCGTAACTCAAAAGGTGGTATGCCGGTTCATTAAGAAAGAAATCATTTGTCGCTATGGACCGCCAGAGTGTATCATCTCAGACAATGCCACGAACCTGAATAATGCAATGATGCAGACTTTGTGCCGGCAATTCAAAATCAAGCATCTCAATTCAGCACCTTATCGACCGATGATGAATGGTGCAGTAGAAGCGGCCAATAAAAATATCAAGAGAATTGTTGAAAAGATGATCGTCACTTACAAGGACTGGCATGAGATGTTACCTTTTGCACTGCATGCTTATAGAACTTCTACCCGTACTTCTACTGGAGCAACATCTTTTTCTCTGGTATACGGTATGGAGGCTGTATTGCCTATCGAAGTTGAAATTCCTTCATTAAGGGTACTAATGGATACTCAATTAGGAGAAGCAGAATGGGTCAAAGCTAGATACGAGCAATTAAATCTAATTGATGAAAGAAGAATGATAGCCCTCTGCCATGGGCAACTTTATCAAAGAAGGATGATTCGTGCTTACAACAAAAAGGTTCGCCCACGACAATTTCACGAAGGTGACATAGTGCTCAAGAAAATTTTACCCATGCAACATGATTCAAGAGGAAAATGGACACCAAATTATGACGGGCCATATGTCGTGAAGAAAGCATTTTCAGGAGGGGCACTAATTCTGACAGAAATGGATGGACGAGAATTACCGAAGCCAGTAAATTCGGATGCAGTAAAGAAATACTTTGCATAATGAAGAAATTTTCGAACAGAAGGGGAGAAGTGGATACAGGGTTACCAAAGTTTATTTGATCAAAGTTGTCAAAGAGAGCTTTCTTCCCTTACACTTTCATTATCTATCTGTACCTAAGATTTTCATATTCTTTTACCCATAAATGAAAGCCAATTCTCTTTAACTTACCTTAGATTCTCACGTTCAAAATGCTAAAGTCGCTTCTATCCAGTTCTTTTCCTTCAAATCTCACATTCCTACTAGCCTTAAGTGTGCAATAAATTGTGACTTTTGAAGGAAGAATAGTAATAATTAAAACTTAGAAAAAAACAAAGACCGTAGATTACTTTGATAAGCTTTGTGAATTAAAACAGGTAAGATTGAGGTCCTGCTTTGCGAGCAGCACAGAACATAGGCTAACAAAGAAGAAAGAGTAACAAATCTTTGGGAGATAGCCTTGGTGGTAGCCTGAATGATCATTTCAGAAGTCTTAACATGTCTATGTCAGCAGGAAAGAATCATGCTCACGAATATTTCAACAGGGACAATTATCCAGAGAAGCATAAAATATGAGGCGGGCATTAAAGAAAATTGAGGTCAAAATTCAAAAATAAGGCAAGGAAAGAGGATTTTTGAACAGAGTTGGGCTTTTGAGACAATGGACAACAGCTGGAAAGCATAAAGAGATTCAATAATAGTCCGAGAAGGAAATCACAAAGAAGATCCAGTAAAGTAAAGCAAAGACATGAAGAGCTAGATTAAAAAAAAAAAAAACATCAGTTACACATGCCTTGCATTCATGTATTTCACATCATGCATGCATGGCTTTTACATAACAGGGATCAAATGAAAAGCATGTCCGCAGCATGATTGCAGCAGTATAAGCTGAGATCTTAATGACATCAGCTCTTACTAATTGGACGCATAGCTAATACGCTGGACCCAGCCCCATCAGGAATCCAAGGATAAAGCATACAATATCGTCAAAAGCCTGGCAATTGAGGCTACACCTAAAAGAACAGAATTGATGCCAGCTTAGCAGCATCCAAGATGAGTGATAGCTATCGTCAAAGATAAGGCAGACATCAAGAAATATTGTCGTTGAAAATTCGTCAAAAGCGGACAATGGATTCAATAATCAAGGACTGAATCGACGTCAGCTGGATGGAATATCTATCACATCAAAATAAAGTAGGATTCACTTTTCCGGTTAAGCGGCGGATACGGTACTCCGTGACTCTCAAGTCGGTTCTCTCAGTTGCCCATAATAACTGATCATTTCCTCCCTCCTTTCTTTTACTTTCTCCTAGAAAATGGATCCTACTTTTTCTGCCTTGCGAAAATATTTTCCTTCTCTCCCAATGAACATCTTCAAAAAGATCTACCAAGTTCGCTGTGAACGATTAAGAGCTCTGATGCATAAAGGAATCCCTGAAGATGTGCGGTGGTTAGTTGAAGCTAAGGTTCGTCTGGCAGGTGAAATCCCAGAGGCATTTGTGTCTCACATGCCTGGTGTAGGCAAAAGCTCTTATGCCAAAAAGCGAAGAGCGAGGAGACTAGGCGTCTGTCATAAATGCGGACGCTGGACCTGTAATACTAAATGTCGTTCTTTTGGGATGATCTCTGATAATCGAGAAGATAAAATACGATTCATTAAGAATGGCCTGAGTAAGGACTCATTGGATGATATCCAATTGACTCTTGAGACGCATTCTTGTGGATCCGTGCAACGTGAACTTCTCGATTTATGGAGCATTTTTCATGAAGAACGAGAACGATACAGTCCCGGGAATCTGACGTTAAACGACCCTATTTGTCAGCTTGTAAGAAAACTGGATGGGAAGCAAATCCTTGACTCATAGAAGCCATTAATCCCGTTACTGGACGTAAAACCAGTGGAAGATGTGAGCCACAGTCACAATCACTGTACATACAATTTATCATACTTAAAATTTTCCATTTTTCTTTTAATAATGTATTTGCTCCCGTAAGTGTAATCGACACGTTATCCATTTCATCGCTATAAATGCATGTTCTTCCAGTCGGTTATCTAAGTTTCCTTCAATAACTGATTCATTTCCCTCTTCTCTCAAATTCTTCTCTCATCAATGGATTCTACTCTTTCAGCACTGCGAAAATACTTTCCTTCCCTTCCAATAAAAGTCCTTAAAAAGATCTACCTTGCTAGATGTGAAAGAATCAGAGTTTTTACACGCAAAGGCACTCCCGATAATGTGCAGTGGATAATTGAAGCTAAGGTCCGTCTGGCGGGTAAAGTTCCAGATGCATTTATGCCCCGCATGCCCGGTTTAGGTAAAAGCCGTTATGCCAAAAGGCGAAGAGCAAAGAGACTAGGCGTGTGTTATAAATGTGGGCGATGGAATTGTATTACTAAATGTCGCTCTTTAGGATACATCTTCATAAATCGTGAAGATAAAAGAAAATTCATTAAGAATGGCCTGCGTAAGGAATCTCTGGAAGATATCCGAGAGACTCTTGAAACGCATTCTTGTGGAAAAGTGCAAGGTGAAATTATCAGTTTATGGAGGACTTACCATAAAGAACGAAACCGTTACAGTCTTGGGAATGTGACTTTAAACGATCCTGTTTGTCAGTTTGTAAGAAAACTGGATGGGAAGCAAATCCCCGACTTATAGATGGCATTGAAGCCATTACTGGACATAAATCAGGGGAAGATGAGAGCCAAGGTCCTGATTCCTGTACATATAAGCTGTCATTTGTCTTTTCTTTTAATATACTTGTTCCTGTAAGCGTAATTAACACGTTATCCTTTCATCGCTATAAATGCGTGTTCTTCTTTCCGGTTAAGTAGCGGATGCAATACTCTCTGACTCTCAGTTTCCTACAATAACTGATTTCTTCATCTCTTCTCTCAAATTCTTCTTTTATCAATGGATTCTACTCTTTCCGCCATGCGAAAATACTTTCCTTCCATCCCAATAAATGTTCTTAAAATGATTTACCAAGCTAGATGTGAAAGGATTAGAGTCTTTATGCACAAAGGCATTCCTGACAATGTGCGGTGGCTAATTGAAGCTAAGGTTCGTTCAGCTGGTGAAGTTCCAGAAGCGTTCTTTCCCCGTATGCCCGGCTTTGGTAAAAGCGCTTATGCCAAAAAGCGAAGAGCAAAGAGGCTTGGTGTCTGTCATAAATGTGGACGATGGAATTGTAATACTAAATGTCGCTTTTTAGGATACATCTCCAGAAATCATGAAGATAAAAGAAAATTCATCAAGAATGGCCTGCGTAAGGAATCTTTGGATGATATCCTATTAACTTTTGAAACACATTCTTGTGAAATAGTGCAATGGGAAATTATGGATTTATGGTGGACTTTCCGTAAAGAACAGGATCGTTACAGTCTTGGAAATCTAACTTTTAATGACCCTGTTTGCCAGTTTGTGAGAAAACTGGATGGGAAGCAAATCCCCGACTTATAGAAGGCATTGAAGCCGTTACTAGACATAAATCAGTGGAAGATGAGAGCCACAGTCATGATTGCTGTACATATAAGCTGTCATTTGTCTTTTCTTTTGACAATAATGTACTTGCTTCTTTAAGTGTAATAAACGCATTATCCCTTTCGTCACTATAAATATGTGTTAGTTATGTTCGTTTCCTACAATCACTAATTTCTTTCTTTGCCTCCTTCATCAATGGAGTCTTCTCTTTCCGCCCTACGAAAGTATTTTCCTTCCTTCCCAATAAATGTTCTTAAAAAGATTTATCAAGCTAGATGTGAACGATTCAGAGTATTTATGCACAAAGGCATTCCTGATAATGTGCGGTGGCTAATTGAAGCTAAGGTTCGTTCAGCTGGTGAAGTTCCCGAAGCGTTCTTTCCCCGTATGCCCGGCTTTGGTAAAAGCGCTTATGCCAAAAAAAGAAGAGCAAAGAGGCTAGGCGTTTGTCATAATTGTGGATGGTGGATTTACGGTAATAAATGTCGTGCTCCAGGAGTGATCACCAGAAATCGTAATGATAGAATAAGATTCATTAAGAATGGCTTGCGTAAGGAATCTCTAGAAGATATTCGAGAGGTTCTTGAAGCGCATTCTTGTGGAATAGTGCAATTTGAGGTTGTTGGATTATGGATAATTTTCCAAAAAGAACGAGATCGTTACAGTCTTGGGAATCTGACCCTAAACGACCCTGTTTGCCAGTTTGTGAGAAAGCTAGATGAGATGCAAATCACCGATTCATAGAAAGCATTGAAGCCATTACTGGACGCAAAGCCAGTGGAAGACGAGGATCAAAGTCACGATTACTGTACGTGCTAGCTGTCGCTTTTGAAATTTTCCTCCCCTTTTGGTAATAATGTATCCACTCCTGACGTGAACCAAAGTCACGATTACTGTACGTACTAGCTGTCGCTTTTGAAATTTTCCTCCCCTTTCAACGATAATGTATCCACTCCTGACATGAGCCATAGTTACGATTACTGTACGTGCTAGCTGTCGCTTTTGAAATTTTCCTCCCCTTTGGCAATAATGTACCCACTCCTGACACGGACTACTGTATATAGCTGCCACTTTTGAAATTTTCCTTCCCTTCCAACAATCACATACCTACTCCTGACGTAAGCTACAGTAGTGACTACTGTACATGCTAGCAGCTATTTTGAAAATTTTCCTCCTCTTTTAACGATAGTGTACCCATACCTGACCAGAGTCATACTCGTGACTACTGTGTATAGCTGGCAATAATGTATCCACTCTTGAAAATAAAATTATTGCCTTATCTCTTCATCTCTATAAATATATCCTCTTTTCTCACAAGGATAAGGATAGGAATGGAGAAAACCCCAACTCGTAAATCCCGAAGTATTTGTGTATTTTCTGGGGCTTTTCCTGGAAAAGATGAAGAGTATTTAAAGGCAGCCAACCATTTGGGTAGAGTATTAGCTGAGCGAAAAATACATTTAGTTTATGGAGGAGGTAGTGTCGGATTAATGGGAGGTGTAGCATCAGCAGCATCTTTAGGAGGAAGTCAAGTTTTGGGCATCATCCCTGGACCTTTGAAATTTGTTTCTGGGGGTACGATTGGAGAAGAATTAGTGGTTAAAAATTTGCAAGAGCGTGTGTTACAAATGCTTTTAAATGCTGATGCTTTTATCGCTCTACCAGGTGGTTTTGGCACGTTGGGAGAAGTCTTTCAAATTGCTTCCATGGCCCAACTTAATTTGCATAAGAAACCCATTGGGCTTTTAAATGTTAACAATTTCTTTACAGGTCTGATAGCTTTTATGGATTATGCTATGCAGAAGAATTTCATATCAAGAGTGGCACGGCGAATCATAATATCCGCAACAACTGCTGAAGAATTGCTAGATAAAATACAAGCTTTTGTTCCTGAACCAGATCTAGCAATGATTCAGATAGACTGGACACGACAGTCTTTCCCGACCAGTTCACTCCCATAATGGTCCTCTACTCACCCTGTTGAAGTATTGTGGAAGAAAGAAGCGATCTGATCCGTTTTTCTTGTCCTTTAGTTTTATTATCAGCATTTTCTTTCGCGTTTCAGTTTTTCTTTTCAGGGAATTTCTTTTTATAAGATAGTTTCGTCCATGCTGATATTAAAACCATGCGACAATGCCTTTAGGTTGGAATGGCTGAGTAAAGAGTAATTTTTATTACTCTTGAGACGCATCCTATTAGGTCTACTAGGCATAACATTTTGGGGTAGTTAAGCTTTAACCTTATTCGGATGACATATCTCACAAGGGAATCTATATTTACTGAAGAAAATATTAGATGAACCTTGAATATTGATTCCAAACATCCACTCCATTTACATAATTTGTCAGTGTTATTGTCATCATCAAGATTCACTCGTTTTATCGAAGCCTAATTCTTTGCGCTCGCCAATTATGAAAATTCACACTTTCGAAGAAAATTATTCCAATTTCAATTGCTTTTATATAAATTTCGCTCGAGGTCCTAAGGAAAGCTCCTTAGCCTCAAAATCAATTTTCATCATCGGGGTTTTAAGGATGGAACCTTTGCCTCAAAAATAATCAATTTTCATCATCGGGGTTTTAAGGATGGAACCTTTGCTTCGAAAATAATCAATTTTCATTATCGGGGTTTTAAGGATGGAACCTTTGCCTCGAAAACAATCAATTATCAATCCGAGGTTTTAAGGATGGAACCTTTGCCTCGAACTCAATCAATCGTCGAGGTTTGAAGGATGGAACCTTTGCCTCGACATCAATTAATCAATCCGGGGTTTTAAGGATAGAACCTTTGCCTCGAGATCATTCAGTCCATCTTACAACGATAGAACCTTTCCTATCGTTAGAGGTTCTAAGGACCTTTCCTTAAACCTCAAACAAACAATCAATCATTCAGTCCATCTTACAACGATAGAACCTTTCCTATCGTTAGAGGTTCTAAGGACCTTTCCTTAAACCTCAAACAAACAATCAATCATTCAATCCATCTTACAACGATAGAACCTTTCCTATCGTTAGAGGTTCTAAGGACCTTTCCTTAAACCTCAAACAAACAATCAATCATTCAGTCCATCTTACAACGATAGAACCTTTCCTATCGTTAGAGGTTCCAAGGACCTTTCCTTAAACCTCAAACAAACAATCAATCATTCAGTCCATCTTACAACGATAGAACCTTTCCTATCGTTAGAGGTTCCAAGGACCTTTCCTTAAACCTCAAACAAACAATCAATCATTCAGTCCATCTTACAACGATAGAACCTTTCCTATCGTTAGAGGTTCCAAGGACCTTTCCTTAAACCTCAAACAAACAATCAATCATTCAGTCCATCTTACAACGATAGAACCTTTCCTATCGTTAGAGGTTCTAAGGACCTTTCCTTAAACCTCAAACAAACAATCAATCATTCAGTCCATCTTACAACGATAGAACCTTTCCTATCGTTAGAGGTTCCAAGGACCTTTCCTTAAACCTCAAACAAACAATCAATCATTCAGTCCATCTTACAACGATAGAACCTTTCCTATCGTTAGAGGTTCCAAGGACTTTTCCTTAAACCTCAAACAAACAATCAATCATTCAGTCCATCTTACAACGATAGAACCTTTCCTATCGTTAGAGGTTCCAAGGACCTTTCCTTAAACCTCAAACAAACAATCAATCATTCAGTCCATCTTACAACGATAGAACCTTTCCTATCGTTAGAGGTTCTAAGGACCTTTCCTTAACCTCAAACAAACAATCAATCATTCAGTCCATCTTACAACGATAGAACCTTTCCTATCGTTAGAGGTTCTAAGGACCTTTCCTTAAACCTCAAACAAACAATCAATCATTTAGTCCATCTTACAACGATAGAACCTTTCCTATCGTTAGAGGTTCTAAGGACTTTTCCTTAAACCTAAAAAAAAAACAATCAATCATTCAGTCCATCTTACAACGATAGAACCTTTCCTATCGTTAGAGGTTCTAAGGACCTTTCCTTAAATCTCAAAAAAACAATCAATCATTCAGTCCATCTTACAACGATAGAACCTTTCCTATCGTTAGAGGTTCTAAGGACCTTTCCTTAAACCTCAAACAAACAATCAATCATTCAGTCCATCTTACAACGATAGAACCTTTCCTATCGTTAGAGGTTCTAAGGACCTTTCCTTAAACCTCAAACAAACAATCAATCATTCAGTCCATCTTACAACGATAGAACCTTTCCTATCGTTAGAGGTTCTAAGGACCTTTCCTTAAACCTGAAACAAACAATCAATCATTCAGTCCATCTTACAACGATAGAACCTTTCCTATCGTTAGAGGTTCTAAGGACCTTTCCTTAAACCTCAAACAAACAATCAATCATTCAGTCCATCTTACGACGATAGAACCTTTCCTATCGTTAGAGGTTCTAAGGACCTTTCCTTAAACCTCCAACAAACAATCAGTCATTCAATCCATCTTACAACGATAGAACATTTCCTATCGTTAGAGGTTCTAAGGACCTTTCCTTAAACCTCAGAGTTTAGGCGGCGAGAAGGTTTTCAATGCCTAGCTAAGCTGGACGAAATTTGGTAACTAACTTTGCATACATCATGTCCCATGAAGCATGCAAAAGGGGGCAGCTGTTAACACCTAATTTCGTCCGGCCATTAAAATAATTTTAAAAAAAAAATAAATAAAAAAATTAAATAAAAAAATGTATTATTATTATTATTGTTATTATTAGTACTAAATTTTTTTTTAATTAGTTTAAAATATATATATATATATATATATATATATATATATATATATATATATATATATATATATATTTGTTTTGTTTTGTGAAGATTTGATATATGTGTGTATATGTATATGTTTGAAAGAAAAAAAAGAAAACTCCATAAAAATGACAAAATTTAAAAGTTTGAGGTAAAAATGACAAAATTAAGAAGTTTCAAGTAAAATTGACAAATTCTGAAAGTTCCAGGAGCATTTGGCAGTTTGTCACATAAAATTTTGAGCCTGCCGACGTTTTTGGCTCAAATTGACAGAAAACGACAAAATTGTCAAAATCAGAAGCTTCAGGAACTTATCCAGAGGCTGAGAGACGTAAAGGACTAAAACTGTCATTTTACCAATTTAAGAGATAAGTTTGAAATTTTTTATTAATTTATCCATCAACAGTTCAGCTAAACTTCCTCTATAAATAGCCCCCCAAATTTTGTGCTGAACACAGAAAAAAATAGCAAAAAAACTTAGAGCTCCGTTTTAAAAAAAAGAGAAAATTACAGCCCTTAGCCCCAGCCCTCTTCCCTTCTTCCCCAGAAAGCCAAATTTTTTTTCACTGCTGTTCCCTCTCTCTTTCTCTCTCTCTCTCTCCGCCGTGCCCCTCGCTGCCCGCCGCCGCCGCCGTCCCTCCGCCTCGCCGCCCTCGCCGCCGCGCCGCCTCGCCGCCCCGCCGCGCCTCCTGCTGCCCCTGCCTCCCCCCCTTTCGCGCACGCCTTCGCGTCTCTGTTCTTCAGATTCAAAAACTTGTTTTGAAAGGTGAAACCTTGATTCCATACTTCATCTTTTCAATTTCTTTCAATTTGGTCACTAACCTTTTATTTTTGTTCCTGCAGAATAAATTATTAACCTTTTTAATTTTTACTTGTTTATTTATTTGTTAATTATTATTATTATTACTAATCTTCTTTTTATTGTTGTTATTGACTTACTAACAACTAACTTTTAATATTATTATTGTTACTAACCTTTTAATTTTTGCATTATTACTAACTTTTATAATTGTTGTTAACAATTAATTAACTTTTATTATTGTTATCAATTAATTAATTTAATTAACTTGGCTAACTTTTTATTATTGTTATTAATTAATTAATTTAATTAACTTGGCTAACTTTTTATTATTGTTGTTAATTAATTAATTAATTTAATTAACTTGACTAACTTTTTATTATTGTTGTTAATTAATTAATTTAATTAACTTGACTAACTTTTTATTATTGTTGTTAATTAATTAATTAACTTGACTAACTTTTTATTATTGTTGTTAATTAATTAATTTAATTAACTTGACTAATTTCTTTTTATTATTGTTGTTAATTAATCAACTTAATTAAACTTGGCTAACTTTTATTATTGTTGTTAATTAATTGACTTAATTAAACTTGGCTAATTTTTATTATTGTTGTTAATTGTTAATCTAACTTTACTAACCTTTTTTATTGTTATTAACAACTAACTATATTAATTGTGCTAACTTTTATTATTGTGTTATTAAAGTGGATGGCCAAAAAGCCCCACTTTATTAATTTTTTTTTTTAACTAAAAGATTAAAAAAAAGGAATTTTATGTGAATAATTTCCTAAAGGCTAATAAAATTTTTTTTTTATTTTGAAACAAAGTTTTTATTCCTTTTAATAAACAAACATAATGAAATAAATAAATAAATAAATACAAATTATTTTTTTAAATACATCTTTAAAAGTAATGTTTTTTTTTCTAATTAATAATTAATAATGAAATATAAAAAAGAAATTAAATTCCATGCCCAAATGATCCGCCAGGATCCATGGCTTGGAAAATATTTTTTAAATAAAGTATATAAATAAATTTTCCTTTATTATTAAAAAAATAAAAAAAAAAACTTTGGACTAATATTTTTTATTTATCTCTTTATCCAGCAAAATAATAAAATATAATTTTTTTGGTTTCTTTATTAATAAAAAAAATAAAGGAGTAAAAATTTTTCTTGGGCTAATATTTTACTTATTTCTTTCAAAATAATAAAAAAAAGATATAACATTTTTTTTTTGTTTTTTTTGTTTCCTTTATTAAATAAAATTTTATTCAAATGATTTCAAATAAAGGTAATAATAAAAATCTTTTAGCAAACAAAAAGAACATAAAAAAAAAAATCATATAAATATCAAAAACTTTTTATACATATAAATCTTTGATTTCTTTAATCTTTTTTTAAAATAAATTATATAAATATCAAAACTTTACCTTTATTTTCCTTATTAAATAATCATTTTTGCTTAATTTTTTTATCAAAAATAAAACAAACAAATATTGAGATTTTTATTTTATTTTTGAAATATATATATAAATTTCTGGTTTCATCATTAAATAAATAAAGTTTTGTTTACTTTTTGATTCACCTTTTATTAAATAAAATATTAAGGCTTCACTTTTATTTTTAAAATATACATATAAATCTTTAGTTTTCTTCATTAAATAAACAAAACCTTGATCAAATAATTACTTTCTTGGTTCATCTTTTATCAAATCAAAAAAAAATAAGCTTAAAAAAATAAATATGTATAAATATCAAGACTTTCTTTATATAAATCTTTTCTTTATTATTTTATTGAATAATTAATTTTGGTTAATCTTTTAAATAAAAAATCAAATACATGAGAATTAAGATTTTATTTTCAACTCTTTTGTTTTCTTTGGTAAATAAATAAAATCCTGGTATTAAATAATTATTTTTATAAAAAATTAGTTCATGGTATATTGGCTGGAAACTGTCTCGTGCCCGCTTTTGAGCTGCTTCACCTGGTGAAGAGGGTCTGGCTGAGTAACAACGCCCCGTATCATGATCAAAGATTTTTTTTTATTTTATTTTTTTAAACTCTTTGATTCCTTTAAATTAACTTCTTATTAAATAAAAAAATTAATTGCTTTTGAATTCTTTTATAAATTAAGAAAAAAATCAGATAAAAATAAAAGAAAGATAAAAAAAGAAACAAAAGAAAGATAAAAAAAGAAATAAAAAAAAGAAATAAAAAAAAAAGATAAGAAAAATAAGATAAAAGATAAAAAAAAAGAAAAGAAAAGAAAGAAAAAAAAAGAAGTAAAAATATAAAGACAAATTTTTAGTTAGTATTAAAAATCATTACCTTTTAAAAAATTAATTTCAGGAATTAAATAATTACGATTAAGTAAATCAATTTCCATATCCGGATGATCCGGCAGGATCTACGGTTTGGAAAATATCAAACTTTTTAAAATAAATAAATTAAATAAATACAAAGATAAAAATCCATGTTTACAATATGGATTAAATTATTTAAAATTTCACCAAATTCCGTGTCCAAATGACTCGGCAGAGTCCATGGTTCGGAATCAAATCTTCCGTGTCCAAATGACTCGGCAGAGTCCATGGTTCGGAAGTATAAAATTTCATACAAATTAATTAATTTAAAAATCCACATTTTGACTAATCCAGTTAAAATTTCTAATTTTGAAAATTAACTGAGAATTATTTAAAAGCAAAGCAAAACAAAATTAAAATCAACTAAGGTGCCAATTTTTGGGCGTTTTAACAAAGTTGTTTTAACGTAACCGTACTCCCGATCCCCGAACTCTCGCAGACCAATTTTAAGGTGACCAATCGACCTAGGTGAAACCGATTGGTGGCGACTCCAGAAAACCCGACGTTGCCACAAGCAGAAAGAGGATGGAAGTACGTTGAAGTCATCTGATCCATGCCCGAACACATGAGAGAGTAGTGACGGGAAGCAGCTAAAGACGCACGGCGGAAGGAGGAGGAGGGCGCTGCTGCTTTCTGAGAGAGAGAGAGAGAGAGAGAGAGAAAGAGAGGTTCTGAAAAGAGATGAGAAACGGACAAAAGTGGCAGGAAGCTGTTGGAGTGGCAATTTGGTGAAATGCACGAAGTATGTGGGTGAGAACAGGGACAAGTGGAGCCGCTTTAGTAGATTTTGCAAAATAGGGAAAGAAGAAGAAGAAGCCAGATTTAGACGAATCCAGCCAAAACGAAGTCGGCTCGGACTTCTCTTTTGGTGGGCGTGGGAGGGTCCAGATGCCATGTCATGTTGTCTGGCTTTCTTGATGATTGAAGACAATATTTATTGTCAATACTAACTTTACTATCTCTATCCTTCTTGGAGTAAAACAACCACTGATATTAAAGGATAGCTAAACTGGTTTGTTAAAGAATAATAGACTGGTCAATCGAATAATTTTCCACATAATATAATTATTTTTATGAAAAAATAAAATATTAGATAGTTATATTTTAAAACTTCATTCTAAATATTCACATAAAATTTTTTATATTTATCCAAGGTCAGATCTGTAGGTATTCTAAAAATTATTGCACGAGATTTTCTAGATTGCTCACTTCAAATTGGGGCCAAGAAAGAGAATGATAAACTTATCTTTTGGTGGGAGGGTCCACATGCTATGTGCCCTGGCTTCTCGATGACTGAAATCAATATTTATTAGGAAAGTTGCAATTATACTACGGGTTTATCTTAACCTATAGTTTATTTTTTTATTTTAAAAAAAATTATTTTTTATTTTTATTTTTTATACTATCTAATAATAATTTTTAAAATTATAATTTAAATGATATAATAGTCATTTTTCAGTAATATCGATCTCTTTAATATTTATTTATAGTTAATAAATATTTTAAATTATCAGTTTTTTCTTTTTGTAAATATATTTTTCTTCCTGTAAATGTCATCAGTATTTTTTAAAGGTCGGTTAACTATAAAAAAAATATTAAAAATCTTAAAATTACTGAAACATGTTTATTAGACAGTTTAATTTAGAGTTTCAAAAGTTATTATCGGACACTATAAATAAATAAAGAGGCAAAGTGTAGGTTAGATGAAACCACATTAGGCCTTTTGTATTTTATTCCCAAACTAACTTTAGGTTACTCTAGGCCAAAGTACACTAGAGGCCCTTGAACTTTCTCAACTCAGACGAGTTGGTCCTCAAACTTTAACTCATTTAGCCAAAGCCTTCCAACTTTACAACTTGATACCTATTAGTCCAACTTATTAACTTGGATTAAATATATAAAGAGCCCTCATATTTGACAACTCATTTAAGTTGGCCATCAAACTAAAACTTTGACTGCACTAGGCCTTAAACTTTATAATAAATAATGAGTTTCATAAAAATTAATTATAAACTAATTAAAATTTTTTTTTAAGGTTTGGTAAAGAAAAAATTTATGAAATTAGTTAATTCATAAAAATTAATCAAAGTTTCTTTGGTTTAGTCCATACTGTAGATCAAGTTTGTGGATGAACTGGCCTAATACCAGGGCAACAAAGAAAAAAAAAAAAAAGGAAAGAATACCTGCATAATTCGCATGACTTGTAATAATTATTAGTTATTGATAAAGTGTTGAATAAAAACTTGTTCATGGGCTATTTTATTTTGTATTTATTCATATTGTGCAAAGTAAAATTATATTTTATGCTAAACATTGGAGAGCGGGAAAATTAGAGAAAAATAAAATTAATAGAAGTACAAATAAAAAAATACCTTTTATACTATAAGTAGTTATTTGCATTTTTCTGGGTATACAATTATTATGGTGGATGGAATAAAAGATCGTTATTGGTCAAATTTTGCCTCAAATTTTTTGTTTCATATTTTTTTATCAAATATATTTTTTTTATTATGTTATTTTCTCATTATAGATAATATATTATTTTTATTTTATTTTTATTTTTTATCTAGGACCAATACCATTTTATAGCTAATTCAATATTTAACTTTTATGCACTTGAAAATTATTTTTATGAATGAACTAATTTTAAAAAAATTTCTTCACTCAACATAAAAAATTAATTTTAATTATTTTATAATGAATTTTCATTAAATTTAATGTTCCTTATTACTTATTGTAAAATTTAAAGCCTAGTGCAATTCAAGTTCTAGTTTGATGAGCAACTTAAATGAGTTATCAAAGTTTGATGGCTCTTAATGTATTTGAATAATTAGAAAAAGAAGTCAAATCAATGAGTTGGGCAAACGCACAGACTTGCAAAGTTCAAGGGCTTCTGCAGATTGAGTTAAAGTTGAAGGACCAACTCCTATAAGTTGGGAAAGTTAAGGGGCTTCTAATGTATTTTGACCTTTACTCTACTCTCTCTCTCTCTCTATATTCCTTTTCTGGAGGGACTAAATCAATCATTCATGAGAGTGCTACTCATGGTTATTAAAATTCCCACTTAAGTATTAAAAAGTTACGTTTCTACGTTTTTAGAAACAAAAAATATTTCAAGTCTTAGTAAAAACTTATATGTAGGTAGAAATGAGTAGAACCTCGACTTTAGTTTTAGAAATTTAGAAATTTTATGACTTTACGTTTCTATGTTATTATGTCAAATTTTTCAAAATTGGGCTAAAAAATGATAACAGGCAAAAAATATATTAATTTATTACTCAATTCAATCTTTATACAATCAAACATACTCTTTTAGAGTTAAAATAAAATAAATAAATAAATATAACTGAAATATTTATCATCTCTTATTTTTTGTCTCAAGCTCCCAGTGTTGTTTGATTACTCTTCTTCACTATTATTTTAATAATCCTAGTTATCAAGTTTATGTAGATGTGAATGTAGCTGAAGAAACTGCCAATGATGATACGAATATGCACACAAACTAGTTTAACCTATTAAATGATAAACAATAAAAGAAGAAGATGAAAATATAAATTTAGAAGATAATAATATTGATACTGTCATTGGTAATAACATTTCATGTATTCCATTAGATAACTAAGATGTTTTCAACGTTTCATTTATGAATTGTGAGTTTGAAATTTTTTTTTTTTTGTATTATATGTTCATGCCATGGTTTTTTTTATGGTATCAAAATATTATTAAGTGAAAAAATTATATAATATGAACTTCCTAAAATAATTTAGATGACTATATTTTTTTATCTTTTTCTAAAATTTTTTTGATAGAATCTTACAACTCTATAACTTTTTATAACTTTATAATGGTAAAAAATTAAAATAATTTTAGATAGAAACCTGACTTTAAAAACCTTCGTGCAACTGGTCTTTGTTCTTATCTTCCCTCATCCATGTAATAACCCTAGAAATTAAGTAAAATAAAATCACCAAATTATCCTAATTAATTAAATAAATAAAATAATAATAATTTTATTAATAATAAAATATAAAATTAAGAATCTTGAGTCTTAGATGATTCCTTTAGTGGTTATTAAGTCAAATTCCAAACCGGAAGCTCAAAGTCATTTTCTTTAGGCTAGGGGCATTTTTGTCATTTACAACCGAGCATCGGATGAAAAATCTGGGAGCACCATTGGATTCTTCTTGAAAAAAATGAGTCAATAGAAATTTACCTCACTTAATTCTGAATTCGTTTGCTTAGGTTTCCCAAAATTAACCAACGCGCGTGTGGGGTTTAAACCCGGTTCGTGCTACCGCTACATAGGATTATTATTAAATTTTTTTTTTTTCCTTAACCCTAATTTCTTTCTTCTAAAACTCCCCAGCCGCAAAGCAACTACAGGTTTTTCGAAACTTTAGACAAAAAACAAAAAAAGAAACAAAAACTTGCCAATTTAGTTATCCTAATTAATTGCCATATTATTATATTATAACTTATTCTACCCTACGTTTCTTTTTGGCGTGAAGCTCAATTTTCCTAGCAGCCTTTTTCAATATTTCAGCACTTCTTCTCCCCCATCAACAGCCGCCTAAGCCATGGGAAGAAAATTTGATTTTTTTTTCTGCAAGAAGATCGTCCACCATTCTTTCATCCTTCTGCGCCGGTTGTTTGCCTCCACTTAGTGCTTCATCAAACTGTGTAAGTTCAGCCATCTATGCTTTGATTCTTGGCTCTTCCAAAGTATTAGAATATTAATTTAATTCTGTATTTTTGCCTAGATTCTTTAAGTTGAAGGGAAACCCCATCCGGACACCAAAGCCAATCCTACGAGTACCGACGATCCCGAATTGCTTCGTGTGAGCCAAAGTTCTTCGGTATTACTCTTTTAATTTTTTTTTCCAGCAGCTAAAGGCCTTATATTTTGCTGTAAATATTGGTAGATTATCATTAATCCAAGTTTTGGGTTTTTCCACTCGTTTCCGGTGCAATCTTGTCCATACTTGGTTCTAAGCCCGGTAAGCCACCGTAGCCTCTTTTAAAAATTATCTTGGCTGCCAATTTCGAATATTACAGCCCTAATAATTCTCTTTTCCTTGCTGTCCATGTTGTTACAAAGGGTTAGAAAATCCTTACTTGAAGGTTTGGTGTTTCTTTGGACTCCCGGAGCGTCAGAGATCCCGAAAACACATCGGTAACTGAAACAAAATTTTTTTCCTTCCAAGATCCGTTTTTTTTACAGCCATTAAATAAGCTTATAAGTTAGTGTATGGCTGCTGTAATTTTTAGGATCGATATCAAGAAGGCTCCCGGCACGATCCCGAATAGGCACAAGGCCACCGAAGGCACCCCGAGACCCTTTTTGCCCACTAGGTAAAATTTCGGCCTAGTTGTTAAGAACATGAACCTTCCAAATACCATTTAGGAAATTTTCTAAATTTTAGCACATTTTCTAATTTTCTACCTTACTAACATTTTTGTAGGACCGTCCTAGGAAGTCGCCCCTTTCGCCGTATTATTCCGAACTAGGTAAGGGGGAAGAGTGGGTTAATTCTCGTGGGCCCTCTTAGGCCCAAAATAAGCTTCAACCCGAATAATAAATTCTAAATAAACAATTGGGCTAAACAAAATCTTTAAATGCGTGGGCAACATGGGTTAGGTAATTGATTAGTTTTTCTAGAATTTTATTTTATTTTAGTATATTTTATTTTAGTTCTCTTCCTTTGAAATGTAATTTTGGTTGGTTGGTTGTATGGTTGTAATGATGTGATGTATGATGTATGTTTGGCGCTAGTATCATACTAGGACCGCTTATAAAAAGAATTAAATTAGAAATATGTTAGGACCGCCTAAATAAACACCGCTAGTACCATGTTTAGGGCCGACAAGCTCATTAGCATCATGATGAGATTGGAAGGAACCGTTAGTGGCATGTTAGGGCCGTAATAAATTATTATAAGCCGATAGATAAAGGATTAGGAGCGTAAATACTAAATGACCAATTTAGAAAGAATTCACGAGAAATGAGATAAACATGTATCACAAATACACATAAAAGATATCATTGATTGTCATGACATCATGTAACACTAAACTAAGATAACATGATAAAAGAAATAGGATGCACTAGAATCATGGCATTCTACTAAAAAGAGCTAAAATAAAATGAGCTACGGTCATGCATCAATTGGTTGTTGCATATGATTGATGTTTGTCATACACAAGATTGCATTAAGTAAAAGATTTGAAAAGTAAGATAAAATACGAGGCATGCAAGGTTGGTGACAAACCATATCTACATGACCTAACAAGCCGTAAATTTAGACGAGAGGTTCGGAACGGACGATTCGAACCCGAGAGGCATGTTAGGGTGGCGGCGGACCGTCCCTAGTCATGACCCGATATTGACACGGAGTATGGAGATATGATTTGTGCGCTGTCAGACCATAGCTGGCGAGGGACCATGCTTATGGCTGTTATCACGAGAGGCTCTACCTCGGCGTAGGTATCCCGAGAGGCTCTGGCTTGGTGGCATCCCTAGTGGCACTGCCTAAGAGTTATCCCGAGAGTGGGTGATGTACACACTCACCACCCTAGGTTCGTCCGACGGCAATTAAGTATTGGATTAAGTGATCGATCAAGAAGATATTATTCATTCGGTAAAAAAAAAAAAGAATTATGCATATGCATGGTAGTTCAAGCATGCTAGTAGGATTTTGATTTTGTTGTTATGATGTTGTATGGAATTATTCTTTAAGTAAATTGCTACAGCTTAAAGTTTATTATTCGTTGTTGTTTGTTACGGGAATATTAGGACCCACGTGATGGGCCTTATACTTCCCTCTTACTGAGCAAGTTGTGCTCATCCCTCCTCTTAACATGTTTTTCTAGGTGAGTACTATGAGGAGACAAAGTACACTGAACCATATAACGAGGTTCAAGATGTGGAGCAGACTGAGTGAGAGTACGCTGTAGCCCCTCGAAAGTAGAACTGGCTGGGACTGAGTTTTAACTTTGTGTTATTTGATTTCTAAAGAAACATATGGTTTGTTTAAATTGGCACCTTATCCGCATATTAGTTTTCCTGGGATTGTCTCTTAACTACTCTGATTTCGTTTAAGACTCTTATTGTTTGGAAAATAATTTAAAATAAAATGTTTTACCTCACATTTCTTAATTTATTTTAATTAAATGCTTTATAATTCTGGGAATTTAAGATATCTTTTAAAATTAAGGTTTATAAAATTGGGGGCGTTACAGTTTGGTATCAGAGCCAGATTCGAGGAAGGCAGCGACCTCACTCAGTAAGTATGCTTCTTGTTTGTTTGCTAAGTTAGAGACCTTGGATAGGTTTCGAAAAGTTTCCATAATTGAGCATAATATATTAGCAAGTTTATAAGCAAAAGTTAACAACTTGGCTTTCAATAAGGGGACTCGTAAAATAATCTACCAATTAATTTAATGTCTAAAAAGATATAGGAGTTACCTAGAGCCTCACCTAGTGTTATAAGTTAAAAGTTACTTCCAAAGTGGTTTAACTACGTTGGACTAAACCTTTTCCTTTTTAGGTCATGGACCCACATGAGTACCCTGCCTTGGGTCTTGGGCGAGGCGCACAGGATGAGCCGCCAGCTCGTGGTCGAGGACGACCCCCACGAGGTCGAGGTCAGAATGCGCAAGTGCCTGGACAGGATATGCCGAATCATGGGCAACAAGCCCAGAATCTTGGTCAGCAGGCCAATGATGATCCATTGCGTCAGACAGTTATTGCCTTAGGCCAGTACTTTCAAAATTTGAATGAGCGGGAGCAGCAGCCTCATGCCCCGGCCAGATGTCAGCATAGGGCCGACCTACTTGAGCGGTTCAAGAGGCTAACCGGTGAATATACTGGTGGGGTTAACCCTACCAAAGCTGAGGAGTGGATCAGGGCTTCGGAGAGGACACTTACAGCTTTGAGAATTCCAGAAGAGGACAAGGTGGACTTAGCTACCTTTAGCTTGGTTGAGGAGGCCCAGACATGGTGGGAGGCCACTCGACCAGGGGTTCCGAGAACTGAGGGTGGATATATCACTTGGGAGACATTCGTGCATACTTTTTATGGTCGATACTTCTCTGAGGCCATGAGGGACAGAAAAGAGCAGGAGTTTCTTGCACTGGTACAGGGGAGCATGACAGTAGATCAGTACACAGCCAGATTTAATGCCTTGGCCCGCTATGCTGAGCACATTGTGGCACATGAACCAAGGAAAATCAAGAGGTATGTTAATGGTTTGCGTGACGAGCTGGCAGATAGGCTGATTATGCAAGAGATTGATACCTTTGAGAAGGCAGTATCCTTAGCTCAACGGGGTGAGGCAAGGATGCGAGATAAGCAACTATCTAGACCGCTTGACACGAGTCGGAGTCGTATGCCATCACGACCTACACATGCAGGTAGTTTCCGTCCTATACCACGACCGATGCCTGCCCAGGGGCGAGGACATTTTGGCAGAGGTCAGCCAATCGATAGCAGAGCTACCCGACTACAACTTAATGAGACAAGAGGGTCTACAGTGCAACCGGTTTTTCAGGGCCAGGGAGGGCCTAGATGTCAGACCTGTCATTTCTTTCACCCAATTGGAGGGCGGTGTGTGACCTGTTTCTATTGCCAGGAGATAGGGCATCTATCCAGGCAATGTCCTAAGAGGGATGCTCCACTAGCAGCACACGTTCCACCAGCAGCACCGGCAGAACCACCAACAAAGAAACCTCGTGTGGCAGGACGTGTTTACGCAGTGACAGCCGAGGAGGCAGAGGATGCTCCAGGTGTGGTGCAAGGTACGCTGTTTTTTTTTATAGTTTTTAATTATAGCCTTCAATTTCAAGTTCATGGTAGTGGCATGCTTAGGTTAGTGATTGTTTAAATTGATCGTAGGTACTCTTTCTATTTCTGGGTTCCCTGCTAGAGTTCTTATAGACTCGGGGTCCACACATTCTTTCATATCTCCTAGACTAGCAAATCAGTTAGGCATGCCTGCTAAAGAGCTTCCTTTCTTACTAGTGGTTTCTACACCATCAGACACTAGTATGAGTTCTACTCGTGTACTTCCATCTTGCTCGATTTCTGTTGGAGGACGCAATTTAGACTCTGAACTCTTTGTGCTTGGGATATCTGAATTTGATTGTATTTTGGGTATGGATTGGCTACATCGCCACCATGCTAAAGTGGATTGCTATCAGAAGCTAGTTACCTTCTCTTTGCCTGATGGGTCAGAGGTGCAATTTGTTGGGGATAAAAAGAGCTTCACTCCAATCTTAATTTCTAGCTTGCAAGCTAATAGATATCTCCGTCAAGGTGGTGTTGGCTATTTGGCTTATGTGCAAACAGAGTCAGAGAAACCTGAATCAGTAGCTGGCATTCCCATTGTGGAAGAATTTCCAGAAGTGTTTCCAGAAGAGTTACCTGGAATGCCACCTAGCCGGGATGTTGACTTCACCATTGATTTATTGCCAGGAACGGCTCCTACCTCTCAAGCACCTTATCGAATGACTCCCTCAGAAATGGCGGAACTAAAAAGTCAATTACAGGAGCTTCTCGAAAAGGGGTTCATACGTCCAAGTACCTCACCTTGGGGTGCTCCTGTTTTATTCGTGAAGAAGAAGGATGGCAGCATGAGGATGTGCATCGATTATCGACAGCTGAATTTGGTGACGATAAAGAATAGGTACCCTTTACCTCGGATTGATGACCTGTTTGATCAGCTAATGGGATCATCAGTGTTCTCCAAGATCGATTTGAGGTCTGGGTACTATCAACTGAAAATCAAAGAGGGAGATGTGTCAAAGACAGCATTCAGGACTCGTTATGGGCATTATGAGTTTTTAGTGATGCCCTTCGGGTTAACAAATGCACCTGCAGCTTTCATGGGCCTAATGAATAGGGTGTTCCAACCATACCTGGATCAGTTTGTCATCGTTTTCATAGATGATATTCTGATTTACTCACCAGATGCTGAAAGCCATAGAGAACATTTGAGGATTGCACTTCAGACGTTGAAGGAGCATAAGCTGTATGCAAAGCTGAGCAAGTGCGAGTTTTGGTTGGACAGTGTCACCTTTTTAGGCCATGTGGTAACTAAGGAAGGAATTGCAGTGGATCCTAGTAAGGTTGAAGCTGTGGTGAACTGGCAACAACCGAAGACAGTGTCTGAGATTCGGAGTTTCTTGGGCTTGGCGGGGTATTATAGACGTTTTGTGGAAGGTTATTCAAAGCTGGCACGCCCTTTGACTCAACTGACTAAGAAGGATCAACCATTCCAGTGGACCGAGCAGTGCGAAAATAACTTTCAGGAGTTGAAGAAGCGGTTAGTCTCTGCACCTGTTCTTACTCTTCCGGATGGGCAGAGTCGTTTTGCAGTTTATACAGATGCATCACATCAGGGGCTTGGTTGTGTATTGATGCAGGCGGGAAAGGTGATCGCTTATGGGTCTAGGCAGTTGAAGCCTCATGAGCTTAATTACCCAACTCATGATTTGGAGTTGGCAGCTGTCATACATGCGTTAAAGCTTTGGAGACATTATTTATATGGAGAAGAGTTTGAGGTCTTCACTGATCACAAAAGCCTACAGTATCTGTTGTCACAGAGGGAACTCATTAATCGACAGCGTCGTTGGGTTGAATATCTCTCCGATTATAATTGCACAATTCAGTATCACCCAGGTAAAGCCAACCTAGTGGCTGATGCTTTGAGTAGAAAAACAGGTGCTAAACTGAATGCTATGGTGGTTTCTGAGTGGAAACTACTAGAGGAGTTTAGTCATATGAGCTTAGGTGTTCAAGTGAAGGGACCCCAGGTTCTCATGGCCAGTTTGTATATGGAGCCTACACTTGTGGCAAGGGTCAAGGAGGAGCAAAAGGAGGATCCACAATGCCGAGAATGGTCAGTTCTATGTCAAAAAGGATTTAGGGTGGATGTGGATGGTACCCTAAAATTTCAAAATAGAATTGTTGTTCCTCAAGGTAGTGAGGTGAAGTATGATGTTTTATCGGCGGCACATGCATCTCGGTTGACCATCCACCCGGGGGGTACCAAGATGTACCATGATTTGAATAAAAGCTTTTGGTGGAGTGGCATGAAGAAGGATATTGCAGAGTTTGTATCTAGATGTCTAACTTGTCAGAAGGTCAAAGTAGAACACCAGAGACCTGGAGGACTGCTACAGCCATTAGAGATTCCTCAATGGAAGTGGGATGACATTGCAATGGATTTCATAGTTGGGCTACCTGCCACTCGTCGTCGACATGATGCAATATGGGTTATAGTCGATCGGTTAACCAAGTCAGCCCACTTTTTGGCAATCCAAAAGACTTGGCCTGTGGCTAGATTAGCTGAATTATACATATCTGAGATAGTTCGTCTTCATGGAGTACCGAGGAGCATTGTTTCTGATAGGGATCCACGATTCACATCACAGTTTTGGCAGGCTTTACAAGAACAATTGGGCACTGTGACATTAATGAGCACCGCTTATCATCCACAGACAGATGGGCAGTCGGAGAGGACTATACAAACTATTGAGGATATGCTTAGAGCTTGTGCACTGGATTACAAGAACTCCTGGGATAATGACCTGCCACTAGTGGAGTTTGCTTATAATAATAGCTATCACTCCAGCATTCAGATGGCCCCATATGAGGCTTTGTATGGACGTAGTTGTCGTACTCCGGTGTGTTGGGAAGAAGTAGGCGACAGGCCTTTATTAGGACCAGATTTGGTACAACAAACTTCAGATAAGGTCAAAATAATCAAACAACGATTGGTAGCGGCTCAAGATAGGCAGCGAAGTTATGCAAACCAGAGACGTCGTCCTTTGGAGTTTTCTGTTGGTGATCATGTGTTCCTAAAGGTGTCACCGACCAAGGGAGTTCAACGTTTTGGAGTGAGAGGAAAGTTAGCCCCACGCTTTGTTGGACCTTTTGAAATTTTAGAACGGGTTGGAGAGGTGGCTTATAGAGTGGCTTTACCACCGAACTTGGCTAGAATTCATAACGTGTTCCACGTGAGTAATATTCGAAAGTATCAACCAGATCCAGTACATGTTATTCCGTGGGAGCCCTTGCAGTTACACGAGGATTTGACTTACGTCGAGGAGCCTTTGGCCATTGTGGATCGTAGAGAAAAGGTTCTGCGCAACAAAGTCATTCAACTGGTAAAGGTCATTTGGAATAATCATGGAGAGCAAGAAGCAACCTGGGAAGTTGAGGATGACCTTCGAAAGAAGTATCCACAGCTTTAAGGTACTTCTCAACACCCTCTTTCAAATTTGGGGACAAATTTCTTTTAAGGGGAGGATGCTGTAATAACCCTAGAAATTAAGTAAAATAAAATCACCAAATTATCCTAATTAATTAAATAAATAAAATAATAATAATTTTATTAATAATAAAATATAAAATTAAGAATCTTGAGTCTTAGATGATTCCTTTAGTGGTTATTAAGTCAAATTCCAAACCGGAAGCTCAAAGTCATTTTCTTTAGGCTAGGGGCATTTTTGTCATTTACAACCGAGCATCGGATGAAAAATCTGGGAGCACCATTGGATTCTTCTTGAAAAAATGAGTCAATAGAAATTTACCTCACTTAATTCTGAATTCGTTTGCTTAGGTTTCCCAAAATTAACCAACGCGCGTGTGGGGTTTAAACCCGGTTCGTGCTACCGCTACATAGGATTATTATTAAATTTTTTTTTTTTCCTTAACCCTAATTTCTTTCTTCTAAAACTCCCCAGCCGCAAAGCAACTACAGGTTTTTCGAAACTTTAGACAAAAAACAAAAAAAGAAACAAAAACTTGCCAATTTAGTTATCCTAATTAATTGCCATATTATTATATTATAACTTATTCTACCCTACGTTTCTTTTTGGCGTGAAGCTCAATTTTCCTAGCAGCCTTTTTCAATATTTCAGCACTTCTTCTCCCCCATCAACAGCCGCCTAAGCCATGGGAAGAAAATTTGATTTTTTTTTCTGCAAGAAGATCGTCCACCATTCTTTCATCCTTCTGCGCCGGTTGTTTGCCTCCACTTAGTGCTTCATCAAACTGTGTAAGTTCAGCCATCTATGCTTTGATTCTTGGCTCTTCCAAAGTATTAGAATATTAATTTAATTCTGTATTTTTGCCTAGATTCTTTAAGTTGAAGGGAAACCCCATCCGGACACCAAAGCCAATCCTACGAGTACCGACGATCCCGAATTGCTTCGTGTGAGCCAAAGTTCTTCGGTATTACTCTTTTAATTTTTTTTTCCAGCAGCTAAAGGCCTTATATTTTGCTGTAAATATTGGTAGATTATCATTAATCCAAGTTTTGGGTTTTTCCACTCGTTTCCGGTGCAATCTTGTCCATACTTGGTTCTAAGCCCGGTAAGCCACCGTAGCCTCTTTTAAAAATTATCTTGGCTGCCAATTTCGAATATTACAGCCCTAATAATTCTCTTTTCCTTGCTGTCCATGTTGTTACAAAGGGTTAGAAAATCCTTACTTGAAGGTTTGGTGTTTCTTTGGACTCCCGGAGCGTCAGAGATCCCGAAAACACATCGGTAACTGAAACAAAATTTTTTTCCTTCCAAGATCCGTTTTTTTTACAGCCATTAAATAAGCTTATAAGTTAGTGTATGGCTGCTGTAATTTTTAGGATCGATATCAAGAAGGCTCCCGGCACGATCCCGAATAGGCACAAGGCCACCGAAGGCACCCCGAGACCCTTTTTGCCCACTAGGTAAAATTTCGGCCTAGTTGTTAAGAACATGAACCTTCCAAATACCATTTAGGAAATTTTCTAAATTTTAGCACATTTTCTAATTTTCTACCTTACTAACATTTTTGTAGGACCGTCCTAGGAAGTCGCCCCTTTCGCCGTATTATTCCGAACTAGGTAAGGGGGAAGAGTGGGTTAATTCTCGTGGGCCCTCTTAGGCCCAAAATAAGCTTCAACCCGAATAATAAATTCTAAATAAACAATTGGGCTAAACAAAATCTTTAAATGCGTGGGCAACATGGGTTAGGTAATTGATTAGTTTTTCTAGAATTTTATTTTATTTTAGTATATTTTATTTTAGTTCTCTTCCTTTGAAATGTAATTTTGGTTGGTTGGTTGTATGGTTGTAATGATGTGATGTATGATGTATGTTTGGCGCTAGTATCATACTAGGACCGCTTATAAAAAGAATTAAATTAGAAATATGTTAGGACCGCCTAAATAAACACCGCTAGTACCATGTTTAGGGCCGACAAGCTCATTAGCATCATGATGAGATTGGAAGGAACCGTTAGTGGCATGTTAGGGCCGTAATAAATTATTATAAGCCGATAGATAAAGGATTAGGAGCGTAAATACTAAATGACCAATTTAGAAAGAATTCACGAGAAATGAGATAAACATGTATCACAAATACACATAAAAGATATCATTGATTGTCATGACATCATGTAACACTAAACTAAGATAACATGATAAAAGAAATAGGATGCACTAGAATCATGGCATTCTACTAAAAAGAGCTAAAATAAAATGAGCTACGGTCATGCATCAATTGGTTGTTGCATATGATTGATGTTTGTCATACACAAGATTGCATTAAGTAAAAGATTTGAAAAGTAAGATAAAATACGAGGCATGCAAGGTTGGTGACAAACCATATCTACATGACCTAACAAGCCGTAAATTTAGACGAGAGGTTCGGAACGGACGATTCGAACCCGAGAGGCATGTTAGGGTGGCGGCGGACCGTCCCTAGTCATGACCCGATATTGACACGGAGTATGGAGATATGATTTGTGCGCTGTCAGACCATAGCTGGCGAGGGACCATGCTTATGGCTGTTATCACGAGAGGCTCTACCTCGGCGTAGGTATCCCGAGAGGCTCTGGCTTGGTGGCATCCCTAGTGGCACTGCCTAAGAGTTATCCCGAGAGTGGGTGATGTACACACTCACCACCCTAGGTTCGTCCGACGGCAATTAAGTATTGGATTAAGTGATCGATCAAGAAGATATTATTCATTCGGTAAAAAAAAAAAAGAATTATGCATATGCATGGTAGTTCAAGCATGCTAGTAGGATTTTGATTTTGTTGTTATGATGTTGTATGGAATTATTCTTTAAGTAAATTGCTACAGCTTAAAGTTTATTATTCGTTGTTGTTTGTTACGGGAATATTAGGACCCACGTGATGGGCCTTATACTTCCCTCTTACTGAGCAAGTTGTGCTCATCCCTCCTCTTAACATGTTTTTCTAGGTGAGTACTATGAGGAGACAAAGTACACTGAACCATATAACGAGGTTCAAGATGTGGAGCAGACTGAGTGAGAGTACGCTGTAGCCCCTCGAAAGTAGAACTGGCTGGGACTGAGTTTTAACTTTGTGTTATTTGATTTCTAAAGAAACATATGGTTTGTTTAAATTGGCACCTTATCCGCATATTAGTTTTCCTGGGATTGTCTCTTAACTACTCTGATTTCGTTTAAGACTCTTATTGTTTGGAAAATAATTTAAAATAAAATGTTTTACCTCACATTTCTTAATTTATTTTAATTAAATGCTTTATAATTCTGGGAATTTAAGATATCTTTTAAAATTAAGGTTTATAAAATTGGGGGCGTTACAGTTTCATTAATCGACAGCGTCGTTAGGTTGAATATCTCTCCGATTATAATTGCACAATTCAGTATCACCCAGGTAAAGCCAACCTAGTGGCTGATGCTTTGAGTAGAAAAACAGGTGCTAAACTGAATGCTATGGTGGTTTCTGAGTGGAAACTACTAGAGGAGTTTAGTCATATGAGCTTAGGTGTTCAAGTGAAGGGACCCCAGGTTCTCATGGCCAGTTTGTATATGGAGCCTACACTTGTGGCAAGGGTCAAGGAGGAGCAAAAGGAGATGGTATCAGAGCCGACCCGGGACCACGATGGTGTGGCATAGTGGGTATGCACATGCATCGTCTACCGGGGCTGATCCTGGATTCGAGAGGCTACTTGGCCAGGGGCTAAGTAGTCCGATTAGAGAGGTTACTTGGTCCGGGGAACCAAGTAATCCGATTGACCCCAACGGGGACGTTGGGTACATAAGGGGGGGAGTTTGTAACACCCCCATGTCCCACATGGGTGAATTGTGGGAAGCCTTATGTGGATATATAGGCTCCAATTCCAGAACATAAGCACCTAGCGCTTATCCTTTTCCAAAGGATAGCCCATGTGGTGTGGGCAGGTGTTCCGTTGACCGGTTCTGGACTTGGGTCGTTACAATCCACCTGCGCCCTAATATTATGTCAAGTATTGTTCGTATTTTACACCAAAAATTGAGAATTGGGTGAAAAATCTATACTGATAGGGGTGAAATTCTATACATAAACTTCTCGAGAACTTTTATTTTTTCTCAAAGGGTTTTTGTGGGATCCATAATATAACAATTTTTACGCATTAACTAGTGAACCAAATTTTCAAATACAAAAAAATTATTAAACTTCATCAGCCTAAATGAAAAAAAGATCGAATGTTTCTTGATTTCATGTATGATTACAATAAAAAGGACAAAATGCATACTTTTGGAAAAAGAATGAGAGTACAAAAAATACTAATTTTGACTTGGATAAAAAAGTAGTCGCCTCGTCTCATTAGTGAAATTAAGAAATATAAAAAAGTTTGTATTATTTTAACGGTTTTTCCTTTACGTTTTGCATGTTAACCTAAAAAATATGAAAAATGAATATTGAAATAAGAACTTAAAAAGTAATATGATAAATTAATTTATTAAATAATAAAATATTATAAATATTTGAATAATCCGAAATAGTACATAGTGAGGAATTTTCGAGACATTCGTATTTATAAATTGTGGCATTTTCAGATTTTCACTTAAATACATAGACAAAAAGTTGCGGCTAGCAAAAAGTTGAGATAATTACAAATTTGCACCAAAACTTGCATTGTGTGGTTACCAATTTTAGTTGAAAAAGAAGATGAGACGCGGAAAGCTAATAAAGATAAGGATGAAGGCATTGACGAAAGTCGCTAGTCCTCATCGTTCTCTAAGGGACGGCCCAGACCGAATGATTTTATCAGAAGCTCTTGGCCGCTTCCTCCTCTCAAATCTTGGTAGAATCTGAGATACAGTCATTTTTTATTTTTCAAAATTTTTTGGTACATTGCTTAGAAAAGTTCATGATTGATTTAATCATTAAACTATTTAGATTTAGTCATTAAAAATTCTTAACATTTTTTTTCTCTTCATTCCTTAACCTGCAATGCATTGTAGGTTGCATTCTAATACTCACATCTGAATCTAGCTAGCTGCTAAAAATCTGGCTGCTAACTTTTACTATTGGTAATCCATCAATAAAAGGCGGTCAGTTAGAAAAATTATAATTGATAAAAATTTAGTCACTAAATTTTAGGGACTGATTACGAACAGATTTCATTGGTAATCTATTAGTAAAATGTAGTTTGTTAGTAATCTATCAAAATATGATACTACATTGGTTTCATATTCTTTACATCATTTAATTTTTTTACATAATTTGACTTGAATTTATTCATATCAGTATTTGTCAGAAAAAATTTAAAAATATATATACATATTTAGAAACTATATGTCTTGATTTTATATTCTTATATAAAATTTCTTCATTTATATACTAAAATATGAAAAATAAAAAATTATAGATTAATTGTTGAAAAGTGAATAGTATAAAGAATTTGGTACGGAGGGGTAAAAGAATTACATTTGTTACTAATTCCATTAATTATGCTCATTTTTTCGCTAGTGGTAGTAGTGTACCTTTGATTTGATTTGCAAGGAGAATTTTTGTGACGGTGCATTTTTGCATAATACTACCTCTGTCCCATTTTAATTGAAACATTTCTCTGGGCATGAAGATTAAGGTGTATGTAATTTGTGTTAATTTTTTATGTAGTAAAAGTTTAAATAATGATTAAAAAAGAAAAGATTCTTTTTGGGTTTTGTGCAATGAGAGATTGAGTGGATATTAAAAAAAGAGTCTTTATTGGGTTTTGTGTAAAATGATTATTTAATTATTTAAACTTTTCCAAAAGAGAAAACATTTCAATCTTTGGGGACATCCAAAAAAGGAATATGTTTCAAGTAAATTGGGACGGAGTGAGTATTATTTATTTCTCTTTGTATAAATGTTTCAAATGATAAGCATCCTCATTATAAGAGATTTCAAATTAAAATAAAATGTGCTTATAGTCCATAAAATTCAGAAAGTTTACAATTTAGGCACCCAGTACCCTAACTAGTAAAATTTGGAAATTTGATTGTCTCGGATGAGTTTTACTCAACTATATATAGTGGTATACATTATATCCGATCTGCCCACAGTATCCTCCCCGTGGCCACCTCCGCCGATCAGCCATAGAGATTGAAGCATCACGCTAGTGCTAATTGGCATCACAAGGCTTCAACTGAGGAGCACTGATATGATATAATGGTGAACCAGCAGAAAGAGAATGGAAGTACGTATCCATGCCCGAACAAATACAGTCCCTCAAAATAGCACAGGATATTAGTAACAATGGTTGGCTCAATCAGAATCGGCGAAGAATAAGTATCTTTTCGGATCGTGCCTCGGAGGTCGGCGAACAACAGACACTGCTCTGTGCCACATAAACCAAGCAATCGAATAATTTCCCACACAATATAAACTACTTTTATGAAAAAATAAAATATTAAATAGTTATATTTTAAAACTTGAACCTATATATTCACATAAAATTTTTTATATTTATCCAAGGTCAGATATGCAGGTATTACACAATTATTGCACGAGTTTTTCCGGATTGCTCACTTCAATTTGCTCATCCCCAAACTTTTGTTTTTTAATCAGTTAAGTACCTAAATTTAGAAATGCAAAAAAAATATACAAAATAAAGGAATCATAATGTAACATGAACAACTGGTTACAAGTTTACTACTAAAAAAACCCTTGTTTCCAACAGCCCATTTTCTAATGGCCAATCTGTTGGAAATTGTTAAAAAAATTGTAAGTTGAGCAAAAAAAATTTCCAACAGCTTGGCCGTTGGAAGAGTGGAAAAATTTCTAACGGGCAATTTAAGCCACATGGTCCATTTTAATATTTATTGTTTCAAACAGCTTAAGCTGTTGGAAAACATTTGGTGAATTTTTCCAACGTCTTAGGCCGTTGGAAATGAAAATTTTAAATATTTTGATATATATATATGTCACATACATACATATATATTTATATAATATATCATAATATATATTTACCATAATACATATATATTAATACATATAACTATCTTACACATTATTATTATATTTATACATAGAATATTTTTGTACATATTATAATACATATCATATTTTACACATATCATAATAACATGTTTATATATTTACATTTTTTGTAACATGTTTATGTACATATATGTTTATAATATCACATACATATTTATATATAAAATATATTCATGTGATACACACACACACACACACATTATTAGAAATAAAAATAATTATATATGATCATAAAAATGTCATAATATTAGAGATAAAAATATTAATAATATGTGTATGTATATTATATTGATATATATATTTATATATATTCATATTAATATATTTATAAATATTTATAAAATGTATACATATTTATATTTTTGTAATATGTTTATGTATGTTTATATTGTTGCTTCCAGATCTGATTTTGTTGCTTGCAAATTTGATTTTTGAATTGTTTAGGTTTTTGTGATTTTTTGTAATTTTTTTAATTTATGCAATTTTTTTGTAATTTTTGTATTTTGTGATTTGTGATTTCTGTGTTCTTTTATGTTTCTAGTTGTATGAATTTTGTAATATTCATGACTTCTACAATTTTAGTGATTTTTTTTGTAATATTATAAAATATAGGATTTATTAAAATAAAAATATTTTTTTTGTAAATATAACAATAAATTTGATAATCTATAAAAAAATTTATTTTTTAGAGGTTATGTAATTTTTTTTTATTTTCTAAAGCAAAATTTTCAATGGCTAAAGTCATTGGAAATTTCCAATAGCCAAAGTTGTTGGTGTATTTTTCAACAGCCTGGATACAACCATTACAAATAGACGTGAAAGCTTGTTGTGGTATGAGATTCTGGTTAAGTGGTATAACATTAAGGTTCACATGGTATGAAATCCAGGTTAAATGATAGAAGATTCACGTTCTTATGGTATGAGATTTAAGTTGTTGTGGTATAGGATTCATGTTACGTGGTATGAAATTCAGGTTCACATATTATGAGATTCATGTTAAATGATATGAGATTCAAGTTAATTGGTATGAGATTCAAGTTAAATGTTATGAGATTCAGGTTCTTATGGTATGAGATTCAGGTTCTTGTGGTATCGGATTCAGGTTAAGTGGTATGCGATTCAAGTTTAAGTGGCATGAGATTCAAGTTCAATTAGTATGAGATTCAAGTTAAATAGTATGAGATTCAGATTCTTGTGGTATGACATTCAGCTTAAGTGGTATAGGATTCAAGTTTACTTGGTATGAGATTTAGGTTCATTTGATATAAAATTTAGGTTTATGTAGTATATATGTGATATTAGATTCAGGTTAAATAATATGACTTGTTGAACATGTTGAAGTTTATAGTTTAGGGTTTAGGAATAGAGATTAGGGCTAGTGATAGGGATAAGAATTAGGGTTAAAGTTAAAGATGGCCAATTTGTTTTAACTTAATTCAACTGACTTATTTTTATTTTTATTTCCTTTTTATATGAAACCAATTTCATTTAAAAGCCAATATTATATAGATACAATAATCTATCTAAAAGTAAATTTTCATGATATTGTTAAATTTTTATGATTTTTTTCTTTTTAATGCCTTAAAGTAGAAAAATTTATAAAAATTTAGTAAGATTACAAAAATTGTATTTTCAATGAATTATTACATGTACATAATATTGAATTTTAATTAAAATTAGTTTCAGATAAAAAATACATAAGAATAAAAATAAGTTATTTTGAAGTCAATTGATTTAAGTTAAAACGAATTGGCTGAGGTTAAGGTTAGGGTTAGACTGTGGGTTATGGGTTAGGTTAAGGGTTTAGGGTTAAGGTTTAGGGTTATGAATTAAGGTTTGGGATTAGGGTTAGGATTAGGATTAGGATTAGGGATTAGAGTTTAAGATTAAGGTTTAGTGATCGGGGTTTGGAATTAGGTTTATGGTTAAGGTTTAGAATTAGGGTTAAGGATTATGGTTAGTTTTTAGGGTTAGAGATTATGGATTAGGCTTAGCCTTTAGAGTTAAGAGTTAGGGTTTAGGGTTTAGAATTAGGGTTAGGATTAAGGTTAGAAATTAGGGTTAGGATTACGTTTAAGATTAGGGTTTATGGTTAGGGCTTAAAAAGTAGATTATGGTTTAGGGTTAGTGATTAGGGATTAGAGATTAGATTAGGGTTAATGGTTAGCATTAAGGTCTAGGGATGGAGGTTAGGGATTAGGTTTACTATTAAGGTTTAGAGTTAGGGTTAGGGATTATAGTTAGGGTTTTAGGGTTAGAGATTAGAAGTTGGGATTAAGGATTAGGCTTAGGGTTTATGGATGAGAGTTAGGGTTAAGGTTTAGTGTTAGAGATTAAGGTTGATGTTTAAGGTTGGAGATTAAGGTTTGGGTTATTATAAGATTTTTTAAGATGTTTATAAAACCGGAGGAAGATAAATGTAATTTTTTAAAAAATTATTAAAAAATAATTGGATTTGAGTGAAATAAACCTGTGTTGGGTCTTTACAAAGTCCACCAAAATCAATTTACTTAAAGATTTATTAAGTATTTTAGCACCTTAATTCAATTAATTTTTTACTTCTTAAAAAGGCTAAGTAAATTAAATTATTTAAATAATTGGATAAGTAGCCTAAAATTATAATCCTTTATATTATTAATTTTATTAAATTAATTTATGGCTAAAACAACAAATATAAAAATTAAATAAAAGTACACATTAGGGATTAGAGATTGGAGTTCGAGTTAGAGATTAAGATTAGAATTAGGATTAAGGATTAGGTATTAATATTAGTATTAGGGTTTAGGAATTAGATTATGGTCATTATTATGAGTTTTTTAAATTGGTTTCGAAAGTAAAAGAGAGATATGAGTAAATTTTTAAACAAATTGGGTGGATAAGGAATTTTCAATCAATATTAGAGGGATTAAATAATTTTTTTTTTTGGTTTGCCACTAATCAATTTTTCTCGGTTAATTGGACCTCTTGTATGGTCTATGAAAGCAAGCAAATTTGAGCAAAATAAATCTATTTTGGGACCTTACCAAGTCCACCAAGAACAATAACATATTATAAAGGAAAATTAACCTAAATTAAATTACACAAAAAATCAACTTGACCTGAACCTAACCAGAACCCAATTATGCTAACCTGATTAAATCTGATTCTAAATTATTTGACTAGATTGAATTTCAATTGTTATTATAAGTTTTTTAATAGGTTTCTAGAATATCATGGAGATAAATTTAATTTTTTGAAAATTATTAAAAAACTAGATATTTGCTTGCATTTTTGTAGCAATGTGTTTTTTTGAGCTGTCACCAATCAATTTTCCTAGATTGATTTAACGCCTTACATGGTCTACGAGATGCGGATAGATTCGAATGAAATAATTCTGTGTCGGGACTCTACAAAGTCCACCAAAAAATAATTTACTAGAAATTTATTGAGTATTTGAAAGTCTTAATTCAATTAGTTTTTGTCTTCTTAAAAAGATTTTTTTAAGTAAATTAAATTATTTAAACACTGGGATAACTAGCCTAAAACTTGATACAATTGATGACTTAATCCCTTGATTGTAAACTTTTGATGGTGTTATTAGTTTTTTTATCAATTTTTATTTTTTTAAATATTGTAGTAACGGTTTAGGAGTCGCCACCAATCAGGTTCAGTTAGATTGATTGGATACCTGTTATGGCCTACGAGAGATTCTAAAATTATGAGTCGGTTATACTAAAATAACCTTATTATAGTACCTCAAAATTGATACCGTGGGGGTTTAATTTTCTTCCCCCCCCCCCTAATTTTTGTTTCTTTTAATACCTAATCTTTAATAAAAATAATTTTTTTGAATTTTATTTAATTTTTATTTATTTTTAAAATTTTATCTTTATTTTAAATCATAAATCTTTCCAGACCAACCAGATATGGAATTATAGATATCATTGAAATATCAGGATTTTATCAAATCTACCAAGGATGGATCCTTGAAGATTTATCAAGTATTATACAATTACCTCATTAATTTAGTCTCTTTCTAATTTATAGATGATGAGGTATATCAAATTATTTAAACAATTAACTAACTAGCCTAACAAATAATTTTTATGTATTATTATTTTTAATATGCATTATATGAGATCTAAATAAAAATTAAACTATTCTAAATAATAATAATAATAATAATAATAATAATAATAATAAAGTCCAACAAATAAATATCATATATTATACTTCTCATGCCAATTTAATAGCTAAATTTGATGCATGACTAAACAAACAAATACACATAAAGAATAAATAGAAAGAGTAACAAAAAGCATGCTATTAGTGACCGATATGCAAAAGAGAAGAAGACATTTATGATGTAGATGAAGAAGACAGAAAGGTTGGGGACTAAATTGGAGTTTTGCCGCAAAGAGAAGAAAATCTATATTGATCAACAAGTCATGAAATGGATTTACAGGTCGGTTTATGGGTCGCGAAGCAGGTCTTCTTCAATTTCTCCTTAAATCGGTGACGGTGGAGTGAATGGCTGCCTGGGCTATGCCAGTGATGAAAGAAGCGACCTTTGGATATAAGAATAGGGGTGCAGCGGCAATTGAGGTGGCGAACCAAAAAGGAAGACGCGGTTGGAGTGCAATTCTTCTCCTCCCTTTCGGATAGCGTCATCGGTGGGTGGTGACACTTGGAAGTATTGGTGCGGGGTGAGCGTAGGGTGACCTGGGTCACGGAGGATACGGAGACGACGGCGGTGCGGGGTGAGCGTGCTTACGTGATTTTGCAGATTGCCACCTATAACTTGCAAAAGCAGGTCGCTTTAAAACTTGTTCTTACTTAATCTGAATGGAATGGTCTAGGAAAAATAAAATAAATATTTGAGATTAAAATGATAAAAATATAAAAATATAGTTGCAAAAAATATTTTGAACCAAAATCCATTTTTTTGATCGGACGGTAGAAAATGGAGCGGCACCGTTGCCTACAATGTATTTTAGAACGGTCCCCGTGTTCTTCATATTTTGCACCAAAAATTGATAATTGGGTGAAAGTTTTGTCCTCATGGGCAGTGAAATTGTATATATAAACTTCTCGAGAATTTTTATTTTTTCTCAAAGGGTTTTTGTGGGATCCATAATATAAATATTTTTATACATAAACTGGTGAACCAAATTTTCAAATACAAAAAAAGTATTACACTTCACCAGCCTAAATAAAAAAGATCGAATGTTTCTTGCTTTCATCTTTAGATTACAATAAAAAAAGGACAAAATGCATGCTTTTGAAAAAAGAATGAGAATACAAAAAGTACTAATTTTGACTTGTATAAAAAAATAGTCGCCTCGTCTCATTGGTGAAAATTAAGAAATATAAAAAAGTTTGTGTTATTTTAACTGTTGTTCTTTTGCGTTTTGCATGAGAACCTAAAAAATATGTAAAATAAATATTGAAATAAGAACTTAAAAAGCAATATGAAAAATTAATTTACTAAATAATAAAATATTATAAATATTTGAATAATCCGAAATAGTACATAATGAGGAATTTGTTAGACATTCGTATTTGTAATTTGTGGCATTTTCAGATTTTCACCTAAATACATGGACAAAAAGGTCGGGCTAGCAAAAAGTTGAAATAATTACAAATTTGCACCAAAACTTGCATTATGTGGTTACCAATTTTCGTTGGAAAAGAATATGAGACGTGAAAAAGCAATTAAGGATAAGATAAAAGATGAAAGGTACTGACGAAAGTGGCTTGCCCTCATTATACACTGAGGGACAGCCCAAACTGAATGATTTTCTCAGAAGCCCTTGGCCGCTTCCTCCTCCCAAATCTTGGTAGAATCTGAGATACAGTCGATTTTTATTTTTTTAAATTTTTTTGATACATTGCTTAGCAAAGTTCATGATTGATTTTAATTAATCGTTAAACCATTTAGATTTGGTCATTAAAAATTCTTAACATTCTCTTTTCTCTACATTCCTTAACCTGCAATGAATTGTATCTGAATCTAGCTAGCCCCTAAAAATCTGGCGCTAACTTTTACCATTGGTAACCATCAATAAAAGGCAACTCGTCAGTAAAAATCTAATAGCTAAAAATTTAAAGATAATTTATTTTAACTTAAGTCAATTAATTTATTTTTATTTTTATTTCTCTTTTACCTAAAATCAATTTCATTTGAAAGTTAATATTATGTAGATGTAATAATCCATTTGAAAGTAAATTTTTATAATATTATTAAATTTTTATGAATTTTTTTAATGTCTTAAACTAAAAAAATTCATAAAATTTTAGTAAGATTAAAAAATATATATTTTTTCAATTGATTATTACAACTACATAGTATTGAATTTTAATTAAATTAGTTTTGAGTAAAAAAGACATAAACTAAAAATAAGTATTAAAATTTTTAGATTATAATTTAACGTAGAAGAATTAAAAGTATTAGTTACCAGTTCGTTTAATAGTAAAAGAATTAAAAATATTTGTTTTAATTTAACTTAAAGTATTTGTTTGATAACAACTTTTTATATCATAATTTAAACTATACGGTAAATGTCTTACAATAAATTTAATCTGTATAATAATTTTTTTACAAATAAATAAAAATTTAAATCACATTTTTTTCTTTGTAAATTGAACTTGTTTCGTTATAAAATAAAAAACTACTAATTTAAATTGTCTATTTATTGTCAAAAAAATTAAATTGTTTAAATTTATTGAAAGACATTTCCTGAATATTTAAATTAAAATTTCAAAAGTTTTTATTAGATAATTATTCTGAGTTAATGAATTTTATCTGGTGAGAGACGAAAATAAAACAATTTTAACTGGTTTAGGACCAAAACAGAACATTTAATAGGTTAGGGATTAAAAGAAAATAATGACTAAAGATTAAAGACTAGTTATGCAATTTACTCTTACATTTAAGTTTAATCATGTTTTACTGTCTGAAGTTACATAATACTTAACAAGAAACCTAAGGTTTCAAAAGTTATAATCAATCTTTAATTCTATTGAGCCTATCAAGCTCTTGAGCCAATTGCGAGCTTAAGACTAGCTGAGCATAGGCCCATATTTTTAGGACTCATCAAACTTGAGCTCGAGGTCAATCCAAGTCTAAGATGAGCCAGCTGGGCTCAACTCTAAGGGGGCTCGAACTCAACAACTCGATTTCAGATTATATTATAAAATGAAATGCCTACTTTAAAGGGAAATTATATTTTTAGTTCTAAAACTTGTTATATTTTTTTAATTAATTCATAAAAATTCTTTCGTTTTCTATAATAGTCCTAAAAGTTTGCTAAAGTTTTAATAGTCAGTAATAAAATTACTGCCTCATAAGCAGAGACATATAGATAGAGTTTATACCTAGGAGTGCTAATAAGTAAGAAATTTACTAAAATTAGTTATCCAATAAAAAAACGATTTAAAGAGAAGAAAAACTGACAATATAGATAGTCCGTTAACTATAAAAAATTTTACATGATTTAAATTTACTGTAAAATAGTCAACAAACAATTTCAATTAAAATTTTAATAAAGTTGCGTTAGACTATTACATAATTTATCTTTTTCTCAGTCAACCACATGATGAAAATTTTCAGGACTAATTGTTTATATAGTAAAAGTTTTTCATTTGAAAAGGTAAAAGATTTTAGGACTGGAATGAAACATAGCCAAAGTTTTAGGACTAAAAGTTTCCATTCCCCTACTTTAAAAAATATACATATTTTTTAAATTAAATATCTAAAAGGTTCGAACTTAATTAGAATGAGTGGAATAAGAGTAAACATAGAAATCCGAACCCAATTCCTGGTGCTTGAGACGGCGGCTAGCCATGGACGCTCCACTGCTGAAGGCGGCTCGAACAGGGAACCTGGCATTAATTAAAGTCATGGAGGAGGTGAAGGGCACCGAGATATTCCACCAGACAACCCACAATCAAAACACAGCCCTGCACATGGCTGCCAGGTTCGGCCATCTGGAAATCGTCGACTACATCATCGGGCGCGACTACTCCCGCGTCCTCTGCGGCAACATCAGCGGCGAAACCCCCGTCCACATCGCGGCCAGGGCGGGACACGAGGCCGTCGTTAAAGTTCTCATGAAACATGTGAACCAGTTCTCCAAAGTTTATGTTGCGAGGGTCAAAGACAAGAATGGCAACACTCCTTTGCACGGTGCCGTACGACACAACAGGCTTCGGGTGGTGAAGTTGCTGACGGCGGAAGACAGAGACTCGCTGCTTTTGGTTAACGATGCCGGAGAATCTCCGCTGTCGATTGCCATTGACCAGAGGTTGTCGGCTATGTCCCAGTACATCTTGGAACGTAATCCGGCCGCCATTAATTACAGGGGACCCAACGGACAAACTCCTCTGCATTTCGCCGTCCTCGGTCAAGATTTAGGTCAAATTTCCCATTATTGTGATGGAGCCTCTTCCTTTTTCCGTCTTAGCTAATGTTTTGCTATGGGTGTACTCATGATCGAGTTCTTGTTGTTTCAGATGTGATGGTTTCGATGTTGGAAGCCAAACGAGATCTCATTAGGTCCCTAGATGAGAACAAGAGGAACCCTCTCCACTACGCCGCCACCTATGACCGCCTGAACATGGTGGATATGCTTCTACAAGCGGACGCCTCGGTCACTTCCACACTTCTACAAGCGGATGCCTCGGTCACTTCCACGGCCTACCAACGTGACCACAACGGCCAGGCACCCGTGCACCTAGCGGCGAAACAAGGACACCTGACGGTTCTCAAGGCTCTGCTCCGCCAGTTTCCTGACTCCGTCGAGCTCATCGACAACAAGCAACGGAACATTCTTCACATTGCAGCAGAATATGGAAACATGGGTACGGTTTCGCACATATTGAAGTTGCCTGAGATAGACGATTTGGTGAACTCCCCAGACTCCGACGGCAACACTCCTCTGCATCTGGCTGCGAAGAATTTCCACAACGACGTCGTGTATGCTCTGTCGAGAGAAAGATCAGTCGAGATCCGAGCGACTAACAAGATGAATCAAACTGCTCTAGCGATTGCTCAGTCATCAGCAGATCGAGGAATGGAATTGCAGCAGCACTTGACCGTTAAAGCTTTGAAAAGGGCTAACGAAGATCGAGCCATAAATCCAGAGGAAATTCTCCAAGAAGAGACAGAATCTGAGAAAACAGAGGTCGAGAGAGGTAAAAAAACAAGAGCAATGGCGCAGACCCTCTCCGTCATAGCAACGCTCATCGCCACTTTCACATTCGCAGCGGCCTTCACTATTCCGGGTGGATTTGTAGCTAAACAGGACAACAACAACAACAACACCACAGAGGCCGCAAGCGGCAAACAAGCACACGAGGGCATGGCCGTTCTGGTACGGAATTCGGCTTTCAAGGCTTTTGTCATCAGCGACGCTACCGCCATGACGACATCAATCTGCGCCGCTGTGCTGATCATGTGGTCTTCAGCTCATCGGGACTGCGAGTCCCTGATGGACAACTTGCCTTACGCCATGCTCCTGACGTGGGTGGCGCTCGTAGCCATGACTGTGGCATTCGTGACGGGTCTGGTTGCCGTTGTCTCCGACATTCTGTGGCTGGCGATTGCGGTCTGCGTAATTGCCTGCTTTCTTCCGGCAATATTCTTCTTTGTGGCTCCTTTGGCTCACCTGCATAATCGCCGCTACAGTGCCATTGAGAACAACCCGTTTGTTTTTGTTAAGCGATTGATGAGTTTGGAATTAGCTGCAACATTCCGCAGTCTTCGACGCCTTCGGCAGTGGTGCAGGAAGGACAAAAGCGCAAGTGAAATTGTACTACATGCCTAATACTTCCTTAGTAGAGTTGCAAACAAAAAACCTTGTACTATATTCCTCGTCTCTTTTCTATGTCGCATTAAAATAATGGGACAAGATCCAATATATATTATATGTTGAATTTGGCATGAATTCCTGCTTTAGTGCTGAGTCTCAGCCTCAGCATGTGTGATTAAGCCGAGAGAGGGAAGATTCTTGTTTCTCATAAGGAAGCCTCTACTTAGGGTGGAATGTTAAGGGCCTGACGATTTGACATTGGAATTTGTTTAAGGAGCTAGCAACTCTAAGAAAGTAAGAAGGGAAAGGGCAGAGACATGGAATTGAAGGGGTGGAAACACAATATTAATTAGGGTAAAGTACCCAAACGCTGATTGAAGTTATGTGTCTCGACCAATTTGCTCACCATTCTTTTAAGTGGTGCCAATTTCCTCACGAAAGATTTAGTTTGGGCCCAATTACTCACTAAAGTTTGAATTGCGTACCAAATATGTCATTGATGTAACTGATGGTTGGAACTTTTCGTTAGATACTAAAATATTCCGTTTAAAGCTGATTATGTGGCAAAAAATCGGTTCAAGTGGCATGCCAACTAGGCAAAACGTGGTATTTGGGGAATTATGTGGCAATTATGGAAATGTGTGGCATTTGGCGAAAATCGATCCTACAGCTCCACCGCCTCCACCGTTGAGCTCCTCCTTCATGCCCAAGCCCAGCTCCTCGATAACGCCCCTTCACCATCGGCCAACCATCCCCGCCCAGCTTCTTTCGCTCCGTCTCATCCCCACCCTCTACAACATCCTCTGAAAATTAGTAGCTTGGTTTAGGACTTCCATAAAACACATGGTGTGCCTACAACTCAAAGCCCGACAGTGAATAGCGGCTCTCTTGTACTCGTCCAGCACTACCGACAAAGTGAAGGGCATGATGCTGGCTCATAGGAATCTGATCATAATCACATTGGGCTACCACGCGGTGGCGTGTGAGAGAGAGTTGCCAGTAATGTTTATGTACATTGTGTGATTTGAATTCAGGAAAATGCTGAAGGCTGTGGCGGTGGGCGAAGCAATAGTGGTCATGGAGCGATTTGAATTGGGGAAAATGCTACATGGTGACAGTGTCATTGATGGTGGTGGTGATAGCTGCTGGGAGGCTTTGATTTGAGTTTGCTAGAGTGGGTTGGTTGCGGTGGGCTTCGCTTAAGAAGGACACCATTGCTACATTTAAGAGCAAGTTCCCTTCCGCCATGCTCGCATAGGTTTGGTAATGATTGATAAGGTGGATGAGGTAGTACGGTTAGAGTCTTTAAGAGTTGATGATCCAATTTGTATGATTCAAGAAAGTTAAGAGTTAAGTTGATAATTACATCGCCATGTCCTCATTCCATTTATACGTCAGCACTCCTAATGGCTCAATGATGATTTTGGTCCAGAAGCAAAACTTTAGTGAGACATTTGACACCACTTGAAAGAATGATGAGTAAATCGGTGCCGACACATAACTATAATGAGTTTTTTTTTTGTACTTTTCCCTATTAATTATGATCGAGAAGAAGGATTAAAAGAAAAGGCTAGTCAGGATTGGGAAATAAGAGGTGGGAGGCATCTCATTCTGCTGTCAAGTTTGGAAAAGAGCATCTCATTTATGGAACAAAGCGAATCAGAAACAAAGGTCTTCAATATTATAAGTAATAAATTTTCTCGCTTGCCGACCCGTGAAACAATTGTTCAAGATCAGATCAACCTGTTTCTGGTTAGCATTCAACAGCTAGAACTATGCTCTATTTATGGATTTTTGTCACTTGAAAAAAAGGCTGTTCATAAATTAGGAACATGAAAGAATAATAGGAAGTAGAAGAGCTTATTGAAAATTTAATTAAAAAAGAAAACTAATTAAAACAAAGCTCAAATGGGAAAACTAAACTACACCATCAAGCTTTCAAGTTCTTTAGTGGATCCTAACATAATTAATAAAAATTTTCGCTAATAATTTATGTCATCCAATACGCACATGGATTATAGAATCACTCTTCACTGAAGTTAATCTCCTAAATGTCTTACAACTTCAATGGTGTTCTAACCTATACCATCAGTGAAAAAGTTATGCTTAGCCATGCCTTGACTTGGTGACCTAGTCCATTTGTTAGCCTCATTGGACCCACATATGGCCTCAGTCATTTGTTAATTGTTAGCCCCCGTCCCTCATGGAGTTAGTTAACCAAGCTTAGCATTAATCAAGCTTAGCATCTAATTTACCATGGTTTGGTAAATATCACTTCCAATCTAGTAATACATTTCTAGAATTGAACTTCGTCTACCCTTAGATGAAAACTTTCTAACCTTCAATGGCCAAGTGATAAGCTCATTCAAAAAATGTGTGTATTACTCAAACAATCTTTCTTCCAGATTCAATACTATTGCTAAGGAATCTTTTCCCTTGTTGGAGGCTGACTTGAGTTAAGTTGCTTGTCACGCTTTAATGATGTAGCGAACATGAAAATCTTCTTTAGGGATCTGCGGTAACAAACGCTTTGCCTCTTTGTGGCTTTAGAAGCCAAAAGAGCTTAATGCATCTTGCAAAAAGCAATAGTGAATTCTAATGCATTTGAGGTGAACCAAATTGACCCATCATATATAGATGACCAGTTCTAGAAAAAAAAAAAAGACACTAATGGTTTACCTCAAGTAATTTATGACACTGCAGGTGAAGCCCACTTTCTCATACTGATTTCAAATGAAAAGAGAATCGCTCAAATCCTTAGCATTCACACACGCACTCTAAAGGAATTCAAGACACCGCCTTGAAGGTGTGACACCAAATTCATCCTTCATACCCAGCAGTAAATCCAAGCATATCTATGAGCCTTGTGGCTCCATTTCACTGACCATGAAGAAAACCTATCTAGTTCATATATCAGAAAAAAAAAAAGAAATTTTGGAGGGTTTTTTTACCAAGGATGAAATATTGTTGGGTGACAATTGAACTCTTGATTTAAAATTAGGCATGTTCAGAAACCTACCATTAAAAAATTACTCAGAGGTTTCTTACAGTAACAAACAAAAATTAGAGGCATTTTTTGACCAAAATGGGATAAGTGATGATTTTTCAATTGAAATAGATATATCGTGTGAGAAGAGACCAACTATCAACTAGACAAATTAACCTCATCAAACATTACTTCTATTACCAATTCATTTTCTCGGAATCTATACTTTAGTTGCTTTAACAAATCAATGGCATACATAGGTCAACAAGAAACCAAAACTGTTATCAAATGCCAATCAACAAATAGTGGTAAGTAAAAAAATTTGTAAAAGTAAGTGGGGGAGCATTAGATATCAAGCTACCTAGAAACTCTATTCAGGGTTTTCGAAAAGCAAGAGCAACATCAGGTAACATTAAATGTTTATTCCTAATACAAAATGAAATAATTCTACGGCAACCATTGTCCCAATACTTTGGGTCTTCCAATTCTTTCAATAGTTGAAGCAACAGAGCAAAGTCACCCTTAGGTTCACAATGTTCCTAAAAATAGAAGTGTAAAATGACCATTAGAAAAAATGGAACAATTTCTTTAGCAAGAAATATATATAAATGACAGTAATGCAATACATGTAGAGATGAGCATGCTTTTGATTTCATTTAGGCTCTTAATAACCAGTACATCTTTCTCCATTAGCACCTATATATAAAAAAAAAAAAAAAGAAAGAAAGAAATGAAGGAACGAACGAACGAGCATCCATGAGATTTGTTTAGTGGAGGAGTAGTTGGGGCATCAACTTCTTGTCCAAACAGTTAATTGGTTTCAGGATACACTCATTAACATTATATCAAGCAGAAGTTGTTGCCCCTACTTGTCTACAATGAGCCCCGTTTTGATGGGCCAAATTACAAGCTTGTTTTCAATCACCGCCTTTCACCCGCCACGTTAGATGGCTTTTCAAATAATGTCATACAATATTTTCAGCAAAGGGGGCAAATAAACCATTGATCTTTTCATTTCAGTGTATATCATCCATTTTTTTTTTTACAATTAAATCGTCCACTAACGTTCACGATAGGGTAAAATTTAATAACTATTGTTTTGAAAATTGGGCAAACTAGCTACTTGTGCAACTTATGGAGAGAATATTCCATTTTCTATATAATATTCCATTTTGTTAATGCCACATACTTACTATCCTTTTGGATAAATTACAACATGCATTCCAAAACTATTTAATTCATGCACATAGGCTCATAAACCGGAAATTATGCTTGAAAAACCATCTTCTCAAGAAATCCCAAACCCAGGAAATAGATTAATCGGTTAGCGAAGTCGATTTTCAAAACCCCTTTTAATGGCTACTCCGTCAAGTTCTCCCCTTTCTACAAGTCTTGTCTCGCCGTTGCCATTGCCCAAAGCTTCAACATCCTCGGTAATAGCTGCCTCCACATATTGGACCTCTCTCCCACTTCTCCCTTTATAACCGAAGTAATCGCCTATGACATCGCCAACGGCATCTACGACCTCACCTGGTCTGAGTTTCACGATTCCCTCATCATTGCACCCATCACTAATAGCTTTCTTAAGCTCTATGACACCATTCTCCTGCCTCAATCCACCCTATTCGATCACTCTAGGAGCATGCCTGCGAGGTCCATTAGGTTGATTACAACCCTACTCGCCGTGATTTGTTCTTCTCCGGTTCCTAGGATGACTCGGTTAAGCTTTGGACAAAAGTTTGGGAATAATGTTGAGAGTTTTCCTTTTTTTTTCTTGTACACAAGCTAACCACATATGTCACCACATCATCAAGAATTGTCACATCATCATACAACTAAACATATGTTATGACAATGGCTAATATCAGCTCGATCGCGAAAGTTAATGGGTGATTTAACTTTAAAAAAAGAACGGTAGGTGATATATGCAAAGACGAATAGATCAGTGGTATATTTACCCCTTTTGCCCAATATTTTCGAGGGTTATGTTAGTGCCACACTACAATTGCTACTTTATTTTGTTGCTCATGCCTACTTGGCCTTAAGACATTTTCACGCCCCCATACGGCACCTAAACATTTCTTATGTGCATCTTGCTCCTTGTAACACCCTCATGTCCCATATGATTAAATTGTGGGAAGCCTTATGTAGATATATAGGCTCCAATTCCAGAACATAAGCACCTAGTGCTTATCCTTTTCCAAATGATAGCCCATGTGGTGTGGGCAGGTGTTCCGTTGACTGGTTTTGGACTTGGGTCGTTACAGATGGTATCAAAGCCAGGTTTGGTTCAAAGTATGTGGTTGTGTCCGCTGGTATGGGACGGGGGAACTTTCTTATACTGAGAGTCCATTCCTAAGCACCTAGTGCTTATCCTTTTCTAAAGGATAGCCCATGTGGTGTGAGCAGGTATTTCGTTGATCGGTTTTAGAGTTGGGTCATTTCAGATGGTATCAGAGCCGACCCGGGACCACGATGATGTGGCATAGTGGGTATGCACATGCATCATCTACTAGGACTGATCCTGAATTCGAGAGGCTACTTAGTCAGGGCTAAGTAGTCCGATTAGAGAGGTTACTTGGTCCGGAGAACCAAGTAATCCGATTGACCCCAACGGGGACTTTGGATACATAAGGGGGGGAGTTTGTAACACCCCCATGTCCCACATGGATGAATTGTGGGAAACCTTATGTGGATATATAGGCTCTAATTCCAGAACATAAGCACCTAGCGCTTATCCTTTTCCAAATGATAGCCCATGTGGTGTGGGCAGGTGTTCCGTTGACCGGTTCTGGACTTGGGTCGTTATAGATGGTATCAGAGCCAGGCTTGGTTCAAAGTATGTGGTTGAGTCCGCTAGTATGGAACGATGGAACTTCCTTATACTAAGAGTTCATTCCTAAGTACCTAGCGCTTATCTTTTTCCAAAGGATAGCCTATATGGTGTGGCAGGTGTTTCGTTGACCAGTTCTGGATTTGGATCATTATAGATGGTATCAGAGTTGACCCAGGACCACGATGGTGTGACATAGTGGGTATGCACATGCATCGTCTACCGGGACTGATCCTGGATTCGAGAGGCTACTTGGCCAGGGGCTAAGTAGTCCAATTAGAGAGGTTACTTGGTCCGGGGAAACAAGTAATCCGATTGACCCCAACGGGGACGTTAGGGACGTTGGGTATATAAGGGGGGGAGTTTGTAACACCTCCATGTCCCACATGGGTGAATTGTGGGAAGCCTTATGTGGATATATAGGCTCCAATTTCAGAACATAAGCATCTAGCGCTTATCCTTTTCATAAAGGATAGCCCATGTGGTGTGGGCAGGTGTTCCGTTGACCGGTTCTGGAATTGGGTCGTTACACTCCTCATGTGATTATTTGGCGCTTTTAACTTACACTTTAGTGTAATATATACACACATACATATAATTTCCATTTACTTTTTGCCATGTTGAAAATTCAAATAGACTTTTTTACTTTTTTTAATAACCAAAATCATTACTCAAGAGGTAAGGGGAAATGCTAACTTGTTCAGGACCTAAAAGGCTACAAATTAGTGTAAAGAACATTATGTGAGGAAAGCGGCTGAGGTGAGAGTTAAAACCCTGACAACATCTTCCCCTTATGTGTCTTTGTCATTCCTCCAAACATCTGAGCGCTCAAATAGACATTATATATACTAATTACCTAAGGGAGGCACTCTGCCTATGAGCAATGTCATCCTTCTACATCATTTCTTTGTGTGTGTGGGCTACTTTTTTCCTAGAAATTAATTTTTCAGTTTTTTTATAATTGTTTTTTCTTTTGTTTGGACAGTTTTTCATTTCCTGAAATTACCTTTTTTGGTTTTTTTTTTTTTTTTTTTGTTTTTGCTAAAAAAGAATAAATTACATAATGGGTTCCTATTTGTTTATGGTGATGTATTCTAATGGTCAAGCTTTGAGAGTATGCATTTTTACCATTTCATGCTAAACTTTTAATTTGTGTATTTCCAGGCCCACCGACTTTCATACGTAACACTTAAGACTCTGATTTCTCCTAAAATCCCAAATTCACTAAATTGGTCTTATGCCGCATATTTTTTACGTATCAAAATTATTACAAACATCTTTAAATCATTTAAATTTTTTTAGCCCTTTTGGATTTCTCATAACTTATTTTTTTAATTCATGATTTTTATTGTATTTTTTTCTATAAATATAATTGACATGAAAAAATTGTATCTATGTTGGTCGTCCCATAATAAAACGGGCGTCACAATCTAGTTTTGAACTATATTAAGATTAGGAAAAAAAAGTTATCTATATCAATTTTGCAGTTGTTAGCTTTAGTTTTTGAATAAATTTTGGATGTTAAAATTAGGAGTTATAAATGTTAAGTTTAATTACTCCAGTTATTACATTAAAGAAACTATAGGGCTTAGATTGTCATTTTAGCGTTTGACTAATCATGAACTAAGTTTGATTTTGGATGTTGGCTCGGTTTGTGATTTATGGCTTCAAATAAAGCTTTTTTTTTTTCTCACAGCAAAGATATTTGTATTAGCTTCCAACTTCACAAAATTATCATCCTCCAATAGAGTACAGAAGAATTCAACTGACTCAGATTTCCCTTTAACAACTTAAGGAAACCAATTCATGAGACTCAACAATAATGGATCATGACACTTTACTCAAATCATTACCAACTCAATCTGTTCCATCCATTTCTACCCCAACTGAAAGATCATAAAAGATGATCTTCACAAAAGTTTCAAGTACGTATGTTACCCATTTTTTATCGAAAATCAATTTGTTTCCCCTCTTTCAAGCAATAATCACCACCGTTGCTTACCATGCTTGTGTACTTTCATCATATATGCTAAGTTCATCATAGATAGATGACCTGCTCCTATACTTCTTGCTCCAATTGTAATAATTCTACCAATCCAACCCCTAAGTTTTTGTTCCCCATCCAAAGGCACATAAAGCCCACACGTCGCGGGGACAATAGTTGTTGCCACACGAGGGCACTTAGTAGTTAGTTGGGCACAAAAGTTAAGCTTAAATAGCCTTAGTTTGGGAACTAACCTTAGTTTATGGGCTAGAAATTAAATTTAAATTTTCAATAGCCTAGGGTACACACTAGAGGATTTTAAGCTTAAATAACTGAAGCTTGTAGTTTCTTTTTTTTTTTTTAACAGCAACGGAATTTATTGATAAAAAATAAAGTACAACAGTTTGCTTCATCTAGCAAGATGCTAGATTTGATCCTCCAACCACTTAATTTCTATACACCATTTGATATAGCCAAATGAGAGTTTATATTCCAATAATTAAGGTTTATCTTTGCTTACCTATTCCTTATCCAAGAGAAAGACCCATGCCTGAATATATATCACAAAATAATTGCTGGATAGGTGATAGCCAAACGCTATCGCCTCTATCTGGCCGAACTCCCTGCCACAAGAATGGCCAGAAGAAGCTGGCGCTACCCGGGAAAAGGTGTGATCAAGCACCTCGGGAGATAGCCGAAGAGCTCCGAGCCCGGCACGCCAGGACACTACTCGCCCCCCCAGGGTCGTGAGCAAATCGCCTTCGGAAAAGTGGCAGCAGACATAGCGAGCCGAACATGATATCCCCGAAGGCGGAACTCCCTGAAGCTGGGAACCCCCGAACTCGGGGCTTGTTTCCCGAAGAGGCTCTGTCCGAACCAAAGGACGACCTCACCCAGGGACCTTGGGAGTACGGCAGGAGATTTACGGAAGCATTTAAGGAAGCCTCTGACACATCCAATCACAGACGCCACAATCCGCCTCAAAAGGCGCTCTGCCACGCTGACGCCGTCGAAATCACATCATGGCCCGCCTCAGCACGTGGCTCAAGGTAACCTACTATCTGTCTCCTATGCCCAGAAAGTCAGGAACATCCGACCGAACACGTGTCGTGATCTGAACGGGCTAGGCACTCCTATAAAAACTAGGAGTTAACACCAGACAGGAAGACGGTTGGCTGGCAAAATACAGCTCCCACACTCTGAGAAAATACCAGGCGAGACTTTTCTGCCTTTCTCTTTGAGCTAGTGACTTTCTCCTTTTTCCGGCCACCACTGACTTGGGCGTCGGAGGCTCCCCCCCCGGAAAGACACTCCGGGGGCCTCCTAACCCTGTTTACCAGCTTTTCAGGTACTCTCCTTTGGGCGACCCACCTTCCAGGCGTTCTTCCTCCTAGAAGTCTCCTCAACAGTCATCATGACTCAAAACGATGAGGCCCCAGGCCATCAATAGGTTTCAATTGTTTAGAGAAAATCCATTTATTCCTTCTTCCCCATAAGGCTTAAGATGCTATGAAAGTAACTATCTGCCAAGCCAAGACCATGCCTGAATATCACAAAATAATTGCTGGATTGTTGCATGATCCACCATCTCCTTGCCTGAATTACAAATTAGACAGCAGCTGTTCTTAAGTTCGACACCTCTACTGATCAGCAGATTGCTTTTTGTTGGAAGAGCGTTTTGTAGTGCTCACCACATGAAAATATTAATCTTCTCTGGGATCCAGGAGTTCCACTTTGTGCTTTGACCCAAATCAATCCGCTTCTCGAGTAATCCTCCACATTAATCAGCGACACTAATTTCCTTCACTGAGAATGTTCCTTTTGCACATAAGTTCTAGACTTTCTTATCTTTCCTTACTGCAGTCAAAATTACATTTTCCAATAACTAATTAAGCTTGTCCATCTCCCCACACTTCCTCCCCCTCTGCCTCCTCCTCCACTTCTAATTCCATGTCCATACACCCTCCTCCCAACTTCCTCTTTCACTTATACAACCTAGACAAAAGTGATTTTTTTATAAGATTATATATTGAGGAAATATGTTCATTAATTTATGCAATGATACTTTAAAATGGCACTCATGTCCTGTCAATCGTAACTTTATAACTCAGTTGCACTTACCCAAGTTGAGTCTAATTTTTGTTTTGTTTTATCTATATATTCCCCTACCTTTAAAATTAAATCACAGCCAACCCTAGTCTCACCCTTTCTCTATCAATTTTGAATCCCACTTCCTTTCCATATAGACAACAAATTAACCTTACTCACAGTAGACTATTTTCCTCCATATGAAACCTCCATCTCCATTCTTTTGGAGAAGAGCCAAGTTTTTATTTTTCAAGCCACCCACACTCAGAACCAAACCTCCTCCGCCCCTAGCACCTTACTCCATGTTACCCAAGATATATATAATCGTACCAAAACCCCCAAAAGAATGAATTATGCAAACTCTCAACCATTCTCAAAATTCTCTCAAGTGCTTGAAACCAAGGTTATTAGAATCAGGTTTCTACCTAAAGTCATTTTAGATTTCTAAAGTCGTAGAGTCATAAAAAGTTGTAAAGTTGTAAAATTGTAAGATTTTACAAAAAAGACAAAAAAACTTAGAGAAAAATTATAAATAATATAACCATTTAAATATCTTAAGAAATTCATATTTTACAATATTATAACTTACTAAAACTCCAACAATACCATAAACAGAGAGTTATATTGTCATTAATGCGTGAACATACAAATAAGGAAACCAAGTTTCACAATCGGGCATCCATGTATTGCCACTACTTGGTGTTGGTGAGATGGAGAAGAAATTTAGAAGATGAAAGGCAGAATATAAAAAATAGCTACAACAGATGAAGAACCAAGCGATAAAAATAAGAGAGAATGGCCAAATAAGGTGACTGTGCATGAGAAAAAGCTATTGCTATGAGAGAACTGAGAGGGTTTTTTAATTTTTTGGATTTGGCAACTTGGATCAGCCACCTTAGGCCAAAAAAAGTGGAAATTCTTAGCTCCATTCATTTTTTAACGCAAATAACTCAATAAGCTAAATTCTTAAAGTTTTAAAGTTTCTACGTTTCTACGACTAAAGTCGCGTTTCTGCCTATCTTCCATTTCTACTGCATTTCAACACGGTTTCCATCTCTATAGTTGTAAAAATATACATTTTTATGACTTAAAACGCGTTTTTAATAACTATGCTTGAAACAATGGGAAGAAAAATAGGGGCAGGCTAGATAGCAATTTTGGCTTCCAAGAATGCAGCTTAGATCCGCACTTGTTCACTACTGCTTTCTAAGCTTCAATCTTGCCCATATTTAATCCTATAGGCAGGCCTATGTACTTAAATGGGCCTTTTTTACCTTACATTTAAGAAGTAATGCTGAAGATTCCACTTCCTTGAAACTTACTCGAACATTATAATATGCTTTTACTTTGATGAACTTTCAGCCCTGAAACCAATTTGAAACATTTCAAAAACTGATTTAGGTTTTTTTGTTAACAAAACTGAAGTTATATTAATAACTAGTAAGTTCCAGGGAAGCAAAAAAAAAAAAAAAGAGTCAAAATCAAACCAGAGAGACACACAACAAGAAGTCTTAAGCTAAGAACAAATTATAGACATAAGCTAGGATTCAATCACCAAGTGTCCCAAGACCAATCCCTCCTACCCAACTTTTTGGACAACCAGAAGCATGAAATCCCTGAGTAGAGGAAAATACCTGAACAGTCACTTTAGGTCATGCAAATTGTTTTCAAACCATGCATTCCCTGAAAAATAAAGTACCAACCATTGTATTGAAGATGCAAGATAACCATGCAATTGTTACCACTTAGCAACCCTTGAAACAAATGCATCTCCTTTTGTTCCAACATCAGCATATTCAATTCTTTTACTATTGATAAAAACATGAACCATGATATGAGTACTTTGTTGGACTCCTCTCTCCATTTTGAACTTCTTGGTCAGACTTCCATTACACAATTGTATGAATCAAAAGATTACAGTTTTGTGATCTATGTGATTTAGAAACTGTTATACTTATATGTACAAGTTGAAGTTTTCTTCAACCATGGTTGAAGGGCAAAATTTTTTTTTTCCCATTTGGGAGAATTACTAGAAAGTCCATAAGACTTCTTCTAACCTAGATATAATCCCCAAAACATTAACCGAAATGAAATCTTTCTGAATTTTATAGTTACAATATTGGCCATTATAACATTTTAATCATGATTGACTTTCAGAGTTTTAGCTTTTTGAAATCAACACCTATATTTTGAGTCTTCCCTTTTCATTTTAAAACAAGTGGAAATGAGTCCTAGGACCTACCCTAAATGGGTAAGTTTTAGGAGACACCAAGAAAAATATGAGGTTAAAACCCACCTCTGCTAATTCCCTTCCACATGTCAATTATGCTGACATGCAAACAGATATTTCATATTGGAATGCAAAGATAAAATGTCCACCATTTTTCACTAATTTTGGTTCTTTTAAGTTAATATTTATAGAGATATTGCTGAGTGCCTAAATTGAAGATGACACAGAAGATGGAAACCCTGTCTAAAGCAAGGAGGATGCAGAAGATGGAAACCATATTGTGATTATCGATGGACCATTCCACATTGTGATATGTCAACTTTCTATGCTTGTAAACTTGTGTGTGCTCAAATGCCATATAGCCACGGCCAATCTTATTGTTATTCCATAACTTTTTGTTGCTACCTGTACGACTAGTGAATTGGTGCTACCTAAACAAAGGCCTGAAATTAAAAAATGACACACTTTACCCTTAAATGGAGTAAACATGGTACTAAGTTTGGGGGAAACAGTGTTCACTTTTTAATTCAAATGCTAAGGTGCTCATTACCACTTAATTCAAGAGTTAAAATTTAGTTTAGGCCTCTAAATAAACTATGGAAATGCAGGACGCTTCCATATGCAACAACTACTATACTAGTTACCTAAATAAAAGCTCCATGAGTTGTTGAGGAATAACTCATCTCTACAAGTGCTTAATTAAATACAAGTCATGTCATCTCTACTTGTGTGTTGGATATGTACTCATAATATTGCTCTTGAAATCCCTAAGAAAATAAATATTATTAGTGAAATGTGGCTCTTTTTAGAATTGAGATCTTATTTCCAAAATTAAATTTTGCTTCTTGGGGCTTTGTGTGTTTAACTTATAGGCAATCAATCTAGCTGTTGAGTCGATTTCATTGAATTTTTTTTTTCGGCAAAGCCAAAATTTCAGTATATGCATAACCTCTATACAAATACACTCGGTTATACCCAGGGAAAACCACAAAACTATTACAATCCTAAAAATTTCTTGCACCACTAGGTCTTTTCCCATGCTAGCGAGCATTCTCTCCTTCCAGATATAGTAGATCACAGCTAACAAACTAGTTTTTTTATATGCCTAATAATATGTCTACCTTTGAGATCATTGGAGATACAACTAAAATTTCAAATGTCATTCCAACCCACATTCAAATCAAGCTATAGGGCAATTATGCTCTAGACACAAGCAATAGTTGGGCAAGCTCAAAATAAATGTTCCAAAGTTCCATCAGTTTTTTCACACAAAACATGTTCAAATCAATTCTAAATTTATTTCAATTTTGCTTCATTCCAATCTTCAAAGCAAAACCCTATTCCATTTAATATTCTAATCTTGCTGCTGAATTTTGTTTTACTAATTGCATCGGATGGGTAAAAGGAAAGATAGTCCCCTTGTTGCTTTGAGCAATGCCAACTACCGCCTAAAGCTCGACATCTTCACAAAACCCTCCGAAGTTATAGGAGGCTCCTTAGGGGAAATTGACAAGAAATGAATCTTCCTTTTAGGGATCCTGATTCAATTTCTCTTCGGGTGGATTTTGTTAGTTTAAATTTCAAAATGCACTATATAGGCAAATTTAATTTTTTTTGTAGGTACATGAAATTCTATGCACAACTTATTATGTTGGTTTTTCCAACAATATGTTTTGAGATTGTAAGATAGTTGTGCTCTTGGGAACATTCACACAAATCATTTCAGGCCCTACCACTGTAAAATTCTAAGCAAGTCCCTATCATTATGCCTTATACTCATAGCTCCAAAGGGCTTTGTAGTTTTTTTCTAGAAAACTTTTTTATTGGTTTGTATAACTCTGGCTTTATTTCTTTTACGCCTCTAGCAATATTTTTTTTTGTTGAATAGGTGGATGTCAAATGCTCCTAATTAATATCTGCAGGACTTGTATTGTTCATGCCATCAGAAAGCAATTATTTTGCTATTATTGATATTTTTTATGTATTTTTTTGTATAGTTTTATATCCATTTGCATTATAGTTAGATTAAATGATGCTTTTGAGGTAGTTAATGCGTTTTAATCTTTGTTGCAGATCAACAACCACTAAATCCTTTGTTGTTACTTAGGCAGTATAGTAAAAAAAGTAGAATTTCTTTCTTTGTTTCAATCATGTCTTCTTTCTCAAGGTTTTTATTTGCATCTCAAGTTGTTGCTTATTTGGTTGGATCAATATTCAATCTGCGCAAGCCTAAATTTAAGCACACTTTCAGAATTATTGACAAAAAAGCTAGGCCAACAATGTATTGGATTGAGAAGTTCAGGTCTGTAGGTTTAAGTTCACTAATCTTAAGGTTATACATTCATACAAATATTTATGGGTATTCCTTAATTATTTATAAGTTTACATATGTCTTTTGCCTACCTATTTCATAAGATTAATATATATATATTTTTTTTTTCTTGCTAAGGCTTTCCTTCATCATTTTCAATGGCTTGAGGATCAATAAGTTGGTTTAGTCTCATTTGTGTAGAATTTCCTTGAAGGGTGTTGACACCCAATTTCGTCCGGCCATTAAAATAATTTTAAAAAAAAATTAAATAAAAAAAATTAAATAAAAAAATGTATTATTATTATTATTGTTATTATTATTACTAAATTTTTTTTAATTAGTTTAAAATATATATATATTTTTTTTTTAAGATTTGATATATGTGTGTATATGTGTATGTTTGAAAGAAAAAAAGAAAACTCCATAAAAATGACAAAATTTAAAAGTTTGAGGTAAAAATGACAAAATTAAGAAGTTTCAGGCAAAATTGACAAATTCTGAAAGTTCCAGGAGCATTTGGCAGTTTGTCACATAAAATTTTGAGTCTGCCGACGTTTTTGGCTCAAATTGACAGAAAACGACAAAATTGTCAAAATCAGAAGCTTCAGGAACTTATCCAGAGGCTGAGAGACGTAAAGGACTAAAATTGTCATTTTACCAATTTAAGAGATAAGTTTGAAATTTTTTATTAATTTATCCGTCCACAGTTCAGCCAAACTCCTTCTATAAATACCCCTCCAAATTCAGTGATGAACACAGAAAAAAATAGCAAAAAAACTTAGAGCTCCGTTTTAAAAAAAAATAAAATTACAGCCCTTAGCCCCAGCCCTCTTCCCTTCTTCCCCAGAAAGCCAAAACTTTTTTTTTTCTTTTCTCTGTTCCGTCTCTCTCTCTCTCTCTCTCTCGCCGTGCCCACCACCGCCGTCCGCCGGCCACCACGCCTCCGCCCAGCCGTCCTGCCGCCGTCGTCCGGCCGTCCCGCCGCCGTCGCCGTCGTACCCAGCCTGACGTCCGCCGCCGCGCCGTTCCCCTTTTCTTCTTCTCTCCCTGCGCCGGCTGCTGCCCGCCGCTCCTCCACCGCCCTCCGCTTCGCGCCGTTGCCCCTCCGCCCGTGCTCGCCGTCGCCCTGCGCTTCCGCCCCCACGCCCTTGCGCCCCGTGCCCTCGCCGCCGCTCGCCTGGCTGCCCCTCCCTCCCCCCACGCCGTCCGTGTCGCGCCTCTTTCCTGGGATTCAAAAACAAAAACTAAAGGGTATAACTCTTGTTTTGTCTTCTATCTTTTCAATTTCTTTCACTTTGGTCACTAACCTTTTATTTTGTTCTTGCAGAATTAATTCCTAACTATTTTAATTTTTATTTGTTTATTATTGTTATTATTACTAACCTTTTTTTTTTTTTTTTGTTATTAGCAACTAACAACTAACTTGCTAATTTTTACTAACCTTTATTATTATTGTTGTTAATAATTAATTAAATTGTCTAACTTTTATTTTTGTTGTAATTAATTAACTTAATTAAACTTGTCTAACTTTTATTTTTGTTGTAATTAATTAACTTAATTAAACTTGGCTAACTTTTATTTTTGTTGTAATTAATTAACTTAATTAAACTTGGCTAACTTTTATTTTTGTTGTAATTAATTAACTTAATTAAACTTGGCTAACTTTTATTTATTGTTGTTAATTAATTAACTTAATTAAACTTGGTTAATTTTTATTTATTGTTGTTAATTAATTAACTTAATTAAACTTGGCTAACTTTTATTATTATTGTTGTTAATAATTAATTAAATTGTCTAACTTTTATTTTTGTTGTAATTAATTAACTTAATTAAACTTGGCTAACTTTTATTTTTGTTGTAATTAATTAACTTAATTAAACTTGGCTAACTTTTATTTATTGTTGTTAATTAATTAACTTAATTAAACTTGGCTAATTTTTATTTATTGTTGTTAATTAATTAACTTAATTAAACTTGGCTAATTTTTATTTATTGTTGTTAATTAATTAACTTAATTAAACTTGGCTAACTTTTATTTATTGTTGTTAATTAATTAACTTAATTAAACTTGGTTAATTTTTATTTATTGTTGTTAATTAATTAACTTAATTAAACTGGGCTAACTTTTATTATTGTTGTTAATTAATTAAATTAATTAAATTGTCTAACTTTTATTTTTGTTGTAATTAATTAACTTAATTAACTTGACTAACTTTTTATTATTGTTGTTAACCATTAATTTAATTAAACTTGGCTAATTTTTATTATTGTTGTTAATTAATTTAATCTAACTTTTACTAACCTTTTTTATTGTTATTAACTAACTAATCCAACTAATCTAACTATATTAATTGTGCTAACTTTTATTATTATTGTATTATTAAAGTGGATGGCCAAAAAGCCCCACTTTATTAATTGAATTTTTTTATGATTAAAAGATAAAAAAAGGAATTTTATGTGAATAATTTTCTAAAGGCTAATAAAAATTACTTTTTTTTATTTTGAAACAAAGTTTTTATTCCTTTTAATAAACAAACATAATGAAATAATTCAAAAATAAAATAAATAAATAAATAAACATAAAACCATTCTTTTAATACATCTTTAAAATTAATAATTAATGAAATAAAAAAATTTAATTAAAACTCCATGACCAAATGATCCGCCAGGATCCATGGCTCGGAAATATTTTTAAAATAAAATATATAAATAAATTTTTTTCTTTATAAAAAAAAAAAAAAAAAAAAACTTTAGACTAATATATTAATTATCTATTAATATATAATTTTTTTTAGTTTTCTTTATTAAAAAGAATAAAAAGCGTAAAATTTTTGAGTTAATATTTTTCAATAATATTTTATTTATTTCTTTTAAAAATATAATTTTTTTTAGTTTTCTTTATTAATAAAAAGAATGAAAAGAATAAAAATTTTGGGTTAATATTTTATTCAGTAATATTTTACTTATTAAAAGATATAACTTTTTGTTTCCTTTATAAAAATCTTAATCAAATAATTTCAAAATAATACAAAATAAAACAAAAATAATTGAATTTTCTCTTAAATATTTTTGACTTATTGATTAGATATATTTTCAGAAATATAAATTAAAATTAAAAAAAAATCTTTCATCAAACAAAGAAGAATATAAAAATAAAAATATCAAGACTTTTGTTTTAAAATACATATAAGTTTTCGGTTAAATAATCTTTTATTCCAAAAATAAATTAAATAAATATCAAAACTTTTCTTCTTTTGTTTAAAATTTTTGATTCTCTTAATAAAAAAAAATAATAATAAAAAAATAATAAAAAATAAAAATAAAAATAAAAATTTTTTTTAGTTCATGGTATATTGGCTGGAAACTGTCTCGTGCCCGCTTTTGAGCTGCTTCACCTGGTGAAGAGGGTCTGGCTGAGTAACAACGCCCCGTACCATGATCAAAATTTTTATTTTTAAACTCTTTAATTCTTTTAAATTAACTTCTTATTAAATAAAAATTAATTATTATTTTTTTTAATTCTTTTATAAATTGAGTAATCCTTTAAAATAATAAATATCTTTCATTAAACAAGAAAAACAAAAAAAAAGTAAACAAGAAAAAAAAGAAAGATAAGAAAAATAAAAGGAAAGATAAGAAACAAAAATAAAAGAAAGATAAGAAAGAAAAGAAAGATAAAAAAAATATAAAAGAAAAGATAAGATAAGAAAAGAAAGAAAGAAAAGACAAGAAAAATAAAAGAAAGATAAGAAAGAAAAATAAAAGAAAGATAAGATAAAGAAAAAAAGGAAATATAAGAAAAAGAAAAGAAAGATAAAAGAAAGAAAAAGAAAAAGCAAAGAAAGAAAGAAAAGAATAAAAAAGAAAGAAAAGAAAAGAAATTAAAAGAAATTAAAAAAAAAGAAGTAAAAATAAGTAAAAAAAGAAGAAAAAGAAAGAAAGTAAAAAAAGAAGTAAAAAATATAAAGATAAATTTTTTAGTTAGTATTAAAAATCATTCATAAACAAAAAGAATTACCATTTAAAAATTAATTTCATAATAATAAGAATTAAATAATTACGATAAATCAATTTCCATATCCGGATGATCCGGTAGGATCTACGGTTTGGAAAATATGAAACTTTTTAAAATAAACAAATTAAATAAACAGATAAAAATCCATATTTTTACAATATGGATAAAATTGTTTAAAATTTCACCAAATTCCGTGTCCAAATGACTCGGCAGAGTCCATGGTTCGGAATCAAAATCTTCCGTGTCCAAATGACTCGGCAGAGTCCATGGTTCGGAAGTATAAAATTCTATACAAATTAATTTCCAAAAATCCACATTCAACTAATTCAGTTAAAATTTCTAGTTTGAAAATTAACTGAATTTTTTTTAAAGCAAAGTAAAACAAAATTAAAATCAACTAAGGTGCCAATTTTGGGCGCTATAACAATATTGTTTTAGCGTAACCGTACTCCCGATCCCCGAACTCTCGCAGACCATATTTTAAGGTATCCAATCGACCTGAGCGAAAACCGATTGGTGGCGACTCCAGAAAACCCGACGTTGCCACAGCTTGGCGACTCCACTGGGGACTCGACGTTAGTGAGTCGAGCCTAAAGTTGATTTGTTTTTATTTACTTTGCTTTACTATTATGTGGATTTATATATTATATTTACTTAAGTAAACATGCATAATGCATTCACAAAATGAAGCTCTATACCCGAGCTTCCTTAAATCAAACACGATTCTTTCTAAGCGGAATTGGTGTTGCTGTCCTTGTGAGGCCACGGTCTCCAAGCCTTCACCGGTTTCAAAGTAGCAAAGTAGTGTATTGCCTTCTGAGACGGTTAGTCTCTGCATGGGCCCACGAAAAGCTACGACTCGAATTAATCCATTCCTTACATAAACCCTAGAGGGTAAGGAATCGGGCCGTCACTATGATTCAGTGACGGGATTCGGGAACTATCCCTTGCCTTTTTGATAAACCACCTTCTGCATGTAGAATTCCTTACTCCACCTTAGAACCAGCCATTAAGAATTTCCCATACCTCGGTTCCCATTTCCATAGGTTTTGTTTTATCTATATGTTTGTATGATCCTATGTGTTATTTTTTTTACTAACTCTATTTTTCCTTATTTTTCCGGCATATACATTTCATCATTAAAGATAAGTATTTGGTGAAAGAACTATTATCATGGATATTCTCGATTATCTTCCCACGGCTGTTACTGGATCATGGAATGACACGGTAATCGAAACTCAGCCTGAAGCTATGGAATATTCCGAAACGGCTCAAAAGCTTCACGGAGATGCTCTGACATCCCATTCTCACGTACAGCTTAAGGACCAGGTATCGGTCCGGATAAATCAGAACGACACCACGGAATTATTGCAAGTCTGGAATAGTTGGAATTCTGCTGATCGGGAAGCTTTTACGGCAAAATATGGTCACATCACTTGCCTACTAAAGGTTACCATTGATGCATCACTTGTCCGGGCTCTAATACAATTTTGGGATCCATTTTATCGATGCTTTTCTTTCGATAAGATGGATCTGGTTCCAACCATTGAAGAATACAACAGCCTCTTGGGTTGGTCCTCCGACTATCCAATCGAGACTTATCAACATGATAGAAGAACGGAGCCTCATCGAGCCCTAGCAAAATTATTGGATATGCCAGCTTCGAGTCTTCAAACCAAGTTTGCAACAAAAGGATCTCGAAAATTTATCAGTTGGATCGACTTAAAACAATTAAGTCACGTTCTCCCTCAGAAAAATCAACGACGCAAGCTTTTCGCCTTGGCGATATATGGCCTGGTAGTCTTCCCAAGAATCGTCGGATTCATTGAAGGAGACATCATTACACTATTTGAGCAAATCTGCAATGCTCAAATAAATCCGACCTCAGTAATATTATGTGAAACTATCAGGGCATTAAACTTTTGTCGCCAAAGAGGGGGCAAATTCATAGGATGTTCACATCTCCTCAACATTTGGATCAAAAGCCACCTTCCTTGTGAGAAGCAACATTTTGGAAATCGCTTTTCAAAGGACTTCATCCCAATCGAAGCCTTTTTGAAAAGTGAAACCATTCATCACGACAACAAGGAAGCATGGGTTGATTATTTCAAGAACATCACCGAATTCCAAATTGAATGGAGAGCCCCCTGGTCTACCTCCACCCGCGTTGTCTACCGATGCGGCAATTGCCCGTGGGTTCCTCTCTTAGGTATATGGGGAGGAACAAGTTATGCCCCAGCTCAAGTACGAAAACAATTTGGGTCCATGCAATTTATACCCATGACGCATAATCTGAGTAAGTTGGAATTTTCACACGAAGATCCAAATTCAAATAAGCTCGCAATGGGTATTTCAGTTGCGTGGAAAAGAATTTTCATATTGAAGTCGGGGCCTATTATTTCTCCCACTGCTTATTATGAATGGAGAAATAACCGGAAGGAAGGAATAGTTCTATCTGAAGAGGTCATCAGAAAATTGGCGAAAAGAGAGTTGGAGAAAGAACTAGAGGAAGAAAAGGAGAAGAACAAGAGGATGCTCCTTGACATGCAACAGCTCGGTCACAAAACACAACTCCTCGAAGAGAAAGTTGAATACCAAAAACAAGTCATCTCCCAATTGGTTGATGAAACCGATCAAAAAGAGATGAGAGTCAGATACTGGGAAGATCAATACAGATTTTCTCAAGATCAATTGCAAACATTTTTGGTAGAAGTCAGAAAAGTTACAGAACAAGCCCAACTAATGGGCGAAGAAGCCAAGGAGTTAGAAGAACTGAGCTGTCCTACTCCATCAGTAAATGTTCAAAGAATGATGGAGTTCATATCTAAAGCCAGAAAGCAGTATTGTACTTTGGGTCGTTTCTTTTAAACAAACCTTTTGCTGAATGTAATTGAGAAATTCCATTATAGTTTTTCTTTCACCAAGTATTTACAATATTCATGCATGCATCCATCACATCAATCATACACACATAGAATCTAATAAAATAAATATTCCTTTAAAAGGGTAAAATTGGACCTCAACACCGATATTCAACTCGACTCCAAACAAGATTAATGGCAGAACAAGCCGAAGGACGTCTCATGGAGATGGAGTCCAAGATTGAAAGTATGTCAGAACAGATGAGACAATTGATGGAATTAATCAAAGGGAAAGCAACTCAAGTCCCCATCAAAGAAGTACAAGATCCCACTTATCCCCCGGGATTCACCCCGCAACGAGTCTCAGTCCAAGAAAACCTGTTTCAAGAATCAGGACCGTCTGCTAGTGTTCACCTGAAACAAGACACTGTACAGGAAGAGAAGAAGACATTACCAAAAGAAGAAGCAGAATCTCAAAAACTCGAAACAATAGAAAAGCGACTGCGAGCCATTGAAGGAGGCACTATATTCGGATCTCTCTCGGTAGATGACCTCTGCTTAGTGCCAGATGTCGTAATCCCTTCAGATTTTAAGGTGCCAGATTTCGTGAAATACGATGGAACGAGTGATCCCATCACTCACATCACATTGTTCCTAAGGAGACTACAACCACTCACAAAAGATGAAAAGGTGTGGATCGCACTTTTTCAGGAAAGTCTCACAAAATCAGCATTACAGTGGTATCTAAGCCAAGGTCCAAGGAACATAAAAACTTGGAATGACCTTGCTCAGGCCTTCATCGGCAACTATAAACACGTTATGGACTTGGCTCCGGATCGCCAAACTCTCCAAAACATGGAGAAGAAAAAGCTAGAAACTTTCAAGGAATATGCGCAGCGGTGGAGGGACTTAGCTGCACAGGTTCAGCCACCCATGACAGAAAGAGAAATGGTCACTTTGTTTGTCCAGACACTGAAATACCCATATTATGACAAACTTATTGGCAATGCGGCAACTAACTTCTCCGACGTAGTAATGTCTGGAGAAAGGATCGAGCATGGTATCAGGACTGGGAAGATTACTGAATCCTTTAGCGATCCTATGAAAAGAGGAGGACCTTCCAGAAGAAAAGATGAAGAAATACAACAAATAGGAAGAGGAAGAGGGATTCCCTTCGTGGGCACTGTGGCCACCGGACCTCGCCTATCCTATTCTGCCAATAAGCCCAATTATTATCCTACCAATAGGCCCAATGATTATCCTCTCAATAGGCCCAATGATTATCTTCCCAATAGACCCAACAATTATCCTCCCAACAGACCTAATCAGTTACGGCCACCTGTTCCAACTCCTCCAGTACCTGCACCAAGACCAAGAGAAATCTTCGCACCAATTCCCATGACTTACACTGAGCTGTATCCAAAACTCATCGAAAGTCAACTTATTCGCCCAATCCCTACAAGGCCATTGGAACCCCCGTATCCAAGGTGGTATGACCCTAACATAAATTGCCCATATCATGATGGTACCGTGGGCCACGGACTGGAAAATTGCATAGCATTGAAGCGTATAGTCCAACAATTAATTGAGTCAAAGTGGTTGGACTTTTCCGATGAACCAAACGTCACTCATAATCCATTGCCTCCTCATCAAGCCAAACCAGTCAATATGATGGAAGAATACTGGCCGATGAAGAAAACAGTCAATAATATCATAACCCCTCTTAAGCATGTATATTCATGCCTTGTGAAAGAAGGGATTATCATAGGAAAGTCTTCTGGAAATAAAGAAGTCGAGGATGAGGAGTGGTGCAACTTTCATAACAGTAAGAGTCATTCTATCCAAGAATGCCCAGAATTCCGTAAAAGTCTACAAAGTCTTATGGACTCCTCCCAAATCATCGTTTTTATGTCAGATAAAGAGGATGACGTGAATGTGATAATTAAAGAACAAGAAGTCAATATCATGCCAAGACCACTAGTCATTCCAATATCAAAATCTGCTCTCAAGCCTTTAAGAATTCAAGTTCCAAAGCCATTCCCGTATAAATCAGACAAAACTGTTCCATGGAACTATGGCTATACTTCTAACATCACATCAACTCCGTTAGAAGTTGGGGGCATGACTAGAAGCGGTCGGTGTTATTCTCCCGAGCAAATGAACAAGCTCCAACAAGAGAAGAATGTTACGGATCCAGCAAATGGACCTATTAACACATCTAAAGAGCAAGAGATGCCTCGAGCAGTAACAGATGAACAAGCTACTGAGTTTCTCAAACTCATAAAGCAAAGTGAATACAGTATCGTGGAGCAGTTGAACCGTCTGCCAGCAAAGATCTCCATACTTTCATTACTCTTAAGTTCTGATGCCCATCGAGAAGCTCTTCTCAAAGTCCTGAATAAGGCTTATGTTGAACAAGATATCTCCGTGAACAACTTTGACCACCTTGTCAACAACATCACGGCACAAAATCTCATCACATTCACTGACGATGAGATACCAGCAGAAGGAAGGGGTCACTCTAAGGCTCTGCATATTTCGATTAAATACAAAGATCGGATTATGGCCAGAGTTCTTATCGACAATGGGTCAGCTCTAAATGTAATGCCACTCGAAACCTTACATAAGATTGGTTTAGACCCATCATACCTCAACAACAGTCATATTGTTGTTCGAGCATTTGACGGAACGAAGAGAGATGTTGTTGGAGAAATAGAGCTACCAATAGGGATTGGTCCCTGTCTTTTCCACATCACATTCCAAGTCATGGATATTTGTCCATCTTATACCTGCCTGCTGGGAAGACCATGGATCCATATGGCCGGAGCAATTCCTTCTTCATTACACCAGAAAATGAAATTCATTATTGAAGGAAAGATAATCACGGTCTTCGCTGAAGAAGACATCCTGCTATCAAGACCTGCGGATGCTCAATATGTCGAAGTCAATGAAAATATACCTGATTGCTCCTTCAGGTCTTTTGAGATTGTCAATGCTGCTTATGTCAGCGAATATGGAGAAGAACCCATTCCTAGCATCTCTAAAACAAGTCGCATGGTTGCCAAACTCATGATAAAAGGAGGATACTCACCGGGGTTAGGACTGGGACAAGATTTACAAGGAATCACAGAACCATTGAAAATCACCACAAATGAAGGGAAATACGGCCTAGGCTTCACACCGACAAGACATGATAAAATGAAGGCAATAGCTGAAAAGAGAGAAAAGAGGATTGCACGATTAACGGGGCATCCTCTCCAGGAAAGAAATCTGGATATCCCTGAAATCACCGAAACGTTCGTGAGTGGTGGTCTCATTCCAAAAAATGACAATGAAGGCAAACTGACTATCAACATCAACAAGTCTTTTGAAAGTCTTTCTATTCAGGCAATCATCAGCGATTCACCTGAAGAGGAGGAGCTTGTTCAACCTTGTGGCCCACGGGATGTGCTGAACAATTGGGAGGCGATAGAACTGCCTGTTATAATCGAAAGCTTTCCAAAGTAATCTAATAGTAAAAACCTCCTAAAGAAAGGTTCAATCAATAGGGTGTAGTCTTTGTTTAAGTGAACCTTTTAGTTATTGCTTTTTATTCCAATAAAGTTGTGATTTATGCACATTGTAAATAAAGTACCAGTTTGCATCCATCTCATTCGTGCCATTTTTTTTTTTTCTTCTCTTTCTTTTCTCTCTGGATAATGCAGACCCAAAACTCTCTTTGATGACAATGAAAGAATGAACTTTGATAATCCTGTAAACACTACCGACTCGGATGACGAAGATCTTCAAGTATCTCCTGAGCTATTAAAAATGATTGAGCGAGATGAAAAAGAAAGAGCAACAAGTCAAGAACCAACTGAGGTATTCAACCTGGGAGACAGTCAGGATGTAAAAAAAGTCAAGATTGGCACTTTATTCCCTCCTGAAGAAAAAGAAGAATTAGTCCATTTATTGAAAGAATATGTGGATGTGTTTGCTTGGTCATACCAAGATATGCCTGGCCTAAGCTCAGACATAGTACTACACAAAATACCCTTGAAACCTGGGGCGAAGCCTGTCAGACAAAAATTACGAAGATTAAAGCCGGATCTAATCTTAAGAGTGAAAGATGAGATTCGAAAGCTGTGGGATGCAGGATTCCTTGGGGTCGCTGAATATACAGAATGGGTGGTTAACATTGTTCCAGTCGAAAAGAAAGAAAGCGGGAAACTAAGAGTTTGTCAGGACTACCGGCCATTGAACGAAGCCAGTCCTAAAGATAACTTCCCACTTCCTCACATTGATACGCTGGTGGATAATACCGCAGGAAACTCCTATTTTTCCTTCATGGATGGCTTCTCTGGATACAATCAAATCAAACTTGATCCAGATGATATGATAAAAACTGCCTTTATAACCCTTTGGGGTACCTTCTACTACAAGGTGATGCCTTTTGGGTTAAAGAATGCTGGTGCTACATATCAAAGAGCCATGGTTGCATTATTCCATGACATGATGCATAAAGAAATTGAAGTATATGTAGACGACATGATCGCCAAAACTTTCACTGCTAAGGGGCATCTAAAAGTGCTAAGAAAACTATTCGATAGACTTCGCAAATATCAACTGAAGTTGAATCCTGCCAAATGTATTTTTGGAGCCTCTTCAGGAAAGTTATTGGGTTTCATGGTCAGCAAGGATGGGATTCGAGTTGACCCGAGTAAAGTCAAAGCAATACAAGAAATGCAACCCCCGAAGACTCCAAAACAAGTAAGAAGTTTCCTGGGCAGAATCAACTTCATAGCAAGGTTCATTTCACAATTGACATCCAAGTGTGAACCTCTTTTCAAATCACTGAAGAAGAACAATCCGATCGAGTGGAATAACGAATGCCAAGAAGCATTCGAGAAAATCAAGCAATATCTATCAAATCCACCAGTCTTGGTACCACCCCGATCTGGAGAATCGTTGATTCTATATTTATCCATACAGGATTCTTCATTAGGATCCGTATTGGGTCAACGTGATGAGACAGGCAAGAAAGAGCACGCAATTTACTATTTGAGCAAGAAGCTTACCACATATGAAGCGAAATACTCAATAGTAGAAAAGTCCTGTTGTGCCCTTGCATGGGTAGCACACCGACTACGACACTACATGCTCAACAACACCACATTGCTAATCTCCAAGACTGATCCCATTAAGTACATTTTTGAGAAACCAGCTTTATCAGGCAGGATCGCAAAATGGCAAATGCTGTTGTCTGAATACGACATACAGTATGTCACCCAAAAGGCTGTAAAAGGGAGTGTGATTGCTGAATATCTGGCTGATAGAGCATTGGATGATTATGAGCCAATGAAAATGGAGTTTCCTGATGGAGATATAATGACGATAGAACAGGAAGTCTCTAAAGATGATGAAACATGGAAAATGGCATTCGATGGAGCATCTAATGCTTTGGGACAAGGGATTGGAGCCATACTCATCTCTCCAAGTGGAGAGCAATTCCCTCTTACAGCAAAAATTACATTTCCTTGTACCAACAATATAGTAGAGTATGAGGCATGTGCTATGGGACTCCAAATGGCACTGGAATTGAAAGTGCGAGATCTCCGAGTTTATGGGGATTCCGCATTAGTCATATATCAAATCAACGGAGAATGGGAGACAAGGGATTCAAAATTGATCCCTTACCAAAAGCTCATACTAGACTTGGCTCGAAAATTCAACAGTATAAGCTTCCATCATCTTCCAAGGGAAGATAATCAAATACCGGATGCTTTAGCTACTTTGGCTGCTATGTACAAGATCAGTGACCCCGAGCATACTCCTGTGTTCGAGATGAGAATAATAGATTCTCCAGCTTATTGCATGAGCATCGAAGAAGAATTGGATGGAAAGCCTTGGTATCACGATATCAAGAAATACCTCCAAGAAAGAGTATATCCACCAGAAGTATCAGAAAATGACAAGAAATTTCTACGAAGATTGTCAATGGGTTTTCTTTTAAACCTAGACATACTTTACAAGAAAACCCCAGACTCAATGCTACTTCGCTGTGTAGATACTCATGAAGCACGAAAGATCATGGAAGAAGTTCATTCTGGAATATGTGGAGCACACACTAGTGGTCATACTATGGCAAGACAAATAATGAGGGCTGGTTACTATTGGCTCACATTGGAAAGTGATTGCGTCAATCACGTAAGAAAATGTCACAAATGCCAAATATATGCCAACAAGATCCAAGCTCCACCTGTTCCTCTTAATGTAACAGCAATACCTTGGCCTTTTGCCATGTGGGGAATCGATGTTATTGGAGCGATTACCCCTAAAGCTTCCAATGGTCACAAATTCATCCTAGTTGCAATTGACTACTTTACTAAATGGGTAGAAGCTGTGTCTTATGCAAGCGTAACTCAAAAGGTGGTATGCCGGTTCATTAAGAAAGAAATCATTTGTCGCTATGGACCGCCAGAGTGTATCATCTCAGACAATGCCACGAACCTGAATAATGCAATGATGCAGACTTTGTGCCAGCAATTCAAAATCAAGCATCTCAATTCAGCACCTTATCGACCGATGATGAATGGTGCAGTAGAAGCGGCCAATAAAAATATCAAGAGAATTGTTGAAAAGATGATCGTCACTTACAAGGACTGGCATGAGATGTTACCTTTTGCACTACATGCTTATAGAACTTCTACCCGTACTTCTACTGGAGCAACACCTTTTTCTCTGGTATACGGTATGGAGGCTGTATTGCCCATCGAAGTTGAAATTCCTTCATTAAGGGTACTAATGGATACTCAATTAGGAGAAGCAGAATGGGTCAAAGCTAGATACGAGCAATTAAATCTAATTGATGAAAGAAGAATGATAGCCCTCTGCCATGGGCAACTTTATCAAAGAAGGATGATTCGTGCTTACAACAAAAAGGTTCGCCCACGACAATTTCACGAAGGTGACATAGTGCTCAAGAAAATTTTACCCATGCAACATGATTCAAGAGGAAAATGGACACCAAATTATGACGGGCCATATGTCGTGAAGAAAGCATTTTCAGGAGGGGCACTAATTCTGACAGAAATGGATGGACGAGAATTACCGAAGCCAGTAAATTCGGATGCAGTAAAGAAATACTTTGCATAATGAAGAAATTTTCGAACAGAAGGGGAGAAGTGGATACAGGGTTACCAAAGTTTATTTGATCAAAGTTGTCAAAGAGAGCTTTCTTCCCTTACACTTTCATTATCTATCTGTACCTAAGATTTTCATATTCTTTTACCCATAAATAAAAGCCAATTCTCTTTAACTTACCTTAGATTCTCACGTTCAAAATGCTAAAGTCGCTTCTATCCAGTTCTTTTCCTTCAAATCTCACATTCCTACTAGCCTTAAGTGTGCAATAAATTGTGACTTTTGAAGGAAGAATAGTAATAATTAAAACTTAGAAAAAAAACAAAGACCGTAGATTACTTTGATAAGCTTTGTGAATTAAAACAGGTAAGATTGAGGTCCTGCTTTGCGAGCAGCACAGAACATAGGCTAACAAAGAAGAAGGAGTAACAAATCTTTGGGAGATAGCCTTGGTGGTAGCCTGAATGATCATTTCAGAAGTCTTAACATGTCTATGTCAGCAGGAAAGAATCATGCTCACGAATATTTCAACAGGGACAATTATCCAGAGAAGCATAAAATATGAGGCGGGCATTAAAGAAAATTGAGGTCAAAATTCAAAAATAAGGCAAGGAAAGAGGATTTTTGAACAGAGTTGGGCTTTTGAGACAATGGACAACAGCTGGAAAGCATAAAGAAATTCAATAATAGTCCGAGAAGGAAATCACAAAGAAGATCCAGTAAAGTAAAGCAAAGACATGAAGAGCTAGATTAAAAAAAAAAACATCAATTACACATGCCTTGCATTCATGCATTTCACATCATGCATGCATGGCTTTTACATAACAGGGATCAAATGAAAAGCATGTCCGCAGCATGATTGCAGCAGTATAAGCTGAGATCTTAATGACATCAGCTCTTACTAATTGGACGCATAGCTAATACGCTGGACCCAGCCCCATCAGGAATCCAAGGATAAAGCATACAATATCGTCAAAAGCCTGGCAATTGAGGCTACACCTAAAAGAACAGAATTGATGCCAGCTTAGCAGCATCCAAGATGAGTGATAGCTATCGTCAAAGATAAGGCAGACATCAAGAAATATTGTCGTTGAAAATTCGTCAAAAGCGGACAATGGATTCAATAATCAAGGACTGAATCGACGTCAGCTGGATGGAATATCTATCACATCAAAATAAAGTAGGATTCACTTTTCCGGTTAAGCGGCGGATACGGTACTCCGTGACTCTCAAGTCGGTTCTCTCAGTTGCCCATAATAACTGATCATTTCCTCCCTCCTTTCTTTTACTTTCTCCTAGAAAATGGATCCTACTTTTTCTGCCTTGCGAAAATATTTTCCTTCTCTCCCAATGAACATCCTCAAAAAGATCTACCAAGTTCGCTGTGAACGATTAAGAGCTCTGATGCATAAAGGAATCCCTGAAGATGTGCGGTGGTTAATTGAAGCTAAGGTTCGTCTGGCAGGTGAAATCCCAGAGGCATTTGTGTCTCACATGCCTGGTGTAGGCAAAAGCTCTTATGCCAAAAAACGAAGAGCGAGGAGACTAGGCGTCTGTCATAAATGCGGACGCTGGACCTGTAATACTAAATGTCGTTCTTTAGGGATGATCTCTGATAATCGAGAAGATAAAATACGATTCATTAAGAATGGCCTGAGTAAGGACTCATTGGATGATCTCCAATTGACTCTTGAGACGCATTCTTGTGGATCCGTGCAACGTGAACTTCTCGATTTATGGAGCATTTTTCATGAAGAACGAGAACGATACAGTCCCGGGAATCTGACATTAAACGACCCTATTTGTCAGCTTGTAAGAAAACTGGATGGGAAGCAAATCCTCGACTCATAGAAGCCATTAATCCCGTTACTGGACGTAAAACCAGTGGAAGATGTGAGCCACAGTCACAATCACTGTACATACAATTTATCATATTTAAAATTTTCCATTTTTCTTTTAATAATGTATTTGCTCCCGTAAGTGTAATCGACACGTTATCCATTTCATCGCTATAAATGCATGTTCTTCTAGTCGGTTATCTAAGTTTCCTTCAATAACGGATTCATTTCCCTCTTCTCTCAAATTCTTCTCTCATCAATGGATTCTACTCTTTCTGCACTGCGAAAATACTTTCCTTCCTTTCCAATAAAAGTCCTTAAAAAGATCTACCTTGCTAGATGTGAAAGAATCAGAGTTTTTACACGCAAAGGCATTCCCGATAATGTGCAGTGGATAATTGAAGCTAAGGTCCGTCTGGCGGGTGAAGTTCCAGATGCATTTATGCCCCGCATGCCCGGTTTAGGTAAAAGCCGTTATGCCAAAAGGCGAAGAGCAAAGAGACTAGGCGTGTGTTATAAATGTGGGCGATGGAATTGTATTACTAAATGTCGCTCTTTAGGATACATCTCCATAAATCGTGAAGATAAAAGAAAATTCATTAAGAATGGCCTGCGTAAGGAATCTCTGGAAGATATCCGAGAGACTCTTGAAACGCATTCTTGTGGAAAAGTGCAAGGTGAAATTATCAGTTTATGGAGGACTTACCATAAAGAACGAAACCGTTACAGTCTTGGGAATGTGACTTTAAACGATCCTGTTTGTCAGTTTGTAAGAAAATTGGATGGGAAGCAAATCCCCGACTTATAGATGGCATTGAAGCCATTACTGGACATAAATCAGGGGAAGATGAGAGCCACGGTCATGATTCCTGTACATATAAGCTGTCATTTGTCTTTTCTTTTAATATACTTGTTCCTGTAAGCGTAATTAACACGTTATCCTTTCATCGCTATAAATGCGTGTTCTTCTTTCCGGTTAAGTAGCGGATGCAATACTCTCTGACTCTCAGTTTCCTACAATAACTGATTTCTTCATCTCTTCTCTCAAATTCTTCTTTTATCAATGGATTCTACTCTTTCCGCCATGCGAAAATACTTTCCTTCCATCCCAATAAATGTTCTTAAAATGATTTACCAAGCTAGATGTGAAAGGATTAGAGTCTTTATGCACAAAGGCATTCCTGACAATGTGCGGTGGCTAATTGAAGCTAAGGTTCGTTCAGCTGGTGAAGTTCCAGAAGCGTTCTTTCCCCGTATGCCCGGCTTTGGTAAAAGCGCTTATGCCAAAAAGCGAAGAGCAAAGAGGCTAGGTGTCTGTCATAAATGTGGACGATGGAATTGTAATACTAAATGTCGCTTTTTAGGATACATCTCCAGAAATCATGAAGATAAAAGAAAATTCATCAAGAATGGCCTGCGTAAGGAATCTTTGGATGATATCCTATTAACTTTTGAAACACATTCTTGTGAAATAGTGCAATGGGAAATTATGGATTTATGGTGGACTTTCCGTAAAGAACAGGATCGTTACAGTCTTGGAAATCTAACTTTTAATGACCCTGTTTGCCAGTTTGTGAGAAAACTGGATGGGAAGCAAATCCCCGACCTATAGAAGGCATTGAAGCCGTTACTAGACATAAATCAGTGGAAGATGAGAGCCACAGTCATGATTGCTGTACATATAAGCTGTCATTTGTCTTTTCTTTTGACAATAATGTACTTGCTTCTGTAAGTGTAATAAACGCATCATCCCTTTCATCACTATAAATATGTGTTAGTTATGTTCGTTTCCTACAATCACTAATTTCTTTCTTTGCCTCCTTCATCAATGGAGTCTTCTCTTTCCGCCCTACGAAAGTATTTTCCTTCCTTCCCAATAAATGTTCTTAAAAAGATTTATCAAGCTAGATGTGAACGATTCAGAGTATTTATGCACAAAGGCATTCCTGATAATGTGCGGTGGCTAATTGAAGCTAAGGTTCGTTCAGCTGGTGAAGTTCCCGAAGCGTTCTTTCCCCGTATGCCCGGCTTTGGTAAAAGCGCTTATGCCAAAAAAAGAAGAGCAAAGAGGCTAGGCGTTTGTCATAATTGTGGATGGTGGATTTGCGGCAATAAATGTCGTGCTCCAGGAGTGATCACCAGAAATCGTAATGATAGAATAAGATTCATTAAGAATGGCTTGCGTAAGGAATCTCTAGAAGATATTCGAGAGGTTCTTGAAGCGCATTCTTGTGGAATAGTGCAATTTGAGGTTGTTGGATTATGGATAATTTTCCAAAAAGAACGAGATCGTTACAGTCTTGGGAATCTGACCCTAAACGACCCTGTTTGCCAGTTTGTGAGAAAGCTAGATGAGATGCAAATCACCGATTCATAGAAAGCATTGAAGCCATTACTAGACGCAAAGCCAGTGGAAGACGAGGATCAAAGTCACGATTACTGTACGAGCTAGCTGTCGCTTTTGAAATTTTCCTCCCCTTTTGGTAATAATGTATCCACTCCTGACGTGAACCAAAGTCACGATTACTGTACGTACTAGCTGTCGCTTTTGAAATTTTCCTCCCCTTTTGGTAATAATGTATCCACTCCTGACGTGAACCAAAGTCACGATTACTGTACGTACTAGCTGTCGCTTTTGAAATTTTCCTCCCCTTTCAGCGATAATGTATCCACTCCTGACATGAGCCATAGTTACGATTACTGTACGTGCTAGCTGTCGCTTTTGAAATTTTCCTCCCCTTTGGCAATAATGTACCCACTCCTGACACGGACTACTGTATATAGCTGCCACTTTTGAAATTTTCCTTCTCTTCCAACAATCACGTACCTACTCCTGACGTAAGCTACAGTAGTGACTACTGTACATGCTAGCAGCTATTTTGAAAATTTTCCTCCTCTTTTAACGATAGTGTACCCATACCTGACCAGAGTCATACTCGTGACTACTGTGTATAGCTGGCAATAATGTATCCACTCTTGAAAATAAAATTATTGCCTTATCTCTTCATCTCTATAAATATATCCTCTTTTCTCACAAGGATAAGGATAGGAATGGAGAAAACCCCAACTCGTAAATCCCGAAGTATTTGTGTATTTTCTGGGGCTTTTCCTGGAAAAGATGAAGAGTATTTAAAGGCAGCCAACCATTTGGGTAGAGTATTAGCTGAGCGAAAAATACATTTAGTTTATGGAGGAGGTAGTGTCGGATTAATGGGAGGTGTAGCATCAGCAGCATCTTTAGGAGGAAGTCAAGTTTTGGGCATCATCCCTGGACCTTTGAAATTTGTTTCTGGGGGCACGATTGGAGAAGAATTAGTGGTTAAAAATTTGCAAGAGCGTGTGTTACAAATGCTTTTAAATGCTGATGCTTTTATCGCTCTACCAGGTGGTTTTGGCACGTTGGGAGAAGTCTTTCAAATTGCTTCCATGGCCCAACTTAATTTGCATAAGAAACCCATTGGGCTTTTAAATGTTAACAATTTCTTTACAGGTCTGATAGCTTTTATGGATTATGCTATGCAGAAGAATTTCATATCAAGAGTGGCACGGCGAATCATAATATCCGCAACAACTGCTGAAGAATTGCTAGATAAAATACAAGCTTTTGTTCCTGAACCAGATCCAGCAATGATTCAGATAGACTGGACACGACAGTCTTTCCCGACCAGTTCACTCCCATAATGGTCCTCTACTCACCCTGTTGAAGTATTGTGGAAGAAAGAAGCTATCTGATCCGTTTTTCTTGTCCTTTAGTTTTATTATCAGCATTTTCTTTCGCGTTTCAGTTTTTCTTTTCAGGGAATTTCTTTTTTTTATATATAAGATAGTTTCGTCCATGCTGATATTAAAACCATGCGACAATGCCTTTAGGTTGGAATGGCTGAGTAAAGAGTAATTTTTATTACTCTTGAGACGCATCCTATTAGGTCTACTAGGCATAACATTTTGGGGTAGTTAAGCTTTAACCTTATTTGGATGACATATCTCACAAGGGAATCTATATTTACTGAAGAAAATATTAGATGAACCTTGGATATTGATTCCAAACATCCGTTCCCTTTACATAATTTGTCAGTGTTATTGTCATCATCAAGATTCACTCATCTTATCGAAGTTTAAATTTTTGCACTCACCTATTATGAAAATTCACACTTTCGAAGAAAATTATTCCAATTTCAATTGCTTTCATATAAATTTCGCTCGAGGTCCTAAGGAAAGCTCTTTAGCCTCAAAATCAAACAATCCGGGGTTTTAAGGATGGAACCTTTGCCTCGAGATCAATCAATCAATTTGAGGTTTTAAGGATGGAACCTTTGCCTCGACATCAATCAATCAATCCGAGGTTTTAAGGATGGAACCTTTGCCTCGACATCAATCATTCAGTCCATCTTACAACGATAGAACCTTTCCTATCGTTAGAGGTTCCAAGGACCTTTCCTTAAACCTCAAACAAACAATCAATCATTCAGTCCATCTTACAACGATAGAACCTTTCCTATCGTTAGAGGTTCTAAGGACCTTTCCTTAACCTCAAACAAACAATCAATCATTCAGTCCATCTTACAACGATAGAACCTTTCCTATCGTTAGAGGTTCTAAGGATCTTTCCTTAAACCTCAAACAAACAATCAATCATTCAGTCCATCTTACAACGATAGAACCTTTCCTATCGTTAGAGGTTCTAAGGATCTTTCCTTAAACCTCAAACAAACAATCAATCATTCAGTCCATCTTACAACGATAGAACCTTTCCTATCGTTAGAGGTTCCAAGGACCTTTCCTTAAACCTCAAACAAACAATCAATCATTCAGTCCATCTTACAACGATAGAACCTTTTCTATCGTTAGAGGTTCCAAGGACCTTTCCTTAAACCTCAAACAAACAATCAATCATTCAGTCCATCTTACAACGATAGAACCTTTCCTATCGTTAGAGGTTCTAAGGACCTTTCCTTAAACCTCAAACAAACAATCAATCATTCAGTCCATCTTACAACGATAGAACCTTTCCTATCGTTAGAGGTTCTAAGGACCTTTCCTTAAACCTCAAACAAACAATCAATCATTCAGTCCATCTTACAACGATAGAACCTTTCCTATCGTTAGAGGTTCTAAGGATCTTTCCTTAACCTCAAACAAACAATCAATCATTCAGTCCATCTTACAACGATAGAACCTTTCCTATCGTTAGAGGTTCTAAGGATCTTTCCTTAAACCTCAAACAAACAATCAATCATTCAGTCCATCTTACAACGATAGAACCTTTCCTATCGTTAGAGGTTCTAAGGACCTTTCCTTAAACCTCAAACAAACAATCAATCATTCAGTCCATCTTACAACGATAGAACCTTTCCTATCGTTAGAGGTTCTAAGGATCTTTCCTTAACCTCAAACAAACAATCAATCATTCAGTCCATCTTACAACGATAGAACCTTTCCTATCGTTAGAGGTTCTAAGGATCTTTCCTTAAACCTCAAACAAACAATCAATCATTCAGTCCATCTTACAACGATAGAACCTTTCCTATCGTTAGAGGTTCTAAGGACCTTTCCTTAAACCTCAAACAAACAATCAATCATTCAGTCCATCTTACAACGATAGAACCTTTCCTATCGTTAGAGGTTCCAAGGACCTTTCCTTAAACCTCAAACAAACAATCAATCATTCAGTCCATCTTACAACGATAGAACCTTTCCTATCGTTAGAGGTTCCAAGGACCTTTCCTTAAACCTCAAACAAACAATCAATCATTCAGTCCATCTTACAACGATAGAACCTTTCCTATCGTTAGAGGTTCTAAGGACCTTTCCTTAAACCTCAAACAAACAATCAATCATTCAGTCCATCTTACAACGATAGAACCTTTCCTATCGTTAGAGGTTCTAAGGACCTTTCCTTAAACCTCAAACAAACAATCAATCATTCAGTCCATCTTACAACGATAGAACCTTTCCTATCGTTAGAGGTTCTAAGGACCTTTCCTTAAACCTCAGAGTTTAGGCGGCGAGAAGGTTTTCAATGCCTAGCTAAGCTGGACGAAATTTGGTAACTAACTTTGCATACATCATGTCCCATGAAGCATGCAAAGGGGGGCAGCTGTTGACACCCAATTTCGTCCGGCCATTAAAATAATTTTAAAAAAAAATTAAATAAAAAAAATTAAATAAAAAAATGTATTATTATTATTATTGTTATTATTATTACTAAATTTTTTTTAATTAGTTTAAAATATATATATATTTTTTTTTTAAGATTTGATATATGTGTGTATATGTGTATGTTTGAAAGAAAAAAAGAAAACTCCATAAAAATGACAAAATTTAAAAGTTTGAGGTAAAAATGACAAAATTAAGAAGTTTCAGGCAAAATTGACAAATTCTGAAAGTTCCAGGAGCATTTGGCAGTTTGTCACATAAAATTTTGAGCCTGCCGACGTTTTTGGCTCAAATTGACAGAAAACGACAAAATTGTCAAAATCAGAAGCTTCAGGAACTTATCCAGAGGCTGAGAGACGTAAAGGACTAAAATTGTCATTTTACCAATTTAAGAGATAAGTTTGAAATTTTTTATTAATTTATCCGTCCACAGTTCAGCCAAACTCCTTCTATAAATACCCCTCCAAATTCAGTGATGAACACAGAAAAAAATAGCAAAAAAACTTAGAGCTCCGTTTTAAAAAAAAATAAAATTACAGCCCTTAGCCCCAGCCCTCTTCCCTTCTTCCCCAGAAAGCCAAAACTTTTTTTTTTCTTTTCTCTGTTCCGTCTCTCTCTCTCTCTCTCTCTCGCCGTGCCCACCACCGCCGTCCGCCGGCCACCACGCCTCCGCCCAGCCGTCCTGCCGCCGTCGTCCGGCCGTCCCGCCGCCGTCGCCGTCGTACCCAGCCTGACGTCCGCCGCCGCGCCGTTCCCCTTTTCTTCTTCTCTCCCTGCGCCGGCTGCTGCCCGCCGCTCCTCCACCGCCCTCCGCTTCGCGCCGTTGCCCCTCCGCCCGTGCTCGCCGTCGCCCTGCGCTTCCGCCCCCACGCCCTTGCGCCCCGTGCCCTCGCCGCCGCTCGCCTGGCTGCCCCTCCCTCCCCCCACGCCGTCCGTGTCGCGCCTCTTTCCTGGGATTCAAAAACAAAAACTAAAGGGTATAACTCTTGTTTTGTCTTTTATCTTTTCAATTTCTTTCACTTTGGTCACTAACCTTTTATTTTGTTCTTGCAGAATTAATTCCTAACTATTTTAATTTTTATTTGTTTATTATTGTTATTATTACTAACCTTTTTTTTTTTTTTTTGTTATTAGCAACTAACAACTAACTTGCTAATTTTTACTAACCTTTATTATTATTGTTGTTAATAATTAATTAAATTGTCTAACTTTTATTTTTGTTGTAATTAATTAACTTAATTAAACTTGTCTAACTTTTATTTTTGTTGTAATTAATTAACTTAATTAAACTTGGCTAACTTTTATTTTTGTTGTAATTAATTAACTTAATTAAACTTGGCTAACTTTTATTTTTGTTGTAATTAATTAACTTAATTAAACTTGGCTAACTTTTATTTATTGTTGTTAATTAATTAACTTAATTAAACTTGGTTAATTTTTATTTATTGTTGTTAATTAATTAACTTAATTAAACTTGGCTAACTTTTATTATTATTGTTGTTAATAATTAATTAAATTGTCTAACTTTTATTTTTGTTGTAATTAATTAACTTAATTAAACTTGGCTAACTTTTATTTTTGTTGTAATTAATTAACTTAATTAAACTTGGCTAACTTTTATTTATTGTTGTTAATTAATTAACTTAATTAAACTTGGCTAATTTTTATTTATTGTTGTTAATTAATTAACTTAATTAAACTTGGCTAATTTTTATTTATTGTTGTTAATTAATTAACTTAATTAAACTTGGCTAACTTTTATTTATTGTTGTTAATTAATTAACTTAATTAAACTTGGTTAATTTTTATTTATTGTTGTTAATTAATTAACTTAATTAAACTGGGCTAACTTTTATTATTGTTGTTAATTAATTAAATTAATTAAATTGTCTAACTTTTATTTTTGTTGTAATTAATTAACTTAATTAACTTGACTAACTTTTTATTATTGTTGTTAACCATTAATTTAATTAAACTTGGCTAATTTTTATTATTGTTGTTAATTAATTTAATCTAACTTTTACTAACCTTTTTTATTGTTATTAACTAACTAATCCAACTAATCTAACTATATTAATTGTGCTAACTTTTATTATTATTGTATTATTAAAGTGGATGGCCAAAAAGCCCCACTTTATTAATTGAATTTTTTTATGATTAAAAGATAAAAAAAGGAATTTTATGTGAATAATTTTCTAAAGGCTAATAAAAATTACTTTTTTTTATTTTGAAACAAAGTTTTTATTCCTTTTAATAAACAAACATAATGAAATAATTCAAAAATAAAATAAATAAATAAATAAACATAAAACCATTCTTTTAATACATCTTTAAAATTAATAATTAATGAAATAAAAAAATTTAATTAAAACTCCATGACCAAATGATCCGCCAGGATCCATGGCTCGGAAATATTTTTAAAATAAAATATATAAATAAATTTTTTTCTTTATAAAAAAAAAAAAAAAAAAAAACTTTAGACTAATATATTAATTATCTATTAATATATAATTTTTTTTAGTTTTCTTTATTAAAAAGAATAAAAAGCGTAAAATTTTTGAGTTAATATTTTTCAATAATATTTTATTTATTTCTTTTAAAAATATAATTTTTTTTAGTTTTCTTTATTAATAAAAAGAATGAAAAGAATAAAAATTTTGGGTTAATATTTTATTCAGTAATATTTTACTTATTAAAAGATATAACTTTTTGTTTCCTTTATAAAAATCTTAATCAAATAATTTCAAAATAATACAAAATAAAACAAAAATAATTGAATTTTCTCTTAAATATTTTTGACTTATTGATTAGATATATTTTCAGAAATATAAATTAAAATTAAAAAAAAATCTTTCATCAAACAAAGAAGAATATAAAAATAAAAATATCAAGACTTTTGTTTTAAAATACATATAAGTTTTCGGTTAAATAATCTTTTATTCCAAAAATAAATTAAATAAATATCAAAACTTTTCTTCTTTTGTTTAAAATTTTTGATTCTCTTAATAAAAAAAAATAATAATAAAAAAATAATAAAAAATAAAAATAAAAATAAAAATTTTTTTTAGTTCATGGTATATTGGCTGGAAACTGTCTCGTGCCCGCTTTTGAGCTGCTTCACCTGGTGAAGAGGGTCTGGCTGAGTAACAACGCCCCGTACCATGATCAAAATTTTTATTTTTAAACTCTTTAATTCTTTTAAATTAACTTCTTATTAAATAAAAATTAATTATTATTTTTTTTAATTCTTTTATAAATTGAGTAATCCTTTAAAATAATAAATATCTTTCATTAAACAAGAAAAACAAAAAAAAAGTAAACAAGAAAAAAAAGAAAGATAAGAAAAATAAAAGGAAAGATAAGAAACAAAAATAAAAGAAAGATAAGAAAGAAAAGAAAGATAAAAAAAATATAAAAGAAAAGATAAGATAAGAAAAGAAAGAAAGAAAAGACAAGAAAAATAAAAGAAAGATAAGAAAGAAAAATAAAAGAAAGATAAGATAAAGAAAAAAAGGAAATATAAGAAAAAGAAAAGAAAGATAAAAGAAAGAAAAAGAAAAAGCAAAGAAAGAAAGAAAAGAATAAAAAAGAAAGAAAAGAAAAGAAATTAAAAGAAATTAAAAAAAAAGAAGTAAAAATAAGTAAAAAAAGAAGAAAAAGAAAGAAAGTAAAAAAAGAAGTAAAAAATATAAAGATAAATTTTTTAGTTAGTATTAAAAATCATTCATAAACAAAAAGAATTACCATTTAAAAATTAATTTCATAATAATAAGAATTAAATAATTACGATAAATCAATTTCCATATCCGGATGATCCGGTAGGATCTACGGTTTGGAAAATATCAAACTTTTTAAAATAAACAAATTAAATAAACAGATAAAAATCCATATTTTTACAATATGGATAAAATTGTTTAAAATTTCACCAAATTCCGTGTCCAAATGACTCGGCAGAGTCCATGGTTCGGAATCAAAATCTTCCGTGTCCAAATGACTCGGCAGAGTCCATGGTTCGGAAGTATAAAATTCTATACAAATTAATTTCCAAAAATCCACATTCAACTAATTCAGTTAAAATTTCTAGTTTGAAAATTAACTGAATTTTTTTTAAAGCAAAGTAAAACAAAATTAAAATCAACTAAGGTGCCAATTTTGGGCGCTATAACAATATTGTTTTAGCGTAACCGTACTCCCGATCCCCGAACTCTCGCAGACCATATTTTAAGGTATCCAATCGACCTGAGCGAAAACCGATTGGTGGCGACTCCAGAAAACCCGACGTTGCCACAAAGGGCATAACAAGTTGTTAAGTATGACCCAAAAACTTTCCCCAAAGCCATTTATATACACGTAGAGGGCATGCTTTGTGGCATGGAAGAACTATGAATTTACTATCTTACATGAATTTGTCATCTATCACCAATTGTTTTTTGTGGTTTTATGGATTATTTACAAGTTAGTCCTTAGTTTTAAGGTTTTAGTTGCCAATAATCCCATGCCTTTTTTAATTTATTTCAATTGAGAACATAGAGTTTGATATGTGGTAAAGCGATGCATTGAGTTTTCAGGCCTGGTTGTGAAATGGGTTGAACGTGGGTCAGCCTTATTTTTTCATCAAAACAAAAAATGGGCCCATTTTGTTTTTAATTTTTCTTATATGGATTAATCTTCGTTATTTTATATTTTTCATGAACCGGCCTAAAATGTGGAGGGCATGGTTTGAAGCATGGAATAACTATGAGTTTACAAATCTTACTTGAATTTGTCATCTGTCTCCAATTTCTTTTATTTTCTTGTAGTTTTATGATAATAATTTTCTTGGGAAATTTTTTTTCTTGGGGCTAATCTCTTTGTCAGCATCAATTTCAATTTTAAAGTTTTAGCTCTTGTCTTTGTGTTGGTAGAGATTTTCATGCAAAAATTTTAATGTTAGAGACAATTGAGTTTTAGCAACACTAGAAACTGATACTACAGCTCTGAGAAACTTATATTTTTTTTCTTTTTAATTGCAAGTGACTACAGTAGATTAATTTTGTTTGCAATGAATTGGACTTCTCTAACACTAAAGCTTATATAGTTTTCTACAGTAGACTTATGGTGTTTTGTCCACTGTTTGTTTAGTTGATGAGGTATTGCTCAACTTCTTATTATTTTTTTTTTATCTTAATTTTTTCTTAGTCTTTTTATTGTCCACATACAAGCGAGCTTCTCTTTGATATATCGAACTTTCTTTTGTTTGTTGCTCTTTACCCTTATTTCTTTTCTTCAATCTTTCTTGTGTATGGATAAAGCTTCTCATTTTTAAGGGAATAGCAATAAGAATATGATCATCATAGAAAATTGAGGGTTGAATTACCTTCGTAAAGCTGCATTTGTGATAATTGTTATTGTTGAATTGTGGAGTCAGGAGAGGGAGGAGTCAAACTCAGCTAGACTACACGACCTGTGTGTCCCTTTACCAAGCAAACTGGCTGGGACATTCCATGGGACTTTTGGTGGTATGATGTCTACCAATTTGACTTCATGTACACTTCTAAACTTTTATATTGTGTTACCCTTTTCTAAGCTCATATTGTTCCCTCGATTAAATTAAAGGATAAGGTGAGTATATGTCTAATTAGACATAGGAGGTGATTTTACATAGCTAACCCTTACCCCAAATTTCATTCTCTTCCATGCTTCTCTTTTTTGTCCAAGCATCGCGAGGCATGGCGATCACAACCAATGATCACTGCGTGGATGATCACCAAGGTGAGGTGACTTTCATATATGTCTAGAAGCTGACAATCACATCAAAGGCATGGCGAGGCCTCAGGATTGAAGAGGAGAGGATGAGATCTAAGGCAAGGCGGCGCAATTGGAAGAGAGATGACATGATCCAAGGTAAGGCGGCGCGATCTGAGGTGAGGAGGCGCGATAATGACAAGATGAACGGCAAGGCGAGGCTGACGAGGCTGATGGGCGATGCGAATGCGCGTGGAGGGAAGGCCACTATGGAGTCGACGGGTGTGGAAAGAGGCAGGGGTTATGGGAGGAGGTGGCGGCTGTTAAGGGATGGGAAATTAAGGGATAAAAGTGAGAAAAGGCTGATGAAAGATCATGAAGGCTGATTTATTTTTCAAAAGAAAAATAATTTTTTTAGTTATTATTTAGACACTTTTATATTCCATTTTAGAAATTTTTAAATTTTTATTTAGATATTTTTTTCTTCATTGAATCATATACCTTTATTTAAACACTTCTTTAAATATTTAGACACTTTTACACTATTATTTGAACACTTTTACATATTTAGTAAGACATTTTTTTAAATTATTTAAAATAGCTATTTTCTAAAAGATAACAAATTATTTACAAGTTATTTAGTCAGACACTTTTATATTTTTTTAGACTTTTTTCAATATTCAATCAAACACTTTTTCTTATTAGTTCAGACATTATTTTAATTATTTCAAGTAGTTATTTTTTAAAAATAATAAATTCTTCACAATTTATTTAGTCAGACAGTTTTCCAGATTTTTCTAGCCATTTTTCAATATTCAATCAGACACATTTTCTTATTGGTTTAGATACTTTCAATTTCTCATTATAATAGATTGTTTTTATATTACTTTGTAGACACTTTAGCATACAATGTTAGACACAATTACATTTTATTTTAAACACTTTTGTGGTTCGGAAGCAATGAGCAACATAACCTGGAGGCAATGATCAACGTGATCCAACAAGTGACAACACCAAGATCTGGAGGTGATCGATGGGTACGAGATCTAGATGCAAGCGAGAATGAGATCCGGAGGCAAAGGTCGACGATCCGAACACAAGTGGCTGCAAGATCTAGAGGCGGATAATGACAGCAAGACTGAAGGCAGTGATGGTTCTTTGAAAGAGGAGGTGACAGCGATGACAAATGTAGGTTTTCAGCAGTGAGAGTAGGTTTTGGTCCAAGGGCAAATTAGTCAATTTTTTTTCTAGGTTATGGTTATATTTAGGGGAATTAGAGATAGATTAGTATGTCTAATTAAACATAGGTCTATAGTATAATAAATACTCCCTCCGTACCAATTCACTTGAAACATATTTCTTTTTAGGATGTTCCAAAAGGTTGAAACGTTTACTCTTTTGGAAAAGTTTAAACAATTAAATAATCCTTTTACACAAAACCCAATAAAGACTCTTTTTTTAATATTAACTCAATCTCTCACTGCACAAAACCCAAAAAAGAATATTTTCTTTTTTAATCATTATTTAAACTTTTACTACATAAAAAATTAACACAAATTACATACACCTTAATCTCCGTGCCTAGAGAAATGTTTCAACTAAAATGGGATAGAGGTAGTACTTAATTAATGTTTAGTTTTTTTTTGTTTCTTTACCTATTTTTGTCTTGGTCAGTTGAGAGTACCTAGAAGATATAAGGTAGAGAAAGAAGTACAAATATCAACTAGGGATGGGATGGGTGATTGGATTCAATTTTGATTGTGTCCTTTTCATTTTCTTTGTTTTTTATTGCTCTTTGTTATGTTATGATAAAGATATATGTGTGCTGTATTTCTTGCTTGCTATTTACGTTAGCTAATTCCTTCATAAAACCTTATGCATTTTCATAGTTGTCTATTTTTACTTAATATACTTTATTGACTTCTTTATAGCATCTTTGTCATTTTTCTTCTTTTTTTTTTCTAATTGAGTAATATGTCCTGATTTTGTTGTTTTAGGATGCCATTTCATAAACGTGGTTATTCTATAAATGTCATGCTTTGTTACATCTGTTCACAGTAAGGTTTGATATGATCTTTTGTACTTTTGCTTTCAGCCTTGCTTGAATCTTCTATTGTAATAGATACATTTTACATCTTTTTTTTTTTCACCTCAAGCTTCTTTGTTTTATTTATTTTTGTACTGTACAATTATATGCTTTTCCAAATTTCTTCATTCCCTTATTTAATTATATGAATTTCTTTGTCATTTTTTTCATTTCCTTCTACTTCATTCTCTGCTCCATATTCATTTAGATGTTTTGCGCTAACTAATGTTTGTGCCTTTATGGGTTACTTTCTCTCCACTTCGTTTAGATTGTTAAACCTATCTAAGTGAGCCTAACGAATAGCAACTTGTCGATTAAGATGGGTTAAAGTATTTTGTTGAACTTTTATCGGAAGGCTGAGAGTATATGGCCAAGTTTCTATCCCATGTTTGTTTTCTGCATTTGAACTTGTTGTCAGCTTTGTATTTTGGAGCACATAACCACTACTTTTTTAATATAATCTTTTTTTACTAGCACCTAGAGTTTCTAATTAGAACCCAGCTACCAAGCATAACATTCTTAGAAGCGAGACCAATAAGAAGCTTCGATTGGAAGGATCTCCCATTAGACCTCTCACTCAGAAGCTAGAGGTGAGTCACATATGAGTATTTTGCTATATAGGTAGGTTCAATTTTTCTTTTGACAGTAAATCCTACCATGAACGATATTATGCTGAAAAAATGATGTTCCCATTTTAATATGTTATTTTCTCCATTACAATTGCATGGTGAAGCTGCTGGAGTGTCTTCTACTCTCTCCAAGACCTTTTTTTGTTGTTTACTGGTGCTTCTTTTGCATTTCTTATGGCCATTACAATTATTTTGTTGATGAGGTGCCTATTTCTTTTGTTACTTTTTTACTTTATGGGTTTTTTTCATAGGGCTACCACCATTTATTTTGTAGGTTATCATATCTGTCTTAGTATTAGTCATCCTTTTGCTCATTATTCCTACTGCTTACTATTCCTTATTATTTCTATTTGTTTTCATGTTAATGCAAACCTAAATTGTTGTGGCTAGGGGCAGCACCGTATACTAGTTGCCACCACTGAATTTTGGAAAAAGTATGTAATTGGTATATGATTTTTAAAAAATATTCATTATGCCCCTATAGAATTTTATGTGATGACTCCATTCATTAAAAAGTGCATAAAATTAGTTTTGATTACCCTTGCTAAAAAACTTTTCTAGCTCTGCCCTTTGTTGTGGCTATATGCGAGCTTGGTTCCCTTACATAAGTTGCATTTGTTATATAGTAGCTACTAGTTAAGCAACCCGTGCGATGCACGGGAATCATTCCTTAAATTAAAATTGGGTTAATATGTTATAAGGCAAGTTGTGTTTTCATTTGTTTGTGTAAATGGTTTAGTTGTGTAATACAAAACTTGTCTTGCTTTCTATTTCTTTCTTTTCATTGGTATTATTCTTCCCATCAATAAACAAACTTCACACTCAGAATTTTGAATTTTTGGTACTACATTCAAATATATGATATAAAATCATGGGTGATAAGTTATCAATTAATGTAAGACATGTATTGTAAACTGACAAATTGGTTTTATAAACCTACACAAAATCAACCCTTATAGTGTCGACCTCAGAAACTTGAAGATTTAAGTAAATATTACTTGATCTTGAAGTTTCCCAAGCTTGGCTGACTTATATAGGAAAACAATATAGTTAATAAGTTTACAATATAGTAGAATGAGAAATAAAGTTAAATATGGATGAGAGAAGGTACAATATGATAGAAACATTGAAAAGTCACCAAAAAAGTAAAAACTCCTACAGCACAAGTTGATTCACGACTAAAGGAACATGTTCATCAATTGTAGGAATTCAAAGACAGAAAAATTAAAAAATTAGAAAATCTTTCAGTCTGTTTAGGTGACTACCTCATTTTTAGCATTGGTGAAAATTAGAAAATATAAATTAGTAAAAAATGAAGATAGGTAGCAAGAGAGGACAAAAAGAAATGAAAGGAAAGTTTGATAATATTAAGTGTGTGTTAAAAGCAAGTGTTAGAACCTATACATATATATAGGAGTGAATGAGTGTTTTTTTGAGTGAGGGCTATATAGAGACTTTAGGTATTAATTATTGAAAATAAATTCTTAAATTAATGCTAGTAATGTACTATGAAGTTAATGCTAAAAGAAATATTCTTGGGGAAGTTGGATGGACAATACTTGTAACACCCTCATGTCCCACATGGGTAAATTGTGGGAAGCCTTATGTGGATATATAGGCTCCAATTCCAGAATATAAGCACCTAGCACTTATTCTTTTCCAAAGGCTAGCCCATGTGGTGTGGGCATGTGTTCCGTTGACCGATTTTGGACTTGAGTCCTTACAGATGGTATCAGAGCCGACCCGGGACCACGATGGTGTAGCATAGTGGGTATGCACATGCATCGTCTACCAGGACTGATTTTGGATTCGAGAGGTTACTTGGTCCAGGAAACCAAGTAATCCGATTGACCCCAACGGGGACGTTGGGTACATAAGGGGGGAGTTTGTAACACCCCCATGTCCCACATAGGTGAATTGTGGAAATCCTTATGTGGATATATAGGCTCCAATTCCAGAACATAAGCATCTAGCGCTTATCCTTTTCCAAAAGCTAGCCCATGTGGTGTGGGCAGATGTTCCGTTGACCGGTTCTGGACTTGGGTTGTTACAATACTAATATCATTAAAGCATATATATATAATATAAACACACACACACATACATACATACATATGTATTTATGTGTGTGTGTGTGTGTGTGTGTGTGTGTGTATGTTTATATTCTATATATATCTATATAAAGGAGATGGGGAAGTTGGATGGGCAATATTAATACCATTAAAGCCAATAAAATTGTAATGAGAACACTCTAATAAAAATTAAAGCTACTAAATTGTTAAGAGAGATGAAATTTATTTAAAACAATTGATTAATGGACATTAATATTAATGACTCATTAAGAAGGAAACAAAAACTAATGGCGTTTTAATATACTAATAAGATAGGAATTTAAATTCAATCACTAAAATGTATGAAAAATAGAATTTGATGGGAAGTTGGATGAACTATATTAATACCATTAAATTAAATAAAATTATAATGAGAACATTATAATAGAAATTAAAGCTACTAAATTGTTAAGAGAGATAGGGAAGTTGGATGGATAACATTAATATTATTAAAGCAAATAAAATTACAATGGGAACACCAAAATAGAAATTCAATCACTAAAACGTATAAAAAATAGAATTTTAAGCGCTCTCTATTATGACACAAATAGCCAATTAAGAATTACAATTAAGAATATAAATTTTGAAGTTATGACTATATGGGAGCCTAAGGTATTAAACAATACAAACACACTATGCAATTGTGGTAAAAGAAGTATAGGAATGAGTAAATTTTGGAATGAAGCCTATATAATGACATAACTATTAATCATAACAGATAAAATTTGAATTTAATATTACAAATCTATATATTTATAGTATTAATTTCAAAATTCTCCTTTATATTATGAAGTAAAATGAGTGGAATTCTCCTTTACATTATGAAGTAAACGCTAAAGGCATTAGTGTTGGTGAATGGGTGGGTTTCTCCTTTATATATATATATATATATATATATTAAAGCAAATAAAATTGTAATAAAAATACTCTAATAGAAATTAAAGCTATTAATTTGCTAAAAGAGATAAAATTTATTTAAAATAATTGATTAAGGGACGTTAATATTAATGACCCATTAATAAGGAAACAAAAGCTAATGGTATTTTAATATACTTATAGGATAGGAATTTAAATTCAATCACTAAAATGTATAAAAAATAGAATTTTAAGGAAAGTTGGATGGACTATATTAATACTATTAAAGCAAATAAAATTGTAATAAGAATATTCTAATACAAATTAAAGCTACTAAATTGCTAAGATAGATAGGGAAGTTAGATGGACAATATTAATACCATTAAAGCATATAAAATTATAATGAGAACACTCTAATAGAAATTAAAGCTACTAGATTGCTAAGAGAGATGAAATTTATTTAAAACAATTGAATAAAGGATATAAAGATTAATGACCCATTAAGAAGGAAACAAAAGCTAATGGTGTTTTAATGTACTAATATGATAGGAATTTAAATTCAATCACTGAAATATACAAGAAATAGAATTTTAAGGTCATTTGGATGGACTATATTAATATCATTAAAATAAATAAAATTGTAATGAGAACACTATAATAGAAATTAAAGCTACTAAATTACCAAGAGAGATAGTGAATTGGATGGACAATATTAATACCATTAAAGCAAATAAAATTGTAATGAGAACACCAAAATAGAAATTCAATCCCTAAAATGTATGAAAAATAGAATTTTAAGGGCTCCCTGCTATGGCACAAAGAGTTGACTAAGAATTACAATTCAGAATATAAATTTTGAAGTTGTGACTATATGGGGGCCGAAGGTATTAAACAATACAAACCTACCCATGCAATTAATGGTAAAAGAAGTAGAGGAATGAGTAAATTCTGAAGTGAAGCCTATATAATGACATAACTATTAATTATAATAGATGAAATTTGAATTTAATGCTACAAATATATACATTTATAGTATTAATTTCAGAATTCTCCTTTATATTATGAAATAAAATGAGTGGAATTCTTTTTTATATTATCAAATAATTGTTAAAGAAATTAGTGTTGGGGAATGAGTGAATTTCTCCTTTACACACACACACACACACACACACACACACATAATCAATTAATATAAGACATGTACTGCAAACTGACAAATTGGTTTTAGAAACCTACATAAATTCACCCATTCTAGTGTCAACTTAAGAAATTTGAAGATGTAAGTAAATATTGCTTGATCATAAAGTTCCCAAGCTTAGTCGGCCTATACGGGGAAACAATGTAATTAATAAGTTTACATTATATTAGAATGAGAAATAAAGTTAAATATGAATGAGAAAAGATACAATATGGTAACAACCTTGAAAAGTTTTCACGACCAAAGAAGTAAAAACTCCTACAACACAAGTTCATTCACAACCAAATGGACACATTCGTCAATTGTAGGAATTCAAAGACAAAGAAATTAAAAAATAAGAAAATCTTTCAGTTTGTTTAGGTAACTACCTAATTTTTTGCATTGGTGAAAATATGAAAATATGAATTAGTGAAGAAACGAAAGTAGGTAGCAAGAGAGGATAGAAAGAAATGAAAAGAAAGTTTGATAATATTGAGTGTGTGTTGAAAGTAAATGTTAGAATATACACATATATATAGGAGTGAATGAGTGTTTTTTTTAGTGAGGGCAATTGAGAGACTTTAGGTATTAATTATTGCAAATAAATTCTTAAATTAATGCTACTAATGTACTATGAAATTAATGTTGAAAGAAATATTCTTGGGGAAATTAGATGGATAATACTAATGCCATTAAAGCAAATCTATATATGTATATAGATATATAAAGGAGATGAGGAAGTTCAATGGACAATATTAATACCATTTAAGCAAATAAAGTTGTAATGAGAACATTTTAATAAAATTGTAGTTATGAAGTAAATTGTAAAGGGATTAGTGTTGAGAAATGAGTGGATTTCTTCTTTATATTATGAAGTAAATGCAAGCGAAATTAGTGTTGGGGAATGAGTGAGTTTCTCCTTTACACACACACACACACACACACACACACACAATCAATTAATATAAGACATGTATTGCAAACCGACAAAATTGGTTTTAGAAACACACACACACACACACACATATATAGTAATCAATTTGAAAGAAACTAATTATTGCATGTATTTTTTTAGGTGACTTTTTGTGTGCGCATAGCCTTTCTGTAACCTACAATAATTGCCCCTGCATAACCTTTTCAAGGACCCCAAATCTCTCATAAGTAAAAAGAATAGAAGTCAAAAAAATTAATTAACTTGAAAGAATGAATCATTATCAAACATATATAAAATGACTAACGAACTTGCCCTAATGTTAATAAATCAATACATAATGAAGGCTTTGTCATTTATTTACATGATAATTATATGATACAAACGTACGGTTTATTTTCAATTGTAAAACATTTACCATATTGAATTTTATTCTTAGCGATTATTATAGTACTTTCTATTCCAAATTTTTTGGTTCCAATGGCAACGACTAGTTACAAAACCTGGTATAGGAGGTAGAGGAATACAACTATAATGGTTGATAGAAAGACCAAGTTACAGATATGTTGTTTGTCATTTGGGTCTAACCAGGCTCAACTTGACTCTACATTGGTCAATGAGAGAAGGACCCTAGACCAACTGACACAACAATGGGATGGGTTTGGCCTTAGGCAAAGCCTGAGCTAGGCTTGACTTTGGGTTGGGCAAAGTCGGGTCCTAAGTTGAGCAAACTTGACCTAGTTTTAATAAACCATTATATAATCAAATTTTTGTAATGTTTTCAAAATTTTAGTTATATTTTGTTGTGATAATTATACGGCATATTATAACCTAGATTATTTTTAATTGAATGCTTAGTGCTTTAAATTATATTTCTACCAATTATTATAGTACTTTTTATTGCAAATTTTTTAGTTTTGTGGCAACATTGGGTATTTAAACTAGTTATAATTAGAGTTACTAGCGCAAATAATCAGTTTAAAAATTTTAACAGCTTCACATGTTTTAATATTGAACAAATTAATTTTAATCTGCTATAACAAAACACACAATTAATGTAAGCGCACATTGAAAACTTTTAATAATTAGTTGTGTAATTAAATGATAATTCAAAAAAATCTTACACAATAATTTTTTTTTAAAAATATTATCAAATAACTTATGTTTCGATTTTTTTTTATTCATTTTGTGCAAAGCAAATAATCTACCACAAGTTTACTTGGATCATTTATTTCTTTTAGATGTTCTTGATTTTGTTTTTTTTACCAAAATAACAATTACTCCTTTCATCCTAATTTTGGAGTCCACTTTAAATTTTATATGCATATCAAGAAAATTCTCTCTTTTGTTGTTTGTTTCCTTGAATACCTTACCTTATGGATCCTAATTGTGTACATCTAATCTAATTATATATATATATAAAGCAGGGCAATCTCAAGGAAGTTTTTGGTCTTTTTCTTAATTGCCACATTCACCAATTGACATGTGTACAATTTTTCCTTTCTTTTTCGATTGAAATGTATACGTCAAGAAAAAAAAAGAATTCCAAAATCATCAATCATTAATACTTTTATCAACAGGATTTTTCAAATTCTAAATTACCATAATTCAGTTTCCACTTTCCAAGAATAGCAATAATAATTAAGTAAAGATTGCAAAATTAAGATAAAAAAGAAAACCTACTATCAATGCAGAATATTCATTTCACAATAGAATGTAAAGTGGTTTCAATAAATTTATTTTATTTTGAGGAAAAATATTCTAAAATTATTGTTTAAGTTGTTTCAATAAATTTATAATTTAAATAATTAATCATTTTATATAAGGATAATGCACAATAAAACCTATGTAATTTAAAATTAACAACAAGGAAACATAAATGCCTATAAACAATTTGAAGAACAAAATTTGTTACAATGGGTTTTGGACTTTGATTGGCCTAGAGAAGTTAATGATTAGGGTTCAAAGTGAGGTTAGCTAAACTTATACCCTCCCATGAGTAAATGAGTTTTAGTAGTATCCACCTAAGTTATACAAATTGATCTAAAAAACAGGAGTGAGAGGAGGAACAAAAATGGGAAAGCATCATCTAAAATTTAAGTAAATAAAAATGTTGTGAAAAAGAAAACGGGAGCGGCAGTTGAGAGTGAGAATGAGAACGTAACAGTAAGAGTAGCGACACAAAATAGAATAATTATGTACCTTTGATAGCCACCTCATAGGTAGGAAGATACAATCTATCAACCCATTAGACATCTATATAATGTTATGTATCTTTATTTTATTTATATTTTCATGTACATTTCCAATAAAAATATGCACATTTACAAATAGTTGAAAAAATAAATATATCATTAAACAAAGTAATATATGAAACTTTAAGTTATAATGTGACTTTCATTTATTATAAAAGTTCTATTTAAATGTAAATATACTAATGGGGGAGTGATATGGGTAGTGTTGGGTATGATCAGTTAAACTTATATATTTCTCAAGCCTTTGCTAGTAAGGGGGTCACTTTCGGTTAGCTAGCTTCAAAAGGGTAGAACCGGTAGGTGTGAGTAAGATATTTTTTTTTTTTTATCTTTGATTGTATCATTCATATAAATATAGATGTTAATTTTTTTATTTTAATGGTTTCATATAATCTCAGGATATGCACTAGCACCAATTTGTTTTATTTAGTTGTGGTGAGTAGCATTTTCACTAATTATTTCATTTAAACTAATTATTGTATTGCTTCATTCACAATTGTTTTGTTCTCATGACAATGTTGGGTATTTAATCTAGTTAATATAAGTACAAAAAAAAAATTTACATTATACAATTATAGAAATGAGTGTTATGCCTGGTACTGTTGTTCATAACAGTAGCTACAGTTGGGGCGCAACCCAGATAGGTTTTGTTGGCTTGTTTTTTTCGGGCTTTGCTTGCTACGTTTTGTTTGTTTTAATTTGTTGTTTTTTGGCCCAGTGTTTTTGGTTGTTTGCTAACCTGTTGCCTGCCTATTCGTCCCCGTTTCAGCGTTTCAAAGGAAGCAAAAGATGGAGGTCATCTTTTTGTTCGACGATTGTGGCCTGAATCTAGTGCTTGCGTCCCGTTTCATCTAATTACCGTCACCAATTCGATTTTGGGGTTGAAATTTTTGTTGGAGTCTGTAATTGCACTAGCCGGCTCTTCTATTTCTAAATCTGCCCTGTTCCGGCTTTGCTCTGGTGGGTTGTTGTGCATGGCTACTTGGCTTTTGTCACGAACCCGGAGAACGAGTCAATCGTCTCGGGTTACGAGCGGTGTCTATGTCGATCGATGGGGGGAATTTAAGCCGGTGGCGTTTGGAGTCCTTGGTGGTTCTAATGGGGAGCGGGGACGAGGGAGCAGTAGGTTGGGGATTTAAGCTGGTGGTGTTTGGACTCCTTCGCGGCTTGAATGGGGAGCGGAGGCGAGGGATTAGTAGGTTGCTTCTATTATCTGACGTGGTTGCTGCTCTTTTAATACAGATAATGGAGGCTTGATCAACTTAGGCAATACACTGGGTCAGTAGTTATAATTAGCTTTCTCTCAAACATGTCAATTAATTAATTATATCATATTGTGTTTTCACTTGAGTAAATATTCATGTCAATTTCCCGTTCCATTGTAGCATCGGAGTTTAACTCCATGTGGATATTTGACGGAGCTTTGCTTTTGATTGTTAGTTTCAGTCGGTTTGCCTCATGGTCTGTTGCTTCGTCTTGCTCTACAAGGTATTCAACTTTTCACTCCTTTGATTTCTCTAAATTTTTTTTGCCTCCCTCCATTCTCCACGAAGGCCTCTTTTCTTTTTCTTTTTTTTTTTTTTTTTTCTATTTTTGTTTGTTTTAATGTGCTTTTCTTTATTCTTTTTGGTGTAAATAACTAGAGTGCATGGTTTTAAAGGATTATATTATTTCCCATAAAAGGCTAATATTGTTTCCAAACTTGGTGTTCAATATATTTTTATATTCCTTTGCGTGCTCTTGCTTTGGTCAGTTAGACGTGTCACATGAGTGTATTAGGTAGAGAGAATGGTATGGATGATAGCTAGGGATGGGATGCTTGACGGGTTTAGTTGTGATTGGTTTTTTTTTAACTTTCTTCACACTCTAATTAGCCTTTTTGTCATTGCCTACTTACTGTCTGAGCTTTGTTTCTGCAGTTTCCTTTTCTCTACACCTGTTCGTGGCCTCCTTCTTTTCACAAGGGTTTCTTTGCTCTCAACTATCATCCTCACACTGGTTTCATTACAAGGTAATTGCAGTTTTATCTTTTATTCATGTTGTTTTTGTCTCCTTTGTTTGCTGTTCCCATGGAGAATGCTGTCACAATTTGACTTCTTATTTTGATGATCACGTCTTAGCCATGTTCTTTCGCCGTCTTACTTTGGTGATATATGGGTTCCATAGACACCTACCTAATGATTTCTTTCATATTTTGAAGGTAGTCTTCTTTAAATTAATTTGTTTTTCTTTGCAAACTTCAGGAAGCTTATTCTCTACGGGGCTTCTTTGCTTTCACTGAAGAAAAACATTGTGTCTTCTCTTTCGTGCACAAATATGAAGTCCCTCTTATTCCCTAAACTTGCAGCCAGGCCACCGCCTTGCTTTTCTAATTTAAAAGCAACATTCTAATAATTAGTGATTTAAGAAAAAGAATTACATAATATTGTGTTTGTTAGATAATTTTTACGTTGTTCCTTGGCATTGTTTATGAGTCTGACTCAGGCATTGATAGATAACCAATCTAGCTCGAAAGAAGTACGTTTCGCTGCAAGTACTATTGAGGGTGAAACATCGATTCTCACACTGGAATTTTTAGTTTTGGGATGTAGAAGTTGTCTTCATGTGTTGTTATAACTTTTTTTGTCTTACTGGTCGAGGGTGAGTATAAGGAGAATATTCTGTCAACAACTACGTTTTTATATATTTGTTTTCTGTCTTTGTTTATATCTATTTGTTGTGGTTTTGGTGAGTTTCCTATTTTGTTCTGGTTTGTCTACAAGTTTGAGTGGGACTGAATCTTTTCCATGTGTTCTTTCAATTCTCTGGTTTTCCATGGTTCACGAGTGCTTACTATTTTGCCTGCCCTTTCTAAGTGTGCTTCTGTTGCATTGCATTTGGTTCAAGAATGTCCTGTTGGTGCTGGGTTTGAGGTTGGTATGCAGGTATATGTTTGATTATGAGTTTTTGGTGGTGTTTGTTTCTTAATATGTTTTTTTCTCCATCTTAGACAAGGGATCACTCTATTGCTTTTGACGAATTTATTTTTTTTTTTTTTCATTTTTCTTTCATTTTAAATAGTTTAAATGAGCATTATGAAGTAAACAAGGTTTTGCCTCCGGTAAATTGTTAGAAAAATAATTGACCTATTAGTCTTAATTGTTGGTTGGCTTATTGTTTTCTTTGTAAGTAGACCAAGAAAAAAAAAAAGAAGTTTTTTCCTGTTTGTCTAATTTGCATAAAGTCAGCGTTATTGGAGCTCAAAATGTGATGGTTGTGATGGAATGTACATTTAAGATATCAAAGAAAAAAAAGGAGGCGACCTTTTTGCTTTTGGTTCAATTTTTATATTGCAAATTCTTCTAATTAGAAACATGAACAATAAAATGTGATATGCCTCCTCAATGATAGATTGATATTGTATTTTAACCCTAGCAAATCCTCATATATGGTTGTTCAATTTTTATATCACTCGCCTTATAGATTTGATTAATGCAGTGTACGATATTAAATAATTATTGTCTTTAGCATGTTAGCCTTTTCTTCTTTTTTGTAAAAGGTGATAGTCTATAATGAGAATTACTGATTCTATTATGCCTTTGAATTTTATTTTGGATTGTGTATTCACAGTTCTCATCATTAGGATTTCGTTTTTCTTCATTTGTAGTGAAAGTTATGGAGAATAGATCGAATGGGTAAAGCTTTAGTTGAGGGACGATGTCACGGACCGGGACGCTACAGCACCTGCAGCTGCTAAGAGGACTGAGGTTTATACAAGGTTTACGCATGGACCCAGGTGGAGCAAATCGGAGGGGAAGAAAGTGGCAGCTAACTAATAGCCACCATGTCTATTTCAGTTTATCATTATTTTTAATTAAACCCCATGTCAATAGAACGTGGTAGAGATAAGGTAGTAGTGGAGTCAGTTACGATGTCCTGTATTTAAAGGGGAAGAAAGGAAGAAAATGGAAGTTGAATTTCACTCACAATTCGGTTCTCAAGAGATCGAAGGGTTCTCTCTAAACGAGCCCTTAACGTTCGACAGCAAAATAGGGAAAAAGGGGAGGAACACTTTCAAGTTCTGTTCTTCATCCGAATTACAACAGGACTCGGTTCTTCAGCGCCCCATAACTCGATCCATAACTCGGGACCATAACAAATTGGTATCAGAGCTGGAGACTATGGGGGATATTCGAGGACTCCAACAGCAACTCGAGATGTTTATGAAGAAATACAACGACGATCGAGAAAAGGACAGGGCAGAACGCCAGCAGGCAAGTTCAACAATGGAGTCGCGATACAAGGAGATGGATGCACGGCTGGAAGCACTCTCTCGCAATCTCTCCGGCAGTCGGATGAACTTGGGGCAAGGAACAGAGAGTAGCTCTTCCCATCGGGGAATGCGGGAGAAGAGGGTCGAAGCCCCTGAGGGAGGAACCTTGGTTCCTAAATATTCCAAGCTGGACTTCCCACGTTATGACGGGACCATTGACCCCCTAGGATGGCTTAATCGCTGTGAGCATTTTTTCCGTCACCAGCGTACGACGGAGGAAGAAAAGGTAGGGCTGGCTTCCTTCCACTTGGAAGGTGATGCACAGCTGTGGTTCTTCAAACTGGAAAAGGACATGCCCGAATTGTCCTGGGAGGATTTCAAGCAGCACTGCAACCTCCGCTTCGGGCCCCCCATCCGAAGCAACAAGCTAGGTGAACTCTCCAAGCTCCGTCAAGTGGGATCAGTGGAGGACTATCAGCGCCGTTTTGAACAACTGTCCGCTCGAGCCAGTACGCTTACTGCAGAACAAGAGGTTGAGATATTTGTGAGCGGCCTGCAGGATTATATTGCGATCGAGGTGGAGTTACATCATCCAACTAATCTCTCGACAGCCATGAACCTCGCTAGGCTGTACGAAAGGAGAGGGAACTTGAAAAGAGCTGATGCGTCACTCCCAAAACAGAGCCTTCCACCGGCACAGTTCGTCAAGAAATTGAGCCGACGAGAACTGGACGAAAGGCGAGCCAAAGGACTCTGCTTCAACTGCGACGAGCGTTTCACACCAGGACACCAGTGTAAGAAATTATTTTGGTTGGAACTGTCAGCAGAGACTGACCATTGCGGAGAGACTGATATTTTGGTCGAGAACTCTGAAGCTCCTGAGATTTCTCTTCATGCCATCACCGGGGTGTCTTCTGCCCGAACCATGCGTGTCCATGGATCAATTCTGAGGACCGTGTTCACAGTACTGGTGGACTCCGGGAGCACGCATAGTTTCATTGACGCAGCCACCGTGTCCAACCTAAATTTGCAGCTGGTATCACGCGACGACCTTACGGTGCAAGTCGCCAATGGAGAAAGAGTTCGAAGCCCAGGTTTTTGCCCAGGAGTCTCGTTGGAATTGAACAACCAGCAATTTAAAGTGGACTTATTTGCGCTGCCATTGAGCCAAATTGGGGTCGTCCTTGGAGTTAATTGGCTTAAAACCTTAGGCCCTATTATTTGGGACTTCCACCAACTTACGATGCGATTTAAGTGGCAAGATAAGAGCATCACCCTCTATGGACTCCAGCCAGCGGACGCCTCTCCCCCTTACTCTCTCTCCTCTACACTTATCGGCGTGGATAGGGACTGGGAACTTCACCGTTTATTGGCGGAATTTGAGGATTTGTTCAGCGAACCCAGTGGCCTGCCTCCAAAACGCAAATTTGACCATCGGATTGTTCTGGAGCAAGGAACAAATCCTGTGGTAGTTCGTCCTTATCGTTATCCACATCAGCAGAAGGACGAAATTGAACGGCAGTGTGTGGAGATGATCGAAAGGGGCATAATCAGACCCAGCCAATCCCCCTTTTCTTCTCCAGTACTGTTAGTACCGAAATCAGATGGCACTTGGCGGTTTTGCATTGACTATCGATGCCTCAACTCCAAAACAGTCAAAGACAAATTCCCAATTCCAGTAATAGAAGAATTGTTGGAGGAGCTGCACGGGGCGGAAATGTTCACCAAGTTAGATCTACACTCCGGCTATTTCCAGGTCCGGATGGCCCCTTCCGACGTGGAAAAAACGGCATTTCGCACTCACCATGGCCACTTTGAGTTTCTAGTAATGCCGTTTGGCCTAACAAATGCACCATCCACTTTTCAAGCCTTGATGAACTCGATTTTCTCTTCTTACCTAAGAAAATTTGTGCTTGTCTTCTTTGACGACATTCTTATTTATAGCCGGACTTGGGTGGAGCACATCCAACACCTTCGCTTGGTTTTTGCATTACTCAGACAACATAGCTTGGTTCTCAAAAAATCGAAGTGCGGGTTTGCTCAGCGAGAGATCTCCTATTTGGGTCACACCATTTCATCAGCTGGAGTTTCCACAGATACGAGCAAAATTTCAGCCATGCTTGAATGGCCCTTACCTACGAGTGTCCGAGCCTTACGGGGATTCCTCGGTCTCACGGGCTATTATCGCCGCTTTGTCAAAAATTATGGATCTATTGCTGCACCATTAACTTCATTACTGCGAAAGAATTCTTTCACTTGGACAGAGGAGGCCACAGCAGCTTTCCGGGAACTTAAGGACGCCATGACTTGCACCCCAGTCCTCGCACTTCCAGACTTTGACAAACCATTTGCGGTCGAATGTGATGCATCGGGAACAGGAATTGGGGCCGTGTTACAGCAGGACGGCCACCCAGTTGCTTTCTTCAGTCGTGCCGTTGGCGGCCGCCACCAGCAATTGCCTGCATATGAGAAGGAGCTGATGGGGTTGGCTACAGCTGTCCAACATTGGCGACCGTATCTTTGGGGCCAGCGATTTGTGGTGCACACTGACCATTACAGTCTTAAATTCCTGTTGGACCAGCGCAGCATCGCTTCTCCTCACCAGCGATGGGTCAGTAAGTTGATGGGTTATGATTTTTCGGTCCACTACCGGGCTGGAAGGGATAATATAGTCGCCGACGCCCTTTCTCGACAATTCGAAGGAGGCGTTTTGGCTGCCATCTCCATGCCTCAGTTGGATTTGTTCGACGCTGTTCGCTCCGAGGTTGCTAGCTCTGCAGCACTGCAAGAACTAGTCTCTCGAATTCGAGACGGGGAAGCCTTGGGTCCGTGGGAATTCAAGGATGGTTTGATCTTCTTTAAGCATCGGGTGTACCTTCCACCCAACTCCCCCTTACGTTTGTCTACTGTTTCAGCTGTTCACAGCCAATGTCATGAAGGTTACCAAAAGACTTTAAAGCGACTAGCAAGAGATTTTTACTGGAAGGAGATGAAAAAAATGGTGCAACACTTCGTACGAACATGTGAAGTCTGCCAGCGAAACAAAGTGGAGCAACTCCAGCCAACAGGACTCTTGCAGCCCCTTCCAGTTCCGCTCCAAATCTGGTCAGATACTAGCATGGACTTCGTAGAGGGGCTCCCATCCTCTCGTGGGAAAAACGTGATCCTGGTAGTAGTGGATCGCCTTTCCAAGTACGCCCATTTCACCTCCCTGTCCCATCCGTGTTCAGCAGTAAGTGTGGCTCGACTCTTCTTTGACAATATTGTCAAGCTTCATGGCCTTCCTGAAACTATTGTCAGCGATCGTGATGTTACTTTTACAAGCGCATTCTGGACGGAATTGTTTCGCCTCAGTGGAACTAAATTATCCTTTAGCTCCGCATATCATCCGCAGACCGACGGACAAACGGAGATTGTGAACAAGGTCATGGAGATGTATTTGCGCTGTTTCGCTGGAGATAGACCGAAACAGTGGTCCGAGTGGTTATCTTGGGCGGAGTACTGCTATAATACCAGTTTCCATTCATCACTGCGAGCTACTCCCTTCGAAGTGGTATATGGCAGGCCCCCTCCGAAATTACTGGCTTATTGCTCAGGGGCATCACGGGTCGAAGCGGTGGACCATGAACTGCGATCTAGAGATGAGGTGTTGAAGTGCCTTCGAGCCCATCTGTTACAAGCTCAGCAGCGCTCCAAACAACAGTATGATCGTCATCACAGGGAAGTACAGTTCCTCGTTGGAGATCTGGTGCTTTTGAAGCTGCAGCCGTATCGGCAGCTCTCCGTGGCATCGCGAACGAATCGGAAACTCTCCCCTCGTTTCTATGGTCCATTCCCTATTCTGGAGCGCGTCGGGGAGGTCGCCTACAAGGTGGCATTACCTGCGTCGGTGAAAATCCATCCCATTTTTCATGTGTCTGCCCTGAAAAAGTTTCATGGACCCCCAGCGGATGCAATAACCCCGACCCTGCCTCATGTTCAACACGGGGAAGCCTGCCCACTCCCTCAGGCTGTCCTGGATACTCGTACTCGCAGTGGCAAGCGTGAGATTTTGATACATTGGGAAGGCCTTTCCCCAGCTGATGCGTCTTGGGAGGCTGCTGACGACATGATCGCCCGATACCCACATTGTGCGCTTGAGGACAAGCTTGTTGTCCAAGGGGAGGGTAATGTCACGGACCGGGACGCTACAGCACCTGCAGCTGCTAAGAGGACTGAGGTTTATACAAGGTTTACGCATGGACCCAGGTGGAGCAAATCGGAGGGGAAGAAAGTGGCAGCTAACTAATAGCCACCATGTCTATTTCAGTTTATCATTATTTTTAATTAAACCCCATGTCAATAGAACGTGGTAGAGATAAGGTAGTAGTGGAGTCAGTTACGATGTCCTGTATTTAAAGGGGAAGAAAGGAAGAAAATGGAAGTTGAATTTCACTCACAATTCGGTTCTCAAGAGATCGAAGGGTTCTCTCTAAACGAGCCCTTAACGTTCGACAGCAAAATAGGGAAAAAGGGGAGGAACACTTTCAAGTTCTGTTCTTCATCCGAATTACAACAGGACTCGGTTCTTCAGCGCCCCATAACTCGATCCATAACTCGGGACCATAACAGACGATGTAGAGGCCATGAGCCTATGACCAACGCCAAAGTACTAATTCTCTCTGTCATAGCTTTTATTGAGCTTTTTTACCTTTTCTTTTTAATTATTCATGTACATAACTACATGTTTTGTCTCACTAATGAACTCATACCATTTATGAAAATTGAGTGATTGTGGCAGCCTCATGAATTCATAAAATTCATAGATTTTTTACTCATTTGTTTAACTCTGAGTTTTATGATAGTCTGTGCTTCAACTCATTCATCTATTTTCGCGGCTATGTATGTACATTTGAAAGTATTACTCACCTTTGGTTTTTAATGGGAGAAATTGAGTTTAAACAGGTGATAAAACGTGATCTGTTAAGTAAGAAAAACTATTGTACAAACATGAAAAAGGGAAATCCTTATTCTTTCTTGAGATTTTTATATTTGTGACTCTTTTTTCACTTCTTTTTCAGTTGTTTCCTGTTTTCCTTCTTGCCTCAAAGAACACATATTTCTGTTATTTTTAAGGATTTCTGGTCCTTTTACTATTCTTCTATCATTTTATCAAGTTCACATTGGCAATCATGTGCGAAGATGCATTTTATTCTGTGCCATGGCTTTTGTTCTGAATTTTATTCCGAAGATAGTTGCAAGTTTTGTGAATCAAATGAGAGACTGAAAATTTGAAAATATATCCTGTGCATCTTTCTTTGAACTTAAGAAACTCATTTCATAACTATTAACATTTCTGGTTTGATTTTTAAGTTTGAGAAGTTCGTGTATATGTTTCACGTTTTGAGGTACAATATCTGGTGTTAGTTTTATGAATTTTTATTCTGAAGTATAGTGGCAAGTTCAATGAATCTAATGTGAGACTGAAAAATTGAAAACAAAACCTGTGCAATTTTCTTTGAACTTAGGAAACTCATTTGATTCGCAGCTTCTAACATTCCTGCGTTGATTTAGTAGTTTGAGAAGTTTGTGTATATGTTTCACATGTTTAGCTACAATATCTGGCGTTAGTTTTAAAATCTTGAAAAAATTTGATGCTGAACATTGGCTTTGGTTTGCCACTAACCCTTTGACTTTAGTAATCCTGATTATTTTGCAAGTTGAATATAACACATGCAAGCTCTAATATTACTGCAAAGAAACAAAAATCAGACACCAGGAACTAACCAGAATGATTATTGGAAGTTCTCTCAGCCTTTCATCTTTTCCCCATTACTGCCAGGAACACCCCATCTATGTTGTATACGCACTCTACCTATGTTCTAGACTGACTCATTTCCACCACTCAGATCGGCCCTGCCTCAAGAGTCTGAATAGATTTGAAAGAGAAAAAAAGAAATCAATCCCTGCCTAGGGTTTACAACCCTAGGTCTTTGCAAACTAAGGCGACAGAAAGGTTATCCTCTTCCAATTGGCACCTTATCCATAGTGCTGATGCCCTTCAGGAAGCTCCAACGAACAAGGTAATGAGAAAAGAAATCTTTATTTCCTGTTTAAATTCCTATATGCTTTAATGTACTGTAGTTTATAAGTACGAAGAAATTAGCATTTAATCCTTTACAATAGTGTACAAATTATTAGAGAGAGTATGTTTTTTTAACAATTATTTTAGGAGAAAAGAAAAGTATGTGAAGCCTGCTGGCAAAAGCTAGGATCTGAAAATAGCGAACTGAAAATTGAGGTTTATTGATGAAATTAAGACCTAAAGATTTATGCAATATCTGATTAAACTACCTTTTTTTTCGGTACACATGATAAAATAGGCTTAATTTTATGATGCAAAGAAGCAACTTCATGAAAATCATGGTGATCATTACAATGCAAACGAACAACCAGTAGGTCGAGCAGTTAGTTGATTTGCTTAGTCTAATTTCTGAGTATTTATTGGAGTTTTTTTATTGATAGATTATTTTAATGGTTTGGTTCTTTGATCAAGACTACTACGCAAAATGAATAGGAAATTGAATTTTTTTTTAACTTTGAAGTATAAATAGGCTTGGGTTGCGCATTTTAGGATTGGTGGAAAATGTGTCAGCCCATGATTTGCTGCGAGAACGGAAGGCCTTAGATGAGCTTTTGCGCAACTCTTTGAAATCCAGGGGCCCAAATTCATATGGAAAGGGAGCTGTGTCTAAGTGGAATCCAATGGGTAAAAGGTTGCTTCACATATTTTCCTTTTTTGTCAAATTTATTTCTCTTTTTGTTTGAATTATCTTGCCATGATTTGGTGGTTTTACAAGACTTCTCATGGGGTGCTTGACTGAGTAAGGCCATGCTCAGTTGTCCTCCGATTGCAGTATATCAAAACTAATTATCTTATTTTCATAGTCAAAAGGTTGAGGCTTTTATTTTTTTATAATATTTTAATGAACTCACTTCATTCTATTCCACATTCTATTTATTTATGGTTTTTTGTTACCCTGTTTATAGTGCATGGGGAGTAAGAATTCGGGACCTTAGGAAGTTGACTTATTAGACTTGAACCTAAGCTGTTGAAAATCAACTTGGATGACAAAAAGACTAATCTCCTGTAGTTCTGAGTTTATTTTCTATGTTTATTTTCTTGTGGATACTTTTCGAAAGGATTTTCTTAAACAGTTTCAGATTTTGTGAATTTGAAGGACAAGAAAAGTCTAACATGTTCACTTTCGTTCTTTGATGAGTCTTAATAACTTCATGAACCTTGTCTTTGGTATTTTTCTAATTTTTAGGTTGTTGCACTTGGAGGAAGTGTATGATTGGAAGCTAAGATGGTTAACTTCCAACAATCCTTATCTTGTAGCAAAAATGTGTCAGAGCGGTATGAAAGGTACAATAGGCTTTTATTAGACCGCTTACCTGGAAGTTTACTACTTGTCAGAGTTGTTTTTGGTTGTGTGGTGGATATGAATATCGTATTTTTAATGTACCATTTGTCGGTTAGAAGGGTCTTTTGATTATAAAACTTAATTATTAACCTTTACCCTTTCTTTCTACTATGCATTTCTAGGGGCGTAACTAGAAATTAAGAATATGGGGCGGAGGTGGGTGCGTGGCGTGGGATGGGTTGTTAGCAGGTATAAATTTACAATCAATAATAGTAAACACTAAATAATATTATATATAGATACATGAAATTTGAAAGTTTATAATAATTAAGTTCATTTCAAAAGTTTACAACTCAAAATTCAATTGACAGTTTACATATAGAGACACATAGAATTCAAAAGTTTACAATAATTAAGTTCAATTGAAAAATTCAATTTAAATTTAGTAGTTTTTTTCATGAATGAAATAAGTTTAATTTATAGAGTAAAAATAGTTTTTTTGAAATTTCAATTAATTATAAAAAAAATATTATATAAATTAAATTTATTATATAACATTTACCGGATAGTTCAAATTATGATCTAAAAAATTATTATCAAATAAATATTTTGAGTTAACAAATTTCATGCAATGGAACTAAAATGAATTATTTTTAATAGATTTAGGACTAAAATGAATTTTTGTTTAATACATTTGGAACTAAAACAAAATGCTTAATAGGATAGAGACTAAAATGAAATAATAACTAAAGATTAAGGACTATCACGCAATTTGCTCAATAAGAAAATAAGTGAGACCTTAAAAGGATAAAATATATTAGAGCCTCTTATTAATTCCAAAACTTACAGATAGATACCTAACTTTAGTTTTTATACAGTTTTATCACATATCCAATAAGTTAATAAAAATGTTTAAAATTTTAGGGGCTACGGCCTGCGCCTAAAAAGCTACCCCTGTCTATTTATATAATTCAACAATATATATTGTCACAAATGCCGGAACGCGCGTGCTCCTGAGGAGCCTTGGAATAAATAAATAACAGCTCGCATTCCATGAGTGATTGTTTCTTGTGCTCATTTTCCTAGAAAGTTTTACTTTGTGCTCGTTTGACCATTGGTTCCCAAATTGAACAATATTTTCTTTTTAAACTGTCAACAAATAAAACTATTTTTATTGTTTTTCCAAATCTAGAAATTTATAAAGGAGTTAGTATATATTTAACAATAAGAACTTTTAGCCTTACTATGTAGTTTCTGAACTACGTACTATAAAATAATATGTTTGCAGTTCTGACTAAAAGAATGAAAGTAAAAAGCATTTACTAGACCATGTAGATCACCGAGATAAATGGGTTTTATCAATTTTCAACTAGAACTTCTGATAGATCTTGTTATGGTAGTTGGGCAACTACAAAGACTGAAAAAATTGGTTTTTCTCGACTCGAGAATAATGTTGCTTAGGTCGTAAATCTGCAAGTTCAGGAATTCTGGGGAAGTTCAAGTCTTAAGTGCATTGTTAGTCACTTAGCTGATGGCTAGCTCGCACGAGTTGGCCCATTAACTGGAACTTAGTGTGAGTTAGTCTCCTAACTGTGCAAAATGGTGTAAGTTAGTTTGGTTAGAGAAAAATAGGCGAGAAAAATACAACCCTAACCTTACCTTCCTATATCTGTGCGGAAGGAAGCCACTATTCAAAAATTCCATTAGCACTAAACTACTTGATTAACAAATGAAACTAGCGTAAATTTTCACTAATCTGGCATGATTATAGATGAGATCATAGAATATATGAATTGAATATGAGAAAGAATAATCATCTAACCTGATCACGATAAGCAGCTGAAATTACAATACAAAGTTGCTCTAGGGTTTTGTCCCTTATCTCTACAGAACACTCTGAATAGGTGAAGTCACTTTATGCTTGTTACAATGCCTTATGTTAAGAGAGAGACTTAGTACTTCTTTATGTAGCACTATCATAAGCCTTCCCATTAATGCTCTCATAGATTCTATTACTTACTTTTGAATACACCAACACGTAGTCTAGCCCAAATAATTAATTAAAAAAATTTATCATCTCTGCATGTCTAAATACTAACCAATTTAATTTAATTTAATTTTAACAAGATACACAATTAATGTGAAAATTTTTAACAATTAGTTGTGTAATTAAATTATAATTCAAAAAATCTCATACAATGATTTTTTTTTAAAAAATATTCTCAAATAACTTATGTTTTGATTTATGTGCTATACAGACCCATCATTTTTATGGTATCATTTTTTCTGAGCTTTTAAGCTAGCTTCAGTTATGTGCCTCTTCACTTGTTCCAACAGTATAGGAAGATATGTTTCGTTAGTTCTAATTATGCAATAATCTCATCCTTTAGGTTCCTGTTCGACTTTGCTGCAGCAGCATGTGTTTCTTTGTGTTTCATGCTTCTAACTCTACACCATCCCACTTTGAGATGATATGGCAGCAAAACACCAGCCTAAATTCTAGTATGAAGTACTTAAAAAGGGTTGGGTCATAACTATATCAGAATAAACATAAAACTGCATCATAATGTTTGCCCCTGCCCATCAGTTAGTTCAGGAGGCTCAGTTATATCCAGTTTATGCTAGGGAAAGAAGATGGGTTGGATAGTTATAATAAAGAGTTTCCAATTCAGAAGCTACAGGCAACTGCGCCAGCAACAACAACAACAAGAAGAATACAAGTATGAAGAGAAAGTTTGATAGAATAAATAAAACCAAGTGAGTACTTAAACAATCTGGGATAATCCTTTAGAAAGCAAACAGCTTATTCTAGCTCACTAGATATCTCAAATTACAAACCAAAGGTTAAGGCTTTATATAGCCTTCCAATGGAACTAATAGAGGTAAGTCTTCCAAGTGAGGTTTAGACAGCTCAGGCCTCATAAAGGAGATGGATATGCTAAGCTTCCTATATTTATGACAAACTACTTTGCATACAACTTATTCATTACATATTATAGCTTAAGTAATCATATTAATTAGGACCCACGCTTCACATCACCTCCATTCATCCGGCTTTACAGCCTTCCCACGGCCTTGTTGCACTCTTTAGCTCCTGCAAAATACAAGTGATCAACAATTCAAGCTACTATATTAGTATTTTCAGGTTCCGTCCTCAAAAGAAAGAAATCTAATGATTTTAATAATTACGAAACATATTGGAGATCTCTTGATTTGCTTCAAATGAATAATAAAATGACACAAAGTAAAAAGAGAAATTAAAATGCTAGAATGAGTAAAACCAAGATAGTCCTAATAAGTAGCCTAAGGGGATGATGAACTCAGTCTCACTCTTGAGTTTGCTTGTGTAAGGATCAAACTTTTTGCAAGCCCCAAGTAGGCATCACCTCTCCCCCTAAGTTGAACATTTTTTAATTTCTCAAATTTTAAATGTTTTCCTTGCTTTGCTATAATGACAGGAAAATGAAGGGAGAACTACATATTTATAGTAGTTGTCCAATATTGGGCTTCAATACTAAATCTTCCGAAAACGATACCCAAGTTAAGCCTAAAAGAATTTGTTTGGATGCCCAAGGGCCATCAAATATTACTCCCACCTAATTATATAATCAAGAAACAAATTACAAAAGTCAAAGGATCTTTTGTTTTCATACCGTTTTCTCCTTGTGCTTTCATAATAGCTGTAATTTATGAGTCATTAAATCTAGTGCACTTAAGGCATCTGGCTTTGTTAAATCAATTTCTACAAGCTCCTCATGTGGGCTACCAATCCCTCCCGGTGGCCAGATGATGTTGTTGTCGCCATCCATTTTCAGCCTTTCCGCGTTGCTCCACCTTTCAGCTTCCTGTAAATTCAAGTCATTAAACGATCAATATTTTTAGCTCATTCCATTAGCATTGATGGATTTCATCTTCACTTCCAAACAATAAAATCTAATGATTTTAATGATTACAAGACATTTTTTAACGCTCACGATCTCTTTTGAATGAATAAGATGATTGAAATGTTTTAGCAAGAATTTCAAAACTTATATATTTGATGTCCCTGGAGTGGGTTTCATGATAGTATATAACTTTCCAACCTTGAAAGAAACGACAAGGCATATAGTCATGACGCCTACAAAAGAAACAAGAAAGATAGAGAGAGATAACGAGAATTTGCAAGATAGAATTAATCATGTCAAAAGAATCATATAAAGATAATTTAGTACTGAAGATTATTCTGTACTAATTTTGAGTTTAGTAATAAAATTGTTTAGCAACAAGGGGTATATATACAGACCTGTTCATTTCCAGAGAAGAGTTTACGTATATGTGCATCATCAATAGTTGAGTATAGCTTTTCCAAGGTGAGCCAAGCGTCCCTAGCCGATTTTGCTTCAATAATTTTTGAATATATGGGATCGAGCACGCCATTTTGGATCGCTAACAATGCCAGGGCATCCTTTTTCTTTTCGTCTTCGATTCCCTTTTGCACAACCTCCCATAAGCCCTGTGACTTGAAATACGTCATCATCTTCTTCCTCCAGGGTTTATAGTTGTCGCCAGAGAATATGGGCGCAGGAACTGATGCATTTGTCGGCTGCGCATAATCCACCACACTCCGTCTTATATGTGGATCATCATTAGTTGAGTATAGGTTTTCCAAGGTGAGCCAAGCGTCCCTAGCCGATTCTGCTTCAATAATTTTTAAATGTATGGGATTGAGCACGCCATTTTTGATCGCTAACAATGCCAGAGCATCCTTTTTCTTTTCGTAGGCGTTGACTTCGATTCCATGTTCCACAACCTCCCATAAGCCCTGTGACTTGAAATACGTCATCATCTTCTTCCTCCAGGGTATATAGTTGTCGCCAGAGAATATGGGCGCAGGAACTGATGCTTTTGGCGGCAGCCCATAATACCCCACACGCAGTCTTATATGTCCATCATCATTAGTTGAGTATAGGTTTTCCAAGGTGAGCCAAGCGTCCCTAGCCGATCTTGGTTCAATAAAACTTGAATGTTCGGGATTGAGCACGCCATTTTTGATCTCTGACAATGCCAGAATATCCTTTTTCTTTTCGTCTTCGATTCCCTTTTGCACAACCTCCCATAAGCCCTGTGACTTGAAATACGTCATCATCTTCTTCCTCCAGGGTTTATAGTTGTCGCCAGAGAATATGGGCACCGCAACTGGCGGATTCGTCGATTGCGCATAATCCACACTCCGTTTAATTTCTCCACTCTGAAAAATTAAAGAGTAATTACTGCTTTTGAAATTTTAAAATGAAAGACAATTGACATTGTATTTATTTATACGTACCTCTGTTATGGCGCATACATGTTGCTGGTAGCTTTCATTGTAGTATAATGTTCTTTGCACCGGGAAATTTGTACCGTAGAAACTAGTTTGCATCTTGGTGCAGTTTATGACCTCTAAATGGATCAAAGCAGGAAAGGTGAAATGAAGGCCCTCCGGGGCAAACCTAACCATGTTTGTTAGATCTTTTAGGATTAATTTTTGCAGCAGAGGAAGCTGAACCACCTTGGAGTTAGAGGTCTCTTTACTGTCCCTGTCCGGACCAAATATTTGGGTTAGAAATGTAATCAACTCGACCGCCACCACTTGTAATCTCTCAAGTTTCGGCAACTGATCAGCAAGCCTTGCCGGGAACACGTGGCTCAATGTTGGGCAGCTGTCGATGTCAATATCGGTGAGGCTAGGAAACCATATTGGACGGTGCTGCTGCCCATGAGCTTCAGTCGTAGTCTCATCTTCTGCAACTATTTCTCCCAGCTTCAAACACTCCTTTATACTCAGACACTTCAAGTTGGGCACGCTATGGACACTCAAAGGCGTAAACACGTACTGAAGCCTCCCACATCTATATAGCGACAAGTGAGTAAGATTTTGTAAGCCATTGAAGGTGGAGTCTTTCAACAAAACCTGCAGATGTCTAGTCTTTAACTTGAGTTCCTTCAGATTCGACAAAAAGTATGTTCCGGGGCTGTCAAATGGCCTTATCCCGATGATAAAATGCAGCCGACTTGTCAACCATTTACTCATTTTTGTATAGGCGTTGGCCACATCAGTTTCCGGGACTTTTGAGCCAACATCCCTCCCAAGGCATAGTTTCTGAATATAACATAAATGAAAAATTATTAGTTATACTTAGAGCTTGTTGAATACCACCATTAGTTTTGTAAGCCCTTTGCAACATAGTTTTGTTTCTGTTGGGTCTTTAAATTCTTAAACATGCAAGGTGCGAAACCACACAAACACACACACGGAAAATCCATCTCGAAAAAAACATATATCTACTTTTTTCATACTACGTCTAGAGAATGTTTATTTTTTTCCTATTTAAGAAATAATATCTGTATGGTTTCAAAGAAATGAAGAAAATTTACTAATATTATTTGTTTTTAAAGTTGAATAAAGACGAGCATACACAAAAGTCCCTTTGTGTCTCAATAAAATTGACTTCTATTGTTATTGGTATGAATAGTGCCATGACGCCATTGTTGCTATTTGTTTACAAGTTTTTATGCACCAGCAGAAACTAGTCACTACTCACTTGCTAGAATTCCTGGAATTGCTCTTGTACTTTGTTCACTTTGTTATCTTATTTCAACAAAATTGTTTGCTATTAAAAAAAACTACCAAAATGCCATGAGATTTGGATAAAATTACAGTTTGCTCCTTGTGTTTCAGAAACTTACAGTTTATTCCCTTAAAAGGAAAAGAACTATTATATCTCATATAGGAATAAAATTGATAATTTAAATTATTAACTAGCTGTAAATCTATTATTAGATAATTTTAAATTGCTATTAAGACAAATACTGTAAAATTTAAATTAGAATTTATAAAATTAGTGCTTCACATTGTAAAAAAGATGCTTATTTTCTTGGGTGAACTATTAATTTATGAAATAAGTGGGCCAAACTGATATCAATGAAGCTTAAGAGACTTTTGCTATAAGCCCATAAAATATTGTGTTTAAGGGCTTGGTCAATAGTAGTAGAGATATAAGAATGTGCTTCTTATAAAAGCTAAATTAGATTTTGGAAAGATGCTTGGGAGGGGGCAGGGAGCTTTGATGGTAGATTCCCAAGACTATACAGGTTGGCAGAAAATAAATAGCGCAAGGTCAATGACATGCGGGAGAGTGGATTGGTGAGTGGTAGCGTTGGTCTTGGTGGTGGAGTAGAGATTTAAGGAGACATGAGGATGAAGAATTTATTGAATTATTACATGTTTGTTCTAACATGTAACGAGATAATTCTACTCTAGACGGTGTTTATTTAAGGTAATCAAGGAGGTGTATACTTAGTCAAGGTGATTAGAATGTTGCTTGATGAGAATTTAAGGATGGTGACATCTCCTTCATGTAGGGAATGTTGGAACAAGCTTTTATCTCAAAAGGTGGACATCTTCATTCGGTGTCTTTACAAGATAGGATTCCAACAAAAAAAAATTAAGTATGAGAGGATTGCACATTCAGAATAATCAAATGCTCATTAGGCAACAATGTGGCTGAGAATGTAAGTCATACTATCATTTGATGCTATGTAGTCAATCACATTTGGAATCTTGTTAGTCAACTGCCCAGTGCTACATGAGGAAGACATATTGATGTGGCTTAAGTCAAGCCAACTAGCTGGTTAAATAGGTCTAAACTGAAGTGTGGGAAGCAATGTTACTTATTTTGGCTTTTGCAATTTGGAAAGTAGGGAATGAGTTGGTGTTCAATGCTGAAGAATTTGAGGAATAAGATATTATTCCAAAGATTCAATTTTGTCCATATAACTAGATCATAAACAGATCTGATAACATACACTGCTCTTGGATTGAATGGTGTCATGATTTGGGGTAGCTTTGGCAAATTAGTTAAACGAAACAGGGTGTATGTATCCCATGTTACTTAGTTATCCCAAAACCATAAAGTGTTACATCAATCACCCTCAAACTATATAATTTTTGCTATCTAATCCTATCCTCCACCACACCATTAAGGATGGATGGAAAAGTGATGTCATATCAATAGTCATGTCATTTTTCCATTCATCCTTAATGATTGTGATGGGTGATAGGATGATTAAGTAACATTGGATATAATTTAATGAAAAAGTAAAGTTTACCCATAAATAAATCACAGAACAAAGATATCATAAGTGAATGGCATAAAGTATGCAAATTGATGAGCCTTGGGAACGATCAAGTAGGATTAGGATACTATAATACCCCTAAAATGTTTATTTTCATCACCACCACTAGTTAATTCTACAATTACACAATCTTGGATATAATAGGAAAAACACGTACTACTATACCCTAAGTTCGTACTTGATGTTGAAACCTACTTCAGTCTAATCTTAGTTTTGTCAAGCATATAGCTTTCTAATTGTTGGTCTAACAAAACCACAATATGTATAATCAAAGATTCTTTTTACTCCAACAAAACAACTTTGCACATTATTCTAGTTTGCATCTGTGTTATGCTAATTTGGATCAATTTTGTCTGAGGTTTTGCTAGACCAAAATGACCTAATATGGAGGAAGAATCATAGGCTTATTTGGGAGGCTACAAAAATATTAGCTGCTTGGGTGAATTGGAACTGAAGGAACAAGGTTGTCTTTTCAGTGAAGGAATTCTTGGTGACAGAAGTTAGATGATTGGCTACATTGAAGAAAATAAATCTTACAATTGAAATTGTAATTTTTTTCGTAGTTTTGTTTGCTGCATTGACATATTGAACCATGGGTGGAAAATTTGATCACAACATGTAAAGTCGGTGACCAATTTGTATCAAAAAATAAATTTTAAATTTTTGCATTTCATAATAAGACCAATTCAATCATAAAAATTAGTGGGAAAAGTGAATGCAAGGCATGTGCAGACTAGTTTTTTTTTTAAAAAAATGTAAATATAAATACAATATTATACTTGCATAATATTTTTAGGAGTGGGTCATTTGGAGTTTTGGATAGTTTAGATAATTGATTGTTGTTGGGAAACGTCATGTTATGAGGTAAGGTTTTTTTACTGAAAGGAATTTTTAATAAGGGTTAAAATAGAGGAGTACAAGGTTTTGGATGGCTTGGTTTTGCCTTAAGTACATATTTCTATGAAAAGAAACAATTAATATGCATCCGTGCGTATGATTTTAGAGAAAATTTGAATAATTAATTAAAGAGAAATAAGAAATTAAGCATAAGACAAGTACGTACCTTTAGCCGAGGAAGCATGTCATTGTTTAAAGTAAGTGTAAAAGACTGCAGCCTAGGACAATTATGCACTTGCAACTCTTCCAGTAATGGTGCAACAATGAAGTCTTTTCCTCGGCACAAGGTCTTCAAGCATTTCACTTGTTGAAGTACTAAGAGCCGTAGTTGAGAAAGCTCAAGATGACAGCAATGATTCGGCTCATTTTTCTCATCAACTTCATCATTATTTGAAATAAAGACGTGTTTTAGGTGGACACAATTTCTTACTTGGAGCTCTCTCAACTGGGGAAGCCCTTCTGTCACATAGTTCGGAAATACATACTGCAATCTCTTGACATCAGATATCTCCATAGTCACTAATTTTGGAAGGCATATTGGACCATCATCAGAGCATTGCTCGAACACTGCCTTCAAATTTTTGCACCGCCTAACCTCAAGGATTTCCAGTTGTTCTAGACTCTTAACAATTGACTTTGAGAACATATAACCCTTGAAATTATTACAATCTCTCAATTGAAAACTCTTAAGGTTTCTTAGGTTGATCATATGTCCATCTTTCCATAAGCTCTTTAACTTGGCCAAACCCACCAGCTCTAAATTTGTTAATTTTGAAAAAGTGTAGACTTGCACAAGATCACCACCAATGCCTTCTTCATCAATGAGGTACTCTAAATCTTCACAATCTTGAAGTTGCAGGCCTTGCAAGCTACTCAGACCTCCTGTATCCAAACTTGGAACAATGTTTTGGCAATCATTTACGTCGCTAAGATGGAGATATTCCACATCCTTGAAGAGCTCCACAAAAGGACTTACTGGCAATGCCTTGATCTTCAAGGCTTTAGATAAGCAAATTGGCTTGAAATGAACAAATCGATCCACTTCTTCTTCTTTTTTTTCTTCATCATCATCATCATCATCATCATCATCTTCTTCTTCTTCTTCTTCATCATCATCATCATCTTCATCATCATCATCATCATCATCTTCTTCTTCTTCTTTTTCATCATCATCATTTTCTTCTTCTTCTTTTTCATCATCATCATCATCTTCTTCTTCTTTTTCATCATCATCTTCTTTTTCTTTTTCATCATCATCATCATCATCATCTTCATCATCATCATCATCTTCTTCCTTTTCATCATGATCATCATCTTGTTTTTCTTCTTTTTCTTTTTCTTTATTTTTAGATGAGTTCAGTTCTATCCAGTAACTTGCAAATTTGGGAACCATAAATTCTTGTTGTGAGAAAAATGTAGAGTTAACTTTTGGTGGTAGAACAGTCAAGTTCAAGCCTGAATTATGGTCTTGCAAGCACTGTAAAAAGCCTGATCTACTCCACACTTCCAAACTAACATCAGTAATGTATAGCTCCTCGAGTTTAGACAATTTCAAAACCCACTCTTGAGGCTGCTCATGAAGCTTAACACAGTAAGAAAAATCCAACATTTTTAGATTGTGTAGTTCCCCTAATCCCTCTGGCAGCATATCCTCAAATGTGCATCCAAGAAAGCCAAGAATCTCAAGTTTATTTAATTCAATCAAGGATGAAAGACCTTTTAGTTTATACCCTTTTACCTGTAGAGTCTGAAGATCTTTCAGGTTTTTAATCTCTTCTAGTGATAATGTTGGTGGGTTTTCAGCCCAATCTCTTGATGGAAAACAACCAGCTTGTAGGCATAAAACATTGAGCTTTGCCATGTAAGGACCACTACAAAATCTTCTATCTTCATAAAAGTTGGTTCTATCATTATCCTCAATGATTGTTAGTGTGTGGAGGTTGGAAAATTCCAAGTCCAAGTACTTATAACCTTGGAATAGGCTCGTTTGTAAAAAGATTGTTGTGCTAGAAGCATAAATATTGGTATTTCTACCTTCTAATATGTTGATGAAATCATCCTGTAATTGTGCCCAAGTCAACACTGGTGAGTTTTCTATCCAAAGAGCAAGCATGTGAAATGGATAGCACATTCTGACACAATCCTCTTCTTCTTCAACCATTAAATTTGATCGAAAGGATGATACTATAGAATGAGCTTTCTTCCTATGGTTTTTAATGGATTCGTAATCTCCAAAAAGCCCTTGCCCAATTCCATACCGTGTTAACTCCTCAATTGTAGGAGCATACTTTATTGGGAAATGGGAACATAATATAAAAAAAGATTGGGCCTTCTTGTCATTCAGATAATTGTAATTGAGTTCAAGGGATCTAGCGGTTTCTTTCTCATAATCATAGTTACGACTATTGTAAGTAATCATGAATGGAAGGGTCCCCAATTCAATTTGTTCTCCCGCATGCAATATCGACGGACATATGAATTTTTCATTTGTTTGTCCAAGCTGAATAATTTTCTGACAACCAAAGCCTTCACAGACATCTCGAAGACGGGTCGTGAGAAGAATTTTACAGCCCTCATGATCTTCACCGAAAGGAATCCCAATTGCTTTTAGATCAATAAATTCCCATACGTCATCAAGGATTATCAATATCTTCTTCACCTTCTTCACTATTCCACAAATTAATTCACTTGCTCTGTTACTATCTTGTCCTCCCTCCCCATAATTCCATTTTGAACCCAACGCTTCTTTAATTTCAGATTGTATCAATCTCGGGTATGGCTTTAATCCTTCAGATGACCTACCAGAAACCTTAACGATTTCATCGAACATACTTGATTCTTTAGCTTTCTTGCCCATTAGTATGGCCAAAGTTGTCTTGCCCACAAGCCCCATTCCTACGAGTCCAATCAACTTCACATCGCTGTCCTGAAACGCCTCCATAATCTCGAAAGCAACTAGCTTCGCATGCGTTGACAGAATGTAAAAATTCTTCGGCAAAGACAATGATGATGATGATGATGATTCCTGATCATTGTTCCGCTGGACCATGTGACCAACGGCCCCATCTACAAGTTTAGCTTCCAATTTGTTAGCATCCTCTAACTTTCTTCGTATATCCAAAACCATGTTAGCAACCTTATCGCTTAACCCACGTGGTTGCTTCCAAATGAGGAACTGTTTGGCATCATTCATTTCAGTTTTTAGAATTTCCGCTTGGAGAAAGATAGTTTTTGCCTCAGTTAGCCATGTAAGATTTGTCTGGTGCATGTCCTCACTTCTCTTTTTAGTAATCAAGTCAATTTTCTCCCAGAGTTGTGCCTGTTCGGATGTTAGCTTTTCCAAGTCCCCAGAGCTTTTCCATGGAGAGAACATATGATAGATATTATACTTCTTTTTTGAAGTCCCACGTGTTGCTGGATCCATCTCACCGTTCCGAAAGTTCAGGACATAAATCAGAAAAAACCAAGGACTAGTACAGGTTTTTGCTGATTCAGACGCTTGGAGCCATTAGTTTAATAGACTTCAGGCTGCATTTGCCACGTACAACTTGGAAAAATAGTCACAAAACCATTTCAGTTTTTCTTCTTTTTTATTTAGAATTAATTTAATTTAAAATTTAACACTTTATTTATCTAATAATCATTAATTTCTATAAAAAAAATTATGTAGCTTAAAAATTAATACTTTATTTATCTAATAATTATTTATGTTTATAAGATAATTAATTTTTATGACCTTTTTCTTATGAAGCTCAAAAAAAATTTTAAAAAATATATACTGTTTGTAAAAAAATGATTTAAAAGCATTTTTTTTGGACTTTTAATATGTAAAGTTTCAATAAAAGTTGTGGAAGTAAGCATTGTGCATAAAATTAGTTTTTAACAACCTCCCTCACAATAAAAAAAACCAAAAACAAAATAAACTCGCTGGAATATACTCTTACCAATCCCATTAACTATTACAAAAATGCGGAAAATTTTTTCCAAATTTGATTGTCTGAATACTGATCAGAAGTAAAAAAGTCAACCCAGTTTTTTTTTTTTAATCTAACGAGTGAATTTAGATTTTGTGGGTTCATGTTTTCATTGTCTATATTAAATGATTTCATCACTCTTCTATACCCTCTATATGTAATGTTTGAGTACTAAGTCAGTCAATGTTAGAGCTTAAATTTTGCGAAACAAAATTGACCAAGAAGTGGCCTTTACTGTAAAGAGCCCGTCCAATTACGAATTGAAGCACACGGGTTCCGAAGTTTGTCTTCAACCTTAAAATCGATCTCTTAAACAAAATTTAAAAATACAAATAATTTGAAAAGTTAAAATTTAAAAATATTGTATTTGGTTAGATTTTACAATAACTCTCCAACATTCTCACAATTCGAAAACGTCATATAATTTATAATTGAGTAGCTCTTATGTAAAGTCTGATTTATGTCATAAGTCATCTTCTCATAATATAGAAACTAAAACCTTGTCCGAGATTCTTATAAATTAGTCATGCCTGCCACTGGTCTAGAAAAGTCTAGTCCTGGATGTTTTTTATTCTTGTTTTTGCTATTTTTGTGTTGGGCAGCAAAACAAATTTTGAAAACCAAACTGGAACATAACGAAACTCAACGAAAAACACAAAAACATCATTGAAAAAAAAAAAAAGCGAAATCCAGAGAAAATTATTCAGATCCAGGGCAAGCAAAAAAAAAAAAAAAAAAGGAAAAACAGTGGAAAACAAAAGCCTTTATTATTTTCTCTTTTTTCTTGTTCTTGCTTACTAATTTTTTGTTGCCTTCTCATTTTTCTCACTTTTCTTCCTTTAACTTTTTTCTCTTGTCAATTCTTTTTTTTTTCTTCAATTTTCCTATTATTTTTCTATATAGCCTAAGGATGAGTATTAATTCACTAATGATACGTTGTGTTTGAGTTAAATAATATTTCCCTGTGCTTGGTTGTGCTGTTTTGTTCATTTTGATATAGGAGCATTGGCTATAAGCTAACACAATATTGCTGTTAAATTGATTCAGATTTTATTGGTTACAACTATCTCTTACTGAGTTTCATTCCCCCTTTGTGGTTACCATTTTGTAGATAAAAAAGGGTTGTTGTTGTTGTCGTTGTCTTACTAGGCTAAAGCTGAAGAAGTTCATCTCTGTCTCGGCTGTTGAATTGAAGACTAAGTCCTGGGCTTTGGACTTCCATGTCCTAGATCCTTCCTTATGCTATGTATCTAATTTGTATTTAGGTTGTAAAGCTGTTACTTTGTACTCCAATATTTAAACACTACTTTGGGTAATGAAAGTGTTTTCTGTGTGAATTTCCAGAAATTCATCTTGTGTTTCTTGTTCAATTAAGTTTTCTATGATGTCATGTTCTTAAGTTGCCAAACTGTATTTTTTTTAATATTTAACTCAAAGTTTTAATGAAGTTTAAGGAAACTCATAGGCTATAGGCAATTTTGGACATGACAGAATTGGAGGTCGTCGACTGTCCACATAGGTGCTTAGGCACCATCTAACAGACGTTTAAGAAATATTAGGGAACATTCTTCTTCATCTGTTTCTAGTTTGGAAAGTGGGGGATAGGGATGCAAAATTTGAGGAGACAGTCCAAGAAAGAAGAAATTCCATATAAATCTCCCCAACCTTCATCCCACTAATTAGAAACCTAATTTCCCCTGCAAGATTGGAGAGAGATGGCTGGAGGAGTGTGTGTTTCTTTAAAAGTTGAAAACGGAGGCAATTACCGCATGATGGTGTGACTGGTGACTGACCAAACAAAAGAAGACGGCGGCTCACTTGTTTGTGTTGAGATGGTCGAAGATAGAGGAGCATCTTCTTCATATCGCAAGGGTAAAAAACGGTGGCTGAAGGCTGCAACATACGGAAGGTCGTGGGCCTACTCGAATGAGTTCAATACTGTTGTGGAATTTCAGGTTTGGTTTATAAGTGTGAGGAGTTGATGCATGGTTTTGGGTTGTTGTTGCATGAATATGGGGCGGAGGTTGCTGGCTTTGAGTGGAAAAAAGCTTAATTAACTGAGTTTTGTATTGTCTGAGTAACAAAAAGTAGGAAATGGTGAATTCAAGTGTCTGGTTCTATGAATCAGAAATTAATGTTTTAATTGTTTATGTGGTATACATTGTTTTGTAAATAAGAACACACACACATGTATATATACACACTTGTTGATTTTATTTATATGATTCTGGTTTACAAAGAACAGAAATATTTATGTATGCATCTTGATTTTATTTGTATTATTCAAGTTCATATACAAAACATAGATATACATATGTATGCTTCTAGGTTTTATTTGTATGATTTTAGGTTTGAAAAAGAACATAAATATATATGTATGCTTCTGTGTTTTATTTGTATGATTCTGGGTTTATAATGAACATAAATATTTATGTATACTTCTGGATTGTATTTGTATGTATCTGGTTTGTAAAAACATAGAGATATATGTATGGTTCTCGGTTTTATTTATATGATTTTGGGTTTGTACAAAATTCACTTGTTGTTATATATATATGCTAATTTTATGGAACCGGAAATAAATTGTATGAAATTGAGATTTATTTGTATGAAGCTATGAACTATTTGTGTAAAACTTAGTAAATTTTTTGGAATGTTGTGTGCAGATACAACAATGAAACATGAAAATACATCCAACACTTCTATTGGTGGAAAAACAGAGAAAAATTGTATGAAATTAAGTTCATAATGTAAAAGTATGTATTTCATATTATACCAAATTATAATGCTGATGTATGAAGTTTAGTTCCTTTTATATGAAACTGAATTCGTATTGTATGAAACTGAATTTCTATTTAAGAAATTGTGTTTTTATTGTATCAAATAAAAATATTGATGTACGAAACTAAAAATCTATTGAACAAAAACATTTTCCTATTAAAAAAATTGCGTTTATATTATATAACATGAGTTTCTATTACATGAAATTAAATTTTCTTTAGAAAATCTAACAAAAAATATCCAAAATATGAGACTAATTTCTTAATGTATTAAACTGGTAACAAATTGTATAAAACTGATATTCAAATGTATGTAACTCTCTAAACACATTTGATTATGTGAAAACATGAATGAATAAAATCATTTTAAACAATTACCATATTTATTATATTAACTGAATTTATTTATAAAAATTATTTCTTCAAATAGATTCAAATTCAAAAAAAATTTATAATTAAGAATTTGAATAAAGTAAATATATCTCCTAAAAAAATTGAAAAATGATTGGCATAATTAAAAAATTTAAAAGGAGTAAATATTTCCCATAATTATTCAGTTAAATTTTTAATCCTAACATATAAGATCTTTCATTTCCATTTAAAAGAAACGGAACCTCGCCCTCCTTAACAGCATTAACTAGGTGTATGAGCATCTAGGTGGATCTCAGATTTTTTGACAGAATTGATGCAAATAAATATAAGAAACAAAACTGAAAAAAAAACATGTTCATTTATTATTGGTGATTGTTCATGTATTAATATTAGATTACACACTCAATCTCGGACTTAGGCGTAGATAAAATATACTCTTTTCTCTATGTTATCCTTTTGACCTAAAATTAATTTTAGGCCCGGGACTTTAAACAAAAAAATAATTTAAAATAAATAAATGTTCGAGCATCATCGGTTCTGGAACAAGACCATGGAAAGCCTTCATCAAATATATCGGCGAAAAACTAAGAAATTGAAGATATAGATGAAAGGCGTACCGTAGTCTCTTTCGTCTCTTTCTTCTTCTTCTTCTTCTAAATAGGTGATATATGGGAGATATATAATTAAGTTTGTTTATTTGTTTTGTTGGAGGGAATGCTTTGCAGCCTGGCAAGGGCGGCTCTATATATATATAGAAGGGTAGCAGGGGGAATTGCCCCCACCGACTTACCTAAAAGGGGAGTTTGTTAAGTAGTTCATTAACATTAGGTAAAAATTATTTTAATTCAATTGAATTTAAAGTATTGACCTCACTCACTTAAAAAAAAAAAAACTGAAGCCAATGGAATAAAATTGTAGATAATATATAGTCGTTACGCCCAGCATGTAAAAATAAATTAAAAAAAAGTTCACCAGAGCATTATTGGGGAAACAATTTGAAACGTATTCCTAGATAAGTGGAGTAAAATATGATATTTCCTCCGTTTTGTATTAATTAATCTTTTTATATTTTTTTAACTAAAGTTTGACTTAAATATATTTATATTAATATGTATTAAAAATAAATTCTTAAAAATAATATTTATAAACTATAATATTTAAAGTTTCATTTTCATATAAAATATTTATATTTTTATAATAAATTTTAAAAAAATAAAATTATTAATTAATTAATGTAAATAGTAAAATGAATATTTTTTATGAAACGGAGAGAATATTTTTTTAATCACGGTCTAATATATCTTTACCCATTGTCAAAAATTTATTGCTTTACCCCAGAATTCCTAGACTGGAAATAAAATTGAAGAGTGCTAGGGAAGCTCTTCTTGCAGTTGCTCCAACATTCTTGTTTTATTCCTTAGACATGTGATACTTTTATCCAAGGCAAAAAAAAAAAAAAAAAAAAGAAAGAAAGAAAAACCAGGTAAACCGGTTAAATAAACGTTTTTTTCGTCTCTCACCCGGTCAAACTCCTCTGCCTGTAGTCTATCACCATCATCTTCCACTATTTACAATATATGCCCCTTACCGACCGTAACAAAGTATAGCCAAGTAAAGCTTATCCATTCTTTTCATTGCTCAACCTCCATCGCGCTTCAGCTGCCCCAAGCTTGTGTTTCTCTCATATAGGTCAGCTCACACCGGAACTAGCCACACCCCCCTTCGACCACTGCCGTCACCATCCTTGGTTGTTGCTTTGAAGCTCTGCTTCATATTATGCCAACATCCATGTTTCAGCCAGCGCTCCTGTAATTTTGGGTCAAATTACGTAGCAATGGGTTCTAAGCTCGATATGAAGCATATAAAAGTACACTTTGTTTCGCAACAACGACTAAGTTCAATTTTCTACCGGACACCAGTCTTTTTTTACAATAATTTTTGAGAGGGCCCACAAATTTTTCTAGGAAGATCATCTCCTTAGTGGTTTCCACTTTTAGAATACTAATTTTTTATAACCAAAAAATATCCTTTGAAACTGGCACAAGGGATCAACTCCGGCCCCAAAATTAAACAATAACGCCAATGATATAAGAGCAAGAAAGAATCAATTTAATTGAAAAAAAAATCTGAAATAAATATATGTTTTGCTTACCTTATGACACCCAGTGGATTTCTGGTCATAGAATAAACAATTATGGTGCTTAAAAAAAAAAAAGAATAAACAATTATGGAGACAACCTCAAGAAAAAAAGAAAGTGAAGAAAACTTCAAGAAAAAAGAAAGTGACGGTCGACCAGTAGTGGTCCGTCTTCAGTAATAAATAATTATTAATTTATTATTTATTAATAATATATTAGATACTCCTTAGATTCCCGGTTGAAATTATATAAATTAAGGTTTGGTTTGGAACACCTTTTATATTAATGTTAAAATTTTAGATAAATTATTAATTGTGAAGATGAAATTACTGAAGTAAAAAAATAAAAACTATCTTTTTATAATTTTTTTAAAACTTTAATATTAACCATTAATACTAATACAAAACAGAACCTAAAACTAATATCACATATAAAAAGAATAAAAGGAAATTATTGGAGTAACTGCATGAGTAGCTGCCCTCAGCAATTCTCAATAAAATTAGGTGCGGCCTAATATTCTGAAGTAAAAATGCATTCTTTCAATGTAATTTTTAAAAAATGTTAAAACATACTAAAAGTAGTGAACAATAAATCTTATTGAACCATATATGTGGTACCAAGACAGGTTGGATATTTTTAAAAAATATTAAAACATACTAAAAGGAAAGGTGGTACCAATACAGGTCGGATATTTTAGAACGGGCCATGAGGGTGAGAGCAATAACAAGTGGAGCCGCTTAGAAGACTTTGCAAAATAGGGATAGAAGAAGAAGATGCCAGATTTAGACGAATCCAGCCAAAACGACGTTGGTCGGACTTTTCTTTTGTGGTGCGTCGGTGGGTCCAGATGCGATGTGATGTGCACTGGCTTTCTTGATGATTGAAGAAAATATTTATTGTCAATCACTGATACTAAAGGATGTGGAACAAGACCCGTGGAAAGCTTTCATGCAAATCGGCAAAAAAGTATGAAATTAAGTTTGTTTATTTGTTTATTGACCTCACTCACTTTAAAAAAAAAACACACAGAAGCCAATGGAATATAAAATTGTAGATAATATATAGTCGTTACGCCTAGCATGTAAAAATAAATTTAAAAAATTACCATAACATTATGCAGTGCTAAAAAAAAAAATAAATAGGAAACACTATGAAACGTGTTCCTGGATAAGTGGAGTAAAATATGATATTTTACTGTCTAATATATGATTACCCATTGAGTAAAATTTCTTGCTCTACCACTGAATTCCTTCATTGCAAATAAAATTTGGCTCACTCCACACTTAGAACAAAATTACAATTTTGCCGTCACTGATCCTTACTTCGCTCACCAGACTTCACTCATTTGTCCACCTCCCCAGCACCTAGCCAACCCTCCCCGTTGTATCCTCCTCCGACGACCAGCTATCGAGAAGCATCACGCTCGTGCTAACTGAAATCACAGGGCTTGGCTTCAACTGAGGAGCACTAATCTGATATAATGGTGAAGCAGCAGAAAGAGGATGGAAGTACGTTGAAGTCATCTGATCCATACCTGAACATATCAGAATCGGCGAAGAATAGGTAACTTTTCGGATCGTGCCTCGGAGGTCGGCGAACAACAGACACTGCTCATACAATCATTGACAAACGACGGAGGGAGGCGGACTATGATGGCCAGATCCAGACCGGGCTGAGGTTGGCGACAGGAGGCGGACGTCAAGAGAGTGTAGTGACGGGAAGCAGCTAAAGGCGAACGGCGGAAGGAGGAGGAGGGCGCTGCTTTCTGAGAGAGAGAGTGAGGCTCTGAAAAGAGACGAGAAACGGACAAAGCAGGCAGGATACTGTTGGAGTGGCAATTTGGTGAAATGCACGAAGTATGGGGGTGAGAACAATAACAGGTGGAGCCGCTTAGAAGATTTTGCAAAATAGGGAAAGAAGAAGAAGACGCTAGATTTAGACGAATCCCGCCAAAACGAAGTCGGCTCGGACTTTTCTTTGGGTGGGCGTGGGAGGGTCCAGATGCCATGTGATGTACTCTGGCTTTCATTACGATTGAAGACAATATTTATTGTCAAGACTAACTTTACTCTCCCTCTCCTTTCTGGAGTAAATCAATCGCTGATATTAAATAAAATATAAATTATTTTTACGAAAAAATAATGAGATTACAAAAAGTACAAATTTTGACTTGGATAACAAAGTAGTCGCCTCGTTTCATTAGTAAAATTAAGAAATATAAAAAAGTTTGTGTTATTTTAACGGTTGTTCTTTTACGTTTTGCATGTTAACCTAAAAAATATGAAAAATGAATATTGAAATAAGAACTTAAAAAGTAAAATGATAAATTAATTTATTAAATAATAAAATATTATAAATGTTTGAATAATCCGAAATAGTGCATAGTGAGGAATTTGCGAGACATCCGTATCTGTAATTTGTGGCATTTTCAGATTTTCACTTAAATACATAGACAAAAAGTTAAAAAGTTGAGATAATTACAAATTTGCACCAAAACTTTCATTATGTGTGGTTACCAATTTTCGTTGAAAAAGAAGATGGGACTTGAAAAGCTAACAAGGATAAGATAAAAAAATGAAGGTATGGACGAAAGTAGCTAGCCCACGCCGTTCACTAAGGGACGGCCTCCCCAAAACTGAATGATTTTCTCAGAAGCCCTTGGCCGCTTCCTCCTCCCAAATCTCGGTAGAATCTGAGATACAGTCATTTTTATTCATTTTTTATTTTTCAAAATTTTTTTTGATACATGCTTAGAAAAGCTCATGATTGATTTTAATTAATCGTTAAACCATTTAAATTTGGTCATTCAAAATTCTTAACATTGTTTTTTCTCTTCATTCCTTAACCTACAATGGATTGTGGGGCTCATATAATACTTACATCCGAATCTAGCTAGCCGCTAAAAATTTGGATGCTAACTTTTACCGGTTGTAATCCATCGATAAAAAGCCACCCATTAGTAAAAATCTATTCGTTAAAATTTAGAGATAATTCATTTTAATTCAAGTCAATTGATTTATTTTTACTTTTGCTTCTTTTACATTTGAAATCAATTTCATTTAAAAGTCAATATGATGTAGATGTAACAATCTATTTAAAAGTAAATTTTTGTGATCTTATTATATTTTTATTATATTTTCTTTTTTAATGCCTTTAACTAAAAAAATTTATAAAAATTTAATAAAATTATAAATATTATATTTTTAATTAATTATTATAGCTATATAGTATTGGCTTTTAATTAAAATTAATTTCAAGTAAAAAAATAAAAAATAAAAAAAATTATTTTATAACCGATTAACTAAAATTAAAACAAACTGGTGTTAGGCGCTTAATTTTAGAGACTGATTACGAATAAATTTCATCTGTAATGTATTAGTAAAATGCAGTTCGTTAATAACCTGTCCAAAAATGATAAAAGAATTACATTTGTTACTAATTCCATTAGTTATGCTCCTTTTTTCAGCTACTGGTAGTAGCATACCTTTGATTTGATTTGCAAGGACAATTTTTGTGAATATGCATTTTTGCATGATATTATTTATTTCTCTTTGTATAAATGTTCCAAATGATAAGCACCCTCATTATAAGAGATTTCAAATTCAAAAAAATGTGCTTACAGTCCACAAAATTCAGAAAGTTTACAATTTCGGAACCCAGTACCCTAACTAGCTAGTGAAATTAGGAAATTCGATTGTCTTGGATGGGTAGAAAAAAAAAAGGAAACAATTTTTGATGTGCTGGTTGGAAGATAGTATCATTACATATTGGTTTACTCATGTTTTATCGTCTGAAGTTACATAATACTTAACATGAAACCTAAGGCTTCAAAAGTTATAATCAATCTTTAATTCTATTGAGCCGATCAAGCTCTTGAGTCAATAACGAGATTAAGACTAGCCGAACATTGGCTCACATTTTTAGGACACATCGAACTTTAGCTCAAGTTCAATCCAAGTCTAAGATTAAGGAGCTAGGCTCAAGTCTAAGAGGGGTCGAGGTCAACAACTTGATTGCAGCTTATATTATAAAATGGAATACCTACTTTAAAGGGGAATTATACTTTTAGTTCTAAAACTTTCTACATTTTCTTTTTTTAAGTCATAAAAATTCTTTCATTGTCTATATCAATCCTAAAGCTTTGTTGAAGTTTTAATAGTTAGTAATAGAAGTACTGCCTCATAAGCGGAGACATATAGATAGAGTTTATACCTAGGAGTACTAATAAGTAATAAATTTACTAAAATTAGTTATCCAATAAAAGAAAAAATTTAAAGAGAAGAAAAACTGACAATATAGATTGTTTGTTAACTATTAAAAATTTACATCATTTAAATTTACTATAAGATAATTACAAGCAATTTCAATTAAAATTTTAATAAAGTTGCGTTAGACAATTACATGATTTATCTTTTTCTCTCGATCAACCACATAAGTGAATGTCAATGTAAAAAATTTACTAAGATTTATCTTTTTTTGTCAGGCAATCACATGATGAAAATTTTCAGGACTAACTATTCATATAGTCAGAAATTTTTTCATTTGAAAAGGTAAAAGATTTTAGGACTTGAATGAAACATAGCCAAAGTTTTAGAACTAAAAGTTGCCCTAGTTTAAAAAATATACATATTTTTTAAATTAAATATCTAAAAGGTTTGAACTTAGAATAAGTGGAATAAGAGTAGACATAGAAATCCGAACCCAATTCCTGGTGCTTGAGACGGCGGCTCGCCATGGACGCTCCACTGCTGAAGGCGGCTCGAACGGGAAACCTGCAGTTAGTTAAACTCATGGAGGAAGTGAAGGGCACCGAGATTTTCCACCAGACTACCCACAATCAAAACACAGCCTTACACATGGCTGCCAGGTTCGGCCATCTGGACCTCGTCAAGTACATCATCGGGCGCGACTACTCCCGCGTCCTCTGCGGCAACATCAACGGCGAAACCCCCGTCCACATCGCGGCCAGGGCGGGACACGTTGAGGTCGTTCGTGTTCTCATGAACCATGTGAACCAGTTCTCCAAGGTTTATGTTGCGAGGGTCAAAGACAAGAACGGCAACACTCCTTTGCACGGTGCGGTACGGCACGACAGGCTTCGGGTGGTGGAGATGCTGACGTCTAAAGACAGAGACTCGCTGCTTTTAGTTAACGATGCCTGTGAATCTCCGCTGTCGATTGCCATTGACCAGAGGTTGTCGGCTATGTCCCAGTACATCTTGAAACGTAATCCGGCCACCATTAATTACATTGGACCCAACGGACAAACTCCTCTGCATTTCGCCGTCCTTGGTCAAGATTCAGGTCAAATGTCCCACTATTTTGCACAGATTTTTATGTCGCTTTATATTTTGTGCCAAATGGGTGTAGTGATCATGTGCTTGTTATTTTAGATGTGACGCATTCGATATTGGAAGCCAAAGCAGATCTCCTTAGGTCACTAGATGAGAACGAGAGGAACCCTCTCCACTATGCTGCCGCCTACGGCTTCCTGGACATGGTGGAGCAGCTTCTAGAGGTGGACTACTCCACCGCGTACCAGCGCGACCACAACGGCCACGCACCCGTTCACCTTGCTGCAAAACAAGACCACTTGACCGTTCTGAAGGCCCTGCTCCACCGTTGCCCTGATACCGTTGAGCTTACCGACAACAAGCAACGGAACATTCTTCACATCGCAGCCGAAAATGGAAACAAGAGTATTGTTTCCCACATTTTGACGCTGCCTGAGATCGGCGATTTGGTGAATTCCCCTGACTCCGACGGCAACACTCCTCTGCATCTGGCAGCGAAGAATTTCTACAGCGAAGTCGCGTACACTCTGTCCATAGAAAGATCAGTCGAGATCCGAGCGACTAACAAGCTGAATCAAACCGCTCTGGCCATTGCTAAGGCATCTGACAATGAAGGATTTGAATTGCGGCAGCACTTGACCGTGAAAGCTTTGAAAAGGGCTAAGGAATACCCACCCGTAAATCCAGAGGAAGTTCTGCAGAAAGGGAGAGGAGTTGAGAAAACAGACGTCGAGAGTGGTAGAAAAAAAAGAGAAATGGCTCAGAGGCTCTCCGTCGTAGCGACACTCATCGCCACCTTCACATTCGCGGCGGCCTTCACTGTTCCAGGCGGAATTGTAGCTAGCCAGGACAACAACAACGCTATAGCAACGGCAGTTCCGCTGCCTTCCGGCAGCAGACAAGCGGCGGAGGGCACGGCCGTTCTGTTACATAATTCGGCTTTCAAGGCTTTTGTCCTCAGCGACGCCACCGCCATGATGACGTCGATCTGCGCCACCGTGCTGATCCTGATGGACAACTTGCCTTACGCGATGCTTCTGACTTGGGTAGCGCTCATAGCCATGACTGTCGCGTTTGTGACAGGTCTGTTCGCGGTTATTTCCGACGTCCTGTGGCTGGGGATTGCGGTCTGCATAATCGCCTGCTTGCTTCCTACACTTTTCTACTTCTTGGCTCCAATCCGTCTCCTGTTAGACCACAAAGCTGAGAAGTCCACTAATCGCCTCGACAGTTCCATTGAGAACAACCCGTTTGATTTCGTTTATCGACTAACGAAGTTGGAATTAGCTGCACAGTTCCACACTCTTCAGGGCCGCTACCGAATTCGTAAGCAGGCGTAAAGCTGACACTATTTCAAGAGACGAAACTTTAATGCGGGTGTAAAATTTGAGTCTCGTTTCTCTGAGATGGAGCTCGCTTATCTAGTCTTAATAAATTTTCTTGCTTGCCAATCCAAGAAAAAAGTTCAACCTGTTTCTACTGAGCATTGAACAGCACGAACTGAGCTCCATTTATGGATTTCATGTAAGAAATTTTACAATTGTGCAGCGAAAAATTGGTTCAACTTACCTTTTGTTATAGTGATCAAGTGAGCCGCAGAAAATATAGAAAGAGTTCGAAGAGTTTTCTGATTTATATTTATTTGCTTTCTTATCTATCTCTGATCTATGCCTTGTATCCTAAACTATTCTAAACTATTTCCTAACTATCCCAACTGTCCTAAGCACCAACTAAACGATTCCCAAAAAATCAACATATTCCTATTTTGTTCTGTGCTTATCGAGAGCATCGGTCACTTGTTCCTTCACTGTTATATTACATTGAATATTTGGTACAGACTAATAGAGTGCTGGGAGTTGTCTTGGGTTGATGTACTTTTTTCAAACAGGCTAGCCATTTTATTAGAATAGATTCTTTTCTTCTTCTTGTCTCTTTTTGCTTCTTCCTTCTCTTGTGCCTCCCGTTGGGCAAGTATAACAATAGGGGCTCTGTCCAAATACTCAAGCTTATTAGTCTAGCACAAATTAAGGGTGCTTTGCATACTCATAATTCAAGTATCGTTTTACGTGAAGATCGACTATTGACTTAGAAGAAGACCCCTGATTATTAATCTCTTGAATCATTATAGTAGATATCCTATTCTTTACTTTAATTTCTAGCCATAAAACATCAATCAAGCAGATATTTCAATTTAATGAGAGATTTCTAGCAATTATTAACATACTCACTCAATCAAGTATTCATAAAAGTGAAATTTTTTCCTTATGTTAAAAATATAGAGACATCTAAGCAACACAAAGTTCCAATCTAACCAATGACACTCAAACTTGAGGACTATCCAGAACATCAATAACTTAACAAAGTTGTTTTATCTTGTCATCAGTTCCAAATTTCTTAGAAATTGGCATGGGCACTCCAACAAATAGACTCACTAAAATTAAAAATAATGAATAAAATAAAATAAACTCAAAAAAAACAAAAGACAAGCATTTGAAAGAAACTACTCTTTGTAACCCTAATACTTCCCCCCAAACTCAAATCCAACATTATTCACAATCTAGCAAATAGTAAGAATAGGGGATCATACTTGGGAGGTGAAGAAACTAACTTTAGAGGTGCTAAACAGTTTAATGCACACTTCCACAGTGCACACTCTTCAGGGCCGCTAAAGCGAACTCGTAAGTAGGCGTAAACTTTAATGCGGGTGTAAAATTTGAGTCTCGTTTCTCCGAGATGGAGCTCGCTTATCTAGTCTTAATAAATTTTCTTGCTTGCCAATCCAAGAAAAAAGCTCAACCTGTTTTTATTGAGCACTGAACAGCACGAACTGAGCTCCATTTATGGATTTCATGTAAGAAATTTTACAATTGTGCAGCGGAAAATTGGTTGAACTTACCTTTTGTCATAGTTGATCAAGTGAACCCTAAAATTTTGAGCTGCCGAAAATAAAGAAAGAGTTTGAAGAGTTTTTTGATTTATATTTATTTGCTTTCTTATCTGTCTTTGATCTATGCCTTGTATCCTAAACTATTCTAAACTATTTCCTAACTATCCCAACTATCCTAACCACCAACTAAACAATTCCCAAAAAAAATCAACATATGCCCATTTTGTTCTGTGCTTATCGAGAGCATCGGTCACTTGTTCCTTCACTGTTCTATTACATTGAATATTTTGTGCAGACTAATAGAGTGTTGGGAGTTGTCTTGGGTTGATGTTCTTTTTTCAAACAGGCTAGCCATTTTATTAGAATAGATTCTTTTCTTCTTCGTCTTTTTTTGCTTCTTCCTTCTCTTGTGCCTTCCATTGGGCAAGTATAACAATAGGGGCTCTGTCCAAATACTCAAGCTTATTAGTCTAGCATAAATTAAGGGTGCTTTGTACACTCATAATTCAAGTATCGTTTTACGTGAAAATCGACTCTTATCTTAGGAGAAGACCCCCGATTACTAATCCCTTGAATCATTAAAGTAGATATCCTATTCTTACTTTAATTTCTAGTCATAAAACATCAATCAAGCAGATATTTCAAGTTAATGAGAGATTTCCAGCAATTATTAACATACTCAATCAAGTATCCATAAAAGTGAAATTTTTTTCTTGTGTTAAAAATATAGAGATATCTAAGCAATACAAAGTTCCAATCTAATCAATGACACTCAAACTTGAGGAATATCCAAAATGTCAATAACTTAACTAAGTTGTTTTATTATTTCTTGTCATCAGTTCCAAATTTCTTAGAAATTGGCATAGGCACTCCAACAAATAGACTCACTAAAATTAAAAACAATGAATAAAATAAAATAAACTCAAAACAACGAAAGACAAGCATTTGAAAGAAACTACTCTATGTAACCCTAATAGTTCCCCCCAAACTCAAATCCAACATTATTCACAATCTAGCAAATAGTAAGAATAGGGGATCATACCTAGGAGGTGAGGAAACTAACTTCAGATGTGCTAAACAGTTTAACACACTTACCATATTAGAATTTTCCAAAAAATTTTCATTTTTTAGAGACAATATCCTTGATAAACTTAGCATAGTTAGGAATATATTCAATAGCATCAATGAAATAAATATTAATCTCAAGCTTCTTAAAAAATATCAAGCAATTTGGAAAATTACTCACATATTTTTTTCTTTTGAAACTTTTGAGGATATGAAATGGTGGATACAGGAACTAATTTTTGTTTGTCATCCTGTTGCTCGGGCACCCGCTTTTCAAATTCATCTTTTTGAACACCTTTAGTCACGTTCTTGGAACTCATCTTTTTCATTGGAGCAAAGAAACATTATTAGGTGGGACCTTAGGCTATACTCCCGCTAACTCTTTTCCACTCCTAAGCATTATGGCATTACAATGCTCTCTAAGATTCACCTCAGTATTGCTTAGGAAAAATTTTTGTGTCAAAGACCTAACTGCCTTAGTTAATTGTCCCTTTTGTACATCCAAATTTTCCATAGAAGTCCCAATGCTGGACATTTGTACCTTTAAAGCATCTATTTCACTCACATTCTTGGAAAATCTATTTCTAGTCTTAGTAATAAAAGCACCAATCATCTCGTTCAAGGAAGACTTCTTTTCTACTTGAGGTTGACCATAACCAAGTGGTTGAGGCATATTCATGTTTTCTCTTTAATTAAAATTGTCTTGATTTCTGAAACCTTGATTATATTGCCCTTGCATCGGGTTAGGTATGTGCCCATAACCTCTCTAGTTCACAAATTTAGCTTGCTCCAACTCCTCATTGGATTGATAAAAATGAGAGCTCTCAGCTCCACCCTACTTCTTTGCTCATAAACTTTGCAAATTAATTAGTTAATGTAGAAACTTGAGCGAAAAAGATGAGTAAATTGATCTACCTCATGGGCACCTCCTTTCCTTCCACTAGCTCATTCCAAAGGCCATTGGTAGCTATTGGATGTTATGTCATCCAAAGGACTGTATGCCTCATAGGAAGTTTTGGACATAAGCGTTCCACTAGTTGTAGCATCAATAATAGTCCTTATCTACCCATTCATCCCGTTGTAGAATATCTCAATTTGCACCCAATTATGGTATCCATGGTGAGGACACTTTTTTTAAAAGAACTTTGTATTTCTCCTAAGCTTCATACAATGACTCAAAATTATGTTGTCTAAAGGTGCCAATCTCAGCTCCAAACTTTGCAGCCTTGGCTAAAGGGAAGAATTTGATAAGGAAATTTGGAGCTACTTTCTGCCATGTGGCCATTCTACCGACTGGAGTTGTGTGAAGTCAATTCTTTGCTTTGTCTCTGAGAGAGAAATGGAATACTGTAAGTATGATATTATTTGAGGTAGCTCTTTCAAATTTGATTATGTCGTAAGTTTCTTGCATTGATGATTGATCTTTCAATTCCATGGTAACTGTCAGCTACAATGAGTTGAAGGTAATCCTATAGTGGTTTTTTATTTAGATTTTCATAATCAACTTCCACTAGTTTATTATTATTATTTTCTCCACCATTGTTGTTAGCTCCAACTGCCAATCTAGCTTTTTCAACTTGAGCTAATCTTTTTCTTGTAATCTATATAATTCAATTAACTAGGAAGCTTCCGCTTGGTTCTCCATCTTCTTTTGTTTTCTAATGGGTTTGACTGTTTTCTCCAACTTAGGATGAAATTGTTTATCACATCATCTAGAAGTTCTAGGCATCTACTGGCAGCAACAGAAATTACACAACCCCCAACATAATTAAGTTCAATTAAAATAGAAATAAAAAATAACTAAAAATAAACACCAACTAGTTATAGTAAAACTAATTCTAACACAGACCCCGGCAACAAGGACCAAATATTGGGTAAATATTTCCAGTTGTCCCTAAAATATGCCCAAGTTGCTTATTCATCTCCAAACTATCATGTGTTGCATAACTCGTCCTGAAAATATTTAAGTATTACTATTTCATCCTGCCATTAACTAAACCATTAAATATGGACGGAAAAATGATGTGGCCGCTGATGTGGTATGGAAAAAAGATGTGGCTACTGATTTGGCAGCAATTTTCCATCTATATTTAACGGTTTGGTTGACGGCAAGACGAAATAGCAACAATTAAATTATTTCAGGATAAGTGGTGCAATAAATGATAGTTTGGGGACGAATAAGCAACATGAGCATAGTTTAGGGATAACTGAAAATATTTACCCCCAAGTATTTGTTGCGAAAGTGCACAAGTTGTCGAGTTTTAGTATAGTAATAAATATTTGAGTATCATCTCCACAAGGAGTATGAACAAGTAAAACATAGCTAGAATGTGCATAAATTAATTAAAATAAAATTGGATTTGAATAAAATTGATGAACAAAATTAAATTGTAAATAAAATAGACAAAATAATAATTAACATCGACTAATTCTATACTAATAATTGAACTAAACTAAATTCAACCTAATTGATAACTCAAAAAACTAATAAAAATCACTAATACAAAGTACTCTCTTAGGGTAGATCATCTTGTCTAGTTGCAATACTATTTAATTTTCATATTCTTTCCACCATTGTATCTTGTAGGTGAATTTGTTAGTGTCTAATTTCATCTCTCGAGGATGAATTATCCTAAGTCCATCTAATTTTAGTGTAATTCTTTACTCTGCTTAAAACTAGAGGATTTTACGCTTAATCTTTTTTATTCAACCTCTTAGATGCTTGGGTCTCTCAATCTTCAAGTTAATCTTGCCAATTTTCTCCATATCTTCTAACACAAGTCTCTTCTTTCGAAGATGAACTCGTATCAAGAAATAAACCCTTGGCTACAAACTTTTCGTTAATCATAAAAAAATTAACAAGAAATAGATGGCAATCGAAGATAAAAATCAAACATGCATTAAAACATCAACAAAATTCTCATGTCCTCTAAGAGAGAAAAAGAGTTTAGCTACTAGAATTCATGGCAGAAACCTTCAAAATAATCATCCAATAATCTGAGAATAAAAAGAAATTAAAGAAACGAAGAAGAAAAAAGATTCTCCACTGAGAAAAATTGATCTTCAAGTGCAAGGTTGAATCTCTTCAATCTTGCTCTTGAGATCTTGTTTTCTCTTCCTATCTTGTTTTCTAAAAGCTGCTGTTATGCTTTTCAATCTCCATGTCACACAAAAAACCCTAGCCATTTTATATGTCGTGTTTCCTGATTGAAGTAGGAAATTGGGCGTACAATGCTAAGCCAATTTGGCATCGGCGATGATGATTTTGGCGTCAATTTGTTCCATCTTTGTGATTTTACATACTTCATCCCTTACTTATGCCAAACTTGCGTCATTGTTGACAAGTTCATGCATAGCAATGCCAAGTTGGCATCAATGCTTTCCTTCTCTATCTCTTTCATTCATTTTCCATAAATACACAAAATGAGCATAAATTACTATAAAAATCACCTAACAAAACAAAAAAAATTAATCACAACAATTCTAAAATCTATTTATTAAATGAACTCTATCATCGATAAAGGTGATTTTTATGATGACCTTCTGGTGATTGAAAGCGACTCTGTTTATGCTATGTCTTGCATCTTCAAAAAGGAAATTAGGCCTTGGAGATTGCTCAAAGTCTTGGAGGATTTTGACTTTTTTATGATGTCAGGTTTCCATTGCAAAATTATTAAAATTCTGAAGGAAAAGATAAGCGGAAGCTGATAGGCTAGCAAAAGCGGCTATTCATCGTTCTGTACCACTGATGTGCTGGATCTAATAACAGAATTTATGTATATTTGACTTGTTATTTTTTGTTTTATTTCCTTGTCCAAAATTTTATGGTGTTGCTGCCTTTAGCCTGAGTTTGTTTTCTTCAATATAAGCTCTAGGCAGTGTGTTTGTACTTCACTTTCTAATAATAATACTTTTTTATCTAAAAAAACAAGAAGTTGCTTATCCATTGTAAGACGCATTATTGAGTGCAAATAGGCAGTAAGTTGGAGTAGCATTGACATATGGCAGATAAAAATCTTGATATAGATCAATAGTTATTGATGACTGAAATCTTTTGGGATTTATCTAAGTCTTCTTCAAAGAGAAAACAAGAAGAAACAACTATAGGGAGTGCAAAGATAAAAAAATTCATAAGCTACAATAATCAGACATGTAGAAAAAAGGTTGAGAAACTGGAATATACCAAAGATAAATAAATGTGATGTCTACCAAAAAGAAAGTATTGTTGATCTAAGAATGACTTTATGCTATAAAAACTGTAGAAAAAACTATTCAAAAAATTGAAGAGGAACATAAATTTACATTTTTATCAAAATACATGATTAAAGATCATCTAGAAATTCAATACAACTATATGCATGTTGGACTAGTTCAAATTGTCCTGAAACCTTTGACAATAAATGAGTTAAATGCTCTGTAATCATTGTATTGAGAGACTGTACTAACAAATGCTCTAAATCTCTGCCAGGCATGGTAGAATCAAGCATATGTAGTGGACCAATTTATTTCAACTTCCATTAAAATTTTATTGTTTCTTAAAAAAATCCTCATGTCATGAAAACCTTAATTGCAAATAAAAGGACATCTGATTTGATATGTCCGAAGGATTTTAGAATTTGGTACTTGTATACAGAATTTATTATAAAATAATGACAACATAGATTAAGCCCAAAAGCTGTAGAATTTGATATAAAAGAAGAAATTATTCTATTGTAGGCAAATATTGAGAAAAGTCATGTAGTAACCTATAAGCCAATTAAATGGAGTGACATTAAGCTCCTAGGAAAATGGAGAAGCTGAATATCAAAATGGAGAAGTTTAAATAAGGTTCAGCAAGAATAGAATAACAAATATTGATTTCCAGGAATTAGAATCAGGAAGATCACATTCTAAAATCTCTTACAAACCCCCCGAGAGCTTCATTTTCTTATATTCAAGAAGAAGAGCATGAAAAATATGAAAAGGAGTTAAAGAATTCATAGAACAAGTGCCACACTCTGATTATAAAAATGATCTTGTTATCTTTGAAAAGGGTTAAACATATTGATCTGCTTAATTTGTATGTTAGTTTTGGTACATATTTTAGGCCAATTTTATTACATTTAAGTAATTTAGTATCCTCACTTGTTTTATTTTTATATTATTTAAATTAAAGAACTTGTAATTAAAGGAATTGAGTACATTTGGTGGGCCCAGGTCCACCATTGCCCTGATACCGTCGAGCTCATCAACAACAAGCAATGAAACATTATTCACATCACAACGGAAAATGGAAACTTGCTTATTGTTTCCCACATCATGAAGTTGCCTGAGATCGACGATTTGGTGAACTCCCCCAACTCCGACGGCAACACTCCTCTGCATCTGGCTGCGAAGAATTTCCACAACGACATCGGGTATGCTCTGTCCAGAAAAAGATCAGTCGAGGTCCGAGCGACTAACAAAATGAATCAAACTGCTCTAGAGGTTGCTCAATCGTCGGCAGATCGAGGAATGGAATTGCGGCAGCACTTGACCGTTAAAGTTTTGAAAAATACTAACAAAGATCGAGCCGTAAATCCAGAGGAAATTCTCCAAGAAGAGACAGAATCTGAAAAAACAGAGGTCGAGAGAGGTAAAAAAACCAGAGAAATGGCGCAGACGCTCTCCATCATAGCGACGCTTATCGCCACCTTCACATTGGCGGCGACCTTCGCTATTCCGGGCAGATTTGTAGCTAACTTGGACAACAACAACACCACAGCGATGGTAATTGGCAAACAAACACACGAGGGCACGGCCGTTCTGGTATACAATTCTGCTTTCAACTGGCGGAGCCAATAGGGGGCTGGGGGGTGCCCCCAACTTTTTTGTAAATTATATATATGTGTGTGTAAAAATAATGATAAAAAAATTATAAAATATAACAATAATTTTTAAGAAGTATATATATAAAATGGTAATAATTTTCTCCATCTAACTAAAATTATACATAAATGCATGTAGTTGATTTGTGTGAGAAATGTAGGAAAAGTTCAACATCAAACAGTTAATTTTACTCTCTTAATAAAAAATAATTAGTTATATTTTAAAATGTTAGAAATGTAAAAATACAACTTTTTCGCTTCTTTTACAAATTTTTGCATTAACTAAGATATGTTTTATAAGAAACAGAGGAAGTACTTTAGCAAACAAATGATGAGCTTCTTCTTTTTTGTGTTGTTTTGGATCCTAGAAATTCTTATAAGTCCTTTCATATTGAGAGCATATGTAGATTGACCGACAATTTTTATCATTCAGATTTCACTGAATAAGAAAAGATTCATTTGAAATATTAGCTGTAGCATTATGAGTTTGATGTGCCTCACCATCCACAATTGAAAAAATGTATCTACAATTACTGATTGTATAGAGGACTAAATAAAATAAGAAAGTAAGAAATTTATTTTTGGGTGGATAGATTGATTCGTCTTATATTGACTCTTCCTGTTTTGACTACAATAACAAAACAAGCATTTTCAGTAATAAAAATTATGAAAACAAGACTTCATATTAGCATGAGTGATATTTTTCTCAAGAATCACTTGATTGTTTATATTAAAAGAGAGATTGTTGGGATCTTTTTAATAGAAAAAAAAATAGATGATTTTTATGTATTTAAAGAAAGGCGTGCCCACTTCAAGCTGCACAAGGTATTATATTTTTATTTGCTATGTGATATTAATTGAACATGTGTACATGTATAATAACATAACTAATTTTTCATTGAGAGGAAAACACGTGATTTGATATGGATCTGAAGCTTATAATCACCTATTCATTATATGGATGAAAACTAAGATTTAGTAAATTTTACTTGCTATTTTGAAAGTGTATAACCTATAAATATAGCATTTTAATAGATTTTAAGTTATTTTTGTTATTTTTTTTTACATTGTAGAAATACATCTAATTCTTAATTCTCTAACATTTTCAAAATAAAATCCGGCCCCCTCCAACTTAAAATTCTGGCTCCGGCTTTCATCATCAGTGATGCAACAGCCATGACAACATCAATCTACGCCACCGTGCTGATCATGTGGTTTTCAGGTCATCGAGACTGCGAGACCCTGATGGACAACTTGCCTTGCACCATGCTCCTGACTTGGGTGCTGCTCATAGCCATGACTGTGGCATTCGTGACGGGTCTGGTGGTTGTTCTTTCCGGAGTCCTGTGGCTGGCGATTGTGGTCTGTACAAGGGCGTATTTATATAAGGACGGGGATGGCAGCCACCCCTAGAATTTTGGAAAATTTTATGGGGTAGATAGTACATGTGATATAATTGTAGGAAATTAAAGTTGGGTACCTATATGTAAGTTTTAAAATTAATAGATGACTTTTATATGGTGTAACCTTTTTTTAAATAATTTCAATGATCCGGTGCGACGGTGATGCGAATGCGATTCACTCGACAACCGCCAGCGGCCAACCACCCCTCGGCCCCCCGGCATCTTTGCTCTTTGGGCCTTCGGCTGATCTAATTTTCCATTCCAGGTAAGTGAAGTCTGTCTTCTCGAGTCTTGATATTGTGTTGTAACATTGTTGATTTCGTTTAATAGTTGTTTAATTGGTTTCTTGAAGAGTGAAGAGAAGAGTCAGAAGATTTGATTGTTGTTGCTGTTGGGGTAGAGAGGTCCGGGTCCCCCCAAAATTTCAACGACAACTGGCACGGTGCACCGCCAGCCCAGCGGCCAGCCCCCTCTCCAATTTGCTCTCTCTACATTGCTGCGTGCTGCCCGTCTCTACTCTATGCTCTCTTAGCTCTTCGGCTAATCTGATTTTCCATTCCAGGTAAGTGAAGCTGAAGCAACTCGTCTGTCTTGATGTCTCCAAAATCCACTGAGTCATTGACCACTATTATTGTAACATTGTTGATTTCATTTAATTGACTTGTTTAATTGATTTATTGAAGAGTGAAATGAAGAGTCAGAAGACTTGATTTTTGCTACTGTTAGGTTAGAGGTCCTCCAAATCCAATTCGCTTTCTGCACTACTCGTCTCTGGTCTCTTAGCTCTTCGGCTGATTTGATTTTCTAGGTAAGTGAAGCAGCTTGTCTCAACGTTTCCATTGTTATTGTTGGTTATGTTTAATTGACTTGGTTAGTTGGTTTCTTGAAGAGTGAAGAGAAGACTTGATTATTGTTGATTGTTGATTTGTTGTTGGGTTAGAGTTCGTCAGTTAAAGCTTTTGAGTAGTGAGTATATTAGTTGGTACTTGGTACGTGTTGAATTGTTCTAAGTGAGTAATGACTTAAAATTCTTTTTAAGAGGAAAAGTTTGCCGCTGCTTGTTGATAAAAAAATCATTTCATTTAGTTGATATTAAAAAATATTTACAAATTACAAAGCAGTAGGACTAACTATAATAAAATTCTAGTCATACTCTGCTCTCATTGCTAACAAAAAACCTTGTACTATAATTCCTCGTCTCTTCAGTGCATCACATTAAAATAATGAGACAAGATCTAACATTACATCACATTAAAATAATGGGACAAGATCTAATATCATACTCTCTTCGTTTCATAATATTTTGCTTCTATTCATTTTTTAGCAGTTTCAAAAAAGTTATCCCCTTCCTATCTTTCCAAATAAGATAACTTTTTATTATTTTATATATATATTAATCCTTGAAATGAGAGAAGTTGAGAAAATTAAGGAGTAAAAGTACATACGGTCCAGTAAAAAGTATAAATACTGATAATTTTTTTTAGAGAAATACATGTACTTTACATAAAAATAAATAAACTAATAGTTTTATATTAATAGAAGGATGTAAAAAATAAAGAAGTCTTAATTTACATGCATTATCAAAGAAAACAGGTTTTATGAAACAGAGGGAGTATTATATATTATCTTCGAGCCAGCCAGCCCAACCGGAAACTCAAATTATATGGTGTTCTCCCGGCCTACAAAGAGAAATGTTGAATTCGGCATGCATTCTTGCTTTAGTGCTAAACCGCAGCCTAGGTGTGATTAAGCTGAGAGAACGAAGATTCTTGTTTCTCACAAGGAAACCTCTACTTAGGGTGGTATGTTCTTGAAAAGGGCCCGACGATTTGGCATTGGAATTTGTTAAAGGAGTTAGCAACTCTGAGAAAGTAAGAAGGGAAAGGGCCAGAAACATGGAATTGAAGAGGGTGGAAATACAATATTAATTCTGATCGAGAAGAAGAATTAAAAGAAAAGGCCGGTCAAGACTGAGAAATGATTATTAATAAACTTTCCTGCTTAGATCAACCTGTTTCTACTTGGCATTCAACAGCACTAACTGTACTCTTTGTATGGATCAGTCACTTGACAACAAGGCTATCCATAGACTAGGAAAAACATAAAGGAATAATAGGAATACAAACAAGCGTATAGAAAATTTATTTTTTAAAAAAATAATTACAACCAAGCACAACAAGAAAACTACTTTATCAAGCTTTCAAGTTCTTCAAGTGATCCCAGCATAGTTAATACAAATTTAGGCTAATAATTTCAGTTATCCAATATGCATATAGATTAAAGAATTACTCTTCACTGCAGTTAATCTCCTAAATGTCTTGTAACTTCAGAGGTGTTATAGCCTCTACAATCACTACAAAAGTTAGGCTCAGCCATTTCTTGACCTGATGGCCTTGTCCATTTGTTAGCCTATTTGGACCTACATGGCAAGCCAGTCTTGGCCTCAGTCCTTTGTTAGCAGTTAGCTCGTCCCTCATGTAGTTAGTAAATATCACTTCCAACCTAGTAATACCTTTCTAGAATTGGACTCGGTGTACAGTTTGAATAAAATTTTTTTAATATTTTTTTTACTGGAATCAATTTTATTTAAAAATAATATTATACAAGTGTAATAATCCATTAAAAATAAAATTTTTATGATATTATTTTAAGAAGTTTTTATTTTTTTTAGATATTAAATTTGTATGACGTTGTCAAGATTCTGGTAGTGATATTCCTAATCTCTTAAACAAGTATCCAACTACGTTGCTACAAATCAGATTATGAAAGCCTTCGGAAGGCAAAAGACTTGGGCGGGAATGGGTGGAGTTGGTCGGTCTGGTGAAGGCTATGACATCTAGTAGGGTCGAGATTCTTGAGAAACACAAAGACGAGAGAGACGATGAAGTCGAGAGAGTTGCAAAATTAGTTTATAGAATATGAAATTTGATGTGGCAGCAGGTGATGTGGCAGAAATTTGATGACATGTCAATTTACGACACCAACTATGTAAATAGATTTCAAGATACCATCAATGTGCGATTAAAATTTAAAACTACACTTGTTCTGGAAAAGAAAAACTTCATAATACATGCAGCCTGTATTTACTGGTCAAAATGAATGTCGCCCCTATTTAATTTCTTCATAGTTTTATGGCTCATGTTTTCTAGTACATTGAGTTCATGATATAATGGTTAAGACACTAAACTAAATTAAACCTTCTAATTAAGAAAGTGTAGAATAAATTGACGACCAAAAGATAAAGCTAAATTAAACCTTCTAATTAAGAAAGTGTAGAATAAATTGACGACCAAAAGATAAAGTGTGATATTATGGGAATCTAGGCATTTTCTCATTTTCCTGTTTTAGACAGATCCTTACCGTGCCAAGCTATTGTTTATGATTGGCCAAAAAAAAATTTTTTTTTTAACGGCAAGACAATATATGGATAAATTAACACAAGAAAAACAACCAGACAAGAATTACCAGCCAGAGGCTAGCTCAATACCATCCCTACCCTACTAAACAAATGTGGCCCTCCTTCCACATACAAACCCCACTCTACAACTTGACTCATACTTCATTTTTCAAAACATGTCTCGGATTTAACAACCAATCTAAGCAGCTAAATTTTAAATTTGAACTCCTATTTCTAATCCACAAATAAGACATACATTGCCCACTTGAGCACAATTGCAAAACAGAGACACTACCCTTGCCGAATATAGCATAATTCTACATCTCCACACTACCCAAAATGTAATAAAGCAAATGGCTTCACAAATTTTCCTGATCTTATCCGTCATTCTATGTCTCCCAATTTCATCCAAAACTTCAGCCATATCCAACCAACGTCCCACTTCCAATTGCCACCAAACATAAATCCTGTTCCATAGACTTGAAGCGATGTTGCAGCACGCCATAACTTCACTACTAAAACAATTATTTTTTTCAACGGTCAAAACATTGGAAATTTCCAACGCACTAAGCCGTTGGAAACCAAAAAAATATTTTTCCAATGGCTAACTATGAGGATAATAAATGCTCAGTTTAAGAAATGCTATTTCCAACTTCTTAAGCCGTTGGAAAATTCATTAAAAGAATTTCTAACGGCCAAGGCTGTTGGAAAATTTAATCCTTGATTTCCAACGGCCAAATTTTAGCTAAATTCCCAACTGCTTAAGTAGTTGGAAAATTTATTAAAAGAATTGGCCGTTGGAAAATTTAATTTTTGATTTGCCGTTGGAAAATTTTAGCTAAATTTCCAACTGCTTAAGCGGTTGGAAAATTCAGTAAAAGAATTTCCACCGTTGGAAAATTTAACCTTTGGTATTTTTCCAACTGCTTGAGCCGTTGGAACTTCATTTAATGAAACGCTGTGTATTGTTTTATTTTTCCAAAGGTTGAGGCCGTTGGAAAATACTAATTTAAATCGTCTTCTTCCTCCTGATCTGGTTCATTTTCATTTCAGATCATTATCTCTCCTCCTCTCCTCTCCCACACGCACACACCGCACATATCTAGCTTGAGGGACGGCATAAAGCTTCAACCTCCATTTTTTTACGCCGATATTGGCTTTTCTAGAGCTCAAACTTCGAGATCTAGTAAGTTTTTCTTATTTTTTTCTTTTTTCATTTTGGATTTTTGGGTTTTTTTCTTCTTTGAGGTTTAGCATGTTAATGGGTGCAAGATTTTGCTTGTGTTGCCAGATTCAAAGCCATTCCCATGCATTTTCGAAGTTTATTTTCGGATTTGAGGTAAGTTGTAAAAATATTTATTTTCTCATTTATTTAAGTTTTTTTTACCAAAAAATGGAAGCAAATCCAAATTTTCTTGAGTTATTTTGGTTTGAAATATGTGAAATGTATGTGATTTGTAGTTGTTGATGGTTGAAAGTGAAGTATTTAGGTTACCCATTGATATTTTAAATTTTTGCGGATTTTGTAAATTATTTTTAATTTCAGGTTTAATTTAAAATTAGGATATAATTAGATTTAATTAAATTGTTTAATTGGGTAGTATATTTATGTGTGAAATTATAGTTGATAGGGACCCATTCATATAATATAAGAAATATTTTTTTTTAATTTTGGGATTTAATATAATATTGGTATACTATTAGTGTTAATTAAGTTTGTATAGTATTGAGTGGGACATTTATGTATGAATTTTTTTGAATTAAGGATTTAATTGAAAAGTGGTATATTGTCAGTTTGAACTAACATTGTTTAAGTGGATTTAATTTTAAATTTTTGTAATTTTTAGAATTAATATAAAATCATAATATTGTTATATTTAAATAAGTTTGTTTGATTAAGTTTGATTTTTAATATAATAAATGTAAATAATCATAATAATAATAATAATAATAATAATAATAATAATAGTCGTAGTAGTAGTAGCAGTAGTAGTAGTAGTAGTAGCAATATTCATAATAATAATAATAATAATAATAATAATAATACATTAGGGAGGTTACAATGTGTATTAAAACCAAAATTACTTTTAATGTGTTAGGGATATATAAATTATTTATATAATAATAATAATATATCATTTATGTAATAATAATAATATTGGAATAAACAGCATTGGAATATTATTATTATTATTATTATTAGAACAAAAAGCATTGGAATAAACAATGTAAAAAAAACTATTTCCAATGGCCTAAGCAATTAGAAATATGGAAATTTTTCCAACTGCTTTCCAATGGCCTAAGCCATTAGAACATGGAAAAAAAATTAATTACAGCCATTGGAAATTTCCAATGGCTTTCTCTCCAACGGCTTTGTGTTGGAATTTCCAACAGCTCTCATTTGGGCCGTTGGAATGACTACTTCCAATGCATTGATTACCAACGGCTTGGTTTTACAACGGCTTCGTGTTGGAAACTGGGAGATTTCCAACGCGAGGCCATTGGGAAATGCCCATTTTTTAGTAATGCTTGGTCAATTGATTCTGCAGCCTGATTGCACAGCGGGCAACTCATATTCTTGATCTCCACACCACAACTTGCAAGGTTGTCCTTCGTTGGTAAATGACCTTGATAAGCTCTTCAAAGTTCAAACGCAAACATTAACCTTCGTTGGGACCATAGAATGTTGAAGACTAATTCAAAGTTTGTTGCTGTCAGTATCAGGAGTTGTGAGAGTCTTTAGTTAAGTTGTTAAGTAGTTAGCTCGTAGTTAGCTTGTTTCCTAAGTTTTAGGCAAGTTTGTTTGAAGATTAAACGACAAAATTGTACAACCTATAAAAAGGCTTTTTTTCTAGTCAATAAAATATATCATTTTACAGTGCACATCACTTTCTTGCTCTGCCAACTCCTAACATTTTGGTATTAGAGCCAGGCTGCAGCCTAGGCTTCACTAGTGCATTGCAAAATGACTTCAAATAGCTCAGGTGTGAGTGTTTTACAACCACAAATTCCTCTATTCAAAGGAGAATAGTATGAATTCTGGAGTATAAAAATGAAGACTCTCTTTAAGTCTCAAGAACTTTGGGAACTTGTAGAGAGTGAATTTCCAATAGAGAATCCTGATGATGCTCGACACACAGAGAACTTGAAAAAGGATGCAAAAGCCTTGTTCTTCATCCAGCAAGCAGTGGATGAGTCTATCTTCTCAAGAATTACAACATCAATCACTTCCAAGCAGGTTTGGAACATTCTCATAACTGAATTCTAGGGATTTGCCAAGGTAATGACTGTAAAACTTTAATCTTTACAAAGAGAATTTGAAACTACAAGCATGAAAAACAATGAGACAGTTCAGGAGTTTCTTGCTTCAATCTTCTCAATTGTGAGTTAAATGCAAACATATGGTGATACCATAATAGATGAGATTGTTGTAGCAAAAATATTAAGAAGTTTACCCCAAAGTTCGATCATGTAGTTACAGCTATAGAGGAGTCAAGGGATTTGTCTATACTGTCTTTTAATGAACTAATAGGATCTTTGCAAGCACATGAAGTCAAAATTAATGGGTCACATGCTTGAGAAGAAGAACAGGCATTTCAAGGTTAGGGGGAGCCAACAAAAATGAGTTCAAATAGAGAAGGAAGAGGTGCCTTCAGAGGAAGAGGACGAGGGTAAGGCAGCCGAATCAGGTGCACATACTACAAAAAATTGGGACATAAGGAAGATGATTGCTGAAGCAAGCAAGACCATGCAAAGTTTGTAGAAGAAAAAGATGAAGACTATCTCTTCATGACATATGTAAGTACACCAACTAATTCAAAAGAAGTTTGGTACCTTGATAGTACATGTTCAAACCATCTGACAGGAGAAAAAAAAAAGTTCAAAGAGTTAAATGAAACTTAGAAAGCTCAGGTTCGATTGGGAGACAACAAATAGATCCAAATTGAAAGGAAAGGAACAATTGTAATCAATGTTGATGGAAGAGAAAAATTGATTTAAAATGTTCATTATGCTCCAGGTTTGGCACATAATCTATTAAGTATAGGGCAACTAGTTGATTATGGTTACTCTGTGATTTTTGAAAAGAATACATGTACTGTCAAAACAAAAATAGGTGAAGTACTGTTTCATACTGAGATGATAGAAAATAAGATGTTTCCCATAGACTTTGCGTGAAAAGAGGTCTATGGGATGATAAGCAGTAGATTTGATGGAACAGAAGTATAGTACCAACGTTATGGGCATTTGAATGTTAAAGGGCTGCAGCTTTTTGCCAGTAAAGACATGGTGAAAAACCTTCCTATTGTCAAGGAACTTGCACATGTATGTAAGGGATATGCTTTTGGAAAACAAATAAGAAGATCTTTTCCTGTAAGACAATCAAAAAAAGTAGAAGAAAAACTAGGACTAGTTCATGTTGTATAAAATTGAGCTGTAACAATCACGAACCACCAATGACCCGAGACGTGTATTCACTGTCCTCAAGGATTATAGCTCGCGACTCTCCAAAGCGTGCAGGAGAACAGGTCTGCGAAAATCCCCCAGGATACAACGGGTCTTCCGGGAAGTGTGCACTTACACCCGGGATACTCTAGGAATCAGCAGAAATACAAGAACCAGCAAAGATTAGAGCAGGAGGGGGAGAGAAGAGAGAGCTCGAAAGCGGTGTGATCTGAGAGTGGAGTGGGAGTGGGTGTTTATAGGTAGTAGGGGTCCGAATTTGAACGTTGAGACAATAATGTGCAATAATGTTGAGAGTTACAAAATTAATCTTGGTTTATGACTTTGTACGTTGAGTCCGTTTTGGTTTCCAACACGTAAATTCAGGAAAATGTAAAAGCTGACTTGGACCGGGCCTCGTGATATTTTGGGCACAGGGGGGGCAAATCGGGCTCTTTCCACTGTTTTGGCCCATCTTGTGCGCGCGAGCCCATTACCACTTTCTTTCTTATCTAGCCCACTTGGGCATGGTAACTTATAAAGTCTAGAAACTCTCATTGTCCAAGCCATGTGGGATATGCCTTTTGGAATACTTGACAACAATCCCCCACATATTTTAAAAGGCATTACTTCAAGGTTTCTTTGCTGGCTTCAAGCTCAAGAGTGCAATGCATCGTGGCTGGTGTCTATTAGACTATGAACCAGTCCTAGAGCCAATGAAACTTAACTTACAGAGTACTTGGTGAAGCATTTAGTTTCTATGAACCAAATACCCTTTTGTAATTTAAGATATTCATTGATCACATTACACCCCCATAATTTCTGCTATTCATCGCGGTGTTACGCTTATCGGCCATGCGCATGTCCTGGTTTTCATGAGTGCTTTAGAGATTCTACCACAAATCTCATAGGAGCGGCTTCACTCCTACACTCATATAGGTGATTCCATCAAGTGTATACTGCATAAATACACTACCCATCATGGCTTATGTAAATCATTAAGAGCTTTTTGCTCATCCTCTAGTAAATGCAGTATTTGCATTATCTACACCATAAGAGGGACCTTTTAAGGAAAAGTTTCGATAATGCTTCCAGGTCTAACAGTGACTTGTTATTACCCATATGAACCTAATTCATGGGATCTCCAATCACATAGGTTGGGTTACCATCACTATTGACTCAGGTTGGCAATAGTCCCATTCCCTTCGATGTTTCATATATCATTTTCCTTCCCAAAGGCTTAGTCAGAGGATCGGCCAAATTCATTTCTGACTTTACATAATCGATCGATATAACACCATCATTAAGCAGCTGCTTTATAACATCATGTCTTAATCGAATGTGTCTATTTTTGCCATTGTAAGATTTATTTTTTGCAATTGCTATTGCTGCTTGGCAATCACATTGCATAGACACAGAACGCATTGGCTTTATACCCAACGGTATATCTGCTCAGAAGTTTTTCAACCACTCAGCTTCACTTCCAGCCATTTCTAAGGCTATAAATTCTGACTCCATAGTGGATCTGGCAATGATGGTTTACTTTGAAGATTTCCAAGACACAGCTCCACCACCAAGAGTAAAAATGTACCCACTAGTAGATTTGGTTTCATCAGAGTCAGAAATCCAATTAGCATCACTGTAACCTTCTAGTACAGCGGGAAAACCACTATACATGATACCACATTTCATGGTACCTTTTAGATATTTCATAATTCTTACCAAAGCATTCCAATGTTCTTCATTCGAATTTTGAGTATATCTACTCAATCTACACACAGCATAAGCTATGTCAGGTCGAGTGAAGTTCATTAGGTGCATCAGACTTCCAATAATTTGTGCATACTCTTGTTGAGCAACACTTTCACCTTTATTTTTCTTTAATTGTGTGTTTGCATCATAAGGAGTGCTCACAGGTGTCACCTCAAAATAGTTAAACTTCATTAGAATTTTTTCAACATAGTGCTCCTGTGACAACATTAAGCAACTTTCTTTCCTTATGATTTTAACACCCAAAATTACACTAGCTTCCCCTAGATCTTTCATGTCAAACTGTGAAGATAGGAAGCTTTTGGTGTTTTTAACTATTTCAAGAGTAGTTCCAAAAATGAGCATATCATCCACATAGAGGCTAATTATTACACATTCACCATTTTCAAGTTTTGTGTAAACACATTTATCAACTCCAGTAGTTGAAAAGTTATTATCTAACAATACTTGATCAAATTTCTCATGCCATTGTTTAGGTGCTTGTTTTAATCCATATAAGGATTTTCGCAACTTGCACACCTTTGTTTCTTGTTCAGAAACAACATAGCCTTCTGGCTGGACCATATATATTTCCTCTTGTAGATCCCCATTTAAGAAAGCAGTTTTAACATCCATTTGATGTATAATAAGTTTATGTATCGAAGCCAAGGCAAATAAAACTCTTATTGAAGAAATCCTAGAAACTGGTGCAAAAGTGTCAAAATAATCAACATTTTCTTTTTGAGTAAATCCTTTTGCTACCAATCTTGCTTTATATTTGTCAACCGAGCCATCAGGCTTAAGTTTTCTTTTGAAAATCCATTTACAACCAATGGGTTTAGCACCAGGTGGTAAATCTACCAAATCCCATGTTTGATTTTGTAAAATAGAATCTATTTTATTTTGAATGGCTTCTTTCCAGAAAACAGATTCTTTCGAATAAATTGCCTGGTTAAAAGTTAAGGGATCATCTACAAGGTAGGTGTAAAAGTCATGTCCAAAGGAACTCTCTTTCCTTTTCCTTTTACTCCTTCTCAAATCTTCCACTTGATGTTCAGGGATATTTTCATCAGTGGGGGCACGAGAAATCTTTTCCTTCTTCAAAGGAAAGATATGCTCAAAAAACTCTGCATTTTTTGTTTCGATTATGGTGTTGCAGTCCAACACATCACTTCTCAACACTAAAAATCTATATGCAGCACTATGAGCTGGATATCCAATAAACATGCAATCGGATGTCTTTGATCCAATTTTACGCTTTTTTGGTTCAGGAAGCATAACCTTTGCAAGACATCCCCAAACTTTTAAGTACTTTAAGTTTAGTGGATAACTCTTCCATATTTCATATGGAGTTACACCAGTCTTTTTATAAGGAATTCAATTTTGCAAATGACAAGCAGATAAGATAGCTTCTCCCCAAAGATTATCAGGAGCAGAAGAACTAACAAGCATGGCATTCATCATTTCTTTCAAAGTTCTATTTTTCCTTTCAGCTACACCATTTGATTCAGGAGAGTATGGTGGAGTTAATTCATGAATTATCCCTTCTTTTTCACAGAAATCATTAAACGATAAAAACTCACCTCCTCTATCTGATCTAACTCTTTTAATCTTTTTGTTCAATTGATTTTCCACTTCAGACTTATACAACAAAAACATATCAAAAGCCTCATCTTTGTTTCTTAACAAATAAACTTTGGTGAATCTAGAAAAATCATCTATGAAAGTCACATAATACCTTTTTCCTCCTCTAGTCATAGTATGTTTCAAATCACCAAGATCAGTGTGAATTAAACTTAATAATTTTGATTCTCTTTCAATTGAAGTACAAGTTTTCTTTGTTGACTTAGTTTCAACACATATTTCACATTTATTAAAACTTGTGTTACTAGGGGGTGTGATTAAACCTAATGATTGCATCTTTTTCAAATAAGATATACTCACATGTCCTAATCTAGCATGCCATAAATCAAGAGACTCAACCAAATAAGTAGAAGACGATGCATTATTGTTATTGATAATATTATAAACACTCAGTACAAAGAGACCCTGGTTACAATAACCCTTGCCCACATAATTATTGTTTCTAGTCATGACTATCTTGTCACAATCAAATGTGACCTTGATGCCAGCCTTCATCAGCAAAGACACGGAGACCAAGTTGGCTCTTATGGTGGGTACATGCAATACATCACTTAGAGCCAGTGTCTTTCCAGAGGTGAATTTCAGAAGTACCTTGCCCTTGCCTAGAACTGGTGTACCTCGGGAGTCACCAAGATACACTGTTTCAACGCCTTCTCCTAGTGGAGTATAGGAGGAAAGTCCATTTCTGTTGCCACAAATATGCCTGGTAGCACCAGAATCTATCACCCACTCTTTTGAATTAGCAGCAAGGTATGCTTGTGAAACTACTGCAGCAATGATGTCATCATCATCGTCATCCCCATGAGCCAGATTTGCCCTTGGCTTAGGAGGTTTATCAAATTGCTTTCTTTTCCGGCACTATCGAACAAAGTGCCCATTTTTTCCACAGACGAAGCAAGGCGGCACTTCTTTGTCCTCATTATTTGCTGGCATTGGTCTTGGCTTGAAGTTATTGTTGGGTTTCGGTTTTGGAATGTATGGTTTTGGATTGTACCTCTTGGAGTTGATGAGATTTGCACTGAAGGTCAATTGCTTCCCTTTGGCTATGCGTTGCTCTTTCCTATTGGTGTCCTCGATGATGATGTGAGTGATTAGGTCGGCCAAAGACAGCTGCTTATGCTTGTGCTTTAGCTATTGCTTGTATTCTCTCCATGATGGTGGCAGTTTTTCAATCAGCAAGCCAGCTACGAACTCTTCTTGCAGTGTGATTTTTTCTCCTTTCAAGTCCTCCAGAAGCTTGTGGTATTCATTTATTTGTGTTTTTACATCTTTCTCATCTTCCATTTCCCATCGATAGAATTTCCCAATCACAAACTTTTGCTTGCCCGCATCCTCCGCTGTGTATTTGAGCAGCATGGACTCCCATATTTCCTTTCCTTCCTTGTACTTAATGTAGACATCGAACAACTCATTAGATAAAGTTGAAATTATTGTGTGACGGCATACCTTATCAGCATAAGTCCAAGACTCCTGTAGCTTGGGGTCATTCGGTTTGGACTCATTCAGTGCGAAAGCAACTCCATGCACATCTAAAAGCATGTAAATGCGTTCCTGCCACCTCTTGTAGTTTTCTCCACTAAACACTTCTATCTTTGAAATGTCAGGAAATTGCTTTGCTAACGTCGATGGAGGGGTTGGAGGAACCGGTATCCTAGCATTGGATGCAGCTTCCAGGTAGAAGCGAGCATCCACGAGCGCCCTATCGCAAGCAGCAGCAAGGTCGGGATCCTTCTCTCGATCGATTTGTGCAATTGCAGTTGCAAGAGCTTGCTCACAGTTGTGATGCCCCAAGGCATCTTCGTTCGTTGTCATGTTGACAGGTGGAGAGACTTCCTGAGGAGGCGAGCGCCTAGAGTTCTGGTTTCCCAGCTGAGTGTGCCTGAAAAGCTCAAAGAAGAGGTTAGGAGGTCCCCGGTTTGCTTTTCCGGGGAGGACCCTCCGACGCCCAAGTCAGTTTTCTGAGTGAAAGTGGAGGAAGAACACTAAGGGATCAAGTGTCTTGCCTGTTTTGTGTTTTCTCAGAGGGAGGAAAATTCTCATCCTTTGCCCAGTCCCTTTTCCTAGTATTTATAGGAGTAGATGGTCCGCTCAGATCATGACACGTGTTCGGTCGGATTTGATCTGTGTTTTTGGACCAAGGGACAGGCAGCCGTTTGCAGCCTCCTTTAGCCCTGGACCCGGACAGGTTGTGTCAGGACTGGGGCGGCCGCGGCGTGTCAGTTCGCCGTTCTGATGTGACGTGTAGGGCTTATGGGCGACATGTCAGAGGCTCCTTAAATGCTCATACCGTACTCCCGAGGTCCCCTGGGCGAGGTCGCCCTTCGGTGCGTGCACCCTCTTCGAATTCTATCCGTCCTTCGGTGTGAGCACCTTTTTCGAGATCTATCCCATAGTTCTGGGAGTTCCCTTGATGAACACCTTTTTCGGGACTTACACCAATAGTTCGGGGATTCCCTTGTTCAGGTGTTTCTTGTTCGGGGGATATCCTCTTCGGGGCTTCTGCCTTCGGGGGAGATTCCTACTTGCTTCAGAGAGATGGCTCTCTTACCCGAAGACGGTCAGTTTGGCCCCTCGATGGAGACGGTGTTATCCTCGGAATTCCTGACGAGCTAACTGAAGTCTCGAGCTCATAGTGTTTGACTTTGCACCTTCCGAGGTCAGTGAAAAGATCCTCTCTTGGGTGACGTCAGACTCCTTGGCCAATATTCTGGCAGGGAGTTACTACCGAGGAGGCAATAGCCTTTGGCTATCACAGGCCCCCCTCCGAAAAGCCGAAGTGAGAAACTTCGGTTCATCGGTTCTCGGGTCCTGTGGTTGTGATATCCGCGCCGAAGACGCTTTCTTCTTCTTCTGCTTGTAGTGATGGGCAGCATTTTTGCGTCCTCGAGGCGCGAGAAGATAGGCTATCCCTGTGCCGAAGACACACCCTCTGCCCGAAGTCACAGGCTGTCTCTTGGTGTCCTTGTGGCAAGGGAAAATAGGATAACCTTGTACCTGAAGATAGACCTTTAGCCCGAAGTCATAGGCTGTCTTTTGGTGTCTTCGAGGTAACCTACTTTTTTGCCTTTATAGGTCTGCTCATGCGTCGCGTCCTGTGTCCAGCAGAGTCAGTCTAGGGCGGCGCCTCTAGACCAAATGGTGTCAAAGGGCGTGCTCGACGTGATGGACGACACGTGGCACATTTGCTGCGCGATGTCTGACACGCGGCACGTTTGCTGCGCGATGGTTGACATGTGGCGCACTATTTGCTGGGTGAGAGTGCACTGAATACGGCAGGCGCAACTTTTCAGGCGCAGTTAGCAATTATGGCGACGCTTCGCCTTCCGAGGGGTACTAATGACGACGGTTCATCTGGCCTCTTCGGCCTATATATACCAGTCCTGTCATAACCCTCTTTCTGCTTTTGCTTTTGCTTTCTTCTGCTTTCTAATTCTCTCCCGATTTTCCACGGCGGTTCTCCTTTTTCAGGCATTTTTCCGACCACTTTTTACGACGGCTTCCAGAAATCCAGATTCCGGCAAGACCTTTGGTGGGTTTTAGTCCTTTTGCTTTTTTCAAAGCTTCTTCTTCGTTTTTCCCGAACTCGTTTTTCTTGTTTTTTCTGAACTCATTTTCACCATGCCTGTTCCCGAGAGTTGGCAACCTCTCCTTTCTCACCCCTGCTGCACTACTCCGGCAAAACTGGCGAAGTGGAAGAGAAAGTTTTTCTTACCCTCTTACTCTGTAACGAGGTTGCCCCGTCCTGACCAATTTCCTTTCTCCAACCGAAGTGATGAAATCACCGTTTTCCGAGCCCAACTGAAGGCCGGACTTCGGTATCCCCCCCGGAGATGGTTAACGCGTTCTGCAACTTCCATGGCATTGCCATTAACCAACTCCCACCGAACTCGTACTGCTATTTCAACGCCTTCCTCTGTATGTGTGGCGTTTTCAAAATAAAACCTCACTTTGTAGTTTTTCTTCAGTACTACAAGCTCTACGTGGTCCTGAAGGGTGGCTTCTATTTTATGCTACCTCGGCGATTCGGGAGCAAAAAATATACATTCACCTTCGCCACCAAAGACAGCTGGCGAGGGTGGCAACAGAAATTCTTTTTCCTGAAGAAGTCAGAATCTTGGTCGCACGTCCCGACCAAGTGGGCTCAGGGGAGGCTCGAGATGGATGTTGTTGACCCGAAGATACTGCTAGACGCCGAAGTAGCACCTATCTTTGAGGACTTCGACAGGCGCATCCGGGCCGTCTCTGACTGGGCTGCCGAGGTCTCTCCTCGTGCCCTTTACCCTTTTCCGATCAACTGGAGGCTGATGACCGAAGAGGTCCTTCGGGAACTCAAGGTGGTAAAGGAGCATGAGACGGACCTCAACATGCCAAAACCGGCTTCTTCGGGGAAGGACTCTTGGCTCGTGAAACTCCTTCGGGGGAAAGAGACTTATGAGTCTTTTTATGAGAGTAAGTTACTTTCTCATTTTTCCCTCCGTAACTTCATCTTGGACTTACACTGATCTTCTTTTTCTTTCTTCAGAGATGGGCGACGACGCGGCTGCCTTCTACAAGGCTCTTTTTACCGGCCAGGCCGAGAGGGGCGAACAGACAAAGAAGGCCGCCTCTCGGAGGCGGAAGCAGACTTCGGCCGGCCCTCCTTCCAAACAGGCAAGGAAGGCTGGTCCTTCCTTTCTTCCGCAAATTCCGGAGGAGGTAGGCGAGGAAGCCGAAGACCCCGCTGCCCCTTTGCCCGAGGTACCTTCTGCCGACGTCCTTTTTTCCGACGTCCTACCTCAAAGCCCCACACCTTCGCATGCTCTTCTGGAGGGCGATGGGGAGGAGACCCCTTCTGCCGAGGAGCGGCGCCAAATAAAAGGCAAGGGGATCTCTACTGAGGTGACGTCGATTCCTGACGACGACGTTACCGAGGTGCCAGCAGGTTTGTACTTTGTCGAACGTCCTTTTGTCTCTTGCAAATCCTTAAGACTTTTCTGGCCTTAACCAATTTTTCTGCCTTGTTGTGCAGCAGAGGTGGCCTCGTTTCCCCTGTGGCTCTTCGAGGTGTTGTTCGGTAGCTCCATAACACGCTTTGGAGTTCTCCTGGCCATTTCCCTTTTGCTTCTCCCAATCTCTTTTTCAGACCATCTTTTATGGTCCTGTTAGATACTTCCACCTGCCTGTTACTTTGGGGGTGAGCTACTGGGGCGAAGTGCATTTTTGTCCCGAGGTCGCTAATGAATTCTTGGAATCCTTTGTCTATGAACTGGGATCCATTGTCTGCTACGAGTACCCTCGGTATGCCAAATCTGCATACGATGTTTTTCCATACGAACTTCTGCACTTCTTTTGCCGAGATAGTTGTCAGAGGTTCTGCCTCGACCCATTTAGAGAAATAGTCTACTGCTACTGCGCAGAATTTTACGCCTCCAGGCGCTGTTGGGAGTGGCCCAATGAGAACTATGCCCCAAACTGCGAAGGGCCAAGGATAGTCTGCCGAAGTCACGAACTCTGAGGGTGTTCTTTGGATGTTCACATGTCTCTGGCAACTACCACATTTCTGGACGAACTGCTTGGCGTCCTTTCTCAGGGTAGGCCAGAAGTATCCTTGGCGAAGTATCACTGCTGCCAGGGCGTCGGTTCCGATGTGCGAACCACAGGCACCATCGTGAACTTCTTCGAGGATCATTTCAGTATCCTCTTCACTGATACACTTCTGTAGTGGATTTGCATATCCTTGCCGATATAGTTCTTCTCCAACTAAGAAGAAACGTCCGGAGCGCCTTCGCACTTTTGCGGCTTCGCTGGGTCTTCGGGGAGCGTGTTGGTTGCGAGATACGTTTTGATTGGTTCTTTCCATCCTTTCCCCGAGGTCACTATGCTCAACACCGCGATGCTGGGGTGGCTTAGCACCTCGGTGCAAGTCTTGGACTTCGCCAAACAGTCTGCCTCAGCATTTTCCCGTCGGGGTACATTCTCGATTTTTACGACGTCGAACTCCCGAACAAGCTTTGTTACCAACTCATGGTATTTTGCCAAGGTCGGGTCTTTCGCGCCATAGTCCCCTGCCGTTTGTCGGACCACCAGCTGAGAATCACTATGGGCTCTCAAGTTTCTCACGCCAATTTTTCTGGCCAGGCGTAATCCTAGTATGAGGGCCTCATACTCGGCCATGTTGTTGGTGGCGTTGAAACTGAACTTGATGGCCTTCATTACTTCTAGGCATTCGGGGCCTCTGATAATCACTCCAGCTCCCTGGTGTTCGGATCCTGAGGCCCCGTCAACGTGCAAGGTCCATTCTGGCTCACCCTCTTTTGGATCTGAATGGCTCTCCTCGGTGGTGGGTACTTTCGGCGATAAAATCTGCCAGTGCTTGAGCTTTTATTGCTTTTCGAGGCTCATACGTGATTTCGTGTTCGCCCAGCTCTATGCACCACTTGGAGAGCCTTCCCGAATGATCAACTCTCTTCATGACATCCCGTAGTGGCAGACTACTGCGGACAATGATGGGGTGAGCCTGAAAGTATGGCCGCAGCCTTCTCCCTGCAAGCACTAAGGCATATATAGCTTTTTGAAGCAAAGGATACTTGACTTCGGCGCCATGCAGGGACTTGCTGACATAGTAGACCGGCCATTGCTTTGGGCCTTCTTCTTTCATGAGGACCGAGCTCACAGCTTTTTCTGTGACAGCGAGGTATAGTACGAGGGGCTCTCCCTCCCGAGGTTGTCGTAGAGTCGGCAAGCTGGCCAAGTAGACTTTGAGTTCTTCCCAGGCTTTTTGGCAATCTTCATCCCAAGGATGATTATTCCTTCCGAGGTCGCCTTCTATCTTTGCTGCCTTTGTGAGGACTTTGAAGAAGGGTCGACACCTATCTCCGTACCTGGAAATAAACCTGCTCAGAGAGGTTATTCTTCCGGTGAGTCTCTGCACGTCTTTGACTGTGGCAGGAGTTCGGAGCTCAAGCAGAGCCTTAATCTTCTCAGGGTTAGCATCGATGCCTCTTTCGGATACCATGTACCCAAGGAACTTTCCCGAGGTCACCCCGAAGATGCACTTCTCAGGATTAAGGCGGATCCCGAAGGCTCTGAGCTTTTGGAAGGTTTCCTCTAAATCTGCAACGTGGTAGCCAGACAGTTTGCTCTTGACTATCATATCATCAACATACACCTCCATGTTTCTCCCCATTTGGTCTTTGAAGACCTTGTTCATCAGCCTTTGGTAGGTGGCTCCTGCATTTTTCAGCCCGAAGGGCATTCTGACATAGCAATATGTTCCTCCCTCGGTGATGAAGGTAGTCTTCTCTTCATCTCCGGGGTCCATCCTTATCTGATGGTAGCCACTGAAGGCGTCTAGGAAACTTAAGAGCCAGTATTCGGCAGTTGAGTCTACCAGTTGGTCTATTGGTGGAAGAGGATATGAATCTTTCGGGCAAGCATTGTTCAAATTTCTGAAGTCGATGCACATCCGGAGCTTACTACTTCCTTCTTTTGTGGCAATTACCACGTTACTTAGCCATTCGGGGTAGTTTACCTCCCGGATAACGCTAGCGTCTATCAGACGCTAGACTTCGGTTTTGACGAAGTCACTTTTGTGAGCTGAGATGCTCCGTTTCTTTTGCCGGACAGGTTTTACTTCCGAACTCACTTTAAGGCTATGCTGGATTACGCGAGGGTTTACCCCTGGCATGTCCTTCGGCGAGTAGGCGAACAGATCTTTATTTGTAAGCAGAAAAGATACAAGTTTTTCCTTGTCTCCTTCGGCCATACTTTTCCCTATTCGGGTACTATGGCCTGGGACAAGCTCTACTTCTTCTGTTTGCGCTTTTGTGGGATCTTCTGCCCCGCCCTTTTCCAACTCTTTTGCTTCTACAGCATATGCCGAGTTGCTTGCTGGAGCCTTTCGTGCTCTAACGAACACCTTTCTCACCTCGCTTTGATCAATAAAAATCTTTGCGTCTCCTTCTTTGGTGGCGAAGGTGACAGTCAAGTACTTTACATCAGGGCGAATGTGCAAATTTCCCTTTGTCTGTCTGCCGAGGATGGCGTTGTATGACGAAGGAACGTCCATGACTATGAACCTTGCCATGGTAGAGGCGAACAACTCAGCAGTTCCTTTCTCCGAAGTTCCTTTCATCATCAAGGGGAGGTCAATCCACCCGAGGACAGGTAGCTCAGATGGTCCTACGCCGAACGTGGGTGAAGTAACAGCTTTGAGGTCACTCCTGGATACGCCCAAGCTTGGCAGCAAATGTGAGAACAAGATGTCTGCGTTTGACCCATCGTCCAGCAGCACCCTCTTGACGTCCCAGTTTCCTATCCTCGCCATTATCAGCAATGGATCGTCATGAGGAAATACGATGGTGGAGCCATCCTCGCGGGCCAATTTTTTCGTTGGGCTCTGATATTCCATCACCGCTATCTCTCTGGCCCTTCTTTTCCTTTCCGAGGATGGAAGTCCGGTTGTGATCGTCTGTATTACTCCTGCCGAAGGTGGAGGACGCCGCCTCGGACTTCGGTTCCTTCGCCTGTCTGAATCATAATCCTCGTCATCAGGCTTTCCTTCTTCCTCTTTTCTCCCCTTCGGGGAAGGCATTCTCAGATAACGCCAAAGCTGGCCCTGCTTTATTAGTGATTCAATGTACTTTTTCAACTGAAAGCAGTCTTCGGTGTCATGACCGTGATCACGGTGGAACTGACAGAACTTCTTCATGTTCCTTCTGTTATCAGTAGTCATGCCCCTCGGCCGTCGGACCTGAGTTCCTTGTTTTTCCAATGCCATGAGGACGTTAGCCCTTGTGGTGTTCAGAGGTGTAAAGTTTTGGGGCTTCCTTCCTCCTCCTCGCATTCTCCGAGGTCGGCCTAACTGTTGCGTTGGACACCGGGTTTGCTGGCTGGACCCTTCGCCACGAACGTGAATATGGTCAGCCTTCGGCACAGTCATTCTCAGCTCTTCGGCTGTCATATGTTGTTCAGCCCTTCGGTAGAATTCTCCCAGCGTGTCCGGGGGATCTTTGGAGAATTCATAAAACAAGTGCGAATCCCTCCGGAGGCCCCTCGTCATGGCGAGGATGCGGATTTTGGGACGAAAGTCCGGAACACTGAGGGCCTCTCTGTTGAACCTCTCGACATAGTCACGGATAGTCTCCCCGTTTCTTTGTGCTATGTCAAACATCTGGACGGGCATTTTCGCCGTCGGCTTGCTCCCAATGAACTGTTGGGTGAACGCTGTGGACAGCTCCTGGAATCCCCTGATGTTTCCGGGAGGCAGGGAATTGTACCAGGCAGTTGCTGGTCCTGCGAGGGTGACTTTAAAGCACTTGCAGAGTGTAGCATCATCAGCCCCGTGTAGCACCATGCTGCGTTTGTACTTTGTTAGATGGGCCTGGGGATCAGTCCGACCCTCATAGGTCTCTAGCCGAGGTAGCCTGAAGTCACTTGGCATGGCCGCCTCGACCACTGTTCGGGCGAAAGGAGTTTCATCTCTAGAGACGGTTTCAGTTAGCCTGGCCCAAACAGGCTTGCGTGCCACCTGCTGTTCCACTCTCTCCAGTCTTGCCAAGACTTTCTCTAGGAGGAGCGTAGCACTGGGCTCATCTTCCTGGTGCCGTCTCTTCGGGGAGCGACTTCGGCACCGAGGTGAGGGGGACCTTGCCTTTGGTGATAAACTTCTTCTGGACGGGACTTCAGGTCGTTTAGACCTCGCTCTTTCCGCCAGCCGTGACCGGAGGGGCAAGTTATCTGTCGAGGACTCTTCTCGTGGCTCACCACTTCCCGAGCTATGATGGGTTGCCCTTGGGCTTTTCTCCCGAGGTTGTGCTGGCGAAGTGGGTTTTTGCACGTGGGCTGGTTACGGCCACCTTCGGTCTATTTGTTGTGTCATTTCAGCCACAATAGACCTCTGAAAGTCTCGTAAAAAACCCATGGTGATGACAAGAGGGCGTTCCTCTTCAGGCATGGAAGTCTCTGGGGGACTTTGTTCGGTAGCTGGTTGGGTCTCAGGCGCGGACGGGGACTTCGGGAGTCCTTTGTCCTTCGAACGCCGAGTTTCGACAACAGCTACCTGGGAATGGGTTCCCACAGACGGCGCCAAATGATGCCCCAAGGCATCTTCGTTCGTTGTCATGTTGACAGGTGGAGAGACTTCCTGAGGAGGCGAGCGCCTAGAGTTCTGGTTTCCCAGCTGAGTGTGCCTGAAAAGCTCAAAGAAGAGGTTAGGAGGTCCCCGGTTTGCTTTTCCGGGGAGGACCCTCCGACACCCAAGTCAGTTTTCTGAGTGAAAGTGGAGGAAGAACACTAAGGGATCAAGTGTCTTGCCTGTTTTGTGTTTTCTCAGAGGGAGGAAAATTCCCATCCTTTGCCCAGTCCCTTTTCCTAGTATTTATAGGAGTAGATGGTCCGCTCAGATCATGACACGTGTTCGGTCGGATTTGATCTGTGCTTTTGGACCTAGGGGACAGGCAGCCGTTTGCAGCCTCCTTTAGCCCTGGACCCGGACAGGTTGTGTCAGGACTGGGGCGGCCGCGGCGTGTCAGTTTGCCGTTCTGATGTGACGTGTAGGGCTTATGGGCGACATGTCAGAGGTTCCTTAAATGCTCATACCGTACTCCCGAGGTCCCCTGGGCGAGGTCGCCCTTCGGTGCGTGCACCCTCTTCGAATTCTATCCGTCCTTCGGTGTGAGCACCTTCTTCGGGATCTATCCCATAGTTCCGGGAGTTCCCTTGATGAACACCTTCTTCGGGACTTACACCAATAGTTCGGGGATTCCCTTGTTCAGGTGTTTCTTGTTCGGGGGATATCCTCTTCGGGGCTTCTGCCTTCGGGGGAGATTCCTACTTGCTTCAGAGAGATGGCTCTCTTACCCGAAGACGGTCAGTTTGGCCCTTTGATGGAGACGGTGTTATCCTCGGAATTCCTGACGAGCTAACCGAAGTCTCGAGCTCATAGTGTTTGACTTCGCACCTTCCGAGGTCAGTGAAAAGATCCTCTCTTGGGTGACGTCAGACTCCTTGGCCAATATTTTGGCAAGGAGTTACTACCGAGGAGGCAATAGCCTTTGGCTATCAAGTTGGCAGCTGCAGCCTCGATATCAGCAGGCTCTTCCCGGACAATGTCCAAAAGATCGATGATTGGAGCACCATTGTTGTGGTTCGGATTCATGATATAATCCTTGAGATTGTTGTATAAAATTGAGCTGTAACAACCACGAACCACCAGTGACCCGAGGCGTGTATTCACTGTCCTCAAGGATTATAGCTCGTGACTCTCCAAAGCGTGCAAGAGAACAGATCTGCGAAAATCCCCCAGGATACAATGGGTCTTCCGAGAAGTGTGCACTTACACCCGGGATACTCTAGGAATCAGCAGAAATACAAGAACCAGCAAAGATTAGAGCAGGAGGGGGAGAGAAGAGAGAGCTCGAAAGCGGTGTGATCTGAGAGTGGAGTGGGAGTGGGTATTTATAGGTAGTAAACATTGGGACAATAATGTGCAATAATGTTGAGAGTTACAAAATTAATCTTGGTTTATGACTTTGTACGTTGAGTCCGTTTTGGTTTCCAACACGTGAAAAACAAGTTTTCCTTGTAAGGATAAAAAAGTAAATTCAGGAAAATGTAAAAACTGACTTGGACCGGGCCTCGTGATACTTTGCGCACAGGGGGGCAAATTGGGCTCTTTCCACTGTTTTGGCCCATTTTGTGCGCGCGAGCCCATTACCACTTTCTTTCTTATCTAGCCCATTTGAGCATGGTAACTTATAAAGTCTAGAAACTCTCATTGTCCAAGCCATGTGGGATATGCCTTTTGGAATACTTGACAACAGTTCATACAGACATTTGTGGTCTATTGAGAACTGAGTCTCACAGTGGCAGTAAGTACTTCTTACTTTTCATTGATGATTATTCAAGAATGTGTTGGGTATATTTTCTCAAAGTTAAGTTAGCAGCATTTGAATTTTTTATCAAATTGAAAGCACTAACAGAAAGACAAAGTGTGTTCAGAATAGACAGAGGTGGGGAGTTTACGTCCAAAGAATTCAACACCTTCTATGAAAACCAAGGAATCAAAAGAGAACTCATTGCCCCATACACACTAGAGCAAATTGGTGTAACAGAACGCAAAAATAGGAATGTTGTTGATATGGCACGTTCTATGTGAAGAACAAAGGATCTGACTGATGAACTCTGGGCAGAAGCAGTGGCAACTGCAGTATATTTACTGAATATATCCTATACTAAAGCAATGTGAAACATGACTCCATACGAAGCCTGGTATGAGTCTAAACCATATGTTAGTCATCTAAGGATATTTGGATGCGTGTTTTATGCTTTAATATCCTCTGGAAGACATAAACTTCAGTAAAAATCAAATAAATATGTCTTTGTTGATTATTGCTTGAACTCTAAAGCATATAGACTTTTTTATATTGAAAATAAAAAGATCATCATCGGTCGAGATATGCAATTTGATGAGAAGATGAGCTGGAAGCTTGACTCAGAAAAGCACTCAATTATAGACACAATTAATGATGAAGATCATATAGCACAATGTCAAGACAGTCCTCTAACCTCACAAGCAACTACTCCAACAAGAAGTGAAGCCACTTTATCTGTTGAATCAACACCAGAACCTCGAAGAGGGCACAGATCTCTGGATGAACTACACTCTTCCACTTATGCTCTTTTTGCAGGAGATCCAACGTGCACAGAGTTAGCATTGTAAAGTGACATTTGGATAAAAGCCATGAGATATGAAATTATAGCAATAGAAAAAAATGGAACTTGGGATATAACTGACCTACCAAAATGAAAAAAGGCAATTGGTCTTAAATGGATATTTAAGACCAAATATCATTCAGATGGGAGCATATAGAAACATAAAGCAAGACTAGTTGCTCATGGATATGCTCAAGAACCAGGATTGGATTTTGAAGAAACTTTTACACCAGTAGCAAGGTTTGAAATAGCAAGAATAATTCTGGATCTTGCAGCACAATTGCAATGGACAGTTTACCAATTTGATGTTAAGTTTGCGTTTCTTAATGGAGACTTAAGGGAAAAGGTCTATGTAGAGCAGCCAAAGGGCTTTGTTATTGCAGGAAAAGAAGATAAAGTCTTCAGACTAAATAAAGCATTATATGGCTTGAAACAGGCCCCTCGTGCATGGTATAGCAAGGTAGATGAGTTCTTTCAACAAAATGGCTTCGAGATGAGTCAAAATGAGCCAACATTTTACTTCAAGAAGCAAGGAAATTATGGTATGGTTCTAGTAAGCCTATATGTTGATGATATGATCTATGCAGGATCGTCTATTCAGCTTGTCTCTGAGTTTAAAAATGCAATGATGAGCATTTTTGAAATGACAGATTTAGGAACTCTCACACCCAATTCGTTTCAACTTTAGCCAATTGACTACAAAATGACTTTTTCTTATTTTTACATCTTTTTTACTTGAAACTAATTTTAATTAAAAGCCAATATTATGTAGCTACAATAATCAATTAAAAATATAATTTTTATAATCTTACTAATTTTTTATGAATTTTTCTAGTTTCAAGTCTTAAAAAAGAAAAATTCATAAAAATTTAACAACATTCTAAAAATTTACTTTCAAATTGATTATTGCATCTACATAACATTAACTTTCAAATGAAATTGGTTTCACGTAAAAAAGATGAAAAAGTTAAAAAAAGTCAGTTGACTTTAGACGAAACGAATTGGCCCTCAATTACTTTCTTGGTTTAGAAATAAAACAAACTAGGAATGGTATATTTCTTTCACAAGAGAAATATGCCTTTGATCTCTTGAAGGAATTCAATATGGAAAGTTGTAAAATAGTAGGAACTCCCATGAATGCAAATGAGAAGCTGAAAATAGAAGATGGAATAGGTATGGTGGATGCAGAAAATGGCTCATATATCTCACACATTCTAGACCTGATCTAGCCTTCTTAGTAGGCCTGATTTCAAGGTTCATGCACTGTCCAACCAAACAACATTTTGGAGCTGCAATGAGGATTCTCAGGTACATTATAGGAACCAAAGACTATGGAGTCTAGTATTTGAAGACTGAGCAGTTTGTGCTAAAAGGATACTCTGATAGTGACTGGGTAGGGTCGCAAAAAGATAGAAAGAGTACCATTAGAAATTGCTTTGTATTTGGGTGAAGAGCTGTAACTTGGACATCAAAAAAGCAGACTGCAGTGGTTCTATCCTCAACAGAAGCTGAGTATGTAGCTGCAACCATTGTAGCCTGCCAAGTAGTATGGTTGAAACGTTTATTGTGTGAGTTAAATCAAAAGCAACCCAATGCAACTCAATTGTACTGTGACAAATTGTCTACTTTAGCTATGACAAAAAATCCAGTAATGCATGGAAGAACCAAGCACATCCAGATTAAGCATCACTTCATAAGAGATCTTATGGCTGAAGGAAAAGTAAAAGTGGAATTTTACAGGTCAAAACTGCAACTTGCTGATATGTTTACCAAAGCCCTTCCTCAAGCAAGGTTTTAAGAACTTCAAGCTTAGTTGTTTATCACCAACTTTGAATCAATGGGGGGTGTTGAAGACGAATTCAAAGTTTGTTACTATCAGTATCAGGAGTTGTGCGAGTCTTTAGTTAAGTTGTTAAGTAGTTAGCTCGTAGCATATAATTCTATCTACAGCTCTGTTGGACTGAACGATCTTGGAATGACATCTCCTCTACCATTTTTGACAATTGGCTGACTGAGAATAGCCCATCTGAAACAATTGACCAGCACCAATCATTATGCTTTGAAACTGATGGAGAAAAAACTTGCAAAAAAATAACTAGTTCCTGCAATTGCTCTTTCTCAACATCTTTAAGTTCTCTGCTCTAACTAAAAACCCATTTCCATACTTCTTCCCATAGCCCTTTACTATGGACTACACACCCTTTATTCTCCTCAAGCCTATAAATGCCAGGAAACTTATTCTTCAAACTTTTCTCCCCAACCCAAACTTCCTCCCAAAACTTCACCTCATTCCCAACCCTTATCTATCTCTTAAATGCCAAAATAAAATCAATTCCTTTATCATTAATACCAAACACCAATTTTGTATTTCCCTTCAAACCCCTCATTAATTGAACCTCTCTTTTCGACATACATACCTCATCTTCCCCATGCAAAGCTCCCCGTTCCACCACCACTTTGCCAATAAATCTTTATTTTTTTGCATCTAAACTCCCTACATTTAACCATCTGAAATCCTTACCATAAACAACATTCTTCCAAGCTACCCAATAAATATTCCTACCCTCCCCTTTATTACCCCAACAAAATTAAGCGGTCAAAACTCTTAAGGTGTCTAATTAAACTCACTGGTGCACATAATGAATAGAAGAAATACAAAGGTAGGCTTCTTAATACAGTGGGGATTTAACTTTGGCCCCAAAAGTGTTACCGTTGCTCTATAATAAAACCAAACTGTTATTTAGTTTGTGTGTGCATATCTTATATCTTATCTTATCATATATCTTATATTATAAAAAGTATGAATGTGCATAAATGTTGAACGACTTTTTTACCCTTGCATCATAAGTTATTTTTTTCTTTTAATGAAACCTAATTTTGTCATTGTCTATTTAATTGGAGTTATATTAGCACTAAAACACTAAAAGAAACCCTTAAGTTGCCACTAAATTTTATTTTTTACTGTAAACTTGCATTTTCTTGATTTTATGTTACAGAATTAAGTATTATATGCAATTTTTTTGTGTTAATCTTACCCAAAACTCTTAAATTGTAATTATTTTTTTTTCTACATCAAATGTCGCTTGGTCCTATATTACTATGAAACAATACCTCAAGTGCAGTAAATATTTTATAAAAAATTAAAATTTCAACTTAGCTTTTCAAAGCCTTTTATAGCCAAATTTGTTGTTTGAATAAAAGACTTAAAAAAATATATGGTAAAACTCATGCCAAAGTTTGTACTACTAAATATTTTTAAAAGTTAAAATTTCAACCTAGCATTTCAAAATTCTTTAGAGCTAAATGTTTTATTTGAATAAAAAATTTAAATATATGGTAAAAATCTTGCCAAAATTTATACTACTACAAAATGTACCTTTGATGATAAAATTTTTGTCAATTAAGTTTCTTTAGTTTTGCAACTAGGATGAGTATATAACATGAAAACTTATTATCTGGTAAAATTCTTGCTAAAGTTTCATGTAAAAATCTATAAGTATTAGATAGTAAAAAATAATTTTATATATAAAAAATATATATTGGAAGTTTATGTAGTGAACACTACATAGTAATTTGCTTATAGTTTTTCCTTTACCCTAAAACTATAAGCTTTTTTTTTCAATAGAATGAGCCCCGGTAGATGATGCATATATATACCTAATATGCCACATTATCATGGTCCCATGTTGGCTCTAATACTATCTGTAATGACCTAAATCCAGAACTGGCTAATAGAACATCTTCTCACATCATATGGGCTATCATTTGGAAAAGAATAAGCACAAGGTGCTTATGCTCTGAAATTTGAATTTATATATCTACATAAAGCTTCTTACATGTTCTCCCATATGCGATATAAGGTTGTTACAAATTTTATATTTTCAATTTAATTAGATTTATATTAGTAGTAGGATTCTAAAAATAGAAAAAGAAAAGAATCAATAGATAAAGATCTAAATATGTGGTTGCCTATTTAATTAAATATTTGGTAGTATTAAAATACTAGAAGTGTAATAAGGGAGGAAAAATGTAAACTTGTATGCGTTTAGCCTTTACTTTTTAAGAAATTTAATATTTTGACCACTAAACGTACTTCGTCCACTAAACTCAATTAATTTTAATAAGTATGGCCTAAATTTGTTCTACTATAAAAAAATATTTTTGAATATAAAATTTTTATCAATTAATTTTTTTTCCAACTTGTAATAATATATACTTTGAAAGCTTAGGCATTTGGTCCATCTTAGAGTAATTATATGATTCATGAATGACTCACACAAATATTATGAGAAAATAAAAAAAATTATTATTATATAAAAGGTCATTGTGAAAAATTTTAGCAAAAAATTATTGGCTTCTAGGATTAGTTGCTTATATTATAATAAATATGAATTTTAGCAGCATTTTTTTTTCATTTTCCAATGTTTTAAAATATTGGAAAAATTATAAGATTTATTTTTCCCACATGGTCATCCCTTTTAATATTGTAACACAAATTTTTATTCTTAGCAACTAATAACTCTTTTTCTATACTGAAAAATATTAAAGTATTGTTCTCATTTTTATTATTTTTTTTAGAGTCAATTAAATCTTAAAAGTTCTATCAAAGTGACATTATGCATGAATTGTTTTTTGGCTTTAATTGTTTTGCAAAATAATTACTCTAACCACCAAATTTAGTTAAATTTAACAAATATGCTCTCAATTTTTTATAAATGCTTTTGAAAGTTCATTTTTGGGTCAATTAAATTCCTAATACTAATACTTAAAACTTATAATATTTAATCAATATTTATTTATACAACGAATAATAATAATAATATCCAAAAAAAATTATTCTTTTTATAAAAAATTAAAATTTTTAACAAGAGTTTCTTTTCACTGGGAATCCTTATATGAATTTAAACCCTTAACTTCATCTATGCTAGTTGGGGCCTCATACTGTCAAGTGAAATGAGAGTTATATGGTTAACTGGACATACTTATTAGAGAGTTATAAGGTTTTATGAATACTCTAACTTGAAGATTTGGGTTTAAATGATACACTTGAAAAAAATATATGGTTGTTTGAAGTTAATTATTCCAAAATGATTTTTTTTATTTTTATAAAATTTTTATATGAAACTAATATCATTTGAAAACTAATTATTTATACGTATAATAATTTATTGAATAATATTTTTATAGTATAATTAATAAGATTTTTTCCCTTATTCAAGATAAAAGATTAATCAAAATTCAATTACACAATAAAATGGTATTCAGTGGATTATTATTATTATTATTATTATTATTGTTGTTGTTGTTGTTGTTGTTGTTGTTGTTATTGTAATACCCCCATATACTATATGGAGAAATGTGGAAAGCCTTTTGTGAATATATAAACTTAAGTTTCAGAGCATAAGCATCTAGTAATTATCATTTTCTAAATGATTACCCTTGTGGCATGGGCAGGTCTGGACTTCAATTATTATAGATGGCATCAAAGTCGACCAGAGGCCGCGATGATATGACATACTAGGTATGCACATGTATCGTCTACCTGAACTAATCCTGGATTAAAGATGTTATTCTGGCCAGGGGTCAAGTAATTTAATTAGAGGGGTTATTGGTCCGGGGGCAACAAGTAATCCGAGTGACTCTAATGAGAATGTTTGGTACATAAAGGGGAGTTTGTAATACCCTATATCCCATATGGAGAAATGTGGCAAGTTTTATATAGATATATAGACTTAAGTTTGAGAGCATAAAGGCCTAGTACTTATGTGTTTTATAAAGGATAGCCCATGTGGTATGGACAGGTATTCATTGGTTCTGGATTTAGGTCATTACAGTTATTATTATTATTATTATTATTATTATTATTATTATTATTATTATTATTAATTTTAGATAATATTAATTCCAGAAAAATCCATAAAAACATTTTATGATTAATCTAACTTAATGCTAAATGAATTGGATCTTTATCTTAATGGTTAGGTTTAAGCTTTTTTTTGTTGATGTTCTATGCTTCAATTCTGTTCTTACAAGTTAGTTTTGTATGCCAAGAATGGTTTGACATACACTGAGAGTGTAATTAAGGTTTTTCTTACTAAATTATGAATATTTTTTCACCCTAACATTTCTATCTACTTATAAAAAATAAATAAATTCTTATGACATGTATTGAGAAATTATAAGACTTTTATTTTGTCAAACTACCAATTTTCAGACAAAGAATGTAAAGAACAAAAAAAAAGTGATTTTATTTTTTAGCTTTAGTAGATTTATTTAAATTTATATATTAAATATAACTTTTAGTGGTGAAAAAATATAAATAGCCATCATAAGTTGTAAAAACCTCATAGTTATGTCTATTTGAATCAATGATTTAAATATGATAAAACTCATAAAAGGTACTGTTGACACCCAATTTCGTCCGGCCATTAAAATAATTTAAAAAAAAAATTAAATAAAAAAATTAAATAAAAAAATGTATTATTATTATTATTGTTATTATTATTACTAAATTTTTTTTAATTAGTTTAAAATATATATATATATTTTTTTTTTTTGTTTTGTTTTGTGAAGATTTGATATATGTGTGTATATATGTATGTTTGAAAGAAAAAAAAAAGAAAACTCCATAAAAATGACAAAATTTAAAAGTTTGAGGTAAAAATGACAAAATTAAGAAGTTTCAGGTAAAATTGACAAATTCTGAAAGTTCCAGGAGCATTTGGCAGTTTGTCACATAAAATTTTGAGCCTGCCGACGTTTTTGGCTCAAATTGACAGAAAACGACAAAATTGTCAAAATCAGAAGATTCAGGAACTTATCCAGAGGCTGAGAGACGTAAAGGACTAAAACTGTCATTTTACCAATTTAAGAGATAAGTTTGGATTTTTTTATTAATTTATCCATCAACAGTTCAGCTAAACTTCCTCTATAAATAGCCCCCCCAAATTTTGTGCTGAACACAGAAAAAAATAGAAAAAAAACTTAGAGCTCCGTTTCAAAAAAAAGAGAAAATTACAGCCCTTAGCCCCAGACCTCTTCCCTTCTTCCCCAGAAAGCCAAATTTTTTTTCACTGCTGTTCCCTCTCTCTCTCTCTCTCTCTCTCTCCGCCGTGCCCCTCGCCGCCCGCCGCCGCCGCCCCTGCCCGGCGCCACCCCTGCCCGCCGCCGCGTCGCCCCTGCCCGCCGCCGGCCCCCCCCCCCCCCCCCGTGCCCCACGCCGTCGCCCCCTGCCCCTGGCCGTGCCGCCAGCTGCCCCTCCCCTTCCCCCCCTCGCGCCGTCGTCGTTCTCATTTCCTGGGATTCAAAATTCAAAACTAAAAGGGTAAACCCTTGTTTCACCCATCATCTTTTCAATTTCTTTCTATTAGGTCACTAACCTTTTTATTTTGTCTTTGCAGAAAATTAATTAACTAACTCATTTATTTTTTTTTACTTGTTTATTTATTTGTTTATTATTGTTATTATTACTAACCTTTTTTTTTTTGTTATTAGCAACTAACAACTAACTTGCTAATTTTTACTAACCTTTATTATTATTGTTGTTAATAATTAATTAAATTGTCTAACTTTTATTTTTGTTGTAATTAATTAACTTAATTAAACTTGGCAAACTTTTATTTTTGTTGTAATTAATTAACTTAATTAAACTTGGCTAAATTTTATTTATTGTTGTTAATTAATTAACTTAATTAAACTTGGCTAATTTTTATTTATTGTTGTTAAGTAATTAACTTAATTAAACTTGGCTAATTTTTATTTATTGTTGTTAATTAATTAACTTAATTAAACTTGGCTAACTTTTATTTATTGTTGTTAATTAATTAACTTAATTAAACTTGGTTAATTTTTATTTATTGTTGTTAATTAATTAACTTAATTAAACTTGGCTAACTTTTATTATTGTTGTTAATTAATTAAATTAATTAAATTGTCTAACTTTTATTTTTGTTGTAATTAATTAACTTAATTAACTTGACTAACTTTTTATTATTGTTGTTAACCATTAATTTAATTAAACTTGGCTAATTTTTATTATTGTTGTTAATTAATTTAATCTAACTTTTACTAACCTTTTTTATTGTTATTAACTAACTAATCCAACTAATCTAACTATATTAATTGTGCTAACTTTTATTATTATTGTGTTATTAAAGTGGATGGCCAAAAAGCCCCACTTTATTAATTGAATTTTTTTTATGATTAAAAGATAAAAAAAGGAATTTTATGTGAATAATTTTCTAAAGGCTAATAAAAATTACTTTTTTTTATTTTGAAACAAAGTTTTTATTCCTTTTAATAAACAAACATAATGAAATAATTCAAAAATAAAATAAATAAATAAATAAACATAAAACCATTCTTTTAATACATCTTTAAAATTAATAATTAATGAAATAAAAAAATTTAATTAAAACTCCATGACCAAATGATCCGCCAGGATCCATGGCTCGGAAATATTTTTAAAATAAAATATATAAATAAATTTTTTTCTTTATAAAAAATAAAAAAAAAAAACTTTAGACTAATATATTAATTTATTAATATATAATTTTTTTTAGTTTTCTTTATTAAAAAGAATAAAAAGCGTAAAATTTTTGAGTTAATATTTTTCAATAATATTTTATTTATTTCTTTTAAAAATATAATTTTTTTTTAGTTTTCTTTATTAATAAAAAGAATGAAAAGAATAAAAATTTTGGGTTAATATTTTATTCAGTAATATTTTACTTATTAAAAGATATAACTTTTTGTTTCCTTTATAAAAATCTTAATCAAATAATTTCAAAATAATACAAAATAAAACAAAAATAATTGAATTTTCTCTTAAATATTTTTGACTTATTGATTAGATATATTTTCAGAAATATAAATTAAAATTAAAAAAAAATCTTTCATCAAACAAAGAAGAATATAAAAATAAAAATATCAAGACTTTTGTTTTAAAATACATATAAGTTTTCGGTTAAATAATCTTTTATTCCAAAAATAAATTAAATAAATATCAAAACTTTTCTTCTTTTGTTTAAAATTTTTGATTCTCTTAATAAAAAAAAAATAATAATAAAAAAATAATAAAAAATAAAAATAAAAATAAAAATTTTTTTTAGTTCATGGTATATTGGCTGGAAACTGTCTCGTGCCCGCTTTTGAGCTGCTTCACCTGGTGAAGAGGGTCTGGCTGAGTAACAACGCCCCGTACCATGATCAAAATTTTTATTTTTAAACTCTTTAATTCTTTTAAATTAACTTCTTATTAAATAAAAATTAATTATTATTTTTTTTAATTCTTTTATAAATTGAGTAATCCTTTAAAATAATAAATATCTTTCATTAAACAAGAAAAACAAAAAAAGTAAACAAGAAAAAAAAGAAAGATAAGAAAAATAAAAGAAAGATAAGAAACAAAAATAAAAGAAAGATAAGAAAGAAAAGAAAGATAAAAAAAATATAAAAGAAAAGATAAGATAAGAAAAGAAAGAAAGAAAAGACAAGAAAAATAAAAGAAAGATAAGAAAGAAAAATAAAAGAAAGATAAGATAAAGAAAAAAAGGAAATATAAGAAAAAGAAAAGAAAGATAAAAGAAAGAAAAAGAAAAAGCAAAGAAAGAAAGAAAAGAATAAAAAAGAAAGAAAAGAAAAGAAATTAAAAGAAATTAAAAAAAAAGAAGTAAAAATAAGTAAAAAAAGAAGAAAAAGAAAGAAAGTAAAAAAAGAAGTAAAAAATATAAAGATAAATTTTTTAGTTAGTATTAAAAATCATTCATAAACAAAAAGAATTACCATTTAAAAATTAATTTCATAATAATAAGAATTAAATAATTACGATAAATCAATTTCCATATCCGGATGATCCGGTAGGATCTACGGTTTGGAAAATATCAAACTTTTTAAAATAAACAAATTAAATAAACAGATAAAAATCCATATTTTTACAATATGGATAAAATTGTTTAAAATTTCACCAAATTCCGTGTCCAAATGACTCGGCAGAGTCCATGGTTCGGAATCAAAATCTTCCGTGTCCAAATGACTCGGCAGAGTCCATGGTTCGGAAGTATAAAATTCTATACAAATTAATTTCCAAAAATCCACATTCAACTAATTCAGTTAAAATTTCTAGTTTGAAAATTAACTGAATTTTTTTTAAAGCAAAGTAAAACAAAATTAAAATCAACTAAGGTGCCAATTTTGGGCGCTATAACAATATTGTTTTAGCGTAACCGTACTCCCGATCCCCGAACTCTCGCAGACCATATTTTAAGGTATCCAATCGACCTGAGCGAAAACCGATTGGTGGCGACTCCAGAAAACCCGACGTTGCCACAGCTTGGCGACTCCACTGGGGACTCGACGTTAGTGAGTCGAGCCTAAAGTTGATTTGTTTTTATTTACTTTGCTTTACTATTATGTGGATTTATATATTATATTTACTTAAGTAAACATGCATAATGCATTCACAAAATGAAGCTCTATACCCGAGCTTCCTTAAATCAAACACGATTCTTTCTAAGCGGAATTGGTGTTGCTGTCCTTGTGAGGCCACGGTCTCCAAGCCTTCACCGGTTTCAAAGTAGCAAAGTAGTGTATTGCCTTCTGAGACGGTTAGTCTCTGCATGGGCCCACGAAAAGCTACGACTCGAATTAATCCATTCCTTACATAAACCCTAGAGGGTAAGGAATCGGGCCGTCACTATGATTCAGTGACGGGATTCGGGAACTATCCCTTGCCTTTTTGATAAACCACCTTCTGCATGTAGAATTCCTTACTCCACCTTAGAACCAGCCATTAAGAATTTCCCATACCTCGGTTCCCATTTCCATAGGTTTTGTTTTATCTATATGTTTGTATGATCCTATGTGTTATTTTTTTACTAACTCTATTTTTCCTTATTTTTCCGGCATATACATTTCATCATTAAAGATAAGTATTTGGTGAAAGAACTATTATCATGGATATTCTCGATTATCTTCCCACGGCTGTTACTGGATCATGGAATGACACGGTAATCGAAACTCAGCCTGAAGCTATGGAATATTCCGAAACGGCTCAAAAGCTTCACGGAGATGCTCTGACATCCCATTCTCACGTACAGCTTAAGGACCAGGTATCGGTCCGGATAAATCAGAACGACACCACGGAATTGTTGCAAGTCTGGAATAGTTGGAATTCTACTGATCGGGAAGCTTTTACGGCAAAATATGGTCACATCACTTGCCTACTAAAGGTTACCGTTGATGCATCACTTGTCCGGGCTCTAATACAATTTTGGGATCCATTTTATCGATGCTTTTCTTTCGATAAGATGGATCTGGTTCCAACCATTGAAGAATACAACAGCCTCTTGGGTTGGTCCTCCGACTATCCAATCGAGACTTATCAACATGATAGAAGAACGGAGCCTCATCGAGCCCTAGCAAAATTATTGGATATGCCAGCTTCCAGTCTTCAAACCAAGTTTGCAACAAAAGGATCTCGAAAATTTATCAGTTGGATCGACTTAAAACAATTAAGCCACGTTCTCCCTCAGAAAAATCAACGACGCAAGCTTTTCGCCTTGGCGATATATGGCCTGGTAGTCTTCCCAAGAATCGTCGGATTCATTGAAGGAGACATCATTACACTATTTGAGCAAATCTGCAATGCTCAAATAAATCCGACCTCAGTAATATTATGTGAAACTATCAGGGCATTAAACTTTTGTCGCCAAAGAGGGGGCAAATTCATAGGATGTTCACATCTCCTCAACATTTGGATCAAAAGCCACCTTCCTTGTGAGAAGCAACATTTTGGAAATCGCTTTTCAAAGGACTTCATCCCAATCGAAGCCTTTTTGAAAAGTGAAACCATTCATCACGACAGCAAGGAAGCATGGGTTGATTATTTCAAGAACATCACCGAATTCCAAATTGAATGGAGAGCCCCCTGGTCTACCTCCACCCGCGTTGTCTACCGATGCGGCAATTGCCCGTGGGTTCCTCTCTTAGGTATATGGGGAGGAACAAGTTATGCCCCAGCTCAAGTACGAAAACAATTTGGGTCCATGCAATTTATACCCATGACGCATAATCTGAGTAAGTTGGAATTTTCACACGAAGATCCAAATTCAAATAAGCTCGCAATGGGTATTTCAGTTGCGTGGAAAAGAATTTTCATATTGAAGTCGGGGCCTATTATTTCTCCCACTGCTTATTATGAATGGAGAAATAACCGGAAGGAAGGAATAGTTCTATCTGAAGAGGTCATCAGAAAATTGGCGAAAAGAGAGTTGGAGAAAGAACTAGAGGAAGAAAAGGAGAAGAACAAGAGGATGCTCCTTGACATGCAACAGCTCGGTCACAAAACACAACTCCTCGAAGAGAAAGTTGAATACCAAAAACAAGTCATCTCCCAATTGGTTGATGAAACCGATCAAAAAGAGATGAGAGTCAGATACTGGGAAGATCAATACAGATTTTCTCAAGATCAATTGCAAACATTTTTGGTAGAAGTCAGAAAAGTTACAGAACAAGCCCAACTAATGGGCGAAGAAGCCAAGGAGTTAGAAGAACTGAGCTGTCCTACTCCATCAGTAAATGTTCAAAGAATGATGGAGTTCATATCTAAGGCCAGAAAGCAGTATTGTACTTTGGGTCGTTTCTTTTAAACAAACCTTTTGCTGAATGTAATTGAGAAATTCCATTATAGTTCTTCTTTCACCAAGTATTTACAATATTCATGCATGCATCCATCACATCAATCATACACACATAGAATCTAATAAAATAAATATTCCTTTAAAAGGGTAAAATTGGACCTCAACACCGATATTCAACTCGACTCCAAACAAGATTAATGGCAGAACAAGCCGAAGGACGTCTCATGGAGATGGAGTCCAAGATTGAAAGTATGTCAGAACAGATGAGACAATTGATGGAATTAATCAAAGGGAAAGCAACTCAAGTCCCCATCAAAGAAGTGCAAGATCCCACTTATCCCCCGGGATTCACCCCGCAACGAGTCTCAGTCCAAGAAAACCTGTTTCAAGAATCAGGACCGTCTGCTAGTGTTCACCTGAAACAAGACACTGTACAGGAAGAGAAGAAGACATTACCAAAAGAAGAAGCAGAATCTCAAAAACTCGAAACAATAGAAAAGCGACTGCGAGCCATTGAAGGAGGCACTATATTCGGATCTCTCTCGGTAGATGACCTCTGCTTAGTGCCAGATGTCGTAATCCCTTCAGATTTTAAGGTGCCAGATTTCGTGAAATACGATGGAACGAGTGATCCCATCACTCACATCACATTGTTCCTAAGGAGACTACAACCACTCACAAAAGATGAAAAGGTGTGGATCGCACTTTTTCAGGAAAGTCTCACAAAATCAGCATTACAGTGGTATCTAAGCCAAGGTCCAAGGAACATAAAAACTTGGAATGACCTTGCTCAGGCCTTCATCGGCAACTATAAACACGTTATGGACTTGGCTCCGGATCGCCAAACTCTCCAAAACATGGAGAAGAAAAAGCTAGAAACTTTCAAGGAATATGCGCAGCGGTGGAGGGACTTAGCTGCACAGGTTCAGCCACCCATGACAGAAAGAGAAATGGTCACTTTGTTTGTCCAGACACTGAAATACCCATATTATGACAAACTTATTGGCAATGCGGCAACTAACTTCTCTGACGTAGTAATGTCTGGAGAAAGGATCGAGCATGGTATCAGGACTGGGAAGATTACTGAATCCTTTAGCGATCCTATGAAAAGAGGAGGACCTTCCAGAAGAAAAGATGAAGAAATACAACAAATAGGAAGAGGAAGAGGGATTCCCTTCGTGGGCACTGTGGCCACCGGACCTCGCCTATCCTATTCTGCCAATAAGCCCAATTATTATCCTACCAATAGGCCCAATGATTATCCTCCCAATAGGCCCAATGATTATCTTCCCAATAGACCCAACAATTATCCTCCCAACAGACCTAATCAGTTACGGCCACCTGTTCCAACTCCTCCAGTACCTGCACCAAGACCAAGAGAAATCTTCGCACCAATTCCCATGACTTACACTGAGCTGTATCCAAAACTCATCGAAAGTCAACTTATTCGCCCAATCCCTACAAGGCCATTGGAACCCCCGTATCCAAGGTGGTATGACCCTAACATAAATTGCCCATATCATGATGGTACCGTGGGCCACGGACTGGAAAATTGCATAGCATTGAAGCGTATAGTCCAACAATTAATTGAGTCAAAGTGGTTGGACTTTTCCGATGAACCAAACGTCACTCATAATCCATTGCCTCCTCATCAAGCCAAACCAGTCAATATGATGGAAGAATACTGGCCGATGAAGAAAACAGTCAATGATATCATAACCCCTCTTAAGCATGTATATTCATGCCTTGTGAAAGAAGGGATTATCATAGGAAAGTCTTCTGGAAATAAAGAAGTCGAGGATGAGGAGTGGTGCAACTTTCATAACAGTAAGAGTCATTCTATCCAAGAATGCCCAGAATTCCGTAAAAGTCTACAAAGTCTTATGGACTCCTCCCAAATCATCGTTTTTATGTCAGATAAAGAGGATGACGTGAATGTGATAATTAAAGAACAAGAAGTCAATATCATGCCAAGACCACTAGTCATTCCAATATCAAAATCTGCTCTCAAGCCTTTAAGAATTCAAGTTCCAAAGCCATTCCCGTACAAATCAGACAAAACTGTTCCATGGAACTATGGCTATACTTCTAACATCACATCAACTCCGTTAGAAGTTGGGGGCATGACTAGAAGCGGTCGGTGTTATTCTCCCGAGCAAATGAACAAGCTCCAACAAGAGAAGAATGTTACGGATCCAGCAAATGGACCTATTAACACATCTAAAGAGCAAGAGATGCCTCGAGCAGTAACAGATGAACAAGCTACTGAGTTTCTCAAACTCATAAAGCAAAGTGAATACAGTATCGTGGAGCAGTTGAACCGTCTGCCAGCAAAGATCTCCATACTTTCATTACTCTTAAGTTCTGATGCCCATCGAGAAGCTCTTCTCAAAGTCCTGAATAAGGCTTATGTTGAACAAGATATCTCCGTGAACAACTTTGACCACCTTGTCAACAACATCACGGCACAAAATCTCATCACATTCACTGACGATGAGATACCAGCAGAAGGAAGGGGTCACTCTAAGGCTCTGCATATTTCGATTAAATACAAAGATCGGATTATGGCCAGAGTTCTTATCGACAATGGGTCAGCTCTAAATGTAATGCCACTCGAAACCTTACATAAGATTGGTTTAGACCCATCATACCTCAACAACAGTCATATTGTTGTTCGAGCATTTGACGGAACGAAGAGAGATGTTGTTGGAGAAATAGAGCTACCAATAGGGATTGGTCCCTGTCTTTTCCACATCACATTCCAAGTCATGGATATTTGTCCATCTTATACCTGCCTGCTGGGAAGACCATGGATCCATATGGCCGGAGCAATTCCTTCTTCATTACACCAAAAAATGAAATTCATTATTGAAGGAAAGATAATCACGGTCTTCGCTGAAGAAGACATCCTGCTATCAAGACCTGCGGATGCTCAATATGTCGAAGTCAATGAAAATATACCTGATTGCTCCTTCAGGTCTTTTGAGATTGTCAATGCTGCTTATGTCAGCGAATATGGAGAAGAACCCATTCCTAGCATCTCTAAAACAAGTCGCATGGTTGCCAAACTCATGATAAAAGGAGGATACTCACCGGGGTTAGGACTGGGACAAGATTTACAAGGAATCACAGAACCATTGAAAATCACCACAAATGAAGGGAAATACGGCCTAGGCTTCACACCGACAAGACATGATAAAATGAAGGCAATAGCTGAAAAGAGAGAAAAGAGGATTGCACGATTAACAGGGCATCCTCTCCAGGAAAGAAATCTGGATATCCCTGAAATCACCGAAACGTTCGTGAGTGGTGGTCTCATTCCAAAAAATGACAATGAAGGCAAGCTGACTATCAACATCAACAAGTCTTTTGAAAGTCTTTCTATTCAGGCAATCATCAGCGATTCACCTGAAGAGGAGGAGCTTGTTCAACCTTGTGGCCCACGGGATGTGCTGAACAATTGGGAGGCGATAGAACTGCCTGTTATAATCGAAAGCTTTCCAAAGTAATCTAATAGTAAAAACCTCCTAAAGAAAGGTTCAATCAATAGGGTGTAGTCTTTGTTTAAGTGAACCTTTTAGTTATTGCTTTTTATTCCAATAAAGTTGTGATTTATGCACATTGTAAATAAAGTACCAGTTTGCATCCATCTCATTCGTGCCATTTTTTTTTTTTTCTTCTCTTTCTTTTCTCTCTGGATAATGCAGACCCAAAACTCTCTTTGATGACAATGAAAGAATGAACTTTGATAATCCTGTAAACACTACCGACTCGGATGACGAAGATCTTCAAGTATCTCCTGAGCTATTAAAAATGATTGAGCGAGATGAAAAAGAAAGAGCAACAAGTCAAGAACCAACTGAGGTATTCAACCTGGGAGACAGTCAGGATGTAAAAGAAGTCAAGATTGGCACTTTATTCCCTCCTGAAGAAAAAGAAGAATTAGTCCATTTATTGAAAGAATATGTGGATGTGTTTGCTTGGTCATACCAAGATATGCCTGGCTTAAGCTCAGACATAGTACTACACAAAATACCCTTGAAACCTGGGGCGAAGCCTGTCAGACAAAAGTTACGAAGATTAAAGCCGGATCTAATCTTAAGAGTGAAAGATGAGATTCGAAAGCTGTGGGATGCAGGATTCCTTGGGGTCGCTGAATATACAGAATGGGTGGTTAACATTGTTCCAGTCGAAAAGAAAGAAAGCGGGAAACTAAGAGTTTGTCAGGACTACCGGCCATTGAACGAAGCCAGTCCTAAAGATAACTTCCCACTTCCTCACATTGATACGCTGGTGGATAATACCGCAGGAAACTCCTATTTTTCCTTCATGGATGGCTTCTCTGGATACAATCAAATCAAACTTGATCCAGATGATATGATAAAAACTGCCTTTATAACCCTTTGGGGTACCTTCTACTACAAGGTGATGCCTTTTGGGTTAAAGAATGCTGGTGCTACATATCAAAGAGCCATGGTTGCATTATTCCATGACATGATGCATAAAGAAATTGAAGTATATGTAGACGACATGATCGCCAAAACTTTCACTGCTAAGGGGCATCTAAAAGTGCTAAGAAAACTATTCGATAGACTTCGCAAATATCAACTGAAGTTGAATCCTGCCAAATGTATTTTTGGAGCCTCTTCAGGAAAGTTATTGGGTTTCATGGTCAGCAAGGATGGGATTCGAGTTGACCCGAGTAAAGTCAAAGCAATACAAGAAATGCAACCCCCGAAGACTCCAAAACAAGTAAGAAGTTTCCTGGGCAGAATCAACTTCATAGCAAGGTTCATTTCACAATTGACATCCAAGTGTGAACCTCTTTTCAAATCACTGAAGAAGAACAATCCGATCGAGTGGAATAACGAATGCCAAGAAGCATTCGAGAAAATCAAGCAATATCTATCAAATCCACCAGTCTTGGTACCACCCCGATCTGGAGAATCGTTGATTCTATATTTATCCATACAGGATTCTTCATTAGGATCCGTATTGGGTCAACGTGATGAGACAGGCAAGAAAGAGCACGCAATTTACTATTTGAGCAAGAAGCTTACCACATATGAAGCGAAATACTCAATAGTAGAAAAGTCCTGTTGTGCCCTTGCATGGGTAGCACACCGACTACGATACTACATGCTCAACAACACCACATTGCTAATCTCCAAGACTGATCCCATTAAGTACATTTTTGAGAAACCAGCTTTATCAGGCAGGATCGCAAAATGGCAAATGCTGTTGTCTGAATACGACATACAGTATGTCACCCAAAAGGCTGTAAAAGGGAGTGTGATTGCTGAATATCTGGCTGATAGAGCATTGGATGATTATGAGCCAATGAAAATGGAGTTTCCTGATGGAGATATAATGACGATAGAACAGGAAGTCTCTAAAGATGATGAAACATGGAAAATGGCATTCGATGGAGCATCTAATGCTTTGGGACAAGGGATTGGAGCCATACTCATCTCTCCAAGTGGAGAGCAATTCCCTCTTACAGCAAAAATTACATTTCCTTGTACCAACAATATAGTAGAGTATGAGGCATGTGCTATGGGACTCCAAATGGCACTGGAATTGAAAGTGCGAGATCTCCGAGTTTATGGGGATTCCGCATTAGTCATATATCAAATCAACGGAGAATGGGAGACAAGGGATTCAAAATTGATCCCTTACCAAAAGCTCATACTAGACTTGGCTCGAAAATTCAACAGTATAAGCTTCCATCATCTTCCAAGGGAAGATAATCAAATACCGGATGCTTTAGCTACTTTGGCTGTTATGTACAAGATCAGTGACCCCGAGCATACTCCTGTGTTCGAGATGAGAATAATAGATTCTCCAGCTTATTGCATGAGCATCGAAGAAGAATTGGATGGAAAGCCTTGGTATCACGATATCAAGAAATACCTCAAAGAAAGAGTATATCCACCAGAAGTATCAGAAAATGACAAGAAATTTCTACGAAGATTGTCAATGGGTTTTCTTTTAAACCTAGACATACTTTACAAGAAAACCCCAGACTCGATGCTACTTCGCTGTGTAGATACTCATGAAGCACGAAAGATCATGGAAGAAATTCATTCTGGAATATGTGGAGCACACACTAGTGGTCATACCATGGCAAGACAAATAATGAGGGCTGGTTACTATTGGCTCACATTGGAAAGTGATTGCGTCAATCACGTAAGAAAATGTCACAAATGCCAAATATATGCCAACAAGATCCAAGCTCCACCTGTTCCTCTTAATGTAACAGCAATACCTTGGCCTTTTGCCATGTGGGGAATCGATGTTATTGGAGCGATTACCCCTAAAGCTTCCAATGGTCACAAATTCATCCTAGTTGCAATTGACTACTTTACTAAATGGGTAGAAGCTGTGTCTTATGCAAGCGTAACTCAAAAGGTGGTATGCCGGTTCATTAAGAAAGAAATCATTTGTCGCTATGGACCGCCAGAGTGTATCATCTCAGACAATGCCACGAACCTGAATAATGCAATGATGCAGACTTTGTGCCAGCAATTCAAAATCAAGCATCTCAATTTAGCACCTTATCGACCGATGATGAATGGTGCAGTAGAAGCGGCCAATAAAAATATCAAGAGAATTGTTGAAAAGATGATCGTCACTTACAAGGACTGGCATGAGATGTTACCTTTTGCACTACATGCTTATAGAACTTCTACCCGTACTTCTACTGGAGCAACACCTTTTTCTCTGGTATACGGTATGGAGGCTGTATTGCCCATCGAAGTTGAAATTCCTTCATTAAGGGTACTAATGGATACTCAATTAGGAGAAGCAGAATGGGTCAAAGCTAGATACGAGCAATTAAATCTAATTGATGAAAGAAGAATGATAGCCCTCTGCCATGGGCAACTTTATCAAAGAAGGATGATTCGTGCTTACAACAAAAAGGTTCGCCCACGACAATTTCACGAAGGTGACATAGTGCTCAAGAAAATTTTACCCATGCAACATGATTCAAGAGGAAAATGGACACCAAATTATGACGGGCCATATGTCGTGAAGAAAGCATTTTCAGGAGGGGCACTAATTCTGACAGAAATGGATGGACGAGAATTACCGAAGCCAGTAAATTCGGATGCAGTAAAGAAATACTTTGCATAATGAAGAAATTTTCGAACAGAAGGGGAGAAGTGGATACAGGGTTACCAAAGTTTATTTGATCAAAGTTGTCAAAGAGAGCTTTCTTCCCTTACACTTTCATTATCTATCTGTACCCAAGATTTTCATATTCTTTTACCCATAAATAAAAGCCAATTCTCTTTAACTTACCTTAGATTCTCACGTTCAAAATGCTAAAGTCGCTTCTATCCAGTTCTTTTCCTTCAAATCTCACATTCCTACTAGCCTTAAGTGTGCAATAAATTGTGACTTTTGAAGGAAGAATAGTAATAATTAAAACTTAGAAAAAAACAAAGACCGTAGATTACTTTGATAAGCTTTGTGAATTAAAACAGGTAAGATTGAGGTCCTGCTTTGCGAGCAGCACAGAACATAGGCTAACAAAGAAGAAGGAGTAACAAATCTTTGGGAGATAGCCTTGGTGGTAGCCTGAATGATCATTTCAGAAGTCTTAACATGTCTATGTCAGCAGGAAAGAATCATGCTCACGAATATTTCAACAGGGACAATTATCCAGAGAAGCATAAAATATGAGGCGGGCATTAAAGAAAATTGAGGTCAAAATTCAAAAATAAGGCAAGGAAAGAGGATTTTTGAACAGAGTTGGGCTTTTGAGACAATGGACAACAGCTGGAAAGCATAAAGAGATTCAATAATAGTTCGAGAAGGAAATCACAAAGAAGATCCAGTAAAGTAAAGCAAAGACATGAAGAGCTAGATTAAAAAAAAAAACATCAGTTACACATGCCTTGCATTCATGCATTTCACATCATGCATGCATGGCTTTTACATAACAGGGATCAAATGAAAAGCATGTCCGCAGCATGATTGCAGCAGTATAAGCTGAGATCTTAATGACATCAGCTCTTACTAATTGGACGCATAGCTAATACGCTGGACCCAGCCCCATCAGGAATCCAAGGATAAAGCATACAATATCGTCAAAAGCCTGGCAATTGAGGCTACACCTAAAAGAACAGAATTGATGCCAGCTTAGCAGCATCCAAGATGAGTGATAGCTATCGTCAAAGATAAGGCAGACATCAAGAAATATTGTCGTTGAAAATTCGTCAAAAGCCTGGCAATTGAGGCTACACCTAAAAGAACAGAATTGATGCCAGCTTAGCAGCATCCAAGATGAGTGATAGCTATCGTCAAAGATAAGGCAGACATCAAGAAATATTGTCGTTGAAAATTCGTCAAAAGCGGACAATGGATTCAATAATCAAGGACTGAATCGACGTCAGCTGGATGGAATATCTATCACATCAAAATAAAGTAGGATTCACTTTTCCGGTTAAGCGGCGGATACGGTACTCCGTGACTCTCAAGTCGGTTCTCTCAGTTGCCCATAATAACTGATCATTTCCTCCCTCCTTTCTTTTACTTTCTCCTAGAAAATGGATCCTACTTTTTCTGCCTTGCGAAAATATTTTCCTTCTCTCCCAATGAACATCCTCAAAAAGACCTACCAAGTTCGCTGTGAACGATTAAGAGCTCTGATGCATAAAGGAATCCCTGAAGATGTGCGGTGGTTAATTGAAGCTAAGGTTCGTCTGGCAGGTGAAATCCCAGAGGCATTTGTGTCTCACATGCCTGGTGTAGGCAAAAGCTCTTATGCCAAAAAACGAAGAGCGAGGAGACTAGGCGTCTGTCATAAATGCGGACGCTGGACCTGTAATACTAAATGTCGTTCTTTAGGGATGATCTCTGATAATCGAGAAGATAAAATACGATTCATTAAGAATGGCCTGAGTAAGGACTCATTGGATGATCTCCAATTGACTCTTGAGACGCATTCTTGTGGATCCGTGCAACGTGAACTTCTCGATTTATGGAGCATTTTTCATGAAGAACGAGAACGATACAGTCCCGGGAATCTGACATTAAACGACCCTATTTGTCAGCTTGTAAGAAAACTGGATGGGAAGCAAATCCTCGACTCATAGAAGCCATTAATCCCGTTACTGGACGTAAAACCAGTGGAAGATGTGAGCCACAGTCACAATCACTGTACATACAATTTATCATATTTAAAATTTTCCATTTTTCTTTTTGCTCCCGTAAGTGTAATCGACACGTTATCCATTTCATCGCTATAAATGCATGTTCTTCCAGTCGGTTATCTAAGTTTCCTTCAATAACTGATTCATTTCCCTCTTCTCTCAAATTCTTCTCTCATCAATGGATTCTACTCTTTCTGCACTGCGAAAATACTTTCCTTCCTTTCCAATAAAAGTCCTTAAAAAGATCTACCTTGCTAGATGTGAAAGAATCAGAGTTTTTACACGCAAAGGCATTCCCGATAATGTGCAGTGGATAATTGAAGCTAAGGTCCGTCTGGCGGGTGAAGTTCCAGATGCATTTATGCCCCGCATGCCCGGTTTAGGTAAAAGCCGTTATGCCAAAAGGCGAAGAGCAAAGAGACTAGGCGTGTGTTATAAATGTGGGCGATGGAATTGTATTACTAAATGTCGCTCTTTAGGATACATCTCCATAAATCGTGAAGATAAAAGAAAATTCATTAAGAATGGCCTGCGTAAGGAATCTCTGGAAGATATCCGAGAGACTCTTGAAACGCATTCTTGTGGAAAAGTGCAAGGTGAAATTATCAGTTTATGGAGGACTTACCATAAAGAACGAAACCGTTACAGTCTTGGGAATGTGACTTTAAACGATCCTGTTTGTCAGTTTGTAAGAAAACTGGATGGGAAGCAAATCCCCGACTTATAGATGGCATTGAAGCCATTACTGGACATAAATCAGGGGAAGATGAGAGCCACGGTCATGATTCCTGTACATATAAGCTGTCATTTGTCTTTTCTTTTAATATACTTGTTCCTGTAAGCGTAATTAACACGTTATCCTTTCATCGCTATAAATGCGTGTTCTTCTTTCCGGTTAAGTAGCGGATGCAATACTCTCTGACTCTCAGTTTCCTACAATAACTGATTTCTTCATCTCTTCTCTCAAATTCTTCTTTTATCAATGGATTCTACTCTTTCCGCCATGCGAAAATACTTTCCTTCCATCCCAATAAATGTTCTTAAAATGATTTACCAAGCTAGATGTGAAAGGATTAGAGTCTTTATGCACAAAGGCATTCCTGACAATGTGCGGTGGCTAATTGAAGCTAAGGTTCGTTCAGCTGGTGAAGTTCCAGAAGCGTTCTTTCCCCGTATGCCCGGCTTTGGTAAAAGCGCTTATGCCAAAAAGCGAAGAGCAAAGAGGCTAGGTGTCTGTCATAAATGTGGACGATGGAATTGTAATACTAAATGTCGCTTTTTAGGATACATCTCCAGAAATCATGAAGATAAAAGAAAATTCATCAAGAATGGCCTGCGTAAGGAATCTTTGGATGATATCCTATTAACTTTTGAAACACATTCTTGTGAAATAGTGCAATGGGAAATTATGGATTTATGGTGGACTTTCCGTAAAGAACAGGATCGTTACAGTCTTGGAAATCTAACTTTTAATGACCCTGTTTGCCAGTTTGTGAGAAAACTGGATGGGAAGCAAATTCCCGACTTATAGAAGGCATTGAAGCCGTTACTAGACATAAATCAGTGGAAGATGAGAGCCACAGTCATGATTGCTGTACATATAAGCTGTCATTTGTCTTTTCTTTTGACAATAATGTACTTGCTTCTGTAAGTGTAATAAACGTATTATCCCTTTCGTCACTATAAATATGTGTTAGTTATGTTCGTTTCCTACAATCACTAATTTCTTTCTTTGCCTCCTTCATCAATGGAGTCTTCTCTTTCCGCCCTACGAAAGTATTTTCCTTCCTTCCCAATAAATGTTCTTAAAAAGATTTATCAAGCTAGATGTGAACGATTCAGAGTATTTATGCACAAAGGCATTCCTGATAATGTGCGGTGGCTAATTGAAGCTAAGGTTCGTTCAGCTGGTGAAGTTCCCGAAGCGTTCTTTCCCCGTATGCCCGGCTTTGGTAAAAGCGCTTATGCCAAAAAAAGAAGAGCAAAGAGGCTAGGCGTTTGTCATAATTGTGGATGGTGGATTTGCGGCAATAAATGTCGTGCTCCAGGAGTGATCACCAGAAATCGTAATGATAGAATAAGATTCATTAAGAATGGCTTGCGTAAGGAATCTCTAGAAGATATTCGAGAGGTTCTTGAAGCGCATTCTTGTGGAATAGTGCAATTTGAGGTTGTTGGATTATGGATAATTTTCCAAAAAGAACGAGATCGTTACAGTCTTGGGAATCTGACCCTAAACGACCCTGTTTGCCAGTTTGTGAGAAAGCTAGATGAGATGCAAATCACCGATTCATAGAAAGCATTGAAGCCATTACTGGACGCAAAGCCAGTGGAAGACGAGGATCAAAGTCACGATTACTGTACGTGCTAGCTGTCGTTTTTGAAACTTTCCTCCCCTTTTGGTAATAATGTATCCACTCCTGACGTGAACCAAAGTCACGATTACTGTACGTACTAGCTGTCGCTTTTGAAATTTTCCTCCCCTTTTGGTAATAATGTATCCACTCCTGACGTGAACCAAAGTCACGATTACTGTACGTACTAGCTGTCGCTTTTGAAATTTTCCTCCCCTTTCAGCGATAATGTATCCACTCCTGACATGAGCCATAGTTACGATTACTGTACGTGCTAGCTGTCGCTTTTGAAATTTTCCTCCCCTTTGGCAATAATGTACCCACTCCTGACACGGACTACTGTATATAGCTGCCACTTTTGAAATTTTCCTTCCCTTCCAACAATCACATACCTACTCCTGACGTAAGCTACAGTAGTGACTACTGTACATGCTAGCAGCTATTTTGAAAATTTTCCTCCTCTTTTAACGATAGTGTACCCATACCTGACCAGAGTCATACTCGTGACTACTGTGTATAGCTGGCAATAATGTATCCACTCTTGAAAATAAAATTATTGCCTTATCTCTTCATCTCTATAAATATATCCTCTTTTCTCACAAGGATAAGGATAGGAATGGAGAAAACCCCAACTCGTAAATCCCGAAGTATTTGTGTATTTTCTGGGGCTTTTCCTGGAAAAGATGAAGAGTATTTAAAGGCAGCCAACCATTTGGGTAGAGTATTAGCTGAGCGAAAAATACATTTAGTTTATGGAGGAGGTAGTGTCGGATTAATGGGAGGTGTAGCATCAGCAGCATCTTTAGGAGGAAGTCAAGTTTTGGGCATCATCCCTGGACCTTTGAAATTTGTTTCTGGGGGCACGATTGGAGAAGAATTAGTGGTTAAAAATTTGCAAGAGCGTGTGTTACAAATGCTTTTAAATGCTGATGCTTTTATCGCTCTACCAGGTGGTTTTGGCACGTTGGGAGAAGTCTTTCAAATTGCTTCCATGGCCCAACTTAATTTGCATAAGAAACCCATTGGGCTTTTAAATGTTAACAATTTCTTTACAGGTCTGATAGCTTTTATGGATTATGCTATGCAGAAGAATTTCATATCAAGAGTGGCACGGCGAATCATAATATCCGCAACAACTGCTGAAGAATTGCTAGATAAAATACAAACTTTTGTTCCTGAACCAGATCCAGCAATGATTCAGATAGACTGGACACGACAGTCTTTTCCGACCAGTTCACTCCCATAATGGTCCTCTACTCACCCTGTTGAAGTATTGTGGAAGAAAGAAGCGATTTGATCCGTTTTTCTTGTCCTTTAGTTTTATTATCAGCATTTTCTTTCGCGTTTCAGTTTTTCTTTTCAAGGAATTTCTTTTCTTATAAGATAGTTTCGTCCATGCTGATATTAAAACCATGGGACAATGCCTTTAGGTTGGAATGGCTGAGTAAAGAGTAATTTTTATTACTCTTGAGACGCATCCTATTAGGTCTACTAGGCATAACATTTTGGGGTAGTTAAGCTTTAACCTTATTTGGATGACATATCTCACAAGGGAATCTATATTTACTGAAGAAAATATTAGATGAACCTTGGATATTGATTCCAAACATCCGTTCCCTTTACATAATTTGTCAATGTTATTGTCATCATCAAGATTCACTCATCTTATCGAAGTTTAAATTTTTGCACTCACCTATTATGAAAATTCACACTTTCGAAGAAAATTATTCCAATTTCAATTGCTTTCATATAAATTTCGCTCGAGGTCCTAAGGAAAGCTCCTTAGCCTCAAAATCAATTTTCATCATCGGGGTTTTAAGGATGGAACCTTTGCCTCGAAAACAATCAATTTTCATCATCGGGGTTTTAAGGAAGGAACCTTTGCCTCGAAAACAACCAATTTTCATCATCGGGGTTTTAAGGATGGAACCTTTGCCTCGAAATCAATCATTCAGTCTATCTTACAACGATAGAACCTTTCCTATCGTTAGAGGTTCTAAGGAACTTTCCTTAAACCTCAAACAAACAATCAATCATTCAGTCCATCTTACAACGATAGAACCTTTCCTATCGTTAGAGGTTCTAAGGACCTTTCCTTAAACCTCAAACAAACAATCAATCATTCAGTCCATCTTACAACGATAGAACCTTTCCTATCGTTAGAGGTTCTAAGGACCTTTCCTTAACCTCAAACAAACAATCAGTCATTCAGTCCATCTTACAACGATAGAACCTTTCCTATCGTTAGAGGTTCTAAGGACCTTTCCTTAAACCTCAAACAAACAATCAATCATTCAGTCCATCTTACAACGATAGAACCTTTCCTATCGTTAGAGGTTCTAAGGACCTTTCCTTAACCTCAAACAAACAATCAATCATTCAGTCCATCTTACAACGATAGAACCTTTCCTATCGTTAGAGGTTCTAAGGACCTTGCCTTAAACCTCAAACAAACAATCAATCATTCAGTCCATCTTACAACGATAGAACCTTTCCTATCGTTAGAGGTTCTAAGGACCTTTCCTTAAACCTCAAACAAACAATCAATCATTCAGTCCATCTTACAACGATAGACCCTTTCCTATCGTTAGAGGTTCTAAGGACCTTTCCTTAAACCTCAAACAAACAATCAATCATTCAGTCCATCTTACAACGATAGAACCTTTCCTATCGTTAGAGGTTCTAAGGACCTTTCCTTAAACCTCAAACAAACAATCAATCATTCAGTCCATCTTACAACGATAGAACCTTTCCTATCGTTAGAGGTTCTAAGGACCTTTCCTTAACCTCAAACAAACAATCAGTCATTCAGTCCATCTTACAACGATAGAACCTTTCCTATCGTTAGAGGTTCTAAGGACCTTTCCTTAAACCTCAAACAAACAATCAATCATTCAGTCCATCTTACAACGATAGAACCTTTCCTATCGTTAGAGGTTCTAAGGACCTTTCCTTAACCTCAAACAAACAATCAATCATTCAGTCCATCTTACAACGATAGAACCTTTCCTATCGTTAGAGGTTCTAAGGACCTTTCCTTAAACCTCAAACAAACAATCAATCATTCAGTCTATCTTACAACGATAGAACCTTTCCTATCGTTAGAGGTTCTAAGGACCTTTCCTTAACCTCAAACAAACAATCAATCATTCAGTCCATCTTACAACGATAGAACCTTTCCTATCGTTAGAGGTTCTAAGGAACTTTCCTTAAACCTCAAACAAACAATCAATCATTCAGTCCATCTTACAACGATAGAACCTTTCCTATTGTTAGAGGTTCTAAGGAACTTTCCTTAAACCTCAAACAAACAATCAATCATTCAGTCCATCTTACAACGATAGAACCTTTCCTATCGTTAGAGGTTCTAAGGACCTTTCCTTAAACCTCAAACAAACAATCAATCATTCAGTCCATCTTACAACGATAGAACCTTTCCTATCGTTAGAGGTTCTAAGGACCTTTCCTTAACCTCAAACAAACAATCAATCATTCAGTCCATCTTACAACGATAGAACCTTTCCTATCGTTAGAGGTTCTAAGGAACTTTCCTTAAACCTCAAACAAACAATCAATCATTCAGTCCATCTTACAACGATAGAACATTTCCTATCGTTAGAGGTTCTAAGGAACTTTCCTTAAACCTCAAACAAACAATCAATCATTCAGTCCATCTTACAACGATAGAACCTTTCCTATCGTTAGAGGTTCTAAGGAACTTTCCTTAAACCTCAAACAAACAATCAATCATTCAGTCCATCTTACAACGATAGAACCTTTCCTATCGTTAGAGGTTCTAAGGAACTTTCCTTAACCTCAAACAAACAATCAATTATTTAGTCCATCTTACAACGATAGAACATTTCCTATCGTTAGAGGTTCTAAGGACCTTTCCTTAAACCTCAAACAAACAATCAATCATTCAGTCCATCTTACAACGATAGAACCTTTCCTATCGTTAGAGGTTCTAAGGACCTTTCCTTAAACCTCAGAGTTTAGGCGGCGAGAAGGTTTTCAATGCCTAGCTAAGCTGGACGAAATTTGGTAACTAACTTTGCATACATCATGTCCCACGAAGCATGCAAAGGGGGGCAGCTGTTGACACCCAATTTCGTCCGGCCATTAAAATAATTTAAAAAAAAAATTAAATAAAAAAATTAAATAAAAAAATGTATTATTATTATTATTGTTATTATTATTACTAAATTTTTTTTAATTAGTTTAAAATATATATATATATATTTTTTTTTTGTTTTGTTTTGTGAAGATTTGATATATGTGTGTATATATGTATGTTTGAAAGAAAAAAAAAAGAAAACTCCATAAAAATGACAAAATTTAAAAGTTTGAGGTAAAAATGACAAAATTAAGAAGTTTCAGGTAAAATTGACAAATTCTGAAAGTTCCAGGAGCATTTGGCAGTTTGTCACATAAAATTTTGAGCCTGCCGACGTTTTTGGCTCAAATTGACAGAAAACGACAAAATTGTCAAAATCAGAAGATTCAGGAACTTATCCAGAGGCTGAGAGACGTAAAGGACTAAAACTGTCATTTTACCAATTTAAGAGATAAGTTTGGATTTTTTTATTAATTTATCCATCAACAGTTCAGCTAAACTTCCTCTATAAATAGCCCCCCAAATTTTGTGCTGAACACAGAAAAAAATAGAAAAAAAACTTAGAGCTCCGTTTCAAAAAAAAGAGAAAATTACAGCCCTTAGCCCCAGACCTCTTCCCTTCTTCCCCAGAAAGCCAAATTTTTTTTCACTGCTGTTCCCTCTCTCTCTCTCTCTCTCTCTCTCCGCCGTGCCCCTCGCCGCCCGCCACCGCCGCCCCTGCCCGGCGCCACCCCTGCCCGCCGCCGCGTCGCCCCTGCCCGCCGCCGGCCCCCCCCCCCCCGTGCCCCACGCCGTCGCCCCCTGCCCCTGGCCGTGCCGCCAGCTGCCCCTCCCCTTCCCCCCCTCGCGCCGTCGTCGTTCTCATTTCCTGGGATTCAAAATTCAAAACTAAAAGGGTAAACCCTTGTTTCACCCATCATCTTTTCAATTTCTTTCTATTAGGTCACTAACCTTTTTATTTTGTCTTTGCAGAAAATTAATTAACTAACTCATTTATTTTTTTTTACTTGTTTATTTATTTGTTTATTATTGTTATTATTACTAACCTTTTTTTTTTTGTTATTAGCAACTAACAACTAACTTGCTAATTTTTACTAACCTTTATTATTATTGTTGTTAATAATTAATTAAATTGTCTAACTTTTATTTTTGTTGTAATTAATTAACTTAATTAAACTTGGCTAACTTTTATTTTTGTTGTAATTAATTAACTTAATTAAACTTGGCTAAATTTTATTTATTGTTGTTAATTAATTAACTTAATTAAACTTGGCTAATTTTTATTTATTGTTGTTAAGTAATTAACTTAATTAAACTTGGCTAATTTTTATTTATTGTTGTTAATTAATTAACTTAATTAAACTTGGCTAACTTTTATTTATTGTTGTTAATTAATTAACTTAATTAAACTTGGTTAATTTTTATTTATTGTTGTTAATTAATTAACTTAATTAAACTTGGCTAACTTTTATTATTGTTGTTAATTAATTAAATTAATTAAATTGTCTAACTTTTATTTTTGTTGTAATTAATTAACTTAATTAACTTGACTAACTTTTTATTATTGTTGTTAACCATTAATTTAATTAAACTTGGCTAATTTTTATTATTGTTGTTAATTAATTTAATCTAACTTTTACTAACCTTTTTTATTGTTATTAACTAACTAATCCAACTAATCTAACTATATTAATTGTGCTAACTTTTATTATTATTGTGTTATTAAAGTGGATGGCCAAAAAGCCCCACTTTATTAATTGAATTTTTTTTATGATTAAAAGATAAAAAAAGGAATTTTATGTGAATAATTTTCTAAAGGCTAATAAAAATTACTTTTTTTTATTTTGAAACAAAGTTTTTATTCCTTTTAATAAACAAACATAATGAAATAATTCAAAAATAAAATAAATAAATAAATAAACATAAAACCATTCTTTTAATACATCTTTAAAATTAATAATTAATGAAATAAAAAAATTTAATTAAAACTCCATGACCAAATGATCTGCCAGGATCCATGGCTCGGAAATATTTTTAAAATAAAATATATAAATAAATTTTTTTCTTTATAAAAAATAAAAAAAAAAAACTTTAGACTAATATATTAATTATCTATTAATATATAATTTTTTTTAGTTTTCTTTATTAAAAAGAATAAAAAGCGTAAAATTTTTGAGTTAATATTTTTCAATAATATTTTATTTATTTCTTTTAAAAATATAATTTTTTTTTAGTTTTCTTTATTAATAAAAAGAATGAAAAGAATAAAAATTTTGGGTTAATATTTTATTCAGTAATATTTTACTTATTAAAAGATATAACTTTTTGTTTCCTTTATAAAAATCTTAATCAAATAATTTCAAAATAATACAAAATAAAACAAAAATAATTGAATTTTCTCTTAAATATTTTTGACTTATTGATTAGATATATTTTCAGAAATATAAATTAAAATTAAAAAAAAATCTTTCATCAAACAAAGAAGAATATAAAAATAAAAATATCAAGACTTTTGTTTTAAAATACATATAAGTTTTCGGTTAAATAATCTTTTATTCCAAAAATAAATTAAATAAATATCAAAACTTTTCTTCTTTTGTTTAAAATTTTTGATTCTCTTAATAAAAAAAAAATAATAATAAAAAAATAATAAAAAATAAAAATAAAAATAAAAATTTTTTTTAGTTCATGGTATATTGGCTGGAAACTGTCTCGTGCCCGCTTTTGAGCTGCTTCACCTGGTGAAGAGGGTCTGGCTGAGTAACAACGCCCCGTACCATGATCAAAATTTTTATTTTTAAACTCTTTAATTCTTTTAAATTAACTTCTTATTAAATAAAAATTAATTATTATTTTTTTTAATTCTTTTATAAATTGAGTAATCCTTTAAAATAATAAATATCTTTCATTAAACAAGAAAAACAAAAAAAGTAAACAAGAAAAAAAAGAAAGATAAGAAAAATAAAAGAAAGATAAGAAACAAAAATAAAAGAAAGATAAGAAAGAAAAGAAAGATAAAAAAAATATAAAAGAAAAGATAAGATAAGAAAAGAAAGAAAGAAAAGACAAGAAAAATAAAAGAAAGATAAGAAAGAAAAATAAAAGAAAGATAAGATAAAGAAAAAAAGGAAATATAAGAAAAAGAAAAGAAAGATAAAAGAAAGAAAAAGAAAAAGCAAAGAAAGAAAGAAAAGAATAAAAAAGAAAGAAAAGAAAAGAAATTAAAAGAAATTAAAAAAAAAGAAGTAAAAATAAGTAAAAAAAGAAGAAAAAGAAAGAAAGTAAAAAAAGAAGTAAAAAATATAAAGATAAATTTTTTAGTTAGTATTAAAAATCATTCATAAACAAAAAGAATTACCATTTAAAAATTAATTTCATAATAATAAGAATTAAATAATTACGATAAATCAATTTCCATATCCGGATGATCCGGTAGGATCTACGGTTTGGAAAATATCAAACTTTTTAAAATAAACAAATTAAATAAACAGATAAAAATCCATATTTTTACAATATGGATAAAATTGTTTAAAATTTCACCAAATTCCGTGTCCAAATGACTCGGCAGAGTCCATGGTTCGGAATCAAAATCTTCCGTGTCCAAATGACTCGGCAGAGTCCATGGTTCGGAAGTATAAAATTCTATACAAATTAATTTCCAAAAATCCACATTCAACTAATTCAGTTAAAATTTCTAGTTTGAAAATTAACTGAATTTTTTTTAAAGCAAAGTAAAACAAAATTAAAATCAACTAAGGTGCCAATTTTGGGCGCTATAACAATATTGTTTTAGCGTAACCGTACTCCCGATCCCCGAACTCTCGCAGACCATATTTTAAGGTATCCAATCGACCTGAGCGAAAACCGATTGGTGGCGACTCCAGAAAACCCGACGTTGCCACAGGTACAAATATGTCAAAGTGTTGGACAACATCTTTATTCTTAAGTTTTATTTTATTTTCATTTGTTAATGAGACTTAAATTTGCCATTCGCTAATTATTAGATTTTAAAACACTAAAATTATGTAAAGGAAAAAAATAAAACAAAGTGGTGACAAGCTTTTATGCACTATATTAGGAAAATAAGATTAGTATTTGAAAAGAAAAAAAATAGAAAAAAGAATTAGTATCTAGAACAATCACACTGAATTGACCATAAAATTGAGGACAAGTGTAAACTTTGAAACATTGGAGGTGAGTGTATTTTGATTAAAAGTCAAAAGTAGGGTAACTAAGGTTTTTGTGTAATTTATAATTATTCATAGTTACATGTGCTTGAAAAAATTCAATATTTACTTACTAAATCTATAATTTGACATCATGAATTATATTTTTGTCATAGTTCTTAAAAAAATTTATTATTACTTGAATTTCTAATTGAATGTCACACTCATGGACTTAGCTTATATTTTTATTTCTATTTTGAATAGAACTTAAAAAATTTTATTAAAATATTAGCTTATGTCTCTTTGAAAAGTCAAACTTATGATAATACATTAATGGTAATTATGTTTAATTGTTCATAAGATCTTCATTTTAATCATTTTTTTAAATCCAAAGTATAGAACTTAAGATAACATTTACAAACTTAATGTTTAATAAAATTTCAAAATATATAATATATTATGATGTTAAATTAATATATTTTTTTAAAATAATATATTGTTAATATTTTACAATAAGAAAAGGAATTTTTAGCATCCTTGATAAGATATGAAAAGTACCAGGAAATAATTTATATGTACTATAAAAAGAATTTTATAGTTTTTTTGTGGCCTATGTTACCTATAGTATATTATATATTGTATTATTATTATTATTATTAAACAAAAATCCAATACAATAAGTTATCTATTATAATGGATGATGCAAAAAAAGATAGTTATGTTGAAATATTATAATAAAAAACCATGTAAGAAATAGAAATTGAAACTAATAAGAAATATATCTAAATTAAGAAAAGTAAAATCATTTTTTATACTATTTATTTTGAAAAAAAATAAGTAGAATTATAGTTATTTAAGTAAAAAAATAACTTAGTATTTTATTCATGTGCAATGCACTTGAGTATTATAAAAAGTGTGAAGATACACAAATGTTGAATGACTTTTTTACTCTTACATTATAATTTATTTTGTTCTTTTAGTACAATCCAATTTTGTCATTGTCTATTTAATTGAAATTCTCTTAGCACTAGAAAACTAAAAAGGACCCTTAAGTTGCCACTAAAAATTTTATTTTTTACTATAAATTTGCATGACTTTGATTCTACATTAAAGAATCAAGTATTGTGTGCAATTTATTTTTTGCATTATTCTTACCTTTAATGGCTAAAACTCTTAGATTGCACTAAAGTTTTTTTATTTTTTCTTTTTGCATCAAACATGTTTTTATTGGTCTATATTGCTATCAAATATTATATTGAGTACAATAAATATTTTATAAAACCTAAAATTTTCACTTAACAATTATTAATAAACAATCACAAGTATAATTCAAATATGACTATATGAAAGCGTATGTATCTGGTCTAAGTTAGAGCGATAATACAAGCCAAGTGTAACTCAAGAACCTATTATAAAAATAAAAAAAATTATCATTGTAGCAAAGGTCATTGGGAAAATTTTTGGGAAAAAAAGTTGTTGGCCATTGTAGTTAGTTGCCTATATTATAATAAGGGGAATTTTAATAACAATTTTTTTATAGTTTCTAATATTTTGAAATATTGGAAAAATTATAATAATTAATTTTTCCACATAATCATCCTTTTAATATTGTAACAAAAATTTCTATTCTTTGCAGTCAACTCTTTTTATAGACTAAATAAGATCAAAATATTATTTTCATTTTAAATTTGCTTAGAGTCAATCAAGTCTTACAAGTTGTTTGGAAAAATTAGAAGTAATTTTTTTTAATATTATATTTTATGGTTGAAGTTCATAGCCTATAAATAGTTTTGGAGTCATTAAGAAATAAAATTAATAATTTTATGTTGTAATTTCAAAGCTTTGTTTTATCTGAGATTAAGTGTATTAGGGAGAAAAAGTTTGACAATTTATATATTCAAAAGTGTTAATTAAATTGCATATTTTTAAGTTTTGACTGCAGGTTGTGGTTGTATAAGGGATTATATCACAAAAAATAAAAAAGAAGTTGGAGGACATGTGATAAATTTTAGAAAAACAATAAAAAGGGTACCTATTTGTTACCCACAAATATGACAGAATTTGGATCTCACTTAACATCCAAGCATATAAACCTGTCAACTATCTTCCACGAACTGTAAATTGCTATCCAAACATTGACCGCAAAAGGACAGATAACAATGGCATGATCTACTGATTCTTCGGCGATGTTACATACCGGAGAAAAGTTGGTCTCCAGCTGAACACTTCTTTGGCTCAATTTCTATCTTGTTGGCAACCTATCTTGCAATGCTTTCCACATGAACACGTTCACTTTCTGGGGCACCCATGAGTTCCATCTGTGCTGCAGCTGATTGTTCTTGCCATATTCTCCACTTCGAATTGTGTCACACCAATGCCAAAAACTCTGCTTTTTCTCATATTTATTTTGAGTCCCAAGGACGCTTGGTACCACTTTAGCACTTTCATCATATTGATTGCATTCGGTTCTGACTATTCCCCAAAGAACAAGATGTTATTTGCATCCTGTAGGTGTGAAATAATCAAATCATCTTCACTTACTGCCACCCCTTTAAACACTTGATTCTTAACTGCTTCTAACATCATTATATTCAAAGCATCTCCAACAATTAAAAAGAGAAAAAGAGAAAACGGGTCTCCCTATCTTAATCCTCTCTTCATCTTAAATTCAGCTGTGGGGCTTTCGTTTACAAGTACTGATACAAAGGATGAATGTAGACATGATCGAATCCACCCCGTCCATTTCTGTCCAAATCCCATGTGCTCCATAATTTGATCCAAGAACTCCCAATTAACGTTGTCATATGCTCTTTCAAAATCAATTTTACATAGGAGCATCTGCCTACCATTCTCTTTGCATGTCTTACTGCTCATTTGCAATCAGGACACCATCTAGAATTTGTCTCCCCTTCATAAACCTGGACTGCACCTTACTTACTACTGCCAGAATCACCTTTTGTAATCTTCCGGCCAAAATTTTTTTTATAATTTTGTATTGGCAGCCGATCAGGGTTATTGGCCTAAAATCCTTCAAACAAATGGGGCTTTCCTTCCTTGGGATAAGTGTAATAAAAGATGAGTTGCAGTTGCATCCCCTGTGAATGATACTCTCTCTTTCAAATTGCTTCACAAAAGATATGAGATCTTCCTTTATAGTCTCCTAGTATTCCTTTAAAATGTTAAAATTGAAACCATCCGGACCAGGTGCCTTTGAGCCATCACATGCCCACACCGCCTCTTTTATCTCATTTTCAGAAATCTCCCTCTCTAGATAATTTCTCATAGTTTTCACTGATTTTCTTAAATTTAGAACTTCAGAATATAGGTCGACTCTGATACTTTCTCGGAAAATTCTGCTGAAGAAATTGTATATTTCTTATTTCACCAACTTCGGTTCTTCTAGCCAACACCCATTTATATTTAATCCTTGTATGGTGTTCTTCCTTGTTCTTTCCTGGATTATGGCATGATAGAATTTGGAGTTCTCATCACCTTCACATGCCCACTTTACCCGAGATTTTTGTTTAAGCATGCATGCTAGCCTTTAAGTTTTCTTTCTCCAAGTACTTACTCCAAATCTGAACCCTGCGACTGCTCTTTTCCTCGAATGGAATTTTCTGTTCTGTTCCATAATCCCACCAGCTTTCCATGAATTCTCAATCACCTCCTTACAATTTCCATATTTCATCCATGAGTCATAAAACCTGAATGGAACAGGTCCAAAATATGAATCATTAGCAAAATTGGACAATGGTCCAATATGCCTCCTCTTTTCAAAGCAACCACACAAGCCTTGGCCAACAAGCTAGAACTTCAGTAGACACCAACACCCTATCCAGCCTACTCATTTTTTATCCACTTTTGTTATACCAAGTAAATTTTCTGCCACCTTGCTGTAAGTCATGTAATTGTGCCTCCTCAATGAAATTATTAAAAGCCTTTTCTATATTCTCCTTAAAAAGATAGCCTTTTCTCTCTTCCTCTTTTCTGACCGCATTGAAATCTCCAATGATGCACCAAATACAGTTGAACTGTTTTCTGTAATATAATAGCTGCTCCCAAACCAACTTCTTTCTATGCTCCTCTTGCGGGCCATAAACATTAACTACGGAAATTTCCTGTGGACATCCTTCCTATCGACCTTTAATTCCAAGGAAACCATCCCCTACAAAATGATCTGTTTTCTGAAAAATTTTCTGATCCCACATACATATCATCATACCTCTTGACCTTCCCTCTGCGTCTTCTTCATAACTTTGAAGTTTGATGTTCCCCACAAAGAACCCCAGTTAATGTTCGTATCTCCGGCCAACATAGTTTCTTGTAATACTAGAAACTCCACCTTTTCTTTTATTCTTATTTCTTTCACCATCTTCCTTTTTATCTCCTTTCCCAACCCCCTGACGTTCAAAGATTGGACTCGCATTGTAACCAATAACGTCCCCCTCGACCACAACTAATGGCAGGTTGTAAGTCTTAATTTGGCCCACTTTCCATCAACGTCAAAACATCAATAGCATCAAATGCATTGTTTCCTACCCTGAACCCAATTGCTTTTCCAACTCCCAACAAGGACGTCATTTCATTTTCCTCATAAACTCCAGGATTTTCATCGTTTACCACTTCTATTGCTTTTAACTTTCCATTCATAGCCATGAAATTTGAATCTGTTAGGGACTGACCTGCTATGTCTTTTTTCCTGGAATTGCTTCCCTCTGTCTCTGAATCCGAGCTGCAATTTGCATGTCTCTTGCTACCTCGCTTGCTTCCATCTACATCCTTCATGGGTTGATCATTTGTTCTACCTCTCCAGCAACCCGCTGTACCCAGGATATCGCACATATTTTTTTGACTTTAATCTCCTTTTGATACTATTTTGTGAAGGTAAAGCTGTTCTAATTTGCTCTTTTACAATTTACTGGCTGCCCAAGATAACATTATTGTGAGTCAAGTGGCCATTTTCTTTTTCTTCCTCTGAAAGCGACATATTTTTACTATCAACAGCTTCATGGCCCAACTTAGCCCCCGCCTTCCTTTCTTTGTCCGTTTTTTCCATCTGCTTATTTTTACCCATGACCTCCAGCAATATTTTCTCCACCTTATCATTGTCACCCCATGTAAATGTTTGACTTTCTTTCTTTTCTACCTTTCCACCACTATTGTTCTGCCCGGTGGATTCCGGATCTATTGTCTCTCTCCTAAGCTTCTCAATTTCACATATTCCTACTTCCGAGCTCCTTCCAAATTCCGATGAATCGGAACAATGTTCTTCTTCGCTCCCGATTGATTCATGTGCATATACGCTTTCTGAATCAGATTGCATGAAATAATTATTTGAACAAGACTCCCTTAAGTAATATAAATCTTCAATCACTCTAACTTCACAGATCTTCTTACCAACTTTTAGTTTCACAACTTCTGAGATTTCTTCCATGTTATGAGTCAAGACACCCACTCTCGCAGCACTGATTTTGTTTTTTCTTTCTAGCATGGCCTTTTCTACTACCATAACCTTTCCCCACTTTACTCCAATTACTGCAAAGGACTCCTTACACCATACTTGCAGAGGTAACCCCTCAATACACAGCCACACTAGTCGGCCAGGCCTGTTGAGATTATGTGTCCAAGGTGATATCCATTGGAGCCATTGACCTAGCCACTCAGATCCCTTAGTTAACATATTTTCTACTTGCTCATGAGATTGACATTCTAGCACCACCCTCAGGCCTCCTACGTACTTAACCAAGCAATGCTTGAATCCCTCGGAATGAAGAAGATATTGTAAGCTCGATAATGTCTCCATTTTTTTGACTTCCCTATGGCACATCGCTTCAGCCACGATTGCTCCTCCTTCTTCTATTTCAATTCGATTCCATCCCACTGTTCTTTTTCAGCTCCCCTATGCTCTTCACCCTTGAGATTCTTCGTAGAGTGTCCTATCACCACATCCACAAAATTTCGGCCATCCGTCCGGGCACCATCTGGGAATTTTCCTTCTCCTGTCATCTTCAATTTCAGCCTGGAACTGCTTTCTTCACCACCTCCTTTCGTCTTCTCTTTCGGTCTGAATTTGCTCTCTGCACCACCTCTTTTGAACCGAGACAAGTTTACTTTCATTTTGTATGATCCAATCCAGATCTCATTTAACTCCTCCAGTCTCTCAACATTCCTAACATCCTTAAAACGCACACCCTGACTTTGTTCTCTTCCTTGACACATACACGTCCAACAGCGTTCCGTATCGCTCAAACACTAACCAGAGTTGCTTGGTTTCCAAATCATCCGGGAAATTCATGAAAAAGTATGTTGTGGAAACATCCTCCATGGCCCTATCGAAATCCTGCCTGAAATTCCTATCTCTGAATTTCTTTTTTGAATCAAAGCCCCTCTTTCGATCTCTCTCTCTCACCCTCTGGTTTACTTTCTCACTCTCTCTCTCTCTCTCATCTCTCATCTATTTAAGTAGAATTGTATTAGGACTAGAACACTAAAAGAAATCCTTAAATTACCACTAAATTTTACTTTTTTATTACAAACATATCCACCGTTAATTCTATACTACAGAATTACATATCTTATATCTTATCTTATCTTATCTTATATTAAAAAAGTATGAAGGTGCAAAATGTTGAATAACTTTTTTGCCCTTAAAGTTTAATCTATTGCAACGCTTTAAATAAACCTATTATTGTAATTACACTAATTTAGGACAATGGCTAAATTCTTCAAAACACATAGATCTTTCAGTTCTTTTTCATTTAAGACCTCATATTTTAATCTATTGTACTTTCCAATGGAAAAATGTTGAAAAAGTTCATCCATACTATCCAACGGCTCTACGCATTTACTTGTTGGTAAATCATTTTTTAGATATTAGATACTAGAGGTTTAAAATTTTTCATTAAACTATCAAATTAAATTTTGATCCATCATTGGTCGGTCGTCGAAACCGCAAAAATAAATCTAGTATCACTAATAACTCAAAATAAATAAATTTGTAATATAGCAGTGAAAACCAGGTCAAATCCAAAGGAAAATTCATTTTCTAAAAGCTTTCTAACAGAAAACTGAAATAAAAGATTGGAAGGATTGTTTGCAATGAAAAAAAAAAGAAATAAAATAAAAAAAATGATCAAAGAACAAAAATTAAGAAAGCTATTAAGTAAGAAACCAACAAAATAATTAAGAATTCAAACCTTGGCATCAATCAACATCCACCACCAAGTTCTTATAACTGATCATCGATTCATAGATAGATCAATCAAGACTTTGAATATTCATCGTTGGAGCTATCTTCCTACCTCTCCTTAGTCGTAGTTAATCAGAAAACAAGCGATCTAATTAACCCTAACTACTAAACAACCTAAGACAAGCACTTTGATTTAATTTAACAATTGCATTAAAAATTAGAGAGATCGATGAAACTAAATAACACAAACACAAGCGGTTGCATTTAATTTATTTGAATATTCTCTTTAGGGCCTAATGATTTTTGACGCAGTAAATCACTAAACCTCAGTTGCTTCACAGATTAAAGAATAAAAACAATTACGGATTTGATTTCTAACCCAACAATAGATTAAATTCGAATAACAACTAGTATGCCTTCTAGCATATAAACAAAACAAACATGAAATTAATCATAGAAGAACATCCAATACTCAAAATATTAATTGATGAATATAAAAAACTTTGATCTCATAGTGCTGAAGAATTCGGGATTTCAGTCTTCTTCAACCAAGAATAAAAAGACCAATAAAAAGAAAAGAAAATAAACAAGAAAAGAGATAAAGAGAGTTGGGTAAGAGAGGAGGAGAATGAAGGATAAGAGAGTTCTGGCAACAGCCACCTTAAATACCTAAAAAAAATTAACCTAGTGTGCTAAACTTATAAAATCCCCTAAACTTTCTATATTATTACAAAAGTACCCCAAAGAAATAAAAAGATTCAAACTAACTAGAAAGTTTCCAAGTTGTTAGTCAAGAAATGCTTCAGAACAGCAGCAGCAACTTCGAGCTGAGATTCGACCTTGATTCATGCATTATATCTCAAAACTCAAAAATTAAAGTTTTAGATCTCTTTCTTAGATGCAAAACGACACCTGAATTGTTACCCACTCCAGGATAGTCCAGTTATGGTGCCAAAGTTGTGCCTTTAAACTCTCAAGTTTGGTGTGTCCTGTAGGTCATCAGAACAACACCCCAGTGTACATACTCAAGTGACTCTCTTGAGCAATATGTAAATACATGCATATTGGTCTAACTATAACACATATATTTAAATTTATGCACACTATGGTAGCTAAGAAGGAAAACACTAGCACAAGTCTTAGTTTTGGCTTCCACACATTAGGCGATCTTATTAAGTTCTAGTGACCAGCTACTGCACCTATAACTTTTACTAATAAACTGTATCATTCTAGCCACATACCCCCCCTTTTTTTTGCTCCATTATCAAGTAGAGACTTAGAGCAAACCAAGGAATTTTGTTTTACATCAATAACCCAACTATGGACCAAGTTATGGATTTTTTAAGTTGATTACAAAATTCTGACCAAATGAACAGTAACTCAGCCAAATTTGCAACATCATAACTTTGGTTACAGGACTCTAAATCTAGAAATTCCAAAGCCTAGCTAACCCTCTAGATGTCCTATAGGTGTGGTCAAAATTTCATACCAAGATTCATTCTACATAGGGAGATTTTAAACTTTAGGTCCATAGTCAAAATTTTGGCAACTTTTGGACCATTTTGCCCATACAATTTTTCCAAACCATGCAAATACTTCGTTCACAAGGGAAAAACTCTCCAATGCAATTTTATATATGTCCATTACACATAGCAACTACATTCCCTTGCTTTTAACAACTTTATGTGGCTAAAACAGAATTTACAAGTAAGCAGCCCATCATTCACACTTAGGCAGTTTTGCACCACATCACTTACATAGCCAAAACATTACTCAAATGTTCACATACTTGTCTCATTTTACATACACTACATGTACATGCATACATGCACTACAATATGGCCTGAACTCAGCTAAATACGCATCCTAGGTTACAGGAGTGGCTGAAACACAATAGACTCCAGAGTAAGATGCTGGACAGCTGCTGCACAACACAATAAGTACCACCATTAAAAATATCAACTGTGCTCCTAAAATCAACAAAATTTCAGATCAGAACTAGACATATGAAAGTTCATGTACCTGAAATTTTAAATTAAAACTTAAACCACAAAGGTTAGTTTGAAGGTGATCTTTCAGCTGGACCTGAAATGACAGAATTGAGGGGAGTAAGTTTTATTGAGAAACTTAGTAAATGTAGCACTTGGATTCAATAGGCAATATAACCATCATTAAAACCAGCATCCAAAGACGCTAAAACATAAAAATCACAATACATATATATAAGATATACCAACCAAATGCAGCAACTAAATACAAACAACAAACACATGAAATGTGGTAGCAACATATATCATATGTTAGTCTATAAAACACATAATAAACATAACCAAATCACTATGGCAGCCCTCCTCAAGCTAATGCTTGGTCTTAGGAGGATTTTAACAGTAGTTAGTACTAAGTTTGAGCTCTAGAAACCCCAATTTTCACTGTCATCACTGTGCACTTCACACTAAGTCACAAAACCTTCAATAAGTGCACTCCCCTCACTAAGCTTGGTTCATCAAGCTCATAGCTTTCTTCCAAGCTTAGCCCTAGCTCCTTGGTTGCTTGAAAATATAGAAAACAACCCATGAGAGCAAGAGAAGCCTTACCAAAGTGGGTAGGCCAAAAGTCAAACTTGATCCTTGAAGTATCCAAGAAATAGCTCTAGTTTGCTTCCATTTGCTTCCTTTTGCCTTCAATTTCAATCAATTGCAAGTTTGAAGGTGTGGTGGCTATGGAGGAAGTATGGTTGTGTTCTTGGGCTGGGGGAGAATGAAAATGCGATAAGGATAAGTGATTTGGCCACTTAAATGACCTTAAATGAGCTTAAGGGAACAAAACACACTTAACAAGATTAACCTTACTTTATGTCATTTTCTTTCTTACTAATTATGGTTTTTTTGTCTTAAACTCATTGGTACACATGTGCCCAACATTTTTTACTAATTATCAAGTTTTGGCTGCCTCCCCCATGGTGGGATAACCCCACAATTACACTCTTAGACTTAAGTCAAAAGCTTGAACACCTTAAGGTTTACACTAAGACATTTAGGTCCTTATTACCTTTAGTATTTCCTTTGTCCAAACTTGTTTTCCATGAGTAATTTGGTCCTCCAATAGTACTTTCATGCCATTTATATTCTTCCCATAACTCTCCAAGTCTTTTTCTTGAGGGTTTTGCAATTGAATACTCGAATTTCCAAAACCTTACAAAAAAGTTCATAGGTTGCTTGACAAACAAGCAATCCTTTAGGCTTTTCTTGGGGGCCAAGTTACTAACTTGGAACACTTTTAAGGAGGTGTTGATCGTGCCTTTTATCCCTCACATTTCAATCACTATGGTGAGAATTACATAATATAATGGTTTTTAACCATTATGACACACTTGTAATTCTCCCATTTTCGTGAGGTGGTAACATGAATCACATAAAACGGACATCGCCAAAGATATGTCCAAAATACAACAACTGTTTATGAACCAGCGATAACTTTGAAGCTGAATTTGACCCTCTTAACGTGCAAACGGGGCTTCATGGTCTGCATATGATTTGTAGCTCCAGATGTTAGCTTTCCAATGAATCAAGAATCACTTGATTCCAATCTGTGTAGCTAAAGATATGATTTTTCTACCGGAACATCGCCAATCTGTTAAAATCCTGAAAGAACACAACTAAATTAAAACTTGTAAAATTGCAATTTAAATATACTTTCAATTAATTGAGTTCAAATATGCTGTAAGCTACAAAATATACTCAAAATATATTTTTAAGATTTAAAACATATTAAATCATACTAAATATAAGAGAAATAAATATAATAAATATAAGCTTATCAATCATTTAGATGTTAAAGTTTAATTTTAGAACAAAACAAACTTCACTTTGATTTCATATTATTATTAAACAAGGCCTTAAACACAAGATTTTATCAATTTCATTACCCTTTAACTTCAATGAAATATTTTTATTCAAGTTTAAAAGTACATTTATGGATAAATCTTTTATTTGTCTTTTTAATTAGTGCTTATATTCAAGATGAAGCCAAAAAGAAAATTAGATGTAAGGTGCTCCCATGAAAATTATCCCAAATATAATCTTCAATTTTTTTATTTTTAACTTAGATAAAATATACTATTAAACTATACAATCAAATTGCTGAAAATTTTAATTTTCATCAATATCTGTGATTTATATGAACTAAATTTCATCTTAAACTTTTGTTAGTTATCCTTTCACTATAAGAAAAATAAAAATATTTTAATTTGTCTCAATAGTTTCAGTTTGTTAACCAAACCAAAAGTTATTACATAATAAGTATATGCATTATACACGATAACTATTTCATATATGGAAAAATTGATAATGCTAGAATTTATTTAATTTTAAAAAAAATATTTCTCACTTCAAATTTCTATAAGAAAAATTATCAAATAATTTAAAATAATTTTAAAATATTAATGTTATAGAAACACAGTTACTAGAAGTTTGTAAATTTCATCTAATCAGGTACTACTAAAAAATATTTTAGAAATAATATTAAAAATAACACACTTATTTAAGGATTAAACTTTGGATCTACTTACCTTAATATCCAAGATAGGGAAAATATTTATAGGGCCTTTATACTATGTGTCCTAGGCACCGGGGACTTATTTGTTATTCTTCTTCTATTTTTTTTTTTTTTGTCCCTTTTCTTACCTAAGGGTTAAAAATTTTGGATCTTCTCACATTGACATCCAAGATAGGAAGTTGAGCTTTTTAGAAACCCGTATGCTTTTAAAAATTAGTTTATCAACAAAGTGTACTTTTTAAAATATTTTCTTATTGATTATACTTAAGCCATTCATCTATATTTTAGTTTACTTTTAAGTCACAAAACTTTTCCAACAACATTAGGGTTAATTCAAAAGTGTAACTACAACCGAAAAGAATTAATAATAAATTAATAATAAATTAAAAATAAAAATTAGGAAAAAATTAATTAAATAGTAAGTATAAAAGCACAGAGGTGAACTGAAATTTACATGAATAATTCTATGTGTATAGCTCAATAAATTGCAAACATGAATTTTTAAAGTACATAAATTGTACATTTTATCAATTAACTTCTTAAAGTTTTTGAAGTAAATTTTAGATTTTATATAATTAGGGTGTAAGAAGAAATATTCTAAAAAGTTTAAAACCAAAAGAGAATGCTAATAGGGTAAAAATGAAAAATAAACATAATTAAAGGTTAGGGACTACATATAGAACTACATATTTTGTTTTAAAAAATAACGGTATATTCAACATTGAGTTGCGCTTTTTTATATATATGGTGTGTGTTTTTTTTCTTTTTTCTATTTATGCCTATTGTGTTTTTTGATAAATTTATTTAGAAATATATTATTAAATATTATATATTTAATTAATAAAAATTTTAATATACTTTTAACCTTTTTTTTAGAAATAACTACTTAAAAATTAAATTAATTTATTGCAATAAGTATAAATATACATTTTGTGAGGACTTTATTCTTTAATCCACTAGTGACCCTATTTGGAATTAGCATTAGTAATTAGTATCAAAGTTTTGAAAAAACCATTTAAGAGTAGCTTTTAATTTTTGCTTTAGTAGTTTAATTTCCAATTTTAATAAATTACCTAAAAGTCTAATGTTAATCATAAAAATTATTCCTAAACAAGAACATGATAGCTAATATATTCAAGATAAAAAAAAAATAAATATAAGCTACCTTTGAAAATTTCTCAGATATAACCTTCAATTTGTTTGCTTTTTAACTTAGATAAAATATACTATTAAAATATGCAATTAACACTATAAAAGTTAATCTCCTTGATCAATATCCTATGTGAGCTAAATGTTGTCTTAAACTTTTCATTGTTCTCTTTTCATTCTATGAAAATTAAAAACATTTTATATTTTTCCCACAAGGTACAATTCATTAACCTAACAAAAATAGTTACACAATATATATTGTGCACAATAACTATTTCCTATATGGGAAAATTTGATAATGAAAAATTTTCTTAAATTGTAGAAAAAAACTATTTGTAAGTTCAAATTTCTTGGAGATCGATTATTAGATAGTTTAAAATAATGTAAAAATTGATATTATATAAGCACAATCAGTGTGAACTAATACATTTCATTCAATTGGGGACTAATAAAGACTATTTTAAAAAATTTAGAACCAAAAGGCATTTCTTAATAGATTAAGAATGATATGGAAGCAAAAATTAAAGACTATCAACTATCTACAAAAATTTACATATTTTTTATGTTACCAATTTTTTTAAACTTGGATAAACTATAATACTATATATTTTATTCCAAATAAAAACTAAGGGTATATTTTCAATAAGTTGCATTTTTTATGCCTATTGTGTTTTTCTATAAACTTATTAAAATTGATATTTTGAAATATATTATTAAATAAATTTGCACGAATTACATGTACTTTATTTATGTTTGGAAATTTTTTATCAATTTCATTACCTTTTAACTTCAATGAAACATTTTTATTAACACTTAAAAGTACATTCATGGACAAATCTTTTATTTGTCTATTTAATTAGTGCCTACATTTAAAATGAAACCAAAAAGGAAATTAATGTAAGGTGCCCCCATAAGAATTACCCCAAATATATTGCTCAATTTATTTACTCTTTAACTTAGATAAAATATAATATTAAAATATGCTATCAAATTACTAAAAAAATTAATCTCTTTCAATATTTATGACTCACCTGATCTAAATTTTATCCTAAACTTTTGGGGAAAAATCTACTGAGGGTACCGTAACTTTAATTGTTGTCCCAAATGAGTACTCTTCCTTTACTTTTGTCCCACTTAGGTACCTGAGCTCTTAAGTGCGTCCCATGAGAATACTTTATGTTGATTGTGCCGTTTTGTTAGATGGAAATTAATGATATGACATTAAATAATATTAAAATAAAATTTTAATTACAATTTTGGTACTTAAACTTCTCGGTCGATAATTTTAAGCCCTAAATTTCTAAACTTACTCTCTCCCGATGTCAAACTCAAATTTGATTAACTTTGTACCCAAACGCTGCTGTCGTTGTCGTCCGTCGCTTGCTTACCATACCGCCGTTGCCTGTCGCCTGATTTTCATTGCCTGTCACCTGATTCGAGTGGATCATCGTCCGATTCTCGTCGCCCATGGCCCGATTCACTTGGATCGTAGCTCTCGATCGCGAAGGGTTGTCTCTTTCCTTCTCCTCTTATCTTTTTTTCATGTAAAAGAGACCTGAAACGGCTGTCTCCTTCCTTCTCCTCTTGTCTTTTTCTCCATCTCTATGAATAGAGCTCAGCCACTGGCTCGATTCCGGCATTACACCATCTGTTTGCAGCGGCCGTCGCCGGAGCGGCTACGATCGGATCGATCGTCGGGTCGATCATAGCTGCTACGCTGTGGGGTTGCGGCCAACGAAGCTCCGATGGTGGAGAATAATCTGGAGGAAATTTTTTGGGAAGAAGATGATGATCTTCGATTGCTCCTCCAGTCTTCGGATGGATGTTGCTTACGATCCTCATGCCTACGCCCAGAATTTTTTCAACGGGTTCAAGTCCGCCGATCCCGACGACGTCTCCCGCTCTTTCTCGGCCAGGTTCGTTGTACGTTCCAGAGTCTTCCATAAAATGCGGGAATGAAGAATTGTTCTACAGTTTCATTGTCGATCATGGTTTATCTAATTGCTCAAGTGTTTATTTTGTACCCATTTGAAATCCGATTCGAGTTCATTTCACCTTTTTACTCTGTGTGTGTGTGTGTGTGTTTTTTGTTTTTTGGGCAGCAAAGGGCAGCGACGAAATCTGGTGCACGAGGACGGGGATGAAGGGAGGTTCAGGCTGGGTTTGGGCACCAGTGGCGGCGACATGGAGCGCCAGAGTTGGGCAGAGGCTAGGGAAAGGAGAGGGAGAAGGAATAAAAATAGATTTAGGCTAGGAAGAGCAAGTTTAGAAATTTAGGGCTTAGAATTATCGACTTGAAAAGTTCAAGTACCAAAATTGTAATTAAAACTTTATTTTAATACCAATCCAACTTAACAGCAAAATCAACGGAAAGGATCTCCGTGGGACGTGCTTAAGAGCTTAGGCACCTCGGTGGGACTAAAGTAAAGGAAAGGTACCCATTTGGGACAACAATTAAAGTTAAGGTACCCCAGTGAATTTTACTTTAAACTTTTGTCTGTTATCTTTTTATTCTAAAATAAATAAAAACATTTTAACTTGTTCCAGTAGGTTCCTTTTGTTAACTAAACTAAAAGTTGTTACATAATAAGTGCATATATTGTACACAATAACTATTTCATATATGGAAAAAAAAATTTGATAATGGAAGTGTTTATTTAATTATAAAAAAATTATTTCTCAGTTAAAATTTATAAAAGAGAAATTATCAGACATTTTAAAATATTTTCAAAATTTTTATATTACATAGACACAGTTGCTCTGAATTAATAGATATTATCTAATTGGGGACTCATGAAATATTTTAAAATGTTTAGAACCAAAAGAATATTAATAGGTTAAGAATGAAAAGGAAGCATAATTAAAGGTTAAGCTCTATCTAAAAAATATACTGAATTCTTTTTGTTAGTGATTTGTTTAACTTGGAAAAAAAATATAGTATTATATATTTTTGTTTCAAATAAAAAGTAATAGTATATTTAACATTAAGTTATACTTTTTTATATGTACTGTGTCTATTTTATAATATTTTTGTTTCAAATAAAAATTCAACTTTTTTATATTTTTGTTTCAAATAAAAATTCAAAATTTGAAATATATTGTTAATTATTATTTATTTAATTATTAAAAAATATTAATATACTTTTAATATTTTTTTGGGAAAATAACCACTTTGAAAATTATAATAATTTATTGCAATAAATATGCAGGTAAATTTTGTGGATCTTTATTCTTTAATCTACTAGGGACCCCATTTGGCATTTACATTATCGATTAGCATTAGAATTTGGAAAAATCAATTAGCATTGGAATTTTGAAAAAAATCTATCTAAAAGTAGTTTTTAACTTTTTTAGTTTAACAGTTTAATTTTAACTTTTAATAAATTACCTAAAGCTCTAATGCTAATTATAAAAATTAATTATTTCCAAGAGGACATGATAGCTAGTATATTCAAGAAAAAACAAAAAAATAAGATATATGGTACCTCATGTGTAACAACCTCCATATCCCACATGGGTAAATTGTGGGAAGCCTTATGTGGATATATAAGCTCTAATTCCAGAACATAAGCACTTAGCGTTTATCCTTTTCATAAAGGATAGCCTATGTGGTGTGGGCAGGTGTTCTGTTGACCGATTCTGGAATTAGATCGTTACAGATGGTATCAGAGCCGACCCGGGACCACGATGGTGTGGCATAGTGGATATGCACATGCATCTTCTACCAATACTGATCCTGGATTCGAGAGGCTACTTGGCCAGGGGCTAAATAGTCCGATTAGAGAGGTTACTTAGTACAGGGAATCAAGTAATCCGATTGACACATACAGGGAATCAAGTAATCTGATTGACCCGAACGGGTACGTTTGGTACATTAGGGATATATAGGCTCCAATTCCAGAACATAAGCATCTAGCGTTTATCCTTTTCCAAAGGATAGCCCATGTGGTGTGAGCAGGTATTCTGTTGACTGGTTCTGGCCTTAGTTCATTACAAATGGCATCAAAGCTAAGTTTGGTTTAAAGTATGTGGTTGTGTTCGCTGGTATGGTATGAGGGAACTTCCTTATACTGAGAGTCCATTCCTAAGTACCTAGCGCTTATCCTTGTCTAAAGGGTAGCCCATGTGGTGTGGGCAAGTGTTTCATTGACCGGTTCTGGACTTGGGTCATTACAGATGGTAGCAGAGCCGACCCAGAACCACGATGGTGTGGCATAGCGGGTATGCACATGTATCGTCTACCAAGACTGATCCTGGATTTGAGAGGCTACTTGGCCAAGGGCTAAGTAGTTTGATTAGAGAGGTTCATTGGTCCGAGGAACCAAGTAATCTAATTGAGCCCAATGGGGACATTGGGTATATAAAGGGGGGAGTTTGTAACACTCCTATATCCCACATGGGTGAATTGTGAGAAGCCTTATGTAGATATATAGGCTCCAATTCCAGAACATAAGTACCTAGCGCTTATTCTTTTCATAAAGGATAGCCCATGTGGTGTGAGCAGGTGTTCTGTTGATTGGTTCTCAAATTGGGTCATTACAGAAAGCCCAAATATAATCTTCATTTTGTTTGCTATTTTTTAACTTAGATAAAATATACTATTAAAACATGTGACTAACACTAGAAAAGCTAATCTCCTTGATCAATATCGTATCTGAATTAAATTTCATCCTAATTTTTTTATTGTTCTTTTTTCATTCCAAACCATTGAAAACCATTTTAATTTGTCACCACTAGGTACAATTTGTTAACTCCAAAAAACATTATTGCAGAATAAGTGCATATATTGTGCAAAATACCTATTTAATATAATGGAAAAATTGATAATAAAAATGTTTTTAATTGTAAAAAAAATATTTGTCAGTTAAAATTCCTCAGAGAGCAATTATTAAATAGTTTAAAATAATTTATAAAATTAATGTTACATAAATATAGTTGCTTTGAATTAATAGATTTCATCTGATTAAGGACTAATATAGAATATTTTAAAAAATTTAGAACAAAAAGAGAATACTTTATAAGTTAAGAATGACAAAGAATCATAAATTAAAGGCTATGGACTATTTACAAAATTTATCCTATCTTTTATTCTATCAATTTTTTTCAAACTCAAATAAACAATAATGCTCTATATTTTATTTCAAATAAAAAATAAGGGTATATTTACGTTAGGTTGTATTTTTTATGCCTATCATGTTTTTTTAATAAACTTATTATAAAAACCTATTTTAAAATATATTATTACTAATTACATGTACTTTATTCACATTCGAAGAATGTGTCAATGACTAGTGTGTGTATATATATAATGGTTGTCAAAACTTCAAAAATACTCTTTCTATCTCATATTTTATGCACCACTTTTTTTTTTGTCATTCCAAATTCTTTGCACAATTTCCTTAACTAGTAATTTTTTTTCACCTAAAATACCGCAATACCCTTCTTTTAAGTCTATTGCAAAAAAGCTAAAAGTAAAGTTTCTCTCTCAACTAAAGAAAAGAACTAGATAAGCGGACTCTATCTCTTTCTTCATCTATAGCAAAGAATCAAAGCTTAGCCCTGCCAATTTCCTCTGATAATGACAATTTATAGCCATGGGTGGGCTTTGATTTTGTAGATAGAGATAATTTTGGATATCGGTCGGGTTGTGGAGTTGGTTACAACGAAGCTACCATTATGAATTCTGGCAGATTGCAGAAATCAAGAAAAAATCATCATTGGATAAAGAGAGTTATATGCAGAAAATCGGGTCAATAGGCAAGCGGCTTTTGTTGGATAACTAGTAGGAGATCGGGTTGACGGCCTTGTCCAAAGATGTCGAGGTGATTAGGGAGAGATTGGAGCACAATCAAAGGGCTTTAGGCCTAGAGTCGGTAATCATTAATGATGGGATCGACTGATTAACACAACGGATTAATGGATCGATGGGATGACACGACAATCGACGGATCAATGGCCGGATCGAATAAGGCGAGGGTGACAAATCAACGGTTAGGCTGGTGATGTGTAGATAGGGATAGAGACAAAAACAGCAGTGGTCCTCTCTGTCTTGCTTCATTGCCCATGGAGAACATGGGTAAATTAATTAGTAAATGTACAAAGGAGAACATGGGCAAATTAGTAAATATATAAGTTTTCTTAAACTACGTGTCAAATATCAATGGTGCAGATAATGTGAGATTTAAGGAATATCTTTTTTCTCCCATAAAAAAGTAATTCTTTCTCTCATGCGTTATTATTATTATTATTATTATAACACCCTCATATCCCACATGGGTGAAATATGGGAAGTCTTATATGGATATATAGGCTCAAGTTCTAGAACACAATCACCTAGTGCTTATCATTTTCCAAATGATAGCCCATGTGGTGTGGGTAGGTATTCTATTGACCGATTCTGGACTTGGGTCATTACAAATGGTATTAGAGCCGACCCGGGATCACGATGATGTGGCATAGAGGGTGTACACATGCATCGTCTACTATGATTGATCCTAGCTTTGAGAGGCTACTTGGTCAGGGTCTAAGTAGTCCGATTAGAGAGGTTACTTTGTCCAAGAAACCAAGTAATCCGACTGATCCCAACAAAGACGTTGGGTACATAAGGAGGGAGTTTATAACACCACCATATCCTCCCACATGAGTGAAATGTGGGAAGCCTTATATGGATATATAGGCTCAAGTTCCAGAACACAAGTACCTAGCGCTTATCCTTTTCTAAACCTTTTCTAAGGATAGCTTATATGGTGTGGGCAGATATTCCATTGACCGGTTCTAGACTTGGGTCGTTGTTATTGTTGTTATTATTATTATTATTATTATTATTACAATGAATTATTATAGTCATATTTTTTTTTATAAAATTCACGACTAGGATTGTCATATATATATATAAAATAAAAATTCCTCAAAATTTAGAAATTTTTTTAGGAAACCTTTGCCATAATTTTAATATGATAAGGTACATATATCAGAAAACATTGCCAAAATTTATTAATATTTTAACATATTACATTTTTGCTGAAAGTGCAAAACAATTAGCAGACACAGAACAAGGTGAATTTCTAAAATGCTCATAGGTGCTTGTGCACATATTGGATGACGTTATGGGGGAGATGAGTTTTGGTTTGGATTGTATTATTTATGGTAGTTATTTTTGTTAGAGTGTAAGATTTAATTGGATAATAATTGAGATATTAACTATGTTTAAAATATTTAGTTATGGTAATTTAATTGTTAATGTTTCTTTTTTTTTTTTAATCTTATTCCATCGGCTTCATCTCTTCTTGTAATTAGTGAATTTCAACAAATCTCTAGTATTTTTTTTCTCATTTTTCCAAACATTAACGGTTTGAGTTAAGAGTTAAATGTTGTTGCGAAGCTATTTTGTTAGACTTGAATGAGCCACCTTATTTTGATTTAGTTGACATCAAGAATGATGACCTTGACGAAGGGACTGGTGACATTTGTGGGGAAGGTTTCATGGTTGGTGATGGGGACGATGATGTCGATTATGGTGCTAGTGGTGGCATTGTTTGTTGTGTTGTTCTTTTTTTCATGGCAATGTCATTTTTTGGTGTGATGGGTTTGCACACTTTTGACTTCTACTAATATTTTCTAAATTAGTGCAAATGCATTTGCAGAAGCAAAGTGGGGGAGAAGATAGGGGTATGGGTCTAAATGCATTAGACTGTGCCATGTCTGTATTATTTTATTCACTGTTACTGGTAGTTGTTATGTGTTACGGGGCTTAATATGTGTTGATCTATATATGTGATGTATTATTTTGTAGTATGTTTGTACTATTGGGTTGTTTATACCAGTTCTAAATTTTGGGTTCTAAATTTCTTAGTTACATTTGTCAAAGAAGATATTCAAGTTGTAGTTGATGCTGGGGGGCAGTGTGAGGGAGATGATGAGGGTATGGGTCTAAGATGCATCCAGTTGTACCGTGTTGTTATTTGTCACTTCACACTAGTCATTATTTGTAGGATGTTTGCATTTATTTGCTGCTTATAATGCAAAGTTAAGTTCTGGGTTATTGTTTTTTAAAAGTATGCATGAAGGCATGTTTATTTGTTATATTAATGTTCTAATTTTTCACATGGTTTGTATGAAAGTAATTCTTTGCTTGTTTTAGTATTTGTTTTCATCCGCACATAATGTGGAAGTAATTAATTTTCCTTGCATGGGACTATACCATGTTTGTATTATTTTATTCACTGTTACTATTACTTTTTTTGTGTGTTACAGGACTTAATATGTTAACATTGGGAATCGAGTTGGCACATTAACAATATAGTTGGAAAGGCATGGAAAAAGCTTGATGAGTTGTCCAACTTTACTATGAACCAAAGAGCAAGGAAGGCATGGAAATGTTAACATTGGGAATCGAGTTGGGCATGGTGCAATTGTGATGGGGGAAAGAGGTTGTAATTAACCATTTAAAGAAGTTGGAAGGTGAGTGTAAAGGCTCTCCTAGTGTTTCTTCTCCTTTGAATGTTGAGGTAAATAAATATTAAGTTATTTTCCTCAAATAAGTTTTATTAAGCAAGGAAAGCAAGCTAAGTAAGGTTAAGTTGAATTCCAAAGTGTAATTGACACTTAAAGGGAAAAACGGCAAAATGGTAATTTTGGCCCAAGTTAGTGGCATGACTATAATTTCAGTGAAATTAGGTTCATGCAAGTGTTTTGCGATAGATAAGTTAAGACCATAGGTGTTTTTAGCCATTTGAACAAAAAATTGAAGTTAAGGGTAAAAAAATTGCACTAAGAATTTTAGCTATTATGTCTTATAATGGCTTAAGTGACTTAAGGGCAAAGTGTTTGGGTAAGAAAACCTTTCTATGGGACCAAGGAGTGATGGTGTTGGAAGAGTTTAATTAGCTTAAGTAATTCAAAGTTAAGTTTAAAGGCTAAAGTGTCAAGTGGAAGAGAGTTGGGTTAAGTTAGAAAGGTTGGCTATATAAATAGAGGAGATGACACTATTCATTATTTCCTCCATTTGTCATTTTCATGGTCTCTCTCCTCCATTGCTCTCCACCTTAAAAGCTCCTATCCTAGCCAAAATTCCATGAAAATTAAAGGTCCAAAAGCCATCCCAATAAGCCCTTAACTCATTTTTTTTGGATTTGGTGCATTTGGAGTTGTTTTTGCAAGTTTTTAGTTCAAAACCAAAGGTAAGCGTCTTTAACCCTTGTTTGTTAGTTCTAATTTTGTACCCTTGGTGTCCAAATTGGTTGATTTCAAGCTTGGAACTCAAAGGAACTCCATAGAGCTCAAGTGTGCTTTTTGCTTGTTGCTTAATTATTGCTTTAAGGAGGATTCGAGATAAGAGATTTAAGTTAATTTAGCTCAAATAATGCATAAAAATGTAGTATTACATGTGAGAATGAAGTAGAAACAAGACCCATATGAATTGGCTTTGAGGATTGAAAGATTAAGCAAGTTTCATGCAAGATAGCACATTTTCAAGCAATGCTAGAAGTGCATCGCACCTTTGAGGTGACGCTTAATGGTGACGCATCACCAATGACTTCCTAGGAAACCTGAAAACTGATCCCGTTGGCGACGTATTGCTAACGGTATTGTCAAGGAACAAGTCCTTCAAGCTTGGGGCATCATAAAAATGTTTCAAACTCTTGGTTATCATCCTTAGGGCAATTTAAGATATTCGGTAGCCTCGGTTGGGCCTAGAACTCATTCCTAAGTTGAGAATTATGCATTATTTAGGTGGTATCTAAGTGATGTGGTTAAAGTAGGGTAAGGAATTATGGCTAAGGAGGGTTAAAGTGCTCAAGTTGTTAAGGAAGCACTGAGAGGATTAAGGCGGGTTTCAGACTCTTTATTGGCCTAAGTAAGAGGTTTAGACCTTCGAGCTATGAAAAGGAAACCTAAGAGGATCCCAACCAAACCTTGTGGTTTAGTAAGTAAGCCACTAAGAAGTCCTAAGCTAAGCTTAAAGAGCTTGACAAGTTGAACCACATAAGGTAGTTATTCTGCACAATAAGTTACGGGAAGAGAGAAGTAAGGAAGCAGTAAACGGTGCCTTACTCTAAGTAACTCGTTAGAGGCGGGCGAGGGTAAGTGATGACTTACTCTAAGGTGCTCATAAGAGGACTTCATGAGGTTGGTTAAGTGCTAACATAGGATACGAGGACCAATATCCAAGCACCCGGCCATATGAACTCATGACAAGTATATCACCTACGGGTGTAAAGTCCTAAGTGCATTTACATATGCATATTCCATCCATCTATCCATCCATCCACTCATTGTTTGCATTGTTGTTGTTCTTATTCTTGTTCTACTTGTGTTGTTGATTGTTTGTTTGTTTTGTATGTTATATATATATATATTGTGCTTTGCATGCTTGCATATATCTTTCCCCCCTTTAGGTACCAAATCCCTTATTGAGTACTTTTAGAGTATTCATCCCTTAAGTGTTGTGCTGGTATTAAGTGGGCCAGTCAGACTTAACAGTTGGCAAGGAGCAGCTATTAAGGCTAAATTTTATTGGTTGAAAGGTACTCCCTAAGTAGGAAACCATACATTTTTAAGCCACTTATAGCATAAGCTAATACTAACCAAAGTATTTGTCTTATAGTTTGAGGCTAATTATTTGAGTACAAGGAAAGTGTGGCTCATTACTTGAAGCTAGTTTGCTTGGGTGAAAAGCTAATGATGGATCTTAGTAGATATATATTGCTTCTCATATATGTATGGCATTTTCATACAAATAGATTGCCTCTACTAATGTCCATTGGTGTATATAACACTAGAGTTAAATTTGGGTGAATATAAGTTTGAGATGTATGCACATAGTTGTTAGTTGAAGTTAAAGCAACTAAAGTTTTACGTCTTGGCTTGTTTTGAATTGAGTTTTCGTTAATTGTCGTGGCACTATTTTTGATGTTTTAATTTATTTGTTATTGCATAGCCAGGACAATTCATGCATATTTCCTATGCAAGGTAGGATAAGTAACTAGTAGCACGTAATGATTTAAGAAACTTCACAAGTAATAACTAACCAATTGTAACCCAAGTGGGATCATAGTTTTCAAATAGCCTACCAATGTTAGCAAATCAGTGCTCTGGGCCCTGTTCCACCACATTGAGGGTGATAACTCCTCATTTTATCCATTTGATTGGAGACTAGTAAGGGATTGGAAAGGTTGATATTGTTTATGTTTTATGAAGGTTTTAAGTGTTAATATTAAAGGGCTAAGGAAAGGGATTAAGATAAGGGTGGTTTGTAAATTGGTAAGATATCAGAAGGCATGATTTGTGATGTTACAGGAAATAAAGGTATATACTCACTCTTAGACAAAATGTGTAACACCCCCATATCCCACATGGGTGAATTGTGGAAAGTCTTATGTAGATATATAGGCTCCAAGTCCAGAACATAAGCACCTAGCGCTTATCCTTTTCTAAAGGATAGCCCATGTGGTGTGGGCAGATGTTCCGTTGACTGGTTCTGGACTTGGGTCGTTACAGATGGTATCAGAGCCGACCCGGGACCACGATGGTGTGGCATAGTAGGTATGCACATGCATCGTTTACCGGGACTGATCCTGGATTCGAGAGGCTACTTTGCCAGGGGCTAAGTAGTCCAATTAGAGAGGTTACTTGGTCCGAGGAACCAAGTAATCCGATTGACCCCAACGGGGACGTTGGGTACATAAGGGGGGGAGTTTGTAATACCCCCATATCCCACATAGGTGAATTGTGGGAAGTCTTATGTAGATATATAGGCTCCAAGTCCAGAACATAAGCACCTAGCGCTTATCCTTTTCTAAAGGATAGCCCATGTGGTGTGGGCAGATGTTCCGTTGACTGGTTCTGGACTTGGGTCGTTACAAAATAATCATAGCATGATCATACCTTAGGCAAATTGGGATTTTGCACAAAAGAGGGCTATTAGATTATTTGTGGGACTGCTGTGTTATTCGGATAAGAAACTCTTCAAGAAGTTGGATAAGATAGAAGGAAAAATTTTCATTACTGTGGTAGGGAAATATGAAGGGCAGGTAGAAACATTTAGTATGGTAAATGTATGTGGCCTTCAAGTGTCAAACTAAAAAGTGGCTCTCCGGCAACTTATAACTCAGTTTAAAAGTTTTTCATTTATATGTATTGATTTATATTTAGCAAAAAAATTCAAAAAAAAAATATATTTAGAAAGTATAAGTCTCGATTTATCATTCTTATATAAATTTTTTTCATTTATATACTAAAATGTTGAAAATAAAAAATTATAGATTAATTATTGAAAAGTGAATGGTGCAAAGAATTTGGGACAGAGAGAGTTGATGTTACTTTTTTCAAAATCAGTATAATCAGAGAAAGAAATAAAGAAATAAGCTCATGAATGATAAAAATAGGGAAAAAATAAAAATCACACTAATAAATAAACACAAACAAGAAACATCTTCAAGGAAGAAGAAAATAACCATCAAGTTAGTAGGGACAAAACCTCGAAAGTATTTGATCTAGTTTGTTCTTTTTGTGTGTTTGTGTTAGTTGTTTTACTGAGCTCTGTATATTATTTTTTTGTAAAAGTGTGTATTCTTTTAGAATGTACTTTTTTTGGTGAAACATACTTGTTCTTTTCTAGTTTCTTGTTTGTTCTTTTGTACTTATGTATTTGTTTTTTTAGAAAGTCATCTTTGTTCTTTTTGGTACAAGTTCTTATTGTTTTATGTTTTCTTGTTTGTTCTTTTAGAAGACTAACTTTGTTCTTTTAGCAAGCTATGTGTTTTTTTTAGTGAAAGTACTTGTTGTTTTATGGTTTATTGTTTGTTCTTTTAGAGGTATCTATTTGTTCTTTTAGAAAATCCTTTTGTTCTTTTCTATACAAGTACTTGTTCTTTCATCTTATTGTGTTTGTTCTTTTATTAGGCTATGTATCCTTTAGGAGATATTAGTTGTCTATTTTTTTATAGCCATGTGTTTGTTCTTCTATAAGGCCTTTTTTGTTCTTTTTTCTTTCTAGTTCTTGTTGTTTTGTAGTGCCTATTTGTTCTTATATAGGTGCTTGTTTGTTCTTTTAAAAGACTTTTGTTGCTCTTTTTGGTAATTGGACTTGTGCTTTTATGTTATCGTGTTTGTTCTTCTACAGGAATATGTATGTTCAATTTGTATTCCATTGTTTGTTACAAATCATCAGCTACACTATGGTGCTCTGCATTAAAAGTATGTGAACAGGTGTAGTTAATTTCAAACAACCTTGAGCAGGAAACTGTTGTTGGCAGATCTTGGATTTGATAATCTTTCCAAACTGTCCTCAATCACCATTTGGCAGGAGTTGATGAATTACTTTAATATTAGCCTTCGATTGCAGCTCTTTGAAACTAAGTATTCCAAACATGAGAGACACTGAGATAAAAACAGTTATTTATTCTTCCATTAATTCCTACTCATTATTTATATAAACTAGTTGTATGTTCTTTTATTAATAGTAATTTTTTTTTTCATCAGTAGTTACTTGTTCTTTTATCAATTTATAGTTTTTCTTTAGATAAACTAGCTATTTGTTCTTTTATTAGTAGTTATTTGTTCTTTTACAAACAGTTGTTTGTTTGTTTTATCAATTCTTGCTTATTCTGCAGATAAACTACTTATCTATTATTTTGTTAGTAATTATTTATTCTTTTATTAGTAGTTGTTTGTTCTTTTATGAACAGTTGTTTGTTCATTTATCAGTAGTTGTTTGTTCATTTATCAATTTATATTTTTTCTTTAAATAAATTAGTTATTTGTTATTTTAGTAACAATTAATTGTTCTTTTATCAGTAGTTGTTTGTTCATTTATCAATTTATATTTTTTCTTTAAATAAATTAGTTATTTGTTATTTGTTCTTTAGATAAACTAGTTGTCTTTTCTTTTATTAGTAGTTATTTGTTATTTCATTTGCAATTATTTGTTCTACTATAAATTCAAACTTGTTGTTTAGATAAATTAGTTGTTTGGTCGTTTAGATAAATTTGTTTTTATTCTTTTATTAGTAGTTGTATATTCTTTTATCAGTGGTTGTTTGTTCTTTCAGATAAGTTAGTTGTTTGTTCTTTTATCAATACTTATTTATTTTTTTTATAAGTAGGTGTTTGTTTTTTTCCTAGCAGTTGTTTGTTTTCTTATTAGTTTCTACTTATTTTTTACTAGCAACTATTTGGAAGCAATACAACTAATTTCCTGAAATCAGGAAGATGACAACTCCTATCTGACTATTATTTTTTTCAAGTAGAAAAGGCTCTCAAATCTCAATTCAATGGAATTTTTGTTTTGCGCTTTATTCTTAACGAATTTTTCATTGATGAAAGGAAATGGCCAATTTAAACATCTTTTGGTTTATTTTGTTCAGTTATTATAAAAAAAAACTAATAAAGAACAAGTAGTTATCTAAAATAATAAATGTGAGCTGATAAAAGAACAAACACCTATTAATAAAAGAATAATTAACTAATTACAAGCAATTCAACGTAGAGGAAGGAATAAATAACAAAAAAAATGGAGTACATACTCCATGTGAATACTTTAAGAACAAAATTTGAGCAAAATAAAAAGAAAATGGTCTTAAAAAAAGGGCAAAAAGAGAATGAAAGTAATAATGAAAGATGAGTTCATATAAGAATGAAGAAAATGAGTTCCTAGTGAAAAAAAAAGCAATTTTTTGGAAAATAAAATAAAAAAAGAACTAGAAAAGAAAGCAAAAAAAAGAAGATAGAATAACGAAAAAGAGAAGACAGAAAATATGGATGGAAAAGAAAAAAAATAAAATGAGAAAGAACTAGAAAAAACAGGAAAAAAAAATGAAAGAGAGAATAACAGAAAAAGAGAAGCAAAAAAAAAAAGAGTTGGAAAAAGAAAAGAAATTGAGCCAAACCATCTCACCTGAAGATCCTTACTTGTCGAATGTAAAATTTAAAAAACAGCTAAAAATTTGATAAACAGGGGGAGGGGCATACACCTTCGCACTCCTAACCCCCTTACATGAGCCAAACCATTCAAACCATCTAGGATGTCAACGGATATTCAGCCTAGCAGATATTCGACTAAATCCTATCTGACGGATAGGATTTTTTTTATAATTAAATGGATTTGGAGCGGATTTGGGTTTTTTTTTTTGTACCTACGGGATGTGGATAGGATATGGGTTTAGGTCCATCTGCCCCATATCCTACCCGTATATACATATATATATATATATATATAGACACACACACACACACACACAGTAATTATAAGAAAAATTAATTCGATTAAATGAGTACAATTGTAGCTGGATTTTGCAGGTTGAAATGGCCGATTCATTCGCACACACACACACACACACACACGCACACACACATATACATATAAGGGTAATATAGTTTGAACATATATACATATATTATCTGTAAACTCGTTCTTGTTTCCTTCATATTTAAATATTCTGAGGAGTTGCATTAGCGCATCAAAGATTTCTGTGAGTATCATCTTGATTTGTCAATTCAAGGATGGTGCAAGTTGCAACCATATGTTTAACTTACCGGATTGTATCGTATAAGTACTAGACATTGTAGTTGGATTTAGTTATATCAGTATATTTAAGTTATCTGACTGTTGCACTTTATTATGTGTCTCTTATTGTTGATATTGTTTTGCTAGATGATCAATTTTAATATTTTTTAATTATGGTATTCTGTTATAAAATTATTGTTTTTTTTATTATGATAGATAGCATGCAGCGAGTTGGTGGATTTTATCCAAATCCTATCCACCTTAAAAATGGGTAGGATATGGATGTTAAAATTGTAAAACCGATGGATGGTGGATAGGATATGGATTGAATATCCAACATGATGAATAGGGTATGGATTTAGTACCATCCTACCCAAATCCAATCCATTGCCATCCCTAATTAACCATCTAACCTGAAGGTCCTTGTTCGTTGAACAGAAGAATATAACATATTTAAATCATATGTTTGTCCTAGCGAATAAATGTGTCAGGCGCACATAAGAATTTGTCAAGTTAAAAAAGCTTACATAAGGCACTGGATTCGATTCGCCATTCATGTTAGGCATCCTTCTTTCATTATTACAAACGTATTATATTTTTATTTCTTTAGAATTAATGCACTTATGAACATTAATTTGTTTCCGGCTGCAGCCAGTTCTCCTCTTTTAGCCAACGAACATGTTCAAAACTAGAAAATAGAAAAACTACTTAATAGTTTATCAGTTTATGTATCTGAGCTAATATCGTCTAGTCCTAAAACTTTGAAATCAATTATTTTTGCTACTTTTTTCCAGTAAGTGCTGGAAATGGCATAAAATCTTGGCTTTTTGCATGTTTCACTCCTTAAATTTTTCATGAGTTATAGTCATGAGTCTAATTTGTGTTAAAAGTTGGGTGTAAGATTAAAAAGTTCAGCCTTGAAAAACGAGTTGAAATGATTGAAATAGAAGATTAATTCATTGAAAAAGAGTTGTGAGAGCCGGCTAGTAGATTTCTTTCGACAACTATAGGGCTAGCTTCATTAGTTTTGCATTTTGGTTCCGAGTATAAGTTTTTTTGGACTGAGTTTCTATAAATAGCCTTTGGCTTAATCTCTTTTTAGTTCTTAGGATTTCTTAATTTTGTATGTTTGGGCTATTCTATAGCTTGAGGTATTTGGGTTTTAGGGTTCCATTTCTTGGTCTATTTTGGGTTTATTGTTAAGGTTCTGGTAGGTGTCGGATTGCGATATTTGGATTTTTGGGTTTTGGGTCACCAACTTTCTAAATAAAATTGTGTTTGTATTTCTTCTTTTGCTTCTATTAAATTCTTTCATTGCCAATAAAAAGTGCCTTCAATATAAAAATTTCCTATTTTCCATCTTTAGTATAAAAGGGTGAGTTGCATTATAGTTTTGAGACTAATAATATTCTTCGTGCATACAAATTACTTAAATAAAGGAGTTTTCATAAAGTTGTCTAGTCAAATGTTTGGCAATGTCGATCAAAGATAAAGTTGTCTCATTGTGCTGTAAATATATGTGCTATGGAGGGATCAGTCATTTTCATGGTATTATTTTTTTTAAGCTTTTAAGCTAGCTTCAGCTATGTGCCAATTTGCTTCCTCCAGCAGTACGGGAATGTATGTTTCACTAATTTTAATTATGCAATAATCTCATCCTTTAGTTTCCTATCCGACTTTGCTGCTGAAGCATGTGTTTCTTTGTGTTTCATGCTTCTAACTCTACACCATCCCACTTTGAGATGATATGGCAGCAAAACACCACCCCAAATTCTAGGATGAAGTACTTAAGAAGAGTTGGGACATAATTGAAGGCAATAGAGTTTTGGGAATTTTCTCCACTCTCTTTCATTATGTACTGTCAATACATATATACATCCACAAAGCTTATAAGATAGACTACAAGAAGAGTTTTGTATCAACCTAGACTCTCACACATAGTATACATGTAGCAATGTAAGACACTAAGCTTTATCCAATACAACAAACGCCAACACTCCCCCTCAAGTTGGTGTGTAGATGTCTCGAACACCTAACTTGTCCAGTGAGTTGTGGAAGTTTATGCTGGACACCGCCTTTGTGAGAACATCTGCAAGTTGATCTTCTAACTTGACAAATGGGAACTGGATGGTCTTCTCCTCAAGGTTTTGTTTAATAAAGTGTCGGTCGACTTCTACATGCTTAGTGCGATCATGCTGGACCGGGTTATGGGCAATCTCGATGGCGGCCTTATTATCACAATACAAGCTCATGGTAGAGTTCGGAGGATAATCAATCTCAGTCAATAGATTCCTTAGCCATAACAGTTCACATAAGCCTCGTGCCATCCTTCGAAACTCTGCCTCAGCACTGGATAGAGCTACCGCTTTCTGCTTTTTGCTTCTCCAAGTGACAAGATTTCCACCAACAAATGTGAAGTAACCAGATGTGGATTTCCTGTCTGAGATATTCCCTGCCCAATCAGCATCTATGTAACCTGTAACATTTATATGGTTATGTTTCGAGAACATCAAACCTTTTCCTGGGAAAGACTTCAGATAGTGAAGTATGCGAGTTACAGAATCCATATGTTCCTTGCTTGGGTGATGCATGAACTGACTCACTACTCCAACCGCGTACGCAATATCAGGCCGAGTATGGGATAGATAGATTAACTTCCCGACCATCCTCTGATACCTCTCTTTATCTGCTGGTTCCTGGTCTGCATATTCTCCAAGTTGATGGTTCTAGACCATCGGAGTGCTGGTTGGCTTACATTCGAGCATGCCCACCTCAGTGAGTAAATCAAAAGTGTACTTCCTTTGTGACACGAATATGCCTTGCCTTGATCTCGATACCTCGATTCCTAGAAAATATTTAAGTCTTCCCAAATTCTTCATTTCGAACTCAGTAGAGAGTTAGACTTGTAGCTTCGAGATTTCTTCTACATCATCCCCTGTAATGATCATGTCATCCACGTATACGATTAGCACCATCACCTTCCCCAATCTATGTTTCAAGAAGAGAGTATGGTCTGCGTTGTTCTGTTGATAGCCATATTTCTTCATAGCCATGCTTAATCTTCTGAACCATGCCCGTGGGGATTGTTTGAGGCCATACAATGCCCGATATAGTTTGCACACTATCTCCCTTACTGGTGACGGTGCACACCCAGGTGGGATCTCCATATATACCTCCTCTTCTAAGTCACCATGGAGAAAGGCGTTCTTCACATCGAACTGATGTAGTGGCCAGTCTAGGTTAGCTGCAAGAGACAACAAGACTCTAATTGTATTTAGCTTCGCCACTGGGGAGAATGTCTCTTGGTAATCTATACCGTAGGTTTGTGTGTATCCCTTAGCCACCAGACAAGCTTTATGTCTGTCTATTGAACCAGCAGCCTTGTATTTAATAGAGAAGGCCCACTTGCATCCTACTGCCCTTTTTCCTTGTGGTAGTGGGACTAGTGTCCAAGTGTCATTTTTCTTCAGTGCTTCCAGCTCTTCTTTTATGGCTTGTCTCCATATCTGGTCCCTCAGAGCTTCTTCCACGCTCCTGGGTATGATGGATGAGGACAATTGGTACGCAAAAGCCTTCAATGGTTCTGATAAGGCCTGGGTACTCATGAAGTTGGCTATTGGATATCTCGACCTCCTACCCTCAATGTCCGGCGAGTATCTGTTTGGTGGTTTCCCACGATTATGTTTATATGGAAGCCCATAACAAGCCGAGTCAGTAGTAGACGGGGTAACTGATGGAGAACATGCTTCACCAGATTCATTTAAAGCTGGTACATGGGTCATTGTGGTAGGTGAGGGGTGGTCGGGATCAACATGGTTAGCCTCCCGGTCATTCTCGATTTCATCGTTTTCAATCCTAGCAGTATGTGTGGTTTCATCTATCTGCCCTTCAGCTATTTTCGCTGCCAACTCCTCAGTATCCCTCGTGTTTTCCTCTGGTCTATGTGTATCTAAACCACCACTTGGTTCTAGCTCCGGCTCTATGGTGATCAACCAGCTCCAACTCTGATTCTGTTCTTCATTCCCAAGCTCCCCCTGAAGAGAAGAAGCGGATACTGGCCCTGAAAAAAAACTTTCCAATTCCAGAAAAGTTACGTCCATAGTAATATATGTTCATCGAGTAGTAGGATCATAACATCTATACCCTTCTTATGCGTGGCATACCCCAAGAATAGGCAACGAATTGCACAAGGATCCAGCTTGGTACGTTGATTCTTGTGTAAATGGACGAATGCCACACAGCCAAAAATGCGAGGAGGTATTACCAAGATGGAGGGTAATGAGGCATATGTTAATAAGGTCTGTAATGGAGTCTTGAAGTTCAGGATTTTTGATGGCATTCTATTCAGGAGGTGTACTGCAGTTGACACTGCACTATCCCAGAAACGGCTAGGAATGTGAGATTCTATGAGCAATGATCTTTCCATTTCAAGGACATGTCGGTTCTTCCTTTCAGCAATACCATTCTGTTGAGGAGTTTGTGCACATAAGGTTTCATGTATGAGGCCTATATGTTTGAAGTATGCCTCAAACTTTCTGTTAACATATTCACCTCAATTGTCTATTCGGAGAACTTGTATCTTAGCTGAGAATTGGGTTTGTATCATTTTGTGGAAAGCCTGAAATGTATCAAAGACATCATCTTTGTGTTTCATCAAATACAACCATGTCATATGTGTGTAATCATCAATAAACAACACAAACCACCTATTTCCAAATGGAATGATTATAGGTGAAGGGCCCCAAATATTAGAATAAATCAATGCAAATGGAATGTTATTTTTATTCAAACTCATTGGATACGATACTCTATGACTTTTTGCTATAATGCAAGTTTCGCACTTAAAGTCAGAGGGCTGAGTGCTTGAAAATAAATCTGGAATCAAATGTTTCAGATAGCCAAACGAGGGATGTCCTAGTCGACGATGTAGCAACCAAATTTGTTTCTCCTTATTGCTTGTCGTATGGTTAACTCTATCGACACTGAGGTCATCCAAGTAGTATAACCCTTCTCTTTGAGTACCACGCCTAATAATCTTCTTCGTGAGAATGTCCTGAAGAAGACAGAATGTAGGGTACATTAACACCACACAATTAAGATCTTTAGTAGCCTGACTCATAGACATTAACTTGTTCGAGAGAGATGGTACAAGTAATGTGTGGGAGAGCGAGAGGGATGAGGACAACTTTACAGTTCCAGCTCCTGTAACTGGGTATGTTACCCCATTTGCATTTGCAATACACGTTCTTCTAGGTTTAGAAGTGTGAGAAAGATCACAAGCATCAAACGTCATATGATCTGTTGCCCTTGAGTCAATAATCCAACCACCAATCTCACAAGACGTAGAGCTAACAAACGCACTACCATAGTTACCTTGATGGTGCTATTCGTAAGAGTCATCCGGTACCTCATCTTGGGGAAGAAGGGACAGCTAGGATTCTCCAAAGGCTACGGCAGCACGTCCGGTATTCTCCTTTGGGGCACCTCGTTCGTGTTTCTTCTTTTTCTGATATTCCTCCCACCAATCTGGGTACCTAATTAATCGAAGCAGTCATCTTTGGTGTGCTTGGGATTTCCACAGTGAGTACATTTCCCTCCAGCTGTCTGGGTCTTGGATTTGGACGTTGTATTCAGTCTCTCCCCCGTTTTGCTCCATTTAGATACCATCACAGCACCTATTAAGGTATCACCATCTGAGGTCATTACTGCTTGTCGAATGTCCTCCAGTCTAACGTAAGCATATGCTTGCTCAATTGTGGGAAAGGGTTGTAGTTGCAACACATCACTCCAAACATTATCGAGTCGATCATCTAGACCGTCTAGGAAGGTGTATACCCTATCCTCCTACAAGTTCACATTATATTGTCTAATATCATCAGGACATTTCATAGGGTTGAGGCGACGAAAATCAATTTCTCTCCATAACCCTTGCAAGTCATTATAATACTTCTCAATTGGTCCACCCGCTTGTTTGGTGTGAGTTACACGACGTCGAAGGTCGTACACTTGTGAAGTGTCTGCTCCATCAAAATAGGTTGTGGCAATAGCATCCCATACTTGTTTCGCTGTCGGGAAACGGATAAAGTTACTTACCAGGGATGGATCCATCGCATTGATCAGCCATCCTTTGACTATGGCATTCTCTGTCCGCCATCTTCGAAACAAAGGATCCGTCTCCAAGGGTTGAAGTAAATCTCCATTGATATACCCCAGTTTGTCCTTCTCCGAGATGTACATCTCGGCTACCTGGGACCATAGAGCATAGTTGGAACCATCCAACTTAACACCAATTGGGATGGCCGACAGTTCAGGTGTGAAGGAGGTAGCTTTATTGAAAGCTTTGGTCAGTTTCGTAGTCCAGTCTCCAAGACTAGACTCTGTTAGGTCAGTCGATGAGTTTCTGAAATGGTCTTCCATGGTGCTTTGGCTTGGTTTTTTTTTTTCAGGTTGGTTGATTTGTGAAGCAGTAATCCCACTCTGATACCATGAAGGCAATAGAGTTTTAAGAATTTTCTCCATTCTCTTTCATTACGTACTGTCAATACATATATACATCCACAAAGCTTATCAGATAGACTACAAGAAGAGTTTTGTATCAACCTAGACTCTCACACAGAGTATACATGCAGCAACGTAAGACACTAAACTTCATCCAATATAACAAACGCCAACAATAAATACATCAGAATAAACAAAAAATTGCATCATAATATTTGCCCCTGCCCATCGGTCAGTTCAGGAGGCTCGGCCATATCGAGTTTATGATAGAAACACAAGATGGGTTGGATAGTTATAATCAAGAGTTTCTAATTCATAACCTACAGGCAATTGTACCAGCAACAACCGGCGGCCAGCTTCACATCACCTCCCCATATGCTAGAAATCATATTAATTAGGACTAGGCCAAGCTTCACATCACCTCCCTTCAGCCGGCGGCCAGCGGATGCTACCATGGCTGTCCATTTTCAGTCTTTCCACCTTGCTCCATACTTCAGCTCCTTGTAAAATTCAAGTGATTAAAGGATAAAAAATTCAGCTACCATATTAGCAATTTTGGATTCCATCTTCCAAACAATGAAATCTAATGATTTTAATGATAACTAAACAAATTTGAGATCTCCTGATTTCTTTTGAATGAATAACAAAATGACACGTATAAAGAGAGTTTAAAATGCTAGAATGAATAAAACCAAGACAATACCTATAAGTAGCATAAGGGAATGATGGACTGATTCTGGCTCTTGAGTTTGCTTGTGCGATAGTCAATTTTCTTGTTAGCCCCAATTAGGCATCAACTCTTCCTTTAAGATGATCATTTTGTAATTTCTTAATTTTCAAAATATTTTCCTTTTTTCGCTACTGATAGGAAAAATTGGGGAGAGGGGGACTACATATTTATAGTAGTTGCTTTATATTGGGCTTCAATAGTAAATCTTCCAAAAACGCTACCCAAGTTAAGCTCAAAAGAATGTGTTCTGGGTGCTCAAGGGCTATCAAATATTACTCCCACTTAATTATAGAATCAAGAAAGGAATTATACAAAGTCAAAGGATCATTTGTTTTCTTACCGTTTTCTCACTTTGCTTTCATAATAGCTGCAATTTGCGAGTCAAATTAAATCTAGTGCACGTAAACCATCCGGATCTCGTAAATCAACTATTACAGGCTTCTCATGTTCGCTAGCAGTTCCTCCATCTGGCCAAAGGACGTTGTTATCGGCGTCCATTTCCAGCCTTTTTGCGTTGGTCCACCTTTTAGCTTCCTGCAGATTCAAGTCATTAGATGGTCAACATTTTAAGCTTTCTTTATTAGCGTTGTTGGATTTCATCATCAATTCCAAAGAGTGAAATATAATTAATGATTTTAATAATTACAAGACAGTTTCATAATCTCATGATCTCCTTTGAATGAATCGCATCATTGAAACATTTTAGAAAGAATTTCAGAACATATATATTTGATGCCCATAGAGCAAGTTTCATGATATATAATTTTCTAAACTTGAAAGAAACAAAGGCATATAGTCATGACGCCTATAAAAAGAAACAAGAGAGAGAGAGAGAGAGAGAATTTTTCAAGATAGAATTAGTCATATCGAAAGAGTCATATAAAGAAAAATTAGTGAAGATTATTCTGTACAAATTTTTTATTTCGTATATATAGTGCTTGCATACTATGTAATTAAGGTTACTAGCTAGGACAAAACTTTTATTTACATTTAGTAATAAAATTATATATCTTATTCATTGTATTCGGGTTATACTAATGCAACAAGTAAATTGATTTGATTTTGGTTTTAATCAATTAATTAGCTTTTTTTTTTTCTCAAAAAGGGAAGAAAATGAGTTAATTTGTGTGGTATTACACCATAATCATAGGAGTATGTACTCTCATTTTTTAGAAAAGTTGTATAAAGTAATAATAATAATAATAATAATAATAATAATAATAAACACTCTATAAAATAATAGTGGATGCTACTCTCTTGTATTTAAGAGAATATTCTGGATGCTTCAAATAGTATTTCATAAATTAAACATGCAACAAGGGTATATATAAATACCTGTTTATTTCCAGAGAAGAGTTTACGTAAATATCGATGACCAACATTTGAGTATATTTTTTGCAATGTGAACCACGCATCCCTAGCCGATGTTGCTCCACTAATGTTTGAATATCTGGGATCGAGCACGGCATTTTGGATTACAAACAATGCCAGAGCATCCTTGTTCTTTTCATTGAACATTATTTCTGGTGGCATGTTGACTTTGATTCCCTGTTGCACAACCTCCCATAAGCCCTGTGACTTGAAATATGTCACCATCTTGTTCCTCCAGGGTTCATAGTCGTTGCCAGAGAGTATAGGCATTGCAACTGGTGCATTCATCAGTTGCGTATAATCCATCGCACTCCGTCTTATTTCTACACTCTGCAAAAATAAAAAGTAATTACTGCTTTAATTTCAGAATTTTAATTAATGTTTGGCCCTAAAATGGTAAAATGAAAGACACGTACGTACCTCTGTTATGGCGCATACACCTTGGTCTTCTGCAGCGTAAAACTTAGTTTGCATCTTGGTGCAGTTTCTGACCTCTAAATGGTTCAAAGCAGGAAACGTGAAATGAAGGCCCTCTGGGGCAAACCTAACCATGTTCGTTAGTTCTTTTAGGATTAAGTTTTGCAGCAGAGGAAGCTGAACCACCTTGGAGTTGGAGGTCTCTCTACTATCCTTGTCCGGACCAAATATTTGTGTCAGAGACTCCGCCTCCGCCACTTGTAATCTCTTGAGTTTCGGAAACTGATCAGCAAGCCTTGCCGGGACCACGTTGCTTAAATTTGGGCAGTCGGAGATGTAAATATCCGTGAGGTTAGGAAACCATATTGGATGGTGCTGCTGCCTATGAGCTTCAGTCTCATCTTCTGCAACTATTTGTCCCAGCTCATCACAGTACTCTATCCTTAGACACTTCAAGTTGGGCACGTTATTGACACTCGAAGGCGTAAAAACGTACTCAAGATTCGAACACCAATAAAGCTCCAAGTTAGTAAGATTTTGCAAGCCATTGATGGTGGAGTCTTTCCACAAAAACCGCATATCTTCATTATTTAACATCAACTCCTTTAGATTCGACAAAAAGTATGTACCGAGGCTGTCCAATGGCATTGTCCCGATGATAAAATGTGGCTGACTTGTCAACCGTTTACTCATTTTTGCATAGGCTTTGACAACATCAGCTTCTGAGACTTCAGAGCCAACATCCCTTCCAAGGTCCAGTTTCTGAATATAACATAAATAAAAAATTATTAGTTATACTTAGAGCATATTGAATTTGGCCATTAATTTTGCTGTTCTAAACCCTTGCAACATTTTTTTTGTTTCAGTGGGGTCTGGAATGAACTGACTGTAGTAAATATGACAAATGGATATGACAAACGGATACCAGTACACACAAAAAAAAAACATATGTAAATATAGTGACGGTCAGCTGTAGCTAGATGTTATAAGTAGCGACGGCTAACCGTTACTAGATAAAGACAGCCACATATCGTTATGTTCCTCAAGCCTTGTGACGGATGCCCGTCTCTAACTAAAGACAGCAAGCTATCTCTAGTCTCTGGCAGGACGTCTCTATCTAGATCAACTTTGTGACGGTCGTAGGCTGTCTCTAATCTCTAACAGGACATCTTTATCTAGATCAACTTTGTAACAGTTGACCATCACTAGTTAGCAACGGACAACAGTCGCAATGTTGCCAGTTATATGGTTTACAAAAAATTAGTGACAGGGGAGATTAATGACAGCCAGCAGTTGCAATTTAACGATGGCAACAATCACTAAAGATTTAGTAGCGAGCACTTTAGCAATAAGGGGATTGGCAAACGTTTGCCTAGATAGTGCAAAGTTAAAGACCACCGTCTCTAACATTTGTCACTAACTCTTTGTTTTTTAGTAATGTTTTAAGCAAGGATATTTTTAAGCAAGTGTAATCCTCATCCTTGGAGTGGCTCCAGCCACTCGCCGGAAGTGCTCATGTACTTTGTTCACTTTGTTATCTTATTTTAATAAAGTTGTTTGTGTTAACAAAAATCTAGAAAAACGCCACAAGATTTGGATAAAGTTACAGTTCTGTTTCAAAAAGCTACACTTTGTTGCGTTACAAGGAAAGGAATTGTTTTATGTTAGATGGGAGTAAAATTGACAATCTAAATTATTAAATAGCTGCCAAGCTATTATTAGATAATTTTGAATTACTAAAAGGCATATACTATATAGTTTAAATTAGAATTTAAAAACCTAATATTTGACATTGTATAAAATGCTTATATTCATGGGCGAACTATTAATTTATGAAACAAGTGGACCAAATTGATATCAATGAAACCGTAAAATATTGTATTTAAGGGCTTGATTAATAGTAATAGAAATATAAGAGCGTGCTGGTTATAAAAGCTAAATTTTAGTGCTAATTTGGCATATTTCAATAAAAGTAGAAGACTCATTCAAGCTTGAAATTCCAAAAACTATTTATGTAGTAGATACTACATCTACTAGAAAATTTACAAACTTTTCTTTGCTAATACCTTAAAATAGTTATTGGATAATTTGAATATGAGTGTGCCAGACACATAATTCTAAGCCTAGTCATTACTATCATAATTTTTTATTTTCCATGTAGGTAGGACCGAAGTATTCTCAGCCCACCTCGCAAATGAAGCTTTGCCGCTTGGAGCGAGTACGTGAATACAACCCATTAACCCATTTGAGAATTATATATTATTATCCAAATTTTGTTTCTTATACATTTGGAAAATTTTCTTTACTAATGGTATCAACTGGTCGCCGAATGCAAGTCAGGACAATGTTCTGGTTTTGTTAGATTCAAAAATGGAGGATATGCAAAGGAGTATAGGGAAGGCTAAATAGCATTTTGGATTGGTGCATACAAACAAAAAGTAAAGCAATCTAGATATCTAGGAGGTAAAGGGAAGCTAGTTCCAAATGCTGATACATCTAAAGCAGTAGGGAAAGAGGAACCCTCAAAGGGCAGTATTTTCACAAAAGATGTTCATATGCATATATAATTATTAAACGCTAACATTAAATAATGAAGCTTATAAATTTGTATACACTATAACATAATAATTAAAAAATATATTGTTTAGAAGAAAATCTGAAAAATACTCTCTTATTTAACTTTTTTGTGTTGTTGGTTGGCTAGAAAATACTTTGAAATATGAAGAAGATGAACATGCAATGTAAGAGACAGAAATCTCCTTTCAGCCCTTAAACTTGTACTTGCATGCTAACTTTATCTTGTGCCCAATTCGTTGGATCTTAAATTTTCTACCTATTTCATTCTATAATATCTATTAATTTTGTGTTACAAAATTGTCTCTTTTCGTGCCGTTGGTAAAATTGAAATTTATTTTAAATATTTTATTTTATTATTTGTAATTTTTTTTTAATATTTCTACAATGCAAAAACAACATAAAGTCAATTCAAATTTGTTACAAGTCTCTGAATCATTCCTGCAAGTTGGTGGGTTAGAAGAAGGAACATTTCGATCGATACTAGTGGAGGATTGGAGCAGAAGTTGGGCGTGAAGGATAGTTACTTCTCGGAAATTGGGGATGTCAAACCGATGAGGACAATAGCTTCACTGACGCACAACATAAACTTTTGTTGTAGGCCAGACATTTTCGAACCAAAAAGATCAACGCATATCTCAGCTTTAGGTGATGAAACATAGCAACATGGGACTGAATTAAACATTGCCGGTCTATTGGGTGATTTACAGCAATAAGAAAGCGTAGCAGTGGGGAAAAGTAAGGATTAATTAGTTGGTGGCATGACAACTAAGGCCCAGCTGGTGTTTGATCAATATAAATAGATTAACATGTTATTGGGTCATTCACATAGAAATTCACATAGAAATTACGTGATCAACAAATTAGGTGGGTTTATTGGGTCCACAAAACTTATAATTATAAGGGCTATTGCTGAAAATAACAAAAAAAAAAAAAGTTAAAGCTTACGAGGGGTAGTGACAAAAGGCGAATCAAGCAATTCTCGGGGATTATATTCCATTTCAATCACTATAGGAGGGTCTAGCATACAAAGGGTGGGAAGGCATGGAAGGAGCTCGATGAGGTGTCTACTCTACTAGAGACCAAGGAACGAGAGGGAGGCGATGGAAACGCTAAAATTGGGAAACGAGCCTGGGCATGGTACTTGTGAAGTAGGAAGAGGTTCTATTTAACTGTTTAAAGAGGTTGGAAGGTGAGGGTGATAACTCCTGATCATTTAAGCCATTTGATTTGAGGTTAGTAGGTGATTGGAAAGACTGACAATGTTTAACTTTTATGAAGGTTTTGATTGTTAATATTGAACGGCTGGACGAGGGGTAAAGAGAAGGTTGGTTCGTAAATTGGTAAGAAATCAAAAGGCAAACTTTGTAATGTTACAGGGAATGAAGAAACAATCAGTTACAGATGAAATGATCATAGCTCAGGCAGATTGGGAAACGTATTAAAAGGCAAATGTTTCATCATAACCATAAAAAAAGAGCGCTATCGACAATGAAATAGAAACAACGAACAACAAAATTAAGTTGCTAGCATAATTTTATATGTTTACATACTTTAGTAGGATTATTATCACTTGAAACAATACTAAACTTGGGAAACGTATACATCAGAAACTGTCATTGATTCTGAAGAATTTGGCCCCTCAAATAAAATTTACATTATTAAATTTATTTTAATTAAAAAATATGTGTATGTCTCAACTATTAATTTATAATTTGTATGAGTCGATCATATTTACGAACATGTAAAACGTGTATTATTAGTTCATGAATTTCTCCATATAAACAATTATTAAAAATTAAAGATATTAAAAGTAATTGAAGCAAATTTGTGCGCCATTATGCATTTTAATTGAAATATTTGTATAATGAAAGATAAATATACTTAACCATCAAAAGAAAGTAATTCCTTCCAAAAAGCTACAAACTTGAACACTATTTTATAAAAAAAATATAAAGATGACAGTTAAAGACAAATGCTAAGTAGTAAATTTTAGAGATAATTTGAGGCAGTTACAAACTTGATTTATAGGGAATATTCTTTAAAATTTTATTTGAATAATTTTGGTTAAACATTAATATTTCACATACTTTACGGCAAATGTACAATGTATTATGGGAAAATTATAAATTTTCTACCCATATTTATGTGTTGAGGCAATTTTACCACCCTTCATGTAAATCAGACGTTGATGTTAGAATGTGAGAGCAAATTTATCATCAAAATTGCAAGCAATAAAATAACAATGCACTAAGGATCTAGTAAAAGGAATATTTCATCCAATATGTAGATTTTCCCACCACATTAGCGTGCCATATCAACAACACATAATTAAGTCACGTCAGTAGCTAATAGACTGATACATTTGTGAAATCCCTTAACTTAGTCCCTCAAATTTTCTTTTTAGCCTCTAGCTACCTTAACCGTAAAAATATATGTACTATTTAAGACATTTTCCTCAGCAAGTTTTAGTGTCATTCTACTGAGCGCGTTTAATAACTCTCAATCTTTGGAGTTTTGGATAGCTAAGATATATAACTGGTTGTTTGGAAACAATTTGACTGATTTTCTAATGTTAAGAGAACTATGGCCTTTCGACTTTACTGAGGATTGAAATAGATGACTACAAAGCTTTGGATGGCTTGGTTTTGCCTTGAGTCCATATTTTTATTTAAAGAAACAATTAATATGCATGCGTATGATTTTAAAGTTGAATAATTAATTAAAAAGAATGAAGCAATTAAACACAATCCAAGTACCTTTAGCCGAGGAAGCATGTTGTTGTTCAAAGTGAGCGTAAAAGGCTCTAGTTCGTGACAACGCCTCACTTCCAGCTCTTCTAGTAATGGTGCAACAATGAAGTCCTTTCCTCTGCAAAAGGTCTTCAAGGCATACAATTTTCTAAGAACTAAGAGCTGTAGTTGAGGAAGCTCAAGATGACAATGATCTGGCTCATTTTTCTCATCAACTTCATTATTAGTTGAAATGAAGACGTGTTCTAGTTTCCTACACCTACTTACTTTGAGCTTTTTCAATTGGGGAAGACCTTCTGTCACATAGCTAGGAAATATATACAGCAATTCGTCGACTTTAGATATATTCACGTTCACTAATTTTGGAAGGCACACTGGGCCGTCATCAGAACATAGCTTAAACACTTCCTCCAAATTATGGCACCCATTGACTTTAAGGATTTCGAGATGTTTTAGATTTTGAGCAGTTGACTGTGAGAAAACATAACCCCTGAGATTACCACAATCCCTCAAATGAAAACTCTTAAGGCTTCCTAGGTCAATCATATGTCCTCCACCTTTCCATAGGCTGTTTAACTTGGCCAAACCCACCAGCTCTAAATTTGTTAACTTTGAAAATGCACAGACCTGCACATGATCACTGCCAACACTTTCTTCATCAATGAGGTACTCTAAATCTTCACAATTATGAAGTCGCAAGTCTTGCAAGCCGCCTAGACCTCCTTTATCTAAACTTGGAACAATGTTGTGGCAGTTTTTTGCATCACTAAGATGAAGATATTCCACATCCTTGAAGAGCTCCATAAAAGGACTCATTGGCAACGCTTTGATACTCAAGGCTTTAGATGAGGAAAAATCGGATCCCTCTTCCAAATTGATTAGTTGTATCCTATACCTCGAAAATCTTGGAACCACAAATTGTTGTGGACAAAATGCAGAGTTAACTTTTTGTGACAGGACAGTCAAGCTCAAGCATGAATTATGCTGTTGCAAGCGCTGTAAGAAGCATTGTCTACTCCACACTTCCAAACTAACATCAGTAATGTATAGCTCCTCTAGTTTGGACAATTGTAGAATCCATTCATAAGGCTGTTGATGAAGCTCAACACAGTAAGAAAAATCCAACATTTTCAGATTGTGTAGTTCCCCTAATCCCTCTGGTAGCTTATCTTCAAATGTGCATCCAAGGAAGCCGAAAATCTCGAGTTTATTTAATTTCACTAAGGATGAAAGGCCTTTTACTTTGTACCCTTTTACCTGTAGAGTCTGAAGATCTTTAAGGTTTTCAATCCCTTCTAGTGATAAGGTTGGTGGGTTTAAAACCCAATCATGACTTGGAAAGCTACCAGCTTGTAGGCATAAAACATTGAGCTTTGCCATGTAAGGACCACAACCAAATCTTCTATCTTTATAAAAGTTGGCTCCATAATCATCCTCGATGATTGTCAGAGTCTGGAGCTTTATAAATGTCAAGTCAAAGAACTCATAACTCGGGAATTGGCTCGTTTGTAAAAAAATTGTTGTGCTAGAAGCAAAAAATTTGATCTTTCCATCTTTTGATAACTTATTGCTAAAAACCTGCCAAATTGTTTGTAAACTCTCTGTCGAATTTTCTATCCAAAGAGCAAGCATGTGAAATGCATCACACATTCTGATGCAATAGTCTTCTTCTTCAACTATCAAACTGGATTGAAAGGATGATACAATTGAATGAGCTTCCTTTCTAGCACTTTCAATGGATTCGTAGTCATTGAAAAGCCCTTGCCCAATTCCGTACCGTGTTAACTCCTCAACTGTAGGAGCATACTTTCTTGGGAAATGGGAACATAACAGAAAAAAAGACTGCTTCTTCGCGTCATTCAGATAATCATAATTGAGCTTGAGGGACTTGGCGATGAGTACCATCTGTTTCTCAACGTTAGAGCCTTGGTAAGCAGTTCCAAATGGAAAGCTTCCTAGTTCAACTTCAATAAAACGTAAATATTTCGGTTCAGAACGTAATTCTATACCTGTTTCTCTGAGATGAACAATTGTCTGACAACCAAAGCCTTGGCAAACATGTGGAAGATGAGTGGTGAGAAGGATTTTACAGCCCTTGTGATCTTCACTAAGAGGAATTCCAATAGCTTTCAAATCAGTAACTTCCCAAACATCAACATCATCAAGGATAATCAGTATCTTGTCCACCTTCTTCACTATTCCACCAATTAATTCACTTGCTCTGCTACTATCTTCTCCTACCTCCCCATCATTCCATTTTGAATCCAACGCTTTTGCAATATCAGATCGAATCTGTCTCAGGTCTGGCTTGAGTCCTTCCGATGACATGCCAGAAATCTTAATAACTGCATCAAACATACATGATTCTTTAGCCTTCATGCCCATTAGTATGGCTAAAGCTGTCTTGCCCACACGCCCCATTCCCACAAGTCCGATAAACTTCACGTCCACATCCTGAAATGCCTCCATAATCTCGAAAGCAGCTCGCCTTGCAGACTTTGATAGAATGTAATGCTTCTTTGGCAAAGACAACGATGATGATGATGATGATGATGATTCTTGATCATCTTTCTGCTCGACTGTGTGGCCAACAACCCCAGCTATAGGTTTTACTTCCAACTTGTCAATGTCCTCCATCTTTCTTCGAATATCCATAGTCATCTTAGCAAACTTGTCGCTCAACCCGCGTGATTGCTTCCAAACAAGAAACTGTTTGGCATCATTCATTTCAGTTTTCAGAATCTCTGCATGGAGCAAGAGATTTTTTGCCTCAACTAGCCATGTAACTTTTGTTTGGTGCATGTCCTTACTTTTCTTTCGAGCAATCATGTCGACTTTCAACTGGAGTTGTGCCTGTGCTGATGTTAGATTTTCTAAGGCCCTAGAGATTTTCCAAGAAGAGAACACACCACAGAGAATATGCTTTTTTTTTCTTGAAGTCCCATGTGTTCTTGGATCCATCTCACCACTCTGAAAATTTATGACATAAATCAGAAAAAATGAAGGACTAATACAGGCTTATGTTGATTTGAACACTTTTTCAACAGATCTTTAGTATGACCTTAGAGCCATTATTTCATTTAGACTTTAGGCTGCATTTTCGATGTACAACTTAAAAAAATGCTCACAAAGCCATATATACATACATACATACATAAATACATACTAATCAATGATATGTCCTTCGAATGTGAATAAAGTACATGTAATTAGCAAAAATTTATTTAATAATATATTTTAAAATATATTTTTCTAATAAGTTTATTAAAACAGAATAGGCATAAAAAATACAACTTAATGCAAATACATCTTTAATTTTTAATTGGAATAAAATATATAGTAGTATAGTTTATCCAATTTAAAAAGAATTGGTAACCTAAAAAATAGGGTAAATTTTGTAGATAGTCCATAGCCTTTAATTTATGCTTCCTTGTCATTCTTAACCTATTAAGTATTCCTTTTTATTCTAATTTTTTTAAAATATTTTATATTAGTCCCCAATTGGATGAAATCTATTAATTCAAAGTAACTATGCTTATCTAATATCTATTTTTTAAATTATTTTAAATTGTTTAATAATTGCTCTTTAAGGAATTTGAACTAAGAAATAGTTCTTTTACAATTAAAACAAATTTCATTTTCAAATTTTCATATATGAAATAATTATTTCGCACAATGTATGCACTTATTGTATAACAAAGTTTTGTTGGGTTAACAAATTGCATATAGTGGTAACAAACAAAAATATTTTTAAATGGTTTAGAGAGAAAAAAAAACAATAAAAAATTTTGGATGAAATTTACCTTGCGTAGGATATTGATCAAGGAGATTAATTTTTGTAGTGGTACTTGCATATTTAATAGTATATTTTGTCTAGGTAAAAAAAAATAAAGCTAATATTTTGGTTTCATTGACCACCTTATATCTATTTTTTTGTTTTATCTTGAATATATTAGTCATCATATAGTCTTGGGAACAATTTTTATAATTAGCATTAGAGCTTTATGTAATTAATTAAAAGTGAAAACTAAACTGTTAAAGCAAAAAGTAAAAACTACTTTTTAGATTGATTTTGTTTTCCAAATTCTAATACTAATTGCTAATGCAAATGCCAAATGGGGACCCTAGCAGATTAAAGAATAAAGACCCCACAAAATTTATACTTATACTTATTGAAATAAATTACTTTAATTTTTAAAGTACTTATTTGATGTGGACTTAAATTTTACCCTTTGTTATTTTATTGTAATTTTTTAATTATTATTAGGGATATTTTATTTCCTTAGTTTAAGATTTATTTTTTATTTACCCAAAAAAATATTAAAAATATATTAAAAATTTTAATAATTAAATAAATAATACTTAATAATATATTTCAAAATTTAAATTTTTTAATAAAATTATCAAGAAAACACAATAGGATTAAGTAGAAAAAAGAAAAACAGACACCATACATATAAGAATGTATAAATTAATGTTAAATATACCACTATTTTTTATTTGACATAAAAATATATAGTATTTGGAAATTTTTTAGATAGCCCTTAACCTTTAATTATGCTTCATTTTCATTCTTAACTTATTAGTATTCTCTTTTGGCCCTAAATATTTTAAAATATTTCATTTGAGTCTCTAATTACATAAAATCTATTAACTCAGAGCAACTGTGTTTATATAATATCATTTTTTTTGAAATTATTTTAATTTGTCTGATGATTTCTCTCTTATAAACTTTAATTAAAAATAATTTTTTACAATTAAATAAACTCTTGCATTATCAATTTTTTCCATATATGAAATAGTTACTGTGTACAACATATGTAATTATTTAACAACTTTTGATTTAGTTAACAAATCAGACCTATTGGGACAAATTAAAATGTTTTTATTATTTTAGAATGAAAAGATAATAGACAAAAGTTTAAGGTAAAATTTAGCTTAGATGAGTCATAGATATTGAAGGAGATTATTTTTTTCAATAATTTGATTGCATATTTTAATAGTATATTTTATGTACGTTAAAAAGCAAAAAGTGGAAAATTATGTTTGGGGTAATTTTCATAGGGGCACCTTACATCTATTTTTTTTTGTTTCATCTTGAATGTATGCACTAATTAAATAGACAAATAAAATATTTATCCATGAATGTACTTTTAAGTGTTAATAAAAATATTTCATTGAAGTTAAAAGGTAATGAAATTGGTAAAATTTTCCAAACATAAATAAAGTAAATGTAATTAGTGTAAATTTATTTAATAATGTATTTTGAAATACAATTTTTAATAAATTTATAAACAAAAACACAATAGGCATAAATTAAAAACATAACTTAATGTAAGTATACCTTTAGTTTTTATTTGGAAGAAAATATATAGTATCATTGTAACACCCCTATATCCCACATAGGTGAATTGTGGAAAGCCTTATGTGGATGTATAGGCTTTAGCTCCAGAACATAAGCACTTAGTGCTTATCTTTTTCCAAATGATAGCCCATGTGGTGTGGGCAAGTGTTCTGTTGACTGGTTCTGGACTTTGGTTGTTACAAATGATATTAGAGCTGACCCGGGACTACGATGGTGTGGCATGGTAGGTGTGCATATGCATCGTCTACCGGGACTAATCTTAGATTTGAGAGGCTACTTGGTCATGGGCTAAGTAATCCGATTAGAGAGGTTACTTGGTTTAAGGAACGAAGTAATCCGACTGACTCCAACGAGGACGTTGGGCACATAAGGGGGAGTATGTAACACCCTCATATCCTACATGGGAGAATTGTGGGAAGCCTTATGTGAATATATAGGCTCCAGTTTCAGAACATAAACTCTTAGTGCTTATCCTTTTCCAAATGATAGCTCATGTGGTATGGGCAGGTATTCCGTTGACCTGTTCTGCACTTGGATCATCACAGATAGTATCAAAGCTGACCCAGGACTACGATGGTGTGGCATAATGGGTATGCACATGCATCATCTACCGGGACTGATCCTGGATTTGAGAGGCTACTTGGCCAAGGGTTAAGTAGTCCGATTAAAGATGTTACTTGGTCTGAGGAACCGAGTAATCCGATTGACCCCAATGAGGACATTGGGTACATAAAGGGGGGAGCTTGTAACACCCTCATATCCTACATGGGTGAATTGTGGGAAGCCTTATGTAGATATATAGGCTCTAGCTTTAGAACATAAGCACCTAGCGCTTATACTTTTCATAAAAGACAGCCCATGTGGTGTGGGCAAGTATTCCATTGACCGGTTCTGGACTTAAGTCATCACATGCAAGGTATCCAAAAATGTTGGTCGTTGTTGTTGAGCGTCCAAGGGTGCGGATAGGCTTTTTTCAGCGCCGTATCGAGCAGTCAATTTGAATATATAGCACCTAGATGCTACGAGTTTGTACTTCCCATTGAAGACAAAGGGGAGGTTTGAAATGGGGAGATCCATCAAACAATATACCACATACGGTTATTACCTCAAATATGTTCCTAAAAACTTAAGCCAATAAAACAAGAGACCACAACCATACTATATGTATTTCACTTTGGACATTTACCAACTATGTGGGATATAAGTCACTTGCATCCTCAACAATATCTCACACACACACATAAATTATCATGGGTTCTAGAGTGAGAACCCTTTCTTCTCTCTCTAGAAATTGAGCGGTCACAATGAGGTTTGATGTAGAAATTCATATTTCAATCAAGAAAAAATCTTTCAAAATTTTTTATTGAATAGGGAAAGAGGAGGATGTGGTTAGATTTGCTGAATATGGCCATGTGTGTCGGGATTCAAAATTGATTGGTTTCTTTCTTATTGGAAGGAGAATCGGGGATGCGAAAGATGCAAGAGGAAGAAGTTTTCTGGGCGATCGGATGGGTGGGACTGGTTTGTATCAATCAAAGAAAATTACAGTTGATGATTTCTATTAAGCTGATCAAGTGTAATAATCCCGGAAGGAATTAATTCGCTAGGGTGGCGTCGATTTGAGCGGCTGCTGGGTTATATAGTGGGCAAGGATCGGATCGGTGAGGGCGACAATTGTGGTGCAGCCAATCTGTATGGCGCCCAAAAGAAGTCAGTAGGTTGGTTGTTTCGGATCCCTCTTGTCCGGGTGGCAGGCTTGGAGAAAGAAAGGAAAACAAATCGGCTGGGGTTGTGGTTAAAGGACTGGGGACTGGGGGTTGTGACGGAGGAGATTCATCAGCATTGAGGCAGGAGGCTGAGCGTGGGCGAAGTGGTACCGAACCAATGAGGAGCCCTTGTGGATGGTGGTGGCGGGCCGTGTAAGAGCTGGGGAGCCTTAGACGGCACTTCCCCTGGCAGCAAGCCAGCAACAAGAAGTAGGCTTCACATGGCGTTGCTCTCGGATGCGATAATGGTTCGTCAACGAAGGTCCTTGACATTGCGGTGGTGATGTCCAGCAAGGGAGCAAGGCGGCCTGACGTCGGGCCTATGGATTACAGGTGATAAGGGTGTCGTCGTGTCCAGCCATGGTGTTAAACGAATGGATCAAAAATCTGTCGAGTTAGGGCGGGACGACATCGGAGGAGACAGGTAGGCGTGGCGGAGGCGAGTTCAGATCGATGGAGGCGGCCAGTTGTCTTGGAAATGGAGGCCCTTCAATGGCGTAGTCAATGCCCCTGCTGCGTTCCTAGTTAATGCAGACAGAGATGTGAGACTGGAAATGAGTGAAAGAAGGGTTGACAGAGTGGACCATCGGGCTTTAAATGGATCAATTAATTGCTCTATTAAGCCTGAAAAGAATGGGCCAATTAATTATATTGAACTTGATAAAGGGGTAAAGAATTTTAGAGAGTTAGAGCTTTGTCCAGATCTTATTGGATCTAAAGTGTTGAATCTAAATGGGGCATCACTAGATGACTTTGAGAAACATGCTTTGAGAATTCTGGAGAATTTTGATAATGTAAAAAGACCAGCAGAGAAGGCGGAAACAATTAGGTTCAAGAATATGAGGTTTGGCGTTAAAAAGTGAACCTAAAAGATTGAAATAGATGACTAAATCACCAAAAAAGTGCTCCGAGAAATAGCCAATTTTTCTCTTTCCTTCTTTATAGGGATACCTTCATCGGTTTTGTTTCCAAGCGTGACATTTTCTGAGTTCAGGTTTTGTGATTGCGTTTCTTTATTATATATGTTTCAATTTTCTATTCCATAAGCTCCTGCAGTATGGGGTTTAGGGTCTCTTGCTTTTGGCCTTTTGAGTTGTGAGGTGTCTTGGGTCATCATCTTTTTTTTTTTTTGAAGATGATGCTTGTATATCTTTTATTTATCTTTTAATTAAACTTTTCATTGCCAAAAAAGTATATTTTAAAAATACAAATAATTTGGAAAATTAAAATTTAAAAATCTTGTATTTGGTTAGATTTAACTAAAACAACACAAAAAATATTTTTACTAATTTGAAAAACTAATAACCTAAAGTATGATCCGGCTTTTAGCCTTTTAACCCTTTTTTTTTATATATCTTTTTGGAGTAAATAGCACCTGGGATACCTAACCTTTACTTTTTATTGCAAATTTGTCCTTAGGTAACCAAAGGTTGCATATCCATCCTAAACCTTTGCCTGCCGTTTCAAATTCATCCCTTGACTATATTGGCCATTGGATATTTGTAGCTTTAGTCCCTTATCTAGCCACCTTTCTCCCTAAAATCCCTAAACTTCTCCTAAGCCACTGCTACCATTGGGCCCACTCAACTTTATAGATTTTTTTAGGTATTACCATGAGAGTAGTATTAAATATATTACGAATTTTTTACCAAAATTTTATAACATTGTATGTTTTAAGAAAGTGCATATAACATTTTTCTTACTGTAATTCTCAAGATCAATGTAAAGAAAAATTTGAATGTCTGTTCTAATTAACCTTGTAATGTTATCTTGAAAAACTCAGTTTATTAAAATTGATGCTATATGTTTTAAACCATTTTTTTATGTGAGTTCACAAAATAATTTTTTACTACATCAAATAAATTCTTACTTTAAAAAATATTTTAAGTAGTTTCTCAATAGTTTAAATTTTAAAAACTAATTATAAAACTCTTACTTTGATGTATTGGAATGAACATTTTTTTTTTTTTGCTTTACGAACAATCATACTTGCACATAATAAAGTATATTATATTTTACCCACTCTACTTGTACTCTGCGGTTGAATTGAACTGATTAATAACCATGGATATCTTATTTAAGAAGTGTCAAAAGTATTTTTAAAATATTTTTTTAGAAGTAAATGTTTTATGTTTGCTAATGAAAAAAAAATCAAAAGTAAATTACTGTTTAGCATAACTTCTGACAAATTCTTTTAATATTCTTAAAAATAGTATTTTGTTACCTTTAACTAGTAAATTAAATTATTTTAAAAATAGGTCTAAATAAAAAAAAGGTCAAAATTGGATCTTGAGGGTCACAATTCGAGTTTGGTTTCATTTCTCCCTTCACCAATAATGAATGAACGAACGGTGGCCTGGGCTTTATTGAGGCTACCAAGGTGACCTTAGGGGACGAGCGAACAGCAGCTGGTGACATCGGTGGTGGCGTATTACAATGGCTGGAGTGGCAAGCGTGGTTTGATTCTCCTTTTCTTTCCTTGATTTGGCGTCGCTAAGGAAACAAAAGCGTGGGCTAAGACAGAGTAGCATCGACAAGCAAAGATAGCCAGCGGCAATGGACCTAAAGGCTGTGCGTTAGGCAGCAAGGAGGGATGACACCCAAGGGTGACAGCAGCTTAAGGGGAAGTTCAGGGTTTATAAGGAGAATTGTAGTGAGATAAGGGACTAAAGTTGCAAATATTTGTCCCTTGACTATGTTGACCTTTGGTTAAGAGACGAATTCACAACTCCAAGCAAAGGTTTGGGACGGATATGCAATGTTTGGTAGGTTAGCGATGAATTTGCAACGAAAAGTAAAGGTTAGGGACCTGAGGCGCTATCTACCCTAACTTTTTATCCGTGTGATAATTTTCACCCTTTACTCTGTCTTCTCACTCTTTTTTCTTTCTTTTTCTTCTATTTTTATTATTTTAGGTCCTTCCTCATTATCTATTTTCCTAACTCAAGTCTTGACATTTTTTTCTTCTATAAATCAAGGAGGTTCTTCTTCTTCTAAATAGCTGATATAAGGGAGATATATAATTAAGGTTGTTTATTTGTTTTGTTGGAGGGAATGCTTGCAACTTGGCAAGGGTGGCTCCATATTAGGGTTGTCAAAGCCAGACTGAATTGGACGGTTCAACTAGTTAAACTGCGAATTGTCAGTTCATCCAGCCTGCCTATCAGCTCATTCTATGTTTGGTCAAAAACTAGTCAAAATTGGGGAAAATCTCTTAAAACTATTGACTCGTTGAACTGTCAAACCAGATCAAACTGACGGTTTGAAATAAATATTTAAAAATTATAAAAAAATATTTAAAATTATTAAACTAATTAACCAAAAAAATTTATAAAACACAATGAAAGAAAGAGAAAAGAAGGAAATACAAAAAGAAGAAGATGAAAGAAGAAAATAAGAAAAGAAGAAACCAAAAGCTGAAGAATATGAAAGAAGAAGAAGAACAACAAAACCGGATAAACAAGGAAGACAAATAAAAAATGAAGGGTGAAGAGAGTGGAACTTATTAAAAGAAAAAAGAAGAAAGGAAAAGTGAGAAAAGAAGAAAAAGACGACTATGAAAGAGAAAATGGAGCTCTGCGGCAGAAGATAACTTCAAATTTAGGGTTGTGGGTAAAGTAACAGGTTTTTATATAAGGTAAAATTATCATTTTAGCCCTTGTATTATATGTATCTTTTCCTTTAAGTCCTCTCATTTTATTTTTTACAATAAAGTCACTCATAGTCCTCCAAATCTAAATATCAAAGTATGTAAGAATCGGTGGTTCAATTGATTAAACCGCAACCAAGAACTCTCAACGGTTTAAGGAACAATCTGGGTTTTAAAACATTGCTTTATATATAGCAGGGCAGTAGGGGGAATTGCCCCCACTTACCTAAACATATACAAAATAACACTCCTAAAGTTCCAAATGTTTACAAATTGTTCCCCAAACATTCAGAAAGGGTTCAAAACATCCACACCCCTCAATTTACAGTCAGTCTTTGATCTATTCCTAAGGGTGTAAACGAACAACACATTCTATAAACCTTTCGTAAACCGTTAGATAAGAGTTCGTTTATATCCGTTTATTTAGTTAAACAAAAGAATATGAACAAATTTTTTCTGTTTGATTAGTTAAACGAACGAACATGAATAATGACTCGTTTGTTCATTTACATTCACGAACTGTTCAGTTATTGTTTGTCTATATTCATTCATTCATTTGTTTGTTTATTTATAAATTAATTGTATATTTATTATTATATATATTTTGTATATCATATATTTTTATTAGTCTCCACCTACTCCACACACTTACGAGTATGCCTAAATCTTTCCCAAATTAATCTATTATCTTTATTTTCCTAAACATAATTAGTCATTTCCTTCACATTGTGAACCTGCTGTAGTATTATATTAAGCCCTATAGGCCTAATCCATAATCTTTCTGACTATTGCCTATTGCTCTGTTAGCCATTGCTAGATTTTCTCTAATTCAGATTAGTGGTAGCCATCAATTTTAATTATTCGTGTTAATTTATTAATAAACAAACAAACATGAACAGAGAAGTTGCATTTATTTATTATTCGTATTTGTTAAAAGTTAAATAAACGAATACGAATATCGTTTGTTCGTGTTCATTCAGTTCATTTACATACAGCCCTATCTATTCTAGATTTCAAGTCTTTTTCTTTTTGAAGAATTTTTTATTTTCTTTTTTTCTTGTTCTTGCTCATTTTTCTTTGCTGCCTCATACTTCCCACTCTTCTTCCTCTTATTTTTCTACATTTCTTTTGCAAAAGCTTTTCTTGTATTTCATATTTTCCTTTTCATTTTCTAAAGATTATTATTTATTTTTCTTACTTTCTTTTCTTGCAAACAACTTTTCACAATGGAACATTAGATTTATAATAATATAACATAAAATATTATTTAAATAAAACAATACAATTTTAAAAAAAAAATTTGAAAAAACTAACAGACTAAAATGGTATTTTCACCCTTCTTTACTTTGTGTTCTCACTCTTTTTAACCTTGCTTTCTTCCATTTTTATTATTTTAAGTCCTTCCTCATTATTTCTTTTCCTAACTCATGCCTTGGCATTTCTTTTCTTTTCTAACTCAAAGAATAAAACAAAACATGTTCATTTATTTATTGGTGATTGTTCATGTATTAATATTATATTACACATTCTATCTCGGACCTAGGTGTACATAAGATATACTCTTTTCTCCATGTTATCATTTTGACCTAAAGTTAATTTTAGGCATTTTTTTCTTCACTAAATCAAAGAGGAGAAAATAATATAATTACTTTAAATGTAAAATGAGCAGAAAAATTAACTAAATGAATATGAATAAAAGATGGAACTGAAATTAAATGAATATGAACCAAGACTAAACAAAACATGTTCATTAATTTATTCATATTTTCTTGTTCATCTATTTATATTTGTTTGCTCATTTATGTACTCTTAGAGGATGAGACACTTACTGTATATACAAGACATACACTTTATTAAAATTATGGTACTTATTTAAGTTTATGTTTTTTACAAATTCATTTCTTCTTTTATGGAACTTGCTAAAAACACCAAACATAAATTAATTTGAATGTATATAACCAACATAAAATCTAGCGAAAAGAATAAAGCCAAAACCAATAATTAGCCTTATAAAAAATAATAGTGAATAGATGCAAATAAATATAAGGAAAAAAAATAAAAAAAAACCTTTTCATTTACATATTGGTGATTAATTGTTCATGTATTAATATTATATTACACATTCAATCTCGGACTTAGGTGTACATAAAATATACTCTTCTCTATGTTATCCTTAATATTTTGACCTAAAATTAATTTTTTGCCCGTGAATTTAAAACAAATAAATAATTTAAAATAAATAAATAAATGTTGAAGCATCATCGGTTCTTGAACCAGACCATGGAAAGCCTTCATGGAACCAGCAAAAAACTAGGAAATTGAAGATATAGATGAAAGGCGTACCGTAGTCTCTTTCTTCTTCTTCAGCTAAAAACTAAGAAATTGAAGATGTAGATGAAAGGTGTACCGTAGTCTCTTTCTTCTTCTTCTTCTTCCTCTTCTTCTTCTTCTTCTTCTAAATAGGTGTCTTCTTCTTCTAAGTAGGTGATATATGGAAGATATATAAGTAAGTTTGTTTATTTGTTTTTGTTGGAGGGAATGCTTTCATCCTGGCGAGGGCGGCTCTATTTATGGAAGGGGAGCAGGGGGAACGGCCCCAATTACCTAAAAGGGAAGTTTTTTAAGTAGTCCATTAACATTAGGTACAAATTATTTTAATTCAGCTGAAATTAAAGTATTGACCTCACTCACTTATAAAAAAAACTGAAGCAAATGGAATATAAAATTGTAGATAATATATACTCGTCGTTACGCCCAACATGTAAAAATAAGTTAAAAAAAGTTTCACCAGAACATTACTCAGGAAACACTATGAAATGTATTCCTAGATAAGTGGGGTAAAATATGATACTCCTTGTGTTTCACATTAATTGGCCATTTTATCTTTTTTTGCTGAAGTTTAATTTAAACATATTCATATTAGTATATATTAAAAAAATTTTAAAAATAATATTTAAAAATTATAATCTTTAAATTTTTATTTTTATATAAAATATTTATATTTTTATAATAAATTTTAAAAAATAAAATTATTAATTAATTACTGTAAATAGTAAAAGCATCATCTTTTATGAAAATGGAGAGAATATGCTTTCAATCACTGTCTAATATATCTTTACCCATTGTCAAAAATTTATTGCTTTACCCTTGAATTCCTAGACTGGAAATAAAATTGAAGACTGCTAGGGGAGCTCTTCTTGCAGTTGCTCCAAGATTCTTATTTTATTCTTTTGACATGTGATACTTTTATTCAAGGTAAAAAAAGGTAAATCGGTTAAATAAACTATTTTTTAATCTCTCAACGGGTCAAACCCCTATGCCTGTAGCCTATCACCACCATCTTCCACTATTTACAATATATGCCCCTTCCCAACCGCAACAAAGTATAGCCAGCTTATCCATTTTTTTCACTGCTTAACCTCCATCTCGCCTCAGCTGCCCCAAGCTTGTGTCTCTCAAACATGAACCACCCACACCCCCTCCGACCACTGCCGTCACCGTCCTTGGCTTGTGCTTCGAAGCTCTGCTTCTCGTTGTGCCAACATCCGTGTTTCAGCCAGCTGCTGTAATTTCAGGTCAAATTATGTAGCAATGGGTTCTTGGGTCAGATCATTGTTACAAGCACCGAGCTCGATATGAAGTACATAAAAGTCACTTTATTTTGCAACAAGAACTCAGTTCGGTTTTCTGCAGGACATCAAACTGTTCCTACAGAAAATTTGAAAGGGCCCACAATTTTTCTAGCAAGATCATGTCTTGAAGGATTTCCACTTTCAGAATACTAATTCTTTATAACCAAAAAGCTATACCTCCACATAAATCCCACCCCTAATATCCTTTGAAACCGGTACAAAAGATAAACTCAGGCCCAAAATTAAACAATAATTCCAATGATATAAAATAAGAAAGAATCAACTTAATTAAAAAAAATCTGAAATAAATATATGTTTTGCTTGCCTTATGACACCCGGAGGCTTTCTGGTCATAGAATAAACAATTATGGTGCTTCAAAAAAAGAGAATAAACAATTATGGAGACAACCTCAAGAAAAAAGAAAGTGAGGAAAACCTCAAGAAGAAAGAAAGTGACAGTCGACCAGTAGTGGTCCGTCTTCAGTAATAAATAATTATTAATTTATTATTTATTAATATTATATTAGATACACCTTGGATTCCCGGTTGAAATTATATAAGTTAAGGTCTGGTTTGGAACGCCTTTTATATTAATGTTAAAATTTTAGATAAATTATTAATGGTGAAGATGAAATTATTGAAATAAAAAATTAAAATCTACCTTTATATAATTTTTTTAAAATTTTAATACTAATCATTAATACTGATACAAAACAGAATCTAAAACTAATATCACATGTGAAAAGAATAAAAGGAAATTATTGGGGCAACTGCATGACTAGCTGCCCTCAGCAGTTCTCAATAAAATTAGGTGCGCCTAATATTCTGAAGTAAAAATGCATTCTTTCAATGTAATTTTTAAAAAATGTTAAAACATACTAAAAGTAATGAACATTAAATCTTATTGAACCATATATGTGAGCATATGATTAAATATGAAAAATTAACTAGTCTAACCTTTTCAGGAGGTGATCAAATTATGCCATACAGAAGTTATTTGTAGAATTTTGTAAGAAAATTTATTTTTAGCATTATCTGAATATATCAAAATTTTGGGTAAAGAACAAAAACATTGCTTGTAATAATATCTATAAAAAATATTTAACTTTTTTTATCTGTAATCATTTAGTGTTTCAATGTGGGCCTAGAAAGAGAATGATTTTGTCATACACTCTTTCTGTGTAATGTTTGATAACTAAGTCAATCACATTAGCGCCTTAAATTTTGCGAAACAAGATTAAGAATTGAAGCAAATGGGTTTTGACGTCTGTCTTCAACTATAAAATTAATATCTTAAATGCTGATCAAATTATGACATGCAGAAGTTTGTTGAATTTTGTAAGAAAATTTATTTTTAATACATAAAAATTTTAGGTAAAAAGAACAAAAACATTGCTTGTAATCGTATAATAAACTAGTGTTCACTAATTCTTTGTAAGTATATATTTTAATAAAGTTGGATGTATGTTTCCACTATGTTCTGTGTTCTTCCGCGCTCTTACTAATCAAATAAAAATTTATCCAAATTTATAAAATCTGGGTATTTTGGTGTTAAAGCCGTAAAGGTTTTAAACAAATGCTTTAAGAATTATATGATATATTGGCTGGAAACTGTCTCGTGCCTGTTTTGCGCAGCTTCACCTGGTGAAGGGGATCTGGCTGATAAACAACGTCCATATCATATATTAATTTATGTCTTCAAAAAAATTGTATGTTTTTAAAAGAAAAGTCCTTCTCTACAACTTTTAAAAAAGTTTAAGGATAAGAAAGAAAAGGTGGTACCAATATAGGTCGGATATTTTAGAACGGCCCATGGGGTGAGAGCAATAACAAGTGGAGCCGCTTAGAAGACTTTGCAAAATAGGGACAGAAGAAGAAGATGCCAGATTTAGACAAATCCAGCCAAAACGAAGTTGGTCCGACTTTTCTTTTGTGGGGCATGGGAGGGTCCAGATGCGATGTGATGTGCTCTGGCTTTCTTCATGATTGAAGACAATATTTATTGTCAATATTAACTTTACTCTCTCTCTCTCTCTCTCTCTCTCTCTCGAGTAAATCAATCACTGATATTAAAGGATGTCGACCAAGACCATGGAAAGCTTTCATCAAATCGGCAAAAAAGTAATTAGTAAATTTTGCCGTCACTGATCCTCACTTCGCTCACCAGACTTCACTCATTTGTCTACCTCCCCACCACCTAGCCAACCCTCCCCGTTGTATCCTCCTCCGCCGATCAGCTATCGAGAAGCATCACGCTCGTGCTAACTGAAATCGCAGGGCTTCAACTGAGGAGCACTAATCTGATATAATGGTGAAGCAGCAGAAAGAGGATGGAAGTACGTTGAAGTCATCTGATCCATGCCCGAACATATCAGAATCGGCGAAAAATAGGTAACTTTTCGGATCGTGCCTGGGAGGTCGGCGAACAAAAGACACTGCTCATACAAGCATTGACAAACGACGGAGGGAGGCGGACTATGATGGCCAGATCCAGACCGGGCTGAGGGTGGCGACAGGAGGCGGACGTCAAGAGAGTGTAGTGACGGGAAGCAGCTAAAGACTCACGGCGGAAGGAGGAGGAGGGCGCTGCTTTCTGAGAGAGAGAGTGGGGTTCTGAAAAGAGACGAGAAACGGTCAAAGAAGGCAGGATGCTGTTGGAGTGGCAATTTGGTGAAATGCACGAAGTATGGGGGTGAGAACAATAACAAGTGGAGCCGCTTAGGAGAATTTGCAAAATAAGGAAAAAAGAAGAGGAAGCAAGATTTAGACGAATCCCGCCAAAACGAAGTCGGCTCAGAGTTTTCTTTTGGTGGGCGTGGGAGGGTCCAGATGCCATGTGATATGCTCTGGCTTTCTTCATGATTGAAGAGAATATTTATTGTCAAGACGAACTTTGCCGTCTTCGTTCTTATCATCTCCCATTCACTTTTGTCATAATGTTATGTCACGTGTTTTTGTATTTTGCACCAAAAATTGATAATTGGCTGTGAAAAATCTGTACTGATGTGCAGTAAAATTGTATACATAAACTTCTCGAGAACTTTTATTTTTTCTCAAAGGGCTTTTGTGGAATCCATAATATAACAATTTTTACAAATTAACTAGTGAACCAAATTTTCAAATACAAAAAAAAAAGTATTAAACTTCACCAGCCTTAATAGACAAGATCGAATGTTTCTTGCTTTCATGTTTAGATTACAATAAAAAAAGATAAAATGCATACTTTTAGAAAAAGAATGAGAATACAAAAAGTACTAATTTTGGCTTGGATAAAAAAGTAGTCGCCTCGTCTCATTAGTGAAAATTAAGAAATATAAAAAAAAAAATTGTGTTAATTTAACGGTTATTCTTTTACGTTTTGCACGTGAACATAAAAAAATATGAAAAATGAATATTGAAATAAGAACTTAAAAATTAATATGATAAATTAATTTACTAAATAATAAAATATTATAAATATTTGAATAATTCGAAATAGTACATAGTGAGGAATTTGCTAGACATTCATATTTGTTAATTTGTGGCATTTTCAGATTTTCACTTAAATACATAGACAAAAACGTGCGACTAGCTAAAAGTTGAGATAATTACAAATTTGCACCAAAACTTACATTATGTGGTTACCAATTTTTGTTGAAAAAGAAGATGAGACGTGAAAAACTAATAAAGATTAGATAAGAAGATGAAGATATTGACGAGAGTGGAGCGCCCGCATCGTCCACTAAGGGACAGCCCAAACTGAATGATTTTTTCAGAAGCCCTTGGCCCGCTTCCTCCTCCAAAATCTTGGTAGAATCTGAGATACAGTCATTTTTTATTTTTCAATTTTTTTTATACATGCTTAGAAAAGTTCATGATTGATTTTAATTAATCGTTAAACCATTTAGATTTGGTCATTACAAATTCTTAACATTGTTTTTTCTCTTCATTCCTTAACCAGCAATGAATTGTGGGGCGCATTCTAACACTTATATCTGAATCTAGCTAGCTGCTAAAAATCTTGCTGCTAACTTTTACCATTGGTAATCCATCAATAAAAGGCAACCCATTAGTAAAAATTTAAAAGTTTAGAGATAATTCATTTTACTTCAAATTAATTGATTTATTTTTACTTTTACTTCTTTTTTACCTGAAATCAATTTCATTTAAAAGTCAATATGATGTAGATGTAATAATCTATTTAAAGGTAATTTTTTATGATTTTATTATATTTTTATGAAATTTTTTTAATGCATTAAATTAGAAAAAGTTATAAAAATTTATTAAAGTTACAAAAATTGTATTTTTAATTAATTATTACAAATACATAGTATTAGTTTTTAATTAAAACTAATTCTGAGTAAAAAAGATATAAAATAAAAAAATTATTTTAAAATCAATTGACTTAAATTAAAACGAGCTAGTGTTAGTTGCTAAATTTTAGATACTGACTATGAATAGATTTCATTTGTAATCTATTAGTAAAAATGCAGTTTGTTAATAATCTATCCAAAAATGATAAAATAATTACATTTGTTACTAATTCCATTAGTTATGCTCATTTTTTCAGCTAGTGGTAGTAGCATACCTTTGATTTGATTTGATTTGTGTGGCAATGTGCAGGTCGTTTCGAGAGTCGCCACCAATCGGTTTTCGCTCAGGTCGATTGGACACCTAAAATGTGGTCTGCGAGAGTTCGGGGGTTCGGGAGTACGGTTACGTTAAAACAACTTTGTTATAACGCCAAAAAAAAAATTGGTACCTTAGTTGATTTTTATTTTGTTTTGCTTGCTTTTAAATAACTTCAGTTAATTTTCAAACTGAAAAATTTAACTGAATTAGTCGGATGTGGATTTTTAAATTAATATGGTCTTTAAAATCTTTGGTAATTAATTTGTATAATTTTTTAATAAATTTGATACTTCCGAACCATGGACTCTACCGAGTCACCCGGACACGGAATTTGATGAAATTTTAATTAAATATTTTAATCCATATCATAAATTCTACCGAATTATCAGAATATGGATTTTATCCTGATATTTAATTTCATTTCATTTAAAATTTCATATTTCTCCAAGCCATGAATCCTATCGGATCAGCCGGACATGGATTTTAATTTAAAATTTATTGTTAATTATTTAGATTTTTAATTCTTATTTTTTTATTTAATTATTAATTTTGTCATAATTTTTATGAAATTTTAGATTTTTTAATGACCAATTGTTAACTAATTCTAAAAAATTATTTTTATTTTCTTCTTTTTCTTTTCTTTTTCTTTTATTTCTTTTCTTTCTTTTTTTTTTTTTGCTTTTAATTGTTTAGTGAAAGATATTTTTTTTATTTTTAAGTTTAAGTAATTACTTAATTTATAAAGGAACCAAAAATTAATTATTTAATTATTTAATATCAAGATTTTATTTATTTAATAAAGAAACCAAAGAGTTGTATACTTTTTTTAAAAAAATCTTGATATTCATATATTTTATTTTTGTTCTTTTTGTTTGATAAAAGATTTTGAAATAGTTTTCTAATTTATAAGTCTAAAAAATATACATATAACTGATAAGCCTAAAATATATTTAAGGAGAATTTAATTCTTTTCTATTTATTTATTTGTTTTTATTTGAAATCATTTGGCTAAGATTTTTTATTTGTTTAATAAAGGAACCAAAAAGTTATATTTTTAGAATTTTAAAAGAAATAAGTAAAATATAAAGTCTTAATTTTCATATATTTCTTTTATTAAAAAAAAGGTTTTTTTTTGTTTTTTGTTTTTGTTTTTTTTATATTTATATTTTACTGGATAAAGAAAAAAAAAATTTAAAGTAACTATCTAAAAATTAATTTTATTTTGTTTATACTTTGTTTAAAAAATATATTATTCGTTCTCCAAACCATGGATACTGTCGGATCATTTGGATATGGAATTTAATTTAAGTTTTTGTTTATTTAATTAATTACTAATTTTAATCATAATTTTTAATATTTTTAATATTATTATTTTTTTTTTCTTGAATTTTTAATTATTATTAATTTAAAGATATATTTAAAAAAATTGATTTTTATTTTTAGAATTATTTAATTATGATTTTTAATAATTTTTAATAAAAGGTTAACTTTTTAAAGAAAAAATGTGTTCCAAAATAATAAAAGATGGTTGGCTTTTGTTAAAAAAAATAATTTTGTTAGCCCTAAAAATGAATAGTAAAAAGTTAATTATTCACATAAATAAAAAAAATTCTTCTTTTAATTTGTTATTATTTACTTATTTATTATTTTTATTTTTATGGCTAAAGGTGAAATAAGTGAAATAAGTTTAACCATCTACATAATTAAAATTTACATAAATTAAGTAAAGGAAAATTAAAAGAAAATAAAGTGGGATTTTTTGACCATCCACTTAAAAATTGCAGAAATTAAATAACATATGCAAATAAATAAATAAATAAACAAATAAAAAGCACATAAAGTAAATAAAGGAAAGTTAAAGATCAATAAATAGTAAACAAATAAATAAAGTGGGGCTTTTTTGACATCCACTAAAAATAAATAAATAGGAGGTATAACCTTCCATGAACTATAATAATAATAATAATAATAATAATAATAATAATAATAAAAGTTAGTTGTTAGTAAAGTTAGTTGTGCAAAAATTAAAAGGTTAGTGACTTATAATAATAATAATGATAATAACAATAATAATAATAAAAGTTAGTTGTTAGTGAAGTTAGTTGTGCAAAAACTAAAAGGTTAGTGACTTATAATAATAATAATAATAACAATAATAATAAATAAACATATAAAGATTATTGTTAGTTCTGCAGAAATAAATAAAAAGGTTAGTGACCAAAATGAAAGGAAATGGAAAGATGTAAGGTTTAACAAAAGTTTTACCTAAAGAAATTAAAATTGAAATTGGCGAAAATGGAAACAGGGGCGACGCGTCGGCGACCGGGGGGTGCGACAGAGAGAGAAAATTATGGTTTCTGGGGAGGAAGAGAAGGGGGCCAGGGACCTAGGTTGTAATTTTTTCTTTTTTTAATACAGAGCTCTAAACTTGATTTCTTTTTTTCTCTCTGTTTCTTCACAGATTTGGACCCCTATTTATAGGGGAAGGAGTGCTGGACTGTTCATAATCAAAAATTAATTAAAAAAAAACTTATCTCTTAATTTGGTAAAATGACAGTTTCAGTTCTTTACGTCTCTTTGACTTTGGGGATGTTCCTAAAACTTCTGATTGAGATAATTTTGTCTTTTTCTGTCAATTTGGGCCAGAACTGTTTAGCCCAAAATTGACGCGGAAAATTACCGAATGTTCCTGGAACTCTCAAATTTTGTTAGATTTTTCAAAAACTTCTCAATTTTGTCATTTTTACCCCAAACTTTTCAATTTTGTCATTTTTTATAGAGTTTTCTTTTGTATTTCATACATACATTTATACACACATATATCATTTTTAACTAAACCCTTATAAAACAAAAATGTATTTTAAACTAATTAACTTAATTAAAACTTTCTTTTCAGTAATAATTAATTAATTAATTAATAATAATAATAATTTTTTTAATTAATTTTTTTTTTGAAATTTTAACTTCTTTGGATGTACACACCAAGATATTAACTTTAACAAAATGCCCCTTCCCCAAAACTATTTAATTTAATTCTCTCTTTGTATTAATAATAATAATTTTTTAATAATTATTATTTTTTTTAATTTTTAATTAAATTATTTTTTAAAAAATTTTTAAATAAATTTTCTTTTAAAAAGGTCGGACGAAATTGGGTGTCAACAGCTGCCCCCCTTTGCATGCTTCATGGGACATGATGTATGCAAAGTCGTTACCAAATTTCGTTCGACTTAGCTAAGCATTGAGAACCTTCTCGCCGCCTAAACTCTGAGGTTCAGGAACCTTCCCTGGAACCTCTACGATAGAAACCTTCTTGTCATTGGAAAAAAAAATGATTGATTGGTTTTGAGGTTTAAGGAACCTTCCTTAGAACCTCTGCGATAGGAACCTTCCTATCGTTGAAGAGAAATTGATTTGATTGGTTTTGAGGTTTAAGGAACCTTCCTTAGAACCTCTACGATATGAACCTTCCTACCGCTGAAGAGAAATTGATTGATAGATTTTGAGGTTTAAGGAACTTTCCTTAAAACCTCTGCGATAGGAACCTTCCTATCGTTGAAGAGAAATTGATTTGATTTTGAGATTTAAGGAACCTTCCTTAGAACCTCTGCAATAGGAACTTTCCTATCGTTGAAGAGAAATTGATTGATAGATTTTGAGGTTTAAGGAACCTTCCTTAGAACCTCTACGATAGGAACCTTCCTACCGTTGAAGAGAAATGCAATAATTGAATGATTGTGAGGTTAAAAAACCTTCCTTAGAGCCTCGGCGATAGGAACCTTCCTATCGTTTGAAGAAAAATGCAATGGTTGTTTGTGAGGTTAAGGAACCTTCCTTAGAGCCTCTGCGATAGGAACCTTCCTATCGTTTGAAGAAAAATGTAATAGTTGAATGATTGTGAGGTTAAGGAACCTTCCTTAGAGCCTCGGCGATAGGAACATTCCTATCATTTGAAGAAAAATGCAATGGTTGTTTGTGAGGTTAAGGAACCTTCCTTAGAGCTTCTACGATAGGAACCTTCCTATCGTTTGAAGAAAAATGTAATAGTTGAATGATTGTGAGGTTAAGGAACCTTCCTTAGAGCCTCGGCGATAGGAACCTTCCTATCGTTTGAAGAAAAATGCAATGGTTGTTTGTGAGGTTAAGGAACCTTTCTTAGAGCCTCAAATGAATTTTATATGAAAGTAATTAGAATTGGAATAATTTTCTTCGAAAGTGTGAATTTTCATAATAGGCGAGTATGAAACTTTAGACTTCGATAAAATGAGTGAATCTTGATGATGACAATAACACTGACAAATTATGTAAAGGGAATGGATGTTTGGAATCAATATCGAAGGTTCAGCTAATATTTTCTTCAGCAGATATAGATTCGCTTGAGAGATATGTCATTCAAATAAGGTTGAAGCTTAACTACCCCAAAATGTCATGCCTAGTAGACCTAATAGGATGCGTCTCAAGAGCAATAAAAATTACTCTTTACTCAGCCATTCCAAACTAAAGGCTTTGTCCTATGGTTTTAATATCAGCATGAATGAAACTATCCTACAAAAGAAATTCCCTGAAAAGAAAAAACTGAAACACGAGCGAAAATGCTGATAGTAAAACTAAAGGACGAGAAGAACAGATCGGACTGCTTCTTCTTCCACAATACTTCAATAGGGTGAGTAGAGGACAATTATGGATTGAACTGATCGGGAAAGACTGTCGTGTCCAGTCTATCTGAATCATTGTTGGATTTGGTTCAGGAACAAAAGCTTGCATTTTATCAAGCAATTTTTCAGCAGTTTTTGCGGATATTAGGATTTGTCGCGCTACTCTTGATATAAAATTCTTCTGCACTGCATAATCCGCAAAAGATATCAGACCTGTAAAGAAATTGTTAACATTCAAAAGCCCAATGGATTTCTGGTGTAAATTAAGTTGGGCCATGGAAGTAATTTGGAAGACTTCTCCCAATGTACCAAAACCACCTGGTAGAGCAATAAAAGCATCATCATTAAAAAGCATTTCTAACACGCGCTCTTGCAAGTTTTTAACCACTAATTCTTCTCCAATGGTGCCCCCAGAAACAAGCTTCAAGGGTCCAGGGATAATGCCCAAAACTTGGCTTCCTCCTAGAGATGCTGCTGATGCTACACCTCCCATTAATCCAACACTACCTCCTCCATAAACTAAGTGTATTTTCCGCTCAGCTAATACCCTACCCAAATGGTTGGCTGCCTTTAAGTACTCTTCATCTTTTCCAGGAAAAGCTCTAGAAAATACACAAAAACTTTGGGATTTATGAGTTGAGGTTTTCTCCATTCCTATCCTTACCCTTGTGAGAAAAGATGATATATTTATAGAGATGAAAAGATAAAGCAATAATTTTATTTTCAAGAGTGGATACATTATTATCGGAAGTGGAGAAAATTTCCAAAATGACAGCTATACACAGTAGTTACGACTATGACTCATGTCAGGAATGGGTACATTATCGTCAAAAGGGAAGGAAAATTTTCAAAATAGCTGCTAGCATGTACAGTAGTCGCGACTGTAGCTTACGTCAGGAGTAGGTACGTGATTGTCGAAAGCGAAGGAAAATTTCAAAAGTGGCAACTATATACAGTAGTCATAACTGTAGCTCATGTTAGGAGTGGGTACATTATTACCAAAAGGGGAGGAAAATTTTAAAAGCGACAGCTAGCATGTATAGTAATTGTGACTTTGGTCCACGTCTTCTACTGGCTTTATGTCCAGTAACAGCTTCAATGCCTTCTATGAATTGGCAATTTGCATCCCATCTAGTTTTCTTATAAACTGGCAAACAGGGTCGTTTAAAGTCAGATTTCCAAGACTGTAACGATCTCATTCTTTTTGGAACGTCATCCATAAACCGACAATCTCAAATTGCACTATTCCACAAGAGTGCGCTTCAAGAGTCTCTTGGATATCCTCCAGAGATTCCTTACGCAGGCCATTCTTAATGAATTTTTTGCTATCTTCACGATTTCTGGTGATCATTCCTGAAGAACGACATTTAGTGCTGCAAATCCACCATCCACAATTATGACAGACGCCTAACCTCTTTGCTCTTCTCTTTTTGGCATAAGCGCTTTTACCAAAGCCGGGCATACGGGGGAAGAATGTATTTGGAACTTCACCAGTTGAACGAACCTTAGCTTCGATTAGCCACCGGACATTATCAGGAATGCCTTTGTGCATAAATACTCTAAATCGTTCACATCTAGCTTGATAAATCTTTTTAAGAACATTTATTGGGAGAGAAGGAAAATACTTTCGTAGGGCGGAAAGAGAAGACTCTATTGATGAAGGAGGCATTTAAGAGAAAAAGAAAGAAATTAGTGATTGTAGGAAACGGAAATAACTGACTTTGAGAGTCACGGAGTACCGTATCTAGGAGGAAGACCACGTAACGCGTTTATTACACTTACAGAAGCAAGTACATTATTGTCAAAAGAAAAGACAAATGATAGCTTATATGTACAGCAATCATGACTGTGGCTCTGATCTTCCACTGGTTTATGTCCAGTAACGGCTTCAATGCCTTCTATAAGTCGAGGATTTGCTTCCCATCCAATTTTCTTACAAGCTGGCAAACAGGGTCATTTACAATCAGATTTTGGGGACTGTAACGGTCTCGTTCTTTATGGCAAGTCCTCCATAAATCGACTATTTCGTGCTGTACTATTCCACATGAATGTGTTTCAAGAGTCCCTCGGATATCCTCCAGAGATTCCTTACGCAGGCCATTCTTAATGAATTTTCTTTTATCTTCACGATTTTTGGAGATGTACCCTAGAGAGCGGCATTTAGTATTGCAATTCCATCGTCTGCATTTATAACAGATATCTAGCCTCTTTGCTCTTCGCTTTTTGGCATAAGCGTTTTTACCTGAGCCGGGCATACGAGGCATAAATGCGTCTGGAACTTCACCAGCCAAACGGACCTTAGTTTCAATTATCCATTGCACATTGTCAGGAGCGCCTTTGCGTATAAAAACTCTGATTCTTTCACATCTAGCATAGTAGATCTTTTTAAGAACATTTATTGGAAGAGAAGGAAAGTACTTTCGCATGGTAGAAAGAGTAAAATCCATTGATGAGAGAAGAATTTGAGGGATGAGGGAAAGGAATCAATTATTGTAGGAAATTGAAATAACCGACTTTGGAAGTCATGGAGTATCGTATACGCTGCTTAATCGGAAAGAAGAACATACATTTATAGTGATGAAAGGATAACGTGTCGATTACACTTACGGGAGCAAGTACATTATTGTCAAAAGAAAATGTAAATTTTTCCAAATATGACAAATTGTATGTACAGTAACTGTGACTGTGGCTCATATCTTTCACTGGCTTTACGTCCAGTAACGGCATTAACGGCTTCTATGAGTCGAGGATTTGCTTCCCATCCAGTTTTCTTACAAGCTGGCAAACAGGGTCGTTTACAGTCAGATTCCCGGGATTGTATCGTTCTCGTTCTTCATGAAAAATGCTCCATAAACCGAGAAGTTCGCGTTGCACAGATCCACAAGAATGCGTCTCAAGAGTCAATTGGATATCATCCAATGAGTCCTTACTCAGGCCATTCTTGATGAATCGTATTTTATCTTCTCGATTATTGGAGATCATTCCTAAAGAACGACATTTAGTATTACAAGTCCACCGTCCACATTTATGGCAGACTTGTAACCTTTTCGCTCTTCGCTTTTTGGCATAAGAGCTTCTGCCTATACCAGGCATGTGAGACACAAATGCCTCTGGGATTTCACCTGCCAGACGAACCTTAGCTTCGATTAACCATCGTACATCTTCAGGGATTCCTTTGTGCATCAAAACTCTTAATCGTTCACAGCGAACTCGGTAGATCTTTTTAAGAATATTCATTGGGAGAGAAGGAAAATATATTTGCAAGGCAGAAAGAGTAGGATCCATTTTCTAGAGGGAAGTAAAAGAAAGAAAGGGTGAAGAAATCAGTTATTATGGGCAACTGAGAGAACCGACTTGAGAGTCACGGAGTACCGTATTCGCCACTTAACCAAAAAAGTGGATCCTACTTTATTTTGATGTCATAGATATTTCTTATTTTTTATATTCCATCGAGCTGATGTCGATCCAGCTCTCGATTATTGAATCCATTGCCCACTTTTGACAAATTATCAATGACAATATTTCTTGATGTCTGCCTTATCCTTGACGATAGCTATCTCTTATCTTGGATACTGCTAAGCTGGCATCAATCCTGTCTTTCTAGGTGTAGCCTCGATTATTGAATCGGTTGCTAGGCTTTTGACAATATTGTCTACTTTATCCTTGAATTCCTGATGGGGCTGGGTCCAGCGTATTAGCTGTGCATCCAGTGATAGATTGGTAAGAGCTGATGTCATTGAGATCTCAGCTTATACTGCTGTAACGGTGCCATGGATGTGCTTCCCATTTGATCCCTATTATGTAAAAGCCATACATGCATGATGTGAAATGCATGAATGCAGAGCATGTGTAATTGATAGTTCTTTTTTTGTTTTGGATTTTTTTGGATGGATCTAGTTCTTCATGTCTTTGCTTTACTGGATCCTCTTTGTGATTGTCTTCTTGGACTATCATTGAATCTCTTTATGCTTTCAAGCTCTTGTCCATTACCTCAAAAGCCCAACTCTTTTCAAAATCCCCTTTCCTTGTCTTGTTCTTAAATTTTGGCCTCAATTTCTTTAATGTTTGCCCTCCTCATACTTTATATCTCTTCGGATACTCATCCCTTGTCATGGATTTCATACCATCGAGGTCTTAACTTTCAATGTCTCTTTGCCCGTTTTCTTGTGGCCGTGTCGACACTTATTTATCGCCATGTTATAATCTGAATGATTGTTCTTTCTTAAACTCAGGTTCTGATCCATATGACTTGCCCCCTTGTCTATTGAGCTTTTTTGTTGGCAGTACTCTTCTTACGCTTCGTAGAGACTACTTTGCCTCCCTGAATATTGTGTTTATGTGGATACAAGGTATCATCTCGCCTTTGATTTAACAGAAGGTCGAGCATTTCTAGACCTTTGTGATGGCACTTGATCGTGAATTTCTCTTACAAGAACCACATCCTCTTAAAGAAAGTCTCAAGTTGTCTTCTTACTTTTAAGTAAACACACATTAATGAATAATGGTTTGGCCTTAAAGAAAAAACTTTCATCAATTTGAAAAGCTTGACCAAGTAACTTACGGTCTTTGTTTTTAATTAAAATATCCTGTCATTGTTCTTCTTTCCAACTCGAAGACATAAACTGTGCAATGCAATAAGGTAGAAACATGATTCACAATGATAGCCTTTTAGCTGAATGAGGATGATATCAAGAGGTAAATGTTAGGTGTGAGGAAAGTTAAGTTTGAATGTTTTTTTTTTTGTTTTGTGGCAGTCTTTTAACTGAATGAGAATGATATTAAGAGGTAAATATTAGGTCTGAGGAAAGTTAAGTTTGAGTGGTGTGAAAGAATGGTCTTTTAATACTACTCGTGAGCAGTATTAAATAAGGTAGAAACATGATTCACAATGTTAGTCTTTGAGGATGTTAAGTCTGAAGAAAGTTAAGTTTAAGTGGTGTGAAAGAAGGATCTTTTAATACTACTCGTGAGCAGTATTAAACATGATTCACAATGATAGTCTTTTAACTGAATGAGGATATTAGGTCTGAGGAAAGTTAAGTTTAAGTGGCGTGAAAGAAGGGTCTTTTAATACTACTCGTGAGCAGATCTGATTATGGTGAAAAACTCAATCTTCAAACTTGCCACCTTTTCCAGAAAGTTAGACCTCATCTGTTGCCCCCCAACTATCGTGATCTTTATGTATGCTTGGCTTGAGGGTTGGTTTTGTCTTTGTTGGCCCAAATGCAACCAAGAGGGGGGGTGAATTGGTTGTTTTAAAAACTTTAGCAAAATCAAAATTTACAACTAAATTCACTCAACCAAAGATCAAGAACAAACCAAGTAATGCTAAGCACAAATAAAGCAAGTAAATAAAAGAGAATAAAGGAAAGAGTGCACCGGGATTTATCGAGGTTCAACTCCACCAACCGGAGTCTACGTCCTCTCCTCAAGCTTGCCCACTTGAGATTTCCTCCACTATCTCTTGATCAAAATTACAATGGTGTTTTCTTCAAGGTTCACACCAAACCAATCTCTAGTTTTCTCCAAGGCTCACTAGAAACCACTCCCTAGTTTTCTTCAAGGCTCACTAGAAACCACTCTACACTCAAGAGATTCTAAGACTTTGAATGTTTACAAACTCACAAGCTCACACAATAGCACTCAAGCTAGATATACAAGTGAAAGCACAACTCTTGGCTCTTTTCTCAAATGATGAACACTTTGATGAGTAGATGATGAATCTTCACTTCTAATGGCCAAGAGTTATCTCCAAGGTGTTTCTCCATGTATTTATGCTCATTTGGGGGCCAAAGAGACGTTGAAGAACCGTTGGGAAGGTCAGAGATGTCTCCAAGAAAGCAGGTGACCGTTGCTGTCAAATTTGACAGATTTTCGCGTCTGTCGCCCAGTTTCACTCGGGTGAAAAATTTTCACTCGGTTGAAAGTTCTGTCTGATAACGAAATTCAACTTTTGACTTCCAACGGCTATAATTGTAATTAATGAGCTGTCAGTGCTTTATACACGTGGAATCTGACGTGGCATGAATTTATAATTAATTTTCAAAGATTTTTCGAATCGGAAAATCACGCGCAGGTCTGAAATTCAAGTTTCACCCGGTTGAAAATTTTTCATTCGAATGATTTTCTTGTCCAGAAATAAAATGCTCTCGGGTGCGAAAACTAAGTCCAGTTTCACCTAGTTGAAAAATTTTCACTCGAATGATTTTCCTGTCCAGGAATAAAATTCTCTCGGGTTCAAAAACTGACTCCAGTTTCACTCGGTTGAAAACGTTTCACTCGAATGATTTTCTTGTCCAGAATTAAAATTCTCTCGGGTTCAAAAGCTGACTCCAGTTTCACTCGGTTGAAAACATTTCACTCGAATGAAAGCGCAGTTCCAAGATTTTATTACTTCTAAACTTTCAAACTTCAATGGATTTTTCTCCAAAATGATTTCTTCCTTCACAAGCAATGCTTGAATCAACATAAATACTTCAAATATACTTATGAAATAATTTTCCTTCCAAAGATCAAAACTTTATCAATAAAAGATCAATGTATAAATCTTTAGATAAAACTTTGAAACACATAAAACAAATATGTTTTGTTATCATCAAAATCAAATAAATGTGAGCCATGAATGGAACAAATCCAACAGTCTTCTAAACCGCCTTTGCAGGTTTTCAGTCTAGAATCCATAGCTCATTTTTTTTCTTTCTTTTGTTTTGCGCTAACTTGAGCCCTTTTTCTTTTCTTTTTGTTTTGTTTCTCTTTTTTTTTGTGTGAGCTATGGTGATGGCATACTTGATAACTCTCTTGAAGTGAGATGACTCAATTGGCCTTGCTTGCTCGTGCTTGCTCTCAGCCCCTTTTTTGTTTTAAATCTTCCCTTGTTGTCTTTTGATGGAAGGGATGAACTTTTTTTCTTTTTGGAGTTTGTGTTGCGGAGAACCGAGATCATAGCCCTCTTGAAGTGAGATGACTCAAGTGGCCTTGCTTGCTCATGCTTGTTCTCAGTCCTTTTTTATTTTGGATTTGAATTTTCCCTTGTCGTCTTTTGATGGAAGGGATGAACTTTTTTTTGTTTTTTTTTTTAAGTTTGTGTTGCGGAGAATCGAGAACCTTTTCTTGTGTTGAGCATTCAGGAGAATTTGGGAGGCCATTGGAGCCATTTGATATGAGAGCTACCTTCTTTGGAAGCTAACTCAAGACTTCTTGTAAAGATGTCGATAACCACTGCAAATTTCCTTTTGAGGGTTGAGGTGCAACATTTGAAATCCTTCTTACTAGATTTGGCAGCACTTTCAAGATCACTACTATCAAATCTCCCTTAACTTTCATTTTCACCCACGAGTAGTATCGTTTAGAAAGTAAAGTGTGATGGCAATAATGGGTAGTGTAATGGCAAAGAGTGAGAGATAGATGTAAAAATGGAATTTTTGGTAAAGAGTGGTAGAAATGCGCATATTAAATCTTTTTGTTGGACAAGAGAAAGAATACCAAGTGTCCATTTAATAAAGACTACACCCTAGATTTTGGACTAAATCTAGGAGATTTTTACTATTAGATTACTTTAGCAAGCTCTCAAAGATGCAAGTTTAGTAAAAGGATTCCCTGTCATTCAAAAGTGTGTGCGAACTGTTAGATCGGATCTGACTTGGAGCCCTTCTAAAATCAATGTAATTCCAGCTCAAAATATTCACTTTCAATTACCAATCACATCGGACCTAGCAACTTGGACTCGGCCAACTGTTGGACCTTGAGTTTCAGTGCCACACAATTTTCAGTTAGATGCGCGATTGACCCTTTTTGGTAATCAAATTTGACATTTGGGTCACACCAACTTGGAAGAGAAGGTCACTTGGTCTTTACTACCATTGATATGGATGATAGCAGAATGTCTTCTTCAGCAAAGACTGTGATTAACTTTCCTTCAATAATGAATTTCATTTTTTGGTGTAATGATGAGGGAATTGCTCCGGTCATATGAATCCATGGTCTTCCCAACAGACAAGTATAAGAAGGATTGATGTCTATAACTTGGAATGTGATGTGGAAGACACAAGGGCCGATTCCTATTAGCAGCTCTATTTCTCCAACAACATCTCTATTCGTCCCGTCAAATGCTCGAGCGATGATATGACTGTTGTTGAGGTATGATGGGTCTATACCAAACTTGTGTAAGGTTTCAAGTAGCATTACGTTTAGAGCTGACCCATTATCGATAAGAACTCTAGCCATAATTCGATCTTTGTACTTAACCGAAATATGTAGAGCCCTAGAGTGACCCCTTCCTTCTGCTGGTATCTCATCGTCAGTGAATGTGATGAGATTCTATGCCGTGATGTTGTTGACGAGATGGTCAAAATTATTCACTGAAATATCTTGCTCAACATAGGCCTTATTCAAGACTTTGAAGAGGGCTTCTTGATGAGCATCAGAGCTTAAGAGTAGTAAAGGTATGGAAATCTTTGCTGGCAGGCGGTTTAACTGCTCCACCATGCTGTACTTACTTTGCTTTATGAGTTTGAGAAACTCAGTAGCTTGTTCATCTATTACTGCTCGAGGCATCTCTTGCTCTTTGGATGTATCTATGTCAATAGGCCTACTTGTTGGGTTTGTGACGTTCTTATCTTGTCGAAGCTTGTGCATTTGCTCCGGAGAGTAACATCGACCACTTCTAGTCATACTCCTAACTTCTAACGGAGTTGATGTGATGTTGGAAGTGTAATCATAGCTCCATGGAACAGCCTTGTCTGATTTATAGGGGAATGGCCTCGGGACTTGAATTCTTAAAGGCTTGACAATAGATTTTAAAATTGGTATGACTGATGGTTTTGGCGTAGCCTTGACTTTTCGTTCTTTAATGATCATATTTACATCATCATCTTTATCTGACATAAGAATGATGAGTTGGGATGAGTCTATGAGTCTTTGTAGATTCTCACGGAATTCTGAGCATTCCTGGATAGAATGACTTTTACTGTTATGAAAGTCACACCACTCCTCATCCTTGACTTCTTTATGTCCAAAAGAAGGCTTTCCTATGATGATCCATTCTTTTACAAGGCATGAATATACATGCTTAAGCGGAGTTATGATATCGTTGACTGACTTCTTTATCAGCCGATGTTCTTCTATCATATTGACTGGTTTTGCTTGATGAGGCGCCAATGGATTGTGAGTGACGTTTGGTTAATCGGAAAAGTCCAACAACTTTGACTCGATTAATTGTTGGACTATACGTTTCAATGCTATGCAATTTTCCAAGCTATGGCCTGCAGCGCCCTCATGATATGGGCAAGTTATGTTGGGGTCATACCACCTTGGATACGGGGGTTCCAATGGCTTTGTAGGAATTGGACGGATAAGTTGACTTTCGATGAGTTTTGGATACAACTCAGGGTAAGTCATGGGAATTGGCGCAAAAACTTCTCTTGGTCTTTGTACAGGTACTGGAGGGGTCGGAACAGGTGGCCGTAACTGATTAGGCCTGTTGAGAGGATAATTATTGGGCCTATTAGGAGAATATTCATTGGGCCTATTGGGAGGATAATCATTGGGCCTATTGGCAGAATAGGATAGGCGAGGCCCGGTAGCCACAGCACCCACGAGGGGAATCCCTCTTCCGCGTCCTATTTGTTGTACTTCGTCATCCTTTCTTCTGGATGGTCATCCTTTTTTCATAGGATCATTAAAGGACTCAGTAATCTTCCCGGTCCTAATCCGATGCTCGATCCTTTCTCCAGACATGACAACGTCGGAGAAATTAGTTGCCGAATTGCCAATGAGCTTGTCGTAATATGGGTACTTCAGTGTCTGAACAAATAAAGTAACCATTTCTCTCTCCGTCATGAGTGGCTGAACTTGTGCGGCTAAGTCCCTCTACCTTTGAGCATATTCCTTGAAGGTTTCTTGCTTTTTTCTCTCCATATTCTGGAGAGTTTGGCAATCCGGGGCCAAGTCCATAACATGTTTGTAATTGCTGATGAAGGCCTGAGCAAGGTCATTCCAAGTTTTGATGTTTCTTGGACCTTGACTTAGATACCACTGTAATGCTGATTTTGTGAGGCTTTCTTGAAAAAGTGCAATCCACACCTTTTCGTCTTTTGTGAGTGGTTGTAGTCGTCTTAGAAACAACGTGATGTGAGTGATGGGATCACTTGTTCCATCGTATTTCACAAAGTCTGGCACCTTAAAGTCTGAAAGGATTACGACATCTGGCACTAAGCAAAGGTCATCCACTGAGAAAGATCCGAATATAGTGTCTCCTTCAATGGCTTGAAGTCTTTTCTCTATTGTTTCGAACTCTTGAGATTCTTCTTCTTCCTTTGGTAGTGTCTTCTTCTTTTCATTTACAGTGTCTTGTTTCAGGTGAATACTAGCGGATGGACCTGATTCCTGAAACAGATTTTCTTGAACTGAGATCCGTTATGGGGTGAATCCCGGAGGATAAGTAGGATCTTGTAGATCTTTGACGGGAACTTAGGTTGCTTTTCCCTTGATTAGCTCTATCAATTGTTTCATTTGTTTGGCCATACTTTCTATCTTGGACTCCATCTCTATGAGACGTCCTTCGGTTTGTTCTGCCATTAATCTTGTTTGGAGCCTAATTGGATACCGGCGTTGAGGTCCAACTTTACCTTTTTTAAAGTAAGATTTATTTTATTAGACTCTACATGTATGTGATTGATGCAATGGATGCATGCATGCAATGAGTGAGTTTGATTATCCACTACCGTGGAATTTTAAGACTTTTAGTTGTCATTATAAAGACAAAAAAGTTAGCATAGTTTGATGTGTGGTTTTGATGCATGAAGAATAATTGCATAAAATGGAAGTACAAGAAAAGAAAAATAAGGTTATTAATAAGTTAAATAGCAATTAACAACTCATGAACTATTATGAAAAAATGAATTAAAATCATAAATATAAGACACGAAGAAAATAAAAGTGTAGAGCAACAACATAGTATAACAAGGACATGCTTATGGCGTTGGTAAATGGGAGGAATGCTATGGTCAGTTCTGCGGTTAAGTGGGGAGTTCTATATGCATAGGGTGGTTTATCAAAAAGGCAAGGGATAGTTCCCGAATCCCATTACTAAATTATAGTGACGGCCCAATTCCTTACCCTTTAGGGTTTATGTAAGGAAAAGATTAATTCGAGTCGTAGCTTTTTGTGGGCCCATGCAGAGACTAACCGTCTCAGGAGGCAATACACTACTTTGCTACTTTGAAACCGGTGAAGGCTTGGAGACTATGGCCTCATAAGGACAACAACACCAATTCAGCTTAGAAAGAACGTGTTTGATTTGAGGAAGCTCGGGTATAGAGCTTCATGTCGTGAATACATTATGCATGTTTATAATAAGTAAATATAGCACATAAATCCATATAAAATAAGCAAAGCAGCACAAAAGAAATCAACTATTATGCCTGACTCACTGACTTAGATTCCCCAGCGGAGTCGCCAAGCTGTGGCAACGTGCAGGTCATTTCGGGAGTCGCCACCAATCGGTTTTCACTCAGGTCGATTGGACACCTAAAATGTGGTCTGCGAGAGTTCGGGGGTTCGGGAGTAAGGTTACGTTAAAACAACTTTGTTATAATGCCAAAAAAAAATTGGTACCTTAGTTGATTTTTATTTTGTTTTGCTTGCTTTTAAATAACTTTAGTTAATTTTCAAACTGGAAAATTTAACTGAATTAGTCGGATGTGGATTTTTAAATTAATATGGTCTTTAAAATCTTTAGTAATTAATTTGTATAATTTTTTAATAAATTTGATACTTCCGAACCATGGACTCTACCGAGTCACCCGGACACGGAATTTGACGAAATTTTAATTAAATATTTTAATCCATATCATAAATTCTACCGAATTATCAGAATATGGATTTTATCCTGATATTTAATTTCATTTCATTTAAAATTTCATATTTCTCCAAGCCATGAATCCTATCGGATCACCCGGACATGGATTTTAATTTAAAATTTATTGTTAATTATTTAGATTTTTAATTCTTATTTTTTTATTTAATTATTAATTTTGTCATAATTTTTATGAAATTTTATATTTTTTAATGACTAATTGTTAACTAATTCTAAAAAATTATTTTTATTTTCTTCTTTTTATTTTCTTTTATTTTATTTCTTTTATTTCTTTTTTTTTTTTTTTGCTTTTAATTGTTTAGTGAAAGATCTTTTTTTTCTTTTTAAGTTTAAGTAATTACTTAATTTATAAAGGAACCAAAAAGTAATTATTTAATTATTTAATATCAAGATTTTATTTATTTAATAAAGAAACCAAAGAGTTGTATACTTTTTTAAAAAAAATCTTGATATTCATATATTTTATTTTTGTTCTTTTTGTTTGATAAAAGATTTTGAAATAGTTTTCTAATTTATAAGTCTAAAAAATATACATATAATTGATAAGTCTAAAATATATTTAAGGAGAATTTAATTCTTTTCTATTTATTTATTTGTTTTTATTTGAAATCATTTGGCTAAGATTTTTTATTTGTTTAATAAAGGAACCAAAAAGTTATATTTTTAGAATTTTAAAAGAAATAAGTAAAATATAAAGTCTTAATTTTCATATATTTATTTTATTAAAAAAAAAGGTTTTTTTTGTTTTTTGTTTTTGTTTTTTTTTATATTTATATTTTACTGGATAAAGAAAAAAAAAATTTTAAAGTAACTATCTAAAAATTAATTTTATTTTGTTTATACTTTTTAAGAAAAATATATTATTCGTTCTCCAAACCATGGATACTTTCGGATCATTTGGATATGAAATTTAATTTAATTTTTTGTTTATTTAATTAATTACTAATTTTAATCATAATTTTTAATATTTTTAATATTTTTATTATTATTTTTCTTGAATTTTTAATTATTATTACTTTAAAGATATATTTAAAAAAATTGATTTTTATTTTTAGAATTATTTAATTATGATTTTTAATAATTTTTAATAAAAGGTTAACTTTTTAAAGAAAAAATGTGTTCCAAAACAATAAAAGATGGTTGGCTTTTGTTAAAAAAATGATATTTGTTAGCCCTAAAAATGAATAGTAGAAAGTTAATTATTCACATAAATAAAAAAAATCTTCTTTTAATTTGTTATTATTTACTTATTTATTATTTTTATTTTTATGGCTAAAGGTGAAATAAGTGAAATAAGTTTAACCATCTACATAATTAAAATTTGCATAAATTAAGTAAAGGAAAATTAAAAGAAAATAAAGTGGGGTTTTTTTGACCATCCACTTAAAAATTGCAGAAATGAAATAACATATGCAAATAAATAAATAAATAAACAAATAAAAAGCACATAAAGTAAATAAAGGAAAGTTAAAGATCAATAAATAGTAAATAAATAAATAAAGTGGGGCTTTTTGGCCATCCACTAAAAATAAATAAATAGGAGGTATAACCTTCCATGAACTATAATAATAATAATAATAATAATAATAATAATAATAATAATAATAATAAAAGTTAGTTGTTAGTAAAGTTAGTTGTGCAAAAATTAAATGGTTAGTGACTTATAATAATAATGATGATAATAACAATAATAATAATAAAAGTTAGTTGTTAGTGAAGTTAGTTGTGCAAAAATTAAAAGGTTAGTGACTTATAATAATAATAATAATAACAATAATAATAAATAAACATATAAAGATTATTGTTAGTTCAGCAGAAATAAATAAAAAGGTTAGTGACCAAAATGAAAGGAAATGGAAAGATGTAAGGTTTAACAAAAGTTTTACCTAAAGAAATTAAAATTGAAATTGGCGGAAACGGGAAACAGGGGGCGACGCGTCGGCGACCGGGGGGGTGCGACAGAGAGAGAAAATTATGGTTTTCTGGGAAGGAAGAGAAGGGGGCCAGGGACCTAGGCTGTAATTTTTCCTTTTTTTAATACGGAGCTCTAAACTTGATTTATTTTTTTCTATCTGTTTCTTTACAGATTTGGACCCCTATTTATAGGGAAGGAGTGATGGACTGTTCATAATTAAAAATTAATTAAAAACAAACTTATCTCTTAATTTGGTAAAATGATAGTTTCAGTCCTTTACGTCTCTTTGACTTTGGGGATGTTCCTGAAACTTCTGATTGAGACAATTTTATCTTTTTCTGTCAATTTGGGCCAGAACCATCCGTTTGGCCCAAAATTGACGCGAAAAATTACCAAATGTTCCTGGAACTCTCAGATTTTATTAGATTTTCCAAAAAATTCTCAATTTTATCATTTTTACCCCAAACTTTTCAATTTTGTCATTTTTTATGGAGTTTTCTTTTGTATTTCATACATACATTTATACACACATATATCATTTTTAACTAAACCCTTATAAAACAAAAATGTATTTTAAACTAATTAACTTAATTAAAACTTTCTTTTCAGTAATAATAATTAATTAATTAATAATAATAATAAATTTTTTTAATTAAAATTTTTTTTTGAAATTTTAACTTCTTTGGATATACACACCTAGATATTAACTTTAACAAAATGCCCCTTCCCCAAAAATATTTAATTTAATTCTCTCTTTGTATTAATAATAATAATTTTTTAATAATTATTATTTTTTTTTAATTTTTAATTAAATTATTATTTTTTTAATTTTTAAATAAATTTTCTTTTAAAAAGGTCGGACGAAATTGGGTGTCAACAATTTGCAAGGGCAATTTTTGTGAAGATGCATTTTTGCATGATATTATTTATTTCTCTTTGTATAAATGTTCCAAATGATAAGCACCCTCATTATGAGAGATTTCAAATTCAAAAAAATGTGCTTACAGTCCACAAAATTCAGAAAGTTACAATTTAGGCACCCAGTACCCTAACTAGTAAAATTAGGAAATTCTGATTGACTCGGATGGGAAAAAAAAAAAAGAAATAGTTTTTGATGGGCTGGTTGGAAGATAGTATCATTACATATAGGTTTAATCATGTTTTACCATTTGAAGTTACATAATACTTAACATGAAGCCTAAGGCTTCAAAAGTTATAATCAATCTTTAATTCAATTGAGCCTATCATGCTCTTGAGCCAATAATAAGCTTAAGACTAGCCGAACATAGGCTCACATTTTTAGGACTCATCGAACTTGAGCTAAAATAGTTTTTGATGGGCTGGTTGAAAGATAGTATCATTACATATAGGTTTAATCATGTTTTACCGTCTGAAGTTACATAATACTTAACATGAAACCTAAGGCTTCAAAAGTTATATACAATCTTTAATTATATTGAGCCTATCAAGCTCTTGAGCCAATAACAAGTTTAAGACTAGCCGAACATAGGCTCACATTTTTAGGACTCATCGAACTTGAGCTCAAGCTCAATCCGAGTCTAAGATTAAAGAGTTGGACTCAAGTCTAAAGGGGCTCGAGCTCAACAACTTGATTTCAGCTTATATTATAAAATGGAATATCTACTTTAAAGGGAAATTAAATTTTTAGTTATAAAACTTGCTATATTTTTTTTTATTAAGTCATAAAAATTCTTTCATTTTTTATATTAGTCCTAAGACTTTGCTAAAGTTTTAATAGTTAGTAATTAAATTACTGCCTCATAAGTAGAGACTTATAGATAGAGTTTATACCTAAGAGTGCTAATAAGTAATAAATTTACTAAAATTAGTTATCCAATAAAAGAAAAGGATTTAAAGAGAAGAAAAACTGACAATATAGATGGTCGTTAATTATGAAAAATTTACAAGATTTAAATTTGCTGTAAGATAATTAACAAATAATTTTAAAATAATTTCAATTAAAATTTTAATAAAATTGCGTTAATTACATGATTTATCTTTTTCTCTCAGTCAACCACGTAAGTGAATGTCAATGTAACAAAATTTACTACGATTTATCTTTTTCTGTCAGACAACCACATGATTGAAAATTTTCAGGACTAACTGTCCATATATTTGGAAATTTTTTCATTTGAAAAGGTAAAAGATTTTATGACTTTAATAAAACATAGCCAATTTAGGACTAAAAAGTGTCCATTCTCCTAGTTTAAAAAATATACACATTTTTTAAATTAAATACCCAAAAGGTTTGAACTTAGAATAAGTGGAATAAGAGTAGATATAGAAACCCGAACCTAATTCCCGGTGCTTGGGACGGCGGCTCGCCATGGACGCCGCACTGCTGAAGGCGGCTCGAACGGGGAACCTGGAATTAGTTAAACTCATGGAGGAAGTGAAGGGCACCGAGATTTTCCACCAGACTACCCACAATCAAAACACAGCCTTACACATGGCTGCCAGGTTCGGCCATCTGTACCTCGTCAACTTCATCATCGGGCGCGACTACTCCCGCGTCCTCTGCGGCAACATCAACGGCGAAACCCCCGTCCACATCGCGGCCAGGGCGGGACACGTTAAGGTCGTTGATGTTCTCATGAACCATGTGAACCAGTTCTCCAAGGTTTATGTTGCGAGGGTCAAAGACAAGAGTGGCAACACTCCTTTGCACGGCGCGGTACGGCGCAACCGGCTTGAGGTCGTGAAGAAGCTGACGCTGGAAGACAGAGACTCGCTGCTTTTGGTTAACGATGCCGGTGAATCTCCGCTGTCGATTGCCATTGATCAGAGGTTGTCGGATATGTCCACGTACATCCTGGGACGTAATCCGGCCACCATTAATTACAGAGGACCCAATGGACAAACTCCTCTGCATTTCGCCGTCCTTGGTCAAGATTTAGGTCAAATTTCCCATTATTTTGGAAACAGATTTTTCTTAGTTATGTTTTACGGGTTCGGTATAGTTATGATCAAGTTCTTGTTGTTTCAGATGTGATGGTTTTAATGTTGGAAGCCAAACGAGATCTCATTAGGTCCCTAGATGAGAACAAGAAGAACCCTCTCCACTACGCCGCCACCTACGGCCGCCTGAACATGGTGGATAAGCTTCTACAAGCGGACGCCTCCGTCGCTTCCACGGCCTACCAACGGGACCACAACGGCCAGGCACCCGTGCACCTCGCTGCGAAACAAGGTCACCTGACGGTTCTCAAGGCGCTGCTCCGCCAGTGTCCTGACTCCATCGAGCTCATCGACAACAAGCAACGGAACATTCTTCACATCGCAGCTGAAAATGGAAACTTGCGTATTGTTTCCCACATCTTGAAGTTGCCTGAGATCGACGATTTGGTGAACTCCCCCGACTCCGACGGCAACACTCCTCTGCATCTGGGCGCGAAGAATTTCCACAACGACATCGTGTATGCTCTGTCCAGAGAAAGATCAGTCGAGATCCGAGTGACTAACAAGATGAATCAAACTGCTCTAGCGATTGCTCAATCGTCGGCAGATCGAGGAATGGAATTGCAGCAGCACTTGACCGTTAAAGCTTTGAAAAAGGCTAACAAAGATCGAGCCGTAAACCCAGAGGAAATTCTTCAAGAAGAGACAGAATCTGAGAAAACAGAGGTCGAGAGAGGTAAAAAAACAAGAGAAATGGCGCAGACCCTCTCCGCGACGCTCATCGCCACCTTCACATTCGCGGCGGCCTTCACTCTTCTGGGCAAGCTGTAACGAACTTCATTGATTGAATCATACGTACAAGCCCGCATATATGTACAGCAGTTGTAGAGTTACAGTGAAACAAGAAATCTATGTACACAAGATTAGCTACTTATCCAGCAAGTAACTTAGATAGAGTAGGAGTCTACTTCTTAACACACCCCCTCAAGTTGGAGCATGAGGATTGAGAATGCCCAACTTGCTAACCAAGAGGTCAAATTGTTTCTTCCCCAAGGCTTTTGTAAGGATATCTGCGGGTTAAGCTGCACTTGCAATGGAGCAGGTTTGAAGCTCGTCGGATTGAATTCTATCTCTCACAAAATGACAATCTATCTCAATATGTTTAGTTCTTTCATGGAAAACTGGATTTGTTGCAATGTGAAGTGCAGACTTGTTGTCACAAAACAGCTGAATGGGACGAGAAAGAGTGACCGTTAAATCGGAAAAGAGTGAACGTAGCCATATCAGTTCACTTGTTGCCGCAGCCATGGCACGATACTCAGCCTCCGCAGATGATCGTGCAACTGTGGGTTGCTTTTTCGACTTCCAGGAGATTGGGGCATTGCCAAACTTCATGATGTATCCAGTAGTAGAACATCGAGTGTTGGGGCAGCTAGCCCAATCGGCATCACAGTAGCTAGAAAGAACTAAGTTTCCTGTGGAAGGGAAGAGAATTCCTTGTCCCGGTGTGCCTTTCAAATATTGAAGAACATGGCGAGCTGCGTCCAGATGTGCTTTGTTCGGGGCTTGCATAAATTGACTTAAGAGATTCACTGCATATGTAATATCTGGCCGGGTGATTGTGAGGTAAATTAACCTTCCCACCAAACGGCGATACATCCTGGGATCCGAGAGAAGTGAAGCTGGAGCCGAACCCAGATGATGTTGTTGTTGTAACAGGAATCCTTTCGGTTTGCACCCAAGCATTCCAGTTTCACTTAGAATATCAATGGTGTACTTGCGCTGTGATAGAAAGATTCCTTCATTTGATCGAGCTGCCTCCAAGCCAAGAAAGTATCGCAGCTTTCCAAGATCTTTAATATAGAAGGTCTTGTGGAGGTATTGTTTAAGCTCCTCAATTTGCTTCCCATTGTTTCCTGCAATGACTATGTCGTCCACATAGACTAACAGAGCAGTGTAAGTATCTCCAGAGGTCATGGTAAACAAAGAGTAATCTGCCTTTGATTGTTCAAAACCATAATCTTGCAATGCTTTAGAGAACTTGGAGAACCATTGTCGGGGTGCCTGTTTGAGCCCATACAAGGACTTATGCAGCTTGCAAACGCGTTGATCGCCTGGCAGTAGAAGACCCGAAGGAGGAGTCATGTATATTTCTTCTGTCAGGTCTCCTTGAAGGAAGGCATTTTGAACATCCAGCTGATGTAGCTCCCACTTCTTGATCGCTGCTACTGCTAGCAGGCATCTCACAGTTGTCAATTTTATGACAGGAGCAAAGGTTTCAGAGTAATCTATCTCTTCAACTTGACTATAGCCCTTAGCCACAAGTCTTGCCTTGTATCTTTCTACACTTTCGTCAGATTTGTATTTGATCTTGAACACCCATTTTGAGCCAATGGGTCATTTATTTTGCGGCAGATTCACTAATGTCCAAGTGTGATTTTTCTCCAAGGCACCGACCTCTGCTTGCATTGCATCGACCCACCTAGGATCTTTGCTAGCCTTAACATAATTCTTTGGCTCCTGTCCTTCCAAAACAGCTCCCAAAAATATTTTGTAGCCAGAGTTAAATCGAGCATCCGAAATATAATGTGTAATAGGAAGAGGAGTCGATGAGGTGCCTACTGTCGCAAGATCACAAATGTAATCGCTTAAGTAAGGGGGAGGTCGTCTGGTGCGCTGTGGTTTTGGGGAACTAGGTAATGGGCTTGGCTTGGGTTGTAATTCAGGTTGAGGATCGGAGTCATCGTGCATGGGATCTGATGGTGTTTGCAGCTCGGGTTTGACAGAAGGGATATCGTCAAAGGCAAAGTTTTGTTGGTTTGAAGGTTCTTGTTGGGTTTCGGTGCCTGCACCATTCTTGAAAGGAAAGACATGCTCATAAAATATGACATCTCTAGAAACAAGGACCTGGTGCGACTCAAGATCAAAGACTTTGTATCCCTTTTGTCCATTTGGATAACCAATGAAGATGCATGGTTTAGAACGAGTTTCAAATTTATCTCTCACTCTAGACTTGTTATGCACATAACAAAGACAACCAAATACTCTCAAGTGATCAAGTGATGTCATTTTTGAAAACAAAACTTGATAAGGGCTTTTCTTTGAGAGTTTTGATGAGGGCATGTGGTTGATCAAATAGGTAGCAGTTAAAACACATTCCCCCCAGAATTTAATAGGCAAATGTGCTTGGAAAAGAAGGGCACTCGGCGATCTCATTTTGTTGGGGGGTATCAACACAGGTGGTTTGTAGAAGGATCCCATTCTGTTGATAGAATTCTTGCATGTGACCGGCAATAAGTTCAGGTGCATTATCACTCCTGTGACAGCTCTCCTAGTCAACTAATCAAGTAAGTGTTTATTTACTTTGATTAAGTGTTTATTAAATTAAGTACCTCAAATTAGCGCCTTGTTAAGCAAGTAACATAAGCTTAATTAAGTTAAGTAAGTTCCTAAGTGTGATTTGGCATAGTTAAGTCAAGACCATTAGTTGTTCTAGCTTTTAGAATCATCCTAGTAAGTTTTAACAACTTGTGGCACTAAGTGTTCTTTTGAGCCATTTAGAACTTAAGTGGCTAAAGTGTTCAAGAAAATTAAGTTTGGGAAGCTTTTTAGTACCCTTTAGAACAAAGAAAAGTGGTTTTGAGTGAGGGTTTGGTGAGCTAGTTGAAGCTTTTGAAAGCTAGTGGATTTAGGTGCAAGGAGAAGGAAAAGTTGACTTGTTTACATATATCCAAGTCTTCTTCTTCCTTAGTCATTTGCAACTAACTCCATATTTTCGTGGCTCCACTTCCTCTCCCAAAATCACAGCCCAAGCTTCCATTTTCTTGCAAGATTCCATTGAATTAAGGGTGCCCAAGGTGTTAGAAATGATCACCAACTTTGGTTGAGGTGTTCTTGCTTCATTTGATCTTGGGAGCTTGTTTTGGAATCCAATTTTTGTAGGTAAGCTTCTTGAGATCATTTGGTGTGATTATAGGTTGTTTCTAGAGCTAGAAATGGTCTTGGTTTGATTGGTTTGGGTGCCAAATTGCTTTGGTTTTAGGCTTGGAACTCAAGGAAGCTCAATTGAGCTTAGGAGGCTTTGTTGCATTGCTTGCTTTGTGGCTAAAATTGAGGTAAGGGTTCAAGTAATTAAGCTCAAATAATGCATGGTTTTGTAGTTTTGTGTGTTGGGATGAATTAGAAACAAGACCCATTAAGTTTGGATTAGAAATGAGAGAGTTTGAGTAGCTTGTGTACAAGAACGACGCTGTCGCACAAACCCAGAAAACAGAGTTGGCGACGCGTCGCCAATTTGGCCTCGAATTGGCGCCGCGGCGCCAAGATGCGAAATTGTACACAGAGCGTTTGTTCGGCGGCGCCGCGTCGCCAAAAGCATTTGCTCTTTGGCGCCGCGTCGCCAAATGCCAATTTGGCCTCGATTTCCGGCCATCCTAAGATTAACTTAGACTCTCGGTTTCTATCCCTAGGCTATTCTAAGACGTTCCATAGCCTCGGTTGGGTCTAGAATTCGTTCCTAAGGCGGGAATTGTGCATTATTTGGAAGGTAGTCAAGTTGTGTGGTTAAGTGTAAAAGATTGTGACTTGGTGGCTAAGTAACTCATAGTATTTAAGCTTTTAAATGGATATTAAGGGGATTAAGTGGGTTTTTAGACTCTTTATTGGCCATATAGAGTATCAATTACATATGGTTAATAGAGAGAAAAACCTAAGTCGATCCCAACCAAGCCATTTGGTTTGGTAAGTGAGCCACTAGTAGTAATTGGAGTTAAACCTTGAGGGTTTGACTAGTTAAACCACATAGGAAGACTACCCTGTACAATAAATCAAGGGTAAAGGCGGGTAAGTTTGAGATAGGTGACGACCTACTCTAGAACCCGTAGATGGGACTTAATTGAGGTAAAGTGTCCGGGATACGAGGGCCAGTATCTCAAGTACCTCAGCCGTTTGAGCTCACGGCAAGAATTAAGGCACTTAAGTGCAGAAAGTCCCAAGTGCATGTGTTGTGTGCATTCCATACCATACATCCATACATTGCATTTTTGGCATTTTATTGATTGTTGGTTGATTGAATTGCTTGGTTGCCATATTGCATATTTGTTGCGTATTTCTTTGCAGGTATTTAAGAAGGGAATCCTTACTGAGTACTTTTAAGTACTCATTCCCTTAGTTTTATTGTGCAGGATCTAATCCCGGGCCTAATCACTGAAGTGATAGTTGAGGCCTAAGTTTTCTGTTTTGCAGGTATTTTATTGAGAATCCTAGTGATTCTAGTTTCTTGCAGTATAAGTTATGTGCTAACCAAGTTGCGCCTTTACAGTGTAGAGGCTAAGAGTACACAAGAACAAGGTCTAGTGAAGGGCTACACTTGGAGCTTGGCTTAGCTCAAGGTGGGCTCAAGTAAATGATCTTAGTTAGTAGTAATTTTGTCTCTTGTACATAGTACTTGGTGTACTAAGTAAGTTGCCTCTATTGGGATACATTAGGATGTAAATCCATCTTGTTACTTTTGGGTGCATGCTAGAGTTGTAATGTATGCACAAAACTGTTACTTGTAGTTAAAGCAACTAGTATTTCAATGACTTGGTACGTTTTCAGTATGTTTTAATGAAATGCTCGAGCAATGTTTTAATTCAAGACTTTTAAATTTCGATTGCATTGCCAAGTCAGAAGCATGCATAACTTAATCTGAGTAGGCTAAGTAACTAGTTGCATATAAATTGTTTTAATTTATATTGACGAGTAATAGTTAGCCAATTGTAACTAGTGGGATTCATTATCCCTAAGAGCCTACAAGATTAGGGGCACTGGGGCCCCGTTCCGCCACAACTCCTGACTTGGCGAATGGGTCTGTTGAATTGGGTTTTCACCATGGTGTTAAAGATTGAAAGATATTTGTGAGCTTCTGATTTGTGTTTCAACAAAAAGATCCAAGTGCATCTGCTGTAGTCATCGACAACAGTAAGAAAGTAGTGAGCACTAGTAAGAGAAGGAGTTTTATACGGACCCCAGATATCAATATGAATGAGATCAAAAGGAGCTCTGGCTCTAGTTTGATTTAAAGAAAAAGGAATTCTAGTTTGTTTTGCACGATGACAAGAATCACACAACTTGTTTGTGGCTTTTAAAGACAAACCATCTAAATGCGAATACAAGCCCAATTTCTCATAAGGGACATGTCCAAGTCTTTTGTGCCAAAGGGTTGGTGAGATGTCTATTTTGCTGGTTGCTGCAACTTGATTTGTGATCCTTTTGAAGTAATACAGTCCATCGCGCAGCTCACCCTTGCCAATCAGCATCTTCGAGTCCAGGTCCTGTATCACACAAGTTTTTGGATAAAAAGTCACAGAGCAATTCTGATCATTTGTCAATCTGCTAACAGAAAGTAGATTGCAACTGAAATCAGGAACATGTAACACGTTAAGCAGTTTAATGCTATCCAAAAATTGCGTTCCACCAATTGGATATGCTTTGTGACTTAGTCCATTCGGAAGGCACACCGTGGAGCTATCATTGTTGCTGGTCGAACGATTGGGCACATGCGAAGTCATATGCTCCGAAGCTCCACTATCGATAATCCAGTCGGGGCCAAAGGAGGAATTCTTACCCGTAAAGCTTTTCGCAGTTCCTTGGTTTTGCGTGGCCAGCAAGGAGATTAGCTGGTCATACTGAATTTGTGTGAGTGTCGGGACCTTCACCCCTTCCTCTTTTTCGGCTTTATGGGCTGCAGCAGTAGTGACATTGTTTGCTGTTCCTCTTCCTTGCTTTGGGCGATTCTGATTCTTCGGGTTTGACCCTTTTTGTCCATTCTTTTCCCACCAATCAGGGTAACCTTTAATCTCAAAACATCCATCAATGGTATGTCCTGTTTTACCACAATGATCACACACGAAGTTGTTTCCTTTTTCTTTGTTCTTCCGATTCCGGGAAGCTGCAAAGTGTGGCGGAACAGGGCCCCAGTGCCCTGAATTACTAACACTGGTAGGCTCTAGGGAACTATGATCCCACTTGAGTTACAGTTGGCTAGTTATTACTTGTAAAAATACCTTAAATCAATTCGTGCAACTAGTTTCTTAGCCTACCCTGCATAAAAATATGCATGCGTTGTCCTGGCTATGCAATAATAATTAAATTAAAACTTCATCGAAAACAGTGCCGCGGCAATTAATGAAAACATAAATCAAATAAGCCAAGACATAAATCTTTAGTTGCTTTAACTTCAAGTAACAACTGCGTGCATACATCTTAAACTTATATGCACCCAAAAGTAACTTTAGTGTTATACACACCCATGGTCATTAGTATAGGCAATCTATGTATGAAATTACCATACATATCAAAGAAATATCTTATGACTACTAACTACTAAGATCCGTCCTTAGCTCTTCACCCAAGCAAGAAAGCTTCAAGTGATGAGCCACACTATCCTTGTGCTCACTTAGCCTCTCTGTAAGGCAAACACTTTGGTCAGTACTTACTTATGCTGTAAGTAACTTAGAAAACATGAAGTTTCCTACTTAGAGAATACCTTTGAAACTAAAAGAACTTAGCTTTAACAGTGCCCCTTACCAACTGTTAAGCCCAGACAAAAGTGCTTAAACCTGCACAACACTTAAGGGGTGAGTACTCCGAAGTACTCAGTAAGGGATTAGCACCTGCAGGAAAAACATGATGCAAGCAACCAAGGCACAACAAGCATATAAATAATGCATACAAAACAAATCAACAAACAAGCAAACAACACACAACCAAAGCAAGTAAATAAACAACAATAATGCAAATGATGGGATGGATGGATGGATGAATGAATTATGCACATGCAATGCGCTTAGGACTTCCTTACACCCGTAGGTGTTGGACTTGTCGTGAGCTCTTACGACTGGGGTACTTGGATACTGGCCCTCGTATCCTTGCTAGCACTTAATTAACCCCTTGAAGTCCACTTACGGGCACCTTAGAGTAAGACCTTGCTTACTCAACCTTACCCGCCTTGATGAGCTACTTAGAGTAAGTTTCCACCTACTCACTTCTTACCCGTCTCTTCCCTTAAATTATTGTGCAGGGTAGTTATCCTATGTGGTTAAACTAGTCAAACCCTCAAGGTTTAACTCAAACACTACTAGTGGCTTGCCTACCAAACCAAATGGTTCGGTTGGGATCGACTTAGGATTTTTCTCCCTATTGACCATATGTAAATGATACTCTATACGGCCAATACAGAGTCTAAAAACCCCTCTTAATCCCCTTAGTGCTCATTCAAAGGCTTAAGCACACTTGAATTACTTAGCCACCAAGTCACACACTTTTACTTAACCACACAACTTAACTACCTCCTAAATAATGCAAAATTCCCGCTTTAGGAATGAATTCTAGACCCAACCGAGGCTATGGAACCTCTTAGGATAACCTAGGAATAGAAACCGAGAGCCTAAGTTAACCTTAGGATGGCCGGAAAATGAGGCCAAATCCCACTTGGCGACGCGGCGCCAAGGAGCAATTGCTTCTGGCGACGCGGCGCCACAGTATATCACGCTCTGTGACATTTTCGCCTCCTGGCGCCGCGGCGCCAATTCACGGACGAATTGGCGACGCGTCGCCAACTTGATTTTTCTGGGTTTGTGCGTCCGTGTCGCTCTTGCACATAAACTACTCAAACTCTCTCGTTTCTAATCCAAACTTAATGGGTCTTGTTCCTAATTCATCCCCACACACAAGACTACAAAACCATGCATTATTTGAGCTTGATTACTTAAACCCTTACCTCAATTTAGCCACACAAGCAAGCAATGCAACATAAGCTTTCCTAGCTCCACAAGCTTCATTGAGTTCCAAGTCTAAAACCAAAGCAATTTGGCACCCAAACCAATCAAACCAAGACCATTTCTAGCTCTTAAAACAACCTAGAACCAATCCAATTAAACTCAAGAAGCTTACCCACGAAAATTGGATCCAAAACAAGCTTCCAAAGAGCAAACTTGAGCTAGAACACCACAAACAAGCTTGGTGATCCTTCTAACACCTTGGGCACCCTTTAATTTGATGAAATCTTGCAAGAAAATGGAAGCTTGGGCTGTGATTTTGGGAGAGGAAGTGAAGCCACGAAAATTTGGAGTTAGTTGCAAATGACTAAGGAAGAAGAAGACTTGCATATATGTAAACAAGTCAACTTTTCCTTCTCCTTGCACCTAAGTCCACTAGCTTTCAAAAGCTTCAAATAGCTCACCAAACCCTCACTCAAAACCACTTTTATTTGTTCTAAAGGATACTAAAAGCTTCCCAAACTTAATTTTCTTGAACACTTTAGCCACTTAAGATTCAAATGGCCCAAAAACACACTTAGTGCCACAAGTTGTCAAAGCTTACTAGGATGATTCTAAAAGCTAGAATAACTAATGGTCTTGACTTAACTATGCCAAATCACACTTAGGAACTCACTTAACTTAATTAAGCTTATCTTACTTGCTTAACAAGGCGCTAACTTGAGGTACTTAAATTTAACAAACACTCACTTGATTAATCGACTAGGAGAGCCGTTACACTTGGGAAACACTTACCTCAACATTTTATGTAGAGGAAATACTAGGAGAGCCTTTACATTCTCCCCACCTTAAGAAATTTGGTCCTCCAAATTTTTATTCTTAACCGAGCACAATACTTAAATGTTAATCCTCCTACAAAGCGCTCAGTTCTCTTACTCATGGTCCTTTCCTTACTATGGTTATCCATAGCTCCCTAACCACGAGCACTGTTCAACCAAACCCGTGAGGGCCTGACTGGATTTTTACAACCTGGCTGTTGGGTCTAGCCCACCACCAGCGCTGCATTATCCACTATCCAACCTGGCTGCTGGGACCTAACCCACCACCAGCGTTGGTCGCCCGTTTCGGGAACCTGGGAGTCGAACTCCCACCCTCACGGACTTACTCTTGCCGAGGGAAGACACGTCTAACCAACAGACCTTATCTTGATGGTTAAGAACTTCTTAAGATACTACTTAAGAAATGGACACCTTACCTTGATTCACAAGGCAAAACCCTGTACTCCCAAATTTCACTTAAGCCTCTGAAACTTAGAGCTAACTTGCTCCCCTTTAGGCCTTCCTTCCTAATGATTTTCTTCTGGGAGTACTAAGTCTCCTACTTGAATCAATACCCTTGGTGGAACTTTCTAAAAGTCTACACCTCACTTAGGCTTTCTAGCCCTACATAGGTGTTTCTTAGTTGCCACCACTTAGCACTTCTGCACCACTTAACTTGGCAGTACCTACACCCAACTTAGGCACTCTAGCTCACAAAACTTTACATTCTTTGGGTGTCCTTGGGTGTTTTACAAACTACCCTACTCTTCTACACTTGACTCCTCTAGGTAATCACTAACATGCTGTGTCCTTGACTACTCTTAGTCACTTAGCCAATCTTGGCCCTTAATTTTTAAGACACCGCTAGCATGTTCTTCACTCTTTGATACCTAGGAGTCAATCTTTAATTAACTTGGCCTTCTTTGACGATGGGGTGATCTAGGGCATTACAGCTTTTTCTTAGGTCTCCTCAAATTACTAGAGACCAACTCTTAGCACCACTAATTAACTTACTTAGGTGCCTGAAATACCCCCAAAGTATTACTACTGTAACCCTTAGGCCTTAGCTTAATTACTTCACCACTTTAGGTGTACACTTGGCATTACATTCTCTTAGGCTCCATGGTACTTCTCAACTTTCTTAGGAAGCCTTTTGGGACCCTTGAAACTCAACCTTTCCTGGTCCTCTCTTAGTCCCTACTCTTGGGTACACATTGTGTCCCACATCTTAAGCCACACCCTTGGCCTTCTTAGGAAACTTAATCTGCTTGATTCCAACTTAGCATTTGGCACTTGCCTTCATGCTTACCTTGGTTTCTTATGGAATCAAAAGGTCTTTATTAACACCCTAAACCCAATGGGTTTACACAACTCAATTGCTAACCATGAGTGCTCCCTACACATAATTGTGTTTGAAAGAGATTTATAACTCTTACACCTTACTTAGGCCACTTTGGTACCCAAACTTTTCTTCCTTATACACACACATTCTTAGGTCGATACCTCACTAGCCCATTCTTATGCACTAACCACCATGACTACTTAGTGTGACATACACACCCATAGCCCACAGTGTGTGCACCCTTAGGCTTAACTGAGGCCCACAACCTCCTTACGCCTGAGGAAGTCTTACTTGGCACCCTTAAAGCCCATAAATCACTTAAGCACTCAAAGTCTCTTTGGACTCTAAAATTTAATAGAGCTTTCAGTATAACTCAACCTCATGGGTTCTTGGTAATTCAAGGTTACTATTTAGCAACTCAACTTTGGGACTCGATAAGTAGTTCCAACTACCTTAGCCTCAAAAACATTACCTTGGGGTTTTTGGTTGTTTTCTTAGCTACCTACTATTCAAGAGTCTCTCTTGGTCATTAGCTAACCACACCTAGACTCTTAAACTACTTAGGTAACTTCTTACCCCTTAAGGAAATAAAGAATCCCATAAATTCTCAGACTTGGTGAGTTAACTAAATTTTTTTTTTCCAACAACCTTAACTACACCAATGCCAAAAACTTCTTGAATTACTCAAGACCCTTCACTAGCAGGGTACACTCCGGACCTTAGGGTCCTTTCTCTCACGAACCCTCAGATTAACTTAGGTCCGCACCCTTGCCCTTTAGCTTCAAGTTTCCTTAATTTCCTTAACTTCACGAACAATGTCCACTATCTAGGATAAATAAACTCCTAGACACTCAAGAACACTGTTCAATTCACCTTTTTCACTTTTTTGAGCGGCTCTTAGGTCAACGAAGACCACAACAAAGTGCTACACACAAGTCTACTTCCTGGAGTTCATCTTGTCTCCCTGGTGTTCTTATCAGTTATAGGTTCGGGTTCCAAAGCCCCTTAGGACAACTTCTTTTTTTTTTTTTTTTTTTTACTTACTTAAGTTGTCCTTAAAGTCACTTGGCTAATGGTGCTTTCATGGTTCCGTCTTACACTCCCATTTCTGGGTTGTACCTTCTCAGGGATCCAAATGTTACTCCTTCGGTCTTTAAGGCTCAGATTACCTCTTGGACCTCTACCAACTTACCACAAAACAATGGACTCCCTTTTAAAGGAACCGCACCCTTAAAGACAACTTCTCATAAAAACTGTGAGTTCTTAGGGCACCACTTACTCTTCTTCACTCGCAACTTCAGGTTCTTAAAAAAAAATAACGCTTGGCTTTAAAAGCCCTTCTTACCTTAGTTGCGGGTGCTTGGAGAATCCAATCTCTCTTTACTTGGTAACCCTTTGTAACTAGTGCACGACACCTCTCAGAAATGGGACCAGTCATAACCGTCCTAGAGTTGTCCTTCCTTAAACTGTCCCTATAGTGCACAAAACACTCCTTACACCATAGGTACAAATTTGATCAACTTAAGGCTCAACTCATAGCACTACTTACTGACTCTTCTATGCAAGCCACCCTTGCCCCTAGAACACCTCTAAGGGTCACTTATGACTGGCACAGTTAAATCAGTCCCTATGCCCTTTGACCGATCCTATTCCTAAGCAATGCACACTAAAAACAAACCACAAACACAACTCACTGCATAAATGCTACCCTTAAGCTTCTAGGTAAAACCTCAACTACTTTAAGGGTCAAAACAAAACTGGTCCTTCACAGGCCCTTATGGGTTCAAATACCCACACTTCACCACAATCTTAATTTTCTAGGCAGGCTAGTCACAACCACAGACATAGCAGTTTAAACAAGAAAAATTACTTACTACTATGCTGTAATCTTAAAGGTACCTCTTTCTTTGTTGTCAGCTCCTTGACCAATCAATTGGTCCAAACAAAACTGCTTGATTGCTTACAAGTACTGGCGATGCTTCCCCGGTGATTAAGGCATTCTTTACTGTAGCCTTGCTCAGGCTCCGGCCTTGAGAATATTCAGACCTTCGTGCTTTGTCTCCCTTAATTCCATGCACTTTACTCATAGCCCCCACTTCTAACTTATGTTGTTCTTTCTTGAGTTCCATGGACTCCACATGAACTAACTCTTTCATGAACTTAACTTCGACCTCAACTTACCTCGGGGTGGAGATGTTACTCTCTTGGCCCGGGTGCACACGTGATTCTAGTACACCGTAGCCCTTACCCCATGGTCTATTACTCTTTTGGTATCCATGTCACCCTTAGGTAATGATGACTCACTTGGCCTCAGTGCACCTTTAATAACTTAGTGCTCCTAGGCCCTTGCCCTTGGGCTTTTCAATAACTCGTTGAACTTTGCTATTGTCCACATAGCTGTACATATCTCCTTGACCTTGGTCCTGCCCTTAGGGTAGGGATTTCTCCCTTGGTCTCAGTGTACTGGTAGGCCTTAGCACACTTCAACCCTTACCCCTTAGACATGACCCATGACCTCCGTTCCTTAGAGATTCAGAAACGCTCCTTGGGCTACTTACGCTAAAGTGCAACTGGGACTGTACCGCCAAATCAGCACTTTCCTATGGCTAATTCCATAAAGCCACTTAGACCTTTGTTCGGTCCCTTGCCTCAATTTCCAGAACCTTACCGGGTATTCGCCCATATACCTGCAACCAAAGCCAGACAACAACTCCAAGAATACTTATAAGCAGTACTAACCATACTTAGCACAAGGACACACTTGGATCTTAGTGACTTATTGCCTCTACTAAGACCATTGGCCTGCTCTGATACCAAACTGTGGCGGAACAGGGCCCCAGTGCCCTGAATTACTAACACTGGTAGGCTCTAGGGAACTATGATCCCACTTGAGTTACAGTTGGCTAGTTATTACTTGTAAAAATACCTTAAATCAATTCGTGCAACTAGTTTCTTAGCCTACCCTGCATAAAAATATGCATGCGTTGTCCTGGCTATGCAATAATAATTAAATTAAAACTTCATCGAAAACAGTGCCGCGGCAATTAATGAAAACATAAATCAAATAAGCCAAGACATAAATCTTTAGTTGCTTTAACTTCAAGTAACAACTGCGTGCATACATCTTAAACTTATATGCACCCAAAAGTAACTTTAGTGTTATACACACCCATGGTCATTAGTATAGGCAATCTATGTATGAAATTACCATACATATCAAAGAAATATCTTATGACTACTAACTACTAAGATCCGTCCTTAGCTCTTCACCCAAGCAAGAAAGCTTCAAGTGATGAGCCACACTATCCTTGTGCTCACTTAGCCTCTCTGTAAGGCAAACACTTTGGTCAGTACTTACTTATGCTGTAAGTAACTTAGAAAACATGAAGTTTCCTACTTAGAGAATACCTTTGAAACTAAAAGAACTTAGCTTTAACAGTGCCCCTTACCAACTGTTAAGCCCAGACAAAAGTGCTTAAACCTGCACAACACTTAAGGGGTGAGTACTCCGAAGTACTCAGTAAGGGATTAGCACCTGCAGGAAAAACATGATGCAAGCAACCAAGGCACAACAAGCATATAAATAATGCATACAAAACAAATCAACAAACAAGCAAACAACACACAACCAAAGCAAGTAAATAAACAACAATAATGCAAATGATGGGATGGATGGATGGATGAATGAATTATGCACATGCAATGCGCTTAGGACTTCCTTACACCCGTAGGTGTTGGACTTGTCGTGAGCTCTTACGACTGGGGTACTTGGATACTGGCCCTCGTATCCTTGCTAGCACTTAATTAACCCCTTGAAGTCCACTTACGGGCACCTTAGAGTAAGACCTTGCTTACTCAACCTTACCCGCCTTGATGAGCTACTTAGAGTAAGTTTCCACCTACTCACTTCTTACCCGTCTCTTCCCTTAAATTATTGTGCAGGGTAGTTATCCTATGTGGTTAAACTAGTCAAACCCTCAAGGTTTAACTCAAACACTACTAGTGGCTTGCCTACCAAACCAAATGGTTCGGTTGGGATCGACTTAGGATTTTTCTCCCTATTGACCATATGTAAATGATACTCTATACGGCCAATACAGAGTCTAAAAACCCCTCTTAATCCCCTTAGTGCTCATTCAAAGGCTTAAGCACACTTGAATTACTTAGCCACCAAGTCACACACTTTTACTTAACCACACAACTTAACTACCTCCTAAATAATGCAAAATTCCCGCTTTAGGAATGAATTCTAGACCCAACCGAGGCTATGGAACCTCTTAGGATAACCTAGGAATAGAAACCGAGAGCCTAAGTTAACCTTAGGATGGCCGGAAAATGAGGCCAAATCCCACTTGGCGACGCGGCGCCAAGGAGCAATTGCTTCTGGCGACGCGGCGCCACAGTATATCACGCTCTGTGACATTTTCGCCTCCTGGCGCCGCGGCGCCAATTCACGGACGAATTGGCGACGCGTCGCCAACTTGATTTTTCTGGGTTTGTGCGTCCGTGTCGCTCTTGCACATAAACTACTCAAACTCTCTCGTTTCTAATCCAAACTTAATGGGTCTTGTTCCTAATTCATCCCCACACACAAGACTACAAAACCATGCATTATTTGAGCTTGATTACTTAAACCCTTACCTCAATTTAGCCACACAAGCAAGCAATGCAACATAAGCTTTCCTAGCTCCACAAGCTTCATTGAGTTCCAAGTCTAAAACCAAAGCAATTTGGCACCCAAACCAATCAAACCAAGACCATTTCTAGCTCTTAAAACAACCTAGAACCAATCCAATTAAACTCAAGAAGCTTACCCACGAAAATTGGATCCAAAACAAGCTTCCAAAGAGCAAACTTGAGCTAGAACACCACAAACAAGCTTGGTGATCCTTCTAACACCTTGGGCACCCTTTAATTTGATGAAATCTTGCAAGAAAATGGAAGCTTGGGCTGTGATTTTGGGAGAGGAAGTGAAGCCACGAAAATTTGGAGTTAGTTGCAAATGACTAAGGAAGAAGAAGACTTGCATATATGTAAACAAGTCAACTTTTCCTTCTCCTTGCACCTAAGTCCACTAGCTTTCAAAAGCTTCAAATAGCTCACCAAACCCTCACTCAAAACCACTTTTATTTGTTCTAAAGGATACTAAAAGCTTCCCAAACTTAATTTTCTTGAACACTTTAGCCACTTAAGATTCAAATGGCCCAAAAACACACTTAGTGCCACAAGTTGTCAAAGCTTACTAGGATGATTCTAAAAGCTAGAATAACTAATGGTCTTGACTTAACTATGCCAAATCACACTTAGGAACTCACTTAACTTAATTAAGCTTATCTTACTTGCTTAACAAGGCGCTAACTTGAGGTACTTAAATTTAACAAACACTCACTTGATTAATCGACTAGGAGAGCCGTTACACTTGGGAAACACTTACCTCAACATTTTATGTAGAGGAAATACTAGGAGAGCCTTTACATTCTCCCCACCTTAAGAAATTTGGTCCTCCAAATTTTTATTCTTAACCGAGCACAATACTTAAATGTTAATCCTCCTACAAAGCGCTCAGTTCTCTTACTCATGGTCCTTTCCTTACTATGGTTATCCATAGCTCCCTAACCACGAGCACTGTTCAACCAAACCCGTGAGGGCCTGACTGGATTTTTACAACCTGGCTGTTGGGTCTAGCCCACCACCAGCGCTGCATTATCCACTATCCAACCTGGCTGCTGGGACCTAACCCACCACCAGCGTTGGTCGCCCGTTTCGGGAACCTGGGAGTCGAACTCCCACCCTCACGGACTTACTCTTGCCGAGGGAAGACACGTCTAACCAACAGACCTTATCTTGATGGTTAAGAACTTCTTAAGATACTACTTAAGAAATGGACACCTTACCTTGATTCACAAGGCAAAACCCTGTACTCCCAAATTTCACTTAAGCCTCTGAAACTTAGAGCTAACTTGCTCCCCTTTAGGCCTTCCTTCCTAATGATTTTCTTCTGGGAGTACTAAGTCTCCTACTTGAATCAATACCCTTGGTGGAACTTTCTAAAAGTCTACACCTCACTTAGGCTTTCTAGCCCTACATAGGTGTTTCTTAGTTGCCACCACTTAGCACTTCTGCACCACTTAACTTGGCAGTACCTACACCCAACTTAGGCACTCTAGCTCACAAAACTTTACATTCTTTGGGTGTCCTTGGGTGTTTTACAAACTACCCTACTCTTCTACACTTGACTCCTCTAGGTAATCACTAACATGCTGTGTCCTTGACTACTCTTAGTCACTTAGCCAATCTTGGCCCTTAATTTTTAAGACACCGCTAGCATGTTCTTCACTCTTTGATACCTAGGAGTCAATCTTTAATTAACTTGGCCTTCTTTGACGATGGGGTGATCTAGGGCATTACAGCTTTTTCTTAGGTCTCCTCAAATTACTAGAGACCAACTCTTAGCACCACTAATTAACTTACTTAGGTGCCTGAAATACCCCCAAAGTATTACTACTGTAACCCTTAGGCCTTAGCTTAATTACTTCACCACTTTAGGTGTACACTTGGCATTACATTCTCTTAGGCTCCATGGTACTTCTCAACTTTCTTAGGAAGCCTTTTGGGACCCTTGAAACTCAACCTTTCCTGGTCCTCTCTTAGTCCCTACTCTTGGGTACACATTGTGTCCCACATCTTAAGCCACACCCTTGGCCTTCTTAGGAAACTTAATCTGCTTGATTCCAACTTAGCATTTGGCACTTGCCTTCATGCTTACCTTGGTTTCTTATGGAATCAAAAGGTCTTTATTAACACCCTAAACCCAATGGGTTTACACAACTCAATTGCTAACCATGAGTGCTCCCTACACATAATTGTGTTTGAAAGAGATTTATAACTCTTACACCTTACTTAGGCCACTTTGGTACCCAAACTTTTCTTCCTTATACACACACATTCTTAGGTCGATACCTCACTAGCCCATTCTTATGCACTAACCACCATGACTACTTAGTGTGACATACACACCCATAGCCCACAGTGTGTGCACCCTTAGGCTTAACTGAGGCCCACAACCTCCTTACGCCTGAGGAAGTCTTACTTGGCACCCTTAAAGCCCATAAATCACTTAAGCACTCAAAGTCTCTTTGGACTCTAAAATTTAATAGAGCTTTCAGTATAACTCAACCTCATGGGTTCTTGGTAATTCAAGGTTACTATTTAGCAACTCAACTTTGGGACTCGATAAGTAGTTCCAACTACCTTAGCCTCAAAAACATTACCTTGGGGTTTTTGGTTGTTTTCTTAGCTACCTACTATTCAAGAGTCTCTCTTGGTCATTAGCTAACCACACCTAGACTCTTAAACTACTTAGGTAACTTCTTACCCCTTAAGGAAATAAAGAATCCCATAAATTCTCAGACTTGGTGAGTTAACTAAATTTTTTTTTTCCAACAACCTTAACTACACCAATGCCAAAAACTTCTTGAATTACTCAAGACCCTTCACTAGCAGGGTACACTCCGGACCTTAGGGTCCTTTCTCTCACGAACCCTCAGATTAACTTAGGTCCGCACCCTTGCCCTTTAGCTTCAAGTTTCCTTAATTTCCTTAACTTCACGAACAATGTCCACTATCTAGGATAAATAAACTCCTAGACACTCAAGAACACTGTTCAATTCACCTTTTTCACTTTTTTGAGCGGCTCTTAGGTCAACGAAGACCACAACAAAGTGCTACACACAAGTCTACTTCCTGGAGTTCATCTTGTCTCCCTGGTGTTCTTATCAGTTATAGGTTCGGGTTCCAAAGCCCCTTAGGACAACTTCTTTTTTTTTTTTTTTTTTTTACTTACTTAAGTTGTCCTTAAAGTCACTTGGCTAATGGTGCTTTCATGGTTCCGTCTTACACTCCCATTTCTGGGTTGTACCTTCTCAGGGATCCAAATGTTACTCCTTCGGTCTTTAAGGCTCAGATTACCTCTTGGACCTCTACCAACTTACCACAAAACAATGGACTCCCTTTTAAAGGAACCGCACCCTTAAAGACAACTTCTCATAAAAACTGTGAGTTCTTAGGGCACCACTTACTCTTCTTCACTCGCAACTTCAGGTTCTTAAAAAAAAATAACGCTTGGCTTTAAAAGCCCTTCTTACCTTAGTTGCGGGTGCTTGGAGAATCCAATCTCTCTTTACTTGGTAACCCTTTGTAACTAGTGCACGACACCTCTCAGAAATGGGACCAGTCATAACCGTCCTAGAGTTGTCCTTCCTTAAACTGTCCCTATAGTGCACAAAACACTCCTTACACCATAGGTACAAATTTGATCAACTTAAGGCTCAACTCATAGCACTACTTACTGACTCTTCTATGCAAGCCACCCTTGCCCCTAGAACACCTCTAAGGGTCACTTATGACTGGCACAGTTAAATCAGTCCCTATGCCCTTTGACCGATCCTATTCCTAAGCAATGCACACTAAAAACAAACCACAAACACAACTCACTGCATAAATGCTACCCTTAAGCTTCTAGGTAAAACCTCAACTACTTTAAGGGTCAAAACAAAACTGGTCCTTCACAGGCCCTTATGGGTTCAAATACCCACACTTCACCACAATCTTAATTTTCTAGGCAGGCTAGTCACAACCACAGACATAGCAGTTTAAACAAGAAAAATTACTTACTACTATGCTGTAATCTTAAAGGTACCTCTTTCTTTGTTGTCAGCTCCTTGACCAATCAATTGGTCCAAACAAAACTGCTTGATTGCTTACAAGTACTGGCGATGCTTCCCCGGTGATTAAGGCATTCTTTACTGTAGCCTTGCTCAGGCTCCGGCCTTGAGAATATTCAGACCTTCGTGCTTTGTCTCCCTTAATTCCATGCACTTTACTCATAGCCCCCACTTCTAACTTATGTTGTTCTTTCTTGAGTTCCATGGACTCCACATGAACTAACTCTTTCATGAACTTAACTTCGACCTCAACTTACCTCGGGGTGGAGATGTTACTCTCTTGGCCCGGGTGCACACGTGATTCTAGTACACCGTAGCCCTTACCCCATGGTCTATTACTCTTTTGGTATCCATGTCACCCTTAGGTAATGATGACTCACTTGGCCTCAGTGCACCTTTAATAACTTAGTGCTCCTAGGCCCTTGCCCTTGGGCTTTTCAATAACTCGTTGAACTTTGCTATTGTCCACATAGCTGTACATATCTCCTTGACCTTGGTCCTGCCCTTAGGGTAGGGATTTCTCCCTTGGTCTCAGTGTACTGGTAGGCCTTAGCACACTTCAACCCTTACCCCTTAGACATGACCCATGACCTCCGTTCCTTAGAGATTCAGAAACGCTCCTTGGGCTACTTACGCTAAAGTGCAACTGGGACTGTACCGCCAAATCAGCACTTTCCTATGGCTAATTCCATAAAGCCACTTAGACCTTTGTTCGGTCCCTTGCCTCAATTTCCAGAACCTTACCGGGTATTCGCCCATATACCTGCAACCAAAGCCAGACAACAACTCCAAGAATACTTATAAGCAGTACTAACCATACTTAGCACAAGGACACACTTGGATCTTAGTGACTTATTGCCTCTACTAAGACCATTGGCCTGCTCTGATACCAAACTGTGGCGGAACAGGGCCCCAGTGCCCTGAATTACTAACACTGGTAGGCTCTAGGGAACTATGATCCCACTTGAGTTACAGTTGGCTAGTTATTACTTGTAAAAATACCTTAAATCAATTCGTGCAACTAGTTTCTTAGCCTACCCTGCATAAAAATATGCATGCGTTGTCCTGGCTATGCAATAATAATTAAATTAAAACTTCATCGAAAACAGTGCCGCGGCAATTAATGAAAACATAAATCAAATAAGCCAAGACATAAATCTTTAGTTGCTTTAACTTCAAGTAACAACTGCGTGCATACATCTTAAACTTATATGCACCCAAAAGTAACTTTAGTGTTATACACACCCATGGTCATTAGTATAGGCAATCTATGTATGAAATTACCATACATATCAAAGAAATATCTTATGACTACTAACTACTAAGATCCGTCCTTAGCTCTTCACCCAAGCAAGAAAGCTTCAAGTGATGAGCCACACTATCCTTGTGCTCACTTAGCCTCTCTGTAAGGCAAACACTTTGGTCAGTACTTACTTATGCTGTAAGTAACTTAGAAAACATGAAGTTTCCTACTTAGAGAATACCTTTGAAACTAAAAGAACTTAGCTTTAACAGTGCCCCTTACCAACTGTTAAGCCCAGACAAAAGTGCTTAAACCTGCACAACACTTAAGGGGTGAGTACTCCGAAGTACTCAGTAAGGGATTAGCACCTGCAGGAAAAACATGATGCAAGCAACCAAGGCACAACAAGCATATAAATAATGCATACAAAACAAATCAACAAACAAGCAAACAACACACAACCAAAGCAAGTAAATAAACAACAATAATGCAAATGATGGGATGGATGGATGGATGAATGAATTATGCACATGCAATGCGCTTAGGACTTCCTTACACCCGTAGGTGTTGGACTTGTCGTGAGCTCTTACGACTGGGGTACTTGGATACTGGCCCTCGTATCCTTGCTAGCACTTAATTAACCCCTTGAAGTCCACTTACGGGCACCTTAGAGTAAGACCTTGCTTACTCAACCTTACCCGCCTTGATGAGCTACTTAGAGTAAGTTTCCACCTACTCACTTCTTACCCGTCTCTTCCCTTAAATTATTGTGCAGGGTAGTTATCCTATGTGGTTAAACTAGTCAAACCCTCAAGGTTTAACTCAAACACTACTAGTGGCTTGCCTACCAAACCAAATGGTTCGGTTGGGATCGACTTAGGATTTTTCTCCCTATTGACCATATGTAAATGATACTCTATACGGCCAATACAGAGTCTAAAAACCCCTCTTAATCCCCTTAGTGCTCATTCAAAGGCTTAAGCACACTTGAATTACTTAGCCACCAAGTCACACACTTTTACTTAACCACACAACTTAACTACCTCCTAAATAATGCAAAATTCCCGCTTTAGGAATGAATTCTAGACCCAACCGAGGCTATGGAACCTCTTAGGATAACCTAGGAATAGAAACCGAGAGCCTAAGTTAACCTTAGGATGGCCGGAAAATGAGGCCAAATCCCACTTGGCGACGCGGCGCCAAGGAGCAATTGCTTCTGGCGACGCGGCGCCACAGTATATCACGCTCTGTGACATTTTCGCCTCCTGGCGCCGCGGCGCCAATTCACGGACGAATTGGCGACGCGTCGCCAACTTGATTTTTCTGGGTTTGTGCGTCCGTGTCGCTCTTGCACATAAACTACTCAAACTCTCTCGTTTCTAATCCAAACTTAATGGGTCTTGTTCCTAATTCATCCCCACACACAAGACTACAAAACCATGCATTATTTGAGCTTGATTACTTAAACCCTTACCTCAATTTAGCCACACAAGCAAGCAATGCAACATAAGCTTTCCTAGCTCCACAAGCTTCATTGAGTTCCAAGTCTAAAACCAAAGCAATTTGGCACCCAAACCAATCAAACCAAGACCATTTCTAGCTCTTAAAACAACCTAGAACCAATCCAATTAAACTCAAGAAGCTTACCCACGAAAATTGGATCCAAAACAAGCTTCCAAAGAGCAAACTTGAGCTAGAACACCACAAACAAGCTTGGTGATCCTTCTAACACCTTGGGCACCCTTTAATTTGATGAAATCTTGCAAGAAAATGGAAGCTTGGGCTGTGATTTTGGGAGAGGAAGTGAAGCCACGAAAATTTGGAGTTAGTTGCAAATGACTAAGGAAGAAGAAGACTTGCATATATGTAAACAAGTCAACTTTTCCTTCTCCTTGCACCTAAGTCCACTAGCTTTCAAAAGCTTCAAATAGCTCACCAAACCCTCACTCAAAACCACTTTTATTTGTTCTAAAGGATACTAAAAGCTTCCCAAACTTAATTTTCTTGAACACTTTAGCCACTTAAGATTCAAATGGCCCAAAAACACACTTAGTGCCACAAGTTGTCAAAGCTTACTAGGATGATTCTAAAAGCTAGAATAACTAATGGTCTTGACTTAACTATGCCAAATCACACTTAGGAACTCACTTAACTTAATTAAGCTTATCTTACTTGCTTAACAAGGCGCTAACTTGAGGTACTTAAATTTAACAAACACTCACTTGATTAATCGACTAGGAGAGCCGTTACACTTGGGAAACACTTACCTCAACATTTTATGTAGAGGAAATACTAGGAGAGCCTTTACATTCTCCCCACCTTAAGAAATTTGGTCCTCCAAATTTTTATTCTTAACCGAGCACAATACTTAAATGTTAATCCTCCTACAAAGCGCTCAGTTCTCTTACTCATGGTCCTTTCCTTACTATGGTTATCCATAGCTCCCTAACCACGAGCACTGTTCAACCAAACCCGTGAGGGCCTGACTGGATTTTTACAACCTGGCTGTTGGGTCTAGCCCACCACCAGCGCTGCATTATCCACTATCCAACCTGGCTGCTGGGACCTAACCCACCACCAGCGTTGGTCGCCCGTTTCGGGAACCTGGGAGTCGAACTCCCACCCTCACGGACTTACTCTTGCCGAGGGAAGACACGTCTAACCAACAGACCTTATCTTGATGGTTAAGAACTTCTTAAGATACTACTTAAGAAATGGACACCTTACCTTGATTCACAAGGCAAAACCCTGTACTCCCAAATTTCACTTAAGCCTCTGAAACTTAGAGCTAACTTGCTCCCCTTTAGGCCTTCCTTCCTAATGATTTTCTTCTGGGAGTACTAAGTCTCCTACTTGAATCAATACCCTTGGTGGAACTTTCTAAAAGTCTACACCTCACTTAGGCTTTCTAGCCCTACATAGGTGTTTCTTAGTTGCCACCACTTAGCACTTCTGCACCACTTAACTTGGCAGTACCTACACCCAACTTAGGCACTCTAGCTCACAAAACTTTACATTCTTTGGGTGTCCTTGGGTGTTTTACAAACTACCCTACTCTTCTACACTTGACTCCTCTAGGTAATCACTAACATGCTGTGTCCTTGACTACTCTTAGTCACTTAGCCAATCTTGGCCCTTAATTTTTAAGACACCGCTAGCATGTTCTTCACTCTTTGATACCTAGGAGTCAATCTTTAATTAACTTGGCCTTCTTTGACGATGGGGTGATCTAGGGCATTACAGCTTTTTCTTAGGTCTCCTCAAATTACTAGAGACCAACTCTTAGCACCACTAATTAACTTACTTAGGTGCCTGAAATACCCCCAAAGTATTACTACTGTAACCCTTAGGCCTTAGCTTAATTACTTCACCACTTTAGGTGTACACTTGGCATTACATTCTCTTAGGCTCCATGGTACTTCTCAACTTTCTTAGGAAGCCTTTTGGGACCCTTGAAACTCAACCTTTCCTGGTCCTCTCTTAGTCCCTACTCTTGGGTACACATTGTGTCCCACATCTTAAGCCACACCCTTGGCCTTCTTAGGAAACTTAATCTGCTTGATTCCAACTTAGCATTTGGCACTTGCCTTCATGCTTACCTTGGTTTCTTATGGAATCAAAAGGTCTTTATTAACACCCTAAACCCAATGGGTTTACACAACTCAATTGCTAACCATGAGTGCTCCCTACACATAATTGTGTTTGAAAGAGATTTATAACTCTTACACCTTACTTAGGCCACTTTGGTACCCAAACTTTTCTTCCTTATACACACACATTCTTAGGTCGATACCTCACTAGCCCATTCTTATGCACTAACCACCATGACTACTTAGTGTGACATACACACCCATAGCCCACAGTGTGTGCACCCTTAGGCTTAACTGAGGCCCACAACCTCCTTACGCCTGAGGAAGTCTTACTTGGCACCCTTAAAGCCCATAAATCACTTAAGCACTCAAAGTCTCTTTGGACTCTAAAATTTAATAGAGCTTTCAGTATAACTCAACCTCATGGGTTCTTGGTAATTCAAGGTTACTATTTAGCAACTCAACTTTGGGACTCGATAAGTAGTTCCAACTACCTTAGCCTCAAAAACATTACCTTGGGGTTTTTGGTTGTTTTCTTAGCTACCTACTATTCAAGAGTCTCTCTTGGTCATTAGCTAACCACACCTAGACTCTTAAACTACTTAGGTAACTTCTTACCCCTTAAGGAAATAAAGAATCCCATAAATTCTCAGACTTGGTGAGTTAACTAAATTTTTTTTTTCCAACAACCTTAACTACACCAATGCCAAAAACTTCTTGAATTACTCAAGACCCTTCACTAGCAGGGTACACTCCGGACCTTAGGGTCCTTTCTCTCACGAACCCTCAGATTAACTTAGGTCCGCACCCTTGCCCTTTAGCTTCAAGTTTCCTTAATTTCCTTAACTTCACGAACAATGTCCACTATCTAGGATAAATAAACTCCTAGACACTCAAGAACACTGTTCAATTCACCTTTTTCACTTTTTTGAGCGGCTCTTAGGTCAACGAAGACCACAACAAAGTGCTACACACAAGTCTACTTCCTGGAGTTCATCTTGTCTCCCTGGTGTTCTTATCAGTTATAGGTTCGGGTTCCAAAGCCCCTTAGGACAACTTCTTTTTTTTTTTTTTTTTTTTACTTACTTAAGTTGTCCTTAAAGTCACTTGGCTAATGGTGCTTTCATGGTTCCGTCTTACACTCCCATTTCTGGGTTGTACCTTCTCAGGGATCCAAATGTTACTCCTTCGGTCTTTAAGGCTCAGATTACCTCTTGGACCTTTACCAACTTACCACAAAACAATGGACTCCCTTTTAAAGGAACCGCACCCTTAAAGACAACTTCTCATAAAAACTGTGAGTTCTTAGGGCACCACTTACTCTTCTTCACTCGCAACTTCAGGTTCTTAAAAAAAAATAACGCTTGGCTTTAAAAGCCCTTCTTACCTTAGTTGCGGGTGCTTGGAGAATCCAATCTCTCTTTACTTGGTAACCCTTTGTAACTAGTGCACGACACCTCTCAGAAATGGGACCAGTCATAACCGTCCTAGAGTTGTCCTTCCTTAAACTGTCCCTATAGTGCACAAAACACTCCTTACACCATAGGTACAAATTTGATCAACTTAAGGCTCAACTCATAGCACTACTTACTGACTCTTCTATGCAAGCCACCCTTGCCCCTAGAACACCTCTAAGGGTCACTTATGACTGGCACAGTTAAATCAGTCCCTATGCCCTTTGACCGATCCTATTCCTAAGCAATGCACACTAAAAACAAACCACAAACACAACTCACTGCATAAATGCTACCCTTAAGCTTCTAGGTAAAACCTCAACTACTTTAAGGGTCAAAACAAAACTGGTCCTTCACAGGCCCTTATGGGTTCAAATACCCACACTTCACCACAATCTTAATTTTCTAGGCAGGCTAGTCACAACCACAGACATAGCAGTTTAAACAAGAAAAATTACTTACTACTATGCTGTAATCTTAAAGGTACCTCTTTCTTTGTTGTCAGCTCCTTGACCAATCAATTGGTCCAAACAAAACTGCTTGATTGCTTACAAGTACTGGCGATGCTTCCCCGGTGATTAAGGCATTCTTTACTGTAGCCTTGCTCAGGCTCCGGCCTTGAGAATATTCAGACCTTCGTGCTTTGTCTCCCTTAATTCCATGCACTTTACTCATAGCCCCCACTTCTAACTTATGTTGTTCTTTCTTGAGTTCCATGGACTCCACATGAACTAACTCTTTCATGAACTTAACTTCGACCTCAACTTACCTCGGGGTGGAGATGTTACTCTCTTGGCCCGGGTGCACACGTGATTCTAGTACACCGTAGCCCTTACCCCATGGTCTATTACTCTTTTGGTATCCATGTCACCCTTAGGTAATGATGACTCACTTGGCCTCAGTGCACCTTTAATAACTTAGTGCTCCTAGGCCCTTGCCCTTGGGCTTTTCAATAACTCGTTGAACTTTGCTATTGTCCACATAGCTGTACATATCTCCTTGACCTTGGTCCTGCCCTTAGGGTAGGGATTTCTCCCTTGGTCTCAGTGTACTGGTAGGCCTTAGCACACTTCAACCCTTACCCCTTAGACATGACCCATGACCTCCGTTCCTTAGAGATTCAGAAACGCTCCTTGGGCTACTTACGCTAAAGTGCAACTGGGACTGTACCGCCAAATCAGCACTTTCCTATGGCTAATTCCATAAAGCCACTTAGACCTTTGTTCGGTCCCTTGCCTCAATTTCCAGAACCTTACCGGGTATTCGCCCATATACCTGCAACCAAAGCCAGACAACAACTCCAAGAATACTTATAAGCAGTACTAACCATACTTAGCACAAGGACACACTTGGATCTTAGTGACTTATTGCCTCTACTAAGACCATTGGCCTGCTCTGATACCAAACTGTGGCGGAACAGGGCCCCAGTGCCCTGAATTACTAACACTGGTAGGCTCTAGGGAACTATGATCCCACTTGAGTTACAGTTGGCTAGTTATTACTTGTAAAAATACCTTAAATCAATTCGTGCAACTAGTTTCTTAGCCTACCCTGCATAAAAATATGCATGCGTTGTCCTGGCTATGCAATAATAATTAAATTAAAACTTCATCGAAAACAGTGCCGCGGCAATTAATGAAAACATAAATCAAATAAGCCAAGACATAAATCTTTAGTTGCTTTAACTTCAAGTAACAACTGCGTGCATACATCTTAAACTTATATGCACCCAAAAGTAACTTTAGTGTTATACACACCCATGGTCATTAGTATAGGCAATCTATGTATGAAATTACCATACATATCAAAGAAATATCTTATGACTACTAACTACTAAGATCCGTCCTTAGCTCTTCACCCAAGCAAGAAAGCTTCAAGTGATGAGCCACACTATCCTTGTGCTCACTTAGCCTCTCTGTAAGGCAAACACTTTGGTCAGTACTTACTTATGCTGTAAGTAACTTAGAAAACATGAAGTTTCCTACTTAGAGAATACCTTTGAAACTAAAAGAACTTAGCTTTAACAGTGCCCCTTACCAACTGTTAAGCCCAGACAAAAGTGCTTAAACCTGCACAACACTTAAGGGGTGAGTACTCCGAAGTACTCAGTAAGGGATTAGCACCTGCAGGAAAAACATGATGCAAGCAACCAAGGCACAACAAGCATATAAATAATGCATACAAAACAAATCAACAAACAAGCAAACAACACACAACCAAAGCAAGTAAATAAACAACAATAATGCAAATGATGGGATGGATGGATGAATGAATGAATTATGCACATGCAATGCGCTTAGGACTTCCTTACACCCGTAGGTGTTGGACTTGTCGTGAGCTCTTACGACTGGGGTACTTGGATACTGGCCCTCGTATCCTTGCTAGCACTTAATTAACCCCTTGAAGTCCACTTACGGGCACCTTAGAGTAAGACCTTGCTTACTCAACCTTACCCGCCTTGATGAGCTACTTAGAGTAAGTTTCCACCTACTCACTTCTTACCCGTCTCTTCCCTTAAATTATTGTGCAGGGTAGTTATCCTATGTGGTTAAACTAGTCAAACCCTCAAGGTTTAACTCAAACACTACTAGTGGCTTGCCTACCAAACCAAATGGTTCGGTTGGGATCGACTTAGGATTTTTCTCCCTATTGACCATATGTAAATGATACTCTATACGGCCAATACAGAGTCTAAAAACCCCTCTTAATCCCCTTAGTGCTCATTCAAAGGCTTAAGCACACTTGAATTACTTAGCCACCAAGTCACACACTTTTACTTAACCACACAACTTAACTACCTCCTAAATAATGCAAAATTCCCGCTTTAGGAATGAATTCTAGACCCAACCGAGGCTATGGAACCTCTTAGGATAACCTAGGAATAGAAACCGAGAGCCTAAGTTAACCTTAGGATGGCCGGAAAATGAGGCCAAATCCCACTTGGCGACGCGGCGCCAAGGAGCAATTGCTTCTGGCGACGCGGCGCCACAGTATATCACGCTCTGTGACATTTTCGCCTCCTGGCGCTGCGGCGCCAATTCACGGACGAATTGGCGACGCGTCGCCAACTTGATTTTTCTGGGTTTGTGCGTCCGTGTCGCTCTTGCACATAAACTACTCAAACTCTCTCGTTTCTAATCCAAACTTAATGGGTCTTGTTCCTAATTCATCCCCACACACAAGACTACAAAACCATGCATTATTTGAGCTTGATTACTTAAACCCTTACCTCAATTTAGCCACACAAGCAAGCAATGCAACATAAGCTTTCCTAGCTCCACAAGCTTCATTGAGTTCCAAGTCTAAAACCAAAGCAATTTGGCACCCAAACCAATCAAACCAAGACCATTTCTAGCTCTTAAAACAACCTAGAACCAATCCAATTAAACTCAAGAAGCTTACCCACGAAAATTGGATCCAAAACAAGCTTCCAAAGAGCAAACTTGAGCTAGAACACCACAAACAAGCTTGGTGATCCTTCTAACACCTTGGGCACCCTTTAATTTGATGAAATCTTGCAAGAAAATGGAAGCTTGGGCTGTGATTTTGGGAGAGGAAGTGAAGCCACGAAAATTTGGAGTTAGTTGCAAATGACTAAGGAAGAAGAAGACTTGCATATATGTAAACAAGTCAACTTTTCCTTCTCCTTGCACCTAAGTCCACTAGCTTTCAAAAGCTTCAAATAGCTCACCAAACCCTCACTCAAAACCACTTTTATTTGTTCTAAAGGATACTAAAAGCTTCCCAAACTTAATTTTCTTGAACACTTTAGCCACTTAAGATTCAAATGGCCCAAAAACACACTTAGTGCCACAAGTTGTCAAAGCTTACTAGGATGATTCTAAAAGCTAGAATAACTAATGGTCTTGACTTAACTATGCCAAATCACACTTAGGAACTCACTTAACTTAATTAAGCTTATCTTACTTGCTTAACAAGGCGCTAACTTGAGGTACTTAAATTTAACAAACACTCACTTGATTAATCGACTAGGAGAGCCGTTACACTTGGGAAACACTTACCTCAACATTTTATGTAGAGGAAATACTAGGAGAGCCTTTACACAAAGGCCGCAGCTTCAGAGGTAGGCTGCCTTCCAACTGCTACTGATTGTTGTTTCTCTTCTTTTGCAACTAAAGCATACGCTTTATTTATCGTCGGTAATGGCTCCATATTTAGGATTTGTGACCTGATCACACTGAAACTGTCATTCAAACCCATAAGGAAATTATGGAGTTCCTCACCTTCCCTTTCGGCTAAGATTGCCTTGGATGCTTGACAAGTGCAATTTGGCACTTCGCTGTAGGTGGCTAACTCATCCCAAAGCCCTTTCAATTTTGTGTAATACGCGGCCACGGTGAGTTCCTGCTGTTGGAGTAGAGCTATGTCGCGTTTTAGTTCATGGATTCTAGGAGCATTGCCTTGGGAGAATCTCTCCTGGAGGTCGTTCCACATGTCACGAGCAGATTCTACAAACGCCACACTATTATGCAGTTCCGACGCAAGGGCATTGAAGATCCAAGAGATCACCATTGAATTGCACTTGTGCCATGCCTGCAGATTTTCCGAACCATCTTCGGGTTCTTCAAGGGATCCGTCTACGAATCCTAACTTGTTTTTGGTGCGGAGGGCGTTCTGCATGGCTCTCCGCCAAATATGGCAGTTGACGCCATTCAAAGGGCTGGTGACGAGAATCGTTCCAGGACTGTCGGACGAATTGAGGAAGAGAGGGGACGAGGGATCATTCGCGGAAAGAGACGCTGATGATCCTCCCGCCGTTGTTTTCTTGCTTGAGTCGTTGCCTGACATGTTTGATTTTTAGCGAAACGGAACGAACCGCTCTGATACCATGTAAAAGCTGATTGTGTATGAAGCTGTAATGAACTTCATTGATTGAATCATACGTACAAGGCCGCATATATGTACAGCAGTTGTAGAGTTACAGTGAAACAAGAAATCTATGTACACAAGATTAGCTACTTATCCAGCAAGTAACTTAGATAGAGTAGGAGTCTACTTCTTAACAGACAACAACAACAACACCACAGCGGTGGCAAGCGGAAAACAAGCACACGAGGGCATGGCCGTTCTGGTACGCAATTCGGCTTTCAAGGCTTTCGTCATCAGCGACGCAACAGCCATGACTTCATCAATCTGCGCCACCGTGCTGATCATGTGGTCTTCAGCTCACCGGGACTGCGAGTCCCTAATGGACAACTTGCCTTACGCCATGCTCCTGACTTGGGTGGCGCTCGTAGCCATGACTCTGGCGTTCGTGACTGGTCTGGTGGCCGTTATCTCCGACGTCCTGTGGTTGGCGATTGCGGTCTGCGTTATCGCCTGCTTGCTCCCTGCAATATTCTACTTCGTGGCTCCTTTTGTTCAGTTGTTAGCCCTCAAGTCTGACAAGCCCACGAATCGCCGCTACAGTGCCATTGAGAACAATCCCTTTGTTTTCTTTAACCGATTGATGAGGTTGGAATTAGCTGCAGCGTTCCGCAGTCTTTGCCGCCGAGCTACCGAATGCGTCGACTGTCGGCAGTGGAGCAGAAAGAACAAAAGCGCAGGTGAAGTGTGACGGATAGCTCAACTGAAGTGTGACAGAGGGAGTACTTTATATACCTAATAATTCCTTAAAAAGTTGACTTTTTGTAATAAAGTTCTAGTCATACTCTGCTCTCATTACTATCAAAAACCTCGCACCATAATTCCTCGTTCCCTCTGCATCGTACTAAAATAATGAGACAAGATCTAACATCATATTATATATTATCTTCGAGCTAACCAGTCCAACCAGAAACTCAAATTATATGATGTTCTCCGACAGGCCTGCAAAGAGAAATGTTGAATTCGGCATGCATTCTTGCCTTACTGCTCAGCCGCAGCCTCGGTGTCTGAACCCGTATATGATAAAGCGAAGATTCTTGTTTCTCTACTTAGGGTGGTATGTTCTCGGAAAGGGCTCGACGATTTGGCATTGGAATCTGTTAAAGGAGTTGACAACTCTAAGACACAAAGAAGGGAAAGGGCAATACAATGTCATTACGATCGAAGAGGGTGGCAATACAATGTCATTACGATCGAGAGGAATGACGAAAAGATAAAGACTGGTCAAGACTGAAAATTTTGTGATATGAGAGGTGGGATGCATCTTCGGTTCTACCTTGTCGTTTAGGGAACAAAGAGAATCAGAAAGAGAGGGTCTTCATGAACATCTGAAGTGAAGCTTGGTAGCGCTGTATTGTGTCTTCTCTTTCTCTGACATGGACCTTGCTTCTCCATTGCTAATAAACTTTCCTGCTTAGATCAACCAGTCTGTACTTAGCATTCAACAGCACGAACTGCACTCTGTTTATGGATTTCAGTCACTCGACAATAAGGCTATACATAGACTAGGAAAAACATATAGGAATAATAGGAATACAAAAGAGTGTATAGAAAATTTATTTAAAAAATAATAATTACAACCAAGCACAAGACAAAAACTACTCTATCAAGCTTTCTAGTTCTTCAATTGATCCTAGCATAATTAATACAAATTTAGGCTAATAATTTCAGTCATCCAATATGCATAAACATTAAAGAATCACTCTTCACTTAAGTTAAATCTCCTAAATGTCTTGTAACTTCAGCGTTGTTATAACCTCTACAATCACGACAAGAAGTTAGGCTCAGCAATTTCTTGACCTGATGGCCTTGTCCATTTGTTAGCCTATTTGGACCTACATGGCAAGCTAGTCTTGGCCTCAGTCATTAGTTAGCTGTTAGCCCGTCCCTCATGAAGTTAGTAAATATCACTTCCAAGTTCCAACCTCACAATACGTTTCTAGAATTGAACTCCATGTACACTTCGATTCAAATTTTCTAACCTTCAATGGCCAAGTAATAAGCTCGCTCAAAAAATGCATATATTACTCAGACAATCTTTCTTCCAGATCCACTCCTATTGCTCGAGAATCTTTTCTCTTGTTGGAGGCCGACTTGGGGTAAGTTGCTTGACAAGCTTTGATGATGTAGCGAACATGAAAATCTTCTTTAGGGATCTTCGATAGCAAACGCTTCGCCTCTTTGCTAGCTCCAGAAGCCAAAAGAGCCTGATACATCCTTCAAAAAGCAACCGCGAATTCTAATGCATCTAAAGAGAACCAAATTGACCCGCCATATGTAGATGACCAGTTCTACAAAAAAGAAACCAATAGCTTACCTCAAGTAATTTATGGCATTGTAGGTGAAGCCCGCTTTCTCATACTCTTTCCAAATGAAAAGAGAACCGCTCAAATCCTTAGCATTCACACACGCATTCAAAAGGAAGTCAAGACACTTCCTTGAAGGCATGACACCGAATTCATCCTTCACAGCTTGTGGCAAATCCAAGCCTATCTGTAAGTTTGGTGGCTCCATTTCACCGATCACAGAGAAAACCTGTCCAGTTCACACATCAGAACAGAAGAAATTTTGGAGGGTTTTTTGACCAAAGATGAAATGTTGTTGTGGGACAATCTAACTCTTAGTTTAAAATTATGCATGCTCAGGAACCTGCCAGTAGAAAATTACTCAGAGGTTTCTTACAATAACAAACAAAAAATTGGAGGCATTTTTCAACCAAAATGGGATTAGTGATGATTTTTCAATTGAAATAGATGAGACATGTGAGAGGAGACCAACTATTAACCAGACATACCTCATCAAACAGAACGTCTATGACCATCTTCTTGGAATCTATCCTTCAGTTGCTTTAACAAATCAACGACACACCTAGATCAACAAGAAACCAAAACTGTTATCAGATGCCAATGAACAAATAGCAGTGAGTAAAAAAATTTGTATAAGTAGGCAGGGGAGCTTTAGATACCACACTGCCTAGAAAGTCTATGCAGTGTTTCTGGAGGGCAAGAGCAACATTAACTAACCTTAAATGCTTATTTCTAATACAAAATGAAATAATTTTGCAGCAACCACTGTCCCAATAGTCTGGGTCGTCCAATTCTTTCAATAGTTGAAACAATAGAGCCAAGTCACCCTTAGGTTTGCTGTGTTCCTAAGAATAGAAGTGTAAAAGGACCTTAGAAAGTGGGACAGTTTCTTCAACTAGAAATATAAATAACAGTAATGCATCACATACGATAAGTGCCATGACAGCTTTAGGCTCCAGACAACAGCCAGCTTGCTTGATTGCTTCTTATATACTAAGGGCATTGCCTAGCTGATGCAAGTGCAGAGATGAGCAGACTTTTGATTTCATTTAGGCTCTTAACTGGCATATCCTTCTCTGATAGTACCTACAAAAAAAAAACATCCATGAGATTTGAAGGGGTTTGGGTGCATTAAATTGTTGTCCTAAGAGTTAATTAGTTTCAGGTTAGATTCATTAACATTATATAAAGCAAAAGTTGTTGTCCTCACTTGTCTACTATCAGCATCATTTTGATGGGTCAAATTACAAGTTTGTTTTCAATCATCGCCCTTCACCTGCCTCATTTGAGGGTTTGCTAAATAATGTCATATAACATGCTCAGGTGGTAAATTAGTGCTTAATATAGTAATGAGGCTCCTCCACCCATTAGATTAACATTGTACTGAAGATCGAGGTTGTTGTTGCCCTATCTGACTGTACTCAGTAGTTGGCAACATTTTTTTATTGACATGACATCAACCAAATAGAATTAAATCCTTAACAAGGAAGCTCAAAAGGAGTTGTTCCACGAACTCATACTAAGACAAGATTAGGACTTGGGCATGCCTTCATAAGTGACTTGTACATATTAAAATTTTAGTTGAATGGATATTTTCAAAAAATGTAAAGATTAAAATACCCATTATTACAATTCTGGAGAAAATTTTCGTTACTTTTAATCTTTAGCAAAGTATAGCTTCTAGCAGGAAAAGAAATATAACATGTGCTTCAGCTCTAGCAGAGTTCTGATACTAATATGTCATTTAACACAAGTTCTCAAATGGCGCATTAACATGGACCAAAGCATCTTCCACTTTCAAATTTTACTTATTTGAAATGGTATTAAGTTGTTAGCTTGAAACAAATGCAATTGAAGAAAATTTATTATTCGAACTAGTACTACTTTAATTTATATCCACCATATTACATTCTAACTTGCAACAAATGCAACTGGAGAAAATGCATCTTTCTTGTTTTCAGAAGAAATATCTAACAACACGCAATATACCTTCGAGGTTGAAAAACTTGAATTCAAGACCAAAGTTGATGTTAATTACTCGGAGGAGCAAGAAAACTGATTCCGTGAATGAAACTATGGCATAGTGCTTTACATGGACTTGAGCTGCAATAGAAAAAGTCAACATATCAGCGATATCAATGGAGCAAGAAACAAATAAAAGAAGTTTACCAAATTTAACTCATTGCTCTCCTCACATGAATGCAATATGTGATGTATTGAATTCATCGAAAAGCTATAACCACAAGGGCGAAGCCAGAAAAAATTATCAGTGGGGACAATGATAATTTTTTTATAATATATAGATGTAAACTTTAAAATTTATGAGATTAAGTTACAAATTTTATTGAAGATACAATACTAAATATGTAAATTTTTCAAAATTCAGTGGGGGCAATTACCCCCTCTCACCTGAACGTGGCTCCGCCACTGTATAACCAGCATCGCACATCTGGTCAACTACATCAAGAGCAATATGCACCTGCATTTAAGTGAAGATGCTGATCTATGAAATAGTAATCTTTAAACGGACAAAGATGTTTTTTATGGGAGAAAAACACACAATGGAAAAACCACTTGTGCTATATGAGGGAAAAGTAGACTACACGATTGCTAAAGTCTCCTAAATCTTCAAGGGAAAAGATAATAGATGAAAATCCGGTGATAACATTTTTATCATTTACTCGAACAAGAAAAGTACTTTTCTTCACTTATTTAATGGCATAACATCATGTTGCTCCAATTATTAATTTTCATGCTGTGTCCATTTTTGACAAATAGGCAGACACTAACTAGAAAAGATATGCCTCTTTGCATGCGACTCTTTATGTACCAAGGAAAACCCAATAACAGTTAGCCATTTTTGAATTAGATAAGAGTATGCAGCTGACCCCAGTTTCCAAGCACGGGCCATGCTTTATATAGTCACTCTAGAAGGCACTGATACTTGAATCCAGTCATTTGGATTTTGGAGGTCCCCTAGTATTGCTGTAGGCTCACACTTGCCACTTACAACCTTGCCACTTTGGAGTCTTCTGTTGCATAATTCCTTGGAAAAGATGCCCCTGTGTACTTAAGCAAATAATGGATTCAAAATACATAATAAATTCTTAGTAAATAATCACTTTTTGAACTTTCTAGTCTGATTTTCTTTTTGTTTCATTATGCATAAAGATTTAGAAAGTTAATTTCAGTAATCCAAGTACATCTTTCTTCCTTTGTTTTAAGGGACAATAATAACAGTACATGAACACATAACCGAAAAATCTTTTCCACGTTCATATCCCTCCAAATGAAGAAATCTGAACATATTATTGAACTCAAGTGGTATAACTACATGTTTTTTAAATTCCCATACATCTAAAAAATTTTATAATTTGCCTATTTCAATTCTCTTTCCCTCCATTAATTTATTTCCAATGTCATGGCCTGTGGGTGTAAACAAAGTAATCATCAGCACAACTCCCATTTATCCATTATTGTTCAGTTGATGAGTTCCTTTAATACTTCCATATTCCATTTTCCCATTATATGCAATTTTTCATAAATTGTAATTTTGCTTGCACATGAATTTATAGGATTAATATGACTTCTATTAGTGCTTTCACATGGGCTTTAACTAATTGTAAACTTGCAATTAAGGTGCCGTAGGAGAATGATGCATTTTATAAGACCAACAAAAGTCATTGGCTCGTCTCAATTGTCACAATTGAAAGCAAAAAGATGACAATGCAACAAAGGGAGACACGCATGAAACATATGTAACCATAGATTTGAGGACATTACCAGCAAGGTCAAGAGAAGTTCCTCACCGCTAAATTTGGAATGCTTGTGGAATAACTAAAGATGAGATTTGAGATATTGTCCACCATGCGATCTGCATTTATTAAGGTAAAATGTATTGAAACACTGGAAAACATAGATGCCCCTGTTTTCAGATAATAGAAGAATATTGGAAAAGTATTTACGTTCATGAAGGCAAATCCAGTTAAAGTTTTGCATGGGTCAAAACCTAAGTAAGAGAAACTTCATCTTGATTGTATTAGGAATGCTAAAAGCCACTAAAAGGACACACCTTCATAAAAAACCAAGCCTGTATGAGAAATTACCTATTCAACGTATTTATTTGCTAGCATGAACCACAAACGTCCAAATTACAAATATTTCAATTTGAACAAACAAGCAAGAAGGCTTTAGACACTTTTTTTCCCATAACTTAAGTGGGAACATAGAATTTGCAATTCTATACGGCTTTAGGATTAAAAATAGTTCCATGGACAAAGAACTCATAATGACTTTGTGTATATTTCCACAAGCCCATTGACTTGCGTTCTCTAATCCATCCCCGTTACAGACAAAATACTAGCATTTCATACCGAAACCATTTTAAATTCCAACATAAATAAAATAAGATTCTCTGGCATACAATTAACTATAATAAGACATACCACATGCTATGAAATTCGAAAGGCACTTCTCAACCAATGGTTCCAGTTAAGGGTGTTCATCCAATCCGCATAACCCGTAAATCCGGTTGATCCGAACCGAAACTAACCGCAAGGTATGAGGGTTTTATGAGGGTTAGGGTCAGGTTGGGTAGTAAAAACATAAACCCGGTGAGTTATGCGGTGCGGGTCGGGTTTTAAAATTGAAACCCGTAAAACCCGCCCCGACCTGCTTAATTGGCAAATGGCACTACTCAGTACTCACCGTCTCACCTAGTCAGGCAGTCACCCAAATCCCATATCGGCACAAAATCGAAAATCCCTAGCTGCTCTCTGGTCTCTGCATCTGCTGCTCTAGTGCTCCAATCCTCGTGACCTCGTCTGAGTCCGGCCTTCTGCTGCTCGGCATCTACTGCCAGTCCGGCTGCTGAAGTCTGCTGCTCTGCACCGCTCCAGCTATGCTACTTTTGCCTTCTGGTGCTTCTGCTTTTGCTGTTTCTACTCTGTTGTTTCTGCTGCTGACGTGAATCTGGTGGCCTCTTCCTCCATCGCTCCCGCTATGCTGCTCTGCTGCTATCTGCTGACGTGAATCTCGGCGACAAGGACCAGCAATGTGACATGAATCCTGGCGTTGTCCCTGTCAACAATCAACAGTCCCGGCGAATGCTTCCTCGCTCTGCTGCTGAAGTGAATCCGGTAGCCTTCTTCCTCCATCGCTCCGACTATGCTGCTTCTGGTGCTTCTGCTTCAACTGTTTCTACTCTGCTGCCTCTGTTGCTGACGTGAATGTAAAAACCGTTCATACCGAACCGACCCTAACCGGTTTTCATGAGGGTCGGTTTTTTATATAATTTTGAAGTATACGGGTAGAGTTGGGTAGTGAAATGTAAAATCCGGTCAATGATGCGGGTAGGGTCGGGTTGAGCACGAACCCAGTTCTACCCGCCCGCGAACACCCCTAGTTCCAGTGACAACCTCCCAAGTGATTTGAATATACTGGCCACCGATAAAAGTCGTGTTAGATCTAATATTTCTAGCAGTTTTACAAGATTGTCCTTTCCGTCACATTCGCATAATGCTAGCAAATAATTTTCTGCACATGAAAAGAGTACCAGGAGTTATTAGTGCATCTTTTACAGCATTCTATTCCCTGGATTTGCAGTGGAAAGATAAACAAAGAAAAACGTAAGAAAAAGAACTTTAATGAATGTCAAGTTTGCAGCTTTAAGAAAATTTGAGCTTGACTTCAATTTCCTTCCTCTCATCCAAAAATTATGTAAATCAAAGTCGGAGACTTAAAAAGGATGACTTGCATACCTCTTAACTTAAATGTGTCTTCTCTGTCATCATCCGCAATGAAATTACAAAGTTCTTGAATCTTTTCTTCATGGTTCACTTCTATCTACAATAGCATCTCATAGGAGCCTTCTAAAATACCGGGTCGGCACCGGTGCCCCCCCAATCACAGCCGTCCATAAGGGGTGAATTGAAATTGAGGAAATTACTAAGTAAAACGTAATTGTCCAATTGTGGCGGGCGAGGCACTAAATTTTAACATCATGTTATTTGGTGCCTTTATGCTGTGATGTCAACTTGCTGGACCAAGTGAACTGGTCATACCAAGCATGTAACCGGAACGAGGTGGGCCATTGTGGTTTCAGCAGTCTCTAGCCGGCGGTCCCTGTTTCAGAAGCCAAGAAGAAGAGTGGGTCGGCACGGCTGATTCGCTGGAGCATTTGGCCGTTGCATGAACTTGGGTGGGTCGGCTGGGCTGATTCAGGCGAGATCCCCTCACCGTCGTTCCTGGGTTTGCGCAGGCGGAGCTAGTGGCCCTTTGGTGTTCCCGGCTAGACCTGTGTTTCTTCTTTCAATTCTTCTGTTTGGTCGAGTCACTGATTGTTGTTTCTGTTGGAGATTGCTCGAAGAAGAAGCAACAGAGAACGAAAATATTAATGCTGCAGAATCAAGTCTGCGTATTCCTGAAAACGTAGCCCATTAAATGGGCAATACACGAGTAGAAACCAAATCAAACTAAACTACCTAACCTAAACCAGCTAAGACTCGGAACACAATTAACACCTACTGCTACCAGACTCCTACAATTATTCGAAGACTAACAGACCGAGAACCCAATGGAACAAATTCATATGATCTTTAACACTCCCCCTTCATTTGAATTTGGATATTCCCAGTAGAGTGCAAAGTTCTAAATGCTTCTTGAGCGGCAAACTCTTAGTCATTAGGTCTGCAAGTTGCTCCTTAGTACGGCAATTTTCTAGTTTAACTTCACCTTTTGTTATCAATTCACGGATGAAATGGTGCTTGATCTCAATGTGTTTAGTCCTGCTATGGTAGACTGGATTTTTTGCAAGCAGCACAGCTGACTTGCTATCACATAATACTTCTGTTGCAGTACTTTGCACCTCACTAATATCTTCCAGCAGCCTACGGAGCCATACTGCTTGGCAAGCGGTGGCTGTAGCAGCTACATATTCTGCCTCTGTTGTTGAAAGGGCCACAGTTGCCTGTTTCTTGGAGCTCCATGAAACTACGGCTGTCCCAAGTAAGAAACAGCTCCCGGTCGTGCTTCGTCTATCCTCCAATGAACCTGCCCAGTCACTATCACAGTATCCTCTAAGGATGAAGAACTGAGCCTTTCGAAACGATATACCAAAGTCCTTGGTTCTAGCAAGATAGCGTAATACTCTTTTAGCTGCCCCAAAATGATGCTTACTCGGATTGTGCATGAAACCAGAAAGAACACCAACTGAGAAGCTTATATCTGGCCGAGAATGCGTTACGTAAATCAGCCGACCAATCAGGCTTCTGTACATGCTTGCTTCCGTAATTCCTGTATTATCACCTGGCTCGAGCTTTTCATTGATGTTCATCGGAGTAGCAGCCGTCTTACACCCCAGCATGTTAAAACTCTTCAACATATCCTCCACATATTTCTTTTGTGTCATGAAAATTCCATTACATGCTTGAGTGACCTCTAAACCCAAGAAATACTTCAACTCTCCAAGATCAGTCATATCAAACTTACTTTTCATAGATTTTTTGAACTCACATATAAGTCGTGAAGAAGACCCAGTATAGATCATATCGTCGACATATAAGCTTACCACCATAAGTTCATTCGTACCTTGCTTCTTGACATATAATGTGGGCTCATTCATACTTCTTTCAAAGCCATTGTTGTGAAAGAATTCATCTATTTTGCTGTACCACGCCCGAGGGGCTTGCTTCAAACCATAAAGTGCTTTCTTGAGTCGAAACACTTTCTTTTGCTCGTCTTGCCTTTCGAACCCAGGTGGCTGAGCCACATAAACTTCTTCTTGCAATTCTCCATTCAAAAAAGCCGACTTTACGTCGAATTGAAACACTTTCCACTGTTTTTGTGCGCTGCTGGTGCCAATATGACTCGAACAGTCTCAAATCGAGCGACTGGTGCGAAGGTTTCCTCAAAGTCTACTCCTGGTTGTTGCGCGTAGCCTCTCACAACCAGCCTTGCTTTATGTTTTTGAATGCTCCCATCTGCCAAGTACTTTGTTTTGAAAATCCATTTCAACCCAATTATATTTTTTCCTTCCGGCTCGTCGACCAGTTCCCACGTTTGATTTTTATCGATGGCTTGAAGCTTTTCTTGCATTGCTCTTTGCCATTGTTGCTGCTTCATGGCCTCTTCTACACTTGATGGATCTTCAGCAAACAAGACCAAAGGTGAAGCAGCATAAATCTCCTGACTGAGAGATTTTAATTTTCGTGGAGGCGATGACGAGTCCTCGTCTTCTGACGAAGACGCAGACCTGGAAGCCAAACTCGATTTTGTTGGTGTTGATGCTCTTGAGCTGTGAGGAGACATTGTTTGCGTCCCCGCACCAATTGTTTCTTCTTCTTCCTCCAGTGTCTCTGTTTGAACAACTGACTCCTTCCCCTTTTCTTTCCATTCCCAGCAACCTTGCTCATCAAACTTCACATTTCTGCTTATAATAATTTTTCCATTGTCTGGATTGTAAAGCCAGTAGGCTTTCGAATTTGAACAGTACCCAATAAAAATGCATTTTTTCGACTTTTCTTCCAACTTATGCCTGTCACTTGTAAGTAACGCATAGCAAATGCAACCAAATATGCGCAAGTGACTTACCGAAGGCTTGTTCCCATGCCACGCTTCATAAGGCGTTCTGTCCCATACTGCCTTAGTGGGAGAAATATTGATGAGATACACTGCAGTGGCCACTCCTTCTGCCCACAATGAGTCCGGCAGGTCCTTTCCCTTCATCATCGACCTAGCCATTTCTACCACCGTTCGGTTCTTTCGTTCCGCCACGCCGTTTTGCTCAGGTGTGTGTGGAGCTGTCAGCTCTCTTTTGATACCATGTTCTTCACAAAAATCAGTGAACTCTTTTGATGTGAACTCACCTCCGCGGTCCGTTCGTAACACCTTCAGATTCCTTCCACTTTGCTTTTCTACTAGCGTCTTGAATTTCTTGAAATGTTCAAATGTCTCAGATTTTGATCACAAAAAGTATACCCAACTCATCCTGCTGTAGTCATCAGTGATCAGCAAGAAATACTTACTTCCTGCTAGCGACTCGGCCCTCATTGGACCACACAAATCGGCATGTACCAGCTCCAAAATTTGGGTAGCACGTTTAGATTTCCCTACCGGAAACACTTTCTTGGACTGCTTGCTGAGTGCACATCCCTCACACATCCTTTCAAGTGGTGCAATGTTTAGCAAGTCATTAACCATCTCTTTGTTTCTCAGAAGTTGCAAGCCTTTAATATTTAAATGCCCATACCTTCGATGCCACAACTCATTGTTCTCGACCGCTTTGCTCATCATAGCTGCTTCGGCATGTACCGAAAAACTTAGAGGAAACATTCGGTTGGGTAGCATTTGAGCTGTTGCAAGATTTTTACCTGTTGCTTTCTCCTTCACCACACACTTATTATCGTCAAATAATACGGAGTATCCAGACTCAATCAACTGACCCACGCTTATGAGACTATGAGCCAAACATGGAGCAAAATGTACATTTTTTATGAATTTGGTCTGGTTACCTACTGCCACAATAGCTGTACCTCTTCCTTCAATCAGAAGTTGCTTGTTATCTCCAAGTCGCACCAATGATTTTACTGATTCATCAAGGCTTTTGAACTTGGATTTGTCCCCGGTCATATGATGTGAGCAGCCACTATCGAGATACCAGACCTCCTTGTCAGCCACTTCTGTGTTCAATGAAGCCATGAACAAATAATCATCCTGTTCATCGTCTTCTTCAGCAAACTTAGCCTCTTCCGGTTTTGACCAGCAAAATTTTTCTGTGTGTCCATATTTTTTGCAGTAGGAACATTGAAGCGAGCTACTACGCCCTCGTCCTCGTCCTCTGTAGTTTCCTCTACCTCTTCCTCTCATACGCTGGGTAGAGGAATCTGGCTCCCCCTTTGTCTGAAACGCCTTTTCTTCTTCTCCAGTAAAGGACCGGTTAAGTCTGGCTTCATGGGCTTTCAAGGACCCCATTAGTTCATCAAGAGAAAAGTTTGATAAATCCTTAGACTCCTCAATGGCAGCAACCACATGATCAAATTTTAGAGTCAAACTTCTTAACACTTTAGCTACCACCACTTCATCACTCATTGTTTCTCCGTACGAACGCATTTGCCCCACAGTTGTTGATACTCTAGCCAAGTATTCTTGGACTGACTCATTATTCTTCATGCAAAACGTTTCAAAAGCCCGTCTAAGAGATTGTAGTTTGACAGTAATTACCTTTGTCAATCCTTGATATTCGGTTTTAAGGATTGACCACGCCTGTTTGGCGGTTGTAGCTGCAGCTATCCTTGGAAAAATGACTTCATCCACTGCCTGCTGAATGAAAAAAAGGGCCTTTGCATCACGTTTCAGATTTTCCCTGTGGCGCGCATCATCATCGCTGGCTTCTGCATAGCCGAACTCGACAAAATCCCAAAGATCCTGGGATTTGAACGGGGTTTTCATTTTAATGCTCCAGAATTCGTATGATTCGCCCTTGAAAATAGGAATTTGGGGCTGAGATATATTGAGAGAACTTAGATTCGCAGCCATTGTTTTTCAAGTAGAATGCCCAGTTCAGAAGGAACCTGGCTCTGATACCACTTTGTTGAAGATTGCTCGAAGAAGAAGCAACAGAGAAAACGAAAATATTAATGCTGCAGAATCAAGTATGCGTATTCCTGAAAACGTAGCCCATTAAATGGGCAATACACGAGTAGAAACCAAATCAAACTAAACTACCTAACCTAAACCAGCTAAGACTCGGAACACAATTAACACCTACTGCTACCAGACTCCTACGATTATTCGAAGACTAACAGACCGAGAACCCAATGGAACAAATTCATATGATCTTTAACAGTTTCTTCCATTTCAACTGCTCGCTGCCGTTTGAGATCTCATCTTGTTTTCGTCCGCCCCTTGCTTGGTTGTGGCTGTGAAAGCCATCCCGTCGTGCAACCTTCCCCATCCCTCAACCATCACCGTCGCCCAACTCGCGCACCATACCCGGTATGAAATCGAGGACAAAATCATCCCCGACGACGGAATTCGAGGACGAAACCGCTTCAACCCGCATACCCGTTTCAACAGACCTAGCTTTAACCTGTTTGACCAAGTCCCCTACTGCTTCTCGGTAAACCTTAACTTTAGCCTTCTAGCTTCTACATTAGTTTGTTTTCGTCCTAAATGTTTCTATGTTTTCAGAATAGGCACTAACAGCTTTGGTACTTTGTATTTTTATTTCATTTTTTTATTTCTCATTTTAGCCACAAATTAATTTAATAAAATCAATAATATAGCGTATTATAATTTTAGGCTATGTATACAATTATTTAAAAAATTTAATTTACCTAATTTTTTAAGAAATAAAAAATTTAATTCAAAAAGTACTTAATAAATTTTAATTAAATCATTCTTGATGGTGTTGGTAAAGTCCCAAGACATATTTATTTCGTTCAAATTCGATTTGTCTCAAACCATTTATAAACTATATGTCTCTAAACATTTACAATATTTTTCTGGGCCTCGAACTAATTGATTTTTCAAAATGAAATAATGTAGGGTATAGACCAACTATTCAAATAATGACCATAATAAAAGAGAAAAAACATTTAAAATAAATAGATAGGAAAAATAGCTTTGATTTATTTTTTTCATTAATTGTTGGGAAAAAGGTAAAAATTATAACCTTATTTATACCAAGACTCCTCAAATTAAAAATTTTTTGTCTCTAAACATTTACAAAATTGTTTAATATGTCAATCATGGTAAAAAAATTAATATTGTATAAAAAACCTTAAACAAAACTCTATCCCTAAACCCTAATCTTAAACTCAGACACTAAACCTAAACCCTAAGCCTTAACCTAAAACATTAACCCAAAACCTAAACCCTAAACATGTACATAAATGTTTTGTATTTATAAACTAAAATGTTAAATATGTTAGTTATAGTTAAAATTAATATTATGTACCAAGTAAACCTGTAATATAATAAAAAAAAATACTAAACATAACCCTAACCCTAACCTTAAATCTTAAATTTAACCCTAGTCCAAAACTCTAAACACCTAAAGCCTAAGTCTAACCCTAAACTCAAAACCATAAACTATACATCTAAACCCTAACACCAAATCATCAACTCTAACCTTAATTTCTAATCACTAATCCTTAACTCTAATCCTTAATTCCTAACCCTAACCCTAATTCCTAACACATGCATCAAATTTAGCTATTAAATACGCACAAGAAATATAATGTAGGATATTTATTTTTTTGGCTTTTTTTTATTATGTTTTAGAATAATTTAATTTTTATTTAGATTTCATAATGCATATTACAAATAATAATACATATTAATTTCGTTCATATTCAATTTAATTTGTCTCGAACTATCTGTAAACTATATGTCTGTAAAAATTTACAACATTTTTCTAGGCCTCGAACTAATTGATTTTTCAAAATAAAATAAACCTTAACCCGAAACCTAAGTCTTAACACTACAAGAAAATGGAACTTTTGAAACAGTTTTTAGTACCTTATAGAAGCGGTTTTCACCGTTTCAAAAGAAACAGAAACAATTGCTGACCGCTTCAGAGAACCGCTTCTACAAGACTCATCTCAAAGAAATCTAAAGCGGTCAGGAACCATTTCAATTTCTGTATCAATTATTTTTTAAGCAGCTAACTGTTTTAAGAGTATTTTAATTGCAACAATGAATTTTTGAAGCGGTTGATTGCTTCTAACCACTATTTACATGTATAACCCATTAGAAGCAGTTAACTGCTTCAATTTACATTTTATTTATTTTTTAAAAACTGGAATTTCTATGCTATTTTTTTGTAGCTACTATAATTAACACATAATGTTTTTTTTGAGTAATATGATCAACAATTAAATATAGGACAGAATGAAAAATAAAAATGAAATCAAAATTAATATAAATAACATCCATAATACATATATAGTATCCAACATACAAAAAAATCCAAATCATCCAACATAGCACTATAATAAACATATACATAAATGTTTTGCATTTATAAATTAAAATGTTAAATATGTCAGTTGTAGTTAAAATTGATATTATTTTCCAAGCAAACCCATAATATAATATAAAAAAAATACTAAACATAACCCTAAACCCTAACCCTAACCTTAAATCTTAAATTTATCCTTAGTCCAAAACTATAAACACCTAAATCCTAAGTTTAACCCTAAACCCAAAACCGTGAATGATTCACCTAAATCCTAAGTTTAACCCTAAACCCAAAACCATGAACGATTCACCTAAACCCTAACATTAAATCATAAACCCTAACATAACCCTAAATCTTAATCCGTAAGCCTAAGCGTAACCCCTAACCCTAACCCTAACCCCAAGCCTAACCCCTAACCTTAACCCTAACTTTAACCCCAAACCCTAACATAACCCTTTTCCCTAATTCTTAAGACTACATACAAGCTTGAGCTTTTAAAAATTTTACAAAATATTGTTTAAAAAATGTACACACATGCTAAATCCTAAACATTAAACCCTAACTCTACTCCTAAACCCTAAACCATAAACTATACACCTAAACCTAACATTAAATCATAGACCCTAACCCTAATTCCTAAACACTAAGCCTTAACCCTAATCATTAATTCTTAACCTTAACCCTAATTCCTCATTCTAGTCTCTAACTCTAATCCCTAATCCTCTAACCCTAATTCATAAACAATTTACGATACCAATTTAAGGTTATGGTGGTAACAATTAAAGGTTATTGTGGTATCAAGTTAAGGTTATAATAGTATAAATTTAAGGTTATAATGGTACCTAGTTAAGGTTAACATGGTACCTAGTTAAGGTTATCGTGGTATCAAGTTAAGGTTATTGTGGTACCAAGTTATGATTATGATGGTACCAAATTAAGTTTATAGTGGTACTAAGTTAAGCTTATGTTGGTACTAAATTAAGGTTATTGTGATATCAAGTTAAGGTTATGGCGGTACCAAGTTAAGGTTATGGCGGTACAAAGTTAAGGTTATCATGGTACTAAGGGAAGGTTATCATGGTACCAAGTTAAGGTTATAGTGGTACCAAGCTAAGGTTATGACGGTACTAAGTTAAGGTTATGGTGGCTCTAATTTAAGGTTATAATGGTGCTAAGTTAAGGTTGTGGTGGCACTAATTTAACGTTATAGAGATACTAAGTTAAGGTTATTGTGATACCTAGTTAAGGTTATAGTTGTACCAAGTTAAGGTTATAGTGGTACCATGTTAAGGTTACAGTGGTACCAAGTTTACATTATAGTAGTACCAAGTTAAGGTTATAACCTTAACATGGTACCACTATAATGTAAACTTGGTACTACTGTAACCTTAACATGGTACCACTATAACCTTAAATTGGTAACACATTTACTAGTTCACCCAGTTACACTAGGATAATAACCTTAACTTGGTACTGTTGCAACCTTATCTTGGTACCTCTATAATCTTAACTTGGTACACTTTAACCTAATTTTTGTACCATTTTTACCAGTTCACCTGGTCACAATAGGACAGTGACCTTATTTAATACCACTTCAACCTTAACTTGCTGCCACTATAACCTTAACTTGGTACTACTATAATCTAAACTAAGTATCACAGTAACCTTAACTTAGTACCAGCAGAACCTTAACTCAGTACCACTAAAACCTTAACTGGGTACCACAATAACCTTGAGTTGGTACCACTAGTACCCTAATTGGGTACAACTAGAACCTTAACTCAGTACCATTACAACCTTAACCAGGTATCACTAGAACCTTAACTCGGTACCACTAGAACCTTAACTCCATACAACAATAACTATAACTTGGTACCATTAGAACCTTAACACCGTACCATAATAACCTTAACTAAGTATCATTAGAACCGTAATTTGGTACCATTATAACCTTAACTCGGTACCTTTAGAAGCTTAACTCGATACCACTATAACCTTAACTTGGTACCACTATAACCTTAATTTGATACCACTAGAACCTTAACTCGATACCACTAGGACCATAACTTGGTACCACTTGAACCTTAACTTGATACCATTATAACCTTAATTTGGTACTATTAGCACCTTAAGTTGGTACCAATGAACCTTATTTTGGCACCAATGTGACCTTAAATTGGTACTACTCGAACCTTAAGTTGTACCAATAGGACTTTAAATTGGTACCACTAGAACCTTAAATGGGTACAAATAAACATTATTTTGGTACCACTATAACCTTAACTCGGTACCACTATAACCTTAACTTAGTATCACTATAACCTTAATTTGATGCCACTAGAACCTTGACTTGATACCACTAGAGCCATAACTTGGTACCACTTGAATCTTAACTTGGTAACATTATAACCTTAGCTTGGTACTACTAGAACCTTAAGTTGGTACCAATGAACCTTATTTTGGCACCAATGTGACATTAAATTGGTACCACTAGAACCTTAAGTGGTACCCGTAAGACCTTAATTTGGTACCATTAGATTCTTAAGTTGGTACAAATGAACATTTATTTTGGTACCACTATAACCTTAACTCGGTACCACTATAACCTTAATTCGGTACATCTAGAATCTTAACTCGGTACCACTATAACCTTAACTTGGTACCAATATAACCTCAATTTGATACCACTAGAACCTTAAGTCGATACCACTAGGATCATAACTTGGTACCACTTAAACCTTAACTTGGTACCATTATAACCTTAATTTAGTACTACTAGAACCTTAAGTTGGTACCAATGAACCTTATTTTGGCACCAATGTGACATCAAATTGGTACCACTAGAACCTTAAGTTGTACCAGTAGAACCTTAATTTGGTACCACTAGAACATTAAGTTGGTACAATTGAACATTATTTGGGTACCACTATAACCTTAACTCGGTACCACTATAACCTTAACTCGATACCTCTTGAAGCTTAACTCAGTAAGACTATAACCTTAACTTGGTACCACTATAACCTTAATTTGATACCACTAGAACCTTAACTTGATACCACTAGGACCATAACTTGGTACCACTTAAACCTTAACTTGGTACCATTATAACCTTAATTTGATACCACTAGAACCTTAACTCGATATCACCAAGACCATAATTTGATACCGCTTGAACCTTAACTTGGTACCATTATAACCCTAATTTGGTACTACTAGAACCTTAAGTTGGTACCAATGAACCTTATTTTGGCACTAATGTGACCTTAAATTAGTACTACTAGAACCTTAAGTTGGTACAAATGAACGTATTTTGGTACCAATATGATCTTAAATTGGTACCACTAGAATCTTAAGTTGGTACCAGTAAGACCTTAATTTGGTACTATTAGAACTTTAAGTTAGTACCATTTGAACCTTATATTGGTATCACTATAACCTTAACTTAGTACCATTATAACCTTAACTTGATATCACAGTAATCTTAAGATGGTACCACAATAACCTTTATTTGGTACCTCTATAACCTTAACTTGATACCACTGGAACCTTAATTTGGTACCATAATAGCCATAACTTGGTACCACTAGAACCTTAACTTGGTACTACTATAACCTTAATTTATGTCATAGAATGAGGTCCCAACGCCCCCAAATTTCTTGGCTTGTAGGGCTTTAGGGACCATGAATCCCACTTAGTTACCATTGGCTAACTATTACTCATTAGTAAAATTTAAAACAACTAAAGTGCAACTAGTTTCTTAGCCTACCCTGCAAAAGATATGTGTGCTTTTGTCCTGGCAATGAAAATGAATAAGTAAACTATTTATTAAAAACATTGCTCAAGCATTTCATTTAAAACAAGCTTAAATCGTGCCAAGACAGGTAAATGCTAGTTACTTCGGCTTTAAGTAATAGTCTGTGCACATTTAACATCACTAACATGCACCCAAAAGTAACTCAATGGTTTTACACCACAATGTATCTTAATAGAGGCAACACTTTAGTACACAAGGTACTATATACATGAGACAAAAACCTAACTAAGATCCTTTACTTGAGCCCTACCTTTTGAGCTATCAAAGCTCCAAGTGCAAGCCCTTCCTTAGTCCTTGTGCACCACTTAGCCTCTGCACTATAAAGGCATAGAACTTAGTTATTATATAGCTTAGTCCACAAGTAAAATTAGAATCATAAGGATTCCAGAGAAAGAATACCAGCAAAAAAAAAAAGCTTAGCCCACAACTATTCATTAGTTGTTAGGCTTGATGTTAGAACCTGCACAACAAACTTAAGAGAATGAGTACATGAATGTACTCAGTAAGGGTCCATTGGGGTACCTACAAAAAAGATAGCAGCAAGCCAGCATGCAATCATAATAAACAAACAATCAAGTAGCCAACCAATAAGCAACTCAAGACAACAACATGTAAAATATGCAATGCATGAATGTATGATATGTAATTCACACAATCCTTGGGACTTCTTGTACACTAAGTGCCTTATACTTGCCGTGAGCCCAAACGGCGGAGGTACTTAAGACACTGGCCCTCGTGCCCCGAATACTTTACCTCCTTTAAGTCCCACTTACGGGTCCTAGAGTAGGTCATCACCTTCTCTTAAACTTACCCGCCTTACCTTTAATTTATTGTACAGGATAGCCATCTTATGTGGTTTAACTAGTCAAACTCTTAGAGTTTGGCTTAGAGCTCCTTAGTGGCTCACTTACCAAACCAAATGGTTCGATTGGGATTTTTTTAGGTTTTTTATTCAATTCTCTTAGATTTGAGACCTTTGTCTTCTAGGCCAATGTAGCCTCTGAAACTGACTTAATCCCCCTTAGTTCCCACTTGACAACTTGAGCACTTTTAGCCCTTAGCTACTCTACTTAGCTCTAACTTAACCACCATACTTAGCTACCTCTTAAATAATGCATAATTCTTAACTTAGGAATAAGTCTAAGACCCAACCAAGGCTACGGGTCGGCTTAAATTAGCCTAAGGATGATAACCGAGAGTTTGAGACATTCTTAGGATGCCCCGAGCTTAAGGGACTAATGCCTTGATGGCGCCGTTGGTGATGCGGCGCCAAAGGCATTGACGCTTGGGAAATTCTAATGTCTAACGGCGATGCGTCTCCAGTGGCGACGCGTCACCAAATGGCATCACCAATGCATTTACAACACTATGCGACAGCGTGCGAACTTGCACGAAACTTGCTCAAACTTTCTCATGCCAAGCCCAATTCACATGGGTCTTGTTTCTACTTCATTCCCACACATAACACTATCTTTTTATGCATTATTTAAGCTAGATTGACTTGAACCCTTACCTCAAACTCAGCCACAAAGTAAGAATCAAAGCACATACTTATTGTAGCTCAACCAAGCTACAAATCATATGCAGACTACAAATCATATGCAGACTATAAAACCCAGTTTATATATTAAGGGGGTCAAATTCTTCTTGAAAATCGTGATTTGTGCGTCATCACAAGTTCAAACGCAGTTGCGGTATTTTGGGCATATCTTTAGCTGTAAATGTCCGTTTTATGTGATTCAGGTGTCATTTCGAAGCTAAAAAAGAGCTCTATAACTTTTATGCTTTGCGTTTTAAGAGATAATGACTGCTTTAAGGTCTAATTTTAGCTTGAAGTTACTGCTGATGTTCTTAAACATTTCGTGGCTCACAACTTTGAAACCTTACGGTCATTTTGAATCCTTTTACTTGTGTGGGATAATTTTAAAATAGTATAGAAAGTTTGGGGAGATTTTGTGAGTTTAGCGCACCATGTTAACTTTTTTAGGTGTTTAAAAAGATGAGCAGCTTCCACCATGCTCTTTCTCCCTCTAACACTTTGGTTTTTCTCTATTTTTTTTAATGTTTTTCTTCCAAGCATGCCTGAGTAGTTTTCTAGTTCGGTTCAAGGAGATGATTTTTATTGCCAACACCGGTTGTGAGGGTTGATTTTTCTTGTTGACACTTTCTTTAAATTCAAGTATTTACTCATTTGTGGTTGAGATTTATTACAATTAATTTTCCTGTTCTTACTTGTTGAATTAGTTCTGCGATTGCAAATTTGCTTGATTTTATTTCAATTTATTAGATGAAAAGAATTCAATTTAGAAGCAAGTTAATTTAACTGGTTGCCTGGACTAAAATTTTTGGTTCATTGTTCTTCATGCTAATTTTGAGTTAATTGAAAATTATTTTCCAATATCTGATGACTCAAATTTAAGAAATTAATTTGAAACTTTTTTCGGTTAATTTTACTATTGAATTCTTTGGGTTATTTTTAGCTTTAAAGAGAGCTCTGTTTGTTTGCTTGGATTGAAGAAATATTTTCTTTTGAAGATCAACCGCATAACTGGAATGAATAATTAATCCTAAATTGAGTATTTTTAGTATTGGTTAATTCTTTTTAATACTATAGTTAATTTATTTCAGCATTCGATTCAAAAATATCCACCAATCTTTTATTTCAATTTTCTGACAGAAAGCTTTCAAATAAAAATTTCTCTTAGAATTCGACATTGTTTTCACTACTATACTATAAATTTATTTATTCTGAGTTGTTAGTGCTACTAGAATTATTTTTGGCAATTTTGATGACCAACCAAAAATTTGGCGCCATTGTCGGGGAAACTCTGTTAAAGTTTCTGCTTACAGTAAGCTAATTTATGCCAAGATCTTCTTATACAGGTCAATTAGTATTTGATCCAGAGATTGAGAATATAGCAAAGGTGAACAGGAAAGCGAAAAGGCAAGCAGTTAATTTTAAAGCTTTGACATCTACGAACAGTGACTCTGAAAGTGAAGAAGAAATAGTAGTTTTTGTAGAGATGGTGGCACAAAGAACAGTAAAGGAGTTGGGAACTCCCGATATTGTCCAGCAACCCTTGTGCATCGATTTTCCTGATATTGAGGTAGCTTTTGAATTAAAATCTAGATTACTTCATTTATTGTCTACGTTTCGTGAACTTGGAGGTGAAGACCCTCACAAACACTTGAAGGAATTTCATGTTGTCTACTCAACCATGAAGCCACAGGGAGTTATAGAAGAGCAGATTAAGCTGAGAGCTATCCTGTTCTCTTTGGCGGATAAGGCTGGTTGTACTATATTCCCTCTGGTTCAATTAGAACCCGGAATGACCTGAAGAGAAAATTTTTGAAGAAGTTCTTTCCAGCTTCAAGAGCTGGGACAAGTCATAAGGAAATCAGTAAGATTCGACAATATAATGGAGAGGGCCTTTATTAGTACTTGGAGAGATTTAACCAGCTACGTGCGAGTTGTCTTCACCACCAAATTTCTGATCGATTGTTGCTGCAGTACTTCTACAAATGACTATTGTTCATGAATCAGAGTATGTTGGATGCTGGGAGTAGAGGAGCACTTGTAGAAAATGCGCCAGAAGAAACAGAGGACCTGATTTCTAAAATGGAAACCAACTCACAGCAGTTTGGGATAATGGGTAAACCATGTGTCGAAAAAGGTAAATGAGGTAGGAACTTCTAGTATTGAGGCTCAACTTTCTGAACTAACCTCTCTTGTTAGACAAGTTGCTTTGGGACAAGTTTAGAATCCTAAAGTTTGTAGCATTTGCTTTGCTCAAGGGCATTTTACTAACTCGTGTCCACAACTTCAGGAGGATACAACACCTCAGGTAAATGCGGTAAACGGGTTTGTTAATCAACCAAGAAGGTATGACCCCTATGCAAATCAATATAACCTTGGTTGGAGTGACCACCGAAATTCAAATATGAACAGCCAAACAACCAACCACAGTATCCATCTGCCGGTTACAACAAAACCAGGGACTAAGTTCAGGTATGACTTTGGAGGATATTGTGAAAGCTTTAGCCGCTAGCACTCAAATGTTTCAACAAGAAATAAGAGCCAACATAAAAAGCTTGGGAAACCAAATTTCACAACTGGTAACCTCGCTGAACAAAATCGAGCTGAAAAAAAGAAGACTACCATCTCAAGATGAAATCAACCCTAGAGAACCCTTCGTAGTGGAAAAGAAGTGTAAACCACCACATAAAAAATGACAGTATCTAAAAAGAAACAAGATGGCCCAAAACTAGCAACTTATGATGCACTAACTAATGAGGTAAGTAATAAACCAATTTTTATAAGGTCAAAAATTCTAATTCCACCTCTTTTTTCCTAGCAGGTTGATGAAATCAAAGAAGGAGAAGACAGAGCAGGAAATTTTTGAGACTTTTAGGAAGGTCAAATTAACATACCTTTATTGAATACAATCAAGCAAGTGTCTCAATATGCTAAGTTTCTAAATGAGCTGTGCATTAACAAAAAAAATTGCAAACTGATGAGATGATCAAAGTAGGTGGAATGTGTCAGCAATAATTCAAAGGAAGTTGACTCAAAAGTGTAAGGATCTTGGTATATTTACTATACCATGTGTAATAGGCAACTTTAAGGTGGAAAAAGCTATGTTAGATTTAGGAGCTTCAATTAATGTCATGTCATATTCCATATATGCTTCTTTGAAATTTGGACCTTTGAATAAAGATGGTATTGTGATTCAATTAGATGATAGATCTAATGTCTATCCTAGGGGTATAGTTGAGGATGTTTTTGTACAAGTAAATGATTTAATTTTTCCTGCTGATTTTATGTACTTGATATGAAGAATAGTGACCTAATTGCTCCTATTTTGTTAGGAAGGCCATTTTTAAAGACATCCAAGACCAAGATTGATGTGGATACTGGCACTCTCATAATGGAATTTGATGGGAAAATTCCATAGTTCAATATTTTTGACATGTTGAAGGAAATTGATAATGATAATTCTATTCTTCTGTTGAAAAAATTGATACTTTTGTGCAAAATGAATCAGGAAAAAATTTTGAAAACCAAGCAAAGTTGGTACAAAAAGGTAAGAAAAAAATGACCAAGTTATAGCAAGAGCAGGAGATGTCATTTGTAGTTGGAAAAAAGGTATTGCACAAACACAAAGAAAGATGGAAAATGTTACCTAATAAGTCTGAGCTTAATTGGATTGGACCATTTGTTATCACTGATATTTCTACTCATGGTGTAGTCGAGCTTAAAAGTTTGAAAACAGACAAAGTGTTCAATACTAAAACGCATAAGTTGAGGCACTTCCATGAGGGATTCTCCAAGCACCTCGGATGATGGGAAAAGGGACTGCCTAGCCAAAGTCCATAAAGAAATACGCTTTTGGGAGGCAACCCAAGTGTGGTTTTTTGCCACAAACTATAAGAATTTCATTTCTTTTATTTTTGTTTTTGTTTTCCTACTTCTATTTTTCAGGTTTCTTTGTTCTCATAACTCATTTTGTTGGTCAGGTATTACATTTTTTCAGGCTGGAAGGGAAGTGAAACATCGGAGCAGCAAGTTGAAGTCGAATTCCGGGCTACTAATCATAATGAAATCACATTTAAAGGCAGTACTTTTCCTTTTCCTCATCTGTGTTTTCATTCTGAACATTAAGGACAATGTTCGATTTAACTATGGAGGAGTCGGTAGCTTGGGCCCTAATTTTTTGTTTTCAAAATCTTTGAATTAAATTCTTTGTTATTCATACTTTTGAGCATCGATCTAAATTGTTAAGATGATTTCATTTTTTGGTTCTTGAATGCCTAGCTTGGGTGTTGAGTTCGTAATTTATTAGTATTTATGCAACTCTCAAATATTATTTTTAAATTATTTTTTTTACAATTTTTGATCAAGTTAGTTGATGGTTATCTTCAGAAGCTGATTTTTTATTTTTGTGCTTAGTATGTTGATTTAAATCATGTTAGATTATGAGCTTATTAAGTTGATTATGTGGTTTGCTTTGGTTGATAGATGATTTGAATCATTTGAGAAGAAAAAAAATATGTTTGAATTGTTGTGTTCTGATGAATAAAAAGTTATTATTTCGTTGTTTCTGGGTATTGAAGTATGTAGGGGAATTCTTTTAAGGCAAGAGTCGATCATTACTCGAAAAGATACTACGAACATGAGTATGGTCAAAGACCACTTTTGGAGTTGTGTCGAGTTAGTAGCTTGGGTATGATAGAGTCCCTGTTATACACTCGCTAAACGGTGGACATACTAGAAAAAGACAAAAAAAAAATAGAGAAATCGAGTAAACTCAGAACAAGAAATCAATTTTAATTGATTTCTTATCTTTCATGTGTTTATGGTAAGATTGGTTGTACTTTTTGAGTTCTTATTTATTTGGTTTGTTCTCTTTACTTTGTGCATAAGTTTGATATTTTTCTCAATTTTTGAGAGGTGATCATTGCTAGCATGTGAAGAAATTGTTTTCATGGATTATTTTGTTTTGAGTTACTATTGGCTGGTAGGTTGCATGTTTAATTTCTTTTGTTGAGCTTTCAAGACCCTTAGATGTGAAATTATCTCACTCTATTTAGGTCAAAAGTATGTTTCTTTCTTTCTTAGATTTGTTTTACTTTGACTTTTGACCAAGAACAAGTAAAAGCTAAGTGTAGGGAAATTTGATAAGTTTACATTTTTCATATTTATTTCCTTCATATTTAATATGTTTTAATGTGTTTTGAACCTTAAAGATCTATTTTGAGTATGTTTTATAGCTTAGAGTATATCTGGACTCAATTGATTAAAAGTGTATTTAGGTTATAATTTTACCAGTTTTAATTTGGTTGTGTTCTTTTAGGATTTTGACAGATTGGTAATGTTACAGTAGAAAAATCATATATTGAGTCACAGAGATTGGAATTAAGTGATTCTTGATTCATTGGAAAATTAATATCTGGATCTACAAATCATATGTAGACCATAAAATCCAGTTTGAACGTTAAGGGGATCAAATTCATCTTAAAATTCACAATTTGCACGTCATCACTAGTTTAGAAGCGGTTGCGGTATTTTAGTTTTATATTTAGCTGTAGATTTCCGTTTTATGTGATTCAAGTGTCATTTCAAAGCCAAGAAATAGCTCTACAACTTGTATGCTTTGAGGTTTGACAGATAATTACTACATCAAGGTCTAATTTCAGCTTGTAGTTGCTACTGATGTTCTGGAATATTTCATGGCTAACAATTTTGAAACCTTCTAACTATTTTGAATCTTTTTATTTGTGTGGGGTAATTTTATAACAATATATAAAATTTAGGAATATTTTGTGAGTTTAGCACACTATGCTAACTTTTTTAGGTGTTTAAAGAGATTAGCAGCTGCTACCAGGCTCTCCCTCCCTCCCTTGACACTTTGGTTTTTCTCTATTTTTCTTTATTTTTCTTCCAAACATGTCTGAGTGATTTTCTAGTTTGGTTCAAAGGGGCGATTTCCATCGCCACAACAGTTGTGAGGATTGATTTTTCTTGCTGAAATTTTCTTTAAATTCAAGTATTTACTTCTTCATGGTTGAGATTAATTGCAATTAATTTTCTTGTTCTCGATTGTCGAATTTGTTCTGCGATTGCAAATTTTCTTGATTTTCTTTCAACCACTTAGGTGAAAAGAATTCAACTTAGAAGCAAGTTAATTTAACTGGAGATTATTTTTATTTCTAGTTAGTTCATACATGAGAAGTAAGATATGTTAAATTGTTCAAAATTTTAGATAGTTACCTAAAATAAAATTTTTTATTCATTATTCATCATGCTAATTTTGAGTTAATTAGAAATGGCTTCTCAATATCTTGTGACTCAAAATTAAGAAATTAATCTGAAGCTTTTTTTGATTAATTTTACTATTGAATTTTTTGGGTTCTTTTTTGTTTGAAAGAGAGCCCTATTTGTTTGCATGGATTGAAGAAATATTTACTTTCAATGATCAACTGCATAACTAGAATGAATAATCAACCCTGAATTGAGCCTTTTTAGTATTGGTTAATTCTATTTTAATTCTACAGTTAATTTATTTTAGTATTTGATTCAAGAAAATATCTCAATCTTTTATTTCAATTTTCTGTCAAAAAGCTTTCAGATAAAAATTCCTTTAGGATTCGACTTGATTTTCACTGTTATACTATAAATTTATTTATTCTGAGTTGTTAGTGATACAAGAATTATTTTTTACAGTTTTGACAACCGACCACAAAGTTTAAGATGATAATTTGAAAATGGAAAAATGCTGGATTTTGAGGCAATAAATGAATGTTATTCTAGATTAACTGATGAAATAATTAATCAAATGAAAGTCTAAGAAAAAAAATATTTGATTAGAAAATTGTTAAGAAAAATATTAAATTTTATTCATAGAAATTTTAATCAATAATCTCTATGATAGAAGAAACAAAAGATTTATTGACATCATCTATGTCCAAACTCATAGAATCACTTGAAACAAGAGAAAAAATGTTGAATAGGCATGATGAAGATCCAACTAAGAGTGTCATTCAGTCCAAAAATTAGTCTGAAAAATCCCAAAATAACAAAAAATTGTTAAGTTGAAATTCTTGTCTAAAAAGAAATACAAGGAAATAAAAAAAATCCTCCATGTGGAATTTGCAAAAAAAAAAAAAAAGAAATCAATTAGAGAAAGATTGTTGGTTCTAAGGACAATGGAGATACCGCAACTGCAAAAGGTTCAGTCATTGGAGAAAGAAGCTTGTGCAACGTAAAGGGGAGGCCGTAAATCAAGAGCTAAAGACGTTCGAGAGCAACATAAATTATGTTAACACAAAAGAAGGTCTAGGAAAAGAGGATTTGTGTGCACCATTGTTTTTCTACGCTCCAAGATAAGTTTGTTTTCTATGTTTTTGGAATAGGATTTCGAAGGAGGATTTTGTTTTGTAGGTGGGCTTTCGGTAGGCATTTTCTTTTTTTTTTTTTGGTGTTGAGGTAATGGGTTGAGATATTTATTCTATTTTTGGCTATTGGGGTTAGAGACTTTCTTTCATCATCTGTTCTTCTTAGATGAAGTTTGTTCCTTTCATTTTGTTTTCTAATAATATTTTTTGTTGTTAAAAAAATATATTGATATGTTGCCTATAGAAATGCATGTTTATATTAGGGTTTGGACATAAAAGAAACAAATATGTTAAAGAGCCAAGACAAGGGATTTCAATAGGAAGGTGAGTTTAGAGGCCAAAAGGGCCATGATGAGAAGCATTTTATAATTCTCATTTTTTGCAATTATGTAAAAGCTATATGTAAGTAGAGATGGGCAACGGGCTGACCCGGCCAAGCCTGGGCTTGGGTCATTAAGGCCCGGGTATAGGGCTGGCCTAGGCCGTGTTGGGCCTTACCCGGGCCTGGCGGCCTTGGGCCTGATCGGGTTCTTTTAAAAAAAATAAAGTTAAAATATTTTATGTGTGATAAAGTTAACAAAAACATTATAAGTGGTGCAACTTTAAAAAATAAAAAAATCAAACGACATATACAATTAACTAGAATTTGCCTAATAGGAGAAAATTAGCTTACAATTATTATTATTACTTATAAGAAAGAGTTTTACTAAATTGTTATTATGATATGATGTAAAGGGTGAAATGATCATAATTCAAAATTTAAACCTCTCATTTACACTGAAACATTTATAAAAGTTAATCCATATGCCAAATGAAGGAGTTTTTATTTTTAATCATGAACCTGGTACTAACAGAAACGATAAAAATAAGAGACGGATAAAATTAATAAAAATTAACTCGTTACGCAGAGTATTGGGCCATGTTTAGTATATTCTTAAGACCAATTACTCAGTTCTTAATAGTTTTCTTCCCATTATTGTTTTTCATCTAGATTCGCTTTGTTTCTCTTGCTTCTTGGTATGGCTAGAAAAAAGGTTTTTTAACTTCTCTGTGCAGTTGTTACTAGTCGTTGAAGTGGATAAAATGGTAGCTTCAGGTCAAAAAATAAGCTGGAGTTGTTGGAGAGCCGTAAGTTGTAATTTTTCCATTTTTTTGTAAAATTTTGAATATATTGTTTAGGTAAACCCTGTAGGGACCACCGGATTGGCCCGTGCCGGAACTATGCAATACTTCCTCTTTTCCCAAGCCCATAGCCAGCCCACCTTCACCGGGCTCCAAGCAGGTTGGGCCGTGCCGTGCCTTGACCGGGCCGGGCTGAGTTTGACCCCGAGTTGGGAGCGGGTTAGGCCGGGTTGGCTCGGCCCACTACCTACCCTTATATGTAAGGATTGTTAGTAGAGAAAATGGATCCATAGGGCCATGTGATAGTATTAATGGCATACAAGAAATGTAATATCTATAATTGCCCAAATAAATTTCCTATTTATGAATATAGGCTTATTAAAAGTTAAACCATATTAAATTTATTTGTATGTGTTTCAATTCTATTTTGATCTATGGTATCAAAGCATGTGATTCAGTCTTTGCAATGTTGATAACTTGCTCCTATGGATGAATATATGGTTTAATCCTAGCATTGTGAAGTTTTTAGATTAATGATGACTTGAAGTTTGATGATTAATTCATGGCATGATGAAACCTTAAAAATCATCCTAGGTGAAGTGATTGGTTAGTTTGTCTCATAGTGCAGTTTTTCTTGTTTGTAGCTTGATAGAACATACGGAGTCATCCTAAGGATGTTGTGGTTTGTTTTAATTGCAAGTGGTACCTACTGCTCGGTGCAAAGATTAAATTTTGTGTTCTTGGTATATTTATATCTGGAGTCATGTTAATGTTGTTATTTTTAGTAGTATTCTGCTTATGCCTTTATGGTATTTGTAATTCGTATTTATGGTCATAGTTGTGGTTATGTCATTTTCTATAGTTATCGTTGCATGTGCTTATAGAAAACAATTTGAGCCAATATAGGGATTATCTTTTCTTTTCTTTTTTTGCTTAAATTATGAAGACGGGGATTTGGTTCTAATTTAACAATTGGTTAAGTTATGTTTTGGCCGAATCGACTGCAAGTGGAAAAGACATTTCATCTATTGCTTGGTGACCAAATTTTTGGGTTAGTAGTTTTTTCATAGTAATTTTAGGGTTTGGCATGTGTAAGGAAATTTAGGATTTTGAAGTTGATTATGTGTAATTTTCTGATTTTGTTTGAGTTTATTTGTGACCTATAAAAATATGTTTTTTGATGAAAAAAACATGTTTATACTAAGGTTGTAATATGAGAGAAAAAAGCCAATGTGTTGAAAAAACTATGAATTCTTATATTTTGCAATTATAAAAACAATATGTAGAGTTATTAGTGGTAGGGATCTACAGCCACATGCAAGTCGTAGGGCATATTTCAATTTTAATTTCTATATTTTACCTCAGTAAATTTTTCTCATTTGTAGGCATGAGTTAATTAAGAGCCCAAACGCATTAAAACGTGCTTTTGTCTTAATTGTGTTTTGATTTCGGATATGTATACATGTTATGTGATTGAAAAATTTACCAATATATATTACGTATGAGAAATAAGTGTAATTTCTAATATGAATATAGGGAGAAGGTCATAAAAAATCCTACAACTATTTAGGTTTTGACAAGTTAGTCCTAAAGCCCATTGAATTGAAAAAGTAGTCCTAAAACTACCGAACCGCCAGCACTATTAGTCATAATTTGGATATTTCACAAGGTGGCATATAACAAACGTATAAATCTGACTTGTTGACTTTTTAGCTGTTTAGTAACCTTGCAAATTTAATTGCTCAAAACAAAAAATAAAAGTCATTAAAACACTTATTTCCCCACTTTCCATCTTCTTCACCACTTGTCACTATAACGCTTCTCTCTCCCCATCACCTCTGCTGTTCTCCATGACCGAGCCCCTCTATCTTCACTGCGCTTGTCCTCCACCATAATCCATCTTCAATCTCACAAACCTAGCTACTGCCTGATGTCATGAAATGCAGAGATAGGAGACTTGGCAGCCACGTGCATGCTGCGTCTGACGTGGATGAATGCCTGCAATCCTAGTCATCTTTTACTTTTACTTTACTTTTGTAATTAAGAGTCGGGTAAGCCTATATGAGCTGGGATGTAGCTCATTGTTCCGCAGCGAAGAGTTGTGATCCCTTTCCCCTCATCTGTTTTCTTTCTTCTGTGAGACGCTATTCGTTGTAAGTCTTCCCCCATCTCGGAAGTGCTCCGGCTAGTCCCTGATTGGAAGCAGCGTTCGTCCATTAATTGAGAATAGCTTGCTTCATTGATACTGAATTCTTCTTAGTCATTTTTGATTCTGTGATTGTTAAATGACAGTGGTATCAGAGCACGATCTGGGCTCGAAAATGGCTGAAAGTACTAGGCTCCAAGAATTTCGAAGAGGATTGGAAGAACAGATCACCAAGAGCCTGAACGAGCAAGCAAGCAGACACGAGCAGGAGCTTGCTCGATTGGAGCAAAAACATGATGATCTGGTTTCCCGGCAAGAACAACAGTTTGACGTTCTTTGTCTGTTTATGACGGATCTCCAGAGAGCTCAGGATGGAGGGTCCCATTATCGGGAGGCCAGTTCCAGCAACAACGGATCTAGCTACCTAAACCCCGGAGGTGGAGCGAACCTAACTAGGGTGGGTCGGATCGATTTTCCCCGTTTCCTGGAAGAAGATGTTGAGGGATGGCTCTTCCGCTATAACTAGATTTTTGACTTGGATGGCATTCCTGAAGAACGCAAAATCCAGATGGCCTCTATACATATGGAAGGGCCTGCTCTTCAGTGGCATCAACGGTTCCTTCGGGACTGGCCGGCGGCACTAAGGTTGTCCTGGAGCCAATACTCAATGGCGATCAGAGAAAGATTCGGAGAAGGGCACCATGATCCTTTAACTGAGCTGAAGAACCTTAAGCAGACGGGAACAGTCCGAGCGTACCAGAATCGATTCGATACACTCTTGAACCAAGTAAGCCCTCTTCCTGATGAATTCTTGGTAGCGCAATTTTTGGGCGGGTTGCAAGATGAGATACAGGGTGCCATTCGGATCCTTCCACCTAAAACATTGCATGAAGCTCAATGTCTAGCAAAGTTGCAGGAATCTGCCAACACTGTAAACAAGAAGAGTAAACGTGTAGGGGATGAGAAAAACAAGGGAATATTACCCTTGCCTAAATATTCGCAACCCACATTACCAGCTCCCACGCGTCCAGTCAGGCGTTTGACAGAGAAAGAGTTGAATGAAAGAAGGCAGAATAATCAATGCTTTTGGTGTGATGAGAAATTCTTTCCAGGGCACAAGTGCAAAAAAGGGCAAATTAACAAGATGGAGCTGTTAGTGGAACCGGAAGGGGATGAGTGGGCTGAAGAGGAATGCACAGAATCAGGCGAAGAACCAAGGGTTGCCATTGACTCTCCTTGTCTTTCTTTAAATGCATTAACAGGTCTACCCAACTACACCATTATGAGGGTTACCGGGTATATTGGAAAGAACTCTGTCAGCATGCTCATTGACTCCAGCAGCACCCAGATCTTCCTGGACGAATTGGTGGCTAAAAGGATGAAATGCACGGTGGAACAGATGAGGCCTCTGGGAGTCTCAGTAGCTAACGGTCATGTGTTAGAGGCAGGAAGTGTATGTAAAGGGCTGACCTGGAAAATTCAGGGAGTTGAATTCTCCTCGGATGTGCTCCTGTTACCATTAGGAGGGTGCGGGATGGTATTAGGAGTGCAGTGGCTGAGATTGTTGGGAGACATCAAGTGGAACTTTGAGACATTGACAATGTCATTCAAGTATTAAGGGCAGAAAATGCATTTGAGAGGCTCACCTAAGTACACCCTTACCCCGAGCAAGGCGGCTACAACATGGACCTCAATAAAACAAGCAGGCAAGGTGGAAGGGGGACAAGCTTTCGCTATCCAACTACTGGGATATTATCGAACTCCAGTAGCATGCAACCAGTCCGAAGCGGTTCCCAGGGACCTGAAGATCACTGAATTGCTTACTGAATTTGAAGGCCTGTTTCAGGAACCTAACACGCTGCCACCTATGAGGGATCATGATCATCGGATAGTAATAGCGCCAGGCACTTCTCCGGTCAATGTGAGGCCCTACAGATATCCTTCGATTCAAAAGGACGTGCTGGAAAAGTTAGTAGGGGAAATGCTTAGCACAGGTATAATCAGGGCCAGCCAAGCCCTTTTTCTTCCCCCGTAGTCCTAGTGAGAAAGAAAGATGCAAGCTGGCGGATGTGTGTGGATTTTTGAGAGCTGAATAAGGCTACCATAAAAGATAAGTTCCCAATTCCGGTCATCAAAGAATTGCTGGATGAGCTTCATGGAGCCAAATATTTCTCCAAGTTGGACTTGAGGGCGGGATACCACCAAATTAGAATGTGTGAAGAAAACATTCCCAAGACGGCTTTTAGAACTCACCATGGCCATTTCGAGTTCTTAGTTATGCCTTTCGGCCTTACTAATACACCTTCCACATTCCAGAGTTTGATGAACCATATTTTCCAGCCATACCTCAGAAGGTTCGTTTTAGTATTTTTCGATGGCATTCTCATTTACAGCACCTCTTGGGAAGAGTACTTGAAACACTTAAGGAGGGTGTTTGAGACCTTATTAGAGCACACCTTGTTTCTAAAGAAGAATAAGTGTCTTTTTGGTGTCACACAAGTGGATTGCTTGGGCCATATCATCTCTGGGCCATATCATCTCTCAGCAAGGACTGTCGAATGATCCCAGTAAGATTGAAGCCATGGTGAATTGGCCTGAACCAAGGACCGTCAAACAACTCCGAGGGTTTTTGGGCCTGACTGGGTATTATCGACGCTTTGTGAGGCATTATGGAGTTATTAGCCGCCCACTAACCAAACTCTTGAAGAAGAATCAGTTTGAATGGGGTGCGGCAGCAAAGGAAGCGTTTGACAGCTTGAAACAGGCCATGGTAACAACTCCAGTCTTGGTGTTACCTAACTTTAATGATCCCTTCGTCATTGAAACTGATGCATGCAAAGATGGAATTGGAGCTGTTCTACAGCAAGATGGACATCCCATTGCTTTTATAAGTAAGGTGCTATCTTTTAAACACTCGAGTCTTTCTACCTATGAAAAGGAATTCCTCACCGTGGTGTTCGCCGTAGACAAAGGGCGTGCATATTTACTGGGTCGGCACTTCATCATCAAAACAGATCAAAAAAGTTTGAAGTACCTCTTAGAGCAAAGAATAACAACTCCTCTACAACAAAGGTTCATTATTAAGCTCCTGCCATATGACTTTGAGATCCAGTATCGTAAGGGAAGGGAAAATTTCGCAGCTGATGCGCTGTCATGAATGCATAGTTCAGAGTTATTCAGGCTGGCCATTACTACGTTTACCACGCCTTTGATGCTAGAAATCAAAGACAGCATGGACAAGGATCTAGAATTACAAGGGATTATTTCGGAATTGCGAGCTGACCCTCACTACCATCCTCAATATATGGTCGATAGTCAAGGACTTAAGAAGAAGGGAAGACTGGTGGTCAGACATGACCAAGGTTTGCGCCACAAGATTATTGAATTGGTTCACTGTGGGGATGCAGGTGGTCATTCGGGAGCACAGGTCACCAAGAAGAAACTCTTGAGTTTCTGTTGTTGGAAGGGTTTGGCAAAGGATGTGCGAAATTATGTGAGACAATGTCACATTTGTTAGTTGTTTAAGCATGAGAACTCGGCGTTGCCAGGACTCTTGCAACCCTTGCCTATGCACGAGAAAGTTTGGGAGCACATCACAATGGATTTTATTACAGCTGTCCCTAAGTCTGAGAGGTTCGACGCCATCTTGGTAGTAGTCGACAGACTCAGTAAATATGCACACTTTGCTCCCCTATCTCACCCTTATACGGCTGCCAGTGTCGCCAAGGTGTTTCTCGACCATGTTTTTAAATTGCATGGGATGCCCCTTACTATCACTTCAGATCGTGATGCCATCTTTATGAGCATGTTTTGGCAAGAATTGATGAAGGTTCAAGGGTTAAGTTGCAGATGTCAACTGCCTATCACCCGCAAACTGATGGTCAAACAGAACGTGTGAATCAATGCTTAGAAGCTTACCTAAGGTGCATGACAGGAGAGAAACCCCGGGAGTGGTCTAAATGGCTTCCTCTAGCTGAATGGTGGTATAACACTAATTTCCACACCTCTACCGCTCTCACCCCATTTGAGGTTTTATACGGGCAGCCACCTCCACTTCATGTCCCGTATATAGCTGGCGACTCTAAGGTTGAATCAGTCGACAGGAGTCTGACGTCTAGGGAATCAATGATCAGACAGCTTAAACAGCAGCTGGAATGAGCTCAGCACAGAATGAAGATGTTGGCAGACAGGCGTCGGACAGAGAGACAATTCGAAGTGGGAGACTAGGTCTATTTGAAGCTACAACCTTATAAGCAGCAGTCGGTAAGGGTTCTTGGTTCACACAAATTAAGTCCTACGTACTGCGGCCCCTTCGAGATAGTAGAAGTTGTGGGGGCAGTGGCCTATCGACTCAGACTTCCTCCAGAAGCACGCATACATGATGTCTTTCATGTATCCCTGCTGAAGAAGAAAGTTGGCAACGCTATCGTTCAACCCACCTTGCCTGATGAAGAAGCTACTGTCGTCAAGAAACCAATGGCTATATTGGATAGCAAAATAGAGAAGAAAGGCCACACAGCTGTTACCAAAGTTTTGGTTCATTGGTCAAACTCAGCACCGGAAGATGCAACTTGGGAGAGTTACTCAGAAATTCGAACGAAGTTCCCGAAAATTTTGGATTCTTGAGGTCAAGAATGTTGTTAAGGAGAGGGGATTGTCATGAAATGCAGAGACAGGAGACTTGGCAGCCACGTGCATACTGCGTTTGACGTGGATGAATGCCTGCAATCCTAGTCATCTTTTACTTTTACTTTACTTTTGTAATTACGAGTCGGGTAAGCCTATATGAGCTGGGATGTAGCTCATTGTTCTGTAGCGAAGAGTTGTGATCCCTTTCCCCTCATCTGTTTTTTTTCTTCTGTGAGACGCTATTCGTTGTAAGTCTTCCCCCATCTCGAAAGTGCTCCGGCTAGTCCCTGATTGGAAGCAGCATTCGTCCATTAATTGAGAATAGCTTGCTTCATTGATACTGAATTCTTCTATGTCGTTATTGATTCTGTGATTGTTAAATGACACCTGAGGCTTTATAATCACCGATCGCCATGCTGGAGCTCTGCCGACATTGCCGATGGTAAGTGGAAACTGATGTGATTTCTATGATGTGATTTCGATTGGATTTGGAAGAAACAGCGATGTGATTCTGATTCGCCTATCCTAGGTTCACCTCTTGCCAAAGGCTATCCTCATTTTCCTCGGCCGCCTCCTTAATTTGCCTCTGACCGGAACAGAGATGCGGTTCATCCCCTGAGTTGTGATTCGTGCCTATGTCATCCTTAACTGCTTTGTCCCATTGTCTTTGCTCTAGTGTGTCACCGTGTCGCCCATCACTTGCCAAAAGGAGCAAGAAGATGGTAAGCGGAGAAAATCATGTTTTAATCACCATCTCTTTTTATTTTCAGCAATTGACTCTATAAGGTTTCCAGTGATATAAAAAAGAGACAAGAATTCAAAATTTAACATCTACCAAGTGCCGCATCAGCTTTTTCATTGATCAGCTGGCGACATATCCAAAGTAGAACTAACAGAGTTGAGGGTTCCACAATTTTAGGACTACTTTGCTAAATCAATGAGTTTTAGGACAAACTTGTTAAAATTTTAAAAGCTTTAGGACTTTTTATGTCCTTCTCCCTATGAATATATAAGACTCAAAGTTCCTAAATTGCATCACTTCATGCATATATTTTTAGCAAAGGGTGGTACATAAACGGATGTTACCTTAACCTGATCTAAAGTGTCCGGTTCTTTCAAATTTTTAGTTTCATTATAGTATTTAATTTTCTATAGTGGTACGTCATTGTTATGATATTCTAGTCTTCCCATGTCATTTTAAAACAAGTGGAAATGGATCCCATGACCTAGCCTAAATTGGTAAGGAACCAAGTAGAGTTCAAAGTCCAAATCCACATTTGCTAGTTCCCTTCAAAATGTCAATTATATTGACATGCAAATAAATTTTTCTAGTGTGACCATTCTTTTACTAATTTTATTCCTTTTGAGTTAAAAATTTACAGAGATATTGACAAGTGCCCATTGTTAATGGGTTCAATGGCTTTATGATCCATTTGCTACCATGTAAATAGCAACATCTAAAGCGTTTCTCCACAAAAGCATCAATTGCATCATTCATGGAAAGGAAGGTTCCATAAAATCATCTTTGTACTTGTTCTTATATGTTTTCTTCAATAAATTCTCTTTTGCTGTTTAAAAAAAAAGTCATCTGACCAAGCAGCACTTGTTTGGGGAGCGAGAAATAATCTGATTTTTAACAAAAAAAAAATCAGTTAGTCACCTAGACTTGGTTTCCACAATTAATAAACCTTTGTCCTACCTGTGGTTGTCCAAAAGGTCTAGTGGGGTTATTCAATCTTTTGATTTATGTTGCCTTAACCTCTTCTCGACTTTCTAGTTTTTTGTCCGGTTTATCTTCTTCTGTTTTCTTATTAGGGGTTTGGACTTCTTTTTGTGCCTTCTTTCCAACTTCTTACAGGTTTCAATGAATACTCCTCTTGTTGCTAATAAGAAAAAAGAAGCAACACTGTTAATCCAACCAACAATCACAAGCTATAAAAATTTAAAAAGTAGCTTTTCTCGACAATAATATTTTAAGTCTTATGTGTATTGTTAGTCATTTGATGGCTAACTTGTGAGCTAGTCCTCCCATGTTAGTTTGGTTAGAGAAGAATACTGAAAAATACAATCCTAACCCGACCTTTCTATATTTCTACGAACGGATGCAATCATTTAGAAATTCCATTTTGCGCTCAACTCCTAGATTAAATAATTCACTGAACAATTGCTAGCTACATGATTAGTGTAAATTTTCTCCAGCCTGGCATGATCATACATGAGAGGAAAAATTACAAAAACCCATTTATAGTCTGAGCTGACCTACACTTTGTCCTGTGTATTTTGAAAAACGTACATTTTGCCCCATTCTTTCTTTACACTTTTTGACATTGTTACTAGGAGATGGATATAGTATAATGTAGATTAGAATTTCAGACATCGTTGTCAAACAAAGTAAACGAAGTAAGGCAAAATGTAGGTCTACAAAAATAAGAGAGCAAAGTGTAGGTTAGGCTACACCTCAAGGGGTCATTATAAGTATCCCTACATGAGTGCATAAAATATAGGAATTAAACTTGAGAAACAATAATCATCTGACCTAATCATGATACGTGGTTGAAATTATAACAAGAACTTGCGTTATAGTTTTCTCTCTTGTCTCCGTAGAACTCTCTGAATTGATAGTCACTTTATGCTCATTACAGTTTATGTTAAGGGAGAGAACTGTTAGTTCTTTATATAAGGCTCTAATGGACCTACCCATTAATGCTATCATGGATTCTATGGCTCACACTTGAATACACCTACACTTCATATCAATGACAAAGATAAGCCCATTCACCATATGAGCTTTCCAATTCAGAAAAAGAAATTTGCATGCTTATAGTCAACAACTTTAGAAAGTTTAGAATTTAGGACACAGCTAGAGCCCTATAATTCATAAAATTTAGAAATTTTACATGGGTAAAACAAATAGGTCAAGAGCAACCGCTCAATTCCTAGCTGACATTTTCTAATTTTTATCCTATAAACAAGGTTAAGAAACAAAAAAGCTCTTATTAACATTTTGTTTAATAATACAGCCACTTCTCTTGAATGGGGTCTGACCAGACTCAACCAATATAACTACTGACAACTAAGAGGCCTTATACAAAAAAATACTCTCTATTACAAATTTTTTATTATATTTTAGTTTTTGACTGAGTTTGACTTAAATTTATGTGCATTATAATTTGATAAAAAAAAATTAAAAAAAAATTATTAAAACTTGGATTATTGTAGTTTATATATATATATATATATATATATATTGAAAAATTCAGTAAAAATAATATAAATAAATTTAAGTTATAAAAATTAAAATGGAGCAAAGAATTGGCATATGGAGGGAGGACATGTTAAGAAAGTTTCAAAAGTTCAAAACTTAATACCGGAGATAAGTTCAGAAAGGTTACATAAGGCACCGGAATGCGCCATTCATGTTAGCCATCCTTCTTTCATTATTACAAAAGTATTATATTTTTATTTTTTTAGAATTAATGCAATTATGAACATTAATTTGTTTCGAGCTGCAGCCAGTCCTCCTCCTTTAGCCTAGGAAGATGTTCAAAACTAGAAAATAGAAAAACTACATAATAGTTTATCAGTTTATATATAGATGATAATATCATCTAGTCCTAAAACTTTGAAATCAGTTATTTTTGCTACTCTTTCCCAATAAGTGTTGGAAATGCCATAAAATGCCATAAATTCACTGAAAAAGAGCTCCGAGAGTCAGCTAGTATTTCTCTTTCCATAACTGTAGGGCTAGCTTCATTCGTTTTGGGTTTTGGTTCCAAGTATAATCTTTTTTGGACTAGGTCTCTATGAATGAGTTTCGGCTTAATGTCTTTTTAGTTCCTGAGATTTATTAATTTTGTATGTTTGGGCTACTCTATTGCTTGAGGTCTTTGGGTTTTAGGGTTCTATTTCCTGGCCTATTTTGGGTTTATTGTTCGGGCTCTACTTGGTGTTAGACCTTACTTGGGATATTTGGGTCACCAATCTTTCTAAAGAAAATAATGCTTGTATTTCTTATGTCTTCTTTTGCTTTTATGAAATTCTTTCATTGCCGATAAAAAATGTACTCAGTATAAAAAATTTTTATTTTCTATCTTCGGTATAAAAGTTGAGTTGCATTATAGTTTCGAGACTAATAATATTCTTCTTGCATACAAATTACTTAAATAAAGGATTTTTTATAAAGTAACCAAATAGTATGCTTCTCTAGTCAAATGTTTGGCAATGTCGATCAAAGATAAAGTTGTCTCATTGTGCTGTAAATGTGTGTGCTACGGGGGGGACCAATCATTTTCATGGTATCATTTTTTTTTTAGCTTTTAAGTTATTGCTTCCTCCATCAGTACGGGGATATATGGCAATAATCTCATCCTTTCGTTTCCGGTCCGACTTTGTTGCTGCAGCTTGTGTTTCTTTGTGTTTCCTGCTTCTAACTCTACATCATCACACTTTGAGATGATATGGCAGCAAAACATCAGACTAAAGTCTAGTATGAAGTACTTAAAAAGGCTTGAGACATAACTACATCAGAATAAACATGAAACTACATCATATAGTGTTTGGCCCTGCCCATCAGTCAGTTGATCAGGAGGCTCGGTCATATCCAGTTTACACTAGAGACAAAAAGATAGGTTGGATAGTTATAATAAAGAGTTTCTGATTCATAAGCTACAGGCAACTGTACCAGCTGCGACAACAACAACGAAAAGAATACAAGTATGAAGAGAAAGTTTGAAATGCTAGAATAACTAAAACCAAGTGAGTACTTAAACAATCTGGGACAATCCTTTACAAAGCAAATAGTTTATTCTAACTCACTAGATGTCTCATATCACAAACCAAAGTTTAAGGCTTTATATGGCCTTCCAATGGAACTAATAGAGGTAAGTCTTCCAAGTGACGTTTAGACAGCTCAGGCCCCATAAAGGAGCTGGATTTTGCTTTCTATATTTATAATAAACTACTTTGCAAGCTTAAGTAATCATATTAATTAGGACCCACGCTTCACATCACCTCCATTCATCCGGCTTGCGGCAGATGCTACCATGGCTGTCCATTTTCAGTCTTCCCACGGCCTTGCTCCACTCTTTAGCTTCTGTGAGTACAAGTGATCAACAATTCAAGCTACAATATTAGTATTTTTCAGGTTCCATCCTCGAAAGAATGAAATGTAATGATTTTAATGATTACGAAACATATTGGAGATCTCTTGATTTGTTTCAAATGAATAATAAAATGACACAAAGTAAAAAGAGAGTTTAAAATGCTAGAATGAGTAAAACCAAGATAGTCCTAATAAGTAGCCTAAGGGGATGATGAGAACTTAGTCTTACTCTTGAGTTTGCTTGTGTGAGGGTCAAGCTTTTTGCAAGCCCGAAGTAGGCATCACCTCTCCCTCTCAGTTGAACATTTTTTAATTTCTCAATTTTTAAATATTTTCCTTCCTTTGCTATAATGACAGGAAAATGAATGAAGAAGTACATATTTATAGTAGTTGTCCTATATGGGGCTTCAATAGTACATTTTCCGAAAACGATACCCAAGTTAAGCCTAAAAGAATTTGTTTGCATGCCCAAGGGCCATCAAATATTACTTCCACTTAATTATATAATCAAGAAATAAATTAAAAAAGTCAAAGGATCTTTTGTTTTCATACCGTTTTCTCCTTCTGCTTTCATAATAGCCGCAATTTAGGGGTCATATTAAATCTAGTGCACGTAAGGCATCTGGCTTTGTTAAATCAACTGTTACAGGCTTCTCATGTTCGCTAGCGCTCCTTCCATCTGGCCAGAGGATGTTGTTGTCTCCGTCCATTTCCAGCCTTTTAGCGTTGCTCCACCTTTCAGCTTCCTATAAATTCAAGTCATCAAATGATCAACATTTTAAGCTCACTTTATTAGCATTGCTGGATTTCATCTTCAATCCCAAACAATCAAATCTAATGATTTTAATTATTAAGAGACATATTTGAACTTTCATGATCTCTTTTGAATGAATATGATAATTGCAACGTTTTAGCAAGAATTTCAGAATGTATATATTGATGTCCCTGGAGTGGGTTTCATGATGTATATATAATTTTCTAACCTTGAAAGAAACAAGTCACATGGTTATGACGCCTACTAAAACAAAAAAAAAAAACAAGAGAGAGAGAGAATTTGCAAGATAGAATTAGTCATGTCAAAAGAGTCATATAAAGATAATTTAGTGAAGATTATTCTGTACTAATTTTTTATTTCATATATAGAGTGCTTGACATACTATGATAATTGAGGTTACGAGGACAAAACTTATATTTACATTTATTAATAAAATTTCTAAGGGTTATACTAGTGCAACAAATAAATTGATCATTTGATTTTGGTTTTAATCAATTAATTACCCTTTTTAATTCAAAAAAGGAAGCAAATGAGTTTGCGAGGTATTACACCATAAGAGTATGTACTCTCATTTTTTAGAGAAAAAAAAGTGGTAAAATAATAATCAACACTGTCTAAATAATTCTGGACACTGCTCCCTTGTATTTTAGAGAATATTCACCATTAGTATTAGGTACAGCATCCAATATTAATTTTTTTAAAAATAAAAGTGAATATATTGATTGTGAAAAGAAAAAAATTACAAGAAGAACAAAAGGGTATATATATGTATACCTGTTCATTTCCTGAGAAGAATTTACGTATAAGTGGATCATCAGCAGTCAAGTATAGGTTTTCCAAAGTGAGCCAAGCATCCTTTGCCGACCTTGCTCCAATAATTTTCAAACATATGGGAGGGGCCAAAGCATTTTGGATTACGGACAATGCCTGGGCATCCTTTTTCTTTTGATTATTGGAGTACAACAATTTTCTAGCCTCATTCTCTTGCTTTTCAATAGAATGTTGGCCCCCCGGCTCGTTAGACAAGAGTTGTTTGTCTTTGGAAGTTTCTGTTGATGGGACTCCAATTCCGTTTTGGACAACCTCCCATAAGTCCTGGGACTCGAAATAAGTCCTCATCATATGTCTCCAGAGCTCATAGTTATCACCTGAGAATACAGATAGTGCAACTGGTGCGTTTGTTAATAAGGTCGAACGCACATAACCCGTACTACATGTTTCTTGGCTCTGTCAAAAATAAACGCAATGCAATGTAATTACTTCTTATTTCAGAGTGTTAATTTTTTGTCTGACCCAAAATCAATGAAAGTTAAGATATTTAATGTCTATACGTACATACCTCTGTTATGGCGCATACACCTTGGTGGTCCACAGCATAGAAACAAGTTTGCATCTTGGTGCAGTCTCTGACCTCTAAATGGTTCAAAGCAGGAAACGTGAAATGAAGGCCCTGCGGGGCAAACCTAACCATATTTCTTGCCGGAAACACGTTGCTCAATTTTGGGCAGTTGGAGATGTAAATATCGGAGAGGTTAGGAAACCATATTGGACGGTGCTGCTGCCCATGAGCTTCAGTCTTAGTCTCATCCTCTGCAATTATTTGTCCCAAATCCAAACATAACTTTATGCTCAGACACTTCAAGTGGGGCATGTTCTGGACACTCAAAGGCGTAAACACGTACTCAAGCCTGAGACATCCATCTAGCGACAAGTGAGTAAGATTGTGCAAACCACTGATGGTTGAGTCTTTCCACAAATCCTTCATATTTTTATTCCCTAACTTGAGTTCCTTCAGATTCGACAAAAAGTATGTTCCGAGGCTGTCAAATGGCCTTGTCCACCCGATGATAAAATGTGGCCGACTTCTCGACCGTTTACTCATTTTTGTGTAGGATTTAACCACATCAGCATTCGGGACTTCAGAGCCAGCATCACTCCCAAGGACCAGTTTCTGGATATAACATAAATAAAAAAATATTAGTTATACTTGGAGCATATTGAATTCGACCATTAATTTTGTTGTTCTAAACCCTTCCAACATGTTTTTATTTCAGTGGGGTCTTGAAATTCTAAAACATGCAAGGTGCGAATATTGGTATACTTTTAGTTTTATATATTGTTATTTTCATATTTTTTTTCTTTAATTTATGGAAGATTGAAAATATGAAAATAACCTTTAATGCTGTGTGACTTGTGTGGTATTGTTGCCTATATGGATAATTTTCATGACATTAAGTTTTGCTCTCATTTTCATAATCGAGTTGCATAGTTGGGAATCGGTTGTTTTTTTTGTTGTTTGTTTTGCAAATCTTCAAAATTTAAAACGGAAATAAGGAAATAGCAATGGGTAGGCATATTTCATTCACACAGACGCCTTAGTTCCAGCAAGAGGTTGATCGATGCATGGATGAGCGGGTGGTTGAATTGCAGACCCAGATTAATGCGGACATAAATAGGCAGGTTGAGGAGATAGAATGCCGCTATGAGAACTAGCTTGCCAGCTGTGTTACTGATGTGCAATTGGGATAGTAGCTCAATAGTTTTACATTTATAACCCCAAATCACCCGCAAGTGTACGGTTTTGACGAGTAGTACAAGGCAAATAGGGGTATCGTCCCAAGAGACTTTTGTGATTTTTATCTAAGAAAGAGAGTTAATTACTTAAACTACCGAACGACGAGTACAACGGATTCAAGTAACAAGAGGATGATATCACAAGTGAAGCTAATAAAAAGACTAACTAGAAGGTAAAGCAATTACTAAAACGGAAACTTGTTGAGAAGGCTAAGAGAAAGAAACTATCTTCCTAGGATTCCATTACTCTAACCTTGCTACCCATGATGAACGCCTCTTTTAAGTGGACTTATAATGTGTGGTGAAGAAATTCATAACTCAAAAACGTCTTTCTCAAGATTAGTTCTTGCTTACCTAAGAATCAAACCTGACTTCCTCAAGCCCAAGTGTTAACTCTAGGTAGATTACGCCCGGATCTCTGTTTGACACCTAATGAACTCAAAGATTACCTCTAATCCCAGATGTCCACTATACTTCTTTCTTTCTTCCACTCAACTATAAACCTCTCTCAAGGTCTAGATGAATTAAAATGATGTGAGAAGGCCTTACCCACATAACAAATAACACAAGAAATAAGTAACACAAGTAGTCCACAATCATCAATATAAACTCAAATCCATGAAGTAACAAGGTAGAATAATGTCATCCTAGAAAGATATTAAAGAACTACTCACGATCCATCAAGTAAATCCACAAACTAAACATGAACAAAGTATCCAATGAAATACAACTGAAGAGAAAGAGAAGAAGAAGAGAAGAAAATCAGTGAAGCCCTTAGAATACTAAGTTTCCGTGGTGGAAACCTCCTTCTCCAAGCTCCGAGCTTCCTTCAATGGAGTTCCAAGGAAGAGAAGAACTAGAATGGTTGAGAGTGTGTTGTGTTTTTTTCCAACCTTAGCTCTTCTCACGAGCTCCAATTTATAGGCCAAGAGGAATGAAAGGAATCCCATGTGCTTCTTGCCGTGAGAACCGTCAATTGCTAAGATTAATGGCCCAGATTTAGTCTTGGCGACGCGTCGCCACAATTTCTTCAGTCTGGCGACGCGTCGCCACAATTTCTTCAGTCTGGCGACGCGTCGCCAATTTGGCGACTTTCTGGCGACGCGTCGCCAGAACTAAAAAACCTTGTTTTAACGTTGGCGACGCGTCGCCAATTTGGCGTTCATTCTGGCGACGCGTCGCCAGAACATAATTGAGCAAATCTTGCTCAGCACAACTCCGCTACAATTCCGCTGCGTCGCCAGATCATAATTGAGCAAATCTTGCTCAACACAACTCCGCTACAATGCAATCCAGCTTTCATCCACTTTTCACACACCAACGAATCTGCGGACAATAATAAAAACGAGAGAAAAACAAAAGATAAAAAGGAGAATTTGTAATAAACAGTAATCAAAGACGCCAAAAAATACACAACTTTGACAATGGAATTATACGCTTAACAGTTACCTAGATGGAGCGCTAATAATTGGACCAGCTTATCCGCATCTCATAGATGGAACACTGATATCAAGACCAGTTTGCTAGCACCTGGTAGGAGTTAAGGAAGATTCCACCACCAGCACCACGGTCCTCGGATTAGGTACTCACTTCTCCAGACCAAGAAGTGGTTCTATCCATATGTTAGTCGGCATTAGTGTACGTAGATCATGTCTAGTTATATCTATGTGTCACAACACTATTGCATGACATCATTATGCATGTTTTTTTTAATGTTATTTTATTTAGTGTTGTCTTTATGGATGTAGTATCATATATTCTACTTTTGATGGTTTACTGTTTTACCAACTTAATGAATCTAGTAGGTACTTATGGATGCAAAAAAATCATCACTGTTAGATTTCTGGTAATGAACAAATTGTAGGAAATATGACAAACGGATACCAATACACACAAAAAATAAATAAATAAATAAATAAACACATATATAAATATAGTGACGGCCAACTGTAGCTAGATGTTGTAAGTAGTTAGAGACACAAGCATGTCGTTATGTTCCTAAAGTCTTGTGATGGACGTCTATCTCTAACTTAGATACAGTTGTCTCTAGGTAGTGACAGTTGACTCTCTCTACCTAGTGATAACCAGCTATCTCTAACTAGTGACGGCAAGTTATCTCTAGTCTTTGGCAAGATGTCTCTATCTAGATCAACATTGTGATGGTTGCATGCTGTCCCTAGTCTCTAACATGATGTCTTTATCTAGATCAACTTTATGATGGTCAACCATCATTAGTTAGCAACGGACAACTGTCGCTATGTTGCCAGAAATATGGTCTGCAAAAAATTAGTGATATGGGAGATCAGTGATAGCCAACAATTGCAATTTAACGACAATGACCGTCACTAAAAGTTTAGCGGCGAGCACTTTAGCGATAAGGGGATTGGCGAACATTTGCCACAGCTAGTGCAAAGTTAAAGACGGCCGTTTCTAACACCTGTCACTAATTCATTTTTCAGTAATGTTTCAAGCAAGGATAATTTTAAGCAGGTGTAATCCTCATCTTTGGAGTGGCTGCAGCCACTAGCTGGAAGTGCTCATGTACTTTGTTCACTTTGTTAATTATCTTATTTTAACAAAGTTGTTAGCGTTAACAAAAATCTAGAAAAATGCCGCAAGATTTGAATAAAATTACAGTTTGCTCTGTGTTTCAAAAAGCTACACTTAGCTGCGTTACAAGGAAAAGAATTGTTTTATGTTAGATAGGAGTAAAATTGTCAATCTAAATTATTAACTAGCTGTCAAGCTATTATTAGATAATTTTAAATTACTAAAAGGCATATACTATATAGTTTAAATTAGAATTTAAAAACCTAATATTTGACATTGTATAAAATGCTTATATTCATGGGCCAACTATTAATTTTTGAAACAAGTGGGCCAAATTGATATCAATGAAACCTAAGAGAGATTTTTGCTATTAGCCCCATAAATTATTGTGTTTAAGGGCTTGACTGATAGCAATAGCAATATAAGAGCGTGCTTGTTATAAAAGCTAAATTATAGTGCCAATTTGGCATATTTCAATAAAAGTACAAGACTCATTCAAGCTTGAAATTCCAAAAACTATTTATGAAGTAGATACTACATCTACTAAAAAATTTACAAACTTTTATTTACTAATACCATAAAATAGTTATTGGATAATTTGAATATGAGTGAGCCATACACATAATTCTAAGCCTATACTCATTACTATCATAATTTTTTATTTTCCATGTAGGTAGGACTGAAGTATTCTCAGCCCACCTCACAAAATGAAGCTTTGCCGCTCGGAGCGAGTACGCGAATACAACCCATTAACCCATTTGAGAATTATATGTTATTAATTATCCAAATTTTGTTTCTTATACATTTGCAAAATTTTCTTTACTGATGGTGTCAACTGGTCACCGAATCCAAGTCGGGACAGCGTTAAGGTTTTGTTAGATTAAAAAATGGGGGATATGCAAAGGAGTAATAAGAAGGCTAAATAGCATTTTGGATTGGTGCATACAAATTAAGAGTAAAGCGATCTAGATATCTAGGAGGTAAAAGGAAGTTGGTTCCAAATGCTGATACATCTAAACTAGTAGGGAAAGAGGAACCTTCAAAGGGCAGTATTTTCACAAAGGAGGTTCATATGCATATATAGCTATTAAACACTAACATTAAATGATGAAGCTTATAAATTTGTATACAGTATAATATAACAATGAAAAAAATATATTGTTTAGAAGAAAATCTGAAAAATACTCTGATTTAACATTTTTTGTGTTGTTGGTTGGCTAGAAAATACTTTGAAATATGAAGAAGATGAACATGCAATGTAAGAAACAGAAGTCCCCTTTTAGCCCTTAAACTTGTATACTTGCCTATTAATTTTATCTTGTGCCCAATTCGTTACCTCTTAAGTTTTTACATATGTTTGAACTACAAAAAGAGAGAGTGACAAAAAAGTTTAATTAGCTTCGTAAGAAAATTTACAAAAGTTAAAGGACTTGTATAGGACTTCTCATATATCCAATTGTGAGTGTAGAGAAGAAGCTATAGCCCATTTTATATCATTTTTAATGTAGGAGAGGCATATTCTCTTGTTCAATTATGTATTACAGTATGAAAATTGTGGGTATCCATTAAAAAATTTAAAGGGATCCAACTACTTAATTATGTATCTTCTATAACATTTTTCTAGAAAAATAAGAGTTCATGCATTGTACGTACATCCACTTCTAGGTAGGTGGGATGGATGGATTTTCAGAGACATGGTTGTGGGGACGATGAAACCAGATGACAACAGACTTCCAATAAGCACAAGAAAGAGCTTTGGGCTGGATTCGAAGTGAAGTGAGACAGGGCAGAGCTAAGATGGCTATATAGGTGTGTTATAGATAATCTAAAAGACATTTACACTCTAAAATTGTTGCAAGGTCTGTGTGATATGGAAGGAATCGGACAGTGTCAGGTAAAGAATATTGGTGGAATGAAGGTGTTGCTAGAGTGTTCATCGAAGGAAGCTGTGGGTGTAATGCTTGAGGATGGAGGTGAGTGGTTAGGGCAGTGGTTTGAGTTGGTCTTTCCATGGAAGATGGATCTGAATGTGCTAGGGACACTAATCTACTTGCAAGTATGAAACATACTTACATTTGCTTATCTTTTCGTGCGATGGGGGAAGGTTATTAAAGTCGACGAACAAACCTCCAATTAAGAAGGTGTTTGTTCATTGTGGCAAAGATCTTGTTCCAACCAGTGAGATGACAAATATTCAACAGTTTGTGAATCTTAAAGTTGGTGAGAAGATCTTTACAATTCGTGTAATGGAATAGAAAACTTTTCATGACAATAGCTTTGTCAGGACAGAATTTCATTATTTATCATCAGATTCAAATTATAAAGTGATGGAGAAATAAATTACTTCAATAAAAAAATCAATTTAACAGTTTTTTTCTTAACATTTGCTTTAAGCTAAGTTGTTGGATTATTACTTTGTTTTGGCAACGGCAATACCATTTAATTACCTTCATAATGCATATAAACGTAGACAATTATGGTCCAACGGCTAGGGGATTAATTTTGTTTTTATTATGTGCTCAACTGCTCTTAACATGACCTTATATATATACTTGTTTTGTTTTGGTTTTTTATATACATTCTCGACCTTCCCCTCTCCCCAACTTTTTAGATTTTTTACAAAATTATTTTTTCTATATATTTGCAAATAATATTGGGTATGTTGGAGGAGCTTTACTCTGCAACAATGCATATGTATATGGAGCTACTACAAGAAGATTGAGCTATTTTATCTCTAGAGCGGCATGACTAAGGCTGTTGTACCTATATGACAAGAAATGTCTAAAAGAAAGTAGATAGACCCCTCATCTTAATTATTTTTTATATATAAGTGGTGTTTTCCTATTTTTCTACCTATTTCACTCTCTAATATCTATTAATTTTATATTACAAAATTATCTATTTTTGTGCCATTGATGAGATTGAAATTTGTTCTAAATATTATATTCTCTCCATCCCATATTTTTTACATCAGTTATTTTTCAACAATTAAGTTATAATTTTTTATTTTCAACATTTTAGTATATAAATGAAGAACCTTTATATAAGAATGATAAATCAAGACATATAGTTTTCAAATATAGATTTTTTTAATTTTTTCTATAAACTATTAATATGAATAAATTCAAGTCAAACTATGTGAAAAAGTCAAATAGTGCAAAGAATATGGAGCGGTGGTAGTATTTTATTATTTGTAATTTTTTTTAACATTTCTACATTGCAGAAACAACATAAAGCCAATTCAAATTTGTTACAAGTCTTTGAATCATTCCTGCAAGTTGACGAGTTAGAAGAAGGAACATTTCGATCGATATTGGTGGAGGATTGGAGCAGAAGTTGGGAGTGAAGGATGGTTACTTGTCCGAAATTGGGGATGTCAAACCGATGCGGACAATAGCTTCATTGACGCACAACATAAACTTTTGTTGTAGGCCAGACACTTTCGAACCAACAAGATCAACGCATATCTCAGCTTTAGGTGATGAAACATAGCTACATGGGACTGAATTAAACGTTGCTGGCCTATTGGGTGATTTACAGCAACAAGAAAGCGTAGCAGTGGGGCAAAGTAAGGATTAATTAGCTGGTCGCATGACAACTAAGGCCCAGCTGATTTTTTATTAATATAAATAGATTAACATGTTATTGGGTCATTTACATGAAAATTAGATGATCAACAAAATTAGATGTTGTTGGGTCCGCAATACTTAGAATTATAAGGGCTATTGCTGAAAATAACAAAAAAAAAAAATTAAAGCTTACGAGGGTAGTGACAAAGGCCATTTCAGTCACTATAGGAGGGTCTATCTAACATACAAAGGGTGGGAAGGCATGGAAGGAGCTCGATGAGGTGTCTACTCTACTAGAGACCAAGGAACGAGAGGGAGGCGATGGAAATGCTAAAATTGGGAAACGAGCCTGGGCATCGTAATTGTGAAGTAGGAAGAGGTTCTATTTAACTATTTAAAGAAGTTGGAAGGTGAGGGTGATAACTCCTGATTTTATCCATTTGATTTGAGGTTAGTAGGTGATTGGAAAGGCTGACAATGTTTACTTTTTATGAAGGTTTTTAAGTGTTAATGTTAAAGAGCTGGAAGAGGGGGTAAAGAGAAGGGTGGTTCGTAAATTGGCAAGAAATCAAAAGTCAAACTTTGTAATGTTACAGGGAAACGAAGAAACAATCAGTTACAGATGAAATGATCATGGCTCAGGCAGATTGGGAAACGTATTAAAAAGCAAAAGTTTCATCATAACCATAAAAATAGAGCGCTATCAACAATGAAATAGAAACAATGAATAACAAAATTAAGTTGCTAGCATAATTTTATATGTTTACATATTTTAGTAGGATTATTATCACTTGAAACAATACTAAACTTGGAAAACGTATACATCAGAAACTGTCATTGATTCTGATGAATTTGGCCCTCAAATGAAATTTACATTATTAAATTTATTTTAATTAAAAAATACGTGTATGTCTCAACTATTAATCTATAATTTGTATGAGTCGATCATATTTACGAACATGTAAATCGTGTATTATTAGTTCATGAATTTCTCCATATAAACAATTATTAAAAATTAAAGATATTAAAAGAAATTTACGAAAATTTGTGCGCCATTATGCAATTTAATTGAAACATTTTTATAATGAAAGATAAATATACTTAACCATCAAAAGAAAGTAATTCCTGCTTCCAAAAAGCTACAAACTTGAACACTATTTTATAAAAAATATAAAGATCATAGTTAAAGACAAATGCTAAGTAGTAAATTTTAGAGATGACTTGAGGGAGCTAGTTACAAACTTGATTTATAGGAAATATTCTTTTAAATTTTATTTGCCTAATTTTGGCTAAACATTAATATTTCACATACTTTACGGGCAATTTTACCACCCTTCATGTAAATCTGTCATTGATATTAGAATGTGAGAGCAAATTTATTATCAAAGTTGCAAGCAATAAAATGACAATGCACTAAGGATCTAATAAAAGGAATATTTCATCCATGTAGATTTTTCCCACCACATCAGCGTACCATGTCAACAACACATAATTAAGTCACGTTAGTAGCTAACAAAATGATACATTTGTGAAATCCCTTAACTTAGTCCCTCAAATTTTCTTTTTAGTCTCTAGCTACCTTAATCGTACAAATATACTATTTAAGTCATTTTCCTCAGCAATTTTCAGTGTCATTCTGCTGAGTGCATTTAATAACTCTCAATCTTTGGAGTTTTGGATAGCTGAGATATATAACTGGTTGTTGTTTGGAAACAGTTTGATTGATTTTCTAATGTTAGGAGAGGTTAGGCCTTTCAACTTTACTGAGGGCTGAAATAGAGGAGTACAAGGCTTTGGATGGCTTGGTTTTACCTTGAGTCCATATTTTTATTTAAAGAAACAATTAATATGCATGCGTATGGTTTTAAAGTTGAATAATTAATTAAAGAGAATGAAGCAATTAAACACAAGGCAAGTACCTTTAGCCGAGGAAGCATGTTGTTGTTCAAAGTGAGCGTAAAAGGCTCCAGTTTGAGACACTGACTCACTTGCAGCTCTTCTAGTAATGGTGCAACAATGAAGTCCTTTCCTCTGCAAAAGTTCTTCAAGGCATACAAGTTTCCAAGAACTAAGAGCTGTAGTTGAGGAAGCTCAAGATGACAGCAACGATTCAGCCCATTTTGCTCATCAACTTTATTATTAGTTGAAATGAAGACGTGTTCTAGTTTCAAAGAGAAACTTACTTGGAGCTCTCTCAACTGGGGAAGCCCTTCTATCACATAGCTCGGAAATACATACAGCAATTCTTTGACATCATATATCTTCACAATCACTAGTTTTGGAAGGCACACTGGACCAACATCAGAACATAGCTCAAACACTACCTCCAAATTTGGGCACCTATTGACTTCAAGAATTTCAAGATGTTTTAGATTCTGAGCAATTGACTGAGAGAACACATAACCCTTGAGATTACGACAATCCCTCAAATGAAAACTCTTGAGGTTTCCTAGGTCGATCAGATGTCCTCCACCTTCCCACAGGCTCTTTAACTTGGCCAAACCCACCAGCTCTAAATTTGTTAATTTTGAAAATACACAGACTTGCACAAGATCATCATTAATAAGGTACTCTAAATCTTTACAATCATGAAGTCGCAAGTCTTGCAAGCCACTCAGACCTCCTTTATCCAAACTTGGAACAATGTTGTAGCAGTCCTTTGCATCACTAAGATGAAGATATTCCACATCCTTGAAGAGCTCCACAAAAGGACTCATTGGCAATGCTTTGATCCTCAAGGCTTTAGATGAGGAGATTGGCTTGAAATGAACAAACTTCACTTCTTTTTCAGAGGAAAAAGAGGATCCCTCTTCTAAATAGATTAGTTGTATACTATACCTTGAAAATCTTGGAAACACAAGTTGTTGTGGACAAATTGCAGAGTTAACTTGTGACAGGACAGTCAAGCTCAAGCGTGAATTATGCTGTTGCAAGCGTTGTAAGAAGTTTGATCTACTCCATGATTCCAAACTAACGTCAGTAATGTATAGCTGCTCTAGTTTAGACAATTGCAGAATCCACTCATGAGGTTGTTGATGAAGCTTAACACAGTAAGAAAAATCCAACATTTTTAGATTGTGTAGTTCCCCTAATCCCTCTGGTAGTTTATCTTCAAATGTGCATCCAAGGAAGCCGAAAATCTCAAGTTTATTTAATTTCACTAGGGATGAAAGGCCTTTTACTTTGTACCCTTTTACCTGTAGAGTCTGAAGATCTTTAAGGTTTTCAATCCCTTCTAGTGATAAGGTTGGTGGGTTTAAAACCCAATCACCACTTGGAAAGCTACCAGCTTGTAGGCATAAAACATTGAGCTTTGCCATGTAAGGACCACAACCAAATCTTCTATCTTTATAAAAGTTGGCTCCATAATCATCCTCAATGATTGTCAAAGTCTGGAGCTTTATAAATGTCAAGTCAAAGAACTCATAACTCGGGAATTGGCTCGTTTGTAAAAAAATTGTTGTGCTAGAAGCAAAAAATTTGATCTTTCCATCTTCTGATAACTTATTGCTAAAAACCTGCCGAATTGTTTGTAAACTCTCTGTCGAATTTTCTATCCAAAGAGCAAGCATGTGAAATGCATCACACATTTTGATGCAATAGTCTTCTTCTTCAACTATCAAACTGGATTGAAGGGATGATACAATTGAATGAGCTTCCTTTCTAGCACTTTCAATGGATTCGTAGTCATTGAAAAGCCCTTGCCCAATTCCGTACCGTGTTAACTCCTCAACTGTAGGAGCATACTTTCTTGGGAAATGGGAACATAACAGAAAAAAAGACTGCTTCTTCGCGTCATTCAGATAATCATAATTGAGCTTGAGGGACTTGGCGATGAGTACCATCTGTTTCTCAACGTTAGAGCCTTGGTAAGCAGTTCCAAATGGAAAGCTTCCCAGTTCAACTTCAATAAAACGTAAATATTTCGGTTCAGAACGTAATTCTATACCTGTTTCTCTGAGATGAACAATTGTCTGACAACCAAAGCCTTGGCAAACATGTGGAAGATGAGTGGTGAGAAGGATTTTACAGCCCTTGTGATCTTCACTAAGAGGAATTCCAATAGCTTCCAAATCAGTAACTTCCCAAACATCAACATCATCAAGGATAATCAGTATCTTGTCCACCTTCTTCACTATTCCACCAATTAATTCACTTGCTCTGCTACTTTCTTCTCCTACCTCCCCATCATTCCATTTTGAATCCAATGCTTTTGCAATATCAGATCGAATCTGTCTCAGGTCTGGCTTGAGTCCTTCCGATGACATGCCAGAAATCTTAATAACTGCATCAAACATACATGATTCTTTAGCCTTCATGCCCATTAGTATGGCTAAAGCTATCTTGCCCACACGCCCCATTCCCACAAGTCCGATAAACTTCACGTCCACATCCTGAAATGCCTCCATAATCTCGAAAACAGCTCTCCTTGCAGACTTTGATAGAATGTAATGCTTCTTTGGCAAAGACAACGATGATGATGATGATTCTTGATCATCTTTCTGCTCGACTGTGTGGCCAACAACCCCAGCTATAGGTTTTACTTCCAACTTGTCAATGTCCTCCATCTTTCTTCGAATATCCATAGTCATCTTAGCAAACTTGTCGCTCAACCCGCGTGATTGCTTCCAAACAAGAAACTGTTTGGCATCATTCATTTCAGTTTTCAGAATCTCTGCATGGAGCAAGAGATTTTTTGCCTCAACTAGCCATATAACTTCTGTCTGGTTGTTGACACCCAATTTCGTCCGACCATAAAAAAAATTTTAAAAGAAATTAAATAAAAGAAATTAAATAAAAAAAATTATTATTTTTTTTATTATTATTATTACTAAAAATTTTAATTAGTTTAAAATACATTTTTTTTTGTGAAGATTTGATTTAAAATGATATATGTGTGTATTTGAAAGAAAAAAAGAAAACTCCAAAAAATGGCAAAATTTAAAAGTTTGAGGTAAAAATGACAACATTAAGAAGTTTCGGGAAAAATTGACAAATTCTGAAAGTTCTAGGAGCATTTGGTAGTTTGTCACATAAAATTTTGGGCCTGCCGACGTTCTGGCGCAAATTGACAGAAAACGACAAAATTGTCAAAATCAGAAGCTTCAGGAACTTATCCAGAGGCTGAGAGACGTAAAGGACTAAAATTGTCATTTTACCAATTTTAAAGATAAGTTTGAAATTTTTTATTAATTTATCCATCAACAGTTCAGCCAAACTTCCTCTATAAATAGCCCCCCAAATTTTGTGCTGAACACACAAAAAAATAGACAGAAAGCTTAGAGCTTCGTTTTAGAAAAAATAAAAATTACAGACTTAGTCCCTGGCCCTCTTTCCTTTTCCCAGAAAGTCCCAAAAGTTTCTATTCTGACGTATAGACTATCTTCTTCCTCCGTTTTTTTTCTGTTTCTTCCTTCTCCTTCGCTGCCCGTCGCTCCACACCGTCCCGCCGCCGCTCATCGCTCCCCCACGCTGCCGTCGCGCCGTCCCCACCTGCCCCTGGCCGCGCTGCCGCCCCGCCGCCAGCTGCCTCTCCTTCCCCCCCTGCGCGCGCGTCTGTTTCTCACGTTCCCAGCAAAATTCAAAATTAAAACTAAAGGGTACAACCCTTGTTTTGTCCTCTATTTTTTTTATTTCTTTCACTTTGGTCACTAACCTTTTATTTTGTTCTTGCAGAATTAATTCCTAACTATTTTAATTTTTACTTGTTTTACTTATTTGTTATTATTACTAACCCTTTTTTTTTTTTGTTATTAACTTACTAACAACTAACTTTTAATATTATTATTGTTACTAACCTTTTAATTTTTGCATTATTACTAACTTTTATAATTGTTGTTAACAATTAATTAACTTTTTATTATTGTTGTTAATTAATTAATTTAATTAACTTGGCTAACTTTTTATTATTGTTGTTAATTAATTTAATTAACTTGTCTAACTTTTTATTATTTTTGTTAATTAATTAATTAACTTGGCTAACTTTTATTGTTGTTAATTAATTAATTAATTAACTTGGCTAACTTTTATTGTTGTTAATTAATTAATTTAATTAACTTGGCTAACTTTTATTGTTGTTAATTAATTAATTTAATTAACTTGACCAACTTTTTATTATTGTTGTTAATTAATTAATTTAATTAACTTGACTAACTTTTTATTATTGTTGTTAATTAATTAATTTAATTAACTTGACTAACTTTTTATTATTGTTGTTAATCAATTAATTTAATTAACTTGACTAACTTTTTATTATTGTTGTTAATCAATTAATTTAATTAAACTTGGCTAATTTTTATTATTGTTGTTAATTAATTTAATTAACTTTGCTAACCTTTATTATTATTTATTTTTAAAGTGGATGCCAAAAAGCCCCACTTTATTATTATTAATTTTCCTTTATATAATTTTTTTTAATTTAATTCACCTTTACCCTTACTTAAATAAATAAATGAAAATTAAAAGAAGATTATTTTTTAAGCCTAATAAAAATAATTTTTTAGAAAGCCAATTATTTTTATTTTTCTTTTATAAATTGAATAATTATTTAAATAATAAATAACTTTCACTAAAAAAAACTAAAAGAAAGATAAGAAAAAGATAAGAAAGATAAGAAAAACATAAAAAAAGAAAAGAAAGAAAGAAAAGAAAGAAAAGAAAAAGAAAAGATAAAAAAAGAAAAGAAATAAAGAAAAGAAAGAAAAGAAAAAGAAAAGAAAAGAAAAGAAAGAAAAGAAAGGAAAAATAAAACTAAAAGAAAGATAAAATCAAAAAGAAAGAAAAGAAAGAAAGAAAAGAAAATGTAAAGAATAAAAAATAAATTTTTTAGATTATTAATAAATCTAAAAACAAAAGACTTACAAATTAGTAATAATAAATTCCATAAAAATAATAATTATATAACTAACAATTAATTAAAGTAATTTCCATATCCGGATGATCCAGCAGGATCTACGGTTTGGAAAATATCAAACTTTCAAAATAAATAAATTAAATAAAAAGATAAAAATCCATATTTTTACGATATGGATTAAAATTTTCACCAAATTCCGTGTCCAAATGACTCGGCAGAGTCCATGGTTCGGAATAAAAATCTTCCGTGTCCAAATGACTCGGCAGAGTCCATGGTTCGGAAGTATAAAATTTCATACAAATTAATTAATTTAAAAATCCACATTTCGACTAATCCAGTTAAAATTTCTAATTTTGAAAATTAACTGAGAATTATTTAAAAGCAAAGCAAAACAAAATTAAAATCAACTAAGGTGCCAATTTTTGGGCGTTTTAACAAAGTTGTTTTAACGTAACCGTACTCCCGATCCCCGAACTCTCGCAGACCAATTTTAAGGTGACCAATCGACCTAGGTGAAACCGATTGGTGGCGACTCCAGAAAACCCGACGTTGCCACAGCTTGGCGACTCCACTGGGGACTCCACGTTAGTGAGTCGAGCCTAAAATTGATTTGTTTTGATTTACTTTGCTTATTATGTGGATTTATATGTTATATTTACTTATTCTAAACATGCATAATGCATTCACAATATGAAGCTCTATACCCGAGCTTTCTCAAATCGGACACAATTCTTTCTAAGCGGAATTGGTGTTGTTGTCCTTGTGAGGCCATGGTCTCCAAGCCTTCACCGGTTTCAAAGTAGCAAAGTAGTGTATTGCCTCCTGAGACGGTTAGTCTCTGCATGGGCCCACGAAAAGCTATGACTCGAATTAATCCATTCCTTACATTAACCCTAGAGGGTAAGGAATCGGGCCATCACTATAATTTAGTGACGGGATTCGGGAACTATCCCTTGCCTTTTTGATAAGCCACCTTATGCATATAGAACTCCCCACTTAACCATAGAACTGACCATAGAATTTCTACCATTTTACCAACGCCATAAGCACGTCCTTGTTATGCTATGTTGTTGCTCTACACTTTTATTTTCTTCGTGTCTTATATTTATGGTTTTAATTCATTTTTCCATAATACTTCATGAGTTGTTAATTGCTATTTAACTTATTAATAACCTTATCTTTCTTGTGCAATTATTCTTCATGCATTAAAACCACGCATCAAATTATGCTAACTTTTTGGTCTTTATAATGACAACTAAAAGTTTTGAAGTTCTACGATAGTGGATAATCAAATTCACTCATCGCATACATCCATTACATTAATCACGTGCATACAAAGTCTGATAAAAATATAATCTCATTGCATACATCCATTACATTAATCACGTGCATATAAAGTCTGATAAAAACATAATCTCATTGCATACATCCATTACATTAATCACGTGCATATAAAGTCTGATAAAAACATAATCTCATTGCATACATCCATTACATTAATCACGTGCATATAAAGTCTGATAAAAACATAATCTCGTTGCATACATCCATTACATCAATCATGTGCATACAAAGTCTGATAAAAACATAATCTCATTTTTCCTACATGCATCCATTGCATCAATCACATACACATAGGATCTAATAAAATATATCTTACTTTTAAAAGGATAAAATTGGACCTCGACACTGATATTCAACTCGGCTCCAAATAAGATTAATGGCAGAACAAATCGAAGGACGTCTCATAAAGATAGAGTCCAAGATAGAAAGTATGGCCGAACAAATGAGACAATTGATCGAGCTAATCAAGGCGAAAGCAATTCAAGAAGCACAAGTTCAGCCACCCATGACAGAAAGAGAAATGGTCACTTTGTTTGTCCAGACACTGAAGTACCTATATTATGACGAACTCATTGGCAATTCGGCAACTAATTTTTCTAACATTGTCATGTCTGGAGAAAGAATCGAGCATGAGATTAGGACTGGGAATATTGCTGAATCCTTTAATAATCCTATGAAAAGAGGAGGACCATCCAGAAGAAAAGATGACGAAGTACAACAAATAGGACGCGGAAGAAGGATTCCCCTCGTGGATACTGTGGCTATCGGACCTCGCCTATCCTATTTTGCCAATGGGCCCGATAATTACCTTCCAAATAGGCCCAATGATTATCCTCTGAATAGGCCCAATAATTATCTTCCAAATAGGCCCAACAATTATCCTTTTAACATACCTAATCAGTCATGGCCACCTGCTCCTACTCCTCCAGTACCTGCACCAAGACCAAGAGAAGTTTTCACACCAATTTCCATGACTTATACTGAGTTATACCCAAAACTCATCGAAAGACAATTTATCCGTCCAATTCCTACAAAGCCATTCAAACCCCCATATCCAAGGTGGTATGACCCTAACATTACCTGCCCATATCATGATGGCGTTCCAGGCCATGGCTTGGAAAACTGCATGGCATTGAAGCGTATAGTTCAACAATTAATCGAGTCAAAGTGGTTGGACTTTTCCGATGAACCGAACGTCACTCACAATCCATTGCCGCCTCATCAAGAAAAACCAGTCAATATGATAGAAGAACACCGGCTGATGAAAAAGTCAGTCAATGATATCATAACCCCTCTTAAGCATGTATATTCATGCCTTGTGAAAGAAGGGATTATCATGGGAAAGCCTTCTTTTGGACATGAAGAAGTTGAAGATGAGGAATGGTGCAACTTTCATGACAGTAAGAGTCATTCTATCCAAGAATGCTCAGAATTCCGTAAGAATTTGCAAAGACTCATAGACTCATCCCAACTTATCGTTTTTATGATGATGTGAATGTGATCATTAAAGAACAAGAAGTCAATGCTATACCAATCTCAAAACCTACTCTTAAGCCGTCAAGTCCCGAGGCCATTCCTCTACAAATCAAACAAAACCGAGGTCAAGCTGCTAGGCCCGATGTGATTGGTAATTGAAAGTGAAGATTTTGAGCTGGAATTACATTGATTTTGGAAGGGCTCCAAGTCAGATCTGACCTAACAGTCCGCATACATTTTCGAATGACAGGGAATCCTTTGAATAAACTTGTATCTTTGAAAGCTTGCAAAAGTAATCTAATAGTAAAACTCTCCTAGATTTAGTCCAGAATCTAGGGTGTAGTCTTTGTTAAATGGACACCTGCTATTCTTTTTCTGGTACAACAAAAAGATGTGATGCGTGCATTCTACTACTTTCCATTTTTACACTCTTTGCTATTATACTATCCATTATTGCCATCACACTTTACTTTTCGACAACCGGTAATTCTTTTTGTTCTCTAACAAAAAGATGTTGCGTGTGCATTCTACCACTTTTTAATCTCATTATTACTTCTACACATTCTACCAATTTTTACCAAAAATTCAATTATTACACCTATACATTCTACCACTTCTTACCAAAAATTCCGTTTTTACATCCATCTCTCACTCCTTTCCATTATACTATCCATTATTGCTATCATACTTTGCTTTCTAAATGATACTACTCGGGGGTGAAAATAAAAAGTTAAGGGAAATTTGATAGTAATGATCTTGAAAGTGCTGCCAAATCTAGTAAGAAGGATTTCATATGTTGCACCTCAACCCTAAAAAAGAATTCACAGTGGTTATCAACATCCTTGCAAGAAGTTTGGGGTTAGTTTCCAAACAAGGTAGCTCTCATATTAAATGACTTCAGTGGCTTCCCAATTCTCATAAATGCTCAAAAAAAAAAAAAAAAAGGTTCTCAGTTTTCCGCAACACAAACTCCGAAAAGAAAAAGTTCATCCCTTCCATAAAAAAGCCATTAAAGGGAAAATCCAAAAAAAAAAGAGAGACTGAGAAGCAAGTAAAGCCACTTGAGTCATCTCACTTCAAGAGGGCTATGATCTCGGTTCTCCATAACACAAACTCCAAAAAAAAAAAGGGAAAAAGTTCATCCCTTCCATCAAAAAGCCAACAAGGGAAAATTCAAAACAAAAAAAAAAAAAGAGACTGAGAGCAAACACAAGCAAGTAAGGCCACTTGAATCATCTCATTTCAAGAAGGCTATGATCTCGGTTCTCTGTAACAAAAACTCCGAAAAGGAAAAAGTTCATCCCTTCCATCAAAAAGCCAACAAGGGAAAATTCAAAACCAAAAAGAACTGAGAACAAGCACGAGCAAGCAAGGCCACTTGAGTCATCTCACTTCAAGAAAGTTATCAAATATGTCATCACCATAGCTCACACAAAAAAAAAAAAAAAGAACAAAAAAAAAAAACAAAAAAAAAAAACAAAACAAAAAAAAAACAAAACAAAAAAAAAAGAAAGGGAAACAAAAACAAAAACAAAAAAAAAAAAAAGGAAAAAAAGGGCTCAAACTAGAGCAAAAGAAAAAAAAAGAGAAAACAAGTGAGCTATGGATTCTAAACTGAAAACCTGCGAAGGCGGTCTAGAAGACAAAAGCAACTTTCAAGCCAAGCATACATAAAGACCACGATAGTTGGGGGGGCAACAGATGAGGTTTAACTTTCTGGAAAGAGTGGCAAGTTTGAGGTCATCACTATTGAGTTTTTCATCATAATCAAATTTGCTCACGAGTAGTATTAAAAGACCCTTCTTTCAAACCACTTAAACTTAACTTTCCTCAGACTTATCATCCTCATTCAGCTAAAAGACTATCATTGTGAAACATGTTTCTACCTTATTTAATACTGCTCACGAGTAGTATTAAAAGACCATTCTTTCACACCACTTAAACTTAACTTTCCTCAGACCTAACATCCTCATTCAGTCAAAAGACTATCATTGTGAATCATGTTTCTACCTTATTTAATGCTGCTCATGAGTAGTATTAAAAGACCCTTTTTTCACACCACTCAAACTTAACTTTACTTAGACCTAATATTTACCTCTTAATATTATTCTCATTCAGCTAAAAGACTGCCACAAAAAAAAAAACATTCAAACTTAACTTTCCTCACACCTAACATTTACCTCTCGATATCATCCTCAGTCAGTTAAAAGGCTATTATTGTAAATCATGTTTCTACCTTATTGCCTTGCACAGTTTATGTCTTCGAGTTGGAAAGGGAAGAATGGCAGGATATTTTAATTAAAAACAAAGACCGTAAATTACTTTGTCAAGCTTTGCAAATTGATGAAAGTTTTTCTTTAAGGCCAAACCATTATTCATTAATGTATGTAGACTTAAAAGTGAGGACATAGCTTGAGTCTTTCTTTAATAAGATGTGGTTCTTGTAAGAGAAATTTACGATCAAGTGCCATCACAAAGGTCTAGAAATGCTCGACCTTCTGTTAAATCAAAGGCGAGATGATATCTCTTTCCACATAAACACCATATTCAGGGGGGCAAAGTAGTCTCTACGAAGCGTAAGAGGAGTACCGCCAACAAAGAAGTTCAATAGACAAGGGGGCAAGTCTTATGGATCAAAACATGAGTTCAAGGAAGAGCAATCATTCAGATTATAACATGGGAATAAGTAAGTGTCGGCACGGTCACAAGAAAAGGGGCAAAGCAGACATTGAAAGTAAAGCCTTTGATGGTATCAAATCCATGACAATGGATGAGTACCCGAAAGAGATATAAATTATGAGGCGGGCCAACTTTAAAGAAATTGAGGCCAAAATTCAAAGAACAAGTCAAAGAAAGAGGATTTTGAAAAGAGTTGGGCTTTTGAGGCAGCGAACAAAAGCTGGAAAGCATAAAGAGATTCAATGATAGTCCAAGAAGCCATCACAAAGAGGATCCAGTAAAACGAAGACATAAAGAATTAGATCCATACAAAAAAAAAAAAAGCCATTAGTTACACATGCTCTGCATTCATGCATTTCATATCATGCATACATAGCCTTTACATAACAAGGACCAAACGGGAAGCACATCCACGGCACAGCTACAACAATATAAGCTGAGATCTCAATGTCATCAGCTCTTACCAATCTATCACTGGATACACAGCTAATATGCGGGACCAACCCGCATCAGGAATTCAAGAATAAAGTAGACAATATTGTCAAAAGCTTGGCTACCGATTCAATAATCGAGGCTACACCTGGAAGGATCGGATTGACGCAAGCTAGTAGTATCCAAGATAAGAGATAGCTATAGCCAAGGATAAGGCAGATATAAAAAAAAAATATAAAGTAGACAATATTGTCAAAAGACTGGCAATTGATTCAATAATCGAGGCTACACCTGGAAGGACAGGATTGATGCCAGCTTAGCAGCATCCAAGATAAGAGATAGTCAAAGATAAGGCAGACATCAAGAAATATTGTCGTTGAAAATTTGTCAAAAGCGGGCAATGGATTCAATAATCGAGGACTGGATCGACGTCAGCTCGATGGAATATAAAAAATATCTATCACATCAAAATGAAGTAGGATCCACTTTTCCGGTTAAACGGCGGATACGGTACTCCGTGACTCTCAAGTCGGTTCTCTCAGTTGCCCATAATAACTGATTCCTTCACCCCTTCTTTCTTTTACTTCCTCCTAGAAAATGGATCCTACTTTTTCCGCCTTGCGAAAGTATTTCCCTTCTCTCCCAATGAACATTCTCAAAAAGATCTACCAAGTTCGCTGTGAACGATTAAGAGTTCTGATGCACAAAGAAATCCCTGAAGATGTGCGGTGGTTAATCGAAGCCAAGGTTCGTCTGGCAGGTGAAATCCCAGAGGCATTTGTGTCTCACATGCCTGGTATAGGCAAAAGCTCTTATGCCAAAAAGCAAAGAGCGAAAAGGTTACAAGTCTGCCATAAATGTGGACGGTGGACTTGTAATACTAAATGTCGTTCTTTAGGGATGATTTCTGATAATCGAGAAGATAAAATACGATTCATTAAGAATGGCCTGAGTAAGGACTCGTTGGATGATATCCAATTGACTCTTGAGACGCATTCTTGTGGATCTGTGCAACGTGAACTTCTTGGTTTATAAAGCATTTTTCATGAAGAATGAAACCGTTACAGTCCCGGGAATCTGACTGTAAATGACCCTGTTTGCCAGCTTGTAAGAAAACTGGATGGGAAGCAAATCCTCGACTCATAGAAGCCGTTAATGCCGTTATTGGACGTAAAACCAGTGGAAGATGTGAGCCACAGTCACAATTACTGTACATACAGTTTGTTATATTTGGAAAAGTTTGCATTTTCTTTTGACAGATGTACATGCTCTCCTAAGTGTAATCGACACGTTATCCATTTCATCGCTATAAATGCACGTTCTTCCAGTCGGTTATCTAAGTTTCCTTCAATAACTAATTCCTTTCCATCATCTCTCAAATTCTTCTCTCATCAATGGATTCTACTCTTTCTACCCTGCGAAAATACTTTCCTTCTCTTCCAATAAAAGTCCTTAAAAAGATCTACCTTGCTAGATGTGAAAGAATCAGAGTTTTTATGCACAAAGGCATTCCTGATAATGTGCGGTGGCTAATTGAAGCTAAGGTTCGTTCAGCTGGTGAAGTTCCAGAAGCGTTCTTTCCCCGTATGCCCGGCTTTGGTAAAAGCGCTTATGCTAAAAAGCGAAGAGCAAAGAGGCTAGGTGTCTGTCATAAATGTGGACGATGGAATTGTAATACTAAATGTCGCTTTTTAGGATACATCTCCAGAAATCATGAAGATAAAAGAAAATTCATCAAGAATGGCCTGCGTAACGAATCTTTGGATGATATCCTATTAACTTTTGAAACACATTCTTGTGAAATAGTGCAATGGGAAATTATGGATTTATGGTGGACTTTCCAAAAAGAACAAGATCGTTACAGTCTTGGGAATGTGACTTTAAACGACCCTGTTTGTCAGTTTGTAAGAAAACTGGATGGGAAGCAAATCCCCGACTTATAGAAGGCATTGAAGCCATTACTGGACATAAATCAGTGGAAGATGAGAGCCACGGTCATGATTCCTGTACATATAAGCTGTCATTTGTCTTTTCTTTTGACAATAATGTACTTGCTTCTGTAAGTGTAATTAACGCATTATCCCTTTCATCACTATAAATATGTGTTAGTTATTTTCGTTTCCTACAATCACTAATTTCTTTCTTTGCCTCCTTCATCAATGGAGTCTTCTCTTTCCGCCTTACGAAAGTATTTTCCTTCCTTCCCAATAAATGTTCTTAAAAAGATTTATCAAGCTAGATGTGAACGATTCAGAGTATTTATGCACAAAGGCATCCCTGATAATGTGCGGTGGCTAATTGAAGCTAAGGTTCGTTCAGCTGGTGAAGTTCCCGAAGCGTTCTTTCCCCGTATGCCCGGCTTTGGTAAAAGCGCTTATGCCAAAAAAAGAAGAGCAAAGAGGCTAGGCGTTTGTCATAATTGTGGATGGTGGATTTGCGGCAACAAATGTCGTTCTCCAGGAGTGATCACCAGAAATCGTAATGATAGAATAAAATTCATCAAGAATGGCTTGCGTAAGGAATCTCTGGAAGATATTCGAGAGGTTCTTGAAGCGCATTCTTGCGGAATAGTGCAATTTGAGGTTGTTGGATTATGGATAATTTTCCAAAAAGAACGAGATCGTTACAGTCTTGGGAATCTGACCCTAAACGACCCTGTTTGCCAGTTTGTGAAAAAGCTAGATGAGATGCAAATCACCGATTCATAGAAAGCATTGAAGCCGTTACTGGACGCAAAGCCAGTAGAAGACGGAACAAGGTCACGATTACTGTACGTGCTACCTGTTGCTTTTGAAATTTTCATCCCCTTTTGGTAATAATGTATCCACTCCTGACATGAACCAAAGTCACGATTACTGTACGTGCTAGCTGTCGCTTTTGAAATTTTCCTCCCCTTTCGGCGATAATGTATCCATTCCTGACATGAACCAAAGTCACGATTACTGTACGTGCTAGCTGTCGCTTTTGAAATTTTCCTCCCCTTTCGGCGATAATGTATCCACTCCTGACATGAGCCATAGTCACGATACTGTACGTGCTAGCTGTCGCTTTTGAAATTTTCCTCCCCTTTGGCAATAATGTACCCACTCCTGACACAGACTACTGTATATAGCTGCCACTTTTAAAATTTTTCTTCTTTTCCAACAATCACGTACCTACTCCTGACGTAAGCTACAGTAGTGACTACTGTACATGCTAGCAGCTATTTTGAAAATTTTCCTCCTCTTTTAACGATAGTGTACCCATACCTGACCAGAGTCATATTCGTGACTACTGTGAATAGCTGGTAATAATGTATCCATTCTTGAAAATAAAATTATTGCCTTCTCTCTTCATCTCTATAAATATATCCTCTTTTCTCACAAGAGTAAGGATAGGAATGGAGAAAACCTAAACTCGTAAATCCCGAAGTATTTGTGTATTTTCTGGGGCTTTTCCTGGAAAAGATGAAGAATATTTAAAGGCAGCCAACCATTTGGGTAGAGTATTAGCTGAGCGAAAAATACATTTAGTTTATGGATGAGGTAGTGTCGGATTAATGGGAGGTGTAGCATCAGCAGCATCTTTAGGAGGAAGTCAAGTTTTGGGCATCATCCCTGGACCTTTGAAATTTGTTTCTGGGGGCACGATTGGAGAAGAATTAGTGGTTAAAAATTTGCAAGAGCGTGTGTTACAAATGCTTTTAAATGCTGATGCTTTTATCGCTCTACCAGGTAGTTTTGGCACATTGGGAGAAGTCTTCCAAATTGCTTCCATGGCCCAACTCAATTTGCATAAGAAACCCATTGGGCTTTTGAATGTTAACAATTTCTTTACAGGTCTGATAGCTTTTATGGATTATGCTATGCAGAAGAATTTCATATCAAGAGTGGCACGGCGAATCATAATATCCGCAACAACTGCTGAAGAATTGCTAGATAAAATACAAGCTTTTGTTCCTGAATCAGATCCAGCAATGATTCAGATAGACTGGACACGACAGTCTTTCCCGACCAGTTCACTCCCATAATGGTCCTCTACTCACCCTGTTGAAGTATTGTGGAAGAAAGAAGCGATCTGATCTGTTTTTCTTGTCCTTTAGTTTTAATTATCAGCATTTTCTTTCGTATTTCAGTTTTTATTTTCAGGGAATTTCGTTATCTTATAAGATAGTTTCGTCCATGCTGATATTAAAACCATGGGACAATGCCTTTAGGTTGGAATGGCTGAGTAAAGAGTAATTTTTATTACTCTTGAGACGCATCCTATTAGGTCTACTAGGCATAACATTTTGGGGTAGTTAAGCTTTAACCTTATTTGGATGACATATCTCACAAGGGAATCTATATTTACTGAAGAAAATATTAGATGAACCTTGGATATTGATTCCAAACATCCGTTCCCTTTACATAATTTGTCAGTGTTATTGTCATCATCAAGATTCACTCATCTTATCGAAGTTTAAATTTTTGCACTCACCTATTATGAAAATTCACACTTTCGAAGAAAATTATTCCAATTTCAATTGCTTTCATATAAATTTCGCTCGAGGTCCTAAGGAAAGCTCCTTAGCCTCAAAATCAATTTTCATCATCGGGGTTTTAAGGATGGAACCTTTGCCTCGAAAATAATCAATTTTCATCATCGAGGTTTTAAGGATGGAACCTTTACCTCGACATCAATCAATCAATTCGGGGTTTTAAGGATGGAACTTTTGCCTCGAAAATAATCAATTTTCATCACCGAGGTTTTAAGGATGGAACCTTTGCCTCAAAATCAATTAATCAATCCGAGGTTTTAAGGATGGAACCTTTGCCTCGAAAACAATCAATTTTCATCATCAGGGTTTTAAGGATGGAACCTTTGCCTCGAAAATAATCAATTTTCATCATCGGGGTTTTAAGGATGGAACCTTTGCCTCGAAAACAATCAATTTTCATCATCGGGGTTTTAAGGATGGAACTTTTGCCTCGAAAATAATCAATTTTCATCACCGAGGTTTTAAGGATGGAACCTTTGCCTCGAAATCAATTAATCAATCCGAGGTTTTAAGGATGGAACCTTTGCCTCGAAAACAATCAATTTTCATCGTCGGGGTTTTAAGGATGGAACCTTTGCCTCGAAATCAATCAATCAATCCGAGGTTTTAAGGATGGAACCTTTACCTCGACATAAATCAATCAATCCGAGGTTTTAAGGATGGAACCTTTGCCTCGACATCAATCAATTAATCCGAGGTTTTAAGGATGGAACCTTTGCCTCGAGATCAATCAATCAATCCGAGGTTTTAAGGATGGAACCTTTACCTCGACATCAATCAATCAATCCGAGGTTTTAAGGATGGAACCTTTGCCTCGAAATCAATCAATCAATCCGAGGTTTTAAGGATGGAACCTTTGCCTCGAGGTCAATCAATCAATTCGAGGCTTTAAGGATGGAACCTTTACCTCGACATCAATCAATCAATCCGAGGTTTTAAGGATGGAACCTTTGCCTCGAAATCAACCAATCAATCTGAGGTTTTAAGGATGAAACCTTTGCCTCGAAATCAATCAATCAATCCGAGGTTTTAAGGATGGAACCTTTGCCTCGAAATCAATCAATTAATCCGAGGTTTTAAGGATGGAACCTTTGCCTCGAGATCAATCAATCAATTCGAGGCTTTAAGGATGGAACCTTTACCTCGACATCAATCAATCAATCCGAGGTTTTAAGGATGGAACCTTTGCCTCGAAATCAACCAATCAATCTGAGGTTTTAAGGATGAAACCTTTGCCTCGAAATCAATCAATCAATCTGAGGTTTTAAGGATGGAACCTTTGCCTCGAAATCAATCAATCAATCTGAGGTTTTAAGGATGGAACCTTTGCCTCGAAATCAATCAATCAATTCGAGGTTTTAAGGATGGAACCTTTGCTTCAAAATCAATCAATCAATCCGAGGTTTTAAGGATGGAACCTTTGCCTCAGAAACAATCAATTTTCCTTCAACGATAGGAGAGCTCCTATCGCCGGGGTTCTAAGGAGAGTTCCTTAACCTCAGGATTTAGGCGGCGAGAAGGTTTTCAATGCCTAGCTAAGCCGGACGAAATTTGGTAACTAACTTTGCATACATCATGTCCCATGAAGCATGCAAAGGGGGGCAGCTGTTGACACCCAATTTCGTCTGACCATAAAAAAAATTTTAAAAGAAATTAAATAAAAGAAATTAAATAAAAAAAATTATTATTTTTTTTATTATTATTATTACTAAAAATTTTAATTAGTTTAAAATACATTTTTTTTTGTGAAGATTTGATTTAAAATGATATATGTGTGTATTTGAAAGAAAAAAAGAAAACTCCAAAAAAATGGCAAAATTTAAAAGTTTGAGGTAAAAATGACAACATTAAGAAGTTTCGGGAAAAATTGACAAATTCTGAAAGTTCTAGGAGCATTTGGTAGTTTGTCACATAAAATTTTGGGCCTGCCGACGTTCTGGCGCAAATTGACAGAAAATGACAAAATTGTCAAAATCAGAAGCTTCAGGAACTTATCCAGAGGCTGAGAGACGTAAAGGACTAAAATTGTCATTTTACCAATTTTAAAGATAAGTTTGAAATTTTTTATTAATTTATCCATCAACAGTTCAGCCAAACTTCCTCTATAAATAGCCCCCCAAATTTTGTGCTGAACACACAAAAAAATAGACAGAAAGCTTAGAGCTTCGTTTTAGAAAAAATAAAAATTACAGACTTAGTCCCTGGCCCTCTTTCCTTTTCCCAGAAAGTCCCAAAAGTTTCTATTCTGACGTATAGACTATCTTCTTCCTCCGTTTTTTTTCTGTTTCTTCCTTCTCCTTCGCTGCCCGTCGCTCCACACCGTCCCGCCGCCGCTCATCGCTCCCCCACGCTGCCGTCGCGCCGTCCCCACCTGCCCCTGGCCGCGCTGCCGCCCCGCCGCCAGCTGCCTCTCCTTCCCCCCCTGCGCGCGCGTCTGTTTCTCACGTTCCCAGCAAAATTCAAAATTAAAACTAAAGGGTACAACCCTTGTTTTGTCCTCTATTTTTTTTATTTCTTTCACTTTGGTCACTAACCTTTTATTTTGTTCTTGCAGAATTAATTCCTAACTATTTTAATTTTTACTTGTTTTACTTATTTGTTATTATTACTAACCCTTTTTTTTTTTTGTTATTAACTTACTAACAACTAACTTTTAATATTATTATTGTTACTAACCTTTTAATTTTTGCATTATTACTAACTTTTATAATTGTTGTTAACAATTAATTAACTTTTTATTATTGTTGTTAATTAATTAATTTAATTAACTTGGCTAACTTTTTATTATTGTTGTTAATTAATTTAATTAACTTGTCTAACTTTTTATTATTTTTGTTAATTAATTAATTAACTTGGCTAACTTTTATTGTTGTTAATTAATTAATTAATTAACTTGGCTAACTTTTATTGTTGTTAATTAATTAATTTAATTAACTTGGCTAACTTTTATTGTTGTTAATTAATTAATTTAATTAACTTGACCAACTTTTTATTATTGTTGTTAATTAATTAATTTAATTAACTTGACTAACTTTTTATTATTGTTGTTAATTAATTAATTTAATTAACTTGACTAACTTTTTATTATTGTTGTTAATCAATTAATTTAATTAACTTGACTAACTTTTTATTATTGTTGTTAATCAATTAATTTAATTAAACTTGGCTAATTTTTATTATTGTTGTTAATTAATTTAATTAACTTTGCTAACCTTTATTATTATTTATTTTTAAAGTGGATGCCAAAAAGCCCCACTTTATTATTATTAATTTTCCTTTATATAATTTTTTTTAATTTAATTCACCTTTACCCTTACTTAAATAAATAAATGAAAATTAAAAGAAGATTATTTTTTAAGCCTAATAAAAATAATTTTTTAGAAAGCCAATTATTTTTATTTTTCTTTTATAAATTGAATAATTATTTAAATAATAAATAACTTTCACTAAAAAAAACTAAAAGAAAGATAAGAAAAAGATAAGAAAGATAAGAAAAACATAAAAAAAGAAAAGAAAGAAAGAAAAGAAAGAAAAGAAAAAGAAAAGATAAAAAAAGAAAAGAAATAAAGAAAAGAAAGAAAAGAAAAAGAAAAGAAAAGAAAAGAAAGAAAAGAAAGGAAAAATAAAACTAAAAGAAAGATAAAATCAAAAAGAAAGAAAAGAAAGAAAGAAAAGAAAATGTAAAGAATAAAAAATAAATTTTTTAGATTATTAATAAATCTAAAAACAAAAGACTTACAAATTAGTAATAATAAATTCCATAAAAATAATAATTATATAACTAACAATTAATTAAAGTAATTTCCATATCCGGATGATCCAGCAGGATCTACGGTTTGGAAAATATCAAACTTTCAAAATAAATAAATTAAATAAAAAGATAAAAATCCATATTTTTACGATATGGATTAAAATTTTCACCAAATTCCGTGTCCAAATGACTCGGCAGAGTCCATGGTTCGGAATAAAAATCTTCCGTGTCCAAATGACTCGGCAGAGTCCATGGTTCGGAAGTATAAAATTTCATACAAATTAATTAATTTAAAAATCCACATTTCGACTAATCCAGTTAAAATTTCTAATTTTGAAAATTAACTGAGAATTATTTAAAAGCAAAGCAAAACAAAATTAAAATCAACTAAGGTGCCAATTTTTGGGCGTTTTAACAAAGTTGTTTTAACGTAACCGTACTCCCGATCCCCGAACTCTCGCAGACCAATTTTAAGGTGACCAATCGACCTAGGTGAAACCGATTGGTGGCGACTCCAGAAAACCCGACGTTGCCACACTGGTGCATGTCCTCACTTCTCTTTTGAGCAATCATGTCAACTTTCAACTGGAGTTGTGCCTGAGCTGATGTTAGCTTTTCCAAGGCCCCAGAGATTTTCCAAGAAGAGAACACACCGAGATTATGCTTCTTTCTTGAAGTCCCATGTGTTCTTGGATCCATCTCACCGCTCTGGAAGTTCAGGACATAAATCAAAAAAAACAGAGGACTAATACAGGTTTATGTTGATTCAGACACTTTTTCAACAGATCCTTAGTATGACCTTGGAGCCATTATTTCATTTGGACTTTAGGCTGCAATTTCTACGTACAACTTAATACACTGCTCACAAAGCCATTTTAGTTTTTCTTATAATTGACACTTTTTTTGAATGTGAATAAAGTACATGAAATTAGTACAAATTTATTTAATAATATATTTTAAAATATATTTTTCTAATAAGTTTATTAAAAAAAGAATACGCATAAAAAAATACAACTTAATGCAAATGTATCTTTACTTTTTAATTGGAGTAAAATATATAGTATTATAGTTTTTCCAAGTTTAAAAAAATTTTGGTAACATAAAAATAGGGTGAATTTTGTAGATAGTCCATAGCCTTTAACTTATGCTTCCTTGTCTTTCTTAACCTATTAAGTATTCTATTTTTGTTCTAAATTTTTAAAAATATTTCACATTAGTCCCCAATTGGATGAAATCCATTAATTCAAAGTAACTATGTTTATGTAATATCAATTGTTTAAATTATTTTAAATTGTTTAATACTTGCTCTCTAAGGAATTTGAACTAAGAAATAGTTCTTTTACAATTAAAAAAATCATTATCAACTTTCCATATATGAAATAATTATTGTGCACAATGCATGCACTTATTGTATAACAAATTTTTGTTGGGTTAACAAATTGCACCTATTGGTGACAAATAAAAATATTTTTAAATGGTTTAGAGTGAAAAAAAAATAACAATAAAAATTTTTGAATGAAATTTAGCTTGTATAGGATATTGATCAAGGAGATTAATTGTTCTAGTGTTACTTGCATATTTAATAGTATATTTTATCTAAGTAAAAAAAACAAAAATAAAGGTAATATTTTGGTTTCATGGAGCACCTTATATCTATTTTTTTTTATCTTGAATATATTAGCTGTCATATACTCTTGGGAACAATTTTTATAGTTAGCATTAGGGCTTTATGTAATTAATTAAAAGTGAAAATTAAACAGTTAAAAGCAAAAAGTTAAAAACTACTTTTAGATTGATTTTGTTTTCCAAATTCTAATACTAATTGTTTAGCAGATTAAAGAATAAATACCCCACAAAATTTAAATTTATAATTACTGAAATAAATTACTTTAATTTTTACTTATTTGATGTGGACTTAAAATTTACCCTTTGCTATTTTATTGAACTTTTTTCAATTATTATTAGGGATATTTTACTTCCTTAGTTAGAGTTATTTTTTTATTTATCCAAAAAACATTACAAGTATATTAAAAATTTTAATAATTAAATAAATAATACTTAATAATATATTTCAAATTTTAAATTTTTTAATAAAATTATCAAAAAAACACAATCGGGAGTAGAAAAAAAGAAAAACAGACACCATACATATAAGAAAGTATAACTTAATGTTAAATATATAGCATTTTGAAATTTTTTAGATAGCCCTTAACCTTTAATTACGTTTCATTTTCATTGTTAACTTATTAGTATTCTCTTTTAGCTCTAAACATTTTAAAATATTTCATTTGAGTCTTCAATTACATGAAATCTATTGACTCAAAGCAACTGTGTTTATGTAACATCAATTTTTTGAAATTATTTTAATCTGTCTGATGATTTCTTTCTTATAAATTTTAATTAAAAATAATTTTTTATAATTAAATAGACTCTTGCATTATCAATTTTTTTTCCATATATGAAATAATTATTGTGTACAATGTATGCAATTATTATGTAACAACTTTTGATTTAGTTAACAAATTAGACCTATTGGTACAAATTAAAATTTTTTTATTATTTTAGAATGAAAAGATAATAGACAAAAGTTTAAGGTAAAATTTAACTTATATGAGTCATAGATATTGAAAGTGATTAATTTTTTTAATAATTTGATTGTATATTTTAATAGTATATTTTATGTAAGCTAAAAAGCAACAAGTTGAACATTATGTTTGGGGTAATTTTCATAGGATCACCTTACATCTAATTTTATTTTTGGTTTCATCTTGAATGTATGCACTAATTAAAAAGACAAATAAAATATTTATCCATGAATGTGCTTTTAAGTGTTAATAAAAATATTTCATTGTAGTTAAAAGGTAATGAAATTGGTAAAATTTTCCAAAAATAAATAAATTACATGTAATTAGTGTAGATTTATTTAATAATGTATTTTGAAATAAAATTTTTAATAATCTTATAAAAAACACAATATGCATAAATTAAAAATACAACTTAATGTAAGTATACCTTTAATTTTTATTTGGAATAAAATATATAGTATCATAGTTTATCAAAGTTTAAAAGAATTGGTAACATAAAAAATAGGGTAAATTTTGTAGATAGTCCATAGCCTTTAATTTATGCTTCCTGTCATTCTTAATCTATTAAGTATTGTCTTTTGGTTCTAAATTTTTTAAAATATTCTATATTAGTCTCCAGCTAGACGAAATCTATTAATTCCAAGTAATTGTGTTTATGTAATATTAATTTTTAAGATTATTTTAAACTATCTAATAATTGTTCTATATGAAATTTAAACTGACAAATAGTTCTTTTACAATTAAAGAAAATTTTTCATTATCAATTTTTCTTATATAGGAAATCATTATTGTGCATAATGTATACACATATTGTGTAACAATTTTTTGTTGGGTTAATGAATTGCACCTAGTGAGGACAAATTAAGATTTTTTTAATTTTCTTAGAATGAAAAAAGAACAATCAAATGCTTAGGACAATATTTAGCTCACACAGAATATTGATCAAGGAGATTACCTTATCCAATGTTAACTGCATATCGTAATTGATCAAGGATATTGCACCATATATCTATTTTTTTATCTTGAATATATTAGCCACCATATTCTTGTCCGGGGATAATTTTTATGATTATCATTAGAGCTTTAGGTAATTTCTTAAAAGTGGAAATTAAACTACTAAAGCAAAGAGTTAAAAGCTACTCTTAGATGTTTTGTTAAAAATTTTAGTAATAATTACCAATGCTAATACCAAATAGGGTCACTGCTGGATTAAAGAATAAAGTCCCCATAAAATGTATATTTATACTTATTGCACTAAAGAAGATTACCTTATTCAGTGTTAACTGCATAGTTTAATTGATCAAGGATATTGCACCATTTATCAATTTTTGTTTATCTTGAATATATTAGCTATCATATTCTTGTTTGGGGATAATTTTTATGATTAGCATTAGAGCTTTAGGTAATTTCTTAAAAGTGGAAATTAAACTACTAAAGCAAAGAGTAAAAAGCTACTCTTAGATGTTTTTCTAAAAATTTTAATACAAATTACTAATGCTAATACCAAATAGGGTCACTGGTGGATTAAAGAATAAAGTCCCCACAAAATGTATATTTATACTTATTGCAATAAATTAATTTAATTTTTGAAGTAGTTATTTCACCAAAAAATGTTAAAAGTATATTGAAGTTTTTATTAATTAAATAAATAATATTCAATAATATATTTCAAAATAAATTTATCAAAAAAACACAACAGGCATAAACAAAAAAAGAAAATAAAAGAAAACATACACCATAAATATAAAAGACACAACTTAATGTTTAATATACCATTATTTTTATTTAAAACAAAATATGTCGTACAATATTTGACCCAAGTTAAAAAAATTGCTAACATAAAAAATAGTGTAATTTTTGTAGATAGTCCCTAAGCTTTGATTATGTTTTCTTTTCATTCTTAACCTATTAATAATCTCTTTTAGTTAAACGAAAGAATATGAATAAATTTTTCTGTTCGATTAATTAAACGAATGAATATGAACAATGCCTCGCTCGTTCATTTATGTTCACAAACTGTTCAGTTATTGTTCATTTATATTTATTTATTTATTTATGTCAATTTATTTGTTTGTTTATAAATTAATTGTACATTTATTATTATATATTTTATATATCATATATTTTTATTAGTGTCCACCTACTCCACACACACATGATTATGCCTCAATCTTTCCCAAGTTAATCTATTGCCTTTGTTTCCCTAAACATAATTAGTCATTTCCTTCACATCATGAACCTGCTGCAGTACCATGCTGAGCCCTATAGCTATAATCCATAATTTCTCTCAATATCACCTATTACTTTGTTATTCATTGCTAGACTTTCTCGTAGTCATCAACTTTAATTGTTCATGTTAATTTATTAATAAATAAATAAAAATGAATAGAGAAGTTGTGTTTGTTTATTATTTGTATTCATTGAAAGTTAAATAAATGAATATGAATATGATTTGCTCTTGTTCGTTCAGTTCGATTGCAGCCCTATCTATTCCAAATTTCAAGTCTTTTTCTTTTGAAGAACTTTTTTTCATTTTCTTTTTTTTTTGTTCTTGCTCATTTTTCTTTGCTGCCTCATCTTTCTCACTCTTATTTCTCTTATTTTTTTTCTCTTTCCAATCATTTTTCCCTTCAATTTTTCTATTATTTATCTCAATTTCTTTTGCAAAAGATTTTCTTGTATTTCATATTTTTTTTCATTTTCTAAAGATTATTATTTCTTTTTTTTCAAACAACTTTTCACAATGGAACATTAGATTTATAATAATAAAACAGAAAATATTATTTAAATAAAACAATACAATTTTAAAAAAGAATTGAAAAAACTAAAAGGCTAAAATAGTATTTTCACCCTTCTTTACTTTGTCTTCTCACTCTTTTTTGCCTTGCTTTCTTCTATTTTTATTATTTTAAGTCCTTCCTCATTATTTCTTTTCCTAAGTCATGCCTTGGCATTTCTTTTCTTTTCTTTAACTCAAAGAATAAAACAAAACATGTTCATTTATTTATTGGCAATTGTTCATGTATTAATATTAGATTACACATTCTATCTCGAACCTAGGTGTACATAAGATATACTCTTTTCTCCATGTCATCCTTTTGACCTAAAATTAATTTTAGCCATTTTTTTCTTCACTAAATCAAAGAGCAGAAAATAATATAATTAATTTAAATGTAAAATGAGCAGAAAAATTAACTAAATGAATATGAATAAAAGATGGAACTGAAATTACATGAATATGAACAATACTGAACAAAACATGTCCATTAATTTATTCATATTTTTTTTCATTTATTTATATTTTTTTGCCCATTTATTTATTCTTAGAGGATGAGACGCTTAGTGTATATACAAGACATACTCTTTATTAAAACTATGGTACTTATTTACGTTTATGTTTTTCACAAATTCATTTGTTCTTTTATGGAACTTGCTAAAAACACCAAACATAAATGAATTTGAATGTAAATAATCAACATAAAATCTAGAATAATCAACATAAAATCTAGCGAAAAGATCGAATAAAGCCAAACCCAATAATTAACCTTATAAAAAATAATAGGGAATCGATGCAAATAAATATAAGAAACAAAAATAAAATAAAATAAAAACCTTTTCATTTACTTATTGGTGATTAATTGTTCATGTATTAATATTATATTACACATTCAATTTCGGACTTAGGTGTACATAAAATATACCCTTTTCTCTTAAGTTATCCTTAATATTTGACCTAAAATTAATTTTTTGCCCGTGAATTTAAAACAAATAAATAATTTAAAATAAATAAATAAATAAATGTTGAAGCATCATCGGTTCTTGAACAAGACCATGGAAAGCCTTCATCGAACCAGCGAAAAACTAAGAAATTGAAGATGTGGATGAAAGGCGTACCGTAGTCTCTTTCTTCTTCTTCTTCTAAGTAGGTGTCTTCTTCTTCTTCTTCTAAGTAGGTGACATATGGGAGATATATAATTAAGTTTGTTTATTTGTTTTTGTTGGAGGGAATGCTTGCATCCTGGCGAGGGCGGCTCTGTATATAGAAGGGGAGCAGGGGAATGGCCCCCACTTACCTAAAAGGGTAGTTATTAAGTAGTCCATTAACATCAGGTAAAAATTATTTTAATTCAACTGAATTTAAAGTATTGACCTCACTCACTTAAAAAAAAAAAAACCCGAAGCCAATGGAATTTAAAGTAAAACTGTATTCTTTTAATGTTAAAACATAACCAGCGCTCCGCCAGACTTCACTCATTTGTCCATCTCCCCACCACCCCAACCAGCCCTCCCCGTTGTATCCTCCCTGTATCCATGCCCGAACACATACAGTCCCTCAAAATAGCACAGGATATTAGTAACAATGGTGGGCTTAATCAGAATCGGCGAAGAATAGTTAACTGTTCGGATCGTGCCTGGGAGGTCGGTGAACACCAGACACTGCTCATACAAGCTTTGACAAACGACGGAGGGAGGCCGACTTTGATGGCCAGATCCAGACCAGGCTGAGGATGGCGAGAGGAGGCGGACGTCAAGAGAGAGTAGTGAAGGGAAGCAGCTAAAGACGCACGGCGGAACGAGGAGGAGGCCGCTGCTGCGTTCTGAGGTAGAGAGGGGGGGTTCTGAAAAGAGATGAGAAACGGACAAAAGTGGCAGGAAGCTGTTGGAGTGGCAATTTGGTGAAATGCACGAAGTATGGGGGTGAGAACAATAACAAGTGGCGCCGCTTATAAAACTTTGCAAAATAGGGAAAAAAAAAGAAGAAGAAGCTTGATTTAGACGAATCCAGCCAAAACAAAGTCGGTCGGACTTATCTTTTGGTGGGCGTCGGAGGGTCCAGATGTCATGTGATGTGCGCTGGCTTTCCTGACGATTGAAGACAATATTTATTGTCAAGAGTAACTTTACTCTTCCTCTCCTTTTTGGAGTAAATCAATCACTAATATTAAAGGATAGCTAAACTGGTTTGTTAAAGAATAATAAACCAGTCAATCGAATAATTTCCCACATAATATAAATTATTTTTATGAAAAATATAAAATATAAAATAATTATATTTTAAAATTCGAGCCCATTTATTCAAGTAAAATTTTTTATATTTATCCAAGGTCAGTAAAAATTATTGCACCAGTTTTTCCAGATTGCTCGCTTCAATTTGTGGCCAGGAAAGAGAATAATAAACTTATTTTTTGGTGGGAGGGTCCACATACTATGTGCTCTGGCTTTCTCCATGACTGAAATCAATATTTATTTTGGACGGAGTAAATCAATATCATCGATGAGGACTGCTATCCACTTCGTTCTTATCTTCTCTCATTCACCTTAGCCATAATGTTATGCCACGTGTTCTTCCTTTTTTGCACCGAAAATTGATAATTGAGCGAAAAATCTGTACCGATGGGCCGTGAAATTGTATGCATAAACTTCCTGAGAACTTTTATTTTTTTCTCAAAGGGTTTTTGTGGGATCCATAATATAACAAATTTTACACATTAACTAGTGACCGAAATTTTCAAATACAAAAAAAAGTATTAAACTTCACCAGCCTTAATAAACAAGATCGAATGTTTCTTGCTTTCATGTTTAGATTACAATAAAAAAAAAGGACAAAATGCATACTTTTGAAAAAGAATGAGAATACAAAAAGTACTATTTTTGGCTTGGATAAAAAGTATTCGCCTCGTCTCAATAGTGAAAATTAAGAAATAAAAAAAAAAGTTTGTTATTTTGACGATTGATCTTTTACTTTTTGCATGCGAACCTAAAAAAATATGAAAAATGAATATTGAAATAGAACAATTAATTTATTAAATAATAAAATATTATAAATATTTGAATAATCCAAAATAGTACATAATGAGAAATTTGCGAGACATTCGTATTTGTAATTTGTGGCATTTTCAGATTTTTACTTAAATACATAGACAAAAAGGTGCGGCTAGCAAAAAGTTGAGATAATTACAAATTTGCACCAAAACTTACATTATGTGGTTACCAATTTTCGTTGGAAAAGAATTTGAGACGTGGAAAAGCTAATAAGGATAAGATAAAAGATGAAAGGTACTGACTGAAGTGGCTCGCCCTCATTCTTCACTGAGGGACAGCCCAAACTGAATGATTTGCTCAGAAGCCCTTGGCCGCTTCCTCCTCCCAAATCTTGGTAGAATCTGAGATAGTCATTTTTTATTTTTCAAGTTTTTTGATACATGCTTAGAAAAGTTCATAATTGATTTTAATTAATCGTTAAACCATTTAGATTTGGTCATTAAAAATTTTTAACATTGTTTTTTTCTCTTCATTCCTTAACCTGCAATGAATTGTGGAGCGCACTCAAATACTTACATCTGAATCTAGCTAGCCGCCAAAAATCTGGCTGCTAACTTTTACTGTTGGTAATCCATTAATAAAAGGCAACCCATTAGTAAAAATCTAATCGTTAAAAGTTTAGAGATAATTCATCTTAATTTAGGTCAATTAATTTATTTTTTTTATTATTTAATTTTTACCTGAATCAATTTAATTTAAAAGTTCATATAATGCAAATGTAATAATTTATCTTAAAGTAAATTTTTATGATCTTGTTTCATTTTTATGAAATTTTCTTTTTCAATGCCTTAAATTAGAAAAATTTATAAAAATTTAGTAAACTTACAAAAATCATATTTTTAATTGATTATTACAGATACATAATATTGGCTTTTAATTAAAATTAGTTCTAAGTAAAAAAATGTAAAATAAAAAAATTATTTTAAAATTAATTAACTTAAGTTAAAATAAATTGGTATTAGTTACAAAATTTTAGAGACTGATTATGAATAGATTTCATCTGTAATCTATTAGTAAAATGCACTTCGTTAATAATCTGCCCAAAAATGATAAAAGAATTACATTTGTTACTAATTCCATTACTTATGCTCATTTTTCCAGCTAGTGGTAGTAGCATAAATTTAATTTGCAAGGACAATTTTTGTGAAGATGCATTTTTACACGATATTATTTATTTCTCTTTATATAAATGTTCCAGATGATAAGCACCCTCATTATAAGAGATTTCAAATTCAAAAAAATGTGCTTACAGTCCACAAAATTCAGAAAGTTTACTATTTAGGCACCCAATACCCTAACTAGTAAAATTAGGAAATTCAATTTGTCTCGGATGGGTGGGGAAAAAAAAAAGGAAAAAAAAGGAAACAGTTTTTGATGGGCTGGTTGGATGATAGTATCATTACATATAGGTTTAATCATGTTTTACCATCTAAAGTTACATAATTCTTAACATGAAACCTAAGGCTTCAAAAGTTATAATCAATCTATAATTCTATTGAGTCTATCAAGCTCTTGAGCCAATAACAAGCTTAAGACTAGCCGAACATAGGCTATATTTTTAGGACTCATCGAACTTGAGCTCAAGCTCAAACCAAGTATAAGATTAAGGAGTTGGGCTCAAGTCTAAGGAGGCTCGAGCTCAACAACTTGATTTCAGCTTATATTATAAAATGGAATACCTACTTTAAAGGGAAATTATACTATTAGTTCTAAAACTTGCTATATTTTCTTTTATTAAGTCATAAAAGTTCTTTCAGTTTCTATATCAGTCCTAAAACTTTGCTAAAGTTTTAATAGTTGGTAATAAAATTACTGCCTCCAAAGCAGAGACACATAGCTAGAGTTTATACCATGCTAATAAGAAATAAAGTTACTAAAATTAGTTATCCAATCAAAGAAAAAGATTTAAAGAGAAGAAAAACTGACAATACAGATGGTCCGTTAACTATAAAAAAGTTTGCATAATTTAAATTTATTGTAAGATAATTAACAAACAATTTCAATTAAAACTTTAATAAAGTTGCGTTAGACAATTACATGATTTATCTTTTTCTCTCAATCAACTATATAAGTGAATGTCAATGTAAAAAATTTACTACGATTTATTTTTTTCTGTCAGGCAATCACATGATGAAAATTTTCAGGACTAACTGTCCATATAATTGGAAATTTTTCCATTTGAAAAGGTTAATCTTTAGGACTTGAATAAAACCTAGCCAAAGTTTTAGGACTAAAAGTTTCCATTCCCTAGTTTAAAAAATATACATATTTTTTAAAATAAATATCTAAAAGGTTTGAACTTAGAATAAGTGGAATATGAGAAGACATAGAAATCCGAACTCAATTCCTGGTGCTTGAGACGGCGGCTCGCCATGGACGCTCCACTCCTGAAGGCGGCTCGAACGGGGAACCTGGAATTAGTTAAACTCATGGAGGAAGTGAAGGGCACCGAGATTTTCCACCAGACTACCCACAATCAAAACACAGCCCTACACATGGCTGCCAGGTTCGGCCATCTGGACCTCGTCGAGTACATCATCGGGCGCGACTACTCCCGCGTCCTCTGCGGCAACGTCAACGGCGAAACCCCCGTCCACATCGCTGCCAGGGCGGGGCACGAGGCCGTCGTTAAAGTTCTCATGAAACATGTGAGCCAGTTCTCCAAAGTTTATGTTGCGAGGGTCAAAGATAAGAGCGGCAACACTCCTTTGCACGGTGCGGTACGGCACAACAGGCTTCAGGTGGTGAAGATGCTGACGTTGGAAGACGGAGACTCGCTACTTTTGGTTAACGATGCCGGTGAATCTCCGCTGTCGATTGCCATTGACCAGAGGTTGTCGGCTATGTCCAAGTACATCTTGGGACGTAAGCCGGCCACCATTAATTACATTGGACCCAACGGACAAACTCCTCTGCATTTCGCCGTCCTTGGTCAAGATTCAGGTCAAATGTTCCACTATTTTGCACAGATTTTTATGTCGCTTTATATTTTCGCCTTAGTTATGTTTAAATGGGTGTAATGATCATGTTCTTGTTATTTTAGGTGTGATGCTCAAGATATTGGAAGCCAAAGCAGATCTCGTTAGGTCACTAGATGAGAACAAGAGGAACCCTCTCCACTATGCTGCCGCCTACGGCTTCCTGGACATGGTGGAGCAGCTTCTAGAGGTGGACTGCTCCACCGCGTACCAACGCGACCACAACGGCCATGCACCCGTTCACCTTGCCGCAAAACAAGACCACTTGACCGTTCTAAAGGCCCTGCTCCACCATTGCCCTGACACCGTCGAGCTCATCGACAACAAGCAACGGAACATTCTTCACATTGCAGCCGAAAATGGAAACTTGCGTATTGTTTCCCACATCTTGAAGTTGCCTGAGATCGACGATTTGGTGAACTCCCCCGACTCCGACGGCAACACTCCTCTGCATCTGGGCGCGAAGAATTTCCACAACGACATCGTGTATGCTCTGTCCAGAGAAAGGTCAGTCGAGATCCGAGTGACTAACAAGATGAATCAAACTGCTCTAGCGATTGCTCAATCGTCGGCAGATCGAGGAATGGAATTGCAGCAGCACTTGACCGTTAAAGCTTTGAAAAAGGCTAACAAAGATCGAGCCGTAAACCCAGAGGAAATTCTCCAAGAAGAGACAGAATCTGAGAAAACAGAGGTCGAGAGGGGTAAAAAAACAAGAGCAATGGCGCAGACCCTCTCCGTCATAGCAACGCTCATCGCCACTTTCACATTCGCAGCGGCCTTCACTATTCCGGGTGGATTTGTAGCTAAACAGGACAACAACAACAACAACACCACAGAGGCGGCAAGCGGCAAACAAGCACACGAGGGCATGGCCGTTCTGGTACGTAATTCGGCTTTCAAGGCTTTTGTCATCAGCGACGCTACCGCCATGACGACATCAATCTGCGCCGCTGTGCTGATCATGTGGTCTTCAGCTCATCGGGACTGCGAGTCCCTGATGGACAACTTGCCTTACGCCATGCTCCTGACGTGGGTGGCGCTTGTAGCCATGACTGTGGCATTCGTGACGGGTCTGGTTGCCGTTGTCTCCGACATTCTGTGGCTGGCGATTGCGGTCTGCGTAATTGCCTGCTTTCTTCCGGCAATATTCTTCTTTGTGGCTCCTTTGGCTCACCTGCATAATCGCCGCAACAGTGCCATTGAGAACAACCCGTTTGTTTTTGTTAAGCGATTGATGAGTTTGGAATTAGCTGCAACATTCCGCAGTCTTCGACGCCTTCGGCAGTGGTGCAGAAAGGACAAAAGCGCAAGTGAAATTGCATATGCCTTATACTTCCTTAGTAGAGTTGCAAACAAAAAACCTTGTACTATATTCCTCGTCTCTTCTCTATGTCGGATTAAAATAATGGGACAAGATCTAATATATATTATATGTTGAATTTGGCATGCATTCTTGCTTTAGTGCTGAGTCGCAGCCTCAGCATATGTGATTAAGCCGAGAGAGGGAAGATTCTTGTTTCTCATAAGGAAGCCTCTACTTAGGGTGGAATGTTCTTGAAAAGGGCCTGACGATTTGACATTGGAATTTGTTTAAGGAGCTAGCAACTCTAAGAAAGTAAGAAGGGAAAGGCCAGAGACATGGAATTGAAGGGGTGGAAACACAATATTAATTAGGGTAAAGTACCCAAAAACTGTCGACCAATTTGCTCATCATTCTTTTAAGTGGTGCCAATTTCCTCACTAAAATTTGAGTTTGGGTCCAATTACTCACTAAAGTTTGAATTGCGTACCAAATACGTCATTGATGTAACTGATGGTTGGAACTTTTCATTAGATACTAAAATATTCCGTTTAGAGCTGATTATGTGGCAAAAAATCGGTTCAAGTGGCATGCCAACTAGGCAAAACGTGGTATTTGGGGAATTATGTGGCAATTATGGAAATGTGTGGCATTTGGCGAAAATTGATCCTAAGGCTCCACCGCCTCCACCGTTGAGCTCCTCCTTCATGCCCAAGCCCAGCTCCTCGATAACGCCCCTCCATCGACCAAACATCCCCGCCCAGCTTCTCTCTCTCCGTCCCATCCCCACCCTTTACAACATCCTCCGAAAATTAGTAGCTTGGTTTAGGACTTCCATAAAACACATGGTGTGCCTAAAACTCAAAGCCCGACAGTGAACAACGGCTATCTTGTACTTGTTTGGCACTACCGACAAAGTGAAGGGCAGGATGCTAGCTCACAGGAATCTGATCATAATCACATTGGGCTACCACACGGTGGCAGGTGAGAGAGAGTCACCGGTAGTGGTTATGTACACTATGTGATTTGAATTCAGGAAAATGCTAAAGGTTGTGGCGGTGGGTGAAGCAATAGTGGTCATGGAGCGATTTGAATTGGGGAAAATGCTACATGATGACAGTGTCATTGATGGTGGTGGCGGTAGCTGCTAGGAGGCTTTGATTTGAGTTTGCTAGAGTGGGTTGGTTGCGGTGGGCTCTGCTTAAGAAAGACGCCATTGCTGCATTTAAGAGCAAGTTCCCTTCCGCCATGCTCACCAGGTTTGGTAATAATTGATAAGGTGGATAAGGTAGTACAGTTGGAGTCTTTAAAAGTTGATGGGCCAATTTGTATGATTCAAGAAAATTAAAAGTTAAGTTGATAATTACATCAGAATGTCATTATTCCGTTTATACGTCAACACTACTAATGGCTCTATGATGATTTTGGTCCGGAACCAAAACTTTAGTGAAATATTTGACACCACTTGAAAGAATGAGTAAATCGGTCTCGATGCATAACTATAGTGAGTTTTTTTTGTACTTTTCCCTATTAATTATGATCGAGAAGAAGGATTAAAAGAAAAAGGCTAGTCAAGATTGGGAAATGAGAGATGGAAGGCATCTCATTCTGCTGTCAAGTTTGGAAAAGAGCATCTCATTTACGGAACAAAGCGAATAAAAAAGAAAGGTCTTCAATATTATAAGTAATAAATTTTCTCGCTTGCCGACCCCCGAAAAATTGTTCAAGATCAGATCAACCTGTTTCTGGTTAGCATTCAAAAGCTAGAACTGAGCTCTATTTATGGATTTTTTTCACTTGACAAAAAGGCTATCCATAAATTAGGAACATAAAAGAAAAATAAGAAGCAAAAGAGCTTATTGAAAATTTAATTAAAAAAGAAAACTAAATGGGAAAACTAAACTACACTATCAAGCTTTCAAGTTCTTTAGTGGATCCTAGCATAATTAATACAAATTTTCGCTAATAATTTATGTCATCCAATACGCACATGTATTATAGAATCACTCTTCACTGAAGTTAATCTCCTAAATGTCTTACAACTTCGATGGTGTTATAACCTATACCATCAGTGAAAAAGTTAAGCTCAAACCATGCCTTGACCTAGTGACCTAGTCCATTTGTTAGCCTCATTGGACCCACATATGGCCTTAGTCATTTGTTAATTGTTAGCCCCTATCCCTGATGGAGTTAGTTAATCAGGCTTAGCATTAATCAAGCTTAGCATCTAATCTACCATGGTTCGGTAAATATCACTTCCAATCTAGTAATACATTTCTAGAATTGGACTTCGTGTACCCGTAGATGAAAATTTTCTAACCTTCAATGGCCAAGTGATAAGCTCGTTCAAAAAATGCGTGTATTACTCGAACAATCTTTCTTCCAGATTCAATCCTATTGCTCAGGAATCTTTTCCCTTGTTGGAGGTTGACTTGAGTTAAGTTGCTTGACACGCTTTGATGATATAGCGAACATGAAAATCTTCTTTAGGGATCTGCGGTAGCAAACGCTTTGCCTCTTTGTGGCTTTAGAAGCCAAAAGAGCTTAATACATCTTGCAAAAAGCAATAGTGAATTCTAATGCATCTGAGGTGAACCAAATTGACCTATCATATCTAGATGGCCAGTTCTAGAAAAAAAAAGACACTAATGGTTTACCTCAAGTAATTTATGACACTCTAGGTGAAGCCCACTTTCTCGTACTGATTTCAAATGAAAGGAGAATCGCTCAAATCCTTAGCATTCACACACGCATTCTAAAGAAAGTCAAGACACCGCCTTGAAGGTGTGACACCAAATTCATCATTCATAGCCAGCAGCAAATCCAAGCCTTTCTATAAGCCTTATGGCTTCATTTCACCGATCATGAAAGAAAACCTATCTAGTTCATATATCAGAAAAAAAGAAATTTTGGAGGGTTTTTTGACCAATGATGAAATGTTGTTGGGGGACAATTGAACTCTTGGTTTTAAAATTAGGCATGTTCAGAAACCTACTAGTAGAAAGTTACTCAGAGGCTTCGTACAATAACAAACAAAAATCAGAGGCATTTTTTGACCAAAATGGGATCAGTGATGATTTTTCAATTGAAATATATGCATCGTGTGAGAGGATACCAACTATCAACTAGACAAATTAACCTCATCAAACATTACTTCTGTTACCAATTCATTTTCTTGGAATCTATACTTTAGTTGCTTTAACAAATCAATGGCATACATAGGTTACAAGAAACCAAAACTGTCATCAGATGCCAATCAACAAATAGTGGTGAGTAAAAAAAATTGTAAAAGTAGGTCGGGGAGCATTAGATATCAGGTTGCCTAGAAACTCTATTCAGGGTTTTCGAAAAGCAAGAGCAACATCAGGTAACCTTAAATGCTTATTCCTAATACAAAATGAAATAATTCTATAGCAACCATTGTCCCAATACTTTGGGTCTTCCAATTCTTTCAATAGTTGAAGCAACAGAGCAAAGTCACCCTTAGGTTCGCAATGTTCCTAAAAGTAGAAGTGTAAAAAGACCATTAGAAAAATGGAACAGTTTCTTTAACAAGAAATATATATAAATGATAGTAATGCAATACATGTAGAGATGAGCATGCTTTTGATTTCATTTAGGTTCCTAATAACTGGTACATCTTTCTCCATTAGCACCTATATATAAAAAAAAAAGAAAGAAAGAAAGAAAGGAACGAACATCCATGAGATTTGTTTAGTGGATGAGTAGTTGGGGAATTAACTTCTTGTCTGAACAGTTAACTAGTTTCAGGATACACTCATTAACTTTATAACAAGCAGAAGTTGTTGCCCGTACTTGTCTACAATGAGCCCCGTTTTGATGGGCAAAATTACAAGCTTGTTTTCAATCACCGCCCTTCACCCGCCACGTTAGATGGCTTGTCAAAATAATGTCATACAATATTTTCAGCAAAAGGGGCAAATAAACCACTGATCTTTAAGTCTCAGTGTATATCACCTATTTTTTTTTACAGTTAAATCGTCCACTAATGTTACCACCTCATAAAATGGGAGAATTACAAGTGTGTCATAATAGTTAAAAACCATTATATTATGTAATTCTCATCATAGTGATTGAAGTGTGAGGGGTAAAAGGTATGATCAACACCTCCTTAAGAGTGTTCCAAGTTGGTAACTTGGCCCCCAAGAAAAGCCTTAAGGATTGCTTGTTTGTCAAGCAACCTATGGACTTTTTTGTAAGATTTTGGAAACTCGGGTACTCAATTGTAAAACTCTCAAGAAAGATATTTGGAGAGTTATGAGAAGGATATGAATGGTATGCAAGTGCTATTGGAGGACCAAATTGCTCATGGAAGACAACTAAAGACAAAGAAAACACAAAAAGGCATAAAGGACCTAAGTGTCCTAGTGTAAGCCTTATGATGTGTACGCTTTTTACTTAAGTCAAATGGAGCAATTTGGAGTTTTCCCACCATGAGGGAGGCAGCCAAGGCTTGATAATTAGTCAACAATGGTGGGCACATGTGTACCAATGAGTTTAAGACAAAGAGACCATAATTAATGGGAAGGAAAATGACATAAAGCAAGGTTAAGCTTGTTAAGTGTCTTTTGTGCCCTTAAGCTCATTTAAGGCCATTTAAGTGACCTTTTCTACCATTATCCAAGCCTTTTATTTCCAGGTTTTAAGGTCAAAAAGGTGGGCTAAAGAAGTCAAAAAGGTGGGCTAAAGATTAGCCAAAAAGTCTTTGCTTAAGACATACTTATAGTGACCTAAGTGAGGATTAAGGTTAAACTAATCAAGGCAAGTAAAATATCTTGATTTCTTGCTATTTCTTGGTTATTTTCGTCCTCCACCAGGCACAACCTGTTTCTTATCTCCTCCATAAGCTTCCATAGCCACCATACCTCTAAAATTAAAATTGAAGGCAAAAGAAAGCAAGAAAGGGCAATTGGAAGCTTTGTGGTGCTAAGACTTGGGTGCACCTAGGATCAAGCTCCAATTTCAGCATACACTCAAGGTAAGGGTTCTCTTGCTCTCATGGACTGTTTTCTGCAATTTTCAAGCATCCATGGAGCAAGGGCTAAGCTTGGAAGAGAGCCATGAGCTTGATGAACCAAGCTTAGTGAGGGGAGTGCACTTATTGAAGGTTTTGTGACCTAGTGGGAAGTGCACGAAGATGGCAGTGAAATAAGAGTTTTCTAAAGTTTCCTGGATTGTTTACTTTATTTTTCAAACATCCATGAAGCTAAGACCATGCTTGAAAGAGAGCAAAAAAGCTCTAGGAACCAAGTATGGGTTAAGGCTAAAGAAGCATGGCAAGGTTTCGGCCTTAGTGTTACCATGCTAAAGATGGCAGTAAAGTGAGGGTTTCTAGTGCCCAAAAGTTAGTACTAACTACTGTTAAAATCCTCCTAAGGCCAAGAATTAGCTTGAGGAGGGCTGCCATAGTGATTTATTTAAGTTTATTGCATGTTTTATGAACTAACCTATGGTTATTGTTGCTGCTGCATTTCATGTGTTTGTTTGTTGTGAATGGCTGCTGCATTTGGTTGCTATATCTTGTATATATGCATTGTGGTTTTTGTGTTTTAGTGTCTTTGGATGCAGGTTTTAATGATGGTCACATTGCCTAGTGAATCCAAGTGTTACCCTTACTAAGTTTCTCAATGAAACTTACTCCCCTCAATTCTGTCATTTCAGGTCCAGCAGAAAGATCACCTTCAAACTAACCTTTGTGGTTTGAGTTTTGATCTGAAATTTCAGGTACATGAACTTCCATATGTCTAGTTATGATCTGGAAATTTTGGTGATTTTAGGAGCACATTTGGTATTTTTAATGGTGGTACTTACTGTGTTGTGCAGCAGCTGTCCAGCATCCTGTTTCTGGAGTCCATTGCATTTCAGGCACTCCTGTAACTTAGGGTGCATATTTCACTGAGTTAATACCATTGTGTAGTGAATGTATGCATGTACATGTAGTATATGTAAAATGAGACAAGTATGAGAACATTCGAGTAATGTTTTGGCTATGTAAGTGATGTGGTGCAAAGCTGCCTAAGTGTGAATAATAGGCTGCTTACTTGTAAATTCTGTTTTGACCACATAAAGTTGTTAAAAGGAAGGGAATGTAATTCCTATGTGTAATGGACATATATGGGATAGCCTTGGAGGGATTTCCCCTTGTCAATGAAGTGTTTACATACCTAAGAAATTTTGTATGGGCAAAATGGTCATAAGATGACCAGAATTTTGACTCTGCACCTAAAATTTAATTTCTCCCTGTGTAGAATGAATCTTGGTATGAAATTTTGACCACATCTAGAGAACATCCAGAGGTTGAATTGGAAGTTGGAATTTCTGGATTTAGAGCCCTGTAGCCAAAGATATGACGTTGCAAAGTTGGCTGATTTACTGTTCATTTTGTCATAATTTTGTAACCAACTTCAAAAATCCATAATTTGGTCCATAGGTGGGCTATTGATGTAAAACAAAATTCCTTGGGTTGCTCTAAGTCTCTACTTGATAATGGAGCAAAGAAAACAAGGGGTTATGTGGCTAGAATGATACAGTTTATTAGTGGAAGTTACAGGTGCAGTAGCTAGCCACTAGAACTTAACAAGATTGCCTAATGTGTGGAAGCCAAGACTAAGAATTGTGTTAGTGTTTTTATTCTTAGCTGCCATAGTGTGCATAAATGTAAATATGTGTGTTATGGTTTGACCAATATACATATATTTGCATAAAGACCAAGAGGGCCACTTGGGTAATATAGTGAGCATTGTTCTGATGGCCTACAGAACATATATAGCTCCTGGGAGGTTGACACATTAGATATTGTCATCGCATTTAAGCTCTCAGAGTGGTAACACTAACGTTTGTAATAGGGTAAAATTTAATAACTATTGTTTTGAAAATTGGGCAAATTAGCTACTTGTACAACTTACGGAAAGAATATTCCATTTTCTATATAATATTTCATTTTGTTAATGTCAAATAATTACTATCCTTTTGGGTAAATTACAACATCTATTCTCAAACTATATAATTCATGCACATAGGCTCCTAAACTAGAAATTATGCTTGAAAAACCATCTTCTTAAGAAGTCCCAAACCTTGGAAATAGATTAATCGGTTAGTGAAGTCGATTTTCAAAACCCCTTTTAATGGTTACTCCATCAAGTTCTCCCCTTTCTACAAGTCTCGTCTCGCCATCGCCATCGCCATCGCCTAAAGCTTCGGCATCCTTGGCAAAAGCTGCCTCCACATTTTAGACCTCTCCCCCACTTCTCCCTTTATAACCAAAGCAATCACCTATGACATCGCCAACGGCATCTACGACCTCACCTGGTCCGAGTCTCATGATTCCCTCATCGTTGCGGCCATCACTGATGGCTTTGTTAAGCTTTATGACACCATTCTCCCGCCTCAATCCAACCCCGTTCGATCACTCCAGGAGCACGCTTGCAAGGTCCATTCGGTCGATTACAACCCTACTCGCCGTGATTTGTTCCTCTCCGCTTCCTGGGACAACTCGGTTAAGCTTTCGACAAAAGTTTAGGAATAAAGTTTGGGCGGTATTTATAGTATTAGACAAAAGTTTGGGAATAATGTTAAGAGTTTTCCTTTTTCTTTTTTGTACACAAGCTTGCCATGTATATAGCAACATATGTCACCACATCATCAAGATTTGCCACATCATCATACAACTGGACATATGTTACGACAATGGCTAATATCAACTCGATCGCGAAAGTTAATGGGTGATTTAACTGTAAAAAAAAAAATGGTAGGTGATATACGCAGAAATGAATAAATCAGTGGTTTATTTGCCCCTTTTACCCAATATTTTCAAGGGTTATGTTAGTGCCACACTACAATTGCTACTTTATTTTATTGCTCCTGCCTACTTGGCCTTAAGACATTTTCACGCCCCATATGGGACCTAAACATTTCTTATGTGCATCTTGCTCCTCCTGTGATTATTTGGCACTTTTAACTTACACTTCAGTGTAAAATATCAATATTTTTTGCCATGTTGAAATTTCAAATAGGCTTTTTTATTTTTTTTATAACCAGAATCATTACACAAGAGGTAAGGGAAAATGCTGACTTGTTCAGGACCTAAAAGGCTACAAATTAGTGTAAATAACATTATGTGAGGAAAGCGGCTGAGGTGAGAGTTGAAACCCGACAACATCTTCCCCTTATGTTTCTTTGTCATTCAATCAAACATCTGAGCGCTCAAATAGACATTATATATACTAATTACCTGAGGGAGGCACTCTGTCTATGAGCAGTGTCATCCTACTACATCAATTTTTTGTGTGTTTGGGCTGCTTTTTTTCCTAGAAACTAATTTTTTAATTTTTTTATAATTGTTTTTTCTTTTGTTTGGGTTGTTTTTCATTTCCTGAAATTACCTTTTTTGGTTTCTTTTTTTCTTTTTGCTAAAAAAGAATAAATTACATAATGGGTTCCTATTTGTTTGTGGTGATGTCTTCTAATGGTCAAACTTTGAGAGTATGCATTTTTACCATTTCATGCTAAACTTTTAATTTGTGTATTTCTAGGTCCACCAACTTTCATAAGAACACTTAAGACTCTGATTTCTCCTAAAATCCCAAATTCACTAAACTTGTCTTATGCCGCATATTTTTTACTTATCAAAATTATTAAAAATATCTTTAAATCATTTAAATTCTTTTAGCTCTTTTGGATTTCTCATAACTTATTTTTTAATTCATGATTTTTTATTGTATTTTTTTTCTATAAATATAATTGACATGAAAAATTGTATCTATGTTGGTCATCCCACAATAAAACGGGCGTCATAATCTAGTTTTGAACTATATTAAGATTAGAAAAAAAAAGTAATCTATATCAATTTTGCAGTTGTTAGCTTTAGTTTTTTAATAAATTTTGGATGTTAAAATTAGGAGCTACAAATGTTGAGTTTAATTACTCCAGTTATTACATTAAAGAAACTAGAGGGCTTAGATTGTCATTTTAGCGTTTGACTAATCATGAAACTGAGTTTGATTTTGAACGTTGGCTCGGTTTGTGATTTATGGCTTCAACTAAAGTTTTTTTTGTCACAGCTGTGGCAACGTGAGGGTTTTTGGGAGTCGCCACCAATTGGTTTCGCCTAAGTCGATTAGACACCTAAAAATGGTCTACAAGAGTTCGAAAGTTCGGAAATACGGTTACGTTAAAATAACTCTATTTTAACGCCCAAAATTGGTACCTTAGTTGATTTTAATTTTGTTTTGCTTGCTTTTGAATAATTTCAGTTAATTTTTCAAACCGGAAATTTTAACTGAATTATCCAGATGTAAATTTTTAGATTGATGCGGATTTTCTAAAATTTTGGTAATTAATTTGTATAATTTTTATGATAAATTTGATATTTCCGAACCCTGGATCCTATCAAATCACCTAGATACGGAATTTTTAATGAAAATTTAGTTTTTTTTTAAATTAATTAAATATTTTAATTAATTATTAATCCATATCATAAATTCTGTTGAATTACCCGAATATGAATTTTTATCTTGGTACTTAATTTTTACTCATTTTTTTATTAAAATTTGATATTTTCCAAACCATAAATCCTATCAGATCACCCGGATATGGAATTTAATAAAAATCTTAATTTTTAATTTTATTGTTAATTATTTAATTAATTATTAATTTTTTTCATAAATTTTTGCCGAAATATAGATTTTTAAAAATCTTACTATTAATTTCCTTTTTATTATTTTAATTTTTATTTTTATTTTTTTTTTGTTTTTGATGAAAGATTTTTTTAAAAAAAGTAATTGTCTAATTTATAAGTCTAAAAATATACTTTAAAAAAATATTGATTTTTGTGGAATCATTTGGTTATGATGATTTTTTTTAATTTATTTAATAAAGAAACTAAAAGGTTAAATTTTGTTATTTAAAAGAAATAAAAATGATAAGTCTTGATATTCCAATTAATATTTTAACAAAATGAAGGAAATAAAGGACTGGGGCTTGGATGTAAAAAAAAAATAAGTTGGACTTTTGACTAGCCATAAAAAAATGGTAAATGAATAAAACAAGGTTAATCATTCACATTAAAGAAAAATAAATTGCAGAAAAAGTAAATAAATAAATAAATAAATAAAAATAAATAAAATGGGGTCATTTAACCATTCACGTAAAAATAAAATGCAGAAAAAGTAAATAAATAAAGAAATAAGTAAAGTGCTAAAATTAAATAAATAAAGAAAAAAATAAAGTCTAGAAAAATAAATAAATAAATAAATAATAAAGTAAAGAAAAATAAATAAATAAATAAAGTGGGGCTTTTAGCCATCCACTTAAAAAAAAATAAAAAGTACATAAAATAAATAAATGTATAGAAGTAAATAAATAAAGAAAGTGGGGCTTTTAGCTATCCATTTAAAAAATAAAAGTGCATAAAGTACATAATTGCAGGAAAATAAATAAAGAAAGAAAAATGGGGCTCTTAGCCATCCACATATAAAAAGAATAAAAGTGCATAAAATAAATAATTACAGAAAAGTAAATAAATAAATAAAAGTGGGGCTTTTTGTCGTCCACATAAAAAAATAAAAGTACATAAAGTAAATAATTACAGAAAATTAAATAAAAAAAAATGAGGCTTTTAGCCGTCCACTTAAAAAATAAAAAATGCATAAAGTAAATAAATGAAAAAAATTAAATAAATAAAGAAAGGGGGGCTTTTAGCCGTCTACGTGAAAAAATAAAAGTGCATAAAGTAAATAATTGCAGAAAAGTAAATAAATAAAGAAAAGTGGGCCTTTTTACTGTCCACATAAAAAAATAAAAGTGCATAAAGTAAATAATTGCAGAAAATTAAATAAATAAAGAAAAGTGGGGCTTTTAGGCCATCCACTTAAAAGTAGGAGGTATAACCTTCCATTAAAAAAATAACAATAAAGAGGAAAAAGAAAAGAAAGAAAAAAAAGTTGTGGTCAATAATTAGTTCTGCAAAGAAAAATAAGTTAGTGACTTGAACGTAAAAATATAAAAAGAGGAGGTGTTAAAAAGAGGTTATACCAATTAATTAATTTTTTTAATTGTTGCGAAACAGCTTCTTTCTTCTCTTCCGTTCGCCGGCGACGATGTAGAGGGGGGAAGACCACTTGGCCGGCGGCGTTGGTGGCGAGCAGACGCGACGGAGGAAGGTGCGGCGGCAGGGCGGATGCAGCTGGGAAGGGTGGTGGCGCTGGAGGGAGGATGGTACAAAAAGGGGGGAACAGGTAACTCGACGGGACGGTAGAGAAAAGGAGACACAGGAGGGCTGGCGGAGGAGGAGAAGGGACGCGACGGAGGAGGGAGGCCGAGGCGGAGGAAGAGAAAGGGAGAGAAGTGGCAACGGGCGGGGAAGGAAGGGGGGGAAGGAGCACGGGAGAGGAGAGAGAGAGAGAAGGGACGACCCGACGGAGGAGGAGGGAGAGAGAGGAGGGAGAACGCGACGGAGATGAAGGAGGAAAGGAGGAGAAGAGAAAGAAGAGGAGGTCCGGCGAGGCGGAGGAGAAAGGAGAGGGTGACGGGAGAGAGAGAGAAGAAACGGTGACGGAGAGAAAGAGGGAGTCTCCAATAGAAGTTTTGGGATTTTTTTAGAGAAGGGAGGAGAGCCAGGGACTAATCTACAGTTTTTCCTTTTTTTAATTTAGGGGCTAAAATCTTCATTTTTTTTATCCCTTTCTTCGCATTCCTGGACCCCTATTTATAGGGGAAGGAGCATTGGATTCCTTGAATTAAAAAAAATTCAAAATTTAATTAAAAACAGATTTATATCTTAATTTGGGAAAAATAACAGTTTTAGTCCTTCAGCTTTTTTTCACTACTAGTATGGTCTCAGATTTTCCACGAAATTATTGATTTGCCCAAATTTGTCTGTTCTGTCAATTTGGCCCAAAACTGTCTGTTTTGCCCAAAAATGACGCAAAAAATTATCAAATTTCCCTGGAATTCCTAGATTTCGTCAGATTCTTCCCAAGCTTCTCATTTTGTCAGATTTACCCCAAACGTCTTTTTTTTGTCAATTTTTTTTTAAAATTTTCTTTTACATATAGATATATATATTATTTTTAAATAATCCTATAAAAAAAATGCCCCCACAAACTATTTAATTTAATTTTTTTTCTTTTTTTTAATAATAATTATTAATTTAATTAATTTTTAAAAATAAAATTAAAAATTTTTTTTAATGGAGTTGGACGAAATTGGGTGTCAACAACAGCAAAGATATTTGTATTAGTTTCCAACTTCACAAAATTATCATCCTCCAATAGAGTACAGAAGAATTCCCCTGACTTAGATTTTTCTTTAACAACTTAAGGAAACCAATTCATGAGACTCAACAATAATGGATCATTACACTCTACTCAAATCATGACAAGCTCAATCTGTTCCATCCATTTCTACCCCAACTGAAAGATGATCTTCACAAAAGTTTCAAGTACGTATGTTACCCTTTTTTTTTTTATCAAAAATCAATTTATTTCCCCTCTTTCCATGGTAGCCAAGCAATAATCACCACCGTTGCTTAACATGCTTATGTACTTTCATCATATATGCTAAGTTCATCATAGATAGATGACCTGCTCCTATACTTTCTTGCTCCAATTGGAATAATTCCACTAATCCAACCCCTAAAGTTTTTGTTCCCCATCCAAAGGCGCATAAAGCCTACACGTCGCGGGGGCAACAATTGTTGCCACACGAGGGCACTTAGTAGTTAGTTGGGCACAAAAATTAAGCTTAAATAGCCTTAGTTTGGGAACTAACCTTAGTTTATGGGCTAGAAATTAAAGTCAAATTTTCAATAGCCTAGGGTACACACTAGAGGATTTTAAGCTTAAATAACTTCAGCTTTTACTTTCTATTTTTTTTTAACAGCAACGGAAATTTATTGATAAAAAATAAAGTACAATAGTTTGCTTTATCTAGCAAGATGCTAGATTTGATCCTTCAACCACTTAATTTCTATACACCATTTGATATAGCCAAACGAGAGTTTATATTCCAATAATTAAGGTTTATCTTTGCTTACCTATTCTTTATCCAAGAGAAAGACCCATGCCTGAACATATATCACAAAATAATTCCTGGATAGGTTTCAAATTTTTTAGAGAAAATCCATTTATTCCTTCTTCCCCATAAGGCCTAAGATGGTATGAAAGTAATTGTCTGCCAAGCCAAGACCATGCTTGAATATCACAAAATAATTGACCGTCTCCTTGCCTGAACTACAAATTAGACAACAGCTGCTCTCAATTTGGACACCTCTACTGATCAGCAAATTGCTTTTTGTTGAAAGAGCGTTTTGTAGTGCTCACCACATGAGAATATTAATCTTCTCTGGGATCCAGGAGTTCCACTTTGTGCTTTGACCCAAATCAATCCGCTTCTCGAGTAATCCTCCACATTAATCAGCGACATTAATTTCCTTCACTGAGAATGTTCCTTTTGCACATAAGTTCCAGACTTTCTTATCTTTCCTTACTGCAGTCAAAATTACATTTTCCAATAACTGATTAAGCTTGTCCATCTCCCCACACTCCTTCCCCCTCTGCCACCTCCTCCACTTCCAATTCCATGTCTAGACACCCTCCTCCCAACTCCATCTTTCACTTATACAACCTAGACAAAAGTGATTTTTCTTTATAAGATTATATATGGAGGAAATATGTTCATTAATTTGTGCAATGATACTTTAAAATGGTGCTCATGTCCTGTCAATCATAACTTTATGGCTCAGTTGCACTTAAGTTGAGTCTAATTTCTGTTTTGTTTTATCTATATACTCTTCTACCGTTAAAATTAAATCACAGCCAACCCTAGTCTCACCCTTTCTCTATCAAATTTGAATCCTGCTACCTTTCCATATAGACAACAAATTAACCTGACCCACAATAGACTATTTTCCTCCATATGAAACCTCCATCTCCATTCTTTTGGAGAATAGCCAAGTTTTTATTTTTCAAGCTACCCATACTCAGAACCAAATCTCCTCCACCCCTAGCACCTTACTCCATGTTGCCCAAGATATATATAATCCTTACCTCCCCAAAACACCCAAAAGAATGAATTATGCAAACTCTCAACCATTCTCAAAATTCTCTCTAGTGCTTGAAACCAAGGTTATTAAAATCGGGTTTCTACCTAGAGTCGTTTTGAATTTCTAAAGTCGTAGAGTCATAAAAAGCGCCGTAAAGTCGTAAGATTCTACAAAAAAGATAAAAAAAACTTGGAGAAAAATTATAAAAAATATAACCATTTAAATATCTTAAGAAATTCATATTTCACAATACTATCACTTACTAGAACTCCAAAAATACCATAAACAAAGAGTTATATTGTCATTAATGCGTCAATATACAAATAAGGAAACCAAGTTTCACAATCAGGCATCCATACATTGCCACTACTTGGTGTTCGTGAGATGGAGAAGAAATTTGGAAGACGAAAGGTAGAACATAAAAAACAACTATAACAGATGAAGAACCAAGCCATAAAAATAAAATAGAATGACCAAATGGGTCACTATGTATGAGAAAGAGCTAATGCTATGAGAGAATTAAGAGAGCTTTTTAATTTTTTTGGATTTGGCAACTTGGGCCAGCCACCTTAGGCAAAAAAAAAACATGGAAGATTTTTAGCTCCATTCATTTTTTAACCCATATAACTCAATAAGATAGTGTAACACCCCCATATCCCACATGGGTGAATTGTGGGAAGCCTTATGTGGATATATAGGCTCCAATTCCAGAACATAAGCACCTAGCGCTTATCCTTTTCTAAAGGATAGCCCATGTGGTGTGGGCAGGTGTTCCGTTGACCGGTTCTGGACTTGGGTCGTTACAGATGGTATCAGAGCCAACCCGGGACCACGATGGTGTGGCATAGTGGGTATGCACATGCATCGTCCACCGGGATTGATCATGGATTCGAGAGGCTACTTGGCCAGGGGCTAAGTAGTCCGATTAGAGAGGTTACTTAGTCCGAGAAACCAAGTAATCCGATTGACCCCAACGGGGACGTTGGGTACATAAGGGGGGGAGTTTGTAACACCCCCATATCCCACATGAGTGAATTGTGGGAAGCCTTATGTGGATATATAGGCTCCAATTCCAGAACATAAGCACCTAGCGCTTATCCTTTTCTAAAGGATAGCCCATGTGGTGTGGGCAGGTGTTTCGTTGACCAGTTCTGATACCAAACTGTAACGCCCCCAATTTTATAAACCTTAATTTTAAAAGATATCTTAAATTCCCAGAGTTATAAAGCATTTAATTAAAATAATTTAAAAAATGTGAGGTAAAACATTTTTTTTTTAAATTATTTTCCAAACAATAAGAGTATTAAACGAAATCAGAGTAGTTAAGTGACAATCCCAGGAAAACTAATATGTGGATAAGGTGCCAATTTAAACAAACCATATGTTTCTTTAGAAATCAAATAACACAAAGTTAAAACCCAGTCCCAGCCAGTTCTACTTTCGAGGGGCTACAGCGTACTCTCACTCAGTCTGCTCCACATCTTGAACCTCGTTATATGGTTCAGTGTACTCTGTCTCCTCATAGTACTCACCTAGAAAAACATGTTAAGAGGAGGGATGAGCACAACTTGCTCAGTAAGAGGGAAGTATAAGGCCCATCACGTGGGTCCTAATATTCCCGTAACAAACAACAACGAATAATAAACTTTAAGCTGTAACAATTTACTTAAAGAACAATTCCATACAACATCATAACAACAAAATCAAAATCCTACTAGCATGCTTGAACTACCATGCATATGCATAATTCTTTTTACCGATTAAATAATATCTTCTTGATCGATCACTTAATCCAATACTTAATTGCCGTCGGACGAACCTAGGGTGGTGAGTGTGTACATCACCCACTCTCGGGATAACTCTTAGGCAGTGCCACTAGGGATGCCACCAAGCCAGAGCCTCTCGGGATACCTACGTCGAGGTAGAGCCTCTCGTGATAACAGCCATAAGCATGGTCCCTCGCCAGCTATGATCTGACAGCGCACAAATCATATCTCCATACTCCGTGTCAATATCGGGTCATGACTAGGGACGGTCCGCTGCCACCCTAACATGCCTCTCGGGTTCGAATCGTCCGTTCCGAACCTCTCGTCTAAATTTACGGCTTGTTAGGTCATGTAGATATGGTTTGTCACCAACCTTGCATGCCTCGTATTTTATCTTACTCTTCAAATCTTTTACTTAATGCAATCTTGTGTATGACAAACATCAATCATATGCAACAACCAATTGATGCATGACCGTAGCTCATTTTATTTTAGCTCTTTTTAGTAGAATGCCATGATTCTAGTGCATCCTATTTCTTTTATCATGTTATCTTAGTTTAGGGTTACATGATGTCATGTCAATCAATGATATCTTTTAAGTGTATTTGTTATAAATGTTTATCTCATTTCTCGTGAATTCTTTCTAAATTGGTCATTTAGTATTTACACTCCTAATCCTTTATCTATCGGTTTATAATAATTTATTACGGCCCTAACATGTCACTAACGGTTCCTTCCAATCTCATCATGTTGCTAATGAGCTTATCGGCCCTAAACATGGTACTAGCGGTGTTTGTCTCGCCGGCCCTAAACATGCTACTAGCGGTGTTTATTTAGGCGGTCCTAACATATTTCTAATTTAATTTTGTTATAAGCGGTCCTAGTATGATACTAGCGCCAAACATACATCATACATCATACATCACATCATTACAACCATACAACCAACCAACCAAATTTACATCCCAATGGAAGAGAACTAAAATAAAATAACATAAAATAAAATTCTAGGAAAACTAATTAATTACCTAACCCATGTTTCCCACGCATTTAAAGATTTTGTTTAGCCCAATTGTTTATTTAGAATTTATTATTCGGGTTGAAGCTTATTTTGGGCCTAAGAGGGCCCACGAGAATTAACCCACTCTTCCCCCTTACCTAGTTCGGAATAATACGACGAAAGAGGACGATTTTCCTAGGACGGTCCTACAAAATGTTAGTAAGGGAAAAAAATTAGAAAATATGCTAAAATTTAGAATTTTTCCTAAATGGTACTTGGAAAGTTCATGTTCTTAACAACTAGGCCGAAATTTTACCTAGTGGGCAAAAAGGGTCTCGGGGTGCCTTCGGTGGCCTTGTGCCTATTCGGGATCGTGCCGGGAGCCTTCTTGATATCGATCCTAAAAATTACAGCAGCCATACACTAACTTATAAGCTTATTTAATGGCTGTAAAAATTGATCTTGGAAGGAAAGAAAAAAAAAAAATTTATTTCGGTTACCGATGTGTTTTCGGGATCTCTGACGCTTCGGGAGTCCAACGAAGCGCCAAACCTTCAAGTAAGGATTTTCTAACCCTTTCTAACAACATGGACAGCAAAGATGAGATAATTGTTAGGGCTGTAAGATTGAAATTAACAGCCAAAAGAATTTTAAAAAGACTACGGTGGCTTACCGGGGTTTAGGAGCAAGTATGGACCCGATTGCACTGGAAACGAGTACAAAACCTAAAAGTTGGATTAACGATAACCTACAAAAAAAATTTACAGCAAAGATATAAGACTTTTAGGTGCTGGGAAAAAAATTAAAAGAGTGATACAGAAGGATTTGGGCTCACACAAATGAATCTGGGATCGTCGGTACGCGTTGGGTCAATTTTTCTGTCTGGATGAGATTTCTCTTCAACCTAGTAAACCTAGGTAAGATTAGGCAAAATTATTGTTCTAATAATCCAGAATAAAATTTAATCGTAGCATAAAGGACTGTACTTACACCGTTTTGATGGAGGAATAAGCGAGACAATAACCGGCGTGAAGAGGACCAAAGGATGGTGGGCTGCCTTTTTCCCAAAATCTAATTTTTTTCTTTCTTATGGTGGTGAGGTGTTGAAGGAGGAAGGAATAAGAAGCGGCAGCTGGTTGTGAGAAGAAAAGATAGGTCAAATTCCTAACTAAATTCGGACCCTGGATCGCATGGAAACAAGAAATAAAAGAAAATGGAAGGAAATGTGCGTGGGGTTTAATTAAGGGAAAAAAAATGGAGACAAGGAATTAATTAGTTTTTTTTTTTTTTAACTCCAGGAGGTGTTGCGGCTGGATAGTGTTATAAGAAAGAAATTAGGGTTAGAGAGAAAAAGAAAAATAATCCTATGTAGCGGTAGCACGAACCCGGTTTAAACCCCACACGCGCGTTAGCTAAATTTTGGGAAACCTAAGCAAACGAATTCAGAATTGAGTGAGATAAATTTCTCTTGACTCATTTTTTTGAGAAGAATCCAATGGTGCTCCCAGATTTTCCATCCGATGCTCGGCTGTAAATGACAAAAATGCCCCTAGCCTAAAGAAAATGACTTTGAGCTTTCGGTTTGGAATTTGACTTAATAACCACTAAAGGAATCATCTAAGGATCAAGATTCTTAATTTTATATTGATTTTCTAAATTGATAGGTAAAATTGCAAAAATACCCTTGAGGACAAAATGTTAATTAATTAATTTTTATTTATTTATTTTATTTACTTATTATTATTATTATTATTATTTTTAGGGTAATTTAGTAATTTTATTTTCCTTAATTTCTAGGGTTATTACAGCCTCCTCCCCTTAAAAGAAATTTGTCCCCAAATTTGAAAGAAGGTGTTGAGAAGTACCTCAAAGCTGTGGATACTTCTTTCGAAGCTCATCCTCAACTTCCCAGGTTGCTTCTTGCTCTCCATGATTATTCCAAATGACCTTTACCAGTTGAATGACTTTGTTGCGCAGAACCTTTTCTCTACGATCCACAATGGCCAAAGGCTCCTCGACGTAAGTCAAATCCTCACGTAACTGCAACGGCTCCCACGGAATAACATGTGCTGGATCTGGCTGATATTTTCGAATATTACTCACATGGAACACGTTATGAATTCTAGCCAAGTTAGGTGGTAAAGCTACTCTATAAGCCACCTCTCCAACCCGTTCCAAAACTTCAAAAGGTCCAACAAAGCGCGGGGCCAACTTTCCTCTCACTCCAAAGCGTTGAACTCCCTTGGTCGGTGACACCTTTAGGAACACATGATCACCAACAGAAAACTCCAAGGGACGACGCCTCTGGTTTGCATAACTTCGCTGCCTATCTTGAGCCGTTACCAATCGTTGTTTGATTACTTTGACCTTATCTGAAGTTTGTTGTACCAAATCTGGTCCTAATAAAGGCCTGTCGCCCACTTCTTCCCAACACACCGGAGTACGACAATTACGTCCATACAAAGCCTCATATGGGGCCATCTGAATGCTGGAGTGATAGCTATTATTATAAGCAAACTCCACTAGTGGCAGGTCATTATCCCAGGAGTTCTTGTAATCCAGTGAACAAGCTCTAAGCATATCCTCAATAGTTTGTATAGTCCTCTCTGACTGCCCATCTGTCTGTGGATGATAAGCGGTGCTCATTAATGTCACAGTGCCCAACTGTTCTTGTAAAGCCTGCCAAAACTGTGATGTGAATCGTGGATCCCTATCAGAAACAATGCTCCTCGATACTCCATGAAGACGAACTATCTCAGATATGTATAATTCAGCTAATCTAGCTACAGGCCAAGTCTTTTGGATTGCCAAAAAGTGGGCTGACTTGGTTAACCGATCAACTATAACCCATATTGCATCATGTCGACGACGAGTGGCAGGTAGCCCAACTATGAAATCCATTGCAATGTCATCCCACTTCCATTGAGGAATCTCTAATGGCTGTAGCAGTCCTCCAGGTCTCTGGTGTTCTACTTTGACCTTCTGACAAGTCAGACATCTAGATACAAACTCTGCAATATCCTTCTTCATGCCACTCCACCAAAAGCTTTTCTTCAAATCATGGTACATCTTGGTGCTCCCCGGGTGGATGGTCAACCGAGATGCATGTGCCACCGATAAAACATCATACTTTACCTCACTACCTTGGGGAACAACAATTCTATTTTGAAATTTTAGGGTACCATCCACATCCACACTGAATCCCTTTTGCCCTAGAACTGACCATTCTCGGCATTGTGGATCCTCCTTTTGCGCCTCCTTGACCCTTGCCACAAGTGTAGGCTCCATATGCAAACTGGCCATGAGAACCTGGGGTCCTTTCACTTGAACACCTAAGCTCATATGACTAAACTCCTCTAGTAGTTTCCACTCAGAAACCACCATAGTATTCAGCTTAGCACCCATTTTTCTACTCAAAGCATCAGCCACTAGGTTAGCTTTACCTGGGTGATATTGAATAGTGCAATTATAATCGGAGAGATATTCAACCCAACGACGCTGTCGATTATTGAGTTCCCTCTGTGACAATAGATACTGTAGGCTTTTGTGATCAGTGAAGACCTCAAACTCTTCTCCATACAAATAATGTCGCCAAAGCTTTAATGCATGTATGACGGCTGCTAACTCCAAATCATGAGTTGGGTAATTAAGCTCATGAGGCTTCAACTGCCTAGACCCATAAGCGATCACTTTTCCCGCCTGCATCAATACACAGCCAAGCCCCTGATGAGATGCATCTGTATAAACTGCAAAACGACTCCGCCCATCAGGAAGAGTAAGAACAGGTGCAGAGACTAACCGCTTCTTTAACTCCTGAAAATTATTTTCGCACTGCTCGGTCCACTGGAATGGTTGATCCTTCTTAGTCAGTTGGGTCAAAGGGCGTGCTAGCTTTGAATAACCTTCCACAAAACGTCTATAATACCCGGCCAAGCCCAAAAAACTCCGAATCTCAGACACGGTCTTCGGTTGTTGCCAGTTCACCACAGCTTCAACCTTACTAGGATCCACTGAAATTCCCTCCTTAGTTACCACATGGCCTAAAAAGGTGACACTGTCCAACCAAAACTCGCACTTGCTCAGCTTTGCATACAGCTTATGCTTCTTCAACGTCTGAAGTGCAATCCTCAAATGTTCTCTATGGCTTTCAGCATCTGATGAGTAAATCAGAATATCATCTATGAAAACGATGACAAACTGATCTAGGTATGGTTGGAACACCCTATTCATTAGGCCCATGAAAGCTGCGGGTGCATTTGTTAACCCGAAGGGCATCACTAAAAACTCATAATGCCCATAACGAGTCCTGAATGCTGTCTTTGACACATCTCCCTCTTTGATTTTCAGTTGATAGTACCCAGACCTCAAATCGATCTTAGAGAACACTGATGATCCCCTCAGCTGATCAAACAGGTCATCAATCCGAGGTAAAGGGTACCTATTCTTTATCATCACCAAATTCAGCTGTCGATAATCGATGCACATCCTCAAGCTGCCATCCTTCTTCTTCACGAATAAAACAGGAGCACCCCAAGGTGAGGTACTTGGACGTATGAACCCCTTTTCAAGAAGCTCCTGTAATTGACTTTTTAGTTCCGCCATTTCTGAGGGAGCCATTCGATAAGGTGCTTGAGAGATAGGAGCCGTTCCTGGCAATAAATCAATGGTGAAGTCAACATCCCGGCTAGGTGGCATTCCAGGTAACTCCTCTGGAAACACTTCTGGAAATTCTTCCACAATGGGAATATCAGCTACTGATTCAGGCTTCTCTGACTCTGTCTGCACATAAGCCAAATAGCCAACACCACCTTGACGGAGATATCTATTAGCTTGCAAGCTAGAAATTAAGATTGGAGTGAAGCTCTTTTTATCCCCAACAAATTGCACTTCTGACCCATCCGGTAAGGAGAAGGTAACTAGCTTCTGATAGCAATCCACTTTAGCATGGTGGCGATGTAGCCAATCCATGCCCAAAATACAATCAAATTCAGATATCCCAAGCACAAAGAGGTCAGAGTCTAAATTGCGTCCTCCAACAGAAATTGAGCAAGATTGAAGTATACGAGTAGAACTCATACTAGTGTCTGATGGTGTAGAAACCACTAGTATGAAAGGAAGCTCTTTAGCAGGCATGCCTAACTGATTTGCTAGTCTAGGAGATATGAAAGAATGTGTGGACCCCGAGTCTATAAGAACTCTAGCAGGGAACTCAGAAATAGAAAGAGTACCTACGATCAATTTAAACAATCACTAACCTAAGCATGCCACTACCGTGAACTTGAAATTAAAGGCTATAATTAAAAACTATATAAAAAAAAAACAGCGTACCTTGCACCACACCTGGAGCATCCTCTGCCTCCTCGGCTGTCACTGCGTAAACACGTCCTGCCACACGAGGTTTCTTTGTTGGTGGTTCTGCCGGTGCTGCTGGTGGAACGTGTGCTGCTAGTGGAGCATCCCTCTTAGGACATTGCCTGGATAGATGCCCTATCTCCTGGCAATAGAAACAGGTCACACACCGCCCTCCAATTGGGTGAAAGAAATGACAAGTCTGACATCTAGGCCCCCCCTGGCCCTGAAAAACCGGTCGCACTGTAGACCCTCCTGTCTCATTAAGCTGTAGTCGGGTAGCTCTGCTATCGATTGGCTGACCTCTGCCAAAATGTACTCGCCCCTGGGCAAGCATCGGTCGTGGTATAGGACGGAAACTGCCTGCATGTGTAGGTCGTGATGGCACACGACTCCGACTTGTGTCAAGCGGTCTAGATAGTTGCTTATCTCGCATCCTTGCCTCACCCCGTTGAGCTAAGGATACTGCCTTCTCAAAGGTATCAATCTCTTGCATAATCAGCCTATCTGCCAGCTCGTCACGCAAACCATTAACATACCTCTTGATTTTCCTTGGTTCATGTGCCACAATGTGCTCAGCATAGCGGGCCAAGGCATTAAATCTGGCTGTGTACTGATCTACTGTCATGCTCCCCTGTACCAGTGCAAGAAACTCCTGCTCTTTTCTGTCCCTCATGGCCTCAGAGAAGTATCGACCATAAAAAGTATGCACGAATGTCTCCCAAGTGATATATCCACCCTCAGTCCTCGGAACCCCTGGTCGAGTGGCCTCCCACCATGTCTGGGCCTCCTCAACCAAGCTAAAGGTAGCTAAGTCCACCTTGTCCTCTTCTGGAATTCTCAAAGCTGTAAGTGTCCTCTCCGAAGCCCTGATCCACTCCTCAGCTTTGGTAGGGTTAACCCCACCAGTATACTCACCGGTTAGCCTCTTGAACCGCTCAAGTAGGTCGGCCCTATGCTGACATCTGGCCGGGGCATGAGGCTGCTGCTCCCGCTCATTCAAATTCTGAAAGTACTGGCCTAAGGCAATAACTGTCTGACGCAATGGATCATCATTGGCCTGCTGACCAAGATTTTGGGCTTGTTGCCCATGATTCGGCATATCCTGTCCAGGCACTTGAGCATTCTGACCTCGACCTCGTGGGGGTCGTCCTCGACCACGAGCTGGCGGCTCATCCTGTGCGCCTTGCCCAAGACCCAAGGCAGGGTACTCATGTGGGTCCATGACCTAAAAGGAAAAGGTTTAGTTCAACGTAGTTAAACAACTTTGGAAGTAACTTTTAACTTACAACACTAGGTGAGGCTCTAGGTAACTCCTATATCTTTTTAGACATTAAATTAATTGGTATATTATTTTACGAGTCCCCTTATTGAAAGCCAAGTTGTTAACTTTTGCTTATAAACTTGCTAATATATTATGCTCAATTATGGAAACTTTTCGAAATCTATCCAAGGTCTCTAACTTAGTAAACAAACAAGAAGCATACTTACTGAGTGAGGTCGCTGCCTTCCTCGAATCTAGCTCTGATACCAAACTGTAATGACCCAAGTCCAGAACTGGTCAACGAAACACCTGCCCACACCACATGGGCTATCCTTTAGAAAAGGATAAGCGCTAGGTGCTTATGTTCTGGAATTGGAGCCTATATATCCACATAAGGCTTCCCACAATTCACTCATGTGGGATATGGGGGTGTTACAGATAGAGTCTTAAAGTCTTAAGGTTTCTACGTCTCTACGACTAGAGTCACGTTTCTACCTATCTTCCATTTCTATTGCGTTTCAACACAATTTTCATCTCTATAGTCATAAAAACATACATTTTTATGACTTAAAACGCGTTTTTAATAACTATGCTTAAAACAATGGGAAGAAAAATAGGGGCCCTTTCTACCTTACATTTAGGCTAGATAGTAATTTTGGCTTCCAAGAAGGCAGCTTAGATTCACACTTTTTCGCTACTGCTTTCGAAGCTTCAATCTTTCCCATATTTAATCTTATAGGCTGGCCTATGTACTTAAATGGGCCTTTTCTACCTTACATTTAAAAAGCAATGCTGAAGCTTCTACCTCCTTGAAACTTACTCCAACATTATATAATCTAATTTTACTTAAATGAACTTTTAGCCCTGAAACCAATTGGAAACATTTCAACAACTGATTTAGGTTTTTCTATTAGCAAAATTGAAGTTATATTAATGGCCAGTAAGTTCCGGGGAAGCAAAAAAAAAAAAAGAGAGTCGAAATCAAACCAGAGAGACACACAACAAGAAGTCTTAAGCTAAGAACAAATTACAGACATAAGCTAGGATTCAATCACCAAGTGTCCCAAGACCAATCCCTCCTACCTAACATTTTGGACAACCAGAAGCATGAAAGGCTTGAGTAGAGGAAAATACCTAAACAGTCACTTTAGGTCATGCAAATTGCTTTCAAATCATGCATTCCCTGAAAAATAAAGTACCAACCATTGTATTAATGATGCGAGATAACCATACAATTGTTACCAATTAGCAACCCTTGAAACAAATGTATCTCCTTTTGTTCCAACATCATCACATTCAATACCTTTACTATTGATAAAAACATGAACCATGATCTGAGTACTTTGTCGGACTCCTCCGTCCATTTTGAACTTCTTGGTCGGACTTCCATTACACAACTGTATGAATCAAAAGATTACAGTTTTGTGATCTAAATGATTTAGAAATTGTTATACTTATATGTATAAGTTGAAGTTTTGTTTAACCATGGTTGAAAGGCAAAATTTTTCTTCCCATTTGGGAGAATTACTAAGAAGTCCATAAGACTTCTTCTAACCCAGCTATAATCCCCAAAACATTAACTGAAATGAAATTTTTCTAAATTTTATAGTTATAATATTGCCCATTATAACATTTTAATCATGATTGACCTTTAGAGTTTCAGCATTTTGAAATCAACACCTATATTTTGAGTCTTCCCTTTTCATTTTAAAACAAGTGGAAATGAGGCCCAGAACCTAGCCTAAATGGGTAAGTTTTAGGAGACACCAAGAAAAGTACGGGGTTCAAACCCACCTCTGCTAATTCTCTTCAAAATGTCAATTATATTGACATGCAAACAGATATTTCATATTAGAATGCAAAGATAACATGTCCACTATTTTTTACTAATTTTTCTTCTTTTAAGTTAATATTTATAGAGATATTGGTGAGTGCCCAAATCAAGGAGGACACAGAAGATGGATACCCTGTCTAAAACAAGGAGGATGCAGAAGATGGAAACCCATATTGTGATTATCGATGGACCACTCCGCATTATGATATGTCAACTTTCTATGCTTGTAAACTTGTGTGTGCTCAAATTCCGTATAGCCACGACCGATCTTATTGTTATTCTATAACTTTTTGTTGCTACTTATATGACTAGTGAATTGGTGCTACCTAAACAAATGCCTGAAATTAAAAAGTGACACACTTTACCCTTAAACGGAGTAAACATAGTACTAAGTTTGGGGGAAAAAGTGTTCACTTTTTAATTCAAATGATAAGGTGCCCATTACCACCTAATTCAAGAGTTAAAATTTAGTTTAGGCCTTTAAATAAACTGTGGAAATGCAGTACGCTTCCATATGCAACAACTACTATACTTGTTACTTAAATAAAAGCTCCATGAGTCGTTGAGGAATAACTCATCTCTAGGAGTACTTAATTAAATACAAGTCATGTCATCTCTACTTGTGTGTTGGATATGTACTCATAATATTGCTCTTGAAATCCCTAATAAAATAAATATTATTAGTGAAATGTGACTCTTTTTAGAATTGAGATCTTATTTCCAACATTAATTTTTGCTTCTTGGGGCTTTGTGTGTTTAACTTATAGGCAATCACTTTGGATGTTGAGTTGATTTCATTGACTTTTTTTTTTTAGGCAAAGCCAAAATTTCAATATATGCATAACCTCTCTACAAATACACTCGGTTATACCCAAGGAAAACCACAAAACTATTACAATCCTAAAAATTGCTTGCACCAATAGGTCTTTTCCCATGATAGTGAGCATTCTCTCCTTCCAGATATAGTAGATCACAACTAACAAACCAGTTCTTTTGATATGCCTAATAATATGTCTACCTTTGAGATCATTGGAGATACAACTCAAATTTCAAATGTCATTCCAGCTCACATTCAAATCAAGCTATAGGGCAATTATGCTCCAGGCATAAGCAACAACTGGGCAAGCTCAAAATAAATGTTCCAAAGTTTCATCAATTTTTTCACACAAAACACGTTCAAATCAATTCTAAATTTCTTTCAATTTTGCTTCATTCCAATCTCCAAAGCAAAACCCTATTCCATTCAATATTCTAATCTTGCCGCTGAATTTTGTTTTACTAATTGCATCGGATGGGCAAAAGGAAAGATAGCCTCCTTGCTGTTTTGAGCAATGCCAACTACTGCCTAAAGCTCGACATCTTCGCGAAACCCTCTGAAGCTATAGGAGGCTCCTTAGGGGAAATTGACGATGAAGGAATCTTCCTTTTGGGGCTCCTGATTCAATTTCTCTTTGGATGGGTTTTGTTAGTTTAAATTTCAAAATGGACTATATAGACAATTTTTTTTTTGGGCACATGAAATTCTATGCACAACTTATTATGTTGGTTTTTCCAACAATATGTTTTGAGATTGTAAGATAGTTGTGCTCTTGGGAACATTCACACAAATCATTTCAGGCCCTACCACTGTGAAATTCTGAACAAGTCCCCATCTATTATGCCTTATATTCATAGCTCCAAAGGGCTTTGAAGTTTTTTGCTGGAAAACTTTTTTATTGGTTTGTATAACTCTGGCTTTATTTCTTTTACGCCTCTAGCAATTTTTGTTTGTTGAACAGATGGATGTCAAATGCTCCTAATTCATATCTGCAGAACTTGAATTGTTCATACCATCAGAAAGCAATTATTTTGCTATTATTGATATTTTTATGTCTCTTTTTGTATAGCTTTATATCCATTTGCACTATAGTTAAATTAAATGATGCTTTTGAGGTAGTTAATGCATTTTAATCTTTGTTGTAGATCAACAACCACTAAATCCTTTGTTGTTACTTAGGCAGTATAGTAAAAAAAGTAGAATTTCTTTCTTTGTTTCAATTATGTCTTCTTTCTCAAGGTTTTTGTTTGCATCTCAAGTTGTTGCTTATTAGGTTGGATCAATATTCAATGTGGGCAGGCCTAAATTTAAGCGCAATTTTGGAATTATTGACAAAAAAGCTAGACCAACAATGTATTGGATTGAGAACTTCAGGTTTGTAGGTTTAAGTTCACTAAACTTGAGGTTATACATTCATACAAATATTTATGGGTATTCCTCAATTATTTATAAGTTTACATATGTCTTTTGCCTACCTATTTCATAAGATTAATATTTTTCTTTTTGCTTGCTAAGGCTTTCCTTTACAATTTTCAGTGGCTTGAAGATTAACAAGTTGGTTTAGTCTCATTTGTGTGGAATTTCCTTGAAGGGCATAACAAGTTGTTAAGTATGACCCAAAAACTTTCCCCAAAGCCATTTATATACACGTAGAGGGCATACTTTGTGGCATGGAAGAACTATGAATTTACTAATCTTACATGAATTTGTCATTTGTCACCAATTTTTTTGTGGTTTTATAGATTATTTACAAGTTAGTCCTTAGTTTTAAGGGGTTAGTTGCCAATAGTCTCCTGCCTTTTTTAATTTATTTCAATTGAGAACGTAAAGTTTGATATGTGGTAAGGCGATGCAGTGAGTTTTCAGGCCTGGTTGTGAAATGGGTTGCATGTGGATCAACCTTAATTTTTTTGTCAAAACAAAAAATGGGCCCATTTTGTTTTCAATTTTTCTTATATGGATTAATCTTTGGTATTTTATATTTTTCGTGAACCGGCCCAAAATGTGAAGGGCATGGTTTGAGGCATGGAATAACTATGAGTTTACAAATCTTACTTGAATTTGTCATCTATCTCCATTTTCTTTTGTTTTCTTGTAGTTTTATGACAATAATTTTCTTGGGAATTTTTTTTTTCTTGAGGCTAATCTCTTTGTCAACATCAATTTCAATTTTAAAGTTTTAGCTCTTGTCTTTGTGTTGGTAAAGATTTTCATGAAAAAATTCTAATGTTAGAGACAATTGAGTTTTTAGCAACACCAGAAACTGATACTACAGCTCTGAGAAACTTATATTTTTTTCTTTTTAATTGCATGTGACTACAGTAGATTAATTTTGTTTGCAATGAATTGGACTTCTCTAACATTAAAGCTTATATAGTTTTCTGCAGTAGACTCATGGTGTTTTGTTCACTGTTTGTTTAGTTGATGAGGTATTGCTCAACTTCTTATTATTTTTTTTTATCTTAATTTTTTCTTAGTCTTTTTATTGTCCACATATAGGCAAGCTTCTCTTTGATATATTAAGCTTTCCATTGTTTGTTGCTTTTTACCCTTATTTCTTTTCTTCAATCTTTCTTATGTATGGATAAAGCTTATCATTTTTAAGCAATGAGCAGTAAGAATATGACCATCATAGAAAATTGAGGGTTGAATTACCTTCATAGAGCTACATTTGTGACAATTGTTATTGTTGAATTGTGGAGTTAGGAGAGGGAAAAGTCGAACTCAGCTAGACTACACGACTTGAGTGTTCCTTTACCAAGCAAACTGATTGGTTGGGACATTCCATGGGACTTTTGGTGGTATGTTGTCTACCAATTTGACTTCATGTACACTTCTAAACTTTTATATTGTTCTACCTTTTTCTAAGCTCATATTGTTCCCTCGATTAAATTAAAGGATAAGGTGAGTATATGTCTAATTAGACATAGGAGGTGATTTTACATAGCTAACCTTTACCCTAACTTTTGTTCTCTTCCATGCTTTTCATCTTTGTCCAAGCACCGACGATTACATTCGGAGGCAAGGCGAGGGATGGTGATCACTACTGATGATCACCAAGTAGACGATCACCGAGGTAAGGTAACTTTCATCTCTGTCTAGAAGCCGACGATCACATCTGAGGCATGGCGAGGCCTCGGGATTGAAGGCGAGAGGATGAGATCTAAGGCAAGGCAGGGCAATTGGAAGAGAGATGACATGATCCAAGGCGAGGCGAGGCGATCTGAGGTGAGGAGGCGCGATAACAATAAGACAAACGACAAGGCGAGGCCGAGGAGGTTGATGGGCGATGTGAATGCGCGTGGAAGAAAGGCCACTATGAAGTCGATAGCTGTGGAAAGAGGCAGGGGCTGTGGGAGGAGGTGGCGGCTATTAAGGGATGGGAAATGAAAGGGATGAATGTGTGAAAAGGTTGATGAGAGATCACGAAGGCTGATTTGTTTTTCCAAAAAAAATAATTTTTTTTAGTTATTATTTAGACACTTTTATATTCCATTTTAGACATTTTTAAATTTTTATTTAGATATTTTTTATTTATTGAATCATATACCTTTATTTAAACACTTCTTTAAATATTTAGACACTTTTATATTATTATTTGAACACCTTTACATATTTAGTAAGATGTTTTTTTTTAATTATTTAAAATAGTTATTTTCTAAAAGATAACAAATTATTTACAAGTTATTTAGTCAGACACTTTTATATATTTTTAGAATTTTTTCAATATTCAATCAGACACTTTTTATTATTGGTTCAAACATTATTTTAATTATTTCGAGTAATTATTTTCTAAAGATAATAAATTGTTCACAAGTTATTTAGTCAGACACTTTTCCAGATTTCTCTATACATTTTTCAATATTCAATCAGACACATTTTCTTATTGGTTTAGATACTTTTAATTTCTCATTATAATAGATTGTTTTTTATATTACTTTGTAGACACTTCGGTATACTAGATTAGACACAATTACATTTTATTGTAAACACTTTTGTGGTTCAGAAGCAATGAGCAATGCAACCCGGAGGCAATGATCGACGTGATCTGGCAAACGACAACACCAAGATCTGGAGGTGATCGACGCGTGCGAGATCTAGATGCGATCGACAATGTGATCTAGAGGCAAAGGTCGACGAGTGACGACAAGATCCGGATGCAAGTAGCTGTAAGATCTAGAGGCGGATAATGATAGCAAGACTGGAGGCAGTGATGGTTCTTTGAAGGAGGAGGTGGCAGCGGTGACAGAGGTAGGTCTTTTGGAATAAGGGTAGGTTTTGGTCCAGGGGCAAATTAGTTAATTTTTTTCTAGGTTATGCTTATATTTAGGGGAATTAGAGATAAATTAGTATGTCTAATTAAACATAGGTATATAGTATCATAAGTACTCAATTAATGTTTAGTTTTTTTTTTTGTTTCTTTACCTATTTTTGTCTTAGTCAGTTGAGAATACCTAGAGGATATATAAGGTAGAGAAAGAAGTACAAATATCAACTAGGGCTGGGATGAATGATTGGATTCGATTTTGATGGTGTCTTTTTCATTTTCTTTTTTTTTTTATTGCTCTTTGTTATGTTATGATAAAGATATATGTGTGTTGTATTTCTTGCTTGGTATTTACGTTAGCTAATTCCTTCATAAAACCTTATGCATTTTCGTAGTTGTCTATTTTTACTTAATATACTTTATTGACTTCTTCATAGCATCTTTGTCATTTTTCTTCCTTATTTTTTTTTTCTAAGTGAGTAATATGTCCTGATTTTGTTGTTTTAGGATGCCATTTCATAAACGTGGCTATTCTCTAAATGTCATGCTTTGTTACATCTGTTTACAGTAAGGTTTGATTTGATCCTTCTTACTTTTGCTTTTAGGCTTGCTTGAATCTTCTATTGTAATAGATACATTTTAGGTTTTTTTTTTCACCTTGAGCTTCTTTGTTGTATTTATTTTTGTACTATACAATTATATGCTTTTCAAAATTTCTTCATTCCCTTATTCAATTATATGAATTTCTTTGTCATTTTTTTTATTTCCTTCTACTCCATTCTCTGCACTATATTCATTTAGATGTTTTGCGCCAACTAATGTTTGTGCCTTTATGGGTTACGTTTCTCTCCACTTCTTTTAGATTGTTAAACCTATCTAAATGAGCCTAAAGAATAACAACTTGTCGATTAAGATGGGTTAATGTTGAACTTCTGTCGGAAGGTTGAGAGTGTATGGCCAAGTTTCTGTCCCATGTTTGTTTTCTGCATTTGAACCTATTGTCAGCTTTGTATTTTGGAGCACATAACCATTACTTTTTAAATATAATCTTTTTTTACCAGCACCTAGAGTTTCTAATTAGAACCCAGCTACCAAGCATAACATTCTTAGAAGCGAGACCAATAAGAAGCTTCGTTTAGAAGGATCTTCCCATTAGACCTCTCACTCAAGAGCTAGAGGTGAGTCAAATATGAGTATTTTGCTATATAGGTAGGTTCAATTTTGCTTTTGACAGTAAATCCTACCATGAACGATATTGTGCCGAAAAAATGATGTTCCCATTTTAATATGTTGTTTTCTCCATTACAATTGCATGGTGAAGCTGCCGGGGTGTTTTCTACTCTTTCCTGGGCCTTTGTTATTGTTTACTGGTGCTCCTTTTGCATTTCTTATGGCCATTACACTTATTTTGCTGATGAGGTGCCTATTTCTTTCATTACTTTTTTGCTTTATGTGTTTTTTTCATAGGGCTACCACAATTTATTTTGTAGGTTATCACATCTGTCTTAGTACCAGTCATCCTTCTGCTCATTATTCCTACTGCTTACTATTCCTTATTATTTCTATTTGATTTCATGTTAATGCAAACCCAAATTGTTGTGGCCAAGGGCAGCACCGTATACTAGTTGCCACTACTGAATTTTGGAAAACGTATGCAATTGGTATATGATTTTCAAAAAATATTCATTATGACCCTATAGAATTTTATGTGATAACCCCACTCATTAAAAAGTGCATAAAATTAGTTTTGGTTACCCCCACTGAAAATTTTTTCTAGATCTACCCTTTTTTGTGGCTATATGTGAGCTTGGTTCCCTTACATAAGTTCCATTTGTTGTATAGTAGCTATTAGTTGAGCAACCTGTGCGATGCACGGAAATCATTCCTTAAATTGAAATTGGCTTAATATGTTATAAGGCAGGTTGTGTTTTCATTTGTTTGTGTACATAGTTTAGTTGTGCAATACAAAACTTGTCTTGCTTTCTATTTCTTTCTTTTCATTACTATTATTCTTCCCATCAATAAACAAACTTCGCACTCGGAATTTCAGATTTTTGGCACTACATTCAAATATATGATATAAAATCATGGGTGGCAAGTTATCAATTAATGTAAGACATGTGCTACAAACTGACAAATAGGTTTTATAAACTTACATAAAATCACCCCTTATAGTGTCAACCTTATAAACTTGAAGATTTAAGTAAATATTGCTTGATCTTGAAGTTCCCAAGCTTGGCTGACCTATATGGGAAAACAATATAGTTAATAATTTTACATTATAGTAGAATGAGAAATAAAGCTAAATATGGATGAGAGAAGGTACAATATGATAGAAACCTTGAAAAGTCTTCACAACCAAAGAAGTAAAAACTCCTACAACACAAGTTGATTCACGACTAAAGGAACATGTTCATCAATTGTAGGAATTCAAAGATAGAGAAATAAAAAAATAAGAAAATCTTTCAGTCTGTTTAGGTAACTACCTCATTTTTTGCATTGGTGAAAATTAGAAAATATAAATTAGTGAAGAATGAAGATAGGTAGCAAGAGAGGACATAAAGAAATGAAAGGAAAGTTTAATAATATTCAATGTGTGTTAAAAGCAAGTGTTAGAACCTATACATATATATAGGAGTGAATGAGTGTTTTTTTGAGTAAGGGCTATATAGAGACTTTAGGTATTACTTATTGCAAATAAATTCTTAAATTAATGCTACTAATGTACTATGAAGTTAATGCTAAAAGAAATATTCTTGGGGAAGTTGGATGGACAATACTAATATATATATATATATATATATATATATATATGCATGCATGTATGTATGTATGTATGTATGTATATGTCTATATTCTATATATATCTATATAAAGGAGATGGGGAAGTTGGATGGGCAATATTAATACCATTAAAGCAAATAAAATTGTAATAAGAACACTCTAATAGAAATTAAAGCTACTAAATTGCTAAGAGAGATTAAATTTATTTAAAAAAATTGATTAAGAGACATTAATATTAATGACTCGTTAAGAAGGAAACAAAAGCTAATGGTGTTTTAATATATTACTAAAATAGGAATTTAAATTCAATCACTAAAATGTATGAAAGATAGAATTCGATGGGAAGTTGGATGAACTATATTAATACCATTAAATTAAATAAAATTGTAATGAGAATATTATAATAGAAATTAAAGCTACTAAATTGTTAAGAGAGATAGGGAAGTTGGATGGACAATATTAATATTATTAAAGCAAATAAAATTGCAATGGGAACACCAAAATAGAAATTCAATTACTAAAATGTGTAAAAAAAATAGAATTTTAAGGGCTCTCTATTATGACACAAATAGCCAATTAAGAATTACAATTCAAAATATAAATTTTAAAATTATGACTATATAGAGGCCTAAGGTATTAAACAATACAAACACACTATGCAATTGTGGTAAAAGAAGTAGAGGAATGAATAAATTTTGGAATGAAGCCTATATAATGATGTAACTATTAATCATAACAGATAAAATTTGAATTTAATGCTACAAATCTATATATTTATAGTATTACTTTCAAAATTCTCCTTTATATAATGAAGTAAAATGAGTGAAATTTTCCTTTACATTATGAAGTAAATGCTAAAGGAATTAGTGTTGGGGAATGGGTGAGTTTCTCCTTTATATATATATATATATTAAAGCAAATAAAATTGTAATAAGAACACTCTAATAGAAATTAAATCTACTAATTTGCTAAAAGAGATTAAATTTTTTTAAAACAATTGATTAAGGGACATTAATATTAATGACTCATTAAGAAGGAAACAAAAACTAATGGTATTTTAATATACTTATAGGATAGGAATTTAAATTCAATCACTAAAATGTATGAGAAATAGAATTTTAAGGGAAGTTGGATGAACTACATTTGTAGCATTAAAGTAAATAAAATTGTAACAAGAACACTATAATAGAAATTAAAGAACTAAATTGCTAAAAGGGATAGGGGAGTTGGCTAAACAATATAAATATCATTAAAATAAATAAAATTGTAATGAAAATAGTCTAATAAAAATTAAAACTACTAAATTGATAAGAGAGATGAAATTCATTTAAAATAATTGACTAGGGGACAATAGTATTAACGACAAATTAAAAAGAAAACAAAAGCTAATTGTATTTTAATATACTAAGATGATAGGAATTTAAATTCAATCACTAAAATGTATAAAAAAAACAGAATTTTAAGGGAAGTTGGATGGATAATATTAATACCGTTAAAGCAAATAAAATTGTAATGAGAACACTCTAATAGAAATTAAAGCTACTAAATTACTAAAATAGATAGGGAAGTTAAATGGACAATATTAATACCATTAAAGCATATAAAATTATAATGAGAACACTCTAATAGAAATTAAAGCTACTAAATTGCTAAGAGAGATGAAATTTATTTAAAACAATTGAATAAAGGATATAAATATTAATGACCCATTAAGAAGGAAACAAAATCTAATGGTGTTTTAATGTACTAATATGATAGGAATTTAAATTCAATCACTAAAATGTACAAGAAATAGAAATGTAATGAGAACACTATAATAGAAATTAAAGCTACTAAATTACAAAGAGAGATAGGGAATTGTAATGAGAGCACCAAATTAGAAATTAAACCCCTAAAATGTTTGAAAAATAAAATTTTAAGGGCTCTTTGCTATGGCACAAAGAGCTTACCAAGAATTACAATTCAGAATATAAATTTTGAAGTTATGACTATATGAGGACCTAAGGTATTAAATAATACAAAGCTACCATGCAATTAATTGTAAAAGAAGTAGAGGTATGGGTAAATTTTGGAGTGAAGCCTATATAATGACGTAACTATTAATTATAATAGATGAAATTTGGATTTAATGCTACAAATCTATATATTTATAGTATTAATTTCAAAATTCTCCTTTATATTATGAAGTAAAGTGAGTGGAATTCTCTTTTATATTATCAAATAATTGCTAAAGAAATTAGTGTTGGGGAATGAGTGGATTTCTCCTTTACACACACACACACACACACACACACACACAATCAATTAATATAAGACACGTACTGCAAACTCACAAATTGGTTTTAGAAACCTATATAAAATCACACCTTATAGTGTCAACTTAAGAAATTTGAAGATTTAAGTAAATCTTGCTTGATCATAAAGTTCCCAAGCTTAGTCAGCCTATACGGGAAAACAATGTAGTTAATAAGTTTACATTATATTAGAATGAGAAATAAAGCTAAATATGGATGAGAGAAGATACAATATGATAGAAACCTTGAAAAGTTTTCACAACCAATGAAGTAAAAACTCCTACAACACCAGTTCATTAATGACCAAATGGACACATTCGTCAATTGTAGGAATTCAAAGACAAAGAAATTTAAAAATAAGAAAATTTTTCAGTCTATTTAGGTAACTACCTCATTTTTGGCGTTCGTGAAAATATGAAAATATGAATTAGTGAAGAAACAAAGGTAGGTAGCAAGAGAGGATAGAAAGAAATGTAAAGAAAGTTTGATAATATTGAGTGTGTGTTAAAAGCAAATGTTAGAACCTACACATATATATAGGAGTGAATGAGTGAATTAGTGTTTTTTTTAGTGAGGGCTATATAGAGACTTTAGGTATTAATTATTGCAAATAAATTCTTAAATTAATGCTACTGATGCACTATGAAATTAATGTTGAAATAAATATTCTTGGGGAGATGGATAGTGCTAATACCATTAAAGCAAATCTATATATCTATATAGATATATAAAGGAGATGAGGAAGTTTGATGGACAATATTAATACCATTTAAGCAAATGAAATTGTAATGAGAACATTCTAATAAAATTGTAGCTATGAAGTAAATGGTAAAGGAATTAGTGTTGAGGAATGAGTGGGTTTCTTCTTTATATTATGAAGTAAATACAAGTGAAATTAATGTTGGGGAATAAGTGAGTTTCTCCTTTACACACACACACATAATCAATTAATATAAGACATGTACTGCAAACCGACAAATTGGTTTTAGAAACACATATATATATATATTAGATGGTAATTGGTTTGAAAGAAACTAATTGTTGCATGTACTTTTTTAGGTGACTTTTTGTGTGCGCATAGCCTTTCTGTAACCTACAATAATTGCTCCTACATAACCTTTTCAAGGGACCTTTCTACAATACCCACCCCCCAAAAGGGGGTACCCATGCCTCTCATCTTGACCGTTGATCTTGGTTTGGCAGAGAAAAGGGAAATCGTGTGACTGGGGTAACAGGTGAGGGAGGGGAAAGAAAAAAAAAGTGATAAAAAATTTTAAAATGCAATAAATATTTCTAAAAAGAAAAAAAAATTTAAAAAGTGAAATTTCTTTTAAATAAGTGATTCAATGTAAAAAAAAAAGTAATAAAATTTAAAAAAGTGATAAATGTTAAAAAATTGGTAAATTTTTTTAAAAAGCTATTAAAAACCAAAAAAGTGATAAATAATTATAAAATGTAATAAATAATTTTAAAAAATGATTAAATAAAAAAAGATATAAAAAATTAAAAAAGTGAAATATTTTTTAAAAAAAGTCATTAAACTAAAAAAATAAAATAAATATAAAAAATTGATTCAAAACAAAAAAAAAAGTGATAAATGTTAAAAAATGGTAAATATTCTTAAAAACTCATAAAAAATTCTAAAATGCAATAAATATTTTTAAAAAGTGATAAAAATTTAAAAAAGTGATTAAATGTTAAAAAATTGGTAAATATTTTTAAAAAGCTATTAAAAACTGAAAAAGTGACAAATAATTTAAAAAATCATTAAATAAAAAAAGTGATAAAAAACAAAAAAAAATGAAATATTGATAAAAACATCGATTAAATAAAAAAAGTGATTAAAACTAAAAAATTTATATTTTTTTAATAAAATTGATTAAATATAAAAAAAAGTGATAAATGTTAAACAATGGTAACTATTTTTAAAAAGCGATTAAAAACCAAAAAAGTTATAAAAATATCTAAAATGCAAAAATATTATAAAAATGCGATTAAAAACTTAAAAAAGTGATAAATGCTAAAAAATTGGAAAATATTTTTAAAAAGATATTAAAAACCGAAAAAGTGATAAATAATGCTAAAAGGCAATAAATATTTAAAAAAACAATTAAATAAAAAAAAAGCTACAAAAAACTAGAAAAAGTGAACTTTTTTCAAAAAAGTGATTAAATATTAAAAAAGGTGATAAATAATTAAAAATGCTAGAAATATTTAAAAAAGTGATAAAATATAAAAAAGCGATAAATAACAAATCTAAAAACCAATTGAAAAACAAAAAAAGTGATAATTTGAAAAAAAAAATGTTAATACTTACTAAAAGTCTTTTTAAAATTATAAAACGTGATAAATATGTAAAAACTAATAAATATTTTTAAAAAATAAATAAAAACAAAAATGCTATAATTTGTAAAAAAACTAATAATAATTATTCAAATCCGATTAAAAATAAAAAAGGCAATAATAATTGAAAAAAGTGATAAGTGTTTTTAAAAAGTGATTTTATATCAAAAAAGTGATATATTATAAATAGTAGATAAGATTTACTGATAAGTAATTAAAAATTGAAAATAGGAGATAATAATTATTAATACACGAGTAAAAATTTTAAAAGGCTATAATAATAAAAAAATGTTATAGATTTTAAAAATATGATAAAAAAACAAAAATGTGATAACAGTTATAAAAGTTAAACAATAAAAAAGCAAGAAAAGGCAATAATATTAACTTTAAAAGCGCTAAAAAATGTGACCGGGTCACGTTGAATGTATCTTGGGTGTGATCGGGGTAACTTTGAATGTAACTTAAAAAGGTGACCGGGTCACGTTGAAGGTACCTTTGGTGTGACTGGGTCACGTTGAAGGTACCATCGTTGTGACCGGGTCACTTTCAAGATAACCTAAAAATGTGACCGGGTCACGTTGAAGGTACCTTCATTGTGACCGGGTCACTGTGAAGGTAACCTAAAAATGTAACCCGGTCACGTTGAAGGTACCTTCGTTGTGACCGGGTCACTCTGAAGGTAACCAAAAAATGTGACCGGGTCACGTTGAAGGTACCCTCGTTGTGACCGGGTCACGTGGAACGTACCTTCGTTGTGACCGGGTCACCTAGAAGGTACCTTCGTTGTGACCGGGTCACTTTGAAGGTTACAAAAAAATGTGACCGGGTCACCTTGAAGGTACCTTCATTGTGAGCGAGTCACGTTGAAGCTAACCTAAAAATGTTACCGGGTCACATCGAAGGTACCTTTGTTCTGACCGGGTCACATTGAAGGTAACCTTCAAATGTGACCGGGTCACATGGAAGATACCTTCGTTGTGACCAGGTCACATTGAAGGTAACCTTCAATGTGATCGGGTCACGTTGAAGGTAACCTAAAAATGTGACCGGGTCACGTGCAAGGTACCTTCGTTGTGACCGGGTCACTTTGAAGGTTACAAAAAAATGTGACCGGGTCACCTTGAAGGTACCTTCATTGTGAGCGAGTCACGTTGAAGCTAACCTAAAAATGTTACCGGGTCACATCAAAGGTACCTTCGTTCTGACCGGGTCACATTGAAGGTAACCTTCAAATGTGACCGGGTCACATGGAAGATACCTTCGTTGTGACCAGGTCACATTGAAGGTAACCTTCAATGTGACCGGGTCACGTTGAAGGTAACCTAAAAATGTGACCGGGTCACGTGCAAGGTACCTTCGTTGTGACTGGGTCACTTTGAAGGTAACCTAGAAATGTGACCAGGTCACGTGGAAGGTACCTTCGTTGTGACCGGGTCACTTTGAAGGTAACCTAAAAATGTGACCGGGTCACCTTGAAGGTACCTTCGTTGTGATCGGGTCACTGTAAAGGTAACCTAAAAATGTGACCAGGTCACAAGGTAACCTAAAAATGTGACTGGGTCACATCGAAGGTACCTTCGTTGTGACCGGGTCACTTTGAAGGTAACCTAAAAATGTGACCGGGTCACGTGGTAGGTACCTTCGTTGTGACCGGGTCACGTTGAAGGTAACCTAAAAATGTGACGGGGTTACGTGGTAGGTACCTTCGTTATGACCGGGTCACTTTCAATGTAACCTACAAATGTGACCGGGTCACGTTTAAGGTACCTTCGTTGTGACCGGATCACGTTGAAGGTAACCTAAAAATGTGACCGGGTCACATCAAAGGTACCTTCGTTGTGACCGGGTCATTTTGAAGGTGACCTAAAAATGTGACCGGGTCACCTCGAAGGTACCTTGGTTGTGACCGGGTCACTTTGAAGGTAACATAAAAAAGTGACCAGGTCACCTCGAAGGCACCTTCATTGTGACCGGGTCACTGTTAAGGTAACAAAAAAATGTGACCGGGTCACGAGGAAGGTACCTTTGTTGTGACCGGGTCAATTTGAAGGTAACCTAAAAATGTGACCGGGTCACATCGAAGGTACCTTCGTTGTGACCGAGTCACTTTGAAGGTAACCCAAAAATGTGACCGGGTCACCTCGAAAGTACCTTTGTTGTGACCGGGTCACTTTGAAGGTAACCTAAAAATGTGACCGGGTCACATTGAAGGTACCTTCGTTGTGACCAGGTCAGTTTGAAGGTACCTTCCATGTGACCTGGTCACTTTTTTATGTTACCTTCAACGTGACCCGGTCACAACAAAGGTACATTCAGCAATAAAATGTAAGAAAAAGCGATTAAATGTAAAAAAAAATGATAAAATTTTTGAAAAAGGCAATTAAATGTATAAAAAAGCGATAAAATAAAGAAAATGTGATAAATGTTAAAAAATTGGTAAATATTTTTAAAAGGCGAATAAAAACTGAAAAAGTGATAAATAATTTTAAAATGCAATACATAATTTAAAAATTGATTAAATAAAAAAATGATAAAAAACTAAAAAAAGCAAACATTTTTTTCAAAATATCAATTAAATAAAAAAAGTGATTAAAACTACAAAAGTGATTAAATATAAAAAAATGATAAAATATAAACAAACGTGATAAATGTTAAAAAATTGGAAATATTTTTAAAAAGTGATTAAAAACAAAAAAAAAAGTGATAAAACTTCTAAAATGCAATAAATATTTTTTTTACTAAGTTGATCAAAATACATAGATTTTATATTTTGAGAATCATTGACATATGTACAAAAAAGTATTTTATTAAGTATATTATTCATTATATTATTCAGCAATTAATATTTTTTTACACAGATAGTATTTTAAAAAATTTTTTACTTCTTTTTAAAAATTTGTACCCAATAACATATATTCTCTTATTTTTTTTTTCTCTCATTTTCTCCTCTTTCCCCATTTTTTATTTTCCCTATTTTTTCTTCTCTCTCCTCCCTCCTGTCAATGCTTTTTCTTTTATTTCTCCCTCCACTAGTGTGGCTGCTCTTCCTGTCTATATTCTTCTCTCTCCTCTCTCCTCTCTCCTCTGTCTTTTTCCTTTTCTTTTTCTCTCCCCTAACCGGCTTGCCCTGTCCATCCCTTTCCCATATGTTCCATCAACCAAAATCAACGGCCAAGATTGGGGGGTACCATTACCCCCTTTTCTTGGGTGGGTATTATAGTTTGGTCCCTTTTCAAGGACCCCAAATCTCTCATAAATCAAGGATTCCAAACCTCTCATAAGTAAAAAGATTAGAAATCAAAAAAATTAATTAACTTAAAAGAATGAATCATTATCAAACATACATAAAATGACTAACGAACTTGCCCTAATGTTAATAAATCAATACATTATGAAAGCTTTGTCATTTATTTACATGATAATTATATGACACATATGTACTGTTTATTTTCAATTGTAAAATGTTTACCATATTGAATTTTATTCTTAGCAATTATTATAGTACTTTCTATTCCAAATTTTTTGGTTCCAGTGGCAACGACTAGTTACAAAACCTGGTACAGTAGGTAGAGGAATACAACTATAATGGTTGATAGAAAGGCCAGGTTAGAGATATGTTGTTTGTCAAATTGGCTCCAACCAGGCTCAACTTGACTCCACATGGGTCAATGAAAGAAGAGTCCTAGACCAACTGACACAACAATGGGATGGGTCTGGCCTCAGGCAAAGCCTAAGCTAGGCTTGACTTTGAGTTGGGCAAAGTCGAGTCCTAAGTTAAGCAAACTTGACCTAATTTTAATAAACCATTATATAATCAAAATTTTGTAATATTTTCAAAATTTTAGTTATATTTTGTTGTGATAATTATACGGCATATTATGACCTGGATTATTTTTAATTGAATGCTTAGTGCTTTAAATTATATTTCTACCAATTATTATAGTACTTTTTATTCTAAATTTTTTAGTCTTGTGGCAACATCGGGTATTTAAACTCGTTGTAATTAGAGTTACTAGCGCAAATAATTAGTTTAAAAACTTTAATAGCTCCACATGTCTTAATATTGAACAAATTAATTTTAATCTGCTATAACAAAACACACAATTAATGTAAGCGCATATTGAAAACTTTTAATAATTAGTTGTGTAATTAAATGATAATTCAAAAAAATCTTACACAACTATTTTTTTTGAAAAAAATATTATCAAAAAACTTATGTTTCGATTTGTTTTGATTCATTTTGTGGAAAGCAAATAATCTACCACAATTTTACTTGGATTATTTATTTCTTTTAGATGTTCTTGATTTTGTTTTTTACCAAAACAACAATTACTCCTTTCATCCTAAATTTGGAATCAACTTTAAATTTTATATGCATATAAAGAAATTTCTCTCTTTTGTTGTTTGTTTCCTTGAATACCTTACCTTATGGATACTAATTGTGTACATCTAATCTAATTTTATATATATATATATATATATATATATATATATATATATATATATATATATATATATATATATATATATAAAGCAGGGCAATCTCAAGGAAGTTTTTGGTCATTTTTTTAATTGCCACATTCACCAATTGACATGTGTCCAATTTTTCCTTTTTTTTTTTTTATTGAAATGTATACGTCGAGAAAAAAAATTTCGAAATCATCCATCATTAATACTTTTATCAACAGGATTTTTCAAATTCTACATTACCATAATTCAGTTTCCACTTTCTAGGAATAACAATAATAATTTAAGTTTACATTGCAAAATTAAGATAAAAAAGAAAACCAACTATTAAAACAGAATATTCAATTCACAATAGAATGTAAAGTGGTTTCAATAAATTTATTTGATTTCAAGGAAAAATATTCTAAACTTATTGTTTAAGTTGTTTCAATAAATTTATAATTTAAATAATTAATCATTTTATATAAGGATAACGCACAATAAAACCTATGTAATTCAAAATTAACAGCAAGGAAACATAAATGCCTATAAACAATTTGAAGAAAAAAATTTGTTTCAATGGGTTTTGGATTTTGATTGGCCTAGAGAAGTTAATGATTAGGGTTCAAAGTGAGGTTAGCTAAACTTATACCCTACCATGAGTAAATGAGTTTTAGTAGTATCCACCTAAGTTACACAAATCGATCTAAAAAATAGGAGTGAGAGGAGGAAGAAAAATGGGAAAACATCATCTAAAATTTAAGTAAATAAAAATGTTGTGAAAAAGAAAACGGCAGCAGTAGTTGAGAGTGAGAGTGGGAACGTAAGAGTAAGAGCAGCGACAAAAAATAGAAGAATTATGTAACTTTGATACCTACCTTATAGGTAGGCAGATACAATCTATCAACCCATTAGACATCTATATAATGTTATGTATCTTTAATTTTTTTTATATTTTCATGTACATTTCCAATAAAAATATGCACATTTACAAATAGTTGAAAAAATAAATATATCATTAAACAAAGTAATGTATGAAACTTTAAGTTATAATGTGACTTTAATTTGTGATAAAAGTTCTATTTAAATGTAAATATACCAATGGGGGAGTGAAGCGGGTAGTGTTGGGTATGATAAGTTAAACTTATACATTTCTTAAGCCTTTGCTAGTAAGGGGGTCACTTTCGGTTAGCTAGGTTGAAAGGGGTAGGATTGGTAGGTGTGAGTAAGATATTTTTTTTATCTTTGATTGTATCATTCATATAAATATAAATATTCATTTTTTTATTTAAATGGTTTCATATAATCTCAAGATATGCACTAGCACCAATTTGTTTTATTTAGTTGTGGTGAGTAACATTTTCACTAATTATTTCATTTAAAATAATTATTATGTTGCGTCATTCACATTTTTTTGTTCTCATGACAATGCTGGGTATTTAATCTAGTTAATATAAGTACAAAAAAAAAAATTGCATTATACAATTATAGAAATGTGAGTTATGCCTGGTACTGTTGTTCATAACAGTAGCTACGGTTGCGGCCCAACCCAGATAGGTTTTGTTGGGTTGTTTTGCTCGGGCTTTGTTTGCTACGTTTTGTTTGTTTTAATTTGTTGTTTTTTGGCCCAGTGTTTTTGGTTGTTTGCTAACCTGTTGCCTGCCTGTTCATCACCGTTTCAGCCTGTCAAAGGAAGCAAAAGGTGGAGGTCTACGACTCCTCGCTGTCCGTGTCTATACTCTCTCACTGTTGATAGCGGGTGAGATATGGAGGTCATCTTGCTGTTCGACGACTGTGGCCTGAATCTATTGCTTGCGTCCCGTTTCATCGAATTCCCGTCACCAATTCGATTTTGGGGTTGAAATTTTTGTTGGAGTCTGTTATTGCACTAGCCGGCTCTTCTATTTCTACATCTGTCCTGTTCCGGCTTTGCTCTGGTGGGTTGTTGTGCATGGCTACTTGGCTTTGGTCACGAACACGGACAACGAGTCAATCGTCTCGGGTTACGAGTGGTGTCTATATTGAACGATGGGGGAATTTAAGCCGGTGTTGTTTGGAGTCCTTGGTGGTTCTAATGGGGAGCGGAGACGAGGGAGCAGTAGGTTGGGGATTTAAGCTGGTGGTGTTTGGACTTTTTCGCAGCTTGAATGGGGAGCGGAGGCAAGGGATTAGTAGGTTGCTGCTCTTTTAATACAGATAATGGAGGCTTGATCAACTTAGGCAATACACTGGTCAGTAGTTATAATTAGCCTTCTCTCAAACATGTCAATTAATTAATTATATCATATTTTGTTTTCACTTGAGTAAATATTTATGTCAATTTCCCTTTCCATTGCAGCATCGGAGTTTAACTCCATGTGGATATTTGACGGAGCTTTGCTTTTGATTGTTAGTTTCAGTCGGTTTGCCTCATGGTCTGTTGCTTCCTCTTGCTTTACAAGGTATTCAACTTTTCACTCCTTTCATTTATCTAAATTTTTTTTGCCTCCCTCTATTCTCCACGAAGGCCTCTTTTTTTCTTTTTTTTCTATTTTTTGTTTTTTTTAATGTGCTTTTCTTTATTCTTTTTGGTATAAATAACTGGAGTACATGTTTTTAAAGTATTATATTATTTCCCATAAAAGGTTAATATTGTTTCAAAACTTGGTGTTCAATATATTTTTATATTCCTTTGCGTGCTCTTGCTTTGGTCAGTTAGACGTGTCGCATGAGTGTATTAGGTAGAGAGAATGGTATGGATGATAGCTATGGATGGGATGGTTGACGGGTTTAGTTGTGATTGGTTTTTTTTTTTTGTTACTTTCTTCACACTCTAATAAGCCTTTTTGTCATTGCCAATTTACTGTCTGAGCTTTGTTTCTGGAGTTTCCTTTTCTCTACACCTGTTCGTGGCCTCCTCCTTTTCACAAGGGTTTCTTTGCTCTCAACTATCATCCTCACACTGGTTTCATTACAAGGTAATTACAGTTTTATCTTTTATTCATGTTGTTTTTGTCTCCTTTGTTTGCTGTTCTCATGGAGAATGCTGTCACAATTTGACTTCTTATTTTGATGATCACGTCTTGGCCATGTTCTTTGGCCGTCTTATTTTGGTGATCCAGTCCGAATCAAAGTATATTGGTTCCATAGACACCTACCTGATGATTTCTTTCATATTTTGAATTAATTTGTTTTTCTTGTGAACTTTAGGAAGCTTATTCTCTTTGGGGCTTCTTCGCTTTCATTGAAGAAAAACATTTGAGTCTTCTCTTTCGTGCACAAATATAAAGTCCCTCTTATTCCCTAAACTTGCAGCCATTCCACCGTCTTGCTTTTCTAATTTAAAAGCAGCATTCTAATAATTAATGATTTAAGAGGAAGAATTACATAACATTTGTGTTTATTAGATAATTTTTATGTTGTTCCTTGGCATTGTTTATGAGTCTAACTCAGGCATTAATATATAACCAATATAGCTCGAAAGAAGTAGGTGTTGCTGAAAGTACTATTGAGGTTGAAGCATTTGTTCTCATGTTGGAATTTTTATTTTTGGGATGTAGATGTTGTCTTCATACGTTGTTATAATTTTTTTTTTGTCTTACTGGTTGAGGGTGAGTATTAGGAGAATATTCTGTCAACAACTAATTTTTTATATATTTGTTTTTTTGTCTTGGTTTATATCTATTTGTTGTGGTTTTGCTGAGTTTCCTATTTTGTTCTACTTTGTCTACAAGTTTAAGAGGGATTGCATCTTTTCCATGTGTTCTTTCAATTCTCTGGTTATATTTTCCATGGTTCACGAATGCGTACTATTTTGCTGCTCTTTCTAAGTGTGCTTCTGTTGCATTGCATTTGGTTCAAGCATGTTCTGTTGGTGCTGGGTTTGAGGTTAGTATGCAGGTATATGTTTGATTATGAGTTTCTGGTGGTGTTTATTTCAGTCCAGGGAGGATGTAGAGGCTATGACCAAAGCCAAAGTACTAATTCTCTCTGCCATAGCTTTTATTGAGCTTTTTTACCTTTTCTTTTCAATAATTCATGTACATAACTACATCTTTTGTCTCACTAATGAACTCGTACCATTTATGGAAGTTGAGTGATTGTGGTAGCCTCATGAATTCATAAAATTCGTAGAATTTTCACTGATTTGTTTAACTCTGAGTTTTATCATATTCTGTGCTTCAACTCATTCATCTATTTTTTCACTATATAATGTTCACATTTTCTCGGCGATGTATGTACATTTGAAAGTATTACTCACGTTTGGTTTTTAATGGGAGAAATTGAGTTTAAACAAGTGATAAAACGTGATGTGTTAAGTAAATTAGAAAAACTACTGTACAAACATGAAAAAGGGAAATCCTTATTCTCTCTTGAGATTGTTATAGTTGTGACTCTTTTTCTGCTTCTTTTTCAGTTGTTTGCTGTTTTCCTTCTTGCCTCAAAGAACACATATTTCTGTACGTTTTGAGGATTTTTGGTCCTTTTACTATTCTTCTATCATTTTATCAAGTTCACATTGGCAGTCATATGCAAAGATGCATTTTATTCTGCGTCATGGCATTTTCAAACATTGTTATAGTTCACTGAATTTGCAACTATCTTCAGAATAAAATTCAGAAACTCATTTCATCCCCAGGTTTTAACATTTCTGCTTTGATTTTTAAGTTTGAGAAGTTCATGTATATGTTTCAATTTTTGAGGCACAATATCTGGTGTTAGTTTTAATGAATTTTATTCTGAAGTATAGTGGCAAGTACAATGAATCAAATGGGAGACTGAAAACTTGAAAACATATCCTATGCATTTTTTTTTGAACTTCGGAAACTCATTTGATCCCCAGCTTCTAACATTTCTGCCTTGATTTAGTAGTTTAAGAAGTTGATGTATATTTTCACGTTGTTAGCTACAATATCTGGTGTTAGTTTTAAAATCTACAAAAAATTTGATGCTAAACATTGGCTTTGGTTTGCACTAACCCTTTGACTTCGAGTAATCCTGATTATTTTGCAAGTTGAATGTGACACATGCAAGCTCTAATATTACTGCAAAGAAACAAAAGATCAGACACTAGGAATTAGCCAGAATGATTATTGGCAGCTCCCTCAGCCTTTCATCTTTTCCCCATTACTGCCAGGAGCACCCCTTCTATGTTGTATACATACTCTACCAAATGTTCCAGACTGACTCATTTCCGCTACTCAGATTGGCCCTACCTCAAGAGAATGAATGGATTCAAATTGATATAGAAAAGAAGAAATCAACCCCTGCCTAGGGTTTACAACCTTAGGTCTTTGCAAACTGAGGCGACAGAAAGGTTATCCTCCTCCAATCTGCACGTTATCCACTGTGCTGATGCCCTACAGGAAGCTCCAACGAACAAGGTAATGAGAAAAGAAACCTTTATTTCCTGTTTAAATTCCTTTATGCTTGAATGTAGTTTATAAGTATGGAGAAATTAGCATTTAATCTGCTAGAATAGTGTACAAATTATTGGAGAGAGTATTTTTTTTTAACAATTATTTTAGGGAAAAAGAAAAGTATGTTAAGCCTGCTAACAAAAGCTTATCTGCTTATGTGAAAGCCTGCTAGAATAGTGTACAAATTATTTAGATGTTTTGCATCAACTAATGTTTGTGCCTTTACGGGTTACTTTTCTCTCCACTTCTTTTAGATTGTTAAACCTATCTAAGTGAGCCTAAAGAATAGCAACTTGACGATTAAGATGGGTTAAAGTATTTTGTCAAACTTGTGTCAGAAGGTTGACGGTATATGGCCAAGTTTCTGTCCCTTTTTTGTTTTCTGCATTTGAACTTGTTTTCATCTGTGTATTTTGAAGCACATAACCACTAATTTTTTGAATATAATATTTTTTTACCAGCACCTAGAGTTTCTAATTAGAACCCAGCTACCAAGCATAACATTCTTAGAAGTGAGACCAATAAGAAGCTTCGATTGGAAGGATCTTCCCTTTAGACCTCTCACTCAGGTGCTTGGGGTGAGTGAAATATGAGTCTTGCTATATAGATAGGCTCGATATTGCTTTTGACTGTAAATCCTACCATGAATGATATTGTGCTACAAAAATGATGTTCCCATTTTAGTATGTTGTTTTCTCCATTGCAATTGCATGGTGAAGCTGCCGGGGTGTTTTCTACTCTCTCCTTGGCCTTTGTTGTTGTTTACTGGTGCTCTTTTGCATTTTTTATGGCCATTGCACTTATGTTGCCGACGACGTGCCTATTTCTTTTGTTACGTTTTGCTTTATGTGTTTTTGTCATAGGGCTGTCACCCTTTATTTTGTAGGTTATCACCTATGTCTTAGTACCAGTCATCCTCCTGCTCATTGTTCCTACTGCTTACTATTCATTATTATTTCTATTTGTTTTCATGTTAATGCAAACCCAAATTGTTGTGGTCAGGGGCAGCACCATTTACCAGTTTCCACCACTGAATTTTGGAAAACGTATGTAATTGGTATATGATTTTTAAAAAATATTCATGATGACCCTATAGAATTTTATATGATGACCCCACTCATTAAAAAGTGCATAAAATTAGTTTTGATTGCCCCCACTGAAAATTTTTTCTAGTTCTGCCCCTTGTTGTGGCTGTATGCGAGCTTGTTCCCTTACATAAGTTCCATTTGTTATATAGTAGCTAGTAGATCGTAATCAATTTGAAAGAAACTAATTGTTGCATGTACCTTTTTAGGTGACCATTTGTGTGCACATAGCCTTTCTGTAACTTACAATAATTGCTCATGCATTACCTTTTCAAGGACCCCAAATCTCTCATAAATCAAGGATTCCAAATCTCTCATAAATCAAGGATTCCAAATCTCTCATAAGTAAAAAGATTAAAAATAAAAAAAATTAATTAACTTAAAAGAATGAATCATTATCAAACATAGATAAAATGACTAACAAACTTGCCCTAATGTTGATAAACCAATACATAATGAAAGCTTTTTCTTTTATTTACATGATAATTATATGAAACATATGTAAAGTTTATTTTCAATTATAAAATATTTACCATATTGAGTTTTATTCTTAGCGAATTTTATAGTACTTTCTATTCCAAATTTTTTGGTTCTAGTGGCAACGGCTAGTTACAAAACCTGGTACAAGAGGTAGAGAAATACAACTAACATGGTTGATTGAAAGGTCAGGTTAGAGATACTTAGGGGGAATTAGAGATAGATTATCATGTCTAATTAAACATAAGTACAATTTGTGATGCACTAGTATATTTGCAGTCACAACCCAAAATATGTCTGGACTTCAAAGATTATTGCCTTTAAAACAACCAATCGTTTTCATGGAAATGTTTTAAACTTTATTGTCCCATCCGTTGGAACTCTACATATGAGATGTTGATGGATGCATATTGAGGCAGAATAAGACCCAACTGCCTTGATTTGCTAACATTGGTAGGCTCTTTAGGAACTATAATTCCACTTTGGTTACTATTGGCTAGTTATTAATCGTGAAGTATCTTAAATAATTATATGCAACTAGTTACTTAGCCTACCCTGTATAGGAAATAGCACTTCAGCTCCAATGGAGTTTCTTTGTATTCCAAGATTGAATTCAACCAAATTGGACACCAAGGGCACGAAATTAAAACAATTTCCAACTATTTAACAAGCTTAAAACTAACCCACAAGGATCAAAGACGTTTACTTTAGGATTTGAACCAAAAACTTGCAAGAACAACTCCAAATGGACTAATTTCACAAAAAATGAGCTAAAGGCTTATTGGGATAGCTTTGAGACTTTTAAATTTCATGAAATTTTAGGTGATTTGGGAGCTTTGATGAGGATGAGATATGGAGAAGAGACAGCCATGAAAATGGAAAGTGGAGAAGATGATGAATGGTGTCATTCTCCTTCCATTATATAGCAAACTACTTCACCTAACCCAATTTTCCTTTACTTGACACTTTGCCCTTAAACTTAACTGTGATTCTCTTAGGCCATTAAAACTCTTCCTACACCATTACTCTTTGGTTCCATTGAAAAGTTTTTCTTATCCAAACACTTTGTCCTTAAGTCACTTAAGCCATTATAAGACATAATAGCTCAATTTCTTATTTAGTGCATTTTTCACCCTTAACTTCCACTTTCGATTCAAATGGCTAGAATCACTTATGGTCTTAACTTATTTACCTCAAAACACTTGCATGAACCTAGTTTCACTGAAATTATGGCAATGCCACTAACCAGGTTCAAAATTACCATTTTGACCATTTTACCTTTTAGGTGCCAATTACACATTGGAACTCAACTTAACCTTACTTAGCTTGCTTTCCTTGCTTAATAAAACTTATTTGAGAAAAATAACTTAGGATTTACTTTCCTCGACATTCGAGTTTTGGGAAGTACTTGGAGAGCCTTTACACATATCCATATGCAGCCCTGTTGACTATTTTCCTAAACTAGAAATCAAACTCTGAACTTTTAACAGCTGAAATGTGGGACAAGTGTTACAAACTTTGTCACTTATTACGGTATTTTTATGAAGCAACTACTTTTTTTTCTGGTGTTTATTTTCCCATTTCTTACAAAGTTTTGATGTATTTGGTAAAGATTGTTTATATTTTGAATCAATACAAAATGGATCCATTTCTAAAGGGCAACGACAAAGCAATGAAGGAGAAATGGGTTTCCTATTTCACACAAATTCCCCCATCTTTTTACTTGCATATTCACTTGACCTGACTGTGAAAATTACTAGGACATTGTCTTTGCTTAAGGGATACTATAGTTTCTTGAATATGAATCACATTTGTTGTTTAGCTATGACGACTAAAATAGATGAGTATATGCGAGAGCTGTATAAAGAGTATTCTATCTCGCTACAAAGACAAGACCAACATTTTCCTTCAAGAAACGTGCCTCATCCTTCTCATCATCAGCACCGTTTAACCCCACGAATTAGCTGCTCGAACTTCCTCGACCCACATCCTCTGACCTACCGGAAGTAGATGATTACCTTACCTCAATACCTCATTTGAAACAAGTGAGCATGATATTTTGGAGTGGTGAGAAGCAAAAAGTGGTAGATTTTCAATTCTGTCTATCCTCATGAAGAAAGTTCTTGCGGTTCTAGTTTCAACTGTTGTATCGAAGTTGGCTTTCAGTGTCAACAAACAAGTCATTTCAGATAAACGGGCCAAATTGACGCCTAAAGCAGTGGAGGTTTGCATGTGCAACTGTGACTAGCATATTGCTGCCTTAAGAAAATAAGACCAAAAAAGTTCGAAAGATGAGATACAAAATGATGATGATGCTTCCACATCCTAGATTTTTTTTTTTTCCATTCTTAGAATGTATTTGATCTAATTATGTTGTGCAGCACAAATCATAGGTTTTCATTTCAGTCTGCTTTTCTGGAACAATTTACCATTTGACATGTAAGGTCTATTCCAACTTGTTTGTAAGTATTTTCCTTTTCTTTTCAAAGAATAATAAAAATAAGTAATTATTTTCTACAAAAATAATTAATAGATTTAAAATTCTATAAACTTTTAAACAACTTTAAAAAAAATTTAAAAATTTGGTCTAAGCCTGCGAACGCACAGGCCCAGCCTAGGCACAGTGTGGCTGAAGCATGTCATGCCTGGGCTTGACCTGACAAGGCCTAGGCCAGGCCAGTCAGGCCCATCGACCACCTCTAGGCATTTGGGTTGGTGTATACAAATTAAGACTAAAGTAATCTAGATATTGAAGAGGTAAGAAGAAGCTAGTTTGAAATACGTATCCATCTAAAGCGGCTGGGAAAGAGGATGCCGCAAAGGACAATAGGAGCACAAGAAAGAGCTTTGGGTTAGAGGTAAGTGGTTACTTTAGAGGTTTGAATGGATCTTTTCCATGGTAGATGTATCTGAATATGCCACAAAAACTGATCTAGGTGGTTTTCAAAGGCATCCCAACAGGGTTATTAACGTCGACGAACTAACCACCAATAGGGTTTTGGTTCATTGTGGCAAAGTTCTTACCATCACTAGCGAGATGACAAATATTTGACAGTTTATGACTCTTGAGTTGATGAGAAGATCCTCACCATTCGTGTTGTGGAACAAAAAACTCTTCATGACAATAGCTTTGTTAGGACAAAATTTGATTATTCATCGTCAAATTCAGAATATAAAGTCAAACTCAAATTTGTTAGAAGTCTATGAAACTCAAATTTGTTAGAAGTCTATGAATCATTCTTACAGGTTGAAAGGATAGAAGAAGGAACATTTTGATCGATATTGGTCGAGGATCAGAGCAAAGTGGGATGTCTGTTGAGGAGAACAACTTTAGGCACGTGCATCACAAATTTTGATTGTCAGCCATACATTTTCAAACCGAGAAGGTCAACGCATATCTCAGCTTTAGTGATGACACACAATTACAAGGGGTTGAAGTAAACATTGCTGGTCAATTAAATGGGAGATTTGAGTGATTTACAGCGAAAACAAAGCGTAAGAATGGGCCAAAGTAAGGATTTAGTTGGCTGTGAGACACGTAAGTCAAAAGTAGTGGGACAAGTGGCCAATTACTTGTTTTTTAGGTGAAGGAAAGGCCACGCTTGGACATGGACCACAAAGGCAAAGATAATACTCATGCTATTCTAAATTCTTTAAATTATTCACTTTTCAATAATTAATATATAATTTTTTATTTTTAATATTTTAATATATAAAGACAAAGAATCTTATTGATCTCTAAACTTTTAAGAAACGTATGAGTCAATCCTTAAACTCGAACTCAGTGAAGAAAAACCCTCAAACTTGTAGTACGACTAAGTCCATTTTGTATAGAAGAAGCACACGTGCGGTGGACAACTTGACGCAGTCACTCTGAACCAGTGTATATCTCTAGTCCTTCCCTCTCTCCCTCCCTCTTCCTCTCTCTCCCTCTCCCTCGCTCTCTCATTGCCAATTGCTTACTTATCGCAGTCTTCGCTCTCATTGTCTCACCTTCAGTGATGGCCCAAGCCTTAATCAAATCGATGGTTGTGACTTTTTCAATCTTAATTAATCTGAATTGAACGATTTGTTCCATTCCAGAAGCTTTCACATAAACCATTTTATTAATCCCTCCCCGTGCACAATTATTTTGTGGATCATATAATTCTTCAAGAATTGCTCACCAATTGTTTGAGAAAATTTCCCAATGAATTTGATTGATGTTTACTGGGAGACAGAGCAAGTGTGGTTGCTCCAATAGCAATGGCAATTGGCATGGCCCTATGCCAGAAAAAGGTGAAGCAAATTGAATGCAGCAAGATTTAAACAATACTGATCTCATGCTCTAGTTGAAGAAGACCAGGGTCACTTTGAATTCTAAATTCACTCTAGCTTTCTCCATTGTGAGTTTGAAGCCTTGAATAAAGTCTTCGATGACATCCTCCTCTCTTCGGCCTGCCACAATTTTTTACGGAATGAAGCTTCAAACTAAAACATACAGCTCCTGCTAGCTTGCTTTCAACGTTCCGGCCTTCACCACCGCCCCTAGCATATCGCTTCAGTAGCTACCTCCCTCCTACATCCTTCCTTTGCACGGAGCTGCCTCTTATCGTCCACCACCCTCTCCAGGAATTCTGTCATGGCAATGTTTCCCAATCTCAAAGACGGCGCTGCTGGGTATTTCTATTTTACTTCCAACCTTCTGAACTATCCCTTGTTCTTATCCTTTCACAAAAATACACTATAAATTTGGGTCAGCTGTTCCTTAATTTCTTGTTAAATTGCCATGAGCATTTAGCATGATATGGAGTTTTTACCGATTATTTGTTAGCTTTATTTATCTTTTCTATCACCAAATTGATGCTTGACTGGGTTTAGCCATTTAAGGGGGCAGAGGATTTGGACTCTCAAAGCTGATGTGGTCTGTTTCATGAAGCGGACGAGTGCTTTTCTATCCAAAATGGACTGAGTCGCTCTATTATTCCAAGTTTGGGGGCTTTTCTTCACTAAGTCTGGTTGAGGGACTGACTCGTCCTTGCCGTGCAAGGTTAAGGGTCAATGGCATACTTTGGTCATATATAAATGAAAAAATTTTATGTATGAATGATAAATCAATACCTATAATTTTTAAATATATTTTTTTAGAATTTTTTAAGAAACAATAATATGAATAAATTCAAATTAAACTAGTAAAAAAAGTCAAATGAAGCAAATAAAGTAGGATAGAGGGAGTAGTATTAACAAATTAGATGGGTTTATTGGGTCCGTCCATAAAATTTAGAATTATAAGGGTTGTTGCTGGAAATAACAAAAGAAAAATGAAGTTAAAGTTGGCGAGGAGTCGAGACAGGTGTGAATCAAGCAATTAATTCTCAGGAATCAGATTCCGTTTCAATCATTAGAGGTTGGTCAATCTAAGAAACAAACATCAACAATATAGTTGGAAAGGCATGGAAGAAGCTCGATGAGGTGTCCAACTTTGCTATGGACCAAGGAATGAGGGGAGGCATGGAAATGTTAACATTGGGAATCGAGTTGGGCATGGTTACAATTGTGATGGGGGAAGAGGTTGTAATTAACCATTTAAAGAAGTTGGAAGGTGAGGGTGATAACTCCTCATTTTATCCATTTGATTGGAGGCTAGTGAGGGATTGGAAAGGCTGATAATGTTTATTTTTTATGTAGGTTTTAAGTGTTAATATTAAAGGGCCAGGAAAGGGGATTAAGAGAAGGGTGGTTTGTAAATTGGTGAGATATCAAAAGGCATGATTTGTGATGTTACTGGAAATAAAGATGTATAATCAGTCTCAGATGAAATGATCAAATATGCCTGAGCATGATCATAGCTTAGGCAAATTGGGATTTTGCACAAACAGGGGCTTTTGGATTATTTGTGGGACTACTATGTTATTCTTTTGGATTATTTCTGGGACTACTATGTTATTCAGATAAAAAACTCTTCAAGAAGTTGGATATAATAGTAGGAAAAATTTTCATTACTGTGGTAGGGAAATATGAAGGGTGTGTATAAACATTTGTTATGGTAAATGTATATGGCCTTCAAGCGTTAAACCAAAAAGTGGCTCTCTAGCAACATATAAGTTAGCTTAAATGTTTTTCATTTATATGTCTTGATTTATATTTACAAAAAAAAAATTAATATGTATATGTATAAACTATAGGTCTTGGTTTATTATTCATATATAAATATTTTTCATTTATATGCTAAAATGTTTAAAATAAAAGATCATTAATTAGTTGCTAAAAAATAAATAGTGCAAAGACTTTGGGACAAAGAGAGTAGGTGTTACTCTTTGGAAAATGAGTATAATCAGGGGAAGAAACAAGCTCATGAATGATAAAGATAGGTAAAAAAATGAAAATCACACTGATAACTAAACACAAACAAGAAACATCTTTGAGGAAGAAAAAAATAACCATCAAGTTAGAAGGAACAAAACCTCGAAAGTATTTGATCTAGTTTGTTCTTTTTATGTGTTCGTGTTTGTTGTTTTACCAGGCTCTGCATATTTTCTTTTTGGTAAACGTGTTTGTTCTTTTACAATTACCAATATGTTCTTTTAGAAGGTACTCTTTTTGGTGAAACGCTCTTATTCTTTTCTAGTTTCTTGTTTGTTTTTGTGTACTTATGTGTTTGTTCTTTTAGAAAGCCCTCTTTGTTCTTTTTGGTACAAATTCTTATTGTTTTGTGTTATCTTATTTGTTCTTTTAGAAGGATATCTTTGTTCTTTTAGCAAGCTTTGTGTTTTTTTTTTTTCTGTGAAACTACTTATTGTTTTCTGGTTAATTGTTTGTTCTTTTAGAGGTATCTTTTTATTCTTTTAGAACGATCTTTTTGTTCTTTTTTATGTAAGTACTCGTTCTTTCATCTTATCGCGTTTGTTCTTTATTAAGCTGTCTTTCCTTTAGGAGATATTAGTTGTTTGTTATTTTATAGCCATTTGTTTGTTCTTCTATAAGGCCCTCTTTGTTCTTTTTTGTTGTAGTTCTTGCTGTTTTCCAATGCCTATTTGTTCTTATATAGGTGCCTGTTTGTTCTTTTAAAAGGCTCTTGTTGTTCTTTTTGGTAATTGGACTTGTGCTTTTATGTTATTGTGTTTGTTCTTTTAGGGGGATATGTATGTTCATGTTGCATTCCATTGTTTGTTACAGATCATCAGCTACACTGAGGTGCTCTACATCAAAAGTTTATGAACAAGTGCAGTTAATTTCGATCAACCTTGAGCATGAAAGTGTTGTTGCAGATCTTGGATTTGATAGTTTTTTCAAATTGTCCATAATCACCATTAGACAGGAGTTGATGAACCACTTAATATCAACCTTCAATTGCAGCTCTTTAACACTAAGTATTCCAAACATGAGGGACATTGAGATAAAAGCAGTTATTTTTTCTTTCATTAATTCTTACTCATTATTTATATAAACTAGTTGTATGTTCTTTTATTAACAATTATTTATTTTTTCATTAGTAGTTATTTATTTTTTTACGAACAGTTGTTTGTTCTTTTATCAATTCTTGTTTGTTCTGTAGATAAACTAGCTTTCTATTATTTTGTTAGTATTTATTTTTTATCAATAGTTGTTTGTTCTTTTACGAATAGTTGTTTGTTTTTTTATTGATTTTTGCTTTTTCTTTGGATAAACTAACAATCCATTTTTTTATCAGTAGCTATTTACATTTTTATTAGTAGTTTTTTGTTCTTTTATCAGTAGTTGTTTGTTCATTTATCAATTTATATTTATTCTTTAAATAAATTAGTTGTTTTTTTTAGTAACAGATAATTATTATTTTATCATTAGTTATTTATTCTTTTATCAATTTATATTTGTTCTTTAGATAAACTAGTTGTCTTTTCTTTTATTAGTAGTTATTTGTTATTTTATCTGCAATTATTTGTTCTGCTATAAAGTCAAACTTGTTATTTAGATAAATCAGTTGTTTGGTCTTTTACATAATTTTTTTTTATTTTATTAGTAATTATTTACTCTTTTATTAGTGGTTACTTGTTCTTTTAGATAAGTTAGTTGTTTTTTATTTTATCAGTAATTATTTAATTTTTTTTATAAGTAGGTGTTTGTTTATTTACTAGCAGTTGTTTGTTTTCTTATCAGTTTGTACTTATTTTTTACTAGCAACTGTTTGGAAGCAATATAACTTATTTCCTGTGCAATCAGGAAGATGACAGCTCCTGTCTAATTATTATTATTTTCAGGTAGAAAAGGTTCTCAAATCTCAATTCAATGGCAGTATTTTTTTTTGCCGCTTCATTCTTAGCAAATTTTTCATTGATGAAAGGCAAGGGCCAATTTCAAGATCTTTTGGTTTATATTGTTCAGTTATTATAAAAAAATTTATGAAGAACGTTATCTAAAATAATAAATGTAAGCTGATAAGAGAACAAACACCAACTAATAAAAAAATAATTAACTAATTGCAAGCAATTCAACTTAGAGGAAGGAACAAATAACAAGAAAAATGGAGTATATACTCCATATGGATACTTTAAGAACAAAATTTGAGCAAAATAAAACGAAAACGGTCTTCCAAAAAAGGGCAAAAAGAGAGTGAAAGTAATAATGAAAGATGAGTTCATATAAGAATGAAGAAAAATGAGTTCCTAGTGGAATAAAAAAAGGCAATTTTTTGGAAAATAAAATAAAAAAAGAATTGGAAAAGAAAGCAAAAAAAAAAAGAGAGAGAGAGAGAAGAACGGAAAAGAGAAGACGGAAAAAATGGATGGAAAAGAAAAAGAAATAAAATGAAAAAGAACTAGAAAAGAAGTAAAAAAAAAAAAAAAGAGAGAGGGAGAGAGAGAGAGAGTAACAGAAAAATAGAAGCAAAAAAAAAAAAAAAAAGAGAGAGAGAGATGGAAAAAAAATAAAATTAAAAAAAAAAAGAAAAAATTGGGGCAAATTGGCGGGGAGAAGCATGGACCTTCGAACCACAATTCCCTTACATAAACCACACCCTTCAAACCATCTAACCTGAAGATCTTTAATTATTTGTGGAATGCAAGAATGTAACATGTTTAAATCTTGTGTTTGTCCAATCAAACAAAAGCGTCAGGCGCACACAATAATTTGTCAAGCTCAAAAAGGTTACATAAGGCGCCACCATCGATTCGCCATTCATGTTAGGCATCCTTCTTTCATTATTACAAACATATTACTATATTTTTATTTTTTTAGAATTAATGTAATTATGAACAATAATTAATGTTCAAAACTAGAAAATAGTAGTTTAGCAGTTTATATATCTGTGCTAATACCATCTAGTCCTAAAACTTTGAAATAAATTATTTTTGCTACTCTTTCCCAATAAGTGCTGGAAATGACATAAAATCTTGGCTTTTGCGTGTTTCGCTCCTGGAATTTTTCATGAGTTATAGTCACGAGTCTAATTTGTGTTAAAAGTTAGGTACAAGATCAAAAGGTTCAGCCTTGAAAAGCAACCTGAAATGATTAGAATAGGAGATTAAGGGCCTATTCGTTTGAGTTAAAGTCAACTAATTTTTTTTAACTTTTACACATTTTTTACTTGAAATCAATTTTATTTGAAAGCCAATGTTATATAGAGACAATAATCAATTTGAAAGTAAATTTTTAGGATTTTGTTAAATTTTTATGAATTTTTCTTTTTTAAGGCTTGAAACTAGAAAAATTCATAAAAATTTAGTAAGATTATAACAATTGTATTTTCAATTGATTATTGTAACTACATAATATTGGCTTTTAATTAAAATTAATTTCAAGTAAAAAAAATGTAAAAAAAAAAATAAGTCATTTTATAGTCAATTGACTAAATTTAAAACGAATTGGGTGTAATTCATCAAAAAAGAGCTGTGAAAACTAGCTAGTATTTTTCATTCCACAACTATAGGGCTAGCTTCATTAGTTCTGGGTTTTGGTTCCCAGTATAAGCTTTTTGGGACTGAGTTTCTATGAATGGGTTTTGGCTTAATGTCTTTTTAGTTCTTGGGATTTCTTGATTTTGTATGTTTGGGCTACTCTATAGCTTGAGGTATTTGGGTTTTTAAGGTTCTATTTCCTGGTATATTTTGGGTTTATTGTTGAGGTTTTGCTTGGTGTCAGACTTTACATGCAATATTTGGGTTTTTGGGTGTTTTGGGTCACTATCTTTCTAAATAAGATGGTGTTTATATTTCTTCCTTCTTCTTTTGCTTCTATTAAATTCTTTCATTGCGGATAAAAAATGTCTTCAGTATAAAAATTTTCTATTTTCTATCTTTAGTATAAAAGTGTGAGTTGCATTATAGTTTTGAGGCTATTAATATTCTTCGTGCGTGCAAATTACTTCAATAAAGGAGTTTTTGTAAAGTTGTCTAGTCAAATGTTTGGCAATGTCGATCAAAGATAAAGTTGTCTCATTGTGCTGTAAATGTGTGTGCTATGGGGGGATCAATCATTTTCATGGTATCATTTTTTCTTTTTTTGAGCTTTTAAGCTAGCTTTAGCTATGTGCTGATTTGCTTCCTCCAGCAGTACAAAATATATTTTCATTAGTTTTAATTATGCAATAATCTCATCCTTTAGTTTTTTGTCTGACTTTGCTGACGAAGCATGTGTTTCTTTGTGTTTCATGCTTCTAACTCTACGCCATCCCACTTTGAGATGATATGGCAGCAAAACACTAGCCCAAATTCTAGTATAAAGTACTTAAAAAGGGTTGGGACATAACTACATCAGAATAAACATAAAACTACTTCATAATGTTTGCCCTTGCCCATCAGTTAGTTCAGGAGGCTTAGTTATATCCAGTTTATGCTAGAGACACAAGATGGGTTGGATAGTTATAATAGAGTTTCTGATTCATAAGCTACAGGAAACAGTACCAGCAAGGCAGCAACAACAGCAACAACAACAAGAATATAAGTATGAAGAGGAAGTTTGAAACGCTAGAAGGAATAAAACCGAGTGAGTACTTAAACAATCTGGGCTAATCCTTTACAAAGCAAATATTTTATTCTAGCTCACTAGATATCGCTTATTACAAACCAAAGATTAAGGTTTTATATAGCCTTCCAATGGAACTAATAGAAGTAATTCTTTCAAGTAAGGTTTGGATAGCTCAAGCCTCATAAAGGAGCTAGATATGCTTAGCTTCCTTCATTTATGATAAACTACTTTGCACACAACTTATTCATTACATATTACAACTTAAGAAATCATATTGATTAGGACTAGGCTATGCTTCACATCACCTCCCTTCAGCCGGCGGCCAGCGAATGCTCCCATGGCCGTCCACTTTCAGCCTTTCCACCTTGCTCCACCCTTCAGCTCCCTGTAAAATTCAAGTGACTAAACGATAAAAAATTTAGCTACTATATTAGCAATTTTGGATTCTATCTTCCAAACAATGAAATCTAATGTTTTTAATGATAACTAAACAAATTTGATATCTTTTGATTTCTTTTGAATGAATAATTGTTGACACCCAATTTCGTCCGGCCTTTTTTTTTAAAAAAAAAAAATTAAAAAAAAAAAAAAAAACTAATTAAAAAAAAAATTATTATTATTATTATTATTGCTAAAAAATTTTAATTATGTTAATTAGTTTAAAATATATTTTTATTTTGAGAAGATTTGATTTAAAATAATATATGTGTGAATATGTATGTGTTTGGAATAAAAATAAAATTTCAGAAAAAAATGACAAAAAAATTAAAAGTTTGAGGTAAAAATGACAAAATTGAGAAGTTTCGGATAAAATTGACAAATTCTGAAAGTTTCAGGAGCTTTGGGTAATTTTTCGCGTCAATTTTGGGCCTAAACGGACGTTTCTAGCCCAAATTGACAGAAAACGTTAAAATTGTCAAAATCAGAAGCTTCTGAGCTTATCCAGAGCTGGAGTAACGTAAAGGACTGAAACTGTCATTTTACCAATTTAAAAGATAAGTTTGATATTTTTTATTAATTTATCCGTCCACAGTTCAGCTAAGCTCCTTCTATAAATACCCCCCCAAATTCAGTGCTGAACATATAGAAAATCAGAGAAAAAAGTTCAGAGCTCCGTTTTAGAAAAAGAGAAAATAGAAGCCTTAGTCCTAGGCTCTCCTCCCTCTGCCAAAACAGTCCCAAAATTATTTTTTCTTACGTTTCGACTACCTTCTTCCTCCGTTTTCTCTTTCTTTCTTTTTCTGTCGCCGTCCTATCCCGCTGCCGTCGCCCTGCCGCCGCCGTCTCGCCGTTGCCGTCGTTCCTACGCCGTCGCCGTCGCCATCGCCGCCGCGCCTAGCAGTCCTGCCGTCTCGCGCCGCCGCACCCAGCCGTCCTGCCGCCGTCGCCCCGCTCCCTCGCCGCCGTCGTCCCGGCCGCCGTTACCCTCGCCGCCGTCGCCCCGCGCCCTCGTCGCCGTCGCCCGGCCGCCCTGCGCCCTCGCCGCCTCCGCCTGCCCAGCCCCGTCACCCCCCCCCCCTCCTCCCTCGCGTCGCCTCTGACTCTTTCTCCAGATTCAATTTTAATTTTTAAGGGTAAAACCTCCTTTCAGTCCTTCATCTTTTCAATTTCTTTCTATTAGGTCACTAACCTTTTTATTTTGTCTTTGCAGAAAATTAATTAACTAACTCATTTATTTTTTACTTGTTTATTTATTTGTTTATTATTGTTATTATTACTAACCTTTTTTTTTTTGTTATTAGCAACTAACAACTAACTTGCTAATTTTTACTAACCTTTATTTTTATTGTTGTTAATAATTAATTAAATTGTCTAACTTTTATTTTTGTTGTAATTAATTAACTTAATTAAACTTGGCTAACTTTTATTTATTGTTGTTAATTAATTAACTTAATTAAACTTGGCTAACTTTTATTATTGTTATTAATTAATTAACTTAATTAAACTTGGCTAACTTTTATTTATTGTTGTTAATTAATTAACTTAATTAAATTTGGCTAACTTTTATTTATTGTTATTAATTAATTAACTTAATTAAACTTGGCTAACTTTTATTTATTGTTGTTAATTAATTAACTTAATTAAACTTGGCTAACTTTTATTTATTGTTGTTAATTAATTAACTTAATTAAACTTGGCTAACTTTTATTATTGTTGTTAATTAATTAACTTAATTAAACTTGGCTAACTTTTATTTATTGTTGTTAATTAATTAACTTAATTAATTTGGCTAACTTTTATTATTTTTGACTTAATTAACTTTCATTATTATTGTTAATAATTAATTTAATTAAATTTTGATAACATTTATTATTTTTTTTTTTCAAGTGGATGGCCAAAAAGCCCCACTTTATTAATTTTTCTTTATATAATTTAATTTATTTAATTCACCTTTTACCCATAAATAAAAAAACTAAAAGAAGATTCTTTTGTAATTAATTATTAAGGCTAATAAAAATTTAAAAGCCAATTATTTTTATTTTGGAATACATTTTTTATTATTTCTTTAAAGATAACAAAGTGAACTTTTTGTTAAAATTAATAAACAAACATGATTAAATCAATTCTTTTTAAATATTTTTTTAATAATGATACTTAAAATAAAAATTCAAGAAAAATCCAATTAAAATTAATAATTAATAAATAATTAAAATTTAACAAAAATTAAAAAAATCCATGACCAAATGATCCGCCAGGATCCATGGCTTGGAAATATTTTTAAATAAAGTATATAAATAAACTTTTCTTTATTAAAAATAAAAATTTGGGACTAATATATTAATTATTTATTAAAATAATAAAATAATTTTATTTTAGTTTTCTTTATTAATAAAAAGAATAAAAATTTTGGGTTAATATTTTATTCAGTAATATTTTATTCCTTTTAAAAAATATAACTTTTTGTCTCCTTTATAAAAATTTTAGTCAAATAATTTCAAAAAAAATAAAAAAATAAATAACAAAAAAAATTGAATTTTCTCTTAAATATTTTAGACTTATTAATTAGATATTTTCAGAGATATAAATTAAAAAAAAAATCTTTCATTAAACAAAAAGAAAACAAAAAAAAATATAAATATCAAAACTTTTGTTTTAAAATACATATAAATTTTTGGTTAAATAATCTTTTATTCCAAAACAAATTAAATAAATATCAAAACTTTTCTTCTTTTGTTTAAAATATACATATAAATTTTTAATTTTTTTAATTAAACAATTACTTTTGGTTAATCTTTTATAAAAAAAAAAAAATTTAGTTCATGGTATATTGGCTGGAAACTGTCTCGTGCCCGCTTTTGAGCTGCTTCACCTGGTGAAGAGGGTCTGGCTGAGTAACAACGCCCCGTACCATGATCAAAGTTTTTTTTTATTTTTAAACTCTTTAATTCCTTTAAATTAACTTCTTATTAAATAAAAATTAATAATTTTTTCAATTCTTTTATAAATTGAGTAATTCTTTAAATAATAAATATCCTTCATTAAACAAGAAAAATCAGATAAAAATAAAAGAAAGAAATAAAAGATAATAAAAGAAAGAAATAAAAGATAAAAAAAGAAAGAAATAAAAGAAAAGATAAGAAAAATAAAAGAAAAGATAAAGAAAGATAAAAGAAAAAAAAAGAAAAAAAAAAGAAAGATAAGATAAAGATAAAGAAAGATAAAAGAAAGAAAATTAAAAAAAAGAAAGTAAAAATAAATTAAAAAAAAAGAAAAAGAAAGAAAGAAAAAAAAAAGATAAATTTTTAATTTGTATTAAAAATCATTCATGAACAAAATTATCATTTAAAAATTAATTTCATGATAATAAGAATTAAATAATTACGATAAATTAAATCAATTTCCATATCCGGATGATCCGGCAGGATCTACGGTTTGGAAAATATTAAACTTTTTTTAAAAAAATAAATAAATTAAATAAAAAGATAAAAATCCATATTTTTACAATATGGATAAAATTGTTTAAAATTTCACTAAAATTCCGTGTCCAAATGACTCGGCAGAGTCCATGGTTCGGAATCAAAATCTTCCGTGTCCAAATGACTCGGCAGAGTCCATGGTTCGGAAGTATAAAATTTTACCCGAATTAATTACCAAAATCCACATTTTTGACTAATTCAGTTAAAATATCTAAATTAACTGAAAATTTTTAAAAGCAAAGTAAAACAAAATTAAAATCAACTAAGGTGCCAATTTTGGGCGCTATAACAATATTGTTTTAGCGTAACCGTACTCCCGATTCCCGAACTCTCGCAGACCAATTTTAAGGTGACCAATCGACCTAAGTAAACCGATTGGTGGCGACTCCAGAAAACCCGACGTTGCCACAGCTTGGCGACTCCACTGGGGAGTCAATATTAGTGAGTCGAGCTTAAAGTTGATTTGTTTTGATTTACTTTGCTTTACTATTATGTGGATTTATATATTATATTTACTTAAGTAAACATGCATAATGCATTCACAAAATGAAGCTCTATACCCGAGCTTCCTTAAATCAAACACGATTCTTTCTAAGCGGAATTGGTGTTGCTGTCCTTGTGAGGCCACGGTCTCCAAGCCTTCACCGGTTTCAAAGTAGCAAAGTAGTGTATTGCCTTCTGAGACGGTTAGTCTCTGCATGGGCCCACGAAAAGCTACGACTCGAATTAATCCATTCCTTACATAAACCCTAGAGGGTAAGGAATCGGGCCGTCACTATGATTTAGTGACGGGATTCGGGAACTATCCCTTGCCTTTTTGATAAACCACCTTCTGCATATAGAATTCCTTACTCTACCTTAGAACCAGCCATTAAGAATTTTCTATACCTCGGTTCCCATTTCCATAGGTTTTGTTTTATCTATATGTTTGTATGATCTTATGTGTTACCTTTTTACTAACTCTGTTTTTCCTTATTTTTCCGGCATACACATTTCATCATTAAAGATAAATATTTGGTGAAAGAACCATTATCATGGATATTCTCGATTATCTTCCCACGGCTGTTACTGCATCATGGAATGACACTGTAATCGAAACTCAGCCTGAAGCTATGGAATATTCCGAAACAGCTCAAAAGCTTCACGGAGATGCTCTGACATCCCACTCTCACATACAGCTTAAGGACCAGGTATCGGTTCGGATAAACCATAATGACACCATGGAATTATTACAAGTCTGGAATAGTTGGAACTCTGCTGATCGGGAAGCTTTTACGGCAAAATATGGTCACATCGCTTGCCTACTAAAGGTTACCGTTGATGCATCACTTGTCCGGGCTCTAACACAATTTTGGGATCCATTTTATCGATGCTTTTCTTTCGATAAGATGGATCTGGTTCCAACCATTGAAGAATACAATAACCTCTTGGGTTGGTCCTCCAACTATCCAATTGAGACGTATCAATATGATAGAAGAACGGAGCCTCATCGAGCCCTAGCAAAATTATTGGACATGCCAGCTTCCAGTCTTCAACCCAAATTTGCAACAAAAGGGTGTCGGAAATTTATCAGCTGGACCGATCTAAAACAACTAAGTCACACCCTCCCTCAGAAGAATCAACGACGTAAGTTGTTCGCCTTGGCAATATATGGCCTGGTAGTCTTCCCAAGAATTGTCGGATTTATTGAAGGAGACGTCATCACATTATTTGAGCAAGTCTGCAATGCCCAAGTAAATCCGACCTCAGTGATATTATGTGAAACTATCAGGGCATTAAACTTTTGTCGCCAAAGAGGAGGCAAATTCATAGGATGTTCACATCTCCTCAACGTTTGGATCAAAAGCCACCTTCCTTGTGAGAAGCAACATTTTGGAAATCGCTTTTCAAAGGACTTCATCCCAATCGAAGCCTTTTTGAAAAGTGAAACCACTAATCATGATAGCAAGGAAGCATGGGTTGACTACTTCAAGAACATCAGCGAATTCCAAATTGAATGGAGAGCACCCTGGTCCACCACCACCCGCATAGTTTACCGTTGCGGCAATTGCCCGTGGGTTCCTCTCTTAGGCATGTGGGGAGGAACAAGCTATGCTCCAGCCCAAGTACGTAAACAATTTGGGTCCATGCAATTTATACCCATGACACATAACCTGAGCAAGTTGGAGTTTTCACATGAAGATCCAAATTCAAATAAGCTTGCAATGGGTATTTCAGTTGCATGGAAAAGACTTTTCATATTAAAGTCAGGCCCTATTATTTCTCCTACTGCGTATTATGAATGGAGAAATAATCGGAAAGAAGGAATAGTTCTTCCCGAAGAGGTCATCAGAAAATTGGCAAAAAGAGAGTTGGAGAAAGAGCTAGAGGAAGAAAAGGAGAAGAACAAAAAGATGCTCTTCGACATACAACAGCTCAGTCACAAAACACAACTCCTCGAAGAAAAGATCGAAAGCCAAAAACAAGTCATCACCGAATTAGTTGATGAAACCGATCAAACAGAGATGAGAGCAAGATATTGGGAAGATCAATACAGATTTTCTCAAGAACAGCTTCAAATATTTTTGGCAGAAGTCAGAAAAGTGACTGAGCAAGCCCAACTAATGGGCGAAGAAGCCAAGGAGTTAGAAGAATTGAGCTGCCCTACTCCATCGGTGAATATTCAAAAAATGATGGAGTTTATTTCAAAGGCCAGAAAGCAATACTGTACTTTGGGCCGTTTCTTTTGAAAATAATAAGCTTTTGGTGAATGTAATTGAGAAATTCCACTATAATTCTTCTTTCACCAAGTATTTACAATATTCATGCATGCATCCATCACATCAATCATACACACATAGAATCTAATAAAATAAATATTTCCTTTAAAAGGGTAAAATTGGACCTCAACACCGATATTCAACTCGACTCCAAACAAGATTAATGGCAGAACAAGCCGAAGGACGTCTCATGGAGATGGAGTCCAAGATTGAAAGTATGTCAGAACAGATGAAACAATTGATGGAATTAATCAAAGGGAAAGCAACTCAAGTCCCCATCAAAGAAGTACAAGATCCCACTTATCCCCCGGGATTCACCCCGCAACGAGTCTCAGTCCAAGAAAACCTGTTTCAAGAATCAGGACCCTCTGCTAGTGTTCACCTGAAACAAGACACTGTACAGGAAGAGAAGAAGACATTACCAAAAGATGAAGCAGAATCTCAAAAAATCGAGACAATAGAGAAAAGACTGAGAGCCATTGAAGGAGGCACTATATTCGGATCCCTTTCAGTGGATGACCTCTGCTTAGTGCCAGACGTCGTAATCCCTTCAGATTTTAAGGTGCCAGATTTCGTAAAATACGATGGAACGAGTGATCCCATCATTCACATCACTTTGTTTCTCAGAAGACTACAACCACTTACCAAAGATGAGAAGGTGTGGATCGCACTTTTTCAGGAAAGTCTCACAAAATCAGCATTACAGTGGTATCTAAGCCAAGGTCCAAGAAACATAAAAACTTGGAATGACCTTGCTCAGGCCTTCATCGGCAACTATAAACATGTTATGGACTTAGCTCCGGATCGCCAAACTCTCCAAAACATGGAGAAGAAAAAAACAGAAACTTTTAAGGAATACGCCCAACGATGGAGGGACTTAGCTGCACAAGTACAGCCACCCATGACAGAAAGAGAAATGGTCACTTTGTTTGTCCAGACACTGAAATACCCATATTATGACAAACTTATTGGCAATGCGGCAACTAACTTCTCCGACGTAGTCATGTCTGGAGAAAGGATCGAGCATGGTATTAGAACTGGGAAGATTACTGAGTCCTTTAGTGATCCTATGAAAAGAGGAGGACCATCCAGAAGAAAAGATGAAGAAATACAACAAATCGGACGAGGAAGAGGGATTCCCCTCGTGGGTACCGTGGCTACCGGACCTCGCCTATCCTATTCTGCCAACAGGCCCAATTATTATCCTACCAATAGGCCCAATGATTATCCTCCAAATAGGCCCAGTGATTATCTTCCCAATAGACCCAACAATTATCCTCTCAACAGGCCTAATCAGTTACGGCCACCTGTTCCGACTCCTCCAATGCCTGCACCAAGACCAAGAGAAATTTTCGCACCGATTCCCATGACTTATACTGAGTTATATCCAAAACTCATCCAGAGCCAACTCATTCACCCAATTCCCACAAGGCCATTCGAACCCCCATATCCAACATGGTATGACCCTAAACTAAATTGCCCATATCATGATGGTGCCGTGGGCCACGGACTCGAAAATTGCATAGCATTGAAGCGTATAGTCCAACAATTAATTGAGTCAAAGTGGTTGGACTTTTCCGATGAACCAAACGTCACTCATAATCCATTGCCTCCTCATCAAGCCAAACCAGTCAATATGATGGAAGAATACTGGCCGATGAAGAAAACAGTCAATGATATCATAACCCCTCTTAAGCATGTATATTCATGCCTTGTGAAAGAAGGGATTATCATAGGAAAGTCTTCTGGAAATAAAGAAGTCGAGGATGAGGAGTGGTGCAACTTTCATAACAGTAAGAGTCATTCTATCCAAGAATGCCCAGAATTCCGTAAAAGTCTACAAAGTCTCATGGACTCCTCCCAAATCATCGTTTTTATGTCAGATAAAGAGGATGACGTGAATGTGATAATTAAAGAACAAGAAGTCAATATCATGCCAAGACCACTAGTCATTCCAATCTCAAAATCTGCTCTCAAGCCTTTAAGAATTCAAGTTCCAAAGCCATTCCCGTACAAATCAGACAAAACTGTTCCATGGAACTATGGCTATGCTTCTAACATCACATCAACTCCGTTAGAAGTTGGGGGCATGACTAGAAGCGGTCGGTGTTATTCTCCCGAGCAAATGAACAAGCTCCAACAAGAGAAGAATGTTACGGATCCAGCAAATGGACCTATTAACACATCTAAAGAGCAAGAGATGCCTCGAGCAGTAACAGATGAACAAGCTACTGAGTTTCTCAAACTCATAAAGCAAAGTGAATACAGTATCGTGGAGCAGTTGAACCGTCTGCCAGCAAAGATCTCCATACTTTCATTACTCTTAAGTTCTGATGCCCATCGAGAAGCTCTTCTCAAAGTCCTGAATAAGGCTTATGTTGAACAAGATATCTCCGTGAACAACTTTGACCACCTTGTCAACAACACCACGGCACAAAATCTCATCACATTCACTGACGATGAGATACCAGCAGAAGGAAGGGGTCACTCTAAGGCTCTACATATTTCGATTAAATACAAAGATCGGATTATGGCTAGAGTTCTGATCGACAATGGATCAGCTCTAAATGTAATGCCATTAGAAACTTTACATAAGATCGGTTTAGACCCATCACACCTCAACAACAGTCATATTGTTGTTCGAGCATTTGACGGAACAAAGAGAGATGTGGTTGGAGAAATAGAGCTACCAATTGGGATTGGTCCCTGTCTTTTCCATATCACATTCCAAGTCATGGACATTTCTCCATCTTATACTTGTCTGCTGGGAAGACCATGGATCCATATGGCTGGAGCAATTCCTTCCTCATTACATCAAAAAATGAAATTCATCATTGAAGGAAAGATAATCACAGTCTTTGCTGAAGAAGACATTCTGCTATCTAGACCTGCGGATGCTCAATATGTTGAGGTCAATGAAAATATACCTGATTGCTCCTTCAGGTCTTTTGAGATTGTCAATGCTGCTTATGTCAGTGAATATGGAGAAGAACCCGTTCCTAACATCTCTAAAACAAGTCGCATGGTCGCCAAACTCATGATAAAAGGAGGATACTCACCAGGGTTAGGTTTGGGACAAGATTTACAAGGAATCCCAGAGCCATTGAAAATATCCGCAAATTAAGGGAAATACGGCCTAGGCTTCACACCGACAAGACATGATAAAATGAAGGCAGTAGCTGAAAAGAGAGAAAAGAGGATTGCACGATTAACAGGGCATCCTCTCCAGGAAAGAAATCTGGATATCCCTGAAATCACCGAAACGTTCGTGAGTGGTGGTCTCATTCCGAAAAATGACAATGAAGGCAAGCTGACTATCAACATCAACAAGTCTTTTGAAAGTCTTTCTATTCAGGCAATCATCAGCGATTCACCTGAAGAGGAGGAGCTCGTTCAACCTTGTGGCCCACGGGATGTGCTGAACAATTGGGAGGCGATAGAACTGCCTGTTATAATCGAAAGCTTTCCAAAGTAATCTAATAGTAAAAACCTCCTAAAGAAAGGTTCAATCAATAGGGTGTAGTCTTTGTTTAAGTGAACCTTTTAGTTATTGCTTTTTATTCCAATAAAGTTGTGATTTATGCACATTGTAAATAAAGTACCAGTTTGCATCCATCTCATTCGTGCCATTTTTTTTCTCTTCTCTTTCTTTTCTCTCTGGATAATGCAGACCCAAAACTCTCTTTGATGACAATGAAAGAATGAACTTTGATAATCCTGTAAACACTACCGACTCGGACGACGAAGATCTTCAAGTATCTCCTGAGCTATTAAAAATGATTGAGCAAGATGAAAAAGAAAGAGCAACAAGTCAAGAACCAACTGAGGTATTCAACCTAGGAGACAGTCAGGATGTAAAAGAAGTCAAGATTGGCACTTTATTCCCTCCTGAAGAAAAAGAAGAATTAGTCCATTTATTGAAAGAATATGTGGATGTATTCGCTTGGTCATACCAAGATATGCCCGGCTTAAGCTCAGACATTGTACTACACAAAATACCCTTGAAACCTGGGGCGAAGCCTGTCAGACAGAAGTTACGAAGATTAAAGCCGGAGTTAATCTTAAGAGTAAAAGACGAGATTCAAAAGCTGTGGGATGCAGGATTCCTGGGGGTTGCTGAATATACAGAATGGGTGGTTAACATTGTCCCAGTCGAAAAGAAAGAAAGTGGGAAACTAAGAGTTTGTCAGGACTACCGGCCTTTGAACGAAGCCAGTCCTAAAGATAACTTCCCACTTCCTCATATTGATACACTGGTGGATAATACCGCAGGAAACTCCTACTTTTCCTTCATGGATGGTTTTTCTGGATACAATCAAATCAAACTTGATCCAGATGACATGATAAAAACTGCTTTTATTACCCTTTGGGGTACCTTCTACTATAAGGTGATGCCTTTCGGGTTAAAGAATGCTGGTGCTACATATCAAAGAGCCATGGTCACGTTGTTCCATGACATGATGCATAAAGAAATTGAAGTATATGTGGACGACATGATCGCCAAAACTTTCACTGCTGGGGGGCATCTAAAAGTGCTAAGAAAACTATTCGATAGACTTCGCAAATATCAATTGAAGTTGAATCCTGCCAAATGTACTTTTGGAGCCTCTTCAGGAAAGTTATTGGGTTTCATAGTCAGCAAGGACGGGATTCGAGTTGACCCGAGTAAAGTCAAAGCGATACAAGAAATGCAACCCCCGAAGACTCCAAAACAAGTAAGAAGTTTTCTGGGTAGAATCAACTTCATAGCAAGGTTCATATCACAATTGACGTCCAAGTGTGAACCGCTTTTCAAATCACTAAAGAAGAACAATCCGATTGAGTGGAATAACGAATGTCAAGAAGCGTTCGAGAAAATCAAACGATATCTATCAAATCCACCAGTCTTGATACCACCTCGATCCGGAGAACCGTTGATTCTATATTTATCCATACAGGATTCTTCATTAGGATCCGTATTGGGTCAACGTGATGAGACAAGCAAGAAGGAGCATGCAATTTACTATTTGAGCAAAAAGCTTACCACATATGAAGCTAAATACTCAATAGTAGAAAAGTCCTGTTGTGCCCTTGCATGGGTAGCACATCGACTACGACACTACATGCTCAACAACACAACATTACTGATCTCCAAGACTGACCCCATTAAGTACATTTTCGAGAAACCCGCTTTATCAGGCAGGATTGCAAAATGGCAAATGCTGTTATCTGAATACGACATACAGTATGTCACCCAAAAGGCCGTAAAAGGAAGTGTGATCGCTGAATATCTGGCTGATAGAGCATTGGAGGATTATGAGCCCATGAGAATGGACTTTCCTGATGGAGATATAATGACGATAGAACAGGAAGTCGATGAATGAAACATGGAAAATGGCATTCGATGGAGCATCTAATGCTTTGGGACAAGGGATCGGAGCTATACTCATCTCTCCAAGCGGAGAGCAGTTTCCCCTCACAGCAAAAATTACATTTCCTTGTACCAACAATATAGTAGAGTATGAAGCATGTGCTATGGGACTCCAAATGGCATTGGATTTGAAAGTGCGAGATCTCCGAGTCTATGGGGATTCCGCATTAGTCATATATCAAATCAATGGAGAATGGGAGACAAGAGATTCAAAATTAATCCCTTACCAAAAGCTTATACTAGACATGACTCGAAGATTTAACAGTATAAGTTTCCATCATCTTCCAAGGGAAGATAATCAAATCCCAGACGCTTTAGCTACTTTGGCTGCTATGTACAAGATAAGCGACCCTGAGCATACTCCTGTGTTCGAGATGAAAATAATAGATTCTCCAGCTTATTGCATGAGCATCGAAGAAGAATTGGATGGAAAGCCTTGGTATCATGATATCAAGAAATACCTCCAAGAACGAACATATCCACTAGAAGCATCAGAAAATGACAAGAAATTTCTACGAAGATTGTCAATGGGTTTTCTTTTAAACCTAGACATACTCTACAAGAAAACCCCAGACTCGATGCTACTTCGCTGTGTAGATACTCATGAAGCACGAAAGATCATGGAAGAAGTTCATTCTGGAATATGTGGAGCACACACTAGTGGTCATACCATGGCAAGACAAATAATGAGGGCTGGCTACTATTGGCTCACATTGGAAAGTGATTGTATTAATCACGTGAGAAAATGTCACAAATGTCAAATATATGCCAACAAGATCCAAGCTCCACCCACCCCTCTTAATGTAACAGCAATACCTTGGCCTTTTGCCATGTGGGGAATTGACGTCATTGGAGCCATTACCCCTAAAGCTTCCAATGGTCACAAATTCATCCTAGTGGCAATTGACTACTTCACTAAATGGGTAGAAGCTATGTCATATGCAAGTGTGACTCAAAAGGTGGTATGCCGGTTCATTAAGAAAGAAATCATTTGTCGTTATGGGCCGCCGGAATGTATCATCTCAGACAATGCCACGAACCTGAACAATGCAATGATGCAGACTTTGTGCCGGCAGTTCAAAATCAAACATCTCAATTCGGCACCTTATCGACCAATGATGAATGGTGCAGTAGAAGCGGCCAATAAAAATATCAAGAGAATTGTTGAAAAGATGATCGTCACTTACAAGGACTGGCATGAGATGTTACCTTTTGCACTACATGCTTATAGAACTTCTACCCGTACTTCTACTGGAGCAACACCTTTTTCTCTGGTATACGGTATGGAGGCTGTATTGCCCATCGAAGTTGAAATACCTTCATTAAGGGTACTAATGGATACTCAATTAAGAGAAGCAGAATGGGTCAAAGCTAGATACGAGCAATTAAATCTAATTGATGAAAGAAGAATGATAGCCCTCTGCCATGGGCAACTTTATCAAAGAAGGATGATTCGTTCTTACAACAAAAAGGTTCGCCCACGACAATTTCACGAGGGTGACATAGTGCTCAAGAAAATTTTACCCATGCAACATGATTCAAGAGGAAAATGGACACCAAATTATGACGGGCCATATGTCGTGAAGAAAGCATTTTCAGGAGGGGCACTAATTCTGACAGAAATGGATGGACGAGAATTACCGAAGCCAGTAAATTCGGATGCAGTAAAGAAATACTTTGCATAATGAAGAAATTTTCAAACAGAAGGGGAGAAGTGGATACAGGGTTACCAAAGTTTATTTGATCAAAGTTGTCAAAGAGAGCTTTCTTCTCTTACACTTTCATTATCTATCTGTACCCAAGATTTTCATATTACTCATAAATAAAAAGCCAATTTTCTTTAACTTACCTTAGATTCTCACGTTCAAAATGCTAAAGTCGCTTCTATCCAGTTCTTTTCCTTCAAATCTCACATTCTTACTAGCCTTAAGTGTGCAATAAATTATGACTTTTGAAGGAAGAATAGTAATAATTAAAACTTAGAAAAAACAAAGACCGTAGATTACTTTGATAAGCTTTATGAATTAAAACAGGTAAGATTGATGTCCTGCTTTGCGAGCGGCACAGAACATAGGCTAACAAAGAAGAAGGAGTAACAAATCTTTGGGAGATAGCCTTGGTGGTAGCCTGAATGATCGCTTCAGAAGTCTTAACACGTCCATGTCAGCAAGAAAGAATCATACTCACGAATATCTCAACAGGGACAATTATCTAGAGAGGCATAAAGTACGAGGCGGACATTAAGGAAATTGAAGCCAAAATTTAAGAACAAATCAAGGAAAGAAGATTTTTGAAAAGAGTTAGGCTTTTGAGACAATGGACAATAGCTGGAAAGCGAGACAATGAACAACAGCTGGAAAGCAAGACAATGAACAACAGCTGGAAAGTGAAACAATGGACAACAGTTGGAAAGCATAAAGAGATTCAACGATAGAAGGCAATTACAAAGAGGATCCAGTAAAGCAAAGATATAAAAAAATAATAAATCCATCAGTTACACATGCTCTGCATTCATGCATTTCACATCATGCATGCATGGCATACAGAACAAGGATCAAATGGGAAGCGTATCCACCGCACAGTCACAGCAGTATAAGCTGACGTCTCAGTGACATCCGTTTTTACCAATCTACCGCTGGATGCACAGCTGATATAGTGGACCCAGCCCCATCAGCAATTCAAGGATAAAGTAGACAATATTGTCAAAATCCTGGTAATCAATTCAATAATCGAGGCTACACCGGGATGGACAGAATTGACGCCAGCTTAGCAGTATCCAAGATAAGAAATAGCTATGGTCAAAGATAAGCGTGGATATCGAGAAATATTGTCGTCGAAAGCAGACAATGGATTCAATAATCAAGGACTGGATCAATGTCATGCCTGATGAGATATCAAAGATAAGAAATATCTATGATACTAAAATAAAGTAGGATCCACTTTTCCGGTTAAACGGCGGATACGGTACTCCGTGACTCTCAAGTCGGTTCTCTCAGTTGCTCATAATAACTGATTCCTTCACCCCTTCTTTCTTTTACTTCCTCCTAGAAAATGGATCCTACTTTTTCCGCCTTGCGAAAGTATTTCCCTTCTCTCCCAATGAACATCCTAAAAAAGATCTACCAAGTTCGCTGTGAACGATTAAGAGCTCTGATGCATAAAGGAATCCCTGAAGATGTGCGGTGGTTAATTGAAGCTAAGGTTCGTCTGGCAGGTGAAATCCCAGAGGCATTTGTGTCTTACATGCCTGGTGTTGGCAAAAGTTCTTATGCCAGAAAAAGAAGAGCGAAAAGATTACAAGTCTGCCATAAATGTGGTAGGTGGACTTGTAAGACTAGGTGTCGTTCTTTAGGAATGATCTCCAATAATCGAGAAGATAAAATACGGTTCATCAAGAATGGCTTGAGTAAGGACTCATTGGATGATATCCAATTGACTCTTGAGACGCATTCTTGTGGATCTGTGCAACGTGAAATTCTTGATTTATGGAGTATTTTTCATGAAGAACGAGACCGTTACAGTCCCGGGAATCTGACTTTAAACGACCCTGTTTGCCGGCTTGTAAGAAAGCTAGATGGGAAGCAGATCCTCGACTCATAGAAGCCGTTAATGCCGTTACTGGACGTAAAACCAGTGGAAGATGTAAGCCACAGTCACAATTACTGTACATACAGTTTGTTATATTTGGAAAAATTTGCATTTTCTTTTGACAGATGTACATGCTCCACTAAGTGTAATCGACACGTTATCCCTTTTCATCACTATAAATGCGTGTTCTTCCTTCTGATTAAACAACAGATAAGATACCCCGTGACTTCTAAAGTCGATTATTCCAGTTTCCTGCAATAACTGATTCATTTCCCTCTTCTCTCAAATTCTTCTCTCATCAATGGATTCTACTCTTTCTGTACTGCGAAAATACTTTCCTTCCCTCCCACTAAAAGTCCTTAAAAAGATCTACCTTGCTAGATGTGAAAGAATCAGAGTTTTTACACGCAAAGGCATTCCCGACAATGTGCAGTGGATAATTGAAGCTAAGGTCCGTTTGGCGGGTGAAGTTCCAGATGCATTTATGCCCCGCATGCCCGGTTTAGGTAAAAGCCGTTATGCCAAAAGGCGAAGAGCAAAGAGACTAGGCGTGTGTTATAAATGTGGGCGATGGAATTGTAATACTAAATGTCGCTCTTTAGGATACATCTCCATAAATCGTGAAGATAAAAGAAAATTCATTAAGAATGGCCTGCGTAAGGAGTCTCTGAAAGATATCCGAGAGACTCTTGAAACGCATTCTTGTGGAAAAGTGCAAGGTGAAATTATCGGTTTATGGAGGACTTACCATAAAGAACGAAACCGTTACAGTCTTGGGAATGTGATTTTAAACGACCCCGTTTGTCAGTTTGTAAGAAAACTAGATGGGAAGCAAATCCCCGACTTATAGAAGGCATTGAAGCCATTACTGGACATGAATTAGTGGAAGATGAGAGCCACAGTCATGATTGCTGTACATATAAGCTGTCATTTGTCTTTTCTTTTGGCAATAATGTACTTACTTCCGTAAGTGTAATAAACGCATTATCCTTTCATCACTATAAATGCGTGTTCTTCCTTCTGGATACGGTACTCCATAACTCCCAAATTCAGTTATTTCCATTTCCTACAATCACTAATTTCTTTCTTTTTCTCTTAAATGCCTCATTCATCAATGGAGCCTTCTCTTTCCGCTCTACGAAAATATTTCCCTTCTTTCCCAATAAATGTTCTTAAAAAGGTTTATCAAGCTAGATGTGAACGATTCCGACTATTTATGCACAAAGGCATTCCTGATAATGTGCGATGGCTAATCGAAGCTAAAGTTCGTTCGGCTGGTGAAGTTCCAGATGCGTTCTTTCCCCGTATGCCCGGCTTTGGTAAAAGCGTTTATGCCAAAAAGAGAAGAACAAAGAGGCTAGGCGTCTGTCACAATTGTGGATGGTGGATTTGCGGCAATAAATGTCGTTCTCCAGGAGTGATCACCAGAAATCGTAATGATAGAATAAAATTCATCAAGAATGGCTTGCGTAAGGAATCTCTGGAAGATATCCGAGAGGTTCTTGAAGCGCATTCTTGCGGAATAGTGCAATTTGAGGTTGTTGGATTATGGATAATTCTCCAAAAAGAACGAGAACGTTACAGTCTTGGGAATCTGACCCTAAACGACCCTGTTTGCCAGTTTGTGAAAAAGCTAGATGAGATGCAAATCACTGATTCATAGAAAGCATTGAAGCCGTTACTGGACGCAAAGCCAGTAGAAGACGGAACAAGGTCACGATTACTGTACGTGCTAGCTGTCGCTTTTGAAATTTTCCTCCCCTTTTGGTAATAATGTATCCACTCCTGACATGAACCAAAGTCACGATTACTGTACGTGCTAGCTGTCGCTTTTGAAATTTTCCTCCTCTTTCAGCAATAATGTATCCACTCTTGACATAAGCCATAGTCACGATACTGTACATGCTAGCTGACGCTTTTGAAATTTTCCTCCCATAATGTACCCACTCCTGACATGAGCTATAATTATGACTACTGTATATACCTGCCACTTTTGAAATTTTCCTTCTCATCCGACAATCATGTACCTACTCCTGACATAAGCTACAGTCGCGACTACTGTACATGCTAGCAGCTATTTTGAAAATTTTCCTCCTCTTTTAACGATAGTGTACCCATACCTGACCAGAGTCATACCCGTGACTACTATGAATAGCTGGCAATAATGTATCCATTCTTGAAAAATAAAATTATTGCCTTATCTCTTCATCTCTATAAATATATCCTCTTTTCTCACAAGGGTAAGGATAGGAATGGAGAAAACCCCAACTCGTAAATCCCGAAGTATTTGTGTATTTTCTGGGGCTTTTCCAGGAAAAGATGAAGAGTATTTAAAAGCAGCCAACCATTTGGGTAGAGTATTAGCTGAGCGAAAAATACATTTAGTTTATGGAGGAGGTAGTGTCGGATTAATGGGAGGTGTAGCATCAGCAGCATCTCTAGGAGGAAGTCAAGTTCTGGGCATTATCCCTGGACCTCTGAAATTTATTTCTGGGGGCACGATTGGAGAAGAATTAGTGGTTAAAAATTTACAAGAGCGTGTGTTACAAATGCTTTTAAATGCTGATGCTTTTATCGCTCTACCAGGTGGTTTTGGCACATTGGGAGAAGTCTTTCAAATTGCTTCCATGGCCCAACTTAATTTGCATAAGAAACCCATTGGGCTTTTAAATGTTAACAATTTCTTTACAGGTCTGATAGCTTTTATGGATTATGCTATGCAGAAGAATTTTATATCAAGAGTGGCACGGCGAATCATAATATCCGCAACAACTGCTGAAGAATTGCTAGATAAAATACAAGCTTTTGTTCCTGAACCAGATCCAGCAATGATTCAGATAGACTGGACGCGACAGTCTTTCCCGAACAGTTCGATCCCATAATAGTCCTCTACTAACCCTGTTGAAATATTGTGGAAGAAGAAGTGATCCGATCCGTTTTGCTTGTCCTTTAGTTTTATTATCAGCATTTTCTTTCGTGTTTTAGTTTTTCTTTCAGGGAATTTCTTTTTTTATCTTATAAGATAGTCTCGTCCATGCTGATATTAAAACCATAGGACAATGCCTTTAGGTTGGAATGGCTGAGTAAAGAGTAATTTTTATTGCTCTTGAGACGCATCCTATTAGGTCTACTAGGCATAACATTTTAGGATAGTTAAGCTTCAACCTTATTTGGATGACATATCTCTCAAGCGAATCTATATTTACTAAAGAAAATATTAGATGAACCTTGGATATTGATTCCAAACATCCGTTCCCTTTACATAATTTGTTAGCGATATTGTCATCATCAAGATTCACTCATTTTATCGAAGTCTAAAATTTCGCACTCGCCTATTATGCAAATTCACACTTTCGAAGAAAATTATTCCAATTCTAATTGCTTTCATATAAATTTCGCTCGAGGTTCAAGGAGATTTCCTTAACCTCATTCCATCAATTTTCCTTCAAACGATAGGAGAGTTCCTATCGTCGAGGTTCTAAGGAAGGGCCCTTAACCTCAAATCATCAATTTTTCTTCAAACGATAGGAGAGTTCCTATCGTCGAGGTTCTAAGGTAGGGCCCTTAACCTCAAAATCATCAATTTTCCTTCAAACGATAGGAGAGTTCCTATCGTCGAGGTTCTAAGGTAGGACCCTTAACCTCATTCAAACAATTTTCCTTCAAACGATAGGAGAGTTCCTGTCGTCGAGGTTCTAAGGTAGGACCCTTAACATCAAAATCATCAATTTTCCTTCAAACGATAGGAGAGTTCCTATTGTCGAGGTTCTAAGGTAGGACCCTTAACCTCAAAATCATCAATTTTCCTTCAAACGATAGGAGAGTTCCTATCGTCGAGGTTCTAAGGTAGGGCCCTTAACCTCAAAATCATCAATTTTCCTTCAAACGATAGGAGAGTTCCTATCGTCGAGGTTCTAAGGTAGGACCCTTAACCTCATTCAATCAATTTTACTTCAAACGATAGGAGAGTTCCTATCGTCGAGGTTCTAAGGTAGGACCCTTAACCTCAAAATCATCAATTTTCCTTCAAACGATAGGAGAGTTCCTATCGTCGAGGTTCTAAGGTAGGACCCTTAACCTCATTCAAACAATTTTCCTTCAAACGATAGGAGAGTTCCTATCGTCGAGGTTCTAAGGTAGGGCCCTTAACCTCAAAATCATCAATTTTCCTTCAAACGATAGGAGAGTTCCTATTGTCGAGGTTCTAAGGTAGGACCCTTAACCTCAAAAACAATCAATTTTCCTTCAAACGATAGGAGAGTTCCTATCGTCGAGGTTCTAAGGTAGGGCCCTTAACCTCAAAATCATCAATTTTCCTTCAAACGATAGGAGAGTTCCTATTGTCGAGGTTCTAAGGTAGGACCCTTAACCTCAAAATCATCAATTTTCCTTCAAACGATAGGAGAGTTCCTATCGTCGAGGTTCTAAGGTAGGGCCCTTAACCTCAAAATCATCAATTTTCCTTCAAACGATAGGAGAGTTCCTATCGTCGAGGTTCTAAGGTAGGACCCTTAACCTCATTCAATCAATTTTACTTCAAACGATAGGAGAGTTCCTATCGTCGAGGTTCTAAGGTAGGACCCTTAACCTCAAAATCATCAATTTTCCTTCAAACGATAGGAGAGTTCCTATCGTCGAGGTTCTAAGGTAGGACCCTTAACCTCATTCAAACAATTTTCCTTCAAACGATAGGAGAGTTCCTATCGTCGAGGTTCTAAGGTAGGGCCCTTAACCTCAAAATCATCAATTTTCCTTCAAACGATAGGAGAGTTCCTATTGTCGAGGTTCTAAGGTAGGACCCTTAACCTCAAAATCATCAATTTTCCTTCAAACGATAGGAGAGTTCCTATCGTCGAGGTTCTAAGGTAGGACCCTTAACCTCAAAATCATCAATTTTCCTTCAAACGATAGGAGAGTTCCTATCGTCGAGGTTCTAAGGTAGGACCCTTAACCTCAAAACAATCAATTTTCCTTCAAACGATAGGAGAGTTCCTATCGTCGAGGTTCTAAGGTAGGGCCCTTAACCTCAAAATCATCAATTTTCCTTCAAACGATAGGAGAGTTCCTATTGTCGAGGTTCTAAGGTAGGACCCTTAACCTCAAAATCATCAATTTTCCTTCAAACGATAGGAGAGTTCCTATCGTCGAGGTTCTAAGGTAGGGCCCTTAACCTCAAAATCATCAATTTTCCTTCAAACGATAGGAGAGTTCCTATCGTCGAGGTTCTAAGGTAGGACCCTTAACCTCATTCAAACAATTTTCCTTCAAACGATAGGAGAGTTCCTATCGTCGAGGTTCTAAGGTAGGACCCTTAACCTCAAAATCATCAATTTTCCTTCAAACGATAGGAGAGTTCCTATCGTCGAAGTTCTAAGGTAGGACCCTTAACCTCAAAACAATCAATTTTACTTCAAACGATAGGAGAGTTCCTATCGTCGAGGTTCTAAGGTAGGACCCTTAACCTCAAAATTATCAAATTTTCCCTTCAACGATAGGAGAGTTCTTATCGCAGAGGCTCTAAAAAAAAATTTTCCTTAACCACATAGTTTAGGCGGCGAGAAGGTTCTCAATGCCTAGCTAAGACGGACGAAATTTGGTAACTACTTTGCATACATCATGTCCCATGAAGCATGCAAAGGGGGGCAGCTGTTGACACCCAATTTCGTCCGGCCTTTTTTTTAAAAAAAAAAAAATTTTAAAAAGAAAAAAAAAAAGTAATTAAAAAAATTATTATTATTATTATTATTATTGCTAAAAAATTTTAATTATGTTAATTAGTTTAAAATATATTTTTATTTTGAGAAGATTTGATTTAAAATAATATGTGTGAATATGTATGTGTTTGGAATAAAAATAAAATTTCAGAAAAAAATGACAAAAAAATTAAAAGTTTGAGGTAAAAATGACAAAATTGAGAAGTTTCAGATAAAATTGACAAATTCTGAAAGTTTCAGGAGCTTTGGGTAATTTTTCGCGTCAATTTTGGGCCTAAACGGACGTTTCTAGCCCAAATTGACAGAAAACGTTAAAATTGTCAAAATCAGAAGCTTCTGAGCTTATCCAGAGCTGGAGTAACGTAAAGGACTGAAACTGTCATTTTACCAATTTAAAAGATAAGTTTGATATTTTTTATTAATTTATCCGTCCACAGTTCAGCTAAGCTCCTTCTATAAATACCCCCCCAAATTCAGTGCTGAACATATAGAAAATCAGAGAAAAAAGTTCAGAGCTCCGTTTTAGAAAAAGAGAAAATAGAAGCCTTAGTCCTAGGCTCTCCTCCCTCTGCCAAAACAGTCCCAAAATTATTTTTTCTTACGTTTCGACTACCTTCTTCCTCCGTTTTCTCTTTCTTTCTTTTTCTGTCGCCGTCCTATCCCGCTGCCGTCGCCCTGCCGCCGCCGTCTCGCCGTTGCCGTCGTTCCTAAGCCGTCGCCGTCGCCATCGCCGCCGCGCCCAGCAGTCCTGCCGTCTCGCGCCGCCGCACCCAGCCGTCCTGCCGCCGTCGCCCCGCTCCCTCGCCGCCGTCGTCCCGGCCGCCGTTACCCTCGCCGCCGTCGCCCCGCGCCCTCGTCGCCGTCGCCCGGCCGCCCTGCGCCCTCGCCGCCTCCGCCTGCCCAGCCCCGTCACCCCCCCCCCTCCTCCCTCGCGTCGCCTCTGACTCTTTCTCCAGATTCAATTTTAATTTTTAAGGGTAAAACCTCCTTTCAGTCCTTCATCTTTTCAATTTCTTTCTATTAGGTCACTAACCTTTTTATTTTGTCTTTGCAGAAAATTAATTAACTAACTCATTTATTTTTTACTTGTTTATTTATTTGTTTATTATTGTTATTATTACTAACCTTTTTTTTTTTGTTATTAGCAACTAACAACTAACTTGCTAATTTTTACTAACCTTTATTTTTATTGTTGTTAATAATTAATTAAATTGTCTAACTTTTATTTTTGTTGTAATTAATTAACTTAATTAAACTTGGCTAACTTTTATTTATTGTTGTTAATTAATTAACTTAATTAAACTTGGCTAACTTTTATTATTGTTATTAATTAATTAACTTAATTAAACTTGGCTAACTTTTATTTATTGTTGTTAATTAATTAACTTAATTAAATTTGGCTAACTTTTATTTATTGTTATTAATTAATTAACTTAATTAAACTTGGCTAACTTTTATTTATTGTTGTTAATTAATTAACTTAATTAAACTTGGCTAACTTTTATTTATTGTTGTTAATTAATTAACTTAATTAAACTTGGCTAACTTTTATTATTGTTGTTAATTAATTAACTTAATTAAACTTGGCTAACTTTTATTTATTGTTGTTAATTAATTAACTTAATTAATTTGGCTAACTTTTATTATTTTTGACTTAATTAACTTTCATTATTATTGTTAATAATTAATTTAATTAAATTTTGATAACATTTATTATTTTTTTTTTTCAAGTGGATGGCCAAAAAGCCCCACTTTATTAATTTTTCTTTATATAATTTAATTTATTTAATTCACCTTTTACCCATAAATAAAAAAACTAAAAGAAGATTCTTTTGTAATTAATTATTAAGGCTAATAAAAATTTAAAAGGCAATTATTTTTATTTTGGAATACATTTTTTATTATTTCTTTAAAGATAACAAAGTGAACTTTTTGTTAAAATTAATAAACAAACATGATTAAATCAATTCTTTTTAAATATTTTTTTAATAATGATACTTAAAATAAAAATTCAAGAAAAATCCAATTAAAATTAATAATTAATAAATAATTAAAATTTAACAAAAATTAAAAAAATCCATGACCAAATGATCCGCCAGGATCCATGGCTTGGAAATATTTTTAAATAAAGTATATAAATAAACTTTTCTTTATTAAAAATAAAAATTTGGGACTAATATATTAATTATTTATTAAAATAATAAAATAATTTTATTTTAGTTTTCTTTATTAATAAAAAGAATAAAAATTTTGGGTTAATATTTTATTCAGTAATATTTTATTCCTTTTAAAAAATATAACTTTTTGTCTCCTTTATAAAAATTTTAGTCAAATAATTTCAAAAAAAATAAAAAAATAAATAACAAAAAAAATTGAATTTTCTCTTAAATATTTTAGACTTATTAATTAGATATTTTCAGAGATATAAATTAAAAAAAAAATCTTTCATTAAACAAAAAGAAAACAAAAAAAAATATAAATATCAAAACTTTTGTTTTAAAATACATATAAATTTTTGGTTAAATAATCTTTTATTCCAAAACAAATTAAATAAATATCAAAACTTTTCTTCTTTTGTTTAAAATATACATATAAATTTTTAATTTTTTTAATTAAACAATTACTTTTGGTTAATCTTTTATAAAAAAAAAAAAATTTAGTTCATGGTATATTGGCTGGAAACTGTCTCGTGCCCGCTTTTGAGCTGCTTCACCTGGTGAAGAGGGTCTGGCTGAGTAACAACGCCCCGTACCATGATCAAAGTTTTTTTTTATTTTTAAACTCTTTAATTCCTTTAAATTAACTTCTTATTAAATAAAAATTAATAATTTTTTCAATTCTTTTATAAATTGAGTAATTCTTTAAATAATAAATATCCTTCATTAAACAAGAAAAATCAGATAAAAATAAAAGAAAGAAATAAAAGATAATAAAAGAAAGAAATAAAAGATAAAAAAAGAAAGAAATAAAAGAAAAGATAAGAAAAATAAAAGAAAAGATAAAGAAAGATAAAAGAAAAAAAAAGAAAAAAAAAAGAAAGATAAGATAAAGATAAAGAAAGATAAAAGAAAGAAAATTAAAAAAAAGAAAGTAAAAATAAATTAAAAAAAAAGAAAAAGAAAGAAAGAAAAAAAAAAGATAAATTTTTAATTTGTATTAAAAATCATTCATGAACAAAATTATCATTTAAAAATTAATTTCATGATAATAAGAATTAAATAATTACGATAAATTAAATCAATTTCCATATCCGGATGATCCGGCAGGATCTACGGTTTGGAAAATATTAAACTTTTTTTAAAAAAATAAATAAATTAAATAAAAAGATAAAAATCCATATTTTTACAATATGGATAAAATTGTTTAAAATTTCACAAAAATTCCGTGTCCAAATGACTCGGCAGAGTCCATGGTTCGGAATCAAAATCTTCCGTGTCCAAATGACTCGGCAGAGTCCATGGTTCGGAAGTATAAAATTTTACCCGAATTAATTACCAAAATCCACATTTTTGACTAATTCAGTTAAAATATCTAAATTAACTGAAAATTTTTAAAAGCAAAGTAAAACAAAATTAAAATCAACTAAGGTGCCAATTTTGGGCGCTATAACAATATTGTTTTAGCGTAACCGTACTCCCGATTCCCGAACTCTCGCAGACCAATTTTAAGGTGACCAATCGACCTAAGTAAACCGATTGGTGGCGACTCCAGAAAACCCGACGTTGCCACAATAATAAAATGACACAAAGTATAAAGAGCATAGTTTAAAATGCTAGAATGAATAAAACCAAGATAATACTTATAATTAACTAGCCTAAGGGGATAATGGACTTATTCTGGCTTTTGAGTTTGCTTGTGCAATGGTCAATTTTCTTGCTAGCCCCAATTAGCCATCAACTCTTCCTCTAAGTTGATCATTTTGAAATTTCTTAATTTTCAAAATATTTTCCTTTCTTTGCTAATCATAGGAAAAATTGGGGGGAGGGGGGACTACATATTTATAGTGATTGTTTTATATTGGGCTTCAATAGTACATCTTCCGAAAACGCTACCCAAGTTATGCTCAAAGAATGTGTTTTGGCCTTAGGGTGCTCAAGGGCCATCAAACATTACTTCTACTTAATTATAGAATCAAGAAAGGAATCATACAAAAGTCAAAGGATCATTTGTTTTCATACCGTTTGCTCGTTCTGCTTTCCTAATAGCTGCAGTTTATGAGTCAAATTAAATCTAGTGCACGCAAGCCATCTGGATCTCGTAAATCAACTATAATTTCATGTTTCTCATGTTCACTAGCACTTCTTCCATCTGGCCAGAGGATGTTGTTGTCGCCATCCATTTGCCGCCTTGTCGCGGTGCTCCACCTTTTAGTTTCCTGCGGATTCAAGTCATTAAACGGTCAACATTTTAAGCTTTCTTTATTAGCATTGTTGGATTTCATCTTCAATTCCAAAGAGTGAAATATGATGATTTTAATAATTATGAGACATTTTCACAATCTCATGATCTTTTTTGAATGAATAGCATGATTGAAACATTTTAGAAAGAATTTCAGAACATATATATTTGATGTCCTGGGAGTAGGTTTCATGATATATAATTTTCCAGGCTTGAAAGAAACATAGGCATATAGTCGTGACACATATAAAAGAAACGAGAGAGAGAGAGAGATAGAGAGAGAGAGAGAGAGAGAGAGAATTAGTCATATCAAAATAGTCATATAAAAAAAATTAGTGACAATTATTCTGTACAAATTTTTTGTTTCGTATATACAGTGCTTGCATACTATGATAATTAAGGTTACTAGGACAACTTATATCTACATTAAGTAGTAAAATTATATATCTTATTCATTGTATTCGGGTTACACTAATGCAACAAGTAAATTGATTTGATTTTGGTTTTAATCAATTAATTAGCTGTTTTTTTCTCAAAAAGGAAAGCAAATAAGGAGTCAATTTTGTGAGGTATTACATCATAATAATCATAGGAGTATGTACTCTCATTTTTAAGAAAAGTTGTATAAAGTAATAATAATAATAATAAACAGTCTATCAAATAATAGTGGATGCTACTCTCTTGTATTTAAGAGAATATTCTGGATGCTTCAAATAGTATTTCATAAATTAAACATGCAACAGGGGTATATATAAATACCTGTTCATTTCCAGAGAAGAGTTTACGTATGTATGGATCATCAACATTTGAGTATATTTTTTCCAATGTGAGCCACGCATCCCTAGCCGATGTTGCTCCACTAATTTTTGAATATATGGGATCGAGCACGGCATTTTGGATTACAAACAATGCCTGAGCATCCTTTTTCTTTTCATTGGACATTTTTTTTGGTCGGATGTATACTTTGATTCCCTGTTGCACAACCTCCCATAAGCCCTGTGACTTGAAATATGTCATCATCTTGTTCCTCCAGGGTTCATAGTTGTTGCCAGAGAGTATAGGCATTGCAACTGGTGCATTCATCAGTTGCGCATAATCCATCGCACTCCGTCTTATTTCTTCACTCTGAAGAATTAAAAAGTAATTACTGCTTTAATTTCAGAATTTTAATTAATGTTTGGTCCCAAAAAGGTAAAAAAATGAAAGACATATACGTACCTCTGTTATGGCGCACGCACCTTGGTCTCCTACAGCGTAGAAACTAGTTTGCATCTTGGTGCAGTTTCTGACCTCTAAATGGTTCAAAGCAGGAAACGTGAAATGAAGGCCCTCTGGGGCAAACCTAACCATGTTCATTAGTTCTTTTAGGATTAAGTTTTGCAGCAGAAGAAGCTGAACCACCATGGAGTTTGAGGTCTCTTTACTATCCCTGTCCGAACCAAATATTTGTGTTAGAGACTCCGCCTCCGCCACTTGTAATCTCTTGAGTTTGGGCAATTGATCAGCAAGCCTTGCCGGAAACACGTCACTCAAACTTGGGCAGTTGCAGATGTCAATATCTGTGAGGTCAGGAAACCATGTTGGTCGGTGCTGCTGCCCATGACCTTCAATCGTAGTCTCATCTTCTGCAACTATTTGTCTGAGCTTAGGACACCCTTTTATCCTCAGACACTTCAAGTGGGGCACGCCATGGATACTCGTGGGCGTAAACAGGTACTCAAGCCTCGGGCAGTTGGATAGCGACAAGTGAGTAAGATTTTGCATGCCATTGATGGTGGAGTCATTCCACAATACAACTTCACAAGTCTCTAACTTCAGTTCCTTGAGGTTCGATAAAAAGTATGTTCCAAGGCTGTCAAATGGCCTTGTCCTGATGATAAAATGCAGCCTTGTCGACTCTTTACTCATTTTCATAGAGGCTTTGACCTCATCTTCAGTTTCCGGGTTTGAATTCTGAAGGCACAGCTTCTGAATATAACATAAATGAAAAATTATTAGTTATACCTGGAGCATGTTGAATTCCAGCATTAATTTTGCTTTTTTAAACCCTTGCTACAAGTTTTTGTTTCAATGGGGTCTTCAAATTCTAAAACTTGCAAGGTGGAAAATCCACCTCGAAAAAAACATAAATATACTTTTTCATATTACTTCTAGAGAATGTGTACTTCTTCCTATTTAAGAAACAATATCTGTATGTTTTCAAAGAAATGAAGAAAATTTAATATTATTGTTATTTGTTCTCAAAAGTTGAATAAAGTCGAACATACACAAAAGCCCCTTTGGGTTTCAATAAAATTGATTATTACTATTCATAGTATGAACGGTGGCACAACCCTGTCGTAGCTATCTGTAACTAGTTGTTTTATATATCAGGAGAAACTTCATATTTTTAAGTAGGTGTAATCTTAATCTTTGGAGTGGCTCCAGCCACTTCCTGGAAATTGCTCTTGCACTTTGTTCACTTTGATCTTATTGCAATAAAGTTGTTTACGTTAAAAAAAATCTAGAAAAATGCCACAAGATTTGGATAAATTATGTTTCAAAAGCCTACACATTGCTCCTTTAAAAGGAAAAGACCTGTTTTATGTTAATAGGAGTAAAATTGATAATTTACATTATTAACTAACTGTCAAGCTATTATTAGTTAATTTTAATTTACTAAAAGACAGATATTGTATAGTTTAAATTAAAATTTAAAAATTTAATATTTGGCATTGTACAAAAATGCTTATAGTAATGGGGGAACTATTAATTTATGGAACGAGTGGGCCAAACTAATATCAATGAAAACTAAGAGAGATTTTTGCTATTAGCCAATTTTGTTGAAGGGCTTGATCAATAGTAATAGAAACATAAGAGCGTTCTTGCTATAAAAGCTAAATTATAATGCCAATTAGGAATATTTCAATAAAAGTTAAAGACTCATTCAAGCTTAAAAATCCAAAAACAATTTATGGAGCATATACTACATCTACTAGTGTTGGCACCTAATTTTGCCCAGGTACTTTTTTTTTTTAGTTCTACGTTAGAAAAAATTAGTTTTTTGGGCATTTTTATTTTTATGGGCAATTTGGTCATTTGTTAGGATATTTGGGTCATTTTAGTTATTTTAGAGTTTACATAGTTGGTTGATGTAGTTACATTTAGGTTACATTATTGTTCATGTTATAAATCTTTAGGAATTTATGATGATTATTTAGGGTTAAAATAGGAATTTCATTTAGTTTAAGTGCTAATTTGAAGTCTTAAATATTTTTTAGGGCCAATTTAGATAAAAGAAAAAAATTTGAGTGGAAATTGAGGGCTTTCATAAATTTCTATGCAAAATTAGAAAGATTGGAGTAAATCTGCGAACTCATCAAAAGTTTGAGGCAAATCTAGCAAGATTATAGAATTTTGGACAAAATCTAACGGTTTAATAGAGTTTTTAACTAATTTGAAAAATTCTAAAAGTATAGGGTAAAATTAACATTTCACATAAAAATATAACTAGAGCAAAAGCCTAGGTTTTGTTGGACTAGGATGACTATTTTCCCTAAATAATATTCTAATAGATTTAAATTATCTTCAAATTGATTTGAATGAAATTTAATCTTTTTAATTTATTTTAATCTCCCCTAAAACTCTGTTCCTATGAATAGGAATCACAATTTGAAAGACAAAGAATAGAAGAAAAGCTGGAAAATTGACAAAAACCCTCAGCCTCTCTTCTCGCAGCCTCTATCCCCAGAAACCTAAACTCTTCGGTCTGCAGCCGCCACCCCTGGCCTTCCAGTTCCCTGACGCCAGCTTCCAGCCACACGCCGCCAGCCCACCGCTCGCCGACCTCAGCCCACGCTGTCATCATCACTCGAGCTGCCGCAGACGGTTCCCCAGAAGGAGAGTCGGCCTCTCCCCGCCGCGCGGAATCTCGTCCCTTTCCCACCGCCACCTTCCATCGCCACTCTTCGCCGTTCACGCCTCCTGCTGGCGCGTCACTTTCGGGCAAAACCTAGGCCGCTGCTCCGTCCATCGTAGCCGGAATATGGAGAATCGGGATCAGATCCGATCTCAACCCGGCACCCAACCCGTTTCAAGATCCGGTTGACCCAGTCAACTAATTGACATTTGTTAAAATTGGCACTTAGTCCATCAACTGTTCTTTTTATTCATTTAAATCTATGAGTTTTTCATATTTACAGTTTAGTCACTGAAGGCGCTTTCTTTGCACATTAAAATTTTTTTTATTTGTTCAAATTAGTAATGCATTAATTAAATTAATAATATCATATACAATTACATTTTTAGCCTAGGAATTTATTTTGTTTCACTAATTAGTTTGTTTTAGCTTTTAAGTTTTAATTATTCACAATGCACTTCTGAAATCAATTTTAGAGCATTCAATTTGTTTGGGTTTAATAAAATCCTAGGATGAATTTAGATAAATAATAAAAAATTATGTTTGAAAATCCATATCCTTCTGTAGGATCCATGATTTGGATAATTACTTTAAATAAATAAATAATTAATTAATTTTTAATATTCATATCTAGGTGATCTAACAGAATTTATTTGATAATTATCTAAAATCTTTAAAATAAAGTTAAATGGAAATAGAATACTTTTAGAAATCCTTATCCAGGTAGTCTGATAGGATTCATGATTTGGAAACGTTAAATGTGCACGAAATAAGTAAAATCTAGTAGCAAGACTCCATATTCAGGTGGTTTGATTAGAATCCATGGTTTGAAAAATTAATTAAAATATTCAAAAGAATGCAAAAACAAAAAATCAAACTAAGATATCAATTTTTTGATGCTAAAATAAGGTTATTTTAACGTAACTGTACTCCTGAACCTGTTTAACTTTCATAGATCATTTTAAGATATCCAATTGATCTATATGTAAACTGATTGGTGATGACTCTTAAAAACACGTTGTTATAACTAAAAAATTTAAAAATTTTTATTTACTAATAGCATGAATTAATTATTGGATAATTTGAGTATGAATGAGTAATACACCTAATTCTAAGCCTAATTGCGACTATCATAATTTTTTATTTTCCATGTATCTTCATCCATGTGTGACTGAAGATTCTCTGCCCGCCTCGTGAAATGAAGCTTTGCCAGTCAGAGCGAGAAGGTGAATACAGCCCATTAACAAATTTGATAACTATATATTGTTATCGTAATTTTGTTTCTTATACATTTACAAAGTTTACTATACTAATGGTATCAACTTGTTACCCAATGCAAAATTAGGAAAGTGTTTTGGTTTTGTCAAATTCAGAAAATGGGGGATATGCAAATGAGTTAAAAGGCTAAATGACATTTGGATTGATGCATAAAAATTAAGAGTAAAGCTCTCTTAATCTTAGAGGACCTGTAAATCTGCTCATATACTTACCTTACAACAAAACAAAGCAGAATAACCATGGATTCTGAACCATTATTCATTCCACTAATACTACCAGTGTTTGATGGTACAAATTATCAAATTTAGGTTGTTCATATGCAAGCCTATCTTGAGGCCAATAATACATAGGAAGCTAATGAAGAGGATTATAAAGTTCCTCCACTGCCAAACAATCAAACTCTTGCACAAATCAAGAGTCACAAAAAGAAGAAGAAAAGAAAATCAACAACAAAAGCAAGCATGTCTGCAACTATTTTTTTTTTATCATTTTTACTAGAATAATGACATTGAAAATAAGCAAGGAAATTTGGGATTTTTTGAAGCAAGAATATAAAGGAAATGAAAGGGTCAAATGGATGCAAGTGCTTAATTTAATCAGCGAATTTGTGATACAGAGGATGAAAGACTCAGAAACAATCAAAGACTATCCTAACATATTGTTTGGTATTGCTAATAGTGTAAGCCTTCTTCGTGCCAAATTTTATGATTCTAGAATAGTTTAAAAAATTTTAGTTATAATCCCTAAAAGATTTGAAGCTACAATTTCATCTTTAGAAAATTCAAAGGATGTGTCACAGATTACTTTGCTAGAATTATTGAATGCATTACATGTACAAGGACAAAGGAGACTCATGAGGCAGAAAGGATATGTAGAAGGTGCTTTTAAAGCAAAATCACATAACAACAATGGTGGAAAAAAAATAAAAAGAAGAAGCAGAGCAATAGCTATAATGCTCAAATTGTTCATTTACAATACTTACTGTTGATCAGCACTGAAATCTTTTCCTATTTTTAAAATACAATGTAATATAATAAGAAAAAGTACGTGCTATTACTACTACCCTTAACCCGTACTAATACTGACACCTACTTTAGTCTAATCTTAGTTTCGTTGAGCATATAACTTTTTGTATAATCAGAATCATGAGACTAGATTAAGGGAAAATGGAAGCCACAAAGGAATGATTTTTTTAAAGAAAATGTAAATATTAATGCAAAATTATACTTAGATAAAATTATACTTAGATAAAATTATACTTAGATAACAAATTATTGTTCGGAATTTTTAATGAGGGCCGAAATAGAGGAGTACAAGGCTTTGGATGGCTTGTTTTGCCTTTGAGTCCACGTTTATATTTAAAGAAATAATTAGTATGCATGCATATGATTTTAAAGTTGAATAATTAATTAAGCACATGAAGAGTACGTACCTTTAGCCGAGGAAGCATGCAATTGTTCAAAGTGAGTGTAAAAGGCTCCAGGTTGCAACAATGTTCCACTTGCAGCTCTTCCAGTAATGGTGCAGCAATGAAGTCCTTTTCTTCGCAAAAGGTCTTCAGGCAAAGCAATTCTTGAAGTACTAAGAGCCGAAGTTGAGGAAGCTTAAGATGACAGCAACAATCCGGCTCATTTTTCTCATCTACTTCAGTATTACTTGAAACGAAGATGTGTTGTATGTTCCAACATCCACTTACTTGGAGCTCTCTCAATTCGGTAAGCCCTTCTGTCACATAGCTTGGAAATACATACAGCATTCCTAGGACACCAAATCCGGATATCTTCACTATCACTAATTTTGGAAGGCATACTGGACCACCATCAGAACATTGCTCAAACACTGCTTCCAAATATTCGCACCCACTGACTTCAAGGATTTCGAGTTGTTTTAGGCTTTGTGCAATTAACTTTGAGAATATATAACCTTTGAGACTACCACAATCTCTCAATTGAAAATTCTTAAGGTTTTCTAGGTTGACCATTTGTCCTCCACCTTTCCATAAGCTCTTTAACTTGGCCAAACCCACCAGCTCTAAATTTGTTAATTTTGAAAATGTGCAGACCTCCACAAGATCACCACCAATGCGTTCTTCATCAATGAGATACTTTAAATCTTTACAACCTTCAAGATGAAGATATTCCACATCGTTGAAGAGCTCCACAAAAGGGCTCATTGGCAATGCCTTGATCCTCAAGGCTTTAGATGTCGAGATTGGCTTAAAATGGGTAAACTCAACTTTTTGTTTTGTCGTATTGTTCAATTCTATCCTGTAACTCGTAAATTTTGGTACCACAAATTGCTGCGAACGAAATGTTGAGTTAAGTTTTGGTGATAGTACAATCAAGCTCAAGTGCCGATTATGCTCTTGCAAGTGCTGTAAAAAGCCTGATCTACTCCACAATTCTAAACTAACATCAGTAATGTATAGCTCCTCTAGTTTAGACAATTTCAGAATCCAATCTTGAGGCTGTTCATGAAGCTCAACACAGTAAGAAAAATCCAATATTTTTAGATTATGTAGTTCCCTTAATCCATCTGGCAGCTTATCCTCAAATGTGCATCCAAGGAAGCCGAGAATCTTGAGTTTATTTAATTTCACCAGGGATGAAACACCTTTTACTTTGTACCCTTTTATCTGTAGAGTCTGAAGATTGGTAAGGTTTTCAATCCCTTCTAGTGATAAGGATGGTGGATTTAAAGCCCAATCACCACATGAAAAACTACTAGCTTGTAGGCATAAAACGTTAAGCTTCTCCATATGAGGACTACTAGAAAATATTCTATCTCTGTAAAAGTCAGCTCCATCGTCATCCTCAATGATTGTCAGTATGTGGAGGTTGGAAAATTGTAGGCCAAAGAACTTATAACCCGGGAATTGGCTTGTTTGTAAAAACATTGTTGTGCTACAGGCAAAAATTTTGGCCTTTTCATTTTCTAGTAAGTCATTGAGAAAAAAGGCCTTATAGAGTTTTTTAAAACTCACTGCTGGTTTTTCTATCCCAAGAGCAAGCATGCGAAATTGATCACACATTTTGATACAATCCTCTTCTTCTTCAACTATCAAACTGGATCGAAATGATGATACTATCAGATGAGCTTCCTTCCTAGCGCTTTCAATGGATTCATAATCTTCAAAAAGCCCTTGCCCAATTCCATAACGTGTTAACTCCTCAATTGTAGGAGCATACTTCCTTGGGAAATGGGAACATAACAGAAAAAGAGATTGCATTTTCTTGTCATTCAAATAATCGTAATTGAGCTTCAGGGATTTGTTGTCGTTTGCCACATCTGGAATGATATAGTATTTTTCCAATTCATATGATTCCCTGAGATGAATAATTTTCTGACAGCTAAAGCCTTGGCAAACATGTCGAAGACAGGTGGTGAGAAGAATTTTACAACCCTTGTGATCTTCACCGAGAGGAATTCCAATAGCTTTCAAATCAATAACTTCCCATACATCCTCAAGGATAATCAATATCTTCTCCACCTTCTTTACTATTTCACCAATTAATTTACTTGCTCTGCTACTATCTTCTCCTACCTCCTCAGCATTCCATTTTGAATCCAATGCTTTTGCAATATCAGATCTAATCACTCCCTGGTCTGGTTTGAATCCTTTTGATGATCTGCCAGAAACCTTAATGACTGCATCAAACATGCCTGATTCTTTAGCTTTCATGCCCATTAGCATGGCCAAAGTTGTCTTACCCACATGACCCATTCCCACAAGTCCGATCAACTTCATGTCGTTGTCCTGAAATGCCTCCATAATCTCTGAAGCAGCTTGCATTTTAGACTTTGACAGACCGTAACGAACAGTCGGCAAAGACAATGATGATGATGATTCCTTATTGTCTTTTTGCTTGACTGTGTGGCCAACGGCCTCGGTTACTGGTTTGTCGGCATCCTCCAGCTTTTTTTGGATTTCCATAGTCATTTTAGAGAACTTATTACTTAACCCATGTGGTTGCTTCCAAATGAGGAACTGTTTGGCATCATTCATTTCAGTTTTCAGAATCTCCGCACGAAGTAACAGATTCTTTGTCTCAGCTAGCCATGTAACTTTTGTCTGGTCCATGTTCTCACGTTTTTTTCCATCAATCATGTTGACTTTCGACTGGAGCTGTGTCTGTGCCAATGTTAGCTTTTTTAAGGCCCTAGAGATTTTCCAAGAAGAGAACACATGACAGAGATTGTGCTTCTTTGTTGAAGTCTCACGTGTTGCTGGATCCATCTCACCCTTTAAAAGTTCAGGTCATAAGTAAAAAAAAAACTAAGGACTAGTATATATAGGTTTATGTTGATTCAGACGCTTTCAATAGATCTTTAGTATGACCTTTGGAGCCATTATTTCATTGCACTTTAGGCTGCATTTTCCACGTACAGCTTTAAAAAAAATAAAAAAACCATTTTAGTTTTTCTTCTTTCTTATTTAGAATTAATTTATTTTAAAATTAAATATTTTATTTATCTAATAATTACTTATTTTTTTATAAGTTTATTAATTTCTATGAAATTTTTCCTTATATAGCTTAAGCTTAATTACTTTATTTATCTAATAATTATTTATTTTTATAAGATAATTAATTTTTATGAACTCTTAGGAATCTAAAAAAAAATTTAAAATATTTAACTTATGTAAGAATTTGATTTAAAGTGTTCTTTTTCTGGAATTTTAATGCGTAAAGTTTTGATGCAAGTTGTGTAAGTAAGCATTGTGTATAGAAATTAGTTAGTATTTAATAACCTCCCTCACAATTGAAAAAAAAAACAAAAACAAAAAAAAAAATAATCTCGTTCAAATATACTCCAACAATCCTATTAACTATTGCAAAAATGGAGAAAAAATTTCCAAATTTGATGGTCTCTGAATATTAAGAAGTTTAGTTTTTTTTTTTTTAAATCCAATTCGTGAATTTAGGTTCTGCATGGGTTTATCTTTTCATTTCCTAAATTAAATGATTTCATCACTCTTCTACACTCCTTATGTGCAATGTTTGAGTACTAAGTCACACATATTAGAACCTTAATTTTGAACCAAAATTAAGGCTCTAATATGTTTGACTTAGTCCTCAAACATCCAAAATTAAGGCTCTAATATGCATGTGTTTATCTTTTCATTGCCTATATTAAATGATTTCGTCACTCTTCTACACTCCTTATGTGTAATGTTTGAGTACTATGTCAAACTTATTAGAGCCTTAATTTTGTGAACCAATATTAAGAATTGAAGCAAACGGGTTTTGCCGTTTGTGTTCAACTATAAAATTGATCTCTTAAATAGATTTTAAAAATACAAATAATTTGGAAAATTAAAATTTAGAAATCTTGTATTTGGTTAGATTTGAAAATAACTCTCCAACATTAGGTAAAAATTATTTTAATTCAACTGAATTTAAAGTATTGACCTCAGTCACTTAAAAAAACCTAAAGCTACTGGAATAAAATTGTAGATAATATGTAGTCATTATTGAGGAAATTAAAAAATAAATTTAAAAAATTTAAAAAAATTACCAAAACATTATTGAGGAAACACTATGAAAAGTATTCCTAATTTATGTTTACCCATCGTCAAATTTCTTGCGCTACCCCTGAAATCCTAGATTAGAAATAAAATTTGGAGCTTTTGCCCGGCCTAACATTCTGAAGTAATAAAACTGTACTCTTTTAATGTTAAAACATATTAAAAATCGTGCACAAAAAATATTATTAAACCTTATATGTAAGCATATTATTAAATATGGAAAATTAGCTTGTGTAACTTACTTTTTGAGGAGCTGATTAAATTATGACATACAGAAGTTTGTCGAATTTTGTAAGAAAATTTATATTTAGCATTATCTGAATACATCAAAATTTTGGGTAAAGAACAAAAACATTGCTTGTAATAATATCTATAAAAAAAAATTATTATTATTATTATTTATTTTTCTAATCATTTACTGTTTCAATTTGGGCGAAGAAAGAGAATGATGAACTTTTCATTGCCTATATTAAATGATTTCGTCACTCTTCTACACTCTTTATATGTAATGGCTGACAACTAAGGCAATCATATTAGAGCATTAATTTTGCGAAAAAAAATTAAGAATTGAAGCAAACGAGTTCATAGTTTTGTAAAAGTTACTCATTTAGTTCTATGTTTGGTTAAGTAATTAAGAAACCGCAAAATTTTTGTGTTTTTAAAAATTTACAAAATAGTAGTATCCTAAAATTTTAAACGTTTACATATTGTTCCCCTAACCTTCAGAGAGGGTTCAAAACATCTACTCCCCTTAATTTTGCGGCCATCTCTGATCTATTCCAGATTTCAAGTCTTTTTCTTCTTGAAGGATTTTTTTAATTTTATTTTATTTTCTTGTTTTTGCTTATTTTTTATTTGCTATCTCATTCTTTCCACTCTTCTTCCTTTTATTTTTTCTCTTGCCAATTATTTTTTTCCTTCAATTTTCCTATTATTTTCCTACGTTCCTTTTTGTAAATTTTTTCTTTTATTTTATCTCTCCCTTTTCATTTTCTAAAGGTTATTATTGATTTTTTTTATTTTTTTTCTTCAAATAAAATTTCACAATAGAACATTCTATTTATAATAATAAAAAGGAAAATATTATTTAAATTAAACAGCACGAAAAATATCTTTAAAATTTTGAAAAACTAACAAACTTAAATAGTGTTTTTCACCCTTCTTTACTTTGTCTTATCACTCTTTTTTGTCTCTTTCTTCTATTTGTATTATTTTAAGTCCTTCCTCGTTATTTCTTTTCCTAACTCATGCCTTGGCATTAAATCAAATAAATAATTTCATATAAATAAATACGTTGAAGCATCATTGATTCTGGAAGAAGAACGTGGAAAGCCTTCATCGAATCGGCAAAAAACTAAGAAATTGAAGATATAGATGAAAGGCGTACCGTTGTCTTCTTCTTCTTCTTCTTCTTCTTCTTCGTCGAAATAGGTTATACGTTGGAGATATATAATTAAGCTTGTTTATTTGTTTTGTTGGAGGGAATATGCTTGCAGCCTGGAAAGGGCGGCTCTATATATAGAAGGGGAGCTGGGGGAATTGCCGCCACTTACCGAAAAGGGGAGTTTATTAAGTAGTTCATTAACATTAGGTAAAAATTATTTAATTCAACTGAAGCCAATGGAATAAAATTGTAGACAATATATAGTCGTTACGCCTAGCATGTAAAAATAAATTAAAAAAAAGTTCACCAGAACATTATTGAGGAAACAATATGAAACGTATTCCTAGATAAATAGAGTAAAATATGATATTTCCTCCATTTCGTATTAATTAATTTTTTTATATTTTTTCAACTAAAGTTTGATTTAAACAAATTCATATTAATATGTCTTGAAAAAAATTCTAAAAAATGATATTTAGAAACTATAATTTTTAAAATTTTATTTTCATATAAAATATTCATATTTTGTAATAAATTTTAAAAAATAAAATTATTAATTAATTACTATAAAAAGTAAAATGATCAACTTTTGTGAAATGGAGAGAATAATTTTTTTAATCACGGTCTAATATATCTTTACCCTTTGTCAAATATTTGTTGCTTTACCCGCGAATTCCTAGACTGGAAATAAAATTGAAGAGTACTAGGGGCAGCTCTTCTTGCAGTTGCTCCAACATTCTTGGTTTATTCCTTTGACATGTGATACTTTTATCTAAGATAAAAAAAAAAACCAAGTAAATCGGTAAAATAAACCCTTTTTTTGTCTCTCACCCGGTCAAAGTAGTCTATCACCACCATCTTCCACTATTTACAATATCTGCCCCTTACCAAGCGCAACAAAGTATAGCCAAGGTAAAGCTTATCCATTATTTTCACTGCTCAACCTCCATCTCGCCTCAGCTGCCCCAACCTTGTGTTTCTCTCATATAGGTCATCTCACACCGGAACTAGCCACACCCCCCTTCGACCACTGCCCTCACCGTCCTTGGTTGTTGCTTCGAAGCTCTGCTTCTTATTATGCCAACATCCATTTTTCAGCCAGCTCCTGTAATTTTGGGTCAAATTATGTAGCAATGGGTTCTAAGCTCGATATGAGGTATATAAAAGTACACTTTGTTTCGCAACAACGACTAGGTTCAATTTTCTACCAGACATCAGACTTTTTTTACAATAATTTTTTAGAGGGCCCACAAATTTTTCTAGCAAGATCATCTCCTGAACCGTTTCCACTTTCAGAATACTAATTCTTTATAACCAAAAGAGCTGTACCTCCACATAAATCCCACCTCTAATATCCTTTGAAACTGGCACAAGGGATCAACTCAGGCCCCAAAATTAAACAATAACGCCAATGATATAAGAACAAGAAAGAATCAATTTAATTGAAAAAAAATCTAAAATAAATATATGTTTTTCTTACCTTATGACACCCAGTGGATTTCTGGTCATAGAATAAACAATTATGGTGCTTAAAAAAAAAAAGAATAAACAATTATGGAGACAACCTCAAGAAAAAAAGAAAGTGACGGTCGACCAGTAGTGGTCCGTTTTCAGTAATAAATAATTATTAATTTATTATTTATTAATATTATATTAGATACACGTTAGATTCCCAGTTGAAATTATATAAGTTAAGGTCTGGTTTGGAACACCTTTTATATTAATATTAGAATTTTAGATAAATTATTAATGGTGGAGATGAAATTACTAAAGTAAAAATCTAAAAGCTACCTTTATATAATTTTTTAAAATTTTTAATACGAATCATTAATGCTAATAGAAAACAGCACCTAAAACTAATATCACATGTAAAAAGAATAAAAGGAAATTATTGGAGCAACGGCATGAGTAGCTGCCCTCAGCAGTTCTCAATAAAATTAGGTGCGGCCTAATATTCTGAAGTAAAAATGCATTCTTTCAATGTAATTTTTAAAAAATGTTAAAATATACTAAAAGTAGTGAACAATAAATCCTATTGAACCATATATGTGAGCATATGATTAAATATGAAAAATTAACTAGTCTGACTTTTTGAGGAGGTGATCAAATTATGCCATACAGAAGTTATATGTAGAATTTTGTAAGAAAATTTATTTTTAGCATTATCTGAATATATCAAAATTTTGGGTAAAGAACAAAAACATTACTTGTAATACTATCTATAAAAAATAATTAATTTTTTTTTATCTGTAATCATTTACTGTTTCAATCTGGGTCTAGAAAGAGAATGATGAACTTTTCATTGCCTATATTAAATGATTTTGTCGTACAGTCTTTCTGTGTAATGTTTGATAACTAAGTCAATCACATTAGAGCCTTAAATTTTGCAAAAACAAGATTAAGAATTGAAGCAAATGGGTTTTAACGTCTGTCTTCAACTATAAAATTAATATCTTAAATAGATTTTAAAAATACAAGTAATTTGGAAAGTTAAAATTTTAAAACCTTGTATTCGGTTAGATTTGAAAATAACTCTCTAGCATCCTCACAGTTCAAAAACTCTATATGATCATCCATAATTTTGTAGAAGTTACCCTTCTAGCTCTATGTTTGGTTAAGCAGGAAACCACAAGATATTTGTGTTTTTAGAAATTTACAAAATAGTGGGTCTAAAGTTTTAAATGTTTATATATTGTTCCTCGAGCCTTCAGAAAGGATTCAAAATATACACTGCCCTCAATTTTGTGGCCAGTCTCTGATCTATTCAAGATTTCAAGTCTTTTTTCTTTTTGAAAGAATTTTTTATTTTCTTTTATTTTCTTATTTTTACTTATTTTTCTTTGCTTCCCTCATCTTTCCCACTCTTCTTTCTTTATTTTTTCTCTTGCCAATCATTTTTTCCTTCAATTTTCATATTATTTTTCTATACTTCTTTTTTACAATTTTTTTCTTTTATTTCATCTTTTCCTTTTCATTTATTATTTTTTTAAAAACACAACCATAGGTGCACTATTTCATTTCACCAAAATTTATTTTGCTTTTCATTTTATGAAGGTTATTATTTATTTTTCTTACTTTCTTTTTTCTACAAATAATCTTTCGCAATGGAACATTGCTGGGGTTATAATAATAAAAAAAAACAATATTTAAATAAAAAAATATAAAAAATATTTTAAAATTTTTGAAAAACTAACAAACTAAAATAGTATTTTTCATTCTTCTTTACTCTGTCTTCTCACCATTTTTTGTCTTGCTTTATTCTATTTTTATTTTATTTTAAGTCCATCCTCATTATTTCTTTTCCTAACTCGTGCCTTGGCATTTCTTTTCTTTTCTAACTCAAAGAATAAAACAAACATGTTCATTTATTTATTGGTGATTGTTCATGTATTGATATTAGATTACACATTCAATCTCGGACTTAGGTGTACATGAGATATACTATTTTCTCCATGTTATCCTTTTGACCTAAAATTAATTTTAGGCACTGGAATTTAAATCAAATAAATAATTTAAAATAAATAAACGTGGAAGCATTAGCGGTTGTGGAACAAGACCTTGGAAAGCTTTCATCAAAATTGGCAAAAATTATGAAATTGAGGATATAGATGAAAGGCGTACTGTAGTCTCTTTCTTCTTCTTCTTCTTCTTCTTTTGCTTCTTCTCCTAAGTAGGTGACATATGAGAGACGTATAATTAAGTTTGTTTATTTTTTTATTAAAGTATTGACCTCACTCATTAAAAACAACAGAAGCCAATGGAATATAAAATTGTAGATAATAATATATGGTCGTTACGCCTAGCATGTAAAAATAAATTAAAAAAAATTACCAGAACATTATTGAGTAATCACTATGAAACGTATTCCTGGATAAGTGGAGTAAAATATTATATTTTTTTATCACTGTCTAATATATCTTTAACCATTGTCAAAAATTTCTTGCTCTATCCCTGAATTCCTAGATTGGAAATAAAATTTGGCGCTTTTGCCTGGCCTAATATTCTGAAGTAAAACTGTATTCTTTTAATGTTAAAACATACTAAAAATGGTGCACAAAAAATCTTATTAAACCATATATGTAAGCATATGATTAAATATGGAAAATTAACTAGTCCAACTGACTTTTTGAGGAGCTGATCAAATTATGACATGCAGAAGTTTGTTGAATTTTGTAAGAAAATTTATTTTTAATACATACAAATTTTAGGTAAAAAGAACAAAAATATTGCTTGTAATCGTGTGATAAACTGGTGTTTACTAGTTCTCTGTAAGTATATATTTCAATAAAGTTGGATGTATGTTTCCACTATGTTCTGTGTTTTTCCGCACTCTTACTAATCAAATAAAAATTTATCTAAATTTATAAAACTTGGACATTTTGGTGTTAAAACCATAAAGGTTTTAAACAAATACTTTAAGAATTACATGATATATTAGCTGAAAACTGCCTCATGCCTGTCTTGTGCAGCTTCACCTAGTAAAGAGGTCTGGCTGATGAATAACGCTCGCACCACATATTAATTTATGTTTTCAAGAAAATTGTATGTTTTTAAAAAAAAAAATTTTCTCTGCAACTTTTAAAAAAGTTTAAGGATAAGAACGGAAAGGTGGTACCAATATAGGCTGGATATTTTAGAACGGCCCATGGGGTGAGAGCAATAACAAGTGGAGCCGCTTAGAAGACTTTGCAAAATAGGGATAGAAGAAGAAGATGCCAGATTTAGACGAATCCAGCCAAAACGAAGTTTTCTTTCGGTGGGCGTGGGCGGATCCAGATGACATGTGATGTGCTCTGGCTTTCTTCATGATTGAAGACAATATTTATTGTCAAGACTAACTTTACCGTCTTCGTTCTTATCTTCTCCCATTCACTTTTGTCATAATGTTATGTCACGTGTTTTTGTCTTTTGCAACAAAAATTAATAATTGGCTGTGAAAAATCTGTACTGATGTACAGTAAAATTGTATACATAAACTTCTCGAGAACTTTTATTTTTTTTCAAAGGTTTTTTGTGGGATCCATAATATAACAATTTTTACACATTAACTAGTGAACCAAATTTTTAAATACAAAAAAAAGTATTAAACTTCACCAGCCTCAATAAACAAGATCGAATGTTGTGGCAACGTGCGGGTCTTTTTCGGGAGTCGCCACCAATCAGTTTTCTTAGGTCGATTGGTCACCTTATAATTGGTCTGCGAGAGTTCGAGGATCGGGAGTACGGTTACGCTAAAACAATATTGTTATAGCGCCCAAAATTGGCACCTTAGTTGATTTTAATTTTGTTTTACTTTGCTTTTAAATAAATTTCAGTTAATTTTCAATCTAGAATTTTTAACTGAATTAATCGGATGTGGATTTTTGGTAATTAATTTGTATAGAATTTTATACTTCCGAACCATGGACTCTGCCGAGTCATTTGGACACGGAAGATTTAATTCCGAACCATGGACTCTGCCGAGTCATTTGGACACGGAATTTGGTGAAATTTTAAACAATTTTATCCATATTGTGAATATGGATTTTTATCTTTATATTTATTTAATTTATTTAGTTAAAAAAAGGTTGATATTTTCCAAACCGTAGATCCTGACGAATCATCCGGATATGGAAGTTAATTTAATTTATAGTTAATTATTTAATTATTATTTTATGGAATTAATTATTAGTTTAACTTATAATTTAAAAGTTTTTTTATTTTATGAAATTTTGGATTTTTGTTAATGATCTAAATTTTTTATTCTTTTTATATTTTTACTTCTTTTCTTTTTTTTTTCTTTATTTTCTTTATTTTTTTCTTTTAGTTTTCTTTTTGGTTTTAATGAAAGATATTTGTTAATAATTACTCAATTTATACAAGACCCAAAAATTAATTTTTATTATTTAATATCAAAATTCTTTATTTAATAAGGAAATTAAAGAGTTTAAAAAATCATGACATTTATTTTATGTTTATTCTATTTAAAGAAATTGATCAAGGTTTTATTAAAAAAAGATTTATATTTTATGTTATGTTTATTCTTTTTATTTGATAGAAGATAAACCAAAAAGGAATTACTTAATCAAGGTTTTATTTATTTAATGAAGAAAACTAAAGATTTATATATTTATTTTAAAATAAAAGTAAAGTCTTAATATTTGGTTTGTTTTATTTTTGATAAAAAAATTAACCAAAAGTGATTATTTAATAAAGAAACTAAAAAAATTTATATGTATATTTTAAACAAAAAGAAAAGTTTTGATATTTATATAATTTATTTTTATGTTCTTTTTGTTTGATAAAAGATTTTTTTTTAATTTATAAGTCTAAAAATACATCTAATTAATAAGTCTAAAATATTTAAGAGAAATTTAATTCTTTTTTTATTTATTTTATTTTTGAAATCATTTGGCTTAGATTTTTATTTATTCAATAAAGGAATTAAAAATTTATATTTTAGTTTAAAAGAAATAAGTAAAATACAAAGTCTTAATTTTCATGTATTTCTTTTAATTTTTTATTATTTTTACTGAATTAAACTAACTATTAAAATTAATTTTATATTTTATATTTTTAAAAATATTTTTTATTCTCCAAACCATTGGATCCTGGCGGATCATTTGGACATGGAGTTTAATTTTTATTAAATTTTATTTTAGTTATTAAATTAATTATTAAATGGCATATACAAACTGAATTTTTCTAAGTATGATTTTTTTTATTACGTCAAAACTAATTTTAGATTAATTATTAAAAATAAGTTTGTCTAATCTAATCATATAATTATGCTTGACATTAATTTCTAAACTAATTCATAACTTTAATAATCCAAACAAAACTAAAAAAAAGTAAAACAATGGCTAATTTGTAAATCAGAACAATATTAGAGTCTCAAATATACAAATCACATAAGACCAGGGGCAAATTATGTATTAAAAATATTTATCTAACCAAATCATACGATTATGCTTAGTAATAATTCTTTAAGTTTATTCATGCTCTTAATTAAATGAACAAACAAAGACATAAAAGAGAATAAACATTAATGGCCAAATTGCAATTCAAAACAACCTTAAAGTCTCAGACGAACAAATCAAATAAATCCGAAGATAAATTATCTATTAAAATTACCTATCTAACCTAATCATATAATTAAGTTTAATGACAATTTCTAAGTTAGTTTATGCGTTTAATCATTTGAACAAATAAAACACAAAATAAAGAACATAAGTAAATCAGAGATCAAGTTGTAAATCAAAACAAACTTAAAGTTTCAAATGAGCAAATCAGATAAATCCGAAGACAAATTATTTATTGAAATTATTTATATAAGCTAATCATATAGTTAAACTTAATGTTAATTGCTAAGTGAATTTTACACCTTTAATTAACTGAATAAACAAAAACATAAAAAAGGAAAATAAACATCAGTGACTAAATTGTAAGTCAAAACAAACTTAAAGTCTCAGATAAATCAAATAAATCTAGGGATTTAACTAGGATTAAGCCAAAATTATAGACTTTCGGGTCAGATTCGGATCAACAACAGATCGATTTGCGAGCTGGGTTTCATGATTTAATTTTAATTTTTGTTTACTTTAAACAATTTTAAATAAAATCCAAACCATAGATTCTAACCGAATCATCTGGATATGGATTTTATAACTTACTATTATCCTAAGTTCGTTTATGAGTCTTATTAAATCCACGCGAAATAAATTCTTTTTAGATGCATCGCGAATAATAAATGAACTATCCCAAAATTAAATATATAAAAATAAAATAGACATAAAAATAAATAAAAATTCCAGATTATGCTCATGACATGGATTTTATGGCTAAATTTAATGGATGGCCAAAATAGACAGATAAATGAAAGAAAATAAAAAAAAGAACAATAAAAGCTTGCTATTAATGCTCAATCTGCAAAGAAAATAAAGTTAGTGACTTAAATGGATAAAATAAAAAGAATTAAGGGCTAAATATGAATTTTACCCAAAAACAAATAACTTTGACTTGGTCAATGTATTAAACGCGTCTGGCAACGTTTTCGTCTTCAATCTTCAGGTGACGAGGCGACGGTGGCTAAGACAGGGGAGAGGCGGCGGTGAAGCACAAGCAGCAAGGGCGACGGGACGGCGAGGTGAAGCTGACGGAGGCGACACGGCAGCGAGGGTCAGGCGAGGCGAAGCTGATGGAGGCGACGCGACAGCGAGCGTATGGCCGGGAGAGTGGATGGCGGAGGAGTGGTGAGCTGAGTGGGTGATCCGGTGGAGCAACTGGAGCTGGGCGCGGCAGGGGAAGAGACGGTGAGGGGCGGCCGCGATTGGCGCGACGAGGTAGACGAGGCGAGTTGGAAGATTGGCGGCGACGGGTTCGATCGCGACGGCGGTGCGGCAGCGAAAGGAAGGCAGAGTGACCGAGAGCAGGGGGAGCGGTGGAGCTGGCCGAAGGGGTGGAGGAGATGATGCGAGCGTGAGAGTGAGCGACGAGGCGTCGGTGAGGAAGGGGAGGTTGGAGCGAGGAGGACGGCGAGAGCAGACAGGGAGAAGAAAGAGAGGGCAAGGCTGAGAGGGAGCAGGTATGAGAGGGAAGGCCTGAGCTAGCTGTTTGTTTTGTGGGGAAGAGAGAGGAGTTCAGAGCTTATGATTGAGGGAGAAGAATAGACCGTCGGAGAGGAGAGTAAGCTCAGAGTTTTTGAGCGAGAGAGAGAGAGAGAGAGCGTAGAAGCTGTCTCTCTTCTCTCATGTTGCCAGAGAAAGAGAGATAAGAGTTCGTCAGAGGGAGAGCGTGAGGGAGAAGATGAAGAAGAAGAACGTGAAGGAGAGAAGATCAGAGAGTGATCCTGAAGGAGAGAAGATAAGATTAGAGATAAAGGGGGGGAGCCTCTGTCGGCCACCCTCCCCATTTTTTATTATTATTTTTGTTTTTTTCTTCTTTTTCTTTTTAATTAATTAATTGATTAATAATTTTTAATTTTAATTAATTTAGATTTAATTTATTATTATTTTTTTCTTCTTCTTCCCCCCCTTTTTTTTTTTCTTTAACATACAAACTAAAAAAGAATGCCCCTAAAATAATATTGCCATTATTACTATTATTATTTTTTTAATTAAGTAATTCAATAAAAAAATTTTTTAAGTTTTAATTTTTAATTTAATTAATTTTTTATTTTTAAGCCGGACGAAATTGGGTGTCAACAGCTGCCCCCCTTTGCATGCTTCATGGGACATGATGTATGCAAAGTTAGTTACCAAATTTCGTCCAGCTTAGCTAGGCATTGAAAACCTTCTCGCCGCCTAAACTCTGAGGTTTAAGGAAAGATCCTCAGAACCTCTAACGATAGGAAATGTTCTATCGTTGTAAGATGGACTGAATGATTGATTGTTTGTTTGAGGTTAAGGAAAGGTCCTTAGAACCTCTAACGATAGGAAAGGCTCTATCGTTGTAAGATGGACTGAATGATTGATTGTTTGTTTGAGGTTTAAGGAAAGGTCCTTAGAACCTCTAACGATAGGAAAGGTTCTATCGTTGTAAGATGGACTGAATGATTGATTGTTTGTTTGACGTTTAAGGAAAGGTCCTTAGAACCTCTAACGATAGGAAAAGTTCTATCGTTGTAAGATGGACTGAATGATTGATTGTTTGTTTGAGGTTAAGGAAAGGTCCTTAGAACCTCTAACGATAAGAAAGGTTCTATCGTTGTAAGATGGACTGAATGATTGATTGTTTGTTTGAGGTTTAAGGAAAGGTCCTTAGAACCTCTAACGATAGGAAAAGTTCTATCGTTGTAAGATGGACTGAATGATTGATTGTTTGTTTGAGGTTTAAGGAAATGTCCTTAGAACCTCTAACGATAGGAAAGGTTCTATCACTGTAAGATGGACTGAGTAATTGATTGTTTGTTTGAGGTTAAGGAAAGGTCCTTAGAACCTCTAACGATAGGAAAAGTTCTATCGTTGTAAGATGGACTGAATGATTGATTGTTTGTTTGAGGTTAAGGAAAGGTCCTTAGAACCTCTAACGATAGGAAAGGTTCTATCGTTGTAAGATGGACTGAATGATTGATTGTTTGTTTGAGGTTTAAGGAAAAGTCCTTAGAACCTCTAACGATAGGAAAGGTTCTATCGTTGTAAGATGGACTGAATGATTGATTGTTTGTTTGAGGTTTAAGGAAAGGTCCTTAGAACCTCTAACGATAGGAAAGGTTCTATCGTTGTAAGATGGACTGAATGATTGATTGTTTGTTTGAGGTTTAAGGAAAGGTCCTTAGAACCTCTAACGATAGGAAAGGTTCTATCGTTATAAGATGGACTGAATGATTGATTGTTTGTTTGAGGTTTAAGGAAAGGTCCTTAGAACCTCTAACGATAGGAAAGGTTCTATCGTTGTAAGATGGACTGAATGATTGATTGTTTGTTTGAGGTTTAAGGAAAGGTCCTTGGAACCTCTCACGATAGGAAAGGTTCTATCGTTGTAAGATGGACTGAATGATTGATTGTTTGTTTGAGGTTAAGGAAAGGTCCTTAGAACCTCTAACGATAGGAAAGGTTCTATCGTTGTAAGATGGACTGAATGATTGATTGTTTGTTTGAGGTTAAGGAAAGGTCCTTAGAACCTCTAACGATAGGAAAGGTTCTATCGTTGTAAGATGGACTGAATGATTGATTGTTTGTTTGAGGTTTAAGGAAAGGTCCTTAGAACCTCTAACGATAGGAAAGGTTCTATCGTTGTAAGATGGACTGAATGATTGATTGTTTGTTTGAGGTTTAAGGAAAGGTCCTTAGAACCTCTAACGATAGGAAAGGTTCTATCGTTGTAAGATGGACTGAATGATTGATTGTTTGTTTGAGGTTAAGGAAAGGTCCTTAGAACCTCTAACGATAGGAAAGGTTCTATCGTTGTAAGATGGACTGAATGATTGATTGTTTGTTTGAGGTTTAAGGAAAGGTCCTTAGAACCTCTAACGATAGGAAAGGTTCTATCGTTGTAAGATGGACTGAATGATTGATTGTTTGTTTGAGGTTTAAGGAAAGGTCCTTAGAACCTCTAACGATAGGAAAGGTTCTATCGTTGTAAGATGGACTGAATGATTGATTGTTTGTTTGAGGTTTAAGGAAAGGTTCTTAGAACCTCTAACGATAGGAAAGGTTCTATCGTTGTAAGATGGACTGAATGATTGATTGTTTGTTTGAGGTTTAAGGAAAGGTCCTTAGAACCTCTAACGATAGGAAAGGTTCTATCGTTGTAAGATGGACTGAATGATTGATTGTTTGTTTGAGGTTTAAGGAAAGGTCCTTAGAACCTCTAACGATAGGAAAGGTTCTATCGTTGTAAGATGGACTGAATGATTGATTGTTTGTTTGAGGTTTAAGGAAAGGTCCTTAGAACCTCTAACGATAGGAAAGGTTCTATCGTTGTAAGATGGACTGAATGATTGATTGTTTGTTTGAGGTTTAAGGAAAGGTCCTTAGAACCTCTAACGATAGGAAAGGTTCTATCGTTGTAAGATGGACTGAATGATTGATTGTTTGTTTGAGGTTTAAGGAAAGGTCCTTAGAACCTCTAACGATAGGAAAGGTTCTATCGTTGTAAGATGGACTGAATGATTGTTTGTTTGAGGTTTAAGGAAAGGTCCTTAGAACCTCTAACGATAGGAAAGGTTCTATCGTTGTAAGATGGACTGAATGATTGATTGTTTGTTTGAGGTTTAAGGAAAGGTCCTTAGAACCTCTAACGATAGGAAATGTTCTATCGTTGTAAGATGGACTGAATGATTGATTGTTTGTTTGAGGTTTAAGGAAAGGTCCTTAGAACCTCTAACGATAGGAAAGGTTCTATCGTTGTAAGATGGACTGAATGATTGATTGTTTGTTTGAGGTTTAAGGAAAGGTTCTTAGAACCTCTAACGATAGGAAAGGTTCTATCGTTGTAAGATGGACTGAATGATTGATTGTTTGTTTGAGGTTTAAGGAAAGGTCCTTAGAACCTCTAACGATAGGAAAGGTTCTATCGTTGTAAGATGGACTGAATGATTGATTGTTTGTTTGAGGTTTAAGGAAAGGTCCTTAGAACCTCTAACGATAGGAAAGGTTCTATCGTTGTAAGATGGACTGAATGATTGATTGTTTGTTTGAGGTTTAAGGAAAGGTCCTTAGAACCTCTAACGATAGGAAAGGTTCTATCGTTGTAAGATGGACTGAATGATTGATTGTTTGTTTGAGGTTTAAGGAAAGGTCCTTAGAACCTCTAACGATAGGAAAGGTTCTATCGTTGTAAGATGGACTGAATGATTGATTGTTTGTTTGAGGTTTAAGGAAAGATCCTTAGAACCTCTAACGATAGGAAAGGTTCTATCGTTGTAAGATGGACTGAATGATTGTTTGTTTGAGGTTTAAGGAAAGGTCCTTAGAACCTCTAACGATAGGAAAGGTTCTATCGTTGTAAGATGGACTGAATGATTGATTGTTTGTTTGAGGTTTAAGGAAAGGTCCTTAGAACCTCTAACGATAGGAAATGTTCTATCGTTGTAAGATGGACTGAATGATTGATTGTTTGTTTGAGGTTTAAGGAACTCTCCTTAGAACCTTGACGATAGGAACTCTCCTATCGTTGCAAGTTTGAGGTTAAGGGCCCTACCTTAGAACCTCTGCGATAAGAATTCTCTTATCGTTTGAAGAAAAATTGATGATTGAGGTTAAGGGTCCTACCTTAGAACCTCGATGATAGGAACTCTCCTATCGTTTGAAGGAAAATTGATGATTTTGAGGTTAAGGGTCCTACCTTAGAACCTCGATGATAGGAACTCTCCTATCGTTTGGAGGAAAATTGATGATTTTGAGGTTAAGGGTCCTACCTTATAACCTCGACGATAGGAACTCTCCTATCGTTTGAAGGAAAATTGTTTGTTTTGAGGTTAAGGGTCCTACCTTAGAACCTCGACGATAGGAACTCTCCTATCGTTTTGAAGGAAAATTGATGATTTTGAGGTTAAGGGTCCTACCTTAGAACCTCGACGATAGGAACTCTCCTATCGTTTGAAGGAAAATTGATTGTTTTGAGGTTAAGGGTCCTACCTTAGAACCTCAACGATAGGAACTCTCCTATCGTTTGAAGGAAAATTGATTGTTTTGAGGTTAAGGGTCCTACCTTAGAACCTCAACGATAGGAACTCTCCTATCGTTTGAAGGAAAATTGATGGATGTCGAGGTAAAGGTTCCATCCTTAAAACCTCGAATTGATTGATTGATCTCGAGGCAAAGGTTCCATCCTTAAAACCTCGGATTGATTGATTGATTTCGAGGCAAAGGTTCCATCCTTAAAACCTCGGATTGATTGATTGATGTCGAGGTAAAGGTTCCATCCTTAAAACCTCAGATTGATTGATTGATGTCGAGGTAAAGGCTCCATCCTTAAAACCTAGAATTGATTGATTGATCTCGAGGCAAAGGTTCTATCCTTAAAACCTAGAATTGATTGATTGATCTCGAGGCAAAGGTTCCATCCTTAAAACCTCGGATTGATTGATTGATTTCGAGGTAAAGGTTCCATCCTTAAAACCTCGAATTGATTGATTAATCTCGAGGCAAAGGTTCCATCCTTAAAACCTCGGATTGATTGATTGATTTCGAAGCAAAGGTTCCATCCTTAAAACCTCGGATTGATTGATTGATGTCGAGGTAAAGGTTCCATCCTTAAAACCTCGAATTGATTGATTGATCTCGAGGCAAAGGTTCCATCCTTAAAACCTCGGATTGATGAAAATTGATTATTTTCGAGGCAAAGGTTCCATCCTTAAAACCCCGATGATGAAAATTGATTATTTTCGAGACAAAGGTTCCATCCTTAAAACCCCGATGATGAAAATTGATTGTTCTTCGAGGCAAAGGTTCCATCCTTAAAACCCCGATGATGAAAATTGATTGTTTTCGAGGCAAAGGTTCCATCCTTAAAACCTCGATGGTGAAAATTGATTATTTTCGAGGCAAAGGTTCCATCCTTAAAACCCCGATGAAAATTGATTGTTTTCGAGGCAAAGGTTCCATCCTTAAAACCCCGATGATGAAAATTGATTTTGATTGTGGAGAAAAACTCTTTCCTCCTTTTTAAGTACCTCAGACAATCGAAGTTGAAATGTTCTATTCGGAAGTGTGAATTTTCATAATAGGTGAGTGCAGAAATTTATACTTCGATAAGATGAGTGAATCTTGATGATGACAATAACACTAACAAATTATGTAGAGGGAACGGATGTTTGGAATCAATATCCAAGGTTCATATAATATTTTCTTCAGTAAATATAGATTCCCTTGTGAGATATGTCATCCAAATAAGGTTAAAGCTTAACTACCCCAAAATGTTATGCCTAGTAGACCTAGTAGGATGCGTCTCAAGAGTAATAAAAATTACTCTTTACTCAGCCATTCCAACCTAAAGGCATTGCCCTATGGTTTTAATATCAGCATGGACGAAACTATCTTATATATAAAAAAAGAAATTCCCTGAAAAGAAAAACTGAAACGCGAAAGAAAATGCTGATAATAAAACTAAAGGACAAGAAAAACGGATCAGATCGCTTCTTTCTTCCACAATACTTCAACAGGGTGAGTAGAGGACCATTATGGGAGTGAACTGGTCGGGAAAGACTGTCGTGTCCAGTCTATCTGAATCATTGCTGGATCTGATTCAGGAACAAAAGCTTGTATTTTATCTAGCAATTCTTCAGCAGTTGTTGCGGATATTATAATTCGCCGTGCCACTCTTGATATGAAATTCTTCTGCATAGCATAATCCATAAAAGCTATCAGACCTGTAAAGAAATTGTTAACATTCAATAGCCCAATCGGTTTCTTATGCAAATTAAGTTGGGCCATGGAAGCAATTTGAAAGACTTCTCCCAATGTGCCAAAACCACCCGGTAGAGCGATAAAAGCATCAGCATTTAAAAGCATTTGTAACACACGCTCTTGCAAATTTTTAACCATTAATTCTTCTCCAATCGTGCCCCCAGAAACAAATTTCAAAGGTCCAGGGATGATGCCCAAAACTTGACTTCCTCCTAAAGATGCTGCTGATGCTACACCTCCCATTAATCCGACACTACCTCCTCCATAAACTAAATGTATTTTTCGCTCAGCTAATACTCTACCCAAATGGTTGGCTGCCTTTAAATACTCTTCATCTTTTCCAGGAAAAGCCCCAGAAAATACACAAATACTTCGGGATTTACGAGTTGGGGTTTTCTCCATTCCTATCCTTACCCTTGTGAGAAAAGAAGAAAAGGGGATATATTTATAGAGATGAAAAGATAAAGTAGTAATTTTATTCTTAAGAATGGAGATATTATTGCCAGCTATACACAGTAGCCGTGATTATGACTCTGGTCATTATTGTCAAAAAGAGGAGGAAAATTTCAAAAGCAACTAGCATACACAGTAATCGCGACTGTAGCTTACGTCAGTAGTAGGTACGTGATTGTCGGAAGAGAAGGAAAATTTCAAAAGTGACGATTATATACAGTAGTCATAATTATAGCTCATGTCAGGAGTGGGTACATTAATGCTAAAAGGGGAGGAAAATTTCAAAAGCGACAGCTAGCATGTACAGTAGTCGTGACTTTGGCTCTACATCTTCCGCTAGCTTTGCGTCCAGTAATGGCTTCAATGCCTTCTATGAATCGGTGATTTGCATCCCATCCAGTTTTCTTACAAACTGGCAAACGGGGTCGTTTAAAGTCAGATTCTTAATATTGTAGCGATCTCGTTCTTTTTGGAAAGTCATCCATAAACCGACAATCCCAAATTGCACCATTCCACAAGAGTGCGCTTCAAGAGTCTCTCGAATATTTTCCAGAGATTCCTTACGCAGTCCATTCTTAATGAAACTTCTTCTATCTTGACGATTTCTGGTGATCACTCCTGGAGAACGACATTTAGAGCTACAAATCCACCATCCACAATTATGACAAACGCCTAGCCTTTTTGCTCTTCTCTTTTTGGCATAAGCACTTTTACCGAAGCCGGGCATACGGGGAAAGAATGCTTCTGGAACTTCACCAGCTGAACGAACCTTAGCCTCGATTAGCCATCGCACATTATCAGGAATGCCTTTTTGCATAAATACTCTGAATCGTTCACATCTAGCTTGATAAATCTTTTTAAGAACATTTATTGGGAATGAAGGAAAATACTTTCGTAGGGTGGAAAGAGAAGACTCCATTGATGAAGGAGGCAAAGAAAGAAATTAGTGATTGTAGGAAACGAAAATAACTAACACATATTTATAGTGATGAAAGGGATAATGCGTTAATTACACTTACAAAAGCAAGTACATTATTGTCAAAAGAAAAGACAAATGACAGCTTATATGTACAGCAATCATGACTGTGGCTCTCATCTTCCACTGATTTATGTCCAGTAATGGCTTCAATGCCTTCTATAAGTCGGGGATTCGCTTCTCATCCAGTTTTCTTACAAACTGGCAAACAGGATCGTTTAAAGTCAGATTCCCAAGACTGTAACGGTCTTGTTCTTTACAGAAAGTTATCCATAAATCGATAATTTCATATTGCACAAATCCGCAAGAATGCGCTTCAAGAGTCCCCCGGATATCCTCCAGAGATTCATTACGCAGGCCACTCTTGATGAATTTTCTTTTATCTTCGCGATTTTTGGTGATCATCCCTGTGGACCGGCATTTAGTGTCGCAAATCCATCGTCCGCAATTATGACAGCCACCTAGCATCTTTGCTCTTCGCTTCTTGGCATAAGCGCTTTTACCAAAGCCGGGCATGCGGGGTATGTATGTATCTGGAACTTCGCCGGCTGAACGGATCTTAGCTTCAATTAACCAACGCACATTATCAGGAATGCCTTTGTGCATGAAAACTCTTAATCGTTCACAACGAAGTTGGTAAATCTTTTTAAGAACTTTTATTGGGAGAAAAGGAAAGTATTTCCGCAGGATGGAAAAAGAAGAATCCATTTTCTAAAAGGAAATAAAAGAAAGAAGGGAGTAAGGAATCGGTTATTGAAAGGACCTGAAATAACCGACTAGAAGAACACACATTTATAGCGATGAAAGGATATCGTGTTTAGTACGCTTACAGGGGCAAGTACATTATTGCGGGAGGAAAAGATAAATTTTTCAAAATGACAGCGAGTTGTACATTAATTGTGATTGTGGCTCATATCCTCCACTAGTTTTGCGTCCGGTAACGGCATTAACGGCTTCTATGAGTCGAGGGTTTGCTTCCCATCCAGCTTTCTTACAAGCTAGCAAACAGGGTCTTTTACAGTCAGATTCCCGGGACTGTAACGGTTTCGTTCTTCATGAAAAATGCTCCATAAACCCAGAAGTTTACGTTGCACAGATCCACAAGAATGCGTCTCAAGAGTCAATTGGATATCATCCAATGAGTCCTTACTCAAGCCATTCTTGATGAACCGTATTTTATCTTCTCAATTATTGGAGATCATTCCTAAAGAACGACACCTAGTCTTACAAGTCCACCTACCACATTTATGGCAGACTTGTAATCTTTTCGCTCTTCGCTTTTTGGCATAAGAGCTTCTGCCTATACCAAGCATGTGAGACACAAATGCCTCTGGGATTTCACCTGCTAGATGAACCTTGGCTTCGATTAACCACCGCACATCTTCAGGGATTCCTTTGTGCATCAGAACTCTTAATCGTTCACAGCGAACTTGGTAGATCTTTTTGAGAATGTTCATTGGGAGAGAAGGAAAATATTTTCGTAAGACAGAAAGAGTAGGATCCATTTTCTAGAGGGAAGTAAAAGAAAGAAGAGAGGAAAGAATCAGTTATTATGGGCAACTGAGAGAACCGACTTGAGAGTCACGGAATACCGTATCCGCCGCTTAACCGGAAAAGTGGATCCTACTTTATTTTGATGTGAATGATATTTCTTATCTTTGATATTTCATCCAGCTGACGTCGATCGACTCCTTGATTATTGAATCTTTTGTCCGCTTTTGACAAAGTTTCAACATCAATATTTCTTGATGTCTGCCTTATCTTTGACCACAGCTATCTCTTATCTTGGATGCTGCTAAGCTGGAATCAATCCTGTCCTACCAGGTGCAGCCTCGATTATTGAATCAATTGCCAGGCTTTTGACAATATTGTCTACTTTATATATTTTTTTTTTTGACATCTGCCTTATCTTTGGCTATAGCTATCTCTTATCTTGGATACTACTAGCTGGCGTCAATCTTATCCTTCCAGGTGTAGCCTCGATTATTGAATCAATTGCCAGGCTTTTGACAATATTGTCTACTTTATATTTTTGAATTCCTGATGCGGGTTGGTTCCGCATATTAGCTGTGTATCCAGTGATAGATTGGTAAGAACTGATGACATTGAGATCTCAGCTTATACTGCTATAACTGTGCTGTGAATGTGATTCTTGTTTGGTCCTTGTTATGTAAAGGCTATGTATGCATGATATGAAATGCATGAATGCAGAGCATGTGTAACTAATGGCTTTTTTTTTGCATGGATCTAGTTCTTTATGTCTTTGTTTTACTGGATCCTCTTTGTGATGGCCTTCTTGGACTATCATTGAATCTCTTTATGCTTTCCAGCTTTTGTTCGCTGCCTCAAAAGCCCAACTCTTTTCAAACAAAATCCCCTTTCTTTGACTTGTTCTTGAATTTTGGCCTCAATTTCTTTAAAGTTGGCCCGCCTCATAATTTATATCTCTTTCGGGTACTCATTCATTGTCATGGATTTGATACCATCAAAGGCTTTACTTTCAATGTCTGCTTTGCCCATTTTCTTGTGACCGTGCCGACATTTACTTATCCTCATGTTATAATCTGAATGATTGCTCTTCCTTGAGCTCAAGTTTTGATCCATAAGACTTGCCTCCTTGTCTATTGAACTTCTTTGTTGGTAGTACTCCTCTTACGCTTCGTAGAGACTACTTTGCCCCCTGAATACGGTGTTTATGTGGATAAAAAGGTATCACCTCGCCTTTAACAGAAGGTCGAGCATTTCTAGACCTTTGTGATGGCACTTGATCATAAATCTCTCTTACAAGAACCACATCTTCTTAAAGAAAGTTTCAAGCTATCTCCTCACTTTTAAGTCTACACACATTAATGAATAATGGTTTGGCCTTAAAGAAAAACTTTCATCAATTTGCAAAGCTTGACAAAGTAATTTACGGTCTTTGTTTTTAATTAAAATATCCTGCCATTCTTCCCTTTCCAACTCGAAGACATAAACTGTGCAAGGCAATAAGGTAGAAACATGATTCACAAGGATAGCCTTTTAGCTGAATGAGGATGATATCGAGAGGTAACTATTTGAATGTTTTTTTTTTGTTGCAGTCTTTTAGCTGAATGAGAATGATATTAAGAGGTAAATATTAGGTCTGAGTAAAGTTAAGTTTGAGTGGTGTGAAAGAAGGGTCTTTTAATACTACTCGTGAGTAGTATTAAATAAGGTAGAAACATGGTTCGCAATGATAGTCTTTTAACTGAATGAGGATGTTTGGTTTGAGAAAAGTTAAATTTAAGTGGTGTGGAAGAAGGGTCTTTTAATACTACTCGTGAGCAAATTTGATTATGGTGAAAAACTCAATAGTGATGACCTCAACTTGCCACTCTTTCCAGAAAGTTAGACCTCATCTGTTGCCCCCCAACTATTGTGATCTTTATGCATGCTTGGTTTGAGGGTTGCTTTTGTGTTCTAAACCGCCTTTGCAGGTTTTCAGTCTAGAATCCATAGCTCACTTTTTTTTTCTTTTTTTTTTTCTTTTGCTCTAGTTTGGGCCCTTTTTCCTTTTTTTGTTTTTTGTTTTTTTTTGTTTTGTTTTGGTTTTTTTTTGTTTCCCTTTTTTTTTTGTGAGCTATGGTGATGACATACTTGATAACTCTCTTGAAGTGAGATGACTCAAGTGGCCTTGCTTGCTCGTGCTTGTTCTCAGTCCTTTTTTGTTTTGAATTTTCCCTTGTTCGCTTTTTGATGGAAGGGATGAACTTTTTCCTTTTCGGAGTTTTTGTTACAGAGAACCGAGATCATAGCCTTCTTGAAATGAGATGATTCAAGTGGCCTTACTTGCTTGTGTTTGCTCTCAGTCTCTTTTTTTTTGTTTTGAATTTTCCCTTGTTGGCTTTTTGATGGAAGGGATGAACTTTTTCTTTTCGGAGTTTGTGTTACAGAAAACTGAGACCCTTTTTTTTTTTTTTTGAGCATTTATGAGAATTGGGAGGCCACTGAAATCATTTAATATAAGAGCTACCTTGTTTGGAAACTAACCCCAAACTTCTTGCAAGGATGTTGATAACCACTGTGAATTCTTTTTGAGGGTTGAGGTGCAACATATGAAATCCTTCTTACTAGATTTGGCAGCACTTTCAAGATCATTACTATCAAATTTCCCTTAACTTTTTATTTTCACCCACGAGTAGTATCATTTAGAAAGCAAAGTATGATAGCGATAATGGATAGTATAATGGAAAGGAGTAAGAGATGGATGTAAAAACGGAATTTTTGGTAAGAAGTGGTGGAATGTGTAGGTGTAATAATTGAATTTTTGGTAAAAATTGGTAGAATGTGTAGAAGTAATAATGGGATTAAAAAGTGGTAGAATGCACACGCAACATCTTTTTGTTAGAGAACAAAAAGAATTACCGGTTGTCGAAAAGTAAAGTGCGATGGCAATAATGGATAGTATAATGGCAAAGAGTGTAAAAATGGAAAGTAGTAGAATGCACGCATCACATCTTTTTGTTGTACCAGAAAAAGAATAGCAGGTGTCCACTTAACAAAGACTACACCCTAGATTCTGGACTAAATCTAGGAGATTTTTACTATTAAATTACTTTTGCAAGCTTTCAAAGATACAAGTTTATTCAAAGGATTCCCTATCATTCAAAAGTGTGTGCGGACTGTTAGGTCAGATCTGACTTGGAGCCCTTCCAAAATTAATGTAATTCCAGCTCAAAATCTTCACTTTCAATTACCAATCACATCGGGCCTAGTAACTTGGACTCGGCCAACTGTTGGACCTTGAGTTTCAATATGACAGAATTTTCAGTTACATTTGGGATTTGGGTCACACCAACTTGGAAGAGAAGGTCACTTGGTATTTGCTACTATTGATATAGATGATAGCAGAATGCCTTCTTTAGCAAAGACTGTGATTAACTTTCCTTCAAAAATGAATTTCATTTTTTGGTGTAATGAGGAGGGAACTGCTCCGGCCATATTTTCTATCTTGGACTCTATATCTATGAGACGTCCTTCAGTTTGTTCTGTCATTAGTCTTGTTTGGAGCCGAGTTCGATATCGGTGTTGAGGTCCAATTTTACCTTTTTAAAGTGAGATTCATTTTACTAGATTTTACATGTATATGATTGATGCAATGGATGCATGCAATACATAATGAGATTATGTTTTTTATCAAAATTTATATGCACGTGATTGATGTAATGGAATACATGCAATGAGATTATTTTTATCAGATTTTATATGCATGTGATTGATGTAATTGATGCATGCAATAAGATTATTTTTATCAGATTTTATATGCATGTGATTGATGTAATGGATTTATGCAATGAGTGAGCTTGATTATCAACTATTATGAAACTTCAAGACTTCTAGTTATTATTAAAAAGACCAAAAAGTTAGTATAATTTGAAGCGTGGTTTTGATGCATGAAGAATAATTGCACAGAACGGAAGTATAACAAAAGAAAAATAAGGTTATTAACAAGTTAAATAGTAATTAACAACTCATGAAGTATTATGGATAAACAAGTTAAAACCATACGAAGAAAAGTGTAAAGTAACAACACAGCATAACAAGGATATGCTTATGGCGTTGGTAAAATGGTAGAAATTCTATGGTCAGTTCTATGGTTAAGTGGGGAGTTCTATATGCATAAGGTGGTTTATCAAAAAGGCAAGGGATAGTTCCCGAATCCCGTCACTAAATCATAGTGACGGCCCGATTCCTTACCCTCTAAGGTTAATGTAAGGAATGGATTAATTCGAGTCGTAGCTTTTCGTGGGCCCATGCAGAGACTAACCGTCTCAGAAGGCAATACACTACTTTGCTACTTTGAAACCGGTGAAGGCTTGGAGACCGTGGCCTCACAAGGACAGCAACACCAATTCCGCTTAGAAAGAATCGTGTTTGATTTAAGGAAGCTCGGGTATAGAGCTTCATTTTGTGAATGCATTATGCATGTTTAGAATAAGTAAATATAACATATAAATTCACATAAAAATAAACAAAACAGAACAAAATAAATCAACTTTTAGGCTTGACTCGCTAACCAGGTCCCCAGCGGAGTCGCCAAGCTGTGGCAACGTGCGGGTCTTTTTCGGGAGTCGCCACCAATCAGTTTTCTTAGGTCGATTGGTCACCTTATAATTGGTCTGCGAGAGTTCGAGGATCGGGAGTACGGTTACGCTAAAACAATATTGTTATAGCGCCCAAAATTGGCACCTTAGTTGATTTTAATTTTGTTTTACTTTGCTTTTAAATAAATTTCAGTTAATTTTCAATCTAGAATTTTTAACTGAATTAATCGGATGTGGATTTTTGGTAATTAATTTGTATAGAATTTTATACTTCCGAACCATGGACTCTGCCGAGTCATTTGGACACGGAAGATTTAATTCCGAACCATGGACTCTGCCGAGTCATTTGGACACGGAATTTGGTGAAATTTTAAACAATTTTATCCATATTGTGAATATGGATTTTTATCTTTATATTTATTTAATTTATTTAGTTAAAAAAAGGTTGATATTTTCCAAACCGTAGATCCTGACGAATCATCCGGATATGGAAGTTAATTTAATTTATAGTTAATTATTTAATTATTATTTTATGGAATTAATTATTAGTTTAACTTATAATTTAAAAGTTTTTTTATTTTATGAAATTTTGGATTTTTGTTAATGATCTAAATTTTTTATTCTTTTTATATTTTTACTTCTTTTCTTTTTTTTTTCTTTATTTTCTTTATTTTTTTCTTTTAGTTTTCTTTTTGGTTTTAATGAAAGATATTTGTTAATAATTACTCAATTTATACAAGACCCAAAAATTAATTTTTATTATTTAATATCAAAATTCTTTATTTAATAAGGAAATTAAAGAGTTTAAAAAATCATGACATTTATTTTATGTTTATTCTATTTAAAGAAATTGATCAAGGTTTTATTAAAAAAAGATTTATATTTTATGTTATGTTTATTCTTTTTATTTGATAGAAGATAAACCAAAAAGGAATTACTTAATCAAGGTTTTATTTATTTAATGAAGAAAACTAAAGATTTATATATTTATTTTAAAATAAAAGTAAAGTCTTAATATTTGGTTTGTTTTATTTTTGATAAAAAAATTAACCAAAAGTGATTATTTAATAAAGAAACTAAAAAAATTTATATGTATATTTTAAACAAAAAGAAAAGTTTTGATATTTATATAATTTATTTTTATGTTCTTTTTGTTTGATAAAAGATTTTTTTTTAATTTATAAGTCTAAAAATACATCTAATTAATAAGTCTAAAATATTTAAGAGAAATTTAATTCTTTTTTTATTTATTTTATTTTTGAAATCATTTGGCTTAGATTTTTATTTATTCAATAAAGGAATTAAAAATTTATATTTTAGTTTAAAAGAAATAAGTAAAATACAAAGTCTTAATTTTCATGTATTTCTTTTAATTTTTTATTATTTTTACTGAATTAAACTAACTATTAAAATTAATTTTATATTTTATATTTTTAAAAATATTTTTTATTCTCCAAACCATTGGATCCTGGCGGATCATTTGGACATGGAGTTTAATTTTTATTAAATTTTATTTTAGTTATTAAATTAATTATTAAATGGCATATACAAACTGAATTTTTCTAAGTATGATTTTTTTTATTACGTCAAAACTAATTTTAGATTAATTATTAAAAATAAGTTTGTCTAATCTAATCATATAATTATGCTTGACATTAATTTCTAAACTAATTCATAACTTTAATAATCCAAACAAAACTAAAAAAAAGTAAAACAATGGCTAATTTGTAAATCAGAACAATATTAGAGTCTCAAATATACAAATCACATAAGACCAGGGGCAAATTATGTATTAAAAATATTTATCTAACCAAATCATACGATTATGCTTAGTAATAATTCTTTAAGTTTATTCATGCTCTTAATTAAATGAACAAACAAAGACATAAAAGAGAATAAACATTAATGGCCAAATTGCAATTCAAAACAACCTTAAAGTCTCAGACGAACAAATCAAATAAATCCGAAGATAAATTATCTATTAAAATTACCTATCTAACCTAATCATATAATTAAGTTTAATGACAATTTCTAAGTTAGTTTATGCGTTTAATCATTTGAACAAATAAAACACAAAATAAAGAACATAAGTAAATCAGAGATCAAGTTGTAAATCAAAACAAACTTAAAGTTTCAAATGAGCAAATCAGATAAATCCGAAGACAAATTATTTATTGAAATTATTTATATAAGCTAATCATATAGTTAAACTTAATGTTAATTGCTAAGTGAATTTTACACCTTTAATTAACTGAATAAACAAAAACATAAAAAAGGAAAATAAACATCAGTGACTAAATTGTAAGTCAAAACAAACTTAAAGTCTCAGATAAATCAAATAAATCTAGGGATTTAACTAGGATTAAGCCAAAATTATAGACTTTCGGGTCAGATTCGGATCAACAACAGATCGATTTGTGAGCTGGGTTTCATGATTTAATTTTAATTTTTGTTTACTTTAAACAATTTTAAATAAAATCCAAACCATAGATTCTAACCGAATCATCTGGATATGGATTTTATAACTTACTATTATCCTAAGTTCGTTTATGAGTCTTATTAAATCCACGCGAAATAAATTCTTTTTAGATGCATCGCGAATAATAAATGAACTATCCCAAAATTAAATATATAAAAATAAAATAGACATAAAAATAAATAAAAATTCCAGATTATGCTCATGACATGGATTTTATGGCTAAATTTAATGGATGGCCAAAATAGACAGATAAATGAAAGAAAATAAAAAAAAGAACAATAAAAGCTTGCTATTAATGCTCAATCTGCAAAGAAAATAAAGTTAGTGACTTAAATGGATAAAATAAAAAGAATTAAGGGCTAAATATGAATTTTACCCAAAAACAAATAACTTTGACTTGGTCAATGTATTAAACGCGTCTGGCAACGTTTTCGTCTTCAATCTTCAGGTGACGAGGCGACGGTGGCTAAGACAGGGGAGAGGCGGCGGCGAAGCACAAGCAGCAAGGGCGACGGGACGGCGAGGTGAAGCTGACGGAGGCGACACGGCAGCGAGGGTCAGGCGAGGCGAAGCTGATGGAGGCGACGCGACAGCGAGCGTATGGCCGGGAGAGTGGATGGCGGAGGAGTGGTGAGCTGAGTGGGTGATCCGGTGGAGCAACTGGAGCTGGGCGCGGCAGGGGAAGAGACGGTGAGGGGCGGCCGCGATTGGCGCGACGAGGTAGACGAGGCGAGCTGGAAGATTGGCGGCGACGGGTTCGATCGCGACGGCGGTGCGGCAGCGAAAGGAAGGCAGAGTGACCGAGAGCAGGGGGAGCGGTGGAGCTGGCCGAAGGGGTGGAGGAGATGATGCGAGCGTGAGAGTGAGCGACGAGGCGTCGGTGAGGAAGGGGAGGTTGGAGCGAGGAGGACGGCGAGAGCAGACAGGGAGAAGAAAGAGAGGGCAAGGCTGAGAGGGAGCAGGTATGAGAGGGAAGGCCTGAGCTAGCTGTTTGTTTTGTGGGGAAGAGAGAGGAGTTCAGAGCTTATGATTGAGGGAGAAGAATAGACCGTCGGAGAGGAGAGTAAGCTCAGAGTTTTTGAGCGAGAGAGAGAGAGAGAGAGCGTAGAAGCTGTCTCTCTTCTCTCATGTTGCCAGAGAAAGAGAGATAAGAGTTCGTCAGAGGGAGAGCGTGAGGGAGAAGATGAAGAAGAAGAACGTGAAGGAGAGAAGATCAGAGAGTGATCCTGAAGGAGAGAAGATAAGATTAGAGATAAAGGGGGGGAGCCTCTGTCGGCCACCCTCCCCATTTTTTATTATTATTTTTGTTTTTTTCTTCTTTTTCTTTTTAATTAATTAATTGATTAATAATTTTTAATTTTAATTAATTTAGATTTAATTTATTATTATTTTTTTCTTCTTCTTCCCCCCCCCCCTTTTTTTTTTCTTTAACATACAAACTAAAAAAGAATGCCCCTAAAATAATATTGCCATTATTACTATTATTATTTTTTTAATTAAGTAATTCAATAAAAAATTTTTTTAAGTTTTAATTTTTAATTTAATTAATTTTTTATTTTTAAGCCGGACGAAATTGGGTGTCAACAAATGTTTCTTGCTTTCATGTTTAGATTACAATTAAAAAGCACAAAATGCATACTTTTGAAAAAAAGGATGAGAATACAAAAAGTACTATTTTTGGCTTGGATAAAAAAGTAGCCGCCTCGTCTTATTAGTGAAAATTAAGAAATATAAAAAAAAATGTTTGTGTTAATTTAATGGTTACCCTTTTACATTTTGCATGCGAACCTAAAAAAAATATGAAAAATAAATATTGAAATAAGAACTTAAAAATTAATATGATAAATTAATTTACTAAATAATAAAATATTATAAATATTTGAATAATTCGAAATAGTACATAGTGAGGAATTTGCTAGACATTCATATTTGTTAATTTGTGGCATTTTCAGATTTTCACTTAAATACATTGACAAAAGGGTGCGGCTATCAAAAAGTTGAGATAATTACAAATTTGCACCAAAATTTACATTATGTGGTTACCAATTTTTGTTGAAAAAGAAGATGAGACGTGAAAAAACTAATAAAGATAAGATAAGAAGATGAAGATATTGACGAAAGTGGAGAGCCCGCATCGTTCACTAAGGGACAGCCCAAACTGAATGATTTTGTCAGAAGCCCTTGGCCGCTTCCTCCTCCCAAATCTTGGTAGAATCTGAGATACAGTCATTTTTTATTTTTCAATTTTTTTTTGATACATGCTTAGAAAAGTTCATGATTGATTTTAATTAATCGTTAAACCATTTAGATTTGGCCATTAAAAATTCCTAACATTGTTTTTTCTTTTCATTCCTTAACCAGCAATCAATTGTGGGGCGCATTCTAATACTTATATCTGAATCTAGCTAGCTGCTAAAAATCTGGCTGCTAACTTTTACCATTGGTAATCCATCAATAAAAGGCAACCCATTAGTAAAAATCTAAAAATTTAGAGATAATTCATTTTAATTCAAATTAATTGATTTATTTTTACTTTTATTTCTTTTTTACTTGAAATTAATTTTATTTAAAAGTTAATATGATGTAGATGTAATAATCTATTTAAAAGTAAATTTTTATGATCTTATTACATTTTTATGAAATTTTTTTTAAAGCCTTAAATTACAAAAATTTATAAAAATTTAGTAAAATTAAAAAAATTATATTTTCAATTAATTATTACAGATACATAGTATTAACTTTTAATTGAAATTAGTTTTGAGTACAAAAAATATAATTTTTTTTTAAAATCAATTAACTTAAATTAAAATGAGTTGATGTTAGTCGCTAAATTTTAGAGACTAACTATGAATAGATTTTATTTGTAATCTATTAGTAAAAATGCAGTTTGTTAATAATTTATCCAAAAATGATAAAAGAATTACATTTGTTACTAATTCCATTAATTATGCTCATTTTTTCAGCTAGTGGTAGTAGCATGCCTTTGATTTGATTTGTAAGGGCAATTTTTTTGAAGATGCATTTTTGCATGATATTATTTATTTCTCCTTGTATAAATGTTCCAAATGATAAGCACCCTCATTATGAGAGATTTCAAATTCAAAAAATGTGCTTATAGTCCACAAGGTTCAGAAAGTTACAATTTAGGCACCCAGTACCCTAACTAGTAAAATTAGGAAATTCTAATTGACTCAGATGGGTAGAAAAAAAAATAAACAATTTTTGATGGGCTAGTTGGAAGATAGTATCATTACATATAGGTTTAATCATGCTTTACTGTCTGAAGTTACATAATGCTTAACATGAAACCTAAGGCTTCAAAAGTTATAATCAATCTTTAATTCAATTGAGCCTATGAAGCTCTTGAGCCAATAGTAAGCTTAATACTATCCGAGCATAGGCTCACATTTTTAGGACTCATCAAACTTGAGCTGAAATAGTTTTTGATGTGCTGGTTGGAAGATAGTATCATTACATATAGGTTTAATCATGTTTTACCATCTGAAGTTACATAATACTTAACATGAAACCTAAGCAGTGGCGTAGCTACCCTTTGCTGGGGGGGGGGGGGGGGTTGTTGGCCCCCTGGAAATTTTGAAAAAACATAAATATGGGGTAGTAATTTGATGATTTTGTCAAAAGTTAAGGATTGTGTGTACATTTTGCCCCCCCCCAAATATTGTGGAAAAATATAAAGATGGGGGGCAATAAGGTAGGCGCTGAAAAAAGTAGGGACCCAGTGAGTAGTTATTCCCTTAAGGGGAGATTCTAACATGGCCTAAATGCACTATTAGTCCTCAAACATTTCCAACTCGTATGATTTGCTCCTTGATCTTTGAATTAATGTGAATTAGTCCCAATTTACAGCTTTACCTAACCGCGACATTGTCTCTCTCCTCTGGGCTCTGTCGACTCTCCTCCGGGCTTGCCCTAAAACCAAAAATCCTAGTTCCGCCACTGAACCTAAGGCTTCAAAAGTTATATACAATCTTTAATTCTATTGGGCCTATCAAGCTCTTAAGCTAATAACAAGCTTAAGACTAGCCAAACATAGACTCACATTTTTAGGACTCATTAAATTTGAGCTCAAGCTCAATCCAAGTCTAAGATTAAAGAGCTGGACTCAAGTCCAAGGGGGCCCGAGCTTAACAACTTGATTACAGCTTATATTATAAAATAAAATATTTACTTTAAAGGGAAATTGAACTTTTAGTTCTAAAACTTGCTATATTTTCCTTTCTTAAGTCATAAAAATTCTTTCATTTTTTATATCAATCCTAAAAATTTGCTAAAGTTTTAATAGTTAGTAATAAAATTATTGCCTCATAAGTAGAGACATATAGATAGAGTTTATACCTTGGAGTGCTAATAAGTAATAAATTTACTAAAATTAGTTATCCAATAAAAGAAAAGGATTTAAAGAGAAGAAAAACTGACAATATAAACGGCCGTTAACTATGAAAAGTTTACATGATTTAAATTTACTGTAAGATAATTAACAAACAATTTTAATTAAAATTTTAATAAAATTGCATTAGACAATTACATGATATATCTTTTTCTCTCAGTTAACCACGTAAGTGAATGTCAATGTAAAAAATTTACTACGATTTATCTTTCTCTGTCAGGCAACCACATGATAAAAATTTTCAGAATTAACTGTCCATATAGTTGGAAATTTTTTCATTTGAAAAGTTAAAAGATTCTATGACTTGAATGAAACATAGCCAAAGTTTTAGGACTAAAAGTTTCCATTCCCCTAGTTTAAAAAATATACATACTTTTTAAATTAAATATCTAAAAGGTTTGAACTTAGAATAAGTGGAACAAGAGCCAATTCCCGGTGCTTGGGACGGCAGCTCGCCATGGAATCTGCACTGCTGAAGGCGGCTCGAACGGGGAACCTGGAATTAGTTAAACTCATGGAGGAAGTGAAGGGCACCGAGATTTGGCAACGAGATTTTCCACCAGACTACGCACAATCAAAACACAGCCTTACACATGGCTGCCAGGTTCGGCCATCTGTACCTCGTCGACTACATCATCGGGAGCGACTACTCCCGCGTCCTCTGCGGCAACATCAACGGCGAAACCCCCGTCCACATCGCGGCCAGGGCGGGACACGTTAAAGTTGTTCATGTTCTCATGAACCATGTCAACCAGTTCTCCAAGGTTTAATTTGCGAGGGTCAAAGACAAGAGCGGCAACACTCCTTTGCACGGCGCGGTACGGCGCAACCGGCTTGAGGTCGTGAAGAAGCTGACGCTGGAAGACAGAGACTCGCTGCTTTTGGTTAACGATGCCGGTGAATCTCCGCTGTCGATTGCCATTGATCAGAGGTTGCCGGATATGTCCACGTACATCCTGGGACGTAATCCGGCCACCATTAATTACAGAGGACCCAATGGACACACTCCTCTGCATTTCGCCGTCCTTGGTCAAGATTTAGGTCAAATTCCCATTATTTTGGAATCAGATTTTTCTTAGTTATGTTTTACGGGTTGGGTATAGTTATGATCAAGTTCTTGTTGTTTCAGATGTGATGGTTTTGATGTTGGAAGCCAAAAGTGATCTCATTAGGTCCCTAGATGAGAACAAGAGGAACCCTCTCCACTACGCCGCCACCTACGGCCGCCTGAACATGATGGATAAGCTTCAACAAGCGGACGCCTCCGTCGCTTCCACGGCCTACCAACGCGACAACAACGGCCAGGCACCCATCCACCTCGCTGCGAAACAAGGCCACCTGACGGTTCTCAAGGCGCTGCTCCGCCAGTGTCCTGGGTCCACCGAGCTCATCGACAACAAGCAACGGAACATTCTTCACATCGCAGCCGAAAATGGAAACTTGCGTATTGTTTCCCACATCTTGAAGTTGCCTGAGATCGACGATTTGGTGAACTCCCCCGACTCCGACGGCAACACTCCTCTGCATTTGGGCGCGAAGAATTTTCACAACGACATCGTGTATGCTCTGTCCAGAGAAAGATCAGTCGAGATCCGAGACACTAACAAGATGAATCAAACTGCTCTAGCGATTGCTCAATCGTCGGCAGATCGAGGAATGGAATTGCAGCAGCACTTGACCGTTAAAGCTTTGAAAAAGGCTAACAATGATCGAGCCTTAAAGCCAGAGGAAATTCTCCAAGAAGAGACAGAATCTGAGAAAAACAAGAGAGATGGCGCAGACCCTCTCCGTCATAGCGACGCTCATCGCCACCTTCACATTCGCGGCGGCCTTCACTCTTCCGGGCGGATTTGTAGCTAACCAGGACAACAACAACAACACCACAGCGGCGGCAAGCGGCAAACAAGCACACGAGGGCATGGCCGTTCTGGTACGCAATTCGGCTTTCAAGGCTTTCGTCATCAGCGACGCAACAGCCATGACTTCATCAATCTGCGCCACCGTAGCCATGACTGTGGCGTTCGTGACTGGTCTGGTGGCCGTTATCTCCGACGTCCTGTTGTTGGCGATTGCGGTCTGCCTAATCGCCTGCCCGCTGCCGGCAATATTCTACCACGTGGCTCCTTTTGTTCACCTGTTAGCCCTCAAGTCTGACAAGCCCACGAATCGCCGCTACAGTGCCATTGAGAACAACCCCTTTGTTTTCTTTAATCGATTGATGAGGTTGGAATTAGCCGCAATGTTCCGCAGTCTTTGGCGCCGAGCTACCGAATGCGTCGGCTGTCGGCAGTGGAGCAGAAAGGACAAAAGCTCGAGTGAAGTGTGACGTAAAGGGCAACTAAAGTGTGACACAGGGAATAATTTATATGACTAATAATTCCTTAATAAAGTTGATTTACCTTATTTAAGTTCTAGTCACTCTCCTCTCATTACTAACAAAAAAACCTCGTACTATAATTCCTTATCTCTTCTCTGTATCACATTAAAATAATGGGGCAAGATCTAATATCACATTATATATTGTCTTCGAGCCATAGCCTCGGTGTGATTAAGCTGAGAGAGCTAAGATTCTTGTTTCTCACAAGAAAACCACTACTTAGGGTGGCATGTTCTTGAAAAGATCCTGACAATTTGGCATTGGAATTTGTTAAAGGCGTTAGCAACTCTTAAGAAATTAAGAAGGGCCAGAAACATGGAATTGAAGACGGTGGAAATGCAATGTTATTACGATCGAGAGGAATGATGAAAAGCTGAGACTCGTCAAGACTGAAAACTTCGTGAAATGAGAGGTGGGAGGCATCTTCAGCTCTACCTTCTCGTTTTGGGAACAGAGAATAAAAAAGAGAGGATCTTCATGACCATCTGAAGTGAAGCTCGGTAGCGCTGCATTGTGTCTTCTCTCTCTGACATGGACCTTGCTTCTCCATTACCAATAAACTTTCCAGCTTAGATCAACCTGTTTCTACTTAGCATTCAACAGCACTAACTGTGCCCTGTTTATGGATTTCAGTCACCTGGCAACAAGGCTATACATAGACTAGGAAAAACATAAAGGGATAATTGGAATACAAAAGAGCGTATAGAAAATTTATTTTAAAAAAAATAATTACAGCCAAGTACAAGACGAAAACTACTCTATCAAAGCTTTCAAGTTCTTCAATTGATCCTAGCATAATGAATACAAATTTAGGCTAATAATTTCAGTCATCCAATATGCATAAAGATTAAAGAGTCACTCTTCACTTAAGTTAAATCTCCTAAATGTCTTGTAACTTCAACGTTGTTATAACCTCTACAATCACGACAAGAAGTTAGGCTCAGCCATGTCTCGTCCTAATGGCCTTGTCCATTAGTTAGCCTATTTGGACCTACATAGCAAGCTAGTCTTGGCCTCAGTCATTAGTTAGCTGTTAGCCCGTCCCTCATGAAGTTAGTAAATATCACTTCCAAGTTCCAACCTCACAATACGTTTCTAGAATTGAACTCCATGTACACTTCGATTCAAATTTTCTAACCTTCAATGGCCAAGTAATAAGCTCCCTCAAAAAATACATATATTACTTAGACAATCTTTCTTCCAGACCCACTCCTATTGCTCGAGAATCTTTTCTCTTGTTGGAGGCCGACTTGGGGTAAGTTGCTTGACAAGCTTTGATGATGTAGCGAACATGAAAATCTTCTTTAGGGATCTTCGATAGCAAATGCTTCGCCTCTTTGAGGGCTCCATAAGCCAAAAGAGCCTGATATATCCTTCAAAAAGCAACTGCGAATTCTAATGCATCTAAGGAGAACCAAATTGACCCACCATATGTAGATGACCAGTTCTACAAAAAAGAAACCAATAGCTTACCTCAAGTAATTTATGACATTGTAGATGAAGCCGGCTTTCTCATACTCTTTCCAAATGAAAGAAGAACCGCTCAAATCCTTAGCATTCACACACGCATTCAAAAGGAAGTCAAGACACTTCCTTGAAGGCATGACACCAATTTCATCCTTCACAGCTTGCAGCAAATCCAAGCCTATCTGTAAGTCTGTTGGCTCCATTTCACCAATTAGGGAGAAAACCTGTCCAGTTCACACATCAGAACAGAAGAAATTTTGGAGTTTTTTTTGCCAAAGATGAAATGTTGCTGAGGGACAATCCAACTCTTAGTTTAAAATTAGGCATGTTTAGGAACCAGCCAGTAGAAAATTACTCAAGAGAGATTTCTTACAATAATAAACAAAAAATTGAAGGCATTTTTCAACCAAAATGGGATTAGTGATGATTTTTCAATTGAAATAGATGAGACATGTGAGAGGAGACCAACTATTAACCAGACAAACCTCATCAAATAGAACTTCTATGACCAATTCATCTTCTTGGAATCTATCATTCAGTTGCTTTAACAAATCAATGGCGCACCTAGATCAACAAGAAACCAAAACTGTTATTAGATGCCAATGAACAAATAGCAGTGAGTAAAAAAAATTGTACAAGTAGGCAGGGGAGCTTTAGATATCACATTGCCTAGAAAGTCTATGCAGTGTTTCTTAAGGGCAGGAGCAACATTAACTAACCTTAAATTCTTATTTCTAATACAAAATGAAATAATTTTGTAGCAACCACTGTCCCAATAGTCTGGGTCGTCCAATTCTTTCAATAGTTGAAGCAACAGAGCCAAGTCGCTCTTAGGTTCGTTATGTTCCTAAGAATAGAAGTTTAAGAGGCCCGTTAGAAAGTGGGACAGTTTCTTCAGCTAGAAATATAAATAACAGTAATGCAATACATACGATAAGTGCCATGACAGCTTTAGGCTCCAGACAACAGCCAGCTTGCTTGATTGCTTCATATATGCTAAGGGCATCCGATATCCGCCCAACTGATGCATGTGCAGAGATGAGCACGCTTTTGATTTCATTTAGGCTCTTAACTGGTACATCTTTCTCTGATAGTACCTACAAAAAAGGGGGGGAAAAACAAGAAACATCCACGAGATTTGTTGGAGGGGTTTGGGTGCATTAAATTGTTGTCCTAAGATTTAATTGGTTTCAAGTTAGATTCATTAACATTATATAAAGCAAAAGTTGTTGTCGCCACTTGTTTACTATCAGCACCATTTTGATGGGCCAAATTACAAGTTTGTTTTCAATCATCGCCCTTCATGTGCCTCATTGGAGGGTATGCTAAATGATGTCATTTTTTTTAACGGCATAAAGAAGAATTAAATTACTAAAACAAGGATTTGAAAATGATTACACGACTAGCAAGAAGCTAGTCCTAGCTACCCCACAAAGACTCCCACCACACCCTTAAAACAAAGTTGACATAATACTTACACAAACACACATCCCCTCCCTTTTATAGCCAATTCTGAACCGCATCTTTTGGATTAAAAAGTCATTTAAACCAACTACAGTTGAGTTTAGGGCACTTGTTTCTAATCCAAAAGTAAGACTAACTTTGAATTTGGAAGAGCACATGCCCAATTGGTTTTCTACTATATTTGAAGACTAAATTATTTCTTCTATTCCAGATAGACCAAACCACAATGAATGTTATAGCCTCCCATACCTTCTATTGAGCCATGTTAAAGCAAACCAGCTATTGACCAGATAATGCTTGCATCAAATCACCTACTGTTGTCGCTCGAAGATGCCACCATGAATATACTGTAGACCAAACATCCCATGCCTGGGAGCAGTTCACTAACAAATGGTCCAATGATTCCTCTTCCTGTTTGCAGAATGGACAAAGAATATCATGAACTGAAAAGCCTCGCAATGCCATATTAATTTTTTAAGGAAGCCTATACTGCAGAGCCCTCCAGATGCAGACGTTTATTTTTCGAGGGACCAATGAACTCCATCTTGTAGCTTGGCCACTAAATATAGTCGGTAAAAAAGCTTCATCCGCCAAAATGAATATCACCTTTACCGAATATATACCATTAGAGTACAGTTGCCACCTCTATCTGTCACAGGAACCTGCATTCAAATTTGATGAGTCCAGTAATTTCAACAACTCCTCAAACTCTCTAACCTCCCTCCCTCTTAAATTCCTCCGCCACAACCATTCCCACCCACAGTCCCTCCTCCTTTCTTTTACCAAACAATTTTTTGACATCTCCAACTTAAATAACCTAGGGAACTTATGCTTCAACACAAAATTCCCCGGCCAAAGGTCCTCCCAAAATCTTACCTTATCCCCTACCCCTACATCCCATATCAAAAAATTTATAAAATCCACCCCAACTTCCTCCAAATCCTTACCTATTTTTAGAATGCTCGCCCATACTCCAGAAAACATTTTCTCACTCAAAATTCTATCTAGCCCACCATTTTCCCCAAAAATAGATTTAATAATTTTGACCCATAACACATCCTTTTCTGTCCTAAAACGCCACCACCACTTCCCGAGCAAAGCCAAATTTTTTGCCCTTAGACTACCCACACTCAGGCCCCCAACCTCCTTTTTTGATAACACCTTACTCCACTCTACCCAAGCTATCCTTTTACCCTCCCTTGAATCGCAAAAAAAAAACTAACATCTTTTACTTTCCAACTTTTTAATCATTGAGAGTGGAGCACGAAACAATGAGAAAAAGAACAGGGTTAAGCTTCCCAAAACTGATTTTAGCAAGGTCAATCTACCACCATATGAAAGAGTATTTGCCTTCCACGTGCACAATCTATTATCTAGTTTCTCAATTACATGCTGCCAAGCCTGGACTCTCCTCAAATTTGCTCCAATTGGTAAGCCCAGATATCTAAACAATAATTTTTTTGCACCACAACCTATTAATCTGGTCATTTTCACCACATCTTCTTGATTAACCCCTACACCAAAAATCTTGCTCTTTCTTAAGTTTACTTTCAGACCCGAGGAATACTGAAAATAATCCAGGAGTCTCATCAGGTTTCTTCCATTTTCTTTTGACCAAACACCTAAGAATAATGTATCATCAGCGTATTGTAGGTGAAAGATAGATATCTCACTTACACCAACCGACACTCCAGCAAAAATTTTCTTTTCCGCCTCCACTACCGCTACATGAAGTGCTTCAGCCACTATCAGAAATAAAAAAAAAAAAGGAAAAGAGGATCACCTTGACGAACTCCTTTTTCCATCTGAAACTCCAGAGTTGGGCTGCCATTTACAAGAATTGAAACTTTTGCACTTTCTAAGCAGGCCATAATCCATCTCCTCCATACCTCCCCAAAGTTCATCTGCTCCATAATAGAATCCAAGAACTTCCAATTTAGGGAGTCATATGCCCGCTCAAAATCAACCTTAAACAACAAAAGTTTCTTGTTTTCACTTTTTTCTTGTGCGATCACCTCACTTGTAATCAATACACCATCAAGAATTTGTCTTCCTTTTATAAATAATGTCATATAACAAGCTCAAGTGGTAAGTTAGTGCTTCATATAGTGATAAGGTTCCTCCACCCATTGGATTAACGTTGTACAGAAGACCAAGGTTGTTGTTTCCCAATCTGTCTATACTCTATAGTTGGCCACATTTTTTTATTGACATGACATCAACCAAATAAAATTAAATCCTTAACAAGGAAGTGCAAAAGTAGTTGTTCCATGCACTCATAAAATACCTGTTTTGCTTTTTTGAATTCTCCACAACTTGTGTACGCGTTAATAAGCGCCATAAAGATATGTTTTGTAACTGGAACTTGAGATGACATCATCCTGTCATAATACTACAAGAAACAAACAAATTATCACATTATCATGACTTGCATTTACGTATAACATTAAAGTTTTTTGTAAAAATCTCAAAAGAAGCCAATGAAGTAGAATAGACCATTAGGGTCTGGATCTTGGAGCGGCATACTTTGACAATATTTTCTTCATTGTCACAGTTACTTATTAGGTAGCTGAAAGTTTGAGAATCTGGTTCCACATTATCAAGCTCCATTTGCGTCAGAACTTTTAGGCCCTCAGTAACTTTTATCTAAAATTTACTAGTAGGTCAGAGAATGCATTTCTAAATATGAAGAACAGAAAAGGAGGGGCAGGAGGGGAGATGGAGAGAGAGAGAGAGAGAGAGAGAAAGATGAAAACAAAGTATCTAGAAAGGGAAAAAACTAGCGTTCAACAAAATGAGAAGCTTACTTCTCAAAAATATCCAGCCATTATAGTATTATAAATGGTAGCTGAAGGTGTCACATTCATTTTCTTCAAATCACCAAGAAGGGAAAATGCACCATTAAACTGAAGTATGCAGACAAGAATGTGTCTATAAGTGGTTTATGTGAAAAATGAGAACTAAAAAGCAGCATACACCATTATACAAATGCTACATGGAACAAAATGTAGAAAAACTCTTACATCTTTCATCCTCACATTCATATTTACCATACTTCAGAAAGTTTCAACGTTTGCCTTAAAATTATGTTGGCAGATGAATGAATAGATTCGCCACACCTTCAAAGCCCAGAGATGGAAAAAGAAAATAAGAGAAAAAAGAACAAAACTCAATCATGATGAAAAAACAACTAGCAATGCCTCATGAAACAAATTGGGTATTCCAGGTAAAGAGATTAGGAGTATATTCAACCCTTGAAGCTCTCACATAAAGCATTAAACCACATACTGAGACAAGATTAGGACTTGCTCATGCTTTTATAAATGACTTGTACATAATTAAAATTTTAGTTGAAGTATTAAATTGCATACTGAGACAAGATTAGGACTTGGGCATGCCTTCATAAATGACTTGTACATATTAAAATTTTAGTTGAATGGATATTTTCAAAAAATGCAAAGATTAAAATACCCATTATTACAGTTCTGGAGAAAATTTTCGTTACTTGTAATCCTTAGCAAAGTATAGCTTCTAGCAGGAAAAGAAATATAAAATGTGCGCCAGCTCTAGCAGAGTTCTGATAGTAATCTGTCATTTAACACAAGTTCTCAATTGGCGCATTAACATGGACCAAAGCATCTTCCACTTTCAAATTTTACTTATTTGAAATTGTATTAAGTTGTTAGCTTGAAACAAATGCAACTAAAGAAAACTTATTATTCTAACTTGCAACAAATGCAACTGGAGAAAGTGCATCTTTCTTGTTTTTAGAAGAAATATCTAACAACACGCAATATGCCTTCAAGGTTGAAAAACTCGAATTCAAGACCAAAGTTGATGTTAATTACTTGGAGGAGCAAGAAAACTGATTCCGTGAATGAAACTATGGCATGGTGCTTTACATGGACTCGAACTACAATAGTAGAAGTCAAAATATGAGCAATATCAATGGAGCAGGAAACAAATAAAAGAAAGTTACCAAATTTAACTCATCGCTCTCCTCACTTAAATGCAATATGCGATGTATTAAATTCATCGAAAAGCTATAACCAGCATCGCACATCTGGTCAACTACATCAAGAGCAATATGCACCTGCATTTAAGTGAAGATGTTGATCAGTGAAATAGCAATCTTTGAAAGGACAAAGATGTTTTTTATGGGAGAAAAACACATAATGGAAAAACCACTTGTGCTATTTGAGGGAAAAGTAGACTACACGATTGCTAAAGTCTCTTAAATCCCCAAGGGAAAAGATAATAGATGAAAATCCGGTGATAGCATTTTTATCATTTACTCGAAAAAGAAAAATACTTTTCTCTAATTTTTTAGTGGAATAACATCATGTTGCTCCAATTATTCATTTTCATGCTGTGTCCATTTTTGACAAATAGGTAGACACTAACTAGAAAAGATATGCCTCTTTGCATGCGACTCTGTATGTACAAAGGAAAACCCAATAACAATTAGTCATTTTTTAGTTTTTTTGAGTTAGATAAGAGTATGCAGCTGACCCCAGTTTCCAAGCACGGGCCATGCTTTATATAGTCACTTTAGAAGGCACTGATACTTGAATCCAGTCATTTGGATTTTGGAGTTCCGTTCCTATTGCTAGGCTCACACTTGCCAGTCACAGCCTTGCCACTTTAGAGTCTCTTATTGCATAATCCATTGGACAAGATGCCCCTGTGCACTTAAGCAGATAATGGATTCAAAACACATAATAAATTTTTAGTAAACAATCACTTTCTGAACTTTCCAGTCTGATTTTCTTTTTCTTTCATTATGCATAAAGATTTAGAAAGTCAATCTCAGTAATCCAAGTGCATCTTTCTTCCTTTGTTTTACAAGATAATAATAACAATACGTGAACACATAACTGAAAAATCTTTTCCACATTCATATCCCTCCAATTGAAGAAATCTGAACATATTATTGAACTCAAGTGGTATAACTACATGTTTTATAAATTCCCATACATCTAAACAATTTTATAATTTGCCTATGTCAATTCTCTTTCCCCTCCATTAATTTATTTCCAATTTCATGGCCTGTGGGTGCAAACAAAGCAATCATCAGCACAACTCCCATTTATCCATTATTGTTCAGTTGATGAGTTCCTTTAATACTTCCATATTCCATTTTCCCATTATATGCAATTTTTCATAAATTGTAATTTTGCTTGCACGTGAATTTATAGGATTAATATGACTTCTATCAGTGCTTTCACATGGGCTTTAACTAATTGTAAACTTGCAATTAAGGTGCCGTAGGAGAATGATGCATTTTATAAGACCAACAAAAGTCCCATGGGCTCAAAAAGGAAATGCAGTAACGAATGACTGTTTGCACGTCTCAATTGTCACAATTGAAAGCAAAAAGATAACAATGCAACAAAGGGAGACACGCATGAAACATATGTAACCATAGATTTGAGGACATTACCAGCAAGGTCAAGAGAAGTTCCTCACCGCTAAATTTGGAACGCTTGTGGCATAACTAAAGATGAGATTTGAGATATTGTCCACCATGTGATATGCATTTATTAAGGTAAAAAGTATTGAAACACTGGAAAAAGTAGATGCCCCCATTTGAAATTTGTAAGTTTTCAGACTATAGAAAAATATTGGAAAAGTATTTACATTCATGAATGCAAATCTAGTTAAAGTTTTGCATGTGTCGAAACCTAACTAAGAGCCAAACATCATCTTGGTTGTATTAGGAAAGCTAAAAGCCACTAATAGGACACAACTTCACCAAAAACCAAGCCTGTATGAGAAATTAACTATTCAATGTATCTATTTGCTAGCATGAACCACAAACGTCCAAATTACAAATATTTCAATTCAAACAAGCAAGCAAGAAAGGCTTTATACACTTTTTTCCCACAACTTAAGTGGGAACATAGAATTTGCAATTCTATACGGCTTTAGGATTAAAAATAGTTCCATAGACAAAGAACTCATAATGATTTTTGTGTATATTTCCACAAGCCCATTTACTCGCATTCTCTAATCCATCCCCGTTACAGACAATACTAGCATTTCATAAAGAAACCATCTTTAATTCTGACATAAATAAAATGAGATTAATCTCTGACATAAAATTAACTATAATAAGACATACCACATGCTCTGAAATTCAAAAGGCACTTCTCAACCAATGGTTCCAGAGACAACCTCCCAAGTGATTTGAATATACTGGCCACCGATGAAAGTCGTGTTAGATCTAATATTTCTAACAGTTTTACAAGATTTTCCTTTTGGTCACATTCACATAATGCTAGCAAATAATTTTCTGCACATGAAAAGAGTACCAGGATTCTATTCCCTGGATTTGCAGTGGAAAGATAAACAAAGAAAAACGTAAGAAAAAGAACTTTAATGAATGTCAAGTTAGCAGCTTTAAGAAAATTTGAGCTTGACTTAAATTTCCTTCCTCTCACCCAAAAATTATTTAAAATAAAGTTGGAGACTTACAAAGGGATGAGTTGCGTACTTCTTAACTTAAATGTGTCTTCCCTATCATCATCCGCAATGAAATTACAAAGTTCTTGAATCTTTTCTTCATGGTTCACTTTTATCTACTATAGCATCTCATAGTATCCTAGTCTTGGAAGTGAGCGTAAATTTCCGTCTTTGATTGAATCACAAAAAAAATGAAACTCCTCTACGATACCCCTATCAACAAAATACAAAAGCAACGGGCCATAAGTGGCGTCTTCCAAGTTCCAACTCAAATCCATGCTTCCTCATTTCATTAAAAAAGTCTAAAAGCCTTAGAAAAATTTTCTAATGAATCATCTGTATTGTCACTTGCCCTAGCATTTTCCACGAAGGCTGTTCTGGATGCATTATACTCTTTTCCTTGACCACTGCTTTTCCCTGAGAAGTCTCTGAGTTTGTAACTTCTGATACGACTGGACTATCATGAGTTGCACATCAAACAAACCATGATTAGATATCTAGAAGTAATACATTCTTTATTTCTATTCCCCTTTATTTTTTGAACTGAAAAAGAAAAGAAATTTTAAGATTCAACTTATTCTGAGAGATACGAAAAAGAAAAAGGTAAATGAGCAAAGAAAAACTAAGGGAAGTATTTACGATGGTCTTGCATGATTATTCTAAGACAGAATCTGAAATTAATTAGTACTCCCCCGTCCCATATTCTTTGCACCATTTACTTTTCAATAATTAATCTATGATTTTTTATTTTCAACATTTTAGTATATAAATAAAGAACTTTTATATAAGAATGATAAATCAAAACATATAGTTTCTAAATATATTTTTTAAAATTTTTTTTGAATAAATGCTAATATGAATAAATTCAAGTCAAACTAAGCAGAAAAATCAAATGGTGCAAAGAATATGGAACGGAGGGAGTATCTAACTTCGGTGAATCACATCTATTCCTTCATTGTACAAACTCTATGTTCAATTAATTGTAGCACTATTTGAAATTCCAACTCTTTTTCCCGTATCCAAAAACAGGAGAAGAAACAAAGAAAACAAAGATGAATCAACAACTGATATAAAATTACCAGCCACCCAGTCTATAATGGAAGAAATTTCCTGGGACAAATATAACATTGACTACAGCACTACTAGAGCTCTGGTCATAATATGTCATTTAGCACAAGTTTTCAAGTGGCACATTAACGTGGACCTGTTAAAACATTGATGCAAATTGAAAAAAAAGCCACAAGAAAGTTCAAGAATTAGTTAGAGCCTAAGAAAATCTGGAAGAATCAATCATGTTGATGTAACTAGAAAATTCTAGGAACTAGTTAAAAAATAGAATTTAGAATAATGCATAAATTAAACAAAACCAAGCTGGTTGGAGTACACTGCTAACTTTTGTTGCTTTTCCAACTGCCGTTGGTAGTTACCAATGCGTAGAACCGTTGGTAATTATTTCCAACGTATACGCATTGGTAACACAGTAAATTTTTTTTTTTTAGGTTTTTTTTACCAACGGCCTAGCCATTAGTAATTAGCAACGGTCACAGCCGTTGGTAACATTCCAACTTCCCTCCGTTGGTAGAAATTTTTTTTTTGTTAAGGCTAATTTACCAACGGCTAACCGTTGGTAAATGGTTTATAAATTTGTCTTCTTCGTTCCAGCTGCTTCAGTCGTGAAATCAGGCAGGGAGGAGGAGAGAGAAGCTCTGGTTTCACGAGTTCAGGCGACGCCGTCGATTGGCGTCCAATGTCCAGCCGTTTTGCGCCGTTTTGGGATCCATTTCGTAGATCAGGTCATTCTCAGCATGGGTATGTGTATATTTAATCGATATTTGCTAATTTTAGGTATATATTTGTGAAAAAATTGTGGAGGGATTTTGATGCATTATTGTTTCAGTTTCAGCTCTTATTTGAGGTTTCATAACTTCTCATTGTTACATCCCGTAGCTTCTGAAGTTGGTAGAGGTACGTTTATAATTTTTTTTCTGTTATCCGAATTTTTTTTTTAGGGAAAAAATTTTATTTTATTATACAGTGTTGTAATTAAAATTTATGTATTATGACTGTGGTTATACATTTTTTTGGTTATTTTAGTTGGGTTTTTTTCCATTTATTTTGTGTTAATTATTTTTTATTTATGGGTAATTTTAGTGATTGAAAATGTGAAGATGAAATTTTTTTATGGTATTTAATTATGTTGAAGATAAGTATTTTCAATTTCCATATAGATTGTTTATTTCATTTTTTTTTCTATATTCTTTAGATCGTAATTAGTTGACTTAAGGTTTAGTTTGAGTGATTTAGTGTTGGGTAATAGTAACAATAATAAAATAATAATAATAATTATTATTATTATTATTATTCTTATTATTATTATAAGATGTACCCAATAATATAAACATAATAACAGTAATAATAATAATTAAGAAGAGTACATAGTTGTAGAAGTAAGTTAGAAAATAATAATAATTAAGGAAACTAAGTAATAATAATTACCTTAATCATTCCAGCTATAAGAATGAGGAAAATTAAAATGTAATAATACGCTTAATAATAAGAATAATATGAAAAATATAACAATAATAATAATAATAATAATGATTAGTATAATAATAATACAAAACAAAATTATTTGTACCAAATTTTTATAATAATAGTAATAGTTCTAATAATAGTCATAATAATATTACGTCCAAATAATAATAATAATAATAATAATTATTATTATTATTATTATATTATTATTATTATTAACATTTTTTTGTAATAATACGCGTGTAGATTAACATTTTTTATTCATTTTCAGAAATTTCTTATATTACCAGGATATTAAGTTTTCCCCCCCTTTTTTTAGTTCCTCCCTGCATCTGTGAGCTTGAAGACGTACCCATTATTTTTCCTCTCCGTTCGAAGTTGTTCGAGGTAAGTTTCATTTTTTTTTCCTTCCAAAATGAAAACGGGATTTCTGAAGGGAAATTGTTTTTAATTATTAATATTGATAATAAAACTTATGTGTTGTCACTATGGTAATATAGTTGTTGGTATTTGAATATGCAATTTATGTTAATTATTTGTTCTCTATGGATATTATTTGTGATGGATTAGAGTGAATATGCAATATCTTTGTGCGTTGTTTTTAATTATGTTAAAGGTAGATAGTTTTAGTTTATGATATAGATTATTTTATGGAATGATTATTTGTATAATTTGATGGTAATAGGTTTAGTTATGGTTTAGTTGGAGTGATTTAGTGTAAATGGTTATATTATGTCACGGTGTAATAATAATAATAATAATAATAATAATAATAATAATAATAATAATAATAATAAGATGTACCAATAATATCAAAATAACAAGAGTAATAATAATAATTAATTAATATGTGTACAAGAGGAGTAGTATGAACTTATAAAATAATAGTAATGAACCTAAGTAATATTAATTAATTAAGTATGATATGTTCAATGTTATAACGTTAATACTAAGAACAATAAGAATGTTAATAATAATAATGTAATAATATGTTTAATAATAACAATAATATGAAGAATAATAATAATAGTAATAAAAATAATTTTATTGATGATGATTATAATCAAAATCATACTAAAACTAATTTTACTTATATGCATGGGACATCATAATAATTTTACTTATATACATGGGACAGTCATAATAATAATAATAATAATAATTATTATTATTATTTTTATTATTATATAAGAATAATATTTATACTACTTACAAAAATACAAATAGTACTAATACATAATAATTAAATTAATTATAAAACAAAGTACAATAATACCCATAGTACTTAAATTTGAGTAATATTACTTACATCATAATAATACTGATAGTAATAATGTATGTAATTATTATTATTACATCATAATAATTATACTTATATGCATGGGACAATCATAATAATAATAGTAATTATTATTATTATTATTATTATTATTATTATTATTATTATTATTATTATTATTATTATTATTATTATTATTATTATTATATAAGAATAATATTTATAATACTTAAAAATAGACAAATAGTAATAATACATAATAATAAAATTAATTATTAAACAAAGTTCAATAATACCCATAATAATACTGCTACTCGTTATGCATATTATAATAATTATTATATCATAATTATTATACTTATATGCATGCCATAGTCATAATTATTATTATTATTATTATTATTATTATTATTATTATTATTATTATGATATAAATAATAATAATTTTTTGGTATACTTAAAAAAATGGAAAATTGTAATTATACATAATAATTACAATAATTATAGAACTAAGTACGCGTGATTATTAATAGTTTCGTGATTGTGTTCTTTGATGACAATATGACTCTTTTATTCGAATAGGAACAGATTTAGTTTGTAATGGAGTTGGGTCGTAGTTGGATGTACAGTAACCGTTTCTTGCCTGGCCGAACGGGTTACACACAAGAGTGGGAGGATGGGGTTGATAAATTTATATCATTTGCTGTCTCTCATCCTGAAACAATGAGCGGGTTATGCATTCGTTGTCCTTGTTGAAAGTGTAAGAATTTGCGATTTAAACAGTATGACGAAGTTAGAGTGCATCTGTACAAGTCGGGGTTTAAGCCTTTTTACTTGAATTGGACGGCTCATGGAGAGCCATTTAATGTAGCATCAGATACAGACCCGGGTGTCTGTGGCTTTAATTAGTTTGACCAGGGGTCTTCGACGAATCCATACGAAAGGATGATATTAGATGCCGTTGAGCTTAATTTCTCACAATTTCCGGAAGAGAATGTTGCGCAACCGAATGAAAGTGCACAGAAATTTTTCAATCTATTGAATTCAGCATTAACCCCGCTATGAGATGGGTACGAAAATCATTCTGAGTTATCTACTGCTGTCCGTCTTCTTAACCTTAAGTCTGAGTATCACATGTCACAAGCATGTTTTAATGGTATTGCCGGGCTGATGAAAGAGACTCAACCTACAGATAGTAAGATCCCATCAAATTGGTTTGAAACGAAGAAATTAGTTTCCTAGTTGGGCCTGTCTCACCAGAAGATTGACGTCTGTGTTAATGATTGCATGTTGTTCTGGAAAGATGAAAGTAATCTTTGTGTTTGTACGTACTATGGAAGTGAGAGATATAAGCCAAAAAAGGGTGGTGGAGGTAAAGATCAACCTAGAAAAACCATGCATTACTTACCACTAAGCCCTCGACTTCAACGCTTATTTGCGTCAATGTCAACAGCAGAGCAGATGAGATGGCATAAGGAGCAAAAACAAATCCCAGGTGTTATAAAAATCCATCAGATGGTGAAGCTTGGAAACATTTTGATCGGACATACCCATGGTTTGCTTCAGAAACACGAAATGTCCGATTGGGGTTGTGTGCCGATGGATTTACCCCTTTTGGACTATCTGGAAAACAATACTCTTGTTGTCCTGTTATCGTTACTTCGTATAATTTGCCCCCTTGGATGTGCATGAAAAAACCCTATATGTTCCTTTCGTTGTTGATTCCGGGTCCACGTAGCCCAAATCATAAGATTGATGTATCTACAACCTCTAATAGAAGAGCTACGACACTTGTGGTTTAATGGCGTTGAAACATGGGATGTGCCATTAAAAGAAAATTTTATTCTGCGAGCAGCATTAATGTGGACCATAAATGACTTTCCGGCTTATGGCATGCTTTCAGGATGGATGAGACATGGGCGATTGTCTTGCCCCATTTGTTTGGGCGAAAGTAAGGCATTCCAACTTAAGTATGGAGGAAAAAATTCATTCTTCGACTGTCACCGGCAATTTTTTAGCTGAAACCACCCATATAGAAGAAATTGTACTTGTTTCAAGAAGGGGAAATCAGAGAAGTCATTGCCTCCCGATCGATTATCAAGTGAGGCTATATTTGAAAGAATCCCCTAGATTCCATCAATTGCTAACGATGGTCTGCAACATCACCCGTGCAATTATGGGAAATCATATAATTGGATGAAACGAAGCATTTTTTGGGAGTTACCATATTGGTCCACGAACTTAATCCGACATAATCTTGATGTCATGCATATTGAGAAGAACATGTTTAAGAATATATGGAATACTGTGATGGATGTTAAGAACAAAATGAAAGATAATGCTAAAGCACGGAAGGACCTCAAAATTTATTGTAATCAGCCAGAGTTGAACATGGTTCCACATGATGATGGTCATTCATTCAAACCAAAGGCGATGTTCACATTTGATGTTAACCAAAGGCAAGATGTGATAGCTTGGGTAAAATCTTTACGACGCCCTGATGGATATGCCTCAAATCTTGGGAGATGTGTTGATACCTCTAGTTGCAATATGTATGGCATGAAGAGTCATGATTGTCATGTTATGATACAAAGGCTTTTCCCCGTTGCCCTTGAAGCATTTCCCTAGAATATATGGAAGCCATTAACGGAGTTAAGTCTATTCTTTAGAGACTTGTGCTCTCCAGAGCTGCATGATAATCACTTGTTGGCGTTGGAGGCCAATATTCCAATTATAATTTGTAAGCTTGAAAGAATTTTTTCTCCCGGGTTTTTTGATGTCATGTAGCATCTCCCAGTTCACTTGCCATATGAAGCAAGGGTTGGAGGACCTGTTCAGTACTGATGGATGTATAAATTTGAGCGGTGCATGCATAACCTAAAAATGAAGGTTTCTAATACTGCTCATGTTGAGGGATCGATATGTGAAGCATACCTTATAGAAGAGACTTCCATCTTTTGCTCTCATTACTTTAAATCCCATGTTCCCTCCATGATGAACTGAGTACCGCAAAATGATGATGGTGGTCCTGTCCCATGTAATGGTGAGTTGTGGTCCATATTCACCTTTTCGGGATGTCCATATGGTGCATGTAGATATAGATTCCTCACGGACAATGAACTCAGAATTGCAACCACATACGTTCTTCTAAACTCTGCTGAGATCAGGCCATATCTAAAATAAGTCATCGTTCATGATCATCCAGTACTTTGATTATTTTGAAGTTCAGGACTAATCATCTAACGAAACTAACATATTTTAATCATTTCTGTATTGCTCACAGTATGTTTGTGGACATGGTAAAGGAAATTGCTCCTGATATAACCATGTCTGAGATGGACATACACATTGAAAACAATTTCTCCAACTGGCTCCGACACTACGTACGTGTGCTTTTAGTCACTATGTATTGCAATATGTTAAGTTATAAACTTCCAGATATATTGTCCTAAAATGAAAATGTTTTACATAGGTTGATGACCTAGGTAACAATATTGTCAATAATGTCTTGTGAGATGTTGCAGGTGGATTCTCACGTCGGGTAGAGACATGGTCGGTGTATTTCACAAATGGGTACAAGTTTCACATAAATCAATGGGGCAAGGACAAATCAACATTTAATAGTGGAGTCTGCATATGAAGCACGGGTTCAAGTGAAGTTAAATGTGATTTTTAGGGTATATTAGAAAAAGTCATGCAACTCGAATATCCTGGCTATCCACATAAGAATGTTGTCTTGTTTAGGTACAACTGGTTTGACCCAACACCTGAACGTGGAACTCGAATACATAAACAGTATGAGGTAGTTGAGATCTGGGATAGCCGCAGATATCAGAAGTTTGATCCTTTCATTCTAGCATCACAAGCTAACCAAGTTTACTATACACCATATCCGACAAAGTCACGTGACAAAAATGAGTGGTCAGCTGTTACGAAGATAAAACCTAGCTGGATAATCCAGGAAGCAATTGTTGACAAGGATGACGTTTATCAAGATAGTGGATCCGTGAGTTGTCAAAGAATTAAAGATGACCCAGTTGAGGAGTTAGCTGACTCGGGTGTGGGTGATGATATTGAAGAAGATGAACTTGACGAAGGGGGATCTAATGATGATACAGATGATGAGAAGGAGTTTATATTCGATGACAGTGACACGGAAGAAAATGAGGAGTTGCACAAGAATGGAAGCACTGGGTCGAATGAATGAATATAACGGTTATCATGTGTAATGATCACAAGTTATTTGTAATGTTTATAACATATTTGGTTAATTTATGTACCCCTAATACTCCATAATATATGTCAGTAAACATATGCTATGTTTAGTTTTCTTACTTAGATAATAATAAATGTAGATGCCGCGTAAAGGGGATAACACCTATAAGCGCAAACCTGGGAAAGGACCATTTGCACAGTTTAAAGAGATCATGGAGCCAATACTTAATGCGATAGAGGATGGGTTCTTTATCCCGGGCATAAGACGATGTCGGGCTAGAGACGCAGGACACAACAGTGCCAGCAACGCACGTACACTCACATGAGCACCGATCTGAAGGCGGTGGAGGCACGACATCTGAACAGGGATCTGGTGCGTGCCATGTTAGGCACCCGATTGTGACGACTCATCCCTCAGATGATGATATACATATTGATGACATCCCATCATCGATGTCACAGACACCAGCCCGAGCGCGGATGAGGATATCCCCACATGGTAACACGTAAGTGCTGAATATCCTACAAACGTTATAAAAATACTAATATTACTTACATTACTGTGAATCATCAAGAAGTCACTAAGTAATCATTTGAACTTTGCAGATTCATTCCAACTGCAGCGACACAGTTGGTGACACCATGTTTCACCCCACATTTCAAACCCTATTCTGATTGGTCCTCCATCTCTACATCAAACCTTCAACAATGGTGGCATGTTTTTTAGGTATAACAAAAATATTAGTATGGTAATGATGTATTAATGTCAAAAGAAATACTTGCTTTTTTATGCTAATAGTTTATGCATATTAACCGGTACAGAGGAGCTGTGAGTGGGATCCGATACACCATAATGAGGTGTATTAGGTGTGAAATATCTTGGGAGCAAAGCATTACAGAAGCATGATGTCAAAAATCCGACGTGTGAAGGATCGTGTTAAATGTCGAGCAAAGGCAAACTTTATGTCAGATGCTGCATATGCAAAAATGGAGGCATATTGGGCCAGTCCAGAGTTCATTCAGAAGTCCGCTAGATTCAAGGCAATGCGAGCAACAGTGATTGATGAGGATTCACAGTCTGGCTTTTACAACGTGACATATGCAGAGGGATCTATCTCGATGTCTGCACATCGAGAGCAAATGGTATGTATCTCATAAAATGTTCTTTCATTTTACATTTAAGTAAATAATGCACTTAAATTATATATTAATCTAACATTTCATTCAATTAGAGAGAGAGAGAGATCCAGAAAAGAAGGACTCTAGCTTGTTTAAAGTCCTTCAAGCAACCCATAAAATGAAGAATGGGAAATATGTTAGTAAGCGCTGTGAAGAAGTTGCTGTAAGTATTATAACTTTTTGATATCAACTATTCTTAAGATACTTCCCATGTTTATCCAATAATTTCTAGCTCAAATGTATTTTATTATGTTTCTGTAGACTCGAATCAGTGCAGAGATTGAGGAGTAAACACAACAAGAGGATGGATTAGAGCCAATTGATGAACTAGTAATAATTAGTACTACATCTGGCGGTAGAAGAAGAGGGCGTGTTTTTGGATTAGGATTTGAGCAGTGTGTCATACCGGGACGCCGACAGCCAGGTGCCATCCCACCTATCGACATCACACAGACACCGCAATTCAACGAACAAGTACAAAAGATGATGGCAGAGAAGAATGCGCGAAGGGATGCTGAGTACGAAAGGAAGCTCGAGAGAATTAAGAGGAGACAGAGAGCAAAGATGGAGGCGAATAGAGCCACATTGGAGGCGAACCGGGCTTAGTTGGAGATTATTTGTTGTTCGCTAAACCTTTCATGCCCGTCGGCTCAACCAGTTCCACAATATCCTGATGACTCGGACTCGGAGGATGAGGAGATAGTTGGGACTCCGTGATGGTCGTCATCAATAGGTAAATCATTTCCAAATTTCTTGTGTTATCAGACTTACATAATAATTGTTAGAAATAATTAAGACTCAATTGAAATTACTGAGATGTGTAATCCGTTGAATATTGTATGGTTTGTTCCAGACATATATGTTGATGTTTTAATTATGATGTATTTAACAATATTTTCTGGAAATTACGTGTGCATATCTGTGTAATCCTTATTGCTAAGCAAGGCGGGGGGAACTTTACTATTAGTATGTCCGTTTCAAATTTGTTTCAAACTGGGAAAATATGAAACAACCGAATCCTGGAACGCTAAATGTACATTACCAACGTGCAATCGGGGTTTACCAACTCGCGCACGTTGGTAATTACCGACTGCCATCCGTGTTGGTGCTTACAGACACTGTTACTAACATGTATGGCAGTTGGTAATTACCAACGCGCATGGCAGTTGGTAATTACCAACCCCAATACCAACTGCCATAAGTTGATAATTACCAACGCGGCCTCTTACCAACTGTCATTGCAGTTGGTAATTCCCAAATGCCTTACCAAGTGCCATACGCGTTGGTAATTACCAACTGCCATACGCGTTGGTAACTACCAACTGCCACGACAGTTGGTATTTACCAACTGCCATGCGCATTGGTAATTACCAACTACCATGGCAATTAGTAACTACAACTATGCGTTGGAACCCAAGCCCGGTTTCTGACCATTGGTAATAACCAACGTAAATTTTACCAACGTGTATGCGTTGGAATTTACCAACGTGTTATTACTTGCGCATTGGTAAAAAAATTTCTAACGAATCGAATACCAACGTGTGTTTACCAACGCGCAGTAGTTGGTAAACTGTATATTTTTAGTAGTGGTAACGGATTATCCAATGCCTATAAATAGGCCTGAGGGCCAAATTCCCAATGCAAGCTATAAGATAGTGCTTGTACTCCTTTCCATCTTCAACAAATAAAAACTTTCAAAAAGTCCCTTCTCTATTTCAAATTACAAATCAGTCCTTCAACTATTCCAAACTATTTCCCAATATTCCAACTATCTAAATATCAACTAAGTCATTTTCAAAAAACAATAGTGCTATTAAAACCTTTGTCTGGTCATCTATTTGCATGTAGGACAACTATCACTTCCCAAATAAACTCTATAAACAAAAAATACATCATTGATGATTACCTCAAAAAATAACTAACTCATCCCTCTGCTCATATTTTCTAGCGAAAACTATGATTACTGGAGCATTAAAACCAATAACGTATTTTATATCTCAAAATTTATGAAATATTGCCAAAAAAGAAACTAATATTCTTCAGGGTATTTTCACATTAGATGAGACACAAATTGCAAGGTTGGAGGATGATGAGACAAAGGATACACAAGCATTATTCACCCTATTATAGGCAGTGGCAAATACTAGTTTTTCAAGGATTATCAAGGCAACTAATGCAATGCAAGCATGAGACATCTTGCAAGACGAGTTTCAAAGATTGGCCAAGCTACGTGTCATATGATTACAAAGTGATTAGTTTACATTTGTTAAATTTATTTTCCTTATATTTACTATGTTTTAATGTGTTTTGAACTTTAAAGATCTATTTTGATTATGTTTTGTAGCCTAGAGTATATATGGACTCAATTGATTAAAAGTGGATTTAATTTACAATTTTACAAGTTTTAATTTGATTGTGTTCTTTTAGGATTTTGATAGATTGGCAATGTTCTAGTAGTAAAACCATATCTTGAGCTACAGAGATCGGAATTGAGTGATTCTTGATTAATTGGAAAGCTAACACCTTGATTCCCAGCAGCATCTTCATCAGGTGACATTGTGACTTCGGGAGGGACTTCCTGGAGGGGAGAACATCTGGAGCAAAGGTTTCCCAGGGGAGTGCGCCTGAAATGCTAAAGAAAAGAGGGTTAGGAGGTCCCCAGGATGTTTTTCCGGGGAGGAGCCTCCGACGCCCAAGTTAGTGTCCTGAAGGAAGATAGGGGAGGAGCACTAAGAGATTGAATGGCCTTGCCTGTTTGTATTTTTTTAGGGAGAAGGTTCGGATCGGAGGTCTTTCTTTTGCCAGGGGCTATTTCCTAGTATTTATAGGAGAGTCCAGCCCGTTCAGATTGCGACACGTGTTCGGTCGGATGGGATCTGAGCTTCTGGGCGTAGGGAACAAACAGCCATTTATAGGTACCTCGGGTTTGGAACCGAGACAGGTCATGACAAGACCTGGACGGCGTAGGCGCGTCAGTCCGCTCTGTGAGGCAACGTGTAACGCGTGTGGGCGACATGTCAGAAGCTCCTTAAATGCTCATGTCGTACTCCCGAGGTCCTCTGGGCGAGGTTGCTCTTTAGTATGGATGCCCTTCTTCGGGAATTATCTCTGTAGTTCGGGAATTCCCTGGGCCAGGGGGTCCGCCTTCGAGGAGACTCTCTCCTGATTGAAATAGCTAGTTCTTCGTCTCCGAACGCGATCCGTTTGGCACTTCGGGGGGCTAGTAATATCCTTAGGTTTCCTGACGTCCCGAGTTCAGGATTTTCGACTCCGCTTCCGAGGTGCATGATATCACCTTTCTCGGGTAACGCCAGGTTTCCCGACCATACTCTTGGCAGGAAGTTCGGCCAGATAGAGGCGATAGCCCTTCGGCTATCACACCTAGACTACGAATCATATGTAAACCATAAAACCCAATTTACACATTAACGGGGTCAAATTCATCTTGAAAAATCATGATTTGTGCGTCATCACAGGTTTAGAAGCAATTGTTATATTTTGGGCATATCGTTAGCTGTAAATATCCATTTTATGTGATTCAGTCGTCATTTCGAAGTAAAAAAAAAGCTTTACAACTTTTATGCTTTGAGTTTAGCGAGATAATTATTGCATCAAGATCTAATTTTAGCTTGAAGTTGCTGCTAATGTTCTAAAACATTTTGTGGCTCACAACTTTGAAACCTTCTGGTCAATTTGAATTTTTTTATTGGTATGGGGTAATTTTAAAATAATATAGAAATTTTAGGGAGATTTTTTTAGTTTAGCATACTATGTTAACTTTTTTAGGTGTTTAAAGAGATGAGCAGCTTCCGCTAGGCTTTCTCTCCCTCCATTGACACTTTGGTTTTTCTCTATTTTTTTTTCTTTTTCTTCCAAGCATGTTTAAATAGTTTTCTAGTTTAGTTCAAGGGGACGATTTCCATCACCAACACCGATTGTAAGGATTGATTTTTCTTGTTGACACTTTCTTTAAATTTAAGTATTTACTTCTTTGTGGTTGAGATTTATTGCAATTAATTTTCCTGTTCTTACTTATTGAATTGGTTTTGTGATTGCAAATTTACTTGATTTTCTTTCAATTGCTTAGGTGAAAAGAATTCAATTTAGAAGCAAGTTAATTTAACTAGAGATTATTTTTATTTTTGGTTAGTTCATATAGGAGAAGTAAGACAAGTTAAATTGTTTAAGCTTTTGGATGGTTGACTGGAATAAACTTTTTGGTTCATTATTCTTTATGTTAATTTTGAGTTAATTGGAAATTATTTTTCAATATCTAGTGACTCAAATTTAAGAAATTAATCTGAAACTTTTTTCGGTTAATTTTACAGTTGAATCCTTTGGGTTAGTTTTAGCTTTAAAGAGAGTCATGTTTGTTTGCTTGGATTGAAGAAATATTTTATTTTGAAGATCAACTGCATAACTAGAATGAATAATCAATCCTAAACTGAACATTTTTAGTATTGGTTAATTTTTTGTAATACTATAGTTAATTTATTTCAGCATTCGATTCAAAAAAATCCACCAAACTTTTATTTCAATTTTCTGACGGACAGCTTTTAGATAAAAATTTCTCTTAGAATTCAACCTGGTTTTCACTACTATACTATAAATTTATTTAATATGAGTTGTTAGTGATACCAGAATTATTTTTTACAATTTTGACAAACAACCAAAATCTGGTGCCATTGACGGGGAAAAATTTTTTTTTTTCTGTTAAAGTTTCTGCTTATAGTAAACTAATTTATGCTAAGATCTTCTCATACAGGTCAATTAATGTTTGATCCAATGATTGAGAAGACAACAAAGGTGAACAAGAAAGCAAAAAGGAAAGCAATCAATTTTACAGCTTCGACATCTACGACGCTAACTCTGAAAGTGAAGCAGAAGCAGTAGTTTTTGTAGATATGGTGGCACAAAGAACACTAAGGGAGTTGGGAACTCCCGATGTTGCCCAGCAACCCTTGTGCTTCGATTTTCCTAATATTGAGGTAGCTTTTAAATTAAAATCTAGATTCCTTCATTTATTGCCTACCTTTCGTGAACTTGCAAGTGATGACCCCACAAACACTTGAAGAAGTTTCATGTTGTCTGCTCGACCATGTAGCCACAATAAATTACAAAAGAATAGATTAAGCTGAGAGTCTTCTCGTTCTCTTTGGCGGATAAGGCAAAGGACTGGCTGTACTATATTCCCTCTGGTTCAATTAGAACCCAGAATAACCTGAAGAGAAAATTTTTTAAGAAGTTCTTTCCAACTTCAAGAGCTAGGACAATTCGTAAGGAAATCAGTAAGATTCAACAGTATAATGGAGAGGGTCTTTATGAGTATTTAGAGAGATTCAACTAGCTATGTGTGAGTTGTCCTCACCACCAGATTTTTTATCGATTGTTGCTGCAGTACTTCTACAAATGGCTACTATTCACGAATCGGAAGTATGTTGGATGCTGTGAGTAAATGAGCACTCGTAGAAAAGACACCTGAAGAAGCAAAGGACCTGATTTCTAAAATGGCAATCGACTTACAGCAATTTGGGATAAGGGTAGACCATGTGTTGAAGAAGGTAAATGAGGTAGGAACTTCTAGTATTAAGGCTTAACTTTCTGAACTAACCTCTCTTGTTAGACAAATTGCTTTGGAACAGGTTCAGAATCTTAGAGTTTGTAGTAGTTGCTCGCTTAAGGACATTTTACTAACTAGTGTCCACAACTTCAGGAGGATACAACATCTTAAGTAAATACGGTAAGTGGGTTTGTTAATCAACCAAGAAGGTATGACCCTTATGCAAATCAATATAATCTTGGTTAGAGTGACCACCCGAATTTCAAATATAAGCAGCCAAATAACTAGCCACAGTACCCATTTTGCCGGTTACAATAAAACCAGTGACTAAGTTCAGGTATGGCTTTGGAAGATATTGTGAAAACTTTAGCCACTAGCACTCAAATGTTTCAACAGGAAACAAGAGCCATCATCAAAAGTTGGGAAACCAAATTTCACAACTGGCAACCTCGCTAAACAAAATTGAAGCTGAAGAAAAGAAGACTACCATCTCAAGTTGAAATCAACCCTAGAGAACATGTTAATGGCATGACTCTTTGTAGTGGAAAAGAAGTGCAAACCACCACATAAAAAATAACAGCATCTAAAAAGGAATAAGATGGCCCAAAACTAGCAACTTCTGATGCACCAACTAAAGAGGTAAATAATAAGCCAATTTTTATAAAGTCAAAAATTCTGATTCTACCTCATTTTTCCTAGCAGGTTAACGAAATCAAAGAAGCAGGAGATAGAGTACAAAATTCTTGACACTTTTAGGAAGGTCGAAATTAACATACCTTTGTTGGATGCAATCAAGCAAGTGTCTTCGCATGCCAAGTTTCTAAAAGAGCTGTGCACCAACAAAAAGAGTCTACAAACTGATAAGATGATTAAAGTATGTGAAAATGTATCAGCAATAATTCAAAAGAAATTGACTCAAAAGTGTAAGGATTTGGTATGTTTACAATACCTTGTGCAAAAGGCAATTTTAAGGTGGAAAAAATTATGTTAGATTTAGGAGCTTCAATTAATGTCATGTCATATTCTATATACGCTTCTTTGAAATTTGGACCTTTGAATAAAGCTGGTATTGTGATTCAATTAGCTAATAGATCTAATGCCATTCCTAAGAGTATAGTTGAGGATGTTTCTATGCAAGTAAATGATTTAATTTTTCATGCTGATTTTTATATACTTGATATGGAGAATAGTGACCTAATTACTCCTATTTTGTTAGGAAAACCATTTTTAAAGACGTCCAAGACTAAGATTGATGTGGATACTAGCATTCTCACAATGGAATTTGATGGAAAAATTATATAGTTCAATATTTTTGCAATGTTGAAGGAAACTGACAATCATAATTCTGTTCTATTGAAAAAATTGATACTTTGGTGCAAAATGAATCAAGAAAAAATTTTGAAATCCAAGCAAAATTGGTACAAAAAGGTAAGAAAAAAATGACCAAGTTACAACAAGTGCAGGAGATGTCATTTGTAGTTGGAAAAAAGGTATTGCGCAAACACAGAAAAAAATGGAAAGTGTTACCTAATAAGTTTGAGCTTAATTAAATTGGACCATTTGTTATCACTGATATTTCTACTAATTGTGTAGTTGAGCTTAAAAGTTTGAAAATAGACAAAGTGTTCAATATTGAAATGCATAAGTTTAGGCACTTCCATGGGGGATTCTCCAAGCACCCCAATTGATGGAAAAGGGGACTGTTTAGCCAAAGTCAATAAATAAATACTCTTTTAGGAGGCAACCCAAGTGTGGTTTTTTTGTTTTTGTTTTTGTTTTCCTGCTTCTATTTTTAAGGTTTCTTTGTTCTCATAACTCATTTTCTTGGTCAGGTATTACATTTTTTCAGGCTGGAAGAGAAGTAAAACTTAGGAGTAACAAGTTGAAGTCGAATTCCAGGCTACGAATCATGATGAAATCACCTTTCAGGGCAGTACTTTTTTTTTTCCTCATATGTGTTTTCATTCTGAATATTGAGGACAATGTTCGATTTAACTGTGGAGGAGTGGGTAGCTTGAGCCATAATTTTCTGTTTTCAACATCTTTGAACTAAATTCTTTTTTATTCATACTTTTGAGCATCAATTTGAATTGTTAAGATGATTTCACTTTTTAGTTCTTGAATGCCTAGCTTGAGTGTTGAGTTAGTAATTTATTAATCTTTATGCAACTCTCAAATATTATTTTTAAATTATTTTTTTTACAATTTTTGATCAAGCTAGTTGATGGTTATCTTTAGAAGCTGATTTTTTATTTTTGTGCTTAGTATATTGATTTAAACCATGTTAGATTATGAGCTTATTAAGTTGATTATGTGGTTTGTTTTGGTTGATAGATGATTTGAATCACTTGAGAAGAAAAAAAAATATGTTTGAATTGTTGTGTTTTGATGAATAAAAAGTTATTTTTCCACCATTTCTAGGTATTGAAGTAGGTTAGGGTATTATTCTAAGGCAAGAGTCGATCATTGCTCAAAAAAGTACTACGAATATGAGTATGGTCAAAGACCACTTTTGAAGTTATGTCAAGTTAGTAGCTTGGGTATGGCAAAGTCGCTGTTATACACTCGCTAAATGGTGGACATACTAGAAAAAAACAAAAAAAAATAAAGAAATTAAGTAAACTTAGAACAAGAAATCAATTTCAATTAATTTCTTATCTTCCATGTGTTTGTGGTAAGATTAGTTGTACTTTTTGAGTTTTTATCTATTTGGTTTGTTCACTTTACTTAGTGCATAAGTTTGATATTTTTCTCAATTTTTAAGAGGTGATCGTTGCTAGTGTGGTAACGTGCGGGTCGTTTTCGGGAGTGGCCACCAATCGGTTTTCACTCAGGTCGATTGGATACCTTAAAAATATGGTCTGCGAGACTTCGGGGGTTCGGGAGTACGGTTACGTTAAAACAACTTTGTTAAAACGCCCAAAAATTGGTAGCTTAGTTGATTTCAATTTTGTTTTGCTTGCTTTTAAATGATTTCAGTTAATTTTCAAACATAAACTTTAATTGAATTAGTCGGATGTGGATTAATATGGTCTTTAAAATTTTTGGTAATTAATTTGTATAATTTTTGTAGTAAACTCGACGTTTCCGAACCATGGATTCTATCAAATCACCCAGACACAGAATTTGATTAAATTTTTAATTAATTATTAAATATTTTAATTAATTACTATCCGCATAATAAATTCTACCGAATTATCCGAATATGGATTTTTATCTAGATATTTAATTTTTATTTTCCAAACTGTGAATCCTGTCGGATTATGCGGATATGGAAATTAATTTAAATTTTAATTTATTTTTAGTTATTTAATTAATTATTAATTTTTTGTCATAATTTTTATTTGGATTTTTAATGATTAATTTTTAGAATTTTTATTTTTTTTATTCTTTTTAGTTTGATGAAAGATTTAGAGGTTATCTAATCCATAGATTTTAAATATATACTTTAAAAAAATTTGATTTTTTGAATTGTCTAGTTATGATTTTTTTTAATTTATTTAAAAAAAGGAGTAAAAGGTTAAATTTTTGTTGTTTTTAAAGAAAAAAAATAAGAAAGAAAGATATGTGTTCAAAATAATAAAGGATGGGGGCTTTTAAAAAATGGATTTTTGGTTAGCCCTAAAAAAAATAAATAAAGTAAGGTTAATTGTTCACATAAAAAAAAACTCCTCTTTTTTTTATTTGTTATTATTTATTATTTTTTTATGGCTAAAATTGAAATAAATGAAATAAGTTTAACCATTGAAAAAAAAATAAAATAAAATAAAATTGCATAAAGTAAATAAAGAAAAATTAAAGGAAAATAAATAAATAAAAATAAAGTGGGACTTTTGGCCATCCACTTAACAATAAAATTGCATGAATTAAATAATTAAAGAAAATTAAATAAATAAAGAAAAAGTGGGGCTTTTTTGCCATCCACTTAAAAGATAAAATTGCATAAATTAAATAATTACAGAAAATTAGATAAATAAATAAAAGTGGGGCTTTTTGGCCATCCACTTAAAAGATAAAATTACATAAATTAAATGATTGCAGAAATTAGATAAATAAAGAAAAGTGGGGCTTTTTGGCCATCCACTTAAAAATAAAAAATGAATAAATTAAATAATTGCAAAAATTAAATAAATAAAGAAAAGTGGGGCTTTTTGGCCATCCACTTAAAATAATAAAAGGTAGGAGGTATAACCTTCCATAAAAAATAAAAATAAAATAAAATAAATAGATAGATAAATAAACAAAAGTTAATAGTTAGTTCTGCAAAGATAAAAAAAAGGTTAGTGACTTGAATGAAATAATATAAGAAGATGAGGAATTAAGAGAAAGTTATACCTAACAAAGAAAAAAAAAAAATTTATCGCGACAAAGCCTTCTTCTTCTCTGTTGCCGGCGACAGTGGAGGGGCCGGCGTCGTGGACGACATGGAGACGCGACGAAGGGAGGCACGGCGGACGGCGAACGGAGCTGGACAGAGGCGTCGAGTAGGGGAGGGAGGGAGTAAGGAAAGAGGGAGCCGAGGCGGAGAGAGAGAGAGAGAGAGGAAGAGGGAGGTGTCGGCGGCGGAGGAAGAGAGAGAGAGAGGAGAGGCCGAGGCGGAGGGCGAGGGGGAAGAGAGAGAGAGGGAGAGGAGGTCGTGGCGGAGGGAGAGGAGAGGGCGAGAGAGAGGTTGACGGCGAGGGAGAGGAAAGAGGAGGCACGGCGGAGGCAGCGAGCTAGGAAGGAGGAAGAGAGAGGAAGAGAGGGCGAGGGCGGGGAGAGGCCGAGAGAGAGGTTGACGGCGCGCGAGGAGAGAGAGAGAGAAGGAAAGAGGGGGAGGGTGATTTTAACGGGAGAAGGAAAAAGAGGCTGACAGTGTCAAGGGAAAACTTCTAGGATTTTCTGGGAAAAGTGATGAGAGTCAGGGACTAAGCTACAGTTTTTCTTCTTTTTTATTTAAGAGCTCTAATCTTCATTTTTTTATTTTTTTCTCCTCTTTTTTTACATATTTGGACCCCTATTTATAGGGGAAGGAGTGCTGGATTGTTCATAATTAAAAAAATAATTAAAATCAAACTTATCTCTTAATTTGGTAAAATGACCGTTTCAGTCCTTTCCATCTTTTTGACTTTGGGGATGTTCCTGAAACTTCTGATTTTGACAATTTTGTCGTTTTCTGTCAATTTGGGCCAGAACCGTCGGTCTGGCCCAAAATTCATGTGACAAACTACCAAATGCTCCTGGAACTTTCATATTTTATCAAATTTTTCCAAAACATCTTAATTTTATCATTTTTACCCCAAACATTTCATTTTTTTTTTTTGGTTTTTTTTTATGGAGTTTTCTTTTGTAATTCCTATATACATACATACACACATATATTATTTTTAACTAAACCCTTATAAAAAAAATGTATTTTAAACTAATTAACTTAATTAAAAAAATTTAGCAATAATAATAATAATAATTTTTTAACGGTCGGACGAAATTGGGTGTCAACAACTGCCCCCCTTTGCATGCTTCATGGAACATGATGTATGCAAAGTCGTTACCAAATTTCGTCCGGCTTAGCTAGGCATTGAGAACCTTCTCGCTGCCTAAATTATGAGGTTAAAGAATCCTCTTTTAGAACCTCTGCGATAGGAACTATCCTATCGTTGAAGGGAAAATTTGATAATTTATTGGTTGGTTGAAGTTAAGGAACTTTCCTTAGAACGTCGACAATAGGAACACTCCTATCGTTGAAAGTTTGATTGAATGAGGCTTAAGGAACTCTCCTTAGAACCTCGACGACAAGAATTCTCCTATTGTTGAAAATTTGATTGAATGAGGCTTAAGGAACTTTCCTTAGAACCTCGACGATAGGAACTCTCCTATTGTTGAAAATTTGATTGAATGAGGCTTAAGGAACTTTCCTTAGAACCTCGACGATAGGAACTCTCCTATCGTTGAAAATTTGATTTGAATGAGGCTTAAGGAACTCTCCTTAGAACCTCGATGATAGGAACTCTCCTATCGTTGAAAATTTGATTGAATGAGGCTTAAGGAATTCTCCTTAGAACCTCAACGATAGGAACTGTCCTATCGTTGGAAATTTGATTGACTGAGCCTTAGGAACTCTCCTTAGAACCTCGATGATAGAAACTCTCCAATCGTTGAAAATTTTATTTGAATAAGGCTTAAGGAACTCTCCTTAGAACCTCGACAATAGGAACTCTCCTATCATTGAAAATTTGATTGAATAAGGCTTAAGGAACTTTCCTTAGAACCTCAACGATAGGAACTTTCCTATCGTTGGAAATTTGATTGAATGAGGCTTAAGGAACTCTCTTTAGAACCTCGACGATAGGAACTCTCCTATCGTTAAAATTTTGAGGTTAAGGGCCCTACCTTAGAACCTCTGCGATAAGAACTCTCTTATCATTGAAGAAAAATTGATGATTGATTGTTTGAGGTTTAAGGAACTCTCCTTAAAACCTCGACGATAGGAACTCTCCCATCGTTGAAAGTTTGAGGTCGACGATAGGAACTCTCCTATCGTTGAAAGTTTGAGGTTAAGGGCCCTACCTAAGAACCTCGGCGATAAGAACTCTCTTATCGTCGAAGAAAAATTGATGATTGATTATTTGAGGTTTAAGGAACTCTCCTTAGAACCTCAACGATAGGAACTCTCCCATCGTTAAAAGTTTGAGGTCGACGATAAGAACTGTCCTATCGTTGAAAGTTTGAGGTTAAGGGCCCTACCTTAGAACCTCTGCGATAAGAACTCTCTTATCGTTGAAGAAAAATTGATGATTGATTGTTTGAGGTTTAGGGAACTCTCCTTAGAACCTTGACGATAGGAACTCTCCTATCGTTGAAAGTTTGAGGTTAAGGGCCCTACCTTAGAACCTCTGCGATAAGAACTCTCTTATCGTTGAAGAAAAATTAATGATTGATTATTTAAGGTTTAAGGAACTCTCCTTAGAACCTCGACGATAGGAACCTTCCCATCGTTGAAAGTTTCAGGTCGACAATAGAAACTCTCCTATCGTTGAAAGTTTGAGGTTAAGGGCCCTACCTTAAAACCTCTGCAATAAGAACTCTCTTATCGTTGAAGAAAAATTGATGACTGATTGTTTGAGGTTTAAGGAACTCTCCTTAGAACCTCGAGGATAGGAACTCTCCTATCGTTGAAAGTTTGAGGTTAAGGCCCCTACCTTAGAACCTCTGCGATAAGAACTCTCTTATCGTTGAAGAAAAATTGATGATTGATTATTTGTGGTTTAAGGAACCCTCCTTAGAACCTCGACGATAAGAATTCTCCCATCGTTGAAAGTTTGAGGTTAAGGGCCCTACCTTAGAACCTCTGCGATAAGAACTCTCTTACCGTTGAAGAAAAATTGATGATTGATTGTTTAAGGTTTAAGGAACTCTCCTCTCTCCTTAGAACCTCGACGATAGGAACTCTCCCATCGTTGAAAGTTTGAGGTTAAGGGCCCTACCTTAGAATCTCTGCGATAAGAACTCTCTTATCGTTGAAGAAAAATTGATGATTGATTGTTTGAAGTTTAAGGAACTCTCCTTAAAACCACGACGATAGGAACTCTCCTATCGTTGAAAGTTTAAGGTTAAGGGCCCAACCTTAGAACCTCTGCGATAAGAACTCTCTTATCGTTAAAGACAAATTGATGATTGATTGTTTGAGGTTTAAGGAACTCTCCTTAGAACCTCGACGATAGGAACTCTCCCATCATTGAAAGTTTGAGGTCGATGATAGGAACTCTCCTATCGTTCAAAGTTTAAGGTTAAGGGGCCTACCTTAGAACCTCTGCGATAAAAACTCTCTTATCATTGAAGAAAAATTGATGATTGATTGTTTGAGGTTTAAGGAACTCTCCTTAGAACCTCGACGATAGGAGCTCTCCCAGCGTTGAAAGTTTGAAGTCGACGATAGGAACTCTCCTATCGTTGAAAATTTGAGGTTAATGGCCCTACCTTAGAACCTCTGCGATAAGAACTCTCTTATCGTTGAAGAAAAATTGATGATTGATTGGTTGAGGTTTAAGGAACTCTCCTTAGAACCTCGACGATAGAAACTCTCCTGTCATTGAAAGTTTGAGGTTAAGGGCCCTACCTTAGAACCTCTGCGATAAGAACTCAATTATCGTTGAAGAAAAATTGATGATTGATTGTTTGAGGTTTAAGGAACTCTCCTTAGAACTTCGATGATAGGAACTCTCCCATTGTTGAAAGTTTGAGGTTGACGATAGGAACTCTCCTATCGTTCAAAGTTTGAGGTTAATGGCCCTACCTTAGAACCTCTGCGATAAAAACTCTCTTAGCGTTAAAGAAAAATTGATGATTGATTGTTTGAGGTTTAAGGAACTCTCCTTAAAAACTCGACGATAGGAACTCCCCCATCGTTGAAAGTTTGAGGTCGACGATAGGAACTCTCCTATCGTTGAAAGTTTGAGGTTAAAGGCCGTACCTTAGAACCTCTGCGATAAGAACTCTCTTATCGTTGAAGAAAAATTGATGAATGATTGTTTGAGGTTTGAGGAACTCTCCTTAGAACCTCAACGATAGGAACTCTCCCATCGTTGAAAGTTTGAGGTCGATGATAAGAACTCTCATATCGTTGAAAGTTTGAGGTTAAGGGCCCTACCTTAGAACCTCTGCGATAAGAACTTTCTTATCGTTGAAGAAAAATTGATGATTGATTGTATGAGGTTTAGGGAACTCTCCTTAGAACCTTGACGATAGGAACTCTCCTATCGTTGAAAGTTTGAGGTTAAGGGCCCTACCTTAGAACCTCTGCGATAAGAACTCTCTTATCGTTGAAGAAAAATTAATGATTGATTATTTGAGGTTTAAGGAACTCTCCTTAGAACCTCGACGATAGGAACCTTCCCATCGTTGAAAGTTTCAAGTCGACAATAGGAACTCTCCTATCGTTGAAAGCTTGAGGTTAAGGGCCCTACCTTAAAACCTCTGCGATAAGAACTCTCTTATCATTGAAGAAAAATTGATGACTGATTGTTTGAGGTTTAAGGAACCCTCCTTAGAACCTCGAGGATAGGAACTCTCCTATCGTTGAAAGTTTGAGGTTAAGGGCCCTACCTTAGAACCTCTGCGATAAGAACTCTCTTATCGTTGAAGAAAAATTGATGATTGATTATTTGAGGTTTAAGGAACCCTCCTTAGAACCTCGACGATAGGAATTCTCCCATCGTTGAAAGTTTGAGGTTAAGGGCCCTACCTTAGAACCTCTGCGATAAGAACTCTCTTATCGATGAAGAAAAATTGATGATTGATTGTTTAAGGTTTAAGGAACTCTCCTTAGAACCTCGACGATAGGAACTCTCCCATCGTTGAAAGTTTGAGGTTAAGGGCCCTACCTTAGAACCTCTGCGATAAGAACTCTCTTATCGTTGAAGAAAAATTGATGATTGATTGTTTGAGGTTTAAGGAACTCTCCTTAAAACCACGACGATAGGAACTCTCCTATCGTTGAAAGTTTGAGGTTAAGGGCCCAACCTTAGAACCTCTGCGATAAGAACTCTCTTATCGTTAAAGACAAATTGATGATTGATTGTTTAACGTTTTAGGAACTCTCTTTATAACCTCGACGATAGGAACTCTCCTATCGTTGAAAGTTTGAGGTCGATGATAGGAACTCTCCTATCGTTCAAAGTTTGAGGTTAAGGGGCCTACCTTAGAACCTCCACGATAAAAACTCTCTTATCATTGAAGAAATATTGATGATTGATTGTTTGAGGTTTAAGGAACTCTCCTTAGAACCTCGACGATAGGAGCTCTCCCAGCGTTGAAAGTTTGAAGTCGACGATAGGAACTCTCCTATCGTTGAAAATTTGAGGTTAATGGCCCTACCTTAGAACCTCTGCGATGAAAACTCTCTTATCGTTGAAGAAAAATTGATGATTGATTGGTTGAGATTTAAGGAACTCTCCTTAGAACCTCGACGATAGAAACTCTCCTATCGTTGAATGTTTGAGGTTAAGGGCCCTACCTTAGAACCTCTGCGATAAGAACTCTCTTATCGTAGAAGAAAAATTGATGATTGATTGTTTGAGGTTTAAGGAACTCTCCTTAGAACCTCGATGATAGGAACTCTCCCATGGTTGAAAGTTTGAGGTTGACGATAGGAACTCTTCTATCGTTGAAAGTTTGAGGTTAAGGGCCCTACCTTAGAACCTCTGCGATAAAAACTATCTTATCGTTAAAGAAAAATTGATGATTGATTGTTTGAGGTTTAAGGAACTCTCCTTAAAAAATCGACGATAGGAACTCCCCCATGGTTGAAAGTTTGAGGTCGACGATAGGAACTCTCCTATCGTTGAAAGTTTGATGTTAAGGGCCGTACCTTAGAACCTCTGCGATAAGAACTCTCTTATCGTTGAAGAAAAATTGATGATTGATTGTTTGAGGTTTAAGGAACTCTCCTTAGAACCTCAACGATAGGAACTCTCCCATCGTTGAAAGTTTGAGGTCGACGATAAGAACTCTCCTATCGTTGAAAGTTTGAGGTTAAGGGCCCTACCTTAGAACCTCTGCGATAAGAACTTTCTTATCGTTGAAGAAAAATTGATGATTGATTGTTTGAGGTTTAGGGAACTCTCCTTAGAACCTTGATGATAGGAACTCTCCTATCGTTGAAAGTTTGAGGTTAAGGGCCCTACCTTAGAACCTCTGCGATAAGAACTCTCTTATCGTTGAAGAAAAATTGATAATTGATTATTTGAGGTTTAAGGAACTCTCCTTAGAACCTCGACGATAGGAACCTTCCTATCGTTGAAAGTTTCAGGTCGACAATAGGAACTCTCCTATCGTTGAAAGTTTGAGGTTAAGGGCCCTACCATAAAACCTCTGCGATAAGAACTCTCTTATCGTTGAAGAAAAATTGATGACTGATTGTTTGAGGTTTAAGGAACTCTCCTTAGAACCTCGAGGATAGGAACTCTCCTATCGTTGAAAGTTTGAGGTTAAGGGCCCTACCTTAGAACGTCTGCGATAAGAACTCTCTTATCGTTGAAGAAAAATTGATGATTGATTATTTGAGGTTTAAGGAACCCTCCTTAGAACCTCGACGATAGGAATTCTCCCATCATTGAAAGTTTGAGGTTAAGGGCCCTACCTTAGAACCTCTGCGATAAGAACTCTCTTATCGTTGAAGAAAAATTGATGATTGATTGCTTAAGGTTTAAGGAACTCTCCTTAAAACCTCGACGATAGGAACTCTCCCATCGTTGAAAGTTTGAGGTTAAGGGCCCTACCTTAGAACCTCTGCGATAAGAACTCTCTTATCGTTGAAGAAAAATTGATGATTGATTGTTTGAGGTTTAAGGAACTCTCCTTAAAACTACGACGGTAGGAACTCTCCTATCGTTGAAAGTTTGAGATTAAGGGCCCAACCTTAGAACCTCTGCGATAAGAACTCTCTTATCGTTAAAGACAAATTGATGATTGATTGTTTGAGGTTTAAGGAACTCTCCTTAGAACCTCGAAGATAGGAACTCTCCAATCGTTGAAAGTTTGAGGTCGATGATAGGAACTCTCCTATCGTTCAAAGTTTGAGGTTAAGGAGCCTACCTTAGAACCTCTGCGATAAAAACTCTCTTATAATTCAAGAAAAATTGATGATTGATTGTTTGAGGTTTAAGGAACTCTCCTTAGAACCTCGACGATAGGAGCTCTCCCAGCGTTGAAAGTTTGAAGTCGACGATAGGAACTCACCTATCGTTGAAAATTTGAGATTAATGGCCATACCTTAGAACCTCTGCGATGAGAACTCTCTTATCGTTGAAGAAAAATTGATGATTGATTGGTTGACGTTTAAGGAACTCTCCTTAGAACCTCGACGATAGAAACTCTCCTATCGTTGAAAGTTTGAGGTTAAGGGCCCTACCTTAGAACCTCTGCGATAAGAACTCTCTTATCGTTGAAGAAAAATTGATGATTGATTGTTTGAGGTTTAAGGAACTCTCCTTAGAACCTCGATGATAGGAACTCTCCCATGGTTTAAAGTTTGAGGTTGACGATAGGAACTCTTCTATCGTTGAAAGTTTGAGGTTAAAGGCCCTACCTTAGAACCTCTGCGATAAAAACTCTCTTATCGTTAAAGAAAAATTGATGATTAATTGTTTGAGGTTTAAGGAACTCTCCTTAAAAACTCGACGATAGGAACTCCCCCATCGTTGAAAGTTTGAGGTCGACGATAAGAACTCTCCTATCGTTGAAAGTTTGAGGTTAAGGGCCATACCTTAGAACCTCTGCGATAAGAACTCTCTTATCGTTGAAGAAAAATTGATGATTGATTGTTTGAGGTTTAAGGAACTCTCCTTAGAACCTCAACGATAGGAACTCTCCCATCGTTGAAAGTTTGAGGTCGACGATAAGAACTCTCCTATCGTTGAAAGTTTGAGGTTAAAGGCCCTACCTTAGAACCTCTGCGATAAGAACTTTCTTATCGTTGAAGAAAAATTGATGATTGATTGTTTGAGGTTTAAGGAACTCTCCTTAGAACCTTGACGATAGGAACTCTCCTATCGTTGAAAGTTTGAGGTTAAGGGCCCTACCTTAGAACCTCTGCGATAAGAACTCTCTTATCGTTGAAGAAAAATTGATGATCGATTATTTGAGGTTTAAGGAACTCTCCTTAGAACCTCGACGATAGGAACCTTCCCATCGTTGAAAGTTTCAGGTCGACAATAGGAACTCTCCTATCGTTGAAAGTTTGAGGTTAAGGGCCCTACCTTAAAACCTCTGCGATAAGAACTCTCTTATCGTTGAAGAAAAATTGATGACTGATTGTTTGAGGTTTAAGGAACTCTCCTTAGAACCTCGAGGATAGGAACTCTCCTATCGTTGAAAGTTTGAGGTTAAGGGCCCTACCTTAGAACCTCTGCGATAAGAACTCTCTTATCGTTGAAGAAAAATTGATGATTGATTATTTGAGGTTTAAGGAACCCTCCTTAGAACCTCGACGATAGGAATTCTCCTATCGTTGAAAGTTTGAGGTTAAGGGCCCTACCTTAGAACCTCTGCGATATGAACTTTCTTATCGTTGAAGAAAAATTGATGATTATTTGTTTAAGGTTTAAGGAACTCTCCTTAGAACCTCGACGATAGGAACTCTCCCATCGTTGAAAGTTTGAGGTTAAGGGCCCTACCTTAGAACCTCTACGATAAGAACTCTCTTATCGTTGAAGAAAAATTGATGATTGATTGTTTGAGGTTTAAGGAACTCTCCTTAAAACCACGACGATAGGAACTCCCCTATCGTTGAATGTTTGAGGTTAAGGGCCCAACCTTAGAACCTCTGCGATAAGAACTCTCTTATCGTTAAAGACAAATTGATGATTGATTGTTTGAGGTTTAAGGAACTCTCCTTAGAACCTCAACGATAGGAACTCTCCCATCGTTGAAAGTTTGAGGTCGATGATAGGAACTCTCCTATCGTTCAAAGTTTGAGGTTAAGGGACCTACCTTAGAACCTCTGCGATAAAAACTCTCTTATCATTGAAGAAAAATTGATGATTGATTGTTTGAGGTTTAAGGAACTCTCCTTAGAACCTCGACGCTAGGAGCTCTCCCAGCGTTGAATGTTTGAAATCGACGGTAGGAACTCTCCTATCGTTCAAAATTTGAGGTTAATGGCCCTACCTTAGAACTTCTGCGATAAGAACTTTCTTATCGTTGAAGAAAAATTGATGATTGATTGGTTGACGTTTAAGGAACTCTCCTTAGAACCTCGGCGATAGAAACTCTCCTATCGTTGAAAGTTTGAGGTTAAGGGCTCTACCTTAGAACCTCTGCGATAAGAACTCTCTTATCGTTGAAGAAAAATTGATGATTGATTGTTTGAGGTTTAAGGAACTCTCCTTAGAACCTCGATGATAGGAACTCTCCCATGGTTGAAAGTTTAAGGTTGATGATAGGAACTCTTCTATCGTTGAAAGTTTGAGGTTAAGGGCCCTACCTTAGAACCTCTGCGATAAAAAGTCTCTTATCGTTAAAGAAAAATTGATGATTGATTGTTTGAGGGTTAAGGAACTCTCCTTAAAAACTCGACGATAGGAACTCCCCAATCGTTGAAAGTTTGAGGTCGACGATAGGAACTCTTCTATCGTTGAAAGTTTGAGGTTAAGGGCCGTACCTTAAAACCTCTGCGATAAGAACTCTCTTATCGTTGAAGAAAAATTGATGACTGATTGTTTGAGGTTTAAGGAACTCTCCTTAGAACCTCGAGGATAGGAACTCTCTTATCGTTGAAAGTTTGAGGTTAAGCGCCCTACCTTAGAACCTCTGCGATAAGAACTCTCTTATCGTTGAAGAAAAATTGATGATTGATTATTTGAGGTTAAAGCAACTCTCCTTAGAACCTCGAGGATAGGAACTCTCCCATCGTTGAAAGTTTGAGGTTAAGGGCCCTACCTTAGAACCTCTGCGATAAGAACTCTTTTATCGTTAAAGAAAAATTGATGATTGATTGTTTGATGTTTAAGGAACTCTCCTTAGAACCTTGACGATAGGAACTCTCCAATCGTTGAAAGTTTGAGGTTAAGCGCCTTACCTTAAAACCTCTACGATAAGAACTCTCTTACCGTTGAGGAAAAATTGATGATTGATTATTTGAGGTTTAAGGAACTCTCCTTAAAACCTCGACGATAGGAATTCTCCTATCGTTGAAAGTTTGAGGTTAAGGGCCCTACCTTAGAACCTCTGCGATAAGAACTCTCTTATCGTTAAAGACAAATTGATGATTGATTGTTTGAGGTTTAAGGAACTCTCCTTAGAACCTCGGCGATAGGAACTCTCCCATCGTTGAAAGTTTGAGGTCGATGATAGGAACTCTCCTATCTTTGAAAGTTTGAGGTTAAGGGGCCTACCTTAGAACCTCTGCGATAAAAACTCTCTTATCGTTGAAGAAAATTGATGATTGATTGTTTGAGGTTTAAGGAATTCTTTTTAGAACCTCGACGATAGGAACTCTCCCAGTGTTGAAAGTTTGAAGTCGACGATAGGAACTCTCCTATCGTTGAAAATTTGAGGTTAATGGCCCTACCTTAGAACCTCTGCGATAAGAACTCTCTTATCGTTGAAGAAAAATTGATGATTGATTGGTTGAGGTTTAAGGAACTCTCCTTAGAACCTCGACGATAGAAACTCTCCTATCGTTGAAGGTTTGAGCTTAAGGGCCCTACCTTAGAACCTCTGCGATAACAACTCTCTTATCGTTGAAGAAAAATTGATGATTGATTGTTTAAGGTTTAAGGAACTCTCCTTAGAACCTCGATGATAGGAACTCTCCCATCGTTGAAAGTTTGAGGTCGACGATAGGAACTCTCCCATCGTTGAAAGTTTGAGGTCGACGATAGGAACTCTCCTATCATTGAAAGTTTGAGGTTAAGGGCCATACCTTATAACCTCTGCGATAAAAACTCTCTTATCGTTAAAGAAAAATTGATGATTGATTGTTTGAGGTTTAAGGAGCTCTCCTTAGAACCTTGATGATAGGAATTCTCCTATCGTTGAAAGTTTGAGGTTAAGGGCCCTACCTTAGAACCTTTGCGATAAGAACTCTGTTATCGTTGAAGAAAAATTGATGATTGATTGTTTGAGGTTTAAGGAATTCTCCTTAGAACCTCGACGATAGGAACTCTCCTATTGTTGAAAGTTTGAGGTTAAGGGCCCTGCCTTAGAACTTCTACAATAAGAACTCTCTTATCGTTGAAGAAAAATTGATGATTGATTGTTTGAGGTTTAAGGAACTCTCCTTAGAACCTCGATGATAGGAACTCTCCTATCGTTGAAAGTTTGAGGTCGACGATAAGAACTCGCCTATTGTTGAAAGTTTGAGGTTAAGGGCCCTACCTTAGAACCTCTGCGATAAGAACTCTCTTATTGTTGAAGAAAAATTGATGATTGATTGTTTGAGGTTTAAGGAACTCTCCTTAGAACCTCGACGATAGGAACTCTCATATCGTTGAAAGTTTGAGGTTAAGGGCCCTACCTTAGAACCTCTGCGGTAAGAACTCTCTTATCGTTAAAGAAAAATTGATGATTGATTGTTTGAGGTTTAAGGAACTCTCCTTAGAACCTCGACGATAGGAACTCTCCTATCGTTGAAAGTTTGAGGTTAAGGGTCCTACCTTAGAACCTCTGCGATAAGAATTCTCTTATCGTTGGAGAAAAATTGATGATTGATTGTTTTAGGTTTAAGGAACTCTCCTTAGAACCTCGACGATAGGAACTCTCCCATCGTTGAAATTTTGAAGTCGACGAGAGGAACTCTCCTATCGTTTAAAGTTTGAGGTTAAGGGCCTTACCTTAGAACCTCTGCGATAAGAACTCTCTTATCGTTGAAGAAAAATTGATGATTGATTGTTTGAGGTTTAAGGAACTCTCCTTAGAACCTCGACGATAGGAACTCTCCTATCGTTGAAAGTTTGAGGTTAAGGGCCTTACCTTAGAACCTCTGCGATAAGAACTCTTTTATCGTTGAAGAAAAATTTATGATTGATTGTTTGAGGTTTAAGGAACTCTCCTTAGAACCTCGACGATAGGAACTCTCCTATCGTTGAAGGAAAATTGATTGATTTTGAGGCTAAGGAGCTTTCCTTAAGACCTCGAGCGAAATTTATATGAAAGCAATTGAAATTGGAATAATTTTCTTCGAAAGTGTGGATCTTCATAATAGGCGAGTACAAAAATTTAGACTTCGATAAGATGAGTGAATCTTGATGATGACAATAACACTGAGAAATTATGTAAAGGGTACGGATGTTTGGAATCAATACCCAAGGTTTCATCTAATATTTTCTTCAGAAAATATAGATTCCCTTGTGAGATATGTCATCCAAATAAGGTTAAAGCTTAACTAACCCAAAATGTCATGCCTGGTAAACCTAATAGGATGCGTATCAAGAGCAATAAAAATTACTCTTTACTCAGCCATTCCAACCTAAAGGCATTGTCCTATGGTTTTAATATCAACATGAACGAAACTATCGTATAAGATGAAGAAATTCCCTGAAAAGAAAAACTGAAACACCAAAGAAAATGCTGATTATAAAACTAAAGGACAAGAAAAACGGATCAGATCGCTTCTTATTCCACAATGCTTCAACAGGCCGGGTAAAGGACAATTATGGGACGGAACTGGTTAGGAAAGACTGTCGTGTCCAGTCTATCTGGATCATCGCTGGATCTGGTTCAGGAATGAAAGCTTTCATTTTGTCTAACAACGCGTCAGCAGTTGATACAGATATCAAGATTCGTCGTGCTGCCTCAGAGATAAATTTCTGCTTCACAACACGATTCATAAAAGATAACAGACCTGCAAAGAAGTAGTTAACATTCAACAGCCCATTGGGTTTCTAGTGCAAATTAAGTTGTGCCATGGAAGCGATTTGGAAGACTTCTCCTAATGTGCCAAAACCACCGGGTAGAGCAATAAAAGCATCAGCATTTAAAAGCATTTGTAGCACACACTCTTGTAGATTTTTGACCACTAGCTCTTCTCCGATCGAGCCCTCAGAAACAAACTTCAAAGGTCCTGGGATAATGCCTAGAACTTGACTTCCTCCTAAAGATGCTGCTGATGCAACGCCTCCCATTAATCTGACACTACCTCCTCCATAAACTAAATGTATTTTACGCTTAGCTAATACTCTAGCCAAATGGTTGGCTGCCTTTAAGTACTCTTCGTCTTTTCCAGGAAAAGCCCCAGAAAATACACAAATACTTTGGAATTTACGAGTTGGGGTTTTCTCCATTCTTATCCTTACCCTTGTGAGAAAAGAAGAAAAAAGGATATATTTATAGAGATGAAGAGATAAAGCAATAATTTTATTTTCAAGAGTGGATACATTATTGTCGAAAATGGAGAAAATTTCCAAAATGACAGCTATACACAGTAGTCACGACTATGGCTCGGGTTAGGAATAAGTACATTATCATCAAAAGGGGAGGAAAATTTTCAAAATAGCTGCTAGCATGTACAGTAGTTGCGATTGTAGCTTATGTCAAGAATAGGTACGTGATTGTCGGAAGAGAAGGAAAATTTCAAAAGCGACAGCTAGCATGTACAGTAGTTGTGACTGTGGCTCACGTCAGAAATAGGTACATTATTTTTTGGAAGAGAAGGAAAATTTTCAAAAAGCGACAGCTAGCATGTACAGTAGTCGTGACTATGGTTCACGTCTTCCGCTGGCTTTACGTCCAGTAACGGCTTCAATGCCTTTTATGAATTGGCGATTTGCATCCCTTCTAGTTTTCTTACAAACTGGCAAACAGGGTCGTTTAAAGTTAGATTTCTAAGACTATAACGATCTTGTTCTTTTTGGAAAGTCATCCATAAACCGACAATCTCAAATTGCACCATTCCACAAGAGTGCGCTTCAATAGTCTCTCGGATATCCTCCAGAGATTCCTTACGTAGGCCATTCTTAATGAATTTTCTTATATCTTCACGATTTCTAGTGATTATCCCTGAAGAACGACATTTAGTGCCGCAAATCCACCATCCACAATTATGACAGACGCCTAGCCTCCTTGCTCTTCTCTTTTTGGCATAAGCGCTTTTACCAAAGCCGGGCATACGGGGGAAGAATGCATCTGGAACTTCACCAGCCGACCGAACCTTAGCTTCAATTAGCCATCGCACATTATCAGGAATGCCTTTGTGCATAAATACTCTAAATCGTTCATATCTAGCTTGATAAATCTTTTTAAGAACATTTATTGGGAGGGAAGGAAAATACTTTCGTAGGGCGGAAAGAGAAGACTCCATTGATGAATGAGGCTTTTAAGAGAAAAAAAGGAAGAAATTAGTGATTATAGGAAATGGAAATAACTGACTTTGAGAGTCATGGAGTACCGTATCCAGAAAAAGAATACGCATTTATAGCGATGAAAGGATAACGTGTTTATTACGCTTACAGAAGCAGGTACATTATTGTCAAAAGAAAAGACAAATGACAGCTTATATGTACAGTAATTGTGACTGTGGCTCACATCTTCCACTGGTTTTACGTCCAGTAACGGCTTCAATGCCTTCTATGAATCGGGGATTTGCTTCCCATCCAGTTTTCTTACAAACTGGCAAATAGGGTCGTTTAAAGTCACATTCCCATGACTGTAACGGTCTCGTTCTTTATGGTAAGTCAACCATAAGTCAAAAATTTGACCTTTCACTCGTGCACAAGAATGCGTTTCAAGAGTCTCTCGGATATCTTCCAAAGATTCCTTACGCAGGCCATTCTTGATGAATTTTCTTTTATCTTCACGATTATAGGAGACGTATCCTAAGGAGCGGCATTTAGTATTACAATTCCATCTTCCACATTTATGACAGACGCCTAGCCTCTTTGCTCTTCGCTTCTTGGCGTAAGCACTTTTACCTAAATCGGGCATGCGGGGCATAAATGCATCTGGAACTTCACCAGCCAAACGGACCTTAGCTTCAATTAACCACCGCACATCGTCAGGAATGCCCTTGTGTATAAAGATTCTGATTCTTTCATATCTAGCTTGGTAGACTTTTTTAAGAATATTTGTTGGGAGGGAAGGAAAATACTTTCGTAGGGCAGAAAGAGTAGAATCCATTGATAAAAGAAGAATTTGAGAGAAGAGATGAAGAAATCAGTTATTGTAGGAAACTGAAATAACCGACTATGAGAGTTAGGGAGTATCGCATCCGCTACTTAACCAGAAAGAAGAACACACATTTATAGAGGTGGAAGGATAACGTGTTAATTACGCTTACGGGAGAAAGTAAATTATTGTCAAAAGGCAATGTAAATTTTTCTAAATATGACAAATCGTATGTACAGTAATTGTGACTGTGGCACACATCTTCCACTGGTTTTACGTCTAGTAACGACTTCAATGCCTTCTATGAGTCGAGGATTTGCTTCCCATCCAGTTTTCTTATAAACTGGCAAACAGGGTCTTTTAAAGTCAGATTCCTGGGACTGTAAAGCTTTCGTTCTTCATGAAAAATACTCCATAAACCAAGAAGTTCGCGTTGCACTGATCCACAAGAATGCGTCTCAAGAGTCAATCGGATATCATCCAACGAATCCTTACTCAGGCCATTCTTGATGAATCGTATTTTATCTTCTCGATTATCAGAGATCATCCCTAAAGAACGACATTTAGTATTACAAGTCCACCGTTCACATTTATGGCAGACTTGTAACCTTTTCGCTCTTCGCTTTTTGGCATAAGAGCTTTTGCCTATACCAAGCATATGAGACACAAATGCCTCTGGGATTTCACCTGCCAGACGAACCTTGGCTTCGATTAACCACCGCACATCTTCAGGGATTCCTTTGTGCATCAGAACTCTTAATCGTTCACAGGGAACTTGGTAGATCTTTTTGAGAATGTTCAGGGAGAGAAGGAAAATATTTTAGTAAGGCAGAAAGGGTAGGATCCATTTTTTAGAGGGAAGTAAAAGAAAGAAGGGAGGAAGAATCAGTTATTATGGGCAACTGAAAGAACCGACTTGAAAGTCACGGAGTACCGTATCCGCCGCTTAACCGGAAAAGTGGATCCTGCTTTATTTTGATGTAATAGATATTTCTTATCTTTGATATTCCATCGAGCTGATGTCGATCCAGTCCTCGATTATTGAATCTATTGCCCGCTTTTGACAAATTGTCAACGACAATATTTCTTGACATCTACCTTATCCTTGGCCATAGCTATCTCTTATCGTCGATCCTGTCCTTCCAGGTGTAGCCTCGATTATTGAATCCGTTAGCAGCTTTTGACAAATTGTCAACGACAATATTTCTTGACATTTACCTTATCCTTGGCTATAGTTATCTCTTATCTTGGATACTACTAGCTGACGTCAATCCTGTCCTTCCAGGTGTAGTCTCGATTATTGAATCCGTTAACAGCTTTTGACAAATTGTCAACGACAATATTTCTTGACATCTGCCTTATCCTTGGCTATAGCTATCTCTTATCTTGGATACTACTAGCTAACGTCAATCCTGTCCTTCCAGGTGTAGTCTCGATTATTGAATCCGTTGCCAGGCTTTTGACATATTGTCTACCTTATCCTTGAATTCCTAATACGGGTTGGTCCAGCGTATTAGCTGTGCATCGAGTGATAGACTGGTAAGAGCTTATGTCATTGAGATCTCAGCTTATACTGCTGTAACTGTGTCATGAATGTACTTTCCGTTTGGTCCCTGTTATGCAAAGGTCATGCATGCATGATGTGAAATGCATGAATGCAGAGCATGTGTAACTGATGGTTGTTTTTTTGGATTTTTTTTTATTTTTATATTTTTTTTTTTGGATTTTTGGATGGATCTAGTTCTTCATGTCTTTGCTTTATTGGATCTTCTTTGTGATTGCCTTCTTGGACTATCATTGAATCTCTTTATGCTTCCCAGCTCTTGTCCATTGCCTCAAAAGCCCAACTTTTTTCAAAATCCCCTTTCCTTGACTTGTTCTTGAATTTTGGCCTCAATTTCTTTAATGTTCGCCTACCTCATACTTTATGCCTCTTTGGATAATTGTCACTGTTGAAGTATTCGTGAGTATGATTCTTTCTTGCTGACGTGAACATGCTAAGACTTCTGAAGCGATCATCCAGGCAACTACCAAGGCTATCTCCCAAAGATTTGTTACTCCTTCTTCTTTGTTAGCCTATGTTCTGTGCCGTTCGCAAAGCAGGACCTCAATCTTACTTGTTTTAATTCACAAAGCTTATTAAAGTAATCTACGGTCTTTGCTTTTTCTGAGTTTTAATTATTACTATCCTTCCTGCAAAGTCACAATTTATTGCACACTTAAGGCTAGTAGGAATGTGAGATTTGAAGGAAAAGAACTGGATAGAAATGACTTCATCATTTTTTTTTAACAAAGGAATATAAAAGTTGAACGTGAGAATCAAAGGAAAGCTAAAGAGAATTGGCTTTTTATTTATAGAAGTCTTGGGTACAGATGAATAACAATGAAAGTGTGAGGGAAGAACGTTCTCTTTGACAACTTTGATCAAATAGACTTTGGTAACCCTGTATCCACTTCTTCCCTTCTGTCCGAAAATTTCTTCATTATGCAAAGTATTTCTTTACTGAATTTGAATTTACTGGCTTTGGCAGCTCTCGTCCATCCATTTCTGTTTGAATCAGGGCCTATTTTCTTTTCTTTTTTTTTTCTTTTGCTTTAACTTGAGCCCTTTTCATTTTTTTTGGTTTTTTTTTTGTTTTTTTTTATGGGCCATGATTATGACATGCTTGATAGCCCTCTTGAAGTGAGATGACTCAAGTGGCCAGACTTGCTCGTGCTTGCTCTCAGTCTTTTTTTTTGGTTTTGAATTTTCCCTTATTGCCCTTTGATGGAAAGGATGAACTTCTTTCCTTTTTGGAGTTTGTGTTGCGGAGAATCGAGAACCTTTTCTTGTGTTGAGCATGTAGTGTCGTAGTCGGTTTGCTTCCCATGCAAAGGCATAATAAGACTTTTCTACTATTGAGTATTTTGCTTCATATGTGGAAAGCTTCTTGCTCAAGTAGTAAATTGGATGCTCTTTCTTGTTTGTCTCATCGTATTGACCCAATATGGATCGTAATGAAGAATCTTGTATTGATAAGTATAGATCAATGGATGTCCAGATCGGGGTGGTACTAAGACTGGTGGATTTGATAGGTATTACTTGATTTTCTCAAATGCCTCTTGGCATTCATCATTCCACTCAATCGGATTGTTCTTCTTTAATGATTTGAAAATAGGTTCACACTTGGACGTCAATTGTGATATGAACCTTGCTATGAAGTTGATTCTGCCCAAAAAACTTCTTACTTCTTTTGGAGTCTTCCGGGGTTGCATTTCTTGTATTTCCTTGACTTTACTTCGGTCAACTCGAATCCCATCATTGCTTACCATGAAACCCAATAGCTTTCCTGAAGAGGCTCCAAAAGTATACTTGGCAGGATTTAATTTCAGTTGATATTTGCGAAGTCTATCGAATAGTTTTCTTAGCACTTTTAGATGCCCTCCAGTAGTGAAAGTTTTGGCGATCATGTCGTCTACATATACTTCAAGTTCTTTATGCATCATGTCATGGAATAACGCGACCATGGCTCTTTGATATGTAGCACCAGCATTCTTTAACCCAAAAGGCATCACCTTATAGTAGAAGGTACCCCAAAGGGTAATAAAAGCAGTTTTTATCATGTCATCTGGATCAAGTTTGATTTGATTGTACCCAGAAAAACCATCCATGAAGGAAAAGTAGGAGTTTCCTACGGTATTATCCACCAGTGTATCAATCTGAGGAAGTGGGAAGTTATCTTTAGGACTGGCCTCGTTCAAGAGCCGGTAGTCCTGACAAACTCTTAGTTTCCTACTTTCTTTCTTTTTGACTGGAACAATGTTAACCACCCATTCTGTATATTCAGCGACCCCAAGGAATCCTGAATCCCATAGCTTTCGAATCTCATCTTTTACTCTCAAGATTAAATCTGGCTTTAATCTTCGTAACTTCTGTCTGACAGGCTTTGCTCCAGGCTTCAAGGGTATTTTGTGCAGCACTATGTCTGAGCTTAAGCCAGGCATATCTTGGTATGACCAAGCAAATACGTCCACATATTCCTTCAATAAATGGACTAATTCTTTTTTTTTCTTCAGGAGGAAATAGAGTGCCAATCTTGACTTCTTTTACATCTTGACTGTCTCCCAAGTTGAATGCCTCAGTTGGTTCTTAACTTGTCGCTCTTTCTTTTTCATCTTGCTCGATCATTTTTAACAGCTTAGGAGATATTTAAAGATCTTCGTCATCCGAGTCGGTAGTATTTACAGGATTATCAAAGTTCATTCTTTCATTGTTGTCAAAGAGAGTTTCAGGTCTGCAATAACCAGAAAGAAAAGAGAGAGAAGAGAAAATGGCAATAATGAGATGGATGCAAACTAGTATTTTATTTATAGTGTGCATAAATCACAACTTTATTGGAATGAAAAGCAATAACTAAAAGGTTCACTTAAGTAAAGACTACACCCTATTGATTGAACCTTTCTTTAGGAGGTTTTTACTATTAGATTACTTTGAAAAGCTCTCGATTATAACAGGCAGTTCTACCGCCTCCCAATTGTTCAGCACATCCCGTGGGATACAGGGTCGAATGAGCTCCTCATCTTCAGGTGAACCACTGATGATTGCCTAAATGGAAAGACCTTCAAAAGACTTGATGTTGATGGTCAGCGTACCTTCATTGTCATTTTTCGGAATCAGACCACCACTCACGAATGTTTCGGTGATCTCAGGGATATCCAGATTTCTTTCTTGTAGAGGATGCCCTGTTAATCGTGCAATCCTCTTTTCTCTCTTTTCAGCTATCGCCTTCATTTTTTCTTGCCTTGTCGGTGTGAAACCTAGGCCATATTTCCCTTCATTTGCATAGATTTTCAATGGCTCTAGTATTCCTTGTAAATCTTGTCCCAGACCTAACCCCGGTGAGTATCCTCCTTTCATCATGAGTTTGGCGATCATGCGACTTGTTTTGGAGATGCTTGGCACGAGTTCTTCTCCATCGACATAGGTAGCATTAACAATTTCAAATGACCTGAAAGAGCAATCAGGCACATCTTCATTGACCTCGACATATTGAGCATCGGCAGGTCTAGATAGTAGAATGTCTTCTTCAGCAAAGACTGTGATTAACTTTCCTTCAATAATGAATTTTATTTTTTGGTGTAACGAAGAAGGAATTGCTCCAGCCATATGGATCCATGGTCTTCCCAACAGACAAGTATAAGAAGGATTAATATCCATAACTTGGAATGTGATGTGGAAGACACAAGGGCCAATCCCTATTGGCAGCTCTATTTCTCCAACAACATCTCTCTTCGTCCCATCAAACGCTCGAACGACGATATGACAGTTGTTGAGGGATGATGGGTCGATACCAAGCTTGTGTAAGGTTTCAAGTGGCATTACATTTAGAGCTGACCCATTGTCAATAAGAACTCTAGCCATAATTCGATCTTTGTATTTAACCGAAATATGTAGAGCCTTAGAGTGACCCCTTCCTTCTGCCGGTATCTCATCGTTAGTGAATGTGACGAGATTCTGTGCCGTGATGTTGTTGACGAGGTGGTCAAAATTATTCACAGAAATATCTTGCTCAACATAGGCCTTATTCAAGACTTTGAGAAGGGATTCTCAATGAGCATCAGAGCTTAAGAGTAATGAAAGTATGGAAATCTTTGCTGGCAAGTGGTTTAACTGCTCAACGATGCTGTACTCACTTTGCTTTATGAGTTTGAGAAACTCAGTAGCTTGTTCATCTGTTACCGCTCGAGGCATCTCTTGCTCTTTGGATGTATTTGTATCAAGAGGTCCACTTGTTGGATCTGTAACATTCTTATCTTGTTGGAGCTTGTTCATTTGCTCGGGAGAATAACACCGACCACTTCTAGTCATGCTCCCAACTTCTAACGGAGTTGATGTGATGTTAGAAGTGTAATCATAGCTCCATGGAACAGTTTTGTCTGATTTGTATGGGAATGGCTTCGGGACTTGAATTCTTAAAGGCTTAAGAACAGGTTTTGAAATTGGTATGACTAGTGGTCTTGGCATAGCATTGACTTCTTGTTCTTTAATGATCACATTCACATCATCATCTTTGTCTGACATAAAAATGATGAGTTGGGATGAGTCTATGAGTTTTTGTAGATTCTCACGAAATTCTGAGCATTCTTGGATAGAATGATTCTTACTGTCATGAAAATCGCACCATTCCTCATCTTCGACTTCTTCATGTCCAAAAGAAGGCTTTCCCATGATAATCCCTTCTTTCACAAGGCATGAATATACATGCTTAAGAGGGGTTATGATATCGTTGACTGACTTCTTCATCGGCCAGTGTTCTTCTATCATATTAACTGGTTTAGCTTGATGAGGCGGTAATGGATTATGAGTGACATTTGGTTCATCAGAAAAGTCCAACCACTTTGACTCGATTAATTGTTGGACTATATGTTTCAATGCTATACAATTTTCCAGGCCGTGGCCTACAGTGCTGTCATGATATGGGCAAGTTATGTTGGGGTCATACCACCTTGGATACGGGGGTTCCAATTGTGACGGCTCTCCTAGTTGATTAATCAAGTAAGTGTTTATTTTACTTTGATTAAGTGTTTATTAAAGTAAGTACCTCAAGTTAGCACCTTGTTAAGCAAGTAAGGTAAGCTTAATTAAATGAGTGAGTCCCTAAGTGTGATTTGGCATAGTTAAGTCAAGACCATTAGTTATTCTAGCTTTTAGAACCATCCTTGTGAATTTTGAGAACTTGTGGCACTAAGTGTTCTTTTTGAGCCATTTAGAACTTAAGTGGCTAAGGTGTCCAAGAAAATTAAGTTTGAGAAGCTTTAAGCATCCTTTGGAGCAAAGAAATGTAGTTTTGGGTGAGAGTTTAGTGACTCATTTGAAGCTTTTGAGAGTATGAGGACTTAAGTGCAAGGGAGGGAAAAGTTGCTTTATATGCTTATAAGCTAAGTTCCTTCATCCTTAGCCATTTGTTTCTAAGTTCCAAAATTCGTAGCTCCCTCTCCTCTCCCAAATTGGCAGCTCAAAGCTTCATTTCCTTGCAAGTTTTCATCAAATTAAGGGTGCCCAAGGTGTTGGAAAGGATCACCAAGCTTCTTTGCTAGTGTTCTTGCTTCATTTGACTCTTGGAAGCTAGTTTGGAACTAAATTTCATCGGTAAGCTTCTTGGAATCATTTGGATTGATTCTAGGTTGTTTCTAGAGCTAGAAATGGTCTTAGTTGGATTGGGTTGGATGCCAAATTGCTTTGGTTTTAGGTGTGGAACTCAAGGAAGCTTGATTGAGCTAAGGTTGATAGTGTTGCAATGCTTGCTTTGTAGCTAAAATTGAGGTAAGGGTTCAAGTAATTAAGCTCAAATAATGCATGGTTTGGTAGTTTTGTGCATGGGAATGAATTAGGAACAAGACCCAAATCATTTGGATTAGAAATGAGAGAGTTTGAGTAGTTTAGGTGCAAGAACGCAGCTGTCGCGCAACGCAGAAAATGGCGTTGGTGCCGCAACGCCAGAAGTAAGTGTACTGGCGCCGTGGCACCAGGGGGCCATTTTTCACTCAGCAAGTCTTGTTCGTCGGCGCTGCGCTTTTGCTCTTTGGCGCCGCAGCGCCAAAGGTGACCTTAAGGAATTTTGGGCCATTTTTCCGGCCATCTTAAGAGCAACTTAGACTCTTGGTTTCTATTCCTAGGCTATTCTAAGACGTTCCGTAGTCTCGGTTGGGTCTAGAATTCATTCCTAGAGCGGGAATTGTGCATTATTTAAGAGGTAGTCAAGTTGTGTGGTTAGGAACAAAAGTGTGACTTGGTGGCTAAGTTATTCATAGTGCTTAAACTTTTAGATGAGCACTAAGGGGATTTAAGTGGGTCTTTAGACTCTTTATTGGCCGTATAGAGCGTCATTTACATATGGCCAATGAAGGGAAAAACCTAAGTCGATCCCAACCGAACCATTTGGTTTGGTAAGCAAGCCACTAGTAATGTTCTGAGTTAAACCTTGAGAGTTTGGCTAGTTAAACCACATAGGAAGACTACCCTGTACAATAAGTTAAGGGTAAAGGCAGGTAAGTTTGAGATAGGTGACGACCTACTCTAGAACCTGTAAGTGGGACCTAAGTGAGGTAAAGTATCCGGGATACGAGGGCCAGTATCTCAAGTACCTCCGCCGTTTGAGTTCACGGCAAAGTTTTAAGGCACCTAGAGTGCAGAAAGTCCCAAGTGCATATATTGTGTGCATTTCATACCATACATTCATACATTGCATATTTTATAATTTGTTGATTGTTTGAGTTGTTTGTTGATTGAATTGCTAGTTGGATTTCTTGGTTGCCATATTGCATAGTTGCTGCATTTTTCCTTGCAGGTATTCAAGGGATCCTTACTGAGTACTTTCAAGTACTCATTCCCTTAAGTTTTATTGTGCAGGTTCTAACTCCGGGCCTAATCACTAAGTGATAGTCGAGGCCTAAGTTTTCTGTTTTGCAGGTATTTCTCTTGAGAATCCTAGTGATTCTAAGTTACTTGTGATATAAGTTATGTGCTAACCAAGTTATACCTTTACAGTGTAGAGGCTAAGAGTACACAAGAACAAGATCTAGTGAAGGGTTTACACTTGGAGCTTGGTATAGCTCAAGGTGGGACTCAAGTAGTTGATCTTAGTTAGTAGTTTTTGTCTCTTGTACATAGTACTTTGTGTACTAAGTAAGTTGCCTCTAATAGGATACATTGTAATGTAAATCCATCTAGTTACTTTTGGGTGCATGCTAAAGGTGTAATGTATGCACAAACTGTTACTTGTAGTTAAAGCAACCAGTATTTTCAAGGTCTTGGCACGTTTTATATATGTTTTAGTGAAATGCTCGAGCAATGTTTTTAATCCACGACTTATAAAAATTCGTTTGCATTGCCAGGACAGAAGCATGCATAACTTAAACTGAGTAGGCTAAGAAACTAGTTGCATATAAATTGTTTAATTTATATTGACAAGTAATAGTTAGCCAATAGTAACTAGTGGGATTCATAAATCCCTAAGGCCTACAAGGTTATGGGGCACTGGGGCCCCATTCCGCGACACCAATGGCCTTGTAGGAATTGGGCGAATGAGTCGACTTTCGATGAGTTTTGGATACAACTCAGTATAAGTCATGGGAATTGGTGCAAAAACTTCTCTTGGTCTTTGTGTAGGTACTGGAGGAGTCGGAACAGGTGACCGTAACTGATTAGGCCTGTTGAGAAGATAATCATTGGGCCTATTGGTAGAATAGGATAGGCGAGGCCCGGTAGCCACAGTACCCACGAGGGGAATCCCTCTTCCGCGTCCTATTTGTTGTACTTCGTCATCCTTTCTTCTGGACGGTCCTCCTCTTTTCATAGGATCATTAAAGGACTCAGCAATCTTCCCAGTCCTAATCCCATGCTCGATCCTTTCTCCAAACATGACAACGTCGGAGAAATTAGTTGCCGAATTGCCAATGAGCTTGTCATAATATGGGTACTTCAGTGTTTGAACAAATAAAGTAACCATTTCTCTTTCCGTCATAGGTGGCTGAACTTGTGCAGCTAAGTCCCTCCACCTTTAAGCGTATTCCTTGAAGGTTTCTTGCCTTTTCTTTTCCATATTCTGGAGAGTTTAGCGATCCGGGGCCAAGTCCATAACATGTTTGTAATTGCTAATGAAGGCCTGAGCAAGATCATTCCATGTTTTAATGTTTCTTGGACCTTGACTTAGATACCACTGTAGTGTTGACTTTGTAAGGCTCTCTTGAAAAAGTGCAATCCACACCTTTTCGTCTTTTGTGAGTGGTTGGAGTCTTCTCAGGAACAAAGTGATGTGAGTGATGGGATCACTCGTTCCATCGTATTTCACGAAGTCTGGTACCTTAAAGTCTGAAGGGATTACAACATCTGGCACTAAGCAGAGGTCATCCACTGAGAGAGATCCGAATATAGTGCCTCCTTCAATGGGCCGAAGTCTCTTCTCTATTGTTTCGAACTTTTGAGATTCTCCTTCTTCCTTTGGTAATATCGTCTTCTCTTCATGTATAGTGTCTTGTTTCAGGTGAACACTAGTGGACGGACCTGGTTCCTGAAACAGGTTTTCTTGGACTGAGACTCGTTGCGGGGTGAATCCCGGAGGATAAGTGGGATCTTGTGCTTCTTTGATGGGAACTTGAGTTGCTTTCCCCTTGATTAGTTTCATCAATTGTCTCATCTGTTCTGCCATATTTTCTATCTTGGACTCCATATCTATGAGACAACCTTCGGTTTGCTCTGCCATTAGTCTTGTTTGGAGCCGAGTTGAATATCGGTGTTGAGGTCCAATTTTACCTTTTTTAAAGTAAGATTTATTTTATTAGACTCTACATGTACGTGATTGATGTAATGTATGCATGCAATGAGTGAGTTTGATTATCTACTATTATGGACCTTTAAGACTTCTAGTTATTATTAGAAAGACCAAAAAGTTAGCATAGTTTGATGCGTGGTTTTGATGCATGAAGAATAATTGCACAGAACAGAAGTATAACAAAAGAAAAATAAGGTTATTAATAAGTTAAATAGCAATTAACAACTCATGAACTATTATGGAAAAATGAGTTAAAACCATAAATATAAGACACGAAGAAAATAAAAGTGTAGAGCAACAACATAGCATAACAAGGACATGCTTATGGCGTTGGTAAATGGGAGGAATACTGTGGTCAGTTCTATGGTTAAGTGGGGAATTCTATATGCATAAGGTGGTTTATCAAAAAGGCCAAGGGTAGTTCCCGAATCCCATCACGAAATTATAGTGACGGCCCAATTCCTTACCCTCTAGGGTTTATGTAAGGAAATGATTAATTCGAGTCGTAGCTTTTCGTGGGCCCATGCAGAGACTAATCGTCTCAGGAGGCAATACACTACTTTGCTACTTGAAACCAGTGAAGGCTTGGAGACCATGGTCTCACAAGGACAACAACACCAATTCCGCTTTGAAAGAACGGGTTTAAATTGATGAAGCTCGGGTATAGAGCTTCATGTCATGAATGCATTATTCATGTTTATAATAAGTAAATATAGCAAATAAATTCACATAAAAATAAGTAAAGCAGCACAAAAGAAATCAACTATTAGGCTTGACTCACTGACTTAGGTCCCCAGTGGAGTCGCCAAGCTGTGGCAACGTGCGGGTTTTCAGGAGTCGCCACTAATCAGTTTTCGTTCAAGTCGATTGGATACCTTAAAAATATGGTCTGCGAGAGTTCGGGGATTCGGGAGTACGGTGACGTTAAAACAACTTTGTTAAAACGCCAAAAAATTGGTACCTTAGTTGATTTTAATTTTGTTTTGCTTTGCTTTTAAAAAAAATATTCAGTTAATTTTCAAACTAGAAATTTTAACTGAATTAGTCGGATGTGGATTTCTTAAATTAATATGGGCTTTCAAAATTTTGGTAATTAATTTGTATAATTTTTATAATAAATTGGATATTTCCGAACCATGAACTCTACCGAATCACCCGGACACGGAATTTGATGAAAATTTAATTAATTATTAAATATTTTAATTAATTAATAATCCACATCATAAATTCTACCGAATTATCCAAATATGGATTTTTATCTAGATATTTAATTTTTATTTTCCAAACCGTGAATCCTGTCGGATTATGCAGATATGGAAATTAATTTAAATTTTAATTTATTGTTAGTTATTTAATTAATTATTAATTTTTTGTCATAATTTTTATTTGGATTTTTAATGACTAATTTTTAGAAATTTTATTTTTTTATTTTTATTATTTTTATTCTTTTTAGTTTGATGAAAGATTTTTTTTTTTAACAAAAAAAAAAGTTATCTAATCCATAGATTTTAAATATATACTTTAAAAAAAATTGATTTTTTGAATTGTCTAGTTATGATTTTTTTTTAATTTTTTTAAAAAAAAGGAGTAAAAGGTTAAATTTTTGTTGTTTTTAAAGAAAAAAAATAAGAAAGAAAGATATGTGTTCAAAATAATAAAGGATGGGGGCTTTTAAAAAAATGGATTTTTGGTTAGCCCTAAAAAAAATAAATAAAGTAAGGTTAATTGTTCACATAAAAAAAACTCTTCTTTTTTTTTATTTGCTATTATTTATTATTTTTTTTATGGCTAAAATTGAAATAAATGAAATAAGTTTAACCAGTGAGAAAAGAAATTAAATTTGCATAAAGTAAATAAAGGAAAATTAAAGGAAAATAAATAAATAAAACTAAAGTGGGGCTTTTGGCCATCCACTTAACAATAAAATTGCATGAATTAAATAATTACAGAAAATTAAATAAATAAAGAAAAAGTGGGGCTTTTGGCCATCCACTTAAAAGATAAAATTGCATAAATTAAATAATTACAGAAAAATAAATAAATAAATAAAAGTGGGGTTTTTTGGCCATCCACTTAAAAGATAAAATTGCATAAATGAAATGATTACAGAAATTAGATAAATAAAGAAAAGTGGGACTTTTTGGCCATCCACTTAAAAATAAAAAGTGCATAAATTAAATAATTGTAAAAATTAAATAAATAAAGAAAAGTGGGGCTTTTTGGCCATCCACTTAAAATAATAAAAGGTAGGAGGTATAACCTTCCATAAAAAAATAAAAATAAAATAAGATAAATAGATAGATAAATAAACAAGAGTTAATAGTTAGTTCTGCAAAGATAAAAAAAGGTTAGTAACTTGAATGAAATAATATAAGAAGATGAGGGATTAAGAGAGAGTTATACCTAACAAAGAAAAAAAAAAATTTCGCGACAGAGCCTTCTTCTTCTCTGTTGCCGGCGACAGTGGAGGGGCCGGCGTCGTTGACGGCATGGAGACGCGACGAAGGGAGGCATGGCGGACGGCGAACGGAGCTGGACAGAGGCGTCGAGTAAGGGAGGGAGGGAGGAAGGAGAGAGGGAGTCGAGGCGGAGAGAGAGAGAGAGAGGAAGAGGGAGGTGTCGGCGGCGGAGGAAGAGAGAGAGAGAGGAGAGGCCGAGGCGGAGGGCGAGGGGGAAGAGAGAGAGAGGGAGAGGAGGTCATGGCGGACGGAGAGGAGAGGGCGAGAGAGAGGTTGACGGCGAGGGAGATGAAAGAGGAGGCACGGCGGAGGCAGCGAGCTAGGGAGGAGGAAGAGAGAAGAAGAGAGGGCGAGGGCGGGGAGAGGCCGAGAGAGAGGTTGACGGCGGCGCGAGGAGAGAGAGAGAGAAGGAGAGAGGGGGACGGTGCTTTTAACGGGAGAAGGAAAAAGAGGCTGACAGTGTCAAGGGAAAACTTCTAGGATTTTCTGGGAAAAGTGATGAGAGCCAGGGACTAAGCTACAGTTTTTCTTCTTTTTTATTTAAGAGCTCTAATCTTCATTTTTTTATTTTTTTCTCCTCTTTTTTACATATTTGGACCCCTATTTATAGGGGAAGGAGTGCTGGACTGTTCATAATTAAAAAAATAATTAAAATCAAACTTATCTCTTAATTTGGTAAAATGACCGTTTCAATCCTTTCCATCTTTTTGACTTTGGGGATGTTCCTGAAACTTCTGATTTTGACAATTTTGTCGTTTTCTGTCAATTTGGGCCAGAACCGTCGGTCTGGCCCAAAATTCATGTGACAAACTACCAAATGCTCCTGGAACTTTCATATTTTATCAAATTTTTCCAAAACTTCTTAATTTTGTCATTTTTACCCTAAACATTTCAATTTTTTTTTTTGGTTTTTTTTTATGGAGTTTTCTTTTGTAATTCCTACATACATACATACACACATATATTATTTTTAACTAAACCCTTATAAAACAAAAAATGTATTTTAAACTAATTAACTTAATTAAAAAATTTTAGCAATAATAATAATAATTAATTTTTAACGGTTGGACGAAATTGGGTGTCAACAGCTAGCATGTGAAGAAATTGTTTTCATGAACTTATTTTGTTCTGAGCTACTATTGGCTGGTAGGTTGCAAGCTTAATGTTACACCCCCAATTTTATAAACCTTAATTTTAAAAGATATCTTAAATTCCCAGAATTATAAAGCATTTAATTAAAAATAATTTAAGAAATATGAGGTAAAAAGTTTTATTTAAATTATTTTCCAAACAATGAGAGTATTAAATGAAATTAAATTAGTTAAGTGACAATCCTAGGAAAAATAATTTGCGCATAATGTGTCAATTTAAACAAATCATATGTTTCTTTAGAAATCAAATAACACAAAGTTGAAATCCAGTCCCAGCCAATTCTACTTTCGAGGGGCTACAGTGTAACCTCACTCAGTCTGCTCCACATCTTGAACCTAATTATATAGTTCAGTGTACTCTGTCTCCTCATAGTACTCACCTATGAAAAACATGTTAAAATGAGGGGTGAGCACAACTTGCTCAGTAAGAGGGAAGTATCAGGCCTATCACGGGGGTCCTAATATTCCCACAACAAACAACAACAAATAATAAACTTTAAGTTCTAGCAATTTAATTAAAGAACAATTACGTACATCATCATAACAACAATATCAAAATCCTACTAGCATGCTTGAACTACCATGCATATGCATTATTCCTTTTACCGATTAAATCATATCTTATTGATCAATCATTTAATCCAATACTTAAATGCCATCGGACGAACCTAGGGTGGTGAGTGTGTACATCACCCACTCTCGGGATAACTCTTAGGCAGTGCCACTGGGGATGCCACCAAGCCAGAGCCTCTCCGGATACCTACGCCAAGGTAGAACCTCTCGTGATAACAGCCATAAGCATGGTCCCTCGCCAGCTATGGTATGACAACGCACAAATCATATCTCCATACTCCGTGTCAATATCGAGTCATGACTAGGGACGGTTCACCGCCACCCTAACATGCCTCTCGGGTTCGAATCGTCCGTTCTAAACCTCTCGTCTAAATTTATGGCTTGTTAGGCCATGTAGATATGGTTCGTCACCAACCTTGCATGCCTCGTATTTTATCTTACTCTTCAAATCTTTTACTTAATGCAATCTTGTGTATGACAAACATCAATCATATGCAACAACCAATTGATGCATGACCGTAGCTCATTTTATTTTAGCTCTTTTTAGTAGAATGCCATGGTTCTAGTGCATCCTATTTCTTTTATCATGTTATCTTAGTTTAGTGTTACATGATGTCATGACAATCAATGATATCTTTTAAGTGTATTTGTGATAAATGTTCATCTCATTTCTCATGAATTCTTTCTAAATTGGTCATTTAGCATTTATGCTTCTAATCCTTTATCTATCGACTTATAATAATTTATTACGGCCCTAACATGCCACTAACGGTTCCTTCCAATCTCATCATGTTGCTAGTGAGCTTGTCGGCCCTAAACATGGTACTAGCGGTGTTTATTTAGGCGGTCCTAACATATTTCTATTTTAATTCGTGTTACAAGCGGTCCTAGTATGATACTAGCGCCAAACATACATCATACATCATACATCACATCATTACAACCATACAACCAACCAACCAACCAAAAATTATATCTCAATGGAAGAGAACTAAAATAAAATAAAATAAAATTCTAGATAAACTAATTAATTACCCTACCCATGTTGCCCACGCATTTAAAGATTTTGTTTAGCCCAATTGTTTACTTAAAATTTATTATTTGGATTGATGCTTATTTTGGGCCTAAGAGGGCCCACGAGAACTAACCCGTTCTTCCCCCTTACCTAGTTCGGAATAATACGGCGAAAGATGGCGATTTCCTAGGACGGTCCTACAAAATGTTAGTAAGGTAGAAAATTAGAAAAATATACTAAAAATTGGAAATTTCCTAAATGGCACTTGGAAGGTTCATGTTTTTGGCATCTAAGTCGGAATTTTACTTAGTAAGCAAAAAGGGTCTCGGGGTGTCTCCAATGACCTCGTGCCTATTCGGGATCGTGTCGGGAGCCTTCTTGATATTGACCCTAAAAATTACAGCAACCACACACTAAGTTATATGCTCATTTAATGGCTGTAAAAACTAATCTTGGAAGGAAAATTTTTTTATTTCGGTTACCGATGTGTTTTCAGGATCTCTGGCACTTCAGGAGTCCAAAGAAGTGCCAAACCTTCAAGTAAGGATTTTTCTAACCCTTTGTAATAACATGGACAGCAAAGATAAGATAATTGTTAGGGCTGTAAGATTTGAAATTGGCAGCCGAAAGGATTTTAAAAAGACTGCGGTGGCTTACCGGAGTTTAGGAGCAAGCATAGACCCGATTGCACTGGAAACGAGTGCAAAACCCAAAAATTGGATTAACAATGATCTACCAAGAACTTACAGCAAGAATATTAGGACTCTAGGTGCTGGAAGAATAGAAAAAAAAAATTAAAAGAGTAATACCGAAGAACTTTGGCTCACGCGAATCAAATTGGAATCGTCGGTATTCGTAGGATCGCTTTTGGTGTCTGGATGTGGTTTCCTTTCAACTTAATAAACCTAAGCAATAATAAGGAATTAAATATAATTCAAAATTGGTTGGATGATGGAGAAATAAAATCCCAAAGGGCTGGACTTACGCCGGTTCGACAAAGATCACTATCAAGCCGGTAACGGAGCGGAGAGTGCGATGACAATCCTTTGGTGTGATAATTTCTTCTCCACTCTACTATGCAAGTCGCTGAACAATGGTGGAATTAGGAGGCTATCTACATGGAATAAAGGAATGAAAAAGAGAAATATACGTGAAGGTTGAAGGAGGCGGCTGGAATGGCAAGGTGGAACATAACGATCATTGGTGTTTTTCCCATTGTTGTTGCTTAAGTGGATGTTGCGCATGGACTAGAAAAGAAAGGAAGCAGCAGCAACCCTTGGTGGCGAATTGGAATTCTTTTTGTTTTTGACCTAGGAGAGATACGGGAAAAGAATATTAAATTAAAAGAAAGAGTTATAGTTATAGATAATAATGAAGGTTTTTAAAATAAGGAAAATATAGATAAGTAGGTAAATTAAATTAAATTGTTTTTTTTTAAAAAACAAAATTCCAAGGAGGCCTACGGCTGAAACTTTTTAGAATAAAAATTAGGGTTAGTTGGGAAATTATTATATACAACAAAAGCACAAACCCGGTTTAAACCCTACACGCACATAAGCTAAATTTTTAGAAATCTAAGCAAACGGATTCAAAATTGAGTGAAACAAATTTCTCTTGACTCATTTTTTCGAGAAGAATCCAATGGTGCTCCCAGATTTTTCATCCGATGCTCAGTTGGAAATGACAAAAATGCCCCTAGCCTAAAGAAAATGACTTTAAACTTCTGGTTTGGAATTTTGACTTAATAAGTACTAAAGGAATTATCTAAGGATTAAGATTCTTAATTTTATATTAACTTTCTAAATTTGTAGGTAAAAATTACAAAAATACCCTTGAGGAAAAAATGTTAATTAACTTATTTTTATTTTTATTTTATTTAGGGCAATTTGGTAATTTTATTTTCCTTAATTTCTAGGGTTGTTACACTTAATTTCTTTTGTTGAGCTTTCAAGACCCTTGGATGTGAAATTATCTTACTCTGTTTAACTCAAAAATATGTTTCTTTCTTTCTTAGATTTGTTTTGCTTTAACTTTTGCCCGAGAACAAGTAAAAGCTAAGTGTGGGGAAATTTAATAAGTTTACATTTTTTATATTTATTTCTCCCATATTTAGTATGTTTTAATGTATTTTGAACATTAAAGATATATTTTGAGTATATTTTGTAGGTTAGAGTATATTTGGACTTAATTAATTAAAAGTGAATTTAATTTATAATTTTAGAAGTTTTAATTTGGTTGTGTTCTTTTAGGATTTTGACAGATTGATAATATTCCAGTAGAAAAATTATGTATTAATCCACAGAGATCGGAATTGAGTGATTCTTAATTCATTGGAAAGCTAACATCTAGATCTACAAATCATATGTAGACCATAAAATCCAGTTTGAACGTTAAGGGGGTCAAATTCATCTTGAAATTCACAATTTCCGCGTCATGACTGGCTTAGAAGCAGTTGCGGTATTTTGGGCATATCTTTGGCTACAAATGTCCGTTTTGTATGATTCAAGTGTCATTTTGAAGCTAAGAAATAGCTCTACAACTTTTATGCTTTGAGGTTTGAGAGATAATAACCACATCAAGGTCTAATTTCAGCCTGTATTTGCTGCTGATGTTTTAGAGTATTTCATGGCTAACAACTTTGAAACCTTCTAGTTATTTTAAATCTTTTTATTTGTATGGGGTAATTTTATAACAATATAGAAAATTTAGGAAGATTTTGTAAGTTTAGCACAATATGCTAACTTTTTTGGGTATTTAAAGAGATGAGCAGCTACCACCAGGCTCTCCCTTCCTCCCTATACACTTTGGTTTTTCTCTATTTTTCTTTATTTTTCTTCCAAACTTGTCTGAGTGTTTTTCTAGTTTGGTTCAAAGGGACGATTTTCATCGCCAACAACAGTTGTGAGAATTGATTTTTCTTCCTGAAACTTTCTTTAAATTCAAGTATTTACTTCCTCACGGTTGAGATTAATTGCAATTAATTTTTTTATTCTCGATTGTTGAATTTGTTCTTCGACTGCAAATTTGCTTGATTTTCTTTCAACTACTTAGGTTAAAAAAATTCAACTCAGAAGCAAGTTAATTTAATTGGAGATTATTTTTATTTCTGGTTAGTTCATACAGGAGAGGTAAGATAGGTTAAATTGTTTAAGATTTTAGATAGTTGCTTAAAATAAACTTTTTTGTTCGTTATCTTCATGCTAATTTTGAGTTAATTAGAAATGGCTTTTCAATATCTTGTGACTTAAAATTAAGAAATTAATCTGAAGCTTTTTCCAGTTAATTTTACAATTGAATTCTTTGGGTTCTTTTTAGCTTTAAAGATAGCCCTATTTGTTTACCTGGATTGAAGAAATATTTACTTTCAATGATCAACTGCATAACTAGAATGAATAATCAACCCTGAAGTGAATGTTTTTAGTATTGGTTAATTCTGTTTTAATTTTACAGTTAATTTATTTCAGTATTTGATTCAAGAAAATCCTTCAATCTTTTATTTCAGTTTTCTATCAGAAAGCTTTCAGATAAAATTTTCTTTGGGATTTAACTTGATTTTAACTGTTATACTATAAATTTATTTATTCTGAGTTATTAGTGATACCAGAATTATTTTTTACAGTTTCAACAACAGACCACAAAGTTTAAGATGATAATTTGAAAATTCAAAAATGCTAGATTTTGAGGCAACAAATGAATATTATTCTAGATTAACTGATGAAATAATTAATCAAATGAAAGCCTAAGAAAAAAAATCTTTGATTAGAAAATTGTTAAGAAAATATTAAATTTTATTCCATAGAAATTTTAATCAATAATCTCTATGATAGAAGAAAAAAAAAAGATTTATCAACATCATCTGTGTCCAAACTCATAGGATCACTTGAAACAAGAGAAAAAAGGTTAAATAGGCATGATGAAGATTCAACTGAGAGCGTCATTCAGTCCAAAAATTAGTTTGAAAAATCCAAAAATAAAAAAAATTAATTTGAAATTCTTGTAAAAAAATATGAGGAAATAAAAAAATCCTTCATGTGGAATTTACAAAAAAAAAAAATCAATTAGAGAACTATTGTTGGTTCCAAGGACAATCAAGATACCGCAACTACAAAAGGTTTAGTCATGTGGAGAAAGAAGGTTGTGCAACGTAAAGAGGAGGTCGTAAATCAAGAGCTAAAGAGGTTGGAGAGCAACATAAACTAATGTTAACACAAAAGAAGGTCTAGGAAAAGAGGATTTGTGTGTGCAATTGTTTTTTTACACTCCCAGATAAGTTTGTTTTCTATGTTTTTGGAATAGGGTTTTGTAGGATGATTTTGTTTTGTAGGTGGGCTTTCGGTAGGCATTTTCTTGTTTTCTGGTGTTAAGGTAGTGGGTTGAGGTATTTATTCTATTTATGGTTATTGGGGTTTGAGACTTTCTTTCATCATCTTTTCTTCTCAGATGAAGTCTGTTCCTCTCATTTTATTTTATAATAATATTTTTCATTGTTGTTTAAAAAATATATTTATATGTTGCCTATGGAAATGCATGTTTATATTAGGGTTTGGACATAAAAGAAACAAATATGTTGAAAAGCCAAGACGAGGGATTTCAACAGGAAGGTGAGTTTAGAGGCCAAGAGGGTCATGATGAGAAGCATTTTATAATTCTCATTTTTTGCAATTATGTAAAAGCTATATGTAAGTAGAGATGGGCAACGGCCTGACCCGACCCCGGACTAGCCCAACTCGACCAAGCCCGGGCCAAGGCCAGCAAGGCTCGGGTATAGGCGGGCCTATGCCATGTTGGGCCTTACCCGGGCCTGGGCCTAGGCCATGGCGGCCTTGGGCCTGATCGGGTTCTTTTAAAAAAATAAAGTTAAATTATTTTTTTCCTTGAAACAAAAACATTATAACTAGTGCAACTTTTATTAATTAAAAATCAAACGACGTATACAATTAACTAGAATTTGCCTGACAGGAGAAAATTAGTGTACAATTATTATTATTACTTATAAGAAAGAATTTTACTAAATTATTATTATGATATGATGTAAAGGGTGAAGTAATCAGAATTCAAAATTTAAACCTTTCATTTACGCTGAAACATTTCTAAAAGTTAATCCATATGCCAGATGAAGGATTTTTACTTTTAATCATGAACTTGGTACTAACAGAAATGATAAAAATAATAGAAGGATAAATTTAATAAAAATTAACACATTACGCAGAGTATTGGGCCATGTTTAGTATATTCTTAAGACCAATTACTCAAATTCTTAATAGTTTTCTTCCCATTATTATTTTTCATCTAGATTCGTTTTGTTCCTCCTGCTTCTTGGTATGGCTAGAAAAAAGGCTTTTTAACTTCTCTGTGTAGTTGTTACTGGTTGTTGAAGTGGATAAAATGGTAGCTTGAGGTCAAAAAGTAAGCTGGAGCTATTGGAGGGCCATAAGTTATAATTTGTCCACATTTTTGTAAAATTTTGAATATATTCTTTAGGTAAACCCTGTGAGGACCGTCGGGCCAGGCAAGTCCTTGGCTCCAAGTCGAGCTGGGCCATGTCGGGCCTAGGCCTGACCTCCAAGTCGGGTTGGGCTATGCCGAGCCTATACAACTTCTTCTTTTCTCAGGCTCATAGTTGGCCCACCTCCACTGGGTTCCAAGTGGGTTGGGCTGTGCCGTGCCTTGACCAGGCTGTGCCGGGTATAGGTTGGGCCAGGTTGGCCTGGCCCATTGCCCACCTCTATATGTAAGGATTGTTAGTAGAGAAAATGGATCCATATGTCCATGTGATAGTATTAATGGTATACAAGAAATGTAATATCTATACTCGTCCAAATAAATTTCTTATTTATGAATATAGGCTTATTAAAAGTTAAACCATATTAAATTTATTTGTGTGTGTTTCAATTTTGTTTTGATCTATGGTATCAAAGCATGTGATTTAGTCTTAGCAATGTTAATAACTTGCTCCTATGGAGGAGTATACGGTTTAATCCTAGCATTGTGAAGTATTTAGACTGATGATGACTTGAAGTTTGATGATTAATTCATGGCATGATGAAACCTAAAAAATCATCCTAGGTGAAGTGATTTGTTAGTTTATCTCATAGTGCAGTTTTTCTTGTTTGTAGCTTAATAGAACATAAGGAGTCATCCTAAGGATGTTGTGCTTTGTTTTAATTGCAAGTGGCACCTACTGCTCGGTGCAAAGATTAAATATTGTGTTCTTAGTATATTTATGTCTGGAGTCATGTTAATGTTGTTATTCTTAGTAGTATTCTGCTTATGCCTTTGTGGTATTTGCCATTCGTATTTATGGTCATAGTTGTGGTTATGTCATTTTCTATAGTTATCGTTGTAAGTGCTTATAGAAAAGAATTTGAGCCAATATAAGGATTTTCTTTTTTTTTTTGTTTTTTTTTTGCTTAAATTATGAAGATTGGGGATTTGGTTCTAATTTAACAATTGGTTAAGTTATGTTTTGGCCGAATTGACTGCAAGTGGAAAAGACATTTCATCTATTGCTTGGTGACCAAATTTTTGGGTTAGTAGTTTTTTCATAGTAATTTTAGTGTTTGGCATGTGTAAGGAAATTTAGGATTTTGAAGTTGATTATGTTTAGTTTTCCAATTTTGTTTGAGTTTATTTGTGGCCTATAAAAAATATGTTTTTTTGATGAAAAATACATGTTTATGTTAGGGTTATAATATGAGAGAGAAAAGTCAATGTGTTGAAAAAACTATGAATTCTTATATTTTGCAATTGTGAAAACAAGATGTAGAGTTATTGGCGATGGTAGGGATCTATATAGCCATATGTGAGTCCTAGGGCGTATTTCAATTTTAATTTCTATATTTTACCTCAGTAAATATTTTTCATTTGTAGGCATGAGTTAATTAAGAGCCCAAACACATTAAAACGTGCTTTTGTCTTAATTGTGTTTTGATTTCAGTTATGTATGTTATGTGATTGAAAAATTTACCAATATATATTACATATGAGAAATAAGTGTAATTTCTAATATGAATATAGGGAGAAGGTCATAAAAATTCCTAAAATTATTTAGGTTTTGACAAGTTAGTCCTGAAGCCCATCGGTTTGACAAAGTAGTCCTAAAACTACCGAACCGCCAATACTGTTAGTCCTAATTTGGATATTTCCCAAGATGGCAGATGGAAAAACTGAGGTGGCATATAACAGACGTATAAATCTGACTTTTTGAGTTTTTTAGCTGTTTAGTAACCTTGCAGATTTAATTGCTCAAAACAAAAAATAGGAGTCATTAAAACACTTGTTTCCCCACTTTCCATCTTCTTCACCACTTGTCACCATAACCCTTCTTTCCCTTCTCATCACCTCTGTCGTTCTCCATGACCGAGCCCCTCTACCTTCACCGCGCTTGTCCTCCACCATAATCCGTCTTCAATCGCACAAACCCAGCCACTGCCTGAGGCTTTATAATCACCGATCGCCATGCTGGAGCTCTGCCGACATTGCCAATGGTAGGTGGAAGATGATGTGATTTCTATGATGTGATTTCGATTTTGATTTGGAAGAAACACCGATGTGATTCTGATTCGCCTCTCCTAGGTTCACCTCTTGCCAAAGGCTGTCCTCGTTTGCATCGGCCGCCTCCTTAATTTGCCTCTGACCGGAACAGAGATGCGGTTCATCCCCTGAGTTGTGATTCGTGCCTATGTCATCCTTAACTGCTTTGTCCCGTTGTCCTTGCTCTAGTGTGTCACCGTGTCGCCCATCACTTGCCAAAAGGAGGAAGAAGATGGTAAGCGGAGAAAATCATGTTTAATCACCATATCTTTTTATTTTCAGCAATTGACTCTATAAGGTTTCCAGTGATATAAAAAAGAGACAATAATTCAAAATTTAACATCTACCAAGTGCCACTTCAGCTTTTCCATTGATCAGCTGGCGACATATCCAAAGTAGAACTAACAAAGTTTAGGGTTCCATAATTTTAGGACTACTTTGCTAAATCGATGAGTTTTAGGACAAACTTGTTAAAATTTTAAAAGCTTTAGGACTTTTTATGTCCTTCTCCCTATGAATATATAAGACTCAAAGTTCCTAAATTGCATCACTTCATACATATATTTTTAGCAAAGGGTGGTACATAAACGGCTGTTACCTTAACCTGATCTAAAGTGTCTGGTTCTTTCAAATTTTTAGTTTCATTATAGTATTTAATTTTCTAAGGTGGTACGTCATCGTTATGATATTTTTAGTCTTCCCATGTCATTTTAAAACAAGTGGAAATGGATCCCATGACCTAGCCTAAATTGGTAAGGAACCAAGTAGAGTTCGAAGTCCAAACCCACATTTGCTAATTCCCTTCAAAATGTCAATTATATTGACATGAAAATAAATTTTTCTAGTGTGACCATTCTTTTACTAATTTTATTCCTTTTGAGTTAAAAATTCACAGAGATATTGGCAAGTGCCCATTGTTAATGGGTTCAATGGCTTTATGATCCATTTGCTACCATGTAAATAGCAACATCTAAAGCGTTTCTCCATAAAAGCATCAATTGCATCATTCATGGAAAGGAAGGTTCCATACACTACAAGAAAACAAGGCATTTGAGACAGGAAAAAATGTAGGGAAACCGTAGGAAATGGTTATTTCCTACGATTAAAATCGTCGGACAAAAACGTAGGAAAAAGTAGTGTCGGAAATAAAAACCATCGGATAAACGTAAAAGGGTCCTACGCTTTTATGACTCCAGTATATCCGACGGTTTTGAGATGCTTTTTGTCCTACGCTTTTATGACGGATGTGGTCCCCATTATTTAAGACGGTTTTGAGATGCTTTTTGTCCTACGCTTTTATGACGTCAACTAATTCCTACGATTTTGTGACTTTAATATCTCCTACGTTTTTGTGACTTTAATATCTCCTACGGTTTTCTGTCATTAATATATCTCCTACGATTTTGTGACAATTTGAAGACTTTAGTAAATTAATTTATATACAAAATAAAAATATATTATATTGCATTATTTAATAATAATAATAAAACACAAATTATTATTATTCTGTTAATATTTTATTATTATTATTATTATTATTATTCTATTAATATTTTATTATTATTATTATTATTATTATTATTATTATTATTATTATTATATAACAATTGATCAAAGTAATCAATAAAATTACTATACATAAAAGTAATCAAATTTTACAGGAAGAAGTTAATTACAAAGAACTGAAGGAGATCTAATATAAAATCAATGAGATGCAGTCCCGGGCTGATCATCGTCATCTCGCTGGCTACGATCGTCGACAGGAGGCTGAGTAGAGGAACCGGTCCGTAGGTCGTCTGAGAGCGCCGATGCAGGTATAATCCCCTGCTGGATCAACCTGTTAAGCATGGCGCTCATTGCAGCCTCGGTCTCTCGCTGAACTTGAGTACGAACATCTGCCTGTAGCCGTGTAAAATCACTCCGTAGCTGGGTGTTCTCAGCCATCAGCTGAGCAATCTCCTCCGAATCAGCACGTGGAGCCTAAAAAATTTTGTAAGTAGCAATTAGCAACGTAAAAGTGATAAAAATAATTAATAAGGCTAAATAAAAATAAAAAATACCCGATGTGGTCCAAATGTCTGGGGATCAGAGAGTCGGCGCGGAACACCCGGTAGTCGGCCCTTTTTTTGTGGGCCTCGTACCTCGCTCCAGACCTCTGCATCGAACTGCGGGCGGTCATCCGAATTCTGGTATTTTTGTTGAATCCGCTGGACATATCCATCCTACAAGAAAAATAAATTAGAGTTAGTAAGACAAATATTATATTTTTAAATCAATGTTTGTAGTGGTAAATAACCATTTATTACCTGCAGCTGCTGTGAAATCAGATCGATGGGCTGACCGGTCTTCTTTCGTCTATGAGTATGAGCCCACCACTCATCAAATGATGGCTCAACTCCATCATTTGCTTTTGTCTGCACAATTTTAGCTATCATTAAAAATTTATGTAATTAATAAATCATACAAAATTTATAATGTATTGAAAGGTCCAAGTTAGTACCATACGATCCCAGTGCATCTCGCCTGGGATTGAGCCCATCGTGTGCTTCGGAACAAGGCCTGAGGTATCCGCTATGTGCTTGGCATGGGAGCCAACCTCGGATAGCTTTTTCCATCGCTCCTGCTCCCACTAGTCACACAACTGATTCCACACCTGCTGACTGTAGCAGGGTGGAACATGTGGCCGCAGCAAATTGTAGTCAGGGTTGTCGAAGAAGGCGGGGATCTTCTGAATCGCGACAGACCTCCAATGATAGACGCGGTTCCGCACGGACCGCGAACAGTAGTCGAACACAATTCGGCGGATGGCGCCGAAGTCTCTAGGGTCCCATCTATAGTAGTTCTGCAATTTCACAAAGAAGAAAAAAATTATTAATTTTTTCATATGTAAAGTATTGTTTAAAAATGTATAATAACCAATTACCTCTAATGTGGTCACGTGCTCCTCTCGTGCAGCTCGAGATGCATGTGACCAAGCTATATAACCTTCGTCCCACAACCTCACATGAATAGAGGCTATGGTGGAACGAAGGGAGTCATCAGTGAGTAAGCTGTAACAAATAATGATTATAGTAAGATATATATATAAAGTGATGTAACTAAGAACAACGTATAATTATATCATAATTAATGACTTAAGAGTCAGTAATACTTACTCTCGAGGGACGATGAGCGGACGGTCCTGCGGAGGTGGAGGTGGTGGTAAGTCAACTACCCGTGGGCCTCGCCCTCTAGGTAATGGGGCCCCTGCAGCTGGATGCTCGTCAGGTGCGACCGCTGGGCCGCCAGTGGCCTGGCCCTGCTGAGGCGGCTGCTGCTGACTCGGGTGTAGGCTGGGTAGATGAGAAGTGGATATACCCATACCCAGCTCCTCTGGATTAATGAATGTGTTAGGATCGACGTCCCATATGGACTGCCCGATCCCTGTCTGCTGGAACTGAAATGTCCCGGATATTCCGCTCATATCCGGGTAATACGCATCAGTCTGCGTGTCTCAAAACTGCTGAAATGATGAGCTCGATGAGCCAAACGTCTGCGGCACATGAGGTCGTGGCACCGGAGTATATGGCAGCTGGGTCTGTGGCACCGATATCTGCGACTGGGTCTGTGGCACCAATGTCTGCGCCTGGGTATCTGGGACCTGGGTCTGAGTCTCAGTCTGTGACACCTGTGTAGGTGTCACAGCAGGCTGTCGTCGACCCCGACTACGTCGGGGATCATGTCTGTCCTTGGCCGGGGCTTTGCCCGAGCCGGACTGTCTGGGGGGAACCATCCTAAAATTAAAGTTTAACATGTTTATTACATATATATATAATACTAAATTACCATTACGTCACTAACATTTACATATTAAATTTCATTATTTTAGTAAACTCATTAATTTTGAAATTGCAGTCATTTGAATACTAGTTGTGCAGTAACACTTTTTAAAATTGCCAATTATTCGATATATTCTTATTTATAAAATTAAATTATTAAAGTAGCATTAGCTGATTATACTTACATTATTGAAGTAACATTAGTGTTGCAACATTATAAAACACTGACATTATTAAAGTGATAACAATATTACTGTAACATTATTGAACTACCAGTTTTTTATGTTAACCACATATATAGTAACATGCTGTTGTACAAATAGAAGTAAGCATTATTACATAAAAAATTATTCTTGTACCTAAAACATACATATTAATTACTACCACCATATAACTAATCACATACATATTCATTACTAACCACGATATATAAGATACCTAAAACATATAATATAAAAACTATATTCTTAAAATGTAAACAACAACTATATATATAAAAACAAACAGTAATTATATATGAAAAAGTACTTAAAAATAAAAATTACCTAGTTTAAATAGCTCTGGGGGAGATTTGGGGGAGTGGGTTTGGAAGAGGTTGTCACAGAAACGAAGGGTGGGAGTTGTGAAAACTGAAGAACTCCCACGAATTTAAAGGGGAAGTCTGGCGATTTAGCTACCAATAAGACCTACCATTTTCCTGCAGTTTTTAAAATTGTAGGAAAAACGTAGCAAAATTTCCTACGCTTTTCCTACGAAAAATATAAGCTGTATGAAAACCGTAGGAATATAAAAATTGAAATTTCCCTCCATAATTTCGTTTCCCGCTAGTAGTTGGAATTTCGAACGAATCTACTACTTTTTTGCTACTTTAATCCTACGCTTTTGTGTATTTCCTACATTTTTACTACTGAATAAATTATAGACTCAAAACCGTCGGACAACGCGCTCTCTTAGGTGCTCGGTCCTACATATTTCCTACGCTTTTTTAAAGTTGACTTAAAACCGTCGGACATGTTCCTACATATTTCCTACTATTTTATTTAGTTGACTTAAAACCGTCGGACATGCTCCTACATGTTTCTTACGCTTTTTTAAATGTTGACTCAAAAGCGTCGGATAACGCGCTCTCCTAGGTGTTAGAGTCCTACATATTTCCTACATCTTTCCTACCCTTATTAATTAACCCTTATTAATTACTAACTTAAAACCGTTAGACAAAATAAATATCAAATATTTTACCCATTTGATATATATATATATATATATATATATATATATATATATATATATATATATATATATATATATATATATATATATATATCTATGTAATTTATAATGTGTTTAATTATATATGTATCTCTCATTTTATTATTTCTTATTCTTTTTGTAAATCAAGTTTATACATATGTATCATTCAATTTGTACATGTCTTTCTAATTTTAACAAAAAGTGAGATTAAACACTTGTTTTATACTGTAAAAGATAGCATTGGAACATAAATATATATATATATATATATATAAGGTAGAGTGGTGCATATCACACTTGATAAGAACATACAAAGTTTAGGTATTAAATTATATGTATATATGTTTTATAGGAAAAAACTTATATAATCTTTTTTTCTTTATAATGGGCCCCTATAATTCTTTTAGCACGTATTCTTGAATAATTTTAAGTAATGAAAGTAACACTCAAATTTGACAATTTTATCTCTTTCTGACATTCTCCATAAATGTACTTGATTTTTGTGACTAATATTACAAAATTCTAACATGAAATAATTAGTTACCTTCTATTTTTGAAATATTTGAGAATGTAAGAAGATGACTCTCTATTTCTGTATTGACTGTTCTACGTCCACACCCTCACACTCTCTCTACTTTGATAAATCGGCATTTGTTTGAACCGATTAGGTACCCATTGAGGACAAAAAAAATAAGCTAGATCACCCCCTGTGGATTTTACCCATTTATTTTACCCGTTGAGGACAGAAAAGTTAATTATTTTCATTTCAACGACACATGTAATTAGAAATTTGATGATTACATTTCATAAACTTTTTCTCCGAAAATCAAACAATTACACTTAATCAAACATCATCGCCTTCATCTGACTCTAAACTATCGAGCGATGCTTCATCATCTGATGTATCCCCATCAACTTGTGTGACCTCGATGTTCTCATCCATGTGTTGCACGATTTCAGGAACACACGTTAAATCGACAAGTATGTTAATCTCATCAAGGGCAATACCATCAGTTGTTACCATTACTACTTCACTTGAAATCACTTCTTGGAACGGCTCATTTGTGGTTTCTAACCGACATGTTTGCTCATCAGACATTTCCTGATTCTCGTAAGATTGAATACTAAAATTATTCGATGCACAATCGATGAAAGCTCGTGGCTTCGTCTTAACCACCGGCCACCACTGATGAAGAGTTTTGTTAGGGTACTCACAGTAGTAAACTTGTTGAGCCTGAGTTGCAAAGATAAATGGCTCAGGTGGTGATAACCTTGACTTCCATTTAACGTCAACAACACCAGTATGTGCGCACGTTCGAACACCACGTGTCGGATCAAACCAAGTACATTTGAACAGCGTCATGACTTCATACCCATTCCCGTGGTACTCAATACGTATAATCTCATCAATAAGACCATAAAAATCATAGCCACTGGATCCCCAAGTCTCACCATTCACGCAAACACAATAATTCTGTGTCGTTTTGTCTTGGCCGTAGGCTTGTGTGTGGAAACGAAAACCATTCACAATACATCCATTGTATGAAACGGCAACTCGAATAGGACCACGGGCTAATTGAACAATACGAAGATCTAATTTATCCTTGAAACGGTTAACCTGAAAATAGAAAAGTTGATATAACAAATTATCAATTGCACAGTATATTCAAACTAAACAAAATGTAGGGAACATCAAAATTATCACGCCACGAAACTCACGTATGATGAGAACCATTCGGTCAAATACTGATCTCGATAACTTTGTAATTCACTTTCACCTAATTGGGGAAATCTTGTTGATATATAAGAGTCAAAGTGCCTGAAATGATAACTAGTTAATAATGAATTAAAGCAATCTTGTTGATATATAAGAGTCAAAGTGCCTGAAATGATAATTAGTCAATAATGAATTAAAGCAATCTTGTTGATATAAAAACCCTCACAATTGTTTACATATATGTTACCTGATAATCGGTATAATCTCATTGCAGTTGCGCAAAGTGTAGATATGGATTTGATGTTTCTCAGTGGGATCAAGTAAGCGTTGTCGCCCGCAGTTGGGTATGTTACGACATCTTGTATTGAAGATAGATAACAATTGACCCTCGACATCAGCCACAGGAATAGCAATATCATCATTTCGTGGGACCCTGTTTAACCGTGTAGGAATATTTACTTCAAAGTAATGGCTACAGAATGTAGATATTTCTTGCACCAAGTACGCTTCCACAATTGATCCTTCAATTGCAGCTTTATTTCTAGCCTTTCGCTTCAATGACCGCATTAGTCTACCAAGTTAAAAAAATATAACAATTAATGACATGTAATATGCAAAAATTATCGACATATAATATATGAAAATTATTGACAGAAATATGAATGCAGATTAAAAAATTACCTTTCAAATGGGTACATCCATCGAAATTGAACTGGACCACACAACTTTGCCTCAAGAGGGAGGTGGATAACAATATGTTCCATCGAATCAAAAAAGGCAGGAGGGAATATCTTTTCTAGCTTACATATGGTAACCACTATATTCCGCTCCAACTGTTCTATGTCATCAAATCGAATCCTACTTGTGCATAAGATTCTGAAAAATGAGCAAAACTCAGAAATCGTCTCCCATATAGGACCTGGCATATACCCACGTAATGCAATAGGAAGCAACCTTTGCATTAACACATGACAATCGTGACTCTTGAAGTTATAGAATGTACCGTCACTCAAGTTAACCGTACGGCCCAAGTTCGAGGCATACCCATCAGGCATCTTTATCTTTCTCAGCCACAGAGTAACATCTCTTTTATGTTCCCGACTCAACGTATAAGATGCTTTTGGTTTTACACATTTCCCCCTAATATTTCGTAAATGTAGGTCACGCCGCATATTTTTTAACTCCTGAAGCGAAAGGCGAGAATTAGAGTTATCTTTTGTTTTCCCACGTATATCCATAACAGTATTAAAAATATTCTCGAAACAATTTTTTTCAATATGCATGACGTCCAAATTATGGCGAACTAGCAAATGCTTCCAGTACGGCAACTCCCAGAATATACTCCGCTTTAACCAATTATGCCATTCTCCAAACCCCGCAACTCGGTGTTTATCATATGAAGCGCCAAACGGAGGAAAACAATACCCAACCAACATATCATGTATGTCCTCACCTGACTTATATGGACTAGCGACAGCACTAACCTTCTTCCCTGGGATGAACGATGTTACATTCGAACGGAATGTGTGATTATGTGGTAAAAAAACCCTGTGACAATCAAACCAACATGGCTTCCTGCATTTCTTCAACATAAATGTGTCAATTTCATCCATGCAATATGGACAAGCCAGCTTACCATGGGTACTCCAACCTGAAAGGTTTCCTAGTGCAGGAAAATCATTAATTGTCCATAATAAACATGCCTTCATAACAAAATTTTGTTGTCGACAACTGTCCCATGTAACAACCCCTTCCGACCATAAAGTTTTGAGCTCCTCAATCAATGGTCGTAAGAATACATCAATGTTGCGTCCTGGTGCTCTAGGACCAGGAATGAGGAGAGTCATAAAGATGAAGGGTTCTTTCATACACAGTTCTGGCGGAAGATTGTAAACAACTATAAAGACTGGCCATATCGTGTATGTTCCACCAACAACATTATTCGGGTTAAATCCATCGGTACACAATCCGAGCCTAACATTTCTAATTTCATCAGCGAATGATGGGAATGTTCGATCTACGTGACGCCACGCTTCAGACTGACATGGATGACCCATACTTCCATCATTCCATGAATTATTATAAGCATACCAAGTCATGTGAGTCGCTGTTTTTGATGACATGTACAAGCGCTTCAACCTGCTTGTTATTGGTAGATACCGTAACAATTTTTTCGGAATCAACGTCTTCCTTCTGGAGGTTACTCTTTCTTTATATCTACTGCTTCCACATTCACGACAATGTGTTAATTTCTCATCTTCCCGATAGAATAGCATACAGTTATTCTCACATGCATGAATTTTTATATAAGGCAACCCAAGTCCTTTTATGAGTTGTTTCGTATCATATAGGGTGGATGAGAGTTTATTACTTTCAGGCAACATTTCTTTCATAAGCTCCAGTACTCTATCGAAACAACGATCTGTCATATTAAACTCACTTTTGCAACTTAACAATTGGGTCATTGCAGACAACCGTGTTTGTTTAGTGCACCCATCCCACAATGGTGCATTTGCATCGTCCAACAAATTATAAAATTGTTGTGCGGTCGGATTAGGTAACCCCTCTCTCATTTCAGACACATCGAACACATTATCATTATTATCACTGCCATTATCAGGTTCTTCAACATCAGCATCGATAAACTCTTCATCTGATAACATTCTTTCACTATTTCCAGATCCTAAATTCGATGATAACGGACCCATTGATTCACATACCATCTGTTCATACGCATTTACACTACTTGATTCTCCCCTTGTCCCTCCATATAACTGCGATGGAAAATAGCTACGGGCCATATTGAAATTGTGCAGATTGCTATCATATTGTTCGTTGTGACAGTGCCATATGTAATAGTTTGGCGTAAATCCATATCGAAACAAATGCTCTCTCACTTTCAGCTCTATTCGATAAAATCTGTTATTACATTTACGACAAGGACATTTAATCATTTCTGACTCCTTCCCATTAAATGCAAACTGTAGAAACTCATTAACACCAGCCATAAACGCAGAATTCATATATCCATCTGTATCTATCCTCTGGTACATCCATTCACGACCATTAGCAGCCATTTTGTTTCCCTTGTAAAATAGACAGTAAAAACCCGCAACATAAATACATAAAATATTTATTACATTTCATATAATATAAATATAATGAAAATGTAAATGAATTACTTATATATGTCATGCATATATGTCAACATTCCATAACTGAACAACCTAGTTACTCCATTAGGGTAAGGGCCCTACTCCATTGAAAGTTGTATAAGCAGTAAACCATTTTAACTGTTCCATGTTAGTAGCATTTTATGTAAATTTCGGCAGCATTTCCCGTCAGTTCCCGTTCACAGTGTTTCTCAATAATATCAACTTATTGAGAAACACATGACGGGAACAATTTGAGAAATACTTTACCAAATTTCACATATTGCTATTACGGCAGGAACACATTAACTGAAATACTGCTTATACAAGTTTCAACTGTCCAACTTGGACAATCCATGATTATGTTAATTAGAAATATAACTTAATCCAATACATCTTGTTTGCCAACAATTTGAATCGGACCAATATTATATTTGTCATCAACACAATCATGGATGGAGAATCTAAGGTATAATAAATAAACACTTATATTATGCAACTACATGATGTGATAAGTCATCTACCTAAAACAACATAACTATATCTCATAATTAAAAAATAATAATTACCATTTAAATCACTAACATCTAAAGTCAGCTACCTAAAACAACATAAGCATATCTTATAACAAATAAATAATTAACAAAAAAATTACTAATTTATAAATTACTTATAAATACCTCTATTGAGCTGAAGAAGATGTTGAAGCGGAAGTCAAATTTGAAGTAGCAATTGTTGCTGGGACGAGTTGGAGAAGAGAAGTGGGAGGGTATTTATAGCCAAATTTTGTAGTAATATCGTAGGTATTATATATGAAAAGTTAAACTGCAAGAGTAATGTAGGAAAGTTGCAGTAACTAACGTCAAAAAAATGTAGGAAAAAAAAATGTCGGAAAATTGTAGGATTATAATTCCTACATTTTTAAGACACTCACGCTTTTTTTTGTCTCAAAAGCGTAGGAAAATAAAATGAAGGAAAAACGTCGGACAGATTTTGTCTCAAAACCATAGGAAAAATAAATGCAGGAAAAGCGTCGGACAATGTGTCCGACGCTTTTCCTACATACGCGCCTCAAAACCGTCGAACAAGTTGGCGCCATTAATTCCCGCCATTTTACGCTGACATTTATCCTACGCTTTTTTGTGTCAAAAATCTAGTGAATGAAAACCGTAAAACAGAACATTTTGTCCGACGGTTTTCCTGCGAATAAGTTTGCTACGCTTTTTTTCGTAGGAAATTTCCGTAGCAAATAACCTTCATCCTTGTAGTGATAAAAGCATCTCTGTACTTGTTCTTATATGTTTTCTTCAATAAATTTTCTTTTGCTATTTAAAAAAAAAGTCATCTGACCACGCAGCACTTGAGTGGGATATGTACTCGTAATATTGCTCTTGAAATCCTAATAAAATAAATATTATTAGTAAAATGTGTTTATTTTGAGATCCTATTTCCATCATTTTTCGCTTCCTTGGGCTTGTGTTTAGCTGATAGGCAATCACTTTGGATGTTCATGAGCATGACATCAAATGGATCATTGGGTTTGTGAAAGGATGGGACTTGATGGCAAAAGCAGCAATTTGGACACTTTTGGGGAGCGAGAAATAATCTGATTTTTAACAAAACAAAAAATCAGTTAGTCACCTAGACTTGGTTTCCACAATTAATAAACCTTTGTCCTACCTTTGGTTGTCCAAAAGGTCTGGCGGGGTTATTCAATCTTTTGATTTATGTTGCCTTAACCTCTTCTCGACTTTCTAGTTTTTTGTCCGGTTTATCTTCTTCTGTTTTCTTATTAGGGGTGTGGACTTCTTTTTGTACCTTCTTTCCAGCTTCTTCCAGGTTTCAATGAATACTCCTCTTGTTGCTAATAAGAAAAAAGAAGCAACACTGTTAATCCAACCAACAATCACAAGCTATAAAAATTCAAAAAGTAGTTTTTCTCGACAATAATACTAAGGAGTTAAGTCTTATGTGTATTGTTAGTCATTTGATGGCTAACTAGTGAGTTAGTCCTCCCATGTTAGTTTGGTTAGAGAAGAATACTGAAAAATACAATCCTAACCCTACCTTTCTATATTTCTGCGAACGGATGCAACCATTTAGAAATTCCATTTCGCGCTCAACTCCTAGAATAAATAATTCACCGAACAATTGATATCTACATGATTAGTGTAAATTTTCTCCAGCCTAGCATGATTATACATGAGAGGAAAAATTACAAAAACCTGTTTATAGTCTGAGTTGACCTACACTTTGTCCCGTATATTTTGAAAAACGTACATTTTACCCCATTCTTTCTTTACACTTTTTGATATTGTTACTAGGAGATGGATATAGTATAATGTAAATTAGAATTTCAGACATCGTTGTCAGACAAAGTAAACGAAGTAAGGCAAAATGTAGGTCTACAAAAATAAGGGAGCAAAGTGTAGGTTAGGCTATACCTTAAGGGGTTATTATAAGTATCCCTACATGAGTGCATAAAATATAGGAATTAAACTTGAGAAACAATAATCATCTAACCTAATCGTGATACGTGGTTGAAATTATAACAAGAACTTGAGTTATAGTTTTCTCTCTTGTCTCCGTAGAACTCTCTGCATTGATAGTCACTTTATGCTCATTACAGTTTATGTTAAGGGAGAGAACTGTTAGTTCTTTATATAAGACTCTAATGGACCTACCCATTAATGCTATCACGAATTCTATGGCTCATACTTGAGTGCACCTACACTTCATATCAAAAACAAAGATAAGCCCATTCACCATATGAGCTTTCCAATTTAGAAAAAGAAATTTGCATGCTTATAGTCAACAATTTTAGAAAGTTTAGAATTTAGGGCACAGCTAGAGCCCTATAATTCATAAAATTTGGAAATTTTACATGGGTAAAACAAATACGTCAGGAGCAACCGCTCAATTCCTAGCTGACATTTTCTAATTTTTATCCTATAAACAAGGTTAAGAAACAAAAAGCTCTTATTAACATTTTGTTTAATAATAAAGTCACTTCTCTTGAATGGGGTCTGACCAGACTAAACTTTCAAATAGTTGAAAACCAATATAACTACTGACAACTAAGAGGCCTTATACCAAAAAATATTCTCTATTACAAATTTTTTATTATAGTTTAGTTTTTGACTAAGTTTGACTTAAATTTATGTGCATTATAATTTGATAAAAAAAATTAAAAAAAAATAATTAAAACTTGGATTATTGTAGTTTATATATATATATATATATATTGAAAAACTCAGTAAAAATAATATAAATAAATTTAAGTTATAAAAATTAAAATGGAGCAAAGAATTGGTATATGGAGGGAGGACATGTTAAGAAAGTTTCAAAAGTTCAAAACTTAATACCGGACATAAGTTCAGAAAGGTTACATAAGGCACCGGAATGCGCCATTCATGTTAGCCATCCTTCTTTCATTATTACAAACGTATTATATTTTTATTTTTTTTAGAATTAATGCAATTATGAACATTAATTTGTTTCGAGCTGCAGCCAGTCCTCCTCCTTTAGCCTAGGAAGATGTTCAAAACTAGAAAATAGAAAAACTACATAATAGTTTATCAGTTTATATATATATGATAATATCATCTAGTCCTAAAACTTTGAAATCAGTTATTTTTGCTACTCTTTCCCAGTAAGTGTTGGAAATGCCATAAAATGCCATAAATTCACTGAAAAAAAGCTCCGAGAGTCAGCTAGTATTTCTCTTTCCATAACTGTAGGGCTAGCTTCATTCGTTTTGGGTTTTGGTTCCAGGTATAATCTTTTTTGGACTAGGTCTCTATGAATGAGTTTCGGCTTAATGTCTTTTTAGTTCCTGAGATTTATTAATTTTGTATGTTTGGGCTACTCTATTGCTTGAGGTCTTTGGGTTTTAGGGTTCTATTTCCTGGCCTATTTTGGGTTTATTGTTTGGGCTCTACTTGGTGTCAGACTTTACTTGGGATATTTGGGTCACCAATCTTTCTAAAGAAAATAATGCTTGTATTTCTTATGTCTTCTTTCGCTTTTATGAAATTCTTTCATTGCCGATAAAAAATGTACTCAGCATAAAAAATTTTTATTTTCTATCTTCGGTATAAAAGTTGAGTTGCATTATAGTTTCGAGACTAATAATATTCTTCTTGCATACAAATTACTTAAATAAAGGAGTTTTTATAAAGTAACCAAATAGTATGCTTCTCTAGTCAAATGTTTGGCAATGTCGATCAAAGATAAAGTTGTCTCATTGTGCTGTAAATGTGTGTGCTATGGGAGGGACCAATCATTTTCATGGTATCATTTTTTTTTTTAGCTTTTAAGTTATTGCTTCCTCCATCAGTACGGGGATATATGGCAATAATCTCATCCTTTCGTTTCCGGTCCGACTTTGTTGCTGCAGCTTGTGTTTCTTTGTGTTTCCTGCTTCTAACTCTACATCATCACACTTTGAGATGATATGGCAGTAAAACATCAGCCTAAAGTCTAGTATGAAGTACTTAAAAAGGCTTGGGATAGAACCACATCAGAATAAACATGAAACTACATCATATAGTGTTTGCCCCTGCCCATCAGTCAGTTGATCAGGTGGCTCGGTCATATCCAGTTTACATTAGAGACAAAAAGATAGGTTGGATAGTTATAATAAAGAGTTTCTGATTCATAAGCTACAAGCAACTGTACCAGCTGCGACAACAACAACAAAAAGAATACAAGTATGAAGAGAAAGTTTGAAATGCTAGAATAACTAAAACCAAGTGAGTACTTAAACAATCTGGGACAATCCTTTACAAAGCAAATAGTTTATTCTAACTCACTAGATATCTCATATCACAAACCAAAGATATCTCATATCACAAACCAAAGTTTAAGGCTTTATATGGCCTTCCAATGGAACTAATAGAGGTAAGTCTTCCAAGTGACGTTTAGACAGCTCAGGCCCCATAAAGGAGCTGGATTTTGCTTTCTATATTTATGATAAACTACTTTGCAAGCTTAAGTAATCATATTAATTAGGACCCACGCTTCACATCACCTCCATTCATCCGGCTTGCAGCAGATGCTACCATGGCTGTCTATTTTCAGTCTTCCCACGGCCTTGCTCCACTCTTTAGCTTCTGTGAGTACAAGTGAACAACAATTCAAGCTACAATATTAGTATTTTTCAGGTTCCATCCTCGAAAGAATGAAATGTAATGATTTTAATGATTACGAAACATATTGGAGATCTCTTGATTTGTTTCAAATGTATAATAAAATGACACAAAGTAAAAAGAGAGTTTAAAATGCTAGAATGAGTAAAACCAACATAGTCCTAATAAGTAGCCTAAGGGGATGATGAGAACTTAGTCTTACTCTTGAGTTTGCTTGTGTGAGGGTCAAGCTTTTTGCAAGCCCGAAGTAGGCATCACCTCTCCCTCTCAGTTGAACATTTTTTAATTTCTCAATTTTTAAATATTTTCCTTCCTTTGCTATAATGACAGGAAAATGAATGAAGAAGTACATATTTATAGTAGTTGTCCTATATGGGGCTTCAATAGTACATTTTCCGAAAACGATACCCAAGTTAAGCCTTAAAGAATTTGTTTGGATGCCCAAGGGCCATCAAATATTACTTCCACTTAATTATATAATCAAGAAATAAATTAAAAAAGTCAAAGGATCTTTTGTTTTCATACCGTTTTCTCCTTCTGCTTTCATAATAGCCGCAATTTAGGGGTCATATTAAATCTAGTGCACGTAAGGCATCTGGCTTTGTTAAATCAACTGTTACAGGCTTCTCATGTTCGCTAGCGCTCCTTCCATCTGGCCAGAGGATGTTGTTGTCTCCGTCCATTTCCAGCCTTTTAGCGTTGCTCCACCTTTCAGCTTCCTATAAATTCAAGTCATCAAATGATCAACATTTTAAGCTCACTTTATTAGCATTGCTGGATTTCATCTTCAATCCCAAACAATCAAATCTAATAATTTAATTATTAAGAGACATATTTGAACTTTCATGATCTCTTTTGAATGAATATGATAATTGAAACGTTTTAGCAAGAATTTCAGAATGTATATATTGATGTCCCTGGAGTGGGTTTCATGATGTATATATAATTTTCTAACCTTGAAAGAAACAAGTCACATAGTCATGACGCCTACTAAAACAAAAAAAACAAGAGAGAGAGAATTTGCAAGATAGAATTAGTCATGTCAAAAGAGTCATATAAAGATAATTTAGTGAAGATTATTCTGTACTAATTTTTTATTTCATATATATAGTACTTGACATACTATGATAATTAAGGTTACGAGGACAAAACTTATATTTACATTTATTAATAAAATTTCTAAGGGTTATACTAGTGCAACAAATAAATTGATCATTTGATTTTGGTTTTAATCAATTAATTACCCTTTTTAATTCAAAAAAGGAAGCAAATGATTTTGCGAGGTATTACACCATAAGAGTATGTACTCTCATTTTTTAGAGAAAAAAGAGTGGTAAAATAATAATCAACACTGTCTAAATAATTCTGACACTACTCCCTTGTATTTTAGAGAATATTCACCATTAGTATTAGGTACAGCATCCAATATTAATTTTTTTAAAAATAAAAGTGAATATATTGATTGTGAAAAGAAAAAAATTACAAGAAGAACAAAGGGCATATATATGTATACCTGTTCATTTCCAGAGAAGAATTTACGTATAAGTGGATCATCAGCAGTCAAGTATAGGTTTTCCAAAGTGAGCCAAGCATCCTTTGCCGACCTTGCTCCAATAATTTTCAAACATATGGGAGGGGCCAAGGCATTTTGGATTACGGACAATGCCTGGGCATCCTTTTTCTTTTGATTATTGGAGTACAACAATTTTCTAGCCTCATTCTCTTGCTTTTCAATAGAATGTTGGCCCCCCGGCTCGTTAGACAAGAGTTGTTTGTCTTTGGAAGTTTCTCTTGATGGGACTCCAATTCCGTTTTGGACAACCTCCCATAAGTCCTGGGACTCGAAATAAGTCCTCATCATATGTCTCCAGAGCTCATAGTTATCACCTGAGAATACAGATAGTGCAACTGGTGCGTTCGTTAATAAGGTCGAACGCACATAATCCGTACTCCATGTTTCTTGGCCCTGTCAAAAATAAACATATTGTAATGTAATTACTTCTTAGTTTCAGAATGTTAATTTTTTGTCTGACCCAAAATCAATGAAAGTTAAGATATTTAATGTTTATACGTACATACCTCTGTTATGGCGCATACGCCTTGGTGTTCCACAGCATAGAAACTAGTTTGCATCTTGGTGCAGTCTCTGGCCTCTAAATGGTTCAAAGCAGGAAACGTGAAATGAAGGCCCTCCGGGGCGAACCTAACCATATTCTTCAGTTGTTTTAGGATTAAGTTTTGCAGCAGAAGAAGTTGAACCACTTTGGAGTTGGAGGTCTCTTTACTGTCCCTGTCCGGACCAAATATCTGGGTTAAAGATGTCATTCCCCACTCCAAATGTAATCTCTTGAGTTTTGGCAACCGATCAGCAAGCCTTGCCGGAAACACGTTGCTCAATTTTGGGCAGTTGGAGATGTAAATATCGGAGAGGTTAGGAAACCATATTGGACGGTGCTGCTGCCCATGAGCTTCAGTCGTAGTCTCATCCTCTGCAATTATTTGTCCCAAATCCAAACATAACTTTATGCTCAGACACTTCAAGTGGGGCATGTTCTGGACACTCAAAGGCGTAAACACGTACTCAAGCCTGAAACATCCATCTAGCGATAAGTGAGTAAGATTGTGCAAGCCACTGATGGTAGAGTCTTTCCACAAATCCTTCATATTTTTATTCCCTAACTTTAGTTCCTTCAGATTCGACAAAAAGTATGTTCCGAGGCTGTCAAATGGCCTTGTCCACCCGATGATAAAATGTGGCCGACTTCTCGACCGTTTACTCATTTTTGTGTAGGCTTTAACCACATCAGCATTCGGGACTTCAGAGCCAGCATCACTCCCAAGGACCAGTTTCTGGATATAACATAAATAAAAAAATATTAGTTATACTTGGAGCATATTGAATTCGACCATTAATTTTGTTGTTCTAAACCCTTCCAACATGTTTTTATTTCAGTGGGGTCTTGAAATTCTAAAACATGCAAGGTGCGAATATTGGTATACTTTTAGTTTTATATATTGTTATTTTCATATTTTTTTTCTTTAATTTATGGAAGATTGAAAATATGAAAATAACTTTAATGCTGTGAAACTTGTGTGGTATTGTTGCCTATATGGATAATTTTCATGACATTAAGTTTTACTCTCATTTTCATAATCGAGTTGCATGGTTGGGAATCGGTTGTTTTTTTTTTTTTTTTGTTTATTTTGCAAATCTTCAAAATTTAAAACGGAAATAAGGAAATAGCAATGGGTATGCATATTTCATTCACACAGACGCCTTAGTTCCAGCAACAGGTTGATCGATGCATGGATGAGCGTGTGGTTGAATTGCAGACCCAGATTAATGCGGACATAAATAGGCAGGTTGAGGAGATAGAATGCCGCTATGAGGACTAGTTTGCCAGCTGTGTTACCTAGATGGAGCGCCAATAATTGGACCAGCTTATCCACATCTCATAGATGGAACACTGATATCAAGACCAGTTTGCGAGCACCTGGTAGGAGTTAAGGAAGATTCCACCACCAGCACCACGGTCCTCGGATTAGGTACTCACTTCTCCAGACCAAGAAGTGGTTCTATCCATATGTTAGTCGGCATTAGTGTACGTAGATCATGTCTAGTTATATCTATGTGTCACAACACTATTGCATGACATCATTATGCATGTTTTTTTTAATGTTATTTTATTTAGTGTTGTCTTTATGGATGTAGTATCATATATTCTACTTTTGATGGTTTACTGTTTTACCAACTTAATGAATCTAGTAGGTACTTATGGATGCAAAAAAATCATCACTGTTAGATTTCTGGTAATGAACAAATTGTAGGAAATATGACAAACGGATACCAATACACACAAAAAATAAATAAATAAATAAATAAACACATATATAAATATAGTGACGGCCAACTGTAGCTAGATGTTGTAAGTAGTTAGAGACACAAGCATGACGTTATGTTCCTAAAGTCTTGTGATGGACGTCTATCTCTAACTTAGATACAGTTGTCTCTAGGTAGTGACAGTTGACTCTCTCTACCTAGTGATAACCAGCTATCTCTAACTAGTGACGGCAAGTTATCTCTAGTCTTTGGCAAGATGTCTCTATCTAGATCAACATTGTGATGGTTGCATGCTGTCCCTAGTCGCTAACATGATGTCTTTATCTAGATCAACTTTATGATGGTCAACCATCATTAGTTAGCAACGGACAACTGTCGCTATGTTGCCAGAAATATGGTCTGCAAAAAATTAGTGATATGGGAGATCAGTGATAGCCAACAATTGCAATTTAACGACAATGACCGTCACTAAAAGTTTAGCGGTGAGCACTTTAGCGATAAGGGGATTGGCGAACATTTGCCACAGCTAGTGCAAAGTTAAAGACGGCCGTTTCTAACACCTGTCACTAATTCGTTTTTCAGTAATGTTTCAAGCAAGGATAATTTTAAGCAGGTGTAATCCTCATCTTTGGAGTGGCTGCAGCCACTAGCTGGAAGTGCTCATGTACTTTGTTCACTTTGTTAATTATCTTATTTTAACAAAGTTGTTAGTGTTAACAAAAATCTAGAAAAATGCCGCAAGATTTGAATAAAATTACAGTTTGCTCTGTGTTTCAAAAAGCTACACTTAGCTGCGTTACAAGGAAAAGAATTGTTTTATGTTAGATAGGAGTAAAATTGTCAATCTAAATTATTAACTAGCTGTCAAGCTATTATTAGATAATTTTAAATTACTAAAAGGCATATACTATATAGTTTAAATTAGAATTTAAAAACCTAATATTTGACATTGTATAAAATGCTTATATTCATGGGCCAACTATTAATTTTTGAAACAAGTGGGCCAAATTGATATCAATGAAACCTAAGAGAGATTTTTGCTATTAGCCCCATAAATTATTGTGTTTAAGGGCTTGACTGATAGCAATAGCAATATAAGAGCGTGCTTGTTATAAAAGCTAAATTATAGTGCCAATTTGGCATATTTCAATAAAAGTACAAGACTCATTCAAGCTTGAAATTCCAAAAACTATTTATGAAGTAGATACTACATCTACTAAAAAATTTACAAACTTTTATTTACTAATACCATAAAATAGTTATTGGATAATTTGAATATGAGTGAGCCATACACATAATTCTAAGCCTATACTCATTACTATCATAATTTTTTATTTTCCATGTAGGTAGGACTGAAGTATTCTCAGCCCACCTCACAAAATGAAGCTTTGCCGCTCGGAGCGAGTACGCGAATACAACCCATTAACCCATTTGAGAATTATATGTTATTAATTATCCAAATTTTGTTTCTTATACATTTGCAAAATTTTCTTTACTGATGGTGTCAACTGGTCACTGAATCCAAGTCGGGACAGCGTTAAGGTTTTGTTAGATTAAAAAATGGGGGATATGCAAAGGAGTAATAAGAAGGCTAAATAGCATTTTGGATTGGTGCATACAAATTAAGAGTAAAGCGATCTAGATATCTAGGAGGTAAAAAGAAGTTGGTTCCAAATGCTGATACATCTAAACCAGTAGGGAAAGAGGAACCTTCAAAGGGCAGTATTTTCACAAAGGAGGTTCATATGCATATATAGCTATTAAACACTAACATTAAATGATGAAGCTTATAAATTTGTATACAGTATAATATAACAATGAAAAAAATATATTGTTTAGAAGAAAATCTGAAAAATACTCTGATTTAACATTTTTTGTGTTGTTGGTTGGCTAGAAAATACTTTGAAATATGAAGAAGATGAACATGCAATGTAAGAGACAGAAGTCCCCTTTTAGCCCTTAAACTTGTATACTTGCCTATTAATTTTATCTTGTGCCCAATTCGTTACCTCTTAAGTTTTTACATATGTTTGAACTACAAAAAGAGAGAGTGACAAAAAAGTTTAATTAGCTTCGTAAGAAAATTTACAAAAGTTAAAGGACTTGTATAGGACTTCTCATATATCCAATTGTGAGTGTAGAGAAGAAGCTATAGCCCATTTTATATCATTTTTAATGTAGGAGAGGCATATTCTCTTGTTCAATTATGTATTACAGTATGAAAATTGTGGGTATCCATTAAAAAATTTAAAGGGATCCAACTACTTAATTATGTATCTTCTATAACATTTTTCTAGAAAAATAAGAGTTCATGCATTGTACGTACATCCACTTCTAGGTAGGTGGGATGGATGGATTTTCAGAGACATGGTTGTGGGGACGATGAAACCAGATGACAACAGACTTCCAATAAGCACAAGAAAGAGCTTTGGGCTGGATTCGAAGTGAAGTGAGACAGGGCAGAGCTAAGATGGCTATATAGGTGTGTTATAGATAATCTAAAAGACATTTACACTCTAAAATTGTTGCAAGGTCTGTGTGATATGGAAGGAATCGGACAGTGTCAGGTAAAGAATATTGGTGGAATGAAGGTGTTGCTAGAGTGTTCATCGAAGGAAGCTGTGGGTGTAATGCTTGAGGATGGAGGTGAGTGGTTAGGGCAGTGGTTTGAGTTGGTCTTTCCATGGAAGATGGATCTGAATGTGCTAGGGACACTAATCTACTTGCAAGTATGAAACATACTTACATTTGCTTATCTTGTCGTGCGATGGGGGAAGGTTATTAAAGTCGACGAACAAACCTCCAATTAAGAAGGTGTTTGTTCATTGTGGCAAAGATCTTGTTCCAACCAGTGAGATGACAAATATTCAACAGTTTGTGAATCTTAAAGTTGGTGAGAAGATCTTTACAATTCGTGTAATGGAATAGAAAACTTTTCATGACAATAGCTTTGTCAGGACAGAATTTCATTATTTATCATCAGATTCAAATTATAAAGTGATGGAGAAATAAATTACTTCAATAAAAAAAATCAATTTAACAGTTTTTTTCTTAACATTTGCTTTAAGCTAAGTTGTTGGATTATTACTTTGTTTTGGCAACGGCAATACCATTTAATTACCTTCATAATGCATATAAACGTAGACAATTATGGTCCAACGGCTAGGGGATTAATTTTGTTTTTATTATGTGCTCAACTGCTCTTAACATGACCTTATATATATACTTGTTTTGTTTTGGTTTTTTATATACATTCTCGACCTTCCCCTCTCCCCAACTTTTTAGATTTTTTACAAAATTATTTTTTCTATATATTTGCAAATAATATTGGGTATGTTGGAGGAGCTTTACTCTGCAACAATGCATATGTATATGGAGCTACTACAAGAAGATTGAGCTATTTTATCTCTAGAGCGGCATGACTAAGGCCGTTGTACCTATATGACAAGAAATGTCTAAAAGAAAGTAGATAGACCCCTCATCTTAATTATTTTTTATATATAAGTGGTGTTTTCCTATTTTTCTACCTATTTCACTCTCTAATATCTATTAATTTTATATTACAAAATTATCTATTTTTGTGCCATTGATGAGATTGAAATTTGTTCTAAATATTATATTCTCTCCATCCCATATTTTTTGCATCAGTTATTTTTCAACAATTAAGTTATAATTTTTTATTTTCAACATTTTAGTATATAAATGAAGAACCTTTATATAAGAATGATAAATCAAGACATATAGTTTTCAAATATAGATTTTTTTAATTTTTTCTATAAAATATTAATATGAATAAATTCAAGTCAAACTATGTGAAAAAGTCAAATAGTGCAAAGAATATGAGACGGTGGTAGTATTTTATTATTTGTAATTTTTTTTAACATTTCTACATTGCAGAAACAACATAAAGCCAATTCAAATTTGTTACAAGTCTTTGAATCATTCCTGCAAGTTGACGAGTTAGAAGAAGGAACATTTCGATCGATATTGGTGGAGGATTGGAGCAGAAGTTGGGAGTGAAGGATGGTTACTTCTCCGAAATTGGGGATGTCAAACCGATGCGGACAATAGCTTCATTGACGCACAACATAAACTTTTGTTGTAGGCCAGACACTTTCGAACCAACAAGATCAACGCATATCTTGAAGAAAAGAGAACGATTGCTGCCGAAACTGGCTGTTTTCTCTTACTTTCTTTCTGTCACGTATATGCATAAATAATGGTACAGGATGAGTTACAATAGGATAAGTAACTAGAAGATAAACTAGGAAAACTAGGAGATAATTACACGGTTAACTTCTCATGATAAACATTAGTTTCTTCACTCCCCCTCAAGTTGGCGCGTGTAAGTTTATCATGCCCAACTTGCTCAATAACGATTCAAAAGCATTCTTGCCCAATGCCTTGGTAAACAAGTCGGCAATCTGTGCTTTCGTCCAAATTTTCATTGGCTGTATTTCTTGCGATTGTACCCGTTCTCTAACAAAGTAGCAATCCATCTCCACATGTTTTGTCCTTTCATGAAATACTGGATTATATGCAAGGCTGCCTGGTTATCACAAAATAGTACGGTTGGCCCTTCCTGTGGTGCATGTAGCTCCTTCATTAACCACTGCAGCCATAATATCTCACTAACTGTTGTGGCCATTGCCCTGTACTCTGCCTCCGCTGATGATTTTGCCACGACAGTTTGCTTCTTAGTCTTCCAAGAGATTGGTGATCCACCTAGTGTGATGAAGTAACCAGTGCAAGATCTTCGCGTTGCTTGACAACCTCCCCAGTCGGCGTCGCTGTATGCTTCAAGCTTCAAATCACCACTGGCTCTTAATAGAATACCTTGTCCAGGAGCTGATTTTAGGTACCTTAGGACTCTTTCTGCTGCATCCATATGCGCTTGTTGTGGTGCTGCTACGAATTGACTCAGGACATTAACTGCAAACACTATGTCCGGTCTCGTAACTGTTAGATATAGCAGCCGCCCAACTAACCTCCGGTACCTTGCTGCATCAACAAGCGTTCCTCTGTCGTCAGGTTTGAACTTGCAATTCTGTTCCATAGGGAATGCACTTGGACGACAATTCTCCATCCGAGCTTCTTTCAGGATGTCCAGCGTATATTTTCGTTGGCTAAGAACAATACCCTGCTCCGATCGTGCCACCTCTATCCCCAGAAAATATTTCAAGCCTCCCAAGTCTTTTATGCTGAACCTTTCATTCAAGTGCTTCTTCACTTCTTCCATTTTTCTGTTGTCATTCCCCGCCAAGATCACGTCGTCCACATATATTAATGCTACAGCGAAATCTTCACCTCTTTTGTGTATCAGCAAGGAGTGGTCCGCCTTTGATTGTTGGAAATCTAGCTCAGTTAGCGCCTCCGTGAACTTCCGGTACCAGTTCCTCGACGCTTGCCTGAGTCCATATAATGATTTCCTCAAACGACATACTCTTGTCTCTTCCTTCCTTGCGAACCCTTGCGGAACACACATGTAAACTTCTTCCTCCAAATCGCCATGAAGGAAGGCGTTGTTTACATCAAGTTGGTGGACTTTCCAGTTTCTCTTAGCTGCTACTGCCAATAAGGTTCGAACAGTGACGAGTTTCGCGACTGGTGCGTATGTTTCATGGAAATCAATGCCCTCAATTTGTGTGAACCCTTTGGCAACGAGGCGCGCCTTGTAGCGTTCTACCTCACCGTTTGGCTTGAACTTGATTTTGTAGACCCATTTAGAGTCTACTGCATTCTTTCCTGGTGGCAAATGCTCAAGAGTCCATGTTTCATTTCTCTCCAGTGCTTCTATCTCCTTTCGCATGGCTTCTCTCCAACGTTCATCCTTGACTGCCTGAGAAAACGTCTTTGGCTCATCGTGTGTAGTGATGGCCGACAAAAAAGCCTTATGTGATCGTGAAAACTTATCATAACCAACAAAGTGTGAGAGGGGATATACCACGGAGTTACCTGTCGGAGGGATAGGCTGTTGCGACTGCTTGATGGAGGGTGGCAAATCAACTTCATATCCTTCAAGACGCTTCGAGGGCTGTCTGATTCGCTGACTATGTCTTGTCTCGATCTCTGTCCCGTTGTCATGTGTCGAGGCGTCCTCTTCAGTGCTCTCCTCAGGGACTGCTTCCCTTTGGGGAGCTTTGTGCCCTTCGTCTTCTTGTGGATATTCTCCATACCCTTGATCTTGATCATAGGATATTCTTATCTCCTGTCTTATTTCCTCCTGGTTCACCGTATCGTCCTTTTGCTTCTTATAAGGATATTCATTTTCCAAGAACACAACATCTCTTGATACGTGAACTTCTCCACTTTTTAAGTCATAGAGTTTATATCTCTTTTGCCCACTGGGATATCCAATGAAGACATAGGGTCTCCCCCTTTCGCTAAATTTGTCCTCTCTCCTTTTTTCATGCGCATATGCAAGACATCCAAAGGTTCTCAAATAAGTGTAGTTTGGTTTCCTTCCCAATAAAATCTCATGAGGTGTTTTGTTGTCAATTGCTATGGATGGTAATCTATTTATTATGTAGACTGCCGTGAGCACGCATTCCCCCCAGAAATTTATTGGTAGGCTAGCATGGAACCTTAGTGCACGTGCAATTTCTAATATATGTCTATGTTTCCGCTCAACTATGCCATTCTGTTGAGGAGTATAGATGCATGTGGTCTGTAAGACTATGCCTTGCTCATCATATAGTCTTTGCATGAAATGTGATCGAAACTCCATACCATTGTCTACTCTTATTTGCTTTACTCTTCTTTCGAATTGGGTCTCAACCATCCTTAAAAACACAGGCAAATAATGGCTCACTTCAGATTTATGCTTCATTAAATAGACCCAAACTCCTCTACTGAAATCATCGACTATGGTGAGAAAATAGTGTGCTCCTGATAAAGACGCTGTCTTATATCCTCCCCATATGTCGCAATGTATTAAATCGAAACATGCAGTACTTCTTATTTCACTCTTAGGAAAAGGTAGTCTAGTCTGCTTAGCTCGAATACAAGAATCACAATGCTCAAGTTTACTACCTCTAACTTGCTCAAAGCTCGACTCTATCATCTTGAGTTTCCTCTCTGATGCGTGACCCAGTCTTTGATGCCAGACTTCCATGTCATCTGTCTTGGTTACTGTCATTGCCACACCTCCACCTCGCACTGGCTCAAGGAGATATAGCCCATCGCACTGCCTACCCACTCCAATCAGGTTCCTCGTAGGTAAGTCCTGCATTACACAAAAGTCGGCCACGAAAGTTAATGCATAGTTTAGCTCTTTTGTTAATTTGCTAACTGAAAGCAAGTTGCACTCAAAGTCAGGAATATTCAAGACGTGATCAACTCTTATTCCGTTTGGCAAGCATAGCCTTCCTGTTCCCTTGACTGGCATGCTTTCTCCAGTTGGTATTTTCACCGGTCTTTGTTCTTTCCCTTCTTGCTTTGTTTCGAATATTTCACCATTGCACGTAATGTGCTCAGTTGCACCTGAATCAATTATCCATGGTTTTGTGAAATTTATCTTACCAGCCATGTTAACCACTGGTGCTGTGTGTCCTTCTGTCTTTGACGTCTCACCTTCTTGGCCAAGGCATTGTAGTAAGCGATCATATTGGGCCTGCGTTAGACCTGGAATGGGGCTGCTGTCCATGCCTACTTGAGCCGCCTTTGGACCATCCTTTTTATTGGTCCACGTTCCACCTTTCTTGTCGCGTCTTCCCTTGTTCCATCCCGGAGGGTAGCCTATTATTTCGAAACACTCTTCCTCCAAGTGTCCCAACTTATGGCAGTGGTCGCACCTTGGTCTATCCTTCCTTTCGGCCCTTTGGTCTTTCACCGCCTTGGCATCACGACTCCCTTGTGCCTGGAAAGCCGTTGCTTCTGTCGTTGGCTTATATGCTGCCGAGACTTGCCTCTGCTGCTCATCTTGCGCGACCAGGTGGTAGGCGCTGCCAAGGCTGAGGATGGGCTTCGTGCTGAGGATTTGTGTTTTGACGGTGCTGAAAGTGTCGTCCAAACCCATCAGGAAGTCATACAGCTGCTCTTTGCCTCTCATCTCCGTCAGTTGCTTCTGAACGTCACACGCACAACCCTCACAGGTGCACTTTGGCCAAGGTGAAATGGACTGCACTTCATCCCATAACCCCTTTAACTTTGTGTAGTAGGCTGAAACTGAAAGCTTTTCTTGCCTTAGGAGGGCTATGGCACGCCTTAGCTCATATGCTCTTGGCGCATTCCCTTTCCCAAACCTTTCTTCAAGATCTTGCCAAATCTCTTGGGCAGTCTTCGCATACCGCACGCTACTTCGAACTTCTTTATCCATTGAACTCTTCAACCACCCTTTGACCATGGCGTCGCAACGCATCCAATGGTTTAGGTCTGGCGAGTTTGATGGTGGCCTTGGGATTGTCCCGTCAATGAAGCCTGCCTTGTTCTTGGCGAATAGGGCATTGCTCATGTCATTCACCCATTCCCCGTAGTTTCCATCGTTGAGGAGTTCACTGACGTAAACTTGCCCAGGGCTGTCCGAGGCATGTATGTAGTATGGCGCCATCGCATCTATGCTTCTCCATTGGTTGCCCGTGGCTATTGCCCCATCCTGGACGTCGTTACTTGTCATCCTTTGGTTGACGCCTAAGCCACGATGTTACTCGCAATTTAAGAAAGCCAGGTTTGGCTCTGATACCATGAAGAAAAGAGAACGATTGCTGCCGAAACTGGCTGTTTTCTCTTACTTTCTTTCTGTCACGTATATGCATAAATAATGGTACAGGATGAGTTACAATAGGATAAGTAACTAGAAGATAAACTAGGAAAACTAGGAGATAATTACACGGTTAACTTCTCATGATAAACATTAGTTTCTTCATATCTCAGCTTTAGGTGATGAAACATAGCTACATGGGACTGAATTAAACGTTGCTGGCCTATTGGGTGATTTACAGCAACAAGAAAGCGTAGCAGTGGGGCAAAGTAAGGATTAATTAGCTGGTCGCGTGACAACTAAGGCCCAGCTGATTTTGGATTAATATAAATAGATTAACATGTTATTGGGTCATTTACATGAAAATTAGATGATCAACAAAATTAGATGTTATTGGGTCCGCAATACTTAGAATTATAAGGGCTATTGCTGAAAATAACAAAAAAAAAAATTAAAGCTTACGAGGAGCAGTGACAAAGGCCATTTCAGTCACTATGGGAGAGTCTATCTAACATACAAAGGGTGGGAAGGCATGGAAGGAGCTTGATGAGGTGTCTACTCTACTAGAGACCAAGGAACGAGAGGGAGGCGATGGAAATGCTAAAATTGGGAAACGAGCCTGGGCATCGTAATTGTGAAGTAGGAAGAGGTTCTATTTAACTATTTAAAGAAGTTGGAAGGTGAGGGTGATAACTCCTGATTTTATCCATTTGATTTGAGGTTAGTAGGTGATTGGAACGGCTGACAATGTTTACTTTTTATGAAGGTTTTAAGTGTTAATGTTAAAGAGCTGGAAGAGGGGGTAAAGAGAAGGGTGGTTGTAAATTGGTAAGAAATCAAAAGGCAAACTTTGTACTGTTACAGGGAAACGAAATGACCATAGCTCAGGCAGATTGGGAAACGTATTAAAAAACAAAAGTTTCATCATAACCATAAAAATAGAGCGCTATCAACAATGAAATAGAAACAATGAATAACAAAATTAAGTTGCTAGCATAATTTTATATGTTTACATATTTTAGTAGGATTATTATCATTTGAAACAATACTAAACTTGAAAAACGTATACATCAGAAACTGTCATTGATTCTGATGAATTTGGCCCTCAAATGAAATTTACATTATTAAATTTATTTTAATTAAAAAATACGTGTATGTCTCAACTATTAATCTATAATTTGTATGAGTCGATCATATTTACGAACATGTAAATCGTGTCTTATTAGTTCATGAATTTCTCCGTATAAACAATTATTAAAAATTAAAGATATTAAAAGAAATTGAAGAAAATTTGTGCGCCATTATGCAGTTTAATTGAAATATTTGTATAATGAAAGATAAATATACTTAACCATCAAAAGAAAGTAATTCCTCCTTCCAAAAAGCTACAAACTTGAACACTATTTTATAAAAAATATAAAGATGATAGTTAAAGACAAATGCTAAGTAGTAAATTTTAGAGATGACTTGAGGGAGCTAGTTACAAACTTGATTTATAGGAAATATTCTTTTAAATTTTATTTGCCTAATTTTGGCTAAACATTAATATTTCACATACTTTACGGGCAATTTTACCACCCTTCATGTAAATCTGTCATTGATGTTAGAATGTGAGAGCAAATTTATTATCAAAGTTGCAAGCAATAAAATAACAATGCAGTAAGGATCTAATAAAAGGAATATTTCATCCATGTAGATTTTTCCCACCTCATCAGCGTACCATGTCAACAACACATAATTAAGTCACGTTAGTAGCTAACAAAATGATACATTTGTGAAATCCCTTAACTTAGTCCCTCAAATTTTCTTTTTAGTCTCTAGCTACCTTAATCGTACAAATATACTATTTAAGTCATTTTCCTCAACAATTTTCAGTGTCATTCTGCTGAGTGCATTTAATAACTCTCAATCTTTGGAGTTTTGGATAGCTGAGATATATAACTGGTTGTTGTTTGGAAACAGTTTGATTGATTTTCTAATGTTAGGAGAGGTTAGGCCTTTCGACTTTACTGAGGGCTGAAATAGAGGAGTACAAGGCTTTGGATGGCTTGGTTTTACCTTGAGTCCATATTTTTATTTAAAGAAACAATTAATATGCATGCGTATGGTTTTAAAGTTGAATAATTAATTAAAGAGAATGAAGCAATTAAACACAAGGCAAGTACCTTTAGCCGAGGAAGCATGTTGTTGTTCAAAGTGAGCGTAAAAGGCTCCAGTTTGAGACACTGACTCACTTGCAGCTCTTCTAGTAATGGTGCAACAATGAAGTCCTTTTCTCTACAAAAGTTCTTCAAGGCATACAAGTTTCCAAGAACTAAGAGCTGTAGTTGAGGAAGCTCAAGATGACAGCAACGATTCAGCCCATTTTGCTCATCAACTTTATTATTAGTTGAAATGAAGACGTGTTCTAGTTTCGAAGAGAAACTTACTTGGAGCTCTCTCAACTGGGGAAGCCCTTCTATCACATAGCTCGGAAATACATACAGCAATTCTTTGACATCATATATCTTCACAATCACTAATTTTGGAAGGCACACTGGACCAACATCAGAACATAGCTCAAACACTACCTCCAAATTTGGGCACCTATTGACTTCAAGAATTTCAAGATGTTTTAGATTCTGAGCAATTGACTGAGAGAACACATAACCCTTGAGATTACGACAATCCCTCAAATGAAAACTCTTGAGGTTTCCTAGGTCGATCATATGTCCTCCACCTTCCCACAGGCTCTTTAACTTGGCCAAACCCACCAGCTCTAAATTTGTTAATTTTGAAAATACACAGACTTGCACAAGATCATCATTAATAAGGTACTCTAAATCTTTACAATCATGAAGTCGCAAGTCTTGCAAGCCACTCAGACCTCCTTTATCCAAACTTGGAACAATGTTGTGGCAGTCCTTTGCATCACTAAGATGAAGATATTCCACATCCTTGAAGAGCTCCACAAAAGGACTCATTGGCAATGCTTTGATCCTCAAGGCTTTAGATGAGGAGATTGGCTTGAAATGAACAAACTTCACTTCTTTTTCAGAGGAAAAAGAGGATCCATCTTCTAAATATATTAGTTGTATACTATACCTTGAAAATCTTGGAAACACAAGTTGTTGTGGACAAATTGCAGAGTTAACTTGTGACAGGACAGTCAAGCTCAAGCGTGAATTATACTGTTGCAAGCGCTGTAAGAAGTTTGATCTACTCCATGATTCCAAACTAACGTCAGTAATGTATAGCTGCTCTAGTTTAGACAATTGCAGAATCCACTCATGAGGCTGTTGATGAAGCTTAACACAGTAAGAAAAATCCAACATTTTTAGATTGTGTAGTTCCCCTAATCCCTCTGGTAGCTTATCTTCAAATGTGCATCCAAGGAAGCCGAAAATCTCAAGTTTATTTAATTTCACTAGGGATGAAAGGCCTTTTACTTTGTACCCTTTTACCTGTAGAGTCTGAAGATCTTTAAGGTTTTCAATCCCTTCTAGTGATAAGGTTGGTGGGTTTAAAACCCAATCACCACTTGGAAAGCTACCAGCTTGTAGGCATAAAACATTGAGCTTTGCCATGTAAGGACCACAACCAAATCTTCTATCTTTATAAAAGTTGGCTCCATAATCATCCTCAATGATTGTCAGAGTCTGGAGCTTTATAAATGTCAAGTCAAAGAACTCATAACTCGGGAATTGGCTCGTTTGTAAAAAAATTGTTGTGCTAGAAGCAAAAAATTTGATCTTTCCATCTTTTGATAACTTATTGCTAAAAACCTGCCGAATTGTTTGTAAACTCTCTGTCGAATTTTCTATCCAAAGAGCAAGCATGTGAAATGCATCACACATTTTGATGCAATAGTCTTCTTCTTCAACTATCAAACTGGATTGAAGGAATGATACAATTGAATGAGCTTCCTTTCTAGCACTTTCAATAGATTCGCAGTCATTGAAAAGCCCTTGCCCAATTCCGTACCGTGTTAACTCCTCAACTGTAGGAGCATACTTTCTTGGGAAATGGGAACATAACAGAAAAAAAGACTGCTTCTTCGCATCATTCAGATAATCATAATTGAGCTTGAGGGACTTGGCGATGAGTACCATCTGTTTCTCAACGTTAGAGCCTTGGTAAGCAGTTCCAAATGGAAAGCTTCCCAGTTCAACTTCAATAAAACGTAAATATTTCGGTTCAGAACGTAATTCTATACCTGTTTCTCTGAGATGAACAATTGTCTGACAACCAAAGCCTTGGCAAACATGTGGAAGATGAGTGGTGAGAAGGATTTTACAGCCCTTGTGATCTTCACTAAGAGGAATTCCAATAGCTTTCAAATCAGTAATTTCCCAAACATCAACATCATCAAGGATAATCAGTATCTTGTCCACCTTCTTCACTATTCCACCAATTAATTCACTTGCTCTGCTACTATCTTCTCCTACCTCCCCATCATTCCATTTTGAATCCAATGCTTTTGCAATATCAGATCGAATCTGTCTCAGGTCTGGCTTGAGTCCTTCCGATGACATGCCAGAAATCTTAATAATTGCATCAAACATACATGATTCTTTAGCCTTCATGCCCATTAGTATGGCTAAAGCTGTCTTGCCCACACGCCCCATTCCCACAAGTCCGATAAACTTCACGTCCACATCTTGAAATGCCTCCATAATCTCGAAAACAGCTCGCCTTGCAGACTTTGATAGAATGTAATGCTTCTTTGGCAAAGACAACGATGATGATGATGATGATGATGATTCTTGATCATCTTTCTGCTCGACTGTGTGGCCAACAACCCCAGCTATAGGTTTTACTTCCAACTTGTCAATGTCCTCCATCTTTCTTCGAATATCCATAGTCATCTTAGCAAACTTGTCGCTCAACCCGCGTGATTGCTTCCAAACAAGAAACTGTTTGGCATCATTCATTTCAGTTTTCAGAATCTCTGCATTGAGCAAGAGATTTTTTGCCTCAACTAGCCATATAACTTCTGTTTGGTGCATGTCCTCACTTCTCTTTCGAGCAATCATGTCAACTTTCAATTGAAGTTGTGCCTGAGCTGATGTTAGCTTTTCCAAGGCCCCAGAGATTTTCCAAGAAGAGAACACACCGAGATTATGCTTCTTTCTTGAAGTCCCATGTGTTCTTGGATCCATCTCACCACTCTGGAAGTTCAGGACATAAATCAGAAAAAACAAAGGACTAATACAGGTTTATGTTGATTCAGACACTTTTTCAACAGATCCTTAGTATGACCTTGGAGCCATTATTTCATTTGGACTTTAGGCTGCAATTTCTACGTACAACTTAATACACTGCTCACAAAGCCATTTTAGTTTTTCTTATAATTGACACTTTTTTTGAATGTGAATAAAGTACATGAAATTAATACAAATTTATTTAATAATATATTTTTCTAATAAGTTTATTAAAAAAAGAATAAGCATAAAAAAATACAACTTAATGCAAATGTATCTTTATTTTTTAATTGGAGTAAAATATATAGTATTATAGTTTTTCCAAGTTTAAAAAAATTTTGGTAACATAAAAATAGGGTGAATTTTGTAGATAGTCCATAGCCTTTAACTTATGCTTCCTTGTCTTTCTTAACCTATTAAGTATTCTATTTTTGTTCTAAATTTTTAAAAATATTCCACATTAGTCCCCAATTGGATGAAATCCATTAATTCAAAGTAACTATGTTTATGTAATATCAATTGTTTAAATTATTTTAAATTGTTTAATAATTGCTCTCTAAGGAATTTGAACTAAGAAATAGTTCTTTTACAATTAAAAAAATCATTATCAACTTTCCATATATGAAATAATTATTGTGCACAATGCATGCACTTATTGTATAAAAAATTTTTGTCGGGTTAACAAATTGCACCTATTGGTGACAAATAAAAATATTTTTAAATGGTTTAGAGTGAAAAAAAAAATAAAAATAAAAATTTTTGAATGAAATTTAGCTTGTATAGGATATTGATCAAGGAGATTAATTGTTCTAGTGTTACTTGCATACTTAATAGTATATTTTATCTAAGTAAAAAAAACAAAAATAAAGGTAATATTTTGGTTTCATGGAGCACCTTATATCTATTTTTTTTATCTTGAATATATTAGCTGTCATATACTCTTGGGAACAATTTTTATAATTAGCATTAGGGCTTTATGTAATTAATTAAAAGTGAAAATTAAACAGTTAAAAGCAAAAAGTTAAAAACTACTTTTAGATTGATTTTGTTTTCCAAATTCTAATACTAATTGTTTAGCAGATTAAAGAATAAAGACCCCACAAAATTTAAATTTATAATTACTGAAATAAATTACTTTAATTTTTACTTGTTTGATGTGGACTTAAAATTTACCCTTTGCTATTTTATTGAACTTTTTTCAATTATTATTAGGGATATTTTACTTCCTTAGTTAGAGTTATTTTTTTATTTATCCAAAAAAGATTAAAAGTATATTAAAAATTTTAATAATTAAATAAATAATACTTAATAATATATTTCAAATTTTAAATTTTTTAATAAAATTATCAAAAAAACACAATCGGGAGTAGAAAAAAAGAAAAACAGACACCATACATATAAGAAAGTATAACTTAATGTTAAATATACTATTATTTTTCATTTGACATAAAAATATATAGCATTTTGAAATTTTTTAGATAGCCCTTAACCTTTAATTACGTTTCATTTTCATTGTTAAGTTATTAGTATTCTCATTTAGCTCTAAACATTTTAAAATATTTCATTTGAGTCTTCAATTACATGAAATCTATTGACTCAAAGCAACTGTGTTTATGTAACATCAATTTTTTGAAATTATTTTAATCTGTCTGATGATTTATTTCTTATAAATTTTAATTAAAAATAATTTTTTATAATTAAATAGACTCTTGCATTATCAATTTTTTTTCCATATATGAAATAATTATTGTGTACAATGTATGTAATTATTATGTAACAACTTTTGATTTAGTTAACAAATTAGACCTATTGGTACAAATTAAAATTTTTTTATTATTTTAGAATGAAAAGATAATAGACAAAAGTTTAAGGTAAAATTTAACTTATATGAGTCATAGATATTGAAAGTGATTAATTTTTTTAATAATTTGATTGCATATTTTAATAGTATATTTTATGTAAGCTAAAAAGCAACAAGTTGAACATTATGTTTGGGGTAATTTTCATAGGATCACCTTACATCTAATTTTCTTTTTGGTTTCATCTTGAATGTATGCACTAATTAAAAAGACAAATAAAATATTTATCCATGAATGTGCTTTTAAGTGTTAATAAAAATATTTCATTGTAGTTAAAAGGTAATGAAATTGGTAAAATTTTCCAAAAATAAATAAATTACATGTAATTAGTGTAGATTTATTTAATAATGTATTTTGAAATAAAATTTTTAATAATCTTATAAAAAACACAATATGCATAAATTAAAAATACAACTTAATGTAAGTATACCTTTAATTTTTATTTGGAATAAAATATATAGTATCATAGTTTATCAAAGTTTAAAAGAATCGGTAACATAAAAAATAGGGTAAATTTTGTAGATAGTCCATAGCCTTTAATTTATGCTTCCTGTCATTCTTAATCTATTAAGTATTGTCTTTTGGTTCTAAATTTTTTAAAATATTCTATATTAGTCTCCAGCTAGACGAAATCTATTAATTCCAAGTAATTGTGTTTATGTAATATTAATTTTTAAGATTATTTTAAACTATCTAATAATTGTTCTATATGAAATTTAAACTGACAAATAGTTCTTTTACAATTAAAGAAAATTTTTCATTATCAATTTTTCTTATATAGGAAATCATTATTGTGCACAATGTATACACATATTGTGTAACAATTTTTTGTTGGGTTAATGAATTGCACCTAGTGGGGACAAATTAAGATTTTTTTAATTTTCTTAGAATGAAAAAAGAACAATCAAATGCTTAGGACAATATTTAGCTCACACAGAATATTGATCAAGGAGATTACCTTATCCAGTGTTAACTGCATATCTTAATTGATCAAGGATATTGCACCATATATCTATTTTTTTTATCTTGAATATATTAGCCACCATATTCTTGTCCGGGGATAATTTTTATGATTAGCATTAGAGCTTTAGGTAATTTCTTAAAAGTGGAAATTAAACTACTAAAGCAAAGAGTTAAAAGCTACTCTTAGATGTTTTGTTAAAAATTTTAGTAATAATTACCAATGCTAATACCAAATAGGGTCACTGGTGGATTAAAGAATAAAGTCCCCATAAAATGTATATTTATACTTATTGCACTAAAGAAGATTACCTTATTCAGTGTTAACTGCATAGTTTAATTGATCAAGGATATTGAACCATTTATCAATTTTTGTTTATCTTGAATATATTAGCTATCATATTCTTGTTTGGGGATAATTTTTATGATTAGCATTAGAGCTTTAGGTAATTTCTTAAAAGTGGAAATTAAACTACTAAAGCAAAGAGTAAAAAGCTACTCTTAGATGTTTTTCTAAAAATTTTAATACAAATTACTAATGCTAATACCAAATAGGGTCACTGGTGGATTAAAGAATAAAGTCCCCACAAAATGTATATTTATACTTATTGCAATAAATTAATTTAATTTTTGAAGTAGTTATTTCACCAAAAAATGTTAAAAGTATATTGAAGTTTTTATTAATTAAATAAATATATTTCAAAATAAATTTATCAAAAAAACACAACAGGCATAAACAAAAAAAGAAAATAAAAGAAAACATACACCATAAATATAAAAGACACAACTTAATGTTTAATATACCATTATTTTTATTTAAAACAAAATATGTCGTACAATATTTTACCCAAGTTAAAAAAATTGCTAACATAAAAAATAGTGTAATTTTTGTAGATAGTCCCTAAGCTTTAATTATGTTTTCTTTTCATTCTTAACCTATTAATAATCTCTTTTAGTTAAACGAAAGAATATGAATAAATTTGAACAATGCCTCGTTCGTTCATTTATGTTCACAAACTGTTCAGTTATTGTTCATTTATATTTATTTATTTATTTATGTCAATTTGTTTGTTTGTTTATAAATTAATTGTACATTTATTATTATATATTTTATATATCATATATTTTTATTAGTGTCCACCTACTCCACACACACATGATTATGCCTCAATCTTTCCCAAGTTAATCTATTGCCTTTGTTTCCCTAAACATAATTAGTCATTTCCTTCACATCATGAACCTGCTGCAGTACCATGTCGAGCCCTATAGCCATAATCCATAATCTCTCTCAATATCACTTATTACTTTGTTATTCATTGCTAGACTTTCTCGTAGTCATCAACTTTAATTGTTCATGTTAATTTATTAATAAACAAACAAAAATGAATAGATAAGTTGGGTTTGTTTATTATTCATATTCATTGAAAGTTAAATAAATGAATATGAATATGATTTGCTCTTGTTCATTCAGTTCGATTGCAGCCCTATCTATTCCAAATTTCAAGTCTTTTTCTTTTGAAGAACTTTTTTTTATTTTCTTTTTTTTTGTTCTTGCTCATTTTTCTTTGCTGCCTCATCTTTCTCACTCTTATTTCTCTTATTTTTTTTCTCTTTCCAATCATATTTTCCCTTCAATTTTTCTATTATTTATCTCAATTTCTTTTGCAAAAGCTTTTCTTGTATTTCATATTTTTTTTCATTTTCTAAAGATTATTATTTCTTTTTTTGCAAACAACTTTTCACAATGGAACATTAGATTTATAATAATAAAACAGAAAATATTATTTAAATAAAACAATACAATTTTAAAAAAAAATTGAAAAAACTAAAAGGCTAAAATAGTATTTTCACCCTTCTTTACTTTGTCTTCTCACTCTTTTTTGCCTTGCTTTCTTCTATTTTTATTATTTTAAGTCCTTCCTCATTATTTCTTTTCCTAACTCATGCCTTGGCATTTCTTTTCTTTTCTTTAACTCAAAGAATAAAACAAAACATGTTCATTTATTTATTGGCAATTGTTCATGTATTAATATTAGATTACACATTCTATCTCGAACCTAGGTGTACATAAGATATACTATTTTCTCCATGTTATCCTTTTGACCTAAAATTAATTTTAGCCATTTTTTTCTTCACTAAATCAAAGAGCAGAAAATAATATAATTAATTTAAATGCAAAATGAGCAGAAAAATTAACTAAATGAATATGAATAAAAGATGGAACTGAAATTACATGAATATGAACAATACTGAACAGAACATGTCCATTAATTTATTCATATTTTTTTTTCATTTATTTATATTTTTTTGCCCATTTATGTATTCTTAGAGGATGAGACGCTTACTGTATATACAAGACATACTCTTTATTAAAACTATGGTACTTATTTACGTTTATGTTTTTCACAAATTCATTTGTTCTTTTATGGAACTTGCTAAAAACACCAAACATAAATGAATTTGAATGTAAATAATCAACAAAAAATCTAGAATAATCAACATAAAATCTAGCGAAAAGATCGAATAAAGCCAAACCCAACAATTAACCTTATAAAAAATAATAGTGAATCGATGCAAATAAATATAAGAAACAAAAATAAAATAAAATAAAAACCTTTTCATTTACTTATTGGTGATTAATTGTTCATGTATTAATATTATATTACACATTCAATTTCGGACTTAGGTGTACATAAAATATACTCTTTTCTCTTAAGTTATCCTTAATATTTTGACCTAAAATTAATTTTTTGCCAGTGAATTTAAAACAAATAAATAATTTAAAATAAATAAATAAATAAATGTTGAAGCATCATCGGTTCTTGAACAAGACCATGGAAAGCCTTCATCGAACCAGCGAAAAACTAAGAAATTGAAGATGTGGATGAAAGGCGTACCGTAGTCTCTTTCTTCTTCTTCTTCTTCTTCTAAGTAGGTGTCTTCTTCTTCTTCTTCTTCTAAGTAGGTGACATATGGGAGATATATAATTAAGTTTGTATATTTGTTTTTGTTGGAGGGAATGCTTGCATCCTGGCGAGGGCGGCTCTGTATATAGAAGGGGAGCAGGGGAATGGCCCCCACTTACCTAAAAGGGTGGTTATTAAGTAGTCCATTAACATCAGGTAAAAATTATTTTAATTCAACTGAATTTAAAGTATTGACCTCACTCACTTAAAAAAAAAAAACACCTGAAGCCAATGGAATTTAAAGTAAAACTGTATTCTTTTAATGTTAAAACATAACCAACCCTCCGCCAGACTTCACTCATTTGTCCATCTCCCCACCACCCCAACCAGCACTCCCCGTTGTATCCACCCTGTATCCATGCCCGAACACATACAGTCCCTCAAAATAGCACAGGATATTAGTAACAATGGTGGGCTTAATCAGAATCGGTGAAGAATAGGTAACTGTTCGGATCGTGCCTGGGAGGTCGGCGAACAACAGACACTGCTCATACAAGCTTTGACAAACGACGGAGGGAGGCCGACTTTGATGGCCAGATCCAGACCAGGCTGAGGATGGCAATAGGAGGCGGACGTCAAGAGAGAGTAGTGAAGGGAAGCAGCTAAAGACGCACGGCGGAACGAGGAGGAGGCCGCTGCTGCGTTCTGAGGGAGAGAGCGGGGGTTCTGAAAAGAGATGAGAAACGGACAAAAGTGGCAGGAAGCTGTTGGAGTGGCAATTTGGTGAAATGCACGAAGTATGGGGGTGAGAACAATAACAAGTGGAGCCGCTTATAAAATTTTGCAAAATAGGGAAAAAAAAAAAAAAGAAGAAGCTAGATTTAGACGAATCCAGCCAAAACGAAGTCGGCTCGGACTTATCTTTTGGTGGGCGTCGGAGGGTCCAGATGCCATGTGATGTGCGCTGGCTTTCCTGACGATTGAAGACAATATTTATTGTCAAGACTAACTTTACTCTCCCTCTTCTTTTTGGAGTAAATCAATCACTGATATTAAAGGATAGCTAAACTGGTTTGTTAAAGAATAATAAACCAGTCAATCGAATAATTTTCCACATGATTAAATTATTTTTATGAAAAATATAAAATATAAAATAATTATATTTTAAAATTCGAGCCTATATATTCACGTAAAATTTTTTATATTTATCCAAGGTCAGTAAAAATTATTGCACCAGTTTTTTCAGATTGCTCTTCAATCTGGGGCCAAGAAAGAGAATAATAAACTTATCTTTTGGTGGGAGGGTCCACATACTATGTGCTCTGGCTTTCTCCATGACTGAAATCAATATTTATTTTGGACGCAGTAAATCAATATCATCGATGAGGACTGCTATCCTCTTCGTTCTTATCTTCTCTCAGTCACCTTCGCCATAATGTTATGCCACGTGTTATTCCTTTTTTGCACCGAAAATTGATAATTGAATGAAAAATCTGTACCGATGGGCCGTGAAATTGTATGCATTAACTTCCCGAGAACTTTTATTTTTTTCTCAAAGTGTTTTTGTGGGATCCATAATATAACAATTTTTACACATTAACTAGTGACCGAAATTTTCAAAAAAGTATTAAACTTCACCAGCCTTAATAAACAAGATCGAATGTTTCTTGCTTTCATGTTTAGATTACAATAAAAAAAAAGGACAAAATGCATACTTTTGAAAAAGAATGAGAATACAAAAAGTACTATTTTTGGCTTGGATAAAAAGTATTCGCCTCGTCTCAATAGTGAAAATTAAGAAATAAAAAAAAAGTTTGTGTTATTTTGACGATTGATCTTTTACGTTTTGCATGCGAACCTAAAAAAATATGAAAAATGAATATTGAAATAGAACAATTAATTTAATAAATAATAAAATATTATAAATATTTTAATAATCCGAAATAGTACATAATGAGAAATTTGCGAGACACTCATATTTGTAATTTGTGGCATTTTCAGATTTTTACTTAAATACATAGACAAAAAGGTGCGGCTAGCAAAAAGTTGAGATAATTAGTAAAGTGCACTTCGTTAATAATCTGTCCAAAAATGATAAAAGAATTACATTTGTTACTAATTCCATTACTTATGCTCATTTTTCCAGCTAGCGGTAGTAGCATAAATTTGATTTGCAAGGACAATTTTTGTGAAGATGGATTTTTACATGATATTATTTATTTCTCTTTATATAAATGTTCCAGATGATAAGCACCCTCATTATAAGAGATTTCAAATTCAAAAAAATGTGCTTACAGTCCACAAAATTCAGAAAGTTTACAATTTAGGCACCCAGTACCCTAACTAGTAAAATTAGGAAATTCGATTTGTCTTGGATGGCTGGGAAAAAAAAAAAGGAAAAAAAGGAAACAGTTTTTGATGGGCTGGTTGGATGATAGTATCATTACATATAGGTTTAATCATGTTTTACCATCTAAAGTTACATAATTCTTAACATGAAACCTAAAGCTTCAAAAGTTATAATCAATCTATAATTCTATTAATCCTATCAAGCTCTTGAGCCAATAACAAGCTTAAGACTAGCCGAACATAGGTCATATTTTTAGGACTTATTAAACTTGAGCTCAAGCTCAAACCAAGTCTAAGATTAAGGAGTTGGGCTCAAGTCTAAGAAGGCTCGAGCTCAACAACTTGATTTCAGCTTATATTATAAAATGAAATACCTACTTTAAAGGGAAATTATACTATTAGTTCTAAAACTTGCTATATTTTCTTTTACTAAGTCATAAAAGTTCTTTCAATTTCTATATCAGTCCTAAAACTTTGCTAAAATTTTAATAGTTAGTAATAAAATTATTGCCTCCAAAGCAGAGACATATAGCTAGAGTTTATACGTGCTAATAAGAAATAAAGTTACTAAAATTAGTTATCCAATCAAAGAAAAAGATTTAAAGAGAAGAAAGACTGACAATACAAATGGTCCGTTAACTATAAAAAAATTTACATAATTTAAATTTACTGTAAGATAATTAACAAACTTTAATGAAGTTGCGTTAGACAATTACATGATTTATCTTTTTCTCTCAATCAACTATATAAGTGAATGTCAATGTAAAAAATTTACTACGATTTATCTTTTTCTGTCAGGCAATCACATAATGAAAATTTTCAGGACTAACTGTCCATATAATTGGAAAATTTTCCATTTGAAAAGGTTAATCTTTAGGACTTGAATAAAACCTAGCCAAAGTTTTAGGACTAAAAGTTTCCATTCCCTAGTTTAAAAGTATTAAACTTCACCAGCCTTAATAAACAAGATCGAATGTTTCTTGCTTTCATGTTTAGATTACAATAAAAAAGGACAAAATGCGTACTTTTGAAAACGAATGAGAATACAAAAAGTACTATTTTTGGCTTGGATAAAAAGTATTCGCCTCGTCTCAATAGTGACAATTAAGAAATAAAAAAAAAAGTTTGTGTTATTTTGACGATTGATCTTTTACGTTTTGCATGCGAACCTAAAAAAATATTAAAAATGAATATTGAAATAGAACAATTAATTTATTAAATAATAAAATATTATAAATATTTGAATAATCCAAAATAGTACATAATGAGAAATTTGCGAGACATTCGTATTTGTAATTTGTGGCATTTTCAGATTTTTACTTAAATACATAGACAAAAAGGTGCGGCTAGCAAAAAGTTGAGATAATTACAAATTTGCACCAAAACTTACATTATGTGGTTACCAATTTTTGTTGGAAAAGAATTTGAGACGTGGAAAAGCTAATAAGGATAAGATAAAAGATGAAAGGTACTGACGAAAGTGGCTCGCCCTCATTCTTCACTGAGGGACAGGGACAGCCCAAACTGAATGATTTTCTCAGAAGCCCTTGGCCGCTTCCTCCTCCCAAATCTTGGTAGAATCTGAGATACAGTCATTTTTTATTTTTCAATTTTTTTGATACATGCTTAGAAAAGTTCATAATTGATTTTAATTAATCGTTAAACCATTTAGATTTGGTCATTAAAAATTTTTAACATTGTTTTTTTCTCTTCATTCCTTAACCTGCAATGAATTGTGGAGCGCACTCAAATACTTACATCTGAATCTAGCTAGCCGCTAAAAATCTGGCTGCTAACTTTTACTGTTGGTAATCCATTAATAAAAGGTAACCCATTAGTAAAAATCTAATCGTTAAAAGTTTAGAGATAATTCATCTTAATTTAGGTCAATTAATTTATTTTTATTTTTATTTAATTTTTATCTGAATCAATTTAATTTAAAAGTTCATATAATGCAAATGTAATAATTTATCTTAAAGTAATTTTTTATGATCTTGTTTCATTTTTATGAAATTTTCTTTTTCAATGCCTTAAATTAGAAAAATTTATAAAAATTTAGTAAACTTACAAAAATTATATTTTTAATTGATTATTACAGATACATAATATTGACTTTTAATTAAAATTAGTTCTAAGTAAAAAAATTATTTTAAAATTAATTAACTTAAGTTAAAATAAATTAGTATTAGTTGCAAAATTTTAGAGACTGATTATGAATAGATTTCATCTGTAATCTATTAGTAAAATGCACTTCGTTAATAATCTGCCCAAAAATGATAAAAAATTACATTTGTTACTAATTCCATTACTTATGCTCATTTTTCCAGCTAGTGGTAGTAGCATAAATTTAATTTGAAAGGACAAATTTTGTGAAGATGCATTTTTACACGATATTATTTATTTCTCTTTATATAAATGTTCCAGATGATAAGCACCCTCATTATAAGAGATTTCAAATTCAAAAAAATGTGCTTACAGTCCACAAAATTCAGAAAGTTTACAATTTAGGCACCCAGTACCCTAACTAGTAAAATTAGGAAATTCGATTTGTCTTGGATGGCTGGGAAAAAAAAAAGGAAAAAAAGGAAACAGTTTTTGATGGGCTGGTTGGATGATAGTATCATTACATATAGGTTTAATCATGTTTTACCATCTAAAGTTACATAATTCTTAACATGAAACCTAAGGCTTCAAAAGTTATAATCAATCTATAATTCTATTGAGCCTATCAAGCTCTTGAGCCAATAACAAGCTTAAGACTAGCCGAATATAGGCTATATTTTTAGGACTCATCGAACTTGAGCTCAAGCTCAAACCAAGTCTAAGATTAAGGAGTTGGGCTCAAGTCTAAGGAGGCTCGAGCTCAACAACTTGATTTCAGCTTATATTATAAAATGGAATACCTACTTTAAAGGGAAATTATACTATTAGTTCTAAAACTTGCTATATTTTCTTTTATTAAGTCATAAAAGATCTTTCAGTTTCTATATCAGTCCTAAAACTTTGCTAAAGTTTTAATAGTTGGTAATAAAATTACTGCCTCCAAAGCAGAGACACATAGCTAGAGTTTATACCATGCTAATAAGAAATAAAGTTACTAAAATTAGTTATCCAATCAAAGAAAAAGATTTAAAGAGAAGAAAAACTGACAATACAAATGGTCCGTTAACTATAAAAAAGTTTGCATAATTTAAATTTACTATAAGATAATTAACAAACAATTTCAATTAAAACTTTAATAAAGTTACGTTAGACAATTACATGATTTATCTTTTTCTCTCAATCAACTATATAAGTGAATGTCAATGTAAAAAATTTACTACAATTTATTTTTTTCTGTCAGACAATTACATGATGAAAATTTTCAGGACTAACTGTCCATATAATTGGAAATTTTTCCATTTGAAAAGGTTAATCTTTAGGACTTGAATAAAACCTAGCCAAAGTTTTAGGACTAAAAGTTTCCATTCCCTAGTTTAAAAAATATACATATTTTTTAAAATAAATATCTAAAAGGTTTGAACTTAGAATAAGTGGAATATGAGAAGACATAGAAATCCGAACTCAATTCCTGGTGCTTGAGACGGCGGCTCGCCATGGACGCTCCACTCCTGAAGGCGGCTCGAACGGGCAACCTGGAATTAGTTAAACTCATGGAGGAAGTGAAGGGCACCGAGATTTTCCACCAGACTACCCACAATCAAAACACAGCCCTACACATGGCTGCCAGGTTCGGCCATCTGGACCTCGTCGAGTACATCATCGGGCGCGACTACTCCCGCGTCCTCTGCGGCAACGTCAACGGCGAAACCCCCGTCCACATCGCGGCCAGGGCGGGGCACGAGGCCGTCGTTAAAGTTCTCATGAAACATGTGAGCCAGTTCTCCAAAGTTTATGTTGCGAGGGTCAAAGATAAGAGCGGCAACACTCCTTTGCACGGTGCGGTACGGCACAACAGGCTTCAGGTGGTGAAGGTGCTGACGTTGGAAGACGGAGACTCGCTACTTTTGGTTAACGATGCCGGTGAATCTCCGCTGTCGATTGCCATTGACCAGAGGTTGTCGGCTATGTCCAAGGACATCTTGGGACGTAAGCCGGCCACCATTAATTACATTGGACCCAACGGACAAACTCCTCTGCATTTCGCGGTCCTTGGTCAAGATTCAGGTCAAATGTCCCACTATTTTGCACAGATTTTTATGTCGCTTTATATTTTTCGCCTTAGTTCTGTTTAAATGGGTGTAATGATCATGTTCTTGTTATTTTAGGTGTGATGCTTAAGATATTGGAAGCCAAAGCAGATCTCGTTAGGTCTCTAGATGAGAACAAGAGGAACCCTCTCCACTATGCTGCCGCCTACGGCTTCCTGGACATGGTGGAGCAGCTTCTAGAGGTGGACTACTCCACCGCGTACCAACGCGACCACAACGGCCACGCACCTGTTCACCTTGCTGCAAAACAAGACCACTTGACCGTTCTAAAGGCCCTGCTCCACCATTGCCCTGACACCGTCGAGCTCATCGACAACAAGCAACGGAACATTCTTCACATCGCAGCCGAAAATGGAAACTTGCGTATTGTTTCCCACATCTTGAAGTTGCCTGAGATCGACGATTTGGTGAACTCCCCCGACTCCGACGGCAACACTCCTCTGCATCTGGGCGCGAAGAATTTCCACAACGACATCGTGTATGCTCTGTCCAGAGAAAGATCAGTCGAGATCCGAGTGACTAACAAGATGAATCAAACTGCTCTAGCGATTGCTCAATCGTCGGCAGATCGAGGAATGGAATTGCAGCAGCACTTGACCGTTAAAGCTTTGAAAAAGGCTAACAAAGATCGAGCCGTAAACCCAGAGGAAATTCTCCAAGAAGAGACAGAATCTGAGAAAACAGAGGTCGAGAGAGGTAAAAAAACAAGAGAAATGGCGCAGACCCTCTCCGTCATAGCGACGCTCATCGCCACCTTCACATTCGCGGCGGCCTTCACTCTTCCGGGCGGATTTGTAGCTAACCAGGACAACAACAACAACACCACAGCGGTGGCAAGCGGCAAACAAGCACACGAGGGCATGGCCGTTCTGGTACGCAATTCGGCTTTCAAGGCTTTCGTCATCAGCGACGCAACAGCCATGACTTCATCAATCTGCGCCACCGTGCTGATCATGTGGTCTTCAGCTCACCGGGACTGCGAGTCCCTAATGGACAACTTGCCTTACGCCATGCTCCTGACTTGGGTGGCGCTCGTAGCCATGACTGTGGCGTTCGTGACTGGTCTGGTGGCCGTTATCTCCGACGTCCTGTGGTTGGCGATTGCGGTCTGCGTAATCGCCTGCTTGCTCCCTGCAATATTCTACTTCGTGGCTCCTTTTGTTCACTTGTTAGCCCTCAAGTCTGACAAGCCCACGAATCGCCGCTACAGTGCCATTGAGAACAACCCCTTTGTTTTCTTTAATCGATTGATGAGGTTGGTATTAGCTGCAACGTTCCGCAGTCTTTGCCGCCGAGCTACCGAATGCGTCGGCTGTAGGCAGTGGAGCAGAAAGAACAACAGCGCAAGTGAAGTGTGACGGACAGCTTAACGAAAGTGTGACAGAGGGAGTTGACTTATATGCCTAATAATTCCTTAATAAAGTTGACTTACTAAAAGAAAATTCTAGTCATACACTCCTCCCATTACTAACAAAAAACCTCGTACTATAATTCCTTGTCTCTTCTCTGCATCACATTAAAATAATGGGATAAGATCTAATATCATATTATATATTGTCTTCGAGCCAACCAGTTCAACCGGAAACTCAAATTATATGGCGTTCTCCTACTGGCCTATAAAGAGAAATGTTGAATTCGGCATGCATTCTTGCTTTACTGCTCAGCCCCAGCCTCGGTGTTATTAAGTTGAGAGAGTGAAGACTCTTGTTTCTCAAAAGGAGACCTTGTCGTTTCAAACAAGGAAACCTTGTTTCTCACAATGAGGAAACATTCTTAGTTGGGGTGGTATGTTCTTGAAAAGATCCTGATGATTTGGCATTGGAATTTGTTGAAGGAGTTGGCAACTCTAAGAAAGTAAGAAGGGAAAGGGCCAGAAACATGGAATTGAAGAGGGTGGAAATACAATCTTGTTACGATCGAAAGGAAAGATGAAAAGATGAGGCTTGTCAAGACTAAATTTTGTGAAATGAGAGGTGGGAGGCATCTTCAGTTCTACCTTGTCGTTGAGGGAACTAAGAAAATCAGAAAGAGACGGTCTTCATGAACATCTGAAGTGAAGCTGGGTAGCGCTGTATTGTGTCTTCTCTTTCTCTGGCATGGAGCTTGCTTCTCCATTACTAATGAACTTTCCTGCTTAGATCAACCTGTTTCTACTTAGCATTCAACAGCACGATTTGTACTATATTTATGGATTTCAGTCACTTGACAACAAGGCTATACATAGACTAGGAAACACATAAAGGAATAATAGGAATACAAAAGAGCGTATAGAAAATTTATTTAAAAAAAAATTACAACCAAGCACAAGACGAAAAATACTCTATCAAGCTTTCAAGTTCTTCAATTGATCCTAGCATAATAAATACAAATTTAGGCTAATAATTTCAGTCATCCAACATGCATAAAGATTAAAGAATCACTCCACTTAAGTTAAATCTCCTAAATGTCTTATAACTTCAGCGTTGTTATAACCTCTACAGTCACGACAAGAAGTTAGGCTCAGCCATCTCTTGACCTGATGGCCTTGTACATTTGTTAGCCTATTTGGACCTACATAGCAAGCTAGTCTTGGCCTCAGTCATTAGTTAGCTGTTAGCCCGTCCCTCATGAAGTTAGTAAATATCACTTCCAACCTAGCAATACGTTTCTAGAATTGGACTCCGTGTACAGTTCGATTCAAATTTTCTAACCTTCAATTGCCAAGTAATAAGCTGGCTCAAAAAATGCATATATTACTCGGCCAATCTTTCTTCCAGATCCACTCCTATTGCTCGAGAATCTTTTCTCTTGTTGGAGGCCGACTTGGGGTAAGTTGCTTGACAAGCTTTGATGATGTAGCGAACATGAAAATCTTCTTTAGGGATCTTTGATAGCAAACGCTTCGCCTCTTTGCAGGCTCCAGAAGCCAAAAGAGCCTGATACATCCTTCAAAAAGCAACCGCGAATTCTAATGCATCTGAGGAGAACCAAATTGACCCACCATATGCAGATGACCAGTTCTACAAAAAAGACACCAATAGCTTACCTCAAGTAATTTATGACATTGTAGGTGAAGCCCGCTTTCTCATACTCTTTCCAAATGAAAAGAGAACCACTCAAATCCTTAGCATTCACACACGCATTCAAAAGGAAGTCAAGACACTTCCTTGAAGGCATGACACCGAATTCATCCTTCACAGCTTGTAGCAAATCCAAGCCTATCTGTAAGTCTGGTGGCTCCATTTCACCGATCATGGAGAAAACCTGTCCAGTTCACACATCAGAACAGAAGAAATTTTGGAGGGTTTTTTGACCAAAGATGAAATGTTGTTGGGGGGCAATATAACTCTTAGTTTAAAATTATGCATGCTCAGGAACCTGCCAGTAGAAAATTACTCAGGTTTCTTACAATAACAAACAAAAAATTGGAGGCATTTTTCAACCAAAATGGGATCAGTGATGATTTTTCAATTGCAATAGATGAGACATGTGAGAGGAGACCAACTATTAACCAGACAAACCTCATCAAACAGAACTTCTATGACCAATTCATCTCCTTGGAATCTATCCTTCAGTTGCTTTAACAAATCAATGGCACACCTAGATCAACAAGAAACCAAAACTGTTATCAGATGCCAATGAACAAATAGCAGTGAGTAAAAAAATTTGTATAAGTAGGCAGGGGAGCTTTAGATATCACACTGCCTAGAAAGTCTATGCAGTGTTTCTGAAGGGCAAGAGCAACATTAACTAACCTTAAATGCTTATTTCTAATACAAAACGAAATAATTCTGCAGCAACCATTGTCCCAATAGTCTGGGTCTTCCAATTCTTTCAATAGTTGAAGCAACAGAGCCAAGTCACCCTTAGGTTCGCTGTGTTCCTAAGAATAGAAGTGTAGAAGGACCATTTGAAAGTGGGACAGTTTCTTCAGCTAGAAATATAAATAACAGTAATGCAATACATACGATAAGCGCCATGACAGCTTTAGGCTCCAGACAACAGCCAGCTTGCCTGATTGCTTCATATATGCTGAGGGCATCTGATATCCGCCCAGCTGATGCAAGTGCAGAGATGAGCACACTTTTGATTTCATTTAGGCTCTTAACTGGTATATCCTTCTCTGATAGTACCTACAAAAAAAGAAAAACAGAAGAAGGAAAAAACAAGAAACATCCATGAGATTTGTTGGAGGGGTTCGGGTGCATTAAATTGTTGTCCTAAGAGTTAATTGGTTTGAGGTTAGATTCATTAACATTATATCAAGCAAAAGTTGTTGCCGCCACTTGTCTACTGTCAGCACCGTTTTGATGGGCCAAATTACAAGCTTGTTTTCAATCATCGCCCTTGACCTGCCACATTAGAGGGCATGATAAATGATGTCATATAACATGGTCAAGTGGTATGTTAGTGCTTAATATAGTGATGAGGCTCATTCACCCATTGGATTAACATTGTACTGAAGACCAAGGTTGTTGTTGCCCTGTCTGTCTGTAGTTAGCAACATTTTTTTATTGACATGACATCAACCAAATAGAATTAAATCATTAACAAGGAGGCTCAAAAGGAGTTGTTCCACGCACTCATAAAATACCTGTTTTGCCTTCTCAAATTCTCCACAACTTGCATACGCGTTAATAAGCGCCATAAAGATATGTTTTGTAACTGGAACTTGAGAAGACTTCATTTTGTCATAATACTACAAGAAACAAACAAATTATCACATTGTCGTGACTTGCATTTACATATAACATTAAAGTGTTTTGTAAAAATCACAAAAGAATCCAGTGAAATGGTGTAGACCATTAGGGTCTGGATCTTTGAGCAGCATACCTTGACAATATTTTCTTCATTGTCACAATTACTTATTACGTAGCTGAAAGTTTGAGAATCTGGTTCCACATTATCAAGCTCCATTTGCTTCAGAACTTTTAGGCCCTCAGTGACTTTTTTCTGAAATTCACTAATAGGTCAAAGAATGCATTTCTAGACAGGAAGAACAGAAAAGAAAGGGGAGAGAGAGAGAGAGAAAGAGAGAGAGAACTAGCGTCCAACACAATGAGAAGCTTACCTCTCGAAAATATCCAGCCACTATAGTATTATAAATGGTAGCTGTAGGTGTCACATTCATTTTCTTCAAATCACCAAGAAGGGAAAATGCAGCATTGAACTGAATTATGTAGAAGAAAATGTGTCTATTAAGTGGTTTAACTTCAACTGTGAACAAGATGAATAGAAGACAAAATGAGAAGTAAACTGAAAATCAGCATACACCATTCTGGTGCTGCTACATGGAACAGACGGTAGAAAAACTACTTACGTCTTTCATCCTCACACTCATATTTATCATACTTCGGAAAGTTTCAGCGTTTGCCTTAAAATTATGTTGGCAGATCAAGGAATAGATTCGCCACACCTAGAAAGCCCAGAGATTGGAGAAGAAAGTGAGAGAGGAAAAGAAAAACGCAGAACTAAAAATCATGATGAAAAACCAACTAGTAATGCTTCACTAAACAAATTGGGCAATCCAGGTAAAGAGATTAGGAGTGTAATCAACACTTGAAGCTTTCATATGAAGTAGTCCATTACTCTACATACTGAGACAAGAATAGGACTTGGGCATGCCTTCACAAGTGACTTGTACGTATTAAAATTTTAGTCGAATGGAAATTTACACACTTGCCAAAAAATGCAAAGATTACCCATTATTACAGTTTTCGGAGAAATTTTTCTTTTCTTCTAATACTTAGCAAAGTATAGCCTCTAGCAGGAAAAGAAATATAACATGTGCTACAGCATTACCAGAGCTCTGATCATAATATGTCATTTAACACAAAATCTCACGTGGCACATTAACATGGACCAAAGCTTCTTCCACTCTCCAATTTTACTTATCCAAAACCGTACTAAGTTTTTAGCTTGCAACAAATGCAACTGAAGAAAAATTATTATTCAAACTAGTACTACTTTGTATCCACCAACAAATGCAACGGGAGAAAATGTATCTTTCTTGTTTTCAGAAGAAATATCTAACAAGAAATACTGTATGCCTTCAAGTTTGAAAAACTTGAATTCAAGACCAGAGTTGATTTTAATTACTTGGAGGAGCAAGAAAACTAGTTTCGCAAATGAAACTATGGCATAGTGATTTACATGGACTCGAACTACAATAGCATAAGTCAACATGTCAGTGATATCAATGGAGCACAAAATAAATAAAAAAAGTTTACCAAATTTAACTCATTGCTCTCCTCACATAAATGCAATATGCGATGTATCGAATACATTGAAATGCTACAATCTGCATCACACATCTGGTCAACTATATCAAGAGCAAGATGCACCTGCATTCAAGTGAAGATGCTGATCAGTGGAATAGCAATCTTTAAACTGACAAAGATTTTTTTTTTTTTTTTGGGAGAAAAAATACATACTAACAAAAACATTTCTGCTACAAAAGGAAAAAGTAGACAGCACGATTGCTAAAGCCTCTTAAATACCTGAGGGAAAAGATGATAGATTGAAAATTTCGTGATAACATTATTATCATTTATTTAAAAAAAGGAAAGTACTTTGCTTCACTTGTTTCATGGGATAATACCATGTTGCTCCAATTTTGATTTTCATGTTGTGTCCATGTTTGACAAACAAGTAGACACTAGCTAGAAAAGATATGCCTCCTTGCATGCAACTCTTTATGTACAGAGGATAAACCAATAACAATTAGCCATTCTTGAGCCAGATAAGGGTATGCGGCTGACCCCAGTTTCCAAGTATGGTTAATGCTTTATATTTGTCTAGAAGTGTTCTGTAAAGGAAAAGAAAAAAGGTTACCTCCTTATTGCCCCCCCCCCCCCCCCCCCCCCAAAAAACAAAAAGAAAAAGAAAAAAAAAAAAAAGAGGAAAAAGACCTGCAGAATTCTGTGTATTTCACTATGGATTTCTGTAATCCCAATTTTAAGAGCATCTTTGGAAACTACTCTGAAGTGCACTGTAGTGCTAAGTTCAGAAGACCATCTTTACAAAACCAAAAAAAAAAAAAACAATAACTTGCAAATGGTTCCAAATAGTCTAATTCTCAAACTTTAAATTCTTGAGTCTAGTCATAAATTTCTACCTTGTTTGAATCACAACAATGTGAAATGAGCTTCTCGTATGATGAGGATGAAGGAGATACATCCACTCTTGCATGCAAGCTTTTGAATTTTAGTACAACATCCTCAACCTTCAAAAAATAGGACCAAAATAACTTATAAAACAAACTAATATTGCATCCACACACATGCATTGTATACTACCAACAGCAAATATCGGCCAATTGCTTAAGCTTTTTAACAACCCAGAACCCCTTTTATATCCCCCATTAATCACCTTGCAGTTGCAGTTATAAAACCTAAGAGTTGAATGAATCTATCCTGCAAATGCTATGGGGGTTCCACTGATGAATAACTTATACACCTTCATGCCAATAATTGTTACACAAACATAATTTGAAACTATAGTCATCACTTTTGAAGGCACTGATAATTGAATCCAGTCATTTGGAATTTGGAGTCCCCTCGTATTATTAGTCTTGTATTTGCCACTCACAGCCTTGCCCAAGTGGAGTCTCTTATTGCATAATTCATTGGACTAGATGCCCCTGTGCACTTAAGCAAATAATGGATTCAAAATACATAATAAATTTTTAGTTAAACAATCACTCTCTGAACTTTCCAGTCTGATTTTCCTTTTCTTCCATTATGCATAAAGATTTAGAAAGTCAATCTCAGTCTCTCAGTCATCCAAACATATTTCTTGCTTTGCTTTTTTAAAAAAAAAAAAAAACAATAATAACAATCTATGAACGCATAACCAAAAATTCTTCTCCACATTCATATTCCTCCAACTGAAGAACATATTAATGAGTTAAAATGGTATAACCACATGTTCTATAAATTCTCATGCAACTAAAGAATTTCATAATTTGCCTATGCCATTCTCTTTGTCCCCTCCATTAATTTATCTCCAATGTCATGGTCTGTGTGTGCAAACAAAGCAATCACCAACACAACTCCCATTTATCTGTTATTGTCCTGTAGATGAGTTCCTTCAACAATTTCATATTCCATTTTCCCATTATATGCATTTTATCATAAATTGTAATTTTTCTTTGAATTTATAGGAACAACATGACTTCTATCAGTGCGTTCACATTGAACTTTAACTAGTTGCAAACTAGCAATTAAGGTGCTGTAGGAGGATGATGCATTTTATAAGACCAACAAAACTCACATGGGCTCAAAAGGGAGATGCAGTAATGAACAACTGCTTGCATGTCTCAATTGTCACAGTTAAAAGTAAAAAGAGGAGAATGCAACAAAAGGGAGACACATACGAAACATATGAAACCATAGACTTGAGGACATTACCAGCAAGGTCAAGAGAAGTTCCTCACCGCTAAATTTGGAATGCTTGTGGCATAACTAAAGATGAGATTTGAGATACTGTCCACCATGCGACCTGCATTTACCAAGGTAAAAAATATTGAAATGCTGGAAAACACAGATGCACCCTGCTTGAAATTTGTATCTTTTTCCAGACTACGGAAAAAAATCGAAAAATATTTATGTTCACGGGTGCAAATTCAGTTGAAGTTGTGCATGTATCAAAACCTAACTAAGAGAAGAACATCATCTTGATTGTATTAGGAATGCTAAGCCCCTGGAAGGACACTCCACCAAAATCCAACCTGTATGAGAAATTACCTATTCAACACATTTATTCGCTAGCATGAACCAAAAATGTGCAAATTACATAATATTTCAATTTGAACAAACAAGCAAGAAGGCTTTACATGCTTTTTTCCCATAAGTGGGAACATAAAATTTGCAATTCTATATGGCGTTGGGATTAAAAATATTTTGAGGGGCAAAGAAATCATAATGATTTTTTTGTCTATTTCCACAATCCCATTTAAATGATCTTGCATTCTCTAATCCATCCCCATTACAGAGAGAACTAGCATTTCATAAAGACACAATCTTCAATTCCACCATAAATAAAACGAGAGTCTCTGACATAGAATTAACTATAATAAGACATACCACAGGCTCTGAAATTCAAAAGGCACTTCTCAACCAATGGCTCCAGTGACAACCTCCCAAGTGATTTGAATATATCGGCCACCGATGAAAGTCGCGTTAGATCTAATATCTCTAGCAGTTTTACAAGATCGTCCTTTCGGTCACATTCACATAATGCTAAAAAATAATTTTCTGCACATGAAAAGAGCATCAGGAGTTACTAGTGCATTTTTTACAGCATTCTATTCCCTGGATTTGCAGTAGAAAGATAAACAAAGGAAAATGTAAGAAAAAGAACTATAATGAATGTCAAGTTAGAAGCTTTAAGAGAATTTGGGAATGACTTAAATTTCCCCCTCTCGCCCAAAAAATTTGTAAATCAAAGTTGGAAACTTAAAAAGGATAAATTGCATACCTCTTAACTTAAATGTGTCTTGTCTGTCATCATCTGCAATGAAATTACAAAGTTCTTGAATCTTTTCTTCATGGTCCACTTTTATCCACAATAGCATCTCATAGTATCCTAATCTTGGAAGTGAGCGCAAATTTCCCACTTTGATTGAATCACAGAAAAAATGAAACTCCTCTACCATACCCCTATCAACAAAATACAAAAGCAACGGGCCATAAGTGGCCTCTTCCAACTCAAATCCATGCTCCCTCATTTCATTAAAAAGTCTAAAAGCCTCGGAAAGATTTTCCAATGCATCATCTGTATTTTCACTTGCCCTAGCATTTTCCACAAAGGCTGCTATGGATGCATTATACTCCTTCAAGCCAGTCTCTCTTCCCAATTTACCGAACACCTTAAGAGTAGTACCTGCACCTATTTTCTCAGTGCACAATTTAAATAAGCGATTAAAACACTTAGACTGGCCTGAATTAAAGATCCATTTTGACTTCCTGTGACGTGTAAACTCTTTCCGCCTCAATGGTACGTTATTGTTAGATACTGTTGAAAGCCATGGTATCACCATTGCTTTTCCCTGAGAATTCTCTGAGTTTGTACATTCTGACACGGCTGGACTATCATGAGCTGCACATCAAACAAACCATGATTAGATATTTAGAAGTAATACATTCTTTATTTCTATCTCTTTTTATTTTTCTAACTGAAAAAGAAAAGAAATTTTAAGCTTCAACTTATTCTGAGAGATATGAAAAAGAAAAAGGAAAATGAGAAAAGAAAAGCCAGGGGAACTATTTACATTGCTCTTGCATGACTGTTCTAAGACATAATGTGAAATTAATTAGTATCTAACTTCGGAATAGAATCACATCTATTACTTCATTGTACTAACTCTATGTTCAGTTAATCGTAGCACTATCTGAAATTCCAACTCTTTTTCCATTATTAGAAAACAGGAAAAAGAAAAAAAAAAAGCAAAAATAAAGATGAACGAACCATAGTAACTGGTACAATACGAAATTACCAGCCACGTACAGTCTAAAATGGAAGAAATTTCCTGGGACAAATTTTCTGCTGACTGCTCCGAGTTCTCTGCGTTATACACATAAAGACACATAAATCTAGGGAAGAAAAAAAATCTCGATTAAAACCAAATTCGTCCAGAAACTGTTCAATTGTCAAAATCCTAACCCATTAATCCCCCTACCAAGAAACTAAAAAGACTGAAATTACCGGTACCAGACTTTAAAGCTGGGTCTAAGATTCTGGTTAAGCTAAATGCCGGGAAGGTTTTTGAAGCGGACTCGGCGCGTGCGTACGACTTAGAGCTGGCGGAGGCGGAGGTGGAGGCGGAGGAAGAGCTTGAGACTTCGAAGGAGGTGACGAACTGTTCGAGAGCCGAGTCGCCGGCCCGTGAAGCGGAGGGTTTACGAGTACGTTTGGCTTTGGCGACCGAACGGAAGAGAGAAGCTAGGCTTTTGGCTCTGGAGCCTGTCATCTGAGTTGTTCACTTTGGAACTGCGAATTCGAAGGGATTGATTTTAGGCTGAAAATGGGCGAGCCTAATTCCGGCCAAAGCTCGAGTAAGGGTATTTCAAGTTTGGCCTTTTTTAGCTCAAGTAACTCAAGTTTCATTTTCAAAGTTCGAGCTTGAGCTTGAGCTGAAAATGAGGCTTGAGTTTATTTAGGGGTAAGCTTGAGTCTGATACTACTCAGCCCCTTAAATTTGTGGGCCTAACAGGCTCTATATTTTGTTTCTAGGATCCCTTTTGTCATTGGGCCCGCTTGTAAAAAGTGTTGAGGGCCTTGAGGCATTGAACCTAGAAACCCCCCGCTCCCCCCCCCTTGGTGCTAAAGTGCCCAGACCGCCAGTGACAGTCCCTCTTGTGAAACCACCCGTCATCAACCCTCCGATGACTATCCCTCCCATCGTGATTCCTCTTCCAGTGATAGTCCCTCCCATCACAAACCCCACGTTACTCTCCCTCCTCCCGTAACCAACCTGACGAGCACCACTCCTTGTCGGCCACAACCAATTGCTCCTGCTGAGCAGGGCACTTGCCAAGCCGACACCTTGAAGTTAGGGGCAGATGTGGATCTGCTAGGGAGGCTGATCCACGTGGATTGGGCGACCCAGTGGTGAAACTGTGTTGCCCGATCCTTCAGGGGCTAGTGGAACTGGAGGCGGCGGTGTGCTTGTGCACTACCATTAAGCTCCAGCCAGCAACTCCAGACATAAATTGATGTATGGAAAAAGATGATGGCTTATTTATAATGTTTACAAAATTAGGGTAAACTGGAAAAGGATTAGAAAGTCTTGGATAGATTTTGTTAGTTTCTCTTTTCTAGCTATCTCTATAGGCAATTACAGGTTTAGTTCCTATCTTTTATCTAAGCTGCAAGTATGACACTAAAATTTTATATGTGCTATTCGAGCCTAACAAGCCTTCAGGCTGAGCTCGGGCTCGTCTCGAGCCCGTCTCGAGCCGAGCTCGAGCCCTAGTTGTGACGGCTTTCCTAGTTGACTAATCAAGTAAGTATTTATTTTACTTTGTCTAAGTGTTTCATTAAATTAAGTACCTCAAGTTAGCACCTCGTTAAGCAAGTAAGCTAAGCTTAATTAAGTAAGTGAGTTCCTAAGTGTGATTTGGCATAGTTGAATCAAGACCATTAGTTATCCTAGCTATTAGAACTATCTTTGAAAGTTTTGAGAAGCTTGTAGCACCCTTTGGAGCAAAGAAATGTTGGTTTTGAGTGAGGGTTTGGTGACCTAGTTGAAGCTTTTGAGAGCTTGTGGACTTAAGTGCAAGAGAGGGAAAAGTTGCCTTAAACACATATATAAGTTAAGTCTTCTTCTCCCTTAACCATTTGCCTCAAACTTCAAATTTCGTAGCTCCATCTCCTCTCCCAAAATCGCAGCCCAAACTTTCATTTTCTTGCATTTCTTCATCAATTTGAGGAAGCCCAAGGTGTGGGTAGGAATCATCAAGCTTCTTTGTTGGTGTTCTAGCTCCAATTTGCTTTTTGGTGCTAGTTTGGACTCAAAATTCGTGGGTAAACTTGTTGGGTTCATTTGGATTGGTTCTAAGTTGTTTCCATAGCTAGAAATGGTCTTGGTTTGAAGTATTTGGTGCCAAATGACTTTGGTTTTAGGCGTGGAACTCAAGGGAGCTTAATTGAGCTAAGGAAGTTTGTGTATCAATGCTTGCTTTGTAGCTTAATTGAGGTAAGGGTTCAAGTTAATTAAGCTCAAATAATGCATAGAAATGTAGTGTTTTGTGTGGGAGTGAGTTAGAAACAAGACCCAAGTGATTTGAGTTTGGGATGAGAAAGTTTGAGCAGTTTTCGTGCAAGGTCGCACACTGTCGCGCAACGCTGGAAAGTGTTGGCGACGCGTCGTCAGTGTCGACGCCATATTGGCGACGTGTCGCCGGTGAAGACGCGTCGCCGAGAAATGAAAAAGTTCTCCGAACACTGATGCCTGTGGCGACGCGTCGCCAACGGCGCCGCCAAGGCATTTTACCCTCAAGCTCCGGGCATCCTAAGAGTGTCTCAAACTCTCGGTTTTCATCCCTAGGCTAAGTTAAGACGTTCCATAGCCTCGGTTGGGTCTAGAACTCCTTCCTAAGCCGGGAATTATGCATTATTTAAGTGGTAGTTAAATTGTGTGGTTAAGGAAGAGTATGACTTGGTGGTTAAGGAAGAGTATGACTTGGTGGTTAAGAAAATCAAAGTGCTTAAGCTTCTAAATGAGCACTAAGGGGATTAAGTGGGTTTTTAGACTCTTTGTTGGCCGAGGAGAGCGTCAATTACCTATGGTCAATGAGGAGAAAAACCTAAGTCGATCCCGACCGAACCATTTGGTTTGGTAAGTAAGCCACTATGAGTGCTCTAAGTTAAACCTTAAGGGTTTGGCTAGTTAAACCACATAGGATGACTACCTTGCGCAATAAGTTAAGGGTAAAGGCGGGTAATTTTGAAAGGGGTGACGATCTACTCTAGAACCCGTAGGTGGGACTTAAGGGAGGTAAAGTACCCGGGATACGAGGGCCAGTATCTCAAGTACCTCCGCCATTTGAGCTCACGGCAAGTTTTATGGCACCTAGAGTGCAGAAAGTCCCAAGTGCATGCATTATGTGCATTTTCATATCCTACATTCATGCATTGCATATCTTAATTGTTATTGATTGTTTGAGTTACTTGTTGGTTGAATTGCTTGTTTGATTGCTTGGTTGCCATATTGCATAGTTGCTGCATTTTTCCTTGCAGGTATTCAAGGGATCCTTACTGAGTACTTTCAAGTACTCATTCCCTTAAGTTTATTGTGCAGGTTCTAACTCCGGGCCTAATCACTAAGTGATAGTCGAGGCCTAAGTTTTCTGTTTTGCAGGTATTTTTCTTGAGAATCCTAGTGATTCTAAGTTACTTGTGGTATAAGTTATGTGCTAACCAAGTTGTGCCTTTACAGTGTAGAGGCTAAGAGTACACAAGAACAAGATCTAGTGAAGGGTTTACACTTGGAGCTTGGTATAGCTCAAGGTGGGACTCAAGTAGTTGACCTTAGTTAGTAGTTTTTGTCTCTTGTACATAGTACGTTGTGTACTAAGTAAGTTGCCTCTAATAGGATACATTGTGATGTAAATCCATCTTGTTACTTTTGGGTGCATGCTAGAGGTGTAATGTATGCACAAACTGTTACTTGTAGTTAAAGCAACCAGTATTTTCAAGGTCTTGGCACGTTTTATATATGTTTTAGTGAAATGCTCGAGCAATGTTTTTAATCCACGACTTATAAAATTTGTTTGCATTGCCAGGACAGAAGCATGCATAACTTAAACTGAGTAGGCTAAGAAACTAGTTGCATATAAATTGTTTAATTTATATTAACAAGTAATAGTTAGCCAATAGTAACTAGTGGGATTCATAAATCCCTAAGGCCTACAAGGTTATGGGGCACTGGGGCCCCGTTCCGCGACACTAGTAGTACCGAACTCAAAAGGGCTAAGCTTGAGCCCAGTCGGCTCAGCCCATTTTCACCTTTAATTGTTTTTTGTTCTACCATTTTGCATCTTCTTAGGCCTTATTTCTCAAGTTTGTCACTCAATGGAGTTATGAGTATTGTTTTTGCCACAGGAGTTTTATTCTACTGGAATCTGCCACTCAAAATTGAGGAATGAAACATAAACAAACTTTTGGATGGAGTTTAGCGGGAGCTCGACTCAGTTTAAGCTTTATTTATATTCTCTTCAGTCCAGGTTGAACAAATTATTAAGTTTGATATACATTTTATGTAAGTCTTACTCAATGTATTAAATGCTGCTACCACTAGATATAACGTGTCCCATAAATTATAGGTATACCACGCTACATATTGTTACCAATTTTGTAATATTTTTTTTTATACTCAAAGACATTATAAAATACAGGGAATGAAAGGTACTCTAGGAAAGTTAAGAAAAGGTCCCCAGCTTCTGGATGCTTGGCATTTTAGAGTACAATGTAATTCAAGCTGGGTCTTCTACCTGGGACATCCCATTTGCAAGCTAAGCTAGGAAAATGAGACATAAAGAAATCTTTTAAAATACTGTTTTAAGAGAAAATATATTAAACATAAATTTTTTTACACCTTTTTATATGTATCCTAATTATTTTGATCATAATTTCTCAAATATAAATAAAAACATATATGAAAGAAAATATTTTTTATTCAATATTTTTTATATGTAAAAACATAAAAAAAATGGAACATAAAAAATAAAATTAATATTTATAAAAATATATGTATTAATTATTTTTTTTCATAATATACATAGATTTATATATATACATAAACACATAGATTTATATATATACATAAACACACACGAGTTAAGCTTCAGAAGCACTAGAGCTGGGTTACTTATGCAGTAGCCGTAGGTTGGGAGTATTTTGGGAAAGTGGAGAGAAATTGTCCATATATCAGTGTGGACATAAGTCCAGGATGGCAAATGAAGCATTACAATTTAGATTCCCTAGATTGTTTCACTTAGAAGTCAATAAAATGTGTTTTGTGGAAGATAAGATGAGCTTAGTAGAGGGAAACAAGGTCTATTTTGGAGCTAGAATTGAAGGAGGTCGCCTAGAGGAAGGGAGGCATAAGAGTTGCATCAACTCATCAACATTCTCCCTAACTCATGCCCTTCATCAGATCAAGAAAATGTTATTCAATGGAAACAGAGTTCTCCTGGAGCTTTCAGAGTCAAGGCACTTAGAAAAATCTCATTGATGAAATCATAGTGTGGGGTTGGCCTTCTAAATTTGCCACAAGTTGGAATAACTTGGTGCTAGAAAATATTAATTTCTGCATCTGGAAAATGATCCAGGACAGACTTCCAGCAAAAGTCAACCTGATGTTATATGGTATTCAACAAATCGATCTGTGGTGCCTTCTCTGTAGGAAAAAAGAAGAAGTTGTTTACCACATTTTGTACCAATGTAACTTTTCTTTCCATGTATGGAATTTGGTCCTACATTAAGAGGCATTGAAAACTTGTTATCTGAAAGTCATCCCCGTCCAAGAATGAAAAAAACCAAGCAAGAATTTGGGAAGCAATATTAATGATAACTAAATGAAGAAATGGTTTAGTCTTCAATGCCAAGGTGTTTTAGTGTAGAAAGGTGTTTGAAGAAGTTCAAATGATTTTTTGGATTTCTAAGCAAGCCTCTAATTTAAGTTATTATTGGTTTGTGTGGCGTCATGATCAAGCTTCCCATGTTTCTAACAGGGTAAGGTAGATCCATACATTTATATCAGGGAAAGAGTTTATTTGTTGTAAGCTCTCTCATATCAAACAAGAAACAAAAATTAGAAAGAGATGAGAGAAAGGATAAGAGAAAGAAGATCATAGAGAGAAGAGGATTATGAAGCTAGTCTGCATAATGCTATTATTGAATGAGAATCTAGTACAGAAACATAGCTTCTATAGCTCATATACAAAATGCATGCACAAACTAAACGACGTCACTTCCTTGGCAACTTATTGCCGTATCACCACAACTCAACTAATTTCCTAACATACGCTTAACGCCTTGCCACATTAGCTAACTCCTAAAACCAACTTTCCCACATCTCCAGCTACTTGAATATTTTGTAACATTCCCTCATCCTTAAAAGCACTTATGTCCTCAAGAATAGTTGAACTCAAGAAACCTTTCCATCAACTCATGTAGGACTTCCCACGTAGAATCTTTGATCCCAATGTTAGACAAAAGGACAAGCACTTTAGTTATTGCTCGGCTACCTCTCCTTGCTATTTGTTAATCCAATATGCAAATGGGGTGCCTTGGTTCATCTCTATCAAGGTTAACCATTTGAGGATTAAGCGATTGGCTCCTTATTTTCTTCTTGAGGCAAGACATATAGAAGACATTATACACCTTTGCCTCCTCTAGAAGAGCAAGACTACAAGTACCAGGTCCAATCCTCTCCAACACTTGAAAGGGCCTACAATACTTGGCTACCAACTTTTATTTTTGGGTTTCCCTTAATGAGTGTTGCCTATACTTTTGAATTTTGAAGTAAACTCAGTCACTGACCTTAAACTCCCTTTCAGATTTCTATTTGTCAGCAAGCTGTTTCATTTTCTCTTGTGCCTTTTACAAGTAGCCCTTAATCTGTTTAATAATCATTTCTTGGTTGGCCATGCTCCTGTCCACTAAGTCCACCTTAGAATCCTAAGGAATATAAGGCACGTGAATGAGAGGAGGTTACCCATACATTATCTCAAAAGGAGTAAAGCCAGTAGATGTGTGATGGTTGGTGTTATACCACCACTCTGCCAAATGTAGCCATTTTAACCAATCTCTAGGGCAGTCGCCAGTCATGCAACGCAAGTAACCCTCCAAGCACTTATTTACTACTTTAGTTTGACCATCTATTTAGGGATGGTAAGCTATAGATATCTTAAGCTGTACACCTTAAAGCTTAATTAGCTCATACTAGAAGGTGCTAAAAAAATATGGCATTTCAATCGTTAATAATCTCTCGAGCCATTCTATGCAACTTAAAGGAAGTTTCCATGAACATTATTGCTTCTATCACAGCTGTATATGGATGAGCTAGCGCCATAAAGTAAGCATATTTGCTCAGGCGATCTGTCACAACAAAGATCACATCTTTACCTTTTGACTTAAACAACCCCTCAATTGAATTCATTGATATACTACTCCAAACTGTATCAAGAACTAGCAAATGCTGTAACATGCCAGGATAAGCCATATGATCATATTTACACCTCTGGCAAACATCACATTGCCTTACAAAGTTTATGATATCCTTACTTAAGCTTTTCCAGTAGCAAAACTACCCTACATTCTTTTGATTAACTTCTGCACCTCGAGTGACCTTCTCCTGCCCCTTCGTGCTCCAACTTAATGACTTTGTTCTTAAGCTCGGGGTTTTTGCCTACTAACAGCTTCCTATTCTTTTTTAGCCCTTGAGTATCCATAGATAAATTGGGGTATTGACTGGGGTTCATAATTACATCTTGTTCCAAGGTTTGCAACACTAGATGTTGCTTGCTGTTATCCTTGATTTCATCCAATAAAAAAGTAGTGAAGGTTGTCTAGGGCATAGCCAATAGTTGACCACTGGCCATTCTTGATAATGCATTTACTGCCGTGTTTTCACTTCCTTTCTTGTTTCTGACTTTATAGTTGTAGGGCGGCAGCTTAATAATAAATTTCTATTGTAAAAAGATCCTTTGATCCATCAGATGTTTCAAACTAATATGATTAGTAACTATTAGAAAATGCCTTCCTAGTAAGCAGGCTTTCCACTTTTCTACTGCAAATACTAAGGCTAGGAACTCTTTCTCATAAGTTGGCATTTCCTAATATTTTAGAGCTAAAACCTTGCTGATAAAGGCTAATAGATGCCCCCCCTTATTGTAGAATAGCACTTATACCATCCTTGAACACATCATTCTTAACTACAAACGTCGCTGAAAACTTAGGAAGACTTAGTACTGAAGTAATAAGCATGGTTTTCTTAAGTTTAGAGAAGGCTTGATCAGCTTTAAGACTTTAACTGAAGCCTTCCTTCCTTAATAGTTGGGCTAAAGACTTACTAATCGCCCCATAGTGTTGTATGAATTGCTTGTAGTAGCCTGTTAACCAGAGAAATCCCCTTAATTGCTTGACATTGGTGGGACAGGCCATTCATCCATTATAGTAATCTTGGTAGGATTTGTTGCTACCCCTTCTCTACTAATCATATGGCCAAGATATTCAATTTGCCTTACTCCAAAGCTACACTTATCCTTTTTTACAAAAAGATAATGACCAAGCAAAACCTCAAAGACTTCCTACATTAGCTTCACATGATCAAGCTAATTCTTACTATAAATTAGTATATCATTCAAGAAGACCAGCACAAACCTTCTTAGATAAGGTTTAAAAATAGCATTCATTAGGGATTGAAAAGTGGATGGAGCATTGGTAAGGCCAAAAGGCATTACCAAGAACTCATAATGCCTATGGTAAATTCTAAATGCTATTTTTCCTATGTCTCTTTCATGCATTCTAATATGGTGATAACCTGACCTAATATCTAACTTTGTGAAGAATTCTGCCCTATATAACCTATCCAGCAGCCTTTCTATAACTAGAATGGGAAATTTATCCTTCACAGTAGCTTTATTTAATTCTCTATAGCAATACATAGGTGCCACAAACCATCCTTCTTCTTAATTAACACAATAGAAGATGAATATGGACTTTGACTTGGCCTTATTACCCCAACTTAAAGCATTTCCTCAATAAGCTTTTCAATGGCATCCTTTTGAATGGAAGGGTATCTGTAAGGTCTGAAGTTTATAGGGATAATGTTTGGGTGAAGGGTTATTTTATGATCATGGGTTTGGTGTAGAGGTAAACTTTATGGCTCTTGGAAAATAATATGATATTTTGAAAGGACTGCATGCAGTTCTGGATGTATAGCATTAGGGTTAGCTTTCATCTTGCAACAATTCCTCATTATCATTGGCCTACGCATCAATGTAATCATGTAAGCCTGTCCACCTCCTTTGACTACCTGCTTGGCCATTATCTGTGTCTGTTTAGCATTAAAGGTCACAATTGGCATTTGCAAAAAGTTTTTCAGTAACATGTGTTTGCCTTAAAACCAAAACCCCATGGTTAGCTACTCAAAGTTTCAGGTGATGTCACCAAGTGTTCTTAACCATTGAACTCCTAACACCATGTCACACCCTCCTAAAGGTATTAACAGCACATCTGCCTTAAATTCTATGCCCTGTATGAACCATTTGAATTCCCTACAGATGTTCATGGTGGTGATCAATTAGCCATTGGCAACTGATACCTCCATAAGATCAACCTCTTCGATGCAACACCCTAACTTCCTGGCCAATCTTCTTTTAAGCATGCATGCGTGCTCCTCAAATCAATTAATATGTTTATAGGTTTGTGCCCTACTATTCCACTTACTTTCATCATATTATAGTTAGGTATCCCTATTAATGTGTACAATGATATGCAATGGCTCTCACTTCTCGATTCTACCCATTCTTCCACTTCCTCACTTTCATCAATTTTATTAAATTGGCCTTTGGTGAATTTATGACCAGGCATAAATTTTTCATTGCACCAATAACATTCATTATATGCCATCTTTTCACTCATCTTGTTTTCTATCAAACATCAAACCCTTTGGGTAGCCAATCTTACAAGATTAGGATTCTTGGGCAGAACTAGTAGGAAATGGGATTACAAGAGTGTAGGTAATATAGGTTTAGCCCTTTTTCTCTTATGCGCTCTTACAACTTCGATAGATATTGTGCCTCATGCAAACAAGCATGCCTCAAAGCACGTACAGTTACTTGTAACTCTTCATTTAAATCTTATAAGAACTTACCAATCAAGAATTCTGTGGGAAGAGCACTAACCTTGTTAAGGAGCTCATCAAACTTGTTATGGTATTCCTTAATAAAACCCTTCTGATTGAGGTTCTTGAACTTAGTTGAAGGATCAATGTGGACATCGCTAAACCTTCCCATGATCGCCACCTGGTAAGCTCTCCAAGTCAATACTTGCCGCTCTGGCCAATCCCTTAAGAACCCCTGGTGCCATTGTAATGCCAGACCTTCCAAATGAATCAATGCCAACTGTACTTTCTACTCCTCTTCAACTTCATCAATAGCAAAAATTTATTTGAATCAGAAAAGCCAACCTTCCACACCATCTCTAGAAAAGTGTGGAAAATTTATCCAACTAATCCTCACATGCTAGTTAGCTCTTATTGGACAATCCATGCCTTGTCCACCATGTGCTCAACTAGTGATAGCTTTGCTATCTTCTAAGATGTGATTCAATTTAGGCCTTAAACCTTTGATCATATATTTGAGATTGGCAAAATCCATTTTTTTCTTAACTCACAACTTGACCTTGATCTGGTGTAGCTCCTAAACCAGACGATCTTCCAAGTTCTTGCGCAGCTCCTAAAATCTCGCTCCTTCCACCATGGTCATGAAGATTTTTGCTCTGATACCAGATGTTGCAAGCTTTTTCATATTAAACGAGAAACAAGAATTAGAAAGAAAAGAAAGAATCTGCATGATGCTATTATTGAATGAGAATCTAGTATACAAATAAAGCTTTTATAGCTCATGTACAAGATACACACACAAACTAAATGATATCATTTCCTTGGCAACTTATTGCCATATCACCATAATTCAACTAGTTTCCTAACAGACGCTCAATGCGTTGCCACATTGACTAACTCCCAAAACCAACTTTCTCATGTCTCTAATAACTCGAATATTCTATAGCATTATTTTCATTGCATCCAGTATAATTCATATTTACTGTTAAAAAAAATGTAGTTACTTTTTATAGACTTTACCTTGAAGAATTAATTGTGAGAAAAATTGTTGCTCAGCCATTTAAAAACTCTAATATTGACAATTGAAGACTAAACTTTAAAATATAAAAAATTATATCTCAAATTAATATCAAGGTTAGTGGTTAAGAAGAATGGAATAGGTTTCCCGTGCACTTATTAATCTCATGGATTAGGTTTAATTGGTTGTGTTTGATTATTTTGATACTTATTTTTTTTAACAGTGAAACTGAATTTTATTAAAAGCAAAACAACTAGAGAACAAGAACAGAAGCAAGCAAGGTGCTCAGCTCAAAGGTCCCAATAAAACCCAAACATCCAAGGAAACCTTGTCAACAAAAGAACTACTCCTAACTTTTACAATAGAACAAAGGATTTTAGATTTAGTTTGCCTAGGAACAAGATGCCTTCGACAACCTGTTAATGATCCACCAAAAAAATAGTGTTTGAATGTCTCCAATCAAATTTCCTTACATATTTTGGCAATTATTATGCAGTAAGCTATTTCTCCTTTTCCAAATCAACCATGTTGCAATAAAGCATACTCCTTCCAAGATTTTCTTTTGCACCTTGTTCAGAGTAGCATTGTGCAAAAATATATCCAAAACACCAGCCAAGTCCAACATTACCAAGCTATGAATCTGCCGCCAATCACTCAAGTGTTTCTAGACTAATTAGGCAAGTTCACATCTTACCAAACCATGTTCAACCGTTTTTACTCCATCATTACATAACAAACATAAAATTGTTGAAACTTGAGTTCCCCTATAAAAGAGATTATATCTTGTCGAGAAATGATGAAGCAATGCTTTCCACATAAAAAAATTAATTTTCAAGGGCACCTTGGAAATCCACCTTGTCGGACAACCATCATCATCAAGCGGTAGGTAAGCATCATTGATCTTTTAAGATGAAGAATTGACAAAGAAGTTGCCTCTATGATTTAGTATCCATCTCCAAGAGTCGTTTCTTCTAGCCACCACCTGAAAATTATTTACAATGTTTGTAAGCCTTTTTGACTTTCTACACTCCATGCCTCTCAAGTTTCTTACCTAGCTCCAATCCCACTTTTAGCCACTACCCTCCCAACTTCCTTGATCCCTAACAAAACAACTCTTACCAGCTTCTAAAATATATAATCTTGGGCAAATATCTTTAAGACACCAATTAACCCCTTATATATCACTCTAGAACTGAATGTTCTCCTTGTTCCCTAACTCCTAGAGAAAAGAATTCGTGGAAGAAACCCTTACTTTATCTATTTTAAATTCTGCCTTAATAATATTTCCCTACACACTTGATTTACAACTATCTTCTTCGATAGCCCCAACACCCCCATTTTCCCCATAAATAAATCCAATCATATTTACCCACAAAGGTATCATTTTCGCTTCTAAAATGCCACCACCATTTACCCAAAAGAGCCAATTTTTTTCCTTTCAAATTCCCTACTCCCAAACCACCCATATCCTTACGAGAAACTAATTTTTTCCAGTCAACCCAAGCTAAGCACCTACCTTCGCTTTGCCCCCCCCCCCAAAAGTAAGGCCTTTTACTCTCTAATTGTTTAAGAACACTCAACATAACACGAAATAAAGAGAAAAGATACAGTGCCAAGCTTCCCAGCACCAATTTTGCAAAGGTCAATCTCCCACTGCTAGATAATAATCTAGATTTTTAGCCACTAAGCTTGGAATTGAATTTGTCCTCTACTGGCTTCTGAGATTCACACTTATTCAAATCTAACCCAACTAACAACCTAAGATATGTAAATGGGAATTTACTAGAAGTGCACTTTATCAAACCAGCCATTCTTTCAATTTTAGATTAGCTCACTGCAGCTCTAAAAATTTTGCTTTTACTTAAATTGATTTTCAAACCTAAAGAGGCTTGAAAGCACCTTAATAGGCACATATATATTTTGTCACATACATGCCTACTTATTACAATTGTTATAGGAACTATGGTTGTCAAAACTTAAAAAATATCTTTTTTCTCCCATAAAAAAGTAATTCTTTCTCTCATACGTTGTTGTTGTTGTTATTATTATTATTATTATTATTATTATGATTATTATTATTATAGTCATATTTTTTTATAAAATTCACGGCTAGGATTGTAGTACATATAATAAAAATTCCTCAAAAGTTAGAAAATGTTTTTAGGAAAGCTTTACCATAATTTTAATATGATAAGGTATATATATCATAAAACATTCTCATAATTTACTAGTATTCTAACATATTAAATTTTTACTGAAAGTGCAAAACAATTAGCAGAAGTAGAACAAATTTGGTACAATAGCTAGCAAATATGATTTGATGTAATAAATCCTTTGCATATGTAAAAGTGCACTCTTAAAGATATGTATATGCTTATTTATGAGGTTTTTTTTATTTGCCACGAATCTATGGCTTAAGGAAAAAACAAGCTTTTACAAGGTTCATCATAAAACAAAATTAAAACCAAGCAAAAAAAAAAAAACAAAGAAGGGTGTTCAAGTGATTTGACGGGATTACTAATAGTGTTGATTAATCCTTGAAAATATGGTTGCCAACAATAAAATTATGGACGTGCATTTTTGTATGCCATGGGGAATTCCATGGAGGATCTGCCTCCAAGTTTTCTTTAACAACTTGGCCCCATCATATATATAGCTCCAAGTTTTCATGTGCAAATTGGAACCAATTTGAATCAACTTGGAACCAAAGCTTTAGAGTTCTTAAAGGGGGAACCATCGTTAGGAAAATGCTTTTATTGGGAAGTTTGTCAAATTTATATATCATTTTGGCTGGATAATAATGATATAGATGATAGAGTGTACAGAGATTTGAAGCTTAAACTTTTTGGCCAAATAGTTTTTATATATGTTAGTTCCACATGGGGTAATACTGAAATACTATTTAAAAGAGCAGTGGTGATTAGAAAAAAAATAAAAAATGAAAAAGTAGTGGTACATGTACTTAAAACTTCAGTTGAAAAATTCTATAAACTCTTCTATGTCATGGGTTTTTTTTAATCAACAATAAAAGATTTTATTAAAAAAGAAGATAATAAGAATTACAAGCATCATTATCTTAGGGGAGAAGATGATAAGCAAACAACCCAAAAGACTAGAGAGCCTAACAAAGATTTTACCCCATAGCTCAAGAAAGGAGTAAAATCTACCAAGGGTCACCTAACTTATTTTTTTGTTCTAAATGGGTATCTTACCTTTAAATTGTCCTAACGAGGTGCCTTTCCTCCTATTGCGCGACTTATCCAAGTATTTTCCATCACTTTCATAGTTAAATCAGATAAAAAATGATGATGTGGCATTAAATAATACTAAAATAATCTTAAAATGACAACTTTAGTTCTCAAACTATTTCATTCACTAATTATAACACCTAAATTTTCACCCAAATCAATTCTACCCCAAAACCCTAATCACATATTCATGAAATCAACCCAAACAAAAACACAACTGTCTATCGGAATCCACTCACCTTCTCCTCCACATTCAATCAAAGCCCAGAAGTGGCTTCTCGTGCTTCATTAGCCACCTTCTGCTTGCCTTCTCCTTGATCGAAGTCCAGAAATTGCCTTTATCTACACCTTGAATCATGTCATCCACCTGAATCCAGTGCCTTCGTCTCCACCCAAATTTAATCTTTGTTCATCACATCCGATTCAATTTCACCTGTCGGATTCAATCTCTGCTCATCACCTCCGATTCAATCTTTGTAGCTCTGGGTTTATGGGCTCATTTGTCAATCAAGCCTTTAAAGCCACCTCGCAATCCCCCACTCCTCGAAGCTGCCTCCCACCGTTAATTAAGGGTTCTGAAGAACGACGATCTCCAGAAACCTAAAGGGCGATGATGTTCATCCTTGCTCATCATGCCCCGAAAACCCAAAGGGTAGCGATGTTATTCTTCACGTGTATTCTTGAAAACCCAGATCTAGCCGGTGACAGTGGGTACCAAGGCAATAGACTTGGGCATGGTCTCGGGCTCACAGATAGTGGCGTCGGAGCCGTTGGTGAGGTTGAGGGCTCCAGAAGAGAGGAGCTAGAGGGACACACCAAAATAAATAGGTGCGCCATCACCACCAGCAGTCCGTTAGGATTGTTGACTGAAAAACTTAGAGGACTTGGAATGTTATTTTATGATTATTTTAGAGTTCATTAATGTCACATCAGCTTTTTCCGTTAGGATTAATGCTAAAATTGATGAAAACTTCCTAATTGAAATGCACAATAAGAATAAAGGTACCCCATTAGAACAATTTAAAGATAAGGTACCCGTTTAAAATAAAAAAATAAGTTAGGTGACCTCTGGTGGATTTTACCTCTAAAAAAAGTATAACCTAAGACCAATACATAGCCATTCCCAAAACCATAGAGCCCATATCTTGGCAGAAAATAGAAAACTTGTTGGTTCCTAAGGCTTTTTTTCGGTGGCTTAATCCCTCATTCCAATTTTGTCAATTCATTTTTCAATGTAAATTTTTGTATCTGAGAACACACATTTTTATTCCACTTTCTTTGATCTTTAGCCTATCAAACTTCTCCAAAATTTCCAATGCAACCTCCACACACCTTTCTAATGAATTCTAAAAACTTAAAAGCTTTACTTCCAAAATTTTATGCACAAGAAACTGCCTCTCCAACATTTTTCTTAACCCCAGCTGGATAAATCACCTTTCTTAAACGTAACCCCTTCACTAAATAAATAGACCCACTAGATTGTACCAATTTAGACTTAAATAAATCAAATAAAGGAACATTTTCTTTCCTAGCTAGATCAGGCCCAATAATTTGGTCCACTTCAAAAGACAGAGGAGAAACCCTAATCTTTAAATTATCATCAATAGTAGAAAGGAAACCATCTGCCGTATCCCTTAACTTGCCTCCACCATTGACAAAAGTCGGAGCCCCAATAGCCCTACCGACAACAAACCTTACCCCTTTACCAGACCACTACTTATCCTCTTTGAGAATCTTCGAAGAAGAATTCTCAGTATCTCTAGTCGAATCTCTAGCCCATGCCTTATTGCCACCTTTTCCAAGGCCAACAAATCTCCGCCACCATGCCCTACTGCTACTAGTTATTGAATTGCCTCCTCAGCTGCAGCTTTTTCCAATGTTTTCTCCACTTTATCACTAACATTGGATAAATTTGAAGTTGAAATCCTCATCATTATCAAGTCCTTCATTGTTGAGTTTACAACCTTTGGATGCAGGCGAGCTTTCTACTACGGCATAAATACCTTGGTCATTGTACCACCCTTGTCTACTACAGTTTCTAACAATCACATAAATTGATGTCAGCTCTGCGATTTAGCGCCTTTAAGGATTATGATGCTTGAATGATTAGATCTTTTGAGTTCAACCAATTCAAGATATCTTTCTTTGTTATTTTCCTTGAATGATAATGACAAACCCCCGTCCGTCCAAATGCCAAACCTTTTTCTTCCCCTTGCATCCTAAGCACCCTCTACACTTCTTTCAATCCAGGATAAACCACTCAATCTCTTCCCTCATGAGATCAATTGAACTTTAATATTGATAACCATTTTCAACAATACTTACCATGTTCTCATATTTTCCCTATTCAATTGAAATTTAATCAATATCAAATCTCATTTTAAAACCCCAAAATCTAGGGAGAGAAGAGAGCTTCTTGCTTTAGAGCCATCGACACTAACCAATTATTTCCTTGTGTCACAGTTTTGTTGGTTTTTGAAAAAGAAAGAAGAGCAGACTAACTTTTCAACATTCATTTTGTGCTACCATATAGGATTTAATGAGATTTCAGTACATTTATTTTAGTAAATTTAGCATTTAATTATCTTTTTAAAATATCATCTGCCATAAAATATGATCGGTAAAAAGTTTCAATTTTCTCACGACAAAAGTTAGTTAAAATAAAACATGCAATTACAATAAAAGATTTCATGCTCAAAGATAATTACAATAGTAATTCATTATCTTGCAAAATATAATGATGATATTTTTCAAGGGCCTTTAGTATCACTCATGAACGTTCAGAGGCCTAAAACACAAAAATGAATAGTTTAGGATAAAGTGGTAAAAATGCATACTTTCAATGACCAGAAGATATCACCATAGATAGAAAAAAGACCAATTGGGTAAATTTACCCGTTTTTTGCCAAACAAAACATCAGCCCAAAAAAGAAAGCAACTTTGGAAGGAAAAAAAAAGTAAAAATGCTTACTATCAAAGTTTGAGTATGAAAAAATATTGTCACAGAAAAATAAAAAGACCAATTGTATTATTTATCCTTTTTTTCCTAAAAGAAATTTAAAAATAAAACAATTTGTAGCTAGAGAAAAAAAAAGGCCCAACACTTTCATTTTTTTTTACCAAAAATAATGAAAAAAAATTAGGTGAAAGGAAAAATAGCCCAACAAGAATGGAAACCAAAGACAGAACCAAAGATTGGCTGATAGAGAGGAAAGGAATAAAAGGCACGTGGCAACATGGCGGGAAATTTAGGAAACAAATTTGGAAATGAATCATAAATAGAAATTTCCAGGCTTAATACCGCTTTAGCCCCATAACTTTACTAACTGAAACCTTTTAGTTTCTAAACTTTGACTCGGGTTCACTCATCTTTTAAATTTTGGAAATTAGTACCTTTTACCCTCTCGGCTCATTTAAATGGTTATTTAGATTATATAAGGACCGAAACAAAGATAAAAAAAAACATCAAGGACAAACAAGCCATTTGTCCAACATAGACCTCTAGTTCTTTGAAACAACTTGGGTACTAGAATTAAATTAATCATATATTAGTAGAGACTGTCGGACGGATTGTGTAGATTATACGGGATTTATGGTTTCTTGAATTGTTTGAATCGAGAAAATTAAAGTAGATAATCAAAATAACATAAAAGTCCGAGTCAAATAGTTAGTTAGCCATTTATTTTCTGTTTTATCTTTATTTTAGTTCTCATATAACCTAAACAATCATCTAAATGGGTCAAGGGGAATAATGTATCAATTTTCAAAGTTTGAAGGGACATAACTCCCTGTGGTTTGGTGTATATATTAGAAACTACTTGTACCTAAATACATTTTGTAACCATTTAAGACACATACATCGCGCCAAATTCTTACAATATCCAGTTATACTTCAAAGTTGGTTAATTTATAGACGAAACCGAGTGAGCCCAACTTTATCTCCTGTGTCTCTTAAATCCTTCCAGACTTGTTGTTTGTACTCCTCAAAAGTGAAACTTTTGTAAATGGTACGCTTGCAAGAACTCCTTATTATAGTCTCGCTTGAAGGGTAGTAAAAATATGCCAAAGACTTTCTTTCCACCTTGTCAGGAGCAAGTACCCTGTGTTTGACACTTTTGTACCTATCATTGCTCAATGCCTGCACAAATAATTAAGAAGTGGAAGAAATAATTTCCCCAAACTTGCACGAAATGCTGAAAAAAGTTAATCCTAAATCTTATATTTTGTCTATCTTAGTAGCAACACTACAATATGGGAGAAAAATTCCAACCAATGATTCTGTCACTAGTCAGTCTGTTTTTCACTTTTTATTGACTAATTGGAGACCGACCAATAGGCCATCAAAAACCTAGTTGCTAGTCAATTAACAATCGATTAACAACTGACTTTAGTCACTAAAGACCCCAAAATACTTTTTGTGGCAAATCAAGGCATTCAATCACCAAATTTTTGTCATGATTTTGCATTTCTCTTATAGTACTAGCATAAAGTAATGAGGGATTTGGTTGAAGGGAGACACGTTGGCCTTGGTAAGGCCAAATTTATAATTTCATTTTCTTAAGGTTCAAATTGGCTCAATTTCTATATACTTGTTGTAGTTCAGGAAAATACCTATTTTAACCCATATTTTGCAAAAATGCTATGTGGACCTATGTATCAAAGTTGAGACTGACCTCGTCACCTGTGGTTTTTAGCTCCTTACTTGATTTAATAAACATAATCTATATATGATTTGACAAATTTCAAGAACAATATATTTAACTTTAATTATCATTTCATTTAAGTCCTTAACTTATTGACCTTTATCTTTTAGTCCCAAAATCTATCAAAATTCATTATGATCCTCCACTAGAATTTAAGCAATTTTGAAATTCTAATTTAAGATTTTTAGTAATGTCTTCAAATAAATTTAATTTATGCCATAAATTTTGGATAGTAAGTGGAAAGTTTAAATTATCAATTTTCTCTATCTATAAATCACATTACATATGTCATATCTATATTTACTTGACAAATTTCATCTAGGTTAATGTTTTTCATCCACGAAAAAAATTAAAATGGTTTTCATAGCTTTATGACCAAAAGAAATTGATAATTTAAAAAGGTTATGAATTATCTATAAAATTTACCAATATATCATTACCTGGAATAAGTCGCCAATGTTAATAATCAAAGTGTTGGAGGGGGGCTTAACATTAAGCCATCTCTCATCTTTCATTATTTGTAACCCTCCAACCTGGTCTTGCAAAACTATTGTGAGGAAACAACTGTCTGTATGAGGTAGAAATCCAAAGATCTGTGAAGAGAATTGACATGGAGGGTATCGGTTCATCCGAAGGCAACTGCAACTTGGGGGGAAATTTTGCTTCAAAAACATTGGAAAATTGATATCCAATCCTTGTCCCAATATTTTTGCCACTGTTTGAGCTAAATAAGCCAAATTTTTTGTGTACTTTTCGATTGTTGATCTAGAAAATAAAGGAATGAATTATGAAGAAAATGGTTAGAAATAATAGATGATTGATAATTTGTGCACATCAATATCAAGTTTTTTTTTAATAAACCTTAAGGAATTCATTAAAAATCAACCAAAAGCTGAAAAAAATGTTAGACAAAAGACCCAATAGTAAGAAAATAGAACAACATGGAGCAAGTGAAGCATAAACAAACCATGCTAACCCAAAAAAAGATGGCCCCCTATATAAGATATCACTAGCATCTAGGGCCAAAAAACAAGCCAGTAAAAAAAAACCACAACAATGATAATGAATAGCTATCAAAGATCAATCAAGCTTATATAAACTTAATCAATTTAGAACTCAAGTCTAACACAAATTATCACAAGTTAAAGGACTTGAACAAGAAGTTAGGGTTTTAGAGTGAGAAGCTTTGCTTCTCTTTGTAGAAATTTTAAGGACTTATGAGGTTTGACGCCAAAATCTCTGTTTTCATCAAACAAAAGTCTTTCAATATAATTGTCGAATGGGGAAAAATGAGGATATCATTTGTATTGTCGAAATCAGGTGTCAAGTTTGGAAATCGATCAATTTAGTAGGTGAAGAAATCCGATGGCTCATCTAAAAGTTGAAAGAATTTGCTAGGAATTCATCTGCTAAAGGTAGCATCAAATCCAATCAAATGGTAGGGTGCTTGTTTTCGGTTTAAAATCAAATAATTATGGGGGATTTTTTTAAACCAGTAAAATTGAAGAAATTTAGTCGATCATGCATAATTTTTTTCTAGATAGTGGGAATTAAAAAGTGTGGGAGGCGTTTTGTTTAGATGTTTTGTGAGTCTCCAACCTCAATTTGGTGGTTAACTTGAACCAGCTTTATTTTAACGAAAGTACATGTTGACAAGGCAGAGTGGTGGTGTGTAGGGGCAAGTGTGGCAACCTAAAGGCAGTGGGATAGAGAATAGATCATTAGATGTGGAGTATGCCATTGGCATTGAAATCAAAAGAGGATTGCAAAACAAGAGTAACAAGTCTGTTTGTGAAGAGGCTACAATGTCTCATCATCAACCATAAGAAGAGAGCAGTCCATTAAAAGTGAAAAAGTACAATTTGAGGAGGCAATTCAAGGTATGGTGCTAAGGAATCATGGCGGTGAAGAAACTAAGGTGCTAGAAAAGGTAGAATGGCTCGGGCTTGGGGACTATTCGTCATTGGGGCAGGATGGCGATGTGGTGGTTGTATCCAAAGATAGAGCAAGGCTGATCACTACCAGGGCTATTGAAGATGGTGGCAAGTTAGAGGTAGTGAGCTGTGGAGACAAAGAAATGGCAGTTGGCTCTGTCCTTAAAGGTGGCAACTTATAAAAGGTACAAATTAGGGCTTCCCATATTTGCTTGGGATTGGGCCGGTTTCACAGTGATGGGCCTAAGTCGACCTGATTTGGTAAAGCTAAATATTGTTCCTTTAATTGAGTCTATTAGGTTAAATTTAGCCTATCCTCGCTAAACAATGAGCAGCCTGATTGTTTTCTTGCAGAGTAAATGCAGCTGCCAAGCCTTTAGTTACCCAAGCTTCTTTCAAATTGCCTTGATGCAGCTACAACTTTCAAAATTCCCATCCTTAACCAAACATATGGTCTACACAACTTCACTCGCATCCATCTCCAAACAAATCTACTGGGAACCAAAATTGACAGCTAGTTGTAGTCCCTCCAAGCCTGCCAATCTCTCCCATTAAAAGGCATTTAGAAACTTTTGTTATTTCACGACCAATGAAGATATCACTTCCCCATAATTTGAACATAAGACTGCACCTAAACAAAGGCATCCATCCCCACCGATTACCACATCAGTATTTAGCTTTACAATTCCGGTGGCGGCTTCCCCCAGCCTTTCCTAGGGCCATTCATTGGTTGATTTGCATTATATGAGTAACACTTTTCCACCGTATGGTTTGATCTTGCATAGACCATCACCTTCCTTATCAAAGGCATTTTGTAGCCTGTTGATCATCTCCAACTCTTTAACTTCTTCTCTAAAGCCAATCTAGCTCCTCTTACTTGGATTGAAACTTCAGCCTTGCTGATAGGTAGAAGTTTTCTTTTTGGCATTTTTTATGTGCCTATCCATAACGTCCTTATATCTCCAAGCCATCCAACAAACTCGGACGACTTTTGAAGAGTAAGTTCAAACTAAAAGAGTACCCATCAAGAAGTCTAACAGTTTGTTCAGAATGCCGATGAAATTTTGCTACATTAGCAGTCATTTTGTAGTTTCCAATCCAAAGCATCTTCAAATCTTCTTCCAACCTTTTATCGTTGTCCTTTCCTTATCAGAAATGAAACAAAAGCCAAATCTTAACCTTCTTCTGGTGTTTTTTAGAGACATACACATCTATTACAGCTTCAAACTGTCGAAAAACCATCCTCAAATCTCTAACTTGCCAATCCCTTGGGAAATTGACAAAAAGGAAAGTACTAAAAAGCCTATCCACCAACCTTTTATCATCCCATTGAACCTGCTTACCACTATATCCATTCTTCGAAGCTAGCTCCACAAACTCTCTCTCACTGTCGATGTCATAGCCATAGATTTTGGATGGGGTTCTAGTGGCTAATAAGCCATTAATATCAAGTTATTTATCCTTTCAGATTTCTAATTGAGTCAAATTTTGAACAATGGATACAACTCTTAATGGGGAATTGTTTTTCCTCTACATGTTATACTTGTTTAGTTATGTTCTAGCTAGGGGATGTAACTGATCGGTGCATGAACTAGCTCGGGCATTACAAAACTTAAGTGGTAAGTTTATTTGGAGGGAAGCTCTCCCAATGTCTCTTTCTCATTAATAAGACCTAAGCACAAGACCTTACTTAAGAGAGAAAGCTTATTACAACTAGGGGTGTAAATGAGCCGAGTCTTTAAAGGGTAGCTCGAGCTCGAACCCGAATGGAGCCTTATCGAGCTCGAGCTCAATTTTGAGCTCGAAAAATTATAGGGCCGAGCTCGAGCCCGATGCTACCTGACCCTAAAAAAAAATGAGCCTAAGAGGCCTAGTTTTTAAAACCCAAAAAACCCCTCCCCAGCGGCCCAGCCTCGTCTCTCTCGATTCTCGAGTCTCGTCTCCTCTCTTGATCTCTCGATTCCTGCCTCTCTCGATCTCTCCCCTGGCGTTGCCTCTCTCGTCTCTCCCCTGGTGCTGCCTCTCTCGATCTCTCCTACCTCTTTCGTCGAGTCTCGTTTCTCCTGCGTCTCGTATCTCCTGCGTCTCGTCTCTCCCCAGCCGGACGATTTTTGTCCCCAGCGGCCAGTCGGCGGCGCGATTGCTGTTCTGTCCCCAGCTCCCGCAGAGATCGCCGGTGTCATGCTGTGAATTGCCGTTTTCAAGAAAAGACCATCCATTGATCTCTCTTCTTCCTCCGGAGCTCGGGTATCGAGTGATTCACTTCTGGGTGTTGCAGAACTTATTAAAAGGAAGCGAATTTGGGAAGCAAAGTGAACGTCTTGCTTTCGGGAAGGTGAGGTGGTAACGTGCACCCACAATCTTTGAATTTCTTGCGCCTTGTTCTGTGTTTCTGCTCTATGCTATTTACTTGCCGTCGTTTCTGTTAGCTTGCTCGGTGCTGGAGGGAGTGGGACGAACGCTTAAAGGGAGAGACCTCAGGCAGGTAAGGAATGCCATCTAGAGACAAACAGGGTTTCTTGATTAAATCTGTTGCCTATTGCAACTTGTTGTTCTTGTCTTTGGTTGGGGTAGGAAATTTGTTGTTCGTTTCTTCTTTTAGTTCCTATGTACTATGGTTCTTGATTATGGATCTGGTGTTTGATTTAATATCATTCTGATTTGAATACTTCGAACGGGAACCAAAGGAAAGGCCTTCTTTTGTTAGCTCACTTAATCTCACAAACACTGACATCAAAGCCATCATTTTGTTAGCTAACTTCATCTCACAAACACTAAAAACATTCAAATATCCAGAATGGGCCGATGTTGTTCTTTAGAAGAAATCCTGGTGTTTAGTGTTTTTTTCCTCGTTTGATTTTGTGTGTGGTGGAGAAGAAATTCATTTTAAGAAGCTAGGAGCATAACTTTCCATTCAATTTAAGAAGCTAGCAGCATTTCTAGCTTTCCATGCTTCGAAGAACTCATCAGTCCGAGTGAGTAAAAAAATGTGAATCTTTACTAGTGTTGCTTCATTAAGTTTGTGTCTTGAGTATGAGGGAATGCTATGTGAGTGTTTTTTTAATGGAATACGAGAAAGATTGGCTTTCCATTAATTTGGCTGTCAAATTGCATAATCTTGATGTTATGCATTTCTCATAATCTCAGGCAGAGTTCTCAAAACTGTTCTAAAAAATTTGATGTTGAAGTTGGTGCTACTTGTGTGTAGATTGTGGATCATGATTGTAGGTTATAGGGGTCTTGAACGACATGTAAAATGCCATATATGGATTCTGTACAAGGTTAGAAATTCGGGCCTAACGAGCCTAAGGGCCGAGCTCAGGCCCAATTCGAGCTGAGCTCGAGCCTGAAAATTCAGGCTCGAGCATATCGAGCTCGAGCTCGGGCCTGAAAATTCAGGCTCGAGCATATCGAGCTCGAGCTCGGGTAGTACCGTTAAGCTAAGGGGCCGAGCTCGAGCCTTAAGGGCTCGGGCCCGGCCCGGCCCATTTACACCCCTAATTACAACTCCACCTCATAGGTGTTTGCCTTTGGAGGGAACCTTTAAAGTTTAATTCCGATAACCATGAACTAAGAATTCACTAACTTGCATCCAAATGCATGCATGTGTATGTATCTATGCTTAAGTCTTTATATACAAAGACACAAATAGTGCATGAAAAGATGAAGGTACCTCAGGTAATTGTCCTCTAATGTTTCAAGATCGGCAAGAGGCAAGTGGAAGGATTCTGACCAATGAAGCTGCCGCAAAGTGGTGGCTGTAGGATTTCCCCATCGGTAGCTATTAGGGGGCAACACTTTGTTCCCAACTTTCCTCTCGAAGGGTCGGTTGAAAAGCTTTGATGCTTCTCCCAACATCCTCTCCATAACTTCATCAGAAATCCCATGGTTCTGAACCTGAAAGAAGCCCCACTCGCTAGCTGCTTCGGCCATCGCTTGCCCGCACTTCTTCCGCTCGGAAGGGCTGAGTTTGAGTTGGTTCAGGTCGATCAGAGGCAGTTCACATTCCCCAACGACATCACCCAGCGGTAGCTTCTTCGCGGTCTCGTTGTTTTTCGGGCAACTGGCCAAGAGGGTTTTGTAGGTGGCTTCAAATGGAGGCTCGAAATCCATGATACGTTGGTAGGAGGATAAGTGAGATGGAGGATATAAATAAATGGCTGAGTGATCTCGTTAAGTTCATAAGGCTACCTCTGTAACGCCTATATATATTTGTCATTCCTTGTCGGGGTCAGAAATTGGTAAAGATATTTGGGGGCCAAAAACCAATTTAAAAAAAGAGATAATATAAACCAGTCATTTTTTATTATTTTAATAGGAAAAGCTTACGTTTTTTGAGATAAGATAAGCATTTCAACAAAACTTCGGTACGGTTACGTAATTAAGCCATAAATTTATGGTTTTCATATCTTATGGTCTTTTATTGCTTTCATTCCTTCAAAAGTCACGTAAGTTACATTATACTCCTCAACTTTAACTTTTTACGTAAAAGAGGTCACACTTTTACTTTCTCCTATTTTATGCTATTTGTATCATAAATAACTTCCACCACTGTTCTTTATTCTGCAATGATCGGTAAGTAGTTGGTAAGACAAACACACATACGTAGCTCAACCCTTTTTTTGGCCCTTGTTAACGGTGCACTTATAAAAAAAGAAAAAGATGCCTTGGCTCCTAATAAGTGCACTTAATGATATGTCGATTGCATTTTCCTAATTAATTTTATTAATATTAATTCACATTGTTATTAGAAACTTATAGTAACCTCAATCTGATTTGACCTAACCTATACTTTACTCTCCTTATTTTTTAAAATCTATACCTTGTCCATATTTCTTTTACATTGTGTCACAACAACATTTAAAAACCATTGTTTAAACTGTATGATTGATTTCTTCTAGTAATTTCAATCTCTTCAATATTTTTTATGGATAATAAACATTTTAAATTATCAATTTTTTTTTCTTTTTGACAAAAATTATCAATTTTTCTTCTCTGTAATTGTATTTTTCTTTGGGTAAAATCCACCGAGGGTACCTTCGCTTATTTTTTTGTCCTAATTGGGTACCCTACTTTCAAATTGTTTTAGCGATGTACCTTACCTTTTATTACGTATTCTATTTAGGTATTTTTCATTAATTTCAAGGTTAAGTTTGACGGAAAATGATTACATGACATTAAATAATACCAAAATAAATTTAAAATGATAACTTTAGTGCTCAAATTTTTTCAATCACTAATTCTAGTCCATAAACTTTCACCAAATTAATTCTACCCAGCCTTCAAAAGATGCTATCCTAGCTGCCACTGTCGACCGCCTCCACCCCAACCGTCGCCGACTACCTCCACCCTAACTGACGTTGACCGCCCTCCACCCCAACCGCCCTTCAGCCACCAACCGTTTATGACTCGACAGTTCGATTCGTCGAATCGCCTCCGTTGCCCAGGTACCTTCATCACCGACCACCTCCACCTCAACCGCCACCGATCGCCTTTTAGCCACCAACTGTTCGGGACCTGACGCTTCAATTTGTCGAATTGCCGCCATTGCCCAGGTGCCCCCATTGTGAATCTGGAGAATAAATGGAGGTGATGATGGTCAGCGATCGAATCAAGCAATTGCGATCTCCGATCGACGCCTGACCTTCTCACAGCAAAGAACGCCTGCAAAACTCCTGCCACTACTGACACGCTGGAGATGAGTCATTGTCATCGCTTCATGCTAGCGATCGAATCGAGCAGTTGCGATCTCTGATTGACGCCTGACCTTCTCACGGAAACTCGTCAGCTTCAGATCTCCTTTCCTCTGCTTTGGCTTGTGAGGTTAAGGCAGAATGAAGATGATGACGATGGTGCCGCTCCGATCTCCAACAACGGTGGCAAGGCATGAAGATGATGACGATGGCGGAGAGAGCTTGGTGAGAGACTGGCGGAGACGCCTGGGCAAGAGAGAGAGAATTGTGAGAGAATGAGAGTTTGGCTAATTTGTTGTTCCAGAAAAGAGATTTTATTGATTAGTTATTGTTTGATACACTTTTGTATTTTATCGAACTGTCGATTCGTAAACAATTGGTGGCTGAAGGGCAGTTGGGGTGGAGGGTGGTTAGCGGCAGTTAGGGTAGAGGTAGTCGACGGTGGTTGGAGTGGAGGCGGCGGTGGCGGCTAAGATAGCATCTTTTGAAGGCTGGGGTAAAATTAATTTGGTGAAAGTTTAGGGGCTAAAATTAGTGATTGAAAAAATTTGAGCACTAAAGTTATCATTTTAAATTTATTTTGGTATTATTTAATGTCATGTTATCATTTTCCGTCAAACTTAACCTTGAAATTAACGGAAAGTACCTAAATAGGACACGTAATAAAAGGTAAGGTACTTCGCTAGGACAATTTGAAGGTAGGGTACCCAATTAGGACAAAAAAATAAGCTAAGGTACCTCTGGTGAATTTTATCCATTTTTCTTTTTATAATATAAATTAGTATTTCTTTTAAAATATCCGTTAACTATGAAAAATATCAAAAATTTTCAAATTATTGAAATATAGTTACTAGGCAGTTTCAATTAGAGTTTCAAAAATTATTATCAGATAGTGTAAAGATTGGAGGTAAAATGTTGATTTTTTTAATAGAGAGGGTTGAGTGTAGGTTATGCCATAATTTCATTTTTATAAAAGTTAACTAAATTTATTAATACATTATCTAGCAAGTTGTCCTTTAAAGTTTAAACCAATCGTTAACTTGATGCATTCACTGAGCACCAAACCACTTTTAGTGCTTCACTTAATTACCAGCCTCCATTACTACTCGGCTTAAACCAATCATTTAAAACTGCTTTTCGTGTACAGCACTAGCTCAACTATCTTGTTAGGGCACTTTTAACGTCTTCTGTAAATTCTGTCTGTTTTGGGAAATTAATATTGGATCATTTTTTACTTTAACAATTTTTCTAGCTTTACTTTAACAATTTTTCTAGCTTATCCTTCAAAATGAAAAATGAGATAAAAAGAAAATAGTCAATTCTTTATATTTGCATAAACTCTAGAATTTATTGTTCTTTATTCTCTCTCCTCCTAATTCACCTTTTATCTTTTTTGCCCCATGCTTTAACTTTTTTCATTTGTCCTCATGATATAGAATATTATTGTTTTAAATAAAAAATATTTAATTATTGTAATAACTAAACTAGCCATTAATTTAAATTTACTTTAAATGCATAATATTTTACTATTATATAATAAATACAAGATTCTATAACATATTAAAGTTGTTGGAGGGGCTCTTAGGTCACCTCAGTGAATGAGAATTTTTTAATGGACAAAAAGGTGTTTGCTTTGTTAAGTTTTGTAACAATAAATTAATTTTCTTAAGTTTATTTTATCTACTTATATTATGTGATCTTGATTTTCTCATGCAAATAGGGAAATAATGTAAATACCAAATTCAATACCAAAAGGTGATTAACACATATACGAGGAAGTAGCCACATCAATATTCACTCATGCAAATATGGTATATGAGATTTAAATTATTTCTTTCGGAAATTAAAAGTTAAAAAGATTCAAATTTTAGAACGTTCGTATATATGCATTAGAATAGAAAATAAATGTACCCTTCTTACACAAAACCTGTTTGTATATTTAGATTTCATCATCGAATTATTTATTTCCAAATTTGGCATGATTCAAATTGTTAATATAGACGTATAAATTATTTGATATATTCTTTTTTTTTTTGTTCCAATTAATATTTTTTGGGGGATTTCCCTGTTATGGAAAATCTAACGTTCTTTCTTAAAAAAAGAATTCATCAAATAGATACGAATTAACTACTTAAATGTGTCAAAAGAAAAAGACTCATGTAAATATGTTCCAAATGATAAAAATTAGACATTTAGCCAATGAAGATGTTGTTTTTTTGACATAATAAAAACCACCATATCATCATATAAATAGATTTGTTGTTAAGGATTTATTTTCTTAAAGTGGAAGGAGTCATTGGTTCTATTAGATGTAAGTTTATGATTCCATAGATTACAAAAATAAAATTTGAGTTAACATTTTCTACCTAAAAATTTATTCACCACACAAATTTGGTACCAAGATAAATTTGAGGGCTTCCCCCTCAAAGTAGCGGCGAGCATTTAGTTAATTACACAATAACTTGATCAGTTAACATCTTCGTATTTGTGGCAACGTCGGGTTTTCTGGAGTCGCCACCAATCAGTTTTTTTCTTAGGTCGATTGGTCACCTTAAAATTGGTCTGCGAGAGTTCGGGGATCGGGAGTACGGTTACGCTAAAACAATATTGTTATAGCGCCCAAAATTGGCACCTTAGTTGATTTTAATTTTGTTTTACTTTGCTTTTAAATAATTTTCAGTTAATTTAGAGATTTTAACTGAATTAGTCGAAATGTGGATTTTTAAGTTAATTTGTATAAAATTTTATACTTCCGAACCATGGACTCTGCCGAGTCATTTGGACACGGAAGATTTTGATTCCGAACCATGGACTCTGCCGAGTCATTTGGACACGGAATTTGGTGAAATTTTAAACAATTTTATCCATATTGTAAAAATATGGATTTTTTTTATCTTTTTATTTAATTTATTTATTTTAAAAAGTTTGATATTTTCCAAACCGTAGATCCTGCCGGATCATCCGGATATGAAAATTAAATTTAATTTATTGTTAGTTATATAATTATTACTTTTATGGAATTAATTATTAGTTTAATTACTAATTCGTAATTCTTTTTGTTATAGAATTTTTAGATAAAAAAAATTTTATTTTTTATTTTCTTTCTTTTCTTTTCTCTCTTTTCTTTCTTATATTTTTCTTTTCTTTTTGACTTAATCTTTCCTTTCTTTTCTTTCTTTTCTTTCTTTTCTTTCTTATCTTTCTTTTCTTTTCTTTTTCTTGTCTTTCTTATCTTTTTCTTATCTTGTTTTAGTTTTCTTTTTGTTTTCTTGTTTAATGAAAAATATTTATTATTTTAGTGGATTTAAAAGTTATATTTTAAATAAATCAGTAAAATATAAAGTCTTAATTTTCATGTATTTTTTTTAAACAGGTTTTATTTTTATTTTTTTATTATTTTTACTGGATAAAAATAACTATTAAAATTAATTTTAACTTTTTTTTTATCTTTAAAGAATTAAAAACATGTATATAAAAATAAAAATAATTGGCTTTTTTAAAAATAATTTTTATTAGCCTTAATAATTAATTACAAAATAATCTTCTTTTAATTTTCATTTATTTATTAATTAGTAAAGGGTAAAGGTGAATTAAATAAAAAAATTATATAAAGAAAAAAAATTAATAATAATAAAGTGGGGCTTTTTGGCCATCCACTTTAAAAATAATAATAAATGTTAGCAAAGTTAATTAAATTAATTGTTAAACAACAATAATAAAAAGTTAGTCAAGTTAATTAAATTAATTAATTAACCACAATAATAAAAAGTTAGCCAAGTTAATTAAATTAATTAATTAACAACAGTAAAAAGTTAGCCAAGTTAATTAAATTAATTAATTAACAACAATAATAAAAAGTTAGCCAAATTAATTAAATTAATTAACAACAATAAATAAAAAGTTAGCCAAATTAATTAAATTAATTAACAACAATAAATAAAAAGTTAGCCAAATTAATTAAATTAATTAATTAACAAAAATAATAAAAAGCTAGCCAAGTTAATTAAATTAATTAATTAACAACAATAATAAAAGTTAGCCAAGTTAATTAAATTAATTAATTAACAACAATAATAAAAGTTAATTAATTGTTAACAACAATTATAAAAGTTAGTAATAATGCAAAAATTAAAAGGTTAGTAACAATAATAGTATTAAAAGTTAGTTGTTAGTAAGTTAATAACAACAATAAAAAAAGGGGTTAGTAATAAACAAATAATAAACAAATAAACAAGTAAATATAAAAGAGTTAGTAATTAATTCTGCAAGAACAAAATAAAAGGTTAGTGACCAAAGTGAAAGAAAATTGAAAAGATGAAGGATTAAATGAGAGTTGTACCCTTAAAAACTGAATTTGAAATTCTGGAAACGTGAAGAACAGAACGCACGCGCGCGGGGGGAGAGGAAAAAAAAAAAAAAAGGGTCAGAGAAGGTTTAGGTTTTCTGGAGAGGAAGAGAAGAGGGTCAGGGACCTAGGCTATAATTTTTTTCTTTTTCCAAAACGGAGCTCTAAGCTTCATTTCTATTTTTTTTCTGTCTTCAGCACAAAATTTGGGGGGGCTATTTATAGAGGAAGTTTGGCTGAACTGTTGATGGATAAATTAATAAAAAATTTCAAACTTATCTTTTAAATTGGTAAAATGACAATTTTAGTCCTTTACGTCTCTCAGCCTCTGGATAAGTTCCTGAAGCTTCTGATTTTGACAATTTTGTCGTTTTCTGTCAATTTGGGCCAGAAACGTCGGCAGGCTCAAAATTTTATGTGACAAAACTACTAAATGCTCCTGGAACTTTCAGAATTTGTCAATTTTGCCTGAAACTTCTTAATTTTGTCATTTTTACCTCAAACTTTTAAATTTTGCCATTTTTTTTGGAGTTTTCTTTTTTTCTTTCAAATACACACATATATCATTTTAAATCAAATCTTCACAAAACAAAAATGTATTTTAAACTAATTAAAATTTTTAGTAATAATAATAATAATAAAAATAATAATATTTTTTTATTTAATTTCTTTTATTTAATTTCTTTTAAAATTTTTTATGGTCGGACGAAATTGGGTGTCAACAGCTGCCCCCCTTTGCATGCTTCATGAGACATGATGTATGCAAAGTCGTTACCAAATTTTGTCCGGCTTAGCTAGGCATTGAAAACCTTTTCGCCGCCTAAATCCTGAGGTTAAGGAACTCTCCTTAGAACCCCGGCGATAGGAGCTCTCCTATCGTTGAAGGAAAATTGATTGTTTCTGAGGCAAAGGTTCCATCCTTAAAACCTCGGATTGATTGATTGATTTCGAAGCAAAGGTTCCATCCTTAAAACCTCGAATTGATTGATTGATTTCGAGGCAAAGGTTTCATCCTTAAAACCTTGAATTGATTGATTGATCTCGAGGCAAAGATTTCATCCTTAAAACCTCAGATTGATTGATTGATTTCGAGGCAAAGGTTCCATCCTTAAAACCTCAGATTGATTGGTTGATTTCGAGGCAAAGGTTCCATCCTTAAAACCTCGGATTGATTGATTGATGTCGAGGTAAAGGTTCCATCCTTAAAGCCTCGAATTGATTGATTGATGTCGAGACAAAGGTTCCATCCTTAAAACCTCGGATTGATTGATTGATGTCGAGGTAAAGGTTCCATCCTTAAAACCTCGAATTGATTGATTGATCTCGAGGCAAAGGTTCCATCCTTAAAACCTCAGATTGATTGATTGATTTCGAGGCAAAGGTTCCATCCTTAAAACCTCGGATTGATTGATTGATGTCGAGGTAAAGGTTCCATCCTTAAAACCTCGAATTGATTGATTGATCTCGAGGCAAAGGTTCCATCCTTAAAACCTCGGATTGATTGATTGATTTCGAGGCAAAGGTTCCATCCTTAAAACCTCGGATTGATTGATTGATGTCGAGGTAAAGGTTCCATCCTTAAAGCCTCGAATTGATTGATTGATGTCGAGACAAAGGTTCCATCCTTAAAACCTCGGATTGATTGATTGATGTCGAGGTAAAGGTTCCATCCTTAAAACCTCGAATTGATTGATTGATGTCGAGGTAAAGGTTCCATCCTTAAAACCCCGATGATGAAAATTGATTGTTTTCGAGGCAAAGGTTCCATCCTTAAAACCCCGATGATGAAAATTGATTGTTTTCGAGGCAAAGGTTCCATCCTTAAAACCCCGATGATGAAAATTGATTATTTTCGAGCCAAAGGTTCCATCCTTAAAACCCCGATGATGAAAATTGATTTTGAGGCTAAGGAGCTTTCCTTAGGACCTCGAGCGAAATTTATATGAAAGCAATTGAAATTGGAATAATTTTCTTCGAAAGTGTGAATTTTCATAATAGGCGAGCGCAAAGAATTAGGCTTCGATAAAACGAGTGAATCTTGATGATGACAATAACACTGACAAATTATGTAAAGGGAACGGATGTTTGGAATCAATATTCAAGGTTCATCTAATATTTTCTTCAGTAACTATAGATTCCCTTGTGAGATATGTCATCCGAATAAGGTTAAAGCTTAACTACCCCAAAATGTTATGCCTAGTAGACCTAATAGGATGCGTCTCAAGAGTAACAAAAATTACTCTTTACTCAGCCATTCCAACCTAAAGGCATTGTCCTATGGTTTTAATATCAGCCTGGACGAAACTATATTATAAAAAAAAGAAATTTCCTGAAAAGAAAAACTGAAACGCGAAAGAAAATGCTGATAATAAAACTAAAGGACAAGAAAAACGGATCAGATCGCTTCTTTCTTCCACAATACTTTAACAGGGTGAGTAGAGGACTATTATGGGAGTGAACTGGTCGGGAAAGACTGTCGTATCCAGTCTATCTGAATCATTGCTGGATCTGGTTCAGGAACAAAAGCTTGTATTTTATCTAGCAATTCTTCAGCAGTTGTTGCGGATATTATGATTCGCCGTGCCACTCTTGATATGAAATTCTTCTGCATAGCATAATCCATAAAAGCTATCAGACCTGTAAAGAAATTGTTAACATTTAAAAGCCCAATGGGTTTCTTATGCAAATTAAGTTGGGCCATGGAAGCAATTTGAAAGACTTCTCCCAATGTGCCAAAACCACCTGGTAGAGCGATAAAAGCATCAGCATTTAAAAGCATTTGTAACACACGCTCTTGCAAATTTTTAACCACTAATTCTTCTCCAATCGTGCCCCCAGAAATAAATTTCAGAGGTCCAGGGATAATGCCCAGAACTTGACTTCCTCCTAGAGATGCTGCTGATGCTACACCTCCCATTAATCCGACACTACCTCCTCCATAAACTAAATGTATTTTTCGCTCAGCTAATACTCTACCCAAATGGTTGGCTGCCTTTAAATACTCTTAATCTTTTCCAGGAAAAGCCCCAGAAAATACACAAATACTTCGGGATTTACGAGTTGGGGTTTTCTCCATTCCTATCCTTACCCATGTGAGAAAAGAAGAAAAAAGGATATATTTATAGAGATGAAAAGATAAAGTAATAATTTTATTCTCAAGAGTGGATACATTATTGCCAGCTATACACAGTAGTCACGACTATGGCTCAGGTCGGGAGTGGGTACATTATCATCAAAAGAGGAGGAAAATTTCAAAAGCAACTAAAATATACAGTAGTCGCGATTGTAGCTTATGTCAGGAGTAGGTACGTGATTGTCGGAAGTGAAGGAAAATTTCAAAAGTGGCAGCTATATACAGTAGTCCGTGTCAGGAGTGGGTACATTATTGCCAAAGAAGGAGGAAAATTTCAAAAGCGACAGCTAGCATGTACAGTATCGTGACTTTGGTTCACGTCAGGAGTGGATACATTATTACCAAAAGGGGAGGAAAATTTCAAAAGCGACAGCTAGCACGTACAGTAATCGTGACTTTGATCCTCGTCTTCCACTGGCTTTGCGTCCAGTAATGGCTTCAATGCTTTTCTATGAATCGGTGATTTGCATCTCATCTAGCTTTCTCACAAACTGGCAAACAGGGTCGTTTAGGGTCAGATTCCCAAGACTGTAACGATCTCGTTCTTTTTGGAAAATTATCCATAATCCAACAACCTCAAATTGCACTATTCCGCAAGAATGCGCTTCAAGAACCTCTCGAATATCTTCTAGAGATTCCTTACGCAAGCCATTCTTAATGAATCTTATTCTATCATTACGATTTCTGGTGATCACTCCTGGAGAACGACATTTATTGCCGCAAATCCACCATCCACAATTATGACAAACGCCTAGCCTCTTTGCTCTTCTTTTTTTGGCATAAGCGCTTTTACCAAAGCCGGGCATACGGGGAAAGAACGCTTCTGGAACTTCACCAGCTGAACGAACCTTAGCTTCAATTAGCCACCGCACATTATCAGGAATGCCTTTGTGCATAAATACTCTGAATCGTTCACATCTAGCTTGATAAATCTTTTTAAGAACATTTATTGGGAAGGAAGGAAAATACTTTCGTAGGGCGGAAAGAGAAGACTCCATTGATGAAGGAGGCAAAGAAAGAAATTAGTGATTGTAGGAAACGAAAATAACTAACACATATTTATAGTGATGAAAGGGATAATGCGTTAATTACACTTACAGAAGCAAGTACATTATTGTCAAAAGAAAAGACAAATGACAGCTTATATGTACAGCAATCATGACTGTGGCTCTCATCTTCCCCTGATTTATGTCCAGTAATGGCTTCAATGCCTTCTATAAGTCGGGGATTTGCTTCCCATCCAGTTTTCTTACAAACTGACAAACAGGATCGTTTAAAGTCACATTCCCAAGACTGTAACGGTTTCGTTCTTTATGGTAAGTCCTCCATAAACTGATAATTTCACCTTGCACTTTTCCACAAGAATGCGTTTCAATAGTCTCTCGGATATCTTCCAGAGATTCTTTACGCAGGCCATTCTTAATGAATTTTCTTTTATCTTCACGATTTATGGAGATGTATCCTAAAGAGCGACATTTAGTAATACAATTCCATCGCCCACATTTATAACACACGCCTAGTCTCTTTGCTCTTCGCCTTTTGGCATAACGGCTTTTACCTAAACCGGGCATGCGGGGCATAAATGCATCTGGAACTTCACCCGCCAGACGGACCTTAGCTTCAATTATCCACTGCACATTATCGGGAATGCCTTTGCGTGTAAAAACTCTGATTCTTTCACATCTAGCAAGGTAGATCTTTTTAAGGACTTTTATTGGAAGGGAAGGAAAGTATTTTCGCAGTGCAGAAAGAGTAGAATCCATTGATTAGAGAAGAATTTGAGAGGAGAGGGAATGAATCAGTTATTGTAGGAGACTGGAATAACCGACTTTAGAAGTCACTGGGTATCTTATCCGCTGCTTAATCAGAAGGAAGAACACGCATTTATAGTGATGAAAAGGGATAACGTGTCGATTACACTTAGGGGAGCATGTACATTTGTCAAAAGAAAATGCAAACTTTTCCAAATATAAGAAATTGTATGTACAGTAATTGTGACTGTGACTCATATCTTCCACTGGCTTTACATCTAGTAACGGCATTAACGGCTTCTATGAGTCGAGGATTTGCTTCCCATCCAGTTTTCTTACAAGCTGGCAAACAGGGTCATTTACAGTCAGATTCCCGAGACTGTAACGGTTTCGTTCTTCATGAAAAATGCTCCATAAACCAAGAAGTTCACGTTGCACGGATCCACAAGAATGCGTCTCAAGAGTCAATTGGATATCATCCAACGAGTCCTTACTCAGGCCATTCTTAATGAATCGTATTTTATCTTCTCGATTATCAGAGATCATCCCTAAAGAACGACATTTAGTATTACAAGTCCACCGTCCACATTTATGGCAGACTTGTAACCTTTTCGCTCTTCGCTTTTTGGCATAAGAGCTTTTGCCTATACCAGGCATGTGAGACACAAATGCCTCTAGGATTTCACCTGCCAGACGAACCTTGGCTTTGATTAACCACAGCACATCTTCAGGGATTCCTTTGTGCATCAGAACTCTTAATCGTTCACAGCACATCTTCAGGGATTCCTTTGTGCATCAGAACTCTTAATCGTTCACAGCGAACTTGGTAGATCTTTTTGAGAATGTTCATTGGGAGAGAAGGAAAATATTTTCTTAAGGCGGAAAAAGTAGGATCCATTTTCTAGGAGGAAGTAAAAGAAAGAAGGGGTGAAGGAATCAGTTATTATGGGCAACTAAGAGAACCGACTTGAGAGTCACGGAGTACCGTATCCGCCGTTTAACCGGAAAAGTTGATCCTACTTCATTTTGATGTGATAGATATTTTTTATCTTGGATATTCCATCGAGCTGACGTTGATCCAGTCCTTGATTATTGAATCCATTGTCCGCTTTTGACAAAGTTTCAACGACATTATTTCTTGATGTCTACCTTATCTTTGACCACAGTTATCTCTTATCTTGGATACTACTAGCTGACGTCAATCCTGTCCTTCCAGGTGTAGCCTCGATTATTGAATCAATTGCCAGGCTTTTGACAATATTGTCTACTTTATATTTTTTGATATCTGCCTTATCCTTGGCTATAGCTATCTCTTATCTTGGATACTACTAGCTGACGTCAATCCTGTCCTTCCAGGTGTAGTCTCGATTATTGAATCGGTAGCCAAGCTTTTGACAATATTGTCTACTTTATCCTTGAATTCCTGATGCGGGTTGGTCCCGCATATTAGCTGTGTATCCAGTGATAGACTGGTAAGGGCTGATGTCATTGAGATCTCAGCTTATACTGCTGAAACTGTGCCGTGGATGTGCTTCCCATTTGGTTCCTATTATGCAAAAGCCATGCATGCATGATGTGAAATGCATGAATGCAGAGCATGTGGAATTGATGTTTTTTTTTTTTATGGATCTAGTTCTTCATGTCTTTGCTTTACTAGATCTTCTTTGTGATTGCCTTCTTGGACTATCATTGAATCTCTTTATGCTTTCCAGCTTTTGTTCACTGCCTCAAAAGCCCAACTCTTTTCAAAATCCCCTTTCTTTGACTTGTTCTTGAATTTTGGCCTCAATTTCTTTAAAGTTGGCCCGCCTCATAATTTATATCTCTTTCGGGTACTCAGCCATTGTCATGGATTTGATACCATCAAAGGCTTTACTTTCAATGTCTGCTTTGCCCCTTTTCTTGTGACCGTGCCGACACTTACTTATTCCCATGTTATAATCTGAATGATTGCTCTTCCTTGAACTCATGTTTTGATCCATAAGACTTGCCCCCTTGTCTATTGAACTTCTTTGTTGGCGGTACTCCTCTTACGCTTCGTAGAGACTACTTTGCCCCCCTGAATATGGTGTTTATGTGGAAAGAGATATCATCTCGCCTTTGATTTAACAGAAGGTCGAGCATTTCTAGACCTTTGTGATGGCACTTGATCGTAAATTTCTCTTACAAGAACCACATCTTATTAAAGAAAGACTCAAGCTATGCCCTCACTTTTAAGTCTACATACATTCATGAATAATGGTTTGGCCTTAAAGAAAAACTTTCATCAATTTGCAAAGCTTGACAAAGTAATTTACGGTCTTTGTTTTTAATTAAAATATCCTGTCATTCTTCCCTTTCCAACTCGAAGACATAAACTGTGCAGGGTAATAAGGTAGAAACATGATTCACAATGATAGTTTTTTAGCTGAATGAGGATGATATCAAGAGGTAAATTTTAGGTCTGAGGAAAGTTAAGCTTGAGTGGCGTGAAAAAAGAGTCTTTTAACACTGCTCGTGAGCAGTATTAAATAAGGTAGAAACATAATTCACAATGATAGTCTTTTAGCTGAATGAGGATAATATCAAGAGGTAAATTTTAGGTCTGAGGAAAGTTAAGCTTGAGTGGCGTGAAAGAAGAGTCTTTTAACACTGCTCGTGAGCAGTATTAAATAAGGTAGAAACATAATTCACAATGATAGTCTTTTAGCTGAATGAGGATATTAAGTCTGAAGGAAGTTAAGTTTTAATGGTGTGAAAGAAGGGTCTTTTAATACTACTCGTGAGCAGATTTGATTATGGTGAAAAACTCAATAGTGATGACTTCAAACTTGCCACCTTTTCCAGAAAGTTTGATCTCATCTGTTGCCCCCCAACTATCGTGGTCTTTATGTATGCTTGGCTTGAAAATTGCTTTTGTGTTCTAAACCGCCTTTGCAGGTTTTCAGTCTAGAATCCATAGCTCACTTTTTTTGTTTTCTTTTTTTTCTTTTTTTTTTTTCTTTTTTTTTGTTTTTTTTGTTTTTTTTTTTTTTTTTTGTATGAGCTATGGTGATGACATACTTGATAACTCTCTTGAAGTGAGATGACTCAAGTGGCCTTGCTTGCTCGTGCTTGTTCTCAGTTCTTTTTGGTTTTGAATTTTCCCTTGTTGGCTTTTTTATGGAAGGGATGAACTTTTTCCTTTTTTTTATTTTTTTTATTTTTTTTTGAGTTTGTGTTATGGAGAACCGAGATCATAGCCTTCTTGAAGTGAGATGACTCAAGTGGCTTTATTTGCTTCTCAGTCTCTCTTTTTTTTTTAGATTTTTTTTTTTTGATTTTCCCTTTAATGGCTTTTTGATGGAAGGGATGAACTTTTTCTTTTTGGAGTTTGTGTTGCGGAAGACTGAGAACCTTTTTTTGTATTGAGCATTTGTGAGAATTGGGAGGCCACTGAAGTCATTTAATATGAGAGCTACCTTGTTTGGAAGCTAACCCCAGACTTCTTGCAAGGATGTTGATAACCACTATGAATTCTTTTTTTTTAGAGTTGGGGTGCAACATATGAAATCCTTCTTACTAGATTTGACAGCACTTTCAAGATCGCCACTATTAAATCTCCCTTAACTTTTTATTTTCACCCACAAGTAATATCATTTAGCAAGCAAAGTATGATAGCAATAATGGATAGTATAATGGAAAGAGTGTAAAAATGGAAAGTAGTAGAATGCACGCATCACATCTTTTTGTTGTACCAGAAAAAGAATAGCAGGTGTCCATTTAACAAAGACTACACCCTAGATTCTGGACTAAATCTAGGAGATTTTTACTATTAGATTACTTTTGCAAGCTTTCAAAGATACAAGTTTATTCAAAGGATTCCCTGTCATTCGAAAAATGTATGCGGACTGTTAGGTCAGATCTGACTTGGAGGCCTTCCAAAGTCAATGTAATTCTAGCTCGAAATCTTCACTTTTCAATTATCAATCACATCGGGCCTAGCAACTTGGACTTGGTTTTGCTTAATGAGGCGGCAATGGATTGTGGGTGACATTTGGCTCATCGGAAAAGTCCAACCACTTTGACTCGATTAATTGTTGAACTATACACTTCAATGCCATGCAGTTTTCCAAGCCATGGCCTGGAACGCCATCATGATATGGGCAGGTAATGTTAGGGTCATACCACCTTGGATATGGGGGTTTGAATGGCTTTGTAGGAATTGGACGGATAAATTGTCTTTCGATGAGTTTTGGGTATAACTCAGTATAAGTCATGGAAATTGGTGTGAAAACTTCTCTTGGTCTTGGTGCAGGTACTGGAGGAGTAGGAGCAGGTGGCCATGACTGATTAGGTCTGTTAAAAGGATAATTGTTGGGCCTATTGGAAGGATAATCATTGGGCCTATTTGGAGGATAATTATTGGGCCTATTCAGAGGATAATCATTGGGCCTATTTGGAAGGTAATTATCGGGCCCATTGGCAAAATAGGATAGGCGAGGTCCGATAGCCACAGTATCCACGAGGGGAATCCTTCTTCCGCGTCCTATTTGTTGTACTTCGTCATCTTTTCTTCTGGATGGTCCTCCTCTTTTCATAGGATTATTAAAGGATTCAGCAATATTCCCAGTCCTAATCTCATGCTCGATTCTTTCTCCAGACATGACAATGTTAGAAAAATTAGTTGCCGAATTGCCAATGAGTTCGTCATAATATAGGTACTTCAGTGTCTGGACAAACAAAGTGACCATTTCTCTTTCTGTCATGGGTGGCTGAACTTGTGCTTCTTGAATTGCTTTCGCCTTGATTAGCTCGATCAATTGTCTCATTTGTTCGGCCATACTTTCTATCTTGGACTCTATCTTTATGAGACGTCCTTCGATTTGTTCTGCCATTAATCTTATTTGGAGCCGAGTTGAATATCGGTGTCGAGGTCCAATTTTATCCTTTTAAAAGTAAGGTATATTTTATTAGATCCTATGTGTATGTGATTGATGCAATGGATGCATGTAGGAAAAATGAGATTATGTTTTTATCAGACTTTGTATACACGTGATTAATGTAATGGATGTATGCAATGAGATTATGTTTTTATCAGACTTTATATGCATGTGATTAATGTAATGGAATGCATGCAATGAGATTATTTTTATCAGATTTTATATGCGTGTGATTGATGTAATGGAATGCATGCAATGAGATTATTTTTATCATACTTTATATGCACGTGATTAATGTAATGGAATGCATGCAATGAGTGAGTTTGCTTATCCATTATCGTAGAACTTCAAAACTTTTAGTTGTCATTATAAAGACCAAAAAGTTAGCATAATTTGATACGTGGTTTTGATGCATGAAGAATAATTGCACAAGAAAGATAAGGTTATTAATAAGTTAAATAGCAATTAACAACTCATGAAGTATTATGGAAAAATGAATTAAAACCATAAATATAAGACACGAAGAAAATAAAAGTGTTGAGCAACAACATAGCATAACAAGGACGTGCTTATGGCGTTGGTAAAATGGTAGAAATTCTATGGTCAGTTCTATGGTTAAGTGGGGAGTTCTATATGCATAAGGTAGCTTATCAAAAAGGCAAGGGATAGTTCCCGAATCCCGTCACTAAATCATAGTGACGGCCCGATTCCTTACCCTCTAGGGTTAATGTAAGGAATGGATTAATTCGAGTCGTAGCTTTTCGTGGGCCCATGCAGAGACTAACCGTCTCAGAAGGCAATACACTACTTTGCTACTTTGAAACCGGTGAAGGCTTGGAGACCATGGCCTCACAAGGACAGCAACACCAATTCCGCTTAGAAAGAATCGTGTTTGATTTAAGGAAGCTCGGGTATAGAGCTTCATATTGTGAAAGCATTATGCATGTTTAGAATAAGTAAATATAACATATAAATCCACATAATAAGCAAAGTAAATCAAAACAAATCAACTTTAGGCTCGACTCACTAACGTGGAGTCCCCAGCGGAGTCGCCAAGCTGTGGCAACGTCGGGTTTTCTGGAGTCGCCACCAATCAGTTTTTTTCTTAGGTCGATTGGTCACCTTAAAATTGGTCTGCGAGAGTTCGGGGATCGGGAGTACGGTTACGCTAAAACAATATTGTTATAGCGCCCAAAATTGGCACCTTAGTTGATTTTAATTTTGTTTTACTTTGCTTTTAAATAATTTTCAGTTAATTTAGAGATTTTAACTGAATTAGTCGAAATGTGGATTTTTAAGTTAATTTGTATAAAATTTTATACTTCCGAACCATGGACTCTGCCGAGTCATTTGGACACGGAAGATTTTGATTCCGAACCATGGACTCTGCCGAGTCATTTGGACACGGAATTTGGTGAAATTTTAAACAATTTTATCCATATTGTAAAAATATGGATTTTTTTTATCTTTTTATTTAATTTATTTATTTTAAAAAGTTTGATATTTTCCAAACCGTAGATCCTGCCGGATCATCCGGATATGAAAATTAAATTTAATTTATTGTTAGTTATATAATTATTACTTTTATGGAATTAATTATTAGTTTAATTACTAATTCGTAATTCTTTTTGTTATAGAATTTTTAGATAAAAAAAATTTTATTTTTTATTTTCTTTCTTTTCTTTTCTCTCTTTTCTTTCTTATATTTTTCTTTTCTTTTTGACTTAATCTTTCCTTTCTTTTCTTTCTTTTCTTTCTTTTCTTTCTTATCTTTCTTTTCTTTTCTTTTTCTTGTCTTTCTTATCTTTTTCTTATCTTGTTTTAGTTTTCTTTTTGTTTTCTTGTTTAATGAAAAATATTTATTATTTTAGTGGATTTAAAAGTTATATTTTAAATAAATCAGTAAAATATAAAGTCTTAATTTTCATGTATTTTTTTTAAACAGGTTTTATTTTTATTTTTTTATTATTTTTACTGGATAAAAATAACTATTAAAATTAATTTTAACTTTTTTTTTATCTTTAAAGAATTAAAAACATGTATATAAAAATAAAAATAATTGGCTTTTTTAAAAATAATTTTTATTAGCCTTAATAATTAATTACAAAATAATCTTCTTTTAATTTTCATTTATTTATTAATTAGTAAAGGGTAAAGGTGAATTAAATAAAAAAATTATATAAAGAAAAAAAATTAATAATAATAAAGTGGGGCTTTTTGGCCATCCACTTTAAAAATAATAATAAATGTTAGCAAAGTTAATTAAATTAATTGTTAAACAACAATAATAAAAAGTTAGTCAAGTTAATTAAATTAATTAATTAACCACAATAATAAAAAGTTAGCCAAGTTAATTAAATTAATTAATTAACAACAGTAAAAAGTTAGCCAAGTTAATTAAATTAATTAATTAACAACAATAATAAAAAGTTAGCCAAATTAATTAAATTAATTAACAACAATAAATAAAAAGTTAGCCAAATTAATTAAATTAATTAACAACAATAAATAAAAAGTTAGCCAAATTAATTAAATTAATTAATTAACAAAAATAATAAAAAGCTAGCCAAGTTAATTAAATTAATTAATTAACAACAATAATAAAAGTTAGCCAAGTTAATTAAATTAATTAATTAACAACAATAATAAAAGTTAATTAATTGTTAACAACAATTATAAAAGTTAGTAATAATGCAAAAATTAAAAGGTTAGTAACAATAATAGTATTAAAAGTTAGTTGTTAGTAAGTTAATAACAACAATAAAAAAAGGGGTTAGTAATAAACAAATAATAAACAAATAAACAAGTAAATATAAAAGAGTTAGTAATTAATTCTGCAAGAACAAAATAAAAGGTTAGTGACCAAAGTGAAAGAAAATTGAAAAGATGAAGGATTAAATGAGAGTTGTACCCTTAAAAACTGAATTTGAAATTCTGGAAACGTGAAGAACAGAACGCACGCGCGCGGGGGGAGAGGAAAAAAAAAAAAAAAGGGTCAGAGAAGGTTTAGGTTTTCTGGAGAGGAAGAGAAGAGGGTCAGGGACCTAGGCTATAATTTTTTCTTTTTCCAAAACGGAGCTCTAAGCTTCATTTCTATTTTTTTTCTGTCTTCAGCACAAAATTTGGGGGGGCTATTTATAGAGGAAGTTTGGCTGAACTGTTGATGGATAAATTAATAAAAAATTTCAAACTTATCTTTTAAATTGGTAAAATGACAATTTTAGTCCTTTACGTCTCTCAGCCTCTGGATAAGTTCCTGAAGCTTCTGATTTTGACAATTTTGTCGTTTTCTGTCAATTTGGGCCAGAAACGTCGGCAGGCTCAAAATTTTATGTGACAAACTACTAAATGCTCCTGGAACTTTCAGAATTTGTCAATTTTGCCTGAAACTTCTTAATTTTGTCATTTTTACCTCAAACTTTTAAATTTTGCCATTTTTTTTGGAGTTTTCTTTTTTTCTTTCAAATACACACATATATCATTTTAAATCAAATCTTCACAAAACAAAAATGTATTTTAAACTAATTAAAATTTTTAGTAATAATAATAATAATAAAAATAATAATATTTTTTTATTTAATTTCTTTTATTTAATTTCTTTTAAAATTTTTTATGGTCGGACGAAATTGGGTGTCAACAGTATTTTTACAAAATATATTCAAATTGTCTGAATTACATATTAGAACTAATTCGAACTGTTTGAATTATATTTTGATTTATTTTATTTGGTTTATTCAATTTGACATTCTAAGACCTTCGCAGATAATAAATGTAAAAATAAGATAAATAAGAAAAAATTTACCTCTCTTACCTAAAATTAAAGAAGGATAAACAACATATAATCCAAAATTAGTAGAAAATAACTTTATACATGTAGAATCAATATGGATCAATATATGTCACTGCTCCATATTTATACACATTCTTCCAAATTTATCATGTGTACTATGTAAAGGCCATAATTGGATGTCATTGTAATTATATTTTTAATAAAGGGTAATATTGATACATACATACATACATACACACACACACACGTGTGTGTGTGTGTGTGTGTGTGTGTGTATAGACACACATAAGTACGTTATTTTACATAATTCGGGTAACTAGCAAATAGTATAGGATGGAAGAAGCAATGAAAGTGTTTAGGAGGAGGGGAGAGATTATATATCTCATTCCAAAGTCAGGAGAGATGGAATTAAATCTCACCAATTAAAAAGAAACATCTAGTTTTTATTCGGTATTCGGTTAAGTTAGCTTTCATTCGCCAATGATTAATTACAGGCTTTAGAGCATGAAAATAAACATATACTTATTTCAATATATTGAAATAAACATTTTCAAGAAAAAAAAAAGATCAGTTAGTAGATCAATAACCAAATCAAAATGATAAAAAAATCTTAGAGATTGTCCACGATCGAGATTTACCAAGATAAATATAAAAACTTGCAACAATGAAGATCCAACTTACTAGCAATTAGCAAACTAAGAGTAAATTTCACAAAACGTCCCTAACTTTCATTATTGTTCTTTTTTAGTCCCTAATCTATGCAATATTCTATTTTTGTCCTAATCTGGACATTTTAAATTGGTAGTTTTTCATAATTTATGAATTGAAATAAGTGTAGTTTACAAAGGTGAAAGCTAATGATTTAAATTGTCCATTGACCATAAAAAATGACTGTACAAAATAAATTTATTGTGAGACGGTTACTAGATATTCAAAATTATGATTTTAAAAGTTGATATTGGATAATTGCTCTAAGTTATATCAAATGTATGGCCAAAATGAAACTTTTTAAATAGGTCTAACACCAAAATGAGGTGTTTTTAACAGGTTTATGCCCGAAACAGAAGCAATAAGTAAGGGACTAAAAAAGAATAGCAGTTAAAGATGAAGGACTATCCGCGGAACTTCCCAGCAAACTATAGCAGATCCGCTGGGAGAAAGTCATTCCATCGTTAGCCGGGGAACGCAAGCACAGGCGACTAGGGTAGGGTTTGGTTTCTTCCCCGCCGGCCCAGCTGTGTGAGATGGAGGCGGAGGTGAGAGAAGCCGGGAGATCGTGTAATTGCCGACTCACTTCAGCCTCAAGAAGATTCAAATTTACGACAAGCACCCGAAGGGCCAATCCAGAAGCCGCTGGAAACACCTCAAGCAAAGTAGTATTCTTTGGTCGACAGCTGATGAGACATGGGAAAGCATGTCTGGGAAAATGATTGCTGGCCTCCAAATATTCGAAGATTCAACGTCAGATAGTAATTATCACATGGAAATTATAACCAAGTCGGCAAGATTTTTAATATTGTCACACCGCATCATATAAACTATAGGTATATTATATAATATACTAGATTAAATATTATTAATAATTTTATAGAAAAAGATATTAAAATATGATTTAAGAGAAATAAAGTTAAATATAATTTTTTTACACACTTTTATATTCTAATTATTTATGAATAACATTAAACATAATTATTCTAATATAAACAAAAATATATATGAAAAATAATATTTTTGAATGAAAAAAAATAAAAATAGAATGTATAAAATAAAATAAACATTATTAAAAAAAACTAATGATTAAATAATGAAATACACATTAAGTTTCAAAGTGGCTCAAAGTTTGATACATCTGCTACAGTTTAGTCCGCAAAAGCAATATACTGATCAACCCATTACTTTTTGTTTCCAATCAAGAAATTGTGCAAGTGGAAGTAATAATCAGATTGTTGTAGCATGCACAAACAATATAATTGAAGGAATATTGATTAACGCCTTGTTGTGGTACATTTACGAATAAAAGATATAAGTAAAAGAAAAAAATCACAACAATTTTTAAATCATATCTCAATCATGCTAATATTCATAGTTAATTTTTTAAAAAAGAGAAAGAAATAAAATCAATATTTATGTTAAAATATGTATATCAATTATATTTTACATTTTATATATTTATGTATAACACATTGATGTCTATTATTTAAAATGAAATAAGAAAAAACAAATTTTCCCTACCTCATTGTCCATGTGCTGCAGTATATTACGAACATACTGCATTATATATAACATAGTAAATTGAATATATATACTGTTTATTGCATACCCGCAACATGTGATGCCCCACATAATTAATGTACCCCCCAGTTTTTGTGCCAACTTTAAATCCATGCAAGCGCCAAAGGAAATTCGTTCTTTCTAATTTTCCCACAACATTTTCTTTCTATGACGACCGTTGCAAACGCGTGTTCATTGCCAAAACCATATACTGATTAGCCAATAGAATCTCAGAAAGAAAAGCATATGCTTATCTTTTCATGCCAAACTTGTCATACATCAAATCTATCTCGTACATTAATTTGACACCAGTATTATAAATCTTCTTGCCTGATTTGCTCATTTTCCACTTATAGGAAAAACGTTAAAGGTACAGTTCTTGCCCGATTGCTACTTGTCATTGCTTCTTTTCCTTCTTTTTTGAACAACAAGCTTAAATAGTACTGTTAATTAATAAAAGAATAATGCAAAACCCTAGTTCCACCAACATACTGTAGCTAATCCCTAACAAACCCACAAATTACGTTACAAAACCACCCAAAACGTAAGATATATAATTGGTAAATAAAAGCCTAAGACCCCTTATAACACTCCCTTAACTTAAAAATCACACACTCCCTATAATCACCAATAAAATATAAACTTTAGCACCAAGTTGTTGACACCCAATTTCGTCCGGGTGTTTTAAAATTTTGAAAAAAATTTTATTAAAAAAAAATTAATTTAAAAAAAAATATATATTACTATTATTATTAAAAAAAATTTAATTAGTTTAAAATATATTTTTGTTTTGTGAAAATTTGATTTAAAATGATATATGTGTGAATATGTGTATGTTTGAAATAAAATAAAATTTCATGAAAAAAATGACAAAAAATTAAAAGTTTGAGGTAAAAATGACAAAATTGAGAAGTTTCGGAAAAAATTGACAAATTCTAAAAGTTCCAGGAGCATTTGGTAGTTTGTCACATAAAATTTTGAGCCTGCCGACGTTTTTGGCTCAAATTGACAGAAAATGATAAAATTGTCAAAATCAGAAGCTTCAGGAACTTATCCAGAGGCTGAGAGACGTAAAGGACTAAAATTGTCATTTTACCAATTTAAGAGATAAGTTTGAAATTTTTTATTAATTTATCCATCAACAGTTCAGCTAAACTTCCTCTATAAATAGCCCCCCAAATTTTGTGCTGAACACAGAAAAAAATAGAGAGAAAGCTTAGAGCTCCGTTTAAGAAAAAGGAAAAAAATTAGTCTAGGTCCCTGGCCCTCTTCTCTTCCTCTCCAGAAAACCTAAACCTTCTCTCACTGTTTTTTTTTTTTTTTTTCCTCGCGCGCGTCCGCGTTTCCTGGAGGATTAGAAATTTTAGTTCCTAGGTAAAATTCAGCTTTCGCCCTTCATCTTTTCAATTTATTTCTATTGAGTCACTAACCTTTTATTTTATTCTTGCAGAGAATTAATTACTAACTTTCCTTTTATATTTTACTTGTTTATTATTATTATCATTATTAACTTTTATTACTGTTGTTATTAACTTACTAACTTACTAACCTTACTAACCTTTTATTATTGTTATAATTGTTATTAACTCACTAACTTACTAACCTTACTAACCTTTTTTTTTATTGCTATTATTGTTATTAACTTACTAACTTTACTAACCTTTTATTATTATTATTGTTACTAATTTACTAACTTTACTAACTTTTATTATTATTGTCATTAATATTAACATCTAACTTTACTAACTCTTGCTAACTTTTATAATTCATGGAAGGTTATGCCTTATATTTATTTATTTTTTAAGTGGATGGTCAAAAAGCCCCACTGTATTTATTTATTTATTATCTTTTAATATTCCTTTATATCTTTACATGTGTTATTTTATGCATTTTTTTATGTCTAAACTAAAATAAAACCTCCCCTTTACTTTACTTTATTTAATTTTCCTTTATGCCAAAACTTTATTTTATGATAAAATTTATTTTACTTATTTAATAATAAAAAATAAATAAATAAGTAAACAGTAACTAATTAAAAGAAGATTCTTTTATGTGAATAATTAACTTTATTCTATTTAAAAAATCATTTTTTTAAAGACAATTATCTTTTATTATTTTGAAACATATGTTTTAATTATTTCTTTAAAGAGAACAAAGTTAAACTTTTTATTCTTTTTATTAAAAATTATTTAACAAACATAATTAAATAATTCTAAAAATACAACAAAAATCAATTCTGTTTTTAAATATATTTCTATAGTAATAATAATTAAAAATTCAAGGAAAACAATAATAAAAATCCAATAAAAATTATGATTTAATTAATAATTAATTAAATAAATAATTAATAAAAATTAAACTCCATGTCCAAATGATCCGCCAGGATCCATGGCTTGGAAAATATTTTTTAAATAAAGTATATAAAATATATTTTTTTTACATAAAGTATATAAATAAATTTTCTTTTATTATTAAAAAAATAAAAACTTTGGGATAATATTTTACTTATTTTTTTATCCAGTAATATTTTACTTATTTCTTTCAAAATAATAAAAAGATATAACTTTTTGTTTCCTTTATTAAACAAAACAAAATTTTACCCAAATAATTTCAAATAAAGGTAATAAAAATAAACAAGAAAAAAAAAATTAAATTTTTTTTTAAATATTTTAGACTTATTAATTAGATGTATTTTTAGACTTATAAATTAGAAAATTATTTTATCAATAAAAAAGAACACGAAAAAATAAAATATATAAATATCAAAAACTTTTATTTATTTTTAAAATATGCATATAAATTTTTTGTTTCTTAATTAAATAATTACTTTTGGTTTCTTAATTAAATAATTACTTTTGGTTAATCTTTCATTAAAACAAAATAAAACAAATAAAAATATTAAAACTTTTCTTTTATTTTTGAAATATACATATCAATTTTTGTTTCCTTTATTAAATAAAACTTTGATTAAATAATTATTTTTTTGTTCACCTTTTATCAAATAAAGTATTAAGACTTTTCTTTTATTTTTTTTGAAATATACATAAATTTTTGGTTTCATTATTAAATAAATGAAATTTTGATTAAATAATTATTTTTTGGCTCACCTTTTTTAAAAATAATTTTCATATCCGGATGATCCGTCAGGATCTATGGTTTGGAAAACATCTACTTTTTAATTAAATTAAATAAATACAAAGATAAAAATCCATATTTACGATATGGATTAATTTATTTAAAATTTTATCAAATTCCGTGTCCGGGTGACTCGGCAGAGTCCATGGTTCGGAATTAAATCTTCCGTGTCCAAATGACTCGGCAGAGTCCATGGTTCGGAAGTATCAAATTTTATATAAATTAATTTAAAAATCCACATCCGATTTAATTCAGTTAAAATTTCTAGTTTGAAAATTAACTGAATATTTTCTAAAAGCAAAGCAAAACAAAATTAAAATCAACTAAGGTGCCAATTTTGGGCGCTATAACAAAGTTGTTTTAGCGTAACCGTACTCCCGATCCCCGAACTCTCGCAGACTAATTTTAAGGTGACCAATCGACCTAGGTGAAACAGATTGGTGGCGACTCCAGAAAACCCGACGTTGCCACAGCTTGGCGACTCCACTGGGGACCTCGACGTTAGTGAGTCGAGCCTAAAGTTGATTTGTTTTGATTTGCTTTGCTTATATTTATGTGGATTTATATGTTATATTTACTTAGGTAAACATGCATTATGCATTCACAATATGAAGCTCTATACCCGAGCTTCTTCAAAGCGAACACAATTCTTTCTAAGCGGAATTGGTGTTGTTGTCCTTGTGAGGCCATGGTCTCCAAGCCTTCACCGGTTTCAAAGTAGCAAAGTAGTGTATTGCCTCCTGAGACGGTTAGTCTCTGCATGGGCCCACGAAAAGCTACGACTCGAATTAATCCATTCCTTACATAAACCCTAGAGGGTAAGGAATCGGGCTGTCACTATAATTTAGTGACGGGATTCGGGAACTATCCCTTGCCTTTTTGATAAGCCACCTTATGCATATAGAACTCCCCACTTAACCATAGAACTGACCATAGAATTTTTACCATTTTACCAACGCCATAAGCATATCCTTGTTATGCTGTGTTGTTACTCTACACTTTTCTTCGTATGGTTTTAACTCATTTTTCCATAATAGTTCATGAGTTGTTAATTGCTATTTAAGTTATTAATAAACTTATCTTTCTTTTGTTATACTTCTGTTTTGTGCAAATATTCTTCATGCATCAAAACCACGCATCAAACTATGCTAACTTTTTGGTCTTTTTAATAACAACTAAAAGTCTTGAAGTTCCACGATAGTGGATAATCAAATTCACTCATCGCATACATCCATTACATTAATCACGTGCATATAAAGTCTGATAAAAACATAATCTCATTGCATGCATTCCATTACATTAATCACGTGCATATAAAGTCTGATAAAAACATAATCTCACTTTATATTGCATGCATCCATTACATCAATCACACGCATATAAAATCTGATAAAAATAATCTCATTGCATGCATTCCATTACATCAATCACGTGCATATAAATTTTGATAAAAACATAATCTCATTGCATGCATCCATCACATCAATCATATACGCATAAAATCTAATAAAATAAATATTCCTTTTAAAAGGATAAAATTGGACCTCGACACCGATATTCAACTCGGCTCCAAATAAGATTAATGGCAGAACAAATCGAAGGACGTCTCATAAAGATAGAGTCCAAGATAGAAAGTATGGCCGAACAAATGAGACAATTGATCGAGCTAATCAAGGCAAAAGCAATTCAAGAAGCACAAGTTCAGCCACCCATGACAGAAAGAGAAATGGTCACTTTGTTTGTCCAGACACTGAAGTGCCTATATTATGACGAACTCATTGGCAATTCGGTAACTAATTTTTCTAACATTGTCATGTCTGGAGAAAGAATCGAGCATGAGATTAGGACTGGGAATATTGCTGAATCCTTTAATAATCCTATGAAAAGAGGAGGACCATCCAGAAGAAAAGATGACGAAGTACAACAAATAGGACGCGGAAGAAGGATTCCCCTCGTGGATACTGTGGCTATCGGACCTCGCCTATCCTATTTTGCCAATGGGCCCGATAATTACCTTCTAAATAGGCCCAATGATTATCCTTCTAATAGGCCCAACAATTATCCTTTTAACAGACCTAATCAGTCATGGCCACCTGCTCCTACTCCTCCAGTACCTGCACCAAGACCAAGAGAAGTTTTCACACCAATTTCCATGACTTATACTGAGTTATACCCAAAACTCATCGAAAGACAATTTATCCGTCCAATTCCTACAAAGCCATTCAAACCCCCATATCCAAGGTGGTATGACCCTAACATTACCTGCCCATATCATGATGGCGTTCCAGGCCATGGCTTGGAAAACTGCATGGCATTGAAGCGTATAGTTCAACAATTAATCGAGTCAAAGTGGTTGGACTTTTCCGATGAGCCAAATGTCACCCACAATCCATTGCCGCCTCATCAAGCAAAACCAAGTCCAAGTTGCTAGGCCCAATGTGATTGATAATTGAAAAGTGAAGATTTCGAGCTAGAATTACATTGACTTTGGAAGGCCTCTAAGTCAGATCTGACCTAACAGTCCGCATACATTTTCGAATGACAGGGAATCCTTTGAATAAACTTGTATCTTTGAAAGCTTGCAAAAGTAATCTAATAGTAAAAATCTCCTAGATTTAGTCCAGAATCTAGGGTGTAGTCTTTGTTAAATGGACACCTGCTATTCTTTTTCTGGTACAACAAAAAGATGTGATGCGTGCATTCTATTACTTTCCATTTTTACACTCTTTCCATTATACTATCCATTATTGCTATCATACTTTGCTTTCTAAATGATACTACTCGTGGGTGAAAATAAAAAGTTAAGGGAAATTTGATAGTAATGATCTTGAAAGTGCTGCCAAATCTAGTAAGAAGGATTTCATATGTTGCACCTCAACCCTCAAAAAGAATTCACAGTGGTTATCAACATCCTTGCAAGAAGTTTGGGGTTAGTTTCCAAACAAGGTAGCTCTCATATTAAATGACTTCAGTGGCTTCCCAATTCTCATAAATGCTCAAAAAAAAAAAAAAAAAAAAAAGGTTCTCAGTTTTCCGCAACACAAACTCCGAAAAGAAAAAGTTCATCCCTTCCATCAAAAAGCCATTAAAGGGAAAATCCAAAAAAATTCAAAAAACAAGAGAGACTGAGAAGCAAATAAAGCCACTTGAGTCATCTCACTTCAAGAAGGCTACGATCTCGGTTCTCCATAACACAAACTCCAAAAAAAAAAAGGGAAAAAGTTCTTCCCTTCCATCAAAAAGCCAACAAGGGAAAATTCAAAACAAAAAAAAAAAACAGAGAGACTGAGAGCAAATACAAGCAAGTAAGGCCACTTGAATCATCTCATTTCAAGAAGGCTATGATCTCGGTTCTCTGTAACAAAAAACTCCGAAAAGGAAAAAGTTCATCCCTTCCATCAAAAAGCCAACAAGGGAAAATTCAAAACCAAAAGAACTGAGAACAAGCACGAGCAAGCAAGGCCACTTGAGTCATCTCACTTCAAGAAAGTTATCAAATATGTCATCACCATAGCTCACACAAAAAAAAAAAAAAGGAACAAAAAAAATATATATAAAAAAAAACAAAACAAAAAAAAAACAAAACAAAAAAAAAAGAAAGGGAAACAAAAACAAAAACAAAAAAAGAGAGAAAGAAAAAAAAGGGCTCAAACTAGAGCAAAAGAAAAAAGATAGAAAAATTGAGCTATGGATTCTAGACTGAAAACCTGCAAAGGCGGTTTAGAAAACAAAAGTAACCCTCAAACCAAGTGTACATAAAGATTACGATAGTTGGGGGGCAACAGATGAGATCAAACTTTCTGGAAAAGGTGGCAAGTTTGAAGTCATCACTATTGAGTTTTTCACCATAATCAAATCTGCTCACGAGTAGTATTAAAAGACCCTTCTTTCACACCATTAAAACTTAACTTCCTTCAGACTTAATATCCTCATTCAGCTAAAAGACTATCATTGTGAATTATGTTTTTACCTTATTTAATACTGCTCACGAGTAGTATTAAAAGACCCTTCTTTCAAACCACTTAAACTTAACTTTCCTCAGACTTATCATCCTCATTCAGCTAAAAGACTATCATTGTGAAACATGTTTCTACCTTATTTAATACTGCTCACGAGTAGTATTAAAAGACCATTCTTTCACACAACTTAAACTTAACTTTCCTCAGACCTAACATCCTCATTCAGTCAAAAGACTATCATTGTGAATCATGTTTCTACCTTATTTAATGCTGCTCACGAGTAGTATTAAAAGACCCTTTTTTTCAGACCACTCAAACTTAACTTTACTTAGACCTAATATTTACCTCTTAATATTATTCTCATTCAGCTAAAAGACTGCCACAAAAAAAAAAACATTCAAACTTAATTTTCCTCACGCCTAACAGTTACCTCTCGATATCATCCTCATTCAGCTAAAAGGCTATTATTGTGAATCATGTTTCTACCTTATTGCCTTGCACAGTTTATGTCTTCGAGTTAGAAAGGGAAGAATGGCAGGATATTTTAATTAAAAACAAAGACCGTAAATTACTTTGTCAAGCTTTGCAAATTGATGAAAGTTTTTCTTTAAGGCCAAACCATTATTCATTAATGTATGTAGACTTAAAAGTGAGGAGATAACTTGAGTCTTTCTTTAATAAGATGTGGTTCTTGTAAGAGAAATTTACGATCAAGTGCCATCACAAAGGTCTAGAAATGCTCGACCTTCTGTTAAAGGCGAGGTGATACCTTTTATCCACATAAATACCATATTCAGGGGGGCAAAGTAGTCTCTACTAAGCGTAAGAAGAGTACTGCCAAGAAAGAAGCTCAATAGACAAGGGGGCAAGTCTTATGGATCAGAACCTGAGTCTAAGGAAGAGCAATCATTCGGACTGTAACATGGGGGTAAACAAGTGTCGACACGGCCACAAGAAAAGGGGCAAAGCAGACATTGAAAGTAATGCCTTTGATGGTATCAAATCCATGACAATAGATGAGTACCCGAAAGAGATATAAATTATGAGGCGGGCCAACTTTAAAGAAATTGAGGCCAAAATTCAAGAACAAGTCAAAGAAAGGGGATTTTGAAAAGAGTTGGGCTTTTGAGGCAGCGAACAAAAGCTGGAAAGCATAAAGAGATTCAATGATAGTCCAAGAAGGCCATCACAAAGAGGATCCAGTAAAGCAAAGATATGAAGAACTAGATCAACCAAAAAAAATAAAAAATAAAAAAATAAATATAAATAAAAATAAATAAAAATAAAAAAACCATCAATTACACATGCTTTGCATTCATGCATTTCACATCATGCATGCATGATTTTTTCACGATAGGAATCAAATGGGAAACACATCCACCGCACCGTTACAGCAGTATAAGCTGAGATTTCAATAATATCAGCTCTTACCAATCTATCACTGGATACACAGCTAATATGCGGGACCAACCCGCATCAGGAATTCAAGGATAAGGTAGACAATATTGTCAAAAGCTTGGCAATTGATTCAATAATTGAGGCTACACCTCGATGGACAGAATTGACACCAGCTTAGTAGTATCCAAGATAAGAGATAGCTATAGCCAAGGATAAGGCAGATATAAAAAAAAAATATAAAGTAGACAATATTGTCAAAAGCTTGGCAATTGATTCAATAATCGAGGCTACACCTGGAAGGACAGGATTGATGCCAGCTTAGCAGCATCCAAGATAAGAGATAGCTGTGGTCAAAGATAAGACAGACATCAAGAAATATTGTCGTTGAAACTTTGTCAAAAGCGGACAATGGATTCAATAATCGAGGACTGGATCAACGGATAAAAAAAAATATCTATCAAAATGAAGTAGGATCTACTTTTCCGGTTAAACGGCGGATACGGTACTCCGTGACTCTCAAGTCGGTTTTCTCAGTTGCCCATAATAACTGATTCCTTCACCCCTTCTTTCTTTTACTTCCTCCTAGAAAATGGATCCTACTTTTTCCGCCTTGCGAAAGTATTTCCCTTATCTCCCAATGAACATCCTAAAAAAGATCTACCAAGTTCGCTGTGAACGATTAAGAGTTCTGATGCACAAAGGAATCCCTGAAGATGTGCGGTGGTTGATCGAAGCCAAGGTTCGTCTGGCAGGTGAAATCCCAGAGGCATTTGTGTCTCACATGCCTGGTATAGGCAAAAGCTCTTATGCCAAAAAGCGAAGAGCGAAAAGGTTACAAGTCTGCCATAAATGTGGACGGTGGACTTGTAATACTAAATGTCGTTCTTTAGGGATGATCTCTGATAATCGAGAAGATAAAATACGATTCATTAAGAATGGCCTGAGTAAAGACTCGTTGGATGATATCCAATTGACTCTTGAGACGCATTCTTGTGGATCTGTGCAACGTGAACTACTTGGTTTGTGGAGCATTTTTCATGAAGAACGAAACCGTTACAGTCCCGGTAATCTGACTGTAAATGACCCTGTTTGCCAACTTGTAAGAAAACTGGATGGGAAGCAAATCCTCGACTTATAGAAGCCGTTAATGCCGTTACTGGACGAAAAACCAGTGGAAGATGTGAGCCACAGTCACAATTACTGTACATACAGTTTGTTATATTTGGAAAAGTTTGCATTTTCTTTTGACAGATGTACACGCTCCCCTAAGTGTAATCGACACGTTATCTCTTTTCATCACTATAAATGCGTGTTCTTCCTTCTGATTAAGCAGCGGATAAGATACCCCGTGACTTCTAAATTCGGTTATTCCAGTCTCCTACAATAACTGATTCATTTCCCTCTTCTCTCAAATTCTTCTCTCATCAATGGATTCTACTCTTTCTGCACTGCGAAAATACTTTCCTTCCCTTCCAATAAAAGTCCTTAAAAAGATCTACCTTGCTAGATGTGAAAGAATCAGAGTTTTTACACGCAAAGGCATTCCCGATAATGTGCAGTGGATAATTGAAGCTAAGGTCCGTTTGGCGGGTGAAGTTCCAGATGCATTTATGCCCCGCATGCCCGGTTTAGGTAAAAGCCGTTATGCCAAAAGGCGAAGAGCAAAGAGACTAGGCGTGTGTTATAAATGTGGGCAATGGAATTGTATTACTAAATGTCGCTCTTTAGGATACATCTCCATAAATCGTGAAGATAAAAGAAAATTCATTAAGAATGGCCTGCGTAAGGAATCTCTGGAAGATATCCGAGAGACTCTTGAAACGCATTCTTGTGGAAAAGTGCAAGGTGAAATTATCAGTTTATGGAGGACTTACCATAAAGAACGAAACCGTTACAGTCTTGGGAATGTGATTTTAAACGACCCTGTTTGTCAGTTTGTAAGGAAACTGGATGGGAAGCAAATCCCCGACTTATAGAAGGCATTGAAGCCATTACTGGACATAAATCAGTGGAAGATGAGAGCCACGGTCATGATTCCTGTACATATAAGCTGTCATTTGTCTTTTCTTTTGACAATAATGTACTTGCTTCTGTAAGTGTAATTAACGCATTATCCCTTTCATCACTATAAATATGTGTTAGTTATTTTCGTTTCCTACAATCACTAATTTCTTTCTTTGCCTCCTTCATCAATGGAGTCTTCTCTTTCCGCCCTACGAAAGTATTTTCCTTCCTTCCCAATAAATGTTCTTAAAAAGATTTATCAAGCTAGATGTGAACGATTCAGAGTATTTATGCACAAAGGCATTCCTGATAATGTGCGGTGGCTAATTGAAGCTAAGGTTCGTTCAGCTGGTGAAGTTCCAGAAGCGTTCTTTCCCCGTATGCCCGGCTTTGGTAAAAGCGCTTATGCCAAAAAAAGAAGAGCAAAGAGGCTAGGCGTTTGTCATAATTGTGGATGGTGGATTTGCGGCAATAAATGTCGTGCTCCAGGAGTGATCACCAGAAATCGTAATGATAGAATAAGATTCATTAAGAATGGCTTGCGTAAGGAATCTCTAGAAGATATTCGAGAGGTTCTTGAAGCGCATTCTTGCGGAATAGTGCAATTTGAGGTTGTTGGATTATGGATAATTTTCCAAAAAGAACGAGATCGTTACAGTCTTGGGAATCTGACCCTAAACGACCCTGTTTGCCAGTTTGTGAGAAAGCTAGATGAGATGCAAATCACCGATTCATAGAAAGCATTGAAGCCATTACTGGACGCAAAGCCAGTGGAAGACGAGGATCAAAGTCACGATTACTGTACGTGCTAGCTGTCGCTTTTGAAATTTTCCTCCCCTTTTGGTAATAATGTATCCACTCCTGACGTGAACCAAAGTCACGATTACTGTACGTACTAGCTGTCGCTTTTGAAATTTTCCTCCCCTTTCAGCGATAATGTATCCACTCCTGACATGAGCCATAGTTACGATTACTGTACGTGCTAGCTGTCGCTTTTGAAATTATCCTCCCAATAATGTACCCACTCCTGACACGGACTACTGTATATAGCTGCCACTTTTGAAATTTTCCTTCACTTCCGGCAATCACGTACCTACTCCTGACATAAGCTACAATCGCGACTACTGTATATTTTAGTTGCTTTTGAAAATTTCCTCCTCTTTTAACGATAGTGTACCCATACCTGACCAGAGTCATACTCGTGACTACTATAAATAGCTGGCAATAATGTATCCATTCTTGAAAAATAAAATTATTGCCTTATCTCTTCATCTCTATAAATATATCCTCTTTTCTCACAAGGGTAAGGATAGGAATGGAGAAAACCTCAACTCGTAAATCCCGAACTATTTGTGTATTTTCTGGGGCTTTTCCTGGAAAAGATGAAGAGTATTTAAAAGCAGCCAACCATTTGGGAAGAGTATTAGCTGAGCGAAAAATACATTTAGTTTATGGAGGAGGTAGTGTCGGATTAATGGGAGGTGTAGCATCAGCAGCATCTCTAGGAGGAAGTCAAGTTCTGGGTATTATCCCTGGACCTCTGAAATTTATTTCTGGGGGCACGATTGGAGAAGAATTAGTGGTTAAAAATTTGCAAGAGCGTGTGTTACAAATGCTTTTAAATGCTGATGCTTTTATCGCTCTACCAGGTGGTTTTGGCACATTGGGAGAAGTCTTTCAAATTGCTTCCATGGCCCAACTTAATTTGCATAAAAAACCCATTGGGCTTTTGAATGTTAACAATTTCTTTACAGGTCTGATAGCTTTTATGGATTATGCTATGCAGAAGAATTTCATATCAAGAGTGGCACGGCGAATCATAATATCCGCAACAACTGCTGAAGAATTGCTAGATAAAATACAAGCTTTTGTTCCTGAACCAGATCCAGCAATGATTCAGATAGACTGGACACGACAGTCTTTCCCGACCAGTTCACTCCCATAATGGTCATCTACTCACCCTGTTGAAGTATTGTGGAAGAAAGAAGCGATCTGATCCGTTTTTCTTGTCCTTTAGTTTTAATTATCAGCATTTTCTTTCGTATTTCAGTTTTTATTTTCAGGGAATTTCGTTATCTTATAAGATAGTTTCATCCATGCTGATATTAAAACCATAGGACAATGCCTTTAGGTTGGAATGGCTGAGTAAAGAGTAATTTTTATTACTCTTGAGACGCATCCTATTAGGTCTACTAGGCATAACATTTTGGGGTAGTTAAGCTTTAACCTTATTTGGATGACATATCTCACAAGGGAATCTATATTTACTGAAGAAAATATTAGATGAACCTTGGATATTGATTCCAAACATCCGTTCCCTTTACATAATTTGTCAGTGTTATTGTCATCATCAAGATTCACTCATCTTATCGAAGTTTAAATTTTTGCACTCACCTATTATGAAAATTCACACTTTCGAAGAAAATTATTCCAATTTCAATTGCTTTTATATAAATTTCGCTCGAGGTCCTAAGGAAAGCTTCTTAGCCTCAAAATCAATTTTCATCATCGGGGTTTTAAGGATGGAACCTTTGCCTCGAAAACAATCAATTTTCATCGGGGTTGTAAGGATGGAACCTTTGCCTCGAAAATAATCAATTTTCATCATCAGGGTTTTAAGGATGGAACCTTTGCCTTGAAAAGAATCAATTTTCATCATCGGGGTTTTAAGGATGGAACCTTTGCCTCGAAAACAATCAATTTTCATCAATTCGGGGTTTTAAGGATGGAACCTTTGCCTCGAAAACAATCACTTTTCATCATCGGGGTTGTAAGGATGGAACCTTTGCCTCGAAAATAATCAATTTTCATCATCAGGGTTTTAAGGATGGAACCTTTGCCTTGAAAAGAATCAATTTTCATCATCGGGGTTTTAAGGATGGAACCTTTGCCTCGAAAACAATCAATTTTCAACATCGGGGTTTTAAGGATGGAACATTTGCCTCGAAAATAATCAATTTTCATCATCGGGGTTTTAAGGATGGAACCTTTGCCTCGAAAATAATCAATTTTCATCATCGGGGTTTTAAGGATGGAACCTTTGCCTCGAAAATAATCAATTTTCATCATCGGGGTTTTAAGGATGGAACCTTTGCCTCGAAAACAATCAATTTTCATCGGGGTTTTAAGGATGAAACCTTTGCCTCGAAAACAATCAATTTTCATCATCGGGGTTTTAAGGATGGAACCTTTGCCTCGAAAATAATCAATTTTCATCATCGGGGTTTTAAGGATGGAACCTTTGCCTCGAAAACAATCAATTTTCATCATCGGGGTTTTAAGGATGGAACCTTTGCCTCGAAAATAATCAATTTTCATCATCGGGGTTTTAAGGATGGAACCTTTGCCTCGAGATCAATCAATCAATCCGAGGTTTTAAGGATAGAACCTTTGCCTCGAGATCAATCAATCAATCCGGGGTTTTAAGGATGGAACCTTTGCCTCGAGATCAATTATCAATCCGAGGTTTTAAGGATGGAACCTTTGCCTCGACATCAATCAATCAATTCGAGGTTTTAAGGATGGAACCTTTGCCTCGAGATCAATCAATCAATCCGAGGTTTTAAGGATAGAACCTTTGCCTCGAGATCAATCAATCAATCCGGGGTTTTAAGGATGGAACCTTTGCCTCGAGATCAATCAATCAATCCGAGGTTTTAAGGATAGAACCTTTGCCTCGAGATCAATCAATCAATCCGGGGTTTTAAGGATGGAACCTTTGCCTCGAGATCAATTATCAATCCGAGGTTTTAAGGATGGAACCTTTGCCTCGACATCAATCAATCAATTCAAGGTTTTAAGGATGGAACCTTTGCCTCGACATCAATCAATTAATTCAAGGTTTTAAGGATGGAACCTTTGCCTCGACATCAATCAATCAATCCGGGGTTTTAAGGATGGAACCTTTGCCTCGAGATCAATCAATCAATCCGAGGTTTTAAGGATGGAACATTTGCCTCGAAAACAAATAATCAATCAATCAGTCCATCTTACAACGATAGGAGCTTTCCTATCGTTAGAGGTTCTAAGGACATTTCCTTAACCTAAAACAAACAATCAATCCATCAGTCCATCTTACAACGATAGGAGCTTTCCTATCGTTAGAGGTTCTAAGGACCTTTCCTTAGCCTCAAACAAATAATCAATCAATCAGTCCATCTTACAACAATAGGAGCTTCCTATCGTTAGAGGTTTTAAGGACCTTTCCTTAAACCTTACTGTTTGGGCGGCGAGAACATTCTCAATGCCTACCTAAGCCGGACGAAATTTGGTAACGACTTTGCATACATCATGTCCCATGAAGCATGCAAAGGGGGGCAGCTGTTGACACCCAATTTCGTCCGGGTGTTTTAAAATTTTGAAAAAAATTTTATTAAAAAAAAATTAATTTAAAAAAAAATATATATTACTATTATTATTAAAAAAAATTTAATTAGTTTAAAATATATTTTTGTTTTGTGAAAATTTGATTTAAAATGATATATGTGTGAATATGTGTATGTTTGAAATAAAATAAAATTTCATGAAAAAAATGACAAAAAATTAAAAGTTTGAGGTAAAAATGACAAAATTGAGAAGTTTCGGAAAAAATTGACAAATTCTAAAAGTTCCAGGAGCATTTGGTAGTTTGTCACATAAAATTTTGAGCCTGCCGACGTTTTTGGCTCAAATTGACAGAAAATGACAAAATTGTCAAAATCAGAAGCTTCAGGAACTTATCCAGAGGCTGAGAGACGTAAAGGACTAAAATTGTCATTTTACCAATTTAAGAGATAAGTTTGAAATTTTTTATTAATTTATCCATCAACAGTTCAGCTAAACTTCCTCTATAAATAGCCCCCCAAATTTTGTGCTGAACACAGAAAAAAATAGAGAGAAAGCTTAGAGCTCCGTTTAAGAAAAAGGAAAAAAATTAGTCTAGGTCCCTGGCCCTCTTCTCTTCCTCTCCAGAAAACCTAAACCTTCTCTCACTGTTTTTTTTTTTTTTTTCCTCGCGCGCGTCCGCGTTTCCTGGAGGATTAGAAATTTTAGTTCCTAGGTAAAATTCAGCTTTCGCCCTTCATCTTTTCAATTTATTTCTATTGAGTCACTAACCTTTTATTTTATTCTTGCAGAGAATTAATTACTAACTTTCCTTTTATATTTTACTTGTTTATTATTATTATCATTATTAACTTTTATTACTGTTGTTATTAACTTACTAACTTACTAACCTTACTAACCTTTTATTATTGTTATAATTGTTATTAACTCACTAACTTACTAACCTTACTAACCTTTTTTTTTATTGCTATTATTGTTATTAACTTACTAACTTTACTAACCTTTTATTATTATTATTGTTACTAATTTACTAACTTTACTAACTTTTATTATTATTGTCATTAATATTAACATCTAACTTTACTAACTCTTGCTAACTTTTATAATTCATGGAAGGTTATGCCTTATATTTATTTATTTTTTAAGTGGATGGTCAAAAAGCCCCACTGTATTTATTTATTTATTATCTTTTAATATTCCTTTATATCTTTACATGTGTTATTTTATGCATTTTTTTATGTCTAAACTAAAATAAAACCTCCCCTTTACTTTACTTTATTTAATTTTCCTTTATGCCAAAACTTTATTTTATGATAAAATTTATTTTACTTATTTAATAATAAAAAATAAATAAATAAGTAAACAGTAACTAATTAAAAGAAGATTCTTTTATGTGAATAATTAACTTTATTCTATTTAAAAAATCATTTTTTTAAAGACAATTATCTTTTATTATTTTGAAACATATGTTTTAATTATTTCTTTAAAGAGAACAAAGTTAAACTTTTTATTCTTTTTATTAAAAATTATTTAACAAACATAATTAAATAATTCTAAAAATACAACAAAAATCAATTCTGTTTTTAAATATATTTCTATAGTAATAATAATTAAAAATTCAAGGAAAACAATAATAAAAATCCAATAAAAATTATGATTTAATTAATAATTAATTAAATAAATAATTAATAAAAATTAAACTCCATGTCCAAATGATCCGCCAGGATCCATGGCTTGGAAAATATTTTTTAAATAAAGTATATAAAATATATTTTTTTTACATAAAGTATATAAATAAATTTTCTTTTATTATTAAAAAAATAAAAACTTTGGGATAATATTTTACTTATTTTTTTATCCAGTAATATTTTACTTATTTCTTTCAAAATAATAAAAAGATATAACTTTTTGTTTCCTTTATTAAACAAAACAAAATTTTACCCAAATAATTTCAAATAAAGGTAATAAAAATAAACAAGAAAAAAAGAATTAAATTTTTTTTTAAATATTTTAGACTTATTAATTAGATGTATTTTTAGACTTATAAATTAGAAAATTATTTTATCAATAAAAAAGAACACGAAAAAATAAAATATATAAATATCAAAAACTTTTATTTATTTTTAAAATATGCATATAAATTTTTTGTTTCTTAATTAAATAATTACTTTTGGTTTCTTAATTAAATAATTACTTTTGGTTAATCTTTCATTAAAACAAAATAAAACAAATAAAAATATTAAAACTTTTCTTTTATTTTTGAAATATACATATCAATTTTTGTTTCCTTTATTAAATAAAACTTTGATTAAATAATTATTTTTTTGTTCACCTTTTATCAAATAAAGTATTAAGACTTTTCTTTTATTTTTTTTGAAATATACATAAATTTTTGGTTTCATTATTAAATAAATGAAATTTTGATTAAATAATTATTTTTTGGCTCACCTTTTTTAAAAATAATTTTCATATCCGGATGATCCGTCAGGATCTATGGTTTGGAAAACATCTACTTTTTAATTAAATTAAATAAATACAAAGATAAAAATCCATATTTACGATATGGATTAATTTATTTAAAATTTTATCAAATTCCGTGTCCGGGTGACTCGGCAGAGTCCATGGTTCGGAATTAAATCTTCCGTGTCCAAATGACTCGGCAGAGTCCATGGTTCGGAAGTATCAAATTTTATATAAATTAATTTAAAAATCCACATCCGATTTAATTCAGTTAAAATTTCTAGTTTGAAAATTAACTGAATATTTTCTAAAAGCAAAGCAAAACAAAATTAAAATCAACTAAGGTGCCAATTTTGGGCGCTATAACAAAGTTGTTTTAGCGTAACCGTACTCCCGATCCCCGAACTCTCGCAGACTAATTTTAAGGTGACCAATCGACCTAGGTGAAACAGATTGGTGGCGACTCCAGAAAACCCGACGTTGCCACACAAGTGACACAAAGCCAAGGACCCAAATGTGCAAAATTAGAAGGTGTCTAATCTTTAAATCCTCATTATGATCTTTTCAATTCGTATTTTATCGCCGAACGTTTTTTGGTCTCAGTCCCATCTTCCTTCTACTCTTTTTTTCACGCAAATTCTACCTTAATTAACTTCTATGGGTAGTTCAACTGATGCAAGGCTTCGGTTGTAACACATAAATTTAGGCATGAATTTAGGGGTTTAAAGTCTTTTGTGAGAGTACGGCCTACCAACATAAAAGTACTCTTGAGCTAGCAGCAACCGCGAATCACAATGCTAATTAGTTGGTTAAAATATATGTTTGGAAACTCACATTTTTTTCTTATGAATATCAGCCAATTTTAACTGCATTTGTTAATTGTTAATATCAACTTATGAACTTTAATTAACTTTTTTTATATATAAATTTTAGTAGTATTCTCTCAAATATAAAACTGTTTTTTTCCCGGTTACTTCAAGCCCATGTAGAACAACATGGATCACATGTATTTTCCCGAAAATCTGAAGGTGTTTTCGTAAACTCAACCTTCTAAAAAATCGCCCATAGACAAAAATTACAAAAAAAAAACCAATTTTGTTTGAAACACGCAGCCAAATTTGGCCACCAATGGTTTTTTACAGCTCAAATATAGCACTCATGTTTTTAAAAGGGTAATTGGTCACTCTTTCTTAAATCATAATAAGAATATTTTTATTAAATGAGTATTCTCGTAAAAAAAAATATGTGTGAAAATATTCTGAATGACATATGTATGTTTTGTTACAAATTGAGGAAAAAAAAGATATATAAGTTCATTAAATGTGTTAGGACTTGAGTATAAATTGGCAATGATGTAAAAATTAACCTGTGGAAATTAAAAAAAAAAGCATTTGTAAAGCATTTTATTAACGTAACGCATTAAAACAACAGTTTTTTTTATTTTATAAAAGGTTACTTCATTCCACCACATCACGGCAAATCACCAGAGAAAATGTCAACAAGCTAAGATGGAAAGTCTTTCATCCACAAAGTAAAATGATCACAAAAGAGGCCTATCCTTGCTAAATAATGAGCAACCTGATCACCTTCTTGCAGAGTAAATAGCACCTGCCAGGCCTTCAGTTTCCCAAGCTTCCTTCAAACCTCCTTGTTGTAGTTGAAGCTTTTAGAATTCTCATCCTTAACCGACCATATTGAAGCGGAACAGGAAATTTAACATTTTGTTAATTTATTGTAATTATTTTTAAGAGTATTTTATTTCATTACTTTAAGAGTTACTTTTGGGTTTTATTAGGTTAACTAGAGTCCTTATCGATTATGGTATCAAGTAGGATTTCCATAAATATCTTTTATTGGAAAAATATATTAATTAGGATTATATTTCCTAGCTAGAGTTAATTTTAATTTTTCTTATTCTAGTTAATTTAGGACTTATAGTGATATGATTTTTGCCTATATAAAGGCTTGTGCATGTGTGCAAGGTGCTTTAACTTTGATTAATAAAATTATTGATGTTTTTCTCTCTAAATTATGAATTTCTTCAATTAAAACTTCTTATTCTATCTTAGGATTAAACATATTCTACCCTTATACACGTAGCTCGTTGCGTCAAATATAGCTTGCACAATTTTGCTCACATCCATCTCCAAACAAATTTGTTCGGCACCAAAATTGGCCTGTAGTCCCTCCAAGCCCTGTCAAGCTCTCCCTGTAAAAGGCATCTGGCAACCCTTGCTTTTCACGGTCATTGCAGCAGTCACTTCCCCACAATATAACCATAAGACCACACCTAAACCAAGGCTCCCCTCCCCACCAATCACCATATCAGTATTTAGCTCCATCCATCCCAGCAGCGGCTTCCTCCAACCTTTCCTAGGGCCATCTTCATTTAGCAAGCTCAACTTTAGAATAATGTCATTGAGCTTTATTTGAACCTGCCAATCTTTCCATGCACAATGTTATTGTGGTTTTCCCACAAAGCCAATGTTTTGTTATGTTCCGCTTATTGCCATGGCACTCTTATAATTATGACACTGTTTGGGCAGATTTGTAAGCAATAGGTATGTGGTGCACCCGGCAGGAAGGTATTGGTAATATCCAAAAGACCGTTTATGCACTAGTGTGAAAATCGCACACTTTTTGTCCTAAAGCTAAAAATAATATGGGCTTTGAGTTACCATTTTGATTAAAGTTGGCTGGGCCATAGTTAAGAAGCTTACTATTAGTTTATGGTGTTAAATCGGTCGCGAATCTAAGTTTTTATTTGCTTTCGGATTTAACTTCGCAACCAACGGCGGATCCACATCTAGTGTGTAGGGGTCATGAATCCCCTTTTTCTAAAGAACCGTTAATAAAAAATTCTAGTTTAGTAATTGGTCCTTTTAATTTTTTAATGGACTCTTATATTTTTCATAATATCTATTAGGATAAAAGAATGTGCCATTCTTATATTAATAAAGATAAAAAAAAATTAGTTAATCTCTTTTCTCCACAAACAATTAGAATCATGGAAGAAATCTTATACTGATCTTTAAGCTTTCTCATATTTTTGTTTCTAGCCATTGAACTCCTTTTACCACTCATTTTTCTTCAAACATATGAACAAATTATAGCGCTAATTGTGCATAGAATAAAGGCAAGAAGCCAAGTTAGAAGAAATGTTTAAGTTTAATAGTTAAAATGTGACTTTTGTCTTTTATATCTATATAACATAAATATCTCGTTCGTATTATTAATATTTCATATGATTTTCTACTTCTCATTAAAGGAATTGGGCCAAAGCCCAGAAAATATAAATCAGAGCATTTTTATTTTTTCTGCGAAGTTTTTTTATTATATTATATTATATGTAAATTTATAAGTTTTATTATTTAATATTAAAATTTAATAATTTTATGTGATACAAGCTACTTTATAAAAATCCTAAATCCGCTATTCTTCACAACCTAACTATTAGCCTCGAGATTAGACGACCTTTGGTCACCTCTTCCCAGTGCTCGGACCAGACAAGACAAGACGGCAGGAACATTGAAATGGCACCTTGCCAGGGCTTCAAAACTGCCAAAATTTTGGTAGGTTTTACTGTTTTTTTTTTTTCTTCTTTTGGTTTTCTTGAAGTTCGTTAGTTTTTTGGAGAGTTCTCTCCCTATCAGGTGTACTTTTAGATCTTTATTTCAAGATAAAGGTAGTTTTAATCTTATTTCCCAAAATGGGGGTAGTTTTTGCCAAGTTGGCACTTTCCCTCACAACCTTATCCACGTCTCAATAAAAAGAAGAGGCTAATTTACACATTTGACCACCAACTTTAAGGCGATATCCATGTTAGTCTCTATTGTTTTATTTATTGATTACATCATTAAATTTTAATTTTTTATAGTTAAAACTTGATCAAGTTTTGAAAATTGATATCATATATGCACATCATACATATTTCATGTGGAATAGGGGTGTCACATGCCACTCACTCAATTATAAAAAGTACCACATTTTATAATTTAATAAAATTTATTGTATCATTTCATAGTACCACCTTTTTAATTGGAGCATAACATCAATTGATGTTCCCCAAAAAGTTTTTTCCCATTTTTTTTCACCAATATGTTGCTTGAGAGTCAATGACTTATTTCATCTGAGCATTTGAGTAATTTTTTTAAAAAATATTTTTTTAGTTTTTTATCATTAACTTTTTAACTGTTTTTTAAAAAATGATATATATATATTTTAAAAATATGAAGTGATTTAAGCTTTAACAACCAATAAGATATAAAATCCTTTGTATATATCACAGGTTTTTTTTATAAAATTTAAAAAAAAGCATTTTGGGTAATCATTTCAATCACAAAATACTTCTCTTAAAAATGAGTTCCTTTTAATTTTACATGCATATAAAAAGATGATTTTTTTCTTGCATAGGAATTTTTAGTCACTTTTTTTCATATGGCACTTTTTTTATACGGAAGAGATGAGTCAAATTTTCAATGGTATTCGTCATCCAATCCCCCAAAAAATAGAAAAATGGAATAAAGAGATAAAATAGAAAAAAATGAATGGAGCAATAATCAATTGTGGTTGCATTTATCTAATTCATGGAGATTCAACTATAAAGTTATGTAAGAAATGAAACAATAGGGACCAAGGTGTGAGTTGATTGACAATTGCTGGCTAATATTGTATATTAGCCTTTTGTTTCCATGGACAGCGATGTTGTGGGAGATAGTGCCAACTGCCAACTTGGCATTAAGCCATTAACTACCTCATTCTAAGAAATAAGACTAAAACCACCCTTATTTCGAAATAAAGATCTCAAAGTACACTTGTTAGATAAAAAGCTCCTTTTTTCGCGATAGAAATTATTACTGCATCTCAAAAGATAAAACATATTTTTTTGTCCAAAAAGATTAAATTATTTTCTAAAAAAATATTTTAATTTTTAGTTACCTTATCACCCTTATTTAAACTTTCACTACACAAAACTCCAAAATAAAATTTTACTTTTAAAATTTTTATTAAAACTCTCACCGCATATAACTCCAAAAGTAATCTTTTCTTTCTTTAGTCATCATTTAAACTATTAATACACATAACTGAAAAATGATTCATTTTAATTTTAGTTTCAAGGAAAAAATGAAAAAAAAAAACATCATAGGCTACATATACTTTAATCTTTGTGCTTAGAGAAATGTATGATTTTTTATGAGATGAGGGAGTGTAAGAGTAAGTATGAGTGTTCATCCAAGCTGGTTAACTTGCAAAATAGCTACCTAAAACTAAACCGAATTGATAGCAATACGGGTTGTTATGCATGTTAGGTTCAGGGTGAGTAGTGAAAAGGTGAACCTGCTCATTCATGTGGGGCGAGTCGGGTTTTAATTGTAAAACCCGTATAAACCTGACCCGACCCGTTTCTTCTCCAAATTCCTAAATTCTAATCCCTAATAATAGGATGTCAGTACTCAAGACTCACTTCTTTCTCTATTGCCGTGCAATTTGTTTTTTACTTATTTATAATTATTTTGGATTAAGGCTTTTTTCTTTGTAAAAATTCACATGTGACTTTGGTTATTTGTATACATCTAGTATATATCCTTGTATGTAGAAATTGACCAACATGACATATATATATATATGTTAAGGAGCAAAGAGATAGAAAATGAGAGGGAAGGGCTAGTTTCTTTAGTTACTTTTGCAAGTTACTATAAGCTAGTTTTTGTTTATAATATATAAATTTATGGCAGTGAGTGTGAGCTTTCGCAGCTGTCTTTTCTAGTTTACTAATTAATATCAAGGTTATTGGAGTTTTGAGATCATTATTTGAAACCAAAGTAGGTTTAAACCATATTTTCTACTTTTTGTAGGTTTTTTTATTTTGTATTATTGTTATACAATTGATTTGTCTTCTTTCTGAAAGTTGTAGGCGCATGAAATTTTGATTGGAATGAGACATTTTTTTTTGTAGAAATTAACACTTGAAGTATAATTATATGTTTTTGTACTTATTTATAATTGTTTTGGATGAAAATTGTTGCCTTATAGGAGAATATAAAAACCTGAGCATATCGAAATGACATGAACTGTTTTTTATGTGGTCCGAGTTGCCATCAGGATTAAGGATATGCGGGTAAGGTTAGGTTATTAATTAGGAAACTTGGTCAATGACGCGGGGTAGGGTTGGGTCAAGCTCGAACCCAATCATATCTGATCTGTAAACACCTCTAAGAGTAAGAGTGCAAAAGTACGCAATTTATCTAGACCTTCCTCACTCTGAGTGGTAGTTTTTTTGTGCAGTTAATTGCATCCATAGGCCATAATCTTTTATTATTATACCATTTTGGATCCTAACCTTGATTTTTTGCATAGAACATTCTCAACCTCATTTTAGTTTTACATTTTCGACCTTTCATTAGTGGAAGCTGTTAAGTTAGAAGAAAAAAGAAAGCGAAAAAATTGTGGAGGATACTGCTTGGTGCTAGCGGAGGATATGACTCTCTTAATGTTCTCGCTTAGCAGAATGCTGAAGATTAGGTGGATAAGCCTTTGTTTTGCTTTATTTAGGTTCTTTCGAATCGATTTAGTCTTGGAATTGGTAGAATCAATTTAGTCCACTTTTTTTTCTGGTGATACCAAGATTTTATATCTAATGTTAGCTGGGTTTGTTTCAATTTTTCTTTCACTTGAAGGTTTAAACCTGCTGGTTTTTTTTCTGGATTCTTGGTGTGTGTTTACTCTTTGTCTTTATTATTCAGTCCTAACCTAGTTCATGAGTTTTTTTATTATTCCTTCACTGCTCTATTTGTCTAATCAGCGGTTTAAAGTGGACTGATCAGTGTTCATTGCTTTGGTGATGCCCTTATATAGCTTGCCAACAATAGTTTTGTTCTCAAGATTCTGTATTTTCTTTTTAGTTTTCTACTTCTATAGGTTCCAATTCTGACTAGGTTTTCATCATTATGCCATTGTCAACTCTTAGTCCTAGTGCCAATATACCAAACAACAATTTGGTGTTTTTTATTGAAGTTGAATTCACTCAGAAAAATTAGGATCATTTACATAATTTTTTTTACTTATTAAGGCTATTGACTGATGTACATTCTTTATCCCCTTTATGTAGAAGGACATCGATAGTTTCTAGAAAGGATGTAGGAAAGCTAAAGTCTTGGTGGTAGTTGGGAAAAACCAATTTATGTCCAATTTATGTTCAAGTTCTTCCAGGACAAAGTTTAAGGCAGCTAGATTTACAAAATCTCTGGACTTTTGATGGGGCTTTAATCTTGATTAGAGGGTTACAATCTCACTTGCCTTTTGATGCTCATGAGTTTAATTTAGCTTTTGTATGGGTTTGAATCCACAAGTTTCATCCCATTGACATGACTAAGTCCACAGCTCATTTATTAGCCCAAGATTGACTCGCTTTTGAACTACATAGTAATGCATATCATAGTTAGGCTTTCCTCCAAATGAAGGTTAAGATTGATGTGTCTAAGCCATTATTAAAAGGTTTTTTCTTAGAGGATTACCATGGGTCTCAACGTTGGATTGAAATTACTAAAGAAAGAGTTTTCAAAATCTGTAAAAAATGTGATTGTATAAGGCACTCTCAATCTTATTTTTTGGCTTCAAGATTGCCTGGTTCTAATAATCCAACAGACTAAGTGTGAGCGGCCTTAACCTCAATAACTCTTTGGGCATGGGCGCAATTATTTGCACAACCTCACGCAAGTTCTCATGCTAGGGTGTAGGAAAAATAAATTCATCGCCTTAGTTTAAAAAATAGGTAAAAATTAAGGAAAAACCAAATTTGACTCCAAAACAATGAGAAAAGAGAATTTTGCAAAAAAAAAAAAAAATGGAAATTTTGGGATCAAGGATTGGGTGCAAATTGGGAAGGTGTTTGTAGCGGAGCAGGGCCCAGTGCCTGGATTTACTAACATTGGTAGGCTCCTTAGGAACTATGATCCCACTTAGGTTGCAATTGGCTAGTTATTACTTATGAAGTATTTTAAATAATTATATACAACTAATTACTTAGCCTACCCTGCATAGAAAATATGTATACATCGTCCTGGCTATGCAATAAAAATTAAATAAAAACAATATTGAAAATAGTTCCAACAATTAATGAAAACACAATTCAAAATGAGCCATGACATACAACTTTAGTTGCTTTAACTTTAAGTAACAACTATGTGCATACATCTCAAACTTATATGCACCCAAATACAACCCTGGTCTTATACACATAAATGGGTACTAGCAGAGGCAATATCTTTATATGAAAATGCCATACATTTAGAAGAAGCAACATATATTTACTAAGATCCATCCCTTACTCTTCACCCAATCAAGCAAGCTTCAAGTGATGAGTCGCACTTTCCTTGTACTCACTTAGCCGCAAAATCATAAGGTAAACACTTTGATCAGTACTAGCATGTACTACAACTACCTTAAAAACATAAAATTTCCTACTAGAGAGTACATTCAAACCAATAAAACTTAGTCTTAACAGCTGCCCCTTACCAACTGTTAAGCCTGACTAGCCCACTTAATACCTGCACAGCACTTAAGGGGTGAGTACTCTAAAGTACTCAGTAAAGGATTTGGCACTTATAGAAGGAAACATATGCAAGCATGCAAAGCACAAAAAACATACACACACACACACACATACAAACAAAGCAAGCAATCAAATAACAAAACAAACAATAAAAAAAATTAATAAACAACAACAAAAATGCAATGTAATGTATGGATGGATGAGCGAATGCACATGTTTATGCCCTTAGAACTTCCTTACATTCGAAGGTGTTCTTAACTACTGTGAGCTCATATGGCTTGGGTACTTAAATACTGGCCTTCGTATTCGATGCTAGCACTTGATTAAACCCATGAAGTCCTCCTTATGGGCGACTTAAGTAACCCGTCACTTACTCGACCTTGTTGGCCTTTTACAGACTACTTATAGCAAATCATTATTTACTCACCTCTTACCCATAACTTCCTTTTACTTGTTGTGTTAGGTAATTGAACTTAGTGGGCAAACTTCGCCAAGTTCCCCTGAACTCGACTCGGGAAACTTAGTGGATTCACTTACCTAGCCCGCTAACTCGGTTGAGACCTCTTGGGCACCGTTCAATGCCCGAAGGCACTTGGCCTCTACCCTTAGGTTATCAAGGGTCCTGGATCTTTCTCAGGTCCCTCTCCAATGTTGGAGGTTCATGACTTCGTCCCTTGGCTATTTGAGGACTCATACAATACTAAGTCCATTCTTAATACCCTATTTGTGACTTAAGGTACCTCACTTATCCACTTTTCCTTAGCTCTCTTGACAACCTATTTATTTCCCATTTATTAATACATAATTAAATCTTAGAAGCACTTTTGAGTCATGTTCGGATGCCACCTAAGCCTTAGGAATTGATTTAGGACATTTAGAAACAAGGTTGGCACAATTCAAGCACAATGTTGTAGCATTGAATACTGTGGTACGACAGTATCATGATTTTATGGGAGTTGTTGGAATTGATGCGATAACACTAGAATAGTTGATGTGATAGCATTGCACATTTCAATAGCCTTTTCTTCCTCTTTATCTTGATAAATGCAATCACATCAAAATAATTAGTGCGACCGCATTAGCCATTGGAGCTACTTTTCTTCCTCTCTTTCTCGGCCAATCTTGCTCCAAATCTTACCCAAACCAGTTACAATCACTTTTGGATCATTCCAACTTATTCCCAGGTGTTCTAACACTACTTATACATGATTTAATCATTCCATAACTTAAATGCCTTACTTCAAATCCATGTTAAGCAAGATCCAAAGCAAACAAACCACACAAAGTTCACTTGAGCACAAATTGTTTCCTTTGAGTTCCAAGTCTAAATCCAAGCAAAATAGGCACCAAAAGCACTAAATTAAGGCCATCATTAACCATATTTTAAGCTTAGGTTTTGTTTTTTTATTGTTAAACAGGTTTTGTGAACGTGGTAATTCAAAAACTGAGGTACTGTAGCAGCTCGCGGGTTGATGGGTGAACGGATCGGGTTAGGAGGTGGCCATACAAAAGAAGGCTCCAAATTAGTGAGTATTTACTACATATGCCACCTTGTTCAATTTCGATACACCTTGTGGCATAGGTTGTAAATACAAGACAATTTGGAGCCCTTTTTTCTATGCCCAACTCCTAACCCGATTACTCCGTCTCGACCCGCGCTTGCTGCGTTTTTGAATTACCACGTTAAGAAAATGTAGTTAACAACAAAAAAAACAAAACCTTAGAACTAACTTAAACCCATAGATAAAACATACCTTTGGGTTTCAACTTAAACTTGAAGAAATGAGTTCTAAAGCACCAAATACACCAACTTCTAGGTAGGAGCTCGATGTAATTGCCTTGGGACCCTTAATTTTCATGGAGAATGAAGAAAATTTGGAAGATTTGAAGAATAATGGTTATGGAGAAAGGGAAGAACGAAAATGAGTTGGGAGAGATGATGAATAGTAGCTTGATTGTCTAAAAAAAAATCTCCAACCACCCCCCACTAACTTTGACTTACTTTCTCCACTTGCAAAATTAAAATTTTTTCCTTTTCACCAGATTTCTGCCTTAAACCAGCTCTTTAGGTCTTATGGTTAATTGTTCTCCTTGCCCCTAGCCTTTAACTTTATGTCATAAGTGGCACGATAGCCCTAATTCCTTAATTTGTGCATTTTGGTCCCCAAACTCTCATTCTTGGTTCCAATGGTTAGGATAACTTATAGCCTTAAATTATTTGATAAAAAATATTTGCATGAACTTAATTTCATTGAAATTACAACCATACCACTCACTTGGGTTAAAATTACTATTTTATCCTTTTGCTCTTTGGTGCCATTTTGCACTTAGGAATTCAATGCAATCTTACTTAGCTTGCTTTTCTTACTTAATAAAAATTCTTTAAGGAAAATAATTTGGGATTTACTTACCTTGGCATCCAAATTATTGTAAGTACTTGGAGAGCCTTTACATTCTCTCCACCTTAAGAAATTTGGTCCTCTAAATTTTGATTTTTTACCGAGCATCACACTTGGATAATAATCCTTTTACATCCTGCCCAATTTTCTTGGTCATGATCTTTTCCTTACTATGGTTGCCCATAGCTCCTTAACCACGAGCTCATCTCATGTCTTTAGCTTCTTAACTTGTCAGTCAAGAAATTTCTTAAGGTAGTCCTTAAGAGACCTCTCCAAGAAGAAGACCTCTCCTTGGAGAAATTACTTATGAGGTGAAAATCCTACCTTGGTTCACAAGGCACATCCCTATACTCCCAATTTTCACTTAAGCCTATGTGACTTGGACCTAACTTGCTCCCTTTTGGCCATTCTCACCGTTGGGGTACTTTTGGGAGTGCTTAGTGTCCTCCTTTAAGTCTTTACCCTTGATGGGACTTGTCACAATCTTACACCTCACTTAAGCTTTCAAGCCCTACTTAGGTGTTTCTTAGCTACCACCACCTTAGCGCTCTTGGCACAATTCAATTTTGCAATGCTTGCACTCATCTTAGACACTTAAGTTAATTCTTAGGTGCATCTTCAATCTTGTTGCCCTTTAATGCCGTAGGCACATACTTATCATGATAACTTATCATTAGCATTATCATTAGCATTATTGCTTTTTAACGCCTTAAGTATGGTACCATTTTTGTGGCGACTTACCCTTAGCTTTCTTAGGTAGCTGTTCATACTTACTACCTTAGGGTTTCTTAGACCAAAAGCTTGACACCCTTGAGCATGGTATAGGCTCATTAGTCTACATAGATTTCTCATATTTTGGGTGTCCTTGGGTGTATCACATACTACCTAATTCTCCAACACTTGACTCCTCTAGGTAATCACTTAACATGCTTAAGATCCTTGACTACTCTTTAGTCACTTAGCCATTTCTTGGCTCTTAATTCTTAAGACACCTTTAGCATGCTCCTACACTATTTATTACTTGGGAGTCATTCCTTAATCAGCTTGGTATTCTCTAGCAGTGGGGTATTCTAGGCCATTATAGCCTTTTTTTAGGTCTCTTCAAATTACTTAAGACCAATCATTAACACTATTGATCAACTTGCTTAGGTGCTCTAAATGGCCCACACTGCCCAACATGTCATTATTGCTACCCCTTAGGCCTTGGCTTAATTACTTGGCCACCTTGGGTGCATATTTGGCATTGAGTTCCCTTAGGCACCACAGATCTTAGTTTTTCATAGGAAGCCCTTAGGACCTTAGCGTTCAGCCTGTCACGATGCTTCTTTAGCTCTTACACTTGGGTACACTTTGTGTCCCACAACTCGTGCCACATTCTTGGCCTCGTCAAGAATTTCAGTTTGCTTGATTCCAACTTAGCATTTGGCATTTGCCCTCATACTTATCTTGGTTTCTCATGGAATCCATAGAGGTCTTTCCTAACACCCCAAACCCATCGGGTTAACACAATCCGAATGCCACCCATGAGTGTTTTTAACATGCTCTTATACTTGAATGAGACTTAACGACCTTATGCTTTCTTTAGGACCACTTCGATACCTACATCTTGCATCCCAACACTTGGGCACATCCTTAGGTCTTTGCCTTATTAGACCATTCTTATGCACAAATCACCATGATTACTCAGTGTGATCTACACACTCATAGCCTAGAGTGTGTGCACCCTTAGACTTAATTAAGGCCTACAACTTCCTTATGCCCGAGGAAGTCTTACTTGGCACTTCTTTGGCCCATATTTCACTTAAGCACATGAAGTCTCTTTGAACACAAAGATTTCATACAGCCTTTATTATAACTATTTCTCATGGGATCTTAGTGATTCAAGGCTATCATTCTGCAGCTCAACTTTTAGGACTCTTTGGGTAGTTCTAACTACCTTAGCTTCAACAATATTACCTCGGGGTTTTAGTTCTTTTCTTGGCCACCTATTTGTTCAAGAGTCTTTCTTAGTCATTAGCTAACCATACTTAGACTCTTAAACTTCTTAGGTAACTTCATACCCCTAGGACAATAAGAATCCCATTTATTTCTTAGGCTTAGCATGCTTACTTAATTTTCCAACAAACCTCAACTTTCATTTGCCTTGAATCCCACTAGTGAGGATATTACCTTTACTCACACTTAGCTCCATTTTGAGCTTCTCTATATTTAAAACCTTAACTAGGCATTTACACCCATCAATACGATTGCCGATTTTTTCTATTTATCCGAAACCCTTTGATAGTGGAGTACACTTTGGACCTTAAGGTCCTCTCTTTTATCAACCTTTAGGTTAACTTAGGTCTGCACTTTTAACCTTTTGGTTTAAAGCTTTCTTAGCTCCTTCGAATTGACAATGAACCTTACTATCTAAATTGATTGAACTCCTAAACATTCGAGAACACTGGTTAATTCACTTTTACTCTTCATAAGCAACCTTAGGTCAACATAGACCATAACAAAAATACTAGGCATAAGTTAACTGCTTGGAGTTCATTATATCTCCATGGGTGTTCCCATCAGTTATTAGGTCGCAGTTTTATTACCATTTAGGATGTCTCCTTTTTACTCACCTGGGTTGTCCTTAAAACCACATAGTTAATGGTGCTTCCATGGTCCCCCTTTACAGTTCCGTTCCAGGTTGTAATTTCCTAGGAATCTAGATATTACTCTTTTGGTCTCTAAGGTTCAAGTTAACTCTTGAACCTTGGCCAACTTACCAAAAATCAATGGACTCACCTTCTTAAGGAACCACACCTTCAAAGACAACATCACCGTTTTGAGACCTGTGGGTTATGGTTTTCAACCTTCACTTGATCAACTTCTCGCAATTACTGCAAGTCTTTAGGGTACCACCTACTTTTTTTTCACTTGTAACTTCAGGTTCCTAAAGTTAACTCTTGGCGTTATAAGCCCTCTTAGCTTAACTGCGGGTGCTTAGAGAATTCAATCTCACTTTATTTGATAACCCTTAGTAACTTGTGTGTAACACTTCTCAGAATTGGACCAGTTATAACTATCTTAGAGTTGTCCTTCCTTAAACTGTCCTTATAGTGCTCAAATATTCCTTACACTATAGGTACAAGTTGGATCAACTTAAGGCTCAACTTATGGCATGACTTACTAATTCTTTCGTGCAAGTTACCCTTACCCTCAAGATACTTCCAAAGGCCACCTATGACTGGCACGGTTAAGTCAACTCTTATGCCTCTTAACTAATCCTCTTCTTAAGCATTGCCACACCATTCAATAAACCACAACCACAGATTACTGCATACCTGCCACCCTTAAGCTTCTTCACAAAACCTTAACCACTTTAATGGTCCAATTAAAGCTTACCCTTTTTGGGCTCTTATTGGTTCACATACCCACACCTCTTCATAATCCTAGTTTTCTAGGCAGGCTAGTTACAATCACAAACATAATAGTTTAAATAATAAAACAACTTACTAATATGCTGTAAACTTAAAGGTATTTCTTTTTTCTTGCCAGCTCATTGACCAATCAATTGGTTCGAGTAAGTCTTCTTGGTTGCTTTTGAGTACTAGTGGCATTTTCCCTATGATTGAGGTGTTCTTGACCTTAGCCTTATTTAGACCTTGACCTTGAGTATATTCATGCCCTTAGTTCTTTACCTAGCACACCTTAGCCCATACCCATTTTCTAACACTTTTTTTGTGTCTATGTCACCCTTGCTCTTGGGTAATGATGGTTTACTTGGCCTCGGTGCACATTTTGTAACTTAGTGCCCCTTGGCCCTTACCCTTGGGCTCTTCGACTACTTGTCGAATTCTGTCCTTATTTATATGACTGTAGACATTCCCTTGAACTTGGTATTGCCCTTAGGGTGGGGATTCCTCCTTTGGTCTCAGTGTACTAGTAGGCCTTAGCACACTTTTACCCTTACCCATTAGGCATCAACCACTGCTTCCCCATCTTCTATGGTTGGGTTTGCTCTTTGGGCTATTCACGCCATAGTGCTAAACCGCTAACTTCCCTATGGCTATCACCATAGGGCCACATGGACCTTTGTTCGGTCCCTCAATACCAAAACCTTATTGGGTTCACGCTGATATACCTGCAACTAAATCCAGACGACTGCTGCACTTTAGCAGTTGTAACCCAAGTGTAGGTTGTTGCAAGTAATAAAATCTCGAGAGTCTGAGTGTTGAACCACAGGGAAATGAATTAAGAAATATAAATTGTAGAATTGGTAATAAGGAAGGATTTTGGTGCAAGGTGTGAATAGGTGTTGATTGAAAATTCAAATTCAAATAAATAGCTAAGGTTAGAGAATCCACTTTTAGTATATCGGTTATAATTAATTTTAGCCTATCTTACTACTCAATTGAGATCCACACATAAAGGAGGTCTCAATTGGGAAATTTAGTTAATATTAACTTTCATTGATCTTAAAACGCCAATGCTTGCTAATGGGTTCAAGTATCCATCATGTCAACCTTTGTCTATGATAACTCAAGATTCCAATATAACTAGTAGAGCCATGCTCTACAGAGAGAATCAAGCAGCTTTTGTGCCAATAATTTGACTATGATGAATCAAGACTCCCACTTAACAATAAGGGAAGTTTAATAGATTAAGGAAGAAAATACTATTAACATTGTGATCCATTCAAATCAATCATGACCTTTATACCAAAAGCATCACCTTTTCACCTTAGCAAAATAAGATTTGTTAGCCATAATAAAAGTAGACAATATGTAGAAAGAGGAAATGAACATGAATTGAAAGATCAAAGGTAGAACAAGAAGAAGAATGAGAAAATACTTGGACAGAGCTTAGGTATTGAAAACAAGAACAAGAACAAAAGAGAAAATCTAACTTTGATACAAGAACATGGAAATGGCCTAAGAAATAGCATGAATTCATCCTCCCCCTCCCCCAAGGTCCCTATTTATAGAGTTTTTGAGGTGAGTGAAATGGTAAAATAGTAAAATGTTGGAAAATACAAATCAACAAAGGTGGGCTGTAACTTTTTTTTATTTTTTGACCATTATAGATATCGAATCAGCTCTTCTTTAAAACATAGAACTTGTAGATCTCTTCTTAGCTTCGAATTGATAGCTTGCTCATTCAAATTGAACATCCGTAGCTCAAGTTATGATTTTTCTATCGAAACTGCTCTTCAGCACATAAAAGAATGAATAGTTTCATCTATAATCAGATTTTGGTAATAAAAACAATCAAACTAGCTTGTAGAAGGAAATAGAGTTGAATATCTATGTGTTGGCTTTCAGATGAATTTGGAATCCCTTAGTTCCGATATCTACAGCTCTAGATATGATTTTTCTCGTGAAGGGTCGCCAAGTGTTGATTTTACCTACATAAAAATAATTATTTAATATCAATGAACAGTGAAAATGCATATGAACAGTAAATGTGGCGGAACACGACCCCAAGGCTCTGAATTGCGAACACTGGTAGGCTCTTTAGGAGCTATGATCCCACTTGAGTTACAATTGGCTAGTTATTACTCGTGAAGTAATCTTAAATTTTTATGTGCAACTAGTTACTTAGCCTACCTTGCATAGGTAGTATGCATGCATTGTCCTGGCTATGTGATAACAGTAAATTAAAACTATAAAGAAACCTGTGGCGCCAGTTCATAAAACATAAATAAAACAAGCCAAGACATAAAAACTTTAGTTGCTTTAACTACAAGTAACAACTATGTGCATACATCTCAAACCTATATGCACCCAAATGTAACTTTAGTGTTATACACACCAATGGATACTAGTAGAGACAATCTATGTATGTAATTACCATACATATTAAAAGAAGCAACTTAAAGCTACTAAGATCCATCCTTAGCTCTTCACCCAAGCAAGTAGCTTCAAGTGATGAGCAACACTTTCCTTGTACTCAATTAGCCTCAAACTGTAAGGCAAACACTTTGGTCAGTACTTGCTTATGCCATAAGTAACATAGAAACTTGGAGTTTTCTACTTAGAGAATACCTTTGAACCAATAAAACCTAGCCTTAACAGTTGCCCCTTACCAATTGTTAGGCCCGACTAGTTCACTTAAACCTGCACAACACTTAAAGGGGTGAGTACTTTAAAGTACTTAGTAAGGGATTTAGTACCTGCAGGGAAAAACAATGCAAACATGCAAAGCACAACATGTATATATATATAGCATCCAAAACAAAACAAGCAGTCAACAACGCAACCAGAAGCAAGAATAAAACAACAACCAATGCAAGTGATGGATGGATGGATGGATGAATGAAATATGCGCATGCAAATGTACTTAGGACTTTCTTACACCCGTAGGTGCTAGACTTATCGTGAGCTCTTACGACTGGGGTACTTGGATACTAGCCCTCGTATCCTATGGTAGCACTCAACTAACCCCATGAAGTCCTCTTATGGGCACCTTAGAGTAAGTCATCACGTACTCATACCTTACCCGCCTTGACGAGCTACTTAGAGTAAGTCACCACTTACTCGCTCCTTACCCGTCTCTTCCTTTAACTTATTGTGCAGGGTAGCTGCCTTATATGGTTTAACTTACCAAGCTCTTCGAGCTTAGTTTAGGGCCCCTTAGTGGCTTACTTACCAAACCATAAAGTTTGGTTGGGATTCTCTTAGGTTTCCTTTTTATTGACCAAAGGATTATGACATTCCACTCGGCCAACAAAGAGTCTGAAACCCGACTTAATCCCCTTAGTGCTTACTTGGGAACTGAAGCACTTCAACTACCTTAGCCACCATTACTTACCATTCCTTAACCACACCACTTAGCTACCACCTAAATAATGCATAATTCCCAACCTAGGAATGCGTTCTAGACCCAATTAAGGCTATGAAACATCTTAAATTAACCTAGGGATGAAAACCGAGAGTTTGAGACACTTTTAGGATGCTCGAAGCTTGGGGGAAAAATGCCTTGGCGGTGCCATTGGCAACGCGTCGCCAAAGGCATCAATGCTCGGAGAACTTTTGCGTTTCATGGCGATGCGTCACCAAATCGCGTCGCCGGTCGCCAATATGGCGTCGCTACTGGCGACGCGTCGCCAACGCCTTCCAGCATTGCGCGACAGCGTGTGATCTTGCACGAAAACTGCTCAAACTTTCTCATCCCAAACTCAAATCACATGGGTCTTGTTTCTACTTCATTCCCACACAAAACACTACATTTCTATGCATTATTTGAGCTAAATTAACTTGAATCCCTTACCTCAAATCATCTTGAAAGCAAGAAACAAACAATGAACACATCCGAGCTTCAATGGCTCCCTTTGAATTCCAAGCTTGAAATTAACCAAATTGGACACCAAGAGCACGAAGTTAAGACCATTTCTAACCATTTAACAAGCTTAAAACTAACCCATAAGGATCAAATACGTTTACCTTTGGGTTTGAACCAAAAACTTGCAAGAACAACTCCAAATGCACCAATTCCATTAAAAACGAGCTAAAGGCTTGTTGGGATAGTTTCGGGACCTTCAATTTCCCTGGAAACTTGAGTGAGTTGGAAGGTTTGGGGGTGGAGAGCTATGGAGGAAGGAGAGCTACGAAAATTCCAAATGGGGGAGATGATGAATAGTGCCATCTCCTCCATTTATAACCAACTTAGCCCAACTTTCTTCCACTTCTCACCTTAGCCCTTAAACTTAATTTTGAATCACTTAGGCCACTTAAACACTCCCCACACCATCACTCCTTGGTCCCAAAGAAAGATTTTTCTTACCCAAATACTCTACCCTTAGATCACTTAAGCTATTATAAGATATAATAGCTTAGTTTCTCTCTTAGTGCATTTTTCACCCTTAACTTTCACTTTTGGTTCAAATGGCTATAAATACTTATGGTCTTAAATCAACTAGCTCAAAACACTTGCATGAACCTAATTTTACCAAAATTATGGTCATGCTACTGACTTGGGCCAAAATTACCATTTTGCCCTTTTTGCCCCTTAGGTGCCAATTACTCTTTGGAACTCAATTTAACCTTACTTAGCTTGCTTTCCTTACTTAATAAAACTTATTTAAGGAAAATAACTTGAAATTCACTTACCTCAACATTTAATATAGGGGAAATACTAGGAGAGCCTTTACAGTAAAATACGTGTGTGAATAGTAAGTTGGTGAATAGTGACAGGTGAATGGTAACTGATGAATAGTGACTCGGTGAATAGTAACTCAGTGAATAGTAAAAATGCATGAATAGTAACATGATGGAAAAAATGCTAAGAATAGAGAAATTAATCATACTCAAAGTGTATAATGATGATTTAAATCCTTAATAGCAATAAACTTATGAGTTTTCATCACACCCCTCAACCAGTTTCATGTTAGTCCCTAGCAAGTGTAACCTAAAAAAAACTAAGAAAATAAACAAAACACATAATCTAACAACTCACAACAAATCATGCTATGAATATATAACACTTGTAAACTTGACTTGAAAGTAATTAATAAAAGGAGAAAAAGTTAAGTCCTTGTTACCAAAGGTAGAAGATCATTCCCCAAGTGTTTGTAATCATTTTAAGGTGGGTTTATGAATATCTTACTTTGTATTTCTCCATTTGGAGCTTGCAAGGGGATCTAACTTCACCCTCACTGGATTCCTAAAAAAGACTGCATGTAAATGTAAGTCCAATGGTCTTTATACAATGTAATGCCCGCAAAAATCCTAAGTAATTAAGCCTTGGGCTATGAAAATTTGGGGCTTAAGAATTTTTCCTAAATTGGGAATTAAGTTCATTGGGTTTGGGAGGCATTAAATTAAGTGGGACCAAAGAGTATGATGAATGTTGGACACTCTCAGCATTTAAACTCGCTTAGGCCAAGCAAAATGATGGAAATTTAAGGTGAGGGACTTAATGGACAAAGGGGACTTTTGGTGGTTAGGCTCAATTGCCCAAATACGAGTAATTGAGGGACTAAGGGGGGGATTTGCCAATTTTAAAGGCATTGGATGCCATGGCTGCCACTTCCCTCTATTTCCCATTATTTTAGTCGACCTCCCCTTCAACTCATTATTTAGGATTCTTTCCTCCACCTACTTGTCCCACACTTTTGACAAAGTCACCCAACTTTCACCAAAGTCATCCAATTTGTCAACTACTTTTGACTATCTCACCCACCACCCACACAAGTCTTCCAATTCGTCTTTCACTTTGTCTCCCATTCACCCCTATGTGAATCACATGGTTTCCCTGTATATATACTCCCATGGCTAGCCATACAAGTTCCATTTTAGTCTCCATTTCACTCATTTCACTTGCTTACTCTAAAACACTCATTCTCTCCTCCTAAAGCTCAAACACTTCTCCAAATTTTTCTCCCACAATACCATTTGACCAAGTATTGTTCTTGGTGCTCTTTAGTATAAAGCTTGTGTCCTTAATGTTTATAAGCTTCTAAAGCCTTCCAAGGCAAGGAATCAAGTGGCAGTTTGAAGAGAAGTCAAGAGAAAGCTTGAAGAAAATCAAGCCGAAGGATTCAGCCATACCTAATTTGGTTATGGTTCTTGAGCTAGAAACCAAATTCTAGCTATAACAAGCAAGGAAAAGTAAGAAAGACAAGCTACTAAAAGCTTTCGAGCAATGAGGGTTACAAATAGTTTGGTAAGGATTTCTATACTCTTTGAGTATTCAGGCCCTTGGGTGATGGATATTGAATGCCATGTGATCCTAGGAGTGCTACAGAGGCCTATGTTTTGTTGTTTAGGCAACTCTGTGCTAGCTAGCTCCGTGCAAGCATTACGGTTAGGAATTGTGGCCAACTCAATTCCCAAGCATAAAGAGATCTTAAATTAATACGAACTAATAAATGGTTAACAGAAATTAAAGAAACTATGCTCATGCTTGCTCTGCCCTTCATGGGAATATGGTGTTAAGTGGTGTGTGTGTGTGTGTGTGTGTTTGTGTGCTTCTATGTTTGGCTGTGCTTGTTGACCCCGATTATTATTATATGCATATATATTGTATTTTCTTTGTCTTAGTGTTTTCTTTGTAGGATCATGGAATATTTGTTGCCATGTTATTCTTGGCTATGTTAGGCTTTTGAAGCCATATGTTAAGCTCTCGGAGCCATACGAAATCCTTTCTGAGTTTTACTCACCCGTTCTTTTCTACTTAATGTAGGAAAAAGAACACTAAAATGGAACTAAGATCAAGAGTACTTTATACTCATTCTGTTGGTAAAGGTTTGTGTACATATGTATTTGCTCAATGTTCTAAGTATTCTAAGTGTTATGGGTAGCTTGTGAAACAAGCTAACTAAGTGTGGACTTTATGTGCAGGACTTGGAGTCTAGATTGTGGGAACAATGTCTAATAAGGTGGTTATGTGTGTTCTATGCCATATGTGCATTCGGCCTTGTCTTGAAAGACTAAGAATAAATTTTTAATGAACTTGTTATGTTCAGCCATGTTGTGTTCATGGCATAATTGATGGACTTTTGAACTTTTGGATTGAACTTGAGCATACGAAATATGTAGATTATAAACAAGTTTTTCAAACTTGAGTTGGTGTTTTAGTTGCCATGCATGTACTTGGCTAGTTGAGTAATGAAATGAACACACAAGTTCAACATAAGTACTAGCTTGTTTCCGAAAGCACAATATAAACCTTTAAGTAAATAATTAATGAGCTAGTACTAGTAATATTCTAGGGTTCATGCCCGTATATTTTGATAAAGATTAAATGCCCCTTTTGTGGAATTCCGCTGCATGGTTAAGTAACTAGGCCCCAATGGGCCGGGGGCTAAGCTGGGCATGACAACTTGGTATCAGAGCATGGTTGCTCTCAAGACCAAAGTTTTTGGTTTATGGATTATTTGTAGTATAGACTTGTTCCCACATAGGTTAAGTCCACTAATGTGTCTACTTATGAATATTGAGTATATGTGTACCTTGCTTGTTGTTATGCACAAGATGAGAACCAAGAATATGGATAAGGAGGCTAGAGGCCAAAATGAGAACAGAGGCAACCATCAAGAGGGCGAACAAACTGGTTTTGAACTAGAAATACAAGCTAGGGCCATTGAGCCACTATTGCCCAACTTGTAGTTGTTGTACAGGCCCTGATTAGAGGTCAGGCACAAGTCTCATAACCTACTGAACAAGAAAAAAAACAGGAAGTCAGAAGAAGGCCAGGAAAAGAACCCATGCTTGGTGATCAAACTAGTGGGAATGGGAGAGAGATTAATGATGATGAAGATGATGAAAGGAGAAATCCAAGAGCTAGAAAAGTCAAGCTAGAAATCAGACAATAGACTAGAGTTGAGCGGGAAGAAAGTCCAGAAACAAAAGAACTGGACATTAAAGAAATGAAAAGGCCAACTCGCCTTACTACTACCACTGGGATAATGAGTGCTCCCAGATAATGGCCTACTGATAGAGATGAAAGAGCCACCAGAAGAAATGCTGGAGGGCTAAAAGAAGGTCAACTGGAGGGGCATTTTTTCCTTAAAACCCCCAGTTTTCAAAGGGAGCAGTGTTCCAGATGAAGCTGAATTCTGGATTAACCAGGTTTAGAAGATCTTCAAGAGAATGGAGGTTTCCTCTTCTTAAAAGATTTTGCTTGCAACCTTCAGATTAGAAGGTAATGTTGAACTGTGGTGGAGAGCAGTCCATAGGACTTATACTAGCAAAAATGCTAGAATGCCCACTTTCAGAAAAAAGGCAATGTAGTGGGCTGAATTTCTTAAAGTTTTTCAGTAGCAATACATCAGTGAAGCCCTAAAAGGCCAGAAACAAGTCGAGTTTGACTTGCTTGAGTAAGGAGAGCTCTCTGTGCTGGAATATGAGCAGAGGTTGAATAACCTTATCTACTATGCCCCACAATATGATGGCCAAGAGGATTTGAAGGCTAAGAGGTCCCTCAGAGGACAAAGGCCCAAACTAAGGTAAATGCTTAGGGTAGTGGGCGCCTATAAGTATTATGACATTGTTCAAAAGGCTATGGCCCTAGAGCAAGAGTTTAGAGGCTAAACTGTGAGAGGCCCTGGTAATGCCAACGGGATGCAAAATGGCTCTAAAAACAGAGGAAGAGAAAACTTGGCACATAAGCCAAGAAAGGATAACAACAGAGAAAAGAAGGTAGCTCGTTATGGACCTTCATGTGAGACTTGTGGAAAATTCTATGGCCAAAAGCCATGCTACAGACTCACAGATAGTTGTCTTAAGTGTGGTTCCCAGGATCACTGGGTAAGAGATTGTCTTATAAAAAGTGAGGGACAAAGGAACTTGGGGAGATTCGGGAACAAATGGGCTTAAGGGCAATTGCCCATAAGGAGGCCAAATATGCCTTTTCCTCCACTGAAGAGGGACCAAAGACCCAACTTGCCTCAAGATAAGAACAAAAAGAATCAGGCTCCTGGAAGAGTGTTCTAGATAGAAACCTCAAGAAAGGCGCAAGACACCTAGGAGGCCAAAGGAGCAGAGAGTGAAGAAGAAGAAATGAACCAGGCCAGGTTGGTTAGGAAGACTCTAACAGGTACTATTTTACTTAATGGTTATGAAGTATCGATTTTATATGATACTGGTGCATCATTGTCTATCATATCTGCTGGACTTGTTAAAGCTTTAAATCTTGAAGTATGCAATACTGATGAAATGTACCTAGTAAGGACTGCGGGAAATGAAATCCTGTTTGGATACCATATGGTAAAAAGTTGCATGCTTAAGCTTGGTGAAATAGAACTTAAAGAAGACCTAATAGTCTTGGATGCAAATGGATATGATATCATACTGGGTATGAACTGGCTTAGTGCCAATAAAGTATTCATAGACTGTCATGCCAGGCAAATTTGTTTGCCTGGACATAAACCCCAATCTCTGGAAGGATCATCTAGGTTAGTCCCAAAGAGTCAGTTAAAAGTGGTGGAGCATAAACCCTTGTTAATTGAAGGTGAATACATGGGGTTAAATGGAACTGAAGTAGAAATAGACCTGGGTAAAATACCCATAATCCAGGAATTTCCCGAAGTATTCCCCACAGATCTCCAAGGACTCCCTTTGACAAGAGAGGTTGAGTTTGAGATCAGGTTGGTGCCAAGAGCTGCACCTACTTCCATTGCTCCTTACAGGATGGCTATTCCTGAAATAGTGGAGCTAAGAAAGCAATTGGATGAATTACTTGAGAAGGGTTTCATTAGGCCAAGTACATCTCCTTGGGGAGCACCTATACTTTTTGTGAAGAAAAAGGATGGAACCTTTAGGTTGTGCATTGATTACAGAAAGCTCAATGCAGCAATTGGATGAATTACTTGAGAAGGGTTTCATTAGGCCAAGTACATCTCCTTGGGGAGCACCTATACTTTTTGTGAAGAAAAAGGATGGAACCTTTAGGTTGTGTATTGATTACAGAAAGCTCAATGCACTAACCATTAAGAATAAGTACTCATCCCAAGGATTAAGGATCTGTTTGATCAATTAAAGGGACCTAGGGTGTTCTCTAAGATAGACTTCAGATCTGGATACTTTCAGGTGAGAGTCAAAGAAAAAGATATACCAAAGATAGCTTTTAGAACCAGATATGATCATTTTGAGTACATTGTAATGGCCATTTGGGCTCACAAATGTCCCAGCCTTTTTCATGGACCACATGCAAAGAATTTTCAAGGCTTTATTTGGACCACTTTGTTGTGGTATTTATTGATGACATATTGGTATACTCAAAGGATGATGAAGCACATAAGGAGCACTTGAGAGTGGTGCTAAGCTTGCTAAAGGAGCATGAGTTATATGGTAAGCTAAGTAAGTGCCAATTCTGAGCTAAGAAAGTTGGATTTCTCAAACATATGATCAATGAGCATGGCTTAGCTGTTGATCTCGAGAAAATTAAAGCTATCTTGGAATGGAAGCAACATCAGAACATGAGGGATATAAGGAGCTTCCTAAGAATTGCTGGTTATTACAGAAGATTTGTGCCCAAATTTTCTGTACTAGCAGCTCCGCTCACCTAATTAACAGGAAATGACCAAAAGTTTGAGTGGGGTGAGCAGTGTGAGGCTAGTTTCCAAGAACTTAAAATGAGACTGACTATAAACCCAATGTTGGTTTTACCAGACCCTACTAAGGAGTATATAGTTTACACTGATGTTTCTCGAGTAGGGCTAGGTTGTGTCTTAATGCAAGGGAAGTAAGTAATAGCCTATTGGTCAAGGCAACTAAGGTCTCATGAGAAGAATTATCCAGTTCATGATCTGGAGTTAGCGATAGTGATATTTGATTTGAAGCAGTGGAGACACTACCTACATTGAGGAAAATTTCAAGTCTTTACAGATCACAAGAGTCTAAAGTATTTATTTACACAAAAGGACTTGAACATGAGGCAAAGAACATTGCTTGAATACCTAAAGGATTTTAAGTGCATCATTGAGTATACAATTGGAAAAGCTAATGTGGTAGCTGATGCCCTTAGTAGAAAGTATACTGGGATACTCAAAGCCACTAGAGAACCTGCTGAGGCAGATGTACTCAGTTTAACTGAGTTGGCCCAAGAATGGGGACGGTGGGAAATAGACCAAGTAAAGGTCCTAACTATTAAGTCTGAGTGAAAAGACCTAATTCAGAAAGCTCAGCTTCAAGATGAGGAGATCCCTAGGATCTCTGGGCAGAAACAAGGAAAATTTTATCAAAAATTTTCCTTTAAGGCTGGAATATTATACTTCCAAAATAAGATTTATGTGCCAAATAAGGATGGAATTAGGCAACAAATCCTAGAAGAAGCCCACTCCAGTTTGATGAGTATGCATCCTGGAACTCAGAAAATGCATAAATATTTGAAATCCCATTTCTGGTGGCCATATATGAAACAAGAGGTTGGTGCTTATATGGCTAAGTGTATGACTTGTCAACAAGTCAAAGTGGAGCACCAGAGACCTGGTAGTAAGCTACAAAGCTTGTATATACCATAAAGGAAATGGGGATCCATATCCATGGATTTTGTAGTGGGTATGCTGCTAAATTGAAGGAAGTGTAATGCAATCTGGATCATAGTGGATAGAATAATCAAGGCAATCCACTTCTTGCCCAAAACCTTACAGACTCACTGGAGAAATTGGCTCAGTTATATGTTAAGAAGATTGTAAGGCTACACGGTGTACAAGATGACATTGTCTTAGTAGAGACCTAAGATTTGTGTCCAGATTTTGGAAGTCCTTACACCATGCCTTGGGCACTAAGCTAAAGTTCAGTTCAACATACCATCCTCAAATGAATGGACAGACTAAAAGAACTATTCAAACTTTGGAAGATATGCTAAGGGCCATTGACTTTCAAGGAGAGTGGGATAGACATTTACCTTTTGTGAAGTTTTCGTACAACAACAACCATCATTCAGTGATTGTCATGGCACCTTATGAAGCACTTTATGGAAGAAGATGCGTAACTCCACAATACTGGCATGAGCCAGGAGATAAATTTGAAATAGGCCCAGAGGTTAGAAAGAAAACTACTGGGAAGATTAAGTTAATCCAGAAAAGGATTAACGCTACCAACAATAGACAAGAATCATATGCTAACCTCAAGAAAAGAAGGGACCTAGAGTTCTAGGTAGAAGACTGAGTTTGGTTAAAAGTGTCTCCTATAAAAGGAGTAATGAGGTTTGGAAAGAGAGAAAGTTAGCCCCGAGGTATGTGGAACCATACCTAATACTCACAAGAGTAGGAAACGTAGCCTACAAGTTATAGCTACCCCCTAAGCTGGGACATGTACATGACGCCTTCCATGTAAGCTTGTTGACGAAGTATGTCTCTGATCCTAAACAAGTGGTACATGTCACTAGTGTTCCCATTATCCAAAATCTCACATATGAAGAAGAACCAATTCGAGTATTGGCAAGAGACACTAGGAAGCTTAGGAGTAAATGGATACCTATGGTAAAAGTCCAATGGACTAACCATTATGAGGAGGAGGCCACATGGGAAGTGGAAGCTGAAATGCTTAAGAACTATCCTGATAAATTTCCTAAGCTTCTAGGAAATTTAAAAGACCAAATTTCTTAAGGAGGGGAGTGTTGTAATGCCTACAAAAATCCTAAGTAATTAAGTCTCGGGCTATGAGAATTTAGGGCTTAAGAATTTTTCCTAAATTGAGAATTGAGCTCATTGAATTTAGGAGGCAAACTGAGGAGTATGATGAGTGTTGGACACTTTCAGAATTTAAACTTGGCTTAGGCCAAGCAAAATGATGGAAATTTAAGGTAAGGGACTCAATTGGATAAAGAGGACTTTTGGTGGTTGGGCTCAATTGCCCAAACGCGAGGAATTGAGGAACTAAGGGGGGGGATTAGCCAATTTTAAAGGCATTGGATGCCATGACTGTCACCTCCCTCCATTTCCCATTATTTTAATCCACCTCCCCTCGAACTCATCACTTAGGATTCCTTCCTCCCCCTAATTGTCCCCCACTTTTGACAATTTCACCCAACTTTTACCAAAGTTATCCAATTTGTCATCTACTTTTGACTATCTCACCCACCACCCACATAAGTCTTCCAATTTGTCACTTATTTTTTACTATCTCACCCACCACCCACACAAGTCTTCCAATTTGTCAAATTACTTTTGACTATCTTACCTACCACCCACACAAGTCTTCCAATTTGTTTCCCACTTTGTCTTTCACTCACCCCCGTGTGAATCACATGGTTTCCCTCTATATATACTCCCATGGCTGGCCATACAAGTTCCATTTTAGTCTCCATTTCCCTTATTTCACTTACTTACTCTAAAACACTCATTCTCTCCTCTTAAAGCTCAAACACTTCTCCAACTCTTTCTCCCACAATACCATTTGGCCAAGTATTGCTCTTGGTGCTCTTGAGTGTAAAGCTTGTGTCCTTAATGGTCACAAGCTTCTAAAGCCTTCCAAGGCTAGTTGATTAATTTAACACACAAGTTCCACATAAGTACTAGCTTGTTTCCAAGAGCACAATATAAACCTTTAAGTAAATAATTAATGAGCTAGTACTAGTAATATCGTAGGATTCATACTCATATATTTTGATAAAGATTAAATGCCCCTTTTTTGGAATTCCGTTGCATGGTTAAGTAACTGGGCCCGAATGGACCAGGAGCTAGGTTGGACATGGCATACAAGGTTGTAATGGGGTTGGATTTGGTAAAAAGGGGAGTTTAATGGTGGAGTTTAAGAGAACTAGTAATACAATGAAAAATAAATATGGGCATCTAAAACTCTAAATACCCAAAGTTTCCCAAATCAACCCTAGTCTCCAAGTTCTCTTCAAAACACAATTCCCTATCAACACATGAGTTTAGTAAGCAAATATGGTTGAATTTTAAACTTATTGAATTTAACACCATTTTGTTTACTCTCTCCATTTCAAAATAATTGGCCTCATTTGACTTGCACAAATATTAATGCTAAAGTTTTTTTTTAATTTTCTCCCATGATTATACATTTATTTGTCAAAAAAAGATAAAAAGAAGATGTCTTTCATATTTACTTTAGTATGGATTCACATGGGTATTAGCATATATAATTTTACTTGAAAAGGAAAGAGATTTTTTTTTAAACAGCCATAAAAGAAAAAGATGGCAAGTATTATGAAACGAAAGGGTTTTTATTTATTTTTTTTAACTTTATTTTGCGAGAGCTTTTTCATATGATCTCGCTTTTGTCTTTTTCTAACATAAGTAACAAATCAACATTTGTTTAAAACTCAACCATCCAATAATATACACTCAATTTTTATGCTTTAAGCTCAACTTACCCCAAATTTTCTTCTATGACAATTTAAGCACAAGGTAACCCAACATATTCTGAAGTACACCCAACACTTATTCTTTATTTTATAAAAAAATAACACATTCATTTTAATTCCCTAAGCCCATAATCACATAAGTATCACTAGTTCCAAGGACAATAAGAGATCAAAATGAAGTGAAAGTGGTTAAACATATATGGTTCAAACAAAAAATAAGACTATAAGGTTCAAAGGGGCTCACTAAGGGATAATGTACAAGGTTAGCTTTTTGGTAAGTGGTTATCCTTAAAATGCCATCTTCTTCCTTAAATTTACATGCAAGAAGTGAGGTTGCATGGGTCCTTAAGGTCACACATCCAAGCAAGGTCTAGCTCAAAGCACAAAGTAAGCACTCTCAACAAAAGAAATTAACACATCCTAATAAACACTAAAGGATCAAAAGTGCTCAATAGTTATTTATTTTCCTTAGGTAACAAGCAACATACTTTAACTGCTTTAAAAAAGTAACAATTATTTTGAGTTGATAAGGTATATATCCAATGATGATATTTCCATGAGTTGGGTTCCTAAATGCAAACAAACATCCTAAATTCATGCTGAATGTTCCTACATGCAACTATTTATGCTTGCAAGAAAAAAAATTGTTATATTTGTCACACAAAATAGGATGTGTTTCAAGAGTGAAAAATTACTATTTACTCAGCCATTATAAACCAAGTGCCTTGTCTAATGGTTTTAATATCAGTATGAGAAAAACTACCCTAAAAGAAGAAAAAAAATGTTATGTGTCAACTATCCCTTCCCCCAGCCAAATTAAGACATTGTCCCTAATGTCAAAATATGGATAAGAAAAGTAAAGAAGAAATTACCTAAAATGGTACTTATTGAACATAAAAACCTTGAAATAACTTAAACTAAAATAAAAAAAACTGATGATAGTAAAACTAAAAGACAAGATAAATAAATTCACAAGTCCAATTGCTCTCTTCCATAATGTTTCATTACTTATTAACAAAAATAAAATGACAAGTAGGGTAAAAGATACTTGTGAGATGGAACTGATTGGGAAAGACTGTTGTGCCCAGTCTATTTAAATTACTGCTAGATCTAGTTTAGGAATGAAAGCATGCATTTTTTCTAGTAATTCTTCAGCAGTTGATGCAAATATTAGGATTCGTTATGCCGTCTTTAAAATAAATTTATCTTGTATAGCATGATCCATAAAAGATAACAGACCTGCAAAGTAATTATTAACAGTCAACAGCCCAATGGGTTTCTGGTACAAATTAAGTTGGGTCATGAAACCAATTTGGAAAATTTTCCTCAATGTGCCAAACCCTCCAGGTAAAGCAATAAAAACATCAGAACTATAGAGCATTTGCAACAAACGCTCTTGGAAGTTTTTAACCACTAATTATTCTCCAATCGTGCCCCCAGAAATCAATTTTAAAGGTGTAGGGATAATACCCAAAACCTGGCTTCCTCCTACAGATGCTGCTATTGCTACACCACCCATTAATCCGATACTGCCTCTCCCATAAACTAAATGTATTTTTTGCTCAACTAGGACTTTACCCAAATGGTTTGCTACCCTCAAGAACTATTAATCTTTTCCAGGAAAAGCTCCACAAAATACACAAATATTTTGGAATCTACGAGTTGAGGTTTCATCCATTTCTATCCTTAACCCTGTGAAAAAATGAAAAGTAGTATGTGCATTTATAGAGATAGAAGGATAATGCAATGATTACACCTACAAGAGTAGGTAGATTATTGTCAGAAGAAAAAGAAAATTTTCAACAATAACGGTGTGTATGTACAGTAGTTGTGACTGTGGTTCACATCTTCCACTGATTTTACGTACAGTAACAGCTTCAACACCTTCTATGAGTCAGGAATTTGCTTCGAATCCATTTTTCTTATAAACTGTCAAATAGAGTCTTTTAAAGTCAAATTTCCAAGACTATAACACTCTTGTTCTTTATGAAAAATACTCCACAAACCAAGAAGTTCTTGTTGCACTAATCCACAAGAATGTGCCTCAAAAGTCAATTGGATATTATCCAAAGAATCCTTACTGTAATGCCCGGACAATCCAAAGTGATTAGGTCCCGGGTTAAATGGATTTGGAGCATAAGAATTTTTCCTTAATTAGGAATTTAGCTCAATTAAATTGAGAAGACAATATGGCATGTGCATAATTGAGTGTTGAACATCTTAAAAATAAGCTTGGCTTAGGCCAAGAGAAATAGTAATGAAAATGATGGTTTTTAAAGATGAGGGACTAAATTGAACAAAGGGATTTTTAGTGGTTGGGCTCAATTGCCCAAATTTAGAAAGTTGGAGGACTAAAGGGGGAATTATGCCATTTTAATGGCTTTGGATGCCTTAGCCAGCCATGCCCCTCCAATTCCCAATATTTTATGTCACCTTCCTCCAAATCCTATTATTTTAATCCACCTCCCACCCTTAATCATTACCTTGGATTCTTTCTTCACCTACTTTTGACTTTTTCTACCAAACTTACACAAAAGTCTTCCAATTAGTCTTCCATCCATTAAATCTTGTCTCCCACTCATTTCAAACACATTATTAATTTCCTATTATTTTAATCCACCTCCCACCCTTAATCATTACCTTGGATTCTTTCTTCACCTACTTTTGACTTTTTCTACCAAACTTACCCAAAAGTCTTCCAATTAGTCTTCATCTCTTTTAATCTTGTCTCCCACCTTCCAAGCACATTATACACTCATTTTCCTTCCCATATGGCTGGCCATCACATTCCCACACATTAAAACATAATCACTCCACTCATTCAAAGCCATTTGCTCTCAAACTCTCTCATTCTCTCTCCATTTTCTTCCATACCAAGTCTCATCATTCCAAACACATTTCCAACTCTTTTCTCATCCAAATATTCGTCCATAGCTAGAAATAATCATTCCTCAAATTAAAACCAAGTATTCTTGGTTGAATTCAAGCTCTAAGACCATAAAGAGCAAGAATCAGATGAAGAATTCAAAGAAAACCAAGGAGGAAATTTTGGCCATTTCCATTTCTTGGAGGTTTTAAGCTCTACTCAAGGAACTCTTTGTGTGATTGAGTTTCTAAGTTCATTAGAAGCAAGAAATCAAGAAGAAGCTTGAAGAACATCAAGCACAAGAAATTGGCCTTACCTCTTCTGTGAGGTTCTGTAAGTGTACACCAAGTGTTCTTGGTATTTTGTGTTATTTGAGTTAATCACCAAGTGTTCTTGGTATCTTATGGTTACTAATAAAATTCGGCCCATCTTGGTTCTTATGCTAGAAAATAATTTCTAGAGTCAACAAGCAAGGAAAACGAAGGAAAATAAGCTTATAAAGCTTTCGGTGTTGTGGGTAAGGATTCCTATACTCACTTTATTGCATGGTATAATTCCATGGCCTTTTTATGTGAGTATTCGGGCCCCTAGGTGATGGTCAAAGAACCATGTGATCCTAGGAGTGCTAAGAGGGCTTAAGTTATGTTATTGCTTCGGCAATTCTGTTTTGCTCATGAGCTAAGTTAAGTAAGCAAGCATTATGGGCTAGGAGTTAAGGCGGCCACCTTAATTCCTATGCTAAGTGAGCTCTCCGAAAACATTAAGTATATGAAATTAATGAACTAAAACTTGAGGGATGCTTGCTGCCCTTCTGTGAACAAAGTGTTAAGTGGCGTGTGTTTGTGTGCTTCTTTGATTTGTTGTGCATGCTAACCCCCGATTATGATATTATTGCTATATGCATGTATCTTTTTGTTTTCTTTGTCTTTATGTTTCCTTTGCAGGAATAAGGATTATTTTGCCATTACATTCTTGGCATATGTTAGGCCTTGGAGGCCATAAGTTAGGCATTGGATGCCACGGAATCCTTATTGAGTTTTATAACTCACCCGCCCTACTCTACTTTTGTAGGTAAAGGTTTGCTTGAAAGATCAAGCTAAGAGTCTTGAGTACTCTTTCTGTATTCTAAGGTTGGATTTGTGTATGGTATTGCTCAAAATATTCTAAGTATTCTAAGTATATAAGCTGCTTGTAAACAAGCTAAAAAAAATGTGGACTTTCTGTGCAGGACTTGAAGTCTTAGAATTGTGGGAACAAGGTCTATTAAGGTGGAAATTTGTGTTCCATGGCTTTGTGAATTTATGGGTTGCTTTTAAGCATGTTTTTGTTGGTCTAACTTTAGTGACCAAATTATGGACTTAGCTAAAATTTGGCCAAAACTTGGCTTTGGGCTTGTATTATGGACTTGGACATTTTCGGGTATTTTTATTGCTTGGTGGACTTACCAAGGCCCATGCATGAATTTATGGGTTATGTTTTCATGAAATTTGAAGCATGTTGAAATTGGGCTTACATGTACGTTTTGGGCTTAAATAAGAACTTGAAAATTTTGATTTTATTCTTGGTTAATTTTGGGCCATATGCATGTTAAGTACTAAAAGGCCCATAAGCCCATGTCTATGTTAAAAGCATGCAATGTTTGGCTATGTATGCTCATTTAGTAAAGAACATGCAAGTAAATTTAGAAAAAGCATGAAATTGGATGCTTGTGTAAAGTTTGGCTAATAAGAAATTTAAATGCACGTATGTGAATTAATACATGCCTAAGCATTAGTTGCATTTAAAGGCATTAAGTGATTATGTGCACTAGTGAACTCCAAAACGCATAAGCATGCAAAGCATATGCATGAAAATAAGTTTTTAAACTTAAGTTGGTGTTTTAGTTGCCATGCATATTCTTGGCTAAGCTCGGTAAAGACCATGAAAATGAACACATGAAATCCACATAGGCACTAGCTTGTTTCTGAGAGCACATCAACTTAACCTTAATTAAAGAACTTAACGAGCTAGTACCGATAAGTATCCTGGGGTTCGTGCCCATAAGTCTTAGTGAGTTTTAAAAGCCCCTTCTGTGTAATGAAAACTTCCGCTGCATGTTTAAAAAAAAAAAAAAATCAGGCCCAAATGGGCCAGGGGCAGTTTAGGGCACGACAGCTTGGTATCAGAGCACAGTTGCTCTTAAGGACCAAAGTTTTGGTCTATGATTCTTAGTATAGACTTGTTCCCACATAGGTTAAGTCCACTAATGAATATTTATGAATATTGAGCAATTGTGTGCCTTGCTTGTTGTTAATTCCAGGATGAGAACCAGAAATACGAACCGAGGCCGAAATGAAAGTGAAACTTCCCATCAGGGGAATGAAAATGCTGGCTTTGTGCCAGAGGCCCAAGTTAGGCCTTCTGAGCTCATAAGGGCTAATGTTACTGGGCCTAGCATTGATGCCCAAGAAAGAAGAGAGGCAAGAATGGAAGCAATGATGGAAGCTATGCAGGCCAATATGGCCCAATTAGCAGCTAGCATGAAGATTCTGGCAAGGGGTCAAGCCCAAGTCCCAGAGCCTACTGGGCAACAAAGAGAGCCACCAATAAGAAGGAGGCTAGGAAAAGAACCTATACTCGATGATCAAGCCAGTGAAAATGGTGATGATGAGGATGAGGAAAGGAGAAACCCAAGAGCTAGAAGGATAAGATCTGAGATTAGACAAGAACTGAGGGAAGAAGAAGAAGAAAGTCCAGATGCAGAAGAGCTGGACATAGAAGATATTGATGGGCCTGCCCAACTCACTGTCACCACTGGAACAGTGAGGGCCCAAAGAGGGAGGCCCAATATGGATAATAGTGGAGGCCTAAGAGAAGGCCAACTAGAGGGGTTCCTTGCCCTAAGACCACCAACATTTAAAGGAAGCTGTAATCCAGATGAAGCAGAATTCTGGAAAAACCAGATCGAAAAGATCTTTGAGAGAATGGAGGTTTCCGCTTCTCAGAAGGTCTTACTGGCAACCTTCAAACTAGAAGGAAATGCTGAGTTATGGTGGAGAGCAGTCCATAGGACATATGCTAGCAAAAAATGCTAGGCGGCCTGCTCAAAGTAGAAGAGCAATGAGATGGCCCGAATTCGAACAAGTGTTTCATCAACAATACATCGGTGAAGCACAGAAAGACCAAAAGCAGGTTGAGTTTGACCTGCTTGAGCAGAAAGAGCTCTCCGTACTGGAATACGAACAGAGATTCAGTAACCTCATACGGTACGCACCACAGTACGATGATCGAGAGGACCTTAAGGCCAAGAGGTTCCTTCGGGGACTTAGGCCAGAGCTGAGGCAAATACTCAGAGCAGTAGGAGCCCATAAATACTACGACATTGTACAGAGGGCTATGGCCCTAGAGCAAGAATTCAGGGAGCAAGCCATGAATGGCCCTGGAAGTACTAGTGGGATGCAAAAATTCTCTAAGAAGAGAGGCAGAGAAAGCTTGGCATATGAGCCAAGAAAGGGTAACAAAAGAGAGAAGACCGCATCCCCCTATGGGCCACAATGTGAGACATGTGGAAAATTCCATGGCCAGAAGCCATGTTATAGGCTCACTTCCGGATGCCTTAAATGTGGTGCCCAGGATCACTGGGTAAAAGACTGTCCTGTCAGGGGAGAAGATCAGAGGACCCCAGGAGGGTTTAATAACAGATGGGCACAGAGGCAATTGCCCATAAGGAGGCCCAATATGCCTCCACCCCCACAAAGAAGGGACCAAGATAAGGCCAGGAGGGGACAACCTCAGGCTACTGGAAGAATATTCCAGATTGAGACATCGATGAAAGCACGAGAGGACCCAGAGGTCAACAAAGCTGGGGAGGATGAGGAAGAAATAGACCAGGCTAAGCTGGTCAGGAAGACTCTAAAAGGTACCATTTCCATAAATGGTTATGAAGTATCAGTTTTGTTCGATACTGGAGCATCTTTATCTATAGTATCCTTTAAGTTAGTCAAAGATATAAACCTCGAAGTATGCAATACAGATAAAATGTACCTGGTTAAAACTGCCGGGAATGAGGTTATGATAACATACCATATTGTAAAAGATTGCATGCTTAAGCTAGGTGAACTAGAGCTTAGAGCCGACCTGATGGTCTTGGATACTAATGGATATGACATCATCCTAGGAATGAACTGGCTTAGTGCCAATCGGGTGGTTATAGACTGCCATGCCAGGCAACTTTATCTGCCTAGGCACAAACCTCAATCTTTGGAAAAATCTCCTGGGTTAGTCCCAGATTTTCATTTAAAGGTGGTGGAACACAAACCCTTATTACTAAAAGGTGAATACCTAGGGTTAAATGGAACAGAAGTAGAAATAGAGCTGGGTAAAATACCCATAGTAAGAGAATTCCCTGAAGTGTTCCCCACTGATCTCCCAGGACTCCCTCCTGCAAGAGAGGTTGAGTTTGAGATCAAATTAGTGCCAGGAGCTGCACCAGCATCTATTGCTCCATACAGGATGGCTATTCCTGAAATGATGGAACTAAAGAAGCAACTGGATGAGTTGCTTGAGAAAGGTTTCATAAGGCCAAGTACATCTCCTTGGGGAGCACCTGTACTTTTTGTGAAGAAGAAAGATGGAACCCTTAGGTTGTGCATTGATTACAGGAAGCTCAATGCACTGACCATTAAGAATAAGTACCCCCTCCCAAGGATCGAGGATCTATTTGATCAGTTAAAGGGAGCTAAGGTCTTTTCCAAAATAGACCTCAGATCTGGATACTTCCAGCTGAAAGTCAGGGAAGAAGATGTCCCAAAGACAGCTTTCAGGACCAGATATGGTCACTTTGAGTACACAGTGATGCCATTTGGGCTCACAAATGCACCAGCCTTTTTTATGGACCTCATGCAAAGAGTGTTTAAAGCTCATTTAGACCACTTTGTTGTGGTATTTATTGATGACATATTGGTGTACTCAAAGGATGAAGAAGCCCATAAGGAGCACCTAAGAGTGGTGCTAAGCCTGTTAAAGGAACATGAATTATATGGCAAATTAAGTAAGTGCCAATTCTGGGCTAAAGAAATTGGATTTCTCGGACATGTAATCAATGAGCATGGTTTAGCTGTTGATCCCGAGAAAATTAAAGCTGTCTTGGAATGGAAGCAACCTCAGACTGTGAGGGACATAAGAAGCTTCTTGGGACTTGCTGGCTATTACAGGAGATTTGTGCCTAAATTTTCTGTACTAGCAGCTCCGCTCACTCAATTGACAAGAAAGGACCAAAAGTTTGAGTGGAGTGAGCAATGCGAGGCTAGCTTCCGAGAACTTAAGGAAAGATTGACTACAGCCCCAATACTGGTTCTACCAGACCCTACTAAGGAGTATATAGTTTACACGGATGCTTCTCGAGTTGGGCTGGGCTGTGTCTTAATGCAAGGGAAGCAAGCAATAGCCTATGGATCAAGACAATTAAGGCCTCATGAGAAGAATTATCCAGTTCATGATCTGGAATTAGCGGCAGTGATTTTTGCTCTGAAGCAATGGAGGCACTACCTACTTGGAGGCAGATTCCAAGTCTTCACAGACCACAAGAGTCTAAGGTACCTGTTTACACAAAAGGACCTGAACATGAGGCAAAGAAGATGGCTTGAGTACCTGAAAGATTTTGAGTGCGTCATCGAGTATACGGCCGGAAAAGCCAATGTGGTAGCTGATGCTCTCAGTAGGAAGTACACGGGAATACTCAAAGCCACTGGAGAGCCTACCGAGGCAGAGGTACTCAGTTTATCTGGGTTGGCCCAAGATTGGGATAAGTGGGAAATGGACCAAGTAAAGGTCTTAACTATTAGGACTGAGTGGAAAGACCTAATTCAGGAAGCTCAGCTTCAAGATGAGGAGATTCCCAGGATCTCTGGGCAGAAACAAGGAAAGTTGTATCAAGGATTTTCCTTTAAGGCTGGAATATTATATTTCCGGGATAGGATTTATGTGCCAAATAAGGATGGAATCAGGCAACAAATCCTAGAAGAAGCCCACTCCAGTTTGATGAGTATGCATCCTGGAGCTCAGAAAATGTATAAGGATTTGAAATCCCATTTCTGGTGGCCATATATGAAGCAAGAGATTGGTGCTTCTGTGGCTAAGTGTATGACTTGTCAACAAGTCAAAGTGGAGCACCAGAGACCTGGTGGAAAATTACAGAGCTTACCTATACCAGAAAGAAAATGGGGATCCATATCCATGGACTTTGTAGTGGGTTTGCCACTGACCCGAAGAAAGTGTAATACAATCTGGGTCATAGTGGATAGATTGACTAAGGCAGCCCACTTCTTGCCCATAAACCTTACAGACTCCCTGGAGAAATTAGCCCAACTATACGTTAAGGAGATAGTAAGGCTACATGGTGTACCGGACGATATTGTCTCGGATCGAGACCCAAGATTTGTTTCCAGATTCTGGAAGTCCTTACACCATGCCTTGGGCACTAAGTTAAAGTTTAGTTCTGCATACCATCCTCAAACGGATGGACAGACTGAAAGAACCATTCAGACATTGGAAGATATGTTAAGGTGTTGTGTTATTGACTTCCAAGGAGAATGGGATAAACACTTGCCTTTAGTGGAGTTTTCATACAACAATAGCCATCACTCAGTGATTGGCATGGCACCTTATGAAGCACTCTATGGAAGAAGATGCATAACTCCACACTGCTGGCATGAGCCAGGTGATAAGTTGGAAATTGGCCCAGAACTCATAAGAGAAACTACTGGGAAGATTAAGCAAATCCAGGAAAGGATTAAGACTGCCAACAATAGGCAAGAATCATATGCCAACCTCAAGAAAAGAAGAGACCTGGAGTTCCAGGTAGGAGACCAAGTATGGTTAAAAGTATCTCCTATGAAAGGAGTAATGAGGTTTGGAAAACGGGGAAAATTAGCCCCGAGGTATGTAGGACCATACCTAATACTCGCAAGAGTAGGAAATGTAGCCTACAAGTTAGAGCTACCGCCTGAGCTGGGACATGTACATGACACATTCCATGTAAGCCTATTGAAGAAGTGTGTATTTGATCCTAAACAAGTGGTACATGTCACTAGTGTTCCCATCACCCAAGATCTCACCTATGAAGAAGAACCAATTCGGGTATTGGCAAAGGACACTAGGAAGCTCAGAAGTAAGTGGATATCGATGGTAAAAGTCCAATGGACTAACCATTCTGAGGAGGAGGCCACATGGGAGGTTGAAGCTGAAATGCTTAAGAATTATCCTGATATCTTCCCTAAACTTCTAGGAAATTTGGAGGACCAAATTTCTTAAGGAGGGGAGTGTTGTAATGCCCGGACAATCCAAAGTGATTAGGTCCCGGGTTAAATGGATTTGGAGCATAAGAATTTTTCCTTAATTAGGAATTTAGCTCAATTAAATTGAGAAGACAATATGGCATGTGCATAATTGAGTGTTGAACATCTTAAAAATAAGCTTGGCTTAGGCCAAGAGAAATAGTAATGAAAATGATGGTTTTTAAAGATGAGGGACTAAATTGAACAAAGGGATTTTTAGTGGTTGGGCTCAATTGCCCAAATTTAGAAAGTTGGAGGACTAAAGGGGGAATTATGCCATTTTAATGGCTTTGGATGCCTTAGCCAGCCATGCCCCTCCAATTCCCAATATTTTATGTCACCTTCCTCCAAATCCTATTATTTTAATCCACCTCCCACCCTTAATCATTACCTTGGATTCTTTCTTCACCTACTTTTGACTTTTTCTACCAAACTTACACAAAAGTCTTCCAATTAGTCTTCCATCCATTAAATCTTGTCTCCCACTCATTTCAAACACATTATTAATTTCCTATTATTTTAATCCACCTCCCACCCTTAATCATTACCTTGGATTCTTTCTTCACCTACTTTTGACTTTTTCTACCAAACTTACCCAAAAGTCTTCCAATTAGTCTTCATCTCTTTTAATCTTGTCTCCCACCTTCCAAGCACATTATACACTCATTTTCCTTCCCATATGGCTGGCCATCACATTCCCACACATTAAAACATAATCACTCCACTCATTCAAAGCCATTTGCTCTCAAACTCTCTCATTCTCTCTCCATTTTCTTCCATACCAAGTCTCATCATTCCAAACACATTTCCAACTCTTTTCTCATCCAAATATTCGTCCATAGCTAGAAATAATCATTCCTCAAATTAAAACCAAGTATTCTTGGTTGAATTCAAGCTCTAAGACCATAAAGAGCAAGAATCAGATGAAGAATTCAAAGAAAACCAAGGAGGAAATTTTGGCCATTTCCATTTCTTGGAGGTTTTAAGCTCTACTCAAGGAACTCTTTGTGTGATTGAGTTTCTAAGTTCATTAGAAGCAAGAAATCAAGAAGAAGCTTGAAGAACATCAAGCACAAGAAATTGGCCTTACCTCTTCTGTGAGGTTCTGTAAGTGTACACCAAGTGTTCTTGGTATTTTGTGTTATTTGAGTTAATCACCAAGTGTTCTTGGTATCTTATGGTTACTAATAAAATTCGGCCCATCTTGGTTCTTATGCTAGAAAATAATTTCTAGAGTCAACAAGCAAGGAAAACGAAGGAAAATAAGCTTATAAAGCTTTCGGTGTTGTGGGTAAGGATTCCTATACTCACTTTATTGCATGGTATAATTCCATGGCCTTTTTATGTGAGTATTCGGGCCCCTAGGTGATGGTCAAAGAACCATGTGATCCTAGGAGTGCTAAGAGGGCTTAAGTTATGTTATTGCTTCGGCAATTCTGTTTTGCTCATGAGCTAAGTTAAGTAAGCAAGCATTATGGGCTAGGAGTTAAGGCGGCCACCTTAATTCCTATGCTAAGTGAGCTCTCCGAAAACATTAAGTATATGAAATTAATGAACTAAAACTTGAGGGATGCTTGCTGCCCTTCTGTGAACAAAGTGTTAAGTGGCGTGTGTTTGTGTGCTTCTTTGATTTGTTGTGCATGCTAACCCCCGATTATGATATTATTGCTATATGCATGTATCTTTTTGTTTTCTTTGTCTTTATGTTTCCTTTGCAGGAATAAGGATTATTTTGCCATTACATTCTTGGCATATGTTAGGCCTTGGAGGCCATAAGTTAGGCATTGGATGCCACGGAATCCTTATTGAGTTTTATAACTCACCCGCCCTACTCTACTTTTGTAGGTAAAGGTTTGCTTGAAAGATCAAGCTAAGAGTCTTGAGTACTCTTTCTGTATTCTAAGGTTGGATTTGTGTATGGTATTGCTCAAAATATTCTAAGTATTCTAAGTATATAAGCTGCTTGTAAACAAGCTAAAAAAAATGTGGACTTTCTGTGCAGGACTTGAAGTCTTAGAATTGTGGGAACAAGGTCTATTAAGGTGGAAATTTGTGTTCCATGGCTTTGTGAATTTATGGGTTGCTTTTAAGCATGTTTTTGTTGGTCTAACTTTAGTGACCAAATTATGGACTTAGCTAAAATTTGGCCAAAACTTGGCTTTGGGCTTGTATTATGGACTTGGACATTTTCGGGTATTTTTATTGCTTGGTGGACTTACCAAGGCCCATGCATGAATTTATGGGTTATGTTTTCATGAAATTTGAAGCATGTTGAAATTGGGCTTACATGTACGTTTTGGGCTTAAATAAGAACTTGAAAATTTTGATTTTATTCTTGGTTAATTTTGGGCCATATGCATGTTAAGTACTAAAAGGCCCATAAGCCCATGTCTATGTTAAAAGCATGCAATGTTTGGCTATGTATGCTCATTTAGTAAAGAACATGCAAGTAAATTTAGAAAAAGCATGAAATTGGATGCTTGTGTAAAGTTTGGCTAATAAGAAATTTAAATGCACGTATGTGAATTAATACATGCCTAAGCATTAGTTGCATTTAAAGGCATTAAGTGATTATGTGCACTAGTGAACTCCAAAACGCATAAGCATGCAAAGCATATGCATGAAAATAAGTTTTTAAACTTAAGTTGGTGTTTTAGTTGCCATGCATATTCTTGGCTAAGCTCGGTAAAGACCATGAAAATGAACACATGAAATCCACATAGGCACTAGCTTGTTTCTGAGAGCACATCAACTTAACCTTAATTAAAGAACTTAACGAGCTAGTACCGATAAGTATCCTGGGGTTCGTGCCCATAAGTCTTAGTGAGTTTTAAAAGCCCCTTCTGTGTAATGAAAACTTCCGCTGCATGTTTAAAAAAAAAAAAAAAATCAGGCCCAAATGGGCCAGGGGCAGTTTAGGGCACGACACTTACTCAGGCCATTCTTAATGAATTGTATTTTATCTTCTCGATTATCGGATACCATTCCTAAAAAACTACATCTACCATCATAAATCCATCGACCACATTTGTGAAAGACTCATAACCTTTTCGATCCTCACTTTTTGGTATAAGAGCTTTTACCTAAGCCAGACATGTAAGACACAAATGCATTTGAGATTTCACCAGCTAAATGGATTTTAGCTTCAATTAACCAACACATATCTTCAGGAATGCCTTTGTGCATTAAAACTCTGAATCTTTCACATCTAACTTGATAAATCTTTTTAAGAATATTTATTGGGAGAGAGGGAAAGTATTTTCGCAAAGTAAAAAGTACAGAATCCATTTTTGAGAAAAATTTGATAGAGTAGAGAAAAAAATCAGTTATTATGTGAAATTAAGATAACCGACTTGAGAGCCACGGAGTACCGTATCCGCCACTTAACCGGGAAAAAATGGATCCTACTTTTTGACAATTTTCAAAGACTTTGCAGAATGCATGTGCGACCTTGAATAAAGAGGGCCAGTAAAATCCGGACTGGAAAATCTTTGCAGTTGGTTTCTTTGACGAAAAATGCCCTCTGTATGTTTGAAAATGAGCAAATTCAATGTTACTTTTTACCTCATCCTCAGGTATACTTCTCGTAAATATCTCGTTAGGACAGTATTTGAAAAGATAAGAGTCACCCTAGTAAAAATTTTCCACCTCATGTAGAAATTTTTTCTTATTTTGGATACTCCATTGAGCTGGCATCTGTCCTGTCACCAAAAAGTTGACAATATTAGCAAACCAGGGTACTGTAGTGACAAAAATTAGAAATTTGTCAGGAAAACAATAATTTATAGATGCAGCCTCAATTGTTAAATTCGTTGTTAGTCTTGAAAAATAGTCTGCGACAACATTTTTGGAGCCATTCTTATCCTTGATCACAATGTTAAATTCTTGGAATAATTTGATCCACCGTATCAGCCTTGATTTGGCATCTTTCTTTGACATTACGTACTTCAATTTTTTGGGTAAGAGCTTCAACTTTATTGTGAGGATTTTATTTTGCTCATTAACTTTTGTTTTCCAACATGTGTTTCCCTCTACCTCTTCTATGTGGTTTTTCACAAAAGTGTCAAGATGTAAACTTCCTCATTTTCATCTTCCTCACTTTCATCTTCCTTTTCTGGAGGTTGCTTAAGCAAGTTAAAAATATTTAACTCCAATGTCATATTCTCAAATATCAGCTCCATCAATCCATTTCTGCAATTAATTAAAGCATTAAAGGTTGCTAAAAATGGATGTCCTAGGACAACATGTATTGAATTCTTAATTTTCATTGGTGGTGTGTCCAAAATAATAAAATCCACAGGATATATGAATTTATCAAGTTGGACTAACACATCTTCAATGAGTCCTCTGGGCACTTTGACTACTCTATCAGCAAGCAATAGAGTTACTTTGGTTGGTTTTAACTCACCCAAATTTAGTTTTTGGTAAACTGACTATGAAAGTAAGTTTACACTAGCTCCAAGATTAAGTAATGCTTGCTCAATTTTATGTTCTATAATAAAACATGAAATTGTTGGACAACCAGGATCTTTGTATTTCAAAGTAGTATTATTTTGAATAACAGAGCGTACTTGCTCAGCCAAGAAAACTTTCCTTTTCAAATTCAGTTTTCTTTTAACAGTGTATAAATCCTTTAAAAATTTGGTGTAAGAAGGTACCTGTTTGATCGCATCTAACAAAGGGATATTGATCTTTACCTACTTAAAAATATCCAAAATTTCAGGATTTTGATTCACCTTCTTAGAAACAGTTAATGCCTAAGGAAATGGAGGTGCTGATGGAGATTAAATTTTTTCTTCACTTGGTAAATGTTCAACCCTTTCTTTACTCTTAGAAGTTGACTTATCGTCTTCTTCACAAGGATCAGGAACGGATTTTTCAACAGCCTTACCACTGTGGAGTGTAATGATTGACTTCACTTGATCCATAGTTTGACCTTTGGGATTCACTTGTGGTTGAGAAGGAAATTTCCTTTTATCCTAAATATTGAGTGCAGATGCAAATTTTGCAAGAGTATCTTTCAAATCAATCATGATTTGACTTGTTTGAGTATTGATGGACTCTTGCTTTTCAATGAATGAATACAATGTTTCTTCAAGATTTTTCCTAAAAGGAGGTATATATGGTACATGCCCTTGAGATTGTTGAAAATTCTGTTGGGTGTGAAAAGATGGTTGTAATGGTTAAATATGATTATCACTTCTCCAACTGAAGTTTGAATGATTCCTCCAATCAGGATTGTAAGTTTATGAGTATGGATTTTAGGTTGGCCTCTTGAAGTTGTTCAATGCGTTGACTTGTTCATAGAGACATTCTTTGAAAGAGGGCAAGGCTAGGCAATTGCTAGTAGAATGGTCATTGGTTTCACAAATGTGACAAATAATTTCTTCAACAAATTTTAAATGACCAGTTTTCTTTATTTCTAATGCCTCAACCTTTCTAGCTAGGGATGCAAATTTTTCTTGAATGTTTTTATCTTTCTTAAGATGATATATGCTTTCACTAGATGCAGGGGATTGACTTTTACCTGGGGCCTCATATGTACCAACAGTATCCTAATTTTGTGCATTCTCTGCCAGTAAGTCTATGTAATCCATTGCCTCGTCAAGATCTTTATCCTCAAATGTTCCATTGCACATCATTTCCACCATTTGCCTTTCCTTAGGTGTCAAACTTTCATAAAAATGTGAGACTATTCTCTATGTTTCAAAACCATGATGTGGGCATGTGTTAAATAAATTCTTGTTTCTATCCCAACATTGGTAAAAAGTTTCACTTGGTTTTTGTGTGAAAGTGATCATTTGCCTTTTGAAAGAATTTGTTTTGTGGGCAGCAAATTTTTTTTTCAAAAATTGTTGTTGCAATTTATCCTATGAATTAACGGAGCCTGACTTAAGATACTGTAGCCAAGTTTTAGCTTTATCTTTTAAAGAAAAAGGAAAAAGCTTAAGCCTGATGGTGTTCATGCTACAGTTTAGTTTGTTATATGTGTGATAGACTTCCTCAAATTCCCTTAAATGCAAGTATGGATTTTCAGAATCAAAACCATGAAAAGTTGGTAAAATTTTAATAATATCTGGCTTGAAATTAAAGTGACATGCATCAGCAAGAAATATTAGACATGATTGAGTGCTATTTCTTACGGGGTTCATGTATTCTCTAAGTGTCCTAGGCCGATCTTGGTCATTATGTAGAGAATGGTTGACTTCTTAGTTATTAATGTGTTCAGTCATGTTTGAAGAAGATGAAGGTTCTCTTACCAGTCTACCAATTGATGTACGTGACCAAGCTTTCATACATAAATAAAATAATAACAAAGAAAAATAGATATCAATAACAAAAAGAAATAGGAGGCTCAGCCTTCCATTTTATGAACAGAAAATGTAGAAGGCAAAGCCATCCATTAAAAAAAATAAAAAATAGATAAAAGACAATAAGATTAATAGAAAATAAAAGATAGGAGGCTTAGCCTGCCATTCAACAACAATAATAATAAAAATAAATAAAAATAAATAGGAGGCTCAGCCTTCCAGATAATAATAATAAGAAAAATAAACAAAAATAAAGCAATATGAACAAAAAATAAAAGGTAGGAGGCTCAACTTTCCATTCAACAATAAAAAAAATTAAGAAATATAAGATTAATAGAAATTAAGGGGCAGGAGGCTCAGCCTTCTATATGATGAATAAAAAAAATGAAAAAAATAAAAAATCAGAAAAAGAAAGAAAAAAAATTGAACTTGTACTCTAATTTTACGTTCCCGGCAACGGTGCAAAAAACTTGCTACACTTTAGCAGTTATAACCCAAGTGTAGGTTGTCGCAAGTAATAAAACCTCGAGAGTTTGAGTGTCGAATCACAGGGAAGTGAATTAAGAAATACAAATTGCAGAATTGGTAATAAGGAAAGATTTTGGTGTAAGGTGTGAACAGGTGTTGATTGAAAATTCAAATTCAAATAAATAGCTAAGGTTAGGGGATCCACTTTTAGTATATCAGTTATGATTAATTTTAGTCCATCTTAACACTAAATTGAGATCCACACATAAAGGAGATCCCAATTGGAAAATTTAGTTAGTATTAACTTTCATTGATCTTAAAACGCCAACGCTTGTTAATGGCTTCAAGTATCCATCGTGTCAACCTTTGTCTACAATAACTTAAGATTTCAATATAGCCGGTAGAGTCATGTTCTACAGAGGGAATCAAGCAGCTTTTGTGCCAATGATTTGACTATGATGAATCAAGACTCCTACTTAACAAGAAGGGAAGTTAAATAGATTAAGGAAGAAAATACCATTAACGTTGTAATCTATTCAAATCAATCATAACCTTTATACCAAAAGATTCACCCTTTCACTTTAGTAAAAGAAGATTAGTTAGCTATAATAAAAGTAGACAACATGTAGAAAGAGGAAATAAACATGAATTGAAAGATCAAAGGTAGAACAAGAAGAAGAACGAGAAAACACTTGGACAGAGCTTCAGTATTGAAAACAAGAACAAGAACAAAAAAGAAAATCTAACTTTGATACAAGAACATGAAAATGGCCTAAGAAATTGCATGAATTCATCCTACCCCCCAAGGTGCCTATTTAGAGAGTTTTTTGGGTGGGTGAAATGGTAAAATAGTAAAATGTTGGTAAATACAAATCAATAAAGACGGGCTGTAACTTCCTTTAATTTTTTGAAAATTTTAGACATCAAATTAGCTCTTCTTCAAAGCACAGAACTTGTAGATCTCTTCTTTAGCTTCGAATCAATAGCTTGCTCATTTAAATTGGACATCCGTAGCTCAAGTTATGATTTTTTTACAGAAACTGCTCATCAGCACATGAAAAAATGAATAGTTTCATCCATAATCAGATTTCAACAATGAAAACTATCAAACTAGCTTGCATAAGGAAGAAAATTGAAGATCTATGTGTTGGCTTTCAAATGAATTTAGAATCACTCAGTTCTAATGTCTACAACTCCAGATATGATTTTTCTCATGAAGGGTCGCTAAGTGATGATTTTACCTACGTAAAAATAATTATTTAATATTAATGAATAGTGAAAACACATATGAACAGTAAAATACGCATGTGAATAATAAGTCAGTGAATAGTGATAAGTGAATAGTAAAAATACATGAATAGTAACCTGATGAAAGAAATGCTAAGAATAGAGAAATTAATCATACTCAAAGTATATAATGATGATTTAAACCCTTAATAGTAATACACTTATGAGTTTTCATCAACGACAACTCCAGGAATACTTATAAGTAGTACTAACTACACTCAGCACAAGGACACACATGGATATTACTCACTTATTGCCTCTACTAGGAACAATGACTTACTCTGATACCAACTGTGGCGGAATAGGGCCTTAAATCATTACATGCAACTAGTTTCTTAGCCTACCATGCATAAAAAATATGCATGCATTGTCTTGGCTATGCAATAACAATTAAATAAAAACAACATTGAAAACAGTACCGACAATTAATGAAAACACAATTCAAAACGAGCTAAGACATAAAACTTTAGTTGCTCTAACTTTAAGTAACAACTATGTGCATACACCTCAAACTTATATGCACCAAAATGCAACCTTAGTGTTATACACACCAATGGGTACTAGTAGAGGTAATCTTTTTGTATGAAAATGCCATACATTTAGAAGAAACAATATATATCTACTAAGATTCATCCCTAACTCTTCACCCAGGCAAGCAAGCTTTAAGTGATGAACCGCATTTTCCTTGTACTTACTTAGCCGCAAAACCGTAAGGCAAATACTTTGATTAGTACTAGCTTATACTACAAGTAGCTTAAAAACATAAGATTTCCCACTAGAGAGTACTTTCAAATTAATAAACTTAGTCTTAACAGCTGCCTCTTACTAACAGTTAAGCCTAACTAGCCTGCTTAATACCTGCACAAAACTTAAGAGGTAAGTATTTTAAAGTACTCAGTAGGGGATTCGACACCTACAGGAGGAAACATATGCAAGCAATCAAATAATAGAACAAACAATAAAAAAATTAATAAATAACAAAAAAAATGCAATGTAATGTATTAATGCATAAACGAATGCACATGTTAATGCACTTAGGACTTCTTTACACCTGAAGGTGTTCTTAATTGTCGTGAGCTCATATAGGCCCTCGTATCCAATACTAGCACTTGATTAAGCCCCATGAAATCCTCCTTACAGGCGACTTCAGTAAGCCGATGCTTACTTGACCTTGCCCACCTTTTACGGGCTACTTAGAGTAAATTGTCATTTACTCACATCTTATCCATAACTTTCCATTACTTGTTGTGCTGGGTAATTGAACTTAGCAACCAAGCTTCGCCAAGTTCTCCTGAACTTGACTCGGGCAACTTAGTGGACTCACTTACCTATCTCGTTGACTCGGTTAGGACCTCTTTGGCACCGCTTAATGCCAGAAGGCATTTGGCTTCTACCCTTGGGTCTTTAAGGGTTCCAAACCTTTTTTGGGTCTATCTCCAATGCCGGAGGTTCATGACCTCGCCTCTTGGCCATTGGAGGACTCACACAATACTTGGTCTTTCCTTAGTACTCTATTTGTGACTTAAGGTACATCACTTATCCATTTCTCGTCAACCCTCTTAACCACCAACTTATTGATGCATACTTAAATCTTAGGAGCACTTTTAAGTCATGTTAGGATAGGATACCACCTAAGCCTTAGGAATTGATTTAGGACACTTAGAAACAAGGTTGGCACAATTCACGCACAATGTTGTATTATTGAATCTTGTGGTGCAACAACATCAATATTTTATGGGAGTTGCTAGAATTGATGCAATAGCACCAGAATAGTTAGTGTGATAGCATTTCACATTTCAAGCAGCCTTTTCTTCCTCTTTAGCTTGATGCGATCGCATCAAAATAATCAGTGCAACCGCATTAACCGCTGGAGCTACTTTTCTTCCCCATTTTCTCAGCCAATTTTGCTTCAAATCTTACCCAAACCAGTTTCAATCACTTTTGGCTCATTTCAACTTACTTCTAGGTGTTCTAACACTACATATATATTATTTAATCATACCATAACTTAAATCCCCTACCTCAAATCTAAGTTAAGCAAGATTCAAAGCAAACAAACCACATAAAGTTCACTTGAGCACAAGTTGCTTCCCTTGAGTTCCAAGCCTAAATCCAAGCAAAATGGGTACCACAAGCACTAAATTAAGGCCATCACTAACCATTTTTCAATAGTAGAACCAACTTAAACCCATATAAAGAACATATCAATGGGTTTCAACTCAGGCTTGGAGGAATGAGTTCTAAAGCACCAAATACGCCAACTTCTAGGTAGGAGCTTGATGTGATTGCCTTGGAGACCTTAATTTTCATGGAGAATGAAACAAAATTGGAAGATTTGAAGGCTAATGGCTATGGAGGAAGGGAAGAACAAAAATGAGTTGAAAGAGATGATGAATAGTAGCTTGATTGTCTAAAAGAAATATTTACAACCACCCCCACTAACTTTGACTTACTTCCTTCACTTGAAAAATTAATTTTTTTCCTTCTCACCAAATTTTTGCCTCAAACCATCCATTTAGGTATTATGGTTAATTTTTCTCTTTGTCACTAGTCGTTAAACTTTATGCCATAAGTAGCATAATAACCCTAATTCCTTAATTTGTGCACTTTGGTCCCTAAACTCTTGTTCTTGGTTCCAATGGTTAGGGTAATTTATGGCCTTAAATTATTTGATCAAAATTACTTACATGACCTTAATTTCACTAAAATTATAGCCATATGACTTACTTGGGTCAAAATTATGATTTTACCCTTTTTGCCTTTTGGTGCCATTTTGCACATAAGAACTCAATACAACCTTACTTAGCTTGCTTTTCTTGCTTAATAAAACTTATTTGAGGAAAATAACTTAGGATTTGCTTACCTTGGCATCTAAACTATGTGAAGTACCTGGAGGGCCTCCATGGTGTTAGACACCCAACTCTCCTAAAGCAAGCTTAAAAGAAGAAAAAATCAATTGTTAGTATCAAACGGTACATTGATGCAATAAATGCCAAACAAGAGAGTGGGGTTGATTTAGTTATTAGGCATGGACTTGTATTGACTTCTCAAGCTTCCTACCCAAATATGAGTTGGGATCAAAGCCTATGTATTTCGCTCGTGTGTGAATAAAAGGCTTAGGTGACCATTCAGGTGCATACCTGTCTGGTCAGTGACGTGTCTACAACAAGGGCAGTTGAATCGCTTTGTGGTGTGGAACTCGATGATAAGGATGGCTGGGGTCACTTTGGAGTAGAAATGGTTTTTTTTCATGTGGTTTAAAAAAATATAACAAAGACTCTAAGACAAAAAAGAAGATAAAATCAAATTAATGTTAAATAAAATGATACAATTAAATTAAATTAATTAAAAATATAAGTAAATCAATTTTTTTTTAAAAAATTCTAAAATGAATTAATTGATTTAGATATTAATTATGCATGAAAAATGTTAGTGAAATGATTATTAAAAAAAAACACAAAGAATGAAATAAGACTATTTTAGTACCAAACACTATAAAAACAAATAAATAAAATTAATTAAATAAAATAAAACAAAATCAAAATAAGCTTTGATTGACTAAAAATGGTTACAATTGACTAGACAAGGAAAAAACATGGAAATTATTACTCAACTTGACTAAAAAAATATTGAAAAACATGATAAATTTTCATTATGTTGTTCAATTTTTATGAATTTTTATTTTTTAATTTCTTAAATTAGAAAACTTCTTAAAAATGTAGTAAGATTACAAAAATTGTATTTTCAATGGATTATTACAATTACACAGTATTGGCTTTTAATTAAAATTCGTTTCGGGTAAAAAAGATGTAAAAATAAAAATAAGTTATTTTGAAGTTAATTGACTTAAGTTAAAACAAATTAGGTGTAAGTTGCAAGAAAGTAAAGCTGCTAACTCCAATAACCTAACTGTAAAGGAAAAAAACAAACAAAGGTTAGTGACTTGAACAAATAATATAAGTAAATAAAAGGACAAAATAAAGGTTTTACCAGGAATCGTCCAAGTTGGGTTTCAAGTCGGATCGGGTTTTGGGGATCGAATGGGTCAGGAGACGGGATTCTCTTTGATTTTTCTTGTCACGGCAACGGATGGATGGTTAGGTAACTAGGCATTAGCGATGGCAGTTTGGGCATCTTTGAGAGGATGGGTGGCGGCTGGTAATGGAGAGTTATGACAAACCATGGTGCAAATTGGGTTTATTATGGGGTGTTCTTCCCCTCATTCTAGCATTGCTTGGGATAGGCGGTTTAGCTCAATGAAAGGTAACAATGGGAGGTTGTAGTTAGGGGTGAAGCATTTGGCCCTAACCAAAAACTCGAGCCTATTTTGCAAGTTATGGTCGGGTTGAGGAGATGAATAACTGCAATGCGGGTCAACCCGAAACAATAAAAAATTAGGTTGGTTTGGGTTAAACCCGAATTTACCCAAAACCAACCTGCATATTAGGCCCAGCCCACACCTACTATCCCTAATTCTTTATTCCCAGCTCACCTTTAACCTAATTATTTCCCAACTCATTTCTAGCCCATGCCCACCTTCAACCTAACTATTTCTAACCTAGCCATTACTTAACCCTCATTCTTTCACAGTCTGCCGTTGCTTTCACTCGCCCTCACTGTCACTCACTTTTCCTTCCCATCACACCTTCTTCCCCTCACACTGTCTTTACACTTGCAAATCGTTCACCGTCATCCTGCCTCGGCCATTGGCCTCATGCAATTGTCTGTACTTGTTCGTGCCATCTTTTATGTCGAAGTCCTTCACCTTTTGTGTTGTCCGTTTGCGTTGTCCGTTAGTCACTCTTCACGTTGTTCTTTGCATTGTCCATCGTGTTGTTCCTCGCGTTTTCGTCTTTTGGCCTTCACGGCGGTGGAAATGGCTACCGGTGGTGGAGTATTGGGTAAATCCAACCTTAACCCTATAATTTTGGGTCAGGGTCGATTCAGATTCTTTATCCATTTTGGGTCGATTCAGGTTGGGATTTTCATATTATGAAATAAGGCATTTATTTTAGGTTTAAGCCCAAATTTGACCCTGAATTTTGAAACTTTCACCTTTAATTACAGTAGTTGATGGAAGTAAAGGATGGTTGAGGCGCTTCAATGATGGCAGCGGTCAAAGGAGCAACTTAGGGCTTGGGTGGCAAGGTAGTAAAAACTCGGGTGCCAAAGCTGCTGTTTTGCATTTTTTAGCTAAAAGCCTAGGATTTCAAAATTCAGGTTTAATTTTCGTATTCCAGCTTCCCAATCTCAAGGTTTTAAAGCATATTTATATGTATTCAATTCCTTAAAGCCCAAGAAAATCATGCAATGCTAAAATCTTGACCAAATTAGGTTAGAATCATATGAAATCCAAAAATTATAAATTTAGTCCCTAATTCTCTCTTAAATTTTAGCTTAGCCCAAACTGATATAGAATTTTCAATTAAGCCCAAACTTCTTATAGACTTTTCAACTGAGCACAAGAAGTTCATAAACTTGTCGATTAAGCTGAAACTTTGCAAGAATTTCAATTATAGCCAAACTTTAACAAGTTGACCAACTAAAACCCAAATTTCACAAATAAGCAAAATTTTAACCCAACTTACCTAAAACACTCAAATTTTACTGTAAAAAATAAAAAAAACCTAATTAAAACCTAAATAAAATTTAGAGACTCATAAACAAACTTTAAGACATGACACGACAATTTGTGACATAATAGAACTAAAATGTCCTTAGACACTGACTAAATAATGTTTGCCTAATATAGCCTAAGACACCTAAATGAAAGCCAAAATGAGTGTTAACACCCAATGGCTTCCTATGTTGGGGAATAATATAGATATGATGGAAGGGAAGCACATTTCCTTTTCAGCTGATGAACACTTGTAGCTAGTTGGTCATCAGTCACTACGCTTGGAGAATTTTATGAAATTGGTTTATCTAGTAAATATTCAGGGAACATTTAAGGGCTATAAGGCCAATGTTTATCTTATAATGGTAAAACAATGCCTTTACTTTGGTCTTGATAACATAGAGTTTGGGCTTATATGTAACACATCAGAGATCAGTTACTCTAAATGTTTGGTTTTGTAGTTCACAACAATCTTTTTGATTCTTCATCTAGAATGAATTCGGGTGGTTGACCTTCATCAACCCCCTACCTAGCCATAAAGGTTTTGAGCATGAACAATCTTAGAAGAGGCTAAGCCACGATAGTTTATAACATTGATGGCCTAGTGCATTCTCATCATCGTGATATTTTGTTTTTTATGGAGATCAAGGCGAGAGGTTCAGAAGCCACTAAGAAGGTCCGATCGGGTTACTTTGTTCATGTCACCTTTGTTGATGCTGAGGGCAGTCATGGGTGTATTTAAGTTAGTTGGAAAGACAATGTTTCCTGCTCTATTCTAGAAGTTTAGCAGACTTTAATTTTTGTTGCATGCTTAAGATGAATATAGGCATGAGCAAATTTTGCGTTTTATTTATGGCAATTCAATAGTGCATCTGTATGGGGCCACTTGGAATGAAATAAATTCAGTGTTATCACTTTCCTCTCTCATGCTCATTTTAATTGTCGACTTTAATCAAGTGTAGGACCCATAAAAAAACAGTTTGAAATGCCCACCACATCCAAAAGGTGGAATTTTTGAATTCTTTTATTTTAGATCTAGCCATAATTCCACTACATTGCCATTTGGATGAATTCTTGGGAAGGTGAGGATGCAGTCTTTAAAGTTCAATCGACTAAACCTTCAGTTCATTGCATACATTTTATGATAGTTGAATGACTTTATTGTACACATGAAAAACAACAGGACTAAATGAAAATGTACATATATTGTATAGACTGAGTGCATATTTTGCCAAACACTATATATAACTCTTTACAAAGCCTAATTTCACACCTTAATTTCCTTCACGTCTGCACACCAGTAGCAGCATTTTTGCTTCTTGTTTTTTGTCTAGTTGACTTCATTATTTCCTTTAATCTCTTTGTACTCTCTTGAAGATAATTTACCAAAATCCTTTCAAAATTGTTTGAGACCTCCTTACCTATTTCTTAATATATGTTTTTTTTTCTTTTTCTTTTTGTTCCATCCCCTTATTTATTTTTCCGGTTCGTCGTCATGATTCAGCAACCTCACTCAATAGTCAACATGGGTAAAATTTAACATGATTTTGATTTCATTCTAGTTTACTTTCTTCTCCACTAAAATTATTATCGATGATCTCATTTTTTCTGGAACATGTAGTTTCAAGACAAACATTGTTACATTATAGAGAAAGAAGAAAATCTTGTAACATGGTAATCTCTTTCTAATTTATGCATGGTCAAACCAATTTTTTTTTTTATAACTGTTAGTTCAAAATGGTTTCCAGTTTGTGGTTCCTAATGATTTTAATCTAGTTTGACCAATTTTTAACCTTAGCGTGTTTGAACCAAAACCTGTGTTGGAATTAGTGATTGAATGTGGAAGAGAACACCAACGTGGAGTCCAAGGAGCAGGAAGTGAATGTTGTAGTTGCTGCATAAAACTAGGAAGATTTGTTTAGATAAGATTAGTATGACCAAGTCTTTAGTTGTTTGTTGAAGTTGGTTTTCTTGTTTCCTAATTTTTAGCAAAATTTGTCTCTGACGTTCCAAGTGTAATGCTATATAGGGCATGTTTCAATTCAATAAAATATATGCAGCAGTTGCCATTGTTTTTATCTTCTTGTTCTGCTATTTTCCTTCATTGTGGTATTAGAGCCAGGTTACAATCCTCGGCTAGTTTCTGTTCTTTCTATCTTTTGTTTGTGCTTAATAGAAAGGACAATGGCAGACAAAACTGCTGGAAATAATTTAGTAAATGTGCCATAACCGCAAATTCCTTTGTTCAAGGGAGACTCCTATGAATATTGGAGTATTAAAATAAAAACATTTTTTAGATCTCAGGATCTATGGGATCTTGTTGAACAAGGTTTCAATGTAGAAACCTCATAAGAAGGAGCTACCAGGGAACTGATGAAGAAAGATGCAAAAGCCCATTTTTTCATCCAATAGGCTGTGGATGAATCAATATTCTCTTGCATTGCTGGAGCAACTACAGCCAAACAAGCATGGACTACCTTTAAGATTGAGTACCAGGGATTAACAAAAGTCATCACAGTGAAGTTTCAGCTCTTAAGAAGAGATTTTGAAATTGCTCTTGTGAAGAATGAGGAGTCTGTTCAGGACTTTTTGGGAAGAATCCTGTATATGGTTAGCCAAATGAGAGCATATGGTGACAAAATCATAGATGAAACAATGGTTGGAAAGATACTTAAGAGTCTGACTCCCAAATTTGATCATGTAGTTACTGCCATTGAAGAATCAAAAGATCTGGCTACACTCTCAATTGATGAGTTGATGGGATCCCTGCAAACCCATGAGGCCAAAATCAATAGGACAGTAGGGAGAAAGGAAGATTAGGCCTTTGAGGTCTAGGGGGAGAGAAACAGATCCTTCCAATCCAGAGGAAGAAGAAGGACCTCCTTCAGAGGAAGAGGGCGAGGTAAATCAGTCCAATGTACGTACTGCAAAAAGTTTGGACATAGAGAAGATGTATGCTGGAGCAAAGAGGACCAGGCCAAATTTGCACATGAGGTGGAAGACAATGAAGACTACTTGTTCATAGCCAGTGAGGAAACTAGTTTACCTTCGAAGGCAATATGGTATTTGGACAGTGCATCTTTAAATCATCTAATTGGAGTCAAGGGCAAGTTCAAGATATTGGATGAGGCATCCAAGGCTCAGGTTAGACTTGGAAACGATAAGCGGGTACAAATTCAGGGTAAAGGTACTGTGTCAGTTCATTCAAATGGTAAAGAAAGAATGATTAATGATGTTCACTATGCACCAGGTTTAGCACACAATCTCATTAGTGTTGGACAGCTAGTAGAGAATAGTTATTCAGTCATATTTGAAAATAGGGTTTACTGTGTTAAGACTAGTGTAAGGAAAAAGGTGCTGGAATCCAACATGATTGATAACAAGATGTTTTCAGTGGAGTTTGAGTGCAAAAGCAAGTGTTTGTTAACAAGCAGTAAGGATGATGATTCAAAAAAGTGGCATCAAAGATATGGACACCTCTACATTCAAGGTCTCTAACTTTTGGCTAGTAAAGAAATGGTGACAGGATTACCAAGTATTGGAGATCTGAAAAATTTGTGTGAAGGGTGTGTTTTACGGAAACAGATAAGAAACCCTTTTCCCAAAGGTAAAGCAAAAAGAGCCAATCAGAAGTTAGAGTTAATACACGCTGCATCTGTGGACTTATGAAAACAGAATCACACGTTGGAAAACAAAACAACATTGTTGAGAGGAAAAGCAGGATTGTGGTAGAGATGGCAAGAGCCACGATATAGACTAAACGGCTCTCAAATGAATTCTAGGCAGAAGCCATTACTGTTGTAGTGTATCCCCTCAACCTTTCTCCAACAAAGGTAGTATGGAACAAGACATCTTATGAAGCCTGGGATGTTAAGTTTGATAAAAATTTGAGTTGGAAGGAAGAAGAAAAAGTGGATAGTTTAAGGGTGGCTATCGAGGAAGAGCCTGCACTAGTAGAAGTGGAAGCTGTGCTAGCAACTCCTGGTGAAGAAACACCTGTGAGGTCACATTCAATATCATCTAAAGGATCATCTCCACCATCAGACAGAGCTAAAACAAAGTCTCTAAGGGAGATCACTTTAACCTATGCAATATTCGCAGGAGATCCAACTGATGTATATATAGCTCTAGAAAATGAGGTCTGGAGAGAAGCCATCATAGTAGAAATTGATGCTATCAAGAGGAATGAAACTTGGGAGATTACTAACTAGCCTCTAGGAAAGAAGGTGGTAAGCCTAAAGTGGAATTTTAAAACAAACTACCACTTTGATGGAACAATTCAAAAACACAAGGCAAAGCTAGTGGCACATGGATACACACAGGAGCAAGGAGTTGATTTTGATGAGACATTCTCACCAGTTGTTAGGTTTAAAAAAGTGAGAATGATCCTTGCAGTTGTAGCAAAGCACCAATGGAAAGTACTCCAATTTGACGTGAAGTCTGCTTTCCTTAATGGAGAATTGAAAGAAGAAGTTTATGTGCTACAACTTCAAGGGTTTGAAAAGCCAAGAGAAAAAGGAAAGGTCTACAGACTCAAGAAAGCTCTATATGGCCTGAAATAGGTGCCTAGAGCAAGGTAAAGTAAAATAGATGATTTTTTCCAAACTCATGGCTTTCACAGGAGTCCCACTAAACTTACCATATATTTGAAAAAAAAGGAAGAGATCATGTCATCATGGTAAGTCTATATGTAGATGACATGATCTATACAAGGTCATCATCTCAGCTCATAATAGAATTTAGAAGATCAATGATGGAAGTATTCGAGATGACTGATATGGCGACTCTTAATTACTTTATTGGCTTTGAGGTCCGGCAAACCAAAGAAGGTATCTTCATATCTTAACAAAAATATACCACTGACGTACTGAAACAGTTCAATATGGATAAGTGCAGCTACAACTACCCGAATGAATGCAAATGAAAAACTTAAAGCTCAGGATGGAATTGAAATGGCAGATTCAAGGAGGTTTAGAAGCTTGGTTGATAAGTTGCTTTTTCTATCTCATACTCGCCTAGATATAATGTTTGCAGTAAGCCTGGTGTCAAGGTAAATGTAGAGTCCCACAAAGCATCATTATGGAGCAGCCATAAGGATACTTAGGTACATTTCAGGAACAAGAGATTATGGAATATGGTACTTGAAGGATGCAGACCTAGTTTTACAAGGATATACTGATAATGACTGAGCTGGAAGTTAAGAAGATAAAAGAAGCACTAGTGGGAACTGTTTTGTCTTGGGGTCTGGACCTATATCTGATTACCTAAAAAGTAAAGCACGGTTGCTCTATCTTCAATTGAGGCAGAATATGTTGCTGCTAATATCACTGCTTGTCAAATTGTTTGGCTCAGGAAATTGTTATATGATTTGAATCAACAACAACAGGAAGCAAATGTACTCTTCTGCGATAATGTTTTAGTAGTGGCCATAACGAGAAATCCTATTTTGCATGGAAGGACAAAACACATTGAGATCAAACACAACTTCATATGGGAATTAGTTAATAAGGGAGAAGTGAAAGTAAAGTTCTATAGAACACAAGATCAAATGGCTGACTTATTTATGAAAGCACTACCATTGGCAAAGTTTTAAGATCTGCAAGATAGACTAAACATTGGCCACATTGGCTCAAGGGGAAGTATTGGAATAAGTGATCCAATGTGACAAGAGGACACTAACGTGGAGTCCAAAGAGCAGGAAGTGAACGTTGTAGCTGCTGCATACAACTAGGAAGATTTGTTTAGATAAGATTAGTATGACCGAGTCTTTAGTTGTTTGTTTAAGATGGTTTTCTTATTTCCTAAGTTTTAGCAAAGTTTGTTTTTGACGTTCCAAGTGTAATGCCTATATAAGGCATGTTTCAATTTAATAAAATATATGGAACAGTTGCCATTGCTTTTATCTTCTTGTTCTACCATTTTCCTTCAACTCGGACCACATAAAGATTGTTGTTCATGATTGAACTGGCTGAACCATCCAATCTGGTTCTATTTTAATAACGCTAGATAACACTAAGCTGATAATTATTGTCTTAAAACCTTTATAATTTCACCTAAATAAACTTTTTAAGCTTCAGCCTCAATTAAAGAACATCTAGATTAAAAGTTTCATATAATGTGTGCAGCAAAAGGTAAATGTTTGGGCTTTCAAAAGATGGTCTAAGTAAGTATGACATGTCTTTCTGCTTTTTTCACTCCTTCATAATATGGGTAATATGAAAGGTGTTCTAGCATGGAACACTTTAGTTTGTAGAAAGGAATTCTTAACTGTGACATAACTTGCATTCAGAATAAAATGATAATGGCCGAAATAGCTTATTTCTCTAAACATATGGCCATAGGATTAAGGGCTAAGCAATGTTAAAAGAGCATGTTACAATGTGGAAGAGGATTACTTGACTAGGCCATTTTTCTTGAGCTATCTAAAATGGGACTCCAAGTCATTTCTTCCTCTTGTTTTACACTGTTCCATACCGAAGAGTCCAAAATGCAGCTTTACTAGAGATATATTGTCGAGGGTTGTTGCTTGCAACTTAGAAGATTAGTTCTGTACTTTGTCCTCAAATAGGGTAAGAAGAGACCTGTTTTTAGTTCCTTTGTCTATTTCCCGACATTTTGGAAGGAACTTTTCATTTTTAAAACTATTTACTAAAAACCCTTTCTTTATAAGATGTACACTTGATCGAGAATGATGCTTTCAAGCTACATAGTTCATCCTTTGTATCAAACTTTGAATAGTTTCAACCTGTGTATCAAACTCTGAATAGTTTCATCCTGTGTATCAAACTCTAAAGCGCTTTAACACAAAAGATAAAAAGATGTCCTCATAAAAACAGGAATGCCAATACCATAGCTAAGGACCTAAAAGATGACTACACCTAGTGAAATACAAAATATCTTCATATGTTCTTTATTCTTTCATTTAGGTTCAAGATGAATATATCCACTATCTTTGCAAGCACTAAGTGGGTACATCATATATTAAGAAGCTAACCTTAACAAACGTAAGACAATATAAAACATCCAACAAAAAAACTTTCATCATATCATCCATCTACAAGTCTAGTTTACCAACAATAAAAAACAAATGAAACTTAATGGACAAGTAAAAGAGTGAAGAAAATATATTTGCTGCTTATTGATTTCCTCAACTTCCTCGAGGTCTATAAGCAACTGACTCACGAGAGCTCCATTGTCAATGTAAATAACTCAACATTCTGCAAATAATTGATTACAAGCATCCGCTACTCTAAACCATAAATTCATATAGCATTTAGATTCCCCTTAGCAGCAGAGGCATGGAAAACCAAACTTATAGCTATCCTAAAGTATTAGGATACATGAGAAAGGGATATTGGTGGAAGGATCAACTAAACAGTAAATTCTTGGCTATCAGGAATGTGTATGAACATATTTCTGAAATCATAATAATGTTTCCCTAATTTCTTATATAATTTCATAGCACTCAAACGGAGAAAAAATTTTACCACTGGGTGGGAGAACTAGAAGAAAAAGAGATAGTTACCACACGTTTGAAACTAGAAAAGATCACATCACTAGATTAAGGGCCAACTCGAGCCATTTTGCTAAATCTGATAGAATTCCACTTAATTCACTAACTCTGTTAGCTGGTAATTTTCTGTCTCTTTCTCCTTTTGTACATAGTTGATGGTATTTAAGATAAGTAAACAACTCAAGCAATGGGTTTTCTGATCAATCTAAGCGTAATACAAATATAATGCATGATCAAAAGAGTAGTAACGTCTCTTAAGTTTTTACTATAGTATTTTTGCACAAAAGATGCAGCAGTACACCATTCAATTCATATAATTACATTCTTCTGGACAACGCATGCAGGCTAAAACTATAATAAGTGTTGGAAGATCTAACACCATTTTTTATTAGACTTACTAAAAAGAAGGAACTGAGAGATGTAGGTCTCTTCCTATTCAGTTTGGTAAGATCTAAACAATTCTCAGAGCCATAGCTAACCAAGGTCTCGCTTGGCCCCAACATAGCCCTTCAAATCAATATTCATCCAAAATGTTCTAATTAATTCTCTACCCCAATTTAGTTACTACCAAGAAGCAAATCACTTAATGTTTAATTTTAACCATTAAAAGGTAGTAGTTAGCTACTTCGAGTTCCAATCCTTAAACACCACTCAAGTGAATCAAATCCTTAATCACCTAAATTCACTTAAGAAGAATTGTAAGATCCAAATCCAGAAATTTTGAATTATATTACAAGAATTGAAAATGAAAATAAAAAAACGAAAGATCAAACTTACCAGATCAAAGCTCTCCGAATACAGCAGCCTCACCACCTTCTCTTTGCCTTCACTCGTTTTTCCTCTGATTCATTTCAGATCCCTCACTTTGTTTCTGAGATCACTTTCCGCTTTCCCCTGCTTTCAGGGCTCCATAAAACCCTCCAAAATGCCCCTAAACTTCCTTGATCAGTAAGATGTAGCCCCTCAAGCTGAGACTCAGTGCACATAGACCCCTGAACAAGTGGGGGTGTTCACCTGGCGGGTTTCAAACGGATTTCATTGTCCCAAGCTGACCTGCAATAAATTTCCTACCTATTCTCCGGATGAAAAGTTGTTCTCCTCCCTTCCCATTCTTTTTTCTTTTTTGTCATTTTCTAGATTATGTGCTGCGGCAACCTGCCGAAATAGAAAGTTCACTTTTTGCTAAACCCATTATTCCCTCGCAACACAATGTTTATTACTCTCTAACGTGTTTGCCTGCTTATAATTTTAAATCAACACTCAAAAACGAAAAAAGGAATAAAACCAGGAGGCATTGGGAAATTAACAAAAAAAAAAAACAAAAGCAGGATTTATTATTTTAGCCCATTGGGCTGATACAGGAAAAAGAAGAGACAAACATAACACACGATAGTGTGCTCTTTATTTCACGTGTTGCAGCTAAAACGCTCACACCCAAAAGTAGGTTTCTTCTTGCTTCGCACCCACTAGCGCCGGTCGAGCTGTCTCTCTCTACGCCATGGCAGCAGTGGCGTAGCTGAACTGGCAGCGCATGGGCTGGAGGCGGCAAATGGCGGGGAGATTCTCAGCAGTCTCCATCATCTCTCGTTCGCGCTCCATCTCACCCATCTCCTGCTCTATCATTTCCCGGATCGCGGGGCACCGGCACTGCGTGTCCATCTTGCGGAGCTGCTCGCAGCACAGGCGTTGGCGCTCATCCTGGTTGTCCCTACTCCCGCGGCGGCGTTGCTGCTGCTGCAGGTACATCTGGCACTGGTTGAGCATCTTTTGCTGCTGCATCTGCTCCCGGCAGCTCTGGCCGGGCTGGTTCCCGGCCTCCTCGTCGATGGTGATGGTGGCGCGGAAGGAGGAGCTGGCGAGGACGAGGGACAGGGCGAAGACGGCGAGGAAGACGAGCGTGAGCTTGGCCATTGCTGAGAGGGATTTTGAAGCTCGGTTTAGGATTGGTTTTTGGGTCTGGGATGAGAATTGGTGAAGAGGGGTGTGATTTATATAGGAGTGGGAGTACAATTGCATGGCGATTACGTGTTGAGGACACAGGAATGGATCCACGCGTAAGAGTTTTTGCATGCAAATTAAGCCACAGGCTTTTGTATTTTATTGCGGACGACACATGTACTTTATGTCTTTTTTTTTTTGTACTACATAAGTCTCATATTTGTCATTAGATGTTGAGTCTTTGAAATTCAGTTTGATTGTTAAAAAAGTATTTAAAAATATTATTTAGAAATCATAATATATAATTTATCTTTTACATCCAAATATATATATTTATGTGGCTTCACAAAAATATATGTAAAGACAAATACTAGCTAGTCGTACCTAAATATTGGGTTGGATACCATAGAATTACCTCCATATTATATGAGAAGAGAAAAGTTCAACAGCAATGTATAAATATGAATAAGTAACAAATCCTAGAACACTAAACAAAAAAAAAAAAATTAAAAAAAAAAAAATTATAGTATAAGATTGAAGGGTATGACATTTATAAATGGACAGACAGACACACAGAATACAACAGCAATGAATCACATGTAATCTAACCTATGGTTTTGTTTCTTTATGATCCGGCGTTCTTTAATATTATTTATTTATATATATATTTTTTGTAAAAATTATGAATGTTATGTTATGTATGAAAGTACTAATTAAGTATGTTTTTTTTGCAGAATTATCCCCGAATTATCCCCATCAACTGAATAATACAACTCTTAAAGATTGCCACAGCTTTATGACAAGTCAAGATTTTTTTTTTTATGACAGTTTTTCATTAGCTATAGCTCATACAACATCTATCAATAAAATACAATATTAAATTTTACAAAGACAATTGGTTCAATTCACATCATTTGTAGCGTATTTATGATATGTATTATATAGAAAATCTGTAGAAAATATACGAGAATACATAGTATCCGAACCTACGGGCAAAAATTGTCACAAAGCCTAAAGATAATTAGAAAATCGGTGCATAACTTGTCATCAGAACATCGTACGAAACTTTCATTAATTTTGCGATGATTCCTATTGTCGACCTAAGGAGGAGCTCGGCTTGTTCACCCCTTGTAAATGGTGGAGGTTTTCTTGTTGCTGCGTCTACTACTAGCAATTATGGCCTTGTGGGTTCTTTCTGTCATCATCCAGGGTGGTGGTGGAACCCTAGATGCATGGAGGTAATAGCGATAAGGGAAAGGGTGAAAATGATGAGGAACAAGAGAGTATTGAGCTTTCCCATAGCTGAAAAGATCATTGAAGCTTAAGTGAAGAATTGGTAAGGGTTTTTGCTGTGGTTGAGTGTTAGCTATTTGGGATTAATTGGTGGGATTTGTATAGGAGCCACATTTCTTTGTTTTCTTTCTTTCATTTTTAGGAGATACATTTATATATAGCAAACAGAAGAATGTTCTATTGAAAGGTCAAGAAAAACTTAATTCAAGTATAACCAAGGAGATGAGGCCGAGATGGAAAAAAGGTGCATAACGCAACTCAACTACATTTAGCTTATGAGGTTTCTATGAGAGGCTGTAGTTGGCGGGACTATGGAAACAATTAGAGAGTAGATATATGAAGAAAACCCTAGCTAACAAACCGTATGTACCAAAAGCAAAGACTTTATTGAATTACGCAACTCAACTACATTTAGCCATTGTTGACTTGAATTTGCATGTAAATAGAGGCATGATGGCATTTTATCATTTAGGTTAAAAATTAGTAAACTACGGGAAGTGTAAACTGTCACAAATTCGTACAATTCGTCAATTTATATTTTATGATATTAATGGAGTATAACCTAAAAAACATAAATGTCTTTGAAGGAGGATGTAGCTAGTGAAACGAGGGCTACACTGGCAGCTTTGGAGAATTCCTTTCTGAAAAGGAGTCTTGACAGTTGACCTCTGTTCTTCTTTCCTTTAAAGTAGATTAGCTTTTAAGGGCTCTAGCAGTGGCGATGCTAAGGGGGTTAGGGTATGTCTTGCCCCTAATATTTTTTCTTAATTATATATATATATGATATATATTTATGAATTATTTTAGAAAATTAAATAATAAAAAAATATATATATAACAACATAGATAGTAATTAAAGTAAAAAACACTGACATTAATTTCTTCGTGTACAAAATTTATACTAAATATTAATGTATTAGCCTCAATTTTTTACTTCTGGTTGAAAATTCAATCAGTTTTTAAATGTTCTTATTGTTAAATTGGAATTGACTTATAATATAAGGAAAAATAAGTAGTCATACTGCCAAATTGTACATAGAAATTAACATAGAATATTGTATCACCACAAACCCTAGCTGCAACAATTTCCTCTCCTCGTATTGTTAATTTCTTCTCTTTCATTTTTAGTTTATCTGGCCAGATTTGGATGTCAATCTTGAATTGTCAGTTGATTTTTTTATGATTATTCTATTTGATTATCCTCAATCACTTTTACTGTTCTTTTTTCTTCACAAAATTTCTTCACTAGTATTAATAGAAGCATCATCTAGTTCATCTGATGCTTTATGACAAATAAATTTAGGTGGCTCATTTTCAAAATTGATAATTAAAAGAATATCGAGTAAGGTACAGAAAGTGGCTAAGATTTGATTGATGAAGCGTTTGCAAATAATAGATCGACATGATCAAATGTTATCTAGCATGCATGATATATAAGCATATGATACATGATATACCCCTGCACATACACATTTTCTAGCAAAAAAAATGAATTTTCAAATCTTACATTACATATCTTGAGGATACAATTGACAGGAGAAAAAAGGTCAACACTTTTATTGAATAATGGATAAAAAATACAAAAGAAATTTGCAATTCCTTCTCTCTCGTCCGAAGCATTCGCATAAATTAGAGGAAGAGAAAACCCCTCGAATTTTCCCCTTCCCAATCGACCATTTTCGCTTCCCTCTCCCAGCCTCACTCTTAGCCTCATATTTTGCTTCATTGTTGCTCAACACCTAAAAGGGCGAGGCAGACTCAAAATCAACCGCCATGAAAGCACCTCGAGCCACCCTACGTTTGTCTCTCTCCCTCCTCGTTCTCGTCGCCGCCGTCCACCTCTCTACCAGCCAGGACTACGGTGCAGGCGGAGGCGGCGGTGATGGAGATGAAGAGGCGGCCCCGCCGCCTCCTGGCATGGACACCTGCAACGGTATCTACCTAAGCTACGCCTTCTCCTCGCGAGAGAAGCAGTATCCGAAGACGAAGAACGTAACGGCGCAGTCTTGGACGTTCAGCTCCGTAGCAACGGTGACCAACCTCGGGACGGAGCAGCTGAAAGGGTGGCAGATGTTTGTGGGGTTCCAGCACCGAGAGATTCTGGTTTCGGCGACGAACGCGCTGCTTGTGGACGGAAGCGGGGACTTCCCGGCCGCCGTCGGGAACGGGACGACGCTGGCTGGGTACCCGAACGCCGACTTGAATACGATGATCGACACGGCGGGGGATTGGACTCAGATATCGGTACAGATAGAGTTCAAGGGAACCATGTTTGGGATGGGCGAGAAGGCTACGCCCATGCCTAAGAAGATTGCTCTCGTAAACGACGGATATATTTGCCCCAAAAATACCATTCGCAGTAAGCTCCTCTCTTCATTTCTCTTTTCGTTTTCTATTTGGACTTTCAATTTACAAATCTTGAATCAAACTTTTGTGGTTGGTTGGTGAAGAGGGCTACATGTTCGTGTGCTGCAAGAAGAACCCAAAGTTCAAGTCAAAGGCACAAAAGACTCTCAAGTACCCGCCTCGCCGGTACGGCGACCTGAACTTCGTGTACGACGTCGTCCAAGCGTACGAGGGTAGCTACCTGGCCCAGGTGACGATGGACAACGACGGCCCCCTCAGCCGTCTCGACCACTGGAACCTCACCTGGGAGTGGATGCGTGGCGAGTTCATCCAGTCCATGCGGGGTGCCTACACTCGAAGGACGGACATCACTGGCTGCCTCTATGGCATCCAGTCCCAGTATTACAAGGGAATGGACCTCTCTGAAGTCATGAACTGCCAGAGAAAGCCCGTCATTGCAGATTTACCGCCAGAGCGCTATAACGACTCCAAGGTCGGAAAGATCCCCTTTTGTTGCCGGAACGGCACTCTCTTGCCACCACAGATGGACTCGTCCAAGGCCAGGACCATTTTTCAGCTGAGGGTCTTCAAGATTCCTCCGGATATTAACAGAACGGCTTTATATCCTCCTCAAAGGTGGAATATTACAGGTAACACTGGTTCTGGTTGTAGCAATATAAAGTACTGAAAGGTTCAACCGTATGATAGTTGGAGGATGTAAATGGTTAATCGGCCACTTGTGTGCTTTATTATGACAGGTGTCTTGAATCCGACTTACAAATGTGGGCCGCCTGTTCGGGTTGACCCGACAGAGTATCCTGACCCGACCGGGCTTCAGGCTACGTGGAGCGCCGTCGCGAGCTGGCAAGTCGTCTGCAACATGACGAAGCCAAAGCCGCAGCAGACTGGATGTTGCGTGACCTTCTCGTCGTTCTACAACAACTCGGTAGTCCCCTGCAAGAGCTGCGCCTGCGGCTGCGGCGACATCGACACGGACACCTGCAACGCTAATGGCCGGTCGATGCTTATCCCGGCGGAGGCACTGCTAGTTCCGTTCGATAACCGGACAAAGAAAGCCAAGGCCTGGGCTAGCCTCCACCACTGGCACGTGCCCAAAAAGCTCCCATGCCCGGACAACTGCGGCGTCAGCGTCCACTGGCATGTCATGTCGGACTACGCCGGCGGGTGGACGGCCAGGATCACGCTGTTCAACTGGATGGACCAGCCCTTTGAGGACTGGTTCACGGCAGTGACGCTCGACAAAACATCCAAGGGCTTCGACAAGGTGTATTCGTTCAACGGGACGCGACTCGACGGCACGGGAAAAGTCAAGAACACGATTTTCTTCCAGGGTTTGAAGGGTTTGAACTTTTTGGTGGCGATGACGAACGGGTCGAATCCATCGGATCTGCGAGTTCCTGGGAAGCAGCAATCCGTCATTTCCTTCAAGAAACATCACTCGTACGGACCGATTAATATACGGAAAGGGGACGGATTCCCGAGCAGGGTGTTCTTCAATGGAGAGGAATGCGCGCTTCCGGATCAGATTCCCAGAGGTTTTGGGGCTAGAATTCGTGGCGGATTCGTACCTGGATTCGTCACAGCAATACTAGTTCTAATTGTGCTCATGATGGATAGGTGATGGCTTTTTATTTTTATTTTTTTTTAAATTTTTACCTTGGGAAAAACCAAAAATATTTCTCTGGTGGGAAATTAGTACCACCATGGCATTTATACTGAACATATTTATGGGTTATTCAGTCCTTATCATAGATTCATGTAATTAAGCTTCAATTGTAGAACTTTTTTTTTTTTTTCAAATACTGACTTCTATTTCAAAAGGATTAATTTTAGGTTATGTATTTCATATTCTTTAGTGTGTACTTAGAGAAATTTTGGTCTTGCAATAGGATTAATTGAAGTTATTGCTTCGTGTGTTTCAATTATTCTTTTTTTTTTCCCCCACTTTTGGTGTCATGTTTCTTTTTTTTTTTTTTCTATTTTATCATGAAATCAGAATATTATGATGAGGCCCAAATCTTTCGCCCATTGACCTTTCTTATTGGGCTTTGGTTTGGTAGATGTCTAATAATGCAAGCCGTGTTACAGCCCTCTTAAATGCGCCCCCTTCCTTGACTATTTAGAGATGACCCGAAACTGGAGTTATTTTTTCATATAAATAAAGTTTATTTAGAATCTATCTTTTTGAAAAAAGTATAAGTTGAATCTTTTCCCGTAAGAATAATCAAGAAATGTAGAAAGAAAAAGATAAACCATTATAAGTGTTAAAAAGCAATTCTTATTTTGGAGGTAGTCTTTCTATCACTGTGGAAAGCCACCTGTGTGCCCATCTCTCACAAAATCCATCCACGCTATGTGCAGGACCAATTTAATTTTAAGTAAATTTTACGCACAAAGTGTATTGGTATTGTAAGAGGAGGGACACAAGCGACATTTTGGGATCATTTTAAAATGGAGAGTGCATGTAAAGAGCAACTACGAGTAATGAGTAACTTGTAATGAGTGACTTTCTCGCATAATGGGAGGGTAGAGAACCTGATTCAGTAAAGGAAACCGATGTTATGGGAAAAGAACCAAAGTGGGCAATGGGGGATTGGATGCCATCTCTCATAAGTTATTCAGGCACGAAGAGCCCATAAAAGATGGGTTAATTTAAGTGTTAGATCGCTCCTCCAAAGAACCAACTCCAAACTCCAAAGCTTCTAAAGTTATCATTGATTAGGGGCTTACCCTATTAAAGGCTCTATCCAAAGACCATTTCAATGTTCTATCACGTAGAACGGTCCGCTTCTAACTTTTAATTAACTTCCCTACACCTCACAAACCCGAGTACTATAACCATCTCTTTTTCAGTGGAACCAAAACAGGGATCTACCAAACTGACTGATAAGAATCCACGCGTGCATGAATCTGTGAAGGTATTCCCATTAATTGTGGCACAAATTCTCTGGATCTGAAGGCTTCCTTAGCCCCAGCCAAAGTCGATTTGTCGTCATCAAATATTACTTGCATGTTTCCATTATTATTGTTCTAACTTCTAAGAGCTAAACTTGTTAAGTTTACTGTACAATGTTTTCTTTTTACTAACACGCAATGAATCTAGCAAGATATTTGTAAATAAGATCTATTAAAACATCTAACCAAAAACCAATTAACAAGTTCCCTTACATGTAGGTCACTTTGCTTTTCTTACGGATTTGGGCAGTACAAACCTCGGAATTTGATACCATACTAAAGTATCTAAACCAAAACCCTATGGTAGGATTTTCCCAGGATTTAATTTTTAAAAGCAACCATATATAGATAATTAGGTGCCCGTATCATCAATTTTTCTTTGAATGCGATTGGTCTTTAATAGTTCCCATACAAAAAAACTGATTCCTTGTAGTGTTGTCTTTTTCTTTTCAATAAGTTGAAATTTTATGCATGTACGTGCAATACTCTTCCAAGAGAAAAGCGAAGATCTCAAAGGTTTTCCGAACAGGAAAATTGTACCTCCAAATAATAAAAGAGAAAAGGTCTGGCGGCAACATTACTTGTTTCAATCTGCCTAACCCACTAGCTAGTTTGCGAGGTTTCATTCTTTTCTTTTCTTTGCTTGTCATACAAGTTACTAGTGAATCCTCTATAAATACAACAACGGAAAGGCCAGCAGCAGTAAAGCAACAAGAACACAGACACATAGATCAGCATAAATCGCTTCACCAACAAATAGCTAAGTTAAGATGTCTCATTTGAACAAAAATGTTGTCATTGTTTGTGTTGTGGTGATCATGTTAATACTGCAAACGCCGTCGTTTCAAGCGCGAAGAGGGAGGTGGGAAGCACTTGGCTCCTGATGTGCTTATGAAAAGTCAGTCGAACAGGTCCCATGCTACAACCTTAGCAGATGAGGCTGGCGAGCATGTTCGCAACAGCGAGGCTCACTTGTCTGACAAGTCGGTTCCGAGTCCCGGGGCCGGTAACCATTAATCTGACTTGGAAGGCATGCTTCTAGCTATAGCTTGCTAGTTCCCCGTCACTATGATTGTTGATTTCAAAACTAATAAGTACTCGTTGTGTTTCATGATCAAAATGTGTTAACTTACTAGCTAATATACTGAGAACAATGGTGCTAGTTGAGCGTTATAATGTAATTTTTTTTTTCTATTTTTGAGAAGTTCTACAATGCAATGTGACCTGGAATTTATTAAGCAATATTAAAATAATGGCTATACCGCTTCTTGACATGTTGCATCTTTTTTATACATTACACTAAATAATAGTAATAGCAAACCGAAAGGCTCCGATAAATAAAATTGCAACTAAAGATAACATAAAGATCCTTTAATTGTATTTCCAAGGGCAACTTTTTGATGATTAAGTGAGCAAGCTACAAAAATGCATCAGAGTGCTGGAGATAATACGCAAAGTGTATTGCCCTGAGTTTGGTTTTTATAAGCTCCTTAGATAGCCGATTATAGTCTCAGAGTGTCCTCACTAATGGTAATGGATTGGAACCCCTAAAGGGTGCTCTCAATCACTTGTCCATGGGCTTATGGAAGTGGGCTTGTGTTTTGCATCCCTTGGGCTGAGCTTGTGCAGGGCCTGGGCCATTCTCTGGTATATAAAATACATTTTTATATTTAGAAGCAATTTCGAGATATACAAGAGTATGAGAAATTATTTAGAAAAATTCAGAGGAAATCTGATGTTTCTTGAAACCGGGATGACTTCAACTCACAAATTATTATGGTCGTGCACAATGGGCCTTGGTGGGAGTAAAAACCTGGTTGGAGGCCGGAGAACATCCAAGCCTTGGCCACTCTTTTAGGCGGCTGGGTATTGGTATGTATGTAAAAGCGTTGATATAACTTATTGAAGCATACAAGCAGAATAATTTTTCTTTTGGTACAAACAACTAAAATAATTTTGACAGCAATGCAAAACTGTCTAAACATGACAAATAATAATTTTCAAGAAATAATTCAAACTTATGCATTGTGCCAATCCTGTTTTAGTTTTGTAGGTTACTAATAAAGCCAGAATTTAGATATATGAAATTATGAAAATTATTAATTAAATGCATCACCGCCCCAATTTGTTTGAGCAATTTTCCTTTATAGGATGTGTCAAACTGATGAGCTATACTTTCTTTCCTGAGTTGGTAGTGATTTGTTACTAACTTTTTGTTTTATCTCTAAGAAGTTTTTTAAGTATTCAAAAACATCATACAAATTTACAAGAAAGATATACTATTATAGGAGTTAGAAAAGGGGCATGTCATCTTTTTATAGGACCAAAATGGTAATAGAATCAGCTTTTGTAAAGTATGAATTTAGGAGGTTAGGATTTGAATCCCAAACCTTCCCTATATCTCTCGAAACTTTTAATCATGAGGCCAAAAGGTTAGAGATTATCCCTAAGAAGTTGATGTTATATGACAGATAGTTATTACTTTTGTGGTGATAAAATTTGAAAATGTGCAAAAAAATATAAAATTTTCCAGGAATTTGTTAAAAAATGAATAGGTGAAAAAATTGACATGAATGGAATAGTTACCCTTTTGTTTTTTTTTTTTTTGATAAACTATCTTAAGTAGGGTGGAACTGTTTTCCTCTTTCTGAATAAGCTAGCCACATCAATGACTTCATTAATTTTATATCAAACCTCAAAAAACCCCCCAAATTTAAGGAAAATCACGAACAATATCGAAAGTGGTAATTCAACCATACAATTAATAGTTCCACCCATGCAATTAAACCGCTTATCTCATGCTGTATAAATTTTTTTACATTTTCTCATTTTATTATGCGGTATTTCACCAGTGTACGTTTTATTTAAAAACTACAATATACCACAAAAACCGTAAGGTACATACTGCGATATTTTATTTTTCTCGAATATGTGTAAAATATTTTTCTGTCATTTCACATCAAAATATCATAAATATATAAAACATTAAAATGTAATTAATAGACATATCATAAAATAAATATTTACTTTTATTCTTTCCGTTACTTTTCTTAGTTAACATAAAAATTTAATAGTTACTTTGAGTCACATAGAAACTCAATATGGTATTAGAAAATATATTGTTATTATTAAAGTTTTTTTTTCTCTTATAGCAATAAATTAATTTCTTTTTTAGTATTATTTATTTTGTTCTATATATAACATTTTTTTATTTTTTTTTATTAAAAAAATATCTTCTATCATATATATTTTATTTATATTTGATAAATTATAATTAGAAAAATTAGAATACATATAAAATATGTAAAAAAACATTAAATTTATGCCATCTTAAAATAATATTTTAATACTTATTTTTTAGCAAAAACGGTAATTATATGCGGTACGGTATAATTTAAAAATTTGGAATGTGATATATTTACGGTGAGTTCAAATTCCTACACCAACCTTTGGGTTGAATTCTCTTAATCTTCCAGTAAAAATGGCTCGATGCATTATAAACGCATGTTTGAGCGGCTTAAATCCAGTTGAGTTAGCTCAAAAAAAAAAAAAATAGAGAATCATGGCTACTATTGGTGATGCTGCCTACGGAGTAAATGCTGAAACGTCCCCTAAAATGGTGGATTTTAGGATTAAACGAAAATGTATTAAATTTCCAGATGCTCTAGCGGCCCACACAAAGTATATTACTGCCGTCCCTAGCTACCTGGTAAAATGGCAAAGGGGACAGAAAGGAGAGGCGGCGCCCTCGGGGTTCAACTCCCTCCTCATACCACTCTACTCACATGATGTCATTTGTACTGGTAAAAGAAAAAAAAGGTATATTACTCGCCCTCTGCTTTTCAGTCCAACAAAAACAGGGGATGAGCCAGCTATCCATGCATGAATCTGTGAATGCTTTTGCAATCGTCGAACAAAAATCGGATCTTAAGGTTTCTGGCCTAATCTCCACGATCTGTCACCATCAATTATTTCTTGCATGTCTCCATCATTGTTCACTTCTAAAATCGAAACTTGATTCTTACTCTTCAATATTGTCTTCTGCTTCGTGTGCATTTAATCTAGCAAGATTGTTGTATGAAACCAAACAGATCCTGTTATAACAGTTTAATTTGTGCGAAAAGTCACTGAATCAACCCACTTGAATTTTAGGTTATGATTTTATACATATGGAGATGCTTTTCCAGAAGTAAACGGAAGATCTCCCAGGTGTTCGGAACTCCATATGAGGAGCAAACTGCGTCGAAACCAAGGGAAAAGACACAAGCTCTTTTGGCATAATTTGTTCTATAATGTTTTGTACCTAACCCACCACATGACTTGGATACCACATTTCTCTATATTTGTTTCTTCCGTTCTCCTATGAAGTCCTCTATATAAATGGAGCAATAAGAAGCCATCAGTAGCAAAGCAGCAGCAAAACAGACACACACTGACCACAACATATAGACACTGATCAAAGCATTTACAATTAAGATGTCTCATCTGAACAAAAACGTTGCCCTCGTTTGCATTGTACTGATATTAGTGCTTCAAACGCCGTCATTTCAAGCGCGTAGAGGGATGTGGGAAGCTGGGAGGCATTTGGCTCCTCGTGTGTTGCTAGCCAGTCCAACGACCTCGTTCCCTGCTGCAACTGCTGCAGGTGAGCACGGGGAGTATGTTCATCACCGAGAGGGTGGGCACGGAGCCTTGTTAGATGGGTCGGTTCCGAGTCCTGGGGCCGGGAATTAGGCCAGACGGCAATAGTCTACAGCTACATTGCAAACTATTGTTGGTTCTCAACTAATAACTACTCAAGTTATTTCATGCTATTCAAATACACAGGCGCCAATTGAGCACCAGAAATGTTACCTTCATCATTAGTACTATAACAAAAGTAATAAAGGTATTGTTACGTCAATTATTTATATATATGCAGGGATTAGTACATATCATATCCAATTTATAGATATTGGTCATCTCATTTCCACATATATCTTTGTAAGCTCGAAATATGTGAGGCAACATGAGACATATGTATGATGATGTAGGCACGAATCTGCATTCTAATGCAATTAATGCACAACTAGACACATTGTTATTATTGTTATTATTGTTATTATTATTATTCACTTTTGGGTTGTAAGCTAGACGGTTTGTGCCCTCTTATTCTATCTTTCTTATTCTTGGCATGTGGCTTGTGCTATGCAACGTTAGTCCCTTGATTAATAGCTCGCAAATCAAGTTATAATTCAAGTATATAAGATTTTTGAAATTATTAATTGAAGGTAATCTAAGAATGTATATTTACATCAATAAAAAAAAACATTCTCCGTTTCTTATTGTCAAATACATAAAATTTCCGCTTTAGAGTTTGTTGCAATTGCTAACTTCACAGAATTCTGTTCGATCAGCAATATCTATAGTATAGATATGTAGGGATAATAATTGGGTGAGTCAAGTCAGATTTGGGTTAAGCCATTTAGGTTATTCGGGTAACATGAATTCAGGTTTAGACCAGGTCATTTGAGTTCGGATTGGGTTAGGTCGAGTTTATTTGGGTTCAAGTTCAACACAAATCGGGATGAATTCAAAATCGGGATGAATTCAATCTTAGGTAATTTCAAGTCAGGCTTCAGTTCAAACTTAGGTTGACCAATCGGGTTTGTTTGGGTTAATGGTATATATGTTGAAATCACTTAATCAATTCGACTTTTTTTGTTTCATTTTTGTTAAAATTTAAATTAAATAATTCAAAAAAATTTCAATTAATTTATGTTAATGTTTCTTTTCTTAGTATGTTAAATTTAAAAGTTTATAAAAAATTTTTTTACTATGTTCTAGCAAATTTACTGTGTGATATCCAACTTTTTTGTTGCTATGAAATATAACTCTAATTCACTATTATTTTATTAGTGACTAAACTATAAAATTTGAAAAATTATCGATGAAAATGCAATGATTTGAAAAGTTTAGGGACCTATATTGTAATTATTATGGTGAATAAAAATAAAAATTTTTAAAATTTAGATACCTTATCACATTATATTTAAAAGTTTAGGGACCAATATTGTAATTTGATAATTACCTACCAGGCTACCAAAATCATCAAACTTACTAAATATGAAAGTTACTTATTTTAGAAAAACTAAAATATAGAATTTATTAAATATAAAAGTCTTTAAATATGTGACTTACTAAATATAGATATTTTTTTTAGGCTAAAGGCAAAATTTCATTAAGCACCAAATAATACCTCAATACAAGTACACCCAGGCATACCCAAGGAACTCAAAATCAACAAACTTCATAAACAAACTAAAAATGGATGTTCATAAAAAAAGGAAGTTATTAAATTTAAAAGCCCCTAAATTTAAAACTTATTAAATATGGAAGATAATAAAATATGAAAGTTAAGGTTTAGGGTAAATGTTAGAATTGATTGTTAAGGTTTATGATAAGGCTTAGGAATAAGATTAAGTATTAAGGTTTAGAGTTTAGGATAATTTTAAGGTTAAGGTTTAGGGTTAGGGTTGAGGGCTTATAGTTAAGGTTAAGGTTTCAATTAGAGTTAAGATTTATGATTTAGGATTTAGTGCATAGGGTTTAGGTATAGTGTTTATAGTTAAGATTGAGGGCCTATTGTTTAGGTTAGGGTAAGTGTTTAGGGTTTTAGGTTTAGATTTAGGGTTTAGGGTTTATGGTAAATTTAATTTAATTTCAAAGATAAATAATTAAATACTGATCTTATATATACCAATCCTACTAATACATAATAAGAACATTAGTAATATGAGGCAGGATAGGAATGTTAATACTGGTGGAAGAAAAAAATATTAAAATATTTAATTTAACTAAATATAAAAATACCATAATTCGAAACATTTGAAATTAATTGAATCAAATTGCACACAAAGAAGAGAACCATATTAATTAAATAAAATTTCAAATATCTTGATTTGGAACAATTAACTATATGAAATTAATATTATATTTACCAATGGAAGTTTGTGCGCCAATTTTGAAATTTGAAACCCAAAGAACCAATCCAAGTATATTCAACAAATTTGTGTTTGATTACCAAAAAAATTAAAAGAAAAATTTTGTTCAACAAATGGATTTACTACTACTTAATCTGGATTAGTCAACACTTAATTTACCTATTAGATGAGACTCAATGTGTCAGTTACATGCTTCAAAAAAATATATAAGTAAATCCTTAAATTATTAGATTTCAGAAGACCCATATGTAAAGTATATTTTTTTTAATTTATTCTTCAAGGACCTCTAAATAAAAAATATTTTAATAACATGTTAAAGTTTCTTAAATTGTATGATCATAATTGATGTGTAATTTAGATAAGTAAGCAATATATAAAAAATGACAAGTTTTAAAATTTCTACAAATCATATATTTATATTGATTTAAGTTAAAATCAGGTTATGTTGGGTTTAGTTATCAGGTCATTTCGGATTCAAGTTAGGTCAATCTTGGGTTTAGTCATTTTGGGTTAAGGTTATTTCGAGTTCAGGTCATTTGGATTTGATATTCCATGTTTAAGTCATTTAGGTTCGAGTTTTTTTGGGCTTCACTTCAATTAGATTTAAGTTCAAATCAAATTGGAAATAGTCAGGTTCGGGTTGTTGACTTTTTTTGTCAGGTCAAAGCTTGGTTTCAATTGAGTCTTAAACTCTAACACTAATCATAAAAGTTGTTCCTAAATTAGGCCTATAAGAAACTCATACCAAAATATATGTAGTGTGATCTCTACTAGTTAACCAAATTATATAAAAAAATTGTATTAATCGGATATAAGGTGTTAAATACCATTACCACTAGGTGTACCGCACCCCGAATTTTTAAGGTATACCGCATGATATACCGTGTCATATACCGTTACCGTTTTCACAAAAAAATAAATGTAAAATATTATTTTTAGATGACATAATTTTTTTAATAATTTTTTTTACATATTGTATATGTATTCTAATTTTTCTCATCATAATTGGTCAATATATAAATAAAATATATATGATAGAAATTCAGTTGGGCTAGCATGTATAAAAAATTCAATTGGGAGATATTGCTTAACATCATAGGGACTTTCAAACTGCTATCATCCATTAAATTGTTATATTAATTAAGAAAAGTAACAAAAAAAAAGTAAATGTTTATTTTATGATATGTGTATCATTTATATTTTAATGTTTTATATATTTATGATATTTTTTATGTAAAATGAAAAAAAAATAGCCGTGAAAAATAAAATACTGTAGTATGCACAATGCGGTATTTACTGTATACTACGGTTTTTTAATAAAATGCATACAAAAAGTGAGTGGCATATAGTATACTATAAAATACCACGATATGCTGTGCAATAAAATGATAAAATGTAAAAATATTTTTATCACATACCGCACACTCATGATATACCACAGTATTTAACACTATAATTAGACAATAGTGCCGTTAATTTAGTAGTTAGGGTGAGTCGAACTTCGGTCAAGGGTATGAACAGTACCTTTAATCAAGTGCTAATCCTGTTTTAGTTTAGTAAGTTACTAATAAAGCCAGAATTTAGATATATGAAATTATGAAAATTATTAATTAAATGCATCACCTTCCCAATTTGTTTGAGCAACTTTGCTTTAAAGGATGTGTCAAACTGATGAGCTATACTTTCTTTCCTGAGTTGGTAGTGATTTGTTACTAATTTTTTGTTTTATCTCTAAAAAGTTTTTTAAGTATTCAGAAACATCATACAAATTTACAAGAAAGATATACTATTATAATAGTTAGAAAAAGGGGCATGTCATCTTTTTATAGGACCAAAATGGTAATAGAATTAGCTTTTGTAAGGTATGAAGTGAGGAGGCTAGAATTTGAACCATACACTTTCCTTATATCTCTCAAAGCTTTTAACTATGAGGCCAAAAGGTTAGAGATTATCTCTAAGAAGTTGATATTATATGACAGATAATAATTACTTTTATGGTGATAAAATTTGAAAATGTGCAAAAAATATAAAATTTTCTAGGAATTTGTGAAAAAATGAATTGGTAAAAAAATTGACATGAATGGAATAGTTACCCTTTTGTTTTTTTTTTTTATAAACTATCTTAAGTAGGGTGGAACTGTTTTCCTCTTTCTGAATAAGCTAGCCACATGACTTTATTAATTTTATATCAAACCTCAAAAAACCCCCCAAATTTAAGGAAAATCACGAACAATATCAAAAGTGGTAATTCAACCATACAATTAATAGGTCCACCCATGCAATTAAACCGCTTATCTCATGCCGTATAAATTTTTTCATATTTTGTCATTTTATTATGTGATATACTGCAATATTTCATCATATTTCATACATCATTTACTTTTTGTGTACATTTTGTTCAAAAACTACGGTATGCCACAAATACTGTAAAGTACATACTACGGTATTTTATTTTTCTCGAATATATGCGAGATATTTTTTTAGTCATTTTACATCAAAATATCATAAATATATAAAACACTAAAATATAATTAATATACATATCATAAAATAAATATTTACTTTTGTTCTTTCGGTTACTTTTCTTAGTTAACATAAAAATTTAATAGTTACTTTAATCCACATAGAAACTCAATGTGGTATTAGAAATATATTGTTATTATTAAAGTGTTGTTTTTTTTCTCTTATATCAATAATTATTTTCTTTCTTAGTATTATTTATGTTGTTCTATATACAAAACTTTTTTTGTATTAAAAAAAATATCTTCTATTATATATATTTTATTTATATTTGAAAAATTATAATTAAAAAATTAGAATACATATAAAATATGTAAAAAAATTATTAAATTTATGTCATCTTAAAATAATATTCTAATATTTATTTTTTTTTACAAAAACGATAACGGCATGCAATGCGGTATATTTTAAAAATTTGAGATGTGATATACTTAGTGGTGAGTTCGAATTCCTACACCTATCTTTGGGTTGAATTCTCTCAATCTTCTAGTAAAAATGGCTTGATGCATGTTGGCCCAGGTGCAACCAAGAGAGAGGGTGAATTGATTGTATTCCAAAACAATCCACAAATGAGTTCTTAACCCCTCAAACTCAAATTGAACTTAAAGAACAATGATTAACTCTATTTTGACTAGAAAATGACTACCACAATTTACCAAAATTTTTCTTTGGAAGCTACCTTTGAAGTGGTTTTGAAAACAAATAAGTTTAATCAAGATATGTTGCATAAAACACAAACTAAAGCTCAAGTATGTAGAGTGAAGGAGAAGCTTACACAAAAGAATTTTTATAGAGCTTCGAACTCTCCACTTAAAAGCCTACTCCTCTCCTCAAGTTCACCACTTGAGAGTTTTTTTCTCCAATATGAAATACAAAGATACACAATAGCCTATAAGGGCACACAACACTTTAGTAATTCTTTCTACTTTCACCTCTCACTAGTTTTGCCAAAAGCTAACTAGAAACCTATCTAACTCTCTTTCCCTTACAAGAAATCACTCAACCACTCAAGGCAAGCTTAATAATCTCGTGGTTACAAGGTATAAGAACAATAGGACCTCTCAAGGCTAAATAAGCAAATGAAAGAACAAGTTCTTGGCAAAGTATCAAATTTGAGCTCTTGATGATAGATTTTCTTTCTTAGTTTCCAAGAGAGTTTTCCTTGATGATTCTTGATGTTTTTATACTCCAATGGATGCACAAGAAACATTGAAGATTGTTGGAATGATCAGAAAAAAACCTCTTGAAATTTGGTAAATGTTGCTGTCAATTTGACAGAAATTCGCATCTATCGCCAGTTTCACCCGGGTGAAATATTTTCACTTGGTTGAAAATTCTGTTTGATAATGAAATGCAAGTTTTGACCCCCAACAGCTATATTTGTAATTAATGAGCTATCAGCACTTTATACACATAGAAATTTGACATGACATGAATTTATATTTATTTTTCAAAGATTTTTCGAACCGAAAACTTGCGTGTAGGTCTGCAATCCATGTTTCATCCGATTAAAAATTTTTCATTTAAATAATTTTCTTGTCTAGAAATAAAATTCTCTCGGGTTAAAAAACTAACTCCAGTTTCACCTGATTGAAACATTTCACTCGAATGATTTTTTTGTCCAGAAATAAAATGCTCTCAGGTTCAAAAACTGACTCCAATTTCACCCGGTTGAAAACATTTCACTCGAATGATTTTCTTGTCCAGAAATAAAATGCTATCGGGTTCGAAAACTGACTCCAATTTCATCTGGTTGAAAACATTTCACTCAAATGATTTTCTTGTCTAGAAATAAAATTCTCTCGGGTTCAAAAACTGGCTCTAATTTCAACACGTTGAAAATGTTTCACCCTATTAAAACTGTAGTTCTAGGATTTTCTTACTTCCAGACTTCCAAACTTTAAAAAGGTTTTTGCTAGGGAGATTTCTTCAGTCACAAGTAATTCTTGAATCACAAAAAATACTTGATATATACTTGAGAAAACTTTTTTTTTTCTAGCAATGTTGGCCCAAGTGCAACCAAGAGGGGAACTGAATTGGTTGGGTTTCAAATAAAACAAAAAATAAGTTCTTGAACCTTTAAACTCAAAGTTAATTTAAGGAACAATAATTAACCATATTCTAACCAGAAAAACACTACCACAAATTCACTTAAATTTGCTTTAAAAGCAACCTTTGAATTTTTTTTTAAAATAAACAAGTTCAATCAAGATAGGTTGCATAAAACACCAACCAAGGATCAAGTATGTAGAGAGAATGAGAGAAGCTTGCACACAAGGATTTATAGAGATTCGGTCTCTCCTCTTGAGAGCCTACTCCTCTCCTCAAGTTCACCACTTGAGAGTTTTCTTTTTCACTATGAATCACAAAAGTACACACTCCTTTGGTAGTTCTCTATACCACAACCACTCACTAGTTTTCTTAAAGGCTAACTAGAAACCTCACCAACACCATTTTCCTCACTAGTTTTCCTAGAGGCAAAGTAAAAACCTCATCAACTCAATTTCACCAAAATGGTGTTTACAAGGTTACAAAGTGGTAAGAACAATAGAAGTTCTCAAAGCTAGATAAACAAGTGATAACTCAATCTCTTAGCATTTCTCAAACTCAAGCGCTTTGAAGATGAAATCTCTTTTCTAGTTAGTAAGAGTTGTTTCTAAAGTGTTTTTCAATGTTTTTATACTCATTTAGGAGCCAAAGAAACGTTGAAAACCTACTAGAGAAGTCTAAAAAAGTTCCTGAAATTCTGGTGACTGTTGCTCTGTTTTTTGTGCAAGTTCCAGACTTCGTGTTAAGTTTCGAGTTTAATGGATTAAACCCTATTTCTCTATTTAACGGTCAAATGAAGCAGGGGACAAGTCATTTAATACGCTGCAGGGCTGTACAAGTGGTGTCTTCTGATTCGCCCGAGTTCCATTTGAATTCTTGGCTGAAAACGTGCCACTTGAAGCATTTGAATGGAAGCCTTCAGACTTCAACTTAATAGGTTAAAACCAACTTTTAACGCGTTAACTAATATTTTTTGAAAACTCACAGGAGACTCAAACTTTGGATTAAACCAGTTTAACGTATTAAAGTATAAAGTTGCGAGCAAGTTAAACTTAGGTGAAAGAAATACCTGTTAAACTGTGACTTTAATGGATTAGACTTGAAACAACTAAAAAAAACTTGTTATTTGGAAATTAAACTTGATTTAAACATTAACCTAAGTTTTCTTGTGCCCCTACTGATGAAAATATGTGGAAGATTTGAGAATGAGTGAAAGGAAAAGGAAAGAAAGTTCCTTTAGACATGACTTTTACACCTACATTGTAGATGATCCCATAACTTTTAACCAGGCGATTTCTTCAAAAGAATTTGTTTTCTGGAAAGAAGCCATTTCAAAATGAAATAGATTCTATTTGACAAAATCAAACCTAGGATTTGGTAGATTTACCACCTGGTGCTAAACCCATTGGTTGTAAATGGATTTTCAAAAGAAAACTTAAGCCTGATAGTTCGGTTAACAAATATAAAACAAGATTGGTAGTAAAAAGATTTACTCAAAAAGAAAATGTTGATTATTTTGACACTTTTGCACCAGTTTCTAGGATTTCTTTAATAAGTGTTTTATTTGCCTTAGCTACTGTACATAAACTTATTATATATCAAATGGATGTTAAAACTACTTTCTTAAATAGGGATCTACAAGAGGAAATATATATGGTCTAGCCAAAAGGCTATATTGTTTCTGAACAAGACACAAACGTGTGCAAGTTGCGAAAATTCTTATATAGATTAAAGCAAGCACCTAAACAATGGCATGAGAAATTTGATCAAGTCTTGTTAAGTAATAACTTTTCAACTACTGGAGTTGATAAATGTGTTTACACAAAACTTGAAGGTGGTGAATGTGTAATAATTAGCCTCTATGTGGATGATATGATCATTTTTGGAACTATTCTTAAAATAGTTGAACAAACCAAAAACTTCCTATCTTCACAGTTTGACATAAAAGATCTAGTGGAAGCTAGTGTGATTTTGGGTGTTAAAATCATGTGGAAAGAAAGTTGCTTAATGTTGTCATAAGAGCACTATGTTGAAAAACTTCTAATGAAGTTTAACTATTTTGAGGTGACACCTGTGAGCACTCCTTATGATGCAAACACACAATTAAAGAAAAATAAAGGTGAAAGTGTTGCTCAACAAGAGTATGCACAAATTATTGGAAGTCTAATGCACTTAATGAACTTCACTCGACCTGACATAGCTTATGCTGTGTGTAAATTGAGTAGATATACTCAAAATCTGAATGAAGAACATTAGAATGCTTTGGTAAGAATTATGAAATATCTAAAAGGTACCATGAAATGTGGTATTATGTATAGTGGTTTTCCCGCTGTACTAGAAAGGTACAGTGATGCTAATTGGATTTTTGACTCTGATGAAACCAAATCTACTAGTGGGTACATTTTCACTCTAGGTGGTGGAGCTGTGTCTTGGAAATCTTCAAAGCAAATCATCATTGCCAGATCCACTATGAAGTCAGAATTTATAGCCTTAGAAATTGCTGGAAGTGAAGCTGAGTCGTTGAAAAACTTCTTAGCAAATATACCGTTGGGTATAAAGCCAATGCCTTCTATGTCTATGTATTGTGATTACCAAGCGGTAATAGCAATTGCAAAAAATAAAACTTACAATGGCAAAAATAGACACATTCGATTAAGACATGATGTTATAAAGCAGCTGCTTAATGATGGTGTTATATTGATCGATTATCTAAAGTCAGAGGTGAATTTGGCAGATCCTTTGACTAAACCTCTGGGAAGGAAAATGATATATGAAACATCTAGGAAAATGAGACTATTGCCAACCTGAGTCAATAGTGATGGTAACCCAACCTATGTGATTGGAGATCCCATGAATTAGGTTCATATGGGTAATAACAAGTCACTATTAAATCTGGAACCATTATCGAAACTTTTCCTTAAAGGTCCTTCCTATGGTGTAGATAATGCAAATACTGCATTTACTAGAGGATGAGCAAAAAGCTCTTAATGATTTACATAAGCTATGATGGGTAGTGTATTTATGCAGTATACACTTGATGGAATCACCTATGAGATTTGTGGCAGAATCTTTGAAGCATTCATTAAAACCAAGACATACGTATGGCCAATAAGCGCAACACTGCGATGAACAATAGAAATTGTGGGGGTGTAATGTGATCAATGAATCACTTAAATTACAAAAGGGTATTTGGTTCATAGAAACTAAATGCTTCACCAAGTGCTCTGTAAGTTAAGAATCATTGGCTCTAGGATAAGAATCATTGGCTCTAGGACTGGTTCATAATCTAATAGACATCAGCCACGATGCATTGCATTCTTGAGCTTGAAGCCAGCAAAAAACCTTGAAGTAATATCTTTTGAAATATGTGGGGGATTGTTGTCAAGTATTCCAAAAGGCATATCCCACATGTCTTGGACGAGGGGAGCTTCTAGACTTTATAAGTTACCATGCCCAAGTGGGCTAGGTAAGAAAGTAGTAATGGGCTCGCGCGCACAAGATGGGCCAAAACAGTGGAAAGAACCTGATTTGCTCCCCCTGCGCGCAAAGTATCACGAGGCCCGGTCCAAGTCAGTTTTTACATTTTTCTGAATTTACTTTTTTACCCTTACTCGGAAAACTTGTTTTTCACATGTTGGAAATCAAAACGGGCTCAACGTACAAAATTATAACCAATATTAATTTTGTAACTCCTAACATTACTACCCTAACGTTCAAATTCGGAGCACTGCTACCTATAAATATCTACTCCCACTCCACTCTCAGATTACCCCGCTTTCGAGCTCTCTCTTATTTCCCCCTTCTGCTCTGATCCTCGCTGGTTTTTGTGTTTATGTTAATTTCTAGAGTATTCTGAGTGTGAGTGCACACTTCCCGGAAGACCCGTTGTATCCTGGGGGATTTTCGTAGACCTATTCTCTTGCACATTTTGGAGAGTCGCGAGCTATAATCCTTGAGAACAGTGTATACACGCTTCGAGTCGCTGGTGGTTTGTGATTGTTACAACTCAATTAATCCAACACTCTTCTCCTCAAGTTCACCACTTGAGATTTTTCTTCTTCACTATGAATCACAAAAGTACACACTCTTTTGGTAGTTCTCTCTACCACAACCACTCACTAGTTTTCCTAAAGGCTAACTAAAACCTCACCTCACTAGTTTTCCTAGAGGCTAACTAGAAACCTCATCAACTCAATCTCACCAAAATGGTGTTTACAAGGTTACAAAGTGATAAGAACAATAGAAGCTCTCAAAGCTAGATAAACAAGTGATAGCTTAATCTCTTAGTATTTATCAAACTCAAGCTCTTTGAAGATGAAATCTCTTTTCTAGTTGGCAAGAGTTGTTTCCAAAGTGTTTCTCCATGTTTTTATACTCATTTGGGAACTAAAGAGACGTTGAAAACCTACTTGATAAGTTTGGAAAAGTTCCTGAAATTCTGGTAACCGTTGCTCTATTTTTTGTGCAAGTTCCAGACTTCGCGTTAAGTTTCGAGTTTAACAGGTTAAACTCCATTTCTCCATTTAACAGTCAAACGCAACAAGGGACAAGTCATTTAATGCACTGTAGGGCTGTACAGGTGACGTCTTCTGATTCGTCCGAGTTCCATTTGAATTCTTGGCTGAAAACGCGCCACTTGAAACATTTGAACGAAAGCCTTCAAGCCTTGACTTAACAGGTTAAAACCAACTTTTAACATGTTAATTGATGTTTTTCAAAAACTCACAGAAGACTCAAACTTCGGATTAAACTAGTTTAACGTATTAAAGTATAAACTTGGGAGCAAGTTAAACTTAGGTGAAAGAAATACCTGTTAAACTGTGACTTTAATAGATTAGACTTGAAACAACTCAAAAACACTTGTTATTTGGAAATCAAACTTGATTCAAACATTAACCTAAGTTAATAACCTACTAGTTTCTTTTCAAAAGCTATTTTCCTCAATGCTCTTAAAACATATTTTTTGAGATAACACTTGAAATATTTGAAATTTAAGCACAACTTTAACAAAACTATTTTGACCCAATAAAATGAGATTAAGCATACTAAACACAATTCACTTGTCATCATCAAAATTAAATATTTGCTTGGAACAAATTCAACAAGCAAGGATCAAAACTTTATGAATGACTAACCAAGGTGTAAATCTTTAAATAAAGTCTTGAAACACAAAAAATAAATATGTTTTGTTATCATCAAAATTAAATAAACATAAGTTATGAGAGGAACAAATCCAACAATGTATTATAAATGCATGTTTGAGCGGCTTAAATCCAGTTGAGTTAGCTCAAACAAAAAAAAATGGAGAATCATGGCTACTCTTGGTGAGGCTGCCTACGGAGTAAATGTTGAAACGTCCCCTAAAATGGTGGCTTTTAGGATTAAAAGAAAATTTATTAAATTTCCAGATGCTCTAGCCGCCCACACAAAGTGTACATTACTGCCGTCCCTAGCTACCTCGTAAATTGGCAAAGGAAACAGAAAGGAAAGGCGGCGCCGTCGGGGGTTCAACTCCCACCTCATGCCACTCTACTCACGTGATGTCATTTGTACCGGTAAATGAAAAAAAAAAAGGTATATTACTCGCCCTCTGCTTTTCAGTCCAACAAAAACAGGGGATGAGCCAACTATCCATGCATGAATCTGTGAATGCTATTGCAATCGTCGAACAAAAATCGGATCTTAAGGTTTCTGGCCTAATCTCCACGATCTGTCACCATCAATTATTTCTTGCATGTCTCCATCATTGTTCACTTCTAAAATCGAAACTTGATTCTTACTCTTCAATATTGTCTTCTGCCTCATGTGCATTTAATCTAGCAAGATTGTTGTATGAAACCAAACAGATCCTGTTTTAACAGTTTAATTTGCGCGACAAGTCACTGAATCAACCCACTTGAATTTTAGGTTATGATTTTATACAGATGGAGATGCTCTTCCATAAGTAAACGGAAGATCTCCCAGGTGTTCGGAATTCCATATGAGGAGCAAACTGTGTCGAAAAACAATGGAAAAGACAAAAGCTCTTTTGGCATAATTTGTTCTATAATGTTTTGTACCTAACCCACCACATGACTTGGATACCACATTTCTCTATTTTTGTTTCTTCCCTTCTCCTATGAAGTCCTCTATATAAATGAAGCAATAAGAAGCCACAGCAGTCCAGCAGTAGCAAAGCAGGAGCAAAACAGACACACACTGACCACAACATATAGACACTGATCAAAGCAGTTACGATTAAGATGTCTCATCTGAACAAAAACGTTGTCCTTGTTTGCATTGTACTGATATTAATGCTTCAAACGCCGTCGTTTCAAGCGCGTAGAGGGATGTGGGAAGCTGGGAGGCATTTGGCTCCTCATGTGTTTCTAGCCAGTCCAACGACCTCGTTCCCTGCTGCAACTGTTGCAGGTGAGCATGGGGAGTATGTTCATCACCGAGAGGGCGGGCACGGAGCCTTGCTAGATGGGTCGGTTCCGAGTCCTGGGGCCGGGAATTAGGCCAGACGGCAATAGTCTACAGCTACATTGCAACTATTATTGGTTCTCAACTAGTAACTACTCAAGTTATTTCATGCTATTCAAATACACAGGCGCCAATTGAGCACCAGAAATGTTACCTTCATCATTAGTACTGTAACAAAAGTAAGAAAGGTATTGTTACATCAGTTATTTATATATATGCAGGGTTAGTACACATTATACACAATTTATAGATATTGGTCATCTCATTTGCACATATATCTTGGTAAGCTCGAGATATGTGAGGCAACATGAGACATATGTATGATAATGGAGGCCCGAATCTGCATTCTAATGCAATTAATGCACCACAAGACACGTTATTATTGTTATTATTATTATTATTATTTACTGTTGGCTTTGAAGCTAGACGATTTGTGCCCTCTTATTCTATCTTTCTTATTCTTGGCATGTGGCTTGTGCTATGCGACGCTAGTCCCTTGATTAATAGCTCGCTAATCAAGTTATATATAATTTAAGTATATAAGATTTTTGAAATTATTAATTGAAGGTAATCTAAGAATGTATATTTACATCAATAAAAAAAACATTCTCCGTTTCTTATTGTCAAATACATAAAATTTCCGCTTTAGAGTTTGTTGCAATTGCCAACTTCACAGAATTCTGTTCTATCAGCAATATCTAGAGGATAGATATGTAGGGATAATAATTGGATGAGTCAAGTCAGATTTGGGTTAAGTCATTTAGGTTATTCGGGTTTAATCGAGTTAGTATGAATTTAGGTTTAGACCGGGTCATTTGGGTTTGGATTGGGTTGGGTCGAGTTTATTTGGGTTCAAGTTCAACACAAATCGGGATGAATTCAATCTTAGGTAATTTCAAGTCAGGCTTCAGTTCAAACTTAGGTTAACCAATCAGGTTTGTTTGGGTTAATGGTATATATGCTGAAATCACTTAATCAATTCGACTTTTTTTATTTCATTTTTGTTAAAGTTTAAATTAAATAATTCAATTTTTTTCAATTAATTTATGGTAATGTTTCTTTTCTTAGTATGTTAAATTTAAAAGTTTATAAAAAAATTTTTAACTATGTTCCGGCAAATTTACTGTGTGATATCCAACTTTTTGTTGATATGAAATATAACTCTAATTCACTGTTACTTTATAAGTGACTAAACTACAAAATTTGAAAAATTATCAGTGAAAATTCAATGATTTGAAAAAATTAGGGACTCATATTGTAATTATTATGGTGACTAAAAATAAAATTTTTTAAAATTTAGATACCTTATCGCACTATATGTAAAAGTTTAGGGACCAATGTTGTAATTTGATAATTACCTACCAAAATCATTAAACTTATTAAATATAAAAGTTACTTATTTTAGAAGAACCAAAATATAAAATTTATTAAATATAAAATTCTTTGAATATGAAACTTAGTAAATATGGATGCTTTTTTTTTAAGGCCGAAGGCAAAATTTCATTAAGCACCAAATAATACCTCAATACAAGTATACCCAAGGAACTCAAAATCAACAAACTTCATAAAAAAAACTAAATATGGATGTTCCTAAAAAAGGGAAATTATTAAATATGAAAGCCCCTAAATTTAAAACTTATTAAATATGGAAGACAATAAAATATGAAAGTTAATGTTTAGGGTAAATGTTAGAATTAATTGTTAAGGTCTATAATAAGGCTTAGGAATAAGATTAAGTGTTAAGGTTTAGAGTTTAGGATAATTTTAAGGTTAGGGTTTAGGGGTAAGGATTGAGGGCTTATAGTTAAGGTTAAGGTTTCAATTAGAGTTAAGGTTAACGATTTAGGATTTAGTGTTTAGGGTTTAGGTATAGTGTTTATAGTTAAGATTGAGGGCTTATAGTTTAGGTTAGGGTAAGTGTTTAGGGTTTTAGGTTTAGATTTAGGGTTTAGGGTTTATGGTAAATTTAATTTAATTTCAAAGATAAATAATTAAAGACTGATCTTATATATACCAATCCTACTAATACATGACAAGAACATTAGTAATATGAGGTAGGGTGGGAATTTTAATACTGGTGGAAGAAAAAATTATTAAAAAATTTAATTTAACTAAATATAAAAATACCCTAATTTGAAACATTTGAAATTAATTGATTCAAATTTCAAAAAATGAAGAAAACCATATCAATTAAATCAAATTTCAAATATCTTGATTTAAAACAATTAACTATATGAAATTAATATTATATTTACCAATGGAAGTTTGTGCCATAAACTTGAAATTTGAAACCCAAATAACCAATCCAAGTATGTTCAACAAATTTGTGTCTGATTACGAAAAAAATTAAAAGAAAAATTTTGTGCAACAAATGAAGTTTTCCTCAAATGGATTTACTACTACTTAATCTAGATTAGTCAACACTTAATTTAATTATCAGATGAGACTCGGTGTGTCAGTTACATGCTTCAAAAGAATGTATAAGTAAATCATTAAATTATTAGATTCTAAAAGACCCATAGGTAAAGTATATTTTTTTAATTTATTCTTCAAGGACCCCTAAATAAAAAATATTTTTATAACATGTTAAAGTTTCTTAAATTGTATAGTCATAATTGATGTGTAATTTAGATAAGTAAGCAATATATAAAAAATGACAAGTTTTAAAATTTCTACAGATTATATATTTATATTGATTTAAGTTAAAATCAAGTTATGTTGGGTTTAGTCATCGAGTCATTTCGGGTTCAGGTTAGATCAATCTAGGGTTTAGTCATTTTGGGTTCATATTATTTCGGGTTCAAGTCATTTGGATTTTGGTATTCCATGTTTAAGTCATTTAGGTTTGAGTTTTCTTGGGTTTTACTTCAATCAGGTTTGGGTTCAAATCAAATTAGATATAATCAGGTTTGGGTTATTAACTTTTTTTGTAAAATCGAGGCTTGGTTTCAGTTGAGTCCTAAACTCTAATGCTAATCATAAAAGTTGTTCCTAAATTAGGCCTATAAGAAACTCATACCAAAATATATGTAGTGTGATCTCTACTGGTTAACCAAATTATATAAAAAAATTGTATTAATTGGACACAAGATGTTAAATACTGTTACCACTAGGTATACCGCACCTTGAATTTTTAAAGTATACCACATAATATACCGTGTCGCATACTATTACCGTTTTCGCAAAAAAATAAATGTTAAATATTATTTTAAGATGACATAATTTTTTTAATAATTTATTTTTACATATTTTATATGTATTCTAATTTTTCTCATCATAATTTGTCAATATATAAATAAAATATATTCCTTCCATCCCAGTTTACTTGAAACATATTTTTTTTTTAAATGTCCCAAAAGGTTGAAAAGTTTCTTCTTTTGGAAAGGTTTAAACAATTAAATAATCCTTTTACACAAAATCCAATAAAGACTCTTTTTTTAATATCCACTCAATCTCTCACTGTACAAAACAAAAAAAATATATCTTTTCTTTTTTAATCATTATTTTAACTTTTACTACATAAAAAATTAACACAAATTACATACACCATCTCCGTGCCTGGAGAAATGTTTTAGCTTAATTGGGACGGAGGGAGTATATGATAGAACATATTCAGTTGCGGTAGTATGCATAAAAAACTCAATTGGGACATATTATTCAACACCATGGAGACATTCAAGTTGCTATCATCCATTAAATTGTTATATTAATTAAGAAAAGTAACAAAAAAAAGTAAATGTTTATTTTATGATATGTGTATTATTTATATTTTAATTTTTTATATATTTATGATATTTTTATGTAAAATGCAAAAAAATAGCCGTGAAAAATAAAATATAATAGTACACACCATTCGGTATTTACTGTATACTGCGATTTTTTTATAAAATGCATACGAAAAATTAGCGGTATGCGGTATACTGTAAAATATTACGGTATACTGCATAGTAAAATAACAAAATATGAAACCATTTTTACTACATATCACATACCTATTGTATATCACGGTATTTAACACAATAATTGGACAATAGTATAGCTAATTTAGTAGTTAGAGTGACTCGAACTTCGGTCAAGGGTATGAACAGTACCTTTAATCAAGTGGACTTAGTCGCGTCGGCAGAATGCATTATTCACTGTCTTCTCATGGTGCGTGCTCCTGTTTCGGTGCTACTCAATTTCATCTTCTTGCCTGCATTTTGATGGGGTGATAAAAGAGAATATTAATGCTCACTTTCTCCTTACTTCATTTTGATGGCACAAAAATTAAGAAAAAACAATTTTCGCTTATTTTCGGTTTTTCCTTAAGAAATATGAAAAATGTAAACAGTGAACTGACTTGACAAATATGAAAATTGTGCGAAGACGAGGAACAACCAAAAGCAATAAATATTGTCAGTAAAGGATAAGCTCCATTGATGCAAAAGCTTCATGGCGTACCAGAGCTCCATTGGTAATTCATAATTTTGAAATCATAAATATTTTTCCACTATGTACTAATAGACATATAAGATGTTATAAGCTTTTAGTTTTTGTGTTTTAATTATTGAACTTCTCTAAGATACAGTTAAAGCCTCCTTTTGTATTAAAATTTCATAACAATTAGTTACCTAGATCTTATGAAATGTGTTTTTTATTTATCAAATTGGTTACTACCTTTCAAATGTTTCAACCTTTTAAAACTCTTAAATTAACCATCACTTATATTTGAAACGATAATTTTTATCTATATAAAAGTTGTCATTTGAAAAGGTTTGTACTTTTACCCGCAAATTAGGAGTGTACTACTAAATCTAATAAGGAGAAAAAAGTACCATTGACCTCTGCGCAGCCAGTGGCTTTTCAATATCGTACCAAAACAAAAACATGGATAAACCTTTGACCTCATCTGCTGCAATATGTATATATATTCTCACAAAGTAAAGTTAACTTCGGAGAACCAAGATTTTTGGTTCGGGGTGAGCTCGAAGGAGAGTCAACGGAGCCTGGAGGAGAGGGATGACATCGCAGCTGGGTAAAGTTGGAGATTGGGACTAATTCACACTAATTCAAAGCTCATGAAGCAAATCGTACAAATTGGAAATGTTGGAGGACTAATAATATATTTAGGTCATACTAGAGGGAATAATGCCTCATTGGGTCCCTACTTTCTTTAGTGCTTACCTTACTGTCTAGGAGTGAAAGAAGTTGGCCCTAACCCGAAACCCGACCCTATTTTACGAGTTAGGGTCGGGTTGGAGATATAAATTAAGGGAATTCGAGTCAACCCGAACCCAAACTGTTTTGCAAGTTTGAAGTCGAGTTGGTTCGGTTATTATCCAAAACCACCCAAATCCAACCCGAAAAGGCCCAGTTCCCTTCCCACCAGTGACCAGCCCACCAATATTAACAGTTGGCCAGCCCAGCCCATTACGTTCTAACCCCTAAGCCCAAACTAAGTCCTAACCCCTTAAATCCCTAATTGCTCCTAGCGCTAGCAGGAACCGGCACCGCACAAGGCAGCCAAACGAAATCGCGATTCCCGATTCAACAGTGACAGGCGACAGCGATCACCGATAAGTGAATGTGAGGCAGCAAATCCAGTGATTGTTAAACGAAATCGCGCAACAGCGCGAGTGGACCAACAACAGCGTCAACAAGGCAGCGAGCGTCAAGTGTCGACGCCGTCGGCAAAGGGCCAGAGTCAAACCAGAGAGCTGCACCTCCGCGACCGCCGCGAGTTAGCAGAATGCTGATTCAGTAGAAACAGTAGAGGTAGCCGAGTAAGAAGAGTGGCTGCTAAAGTGTGCTACTGTTGTACTCAAGATTGTAAATATGCCATGTTCACTTGAGAAACCATTTGTGTAAATGAACTTCGACTAAGTCTTGTGTTTGAGTATGGCGGAAACTGGCTTTTTACTACATAAGTCTATGGTTGTGGTTAACTGCTAAAATCAGGCTTACTCATGAGAATGTTTCGTTCATAACCTGAAGTTTGTAAATTTTGTTATGTTGCCAGTAAATATAGTTTCATTTATCTTTGTGTTAAGAACCTATCCCCTAAGCTTTATCACAAGAAATGTTTAACAGGAAGAGTTTTGTTTGCTAAAAGACCAGAATTATGTTCTTAAAGAGTTAAATGCTAAACTGCTCGTTGATTTAGGTGTAAAATGTGCTTTTTTTTTTATACATTTTGTTTTGCATTTTTCAAAGTTTCAGACTTGACTCAACCCGATCTGATCCATTTTTTTTTTTTCAGGTTAGGGTTGGTTCGGGTTGGAGAGGTAAATCGGGTCAGTTCAGGTTTCAAATTTCAGATGACTATCTTAATTGTTTTTTTCAGGACCCGACCCTAATCAGAAAATTACACCCCTATTACTGTCCCCATCTTTATCTTCTTTCATCATTTTCTGGGAAAGCAAAAAATACATATCTAATCCTTAACTTCTCTTAAATTAACCAATTAAAAACTTATATTTAAATCTTTTCAAAATTTTCGGGGACAACGGCACCTCCTGGCCTGCTAAGTTCCGCCACTGTTATAAGGTTTCTTAGCCGCCCCATCCACACGATTTGTCACCCTCATCAAAATTTGTTAATTGCTGTTCAATATTGTCCACAGCAAGATGGATATCTCTGTAGAGTCAAACAGGTTGCACTTAAGTGGTTTTTGTCAGAGCTTTTGAGCCACACGTGCACATGGGTAATTATTGAGCTTAGACCAAGCCGCCTTTCGTTTGGCGTGTATGCGTTCAAGTTAACACGATATATGCATTAAACGTTCGCACAAATTTCCCTTAAGTTTTCTATATTTACGTCCTTCTACCCATTAACCAGATGCTCTTCTTTCGGCCGCCATGCTTTCCGCTAACCAACTTCCATCACATCTGCTCCCTACCCTACCACCGTCAGACCACATCCGCCAAGCCAATTCATGTTTCGTTCTATTAACGACAGCCAAACCCAGCCAAAATTGATTAATTGCTAAACTTAGAGATTCATTTAGCCTCTCAAGTGGCCGAATTAAAGAACAGAACTGAAGTGTTCAGATTGGACTAGAGAAGGAGATTTGGAGTTGGGGTTTTGAAATAAACAAAATTAGAATAGACCAGGATCTCCATCACATTTGTTGCCCATCTCACGACCGCTAGACCACATTCGCCTCGTGCAATATTTTGGATTCTGCTCTTCCGAACTCCCTGCTTTGAGCCCACCTGCTCCTACTGTCGACGCCGCTGCCAACTACATCCTACTCATTTGAGCCCCTGCCTTACCGTGCACAAAAAGGTGGTAGCATTTGCCCATCAGACACAGTGCTGGTGACTAAAGAAAGTCACAACAGCATCTGCCCCATTTGATGCCGTATTGGTGACTGGAGAATGTCACAGTGGCATTTGTCCATCCGACACTATCCTGGTGACTGGAGAACGTTGCATCCTTGGGCAATAGTTGGGTTGGTACAAATGTAACCATCGGATCTTTCATGGAGGAATTTGAAACAGTTTCAAGGCCAATCTCATAAAACATGTTAATGCAAACCTACTTTCACCAAATGAACTTGGCTAATAAACTCCCTAAAGTATCCCAACTAATTCAGTTTTTACATTTTTTATAATTATTGAGCCTAAAAAATTGGGATACGAGAAAATAGGCATCAAAATAATAAATTTTTAGCTCCCATGAAAAATTTATAAAAAAATTTAATTACTTTCTAAAAAACTTTTATTCAAGTGATTATTAATTAAATATAGTGTTACCTTTCAAATAACATTTATTCTAGATAAAAATAAGTAAAACTGAAAATATAATGGATTATTTTTAATGAGAAAAGAACATATATCTGGGATTAGACACAGCAACATGACATCATAAACCATAGAGCTTTTCTTTTGTTATGATTTTTTATGGTTATGGTTTTATCCATAGCCACTATAGTAGAATTACTCTTCCAAAAAGGAAAGAGATCTAGGTTTTTCAAAGTTCTAACAAAAATTTTTGAGTTATTGGAATTGGATTAATTATACAGCTTCTAGAGCACACACACAATGTGCAAATACATTAGACAGCTATGGAAAAACGTTGAATCCTCTATATTATTTTGTGAGTTTTCATTTATGGCTAATGTGTGAGAACATACTTGAGGGAGAGAACCTACAAAGAATTCCAAAAATTTATGCCAGAAAAGGAAATATTAAAAAGTCTCTGGTGGCTCCATAACTTGTTCTAGTTTACCTAACCCACTAGTTGAACTTGCATACTACGTATCTTTCTCGTTTCCTTTTCCTACAAGTAACATGGAATCCTCTATAAATAGAGCAATAAGATGGCCAGTTGTAGTAAAGCAACAAGAAAACAGATACACACATAAATATATAGCACTTCATTGATCAAGCAGGTAGTTATAAGATGTCTCACTTGAAAAAAAAAGTTGTCACTGTTGGTGTTATACTGATCATGTTGATGCTGCAAACACCGTCGTTTCAAGTGCGTTCAGGGCCATGGGAAGGTGGGAAGCATTTGGCTCCTCATGTGTCTCTGACCAGTGACAGAACCCGGTACCTTGCTACAACCCTCGTGGATGAAGTTGGCGAGCGTGTCCATGACCAGCAACCCGGCCTGGCCACCTTGTTTGATGGATTATTATGGTCGGTTCCAATTCCCGGGATGGGGAATTAGGTTTGCGGTGGCCGATAGCCAGATGGCTATATCTAGCCACCTTCACCTAGTATATTGTCATTGTTTGAAACATACAATTGAGGGGCTACTTAATATTTCATTGTAGTGAAGAGGCTTAACTTTCTTTAAAGAAAAAAAGAAAACAAAAGTTACACAACTTACTAGCCAATGGCGCCAATTGAGCGTCGAAATGTGCCGTCATTAGTATTTAAAAGTAATAAAGGGAGGATTATAAATAATATTTCCTTTGTCCCATATTCTTTGCATTATTTACTTTTGAGTAATTAATATACAATTTTTTATTTTCAACATTTTAGTATATAAGTGAAGAACTTTTATATAAGAATGATAAATTAAGACATATAGTTTTTAAATATATATATATTTAAATTTTTTCTAATAAATACTAATATGAATAAATTCAAGTGAAACTATGTAAAAAAGTCAAATAGTTTAAAGAATATGGGATAGAGGTGATACAAATTTTTTTAAATTTCTTGACGTAATTATTATGTTACTTCAACTATTTTATTTAAATTATTCTCCACTTCCAAAGATCTGGGCATATTGTCGCTTATGGGAATTTGTATGCAAAATAATAAAACCTAAATGCTGGATGAATTATTATTGAACCAGCCGTTTTGGCTTTAGCAATGTAAAAACAAAACGAGTAGTAATTTTAACGGCTAAGGATTCGAACTTATTCGTTGTGTTAATTGTTTTATTTATACTCGTTAGTTGTATGTCTAAAGGCAACTTTCTGATGATTAAGACAGTAAGCTATCAGAAATGCACTAGAGTGCTAGAGATAATGAGCAACGTGTAGTCCTCTGCCTTTGGATTTTATGTGCTCCTTGGATTGAATCCTTTAAAGGTTGCTTTCAATTACTTGTCCATGAGCTTATGGAAATGGACCCAAGTTTCGTATCCCATGGGCTGGGCTTGTACAGGGACTGGGCCATTATCTGGCACATAAAGTTCTAGTTTTTTTTTTATACTTAAAAACAATTACAAGATATACAACAGCATGAGAAATTAGTTAAGAGAGTTCGGGGGTAAATATGATGTTTTTTGAAACTCAGAGAATTTCAAGTCACAATTTGTTGTGGTCATGCACAATGCACCTTAATGGGAACTGAACCCAGTTGGAGGTTGGGGGACATAAAAGAGATATTTAATACTTACTTTCTCCTTACTTCATTTTGATGACATGCAAATTAACAAAGATAAAAATTTTTCACTTGTTTTCAGTTTTCCTTTAAGAAAGATGAAAAATGTGATTCGTGAACTGACTTGTCAAATATGAAAATTGTGCAAAGAAATGGAACAACCCAAAACAATATCATAAAGAATGGATAAGCTCCATTGATGCAAATTAAAGCTCCATGGCGTTGAAGAAGAGCTCCATGGATTATCCATAATTTTTAAATCATGCATCTTTCTCCACTATGTCCTAATAGACATATAAGATGTCACAAACTTTTAGTTTTGGTATTTTAATCCTTGAACTTTAATAAGTTAAAGTCAAAGCTTCAGTTTGTATTAAAATCTCAAATCTACTAGCTACCTTGATCTGCCATGTGTTTTCTATTTACCAAATTAGTTACTAACAACTTTCAAACGTTCCAACTTTTTAAAACTATTAAATCACTTATATTTGAAATGATAATTTTTTAACTACTAGTAAATGCACATATCAAGTTATTCTTTATTCAAATGACTATAATTCTAATTATCTTGTTCAAAATAAATAGTAACAATAACGAATTTCCTTTTTTAGCTTAGATATATTTCTTATTATTTTTTATATAGTTTTTTATTATAATATTTCATCATAATTATCTTCATTTGCACCATCCATTATAAAACACTGCTCATTGTATTTGATTTCTATTTATTAATAAACATATAATAATAATAATAATAATAATAATAATAATAATAATAATAATAATAATAATAATAAATTATTATTATTATTATTATTATTATTATTATTACAATGTAGAATATGCTACAGGGAATACTGGTTATAAAAATAAAAAAAGTAATAGCTTTTTTTTATTTATGATAGTAAAGTACATATAAAAATTACTTCTTCATACTTTTAATATCTTATAAAAAATCAAAAAATTTCTCTTCTCTGTGCAGAATTTAAAATTAATAGTATGAAATTTGTTAACAAAAAAATCTTAATTTAATAGGCTTAATGATATTATGCAACAAATATTATTAAAAGTTAAGTTAGTAAATTTTATCTTAATTTTTATACTTCAAATTCAAAAAATTAATGATTAAAATAAAGATCTTATATTAGTTCGCTCAAACAATTAAATAGATTTATCATTAATGTATTAGCATAACTTTAAATTTTTAAAAAGATATAAGCTAAATTTTTAGTAAATGTTTTAAAATTCTATTTAAAATAGGGGAAAAAATATGCTAAGTTCACAAGTGGACATTCAATAAGAAACTCATGTAAAAATAATTTTAATTTAATAGGTATGACACAAATATGGGTCATGATATCAAAGTATATATAGACTTGGTAAGTAAACTGTTGACACCCAATTTCGTCCGGCCATTAAAATAATTTTAAAAAAAATTAAATAAAAAAATGTATTATTATTATTATTGTTATTATTATTACTAAATTTTTTTTAATTAGTTTAAAATATATTTTTTTGTTTTGTTTTGTGAAGATTTGATATATGTGTATATGTGTATGTTTGAAAGAAAAAAAGAAAACTCCATAAAAATGACAAAATTTAAAAGTTTGAGGTAAAAATGACAAAATTAAGAAGTTTCAGGCAAAATTGACAAATTTTGAAAGTTCTAGGAGCATTTGGCAGTTTGTCACATAAAATTTTGAGCCTGCCGACGTTTTTGGCTCAAATTGACAGAAAACGACAAAATTGTCAAAATCAGAAGCTTCAGGAACTTATCCAGAGGCTGAGAGACGTAAAGGACTAAAACTGTCATTTTACCAATTTAAGAGATAAGTTTGAAATTTTTTATTAATTTATCCATCAACAGTTCAGCTAAACTTCCTCTATAAATAGCCCCCCCAAATTTTGTGCTGAACACAGATAAAAATAGAAAGAAAAGCTTAGAGCTCCGTTTTTAAAATAGAAAAAATTACAGCCTTAGTCCCTAGCTCTCCTTCCTTTCCTCAGAAAATCTCAAAACTTTTCATTTTGACGATTAAGCCATCTTCTCCCCCCCTCGCGCGCCCTCTGTTTCCATTTCTCAGAATTCAGAATTTAAAATCAAGGGTACAACTCTCATTTAATCCTTCATCTTTTCAATTTCTTTCACTTTGGTCACTAACTTTGTATTTTATTCTTGCAGAATTAATTACTAACCCTTTTAATTTTTACTTGTTTGTTTATTATTTGTTTATTACTAACCCCTTTTTTTATTGTTGTTATTAACTTACTAACAACTAACTTTTAATACTATTATTGTTACTAACCTTTTAATTTTTGCATTATTACTAACTTTTATAATTGTTGTTAACAATTAATTAACTTTTATTATTGTTGTTAATTAATTAATTTAATTAACTTGGCTAACTTTTATTATTGTTGTTAATTAATTAATTTAATTAACTTGGCTAGCTTTTTATTATTGTTGTTAATTAATTAATTTAATTAATTTGGCTAACTTTTTATTTATTGTTGTTAATTAATTTAATTAATTTGGCTAACTTTTTATTTATTGTTGTTAATTAATTTAATTAATTTGGCTAACTTTTTATTATTGTTGTTAATTAATTAATTTAATTAACTTGGCTAACTTTTTACTGTTGTTAATTAATTAATTTAATTAACTTGGCTAACTTTTATTATTGTGGTTAATTAATTAATTTAATTAACTTGACTAACTTTTTATTATTGTTGTTTAACAATTAATTTAATTAACTTTGCTAACATTTATTATTATTTTTAAAGTGGATGGCCAAAAAGCCCCACTTTATTATTATTAATTTTTTTTCTTTATATAATTTTTTATTTAATTCACCTTTACCCTTTACTAATTAATAAATAAATGAAAATTAAAAGAAGATTATTTTGTAATTAATTATTAAGGCTAATAAAAATTATTTTTAAAAAAAGCCAATTATTTTTATTTTTACATACATGTTTTTAATTCTTTAAAGATAGCAAAAAGTTAAAATTAATTTTAATAGTTATTTTTATCCAGTAAAAATAATAAAAAAATAAAAATAAAACCTGTTTAAAAAAATACATGAAAATTAAGACTTTATATTTTACTGATTTATTTAAAATATAACTTTTAAATCCACTAAAATAATAAATATTTTTCATTAAACAAGAAAACAAAAAGAAAATTAAAACAAGATAAGAAAAAGATAAGAAAGATAAGAAAAAGATAATAAAGATAAGAAAGATAAGATAAGATAAGAAAGATAAGAAGGAAAAGAAAGAAAAGAAAGAAAAATATAGAAAATAAAAATTTTTAGATTATTAATGAATCTAAAAATTCTATAACAAAAAGAATTACGAATTAGTAATTAAACTAATAATTAATTCCATAAAAATAAGAATTAAATAATTAACTATAAATTAAATCAACTTACATATCCGGATGATCCGTCAGGATCTGCGGTTTAAAAAAAATATCACCCTTTTAATTAAATAAATTAAATAAAAAAAAGATAAAAATCCATATTTACAATATGGATTAAATTATTTAAAAGTTCACCAAATTCCGTGTCCAAATGACTCGGCAGAGTCCATGGTTCGGAATCAAAAATCTTCCGTGTCCAAATGACTCGGCAGAGTCCATGGTTCGGAAGTATAAAATTTCATACAAATTAATTAATTTAAAAATCCACATTTCGACTAATCCAGTTAAAATTTCTAATTTTGAAAATTAACTGAGAATTATTTAAAAGCAAAGCAAAACAAAATTAAAATCAACTAAGGTGCCAATTTTTGGGCGTTTTAACAAAGTTGTTTTAACGTAACCGTACTCCCGATCCCCGAACTCTCGCAGACCAATTTTAAGGTGACCAATCGACCTAAGAAAACTGATTGGTGGCGACTCCCGAAAACCCGACGTTGCCACAGCTTGGCGACTCCACTGGGGACTCCACGTTAGTGAGTCGAGCCTAAAGTTGATTTGTTTTGATTTACTTTGCTTATTATGTGGATTTATATGTTATATTTACTTATTCTAAACATGCATAATGCATTCACAATATGAAGCTCTATACCCGAGCTTCCTTAAATCAAACACGATTCTTTCTAAGCGGAATTGGTGTTGCTGTCCTTGTGAGGCCACGGTCTCCAAGCCTTCACCGGTTTCAAAGTAGCAAAGTAGTGTATTGCCTTCTGAGACGGTTAGTCTCTGCATGGGCCCACGAAAAGCTACGACTCGAATTAATCCATTCCTTACATTAACCCTAGAGGGTAAGGAATCGGGCCGTCACTATGATTTAGTGACGGGATTCGGGAACTATCCCTTGCCTTTTTGATAAGCTACCTTATGCATATAGAACTCCCCACTTAACCATAGAACTAACCATAGAATTTCTACCATTTTACCAACGCCATAAGCACGTCCTTGTTATGCTATGTTGTTGCTCTACACTTTTATTTTCTTCGTGTCTTATATTTATGGTTTTAATTCATTTTTCCATAATACTTCATGAGTTGTTAATTGCTATTTAACTTATTAATAACCTTATCTTTCTTGTACAATTATTCTTCATGCATCAAAACCACGCATCAAATTATGCTAACTTTTTGGTCTTTATAATGACAACTAAAAGTTTTGAAGTTCTACGATAATGGATAAGCAAACTCACTCATTGCATGCATTCCATTACATTAATCACGTGCATATAAAGTATGATAAAAATAATCTCATTGCATGCATTCCATTACATCAATCACACGCATATAAAATCTGATAAAAATAATCTCATTGCATGCATTCCATTACATTAATCACATGCATATAAAATCTGATAAAAATAATCTCATTGCATGCATTCCATTACATTAATCACGTGCATATAAAGTCTGATAAAAACATAATCTCATTGCATACATCCATTACATTAATCACGTGCATATAAAGTCTGATAAAAACATAATCTCATTGCATACATCCATTACATTAATCACGTGTATACAAAGTCTGATAAAAACATAATCTCATTTTTCCTACATGCATCCATTGCATCAATCACATACACATAGGATCTAATAAAATATACCTTACTTTTAAAAGGATAAAATTGGACCTCGACACCGATATTCAACTCGGCTCCAAATAAGATTAATGGCAGAACAAATCGAAGGACGTCTCATAAAGATAGAGTCCAAGATAGAAAGTATGGCCGAACAAATGAGACAATTGATCGAGCTAATCAAGGCGAAAGCAATTCAAGAAGCACAAGTTCAGCCACCCATGACAGAAAGAGAAATGGTCACTTTGTTTGTCCAGACACTGAAGTACCTATATTATGACGAACTAATTGGCAATTCGGCAACTAATTTTTCTAACATTGTCATGTCTGGAGAAAGAATCGAGCATGAGATTAGGACTGGGAATATTGCTGAATCCTTTAATAATCCTATGAAAAGAAGAGGACCATCCAAAAGAAAAGATGACGAAGTACAACAAATAGGACGCGGAAGAAGGATTCCCCTCGTGGATACTGTGGCTATCGGACCTCGCCTATCCTATTTTGCCAATGGGCCCGATAATTACCTTCCAAATAGGCCCAATGATTATCCTCTGAATAGGCCCAATAATTATCCTCCAAATAGGCCCAATGATTATCCTTCCAATAGGCCCAACAATTATCCTTTTAACATACCTAATCAGTCATGGCCACCTGCTCCTACTCCTCCAGTACCTGCACCAAGACCAAGAGAAGTTTTCACACCAATTTCCATAACTTATACCGAGTTATACCCAAAACTCATCGAAAGACAATTTATCCGTCCAATTCCTACAAAGCCATTCAAACCCCCATATCCAAGGTGGTATGACCCTAACATTACCTGCCCATATCATGATGGCGTTCCAGGCCATGGCTTGGAAAACTGCATGGCATTGAAGCGTATAGTTCAACAATTAATCGAGTCAAAGTGGTTGGACTTTTCCGATGAGCCAAATGTCACCCACAATCCATTGCCGCCTCATCAAGCAAAACCAAGTCCAAGTTGCTAGGCCCGATGTGATTGATAATTGAAAAGTGAAGATTTCGAGCTGGAATTACATTGATTTTGGAAGGGCTCCAAGTCAGATCTGACCTAATAGTCCGCACACACTTTTGAATGACAAGGAATCCTTTGAATAAACTTGTATCTTTGAAAGCTTGCAAAAGTAATCTAATAGTAAAAATCTCCTAGATTTAGTCCAGAATCTAGGGTGTAGTCTTTGTTAGATGGACACTTGGTATTCTTTTTCTGGTACAACAAAAAGATGTAATGCGTGCATTCTACTACTTTCCATTTATACACTCTTTGCCATTATACTATCCATTATTGTCATCACACTTTACTTTTTGACAACCGGTAATCCTTTTTGTTCTCCAACAAAAAGATGTTATGTGTGCATTATACCACTTTTTAATTCAATTATTACACCTACACATTCTACCACTTTTTACCAAAAATTTCATTTTTACCTCTATCTCTCAATCTTTGCCATTGCACTAACTATTATTGCCATCATACTTTGCTTTCTAAATGATACTACTCGTGGGTGAAAATAAAAAGTTAAGGGAGATTTGATAGTGATGATCTGGAAAGTACTACTAAATCTAGCAAGAATGATTTCATATGTTGCACCCCAACTCTTAAAAAAAAAAATTCACAGTGGTTATCAACATCCTTGCAAGGAGTCCGGGATTAACTTCTAAAGAAGTTAGCTCTCATATTAAATGACTTCAGTGGTCTCCCAATTCTCACAAATGCTCAATACAAAAAAAAAAATTCTCAGTTCTCCACAACACAAATTCCAACAAAGGAAAGAAGTTCCTCCCTTCCATCAAAAGCCATTAAAGGGAAAATCCAAAACAAAAAAAAAGAGAGACTGAGAGCAAACACAAGCAACTAAGGCCACTTGAATCATTTCACTTCAAGAGGGCTATGATCTCAGTTCTTTGCAACACAAACTCCGAAAAGAGAAATTCATCCCTTCCATCAAAAGACAACAAGGGAAAATTCAAAACCAAAAATGACTAAGAACAAGCACGAGCAAGCAAGGCCACTTGAGTCATCTCACTTCAAGAGAGTTATCAAGTATGTCATCACCATAGCTCACAAAAAAAAAAGGAAAGGGAAACAAAAAAAAAAAAACAAACAAAAAAGAAAAGAAACGAAGCTCAAGTTAGAGCCAAAAAAAGAAAAAGAAAAAAAGTGAGCTATGGATTCTAGACTGAAAACCTGCAAAGGCGGTTTAGAAGACAAAAGCAACCCTCAAGACAAGCGTACATAAAGATTACGATAGTTGGGGGGCAACAGATGAGGTCCAACTTTCTAGAAAACGTGGCAAGTTTGAGGTCATCACTATTAAGTTTTTTTTTACCATAATCAAATTTGCTCACGAGTAGTATTAAAAGACCCTTCTTTCAAACCACTTAAACTTAACTTTCCTCAGACTTATCATCCTCATTCAGCTAAAAGACTATCATTGTGAAACATGTTTCTACCTTATTTAATACTGCTCACGAGTAGTATTAAAAGACCCTTATTCCACACCACTTAAATTTAACTTTTCTCAAACCGAACATCCTCATTCAGTTAAAAGGCTATCATTGCAAACCATGTTTCTACCTTATTTAATACTGCTCACGAGTAGTATTAAAACACCCTTCTTTCACACCACTCAAACCTAACTTTACTCAGACCTAATATTTACCTCTTAATATTATTCTCATTCAGCTAAAAAACAAAACAAAACAAAAAAAAAACATTCAAACTTAATTTTCTTCACACCTAACAGTTACCTCTCGATATCATCTTCATTCAGCTAAAAGGCTATCCTTGTGAATCATGTTTCTACCTTATTGCCTTGCACAGTTTATGTCTTCGAGTTGGAAGGGGAAGAATGGCAGGATATTTTAATTAAAAACAAAGACCGTAAATTACTTTGTCAAGCTTTGCAAATTGATGAAAGTTTTTCTTTAAGGCCAAACCATTATTCATTAATGTATGTAGACTTAAAAGTAAGGAGATAGCTTGAGTCTTTCTTTAATAAGATGTGGTTCTTGTAAGAGAAATTCATGATCAAGGACCATCACAAAGGTCTAGAAATGCTCAACCTTCTGTTAAATCGAAGATGAGATGATACCTTTTATCCACATAAACACCATATTCAAGGGGGCAAAGTAGTCTCTACTAAGCGTAAGAAGAGCACTGCCAAGAAAGAAGCTCAATAGACAAGGGGGTAAGTCTTATGGATCAGAACCTGAGTATAAGGAAGAGCAATCATTCGGACTGTAACATGGGGGTAAACAAGTGTCGACACGGCCACAAGAAAAGGGACAATGAAACATTGAAAGTCAAGCCTTTGATAGTATGAAATCCATGACAAGGGATGAGTATTTGAAGAGATATAAAGTATGAGGCGAGCGAACATTAAAGAAATTGAGGCCAAAATTCAAGAACAAGTCAAAGAAAGCGGATTTTGAAAAGAGTTGGGCTTTTGAGGCAGCGAACAAAAGCTGAAAAGCATAAAGAGATTCAATGATAGTCCAAGAAGGCCATCATAAAGAGGATCCAGTAAAACAAAGACATAAAGAACTAGATCCATACAAAAAAAAAAAAGCCATTAGTTACACATGCTCTGCATTCATGCATTTCATATCATGCATATATAGCCTTTACATAACAAGGACCAAACGGGAATCACATTCACAGCACAGTTACAGCAGTATAAGCTGAGATCTCAATGTCATCAGCTTTTACCAATCTATCACTGGATACACGGCTAATATGCGGGACCAACCCGCATCAGGAATTCAAGGATAAAGTAGACAATGTTGTCAAAAGCTTGGCTACCGATTCAATAATCGAGGCTACACCTGGAAGGATAGGATTGACGCCAGCTAGTAGTATCCAAGATAAGAGATAGCTATAGCCAAGGATAAGGCAGATATAAAAAAAAAATATATATAAAATAGACAATATTGTCAAAAGCCTGGCAATTGATTCAATAATCGAGGCTACACCTGGAAGGACAGGATTGATGTCAACTTAGCAGCATCCAAGATAAGAGATAGTCAAAGATAAGGCAGACATCAAGAAATATTGTCGTTGAAAATTTGTCAAAAGCGGACAATGGATTCAATAATCGAGGACTGGATCGACGTCAGCTCGATGGAATATAAAAAAAAAAAATATCTATCAAAATGAAGTAGGATCTACTTTTCCGGTTAAACGGCGGATACGGTACTCCGTGACTCTCAAGTCGGTTCTCTCAGTTGCCCATAATAACTGATTCCTTCACCCCTTCTTTCTTTTACTTCCTCCTAGAAAATGGATCCTACTTTTTCCGCCTTGCGAAAGTATTTCCCTTCTCTCCCAATGAACATCCTCAAAAAGATCTACCAAGTTCGCTGTGAACGATTAAGAGTTCTGATGCACAAAGGAATCCCTGAAGATGTGCGGTGGTTAATCGAAGCCAAGGTTCGTCTAGCAAGTGAAATCCCAGAGGCATTTGTGTCTCACATTCCTGGTATAGGCAAAAGCTCTTATGCCAAAAAGCGAAGAGCGAAAAGGTTACAAGTCTGCCATAAATGTGGACGGTGGACTTGTAATACTAAATGTCGTTCTTTAGGGATGATCTCTGATAATCGAGAAGATAAAATACGATTCATTAAGAATGGCCTGAGTAAAGACTCGTTGGATGATATCCAATTGACTCTTGAGACGCATTCTTGTGGATCTGTGCAACGTGAACTACTTGGTTTGTGGAGCATTTTTCATGAAGAACGAAACCGTTACAGTCCCGGGAATCTGACTGTAAATGACCCTGTTTGCCAGCTTGTAAGAAAACTGGATGGGAAGCAAATCCTCGACTCATAGAAGCCGTTAATGCCGTTACTGGACGAAAAACCAGTGGAAGATGTGAGCCACAGTCACAATTACTGTACATACAGTTTGTTATATTTGGAAAAGTTTGCATTTTCTTTTGACAGATGTACACGCTCCCCTAAGTGTAATCGACACGTTATCTCTTTTCATCACTATAAATGCGGGTTCTTCCTTCTGATTAAGCAGCGGATAAGATACCCCGTGACTTCTAAATTCAGTTATTCCAGTCTCCTACAATAACTGATTCATTTCCCTCTTCTCTCAAATTCTTCTCTCATCAATGGATTCTACTCTTTCTGCACTGCGAAAATACTTTCCTTCCCTTCCAATAAAAGTCCTTAAAAAGATCTACCTGGCTAGATGTGAAAGAATCAGAGTTTTTACACGCAAAGGCATTCCCGATAATGTGCAGTGGATAATTGAAGCTAAGGTCCGTTTGGCGGGTGAAGTTCCAGATGCATTTATGCCCCGCATGCCCGGTTTAGGTAAAAGCCGTTATGCCAAAAGGTGAAGAGCAAAGAGACTAGGCGTGTGTTATAAATGTGGGCGATGGAATTGTATTACTAAAAGTCGCTCTTTAGGATACATCTCCATAAATCGTGAAGATAAAAGAAAATTCATTAAGAATGGCCTGCGTAAGGAATCTCTGGAAGATATCCGAGAGACTCTTGAAACGCATTCTTGTGGAAAAGTGCAAGGTGAAATTATCAGTTTATGGAGGACTTACCATAAAGAACGAAACCGTTACAGTCTTGGGAATGTGATTTTAAACGACCCTGTTTGTCAGTTTGTAAGAAAACTGGATGGGAAGCAAATCCCCGACTTATAGATGGCATTGAAGCCATTACTGGACATAAATCAGGGGAAGATGAGAGCCACGGTCATGATTCCTGTACATATAAGCTGTCATTTGTCTTTTCTTTTGACAATAATGTACTTGCTTCTGTAAGTGTAATTAACGCATTATCCCTTTCATCACTATAAATATGTGTTAGTTATTTTCGTTTCCTACAATCACTAATTTCTTTCTTTGCCTCCTTCATCAATGGAGTTTTCTCTTTCCGCCCTACGAAAGTATTTTCCTTCCTTCCCAATAAATGTTCTTAAAAAGATTTATCAAGCTAGATGTGAACGATTCAGAGTATTTATGCACAAAGGCATTCCTGATAATGTGCGGTGGCTAATTGAAGCTAAGGTTCGTTCAGCTGGTGAAGTTCCAGAAGCGTTCTTTCCCCGTATGCCCGGTTTTGGTAAAAGCGCTTATGCCAAAAAAAGAAGAGCAAAGAGGCTAGGCGTTTGTCATAATTGTGGATGGTGGATTTGCGGCAATAAATGTCGTTCTCCAGGAGTGATCACCAGAAATCGTAATGATAGAATAAGATTCATTAAGAATGGCTTGCGTAAGGAATCTCTAGAAGATATCCGAGAGGTTCTTGAAGCGCATTCTTGCGGAATAGTGCAATTTGAGGTTGTTGGATTATGGATAATTCTCCAAAAAGAACGAGAACGTTACAGTCTTGGGAATCTGACCCTAAACGACCCTGTTTGCCAGTTTATGAAAAAGCTAGATGAGATGCAAATCACCGATTCATAGAAAGCATTGAAGCCGTTACTGGACGCAAAGCCAGTAGAAGACGGAACAAGGTCACGATTACTGTACGTGCTACCTGTCGCTTTTGAAATTTTCATCCCCTTTTGGTAATAATGTATCCACTCCTGACATGAACCAAAGTCACGATTACTGTACGTGCTAGCTGTCACTTTTGAAATTTTCCTCCCCTTTCGGCGATAATGTATCCATTCCTGACATGAACCAAAGTCACGATTACTGTACGTGCTAGCTGTCGCTTTTGAAATTTTCCTCCCCTTTCGGCGATAATGTATCCACTCCTGACATGAGCCATAGTCACGATACTGTACGTGCTAGCTGTCGCTTTTGAAATTTTCCTCCCCTTTGGGAATAATGTACCCACTCCTGACACGGACTACTGTATATAGCTGCCACTTTTGAAATTTTCCTTCTCTTCCAACAATCACGTACCTACTCCTGACGTAAGCTACAGTAGTGACTACTGTACATGCTAGCAGCTATTTTGAAAATTTTCCTCCTCTTTTAACGATAGTGTACCCATACCTGACCAGAGTCATACTCGTGACTACTGTGAATAGCTGGCAATAATGTATCCATTATTGAAAATAAAATTATTGCCTTATCTCTTCATCTCTATAAATATATCCTCTTTTCTCACAAGAGTAAGGATAGGAATGGAGAAAACCTCAACTCGTAAATCCCGAAGTATTTGTGTATTTTCTGGGGCTTTTCCTGGAAAAGATGAAGAATATTTAAAGGCAGCCAACCATTTGGGTAGAGTATTAGCTGAGCGTAAAATACATTTAGTTTATGAAGGAGGTAGTGTCGGATTAATGGGAGGCGTAGCATCAGCAGCATCTTTAGGAGGAAGTCAAGTTCTAGGCATTATCCCAGGACCTTTGAAGTTTATTTCTGGGGGCACGATCGGAGAGGAGCTAGTGGTCAAAAATCTGCAAAAAAGTGTGCTACAAATGCTTTTAAATGCTGATGCTTTCATCGCTTTACCCGGCGGTTTTGGTACATTAGGAGAAGTCTTCCAAATCGCTTCCATGGCCCAACTTAATTTGAATAAGAAACCTATTGGGCTATTGAATGTTAACAATTTCTTTACAGGTCTGATAGCTTTTATGGATTATGCTATGCAGAAGAATTTCATATCAAGAGTGGCACGGCGAATTATAATATCCGCAACAACTGCTGAAGAATTGCTAGATAAAATACAAGCTTTTGTTCCTGAATCAGATCCAGCAATGACTCAGATAGACTGGACACGACAGTCTTTCCCGACCAGTTCACTCCCATAATGGTCCTCTACTCACCCTGTTGAAGTATTGTGGAAGAAAGAAGCGATCTGATCCATTTTTCTTGTCCTTTAGTTTTATTATCAGCATTTTCTTTCGCGTTTCAGTTTTTCTTTTCAGGGAATTTCGTTTTTTTATATATAAGATAGTTTCGTCCATGCTGATATTAAAACCATAGGGCAATGCCTTTAGGTTGGAATGGCTGAGTAAAGAGTAATTTTTGTTACTCTTGAGACGCATCCTATTAGGTCTACTAGGCATAACATTTTGGGGTAGTTAAGTTTTAACCTTATTCGGATGACATATCTCACAAGGGAATCTATATTTACTGAAGAAAATATTAGATGAACCTTGAATATTGATTCCAAACATCCGTTCCCTTTACATAATTTGTCAGTGTTATTGTCATCATCAAGATTCACTCATCTTATCGAAGTGTAAATTTTTGCACTCACCTATTACGAAAATTCATACTTTCGAAGAAAATTATTCCAATTTCAATTGTTTTCATATCAATTTCGCTCGAGGTCCTAAAGAAAGCTCCTTAGCCTCAAAATCAATTTCATCATCGAGGTTTTAAGGATGGAACCTTTGCCTCAAAAACAATCAATTTTTATCATCGGGGTTTTAAGGATGGAACCTTTGCCTCGAAAACAATCAATTTTCATTCAACGGTAGGACTGCTCCTATCGTCGGGGTTTTAAGGATGGAACCTTTGCCTCGAAAACAATCAATTTTCATCATCGGGGTTTTAAGGATGGAACCTTTGCCTCGAAAAGAATCAATTTTCATCATCGGGCTTTTAAGGATGGAACCTTTGCCTCGAAAACAATCAATTTTCATCATCGGGGTTTTAAGGATGGAACCTTTGCCTCGAGATCAAACAATCAATCCGAGGTTATAAAGGATGGAACCTTTACCTCGACATCAATCAATCAATCCGAGGTTGTAAAGGATGGAACCTTTACCTCGAGATCAATCAATCAATCCGAGGTTTTAAGGATGGAACCTTTGCCTCGAGATCAATCAATCAATCCGAGGTTTTAAGGATGGAACCTTTACCTCGAGATCAATCAATCAATCCGAGGTTGTAAAGGATGGAACCTTTGCCTCGAGATCAAACAATCAATCCGAGGTTGTAAAGGATGGAACCTTTACCTCGAGATCAATCAATCAATCTGAGGTTTTAAGGATGGAACCTTTGCCTCGAGATCAATCAATCAATCCGAGGTTTTAAGGATGGAACCTTTACCTCGAGATCAATCAATCAATCCGAGGTTGTAAAGGATGGAACCTTTGCCTCGAGATCAAACAATCAATCCGAGGTTGTAAAGGATGGAACCTTTGCCTCGAGATCAATCAATCAATCCGAGGTTGTAAAGGATGGAACCTTTGCCTCGAGATCAATCAATCAATCCGAGGTTTTAAGGATGGAACCTTTTGCCTCGAGATCAAATAATCAATCCGAGGTTGTAAGGATGGAACCTTTACCTCGAGATCAATCAATCAATCCGAGGTTGTAAAGGATGGAACCTTTGCCTCGAGATCAAACAATCAATCCGAGGTTGTAAAGGATGGAACCTTTACCTCGAGATCAATCAATCAATCCGAGGTTTTAAGGATGGAACCTTTGCCTCGAGATCAATCAATCAATCCGGCGTTTTAAGGATGGAACCTTTGCCTCGAGATCAATCAATCAATTCGAGGTTTTAAGGATGGAACCTTTGCCTCGACATCAATAAATCAATCCGGGGTTTTAAGGATGGAACCTTTGCCTCGAGATCAATCAATCAATTCGAGGTTTTAAGGATGGAACCTTTGCCTCGACATCAATCAATCAATCCGAGGTTTTAAGGATGGAACCTTTGCCTCGAGATCAATTATCAATCCGAGGTTTTAAGGATGGAACCTTTGCCTCGAAAACAATCAATTATCAATCCGAGGTTTTAAGGATGGAACCTTTGCCTCGAACTCAATCAATCGTCGAGGTTTTAAGGATGGAACCTTTGCCTCGACATCAATTAATCAATCCGAGGTTTTAAGGATAGAACCTTTGCCTCGAGATCAATCAATCAATTCGGGGTTTTAAGGATGGAACCTTTGCCTCGAGATCAATTATCAATCCGAGGTTTTAAGGATGGAACCTTTGCCTCGAAAACAATCAATTATCAATCCGAGGTTTTAAGGATGGAACCTTTGCCTCGAACTCAATCAATCGTCGAGGTTTTAAGGATGGAACCTTTGCCTCGACATCAATTATCAATCTGAGGTTTTAAGGATGGAACCTTTGCCTCGAGATCAATCAATCAATCCGAGGTTTTAAGGATAGAACCTTTACCTCGACATCAATCAATCAATCCGAGGTTTTAAGGATGGAACCTTTGCCTCGAGATCAATCAATCATTCAGTCCATCTTACAACGATAGAACCTTTCCTATCGTTAGAGGTTCTAAGGACCTTTCCTTAAACCTCAAACAAACAATCAGTCATTCAGTCCATCTTACAACGATAGAACCTTTCCTATCGTTAGAGGTTCTAAGGACCTTTCCTTAAACCTCAAACAAACAATCAATCATTCAGTCCATCTTACAACGATAGAACCTTTCCTATCGTTAGAGGTTCTAAGGACCTTTCCTTAAACCTCAGAGTTTAGGCGGCGAGAAGGTTTTCAATGCCTAGCTAAGCTGGACAAAATTTGGTAACTAACTTTGCATACATCATGTCCCATGAAGCATGCAAAGGGGGGCAGCTGTTGACACCCAATTTCGTCCGGCCATTAAAATAATTTTAAAAAAAATTAAATAAAAAAATGTATTATTATTATTATTGTTATTATTATTACTAAATTTTTTTTAATTAGTTTAAAATATATTTTTTTGTTTTGTTTTGTGAAGATTTGATATATGTGTATATGTGTATGTTTGAAAGAAAAAAAGAAAACTCCATAAAAATGACAAAATTTAAAAGTTTGAGGTAAAAATGACAAAATTAAGAAGTTTCAGGCAAAATTGACAAATTTTGAAAGTTCTAGGAGCATTTGGCAGTTTGTCACATAAAATTTTGAGCCTGCCGACGTTTTTGGCTCAAATTGACAGAAAACGACAAAATTGTCAAAATCAGAAGCTTCAGGAACTTATCCAGAGGCTGAGAGACGTAAAGGACTAAAACTGTCATTTTACCAATTTAAGAGATAAGTTTGAAATTTTTTATTAATTTATCCATCAACAGTTCAGCTAAACTTCCTCTATAAATAGCCCCCCAAATTTTGTGCTGAACACAGATAAAAATAGAAAGAAAAGCTTAGAGCTCCGTTTTTAAAATAGAAAAAATTACAGCCTTAGTCCCTAGCTCTCCTTCCTTTCCTCAGAAAATCTCAAAACTTTTCATTTTGACGATTAAGCCATCTTCTCCCCCCCTCGCGCGCCCTCTGTTTCCATTTCTCAGAATTCAGAATTTAAAATCAAGGGTACAACTCTCATTTAATCCTTCATCTTTTCAATTTCTTTCACTTTGGTCACTAACTTTGTATTTTATTCTTGCAGAATTAATTACTAACCCTTTTAATTTTTACTTGTTTGTTTATTATTTGTTTATTACTAACCCCTTTTTTTATTGTTGTTATTAACTTACTAACAACTAACTTTTAATACTATTATTGTTACTAACCTTTTAATTTTTGCATTATTACTAACTTTTATAATTGTTGTTAACAATTAATTAACTTTTATTATTGTTGTTAATTAATTAATTTAATTAACTTGGCTAACTTTTATTATTGTTGTTAATTAATTAATTTAATTAACTTGGCTAGCTTTTTATTATTGTTGTTAATTAATTAATTTAATTAATTTGGCTAACTTTTTATTTATTGTTGTTAATTAATTTAATTAATTTGGCTAACTTTTTATTTATTGTTGTTAATTAATTTAATTAATTTGGCTAACTTTTTATTATTGTTGTTAATTAATTAATTTAATTAACTTGGCTAACTTTTTACTGTTGTTAATTAATTAATTTAATTAACTTGGCTAACTTTTATTATTGTGGTTAATTAATTAATTTAATTAACTTGACTAACTTTTTATTATTGTTGTTTAACAATTAATTTAATTAACTTTGCTAACATTTATTATTATTTTTAAAGTGGATGGCCAAAAAGCCCCACTTTATTATTATTAATTTTTTTTCTTTATATAATTTTTTATTTAATTCACCTTTACCCTTTACTAATTAATAAATAAATGAAAATTAAAAGAAGATTATTTTGTAATTAATTATTAAGGCTAATAAAAATTATTTTTAAAAAAAGCCAATTATTTTTATTTTTACATACATGTTTTTAATTCTTTAAAGATAGCAAAAAGTTAAAATTAATTTTAATAGTTATTTTTATCCAGTAAAAATAATAAAAAAATAAAAATAAAACCTGTTTAAAAAAATACATGAAAATTAAGACTTTATATTTTACTGATTTATTTAAAATATAACTTTTAAATCCACTAAAATAATAAATATTTTTCATTAAACAAGAAAACAAAAAGAAAATTAAAACAAGATAAGAAAAAGATAAGAAAGATAAGAAAAAGATAATAAAGATAAGAAAGATAAGATAAGATAAGAAAGATAAGAAGGAAAAGAAAGAAAAGAAAGAAAAATATAGAAAATAAAAATTTTTAGATTATTAATGAATCTAAAAATTCTATAACAAAAAGAATTACGAATTAGTAATTAAACTAATAATTAATTCCATAAAAATAAGAATTAAATAATTAACTATAAATTAAATCAACTTACATATCCGGATGATCCGTCAGGATCTGCGGTTTAAAAAAAAATATCACCCTTTTAATTAAATAAATTAAATAAAAAAAAGATAAAAATCCATATTTACAATATGGATTAAATTATTTAAAAGTTCACCAAATTCCGTGTCCAAATGACTCGGCAGAGTCCATGGTTCGGAATCAAAAATCTTCCGTGTCCAAATGACTCGGCAGAGTCCATGGTTCGGAAGTATAAAATTTCATACAAATTAATTAATTTAAAAATCCACATTTCGACTAATCCAGTTAAAATTTCTAATTTTGAAAATTAACTGAGAATTATTTAAAAGCAAAGCAAAACAAAATTAAAATCAACTAAGGTGCCAATTTTTGGGCGTTTTAACAAAGTTGTTTTAACGTAACCGTACTCCCGATCCCCGAACTCTCGCAGACCAATTTTAAGGTGACCAATCGACCTAAGAAAACTGATTGGTGGCGACTCCCGAAAACCCGACGTTGCCACATAAACATTGAGTTTTTTTCCAAAGACATGTAAATATAAGTACCTATATATTACTACAAAAGCTTAATTATCTGACTATTGACTTTTAATAAAAACACTCACCCTCAAGTTTAAAATCTACACTCACCATCTATTTTATGACCGAGTAATTTGATAGTTCAAAATATCAAGGTCATTTCTTATATAGCTTTTTCTTTTTATCTTTTTGGTTAATTAATGCTTATCCATTGCTTAAGAAATTATACTTATGCCATTGTGGTTGAAAACCAAGTCTTACTAATTATTCCTATAATATAATTAAAAATAGAATAAATTCCTAGAACCCAGTAACTTATAGTTTAAGGTTTAGCCACTTAATATCTTTGCACTTTTCATTATATATAGATATAAATATTGATATATATATAGATTTTAAGTTGCACTTTTAGGTTTTAATAAAAATATTTAAATTTTAAAAATAAATAAATTGATAAACATCATGTTTTAGGCATGTTTAATAGTCATATAAATCAAAGTTATGTTTACTACAAAATTTTAAATTTATGGCATTTTTTTCCATAAAAAGACTTATAAAAAACATAGAAAATAATCACATTTTTTTTCTATTTTTCCCTTTCAGACACTAATCTTATTCTCCTAATATAATGAATTTGTAAATGGTACAAATGTGCTAAAATTTTCAATATTAGAAATACATTAAAATTTTGATTAATCAAATAAAGAAAAATACTAACTTAGTGAACTCAATAGAACAATACTAGTATTTTTTTTAAAAAAAATAGAAATTTTCAGAATATGTTTCATATTTGAAGAATTTTGTGTATCAATGTCAAATATGAATGTATAAGAATTCACTATTATGACAATGAAAAAATTGATAAAGTTTCAAAAAAATTATATTTTGAATAAAAATGAATAAATTTTTAATCCAATACACAGAGTATATGTTGGGAATTTTTTTCATTCTACTAAAACTTATTATATATCCTTTTAAGAATCCTCCACACTACTAAAAAATGGATTTTTTTTCCAATGACTTTTTCCAACGGCTTTGCATTGGAAAATTGAGTTTTTCCAATGTAAAGCTGTTGGAAAGCATGCATTGGAAAAATCTTTCCAATGGCTCTTTTTTTTTTGTCATTGGTATTTCCAACGGCTAGCCATTGGAAATTGAACCATAACAAATTTCCAACCGTCGAGGTTGTGGTCTGGTTTAAAAGGTTTTCCAGCGGCTAAGGGCGTTGGAAACTTTGTAGAAGAAAATAAAAAAATATAATTTATGAATTACTAAATTATATTTTATATTTTATAATATGACTAAAAACTTTAAAATAATTATATCTTATACTTACATAACAAAATATTCAAAGGCAGGAGCCCAAAAAACCATAAAATTACAAAAATATGAAATTAAAAAATTAAAAAAAATTACATAAGTTATGAAAAATTAGAAAAATCATTCTAAAATAGATCTCACAAATATCACATAAAACAAAAAAAAAATGCAAGAAAACCAAAGAATAGTAATCATATTCGAATCTAGAGAGGAGCACCAGCGGATCGAAGCTAAGGCGGAGCACCGGCAGATTTGGCGCGAGAGGTGAGCCAAGGCTGACAATCGGCTAGTAGAGAAAGGTGAAGAAGATGGGGAGCCAAGGCGAATAGTCAGAGAGCATACCGAAGTTACCGTGGCACATGGGCGGATCTGGTGCGAGAAGCAAGCCAAGGCACAAGGCGGATGGTTGGTGAGGAGAGAAAGGCAAGGTAGATGGCGGATTTGGTGCGAGAAGCGAGCCAAGGCGCCAGGCGAACGGTCGGTGAGCAGAGAAAGGCGAAGTAGACAGCGAGCCAAGGCAGTCGGTCGGCTAGCATACCGAAGCCACTACGGAGCACGGGTGGATTTAGTGCGTGCGAGAGTGAGTAGGAGCAAAGAAAGAGATGGAGCACAGTGGCGAGGGTGACGGCAACGGAGCATAGCGACGAGGGGAAGAGAAGCAACCAGATGGCAAGCAGAGAAGTGAAAGGTGAGAGAGAAGAGGGAAGCGCAAAAAATGAAAGAAAGCAGATCGGCGAAAGAGCAGATAGAGTAGTGGGTGAGAGAGGAAAGTAGGAAAAGTAGTATATATAGCTAGGGTTATTAGATCTAGGTTAGTTTTGGGCCTAATAAATTGGGTTAATTTGACACTTTTATATGAGTTTTATATATGATATATATCATTATTAGTTAATATATATTAAATATATTGTTATATATTATGATACATTTTAACATATGATATATTATATTATGATAAATTATATATTATACTAATATATTATGATAAATACATATTATGACATATATATACATAGTAATACGTTCATAAGTATTTACATTATTATTATTATTATTATTGTTATTGTTATTTTTAATAAAACCACATGTGACAATTATTATACAATTATATTTATCTTAAAAAATAATTACAATGACATTTATCAATTTTATTATCTAATTAGAAAGTAATTGATAAAAAAGGTATGTGCATATGAAATATATATATATATATATATATATATATATATATATATATATATATATATTTGAATTTTTCATTTCCAATTGGCTAGGCCGTTGGAAAATTGCACATTGGTTTTCATTTTCAACGGTCTAGGCCGTTACAAAAATTCACCCGAATACTTATATATTTTCCAACGGCTTTATTGCCCATTGGTTTTCATGCCATTGGAAAATTTCACCCTAAATTTTCTAGTGGCTTAAGCCGTTGGAAACAATAAATACTAAAAACTTACATATTTTCCAATGACTTTGGAAATTTGCCAATTGGAAATTTTTGCACACTTGCAATGGCTAAGCTGTTGGAGGTCTTTTGTTATATAATATAAATTTTTTTTTTACAGTTTCCAACAGCTTTGTACATTGGAAAATGGCCTGTTGGAGAAAAACGGTTTTTTTAGTAGTGCCAGTTTCTTAATTTGTCATATAATCCCATATGTCATCAGAACCTGCAGTTAGGACCTAAAATTGTGTAATTTTATTATAACTTTTGAACATATAAACCTTCACACTTCTACCCTTATTATATTTAATTTCAATTAAAATAAAACCTTGTAATTATAGCATAAATTTGTTAACTTCATCTCTTAATAACTCTAGAACTAATTCTATGCTATGGGCTTCTTCTTTACAACTTATTCCTTTTCTCAGGCTAAAGTGACACTTTTTCTTTGTTCCCCATCTCTCTGGCTAAAGCTTTTCTCCTTCTCTACTCTCCATCTCTTGGGTTTGAAGCTTTGCTCCATCTCTTTCTTAGCTTGCTTCTTCACTTAGGCTGAAGCTTTGCTCCTTCTCTACTCACCATCTCTCTTTCTTCTCCGGTTTTTTCTTCTCTACTCCCCACCTCTGCTTCTTCTAAACTCTCCTTTGGTTTCTTCTTTTCTGCTCTCATTTGGTTTCTCCATCTCTGGTCTCCATCATAATAATTATAATAATTAAATACTTTAAATTATTATATTAATCATAAACTACTTTTGATAATTATAACAATTATTCTTAATCAAATACTACTGATTTTAAATAAAATTTAAAAATTTTAAAAATGACTGACTTTCAGTCACATCAAGTGATTGAATTTTAGTCGCAAAAAAAAAATGATTGACTTTAAGTTGCACTAAGCAACTGAATTTCAGTTACAACATGCGACTACATTTTTTAGTTGCAAAATATAGTCACATCTCAATCGATCTAGGAGGTGCGACTATATATTTTGCGACTGAGTGATTTAATTGCTTGTCAATCTCACCAAGCGACTAATTACCACTATTTACTCAACCACTTAAGCTCTCCTGCCTTGTCGTGGATTAGCATTAAAGTTTTGAAAAAAAATTTATCTATGAGTAGCTATTAACATTTAGTTTCAATGATTTGATATTCATTGTTAATAAATTTCATAAAAAATTGTAACACTAATTGCAAAAGATATTCCTAAACAAGGCCTATATATAAGAAGAAACCCTCTACCAGAATATATGTATTGTGATGTGGTCTCTACTGATTAACCAAATTATATAAAAATTGCATTAATTGGAAAATAGTGCAATTAATTTAGTAGTTAGAGTGACTCGAATTTCAATCAAGGTTAGGAGCTTGGAACTATGCATCTTTTATCTAGTGGACTTATGGCGTACGTAGAATATATTAATCCATGTCTTCCAATGATGCGTGCTCTTCTATTTCAATTCTACTCGGTTTCATCTTCTTCATTGCATTTTGATGGAGTGACAAAATAGATAATACTCAGTCGCTCCTTAATTCATTTCAAAATGTAAAATAAATTAAGAAAGATAAAAATTTTCCTCTTACTTTCAGTATTCCCCTGAAAAAGATGAAAAATGTGGATATTAAAATGATAAAATAACTTGTCAAATATGAAAATGGGGCAAAGTTGTGGAACAGCCCAAAGCAATTAACATTGTAAATAATGGATACAAGAGCTCCATAGGAAAGTGTAATAGAATTAATTGTGGGATTAATTAGTCATGTGTATAAGCCCTTGTTCGAGGCCAATGGCAATTAATTCTATTACACTTTATATGATTTAAAAAGCTAAGCTCTTGATGGGACATTACTCGTAGTGACCCTCTTACTACAGTATTTTTTTTCTTTCCCGCAGGTGTTTTGGACCTTTGCACAGAAGGCCTCAAATTTTGCAATCATATTTTTTTGTTTTTTTAGGGATGACAGGTAGGTGGATCGGGTCATTGAGATTCGAGTTTAATCGGGCTACCATGTATTTGGGTTCATAACTGGTTAACTGGGTTTGGGTTAATTTCAAGTTGAGTAAATTTTCGAGTTCATGTTGGTTTAGACTGGGTTTATTTGGGCTCCAATATAATACAGGTCAGGTTATTCGGGTTTCAGGCCAGATTCAAGTTGATTGTCAAGTTTACTTGGTTCATTGATACATAAACCAAAATAATTGAATTAATTCAATTTTTTATGCAATTTTGATTAAAATTAATTTAACTAGACATAAAAGATACTATAGAATTTATGAAGATATATTAGTATATAGTTTATGTAATAAAATACTATAATTCCTAAAACCTAATTATTCTTTTCTCTCTCTCTTTCTCATCATTTCACTAATCATTTATTCTAACTCTCATTCGCTCACTCCCCAATGTAAAACAGATCAATAAAATAGAAGAAACTCAGCCATTTATGTTAAATTATATATATATATATATATATATTTGAAATCTATGCTGAGCATATATTTTATGTTGATTTGAATTAAAATCGGATCTTATCAGGTTTAGTTATCGGGTCATTTCAGGTTCGAGTTAGGTCAAATTTGAGTTTGGGTTTTCTCAGGTTTCCTTCAAATATGTTTGGGTTTAGGTCAAGTTGGGTGCAGTCAAGTTTAGGTTAATTTTTTTAGTCAAATCCAATTAGGTCATGTTTAGGTTTGAATGGGTCGAGCCAAGTCAGTAAAATTTTGTCACCCCTATTTTTTTCCACTATGTCCTAATAGATACAAGACACATAAGATGTCATAAACTTTTGGTTTTGGTGTTTTAATCCTTGAACTTTCATAAGTTACAATCATAGCTTAAATTTGTACTAAAATCCCAAACCTCTAGTGACCTTGGTTTTGTGCCGTATTTTTAAACCTTCCAACCTTTTATAACTTTTGAATTGATCACAATTGGTAACTTTTTTTAATGTTTTTTTTTCTATATAAATGTTATCAGCTTAAAAAATTTGTATTTTTGTTGATAAACCTGTAATAAAGTGTGGGCCAATTACAAGTGTTCTACTAAACCTCATAAAAAGTAAAAGTGCCATTGACCTTTGCCGAGCCAATGGCTTTTCAAGATCGTACCAAAACAATAACATAGGTAAAACAAACTGATTAAAAATGTAAATCCATTATCCATGCATGCATGAACCTTTGACCTTATCTGCTGCAATATATACAGTCGCACCAAGCAAAGTTAACTTCGGATCTTATAACGTTTCTTGAAGGCCCCATCCACACGATTTGTCACAATCATCTAGTTCTTGCTTGTTAATTCGCCTAACAGATCGCCGCTAAGATCGAAAATTGTTAATTACTGTTCAATGTTGTCTATAGCAAGATGGATATGTGTATAGTCAAACAGGTCGCATTACAAGTATTTGGATGCCACACGTGCACATGGAGAGCGGATCCTTGCATGCCAAGGGAATGGTTTTACATGTCATCACAAGTTTTAATATTGTTCCAGTTGATCAAGCTACAAGCATCTCATAATCTTAATGCCCCACCGAAAGGTATTTTTAGCATGTGCATATTTCATCCATCCACCCATCCATTCATTAATTGCACTTTTTGTTGCTATTATTCTTGTTTCTGGTTGTGTTGTTGTTTATTTGATTTGTTATGTATGTTTTATATATATGTTATGTTGTCGTGCTTTGCATGCTTGCATAACTTTCTCACTGTAGATATCAAATGCGTTACTGAATATTTTAAAGTACTTACCCTTTAAGTGTTATGCAGATATTAAGCAAGCTAATCAGGCTTAACAGTTAGTAAGGAGCAGTTGTTAATGCCAAGTTTTATTGGTTTAAAGGTACTCCTTAAGCAAAAAACCTTATATTTCTAAGTTACTTATAATATAAGTTAGTATTGACCAAAGTGTTTGACTTACAATTTGAGGCTAAGTGGGTACAAAGAAAATATGACTCATCACTTGAAACTAGCTTGCTTTGGTATAGACAACTAAAAAAAAGGTTGATGCTCCCTATGGAGTAATAATAGGGAACCAAGGCTAGGCTTGTTGATGCTCCCTATGGAGTAAATGTTGAAACATCAATCCTCTAAAATTTGTGGATTTTTGGATTAAAACAAAATGTATAAAATTTCCAGATGCTCTAGCCGTCACACAAAGTATATTACTCTCACCTCTAGCTATTTAGTGGAGTGGCAAAGGTGGCACAAATCTAAGGTGAGGTTAGGGTTTCAACTCCCAACTCACCCACTTTCCTCATATAATGTTAGTTACACTAATTCTGTAGCCCTTTGCGTCACCAACAAGTGCATTCCCTCCTACCCCTTAGAGCTATCCCCTAACCCTATACTGCGTATGATGGTGCTGATTACCGAAAAGAAAAGTATATTACTCCCCTTCTGCTTTTCAGTCCAACAAAAACAGGGGATGAGCCAAACTGATATACAATCCATGCATGAATCTTTGAATGCTTCTGCAATAGTCGCACAATATCCTTCGGGTCTTAAGGTTTCTTGGCCTAATCTCCACGATTCGTCACCATCAATTGTTTCTTGCATGTCTCCATTATTGTTCATTTCTAAAATCAAAATTTGATTATTACGGTACTTCAACATTGGCTTCTGCCTCATGTGCATTTAATCTGGCAAGATAGTTGTATGGAACCAAACAGATCTTGTTTTACCAGTTTAATATTCTTGTGATTTCTAGCATCTAGCGTGTGATTTTTGAAATTTAATTAATTGGATAAGTGAAAAGTCGGCAATATTGAGAACTCAATTATGGACAAGTCACTGAATCAACCCACTTGGAATATAGGTTATGATTTTATACATATGGAGATGCTCTTCCATAAGTAAACGGAAGATCTCCCAGGTGTTCGGAACTCCCAGCTCCAAGCGCCAGACCAAAACGAAGAAAACAAGGGAAGAGACACAAGCTCTGGTGGCATAATCTGTTCTGATGTTTTGTACCTAACCCACCACCTGACTTGGATACCACGTTTCTCTATTCTTGTTCTTCCCTCCTACAGGTTACTTCGAATTCCTCCATATAAATAAAGCAATGAGAAGCCGGCAGTAGGAAAGCAGCAACAAAACAGACACACACTGATCACAACATATAGACACTGATCAAAGCATTTACGATTAAGATGTCTCACCTGAACAAAAACGTTGTCCTTGTTTGCATTGTACTGATATTAATGCTTCATATGCCGCCGTTTCAAGCGCGAAGAGGGATGTGGGAAGGTGGGAGGCATTTGGGTCCTGATGTGTTTCTAGCCAGTCCAACGACCTCGTCCCCTGCTGCAACTGTTGCAGGTGAGCATGGTGAGCTTGTTCATGACCAAGAGGGCAGCCACACCGCCTTGCCCGACCAGTCGGTTCCGAGTCCTGGGGCCGGGAATTAGGCCAGCCAGGAATAGTCTACAGCTACATTGCAAACTATTATTGGTTCTCAACTAATAACTACTCAAGTTATTTCATGCTATTCAAATACACAGGCGCCAATTGAGCACCAGAAATGTTACCTTCATTATTAGTACTATAACAAAAGTAATAAAGGTATTGTGACATCATTGATTTATATATATGCAGGGATTAATACACATTATATCCAATTTATAGATATTGGTCATCTCATTTGCACCTACATCTTTGTAAACTCAAGATATGTGAGGCAACACGAGACATATATATGATAATGTAGGCATGAATTTGCAGCCTAATGCAATTATAATGCACCCCTAGACATGTTTATTATTATTATTATTATTATTATTATTATTGTTATTATTATTATCATCATTATTATTCACTTTTGGCTTCTAAGCTAGACGGTTTGTGCCCTCTTATTCTTTCTTTCTTTCTTATTCTTGGCACGTGGCTTGTGCTATGCGATGTTAGTCTCTTGACTAATAGATCGCTAATCAAGTTATAATTCAACTATATAAGATTTTTGAAATTACTAATTGAAGATAATTTAAGAATGTATATTTACATCAATAAAAAATTAAAAATACATAGACATCATCAGCAGCTCTCCCTTTTTTATTGTCAAATACATAAAATTTTGTCTGTAGAGTTTGTTGCAATTGCCAACTTTTTCCCAGAATTCTGTTCCATCGGGAATATATATAATATAGATACCTAGGATGACAATTGGGTAAGTCGAATTAGATTTGGATTAGATAATTTAGGTTCAAGTTTAATTAGGTTAGCATGAATTTGGATCTATGTCAGGTTCAGGTTGATTTCAAGTTAAGTGAATTTTCAAGTTTGAGTTGGATTTGGTTGAGTTTATTTGTATTCGGGTTTAGAACAAATTTGGTAGATTTCAGTTTCGAGTAATTTTAGGTCGAGTTTTAATCTAAACTCGGGTTGACTAGTTGTGTTTGTTTGGGTTATCAATGTATATGCTGAAATCACTTAATCAGTTCAATTATTTTATTTAATTTTTGTTAAAATTTAAATTAAATAATTCAAAATTTTTGCAATTAATTTATGTAGTTTTCTTCTCTTCATATGTTAAATTAAAAAATTCATAAAAATTTTCTTAATTATGTTCTGAAAAATTTGCTTTGCGATATCTAACTTTTACTGTGAAATTGCTACAAAATATAACTTTAGTTTAATTGTAAAATTTTAAATATTATGGGTGAAAATGCAAAGATTTGAAAAGTTTAGGGACCTAAATAGTAATTATTATGGTGACTAAAATGAAAATTTTAAAATTTAGATATCTTATTGCACTATACTTAAAAATTAATGTTGTAATTTGGCAATTGTCTACCAAGATTATTAAACTTATTAAATATGAAAGTTATTTTGGAAGAACCCAAATATGAAATTTATTAAATATGAAAGTCTTCAAAGATAAGACTTACTAAATATAGATGTTCATAAAGAAGGGAAAGTGTTAAATATGGAAGCCGCCAAATATAAAACTTAGGCTTAGTTCGTTTTGATTTAATACAATTGCATTAACGCATTTTTCGGTCATGCCTATGGCCCAAATTTTAACTTTTTACGAATTGCCCCTAGTGTTTTAGTTAATTACACTTAACCCAAGACAACCTTTCATAGTTTCATGGTTTCACCTAGCCTTTATTTGCTTAGCCTGCTTCGCCTGCCCCATCCCTTAGCCTTGCCCACTGTTACCTAACCCCTCCCTATCTAGCCTCCCGTTAGGCATTACTACAAGTGTGATTGTCTTCCCATGCCCTCACGCAAGCGCAATTACCTCACCACCATTACTGTTGCCATTAAAATCGCAGTGGAACCACTAGATTGGCGTGACGGTGGTAGACCCATCGAGCTAGGTGGGTCTTCTCAAATTTCTTCTCCTACAAAGGTGTTTTTTGCGCCCTCTCCCTTTCAGATTCCTAAACTAGAGTTGTCATCAGATGGGAGACGTAGCAGACGGCTGAAGGGGCAACTAGATCATACACTTAAATGTGATTTCAATGTCAGAATCACATTCTTGGCTAGTTTTGTACTCCAGATCTAAATTGATTCTTCGTGATCGTTGAATTGTGATCAAGTTAATTGAATTTTCATTTTATGTTGATTTTTTGATCAAGTATGAATTTTTTCCTGCCATTGGAAGAGTTACAAAGTCCTTACGTTCTTTAGGATGTGATCGCAAATGGGAAATGGATTTAGCATATAAATTAACACAACTTCAGGGCCAAATAAAATTTGAAAATCCTAACCCCACACAAAGTTAGATACCCTACATGATAAAAATGTGTTGATTCAACTAGATTAACTCTAACCTAACAGGCTATTAATAAATATGAAAGGTAATAAAAAATGAAAATTAACGTTTAGGGTAAATGTTAGAATTAATTGTTAAGGGTTAGGGATAAGATTAAGTATTAAGGTTTAGGGTTCAAGGTAAATTTTAAGGTTAGAGTTTAGGGTTAGAATTGAGGGCTCATAGTTAAGGTTAAGGTTTCAATTAGGGTTAGGGTTTAGGATTTATTATTTATTGTTTAGGTTTAGGTATAATATTTTACAGTTAGGATTAGAGGCTTATGGTTTAGGTTAGGGTAAGCGTTTAGGGTTTTAGGTTTCAGTTTAGGGCTTAGAGTTTATGGTAAATTAATTTAAATTCAAAGATAAATAAATAAAGACTAATCTTGTATTTACCATTGCTATTAATACAAGATAAGAATATTAGTAATACTAAGTAGAGTGGAAATGTTAAAACTACTAAATGGAATAAATTCAACGGTGGGGCCTCGTCCTCAATTTTTTGTCCTAAACAGGTCAGATAACTTTTTTTGTCCTAGCAAAGCCCCTCATGTTATTTTTTACATCCTGTTTGTGTCCTTTCTGTCGGTTGATTTATTAATTTTAATGAAATCTTATTAAAAAATGACAACTCTAATCCCTAAAATTCATTCATCCTACCCTAAGCACCATCACCCTCAGCCTAAACATTCTAGATCTAACACATTAGCTACCTTCTCCCTCACACACCAACCTATGTTTTGCTAAGATATATGGAGAAAACCGAGAAAACCAAATCAAGAAAAGATCCATGCGGTGTGGAGGTCGACGGTGGATGAGGCAATCGACGAAGCCAACATGGCAATCGATAGAGGGGACGAGCCGTCTTGGTCATCGTCAAAGCAATTGAAGAGGGCGGAGGTGTTGCCAGGCTCGGGTCGTGCAATGGATCTCATCTCTGCCGAGGACATCCAGAAGCCAGTTATCTCAACACTGTTTTCCGTCTCCAAGTTCTTGAGCCATTGTGTTTTTTCATTTTTTTCCCTTTTCTGATCTTTTTTTTTGTTAATAAGAAAAAAAATGGAGAAAATTAGATCTTTTTATGGTTTTCCTGCGAGGAAGATAATTGTTGATTTGTTAGATGTATACTTTTTAGGGTGTTAAAAGCAAGATGAATAAAATTTAGGGTAATAAGAGAAGTATGAATGAATTTTTTGGACTGTAGTTGTCATTTTTTTTGCTAAGATTCTGTTAAAGTGGAAAGAAACCAAATAGTAAGCGAAAAATAAGGTGAGGGACCTCACTAGTATCGGTGAGTATTTGGTTGATTCAGTTTGGAACTGATCCAAATATAATGATCCAATTATTTTTTTGATTTTTACAAATTGTATCCGAATTGTTCGAATTACATATCAGAACTAATCTAAACCATTTAAATTATATTTTAGTTTATTTGATTCAATTTATTCAATTCTTTTTCTATGACCAAAACATAGAGTAAATGAAAAAAAAAAAGACAAATACTGAAATTTTTACTTCTCATACCCAAAATTAATAAAAGATAAACAATAGATTGCACAAAATTGGTAGGAAATAATTTTATATCTGAGGGTCAATATGGATAATGGTACAAATTAGTAGGAAGTAACTTTATATATAGAGAGTCATTATAGATAATGGTAAAATATTTATTACTATTTAGGTTGTTGGGTTTATTCAATTTTAAGTATATGATCTAATAACTGATCCGATAACTGAACATGAAATTCAGTTTTGATCTGAACCAACCAAACTAGAAAAAAAACCTAACCATTTTATCCGAATGTAATTAATTTTTTCTATTTTATCCAAATAATGCTTACCCTCATTCACTATGACAAAATGTTGTTATGTGACTCGTTTAGGACAAAAAAAAAATGGGAGAGGACCCACCATGGAATTTACTTCTACTAAAAAGGAAAACTATTAAAAAATTTAATTTGACTAGACATAAAAATACTCTAATTCGAAGCATTTGAAATTAATTGAATCAAATTTCAAACAACAAGGAGAACCATATTAATTAAATAAATTTCAATTACTCTTATTTAAAAAAATTAACTATATTAAATTAACATTGTATTTTCTAATTGAAGTTTGCGCTACAAACTTGAAATTTGAAACCTAGATAACCAATCCAAGTATATACTACAAATTTGGGTAGGATTACCGAGAAATGAAAAGAAAAATTTTATGCAACAAATAAAGTTTTTCCTGAATGGATCTACTGTTACTTGATTTGAATTAGGCAACATCCAATTTAACTATTGGATGAGACCCAGTATGTCAGTTACATGCTTCAAATGTATAAATGAATCCCTAAATTATTAAATTCTAGACAACCCCTACATAACTCATATTATTTTCTTAATTTATGTTTGAAAGAACCCTAAATAAAAATATTTTTATAACATTTTAAAGTTTCTTAAATTGTATGATCATAATTTACGTGTAATTTAGCTAAGTAAGCAAATATAAGCAATCACATTTTTTAAATCTCTGCTGACAATATATTTATATTGATTTGAGTTAAAATCGGGTTATGTGATGTTTAGTCATCAGGTCATTTCAAGTTCATATCAGGTCAGTCTCAGATTTGGTCATTTCAAGTTCGAATTATTTTGGATTTTGGTCATTCGAGTTTGGCTATTTTAGATTTGAGTTATTTGGGTTTGAGTTTTCTCGGGCTTGCACTTCAATTGGGTTCAGGTTCAGGTCAGGTTGGATATAGTCAGATTCAGGTCATTGACTTTCCTGGTCAAGTCAAAGCTTGGATTCGGTTGGGTCAAGCAGTTTGTCTGTCTGGGTTAGATTTTGTCATATGTATAGATATCAGACAAAAAGATAGATATAAAACTAGTAATTAATTTGTAATTACAAATTAATTAAAAAGGCTACAACTATACAAATTTGGTCAATCAAGGTTTTGTTTTGTTTTTTCCTTTATATTTAGAAGTATCATACAACTATACAAGTAGAGATATATTATTAATTAGGGAAATAAACATGCCAGCTTTGTTTTGGATAATAGATCTGCCTTACTGACTATGTCAATGATTAATATTAAAGTTTTGAAAAAAAAAACTATTGGTCAAAATACTCTGGGGGTTCCTTAACTTAACCAACTCACACAAGTTAGTCCCTTAACCACACCTCAGTTTAAGTTAGTCCTCCAACTTGGCAAGTTAGTCCCTCAACCAGAACTTAGTTTAAGTTAGTCCTCTAACTTGGCAAGTTGTCCCGAATTAGTTCTTCAAGCCATTTGAAGTGGCACGTGACTAACATCGCCATCTGCCTCGTTCTATCTCAGCAATAGGGCACTTGCCGCCACGAATAGATGGTGTTCAACTAAGGACTAAAACCTATAGAGGCTAGCTAGCCTTAGTGACTCAAGTGGAAGAAATGAAACTTGACGGCAAATATCATGCTAATGGATATCGTGCTTGTGTGCAATCGTCTTGCCCTCAATCATCTCACAATCAGTTGTAATCGTCTGCAATCGTCTCGCAATCATCTACAATAATCCAGAAACTTGCTCTCTTCTTTCTTATATACTGCAAATTCAAGGAAACATATCTTTCTCTGCTTCAAATAGACCAACCCAAGCTGTCCGATTAACAAAACCACTATCTACTCTCCCTTTCCATTAACATCCAAAGATAAAACCGTTGCTATCCTTGTCTATCATTTTGAAAGCTTTGTAAAGCTCCACATGCATATCGGACCAGTCCTAGGATGTCTTACGGAGGATGCTGGTAGAAGTCCTGAGATTTGCAATGTTGGACCCAGAGTATGGCTTGTGGGTGGAGGATGATGCGTCGAAGCTAAACGATTCTAGGTCAAATCCTGATATGGATGGCAAATCCCTCTTAGAGCTGAACAAGTTCTTTAGACTAAACTTCCATATCAACTTTATGGCGTAAAAAAGGCAGAGAAAGTTCAGGAAAAGGTGGAAAACATGACTCTATTTGGGAAAACCCCATGGTTTTGCTAGATTTTCAAGGCTAATTAATCAATTATATTTCTGGTGTTCTTGCACATTGATAGAACAAAGGTGAGGTCTGATGAAAAGATGAATTTGCTTTTTAATGGCATTATCCTCATAGAGACATATGGCGCTCCAACTCACTTCAAGGACTAAGTCATTATGTTTTACCAAGTTCGAGGATTAACTTAAGCCAATTTCTGGTTCAAGAACGAACTCGTTCGAGTTGGTCAAGTTTAGGGACCGAAAGGGTACTTAGGCCAAAACTATTTAAAGATAATTCTTAGCTTCAGCTGTTTGATCTTTACCATTAATAAATTATGTAAAAATTTAACATTAATTATAAATGTTGTTCCTAAACGAGACCTTTATATAAGAAGAAACTCATACCAGAATATATACATTGCAATCTCTACTGATTAACCAAATTATATTAAAAAATTGCATTAATTGGAAAATAGTGCAGTTAATTAATAGTTAGAGGGACTCAAACTTCACTCAAGGGTATGAAAAGAACAACGCCTTTAATCAAGTGGACTTACACCCATTTCGTTTTAACTTAAATCAAATAACTTCAAAATTACTTATTTTTATTCTTATGTCTTTTTTACTTGGAACTAATTTTAATTAAAAGCCAATATTATGTAGTTGTAATAATTCATTGAAAATACAATTTTTGTAATCTTAGTAAATTTTTATGAATTTTTTCAAATTTAAGAAATTAAAAAAAATCATAAAAATTTAACCATATTATAAAAATTTACTTTTAAATGGATTATTGTATTTCCATAATATTGGCTTTTAAATGAAATTGGTTTCAGGCAAAAAAGATGTAAAAGTAAAAATAAGTTAGTTAACTTAAATTAACATGAATTAGCGCTTAGTCGCATAGGTAGAATGCATTATTCCTTGTCTGCTGATGGTGCGTGCTCCTGTTTCAATGCTACTCAATTGAATCTTCTTCCTTGCATTCTGATGGAGTGATAAAAGAGATGATTAATACTCACTTTCTCCTTACTTCATTTTGATGGCACGAAAGTTAAGAAAAATAAAAGGTTTTCACTTATTTTCAGTTTTCCCTTAAGAAAGATGAAAAATGTAAATAGTGAACTGGCTTGACAAATAAAAATTGTGCAAAGGCATGAAACAACCTAAAGCAATAAATATCGTAAGGAATGGATAAGCTCCATTGATGCAAAAGCTTCATGGCGTTGAACAAGAGCTCCATTGATAATTCATAATTTTGTAATCATAAATCATTTCCCACTATGTTCTAATAGACATATAAGATGTTATAAATTTTTGATTTTGGTGTTTTAAGTATTGAACTTTCAGAAAATACAGTGAAAACCTCATTTTAATTTGTACTAAAATTTCACATCTGCTAGCTACATAGATCCTATGCCATATGTTTTCTATTTACCAAATTGGATACTAACTTTCAAACGTTTCAATGTTTTAAAACACTTAAATTAATTATCATTTATATTTGAAACGATAATTTTTATCTATATAAAAGTTGTCAAATAAAAAAATTTGTACTTTTACACGCAACGAATGCGGATCGATTAGGATTGTACTACTAAACCTAATAAGGAGAAAAAAGTGCAATTGACCCTTGCGGAGCCAGTAGCTTTTCAATATCGTACCAAAACAAAAACATGGATAAACCAAACTGATTAATAATAATCCAAATCCATGCAATGCCTGAACCTTTGACCTTATCTGCTGCAATATGTATAGTCTCACAAAGCAAAGTTAACTTCGGACCTTAAAAGGTTTCTTGGCCGCCCCATCCACACGATTTGTCACCATCATCAAAATTTGTTAATTACTGTTCAATATTGTCCATAGCAAGATTGATATCTGTGTAGAGTCAAACAGGTCGCATTTAAGTGGTTTAGGGAGAGAACCATATAAGAATTCCAAAAATTTATGACAGAAAAGGAAATATTAAAAGCTCCATGGTGGCTCCAAAACGTGTACTAGTTTTACCTAACCCACTAGTTGAACTTGCATACTACGTATCTTTCTCGTTTCCTTTTCCTACAAGTAACATGGAATCCTCTATAAATAGAGCAATAAGAAGGCCACTTGTGGTAAAGCAACAAGAAAACAGACATACACCAACATAAATATATAGCACTTCATCGATCAAGCAGTTAACTACAAAATGTCTCATTTGAACAAAAAAGTTGTCACTTTTTGTGTTGTACTGATCATATTAATGCTGCAAACGCTGTCATTTCAAGCGCGAACCTGGCCGTGGAAAGGCAGGAAGCATCTGGCTCCTCATGTGTCTCTGACTAGTCCCACAACCAGGTCCCCTGCTAGAACCCTCGCGGATGAAGCTGGCAAGTGTGTCCAAGACCAGCAACCCGTCGTGGCCCCCTTGTCTGATAGATTATTGTGGTCGGTTCCAAGTCCCGGGATGGGGAATTAGGTTTGCGGTGGCCGGCAGCCATATGGCTATATCTAGCCACCTTCACCTAGTATATTGTCATTGTTCGAAACAAACAATTGAGGGGCTACTCAGTATATCATTATCGCGAAGAGACTTAACTTTCTTTAAAGAAAAAAAAAATAACAAAAGTTATGTAAATTACTAGCCAATGGCGCCAATTGAGCGTCGAAGTGTACCGTCATTAGTATTTAAAAGTAATAAATGAAGGATTATAAATCATATTACTTTTTTTTTTTAAATTTCTTGACGTAATTATTATGTTACTTCAATTATTTTATTTAAATTATCCTCCACTTCCAAAGGTCTGGGCATATTGTCGCGTACTGGAATTTGTATGCGAAATAATAAAACCTAAATAATGGATGGATTATTATTGAACCAACCGATTTGGCTTTAGTGATGTAAAAACAAAACGAGTAGTAATTTTAACTAGGCGTTCGAACTTATTCGTTGTGTTAATTGTTTTATTTATGCTCGTTAGTTGTCAGTAACCAAGTCATACTGAAACTATATGGGACTTTAGAAATTATTATTGAAGATAAGACAAGGTTTATGGAACTATTAATTAAAAAAGTCCTCAGTCCCAATTGTTACGATGTAATTTTTTCGTTTTTCTATTTTTAAGATGTTCTACAATGCAATGTCACCACGAATTTATTAAGCAATATTAAAATAATGTTATATCGCTTCTTGACATCTTGCATCTTTTTTATACATTACACTACACAATAGTCATAGCAAACTAAAGGGTTACGATAAATAAACCTGCAACTAAAGATAACATAAAAGATCCTTTATTTGCATGTCTAAGGGCAACTTTTTGATGATTAAGACAGTAAGCTATCAGAAATGTATTAGAGTTCTAGAGATAATTAACAATGTGTAGTCCTCTAAGTTCGGTTTTTATGAGCTCCTTGGATAGCCAATTATAGTATGAGAGTGTCCTCACTAATGGTAATGGCCGGGATTGGATCCCTTAAAAGGGTGCTCTCAATTACTTGTCCATGGGCTTATGGAAATGGACCTGTTTTCCGTATCCCTTGGGCTGGTCTTGTGCAGGGCCTGGGCCATTATCTAGCACATAAAGTACTATTTTTTAATACTTAGAAACAATAAAAGATATATAACAGTATGAGAAATTAGTTAAGAAAGCTCAGGGGGAATATGATGTTTCTTGAAACGTGGAGGATTTCAAGTCATAATTTGTTGTGGTCGTGCACAATGTGCCTTAATGAGAATTGAACCCAGCAGATGCTTGAGGACATAAAAGAGATATTTAATACTCACTTTCTCCTTACTTCATTTTGATGATACACAAATTAACAAATGTAACATTCTCATATGCCATGTCAGTGAATTGTGGGAAGCATTATGCAAATATATAGGTTCAAGTTCTAGAACGTAAGCACCTAGTGTCTATCCTTTTCATAAATGATAGCAAATGTGGTGTGAGTAGGTGTTCTGTTGACTGGTTTTAGATTTAGATCATTACAGATGGTATCAAAGCCGACACAGGACCACGATAGTATGATATACTGGGTCTGCACATGTATATGTAAGCACCTAACGCTTATTCTTTTCATAAATGATAACCCATATGGTATGGGTAGATGTTCTGTTAATGTAACACTCCCATATCCCACAGGCTTCCCACAATTCACTCGCGTGGGATATGGGCATGTGGGATATAGGGGTGTTACAAACTTCCTCCCTTATGTATCCAACGTCCTCATTGGAGTCAGTTGGATTATTTGGTTCCCCGAATCAAGTAACCTTTCTAATCAGACTACTTAGCCCCTCACTAAGTAGCCTCTTAAATCCAAGATCAGTCCCGGTAAATGATGCATGTGCACACCCACCATGCCACACCATCATGGTCCCGAGTCGACTTTGATACCATTTGTAATGAACCAAGTCCAAAACTGGTCAATGGAACACCTTCCTACACCACATGAGCTATATCCTTTATGAAAAGGATAAGCGCTAAGTGCTTATGTTCTGAAATTAGAGCTTATATATTCATAAAAGGTTTCCCACAATTCACTCATGTGGAATATAGGAGTGTTATAGTTAACCAGTTCTGGACTTAAGTCATTATAACAAAGATAAAAGTTTTTCACTTATTTTTAGTTTTCCCTTAAGAAAGATGAAAAATGTGATTAGTGAATTGACTCACCAAATATGAAAATTGTGCAAAGACATGGAACAACCCAAAACAATAAATATTGTAAAGAATGGATAAGCTCCATTGGCGCAAAAGCTTTAGGGCATTGAACAAGAGCTCCATGGATTATCCATAATTTTGAAATAATGTATATTTCTTCACCATATCCTAATAGACATAAATGATATCATAAACTTTTAGTTTTAGTGTTTTAATCTTTGAACTTTCATAAGTTACAGTCAAAGCCTTAGTTTGTATTAAAATCTCAAATCCACTAGCTACCTTGATCTTATGCCATGTGTTTTCTAGTTACCAAATTGGTTACTCACAACTTTTAAATGTTCTAACTTTCAAAAACTCTTAAATTGATCGTCACTTATATTTGAAATGATAATATTTTATCTTCTAGTAAATGCATATGTGCATTGCATGAAAATCAAAATATCAAATTATTTTTTTACTCAAATAACTATAATTCTAATTATCTTTTTCAAAGTAAATAGTAGTGATAACAATTTTACTTTTTTAGCTTAGATATATTTTTTATTAATTTTATTTTTCTATTTTTTACATATTTTTATTATAATATGTCGTTATAATTATCCTCACTTGCACCATCCAATATAAATGATTGCTCATTGTATTTGATTTCTATTTATTATAAATAATAAACATATATTAATATTAATGTTAATAATAAAACATAGAATATGCTACAGGTAATACTGGTTGTAAAAAAAAATAATTAATTTTTTTTATTTATGATGGTAAAGTACATATAAAAATTACTTCTTCATACTTTTAATATCTTATCAAAGATCTCAATTTTTTATTCCCAATGAAAAATTTAAAATTAATAATATGCAATTTGTTAACAAAAAATATTAATTTAATAGACTTAATGATATTATGTATTTAGAAATTTTATTTTAATTTTTATACTTCAAATTCAAAAAATTAATGATTAAAATAAAGGTCTTATATTAGTTGGCTCAATCAATTAAATAGATTTATCATTAATGAATTAGCATAACTTTAACTTTTTAAAAAGACATAAACTAAGTTTTTAGTAAATGTTTTGAGATTCTATTTAAAATAGGAAAAAAAAGAATATGCTAAGTCCATGGGTGGGACATTCAATAAGAAACTCAAGCAAAAAAAAATTTCTTTTAATAGGTATGACACAATATTGGGCCATCATGTCAAAGTATATATAGACTTGATAAGTAAACATTGAGTTTTTTTTCCAAAGACATATAAATATAAGTAACTATCTACTACTAAAAAAGCTGAATTATCTGACTCTCTACATTCAATAAAAACACTCACCTTCAAAACTTAAAATCTACACTCACAATCTATTTTATGGCCAAGAAATTTGATATTTCAAAATATAGAGGTCAAGTCTTATTTAGCTTTTTTTATCATTCTAGGTAATTAATACTTATCCATTGATTTAGAAATTATACTTACACCATTGAGGTTTAAAAACCAAGTTTTACTAATTATTCGTATAATATAATTAGTCAACCATAGGAAAATAGACTCTTTAAAATAGAATGAAGTCCTAGTACCTAAAAGGAAAACTAATAACTTATAGTGTAAGGTTTAGCCACTTTATATCTTTTCACTTTTCATTATATATAGATATAAATATCAATATATATAGATTTTAAGTTGCACTTTTAGGTTTTAATAAAAATATTTAAATTTTCAAAATAAATAAATTGATAAACATCATGTTTTAGGCATGTTTATTAGTTGTATTAATCAAATATATGTTTATTACAAAATTTTAAATTTAGTGGAATTTTTTTTTAGTTTTTTCCATAAGAAAAAGTCTTACAGAAAACATTGAAAATAATCACTTTTTTTTCCTATTTTTTCCTTTCAAACACTAATCATATTCTCCTAATATAACGAATTTGTAAATGGTACAAATGTGTTTAAGTTTTCAACATTAGAAATACATTAAAATTTTGATTAATCAAATAAAGAAAAGTATTAACTTAGTGACTCAATAGAACAATACTAGTTTAAAAAAAATTAGAAATTTTCAGAATATGTTTTATATTTAAAGAATTTTGTGTATCAATGTCAAATATGAAAGTATAAGGATTCACTATTATGACAATGAAAAGAAATGATAAAATTGCAATGAAATTATATTTTGAATAAAAATGATAAAATTTTGATCCAATACACAGGTATATGTTGTGAATTTTTTTCATTTTACTAAAAGTTATCATATATCCTCTTAAGAATCCTCCAATTTCTTCATTTATCATATAATCTCATACGTCATAAGAACCTGTAGTCAGGATCTAAAATTATATAATTTTATTATAACTTTTGACAATATAAACCTCCATACTTCTATCCTTTTTATACTTCGTCTCAGTTAAAACAAAACCTTGTAATTATAATATAAAATTATTAAATTCATCTCTTAATAACTCCAGAACTAATTCGAGGCTATGAGCCTCTACCATGGAATATAATATTCAAAAAAAAATTATATCTAATTTGATACAACTTGTAATATTTGATTGACCCTAAAAAATTAAAAATGAAAAAAATAGTTTAGTATTATTTAGTATATAAAAAGAGTTAATTGTTAAGAATAAAAATTTATGTTACAATATTAAAAGGGCTGATCATGTGGAAAAAATAATTCTTCTAATTTTTCTAATATTTTAAGACATTCAAAAAAGTGAAAAAAAATGCTGATAAAAATCCCTTTATATTATAATTCTAACAACAAAGGATTTTTTTTCCTAAAATTTTTCCCAATGACCTTTGCTACAATGATTATTTTTTTATTTATAATAGGTGTTTGAGTCATACTTGAATTATATTTTTTCTAAATATGTAAGCTTTCATGCAGTATATATTCATCCAAGTTGAAAAAAAAACTTAATTGACAAAAATTTTATATTCAAAAGCACTTTTTATAATATAAAAAACTTAAGCTATACTTGTTAAGTTAAAATTTCAAATTTTATAAAATTTTTATTGTACTCAAGATATTATTTGATAGTAATATGCAATGAAGCACAAAATGTTTGATGCAAAAACATATATTCAAAGGCATAATAAACTTAATTTTTTTATAGTATATATTCATCCAATTGCTTTCTCACTTTTGGAGCTCAAATCGTTCAGGGAAACCATTTGTTTCATTTTAAGAGTGGTATTGTAATCCCCTTTTATTGGTTTAACCATCCCAACCATTTACAGCTATATGATGCTCTGTAATTAGTTTTGTATGTTCCACTTGCTTGTTGGGCCTTGTTTTCTTTTCAATAAAATTTTTCTCTCTTGGTGATAAAAAAAAAAAAACTTATGCTATACTTGTTAAGTTGAAATTTTAAGTTTATAAAATATTTATTATACTTGAGATAATTATTTGATAGTAATACAAAACCAAAGGCAGCATGTTTGACACGAAAAAGAAAAGCTTTAGTGGCAAAGTTTTGGCCATTAAGGGTAAAATTAACGCAAAAAAATTACATATAGTACTTGGTTCTATAATATAAAATTAAGCATACGCAAGATTTTAGCAAAAAATAAAATTAAATGGTAACTTAAGTATCCCTTTTACCGTTGTAGTGCTAATATAACTCAAATTAAATAGATAATGACAAATTTGGGTTCTCCAGTTAATACCTAACAATATGTAATTTTATTATAAATTTTAAATATACAAACCTCTATACTTCTCTCTTTATTATATTTGATCTCAATTAAAATAAAAACTTACAATTAAAATTATTAATTTCATCTTTTAATAACTCCAGCACTACTTCTAGGCTATTAGCCTATACCATGAAACATAATATTAAAAAAAATTAAATATAATTTGATATAGCTTGTAAGATTTGATTGACTCTAAAAAAATAAAAAATGAAAAAATATTTTAATAGAATTTAGTATAGAAAAAAATTTAGTTGCTAAGAATCAAAATTTATGTTACAGTATTAAAAAGGATGACTATGTGGAAAAAATAATTATTTTAATTTTTCCAATATTCTAAAAGATTGAAACTATTAAAAAAAAACTTGATGCCAGAAGTCCCCATGCATTATAATTCTAACAACAAAGATTTTTTTTCCTAAAATTTTTCCTAATTGCTAAGTTACTTAGGTTTCAAGTTGTCTCTTGTGCAACCAAATTAGACATATTCTGGACCATTTTTTGTTGCCTAAAATAAGCAAGGACTAGGAGTAAATCAACACCACTAGCCCTCATTAGTTCTAGAAAAACTGGAACATTTAAACGCACACAGGTGCATAACAACACTTTAGGTGTTGTACCCTTCCTCCCTTCATTTAGTTTCTAGGTTTTAGTCAATCCTGTTACTAATAAACAAGCTTGGAAATAAGCATTTTAGCACTTTCAAACCATGAAATTAAACCAAATAAAAACGTAGCATGAAGAAGGAATGGATTCACACCCATCAACATACATAGACATGAGTTCTAACTAACCCCTTTTATTTCCTATTGCTTAATTTCGGTTTTAATCACTCTCTTTCCTTACAAACTAGTAAGAACTAGTTTAAATACACTTATTTTGGACCAATTAAACCTAGAAATATCAGTACCAATTAAGGACAAAAGAAGGTCTGTGATCATGGTCCTATTATGTTGAAGGATGAGGCACTGAATTATGGCCTTATTCCATTTAAATTTTTTGAGAGTTGGATGGACCAGGAAGATCTTCTTGAGATTTTGATCTCAACTTGGAAGGGAAATAATTGTATTGGCTTTCATGCTTTTGTTTTAAAAGAAAAATTAAAGTAACTCAAGCAAGTGTTGAAGGCCTTGAGTCTGTAGAGATTTGGAAATTTAGATAATTAGATTCAGGAGTGGAAACATAAAGTAAATAAGTAGGATTTTGAAGCTAAAAACAGATACTTGGATTTGGAGGAGAAGAAATAGAGAGGGGAGGCCAGACTAAGATAGTTGGAGAATGAGGAAATTAAAAAAGAAATGAGTAAGCAAAAGCAAGAGTTAAATGGGCAGTAGATGGAGATAAGAATTCTAGGTATTTCCATGTAGTAGTAAAAGGAAAATTAAAGAAAAATTGCATGAAAGGTTTGTGCATAGATGGGAATCGGTAGGAAGACTCTCAGAAGAAAAGGTGTTTTGGTTCTTCAAGAAAAACTTTCAGGAGCTTAATATGGATTGGTCAACTTTTAAAAGTAATCGATTCAAGATGTTAAGTGAATAATTGAGGGCAAGATTGAAGGAGAAAATTGAAGAAAAAGAAATTAGAAAAGTAGTATGGGCTTTTGGTCATAGTAAAGCCTTTAAACCTAATGGGTTCTCTTTTAATCTTTTGAAGAAAAATTGTGAAGTGGTGAAAGTCCTGAAGGAATAAGTGGTGAATTAAGTGTAGCACTTTTACACATATCATCAGATTGAGTAGGGGTGCAATTCCTATGTTATGATGTTGGTTTCCAAATGTAGTAGTCCAATTTGTTTGAAGGAATGTAGACCCATCTATCTGATCAAATGTCAATATAAAATAATTACAAAAATTCTTGTGAAAAGGAATAAGCAAGTAATTCCATATATTATCAGTGAAGTTTAGTCCAGGTTTGTTAAAGGGTGTCAGATTCTAGATGAAGTCCTTATTGCAAATAAGTTGGTAAGGCTAGTAAAGAAAATGAGGCAACTTTTCAAAATGGATTTTGAATGAGCTCATAACACCATTGATTGGAATTTGTTGGATTCAATTATGATGCAGACGGGTTTTGGCCAAAATGGAGGGGATGAAGTAGAGCTTATTTGGAATCTTTATACATTTTGGTATTAGTAAGCTAGAGTTCAACAATGGAATTTAGAGTAGAGAAAAGGGTAAGGTAAGATGACCCATTGGTTCCTTTTTGTGTTCTTTATTATGGTTAAGGCTTTACATATTATGATGGTGGAGGATGATGAAGAAAAGATTTTCAAATGGGTAAAAGTAGGTGATGGAGACTTGGTAATTTCTTACCTCCAATATGCAGATGACATGTTATTTGTTACATAATGGTCAGAACAGAATGCGAGGTGTTTGCTATGGCTATTAAAATGTTTCCAATTGGCTTTTTGCCTAAAAGTGAATTTGAAAAAGTGTAGAATTTATGGAGTTAGTTTTCTACAAAGTGAAGAATATAGGATGGTTGAAAAAATTGAACTATGGAGTAACTAATATGCCATTTACATACCTTGGTCTTTTGGTTAGAGATAATATAAGAAGAGGCGTTGCATGGAATCAAGGTGTGGACAAAGTTAGAAATAATTTGCCCAATTTCAAAAAAAAAAAAATTTCTCGGTAAGTGAAAGACTACTGCTGATTAAGACCATGCTTGGAAGTATTTCATTGTCTTGCATTTCATTGTATCATGCTTCTGTGAGAATTATCAAGCAAATTAAGAGCCTTCAAACTCATTTTTTTTTAGCAAATGAGGGGAGGGTTAGAGTGTACTATGGGTTTCTTGGAATAAAATACTAGCTAGCTCAAAAAGAAAAGATTTAAGTGTGGGTAGTCTTGAGTAAAAAGAATTTAGCATTACTAGGAAAGTGGTGGTTGCAATTTAGGGTGGAGGAAAATGCCTTTGGTTTAGATTTATTAAGTCCTTATACGGTGAAGAATGAGTGCTAGGAAAAAGTTTGTAAGAAAGTTATATTAGGAACTATAGGAAGGGATCTTGAAAGTAGTGTTTCAAGTTAAGGAAATACGAGTGATTATGGAATCTTTTAAATGGCTAGTGGTGATAGGAAGAAAATTCAGTTTTGGTACAATGTTTGGTTGGTAAATATATGCTTGAAAAAGAAATTTAGTAGGTTGGTCAAGTTAGAAACGGAAAAAGGTTGTTTAATAAATCAAATGAGTTTTTGGGATGAAAGAGTTTAGAGATGGAGGTAGGAGTGGTGTTGGATATTAAGGGTAAGTCAGAATTAGAGTTTCAGGAGCTAATGTCTTGTCTTAAAGGTGTCCAAATTCACTTTGATGTACAAGATAATTGGTTGTGGAATAATGACCCTAATGGTAAGTTTATAGTAAAAATCTTATCTAAGAAATTGGATGAGGTTTAGTTACAACAGTCAAATAGTGTTCAACCCATGAGGTAGGGCCCTTGGATACCTCAAAAGATAAATATTTGTGTCTGGAAGGCAAGGCAAGGGCAGTTGCCAATGAGACATAAGAGAGGAATTCAAATTGAAACTGGAATAGAATGTCTGTGCTGTGGTTTACTAAAGAAGGCAATGGACCATATCGTACTTAGATGTAGGACATCAACAGATATTTGGGTCAACACTTGCAGGTAGTGGCAACTTGATCCTTTGGATTAAGTGATGAAAATTTTAGATGAGGGATAGCAAATGTAAGTAAACAGGAAATGTCATGGAGCATGGTCCTATTACCCCGAATTGCTTAACTTGTAGGCCTTTAGGGACTATAATCCCAATTAGTTACCGGTGGCTAACAATTACTCGTAGGTAAATTAAGACAATTTACATGTAATTAGTTTCTTAACCTGCATACAAGAAAATATGCATGTGTTTGTCCTGGCGATACAAAACAAATAAGTAAACCATTTAGGAAAACATTGGTCAAGCATTCCACTTAAAATGTAATTAAAACTTGCTAAGACGATAAAATACTAGTTACTTCAACTTCAAATAATAGTTTGTGTACACTTTATAACACTAGCATGCACCCAAAAGTAACTCAATGGTTTAACACTAGAATGTATCCTATTAGTGCATAAGGTACTATATATCTACAAGGCAAAATTATAACTAAGATCCATTACTTGAGTCCCACCTTTGAGCTATCAAGCTCTAAGTGCAAGCCCTTACTTATCCTTTTGTACCATTTATCACTGTGCACTACTTAGCCTCTTAACTATAAAGGCAGAACACTTAGTTAGTACAAAGTTTAACTTTCAAGTAATTTTAGAATCTCAAGGATTCAAGTAAATAAGTACTTGCAAAAGGGGAAACTTAGCCCACAACTATACACTTAGTTGTTAGCCCAAACGTTAAAACCTGCACAACATACTTCAGAGAGTGAGTACATGAATGTACTTAGTAAGGCAAGCAAGCATGCAAATTTGGCATACAAACAAGCAAACAACCAACCAACAATCATCACAAACAAATAATGTAATAGATATGCAATGCATGAATGTACGATATGCAACAAGCACAATCCTTGGGACATTTTACACCTTAGGTCCCTTATTCTTAATGTGAGCTCAAGCGATGAAGGTATTTGTGTCACTGGCTCTCGTATCTTGATTCCTTTCCCTCCCTCAAGTCCCATTTATGGGTCCTAGAATAGGTCGTCACCTTTTCTTAAATCTTACCCATCTTTCCCTTAACTTATCGTGCAAAGTAGTGATTTTTGTGGCTCAACTTGCCAAACTCTTGGAGCCTAGCTTAGAGCTCATTAGTGACTTGCTTATCAAATTCTAAGGTTTGGTTGGGATCGAATGATGTTTCCTCTACAGTCCCAAAATTCAAGGATATCTCACTTGGGCCAACGAAGACTCTGAAACCCGTCTTAATCCCCTTAGTAACTTTAGCACTTTTACACATTTATCCACTCTACTTAGCCCTACCTTAATCACACCACTTAGCTACCATTTAAATAATGCATAATTCTTAACTTAAGAATAAATTTTAGACTCAACCGAAGCCACAGAACACTTAGAATAGCATAGAGATGTTAACGGAGAGATTGAGACATTCTTAGTGTACCCTAAGCTTTAGGGGCTTGTTAGTTATCGAGTTTCCTGAAAGGTTGCTAGTGATGCATCGCCAATAGTCCGACAACATTTCGTGCACTTATGCTATCTTACACAAAACTTGCTAAATCTTTCAATCCCCAAAGTCAATTCAAATGGGTCTTGTTTCTACTTTATTCCAACATGAAGTACTACCTTTATATGAATCATTTGAGCTAAATTAACTTGAACCCTTACCTTAAATTCAGGCACAAAGCAAGAACAAAAGACAAACACCAAAAGCACACTTGAGCTCAACTTGGCTCTCTTGAGTTCCAAACCTAAAACCAGCGTGATATGGCACCAAGAACTTTAAATTAAGACCATTTCTAACTACTCAATCAACTTAGAACCAACTCAAACCAAGCTAATAAGCTTACCTTAGGTTTTATGCCCAAAACAAGCAACAAAGAGCTAAAATAAAGCAAATGCACCAAAAGTGAGTTTGAGGCTTCTTGATTTCACTTTTAGACCTTCAAATTTTCTAAAAAATTGTAATATTGGGTAGGATTGGAGAAGACAATCTGTTGGAAAGAGAAAGCCACAAAATTTGGAAAAAAAATGATGGATGATGGAGGTCAACACTTGGAAGAAATATCCAACTAACTCCACTAAAGCCTACTTTGGGTTTTCTTGTCTCTTGGCCTTCAAGTTCTCTTTTGTTTCACTTTGGCCACTAGACACACTCTCAAAACCGTCCCTCCTTGGTTCCAAAGAATATTTTTGTCTCTTACCCTCTTAGACACTTAAGCCACTTAAGGCATGAATGACTCATTTGAACACTTAGTACAATTTTTTTACTTTTTTTTTAAATAATGGTTCCAATAGCTAGAATAACTTATGGTCTTAACTTAATTAGTCAAAAATCCTTATGTGCCAAATTTAATTAAAATTACAGTCATGCCACTAGCTTGGGTTAAAATTACCATTTGCCCTTATAACTCTTAGGTGCCAAATCACACTTAGGAATCTATATTTACTTTACTTAATTTGTCTTTCTTGCTTAATAAGATATTAACTTGAGGCATTTAAGTGAAAATACTTAAACAAAACATACTTGCTGGGTCAAAGCCAATCATTAACTAGGTGAGTTGTCACATCCTATCATCATTTAGAAATTTAGTCCTACAAATTATGACTTAATTGGGCGAATATACTTAGATATTACCTTTGCATATCCTACTCGGTCTCCCAAGTGGCCTCCTCTATACCATGGTTAGACAATGGCACCTTAACCATTGGAATCCACTTCATCCTTATTTTCCTAACGTGGCGATTAAGAAACTTAACAGGATACTTTTCATAACTTAGGTCCTCCCTTATTGGTGTGATAGATGGGGCTAACACTTGCCCAGAATTCACAATACATTTCCTTAAAGAACTTACGTGAAAGACATTATAAACATGGGCCAAACATAGTGGTAAAGCCAACTGATAAGCTACTTTCCCCACCTTTTGAGGATTTTAAAGGGACCAATGTATCTTGGAGCCAACTTACCCATTTTGCCAAACCTAGCCACACCCTTCATCAGGGAAACCTTAAAGAGTGCTTTGTCTCTTACATCAAATTTCAGATTTTTCCTTTGCACATTGGCGTACTTGGCCTGCTAGTCTGAGGCAGCCTTGATGCCTGCTTCGATTAACTTAATCTTTGTTGTGGTCATGATAATGATTTTTGAGCCAACAAGAACTTCATTTGCCATATCCACCCAACAATGAGGTGTCACACACTTACGTCCATACAATGCTTTGTACGACACCATCTTAATAGCTTTTTGATGGCTACTATTATAGTCAAATTCGATCAAAGGTAGGTGTTGGTCCCAATCCCCTCTCAAATCCATCATACAACTTTGTAACATGTCTTCTAAGGATCACCTGTTTTGTATGCCCATCAGTCTAATGGTGATAATCGATACTTAGGCTTATAGAGAAACCCATAGCCTTGTGAAAGACATTCCAGAACCTTGAGACAAAATGAGGATCTTTTTTCGATATAATCTGATTGAGGATTCCATGAAGTTACATCACTTCCCAAATATACAATTGAGCTAACTTGTCCATGCTATATGTAATTAAAAGGGATAAAGTGTGCAGACTTTGTTAACCTATTCACCATCACCCAAATTGGGTCATGTTGACTTCTGGTATTGGGAAAGCCAACATAAAAGTCCATGGTGATGGATCCCCATTTTCTCTCTAGGAGAAGTAAACTTTGTAACAATTCTGATGTCTTTTAGTGTTTTGCTTTCTCCATTTGATAAGTGAGGCACTTAGACACATATTCATCTATGTCCTTTATAAACTTTGGCCACTAGAAATGAGTCCTAAGGTTATGGTACATTTTATTTACACTAGGGTGAACATTTGTTACCTTAGGTTACTTGGCACATAGAGCCAATCACCATATTAAAGCAACCTATCCTTGTACTAAAATTCTTTCAGTACGATACTAGGCCTTTCCTTCCCATAAACTTTCTTTAAGTTTGAGTCTTTGTTCAAAGATTCCTTAACCTCAGCCAACAACACTAATTAAATCTCAAGGACTATAACTTGAGTTATTTCCCAGTCTCACCATGTTTTAAATAAGACTGAGAACTGTTCCACATTTGGAGCTTTTTGAGACACTAACCACTTGATCTTTGGAAAGAATCACCCCAAAGTACTTGCGGCTTAAGGCATTAGCAACCACATTGCTCTTACTAGAACAATAATCTATCAAGAAATTGTAATTCTTGATATACTCGATCCATTTTCTTTGCCTTATTGTTCAGGCCCTTTTGAGTAAACAAATACTTCACACTTTTATAGTTCATAAAGATCTTAAAGGACCTTCCTATAAGGTAGTGCCTCCAGAACTTTAAGGAAAACACAATGGTTACCAACTTAAGATCATGCATCTAGTAGTTCAATTCATTAGGCCTTAGTTGCCTAGACCTGTATGCAATCACTTGCTTATCCTACATTAACACGTGGATCTAGATGCATATGCAATCAATGCCTGGACTTGCATGCAATCACTTGCTAATTCTAACCTAAAAGCATCTATATACACAAAAAAAGTCTTATGTGGATCTAGTAGGATCAAGATGAAAGCTGAAGTTAACTTTTTCTAGAGCTCCTGGAAACTTTCTTCACACTTAAAAGTCAAAATGAACTTTTGTGCCTTATTTGTCAGGGTAGTTAATGGCAAAACTATCACAGAGAATTTTTCAATGAACCTTTTATAATAACTTGCCAAACCCAAGAAACTTTGAATTTCACTTACAGTGGCTGCGTGTTTCCACTCCATCACTGTCTTTACCCTTTCTGGGTCAACACTTAGTCCTTAAGCATTTATGATATGCCTGATGAATGAAATTTCACTTGCCCAGAATTAGCACTTAGATAGTTTTGTATAATATTGGTTATCTTTAAGCACTTGCAAAGCTATTCTTAAATGTTCCTTATGTTCTTGAGGAGTCTTAGAGTACACCAAAATATCATCAATGAACACATCAACAAATTGATCTAGGTAGGGCCTAAAAATCCAATTCATGGAATCCATAAAAACTGCCAAAGCATTAGTCTCTTTGAAAGGCATAATTATGCACTCATAATGCCCATACCTAGTTTTGATTACAATTTTTGTGATATCTTCTCCTTTTACTCTTATCTGAAAGTATCAAGACCTTAGGTCTATTTTAGAAAAGACCTTTGCCCCTATTAACCTATCAAACACTTGGTCTTATAAAGCTTTTCTCAAGTGGCTCTTCTAACTGTTTTTTCAGTTCATCCATTTTAGGTGCTGATAGCATATTATGATTTTTTTAGTTTATTATTATTTTCCATTGTTACCCCTAAAACTAAAATTAAAAAAAAAAATTAGGTCATGTGTAGTAAGGTATTAAATAATGAATAAAAATGATTCTTTTTGGAGTTTTGTGTAGTAATAATTTTAATAAAGATAAAAAAAATTCTTTTAGAGTTTTCTGTAATAAAAGTTTAAATAAGAGTAGTAAAATAAATTGAATGTCAAAAAATTAAAAAAAAAAAAAGGGAATATTGCTTTTCTATACCTCACTAAAATCATGAAATCATTTGTAGATTAAACTTGAACCTGGCCTGCCCCATAATTATACCTTTTTCACCACTTATATTAGATTAAGTAATTTCTATGTATATTATGCTCATATAATTGTATTGTCTAAGTGGGCTAAAGCGGAGTGAGAAAGCAACTTGCTGAAAATATGCTATACTTAAGAGCAACATGAAGAACAGCATGTATAATTTTCATATTTTGATAATTTGCATAGAAATATATGAAATAAGTATAAAACTTATTACATATAAAATATATATGAAATTTAATATTTATGATAATTAATAAATTTCATTGTTACTGATGTTATTATTTGGAGGTTGAATATTCATAGATTGTGTCTTTTAACCTTGTCCTAATTGATTATTTGTTTAAAATATTATATGGGGGACTAAATTAAAAAGAGGGCTAGAGTTTGATGACTTCATGGTAGTTGATCCTAAAGAGGCCTTCTTTTTCTTTTGGCTTAAATGCGCTAATCATCCTTCAACTTTTATGAATCAAGTGAGTTGGTCCCTAAAGTGTGACTCACTGTGTGTTAGTCCCTCAACTTTGCAAAATTGAGCAAGTTCATCCAAATTAGTTGGAAGCATGGAGCTGTGCTGAGCTGGTCAGGCCATATTAGCCCATTTTTGTCCACATCATCTCATCTCATCTCTCTTGTCTGTTCTAGTGAGGCTGCATGGTGGAGCTTGCTCTCCCAATGACTCCGGCTCATCACCGTCTCGTTTCTGTCTCCAATCGACTCATCGACTCCAAATTGACCCATCATATCTTTATCTCCAATCGACTCATTGTCTCTTTGTCTCTAATTGTCTCCAACCGATTCTGAATCAACTTTGAATTGCCTCTAATCGACTCGTCACTTTCGCTCAACTCATCATCTCCAATCTATTCCTTTTGATCAGGCCCTTTAATCAAATCATCATTATTTCCAAATAGCAACCATGGGAGACTTTTCTGTTTCTTTATTTCTAGTGCTGATTTCTATTTGGGTTCCTCTGATCTCACCCATCCGTTCCCTCACTTGCTCGTCACAAAAGCTCCCCAGCAGCAAGATCAACTACATCAACTGTATAGACCTCTGCTCCCTCAATTCCATGCTCCATTACTCATACGTTGCGAACTCTTCATTCTTTGTCACATTCATCGCTGTGCCGCCTAGCTCCAATGGATGGGTTGGCTGGGGAATCAACCCAATGGACGCCGGCATGGTAGGCGCACAAGCCTTGATGGCCCATAAGTCCAATGACGGTGCTTCGGTCGTCGGGACCTGCAACCTTACTTCCTACAGCTTCATCAAAGAATCGAAGGTTTTGTTCGACGTCTGGGACCTGAGTACGGTTGATTCGGGCGGGAGCATGGTGATCTTTTTGGCAATGAAGGTGTTGGCAAGTGCCGACAGGCTGAACCATGTGTGGCAAGTGGGGCCATTGGCAGGCGGCCTCCAATCAACTCATTGGCTCTTATAGACTCATCACTACTAATTTCTTCTCCAAGTCCTACCTCGACAATGCCGATGAACTGATATTAGATCTGTTCGGCATCTTTTGTCATCCACATCATCCTCTCCTTAACGATGTCAGGTGCACGTGATATCCCATCCCAATCAAACTTTTAGGACTAAGCTACAGTATTCGTCAAACTTTGAGGAGTAAGTCATGATAAGTCACACTTTAGGGATCAACTCGTCCGATTCATCAAAGTTGAGGGATGTTGGTGCATTTAAGCCTTTTCTTTTCGACGGTCTTCGTTAAAAGGAAAGAGAAAAACCGACAATTGGAGCTGGGGTTTTCCTCCACTGTCGTTGCTAACCCAAAATGTGCATTGTAATTTTATTTCGTTGATAATTGCATTATAATTTTAGGAGTAATTTTCTTGCCCCAAAATTGTAATTTTGGAAGTATTTTGCCTGGATTTAATTTGTTGACATTCCATTTACGGTGATGAAACAACAATAGGGATCATTGACATTGATTGTTTCGTTCAGAGAGTTAAAGCCGTTAACAAATCTATTGAGTTTAATGATGGGTAAAATTGGAATCAATTTTTGGAGAAGACAGTTGTAGTGTGGAAAAATTAAAATGTGACACATGATAGGTAAATATGAGCCGAATTAAGAAAAAGAGTGTGTTTAAAAGAAATTTATAAATAAACATAACTAACACAATAACGGAAAATTTATGAATGTGTTTTTAAAGTATCGAGTTTTGTTCCTCGAATAAGACGGAGACAAGCTCCTTCTTTTTAGGTTTAGTTCATAATTCAAGTCATATAACTACTATCTTGAGTAGCTCAATTTGGGCAATAAGGGCTCAATTACTTAAACTCTTTAATTTGGGTTAAAGTACAAATGTAACCAATAAAAGTTAATACCAAGTAGAACTAATAGGATTGAAAGATCTTACAGATTTTAAGATTTTAATCGAGATCCTATCTGATCCTACCATATCACCGATTCTATTACTTTCCGATAAGATATCATGATATTTGGTTGGAAGATCACAAGATCCTAATATTCAGATCGAGATCTTAAAAACCTCATATAAGAGCGTTTGTGGACATAACGGCCCTATTTGAAAACAGTTTTTGTCAACAGCATTAAATTTTTGGATAAATTATTTAACAGTTGAGATGAAAACGCTGAAACTAAAAGCTAAAAGCTATTATTGGATAGTTTTTTCAAAACTCTAACACTAATCGCCGACACTAATACCAAACAGGGCTAGCGTTTACGTTGCCATTAAGTGCCTGTTTGGGAAGCGCATTTCCCTTGTAAAATGCTTGTTAAACATTGACAGGCAAAAGTTTCGGTGTTTGGTTTCCATTCAATTGAAAAACTAGGAAACGCTAAACTTTTGTCACCGAAGAGATCGGGCCACTAAACGTAGAAAGCTCCCTACCCCCAACGTTTAACCTGAGCTTCTAGCATTTGACAGCAAAATTGTCAATTATACCCATAAAAATTTCAGGAATCGCGAAAGAATTAGTGGATTTGGCACCACAATCATAGTATTGAAGGGGAGATAAGGACGAAATTTACAGAGAACACAATAATTCATTTGAACAGGGCAACCGATGGATGAAGTCGAATCAATGCCTGTGAGTGTTTGTTTCTTGTTTCTTGTTTCTTATTTCTTGTTGTAGTGATTGCATCGAATGATCATGTGTCTCCTATTCTGTATATGTGTAAAATTGATTTTTCTTCAGTGTTTGTTTCTTGTTTCTTGTTCTAGCTTTTATGCGTAAAATTGTGTTTGTTTCTTGTTTCTTGTTCAAGCTTTTATGCGTAAAACTGATTGTCATAAGCCTAAGAGGAAGCCTTTTCCACAAACAAAGCAACAATCATTTCTTTTGTTACAACCCTGCACACACACAGAGCAACAAACAAAACAGGCATAAAAGAAAGCCTTTTCGACAAGCCAATCTGTCAATAATCAAACAAAAGTAAATGTTAAAATTTAGTAATTCAAGAACATAATATCTGAATTGTTTTATGCCCTCCATACGCTGAGAATCAAGAACCCGTTGGTTAAGAACAGCAGCTTGGTAATCATTTTACATTATCCTGTCCTTGTTCCTGATACATGGAATCATGATTGGTTTTCCTGAAGCCCTTAGCTTTAATATATAGACGTTAGCTTTAATATATTCCTACTGAAGATACTGATGCTAAACTTAATTTACTATCATATCTTATGGATAAAAGTCACCTATATTAAATCTAGAGCAAAATAACCATCCGTGCCACTATGTTCATTTGCTCTAATTTTAATAAGTAGTGGCGTTAGATGCACTACACAGTTGGTTCTTTCTCTTGTTTCTTATTCTACCCTGCTGTATGTGTCTCTGTTGTCTTATATGTCTATATGATGTGCTTAAAGAATCCTTTTGTTGGTTTTGCTGGGATCAACATGTTTGGCTGCAAGCTTGTTAAGAAACTGAGCCCTTAGCTAAATTTCATGAATTAAGATTAAGTGTCTAGGTCAGTATGGATTAATGAATTAAAGCTAAACTTCAACATGCAAGAAGACCTAACTAACATCTTAGAGTCGTAGGCTAGTGGATAAGTTCAGTTGCCTTACATGCTAATAGATAAAATTCAGTTGAGTTGCATATGTTTTTGGTTTGTAAAATTTTTTTCTGTTTCCTCTATCAGGCCTCAGGCACAGGCTAGTAGGAAATTAAGTTCATCACACATGCAATTAGGATACACACACAAACATGCTCTCTAACTGTCTGCCACTTCCTGCTGAATTCCAAGGCTCATACATTCTAAGTTAGATATCAATCTCTCTTGCTCACCCTTCTCTTGCTCAGGAACCACACTAATATCAGTGTAAACAGTGAAGGTGAATCAGAATTAGATGTCATTGAAGAAAATTCCAAAGACTCTTTTGCAGAATCTGGATGTGAGTGGATATGTTCTGATTCAGTTGAAATAAACATCTTAAGCAGCCAACCAAATTAAATTTAACAATCCCTCCTGAGGGCCCCTAAAGAATGACAAGCCCGAGTGATTTTGTGGAAGGGATAAACTCATAAACAGCTGACGAGAAGAACACACAAGAATTGAAAAACTAGAGGTTCCTTCAACCAGTTAATTTAGCAGGTACAGATGGGAATAAACAAAAGGAAACACCTTTTGTTATGAATAGCTTGAAAGATAGAACAACTTAAAGCAACTGATAAGCAAACAATTCTTTATTTAAATGCCAGAAACTAAACAGAAGAGGACAATCGGGAACGGTGTAGTGCTTCTAAAAGGAAAAACGCCATTCATAGCTTTTGTCTTAGGTATTGATTTTGCATCCTTGAGCTATAAGAGTAAACTGCAGATCTTTTTTCAGCATTGAACAAAATGGTTTGATGTTCCAATGCCTCCCATCTATGATCTAATAATTCCATTACATACAATCCACCTAAAGTTAGAAAAAAAAAGGGGTTTCTCACAGCAGATTCCCTTAGTTTTTGTTTTTTAAAAGGAGGTTGGGTGGGTGGCCGAGGATTCATCAGCTCTGACATCAATCAGATATAGGGGCCAATCACCCTGGGAAACTATCCATATCGGCAGAGCTTCATTCGTTAATATTTCTCAGTTTTGTATAAAGAAGAATTGCTTTACAATCAAATGTCACAATTTATCTAGTTTCCTCTTGCAGTATGTTTACTGAGTAAATGAAGAAAGAGTGAAATGGGATGTTAATTTTAAGTGCTTACTTTAGATGCTTTTATGGACAATAAAGTACTTGACTTATTGGACTTCATAAAGTTTGAAGAGCAGGTGCTTCACATATTCGAATCATTTATACAGAGTACATACGATTAGTAGCATTGATACAGATCCTCCTCTCCCCATTCAGATTGTTCACAATAATTTGAAGGCTGTCTAGTGTTCCAGTTTTCTTTTGTAAACATGTATTGCCATTCTGCATTTAGTGGGGCTACTGTGGCTGAATATTGTATTTTTATATTTTTATATTTTTATATCACACCAATCTATCATTGTTAACTTCTAACAGAATCTTATCATATTCCTTGCTAAAACCCAAAGGCTTGAAAACCTGAATTGATCCTGTTTTCTATAAAACTATGGAAACTAACAAATTGCAGGTACAAGAAGGTTGCAGCAGAAATATTTGAATTAGTATGTGCATATGATATGCTTTTTAGGTAAGTTAACTAAGCTGAAAGTAACCGAAGTATACATTTCAATAAAAAATAAATTTGTGGCTGAATCTAAAACCTTTTTAGGAGTTTTGTTTGCTTACTTGGCTAGATATGCAAAACCAATCTTAAGTTTTAGTGTTTAGTTTCTAAATTTACTTGATTGAAAGTAGTGTATTTGCATAATTTTTTTTTATTTTAGATGAAGAATCATAAATCTCAGACCAGTAACAAACATGTTGGTGGAAGAGCACAGTAGGAACTTGCAGATGTCATTATATTTTGTGACATATGCAATAAAGAACTTGATTATGGTAATAGGCAAGGTGGTGGCCTAAAAAAATTTTTATGGAAGACCATAGCAAGTAAGTTAAAAAATAAGACAAGGTTGTGTTATAGTGGTCCCCAAATGAAACATAAGTGGGATCAACTAAAAAAGGATTAGAAGAATTGGATGAAACTTAAGAGACTTGTCATAGGGTTAGGATGGAACTCACGTATAGGCACAATCAATGCTTCTGATGATTGGTGGGACAAGAATATAAAGTTTTGTTTGAAAAAAAAAATCTAGATTTGTTTTAAAAAATATATAAGTACCATTACATATGATACATATCTTCTGATTTTTTTTAATTGTTATATGTAGGCTAATCCATAAATTGCCAAGTTTCGAACAAAAGGCATAGATCCTGAGATAGTAGAGAAGTTGTGGCAACGTCGGGTTTTCTGGAGTCGCCACCAATCTATTTACCTAGGTCGATTGGTCACCTTAAATATTGGTCTGCGAGAGTTCGGGGGTTCGGGAGTACGGTTACGTTAAAACAACTTTGTTAAAACGCCCAAAAATTGGCACCTTAGTTGATTTTAATTTTGTTTCGCTTTGCTTTTAAATAAATTTCAGTTAATTTTCAATCTAGAATTTTTAACTGAATTAATTGGATGTGGATTTTTGGTAATTAATTTGTATAGAATTTTATACTTCCGAACCATGGACTCTGCCGAGTCATTTGGACACGAAAGATTTTTATTCCGAACCATGGACTCTGCCGAGTCATTTGGACACGGAATTTGGTGAAATTTAAACAATTTTATCCATATTGTAAAAATATGGATTTTTTTATCTTTTTATTTAATTTATTTATTTTAAAAAGTTTGATATTTTCCAAACCGTAGATCCTGCCGAATCATCCGGATATGGAAATTAAATTTAATTTATTGTTAGTTATATAATTATTACTTTTATGGAATTAATTATTAGTTTAATTACTAATTCGTAATTCTTTTTGTTATAGAATTTTTAGATAAAAAAATTTTATTTTTTATTTTCTTTCTTTTCTTTTCTCTCTTTTCTTTCTTATATTTTTCTTTTCTTTTTGATTTAATCTTTCTTTTCTTTTCTTTCTTTTCTTTCTTTTCTTTTTCTTATCTTTCTTTTCTTTTTCTTATCTTTCTTTTCTTTTCTTTTTCTTGTCTTTCTTATCTTTTTCTTATCTTGTTTTAATTTTCTTTTTGTTTTCTTGTTTAATGAAAAATATTTATTATTTTAGTGGATTTAAAAGTTATATTTTAAATAAATCAGTAAAATATAAAGTCTTAATTTTCATGTATTTTTTTTTAAACAGGTTTTATTTTTATTTTTTTATTATTTTTACTGGATAAAAATAACTATTAAAATTAATTTTAACTTTTTGTTATCTTTAAAGAATTAAAAACATGTATATAAAAATAAAAATAATTGGCTTTTTTAAAAATGATTTTTATTAGCCTTAATAATTAATTACAAAATAATCTTCTTTTAATTTTCATTTATTTATTAATTAGTAAAGGGTAAAGGTGAATTAAATAAAAAAATTATATAAAGAAAAAAAATTAATAATAATAAAGTGGGGCTTTTTGGCCATCCACTTTAAAAATAATAATAAATGTTAGCAAAGTTAATTAAATTAATTGTTAAACAACAATAATAAAAATTTAGTCAAGTTAATTAAATTAATTAATTAACAACAATAACAAAAAGTTAGCCAAGTTAATTAAATTAATTAATTAACAACAATAATAAAAAGTTAGCCAAGTTAATTAAATTAATTAATTAACAACAATAATAAAAAGTTAGCCAAATTAATTAAATTAATTAACAACAATAAATAAAAAGTTAGCCAAATTAATTAAATTAATTAACAACAATAAATAAAAGTTAATTAATTGTTAACAACAATTATAAAAGTTAGTAATAATGCAAAAATTAAAAGGTTAGTAACAATAATAGTATTAAAAGTTAGTTGTTAGTAAGTTAATAACAACAATAAAAAAAAGGGGTTAGTAATAAACAAATAATAAACAAACAAGTAAAAATTAAAAGGGTTAGTAATTAATTCTGCAAGAATAAAATACAAAGTTAGTGACCAAAGTGAAAGAAATTGAAAAGATGAAGGATTAAATGAGAGTTGTACCCTTGATTTTAAATTCTGAATTCTGAGAAATGGAAACAGAGGGCGCGCGACGGGGGGAAGAAGATGGCTTAATCGTCAAAATGAAAAGTTTTGAGATTTTCTGAGGAAAGGAAGGAGAGCTAGGGACTAAGGCTGTAATTTTTTCTATTTTAAAAACGGAGCTCTAAGCTTTTCTTTCTATTTTTCTCTGTGTTCAGCACAAAATTTGGGGGGCTATTTATAGAGGAAGTTTGGCTGAACTGTTGATGGATAAATTAATAAAAAATTTCAAACTTATCTTTTAAATTGGTAAAATGACAATTTTAGTCCTTTACGTCTCTCAGCCTCAGGATAAGTTCCTGAAGCTTCTGATTTTGACAATTTTGTCGTTTTCTGTCAATTTGAGCCAAAAACGTCGGCAGGCTCAAAATTTTATGTGACAAACTACCAAATGCTCCTGGAACTTTTAGAATTTGTCAATTTTTTCCGAAACTTCTCAATTTTGTCATTTTTACCTCAAACTTTTAATTTTTTGTCATTTTTTTCATGAAATTTTATTTTATTTCAAACATACACATATTCACACATATATCATTTTAAATCAAATTTTCACAAAACAAAAATATATTTTAAACTAATTAAATTTTTTTTAATAATAATAGTAATATATTTTTTTTAAATTAATTTTTTTAATAAAATTTTTTTCAAAATTTTAAAACACCCGGACGAAATTGGGTGTCAACAGAAGTTAGATGCACTATTTTTTGGTGCAGTTGCTAAGGGTGATGATATGTGAGCTCCATCAAGTGGGCATCCCCCCCAAAGATTTTTCTAGGCTTCATCAACCCAAAAGCCTTGCTTAGCAGATACAAGCAATGCTCCTATTGGTTTTGAAGAACTTCCTATTGATTCAAGTATCCCAAATGGGAATATGTCCATTGAAAATGAGGATGTTGAAGCCTTGAGGGGATTAATTATGATTTAGATGTAGATGAGAATCCAGTGAGGAAAAAAAATAACAAGTTACCTTCTACACAAAAAAAGAAGCAATTGTGTGCCAAACTAAAAGGAGGAGCTTCAATATTGTCAGCAAAAATAGATGACATTAAGGAAGGTATTGAAAATCACAAGAATGCCATCATGGTAAGAATCAATAAGTTGCCTCCTACAATTTCTAATGCAATTGAGGTTTTGATCTCCATGGAGGATGATGCACCCCCATGTAGCCCACTTTATCGATTCGCAACTAAGCTTCTATTAAATAAAGAGAAGCGTAAAATGTTTATGGCACTCAAAAGTTACTCTATAAGGCTCTGGTACTTGAATGCTAAATAAAGCAAGGTAGAAGCAAATGAAGCACACACTTTTAGTAGTCTATTAGGAAATAACCAATTCAATTTTGATTCTTAGGTTGTTGCTACCCTATTATGCTAATTTAATTTTCTTTTGAGGAGTAATTTAGGTTTATAGTTACTAGTTTTATGTTTTCAAATGTACCCGGTTAGCTATATATACTTTTTTTTTTATTTATAGAATTTCACTATATTTGATGGCTGAAACTTTTTGATATTGTTAGTTAACATATTTACTATAAAATATAGGATATTTAAATTGTTGATTCTATCAATGGGTAACAATTGATGCTTTGAACTTATAGGAAATTTTCACATTTGATCCAAATTCTAACTCAGATAAAATGGACAGTGATGAAAAAGAGTTGCATGCCATAATGGTAGAATACATGAAGTGGACTCACTTGACAAGTTTGGCTTTGCAGCATATTAACGACTATTATCGAAAGTATATTATCAAGAAACCATGCATGACTTCTTTACAAACAAGTATGCAATTCATAGTTCTTCAACCTGTAAGAAACAAAGGCACTCTAGCTACAAATGCTAAATTTTATTCTCTGCACCTGATTGATTTTCGAACTTAATAATATGGTGTTTTTCATAGTTGAGCTATGGGTAAGAGAGCTATTGAATGGTCATGATGGACGGTTTTATAGGGCATTTAGGGTGTCAAAAGATATATTCCTAAGTTTATTTTATACTTTGGAGAATAAGTATGGATTGCGTGGTTCATTTAACATGTTCACTACAGAGGCACTTGCATTGTTTTTACATATATTAGGACAGAGAGATTAAAATCGAGAAATTCAAGAGCGTTTTCAAAGATCAAGAGGAACAATTAGTTGATACTTCAATATAGTATTAGAAAGTGTCATTGGCATGTCTTCTGATGTAAATTCAACCTTGTGACTGTGAATTAAAAAATACACCAGAACAGATTAGAAGGGATCATACATATATGCCTCATTCTAAGGTAAATAAACTTGCTTAGTTACCACAGTGTAAGCAAAATCATTTAGTTTCACTTATATAATAAATAACCATTTCTCAAAAGTATGTATGTCTTCTTTTATGCTTTTGAATGTTATAGGATTGTATAGGTGCTATTGATGGCACACATATCCCAGCTTGTATCCCGGTTGCAGATCAAATACCGTATATTGGATGGAAAGGTGTGCCAACACAAAATGTGATGGCAGTATATGATTTCAATATGTGTTTTACTTTTGTTCTTGTTAGTTGGGAAGGATCAGCTCATGATGCAAATGTGTTTTATAAGGCTTTACGTCAAGATCAATGGAATTTTCCTCACCCTCCATCTATTATGTAAATATTCAATTCTCTTCTTTGTTAGCATAAATAACATTTCTTGTTAATTAATCAAACGTACGCAGGTAAATATTATTTAGTGGATGCCGGGTACCCTTAAATTCCAGATTACTTAGGACCTTATAGAGGGGAGAGGTATCACTTATTTGATTTTCATCAAGGAAGACCGGTATCCAAAAAAGAAGAGATATTCAACAAAGCTCATTTATCTTTATGAAGTGTGATTGAAAGAGCTTTTGGAGTGCTGAAAAATAAATGGGTTATGTTACGAATTATGACAAATTATCCTTTTCCCAAGCAGGTTTTAATAGTAATCGCAGCCATAACTTTACATAATTATATATGAAGGCATGTTGGGAGCAAAGATTCTGATTTTTACGAGTTTGAATATGAAGATGATGATTTAGAAGAAGATACAGATGATGATGATAATGAGAGTTCTGAAAACGATGGAAGAAACACCAATGAGTTGGAGATGAAAAAGCTCAAGGAGAAAATAACTGAAAGTCTACTAAGATCTAGTTGGCATCTGTAGATCTTTTTCTTTTTGTTTTTTTTTTTTTGTGGAATAAAGTTTGCATTTTCAGGAGTTGGAGCTCATTTTTTGTCTTGCCATTATGTATTTCATTATGGTATGAAGTTGAGTGGCTTTGAAGCTGCTTCACATTTATAATGGTGAAATGACTTCTGAACCTTTTTATGCTAAAAGTTTAAGGTATAGATTTTTTTTTGCCAATATTGGTTAACTTTTCAGGTATTAAACATTTATGAGAGATTAAATGATAAAAAAGAAATTTGATCATAATATTGCAAGAAAAAATGTCAATTCAAAGTACTTAATTCTGGTAATGTGACAGACATCAAAGTCATGTTATAGACATTACTTAACCAGGAGACAAAGCCACACAAAAGGAGAATTTTTGAAGCAAGTTAAACTGGGGCTTTTAGTAAATTTGTCACATAATAGCTTTTACTTAAAGCTAATTTACCAAACACTAAAAATTTTTCATGCTAACAGCTAACTCTAATACCAACAGCTAACAGCTAACCCTAACCTCTAACTCTAATCTCTAACCCTAAACTCTGATTCTATTGCCAAATAGGCTCTAAGCGTTAATTTGGTAAAATCGTGTCTTATTTAAGAGGAACGTTTATAATTTAGGAGAAGTATTTGTTATTACCAAAAATAAGAAAAGCGATTATACCTCTAAGACATTAATGAAGAAAAAGCGCTAGGAGAACAAAAAGGCATATTATGGTATAAGTGTGAAGAGAAGGGTAATAAGAGGGTAAAAAACATAAAAAGTAATTAAGTAAAAAAAGAAGCAATTATGGGAAAGGAGAAAGTGTTTATAGGAACCAAAAAGCGTCTACGGGGAAATTAAAAGCCTGGTCAGTGTCTATTTTGCAAATAGAGAAGGGTTAGGGAATAAAGCGGACAAACAAAGGAATATAAAGATTAAACGTGAGTTTACACAGAAGGCAAGAGGTTGACCGGTCAAACGCGTTAGATGGCGGTCAAAGTCAGGTTTTGATCCGGATCTTCTCTTCCCCCTTCGATTCGCAGCGACGCAATAGTGAGTGGCAGCGGCTAGGTCTTTCACGGACGGCGCTACGGGACTATGACGGGCTTGATCGGTAGCAGGATTGGAGGTGGCAACAAATCCACTCTTGCCTCTCGCAGTGAGCAACAACGATGGGGAAAAGTCATATGATAGGGGTGGTCAACTTCTAAGGACGACCATTGGGTACCTGCGAAGGAAAGTGGTAGCTGAACAGCGGCGAAGAGAGATTGAGCAGCGAAGGCCGTAGGAAGGAAAAAAGTAGCCTAATTCCAGGGACTTGCTTTGTAATTTTGTAGGGTTTGAATGTGAACGAGTGACACCTGACAATTGAACAAGTGAGAATAGGTTCATATTCAAAAATCAGAAAATCCATTGTTCACTGTGAGAGGCCTGAATGCAAAGAAGTGACCAATTCAAAAATGAAAAAGTGAGGATTGGTTCACATTCAAATTGCTGCAGTACTTAAATAGTGGTATTTTTCAACGGCCATTACTAATATGAGATCACTTGTAATTAATGTGTTAGAAATTTTTAGCCAATGACTAAATGTTCAGCCATTGATAATTTTCAGTGTTTGTGCGTTGGTAAAAAAGATATTGATAATTATTAACGGTCTAAAATTGGTCACTTGTAACAATGGTAGAGTTTTTTATCATCATTTTAAATTATTAATAGCTACAAATACATTAGCCATTAATAAATTACTAACGCGTTCAACCATTGATAAATTTAATAGTTTTAAAAAAATTAAAACAGTTTCTAACATATTGCCATTAGAAACTATTTTTTAATTTTTTGAAAGAAATTGCTTTCATTTGTGCAAAAAAATCTGTCATTTTGAAAAAAAAAATTAAAAAAGTTTCCGAGCAAATATTAAAAGAATTCCTAGCAAATTTGAAATAACTTAAAATTACACAAAAATTACACGAAGTTAAAAGAAAGTGCCTAAATATTACAATAAAAATAAAAATATAATAAAAAATTAAATTACAGATAAAATGAAATAACTTAAAATAATGAAGAACATAAGAACCACAGCCCTTTTTTTTTTCATTAAAAATTTACTAAATCTAGCCGGCCAAAAAACGAAGAAAGACTACAAATTTTCCATGTTGACCACAAAATCTTTCTCCACTAGATACATCATCAACGGACAACGAACAAGCAAATGACAGATAGCGCAAAAGTAGAAATGAAACAGCAAAAGACAGAGAGCAAAATCTTGTCAGCTTTACCGAGTAAAATCTGGTAGCATTATTTTGGACACCACAGTTCAGTAGCTCCCACGCTTCTACAAAAATAGGGAAAATAAGTACAGTAACAAAAAAGAAAAGAAAAACTAAAAAAATAAATTAAGAAATAAACAATGCCAGACACAAATTCAGAGACTTGCATTATTTTGGACACCACAATCCAAAGCGACCGGTAGTCGCCGACGCCACCATCTCCATCGCAGCTGCGGCCACCACCGCCGCCATCACCAGATTCGACCAGCTGGTCTTCACCCCACCAACAATACCTCGAATGGAAAAGTACAAAAAATGCAGCGAAAACCAAGAAATTTAAAAAAAATTGGGCTTCAAAACTTTCAAACTTGATATATGAAAATTGGTTATGTTTTTTAAGAAATGTCTTTAGAAGAAGTTAAATAGAAGAACAAAAGGAGCAAAAACATGTAATTAAAAAAAATTTAAAAAAAAAAATTGATCCGAAACTTTGAAGCCACATATACAGAAAACAGTTGATTTTTTTTTGAAGAAGTGGCTTTGTTGAAAACTAAAGAGTAGGAAACAGGGAATCTAAACATGTAAACGGAAAAAGATCTGGAAAAAAAATTTCCTGCTGCCGCTCCAACCCAGAATCCGTTGTCTATGAGTGAGAGAGACAGAGGAAGAGAAGGAGAGGAGAAGAGGAATGAGAAGAAAGATGGACGAGATATGTGAGAAGGAGAGAAGGATAGATGAAGAAAAGAACATAATGCGTCTGGAGAAGGAGAGGGAGAGAGAGAGAGAGAGAGAGAGAGAGAGAGGAGCAGAAGAAGAGGAAGAGAGCAGATGGTAGCGTGTGAGCGGGATTTTATAATTGAAAAAGAGGAAAAAAATCCTACTACAGCCCCACAATTTACGTGTGGTTGAAAAATGGCCTTTTTTTTTCTCACTTTCTAACAATTTATGTCATACCAACGGTTATTCATGTCGGTAAGTACCAATAGTCTAACACATTAGTAATTACCAACAATTAGATTATTAGTAAATTGTCCATTGGAAAATCACCAAAATTTAGTAGTGTTGCTAGTTCACCATCAAATGGCCTAAATATGAACCAATGACCCCTAAGACATAAAACCAGTGAGGACTAATTCACTTTTAGGAGCCTTAATATGAACCAGTGATACCCTGAAAAATAGTGAACCGGTGAGGACCGGCTTAGATTTAGTTGGTCTCCGGTTTACTTTCACGGTCTAAATGTGAGCCAATGACCCCTTGGATGTGAACCAATCTCGAATGTTCTAGATTTGTTCACATTCAGGAAGGGGGCTCATCGGTTCATCATCAGAGGCCTAAATGTGAGCTAGTGACGTCCCAAATATGAACCAATCTGGGTAGTTCCACACTGGCTCACATTCAAGGGTTATTAGTTCACAATCAGGGGGTCAATGATTCGCTACTAGGAGGCTGAATGTGAACCAATGGCCTCTGTAATGTGAAGCAATTTGGAGGTTTCAAGACTAGTTCACATTTAGGAGTCATTGGTTCACAATTAAGGAGTTACTGATTCACCATTAGTGCCCTACATTTGAAATAGTGAATCCTGTGAACGTGGACTAGTCTCGAAAGTTCCCGATTGATTGACATTCAAAAGGGTCACTGGTTTGCTATCAAGGGCCTAAATGTGAATCAGTGACTCTTAGAATGTTAACCAATCTGGAAGGCTTCAAACTGGTTCACATTTGAGAATCACTGGTTCACAATCAAGGGATCATTAGTTCACCATCAAGGACCTAAATGGGGACTAATGACCCCCGCTAAATGTGAACTAGTCTCAAAGGTTTTAGATTGGTTTTCATCTAGGGGGTCGCCCCTTAAAAAGTGAACTATTGACCCCATAAATATGAATCAGTCAGATGCAATTTATATTTAAGGGGTCACTAATTTATTGTAAAGGGTTAGGATGTAAATCAATCACTTATCAAATGTGAACAAATCTGAAACCTTCTAAAATAGTTTATATTCAGAGATCACTGATCCATAGTTGGACCTCTAAGAACCGGTTTACATTTAGGAGTCATTAGTTGTAAATCAGGCCTAGATGTGAATGTTTTTCTTAACGATCGGAACACTTTTGTTGTCGGCTTAACGCAATCAATACTACTAGAATCGCTTTTATTCTCTTGTCGTACGTCTTTTCTTTTACTAGTAGCAAAAAGCGATCGTGTTTTTGTAAATTGCCTCGCCTTCACTCATTTTCCCCTTCATAGCTATATCGCTTTTATACAAGCGTTAGACGCATTTTGTTATACTTTATTTGCATTCTGCTCTTCTCGTGGCAATTTTCAAGTGCCAAGGCTTGTCTTCCTGGAAAGGGTTAAGAAAACAGCTCTGGGAAGAGATAACCTGATAATACGCATGATACAATTATTGGAACTCAATAATTCGCATCATGCTATGATATAATGCTGTAGTTCTAAAGCTGCGGCAAACTAGAAAGGGCCTAGCCTACTGGGATACGTTTTTTGATCTGGTTTATAACTCTGCCATCAAAATTTGGACAAAGGAACAGATTTAACCAAAGAAACCCTACAAACCTGAGATAATGGTTACTGATTTATGCAGCAGGAAGTTGGGGCAATCTAACCAGCAGTTTGGCCTGATGGAGCAATGGCTTATAAGTTTGAAACTGGCATCCTTCTGATTGATGCTTTGAGCTTGATGGAATGGCTCAGGTAGCAGCAGTAGTATGTAACAATTCCTGCCTGCAGGATATTGTGCAGTAATTTTATTGTGGACAGGGTGACCTAAACTTTGACATTTTGAACCAATATGTTAAATTGGTTACTTGGTTTTGAGTAAGAGAACAGCTAATGTTCCTCTCAACATTTCCAGTGCTTGTCTACCAAGGAATAAAGGAGTAAAACTGCTGCATCGGGACCTATATTGGAGCTCGGTAGCACCATTGACCAACCCTATGAATTACAGAATTTAAAGGTATGGGCATTTTCTGTGTTTTCCTTTCTGTATTAGTTAATAGTGAGAGCCATGTGCAATTTATTGCCTCCAACCAGTTCTTATTAGCGCTTAATCAAGCTAAGGAAATCTGAAGGGTTAAGGTTAATTAAGTGCGTAAAGCACATGAGATACATTTCAATTGTACCCAGGTGATGGGATTTGGCTCGATTGCTGCTGCAATTTTACAAGCAAGCATCATTTCTTCAATAGCAAGGAATCACATTATAGTTGGACAGAAGAGCTACTATGGTGGCCTTAAGGGATTGTTCAACTCTCAGTCCGACTTGAAGCAAATGTAAGGAACAAGCTAGCCTCTCTTGATTGAGCCAAGTTGATGAATTTGAGTCCTGGATAAGAGTTTCTTAACTCTATAACTCATGTGTTCTGTAAAGTCTGTAATTTTCAAACTATGAATCAGTGTCTGTTTTACTTTACCATACACAGACGAGTTCTTATTCTATACTAAATTGGATCCTGAAAATTCTGGTTTTTGACCTGATTTTCTGTAGGAGCTTCAATTACTGGTTTAATTACTTCTGAAGCTTGCACAACACTAATTTGCTTGCATCAGTTCTGTTTTATTCGGGCAAACAGGAATTCAGCGGCTTATGAACTTCTGGAACACTAGAAGAATAACGAATCTGGCAATCTTTTATTCTTGGCCAAATATTACATACACCAATATTACAACAACATTTTTTGGTAGCACTCTCTCACACACTCGAGCCTCACCCGACTACCCGAGCACACATACTTCTCTCTTTCTTCTTCTGCACTCTTCTATTTTCTCTCTTACATGGACACCTCTTCTTCTCTACAAGCACTAATCCTTAGTTGCACTTATCTCCTATATATATACCAACCTATGTCGGTGACTTAGTAATAAACAAATATATACCTACTTCTAGTATGTCGATTGCTCAAACTTTCTCCATGATTCTTGACTTTTCTTTCTTAAGTCGGTGTTGACTGACTTTCAACAGGAACTATGGGCTGTTTGTGAATTTATTCAGCTGAAATGCTCAGTTTTCTAGTTTTGCATGCAAATATCTAATTGTGATGGTTTCATTAGTGCCATTTCCTGCATAAAGGAAATTCAGATGGTTAGAAACTAATTTTGGTTTTCTTAGAAGTGATTTTATCAGAATTACTTCAGAATTTGGCTTGTTGGTAGCAAAGTTTGACACACGTCTGACTTTTTGCTAGAAGTCTTGTTTCGACCTTAAACTTGAGGTACATGTCTAAAATCACATTAGAAATGCGTCTGAACCTTTATGACAGCTGGTTGCAGAGTGACTTCATTATAACTCGAAGTTTGAATGGAAACACACTAACTAGAAGGAGTAGTTCTGGACAGCATTGTGGTCGGTTATTGAAATCGTAAAAACTAATTCTGGTATCACTAATAACTCAGAATAAATAAATTTATATTATAGCAGTGAAAACTAGGTCGAATCTCAAGAGAAATTCTTTTAACCGAAAGCTTCCTATCAAAAAATTGAAATAAAAGAATGGGGGGCATTAATTGTTTGCAATCAATAATAAAATTAAAAATAACCAGAGAATAAAAATTAAGAAACCTATCAAGTAAGAAATCAATGAAACAATCAATAATGCAAATCTTGGAATCAGTCAACATCTACTACCAAATTCCTACAATTGATCATCGATGCATAGATGGATTAATCAAGCCTTTGAATATTCATCGTTGGAGCTATCTTCCTACATCTCATTGGTCGTAGTTAATAAAAAAACAAGCAATCTAATTGACCATAACTACTAAACAATCTACGACAAGCACTTCTATTCAATTTAACAATTGCATTAAAAATTAGAGAGATCGATGAAATTAAATAACACAAGCACAAGCGGTTGCATTTAATTTAGTTGAATGTTCTTCCGAAGACCTAATAATTTCTGACGCAACAAATCAATAAAGCTTAGTTGCTTCATAGATTAAAGAAACCAAACAATCATAGATTTGATTTCTAGCTAGTAGTAGATTAAATTCGAATAACAACTAACAGAACTTCTAGCATATAAATGAAACAACCATCAAATTAGTAATAGAAGAACGTCCAATACTCAAAGCATTAATTGAATGAATAAAAAAAAATTGATCTCACAGTACTGAAGAATCCGAGGTTTCAGTTTCCTTCAATGAAAAATAAAAGGAATCAACTAGACATAAGTATTAAGAATCCCTAAAAAGAAAATAAAAGAAACAAGAAAAGAGACCCCCCCCCCCCCCAAAGCCTATGGCAGCTGCTGCCTCTCCTTAAAAAAACCTAAATAAATTAACCTATTGTGGTCAAATCCACAAAATCTCCCTAAACTTTCTATATTATTACAAAATTATCCCATATAAATAAAAAAAATTCAAAATAACTAGAATGCACTAATATGACCAAGATAATAGTGTCTTTCAGTTGGAATTTTTACCCACATGGTTTAGAGTCATTTGGAATTAATTCACATCAAAACTGGTTTCAGAGCTGTGAGCCAAGAAACACTCTAGAACATCAGTAACAATTTCAAGATAAAATTTGACCTTGATTCAGCCATTATTTCTCAAAACTAAAAGCATGAGAGTTGTAGAGCTCTTTTTTAGCTTCGAAATGATACCTAAATCACATAAAATGGACATCTACAACAAAAAATATGCTCAAAATACCACAACAACTTTTGAACCAACAATGACGTGCAAATCGCAACTTTGAAGCTAAATTTGACCCTATTAACGTGCAAGGTCTACATATGATTTGTAGCTCTAGATGTTAGCTTTCCAATAAATCAAGAATCACTTCATTTCAATCTTCGTAGCTCAAGATATAATTTTTCTACTGGAACATCGTCAATCTGTCAAAATCTTGAAAGAATACAACCAAATTAAAATTTATAAAATTGCAAATTAAATCTATTTTTAATTAATTGAGTCCAAATATGCTCTAAGATATAAAACATACTCAAAAGAGATCAAGATCTTTGAGGTTCAAAATACATTAAAACATACTAAATATGAGAGAAATATATATAACAAATGTAAGTTTATCACATTGTTTGTCCTAAAGGACTTGTACGCACAATTCTTATGAGTTTACTGGATAATTTAGAAACCTCGGCTACACTAGTTTCTGCTTTGGTTGGAAATTTATTTAGAGCTGTAACTTAAGCTAACTTAATTCAAAACAACTTATTTATATGTTTACATCTTTTTTACTTGAAATTAATTTTATTTGAAAGTCAATATTATTTAGGTAAAATAATCCATTAATTGTAAAATTTTTATAATTCTATGAATTTTTTATGAATTTTTCTTTTTTAAACATTAAAAAAGAAAATTTCAAAGAAATTTAATAATATGATAAAAATTTTGTTTCAAATGGATTATTACACCTATATAATATTGACTTTCAAATGAAATTGATTATAGGTGAAAAAGATTTAAAACCATTTTAAATTAAATTGACTTAAGTTAAAACGAATTGGATATAAATATTCAGTAAGCATACGTACACTTCTAACTTGTGGCTAGGGTTTTAATTTTTGTTGGAGCTACTTAATGCGTAAATCTGTGACTTAAGGATAAAGTTACGCTGATCCTATATTAATCAAGGATTATTTTGGTAATTAGAACCCAAGACCATAACACTATGGCCCTTAACTAGCTGAGGAAATATCACAGTTAAATCAACAAATGCCATGCAACAAACTAGGTTCAGCAAACTAACGGGCTTTTTCTTTTCTCATACTGGATCCTAGCCTGTGGAAGGTATTATGGAAATTGAAATGTGCCCCAGAAGTTTTGAATTTCCTGTGGAAAGTATGCTAGAAGGGCCTAGCAATCAAATCACATCTTTATATGTATAAGCGCGAGGAAGACCCATAATGCTCTTTTTTCAATGGCCTGATTGAAACAGATGAGTATATCATTTGAAGTGACAGATACAAAAATTTTATGAAAGGGTCCACAAGTAGCTGTTATCATATGTAGTATCTTAAGTAATGTTTTTCTAACTGTGACCATCATATGCATTACTTACAACGCTGCAAAATGTTGAAATATTGAGCAGAACGTTATGGTATTGCACAATATTTCATGATAAATTGTAAAATGTGTACTTCTCGATATGTTTTCTCAATTTCTCATAATATATGGCAGTTAAAGTGCAATAATAGTATGACAACGAATTTATCATGATACCACAAACAAATTAACTAATTTTAGGAATACTGATTGAAAATCATGCACGAACTATTCCAATAGTTTAAATAATGTTTATTTGTCTAGTTTGTAGAATGACTTTCAAGGCAAATTATTCAATTACGAATTATTCAGATAGACAAGAAGAGATACGCATATTCTTTATATAAAGATGACAAAATTTGACCTGATATAATGATCTGACCCTACACACATAAACTCAAATTATATCTAACTTGATTTGATTGGTAAAGTCAACAACCTAAACCCGACTGTACTAGCCCAATAGGAACCTGAACTTGATTGAACCGAAACAAAACAAAAAACCTGAATTCAGATAATCCAAACTCGAGATTGATTTGATTTGAATCTGGAATATCCCAATGACTTGATCCGACATAGCCCGATTTCAACCCAAATCAACATAAATGTATGGTCCGCAGAGATTTAAAAGATTAAGATTTTTTATACATTGATTTTTTTTTAATCTAAATTACATATCAATTATCACCATACAATTTAACAAACTTTAAAATACTAAAAAAATATTTTTTATTTAGGAGTCTTTGAAGAATAAATTAATAAAATAATTTGCTTTACGTAAGGATCTTCTGGAATTTAATAATTTAGGGATTTACTAAAATATTGTTTTAAAGCATGTAACCGACACACAAGGTCTCATTTGATAGTTAAATTGGACGTTGACTAATCTAAATCAAGTAACAATAGATCCATTTAGGAAAAACATCATTTGCCGCACAATTTTTCTTTTTTGTTTTTTCTTGTTAATCCCTGTACAATTTTGTTGAATTGTTGGGTATTTAGATTGGTTATTTGGGCTTTAAATTTCAAGTTTGCACCACAAACTTCAATTGGTAATTATAATATTAATTTAATATGGTTAATTGTTTTAAATTGAGGTATTTGAAATTTAATTTAATTAATATGATTCTTTTCTTTGTTTGAAATTTAATTCAATTAATTTCACATGTGTCGAATTAGAGTATTTTATGTCTAGTCAAATTAATTTTTTTAGTAGTTTTTTCTTTTACTGGTATTACCATTCCTGCCCTGTCCTGTATTATTAATATTCCTATCCTGTATTAGTAAGAATGGTAAACACATGATTAATCTCTAATTATTTATCTTTGAATTTGAATTTAATTTACCATAAACCCTAAACCTAAATCTAAAACCTTAAAACCCTAAACACTTACTAATAGCCCAAGGGCTATTACCCCTCAAACCCCCAAGCTCTAACGAAACACCACCCTTAGAAAGCCGAGCATCACCCTCGAGGAATGCGAGCACTGATCTCGTGAAAACAGGGTCCGACCCCCCTGACCCCTTGACCTTGATGATCCACCATCACCCTCGGGGAATAACAGTACTGACCTCGGGAACATGGTATAGTGCCACCCTCAGTAAGATGACCTGACCAGCTTCGGGAGGAGTAGACTCACCATCCTCGACAGGGGAAAACATTCTCCGAAAGGGATCCTCCGTGAGGAGGGGACTTGCGAATAACTGGAGTAACCTCGGTAAGAAGCCCTCCTATCCCGAAGAGGTCTCTTTTACCGAAGGGGTCTTGAGAATACAACAAAAATGGTAAATAAGCCTCTGACACGCCGCCCTCGTACACGCCCTAACACGCCACTCTCATACACGCCCTAACACGCAAACCTCCCATGGCCCTGACTTCTAGCCAAGACGGCCTATGGCCAGCTAGAGGTCCTCATTCCTGAAGGTACGGACCGTATCTGACCGAACATGTGTCATGATCTGAGCGGGCTGTGTCAAACGGACTTCTCCTAATGCCCTCTTATAAATACTTGGGAAACGACCTTGGTAAGGAGAAGGGCAAGACTCTTAAGAGAACCTTACTCTTTACTCTCCATTCATTACTTTTTACTTGCCAAACACTGACTTGGGCGTCGGAGGCTCTTCCCCCGGAAAAACACTCCGGGAACCTCCTAACCCTTGTTTTTCTGAGCATTTTAGGCAATCTCACGATGGAAGTCTCTTCTACCAGCATCTCCCCACCGGAAGTCCCTCTCAGGCCTACCATGTCGTACAACAAAGATGCCAACAGGCATCATTTGGCGCCGTCTATGAGAACTCACTCTTAGGTAGCCGTCGTTGAGACTCGGCGTTCTAAGGACAAAGGACTCCCGAAGTCCCCGTCCGCACTGGAAGCTCAACCGACGACCAAACAGCCCGCCACAGGGACTTCCTTGCCTGAGGACGAACGCCTTCTAACGATCACGATCAACTTTCTACGTGATTTTCAGCGCTCTATTGTGGCTGAAATGACGCAACAACTAGACCAAGTACAGGAGTAGCATGGTACTCCACGGGGCCGATGACACTACCCTTTGCAAGTGTTTTGAGGTCACCCTCTCCGGCCCAACAATTGTGTGGTACAACTCTCTCACCCTTAAGGTTATAATAAGTTTCCAAGAGCTGTCCACGGCATTTACACAGTAGTTCATCGGCAGCAGGCTGACGACGAAGATGCCCTTTCAGATGTTCGACTTAGCGCAAAGGAATGGCGAAACCATCCACGACTATGTCAAGAGGTTTAACCGAGAGGCCCTTAGCGTGCCAAACTTCTGTCCCAAAATACGCATCCTCGCCATGATACGGGGACTTTGGCGAGACTCACAACTCTTTTACGAGTTCTCAAAGGACCCTCCGGACACCCTTGGTGAGTTCTACCACAGAACCAAACAGCACATGACAACCGAATAGTTAAGAATGAGGGGACCGAAGTCTGATCAGCATCATCCCAAAGGCCAAAGTCACCAACCCCAGTATCCAGCCGAGGGCTAGGGAAAAACTCGGAAGCAGAAAGAGAAAAGACCTATGTCATTTACTCCCCTGAACACCTCCAGAACAAACATACTGCTAGCCATGGAAAGGCAAGGCAACCTAATCCAGCATCTGAAGGCCATGACTTCAGAAAACAAGAAAAATATGAAGAAGTTCTGCCAGTTCCATCGGGATCATGGGCATGAAACTGAGGATTGCTTCCAACTGAGCAAGTACATCGAGTCTCTAATAAAACAGGGCCAACTTTGGCGCTACCTATGGATGCCCTCCCCGAAAGGGATGAGGGAAGAGGAAAGGAAAGGAGATGATGAGGACTATGACTCTGACAGACGCCGAAATTGAAGTCCCAAAAGGCATCCACCGCCTCCAGCCGGGGTAATCTAGACGATCACCATCGGACTACCTTCGGCAGAAAGAAAGAGAAAAGCCAGGGAGATCTAGGTAATGGAATTCGGTAACCTATCAAACAAGCTTGTTCGGAAAAATGGATCCACCGTAGTATTCCCTTGTGACGACCCACTTCTAATCATGGCAGGGATAGGGAGTTGGGATGTCAAAAGAATACTCCTCGACGATGGTTCTAACACCAACGTCTTATTCTCTCATCTACTGTCAAATTTGGGTATCTCAAAAGGTGACCTCAAGCATGTCACCTCCTTCACCTTTGGGGTAGATTCGTCTGAACTCTCTGTCCTCAGATGGATTGACCTGCCTCTAATGCTAAAGGGAACTTCACCACAAAACAAGGGTGAGCTATTTGCTTCCACAATGACAAGGTTCATCGTTATAGATGTCCTTTCATCATACAATGCCCTCCTTGGGAGATAGACGCAAGGAAATCTCCACATCCGCCTAGATGTGAAGTACTTGACTGTCACCTTCGCAACGAAGGATGGTGATATTGAAATCTTCATCGACCAAGGGGAAGTAAGGAATGTCTTTGTGAAAGCAAGACAAGGCCCAGCAAAGATCCACACACAGACTTCGGGAGCAAAAGCCGTGCTTGCAGAGAAGGCAAAGGGCGAAGACACAGAAGACCTCGAGGAAATAGAAACAGAAGATGTGGAACTTGTCCTAGGCCGAAGTACCCGAATGGGGAAAAAACTAGCCAAAGGTGACAAGGAAAAACTTGTATCTTTTCTGTTAATGAACAAAGATCTATTTGCTTACTCGCTGAAGGACATGCCTAGGGTAGACCCTTACATAATCCAACATAGCCTTAAGGTGCGCCCAAAGGCAAAGCCTGTCCGACAAAAAAAGCGAACCCTCTCGACGCACAAGAACAACTTCATCAAAATCGAAGTCCAACGCTTAATGGAAGCAGGCATAATAAGGGAAGTCAAGTACCCCGAATGGCTTAGTAACGTGGTTATTAACACAAAGAAGGGAGTGATAAACTCCGAATGTGCATCGACTTTTGAAACGAGAATGATGCTTGCCCAGAGATTCATATCCTCTGCCACCAATAGACCAGTTGATGGACTCAACCGCCGAGTATGGTCTCCTTAGCTTCGTCGACGCCTTCAGTGGGTATCATTAAATCAGGATGGACCCCGAAGATGAGAAAAAAACCGCTTTCATCACTGAAGTTGGTACATACTGCTATATTAGAATGCCCTTCGGACTTAAAAATGCAGGGGCCACATACCAAAGATTGATGAATAGGGTCTTTGACTTCCAAATCGGGAAAAACATGGAAGTCTATGTCGATAATATGATAGTTAAGAGCAAGCTGCCTAGTAGTCATATCATAGATTTAGAAGAAACATTCCACCAACTGAGGACATTCGGAATTCGACTTAACCCCGAAAAATGCGTGTTCGGGGTGAATGCGGGTAAGTTCCTCAGATTCATGGTTTCGAAGAGAGGTATTGACACCAATCCGAAAAAGGTCAAGGCCTTCTTTGGATTCCAAACTCCCACGACGACTAAGGATGTCCAAAGACTCACAGGGAGAATCACCTCCCTCAGCAGATTCATCTCCAGTTATGGGGATCGATGTCGTCTGTTCTTCAAAGTCCTCACTAAGGCAGCAAAGAATGATGGTGACCTTGGAGCTGAGGTGCGCCCTTGGAATGAAGACTGCCAAACGGCCTGGGAGGAGCTAAAAGTCTACCTAACTTGTCTGCCGACACTTCGGCAGCCATGGGAAGGAGAACCCCTCTTACTCTATCTCGCCGTCACCGAAAAGACAGTAAGTTTGGTCTTCATAAAAGAAGAAAGGGCAAAGCAATAACCAGTATATTACATGAGCAAGTCTTTGCATGGTGTCGAAGTCAGGTACCCCTTGCTACAAAAAGCTATTTATGCCCTAGTACTTGCAAGCAGAATGCTATGACCTTATTTCCAAGGGCACCCCATTATTGTCCGAAGTAGCTTGCCTCTTCGGGATGTCATGAAGAAGGTAGACCACTCATGAAGGCTATCAAAGTGGTGTATTGAGCTCGGTGAGTATGATATCACCTATGAGCCAAGAAGGTAATAAAAGCACAGGCATTGGCAAATTTCATTGCTGAGGTACCCGTTACCAAAGACAGTCCGCCTAACCTTGGAACGGACGAACTTGAGTGGACTCTGTTTATTGACAGGGCCTCTAGTTCTGAACATCAAAGAGCCGGAGTAATTCTCCATGGCCCCAAGGGCATGGAAGCCATCAAATTCGGGTTTAATGTCACCAACAATATGGCAGAATATGAAGCGCTCATAGCAGTTTTACGCCTTGCCAGAACAGTCGGTGTGAGAAACCTAAAGGCCCATAGTGATTCTCAGCTAATGGTCCGACAAATGGCAGGAGACTATAGCACGAAGGACCCAACTTTGGCAAAGTATCACGAGCTGGTATCAAAGCTCATCCAAGAGTTTGATGCAGTGCACATTAAGAATGTGCCTCGTCAAGACAATATTGAAGCAGATACTCTGGCCAAATCAAAAGAGTCCATCGAAGTGCTAAGTGACCCGAGCATAGCAATTATGAGCATAGCAACGTCGGAAAAAGGATGAAAAAATCCCATAAAAAAGTACCTCACGACTTCGGAGCTTCCCAAAGACCCTCTTGAGGCAGCAAAAGTGCAAAGACGTTCTGGACGATATTTCCTGATCAGGGAGGAATTATACCAACAAAGGTACGCGAGTCCACTGCAAAGGTGTATCAGTGAAGAGGATATAGAAACAGTCCTCAGAGAAGTCCATGAGGGGCCCTGTGGTTCCCATATAGGAACTGATGCTCTGGCAGGAGTACTACTCCGCCAAGGTTACTTCCGGCCCATTCTAAGGAAGGACGTGAGGCAATTTGTCTAGAAATGTGATAATTGCCAAAGACACGCCAACATCCAGAGGCTACCTTCGGAAACAATAACTTCGGCTAACTATCTTTGCCCCTTCGCAGTGTAGGGTATAGACCTTATCGGGCCTCTCCCAACTGCGCCCGGGGGAGTGAAGTTCTGCGTACTTACAATAGATTACTTCACTAAATTAATTGAGGCAGAGCCTCTGGCAACCATTTCGGCGAAGGACATACAGAAATTCGTCTAGAAGAACATCGTATACAGGTTTGTTATACCGAGGGCGATAGTGGCTGACAACAGTTCCTAGTTTATTGATAAGGGGTTCCAAAAATTCACCACCGCCCTCGGGAAAAAAATGCACTTCGCCCCGGTAGCTCATCCGCGGAGCAATGGACAGGTAGAGGTATCCAACATAACAATAAATGATGGTTTGAAAAAAAGATTGAAAGAAGCAAAAGGAAGATGGCCAGGAGAACTCTCTAGTGTGCTATGGAGCTATCGGACAACCCCCCGAAGGGCCACAAGTGAGACACCTTTCTTACTCGTATTCGGCACAGAGGCCATCATTTCTATTGAAGTGGTTCAGCCATCAATAAGAGTACAAGTGTTCGACGAAAAGGGGAACAACCTCGGGTTGAGAACTAACCTGGACTTCATTGATGAACACAGAGAAGTGGCTGAGCTTAGAAGAAAAGTTTTTCAGCAAAAGGCAACTATAGCTGCAAACTTGCATGTCAAGCGAAAGGGAATCAGAAAGGGGGACTTCGTCCTCTAAAAGGCTGAGTTTGAGGCCAGAAGACCATCTCATAGGGTCCTTCGCGCAAACTAGGAAGGCCCTTATTTGGTCCTTGATGAAGTTTGGCCAGGAGTATACAAGCTCGGCAATGCCGAAGGTGGAGAACTAAGGAATACATTTCATTCAAATGCCTTGAGAAAATTCTACACTTAGAAAATTTTCTAAGTAAAATAGTCCCACCGAAGAAGTTCAGCCGAACAAGGTGTAAATACCTATGAACAAAAAAATAATACATTTTCTCCAAAGAAGCTGTAAACCAAACACGACTTATAAAATAGCCAAAGCTTTGTCGAAAAGTGCTTGCCGAAACTGGTCCCATATACACCGAAGACGCTTATCCGAATAACAAGCACGAAGGATACTTACTTAGGCCGAAAATGGTCGAACTACCCTCGGTACAAAGATAATATAGAGTAAACTTGTCTTGAGACTTAGCCATATTTTGGAGGAAAAAAAGAGCTTGATTAATTTATGCTTCAGTACAAGAAGAAGGAGCTTATAAGGAGAAGACTACGAAGAAAAAAAAAAGTGAAGTTCTGAACACCTAGAGGACCTCGCCATCCCGAACTACTTCACCACCAACTTCCTTTGTCACATCCCTCGGTGCCGGAGGAAGGGCAAAAGGAAGATTGAGGTGCTCTATCTTCGACCATGTCCAGTGAGGCCTTTCGGGAATGTTCAGAGCCGCGAAGAATAAGACGTCAAGGCCCGAATACTTGGCCAGAACTTGGTGTCGAGCCAGGCAAAAGCCGTTTTGAAATGCAACTTTGGTTGCTTAATCAGCTTTGTCCTTCGCAACACCCAAGGTGTCTAGCTCGTCCCTCAGCTCAGCGACCTCCTTCTCTAGCTTCTTCGACTTCTGCTTCTTTTTTTCCTTCTTCAATGCGTCAACCTCGGCTTGAAGTTTCGGCGTTGTCCGCAAGGGCCTTCGCATAGAGTGCAAAGTTTTCCTCCTTCTCCTTCCAGTAGGCTTCATTAGCTGAGGTTAGTGCGATAACCTTCTCCCCAAGGTCAGACACCTTCTGGGAGAAATCCTGAAAGAGCTCCTCCTGGCTCTTCAAGAACTTTTCCCAAAGTCTGGCAATTTCCTCCTTGGCTATTTTGTTCAGCTCGGTGTATTTAATGACCAAGTTGGCACAAAATACCTTGGCCTTCTCCAGGCGCTCTTCGGTCCAGGATCGGATCGAAGATTGCTTTGCTGCCCAAGCTCTGAAGTATCCACTGTACACTAAGAGTTGCAAAAAGAAGAACACTTGGTGAAGTTTTTCAAAGCAAAGCAAACACTTAGAAAAAATTGGAGAAAGGATAAAGAGTTTGAAGAATACCTGGGCAGCGTGTTCAGACATCCTCGAGGCGAGGACCTCCTCGTTCGGGCACTCTTCTACAAGGGATTTGAACGTTGCTTGGGTGGGCACGCCTCTCGCCATTTGGGGAGCCATTTGCTGGCTGTCCTCGGAGAACAAGTTCATGTCCTCCGTGAAAGACTAGAAAGGCTCCCTTGGAACCTTATCCTTCGGGATATGGGAATCCCGAAGGGCCCGTTTCCAGGCGTGCTCCACCATCCACACCAAGGGTGCTAGTTCCTCTACAAGATCACGCCGAAATTCCATCAGTACATATCCCTTAGCCGTACGTCTAGAAGGACAAAAATGCTAAAGATGTCTAAATTAATAGAAAAATGGCTAAGGGGCAAACCTGGTGGAACCTCGGCGATGTCCTCGTCGGAGTCATGGACTTCCTCCACTTTGGCAGCGACATGTTTTCCCTTGTTTCATCTTCGCTCCTCAAGCTCTTCAGTAGAAGGGCCTCCTGCCGAAGTACCCAGGATGTCTGCCGAAATGACAAGACTCTAGGGAGTGGAGCTGACGGCCAGCTCCGATGGTGGGTCGGTGTAGACCGAAGGCTGGTCCCCGACCTCTATAACATCTTCTAGAGGGGGGGGAATAAGGTCCTTCTTCAGTTTCTTGGCCGAAGATGGCTCCTCCAGACGCCTTCCGCCTCTTTGGGGCGGCTTTCTTCTTTTACTCCCCATTCTCATCTTGACCAAGGAAGAGGGACTTGTAGAAGGTAACAGATTGGTCACCCATATCTGAAAAAATGAAGAAAATATCAGTGTAAGTCCAAAGGGGTACTTATACCAAAATTTGGAAAGCAACTTACTCTCAATGAGGGCTTCGTAAGTGAGCTCCTTCCGAAGGAGCATCACCAACCACGACTTCTTCCCATCGATGGTAGGCGCTGACATGTCGAGGTTGGTTTTGTGCTCCTTGATCACCCCTAAATCCCGAAGAACCTCTTCGGTCATGAGGTCCCATCTGATGGGGAAGGGATACAAGGAGCGTGGTGGGACCTCGGCATCCCAGTCGGCGACAGCTCGGATATGGCTGTCAAAGTGCTTAAACCTCACTGCTAACTTAGGAGTTAGCAACCTCTTAGGATCAACAACATCCGTCTCCAGTGTCTCCCATGCCCGCCTAGTCGGCACGTGCGATATCGCCTCTGCCACCTTCAGGAAGAAGAACTTCCTTTTCCACCCTCGCCAACTGTCCTTGGTGTCGAAGGTGAACATATATTTTTTGCTCCCAGATCCCTGGGGTAGCATCAAATAGAAGCCACCCTTCGGGACTAGATAGAGCTTGTAATACTGCATAAAGATGATGAAGTAGGGTTCTATCTTGAAAACCCTACACATGCAGAGAAAAGCATTGAAGTAGGAATAAGAGTTGGGAGGAAGCTGATTCACAGCTATGGCATGGAATTGACAAAACTCGCAAATCACCTTCGGCGGAGAAAACCGAAGTCCGGCCTTCAGTTGGGCTCGGAAAGTAGTAACCTCGTCCGAATCATTCATGAAGCTGAACAGGCTAGGATGGGGGTAACCTGATAACAACATAAGAAGGAAGAAAAACTTTAGTTGTCCACTTCGTTAACTTCTCTGAAGTGGGACAACTCGGATGGGACATGAGGGGAAGCCAGCTCTCGGGAGTAATTTGGACGGACATGAGTAGAACTGGAGAAGACATGTTTGGTAAAAAGAAACGACTTCGGGAAGGAAACTCAAAGAACTTCGGGAAAAGAAAACAACTTCGGACATTAGAAAAAATAGAAACGGAAGAAACCGAGGGACCTTGGAAAGGAAAACCCACCGAAGCTTTTGCCGAAGTCGGGATTGGTGGATGCCGTTGTAAAAGCTCGCCGGAAATCGCTCCACTGCTTGCACCACCACAGAAAAGAAAGAAAAGCTTGAGAACAAACTGGAGCAGGACAGAAGCAAAAGAAAGCATGTAAGAGCTATGAAAAGAAGGAAGGTTTATATAGACCGAATGGGGGTAGGCGAATCATCACCATAACTGCCCCTCGAAGGCGAATCGTCCCCATAATTACCCCTCGAAGGCGAAAAGACGCGATTGATGTAACCAACGCAACTGTCCCCCAATCACCGCGTACCACGTGTCGTCCAATGTAAAAAACAAGGGCACGCCTTCTGACAGCACGGAGGCCTAGGCAAGCTCATCTGAAGTGATGCGCTTGGCTGATTACGAGATGTGACGGTTCACTAACACTCGGCAGAAAAATTGAAAGGGGGAATATACACTTCAGAAATACTAAGGGCCTAGCCAAGAGATGAGGCGCAACACTTACAAGCTACCTCAGCTGGAAAGACATACCCTCGAAGAGCGAAGTGTTCCTTGCCCAAGGTAACTGCTAACTTCCATAATGAGCTCCGCGAAATGCTCTGAGACTCTACAGACCGAAGTTCTAACTTCGGCTTTCCGAGGGGGGCATGTGATAGCCCAAGGGCTATTACCCCTCAAACCCCCAAGCTCTGACGAAGCAACACCCTCGGAAAGCTGAGCATCACCCTCGAGGAATGCGAGCAGTAATCTCGGGAAAACAGGGTCCGACCCTCCTAACCCCTTGACCTTGATGATCTACCATCACCCTCGGGGAATAACAGTACTGACCTCGGGAACATACACTGCCACCTTTTGTAAGATGACCTGACCAGCTTCGGGAGAAGTAGACTCACCATCCTCGGCAGGGGAAAACATCCTCCGAAGGGGATCCTCTATGACAAGGGGACTTGCGAATAACTAGAGCAACCTCGGCAAGAAACCCTCATATCCCGAAGAGGTTTTTTTCATTGAAGGAGTCTTGAGAATACGACAAAAATGGTTAAGGAGCCTTTGACACGCCGCCCTCGTACACACATTAACACGCCGCCCTCATACACGTCCTGACACGCAAACCTTCCCTCGCCCTGACTTCTGGCCAAGACGGCCTATGGCTAGCTTAGAGGTCCTCATTCCCGAAGGTACGGACCGTATCCGACCGAACACGTGTTATGATCTGAGCGGGCTATGTCAAACGGACTTCTCCTAACGCCCTCCTATAAATACTTGGGAAACGACCTTGGTAAGGAGAGGGGCAAGACTCTCAATAGAACCTTACTCTTTACTCTCCATTCATTACTTTTTACTTGCCAAACACTGACTTGGGAGTCGGAGGCTCCTCCCCCGGAAAAATACTCCGGGGACCTCTGAACCCTTGTTCTTCTAAGTGTTTCAGGCAATCTCACAGCGGAAGTCTCTTCTACCAGCATCTCCCCACCGGAAGTCCCTCTCAGGCCTACCATGTCGTACAACGAAGATGCCAACGGGCATCACTTATCCTAACTTAAACCTTAATTAAGCTCTCAATCCTAACTATAAATGTTATACCTGAACCTAAACCGTAATCCCTAAATCCTAAATCTTAAACTCTAACCCTAATTAAAACATTAACCTTTACCATAAACCTAAACCCTAACCTTAACTGTAAGCCTTCAATCCTGACCCTAAACCCTAAACCCTAACACTTAATCTTATTCTTAACTTTTATCCAAAACCCTAACAATTAATTCTAACCTTTACCCTAAACTTTAACTTTCCTAATTTATTACATTCTATATTTAATAAGTCTCATATTTGAGAGCTTCCACATCTAACAACTTCCTTTTTTTTTATGGATATTCATATTTAGTAAGTCTTGTATTCAAAGATATCCATATTTAATAAGTTCCATATTTGGGTTTTTTTAAGATAAGTAACTTTCATATAGTAAGTTTGATGATCTTGATAGATAATAGCCAAATTACAACATTGGTCTATAAACTTTAAGTATAGTGCAATAAGATACCTAAATTTTGAAAATTTTTATTTTAGCCACCATAATAATTACAACATGGGTCCCTAAACTTTCCAAGTCTTTGCATTTTCACCCAGAGTTTTTGATATTTTGCAGTTTAGTCACTAATAAAGTAATAGTGAACTAGAGTTATATTTCACAGCAAGTTTACAGCAAAAGTTGGATACCACAATAATTTTTTTGTAATAAAATAAAGAAAATTTTTATGAATTTTTTAGTTTAACAAAAGAAAAATTAACTAAATTAATTGCATAAAAAATTGAATTATTTACCTTAAATTTTTAAAAAAATTTGAGCAAAAAAATTAAATTTATTAAGTGATTTTAGCATAGACACCAGTAACATAAACAAACCTGTTTGGTCAACCCAAGTTTAGCAAGAAACCCAACTTGAAATTACCCTGAGACTGAAATCAATTTGACTTGTATTGAACCTAAACCCAAATAAACTTGACCTAACCCAACTCGAACCTAAAATTCACTCAACCTAAAATCAACTCAAACCCAAATAATCTGACCTAAACCTACATTCATGCTAACCGGATTAAATTTGAATTTGAATAATATGACACAAGCCTAACTCGACTTACCTAATTTTTATCCTTATGTTTATATAGAATACATATAAAAAGGAAAAAGTCTCATTTTTAATCCCTTAACTTGTGTTAGTTTTGGTCACTTGCACTATTAAGTTTTTCTTGTGACCAACTCACCCTTAAACTTTTCCACATGTTTGAAGGGAAATAGGAGTGCCAAAAAAAAAAAAATTCAAGGCCTAGTTGGGAATAAAAACATGAAAGTTTAGGGACTAGAAAAAGACATTCGCCAATAAAAGTGTTTGAAGAGAGAAAAGTGTTATACACATTTTGTATTTTTTTGAGGTAGGATGAACTCACTTCTTTGTTCCAATGTATGTTATGACGAATAGAGGTTCCAAAAAAATTAAAAGTGCTCCAACTAATAAATTATGCATTCATAATTAGCTTTTTTATTTTCTAAAAAATTGGTGAATAGACCCATACATTTTATAACTGAATCTGCCATTGACATTTTCCATTGATACTAGAAATTGCCTGTATGATTTAGAGCTCTTGACATCAAGAATAGTCTCCACATTTGCTGTTTGCCTTTTTGCTGTTAGCTCTAGTGTTAAAATAGGAGAAACTAAGGTGTTTCACTTGTGAGTTGGTTATATCTGTTGGTCTATCTAGAAAGAAGGAAATGAAGTATTATGCCAGCACAAACCATTAGGTGCTAAGGGTGTTTCATTAGCATTTTGGGAAGATAATGAATGAAACAAATTGCAAGTTGGTCTTTGTACAATTGAAAGAAAAAGACTTGACTAGATAATTCAACCTATTGTTGATGATATTTAGAGAGGTTGAGAATGTTTTTTCTTTTGTAGATTCCATATGATTGCTAGAAATGCTAGTGCTTGTGTTGATTTTGTGGCCAAGTTTTTTAGACAGAACGGGAAATCAACAGAAGGGCTAAGTGTTACCGACTTTGGGGTAATCAAATTATGGTGTCAAAATTGTGCATTTAGACTCTCAGGATTTGTAATGTTCTGTAGGCCATCAGAACACTACCCTTGGTGTGCATACCAGGTGACCCTCTTGGGCATTATGTAAATACATGTATATTGGTCCAATCATCACACACATATTCACATTTCATGCACATCGTGGCAGCAAAGAAGAAAAACACTAGTATAAGTCTTAATCTTGGCTACCACACATTAGACAATCTTGTTAAGTTCTAGTGGCTAGCCACTACACTTGTAACTTCTACTATTAAACTGTATCATTCTAGCCATGTAACCCCCTATTTTCTTTGGTCCATTATCAATTAGAGGCTTAGAGGAAACCAAGAAATTTTGTTTTACATCAATAGCCCACCTATGACCAAGTTATGAATTTTTTAAGTTGGTTACAAAATTTTGACCAAATGAACAATAACTTAGCCAATTTTGCAACATCATATCTTTGGCTACAGAACTCCAAATTTAGAAATTCAAAATTTTAGTTCAACCTATGGATGTAATCTAAATGTGGTCAAAATCTAATACCAAGATTCATTCTACACAGGGAGATATTAAACTTTAGGTGTAGAGTCGAAATTCTTGTAACTTTATGACCATTTTGCCCATACAAAATTTCTTAAAAATTCATTCACTTCATTTCCAGGTACAAAACCAACATAAGCAGTTCTATACATGCTTTAAACACATGGGGAAACCATTTCCCTAAATTTAGAATTGTAGCAACGTGTTTTTGGGAGTCGCCACCAATCAGTTTACCTAGGTTGATTGGATACTTAAAAATAGTCTACGAGAGTTCGAGGGGTTCGGGAGTACGGTTACGCTAAAATAACTTTATTCTAGCTCCCAAAATTGGCACCTTAGTTTGGTTTAAAAATGTTTTTGTTTTGCTCAATTTTTGACTCGTTTGATTAATTCTCCAAACCATGAGTTCTAATCGAACTACCCGAATATGGACTTTTAAACTTTATTATTTGACTTTTTTATTTGATTTTATGCAATTTTTTATATTTCCAAACCATGGATCCTATCGGACCACCCGGATGTGGATATCTAGGAAAAACTTAACCAATCTCATTTGTATCCTTATTTATCTTTTTAAATATATTTTTAGTTGATTATCAATCCAACCGTGGATCCTATCGAATCACCCGAATGAGGATATCTAAATTTTATGTATTATCCTAAACTTATCATAAGATTCTTATCAAACCCACAGAGAATGAAATTCTTTTTAAGTGTGATTCTTTTTTTTTTTAGATATATTATGTGAGACTAATTTTAGATTATTTATTAAAATTATCTATCTAATCTAATCACATAATCATGCTTAATGTTAATTCCTAAACTAATTCATGACTTTAAACAAAATAAAAAAAACTATGAAAGAAAAATACAAGTAAAACAATACTGTCAGTGACTGATCTGAAAAAAAAAGAAGAAGAAAGTTAGCAACTTAGATGAGCGAAATAGAAAAGTCTAGGGACTAAATAGCGATTATACCGAAAAGTTAACTGGGTCAGCGCTGACAGGTCGGATTGTGGGTTGGATTTCGTTGCGATACGGGCTCCTCTCTCTGATTCTCAGTCTAGTAGTGTAACGGAGGAGGCGGTGGCGCGACGAGAGCAGGGGAGCGACGGCGAGGCCAACGGCGACGGTGGAGGGCGACAGGGGTGGCGGACGCGCGACGTCAAGAGAGAGAGAGCCGGAGCTGCTGGAGGAGGGACGACGGCGTCAGTGAACTTGAGGGCTGACGGAGGGAGATGAACCGTCGGGCTAGGAGGCTGGCTGTTACACCCGGAAAGTGATGAATGATTAATTACCGGGTTAAGTGGATTAGTGGCATAAATAGTTTCCTAATTTGGAAACTTAGCGAAATTATTTGTAGAGACTTTGAATTATTTATGGAATGGGCATTAATGAGTGTTGGACACTCTAAGAATTATGCTTGGCTAAGGCCAAAAGTTTGGGTGATAAAAAAATGGCAAGTTTGGAAGTTGAGGGACTCAATTGCAAAGTTGGAGAAAGATGGAGGACCAAGTGAGTAATTTGGCCATTTTTCATGAAAAATATATGCATGGCCAACCACCCCATGTTATCAATTTAAAATTGGCCTACTACACATTCCACTCATAATTATTTAATCCCTCCACTACATCCTCCACTCACCAATTAAATATTACCCCACTTACTTTTGTCCCCCACTTTCCCAATTTGACTATTCTATTACCCATGCCTTGTCTCCCACTACAAATCCCACTCACCATATTTTAATCACCCACTTACGTTGTCTCCCACTTACATTAAAATATTGGCCCATCATTTTTGACTTATTCTCCCACCTTTTTCATTCAAAATTCGTCCATACCTCCAAATTATGCATTTGATATGCATTTTGGGTGCATTTCACTTCATTTAGCACCATGACCACCCACCTTCTTTGAATATACGTTTAATGCACATTTAGAATGCATTTGAGTTTCATTTCTCTTTCATTTGCAAGTGCATAACCAGCCATCACTCCCACTTTCATTTCATTTTCATTTCCACTCTCTCTCTAGCACCAAAAGCTCTCCCTTCTCTCTAAGTTCCAGCCATGGTGTTCTTCAAACTCCATCTCCTTCTTTCTTCATCTAAGATTCGGCCATAGCTAGAAATGCATGTTCTTGCACATGCAAACACATTTTCTTGAAGCTTTCAAGCTCCTAAACCCATCTAGACCAAGAACAAAGTGAGAAATCAAAGAAAACCCATGAAGAAATGCTTGTGAAGTTTCGGCCATATGGATAAAATGGTGTTCTTGAGCTCACCTCAAGAGCTCCTTACATGCATGGCATTTCTAAGCCATGAAGAGCAAGAAGATGAAGACGAACTCCAAGAAAGTGAAGCTCAAGTTTCGGCCATTTAAAGGTTGTAAGTGAACCAAGTTTTTCTTGGTAGTTTCATGTATTTTTAGCTAGATGCTACTCTCTAATGACTTGGCCATGTTGGATTTTTGCAAGGAAATCAAGTGGATATTTCGGCCATGGAAGGATATTGTTGTTCTTGAGCTCAACTCAAGAGCTCTTTATATGCATGGCACTTTTAAGCCATGGAAAGCAAGGATGGAGGTTTCGGCCATGAGTATACATGGCATTTGGAGGCATGAAACCAAGTGTTCTTGGTGCCTCGAGGCTTGTATGGCCATTCCAAGGAAGGAAACAAGCAAAAGATGAAAGAAAAGCAAGAAAAAGAAATGATGGGGCTATTTGGGCCAAAAGTTAAATTTGAAGACCCAAATTGAAAACCAAGTGTTCTTGGTCCATAAATTATGAAATGGGCTATTTTGGGCCATAATGGCATTATTGGAAAATGGGCTAAATCCTGAAAAGGTTAATATAGGCCCAAGTCCTGAAAAGGTTAATATGGGCCTCAGTTCACAAAAAGGCTAAGTGGGCCTTTACCTCCTTAAGTGAGGTCCATTAAGGAAATGGCAAAGTTCCAACAACAAACAAAGCAAAGCAAAGGCAATAAGCAAAAGGTTACACCAATGGTGGTAAGGGTCCTTTACTCACTTATTGCATGGTATACTTCCATGATATTGTTTGTGAGTATAAATGCCCCTATGTGATGGTCATAGAACCAAGTGACCATAGGTGTGCAGCGGGTTAGTTGTTCTTTGTGTGAGGGCTCATGTTACTTTCTTAGTTTAATAATTGGGCACGTAAGTGCATAATTGATGAGGTATCGTTGCTTCGGCAACTTTGGGCACGTAAGTGCATATTGGACGAGGATTGTTGCTTCGGCAACTATGGATATGAATAATGGGCAATTGTGGATATATATATGGTTTGATTAGCTAATCAATATAAAGGCAAGTGTTAGAGTTTATAGTAAGAATGGCCAACTTACTATGTAACTCGGAGCTCTAGGGGAACGGGTGGTATGATTAAGAAGGAGAATTGAGGTTTAAAGCCTTGGACACTTGCCAGGGGTGCCAGTGGTGCCAGGGGTGCCATTGGTGCCAGTACTGCCAGTCTGGCCAGGAGTGCCAGTAGTGGGTGGCAGTAGTGATTACCCAGGAAAACTTGTGGTTGAGTGCGTGTGTTGTGTGCTTCTCTGAACCGTTGTTGTTTGTGCATGCTGACCCAAATTATTATTATTATTGTTGATGCTGCTATTGTGCTGTATCTTGTGTTTTCTTTGTTTTAGTGTTTTCCTTTGCAGGAACAGGATTATTTGCCATGATATTCTTGGCATTGGATTTAATTGCCATGACATTCTTGGCTTAAGAATAGGCTTTGGAAGCCATATGTGACTACAAAAGTCACGAGAGATTACCTCATTCTGATTTGGCATTGCCATTACGTTCTTGGCACAATTTTGGCTTTTTAAGCCGGATATGACTATGAAAGTCATGAGTTACTTACCTCACACCTGGATCCTTACTGAGTTTTATAACTCACCCGCCCTTCTTTACTTTTTTCAGGAAGTGGATTGGATGGCTTGATAGATCAAGTAGGGAGTACTAGAGTACTCGTTATGTTTTGCTAAAGGGTTGGGTATGAGTTTAGTGTTGCTTAATATATTCATTTGACTCTAAGTGACTTATGTGGTATATTTTGCTTGCGGAACAAGCTAATGGTTTGGACTTCCTTGTGCAGGCTTGTGGAGTCTAGAAGTTGTGGGAACAAGGTCTATTAAGCTGGAATGAGTTCCAGGTTATGAGTTAAAGTTTGGGTAGACATAAGAACTTGGTCTGTAAAACCTAAACTTAACTAGTTATGGACATATAGCATCCTTGGTATGTTTTCCAAGTAGGAGATGCTTGTTAGATGCACATTGTGATCATGATTATCTTAGGATGAATTTTGATGAAATGCCATGATGGATATTCATGTTATGTGTACTAGACTTGGCTGATGCTCATGGATATATAAATGTGGTTTTCAAAGTTGAAAATGAGATGGGCTTCTTTGTTGCCATGCATTGGATTAGTACACTTGATGGACACACATCCTATGCACTTAATGGATTAAGTGTATGCTTTGCTTGAATTGCAAGTATGATTTGCTGATTATGTGTGTAACTAAGGGAAGACTTCCAGTGAATCTGGATTTATTGGATTTTGTTGAAATGGCATCTAAAGACTTGTGTGTGTAACCGGCTAAGTGGTAAAGTCCATAAATGGAACACTAGAATTCCACATAGGTATTAGCTCGTTCCTGGAGAGCACCCTGACAACACATTCAAAGTATTTAAGTAACAAGCTAGTACCAGAATAGATCCTGGAGTCACGCCGTAGGTGCTCATAACTAGCTAATAAAGCCCCTTCAGTATGAATAACTTCCGCTGCATTAATCTGATAATCGGGCCCAGATGAGCCAGGGGCAGTTTGGGGCGTGACAATGGCAGTGATGGCGGCGCGAGCGTTGGCGATGAGGAGGACGATGACGGCGACTGGAGCGGCGTCGGGTATGCACGAATCGTCTGGGAAGAGGGAGCAAGGGTGACGGCGTTGTAGGGAGGAAATTTAGGGTTCCTGGGCAGAAGGGGGGCGAGGTAGGGGACTTGAGCTGCTGTTTTCTCTTTTTTCGAGACTAGAACTTAGGGCTTCGTTTTTCCTCCTCCCGAAATCTGGACCCATATTTATACTAGTGTGGGCTTAAAACGTGATTAACACTGCTTTTTAGAGCTTAAAATCCATCCAAATCAAATTTGAAGAAGTTTAATTCAATTAGGATGTAATCCGATGAAATTACTAGTTTCAGTCCAATAAAACTCCCAATCTGCCTATTCTGCCCTAAATTCTGTTCAAATGTCAATTTGACCCAAAACTTTCAGGAATTGTTAGATTAGCCCAAAACTTTGCAAAAACCCCAGATTTTTCCTAAAATTCCCTAAAATCACCAGATTTGGCTCAAACTCTCTAAAATTGATAGATTTGCCCCAAATCTTTGAATTTTGCTCGTCCGTTTTCTCCCAAACTTTTTCTTTTTTCCAAATTGACCCTATAACACTTTTAGGACTCCAAATTAGTACCTAAACTAAATTAACTCCTATTTTTACCCTAGATGATCAAAAAAATGAAAAATTACCTAAAAGACTAAAATGCCCCTATAAAAATCAAAATGCTCCTAAACTAATTTTCCTAATCTAAAAATTAAACAAAAGTCAGTGCCTGGACAAGATTGGGTGTCAACAGCTGCCCCCTTTTGCATGTCTCATAGAATATGACGCATGCAAAGCCATTACCAAATTTTGTCCGGCCTTACCTAGACGATGAGAGTCTTCTCACCGCCGAAACCTTGAGGAGAAGGAACCTTCCTTTCCTCCCCTTTGAGGTTAAAGAACTTTCCTTATTACCTCTATGATAGAAACTTTCCTATCATTTGGGAATCCAAGGAGCAAAACTTTTTGCTCCTTGATTACCAAGCCTAGGAGCTTTCCTAGCCTTTTGCAATAAAAACCTTCCTACTGCTTCCAAACCGAAGAAGAAAAACCTTTTTCTTCTTTGTAAGGTTAAGGAACCTTCCGTAGTACCTCTACGATAAGAACCTTCCTATCGTCTAAGAATTTAAGGAGAAAAAATCTTTCCTCCCCGTCTACCAAGTGTAGGAACTTTCCTAGGCTTTTCGCAATAAGAACTTTCCTATTGCTTCAAAACCTAAGAGGAAAACTTTTTCCTCTTTTCTTGACGGGTTAAGGAACCTTCCTCACCCTTGTCCCTATAGAAACCTTTCTACAGAAGAGAGAAACTTTTCTCTCAATCTTAACTTTGGTAGAGAACTCTCTCACACCATGATCTAAGAGATAGAGAACCTTCTCTTTACCACCTCTTGTAGTCTTCGAGGTAGAGAACACTGTCTCTTACAACCTCTAAATTTCTTTGAGGTAGAGTACCCTGACTCTTTACCACCTCCAAATTCCTTTAAGGTAGAGCACCCTGACTCTTTACCACCTCTGATGACTCTTAAGGTAGAGAACCTTATCTCTTTACCACCTTTGATGACTCTTGAGGTAGAGAACCCTGTCTCTTTACCACCCATGAAAATTGCTTGAGGTAGAGTACCCTGACTCTTTACCACCTTGGATTTATCCCATATTATGAGAAAAAGAATGACTTTGCTTTTGAAAACTTGGATTACCCTTGTTTTAGATGTGATGAGGTAGAGAAACCTTTCTCATTTAAAAACCTCTGTTTGACTTAAATCATGAGGAAAAAAATTACTCTCTCTTTGGAGCCTCGATTTAGCTTTGGTATTGAGATATAGGAACCCCCTTTGTCATCTCAAGTAAAATTTTTCAAGAAATCGTCTGAACTCAGAATAATTCCCTCAAAAGTGTGAATTTCCAAAATGGGTGAATTCAAAATTTGAAATTCTATAACATGAGTGAATTTTGAGAAAGCCAAAGATTCCACGAAATGAGTAAATCTTAAAAGTGGGAAATTCCACAAAATGAGTGAATTTCAAAAGACTGAAGATTCCACAAAATGAGTGAATTTCAAAAGGCTGAAGATTCTACAAAATGAGTGAATCTTAAAAGTAAGAAATTCCACAAAATGAGTGAATCTTGAGAGTGAGAAATTCCACAAAACGAGTGAATTTCAAAAGGCTGAAGATTCCACGAAATGAGTGAATCTTGAAACTGAGAAATTCCACAAAATGAGTGAATTTCAAAAAGCCGAAGATTCCTCGAAATGAGTGAATCTTGAAAGTGAGCACTTGTCCAACGAAAAACCTTAAGAGTTGAAAGTGTCTTGAGACACCTTAAAAATATCTTAAAAATGTTTTGAAATGAGCTTCGAGTGCAACCATCCAAACAAGATGAAAATTGTTTTGAAAAATCTTATGACAACACCTGGATGCCCACCTCTCAAATTTGGCCCCCCATCATGAAAATAAACCATGATTTCTTTGATGGTGAAAACTTGCCTAGATTTCGATCATTGAAAACTTACTTTAACCTTGCAGTGGGTGTGATGATGTAGAGAAACTTTTCTCATTTAACTTCAGTTCAACCCAAGTTACGAGGAAGAAAGTTACCATCTCTTTGGAAGCTCAGTTTAGCTTTCCTTTGAATGTGACGAGGTAGAGAAACCCTTCTCATTTGGAACCTCGGTTTGGCCTAGACTGTAAAACTTTCTTCACTCAGATGATATCGAGAAATTGTAGCCTCTAACTCTTGGCAGATGTGATTGAAACACTCCTTCTTTTTCCCTGGTCCAAAATGTCTCCCCCTTGATTGAATTCTCGTTTTGATGTTTGCACCAAACTTCATTGAAACCTGCTTATGATAAAAGCATGATGGAAATGGTTTGATGATGCTCATGATGCATGTTTTGCATTTTTAGAATGACTTCAATGAAAGCCATGATGCATGAGTGAATTCTATGTTTCCTTCAACATTACCTCTTGTGATTCTTTTCCTTGAGTCATTTTGAACTCCTCCTTACCTCATCATGGATTTCATACCATTTGAAGGCTCAACTTTCAATGTCTCTTTGCCCCTTTCCTTTTCTTGTGGCCGTGCTGGCGCTTGCTCATCCCTATGTTATCGTATGATTGCTATTCCTTAGACTTAATTTCTGATCCATAAAACTTGCCCCCTTGTCTATTGAACTTCTTTGCTGGTAGTGCTCTTGTCTATTGAACTTCTTTGCTGGTAATGCTCTCCTTGCACTCTGTAGAGACTACTTTGCCCCCCTGAATATGGTGTCTATATGGATGAAGGTATCATCTCCCTTTGATTTATAAAGATCATGCATTTCTATACCTTTCGTGATGGCACTTGATCGTGAATTTCTCTTGCAAGAACCACATCTTCTTAAAGAAAGTCTCAAGCTATCTCTTCACTTTTAAGTCCACACATATTGATGAATAATGGTTTGGCCTTAAAGAAAAAGTTTCATCAATTTGCAAAGCTTGACAAAGTAACTTACGGTCTTTGTTTTTTTTTTTTATTTATTAAAATGTCCTGTTATTCTTCCCCTTTCCAACTCAAAGACATAACATGTACAAGGTAAAAAGGTAGAAACAGGTTTCACAATGATAGCCTTTTAAATGAATGAGAATGATATTGAGAGGCAAATGTTAGGTTGAGAAAAGTTAAGTTTGAGTGGTGTGAAAAAATGGTCTTTTAATGCCACTCGTGAGCAGATCTGATTGTCGTGAAAAACTTAATAGCAACGACCTCAAACTTGCTACCTTTTCCAAAAAGTTAGACCTCATCTGTTGCCCCCCAACTCTCATAATCTGTATGTACGCTTGCTTTGAATGTTGCTTCCATCTTCTAAACCGCATTTGCAAGTTTTCAGTCTAGAATCCATAGCTCACTTTTCTTTTTCTTTTTTTTTTCTTTTCTTTCTTTTGCTTTAACTTGAGTCTTTTTTTTTCTTTTTTATTTTGTGAGCTATGATTGTGAAGTTCTTGATAACCCTCTTGAAGTGAGATGACTCAAGTGGCCTTACTTGCTCGTGCTTGCTCTCAGTCTTTTCTTTCTTTTGAATTTCCCCTTGTTGCCTTTTGATGGAAGGGATGAACTTCTTTCCTTTTTGGAATCTATGTTACAGAGAACCGAGAACCTTTTCTTGTGTAGAGCATTCATGAGAATTGGGAGGCCACCCAAGCCATTTAATATGAGAGCTACATTCTTTGGAAGCTAACCCAAAACTTCTTTTAAGGATGCTGATAACCACTGCGAACTTCCTTTTGAGATTCGAGGTGCAACATTTGAGATCCTTCTTACTAGATTTGGTAGTACTTTTAAGATCACTACCATCAAAACTGCCTTAACTTTCATTTCCACCCACAAGTAGCATTGTCACGTTTATGAAAGAGAAATATGATTACAATGTGGTATAATGAATAGTGTTATGGCAAAGAGTGTGAGATAGATGTAAAAAGTGAAATCTTTGGTAAAAAGTGGTGAAATGCACATATTACATCTTCTTATTGGACAAGAAAAGAATAATAGGTGTCCATTTAACAAAGACTACACCCTAGATTCTGGACTAAATCTAGGAGATTTTTACTATTAAATCACTTTGGCAAGCTCTCAAAGATACAAGTTTACTCAAAGGATTCCCTGTCATTCAAAAGTATATGCGAACTGCCAGGTTGGATCTATCCTGGAGCCCTTCCAAAATCAATGTGATTCCAGCTCAAAATCTTCACTTTCAACTACCAATCACATCAGGATCTAGCAATTTGGAATTGATCAATTGTTGAACCTTCAATGGCCTGAAGTCTCTTCTCTAAGGTCTCGAGTTTTTGAGTATCATCTTCTTCTTTAAGCAGCTGCTTCTTTTCTTTGAAAATTGGATGAATGTCATCAAATGGGATTGAGTCGTGAAAGAGCTTCTCTTGAACTGAGACTTGTTGTTGAGTGAATCTGGGAGGATAGGTCGGATCTTGTGCGTCTTTGATGGGGGTTTGCATTGTTTTCCCCTTGATCAGCTCCATCAGATGCTTCATCTGTTCAGACACACCCTCTATCTTTGACTCGATATCAGTGAGACGTCCATTGACTTGTTCCGCCATGAATCTTGCTTGCGACCGAGTTGGATATCGGTGTTGAGTACCAATCTTTTACCATTTTTTGAAAAATAAGATTCATTTTATTAAACTTTATACGCACGTGATTCATGTAATACATGCATGCAATAAGTGAGCGTGATTGTCCCCTATCATGAAACTTGAAGACTTCTTGTTGTCATCAAAAAGACAAAAAGTTAGTATCGTTTGATGCGTGGTTTTGATGCATGAAGAAAAATTGCACAAAACAGAAGTACAACAAAAGAAAAACAAGGTTAGTAACAAGTTAAATAGCAATTAATAACTCATGAGCTATTATGAGAAAAGAAGTTAGAACCATAAATATAAGACACGAAGAAAACAAAAGTGTAAGGCAACAAAATGGCATAACAATGACATGCTTATGACGTTGGTAAATGGTAGGTATTCTATGGCCAGTTCTATGTTTAAGTGGGCCATTTTATATGCATTGGGTGGCTTGTCAAAAAAGCTGAGGGTGGTTCCGAATCCCATCCCTAAATCATAGCGATAGCCCAATTCCTTACCCACAAGGGTTTATGTAAGGAGAGGATTAATTCGGGTCGTAACTTTTCATGGGCCCGTGCAGAGACTACCGTCTCAGAAGGCAAATACACTACTTTGCTACTTGAAACCGGTGAAGGCTTAGAGACCATGGTCTCACAGGGACAACAACACCAATTCCACTTTGAAAGAATGTGTTTGAGTTGAGGAAGCTCGGGTGTAGAGCCTCATGTCATGAATGCATATTGCATGTTTACAACAAGTAAGTACAGTACATGAGTCCACACAAAGATAAGCAAAGCAAAACGAAACAATAAACCAAACTTTTAGGCTTGACTCACGAGATGTCCCCAGTGGAGTCGCCAAGCTGTAGCAATGTGTTTTTGGGAGTCGCCACCAATCAGTTTACCTAGGTCGGTTGGATACCTAAAAATGGTCTATGAGAGTTCGAGGGGTTCGGGAGTACGGTTACGCTAAAATAACTTTATTCTAGCACCCAAAATTGGCACCTTAGTTTGGTTTAAAAAAGTTTTTTTTTTGCTCGATTTTTGACTCGTTTGATTAATTCTCCAAACCATGAGTTCTAATCGAACTATCCGGATATGGACTTCTAAACTTTATTATTTGACTTTTTTATTTGATTTTATGAAATTTTTTATATTTCCAAACCATTGATCCTATCGGACCACCCAGATGTGGATATCTAGGAAAAACTTAACCAATCTCATTTGTATCCCTATTTATCTTTTTAAATATATTTTTAGTTGATTATCAGTTCAAACCGTGGATCCTATCGAATCACCCGGATGAGGATATCTAAATTTTATGTATTATCCTAAACTTATCATAAGATTCTTATCAAACCCACAGAGAATGAAATTCTTTTTAAGTGTGATTCTTTTTTTTTAGATATATTATGTGAGACTAATTTTAGATTATTTATTAAAATTATCTATCTAATCTAATCACATAATCATGCTTAATGTTAATTCCTAAACTAATTCATGACTTTAAACAAAATAAACAAAACTATGAAAGAAAAATACAAGTAAAACAATACTGTCAGTGACTGGTCTGAAAAAAGAAGAAGAAAGTTAGCAACTTAGATGAGCGAAACAGAAAAGTCTAGGGACTAAATAACGATTATACCGAAAAGTTAACTGGGTTAGTGCTGACAGGTCGGATTATGGGTCGGATTTCGTCGCGATACGGGCTCCTCTCTCTGATTCTCAGTCTAGCAGCGTAACGGAGGAGGCGGTGGCGCAACGGGAGCAGGGGAGCTACGGCGAGGCCGGTGGTGACGGTGGAGGGTGACAGGGGTGGCGGACGCGCGACGTCAAGAGAGAGAGAGCCGGAGCTGCTGGAGGAGGGACGACGGCGTCGGTGAACTTGAGGGCCGACGGAGGGAGATGAACCGTCGGGCTAGGAGGCTGGCAGTGATGGCGGCGCGAGCGTTGGCGATGGGGAGGACGATGACGGCGACTGGAGCGGCGTCGGGTATGCACGAATCGTCTGGAAAGAGGGAGCAAGGGTGACGGCGTTGTAGGGAGGAAATTTAGGGTTCCTGGGCAGAAGGGGGGTGAGGCAGGGGACTTGAGCTGCTGCTTTCTCTTTTTTCGAGACTAGAGCTTAGGGCTTCGTTTTTCCTCCTCCCGAAATCTGGACCCATATTTATACTAGTGTGGGCTTAAAACGTGATTAACACTGTTTTTTAGAGTTTAAAATCGATCCAGATCCAAATCGAATTTGAGGAAGTTTAGTTCAATTAGGATGTAATCCGGTGAAATTACTAGTTTCAGTCCAATAAAACTCCCAATCTGCCTATTCTGCCCTAAATTCTGTTCGAATGTCAATCTGACCCAAAACTTTCAGGAATTGTCAGATTAGCCCAAAACTTTGCAAAAACCCCAGATTTTTCCTAAAATTTCCTAAAATCGCCAGATTTGGCTCAAACTCTCTAAAATTGATAGATCTGCCCCAAACCTTTGAATTTTGCTCGCCCGTTTTCTCCCAAACTTTTTCTTTTTTCCAAATTGACCCTATAACACTTTTAGGACTCCAAATTAGTACCTAAACTAAATTAACTCCTATTTTTACCCTAGATGATAAAAAAAACCAAAAATTACCTAAAAGAATAAAATGCCCCTATAAAAATCAAAATGCTCCTAAACTAATTTTTCTAATCTAAAAATTAAACAAAAGTCAGTGCCCGGACAAAATTGGGTGTCAACAAGAATCCTTCCAACCCTTTTTCATAAAAATTCCATCAAAATAGCCCATAAACATCATATGGATAGCATTGTGCATACACTTCAAACTACACTCCAATGATTCATATATCCTTCTCACACTACATATACACCATACCCAGTTCATTTACATGCATTCATGCACTACATACATGCTAATAACTTAGTTAATATATACGCTAAGCTTCTTGGAGAACTCAACAAAGCACTAAGTACTCCAGAAACTTGAAGGGACCAGTTGCTGCGTAGGGCAGAAAGTACCATTACTAAAAATAGCTACTGTACTCCAAAAATCATGAAACTTTCTAGTTTACCACTACACATATGAAGTTAATATACCTGAAATTTCACAGAGAAATTCAAATGACAACTATTAATCTGAATGTTCTCTTTCAAGTGCTCCGGAAATGTACAGAAAAGGGGTAAGTTTCTTAAATGAAACTTAGTAAGGGCTTATCAATAAAATCTTCAAACTTCAGCCATATACCTGAAATCCAAAAACACTAAAACACAAAAATATAGTACTAACACATAAATATACACATCCAATGCACAAACAAATATAGCAACAAACATATGAAATGCTGGTAACAATAACACATTAGGATTAGTCCATAATCATGCAATTAAACATTAAGAAGTCATTATGGCAGCCCTCCTCGAGTTATTGCTTGGTCTTAAAAGGTCATTAGGTCTTAGTTAGTACTAACTTAGGCTCTAGAAACCTTGAATTTCACTGCCATAATAGAGCACAAAAGCTGTAGGGTTGAAACCCTTGGTGCAATTTCCCCCTTAACCTAAACTTGGTTCATCAAACTCTTGGCTCTCTTCTAAGCATAGGGTCTTAGGTTCATGGATGTTTGAGCATTTGTATTGAACAATAAATAACCATGAAACCCACATAAAAACCCTTACCTTTTGATGGAAATCCAATAAACCTTTTGTAAACCCGAAAACTAGGGGTTATAGTATTCCTTGATACTTCGGTTGTTTTCTCTTGCTTTCTCTTGATTATTTGCAGTAAAATGGCTATGGTGGATGGTGGAGGAGCTCAAAGAGATGATGCTAGAATGTAGAGGTCAAATTTTGGGAAGAAAATGGGTGAAAATGATTTTTTTTCTAGCTTTATTTCTTTATTCTTTAGTAATGGCATGTTTGCAAATTTTGCCAACTTCAAGCCACACTTGGACAATATTTTTGCTAGCCATTTGGGGTGGAAAAATGACATATTTTGGCCTCCTTTAACCTTGGTCAATAGTCATTTTCTCCTTTAGAAAAAATCTAGGATACTTAAGCTCCTTAATTGGCATTATGCCATAATTGGTAAACTTTGCCTCTTTGAGCACTTTGGTCCCCAACAATGTCATTAATTCCTTCCATGTCCTTTCTTGATAATACCATCCATGTCCTTTCTTCATAATTTCATCTATCTCCTTTCCAAAGTTATCTTTGGAAATTTGTGAAATTGATTACCCAACCTTTATAACCTTACAATTTAGTTCATAGGTTACTTGAAAATTAGGCAATGTGCCAATGCTTTTTTAAGGACCAAGCTATCATTGTTTTTGCTACTTAAGGGAGTGTATATTGAATACTTTACACTTTACAATTCATACTTTATGGTGAAAATTAAAGCATATAAGTTTAAGTCCTTATGCTATAATTTACTTATTTTGTGAAGGTGGTAACACTAAGTGTCTCTCATCTTCCATTTTAACTATTATTCACCAAGATGCCTTAAGCAAGCACCTTGAGGGCTTTATATGAATAAAGTTTCTCTTGTTATTGGCAAAAAAACTGACAAGAGATTAGTATTAAATCTAAACACAGAAACAAACAATAAATTGAATTATTCATTATCATTACTTAATAGTTCAAAATATGATTGTAAACTTGATACGATTAATTAAAAAACATTGTGAGAAAACCATGTGAAAGTCATAGGATTCAACAACTAGAGGTAAAATCTAATATATATATATATATATATATATATATATATATATATATATATATAGCAGGACACTTTTATAAGAGCATTTTGTCATTTCCTTAATTCAGCTCCTCTACGCATGACATGTGGCATATTTAATCTACCTAATAATCTTACAAAAAACGTAAAAAAAATGAAAACCCAATAATGCCCACATTGTCACTGAATATGTTCATCCTCTTCATTAATTTTTTGCCTGTATATTTCCGGTTCTGTAATTAAGGAATCAAAGGGACCAAATTACCGGGATTGACTTCATATTTTCCTAACCTGCCGGTTTTATACCCTGAAAAAACGTAAGTTACAATCAACTTATTTAATAAAATTTTGACATGCCATTTCTATAGCTGTTTACAATAACCTGCCAAATCTATAGCGTTGATAAAAGGCAAGTTGCAATTAACATATTAAATAGAATCTTTTGCTGCCATAAGTTGACCCTTAAAATAATATGCAGTTTACAATTGATTATGCACAATAATAAATAATGGAAATCAAAACCGATTCATTTTCCCATATTTAATCATACAAGAACACTATAAATCATGCCCCCAACAAGCCTTTTGAACACAATAGTAGTGCGAGTTTTAACACTACACAATATTAGTCCGAGTTCTAACAATTTTTGCCATGGATGTAGTCTCTACATGCTATGTTTGCTTGCTCAAGAAGGTTCTCTTGGAGTTTAAACTCCCGGAAGCCGTATATATCACAGAAAAGTTGGGCCTTTCAACCTTTATATCTATCATGAGTGTATATATGTTGAAGACTCAAACAAGAAGCCTTAGAAGCATATGTATTATAGCGAGCCATATAGCTGCGAAATGAAGAGTAAACAGCATTGGGCAATGCAAGCAGTCACTACAACATAAAGCTTTATTGGAGCCACAAATAATTGCTTCTATTGGTCATATATTTGCTTCCAAAAGTTTTAGGGACAAATAAATAATTGTTCCTATACTCGTGTTGCCAATAGTATTTGGAGACAGTTAGGAGACAATTAGTTATGTCCTTTAAAAAATTAAATTGGAAGCAAATATATGAGTTTCTTATTCCACTTATGAAAGCAATTTTTTCTAAAGGACAAATGAATTTGTTTCCAATATCAATGGATTAATAACAGAAAAATTTTGTGCGAATTAAAAGCCTTTTTTTTTTTTAACGCACCCATTTCAGATCCACAACCTATTAGCATTAGACTTCTGATTTTGTTAGGAATCGAACGTGCAACCCCTCTTCTACCTTCATTAGTCTTTAATCAAGCATCCGACCACCAACCCAAGAGCTCAAATTGTCAAGTGAAACATTTTTATTTGTAAGAAAGCCAATTAATCATGTCAACGAGCTACAATTCCCTTTTTGTTTTTAACCAATTCCATGCATATATTTGAGTAATCTTATAGTTAATATAATTCTTGAGCTAATAATTTTTCCAACCCAAAAAAAATAAAACTTTTAAATATTCACAGGGAAAATGATTTATTATTATAACGTTTTTAAATACACACTCTAGACAATAATTTTAAATTATAATAATTTCTTGGGATTTTTACAAAGACAAGTATATATAAATTCAAGAAAAATCTAGCAAAAAACATCAATTTTTTTTTACGCAAAGAATATTAAACTTAAATAATCATGCAATGATTATTATGTTTATTTTCTTTTAAAAAAGATTAACTTGAGTTTTTTAGTAAAAAAATTGAGTATTAATGACTTTTATTATTTGCATTCAAGAATTTGTTGTTTGAGAAAGACGGACTCATGTAACTGGGTGCAAAATTCGACACATTTAAGGACAACTAATAAATTTGCTGTTAAATATATTTTTTAGGAGCAAATTTTGAATTGACCCCTATTATTTGCTTCCAATATTTGTTAACTAAACATTAACTGGAGACTAACATTCTAGCTTCCAAAAACTTTTTGGCCGATGTACTCTTATATGTTTCTGAGGCAATTAATAAAGATAGAGCAACACTTTTTCCTGTGTCACCATTTTTTTATTTTTGAAAAAGGTCCAGTAAGTATTGGGGACAAATATTTTTAGATATAAAGACAAATATTAAGTTTGTTGCTAAATATACATTTTAGAGGCAAATATTTTATTTGACTCCTATTATTTGCTTCTAATAGTAGTTTCTCTCGTAGTGAGTTAAAGGCCTATAAGAGTTATTCTCTTTCAAGGTACTTGATTTTAACTTCACTGAGAGGACCCATGCCGAACAGGAGGTGGCTGAATTGAGACAACAATATGCAAGTTTGGTTGCTTGAATTCAAATATTGGAGCATGAGATTAATATCTAAAGGAGAAAATTGCCCACTTCCTCAAACAGGTATGAATTTTCTACTATGCTACATGGTTACTATTATGAAATAGTTGTACCAATTTCTATAATTATTGATTAGTTTGTTGTACATTTAAAATATATTGTGAATCCTGAAGCCAGCCCGAGTTTCATATCTAGGAAGGGTGATATAGATGGGGAGGAGTGTAGCTATCAAGAATGTGAAGCTTCAGCCCTAGCTAGATCGGCCACATTTGAAAAGTATGTCTATATTAGATGGTTGAACCGAAGCAGAATGTTCACCACCAGGAGCCCAAACAGCCAAGTATATGATGAAGTTCTTCAAGCTCCTTCCCTACAACAACTTTTTTGTAGGAATAAACGAAGAACCCCAAGATTGTCCTAATGGTGAGGCCAAGAATCCATCTGGTCCACATAACAATGGTGGTCTCGATGACGGCATAAAGAAGAAGTAATAGTGTTTATGGCCTTAGGGCTTTTATTATTATTATTATCTAGGCAATATTGCTAATAATTATCTACTTGACAACTTTGTGATTGTTCATTTTGGTTGTAGTAGTGCTTATTTAGCTTAAATTCATGTTAGGTCTATTTCGATGAATAATATATACTTGCCAGCAATTTACCATTTCACACCCTTCGTATCATTCCTCATTAGTCATTCCCATGTTAAATTGAATTCACGGGAAAATCAAACAAAAGAGAGGTTCAGTGAATAACAAGTGCATATAACAGAATTGACCCCTTTCTTCCTATATGTGATGTATATGGAAGGATATTCATATATTTATTTTGATTTTAGGGAAAGTAAAATAGATATTATATCACAAGAGTTGCGCAATTACAGTAAATTAACCAAGAAGAGTGAAAAATAAAAGTTATGAGATAACATGTATCAACCTCTGCAAGTTTAAAATAACTATAAGAATATTTTAACAAGATTCCCTGTTATATGCTATCTATATGGAATAATCCATATCTTGATCTTAAATCCATATCCTGAAGCAAGACCGGAAAGGGAATAAAGATTTCTAAATTACTTGGAATATTATATTTATTAAGAAAATCGTAAAAATTATAGAAATCCTTTATGTGATTGGCGTAACCTATACTTTATCTTCTTTATTTTAAAAAATATACACTTTACCCCAGGCTTTCTTTACATTTTCCAACAACAACTTTTCAAACTCTAATTTAAATTATTTGATAATTATGTTCTAGTAATTTTCAATTTTTTTGATATTTTTTCAAATTTGATTAACATTTGAAAAATACTTATTTGTATTTATAGTGAGGAAAATGCATTTTAAGAGAAGAAATATTGTTAATTTAAAATCTCTATTAACAGTAAAAAATATTGAGGAGACTAAAATTAATGATAGATGATTGCTGTATATTTTAAATTAAGGTTACAGAAGTTATTGTTGGATAGTATTAAAGAAGAAAAAGATAAAGTGTAAATTTTTAAAAATAAGGGGGATAAAATGTAGATTAGGCCAAACGATAAGGTTTTTGTAACTTTCCCTTAAGAAAACATATAGAATTTGATGGAGCTAATAAAATATGAGAAATATGTTAATTACTTCTATATTAATTTATTTAAAAAAATTAAATAAACTGTTAGAAATATGATTTAAAATATTTTTAAAAATTAAAAATGCATGGTTACCACCCAAGTAAGAAAAAAAATGAAATAATTCCGGATAATTAATTGATGCATGCATCCAAGTAAACATGTTTTTCATTTTTATTCTAATGAATTTACAATAATGCATTTCTATTAAATTTTTTTATTTTTTTTACCTTTTAAGATGATTATTTTATGTTTGTCATAAACGTATTATATCAACATATAAAATTAATTCTTATGTTTGTTGTGTCTATACGACAAAACTATATTGTAGTGTAAATGGATATTCAAGAAAGAAGAGCCCAACGTAGACAATTTTTTGGATTGCTTGCACCCTTACATACAAGTACGCGTCCACAATCTTAATACATAAGTTCTATTTGTTATTACAGCTTTATGACTCTGGGAAGTTATGCATTGGGCTGCAGCTATTGGTATGGATTGATAAGACTCTACAATATATTGTTATCTTTTTTTTTTTTAATTAACATGAGTCTAGCCATCTTGAACTTCCATATCTAATTTGTGATTTTGTAGTTTTTGAATTTTATGAGGATTTTCTTAATGTTAAGGAATTATTTGTCTTTTTTCTTGGCTATTTTTGGATCCTGTGGCAATGCCGGGTATTTAGATTAGTTCTAAATATCCAGATGGAACTATAGAAGAGGGAACAAGCATGTGAATAAAGAAATATTCCTATTTATTATTGTCATTTACATCAAGCTAGCTTAATCACTTATCTTTATTCTGGGAAGCAACAGCTAAACAAACTCATATTCTTTTTGACGAGTAAAAGATAAACTAATTTTAAACAAAACCTCCATGATCAACCTTGAAGCACAATTGGAAAAGAAAATTAAGGAAGTCCTAATCTAGCAAATTGCTTCAATTGCGAGCCTTTTAACGATATTCCCACAGTTGGTGGTGCCAAATGTGTGCTCAGAAACATCAATCATGCATGTTTGTTTTCCAACACAAGCCTACAAAATGAAAAGTTAGGACATAATAAGCATTTTCCTTTTGAAATACCCATGATCTTGGTAAAACTTTGAGAAAAAATTTCAATTCATGGTTGAGGTATTACCTTAACGAGTGTGGACAACACATCATTCTCTGATCGACAACTACCTTCTGCAAATGATCCACAAACACCTGTTGGATCTCCAAAGCTTACAAACTTGATCTCTGAAATAACTTGACCAGGGCAAGACAGTTCCAACATGTTTCCTTCCTGAACATTGGCACACATTGACCCGACCGAAACGGTTTGGAATTTCACCTTTGCAGGGTTCCCTCCAAGCTCCTCAAATAAGACCAATGTGTTGTTTCCTGCTTCATTAAGCACAGAGCGAGGCACATGATACCTGAAAAATGTTGCATACTACAAATTATCAAATACAACATACATCAACATGTTTTCACCTACCCTTAAACCTTGTGATCATAATGCAAATGAAGATAAGATCTTTAATGTTAATCAAATTGTAACAATTCTTATGAATTAGTTGAAATTGTTAGGATTTATTACCATCTTTGTGTAGGTTCACCGCACTTGGAGATACATTTGGTGTTGTCATAAGGACCACGATAATCACAGGGCGTGTCATCACAACCATCATCTTGGGCCATGTAGCTTGGCCAATATCGACCAATATTAAAGCCATTAACCCAAGCAATACCCTTTCCCATGCCTTTCAAGTCCACAACCACAGGGTCCATCCCTATTGGAGCTTTGAATGTGGTCTAAATGCAACAATAAAAAATTAGTGGGGCATATTTAGACATAATGTGGAAGTACATGAGGCACTATTTGTTTTTTGGAACTCACCTTGTACCAAGTCATCATCTTATTGGTTGGGAAAGCTTCTGTTGCCCACTTGGAAGTAGAAGGAGAGTTCAAGTCATAGAGCTTGTTATTTAAACCATGTAATCCAACCCTATAGCTCCATTTATTACTTGACAAGTCTTTGATAACTCTCTCATCTTCATCTTTGTATCCAATCAATTCAATTGGACCTGGATTGATTCCAGCATTTATCGTATCATATCGGGGGCCATAATTCTGCTCAATGTCCACAAACATTAGTAAAAATCTAAAAGTTTTAATTTCCTCTATTTAAATTCAAAACAATAATGAATTCACTTGTATGTATCTAGCTACCTTAAGACCAACAGTTGCACTTAACAAAGAAATCAAATTCCGCCCATGGTTGAGCTTCACATTTTGGACGAATTTGGCCTTCAAAACATCATATTTTTCCCAATGAGAGCCTGGAAAGTGAATTTAAAAATTATTAAAAGATCTTGTGATAAAAAAAAATTGCATTGAGAAAAAAACATATGTATTAATGAACAAAGGTACTTACCAATATATTTCCCATTGAGATATAAATGAACAACTTGGCCCGTAGTGTTCACACGGATTGACATGTTATTGCTCCAAATTGGATCATCGTCCTTAATGTCGACACTACCAAGGATCATGGAAAAATCAATAAATATATCAAGTGACATTAATAATTTCTGAATAATTCCATAAAAAAATTTCTAAATAATAATAACAACAATTTTTATATGGTGGTTTGCGATAAGCTAATTCATAACAAAAAACATTTTAATGCCCGCTTTGAATTCAAAACTAATATGTATCAAGAATTACCTTGTCATGTACCAAAGGTAGTCACTAGCATCATTTGCAGCCCTTTTTTGATCAATAAGTCGATTTGTAGAAACATGCCCTTGCCCAAGCAAAATAGTCTTGTCAAGTTTCTCAGGCCTCCATGACCAACTTAGAGTACTAGATTCTTCTTCATTGCTCTTTTTCACCATCACTGAAGTTTGAGTACTCACCTACATTTATAAATACATTTTTCTAACTTTGTAAAAATACTCATCTAGAAAAAACTAGGATATAAACATTTTTGTCCATATAACTTCTTTCATTTTTTTACACCTATTTATTTTGAATTTTAAGTTTTTCCCAAATCAATTTCATTTGAAAATTCAATGCTCTATTTTGTCTAGCACTTACATAATAATTTTATAAAGTAATTTAATTTTATGAATTCTTTTGCTCACCAAGCCTAAAAGATAAAAATCAATAGAACAATAGAAAGTATCTTCCTACAAAACTTTTTTTAAATGTAATTTTTGAACTTCTTAAAGCATATAATTTCATTTGGTATAAGATTTGAAAAATAATCTATATACATAAAAATAATCTCTTCCGACAACTTGTTTGAAAATTTTAGCCAAATACACAATTTACCTTCGCAGTGTTGTATGTCTCAGTTTTACAATCAGTTGAAATGCTAACAGACCAAGCTGGGACAAAATATTCCACTCCTTGGAATGTGACTGTAGCATCAACAATTGTATTCTCATTGCTCAGGAAGCAACCTGATCCATCCTTAGTTGTGTACACAGTGACCTAATTGTAACAAATAAAAATTATTAGTCTGGCCTTGAAACAAAAATTTTATATTGAATTTTGTTAATTAATACCTGTACAGAACCTAGATCAAACTGAGAAACATTCCCATATGTAAGAGTCTTTTCCATCGAATGCAAAACGTCATGAAGTTGTTTCAAATGACCGTACTTTGGTTGACTCAATTGGCCTATAAAAAGAAAGAATTAGAAAATCAATTTCGTGTCATATATTGAAAATATTTGCAAGCAATCACTTGAATATAACATGTACCATATTCATTCAAAGGGGCATCGTAGTCATAAGTTGTGGTTATATAGGGTCCTCCGGCTGCTCTACCAAAGTTTGTTCCTCCATGATACTAAATATATATATAAAAAACTGATGTAAAATTGAAAAAATAAAAAATAAATAAATTTCAGAAATTTATATAAAAGCTAACCATGTAATAATTTTGCAATGTACCACCAACTTGGAAGAAGCGTGCAACAGAATAAGCAACATCTTCAGCAGTCCTATGAGGGTCAGCTCCTCCCCAACTCTTAAACCTACACATTATTGCAATTTTTTATAAGAAAGAAATTATCCATTTTATATTTTGTACAATATATTTTAGAAAGAAAAAATATATTGAAATTACAAACTTCACCATCCAGTCCAATTTTCGGTCCACATTTTAGGAGTACTGGGATTAGTTGGTGTATATTGATGACAATACCAACCATTGCAGGTTTCGAGCTGTTACAAAAGTGAAATTTAAACTTATTTACATGAAAAAAATTAAATTTCAAGAATTTTCTTGATAGAGAATATCTTAGTATGTAGACTACCATTGGCTTGGGGGCATCTTTTTGTTGGCACATAATCCATGGAACTCCAATATCCAATGAAGTAGCCAATTTTGCGCACCAATCTATATAAACTTTTCCATCTTCACCGTAGACATCCATCACATTGCCATACTCATTTTCAATCTTGTAGACAGAAAAAGAGGTGTTATAGATTAAAAAAAATGAAGGGAGAGCAGTTTTATAATAAAAGATAATCAAACTATTGATGTATATTATACCTGAGCAAGAATAATGGGACCTCCTTGTGATGCGAAAAGTCTTTCCTTTTTCAACATATTAACTATCAATGACGTGAAGTTTTTCATTTCATTCTATCACATAAACAAGAAGATAAAAAAAATTATGAAATGGAATAGAGTCACGCAAAATAATATTTAAAACCATTTAGGGAAAAGTGTTACCATAAACACATCATTATTTGTACGAATCTCAATATTTGGCATATTATGCAGCCACACAGGCAATCCTCTTCATACACAAAAAAAAAAAAAAAATTCATTAATGATAGCTCATTGGATATAGCTGAAATTCAATAGTTTCAAAAGATAAAAAGTAAAATACCCATAATTCCATTCTGCACAAACATATGGTCCAATTCGAAGAATAGAATATAGGCCTTCATCTTCAATGGTCTTAATAAAGTGTACAAGATCAAGGTTTCCAGTGAAATCATATTGGCGACGAGCGGGCTCGTGTACATCCCAAAAAACGTAAGTCTCTATAGCATCTAATCCACCATCTTTTGACTTTTTTATGAGATCTGGCCACATCTGCCAAACATTAAATGCAGTAAAATTTTATATCAAATAGTAATACTTCAAAGCAAACTTCATCAGCTACTGAGGCAGGGGCGGAGCCATGTACAAGCCAGTGGTGGCATTATTGGAAAAACTATGTAAATGGTTTCTGTTTTTATAGAAAATATTCAATATTGAATTTTAGATAACAACCCCGCTCATTACGAAGTAAACAAAATTAGTTTTTGCTACCCTGCTAAGATAATTCTTTGACTCTACCCTTATGGTAAGGTGCTTGTAGTGGGTGTGTGTGTAATAGAGAAAAACCAAACTAAAGCTGAACGTGAAACTACAAAATGAACCTCTGTGGTACTTCGGGGGTAATGGATGGAACCCGAAAGCAAGACCCTTCGTTTTCCATCTATGAGGATAGCTCTTTCATCGTGTGAAACATTAGAAGCAGAAGCACATGAAACAAGAAAACAAAAGCAAAGCAACAGTATGGTAGAAGAGTTTAGAGCCATTTTCCAAGGGAGAGGAGGAAAGCAATAGCTTGGGTTTGGGTGACTTAAAGTAAGCCTGAATATATATAGAGACGGACTTGGCGCATAGTGAGGATGGCTTTGATTCTTATAAATCTTATCAATAGACTTTTCAATTAACCAATAACAAAATTATATTATCAAGATTTAATAGGATTGTTGGGAAGGTTGACGAGGCCCCTTCCGTTGAGCATATCAAGGTGTATCTTTTTTCTTTAATTTTTTCTTCTTATTTGTATCTTAATATCTCCAATTTTCGGATTAAATATAAATAAGTGCCTTAGCAGCCCTCAAACTCTTACACATTGCGAATCAAGTGAATAGGTAAACAACAACAAAAGAAGAAGAATGTTATGTAAAATACTAACTTTTGATCCAAATCTGAGTTCAAATGACCTATAGAGAAGTTGTTTATTATTATTGTTGTTATTGTTAATGTTATTTTGGAGTCACTAGCGAAAAAACTAAATGTTTATGATTCCCTGCTAGTATTGATCTTTGAAAAAAAAAACTACAATATCTCCATATACATAAGCTATATTATAAGCTTGGATTTACCAACTAGTTTTATGGATAAGAAAAAAAATATAGAAAAAGGTTTCCCAAATAATTCAAAAAATACATAAACATTTTCACAATCAAAAGACCGCACACGATTTTATCCATTGACGAAACAAATACATGAATTTGGCTGATAGATAAAAGATATTTCTAAGCCAGGCTTGCCATTGTAATATGCAAGACTTTGTACACAAACTAACCCGGAATATAATAAATAGACAAAATAAAAAAGGTAAAGGGACCAAAAAAATTGAAATGCCAAATCTATCTAATATATATTATAAAAGTAGGATATACTTCAGGATAAAAATGATTTTTCACTTAACAGACACAATATAGTATTGACATGTGGCAGATTTAACATTTTAGGTAAGAAATTTAATATTATTTACTCCAATTTTCAGTTGTGCCCTTTAACCAATTTGACCTCCAATAATGCAGAATGAAACGGAACATTTGAAGCTTTAAAACAAAACTGAAAAAGTCAATGCAATGTTTTTTTTTTCTTAATTGTAAATGCTACATCAATCTTTACCATTTTTTATTTTCACTTAGCTCTCACCTAAATCCCCAATTTTCTCTCTGATTTTGACCAACAAACCTTCACATAAATCAATCTTCTCTCCATCCTTTTCATCTCTAAGCTAAATCAAAGAGAGGGTTCCACTTTTGATTCAAATATATGCAATTTTTTTTTATGGAAATGAATTTTTTCTTGAGGAGATATTTTTTTGTAGTATTGAGGGAGATGGGTTTTGCTGCGGAAGCAGATCGGTGCCATGAGGGCATTCGTGGTAGTGGCACGTAGAACAGAACCTATTCTTAATTATCTCTCAGTTCATCTGTGTCTGTTGGTTTTCATTGTTGTCTATGGCAAGATGGATTTGTGTATATATAGTCAAACAGGTCGCATTACAAGTATTTGGATGCCACACGTGCACATGGAGAGCGGATCCTTGCATGCCAAGGGAATGGTTTTACATGTCATCAAAAGTCTTAATATTGCTCCAGTTGATCAAGCTACAAGGATCTCATAATCTTAATACCCCACCAACTGGTGTTTTTAGCCCTTGAATTCGTCAATTTGTGTACTTTATCCTTTGAATATAAACTCGGTCGTAACTCATCACCTTAACTTGGTAAGATGTTGTGACCCATTAAATCGTAAACGCCACTTCTTTCTCTATTGGGTAAACTTCACTGAAAGTCCCCAACCTTTTATTTTTCAACATATTTTCTTCCCCTAAAATCATAAATGGCTTGATTCGGGATTCCTTCCCCAGCCTTTGGAAAAGACAAATAAATCTTTCCTAATTTGAACTTAGACCAACTTAGGCCCCCAAAGTATCCCAACCAATTCAGTACTTATATTTTTGGTAATTATTAAGCCCAAAATAATTTGGACACGATAAAACATTTAATTACTTTGTAAAAAAATTTTATGCAAGTGATTATTAATTAAATATAGTGTTAGCTTTCAAATAGCATTTATTCTAGATAAAAATAGGTAAAAATGAAAATAAAGGATTATTAATTAGAAATTAAAGAACATATATCTGGAAGTAGACACAACAACATGACATTATATAAACCATAGAGCTTTTCTTTTGTTTTGATTTTTTTTATGGTTATGGTTTTATCCATAGCAACTATAGTATTACTCATCCAAAAAGGAAAGAGATTTAGGTTTTTCAAAATTCTAACAAAATCTATTGAGACATTGGAGACTAATTATACTTTTAAAGTATGCACTCTCTTATTTATGGCAGTGAATACTCATGATAAAAAATAATATTGGATATACACAATATGAAATTACAGTAGACACCAACAAAAAAACATTATAATTCTAAAGGATATAGCTAGTTCACGAGGCTTCTTTCCTTTTTTTTTTTTTTTTTTTTGCTTGTCATACAGCAATGGGAAGGCCAGCGGTAGCAAAGCAACCAGAAAACAGTCACATAGATCAGCACATATCCCTTCACCAACACGCCTAACTAAGACGTTCATTTGAACAAAAATGTTTTCGTTGTTCGTGTTGTATTGATCGTGTTAATGCTAAAAATGTCGTCGTTTCAAGCGTGAAGAGGGTGGTGGGAAGCAAATGGCTTCTAAACAATCCCTTGAACTCATCCCATGCTACAACCCTAGTAGATTGGGCCGCCCAGCGTGTTGACGACCAACAACCCAGTGAGGCTCACTTGTCGGACAAGTCAGTTCTAAATACCGGGAACGGTATCCATTATTTTGCCCCGGCAGGCATGCTTCTAGCTGTAGCTAACTAGTTCCTTATCACTATTGTTATTTGATTTCGGAACTAGTAAGTACTCGTTGTGTTTCATGATCAAAATGTGTTAACGTACTAGCTAATATACTGAAAACAATGGTGCTAGTTGAGCATTATAATGTAATTTTTTCTTTTCCTATTTTTAAGAAGTGCTACAATGCAATGTGACCTTGACTTTATATTATGCAGTACTAAAATAATGATTATATCGCTTCTTGACATGTGGCATCTTATTTTATACATCACACTACACAATAGTAATAGCAAACTGATGGGTTCCGATAAATAAACCTATAACTAAAGATAACGTAAAAGATTCTTTAGTTGTACGTCCAAGGGCAACTTTCCAATGATTAAGACAGTAAGCTATCAGAAATGCATTTGAGTGCTGGATATAATAAGCAATGCATAGTATTCAGAGTTTGGTTTTTATAAGCTCCTTGGCTGGGCGATTATAGTATGAATGTGTCCTCCTTACAAATGGTAATGGCTAGGATTGGATCCCTTAAAGGTGATCTTAATTACTTGTCCACAGGCTTATGGAAATGGGCCTATGTTTCGCTCCCCTTAGGTTGGGCTTGTGCAGGTCTGGGCCATTCCTTGGTATATAAAGTATTTTTTTTAACACTTAAAAGCAATTACAAGATATACAAGAGTATGAGAAATTAGTTAGAAAAGTTTGGGGAAATATGATGTTTCTTAAAACCGGAACGACTTCAAGTCATAATTTATTCTAGTCGTGCATAATGCGCCTCAGTGGGAATCAAACCCTATTGGAGGCTGGGGGACATCCAAGCCTTAGCCACGCTTCCAGGCAGCTGTAGACTGGTATAGAAGAGTGTTGATATAACTTATTGGAGCATACAACCAGTATATAAAAGTGTAGATATAACTTACTGGAGCATACAACCAAAATAATTTGTTTTTGGTACAGACAACTAAAAAATAATATTGGATATACACAATATGAAATTATATTAGACACCAACAAAAAAACATTATACTTCCAAAGGATTATAGCTAGTTCACGAGGTTTGTTTCTTTTACTTTTTTTCTCTTGTCGCTTGTCCTACAAGTTACTAGTGAATTCTATATAAATACAGCAATGGAAAGGCCAGCAGGCAGCAAAGCAACAAGAAAACAAACACATAGATCATCATATATCCCTTCACTAACACGCCTAACTAAGATGTCCATTTGAACAAAAATGTTTTCGTTGTTTGTGTTGTATTGATCATGTTAATGCTACAAACGCCGTCGTTTCAAGCGCGAAGGGGATGGTAATTCGACCATGTAATCATATTTCTTTTTGCATTCTGAAAGTAATCATACTTCATTTTGAACATTAATGTAAATTGAAAGTTAAACTGAGAATGACTTAATTGATTAGATTATAGTTCCATCAAGTTCACCAACAAGTTCTGTAGCGCTTTACGTCACCAACAAGTGCATTCCCTCCTACCCCTTAGAGCTATCCCCTAACCCTATCTTGTGTATAATTAATGATGCTGATTACCAAAAAGAAAAGTATGTTACTCCCCCTCTGCTTTTCAGTCCAACAAAAACGGGGGATGAGCCAAACTGATATACAATCCATGCATGAATCTTTGAATGCTTCTGCAATAGTCGCACAAAATCTTTCGGGTCTTAAGGTTTCTTGGCCTAATCTCCACGATTCGTCACCATCAATTGTTTCTTGCATGTCTCCATTGTTCTTCACTTCTGAAATCGAAACTTTGATTATTACGGTACTTCAATAGTGTCGTCTGCCTCATTTGCACTTAATCTGGCAAGATAGTTGTATGGAACCAAACAGATCCTGTTTTAACAGTTTAATTTTCTTGTGATTTCCAGCATCTAGCGTGTGATTTTTGAAATGTAATTAATTGGATAAGTGAAAAGTCGGCAATATTGAGAACTCAGTGAGGGACAAGTCACTGAATCAACCCACTTGAATTATAGGTTATGATTTTATACATATGGAGATGCTCTTCCATAAGTAAACGGAAGATCTCCCAGGTGTTCGGAACTCCCAGCTCCAAGCCCAGACCAAAACGAAGAAAACAAGGGAAGAGACACAAGCTCTGGTGGCATAATCTGTTCTGATGTTTTGTACCTAACCCACCACATGACTTGGATACCACGTTTCTCTATTTTTGTTTTTCTCTCCTACAGGTTACTTCGAAATCCTCTATATAAATGGAGCAATAAGAAGCCAGCAATAGCAAAGCAGCAACAAAACAGACACACACAGATAACAACATATAGACCTTGATCAAAGCAGTTACAGTTAAGATGTCTGATCTGAACAAAAACGTTGTCCTTGTTTGCATTGTACTGATATTGATGCTTCATACGCCGTCGTTTCAAGCGCGAAGAGGGATGTGGGAAGGTGGGAAGCATTTGGCTCCTGATGTGTTTCTAGCCCGTCCGACGGCCTCATCCCCTGCTGCAACTGTTGCAGGTGAGCATGGCCATGACCAAGAGGGAGGCAATACCGCGTTGTCCGACCGGTCGGTTCCAAGTCCTGGGGCCAGGGAATTAGGCCAGCCGGCAATATTAGTCTACAGCTACATTGCAAACTATTATTGATTCTCAACCAATAACTACTCAAGTTATTTCATGCTATTCAAATACACAGGCGCCAATTGAGCGTCAGAAATGTCACCATCATTATTCGTACTATAACAAAAGTAATAAAGGCATCGTTACATCAATTATTTATATATATGCTCGGATTAGTACATATTGTATCCAATTTATAGCAATTGGTCAATATATATCTTTTTAAACTTGGGATATGTGAGGTAACACAAGACATATGTATGACAATGTAGGCACGAATTTGCATTCTAATGCAATTAATGCACCACTAGACACGTTGTTATTATTGTTATTATTATTATCATTATTATTGTTATTCTTATTATTATCATTATTATTCACTTTTGGCTGGTAAGCTAGACGGTTCGTGCCCTCTTATTCTTTCTTATTCTTGGCATGTGGCTTGTGCTATGCGACGTTAGTCCCTTGATTAATAGGTCGCTAATCAAGCTATAATTCAACTATATAAGATTTTTGAAATTACAAATTGAAGATAATCTAAGAATGTGTATTTACCTCAATAAAAGAAAAAAGTCGTATACATCATCAGCCGCTCTCCTTTTGTTATTGTCAAACACATAAAATTCTCCTGCAGAGTTTGTTGCAATTGCCAACTTCACATAATCCTGTTCTATCGGCAATATCTATAGTATAGATATATAGGGATGACAATTGGATAGGTCGGGTAAGGTTTAGGTCAGGTCATTTAGGTTTAGGTTTAATCAAGTTAACATGAATTTATGTTCAAGTCGGGTCATTTGTGTTCGAGTTAGGTTGAGTCAAGTTTATTTTGGTTCGAGTTCAATACAGTTCCGGTTAAATTCAGTCTCAGGTAATTTCAGGTCGGGTTTCAATTCAAACTCAGGTTGTTCAATCGGGTTTATTTGGGTTACTGGTTATTCAATCGGGTTTGTTTGAGTTACTAGTATATATGCTGAAATCACTTAATCGATTTGATTTTTTTGTTTAGTTTTTGTTAAAATTTAAATTCAATAATTCAAATTTTTTGCAATTAATTTATGTTAATGTTTCTTTTCTTAGTATGTTAAATTAAAAAATTCAAAAAAAATTTCTAAATTATGTTTCAAAAAATTTACTTTGTGATATCTAACTTTTGCTGTGAAATTGCTATGAAATATAACTCTAGTTCACCATTACTCTATCAGTGGTTAAACTGCAAAATTTGTAAAATTATTGGTGAAAACAAAAGATTTGAAAGGTTTAGGGACCCATTTTTGTAATTATTATGGTGACTAAAATGAAAATTTTTAAAATTTAGATACCTTATTGGATTGAACTTAAAAATTTAGGGACCAATGTTGTAATTTAACAATTACCTACAAAGATTATCAATTTTACTAAATATGGAAGTTACTTATTTTAGAAGAACCCAAATAAGAAATTTATTAAATATGAAAGTATCTGAATAATAGACTTATTAAATATAGATGTTCTTTTTTTCTTTTTAGGCTAAAGGCAAAATTTCATTAAGCACCAAATAATACCTCAATACAAATAAACCTAGAATAGAGATGGCCACTAGGCCGGATTAGCCAAGGCCCTACCCGGACCCGGCTTGAGGTCAAACTTAGCTTGGCTTGGTCAAACTCAACTTAGCATTTGGTGAGGCGAATGTGGGCCAGGAGGAAAAGGGAAGCTCACATTGACACAATCTGCCCAAATAAAATGGTTAACCTGGACCAAACTGGACCGGTCTAGAACTTGTTTAAGTCAGGTTGACTGTTTTCAATAAACCATTGCAGCATTTAAAATTTAAAAAAAAAAATTGGAAAACAAAAGGACTTTAATTTGTTGAATCTAATCATTTTTTTTCTTGGGTGCTTTTCGCAATTTCCTATTGGATTTAGAGAAAAGTTACAAGAAAATATAGATGGTGATCCAAGGCGATGAAGGAGAACCAGAAATCTGCTTTTGATCAAGGAAGGGAAAGTAAAACTTTTTTTTTTATTAAAGTAACAGAAAAGGTGCCCAAACTTGTAACTTGAATGTTAGAAGAAGGAATATTTTTGCCCTCGCAAGGCTTTCGCTTTTTCTTTCCTCCTATGCAAAAAGTCCAACTTCCAAGAAGAATTTTGCTTTTCATTAATAAAATTTATAGCAGCAATGATGTTTTTTCTCAAATTAAAACATATTTATCCAAATAATTACACTCGAATAATGTTTGGAACCATCTTTTGAGACCTTTTTCTGTCATCAGGAAAACTCGGCCCGGCACAGAACACCCCCGACCCAACCTGGGCCAGAGTCAAGCCTAGCCTAGGCTGGGCCCAACTCGCATATAGGCGGGTTGTGCTTGAGCCTAGAATTCCCAACCCAAGGTCGGCCCACCAGCTACATCTCTAACCTAGGCATACCCAGGGAACTCAAAAATCAACAACTTCATAAACAAACTAAATATGGATGTTCCTAAAAAAAGGAAGTTATTAAATATGAAAATCCCCAAATATAAAACTTATTAAATATGAAAGATAATAAAAGATGAAAGTTAAGGTTTAAGATAAATGTTAGAATTAATTGTTAACGTTTAGGATAAGGCTTAGGAATAAGATTAAGTGTTAAGGTTTAGGGTTTAGTGTTAATTTTAAGGTTAGGGTTTAGGGTTAGGATTGAGGGCATATGGTTAAGGTTAAAGTTTCAATTAGGGTTAGGGATTAGGATTTACGATTTAGTGTTTAGGTTTAGGTATAGTATTTATAGTTAAGATTAAGGGCTTATGGTTTAGGTTAGAGTAAGTGTTTAGGGCTTTGGATTTAGATTTAGGATTTATGGTAAATTAAATTAAATTTCAAAAACAAATGTTTCAAATTAGTAATGCGAGGCACGATGAGAATGTTAATACCAGTGGAAGAAAAAATTATTAAAAAAATTAATTTGACTAAACATAAAAATATCCTAATTTGAAACATTTAAAACTAATTGAATCAAATTTCAAACAATGAAGAGAACTATATTCATTAAATAAAATTTCAAATACCCTGATTTAAAACAATTAACTATATTAAATTAATATTATATTTACCAATGAAAGTTTGTGCGGCAAACTTGAAATTTGAAATCCAAATAATGAATCCAAGTACATTCAACAAATTTTTGCCTAATTACCAAAAAAATTTAAAAGACAAATTTTATGCAGCAAATGAAGTTTTCCCTAAATGGATCTATTACTACTCAATCTGGATTAGCCAATGTCTAATTTAACTACTAGATGAGACCCAATATGTCAGTTATATGCTTTAAAAGAATATATAAGTAAATCCCTAAATTATGAAATTCCAAAAAAATCATATGTAAAGTATATTATTTTTTAATTTATTCTTGAAATACCACTAAATAAAAAATATTTCTATAGCATTTTAAAGTTTCTTAAATTGTATGGTCATAATTGATGTGTAATTTAGATAAGTAGGTAATATATAAAACATCACAATTTTTTAAATTTCTGCTGACTATATATTTATATTGATTTGAGTTAAAATCGGGTTATGCTTAGTTTTCTCTGGTTTCACTTTAATCGGATTCAGGTTTAGGTCAGGTTAGCTATAGTCAGGTTCGTTTCATTGGCTTTTTTTGGTTAGGTTGGGGCTTGGGTTCGATTGGGTCAAGCCAGATCGTTTGGTCAGGTCAAATTTTATCATCCTTATATATACCAAACAAAAAGATAGATATAAAACTAGTAATTAATTTGTAATTAAAATTTATTAAGAAGGCTACAACCATACAAATTCGGTCAATCAAGGTTTTGTTTATCTTTTTTTATATTCAAAAGCATCATAAAACTATACAAATAGAGATATACTATTAATTAAGGAAATGAGCATGCCAGCTTTATTTAGGATAATAGATCCTCCGTACCAACTATGCTACCATTTAGCATTAATATCAGCAATTAATGTTAGATTTTTAAAAAAAAAATTATTTACAATAAATTTTAGCTTCAGCTGTTTGATCTTCACTATTAATAAATTATCTAAAATTATAACACTAATTATAAAAGTTGTTCCTAAACAAGACCTATATATAGAAAAGAATATATGCATTGTGATTTGTATTGATTAACCAAATTATATAAAAAAATTGTATTAATTGGACAATAGTGCAGTTAATTTAGTAGTTAGAGTGGCCCGAACTTCAGTCAAGGGTATGAACAGCACCTTTAATCAAGTGGACTTAGTCGCGTAGGTAGAATGCATTATTCCTTGTCTTCTTGTGCGTGCTCGTGTTTCTATGCTTCTCAATTTCATCTTCTTCCTGCATTTTGATGGAGTAATAAAAGAGATAATTAATACTCACTTTCTCCTTACTTCATTTTGATGGCACGAAAATTAAGAAAAATAAAAAATTTTCACTTATTTTCAGTTTTCCCATTTAAAAAAAAAAAAGATGAAAAAAGTGAATAGTGAACTAACTTGACAAATATAAAGATTGTGCAAAGACATGTAACAACCCAAAATAAATATTATAACGAATGGATAAGCTCCATTGATAAAAAAGCTTCATGGAGTTGGACAAGAGCTCCATTAATAATCCATAATTTTGAAATTATATATACTTTTCCACTATCTCTTAATTGACACATAATATGTTATAAACTTTTGGCTTTCATGTTTTAATCATTGAACTTTTATAAGATAAAATCAAAGCTCATTTTGTCTTAAAATTTCATATCCACTAGCTACCAATTGCTTTCTATTTATCAAATTGGTTACTAACTTTCAAAATTTTAAAACGTTTAAACTAATCATCACTTATATTTGAAACAATAATATTTATTTATATAAAAGTTATCAGTTCAAAAAATTTGTACTTTTACCCGCAATGAAGTGCGGATCGATTAGGATTGTACTACTAGACCTAATAAGGAGAAAAAAGTGCCATTGATCTTTTCGGAGCCAGTAGCCTTTCAATAACGTACCGAAACAAAAAGATGGATAAACCTTTGACCTCATCTGCTGCAATATGTATAGTCTAACAAAGCAAAGCTAACTTCGGACCTTAAAAGGTTTCTTGGTCTGCCCCATCCACACGATTTGTAACCATCATCAAAATTTGTTAATTACTGTTCAATATTGTCCATAGCAAGATGGATATCTGTGTAGGGTCAGACAGGTCGCATTTAAGTCGTTTTTGTGAGCTTTTGAGCCACACGTGCACATGGAGGTGGGAACCGGGTAGGACCGGCCGGTCCTGGTCTTGGGTCCTGAGGACCGGGCTTGGCCCGGTTGTAGACGGGGCGGTCCCGGGCTGCAGCCGGACGGTCCGGGGGCGGGGCGGGGTTCGTTTTATTTTATTTTATTTTATTAAAAAAATACATATATATAAAAAAAAATAGAACCATTATTAATTATATAAGTTATAAATATTTTTAAGAAAAAACACCACCTCCTGTATAAGTTTTGTTAAGTTAAAAAACTAAACAGCACTTACAAATAATTGGAACGGGCCTTACATTTTGAAATAGCAAAAACATTCCGGAAATGATTAATAATAGAAACCTATGATCTATGCAGAACAGCATAATCAGATCAAATACAAACTATATGTATGATTGAAAAAAAAAATTCAAGTCTCGGTATCGGATATTACCTCCTCATCTGAACTCTTTTGGTCTTGCTGCCGGAGTGCTGCGAGGCCCCAATCTCGGTTGCACACGCATACTTCTACCGTGTCGGGTGTCAATCTTGATCATTTTTCTGTTATTACCCCTTTTCCGGCACTAAACGCTACCTCGGATGAGATGGTCAATACTGGAACGGCAAGAATCTCCTGTGTGATTATTGACAAGATCGGAAATCTTGATCTCTTTTGTTTCCACCACTCCAAGATCGGAAATCTTGATCTTCTTGGATGCTCAGTTTGAGGAGTTTCGGATCTTACCTTATCCGAATGCCGCTCAAAATATAACTTGTATAAAGAATGCAAGTACTCGGAAGCAGAAGCAGACATAACGAAAACATTTATATGAGACATTTCTAAATAAGTATGAAAAATTCCTTCAAGCAGTGTTGTTGTACCCATTAATTTGACATACGGGTCAAGTAAAGAAGCGACTAAAAAAATAGATTGAATGTTTTAGAAATATTGAAGTCACTTAGCCTGCATGGCTTCAACAGTCGATTTTAATAACTCATCATCTTTAAAATGATGTAAAGCATATGTGATGTTAACTAAATGAAACAAAACTTGATGACTTGTTGGGTAGTAAACACCAGAGAAAAATTCAGTTGTCTCGTAAAAAAACTTAAGCAATTCACCGATTTTAGAACATTTCTCCTAAATTTCAGTCGTAAGAAATTCACAACCCATTTTTAAATTCATGAAATGTGACAAAAAATTTACATACGGTAATGCATATTGCAATATCAAATATGTGGAGTTCCAGCAGGTTGGGCAATTCAATTTAAACCGTTTCCAAGAAAATGGTTTTTGATTTTCAATACAAAAGCTTTTAAATTCACAAAAAATAGTAGGTCTGGACATCAAATATTTTAATGAGTTTCGAATAGGCAAAATCTCATTTTGGAGAACTTCTAAACTCTTTTGCACTCAAATGTTCAAAATATGGCACATGCATCTAACGTGAAAAAATGCACCGTTGAGAGGTGGTTTTAAGTTTTAACTCAAAAGACGAGCGGCAACATCATTATTTGAAACATTATCAAATGAAATGCACAGAACTTTATCAGTACAAAAATAATTACGTAAAGTTTCTAAGATGCAATTAAATATTTGATAACCAGTATGATCTGTTTCAATAACCTTAAATGACAAAATTTGTTTTTGCATTATCCAATCAGAATCAATCCAATGAGAAGTAACACAATAGAATGATTGACCTATAGATGATATCCACATATCAAAAGTAAATGCCACACAATGATCAAGAGCAGAAAAATATGCTTGCAAATCTGATTTTCCGGCTTCAAATTGTCTAAAGCTTTCTTTCCTAGCAGTTTTCCTAGATACTTTTCTAAATGCAGGATTTAATTGTGATTTTATCCAAGATTCTAGGTGGACATCTTCAGCTTGTGAAAAAGGTTTTTCGGTAGGCATTATCCAATTTATCATACCTTCTCTACAAGATTGTTGGTTAAAACGAAATATACCTGGTCTGCCGGCGCCGGTTATAGACCCAAGTTGTATATCGATTCCGGCATCATCGTCATGAAACTCTTGAATTGAAATGCCTTTATCGGCGGGCCGAGATAGGCGACGGAACAAGGCTCGGAGGTCGATGTTGTGGGAAGATGAACTCTCTATTGACTTGCCCTTTCCTTTTGAAGCCATGCTTCACGTACTAATAGTAGTGATTAATGCAAATTTAAGAGGGGATTATGAAGATATTAAAGAGAGATTAGTAAGAAATTTGGAAGAGATTAAGAAAATAATAAAAGAATACTTGAGAGAATATAGTAGATGAAGAAGAGAGATTGAGTGATTGTGTGAGGATTGAGTGAAAATGGCATTGGTATTTATAAAGGGAGAGAAAAAATTAGTTTGACAAAAAAGTCCTTGAAATTTAGTTGTTGGGAGGGGTAAAAAAGAAAATTTGGGAGCTAAAATGGAGCAAAAAGCTGTTAGAGGACTTGCTGTGTAATTAGCTCTTTTTTAAAAAAAAAATTTGCAGGTTTACGTTGCTGGCATAGAGCCATTAGGCGTCGGGGGGCCAGTCCGGTCCATTCCGGTTCGGCAGGGTGGTCTGGCTCGGTTTTGCGGGCTTGGACTGGTCCGGGGCGGTTCTTTTTTCATCTTCTCCTCCTATTGGGCCCATACTCTGCCCATAATATATCAGGCTTTTTCCGAAGCAGGTTTGACCGGTCCGGGCTGGGGTTGACTGGCGGTCCGGTCCCAGTTTGGGCCGGGTCAACCCGGCCCACCTCTTTCCTCTACGTGCACATGGGTAATTATTGAGCATAGACCAACTTAAACTCCCTCAAGTATCCCAACTAATTCAGTTTTTATATGTTTGATAATTATTGAGCCTAAAAAATTCAGACACGATAAAACATATATCAAAATAATAAATTTTTAGCTCCCATGAAAAATTTATAAAAAAACTTAATTACTTTCTAAAAAATTCTATTCAAGTGATTATTAATTAAATCTAGTGTTACCTTTTAAATAGCATTTATTCTAGATAAAAATAAATAAAACTGAAAATATAAAGATTATTTTTAATAAGAAAAGAACATATATCGATTAGACACAACAACATGACATCATAAACCATAGAGCTTTTCTTTTGTTGTGGTTTTTTATGGTTATGGTATTATCCATGGCAACTATAGTAGTACTCTTCCAAAAAGGAAAGAGATAATAAGAATTCCAAAAATTTATGACAGAAAAGGAAATATTAAAACCTCTCCGGCGGCTCCAAAACTTGTTCTAATTTACCTAACCCACTAGTTGAACTTGCATACTATGTATATTTCTCGTTTCCTTTTCCTACAAGTAACATGGAATCCTCTATAAATAGAGCAATAAGAAGGCCATTTGTACTAAAAGCGACAAGAAAATAGACACACACACACCAACATAAATATATATATATATAGCACTTCATCGATCAAGCAGTTAACTATAAGATGTCTCATTTGAACATAAATGTTGTCACTGTTTGTGTTGTACTGATCATGTTAACGATGCAAATGTCATCGTTTTAAATGCGAACCGGGCCATGGAAAGGCAGGAACTCCTCATGTGTCTTTGACCAGTCCCACAACCAGGTCCCCTGCTACAACCCTCCCGAGTGAGGCTTGTCAGCATGTTCATTATCGGCAACCTAATGTGGCCCCCTTGTTTGATGAATTATTGGAGTCGGTTCCAAGTCCCGGGATTGGGCATTAGAGGTTTGTGGCAAGCGGCGGTTAGCTAGTATATTGTCATTGTTGGAAACATACAATTGAAGGCAATGGCGGCTGCAGAAATTTTTTTTCTGTGGGGGCAAAGTCAAAATAATAATTTATAAATAATAAAAAAGTGCAATGCACTAGTTAACAAGTAGTAACGTTTTTCCCTAACAACTGTTCACGATGAGATTTTATAGTTTGAAATAATTTCAACATCAACTCATTATGAATACTTTGTAACACATCTTTCTCTATATATGTAACTGAGCAATCATTCAGCCACTAATCTATCATTTTATTGTACAATCGAGTCTCCACGATCTTCATAGCAGAAAATGCCCTATCAACTGTAGTTGTTGAAACAGGTACACCAAAGCTAATTTAATCAAAAGGTAAACCAAAAGATAAACCAAGTTTTTCTTTGTCTCCACTAACTTCATTGCAAGACGTTCAATTCCCTTCAATTCAACAAACTGAACATTAGACCGCATGTCAATAATATATGTGTCAAGCTAGTTTTCAAGTATAATAAGATCTACCTCTGAAAATTCTGAAGGATAAAACTGAGCTAGATGGATTAACTTTTCCTTATTGAAAGAAGAGAATGAATCAGTAAGACTCAAACAGGCTAAACAAAGAAGAAGTTCAGTGTTCACCTCATCAAATTGATCATCAAGCTCTTATACTTGCCAATCTATCATATTTTTAAATAACTCATTCTCAAAATGATGGAGATTTGTCATTTCTTTAGCTCTACAACGAGATCTGCCTTGAGCTACAAATGCATCAGTCATGGTAGGAATAGGTGTGACGGCTCTCCTAGTTAATGATGGGTCTTAACCAAGTAAGTATTTATTTTTAGTTTATTTAAGTGTTTTTATTAAATTAAGTACCTCAAGTTAGAACCTTGTTAAGCAAGAAAGGCAAGCTTAACTAAGTAAGTGAGTTCCTAAGTGTAGTTTGGCACCTTAAAGTCAAAAAAGGGTAAAATGGTAATTTTGACCCAAGTTAGAAGCATGACTATAATTTTGATGAAAATTAGGGTCATGTAAGAAATTTGGCTTAGTTAAGTCAAGACCATTAGTTATCCTAGCTATTAGAACCGTCTTTGAAGGATTTGGGTAAAATGTTGCACTAAGTGTTTATTTGAGCTATTTAGGTTTTAAGTGGCCAAAGTGTCCAAGAGGCCAAGTGTAAGAGGCTTTTGGGCATCCTTTAGAACAAAGGAAAGATGGTTTTGGGTTGAGAGTTTGTTGACCAAATTAAAACAAATGAGAATTTATGGGTCAAGGAGCAAGAGTGGAAGAAGTGTGCTTTAGTGGGGGGGGTTAGTATATTTTTGGATAAGTTGACTTCCCTTGCAATTTGTTCCTTCTTCAAATTTCATAGCTTCCTCTCCCCACCAGAATTGCTGCTCTAAAGCTTCCCATTTCTGCGATTTTTCATCAAATTTGAAGGCCCCAAGGTGTTTACAATAAGCCTCAAGCTTCATTTTGGTGTTCTTGCTTTAACTAGCTCTTTAATGCTTGTTTGGACTTGAAACCTTAGGTAAGCTTCTTAGGTTTTCATGGGCTGGTTCTAAGTTGTTTCCATAGCTAGAAATGGTCTTGGTTTGAAGTTATTGGTACCATATCACGTTGGTTTTAGGTTTGGAACTCAAGAGAGCTTGGTTGAGCTAAGGAGGGCTTGTGCTTCGATTCTTGCTTTGTGGCTAAGTTTGAGGTAAGGGTTCAAGTTAATTAAGCTCAAACAATGCATAGAAATGTAGTATTATGTGTAGGAATGAAGTAGAAACAAGACCCATATGATTTGAGCTTGGGATGAGAAAGTTTGAGCAGGTTTCGTGCAAGATCGCATGCTGTCGCGCAATGCTGGAAATGCATTGGCGACGCGTCGCCAGTAGCGACACCATTTGGCGACGCGTCACCGTGAGATGCCAAAATTGTCCGAACGTCAATGCCTTTGGCGACGCGTCACCAACGGCGCCGCCAAGGCATTTTCCCCCCAAGCTCCGGGCATCCTAAGAGTGTCTCAAACTCTCGGTTTTCATCCCTAGGCTAACTTAAGATGTTCCGTAGCCTCAGTTGGGTCTAGAAACCATTCCTATGTTGGGAATTATGCATTATTTAGGTAGTAGCTAAGTGGTGTGGTTAAAGAAGAGTAAGTAATGGTGGCTAAGGAAGTTAAAGTGCTTAAGTTCCTAAGTGAGCACTAAGGGGAATAGGGGATTAAGTCGGTTTTCAGACTCTTTGTTGGTCGAGTAGAATGTCATAGACCTTTGGTCAATAAAAAGGAAACCTAAGTAGATCCTAACCGAACCATTTGGTTTGGTAAGTGAGCCACTACGGAGCTCTAAGCTAAACTTTAAGGGTTTGGCTAGTTAAACCACATTGGATGGCTACCCTGTACAATAAATTAAGGGTAAAGGCGGGTAAGTTTGAGAGGAGGTGACGACCTACTCTAGAACCCGTAGGTGGGACTTATGGGAAGTAAAGTACCCGGGATACGAGGGCCAATGTCTCAAGTACCTTCGGCGTTTGAGCTCACGGCAGGCTTATGGCACCTAGTGTGCAGGAAGTCCAAAGTGTTATGTGAATTTCATATCATACATTCATGCATTGCATATTTTACATGTTGTTATTGCTTGAGTTTGTTTATTGGTTGACCACTTGTCTGTTTGCTTGTTTGTCATGGTTGCATGTTGGCTTGCTGCTATCTTCTTGCAAGTACCCCAAGGGACCTTTAATGAGTACATTCATGTACTCACTCCCTTAAGTTTATTGTGCAGGTTCTAACCCCGGGCCTAATATCTAGATGATAGTTGTGGCCTAAGCTTTCTCTTTTGCAGGTATTCTTCCTTGGGAATCCTCATGATTCTAAGTTTACTTGTGGACTAAGCTACGTACTAACTAAGTTTTATGCCTTTACAGTGTAGAGGCTAAAGGGTGCACAAGGACTAAAGAAGGGCTTGCACTTGGAGCTTTGATAGCTCAAAGGTGGGGCTCAAGTAGATGATCTTAGTTAGGTTTTTGTCTCGTGTCTATAGTACCTTGTGTACTAAAAAGTTGCCTCTATTAGGATACATTGTGATGTAAAACCATCTAGTTACTTTTGGGTGCATGTTAGTGGTGTGAAGTATGCACAGACTATTACTTGAAGTCGAAGTAACTAGCATTTCACTGTCTTGGCACGTTTTGAGTATGTTTTAATTGAAATGCTCGAGCAATGTTTTTAACAAATAGTTTACTTATTCGTTTGCATTGCCAGGACAAAAGCATGCATATGTTTTACTGGGTAGGCTAAGAAACTAGTTGCATATAAATTGTTTTAATTTATATTGACGAGTAATAGTTAGCCAATAGTAACTAAGTGGGATTCATAGTACCTAAAGGCCTACAAGCTGAGACAATGGGGCACTGGGGCCCCGTTCCGCGACAATAAGAATCTTATACTTATCACAAAATACAGAAACTTCCTTCATCAAAGGTTCCCATCCATGATTTCTCATCATTCCTAACCTTTTCTTTGATATATCAACTAAAGTCATTGCATTTACAATATTTTGATCTTTTTTTTGCAATGCCAATGACAACTTATTTGTGATCCCTAAAATAGTCTTCATGAGATGCAAAGTAAAAGCAAACTCAAAAGATTATACCCAATCCAACAAAACATGTGCTTCTGTCTTTTGCTCAGAATTTGCTCAATCTTTAGCAACAAACTTAAGTACCTCAAGAATAGAAGGGAACAAGATAATGATATTCACCAGTGTACCATAACAAGAGGCCTATCGTGTATCACAAGCCCTTTTAAGACTATGTTCTTAGCCTAAGCTTTTTCCACTTGAAATCTCACCATTTTCAATTGCTTCAAGGATTTTCTGAGATTGTTTTTCATGAAGCATATCTCTATGCTTGCAAGATGCTCCAACAACATTAGTTAAATTAGTGATCATATTAAAGAGCAAAGCAACATCAACTTGGTTCTTAGCTACGACGACAAAGGCTAATTGAAGTTGCTGAGCAAAACAATGGACATAAAATGCAAATTTATTATCCTTCATAATCAAGCTCTTAAACCCATTAAACTCACCTCGCATATTACTAGCTCTGTTGTAACCTTGCCCACGAATTTTCAACATACTTAGCTCATGTTTTACAAGTAATGACTCAACTGCTGTTTTCAAAGACAAAGAACAAGCATCAATGATGTGCATAATCCTAAGGAATCGTTCAATGACGCACCCTTTACTGTTAACATATCGAAGAACAAGAGCCATCTGTTCCTTGCAAGATAAATCACGACATTCATCAACCAATATAGCAAAAAAATCACTTCCCAAATCTTCAATTTCCAGGTGCATGTGGCAAGGCAACCTTTTTTATTTCCTCATTGTGTTTAGCCAAAAACTTGAGAAGCTCCAGCAAATTCCATTGGTTGCTAAAATCATCTGATTCATCATAACCTCAAAATGCCAAACCTTGTTGCAGAAGAAATCGAACACAATCAACAGAAGCAATCAAACGAGTTTCATGCTGCATTTTTGTTACTTCAGAATGCTTAGTAAAAGAGAATTGAATGTTCTAATTTGAATTCATCAAATCTTCACATTTCTGTCTAGCTTGATTATGAACATTATTGATACCTCCAATATGAACTAAAAGCCTTTCAGGTTTTTTCCAATTATTAAATCCCCTAATAGTAAAAGAATACTCATCTTTTGATTTTTCTCCACCATCATCTCCACACAAATAACAATATAAGTGTAATTCAGCATTTTTCTTCTCACTATATTCCAACCAACTTTTGTATAAATCAAACCACGAAATATTAAATTTACAATTTATCTTACCAAATTTTTTCTGAGGAAATTTATAACCATGAGGTTAATAAGGACCTCTTTGCAAGTGTGATCTTTGAACCTTGTCACGATCACTTAGATGATAGTCAGATATCTTTTTTTGTAGTCCAAGATCAGCAAAAAGATCATTTACATTAATTTCTTCACGAGCTCCTTTTTAGCTTTGTCCAATATTGTTGTAGTCTTCGTTTGGAGTTTATGCTTGTTCTAATGGTTTATTCCTTGTGAAGTATTTCTCTATCTTTAATCCTCACAAATTGCTGAAAGAGTAAAATAAAAAATTAAGGTATTAATATCACTTGCTTGCTCGTAAAACAAAAAACAGAAAAACAGAAAATTGTTTTATTGAAATTTTAGAATTTTTTTTTATGCAGAAAATTGACTGTCATACTCATATTTTTACATTCTCAAGATGGATGATGGAGTTTATAACGCAAAAAATTTATAACCTCACAAAATAAAAAAAGGACAAACACATTGTTCATAAAAAAAAATAAATTGTTAATAACGAATGCCTAAGGCCTACAAAATTTCATAGATTCAATAAATTTGTATCCCTAATTAGCCAATAAAAAATTACTAACCTTCAAATTTAGGGCAACTAGCCCAGAGAAGATGATGAGAAGCCGAAAAAGGAATTGCGAATTTGTGGGCTGTGGAAATTCATAGCTTTTCTTCTTATCTTGTGGCTTGGTAATTAGGTTTAAGTATAAGAGTGTTAAATTGGCTTAATTGAAAGTTAGTCCTTGAAGTTTATTTTTTGATCAACAAGTGAAGGAAAAATTATAAAATAAGGACTATATTAACGAATTTATTACAAATACATCCTATGGTTTTAAAAATTCTAAAAATCTATGGAATATATATAAATAAAATAACATGTAAGGACCTAATTTTTTAATATATATACATAGCTATCCAAGGGTTTAGAAAAATTCAGTGGGGGCAATTGCCCCCACTGCCCCCATTGTAACACCGCCCCTGATTGAAGGGTTGCTTAGTATTTCATTATAATGAATCGAAGAGACTTAACTTTGTTTCAAGAAAAAAATAATGAAGGTTATATAACTTACTAGCCAATGGTACCAATTGAGCGTCGAAATGTACTGTCATTAATTAGTATTTAAAAGTAATAAAGGAATGATTATATATCATACACTTTTGTTTTTAATTTCTTGACATAATTATTATGTTACTTCAATTATTTTATTGAAATTATTCTCTACTTCCAAGGTCTGGGCATATTATCGATCGCTTATGGGAATTCGTATGCAAAATAATAAAAACTAAATTATGGATGGATTATTATTGAACCAACCGATTTGGCTTTAATTAATTATGTTGAAACAAAACGAGTAGTAATTTTAACTAAAGCATTCAAACTTATGCGTGGTGTTATTTGTTTTATTTATACTCGTTAGTTGTTATTAATAAAGTCATACTCCATCTGTTCCATGTTTTTTACACTATTTGACTTTTTCACATAATTTAATTTAAATTTATTCATATTAGTATTTATTAGAAAAAAATTTAAAAAAACATATTTAGAAACTATATATCTTAATTTATCATTATTATATAAAAGTTCTTCATTTATATACAAAAATGTTGAAAATAAAAAATTATAGATTAATTGCTGAAAAGTGAATTATTCAAATAATATGGAACAAAAAGAGTACTATTCATGTTCATTCTATCACCTTTGTCTCCTACATCAAATTCTAAATCTTTCCTTCGCACATTAATGTATTGGCTTACTAGTCTTGTTTTTACTTCATTCTCACATGTAATATTACATTTCTATGCATTGTACAAGCTAAAACATCTTGAATCCTTACCTCAAATTCACCTATAAAATGAGACCAAAACACAAGTACCACAACCACACTTGAGCTCAAATTAACTCTTTTGAGTTCCAAACCTAAGACCAACATGATATAACACCGAGAACTTGAAATCAATACCATTTATAGCTACTTAATCAACTTAAAATCAACTCATTCCAAACAAAAAAACTTACCTTAGGGTTTATGCCCAAAATATACAATAAAGAGTTCAATTGAAGCTAATGCACCAATAATGAGTTAGAGGCTTTTTTATTTTACTTTGAGACCTTCAAATTTGCTGGAGTTTTGTAGGATTTGAGAAATTTGCAATAGGTGAGCTTCTGGAGAGAGAGAGCCAGAAAAATTACAATAGATGAAAAAGAGAAATAATGGTCAACTCTTATTAAAATATCCCAACAACTCCACTATGGCTTACTTCTTGTTTTATTGTCTCTTGGCCCTCAAGTTTTTTTTTTGTTTCAACTTGGCCACTAGACTCTAGGAATGGCAATGAGACGGATTGGGCGCGAGTACCTATTACCTGCCAGTCATGCCTGCGGATTTTTTTATACCATCCACTTGATGTATATCCACCAATAGGTGAAATTTCTCACTCATGCCCGTTACTCGTGGGTAATCTATACCCATGGATAATATGTATCCACTTGTTACATAATCAAACATAACCAAGTTCTTCTAAAATGCCTACAAAATCTTCACATTATGCAACAGGCAGGTAAGGATTATGTATTGGTTATTACCAATACTTAATCTTGTAATTAGCTTAATATAAAGACCAATAAAATCTTCCCAATTGAAGCCCTATATGGACATTGCAAAGAAAAGCTCTAGAAAAAGAAAAAAAAAATATTGAGCAGGATTGGTTCTAGTCAGCTTCGAAGTTTTTATTTACATATGCTAATTCTGATTGAGAATTAGGAGTAGAGAGAATCATTTATAGGCATCTTTTGTTTTGTTAGTCTTGCTGCATTTTGTACTCTTTAGGCATTTTAGGCAAATAAGAAAAACATTTCAAAAGAAATTAAAAAGAAAATTCATGAGTTCCATGGGACTCTCTCAAAAGAAATCGAGTACATATATGCAAAATTGGAACAAATTGAAACAGAGGTTTCTCTTCACATATATTTTCTATTTTAACTTTGTGAGTATGACGAATAAATCCCTCACAGACACCTTAAACCCGTCACCCACCCATATCTGCTAGACAAGTATATTTTGTTATTAACGGCTGCCCCATCGTGAGTATTTTTACCTTATTTACCTGTCCGTCACAAATGGATATTCATGGGCAATGGATTTTTCCCACCTGTCTGCCATCCATACTAGACTCACATTAAAAACCGTGCCACCTTGGCTCCAAAGATTATTTTTTGCCTTCCACACTTAGCTTCTAGACACTTAAGTCACTTAAAACATAAATGGCTCATTTGAAAACCTTATGCAATTTTTATGCTTTTTCCTCAAAGTTGGTTCTAATAGCTAAAATAAATTATAGTCTTAACTTATTCAATCAATAATCCTTGTATGACCATAGTTCCATCAAAATTAAACTCATGCCAATGACACATGTCAAAATTACCATTTTACCCTTATAATTTTTAGGTGTCAAATCACACTTAAAAACTCATATTTACTTTACTTAGCTTGTCTTTCTTACTTAATAAAATAATAATTTGAGGCATTTAAAATTACTTAAATTAAACATACTTATTAAGTTAAAGCTAGTCATTGACTAAGAGAGTTGTCACATTTAATGTGCGGCAAAGTTCCTGATGGCTATCAATTAGAAATTTCCAATAGCCATCAGTTGACAAATTGTCTAGCAACATTTTGAGGGAAAAGACAAAACTTCATTAAGCATTAAAACTTCAATACAAATACACCCAGGCATACATAGAGGAAAAAAAATCACTATAATCCAAAAACCTGGTTACACCAACTCAATGCAACTAACTGGGGCAAGGGAATCCTCAAGGATTGAATACACACATCTATTTTAATCTTCATAACAATATCATCAATCGACCTTTTCCTATTACCATGAGTCCTGCTGTCGTGTTCCTACCAAATGTGATATAAAACAGTAGAAAAACAAGCTTGTTTCACTTTACGAATTAAATGTCTACCTTTCAACTTTAAAGCAAAAGCACTCCAAGCAATACCACTGCCTCTAACCATTTTCATATGGAGCCAAACAGTTAAGCATCCCCAAATCTACTCAAGAAACATGCAAGAGAGGAAAACATGATTTATAGATTCCTCCGCCTTTTCACAAAGATAACATCTACTGGAAAGATTGATGCCCTATCTCTTTAATCTCATTTGAATAGGTAAGCCTAGCTACATAACTTGGCACATCAACATATTATGTTTAGGCACTACAACAGAATCCCAGCATAATTTATACCAACTAACAAGTTGGCCTTTGTCTCTTAGAATTTCATGTCTTCCTTTGCACGCAAGCATTAGAAATGACTGTATCCATCATCATAATAGCCGAGTCAGTTGTTATCTTTTGAACATCTCACAGTTGATTGTTCTTCAGATGTTGACTAATGTCAATATTTACATTTTTTTATTGTTTCATTTTATTTCTTACTAGATAAGTTTCTCAATTTTTGTTCTCTGATAATTTATTTTATTTTTTATTACAAACAATCATCCTAATATTTTATTTCAGTTTTTTGTCAAGAAGCTTTGAAAGAAAAATTTTCATTGGAATTCGACTTGGATTTCACCACTATAATACAAAATTATTTATTCTGAAATGTTTGTGAAATCAAAATTATTTTTTATGGTTTTGACAACTGACCATAGATTAAGGAAGATGAAAAGCTTGAATAGTAAAATGATAAAGTTACTAAATATATGCAGATTTTGTAAAGACTTGGAACAACCCAAAACAATAAATATTATAAAGAACGGTACATATGTAATTCTATATCCGATTCCAGCAAATCTAAACTCACCCAGAAAATATTGAATGAAGAAATCTGTTACATAAGTTCAAACTTAAACCATGGTGAAACACATGATACATGTAGTAGTTATGCCAATCGGAATGGTCAGATGGTTGAAAAAAATCCCAATATTGGTGCCTCTTTAACTGCATGGCTAACAAGGACCTGCTTGGTGCCTATTTAGCTGTCACAGACAAGGATTGTCTGCATGCTTATCCATGGAGACCTTGTTCAAAGCCAATGGCGATTAATTAATTCTATTACACCTTTATGTGGCTTATAGTGCCTCAAAGACTTGTTTGATCCGCAATATCACATATTCCATGGAAAACCTGCAGGATCGCTATGTCCTAGTGAGAGTATGACGTGTAGAGTCTCATAGATGAATTCCTGATGAATTGGGCTGATTGGGTAAAATCAAAAAAGAAAATACGGAAATAGGTGCTACGTAACCCACAACTTTTGGAAGCCGTAATTTTTGCTTTAGCTTTCATAATTACTATATGTCATTTACGAGTCAAAGGTTTTGTTCTCTATAACCGCATTACAAAGGTCAAAATTCTTTTATTTTGAGGGATACCCAAGCCCCTGAAATTTATGCCATTTTCTTTGTAAACTTATAAATAGAATCTCTTATATTATTATTTATTTTACATTAATGATATTAAGGTATTTTACTTTGCTTTAGTATTCTCTATAAGTGGATTTAGTCTCGTTTGTTTCTTTAATTAAGTGCTTTGCTTCATCAAATGTCACATCTCTCTGGGTGACATCTCTGCCTACTTTGCAAGCTCTTTACTTTCCCCTAACTCTTCAAATTTCGTTGCTTTGGCTACAATATATATATATATATATATATATATATATATATATATATATATATATATATATATATATATATATTACACTTTTGCTATTAAACCTAATAAGTAGAAAAAGTACCATTGACCTTGCCGAGCCAATGGTTTTATAACATCGTACCAAAACAAAAACCAGACTGATCAAGAATCCAAATCCATGCACACATGAACCTTTGACTTTATCTACTGCAACATATATAAGTCTCACGAAACAAAGTTCTTCGGATCTTAATTATACAAGGTTTCTTGGCCGCCTCACCCACAAGATGTGTCACCATCATCTATTTCTTCCATGTTAATTCACCTAACGGATCGGCCCCTAAGACCGAAATTTGTTAACTACTGTTCAAGGTTGTCTATAGCAAGATGGATATCTGTGTGTATATAGTCAAACGGGTCGCATTAAGTGGTTTTTCTTAAAGCTTTTTGAGTCACACGTGCACATGGAAAGCTGGTTGGATGTCGCGGGGGATGGTTATACATGTCATTACAAGTCCTTAATATTTACCCAACTGATCAATCTACCAGCATTGATCTCAATATTTTTAATGCCCCATTAAAAGGCATTTCTGAATAACTTACCCCCTAATTAAATAAAAACTTAAAATAACTCGTGCTCTCAACTTGGTAAGACGGTGCACTTTAATTACTTGCTAATCCTGTAACCACGCTTCTACTTCCATTGGATAAAATCCGTTGAAAATCCCCAACCTTTTATTTTTCATCATATTTTTCATCCCTAACCTCATGAATGCCTCGATAGCTCGCCCAACCTTTGGAAAAAGAAAATAACTCTTTCCTAATTTGAACTTAGACCCCTAGCTTATCCCAATCAATTCATTCTTTGTATTTTGGTAATTATTGACCCTAAAAATTTTGGGACGCACGACAAACATATAAAACAAAAAATATAGGACTTCTTTCATGGGAATTAATTAATAATAACTTTTTAATTTATAAAACAATAACATTTTAGCTCATAAAAAAAAATCATAAAAAATTAATTACTTTTGGAAAAGAATTGTATTCATGTGATTATTAATTAGATATAGCATTAGATTTCAAATAGCATTTATTCCAGATAAAAATTAGTATAATTAATGAAAACAATGGATTATCTTTAATGGGAAAAGAACACATACATCATATTTCTTAAAAGCATGCACTCTCTTATTTACGACAGTGGATACCCATGGTAAAAACAATAATATTGGATATATAAAATACGAAACTACATTAATTAGACACCTATGAAAAACATTGAGTCCTCTAAATTTTATACGATATTCAGTACTATATTTCATATATATAATATCTAACACTATTTCATACACCAACTGATATTATTTTGTGAGTTTCCATTTATGGCTAATGTGCGAGAACATACTTCTAGGGAGAGAACCTAACAAGAATCCCAAAAATTTATACCAGAAAAGGAAAAATATCAAAAGGTCCATAACTTGTTCTAGTTTACCTAACCCACTAGTTGAACTTGCATACTACGTATCTTTATCGTTTCCTTTTCCTACAAGTAACATGGAATCCACTATAAATATAGCAATAAGAGGCCAGTTGTAGTAAAAGCAACAAGGAAACAGACACATACACCAACATAAATATATAGCACTTCATCGATCAAGCAGTTAGTTTAAGATGTCTCACTTGAACAAAAACGTTGTCACTGTTTGTGTTGTGCTGATCATGTTAATGCTGCAAACGCCGCCGTTTCAAGCGCGAACAGGGTGGGAAGGCAGGAAGCATTTGGCTTATCATCTGTCTTTGACCAGTCCGACAACCTTGTCCCCTGCTACAACGTCCCTCCCGGATGAAGCTGGCGAGCATGTCCACGACCAGCAACCCGGCGTGACCCCCTTGTCTGATGGATTATCGAGGTCGGTTCCGAGTCCCGGGGTGGGGCATTAGGTTTGCGGCGGCCGGCCGGCAGTCATCTGGCTATTACTAGCCGCCACCTTCAGCTGGTATATTATCATGGTTCGAAACATACAATTGAAGGGTTACATAGTATTTCATTATAGTGAAGAGGCTTTCTTTAAAGAAAAAATAAACAAATTAAGGTTATTTGACTTACTAGCCAATGGCGCCAATTCAGTGTGGAAATGTACCGTTATTAGTATTTAAAAGGCCTAAATACCTATTGCTCCCCTGAACTATAGTAACTCGGATATTTTACCCCCTAGACTATGAACCGGATCAACTCGAACCCCAAACTTTGGGAAATCGGCCAGTTTGGTGCCTTAACTCACTTATTCGCTCACGTGACGCCCACGTGATAAAGACGCCGTGACAGAGCCTCTGACCTGCCGGAGATCCGCCACATCCACTCCCCATGGGTTCATCATCGTCCCGGGTTGTCTCCCGCTCGAATCCATCACAACAGCGATTCAAGTTGCATCATCGGCGCCAGTTATCTCCTGCTAGAATCCATCACCGTGCGATTCCCCTTCAACTCGCTCCTCGCCTCCTCCCGACACTCATCAATAATCTCAACCTCAACTGGCACCCAAGACGCAGCAACCCCCGCTGGTTCTATTCTGGGTTTCCCCTGGACTCGAAGCTCTCGATGGTGGCGGTGGCAGCGCCTGGTCCACCGTCCCCTCCGTCCAATGTCTCAACCCCTTCTTCAATTGCTCAAATTCACTTAGGCATTTCATCAAACATATCATAAGCATCTCTACAGATTGCAACAAATCGGAATCACAACATATAGAATTCGACATTTCGTGCAAAATTTGAGTTCAATCTACGTATCCCAATTAGCTGATTCCTCTTCCTTAACCCAGTACTTGCGCAACCACCGTAACCAAACCAAAATCAATCGAAACCGCAACCCAACCCAGTACGTATCTACCATCGCTAGCCGTAAGCTCTCCATCTTTCTCGTGCAGGGGATACGGCTTCTAAGGAGGGCGATTCGATTCCATAGTACACAAAAGTGTCCGCACAACGAGGCCGAGGTTGACAAAGAAGTCATCTTTCTCGTGCCAAGGCTGTGGCTACTTGCCGGAGGAATCTGGGTTGGCCTGAACCTGCATTTCTTCGAGTGACGGAGGTCGCCCGAGCCAACCGGGTTGTTGCTGCTCCGTTAAGTAAGTCACGCCGTTCATGTCACGTGAGATCACGTGACATTAAACTTGAGTTAAAGGACTCAACTGGCCGATTTTACATAGTTAAGGGTTCGATCTGATTCGTTCTGTAGTTCAGGGTGCAAAGTGTCCGAGTCAATATAGTTCAGGGGTGCAATAGGGATTTTGGCCTATTTAAAATTAATAAAGGAAGGATTATATATCATATACTACTTTCTTGGCATAATTATTGTAGTAGAATGTAAAAGAAAAAAATTTCTTTTAACCCGTAAACTTTTACATTGTTTCTCACTTGACTCATTGACTTTATTTTATATCCAAATAGCTTCTTAATTTTTTCATATGTTTGAAGAAAAAAAATAGTAACAAAAAAAGTTAGAAGCCTAGATAGGAAAAACATTTTGAAAGTTTAGGGATCAATATAGGACTTCTATCATTTTAATTGTTAATAGAGAGAAGAAACTAACTCACTTTTTGTTTTCCTTAAGATAAGAGTAACACATTTATTTGTGCTAATAGATATTATAAAAATGATGTGGGTCCACTAAAAAAATTAAAGAAAATTTAATTACTAATTATGTGTTTCTTATTATTCTAGAAAAAGGGTTCCATATAATATATGTAAGTATGCCACTGTAAGTCGGAGCAAACAAATTTGATGTGCATTTTCATTTCAGCTATTAACCCGGCCACAAGACATGAATATTCCTTATAATGGTCAAGCAAAGCATAAACCCACTAAGCAAGAAACCAAAGTTCCAAAAAGGTTAGAAACAGAAACATACTAGGCCCCCCTTTCTAAAAAACGTATAATAACAAGTGAACATATGCTTTGCATCAGAAGCCAAGAAATCCAAAAGGAACCAAAAGGAGGCTAAAGCTTCTCTGCCACAGCTTGTAAAGTTTCTTCCCAAGTTAGCCTACAAATACCCCAACCCATTGGACCCTTTTGTCACCGTTCTTAGTTTCACAGGAGAAAAGATTTCAACTTCTGTGCTTGGGGCTGAAAACCTCGCTGCCCATTTGTTATTTTCCAATGGCAAACAAGCTTTTCACATCAGATCAACAAAATAAAGCTTTGCATTTGATAGGGCTCTTCTTTCTTCTGTTTCTGATGCAGCAAGGAAACGCCAGAGAGTTCACGGTTGGAGGTTCCAATTGGTCGGTTCGAAATGGTACCAATACTGAGACGTATAACCATTGGGCAGAGAGAAACAGGTTTCAGATTAATGACTCCCTGGGTATGTAAGATGCTGAATTGTTCGTAATGTTTAGTAGTTCTTTTGATCACGACATAAACTATTGTCTTCTGTTAATTTCTTGATGTTTGTTCTGTTCTTACTTCACACACACGCAACAGTCTTCATCTACCCACCGAACGACGATTCGGTCCTCGTTGTGACTCCGGATGCCTACACCAACTGCAACACAGATTCGCCGCTGGAGAAGTTCACTGATGGTCACACGGTGTACACCTTCAGCCATTCTGGACCCTTCTACTTCATCAGTGGCAACAAAGACAACTGTCTCAAAAATGAGAGCCTAATAGTTGTTGTCATGGCAGACAGAAGCAACAGGTCTACAAGTCCTGCTACAAACTCTAATACAACAGCATCCCCTCCTTCATCACCACCTTCCAGTGAGACAGCACCAACCCCCGCGCCATCTCCACCATCCCCTGCACCATCTGGGTCTGGGAAAGGGACACCTTCACCAGCACCATCCTGTGAGTCTCCTCCAGCTATGTCGAGTGTCCCAGCTCCGGGTCCTTCAGCAGAGCAGTCTCCACACAAAAATGCTGCTTCCTCTTTGTTTGTCAGCATTGGTGGTTTTCTAGGAGCGGCTGTTGCTTCATCACTCGTTCTAGCATGACAAGCAATGGTCCTAATCTATATATTCTTTCAATTTCGTTTCTTTCATTACTGTCATCTTTTGTTCTATATGATTTTTCAGATCTTGGGCCACCCAGGTTCAAGTTCGACAGCGTCTTTCCGATAATCTGATGATTGTTTGCCACAATTGGATGAGGGATAAACATGTGTTGTTGTATAGTTTTGTGTGTGCTTGTTTGTAAACAGAATGGAATAAATGAATTTCTGCTGTGTCCAATTGCTTCTTTGATCCATCAACTTATCAGCTGGCTTATTTTCACACTGAACATAGGTTACTCAGAAGATTTATGAAGAATTCAGGAGTTGTTTACAAATGAACCAAAGTTTTACACCTTTGTATCAAAATCAAAAAATTTTCCCAAGTTCTATCTTTCTCATCATTACAAATGTGTTATGAAGAATTGAATCTACAATCCCAGCAACCTGACAACAAAGGGGAAGATTAATTATTATTACCATCTACTCTCTGCAGAAGAACAAAGAAAGTAAGTATACTGACCGTGAAAACTCCTCCTACTATTGCACAGACATTGGTGATAAAATGAGAGAAGGATTTCGAGTTTTCGGTTATTAACACCTGAGTTAAAAAAAAAAAAAAAGGTACAGAAACAGTTTCCATGAGACAAATCAAAGCATGACCTTTCTGCACCACTTCAGTAGTTGATTTAGCACCTAAATAAGTTACTGGTAACTGCTTCGTCAGTCCAAATCAACTAATGATTCGGGTTGGCTAGAGATGGTTATGCTTAGTATAGGATATTTGAAGTGGGAATAATGGGAAAGAAAGTCCACCAAAGTTACAGTAAATTGGTTTGTAAGAGAACCTGCATAGGTGATGGCTGCAGATGAAATTTCGTGACAGGTATGTACATGGTCTCTGCCAGACTGCTGTGAGCCGTGAACTCATACTCTTCGAGTAGTGTATGCTCACCAGAATATCTTCTAGTCACGACTTCTGTTTTAACTATTTGAAGGTAGTGTTCTATCTGCAAATGGAATTAGGAGCAGCAGCTGAAGCAACAACCATAAGAGCAATATAACAGCAGTTAAAGCTGTAGCAAAAGGCTTTAGTTAAATTTGTTAAGACTTACAGTGACATTTCCTCCTACATTGTGCTGGTTAATGAATGCTTGCCCATTCAACTTGTATCTACTCCGACCTATATAAGGCACTACTTGCTTCACATCACTTAGTGCCTTGGGCGAGATCTTTCGGCCGAATGAAATATGAGATATGATATGTGACAAGTTCATTTGAGAAGTATCAAATGAATGGGACCCTGAATGAGCAGAGAAGATAAGAAAGCCTGGAACCTGAAAAACACAGGCATTTTCTTTCAGTACAAACCATTTCAGTCATAAAATTTAGTAGACAGACAGATCTATCAGAGCCAGCAGTTACCTTCTTCACAAGCACATACCCTTCAAATCTACATCCTCCACTCAGAGGTGCTGGTCTTTTTGTTGTATGACTAGATTTATCATCCGAAGTTTGTCTCTGTGAATCCAGCGGAATAGTTGCAATCAAACCCTCCATCGCCTGCAAAAGACTGAGTTATGAAAAGTTCTCGCTAGTTAAGAACACTTCTGCATGGTGACCTGAAACTTAAGATGTTTGCACCTGAACCAGACTATCTGTGTTACGATCTCCATGGTAAGATTCATGATCATGCTGTCCATTATCCTCTCTGTACAGATTAACATGGTACAGGTGCATAAATGTGGGTTTGAAACAGATGATGTCAAAGGAACAGAAACAATATACAATAAAACTAGATGTCATTTAAGCAGCAGGAAGAAGTAATCTCATGAAACCAAGATCAGATAAAGTCTGTTTTAACAAAATCTATAAATTTTCTACCTACTCTGATGCTAAGAATGTCATATATGTAGGTAGGAGAGTTTCCCCCAACAATTTTTGCATGTCACAGATTTGTGTCTCAAGCATAAAGCCAAGGCACTTGGTTGCATTTATCAAAACAAAAGGGAGAAACCAGTTTGTTTTACCTTAAATTGTTTCCTTTGCGGAAAATGCGAATTGATGGATATCCTTGAATGTGATGTCTGAAAGTCCAAAGCAACAAAACACAAATGAATTCTAGAAGAAAGAGACGGTCGAATGAATAAAATATGAGACAGGCTATGAGAACTACGACAACAAGAACCAAATTATTCTACATCTCAAACACAAATTATGTGATATTGTCCTGCTCATATAGCTAGAACTTATCCCCAAAAGCTAACTTGTTGGGTAGAGGGTACCAAAGACTACATAAGCACCTATTTAGACACTTTTGTAAGCCATGTTGGGTCTTTGGTGACACTTCCCCTTAACTAGGTTAACTATAAACACCTTACATGTAACCCTCCAGAGATTTTCAACGAATCTTCCCAAGTCCTTCTGCTTCCCAATATCTAGATGACAGTGCCATTGCACCAAGTACCAGGTTCACAAACTCTTTCACATGATTTTCCAATGGGGTGTCTTGACTCTTGACATTTTATTTGATAAAACAAGAATTTGATATCCATACAAGGTCGTAGTCTGAGTGTTATTGACCCGTATGGGTGGAGCTAGAAAAGTTGGTGAGGGGTACCTCTTGCACAATTCAGTTTCTATAGTGCAATCGACATGGCCCAAAAGAATAACCGCATACAGGTCCGGATCATATCTGCAGAAATCAAGCATGCATGACATGTATCAGCAAGGATACTCCTCCATAGAAACGCATTCGTTACAAATCTGCAGACAATGAAGTGAAAAACATGTGTGTTAGAACCTTTCTCTCATGATTTTGGCTGCTTTCTCCCAGGAAGGTTTCTGAAACCAGAAAGGAAAAGTGTTTCAGCACAAATATGTGACTCTACTAGTGTGATTAAAGCGGTTATTCATGATGTAGTTGGCTGCTGAAACATTAAACATTTCTTTTGCAGATAGATATGTAAGAGAAACACTTAGGAAAACAAATTAAACCACTTGTAAAAATATGTAGTGACGGCGAGGTTACCAAGCGATTACTCCAATAGCACCAAGGAGCAAAAAAGTTGACAACCAAAACTGGAAACCTGAAAAGTGAGGTTCATACCGGGGTCAATAGTGTAACTATAATTTGTTGAACATTTACAATTTGGTGTTCATTATTTCTGAATTCTGAAGATGGGGAACACCTAACATTGTGAAAGAATTTCAGGGTGAGAAAGAATAAGACTGTAGACTGGTTTCTTCAATGTATATGAAGAATCTTTTGGTTTAAGTAAGATGAAAATAGCCTTGGCCAAGACATGTAAGAGTGGCACAAATGTGAAGTTGACTTCAAAATGACTTATTTCTATTTTTACATTTTTTTTACCCAGAACTAATTTTAATTAAAAACTAATATTATATAACTATAATAATCCATTGAAAATACAATTTTTGTAATTTTACTAAATTTTTATAAATTTTTCTAGTTCAAGGCAGTAAAAAAAGAAAAATTCATAAAAATTTAACAACATAATAAAAATTTACTTTCAAATAGACTATTTTATCTACATATTATTGGCTTCTAAATGGAATTAATTTTAGGTAAAAAAAATGTAAAAATAAAAATAAGTCAATTGGTTTAATTTAAAACAAATTGGCCAACAGTGAGATTCTTAGTATGAGGGATCTGTCAAAAACAGTTCTTATACATCCTCTATTGTCCAATGGGCATAAGGAAACCACCGGTAGTAAAAAGTAAGAACCATGTAAGAATAGCTAGAAGTAGCAACTTTAAGAAACATTCAAAAATAGCCTGAAGTATCAACTTTAAGAACTATGTAAGGATAGCTATAAGTAGCAACTTTAAGAACCATGTAAGGTTAGCTAGAAGTAGCAACTTTAAGAACCATATAAGGATAGCTAGAAGTAGCAACTTTAAGAACCATGTAAGAATAGCTAGAAGCAGCAACTTACTTAAGAGCAACAGAATCAAAGTTGTCACCCTTTAACAACACAGAGCCTTCAACAGATTCATCAACTTCATCCCCATGATTGATGTATTGTGAAAGAGGTTCAGGAAGACACTCGGCACCTATAGGCCTTAGATTGTGATCTATTGAGAACTTGCGTACCGTCTTTGTTATATTTAACCTGTTCTGAAAGAAAGAAAGGGAGAGACACAAATGTAGAGCTGTATGCTGTGAGCATCAGAAAGAACTAGCATATGCTTCCGGAAGAATTATGCATATGGAAGATACAATAGCATCTGAATTATTAATTAGATTGAGAAACAAATACACAAAGCAATCTAGAAACTAATGTATAAATAGAAGATTAAGCTTCGGTTTGTCTTTTGATTTTCATTGCTCTGGAGTTTTAGATGCATACAAACTTACAGTTCCCAGCACATCACTCACGTCAACAGATGCAAATTCACATGAGAGAGCTGGAAAGCTGCAGAAAAGTTGAGTTGGAAGAGGAATTCAATCAGTTTGACCCAAAAAAGTTTCCAATCTCCACTGCAAGAGCCATAACATATTACAGTGAAAAAATTACAAGAACAAAATTATATGCTTACAAGTATATACACACAGAGAAACTAATCTATTAAAAGTTAAAATTTTGAGTTTGTCATTCACTTTGTCATTACCAACGTAAAGCTGGTTGTAACAGGACTCATTCACCATCATGTTTTAGCCTAGTAATAGGAGTTTTAAGAATTGACCACCTGTATCTAAATTTTGTGTCTTACTTTTCCCGGACCCCACCCCAACTTGAACCATGCACAACCAGTGGCGGAACCAGAATTTTTGGTTCGGGGGGACGAGCCTGAAGGAGAGTTGATCAAACCCGGATGAGAGGGACGGCATCGAGGTGGGGCAAAGCTGGAGATTGGGACTAATTCGTATTAATTCAAATATTATGGTGCAACTCGACAAGGTGAAAAATTTGGAGGACTAATAGTGCATTTAGGCCATGTTAGAATATCGGTTTAAGGCTAGAGGGAATAATTACTCATTTGGTCCCTGTTTTATTTAGTACCTACCTCCCTGCCCCCCATCTTCATATTCTTCCATTATTTCTGGGGGGGCAAAAATGCATTTCAAGTCCCTAATTTCTCTTGAATTAACCAATTAAGTACCTATATTTAAAATTTTTCAAAATTTTCGGGGGGGCAGCCGCACCCCCTGCCCCTTAATAGGTCTGCATCTGTGCACAACCCTACTCAATGGATGATCATTGTTCGTCATCGCAACCCAACCTCATCAGTGTTGGGCAGATGGAGTATGGAGGTGACAAAAAAATTGACCAGGCATGAAGATAGGGCTGTAAATGAATCTATCATGTTCATATGTTTATAGATAAATATGTTTGTGTTTATTTGCATTTATTCATTCATAATAAAATTGTCATGAATTAAATGAACTAAACAAAATGAAGGAATTCCTGAACACCATTAAAGAAACATATTTTACAAATGATATGAATAAATGCATTTCAAAACAAACATAAACAAACAAATGAATTAATGAAAAAAATAAAATATTATGAATAAATAAATATACAAAAAATAAATATGTAAGTAAAGAAACTAACAAACAAATAAATGAATGAATAAATGATCAAATACAAATGTACATTAACCAAAATGTTCATGAACACAAAAAAAGTGAACATAACTTTGTTTGTACTCGTTTGTTAATTTATCTTAAATGAATATAAAATTTTTTTCATGTTCATTCATTTTATAAAATAAATGAATATAAACGGACTTTCCACCCAACTGTTCAGAAAAGGTTCACCAAATATTCTGTTTGTTTATAGTCCTATATGAAGGCAAATGATAAATAAAATTAGTTTAACTACTATTTAAGTCACTAAAAAGTTATTAGATTTCAATGTAGTATAGTTTTGGCTAACTTAGCTCAATTGGGTCACTTTTTAAATAAAGGAAAGTCACACTACTAGATGGAAGGCTATGTGTCCAACTCTGCAAAGTTGAAGGTTGAGTTGGACCAAGTTAAGGTGTTATGTATCAGAGTTAACAAAGTTTAAGTGTGAAATTGGATTTAGGCTAGGATATTTTAGCCATTACAACAATGAACACATTCAAGAACAAATTTAACATTTCGCACATCCAGCTCAGCTGGTTAGCACAAGGGACACCCATAAGGCCAACCCGGGCTCAAGCAGCAGGAAAAGCACTCTCCTCCAGCCTAGGCATCTAGTAATGGAAAATTTACAATTGGAGTCATCCAAGTTTCATGTAGCAGCCACTCCCCCTCTAAATTTCATATAATACCTCCTAACTACTTGTACTTGTAAATGCTTTTGAGTACAAAAAAATAAATAAATAAAAGAATAGGTATAGGTGGGGACACGTATGGGGCCTAACCAACTTTGAGTCTCAACCAAGGTTTTGAAAAGCGAAAAGCGCACTATAGCGATAGGGGTTCCAAAGCGCAAAGCGCAAAGCGAAAGCGAGGGCTTTAATGAAGTAAGGCTCTCCTTTAGAGATAAATTCTAGGATATGTAACTAGCTAATTAGATACATAAAAATACCAAAATAAGCTACTAAATATGTTTAATATCTATAAAAAGACACAAACACATCCATATAATGTACCAAAGTAGTAATAACAATTTATAGAAAAATTATTTTCTTTTTTAAAATTATTTTAGTTTAGATAAAATTATTTTATCTTTTAAAAAAAAAAATTAAACTTTAACTAAAGCGACGCTTTGCGCCATGGACAAAGCGCGCGCTTCGGGAGCTTAAAGCGCGCTTTTTGAAAGACGCCTCGCTTTCATCGCGAAAAGCGTCAGACTCATAACGCTATGCGCCTCGCGCTTTTAGCGCACTAAAGCGCGCTTTTAATAACACTAGTCTCAACAACATAAGAAAGGCACAAAATCTGCCAAATTGTAGCCTGAAATTGTCGAGGTTTCATAAAACAAGGAAGATTAGCTCATAAGCTTGCTAAGTACTCTCTCATGCCCTATAAAATGTACATGCTTTTGAGTATAAAAGGATGGAGGGGGAATAGGTATAACCACACCAATCAAGCAATTGTGGTCATTAGCATTTTACTCCAACTAAAAACTTGTACTTGTAAATGCTTTTGAGTACAAAGAGAAAAAAAAATAAAAGAATAGGTATAGGTGGGGACACGTATGGGGCCCAACCAACTTTGAGTCTCAACAACACAAGAAAGACACAAAATCTGCCAAATTGTAGCCTGAAATTCTCCAGGTTTCACAAAACAAGGAAGATTAGTTCATAAGCTTGCTAAGTACTCTCTCATGCCCTATAAAAATTGTACATGCTTTTGAGAATAAAATAAAGGGGGGGGGGGGGAATAGGTATAACCACACCAACCAAGCAATTGTAGTCATTAGCATTTTACTCCAACTAAATACTTGAAACTTGAAGAGGCAAGCCACCTAAGTTCAGTCAAAGGATCATACAACAATAACAATTGATAAAACTCGGCTTCATCCCAGAATAGAGTAACAAGTTAGCATTAGAAGTTGGAATAAATTATCAACAACTATGATAGATTTTCCAAATCTCTAATATTAAACGCTACTGTTGGATAACATTTTAAACCTTTAACACTAAACACTGACATTGTTATCAGATGAAGTCATCATGTCATATTCACTCAGGTGGTATTAACGAGTTCATAATAACATCTGAAAACAACACAACCAAGTGAAAATGCTCTACGAAAATGCAACCAAAAAAAAGAAAAAGAAAAGAAAAGTTCTACCTGATATTAAAATCCATACGTAAAAGATCCTCATCAGAACTTCTGTCAACAACAATGGATGTTGTTGTGTGAGTTTTTAAATAATTATTCAACTCCTGCAGAATGAATGTCTGTATTCATATTCATCCTTCAAAAGAACTTATTTAGGGAAGCGAAAGAACCTCAAGGAACACAAGGATTATAAGCATGAAAAAGAGGAAGAGGATGAATGCTGAGTACACATCTCCAATAATGAAGAGTTTCAACAGAGTGGGCTCAATGATAAGATGAAACTTTTGGATCAAGGAAGGAAAGAAGTCTTTCAAGAAAAACCCAATCTCCAATGAAGTTTTTAGTCATGAAACCATCAAGTACTAGTGCTGGGAGTGACAATTTCTAAGAATCAGAGGCTCTAGGTTTGTCTATTAAAACTCAGGAGAGCGCGAATTTGATATCTAGTATGAACCCTGAAAGGCTATAAAAGCCCTCGCCTTAGCAGATCTCACTAGACAATTGCCTTTGACTTTGGGTAAGGTTGATGCATGTACTAGGGTTGGTAGCCTAGCGGTTTTGGTGGATTTCCTTTTCCAATAAAGGAATTGTTCTACCAAGTATCAAGTACAAAAGTGGAAGTGAAAGTGGAGAAGGCTCACCATTCCAAACAATAACATCATAGAGAGTGCTGCTATTATTGATAACCCAGCACCTGATAATGAAGCCTCTGTTAAATCTCTTGGGATTTTCCTGTAAACATGAAGGACTGGATGAGAACCAGAGATCAATTGCTAAAGGTGCATGTCAGAAACCAAAAATAATGTTAAAGAAACAACAAAGGATTCCCACAAATCAATTTCAGAAACAACAAACATGTAGCTCCTAGCTAAAGCACTAAGCTCTTAGTGTTTTGCTCTAATCTTATAAACCCAGACTCTGGAAACTGTCCCAGCCACTGGTACTCCTTTCACAGATACTAATTTGTGAATATTTCCCATCCTAATACCGATCAAATATAAGGCCACCATAGATATGTAAAACTCGAAAACACTAATCAAAATTGAATCAGAAAAATAAGCGAAAAGGGTGAGGAAATGTGAAGCAAACCTGTAAAAATCCACGCTCGTGAGCTTGCTCGGAGAAATCATGGCTGCTGGAAAGCAGAATCGGGTTGCCAACTGAAGGAATTAGGCACTAAACATCGCAATAATCAGGTGGATGATACAGAGATTTGATACAGACAATACAAGTCCGTCAATTCTAGTGCGCTTTCCCCGGCAACTATATTTTTTTTACTGCACATTTTTTAAGCTTTCGTAACAAGCAAAGAAATTTTTTGTATTTTCCTCTTTCTTGGATGAGAATCCAACGGAGGTGTTGCCGGCTATTAGCAAGTAATTGGTACGAACACAGTTGTAGGGCTGGTACCGAACCGAGCTACGAAAACCGAACAAGGTAACCGAGCTTGTGGTAACTTCAAACCTTATAGGTGCCGCGCCGGTCGATTTGTAGCACAAGTTTTCAAAAACTGCTTGTAATTTTAGTTTGGAAAAAATAACAAATAAATCACTAATATTTTGGACTCGGCTTAAATCGGATGCTAATATGTTTTTTTTTTCAGCTGAATATATCACTGATGCTATTAATAATAACCAAATAAATCACTAACGTTATTTAAATAAGTCAATTCATCCACTCGGCTCTTGAAATATTACTAAATTTCATCATTAAATTTTTAAAATTAAAAAAATAAATCACTTGGTTTAAAACAATTCAAATAAGTTACCTTCACCATTTACAAAGTTCCATAACCACTTTCCACAATTATATTTTTTGGGCACAGTCTGTTTGTTCTACTTCCAACTCCTTCAAAGTGTACCATTTCTATTGTCCAAGATAGGATATCTTCAGCCTCACACTACCACTCTTAAACGATATCTCGCTCATATTAGTATTTAATGCAAGATTATGGTGCAACATGAAGCAGAGTAAGAGGATGAGCATCGTAACTACTATCAGTGAGTTCATAATGATCTAAATTACTAGCCACATATAGAGTTCAAAGATCAATGTCAACTTCGAGAAGGTAGTTAAAATGTTAGATTAATAAACTTCAGAGGTGCTAGGAGTATAAGGATAAAATGTTGGGACTAAACTTGATATTTCATGCTAAGATTCCGTTAGACTTAATTGTAAAAGTTATAAGAGTGGTCAATTTGAACCAACTTAGAAACTTCAGTAGTTTATTTAGCAAAAAAAAAAAACATTAGTGGGTGAATCGAGCTAGCATGAAAACATTAGTAGTTTATTCATTATTTTTTCCTTTCCATTTTCATATTGATAATAAAACTAATAAGGAAACGGTTGAACCAAATCTCTGATTAGTTAATCTGAGTGAATCAAAATCTATGAATGTTTTTTACTTTTCATTTTCATATTGATACTAAAATTATAAAGGAAACAGTTGAACTAGATCTCTGATTAGTTACAGCGTGTTCGGTTGGAGTTAATCCAACCCTATTAACGCATTTTCTCTAAAGCATATAAATTTATTCCATTTTTACCCTCATTTGTCTTTTTTCCCAAATTCCCAGAACACAGCAGTACTCATTTGCGCTCTTGACCCAATCTTTGCTCGTTGAGGAGTTTGCTCCGATCTTTCTTGGTTCTTGCTTTGATTTTGCTCCAATCATCGCCGACGTGCTTCGATTTTGTTCCGATCGTCGCCAACATGCTTCAATTTTGCTCCAATCATTGCCAACTTGCTTTGATTCTACTCTGATCATCACTGACTTGCTTCGATTTTGCTCCGATCGTCACTAACTTGCTTCAATCTCAACCCAATTAACTCCTCACAAGATTTCACAAATGGAGCGGGCTAGGCGTAAAGTGGGGCGGGGCCGGCATTGAGGCATACTGCGGATTGCGAGGCTGAGAAGATTCTAAGCAAGATCAGTGGGGGACAATGAGGAAGAATGGTGGGTGATGGTGAGGAAGAACGGTGGATGAGATTTTGGTGACCGTTGGTGAGGAAAAATGGGCGTAAAAAGACCAGGAGACTCGTTAGCAATCTTGCTCCTTGGAGGAGCTTGCTCCAATCTTGACCGATCTTGCTTCAATCTAGATGTGATCTCACTCTAATTATCTCCGGTTTGCTTCAATTTTGCTCCGATCATTTTCCCCAGGTTATCTCTGGCTGAAGAAGATGAAGCGAAAGAGAGATTTGATTTTGATTTAATTTTGACCAATGACATGACCGTTAATATACTAACTTTTAGGGGTAGAAAAGATGTTGAATGCAAGTGGGTTTGCAATAACACATTAATAGACCAGTGTTAAACCGAAACGAACTAGGCATTAATCTAAGTGACTCAAAATCTGTGAATATGCAACTAAAGACAATGTTGGAGCCCCCGAGTGTAGCTCCATTAAAAATCCTTTGATAGTCAAGTTAGTTTTCTAAATAACTAGCAAAGTAACTGTAAAATTAGGGCATTTTAGTATGCATACCTAAAATATGTTGGCGGGGTCTCCTTTTATACACATGAGTACCATTTCAAGCAGACCAATTCGAACCTCTAACCTGGATCTAAATTCTAGGAATAGCAAAGGGCCACGTGCCCCTTGATTGCCGTGAATCTTAGGCACATACAGACTTGACGAAAATGGCATTAAGAAGACCTCATTTCACCTTCAAGAGCTATTACGTCATGTCTGTGTCTCAAAAAATGTAGAGGCTCCATACATCATATTTTTTTAAAGGGAACATGTTGATACCATATTGTGTTTGGCCCATTAGAGCGATATACTCCTTCAACTTTCCTTCCCTTAATAATATGTTTTTGTTATTGATAATAGCCATTTTGATTAGAAAAAAATCCTCCTTTGGTTACTAAAAAATTAGTTAACCTACACTTAAGATACCATAAATCAGTTAAGTTCTGGAGAACATCAATCCAAAAAGTCGGCGGGGTGACGGGAAACCATGCAAAGTTTAAGGATGAGCTTGGCAAAAATGTGAAAGTTTGAGGGAGAATTGAGGGTAAATCAAGCAAAATTATAATCAGTCAAAAGACATTTTAACCCTTAGAGTTCAGTTGCTCAGTTGCTCTGTTTCATTTCCAGAAAAGACCATGGAGGTCCCCCTGCTGCCAAATCATTAGATTTCTGATTTTCTTTGCTTTTTTTTTTTTTTGTTGGAAGCGAAGTTTCACTAGATCATCAACAAAAAAATCAAATCTCCTGCAAAAATTACACCTTTTTCATCGTCCCTTTCGATCCAGCTGGTAGGTGTGAACAGTTCCAATGGCGGGAATAGCTATCTTGGTAGATCTGTGGAGGAAACACCCCAGCTTCAACTCTGCTAATACCCTCCACTCTGCTAGCTTCTTCGCCGCCTCCGGCGCCGCCGCATCAGCTGCCGCCACCGTCGCTGCTGGCACCCCTTTCACCTCCCGCTTCTTGTTTGGGTATGTACGCCTTATACCACGATATTAGATATTGGTGAATGAATTTGTGAGCCACTTAATTTCTCATTTCTTTTGGTGATGAACGCTGATCTTGTATTGGTTTTCATTTCTTGTATGGAGGTTCGTTAGCTGTTATTTAGCCGTTGATGCTGATTAAATTCGAATGCTTAAGCTTTTCCTCTTCCAAAGCTTCCAATCGAACCTAATCAGGGAACAAATTTGTCTGGTTTAGAGTAAGCTAAAGCTCAGCCAATCAGTGTATTTCCTGTTTACAGTTGATTGCTGAATTGCTGAAGCTTAGTTAATCAGTTCTATTCCTGGTAATTGTTGAAAAGTTTAACGGGTACGAACCCGAGGCATATCAGATTCTTGTGGAGAGGCTGCTGTGGCATATTTAGTTGGTTGCATTATACGGAGTTCATTGAATTGGATTGCTTGATGTAATTTATTTTGGAACGAAAATGAACTATTGAGGCAATCTGATTCAGTGCAATGGAACCGAGTAAGTGTAGTGCCCTTAACATTTTTTGCTTTTAAGTTCTTCGTTCTGCAAAAGATACTTGTCCTTAGCTTCTGTATGGTAATTCTGATATCTTACTGGTTCCTGTGGTTGTGCCACAGTCATCCCAAGGTTGCTTATTGTGAGGCGGGCGTAGCAGTACCTGGAGATTATATTCCAAACATACATCAAGCATCTCAGAATAACTTAAAGTATGATGCTGTTAGATACGCTACAAAGGAATACAAAATTCAGTTAAAACCTCTCTATTCAGCATTCGAGTTGAAGACATTGGCTATCACGTCATTGAGATCATTCCTCCTGTTCTATTTGCCCCTTCTGGAGCCTAAGCTGAACTTAGAGGATGATGAGAATGACTCCTTGCAGGAAGCTCAAGAAGAGCAGCGTGTCGATTTGGTTGTTCCATTCAAGAAGTCTGTTAAGCAAGTACTTCGTGAGGTCAGTGGCTTCAGTCTTTCTGAAACGGTTCTTTTACATTCATTATCAAGGTGGAGCTATAAGTACGCAATCTATCCTTGTTTCTTTGTGTGCTATGACCAAGAAAATTCATTTTCAGATGCTCGAATAAAGGTTGATAACAATGTAAAACCATAACTTTCCATGGGAATCAGGATTCTATTTATCAACTGAATTTTAGTTATGTTTAAGATGCCAATTTAGTTCATGTTTCAGAGACCAAACATGGGGTGGATGGAGTTATTGATTCTGGTCCAGTCCCTCAAACTTGACTTGTGTTTTCTGTTTGGATTTGACATGATTTGCTATCACGCTGCTTTGACTATCCATCTGCCATTTTCTTTGAGTTTCAAGGTCTACATTCTTTTAGAAGTGACCTCAAGGCTGAGAAGAGATAACTTAGTGACAGGCTCTTTAACTGCAACATAAAGAATGCTTGAAATTTCTTGGATTCCAACGTTTCCTCGTACTGTTTTTATATGAAGAGCTCTGTGGATAAATAACTCCATCTTTTTTATTTGATATCGTCTCAGACTACTGTTGTGACTACCAGAAGGGTTCTCGAAAGACTTGCTTTCCATTATGTTTCACAACGCATGGCGTGGAAGCTTCTTAAAGGTATCCATCTGACATCCATGAAGTTATAGAGATGGTTGTATTTTGAAATTAACGATATTCTCTGCCCTATATACTGAAGTTTTTTGTATTCTGTTAAGAGAGTGCGGGCAGCTGATGAACTTAACTAACATATGCAGATGTTCCTCAATCTGCTACACGGAAAGCTCAAAGAGGAATGCCTACTGTGGTGTACATCGTTAGGGTTAGCAGAACAACTTTGAGAGGTCCATGCTTTTTAGACCTTTAATATCCAACTCTCTAATGTGTCTTTGCTTAATCAATCTTGCCTCATATTTTCCTTTTCTAATCAAACAGGTCACTTTCTAGGGGTGGCAGCAGCATGGCTTGTTCAGTTTGGCATAGAAATCTACCGATGCCTTTCTCGAGTTGTGAGCCGCAAAGAAGGAACCAACAAAGTTGACAAGCTAAAAGAAGCAAAGCTTCTCGGGAAGAAAGTTACAGGAATCACCATAAGATGTGGAGCGTCTCTACTTTTTGCTTCCATTGGAGCAGGGTTAGGCTCTTCTCTTGTTCGTCCTTCAATTGGCCAGTGGATTGGTAAGTTTCGTGCTTCCACAATGCATTATATTTTGTGATCATCATGAACGTAAATGTAATATACTTGTTATATTTCCAGGCTGTGCTGTTGGTGACTTGGCTGGACCAGTAGTTGTATCAGTGTTCATCGAGAAAGGTCTTCATCTGGAGCTTTAGACAGACTACTGGCAATGAACTTAAATAATCTGGCTGTTTCTTTGAGGAACCTGCTTCACTTTCAACCGCTGTGACAAATTTTGAGGGCCTACATCTGTTTTACCTCTGGTAGAAATAATAACAGAAGTAGCCCCTTGTTGGTTGTTTGAAGCGATATTGAGAAGAAACAGCTAATGAAGATAGGAAAATTCTCTTCTTCGGGGCAATACTTCGGTTATTAGTTGGTCCTTCTCTAATTTGATTCTGTTGGTGGCATTTTTCCTGGTTCAATTGCATCTGTGGCCCTTAATTTATTATTATTTTACCATTTTGGACCCTGACCTTGACTTCTTGCATAGAAAGTCTCTAACATCGCTTAAGTGTTCCGTTTTGAATCTTCTATTAACAATAAGACATTAAGTTGGGTGGAAAAAGACAAAAGTGAAAAATTAGTTTTAACCCCTAAAAACTTTTCATTTGATTTATAAAGCTTGAAACTTTTCCTTCTAACAATCCAACCACCTTCTCCTAACCTTCATCCCTCATCTCCTTTCCATCCTCTGTCACTGCTGCCCTCTGCCGCCACCAACTCCACCTCTATCAAGAATTTAATATCCCCATTGAAAAGCTCTACAATCTCCCTGCTCCCTCAAAAGTTCTCTTCCAAGAGGAAGCCCAGAAGTCTCGCCAATCGTGAGGCGAGAACCTACAGTACTACACCAGCATTAGCTACCTCTTTGTCGTGCTTGTTGGCAGCCTCCCATGGCTCATACCAAGGCATCCTCACTGCCGAGGCGAGGGTGAAACCCTCCATGCTGATTCTTATGTTCAGAACTCTCTAGTTCCTCTATGCTGATTCTTCCTGTATTCTTCATGTGGGGACATAAAGGTAGCGAGTGAGATTTTTCATGGAATGAGATCTTGGGATGTGATTTCATGGACTTCAATGATAGATGGCTACAATAAACAAGGCAATGTCGAATCTGCTCGCCAACTGTCCAATAAAATTCCTGAGAAAAACTTAATCACTTGGAGTATAATGATCAGCTGGTATTCATGAAACAATCAGTTTGCCGAAGCCATTGAGTTGTTTCATCTTCTCCAAGCTAAAGGCGTGGAAGCAAACGAGACAGTAATGGTTAGTGTGATATCCTCATGTGCACATTTAGGAGCTACAGAACCAGGAACAAAGTTGTTGAGATGTGTGCAAGATGTGGAGATGTAGAAAGTCATTGGGCATGGTTCAATTTGCGTCTTCCCTACAGTAATCTTCGAGTTACTTTTTTTTTTGTTTAATTTCACAAGGAAGTTTTCGTGTTCTTTGCTTGTTTTTCTTTTAATTTTAGGATGGCATGGATTATGAAAGTACTATCACCGATGTGCCAGAGGTGGGACTCAGTAGGTGAGGCTGAAGATGAGGAGGTGGCAGGGGGAAGGGTTGTGGCGGAGGGTGGCAATGACGAAGGAGGGGAGGAGGATGGGAGAGGAAGGTTACGAGGAAGGGGTTTGATTGTTAGAAAAGTTTTAAGGTTGCTAAGGCAGACCACAAGTTCTCAAGGGTTAAAACTAATTTTTTAGTTTTTTTCCGTCTAACTAATTAACACCTCAAGTTAACAAAATGTCTAAAATGGAATACGATGAGGTTAAAGACTTTCTTTGTAAAAAAATCAAGATTAGGGTCTAAAATAGTACAATAATAAAAAGTTAGAGGCCACAAATGTAAATAATCTCATTTTTTTGTTAGCAGCATTTTAGTGTACATTTTATTAGTGAATAGATAAATGTGGTTATTGTATTGTTTACTTATGTTAAGGCAGAAATGGCAAATTTCTCCTTTAAATTTAGTAGATGGAGCAAGTTTGTGACTATTCTTTTTTCAAGTGCAAATTTGCCATCAAACATTTAAATTAAGGTGAAACTTACAATTACCCCTTAAAGTTTGCCTTAATCTACAATTTGCTTTTCATTTTTTGAAAACATATACTTTGTCCATATTTCTTTTACACTGTCTGATAACAACTATTGAAACTGTAACTAAACTACATAATAATCATCTTTCAACAATGTTGATTTCTCTAACCTTTTTTTATAGTTAATAGACGTTTAAATTATTAGTTTTTTCTTTTTGTAAATATATTTTTCTTCCTATAAATGTATATTAATATTTTTTAAAATTCAATTAGTTGTGGAAAGAATATTAAAAATCTTTAGATTACTAAAACATAGCTATCAGATAGTTTAAAATAAGTATTCAGAAGTTATTATCAGACACTATAAAAAAATAGGGGTAAAATGTAGATTTTTTCGAATAAAGGGACAAACTGTCGATTATACTGAACCACATGGAAGGTTTTTGTAATTTACCCTTAAATTAAGTGCAGAATTAATTACTAAAAGGATAAGTAGGTGTCCCGGCTCATTTGTTGATCATGGTATATTGGAGAGAGTTTGAAACCCGAAATGATTGTCTTTTAAACCCGCATCTTTCTTCTTGTGCATGCATTTAATGTTACCAGCAGTAGCGATGATAAAAATTGACCAATTTCTACAAATCTGATCATCAAATTATCGTAACAAATGACAACTGATTATCGACCAAACAGGTCGCAAATCCATCACTAATCAGCTGTTAAAGCACCTATGAAGCCTTTTGGCAATCGAGCAGCTACCGACCGAATTTTTTTGGTTGGTATTTTGCATCTCCCTAGCTAGTACTATAAATTTTCATTCATTTATCATATTGAATTGGAGATGAAATGAATCCGAATAATTTTTTAATTTTTATAAACCTAATTCGAACAAATCCTAAATTTATCATTGTAAGTGAGCTCTAAATATATATCATTGTAACTTGTAAGTTCTCGATGACATGCATGGGTTTTGAAATTACGAGATAAGTTTCCACCCCTCCAAAATTCTTAAGTACCGAATGTTTATGTTACTTATTATTGAAAAAATAGAGTACTTTCATAAATAAAAAAACAAAAAAGGAATTCTATTTGTATAATTAATAAACAGTACAAACACAGGAAAGCGAGTTTTAGTTCATTGATTGCTTGCGTACACAGTACTACGACCAAGGGCATGCAGTGGACTTGTTCAGTGCGAGAAGCGGGTCGCCCTCGGCTCCCCTGTTTCGATGTAACCCGTCAGGGCGGGGAACTTAATTTAACAAGCCGACAGAAAGCTCAAATTAGGTCGAAAAATATACATCTATTTTTTTTTTTTTGAAACATTTTACTTTAACATAAATTTATTCATATTATTATTCATTAGAAAAATTTTAAAAAAATATATTTAGAACAATAGGTTTTTATTTATTATTTATATATAAAGACTTTTCATTTATGTACTCCTTCTTATTCCAAATTCTTTGCTCCATTTAGTTTTTTCACTTAAGTATGACTTAAATTTATTTATATTATTATTTGATAAAAAATTAAAAAAATTTATTTAAAACTATAATTTTTTTAGTATCTAAATATATTTTTTTTAAAAAATTAACAAATAATAATATAAATAAATTCAAGTCAAATTAAGTCAAAAAATTGAAATTGAGAAAATAATTTGGGATGAAAATATTACTAAAATGTTGAAAATAAAAAATTATAAATTAATTGTTATGAATAATGAATGTTACGGAAGAAATATATATTCCTTTAGCATAACTTTGTGGGATATTTTTTAGTGTTAGACTTTTCTAAAGAAAAATATTAGGGTTTGTTTGTGCTGACTGATGAATCTTCAACGGCAATCGCATGAATTTGGAGCAGCTTTTTTTGTACTACTTCTTTTGCTTGAAGCAAGATTATTCATTTGCTTTCTGATAAAATAGAACAGTGAAATTAGGACGACTATATATAAATATCCACGGTCAACATCTGCTCAAAGGCCTTATTTTGGCAGGGAATAAAATTGACTAAAATGGGAAATCCCAGTTCACTTTTTCATTTTTTTATGCCAATAATAAGTTATTCTCTACTTTCTAAAGAGTTTTTCTTTTTCCCCGTTTCGTGAAGGCGGGACTTGATTTTGATCCATAAGTTTGAAGCAAAGAATATATATACTTACTAGCTAATGGAGCTAAGTTTTTCAAAGAATGGAATATGTATAAATGACATATATTAAAGGTTTGAAAAATCATTTCAATTAAGGTCTCATTTAAAAACAACTTTTATGATTAATATTAAATTTTTTGATAATTTATTTAACGCTGAGGATAAAACAGTTAAAATTAACAGCTAAAAACTACAATTAGATAACTGTTTTCAAAACACTATTAATTATTGACGTTAATACCAAACAAAAATATGATAGTGTAAAGAGCTAGCGATCAATGATACCAATGACAAAAAATAATAATAATAATAATAATAATAATAATAATAGCTTTGTAATGATAAAATTTTAAAATTTTGAGGGGATATATCAGTAGAAAAAGATAAAATATCAGTTTTATTAATTGCATAGGCATACATATATACGTCGTGGAAAGACATGGAATATGAATTTAATATATAGACCATCCATAAAGTGCACAAGCTCAAAAGTAAGGTCAATACCATTGCGATTCTATGTTTCTGATACCTTTATCATGACCAAAATTGAGAATATATATATCTATATGTACCTGTCACGTAGGTTAACTATTAATTGTGCAAAAAATGCAAGCACTATATATGTACACACACATATGCGCGCTCGTATACACATACAAAGGCTTTTCATATAGTTCTGTGGTGGCTAGTAAATATTCAACCACCTTGCTTCTCATACCATTTTCGTTTAACTTATCAAAACAAACTTTGCGAATGTATTCTCCTTTTTCACTTCTGATTGTTTGAACTTGAAAGGTAGATTTACTTATTTTGTAAATGATGTATAGATATATAAATTGGTTTGGATATGCCAGATAAAAGAAGGTCTTATACTTCCTTCAAGAAAAAGGCTTATAGATTCTAAACATTATTAATTTTTCCAAATTTTTTTACCATCAATTAATATAAAAAAGATGATTGGGGTTAAAATACTTCTGTATCAGTCTCTACACTCATACTTTTGTGATATTTACAAAACCGTCGCCGCGCATTGAACAACACCTTTCTTTGAAGGGAATAGGACTTATAGTACAACAAATTTATCTGAAGGGAACAGAACATTCGTCTGAAGAGAACAATAAAACAACATATTTGTCTGAAGGAAATAACATTTTTTATGCTGATTCAAATAATGTTATTTACGGACAATATTTCTTCCCAAATTAATAATATTTTGTAGAACAACAAATTTGTAAAAATGAAACAGTAGAGGACATCGTACTCTATCGGCTCCTTCTATTATGTGGCCGATGACAAGTCCTAGTGAGTGTGAATCAGACTTACCATAGGAATATATCCTATAAAGAGGATATTGAAGAAGATGATGCTACAATGAAGGCAACCCTTGCTATAAAGGTTGTCACCGATAAAAGTTGACCGAAGAAGTACGTTAATAGTAGTGTTGAAAGCCTTGGCTTTTATTTAGAGCTAAATATAGTTTTATTTTGCAATATTGTTTTGTTCAGTGACAAGTGATGTTCTATTCGTACAAATATGTTGTTCTATAATACGTTATTCATTTCATAAGATGTGCTATTTATAATAAGTGTTGTTCCGTTCAATAATAAGTATTATTTTATTTATATAAATGTATTGTTCTGTAACACGTTGTTCATTTCGCAAAATGTACTGTTTGTAATAAGTATTGTTCCATTCAGTAATAATTATTGTTCTATTTAGTAATAACTATTATTTCAATCATACAAATGTGATGTTCTATAATATACTGTTCATTTCGTAAGAAGTGATATTTGTACTAAGTGTTGTTCCATTTAGTAATACGTGTTGTTTCGTTCTTACAAATGTGTTATTTTGTAATATGTTGTTAACTTTGTAAAATGTGCTGTTCGTAATAAGTGTTGTTCTATTTAATAGTAAGTGTTATTCCTTTCAGTCATAACTGTTATTCCTTTCAGTCACATAGGTGATGTTCAATTCTTACAAATATGGTGTTCTGTACGTAAAACATTACTCCCTCCGTCCCAATTTACTTGAAATGTATTCCTTTTTGGGAAGTTCCAAAAAGTTGAAACGTTTCCTCTTTTGAAAAAGTTTAAACAATTAAATAATCCTTTTACACAAAACCTAATAAAGACTCTTTTTTTAATCTCCACTCAACCTCTTACTGCACAAAACCCAAAAAAGAATCTTTTCTTTTTTAATCATTATTTAAACTTTTACTACATAAAAAAATAACACAAATTACATACACCTTAATCTTCGTGCCCAGACAAATGTTTGAACTAAAATGGGACGGAGGTAGTATTAATTTTGAAAGAAATATTGTTCATAAATAATATTATTTAATTCAATAAAAAATGTTATTTCATTCAGATAAATATGTTGTTCTGTAATATATTGTTCGTTTTGTAATATGTGTTGTTCATTTTGTAAGGACACTTTTCTGCACCTAGTCCTCCAGCAATTTCATATGCATAATCATGTATACATGTTTCTCCATCTACTTCCAAATCATGTGTCACCTGTGGTTATGGGTCGAGGTATGTACATTATTGTTATGTATCATACATTTTTTTAATTAATCTATAAAAAATTTTCATTGGGATATAATATTGTGTAATTTATTAGCTGTAACTAATCTTTCTAATGAGCATACTAACTACAACTAAATCACAATGTATACAGTTTAATCACTACATATGATTAACAAGTATGTACTTCTGTTAGGATGTACCATATAAAAATTTTCCTTACAAGTCAATTAATGGAAAATCACAAAACATAAACATACTTCCACTGTCTCGCAAAACTTGTTTCCTTTCACTATTCACAACAATTAATTCATAATTTTCTCTTTTAAAAAATATTCTTATAGAAATGTAAACTTTTTATATGAAAATAGTACATTAGAGACTCTAATTTATAAATATAATTTTTAAGAATTTCTTAAAAATTAATATAAATACATTTAACTTAATATTTAGTAAAAAAAAATGTGAAAGAGTCAACTTTTATGAAATGGAGAGAGTATTAAATTTTTATGTTCTTTTCTTACACTACCATCTTTGGGGATTACACACACACATACAAACATATACATACTTTGATTAAGCAAACGGATATTATTTTCCCCCAAAATATGGGGCAACCTAAATATATATGTGGCACTCAATGATTGGAATAGATTAATTATTTAAAAAAAATACTAGAATCTCGAATCAAATGATTTTGCCACACTTTAAATTAATTTAATTTAATCTAAAATGATTTAATTTTTTTTTAATATTTTTTTCTTGGAATTGATTTCATATAAAAGGAAATATTATGTAGATGTAATAATCTATGAAAGTCAAATTTTTATGATATTATTAAATTTTTATGAATTTTACTTTTTAGGCATTAAAAAATTATAAAAAAATTAATAACCTTACAAAAAAATTATTTTTAGTGGATTACTATACCTAAATAACATTGGCTTTAAAATGATATTAGTTCTAGATAAAAATAAATATAAAAATAAATAAATCATTTTGGATTAAGTTGAGTTAAGTTAAAATTACGAATTGTGTATTAGATTCTACCACATATACAAAGTGTGAGGTTTTTCTTATTCCTACCTGTTGACACCCAATTTCGTCCGGCCATTAAAATAATTTTAAAAAAAAATTAAATAAAAAAAATTAAATAAAAAAATGTATTATTATTATTATTGTTATTATTATTACTAAATTTTTTTTAATTAGTTTAAAATATATATATTTTTTTTAAGATTTGATATATGTGTGTATATGTGTATGTTTGAAAGAAAAAAAGAAAACTCCATAAAAATGACAAAATTTAAAAGTTTGAGGTAAAAATGACAAAATTAAGAAGTTTCAGGCAAAATTGACAAATTCTGAAAGTTCCAGGAGCATTTGGCAGTTTGTCACATAAAATTTTGAGCCTGCCGACGTTTTTGGCTCAAATTGACAGAAAACGACAAAATTGTCAAAATCAGAAGCTTCAGGAACTTATCCAGAGGCTGAGAGACGTAAAGGACTAAAATTGTCATTTTACCAATTTAAGAGATAAGTTTGAAATTTTTTATTAATTTATCCGTCCACAGTTCAGCCAAACTCCTTCTATAAATACCCCTCCAAATTCAGTGATGAACACAGAAAAAAATAGCAAAAAAACTTAGAGCTCCGTTTTAAAAAAAAAATAAAATTACAGCCCTTAGCCCCAGCCCTCTTCCCTTCTTCCCCAGAAAGCCAAAACTTTTTTTTCTTTTCTCTGTTCCGTCTCTCTCTCTCTCTCTCTCTCGCCGTGCCCACCACCGCCGTCCGCCGGCCACCACGCCTCCGCCCAGCCGTCCTGCCGCCGTCGTCCGGCCGTCCCGCCGCCGTCGCCGTCGTACCCAGCCTGACGTCCGCCGCCGCGCCGTTCCCCTTTTCTTCTTCTCTCCCTGCGCCGGCTGCTGCCCGCCGCTCCTCCACCGCCCTCCGCTTCGCGCCGTTGCCCCTCCGCCCGTGCTCGCCGTCGCCCTGCGCTTCCGCCCCCACGCCCTTGCGCCCCGTGCCCTCGCCGCCGCTCGCCTGGCTGCCCCTCCCTCCCCCCACGCCGTCCGTGTCGCGCCTCTTTCCTGGGATTCAAAAACAAAAACTAAAGGGTATAACTCTTGTTTTGTCTTCTATCTTTTCAATTTCTTTCACTTTGGTCACTAACCTTTTATTTTGTTCTTGCAGAATTAATTCCTAACTATTTTAATTTTTACTTGTTTATTTATTTGTTATTATTACTAACCTTTTTTTATTGTTGTTATTAACAACTAACAACTAACTTGACTAACTTTTATTATTATTGTTATCACTAACTTTTATTTTTGTTATACTAACAATTAATTGTGCTAACCACTAACTTTTATTATTATTGTTATCACTAACTTTTATTTTTGCTATACTAACAATTAACTGTACTGACTGCTAACTTTTATTATTATTGTTATCACTAACCATTTAATTTTTGCTATACTAACAATTAACTGTACTGACTGCTAACTTTTATTATTATTGTTTTCACTAACCATTTAATTTTTGCTATACTAACAATTAACTGTGCTAACCACTAACTTTCATTATTATTGTTATCACTAACCATTTAATTTTTGCTATACTAACAATTAACTGTACTGACCGCTAACTTTTATTATTTTTTTTTAATGGATGTTCAAAACAAAAAAAAAATAATAATAATAACAAAAAAAGAAGAAAACCTCCACTTTATTTATTGTTATTTAATTTTTCTTTATTTTATGGTTAAACTCATTTCATTTAAAGAAATTAGACATAAAAAAATATATATGTAAAATAAATCTGAACCATGTTGTTAAGTCAAAAAAAAAAAAAAAAAATTTTAGTTCATGGTATATTGGCTGGAAACTGTCTCGTGCCCGCTTTTGAGCTGCTTCACCTGGTGAAGAGGGTCTGGCTGAGTAACAACGCCCCGTACCATGATCAAAGATTTTCATTTTTAAACTCTTTGATTCCTTTAAATTAACTTCTTATTAAATAAAAATTAATTATTTTTTTAATTATTTTATAAATTGAGTAATTATTTAAACAATAAATATCCTTCATTAAAAAGAAAAAAAGATAAAAGAAAAAAAAGAAAAAAGAAAAAAGAAATAAAAAAAAAAAGAAAAAAAGAAAAGAAAGAAAGATAAAAGAAAAAAAAAGAGAAAAGAAATTAAAAAAAAAAAAAGGTAAAAAAGAAGAAAAAAAGAAAGAAAGTAAAAAAAAAAAGTAAAAATATAAAGATAAATTTTTAGTTAGTATTAAAAATCATTCATAAACAAAAAAAACAATTACCATTTAAAAATTAATTTCATAATAATAAGAATTAAATAATTATGATAAATTAAATCATTCCATATCCGGATGATCCGGCAGGATCTACGGTTTGGAAAATATCAAACTTTTTTTTTAAAATAATTAAATTAAATAAAAAGATAAAAATTCATATTTTTACAATTTGAATAAAATTGTTTAAAATTTCACCAAATTCCGTGTCCAAATGACTCGGCAGAGTCCATGGTTCGGAATCAAAATCTTCCGTGACTCGGCAGAGTCCATGGTTCGGAAGTATTAAAATTTTATATTAATTACCAAGAATCCACATCCGACTAAGTAATTCAGTTAAAATTTTCGGTTTTGAAAATTAACTGAAGATGTTTTAAAAGCAAAGCAAAACAAAATTAAAATCAACTAAGGTGCCAATTTTTGGGCGCTATAACAAAGTTGTTTTAGCGTAACCGTACTCCCGATCCCCGAACTCTCGCAGACCAATTTTAAAGGTGTCCAATCGACCTAGGTGAAACAGATTGGTGGCGACTCCAGAAAACCCGACGTTGCCACAGCCTGGCGACTCCGCTGGGGAGTCGACGTTAGTGAGTCGAGCCTAAAGTTGATTTGTTTTTATTTACTTTGCTTTACTATTATGTGGATTTATATATTATATTTATTTAAGTAAACATGCATAATGCATTCACAAAATGAAGCTCTATACCCGAGCTTCCTTAAATCAAACACGATTCTTTCTAAGCGGAATTGGTGTTGCTGTCCTTGTGAGGCCACGGTCTCCAAGCCTTCACCGGTTTCAAAGTAGCGAAGTAGTGTATTGCCTTCTGAGACGGTTAGTCTCTGCATGGGCCCACGAAAAGCTACGACTCGAATTAATCCATTCCTTACATAAACCCTAGAGGGTAAGGAATCGGGCCGTCACTATGATTCAGTGACGGGATTCGGGAACTATCCCTTGCCTTTTTGATAAACCACCTTCTGCATGTAGAATTCCTTACTCCACCTTAGAACCAGCCATTAAGAATTTCCCATGCCTCGGTTCCCATTTCCATAGGTTTTGTTTTATCTATATGTTTGTATGATCCTATGTGTTATTTTTTTTACTAACTCTATTTTTCCTTATTTTTCCGGCATATACATTTCATCATTAAAGATAAGTATTTGGTGAAAGAACTATTATCATGGATATTCTCGATTATCTTCCCACGGCTGTTACTGGATCATGGAATGACACGGTAATCGAAACTCAGCCTGAAGCTATGGAATATTCCGAAACGGCTCAAAAGCTTCACGGAGATGCTCTGACATCCCATTCTCACGTACAGCTTAAGGACCAGGTATCGGTCCGGATAAATCAGAACGACACCACGGAATTGTTGCAAGTCTGGAATAGTTGGAATTCTACTGATCGGGAAGCTTTTACGGCAAAATATGGTCACATCACTTGCCTACTAAAGGTTACCGTTGATGCATCACTTGTCCGGGCTCTAATACAATTTTGGGATCCATTTTATCGATGCTTTTCTTTCGATAAGATGGATCTGGTTCCAACCATTGAAGAATACAACAGCCTCTTGGGTTGGTCCTCCGACTATCCAATCGAGACTTATCAACATGATAGAAGAACGGAGCCTCATCGAGCCCTAGCAAAATTATTGGATATGCCAGCTTCCAGTCTTCAAACCAAGTTTGCAACAAAAGGATCTCGAAAATTTATCAGTTGGATCGACTTAAAACAATTAAGTCACGTTCTCCCTCAGAAAAATCAACGACGCAAGCTTTTCGCCTTGGCGATATATGGCCTGGTAGTCTTCCCAAGAATCGTCGGATTCATTGAAGGAGACATCATTACACTATTTGAGCAAATCTGCAATGCTCAAATAAATCCGACCTCAGTAATATTATGTGAAACTATCAGGGCATTAAACTTTTGTCGCCAAAGAGGGGGCAAATTCATAGGATGTTCACATCTCCTCAACATTTGGATCAAAAGCCACCTTCCTTGTGAGAAGCAACATTTTGGAAATCGCTTTTCAAAGGACTTCATCCCAATCGAAGCCTTTTTGAAAAGTGAAACCATTCATCACGACAGCAAGGAAGCATGGGTTGATTATTTCAAGAACATCACCGAATTCCAAATTGAATGGAGAGCCCCCTGGTCTACCTCCACCCGCGTTGTCTACCGTTGCGGCAATTGCCCGTGGGTTCCTCTCTTAGGTATATGGGGAGGAACAAGTTATGCCCCAGCTCAAGTACGAAAACAATTTGGGTCTATGCAATTTATACCCATGACGCATAATCTGAGTAAGTTGGAATTTTCACACGAAGATCCAAATTCAAATAAGCTCGCAATGGGTATTTCAGTTGCGTGGAAAAGAATTTTCATATTGAAGTCGGGGCCTATTATTTCTCCCACTGCTTATTATGAATGGAGAAATAACCGGAAGGAAGGAATAGTTCTATCTGAAGAGGTCATCAGAAAATTGGCGAAAAGAGAGTTGGAGAAAGAACTAGAGGAAGAAAAGGAGAAGAACAAGAGGATGCTCCTTGACATGCAACAGCTCGGTCACAAAACACAACTCCTCGAAGAGAAAGTTGAATACCAAAAACAAGTCATCTCCCAATTGGTTGATGAAACCGATCAAAAAGAGATGAGAGTCAGATACTGGGAAGATCAATACAGATTTTCTCAAGATCAATTGCAAACATTTTTGGTAGAAGTCAGAAAAGTTACAGAACAAGCCCAACTAATGGGCGAAGAAGCCAAGGAGTTAGAAGAACTGAGCTGTCCTACTCCATCAGTAAATGTTCAAAGAATGATGGAGTTCATATCTAAAGCCAGAAAGCAGTATTGTACTTTGGGTCGTTTCTTTTAAACAAACCTTTTGCTGAATGTAATTGAGAAATTCCATTATAGTTTTTCTTTCACCAAGTATTTACAATATTCATGCATGCATCCATCACATCAATCATACACACATAGAATCTAATAAAATAAATATTCCTTTAAAAGGGTAAAATTGGACCTCAACACCGATATTCAACTCGACTCCAAACAAGATTAATGGCAGAACAAGCCGAAGGACGTCTCATGGAGATGGAGTCCAAGATTGAAAGTATGTCAGAACAGATGAGACAATTGATGGAATTAATCAAAGGGAAAGCAACTCAAGTCCCCATCAAAGAAGTACAAGATCCCACTTATCCCCCGGGATTCACCCCGCAACGAGTCTCAGTCCAAGAAAACCTGTTTCAAGAATCAGGACCGTCTGCTAGTGTTCACCTGAAACAAGACACTGTACAGGAAGAGAAGAAGACATTACCAAAAGAAGAAGCAGAATCTCAAAAACTCGAAACAATAGAAAAGCGACTGCGAGCCATTGAAGGAGGCACTATATTCGGATCTCTCTCGGTGGATGACCTCTGCTTAGTGCCAGACGTCGTAATCCCTTCAGATTTTAAGGTGCCAGATTTCGTGAAATACGATGGAACGAGTGATCCCATCACTCACATCACATTGTTCCTAAGGAGACTACAACCACTCACAAAAGATGAAAAGGTGTGGATCGCACTTTTTCAGGAAAGTCTCACAAAATCAGCATTACAGTGGTATCTAAGCCAAGGTCCAAGGAACATAAAAACTTGGAATGACCTTGCTCAGGCCTTCATCGGCAACTATAAACACGTTATGGACTTGGCTCCGGATCGCCAAACTCTCCAAAACATGGAGAAGAAAAAGCCAGAAACTTTCAAGGAATATGCGCAGCGGTGGAGGGACTTAGCTGCACAGGTTCAGCCACCCATGACAGAAAGAGAAATGGTCACTCTATTTGTCCAGACACTGAAATACCCATATTATGACAAACTTATTGGCAATGCGGCAACTAACTTCTCCGACGTAGTAATGTCTGGAGAAAGGATCGAGCATGGTATCAGGACTGGGAAGATTACTGAATCCTTTAGCGATCCTATGAAAAGAGGAGGACCTTCCAGAAGAAAAGATGAAGAAATACAACAAATAGGAAGAGGAAGAGGGATTCCCTTCGTGGGCACTGTGGCCACCAGACCTCGCCTATCCTATTCTGCCAATAAGCCCAATTATTATCCTACCAATAGGCCCAATGATTATCCTCCCAATAGGCCCAATGATTATCTTCCCAATAGACCCAACAATTATCCTCCCAACAGACCTAATCAGTTACGGCCACCTGTTCCAACTCCTCCAGTACCTGCACCAAGACCAAGAGAAATCTTCGCACCAATTCCCATGACTTACACTGAGCTGTATCCAAAACTCATCGAAAGTCAACTTATTCGCCCAATCCCTACAAGGCCATTGGAACCCCCGTATCCAAGGTGGTATGACCCTAACATAAATTGCCCATATCATGATGGTACCGTGGGCCACGGACTGGAAAATTGCATAGCATTGAAGCGTATAGTCCAACAATTAATTGAGTCAAAGTGGTTGGACTTTTCCGATGAACCAAACGTCACTCATAATCCATTGCCTCCTCATCAAGCCAAACCAGTCAATATGATGGAAGAATACTGGCCGATGAAGAAAACAGTCAATGATATCATAACCCCTCTTAAGCATGTATATTCATGCCTTGTGAAAGAAGGGATTATCATAGGAAAGTCTTCTGGAAATAAAGAAGTCGAGGATGAGGAGTGGTGCAACTTTCATAACAGTAAAAGTCATTCTATCCAAGAATGCCCAGAATTCCGTAAAAGTCTACAAAGTCTTATGGACTCCTCCCAAATCATCGTTTTTATGTCAGATAAAGAGGATGACGTGAATGTGATAATTAAAGAACAAGAAGTCAATATCATGCCAAGACCACTAGTCATTCCAATATCAAAATCTGCTCTCAAGCCTTTAAGAATTCAAGTTCCAAAGCCATTCCCGTACAAATCAGACAAAACTGTTCCATGGAACTATGGCTATACTTCTAACATCACATCAACTCCGTTAGAAGTTGGGGGCATGACTAGAAGCGGTCGGTGTTATTCTCCCGAGCAAATGAACAAGCTCCAACAAGAGAAGAATGTTACGGATCCAGCAAATGGACCTATTAACACATCTAAAGAGCAAGAGATGCCTCGAGCAGTAACAGATGAACAAGCTACTGAGTTTCTCAAACTCATAAAGCAAAGTGAATACAGTATCGTGGAGCAGTTGAACCGTCTGCCAGCAAAGATCTCCATACTTTCATTACTCTTAAGTTCTGATGCCCATCGAGAAGCTCTTCTCAAAGTCCTGAATAAGGCTTATGTTGAACAAGATATCTCCGTGAACAACTTTGACCACCTTGTCAACAACATCACGGCACAAAATCTCATCACATTCACTGACGATGAGATACCAGCAGAAGGAAGGGGTCACTCTAAGGCTCTGCATATTTCGATTAAATACAAAGATCGGATTATGGCCAGAGTTCTTATCGACAATGGGTCAGCTCTAAATGTAATGCCACTCGAAACCTTACATAAGATTGGTTTAGACCCATCATACCTCAACAACAGTCATATTGTTGTTCGAGCATTTGACGGAACGAAGAGAGATGTTGTTGGAGAAATAGAGCTACCAATAGGGATTGGTCCCTGTCTTTTCCACATCACATTCCAAGTCATGGATATTTGTCCATCTTATACCTGCCTGCTGGGAAGACCATGGATCCATATGGCCGGAGCAATTCCTTCTTCATTACACCAGAAAATGAAATTCATTATTGAAGGAAAGATAATCACGGTCTTCGCTGAAGAAGACATCCTGCTATCAAGACCTGCGGATGCTCAATATGTCGAAGTCAATGAAAATATACCTGATTGTTCCTTCAGGTCTTTTGAGATTGTCAATGCTGCTTATGTCAGCGAATATGGAGAAGAACCCATTCCTAGCATCTCTAAAACAAGTCGCATGGTTGCCAAACTCATGATAAAAGGAGGATACTCACCGGGGTTAGGACTGGGACAAGATCTACAAGGAATCACAGAACCATTGAAAATCACCACAAATGAAGGGAAATACGGCCTAGGCTTCACACCGACAAGACATGATAAAATGAAGGCAATAGCTGAAAAGAGAGAAAAGAGGATTGCACGATTAACAGGGCATCCTCTCCAGGAAAGAAATCTGGATATCCCTGAAATCACCGAAACGTTCGTGAGTGGTGGTCTCATTCCAAAAAATGACAATGAAGGCAAGCTGACTATCAACATCAACAAGTCTTTTGAAAGTCTTTCTATTCAGGCAATCATCAGCGATTCACCTGAAGAGGAGGAGCTTGTTCAACCTTGTGGCCCACGGGATGTGCTGAACAATTGGGAGGCGATAGAACTGCCTGTTATAATCGAAAGCTTTCCAAAGTAATCTAATAGTAAAAACCTCCTAAAGAAAGGTTCAATCAATAGGGTGTAGTCTTTGTTTAAGTGAACCTTTTAGTTATTGCTTTTTATTCCAATAAAGTTGTGATTTATGCACATTGTAAATAAAGTACCAGTTTGCATCCATCTCATTCGTGCCATTTTTTTTTTCTTCTCTTTCTTTTCTCTCTGGATAATGCAGACCCAAAACTCTCTTTGATGACAATGAAAGAATGAACTTTGATAATCCTGTAAACACTACCGACTCGGATGACGAAGATCTTCAAGTATCTCCTGAGCTATTAAAAATGATTGAGCGAGATGAAAAAGAAAGAGCAACAAGTCAAGAACCAACTGAGGTATTCAACCTGGGAGACAGTCAGGATGTAAAAGAAGTCAAGATTGGCACTTTATTCCCTCCTGAAGAAAAAGAAGAATTAGTCCATTTATTGAAAGAATATGTGGATGTGTTTGCTTGGTCATACCAAGATATGCCTGGCTTAAGCTCAGACATAGTACTACACAAAATACCCTTGAAACCTGGAGCGAAGCCTGTCAGACAAAAGTTACGAAGATTAAAGCCGGATCTAATCTTAAGAGTGAAAGATGAGATTCGAAAGCTGTGGGATGCAGGATTCCTTAGGGTCGCTGAATATACAGAATGGGTGGTTAACATTGTTCCAGTCGAAAAGAAAGAAAGCGGGAAACTAAGAGTTTGTCAGGACTACCGGCCATTGAACGAAGCCAGTCCTAAAGATAACTTCCCACTTCCTCACATTGATACGCTGGTGGATAATACCGCAGGAAACTCCTATTTTTCCTTCATGGATGGCTTCTCTGGATACAATCAAATCAAACTTGATCCAGATGATATGATAAAAACTGCCTTTATAACCCTTTGGGGTACCTTCTACTACAAGGTGATGCCTTTTGGGTTAAAGAATGCTGGTGCTACATATCAAAGAGCCATGGTTGCATTATTCCATGACATGATGCATAAAGAAATTGAAGTATATGTAGACGACATGATCGCCAAAACTTTCACTACTAAGGGGCATCTAAAAGTGCTAAGAAAACTATTCGATAGACTTCGCAAATATCAACTGAAGTTGAATCCTGCCAAATGTATTTTTGGAGCCTCTTCAGGAAAGTTATTGGGTTTCATGGTCAGCAAGGATGGGATTCGAGTTGACCCGAGTAAAGTCAAAGCAATACAAGAAATGCAACCCCCGAAGACTCCAAAACAAGTAAGAAGTTTCCTGGGCAGAATCAACTTCATAGCAAGGTTCATTTCACAATTGACATCCAAGTGTGAACCTCTTTTCAAATCACTGAAGAAGAACAATCCGATCGAGTGGAATAACGAATGCCAAGAAGCATTCGAGAAAATCAAGCAATATCTATCAAATCCACCAGTCTTGGTACCACCCCGATCTGGAGAATCGTTGATTCTATATTTATCCATACAGGATTCTTCATTAGGATCCGTATTGGGTCAACGTGATGAGACAGGCAAGAAAGAGCACGCAATTTACTATTTGAGCAAGAAGCTTACCACATATGAAGCGAAATACTCAATAGTAGAAAAGTCCTGTTGTGCCCTTGCATGGGTAGCACACCGACTACGACACTACATGCTCAACAACACCACATTGCTAATCTCCAAGACTGATCCCATTAAGTACATTTTTGAGAAACCAGCTTTATCAGGCAGGATCGCAAAATGGCAAATGCTGTTGTCTGAATACGACATACAGTATGTCACCCAAAAGGCTGTAAAAGGGAGTGTGATTGCTGAATATCTGGCTGATAGAGCATTGGATGATTATGAGCCAATGAAAATGGAGTTTCCTGATGGAGATATAATGACGATAGAACAGGAAGTCTCTAAAGATGATGAAACATGGAAAATGGCATTCGATGGAGCATCTAATGCTTTGGGACAAGGGATTGGAGCCATACTCATCTCTCCAAGTGGAGAGCAATTCCCTCTTACAGCAAAAATTACATTTCCTTGTACCAACAATATAGTAGAGTATGAGGCATGTGCTATGGGACTCCAAATGGCACTGGAATTGAAAGTGCGAGATCTCCGAGTTTATGGGGATTCCGCATTAGTCATATATCAAATCAACGGAGAATGGGAGACAAGGGATTCAAAATTGATCCCTTACCAAAAGCTCATACTAGACTTGGCTCGAAAATTCAACAGTATAAGCTTCCATCATCTTCCAAGGGAAGATAATCAAATACCGGATGCTTTAGCTACTTTGGCTGCTATGTACAAGATCAGTGACCCCGAGCATACTCCTGTGTTCGAGATGAGAATAATAGATTCTCCAGCTTATTGCATGAGCATCGAAGAAGAATTGGATGGAAAGCCTTGGTATCACGATATCAAGAAATACCTCCAAGAAAGAGTATATCCACCAGAAGTATCAGAAAATGACAAGAAATTTCTACGAAGATTGTCAATGGGTTTTCTTTTAAACCTAGACATACTTTACAAGAAAACCCCAGACTCGATGCTACTTCGCTGTGTAGATACTCATGAAGCACGAAAGATCATGGAAGAAGTTCATTCTGGAATATGTGGAGCACACACTAGTGGTCATACTATGGCAAGACAAATAATGAGGGCTGGTTACTATTGGCTCACATTGGAAAGTGATTGCGTCAATCACGTAAGAAAATGTCACAAATGCCAAATATATGCCAACAAGATCCAAGCTCCACCTGTTCCTCTTAATGTAACAGCAATACCTTGGCCTTTTGCCATGTGGGGAATCGATGTTATTGGAGCGATTACCCCTAAAGCTTCCAATGGTCACAAATTCATCCTAGTTGCAATTGACTACTTTACTAAATGGGTAGAAGCTGTGTCTTATGCAAGCGTAACTCAAAAGGTGGTATGCCGGTTCATTAAGAAAGAAATCATTTGTCGCTATGGACCGCCAGAGTGTATCATCTCAGACAATGCCACGAACCTGAATAATGCAATGATGCAGACTTTGTGCCGGCAATTCAAAATCAAGCATCTCAATTCAGCCCCTTATCGACCGATGATGAATGGTGCAGTAGAAGCGGCCAATAAAAATATCAAGAGAATTGTTGAAAAGATGATCGTCACTTACAAGGACTGGCATGAGATGTTACCTTTTGCACTGCATGCTTATAGAACTTCTACCCGTACTTCTACTGGAGCAACACCTTTTTCTCTGGTATACGGTATGGAGGCTGTATTGCCTATCGAAGTTGAAATTCCTTCATTAAGGGTACTAATGGATACTCAATTAGGAGAAGCAGAATGGGTCAAAGCTAGATACGAGCAATTAAATCTAATTGATGAAAGAAGAATGATAGCCCTCTGCCATGGGCAACTTTATCAAAGAAGGATGATTCGTGCTTACAACAAAAAGGTTCGCCCACGACAATTTCATGAAGGTGACATAGTGCTCAAGAAAATTTTACCCATGCAACATGATTCAAGAGGAAAATGGACACCAAATTATGACGGGCCATATGTCGTGAAGAAAGCATTTTCAGGAGGGGCACTAATTCTGACAGAAATGGATGGACGAGAATTACCGAAGCCAGTAAATTCGGATGCAGTAAAGAAATACTTTGCATAATGAAGAAATTTTCGAACAGAAGGGGAGAAGTGGATACAGGGTTACCAAAGTTTATTTGATCAAAGTTGTCAAAGAGAGCTTTCTTCCCTTACACTTTCATTATCTATCTGTACCTAAGATTTTCATATTCTTTTACCCATAAATAAAAGCCAATTCTCTTTAACTTACCTTAGATTCTCACGTTCAAAATGCTAAAGTCGCTTCTATCCAGTTCTTTTCCTTCAAATCTCACATTCCTACTAGCCTTAAGTGTGCAATAAATTGTGACTTTTGAAGGAAGAATAGTAATAATTAAAACTTAGAAAAAAAACAAAGACCGTAGATTACTTTGATAAGCTTTGTGAATTAAAACAGGTAAGATTGAGGTCCTGCTTTGCGAGCAGCACAGAACATAGGCTAACAAAGAAGAAGGAGTAACAAATCTTTGGGAGATAGCCTTGGTGGTAGCCTGAATGATCATTTCAGAAGTCTTAACATGTCTATGTCAGCAGGAAAGAATCATGCTCACGAATATTTCAACAGGGACAATTATCCAGAGAAGCATAAAATATGAGGCGGGCATTAAAGAAAATTGAGGTCAAAATTCAAAAATAAGGCAAGGAAAGAGGATTTTTGAACAGAGTTGGGCTTTTGAGACAATGGACAACAGCTGGAAAGCATAAAGAGATTCAATAATAGTCCGAGAAGGAAATCACAAAGAAGATCCAGTAAAGTAAAGCAAAGACATGAAGAGCTAGATTCAAAAAAAAAAACATCAATTACACATGCCTTGCATTCATGCATTTCACATCATGCATGCATGGCTTTTACATAACAGGGATCAAATGAAAAGCATGTCCGCAGCATGATTGCAGCAGTATAAGCTGAGATCTTAATGACATCAGCTCTTACTAATTGGACGCATAGCTAATACGCTGGACCCAGCCCCATCAGGAATCCAAGGATAAAGCATACAATATCGTCAAAAGCCTGGCAATTGAGGCTACACCTAAAAGAACAGAATTGATGCCAGCTTAGCAGCATCCAAGATGAGTGATAGCTATCGTCAAAGATAAGGCAAACATCAAGAAATATTGTCGTTGAAAATTCGTCAAAAGCGGACAATGGATTCAATAATCAAGGACTGAATCGACGTCAGCTGGATGGAATATCTATCACATCAAAATAAAGTAGGATTCACTTTTCCGGTTAAGCGGCGGATACGGTACTCCGTGACTCTCAAGTCGGTTCTCTCAGTTGCCCATAATAACTGATCATTTCCTCCCTCCTTTCTTTTACTTTCTCCTAGAAAATGGATCCTACTTTTTCTGCCTTGCGAAAATATTTTCCTTCTCTCCCAATGAACATCCTCAAAAAGATCTACCAAGTTCGCTGTGAACGATTAAGAGCTCTGATGCATAAAGGAATCCCTGAAGATGTGCGGTGGTTAATTGAAGCTAAGGTTCGTCTGGCAGGTGAAATCCCAGAGGCATTTGTGTCTCACATGCCTGGTGTAGGCAAAAGCTCTTATGCCAAAAAACGAAGAGCGAGGAGACTAGGCGTCTGTCATAAATGCGGACGCTGGACCTGTAATACTAAATGTCGTTCTTTAGGGATGATCTCTGATAATCGAGAAGATAAAATACGATTCATTAAAAATGGCCTGAGTAAGGACTCATTGGATGATCTCCAATTGACTCTTGAGACGCATTCTTGTGGATCCGTGCAACGTGAACTTCTCGATTTATGGAGCATTTTTCATGAAGAACGAGAACGATACAGTCCCGGGAATCTGACATTAAACGACCCTATTTGTCAGCTTGTAAGAAAACTGGATGGGAAGCAAATCCTCGACTCATAGAAGCCATTAATCCCGTTACTGGACGTAAAACCAGTGGAAGATGTGAGCCACAGTCACAATCACTGTACATACAATTTATCATATTTAAAATTTTCCATTTTTCTTTTAATAATGTATTTGCTCCCGTAAGTGTAATCGACACGTTATCCATTTCATCGCTATAAATGCATGTTCTTCCAGTCGGTTATCTAAGTTTCCTTCAATAACGGATTCATTTCCCTCTTCTCTCAAATTCTTCTCTCATCAATGGATTCTACTCTTTCTGCACTGCGAAAATACTTTCCTTCCTTTCCAATAAAAGTCCTTAAAAAGATCTACCTTGCTAGATGTGAAAGAATCAGAGTTTTTACACGCAAAGGCATTCCCGATAATGTGCAGTGGATAATTGAAGCTAAGGTCCGTCTGGCGGGTGAAGTTCCAGATGCATTTATGCCCCGCATGCCCGGTTTAGGTAAAAGCCGTTATGCCAAAAGGCGAAGAGCAAAGAGACTAGGCGTGTGTTATAAATGTGGGCGATGGAATTGTATTACTAAATGTCGCTCTTTAGGATACATCTCCATAAATCGTGAAGATAAAAGAAAATTCATTAAGAATGGCCTGCGTAAGGAATCTCTGGAAGATATCCGAGAGACTCTTGAAACGCATTCTTGTGGAAAAGTGCAAGGTGAAATTATCAGTTTATGGAGGACTTACCATAAAGAACGAAACCGTTACAGTCTTGGGAATGTGACTTTAAACGATCCTGTTTGTCAGTTTGTAAGAAAATTGGATGGGAAGCAAATCCCCGACTTATAGATGGCATTGAAGCCATTACTGGACATAAATCAGGGGAAGATGAGAGCCACGGTCATGATTCCTGTACATATAAGCTGTCATTTGTCTTTTCTTTTAATATACTTGTTCCTGTAAGCGTAATTAACACGTTATCCTTTCATCGCTATAAATGCGTGTTCTTCTTTCCGGTTAAGTAGCGGATGCAATACTCTCTGACTCTCAGTTTCCTACAATAACTGATTTCTTCATCTCTTCTCTCAAATTCTTCTTTTATCAATGGATTCTACTCTTTCCGCCATGCGAAAATACTTTCCTTCCATCCCAATAAATGTTCTTAAAATGATTTACCAAGCTAGATGTGAAAGGATTAGAGTCTTTATGCACAAAGGCATTCCTGACAATGTGCGGTGGCTAATTGAAGCTAAGGTTCGTTCAGCTGGTGAAGTTCCAGAAGCGTTCTTTCCCCGTATGCCCGGCTTTGGTAAAAGCGCTTATGCCAAAAAGCGAAGAGCAAAGAGGCTAGGTGTCTGTCATAAATGTGGACGATGGAATTGTAATACTAAATGTCGCTTTTTAGGATACATCTCCAGAAATCATGAAGATAAAAGAAAATTCATCAAGAATGGCCTGCGTAAGGAATCTTTGGATGATATCCTATTAACTTTTGAAACACATTCTTGTGAAATAGTGCAATGGGAAATTATGGATTTATGGTGGACTTTCCGTAAAGAACAGGATCGTTACAGTCTTGGAAATCTAACTTTTAATGACCCTGTTTGCCAGTTTGTGAGAAAACTGGATGGGAAGCAAATCCCCGACTTATAGAAGGCATTGAAGCCGTTACTAGACATAAATCAGTGGAAGATGAGAGCCACAGTCATGATTGCTGTACATATAAGCTGTCATTTGTCTTTTCTTTTGACAATAATGTACTTGCTTCTGTAAGTGTAATAAACGCATCATCCCTTTCATCACTATAAATATGTGTTAGTTATGTTCGTTTCCTACAATCACTAATTTCTTTCTTTGCCTCCTTCATCAATGGAGTCTTCTCTTTCCGCCCTACGAAAGTATTTTCCTTCCTTCCCAATAAATGTTCTTAAAAAGATTTATCAAGCTAGATGTGAACGATTCAGAGTATTTATGCACAAAGGCATTCCTGATAATGTGCGGTGGCTAATTGAAGCTAAGGTTCGTTCAGCTGGTGAAGTTCCCGAAGCGTTCTTTCCCCGTATGCCCGGCTTTGGTAAAAGCGCTTATGCCAAAAAAAGAAGAGCAAAGAGGCTAGGCGTTTGTCATAATTGTGGATGGTGGATTTGCGGCAATAAATGTCGTGCTCCAGGAGTGATCACCAGAAATCGTAATGATAGAATAAGATTCATTAAGAATGGCTTGCGTAAGGAATCTCTAGAAGATATTCGAGAGGTTCTTGAAGCGCATTCTTGTGGAATAGTGCAATTTGAGGTTGTTGGATTATGGATAATTTTCCAAAAAGAACGAGATCGTTACAGTCTTGGGAATCTGACCCTAAACGACCCTGTTTGCCAGTTTGTGAGAAAGCTAGATGAGATGCAAATCACCGATTCATAGAAAGCATTGAAGCCATTACTGGACGCAAAGCCAGTGGAAGACGAGGATCAAAGTCACGATTACTGTACGTGCTAGCTGTCGCTTTTGAAATTTTCCTCCCCTTTTGGTAATAATGTATCCACTCCTGACGTGAACCAAAGTCACGATTACTGTACGTACTAGCTGTCGCTTTTGAAATTTTCCTCCCCTTTTGGTAATAATGTATCCACTCCTGACGTGAACCAAAGTCACGATTACTGTACGTACTAGCTGTCGCTTTTGAAATTTTCCTCCCCTTTCAGCGATAATGTATCCACTCCTGACATGAGCCATAGTTACGATTACTGTACGTGCTAGCTGTCGCTTTTGAAATTTTCCTCCCCTTTGGCAATAATGTACCCACTCCTGACACGGACTACTGTATATAGCTGCCACTTTTGAAATTTTCCTTCTCTTCCAACAATCACGTACCTACTCCTGACGTAAGCTACAGTAGTGACTACTGTACATGCTAGCAGCTATTTTGAAAATTTTCCTCCTCTTTTAACGATAGTGTACCCATACCTGACCAGAGTCATACTCGTGACTACTGTGTATAGCTGGCAATAATGTATCCACTCTTGAAAATAAAATTATTGCCTTATCTCTTCATCTCTATAAATATATCCTCTTTTCTCACAAGGATAAGGATAGGAATGGAGAAAACCCCAACTCGTAAATCCCGAAGTATTTGTGTATTTTCTGGGGCTTTTCCTGGAAAAGATGAAGAGTATTTAAAGGCAGCCAACCATTTGGGTAGAGTATTAGCTGAGCGAAAAATACATTTAGTTTATGGAGGAGGTAGTGTCGGATTAATGGGAGGTGTAGCATCAGCAGCATCTTTAGGAGGAAGTCAAGTTTTGGGCATCATCCCTGGACCTTTGAAATTTGTTTCTGGGGGCACGATTGGAGAAGAATTAGTGGTTAAAAATTTGCAAGAGCGTGTGTTACAAATGCTTTTAAATGCTGATGCTTTTATCGCTCTACCAGGTGGTTTTGGCACGTTGGGAGAAGTCTTTCAAATTGCTTCCATGGCCCAACTTAATTTGCATAAGAAACCCATTGGGCTTTTAAATGTTAACAATTTCTTTACAGGTCTGATAGCTTTTATGGATTATGCTATGCAGAAGAATTTCATATCAAGAGTGGCACGGCGAATCATAATATCCGCAACAACTGCTGAAGAATTGCTAGATAAAATACAAGCTTTTGTTCCTGAACCAGATCCAGCAATGATTCAGATAGACTGGACACGACAGTCTTTCCCGACCAGTTCACTCCCATAATGGTCCTCTACTCACCCTGTTGAAGTATTGTGGAAGAAAGAAGCTATCTGATCCGTTTTTCTTGTCCTTTAGTTTTATTATCAGCATTTTCTTTCGCGTTTCAGTTTTTCTTTTCAGGGAATTTCTTTTTTTTATATATAAGATAGTTTCGTCCATGCTGATATTAAAACCATGCGACAATGCCTTTAGGTTGGAATGGCTGAGTAAAGAGTAATTTTTATTACTCTTGAGACGCATCCTATTAGGTCTACTAGGCATAACATTTTGGGGTAGTTAAGCTTTAACCTTATTTGGATGACATATCTCACAAGGGAATCTATATTTACTGAAGAAAATATTAGATGAACCTTGGATATTGATTCCAAACATCCGTTCCCTTTACATAATTTGTCAGTGTTATTGTCATCATCAAGATTCACTCATCTTATCGAAGTTTAAATTTTTGCACTCACCTATTATGAAAATTCACACTTTCGAAGAAAATTATTCCAATTTCAATTGCTTTCATATAAATTTCGCTCGAGGTCCTAAGGAAAGCTCTTTAGCCTCAAAATCAAACAATCCGGGGTTTTAAGGATGGAACCTTTGCCTCGAGATCAATCAATCAATTTGAGGTTTTAAGGATGGAACCTTTGCCTCGACATCAATCAATCAATCCGAGGTTTTAAGGATGGAACCTTTGCCTCGACATCAATCATTCAGTCCATCTTACAACGATAGAACCTTTCCTATCGTTAGAGGTTCCAAGGACCTTTCCTTAAACCTCAAACAAACAATCAATCATTCAGTCCATCTTACAACGATAGAACCTTTCCTATCGTTAGAGGTTCTAAGGACCTTTCCTTAACCTCAAACAAACAATCAATCATTCAGTCCATCTTACAACGATAGAACCTTTCCTATCGTTAGAGGTTCTAAGGATCTTTCCTTAAACCTCAAACAAACAATCAATCATTCAGTCCATCTTACAACGATAGAACCTTTCCTATCGTTAGAGGTTCTAAGGATCTTTCCTTAAACCTCAAACAAACAATCAATCATTCAGTCCATCTTACAACGATAGAACCTTTCCTATCGTTAGAGGTTCCAAGGACCTTTCCTTAAACCTCAAACAAACAATCAATCATTCAGTCCATCTTACAACGATAGAACCTTTTCTATCGTTAGAGGTTCCAAGGACCTTTCCTTAAACCTCAAACAAACAATCAATCATTCAGTCCATCTTACAACGATAGAACCTTTCCTATCGTTAGAGGTTCTAAGGACCTTTCCTTAAACCTCAAACAAACAATCAATCATTCAGTCCATCTTACAACGATAGAACCTTTCCTATCGTTAGAGGTTCTAAGGACCTTTCCTTAAACCTCAAACAAACAATCAATCATTCAGTCCATCTTACAACGATAGAACCTTTCCTATCGTTAGAGGTTCTAAGGATCTTTCCTTAACCTCAAACAAACAATCAATCATTCAGTCCATCTTACAACGATAGAACCTTTCCTATCGTTAGAGGTTCTAAGGATCTTTCCTTAAACCTCAAACAAACAATCAATCATTCAGTCCATCTTACAACGATAGAACCTTTCCTATCGTTAGAGGTTCGAAGGACCTTTCCTTAAACCTCAAACAAACAATCAATCATTCAGTCCATCTTACAACGATAGAACCTTTCCTATCGTTAGAGGTTCTAAGGATCTTTCCTTAACCTCAAACAAACAATCAATCATTCAGTCCATCTTACAACGATAGAACCTTTCCTATCGTTAGAGGTTCTAAGGATCTTTCCTTAAACCTCAAACAAACAATCAATCATTCAGTCCATCTTACAACGATAGAACCTTTCCTATCGTTAGAGGTTCTAAGGACCTTTCCTTAAACCTCAAACAAACAATCAATCATTCAGTCCATCTTACAACGATAGAACCTTTCCTATCGTTAGAGGTTCCAAGGACCTTTCCTTAAACCTCAAACAAACAATCAATCATTCAGTCCATCTTACAACGATAGAACCTTTCCTATCGTTAGAGGTTCCAAGGACCTTTCCTTAAACCTCAAACAAACAATCAATCATTCAGTCCATCTTACAACGATAGAACCTTTCCTATCGTTAGAGGTTCTAAGGACCTTTCCTTAAACCTCAAACAAACAATCAATCATTCAGTCCATCTTACAACGATAGAACCTTTCCTATCGTTAGAGGTTCTAAGGACCTTTCCTTAAACCTCAAACAAACAATCAATCATTCAGTCCATCTTACAACGATAGAACCTTTCCTATCGTTAGAGGTTCTAAGGACCTTTCCTTAAACCTCAGAGTTTAGGCGGCGAGAAGGTTTTCAATGCCTAGCTAAGCTGGACGAAATTTGGTAACTAACTTTGCATACATCATGTCCCATGAAGCATGCAAAGGGGGGCAGCTGTTGACACCCAATTTCGTCCGGCCATTAAAATAATTTTAAAAAAAAATTAAATAAAAAAATTAAATAAAAAAATGTATTATTATTATTATTGTTATTATTATTACTAAATTTTTTTTAATTAGTTTAAAATATATATATTTTTTTTAAGATTTGATATATGTGTGTATATGTGTATGTTTGAAAGAAAAAAAGAAAACTCCATAAAAATGACAAAATTTAAAAGTTTGAGGTAAAAATGACAAAATTAAGAAGTTTCAGGCAAAATTGACAAATTCTGAAAGTTCCAGGAGCATTTGGCAGTTTGTCACATAAAATTTTGAGCCTGCCGACGTTTTTGGCTCAAATTGACAGAAAACGACAAAATTGTCAAAATCAGAAGCTTCAGGAACTTATCCAGAGGCTGAGAGACGTAAAGGACTAAAATTGTCATTTTACCAATTTAAGAGATAAGTTTGAAATTTTTTATTAATTTATCCGTCCACAGTTCAGCCAAACTCCTTCTATAAATACCCCTCCAAATTCAGTGATGAACACAGAAAAAAATAGCAAAAAAACTTAGAGCTCCGTTTTAAAAAAAAAATAAAATTACAGCCCTTAGCCCCAGCCCTCTTCCCTTCTTCCCCAGAAAGCCAAAACTTTTTTTTCTTTTCTCTGTTCCGTCTCTCTCTCTCTCTCTCTCTCGCCGTGCCCACCACCGCCGTCCGCCGGCCACCACGCCTCCGCCCAGCCGTCCTGCCGCCGTCGTCCGGCCGTCCCGCCGCCGTCGCCGTCGTACCCAGCCTGACGTCCGCCGCCGCGCCGTTCCCCTTTTCTTCTTCTCTCCCTGCGCCGGCTGCTGCCCGCCGCTCCTCCACCGCCCTCCGCTTCGCGCCGTTGCCCCTCCGCCCGTGCTCGCCGTCGCCCTGCGCTTCCGCCCCCACGCCCTTGCGCCCCGTGCCCTCGCCGCCGCTCGCCTGGCTGCCCCTCCCTCCCCCCACGCCGTCCGTGTCGCGCCTCTTTCCTGGGATTCAAAAACAAAAACTAAAGGGTATAACTCTTGTTTTGTCTTCTATCTTTTCAATTTCTTTCACTTTGGTCACTAACCTTTTATTTTGTTCTTGCAGAATTAATTCCTAACTATTTTAATTTTTACTTATTTATTTATTTGTTATTATTACTAACCTTTTTTTATTGTTGTTATTAACAACTAACAACTAACTTGACTAACTTTTATTATTATTGTTATCACTAACTTTTATTTTTGTTATACTAACAATTAATTGTGCTAACCACTAACTTTTATTATTATTGTTATCACTAACTTTTATTTTTGCTATACTAACAATTAACTGTACTGACTGCTAACTTTTATTATTATTGTTATCACTAACCATTTAATTTTTGCTATACTAACAATTAACTGTACTGACTGCTAACTTTTATTATTATTGTTTTCACTAACCATTTAATTTTTGCTATACTAACAATTAACTGTGCTAACCACTAACTTTCATTATTATTGTTATCACTAACCATTTAATTTTTGCTATACTAACAATTAACTGTACTGACCGCTAACTTTTATTATTTTTTTTTAATGGATGTTCAAAACAAAAAAAAATAATAATAATAACAAAAAAAGAAGAAAACCTCCACTTTATTTATTGTTATTTAATTTTTCTTTATTTTATGGTTAAACTCATTTCATTTAAAGAAATTAGACATAAAAAAATATATATGTAAAATAAATCTGAACCATGTTGTTAAGTCAAAAAAAAAAAAAAAATTTTTAGTTCATGGTATATTGGCTGGAAACTGTCTCGTGCCCGCTTTTGAGCTGCTTCACCTGGTGAAGAGGGTCTGGCTGAGTAACAACGCCCCGTACCATGATCAAAGATTTTCATTTTTAAACTCTTTGATTCCTTTAAATTAACTTCTTATTAAATAAAAATTAATTATTTTTTTAATTATTTTATAAATTGAGTAATTATTTAAACAATAAATATCCTTCATTAAAAAGAAAAAAAGATAAAAGAAAAAAAAGAAAAAAGAAAAAAGAAATAAAAAAAAAAAGAAAAAAAGAAAAGAAAGAAAGATAAAAGAAAAAAAAAGAGAAAAGAAATTAAAAAAAAAAAAAGGTAAAAAAGAAGAAAAAAAGAAAGAAAGTAAAAAAAAAAAGTAAAAATATAAAGATAAATTTTTAGTTAGTATTAAAAATCATTCATAAACAAAAAAAACAATTACCATTTAAAAATTAATTTCATAATAATAAGAATTAAATAATTATGATAAATTAAATCATTCCATATCCGGATGATCCGGCAGGATCTACGGTTTGGAAAATATCAAACTTTTTTTTTAAAATAATTAAATTAAATAAAAAGATAAAAATTCATATTTTTACAATTTGAATAAAATTGTTTAAAATTTCACCAAATTCCGTGTCCAAATGACTCGGCAGAGTCCATGGTTCGGAATCAAAATCTTCCGTGTCCAAATGACTCGGCAGAGTCCATGGTTCGGAAGTATTAAAATTTTATATTAATTACCAAGAATCCACATCCGACTAAGTAATTCAGTTAAAATTTTCGGTTTTGAAAATTAACTGAAGATGTTTTAAAAGCAAAGCAAAACAAAATTAAAATCAACTAAGGTGCCAATTTTTGGGCGCTATAACAAAGTTGTTTTAGCGTAACCGTACTCCCGATCCCCGAACTCTCGCAGACCAATTTTAAAGGTGTCCAATCGACCTAGGTGAAACAGATTGGTGGCGACTCCAGAAAACCCGACGTTGCCACACTACCAAGGTTAATTAGAGGAAAATATTTTGCTAAGCCAAGGACATGCATGTATGCCTTTGGTTAAGTAAATATGCTTAATTGCTTGCATGTGTAATTAACTTGTTACACAAATAAAAAAAACATAAGTAATTAAACACAAGAGCTTTGTCATTGAATTCAACTACATGTAGCAAGCTACAGATATAACCAATGGCTTTCATGGCTAGATAGAGAGATGATGATGATTTTCATGGAAGGTACTTCACAGCCATAGACAAAGGAAGTAGACAAAATCCCTTGTTCTGTTTACTGCTTTTGTTAGCTTCATTTTCTCTTCCATCAATTAAACCCCTTTCTCCTCTTTTCCCTTCTTTTTGGCCCTGTCTTCTTCCTCTCCCTTGCTGCCAACCCAAAAAAAGCAAAAAAGTCAGGCAGAAAATGAGAAAATTCATCTTAAAAAACTAACACCTAATTAACTTTAATGCGTGAAACCCACCTGAGGAAATATTTCCTTACATCTACCCTTCTGTTTCTGGTTCCTACAATCAACTTTCATATTACCAAGCTGCAGAAAATATTAACAAGAGAGAAAAAGTTAATAAAATTTAAAAGTTGAAAACTTTCCTCCCTTTTTCTTGTTCTGAAAAAAGCCTTGAGAATGAGAACAAAAATTTGAACATCTAAAAGCTGACCTTGGGAGAGCTAGCAGTGTCCTCCAGATCATCTTCAACCATAAATGCTCCTTTACTGTAACTTTTATTTCTCTTCTTGAAACCTAGTCTGGTTTTCCGGCTCCTAGAGCTGACCGGAAACCGCTCTTTCGCGGCATACTTTGCGGCTGCCGAAGACGCAGCGTCGGAGACGACAGAAGAGGCATCATCGCAGCCAAAAGAAAGAGGACAACTTTCATCATGAAGGTTGTGATTTTTATGGGCAAAGAATTCTTCAAAGTACATCGTCCAACTACTCTCCTCAGGTGAGTCTTGCTGAGGAGCGTCGTCGGGTGAATTATTGCCCATGGAATTGGTGGAGTTTTCCATACCAAAGTTGGAAGAAAATGTATATATAGAAAGAGAAAATTTTGATGATGGTGGCCGGTTCTTTAGTTGTGTATGAAGTTATATTTATAGGATAGAGAGAACTTACAAGAGGAAGAGGTTGTTGAACATCTAACAAATGGTAGGCTATATTCTTTCCCTCTGACCAATTTTTTATTAACTTTGTGGGTGTATTACCTAACATTAAATTAATTTGTAGTAACTTAAGTGGGTTGACTTAGGTCTAGTTTGACATTAATATTAGTAATTATTGTTAGAGTTTTAAAAAAATAATCTATTTTATTTAGAATTATAACACTAATAACAAAAGTTATTCTCAAACAGGCTCATCCACATTTAAGTTTTATAGAGATATTATGTTTAAATATCTGCATAAAATTAAGTGATTGATAGGCACGGTCTTGTGTTGTGAAAACTAGTTTCAAGAGAGAATAACTAGTCGGATTAAACGAAAAGGGAAGTCTTTAGTATTTGGTTAGACTTTAGTATTTCTCTAGTTTAAAATTTAAAGATGGTATTTTTTCAAGACTGGTAGTAGTGCATGATAACGTGGGGTCCTAGTTTTTATTTGAACTTTTTTTTTTTACATATATGGCCCCAAAATGTTTTTTTGTGCGCAACTGGCCCTTATACTTTTCCAAATATGGTCAACATGCCTTTCCGTGACTTAATTGAGTCAAACAAGAGCAACCGATTTATATTACAAACCATTATTCCACCCACTTGTACAACTTACGAAGTTACGATATTGGGACCTAATTTTCAGTTGAAAACTAATAGAAAAATTACCAAAGGAGTTGGTTAATCGGACCTTTGGGTGCTGGTCGATTGGGCCAGGATCAGAATATCTGCATGCGAAGATGAAATTAGAAAGCCCCTAATTTGTGTTTTCAGGGAAAACTTCTTGACGGTCAAGTTAGATATACCCTAAATTGGATGAAATAAATATAAAAACAAATACCTTCTGAATCTCCTGCTAGATTACGCCCTCAATCTCTCGAACAATTTATATTGGAGGGCTTGGGACATGTTGTCGTCCAGGCTTGTAAGGGCTTTACCCCTTGCCAGATCCTAAGCAAGCAAGTGAGGCACTTTACCGGTGTTCCTTTGCCTCGCATCTTGTCCTCAACGAATGTCTCATTGGTCTTGCGGTTTGTACCCTCCCTCAATAATATTATCACCATCAGAGAAATCCTTACTTTATCATGATCGTTGTGTATCCACCATATCGTTCCTACAAATGACGCCAAATATGTACGTATGAGAAAGTAGGGTCAAGTTAGCTCTCTGAAACTGTTTGAAGTATTTACGAGAAAATAGGGCATTCATACGTAACTTGGATGTGTCATAAGGGACTCCTTTTATAGATAAAAGTGCCAACCTGGGCCATCTTAAAGTGTAATCAATGAGAGATTCTATTTTCAGACTGGACCTCCCTTTGAACTACATCCTAACAATGACTCAAACTACTTAGATCCAAAATGTTATTAAAACTAAACACAAGGAAGAGTGTAGAATTAATATTAATAATTTTCTCTGTCTCAATAGCCACTGATGTTGGAAAATTGGTATGCAAATTTGAAGAACTGGTCTTCTTCCTATAAGAATTGCAGACTGTTTAAAAAATCTTTAGCCTAGAAATTATCATTGGTGGTAGTACATAATTGACACTTCCACGCTTTCTTGTCTTAGAAGTCACTAGTAGAAGATTTAGCTTGATCTCAACATGATATATATGAAAGAGATGAAGTGGTAAAACACACTTTTGGTCGCTGAGGTTAAGTTTCAATTGAGTACCTGAAGGCTAGTTGGGCAGATCCACACAACATTTAAGGGAACTAGTTGGACAAAAAATTTTAAGGACCCTAACAGCGTAAATATAAAAGTTTAGGGACCTAAAAGGGACTTTCCTAGTTTATTTTAGGAGCTGGCTGCAAAAGTGCTTGATGTGTGTTTGACATTTCTGGTAAGGGATTAGATGTATCCACTGTGCACAAAAAAGAAAGGTATTTAATCTTGAAAATGGGTTGAGGATGAAAGAGTCATGCACACAAGTCATATAATTTGACCATTTCTTGAATTCACTGAACCCATTATCACTACTTAATATTTAACTAAGATAATAAATCTGTCACTTCTTTTAACTAATTATTTGTTATCAATCATTAAGCCCCTAGCTAGATATAAGTCAAATCATTCTTTAACATGTCATGCTACCAAATACTCTTTTTGGTTTGGGAAATAATTGTCCAAGCCTTTCTCTTCTTTGTTTTTTAATATTAAATGTTGCACAATTATTTATGAAGTTTGTTAATAAGTGTTTATGTTGTGGTGAAGCATTTTGCCTATGAGCAAATTGTATAAATGGTCATGAACCTTTAGTCATTATTTTATTTTAGTCCCTAACTTATTGAATGTTTTGTTTTGGTCTTAAACCTATTAAAATTATTTCATTTTGGTCCCTCACTAGATTAAATTCATTAAAACTGAATAATTGTCAAATAGAAACTTTTAAATTCTAATTTAAATATTTGGTAACTATCTTCCAGTAAATTTAAACAGTTTAATATTTTTTTACAATAAATAGACAATTTAAATTAGTATTTTTTTTCTTTCTCAATAAAATAAGTTCAATTTACAGAGAGAAAAAAAAGTGATTTAAATTTTTCATTGACTATAAAAAAATTATTATATAGATTAAATTTATTGTAAAACAGTTATCAAATAGTTTAAATTATCATCTAAAAAGTTGTTATCAGACAAATAATTTGAGTTAACAAATTTCATAAAATTGGGACCAACATAAAATGTTTCAATAGATTTAAGAGTAAAACGAAACGTTTTAATAGGTTCAAGACTAAAACAGAACATTCAATAGGTTGGGAATTAAAAGAAAATAATGACTAAAGGTTAGAGAACCATTCATGAAATTTACTCTTTTGTCTATAATTAATTGATTTCAAGATATTAAAAATTCAGGTTTTGTACTTGAATCACAAGATTTTACCTAAAATATTTCAAAACCAAGGGGGTTGCAAATTTTTCGTGTAGGAACAACTTCATGTGAAGAGGGAAGAGTGCAATATTGTCTCCATTATAGGGGTCCTATGCAAAGACAAGAGTTTTTAGGGGTCATGTGCCCTTTGTTGTCCCTCCATTACCTAATTACTGCCTTCTTGTATCCAAACATCTTAACTGTCATCTTTGTAATCTTCTATTCCGGTGCCTGTGTGTCTCATCCATTTTCCTTTCAAAAGTCATCTTTGGCCCAAAAGTTTCATGAAGTGCAAACCAGACCCAACTCAATATCTTGCTACAGAAAACTCCCATTACCAGCTAACCCAATGTTTTCCTATCTTTTACTTATAAAAGGCATAATCCTTATTATAGCTTTCACCTTAATCGTAATTAGATTAGGGCTGGTGGCATGAAGTTTATTGTGTCAATTAATCTTTTAAAATTAAGGAATACTACAAGTTCCTATAAACACAAAGTGGCAAAATCTCATGTCAGATGCCCTAATATCACTACAAGTTTTTGTAATATGTGAGACAAGTGAGATGAAATTTGATCAAAACCGTCATTGTCACAGGTGTTTTTTTTTTCTTAACTTGTGGATTGTAAAAGGGCGAAAAGTTGAGACTTGAGATAGTTGTACGTTATAATCATGTTAATTTTATTAAAAGATTAATTTCGTGAAATCAACATGGACATCCTGAAAACGTAATTCTCCATGTAAGTTTTGCTCCTGAACTGCGCCTACAGCAAAATGGATAGGAATCCGATTATTCGTTATAGCAAAGAATAGGAAGTAACTGTAACTTTGTTAAACTAATGAACCATATATAGCTAAAATTATAACTTCAGGGGTCTATATGATATGCCTGTAACTACCTTTACATGATTGGAGCTTATATAGCTAAACATATATATATATCACATAAAATATGGGGAATGGAAGATTGGAGCCCTCATATATAAATGGATGGCCAAAAACTTTATTATCTCACCTAGCAGTGGCATAATCAAAAATATTGGCGGAGCGAGTGCTGGAGAATCACAATCATGGTCCTCATTTTCCTACCGCATGCTTCAATGCTTCTCATCTTTATATTTTTTCATCATATTTTTAAAAGTAAAGTTTTACACCAAGTCTTTTGGCAAAATGACTAAGTCAATACATGATCTCTACACATTTTCGAAATTCCCACAAGCAACACCCAACCTCTGTATAGGTCCGCCACTATCACATAAGTTTGTATTTAAAAGTTATGTACCATAGAATTAGAAAGACGGGCTTGGAGAGGGCTGTATATATGTAATCAACATGCAGCCAAAATGCATAATTCCGAAATGTGCTTAGGCAACGAGACAATTGGTTCCTTCATTGAGCAATGCAATTAGAAATACAAAAGACATCTAGGGCAATATTTTCTATGGCAAGGGAGAGTAGTCATAAACTTAGTAGGTGCATGTCCCATTGCAACATGTTTCTTGGAAGAAAATTGCTCTAAAATTAGGTCAAAATTCTCTTGTGCAATCCCTTTCTATAAGTTCTCTAATCAAAATATTTGGTCCTAGTTAGAAGAAGGAGTTTTTCAATGCTTTAAGCAATCATTTAAGTTTTCATAAAAATGGATGTAGCACAACATGGGACAACCAAGCCCACGTGCGCCCTATATATGGACTGCTCATTTACACATACCACTTGCCTCCACATGTTGGAGTTTTTGCTCCAAGACAATTTAGCAACCTAACTTTATTCTCCAAATTATAATTTTCTGGTAAGGTGCCTATAAGGCTCAATACTGTTGTAGCTTTCTTTATCAATTGTCCCACCTCTTTCTCGTGGTTCACTTATTTACAAAGCCTAAGTATATGCCCCTGTGTAATTGAGCTGAATATTTTATAAAACATGCCGACAAATAAATATGATTTTTCTGACTACAAGAGAAATGTGAAAAATTGATTGGTAGGTCTGTTAACAATTGATCGGTATTTCATTTTTTACAACTTTCAATCACCAAAATCCTAATCACCAACATTTTGATAACCGGTTTAGCTACCAAAGCCAGTTATTAGTTGGTCACTAAGCACCTTTTTAACGATGGATTTGCGACAGGGTTGAGACCAAAAATCCAATTGCCCTTTCAATTAGTTTTTTGAATCTCTTATAATATTTTTTTTATATATAATCTTATATACTATACTTTAATGAAGATAAAGTATATCAAACACCATATATGATATTCGCCGGTTCTTCAAATTGTGCCATTAATAGCAAAAGTACCCTAGCTTCGTGGCCAGTTATAAACCTAATCACCAACAAATAATGAGACAAGTCTTAGGAACTGCGGCGCCTAGGGGCCGGTCCCTCCCATACTCAACTTTATAATAGAGAGAAAGAAACTGAGCCCAATGAGAGCTCATGCCAAAATTTTTTGGCCTCAACTCAACCTTTTTTCAATTTGCTAGCAATATTTGTTCGTTCACTCAGCAACCACCTTTTAAACTCACTGTGATTTTAACAAAGCCACTTTAAACAAAGGGGAGTAATTTGAAAAATTATTCTTCACTAGTAAGAACTTGAATATACATTTTGTTTAAAGAATTTAAGCAATGTGTAGAGCAAGGTGAGATGAAGCAATGTGTTTCCATGTGAAATGGGCTTGGGATGTTTCTGTCAAGAAACACATTCACAGGACATAAAGGCTGATATGCATGTTAAGAATGGTCCCTTTCTTCCAAACATTTATATGGAAAAGGCAAAAGAATGGTCCTCCACAATAGAATACAAAAAATATCTTACAGAAGGAAAGGGCATGACAAATAATTTGGCAAAGATGGGAGCAAGACATTGCAATAGCTCCTGGTGTTGTTATTGTCCCTGCCAAATTAGTAATGGTACAAAATATTTTTCTCAATCTAACTTCACTCACATCAGATTTCGCGGAAAGCTAACAAGCTTCAGACAAAGTTGCGGTTTTTTTGGTCCATCTTTTTTTTCTTTTCTTTTCTTTTCCTTTCTGTTCTTTCTTTTCTTCCTATTTATTTTTTCTTAGGGATGAAGAGGCTAATATTGTTTTCAATTATATAACACAGACATGGGAAATTCATTCTATCGCCTGTTACTTTACCCGAGCATTATCTCTTGTTTTGTATTATTTGCAACTAGTGTTTTTTAGGCTTTAATGAGGAATAGTACCCTGAACTTTTCCTGTTGGTCACTTACGGGCCTGAACTATAAATCGGTACAATTCAATACTCATAAATCTGAATTTGTGACAGTTCAGTCCATAAGATGAGTTAGTCAGTTAGGTAAAATCACGCGTTTGGACATTATTTGCCATTGTCTGACCAAGCTTGCGGACTCAGCCACATCATCACTCATGAAGATACTCAAATAGTGACAAACGACATCTGAACCCGTAATTTCATCTGACTAACCAATGCACCTTCTAGACTGAACTGCCTTAAACTTAGAGGTGCAAGTCCTGAGTTATACCAGTTTATAATTAAGGCCCTCGAGTAATCCAGTAAGTAGAGTTCAAGTACTATTCCTGCACTTAAACCTTTTTTATAACATTATATGAAATAAAAGTCAGAGTTTCTTTTTCTTCTTTTTATCGGCTGAACATTTTTCAATATCATTTGCTATTATACAAATGTATTTGTATTCCAGAAGTAGGAAGAATAGTTGCAAGAACGAATATAGATATGATAGGGCCGGTAAACATACCAAATATCAACAAATTAAGAAAACAACTACCAAATTTATTCATTCCGAAATTTCAAAATGCTCTCACATAAATTCAAAATACTTCATTCTAAAATTCATTAACCAACCAAAGAACACAGTATTATCTTGATGCCTCAATCTTAACCATTACACTACTAAAAAAACCAACTTTTCCAACTGCTAATTTACCAACGGCTACGCCGTTGGTATTTACCAACGCGTAGAACCGTTGGTAATTTTTTTCCAACGTGCACGCGTTGGTGATGGATTCAAAAAAATTTAACAGTGTATTTTTTATTTTTCCAACCTGCAAACCGTTGGTAAAATTCCAACTTCCCAGCAGTTGGTAAAATTTTTTTTTTTTTTAAAGGGTGATTTACCAACGGCTAGCCGTTGGTAAATATTTTCCAACGTTCACGCGTTGGTAAGTGAAAAAAAAAAATAGACATTTTTTTTTCCAACGTGCAAACCGTTGGAAATTACCAACGGCCTTAGCCGTTGGTAAAATTCCAACTTCCAGCAGTTGGTGAGGTTTTTTTTTTTTTTGATTTTTTTTGATTTTTTTTGATTTTTTTTTTTTCTTTAGTTAAACGGTGCGTTTTGATTAATTTTTTTTAAACCCCCCCCCGCCCCCCCAGCGTCGCGGCTCGCGTAAACTTCTTCTTCTTCTCCTCTGGTTCGTCTCTCTCTCTCTCTCTCCTGTTTCTCTCTCCTCCGTTCCAAGCTCACACATCACACACATTCACTTGTTTGCGTCGATTGGGACCGGAAACTTTTTCTTTGAGGTCGGAGATTCGTCGATCCGGTGGCATTTTTTTAGATCCGAAGGTTAATTATTTTTTTCAGCACTTTTCGAATTTTTTTTTTTTATGTTTTCTCCCTATTTGAGCTTCTTGGTTTATAATAGGTTGGAGATGTTGGTTTTTATTGCAGGATTGAAGCGATTTGGAGGTGTTTGAAGGAAGTTAGTATTTTTTTTTTTAGGTAACCGCGTGTATTTCGGATTTTTTAATTTTTTTCCTTAATAATTACGTATTTTCGTATTATATTGTGTTAATTTGGTTTGAAATATGTGCAATATTTGTTATTTTGTGTTGCATTTGGTTGGATATTTATTTTTTAGGTTACCCATTACAATTGTTTTTTTATGTGCATTTTTTTACAATTTTTTGTTATTTTCGGGATTAATTAGAATTTATGAAAAAATTATATTTAAGTGATTTGTTTAGGTAGTATATTGACATTTTCCAATGACAAAATATTGTAGAATATTTATTTTTTTTTCATATGGTGACAAATAATTTTTAAAATAAAAATTAGATTTGCTAATTTCTTTATAAAAAAAATGATACTTCTATTTATGAAGTAATTGAAAAATGAATAAAATGTTAAACAACTTAATATTAATATTGCAACAAGCATTAAGTATTGGTTTATAAATATTAAAATCCATTATAGATATAGAAATTATTAGTAAATTGAGAAAGATATAAATTATTTAGATAGATAAAGTTTATTAGAAGTAAATGCGTTTAATGTATTTAACATATTATTAATATTTGTTTATGTAAATATTATCCGCATTTTTTTGGTACTGTGTCTGAGAATCACAATTAGTGGATGCTACTATGTTTATTCTTAAAAAACCCTTTTTTTTATGGCAACTCTTTATGATTCATTTTTAAAATGATGAACTAACAAACTAAAATACTTAAAAATGAAGAAAAATTAAAATGAAACTCGATCCCTTTTTAAAATACCCAAAGGAATATAGTCAACTACTTTTAATTATGGAATGTTCACTTGAACCATATACTATTGCATTAGAACTTTTAATAACTCATTTCTGAAATAAAAAACTATCGAACAGATTATATGGTAGAATACCAACTTTAGTTTCAAAGAATGATCTCACAAGTTAAACAAAGTTGATATTAATAAGCGATTAAAAAAAGCCAGTTCCAAAAACTCAAACTCATTCCCATATATATATATATATATATGTCAAATTCTATACTGAACGATGGAAACTAGGTATGTACAAAATATGTGTTGGCCTTATCTGAAATTTAAAAAAAAAATGTCTCAATTTAAGACAAATATACATAAGTTAAAATAAATGATGCGTTAAGAGAGAAAAGATAATGACATTACTATTATACATAACTGTAATGAAACAAATAATAATCTCCGTACCGTATTTTGTTTAAATTGATCGTGTACATTAATGATACTTAGTTTCATTTGAAGAAATTTCTTATATTACCAGTATATTAAGTTATTTTTCCCCCCTTTTTCAGTTCCTCCCTGCATCTGTCTAGCGTGAAGTACCCATTGTTTCTCCTGTCGTTCGAGGTTAGTTTATAATTATTTTCGTGTATATTTGAGAATGGGATGATTTTAAGGGAAATTGTTTTAATTACTAATATTGGTAATAAAACGGAAATACTTCTCACTATGGTTTGAACACTGTGACTTTAGATTTGAATATGAAATTTATGTTAATTGTTTGTTATCTGTGCATATTTTTTCTTCTGTATTATAGTCAATATGTAATTTCTTTGTGCGTTATGTATATTATTTTATGGCATGATTATTTAAATAAGTTCATGGTAATAGGTGTAGTTATGGTTTAGTTGGAGTGCTTTAGTGGAAATGGTTATATTATGTCATAAGATAGTATTGATAATAAAACTTTATTCCTTATAATAAAACCATGTGGACAGTTAGCTGACAATAATAATGCAGAAAAAAATACCTCGTAAAGGAATTTGGATACCAATAGAGAAAAGATTAAAACAAATACTTAATTAGGACCATTGAAGAGGAGTTATCACTGTCATTCGAAGAAATCCATGTATCATGATTGTACCAAACATGACTTTAACGCAAACTTCTTCCTAACCCTAACCTTTACCTTATACCATACATCTACACTTAAACCCAACACAATATACCTAAACTTGTAAACCCTAAATACTTAGGATCAGTATATATAACAAAATATATACTGATTTAATGATAGCTTATATATACTGATTTAATGATAGCTCAAACATTCTAAGGTCTTATCCAATGGTTACTAGAAAGGATTTAATTGTGCAAATCCTACCCCAACTTTTATGTTCTAACTACAAGATTAAATTATTGTCTTCAATTAAACTTATCAGTTCTTACCCTTCATCATATTGTACATGAGTTTACTTAACTTGATGGCTTAACTTATTAAGATAAAATAGCTTACTCCAGGTACTTAAAAGCTTAGTAAATCCTGCCTTTGTAATAAAATATTATTACAACCTTTATGAATATAAGTACTAAGAACAATGACAGTAATAAGAACAATAAGAACAATAATGATGACCGTACGTTAATCATAAGAACAACTTTATTGATAATAAACTTTGTCTATCTAAAAATACTGTAAACTTGAGAGGGTAAACATTGGAGCATACTTTTGTTATTTTTAGTAACTCAACCTAAAACTTGAGTACGTATATCATTTAATAGATTGAGGTGTTTATGATTACGAACAGATTTTGTGTGTAATGGAATCCGCCCGTAGTTGGATGTACAGTAACCGTTTCTTGCCTCGCCGAACTGGTTACACACAACAGTGGGAGTCCGGGGTGGAAGAATTTATATCATTTGCTGTATCCCACCCTGAAAATATGAGCGGGTTTTGCATTCGCTGTCCTTGTCGGAAGTGTAAGAATGTGCGGTTTAATCAGGCTGATGAGGTCAGAGTTCATTTGTACAAATGGGGGTTCACGCCTTTTTACTGGAATTGGACCGCACATGGTAAGCCATTTAATGAATCATCAGATACGGCTCCAGGTGTGGGTGGCTTTACCGAGTTTGACCAGGGGTGTTCGTCGACGAATCCATTTGAAAGGATGGTATTAGATGCCATTGGCCCTAGTTACAATCAATTTCCGGAAGACAATGTTGTGGAGCCGAATGAAAGTGCTAAAAATTTTTTTAATCTGTTGAATTCAGCATCAACTCCTTTATGGGATGGGTGCGAAAGTCATTCTGAGTTATCTGCTGCTGTCCGCCTTCTCAACCTTAAGTCTGAGTATCACATGTCACGAGGATGCTTTAATGGTGTTGCCCAACTAATGAAGGAGACCCAACCAACAGATAGTAAGATGCCATCAAATTGGTATGAAACTAAGAAATTAGTTTCCCAGTTGGGTCTGTCTCACGAGAAGATTGACGTCTGTGTGAATGACTGTATGTTGTTCTGGAAAGATGACAGTACCAATCGTATTTGTAAGTACTGTGGGTCTGAGAGATATAAGCCAAAAAAAGGAGGTCGTGGTAAAGATCGACCGAGGAAAACCATGCATTATTTACCACTAAGCCCTCGTCTGCAACGCTTATTTGCGTCATTGGCAACAGCTGAGCAGATGAGGTGGCATAAGGAGCAAACACAGGTCCCGGGTGTGTTAAAACATCCATCAGATGGTGAAGCTTGGAAACATTTTGATCAGACCTACCCATGGTTTGCTTCAGAACCACGAAATGTCAGATTGGGTTTGTGTGCCGATGGATTTACACCTTTTGGACCATCTGGGAAACAATACTCTTGTTGGCCTGTGATCGTTACTCCGTATAATTTGCCCCCTTGGATGTGCATGAAAAAACCCTACATGTTCCTCTCGTTGTTGATTCCAGGTCCACGTAGCCCAAATCATAAGATTGATGTTTATCTACAACCTCTCATTGACGAGCTACGGCATCTGTGGTTTGATGGCGTTGAAACATGGGATGTGTCATTGAAACAGAATTTTATTCTGCGAGCAGCATTAATGTGGACCATAAATGACTTCCCGGCTTATGGCATGCTATCAGGGTGGATGACACATGGGCGATTGTCTTGCCCTATTTGTATGGGTGAAAGTAAGGCATTCCAACTTAAGTATGGCGGGAAAATTTCTTTTTTCGACTGTCATCGGCAATTCCTCCCCCTGAACCACCCATATAGAAGGAATTGTACTTGCTTTAAGAATGGGAAATCAGAAAAGTCATTGCCTCCTCCGCGCTTATCAGGTGAAGATATATTTGAAAGAATCTCATGGATACCATCAGTTGGTAACGATGGTCCACAAAATCGACCGTGTGATTATGGGAAATCACATAATTGGACGAAGCGAAGCATTTTCTGGGAGTTACCATATTGGGCCACGAACTTAATACGACATAATCTTGATGTTATGCATATTGAGAAGAACGTGTTTGAGAATATATGGAATACTGTGATGGATGTTAAGAACAAAACCAAAGATAATGTGAAAGCACGGAAGGACCTGGAAATTTATTGTAATCGGCAGGAGTTAAACATGGTTCCACTTGATGATGGTCGTTCGTTCAAACCAAAGGCGAGGTTCACATTGGATGTTAACCAAAGGCAAGATGTGATCGCCTGGGTAAAATCATTACGCCTCCCTGATGGATATGCCTCGAATCTTGGGAGATGTGTTGATACAGCTGGTTGCAATATGTATGGTATGAAGAGTCATGATTGCCACGTTATGATGCAAAGGCTTCTCCCCATTGCCCTCGAAGTGCTACCCGACAATATTTGGAAGCCATTAACGGAGTTAAGCCTATTCTTTAGAGACTTGTGCTCTCCAGAATTGCATGAAAATCAGTTATTTGCATTGGAGGAAAATATTCCAATTATAATTTGTAAGCTTGAGAGAATTTTCCCTCCAGGGTTTTTTGATGTGATGGAGCATCTCCCAGTTCACTTGCCCTATGAAGCAAGGGTTGGAGGACCTGTTCAATACCGATGGATGTATAAATTTGAGCGGTGCATGCATGACCTAAAAATGAAGGTTTCTAATACTGCTCATGTTGAGGGATCGATATGTGAAGCATACCTTATAGAGGAAACTTCCATCTTTTGCTCTCATTACTTTGAGTCCCATGTTCCCACAATGATGAACCGCGTACCGAGAAATGATGATGGTGGTCCTGTCCATTGTAATGGTGACTTGTGGACGATATTCACTTTTCCGGGACGACCATATGGTGCATGCCGCTATAGATTCCTCACGGACGATGAACTCAGACTTGCAACCACATACGTTCTTCTAAACTGTCCTCAGATCAGGCCATACCTAAAGTAAGTCATTTGTCATGTAAAGGCATTCCAACTGTGAATATGTTCAAATTCAGTACTACTGATCAAACAAAACTAACATATTTTTATTGTTTCTGTAATTGGTCACAGTATGTTTGTGGACATGGTCAGGGAAACTGCACCCGAGATAACAATGTCCGAGATGGACGTACACATTGAAAACAATTTCTCAGCCTGGCTCCGACGATATGTACGTGTGCTTTTAGGACAGAATGTATTGCAATATGTTAAGTTATACAACATTCCATATATGTTGTCCTAAATTGAAATATGTTTTGCATAGGTTGATGACCCAGGTAACAATATTGTCGATACCATCTTGTGGGATGTTGCATGTGGTCCCTCACGGCGAGTTCAGACATGGCCGGTGTATTTCACAAATGGGTACAAGTTTCACATAAGTGAATGGGGGAAGGACAAATCAACATTTAATAGTGGAGTATGCATACGCAGCACGGGTGCAAGTGAAGTTGAATGTGATTTTTATGGTATATTTGAAGAAGTCATTCAACTCGAATATCCCGGCTTTCCGCATAAGAATGTTGTCTTGTTTAGGTGCAACTGGTTTGACCCAACACCTGAACGTGGAACTCGAATGCATAAACAGTTTGGGTTAGTTGAGATCCGGAATAGCCGCAGATATCAGAAGTTTAATCCTTTCATTCTAGCATCACAGGCTGACCAAGTTTACTGCACACGATATCCGAGTAAGTCACGTGAAAGAAACGGGTGGTCAGCTGTTATGAAGATAAAACCTCGATGGATAATACAGGCTGCAGTTATGGACACGGATGACGTGTATCAAGACAGTGGATCCGTTAATTGTCAAAGAATTGAAGATGACCCAATTGAGGAGTTAGCTGACCCGGGTGTCGGTGATCCTATTGAAGAAGATGTACTTGAGGAGGGGGGATCTAATGGCGAGACAGAGGATGAGGAGGAGTTTATATCCGATGACAGTGACTCTGAAGAGTCCGAGGAGTTTGAGTCGAATGAAAGCAGTGGGAATGAATGAATGATTAGATAACATCTATTAGGAATAATGGTAACCTGTAATTTTTATGTATGTGATGGAAATATTTATGTGATGGAAATATTTGAGTACGTTTATGTACCCCTAATACTGCACAATATATGTCAGTAGATGTATGTTATGTTTAATTCACCAACTTAAAAACTAAATAAATGCAGATGCCTCGTAGAGGGGATAACACGTATAAACGCCGACCTGGGAAAGGACCATTTGCGCAGTTTAAGGAGGTAATGGAACCAATACTTAATGAACGACATAGGATGGGTTCTTCATCCCGGGCACACGAGGATGTCGGTGTGGAGACGCAGGGGACAACAGTGCCACCCACGCAGGTCCCCTCACATGAGCACCGAGAAGACGGCGGTGGAGGCACGCCATCTGGACATGGATCTGGTGCGCGGCACATGAGGCACCCCATAGTGCCGAACCATCCCTCAGATGATGATATACATATTGATGACATCCCATCATCGATGTCACAGACAGTAGGTCGACCGCGGATGAGGATATCCCCACATGGTAACACGTAAGTGATAAATACCAGACACAAGTATTAATATTAGTAAAATAAATATTTTACATGGAATCATTCTTTGAAACTTAAGTCCGATAATTTAAACGTCACAGATTCATTCCAGCTGCGGCGACACGGTTAGTGACACCATGTTTCACCACACATTTCAAGCCATATGCTGATTGGTCATCTGTCTCTCCATCAGACCTGCAGCAATGGTGGCGTGTTTTTGAGGTATGACAATAATATGACTATGATAATGATGTAATAATGTTATAAGATATAGAATGCTATTTCCCCATTCTAATAGTTTAAACATATTAACCTGTACAGAGGAGCTGTGAATGGGATCCCATATACCATAATGAGGTGTATCGGGTTTGGAATGTATTGGGAGCACAACATTACAGAAGCATGATGTCAGAAATTCGGCGTGTGAAGGATCCGGTTAAACGTCGAGCAAAGGCAAATTTTATGTCAGATTCTGCATATGGGGAGATGGAGGCATATTGGGCGAGTCCTGAGTTCATTCAGAAGTCCGCGAAGTTCAAGGCAATGCGAGCAACAATGACTGACGAGGATTCACAGTCAGGCTCTTGCAGCGCGACATATGCTGGGGGATCTATCTCGATGTCTGCACATCGAGAGCAAATGGTATGTATGCTTGAATGTTCTTTCAAATAACAGTTCAGATACTAATGAAATATTGTAAAATATTAATGTTGGTTTTCATTCAAATAGAGAGAGAGAGATCCTGAGAAGAAGGACCCTGGCTTGTTTAAAGTCCTTCAAGCCACACATAAAAAGAAGAATGGGAGATATGTTAGTAAGCGCTATGAAGAAGTTGCTGTAAGTAGTAAAAGTCGTTTGGTTGCAGAATATTCTTAACTTAATTACTATGTTTTACAAATTATGACATGACTAAATGTATTTTATGACGTTGCTGTAGACTCGTATCAGTGCAGAGATTGAGGAGCAAACACAGCAAGAGGATGGAATTGAGGCAATTGATGAACTAGCAATCATTAGTACCGCATCTGGCGGTAGAAGGAGAGGCCGAGTATTTGGATTAGGATCTGAGCAGTGTGCTATACCGGGACGCCGACAGCCAGGTTCCATCCCGCCTATCGACATCACACAGACACCGCAATTCAACGAACAAGTACAGAAGATGATGGCGGAGGAGAATGCGCGAAGGGATGCGGAGTACCGCATTGGAGGCAAACCGGGCGCAGTTGGAGATTATTTGTCGTTCGCTAAACCTTCCATGTCCGCCGGCACAACCAGTTCCACATTATCCGGATGACTCGGAGTCAGAGGATGAGGAGATAGTCGGGACTCCGTGATGGGCCTCACCAACAGGTTAGCGCATTTCTGCAGTTCTTGTATTAGAGCATGGCAACTTTATTATTTTTAGACCTAAATCAGACTGACTTGATATTTATGAAATGTGTAAGCCGTTGAATGTTGAATGCTTTCTTTCAAACATATCTGTTATTGCTTTAATTATGCTGTAGTTGAGAATATTAATATTTCAATTACGTTGACATAGTTGTGTAATGTTTATTGCTGAGTAAAGCCGGGCGTACTTTTGAATTGGTAATTTACTTTTGAATGTGGATTGAAACGGGGAAAAATACGAAACAACCGAAACCTGGAACGTTTAATATACATAACGAACGCGCAAATGTGAAACAAACCAACTTCCGCAAAGGGTCAGTACCAACGGCTTTATAACAACACCGTTACCAACTTCCGCCAGTTGGTAATTACCAACTGTCAAGTTACCAACTGCTGACAGTTGGTAATTTACCAACGTGCAGCAGTTGGTAACCTAATTACCAACGTGAAGCAGTTGGTGAATTACCAACGTGCAGCAGTTGGTAACCCAATTACCAACTGCTGCGCGTTGGTAAGTTACCAACGTGCAGCGCGTTGGTAACTTACCAACGTGCAGCAGTTGGTAACTTACCAACGTGCTGCGCGTTGGTAACAGTTGGTAAGTTACCAACGCGCATCACGTTGGTAAGTTACCAACGCGCAGAAGTTGGTAACTATAACTACGCGATGGAAATCGAGTCCATTAAATGACCGTTGGTAATTACGAACGTGTATTTTTCCAACGTGTACACGTTGGAATTTACCAACGTGTTATTAGTTGCGCGTTGGTAAAGAATTTTCCAACGTATGGAATACCAACTGTCATTTACCAACGTGCAGCAGTTGGTAAATTCAGTTTACCAACTGCTGCACGTTGGTAAATGGCAGTTGGTAAAGTCCGTTTTTTTAGTAGTGTTAAGATCAACCAACCAAAGAACACAGTTTATCAAAATGCCTCAATCTTGATACTGAAGAGACTAGATTCGAGACTTTCTTATATTGAAGTTAATAAACCACATTAATCCAATTTGGATCAAATAATAGTTTGCCTCATAATGACAGCTTTTGATATTAGTGCTAGCGGTCAATGTTACACTTTTGAAAAAAAAACTATATAAAGGTAGTTTTTAGTTTTACCGGTTTAATCTTCACTATTAATAAATTATTTAAAACTCTAATACTAATCCAAAAAAGCTCTTCAAAAATGCTCTTATCTTCTAAATTTATAAAATGATGGCAATAATCCTAACATAGTAGCTAATTAAAGCTGATAATTAATGGCAATTCTCCATAATTTTCCATAACATAGTTTTAATGCTAATAAGAAAAAATATTCTCTTTTCCTTTGACCACAATTTTGAATACCATTTCCATAAACATTAAAAGTGAAATTTCCATATTTCAAAAATTTCATCGATATTCACAATTTTAAAAAACACTAAATGAAAAACGATCAAACAAAGTTTTTTTGTTGAAAACATGAGACACAATAAAAAAAACTGGAAAATTAACTAACTGACAAGCCTTAAAATTTGCTAAGACTCATGATTGATCATAAATCTAATTTTAATGTAACTTCCTTCATATATTGATAATTTGACTGTTTAACCGTCGGTGAACTGATGGTGTTACGTATTCAATGAGGTAATCATTGTAGCGGGGGTACTGTAAGTTCATCTTTCCGAAAATCATTCGAACCAATGGAAGAAATTTCAGAAGTACGCGGTCAAACATATAACAGAGTGAAGATTTCCTGAGAGAGAAGGATTAGTTTGATCCATCCTAATCTTCTACTTTATAGACCAAAACTTGGCCACTTTGACTCTAATAATTACTTCATGCAATGTAATTTCGTTGTCATTAGGTATCAAATACTAAGACTACTCTTACCCAACATTTCTTCCTTTTGGTTCTTATCCCTTTTCGTTTTGTATGTTCTATTTGTCCTATCCATTGTTCGTATTCGCAATCTTTAGAAAGTTGCCCCACTTTGATGGAAACCTCTACCCCCAACACTCCACCAAAAGCAAGTTCAGGTAGAAAAAGCGATACCGCGTCTGAAAGGCAGAGGAAAGAAATGTCTTAACCTAGTTTCATCAAGTGGAATGTTTTCTTTCTTTCTTTTTTTTTCGGTTTTCTTTTGTTTTTGTTCTGTTTTTTCTAACACCCATTTAAGAGCAAATTGATGCATAATGGATGTGAAAGAGGTGAAAACATACTCCAAATCTTACATCTGTGAGCACGCGCATGCCGACTTTCGTAACAAAAAAGTTTTCTACAAATGCTACAATCTTATGTACCAGTGGATGTCATGCTAGATTACCCATATTGATACAACGACATTAAAAGATAGGATTTACATCAAAGATGAGTAATTAGGCTCCTAAACCTACATGTTTTGAGTCATTTAGAGATGGAAGTATTATAGCCTATCGAAAGTCAGAAACATTTCCATTCCGTGCGTATCCGATTCTCTACAGTAAGCTGTGTGATATAGCTGGGGCAACTCGAGCACTCGAAAGTTCTATCTCAGAAGAGATTGATTGTACTCTAACATGTACGAACAAGAAAAACTCCACATCCTCCTTTGCACTAAAAAGGTACCTGTCGTGCAATGGATGCTCCACCACAATGTGGAACTCACAAACATGTGTGAATCAGTCGTCATCATCTTCTTGGAAGTATATCTGAAAATGAAAAATCATGGAAGGGAGGGCCTGCATTTATAACATCACAAGTTAACTCATATTCACAATGAGAAAATACAGTACATAAGTGTCTGAAATATGCCTCAGGTTCCTTGAAGCAATTTGGAGAGATAACAACAAAATACAGCTTGAAAAAGTTCTCATGTCCCGAACGAGACAATGTTCTCGTGTACAATTCTGAGGCATTTTTTAGTTTATGGATGCTTCAAAATCAAGGCCTCAAGATTTGGGCAATCAGCCACTTCAAGTTTGTCCTTTGATTGTATGTCAAAAATTGATAACATTTAACATATCACCTTCAGTATGCATCTTCCTAACTAGGCTCCAAATCATAGAGGATAAGTTAACTCATCAATATTTTAATGAATTTGCTAATTCATGCAAGCATCATGTTCTGGAATCAATCCATCAATCTACTAAGCCTTCATACCAATTGTGGCACTTGGCTACATAAACCGTGATTTTTTTATTTTTTATTTTATTTTATTTTTTCTTCTTCATTGTCCAACAATCCAATACCCATAGCACATGGCTAGTCAAGTAGTTCTTATACAGTACTATTTCCCCTTCAACTTATGCCTTGTTCTTCTCCATTTTGTCCACAGCACTTAGATTTGGTGGTGAACATCTTGTTCAAAATCCCTGTACCCATGTGTAATTGAGCCTAAATACTATTGAAGACTCACATTGAAGTTCTTGATCTTCAAGCATAAGTGTCATTATCACTCCTATGTTGGCTAAACTTACACTCCTTGCACAAAGTCTCAGACATACTTGTTCTGAAATTTCTAGATTCTAAGACATTTCTACATAGTTCTTAACATATGATTCAATCTAGTGTTACTTTACCAGTTAGGATGATTTCGTTCATAAAATAACATACACCCGGAACTTCATCCTGAATATTTCTAAAAGCTCATCTATCACTACGGTAAAAAGGCAAAGGCTTAATATAAAACATTGGTGCAAACCTATGGTGATAAGGAATTCCAGTACATACCCTGTGTTACTAATACTAACACTAGAAACTGCTTCACGTTCATGTTTTTGGACTTTTTATACGTATCAAACAAGATCCCTCACCTTCTTGTTCTCCTAGGATGTAGAATGGAACATGGGCAACCATTTTTGTCCCTCCTTGACTCCAGTTGACAGTCCCAGGATGCTGCATATGTCTGCTTGAAGACTTGGAAGACCCAAAAACAGACAAACAAATAGCAGGATCATTCATTAAACCCAAGAAATCACAAGCCCGGTTCCAAACCCTTGAATCTGATTTCCTAGATCGAGCAACCTGATAAAAATAATAAGAAGAAGAAGAACACCAGTAAGGCACACAAATTTGCTTACATTTAACAAGATTCTTGATAAGAAGATGTAACAGAATTCATGCAGCTTCCCTATCTTTTGCAGACTTCACCCTGGTAATCATCAGTTATAAGACTCAAACTGACCTTTCCCAGGGCTACACGGGCCCTTGGTAATAGTTCTCCATGAAATGTAGCCAACTTAGCTATAGCTGAAACAACAAAACATAGAAGCCTCGACTCAGATGACTTTCTGAATGCCCCATTAATGCCAGACTCCTGCCTCATGCCTCGATGACTCCCGGAAACAAGGAGATTGATGTCAGAATTATATGCTACTTGAGCAATAATTTTCTATGAATATAAGATGAAGCAACTAAGGGGATACCTAGACGATAGATTTTCATACAGAAGTAATTCCAAGCTTTCAAAAAGTTCACGTGCTGCATCCTTATTCGAGGCACCACCACCACCGTGCTCTCCGATGGCCCAACACAACTGCAGCGCTAGTTCTGTCTGTTGAAGAAAACAAGTAAAAAAGTTGAACTTTCCACTTTGGCACCCTAACCTGCAAAGCATGGATACTGCCAACTGACCTTTTCTGGGCTGTCATAAGCTTCTCCTAGTCGATCAACTATAGGCTTCTTCAAGAAAGCAACCAAACTGTAAGCATCAGTACAGGAAACAATTCCACAAGAAAAGCATATAACAAGCACGAAGTCAATAAGTTACTATGAATGCAGGAATCACTCCCAGCAAGGATTACTAGGAACGTTTAGGCAGCAAGCACCAAACCAAAACAAAGCCACACCTTCATCTAAAACAACAAATAACACAAAAATTGGATTTTAAGAACAAATTTTTCAGGTAAAACGCATATATAATTAAATAATTCATATTTTCAGCTAAAAAATGCAGAAGCCAATATGAATGATCAATCAATTTACAACCAAATGTGCAGATATTTTATGGGCACCTTTATTTTTTTTTATTTATTTATTTTCGTTGGTTGCCTTTCCTCTCCCCTTAACTGTAGAAGGGTTGAACCAAAAGCACATGAAAAAAATAACAAGCTACTTCCTGAAACATCTTACAATGGGAAAGCACAGGGAATAAGAGTGGATTCAAATGTTGTAAGAGACAGGGTTTGTGAAATCTAGACAAATTTCCCAGCTTCAAATGAGGGTAGACTGCCAATCATGCTCATCCATCTTAATAAATTCCAACTAAGGGGCAGCAATATGGAGGAACAGAGCAGTTTGGCTATTGCATCTCTTTCATCCAAGTAATACAAACACAGTGTTACAGCGAACTGTTCCACATATACTCAAAATGAGAAAATCTGTATACCTTTTCTTTGTCTATTCATGGAAGCAATTAGAGCAATATAGATAAACTGATTGCAAGTATGTTCTGTAGAGAGGGAGAGAGAGAGAGAGAGAGAGAGAGAGAGAGAGAGAGAGAGAGAGAGGTGCATAAACCCAGTTGCTACCAATGGGTGGTTATTAGCACACACAACGCAGACCAAAAGAACAACACAGAGCACATAGACGGTGCAGGTGATGAGAGCCCATACAGCCTTTTTCTACTGATGCAAATTGATCAATTGTTAGAAAGCATGTTGGGTCTCAAGAGGGGGTGTGGAGAGAGAGAGAGAGAGAGGGAAGGAGGGAGGGAGTTGTTTATGTATATATCCTGTTTCCCCAAATGGGTGGTTATTAGCGCACACAACAGTGACTGAAAGAACACAGGGCACACAGAGGGTGCAGGTGATGAGTACCCATACACCCTTTTTCTACTGATGCAAGCTGATAAATTGTTGCAAAGCATGTTGGATCTCAAGAGGAAGTGTGGGGGGAGAGAGAGTTGTTTATGCAAATATCCTGTTGCTCCAACTGGGGTGTTATTAGTATACATAATTTACACGAAAACAAGACCGAGCACATAAGTATTACATAGGATGGGACAACCTTCAGCAGTGCAATAAAATCTGGAGACCGCTGAAATGCAGCAAGCATAAATTCTAACAGCCTTCTGCGGACCTGCAAGGACATACTTATTAGATGTAAAACGTCTTTGAAATCTCATTTGTTGATAATGGCAGTCTATAAGATAATTTTAGACCAAAAAAAAATGCATAGTACGAAAACGTAGGATATAGAAAAATCAGTCCATCTTTATGTAAATAAAAATAACTTGCCAGCTAATTTCTCATGGAACATCTGCAACGAGAAATGCTGTTATTTAATATGAAATCTTCCTATATCTTCACTGATAAAAGTAATTGACAGTGAAACAACACACAAAAGACTTCTATTGAGCCTGCTTATACACTTACCTCATAAGAATAGGTTTTGTCAGGAAATATTGTTGAATTTCTTGTCATAAGCAACGGAATTAACGCACAGATTAATGCTGCAGTAAGATAATTAAAAACATAAAAGAGCCAATAGTACTCCCAAAAACATTTTTCTAATAAAGTCACAAACAAATCTGATACTGCGTCAGTCCCAAAAAGAATGACACTACTGAAAGTTGTGTTAGTACCAACATGTATTTGCTATATGTTCTTCCCACTTTACTGATACTACGTGAATTATTGACTATCAAGGCACCACTCATATGGTATACCTACACACACCAAAAATGATCTGTAGGGTAGCATCCTCATATGTTTTGAAGAATGAGTGAAGTCTCATTTTTTTTGGGATAAAGAAAATATTAAATAAGTAGAGAGCATTTATAATCTTCAAAAGACATTAGAAAAAATACATACAATCGTCAACTTCACGCAGTGCTCTAGCAAAATATATATCCAGAAGCCGAGGGGCCATTTTCAATATCTTCTTCAGCCTATCAGACCGAGGACTATTAACTGCAGATTGCACCACTGCAGCAACAGCAGGTGAAGTCCAATGTCGTTGCTGAAATACAGTAGGTGCACTGTCAAGCAATTGCAACTAAACCCACACTTGATCAATATTAGATTAAATCCTCCCTCCCCAAGTAAAAAAGGTTTGAGCATTTGTGACATCTAACATTCTATTCCAACATGACTATACCAGTCACAACATAGGAACACAGAATGCCCCAATTCATAAATATGCAGGTTTGCCAACAAAAAAAAATATCTTTTTCACAGGAACAAAATATGGAGTTTAAAAGAGAACCCAGCATCTCTAACATATAGTTTTTCGTGCAAGGACTTTTTCCATCATTGTTTGGAACAGAAGTGTAGTGGGCTATCAAATGGTCTTATGAAGTAGAATTTCACACTTAAGAAGGAAAATTAATGAAAATAAGGAACATACTCCAAGGCCATCATTTTCATCCTTAAGAAGTTCAAGAAACAGCGGATCGGTCACATCGATGGTGCTGCTGTCTTCAGATTCAGAGTCTCCACCTCCATCTCCGATGGTTGATCCAGTATATGCTTCATCCATCAATGCAAGTAGCATCTGTGCTATATAACTCAAAAGTCAATAATGCAATGACTAAGCTTGCTTAGGATCAAAATAACGTTAAATAGTCCGGAATAACCTCAGGAGCAGCATTCTTCTGGATATTAGCTATACCACTACCTATTAATGGTCCTGAACTCCGTTCTACTTTTTCCAATGCAACTACCAACACTGTCCAGTACCAACAAGAAAATGTCGGTGAAATTGGAAATAGAGAAAATGAGAGAACATAATTCCTAATTACTACAAATTATGCAGAGCATGCCTGAAGTTAAGAGATGCCAGATCTAATATCTTCATCAAATGGCCAGAAAAATTGCTTAAATGAATAATTCACCTGAAAACTAATAGATAGAAAACAAAGCCACAGAAGCCAGCAGGGAATGACTAGATGTACTACACAGGTAAAATAAGTTAAGCATACATCAAAAAAAGGATATGCAAACTTATAGGCCCCTTGACTACTAAAAAGAACCGCTAAACATGAGTTATTTTACTACTCCTGAATAAGAACAGGAAAATGAAAAAGGCCAGGAACAGAAAAAGGCCATCAGTAGAGAGATGGTTGTACACAAACCCACCTGGCAAATCCACTAAAGATAGAAACAAGGGGAGAAACGACCCAGGTGATATCAATCCTGGAAAAATATTCAGGAATGACTTCTCCAGTCTGCCAGGCAAGAGAGTGGCATATCATTGTAAACAACCAGACAGAATACACTATATAAAAGGATAAAGTAAGAGCATGAATATGAGAATTTACTTTTCTCCATTCCATGCAAGCAACTTTAGCAGCAAGGGGAAAAACTGGAACAATAATAGTATCAAAATTAGACAGTGGAAATGGTTGGATACTGGGTGGAGCTAAACCATAGCAAATGATTTTAATGATGAAACCACTTGAGTGCAAAACTGTTTTAGTATATATTGCAAGGGAGAAGAGACATGGCAAGAATATAAAGTGTTCTCGAACCTATTTTGTAAGCTAACAAAATCTCAAGGTATCTGTATGTGTATGTCTGTTCTTGTGTACATACGTACACATTAATACACACATACAAACACCAAATCGCCACACATGCAGATTTTCCCCCCTCCCCCTCTCTCCTCCCTTTCTGAAAAGAGCACAGTTCTGCTACATTTGCTTTATTATGATCCTATCTGACACTTCTACTGCACACAAGAGACACACTCACATATGAATTGAACATATGTACCTGTGGTTTATGAAAAAAAGTAATTTTAATTTGACATTTAACATGGCATATGGGCCTCAGCCCAACCATTTGTTTCTTCTGTTATTTATTCCTTTCTCTATTTCCTGGAAAAAAAAAATCTGCCCTGTCACTTTCTATCCACAACTATCACCACAAAAAAACAGTTACTTTCCGCATACTCCACCATTCCTCCAAAACCATCATCCCCCCACAACTGACTCATCATAGTTGCTCTGTCATCTGATGTATTATGCTTTCGCTTCAACACACTTCAAGAAGCATTTTTTTCCTAGATCTGAGGCTAGCTCAGCTTTTGATGTATTGTTTGTGCTTCAACCCACTTTAAGAAACATCTTTTTTTCTAGATCTCAGGCTAGCTCGGCTTTTTCCAGCCACTTTGTTGCAGGATGACAAAATGGCACAGGCTTTTTTGGGGGTTGTCAGATCTACTTCACTGATCCTTGGCAGCCAGTAAGCAGCATGATTAATTTCTTTTTTCTCTATGAAAAATCCCATTTCTCCTCTAGATAAAATGATAAAGATGTTTGGCAGATATTCAACAAATATCTTGCATGCAAACAGGAGAGACCTAAGTCAAACTTTCCAAACATTTCCAGGGAAGCAATTGTTCAATTATAATTACATGGTGCTGACTATCCTGCGGATACAAGTTTTTGGCGATTGGAAAAAAAATGAAAACCAAAAAATAATGCTGAGGACCCAAGTGTGATTTGCCGCTTTCTTGCTTCCTTAAGTTGGATATATCTTCACACATAAATTACATATTGTCCTTTATTTGTTTAGTTATCTGTTAGGGGAAACAAGTTTCTATTAGATAAATTAGTGTAATTAGAGACATGTATGAGGGAGCTGTCTGTACTACAAGGGGCTATATGAAGGATTTCCCTATCACCACAGGTTTGCACCAAGGCTCTGCCTTAAGCCCTTATCTTTTCACACCGGTGATAGATGAATTACCTAGAACCATCCAAGATTAAGTTCCATGTTATGCTATTTGTGCATGACATTGTTCTAGTAGAAAGGGGTGTAAATCATAAATTAGAACTACGGAGAGATGTCCTAGAATCTAGGGGTTTTATTATAAGTAGGTCTAGGACAGAATACATGGAGTGTAAGTTTAGCCGACATATGAGTAAAGAAGATGGCAAGGTTTCACTGGAACGCCAGGAAGTCCCTTAAAGTGAATCCTTTAAGTATTTAGGTTCAATTGTTCACAAGGAGGGAGACTCTGAACAAGATGTCGATTATCGAATTAAAGCAAGCTGGAAAAAAATGGAGAAGTGTCACTGGAGTTATGCTTGATAAAACTATACCTCCCGAGTTGAAGGGAAATATTGCAGCATGGCCATCCGACCAGCCATGCTTTACGGCACCGAATGTTGGTGATGAAAAAGCAACATGTAAACAAAATGAGTGTTACGGAGATGAGAATATTACGTTGAATGAGTGGATAAATGCTAAGGGATAGAATTAGCAATGAAAACATTAGAAGCATGGTGAATGTAGCCTTGATTGGGGATAAAATCAAGGGGTTCACCTTAGATGGTTTGGTCACATTCAGAGGAGACCAATAGATGCGCCAGTTCATAAGAGTGACAAAACAGACATAGGTGAGGTGACAAAGGTAAAGGAAAACCTAAACTTATTTGGAATTATTTAATACAAAAAGATCTTCCCTTGCTATGACTATCAGAGGAGCTTACTACAAACCGAGCTAATTGAAAAAGCAGGATTCATGTCACCAACCACAACTAGTTGGGATTAAAGATTAGTTAATTGATTGATTGATTTGTGAGGAGAAACTAAAATTCGCTTGACAGGTAACTAGATTTTAATCACGAAATGCGCCAACCATGTGCTTCATTTTTCACAATTGCCAAACTAAAGAAGACAAAACCATTGTTCTTTGGAAGACAATTTTACCTCGATGAAAGTGATTTCATACTTGGTAATCAAATCTTTTCAACCACTACTGTCGGAGATATAACTAGGCTTCTATCAACATGATTTTTTTATAATCTATGAATGGCTGTGTGTAGTCTATACTAGGTTTTGGAGTTATACTTTTGACAGTATCAATCTCTCAAGTTCTATCTTCTTTTAAAAAAATACAAAGCTATACCAACAACTCCTTGCTCTAGGTTGCTTTTTTGACATAAAAAACATATCTTCAATATTTGGGTTGTAAATATCACCACAATTTAGATGAAAATATATACTAAAGTAATCTTGCAAAGGCAAATGCCAGAGATCTTTCACACACCTGAGGTAGCAAACTGGGAAAGAAACTTAGGATCTTTTTCTTGTTTAAGCTCAGAAAATCAAGAGTTGCCTGTGCAACGGCAGGATCTGCAAACTCACTGTTATTGAGATTACAACATGACCTACTTAGCTATAAAGTTAGAATGTCGAATCAGAAATACATACCATAATTAACAACGAAAAAAAAAAAGAAGTGTTCATTATTTGAGATCCTCATTTCCAGAAAACCAAAAAGAACGTAATGAAGACACAAACAGTAATTAGAAACCAAGCTAATGAAGTCCTTGATGATTCAACTGCCACTTTTTTATATTTACATAAAACATTAGTATGACTGAATTTGAATAGGCACTTTCTGTAAGTAAACAGTCATGGCAGCAATATGTTTTTGACAGGCAAATGTTACTACCAGATAATTTTGGCTCTTGGACATCAGATACTGAATCATATGATCAGAGAATTACTATTTCCACATGAAGATCACAAAGAAAGATATACATTCTCTACACAGAAACCTCAAAAGGATGGCGCGAGTAAAGCATTACCGGCTCAAACAAGAACGGAAGAATGCTCGGAGACTGGGATCAGCATCATGGAGAACCGCATCACCAAAGTCAAGGAAAAACTGAATAATAGCCTGAAGATTAACATAGAAGCTAAATGCCTTACGGAATGAATAGCCCCGAAGCAGTAGCACAGAATGCCTCCATTGTCAATCAATGTCTCATGACCACAAAGAAAGACATGAAACAGAAGGGGAATCGGCTGCGAAGCCGAGGAAGCATCAAAATTTCTAAATTCTACGGTACATGAATACGAAATAATAAAGGTTAAGAAAGCACAGAAAACTTCATTTAGCTAAATGAAATCAAGCAAACAGGAACATCTCCAACCAGACACGAGAAACGCAAATTGATTCAATATAGAAAAATACCAACAGGAGAAGTCCATTAGGAGTCCGAGATTGAGAGAGCGATGCAACAGAACGTTGGAAAAGCCTGTTTAAATGCGGATAAACCCTCGCTACCAGGTCCTCCGATTTCTGTTCTTTGCACAAATCACAAAGCTTCTTCACCTGTTCAACTCATCCACCAAACGAACTAAAATCAGAATAAAATCAGAATCCGAGACCAGAAAACTTAAGGAACCAACAACATAGGTATGGCTGTTCTATAATACCGCATGAAGAAGAGAAGGATCTGAAGCAGGGTCATTGGCGATACTCGAATCCCTTGCGCTTGTCGATAGCGTCCGGATATAGAAATCGGAGTCCATGTCTCGATCGCTCATTTTTGCGAAGCCAATTGCAGAGTTTCTTTCTCTCTGTGCCAAAACCGAACAAGAAAATTTCTCTGCTAAATGTTGCTATTGACAGGGGTGAGCATGGTTGGCTGGGTTGGTTCAGTTCTCTAGTTAAAATGAACTAACTTGAAACAGTGTAGTTCCAAAAAAAGAAGGCAAAAATAATGAACAAACCACTAACGTTTTTGATTTAGCTCGAATCGGCCACTAATATTTTTTTTCGGACGAATAAATCACTGATGTTATTCAAAATAGCCAAATAAACCACCAACGTTATTCAAATAGGCCAATTTACCCACTCGACTCTTGAAATATTACAAAACTCCATTATTAACTTTTTAAAATTAACAAAATAGGTCCACTTGGTTTAAAACAATTCAAATACACTACCTTCATCATTTATAAAATTCCATAATCACCTTCCATAATTACATTTTTTTGGTACAGTCTTTTCATTACTGCTTCTAGCTCATTTAAGGTGTACTATCTCCATTGCCTAAGATAGAATGCATTTGGCCCCACACTACCACTTCCAAATGACATATTACTCATATTAGTGCTTAACGCAAGATTATGGTACAATATAAGGCAGAATAAAAGGCGGAACATCGTTGCCACTATCAACAAGTTCAAGAGAATCTCAGTTACTACTCACAAATGAAGTCCAAAGATCGATGCTGGCTTCAAGAAGGTGGTATAAATGTCAGATTAATAAACTTTATAGGTGTTGGAGTAAAAGTATAAGATGTAGGGACTAGACTTGGTATTTTATGCTAAGATTCCGTTAGACTTAACGGAAAAGTTACGAGAGTGGTCGATTTGAGCTAACTCGGCAACGTTAGTGGTTTATTTGGCCTAAAAAAAACCTTAGTGGATAAATCGACCAGCACAAAAATATTAGTGGTTTATTCATTATTTTTGCCAAAAAAGAATTAAACAGAACAAGAATTATAGGTCTGAATTTCCTTGGTTTGTTTAGACGAAACTATACATTTAACCACTGAACTTTTGCAACTCAAGCTCATTAGTCCACAACTCACTACTTATTAAATATTGGCCCCCGAACTTTTTAAAAGTTTGCAAGTTAATCCGAAACATAATATACACAATTGATGGCATCAGCCAAAAATCCCATTGTAACCCCTCTACTTTTTCTTTTTAAGACTAAATACCCATGACTTTTGAATCTAACAAAAACACTACCTTCCTCGATTCACATAAAAGGTTTGGCAAGCGGCCTTTCTTCATTTTGGCTATTTTCTTTACACACTCCCTGAATTTTAGATTTCATTTTCATTATCAAAGAAATAACGAGGCTTATCGACAACAAAACCAAAGAAGAGGCAAAGGAAAACTGTTATGGACATGTAACGAAGGAAAAGTTGACTTTCAAAATTAACAAAAAAAACAACAAAACATATAGACTCTCATCCCCAATTCAAATGACCAATCCTAAATCCCAAACTTGATAAACTCCCTCACTCCTGCCGTGCTTCTAGCTGAGCGGCTTGAAGAATTCGTCCATGCAGGCGTGAGCATTAGCCATCAACTCTAGCAAGCCTCACTAACTAGCACAAACACTTTAGTTTCATGGCCAGATCTAGCACATGGGGCTAGGGCTTCTTATGGTCAGTTTAGATAACTTGTTGGGTATATGGGATTGGTGGTGGAGCACAGAGATGTCGAAAATCAGACGGCTCCAACTTTAGGCCAACAGCATTCCTCCTCGACCTCAATGTTCCTCCTCATCTTCAACGGTGCCCCTACCGTCGCCACTTTGTGGCCTATGTGGCCTCAAGCCACGAAGTGATCCAATGGCATCAATGGGATGACGTGATGGTAGAAATTGAGAAATGGGTTACCGGTGGCCAGACAAGTGGCAGGCCAAAGCAAGATTAAGGAAGATAACTAATGCTTTTTATAAATTTAAGTTAGGGGTATTTAGTTTTTAAAAAAAAAGGTAAAGGGGTTATATATGAATTTTGGGTTGACGCCGTCAATCGTGTACAATACATTATGGATTAACTTGTAAACTTTTACAAAGTTCAAGGGTCAATATTTAGTGAGTTGTGAGTTATGGACTAATTCGCTCAAGTTGTAAAAGTTCAAGGGCCAAATGTATAGTTTGGCCTTTGGTTATCCGGCTTTTACAGTACTGTTATATAAATATAATAATTCATGTTCAATAAAATTTTATTGGGTAAAATTCAAATTTAGTCCCCTAACTTTAAGGGTTATCCCAAAGTGGTCCCTTATCTTCAAAAGTGCCTCTTAAAGTCCCTTACCTCTCTTAGCTTGTCCTATTTTGGTCCATTCTGTCAATTAAGTTGTTATCTTTGACGGAAAATGCCTATGTGGCATTTACTTTGCCACGTGGCATCTTATGTCATAATAATGAGTGGCTAGAATGGAAGAACAAAAAAAAATAGGCTAAAATTGACGAAACCCATAATTCTAAGGATTTGAAATGACATTAACCCCTAATTTCTATCTTCCCCAAATCTTCTTCGATTTGAACTAGGAACGCTGCTGCCACCCACCTCCGGCCTACATGCTGCCCACCGAAAATCCGCCTTGATACCCACGCGGCCACTACCTCATCATCTACCATCTTGCCGCCCTCCGTCTCCCTGTCTACCCCGCCACCATCTCTCCATCTCCCACGATACCCCTGCAATCCTCCCCCACAGGTAACCATTCCCAATCGCCAATGACCCCAATTTTCACAACGCCCATCCTCTCTCTCTCTGTGAAATGATCCTCATAGAGCTTCGACACTATGAACTCGAAGAACAGAGTGTCGGGTAACTCGGTTAGACTCCCGATTTCAGCAGTTGGGTCAAGGCCAAAAATATTCGGCCGGTGATTTCAAACTCCCGATTTTGGCAGATGGTTAAGAAAGGCCAAAAATCTTCTCTGCTGTGAAATTTTTTGGAAATCAAAGAATAGAGTAACTAGGAGAAGTTTGGGCGGTGATTTTGATTTCGATTGGAGAAGTGGAGATGTGTTCGGTCAAGGACAGAACCGGAGTTCGGTCGGAGACAGAGTCGAACACCCAAAAAGCAGGTGGAGATTTGACGAGTTGTTGCCAATATATGTTTAAGTCCCTAATATTATTAGTTTGTGTCAATTTTAATCTAAAATTTTGTATTCTTTCAATATAGTCATTCATTGTTATGAAATAGGATGCCACGTGTTAGTTTGAATGCCACATAGACTTTTTCCGTCAAAAATAACGATTGAATTAATGATAAAGACTAAAATAGGACACAAAAGTTGAGTTAGAGACTTTAATAGTTACTTTTAGAGTTAAGGGACCACGTTAGGACAACCCTTATAGTTAGGGGACTAAATATGAATTTTACCCAAATTTTATCAGCTTAAGAATAAACAACTTTATCCACATTTAAATGTAAATATTCCTAATATATAACCAAATTAGCATTGTCATAATTTTTAATTTACATGTTTAAATGTGCATGTTCATACATAAATTTTTGAGCAATTTAGTAATATACACATTTAAATTTATTATATTTATCGTATACATCGGATTTGGTTCCAATTCAAATTAATTCTGTATGGAACAAAAATTAGCTAACCTAAAAATCAATGATTCTTTTATATGCGGAACTAACTTACAACCATAATCTATTTTCACCAAATCCAACTCAGTAGGGCTAATTCGGCTCAGCTGAGTTTCAAACTTACCTGACTTAGGCTCACCTAGCTAGTGTCTAGGAAAATAATAAAGTCTAGAGTCTAGACTGCATATTTTGTAAATTTGAATAGATAACCTCTTCAACTATTGATCAGTATATCTTAATAGGGGTGAGCATGGGTTGGGTAAATTCAAAACCGAAACCGAACCAACCCCATTGAGTTGGGTTGGGTTGGGTTGGGTAAAAATTGATCATGATTCTCGGGTTGGTTCCACATATAGGAGAACCGACGGTTTTTGGATTGGTTCTGGTTCCATATAGAACCAAACCCAAGATATATATATAATTATATAATAAAAATTATAGTATTACTAATATATCCACGCACACACACACACACACACACATATTTCTTTGAAGTATTATGATGGTTATTTTGTGTTTTTATATTAAACTCTTAAACTGATGTTCCAAATTGAAACAGTCTGGAAGTTGTAGGATCATTTACAAAATTTCTCCATATTTACTTAAATCACTTTGCTTCATAGACCCACCACTCCTAAGTCATTTTGCTTTCGATCTTTCATTCTAGACTACTCTTTACGACACAATTATGATATTTTTTTCATTTGAGTCCTGCAAAATTAAAAATTTATGACATCAACATATTTTAGGTTTTGATACTAAAGAAGATTGTCTTAAAGGCTTAATTTTCCATATTGAATGTCATACCAATATTAGAATTACTGGAATGAAGTAAACTAGTTGAGATAAAAGATACCCCACAAACAACTCTTTTGAACTATTTTTGTAAGAACAACATTTTAAACTCTTTTAAATGTATCTAAGTACATATATTTAAATATTAATTTAATTGTATATTATGTTGAATATGTCATAAAACTGATTATGGATGTAGATTTATTGAATTTTGGTGTTGTTATAGATATATAGTATAAACCGAAAAACCCGAGAACCAGAACCGAGAAACCCAGAACCATTGTTCTGGTTTTGTTCGGTTCTCGGTTCTGGGTTGGATAGAAAAATTTTGGAACCGATGTCATTTTGGGTTGATTCGATTCCACCATAAAACCGAACCAACCCGACCCATGCTCACCCCTAGATCTCAACTCCTAAACTTTGTAAAATAGCAAATGAAACAGAACATGTCAACACCTATATAGAATATAAAAAGTAGAGCAAAATCGGATAAAATAAAATATGCAAACTATGTAGATAACCATATTTCCTTCGGTAGAAAAGCTATTGTAACCATTAGATCTTAAGATGTTAATTTTGGCCATTGAATTAAAAAATGTGACTTTTTTAGAAGCTAAAATAAAAAAAAATAAGTAGAAAAAATAAAAAGTGCTAGTGAAAAGGTAAAAAGAAAAAAAACAAAGCACAAAGACAAAAAAAAAAAAAAGGTAAGATGTTAACCTTTTTCATGAAAAATACAATTTTCAAACACTTGTCTAATCTTTATTTGAATTTTTTTAATCTAGAATTCATGCAAAAAGATAAGGGATTGTGAAGTTTTTCTGTGAAAAGGAGTGTTTAGGGTTTAGGAAGAGGTTGATGATTTGGTTTTGCTAATTTATATTAGTTACTCTTACTTGAAACATTAGTTATATCTTTTATCATGCATCGTTCATGTTTATGTATTCAATTTGATTAAAAAGAATGAAATATACACTTTTGGATATAATTGGGACTAGCTTATTCGCAATAAAAGCGTCAATAGTGATCTCTTATTTTGATACCACAATCCATTAGCTATACATGGCGATTTTATGTCAAGGAATAATGTTTTTTATGCATAACATTTTTTAGTTTAAAACAACAATCTTTAGATGTGATATAAATTTTTATTCATACATATATTAGTATCTTTATTTTTCTTAGTTTTAGTGATAGCTTGTGTTCTTTAAAAATAGAGGACAATGAAAATGTAGGAGTAACAGACAAGGGAATGTAGTACCAACGCTATTGGATATTAGTTCAGTTGATGATCATGCTCAGAAAAAAAAAAAGGGGGTCCAAAGAAAGAGGGAAAACAAAATAGAGGGAAGGGAGACTGAAGATGGAAAAAAAGAATAGTGAAACAAACAAAAGGCCAAGTGAATGGTGAGGTAAAGAAGTGAATTAACATAGAAATTAGTTACTTGTATAATGTATTTTTTGGTTGGATATAATGTTGATAGTTTTCACTCGATATGTAATTAAAGTTATTGAATTATAATTTTAGCATAATGTTGAATGAAAATTTGACAATCTTTTGAAGGAATACTTATGATTTAGTACCAAAGAACAACATTTTTTTATGCTATATAGTTATAGAGTAATTGCCATATAACTTGAAGCAATCTAATGTTGTATAAGCAATTAAATGTAAAATAATTGATGTTAATTCAAAGGCCAACATTTTCTTTGCTCTAAATAGCGATTCCAGCATAAATAAAATAATGTCAAGGCAAATAAAAATAATTTTTTGTGTTAGATAAAAAGGGTTCTCTTAAGACACAATAATAATCTATTAAGAATAGAAAGTAATTCACAAGAAATGACAATTTTTTATATGACATACTAGCTTACTGTATTTACATTTCAAATTGGATGACTTTACATACTGAGAATGTAAAGAAACAACTGATATATAAATTAAGGCTTCCGGTATGTAAAACGAGGGTATTAAAGTGAAAATAATTGGTATGTAAAGAAATAACTAGTATATAATTTAAGATACTCAAAAAGTAAAATGAAGATATTGAAATGAAAGTAATTGGTATTTAAAGAAATAACTGGTGTATAACTTAAGCTCCCGATATATAAACACAAGGGTACTAGAATGCAAATTTTTTATATGTAAAGAAATAACCGGCATGTAATTTGACATATTTTTGGTATGTAAAATTATGGTAATGGAATAAAAATAGGTACATACCAAAAGATCTTATTTATATCCCGAATGAGATATTTTTATATATCGTAGTGTATTTCAAAATAATCAATATATAAAAGAATAACTGATATGTAACTTCGGGTCCTTGATATATGTAAAATGAGGGTATTAGAATGAAAATAACTAATGTGTAAAAAAATAGTTGGTATGTAATTTAAGGCTTTCGATTTATAAAAATGAGGGTAATGAGATGTAAATTTTTTATATATGAAAAAAATACTTGGTATGTAATTTGATAGGTTCTTAACATGTAAAATGATGGTAATGGAGTGGAAAATAGGTCTATACTAAGATGTCTTATTTATATTCTAAGTAAGTTACTTTTACATTCTGAGTAGCTGATATGCAATCTAAATTTATTAGTATGTAAAACGAGAATCTTAGAATGAAAGTTTTTCAAAAATTATATGCTTGGTCCTTAGATTTTTCAAAATTTTACAAAATTATCTTTAAAAATTACATATTTAGTCACTAAACTTTTATAAGTTAACAAAATTATCCTTAAAAAATACATATTTAGTTCCTAAACTTTTCAAAAATTTAAAAAATGGTCCTTCCAAAATTACACAATTAGTCCTTAAGTTTTTGTAAAATGTGTTAATATATCATTAATTTTCAAAAATGACATTTTAGTTATTGTTAAATATAAGGTATTTTATTAAGATAAAATGACATTCTTATGCACAATAATGACAATTTTCAATATTAATATGAAATTTTTAGATTCATGAACAATAATATTATTCATTAAATCTGACATTTTAATAGTGTTATCTACTATGAATATGACATTTTCATTCAATAATGATGATATCTAATTTTTGTGCATCTCTAAATCCTAAATTAAAAAATTTCCTATTATTCTACATACTTCATTTCGTCTCTCATTATTACCTTTTTTTTTCAACATACTATGCGTTGATTTTCTTTTAAATGATGTTATATATTTGTCCCTCCTATATTTACTAATGATTCTAATTCTCACATCTTGTTCACTTTTAAATTTCCTTTACATTGGATTAATGTAGAATCTAAGATTTAAATTACAATTATATTTCACATTATGAACTATATGTATTGTCTAATATTTTTACTAAAGCAATTCTATAGTGGCTTATACATGTTACTCAAACATTTTTTTCACTAATTTGTTATTGTATTGTTCTCATGTGTTATTTTTTTCATTTATATGTTATTATATGATAGTTCATACGTATTTTGTATTTTCTTACAAATTAATAACATTTTCTTATCATTTTATTAATCTTATTTTTTAATATGTGTTTTATTTTACAATGATCTCCACCTTTTTAACTTTTCATCTATTTTTTATTAGTATTCAAGATACTCAAATATGTAACAGTATAACCACGTAATGCACTATTTTATTTTCTTATATTTTCTATGTGTTTTTTTAAACTAAAGCCTACAAATATATATATATATATATATATATATCACATAACATAATTTTTTTTATTCATGATGCTAATTTTTCCTATTGTTATAAATGTTTATACATTTTTGTATTTATTATTTAACTTTTTAAGCACTTTACATATATGTTACTTGTTTAACATGTTACAATAAGCCATATGGCATCATTTTAATGTTTCTCTATGGACACATCATTTTCATGCATTTCTACCATAGAATTTTCCGTAACATCTAAGTAATAAAAAAAATAGTTAAGCTACACTTCTACCCAAATGGAACTTAAGTTGAATTAGAGGGATATTTTTAAAAAGTGACTTAAGGATTCATATACATTTTTTAAGTTTTACACTAATTAAGATAAAAAATTTTGTATCTTGCAAGCAGTTTTTTCTTTTTTGAAAAAGCATATATGTTTTATGATTTCTTTTTATTTTTTTACGCTAGAAAATAGTGAAAATTTTATAAACACAAGTAAATTTTTTGGTAAGAAATAAATTGAAAACCTCTAAATAGAATTAAATTTACAAATGACAAAAAAAAAAAAAGAAAATAACCATAATTTTTTTAATTAATATCAATCGGGTAGCACCTTAATTAATCCATAATTTTGAATTAACATCTGACTAGAGCTTTAACACACTACTGAAATAGAAACCGTCTATATGGAACAAATTTTGCGTAAAAAGTTCTCAAATTGGCAATAATAGCAACATAGATTCATTACCAAAAAGCTAATGAATATCCCATATATATCATTTTTTTCCCAAACTTGTCGAAAATTCTGAAAATGGCAAGGAAAAATCCGTGCATGAACGAATTCCAAAGTTCATGTCAGAAAGACAGAAAGCATTATAAATATTCTAGACAAAATTTAACTTTCTTCATCAGCAAGTCATCCAAAAAATGGTGATCAAAAGAGTAGCAAACCTTCTCTGTCTCCTAATACTTTCCCAGTTCCAACCTTCTACTTCAAAACCCAGTCTCAGTTTTAGTCTCAAACTCATCCCAAGTTACTCCCTACACTTCCCTTTCTTCTCGCTCTATCTCACCCACCACGAACGTCTCGACCGGATGATCAAATCCTCTATGGACCAACTCGAAACTCTTTCTTGGGCTTCAAAACGATCCGTCTAACGATGTTGCAACAGTAATTCTACTTTGCAGTCGAAGTGAAACTGGGCAGGGATCTTGTCTCCGTTTTGCTGTACATGGACACCGGTGGCAGGCTTACTTGGACACAGTGTGAGCCCTGCATCAATTGCTTCCAGCAAAGGATCCCCCAAATACTCACAAGATGCCTCTTCCACCTATCACCCTTTTCCCTACAGCCACCTTTTTTGCCAGGGCCCCGACTGTCGCTACGACTGCATCATCGACGCTTGTCACTATAACATCGGCTACATCCAGGGGTGTAGCTTCTTAGGGTCGGGAGGGGGCAGACGCCCCCCCCTAGAATTTTAAAAATTTTTATTGGCTTGTCAGATATGTGATAAAATTGTAGAAAAACTAAAGTCAGGTACCTATCTGTAAGTTTTTTAATTAATAAGGGGCTCTATTATATTTTATCATTTTAAGGTTTCACTCATTTTCTTATTGAGTAAATTGCCTGATAGTCCATAATTTTTAATTATTATTTCATTTAAGTCCCTATCCTATTAAACATTCTGTTTTGATTCCAAATGTATTAAAAACATTTCATTTTAGTTCTAAATCTATTCAAAATGTTTCATTTTGGTTCCATTGCATGAAATATGGCAACTCAAAGTATTTGTCTAATAACAATTTTTTAGATCATAATTTGAATTGTCCGGTAAGTGTTATATAATAAATTTAATTTGTATAATAATTTTTTTATAATTAATAAAAAATTCAAATAACCATTTTTACTCTATAAATTGAACTTACTTCATTCACACAAAAAAACTATAAAATTTAAATTGAAGTTTTCAGTTGAACTTAATTATTGTAAATTTTTGAATTCCATGTATCTATATATGTAAACTGTCTATTGAATTTTGAGTTATAAGCTTTTGAAATAAATTTAATTATTATAAACTTTCAAATTTCATTTATCTATATATAATATTATTTAGTGTTTTATATTATTGATTGTAAATTTATACATGATAACAACCCACCCATGCCAAGGCCCCACCCTCACATTCTTAAGCTGAATTTCTGGCTACACTCCTGATTACATTGATGGTTCAAGAACAAAAGGTATTGCTTCTCTGGAGAACTTCTTCCTCCAACTCAACCGTTTGACTGCTATAGTGGTCAACGATGTCATCTTCGGATGCTCCAAGGAAAACACCAATTTCCCTTTCGGCGGCCGGCGCAGCGGCCTCTCTGGAATCCTAGGTCTGAGCCGGTCACCGGACTCGTTGGTGACCTAACTGGAAGATCAAATCAGCGGCCGATTATACTACTGTATGGCCCCTTTCGGGGAGCTGCTCAGGGACCTCGGCGCTTTAAGATTCGGCGACGACATCCCCCAGTCTCAGGGCAAAACAACAAACTTCATCGCTCCTCCCGCAACCAGCTCCCGCTGGTCCGAGCACTACTATTACCTGAACCTACAAGACATCAGCGTCGCCAGACGCTCGCTCGGCTCCACCGAGGACACGTTTCGCGTCCGGGACGACGGAAGCGGCGGCTGCTTCATTGATTCCGGCACCCTGATTACCCGGATGGACGAGAACGGCAACGGGGCCAACATTTACCGGGCCGTGTTGGGGCGGTTCCAGGAGTATTACGACTCCATTAATTTTCAGCGTGTCGGCGCCGTGCCGCAAGGGCTCGAGCTCTGCTACGAGCGGCCGCCGGATTTCGATAATTTCGCTACCTTGTCGTACCGGTTCGAGCACTCTGAGTTCACCGTCGACGGCAAGTACGTGCATTATTTTAGCACCGACGGAAGTTACTTCTGCGTTGCTTTGGGGCCAGGGAGTGGGAAGACGATAATCGGAGCTTGGCATCAACCAAACCTTCGCTTCACCTACGATATGCGTGCTAATGAACTTCATTACGCTCCTGAAAATTGTATTGACGATATCTTTTGACGGCCGTTTTGTTTTATTTTCCCATTTTGTGGGAGCTTGTTTGCCAATAACTTGTGTAGATTTTTAAAGTTTTATGGAGTTATAAGGTAATCTCTTCGTCTCATTTTTATTTTACCATTTCAAATTATGAAGTTATTTTTTTATTAAATTTGTTCTTTACAATGTTCTTGCACGAAATTCATGGATTATAAAGTATGGGTAAAATTAAAAAATATTTCTATTTTAAGAAATGAAACAATGGTTTTGGATTGTCACTAAACCAAAAAAAAAAGTAAAAAAAATAAAAGTGGGATAAATGGAGTATAATTAGAGTGTAATTAATGCGCTTAATGAAATTTGCATAAAAAAAAAAAGCTCGTTAAAATTAAAGTTTTTACTAAATGTTTTATATTTTTAATTAACTTTTTAAAAAATTTTCACTAACATAGAATCTAATAGAACAAATCATCCTCTACTCTTGATATGACCAAGGTGTTGGGTCATGTGTGGATATGAGAGAAATTTAAAATTTAGAGTGTAATTAATGCGCTTAATGAAATTTGCATAAAAAAAAAAAGCTCGTTAAAATTAAAGTTTTTACTAAATGTTTTATATTTTTAATTAACTTTTTAAAAAATTTTCACTAACATAGAATCTAATAGAACAAATCATCCTCTACTCTTGATATGACCAAGGTGTTGGGTCATGTGTGGATATGAGAGAAATTTAAAATTCAAACTCTGATCTTTTGTAAGTTTATCAGCTTCAACATTCCTCTATCATACCACAAAAAAAGTTGTTTTGATTACCATTTTTATCTCAAAAAACCTAGCATGACCATTTTTCTAACTTATAATAATAATATATCCTTTTCCGTATACTGTTTCTAAAAAAATAAAACAAATTAATAAGGGAGGGCAATTTCAAGCACAAACACAGAATTAATTTAATATTCTTGTCACCACAGCCACCACCATAAATCTAGCTAGCTCCAATTTTCTTCCTCATAAAATGGTGATCAAAACTAGAGGTGATCGTTCGGTTTTTTCGATTAAAACCGAATCAAAATTTTTGGTTTTTGGTTTTTTATAATAATAAACCGAATTAACCGAATAGAAGAATGGAATCGGAGTAAAATATAACCGAATTTTTTAGTTCGGTTCGGTTTTAACCCAAAATAACTAAAATACTAACTCTGATTTTCTGCTCCAGTGAATAAAATGTAAACTTTAGTATTTGTGTACCTTGTTAAACTATTTAAAGAGAAATAGAGGATCAATTTGGGGTTTAGCTAAGATTTGTTATTTGCAAATCTCTGACTGCGATTATCAGTTCCGGCGGCGGCATGACCAGATAATGCTTGAGCCCTCCAATCGCAGCATACATCAAAGTCTTCTTCTCCTTGGTCGGTGCCGGCGTTTTCTTGTCAAAGTCGTCTCGATTTAGGAGCAGAAGACTGACAGCAGGGGTGAGGATGGAAGCGAGGTTCGATGGTGGGGGAGAGGGTGCTGGGGAGTGGAGGGCAAGAGCAAACGGCGGGGGCTAGGGCAGAGGCGAGGTCAGACGGCGGGGGCAAATGGGGAGGCGAGTGGAGGGTGAGGGCAGATAGCAGGAGTAAGGGCGGAGGTGAGGCCGAAGGACTGAATCGAGCGATGGCAAAGGAGGATGATCTTGTGATGGAAAACCCCCAAAGGAAGCCATCAATCTTCTATCTACCTTTCATTCAAATCCTCATCTTTTTAAACCTGTCATCTAGCCCATCAAAAACTCAAATATGACATAAAGAAATTTCAGTTTTTTTGGTTACTAAAATAACCGACACTCATAACCAAAACCGATATTCTTTCTATTCGGTTTCAACCAAAACCGAACCAAAAAACTGAATTTCTAAATTTTTTTGGTTTTTCAGTTTTTTCGGTTTTATCTGAATAATGATCACTCCTAATCAAAACTGTAGCAAAAACTTTTCCTCCTCCTTTTTCACTACCCCAATTGCCAAGCTAGCGCTTTTCAAGACCAGACTTCCCTTTCCTTCTCCCTTCAAATCTCAGCCACCAAGAACGCCTCCACCGAATGATAAAATATCTTCCATACACCAAACTCAATCGGAATGATCTGTCCTGGAATTCCTTACTCTCTGGCACTAGGAACTCCCCTCGTCCTCACTCTATATTGTGTCCAAGTTGTATCGGCTAGAGGTATTAAATCGGATACAATGCAGACTATAAGATGCTTTCTTAATGTATCAAATCGGATTCACATTCCAACAGTTAATTTACTAATCTTTTGAGATACCATCTCCCTCTCATATCTATTGAACCATTTAATTTAACACGAAACTTATGAAAGTGAAAAAAAGTTTTTAGTTTTGTCATTAACTTGTTTTCACATAAATAAAAAATATTGGAAGAAATGAATATGGAAATGATAGTTTAAATAATAATATATATAGTAAAATAATTTACTAATTACAAAAAAATGTATAACTGGTCAAAATATAATATGTTGTAATAGTTTTGAAACAAATGAAGTATCTAGGTATGGTAAGTTGATTATATTATACTTTATCCGTTTCACAGAAAGTTGGTCATTTTACCCTTTTTTTTACTAAAGTTTAACTTAAATATATTCATATTAATTTGTATTGTAAAATTTTTTTAAAATATATATTTATAAACTAGAGTCTTTAAGGTACTATTTTCATGTTAAAGTTTATATTTTAATAAAAAAATTTTAAAAGAAAAAAAATCATGAATTAATTGCTGTGAATTGTAAAGATGACAAATTTTGCGAAACGTAGGTAGTACAAGATATAGGCGGCATATAGATCAAAATAGCCCTCCAACTTTCCCAAATATGATTATCTACTCAATGAAGTTTTTATTGTGCTTATATGCTCACCAAAATTTTAAAATTATGCTTATTATTTGTTGACACCCAATTTCGTCCGACCATAAAAAATTTTAAAAGAAATTAAATAAAAAAAATTAAATAAAAAAAATTATTATTATTATTATTATTATTATTACTAAAAATTTTAATTAGTTTAAAATACATTTTTTTTTTGTGAAGATTTGATTTAAAATGATATATGTGTGTATTTGAAAGAAAAAAAGAAAACTCCAAAAAAATTGCAAAATTTAAAAGTTTGAGGTAAAAATGACAACATTAAGAAGTTTCGGGAAAAATTGACAAAATTCTGAAAGTTCCAGGAGCATTTGGTAGTTTGTCACATAAAATTTTGGGCCTGCCGACGTTTCTGGCGCAAATTGACAGAAAACGACAAAATTGTCAAAATTAGAAGCTTGAGGAACTTATCCAGAGGTTGAGAGACGTAAAGGACTAAAATTGTCATTTTACCAATTTAAAAGATAAGTTTGAAATTTTTATTAATTTATCCATCAACAGTTCAACCAAACTTCCTCTATAAATAGCCCCCCAAATTTTGTGCTGAACACAGAAAAAAATAGAGGAAAAGCTTAGAGCTCCGTTTTAGAAAAAGAAAAAATTACAGCTAAAAGTCCCTGGCTCTCCTCCCTTTTCCCAGAAAAGGCTAAAACTTCCATCTGTTTACATAAACACCATCTTCTTCCTCTTGCTGCCAATTTTTTTTCCCATCCACCGTCGCCGTTTCCAGTTTTTTTTTTTTTCGCGTTTTTCGTCCCAGGAAATTCAAAAATTTTAACTTTCAGGTAAAACTCATCTTTAGTCCTTTATCTTTTCAATTTCTTTCTCTTTGGTTACTAACCTTTTATTTTATTCTTGCAGAAAGAAAAAAACTAATTACTAACTCTTTTAATCTTTATTTGTTTATTTATTATTTATTGTTGTTATTATTGCTAACTTGTTATTCTTGTTATTATTGTTACTAACTTACTAACCTTTTATTATTGTTATAATTGTTACTAACTTACTAACTTACTAACCTTTTATTTTTATTATTGTTATTAACAACTAACTTTACTAACTTTGCGAATTTTTATTATTGTTGCTATTATTATTGTGTTATTAAAGTGGATGGCCAAAAAAGCCCACTTTATTATTATTAATTGTCTATTTTTTTTTGTGATTAAATTTATTTCACTTTTAATTTTTATAAAAATAATAATAATAATAAAAAGAAAGAAGAATTTTATGTATAATTATTAAGGCTAATAAAAATCATTTTTTAAAAAAAGCTAATTATCTTTTATTATTTTGGAATACATGTTTTTTTATTATTTAACTTTTTATTCCTTTTATTAAAATTAAATAAACATAAGTAAATAATCACAAAACAAAAATAAAAAAATACAAATCATTTCTTTTTAAATATATCTTTACAAGTATCAATAATTAATAATAAAAATCCAATAAAATTATGATTAAGTTTAATAATTAATTAAATAATTAAAAATTAAAATTTAATAAAAATTAAACTCCATGTCCAAATGATCCGCCAGGATCTAATGGTTTGGAGAATAAAATTTTTTTAAAAAAATATAAAAATATAAAATTAATTTTAATAGTTATTTTTTATTCAGTAAAAATAATAAAAATTAAAACAAAATCTTTCTTTGATAAAAGAAGCATATGAAAAATCAAAACTTTTCTTTTATGTTTAAAATATACATATAAATTTTTGGTTTTCTTTATTAAATAAATAAAATCTTAATTAAATAATTACTTTTGGTTAATCTTTTATTCAAAATAAATTATATAAATATCAAGACTTTTTCTTTTATTTTTAATATACATATAAATCCTTAGTTTTTTTTAATAAAATCTTGATTAAATAATTACTTTTTGATTATTCTTTTATCAAATAAATAGAATAAACATAAAATAAATGTCAACTCTTTAATTTCTTTAAATATTTTTTATATTAAATATTTAAAAATTACTTTTTGATTCTTTTATAAATTGAGTAATTATTTAAATAATAAATATCTTTCATTAAACAAATAATCTTTCAAAACAAAACTAAAAGAAAAAAAAGTAAAATAAAAGAAAAGAAAAGAAAGAAAAGAAAAGAAAGAAAAGAAAGAAAAGTAAAAGAAAGAAAAAAAGAACAAGCAAAAGAATAAACAAAAATTGAAAAATAAAAAAACAAAAGAAAAATATAAAATATAAAAAAAAAAAGGAAATGAATAAATTTTTTTAGTTAACATTAAAAGATCCTTAACAATTAATTTCATAATTAAATAATTAACAAATAAATTAAATTAATTTCCATATCCGGATGATCCGGCAGGATCTACGGTTTGGAAAATATCAAACTTTTAAAATAAATAAATTAAATAAAAAGATAAAAATCCATATTTTTACGATATAGATTAAAATTTTGTCAAATTCCGTGTCCGGGTGACTCGGCAGAGTCCATGGTTCGGAGTTAAATCTTCCGTGTCCGGATGACTCGGCAGAGTCCATGGTTCGGAAGTATCAAATTTTATCCGAATTAATTACCAAAAATCCACATCCAATTAAATAATTTCAGTTGAAATTTATGTGTTGAAAATTAACTGAATTTTTTTAAAAGCAAAGCAAAACAAAAATTAAAATCAACTAAGGTGCCAATTTTGGGCGCTATAACAAAGTTGTTTTAGCGTAACCGTACTCCCGATCCCCGAACTCTCGCAGACCAATTTTAAGGTGACCAATCGACCTAGGTAAACAGATTGGTGGCGACTCCCGAAAACCCGACGTTGCCACATTATTAAGCAAGTTTGTGACTCATTTTGGATCAAAAGAGTAGTTTTCATAAAAAATATGAAAACTCTCAAAGAAAGCAAAATAGAATTAATGAATATTGATAATCTTTTACTCTTAGAAACTACTACGTCTATCCCAAATTATTTACACCACTTCAAATTTTTTTACTTAAGTTTGACTTAAATTTATTTATATTAATATTTGCTAAATAGTTTTTAAAAAATATTTTAACAAACTCTAAGTATTCAAATTCCTAAATATAAATTTTTTAAATTTTTTTAACAATTATTAATATAAATAAATATAAGTCAAACTTAAGTAAAAAAACTAAAATTGTGCGAAGAGTTTTTAGATTTTGGAAAAATTATGCTTGTAGCCCACGATTTCAAAAACTAGAAATATTTATCCATCAGATTTACGTTCCAATAGTTTATACTTCTTATATCTTTCTAATATGCAAAAAAAAAAAAAAATGTTTATTGAGTGGAAAATAACTATGAGACAAAGTGGTTTTCTTTTTGACAGCAAAGCAAAAATTATGTCAAAAGAAAAGAGATACAAACATCATCTTAAAAAAAAAACTGATAGATCAGACACCCAAACCGCAAACATAATAAAAGAACCCAAAGTCTTAAAGAACACAAAACCACACCTACCCCTTAAAACCAGAAACCAAAGCGCCCTCCTATAGAGCTCTAACTTCAAAAGCCCTAAGAACACAACAAGATCTTGAAAGAAATAAAAACAATAACTGACACTCCATGCTCCTTCCTAGATTTCTTCAACTATGAAGGAACGTAACTACCGCTGGCTTATAATGAAAGATCTCCTTACTTGGGACATCTTTTCTACCATCATAATTTATGCTACTTTTCAATCAACCACCCATTCTTTCCTTTGTACAACTTGCATATTTTTTTAAATCCCTTTAACACTTTTTTTTTTTGTGTCCACTTCTTTAACAAATTTAATAGCTAGGTCTCTGAACTGCTCAAAAGTGAAACCTGTCAATTTAATTTGTACACCCTTTTTAAGAACTAATCAGCCCAAAGTGGTACAATGTAATAAGGAGGTTTCTATCAATAATACTAAGGTATTCCAGTATAGTATCATAACTTAAATAGTGCTAGAACAAATATTAAATCTAATACGGGATATATGAAGCCTCATTGATATGAATCCATCTGTAGTTGATTTTTTTTTTTTTTGTGATATAAAATCTGGAGTTACTGTTATCTTTTTAAGAAAGAAAAATCTATCATATCAACAACTATTAGCTTAATAAAACAATTTTTTTGGAAGGTGGATAGAATAACAAAAAAAGAACAATAACTCTCTTAAGAAACAAAAACGTGTTTCATCGGATAAAATAATTAACGGTACTTAGCATCGAAATGAAGACTCTTTAGTTTTAAGTAAAACATTTAATGATCATTCTAGAAGTATGAATGACGACATTATGAAATAAAGGACATCGTTGTTCAATTAAACATGGTAAATCTGCTAATTTTGAGATGCATCTGGGTGCTTATGCACTAAGTCAGTCAATGGATGATTTCCTTTAATTTTGGTTGAAATGGTAAGTTTTGGCTATTAAGATAGAGTTATCTTTGGATATTTTATTTATGGTTAGATTGAAATTTTTTTTCCAACAAAAATTAATTAGACATTTATCTCCTCCAATAATGTTTGTTGCGCTTCTTGTTTTCAACAATCCTTCATCTTCACGTTAATAGTCTTCAAGTCCATTTATGTCAAAAAAAAAAAAAAATAGCTGGTATAGTTATTTTTCTTTTCCAATTATTTGCAAAGTGCACAAAAAAAAATTTTTTGTTCTTTTTTTCACATTACCTTTTTTTATAACATTAAATATGAATGAAATAAATAAACTTAAAATGATAAATATGGTAATTATTTAAAAATGAGTTTATTCATTCATTTTATTTTATTTTTGCATAATTGATATGTTTAGATAGTTGCATATATTCTAATTCTAGTTTCATACAATTTGTTTACAGTTTAATACATTAAAAATTTATTGCAAGTTTTTGTTAAACTTTGTGAAGCATATTTAATTTCCTATCATAGAAACTCAATTTGTATAATATGAACTCAATTTTTTTTATAGGAAACTATTTTTTTCAATAGATATCTAATTTTGTAAATTAACATTTCAATTTGATACAATAAGAAAATAATTTTGATAAATAAAACTCAATTTGATATAATAAGAACCCGATTTCAAAAAATGTACCTCAATTTCATATAATAGAAACTTAATTTTATACAAAAGAAACTCATTTTTATACATCGACATTCCAATTTGGTATAATTAGAACTCCACACCTTTACAATATGATCTTAGTTTCATACAATACAATCTCAGTTATATTTGAGAATTGTCTTTAGGCTTTATTTCCCCACCAATTGAAGTATTTGGTGCATCCTTACATTTCATTCTTGTACCTGTATATTATGTTAAAAAAAATTACTCAACAGCAAAAATTGTGAAGAAAAAAGCCAAGAAACAACAATAGATGCCAACAGCATACTAGCCGGTCATAAGCAACATTCAATCTTATGAGGAACAAAAGCCAAGAAAATAAAACCCAATATTTTAACCATCCAATCGATTCTCCACAATTTTGAAACTCATATTCACTACATACAGTCATTCAGCAAAAACATATAAACCGTTAGTAGAATCACACAAGCTATCCACACAAAATTACTCTGTCAACAAAACCTCACAAAATCATAATAATACAAACTTTCCACAGAACCATACACTTCATAACTGTTCAACCCTGCAATCTAACCATACAACTAACCACAACAAAAACACCCCATAATAACACTTCTCACAATTATACATGTGTAATTAGAACAATACATAACTATCTTAAGAACACACCACAGAACGCCCCATTCACTCAACCCAGTAAATAACACTTCTCACTCCCACATACAAAATACACTCACTCTCCTTCAAATCCAAACCATACAAAACGTTTACAGAATAACACAACTTCACAATTTTTCCTACATATAGTTGTTCGATAGAACCATACAAACTGTTAGTAAAATCACACAAGCTATTCACACAAAATTACTCTGTCAACAAAACCATACAAAATGGTAATAATACAAACTTTTCCACAGAACAATACACTTCATAATTGCTCAACCCTGCAATCCACCCCATAATAACACTCCTCACAATTATACAACGTGTAATTAGAACAATACATCACTGTATCAAGAACACACAATAGAATGCCACATTCATTCAATCTAGTAAATAACACTTCTCACTCCTACATACAAAATACACCCACTCTCCTCCAAATCCAAACCATACATAATGTTCACAGAATAACATAACATCCTTACACAACATCAACCACATCTTTTTCTTACAATTTTAACAAACACATGTTTGAGATACTTACAGTTGATATTGAGAGCAAACCAAATCCTCTGAATCATGATCTTCTGATTCACTACTGGAGCCACTACCCTCTACGATGCGAACCATATTCCCTGCACATAATTGTTCGGTAGAAACATACAAATCATTAATGGATTCACACAACCTATCCACACACAACAAAATACTATTTCAACAAAATCACACAAAATCAGAATGATACAAACATCCCACAGAACCTTACACCTCATAATTGTTCAACACTGCAATCCAACCATAAAACTGGACACAATAAAAATACCCAAATAATAACACTTCTCACAGTTATACAACATGTACTTAGTATAATACATACCTGTCTACAGAAAACTCATTAGAATGACACATTAACTCAACCCAGTAAATAACACTTCACTACCACATACAAAATACACCCACTTTCAACCAGATCCAAACCATCCAAAATGTTCACAAAATAATACAACTTCACAATTTTTACTTAATGCATTTGCTTGGCAGAAACATACAAACTGACGACAGAGGCACACAAACCATTAACACAAACTTACTCTGCCACTAAAACCACAAAAAAAACCCACTAGAAAACCATACAAAACATTCACAGACTAACTCCAACTTTTCACCCATCATCACTTCTTCCAACTTCCCCTTAGAGAACCATTCAATTCCATCTACTTCAGCCTTGCTTATGTTCACATAGTTTCTGACTAAATTTAAAAAAAAAAAACCCATCATCTTTGAAATGCCAACATACCTTTCTTCTTTTTCGACGACTCGCACCCCTCACTAGAACGAAATCACGAACCTTGTTTCTCTCCTTCGTGGTCCTAATCGCATGCCTTCTTTCTTCTTCGATGACTCGCACCCCTCACTAAAATGAAATCACGAACCTTGCTTCTCTCCTTCATGGTCCTAATCGCTGTGATCCAAGACACTCCTAGACCGTCTTCGCTCTCGCCGCCGCCAGGCCAGATTTTGTGCCCAAACCAGTCGTCGCCGCCGCGAGCTCTGGGTTTCCTTAAACTCGTCGATAGAAAATGTGGATTCTTTTTTAATAAGAAATCTTATTTTGCTTCTGTCTCCGCGTTGTGTGTTTTAAGGCATGTTTTTGTATGGAAAATGAAAGCTAAATTAGTGGCTCTTGATAATTATCCCTTAATTTTTGAGATTCCCTTACTGATTTGAAAGCGTGGTAACAGATTTAATCCATTAGTAACACTGTTAGTGTTAGTAGGTGTATTATACACCAAGGAGGACAGTTTCCAATCTCAATAAAAAGCATAATTAATACGCAAAACAAAATTTCTAAGCTGTCATATCTCTCTCTCGCTCTCTCTCAACCCTAATTAACTCCTCCCTGTCAAGTTTTCTCTCTGATTAGTAGTAGTAGTCTTTGGCTGGGACTGAAATTTTTTACCAGTTTTTGTTGATGACCTTTTGGATTTTTTTCTATGTTGGCCGAGATCTCTCATTCCCGCCTCTTTCTATGTGGTTTTTTACCCTTCATAAAAATTATAGCCACTTCTTTTCTAGAAGCTATCTAATTTCATGACCGTCGTTATGTGGCATCTGCGGATATGGTTTGGTTTGGAGAACAACTAGTTAGGAGGCAAACATTAGAGAAATATTGCTTCTTGAGCTTTTTTTTTTTAATAGCAACTAAAGATAATTCATTAAATAATTCAACTGAGATTTATAAACACTTGATAGCCAGAGGCTATGCTCACTGCACACAAGAACAGACCAATTAACTTGCACCTATTATGGTGTCCCAATAGCAAAATCTCAATTGTGTGAAACAAGTTTGAATCCCCCGACCACTAGGATAACTATTACAACCGAGTCATTGTGCCAAAGACATACAAATGTCTGCCGGGTTCTGAATCCAACCTATCCAAGGGAATTTAAATTTTGGGTATCTACTAGAGAACAAAAGAAAAGAGAGAGCTTGTATGTCTCTTAACAAATTTGAGTAAAAGTGCTGACCTTCCTCAAACACAAGTTTATTCCTCCACTTCCAAATGAGCCAAGAAGTAAAATATGTCACAGCTTCCCAACCTTTTTTTGATATTTGGCATGCAAACTTTGTGGAGCAGCACTAATGCATTCTTGAACATTTGAGAAGGTGATGAAATCAAGCTGCCACCACCTAAAAACTTGCTTGTTGAGCTTGATGTATTCAACTCCATAAGTACAAGCACACCTTTTATAATCTTGTAATTAATTTCAAACTTAACGTAGTTGAGATCATCCAATTGTATTTAAACAATTGAGAAACTTTTTATTTTTTAGTCATATGCCGCACTTGTATAATAGTACAAATTATACCATCATACATCCTCAGTTTGATGGTTTTAAAACTAACAATCTTTGAAGCTTTTATTTTTTTGGTTTCCCGTTGTCATTGCTGCTTCATAAAGGATTTCGATCATTTGACATGCTTATGATATTGGATCAAAATTTTTACTCTAACAATCCTCTCTAAGTGCCTTTCTTGCTACAATAATAAAATTTCAATTGTTTCTTACCTTTTAGTTTACCATGATTGGGACTCCTGCCTTGGTTACACTCCATTGACCTCCCACTTATCACCAACAAGGCCTTTATTTGTTGGAAAATGACCTGCATGTCTTCCTTATTCTTACATTGGCTTTATTCTTCTAAGATAGCAACCGCAACATCTTAAAAGACTAGGTAGGCAGAGACAATATTATTTCTCAAGTTAATGATGAGTTGATCATAAGAATCTAATCAACTTTAGAGGAGAAATTAAGCACACTACGAAGGCTCAATTTTATACCCCAACACTCTGATGTGAAGCGTTTTATGGATGAATTTCTAGAGCATACCAATAGGTCAAACACAAAGAAGAAAACGCAGAAATAGGATTTGTACAATCCTTAACTTTTGGAGGCCATAACTTTTGCTATAGTTATTAGAATCATTATTATAATACGTTGTTTTGAAAGGAATTTCATGCTTTACAAAAGTAAGAATCATTTTTTCCTTCATAACCGTCTTTGATAGGCAAAAATTCCATTCTCTTGAAGGGTGTACAAGCATTCGAAGTTTATGTCATTTTGGACTCTAGGTTATTTTTGGTATCTTTCTCTATTTTGGGTTAGGGGATCTCTTTGTAGGCCTATAAATAAGCTCTCTTATATTATTATTATTATTATTATTATTATTATTATTATTATTATTCATTCTATCAATAATATTGATCAAGTATTCCAATTTGCTTTAACCATCTCTACGAGTAGATTCTCGTTATTTTTTTTATTAAGCGCCTTGTTTGATCATGTGTGTTTCTCATTATGTCACAATGTGAGTTGAGAAAATAAACTATTTAGAATGTTTATGTGCTTGATCATTGAAGTAGATTCCTTCATTTGAAGAGTAGATAGAGTTTAGGTTCTCTCTAACTATGACTTCTAATAAAAAAAAAATAGTGAGGCTTCAGGAGAGTTGTTGATAAATCATTAGATAGAGGGGGGCTAATTTAGATATGGAATGTTTGGATTTCTGTTTTCTTTTTTAGCTTTGTGGTATTTCTTGCTTGAATATCTACCTTTTGGCTCCAGCTTCTTGCTGGATTCTTGTATCTCTTTTTGTTTATCATTAATAATCTTTTCTCCTTTGCTGTTAAAAAAAAGTATAGAGTTTCCTTTTAAGGAAAATTTTGCTATGGAGTGACCTAACTCATACAATTTGTTGAGATGATCTTAAATCTCTTTTGTTGTTTTTTTCTCCTTAATGGTAGACAACACTCTATCGACTAATGCCAAATGAAGATCTGCAATAGCATTTTCAATAGTCATTTCATTCAACATTTTGTTATCTGTGAAATCTAACAGTCTTTTGTTGATATCTACCATAAAACCATCTTTTTCTCAAGATAGAATTTATCTTCAACCTCCATACTAAGAGATTACTCTCTTTAAATTTCTTGACCTCAAATTTTCCTGCCACCACTTTTATAAGCCCCCACTATTTTCAAGTGAATAATGATCGTATGATATAAATAGTTTCCAACATCTTTTCGAGGGTAAGATATAATTTATTTATTTTTTGATTTGGAGGATCTGTTTTTTAGTGGTAACTAGAAAGTATACAGTAAGTAAATTATAAAAAACCTAAGTTAGTTATGATACGACTTCTTGTAAAATTTGACTTCGAGCAGAGCAAGTTGCAGCCGATGAGTCTAGGTACTCATCCCATTAATGCAAGTTTTTTAACTTCTTCCAACCGATTGTAAACTGCCCTTGGATGAATGAGTTGATCAACGGCCAACAATCGCTCCAGAGCTCGCCGTATAAATAGAGCTGAACTCGGAGCTCTCTTTGCAACCGTTGGTAATATCTTCTGATCTTTGATTAGTTGTAGAAAATTTCACTGTACTGGAATATTTTTGGCTAGAAGGGCGTCGATGGAGATTTTCCAAGCCACCCAGCGTGCCAAGAGTACCGCCTCAATTCTGGCCATCGGCACCGCCAATCCTCCCGCCGTATTCTACCAAAATGACTACCCCGATTTCTACTTCCGAGTCACCAATAGCGAGCACAAGATAGACGCAAGCACAAATTCAAGCGAATTTGTAATTACAAGTCTCTATTAATTATTACAAAAAGTATTATGGCCCATTTTGGCTAGACTTAATCCCATTTAAGTGGGAATATATAATTGCGACAAAGCTTTGAAAAGCTTTGGATTAAGCCATTTTAAGTAGTCAAAATTTAGAACCAATTAGTTTTAACTTAAGTTCATTTAACCTGGAATAAATTATTTTTATTTTTATATTTTTTTTATCAAAAACTAATTTTATTTAAAAGTCAATATTATGCATGTGTAATAATACATTGAAAATATAATTTTATAATCTTATTAAATTTTTATGATTTTTCTAGTTTTAGACATCAAAAATAAAAATTCACAAAATTCTACTAATATCATTAAAATTTACTTATATATATTATTAAATCTATATAATATTGACTTTTAAATGAAATTGGTTTCAAGTAAAAAATATAAAAATAAAAATAAATTATTTTTTATTAAATTAATTTAAATTAAAACAAATTTGCTCTTAGTTTATATTACAATTCTAATAAGTATTTAATTTAGAAAAATAAATATTTTACCCTCTACTTTATAAAATTGTCGCCCTGTCTAATGTTTTAAACTTCATAAATAATTTCGTTTTAGGCGAAAAGTCGGTGATCGAGAAACGACATCAGTATCTGACTGAAGAAATCCTTCGTGGCAACAAGAACCTGTGCAAGTACGGAGCCCCGTCTCTTGACGCCTGCCAAGCCATGCCCAATGAGGAAGTGTCACATCCCACACAGGCCCCAGCCTGTGCACTCTAAAAAATTTCTTAGTCTTCAGCTTCTCCTGCCCATCATATTATGGAGCATATCTAATTAGACTGTTGAACCTTTGCTTATACTCCAGGACACTGAGGTCTCCTTACTCCAGCTGATCAAATTCTACTTGTTTCTGGTCCTTCTGAGCTTCACTAACATACTGTTGGTGGAAGACCTGAAGAAAGTCTGCCCACCTCATAGATCTTCTCCTGGCTGGTGGTCCCCTCTGCTTTCTCTCTTGGTAGGTCCTTTGCATAGCTCTCCACCATAGCTCTGCATTACCTTCACGTCTGAAGGTGGCTACTAGTACTTTCTGGGTGGAGGATACATCTATCCTCTCAAAAATTTTCTCCACTTGGTACACCCAGAATTCTGCTTCATCAGGGTCATAACCACCCCTGAAAACTGGAGGTTTTAGTGCTAGGAATCCTTCCAGTTGGCCCTCCTTTAAGCCATCTCTCCTAGAACTTTCTTCTCTAACTTCTGTGTTTCGGGTTCTATCCCTGGATGTCCTCCCTCTGGCAATGGTCTCAGTAGGAGGCTCAGTCCTCCTTGAATATATGTAGGCATCTAGCTCCTCTATATCTGGACTTTCCTCATCCTCCTCATCAGCTCTGGGCTTCTATCTAACTTCATATCTCAGTCTTCTAGCTCTTAGGTGTCTTTTTTCCTCATCACCCTATTCTTCTTCCTGATTCCCTCCATTTTTACTGGACTGGTCATAATTTACTAGTTCTTTGCCAGGCCTTCTCCTTCCTCTTCTGCCATCGGCCTCAAAGTTCTCTCCTACTCCTACTTGTTCTGGGCTTTCTTGTGACTGGGATTGGCCTCTAGCCAAGGCTTACATTCTCACTACAAGCTGAGCTATAGTAGCCTGCAGTGTTTCCATCATCAATTCCATCCTGTCCTGTCTACCTTTGCTGGGTCCAGGTACTTGTAACCTGGCATTTGGCTCCTCGGCTAAACTAGGCTCATTGGCCTCTACTTGCCTCTCATGCATATCTATATGCATTCCATCTCTAACATGGGCTGCTGTGTTTTCTTCCTGTACTAGGGATTCTCTTTCCCTACCTCTAGTTTTCATCCTGCACTTAAGATGCAGCTATTCACATATGCTCAATAAGTACAAGTCTTATATAATCGTATATGGGAACAAGTCTAGGCTAACCACCCTACTAAAACAGAAGTTGTAAACCTTAAGCTTTGATACCAAACAAAGCCTTTCACACCTCACATAGGCCCCAGCCTGTGCACTCAGTACCACTCACCATACTACCCAGAAAGTTATTAAACACTTATGTCTTTAAGTGTTATAAGTGAGCATTTAATTTCGACCAACTTTCATTTAGGTAGTTTAAGTATTATTTTCTTAAGCTTAAGGCTTGATAGGTGCCCCAAGAGGCTTATGAGTTATCCTGTCTTCTTACTTGCAGCTTGAGGCAAGGCCCATAACAGTAACTTACAACACAAGCAAGGCATACACTTAATTCTTTAAGTGTCTAGGATCTGTGCTCATCAAGTGTGCTACTCCAATGCATGACAACCAAAAAGCCCATCTTTTCAAGTTTTGGAAAACACAAGTTTTCATGTTCATGCACATTCGGCGAAGTAAAGAACACAAGATGTTCAATCCACAAAGGCAATTCCAATAACTCATAAACATAGCATAACTTGGCATTCAAACATCCAACATATGTACATCAAAACCAAAGTCAACCGAGGCTAAATATACACAAAAGTAACCTACATACAAGTACTATCTAGGGCTGAAAATGGGCCGAGCTTTATTCGGGTAGCTCGAGCTCGAGCTCGAGCTCGAGTAAGAGATTTTCGAGTCATGTATTTTTGACCTCGATCTCTAGTTGAAAATTGGGCTCGAATTATTTTCGAGCCGAGCTCAAGCCCACACATATTCGGCCCTTTAGGCCCTTGAGCTTAACATGCTCGATATTTACATTATTGGGCCCTTCTTCTTAGTCCCAGCCCACTCCCCTTCGGCCATACCCCTTAGTCGTCAGACTCCCCAGTCCCCACTTCTTCAGTCCCTCTCAGCCTCTCAGTCTCAGCCCTCTCCCTCCAGACCAGAGTCCCAATCTCTCGCCGTTTCACGTCGTGACTCTCAACTCTCTTTGTCGGATTCAGAATTCAGATCAGCGCCTTCAGAGTTTAGATCAGAATCTTAGATTCAGAGTTCAGATCAGAGACTCTTGTGTCTCGTCCGTCACTCTCCCCGTCGGCCGTCTACCCGTCTCCAGTCTCCCGAGTCCCGAGTCCCGAGTCCCTCCTTCCCGACTACCAACTCCACGACCCGAGTCCCGACTCCCGTCCTGGCTCTCCCCTGCCCTGACTCCCCACCCAGTCACCTACTCGGTGTCGGCTATTCCCTTCGGCGGCTCGGCCTTGGTAATTCCTGTCCTTCGCCTTCGCACTTCACAGTGGATTCTGATTCCCTCTCATCTCCAACGGACCGACGCTTCCACTCTACGATGCCGACGTTTCAGAATCAACACCATGCATAGCAAAATCGGTTGTCATCGCTCGTTGGCTCCGGCTCGTCGCACCTGGTATTTAATTTTTGTTTAGGATTTTGTATCTAAATTTTTTGTTCTTAATTGTTCAATTTTTGATTTTACAATGTTTTAGTGTCCATGTTTGTTATTAATTTTGGAGAAATTTTCTTTAGAAGCTTGGAATGTAATGTTCTTTAGAAGCAATGTAAAGCCGGATTCTAGATTATATTAAGGAAACCTATTGCAATTTGCAAGAGAACTGGAATTGAAAATCATAATAGAACTTGGAAAGCTACGAAGCAATTATCTACTAACCAAAAAAGAAAATCAAACAAGATTTCATTTGTTCCCTAAAATTCTGGAATTTCCAGCAGACCAAAAAATTACCAGATTTCATTTGTTCCCTAAAATTAATAAAAAGTAAACTTAGGCAAGACTCATAAAACTAATAATTATATAAATACATAGAATTGACCAAGGATAATAATCTATGCTTTTATCCTTCATCACTTGCATTCAATTTTTATTTGCAATAAACTTATGAACTTATGAATGGTTCTTTCCATAGTTAGTGATTCTATAAAACTTGCAATTTGTTCTTTTATTTGTCATTTGCAAATTTGTAATGGTTTTGCAATGTTAGAATATTTTAATTAACAATAGAATACTAGAGGGGTGGAATTAGTGGAGTATGTAAATTTATGAATGTTTATTGCGCTGGATTTGCAATGTTTGAGACTTTGAGTGTTGATGTTTGTCAATGTTTGTTATTATGTTTGGGAAATACCATTAATAGAGTGAGTTTTGTCATTAAATGATTATAAGTTAGTAAGTGATTAAGCATCAAGGGGGAATTGAGTACATTGGCTGCTGAGTTTTGTCTGCTGAAACAAGGCAGACAATTAAGAAACATTGACTGAAACAAGGCTATTTTGTAGCCTTTAATGTACCTGTGAGTCTGTGACAATGTTTCATTTTGCAGCAATGTCAATATCAAGTAAGGGTTTTCAATCTATGGATGAGTCAAATACAAATCCACCCATGGATGTTGATCAAATTGACACAACCATTGACACCGATCAAGCTCGAATAGCAAAAATGGCTGATATTCCTATTGAGACTTTATCTGATGATGATAATGACGGATCAAGTTCGACAGATGAGGGTGAGAATAAGGAAAAAAATGATGGGGGTGCTGTTAGTGGTGAGACAACAGTTGGTGGGGCATTGAAAAAAAAAAAAGAGAGAGTAGCAAGAGATCTACTGTTTAGAAAGAATTCAAAACATGCACTAATTCAAAAGGGTCAAAGAAGGCAAAGTGCATGCATTGTGGAACACTTATGTCGATGAGCAAGTCTTCAAGTACATCACATCTTCGTAGGCATTTGAAAAAGTGCACTAAAAGAAAGCTCTACATGAAACGACAAGGGCTTCTTAATTTCTTGCTTGAAAACACAAGTACTAGTGATAGCTTTCATACCCTTGCACCAGCTGTGGTAAATGAAAAATATGATGCACTGAAAATGAGAGAGGCTATTGCTCATTGGATATTGATGCATGAGAAGTCATTCATGGCTGTAAAGGAGGATGGGTTTAACTTTATGATAAGGATTGCAATTCCTCAATGGGAGAAGATAAGTCAGGTCACATTGAGGTCAGATTGTATGAAGGTCTATGAGCATGAGAAGAAAAGATTAAAAGGGCTTCTGAACAAAATTTCAAAGATTAGCTTGACAACAGATTTGTGAAAGTCTAAAAGTCAAAAGATAGGGTATATGGTAGTCACTGCTTACTTCCTTGACCCGGATTGGAAGCTTAATAAATGGGTGTTGAATTTTGTCCACATTCCTCCTCCACATCGTGGTGTGGACATTTCAGATAATTTGTACAAGTGTCTGAAAGAGTGGGGCATCGAGAATAAGATTTACACTATATCAGTTGATAACTATTCATTTAATGACAGTGTTATCAGTAATTTGAAAGATATTTTTGAGGTGAATAGGAAATTGCTTTGTGGTGGAAAGTTGTTCCATATGCGATGTTGTGCGCATATTCTTAATCTCATTGTTTAAGATGGTTTGAATGAGACTAAGTATGTGATCGAGGATGTGAGGGAAAGTGTTCATTTTGTGAATCAAAGTGAAGCAAGATTGAAGGCATTTTGTGAGATCATACAGCAGTTGCAGTTACCTTACAGAAAACTTGTGCTAGACTATAAGACTCGTTGGAACTCAACCTATGAGATGCTATCTTGTGCTTTGAAGGTTAAAGACGTCTTCTCAAAATACCAACAAAGAGAGGTCAATTATATCTCGTGTCCAAGTATGGAGGATTGGGAGAAGGTGGATAAGATATTGGCGATCTTAGAGGTATTTTCTAGAGCCACTAATGTTATATCTGGAAGCACATATCCAACATCAAATTTGTTTCTTTTTGAAGTGTACAAGGTGAAACAAGTTTTAGATAGTAGGGTAACTGCTGAAGATGCCTTCGTAAGAGATATGGTGACTAAGATGAAACAGAAGTTTGATAAGTATTGGGGGGAGTGCAACTTGTTGATGGCAATTGCTGCCATTTTGGATCCAAGAGTTAAAATGATGGCTCTTGAATATTGTTTTCCAAGGATATACACTTCATCAGAGGCACGAGAGAATATTGACAAGGTGAAGAGAGCTTTATATGAGTTGTACGATGACTATGTGATTGAGCATGATCAAAGTACAAGTCGAACTAAGGAATGGCCAAGTTCCTCTTCACAATCATCTTCTGCTTCACTTTCAGCACTCTCTTCAAACTCTGGGTTTGTAGAAATCCAGCAATATGTGATGACAACCGAAACTATGGTACTAGAGAAAACTGATTTGGATATGTACTTAGAAGATGGTTGTTTTTTCTATCATCCAGATTTACCCTTTGACATATTAGCTTGGTGGAAGGGAAATCAATCAAAATATAGGGCGTTGTCAAAGATGGCAGCTGAGATTTTAGCAATTTCGATTACCACAGTTGCATCTGAAGCAACATTTAGTGCTGGAAGTAGAGTGATTGACTCATACCGTGCATCACTTTCAACTGAGACTGTGCAAGCCTTAATTTGTGGAGGGATTAGTTTAGAAACCTCCATGCTGTAAAGAAGAAAGATACTGTGTGTATTTAAATTAATTTTACTAACTTCTTTGTTCTGAAAAATCTTCTGGTTAAATTATCATTTCATATTTAGCAAAATTATTTCATAACAAAGTTTAGTTCCATATACTTGAGTTATTTGCTTACTTGGTTCTACTCTTTTGTAGTGTGAGAATAATCCAATTGTGGTCAATCTATCAATTCCTTGATATGGATTTTCCTGAGAATAAAAAACACATCAGGTAAATTTTGGAGAACTTCCACAGTGGGCTGTTATTGTTATCAACTATTTCTTTCTCTAATTTGTTTTATTTTTCACCTAATTTAATATTTTATTGAGAAACTAGTTTCTGCGTCTGTTTGTATTTTGACTTGTATGCATCATTTTGGAATGTTACTAGTATTCCATTATATATATGGAATTTTTTTTTTTCATTTGGAGCTATGCTTTTGTTAATTGCCTGTTTTGGGAAGCATGATCAGATGCGCCATTTATGGTTAAAAATTAGTAGGAGAAATGTGTCCTAGCATTCTTCCCATATTGGAATATTTTGTAACGCAATTTTTTTGTTATCTAAGTAATTGTTTCCCCATCCATTAGTTCTCAATGCTCTTGTTTTGAGTCTTCTATGATGAAGTTAATTATAGTCATCAGATTGTTCATTGTAACCACATATGATCCGGTTTCATGTTTCATCAAGAATATTGAATGCTTGAAGGTTTAATTGCTGTAAAAAGATTAAAATCTTCACCTGTAGTTGAGTTTATTGGAACCGAACAATACATAGGTATATTTGAGCTCCTCAGTTGTTTTTTGTTTGCCATGGCATATGACCATATTAGCTTTAACCTCAAAAAAAGACATTGTCAACCAAAAATAGCAGTCAAACTGAAAGAAATGAGTTTTAGAAGATAAACGCATAAGAACACAGGTTCTGTTCATGTTGTATTTGAGTTAACTTTGCTTCTGTCAAAATCCCTCCATGAGAACAGAAATCCCAAATAAAGGTTTGGGACATGTTTGTATGGACCATAACTCTAAACATGCAAAATTTCAGGACCAAACAGCTAGGGAAACAAGGAAGTCGAAACCAAGTTCTTATAGTCAAACTGATAAAACATCAAGGCTAGTTCCTTGCAGAAACTCTATTGAACATTTAGTTTCATAATACGCTTACTTCCAAGGTCCAAAAAAACTTTGGACTAGTTCTAAAATCAACCAAAAACTTGCTGCATTTTTCTGCTCTGTTGCTGACTTGCTGCGTTTTTCTGCTCTGTAGCTGGAAGCCTGGAAGTATTATTGCTGCTACTGCTAGTTGCCTTTTGTTGCTTGTTGATGCATTCTACTACTTGTTGTCTTCTTGATGCATTTTCGCTACTGTAGTACGATTGGAAGTATTGTTGTGCTCTATTTATGTATTTTGCTGCTACTTGGTCTTTAGATGTTATTACTGTTGTTATTATTGTTAAGTTCATTGTAAGTTGTAACTGAACTCTAGACATATGTATTTATGTTGCTATTCATGGGTAGGAGTTTCCTCACCAAAGTTGGTTGGCTCACTTGTGGGCTGTGGCTTTGTTTATATTGTAGTGTTGCTTGACAGTTATCATTTTAGGCTTGGTATGTTGCTATGCTTTTCCATTTAGATGTTTTTATTTAGTTGTAAATTTTGATATTTGGATTTGGTTTATTATTTTTTGTCAAAATTCAGGATATATTTTAGATTTTTTTTAATTCATATTTATATTCGAGCCTTGAGCATTTTCGAGCCGAGCTCGAGCCTGAAAAACTGGCTCAAGCAACCCGAGCTCGAACTCGAGTAGTGCCGAATTATGGTAGGCCCGGCCCATTTTCAGCCCTAGTACTATCTACTTGGCAACATACCAAGAATACTCATTGTCCAAAACTAGCCAAAGTTATGCATTACAAGTCCAACTATCTATGTTATCTGAAAAGCACCTTAAGTGTGCAATACAAGAGCAAACACTGGAGTACAAGACCTATGACCATGTTCATGGTCATGAAAGTAAACCACCATACAAATGCCCAAGTCGACACATCCATCTCTCTCCTAGACAAGTCCCACAATCTACACAAAGCCTGCAAAACTTAACACATAAGTTTCGGGCAAATAACATAAGACTTGCACATGTACTTAAACAAGCAAAGCTTTTCGGTTTTGGCACATACCTTAGCAAAAGTGTACAAACTTAGTACACAAGCAACAACAACAACAATGATCACTCAAGCTCAATTCCTTTCCCTGAAACACAACCAATAAGGGCATGAGTTTTACAACTCAGTAAGGTTCATTACAACTCACAAATGAGTTTATTTAGTTAAGCTCGAAGGCTTAACCTCCAATAACCTTAACTTGACCTGTAAGAAAAACATGAAAACACAAGAACAATATACATACACATGCTAACAGAGACATACATATACATAAGAATACTATCTACTTTGGTTAGCAAGCACAAACAATCAAACAATGCACACAACTCACACACACACCATATTGTTCTCTCGGTTGAAACCACTAGTAAGCACAATTCTAATTCTTGCACTACAAGCATTTTCATTCATTCTCCAATCCACTAGAGCTCCAAGTTTACTAGTAAGTTGGCCTACTTACTAAGAACCTTAGTGCTTGCCTTTAACTTGGACTAGCCAGCCAAACCGTAAGAACCCGAAAGTTCTACCATATGCCCATCTAGCAAACTAAGATTACATAGCATAATTTACTATCATTTAGATGCCATTAATCTACTTGAACATGGAATTATACCAAAATCAAGTAGAATCATGAACCTTACCCCCAAAAACAAGTGCTTAAGCTCTCGGCCAACCTTGATACTCCAAGACTAAGCTTGAAACTTCAAATCCAAGGTTGCCTAGTGTCGAAACCAACAATTCCAAGCTTGATTTCCACTTCAAGCTTTAACTCTTCATGAATTCGGCATGAATCCGAGACTTGAACACGAAGAACACTAAGAACACGGCTTGGACTTGCAAAGATGGAGGTTTGACCCCAAATGAGTGTTTTCGGCTAAGTGGTAACATGCAAAATGCAATTAAGTGCCACATGTCCCACTAATTGGTCATAATAACCTTCTCGGCCTTGCTTAATTTTGCATGGCTTAATGCAATCCTTCTCCACATCTTAGTGTCAAGCTTAGCACCCAAAAGAACAATCAATTTGGTCCTTGATCTTTGTTTAATGCCATTAGCAACATAGTCCCTTTTCATGTACAATTTGGGCCCAAATGTTCTCGATTTTACACATGCACCACTATTCACATTTTCAATTGAGTCCCTCATGTTTTCATTGCATTTTTCTCACATTCTTGGCCTAGGCCAAGTATTGAGGGATGGTCCTGACAAGAAGTCCCCAAGCTCAGCCACCAAGCAGCCGTGAAATCCCTCAAGGAATGGGGCGGTCCGCTCACCGGAATCACTCATGTTATCATTGCGACAGTCTCTTGCATCGACAGCCCTGGTGCGGACTTCCGGCTCATGAAGCTTCTTGGCCTTTGGCTCACCGTCAGCCGCTTCATGTTATACAACCAGCGTTGTTTCACTGGAGGCGGCGCTCTCCGCCTAGCCAAAGACCTTGCCGAGAACAATGCTGGCTCACGAGTCCTCATCGTCTGCGCTGAAATCATCGCCATGTGCTTCCACGTGCTAGACGAGAAGCACATCGACGTTCTTGTGGGTCAAGCGATTTTGGCCGACAGAGTGGGAGCAGTCATAGTAGGGGCGGATCCAAACCCAGATACCGAGCGGGTTGTGTTCGAAATCGTGGCGGCAAAGCAGATGGCACTGCCAGAGACGGACAGTGACATAAGGCTGCACATGAAGGAGATGGGTTTGGTGTATTACCTATCGGAAAAGATCCCCAAGGTGGTGGGAAAACATATTCATGGGTGCTTGGACCGGTTGGCGGGTCGTTTTGGGCTAAAGGATCCGAATGCTCTGTTTTACGCGTTGCACCCTGGTGGGCGGACGATACTAAACCAGGTGGAGCGGAGGCTGGGGCTGGAACTGGCGAAGCTCCAAGCAAGCCGGCAGGTGCAGCGCGAGTATGACAACATGGGTGGCTTCTACGTGCTTTTCTGGATGAGATCAGGAGAACATCGGAAGCAAAAGGAAAGGCGATGACTGGCGAGGGATTAGACTGGGGGCGTTCTTTTCGGGCTCGAGCCGGGTCTCGCCGTCGAAACTATCTTGCTTCATACTTCATAGCGCACCTTCGATATGAATCGTATATGGGGCATATTTACGTTTTTAAGGTACCATATTTTTCCGGACCCTAAAGCCCATTTTGCCCCACTGAAATTTGTCAACTCTGACATTTTATTTCCTGGACTTCGACTCGCCTCTCAAATTCTGTAAATTAGGACCTTTTACCCCTCAGCCTGGTTAAATAGAGAATGTATACTAAAATAAAAATAAAAGAAAAATTGAAAGGCTAACAAAATCATTTGTTTAATGGTTAACCCTTGTAAGCAAATAATAAACACAAACTTCAGTTTTACATTTAATATTGTCCATCTTTCTCTTGTCTTTGCCTATAAGTTTATGTTAAGGCTTTTTATTGTTTGCTCATTTTTTTAGTTGTGTAAGAACAAAAATAGAACATTTAATAAGTTATAGACCAAAACAAAATATTAGTAAAAGGGTAAAATCCACCGGGGGTCACATTGTTTTTTTTGTCCTAAACAAGTACCTTACCTTCAAATTATCCTAACGAGGTACTTTACCTCTTATCACGTGTCCTGTCTAACTACTTTTCGTTAATTTCAGAGTTATGTTTAATGGAAATGGCTTCTGTGGCATTAAAAGTATTAAAATAAATCATAAAATAACACTTATAATCCTTTAATTTTTTTCTATAAACAATTCTAAACTTTAACATTTTAAATCTAACCGTCGCGCGATCTCTAGTTCCTTTACTTCATCATCACCGCTACCACCACCGCTCGCTTCTCACTCATCACTCGTCACTGCCACCACCACCGTCACCCCCGACCTGAAATCCCTAGAAGAAACGATTAAGCAACGAATTAAAATCAAAACCAATGAGAATATAAAATATTTGGGGTTGCATAGCATGCACACCTAGAATCGAAACTGAACCTGATTGGGCCGAAGTGGATCATCTTCATCTCTTGCGGGCGACGAATCATCTACGGGGGAATATGCTTGAACTCTTTGGTAGAAGGATTCTAGAGCGCGATGTGACTGTGGTCACTGAGGCAGAGCGATCCGTTGCAAGGACCATCGACATTAGGATCGAAAAGGTAGTCATCCAGGAACAGCATCCGAACATTCTCCGTTGGAAGAAACTCGGTGGAAAAGGTAGTGAAGTAAGGTTGTCAACACGGAAATTCTTGCACCGAAGTTTGAGGAGAATTCTGGGATTTGGGCTTCGTTTCTGGAAGGAGTGGTGGGTGGCGATGAACTTGGGTAATCGGATGGCAACGGACAGGGACTTGGAAACGCATCGGAATCGGACGAGGGATTTGATGGGAAGTTTCAAAAAGATGTCCATGGCGTGTATTTAGAATGTTAGGGTTTAGAATTGTTGATAGAAAAAAACTAAATGACCATAAGTGTTATTTTATGATTTGTTTTAATGTTTTTAATGCCACGTAAGTAATTTCCGTTTAACAGAACTCTGAAATTAACGAAAAATAGTTAGACAGGACACGCGATAAGAGGTAAGGTACATCGCTAGGACAATTTGAAAGTAAGGTACCCGTTTTGGACAAAAAAAAAGAAACTAGGTGACTGGATTTTATCTATTAGCAAAGATTAGAAACTATCTATAAAATTTACTCTATTTTAAGTGATTAAATTGTTTGCCAGGAGAAATTATTGACAATACCTGCAGTCAAAGATGAGAAAGTTATTTTAAATGTTTCGTGTCCAAAAATCTGATTTATTCCCATGAATTGTTTTTTTAGTTTTTCAAAAGTTAGCTGCCTACGTTTCTCCAGCCACAAATCCCCACAGTTCATTCACGAAAATAGCATTAAAAAATCATTTTGACCTAAGTGACATAAAGAATCTTGAAAACGAAAATAGCTTGGGAGCGGGGACGAAAGCAAAAAAGCGTTACTTCTTAATATTTAAGTAAATAAAAGTGTTATAAAAATGAAATAGCCAGAGCATCAGTTAAGAGCAAAAGTTGAAGCACAGGAATTGAAACAGCGACCTAAATTGCTTGCTAGCTCCATTCTGGTGGACTTTCTGTACATTTTTTTGACATTTTTTAATGCATTTACTTTGGCTGTTAAAAAAAACAGTGATCTAAACTAAAAGTATTATGTCATCTAGGTCATAACTATAACATAGATCTAGAAAAAAGCAATAAAAAAAAATATTCAGTCTTCCCAATTCCCATACATACACAGTAGAACAAAACATACGCAACAAGAAGTAGAAACCAACAAAACTTTTCCCTTGCAAATCAAATCTGCAGAAAATAAATAGAAAATAGTTACTCCTCCGATCCCTCCCTCCCTCCATTAACAAGCTAGACACTTTTGCAGTAGCAGATGCATGTGTTGGAGTTGTAGCAAGAGGCATCGACAATAACCTTGCCAGGGAAGGTGGCGGAGCACGAGTCAATGCACCCTACGCCGGTCACGTCGCACTGAGTATTTCGAACTATACCACAAGCCTCTTCTTCAGCTCCAACCATTCCTCCTCTGTGTGTGTGTGTGTGCATATATATATATAGTACATGGTTTAAGAGCATCCATTCCAAAAAAGAGCTTGAAGAAAGAATTATATTGGCAAAAACTCAGCTTGATAATTTGCAATGAAAATGGCAGCACAAAATATGGAGAGGAGGAAAGATCTAAAAGGCACTTTCGCCATATGCATTTTTTTAGTAGTTCAATATTTCACCTTGTAAAAATGAGATCCTTGTGTGATTCAAACCCAAAATTTCTAGCACTATATATCGGCGTTCTCCCCCTCCAAGACCAAGAGTGTATTTAAGACAAGGAAAATTATTTTAATCCATAGGTCATAAAAGTTGACTATAGGATTTGCATCTTCTTAGTTCAATTTGCCCACTTTTAGCATATTTTTATAGCCAAAAGCATTTATAAAAAATATAATGGTTAGAAGGTACTCAAATGTTGTGCATTTGTTACCTTCTTCATCCTAACTTCTTTACTCTATTTTAGTTTTTTGGGCAAATTTAACTTAAATTTATGTATATTATTGTTTGATATTTTTTTTAAAATATATATAATTAAATCCTATGAGTCTTATAGTTTCTAAATATATTTTCAAAAAACTAATAAATAATAACATAAATAAACTCAAATTGAAATTAAGTTAAAAAATTGAAATGAAGCAAATAGTAATTAAGACGAGGGAGTGCTTGTTAAGATATCTCGTTGCATGTACTGCATCCAAATAAAGCCCGGCTCGGTGTGCATCACCAGATAAATTATGGGCAACAAGTAGCTGTCAATTTGGACTTGGACTGAAAGGCCAAAGCTGATGTGAATGGTGTAGTGTTAACGTGTTGTTTAGTTCTGGAAAATTTTAAATTTTATTTTTTAAATTTTTTAGGAAAAGTTTGAGAACAAAACTTATTTTAAGGATGTGAAAAATATTAAGCTCCGTTTGAGAATAAGTTTTGTGTTTAGTATTAGAATTTTGAATAATTTATTAATAGTGAAGATGAAATTACTAAAACTAAAAATTAAAAGATTCCCTTGAATAGTTTTTTTTTTCAATAACTCTAACGCGCTAATGATTAACGCAAAACAGTGGAGACCTTAGTTTTTTAAAATTTTGAAAACTTATTGCAAGAGTAGGTAAGGCAATTGAGGAAACATGGAGTATTTCTTTTGCAGAATTCATCCATGCATCAGATCTTAAATGATAAAATATAAAAATAGATAGTTAATAATTGAAGGCAGCCCAGTGATCTGATCCTTAAATTATTCCAATATAAGAACAAATTTGAAAACTTAAAACAAGCTCCAACTAATTCGCCAGTCCATAGATTGAGAAAACTTTTTAGATAAGCAACCCTTGAACAAAACTTGAGGACAAACATATGCATTTTTTTAGTAGTTCAATATTTCACCTTGTAAAAATGAGATCCTTGTGTGATTCAAACCCAAAATTTCTAGCACTATATATCGGCGTTCTCCCCCTCCAAGACCAAGAGTGTATTTAAGACAAGGAAAATTATTTTAATCCATAGGTCATAAAAGTTGACTATAGGATTTGCATCTTCTTAGTTCAATTTGCCCACTTTTAGCATATTTTTATAGCCAAAAGCATTTATAAAAAATATAATGGTTAGAAGGTACTCAAATGTTGTGCATTTGTTACCTTCTTCATCCTAACTTCTTTACTCTATTTTAGTTTTTTGGGCAAATTTAACTTAAATTTATGTATATTATTGTTTGATATTTTTTTTAAAATATATATAATTAAATCCTATGAGTCTTATAGTTTCTAAATATATTTTCAAAAAACTAATAAATAATAACATAAATAAACTCAAATTGAAATTAAGTTAAAAAATTGAAATGAAGCAAATAGTAATTAAGACGAGGGAGTGCTTGTTAAGATATCTCGTTGCATGTACTGCATCCAAATAAAGCCCGGCTCGGTGTGCATCACCAGATAAATTATGGGCAACAAGTAGCTGTCAATTTGGACTTGGACTGAAAGGCCAAAGCTGATGTGAATGGTGTAGTGTTAACGTGTTGTTTAGTTCTGGAAAATTTTAAATTTTATTTTTTAAATTTTTTAGGAAAAGTTTGAGAACAAAACTTATTTTAAGGATGTGAAAAATATTAAGCTCCGTTTGAGAATAAGTTTTGTGTTTAGTATTAGAATTTTGAATAATTTATTAATAGTGAAGATGAAATTACTAAAACTAAAAATTAAAAGATTCCCTTGAATAGTTTTTTTTTTCAATAACTCTAACGCGCTAATGATTAACGCAAAACAGTGGAGACCTTAGTTTTTTAAAATTTTGAAAACTTATTGCAAGAGTAGGTAAGGCAATTGAGGAAACATGGAGTATTTCTTTTGCAGAATTCATCCATGCATCAGATCTTAAATGATAAAATATAAAAATAGATAGTTAATAATTGAAGGCAGCCCAGTGATCTGATCCTTAAATTATTCCAATATAAGAACAAATTTGAAAACTTAAAACAAGCTCCAACTAATTCGCCAGTCCATAGATTGAGAAAACTTTTTAGATAAGCAACCCTTGAACAAAACTTGAGGACAAAGAAACCCTCTCCAAAGCTAAGATTATTGTATATAATTTAGATTTAACTGGACATTGCACACAATTATACTTTATTCACTATCTAACAAATCAATTTTCTAAATTTACATTACTGCATTTTTTTTTTTTAGTTTTAGCGTTAATTACTCTTGATATTTTTTATTTGCCAAAGTTTTATCAAAATCATATGACTAGAAAGCAAATTAGAGTTTCAACTACAAAACCATCACTACAAGGAAACCGTATGAAGAGAAATTGCTTTCTGGACAAGCAAACCCTGGAACAAAAACCTGAGGATAAAGAAACATGGCAACTACAGCTATGTCTTGCGTCCAGAGCTCAGAATCATTTCAACCTCGCATTCAATATCAGGACATGTTAGAATCAATGTCAAGAACAGGAACTGATGAATAAAGATGGTTGAAACTGAAAACATCAGGACAAATGCCCTTTTGTCTTTATGTTTTTTAAAAAAAATATATATTTTTATGCATATTTTCTAAAAATATGTAGATTTTAAATAGTTAATCACTGAAAATATCATAAAACAAACTAATATATGATAACTTGATTTTTGGTGAAAGTCTAGTTTAAAATATAAGTGCACTAATTTTGGGAGGGAGCATCAAAGAGTCAAATATTATTAGTTAAACTTATACCATCCTCATGACCTTGCATGCATATAGAGATGGATTCTGATTTAGTAGTTGGATTCATGGTATAGCTAGGGGACAGTAGGATATTTCTTGAGATCCATATATTATGATGAGCTTCCTTCATTGAAAATTTCAACGTGGTAAAACATCCAACATGATAGTTATGTTGAAGCGAATAATAATAGGAATGTGTGAAATTATACCAAAACCTAAATCATATTATGTTCGGGAATGGTTTTGAGTTGTAAATATAATATTCATGTCATAAGATAAGAAACCTTATTTAAGATGTTTTCCATTTTAATACACATAAGTTTTCTAAAGTTCAAAATACAAGATTTTTTACATCCTTAAACACATGTTATGCACTTAAATTTTTAACGAAGAACATTTGAAAAAAGGAAAATTTTAAACAATTAAACACCACCTAAAGATTTTAGAGTTTTTTTTTCCTATTTTTTGTTTCCTTCTGTTGAAAGGAAAAATAGGAAAATGTTCTTAGTGTCCCATATATCAAGAGCTTTCAACCTCATATTTTATTTAGGATAACCATGGATATACTCTCAACTATAATTGTTCATCAAAAGATATAGAAGGGTTAATTACACTTCCAACCTAATGATTTTGAAAGTTACTCTTACCGCCATCCAAGGGCAAAGTTACACTTGGGGCAGGTGGGGCAATTGCCCGCACTAAAATTGTTCAAACCTTTGAATATATATATATATATCTTCAAAAAATAGGTCCTTATGTGTTATTTGACATACATATGCCTTTACAAATTCTTAGAACTTTTAAAATCTTAGGATATATGAGTAATAAATACATTAATATAGTCCTTATTCTATCATTTTTACCTTTAATTATTGATCAACAAGTAAAAATTTAAGAATTCACTCATAATTAACTACAATGTTCTCTTTTAGACAAAACAAACTTCTCACAAAAGATAGATACGCAAACTCTTGTCCACTTTATCTAGTCAAACAATTGTCAATGCTTGTGCTCTGAATTCTAAAATGACTAAGACTCCAACTCTTGTTCCCCATTCTTATTCATCATTCCATTGTCATCGATTGTACTCACCAATCGTCAATCATCATCTCCAATTCAACGATTCCCCTGCCAAATGTTAAGCTGCCCGATTCCCCAATTTTGTTCTCTTAGTGTTGATTTCATTTTTGGTTCATATCTCCCTTACCTTATCTATTTGGAGTGGTGTGCCATGGTTCTCTTTTGTGATGGCATATGCCCTTTATTTGTTTAATTAAGGGCTGATAATCAAAGATATTGAGGATGATATAGATTAGGGCTACAATTTTGTGTTTAAAAGAGAGGGTAAGCTATTGAGCTATTTTTAATGTGAAAAAGTACAAAATATTAGTACTATTTTTGTTGGGCTTACTGATAATTTAACTGGATTTTTTAAATATTTTTAGCTATTTTTCCAAATAAGCAAAAGTTAGGGTGCTTATAAAAGATGAGTTTCACCGGGTGCTAAGGTGAGGTACTTAGTTGGGTGCCACAGTTTTAAAAGCTTTGTTGGCATTATGAATTTGTGAATTAGTTGATCTTGAAATGATTTCAAACAATGAAATCTCGTCGCAAACAATTACCAAAGAAAAATATTATTACTTGTTAGTTAATGTATTGTACTTCTTAATGATATATAAATTATGATTTTGACTTTGCCCTGGAGGAAAAAATTCCTACATCAACCACTGCCTCCATCCCTCTACTTTTTTCAATTCCAATGGGAAAAAAAAATGTATTACACTTACCCAAAAATTGATAACTTAAACCGTTTATTAATTATAAAAAATTATTAAAAATTTTAAATTTATTGAAAAACAATAATATGAAGTATTACCTAAATCATCTTAAAGTGGGTCTAAGTTAAAATTACCTAAATTTATGGATTAGCTCACAATTAGCTCATAGTCTATTACAATGAAGACACGATGGCTTATGTTTTTGCTTGTCAAAATTAAATATCTATGGGGAATTCGAAGAGGCTCATGTGCGGGGACCCAACAGAAGCACTCACGAGTTCCAGTTTCAGATGTTTGAATCAAGCTGCTAGTAAGGCACTAATGTCCCGTTCAACCATTCCAACAAACGGACATGCTCTTGCAATTCCAAAACGCTCAAGGAAAAGCAATTCCTCACTGTTATTCTGCTGAGTTATCGAAAATCAAGCAGCTGAAGAGCTGAAGAACCTCTGCATTTCTGTGTTTGTGCTTCTGCATGCGGTAACAACTTCTCAATTCTGAGCGTCTTGTTCATCTCCATTGTTCTTGAGGCTGGGTCTAGTGCTTTGTTTTCCTTCTATGTGTTTTCTAAATGTTTTTTCTTTTTCGGGTTCTTTCTGTTGAAAATTGAAATGGATCCTAAATTCTCTTTCGCTTTCTTGTTTTACAGCATTGTTTTCAGAGTAATTATATGCCTTTCCTCAGTTGAAAAATTTAGGACTTAAGGAGAAACGCTATGATCTGTTTTGGCTCTGGCTTGTTTTCCTTTTCCGGGAAAATGTTCATATTTGAAATGTTTCATGGAATCCTTGTGTGATGAAGACTTGTGTCTACTATTTTGTTTTAGCTAGTTTTGTGAACCAGTAATGTAACTGAACCATGCATCTAAACATTGCTTGTGTTTTGGTTCCTCTCAATACCAGCAGAAATGGGGCAACTTGGTGACAGGCTTAGTGATTTACCTGATGGAATTCTTTGCCACATATTGTCGTTCCTCCCTTTCAAAGATGTTGTCCGAACCGCTGTTCTGTCAACAAGGTGGAAGTGTCTTTTTGCATCAGTTCCTTGTCTTGATGTTGTTTATCCTTCAGAACGTGGGGGTGAACCTGCAAGTGTTGCTGAAGCTGAAAGATTCTTGAGCTTTATGGACAGAGTGGTGTTGTCCCACAATAGCTGTGTTGAAAGTTTTCGTCTTGTTTTTTGGGGATGAGGTCTTGATACAGCTCGTTTTTGCAGTTGGATATCTGCTTTATCTTCCCGTGGTATCTTGGTGCTCGATTTATTCATGAGATCTTGTGATCTGCCTGCTTGTATGTTTACCTGCAAGACTCTGAAGGTGCTGAAGTTGGATATTTATAACTTTGCAATGACTGTTCCTGCCGATGTCTGTTTACCAAATTTGAAGACACTTCACCTTGTTTCAATTGCATTCCCGGATGATGTTTCTGCTCAAACACTCTTCTCTGGCTGCCTTGTGCTCAAAGATTTAGTTATGGCGAACTGTGATTTGATAAAAAATAGTAAGTTCAATATATTCAATCACACTCTCAAGAGATTGACCATGACAGACATGACAGCTCTAGCTCGATATGCTGACCTTTCAGAAGCTTATACTCATAATTATGAGCTTGGCCTTGATATTCCAAATCTTGTTTATCTCAACTATGATGACAATCTAGCTAGAAGCTATTGATTCAGAAATGTGGAGTCATTGGAAGAAGCATATATTTGTACAAAGCCACGTACCGATCTTGCAGCTTGTCATACGATGGTGCTGGATTTCATGGAAGGCATTAGCAGTGTCAAGTTGCTTAATCTAGCCTATCATTCTGTTGGGGTAAGTTTCCTAGTTTCATGTCAGTCTTGTCGTTTGGAATTCGAAAGATGAAGTTCAGTTTATAGGACTGCTTATTTACTCTTCTTGTTACTTCATTATAATGTCTAATGATGTCAAAGATCAAGTTTCTGTTGTAAGAAGTTCTAATGATGTATACTGAATTCTGCAGTACTGTTGTGACTGGCCATGCTGTAATGTTTATGATTTTAGCTTCTTGGCGACTGTGTGAAGGACTTGCCAATTTTCCAAAACCTGATCAACCTTAGCATCAAGGCTTCTATGTACTCTGAACTGTATTTGAATGATTGGGAAGGAATAGGAAATCTGCTACTTAATTCACTGAAACTTGAAACTCTGACCATCACTCTGGTATGAATTTTTTGTTCACTTGTTGGGAGTTCCAAGTCATTATAGTTGTTCGTATATGTTCTCAAGTTCCTACATGTTTTGGCCCCTTCTTCCTGTCTAGCACAATTCTGACAGGTACTACCCCATTTGGTGTCAAGATGAAGCCATGCGAGTTTGCTCGTTTTCATGCCTCAAGATGATCAATATCTGCGATTTTTCATGCAAGGCCGGTCAGATGGAAATGGTCAAGTATTTCCTGAAGAATGCTGGAGTCTTGAGGAACCTGAACCAGTATTTGGTCCGCTGTGTGAGAAACGAAGATCAGTTAGAAGTAGCAAGAAAGCTGTTGGAGTTTTGCAGAACATCACCAAATTGCCAAGTCAATGTTGTGTGAGATGCAAAACGTTCTCCACAGCCACTTGCTTGCTGCTGAAGGAAAACAATGATATATAAGATGGAACAAGGCCGGAATCTGGAAATAGTAAGAACAGATAGTAACTCCACAGAGTTCTTCCAGGGGAACTCGTTCTAGAATGTTGAATTGAAGTTCACAGACCCGGAAGTTTTCAAATGTCTCTTTGGTGCTTGTTTCTGAAACACCGTAATGTGTGTGGCAACTGGCAAAGAATGTATCTTGTAAAAGACACTCAAAAGTTATGAGAGCTGAGACATCAGAGGAGATCGGTGACATTTCTTCATCCACAAGTTTCAATGAAGGTTGCCTGTTGAGAAAGTTGTCTATTTGCACCAACTTCCAAGTAAGATGCAAGCATCAACAAATTTCAACTGCTTTACTTTGAAAGATGAGGTTCAATTTTACAGAACTGCTTTCTGACTCTTACTGTTACTTTCAACAAATGGAAAGGAACAGGACCAGTATGTGGAAGTAGTTAGAACTTTTGGTAATGTACAGAGATTTTCTTTGGGAATTTTTCGCTGCTTTGCTTGTATACACTGCCGCAGTTAGACCAAGTTGAAGTTTTTTCAGTTCTTGATATGTTTGTTTGCAGGTCATTCTGGAAAAATGGCATTTATGGCTAACTAAGAATACTTGTAAAAGATGTTTTTCATCAGATACTGCTCCAAAATGACTACTGGTCTAGTAGTAGCAACGTGGAAGAATAAAAACAGGAAACAAAATAAGAAGCATAGATTAAAAACTTCATGTCATTTGATCTGAACTTGGTCTACGGCTACTGGGATTTGATGTTTAAGTTAGCTTGTTAAGAGTAAGAATTACATAGGCCTGGCTTATTCTATGCGCTATCCCTTAAAAGTTTAAGAATTTGCGTTTTGACCCCATGCTCAAGATTCTACTTAAATTTTCCCTGCACAGTGCACAATTACGGACGAAGTTCCGCGATATAGCCATAGGCAGAGTGGATCAGATTCAAGGATAAGTGAGATGGTGTGTCACATGTTTGATAGCCCACAGTGCCTTCTTCTGATTTTTCTGGTTTTTTTTTCTTTTTCATTTTCCCCTTGTTTTCTCCCACTTTTTTTTTTTTTAAAATGTCCCTTTTCTTCCTTCCACTTATTTTTTCTATTTTCTCTTTCCATTTTTGTTTTATATGTACTTTTTACATTTTTATTTTTAAATTACATCTTCTCGTCTTTTCCCCATTTTTTATTTTTCTTTTTATTTTTTATATCATGTCAAGATTTGTCTTTTGTTTTGATTCCAATTTTATTCCTTGTTTTCTTTTGTTTTCTTAAACTTTTTTCCATTTCTTCTTAGTTCTATTTCATTTTTTATTTCTTATATTATTTGTGAGTTTTAAAATTTTATCTATTTTTTTATTTTTTTTTTTGGTTCCAAAATTTTGAACTAATAGAATAACAAATACTAACTAATTGAGCTAAAAAAATAAATAACTACTGATAAAAGAACAAATAAATTCCCAAAAAGAACAAACAAATACAAATAAAAGAGCAATTAAATTTTCCAGAAAATCTAACACATACTTAGAAAAGAACAAGTGAATGATAATAAAAGGACAAAAAACAAATAATTTTTAATTTTAGAAGAACTATCTGATAAAAGAACAGATAAAATTGATAAAAGACAAAATAAGAACTAATAGAAGAATAGATAAAAATTATAGAAAAACAAACAAAATATGATAAAAGAACATATAAAACTGATCAAAGAATAAATAAGAACTGATAAAAGAATATATAAAAATGATGAAAGAACAAATGAAAACTAATAAAGAACAGATAAAACTTATAAAAGAATAAATTAGAACTAATTATGAACATATAAAACTTATGAAAGAAAAAATAAAAAATTATAAAATAATATATAAAACTAATAAAAGAATAAGTAAAATTGATAAAAGAATAAATAAGAACTAGTAAAATAAAATATAAAATAAATAAAAAACAAACAAGAACTGATAAAAGACTAGATAGATAGATGAAAGAAAGATAAAACCGATAAGAGAATACATAAAACTGGTAAAAGAACAAACAAAAACTAATAAAAAATAGATAAAATTGATAGAATGACAAACAAGAAGTGATAAAAGAATAGATAAAACTGAAAACATATTCTTATTTTTTAGAAATGTATCTATTTTTTCTTCAAAATTTTCAACTAATAAAATAAAAAATAACCAATTTAGCCAAAAGAATAAATAATTACTAATAAAAGAACAAATGAATCCTTGAAAAGAACAAACAAATATAGATAAAAGAACAATTGATTTTTCTAGAAAAACTAATAAATACTCAGAAAAGAACAAACCGATGATAACAAAAGAATAAAAAAAAGAAATAGTTTATTCTTTTAAAGGAACCAGCTGGGAAGAACAAATAAAACTTACAAAAGAACAAATAAAAACTGATAAAAAAATAATAAAAATGATAAAAAAATAGATAAATCGGATAAAAGAATAAATAAGAACCGATAAAAGAACAAATAAAACTTATAAAAAAATAAACAAGAAATAATAAAAGAATAGATGAAATTGATAATAGAAAAAAAACTGATAAAAAATAGATAAAACATATAAAAGAATAGATAGAATTGGTAAACAAATCAAAAAAAGGTAAAAGAGCAGATAAAACTTGTAAAAGAACAAATAAGAAATGATAAAAAAATAGATGAAATTAATAAAATAAAAAATAAAATTGACAAAAGAACATATAAAGATAAAGCAGATAAAAGAACAAATAATAATTGATAAAAAAAATAAATAAGAACTCATAAAAGAATAAATAAAACTGATAAAAAATAAACAAAAATTGATAGAAAAAATAGATAAAACTGATAAAAAAAATATATAAGAACTGATAAAAGAAAAGTAAAAAAAAAACTAGGAACAATACAAAAAATGAAACAAAAATAAAAAATAAAAACCAAGTGGAAAAGCAAAGGAAAATAAACGGACAATCAAACAAGTGGAAAACAAAAGAAAAAAAAGGGAAAAAATTGTGAAGAAACGAAAAAAAGAACATGGAAAGAAACGAAAAAAAAAAGGGGAGACCGGGGAAAGAAACGAAAATTAAGAAAAACATGAAAAGAAAAAGAAAAACAACTGTTTGCGGGCTGTTGGGAAAAGTGAAAGAAAAACTGGGAAAAAATAAAAATTTAAAAAGAAAATAAAATGAAAATATGAAAATAAAAATACACTAAATAAAAAATAAAAACCGGAAAAAAAAACTGTGATAACACAAAAAAGAAACGATCAAGGAATAAAATCTGGAAAAAAAAAGCCAAAATGAAGCTAACAAGTGAAAAGGAGAAACTAGAACCAAATAACTGTACAAAACACAATGTAATTGAGTCAGGCTATAAAGGAAGGTACGGGATGCAACAGTTGAGTAGATTTCCTTAAACCACCTGCAGATGTGTGTTTGTCGAGGCTTACACATATAAGAAAAATAGATAAAAAATATAAAAGAATAGATAGAATTGGTAAACAAATAAAAATAATAATAAAAGAGCAGATAAAACTTGTAAAATGATAAATAAGAAATGATAAAAAATTAGATAAAATTGATAAAATAATAAATAAAAAATAATAAAAGAACAGATAAAGATAAAGTAGATAAAAGAAAAAATAATAACTAATAAAAAAATAAATAAGAACTCATAAAAGAATAGATAACACTGATAAAAAATAAACAAGAACTGATAAAAAAAATATAAGAAATGATAAAAGAAAAGAAAAAAAACTAGGAACAATACAAAAAATGAAACAAGAAAAAAAAAAAGAAAAACCAAGTGGAAAAGCAAAGGAAGATAAACGGACAATCAAACAAGTGGGAAACAAAAGAAAAAAAAAAGGGAAAAAATTGTGAAGAAACACCCAAAAGAAAATGGAAAGAAACGAAAATTAAAAAAAAAAAAAAAAAGAAGGGGACCGGGGAAACAAACGAAAAATAAGAAAAACATGAAAATAAAAAAAACTGTTTGGGGGCTGTTGGGAAAAGTGAAATAAAAACTGGGGAAAAAATAAAAATTTAAAAAGAAACTAAAGTGAAAATAATGAAAATAACAATGCACTAAATAAAAAAAACCGCAAAAAAAAAAAAACCAAAAAAACTGTGATAACACCAAAAAGAAACGATCAAGGAATAAAATCTGGAAACAAAGAAAGCCCAAACGAAGTTAACAAGTGAAAAGAAAAAATAAAAACCAAATAATTGTGCAAAACACGATGAAATTGAGTGAGGCTATAAAGGGGAGTACGGGATGCAACAATTGAGTAGATTTCCCTAAACCACTTGCAGATGTGTGCCTGTCGAGGCTTGCACATGGACCCGGCTTACGCAAGTTTATTCCGTGCTTTAATCCCCCCAGCTAGATCAAAATCATGCAAATGCTACCAACGATGCCATCACAAAATGGTTTTATACTGGAAAAAATTTGAATAATTTGTCTTTTTTTTTTTTCTTGATTATTTTTTGTATTCAAAAGCATATCATACAAGTTTAAAGAAAAAAATATACTATTATAGTAATTAGGGAAAGGGGCATGCCAATTTTTTCAGTATTAGAATAACAACCGAATAAGCTTTTGTAAGGTATGTTGTAGCAAGTGGAGAGTTCAAGATTCGAATCTTGGATCTTTTTCATATCCTTCAGAGTCCTTAGAATTGAATTATCTTTTTAGTTTCTTTTGCAAAAAAAAGCTATCTTACATTTATAGATAGAAAACAATAATTAATTAAACCATTTATTAACTATCATAGAACTACTGGAGAGTTTAAACTTGTAAGACTCCGAAAAATTGGAGTCAGATAGTGTAGGAGTAAGTGTTGGTTTCAAGAATTGAGGACTAAAAGTGTATTAGTAGCAAATATTAGGAAGGAAGCTGTAATTTTCTGATATCAAATGATTCGAAAACGTAATGTCTTTTTTCTTTCTTTCTTCTTACAAGAATACCATACCATGAAAAAAAACTTTTGTTAATAATCCAAATAATTCTAATACCTGTGCTTACAAACTGGTAGAAATAGATCGAATGAATAGAAAGAAAAACCACTATTTAGATCTAATTTCATTTAAGGAGGAAACTCTTCTAAAATATGTTTCTTCGTTTACAAGACTCGAATATGAAATCTTATTTAAAAGAGAAGAAGTTTCTTGTTGTTTCACATCACGTGTCTAGTAGCGTATTTTAAGCTTAACTATGAAATGGAATGCAATTAATTATATGATTATATTTTATAGTAATAATTAAACTATTAAATCATAATATCAAAAAAAGTTAATATCAATAATAGTTAATAGCACCACAACTAACAAAGAATATTACAGAGACAAAGGTGCTCTTAACTCTCGGTCACACAAAAAACCCTACCACCGTGAACTAATCAGTAGTCGTGCCCGCCAAGTCCAAGCCACGTCTAGGTCAAGCTGCCAACACCCGGCCTTGGATCCGGTGATATACCGTCGGATCAACCGATCCCCATCCAAGACACAGCTCGTGAAGCCCCCCGTGCGGTGGTATATGTGTTTCTTCCTTTTTCGCCTTTCTGGTTCTTGCGATTGAAAACTGAACCCATCTGTTTTTGAAATTTTTTTTCTTATTTTATAAGTATTGTTTTCTTTAGAGAAATTTGGTTTACATTGTTATTTAGTGTGATTATTCGCCTCAGTCATTAGATATCTTCAAGAATTATGCTTCAAAAGTGTATTATTTAGCCAACTAATAGAAACAAATTAACCAGTTGGTTTAACCATGTCTTGTTGGTTGGCATTTATACAGTTAGAATGTTTTTCTTGGATTACTGGCTATGATTGAACAAACCATATCATAATGATGTGTTTTCTGTCGTGAAAAATCTAGTTCTTATATCTGGAGCAATATATGGAAGAAGCTACTTCCATATCATCATGCTGCAAGTTTTGGGGTTTCCGTATCTTTTAGCTGTATTTCTTTCTTGCTTCTGAAAACTAAGATGGGTGCCCGGCATTTTTGTTTTCTGGAAAATCTAGGTCATACTCAAAATGTTCCACCAAAATTCCATTTTTAATAGTAATGTATTACTTGTTTGGGACCCCTACCCAGAACCTAAAAGAAGATATGGATGCTGGATATGGCACAAACGAAAGTTAAGCAGGCAAAGCTATGCCCTTGCTGTGGTGAATTCTAGTTTCAAAGTTCAAGTAACATGGGTTCTATATCTGCTATTGGGTATTTGAAGGTTTTGTGAATCTGTCATTCATTTCCAGCTTGCTAATCTAAGATTATTTGGGTTTATGGTTGTGATTTTTAGGTTTACTACACATCTGAGGCAATATAGGCGCTTCACTCCACCTCGACACCAGTTGATGGATAAACAGGGGGAAACAGGAAACGCCATCGACAGGCTCAGTGATTTGCCTGATGGAATTCTCTGTCACATATTGTCGCACCTCCCTTTCCGAGATGTTGTCCGAACGGCTGTTTTGTCAACCAGGTGGAAGTGTCTTTTTGCATCAGTTCCTTATCTTGATATTGATTATCGTCCAATACATGACAATAGTACTGAAAGATTCATAGACTTTATGGATAAAGTGTTGTTGTTCCGTACTAGCTCTGTTGAAAAGCTTCGCCTCCGTTTATACCCACAAGATATTGTTACAGCTCGTTTTTGCTTTTGGATACCTGCTTTATTGCAGCATGGTATCTTAGAGCTTGATTTATTCATCAGAATTGACCACCTACCAGCTTGTATGTTTACCTGCAAGACTTTGAAGGTGCTAAAATTGTATATTTCTGAGTTTGCCATGAATGTTCCTGCTGATGTCTGTTTTCCGAATTTGAAGATACTCCACCTTGGTTACATTGTTTTCCCAAATGATGCTTCTACTCAAACACTCTTCTCTGGCTGCCTTGTGCTTGAAGAATTGGTTTTGGTGAATTGTGTTGTGAGAAATATTAGCAAGTTCAATATATTTAGTCATACACTCAAGAGATTGACAATCAGAGACACATGGAGACCTGATTTGGAAGAAGCTTATACTCATGGTCACGGGCTCAGTCTTGATACGCCAAGTCTTGTTTATTTCAATTATGGTGACTATCTGCCTAGAAGTTATTCATTCAAAAATCTGGAATCACTTGAAGAAGTTTATATTCGTGCAAGGAAATGTGTGGAGTGTGCTGCAAATTACACAACTGTCCTGTATTTCATGCTTGGGATTTGTAATGTCAAGTTGCTTAGTCTAGCTGACTTGTCTATGAAGGTAAGTTTCCTAATTTAATGTCAGTGTTGCCTATCTGAATTTTGTGCTGCATTATTTAATCTGTTCTACCCTTTTGAACGATGATCTTCAGTTGTATAGAACTGCTTATCAACTCTTCTCATTGCTTCAGTGTATAATGTCTGATGATGTCCAAAATCCAAGATTACCTTCGTTTTACCTTTCTAGGTTCAATGATGTCGTATGTGTTATAAGTTTGCTGAATCTCGTAGTTACTTGTATCAGTAGGAGTTTGTTACTTACTGTTTGCAGTTTGTTATAAGTATGAATGAGGTATAATCAATTCCGCAAGATTGTTTATACTGATGATGCTGTAATTGTTATGATTTTAGCTTCTTAGCAATGCTCAGAAAACCATGCCGATGTTCCACAACCTAATCAAACTCGAGATTGATGCTTCTGTGTTCAGCATATCGGGGTTGCATGATTGGGAAGGAGTTGCAAATCTACTTTCTAATTCACCTAATCTTGAAATTTTGACCATCATTCTGGTATGACCTTTTCTTCACCTGTGGGGAGTTCCAAGCTCCATAGCAGTTGTATAAATTCTCATGTTCCTATGTGTCCCCCCCTCACTTTTTCTTGTTTAGCCCTATGTTAACAGGTGTTACCCCACCTGGTCTCGACATAAAGCAATGCGATTCTGCTCATTTTCATGCCTCAAGACAATCAAGATCATTAATTTTGCATGTACTAGCGAACAGATGAAAATGGTCAAGTATTTCCTGGAGAATGCCAGAATCTTGAGGGACCTGTACCTATTTTTGGACTACTGTGTGAGCAAGGAAGATCAGTTAAAAATGGAAAGAAAGCTGTTGAAGTTTCCCAAAAGATCAAGTAACTGCCGAGTCAATTTCTCGAGCCGCCTTCTTACTGCTTGAAATGAGAATTGAGGGAGAAAATATTTCCCACTGTGTATTATTTATCATGCTGGGCTATTTATATACAAAAGTATTAGTCCTATAAAAGGAAGGAATTCTATACTGGGAAAGAAAATAAATTAGAATCCTAATCAATTCCTATAATCAAAATATACAGCTATACATATGCGGTAACACTTCCTCTCAAGATGGAGCATAGATGGTAATCATGCTCAGTTTGTTACAAAGATAATCAACTTGAGGTTTGTTTAGAGCCTTGGTGAAAATATTTCTCAGTTGTCCTTCCATTCTTACATATCTGGTGGAAATAAACTTTTGCTGTATTTTCTCACGAACAAAATGACAATCAATTTCTATGTGCTTGGTTCGATCATGAAATATAGCATTGGAAGCTATATGAAAAGCAGCTTGGTTATCACACCATAATTTGGCTGGTATTGAGACCTTAAGGCCTACTTCATTCAAGAGCTGATAAATCCGCATCACTTCACACACAGACTACTCCATAGCTCTGTATTCTGACTCAGCACTTGATCGGGACATGACTTTTTGCTTCTTACTCTTCCATGAGACCAGATTTCCTCCAACAAAGACACAATAATCAGAAGTAGATCTTCTATCTTCCTTACATTCTGCCCAATCAGCATATGAAAAACAATCAATTTTAGTGTTACCATGATTTTCATACAAAATGACGCGTCTAGAGCACTTTTCAAATAATACAAAATATGTTCTATGGCTGCCCAGTGATCAACTGTTGGAGAAGACATGTATTGACTTACAACACTAACCGAATATGCAATATCAGGATGAGTCACACACAACTAATTCAACCTCCCAACCAATCTTCTATATATTTTAGGATCTTCAAACAGTTCACCCTTTTTCATAAGCTGCAAGTTAGGGACCATTTGAGTATTACATGGTTTTGCCCTTAATTTCCCTATCCCAGACAATAAGTCAAGCACATATTTCCTTTGAGATAAGAAGATTCCTTTCTTACTTCTTGTTACCTAAACTCCCAAGAAATACTTTAGCATCTCCAAATTTTTAGTGTGAAACTAAATGTGAAGAAAGGATTTAAGAGATGAAATGCCAGCAACATCACTCCCAGTAATGACAATATCATCCACATACACTACTAACAAAATGATGCCAACTTCAGATTGTTTGTAGAAGACAGAATTATCAGATTTGCTTTTCTTTATCCCAAACTTCTTAACCACTTGACTAAATTTTCCAAACCCAGCACGAGGACTTTGTTTCAAACCATATAAAGACTTACGTAGACGACAAACTTTCCCGTACTCCCCATGAGCAACAAAACTATGAGGTTGCTCCATGTACACCTCTTTCTAAAAATCTCTATGAAGGAAGACATTTTTTATATCTAGTTGATGCAAAGGCCAATTGTGGGTGGCTACCATAGAGATTAGTAATCTGACCGATGTTAACTTAGTAACAGGGGAAAATGTGTCAAAAGAATCCACACCATAGACTTGAGCATAGCCTTTAACAACAAAATGGGCTTTTAATCGAGCCACTGACCCATCAGGATTTACTTTAACAACAAACACCCATTTACACCCAATAGCCTTCTTTCCTGCAGGTAAGTTTACCAAGTTCCAAGTACCATTGTCTTCTAAAGCATTCATTTCCTCTATCATTGCACTATGCCATCTAGGATGGGATAGGGCTTCATGAACACTTTTAAGAATAAAAATAGATTTGAGGGATGCAATAAAGGAATAACAAGACGATGACAAATGATTATAAGACACAAAAGATGAAATAGGGTGAGTGCATTGATGTTTACCTTTACGAAGGGCAATAGGAAGATCATCACTTGGAACTGGATCTGATGACAAAGGAGTTGGCACAGAACACATATCAGGAGGGTTCAATCGTCGAGAGTAAACATGATGTATGAGAGGCTTAACAAGAGCTGGTTCAGGCATAGGCTCATAGGATGTGATAGTATAGACTAACAGATTATCGTCCTCCCCCTGAGATGTAGACAGAGATGCTGGAAAATACAGAGTGTTTTATAGAAAAGTAACATCAGCGGAGACCAAATATCGATTCAAACTAGGACAATAACATCGGTATCCTTTTTTAAGATGAGAATAGCCAAGGAAGATACATTTCAAAGATTTTGGGTCTAATTTAGTGACATGTGGACAGACATCCCAAACAAAACAAGTACTTCCAAATATTCTAGGCTCAATAGAAAATAATAACTTATTAGGAAAAGTATTTTGTACGGGGACTCACCTTGAAGAACAAACGAAGGTATATGATTAATTAGAAAACATGCTGTTGAAACCGCATCAGCCCAAAATATTTTAGGAACATTCATTTGGAATAAAAGGGGCTCTTGCAGTTTCAAGAAGGTGTATGTTCTTTCGTTCTGCAACTCCATTTTGAAATGGTGTGTCGACACAGGAAGTTTGATGAAGGATGCCATGTTGAATCATATAAGTTTGAAAAGATGTTGACAAATACTCTTTAGCATTATCACTTTGCAGTGTATGAACAGATGCGTCAAATTAATTTTTAATCTCAACACAAAAAGCACAAAAATGAGAAATAACTCAGAACGATTTTTCATTAAATATAATGAAGTCACACGAGAGAAATCATCAACAAAAGTAACAAAATATTTGAATCCAGTTTTAGATGAAACTGGACAAGGACCCTAAACATCATAATGAACTAATTCAAAAGGAAAACTAGCTTTTTTATTGGCTATTGGACTAGAACTAAGACGATGGTGTTTAGCAAATTGACATGACTCACAATCTAATGAAGACACCTTACTAAATTGTAGGCAAAGCTTTTTGAGCAAGGAAAGAGAGGGATGACCCAACATACAGTGTGCCTCAAACAAAGAAGTGACACCAGAATAGGCAATGGATTTGTGTATCTGAGGGTCAAGAATGTAGAGTCCTCCATATTCATGTCCTCTACCAATAATCTTCTTCGTCAAAAGATCCTGAAATAAGCAATAATTAGGAAAAAAATGAGATGCTGCAGTTAAGGTTGTGAGTAAGTTGGCTAACAGAAATCAAATTAAAGGACAATTGAGGTAAATGTAGCACTTGTGACAAAGGAAGAGAAGCACTTGGGGTGATTGTGCCAGATCCATGAACATGAGATGATGATTCATTGGCCAAGGTAACATTAGAGTTTGAAGTATATGACTGAAACGTAGAAAAGAGGCTAGAATTACCTGTCATATGATCTGTGGCACCAGAATCAATGACCCATTTGGATGATGAGGAAATAAGACATGCAATTGGTTTACCTGAATCAGCAATAATAGTGATTTAAGTAGAAGAAGCTTTTAATGACTCTTGGTACTGAGAGAACTTGGCAAATTCATCTGCAGAAATGAGAACTAATTTTTCAGGTGTGTCATTCGTGGACGCAATATGGGCTGACTGAGTCCATTGAGTTTTGTACTTAAGCTTCCTACAATCACGCTTAAGATGTTCTGGCTTGTAGAAATAATGACACACAATTATGTTTGGATCCTCAGTCTCAAAACTATTTTACGCCTTTCCTTTATTATCACTTTTGAATTATGATCGTCCATAGTTATTATTTCGACTACGAAGTGCCCCACTGAACTAAATAGGTAGAGTATTTTCTGTGTGAAGTATTCTACTGAATACATATTGTAAAGAGGATATCTCAGGACTAGAAAGAATCTGGAATTTGGCAGTCTCAAATTTAGAAAGAAGACCGGCCAGAAAGCTCATAACAGCCATTTGCTCCCTTTGACTTTGTTGAACCTTCATTTCTGCACTAAATGACAGCAATATATTAAGCTCCTCATACATCTTCTTGCAATCCATGAAGTGCTCCATGAGAAACTTGTCTCATTTTTCTGCACAGTAGAAAGCTTTGCAAACCTCATAGATGCAGGAAATATTTCTTTTCCCAGAATACAAGAATTCCAGATAATCAATCAATTCTTTAGCAAATTCACAGTGATTAATAAACCCAATTACCTCACTGTCAATAGAATTTTGTATCTGGAAGAATAACCGAGCATCTTCTCCCAGCCATGCTTGTCTAGAATCATCTTTAAGTGGATCATTAGTCATATGATTATCCTTGTCGATACTCCACAGATAAAGGCGAACTGTCTTACTCCAATCCAAATAATTAGACCTATTGAGTTTATGTTCCATGATTCTTAACATCACCAAAATTACATCAGACGTAACCACTGCCTTTTTATCACCCATACTACCAGATATAGAATAACTCAAGGAATGAGAGCTAAGAAATTGGAAAACATGAACCTGTGTTAAAGAAGATTACACACCCGTATGGATGCTGACCCAACCAGGCACACCCAGAGGACGTACAAACTCAGGCGAACAAAAAATGAAGACCTGAGGATTTTTCGGCAAGCCACCCGCCAGCGCATCGATGAGAGGCAGGAGTTTCTTCTGGCGCGTGTCACTCACGCGCTACGATTCCGACGACCGGACTTCGGTGGCAGGCCAATCGGCGACTGGCGATCCTTCCTAGGTCGGAGGTGAGAACAGGATTTCACCCTATATGGGTGACCCGAACTGTGAGTCTAATCTGCTACTTTCCAACAGACGAAGAACTCAATTTCTTGGATCTGATACCTTGAAATGAAAATTGAGAGAAAATATTTCTCACTGTGTATTATTCATCATTTTGGGCTATTTATATACAAAAGTATTAGTCCTATAATGGGAAGGAGTTTTATATTAGGAAAGAAAATAAATAAGAATCCTAATCAATTCCTATAATCAAGCTATACAGCTGTACACACGCTGTAATACTGCTAAAGGAATATGTGGAAAATAGAAAGGAACAGGACAAAAATCTGGAACCAGTTAGAATAGACAGTAACTTTGTTGAAATTCTTTTTGGGGAATCATCATCAACTATCTATGAACTCTATCATTTACAGGCTTTCTCAAAAATTACTTGAGGTCTAGAATGTTGAATTGAAGTTGATCAGGGGCTTTCCTGTTCCCCCGAAAAATGTATTTTTGGGTGCTAATTTTGAAGGACAAAAAATAGCAGTGTGTTGGAGCTACTGGTGTACCGATTTTGAGTATAAGTACCCTTTCATTAAAGGTCATTTGAGTTTTTCTTGGGAGCATAAAGAATGGGTTACTTAAGGGTTGTAGTGTCTGGTACCCTAAGTGGTGCAACTAAGAGAAGTTGAAGAAGCAAAGAGGACCATGTGAAAGCGAGGTTACTTTGTCCTCAAGTTTTGTGAAGGTTAGTTGCTCATAAGCTATCTACCTATAGTTGCATTTTGTAAATCTTGTTCTTTTCTTCTTTTATTAGGGAAAAAAAATTCAGATCAGAAAAGTGGCTTGCCTCGTTTAATTTGAATAGACCTGATTCTGTGAATGGTCAGTAAATCATATAATTGTCAATTGATTCCAGTGGCAACGTCGGGTTTTCTGGAGTCGCCACCAATCAGTTTTCTTAGGTCGATTGGTCACCTTAAAATTGGTCTGCGAGAGTTCGGGGATCGGGAGTACGGTTACGCTAAAACAATATTGTTATAGCGCCCAAAATTGGCACCTTAGTTGATTTTAATTTTGTTTTACTTTGCTTTTAAATAATTTTCAGTTAATTTAGAAGTTTTAACTGAATTAGTCGAAATATGGATTTTTAAGTTAATTTGTATAGAATTTCATACTTCCGAACCATGGACTCTGCCGAGTCATTTGGACACGGAAGATTTGATTCCGAACCATGGACTCTGCCGAGTCACCCGGACACGGAATTTGATGAAATTTTAAAGAATTTTATCCATATTGTAAATATGGATTTTTATCTTTATATTTATTTAATTTATTTAGTTAAAAAAAGTTAATATTTTCCAAACCGTAGATCCTGCCGGATCATCCGGATATGGAAATTACTTTAATTAATTGTTAGTTATATAATTATTAATTATTAGTATTATGAAAATTTTGAATTTTTAATAATTTTAAAAATTATAAAGTATTTTATTATTCTTTTATTCTTTTTTTTTTATTCTTTTTATTTGATAAAAGTTAAGCCAAAAAGAAATTATTTAATCAAGGTTTTATTTATTTAATGAAGAAAACTAAAGATGTATATTTTAAAAATAAAAGTAAAGTCTTAATATTTTATTTATTTTATTTTTTTAAGAAAAGATTAATCAAAAGTGATCATTTAATAAATAAAATAAAAATTTATATGTATATTTCAAAAATAAAAGAAAAATCTTAATATTTCTTTTATTCATTTTATTTGGTAAAAGGTTAGCCAAAAAGTAGTTATTTAATTATTTAATGAAATTTTATTTACTAAAGAAAACAAAGAGTTATATATTTAAAAAAAATCTAAGTGAAGGAAAAGTCTTGATATTCATAAATTTTTTTTATTCTTGATAAAAGATCTTAAAGTAATTATGTAATTTATAAGTCTAAAATATTTAAGAAAAAAATTTAATTTTTTATTACCTTTATTTGAAATTATTTGGGTAAAATTTTTATTTTGTTTAATAAAGGAAACAAAAAGTTATATCCTTTTATTATTTTAAGAGAAATAAGTAAAATATTACTGGATAAAAAAACATAAGTAAAATATTATCCCAAAGTTTTTTTTTATTTTTTAATAATAAAAGGAAAATTTATTCATATACTTTATTTAAAAAAATGATTTATATACTTTATTTAAAATATTTTCCAAGCCATGGATCCTGGCGGATCATTTGGTCATGGAATTTAATTTTTATTAAATTTTATTTAATTAATTATTAATAAAATCATAATTTTTCTTGAATTTTTTTAAATTTTAAATATCATTACTTTAAAGATGTGTTTAAAAAAAAAATTGATTTGTATTTTTGGAATTATTTAATTATGTTTTTAATAAAAGGAAATAAAGGTTAACTTTTGATAAAAATATGTTCCAAATAATAAAGGATGGGGGCTTTGTAAAAATTGGATTCTTGATTAGTCCTAATAAGTAAGCGGAATAAATGATTAGTCCATAATAATAAAAGTCAGCGGTCAGCACAGTTAGTTGTTAGTATAGCAAAAATTAAATGGTTAGTGATAACAATAATAATGAAAGTTAGTGGTTAGCACAGTTAATTGTTAGTATAGCAAAAATTAAATGGTTAGTGATAACAATAATAATGAAAGTTAGTGGTTAGCACAATTAATTGTTAGTATAACAAAAATAAAAGTTAGTGATAACAATAATAATAAAAGTTAGTGGTTAGCACAATTAATTGTTAGTATAACAAAAATAAAAGTTAGTGATAACAATAATAATAAAAGTTAGTGGTTAGCACAATTAATTGTTAGTATAACAAAAATAAAAGTTAGTGAAGTTAGTTAGTTAGTAACAACAATAATAATAAAAGTTAGTGATGTTAGTTGAGTTAATTGTTAGTAACAATAAAAATAAAAGTTAGTAATGTTAGATCAATTAGTTGTTAATAACAATAAATACAAAAGTTAGTAAAGTTAGATTAATCAATTGTTAAGAACAATAAAACAAAAGGTTAGTAATAATAATAATGAATAAACAAGTAAAAATTAAGAGGGTTAGTAATTAATTCTGCAAGAATAAAATAAACAGTTAGTGACCAAATTGAAATAAATTGAAAAGATGAAGGATTAAATGAGAGTTGTACCCTTGATTTTAAATTCTGAATTCTGAGAAACGGAAACAGAGGACGTGCGACAGGGGGAAGACAGCTGACGGCGGGTTGGGCGCGAGGCACGGCGGGAGGCGACGGTACGGCGGCGAGGGCGTGGGGGAGGTGCTGGCGCGGCGGCACGGAGGGGCAAGGGCATGGGGCACGGCGGAGCGGGGGGAGGAGGAGGGAGAAGGAAGGAATTGAGGCGGCGACGGACGGCGCAGCAACGGTGGCGGAGCAGGACGACGGCGGCGGGGCAGGACGACGGCGACGAGCGACGGCGGCGAGCGGACGGGCAGCGTGCAGAGGTGAGAGAGAGAGAAGTGAAACGGAAAATAAAAACAAAGGAAGAAGATGGTCCAATTGTAAGAAAAAAAATTTGGGAACTTTCTGGGCAGAGGGAGAAGAGGCTAGGGGCTAAGGCTATAATTTTATTTTTTTTGAAACCGAGCTCTAAGCTTTCTTTCTATTTTTTTTCTTGTGTTCAGCAATGAATTTGGAGGCCTATTTATAGAGGAATTTTGGCTGAACTGCTCCTAATTAAATAATAAAAATAATCAAAACTTATCTCTTAAGTTGGTAAACTGACAATTTCAGTCCTTTACGTTTCTTATCCTCTGGATAATTATCAGAAGCTTCTGATTTTGACAATTTTGTCGTTTTCTGTTAATTTGGGCCAGAAACGTCCGTCTGGCCCAAAATTGATGCGAAAAATTACCCAAAGCTCCTGAAACTTTCAGAATTTGTCAATTTTGTCTGAAACTTCTCAATTTTGTCATTTTTACCTCAAACTTTTAATTTTTTGTCATTTTTTTCATGAAATTTTATTTTATTTCAAACATACACATATTCACACATATATCATTTTAAATCAAATTTTCACAAAACAAAAATATATTTTAAACTAATTAAATTTTTTTTTAATAATAATAGTAATATTTTTTTTTAATAAAATTTTTTAAAATTTTAAAACACCCGGACGAAATTGGGTGTCAACAATTCCTAATTTACTAAGCATTAAAATTCAACATTTTGTTTAAATTAGCATATAAAATTGAACTAAAATGATAACAAATTATTAAAGACTTCAAAATATTTAGTTTTATTTTTTGAATGACTTGAACCATATAGAAAAACAAAATGGCACATGTAAACATTTATATTAAAGATGAACAATGGTCCGGGCCAGCTCTACCCAACCTAGAACTGGCCGAGGCCAAATTTAGCCTAAGTACGGTCAAGGCACGACATGGCTCGGCACGGGGAGGGCTCAGGAAATACAAGGTCGAATATGGCCCTGGAGCCAAGAAAAATAGAACATGGCCCAAGATTGGGAAAAGACTGGGCGCGGCTTGGCTTGTCCCAGGCATAGATGGTCCACTCTAGGCCGGGCCTACCGTTTCCATAAACGCGCCCAACGGTCACCTATTTCAAAAAATAGTAAAATTACACATTAAGGACCTTCAGCTATTAGGTAACAGTTATTTAAGTACAAAACTTTTTTTACTCTCATCTAGGAGTGGTAACGAACCAAGCGTTTATTGAACTATCCGAGCTTGAGCATGAATTCATCGTTAATGAATTGAGCTTATCGAACTTTGAACTCAAGCCCGAGCCAATTTTGAGATTCGAATACCTTATCGAACCAAGCTCAAACCTATCAGTGTTCAGTTTGATAGGTTTTCGAGCTTATCGAACCTTATATAATATTAATATAAATTTGTTTAATTTGTCTATTAGAGTCACTAAATATCATAAAGTAATACTAACTATAATTACCTTTTCAAAATGAGCTCCTTAAGCTCGAGTTTGAGTATGCCTAATCAAGCTCGAACCGAGCTCACGCATTGAGCTCTTTAATAGGTTTTTTGAACCTCCCAAACATTTGAATTGAGCTTGAGTACTATCTCGAGCTGAACTCGAGCATCATTTCTTTGAGCTTGTCTAGCTCGAGCTTGAGCACTTCTCAAAGTGAAACGAGCCAAGCTTGAGCCCGAGGGGTTTGGGCTCGACTCGACTCGATAACACCCCTACCTTCATCCAACATTCAAAAACGGCTAGTTTCTAGGGCTATTTTTGTCCAACCAAATTTTTGCCACTTCTATAAATACCCACCCTCATTTCCTCACTTCCTCCTCACATAACTTCCTACATTCTCCTCGCTACATCTACTAGTTTATCTACATTTCTCCTCATGTCTTATAGTCTTCCAACAATTTTCTTAATCTCCTAAAAATTTTCTTCTAAATCTCTCTTTAATCCTTTATTAATCTTCCATCAATTTTCTTCAACTGAATGACTTCAAGAAAGAGTACTAGCTCCATCCCCGCTAAGAACTCCTTTTCCTACACTGGCCTAGGGTCATTTTTTCGTTGCAAGAATTCTACCCGAAAGGAAATTCATATACAAGACAAGCCTGAGCCTGTCAACATCAATATGTTGAATATCGAGTTGTAATTTGACGAGCAAGAGTCCGACGACGATGTTGAAATCTAAAAGGCTCCCACTCAAAATGTTGATACTCAAAGAGGGGATGGTGAACAACCGACACTTCAATGTCAAGCTCTCGAGGGAGGTGAAGGAAAATCTCGCCTCAAATCCTTCATATGGAAGCATTTTTAGACTCTTTGGGAGAAGGACAACCGGTTCACTAAGTGCAAGCTCTGTGGGAAAAAGTTGGCACACAAGGTGAATTTTAGGACTGGGGTGCTTCAACGACATATAAGGAGTAAGCATCCGATACATTATCCAGGAGTTGAAGGGAGTTCCGGTGGACAGACACAACTCGGATCTACAACTGGTGGTTCAGGTATCATTAAATTTAATCAGCAAGAGTGTAGGGAAGGTAAGGTTAATTAGATGATGCTCACGGAAAAACCTTTTAGGCAAGTTGAAGACGTGCATTTAGAAAATTTGATTAGGTTTAATTTAAACCCGACCTTTACAAAGACATCTAGGACAATTGCACGAAGAAAAGCATTTAGAATGTAGGTAAATCTAATTGGCAGGCACTTTTTTCTACAATTGATCATTACATTGCTTTTACTACTAAATGTGGACATCTCTTATAGGACAGGATTATTTTTGTGTTACTGCACACTGGGTAGATGATGATTGCATCATTCAAAAAAGAAATATTGCTTTCAAATGCATGGAATCTGACCACACTGGAAATAATATTTATTAATGCATCTTAGATATACTTCATGACTTTTTCTGTGCTGACAAAGTTTTCTGTATTAGTTTCACAAATGCCTCTAATGATGATTTTGCAGCCCGAGAACTTTGTACTGTATTAAAACCCCCTCAAAATGATGTTTTTTACATATTAGATGCATGTGTCATATTTTGAACTTATGTGTGCAAAAAAGGATTAAGGTTTTACAAACATAAATACATCCAATTCGTGATGCATTGCTATATTTGAAGACACGGCCGAAAATATGTCTATAATTCAAAGAATATTGCCTTCAAAACAACCAATGGCTTTGAAGAAAACGTTTTAAACTTAATTGTCTCACCTGTTGGAACTCTACATATGAGATGTTGATGGAGGTGTATTCATATGTAGCCTTTTGACTGTTTTCCTAAACTTGAAATCAAACTCCAAACTTCTTATGGCTGAAATGTAGGACAAGTGTTATAAACTTTGTCAATTATTATGGTACTTTTATGAATCAACTATTTTTTTTCTGTGGTGTTTATTATCCCATTACTCACAAAGTTTTGATGTATTTGGTAAATATTATTTATATTTTGAATCAATACAAGATGAATCCATTTCTAAAGGACACCGTCAGAGTAATTAAGGGGAAGTGAGTTTCCTATTTTACACCAATTCCCCCCATCTTTTTACTTGCATCTTCACTTGACCCGATCGTGAAAATTACCGGAACATTGTTTTTACTTGAGGGATACTATAGTTTCTTGGATATGAATCATATTAGTTGTTTAGCTATAACGGCTGAAATAGATGAGCACATGCAGGAGCTGTATAAGGAGTATTTATCTCGCTACAAAGACAAGGTAAGACCAACATCTTCCTCCTCATCATCAGCACCATTTAACCCCGTGAAATAGTTACTTAAGCGTCATCGACCCACATTATTTAGCCTACCGAAAGTAGATGGTTACGTCCACACTTCACTTGAAACAAGTGAAGATGACATTTTGGAGTGATGGGAAATGAAAAGTGGTAGATTTCTGAATTTGTCTATCTTTGCAAAAGAAGTTCTTGCGGTTTTGGTTTCAACCATTACATCAAAGTCTGCTTTTAGTGCTGGCAAATGAGTTATTTTAGAGAAATGGGCTACGTTGAAGCCCGAAGCAGTGAAGGTCTGCACGTGCAACCATGACTAGGGCCTTGCTGCCTTAAGAAACAAGGCAAAAAAGTTCGAAAGATGAGATACAAGATGATGACGGCGCTTCCACATCTTAGATTTTCCTTTTCCATTCTTAGAATGTATTTGATCTAATTATGCTGTGTACCACAAATCATAGATTTTCATTTCGGTCCAATTTTCTAGAACATTTTGCCATTTGATACGTAAGGCCAGTTCAAACTTGTTTGTAAGTGCCACTTGGCTTTGTTATTAATAAAATTTGTACCGGTGTTTGTGTTTTTTTTTTCTTTTCAAAGTAAAAATAAGTAAATATTTTCAACAAAAATAATAAATAGTTTTAAAATTCTATAAAAATTTTAAAAAGTAAAACTTTTTTAAAAATAAAAAACCCGACCCAGCTAGAGATAGGACCTGGGCCAGGTTGACCTGGCCCAAACAGGGACTAGGCTAACCCGGCCTAAACCTAGATCAGGCCGGCAGTCAAACCCGCCCCGCCCTGGTCAAACCCGCATCGCCTTGCATCGGCAAAAACCCGCATAAATTTAGGCCAAATATGGGCATAAGAAAATAGGATGGTGTAAAATGGACCGCCTCGGCCCAATTGTAGAACCGACCCACCTCATCCAGAGCTTGGCCCAGGACTAGCTGGTCCGGTTCGGTCCGGGCCTAAGGCTTAACGACTATAAACGGCAACTTGCCAAAAAAAATTTTAAAAAATGGGTTATTTACTGTAACGTCCCCAATTTTATGAACCTTAATTTTAAAAGACATCTTAAATTCCTAGAATTATAAAGCATTTAATTAAAAATAATTTAAGAAATATGAGGTAAAACATTTTCTTTTAATCTATTTTCCCAATAATAAGAGTATTAAATGAAATCAGAGTAATTAAGTAACAATCCCAAGAAAACTAATATATGGATAATGTGCCAATCTAAACAAACTATATGTTTATTTAGAAATCAAATAACACAAAGTTGAAACCCAGTCTCAGCCAGTTTTACTTTTGAGGGGCTACAACATACCCTCACTTAGTTTATTCCACATCTTGAACCTTATTATATGGTTCAGTGTACTCTGTCTCCTCATAGTACTCACCTAAGAAAACATGTTAGAAGGAAGAGTGAGTACAACTTGCTCAGTAAGGTGGAAGTATTAGGCCCATCACGCGGATCTTAATATTTCCGCAACAAATAACAATGAATAATGAACTTTAAGTTATAGCAATTTAATTAAAGAACTATTTCATACAACATCATGAGAATAATATCAAAATCCTACTAGCATACTTGAACTACTATGTATATGCATAATTCCTTTTTTCGATTAAATTATATCTTATTGATCAATCATTTAGTCCAATACTTAAATGCCGTCGGACGAACCTAGGGCGGTGAGTTTGTACATCACCCACTCTCGGGATAACTCTTAGGCAGTGCCACTAGGGATGCCACCAAGCCAGAGCCTCTCGGAATACTCACGCAGAGGTAGATCCTCTCGTGATACCAGCCATAAGTATGGTCCTTCTCCAACTATGATCTGGCAGCGCACAAATCATATCTCCATACTCCGTGTCAATATTGGGTCATGACTAGGGACAATCCGCCACCACCCTAACATGCCTCTTGGGTTCAAATCGTCTGTTCTAAACCTCTCATCTAAATTTACAGCTTGTTAGGTCATGCAGATATGGTTCGTTACCAACCTTGCATGCCTCGTGTTTTATCTTACTCTTAAAATCTTTTACTTAATGCAATCTTGTGTATGACAAACATCAATCATATGTAACAACCAATTGATGTATGACTATAACTTATTTTATTTAGCCCTTTTTAGTTGAGTGTCATGATTCTAATACATTCTATTTCTTTTATCTTGTTATCTTAGCTTAATGTTCCATGATAACATGACAATCAATGACATCTTTTTAAGTGTATTTATGATATATGTTTATCTCCTCTCTCATGAATTGTTTCTAAGTTTGTCATTTAGCCTTTACGCTCCTAATCATTTATCTACCAACTTATAGTAATTTATTACGGCCCTAACATGCCACTAATGGTTGCTTTCAATCTCTTCACGTTGCTAGCGAGCTTGTCGGCCCTGAACATGGTGCTGGCGGTGTTTGTCTTACCGGCCCTAAACATGGTACTAACAGGTTTATTCAAGCGGTCATAACATACTTCTAATTTAATTCTTGTTACCAACAGTCCTAGTATGATACTAGCGCCAAACATACATCATATATCACATCATTACAATCATGCAACCAATGAACCAAAATTACATCTTAATGGAAGAGAACTAAAATAAAATAAAATAAATTTCTAGGAAAACTAATTAATTACCCAACCCATGTTGCCCACGCATTTAAAGATTTTGTTTAGCCCAATTGTTTATTTAGAATTTATTATTCGGGTTGATGCTTATTTTGGGCCTAAGAGGGCCCATGAGAACTAACCCACTCTTCCTCCTTACCTAGTACGGAATAATACGGTGAAACGAGACAATTTCCTAGGACAGTCCTACAAAATGTTAGTAAGGTAAAAAATTAGAAAATATGCTAAAATTTAAAAATTTTCCTAAATGATACTTGGAAGGTTCATGTTTTGGGCATCTAGGCCAAAATTTTACCTAGTGTGCAAAAAGGGTCTCGAGGTGTCTCTGATGGCCTCATGCCTATTCAGGATCGTGCCGTGTGCCTTCTTGATATTGATTCTAAAAATTACAGTGGCCACACACTAAGTTATATGTTCATTTAGTAGCTGTAAAAATAGATCTTGGAAGAAACAAGTTTTTATTTTGGTTATCAATGTGTTTTCGGAATCTCTGGCGCTCTGGGAGTCCAAAGAAGCAATAAACCTTTAAGTAAAGATTTTATAACCCTTTGTAACAACATGGACAGCAAGGAAAAGAGAATTATTAGGGCTGTAAGATTTAAAATTAAAAGCCAAAATAATTTTAAAAAGGCTATGGTGGCTTACCGGGGCTTAGGAGCAAGTATGTACCCGATTGCACCAGAAACGAGTGCAAAAACCCAAAATTTGGATTAACGATAATCTACCAAAAAATTTACAGCAAAGATATAAGGCCTTTAGGTGCTGGAAAACAAATTAAAATAGTGATATAGAAGGATTTAGACTCACACGAACGAATTTGCGATTGTCAGTATGTTTAGGTTCACTTTTAGGGTCCTGATGGGATTTCCCTTCAACTTAATAAATCTAGGCAAAAATATAGAATTAAATTAATGTTCCAATACTTTGGAAGAGCCAAGAACCAAAGCATGAAAAGCTTGACTTACACAGTTTGATGGAGAAATAAGCGTAGATGAACAACCGTTGCGAAGAGGACCAAAAGATTGTGAATGGCCTTTTTCCCAACATTCAATTTTTGTTTTGTTGTAGTGGTAAGTTGTGGAAGAACAAGAAGACAAGAGGTAGCAGCAGGCTGTAGGTTTTAATTTAGAGCTAACTTAGTTTTTGACCTGGGAGAGATATAGCAAAGGGTAATAAATTAAAAGAAAGAATTTTAGTTATATTAGGATAATAAAGAAGGTGTTTAAAATAAGGAAAATATAGATAAGTAGAAAATAGGAATTACTTTAAAAATTCTAAATTTTAGGGGCTGTATATGCGGCTGTTGAGTTTTATAAAATAGAAATTTAAGTTATGTGAGAAAATTATCCCATGAAATAAAAGCATGGACCCGGTTTAAACCGTGTATGGGCGTATTCTAAATTTTTGGAAACTTAAGCAAACGAATTTAGAATTGAGTGAGATAAATTTCTTTTGAATCCTTTTCATGAGAAGAATCCAATGGTTCTCTCCGATTTTTGATTTGATGTTCGGTTGGAAATGACAAAAATGCCTTAGCCTAAAGAAAATGACTTTAAGCTTCCGGCTTGAAATTTAACTTAATGGTCCCTAAAGAAATTATCTAAGGATCAAGATTTTTAAATTTATATTGATTTTCTAAATTAAGAGGTAAAATTATAAAAATACCATTGAGGGAAAAATGTTAATTTTTTTGTATTTAGGGTAATTTGGTAATTTAATTAATTTCTTTTCCTTAATTTCTAGGGTTATGACATTTACAATATAGGCCTTCCAACGGTTTTCTGCTCCATTTTAGTTCCCAAAATTTCATTTTCACCCTTCCTAACAAATAAAATTTAAGGACTTTTTAGTCCAAATAATTTTTTGCCCTCTCCTATAAATACTAATATCATTTTTACTCTATCCTCACACCACCACTCAATCTCTCTTTTTCCTCTACTATATTCTTTCAAGTATTTGAGTTTTTTTCTTAATCTCTTCAAAATTTCTTACTAATCTTCGCCTAATATCTTCATAATCTCTTTTTAAATTTGTATTAATCACTACTATTATTTCGTAACTCATGGCTTCAAGAGGAAAGAGCAAGTCAATGGACACTTCATCTTCCTGCACTACAGGGCTCCAAGGCTTGTTCCGTCGCCTTTTTCGGCTCGCCGATAAAGGTATCTTAATTGAAAAATTGCACGACGATGATGCCGGAATCGATATGACGAATTACAATTTGAGACTCGATGATCAATTATCGGATGATGAAGTTGAAGAGTTGGATGCGACGACGGCCAGGGATCAGTCAACGCAACCAATGTCGACAAGTCATGTACTTGCTGTGGAGGAAACCCAAGGGCAAGGCAAATCCTCGAGACTAACTGCTTGGGTTTGGGAGCATTATGAGCTCATACACGAAGGGAAGTTGAGGTATAGGAAATGCAAACATTGCGGGCAAAAATTGGTGCATAAAAAGAATTCTGGTACCAGAACGTTGAAGCGACATATTGAAAATCAACATCCTAATGTCCTCCCCAATGTCGGGACTAGTTCTGGCGGACAAACACAACTTGAGTCTACAACCGACGCCGGTGGGCCAGGTATATTTTATTTTAATCAATAATCTTGTAAAGAATGCATGATAAATTGAGTTATACTTACTGGAAAACTTTTTTCACAAGTTGAAGATGTGCACCTAGAATTTTGGATAAAATCACAATTAAATCCTGCATTTAAAAAAATGTCTAGGAAAACCGCTAGGAAAGAAAGCTTTAGATTATTTGAAGCCGGAAAATTAGATTTGCAAGCCTATTTTTCTACTATTGATTATTTTGTGGCATTCATTTCTGAAATGTGGATATCATTTATAGATCAATCATTTTATTGTGTTACTTCTCATTGGATTGATTTTGATTGGATTATGTAAAAATGAAATTTGTCATTTAGGGTCAATGAAACGGATCATACTAGTTATTATATATTCAACTGCATCTTAAAAACTTTATGTGATTATTTTTGTGCTGATAAAGTCCTGTACATTTCATTTGATAATGGTTCAAATAATGATGTTGCTGCTCGCCTTTTGAGCCAAGCATTGAAACCACCTCTCAATGGTGCATTTTCTCACATTATATGCATGTGCCATATTTTGAACCTTTGTGTGCAAAAGGGTTTAGATGTTCTCCAAAATAAAATTCTACCTATTTGGAACTCATTGATGTATTTGAAATCAAGACCTACTATGTTTCATGAATTTAAAAGGTTTTGTTTTGAATATCAAAAAGAATTTTCTTGGAAACGGTTTAAATTGGATTGTCCAACCCGCTGGAACTCCATATATTTGATGTTGCAAGATGCATACCCCTACATAAATTTGTTGACGCATTTCATGAACTTAAAAATCGGTTGTGAATTTCTTATCACTGAAGTTTAGGAAAAATGTTCTAAAACTAGTGAATTGCTTAAGTTTTTTTACGAGGCTACTGAATTTTTTTCTAGTATTTACTGCCCAACTATTCATTAAGTTTTTCTTCATTTAGTGAATATTACATATGCTTTACATCAGTTTAAAGATGATGAGTTGTTAAAACCAACTGTTGAAGCCATGCGGGCTAAGTGGTTTCAGTAATTTGAAAACATTCCACCTATCCTTTTAGTCGCTTCTTTGCTTGACCCATATGTCAAATTAACGGACACAACAGCATTACTTGAAAGAATTTTTCATACTTATTTAGAAATATCTCATATAAATATTTTGACTATGTCTGTTACTGCTTCCGAGTACTTACATTCTTTGTATAAGTTATATTATGAGCGACATTCGGATAAGGTAAGATCCAAAACTGCTCAAACCAAGCCTACAAGGAGATCAATCTCATCAAGATTCAACCCAGCCCTCCAAATGCTCAAATGCCCCCGAATGACGACATCGGGATTAGTTGATGTCGATGACTATTTCAATATATCATTCGAACCAAGCAACGTCGATATATTGGAGTAGTGGAAACAAAAGAGATCAAAGTTTCTGATCTTGTCGATAATTGCACAGGAGATTCTTACCATTCCAGTCTCAACCGTATTATCCGAGGTAGCGTTTAAGGCAGGAAAATGGGTAATATCAAAGAAACGATCAAGATTGACACTTATGGCAGTAGAAGTATGTGTGTGCAACCGAGATTGGGGTATCGCAGTACTCCGGCAGTAAGACCAAAAAAGTTCGGATGATGAGATAATATCCGATACCGAAACTTGAAAATTTTTTTTCAATCATACATGTAGTTTGTATTTAATTTGATTATGTTGTTAAGCACAGATCATAGATTTCTATTTTTCATTATTTTCGTAACATTTTTGTCATTTTAAAATGTAAGGCTCGTTCCAATTATTTGTAAGTGTCATTTGGCTTTTTTACTTAAGAAAACTTACACTGGAGGTGGTTTTTTCTCTTAAAAATATATATTATAGATACAATTAATTATGTTTCTAATTTTTTTAAAAAAATAAAAAAAAATCTCCAAACCCGCCCCGCCCTACCTAAGACCGGTCATGCTCGCCCCAGGCCCAAGACTAGTCGGGCTGGGCCGGTCCTGGGTTGGGTCGACCCTGTGGCCCATCTCTAGGCCCAGCCTTAGCATGCTCCCAGACCTAACCTGACCAGGTCGTCCAGCACCGGTCAGACCCACCGACCACCTCTAGTTTATATATGCGTTAAAATAGATGCTATTTTTATTATTCTTATTAAATGGCGATCAATATACAAAGATTCTATAAACATTAATGCTTAAAAAATATATATTCATTCATAATTAGATAAAAATACATGTACCAGATCTTACAATTCCCAATTTTCAATTTATAAAATTGAGATTAAAACTGGACCATCACGAGAATTTTCAATTTTCAGTTCCCAAAATTCAATTCATGATTTGAATGGCGAATTAATAATAAAAAAAACCATCACAGTTCGTTATGATGACAGATATGTGAGGCTGCTGTTTTATTTATTTTTTATGAATTTGTTCTATTAAAAGCCTCAAAAAATATTGAAAACAATAGGAAAAATAAAGAAAAAAATAGACAAAAAATAAAGCAGCAGCAAAATAAGAAACGGTGGAAGAGACGAAAAGGTAGAGAAACGGAAATTTATAGAAGCGGGAAACTGGCTTAGTTAGTCCTAAAATTTTTACATTTTTTTTTTATGTCAGTCTTGTAATTTTACATTTTTTTAAGGACTTCTAAGTGAGTCCAAAAAATTTAATGCCTTTAGCACTATCAGTCCTAAAATGGATGTCCGCTGACATGTCAAACAGGATGTCCTAGCTGGCCTAATTTTTTCATTAATCCCTTGACATCTTAGCATAAAAACCCAAGACCTCCCTCTTCCTCCTTTCCCCGGCAAAACTTGGCCACTCCCATTGCCCTCTGTGGCAGCTCCAACTGCAATTTCTAGCTCTTCTGCATACCACCACATATTTTCCTATGATTTCCAATGCTAACTCGTCCGATTGTGCCTCCAATTTAGACCAAGTGTCTGATTCTGATTGTGCTGGACAATTTGATGATTTACCTCCCTCCATGGCTATGACTAGCTGGTGGTCCTCGCCAATGCCTCCCTATTTTGTCCTCTCCTAAGATCTAACTATTCAACAATTAGGAAGTTGTAGAGAAGCTTGGGACATGGGTTAGCTACCAGATGATCTTACCTTAAAAAGCTGAGCTCCATGGGAGAGAGAAAGAGGTTGCTGAGGAAGAAATAGAAAGAGTGGAGCTGAAGTGGAGAGAGTAGGGGGCAAGATGTAAAGTTGGAGAATATGAATAAAGAGATTTAGGAAAAAAAATAGCTTAGTTAGTCTTAAAATTTTTACATTTTTTCTATATCAGTCCTAAAATTTTATGTTTTTCTAAGTGAGTCCTAAAACGTGGAAGGAGTTAACGGAAGTTAAAGGCCACGTAAAACATTCCGTTTGACATGTGGATCGTCATCCATTTTAGGACTAACAGTGCTTACGGTGTTAATATTTTAGGACTCAATTAGAAAAATATAAAATTTTAGGACTGACACAGAAAAATGAAAATCTTTTAGGACTGACTAAGCTATTTTCCCTTATAGAAGCAAAGACCAAAGGGTCAAACCCAGCGCCCAAATGAGCCTCTTCTCAACTTCTGACCATTCGGCCAATTACGAAAGATTGTCTTGTCTGAATCCTGGCTTACATGTACCAAATTACCAATATGAGAACAGCGGGTATTTCGAAAACTTCAAGTTTTTCCAAAATGTTCATTTTGGCCACTAAAGGTAGGAAAGTGGCCAACTTTAGCAAGTACTCCTAGGGGTTTAAAGGGTGATTTGGAAATTTAAAGGGGCAAGTTGAGCGGGCTAATAGATTTTATTTCTAACGAAACAGTCATTTGACCACCGATAAAGAGATAATAGAGCAGCATTTCTCAGTTAAAGGCCGGCCCACATGAAGGGTTGAAGGAACAACACCCAGGATTTCTTTATTTTTGCCTTTTTCTTAATTTGTTTCTTGCTGTTCATAATTGAAATTGGATCCCAGCATTTTGGTCTTATTTTTTCATGTTGTTTCTCACGGATTACGTCTCATAATGGTATGCTTTTACGCCAATAATCATATTTACTGGGTACGACAATTAGAATATCAGACAAAGATTCGATCTCTGTCTACTAGTAGTTAGTTTTGTCAACCTGGTGGAAGCATCTTTTTGCATTGATTCCTTGTGTTGATTTTTACTATCCTCCTAAATATGGCCATGAAAATCCTGCATACAATTTTAAGAGTTTCATGAACCATGTCAATAATAAAGTGTTGTTCTTCCGTTATAGGAAGAATCTTGGAAGGCTTCGCCTCTTTTTCTCAGGAGCAGGTATAGATATTTCTCATGTTTGCAGTTGGATATCTACTGCATTGTGGCATGGTATTAGGGAGCTTGATTTAAGCGGCTTTAATATGGAGATGATCGTTTTCCCTGGTTATATATTTACCTGCAAGTGCTAGAGTTCAGTGCCCATCTCTGCATGAATATGCCTCTGCTATACTGTATTCTGGGATGAGGTTTCCTCTCAAGAACTCATTTTCTGGCTGCCTTTTGCTTGAAGAACTGGTTATGAGGTGTTGTAACTTGGCAGATATTTGGAAGTTCAATATATCTAATCATACATTTGTCAGCTATGATGAGGAGTTGTAAGTTTCCTAACGTTTTATCAGTATCAGTGTATAACATAACCAAACTCAGGATTGATGCTTCAACGTGCTCAAGATGGGTTTCATGTGATCAGGAGGGACTCAATTTCCAATCTACTTGGTAATTCATCTAACCTTTTGATCATTGCCTTGGCATGACTTTCTCATTTCTTTGCTTTTCACCTGTTGGGAGTTGCAGAGCTATTCGCTTGCTGCTTAAGGAAGACCCTGAACAAATGGAAATAAACAGGTCTGAATCTGGGAATGGTGAGACCAATGGTAATTATGCAGAGATTTTCTTTCTTGTTAAATCTTTTGTCGACCACTTGTCAACTCTGACATTATCTAGTTTGTGATGAACTGAAAGTTCACGAACTTTCATGTCTTGAAATGTGTTTCTTAATTAGCTGCTCATTTTGAAGAAATACCGTCTGAGAGTTGGGGATGTTTCTTAACTAAGAATGGTTTCTGCCGTCTAATCAATCTGTTTGATAATTTTAAAATGTATGAGGATCAAATTGTAATTTCTTAAAAGATAATGACTGCATTACTATAATTATACTACAATAATAATTATGGATGAACTAAGTACTTGTTATAATTAGTTAATAATTAATAAATTAGTTACGTTACTTTTTCTAACTTCGTTAAATTGAGGCTGCCTCTAACCTAGGGATATAAATAAGCGCGCTCAGGTCATAGGTAGACAGCTCCCAACTCATTGAGTTATCGCAAAACACAAACATCTAAATTGTAAGCGTGCTCTTGTCTTGATCTTCTCGACTGTTCTTGAAACTAGGGTTTCATTTATTGCCTTGAAGTTCAAGTAACATGTCTTCTATGCCTACTGTTCTGTATTATTTGTGATCTGGGGCTTAGTTTGTTGCCTCATTGTTCAAGTAACTATACATCTGTTCTATGTATGTCTCATATTGTGCATTAGCTGGTTTTGTGAATCTTTTGGTTGGAATTGCAGATCATTGGGTTGTGGTTTTCTCTCTTTTGGTGGAATTTTAGATATCACTCTTTTGGCGGACAAGACTTCTAAAGCAATGTCTCTGGGTTTCGGTTCACCTGGATGCGGATTGATGCCTACAGAGGCGCAAACAGGAGAAAACCGAATCGACAGACTTAGTGATTTGCCGGATGCAGTTATCTATCACATATTTTCGTTCATCCCTTACAAGGAGGCTGTTCGAACATCCGTTTTGTCAACCAGGTGGAAGCATCTTCTTGCATCAGCACCTTACATTGATATCGGCGACCATTTTTTTTTTCCACATGATACCTATGACCCTGCAACTTTTCCTAGATTCACCAACTTTATGGACTTTCTGGATAGAGTGTTGCTCTCCAGCAGTAGCTATGTTTCAAGGTTTTGCCTTGGTCTGTGGGGAGGAATTGTTGACACAGCTCGTGTCTGCCGATGGGTATCCGCCTTGTCGCGGCGTGGCATCTCAGAGCTCGATCTATCCATCAGAACTCACCATTTTCCAGCTAGCATATTCACCTGCAAGACTTTGAAGGTGTTAAAACTGAATCTTGATAAGTTTGTCATGAATGTTCCTGCTGATGTCTGTTTTCCAAATTTGAAGATACTTCACCTTCGTTCAGTTATATTCCCAGATGATGTTTCTGCACAAACACTCTTCTCTGCCTGCCTTCTGCTTGAAGATTTGGTCATCCGGAAATGTGATTTGACGAATGTTAGCAACTTCAATATATTTATTCATACACTCAAGAGACTGACAATATTAACTCACATTTTCAACCTGCAAGTTTATGACAATAACTCACAAAGTTCCCATCGTCATGACCACAACCTTGTGCTCGACACGCCAATGCTTGTTTATTTCAAGTATGATGATGACCTAGCCCGAGGTTTTTCCTTCATAAACATGGGGTCTCTGGAAGAAGCCTATATTCATGCAACAACACAAGGGGAGCGCGCTGCTTATCACGCTAGTCTGCTGGATTTAATGCAAGGCATTAGTAATGTCAAGACGCTTGATCTGGCCTATTTCTCCAGCTTGGTAAGTTTCCTAATCGATCTTAGTGTTATCTGAATTTCAGTTCAGGTTCAGTTATTAGGACTGTCTTCTGATGTAGGGTACACTATTGGCTGATACCCTTGTAATGGTTATGATCTTTAGGTTCTTGGCTACCATGAGAGAAGCATGCTGACATTCTACAACCTAATCAATCTCACCATTGATACTTCTCGGTGTGGTTGTGATGGACTTGCAAAGCTACTTCTTAGTTCACCTCAGCTTGAAACTTTTACCATCACTTTGGTACAACCCTTTTTCTAATCTCACCTCTTGGTATAGTTCATTAACCGTTCCTTGTGGTCGAACCTATATGTATATAATCTCATGTTCTCTATTTTTGCCCTTTGGTCGGGGATGAAGAGTGATGATTGCGCCGGGCTGGAAGGCGAAGAGATGCAGTTTTGCACTTTTTCATGCCTTAAGACAATCAGCATCAATTACTTTAATTTCACGGATGGTCAAATGCAGATGGTTAAGTGTTTCATGGAAAATGCTCAAGTCCTGAGGAACTTGAACCTCCGTTTGAGTTGTGCTCTGAGCAAGGAAGTGGAGCTAAGAATGACAACAAAGCTGATGGAGTTCCCAATGAGATCGAGCAAATGTCAACTGAATGTTGCCAGAGGCACAGAAGTTTCTGGGTTCTTTGGTAAGTAGAATGAAAGAGGACTTGTTTAGGAGAAAGATAAGTGACTGATTTGTTCCCTAAATCAAATATTGGTAACACATTTGGTTTGCCCTTGTATGATAGGTTCAATTGGTGCTAGCTTCCTTTATTTCTGAATGGACCCAATTACCTCCATTTGGGCAGCTCTGTGTGCAAGGAAGACGACTGGCTAAAAATGACAGGCTTTAAGAACATCTAATGTTTCAAAGAATATATGAGATGGATGGAGAATAAAGAAGATGAAATAATAATTTTTTAATCCTAGCTTAATGAACTACTTATCATAAAATCTTCTACTGTGTCCCAAATCCCAATATAAATATACTTTGGTCTCATGGTACCCAGAGATGTCAATGGGTTAGGTTTAAGCTAGATATAGCTAATCTCTCCATAAGTAATTGGGGTTTAGGTGCTACTTGTCCAACGGGTAGGCGGATACTACCAGCTAACCCATTTTAAGACTATGTTTGATTTTTTTAGACTTTTTTTTATATATTTATATATATTTTTAAAAGAATGTGTATATTTACAATTAATTAATATCTAAAAAAATCATAAAACTAGCATAATATATGATAATTTATATTAAATTACAATTTTATTTAGATATAAAATCATATTTGAATATAAATATATTAATTTATGATATATATGGGTAGAGTCGGATAAAATTAGTTAAGCTCATTCTCTCCAAAAAAATTTGCCAGTAGGGCTCAAGTTCGGATTTGTGTGGCTAGATTCGTGGAGGATAGAGCCGGGTAGGATATTACCCATGAACCATGAATAGTAATAACGAGGTTAAAAGGCCCGCGCGTTACGACGGACACATAATATCACAATATTAAAAAAAAAAATAATCAAGAAAAGTAATAAAAATGGTTTGAGGGCCAAAGAGAAAATATAAAAATCTTATGTATTAAGAATTTAACAATTAACTCAGAAAAAGTTATGAAAAAAAAGCTCAATTTCACTAAAAAAATAAATAAACCAGGATAACTAATATTTTAATTTAGAAAACAACACATCATAAAAAAAAAAAACAAAGAGGTTAAACAAAAACACTAAAATTAAGTAGTTACTAAGTTTAGGGTCCAAAATATCAAGCTGATAAAAATCGTGGCCTAATATGAGAAACGAAAATAATACAGGGACTAGAAATGCGTTTCACCAAAAAGAAACGTGAAACAGAATGAAAGTGGAAGAATTTCAAGAAAGGCCCTTAAAAAGATACTTTATTTTGAAAAACTAACCAAACCTCTAAACAAAGCAATCGCATCCAAAAAAATGAAAAAAAATAAGTCAGGCGAACCAGTCCAAAACCAAGGGACAAAACCGGAAGACACTGTTTTTAACTGTTCAAATAAACAGTAACCCAAAAACGGGTTTTAGTATATAGTATAATGTAACCTATTAGGTTATAACACATCGTAGTAGTACCAAAGATTATCCGGGAACTCAAATTAAACTGTCCTTATCCATGGCTGTGAATCTAATCAAAATACATTGATGAGCTGCTTGGACTCAAGCTAAAGGTCTACTCTCCATTTCTCTATTGAGTTGTTAGAAATCCAGCAGGTGGATTTGGCAAAACCTTCGTAACATTTCTGTGTTTTTCCCTTTAGGGGAACGTTGCATCCTCACCCGCTGTGTTTGCAAATTACGTTTTTTTGGCTCCTTTGTCAGCCTCAGTCCATGCCTTGCCGTTCGTTTCTTGCCGTCAGCTTCTCCATCTCTTGCCAATCTGATTTTGGGTGCAGATATGATAACTTGGTGCCGATCTAATTTTTGTGAAGCAATATGATTTTGGTTAATTTTTTAATTGTTGTGAAATTTGGTTTTTCTCAATTTTTTTTCTTATTTGTTAATTTTTTGTTAATTGTTGAATTCTGAATTTTTGTTTATTGTTTTTCATTGTTATTTTTGAATTTTTACTCATCTTAATTGATTGGTGTTTGATCTTGTTTATTGTAGATTCGATTTTGATTTTCTAAATTTTTAGTTAATTTTGTGTTTGATTTTTTGAATTTTTTGTTAATCTTTGTGAATTTTTTATTTTTTATAATGAATTTCAGTAATTTTTAGTAAAACATAAAATATAATTTCAGTAAATATAACTATAGTAATATAATTTATTTGTACTAATAAAATCTTAGTTATATAATTTTACTAAATATAATTTTATTAATTTTGTTAATATTAATTTGTTTTGGTTTTGTTAATATTAATTTTTAATTTTACATACATTAATTTAGTAAAATTTAACAGAAATTGAGCGTATGTAAAATACACAAATATCAAAGATTTCTTGTTATATAAGCTTCACCTTAAAAGGCACCATTATTCGCACTAACTCATACAATTCTGTCATCATATGTGTTTCTAAGTTGGAATTAAAAAGTAAGCGCATGTGTAGCTAAAAATATTTAAGGCACTAGCTTACAAGATGACACAATCAAGTGAATGGATTATCCTTCCATCTTCCCCTGTTTTTTTTTTTTCCTTGAAAAAATCTTCCCTCGTTTTTTACCTTTAATTACCATTTTTTCATTCAATTTCTTACATCACATAATGCCAGAGGTATACATAACCTTTCCTATTGACTTCTCCATTCACCCAATCATTACAATACAACAAACGAACACTATAAAAATTCATTAAATTGGGTGTAACAATTACTTACCGTAGTTAGGGGGTTTCTTCCCATTCGATTGAATTTCCCAATCAGTTGGCATTCTAATTGCCAAACTGAATTTTCTCAAGAATCACCCTAATTTTTCTATTTAGTACTCACGCAAGTCCTTCTCCCTATCTTCACTCAAATTTGACAATAACTGTGTTTAAGGTTACTCGTACTTTGTGTTTTTTATGCGTTCCCGCATAATAAAGTTCTCCATTCCCGCCCTAATTGCCACACAAGATGCCAGGTTGTAGCTTCGTCTAACTTTGATGGCAATTTTTAACATTAAATGAAAATTGCAACCTTTTGTATAGTTGAGGACCATCCGTGCCACAATGGATAGTTTCAGGACAAATCTGCAACATAAAGTATAGTTTTGGGACTATTAATGCAATTTACCCCAATTTTAAGAGTTTCATGAACAATGTCAATAATAAAGTGTTGTTCTTCCGTTATAGGAAGAATCTTGGAAGGCTTCGCCTCTTTTTCTCAGGAGCAGGTATAGATATTTCTCATGTTTGCAGTTGGATATCTACTTCATTGTGGCATGGTATTAGGGAGCTTGATTTAAGCGGCTTTAATATGGAGATGATCGCTTTCCCTGGTTATATATTTACCTGCAAGTGCTAGAGTTCAGTGCCCATCTCTGCATGAATATGCCTCTGCTATACTGTATTCTGGGATGAGGTTTCCTCTCAAGAACTCATTTTGCTTGAAGAACTGGTTATGAGGAGTTGTAACTTGGCAGATATTTGTAAGTTCAATATATCTAATCATACACTTGTCAGCTATGATGAGGAGTTGTAAGTTTCCTAATGTTTTATCAGTGTATTTTTAATTTTGAGTTTTGTTATTTGATTCATGTATTGCCCCTTTGAAGAATCGAGTTCAATTGTGCAATATTGTTATGACTGATCAAGTAAATGTTATAATTTCAGCTTCTTGTCAGTTATGATGAAGACATACCAATGTTCCATAACATAATTATGAATCAATCTGTTTGATATTTTTTAAAATTTATAAGGATCAAATTGTATTTTCTTAAAAGATAATGACTATATTAAAATTATGCTACACTAATGATTATGAATTAACTAGGTACTTGTTATAACTAATTAATAATTAATTAGTTACGTTACGTTAGTTTTGCTAACTTCGTTAAATTGAGGGTGCCTCTAACCTAGGGATATAAATAAGTGCGCTCAGGTCATAGGCCGACTCCCAACTTATTGAGTTGTCGCAAAACAGAATCGGCAAACGTCTCAATTGTGAGTCATGTGCTCTTTGTCTTCTCGACTGTTCTTGAAACTAGGTTTTAATTTATTGCCTTGAAGTTCCAGTAACATGTCTTCTATGCCTACTGTTTTGTACTATCTGCGATCTGGGGTTTTGTTTGTTGCCTCATAGTTCAAGTAACTACATCTGTTCTATATGTCTATATAGTATCGTGTATTAGCTGGTTTTCTGACTCTTTTTGGTTGGAATTGCAGATCATTGGTGTGTGGTTTTCCCTTATTTGATGCAATTTTAAATCACTCTTATGGCGGACAAGACTTCTAAAGCAATGTCTCTGGGTTTCGGTTCACTGGGATGCGAGTTAATGCCTAAGGAGGCACAAACAGAAAACCGAATCGACAGACTTAGTGATTTGCCGGATGCAGTTATCTATCACATATTTTCGTTCATCCCTTACAAGAAGGCTGTTCGAACATCCGTTTTGTCAACCAGGTGGAAGCATCTTCTTGCATCAGCACCTTGTATTGATATCGGGGACCATTTCTTTTTTCTACATGAAACCTATGACCCTGCAACTTTTCCTAGATTCACCAACTTTATGGACTTTCTGGATAGAGTGTTGCTCTCCAGTAGTAGTTATGTTTCAAGGTTTTGCCTTGGTCTGTGGGGAGGAATTGTTGACACAGCTCGTGTCTGCCGATGGGTATCCGCCTTGTCGCGGCGTGGTATCTCAGAGCTTGATCTATCCATCAGAACTCACCATTTTCCAGCTAGCATATTCACCTGCAAGACTTTGAAGGTGTTAAAACTGAGTCTTGATAAGTTTGTCATGAATGTTCCTGCTGATGTCTGTTTTCCAAATTTGAAGATACTTCGCCTTTGTTCAGTTATATTCCCAGATGATGTTTCTGCACAAACACTCTTCTCTGCCTGCCTTGTGCTTGAAGATTTGGTCATCCGGAAATGTGATTTGACGAATGTTAGCAACTTCAATATATTTATTCATACACTCAAGAGACTGACAATATTAACTCACATTTTCAACCTGCAAGTTTATGACAATAACTCACAAAGTTCCCATCGTCATGACCGTAACCTTGTGCTTGACACGCCAATGCTTGTTTATTTCAAGTATGATGATGAACTAGCCCGAGGTTTTCCCTTCATAAACATGGGGTCTCTGGAAGAAGCCTATATTCATGCAACAACACAAGGGGAGCGTGCTGCTTATCACGCTAGTCTGCTGGATTTAATGCAAGGCATTAGTAATGTCAAGACGCTTGATCTGGCCTATTTCTCCAGCTTGGTAAGTTTCCTAATCGATCTCAGTGTTATCTGAATTTCAGTTCAGGTTCAGTTATTAGGACTGTCTTCTGATGTAGGATACACTATTGACTGATACCCTTGTAATGGTTATGATCTTTAGGTTCTTGGCTACTATGAGAGAAGCATGCTGACATTCTACAACCTAATCAATCTCACCATTGATACTTCTCGGTGTGGTTGTGATGGACTTGCAAAGCTACTTCTTAGTTCACCTCAGCTTGAAACTGTTACCATCACTTTGGTACAACTCTTTTTCTAATCTCACCTCTTGGTATAGTTCATTAACTCTTCCTTGTGGTTGAACCTATATATATATAATCTCATGTTCTCTATTTTTGCCGTTTGGTCGGGGATGAAGAGTGATGATTGCGCCGGGCTGGAAGACGAAGAGATGCCATTTTGCACTTTTTCATGCCTCAAGACAATCAGCATCAATTACTTTAATTTCACGGATGGTCAAATGCAGATGGTTAAATGTTTCATGGAAAATGCTCAAGTCCTGAGTAACTTGAACCTCCATGTGAATTGTGCTCTGAGCAAGGAAGTGGAGCTAAGAATGACAACAAAGCTGATGGAGTTCCCAATGAGATCGAGCAAATGTCAACTGAATGTTGCCAGAGGCTGTAAAGGAAAGATGTGTTGGCAATTTCTGCTGCATTGTCATTCATTGTGAATGATTCGAATATAAGCTAGGGAATACAAGAGTTAGAGATTAACTCAACTTTGTTAAAAACTAATCCTAGGATGCTTAGAAGATATCTCATATATCCTAGGAATACAAGGAGTAGTAGAAGTGAAACTCTTTTTTAACATTCCCTCTCAAGTTGGAGCATGGAGATCACACATGCCTAACTTGCTTGTAAGAAACTCAAATTGTTGTCTCCCTAGTGCTTTTGTTAGGACATCTGCTGGTTGGAACTTGCTAGAAATATGATGAGTAGTAATTTCTTTGGCTTGTATTTTATCACGAACAAAGTGACAATCAAGCTCAATATGCTTTGTTCGTTCATGGAACACGGGATTATTCGCGATGTGCAAGGCAGCTTGATTGTCGCAATACAGTTTTATTGGCTCTAAATGATGAACCGTGAGATCGGCAAGAAGGGATTTGAACCAGATAAGCTCACAGGTAGCTGCTGCCATAGAACGGTACTCTGCTTCTGCCAAAGACCGAAAGACAGTAGGTTGCTTCCTAGACTTCCATGACAGTGGTGTGTTGCCAAGCATTGTGAGATAGCCAGTGGTGGAACACCTAGTTTTGGGACAAGCTACCTAATCTGCATCGCAGAAGGCATGTAGATCAAAGGTACCATTTGCTGAGAAGAAAAGGCCGCGCCCGGGTGTGCCCTTTAGAAACCGAAGAACATGTATTGCTGCGTCGAGATGGGCTGAGCATGGATTCTGCATGAACTGGCTAAGAAGATTGACGGCATACGTTATATCAGGTCGTGTGATCGTCAAGTAGATGAGCTTGCCGATCTGTTGACACCCAATTTCGTCCGGCCTTTTTTTAAAAAAAAAAAATTAAAAAAAAAAAAACTAATTAAAAAAATTATTATTATTATTATTATTATTGCTAAAAAATTTTAATTATGTTAATTAGTTTAAAATATATTTTTATTTTGAGAAGATTTGATTTAAAATAATATATGTGTGAATATGTATGTGTTTGGAATAAAAATAAAATTTCAGAAAAAAATGACAAAAAAATTAAAAGTTTGAGGTAAAAATGACAAAATTGAGAAGTTTCGGATAAAATTGACAAATTCTGAAAGTTTCAGGAGCTTTGGGTAATTTTTCGCGTCAATTTTGGGCCTAAACGGACGTTTCTAGCCCAAATTGACAGAAAACGTTAAAATTGTCAAAATCAGAAGCTTCTGAGCTTATCCAGAGCTGGAGTAACGTAAAGGACTGAAACTGTCATTTTACCAATTTAAAAGATAAGTTTGATATTTTTTATTAATTTATCCGTCCACAGTTCAGCTAAGCTCCTTCTATAAATACCCCCCCAAATTCAGTGCTGAATACATAGAAAATCAGAGAAAAAAGTTCAGAGCTCCGTTTTAGAAAAAGAGAAAATAGAAGCCTTAGTCCTAGGCTCTCCTCCCTCTGCTAAAACAGTCCCAAAATTATTTTTTCTTACGTTTCGACTACCTTCTTCCTCCGTTTTCTCTTTCTTTCTTTTTCTGTCGACGTCCTATCCCGCTGCCGTCGCCCTGCCGCCGCCGTCTCGCCGTTGCCGTCGTTCCTACGCCGTCGCCGTCGCCATCGCCGCCGCGCCCAGCAGTCCTGCCGTCTCGCGCCGCCGCACCCAGCCGTCCTGCCGCCGTCGCCCCGCTCCCTCGCCGCCGTCGTCCCGGCCGCCGTTACCCTCGCCGCCGTCGCCCCGCGCCCTCGTCGCCGTCGCCCAGCCGCCCTGCGCCCTCGCCGCCTCCGCCTGCCCAGCCCCGTCACCCCCCCCTCCTCCCTCGCGTCGCCTCTGATTCTTTCTCCAGATTCAATTTTAATTTTTAAGGGTAAAACCTCCTTTCAGTCCTTCATCTTTTCAATTTCTTTCTATTAGGTCACTAACCTTTTTATTTTGTCTTTGCAGAAAATTAATTAACTAACTCATTTATTTTTTTACTTGTTTATTTATTTGTTTATTATTGTTATTATTACTAACCTTTTTTTTTTTTTGTTATTAGCAACTAACAACTAACTTGCTAATTTTTACTAACCTTTATTTTTATTGTTGTTAATAATTAATTAAATTGTCTAACTTTTATTTTTGTTGTAATTAATTAACTTAATTAAACTTGGCTAACTTTTATTTATTGTTGTTAATTAATTAACTTAATTAAACTTGGCTAACTTTTATTATTGTTATTAATTAATTAACTTAATTAAACTTGGCTAACTTTTATTTTTGTTGTAATTAATTAACTTAATTAAACTTGGCTAACTTTTATTTATTGTTGTTAATTAATTAACTTAATTAAACTTGGCTAACTTTTATTATTGTTATTAATTAATTAACTTAATTAAACTTGGCTAACTTTTATTTATTGTTGTTAATTAATTAACTTAATTAAACTTGGCTAACTTTTATTTATTGTTATTAATTAATTAACTTAATTAAAATTGGCTAACTTTTATTTATTGTTGTTAATTAATTAACTTAATTAAACTTGGCTAACTTTTATTTATTGTTGTTAATTAATTAACTTAATTAAACTTGGCTAACTTTTATTATTGTTGTTAATTAATTAATTTAATTAAACTTGGCTAACTTTTATTTATTGTTGTTAATTAATTAACTTAATTAAACTTGGCTAACTTTTATTATTGTTGTTAATTAATTAATTTAATTAAACTTGGCTAACTTTTATTTATTGTTGTTAATTAATTAACTTAATTAATTTGGCTAACTTTTATTATTTTTGACTTAATTAACTTTCATTATTATTGTTAATAATTAATTTAATTAAATTTTGATAACATTTATTATTATTTTTTTTAAGTGGATGGCCAAAAAGCCCCACTTTATTAATTTTTCTTTATATAATTTAATTTATTTAATTCACCTTTTACCCATAAATAAAAAAACTAAAAGAAGATTCTTTTGTAATTAATTATTAAGGCTAATAAAAATTTAAAAGCCAATTATTTTTATTTTGGAATACATTTTTTATTATTTCTTTAAAGATAACAAAGTGAACTTTTTGTTAAAATTAATAAACAAACATGATTAAATCAATTCTTTTTAAATATTTTTTTTAATAATGATACTTAAAATAAAAATTCAAGAAAAATCCAATTAAAATTAATAATTAATAAATAATTAAAATTTAACAAAAATTAAAAAATCCATGACCAAATGATCCGCCAGGATCCATGGCTTGGAAATATTTTTAAATAAAGTATATAAATAAACTTTTCTTTATTAAAAATAAAATTTTGGGACTAATATATTAATTATTTATTAAAATAATAAAATAATTTTATTTTAGTTTTCTTTATTAATAAAAAGAATAAAAAGAATAAAAATTTTGGGTTAATATTTTATTCAGTAATATTTTATTCCTTTTAAAAAATATAACTTTTTGTCTCCTTTATAAAAATTTTAGTCAAATAATTTCAAAAAAATAAAAAAATAAATAGCAAAAAAAATTGAATTTTCTCTTAAATATTTTAGACTTATTAATTAGATATTTTCAGAGATATAAATTAAAAAAAAAATCTTTCATTAAACAAAAAGAAAACAAAAAAAATATAAATATCAAAACTTTTGTTTTAAAATACATATAAATTTTTGGTTAAATAATCTTTTATTCCAAAAAAAATTAAATAAATATCAAAACTTTTCTTCTTTTGTTTAAAATATACATATAAATTTTTAATTTTTTTAATTAAACAATTACTTTTGGTTAATCTTTTATAAAAAAAAAAATTTTAGTTCATGGTATATTGGCTGGAAACTGTCTCGTGCCCGCTTTTGAGCTGCTTCACCTGGTGAAGAGGGTCTGGCTGAGTAACAACGCCCCGTACCATGATCAAAGTTTTTTTTTATTTTTAAACTCTTTAATTCCTTTAAATTAACTTCTTATTAAATAAAAATTAATAATTTTTTCAATTCTTTTATAAATTGAGTAATTCTTTAAATAATAAATACCCTTCATTAAACAAGAAAAATCAGATAAAAATAAAAGAAAGAAATAAAAGATAATAAAAGAAAGAAATAAAAGATAAAAAAAGAAAGAAATAAAAGAGAAGATAAGAAAAATAAAAGAAAAGATAAAGAAAGATAAAAGAAAAAAAAAAGAAAAAAAAAAAAAAGAAAGATAAGATAAAGATAAAGAAAGATAAAGGAAAGAAAATTAAAAAAAAAGAAAGTAAAAATAAATTAAATAAAGAAAAAGAAAGAAAGATAAATTTTTAATTTGTATTAAAAATCATTCATGAACAAAATTATCATTTAAAAATTAATTTCATGATAATAAGAATTAAATAATTACGATAAATTAAATCAATTTCCATATCCGGATGATCCGGCAGGATCTACGGTTTGGAAAATATTAAACTTTTTTAAAAAAAAAATAAATAAATTAAATAAAAAGATAAAAATCCATATTTTTACAATATGGATAAAATTGTTTAAAATTTCACCAAAATTCCGTGTCCAAATGACTCGGCAGAGTCCATGGTTCGGAATCAAAATCTTCCGTGTCCAAATGACTCGGCAGAGTCCATGGTTCGGAAGTATAAAATTGTACCCGAATTAATTACCAAAATCCACATTTTTGACTAATTCAGTTAAAATATCTAAATTAACTGAAAATTTTTAAAAGCAAAGTAAAACAAAATTAAAATCAACTAAGGTGCCAATTTTGGGCGCTATAACAATATTGTTTTAGCGTAACCGTACTCCCGATTCCCGAACTCTCGCAGACCAATTTTAAGGTGACCAATCGACCTAAGTAAACCGATTGGTGGCGACTCCCGAAAAAGACCCGCACGTTGCCACAGCTTGGCGACTCCACTGGGGAGTCAATATTAGTGAGTCGAGCTTAAAGTTGATTTGTTTTGATTTACTTTGCTTTACTATTATGTGAATTTATATATTATATTTACTTAAGTAAACATGCATAATGCATTCACAAAATGAAGCTCTATACCCGAGCTTCCTTAAATCAAACACGATTCTTTCTAAGCGGAATTGGTGTTGCTGTCCTTGTGAGGCCACGGTCTCCAAGCCTTCACCGGTTTCAAAGTAGCAAAGTAGTGTATTGCCTTCTGAGACGGTTAGTCTCTGCATGGGCCCACGAAAAGCTACGACTCGAATTAATCCATTCCTTACATAAACCCTAGAGGGTAAGGAATCGGGCCGTCACTATGATTTAGTGACGGGATTCGGGAACTATCCCTTGCCTTTTTGATAAACCACCTTCTGCATATAGAATTCCTTACTCTACCTTAGAACCAGCCATTAAGAATTTTCTATACCTCGGTTCCCATTTCCATAGGTTTTGTTTTATCTATATGTTTGTATGATCTTATGTGTTACCTTTTTACTAACTCTGTTTTTCCTTATTTTTCCGGCATACACATTTCATCATTAAAGATAAATATTTGGTGAAAGAACCATTATCATGGATATTCTCGATTATCTTCCCACGGCTGTTACTGCATCATGGAATGACACTGTAATCGAAACTCAGCCTGAAGCTATGGAATATTCCGAAACAGCTCAAAAGCTTCACGGAGATGCTCTGACATCCCACTCTCACATACAGCTTAAGGACCAGGTATCGGTTCGGATAAACCATAATGACACCATGGAATTATTACAAGTCTGGAATAGTTGGAACTCTGCTGATCGGGAAGCTTTTACGGCAAAATATGGTCACATCGCTTGCCTACTAAAGGTTACCGTTGATGCATCACTTGTCCGGGCTCTAACACAATTTTGGGATCCATTTTATCGATGCTTTTCTTTCGATAAGATGGATCTGGTTCCAACCATTGAAGAATACAATAACCTCTTGGGTTGGTCCTCCAACTATCCAATTGAGACGTATCAATATGATAGAAGAACGGAGCCTCATCGAGCCCTAGCAAAATTATTGGACATGCCAGCTTCCAGTCTTCAACCCAAATTTGCAACAAAAGGGTGTCGGAAATTTATCAGCTGGACCGATCTAAAACAACTAAGTCACACCCTCCCTCAGAAGAATCAACGACGCAAGTTGTTCGCCTTGGCAATATATGGCCTGGTAGTCTTCCCAAGAATTGTCGGATTTATTGAAGGAGACGTCATCACATTATTTGAGCAAGTCTGCAATGCCCAAGTAAATCCGACCTCAGTGATATTATGTGAAACTATCAGGGCATTAAACTTTTGTCGCCAAAGAGGAGGCAAATTCATAGGATGTTCACATCTCCTCAACGTTTGGATCAAAAGCCACCTTCCTTGTGAGAAGCAACATTTTGGAAATCGCTTTTCAAAGGACTTCATCCCAATCGAAGCCTTTTTGAAAAGTGAAACCACTAATCATGATAGCAAGGAAGCATGGGTTGACTACTTCAAGAACATCAGCGAATTCCAAATTGAATGGAGAGCACCCTGGTCCACCACCACCCGCATAGTTTACCGTTGCGGCAATTGCCCGTGGGTTCCTCTCTTAGGCATATGGGGAGGAACAAGCTATGCTCCAGCCCAAGTACGTAAACAATTTGGGTCCATGCAATTTATACCCATGACACATAACCTGAGCAAGTTGGAGTTTTCACATGAAGATCCAAATTCAAATAAGCTTGCAATGGGTATTTCAGTTGCATGGAAAAGACTTTTCATATTAAAGTCAGGCCCTATTATTTCTCCTACTGCGTATTATGAATGGAGAAATAATCGGAAAGAAGGAATAGTTCTTCCCGAAGAGGTCATCAGAAAATTGGCAAAAAGAGAGTTGGAGAAAGAGCTAGAGGAAGAAAAGGAGAAGAACAAAAAGATGCTCTTCGACATACAACAGCTCAGTCACAAAACACAACTCCTCGAAGAAAAGATCGAAAGCCAAAAACAAGTCATCACCGAATTAGTTGATGAAACCGATCAAACAGAGATGAGAGCAAGATATTGGGAAGATCAATACAGATTTTCTCAAGAACAGCTTCAAATATTTTTGGCAGAAGTCAGAAAAGTGACTGAGCAAGCCCAACTAATGGGCGAAGAAGCCAAGGAGTTAGAAGAATTGAGCTGCCCTACTCCATCGGTGAATATTCAAAAAATGATGGAGTTTATTTCAAAGGCCAGAAAGCAATACTGTACTTTGGGCCGTTTCTTTTGAAAATAATAAGCTTTTGGTGAATGTAATTGAGAAATTCCACTATAATTCTTCTTTCACCAAGTATTTACAATATTCATGCATGCATCCATCACATCAATCATACACACATAGAATCTAATAAAATAAATATTTCCTTTAAAAGGGTAAAATTGGACCTCAACACCGATATTCAACTCGACTCCAAACAAGATTAATGGCAGAACAAGCCGAAGGACGTCTCATGGAGATGGAGTCCAAGATTGAAAGTATGTCAGAACAGATGAAACAATTGATGGAATTAATCAAAGGGAAAGCAACTCAAGTCCCCATCAAAGAAGTACAAGATCCCACTTATCCCCCGGGATTCACCCCGCAACGAGTCTCAGTCCAAGAAAACCTGTTTCAAGAATCAGGACCCTCTGCTAGTGTTCACCTGAAACAAGACACTGTACAGGAAGAGAAGAAGACATTACCAAAAGATGAAGCAGAATCTCAAAAAATCGAGACAATAGAGAAAAGACTGAGAGCCATTGAAGGAGGCACTATATTCGGATCCCTTTCAGTGGATGACCTCTGCTTAGTGCCAGACGTCGTAATCCCTTCAGATTTTAAGGTGCCAGATTTCATAAAATACGATGGAACGAGTGATCCCATCACTCACATCACTTTGTTTCTCAGAAGACTACAACCACTTACCAAAGATGAGAAGGTGTGGATCGCACTTTTTCAGGAAAGTCTCACAAAATCAGCATTACAGTGGTATCTAAGCCAAGGTCCAAGAAACATAAAAACTTGGAATGACCTTGCTCAGGCCTTCATCGGCAACTATAAACATGTTATGGACTTAGCTCCGGATCGCCAAACTCTCCAAAACATGGAGAAGAAAAAAACAGAAACTTTTAAGGAATACGCCCAACGATGGAGGGACTTAGCTGCACAAGTACAGCCACCCATGACAGAAAGAGAAATGGTCACTTTGTTTGTCCAGACACTGAAATACCCATATTATGACAAACTTATTGGCAATGCGGCAACTAACTTCTCCGACGTAGTCATGTCTGGAGAAAGGATCGAGCATGGTATCAGAACCGGGAAGATTACTGAGTCCTTTAGTGATCCTATGAAAAGAGGAGGACCATCCAGAAGAAAAGATGAAGAAATACAACAAATCGGACGAGGAAGAGGGATTCCCCTCGTGGGTACCGTGGCTACCGGACCTCGCCTATCCTATTCTGCCAACAGGCCCAATTATTATCCTACCAATAGGCCCAATGATTATCCTCCAAATAGGCCCAGTGATTATCTTCCCAATAGACCCAACAATTATCCTCTCAACAGGCCTAATCAGTTACGGCCACCTGTTCCGACTCCTTCAATGCCTGCACCAAGACCAAGAGAAATTTTCACACCGATTCCCATGACTTATACTGAGTTATATCCAAAACTCATCCAGAGCCAACTCATTCACCCAATTCCCACAAGGCCATTCGAACCCCCATATCCAACATGGTATGACCCTAAACTAAATTGCCCATATCATGATGGTGCCGTGGGCCACGGACTCGAAAATTGCATAGCATTGAAGCGTATAGTCCAACAATTAATTGAGTCAAAATGGTTGGACTTTTCCGATGAACCAAACGTCACTCATAATCCATTGCCTCCTCATCAAGCCAAACCAGTCAATATGATGGAAGAATACTGGCCGATGAAGAAAACAGTCAATGATATCATAACCCCTCTTAAGCATGTATATTCATGCCTTGTGAAAGAAGGGATTATCATAGGAAAGTCTTCTGGAAATAAAGAAGTCGAGGATGAGGAGTGGTGCAACTTTCATAACAGTAAGAGTCATTCTATCCAAGAATGCCCAGAATTCCGTAAAAGTCTACAAAGTCTCATGGACTCCTCCCAAATCATCGTTTTTATGTCAGATAAAGAGGATGACGTGAATGTGATAATTAAAGAACAAGAAGTCAATATCATGCCAAGACCACTAGTCATTCCAATCTCAAAATCTGCTCTCAAGCCTTTAAGAATTCAAGTTCCAAAGCCATTCCCGTACAAATCAGACAAAACTGTTCCATGGAACTATGGCTATACTTCTAACATCACATCAACTCCGTTAGAAGTTGGGGGCATGACTAGAAGCGGTCGGTGTTATTCTCCCGAGCAAATGAACAAGCTCCAACAAGAGAAGAATGTTACGGATCCAGCAAATGGACCTATTAACACATCTAAAGAGCAAGAGATGCCTCGAGCAGTAACAGATGAACAAGCTACTGAGTTTCTCAAACTCATAAAGCAAAGTGAATACAGTATCGTGGAGCAGTTGAACCGTCTGCCAGCAAAGATCTCCATACTTTCATTACTCTTAAGTTCTGATGCCCATCGAGAAGCTCTTCTCAAAGTCCTGAATAAGGCTTATGTTGAACAAGATATCTCCGTGAACAACTTTGACCACCTTGTCAACAACATCACGGCACAAAATCTCATCACATTCACTGACGATGAGATACCAGCAGAAGGAAGGGGTCACTCTAAGGCTCTACATATTTCGATTAAATACAAAGATCGGATTATGGCTAGAGTTCTGATCGACAATGGATCAGCTCTAAATGTAATGCCATTAGAAACTTTACATAAGATCGGTTTAGACCCATCACACCTCAACAACAGTCATATTGTTGTTCGAGCATTTGACGGAACAAAGAGAGATGTGGTTGGAGAAATAGAGCTACCAATTGGGATTGGTCCCTGTCTTTTCCATATCACATTCCAAGTCATGGACATTTCTCCATCTTATACTTGTCTGCTGGGAAGACCATGGATCCATATGGCTGGAGCAATTCCTTCCTCATTACATCAAAAAATGAAATTCATCATTGAAGGAAAGATAATCACAGTCTTTGCTGAAGAAGACATTCTGCTATCTAGACCTGCGGATGCTCAATATGTTGAGGTCAATGAAAATATACCTGATTGCTCCTTCAGGTCTTTTGAGATTGTCAATGCTGCTTATGTTAGTGAATATGGAGAAGAACCCATTCCTAACATCTCTAAAACAAGTCGCATGGTCGCCAAACTCATGATAAAAGGAGGATACTCACCAGGGTTAGGTTTGGGACAAGATTTACAAGGAATCCCAGAGCCATTGAAAATATCCGCAAATGAAGGGAAATACGGCCTAGGCTTCACACCGACAAGACATGATAAAATGAAGGCAATAGCTGAAAAGAGAGAAAAGAGGATTGCACGATTAACAGGGCATCCTCTCCAGGAAAGAAATCTGGATATCCCTGAAATCACCGAAACGTTCGTGAGTGGTGGTCTCATTCCGAAAAATGACAATGAAGGCAAGCTGACTATCAACATCAACAAGTCTTTTGAAAGTCTTTCTATTCAGGCAATCATCAGCGATTCACCTGAAGAGGAGGAGCTCGTTCAACCTTGTGGCCCACGGGATGTGCTGAACAATTGGGAGGCGATAGAATTGCCTGTTATAATCGAAAGCTTTCCAAAGTAATCTAATAGTAAAAACCTCCTAAAGAAAGGTTCAATCAATAGGGTGTAGTCTTTGTTTAAGTGAACCTTTTAGTTATTGCTTTTTATTCCAATAAAGTTGTGATTTATGCACATTGTAAATAAAGTACCAGTTTGCATCCATCTCATTCGTGCCATTTTTTTTCTCTTCTCTTTCTTTTCTCTCTGGATAATGCAGACCCAAAACTCTCTTTGATGACAATGAAAGAATGAACTTTGATAATCCTGTAAACACTACCGACTCGGACGACGAAGATCTTCAAGTATCTCCTGAGCTATTAAAAATGATTGAGCAAGATGAAAAAGAAAGAGCAACAAGTCAAGAACCAACTGAGGTATTCAACCTAGGAGACAGTCAGGATGTAAAAGAAGTCAAGATTGGCACTTTATTCCCTCCTGAAGAAAAAGAAGAATTAGTCCATTTATTGAAAGAATATGTCGATGTATTCGCTTGGTCATACCAAGATATGCCCGGCTTAAGCTCAGACATTGTACTACACAAAATACCCTTGAAACCTGGGGCGAAGCCTGTCAGACAGAAGTTACGAAGATTAAAGCCGGAGTTAATCTTAAGAGTAAAAGACGAGATTCAAAAGCTGTGGGATGCAGGATTCCTGGGGGTTGCTGAATATACAGAATGGGTGGTTAACATTGTCCCAGTCGAAAAGAAAGAAAGTGGGAAACTAAGAGTTTGTCAGGACTACCGGCCTTTGAACGAAGCCAGTCCTAAAGATAACTTCCCACTTCCTCATATTGATACACTGGTGGATAATACCGCAGGAAACTCCTACTTTTCCTTCATGGATGGTTTTTCTGGATACAATCAAATCAAACTTGATCCAGATGACATGATAAAAACTGCTTTTATTACCCTTTGGGGTACCTTCTACTATAAGGTGATGCCTTTCGGGTTAAAGAATGCTGGTGCTACATATCAAAGAGCCATGGTCACGTTGTTCCATGACATGATGCATAAAGAAATTGAAGTATATGTGGACGACATGATCGCCAAAACTTTCACTGCTCGGGGGCATCTAAAAGTGCTAAGAAAACTATTCGATAGACTTCGCAAATATCAATTGAAGTTGAATCCTGCCAAAGCCTCTTCAGGAAAGTTATTGGGTTTCATAGTCAGCAAGGACGGGATTCGAGTTGACCCGAGTAAAGTCAAAGCGATACAAGAAATGCAACCCCCGAAGACTCCAAAACAAGTAAGAAGTTTTCTGGGTAGAATCAACTTCATAGCAAGGTTCATATCACAATTAACGTCCAAGTGTGAACCGCTTTTCAAATCACTAAAGAAGAACAATCCGATTGAGTGGAATAACGAATGCCAAGAAGCGTTCGAGAAAATCAAACGATATCTATCAAATCCACCAGTCTTGATACCACCTCGATCCGAAGAACCGTTGATTCTATATTTATCCATACAGGATTCTTCATTAGGATCCGTATTGGGTCAACGTGATGAGACAAGCAAGAAGGAGCATGCAATTTACTATTTGAGCAAAAAGCTTACCACATATGAAGCTAAATACTCAATAGTAGAAAAGTCCTGTTGTGCCCTTGCATGGGTAGCACATCGACTACGACACTACATGCTCAACAACACAACATTGCTGATTTCCAAGACTGATCCCATTAAGTACATTTTCGAGAAACCCGCTTTATCAGGCAGGATTGCAAAATGGCAAATGCTGTTATCTGAATATGACATACAGTATGTCACCCAAAAGGCCGTAAAAGGAAGTGTGATCGCTGAATATCTGGCTGATAGAGCATTGGAGGATTATGAGCCCATGAGAATGGACTTTCCTAATGGAGACATAATGACAATAGAACAGGAAGTCGATGAAGAAAATGAAACATGGAAAATGGCATTCGATGGAGCATCTAATGCTTTGGGACAAGGGATCGGAGCTATACTCATCTCTCCAAGCGGAGAGCAGTTTCCCCTCACAGCAAAAATTACATTTCCTTGTACCAACAATATAGTAGAGTATGAAGCATGTGCTATGGGACTCCAAATGGCATTGGATTTGAAAGTGCGAGATCTCCGAGTCTATGGGGATTCCGCATTAGTCATATATCAAATCAATGGAGAATGGGAGACAAGAGATTCAAAATTAATCCCTTACCAAAAGCTTATACTAGACATGACTCGAAGATTTAACAGTATAAGTTTCCATCATCTTCCAAGGGAAGATAATCAAATCCCAGACGCTTTAGCTACTTTGGCTGCTATGTACAAGATAAGCGACCCTGAGCATACTCCTGTGTTCGAGATGAAAATAATAGATTCTCCAGCTTATTGCATGAGCATCGAAGAAGAATTGGATGGAAAGCCTTGGTATCATGATATCAAGAAATACCTCCAAGAACGAACATATCCACTAGAAGCATCAGAAAATGACAAGAAATTTCTACGAAGATTGTCAATGGGTTTTCTTTTAAACCTAGACATACTCTACAAGAAAACCCCAGACTCGATGCTACTTCGCTGTGTAGATACTCATGAAGCACGAAAGATCATGGAAGAAGTTCATTCTGGAATATGTGGAGCACACACTAGTGGTCATACCATGGCAAGACAAATAATGAGGGCTGGCTACTATTGGCTCACATTGGAAAGTGATTGTATTAATCACGTGAGAAAATGTCACAAATGTCAAATATATGCCAACAAGATCCAAGCTCCACCCACCCCTCTTAATGTAACAGCAATACCTTGGCCTTTTGCCATGTGGGGAATTGACGTCATTGGAGCCATTACCCCTAAAGCTTCCAATGGTCACAAATTCATCCTAGTGGCAATTGACTACTTCACTAAATGGGTAGAAGCTATGTCATATGCAAGTGTGACTCAAAAGGTGGTATGCCGGTTCATTAAGAAAGAAATCATTTGTCGTTATGGGCCGCCGGAATGTATCATCTCAGACAATGCCACGAACCTGAACAATGCAATGATGCAGACTTTGTGCCGGCAGTTCAAAATCAAACATCTCAATTCGGCACCTTATCGACCAATGATGAATGGTGCAGTAGAAGCGGCCAATAAAAATATCAAGAGAATTGTTGAAAAGATGATCGTCACTTACAAGGACTGGCATGAGATGTTACCTTTTGCACTACATGCTTATAGAACTTCTACCCGTACTTCTACTGGAGCAACACCTTTTTCTCTGGTATACGGTATGGAGGCTGTATTGCCCATCGAAGTTGAAATACCTTCATTAAGGGTACTAATGGATACTCAATTAAGAGAAGCAGAATGGGTCAAAGCTAGATACGAGCAATTAAATCTAATTGATGAAAGAAGAATGATAGCCCTCTGCCATGGGCAACTTTATCAAAGAAGGATGATTCGTTCTTACAACAAAAAGGTTCGCCCACGACAATTTCACGAGGGTGACATAGTGCTCAAGAAAATTTTACCCATGCAACATGATTCAAGAGGAAAATGGACACCAAATTATGACGGGCCATATGTCGTGAAGAAAGCATTTTCAGGAGGGGCACTAATTCTGACAGAAATGGATGGACGAGAATTACCGAAGCCAGTAAATTCGGATGCAGTAAAGAAATACTTTGCATAATGAAGAAATTTTCAAACAGAAGGGGAGAAGTGGATACAAGGTTACCAAAGTTTATTTGATCAAAGTTGTCAAAGAGAGCTTTCTTCTCTTACACTTTCATTATCTATCTGTACCCAAGATTTTCATATTACTCATAAATAAAAAGCCAATTTTCTTTAACTTACCTTAGATTCTCACGTTCAAAATGCTAAAGTCGCTTCTATCCAGTTCTTTTCCTTCAAATCTCACATTCTTACTAGCCTTAAGTGTGCAATAAATTATGACTTTTGAAGGAAGAATAGTAATAATTAAAACTTAGAAAAAACAAAGACCGTAGATTACTTTGATAAGCTTTATGAATTAAAACAGGTAAGATTGAGGTCCTGCTTTGCGAGCGGCACAGAACATAGGCTAACAAAGAAGAAGGAGTAACAAATCTTTGGGAGATAGCCTTGGTGGTAGCCTGAATGATCGCTTCAGAAGTCTTAACACGTCCATGTCAGCAAGAAAGAATCATACTCACGAATATCTCAACAGGGACAATTATCCAGAGAGGCATAAAGTACGAGGCGGACATTAAGGAAATTGAAGCCAAAATTTAAGAACAAATCAAGGAAAGAAGATTTTTGAAAAGAGTTAGGCTTTTGAGACAATGGACAATAGCTGGAAAGCGAGACAATGAACAACAGCTGGAAAGCAAGACAATGAACAACAGCTGGAAAGTGAAACAATGGACAACAGTTGGAAAGCATAAAGAGATTCAACGATAGAAGGCAATTACAAAGAGGATCCAGTAAAGCAAAGATATAAAAAAATAATAAATCCATCAGTTACACATGCTCTGCATTCATGCATTTCACATCATGCATGCATGGCATACAGAACAAGGATCAAATGGGAAGCGTATCCACCGCACAGTCACAGCAGTATAAGCTGACGTCTCAGTGACATCCGTTTTTACCAATCTACCGCTGGATGCACAGCTGATATAGTGGACCCAGCCCCATCAGCAATTCAAGGATAAAGTAGACAATATTGTCAAAATCCTGGTAATCAATTCAATAATCGAGGCTACACCGGGATGGACAGAATTGACGCCAGCTTAGCAGTATCCAAGATAAGAAATAGCTATGGTCAAAGATAAGCGTGGATATCGAGAAATATTGTCGTCGAAAGCAGACAATGGATTCAATAATCAAGGACTGGATCAATGTCATGCCTGATGAGATATCAAAGATAAGAAATATCTATGATACTAAAATAAAGTAGGATCCACTTTTCCGGTTAAACGGCGGATACGGTACTCCGTGACTCTCAAGTCGGTTCTCTCAGTTGCCCATAATAACTGATTCCTTCACCCCTTCTTTCTTTTACTTCCTCCTAGAAAATGGATCATACTTTTTCCTCCTTGCGAAAGTATTTCCCTTCTCTCCCAATGAACATCCTAAAAAAGATCTACCAAGTTCGCTGTGAACGATTAAGAGCTCTGATGCATAAAGGAATCCCTGAAGATGTGCGGTGGTTAATTGAAGCTAAGGTTCGTCTGGCAGGTGAAATCCCAGAGGCATTTGTGTCTTACATGCCTGGTGTTGGCAAAAGTTCTTATGCCAGAAAAAGAAGAGCGAAAAGATTACAAGTCTGCCATAAATGTGGTAGGTGGACTTGTAAGACTAGGTGTCGTTCTTTAGGAATGATCTCCAATAATCGAGAAGATAAAATACGGTTCATCAAGAATGGCTTGAGTAAGGACTCATTGGATGATATCCAATTGACTCTTGAGACGCATTCTTGTGGATCTGTGCAACGTGAAATTCTTGATTTATGGAGTATTTTTCATGAAGAACGAGACCGTTACAGTCCCGGGAATCTGACTTTAAACGACCCTGTTTGCCGGCTTGTAAGAAAGCTAGATGGGAAGCAGATCCTCGACTCATAGAAGCCGTTAATGCCGTTACTGGACGTAAAACCAGTGGAAGATGTAAGCCACAGTCACAATTACTGTACATACAGTTTGTTATATTTGGAAAAATTTGCATTTTCTTTTGACAGATGTACATGCTCCCCTAAGTGTAATCGACACATTATCCCTTTTCATCACTATAAATGCGTGTTCTTCCTTCTAATTAAACAACAGATAAGATACCCCGTGACTTCTAAAGTCGATTATTCCAGTTTCCTGCAATAACTGATTCATTTCCCTCTTCTCTCAAATTCTTCTCTCATCAATGGATTCTACTCTTTCTGTACTGCGAAAATACTTTCCTTCCCTCCCACTAAAAGTCCTTAAAAAGATCTACCTTGCTAGATGTGAAAGAATCAGAGTTTTTACACGCAAAGGCATTCCCGATAATGTGCAGTGGATAATTGAAGCTAAGGTCCGTTTGGCGGATGAAGTTCCAGATGCATTTATGCCCCGCATGCCCGGTTTAGGTAAAAGCCGTTATGCCAAAAGGCGAAGAGCAAAGAGACTAGGCGTGTGTTATAAATGTGGGCGATGGAATTGTAATACTAAATGTCGCTTTTTAGGATACATCTCCATAAATCGTGAAGATAAAAGAAAATTCATTAAGAATGGCCTGCGTAAGGAGTCTCTGAAAGATATCCGAGAGACTCTTGAAACGCATTCTTGTGGAAAAGTGCAAGGTGAAATTATCGGTTTATGGAGGACTTACCATAAAGAACGAAACCGTTACAGTCTTGGGAATGTGATTTTAAACGACCCCGTTTGTCAGTTTGTAAGAAAACTAGATGGGAAGCAAATCCCCGACTTATAGAAGGCATTGAAGCCATTACTGGACATGAATTAGTGGAAGATGAGAGCCACAGTCATGATTGCTGTACATATAAGCTGTCATTTGTCTTTTCTTTTGGCAATAATGTACTTACTTCCGTAAGTGTAATAAACGCATTATCCTTTCATCACTATAAATGCGTGTTCTTCCTTCTGGATACGGTACTCCATAACTCCCAAATTCAGTTATTTCCATTTCCTACAATCACTAATTTCTTTCTTTTTCTCTTAAATGCCTCATTCATCAATGGAGCCTTCTCTTTCCGCTCTACGAAAATATTTCCCTTCTTTCCCAATAAATGTTCTTAAAAAGGTTTATCAAGCTAGATGTGAACGATTCCGACTATTTATGCACAAAGGCATTCCTGATAATGTGCGATGGCTAATCGAAGCTAAAGTTCGTTCGGCTGGTGAAGTTCCAGATGCGTTCTTTCCCCGTATGCCCGGCTTTGGTAAAAGCGTTTATGCCAAAAAGAGAAGAGCAAAGAGGCTAGGCGTCTGTCACAATTGTGGATGGTGGATTTGCGGCAATAAATGTCGTTCTCCAGGAGTGATCACCAGAAATCGTAATGATAGAATAAAATTCATCAAGAATGGTTTGCGTAAGGAATCTCTGGAAGATATCCGAGAGGTTCTTGAAGCGCATTCTTGCGGAATAGTGCAATTTGAGGTTGTTGGATTATGGATAATTCTCCAAAAAGAACGAGAACGTTACAGTCTTGGGAATCTGACCCTAAACGACCCTGTTTGCCAGTTTGTGAAAAAGCTAGATGAGATGCAAATCACTGATTCATAGAAAGCATTGAAGCCGTTACTGGACGCAAAGCCAGTAGAAGACGGAACAAGGTCACGATTACTATACGTGCTAGCTGTCGCTTTTGAAATTTTCCTCCCCTTTTGGTAATAATGTATCCACTCCTGACATGAACCAAAGTCACGATTACTGTACGTGCTAGCTGTCGCTTTTGAAATTTTCCTCCTCTTTCAGCAATAATGTATCCACTCTTGACATAAGCCATAGTCACGATACTGTACATGCTAGCTGACGCTTTTGAAATTTTCCTCCCATAATGTACCCACTCCTGACATGAGCTATAATTATGACTACTGTATATACCTGCCACTTTTGAAATTTTCCTTCTCATCCGACAATCATGTACCTACTCCTGACATAAGCTACAGTCGCGACTACTGTACATGCTAGCAGCTATTTTGAAAATTTTCCTCCTCTTTTAACGATAGTGTACCCATACCTGACCAGAGTCATACCCGTGACTACTATGAATAGCTGGCAATAATGTATCCATTCTTGAAAAATAAAATTATTGCCTTATCTCTTCATCTCTATAAATATATCCTCTTTTCTCACAAGGGTAAGGATAGGAATGGAGAAAACCCCAACTCGTAAATCCCGAAGTATTTGTGTATTTTCTGGGGCTTTTCCTGGAAAAGATGAAGAGTATTTAAAAGCAGCCAACCATTTGGGTAGAGTATTAGCTGAGCGAAAAATACATTTAGTTTATGGAGGAGGTAGTGTCGGATTAATGGGAGGTGTAGCATCAGCAGCATCTCTAGGAGGAAGTCAAGTTCTGGGCATTATCCCTGGACCTCTGAAATTTATTTCTGGGGGCACGATTGGAGAAGAATTAGTGGTTAAAAATTTACAAGAGCGTGTGTTACAAATGCTTTTAAATGCTGATGCTTTTATCGCTCTACCAGGTGGTTTTGGCACATTGGGAGAAGTCTTTCAAATTGCTTCCATGGCCCAACTTAATTTGCATAAGAAACCCATTGGGCTTTTAAATGTTAACAATTTCTTTACAGGTCTGATAGCTTTTATGGATTATGCTATGCAGAAGAATTTTATATCAAGAGTGGCACGGCGAATCATAATATCCGCAACAACTGCTGAAGAATTGCTAGATAAAATACAAGCTTTTGTTCCTGAACCAGATCCAGCAATGATTCAGATAGACTGGACACGACAGTCTTTCCCGACCAGTTCACTATCATAATGGTCCTCTACTCACCCTATTGAAGTATTGTGGAAGAAGAAGTGATCCGATCCGTTTTGCTTGTCCTTTAGTTTTATTATCAGCATTTTCTTTCGTGTTTTAGTTTTTCTTTTAGGGAATTTCCTTTTTTTATCTTATAAGATAGTTTCGTCCATGCTGATATTAAAACCATAGGACAATGCCTTTAGGTTGGAATGGCTGAGTAAAGAGTAATTTTTGTTACTCTTGAGACGCATCTTATTAGGTCTACTAGGCATAACATTTTGGGGTAGTTAAGCTTTAACCTTATTCGGATGACATATCTCACAAGGGAATCTATATTTACTGAAGAAAATATTAGATGAACCTTGAATATTGATTCCAAACATCCGTTCCCTTTACATAATTTGTCAGTGTTATTGTCATCATCAAGATTCACTCATTTTATCGAAGTCTAAAATTTCGCACTCGCCTATTATGCAAATTCACACTTTCGAAGAAAATTATTCCAATTCTAATTGCTTTCATATAAATTTCGCTCGAGGTTCAAGGAGATTTCCTTAACCTCATTCCATCAATTTTCCTTCAAACGATAGGAGAGTTCCTATCGTCGAGGTTCTAAGGAAGGGCCCTTAACCTCAAATCATCAATTTTTCTTCAAACGATAGGAGAGTTCCTATCGTCGAGGTTCTAAGGTAGGGCCCTTAACCTCAAAATCATCAATTTTCCTTCAAACGATAGGAGAGTTCCTATCGTCGAGGTTCTAAGGTAGGACCCTTAACCTCATTCAAACAATTTTCCTTCAAACGATAGGATAGTTCCTATCGTCGAGGTTCTAAGGTAGGGCCCTTAATCTCAAAATCATCAATTTTCATTCAAACGATAGGAGAGTTCCTATCGTCGAGGTTCTAAGGTAGGACCCTTAACCTCATTCAAACAATTTTTCTTCAAACGATAGGAGAGTTCCTATCGTCGAGGTTCTAAGGTAGGACCCTTAACCTCAAAATCATCAATTTTCCTTCAAACGATAGGAGAGTTCCTATCGTCGAGGTTCTAAGGTAGGACCCTTAACCTCAAAACAATCAATTTTACTTCAAACGATAGGAGAGTTCCTATCGTCGAGGTTCTAAGGTAGGACCCTTAACCTCATTCAAACAATTTTCCTTCAAACGATAGAAGAGTTCCTATCGTCGAGGTTCTAAGGTAGGACCCTTAACCTCAAAACAACAATTTTCCTTCAAACGATAGGAGAGTTCCTATCGTCGAGGTTCTAAGGTAGGACCCTTAACCTCAAAACAATCAATTTTACTTCAAACGATAGGAGAGTTCCTATCGTCGAGGTTCTAAGGTAGGACCCTTAACCTCAAAACAACAATTTTACTTCAAACGATAGGAGAGTTCCTATCGTCGAGGTTCTAAGGTAGGACCCTTAACCTCAAAATTATCAAATTTTCCCTTCAACGATAGGAGAGTTCTTATCGCAGAGGCTCTAAAAAAAATTTTCCTTAACCACATAGTTTAGGCGGCGAGAAGGTTCTCAATGCCTAGCTAAGACGGACGAAATTTGGTAACTACTTTGCATACATCATGTCCCATGAAGCATGCAAAGGGGGGCAGCTGTTGACACCCAATTTCGTCCGGCCTTTTTTAAAAAAAAAAAAAATTAAAAAAAAAAAAAAACTAATTAAAAAAATTATTATTATTATTATTATTATTGCTAAAAAATTTTAATTATGTTAATTAGTTTAAAATATATTTTTATTTTGAGAAGATTTGATTTAAAATAATATATGTGTGAATATGTATGTGTTTGGAATAAAAATAAAATTTCAGAAAAAAATGACAAAAAAATTAAAAGTTTGAGGTAAAAATGACAAAATTGAGAAGTTTCGGATAAAATTGACAAATTCTGAAAGTTTCAGGAGCTTTGGGTAATTTTTCGCGTCAATTTTGGGCCTAAACGGACGTTTCTAGCCCAAATTGACAGAAAACGTTAAAATTGTCAAAATCAGAAGCTTCTGAGCTTATCCAGAGCTGGAGTAACGTAAAGGACTGAAACTGTCATTTTACCAATTTAAAAGATAAGTTTGATATTTTTTATTAATTTATCCGTCCACAGTTCAGCTAAGCTCCTTCTATAAATACCCCCCCAAATTCAGTGCTGAACACATAGAAAATCAGAGAAAAAAGTTCAGAGCTCCGTTTTAGAAAAAGAGAAAATAGAAGCCTTAGTCCTAGGCTCTCCTCCCTCTGCCAAAACAGTCCCAAAATTATTTTTTCTTACGTTTCGACTACCTTCTTCCTCCGTTTTCTCTTTCTTTCTTTTTCTGTCGCCGTCCTATCCCGCTGCCGTCGCCCTGCCGCCGCCGTCTCGCCGTTGCCGTCGTTCCTACGCCGTCGCCGTCGCCATCGCCGCCGCGCCCAGCAGTCCTGCCGTCTCGCGCCGCCGCACCCAGCCGTCCTGCCGCCGTCGCCCAGCTCCCTCGCCGCCGTCGTCCCGGCCGCCGTTACACTCGCCGCCGTCGCCCCGCGCCCTCGTCGCCGTCGCCCAGCCGCCCTGCGCCCTCGCCGCCTCCGCCTGCCCAGCCCCGTCAACCCCCCCTCCTCCCTCGCGTCGCCTCTGATTCTTTCTCCAGATTCAATTTTAATTTTTAAGGGTAAAACCTCCTTTCAGTCCTTCATCTTTTCAATTTCTTTCTATTAGGTCACTAACCTTTTTTTTTTGTTTTTGCAGAAAATTAATTAACTAACTCATTTATTTTTTACTTGTTTATTTATTTGTTTATTATTGTTATTATTACTAACCTTTTTTTTTTTTTGTTATTAGCAACTAACAACTAACTTGCTAATTTTTACTAACCTTTATTTTTATTGTTGTTAATAATTAATTAAATTGTCTAACTTTTATTTTTGTTGTAATTAATTAACTTAATTAAACTTGGCTAACTTTTATTTATTGTTGTTAATTAATTAACTTAATTAAACTTGGCTAACTTTTATTATTGTTATTAATTAATTAACTTAATTAAACTTGGCTAACTTTTATTTTTTTTGTAATTAATTAACTTAATTAAACTTGGCTAACTTTTATTTATTGTTGTTAATTAATTAACTTAATTAAACTTGGCTAACTTTTATTATTGTTATTAATTAATTAACTTAATTAAACTTGGCTAACTTTTATTTATTGTTGTTAATTAATTAACTTAATTAAACTTGGCTAACTTTTATTTATTGTTATTAATTAATTAACTTAATTAAACTTGGCTAACTTTTATTTATTGTTGTTAATTAATTAACTTAATTAAACTTGGCTAACTTTTATTATTGTTGTTAATTAATTAATTTAATTAAACTTGGCTAACTTTTATTTATTGTTGTTAATTAATTAACTTAATTAATTTGGCTAACTTTTATTATTTTTGACTTAATTAACTTTCATTATTATTGTTAATAATTAATTTAATTAAATTTTGATAACATTTATTATTATTTTTTTTAAGTGGATGGCCAAAAAGCCCCACTTTATTAATTTTTCTTTATATAATTTAATTTATTTAATTCACCTTTTACCCATAAATAAAAAAACTAAAAGAAGATTCTTTTGTAATTAATTATTAAGGCTAATAAAAATTTAAAAGCCAATTATTTTTATTTTGGAATACATTTTTTATTATTTCTTTAAAGATAACAAAGTGAACTTTTTGTTAAAATTAATAAACAAACATGATTAAATCAATTCTTTTTAAATATTTTTTTTAATAATGATACTTAAAATAAAAATTCAAGAAAAATCCAATTAAAATTAATAATTAATAAATAATTAAAATTTAACAAAAATTAAAAAAATCCATGACCAAATGATCCGCCAGGATCCATGGCTTGGAAATATTTTTAAATAAAGTATATAAATAAACTTTTCTTTATTAAAAATAAAATTTTGGGACTAATATATTAATTATTTATTAAAATAATAAAATAATTTTATTTTAGTTTTCTTTATTAATAAAAAGAATAAAAAGAATAAAAATTTTGGGTTAATATTTTATTCAGTAATATTTTATTCCTTTTAAAAAATATAACTTTTTGTCTCCTTTATAAAAATTTTAGTCAAATAATTTCAAAAAAATAAAAAAATAAATAGCAAAAAAAATTGAATTTTCTCTTAAATATTTTAGACTTATTAATTAGATATTTTCAGAGATATAAATTAAAAAAAAAATCTTTCATTAAACAAAAAGAAAACAAAAAAAATATAAATATCAAAACTTTTGTTTTAAAATACATATAAATTTTTGGTTAAATAATCTTTTATTCCAAAACAAATTAAATAAATATCAAAACTTTTCTTCTTTTGTTTAAAATATACATATAAATTTTTAATTTTTTTAATTAAACAATTACTTTTGGTTAATCTTTTATAAAAAAAAAAAATTTTAGTTCATGGTATATTGGCTGGAAACTGTCTCGTGCCCGCTTTTGAGCTGCTTCACCTGGTGAAGAGAGTCTGGCTGAGTAACAACGCCCCGTACCATGATCAAAGTTTTTTTTTATTTTTAAACTCTTTAATTCCTTTAAATTAACTTCTTATTAAATAAAAATTAATAATTTTTTCAATTCTTTTATAAATTGAGTAATTCTTTAAATAATAAATACCCTTCATTAAACAAGAAAAATCAGATAAAAATAAAAGAAAGAAATAAAAGATAATAAAAGAAAGAAATAAAAGATAAAAAAAGAAAGAAATAAAAGAGAAGATAAGAAAAATAAAAGAAAAGATAAAGAAAGATAAAAGAAAAAAAAAAGAAAAAAAAAAAAAGAAAGATAAGATAAAGATAAAGAAAGATAAAAGAAAGAAAATTAAAAAAAAAAGAAAGTAAAAATAAATTAAATAAAGAAAAAGAAAGAAAGATAAATTTTTAATTTGTATTAAAAATCATTCATGAACAAAATTATCATTTAAAAATTAATTTCATGATAATAAGAATTAAATAATTACGATAAATTAAATCAATTTCCATATCCGGATGATCCGGCAGGATCTACGGTTTGGAAAATATTAAACTTTTTTAAAAAAAAAATAAATAAATTAAATAAAAAGATAAAAATCCATATTTTTACAATATGGATAAAATTGTTTAAAATTTCACCAAAATTCCGTGTCCAAATGACTCGGCAGAGTCCATGGTTCGGAATCAAAATCTTCCGTGTCCAAATGACTCGGCAGAGTCCATGGTTCGGAAGTATAAAATTGTACCCGAATTAATTACCAAAATCCACATTTTTGACTAATTCAGTTAAAATATCTAAATTAACTGAAAATTTTTAAAAGCAAAGTAAAACAAAATTAAAATCAACTAAGGTGCCAATTTTGGGCGCTATAACAATATTGTTTTAGCGTAACCGTACTCCCGATTCCCGAACTCTCGCAGATCAATTTTAAGGTGACCAATCGACCTAAGTAAACCGATTGGTGGCGACTCCCGAAAAAGACCCGCACGTTGCCACACGATCAACCTTCGAAAACGTCCTGGATCATCAAGAGGAGGACTCTTAATAGAGCCAAGATGATGTTGTTGTTGAATGGGAAACGATGCTGGCTTGCAACCAAGCATTCCAGCTTCTTTCAGAACATCTAGAGTGTATTTTTGCTGCGACAGAAATATTCCCTCTGAACTGCGAGCCGCTTCCAAGCCAAGGAAGTATTTCAACTTCCTCAAGTCCTTAATGTAGAACGTATCCTGAAGGTAATCTTTCAGTAACTGAATTTCTTCAGGATTATTCCTAGCGATGAGCATGTCGTCTACAAAAACAAGGACTGTAGTGTAAGAGTTTTTAGAAGTTCGAGTAAATAACGAATAATCTGCTTTGGATTGAGTAAAGCCGAACTGAAGAAGAGCCTTTGAAAGCTTCTCGAACCATTGCCGTGGGACTTGTTTGAGTCCATACAGGGACTTTTGAAGTTTACAGACTCGGTTATCTCCAGCTTCCAGATAACCAGATGGAGGCAACATATATATATCTTCATTCAAATCTCCTTGCAGGAAGGCATTGTGAACATCAAGTTGGTGCAACTCCCAGTGTTTTCTCGCAACAATGGAGAGCAAGCACCTGACAGTTGTAAGTTTGATAACTGGTGCGAAGGTGTCTGTATAGTCAATCCCCTCAACTTGGCTGAAGCCTTTGGCAACTAGGCGAGCCTTGAATCTTTCAATACTGCCATCAGTCTTGTACTTTATTTTATAAATCCACTTGGAACCGATTGGCTTTTTGTTCGGTGGAAGCTTCACCAGTGACCAAGTTTTGTTCTTCTCCAATGCCTCAATTTCTTGATGCATAGCCTCACGCCTTTTGGGGTCTGAGTTTGCTTGGTCGAAGGTTCTAGGTTCCTGATGAAAGGAGATAGCTGCAAGGAAGACTTGATGTGCAGGTGAAAAGCGGGTATAGGACAAATTATGAATCAAAGGATAAGGCTTACCTGAAGAAGTCTGATTTGCCGCAGGTGTGGACCGATTGTTAACTCCAAGAAGTTCATGAACATAATCTTGGAGGTAGGAAGGGGTCTTGTGGTCATGTTGAGGTCTAACGTTTTCTGGTGGCCTTTTGGTTGCACTTTCGTTAGGTTGAGTCCGTTCACATGGATCTCCTGTACTTTCGTTAGGTGGCTGAGAAGGAGTATCAGGTGTCGGATCTTTATCAAAGAACTGGACTTCAGGTAGGGAGTTTGGTATGGTCATATGCTCTGAGGATGCTTCGAAAGGGAAGGTATCCTCGCAGAAGATAACATCACGAGAAACAAAGATTTTATGTGTTTCTTGGTCATAAACTTTGTATCCCTTTTGACCCATGGGGTAACCAAGAAATATGCATGGTTTGGATCGTGACTCAAATTTGTCTTTTGATTTTGAATGGGCATAGCAAAGACAACCAAAAATCCGTAAGTGATGAAGAGAAGGGGATCTAGAAAAGAGAACTTCAAAAGGGCTTTTACCTTTAAGGCTGGAGTTGGGCATATGATTTATAAGATATGTGGCTGTGGGGACACATTCTCCCCAAAATCTTATTGGGAGACTTGCTTGAAATCGAAGTGCTCGTGCCACTTCAAGTAGATGTCTATGCTTTCTTTCAACTACTCCATTCTGTTGCGGAGTGTTGATGCAAGAAGTCTGAAGGATTATGCCATTTTGGCGCAAGAACAAGTAGAAAGAGCCAGCGACAAATTCTTGGGCATTGTCACTCTTTACTTGAACAAGGTTTTTGCCAAATTGGTTTTTTACCATGGCATGAAAGAATTCGAAGTGTTGAGCTACTTCTGTTTTGTTTCTTAACAAGTATACCCAAGTGCACCTACTAAAATCATCAACAATAGTCAAGAAATAGTGAGCACCAGACATAGATGGAGTTTTGTACGGACCCCAAATATCAATATGAATAAGGTCGAAACAGGCATTACTAACACTTTTACTTAAAGGAAAAGGTTGTCTAATTTATTTTGCACGATGGCAAGAGTCACAACAATTGTTCAAAACTTTGATGACAAACCAGAGAGTTGAGAAACAAGAGACAATTTCTCAAAAGGTAGGTGTCCCAGTCGTCTGTGCCATACTATGGAAGGGTTCTTGGTTACTGTAGAGGCTGCCAGGTGTCTATCGAACTTCCTAAAGTAGTACAATTCGTCCCGTTCTTCACCCGTGCCAATCAGCTTCTTCGACTTCAGGCCCTGTAGGTGACAGGCATGTGGAAAAAATGTTATTGAACAGTTTAAGGTTTTGGTTAACTTGTTTACAGAAAGAAGATTATAGTTAAAGGAAGGAACAAGTAACGCATTTTGTAAATGATCATCAGGGAACAGCGTTATCTGGCCTAAGCTGAAGGTTGGAGTTTATTTCCGTTAGGCAAGCAAATAGGCGAGTCAGAAGCAATAGGCTTGAGGTTGGTAAGCAAGGATTGACGTGAGGCCATGTTCTCAGTAGCACCACTATCAATGATCCATTCAAATGATTCACATGACACCTTACCAGCGAAATAGGCATTGTTATGAGCAGACAACAATGACACAAGTTGTTTGTATTGTTCCTATGAAATGCTCAAACCATTCATGTTGGATTCTCCATCGTTCTTTTGAGTCTTGGCACTATTGGCAGCGGCTTTGCTTGGTTTCTGTGCTGGCTTGATTGTGTTCTTCTTCTCCTTGTTTGGCCACCAATCTGGGTAGCCTATGATCTCAAAGCATCATTCTGACAGATTTCCAGATTTTCCACAGTGTGTGCAGTGCAGCTTGCTTTTATCTGGATCCCTGCCTGAAGAGGAGTTGCGTGCTCTTGATTGCTTGGCGATCAAGGCAGCAACGTCTCCAGATGTAGCTCGCCCCATTACTACGTTGTGCTGCCTTTCTTCCTTAACTACTAAAGCGTATGCTTTGTTCAGGTTTGACAATGGTTCCATATTGAGAATCTGCGATCTGATCACACTAAATTTGTCATTTAAACCCATCAAAAATTGATATAATTTTTCACCTTCTTTCTCCAACATGAATTCTTTCACTGCTGCACACTTGCACTGAGGAACAACCGAGTAGGTTGCAAGTTCATCCCAGAAGGCCTTTAACTTTGTGAAGTAGGCCACCACTGTCAAATCTTGCTGCTGCATAAGGGATATGTCTCGTTTGAGTTCATATATTCTGGGGGCATTGCCTTGCGAGAACCTTTCTTCCAAGTCTAGCCACATTTCGCTGGCAGATTCTGCATAGGCAACGCTATTATGCAATTCTGATGACAATGTATTGAAGATCCAGGCTATCACCATTGAATTACACTTTTCCCACATTTGCCGATCAGATGCACTATCGTCTGGTTTTGTGATTGAGCCATCAACGAAGCTCAATTTGTTCTTGGCACGTAGGGTGTTCATCATCGCCCTTCTCCAAGTTGGATAATTTTCTCCTTGCAGAAGGCATGTAACCAGTGTTGATCCAGGGCTGTCGGAGGCATTGAGGAAATAGGGAGATGACGGATCGCTGCTGGGCAGTGGTTGTGGCGGCGCGGAGCTTGAAGAGCCGAAGGGTGTTGAGTCGTTTTCATCAGTCATTGCGACTGATGAATCTAACTCAGGTTTTCAGGTTTGAATCGATTGCTTTGATACCATGTAAAGGAAAGATGTGTTTGCAATTTTTACTGCATTCTCATTCATTGTGAATGATTCGAATATAAGCTAGGGAATACAAGAGTTAGAGATTAACTCAACTTTGTTAAAAACTAATCCTAGGATGCTTAGAAGATATCTCATATATGCTAGGAATACAAGGAGCAGTAGAAGTGAAACTCTTTTTTTAATAGAGGCACAGAAGTTTCTAGGTTCTTTGGTAAGTAGAATGAAAGAGGACTTGTTTAGGAGAAAGATAAGTGACTGATTTGTTCCCTAAATCAAATATTGGTAACACATTTGGTTTGCCCTTGTATGGTAGGTTTAATTGGTGCTAGCTTCTTTTATTCTGAATGGACCTAATTACCTCCATTTGGGCAGCTCTGTGTGCAAGGAAGACTGGCTAAAAATGACAGGCTTTAAGAACATCTTCAGTTTGGTACGTTGAACTCGAGTTCCTGAACTGATGTTGAGTTTTGCTTAGATATTTAAAATATGCAGGGCTTCCCAGATCTTGATGATGTTAGTACGCTTCAATCCTTAAAAAGAAATCTTTCGAAAGTTTAAGGGACCGAAAAATAAAAGTGGTGATATGGTGGTTCATCCGTCACAATGACAGAGCTCCAAAAATAAAGAAAAAATTTGTATTTTTCTTGTCCTCATAAGTATCTTTACAAGTATTAAGGGAGAAAATTTATGATGGTTTGTGAAGGGTATTGGGGTCATTTGCACATGTTTCTCAAAACTTGGGAGGCTTCAAATTGAAGTGATTGGAGGTTTCGAATCCTGGCTTTGGACGGGGTAGTTAATGTCCCTGCTCACCAGTTGAGTTGACTCGCCGGAACTAAGTAGATTTGGCTCAGTTAGACCAGTAAATGAAATTTAATCAACGGTTCCTTTACTTAATTTGAGACAATGTTGAAATGAAAAATATTTCATATTTTGAATGGAGTAAGAATTTATTCCGTGATTTTTTTTTATTTTTTTCCTATTTTTTTATGTCAAACTTTCTTTAATCAAACATTTTTTTTTATTTAAGAAAACAGTAACTACTAACATGTAAGACAGTAAAAATCTTATGTTCTCATAAATTTTCCAATTCAAATTTTTATTTTAAATCTATAAAACGTGAAAATTAAAAAAGATATTATTATTTATCAAAAAAACTTTCTCAAGTAATAATCAGGAAAATACAATACATATATTTTCAGAAAGTACAAAAACATTTACTTAAAAAATACTCATTTTATTATCCCAAATTCTCTACAACATTTACTTTTTAGTAATTAATATATAATTTTTTATTTTCAAAATTTTAATATATAAATGAAAACCTTTATATATAAATGACAAATAATGACCTATATATATATATATATTCTTAAATTTTTCTAACAAATAATAATATAAATTAATTCAAATCAAACTATTTCAAAAAGTCCAATGTTTCAAAGAATATATGGGACGGATGGAGAATAAAGAAGATGAAATAATAATTTTTTAATCCTAGCTTAATAAACTACTTATCATAAAATCTTCTACTGTGTCCCAAATCCCAATATAAATATACTTTGGTCTCATGGTACCTAGAGATGTCAATGGGTTGAGCTTGAGCTGGATATAGCTAATCTTAAACTCTCTCCATAAGTAATTGGGGTTTAGGTGCTACCTGTCAAACGGGTAGGCGGATACTACCAGCTAACCCATTTTATGAATATGTTTGATTTTTTAAGACTTTTTTTTATATATTTATATATATTTTTAAAAGAATGTGTATATTTACAATTAATTAATATCTAAAAAATCATAAACCTAGCATAATATATGATAATTTATATTAAATTATAATTTTATTTAGATATAAAATCATATATTGAATATAAATATACTAATTTATTATATGTATGGTAAAGTCAGATAAAATTAGTTAAGCTCGTTATCTCCAAAAAAATTTGCCAATAGGGCTCAAGTTCGGATTTGTGTGGCCGGATTCATGGAAGATAGGACCGGGTAGGATATTACCCGTGAACCGTGAATACTAATAATGTAACCTATTAGGTTATAACACATCGTAACAGTACCAAAGATTATTTGGGAACTCAAATTAAATTGTCCTTATCCATGGCAGTGAATCTAAATTCAAAATACATTGATAAGCCGCTTGGACTCAAGCTAAAGGTCTACTCTCCATTTCTCTATTGAGTTGTTAGAAATCCAGCAGGTGGATTTGGCAAAACCTTCGTAACATTTCTGTGTTTTTCCCTTTAGGGGAACGTTGAATCCAAACCCGTCGGGTTTGCAAATCAGGTTTTTTGGCTCCTTTGTCAGCCTCACTCCATGCCTCGCCGTTCGTTTCTTGCCGTCGGCTTCTCCATCTCTTGCCGATCTGATTTTGGGTGCAGATATGATAACATGGTGCCAATCTAATTTTTGTGAAGCAATCTGATTTTGGATAATTTTTTAATTGTTGTGAAATTTGGTTTTTCTCAATTTTTTTTTCTTATTTGTTAATTGTTGAATTCTCAATTTTTTTTATTGTTGTTAATTGTTATTTTTGAATTTTTACCGATCTGAACTGTTTGGTGTTTGATCTTGTTTATTGTAGATTCGATTTTGATTTTCTAAATTTTTAGTTAATTTTTTGTTTGATTTTTTGTTAATCTTTGTGAATTTTTTATTTTTTATAATGAATTTCAGTAATTTTTAGTAAAACATAAAATATAATTTCAGTAAATATAACTATAGTAATATAATTTATTTGTACTAATAAAATCTTAGTTATATAATTTTACTAAATATAATTTTATTAATGTTGTTAATATTAATTTTTTTTGGTTTTGTTAATATTAATTTTTAATTTTTTATACATTAATTTAGTAAAATTTAACAGAAATTACAATATTAATTATTTTAAATTTTTTGTAGTTTTTTTTAAATTAAATTGCAGTTTCCAATGGCTATATGTTGAAAACTACTTTAATTTTTTTTTTAAATTTAAAAAGAGTTACCAGTGATCTTAAATATTGGAAATATTATCAATAGTCAAACACGTTGATATTTACCAACGGCCAGAATAGTGTTTGGCCGTTGGTAATATTTCTAACATGTAAGACGGTTGGTAACTCTTTTGAAATTTAAAAAAAGTAAAGCAATTTCCAACATATAGACGTTGGAAAAAAAGACCAATGGAAATTATTAACGGTTTAAGTTCGTATGCTTCTTACTAATGGTTTACCAATGGTCTAACACATTGGTAAAAATTAAACGGTTGATAAAAAGCATACAAAGTTAGACAATTGGTAATTTCCATCGGTCTTTTTTCCAATGTCTATATGTTAGAAATTACTAACGGCTTAATATTAAACCATTAGCAAACAAATTTCCTATGCATTAATTACCAATGGTCTCTCGTTGATAATTTTAAAATTACCAACACAGGACCATTGGTAACGGCAGTTGGTAAATGCCATTTTTTTAGTAGTGCAATGAGGTTTTATTATTGTTTTGGGGTTTTATTTGTGAGGTATTCTATACCTATATGCTTGACCTGGCTTTGGAAAAAATTTATTCTTTCAATTATATTAGTTACAGGTGGTTTATTCAATTTTAACTTTACTACACTAATAATTTTTTTTTCCAGAGAATGACTACAATAATTAATTATGAATGAACTAATTAATTAATTAATTAGTAAAGTTACCTTTCTAGTTTCGCCAAATTGAGGAGGCTGCCTCTAACCTGCGGATATAAATAGGTGCTCTCAGGTCATAGGCTGACTTCCAACTTACTGAGTTATCGCAAATCAGAGCAAACGGAATCGGCAAACGTCTCAATTGTGAGTGTGCTCTTGATCTTCTCTGCTGTTCTTGAAACTAGGGTTTAATTTATTGCCTTGAAGTTCAAGTAACATTTCTTCTATGTCTGTTGTTCTGTATCATCTGTGATCTGGTGTTTAGTTTGTTGCCTCATAGTTCAAGTAACTGCATCTGTTCTATATATACGTGTTTAGTATTGTGCATTAGCTGGTTTTGTGAATCTTTTGGTTGGAATTGCAGATCATTGGTTTGTGGCTCTCTCTCTTTTGGTGGAATTGTAGACATCACTCTTATGGTGGAATTTTTTGCCCTTTCGCAGGATCAGTTTGATGGCTATCCCGTCTGGCCTCAACACGAAGAGATGCGATTCTGCACTTTTTTATACCTCAAGACAATCAGTATCTATAACTTTGCATGCAGAAATGGTCGACATGGTCAAATGCAGATGGTTAAGTGTTTGATGGAGAATGCTGAAGGCCTGAGGAACTTGAACCTCCATTTGAGCGGCGGTCTGAGCAAGAAAGAGGAGCCAATAATAACAACGAAGCTGATGAAGTTTCGATTAAGATCGTGCAGGTGCGCAGAAGTTTCTGTCTATCGGGCCTACCGGCTGCTTTACTCCTCCTTGAACGAACCCCAAAAGCAACAAGAATAATGGAACCTGAAGTAGTGAGAGTTAGAAGATATGTGGATTTTTTTTATTCCCAGAATTAAGCATCTTTACACAGAGAGTATTTATGATAGTTTATGAAGGGTATTAGAGTCACTTGCCTGATTAAAAACAGGGAAAAATGTTAGATGCGGCTCAACACCCTCTAAGTCCTGGCCTTGGCCCGGCGTAAATAAGCGGATTTTACTCAATTTGAGAGATATATGAAAGGTTCAATCAGCTGTTCTTTCATTTAATTTGAGAACATGTTCATGTTAAAAATATTTCATATTTTGAGTGGGGTAAGAAATTTATTTCGCTATTTAAAATTTTTTTTTCCATTTTTCATGCAAACTTTCTTGAATTGAACATTTTTTAAAGAAAAAAAGGAAAACATTAACTAGTAACATGTAAGACAGTAAAAGTCTTATGTCCTCAGGAATGTGTCCAGATCAAATTTTTATTTTAAATCTGGAAAACATACTGAACAATTCATAAAATATTATTATTTCAAGAAAAAATTCCAAAGGTTATACTCAAGAAAAATACAATACATATATTTTCAAAAAGTACCAAATTCACATAAAAAATGTATGGAAGATATGAAATAATAACCCTTTTAATCCTAGCCAAATGAATTACTTATCGCTATGGATGACAAACGGGTGGGTCAGGGCAAGTTTGAGTAAAACATTCAGGTTTAAGTTTAATTGAATTAACATAAATTATTTTTCAGGTTGGGTTATTTGGATTCAGGTTGAGTAGATTTTGAGTTTAGATTGTGTTCGTCTAGTTAGGTTCAATACAAGTCGGATCAATTTTAACTTTAGGTAATTTCTGGCAGGATTATTTAAGTTTTGGCCTAGATTTGAGTTGACAGTCAAATTTACTGAAGTTACTGGTGTATAGGCTGAAATACTTAGATTGATTCAATTTTTTTTGTTCATTTTATTAAAATTTAAATTAAAGAATTCAATTTTTCAGGGCAATTTAATTTAAGTCAATTTTTTTTACTATATTTAATTACAAAATTATGATAAATTTCATAATTATATCTCAAGGAATTTGCCACAATTTCAAACTTTTATCATGAAATTGGTATGAAATGAAACTCCTAATTCACTATTAGTGCTAAACTGCAAAATCTTAAAATTTTTGGTGAAAATATAAAAAATTAAAAAGCTCAGGAATTGATGTTATAATTATTATGGATTCTAAAATGAAATTTTTTCAAAATTTAGGTACATGACTGCATTGTATTTAAAAGTTTAGTGACTGACCAATGTAATTTTGACATCCACTACTAAAAAAAACTTATTTTTCCAACATGCAAATCATGACCAACGGCTAAACCATTGACAATTACTAATGCGTTAAGCAATTGTTAAAAAAAATTAAAATTTACCAGCAGTCAAATGCGTTGATAATTTACCAATGGTCAAACCGGCAATTTACCAACAGTCTAATGGTTTAAATTGTTCGTGATTATCAATACGAATGACTATTGGTAAGGTTTAAGCCGTTAGAAAATGAAAAGAATATATTATTTTGAAATAATTATGAAAAATTTAGGACTAAAGTGAAATTTTTCCTCTATTTTAATTTTATACACACACACATACATGTGTGTGTGTGTGTGTGTGCCATATATCATATATCGTAGTAATGTATCATAAATAATCTATCATAATAATAATAATAATAATAATAATAACAATAATAGTTGTTATTATTGTTATTATTATTATTATTATTATTATTATGATATATCATCTAATATAGTATAGCATCTACTATATCTATATCTATATCTACACACACACACACACACACATACTCCCTCCGTCCCAGATTTTTTTTAAACACTTTCCTTTTTGGTTAGTCCCAAATTCTTTAAAACATTTCTTTTTTTAGTAAGTTTTAGCATGTATTTTTACCATTATGCAATCTCTTATATCTCAATTCCTCTATTCTACCCTAAAACCTACAAGCTTAATGAATTTGTTTTGTTCTCTCCTTCAATCTCAACGTGGGTGAGGCGATGAACGGAGATGAGGTGATGGACGGAGGTGATGGTGTGGCAGAACAGGGCCCCAGCACTCTGATTTACTAAAACAGGTAAGCTTTTTGGAAACTATGATCCCACTTAGGTTACAATTGGCTAGTTATTACTTGTGAAGTATCTTAAATCATTACGTGCAACTAGCTACTTAGCCTACCCTGCATAGGAAATATGCATGCGTTGTCCTGGCTACGCAATAACAAATAAATAAATCAATATAAAAAATAGTGTCGCGGCAATTGCTGAAAACCCAATTTAAAATAAACCTGGACATAAAACTTTAGTTACTTTAACTTTAAGTAACAACTCTGTACATATATCTCATTCTTACAAGCACCCAAATATAACCCTAGTGTTATACACATTAATGGACACTAGTAAAGGCAATCTATGCATGAAATTATCATACATATAGAAGAAACAATATAAATCTACTAAGATCCAGCCTTAGTTCTTCACCTGAGCAAGCTAGCTTCAAGTGATGAGCTACACTTTCCTTGTACTCACTTAGCTTTATATTGAAAGCCAAACACTTTGGCCAATACTTGCTTATGCTATAAGTAACTTAGAAACACAAGGTTCTCTGCGTAAGGAGTACCTTTGAACCAACAAAACTTAGCCTTAACAGTTGCCCCTTACCAATTATTAAGCATGACTAGCCCACTTAACACTTGCACAATACTTCAGGGGTGAGTACTCTAAAATACTCAGTAAGAGATTTGGTACCTGCAGGGGAAAACAATGCAAGCATGCAAAGCACACACACACACACATATATATATATATATATATATATATATATATATATATGTAAACAACATACAAAGCAAAACAAACATCCAACAACACGGCCAAAAACAAGAAAAAGAGCAACAAACAATGCAAATAATGGACGGATTGATGGATTAGTGAATTACGCACATGCAAATGCACTTAGGTTTTCCTTACACCCGTAGGTGCTAGACTTGCTGTGAGCTCTTACAGTTGGGATACTTGGATGCTGGCCCTCGTATCTTATGCTAGCACTTAACTAACCCCATGAAGCCCTCTTACGGGTGCCTTAGAGTAAGTCATCACTTACTCAACCCTTGCCCGCCTTGACGAGCTACTTAGAGCAAGTCGTCACTTACTCCACTCTCACTCATCTCTTCCCCTTAACTCATTGTGCAGGATAGTTGCCTTATATGGTCCAACTTACCAAGTTCTTAGAGCTTAGTTTAAGGCTCCTTAATAGCCTACTTGCCAAATCACTAGGTTTGGTTATGATCCTCTTAGGTTTCCTTTTCATTGCCTGAAGGTCTAATACCTACCACTTGGACCAACGACAAAGATGAAACCCATCTTAATCCCCTTAATGCTTTCTTAACAACTTAAGCACTTTAACTTCTTTAGCCACTATTTCTTTACCCTACCTTAACCACACCACTTAACTACCACCTAAATAATGTATAATTCCCAACTTAGAAATGAGTTCTAGACCTATCCGAGGGTATGAAATATCTTAGAATGGGCTAATGATGATAACTGAAAGATTCAGACATACTTAGGATGCCCTAAGATTGAAAGACTTGTGTCTTGGCGATGCCATCGGTGATGCGTTGCCAATGGCATCAATGCCTAGGTTCCTGAAGATTTACCAGCGATGCTTCGCCAATGCATTTTCCAGCATTGTGCAACTGGTTGCAAACTTGCATAAAACTTACTCAATCTTTCCAATCCTAAAGCCAATTTACTTGAGTCTTATTTCTACTTCATTCCCATATGTAATACTACATTTCTATGCATTATTTGAGCTTAATTAACTTAAATGCCTTACCTCAAATCATCATGACAGCAAGTAACAAGCAATGAGGACACTTGAGCTCCATCGAGTTCCTTTAAGTTCCAAGCTTGAATTCAACTAAATTGGATATCAAGAGCATGAAGTTAAGACCATTTCTTACCGTTTAACTTAGAACTAACCCACAAGGATCAAAGACGTTTACCTTAGGGTTTGAACTAAAAACTTGCATGAACAACTCCAAATGCACCAAATACACAAAAAAAAAAAGAGCTAAGGGCTTATTGGGATCACTTTGGGACCTTCAATTTTCATGAAAAATTAAGTGATTTGGAAGGTTTTGAGGTGGAGAGCTATGGAGGAGATGATGAATAGAGTCATCTTCTTTCCATTATATAGCTAACCTCTCATTTACTTGATACTTTGGCCCTTAAACTTAATTTTAATTCACCTAGGCCACTTAAACCTCCACTAAGCCATCCCTATTTGTCCCAATAAAGGTTTTTCTTATCTAAACACTTGTCCTTAAGTCACTTAAGCCATTATAAGACATAATAGCTCAATTTCTCACTTGATGCATTTTTATCCCTTAACTTTCACTTTTGGTTCAAATGGCTAGAAATACCTATGGCCTTAACTTAATTAGCTCAAAACACTTGTATGGACGTAATTTCACTGAAATTACAGTCAAGCCACTGACTTGGGCCAAAATTATCATTTTGCCTTTTTGCCCTTTAGGTACTAATTACTCTTTAGAACTTGACTTAACCTTACTTAGCTTACTTTCCTTGCTTAATAAAACTTATTTGAGGAAATAACTTAGGATTTATTTACCTTCATAGTCGAGCTAGGGGAGGTACTAGGAGAGCCTTTACAAACGGCAGATCGAGGTGACAGGCAGAGGTGGCAAACGATGGAGACAAAGAGGGAAACAAGAAAGTGGGTGATGGCATTCGATGATCGAAGTGATGGATCAACTTGTCAGAGATAGAAGAAAGGATGTTTGGGACAACAATCAATGCATGGGGAATGGAATTGACATATCTGGGATGGCAATCAATGAAATGGGGGCAGCAATCAACGTATCGAGGATGAAAGTGACAAGGTCAAAGACGGCGAATTGAGGGAACAGAATTAAAATTAGAATCAACGGACAAAGACTAAAATGATGTGGCGACGCGAGATTAAGGCGATGAAGTGATCGGATGGAAGTGATAAGGTTGGGACAGAATTCGAAGATGAGGCAACGAGGTGACTAGATGGATACAAATGCCAGAGATGAAGGTGAAGGGCAAAACAGGAAAACACGACAAAAGCAAAGCTGCCCTTAAAAAGCATGCAAAATTGTTTGTTTTAAAAAACATGGGATGAAGGGAGTATAGTATAATGAATCATAAATTAGTATCATATTGTACGATAATATGTATCATAATATATAATATTCTCCCTCCGTCCAACATTGACCACAACGCTTAACTTTGCAAAATTTTTTAGGTGAGTAACAATTTTCACATCTTGGACAATTCTACCTCTTCATACCTTCTCTTTCAGACATCTCGAACCAAACAATTTTAGAAAAATCTCAAATTTGCTTAACCTTCACTAGTCCATCCCATCCTCAATTTGCTGTGATTCCAACAACGCAACTGCCAGTGATTTTGCCAATGATTTCATAGCACAACAGTTGTCGACTCACTAAAGATTTTGACGTTGATTTGTCACCTTCGTCACGTCCCCACCCAGCAGAGCAATCGCGTTTCCTCACCTCCGATGCATCTTTGACCTCCTCCCTTATGTCCTCATCACTGAAGTACCATCGCCAGAGTATTAATCTCTCCCTAATTAGCCATATCAGCTTCCATGATTTGGGCTCTGTCCTCATCACCTTCATCCTCATTAAATCGATTATCACTGATCATGATTCTTGGCCTAAACCACTTTGATCTTCTTGTCATCTCATCTATTCAGGCTACCCAATGTCCTCGCCTCGTAACCTTATCGCCTTATTGCTTCTTACTTCCAATGTGCCCTATCACTTGCCACCCTAATCTCCTTGCCCAACCGCCTGCTGCCCTGATTGGCAGCCTCAACCATGCTGACAGTGGCCAATAAGGAGATCGAAGAAACAAAGCAAAAACAAAACTAACAAGAATAGAGTAGATGGAGAGGGGGTATAATTGTAAAGTTATTTAATAAAATTTACTAAAAAAAGGAAACGGTGCAAAGAATTTGGGATAACCCCAAAAAAGGTATACAGTGAAAAAAATATGGGATGGAGGGAGTATCATTTAATATAATGTATCATATGTATCATCCAATATGTTTATAACATATTAATATATATTTTCACACACACACACACACACATATGTATGTATGTAAGCATGTATGTATGTATATGTCATAATATAATATAGAGTAAATTACATAAATGGTCCCTAACCTTTATTCATTATTTTTTTTAGTCCTTAACATATTGAACATTCTATTTTGGTCCTAAAATTATTAAAATTATTTCATTTTAGTTCCCTTATATGAAATTCATGAAGTCAGAATAATTGTTTGACAAAAACTTTTGAAATTCTAATTTAAATATTTGGTAACTATCTTCTAATAAATTCAAACAGTTTAATATTTTTTTTAAACTAAATACATAATTTAAATTAATATTTTTTTCTAAATGAAATAAGTTCAATTTATAAAGAGAAAAAATTAATTTAAAATTTTCATTAATTGCAAAAAAAATATTATACAAATTAAATTTATTATAAGACAGTAACTAGACAGTTTATATTTAAAAAGTTTCTATCCGAAAAATAATTTGAGTTAACAAATTTCATCAAATTGGGACCAAAATGAAACATTTTCAAGAGATTTAGGACTAAAATGAAACATTTTAATAAATTTACGACTAAAACAGAACATTTAATTGGTTAGGAACTAAAAGGAAACAATGATTAAAGGTTAGGGACCATTCATGAAATTTTCTCATATATATATATATATAATTTCACTACAAAAATATGTTCATACACGTTATAAATTATGTGTGTGTGTGTAAAAGCCTATAAAGCCCAAAAAACCCATAACCCTAAAATAACCCGTATAAAAACCATAACCTATCTCTAACCTCCATTTTACCGAGGAAAGATTAAAAGAAGTCCTATTACTTTCATAACCTTCTAGTTAAGTCCTACATCTTAACGATTTTCTATTTAAGTCATTTAATTTAAAAAATTTTATCTCTGTTAGTCTTATCACTACTGGCCTTGATGGAATTCTTACGTGGCAGATAACAGACGTTAAAAACAAGGAAAAATTGTCAAAATCAATTATCTAATTTCATAACTTGTCTAATTAGGTCCCACAGAAAAAATAAACTTTATTTTCATAACTAGAAACATGTGTTTTTTTTCTACCTTCAAAACCATCAACTATTAAAAGCTTCTGGTGGATCATCTTGCTCGGAGCTTGCAGGGTGTGTATGGATACCTAATTGAGATCCAAGAGTTGTTCTTCATGGTGTTGATGTGTGCTCTGGTGCTATTGGCATATTAGTATTTTTATCATCTGCGAACAAATCCAAACAGCTCTAAAGAAATAAGAACCTAAGTTTGACTTGATCAGGATCTCCAAGACACTCTTTGATATCTAGAATGTTCTTTTGTTCATCATCGATATACCCTGCATAAGGATTTGATTCTTCATCATCATTATCAGAGTGAGGCATAGCCAGTGATTCTCGGCCATTGCTCTTGCCTGAACATTTCATTCCTACTAGGCCTATTGCTGGAATTACAATTCCTACACTGATTAACCGTAGAAGTAGCATAAATCCATGGTAGAGTCATCAGAACAAATTAAAGCCAAGAAGCCAAATGAAATTAGTGGAGGGAAATCTGATTCCAAACCCAAAAACATTTACTAAAATGCTTACCTTCATAAACAATCCAATGCATCCTCCCATTCATGAAATTGTGAAATTGCAGTGGGTCATTAGGCTACTCAAACTTCTAGCAATCTACACCTATAAAATGGAACGATCGAAGGCTTGGGTTCTACTAAGGGGCAACGGTGGCAATTTTTCAAAGGGGCAGATGGAGGCCAATGTCATTAGACAATGGCAAATCGAAGAGTAGAATGATGGGAATGAGATGTACTGAAATGATAGCGGGAGGCCAGTGGGTAGTGACACTTGAAAATGATAACATTTATGAGATAGGTCAGCGATGGTGAGCAGGGATGACCATTGGCAATGGAGTAGTGGCTAGATGGCGGTAGCAGAAGAGAAGATTTAGGGTTCTAAGGGGAAAAATAAATTTTATTTTTTCTATGGGACTTAATTTTACAAGGTACAAAATTAAATGTCTAATTTTAACATTCTGCTATTGTTTTTAACGTTTCCTATCTACCACGTAAGAATTCTGTAAGACTAACAGAGATAACGTTTTTGAAATTATAAGACTTAAACAGAAAATCATCAAGATATAGAACTTGATTAGAAAAAGTTACAAAAGTCATAGGACATCTTTTTACCTTTCCCCTCCATTTACCCTCCTTTCTCTGCAGCCGCTCACCTTTTACTCCCTTTCTGCTCTTGTAACTTTGTGAATTTTGTGAATTTTTTGATTGTTTGATTGTAGATTAGGTTTTAACTTTGTGAATTTTTGTAGATCTGGTTGTTTGATTGTAGATTAGGTTTTGATTTTAGATTTTTTAGTTCATTTTGTGTTTGAATTTTGAATTTATTCTAAAATTTTGAAATTTGGTTAATTTTTAATTTTTTATTAATTTTGGTAAATTTTTATGAATTTCAATAAGTTTTTTGGAATTTTTTGAATTTTTAGTTAATATGTGTGATATTTTTAATTTTTGAATTTATTCTAAATTTTTGAAATTTTTATTAATTTTGGTAAACTTTTATGAATTTTAGTAAGTTTTTTTGAATTTTATGAATTTTTGAAATATTTAGTTAATTTTGTGAAATTTTTTATGAACTTTTGTGAATTTTTGGGTACTAGTAAAATCTTTGTTGTATAATTTTTAGTCAATATAACATTTTATTTTACTAAATATAATTTTATCAATGTTGCTAATATTAATTTTTAATTTTTTGAACATTAATCTAGTAAAATTTAATTGAAATTTTAATATTAATTATTTTAGATTTTTTTGCATATTTTTTAAAAATAAATAGCAATTTCCAACGGCTCTTCATTGGAAACTGCTTTAATTTTTTTAAAATTTTAAAATATTTACAATTGATCTGGAGCATTGGAAATATTACCAACTGTCAAACACGTTGGTAATTGATTTTTTTTTTAGTAGTGATCTGCTACCAAGATTAAATTTACTAAATATGGAAGTTACTTGTTTTGAATAAACCTAAATATGAGACTTATTAAATATGAAAATCTCGAAATATGAGATTTACTAAATATGAATGTTTTCAAAGCAATAGAAGTTACTAACTATGGTAGCTTCAAAATAAAAAACTTACAAAATATAGAAGGTGATAAAAGAGGAAAGTAAAGTTTAGGGTAGGAGTTATGATTGAATGTTTATTGCTAATATTAAGGATTTAGAGTTTTAGAGTTTTGGGTTTATATTTATAGTTTGTAGTTTAGATTTGTGGTTTATGGTAAAGGCCAGAGTTAGGCACAAGGTTAGAGTTAATGTTATGGTTTAAGTTTATGGTCTATAGTTTAGATTTAGGTATAGGATTTATGGATAGGATTAAGGGTTTAAGGTTTTGGTTAGCGTTTTGGGTCTAGATTTAGGGTTTAGAGTTTAGATTTAGGTATAGAGTTTAAGGTTGCAGATGGTTTATGATTTAGGTTAGGATTATTGTTTAGGGTTTTAAAGTCTAGAGTTAGAGTTTTGTGTTTATGTTTAAGATTTAGAGTTTAGATTTAGGATCTATGGTAAAAGTTAGGGTTATTGTCTAAAGTTTAGATCTCGGTTTAGGATTTAGATCTAGTTATAAGGTTTATAGTTAGAATTGAGTATTTATGGTTTAGGTTAAGGTTAATGTTTAAGGTTTAAGTATAATTACTTTAATAAAATATCCTAATTAAAAATTTTCAAATATATAATTACTTTAATAAAATATCATAATTCAAATCATTTGTTTAATTTAATGAATTGTAAATTGGTTTTCAAGTTTATCAAATTTGAAATGTTTTGAAAGGTAAAACTTTAATATGTCAGAAAGCACTTTTAAAAACGATTTGATTTGGGTTAAATCTAATCATATCAGGTTTAGATATCAAATCATTTTGGGTTTATGTCAGATCAATCTTAGATTTTGGTCATTTCGAGGTCTAGTTTTTTTATCATTTGATCATTTTGGGTTTACCTCATGTCAGTCACTAAATTTAGTGAATATTAGTTGTTGCTAAATTAAAGAGGTCAAGCCGTCACTAAATTTTAGTGACAAAGAGTTGTTGCTAATTTTTTACTGGACTTTAAGCAACTATTTGCCATATCTAATTAGCAATTATTTCTAGTCATCACTAAATCAACTTTTTCTAGCTAGTAGTGTCAATTTAAAGTCAAATCTATTCAAGTTGAAGTATCTCAGGTTTGAGTCATTTCGGGATAGATCGGGTTGGATACAATCAGGTTTAAGACATTGACTTTTTTTATCAAATTGGATCAGGTTGGACCAAATTATCGAGTTAGATCATATTTTATCATCCCTACTTATCGTAAGATTGATAGTCTTCTATAGTGTCTAAAGTCCCAACATAAAGATACGGGTAAATTCTATTTATGGTCCCTAACCTTATCGCGTCATCCTAAATGGGTCATTAACCTTCATTTTGTCCTCTTAAAGTCCCCAACATCCCTATTTCTGTCTCAATCATTGTCATTCCATTATTTTCGTGGTTAACTTTGACATAATTTTTATGGCAAATACCAGCATTAGTCTTACATTTTTTATTCTTACTCCAATAACCCTCAAGCTAATAAATTCATCACTACAACTATCATCTCCTTATCTCTTCCTCCTTCACCACCTCTGGCGGCGCCCTAGTTGAAGCCGATCATCTGCTTCACCATGTTTTATTCTTTCTGGCGGTTTCCAGCGTAGACACACTCATTTTTCCCATCTTACTCTCGCGATGCAAGGCCTCAAGAGCTACCAAAATGATGCCTTCCCACTCGATCTAATCATGCCACCTCCACCGCCCTCCTCCACTACCCTCTCCATTGATGAGGCTGGGCCGCCGGAGACCCAAATCTATCGCCTAATCTCCGAACACCCCGTCATCATCTTCATCCACTTTGCTTGTTATATGTGCCACGTCATGAAGAAGCTCTTCGCTACCATTGGCATCCACCCCACCGTCATCGAGCTCGACAATGATGAGATCGCCTCTCTTCCTCCCTTCCCACAAGATGACCATCGCGTTGCCCCTGCCCTCTTTATTGGTGGTGTCCCTATCAGCGGCCTCGAGCCCTTCGTCGCCCTCCACCTCAGCAATCACCTCATGCCCAGGCTTATTGATGTCGACATCTTCCGGGTATAAAATTATCCCTACTTAATCTGGTACCCTAAGATGGTGAAGGAGAAAGAGAGGGGTAGATGATGGTTGTAGTAATAAATTTATTTGCTTGAGGGTTATTTGAGTAGGAATAAAAAAATGTAAGACTAATGTTTGCATTTGCCACAAAAAGTTTGTCAAACTTAACCATGAAAATGATGGAAAGACAATGATTGAGACAAAAATAGGGAGGTTGGGGACTTGAAGAGGGCAAAATGAAGGTTAGGGACCCGTTTAGGATGACGTGATAAGGTTAGGGACCATAAATAAAATTTACCCATCAATATACTTTGATCTAGCAGTACGCACGAACCATGAACTGTGTAATGTGACCTTTTAGGTAATGACACATTGTGGTAGTAACAAAGGTTACCAGGGAACTCAAGTTGTTCTTATCCATGGCTGTGAATCTAAATTCCAGATACGTTACTGAGCAGCACTAGGGCTTAAAGCTAATGGCCTATTCTACATTTCTCTATTGAGTTGTTGGAAATCAAGCAAGCTAATTTGGCAAACCTTAGCAACATTTCCGTGTTTGAGCCTTTGGGTGAACGTCTTATTTGTGAGTCTACTCTTCATCTTGTCGATTGTTCCTGAAGCCAGGGTTTTGATTTATTTTCTCAAAGTAGAAGGAACATGCACTCTATTCTACCATTCTCTATTAGTTGTGATTTGCGCTTTGATTTGTTGCCTTAAAGTTGAAATAGCATCTGTTCTATGTCTATTATTCCATGTTAATTAGCTACGATCTTCTTCATTGTTCTTGACAATTAGGGTTAATTTATTGTCTTTAAGCGGAAGAGCTATTGAGGTTAATGGTCAGGATTTTGCCTATTTTGATTGTGTTGCAAATCACACTTATGGTGGATAGCACGTCTAGAGCAATGTATTTGTATTTTGGTACTTTTAGATGCAAGTTGATGCCTAAAGAGGCATAGCAAACCAAATCAATAGGCTTATTAGTGATTTGATAGTTAGATGCAAGTTGATGCCTAAATAGGCACAAAAATATAACCAAATTGACAGGCTAATTAATGATTTCAGCACATCTAGAGCAATGTATCTATATTTTGTTACTTTTAAATGCAACTTGATGCCTAAACAGGCACAAACAGAGAACCAAATCGAGAGGTTAAGTGGTATGCCAGTTGCATCCCAGTTGATGCCTAAACAGGCACAAAATGATAACCAAGTTGACAGGCTTAGTGATCTGCCCCATGAGGTTCTTTGTCACATATTTTCATTCTTCTCTTTTAAGGATGTTGTCCAAACCTCCGTTTTGTTAACCAGGTGGAAGCCTTTTTTTGCATCAATTCCTTTGATTAATATTGGCACCTATTTTCCACCTGCCAGAGATCCTACAACTGATACTAAATTCATGAGCTTCGCGCACTTAGTGGATGATGTGTTGCTCTTCTGTGATAGTTGTCTGGAAAAGTTTCGCCTCCATTTTTTGGGAAGTCTTACAGATATAGCACTTATCCGCCGTTGGATACTTGCTTTATTACAGCATGGTATCTTAGAGCTTGATTTATCCATCAATGCTCACTATTTACTGACTTGCATCTTTACCTACAAGACTCTAAAGGTGCTAAAATTGAATGCTCAAGGGTTTTACATGAAATCGGTTGATGTCTGCTTTCCAAATTTGAAGATACTTCACATTTACTTGATTGAATTTGGAGATGATGCTTCTGCTCAAACACTCTTCTCTATTTGCCTTGTGCTTAAAGATTTGATCTTGCGGAGTTGTTATTTCACTGAAATTAGGCGTGGTATCTCAAGGCTTTATGCATCCATCAAAACTAACAGTTTGCCCGCTTACATCTTTACCTGCAAGACTTTAAAGGTGCTAAAATTGAACACTTAGTGGTTTGACATGAATGTTCCTACTGATGTCTACTTTTCAAATTTGAAGATACATCACCATGATTCGGTTACATTCTAAGATGATGCTTCTATTTAAACACTATTCTTTGTCTGCCTTGTGCGTGAAGATTTGGTTTTATGAAGTTGTGATTTTACAGAATATTGGAAGCTCCATGTACTTAATCATACACTCAAGAGACTAGCAATAAGTCAGATGAACTCAGGATTCTATTATTATCATTTCAAGATTGTGATTGGCACTCCAAGACTTGTAGACTTGTTTATTTTGATTATGATGACAAACTGACTGGAAGTTTTTCCTTCAGAAATTATGGGTCACTGGAAAAAACATGTAGTTGTACAAGTCCATAAAGAAAGGATGCTGCTAAAGACGCTAGTGTGCTAGATTTAATGGAAGGCATTAGTATTGCCAAGTTGTTTCATCTAGGTTATTGTTCCATGGCTGTAAGTTTCTTGATTTAATGTCATTTGTTATCTGAATTTGGAGCTGTGTTATATGATTCCAGTCATACGTCTTTCCGTGATGATGTTTAGTGGAGCATATGCTCTTTCCTTACTGATCAAGTTGTAATGGTTATGATGAACTTTAGGTTCTTAACAACTGTGGGGAAAGGATGCCAATGTTCCACAACCTAATCCACCTCACCATTGATGTTTCTCTGGGTGATTGGGAAGGACTCGGAAAGCTGTTTATTAATTCACCTAAGCTGTGACCATTACTTTGGTATGGCTCATTCTTCACCGGTTGAGAGTATATATTTCATTATAGTTAAAAAATATCCTCATAATTCTATTATTTTTTATTTGTATGTAGTTGGCCGGGTTGATGACTAATTATTCCCTTTAGACCTTACAACACAAAGAGATAAGATTTTGCTCTTTTTCATGCTTTGAGACGATTAGTATCCATAATTTTGACTTTGACTATAGCCATATTGAAATGGTTAGTTGCTTCATGAACAAGTCTAGATTCTTAAGTAATCTTGACCTCTATTTGATCAATTGGGTAAGCAAGTGATGCCCGACAGCATCTTCGTCAGGTGACATTATGGTTTCGGGAGGGACTTCCAGTGAGGGAGGACGTCTGGAACAAAGATTCCCCAGGGGAGTATGCCTGAAACGGATGGAAGAAGGGGGTTAGGAGGTCCCCGAAATGTTTTTCCGGGGAGGAGCCTCCGACGCCCAAGTCAGTATTTTGAAAGGGAAAAAGAGGAGAGAGTATGAGGAAACTGAGTAATCTAGCCTGCTTATGTTTTCTCAGGGAGAGGGGTCTGATCCTTTGCTGAGGCCTTTTTCCTGATATTTATAGGAGGGCATGGCCCGTTCAGATCGCGACACGTGTTCGGTCGAATGTGACCTGTACTTCGGGGCATAGGGGACAAGTAGCCATCTCTAGGCTCCTCGGGCCAAGAACCGAGACAGGTCATGACAGGACATGGACGGCGTCGGCGTGTCAGACTGCTTTTAGGGCGGCGTGTAGTGCGTGTGGGCGACATGTCAGAGACTCCTTAAATGCTCCTGTCGTACTCCCAAGGTCCTTCGAACGAGGTCGTCCTTCGGTACGAACGTTCTTCTTCAAGAATCATGCCCGTAGTTCGGGGGGTTCCTTAGTTTAGGAGCCGTTCCTTCGAGAAGGTTCTCTCCTGCTTAAAGTAGCTGGTCCTCCTTCCCCAAAGGTGATTCGTTTGGTTCCCCGGAGGCACTGGTGACATGCTTGAGATTCCTGACGTATTATCCGAAGTCCCGCGTCTGAGGTGTTTGGATTCGTCCCTTCCGAGGTCAGTGATAGCACCTCTTTTGGATGATGCCAGGCTTCCCGACCTTCGTATTCGTAGGGAGTACATATTAAGAGAGGCGATAGTCCTTCGGCTATCACATGCCCCCATTTGGAAAGCCGAAGTGAAGACTTCGGCTTATGGACCTTTTAAGGGCATCCTTTGGGGCCCTGGGTGTGACAATCTGTATCGAGCGTACACCCGTTGTCCGAAGTCGTAGGCTGTTCGGCCATGGCCTGTCCTTTGGTGTCCTCGAGATAACCTACTTCTTTCTTTTTGCTGGTCTGTGCGGCGTCATGTCTTGTAGCCAGGTGTGTCAGTCTGGAGCGTCGTGCCCGGGGTTTAAGGGTGTCAGAAGGCGTGTTCCTCGTTTGTCGCAATGGCTGACACGTGGCACGCTATCATTGGAGGGAACTGTATCGGTTATGGCAGGCACGCCTTTTTAGGCATAGAGAGCAGTTATGGCGACTGTTCGCCTTCGCAGAGCACTTATGACGTCGGTTCGCCTATCCCCCCTCGGCCTATATATACCTTATTCCGTCATAGTTTCCTTTTGCTTCTGCTTTTGCTTTCCTTCTGCTCTCAACTGTTTTTGCGTTCTCTTCTGTTTTTTGCGGCGGTGCCACTGACTGAGTGTTTTTTCGGCCACTTTTCGCGACGGCGACTTCAAACTCAGATTTTGGCAAAGCATTTGGTGGGTCCCGGAGTCCTTTGGTTTTCTGTGCTCTTTTTTGCTTTTTTAAAGCTTTTCCGAAGTCGGTTTTTCTTCTCCCGAAGTTACTTTTTTCATCAAAAATGTCTTCACCAACTCCCCTCATGACTGTTTCCCCTTTCCTAGAAAGTTGGCAACCCCTTTTCCACCATCCCTGCTGCTCCACTTCAGAAAAATTGGAGAAGTGGAAGAAAAAATTCTTTCTTCCTTCTTATGCCACCATCAGACTTCTTAGCTCCCAAACATTCTGTTTCATGTACCGCAAGCACGAGGTTACCATTTTTCGTGCCCAACTGAAGGCCGGACTTCGGTACCCTCCCTCGAAGGTGATTTGCGACTTTTGCCAATTTCATGGCATTGCCGTAAATCAACTTCCCCCGAACTTGTACTGTTATTTCAACGCCTTCCTTTGCATGTGCGGCGTTTTCAAAATAGAACCCCATTTCATTCTTTTCATGCAGTACTATAAGCTCTACGCGGTCCCAAGGGGTGGCTTTTACTTTATGTTACCTCGGGGATCAGGGAGCAAAAAGTATATGTTCACCTTCGCCACTAAAGACAGCTGGTGAGGGTGGCAAGGAAAATTCTTCTTTCTGAAGATGGAGGAGGCCTGGTCGTACGTTCCGACCAAGTGGGCTCGGGGAAAGCTAGAAATGGATGTTGTAAACCCGAAGAGGCTGCTGACTCCTGAGTTGGCAGTCAGATTCGCGGACTTCGATAGACGGATTCGAGCAGTCTCCGACTGGGATTCCGAGGTCCCTTCACGCTCCCCCTACCCCTTCCCCATCATGTGGAAACTGATGACCGAGGAGGTCCTTCGGGAACTAGGGGTAGTGAATGAGCATAAGATGGACCTCGGGATGCCGGCTCCTGCCCTCGCTGGGAAAGACTCCTGGCTGGTGAGACTCCTTCGGAAGGAGGTTGCTTACGAGACCTTTTGTAAGCGTAAGTTATCTCAAAAGCTTTTTGCTATAGATACGTCTTGGACTCACACTAATGTTTTCCTTCTGTTTCAGAGATGGGCGACGAGTCCGCTGCTTATTACAAGTCCCTTTTCCTCGGCCAAGCCGATAAGGGGGAGCAGACAAAGAAGGCCGTCTCCCGAAGGCGCAAAACGACTGGGAGTGGGCCATCCTCGGTCAAACGGGCGAAGAAGGACGCGCTTCCTCCTCACCAGGAAATTCCCGAGGAGGTGCGTGAGAAGCCAGAGGCCAATATCGCCCAGCCGACCGAGGTGGCGACCGACGTCCCTCCCCGGAATCCCACTTCCTCAACGGCTCTCTTAGACGCCTTGGTGGAAGTCCTTTCTGCCAAGGAGCTCGAGGAGCGCCGTAAAAGCAAAGGCAAGGAGATCTCTGCCGATGGGGTCCGGGACTCCGACGATGAAGTTGCCGAGGTGCCGCCAGGTTCGTTTTTTAGACAAGCTGCAGTGTTTTTATTTTTTTAAACTTTGAGGATTACTTGCCTTAACAAGTTTCTTGTTTTTGCGGTGCAGATGAGGTACCATCTTCGGCATGGGTGGCCGAGCACGCCCGGAAACGGGCCCTTCGGGATTCCCATATCCCGAAGAGGAAGATCCAGAGGGAGCTTTTCTGGTCGTTTACGGAGGACATGAACTTGTACTCCGGTGACTGCCAGCAAATGGCCAACCAAATTTCAAAAGGGATCCTCACCGAGGCCTCCTTCAAGGCTATCTTCGAGGCATGCCCGGACGAAGAGTCCCTTGCTGCAAAAGTTTCCGAGCACGCTGCCCAGGTATACTTCAGGCCTTTGTCTTTTCCTTTTGATTTCTTCTAAGTGTTTGGCTCATTTTTTGCCTTACTGACTTTGTTCTTACTTTTTTGTAGCTGTTGGGGTTCACCGACCTCCTCAGGATTCGGGTAGTGAAGCAAGCGGCGTTCCGGGTTTGGGCATAGGACCGTTTGGAGAAATCCAGGGTCATGTGCTCCGACTTGGTTGCCAAGAACGCGGAGATGGCTGAAATTGCAAAAAAAGAGGTCACTGCCGTTCGGGAGGAGTTATTGAAGGAAAAAAATGAGCTTTTGAAGGACTCCTCCCAAAAGATCTCTAACCTCGGCTCCAAGGTGGCGGAGCTGACTTCGGAAAATGAGGCATATCAAAAGGAGAAGTCAGAGTCTGAGGCTCTCCTGGCGAAGGTGCTTGCTGAGAAGGCCGCGCTATAGGCCTAGGTCGAGTCTTTGAAGAAAGAGCCGAAGAAGAAGAAGACGAAGGCACTGAAGAAGGAGATCGCTGATCTGGAGAAGGAACTTGATGATTTAGCGGTCGAGAAGGAGAAGGCCGTCCAAGCAACCAAGGTAGGTTTTCAGGATGGCTTTTGCCTTGCTCGGCATCAAGTTCTGCAGAGGTTCCCAGATCTGGACCTCTTCTTTTTGGCGGCCCTAAACATCCCCGAGGGGCCTCGGTGGTCTTGGTCCAAAATCGAGCACCTCAACTTGCTCTTTCCTCTCCCGGCGCTGAAGGCGGTAGACAAGGACGCAGGAGCTGGTGGTTCCCGAGATGCCGAGATTCCTTAGTTTGTCTTAGGGTCCTTTGCCTTCTTTTTCTCTTTTTTTGTACTTCTTCTTTTGGCGAGCTTCCTTCTTTGTAATTAGATCCATCTTTGTTAATAAAGACTCATTCTTTCTTTTGTAAAAATTTTTAGGCTAAGTGTTTTGCACAAGATTTTTTATTTCCCATTGTCCTGAACATGTTCGCTCAAGAGACTTCGGAAAATCATATTTACGCTTATCACGCCAATTAGCCTTGGAATCACCCTCGCGAAATTCTCTTTAAGTAAATTTCCAACTTCAGAGAAGGTTGATAACCTTTGTAAATAAATTCTCTTAAACCGTGTTCGGCGACAACCGTTCTGGTGAAAAAAAGCTTTTTGTACTTTAGAAAAAATTTTCTAAGAAACTTTTGTACTTAGAAATTTTTCTAACTTGTACAATTTTCCCACCAAAATCCTAAGCATATAATTTTTTCAAGGCATCCGAATGCCATGTATTTTTTAATTCTACGCCTTCGGCATCGCAGAGCTTGTAAACTCCTTTTTGCACTTCGGCAAGTACCAGATAAGGACCTTCCCAATTTACGCAAAGTACCCCGTGGGATGACCATCGGGGTCCAAATTCAGCCTTTTAGAGAACGAGGTCTCCTTTCTTTATTCCCTTCGACCTGGCGCGCAAGTTTATAGCCGTGGCCACTCTTTGCTGAAAAGCTTTTCTTCTCAGCTCGGCTATTTCTCTGTGTTCGCCGATGAGGCCAAGCTTGGTTCTCAGGCCGAGGTCATTTCCCCTTTCATCAAACACATGTACTCGCACCGATGGTTGTACTACCTCAATTGGGATGATAGCCTCTATACTAAAAACAAGTGAAAAAGGTGTTTCCCCTGTGGCTCTTCGGGGTGTTGTTCGGTTGCTCCATAACACACTTGGGAGCTCTCCTGGTCATTTCCCTTTTGCTTCCCCCAACCTCTTTTTCAGACCATCTTTTTATGGTCCTGTTAGATACTTCTACTTGCCCATTGCTTTGGGGGTGAGCTACTGGAGCGAAGTGCATTTTTATTCCGAAGTTGTTGATAAATTCTTGGAACCCCTTGTCTGTAAACTGGGATCCATTATCGGCTACTAGCACCCTCGGTATGCCAAATCTGCATACAATGTTCTTCCATACGAACTTCTGCACATTTTTTGCCGAGATAGTCGCCAAGGGTTCTACCTCGACCCATTTAGAGAAATAGTCCACTGCGACTACGCAGAACTTCACGCCTCCAAGCGTTGTCGGGAGTGGCCCAATGAGGTCTATGCCTCAAACTGTGAAGGGCCAGGGATAGTCAACCGAAGTTACCAATTCCGAGGGTGTCTTTTAGATACTCACGTGTCTTTGGCAATTACCACATTTCCGGACGAACTGCCTAGCGTCCTTTCTTAGGGTAGGCCAAAAGTATCATTGGCGAAGTATCACTGCTGCCAGGGCGTCGGTTCCAATGTGCGAACCACAAGCGCCTTCGTGAACTTCTTCAAGGATCATTTCAGTATCCTCTTCGCCAACACACCTCTGCAGTGGATTTGCATATCCCTGCTGCTTTGTTGGGGTCTTCGGGGAGCTCACTGGTTGCGAGATATCTTTTTATTGGATCTTTCCAGCCTTTTCCCAAAGTTACTATGCTCAGCACTGCGATGCTTGGGTGGTTTAGCACCTCGGTGCATGTTTTCGTCTTTGCCAAGCAATCTGCCTCGGCATTATCTCGACGAGGCACATTTTTTATTCGTACGGTGTTGAACTATCGGAAAAGCTTTGCTACCAGTTCATGGTATTTTGCCAAGGTCGGGTCCTTCGCCCCATAGTCCCTTGCTGTTTGTCGAACTACCAGCTGGGAATCGATGTGGGCTTTCAAGTTTCTTACACCAATTTTTCTGGCTAAGCGTAACTGTGACGGAACGGGGCCCCAGTGCCCCTAATCTTGTAGGCTCTTAGGGATAATGAATCCCACTAGTTACAATTGGCTAACTATTACTCGTCAATATAAATTAAAACAATTTATATGCAACTAGTTACTTAGCCTACTCAGATTAAGTTATGCATGCTTCTGACTTGGCAATGCAATCGAAATTTAAAAGTTTGGAATTAAAACATTGCTCGAGCATTTCATTAAAACATACTGAAAACGTACCAAGTCATTGAAATACTAGTTGCTTTAACTACAAGTAACAGTTTTGTGCATACATTACAACTCTAGCATGCACCCAAAAGTAACAAGATGGATTTACATCCTAATGTATCCCAATAGAGGCAACTTACTTAGTACACCAAGTACTATGTACAAGAGACAAAATTACTACTAACTAAGATCATTTACTTGAGCCCACCTTGAGCTAAGCCAAGCTCCAAGTGTAGCCCTTCACTAAACCTTGTTCTTGTGTACTCTTAGCCTCTACACTGTAAAGGCACAACTTGGTTAGCACATAACTTATACTGCAAGAAACTAGAATCACTAGGATTCTCAATAAAATACCTGCAAAACAGAAAGCTTAGGCCTCAACTATCACTTCAGTGATTAGGCCCGGGATTAGATCCTGCACAATAAAACTAAGGGAATGAGTACTTAAAAGTACTCAGTAAGGATTCCCTTCTTGAATACCTGCAAAGAAATATGCAACAAATATGCAATATGGCAACCAAGCAATCAAACATGCAATTCAAACAACAAACAATCAACAAAATGCCAAAAATGCAATGTATGGATGTATGGTATGAAATGCACACAACACATGCACTTGGGACTTCCTGCACTTAAGTGCCTTAATTCTTGCCGTGAGCTCAAACGGCTGAGGTACTTGAGATACTGGCCCTCGTATCCCGGACACTTTACCTCAATTAAGTCCCATCTACGGGTTCTAGAGTAGGTCGTCACCTATCTCAAACTTACCCGCCTTTACCCTTAATTTATTGTACAGGGTAGTCTTCCTATGTGGTTTAACTAGTCAAACCCTCAAGGTTTAACTCAAAATACTACTAGTGGCTCACTTACCAAACCAAATGGCTTGGTTGGGATCGACTTAGGTTTTTCTCTCTATTAACCATATGTAATTGATACTCTATATGGCCAATAAAGAGTCTAAAAACCCACTTAATCCCCTTAATATCCATTTAAAAGCTTAAATACTATGAGTTACTTAGCCACCAAGTCACAATCTTTTACACTTAACCATACAACTTGACTACCTTCCAAATAATGCACAATTCCCGCCTTAGGAATGAATTCTAGACCCAACCGAGGTTATAGAACGTCTTAGAATAGCCTAGGGATAGAAACCGAGAGTCTAAGTTAATCTTAGGATGGCCGGAAATCGAGGCCAAATTGGCATTTGGCGACGCGGCGCCAAAGAGCAAATGCTTTTGGCGACGCGGCGCCGCCGAACAAACGCTCTGTGCACATTTTCGCCTTCTGGCGCCGCGGCGCCAATTCGCGACCAAATTGGCGACGCGTCGCCAACTCAGTTTTCTGGGTTTATGCGACAGCGTCGTTCTTGTACACAAGCTACTCAAACTCTCTCATTTCTAATCCAAACTTAATGGGTCTTGTTCCTAATTCATCCCAACACGCAAAACTACAAAACCATGCATTATTTGAGCTTAATTACTTGAACCCTTACCTCAATTTTAGCCACAAAGCAAGCAATGAAACACAAGCTTTTCTAGCTCCACAAGCTTCCTTGAGTTCCAAGTCTAAAACCAACGAAAATTGGCACCCAAACCAATCAAACCAAGACCATTTCTAGCTCTAGAAACAACCTATAATCACACCAAATGATCTCAAGAAGCTTACCTACGAAAATTGGATTCCAAAACAAGCTCCAAAGATCAAATGAAGCAAGAACACCTCAAACAAAGCTTGGTGATCTTTCCTAACCCCTTGGCACTCTTAATTTTGATGAAAACTTGCAAGGAAATGAAGCTTGAGCTGGGAATTTGGGAGAGGAGATGGAGCCACGAATTTTTGGTGTTTGGAAGAAATGGCTAAGTATGAAGAAGAGAAGAAGAAACTTAACTTATAAGCTTATTAAGCAACTTTTCTCTCCCTTGCACTTAAGCCCTCATACTTTCATTTGTTTCAAATAGCTCACCAACTCACACCCCAAACTCACTTTTCTTTGTTTTTTAAAAGGTACTAAAAGCTTCCTAAACTTAATTTTCTTGAACACTTTAGCCACTTAAGTTCTAAATGGCTCAAAAAGAACACTTAGTGCCACAAGTTGTCAAAACTTACTAGGATGATTCTAAAAGCTAGAACAACTAATGGTCTTGACTTAACTATGCCAAATCACACTTAGGAACTCACTTAACTTAATTAAGCTTATGTTACTTGCTTAACAAGGCGCTAATTTGAGGTACTTAATTTCATAAACACTTAATCAAAGTAAATAAACACTTACTTGATTAGTTAACTAGGAGAGCTGTCACAATAACCCTGCTATGAGAGCTTCGTATTCAGCCATATTGTTGGTCACGTTAAAGCCAAACTTGATGGACTTCATTTGTAATGCCCGGACAATCCAAAGTGATTAGGTCCCGGGTTAAATGGATTTGGAGCATAAGAATTTTTCCTTAATTAGGAATTTAGCTCAATTAAATTGAGAAGACAATATGGCATGTGCATAATTGAGTGTTGAACATCTTAAAAATAAGCTTGGCTTAGGCCAAGAGAAATAGTAATGAAAATGGTGGTTTTTAAAGATGAGGGACTAAATTGAACAAAGGGATTTTTAGTGGTTGGGCTCAATTGCCCAAATTTAGAAAGTTGGAGGACTAAAGGGGGAATTATGCCATTTTAATGGCTTTGGATGCCTTAGCCAGCCATGCCCCTCCAATTCCCAATATTTTATGTCACCTTCCTCCAAATCCTATTATTTTAATCCACCTCCCATCCTTAGTCATCACCTTGGATTCTTTCTTCACCTACTTTTGACTTTTTCTACCAAACTTACACAAAAGTCTTCCAATTAGTCTTCCATCCATTAAATCTTGTCTCCCACTCATTTCAAACACATTATTCATTCCCTATTATTTTAATCCACCTCCCACCCTTAATCATTACCTTGGATTCTTTCTTCACCTACTTTTGACTTTTTCTACCAAACTTACCCAAAAGTCTTCCAATTAGTCTTCATCTCTTTTAATCTTGTCTCCCACCTTCCAAGCACATTATACACTCATTTTCCTTCCCATATGGCTGGCCATTACCTTCCCACACATTAAAACATAATCACTCCACTCATTCAAAGCCATTTGCTCTCAAACTCTCTCATTCTCTCTCCATTTTCTTCCATACCAAGTCTCATCATTCCAAACACATTTCCAACTCTTTTCTCATCCAAATATTCGTCCATAGCTAGAAATAATCATTCCTCAAATTAAAACCAAGTATTCTTGGTTGAATTCAAGCTCTAAGACCATAAAGAGCAAGAATCAGATGAAGAATTCAAAGAAAACCAAGGAGGAAAATTTGGCCATTTCCATTTCTTGGAGGTTTTAAGCTCTACTCAAGGAACTCTTTGTGTGATTGAGTTTCTAAGTTCATTAGAAGCAAGAAATCAAGAAGAAGCTTGAAGAACATCAAGCACAATAAATTGGCGTTACCTCTTCTGTGAGGTTCTGTAAGTGTACACCAAGTGTTCTTGGTATTTTGTGTTATTTGGGTTAATCACCAAGATTTCTTGGTATCTTATGGTTACTAATAAAATTCGGCCCATCTTGGTTCTTATGCTAGAAAACAATTTCTAGAGTCAACAAGCAAGGAAAACAAAGGAAAATAAGCTTATAAAGCTTTCGGTGTTGTGGGTAAGGATTCCTATACTCACTTTATTGCATGGCCTAGTTCCATGGATTTTTTGTGTGAGTATCCGGGCCCCTAGGTGATGGTCAAAGAACCATGTGATCCTAGGAGTGCTAAGAGGGCTTAAGTTATGTTATTGCTTCGGCAATTCTGTTTTGCTCATGAGCTAAGTTAAGTAAGCAAGCATTATGGGCTAGGAGTTAAGGCGGCCACCTTAATTCCTATGGTAAGTGAGCTCTCCGAAAACATTAAGTATATGAAATTAATGAACTAAAACTTGAGGGATGCTTGCTGCCCTTCTGTGAACAAAGTGTTAAGTGGCGTGTGTTTGTGTGCTTCTTTGATTTGTTGTGCATGCTAACCCCCGATTATGATATTATTGCTATATGCATGTATCTTTTTGTTTTCTTTGTCTTTATGTTTCCTTTGCAGGAATAAGGATTATTTTGCCATTACATTCTTGGCATATGTTAGGCCTTGGAGGCCATAAGTTAGGCATTGGATGCCACGGAATCCTTATTGAGTTTTATAACTCACCCGCCCTACTCTACTTTTGTAGGTAAAGGTTTGCTTGAAAGATCAAGCTAAGAGTCTTGAGTACTCTTTCTGTATTCTAAGGTTGGATTTGTGTATGGTATTGCTCAAAATATTCTAAGTATTCTAAGTATATAAGCTGCTTGTAAACAAGCTAAAAAAATGTGGACTTTCTGTGCAGGACTTGAAGTCTTAGAATTGTGGGAACAAGGTCTATTAAGGTGGAAATTTGTGTTCCATGGCTTTGTGAATTTATGGGTTGCTTTTAAGCATGTTTTTGTTGGTCTAACTTTAGTGACCAAATTATGGACTTAGCTAAAATTTGGCCAAAACTTGGCTTTGGGCTTGTATTATGGACTTGGACATTTTCGGGTATTTTTATTGCTTGGTGGACTTACCAAGGCCCATGCATGAATTTATGGGTTATGTTTTCATGAAATTTGAAGCATGTTGAAATTGGGCTTAAATAAGAACTTAAAAATTTTGATTTTATTCTTGGTTAATTTTGGGCCATATGCATGTTAAGTACTAAAAGGCCCATAAGCCCATGTCTATGTTAAAAGCATGCAATGTTTGGCTATGTATGCTCATTTAGTAAAGAACATGCAAGTAAACTTAGAAAAAGCATGAAATTGGATGCTTGTGTAAAGTTTGGCTAATAAGAAATTTAAATGCACGTATGTGAATTAATACATGCCTAAGCATTAGTTGCATTTAAAGGCATTAAGTGATTATGTGCACTAGTGAACTCCAAAACGCATAAGCATGCAAAGCATATGCATGAAAATAAGTTTTTAAACTTAAGTTGGTGTTTTAGTTGCCATGCATATTCTTGGCTAAGCTCGGTAAAGACCATGAAAATGAACACATGAAATCCACATAGGCACTAGCTTGTTTCTGAGAGCACATCAACTTAACCTTAATTAAAGAACTTAACGAGCTAGTACCGATAAGTATCCTGGGGTTCGTGCCCATAAGTCTTAGTGAGTTTTAAAAGCCCCTTCTGTGTAATGAAAACTTCCGCTGCATGTTTAAAAAAAAAAAAAATCAGGCCCAAATGGGCCAGGGGCAGTTTAGGGCACGACATCATTACTTCTAGACCTTCGGGGCCTCTAATAATTACCCCAGCTCCCTGGTGTTCAGACCCTGAGGCTCCGTCTACATACAAAGTCCATTCTGGCTCACCTTCACTAGGATCCAAATGGCTGTCCTCGGTGATGGATACTTCGGCAATGAAGTATGCCAGAGCTTGAGCTTTTATGGCTTTCCGAGGTTCATAAGTAATGTCATACTCGCCAAGCTCTATATACCATTTGGAAAGCCTTCCTGAATGATCAACTTTCCTCATGACGTCCCGTAGAGGTAGACTACTTCGGACGATGATTGGGTGAGCTTGAAAATATGACCGTAGTCTTCTTCCTGCCAGTGCCAGGGCATATATAGCTTTTTGTAGCAAGGGATACCTGACTTCGGCGCCGTGCAGGGACTTGCTTACATAATAAACCGACCATTGCTTCAGCGCTTCCTCTTTCACAAAGACCGAGCTTACTGCTTTTTCTGTTACGGTGAGGTACAACACAAGGGGCTCTCCCTCGCGAGGTTGTCGAAGAGTGGGCAGACGGGCCAAGTAGATTTTGAGTTCTTCCCAAGCCCTTTGGCTGTCCTCATTCCAAGGATGATCATCACATCCGAGGTCACCCTCTTTTTTGCTGCCTTAGTGAAGACTTTGAAGAATGCTCGACACCAGTCTCTATACCTGGAAATAAACTTGCTAAGAGAGGTTATCCTTCCGGTGAGTCTCTACACATCTTTTACTGTGACGGGAGTTCGAAATTCAAGTAGAGCCTTAACTTTTTCTGGGTTAGCATCAATGCCTTTTTTTGATACCATGTACCCAAGAAACTTTCCCGAGGTTACGCCGAAGATACATTTTTCGGGATTAAGGTGAATTCCGAAGGTTCTGAGCTGGTGGAAAGTTTCCTTTAGATCTGCGACGTGGCCGTTAGGCAGCTTGCTCTTGACTATCATGTCATCGACATAGACTTCCATGTTCCTCCCTATTTGGTCATTAAAGACCTTGCTCATCAACCTCTGGTAGGTAGCTCCTGCATTTTTTAGCCCGAAGAGCACTTTAATGTAACAATACGTTCCACCCTCGGTGATGAAGACGGTTTTCTCCTCATCTTCGGGGTCCATCCTTATTTGATGATACCCACTGAAGGCATCTAGGAAACTTAGGAGCCCGTATTCAGCAGTTAAGTCTACCAACTAATCTATTGGTGGGAGAGGATATGAATTTTTTAGGCAAGCATCATTCAAGTTTCTGAAGTCGATGCACATTCGAAGCTTACTGCTCCCTTCTTTTGTGGCAATAACCACGTTGCTCAACCATTCGGGGTACTTGACCTTCCTAATTACATCTGCGTCCAATAAGCGCTGGACTTCGGCTTTGACGAAGTTATTTTTATGGACTGAGATGCCCCGTTTCTTTTGCCTGACAGGTTTTGCTTCCGGACTTACTTTAAGGCTATGCTGTATTATGGGAAGGTCTAACCCCGGCATATCTTTCGACGAGTAGGCAAACAGGTCTTTATTCATCAGTAGAAAGGATACAAGTTTTTTCTTGTCACCTTCGGCCAAGTTTTTCCCTATTCGGGTATTTCGGCCCGGGAAAAGTTCTACTTCTTCCATTTCTACCTTCGCGGGATCTTCTGCCTCTCCCTCTTTTGGTTTTCTATCTGGCAAAGCCTCTACCTCTACAGTTTGTGCGGAGTTGGTTACTGGAGCTTTTCGCACCTTGACGAACACTTTCCCTACTTCGCCCTGATCAATGAAGATTTCCGCGTCTCCATCCTTGGTGACAAAAATGACGGTTAAGTACTTTACATCTGGGCGAATGTGCAGATTTCCTTGTGTTTGCCTTCCAAGGATGGCGTTATATGACGAAGGAACATCCATGACAATGAACCTTGTCATTGTGGAGGCAAATAATTCGTCTGTCCCGTCTACCGAAGTTCCTTTCATCATTAGGGGAAGATCAATCCATCCAAGGACAGGCAATTCGGATGGCCCTACGCCAAAAGTAGGTGAAGTGATAGGCTTGAGATCGGTGTTGGATATACCCAAGCTTGGCAGCAAATGTGAAAACAGAAGGTTGGCGTTTGATCCATCGTCAAGTAACACTCTCTTGACGTCCCAGTTTCCTATCCTCACCATGACCAACAGCGGGTCGTCATGGGGAAAGATGACGGTGGAACCATCATTGCGGGCTAGTTTCTTCGTCGGACTCTGATATTCCATCACTGATATTTCTCTGGCTTTCATCTTTCTTTCCGAGGATGAAAGTCCTGTCGTAATTGTTTGTATTATTCCCGCCGGAGGTGGAGAACGCCTCTTTGGACTTTGGTCCCTCCATCTGTCGAAGTCGTAATCCTCATCATCTGCCTTTCCTTCTTCCTCATTCCTTCATTTCGGGGAAGGCATTTGTAGATATCTCCAAAGTTGGCCTTGTTTTATCAGCGACTCTATTTACTTTTTCAATTGGAAACAGTCTTCGGTGTCGTGGCCGTGGTTGCGGTGAAACTGGCAGAACTTCTTCATGTTCTTTTTATTATCAGTGGTCATGACCCTTGGCCGCTGAATCTGGGTCCCCTGTCTTTCCATCGTCATGAGGATGTTGGCCCTTGTGGTGTTCAGGGGTGTGAAGGTTGGGGGTTTCCTTCCCCTAAATCTTCGAAGTCGTCTTGCCTGGTCGGTTAGATACCGCATTTGCTGGCTAGACCCCTCGGCATGGGTGTGATCAGACTTCGGTCCACCCATCCTCAGCTCTTCGGCTGTCATGTGCTGCTCGGCCCTTCGGTAGAATTAGCCAAGTGTGTCCGAGGGGTCCTTGGAAAACTGGTAGAATAACTGTGAGTCCCTCCGAAGGCCCCGTGTCATGGCGAGAATGTGTATTTTGGGCCGAAAGTTTGGAACACTTAAGGCCTCTCTGTTAAACCTTTCGACATAGTCGCGATGGTTTCTCCATTCTTTTTTGCTATGTCGAACATCTGGACAGGCATCTTCGCCGTCGGCCGGCTTCCAATGAATTGCTGCGTAAAGGCCGTAGATAACTCCTGGAACTCCCTGATGGTTCCGGGAGCCAACGAATTATACCACGTTGTTGCTGGTCCTGTGAGGGTGACCTCAAAACATTTGCACAGGGTAGCATCATCAGCACCGTGCAGCACCATGCTGCGTTTGTATTTGGTTAGATGAGCCTGTGGATCAGTTCGGCCATCATAAGTTTCCAGCCGAGGCACCCGGAAGTCACCCGGCATGGCTGCCTCAACTACTGCTCGAGTGAACGGCGATTCATCCTCACAGAAAGTTTCAGACAGCCTGGCCCAGACTGGTTTGCGAGCTACCTGTTTCTCCACTTTCTTCAACCTCGTCAATATTTTCTCCATAAGGAGCGTGGCACTGGGCTCTTCGTCCTGGTGCTTGTAGGCTTCTGGGAAGGGAGATTGTCGGCGTCTCTTCGGGGAGTGACTCCAGCACCGAGGGGATGGGGACTTCGCCTCAGGTGATGAGCTCCTTTGGCGTGGGATTTTAGGTCGCTTGGACCCCATTTGTCCTGTAGGTCGTGCCCCGAGGGGTATATTTTCCGTCGAAGACTCATCACGCGGATCCTCGCTTCCCGAACTGTGATAGATTGATTTAGGGCTTTTCTCCCGAGGGCGTACTGGCGAGGAATGCCTTTGGGCCTGAGTTGGTTGCGACCACCTTTGGTCTATCTGCTGTGTCATTTCAGCCACAATAGAATGCTGAAAGTCATGTAGAAAACTCATAGTTATAACTAGAGGACGTTCTTCCTCAAGCAAGAAAGTCCCTGGAAGGGTTTGCTCAGTAGCCGGTTGAGCTTCAGGCGCGGACAAGGACTTCAGAAGTCCTTTGTCCTTTGAACGCCGAGTTTCAACAACGGCGACCTGAGGGTGAGTTCCCACAGACGACGCCAAATGATGCTCAACAGCATCTTCGCCAGGTGACATTGTGGTTTCGGGAGGGACTTTCAGTAAGGGAGGACGTCTGGAACAAAGATTCCCCAGGGGAGTGTGCCTGAAACGATTGGAAAAAGGGGGTTAGAAGGTCCCTGGAGTGTTTTTCCGGGGAGGAGCCTCCGACGCCCAAGTCAGTATTTTGAAAGGGAAAAAGAGGAGAGAGTATGAGGAAACTGAGTAATCTAGCCTACTTATGTTTTCTCAGGGAGAGGGGTCCAATCCCTTGCTGAGGCCTTTTTCCTGATATTTATAGGAGCGCACGGCCCGTTCAGATCACGACACGTGTTCGGTCAGATGTGACCTGTACTTCGGGGCATAGGGGACAAGTAGCCGTCTGTAGGCTCCTCGGGCCAAGAACCGAGACAGGTCATGACAGGACATGGATGGCGTCGGCGTGTCAGACCGCTTTTAGGACGGCGTGTAGCGCGTGTGGGTGACATGTCAGAGACGCCTTAAATGCTCCTATCGTACTCCCGAGGTCCTTCGAACAAGGTCGTCCTTCGGTACGAACGTTCTCCTTCGAGAATCATGGCCGCAGTTCGGGGGGTTCCTTAGTTCAGGAGCCGTTCCTTCGGGAAGGTTCTCTCCTGCTTAAAGTAGCTGGTCCTCCTTCCCCGAAGGTGATTCATTTGGTTCCCCGGAAGCACTGGTGACATGCTTGAGATTCCTGACGTATTATCCGAAGTCCCGTGTCCGAGGTGTTTGGCTTCGTCCCTTCCGAGGTCAGTGATAGCACCTCTTTCGGATGATACCAGGCTTCCCGACCATCGTATTCGTAGGGAGTACATATTAAGAGAGGCGATAGCCCTTCGACTATCAGCAAGTATCGCCAGCTAAAATTGAAAATTAAGCTGTTGAAGTTTCGGATAAAATCACACAAATGTCAAGCAAATGTTGTATGAGACAAATGAGTTTATGAATTCTTTCTAGTTAAGGCCTGAATAAACAAAGTCTTGTACAAATAAAAAGCACCAGTAGTGGAATCTTAAGCTGAAGAGGTGAAAAATTTTCTAAAGCTAAAGATGTAACGTCCCTACCCCAAATAGAGCTTTCCCAGGAAAACTATGTAACTAGAGTCCTGTGCTAGTTGCAGTTGACCAATTAATTAATTGTCCCATTTTAAAATTTTCATGCATCTAGTTATTAACCTAATATGGATTATGCATGCATTTGCTTCGACTTGAATTTCACTTTAAAAAACTATGTAAAAAAAGTTGATGGCATTTATAAAACATAACTAAAACACAAGTTAAAGCATAAAAGATAAATGTATTTACTATAAATAATGACTGTGCATGTGCATCATTACATAAATAAAGACTATTCACATACCTAAAGCACCCAGAATATCACTCAGCCTAGAGACATTGGAGGCTACCTAGCATACATGTGTGTACTGAAACAACTACTGAGATCCACACTCCAACTATGTCCTTGCTTGTGCTATTAGGCTATACAAAGCTACAAGATAATTATAGTTAGCACAACACATAACTAGTAATAAACTAGAATCAATAACAATTCAGTAGGTGGTTACCTGCATTACAGATGCTAGCTTGAGAACCCTTTAAGGCCACTAGCTCCTTACATATACAATCTGCACAACAACACTAAAGGGACTGAAAATTCAAAGATTCCTAGTAAGAGATTTGGGTACCTTCAAAAAAACATTATAACCTGCAAACAAAAACCTAAAGACATTCTTATATATAACATATGAAATCTACTATAGGCCCTATGCAATTTGAGTCCCTAAACCTAACATATGCCCATATATTTGAGTCTCTTGGGAGCCTACCTTTTTCTTGTCGCATGGATGTCACCCATGCCTAGCGAGTTTTGGCCCCTAACTCACTCCTAGCAAGTCTTGGCTTACTGACGTCCTAGTGACCTAAGCTCACTAAATATCCTTCTCCTTGTTATTATACAGGTGAACATGGTGGATGCTTCTTACTTGAGTTCTAAGAAACTCACTAGATGTACTAGGCTCCCACATAGTGCTTCAAGCCATTGGCTCACCTAGGCTGCTATGGTATTAAGCCTCCACCCAACTAGGCACATAGGCTCCCACTTACCACCTTGAGCTACCAAACCCACTTAGGTTACTAAGGTATTAAGCCTTGCCCATACCCAGTGTACTAGGCTCCAACACAGTGCCTTGAGCTATAAGGCTCACTTTGGTCACTAATGTAGTAAGCCTCCACCATGAACATACCTAAGGTGCACCAAGCCTTCATTTACACCTCAAGTCATAACTTGCCTAGGTTACAAGTGCATTAAGCCTTAACCTTAGGTGCTCTACTATCCACCATTACTTGGTTCACTCTATCCATGATGAGATACTAGCTTACTAAGTTCCAAGGAACTTTCTTGAGTGCACTAAGGTCCTACATTGGTACTTTAGGCCTAAGGCCTAAAACTAGGCTACTAATGTTGCTAAATCCTTCACTCATATTAATGATATCCTATTGTAGTTATACTAGTTCACCAAAGCTAGTCATCCAATCAAAATCATGCTCCATTGTCCTGATTCCCTTGCTTCCAAGTGAAATGTCGTCTCACCTAGGCTGATTTATACTTGGGTAAAAGCTAAAAATTGTAGATCTTTCTCTTAGTTTCTCATCGAATCTTGAATCATTTCAATCAAACATCTGAGCTAAAAGTTATTTTGAAAATACTACAGCATGTCATTGTTGTTGAGGCCTCAGTGACATGGTGCTAAAGACAACATTTCTTGGGTCCTAGTTGTGCCCAACAGCTGCAAATTTGCTTCTCATTCTCTTAGGGGGCCTACAATGGCCTCCTAAGGCCCTAAGGACATTGTCCTAAGCTCCAAACCTCTATATATGACTACAATGAACATTTCTATGTCATTCAAACCAGGCTTTAGGTGCTTAAACACACCACATTAAGCCTCTAAACTAGCTAGTCCAGAATGAACAATCCATACAACATTCAATACAATTCTCACAATTCACGTAAACCCATAAGCAAGTAAGCTAAGAAATGCATCAATGAAGTGTATAAACTAAATCTCTTACCTCAATTAAAGAGAAATAAGCAACATCAAGCACATCCAAGCAAATTGGGCTATTCTAAGGAGGTTCCTATGGTTCCAACAAAATTCAACATAGATGGCACTAATTCAAGCTTATTCTCACATGACCCAAGCTCATACAACCTTAAGAAACCAAGATCAACAAGTAAAATACTCAGGCAAAATGTACCTGAGCTACACAAGCCTAAAGAAGTCATCTTAAGCTCACCACACAAAATCCTTGTAAGAACAAGCTTACCCGTGGTTAGGCATATCTTGGAGCACCAATTTCCACCAAAACTTGATGAAGAAATGGAAGTTTGGCCATGGATTTGAAGAGGGGAAGGAGAAATACGGGTTTGAGGGAGGAAGATGATGAATAGTAAAGTCCCAAATGTCCCGGATTGGTTTAAAAACCCAACCTTCCTTCTAAATCCTTCAATTTCTTTATTTTTGAAAAAAAGCCCCCATGCCCAAATAATGTCATACGACTTGGAAAATTAGTCCAACTCTTTGGTTTCTTGTCACTTAGGTCTAATAGATCAACTTATGAGCTTAAATACCAAACCTATCACCTCAGGTATAAAATGACCATTCTGCCTCCAGTGACATTTAGGTGCCAAAATGACTTAGGAACCATCCAACCCTTAACAGACTTGCATGGTTTGCTAATTTAAATTAATTGAGAAATTAAACCAGGGATTTTGACTTAATTAAAAGTCCCACCTAACCGTTGAAGGTCTACTAAATCGAATTGAATTTTTCGTTCATTCAATTTTTGGTTTTTTATGATTAGAAACTCAATTAATTGAATTAAGCATTTGAACTGAAGTAAAACTGAACTAAAATATTTAGTTTAATTCAGTTTTAAACTAAATAATTAAAATAATGTCGCATCCAAACCTAGTGATGCACTTATAACAAAAAGAAACATAGGCGGCTTAAAAAACTATATAACATGAAATGGTAGAACATTCTAGAGTTTGTGCTTATCTCCCTCAGTTGAACAAACACGATGATTTCCTCAACTCTCCTTTCATATAACACAAAAGCAAAATAATATTAGAATCCTCTTAATCAAGTATGAGTCACCCTGGCCAGTAATGCCAGTTAGCATTATTGTCAATAATGCTGGATTTGAGAAAAGAGCATCATTTCTAATGGAGGGTGAGGGTGGAGGTGAGTAGAGGGCAAGGGCATAGGCAAGTGGATGATGAGGCTAGTTGATGGAGGTAAATGCTGGGGGGGACCCGAGTGTGTTTTTGTCTAGTGATGGCTAAATCCCAAAAGAAGCCATTAATTTTCTATTTAACTTCCACTTAGTTTATACTCCTTTTAAACTTGTCAACTAACTAACCAAAACCTCAAATATGACATGAAAAAATATAAGTTTTTTTAGTTAATGAAATAGTTGACACTCCTAATGAAACCATATTTTTTCTATTCGGTTTCAACCAAAATTTAACCAAAAAACCAAATTAACCGAGCCAAATTTCTTATTTATTTCAGCATTTAAATTTTTTTGGTTTTAACTGAATGTTGACCACCCCTATATATAATTATGTTGCTTTGCATGTTAATTTACGGTTTGCTATAGGGAAAAAGAAATCTTAGCTGTTTATTCATGTGGATCAAAACCTTCCGTTCATGTATGTCCCATGTGGGAGCCATATAAATAAAGGGATAGGATGTGTCCAGCCCTGTGAAGGCTAGGAGGATTCTTTTTTCTTCTATTAGTGCTTGATCTCTTAGGCCCCATTGCTATTTTTATATTGACTAAAATACATCTTTAGGTTCTAAACTTAGTTGACTGGGACACTAATCTCTCTAAACTAGAACTATGTGCAACTCAACCCCTAAATTTGGTAAAGTAGGTCAATTAACCCCTTTAACCTACATGTGTCATCACGTGATCCAAAGATGCGTAATGCCGTCTTCCTCTACAGTTTTAGCCACACTCTGTTTAGCATCCTTCTGATGGTGAGTTCAAGATGATGAAGTTTATATAGATCTTGAATAGGAAAACAAAAGTACTTCAAGGAAGTTGTTTTGGGACTCAGCGTTGGTCTTTAGTAAGAAATTTAGCAAATGGCGGTGGATATAGAGCAAGAAGAAATAGTAAAATAAGGATTTGACTTTTTTAAGAAAACTAGTTTGTTTAGATTTAGAGAAACCTAGTTGAAAGTCAGTGAGTGTGGATTTAGGATAAGGTCTTATGACACATATTTGAGATCTATTCACATAGGTTAGTAATGGATTTCCCATTGTAGCATTTGAGGAAGACTAAAAAGATCAATAGAAGTAAAGAGGTGGAAAAGCTGTGAAAGATGATGGTTCATTTATAAAGTTAATTTATAAAATTAGGGTAAAGTAATGAAAGATTGGGAAGTTTGAGATTGGTTTTATAATTTTGTCACCTCTTATCATCTTCACAAAGAGAATTGCGAATTTGTTGCTAATAGTTCATTTGAAGTTATATTCTAACCTCAGAGGACAACTGGTGCTACATGTTTTGAAATTATGCGATGGCGCATGTAAGTCAAAGAGATACAATTTTGTATCTATGATGTTGGTTACCATTACAATTAGATGAAGATGGCCAAGCACTTCATGAACAAATTCTAAGGTCTTGAGGAATTTGAACCTCCATTTGGTCAGCACTATGAATAGAGCATTGGCTAAAATTGAAAACAAAGCAGTTGAAGTTTTAGACTAGATAAAGAAAATGTTTTGAGAATAAATAAAGTGAATGTCAAGTGAATGTTTCATAAAAGATGAGTTCTTTCTAGTTAATGCTTGAAGGAGGAAAGCCTTGAATAAATAAAAAGCAAATGTTATGGAAGCTAAGGCAGTGAAAATATATGGTAACATATGTAGAAATTGCAATTGCAAATTGCAACTAAATTTCAATCACAAGCACCTTCAATAATTCTTCAGTCATTCGTATGTGGACCATGGGTAGTCAGCAATTGACTAGCAATTGAAAAAGTCAACTGCCACTGATTCAGTTGCTAGTCAGTCGAAAATCAGTCTTTCTTAGCATAGAAAACCTATCCCAGCCGCTCCTTCTCGCTCATTCTTCCATTTCTAAACTCCCTTATCTCATCTCTCTAGACGTTGTGTTCTCTTCCAGTGTCAGATATTGTAGTTTTGTTCAGATATTTTCTCAATTTTTTCATTGATTTGATCTTACCTCTCCTAGCCACTCCTTCTTCTTCATTCCTCCTCTGTCGGTGTTTTACCCCCCTTTACTACTAAAATATTGGCCTCTCAGGACCATCAGGCTAAGGCAATTGGGCCAATGATATGTAGGATGAAGACTTCATTTGCAACTACCTTCATCGTTCTTAGGGGTTTTGATTTATTTTGTTTTAGTTTTTCATGTAAATTTAATTTGACAATCCTTTGCAGTAATTAATTTAACTTTATGTTTTAGTTTATCAAATTATCAATCTATTTAATTATACCATACAATTCATTTCGATATAATTTTATATATCACAATTACTAATTTAGATAATATAATTTGCATAAATAAAAAAAGACAAAAATACCAAGAGCCACTAACTAGAGACTAAAGGTTTTAATCGTTCATATAGGTGACTAATCAGAAACTAAAGTTTCAGTCACTCGAGTTGGTCACTCGCCATTTGTGATTAGGAAAAGTGTGATTGACCATTTCAGTCGCTCATTATAACTAATATGTCAATCGCTTTTGTACATTTCACTTATAGTGTTTGTTGACTCTAGCTTTATTTGAAATTAATGTTTAAGATTAGTGTCAAAGGTTTAACTAATTTATAGTTGAGATAGCTTCTCCATGCCTCTAATGTCAAAAGCTATCATCACCATCTAATGCTAAGTGCTAATGATATTCAAGCAACACCTTCGCTAATGTACAGTGCTTAAAGTCTAGGGGACTATACCATCCAACATTATTTTGTTTGGGAATAATGTTTAGGATTGATGTCAAAGGTTAAAATAATTTATGAATGGTTATTATAGTTTTTGTAACCCCTAATACTAAAAGCTACAGTTGGATAACTTTTTTAATCTCTAATATTAAAAACGGATGCTATGGAGTCTATATGTTATGAGTAACACTTTAATTGGATTGTTAGACAAATTAGATTCTCTGTCAGTTTTGTCAAGAAACTTAAAGTTCCATCTCACTATTTAAGCTAAGACCAATGAGGTTTTATTGTTGTTTCGGGGTTTTATTTGGGAGTTGTTCTATACCTGTATGTTTGACCTGGCTTTGGAAAAAAGTTATTTTTTCAATTATATTAGTTAAAGGTGGTTTATTCAATTATAACTATACTACATGAATAATTTTTTTCCCAGAGAATGACTACAATAATTAATTATGAATGAACTAATTGATTGTGATTATAATTAATTAATTAGTGAAGTAACCTTTCTAGGTTCGCGAAATTGAGGCTGCCTCTAACCTATGGTTATAAGTAGGTGCTCTCAGGTCATAGGCCGCCTCCCAACTTATTATCGCAAAACGGAATCGCCGGCAAACGTGTCAATTGTGAGTGTGCTCTTGATCTTCTCGACTGTTCTAGAATCTAGAGTTTAATTTATTGCCTTGAAGTTCAAGTAACTTTTCTTCTATGTCTACTGTTCTGCATAATCTGTGATCTGAGATTTAATTTGTTGCCTGCAAAGTTCAAGTAATTACTTCTGTCCATGTCTCGTATCGTGTATTAGCTGGTTTTGTAAATCTTTTGGTTGTAATTGCAGATCATTGGGTTGTGGTTTTCTCTCTTTTGGTGGAATTGTAGATATCACCCTCACGGCGGACAAGACTTCTAAAGCAATGTCTGTAGATTTCGGTTCACTTGGATGCGAGTTGATGCTTAAAGAAGAACAAACAGAAAACCGAATTGACAGACTTAGTGATTTGCCGGATGCAGTTCTTTGTCACATAGTTTCGTTCCTGCCTTACAAAGATGCTGTTCGAACATCGGTTTTGTCAACCAGGTGGAAGTATCTTTTTGCATCAGTACCTTGTATTGATATCGGCAACTATTTTGTTTGTCTGGATGATGCCTACGTTCCAGCAACTTTTCCTAGATTCACCAAGTTTATGGACTTTCTGGATAGAGTGTTGCTCTTTCGTAGTAGCTGTGTTTCAAGGTTTTGCCTTAGTTTGTGGGGAGGAGTTGTTGACACAGCTCATGTCTGCCGCTGGGTATCCGCTTTGTTGCGGCGTGGCATCTCGGAGCTTGATTTATCCATCAGAACTCACCACTTGCCGGCCAGCATGTTTACCTGCCAGACTTTGAAGGTCTTAAAATTGCATATTGATAAATTTGTCATGAATGTTCCTACTGATGTCTGTTTTCCGAATTTGAAGATACTTCACCTTTATTCAGTTATATTCCCAGATGATGTTTCTGCCGAAAGACTCTTCTCTGCCTGCCTTGTGCTTGAAGATTTGGTCATCCGGAGGTGTGATTTGACGAATATAAGCAACTTGAATATATTCATTCATACACTCAAGAGACTGACGATAACTCATATAATGGACCCGCAAGCTTGTGATGCAAGATTCTATCACCATGATTACAACCTTGTGCTTGACACGCCAATGCTTGTTTATTTCCATTATGATGATAACCTAGCTCGAAGTTTCTCGTTCACAAACATGGGGTCACTGGAAGAAGCGTATGTTCGTGCAAGGCAACGAGGGGTGTACCAGCTGCATCCTGCTGATTATCACACTAGTCTGCTGGATTTAATGAAAGGCATTAGCAATTCCAAGTCGCTTGATCTATCCATTTGCTCATTGCTGGTAAGTTTCCTAATCGATCCCAGTGTCATCTGAATTTCAGGTTCAAGTTCAGTTACTAGGGTCACATACTGCCAGGTCAACTGACAAGTGTAAGGGACATAGGGCTCCTCCACCCTCTAATCCCCGATTCCCTTCCCCTTTCTCTTCCTTTAAAAACCCTTAACTTGCAGTGTAGAAATTCTGAGTATAAAAAAAGAAGAAGAAGAAGCTCAGTTATTAGGGCTGTGTATTGTCTCTTGTTCTCTTGTAGGAACTTCTGATGTCGGATACACTATTGACTGATAGCCTTGTAATGGTTATAATTTTCAGTTTCTGGGCGACTATGAGAGAAGCATGCCGACATTCCACAACCTAATCAACCTCACCATGGATGCTTCTGGGTGTTATAGTGGAGGACTTTTAAAGCTGCTTCTTGATTCACCTGAGCTTGAAACTGTGACCATCACTTTGGTAGAGCTTTTTTTCTTTTTCTTTTTTTTTACTGATCTCACCTATCGAGACTAGTACTTCATTAGCTGTTCACTGTTGTTGAAGCTCTTCATTCGCAGGGTTGGTTTAATGACTATTACCGCGTCTGGCCCCAACACGAAGAGATGCGATTTTTCAGTTTTTCATCATGCCTCAGGACAATCAATGTCTATAACTTTGCATGCAGAGATGGTCAAATGCAGTTGGTTAAGTTTTTGATTGAGAATGCTGAAGGCCTGAGGAACTTGAACCTCCATTTGAGCGGCGGTCTGAGCAAGGAAGAGGAGCGAATAATAACAATGAAGCTGATGAAGTTTCGATTAAGATCGTGCAAGTGTCAGCTGAAAGTTGTCAACAGGGGCAGAAGTTTCTAACTACCGGGCCTACCGGCGGCTTAACTCCTTGAACGAACGAGAAGCAACAAGAATGGAACCTAGCTAAATTACTGAGAAGAAGATATGTGGATTGTTTTTATTCTGAGAATTAAGCATCTTTACAAACATTAAATGAGAGTGTTTATAATAGTTTATGAATGGTATTAGAGTCACTTGCGTGATTAAATTAAAATAGAGAAAAATATCAGATGCGGCTTGACACCCTCTAAATCCTGGTGCTTGGCTTGGGGCAAATAAATGGATTTGACTTAATTAGACAGATATATGAAAGATTCAATCAATCTTTCTTTCATTTAATTTGAGAGAACGTTCATGTAAAAAATATTTGTGTCGTAAGAAATCTTTCTTTATGTCAAACTTTTTCTTGAATCGGATATTTTTTTAAAGAAAAAAGAAAAATAGAACTAGTAACATGTAAGAGACCAAAAGTCCTATGTCCTCAGAAATGTTTCCACACCAAATTTTCATTTTAAATCTAGAAAACGTGAACAATTCATAAAATATTATTATTTCTCAAAAAAATTCCTCAAGTTATACTCAGGAAAATACAATAAAAATATTTTAAAAAAACCAAATTTACATAAACAAATATATATAAGATGAAATAATAATTTTTTTAATCCTAGCCGAATAAACTACTTATCGCTAGGGATGACAATTGAGTAAGTCAAGTTAGGTTTGGAAAAGATGTTTAGATTCAGGCTTAATAGGGTTAATATAAATTTAGATACAGATTGGGTTATTTGGGTTCGGGTTGAGTAGATTGCAGGTTCGGATTTGGTTATGTCAGGATTATTTGGATTTCAGGTGCAATATAGATTGTGTCAATTTTAGTTTCAGTAATTTCAAGTCTGATTATTTAGGTTTGGACTGGATTCAGGTTGACAATCAGGCTTACTCGGGTTACTGATGTATATGCTGAAATTGCTGGATTGATTTAATTTTTTGTTTGTTTTGTTAAAATTTAAACTAAAGAATTCAATTTTTGGGCCAATTTAATTTATAAAATTTAGTTTGTTTAATTAAAAAATTTATAAAATTTTCTTAATTATATTTTGACGTTGCTACAATTTCCAACTTTTTCTATAAAATGTAATTTTAGTTCACTATTAGTGCTAGACTGCAAAATTTTAAAAATTTTATGTGAAAAGGCAAAAAATGAAAAGTTCAGGGACTAATGTTGTAATTATTATGGTTACTAAAATGAAATTTTTCAAAATTTAGGTGCATTATTGCATTGTACTTAAAAGTTTAGGTACTAATGTTATAATTTTGGCATTTGCCTACCAAGATTATTAAACTTACTAAATATGGAAGTTATTTGTTTTGTAAGAACCCAAATGTTAGATTTACTAAACATGGATGTTCTTGAAAAAAATTAAAGTTACTAAATATGGCAGCTCCTAAATATAAAACTTGCTAAATATAGAAGGAAATGAAAAAGAAAAGTTAAGGTCTAAGGTAAGGTTATGATTGAATGTTAAAGTTTAGGGTTTACGGTTTTAAAGTTATGGTTTAAGGGTTTAAAGTTAGGATTAATTGAAGGTTTATTGTTAATATTGGGGATTTAAGGATTTAGGGTTTTGGGTTTATATTTATAGTTTATAGTTTAGATTTGTAGTTTGGTAAAGGCCAGAGTTAGGTACAGGGTTAAAGTTAGTGCTATGGTTTAAGTTTGCGGCTTAGAGATAGATTCAGGTGTACGGTTTATAGTTAGGATTGAGGATTTATGATTTAAGTTAATATTTAGGGTTTTAATGTTCATGGTTAGGGTTTTGGGTTTATGTTTAAGGTTTAGAGTTTAGATTTAGGGTTTATGATAAAAGTTAGAGTAAGAGTTAGGTAGAGTTTAGATTTTGAGTTTAGGATTGTAAGGTTTAGAGTTTACGATTTAAGTAGACATGAAAAATAATATAAAAATTATAAAGACATATTAATAGATAATTACTTTAACAAAATACCCTAATTTAAAATTTTCAAATATATAATTACTTCAATAAAATATTTTAATTCAAATCATTTATTTAATTTAATGAATTGTGAATTGGTTTTCAAGTTTATTAAATTTGAAATGTTTTGAAAAGTAAAACTTTAATATATCCATAAAGTACTTTTAAAAATGCATTGATTTGTGTTAAAATCAAGTCTTATAGAGTTTAGTTATCAGGTCATTTCGGGTTCACATTAGATCAATCTTAAGTTAGGATCATTTTGGGTTCGAATCATTTCAGGAATTCAGGCTTGTGGCAGAAACTAGGTTTTTTTAACTTGGTGGTGAGGATGAGCAGTATGGAGAAGAGTGCAACGTGACAGTGACGATACGATGAAAGGATGGCCAGGCTAAGTTTTAGTGGTGGATCTAGATAAAAAATTTTGGGTAAATTTCATGTAAAGTCCCTTAGCTTATTTTCATGTCCTAAACAGTACCCTACCTTAAGGTCATCTTATCGAAGTACTCCATCTCATTTATCACATCCCAGCTAAGTTCTTTTCGTCAATTTCACCGATAATTCGGACAGAAATTGCTAACATGTCATTAATTAACATTAAAATAAATATAAAATAATAATTTTCATCCCAAACTTTTCTAATTAATTATTCTAAACCTTACATTTTTAAATATACTAATTATACACCTAACGTGATAACCTCCTCAATTTTACCCAACCTCTCATCTCGCCACTCTTTGCTAGAAGCCTTCCTGTCCTATTAATGTCGTCGCCCCTTCTACTTCATCACCGTCCCATTAACGTCGCCGCAACCTCTTCTCCACCATTGCCCTCTACCTCTTCTTCTCCTCCATCGCTCTCTACCTCCTCATTGTCCCATTAATGCTGCTGCCCTGGTCTTTCCTCTTCTCCTCCATCACACTCTACCTTCTCATTTCTCTCTCGACCTTTCCCTCTCAATCCCATCCCTGCCCTCCACATCCTGTTTCAATCGTCATCTTCATCGGGCACATATGCCTCCAATTTGTCGAGGAATTGACCCTCAAACTCATCCAGTTCTTAATTAGGCCAAATCAAAATTTGATTTCAAAACCTCGTCAAAATAAAAAAAAAATCACCGAACCCACTCTTTCACCAATTTCAAAACCTCATCTCAAATAGAAAATTAAGATGAAGAGGCCTCCTTTTACGTGAAGTATCGGTAATAGTCCTTATCAAATCTAAAATGCCGGTGATGGCCTTCTATCATGCTCTCATCGTAAGTCCAGGCATCATCTTCACTGAGCTTGTCACTGTCAATGACGATTCTAGAATTGCTGAAATAGCCAATCCATTAAGCTTGATCCTTTTTGTTCTGGAAATGAGACACACTTCTATTTTTTCCGAATGCGTATCGATAGCACCGTGTGGACAAATCACAGATTTTCTGCTCACTCTGTTTATTTGATTCACCTGATTCCATCGTTGTTCATCTAGTTCATTTGTTCTTATAGTTTTTCTTGGTGGTTGAGTTGTTCATCTTATTAGAATTGAAAAGTTTATGGTTTAGAAGTTGTCTCCTATTCATCGGATGATATTAGAGGTGTAAATAGTGTATTTTAGAATTTTAGGTTTAGAATTATTGATTAAAAAGCTAGATGACTTGAATTATTATTTTTTAGATTATTTAAGTCTTAATTAATGTCACATCATCAATGTCAATGATAGACGCGATCCACATCGGCATCATTTGCTACTGATTGGACTAAAAATAGGACTCGTTAGTGTTTTTCTGTCTGTTTTGATGGTGAAATTGACAGAAAGTAGTCAATTGGGACACATAAAATAATGTAAGATGCTTTGATAGGATAACCTTAACGTAAAACACCCATTTAGGACATAAAAATAAGTTAAAGGACCACTAGAGAAATTTACACAAAAATTATTTGAGTCAATTCCTAGTACTATACATACAAATAAATATTATTTGAGTAATCTTTAGTTTTAATTTGAAGTAAGTTGTTAAACTCTATTAATTTTCAAAATAAAGTATTTCTATAGTCATTAAAATATATGCTTTGTATTTAATTTTAGATTGAATAAGTCTTCAAAACTATTTAGGAACTTCAAAAATGGATTTTGAATGGGAAATGTGACTATTACTTTTTAAGGTAAAATATAAAGATATTTAGTTAATTTTTTTTAAAAAAAAATTAAAGGGTAATCTCCCACTTTTCACGGTAGATTGCCTAAAAATATACTAATTCTAGGTTTTCTAGAATAAAATAGTTAGAAGATATAAGAGCTTATAATTTCACACTAAAAACAAGTAGAAAAAGTATATATAATTTTTAACAACATTGACACTTCTATTTTAGATTAACATGACTTATTTGAAACTTTTGAATTTAATATAGTTTACGAAATTCAATGATTAAAATAAGCTGACTCATAATTTGAAGGCTAACTATACCAATTAAGTAAAGTTAAAGAGTTAATGTAGCATTTGAGCCATGATTTTAAGATAAGCAAAAAAAATGATGACAGAAAAAAATTTGTAATGAGTGCACATTCGATCTCCATAATTTTTAGTAAATGTCTCACTACCCCCGATCTTTATATTTTTCATCATATATAGGGGGCAAAACTACACCCGACCCCTAACTTTATAACAAAATGACTAAACTAATACCTTATATTATTACATTTTCAAAGTTCCCGGTGGGAGTGGTGGCACCGCCCGCTCCTTAATGGTTCCACCACTAATTCAGGCTATGGTCATTTCAGGTTTAGGTATCTTAGATTTGGGTCATTTGAGTTTGGATTTCACTTAAATTAGATTTGAGTTAGGTTGGATTCTGGTTATTGATTTTTTTGTCAAATCAAATCAGGTTATCTGATTATGTCAGATTTTGTGATCCCTAATTATCATAAGATTAAGAAAGTCTTTTACAATGTCCCAAGTCCCAATATAAATATTCTTTGATCTAGAAGTACCTAGGAACTGTGAACAATATTAATGTGACCTATTAGGTTATGACACACTGTGGCAGTAACTAAGGGTGACAACAGAGCAGATCTGGTGCAGATCCACTGCACCCGTCACCCGCCCATCAGGGCTAACGCGTGAAAAATAATACCCGTGCCCGACACCTGCAGGTAACGGGCTCCCCATGGATTACCCACAAAACAATGACAGAGACTAGTTCCGGACTTCTCTTCTTCATCTTTCCTTCAATTGGCATCGGTAGCCAACAGGAAAAGTGGCATTCTAGTGGTTTCAAGATGGTTGATTGGTGGACCAGAAAAAAAAAAAAAAAGGTGATGAAAAAGGCAAGGTGAATTTGGATTTAAGATAAGATGGGGTGAAGAAGATAACAGAAGAAGGGGCAAAAAAGATGGGAGAAGAAGGGATGAAGAAAAAAATGAGAGATGAATGAGAGAAGAAGATGAGAAAAGAAGCGGTGAAGAAAATGAGAGAATGGACGAAGCACGTGAGTGAAGAAAAAGAACAAGGGGCAACATAGAATGGAAAGAATATTAATTATTATATTATTGACCCATGTCGAATGAGACATACTAATCTATCCTTAATTCCCTAATATATAACCTATAACCCAGAAAAAAAAAATTGACTAATTTGCCTCTAGACCAAAACTCACCATTACCCCTGGAACCTTACCCTTGTTGCCATTGATGTTGCTGCCGCCTCCTCCAATGAACCGTCTTTGCCTCTAGATCTCGTAACTGCTCACCTTCAAATCTCGTCATCACTCATTGTCCCTTGCCTTCAAATTTTGTCATCGTTCACATCCGGATCTTGCACCGTAAATCATCTCCAAATCTCGACATTGTTGCTTGCCGTATCGTGATGATTGTTGTTTCTAGGTCACATCACGCATTGCTTTCGAACCACATTAGTCGTCATCACCCAAGCTGCTGCTAGGCTAGTCCTCCTTGACCTTCCCTACAGGACTATTCATAAAAATAACCTACATAACTATCAAAGATAAATATGGCGAAATGCCTAACCTAGCTAGTGCACAAAAATGCATATAGTAAAATGTAAATGTGTCTAATATAATATGTGAAAATGTCTATAAAGTAATATAAAAATAATTTATTATAATGTGAAATTAAAAGTATCTAAATCTATAATAATAAGTGCCTGATTGATTATTAAAAATGTGTAAAAAAATATGTAAAAGTATTTGAATCAACTTGTGAATAATTTCTTATCTTCAGAAAATGACTGTTTAAAATAATAAAAAAATATCTAAATCTATAAAAATAAATATCTAATTGAATATTAAAAAATGTATAAAAAATATGTAAAAGTGTTTGAACCAACTTGTGAACAATTTTTTATTTTTAAAAAATATTTTTTTGAAATAACAAAAAAAGTATCTGAAAAAATATATAAAATTATTTAAATAAAAATGTAAAAGATTTTGAAAATAATAAACAGATAAATGAAGATGTATGAATTAATGAATAAAAAAAGTGTTTTAATAAATATTTAAAAATGTCTAAAGTAAAATACAAAAGTGTCTCGAGATAACTAATAAATAAAATTTATTCTTTTATTGGGGCGCAAATCCCCCTCTACAGCCTCTTCTCCCTTTCATCCCCTTCATCTCTCATCTTTTCTCCGCCGCCCTCCCTCCACAGCCATCGCCTCCATAGCCACCCTCCCTCCATGCTATCGGTCGGGTATCTGCGGGTTACGGATTTCATCATACCCATTGTTATCCCGAGGGTGTGAATCTAGATTCCAAATACGTTAATTAGCGGCGCTAGGGCTCAAACTAATGGCCTCCTCTCCATTTCTCTATTGAGTTGCAAATCGAGCAAGCGGATTTGGCAAAACCTTCGCAACATTTCCGTGTTTTAGCTTCTTAGAGAACGTCTCATTTGTGAGTCTGCTCTTCATCTTGTCGATTGTTCCTGAAGCCAAGGTTTTGATTTATTGTCTCAAAGTAGAAGGAACATGCACTCTATTCTACCATTCTGTGTTAGCTGTGATCTGCTGTTTAATTTGTTGCCTTAAAGTTTAAGTAACATCTGTTCTATGTCTATTATTCCATGTTAATTAGCTGTGATCATCTTCGTTGTTCTTCACAACTAGGGTTAATTTGTTGTCCCTAAGTTCGAGTCACATGTGTTCCATCAGAACTTATTGTCTCTAAGCGGAAGAGCAATTGAGGTTAATGGTCAGGATTTTGCCTATTTTTTATTGTGTTGCAGATCACACTTACGGTGGACAGCAGGTCTAGAGCAAGGTATCTGTGTTTTGGTACTTTTAGATGCAAGTTGATGCCTAAACAGGCACAAACAGAGAACCAAATCGAGAGGCTAAGTGGTATGCCAGTTGCATCCCAGTTGATGCGTAAACAGGCACAAAACGATAACCAAGTCGACAGGCTTAGTAATTTGCCCAATGAGGTTCTTTGTCACATATTTTCATTCCTCCCTTTCAAGGATGTTGTCCGAACCTCCGTTTTGTCAACCAGGTGGAAGCCTTTTTTTGAATCAGTTCCTTGGATTGATATTGTCACCTGTTTTCCACCTGCCGAAGATCCTACAAATGATACTAAATTCATGAGCTTTGTGCGCTCAGTGGATGAAGTGTTGCTCTTACGTGATAGCTGTCTCGCAAAGCTCCGCCTCCATCTTTTGGGAAGAGTTATAGATACAGCTCTTCTCTGCCGTTGGATACCACCCGCTTTATTGCGGCATGGTATCTCAGAGCTTGATTTATCCATCAAAACTCACTATTTACCGGCTTGCATGTTTACCTGCAAGACTCTGAAGGTGCTAAAATTGAACAGGTTTTACATGAATGTTCCTGCTGATGTCTCCTTTCCAAATTTGAAGATACTTCACCTTGATTCGGTTAAATTCCGAAATGATGCTTCTGCTAAAAAATTCTTCTCTGCCTGCCCTGTGCTTGAAGATTTGGCCTTGCGGAGTTGTCATTTGGCCAAAACTAGGCATGGTATCTCAGAGCTTGATTTATCCATCAAAACTCACTATTTACCGGCTTGCATCTTTACCTGCAAGACTTTGAAGGTGCTAAAATTGAACAGTCAGGGGCTTTACATGAATGTTCCTACTGATGTCTGCTTTCCAAATTTGAAGATACTTCACCTTGATTCGGTTAAATTCCTAGATGATGCTTCTGCTCAAACAATCTTCTCTGCCTGCCTTGTGCTTGAAGATTTGGTCTTGCGGAGATGTTATTTCACTGAAACTAGGCATCGTATCTCACTTTATGGTATCTCAAAGCTTCATGTCATCAAAACTCACAATTTGCCCGCATGCATCTTTACTTGCAAGACTTTGAAGGTGCTAAAATTGAACACTCAGGGGTTTGACATGAATGTTCTTGCTGATGTCTGCTTTCCAAATTTGAAGATACTTCACCTTGATTCAGTTACATTCCAAGATGATGCTTCTGCTCAAACACTCTTCTCTGCCTGCCTTGTGCTTGAAGATTTGGTCTTGCAGAGTTGTGAATTTAGTGAACATTGGATGCCCAGTGTACTCAATATATTTAATCACACACTCAAGAGACTGACGATAAGCCAGATGAACTCAGGATATCATCTCAAGATTGTGCTTGACACTCCAAGACTTGTTTATTTTGATTATGATGACAAACTGGCTGCAAGTTTTTCATTCATAAATGGTGGGTCACTGGAAGAAGCGCATATTAGTACAAGTCCACGAAAGAAGGATGCTACTAATGACGCTAGTGTGCTGGATTTCATGGAAGGCATTAATGTTGTCAAGTTGCTTCATCTAGCTTATTGTTCCATGGCTGTAAGTTTCCTGATTTAATGTCATTTGTTATCTGAATTTTGAGCTGCTGTGTTATATGATTCCAGTCATACCTCTTTCTGGGATGATGTTCAGTGGAGCATATGCTCTTTCCTTACTGATCAAGTTGTAATGGTTGTGATGAACTTTAGGTTCTTAACGACTGTGGGGAAAGGATGCCAATGTTCCACAACCTAATCCACCTCACCATTGATGCTTCTCCGGGTGATTGGGAAGGACTCGGAAAGCTGCTTCTTAATTCACCTAAGCTTGAAACTGTGACCATTACTTTGGTATGGCTCCTTCCTCGCCGGTTGAGAGTTCAGTGTTCGTTGTAGTTGAAAATATCCTCACAATTCCATTGTGTTTTGTTCGTATGTAGTTGGCAGGGTCAAAGAGTAATTATCCCCTCTGGACGTCGCAACACAAAGAGATGAGATTTTGCTCTTTTTCATGCCTTGAGGCGATCAGTATCTATAATTTTGATTGCCACTACAACCAGATGGAGATGGTCAGGTACTTCATGAAGAGGTCTGGAGTCCTGAGGAATCTGAACCTACACCTGATCAACTGGTTGGGCAAGGATCGCCAGCTAAAATTGAAAACAAAGCTGTTCAAGTTTCGGATAAAATCACACAAATGTCAAGTGAATGTTGTAGGAGACACAGAAGTTGATGAGTTCTTTCTGGTTAATGCCTGAAGGAAGAACGTCTTGGACAAATAAAACGCAACTTGTTTCGACAAACTTGTTTTGTGGAACTTTTTGCCTTCTACTTGCCTGACCCCTGCAATTTACAGGCTTTAAAGAATTTCTTTAGTTTTTTATGTTTCAGATTACTCAGGAGTGACTAACAGCAAATTGAGAAGACTGTGAGTATTTCCTTCTCTAAGACTCTTGTGTTTTGGGTGATAAAGTTTTTCCAGCTCTAGGATTTTGATTGTGTAGAAATGCTGCGTTGCAAAAAGTTAAGTTTTTCCAGATATTTCTTAGAAAACGTCTTTGGATTATCTCCCTAGTTTGATGCAAGTTAACTGTTCATCAATCTAAATGTGTTTCAGTATTGAAATTGAAGCTGGAGTTTAAATTCTCAGTGGTCTTCATTGCTGCAAAGCAAATGAAATTAGGTGCCCACTTTTTTTATATACTCCTACAGCTTCTAGTCACATCTTTTCTACGCCACAGTACATTGTTCCTCTAAGATTTCATTTTCTGTTTTCCAGAGAGAACAGTGTCCTTTTCTTTTGAACATGTCTTTTTTTAAAAAAAAAAAACACTTTTTTTTCCTTGTTTATACAAATGGAGATAGTGTTGTTCTTCTGTAACAAGTCTTGTCTGGAGAAGTTTCATCTCCATCTTCCTTAGGGAGCAAGCAATAGTATTGATCATGCCTGTGTTTATGTCCATGGTTGGATTTTTCATGTGTTGAAACCAGAAGACATATATTGCAACAAAGAAATGGATTGGCAAAGGAGACCCCTCATGGATATTATCAGACAGCTAACTAGAAAGACAGATTATAATGTTCCATTTGATCCATTCCCAGGAAAGCTAATGCTTGTAACAACAGGAACATGATTTAGGGAACAAGAACATTGACATTTATTCTTTATGCAGCCAGTAACTATATGTCTACCATCTGAATGGATAATCAAATGCTACGACCAGTTGGGTCGCCAATCATTTTTCTCAGGTAGGGGCAATGGTAGTGATCCCGTTGTAACCTAACCGTTGCGCTTGGGGGAAGGAACAGGTGAAACGGTAGTGATTCCCAGGTGACGTTGAAAGGGCCAAGTTCGCCACCACGGCTGAGGCTGGAGGACTGCCAGGAGGAGGAGTGGATGTCGACAGTGAGTGTGCTTGGAGTTGGAGGAAGCAGCAGGACGAACACGGAGAAGAAGACACAGAAAGCTACGAAATCCCAAACTCTCCGGTGGCGCAACTTGGAACTCTCTCCATCTTTTTTCTTGGGCGAGTTCTGATCTCGATCGTCGTCGGCCATAATTCTGATATCTATCTTCCGTTAGGAGCTCTTGGTTTTAATTTATAGGTTTGGCGGACGCATATCAATTTCTCTTAGGATCTGGGTTTTCTTCTCCCATCACTTCCAGAATTCGACTTGGAGTCGGAGACCGTATTCGGTATTTCCCTTCTGCTTCCTTCTCTTGCAGGTCACGTCACACACGCTGAATTGAATAATGGTAATGGGACAATAAGAGAGCAGTATATATCACATGGATGGGGTATAAATTTTAAAAATGATATTTTGGTTCATAAAGGCTTTTATTAAACTGTAATTGGATGAGTGATTTTTTTTTTCTCTACTACAAATCTTAAATAACTTTCTTATTTTTGAATAAATTTATCTGCCTTTGCACAATACAACTAATAGGAGTAAAATACTAAACCCTTTAATTAGTACTTAATTTCTTAACATGAATCATGGACATCTTCTCTTGTTTATTTAATTCTTTTTTTCTTTTACTTCTTCTTTCTAGATTGTGTGTGTATGTAAGTTTTACAAATGTAGATCAATCTATCAAGTGAGCCTTAATTGAGTTATAACAATTCATACTCCACTCGATCAGAGTTTTTTTTCGTATGCCTAGAATTACATTATAAGAAATGGTACAAGAAGAATTCTAATACATAAACTACCCCATACCCCACTCAACTCTGCCTCAACCCATCTAATAATGACAAATATGAGAAATATCATGCACAAAAGAGAGTCTACGACTTGAACTATCTCTAGCCTAAAGAAATAATGAGCATCATGCCAACAAGTCAATAGATCCATTGACAAATATAAATTGAATCAGGAGATTTTGGAGCTTGATGATGCAATTTGAAAGCATGTTAGGACTTTCTCCATAGTCCTAACAAATCAAAAGTATAGTTTGGTGGTGTTTAATCTCAGCATGTCGGTGGTTCATGGGCAAAGATAACATCATATTTTAGGCAAAAATCTTACACTAATTTAGCTAGAGTCAAACTTCAAACATCAAATTGAAACATTCACAGGTCAAAGAGTGGGGGAAGAAGATGGTTCTTATACGTTCTTTCATAGTTTAGAGATTGGTGTGCATAAGAGCATATAGTTTAATGATAAATTGTATAATTTACTATTTCAATCAATCATATCATCACTATATTTCATTGAACATTCTATGAGACAATAGTGTATTTTAGTCGTTGGTTCCACAAGTGGCTAATTCGCACTATAGTAGCAGTCAATTTGTCCCCTTTCCCTTCAATTTTCGGTTGGTTAATCCAAATAAAATTTTCACTCCCATGTTTCAAAGTAATAATACAATGGTTCTAGGCCACGATTTCCATTGCAAATTAATCGCATTTGTTTTTGGTTTCATCTTTTGTTTCGGAAGTTAATTTTAGGGTTGAATTTGTCACAAAATGTAATGTAGGTGGTTAGTTTATAAAACACTAAAACACAAGATACAATATGTTTTTGTACTTTCCTCTACACTGCATTTATGGCATCTGGCCACATTGACACACGTGACCACTTCTGTCATCTAGTAGACCAACACGTAGCAAGTTGGAAAGTTAGAGGGCTTCTGCGAATTGAATTTCAGTTTGAAGACTCATCTGTAGGGTTAGAAAAGTTTAGGGGTTGCTACTACAATTGGCCTTTGTTTAAATCCCTTAAATCGCTCTTGAATTAGCGACTCGCTCTTCTCGTTCCAGTATCTAGAGTTTCTCTGCCATCTTGATCGCAGGATTAATGAAATTATGCCTTATGAATTTCTAAGAAAGCTGTAATTTTTTGAACTTCAGCCATTTTTTCATATAATTAACACCAAATTCATTTTAACCTAAGTCAATTAATTTTAAAATGATTTATTTTTATTTTTAAGTAGTTTTCATCTGAAACTAATTTTAATTAAAATTTAATATTATATAACTACAATAATCAATTGAAAATATAATTTTTGTAATCTTTTTAAATTTTTATGAATTTTTTAATTTAAGACATTAAAAAAGAAAACTTCATCAAAATTTAACAACATCATGAAATTTTACTTTTAAATGAATTATTCCATTTACATAATATTAACTTTCAAATGAAATTGATTTCAGCTAAAAAAATGTAAAAATAAAAATAAATTAATTGACTTAAATTAAAATGAATTTACTCTAAGTTTCAGAGGCACCCAATTTCTTTGATCCATCGTTTTCATTTCTTTGCATTTGTTCGATCCTTTGCTTGTGAATTGTGTATTTAAATGAAGAGAAATCATTCCACGAACGGGTTCTTTGAAGAACTAACATTTGTCTATATTTGTTCCCTATCTTTTTGCACATTTTTCAAAGGGTTGTTGGTTTCTAGAAAATAATTGATCATAAATTGAAAGGCTTTTTCTTTAAAAAATCTGTATGATATGATTTACACGTAAGCTAATCTACAATAAATACAGGTTAAGGGCCGATAAGATAATATTTGCTGAAACTTTGGATAATATTAGAACATGAAATTAAACAGAAAATAAAGCTTCATGGCACGAAAGACAATCTGCCCGCGTGATTTTTGTCACTTCACCTTCTTTGTCAATTTGACCAAATCAATTTAAAGGTTGAAATATGTAATAACCTAACCAAATTTAGCCCACTACTCATACAAATCTTTCAATTTGTCACATACTTTTGATTATCTCACCTACTATCTACACAAGTTTTTTAATTTGTCACATACTTTTGACTATATCACCAACCACCCACACAAGTCTTCCAATTTATCACTTACTTTTGACAAGGGTAAAATCCACCGGGGGTCACCTAGCTTATTTTTTTGTCCTAAACGGGTACCTTACCTTTAAATTGTCCTACCGAGGTACCTTACCTCTTATCGCGTGTCCTGTCTAACTACTTTCCGTTAATTTCAGAGTTATATCTAACGGAAAATGCTGATATGGCATTAATTAATATTAAAATAAATATAAAATAGTAATTTTAGTCCCCAAACATTTCCAATTAATGATTTTAAACCTTTCAAACTTCCTAAACATCAATATCAAACCCAAAATTTTAAAATTTTTCATTCTAACCACAAAAATATCAAAAACTAACCCAAATTAACAAACAATTAACTCGAAATTGGCAAACAAAAACCAGATCTAGTTTTCGAAAATGTCAGGAAGCTCAGAGAAAGGTTTTAATCCCATTGATTCGAGCTCGAAAGAGAGCGAAAGAAGAGAAATCGAAGGATGTGAACAACCATGTAGTGGCCTACGTCGATACGCTGCTGGATTTGGATCTCCCGGATTAGAAAAGGAACCTAAAGAAAGAGGAAATCTTGAGTTTATGTTCGGAATTTTTAAACGCCGGGACTGACACAACCTCAACAGCTCTGCGGTGGATCATGGCGAACTTGATGAAATACCCAGAAATCCAAGATAAGTTATTTGAAGAGATGAAGAGCGTGGTGGGCGAGTCCGAAGAAGTGAAAAAAGAGGATCTGGGTCGAATCCCTTACCTGAAGGCAGTTGTTCTGGAGGGGCTTCGGCGGCACCCGCCTGGGCATTTTGTGCTGCCGCACACAGTAACAGAGGAGACCCAACTTGGGGGGTACCAAGTCCCTATGGAGGCGTCAGTGAATTTCACGGTGGCGGAGATGGGGTGGGACCCGCAAGTGTGGGAAGCTCCGATGGAGTTCCGGCCGGAGAGGTTCGAGAAGGGCGGTGAAGCGTTTGAGGTGGACATAACCGGGAGCAGGGAGATAAAGATGATGCCCTTCGGAGTGGGGCGGAGGATTTGTCCGTGGCTAGGGCTGGCGCTACTACATCTAGAGTATTTCGTGGCCAATTTGGTCTGGAAATTCCGGTGGGAACGTGTGGCCGGCGACGAGGTCTCACTAGAGGAGAAGCTAGAGTTCACCGTAGTCATGAAGGTTTTTGTTTGCCAATTTCGAGTTAATTGTTTGTTAATTTGGGTTAGTTTTTGATATTTTTGTGGTTAGAATGAAAAATTTTAAAATTTTGGGTTTGATATTGATGTTTAGGAAGTTTGAAAGGTTTAAAATCATTAATTGGAAATGTTTGGGGACTAAAATTACTATTTTATATTTATTTTAATATTAATTAATGCCATATCAGCATTTTCCATTAGATATAACTCTGAAATTAACGGAAAGTAGTTAAACAGGACACGCGATAAGAGGTAAGGTACCTCGGTAGGACAATTTAAAGGTAAGGTACCCGTTTAGGACAAAAAAATAAGCTAGGTGACCCCCGGTGGATTTTACCCCTTTTGACAATCTCACCCACCACCCACATAAGTCTTCCAATTTATCACCTACTTTTGACTATCTCATCCACCACCCACATAAGTCTTCCAATTTGTATCCCAATTTGTCTTCCACTCACCCCCATGTGAATCACATGATTTCACTCTATATATATACACTCATGGCTGGTCATACAAGTTCCATTTTAGTCGCTATTTCACTCATTTCACTTACTTACTCTAAAACATTCATTCTCTTCTCCTAAAGCTCAAACACTTCTTTTGTGAGTAATTGTTAATTATTTTTTAATACATATGCTAGCTTTTCTTTGAATTTAAAGAGAGATTTAAGTTAAAGTTATGATTTATTTATAATTTATTTTGATGATTGAAAAGGTCAATTAATTATTAGAATTGTTTCGGATAAATTAGAAATAAATTTGGGGAGATTTTGACTGGGCATGGTGAAAATTGGAGAGTAGCAGAAGAATCGAAATGAAGAAGATGAGAAATCGTGTTTCTGGGTATAAATTGGTATAATAACAGTTTAGGTCCTTTATGTTTGGAGGCGGGTCATCTACACCTAATAGTCTAAAATGCTACAACTTAGTCACTGCAAGTAGAATGCTAAAGGATATAATCGGGTTAATCACAGTATCAGTCCCTAAGGCTTCTAACACTACTTCAATGAATTCTTAGATTCCAGAAGCGTTCGTTTGGGTCACTTTCAGCAAATGATTTTTGAGTTATTTCTTGAATTGATTATGTTTTGACATAAACTTTTACATAATTATTTTAGGCAGCTAAAGAATTATTTCAGAAGTTTGAAAGTTACATTTTGAGGGGTAAGTGGCTACTACTATTCAAAAAAATTAAATTGTTATGATATTATGTGTATATATATATTTATATATTCAAAGTGCTAATTTTTCCAATTTAGTAATTTTTCAATATTTCGATTTAAAGCTATTTTGCATGTAAATAAATTTTAATCAGAATGAGAGTTTTCAATTACAAGTTTTACTCTGAAATTGTTTTCTAAGTGTTTTATTAATTTATTTGTTTATCTGCTTATTCAAATTTTATCTTATTTATACAATATATTATGTTTCATTAAATAAGTTGGGATCAGGTATGTTTTGATTGTGATGTTTTATATTGAAATTTTATAACAATTGTAATACTCTGAATTTCTGTTTTAACTCCGTTTTGGTGGGTGTTGATTCTGTGCCGTACTACTGGGAAAGTGTAGTTATGGACCCTCCACGTAAGGTATTCTGTTCCGCAGTGTACTATTTTTAGGACTAGTCCTTCAGGGCGCTCGATCGTTGGCGATTCTTAGACGATTTTGGACGCACTACAGCAGTTTAAGTATAGTTACGGTGATCACCCTACCCACTTTGCTCTGAATTTCTGTTCTACTATTCTGCTCTGTTTTGGTTAATGATTTTATTTACAAATATTATTTGTTCAACTCTCAAAATTACTATTACATTGATTATGTTCCGGCTGTTCAAATATCTTCTACTAAAGTTTATGTTAGTATTTTACAAGAATTGTTTTCTGCTTGATCCCTATATATTTTGTATATTATATTTCTGTTCTCAAAATCCACCACTTGTTGGGCATTCGTGTTCACTCCGTTTTCATCCCCTCACACAAATCAAGAGTAGTTCAAGTTAGCTCGCGAAAGCGACTATAAGACAAGTAGTAGTTCAAGACAATTAAAAGTGTTTCATTAATACTACTGTTAGAAATTTATTTATGTTTAGAAAATTTTTTGGATTTTGTTTCATTCCTTAGAGCTTTAATATCTTATGGATTATGTTTTGATTTCAATGATTGTAATTGCTCAGCAACTTATTCTCAAAAATTGAATTTTATAAGTTTGGAATTATTTTGGAATATGTAGCTATGCATGCTTAGGAAAAATTTATTTTCTTGAGTATGCAGCGTGTCGTCGTCCCGAAACTCCTACTCCTAGGGTGGGTTTAAACCCACCCTAGAAGTAGGAGTTTCGGGACGTGACAAAATTGCTTGTTTATATGAAATTGAAGGATGCAAAATCATATATTTATAAAACAGGGAAATGGTTACTATATTTTTTAAGGTTGTTAAGATCGAAATCTTACCTTGAATCGTTTTTTAGGGTGTAAAATTACAATTGTAAAATTGGATCGTAGATCGCAAAATCCTACTAAAACCTAAGGTTTCTTACCTAAATAATATAGTTCATGTAAAGATCAATTATATTGGACACCCATGTAAAACTTGAGTGACATACCAATATAAAAATTATCATTTATAAATTATTACCTCATTTATTTTTCTTTCTTTAATAATTTTTTTTATTTCTATTTAGGTAAAGTCTTAAAAAATAATTCCAATAATTGATTTTTGTTCCTTTTTTATTGTTTGACTCATGACCGGCCTTTTTTTCTTTTATAATTGTCATATCTTAGAAGTTAGAACTTGATAAAAAAAAACTCCCCATAGAAGTCCTATTAGCCCATCCAAGTTGTATGTTTATTTCAAAATTACTATAAGTGTTTGACTTTTCAAATACAACATAGCCAGTTTTATGTTTTCCCCCACTTGCACGTGACATGTTCTTCCTTCTGTCACAACTTTTTCTATCTCAGACTCCTTTTCTTCCTCCCTCTCTCTCATAACTTTCTCTGTCTCAGACTCCCATCTTCTTCTCTCTTTCTTCTTACCTGTATTTCTTTCCCTTTAAAATTCAAATTTTTACTTATACAAACCCAAATTTGACCAAACAATAAGAGCTCAATTACTTGTGCATTTGGTCAGGAAAGACAAGCAAAGACGACAGTCTGATGGTGAGCAAGATGAGCAAGGCAATCTGGCTGACAGCCGAGAAAACTAAGCAAGATAGAGCAAGATGATTCGTGTGACGGCGATGGAGCAACACGAGCAAGGGATGCCCAAATCGGTGGGATCTTAATTTTTTATGATCTTACGATTCTAAATGCAATCTTATCACGACCCTACTATTGTACCGATCCTACTACGATTCTAATAAGTTTTTTGAATCTAAATCATAGGATTGTACGATCCTATGATCTTGTGATTCTACAATTTAGATTGCATTTTTAATAACCTTGGTGTAACAGTAACAAAACAAATAAGAGACTTTGGCCGAAGCCTACACTGCAACTGAACAAAAGAGCTACTACATAAAAAGAGTGGACAATTCCAAAGTTTCCTGGAGGCTAAGTATTGCAAAATTACATAAAATTAATATTTAACAAATTCCAGAAAAGTTCACTTGACATGACATGGAAATATGGACCATCTTTAACGAATTCCATCAAAATTGACCCAACAATTAGTATGCTTCAACACCGAAGAAAATTGCTGGTGAGATAAGCATGGATAGGAACCTCGCTGGTTCTTAAGCAAAGCATGCAATTGTTAATTAATGGAGTAAACTTTCATTGACAATTGATTCCTGTCGTTAATAAATACTTACTTCTGCAAAATTATACAACTGGCCCATTTTCAACTAACCTTGGGGGAGTGAGTGTTTGGCAATTCCCTCTTATTTTTCTGCAATAACACCCTCTTGTCTAACCTCTAATCTCGTTTTTCTATCATAGCAGTAGTATGATGGAGTCTAAACGCGACCACAGACTCTGATACTGTAAGCCTTACGTAAGATTTACAGCATTCAGACAATACATATGTATCTATAGCTAGGACTGTAAATGAATATAGCATTTAATAAAACTACAAGAGTTTATTTATATTCATTTATTATGATAAACGAACGAAAACAAATACAATTTTTATTTGTTTATTCAAATGAACTAACACGATTAAGTTTGTGTTCGTTTATTTATGTCACAAACAGTTTTATTATTATTATTTTTTTGTTTGTTTGTTGTTTATTTATTAATTTATTATTTATAATAATATAATTTATTATTTTTAATAATATATTAACTATTTATATCAACACAAACCATCCACATATGATTCTCATCCCTTTCAAGTTTAGATTTCGTTGGTCACTTAAACCAAAGAAATGTTTGTTTATATTTATGTATGTGTTTGTTTGTTTATATTTGTTTGAATTAGGGATAATTATAATTAGCCCTTTGAGGTTTAGCTAAAATTATATTTTGCTTCCTCCTATTTCAGAAATATATATTTTGCCCTTCCTTTTTAATATAGCTCGATAGTAACTTCTGAAATCTTAATTTAGACATTACGGTAGACATCTTTCAGTAATCTCAATCTGTATGGTATTTTTTTTTACAATTAATGAACATTTTAAATTATCAATTTTTCTTTCTGTATTTATTTTAAGTTTTTAAAATAGTATTTTTATAAATTTCAATTAATTATAAAAAAATACTATATAGATTGAAATTGATTGAAGATGACAAACATATAGTTTAAATTAAGATTTTAGAAGTTTTTGTTGGATTGTATTAAAAAGCAAGGGGTAATGTTTATAACCTCAGGGGGCAAATTGTAATTAACCTTTTAAATTATTTATAAACTTATTCATATATATCATTTGCAAATGCATTCGTTTATTTCTATTCACGAATAATTACAAACAAACGTGAATATTCTTTTTCATTAAATGAATGAATACAAATATGACTTATTAGTACTCATGTTTATAATTGGCTAAAATGTAAATAACAAACACGAACAAAGTTTCTTTGTGTCTGTTCGATTTATTTATGGTTCTATCTGTAGTGTCTGTGATGAGTCAGCTCGGGTGTTTCTTTTTTTAACCATTAGCATATGGTCTCTTTCTATGGGTAGTTGGCCAGTCGCCACCTGCACCCAAACTTCAAATAGCACACACCCTCTCGTTATCATCTGTTGTCGCCTCTTTAGTGGCTACAAAAATGGGAACAAAAAGGAGACATCGCGCTGAATCAAACCCATTTGAAGCCACCTTTCGTCTCCAAAGAAAAAACTGTTTTCTTCTACCATAGATACGATGCGCATATGTCTAATTAAGTATAGTGCTAAATTTACAATTTTAACCCTTATTATTTTAAAAAATTTCTCACATGATTCTATCTTTTGCCACAGCTATCCATGGTTTCTATACGAGATGAGAGAAGTTGAGAGGCGGCATGATGTGGCAACAACGGCCCAATGCAAGGTGAGAAGTGGCCATTTGAGCCAAAGTTTGGCAGATGCTCTTCAGACAATGCAATTCGAGCTTATGATCGGCGGATGATTCGAGCCTAGGTTTGGCGAAGAGGCAACTCAATGATTGGCGAGAAGATTGCTTGAGAAGCGACGATTTGAGCAGAGATTCGGCGGAGACAAAGATCACCTAAAAAGCGGTGATTTGAGCCGAGATTTGGTGGAGACCAAATCGCCCAAGAAGCGGCGATTCTAGCGAATGATGCTTACGTGAAGCTCGGGCGATGATCAAATAACCGAAGGACGAAAGAAAGATCGATTCGTGTGATGTTGAACAAAGGATCTTTCCATGGTGTTGATCGGAGACGATTGCAATTGAAGGTGTTGCTCGATGAAAGATGATACAATAGGAGACGAAATGGAAGGAGGCAGGAGAAAAAAATTGTTTATTCAAACACTTTTTAGATATTATTTAGACCCTTTTTTATGTTTATTCAAACAAATTTTAGATTTAGACATTTTTTTTACTTATTTGTTTCAAACCGTTTTGTGAAGAAAAAAATTGTTTGTGTATTTGGTTAAAACACTTTAATATTTTTGTTAAGACACTTTTTTATTTTCATTTATAACTTTCACGTTTTGCGTCAGACACTTTACAATTTACATATTGTTAGAAGAAAACAGAATATATATATATATATAATGTTATACACTTCCTATAACACTTAAACATATTGTTATAGACATTTCTGCATCTTCTCTTTGACACTTTTATAGTTTTTTTCTCCTGTGCAATCTAGAGCCATAGGCAACAGATCTATAAATCAGCAAATAGGGCATGATCCAGATGTACACAATGATCGTGGATTATTGAGGAGGCTGGATTAGGGAGCCAAGCGACGATTCGGAGGCAGGGGGCAATAAGTAATGACGAGATCCAGAGGCGAGCGGCTGCAAGATTTTGGAGGCAAACGATGATGACGAGATCTGGAGGTGGTAACGGTTCTTCGGAAGAGATGATGGTGGCAACAGCGGCGTCGGAAGTTACAGTAGTAGCAAGGTAATTTTCAAGAGGTGAAGGTGAGTTTTGTAAGGGTAAATTAGTAAATTTTTTAACTAAATTGTGGGTTATATATAGAGTAATTAGAAATTGATTAGTATATTTGATTAGAGAAAAGTCTGTAATATAATATCTAGTTTTCTTTTGTTACAAAAAAGTTTTGAACCAAAAAAAAAATCACAAGTGTTGCTTAATGCTTACAGTGGCATGCCAGGTCCGAGATTTTGGAAACTTCGGCGCAAAAAGAAATTTTCTTTTTCCTTCCTGAACCGGTTACAAAGCGATCGCCCGCCTTCTCATCCGAATATTCCCTGAAAAAAATAAACCCACTGGGTTTTAGTTAACCCTTTGGTTTTCTATGAATCTATAGCTTGATCATTGTTGTTGCCGCTGCCCGATCGGTTAAACAGTCGAAGATCTTCGCCGTTTTAGGTTGGCTTAGTGTTTGAGAAGAAGGAGAGGAGTTCAATTTTTGCTTGAGCAGTTTTCTTGATTACCAATCTGAGATTTTCGCTCGAAATGACGATTTATGCCGTCAAGCATTCGGCTTTAGCCACAAGCATCAATGGGTCCGATTTTGTTCTCCGTAGGAAATCGCCATTGTCGACATCTCCCTCGTTTTTCTCGCCTTGCATGCAGCTCCAGAAGAGCCCGAAGACTGTTGTTTCGATCTCAAAGCCACTGCACATTGTTTCGATCGGGAGGGTTGAGAGCCGGAAACCGACAATCCGGTGCGAGGCCTACGAGGCGGACAGATCGCAGCCGATCCAGTCGGAGATCGCGAAATCAGAAGCCGCACAGAGGGTAAAGATCAGCATCTATTTTGCCACTTGGTGGGCTCTGAATGTGGTGTTTAATATATACAACAAGAAGGTTCTGAATGTCTTCCCGTATCCATGGTTGACTTCCACTCTGTCTCTTGCCTGTGGGTCTTTGATGATGCTGATATCCTGGGCTACCAGGATCGCCGAGACCCCCAAGACTGATTTGGAATTTTGGAAGAGCTTGTTTCCGGTGAGTTGGATTTTGTTTTCTTCTTATTATAGGGAGGAATATTGAGGAATTGAGTTTGACTAGTTTGTTTTCGTCTCAGAAAATTATTGCTTGTCCTGATTCATCATAAAGTTTGAAATAGTGTGGCAACGTCGGGTTTTCGGGAGTCGCCACCAATCTGTTTACCTAGGTCGATTGGTCACCTTAAATATTGGTTTGCGAGAGTTCGGGGGTTCGGGAGTACGGTTACGTTAAAACAACTTTGTTAAAACGCCCAAAAATTGGCACCTTAGTTGATTTTAATTTTGTTTCGCTTTGCTTTTAAATAATTTTCAGTTAATTTAGAGATTTTAACTGAATTAGTCGAAATGTGGATTTTTAAGTTAATTTGTATAAAATTTTATACTTCCGAACCATGGACTCTGCCGAGTCATTTGGACACGGAAGATTTTGATTCCGAACCATGGACTCTGCCGAGTCATTTGGACACGGAATTTGGTGAAATTTTAAACAATTTTATCCATATTGTAAATATGGATTTTTATCTTTATATTTATTTAATTTATTTAGTTAAAAAAAAAGTTAATATTTTCCAAACCGTAGATCCTGCCAGATCATCCGGATATGGAAATTACTTTAATTAATTGTTAGTTATATAATTATTATTTTTATGGAATTTATTATTACTAATTTGTAAGTATTTTGTTTATGAAAATTTTAGATTTATTAATAATCTAAAAAAATTTATTTTTTATTCTTTATATTTTCTTTTCTTTTCTTTCTTTTCTTTCTTTCTTTTCTTTCTTATTGATTTTATCTTTCTTTTAGTTTTATTTTTCCTTTCTTTTCTTTCTTTTCTTTTCTTTTCTTTTTCTTTTCTTTCTTTTCTTTTTTTATCTTTTCTTTTTCTTTTCTTTCTTGTCTTTCTTTCTTTTCTTTTTTTTTTATCTTTTTCTTATCTTTCTTATCTTTCTTATCTTTTTCTTATCTTTCTTTTAGTGTTTTTTTTAGTGAAAGTTATTTATTATTTAAATAATTATTCAATTTATAAAAGAAAAATAAAAATAATTGGATTTTTGAAAAATGATTTTTATTAGGCTTAATAATTAATTAAAAAAATAATCTTCTTTTAATTTTCATTTATTTATTTATTAGTAAGGGTAAAGGTGAATTAAATAAAAAAATTATATAAAGGAAAATTAATAATAATAAAGTGGGGCTTTTTGGCCATCCACTTTAAAAATAAATAATAATAAAGGTTAGCAAAGTTAATTAAATTAATTAACAACAATAATAAAAATTAGCCAAGTTTAATTAAATTAATTGATTAACAACAATAATAAAAAGTTAGTCAAGTTAATTAAATTAATTGATTAACAACAATAATAAAAAGTTAGTCAAGTTAATTAAATTAATTGATTAACAACAATAATAAAAAGTTAGTCAAGTTAATTAAATTAATTAATTAACAACAATAATAAAAAGTTGGTCAAGTTAATTAAATTAATTAATTAACAACAATAAAAGTTAGCCAAGTTAATTAAATTAATTAATTAACAACAATAAAAGTTAGCCAAGTTAATTAATTAATTAATTAACAACAATAAAAGTTAGCCAAGTTAATTAATTAATTAACAAAAATAATAAAAAGTTAGACAAGTTAATTAAATTAATTAACAACAATAATAAAAAGTTAGCCAAGTTAATTAAATTAATTAATTAACAACAATAATAAAAAGTTAATTAATTGTTAACAACAATTATAAAAGTTAGTAATAATGCAAAAATTAAAAGGTTAGTAACAATAATAGTATTAAAAGTTAGTTGTTAGTAAGTTAATAACAACAATAAAAAAAGGGGTTAGTAATAAACAAATAATAAACAAACAAGTAAAAATTAAAAGGGTTAGTAATTAATTCTGCAAGAACAAAATAAAAGGTTAGTGACCAAAGTGAAAGAAAATTGAAAAGATGAAGGATTAAATGAGAGTTGTACCCTTAAAAACTGAATTTGAAATTCTGGAAACGTGAAGAACAGAACGCACGCGCGCGGGGGGAGAGAAAAAAAAGAAAAAAAAAAAAAAAAAAAAAAGGGTCAGAGAAGGTTTAGGTTTTCTGGAGAGGAAGAGAAGAGGGATAAATTAATAAAAAATTTCAAACTTATCTCTTAAATTGGTAAAATGACAATTTTAGTCCTTTACGTCTCTCAGCCTCAGGATAAGTTCCTGAAGCTTCTGATTTTGACAATTTTGTCGTTTTCTGTCAATTTGAGCCAAAAACGTCGGCATGCTCAAAATTTTATGTGACAAACTACCAAATGCTCCTGGAACTTTTAGAATTTGTCAATTTTTTCCGAAACTTCTCAATTTTGTCATTTTTACCTCAAACTTTTAATTTTTTGTCATTTTTTCATGAAATTTTATTTTATTTCAAACATACACATATTCACACATATATCATTTTAAATCAAATTTTCACAAAACAAAAATATATTTTAAACTAATTAAATTTTTTTAATAATAATAGTAATATATATATATTTTTTTTAATTAATTTTTTTTAATAAAATTTTTTTCAAAATTTTAAAACACCCGGACGCAATTGGGTGTCAACAAATAGCTAAGGACACAATAAAGTTTGATATTTTTTTCATTATGGCATGTAGAGGCTCTGTTGATTTTTTTTATTGATTCTCAGTCTCTACTTGTTTTTTTCTATCTGTTTGTGTTAAATCTCAAGTCTTTTGGGTTTCTTCCTTTTACTAGGTTGCGGTGGCACATACAATTGGACATGTAGCTGCTACGGTGAGCATGTCAAAAGTTGCAGTTTCCTTCACCCATATCATCAAGAGTGGAGAGCCTGCCTTCAGTGTCTTAGTATCAAGATTGCTGCTCGGGGAGACCTTCCCTGTACCAGTATACTTGTCCCTTATTCCGATTATTGGTGGTTGTGCTCTTGCTGCCGTAACTGAGCTCAACTTCAACATGACTGGTAAGGGAATGATACCTCTTTCCACTGTTGTCTGTTTCGTTTCATGTGAACCTAGTCGCGACTGTGTAGTACTAGTTTGTGGCTTGCTGGAAATGGGGAGTTGAGCAGGACATCAGAGGAGATAAATTTGTCCGAGATAGTCATGACTAAATAGACTCTTCCTGTATGGCTTGATTTCTGATAGGATTTTCTTTAACCAAACCAAAGTAGGTCCAACACTTGCCTTTCTGATTGCACTCTTAAGATGCTGAATTTTTTTTTTTCATTGTTGCAGGTTTTATGGGTGCGATGATATCAAATTTGGCATTTGTATTCAGGAACATATTCTCTAAGAAGGGGATGAAGGGAAAATCCGTTAGTGGGATGAACTACTATGCTTGTTTATCCATGTTGTCTCTCATGATCCTCACACCTTTTGCAATTGCAGTAGAGGGGCCACAGATGTGGGCTGCAGGGTTTGATAAGGCCATGTCTCAAATTGGGCCTCAAATTATCTGGTAAATAAAAGAGGGTTGGTTTTGATGTTTGGTTTCAGTACTTGCTCTCGTGTTTTTGGTTTCGTGTATGCAATGCTGAGCTGCTTCCTTCTTTGAACTTAGGCAACTCATTTTTACCATTATTTTTGTTTTCAATCAGGTGGATGACAGCCCAAAGCGTGTTCTACCATCTCTACAATCAAGTTTCATACATGTCCCTTCATGAGATTTCTCCCCTGACATTCAGCATTGGAAACACCATGAAGCGTATCTCGGTTATAGTCTCCTCAATTATCATATTCCGGACTCCTGTTCAGCCTATTAATGCCCTTGGAGCTGCCATCGCAGTCCTTGGAACTTTCTTGTATTCCCAGGTAACTAATTACCTTTTTTTTTTTTTTTTTTTGTTACTCTGCTGCATGTTTCTGCTGTGCTATAACTGCACAAATTATGCTTTTTGTGGAGGATTTCCCTGAACATTGAATGATGCCAAATTATTTGGACTATTTATGTTAGTGAGGTTATCTTGCTGTGTAAGTTTTAGTATCTGGGTTGATTCTACTCAACTGTGGCTATCTAATGGCACGATACGCCTTGTTGTTTGTTCATAATTCAGCCTCTCTAATGGTTGGGTTGATTCTACCCGGGCTTCATCGGGTTTCCACGATTCCTAATCATTTGCATTTTACATTGCAGGCAAAGCAGTAACTTGTGGTTCAAGATTACTGCTTCGCCAAGCAAGAATGGATGATGACCAGCAAAAACAAGCTTGTGGAAGAATTAAGCTCAAGGATAGGTCCGGTTTGTGTGCCATGGAAGTGAAGGGGATAGATTTTGGTCAGATGCAACAGAATGTCTTCCAAGTTGTAGATAATAATATGATGAAACAATCTTATTAGTATCAATTTAGGTGATTAGGCCTTTTCCTTTTATTTTCTGTATTTTTTTAAAATTTTTACCCAATCATAGCATGGTTGATGAGGAGAAAAGTATAATAAGCGAGATGGTGTTGCAAAACTTTGCCCATTCCATCTAAGGAAAAACAGTTATACGGACAGATTTGCTTGTTTTAGAAATTCAACGATTATTTAAGTAATAGTTTTGCCGCAAAAAAAATTACAAAAACCCTATGGGTTGATCTAATTTACACTTTTACCCCTTTTATCTTAAAAAATTTAACTTTACTTCGTATTTTCTTTTCTTTATAGTGTTCGATGACTTCTGAAACCTCATTCAAATTGTTAATTATGTTTTAATAATTTTAATTTTTTAATATTTTTTAACAGCTAATTGATATTTAAAAAATACTAATTTGTACTTATAAGGAAAAACAATGGATTTACAGAAAAGAAAATAAATAATTTAAAATATCTATTAATTATAAAAAAAATATTAAAAGATTTAAATTATTGAAAGATGACTCTTGTACTTAAATTAATATTTCAGAAATTGTTGTCAAATAATGTAAAATATAGAGAGCAAAATGTAGGTTGTGCTAAACAATATTTACAATAAGTTATTGTAAGTTTCCCTAGTTTTGCCACACAAAAGGCATATGCGGATTTGCCATCATAGGAAAGGAGAGTGAAATTTGCCTGACATAGACTTCTCATTGTTCTCAAATAAATAGCAAGAGGGTAGCTGAGTTAAGCAGGTAAAAAGCCTACTTCAGTCGAGCCTCGATTAAATATTCATGAACTTAAAACAATAACATGATTTATCATAAGCATGAAGTGCCCTTAAAATGTCTCACAAAGAACATTTCATACACATGGAAGTGTCCCTAAAATGCCTGACAAAAGAGATTTCAGCAAAGTGAAACAAATCCCTATTACTTGTGTTGAAAGAAATGTCTGGTATTGCATTAAACATAACATCAAGATTACTTCACACCTGCAAATGTTTGATAGCTGTCTGAACATCTTTATCACCCCTGCCACTGCAGTTAACCACAAGTTTTGTTCCATCTGGCAGTGATGGGCATAGCTTCTCCAGATAAGCAAGTGCATGGGACGTCTCCAGAGCGGGAATTATGCCCTCAAGTCGAGATAATCTCTTGAATGCTGCATGTGCATAAAGATTCAGAAAACAATCAAAGAAAATATGTGCAAATGAGTACCATGATGGCTATCATTACCAGATGCATCACAAGAACTTCATAATGATTCAAGGCAGAAAAGAGTTTAGCAGAAAGATGATAGGAAAGATCACCAAGCACAAAGCAGCAGCTAAACTAGGATACATGAAGGCAAGGTCTAGCTGCGCATTTAAATTCAACTGTTGCATCATATCTAGATATAATGAAATGCCAGATTCAAGGTCAGACATGAAATCAAGGATTTATCCAACTTTACGAATACTTCAATTGTTTTCCTGTCATAGTTTCTGCAAGGAGATAATTTGGCATATTTTCTGATGCACAAAAGAGGGGCTAAAAACTAGGCAGACGGGCCTCCATCGTTAAGAAAACACTGGGGATGAAATAAGAGTTTGAAAGACCTTTAGACGATGGAATGAGAAGCACCTATATGCATTCATGGATTCTAAGGGCAGGGCTGTTTTAGTTTTTATTAAAAAATCAAGCAACTGGATTAAACAACTATTAATTAGATACGCTGTTTGCTAGGTTTAAGATTACTGGGATTGTTTAGGAAACAGGCAGCTTTATAAACAAGAGATTTTCATGGTCATCGAGGATCAGATTAGGGGTCGAATGCATAAAGCATCCTGTGAACCTTTGAGCAATGATTGTACCTGAATAAAATGAAAAGAGAGAAAATCTGTTTCGGGTTTAATACCTTCCAAAGCTTCTTCATCTGTGACAGAGTAATATTCAGCACGCCCTACATCTTTCAAAAAACTGTGCTCAGGTCCTACTCCAGGATAATCCAATCTGTTCCAATGATACAAACTTTCAGACTTAGCTATGAATAGTATTAAAAAAAAAAAAAAAAGCAAAATTTGTAAAAAGTGGAAATGATCCTTTAGGGAATGAAAACACATTTCACACAAGTGATGGATAAGAGGAAACGCATTCTATCTGCAGTTGGTGCTGGCAAGATATATGCAGTGGAATGAGAAAGTGAAAAGTCTTGCTTCTATGAAGAAGAGAAACTACGAACATGATAATGCATAATGAGCCATAGTAGACCTATATATGATAATATCATTCACACAAGTGATGGATGAGAGGAGACGCACTCTATCTGCGGTTGGTGATGGCAAGATATATGCAGTGGAATGAGAAAGTGAAAAGTCTTGCTTCTAGGAAGAAGAGCAACTATGAACATGATAATGCATAATGAGCCATGGTAGACCTATATATAACAATATCATTTGCCTTGGGGCCGAATGATAACTAAGATGATAAATTGATACAATATTAATCTTGTGCAACAATATGGTCATTTGATCTGACTTAAAAGATTGGAATGCATATCAAATTCTCATGAGCTCAGTTCAATTCCCTACCAAGCCAAAGCTCTCTACAGTTTCTGCAAGAGGTGTAATCTCAATTAACAAGCCTACATACCATCCTGAATTGGGATGATGATGCTATTAAATGCTAAATGCATGAAACATATGATTCAGACTAAATTATGTAATCAAGGATAATTCAGCCAATTCAATCAAATGAAGTAACTAAAAGAATCTACAAAAATTTAGCTTGCTTAAGAAAATAGTTTAAGTCCTTACCCTGCACTGATAGAATGCGGTTCAATTATTTGACCATCATCGTCTTGCAATAGGTAGCTCATAGCTCCATGCAAAACTCCAACTTCTCCTTTAGTTAAAGTAGCTGCATGTTTCCCACTTTCCAAACCAAACCCTGCAGCCTCCACACCAATTAGCCGAACTTCCTTATCGTCAACAAACTCATGGAAAAGTCCCATGGCATTGGAACCTCCACCTACACATGCAACCAGAACATCTGGCTTCCCTCCCCACTTTTCCAATGCTTGTTTTCTTGTTTCTTTACCAATTACAGCATGGAACTCCCTGACCATCATAGGATACGGATGAGGACCAGCAACAGATCCCAAAATGTAATGTGTTGTCTCTACATTAGTTACCCAATCTCGGATAGCTTCTGAGGTCGCATCTTTTAGAGTGGCCGTACCTGAATGGACTGCTCTAACCTACAACACAAACCCACAGAAATCAAGGTGGCTTGCAAAGAGAATCCAGACCAACCAAGGGCAACACTATCCAAATACTTTCATCCTATGATATATCAATATGAAAACAGGGTGAGAGATCTTATAATGGAAGAACAAATTTGAGCCATGTCATGCAATGAACCAAGAGTCCCCCATCAGTACCACAATATCACATCAGTAATTCCTTTTATTTCATTATTTGAATAGGAAATCTCATTTCATAGCTAATAATAGATAAAGAAATCAACAAGCCAAGCATGGACTGTGACTTGTTGACCTTGGCTAGACACTCCAATTCGTGTGTTTGGAGGCAAATTATACTGTAATACCAATACATGATAAAAATCTCAAAGAACACAGAACAACAATTACCTCAGCGCCAAGCAAACGCATTCTGAAAACATTAAGTGCCTGCCTTTCCATATCTTGAGCACCCATGTAAATGACACACTGTAAGCCGAAACGTGCACAGACGGTAGCTGTTGCAACCCCATGCTGTCCAGCCCCAGTTTCGGCAATGATTCGGTTCTTGCCCAACCGCTTTGCAAGTAAAGCTTGGGCAACAGCATTGTTGATTTTGTGTGCACCTGTGTGGTTAAGATCCTCCCTCTTCAGGTATATGTGCGGGCCTTCACCATTTGAACGCCTATAGTGATCAGTAAGCCGTTGCGCGAAATAGAGGGGACTCTCTCTACCAACATAATCTCTCAAAATTGAACTCAGTTCTCTCTGCATTAAAATAACATAAAAACAAATCAAAAAAAATTAGCTAATTAAGCTTAAGCGATCACTCTATCCATGAAACTGAAAGCAACAAACAGAAAAAAAAAAATCTTGAGTCTTTCTACTGATTCCAAACCTAATTCCAAGAATAGAAGCAACCCAGATAACTCTGTCTAAGTCAAAAACAGAGGCGATAGAAAGACAAGAAGTGAATTGACCGACCTGAAATTCCTCGTCGCTGTCCAGCGAGTTGAAGGCCGATTCCAACTCGGAGAGAGCATGCATTAGCGTTTCGGGCACGTACTTGCCACCGAACTTGCCGAAACGGCCGAAGGAATCAGGTCTCTGCCACTCGGTTGGGTCGGACTCCATCGGCACGAGCGGAGCTGAATCTGTGGCGACTGAGCAAGAAATGACGGATGAACGCTTGCGACCGAAGGACGAAAGAGGCGAAGCCGTGAATCTGGAAGACTTGGAGGGTAGCTCAGCGACGGAGAATCTGTTGAAGAGTTTGCAATTGGCGGCGCTGGTGTTGCTTCCACTGGCAGCGGCCATTAGAAGAACGCAACTTTCCGGACATGGAAAAGAAAGGGAGACGGAAGGAAACCATTTTAAGCATATTAAGGTAAAATAACAAAAATATCATAATGTTTGGTAAAACCTACAGTTTTATCCTCAGTATTTTAAATACGTACACTTGATTCCCTATCAGGTTAACTTCGTCATTCACCTTAATACAAAAGGGTAAAATGACTTACTTTACCCTCCTAATCTTCTTTCTTAAAAACTTTGGCCCCTAACCACTAAAACCCATTCAAATAAAACCATTAAATCTGTTAAAAAAAATTTAAACTTTTTTCAAACCTTTCTTCGCCGCCTCTTAGATCCTCTCTCGCCGCTAAGATCCTCTCTCTCCTCACCGCTGCTCAGATCCTCTCCTCTTTCTCTCCTCCTCCATGGCGTCGCTCACTCCCTCATCTTGATCTTCAATCTCTTCATCAGAATACGGGTTCGAAATTCAAATTGGGAGTTGGATCACAAGAGAGACAAGGGTAGTTTCGGGTCCAATGGACCATCGCGTGTTCAGTTTTCTCTGTGCGCGATAGGCGATGGGTCCTCACCCGCATCAACTAGTGAGCCTTCAATCTCATAGACTGCCCTCAAGCTAGCTTGCCCCAGCGTCGTCATCTCGCCGACATCCTCACCGTCGCCGTGCTCGACCTTGTCTGAATGGTGGGCGGCCGAATTTATTTGTTCTAATTGTTCTGGTTTCGGATGACTGTTCTGATTCGAATTTGTTTGTTCTGATTGTTCTGGTTAACGAATTCGTTTGTTCTGATTGTTCTGGTCCGAACCGATTCACCCTCCTGGATCTCCATGAGAGAGTTGAAGGTTGAATTTAGTTCTTTGTTTTGTTTATGGGTAGTGCTTTTGTCTAGATGTAGAAGTTGGGAGTAAAGTTTCTGTGGATTAAGGCTAGGAGGGCAAAGTCAGCTATTTTCCGTTTTCTTTACTAACGGTAAATAACGGAGTTAACCTCTGAGGGGTAACTGTAGGTATTGGAAACAGGGGGGATACAAGTATAGGTTTCACCATACCTGGGTGAGGGGAGTTGTAATTTTCCCTCCTTTTAAAAGATTTCTCTCGAAGAACAAAGGTATCTTTCGAACAATATTAATTTTAGATGGATAAAGTATAATTTTTCATATAATATTGGTTTCAGATGAAAAATAACCATTTTTATTTTAATAATGAAATTTTATTATTAAAATCTATAGAATTAAAATACCATAATGAAATTTTATTATTAAAATCTATGACACATTCTGTTTTATATGTTTTATTTTCTTCATCTTTTAAACCTACATGCGTATCTATTATTCTAACATATATAAAAATTAAAATCACTATGTGTATCTAACACATATTTCCATATATATTTCTAGACATTAAAAAGAGATAAGATATCCCATTTGGCATTAGTATTAGCAATTAGTGTTAAGAGTTTAGAAAAAAAAACTATACATTGTAGCTTTCATTTTTTTTGTTAATTCATTTTAACTTATGTTAGATTAGTCCAAAATTTTTTTACTAATTTTTTTTCTGAAATTAACATCATGTGAAATCTAACACTACATAGGTATAATAGTCATTTAAATAACATTTTTTTGTAGTGTAATTAATTTTTTATTGATTTTTTTAGGTTGAATCAGTAAAAAAAATTCATAAAATTTAATCAGATTTTGAAAAAAAAAATGGTATTTAATAAATTATTATATATATAGTGCTAGCTTTCAAATAACATTAATTGAGGATCAAAAACCATAAAAATTAAAATAAATTATTTAAAATTAATCTCTACTATGAATAAATAGTCATGGGCAAACGCTCTTCCTAAACGGGGTTTGTCATATTTTAAATCTCAAATCATTGAACCAAATTATAACTTACCTGATTATTAAAGTTGTTGCTTCAAATAATCATATAATTAGTGATTTATTTCCATCTATTCCCTCTTTATACGCTCTCATCAAATGCTAATTATCTAGTATGCCAAGGTAAAAATCGGAGAACACTTATTTGACTTGTATCTCGTAAATATGAAAAATAATTTTCTATAGACCCTTTACTTAGATTAATTAATAGGCCTGTAAAATGAAGTTGTAAATACACACTTGTCATAAGTAATTAGGTTATTTCCTTCCACTTCTACCTTATTTTATCATTGCTCTGAATTCTTCAGGTCAGTTCTTGCTAAATGGTCTATTTGGACAACAAGTGGAGTGATTAATTTTGTAGGTTTAGGGAAAAAAAACTTTTTTTTTTCTGAAGGCACGTATAACATTCTTATACAGTCTAAGGAAATTCGTTCTATTTCAACTTATGGGCTGCTGAGGGCCGTATAATGGAGTACTTATTTAGTGTCTTCTAAACCTTGTGGCTATCATATACCATGGGCTCTTAAAAAAAAACCCAATCCATCCTATGTGGTTTTCTCATCAAATTACTACTCTGTCTATCTTCTATTGTATTGTTTGCTCTGCTTCACTTTGACCCAAAGATCAAGAATTGCTATTGTTTTTCTCTTCTTTCCAATATTACCCTTCCCACTCCTTGTCTTACCATGGCTGTCCTTGGCCTCATCTTTGCCACCTCCTCAACCTTCTCATTTTGAGCATTGTGACTCAAATTGATCTCCTCTCCCTATACTCCTCAACCTTACTATAGACTTTGGCCACAACCTCAACCCTAATCTCACCATGGTTAGCCTCAGCTTTGACATCGGTCAACTTTCAATCTCTACTTCCTTAACTAAGCATAGCGAAACAAATCGCCTTGACCTTAGCCCCGATCTTGCCCATGGCGTCAACCTTCTCACCTCAACCACCATTGTAGTTCTCACTGATCTGGTCATCTCCTTATTTGAATTCAGCAGCTTTTTTATTTTTTCAAAATGAAAGTAGAAAGAGGGACAAATGATAATTTTGCATAATAAAACTTACCAAAATGAAAATGGTAAACAAAAATTGGAACTCCCAAAAAGAAATATGATGTAAAGAATTTAGATAGAGGGAGAATTTTTTAAAAATTTTTATAAAGGCAAATACACACAAAAGAAAAGCTCAAAATCAATAAAAAAAACTTCAATATTCTTGTTTAGTTCAATCAAATTTTAATTTCCCTCTTCTGATAAAAAAACACTTCAGGTGATCTGGGGTCAGGAATGAAGGGGAATGAAGGAATTGCAAAGGGTGATCAAGAAATTCTCATTGTAGACTAGTCAAACAGAAAAATGGTAAAATGGCAAATAATGGAAAATTATTGGTGTATAACTTACACCAAATATAGGTTATTCTCGGGGGGGGGATTAATCTATCCTATGTGTTTTCCTTACCAAATTATTATTTTTTAAATTTTTATAATGTCAAGTACACAAAACAAAGGCTCAAAGTCAACACCAAAAGAAAAAGAAAACGCTTCATTTTTCTTGTTTAATTGAAATATGATAAATTTCTTGCTTGTATTTTTATCAAAGTTGGCTCCCCCCCCCCCCCCCCCCCATTTCTCTCTCCCTCTCTTCTTTTTAGCGATATAAAGAGTTATTTTTTTTTTTTTTTGATAAAAAGAGAGCTTATTTAATTCCGAAGAATCACATCATTTCACCAGAACTTAACGGTTACAACCCAAAACCTCGTCTATATAATTTCTCACACACTCCTAGTCCTTGCCATAGCCATGGTTCAAAGAAATCCAAGAAATCTTCCATGGATTTCTTCACGCAATTAACAGACCCCCTTCTCTTTCTCATCCTCTCCTCCCTCCCCTTCAAAGAAGCCGCAAGAACCTCCGTCCTCTCCAAGCGATGGCGCTACCTTTGGAGGGCCACAAGAAACATCGAGTTCAACGAGAATTTCTTCGTCACCCCCCAAGATTCCGACGAAGCCAAGGCCAAACACCGGCTCGATTTCATCCGTTTCGTGAAGGGATGGATCGAGAACTACTCCGAGCCCTCTCTGATAGGGTTCCGCCTCTGGTTTTCCAACCCTACAGAGTTCGTCCCGGACATGGAGAGCTTCATCGACTTCGCCGTCTCTCGTCATGTCAGAAGAATGACCCTTGACTTCTCCCATCAGCCCGATTTGGATCCTGGAAACCGTCCCCCAGTTTTCAATCTTCCGGACAAATTCTACTGCCATGAGTACAGAAGAGGCCTCGAGTCTCTGGTTCTTGATTCATGCAGCCTTGCTGTGTCCAGACTTGAGGGATTCGTTCTCCTCAAGGAAATTTGTTTAGGTCGGATCGAAGTCGGTAACCGATTTATCAAGACTTTGTTAGAGAACTGTCCTGCCCTGGAGAATCTGTGTCTGAGGAAATGTGGGAACTTTGAGGCGCTTAATGTTCAGTCTCCTGCGGGTCTGAGGCTGGAAAAGTTGGTCATTGAGAATTGCAATTTTGGTGGGGGGGTGACCTACATGTATATTGATGGGCCTAAGTTGAAGTTTTTCAAGTATTCAGGGACTTCAGGGTATTTTTACCTGGAAAATCAGTATTTACTTGAGGAGGCAGATTTGAATTTTGGGATGGAATTGGAGTTTGATGAAGGTGATGGTGAGAACCTTTATAATCTTGTCCAAGGTGTTTCAAATGCTAAGGTTTTAACCGTTTGTAGTTACATACTTCAGGTATAATTCTTTTATTATAATCCTCTATATAGTCATACATAAATTTGACTTAAAAAGTTACTACTATTTTGTGCGAATCAAAGTACTTTATGTTATGCGTCGTATAACGACTTTTTAGAATACATGTCAGATAGAATATATCTTGATTAATAAATTGTGTAATAAAAATAGAATCTCATTAATTAAGTTTGAGAAATTATTGAAGTCTTGTGGAGTGAAATTTATGTACTAGTAATTTCTTTTTTTTTTTTTGTTTTTGTTTTTACAGGTTTTGCCCCATGGGGAGGAGCCATTGAGGATGCAAAATCCTTTAAATGTCCAACATTTAATCTTGAAGACTTGCTTGCACAATAATGAATTTATTGGGGTAAAATTTCTTTTGTATAGCTGTCCGTTGTTGGAGACCCTCACCATCGAGATTAACCCTTCAACGAGGATTTTTCTTGTGAGTACCCTAGAAATTTACATGCATTGGCATTTTACTATTGTTATATATGCTTTGAATGAACTTGTAGAAAATCCAAATTAATTTACATAGGATTATACACTAATTACTTGTTTCAAGTTCTAAATAATCATCCTCCACCCTTAACATAATAATGGTTAAAGTATTGGCTGAATATGTGCCCCTGTATCATATCACAATAAAATTTATTCAGTTGTCACTCTAGCCTTAAAAAAGTCAACATGTCCTTTTCTCTAAGTAATGGTATAACCCTTCCTTATGCATTTGTATGATACTTTTGAAGCTGAAAAAAGAAATCCTAAACAACAGTCAATTCAAAATTTTGGCAACAAGTAGGCACATATCCATGCTTTATTTAAATTAATAACTGTTGATTAACGTGACATCCATAAATAGTGATTTTTCACCTTGGTATGCAGCAATATTAACTTTTGGTTTGGTTTGACTTGTTAGGATTACGAACCCCCATTTGCTGATTTTAGCCCTAGAAAATATTGGAGCCACGACTTGATCTTGTACCCTTGTCTGAAGAACAAACTAAGGAAGGTGGAGATGAAGGGCTACAGAGGAAGCATCAACGAGAGGATGTTTCTGAACTACTTGCTGGCCCTCGGCCGTGTCATCGAGAAGCTCGACATCTACGTCGCCGGAGAAGTTGATGATGATGGCGATAACGGTGCATGTCGACGGAGACTTGGCCAGTTTCTGGAGCAGATAATATTGAAGCGTTCATCCAACAAATTAGTGGACATATCCATATATTGAATAGGGTCATCATGTGGGGTATAGGAATTCAACAAATTTCATGGGAAATAGTATGCTTGTAACTTATTATATTATTGGTGAAATACCATAGTGAATATACATTTTTATTTTTCTTTCAAAAGAATACAAATTTTTATTTAATCAACAATACAAGCGGCAAATTACATGCATATATAACCAGGGGCTTATAAAAGGTAAATGGAAAAATCAAGTTACAAAAATTATCTAAGCAAAAATCAGATCGAATTTGGATACAAGGAGATGACCCCATCTTCCTTTCTTCTAGAAAATAATAATAATAATAATAATAATAATAATAATAATAATAATAATAAATTATTATTATTATTATTAGAGGAAAACGTTACTAATAAATAATTATGTACCTATATATATTTTTAGTTTAAAAATAACTTAAATATTTTGTATGAGTAAAGATAAATACAACAATGCTAAAAATGAGAGAAGTAGTAGTATGATCATATTTGGCTTGAAATATCCATCAAGTTTGATATTTTATTCATGTTTGAATTAAAAATAATATAAACAAGTCATAAATGATCTTTTAATAGATCAAATTCAAATCATTCGCTTAAATTAAAGGAAAAAAACTAAACATGAGAATCTAGTATTGCACTTTGATTCTATCACGTGAATCTAATATTACACTTTGATTCTATGTCCATGAAAAGATTATGTGTCTTATGTTTGTACCTGGGGGGGTTATATATATGTTGGGTTTAAGTATAATGTTTATGATTAGCATTGAGGCTTATAGTTTAGGTTAAGGTAGGTGTTTAGGGTTTTGAGTTTATGGTAAATTAAATTCAAATTCAAAGATAAAAAATAAAAAACTAATCTTGTATTTGTCATTCCTACTAATACAAGATAGGGATGTTAGTAATATCGGGCAGAGCGAGAATATTAATACTAGTGAAAGAAAAAACTATTAAAAAATTTAGTTTGATCGGACATAAAAAAAACTTTAATTGAAAATATTTGAAATTAATTGAATCAAATTTTAAATAATGAAGGGAACCATATTAATTAAATCAAATTTCAAATATCTTGATTTAAAACAATTAACTATATTAAATTAATATTATATTTATCAATTGAAGTTTGTGCTACAAACTTGAAATTTGAGAACCAAATAACTAATCCAAGTATCTAACAATTCAAAAAATTTGTGCAAGATTATAAAAAAAATTAAAAAAAATTGTGCGGAAAATAAAGTTTTTTTTAAATGGATCTACTGGTACTTGATCTAGATTAATCAACGTTTAATTTAACTATTAGATAAGACTCAGTGTGTTAGTTACATGTTTCAAATCAATGTATAAGCAAATCCCTAAATTATTAAATTTTAGAAAACCCACACCTAAAACATATAATTTTGTTAATTTATTCTTCAAAAACCCCTAGAATAAAAAAATATTTTTATAGCAGTTTAAAGTTTCTTAAATTGTATGGTCATAATTGATGTGTAATTTAGATAAATAAGCAATATATAAAAAAAAATACAATTTTTGAAGCCCTTACTAACCATATATTTATGTTGATTTAGGTTAAAATAGAGATTATATTGAACCTACTAATCAGGGCATTTCACGTTCAGGTCATGTTAGTTTAGGGTTTTGGTCATTTCAAGTTCAAGTTATTTTAGGTTCAGATTATTCTGTATTTTGCTATTTTGGGCTTGGGTTATTTTAGAGGTTAATATGGAGAAGCTGTTGAAGTTAAAAAAAACTCTATATTCCCCAAAATATAGAAAATCTATCAAATGGAGAAGTTGTTAGAGATACTCTAAGTAAAGGTTTAAGGTATCACCACCTTTATTATGCATAATAAATTGTCTTTACTCAAAATATTATTTTTTAAATTTTTTTATTGAAATTAAGAGAGAATTATTGGGGTTTTTATTTCAATAAAAAAATAATACTCAATTTTTTAGACACTAGCCATTTGGTTTATTAAAAAAAATTATTTCCCATTTATTTACCTTTATAAAGCATATAAATGTAGACAATTAAGGTCCAACTAATAGGGATTAATTTTGTTTTTATTATGTGCTCAATAATGCTTAACAAGGCAACACACACACACACACACACACATGTATATATATTATTTCGTGTTGGTTTTCGGCATCACAATTCTCTTAGCATCTCTCTCTGTCTTGTTTCTTCATCTACAAAACCATATAATTTGTAAGTATTTTCAAATAGCATTGGGTAAAAAAAGATGTAAGTGAGTTTTACTTCACAATAGTGTATGTATATTTGTGAAGCAATAATAAGGTAGTTAGGTTGTTTTATCCCAAGGGTAACGTGACCGAGGTTGCTACACCGATATGATGTGAAATATTAAAAAAATAGTGGGTAAACCCATAACTTAAACCAACATATTCTTGATGTACGGATAATGTTATTGCATTTTCTACCTATTTTACTTAAAAATATTTACTAATTTTTATATATAGTAAAAGATCACCTATTTTCGTCGTGCCAGTAAGACCTTAAGTTAATCTAAATTTTATATTAGGATATTTGTAAATTTTTCTAATATATTTATGGTGTACGAACAATAAAGTAGAATTCTTACAGATGTGATTTTTTTTTTTTATGAAATAGATGTGAATATTTTATGACAAACAAGAGATGCAAAAATCTATTCATGATTTTTGTTGGTAGAGCACTGTGTCTTGAATGTGCTTATAAGTTGTATCTGACAAACTTGTAGATATTTTCTTTTCAAATTGTGTTAAGATGGAGAACTTATAGACAAACTTTTATGAAGATACTAGCAGATATCATATGCACTAAAGTGTTGGAAAAAATACTTTAATCATCTATTATGTGTAGCGGAACAACAAATAAAATTAATTAAGCATACAATTAATTTAACTTGATTTGGCTCTTAAGTACTATATATCCATGTATAAGAGAAATTTACTCAAATAAAATATAGAGATTCTAGTAGATATATGTCTTTAGTGTTCATGCTGGCTTATGAATCCCCTATACACTATTAACAACCCCATAATCTTGTCCCTCACACAATTACAATATATAAGAAGTACAAAAGACTTTTCATCCTGGCCTCTTCTAACCTTCAAACTTTATCTTCCCTTTAAAATTCTCATATCTTGCATTTTTCACAATAATTAGTTTTTCTCTCATGCTCAAACTCTAATGTAATAAGCCTTTTTTAAGCCACACACAATCTTAAATCACATCAATAGGAAAAACTAAATCCTATACAAATGGAACATTACTAGGAAAAGATAATTTAGCGACGGCTAGAAGCCTTTACTAATTAGTGACGATTAAATTCTAGCAACACTTTTGTTACCCACTCCGGGGTAGTCCAGTTATGGTGCCAAAACTGTGCATTTAGACTCTCAGGATTGGTAATGTTCTATAGGCCATCAGAACACTACCCTTAGTGTGCATACCCAAGTGGCCCTCTTGGGCACTATGTAAATACATGCATATTGGTCTAACCATCACACACATATTCCCATTGCATGCACACCATGGCAGCAAAGAAGGAAAACACTAGCAAAAGTCTTAGTTTTGGCTTCCACACATTAGGCAATCTTGTTAAGTTCTAGTGGTCAGCTACTGCACCTGTAACTTCCACTAATAAACTGTATCATTCTAGCCATATAGCCCCCTATTTTCTTTGCTCCATTATCAAGTAGAGACTTAGAGAAAACCATGGAATTTTGTTTTACATCAATAGCCCACCTATGGACCAAGTTATGGATTTTTTAAGTTGGTTACAAAATTCTGACCAATAAACAGTAACTCACCCAACTTTGCAGTGTCATATCTTTGGCTACAGGCCTCTAAATCCATAAATTCCAAATCCCAGTTAACCCTCTAGATGTCCTCTAGGTGTGGTCAAAATGTTATATTAAGATTCATTCTACACAGGGAGATATTAAACTTTAGGTCCAGAGTCGAAATTCTGGCAACTTTTGGACTATTTTGCCCATACAATTTTTCCAAACCATGCAAACACTTTATTCACATGGGGAAAGCCCTCCAAACCATTACACATAGGAATTACATTCCCTTCCTTTTAACAACTTTATGTGGTCAAAATAGAATTTACAAGTAAGCAGCCCATCATTCACACTTAGGCAGCTTTGCACCACATCACTTACATAGCCAAAACATTACTCAAATGTTCTCATACTTGTCTCATTTTATATACGCTACATGTACTTGCATACATGCACTACAATATGGTCTTAACTAAGCTAAATACGCACCCTAGGTTACAGGAGGTCCTGAGACATAATGGACTCCAAAAACAGAATGCTGGACAGTTGCTGCACAACACAATAAGTACCACCATTAAAAATACCAAATGTGCTCCTAAAATCACCAAAATTTCCATATCACAACTAGACATATGGAAGTTCATGTACCTGAAATTTGAGATCAAAACTCAAACTAAAAAGGTTAGTTTGAAGGTGATCTTTCTGCTGGACCTGAAATGACAGAATTGAGGGGAGTAAGTTTCATTAAGAAACTTAGTAAGAGTAGCACTTGGATTCAATAGGCAATGTAACAACATTAAAACCTGCATCCAAAGACACTAAAACACAAAAACCACAATGCATATATACAAGATATAGCAACCAAACACAGCAGCCAAACACAAACAACAAACACATGAAATGTGGCAGCAACATATACCATGGGTTAGTCCATAAAACACATAATAAACATAACCAAATCACTATGGCAGCCCCCTCAAGCTAATGTTTGGTCTTAGGAGGATTTTAACACTAGTTAGTACTAACTTTTGGGCTCTAGAAACCCAGAAATTCGCTGCCATCATTGTGCACTTCACACTAGGTCACAAAACCTTCAATAAGTGCACTCCCTTCACTACGCTTGGTTCATCAAGCACATGGCTCTCTTCCAAGCTTAGCCTTAGCTCCATGGATGTTTGAAAATACAGAAAACAGCCCATGAGAGCAAGAGAACCCTTACCTTGATGGATATGCTGAAATTGGAGCTTGATCCTAGGTGCACTCAAGCAATAGCACCAAATAGCTTCCAATTCTGCTTCCTTGACTTCAATTGCAAGTAATTTTGAGTTTGAATGTATGGTAGCTATGGAGGAAGTGTGGAGGAAAGGACTGGCTTTTTTTTTTGCTGGTGGAGGCCAAAATTTAGAGAGCAAAGGTGGTCTTGACTACTTAAATAGTCAAAAGTACACTAAACACACTTAAGTAGTCTTAACTTTGTCTTATGTCATTTTCCTTGCTACAAGACTATGGTTTCTTAATCTTAATCTCTTGGCCCACATTTGACCATCCTTATCTTCCTTTAGCAGCCCTCCTTATGTGAGATAATCCCACAAAACTTCCATTTGACTTAAGTCATGGACATATACATCTTAAGGCCTACATTAGAACACTTAAGTCCTTTATGCCTTTTTATGTTTTCTTTGTCCTTAGTTCTCTTCCATAAACAATTTGGTCCTCCAATAGCACTTTCATACTATTTATATCCTTCCCATAACTCTCCAAATCTCTTTTGTGAAACTTTTGCAATTGAGTACCCGAATTTCCAAAATCTTACAAAAAAGTCCATAGGTTGCTTGACAAACAAGCAATCCTTAAGGCTTTTCTTGGGGACCAAGTTACCAACTTGAAACACTTTTAAGGAGGTGTTGATCATACCCTTTACCCCCCACACTACAATCACTATGGTGAGAATTACACAATATAATGGTTTTTAGCCATTATGACACACTTGTAATTCTCCCATTTTGTGAGGTGGTAACACTTTAGCAAATGTTAGTTGTCACTAACACTTAGCAACAGTTAGCTGTTATTAAACTAGCAACGGCCAGCCTTCCCTAAGTTACAGTCAAACCTAGTAACAATTTACTATTTCTAAAAGACTACAGCTTAGCAACATTTGCTATCACTAATATATTGCCAATTGTAGCAATGTTTTACCCTCACTAGCTGGTCAAGGTCCACCATCGCTAATTTTTCCATAGACATAGTGATGGCTTACCCTTGCTAGGTAGGAATAGTCTAGAGATGGCCAATCATCGCTAATAGATAACTTTGGTTTGCCCTCTCTAAATTACCACAATAGAGATGGCTAATAAAAGGGACAAGTACATCGTAATGGATTCCCACTTCCTTTTTAGGAAAGGTAAACTTTGAAGTATACCCTAGTCTTTTAATGTTCCACTTTAACCATTTAGCATGTCAAGAGTGATGTGTCTGTTGTTTAGATGATGTTGGAAAATGGATTTATGAGAAGTTATTCTGAAAGAAATGTAGTAGGATATGTTTTATTAAGGTTTCTTAATCCAATAGACCCTCTACCACCATGCCTACCAAATCATTCCTTTTGTTAGGACTTTGTGTTGTTGGTCAAAAGAAATTTGTCCATTGTTTAGTACAAACTTGCTAGAAGTCTAGTACTCATTGAATTGAAGTTATTAGAGTTGAATGGTGCAAAATATTCTTAACACGAAACTTGTGAGGTTTTCTGGCTATCAATAATGCGTGGACTAACTTTTATATTTTTTATTTTTTCATAGAACAATGTTTAGCTTTGATCCAAGTGAAAATTGCAACTAATGGATAATACTAAGAAACCCATCTTTAACATAAAAAAGATTAAAGAAATCAGCACAAGGTTAAAAGATACAAAAACATATCTTGATTGTTGAAAAATTAAAAATACAAAACATATTGCAATGAGGCTTACAGATTATTTTTGGTCCATTTGTTGCAATGTTTTGAAACCTTCGTTCACAAGCACACGGGACACGTGTAAATATGGTGAGTAAGTACTATTCCAATGATAATTAAGTATATTGTTGCACAATTAACACTACCTTGAAGCCTACTTTAGCTAAACAAATAATAATTGATGATTTACTCAACTAATAAATTAACTAAGCTATGTAACACCACTCAAATTATCACTAAAACAAAAATAACAAACACAATGTAAGTTGGGGTTTCCTAACAAGTTCAACTAATCACACTTCCTATAGTCTTCATTACATGACTAGGTTAGTTGGTGAATTGTGTCTAGTGTCAAAATTTTTCCTACTTGTTGGTGATGACAAAAGTTGGTTTCTTACTTTTCCGAATTAAGGAACTCTCTCCCTATTCTAAATTAGCAAGGATTCCCATCATAATTACTAGCATAGAAAAGAGCTTTATTAGTTCAATCTTCCATCATCGTTACAATCTAGACAAGTCTCCCAACTTTGCCAATTGTTATTACCATCTTTTGCTGGATCCAATTCCTCTTAATATTTCCCAAACATTATAAGATGAATCTAATGGCTAATTGATTGTGGCCATCAACTAATCAACAATCCATGAAGCATAAAGAGAATATAAGACAAGCATTGGTGGAAAAACCAAAGACAACCATCCATAAATTCAACCAAATATAACCATAAGTAATTATAACTATAGAAAGTGTATAAAAGACTACTCTATGCTTAAACTAAAGGAAAATATGAAACAAAAAGAAAAAGCATCTATAACAAGCTACAAGGATAAGGAAAGAATAAATCCAAAACAAGGCAAGCCTCCTTAAGTCCTCCAAGCCTTGTGCAAGTAAGTTCCAAGAAAAATTCTCTCCAAGCTCTTTAGACTATTTATGGTGGCTGCTAGAGAAAAATGATGAAAACCTAGATCCAAACTTGTGTATTTTTGTTCCAAATCCTAGCGTTATTCCCTTCTCCTAGAAGTTGTGATCTTTGTCTTAATGTTGAGCACTAATAAGAAGGTTGGTAGGTGAGACTTGAGGCATACTTGATTTAGCAATGAAGTTTATGCACGAAACCTGTCTACCCTTGCTCAAAAAAAGGTTGATGCAATTGCACCCTAGAGGGATGCAATCGCATCTTAACTTTATGTGCAAAATGACCATTTTTTTCCTTGACTTAATTGCATCAACTTTTTTGTATAATCGCACCGTGTTGTTATTTGACAGCTTCAACACTTTTTAGTATTTTGAGTGTAAATTTTTTATATGAGTGTCTAATTGAGATGATTCAAGAATCCACACAAAGGTAAGAAGAATAGCTACAATTTCATGCTTTTACCAAAGCTTGAATTGCCAATAAAAGGTCCAAAATTGTCTTGCAAGTTAACCTTTCTTCCAAGTTTTCTTTGTCATCAAGTTTTCTCATTTTTGCTCTAATTGTTTTCATTCCTTTCCCATGCCTCAAATAGCACCTACCACATACAAAATAACCAGTAATAATAATAACTAGCAAGAATATGGTACTTTAAGCCCAGAGTTTAATGTCAAAATAGAGTATGTGGCCAACACATCAATAATGGTCACTAGACCATCTTTTTAACAATTTTTAGAATCATGATTACACCCTTATTTTATATATATATATATATATATATATATATATATATATATATATATATATATATATATATATATATATATATAACAGAATTGATCTTAAAGCTTCTATAACTGTTCAATGTCATTGTTTTAGTAATAATAATTTTCTTAATAATATCCGTATAATATTTAAATACAAACTATGTATAGTATTCAATATAACTTCAAATCTCGTAATAACATGTGCTATGTAACTTGGAATAAAAAGGAAGTAGGAAAAACTTATTTTCAAATGTTTTCTAAAATGGTTTTCAAAATTGAAAAATATGCACTAGTCACCAGCTCAATTTGGCCTTTTTTCTTTTCTTTTTTTTAGGGGGGGGCATAAATCTAGAATTACAAGGAGTTAAGGATTAAGGGAAAGGAGGAAGAAGAAGAGATGCTTGAATTCGGGTTTGAGTATCTCAACAGATTCTTTATTTGATAGTTTTTTATATTTTAAAAAATAATAAATATTTTTTATTTAAGAATTTTCCCAACTCATTTCTGGAATGGAATAAAAGAGAATAATCAGTTTTCTATTCATACAAAAAAGCTAAAAAAATTTGGCGAACCAAAAATCCTTGGTTTTTCACGTTGTCCACTCTGAAACAACTTTGCTACGTATCAACTCTTATTTCCCATCCACACCGCCGGTCCTCCGCTCAATCCCTCTCTCTCTCGCCGAACTCACCCAGGGCCTATCTCTCTCTCCCCCACCGAATTCACCCTTCCCTTTCTCTTTCTCTCTCTCTCTCTCCCCCGCCGAATTCACCGACCCCTTTTTCTCTTTCTCTCACCGCAATCACCAGCTCCTGCTTTTGTGGAAGTTGTCGATAACTGTGGGTTCAAACCAATCAATTGATGACAAACCCAACTGAATCCACTCATCGATGAACTAAACTGGCTATTGTTACTGGTCAATTGCAGCATTGGTGGACAGTGGAAATCGAGGCAAGGCGGGGAAACCGTATTGCTGACAGAAGTTGATGGTGGCGGTGGTTGATAGGAGACGATGGCAATTGTAGACGGTGGAGACTAAGGCAAATAGGAGAATAATATTAATACGAACCCACAGGCTTTAGCTGGAAACAATACTCATTCGGGAAGTTCAGAATGATGAGATGTCCTCTCAGGTTGAATGTCGCCCGGTCATATGCCCGAGCCATTAGAGGTGTGGACTGGAGAGCCAATGTCCCTTAGTGACGCATTTGAAAGGGTTGAAAAATATAATGAGGTAATGGAAAATTAATTGAAACTTGAGTGACTAACACAGGCATTTTACTACTCCATAAAAGGACAAGTCCAAGTGGGTTTCGACTTGGAGTTGTGCTGAAACGTAGAAGAGGCTTCGGAAGCTGCTGTTGCAGGCGGTCGGTCGGAAGGGCAAGTGATCTAGCGCACGAGACGACAAAGCCAGATTTATCCACAATTTGAGGGTCGACCAAATTCAGGTGACTGATATGGTATTGCTCGATAGATCGATCGATTTGCTTGCATAGTTAATTAATGTTTGTTGTGAAATTTTAAACTCACTATTCCGCAAGGGCACGGTAGATGTGTAGATGGGTGAGTGGGTATCGTTCCCACAAAGATTGATTAAATTGAATGCCAAATACCACTACTCAAGTTAAACTTTAGCTAAACAATCAAAGTTGGATGACAATGTAGGCAACTTAAACAAGTAATTAACCCTAGCTAAATAGAATACTATTACCCTAGAATGCAAGTATGCAATGTAAAAATTGTAGTTTTTTTTATCAAATCATGAAAGAACACTTCCTATAGGTTCACTACTTGTCTTGATTTGTTGGTGAACTTAGGTGAGTGGGTTAATTTCCAATGTATGTTGATAAAGTTATTCAACTAAATTCTTACTTTTCCAAGTGAAAGAATTAATCTCTCTAATCTAAACTTAATAAGGATTTTCGCCCGATTACAAGTTTAGAAAGAGACATTAAAGCTCAATTTATCTTTACCTAATGACTTAGACTAATTTTCCAACAAGTCCATAGCCATTAAATTCTTCTCCTAGGTCCAATAGCTTCTAATCTTTTCCAAGAGTTTAGATGCAATTTATAGTGCAACTAATTGTGGCCATCAACTAGCTAACACAACATTAAGCTCAAGAGAAGAATAAACATACATTTAGTAGAAAATCAACATCACATAACCATAAATTCATCCAACATAATCAATCCAAGTAGCTACATCCATAAAAAGTGCAAAAGAAGACAACTCCATAACTAAATAAAACATAATCATAAAAGTGAACATAATAGCATCCATGAAGAACTACAAGGTAGATGAAAAAATAAACCCAAGGTGGCTAGAAGCTCTTGAATCCAAAGTCTCCAAGCTAGTCTCCTTGAGCACTCCAAGCAATATCCAAGTTAGCTCCAATGGTCACCAAGAAGAAACTAAGAAAGGCTAAAAATCCACTTATAGAGAAAAACTAGTTCTAGGAAGCTAAAAAATGAAGATGAAGAAGATGAAGCCTCCCCTCTCCTTGCTAGGTTCCAGCTTTTTCCACTCTTGAGGACGTCCCTTTCACTTACCAACCCCTTTGGATAAAAATCCTTGACCAATAGCAAGCTTGAATTCAAATTTGAGGTAGAGGACCACCTTTCTCCGGTGACTGGCGCCCAGGCGCCAGGATGGGCATCTATGGCGCCGCGGCGCCAAAGCGCGGGTGCCTGGCGCCTAGGCGCCAGAATGGGTGGCTGGGCGCCTAGGCGCCAAATGGCCTTTTTCTTGGCAGAGGACTTTGTACTGTTGTGCCTAGGTCTCGTTCCTAGCGTCTAGACGCCACAATTATAATTCCCGTTGACTTTTGCGTTTCCGTTTTTCGTTCCGCTTGTCCCGGTGCCATTCCAATGCTATGATCCGCTTCTCCAAACTACAAAATGAAGGATCAAAGCAAGAATCGGCAAAAAATATTGAGTGATAAGGTAGAAAATTGTGGTCAAAGTTGATAAAAAGTCAACATGTTTGACCAGAAAATTAACATTTATCAAACTCCCCCAAACTTAGAAAAATGCTAGTCCCTAGCATTTATTAATCTAAAAACATAAACCAAGAAAACATAGAAGCTAACAACACATACTCGATCTCATATCATAAAGTCATTCAAAGTAGAAGCTCAACTCAAGAGAAATTAAGATAAGTAATGAAAGAAGAACTCTGTCATTAACGATAGGTAATCACTCACTAAGTGTTTCACTCTCTAATCTATAGTTGCCTAGTGTATCTAAGACTTATAATGCCACTTCATCCACAAATTTGCAAAAGGACCCAAACTCCCCATGAATTGTCCCTAAGGAATATGCATGCAAATTTAAGTCCAATGACATATATATAAGGTTGTACCGTGGCCGGGTTTGGTATGGACGGGAATCGGATAGAGGCCTTTTGAGGTGGAGCTAAAAAAGTAAGTCAAGCATAAACACCATGGGCAATCCTAATAATTAAACCTAAAGTCCCGCCCAAGGTATTTTAGCTTAAAAATGTTTTTCTTGACTTCCAAGCAACAAATCAAGTAACCCCCATATGCACAATTTTGACAAAACACATGAGTGAACTCCTTTCAAATTAATAAAGTACTTTTACCTTTCCCTTACTTTATTTATTCTTTTTGGTCTTTTTTTTTTTATAACGAGGGTTTTTTCATGTTGACTCGTTTTACCTTTTTACTAAGGGAAAAATAGTTTTTTTTTTTTACAAAAAAATTCACCCATTCTTTACAATTCAAACAAATGTGCATGACTTTATCCTAAGTATATTCAAACCATAGCTACATAAACTCAACGAGAAGTTCATAACCCAACATTTTTCCCCCAAACTTATTTATTGCTCACTCACACAACTCACAAATTTTACCCTTCCCAAGCCCATATATGCAATGCTCAACTTACTTCAAGGACAAGAAAGGATAAATAACAATGGATATGGCTCAATTATGTGGGTTAAACAACAAAAATGGCTTAAAGGCTCAAAAGGGTCCACTAAGGATTATAATGAAGGGTTAGCCATTTGGATATGTAGTTAGCCCTAAGTTGTCGTTTTCATCTTTTATTTGCATGCATCAATTCGGATATGAAGGGGTCCAAAAGCAAATTAAGGAATCCATAAGCAAAACAAGTACCACTCCAATGAATGAAATGATTTATAATGCAAGTGTGCCACACAAGGTCCAAAGACTCACCGAGTATAGTTTCTACCATTAATGACAAGTGAAAATCTTTCTTTACTTAACAAAATTTACAATCAAGTTGAACTTGTAAATGAATTCCTCTAATCATAATAACGAGCATGCATTGGGTCCCTAAATGCACATAACCTAAATGCAACTACATGTTTCTACATTTATCCACTATATGTCATAATAAGTAAAAGAAATGTGATATGCATGTAGTGTCATAAGAAAAGAAAAAAAAATCACCAAAAACTAGTCTAAAAGAAAGAACAACAATTAGATGTCAAGTTTTAGGACAACACTCAAACAAGTATCATCCATAAACACATATCTCCCCAAAACTTAAAACCAACATTGTCCACAATGTTGACAAAAAAAAAACTAGAAAGGAAATTGTGGTTCAAGAATCATACCCGGGAGGCGGATGTTCCCGCCTCCAATTACTCCCACTCAAACTCTTAGTGATGGTGACATTACATCTTTTCATGTTTACTCTTGATCTTTCCATCATGCACCTACAATAAACACAAAGAATAATTAAGAGACATTTTCCCTAAAACTCAACTTATTGAAAAGACAATTAAAAACACAAAGGTGAGATGAAATGTTGGGGTGCCTCCCAACAAGCGCTTGATTTATTGTCTCTAGCTAGACACCAACTCCTTTGTTTTAGGCACTAGGGTGGGTGATGTGGCTCCACACTTTTCTCCTTTGTAAGAATGCTTCCAATGCTTGAAAAGTCCAATATGCATCCAACAAGATGTGCTCCTCTCCATGCTCCTCTCCATGCTTGAGTTCTCATCTCGTTCCTCTTTAATCATTTTGGGATTCTTTACATTTCCATTCCTTGTTGCTACCCATTTCTTCTTCATTGTTTTCTTCTTCTTTTCTTCCATCAAAGAGTGTTACCTCATTTTTTACTTTTTCCTTGAGATTTGGGGGCTCAAATTCGTTGACTTCTTTTTGGTCACCACCCATAACAAAAGTAGGAGAATTCCTTTGGTTGAATTCCAAGACTACATCAACTATGTATACTCTCATCTTAGGAGGTGGAGTGCTAGAATCAAACATGTTGAACTCAACTTTTTCATCCTCAACATTGAATATGAGCTTGCCTTCTTTCACATCTATAGTTGCTCCGGCGGTGGCCAAGAATGGTCTTCCAAAGATAAGGGGGACTTGGTCATCTTCTTCCATGTCAAGAATCACAAAATCCATGGGGAAGACAAATTTGTCAACTTTCACCGAAACATCTTCTATTACTCCCCATGGATACTTGATAGACCTATCCGCCATTTGTAATTGTATTGTGGAAGGCTTTACTTCTAGCCCCAATTTATTGGCAATAGACAAGGGCATTAAGTTGACACTTGCACCAAGGTCACATAATACCTTTTTGAACTCAACTTCTCCAATTGTGCATGGAATAGTGAAGCTTCCGGGATCCTTCAATTTTGGTGGAAGCTTTTGTTGAACAATTGCACTACATTCTTCCATGAGGCATATGGTCTCAAACTCTTCAAATTTTCTTTTCTTTGCAATGACTTCCTTCAAGAATTTACCCCAATTTGGCATTTGAGTTAAGGCCTCCAAGAATGGGATGTTGATGTGAAGCTTTTTAAAAATGTCCAAAAACTTGCCATATTGATCATCAAGCTTCTTCTTTTGGAACCTTTGTGAAAAATGTAAGGGTGGGTTTGGTGGGAGTTTTTGCACTCTTTGGGGTTGATTTTTTAGTAACTCCACCACTTCCTCTTCTTCTTGAACTTGCACTTCATCTTCCAAGATTGGTTTTCCTTGAGGGGGTGTCCGTATGTAAGGATCTTCAAGCTTCTTTCCTCCCCTAAGTGTAATTGCATGACATTGCTATCTTGGGTTCAACTCGGTATATCTAGGGAATTTGCCTTTTTGAGATGTCTTCACCGCCAAAGCCAATTGCCCAATTTGATTCTCCATGTTCTTGATGCTTGCATTCACACTTACTTCCATACTAACTAAGTTAGCACTCAAGCTAGCCGTCTTGGCTTCATTCTTCTCCATTCTATCTCTTGTCTCCTTCATGAATTGCAACATAATTTCTTCCATAGAAGGATTCTTCTCCATTGAGACTTGGTTGAAACCGGGGGGTGGTGGCGGTTGTTGCACATTCTTTGTGTTACCATAGGAGAAATTTTCATTGTTTCTCCAACTTGGGTTATATTGATTTCCCATGTTGTTGCCTCTAAACCCAAAATTCCGGTTGCCTATAAAATTTGCTTTTTCAAGCTCCATATCCATATGTCCATTATATGTGTTGGAGGTAGAGGCAGGGACTTGCTCAATAGTTTGCTCCTTTTTATTGGTCAACTTGGACACTTGATTCATGAGAGAAACCATTTGTGCCGACAAGGCGGTCAATTGACCAACCTCAAGTACCCCTCTTCTTGGTTGAACTCTTTCTCCCGGCCATTGCTCTCCATTTAGTGCTAATTGCTCTAGAATTTGGAAAACATCACTGGCCGTCTTTGACATCAAGGATCCACCGGCCGAAGCATCAATCATAAATCTTAAAGTGGGTACTAAGCCTTCATAGAAAAGTTGGATTTGTTGCCAATCCAAGAATCCATGTTGTGGGAACTTCCTAAGCAACTCTTTGAACCTCTCCCAAGCCTCCGAAATAGACTCCATCTCATGTTGCTTGAATATCACAATTGAAGCTCTCAAGTGGGCGGCCTTGGATGGAGGAAAATACTTGCTCAAGAATTTTTCGGTCATCTCATTCCATGTAGCAATACTCCCTGGTTGAAGTGATTGATACCATCCTTTAGCTTTGTCCCGGAGTGAGAAAGGAAACAATCGGAATCTAATAGCATCGGTGGAGACTCCATTAGCCTTGAATGTGTCACAAGCTTCCAAGAAATCCGCTATGTGAGTGTTAGGATCTTCCGAAGCCAAGCCTCCAAATGGGTTTTGTTGGATGAGAGAAATCAAAGATGGCTTCAATTCAAAGTTGTTGGCTTGAACCGGTAGCCTCACAATACCCGAATAATTCTCCGTCACCAATGGTCGGATGTACTCCCTAATAGGCCTTTGTGGATTTCTTGGGTAAACTCCATCTTGATGATCCATCCTTCCATTTCCTCCATTGCCACCATTATATCCATTACCATTGAGGTTATCACCTCCACCCTCCATGGATGTAGAGGCGGAACTTGATTCTCTCAAGTGTGATTTTGCTCTAAGCTCTCTAAGATGTCTTTCAATCTCCAGAATGAATGGCAACAAAGTAGAGTGTTGGGAACGGGTCATACACCAATGGTACCTATCAAAGAAATATCCAAGCACAAAGGCAACAAATAAGCAAAGAATTAAAGGTTTAGTCTAAAGTCAAACTTCTAGCAATGATATTGAACAACTCAATGCAATCAATTCCCGGCAACGGCGCCAAAAACTTGTAGTGAAATTTTAAACCCACTATTCCGCAAGTGCACGGTAGATGTGTATATGGGTGAGTGGGTATCGTTCCTACGAAGATTGATTAAATTGAATGCCAAGTACCACTACTCAAGTTAAACTTTAGCTAAACAATCAAAGTTGGATGACAATGTAGGTAACTTAAACAAGTGATTAACCTTAGCTAAATGGAATACTATTATCCTAGAATGCAAGTATGCAATGTAAAAATTGTAGTTTTTTTTATCAAATCATGAAAGAACACTTCCTATAGGTTTACTACTTGTCTTGATTTGTTGGTGAACTTAGGTGAGTGGGTTAATTTCCAATGTATGTTGATAAAGTTATTCAACTAAATTCTTACTTTTCCATGTGAAAGAATTAATCTCTCTAATTTAAACTTAATAAGGATTTCCACCCAATTACAAGTTTAGAAAGAGGCATTAAAGCTCAATTTATCTTTACCTAATGACTTAGACTAATTTTCCAACAAGTCCATAGCCATTAAATTCTTCTCCTATGTCCAATAGCTTCTAATCTTTTCCAAGAATTTAGATGCAATTTATAGTGCAACTAATTGTGGCCATCAACTAGCTAACACAACATTAAGCTCAAGAGAAGAATAAACATACATTTAGTAGAAAATCAACATCACATAACCATAAATTCATCCAACATAATCAATCCAAGTAGCTACATCCATAGAAAGTGCAAAAGAAGACTACTCCATAACTAAATAAAACATAATCATAAAAGTGAACATAATAGCATCCATGAAGAACTACAAGGTAGATGAAAAAATAAACCCATGGTGGCTAGAAGCTCTTGAATCCAAAGTCTCCAAGCTAGTCTTCTTGAGCACTCCAAGCAATATCCAAGTTAGCTCCAATGGTCACCAAGAAGAAACTAAGAAAGACTAAAAATCCACCTATGGAGAAAAACTAGTTCTAGGAAGCTAAAAAATGAAGATGAAGAAGATGAAGCCTCCCCTCTCCTTGCTAGGTTCCAGCTTTTTCCACTCTTGAGAACGTTCCTTTCACTTACCAACCCCTTTGGATAAAAATCCTTGACCAATAGCAAGCTTGAGTTCAAATTTGAGGTAGGGGACTACCTTTCCCGGGTGACTGGCGCCTAGGCGCCAGGATGGGCATCTCTGACGCCGCGGAGCCAAAGCGCGATGGTGCCTGGCGCCTAGGCGCCAGAAGGGGTGACTGGGCGCCTAGGCGCCAAATGACCTTTTTCTTGGTAGAGGACTTTGTACTGTGGCGCCTAGGCCTCGCTCCTGACGCCTAGGCGCCACAGTTATAATTCCCGTTGACTTTTGCATTTCCGTTTTTCGTTCCGCTTGTCCTGGTGCCATTCCAATGCTATAATCCGCTTCTCCAACCTACAAAATAAAGGATCAAAGCAAGAATCGGCAAAAAATATTGAGTGGTAAGGTAGAAAATTGTGGTCAAAGTTGATAAAAAGTCAACATGTTTGACCAGAAAATTAACATTTATCAATGTTCACCTTTTAAATCATTCTATTCAAGGAAAATAAATCCAGATCTTCCAATTTTGTCTGTGGCTCTGGAAATATTCATAATTGCAGGATCCATCATATTCCAGTACTGGTATTGCTCGATCCATCCACTTGCTTTATTTATGTTCATCGTTTAAATCACTAAAATAAACCCAGATATTTCTTGATTTCGGTGGCTCTGGAACTATCAGATTCAAGTTATAAACTTTTGCTGGGATGGGCTCGTCACTTAAATCTTTCCCTGGATATTCTCTTTTACCGGAAACAGGGTATTAATTTGTCTCTGACTTTTTTTTTTTTTTTTTTCTGAAACCAAGTTTAGGAGTTCATACATATCTTAAATTTGATTTTGAACTTTGTACACAAAATTTCACTCTAATACCATAACTATATCAAAAAGTCAAACCTTGGGTCAAACTCCTATCCAGGACTTACATCTCCAGCACTTTGTTACATGACTGAGAGAGCCGATACACTCTGTTGAATTCCTTTATCTAACCCCCTTTCTTCACCAACACTTTAACCAACCACAGCTACTGTGAACACAACTTCACTCGTAATCCATTAGCTCATAAACACGGGCAATTCCAAATCAAGCTATTACACAAAACTGGTGCCCAAGCAGAATTGAACTAACCTACACAATCAGCACTTAATAACTAAGTAACCATTAACAGCAGTAAATAAGCAATGATATTCTTTCTCTGCAGAAGTTAAACACTAAGGGGTGAGTTTTAATGAAACTCAGCAAGAAACCATCAAGGTCCTGTAAATTAAACATGAACAATAGCACAATTCATTTAAACAGAAGCACACAAACACTGTAGCAGGCCATACACCGAGCACATGTGCACATGAGCTCTCTGGGAATTGATCACTACGGCCATTGCTAGGTGCTCCGGATGCACTTTTTCCCCTAATATTTTATTAAAATAAAAACTAGTAAGGTGATTCAAAGGGATGGTTGTGACAATTGCCCCATCCTAAAAAAATTGGTCCCCTAAATTTGCTTATCTTACAAGAAATCCATATGTACAACATTTCTACTCCAATTTCACTTTTCCAGGTTACCTTTTCTATTTTTAAATTCCATGTCATAAACTTAACATACCTTTCAGCTGCTTTTTACTTGACTTGCCTTCATTTAGCTTCCTTAATATCTCTTATGTTCTTCTTCGTGTTGCTCTCCTTCTGGTAATCCTTTCTTTGCTGGATGTACTTTTTCTTTATTCCAGTTCACTGTGATTCTGATCATCTTGTCCCTGATTTCACTCTGTCTCTCTTCTTCAGTAATTTTTAATCCTTGAATCTTGGTACCTGTGGGTTATTTGCGCTCACACTGATGTTTTCCACAATCACTCACTACTCTGTCACAATTTTTTTGCCATGGTATACTGCCACCACTATATGTGCCTGGCACATACAGAATTTTCCTACATTTCGTGCAGTAATAACACTCACAGCAAGCTTTTAGGACCACTTTCAACCTTAGAACAATCTGAAAACTTAAGTTATGAAATAGCAATATCAAAATGCAAATCCAGGTTTAAGGATTCAGACAGGTTTCTTATGTCGGGCTGTACTCACATGTGAAATTCCAGAACAAACTGATAAGCTTAGCCGAAAGTCAAAATACAAATCAGACTCACCAATTCAGAACGGTTTCTGCAGAATTTCATTGAAAATTCTGATTTAACTTGCTAAAGAATTCTCAGGCATCCAAACCAGATTTTTACAAGTGTTGCAGATTCCTTCAATCAATCAAGGATGAAAACCAAGAAGCATTTGCATTTTCAATAATTGGGTCACAAACCAGCTGCAACACAACCCAAACCACTCTACAAAATCAAATACAAGTGAGACTTAGCCTTCTTCCTAATACCATGCTTATCAAAATTCCAATTTTATGAATGCACTTTTAAACATAAGTACTGTAGCTCACTAATCTTCTTTGCCCAGCCTATTGAATGATCCCAGTGCTTAAGAAATCCAATGCCTTTAAGCTTATATATTGTGCCCTAGCAAACTAGATTGATGAGTTTGCTTGCAATTGAAACGATCTACACAAATCTCAAACCAATAATACCATATGGAAATTAGTTTGACCAGAGGAAACACTTGCAACACTTAAACAAAACCAGGGCTAGTAACTAAATCATGAAGTCTACCCAATTATTCAGGAAAATTAAAATTTTAAAGTTCCGGCTGAGATGGTTAATTGAGTTTCTGACCAAACCATTAAACCAAACTTGGTAAACAAGTTTGCTTGATCATGAAAGTTGTCTAAACTGTAAGAACAATGTTCTAAAGCATACCACAAAATTCAGATTCAAGCCCTTGAAAATCAGTCCTAATCCTCAGAACTTGGCTTCAGTAGCGTTTTCCATCAAATCCAATATATCATCAAACAAGTTCTAAATAACCATTAAAACATGCACACAAAGTTTCAACCCCAACTGTTACCTCAAATTAGAAGTCAAGACTCTGGTCTAACTTTGAAAATTTTGAAAATCATTCCTGCCACTTCTGTCAAAATTTCCAGCCCATTTGCTAAGGCTGATTTTTAAACAACTACACTGAGATTTAAAAGAAAACAGATGGAAAACATGATACCACAATCACTTCTCAAATTTGATATACTTAGCTCAAACACAGATTTGAAACTCAACAGGGAATTCCAAACTCAACCTTATGAAATCTTCAACCGTTCAGTTTGAAGCACTTTAGTTCATTCAGAAATATGAGAACACGAATGTGTGCACCAGCTGGTTAGGTATTCAATAAACCATTTTAAGCTAAACAAATTTCTTTACTTTAAAAGTAGTCTGAACGAATCTCAAAAACTAATTGCAAGTAATCTTACCAGAGAAAACAAGTGCAGCACTTAGAAAATAGCATTGGTCACTTAACCTGAAATCTGCCCAAATGTGCAGGTTATGTGTAGACAACCAACTTTAGATTCTTCATACTTTTTGCACGAGTAAGCTTTTCAAGAACCAAAAGTTCCGACTAATTATAAGTCTTTTAAGTTAACTTGGTGTAAAATTTCAGTTCAAGACTCCTCCATTTGCCAAGAAGTCAAACTTGAGTCAAACGGGGCCAAACTTGTTATTTCTTTTCTTCTTGCAGAATGCTGCAATATTTTCTGCCCTTTTGCTGCAGATTTCCGGCAACTCGTTGCCGGGTCAAATCAGCTAATTTGAAGCTTGAAACTGCATGATTTACTACTAAATAGTTCATAAATACACAACATAACGTATTTGAAATTCAGAACCTCAGTTTGGAAGCACAAAACAGAATCCAACCATCAAACTCCTTGACAACCAGTCTCAAACCTACAGATATTGACTTCAGGAGTACTTTTCTTTCAAATTAAATAATTTCCAAACCAAAAAGTGTTCAAACAAGTCTTTTAAGTGGCTTAACAAACATGCATGGAAAAGCTCAGCCAAGAAAATTCTCTCTTGTTAAAAGTCAACTCTCAGGTCAAATCATGCAAACCTAAAACCACAAATATTCCTCAAATATAATGCAGTTAACTCAAACACAAAATTGAAACACGACCTCTGAAATTTATGCTTTATAACCATAATAGAACATAACTAAACTTGAAACATTAGCTGCTGCACAAATGAGTTTGCAATTGAAAACCACTTAGTTAACAACACTACCTTAACAAAATGCAATCTGGAACTCAAAAGTGTATATTTTTCTATTTATGCAGCCATATATAAGAACTTACCAAGAAACTATTCTTGGGGGTAACATATTTCAACACCCCAGGAAGCTGTAAATACAGTCCTCAACATTATAATCTTCTTAGACACAGCTTCATAGTCCACATCACATGCACCATAAATTTGAACCTTTTGGAACCTTTTACCCAAGAAAAGCATGTAACGTAGAAAAGCAATCTCATCTGATGTACCCCTAAAACCGTGAATCACAATATTCCCCAAGGTGTTGTCCAACCAGCAAAGGGGATATATGTTTTCAAACCAATTTCTTTGCAGGCCACAATTATATGTTGCGTAATATCCCTACACACAAAAACAGAAACAAAAACAAAGTAAAACATGGGATCAATGTGAATGAACACTATAACGTATAAGAAATATATATATGTGAATGTTCTGGCTAAGTATTGCCAAGGCTTTCACATAATTTATTTGAAGTTTGGTTTCCTATACTCTCAAAAGCTTCATTTGAAGGGCATTACCTTACCAAGCCATCCAAATCTATCAATAAATTTAGGGTAGGGAGCCAATTGAAATTACTAATAGATAAAGAAATTTACTCATCTCAGAGCAGCTCCTACTTCCAAGCAAAATTTTGAGCGTTTGCAGGTTTGGACAACTCCTCAGCATAAACTTAACTCCAAAAAAATCACTCAGCATAAACTTAACTCCAAAAGAATCACTTCTCAAAAGGCTGGCCTTCAAACTCAAATACAGCACATTGAGGATCGGATGCTTGAGCCTCAACGCAGCTTCATCGTGTTGTAAGACCTAGAAATCGAAACAGATAGAGTAATTAATCCTCAGTGATATAGCCAAAATTGATAAAATAGCAATAAAATAAGAAAATAATTTGTGAAAAAATTTTACTTGCAGAAAATAGCTGACAATAGTCAGATTTGTAGTTGAGAATAATGCACCAAGCATATTATAAAAAAGATCCAATTCAAAACAGAAAGTACTCTACACAAATCTAAACTTGTCACCTTTAGTAAAATGTTAACTTTTATCGGTATCACTTTTCCCCAATAGCAGAGGACTTTCAAAGCAAACAGCCCCGACAACTCCAAACCATCAGCTCCGTCATCTTCATCATTACTAACAAATTTGCACCAACCAATTGTTGAATCTTGGAGCTTATAATGATGAGAGAAAACCACACTTTCTAAAATTCAACATTTTTCTAGGGTAAAAATCTATACGTTCGGTCATCTTTCTAACAGCTTATCCATGAACCCTTCTTTGCCAATTTCAATATATCCCAATCAAAACTCCTTTAATCCAACAAAATTTCCAATAAACGGCTCTTTGACTTGGCATGCAAACAAACCAAGATTTTCAAATTCATGCCCGTAAACAAAGTCTGGTAGTTGAAAAAATTTAAACTCAATTGGGTATTCATCAAACAAGTCATGCCACCGTCTAGGCTGCGAAAAGTCTAAAGTCATTCTTTTGACCTTACGGTTCAGAGCAAACAAAATCAAATGTTGGACAGAATCTAGAAAATTATGAGGTTTCGTCAATAACAATTCAAAATTTAAAATAACCGTTTCCTTGTATTACCTTACTAAACTAATTGCAAAATTCACAAATCTCAATGTTTGTTGTTGCTGCCTTGTTTGTGAGCCAGAATAATCCAAAAAATATCTTCCATCCAGCCATATGTTATTTGTTTTAAGCCACAAACTCTACCATCATCTGCAAAATATCAATATGCGAGCAGCATCTTGAAAAGATAAATGACAAAGGATAAGAATAAGCATGTGATCAGCTAGGTGACTAATTAAATCTTATGAATTACTACTTAAAATCTACACAACAAAACATAGAGCACGAAACAGATAATACACCAAAATGATTATAACTTTTTCCACGACATAATAAAAGGAAAAAGAACAAAATGAGTAGCGAAGATAAACAAATAGATCTGATGGCAACTAGAAACTCATCAGGAAAAACAAAACCATTAACTGGTAGCAAAAAAATGAAACAACAGTATCATACCTTTGATGTAACGATACAATTATTGTAAGCACATGAAAAAGCTATCAAGGGGGAACGTGACATAGTAAGGTGCAAAAATATTATCGAATAAAAATATGCAAATGTAAGCTGGTGGGCAACATGTTTGTAATAGTGCAACATGAGGGATTTTTCAAGTTTGTCCAAGTTTGTCATCTGCCATAAAATAGACATCATATTGCCCACCAGCTTACATTTGTATACTTTTATGTAATAATACTTCCTTATCATGTTATGTCATGTTTCCCTTTGATAATTTTTTCGTACACTTACAATAGTTGTATTATTGCATCAAAGAAGTGATGCTGTTGTTTTATTTATTGTTTTTGTTTGTTTTGTTTTTTCTGATGAGTTTTTAGTTGCCACTCGATTTATTTGTTTAACATTGCTACTTGCTTTGTTCTTTTTCCTTTTATCATGATGTGGAAAAAGTTACTAATCATTTGCCATTATCTGTTTCGTGTTCAATATTTTGTTGTGCAAATTTCAAGTAGCAATTCATAAGATTGAATTAGTCACCTGGTTGATGACATACTTATTTTCATCATTCCTTGTTTCTCTTTTCAAGATGCTACCCGGATGTCGATACATTACAGACAATTGCAAGATTTGTGGCTTAAAACAAATAACATATGGCTGAATGAGAGATATTTTTCAGATTATTCTGCCTCGCAAATAAGACAACGACAACAAAGATTAAAATTTGTGAATTTTGCAATTAGTTGGGTAAGTGATATAAGGAAGCGGTTATTTTAAATTTTGAGATGCTACTAGCGAAATCTCATAATTTTCCAAATTCTGTCTGACATTTGATTTTGTTTGCTGTGAACCATATGGTCAAAAGAATGACTTTTAGATTTTTCACAACCTAGATGGAGACGTGACTTATATGATGAATACCTAATTGAAGTTAAATTTTTTCAACTACTAGACATTGTTTACGGGTATGAATTTGAGAATTTTGATGTACTTATATATCAAGTCAAAGAGCCGTTTATTAGAAATTTTATTGCATTGAAGGAGCTTCAATTGTGATATATTGAAATTGGCAAAGAAAAGTTTATGGATAAACTGTTAGAAAATGTCCTAATGTATAAATTTTTACCTTAAAAAGATGTTAAAGTTTAGAAAGTGTGGTTCCCTCTCACCATCATGGGCTTCAAAATTTAACAATAATTTGATGCAAATTTGTTAATAATGATTAGGATGAAGAAGCTAATAGCTTTGAGTTCACAAGACTGTTTGCTTTAAGAGTTATCTGCTATAAGGGAAAAGTGATACTGATAAAAGTTAATGATTTACTAGAGGCAGCGAATTTAGATTTTATGGAGAGCATTTTCTGTTTTGAATTGAACCTTTTTTAGAATATGTTTGATGCACTATTCTTAGCTACAAGTTTGACTATTAGCAACTACTTTCTATAGGTAACATTTTTTCACAAGCTGTTTTTTAATTTTATAGCTATTTTATCAATTTTGACAATACCACTAAGGTTTAATTACTCTATCTGTTTTGATTTTTAGGTCTAACCACACGATGAAGCTGCATTGAGGCTCAACTACTGCCTGTTGCTTGCTATCGTTCGCCATTGCCACCCCCGCTCGCCATCACTGTTGCCATTTTTGGGGCCATTCGTCATCTACCGTCTTTTGCGCTCCATTCGTTTGACCGTCCATCGTCTTCCTTTCGTTCTTCTGTTCGTTCTTTCCCTCCCTCCCCGCCATCCTTCACTTCTGCCTCCCTCTTTTGCCATCATTCACCTCATTTCCTCCCTCTGTTATTTGCTGTCTATCACCCTCGCCGTCTTGCATTCTTTGTCCATCCTCCTCCACATTGCCTAATCCTTCGTGCGTAGCATCGCCCTCACGTTGTCCTCCATCCGTTGTCCCTCATGGCGGAGGAAATAGCTATTGGCGGTGAGGTGTCAGGTCATTCGGGTAAACCTAACTCTAACCCTATTTTCCTAGTTTATGCTCAGTTCAAGTTAAACGTATAAATATGGTCGACTTAGGTTACATTTTTCAGATAGAGAAATTGCCTAAAAATTTTGGGTTTCAACCTAAACCCAAAACTTACGGCCCTGCCCACCAGTGTGAATATCTAATTTATTAATTATAATAAGATGCAAAATCTACACTTAATTAATATCTTATACTAATTTTCATTAGATATTTTGTATGTATGATTGATATTTTATTTTTATGCAATTTTTTTTTAAACATAGTTTAAGGGGTATTCATATTCAATCTGCCCTATTGTCGTCCCTATCGCTAATGGAGACATGATCTGAGCACAAAACAAAGAAGGCTTTTGTCTCATCTCCTTTTCACAAACGTTAAATCTTCCCATTTCACGCTCAATTTGCATAAGAGCGTCCACGGGGCTGCTCATAAGAGACACTAATCTATGTCATTATGTACGAAAAAAGAGACGTCTTAATCATAAAGTTCAAAACCACGGTAATGTAAAATAAAACATAGAATCTTTAATGAAACTTTCTGTTTGGATAAGGTGCTGAATTTTAAAAGTATATAGGTAAATAAAACATCTTAATCCCGTGCCTGTACCTCTACAGCCATTAATACTCCTCCTTTCAGTCGGCCTCAAACTTACCTTCTGATCTGCATTTTCAGTGTCATAGACCTGAAACCCAGAGGAGAGAAGATGTTAAGGGAGAAGTTAAAGCAAAGGCTTTGGGTTCTGAGACACTGTGCAAAGAGATTGAACAACTGCTACCGAATAAAAATTAAGAGCAATTCTAACAGTAAATTCACTCTCTCGTAAAACGATGGAGGGGAAAACATGAATATGCTCGAGAGAAGAAGAAACCTTGCTCCAGATGCTATCGAAGACATCGACGCCTTCCAGGACCTTCTTGAGGAGTGACTGACTCGTGATGATTCGGATTTTAACTCGGTGAGTTGATATATATGAGTGCTCTCTCTCTCCTCCAACTGAACAGAACAGAGAGAACTAAATTTTTTTTTTTTTTGTAAGAAGGGTAACTACTTGAGTTGAATCGAAGAGCCACCTGGGTTAAAGGCTGAGCTGAGAAGGAAGAAAGCCTAATGAAATTCTGCTGGAAATGAAGAGTTGTACGTGTGTGAGGCGTAGAGAAACAGAGGCAGGCCTAGGACGAAACAGAACGGAACGAGGGAGCACCAAAATTTTAGACAAGGGAGACGAAACAAAACGAAAGTTGAGAAGAAAACGCCAAAGAGACTGGAAAGAAGTGCGACATGGGGTGGCGGTGACGGCGGCGGGACAGTGGAAAAATAAGGCTGAGGACCTGAGACTCGGTGACAATGCCGGAGGTCGACGAGAGTTCAGGACAGATCCGGAGGCGCCTGACCACGGTAATCCATGGCGGAGGAGGAGAGAATTGTGACGGACGGAGGGACGAGTTGGAGATCTGGTTGGAAGGGACGAACTGGCACACCAGAAGAAGCTAGTTGCTGGTGTTTAGGTGAGAAAGATACAAGGCTAATAGAGAATGAAAGTCACATGGAACTGTGGAAGCAGTCCAAGAGAGTTACGTAACGACTCACGGGTAGCATTTCTGTAGTATCCCAACAGTGAGTTAGATTTAACGTTGAGTTCAACCCTGACAAGTGAAGACGGGTCGGGTCATAACCTTGGTAGTATTTTTTCAGAAAGATGAAGATTCTTATATATGCTGGGAACACGGGTAATGAAGAAGAGAAGAGAGGAAGGAACGTGATTTTAGTTTGAAGATACTAGTTACTTTGATGTTTTAGGAGCGAAATAATCGACTAGAGTGGTCTCTAGCCTGCAAAATAGAGAAGGGACAAGAGGAAAGTGATTGGCATGATTGCTCCAAGAGTCTGAAGCTCTTCACATGGGAGGGATGGGGCTCAATATGTGTATGCGTGGGTCTTGGGAGAGTACATAAGTATGAATTAAATGCGGCTGTCGAGTTTGAATTTGAATTCCACGGCTCTGCGAATTCTGGATCCTTGTCTCTGTCTGTCTGTTGAGTTTTGGAGCTGTTTGCAATTTCCAGCAATTGTTGTCTTCACTTTTGGGGCTGCTGTGGTGAAACTGAGACAAAACAATGCTAAAGGTTATATTATTCTTGTAACATGCATGTGGATTGATTCAATAAACAAGTTTTCTTTTCGGGGTCGAAATGGAAGTTTTATAAAAGCAAAACGAAAAGAGGTCCAGTACAAGTACAAAAGAACAACCAGTAATTAATTGACTTGTTTATTAGCTTTTAATAAACCGGTTAAATTATGCTAATTTAGCCAATAGAAACTTTGGATGTTCAAATAAAAGAAAATTTGTTCATTTCCTAGGACATAAGGGAAGAGAGGTAACTAGGGATGTCAATTAGGTGGGTCAGGTTAGGTTTAGGTCAAATCATTCAGGTTCAAGTTAAATTGGGTTAGCATGTATACGGGTCCATGTTGAGTTATTTGGGTTCGGGTTGATTTCGGATTCAGGTTGGATCAGATCGGGTTTATTTGGGTTTGGATCTAATTAGGTCGGGTTATCGAGTCTTAGACAATATTCAACTTCATTGTCGGGTTTACTCAGTTTAATGATTCATAAGCAAAATCGCTAAATTGATTTAACTTTTTTATTTAATTTTGATTAAAATTTAATTTAACTAGACATAAAAATAATATAAAATTTATAAAGATATATTAATATATAATTTATTTAATAAAATACTCTCTCTATATCAAGTTCTTTGTAATATTCATTATTCAACAATTAATCTACAATTTTTTATTTCCAACATTTTAGTATATAAATGAAAAATGATTATATTAAATAATAAATAAATACTTATAGTTTCTAAATATATACTTTTTAAATTTTTTCTAACAAATAATCTCCTCTCCGTCCCATTTTCTTTGCTCCATTTAATTTTTCTAACTAGTTTGACATAAATTTATTTATATTATTATTTATTAAAAAAATAAAAATATATATTTAAAAATTTTAGTTCTTGATTTATTATTCATGTATAAAATTTTTTATTCATATATTAAAATGTTGAAAACAAAAAATTATATATTAATTGTTAAAATATGAATGGTACAATTAATTTGAGATATGAGGAGTAATATGAATAAATTCAATTCAAACTATTCGAAAAAGTCAAATATTTTAAAGAATATAGGGCAGAAGAGGTACTATAATTTTTAAAACCTAATTATTTTTATCTCTATCATCATTTCACTAATCGTTTCTCATAGTATTTACTTGTTCGCTCTACAACGTAAAATATATTAGCAGAATAGAAAAAACTCATTTACATATATTAAATCATAATTTTTTTAAAGCCTTTGCCGACCATATATTTTATGTTGATTTAAGTTAAAATCGAGTCTTGTAGGATTTAGTCATCGGGTCATTTCGGGTTCAGTTCAAGTACGGGTTTTCTCGGGTTTCACTTTAGTCGGTTTCGAGTTCAGGTTAGATTGGTTACAGTCGAGTTCGGGTTATTGACTTTTCTAATCATATCGAGTCAAGTCGGACTTGGATTTAGGTGGGTTGAATCAATTCTTTGGATCAAGTCAAATTTTGTCATCTCTAAAGGTAACTTTGTTGCCGAGATTGGAGTTTGAGTTGTTATTAATTAGAAATGGCTGAATATAATTATTTATTAAAGGCCATTATGCTCTCTAACTCTAGGAAAACGCCAAATTCAATCTTGTAGTATTTAACTATACATTCTTTCTGGTTATTTGAAATTTCAGTTACTATTTACTCACTAGTGGGTTTTTTTAATGTCTAAAATGAAAAGTATGAGTATAAATGTTGTTTATAAAAAAAAAAAAAAAAAGTATAGCTGTCGATTTCAGAAACCTCATGGGGATATAATACATTTTCTAAACAATGAGGGGGCAAATGCCAGTTCTGCCAAATCTTTTTTTTTTTTGTGGGTTTGGGGGGGTGTTTTAGTACTTTTCCAACTAGCGAAAAACCAAATAATTTTCAACGTCGTGGACTTCCAATCTGCAGATTAGAAGAGAGAAGCAAAGAATTCAGGAAACAATTTTTTGGAAGAAAGCAACCTGTTTAAATACGAAAATAAAATAAATAGGAAAAGGAAGAAGAATAAGAGAGATTCAGAATTTCTCTTCCTGTTTCTAGGTACTGAAACGCCCAAGACAAATTTTATTAATTTGGTTGTTCTTAGTCTTATTTGCAATTGTTCTTTTCTTCTTTTTAAGAAATGAGCAGCTCTTGTTGCCAAATTTTGCTAAACTCTTTCTGGGTTTTCTAATTCTGGTTTCTGCTAAATTTGTATCTGTGGTTTTGATGGGGGTTTAGTTGAAGCTTAGGTTGGATGAAAAATGAAATAAGGGTAGTAAATGAGCAAAAGATTGGAACTTTTTTTAATCCCTTACGAGTTATCACAATCAGAGGATTCAGGATTCATGGATGCAGTAAATTGATTGGATGTTGTGAGATATGCCTTCTTTTGGTTTTGTCACCACAGGACCATCATTTCAGTTTATTTTCTTTCTTTATTATCCCTTTATACTTGATCTAGCCTGGTTGAGATTTGTGGTTGTTAGTTTGTTGAGATAGCCTAGTTTTCCCTGGACAAGTCCACATAGCGAATGATTTTGTTGAACCTGATGACTTAAGTGAAGCCATTGAAGATTAGTTGCTCAACACTTGTACTTTCTCATGTTTACTTGTATCTTTAAAGGCAAAAAGAGCAAATCACCAACTCAACCTTTTGCACCTTTTGTGCCAGCGGACATCAACCATTAAAGGTTTGTAGTCGAATGAAATCTAACAATGTTATTTTTAAGGTAGGCAAATCAGCCATTTAGAAAGCTGATGGAGAGAATATTCTGTTTTTTTTTTTAGAATATTCTGTTAAATATAAAATAAAAAAATCATGTAATTATCATCTTCTTAGATAAATTACAATATTTATGCCTGAACTATATTAATTAATGCATATAGGTCCCAAACTAAAAAAATATATATAAAAACAAAACAAGAAAAAACCTTGGTTGATTGAAATGGACTGAAACACATTCATACTAACGAGTGAGAAACCCAGAACCAAAAGCATCAAGAAGATCCCAAGGAATCTCATTAGTAAACCCAACCAAACCGAATTGCCAAGTGATCGACGGAATAGCAGACCAACAAAAACAGCAAATCTTCACATATAATTGTTTAGTACCATCAACGATTGATGAAACAATAAGTATCAATAAAATCCACAAAATAAATACAGAAAACAAAAATTAGGCACCAGAATTGAGCTATACAGGAAAAAAACTAGATTTAGAAAACAAAAGTCAGACACCAGAATTCCAGAAAATGAAACCAAAAAAAAAAAAAAGAGAAGTCCCATATGTAGCTTAATCACAGCGGATGTCAAGGTCAACGATAAGAATTAGGGGCAGAGAATTAGTGAGGGCAACAATGGTTTATATTAAAGAGCTAAATTAGAGAGTGCGAGAGGGCGGAGGCTCAGAAAAGTGGAATTTTTTTTAAAAGTTCAGGCCAAACAACCGCCGGTTTGATGCGGTATCGTGTCATCGTGTCTATCCAGTCACCTCTGGTTCCTGGCCTGACACTAACGGAGAGAGGAGACGGCAGTTTTCAATGAAGCCGTAGATGGCGTTGAGGAGGCTAACATTAGTGGATGAGAAAATTCAATAAGTTGTCTCTCGAACAAAGAAGCATGTATAAAGATTGAATTTTGTAAATTTTTTGAGTTTAGAAATATAAAGAACCAACTGCATCAAACTTTGAATTGTTGCTGACAAAACTTATTATATTGCAATTTTTGTCCAACACTTCATTGCGTTTGATATGAATCATATTGTTAAAATACTGACTTCAGACTTTTCATAACCTAAATAAGATGATTGATCCATTTGATGTTTGTTCAGATGAATTTGATTTTTTTTTTCCATTGCTAGACCTCTTTATTAATTTAAGTATCTTAGATTTTTTACATGTTATTTACTACAAATCTTGATACAATAAAGGAGATTCAATTGGGATACTTTCAAGTTGGTTAACCACGGTTTATTGATAGGTTGTTATAATGTTATCCAAATGTAAAAACGTTGACTTTATAAAAATGTCAATTCTTAGTAAATTTGGTTTTCTTTTAGCGTCATGAACTCTAAGATTTGACCACTAATTGTTGAAAATTTACTAATAATGATAAGAGTGATGGGCTGATGGTTTAGAGTTGCAGGAATTGTTTGTGTTGAATGTGCTTAAGGAAAGGTGATACCTCTCACTCTTAGAGTTGAAGCGTTCCTAATATTTGAAAACTGCTCTCCCCAAACCTACAGAATGAAAATCTGCCAATAAAACTTCTCCAAGATAACCCCTTTTACCTTGATGCATCTTTCATAAAACATATGTAAACAAGCAAGCATGAAACCAACCATACTCATACTGAGAGCACATTAATCAAAAAAATTAAAATTAAAATTTTACCATCTTCGGTACATGGCCTAAATACACTTAGAAACATCTCCTTTATTAGCATCTTTCTACCAAAACAACAATTTGTGAGTTGCTACTTAAGGATGGCAGTTGAATAACCGAAATTTGTGATCCACAGATACTCACCCATGACGGTAAGTAAAAATACCTGCAATGGGACAGACATGAATAACAAAATCACACCGGTCTGGCCAATGAAGGATAGATGATATCTATTACGGGTAAATCCACCCTGTCTAATAAGATCCGTGAACCAAGAGAGAGTTGAATGAAAGATGACAAATATCTTAGATCCAGGTGACTATTCTCAATCTTGTAGATCTCGTTTAAAAGGTTGAGGCAACTAGATTTGATGTAGAAGGTCAAGAGTTGAGTAATAGATGCCCCCCGCCCCATTTTTTATGTGGCATGCGTGGGGTTATTTATAGTTTTCTAGATGTACAACCTCCCAGGAAACACGAGCGACCATTTGCACGTAAGGCGGGCTATGCCTTCATACTTCTTCCCAGGACATCTTACTTCAGGTGGGTTAGTTCTCGTCTTAGAATGTGGGTTTCTTAGATAGGTCATCTTGAGAATGTAGAGTTATCTTCACTTGTTCTTTGAGAACGGGGAGTGTATCCATCATCACCTACCAGCAAAAACCCGCCAATATAAATTTTTTATTTATTAATTACAATGAGATACAACACATATATTTAATTAATATTTTATCCTAATTTTGATTGGATATTTTCTTATATGTATGTTATGATTTTGTATCTTTTATGATTTTATTGTATTATATATGGACAATTATTTTATATGTATATTTCATATTTTATTTTTATAAAATTTATTAAAACACACACACACACACACACACAGAGTTTAAACCGTGGGTTCTCTCGGTACGGTTTACTCATAGGTCGCAGGCACAAGTAAGGTTTGCTTGTGTATATCTGCAAGGTCGTGGATACATAGAAACCGTTGAATGAGGTGAATTATCGGACAAAATCAGACTTGGCCACAAAATTGTTGACCGGATAGAAATGATAAAAAAAGGCTAGCGGCTGTTTATAATTGAGGAGCTCGTGAGAAGGAGAGAGGCACTTGAATTGACCTAAGCCTTGAAATATTACTTTCCGGTATCAGAAGTCAGAACTGTGCCGTTGAAGCAAAGAACAGGAAGCCTGTGAGAGGAAGAGAGAGTGAAGACAATCGGGGTTGGGAGAGTGGTCAGAGTTAAATTAGGAGTGCTGGTGGAAAGGTAAGAAAAAGAGAAGGTAAAGACAAGGATGTACAAGGAAAAAGATAATCAGAAGGGTAAAGTAAAAATTTTTGACAAATGGGAGGGAGGAGTGAAAACAAGGTGGGACTGGTGCTTTAAAAAAAAACACAACAAAAAGAAAAGCAGCTGAATTCTTATTTTCAACATCTAAAATGGGCTCATAATGTTTTGTCAATTGTTGAGATTCGGATCAGATCTTAGAATCCTGCATTCCTACATCAGAAAGTAATGAGATTGAGGATAGGATAAGATTAATTAGAATCGTGACTAAGGTCTTAATATCACTAGGATCTCTTGATCCTATAAATCCTACTTGGTGTTGATTTAAGTTGATTATGCTTGTATATTAACTCAAATAAAAAAGTTTAAGTAATTAAGCTCTTATTTCCCAAATTATGCTAACCAAGTTAGTGATCATATGACTTGAATCGTAAAATAAACTCCAAAAGAAAAACATGCTAGTTTTCTCTTTCAGTCAAGAGATGAAACAAGAAACTTCAAAAACACTTTCATAAGTTTGCCCTTGTTGTATTAGTTGTTTGTTTATGAATTTTTTTAAACTTGTTTTGGTTATTGTGTTAGTTATGTTGATATATGCTTCACTGGTTCTCAAACTTTATTTTTGCCGTAACACAAATTGTATTGTATAATTGTTATAACACTTAAACTTTCCTTTAAGTTTCTAATATAATTGGTCTTCTATATGAATTATATTATTTATTAAAATTAACTGTGATCTTTTTAGTGGGGTCTTATAGCCTACTAGTTGATCTTACGATCCCAATATTGTATAATGAAAAATGATATATGGTAGAATTAATAATCTTGTTATCAATTAGAAAGGGTTGAATATAATTATTTAGTAAAGATCATTATGTTCTAGTAACGCCAATTTCAATCTTGTAGTATTTAACTATACATTCTTGTTGTTATTTGAATTTTAGGTCACTATTTACTCATTATGTGTTTTTTTTAATGTTTAAAATAAAAACTGTGACCCTCAGGTGCTTTATGGAGTGGTAAAAGGGAAACAAGGAGAATGTGAGGTCGGGGGTTTAACTCTCACCTCGCTCACTTTAAGTCACAAACAAGTCTTACCTTCTAGCTTTATACTCTTGTATGATGATTCTAATTATGAGAAAAAAAAATGAAATGAAAAGCATGAGTATAAGTGATAATTTTAGAAACCTCACAGGATACAATACATTTTTGAAAGTTCAGTTTTATGAGTAAATTGTGTAAATAGTCACTCATCTTTAATTGTCATTTTGTTTTAATTCCTAATCTATTGAATATTCTATTTTGGTCATAAACCTCTTAAAATTGTTTGGTTTTGGTCCGTTACTAGATGAAATTCAATAACTCAAAATAACTGCTTAACGTAAGCTTTTGAAATTATAATTTAATTATTCGGTAACTATCTTTCAGTAAATATAAACAGTTTAATATTTTTTTATAGCAAATAGACAAGTTAAATTAGTAGTTTTTGTACCCGAATAAAATAAATTCAATTTATAGAAAGAAAAAGCATATGGTTTGAATTTTCTATTAATTATAAAAAATTATTATAAATATTAAATTTATTGCAATACAGTTATCTGATTGTTTAAATTATAATCTAAAATTTTTTATCAGATGGATATTTTAAGTTAACATATTTCATCCAATGGGGACCAAAATAAAATGTTTTTAATAGATCTAAGACAAAAAAAGAAACTTTTTAACAGGTTTAGGACCAAAACATAATATTCAATAAGTTAGGGACTAAAACAAAAAAATATTTAAAAGTTAGTGATCATTTATGCAATTTACTCTGAGTTCCACCAAATCTTCTTTTGGGGCCCCGTGCCGGCGGAGGGGTTAGTTTTTCCCACCAGCGGACTGCAGATCAGAAGAGAGACGCAGAGAATTCAGGAAACAACTTTCTGGAAGAAAGCAACTTTATTTAAATACGAAAATAAAATAAAATAAATAGGAAAAAGGAAGAGGAACAATAGAGATTCAGAAAGATGACAAATGCAGTAGTTCATCAGCTTCAAACTTCGCCATTGCTACCCATTCAGTGCTGCTCTTTTCGTTCTCCTCCTGTTTCCAGGTACTGAAACGCCCGGGACGTATTTTATTAATTTGGTTGTACTTCGTCTTATTTAATATCCAATTGCTCTTTTCTTGTTTTCTAGAAATGAGGTGCCCTTGTTGCTAAATTTTGCTAAACTCTTTGTGGCTTTTCTAATTCTGGTTTCTGCTAAATTGTACCTGTGGTTTTGACGAGGTTTAGTTGAAGTTTTTAGGTTGGATGAAAAACGAAATAATGGTAGTAAATGGGCAAAAGATTGGAATTTTAATCCCTTGCGAGTTATCACAATCAGAAGATTCAGGATTCACAGATGCAGTAATTAGTTGGATGTTGTGAGATATACCTTCTTTTGGTTTTGTCACCACAGGACCATCATTTGAGTTTATTTTCTTTCTGCATTATCCCTTTATACTTGATCTAACCTGGTTGAAGTTTTTGGTTGTTGATCTTTGTAAGTCTTTGTCTGTTAAGATAGCCCAGCTTTCTGTGGACAAGTCTAAATAGCGAATGATTTTGTTGAATCCGATGACTTAAGTGAAGCCTTTGAAGATTAGTTGCTCAACACTTGTATTTTCTCATGTGTACTTGTATCTTTGAATGTTGGAGGTTAAGAATCCATTTCTATTCCGACCTCTTACCTTTTATGCTTAGACTTGATTCTTTGAACTCAATAGGGGCGAGCTGGTAAAAGTGACACCAAAATGCTCTTTGAAGAATTCCTCCTCAAGAAGGGTTCTCACTAACCATTTATTGTCCGGATTTGCTGCCTCCTTGTTGTCTTTCTCCCAACCTCACCAGGTTAGTCCCTGTCCATGGCACTGATTCTAGAGTCTTTTGCTGCTTTTTTGAGTGGAACAATAATGCTAAGTCTTGTAACTTGTTTGGGTTGGCCATCAATTTGCATTTGATCTTGGATGCTTTTGTTCAGAAAAATGTATTAGAAGAGGTAATGATGGTAATGATGGGTGTGGTTATGGTCAAAACTCGAAAGTAGAGCTGGGGTTTTCCTGACAATGAAGTGGACATGGCTTTCCTCATTTTTTTTTTAAACATCAATAGCTGAAATTTGCTTCTTTTTATCTCATATTTATGCTGATATAAGAATATATGTTGCATCATAGCAAGGACACGAAAACATACTTGTGTCCCCTAGTTGGCAAGGATTTGGATTAAAGAATTGTCCAGGGACCTCACGGAGACAAATTTTCATTTTTTGGTCACTTGTGGGAATTAATACACTTAATAGAACTTGCAGTCCTCTGTGCTTACATTGCTGTCAATTTTGTTACCAGGTTTTCGCATCAGATTCATTTGCCCACCAGAACATGTGCCAGCTTGCAGGTGCAATGGACGATGGGGTAAGTCTTCCATTGGAGAATTCTGCTGAAAGCAATCCAAAGCTGATGATGATGAGAGGTATGACAGCCAAGGATTTTGATCCTGCTAGATATGCTGGAAGGTGGTTTGAGGTAGCTTCTCTAAAACGCGGATTTGCTGGTCAGGGTCAAGAAGATTGCCACTGCACGCAGGTAAACAGAAACGGTTGGATTGAAATTACCAACTTATATATGATTCTTGACTCTAAAATTTCTCTTCAGTGTATGAATTTGTCATGCTTGGATTTCAGTTTCTTTCTAAAATTTTTAAGTTGGTTCTATCTTCAGCCAACACCTCTGAGCATTTTGTTTCTGTTGATTCTTCTCTCAAAAACTCAGTTTTCTTTCAATCAATTACGTGCAGGGAGTGTATACATATGACATGAATGCCCCTTCTATCCAAGTTGATACATTTTGTGTTCACGGGGGCCCTGATGGCTATATCACCGGTATAAGGGGGAAGGTCCAATGCCTTCCAGAAGATGATTTGGAGAACAATGAAACACCCCTACAAAAGCAAGATATGATTAAAGGAAAGTGTTATCTTCGTTTTCCTACACTTCCTTTTATCCCCAAAGAGCCTTATGATGTGATTGCTACCGACTATGATAACTTCGCTCTTGTTTCTGGAGCCAAAGATAAAAGTTTTGTCCAGGTAACTGAAATGCACCAATCAAATTTTAGTCTGGCTTTAGGATATCGTTCATGAACGCATTGATCCTATTGTCATTCCTGGTTGGAGTTTTCAATCCACAGAAAAGCGTAAGTTAGCATCTTTTCTTACTGTTATGGACATCTCAGATTTACTCGAGAACACCTGACCCGGGACCCGGATTCATAGAGAAGTACAAAGCTTATTTGGCAAGTCTTGGATACGATGCCAGGAAGATCAAAGACACCCCGCAAGACTGTCAAGTGATGTCCAACAGTCAGCTAGCTGCAATGATGTCCATGACTGGTATGCAGAAGGCCCTAACAAACGAGTTCCCTGATCTTAAACTTAAAGCCCCTGTTGAACTTAACCCCTTTACTAGTGTATTTGACACCTTGAGAAAGCTGGTGGAGCTTTATTTCAAATAAGCTCAGATTTTGTAACTAACAGTCTTTGTATATACCCTGCAGTTTATACTATTATATCAGTGTCTATATATGGCCCCAACTTCTTTCTTCTGTACAAGCAAAGCAGAATTTTATTACAGGTGAATCGAGAAGTATAAACTGATGTAGTGGGTAAATCCACGCACTTGCACATGAATATCATGAGATCAACAACAAACATACGAATTTCGATTTGAAGTTGGAATTTGTAGCTCAAGGATTCAAAGTAGTCGACTGTGATGCAACGGCCATCTTTCTTCAACGCGATCATGACTCATTACAAAGTCTGAGATTTTAACCTAACAAATGGTGATGCTCAAAGCATGCAACTTTAGAACAAACTACAAAAGTTACAGATGTACAATAATGAAGTGTGCACAAAAGAATAAGGGATAAACAAAAATTGCAGAAATGACTCGACTATGCCTTCTGGGGTGAAAAACCAAGTATCAACTCTTTGATTTCTTCGCTGGAGGCTCTGTCAACTGCAGTTCGCCCATCAGCATCCTTCACGTCATAATTGGCACCTGCTCTCATCAATTCTTCAATCTTTGGTTTGTCACCTTCGGAGGCAGCCAGCATTAGTAGAATATCTACTGGGTGAATGTTCTGGCTCAGAAGAGCTTCCATTTTGTCGTAGGAACCCTCAACGGCAAGCATCCCCATGTAGTTAAAGTACTGCAAATTACATTTCTTATTCAGTTCAATATGCTCTTATAGGAGGGCAAAGAATCATAACAATCATAACAGGAACACAGAAACAGCCAACAGCCCGACCATATAACAATTTGCTCAGGCTTCTTTAGTTCTTGATCAATCATATCCAAGACTTGTAGATTGTAAGAACAGTGATGGATGTGGTCACTATGAGGAATATCACAACTGCAAATCCTACAATACTCAAAACTCAGGTATAGGACTCCGATGTGTGCAATAACTTGACTCTGATCAATCAGTTAATTTTGCTATATATGGACATGAACTTATACCCGATACTCATTCACATCCATCAAGAAACAACTGATAGTCCATCAAGATTACAAGAAAGAAAACAAAAATTCAATAAACCTAATCACAAGCAACTCTCCGCCCATTGACAGGGCGGTCATTCAAGTGACAGATGTGTCTGCTAAACATAACTAACTAGTGACAAGGTTAAGTCAATGCTGAGTAGAAACGCCCATTTGTCCTTGTGACAAAACTTGCTTGCTAAGGGACTATTTATCAAGGTCAACTGGACCACCAGCTTCAACAAATTAGTGGCAGTAATTGGCAGAACAGAAGCTTTTTGACAATACTGATTAGGTTCAGCAATGGAAATTTATTGCTATCAATCATTAACTATTTCTTGTCAATCACCAAATGTAATCATAAACATTCATGAGAAATAGATCATTTTCCATCTTCTCTATGCTTGCATTATAGAGAACATCGCTTCACCCTATCTTCTCGCCAATTGGACTAAGCAGAAACCAACATAGGCACGAACAGACACAAATTATTGCCAATTCTATCAAAGTTCAAATGCATAACAAATGTAGGCTCATTTACTTCAGTTTAATGTATCCTCACACCTAGCAAGTGAAGACTAATCTTCTAGAGGTATTGTTGGGTGCTAAAAGACCTCTTCCAAGCAGTCTTTTGCCATACACAAGGTCTTGGATCCAACCTAGGATCTTTAAGCTTCCACTTTGATTAGTAATATTCATGGTTTATAACCGTAATATGGTGACTTACTCATAATCTAACAGATATGATCTTTTGCTTATAGAAAAGCTAACATGAGATTGACAAAGCAAATATTGGAAATATATGGATGATGGAAAAGAAAGACCTGCTCAACATCATCCCTGTCGAAGTCATCACGCGACTGGCTGCCATAAATGCCAGCACCTTCAGCATCCACACCATTTTTACCGAACTTGAACCAGCATGTGACTCTTAACCCTTTAAAGGGCCGGACTCTCGCCGACCCGACCCGAGAAACGAACTTCCAGTTACCCAGAAACCGGGACCTGAGAATGGGCGGAGGATTTGTTGAACAAATGGGTCTCGAGACGCAGGATATTTGAGCAGCGCATGGAAGTAAAGCCATGATCTTTTTGCTTCTGTGAAGTCGCGAAAAGGAGCATCCTTTCTTCTATCCACTCGTTTGTGGAAGCTGTTATAGCGTGCGTGTGGCCTTTTTGCTGTTGTCATGTGCCTCTCTCATCTTAACCGTCTGTCTGTGTGACCTTAATCCATCATGATCATTCCTCCAGCAAAACCCCAAAACAAATGCACAAAACAAATGCACTAGTTTTAACTGTTTGCTTTGCCGCTCACTTGAAGTGAGAGGGTGCTGTTGTATATCCACACATCTAAATTGGTTACATAAGGATATATAATAGACTCAATTGACTAATTAATTGGAGCTCTGTCTTAGCGTGTCGAATGTGATACATGAGCCATTCGATTACAACGTGTAATGCTAAAATAATATATATTATATTTTTTCAATCAGGTAAAAGTATTAAAAAACATATCATAGTTAAGGGTCTAGATCTTATTGTCTGCTATAATTTTTTAGTGATCCCAATTACATCACTAAAGTCATAATTTGATATCAAATTGACTGCTAAAGTTTTGAATTGGGACCAATATAACCACTAATGTAATTGACAATGAGAATATCCGTCAAATGGTAAAATATTTCATTTAAATGTGATTGTATGACAAATGATAGATAAAATATTATGCTAAATACGCAAAACACAAAAACTACAGAATTTAAGGACCTTGACCAAACAACCCACTATAAATAGGGACCTTTCACCACTTCTAGCCATCGTTAATGGTCTTAATCTGTTACCTTGCCATGCCAGTCATTCAAGCCCCCACTGTATAGTCATCACTGGTGTTTCTAGCCATCGAGCAATTCCAAATCCAAGGAGGAGCCATTCGTGAAATTCATTGTTTGCCGTTATCCTTACATACCATCTATTTGTTAGAAGATCACCGCTGTTGTCCCCTTTGTAACCTAGGCCCCTGATCGCTATAAAATCACCACCATGCAACTACCGGAGTTGAAGATCGGAGAAAAGGATCAAGAAGTGACTAGTGCCACCTATTTTTTCAACTCATTCAAAGAATGATTGGTCCTCATAATAGAGGATTTCTTCTATGGTTTCTGGGGTGAAGGTGGTGATGGTGGCGATGAAGTGATGGGTCATGAAGGGGCAGTGGAGTTTGGCCAACTTGAAGAGGGAGTGGTTGGGGTGAGGACCTAGGTAGTGGAGGCAGCTCAGCTTGGTGAAAGACACCAAACGTAGAAGGAGTAGTAGAGACGTTGTCATCGAAAGAGGAGGACAATGACAAAGAGGAAGAAAAGTAAGAGAGACCAATTTCAATACCACTTTAGTGTGCATAGTTCATATTTCGTTTACAGCTTACTACTACTAATAGGGCCAATTTAGCACAAAATTATAATTTTGGTAATGAAATAAGAACACCTTAAACCGTAGTGAGCAATAAGTAGGGATGGCAAGTGGGTGAGTGAAATTCATCATCCATGAATATCCGCCCATGACAGGTGGGTAAACGGGATAAAAATAACTACAACGGGGCAGATATGGGTAGTAAATCACACCCGTCTAGCGAAGTACGAGCTAGTGGCGAGTAAAGGGTATCCATCATAGGTAAATCTGCTCTGCCTATCCGCTAAACCCCGCAAATGTAAATTTCTTATTTATTAATTATAAGGGAATGCAACACCTACATTTAACTAATATTTTATATTAATTCTCATCGATTATTTTCTTGTATGTATGTTATGATTTTGTGTATTTTATGATTTTGTTGTATTATATATGAAAAATGATTTTGTATACATTTTTATATTTCATTTTTATGAAATTTAAAAAACACATTTTAAAACCGTAGATTACCTGTGGGTCGTGGGCGCGGGTGAGATTTTTCACACGCTCGCAGATACACGCAAAGTTGAGAGTATTTAAAAAACCGCAAGTATAGACAGCAAATGAGGGATATCTGCACCCAATCCGCCTTGGTATCATCTTTGGCAATAGGTTATCTGCACCCAATCCAGACTCATAACTTCCGGGGCTTTTTTTGTTATTTCTCCCTTTCAATCAACTAATGGATTTGAATTTTGATTGGATAAGGGAAATAAGAAAAGCTATTAAATTAATTATCACATTAACTGCAAATCTAGAAAATAAATGAAAAAGGAGCAGATAAAGAAATCTACCTGTCACTCTGAATAAAAAGAAGAAAGACATTTACGTCCTCCACCACAATCACAACCAGAAACATGTCATACAATAAAAGCCACTTTTGGCCCGACTCAGTTTTTTGCCTTTTCTTTTTCCAACTTATCTTTTTCTTAAAAGAAAATCTCTTATGAAAAAATGTATTCTCCTTGAAGCTCATAATTCAGGGAGTAATATGATCTTGAAGCTCGTGACGTATCCGTGAACCCCAAGACCATTAGCTCACCAAATCTCCAGCCCCACGCTTCCACAAAGTTCCCTTGTAAGGCAGGTAAAAGGATGAAAGAAAGCCAACAGGTCTCAAGTAACGAAAATCGATAAGTTTCCATTTCCATACAGATCTTGCATAAAATCCAGATAGATTAAACCAGTTCAAACGTACAAAATACAGCTCTCAGAGTTAATTTTCTGCAAATATTAACATGAATTGGCATCAAATGGCATTTAAAAATGAGGCTCCTGCAGTTGGATCCTATTAATGTTTTTAACCACAACCACATGAATAGAATGACCACCTCATCCAATTGTCCATCTCAGGAACCAGCCAAACTGTCCTTTTAACTCTAGATAAAGAATAAGAGGTAAAGAATTCATGTGAACTCACAGGCTTTATAAGGCCATTCACCAGCTGCATGCCCCAAAACGCAGGAGCAAGTTTCTCCCTTCACCTACAAGCCCTCAACCATGCCGCTAGCCAAAGCCAAGCAGACATCCAGCAAAACTGTAGCCACTAACACGACACACCATCCAATGGAAATAGGCACCAAAGGGACCGTTGGAGCCCTTGTGATGCGAGAAATCGAGTACTTCAACCGGCTCGAGTCAAGCTGCTGTGAGGACTCCAAGAGGCCCCCAAGTGATGTTAGAGACGTAGGTTCCAGCAGCAGTCATTTAGCAACTCAGAAGAAGAAAAAGCGTGGAGGCAGCAAGCTTTTACCAAGAATATGTTCAATGGTGGAAATTTCTGACAACAGGCCTACTGGGGTTAATTTCAGTTACAGGAGCCTGAAGTCTGATGCCAAACGGGTGCAGGCTTAGAGAAGAGTACTCTCAGATAGTTTAGAGAATCCAAGCTTCCTGAGTCTGCTTGTGATAGGACTAGCCCATGCTTTATCTGGATTCCCACATTTAATGTCCACAACTTCAACAATGCTATGCAGTTTCTTATCAGTTTTCTCACGACTAGGAGTTCTTTCCAGAGCAATATTATCAGAGCCTAGCATTGGAACTCTATGGGTGTTTTTAGCATAGGTTTTCGTCTTCTGAACATTCTGGGGGCTTCTATGACTCATTTTGCTGTTGCTGCTGCTGCTGCTGCTCCTGCTGGAGCTAGCTTCATCCAATGATTTTCTCTGTTTACGTCTTCTGGGAGTTTCGGATCCAGAGACCACTGCATTAGCATTTCTCTGAGGTTTCTCTCTGCCGGCTGTTGGTGTTTGTGGTGCTGATTTGGTGTTGTTGAGTTCTCTAGCCATTAGAGAACCAATCGTCCCAGTTGCCCCTACTCTAATCGATCCTCCACCGCCCCTGATAGCTTCCAGCTTCTGGGCCATGTCTACTAGTTTCAGCTTGTAGAGGAGCCTATACTTTCTGATTTAGTATTGTAATCTTCAAAACTTGTGTTCAATGCTTGCAATCTGCAAGTTCCAAGCAACATGTAAAGGGAAATTTTCAGTCTAAATGAAGGTCAATTTTAACTTTTTCGATTCACAGACACAATCAAGCAAACGGAATCAATCCAGTGACATTTTGATGTTCAGAATCTTCAGATACAGAGAAGGGACTCAAAAACTTGACCTTCCACCCGAAGCCGATTTTACTTTTGGCACTCGAAAATCACACTTTCACGCATAAACAAAATCAGGTTGAGCAAAAACGCAGAAACGTTGCTTAGTTCCCGAAAATTAGCAGCAACAGATCTAAGCATGAAGAGGAGACAAAACATGTGATGTTTCCTGTTTGCTAGTTGTCAATCACAGACAAAACATGAAAAGATATGAGAATTGGAAGATAGAATCCTCATGGAAAAAGCCAAAGTCTTGCTCGCCAAAACCAATGCCATAGCTGCTGCAAACTGATTTTCAACTACTGACTTTAACTGATTGCCATTTACATTCTGCAAAACCAATCTTCATTCTTAAGCAAAGCAAGTCGATTGAAGGGAAGATGGAAACTGGATCAGGTAGATTCAATGAAATTATGTTAAGATTCAAATTGGAATCTGATTCCGAGGAGGACCACGCTAAGAAAAGCTCATCCATTTCTCCATCAGCCATAACATAAAAGCGGGCTCAAGACATAATCAAAAAATGAATTCGTAAGACTATTACCAACGACCAACCAAGAACTATTGAATCTAAAACAACGGCTTTAATTTCAAGACTACATCGTCAACAGGCATCTGATCCAACTTCAACCGGTCACATAAACAGAACTCTCTAACCAGCCAGTCATCAATTTTCTCTCACAGAAACAATCAAAAACCTCACAGATCATAACAGGCTGGATAAAAAACTCTTACCCGCAACATTAAATTCGGGCCCTGCAGCGTGCAGTTGAAACAGTGAAATAATTTGACCCACTAACAATTAAGCAAAAACCCACAAAAAATTTCTGGGCTTGTTCACTAAGATCTTTGAAAGTTTGGAACTTGGGAAAGGATGGTGAATTAGAACATGTGATGAGCAATGTCACCTTCAAGAGCGTATCTAAAGCTCCCTTTTTTGCAATGAAATCTAACTTTTTTTGCAGGAAGCTTGTGTCTTTTATGCTTTTTTGTCAGCGCCGGTCAAAAGGCGCATCAATCAAGGTACTCTCACTCGAGCCAATAAGTGTCCAACAACCGATCAGGATCGCTTGCCAAATCTCCCATTTCCCGGCCGGATTAGAATCCAAATTAGGACGGTATAGCAACCCCTACAATATTTCTTTGCCACATTGAATAATTACATTTAATCATTCTACGTCTGGAAAAGAAAAATGGGAATGAATGTGTAGTACAGTCGTGCCAAAAAAAATTGGAACCAGTGTAATTCAAGTTATTCAACTCAAGAGGTCAGTATTTCTGTTCCGGAAGATATTGATGTTAATAATAATCAATGTTTTAATCTAGTATCTAATACTTATAGTGGTTATCAGAATTCAGATGATGTTACATTCCATATCACACTTTAACATGTCTTAAGAAAGTAAGAAAAATGGCGGGGTCCAATTCTGTTAAGATATGGTCTAATCCATTCTCATTGACAAGCCAAAGACTTAACATATGTAGCTCAAAATGTTGAAACTTCACTAAACGAAAGAAAAAAAACACTTAAGCACTTTGTGTTTTAATGCAAGATTATGACTTCAAAAGTAAGTTATGATCGATTCAAATGATTTAAAAAATTGAAACATTTTAAAGTTATTAGTAATTGTTTTGATAAACATAAAGCACATGACGTAAGACTAAGGTCATGGATTTGAAATTTTCAACACAAATTGAGGCTTGGCCAGAACTGATAAAAGTATGGGGGTCTAAAACATTAAAAGTAAAAGTGTAGGATATCTTTTGTTATTAGGAGATAGAGGCAAAAATGCCAGATTACAAAGTCTAATGATCAGAATCAAAAGATATCATCATAGATAAATAAAGGACTTACAATGTAATTTCCCCATTAGTTTTAGACATATTTTGTTGGGCCACAGGCATAAGGACAGAAGGGGCAGTAGCCCAAAAAGGAAACTGTAGGCTTAGCAAGCAGAAAAACTGCTCCTAACATCACATCTAAGTCTTGTTAATATACAAATAACTAGTTTACATAGCCGTCATTGTTACAGGATTTTAAATTGAATTTTACAATTTAAAATAGTATATACTTTAATATTAAAGAAATATTATTAAGAAAATTATTATTATCAAAATAAAAATTTAAAAGAACCAAATTGATCCTGACATATACTTATGTACCATCAAAGAAATTAACCATTAATGTTGAATGTTTACATTAAAAATTACTAAAATTCAAGTGGATAAATTATCATCTTCTTCGTACGTTGCTTGAGGTTGGTCTTTGTTCAGTGCACTATAATAATGATTCATAAAGCAAATGTGTTATTGTAATGTTGTGGATAAGGAGAACAAATAAAAAATCACTTTTAAGAAAAAAGTATAACATGTGTCGATGCTTAATAAAATTAATTGCTTCAAATAAGAAACTATTATTAGGGAAAAAGTATATCAATGTTCCTAATTTTTTAAATATTGCAAATTGGGAGTTAAATTATTACGAAGGAAAGTTTAAGGCCAAAACCGTAATAGCTGGTATATTAGGCACCTTTTTTTGAAAGTTTTTCATTGTTCTGATTTGGCAAATTACTGGATATGGCTCATTACCGTGCATTTTATGCCTCGAACTTTAGACTATAATTAAAAACATATTGAAAAAACATATTTATTATTTTAGAATATATGTATGATGACAACAACTCAAGATAATTCATTAATTTTAATTTAATGATTTAGCTAGTATATTTTAAAAATTATAGGATCTACAAATTTAATAAAATTGAAAATTTTTTTATTCTTGATTGTTATTTATAATCATTCAGTTTGTTTACCTATTAGAACTTTATTATTAGAAAGTCACAAAGTATCTTTCATATATTTTCTTGAGAAAGCCATGTATTTTTAATATATATATACCTTTTTATTGGCAAGGTATAGAAAAAAACACAAATTTAATCACTGTATAAAATAATCAAATTAGAATCATTTAAAATAAAATATAATACATAATAAATATTACGTTTTTATCTTATACAAAAATTAGTGACCATTAGTTTTATTTTTCATTCATTAAAATTGTGCATTATTATCAATTAAATTGATCAGCAGATGTAAGTAGAAGAAAATAATCCTTTTCTAAATGAAAAAACTGAAAAAACTCTTTATTTTGAATTTTTAGAGTACATTTTCCCCAGAATTAATACAATATAGAAGCTAAAGCTATATACACCTAATAACTGTTGTACTAACAAAATTTAATAAAGTAATTAATCTTTTAAAAATCTAATCTCCGTAACTTAATGAAAGAAGAAAATTTAGCATACAAAATGCTTCATTTTTCCAACAAAAAACAACATTAATACGTAATTAATCTTTTAAAATTTTAATTTCTGTAACTTGCTCAAAGAAGAAAATTTAGCATAAAAAATACTTCACTTTTCCAAAAAAAAAACAACATTAGTACGTAATTCCCAATAACTGAGATATTATTCCATAATTATTTAAAAATTTACATGTTTGGTGTACAAAATTTTTGAAGTTTTTCATTCAAGTCCTCAATTTAGTTTTAAATTCATAATTTTATTTTAAAAAAACACAAAATGAAGTTTGATGTATAATCTATTAGTGGCAAACTCATATACTCATATACTCTCTCTGTCCCATTTTTTTTTGCTCCAATTGACTTTTTTTACTAGTTTAACTTGAACTTATTCATATTATTTTTATTACAAAAAATTCAAAAAAAATATATTTAATAACTATAGATATTGATTTACCATTCATATATAAATGTTTTCATTTATATGCTAAAATATTGAAAATAAAAAAAATCATAAATTAATTACTAAAAAGTAAATGATGAAAATAATTTGGGACAAATGGAGTATATGATATGGGAGTCCATGGACCCCTTTTTCTATAAAATTGTTAATAATAAACACAAAGGTTAGTAATTAAACTCCATTTAATTTTATTAATGAGCCCCTTAATTTTCATATGATCTAAGGGAACAAAATAACAAGCCTCTTTTATCTCAAAAAAAACTCCCTCCGTCCCATAATAATTGAAACGTTTCTCTGGATACGGAGATTAAGGTGTATGTATTATGTTATTTTTTTTAATTTTTCCCATAAAACTAAAATTGAAAAAAAATATATTTTTGTGTAATGAAGTTTAAATAATGATTAAAAAAACATTCTTTTTGGGGGTTTTGTGCTGTAAGAATTTAAATGAAGATTAAAAAAAAATTCTTTTATTGGATTTTGTGTAATGAAAATTTAAATGAGGATAGTAAGGTAAATTAGAAGTTGAAAACTTTCTAAAATAGAAAATATTTTATTTTATTTTTTGGACAGCCAAAAAAAGAATATGTTTCATTCTTTCTTGGATAGAGGGAGTATAAAAAAGAGGTTAGCTTACTCTCCGTAGAAACCATCTTCTAAAGGTAAAAGTCCTACATTTTCCTCTAGACTTTCATATATTTTCTAAGATAGATCTCGAACATTTGTCACCCACTCTTTTCTTTTTAAACATGGAAAAACTAAAGAGTTAGTTGGGTACAAAGTGGATGGGCCAATAAGGAATAAACATGTAAGTTTAATGGGTAAATGAGAACCATTATCTTTTATATTCTATAGGGTACACATCGTATCTATCTATCTCCATAATTCATACACTCCTTTGTCCTACATTTTTTGTCTCATTTTAGTTTTTTTTTACTAAGTTTGACTTAAATTTATATATATTACTCTCTTCGTCCTAGGTTTTCCAGCTCTATTTACCATTTTGGGTCGTCCCAAATTCTCTGCACCATTTCTATTTTTAGTAACATTCATCAATTAATTTTACACTTATACCCCTCCTATTCCACTCTCTAATTTGATAGACTCTTATGTTCGTTGCTTCTCTTCTCTGGTGGTCATCACCGTCACCGCTGCAATGCCGTTGGTTCTCTACATTCCCTCGTTGTCGACGGAATTGTGAACCCATTTCCGCGACGAGATCTTATGCTAACTAGGGAGACGATGGCAGTGGGAGATCAGATGAGAAATGATGGCGATGACAGGCAAGAGATCAGATGCGACAATCAAACTCCATAGATCCGACGAGAGACGATGGTAATGATAAGTGAGAGATCTGACACAAGAGATTGAACGCAAAGGAAATGAGAGGAGGTGATACGACACCAACAAAAACGAACGACAAGCGAGAAATTTGAAGGCGACAGGCTATCCGATTAAACACGAAGGAGGTGAAGGATGTGAATACAAGAGGCAGGTGAAGGACGCGATCCAATGCTGAAAGATCGTGCATCATCGAGAGATCTAAAGCTGAAAGATGTCGTGCATCTCCGATGGAGCACGACGGACGGCGTAAGGCAAGGGTGGAGTCGGCCAAATGGGTTGTGGCAGGTAGGGAAGGAAAAAAAGGACCAGGGGTACAATTGTCCAAACATACATATTTTCATCATTTCATAAACTCTGTGCCAAACATAAATGGAGCAGAAACCCGAAACAGAGGGAGTATTATTTAATAAAAATAAATAAATTATATTTAAAAACTATGAATCTTGTAATTTCTAACTATATTTTCTTTAAAAAATTAGGAAATAGTAATATAAATAAACTATGAATCTTGTCATTTTGGCTTCATCAGTAGTTCTTAACCACTCTCAACATTAACTCTCGGACCTTGTGATTGCGGGGGCATCTTAGCTCTACGTGTTGCTTAGGATAAAAGTTATTCTTATCTATCCTAACCCCTGTATATATCTACTTGTATAGTTTCGTTTTATCCTGCATTCCATTGTAACTATGACACTTCAAGTATAAATACAATACAAGAGCAACTTGGCTATTGTGTGCGGCAATCTCATTCTTTTAATCTAATATTGTAACTACTCAAGTTATATGGCGATATCATGAATGGAAGAATTAGAGCATGTATGATCCCAAAATATTGGGTTAAACCTAAATGAAGAAAAGAACATTTTAGCTAGACAAACATACGCATAGATATAGGTTGTGGTCTTGTTAGGCATTAAAGTTAATTATTAATATTAGATTTTAGAAAAATTATCTAATGGTGGGTTTTTTATTTAATTATTAACATTAGCAGTTTAATCTTCATCATTGATTAATTATTAGTGCCAATCACATGTGCTCTTTCCAAAGTAAGCTATATCATACATAGGCTTCATTTATTATTTCCACATATATAAACATGCATGTAGGTATATATATTACATTGAAAATTCAGCACACAAACTTCTGCCTGGGTAATAAGAAACCTAGATATATCAATCGGCTCTTCACAGGCTAATTATTCTCACACATGCACAAGAAGATAAAAGTAGCACACGCACAGGGGGAGGAGAGAGGGTAGTGATTAATCGAGAGGGAGCTGGTGAACGAGCAAAGCAGCCACAAAGTCCTTGAGATAATCAGGAAAGGTGTAGGCATCGGCATCGGCATACACGACCTGGTTACAGCGGGTGAAGTTGAGCACTCGCATGAGCACTGCCTTGGGAACCTCTGTTGGTTGCAAAAGCTCTTCATTCATGTCCTTCCATGCACTTTCAATTCGCTTGTACAACTTCTTCACTGCTTCCTGCTTCGTTGCCCCGTACTCTTTCATGTAACATTCTACGGCGGTGTCTGCGTGCCCCCTCTTCTTCTCAAACTGCAAGCAAAGCATTCATCCAAATGCCAAAATCAATTCATGATTTATATATATATGTACATCTATCGTTTTTGACGTGCAAGTAGTTGTGCGCTTTGGGTGTTGAAGTGTATGTAAAACTAAAATTAATGCACCTCATGGCTCATTATGTCATCTGCGAGTCTTCCGGTTATTGAAGAAGCAATGAGACTCTTGGGGGTGGACAAGATCCACTCAAAAGCATCTCTGCTTATATCGTCTCCCATCCCAAGCAAAGACGACAGTGTGAGTAGAGGGCAAGCGCTGGTGTTGATTCCCCGCTTAAGGTACTCCTCGAATGTAGGTGTATAGTTTTGGCTGAACCATTTAGCTTCTGTCAAGTAAGTTCTTGCTTGCCCCTTCATCTGATACATACATACATACATCATCAAAACTAGTTAGTTACCAATTAATTAACGTTGTGTATAAATAACTTAAGAAACCTGGCTAGCTAGTTTTGCTCGATGAGTATATATTATATAGAAATTAAGGAAGCTGCATGTATGCTTGAGCATGACCATTTCTACAGCATAGTTGAGGCGATAGGATTTCCCAAGTTTGGCCATGTCCTCCCCAATTTCATCATACACATCCAGCAAAATCTGATACAACTCTTTGCTGCACTTATTATTCAACCCATCCATTGCATTTCTATCCCACCTGCAGAAACCGCGTTATAATTAATTAATTAATTAATATTCGTTGTTAATTTCCTTTTTGCTCTCTCTAAAGTCTAATTAGTACATTTGTATATATGTATGCTATATACGAGGAACCTATGTACCTTTGAATGGCTTGTGTAAGAAGCTCCAGTTCTTCAATTGTCCCATAAGCATCGTACATGTCGTCAAGAAAAGAAGTAAGAGCAAAAACTTTGGTCAATATCTTCCTACCCAGTGCGTAACAAGGCTCATAATACACCCCTATTGCCCAAAAGAATAATTCCGTTATTCTATCCCTTGCATATGGTAGTCTCCTTGGAATATCCAAATCTTTCCACCACCTTCAATTCACATGAAAAAGAAAGTGAACATATATGGAAATTAATTAACTAAGCCAAAAATTAATTAATTAAGGAGATCAGGGTAAATATTGCATGCATGCTAATTACCTTACTATCTCTCTTAGCTCGTTTTGGTGCAACTTTTGTAAGATATTGAAGTCCAACTTAGCGAAAGTCAATACAACAGGATTGTTGAGCAAAGGATACACAGAGATATAGTACTTAGCCTCCAGTCTTGAGATGTTCTTCCGAACAGGGTACTTCAACGCCTGACTTGCTTGTGCTGCGAGTTTCGAGCTTGAAGATGTGTCCTCTACAATGGATTTGAGGTGGGTCGTGGTGAAATCAAATGCCTGTTCAAGTATATCTTCTCCATGCAGCCTCATGCATGCAGCCTCATGCAAGCTCAACAGCCCTATAACATCTTCAATCAGAGATTCCTTCAACTTCCCACTGTCATCCTTAAACTTGTTAAAAACGTCTGCAATTCAAAAGCCAGTAAACAATACTACTTTTTAACCAACCAAGGAACCAGGGGATAGATGTTCTGAGTTAAATTAATATTATTTAGGAGAAGGAATATATATGTTCTCACCGCATGAAACAGTTAGGCTTGATTGCCTAAGCAGACGAAACAGCAGTGAAATAAAATGGAGGTTGTCGTTTTCTTTAAGGTAAGTATCGAGATTCTTGTGAATTCTCTGCAAGAGGTTTTCAATTTCATCCTCGAAATGGTAAGCTACGCCTGAGCGCTGGATCAAGTCGATCAAGTCCAATTGTTCCCAATGTTTGTCCAGTCCAGCTAATAAGAGTTCCCTCACCTGTTCCTTCAGCTTTTGGTGCTCCGATGCTTGCTCTATTTCCTTCTCATAACAATTAATGACCAATTAATTATATATTGTGCCACAAAAATTGTTTTTATATATACACTAGTTTCTTAAAACGTTCCTTAAACATGTATAAAAAATTGTTTATATATATATATACACACATATTATAGAACAAGAACTTGTTAGCTATAGTACCAGAGGAAGAAGTTTGTCAAAAAAAAAAAAAGTACTAGATGTAGAAGAGGGGATGATACGAAATGTTCCTCAAACAAGAACCTGTTAACTATAGTACCGGAGGAAGAAGTTTGTCAAAAAAAAAAAAGTACCAGATGAAGAAGAGGGGATGATATGAAATGTTCCTCCCAGATGTTGGCCTGGAAATGCGCAAGAGGACGATTCGTCTCTGCCATGAGCTTTAAACAACCTGATCACTGCTTCAGGAGAGTAGGCTATAGCTTTTTCCTGAAGATGTTATGTGGCTTGAGGGTGCCACCAGTAACACATCAAAGCGTCCTATTTATAAAAGTAAATTTTAGAAAAAATTACCAAAAATTCCCTTAGGTTTGGCCAAACCTACAGTTTTATCCCCATTTTTCAAATACCTACAGTTACACCCTCCAACATTAACATCATTATTCCCTGTCACCACAAAAAAGAGAAAATTTCTTATTTTATAATTATACCAGTCAACTTGACACATATAAGGTCATTTTTGTTTAATTTTGGACTATATGTTATGAATCAAACCTTAAGCTTATGTATAAATAAAATATTATAAAATTTTATCATTTTTTTTCAAGTTTTATTTTATCTTTTTCAATTACCATGTGTTTAGTCCTAATAAAAAAGTTAAATTATAAAAATTGGATAAATTGAATTATAATTTGGATTGTTTGGATAAAAATGCAAAAGACTGAATTATAATTCAGACGGTTTTAATCGGTTTTAATATATAATTTGGATGATTTGGATTAAATTTTAAAAAAATTAATCAACTTATTTTATTTGGATCAGTTTTAACCGATCCAACTAAATAAACACCCCTACAACTTATTAGCCCTCAACAGAAAATTAATACATTAAAGGCCCAAGGTGTATAGTTTATTCAAGCTGTGCACCAATTTCAATTTACTTCTCCTTAAAACAATTTAACCACCTACTTCCAATCATTATTTTTTATTAGAAAAAAGCATAAATTAGTAGTAAACTAATTTAAAATAAAAACCCAAATACTTTCTCTTAAAAAAATAAAGAGTTAATTACAATTTATCCCTCCTATTTAAAAAATATGCACTTTACCCCTATATTTTTAATACAATCCAATAACAATTTCTAAAATATTAATTTAGACTATACAGTTGTCATCTTTAAGTAATTTCAATCTATATAATATTTTTTATAATTAATTGATATTTAAAAAATATTATTTTAAAAACTAAAAGAAATACAAAAAAACTGATAATTTAAAATTTTCATTAACTTAAAAAAAAGTATCATAGAAATTAAAATTACTGGAAGATAACTATCATAATGTCTAAATTAAGATTTCAGAAATTGTTATCAAGCTATATTAAAAAAGAATGAGGCAAAGTGTATACTTTTTAAATAGAATGGGGCAAAGTGTAATTTTACCTAAACCTCATGTGACAAATTTTAATTATCCCAAAAATAAAAGATCTATTATTATGTAGATATTCTTTTTAGAGAAAAAAGTGTAAACAAAAAATTTAAGGGAAATTAAATTATTTGTTAACTATGATTTTTAAACTTAATTTGCATATGAAAGAAGTTAAATTCACCTCAATATCTTTTTGCTTTTTTAAGGGTGCAATAATTTGCTAATCCATATTGCTTCCTTTTTTATGTATTTCAGTCCCTAAGATTGCTAGAGGTTCAAAAAAGGGTGATGAAATTATGGTACATAAGCTAGTAGTTGGACTAACTCATGGGGAATCCCAAAGTTTGAGGACCAACATAGTCTAAGTTATAATGTTAGAGGACTAATATAAACTGAGTTCAAGTTATGGGATTAACTCGTACGAGTAAGTCAAGTTAAGGGAACCCCCGGAGTATTTAAGCCTTAATTTTCAAAGGGCCTGGGTCGACGGACGCTGGCGCCGGAACTCCTAGCAAGATTGTACCTTCAAGGAAACGTGAACAGCAGAAGGAGTGGTCGAAGTTGAACGACGCCGGAGAGGGTCGCATCAGCAGGGTAGATCCAGACCAGGCTGAGTGCAGTGACAAACGGTGGATGAGGAGAGAGTATGGGGAGCGGACGATTTCGGACTCATTGGGGAAACGACGAACGGCGGAGGAGAAGGAGCTGCTGTTGTGTGTGCAAGAGACAGGGGCAGCGCTACGTTAATTGCCACCACTAAATTTTAGGAAAAATATATATTTGGTATATAATTTTTTAAAAAATATTCATTCTGTCCCCATATAATTTTTAGTGATGTCTCTCCACTGAATTAAAGATAAAGAGAGCATGAATTTAGTTTTAATGAGTGATTGAAATAAAAATATGTGAAAGTTAGTGGCTAAACTATAAGAAACAAGAATTATTAGTATAAATATAGCATTTGACACACATGAGGAATCTTATCAAGTTTACATAGTTACATCCGGAAGAAAAACGGAAAAGAACAAAAAGCATGTTTCCGCCTAAAAGAATTAAAAACCTGCCTTAAAAGCCCAAGGCCCCACTAAATGAGAAGGAGTCAAAAATTTATCTCCCCAAGTACACTCTTAATTGCGGTAGGAGGCAGGCGCCCTGCGTCACTGCGGCAGCTTTTTTCTTCTCGGTCTTTTTCAATTTTTCCGGCGGTCTGTATAACCGAATCAGTTTTTACTTCTCTCCATTTATCGCAAGCCTCTGAACTAAAATTTTTTAGGTGATTCTAAAATTTTAAAATCTTAATATATTAATTTATAAAATATGTAGTATATATTATTATTATCATTATTATGTAATTTTTTTTATTTTTTATGCTATAAATATAAATATATTTTATTAATGATATTTTTACTGCCCCACTGGCATAATTCTCAGGCTCTACCTTTGGCACAAGAGAGAGTAAAGTTTTGTGTGAGCAAGTAGAAGTGTTCATTGGGCCGGTCCTGACACGGCCCAACTCGGGACCAGCTCGCTTGGAGTACGGCACAGGCTCGGTCAAGACCGGCACGACACGGGCCCTTTAGAAGACCGGCTGTATGTGGGCCGTTTATGGGCCAGGAGGAGGGGGTGACGTGGGCTCGGCACGGGCCAGGAGGCGCCTGGGCCCGGCACGGCACGAGACTGGCCCAGCATGGCGGCGGCGCGCAACGGTCGCCTCCCAACATTCCGAAAAAATTTAAAAAAAAAAGAAACTGACAGCTTCAGTCCCTGTAACGGCTCTCAGCCCTTTTTTGACCCCAGAAATTACATTTTTTCCCCCTCCAACAACTATTTTGTAAGGGTTTTTTAGGTAAAAAAAAAAAGGCCTTCCCCTATAAATAGGCAGGCCATTTCCACCATTTCTTCACACCAATCTTAGCAATCTCTCCTTCTCTACTACTATATTCTCTCATTTCTTTGAAGCACTCAATATTATTTTCTTAATTCTCAATCAATTCTCAAATACTTTCAAGGCTCGTGATCTGCTCAATTTTTTGTCACACAAATGGCATCAAGAGGAAAAGGAAATGCCTCAAGCTCTTCATCCCGCACTGGTTTGAGGTCATTTTTCCGTGGCCTTTCCCGACCGGCGACCCGTGGGACTCATATCCAACAAACTGACGATGACAAGCAATTCGATATGAGTCAATACGACTTGGGCCTCGACGATCAACTTTTTGATGACGACGTTGATGAGGTGGAGCCCACGGCAGCAGGGAATGTTGGTGGAGGAGATGGTTCTGAACAAACCCCGACAAGCCATCAAGCCGAACTTCCGCCAGAAGGTAAGACGTCGAGGCGCACCGCATGGGTTTGAGAGCATTTTGACCAACTTTTTGAGAAGGATAGTCATGGAAACGATGCGAGGTTCGCACAGTGCAAACATTGCAAGCAAAAGCTCTCGCACAAGAAGAACGCTGGCATAGGAACACTGAGACGTCACATGGAATCAAAGCATCCGACTTTATGTCCAGATGCAGCTACGAGTACCGGCGATCAGACACAGCTTGCAAGCATTGCCGGCGGATCAGGTATTTTTAAATTTAATCAAAAAGATTGTAGAGAAGGCATGATAGAATGGATGATGTTAACTGAAAAACCATTTACACAATCGGAAGATAGACACATGGAAAAATGGATTACATCATACTTAAACCCTGATTTTAAAAAAACATCTAGGACCACTGCTAAGAAGGAGACATTTAAAATTTATGAAGCTGATAAATCAAACTTACAAGCATACTTCTCTGCTTTTGATCACTCTATCTCATTTACTAGTGACATGTGGACTTCACAACTAGGACAAGATTATTATTGTATAACTGCACATTGGATTGATGATAGTTGAGTCATTCAAAAACGTATCATTGCATTTAAGTGAATGGAGGTCGATCATACTGGTTGGAACATATTCAATATAATTTCAGAAAGTTTAAAAGAATTTTTTTGTCATGACAAGGTTTTTAGCATAACATTTGATAATGCATCAAACAACGATGTCGTGGCTGAGACATTGAAGGAATCACTAGAACCTGTTCGTGATGCCGCATTTTTTCATATTAGGTGTATATGTCATGTTTTAAACTTAGCTGTCCAAAAAGGTCTTCAAGATTTGGGTAATAAAATTACTCCAATTAGGTGGGCACTCCATTATTTAAAGTCAAGGACCAAAGTTTCTAAAGAGTTTAAGCAATATTGTCTGGGAAATGGCCTCGATTTTAGTTGGAAATGTTTTAAACTTGATTGCCCTACCCGATGGAACTCCACTTATGAGATGTTGATGGATGCGATGCCATTTGCTGCATACATTACATGTTTTATAAATGTCAGAGAAAAGAAAACGATTTTGAAACAAGAGATGTGGGATAAACTGTCTAAATTGGCTGCTGTGCTGCAATATTTTTATGATGCCACTGTTTTTTGCTCCGGTGTATACTATCCCACATCGCACAAAGTTTTAATGCATATAGTCAACGTTGCATGGGTTTTTAACCAATACAAAGATGACGAGTTCTTAAAAGACACAATTAAGGCCATGAAAGATAAATGGATTTTATATTTCAGTACTATACCCCCAATCTACTTACTTGCAGCTACACTAGACCCGACCGTAAGAATCACAGGTACGCAACAGCTACTTGAGGGTTATTATAGTTTCTTAGAAATGGCACATATTTCTGTTCATGCTATAACTGCCTCTATTGATGAGCACTTGCGATAGTTATTTAAGATATATGCCAGTCGGCATAAGGATAAGGTTGTAAACACTACTTCATTTACCATCGGGTCTTATTGTCATTCCATCCGGCTGAACAACTCCTCAAACGGCCCTGTGCTGCCGCATCCGGTCTTACTAAAGTGGACGCATACCTTAACCTTGTTTGGGAGAATAGTAAGACCGACATTCTAGACTGGTGGAAAGCAAAAAGTAACAAATTTCCAATACTCTCCATCATTGCCAAAGAAGTTCTAGCTGTTCCCGTCTCAACCGTTGCATCGGAGTCCGCTTTCAGCGCTAGAAAGCGTGTCATTTCAGAGAGACGCACAAGGCTATCACCAGATGCAATTGAAGTTTGTATGTGCAACCGTGATTGGGGTCTTGCAGCTTGCAGATTACAAGACCACAAGAGTTCTGACGAGGAAAACCCCGATGAGATAGATGCTTAAATCCACTGCTTGCTCATTATTTACTTACTTTGTATTTGATCTGATTTTGCTGTGTAGCACAGATCGTACCTTTTATTTTGCATTTAATTTTATGGAACGTTTCGCTATTGAGTAATGTAAAGCCCGTTCCATGGTATGTAAGTGCCGTTTGGCTTTAATATTAATAAAAGTTTACACCGGTTTTAGTGTTTTACTCTTAAAACAAGTAATTCTATAAAATATAAAGATAAACTTAGAATAAATATTAATCTAGTTTTTTTGTCATTAATTTTTTTATTGTCTTGTAAAGTAAAATCTTGGTAATCATGGTTTGTTTCTTTAACATAAAGAAATAACTTTAGTCCTTAAGGTTTTAATAATTGACTTAATAAAGGTTACAAAAAATGGTTTAACTCAAAATCAAATATATCAAAGTTTCCAAACTTTTTGGTCAATTTCTTACCTTTCATTTTTATTTTTATTAAGTTATTGATTTAACCTTTGATTAATTTAAAAGTCTAGTAGAATTTAAGATGAAGTAGAATTTAAGATAAACTAGATTATAAAATATCACTTATAAAAAAACTCTCAGACTCTTATTTTTATTAAGTTATTGATTTAAAAGTGAAGACTAAAAATTAAAAATAAAAACTAAAACTTAAAATTAAAATAAAAATTACAATTTTAAAATTTAAAATTTAACAGGCCAGCTCGGATTCGGCCCAACTCGGCACGGGACCGGGTCAAGACTGGCACGTGTGAACACGGATTGTGCCTGGGCCCAAAAAAATCAGGCCCATGACCGGCCGGTCCAGTCCGGTCCAGCCCCGTTGCACACCTTTATGAGCAAGGACATAGCCAGAAATTTAGCTTAGGAGGGTGGGGGTGTGGTGTGGGACAGGTTGTTAGCATGTATAAATTTATAATTAATAATAGAAAATACTAAATAATATTATATATAGACACATGAAATTTGAAAGTTTATAATAATGAAGTTCATTTCAAAAGTTTACAACTCAAATTTAATATACAGTTTATATATATAAACACATGGAATTCAAAAGTTCATAATAATTACATTCAATTCAAAAAACTCAATTTAAAATTAATACTCCCTCCGTCCCATAAATTTTGATACATTTGACTTTTTGTTGTATTTTGACTCAATTTTATTCATATTATTGTTTGTTAAAAAAAATCAAAAAAAATATATTTAGAAACTACATATCTTGAATTATCATTCATATACAAAGATTTTGTATTTATATATTAAAATGTTGAAAATGAAAAATTATAGATTAATTGCAAAAAACAAATTGAGCAAAACTTTTGGGACGGAGGGAGTAGTATTTTTTGTGAATGAAATAAGTTTAATTTATAAAGTAAAAATGGTTATTTCAATTGTCTATTAATTATAAAAAATTATTATACAAATTAAATTTATTATATAACACTTACCGGATAGTTCAAATTATGATCTAAAAAGTTGTTATCAGACAAATACTTTGAGTCAATAGATTTCATGCAATGGAACCAAAATAAAATATTTTTAATAAATTTAGGACCAAAATGAAATATTTTAAATACATTTGGAACCAAAATAGAATATTTAATAGAATAGGAACTAAAATGAAATAATAATTAACGATTAGGTACTATCACGCAATTTACTCAACAAGGAAATTAGTGAGACTTTAAAACAATAAAATATACTAGACCCCCTTATTAATTATATAACTTACAAGTAGGTACATAACTTTAATTTTTCTATAATTGTATTATATATCAAACAACTCAATAAAAAATTTTAAAATTTTAGAAGGGGCCACTGCCCCCTCCTGCCCCTGAGAAGCTATACCCTTGACCATCATACTGCTAGGCATTCTTGTGTGATAGTAAAGTTGATTGTGGAAGCTATTCAAGTTAGATCTAGTTGCATTATTGGTGAAGTTTTTCCTTAGTTTGTATTGCCTAATTTTGTTTGTGAAGCACAAGCTAGGTTTTTATTTTCTATTTTCTTCTGGGTTAGGTTTTGCTGTTTTCCTTTATAGGCCCCTGACTTAGATTATGTAAGTGTTGTTGGGCTTTTTTAGTGAAATGACATGCGTACCCGCCAAGGTGTTTCCTAAAAAAATATATATATATATTTGTTTTATGCATGAACAAAGTTTCTTTATTTCTATTTCAAGTATCTATAAGCATAAATTATATAAAAATAAAATTTAGAAAATTCATACAATAATATATCATTTTTTTTAGAAAGAAAGGGGGAAAAAAAAGACAAGTTTTGTAGGTTGCGGCAATGTCAATAAAAAATGAAAATTCTTATTCACCACTAATTTTAATTATTATTTCTACTTTTTAATGAGTCTTTATTACTTAGTTAGTGGTTCTTTTTTTACACGACTTGTGTGTTAAACTCTATAATTATACTAACAATTTTTGTGGTATTTAGTAAGCTGTGTAAAACTCTATAATTATACTAACAATTCTTATGGTACTTAGTTTCACCATTAGCTTTTATTTACTTCTATTTAGATCACTCATCAAAACTAAGTTCATGTTTTTTTAATTTTTGAGTAAGTGGGGGTATTATAAAAAATTTTATGGAGGCAAAACAAATATTTCTTAAAAGAGCATTTACCAGTTATATACTTTTTCTAAAACTCAGTGGTGGCAATTACCCATACTCATGCAATGGTACAAACATGGTGCAGCCCCTGCTTTCGACCATAGTGATCTTACCTTCTATTTTTCTTATGACACTTTCACTATCTTCTGTGTCGCTCGGTAAAACTGCTCTTTACACTAGTAAATTATAATTACTTGGATTAATTTGCAATTGCTACTCTTTAGTAATATAGGTTTCATTTTATTTTGTAAGGTGCCAAAAAACAAACTCTCTCTTAATCTCAAATCAAATCTTTGCAGTTATTTTATTTTTTTATTTTATTTTCCAATTTTTTTTTGGACTCCAAGAATGATTTTAATATGTAGCATCATTTAAATATATACCAGAACTTCAATTCTAGAAGTCCTTGGGAGGTGAGATGTAAAAGGCTTATTTGGCTCCAGCGTAAATAATTACTGTCAATTTGAAAAGAAATTGAATAATTTTGAAGGAAATAATCCCACCAAGGCAACTACTGATTTTGTAAATAAGGAATAGCTAGCTATACATGCATATTTGTGCTTGATACTAGGCCATAAATTGTGGACCTAATACGCAAATACCTATATAATGCTTGTAAACCTATTCAATGGACAATCAAGTGAGTAAAAACTTTTCTTCACTTCTTTATTTTCTTTATGGTATCAGAGCACGGCTCCAAAACCTATTAGAACAGCATAATCAGAACACCCATGGCAAGAAACGGTGAATAGAGGATCGTGGAGAATGGCAAAGGACTAGGTTCCTTAAAGTCTCAAGAATTATGGGAAAATCCAAACCACCTGTTGTTCCTCTATCATTCGGATCAACCAGGTGTAATGCTTGTAACACAACCTTTGATGGAGGATAATTACACAACATGGGCTCAATCCATGAGCATGGCTCTCATAATCAAAAACAAGAAAGGGTTCATTGATGGATCCATAAAAAGGCCAACTGATGGAATTGAAGAGTAACAACAATGGGATCGATACAATACATTGGTCAAGACATGGCTGCTGGGATCGATATCGAAAGAAATCTCGGCCAGTGTCATTCATTGTAGAGATGTAAGAAACATGTGGCTGGAAATTCAAGAGAGATTCTCACACACTAACATTGTCCAACTGTTCCATATAGAAAACGCAATCCATGATTGTGAACAAGGCACCAGTTCTGTAACATCATTCTTTACCAAACTCAAAGGCCTTTGGACAAAAAAGATGCACTCTATGAAGTCCCACCTTGCAGCTGTGAGAGTGCGAAGGAAATCAAGGCTTACATGGAAACCTAGAAGACAATGAAGTTTCTTATGGGTTTTAATGAAGCCTATGCTGCACTACAAAGCAACATAGTGGCCATGGATCTGCTCCCAAGCGTAAATAAAGTATACTTAATGGCACTACGCCATGAAAAGCAAGCAGGAATGTTGAGTGGGAAAACATTGACTAAACCAAAAACAGTGGCTTTTGCTGTAAAGAGGGAAGATCGCACTTTTGGCCCTGGAGAAAATAAAAAAAAATGTGATAAATGTCACAGAATAAATCTTAACACCAAGGAATGTCGAGCACACCTAAAATGCACATTTTGCAATTTGAAAGGTAACACAATTGAATATTGCCGCAAGAGAAAAGCTATTGAAGAAGGACAAGGGCGTTTGAAAGGAAATCATGTGGCCTCCACATTCAATAGAGAATGGACGATGACTAACTTCCCATTCTCACAGGAAGAATGTCAACAGATCATGAATCTATTGAACAGAAATAAGGCCACCATAACAAACCAAGTCAATAATTATGAAAAGCTCTTAGGTAAGAGATATTCTTTCCCTCAAATTGGTAAAAACAGTATTTGAATATTGGACAGCGGGGCAAGTGACCATATAGTATGTGTGCCTTTTCTTCTTACATCATTAAAACCTGTTAATGATCGTTCTGTTAAGTTACCAGATGGTGCTTCAGCTCAAGTTACTCACACTGGCAAAGTGGTTTTCTCTCCCCATCTTATTCTCCCTAACGTTTTATGTGTGCTGTATTTTTACTTAAATTTAATCTCTATCAGTAAGTTGGCACTTGATTCTTTTTGCACCACCATCTTTCTCAAAAAGCTTTGTGTCATACAGGACCTATAATCGGGGAAGATGATTGGGATGAGAACTGAGCAAGAGGGACTATATTGCCTTAACCAAACAAGGAAAGGGACATGCAACTCCGTCCATGCACACCAACCCAATCTTTGGCACCAATAACTTGGCCACCCTTCTAGCAAAATCTCCATGTTATTTCCTTTTTCAAAAAATAAAGCTTGTGACTCAAGCAAATGTTCAATTTGTCCTTTGGCCAAACAAACCAGAAACCCTTTTCTTGTGAATACTATTTCAAGTGAGTTCTCTTTTGATTTAATACACGTCAACATTTGGGGTGGTTATCACGTACCTTTAATTTCTAGGGCGAAATACTTCCTCACTATAATAGATGACCACACCAGAAGCACTTGGGTTTATTTGATGAAACATAAGTCAGTAACACAGGGTCTCTTGGTTCGCTTTATTCATTTGATTGAAAATCAATTTGGAAAGTTGGTGAAAGTTGTGCATAGTGACAATGGCCTCGAGTTCAAACTAGAACAATTTTATTCATCAAAAGGAAGAATTCACCAAATGAGTTGCGTCAACACACCACAACAAATGATATTGTTGAACGTAAACATAGGCATTTGCTCAATGTTGCTCGGGCCCTTCTTTTTCAAGCCAATTTACCTAAATGTTTTTGGGGGGAAGCCATACTTACTTCAGCCTACCTCATCAATAGGACATCAACACCACTTCTCCAGAATAAATCGCATTTTGAAAAGTTGTTCAATAAGGAGCCGAAATACTTGCATCTATGAGTTTTTGGTTGTTTGTGCTTTACATCAACACACCATAACATGCCTACAAAGTTTGATCTCCGTTCAACCAAACGCATCTTCCTAGGGTACCCTTATAGCCAAAAGGGTTATCGTGTTTATAACCTAACAGAAAACAAAATTTTTATTTACAAAGATGTCTTATTCTACGATGACTCCTTCCCCTTTTCAGTCTACTACTTGCCCAAATACCAAACCAACCAATCCTACCTTCCCATTGCAAAATTAAATACTACCACCTTCCATTGAACGTACCATTACACCTTATTTACATTCTACACCTGACGATATCCAAATTAATAGCTTATCCGGTACCAACGTGCCAGAAAATCCTACTAACCCTTCTATACAATAAGAGGAAATCAACGCACCCTTATCAACTAAGCCTGTCCCCTCATAAAACCCAAACGTTCCTGTACCACATTTCATGTCCACACTCACTTCGCCACTAAAACGGTCGTCACGACCCACAAAAACACCAACTTTCCTTCAGGATTTTCATGTTGAGGCTGCCTTCCCATCACGATCCACCTCTTCATCTTCATCGAGCTCAGGTACTACCCGTTCTCTCTCACATGTGCTAACTTATGACAGGTTGAAGCATAATCATCGAGCCTTCACTACTCACATTTCCCTCCACAAGGAACCTACTTCTTTTTCACAGGCCGTTCAAGTTCCCCAGTGGAGAAAGGCCATGCAAATGGAGATACAAAGCCCTTCAAGCCAACCATACCTAGAGCTTGGTCCCCCTACCACCAAATAAGCACCCTATCAGGTGCAAATGGGTTTACAAAATAAAGTTCAAACTAAACAGGACAATTGAATGCTATAAAGCACATCTAGTTGCCAAGGGGTACAACTAAATCACAGGCATTGATTATCGCGAGACATTCGCACCAGTAGCCAAGTTAACAACATTACGTGTATTGTTTAGCCTTGAAGCCATACAAGGATGGCATCTGCATCAATTGGACGTTAACAATGCATTCTTTAATGGTGATCTCTTCAAATAAGTATATATGCAACTTCTACCTGGGTTCGGACGAAAAGAGGAGACTAGAGTCTGTAAACTTCATAAGTCCATATACAGATTAAAGTAAGCTTCACAACAATGGTTCATTAAGCTTTCTACGGCATTGAAGTCAGTTGTGTTCCACCAATCCTTGTTAGACTACTCCTTATTCATCCGAACTCATCTAGGTAAATTTACAGCATTATTGGTCTATGTTGATGACGTAATTTTGGCAAGAAATATCTTGGAAGATATCTTGGATGTCAAGAAGCTCCTTTCCAGTTAATTTAAGCTAAAAGACATGGGGCAACTCAAGTATTTCTTGGGAATAGAAGTTGCAAGGTCGAAGCAAGGAATAATGTTATGTCAAAGGAAGTATGCCTTGGAAATTCTTGAAGACATGGACTTCCTTGGAGCGAAACCCTCACGTTTCCCAGTTGATCAAAATTTATCTAACCCAAACAAGCAGTGATCTGCCAGACAATCTATTTCAATATCAAAAACTAGTGGGACGATTAATATATCTGACCATTAGAAGACTAGACCTTGTATACGTAGTTTACATATTAACTCAGTTTATGGACAAGCCCAGACAGCTGCACCTCAAAGCTACACACAAGGTTCTACGATATATCAAGCAAGCACCTGGATAAGGAATCTTTTTACCTGCCATAAGGCCACTAGAATTAAAAGCTTTCTGTGACATTGATTGGGCTCGCTGCAAGGACACTAGAAGATATGTGACTGGATATTATATCATGCTTGGACATGCACCAGTTTCATGGAAGGCAAAGAAGCAAAACACAGTTGCACGGTCAAGTGCAGAGGCAGAGTATCGTTCCATGGCAACCACTTGTTGTAAGATAACTTGGCTACGGAACATATTGAAAGATCTAAATGCGAAACATACACAGCCCGTAAAGCTATTCTATGATAACCAGATGACCATTCACATAGCTTCAAATCCAGTGTTCTATGAATGTACGAAGCACATAAAAATTGATTGCCATGTAGTACATGAAAAGGTGCAAAAAGGAGAAATTAGACTAACACACATCCGAACCAAGGAGCAGTTGGCAGACTTGTTTACCAAGCCTCTAAGTTCAGCATAATTCGATACACTGCTCAGCAAGTTGGGCATAATCAACATAAACTCCAACTTGAGGGGGAGTGTTGAAGGAAAGAATCCCACCAAGGCAACTACTGATTTTGTAAATAAGGAATAGCTAGCTGTAAATACATATTTATGCTTGATACTAGGCTCTAAATTGTGGATCTAATACGCAAATACCTGTATAAAGTTTGTAAACCTATTCAATGAAAAATCAAGTGAGTAAAAACTTCTCTTCACTTCTATCTTTTCTTTAAATAAAAAAATAATTGTGTTAAAAGATATAATAGAAAAAATTACGAGCATAAATCGCATTATAACCATTCAAGGCAATACACGTAAGTACGTAGATTGATGAGACAGCTTCAGCCGAAGGGTAGAACTTAGGACAGTTCATTTTACATTTATCTGCCTTAAGCTACCCCTTTTTTTCTGGCAAGTCAAAGGCATGACCCACTTATTTTTTTTAAAAAGCCCAAGCACTTACACAACTCAAGCTACTACTTTTTTGATAAGCTAAGGCACTTATTCTGTGACTCACTCTAACTCATGCAACAATAAAAAAATTGCCATATATTTACTGGCATAGACATTTCTCTATTCCCTCCCACTTGATGGTATATCTTTTTATTCCTTTCCTGCCACAAAAATTAGACTAAACCTAAGAAACAAGCCTTTCAAACTTTTGATTTCAAGCTATTACCTTTTACTACCCTTCTAAGCCATTACCAATAACTATTCCAATTCCAAGTTATATCATGCAACTTCAATAAACACATAATTTCTAGGTAAACTTCCTAAGAAAAAATGCATTAAAAAAATAGATGATCTCAAGATTCATTAGCATTTAAGCATAAAGGACACAAACTAGAAGCTACATCAGTACATAAAGCAATTTTGTCCAAGTTAGGTAATCTATTCAACATACCAAATCAACACACTATGGAGAATTTTGGAATTGATTTCCATGTCGAAGAGTGCCACAAGACAGGTACAAAATTCTCAACCACATAGAGATAAGCCAATTTCATAATGAACTTATGATTATTAACACAATCTCAATCTTGATCATGAACAACATCAACAAATAACCTTTTAGCTTTTAGGATATGCTTCCAAATGCCAGAACAATTAGAGGAAGGTCTTACCTGCCATATGTTAGTTTTTTAATAATTTATTAAAACATTGAAAATGATGTATATAGTAATACAGGTAATAATATTGTTATGCAACATTTTCAAATTATGAAACCTTGTCATTGACAGTTGTAAACATAAAACTATTTTATTAATTATATTTTTATTGCCCCCCTTGATACAATTTTTTTGCTCCACCCCTGGTCGAAAGTGTGGTGAATGATGCTGATAAAGATGCTATCCACTTGTACTTTTCAATTTTGAACATGTTGGATTCCATTTTGTTTGTATTTGGGGTTGGCAGGTGACAAAATTTCTTAACCTGCGGCTTGTATAACTGATCATCATCGTGTCACTTTTGGGTTCTAAAGTTAAAACCATTCACTCCTCTAAAATTGGCCTTTTTATGAGATTTAATGCATAAATAATATTTTTTTTATTGAGAAAAGAAATATTTTAGCATTTTTGTTAAATGAGCCAAAGTTGAAAATGTATGAATTTTTGAAAATCCAATGACCTCATGGGCAAAGATTAGGTGATTTTCTTATTGGAAAAAGAGTAGCAACATCTTAGGAAGCAAGGGAAGGCAAAAATTTTGACAATCAGACAAGAGGAACTTGTATTTCTCAATTAAAGAAAATAGCAATATAAGGTATCTAGAGTTGATTGAAAAAAAAACATTAAGTCAGTCAAGCATAATAATTCTAGAATGAGCAAATTTCAAGGGCTAACATTGATTTCATCACTTGCTAGGTTCTCTGTCATGCATGGATAAGAGTTTTAGTGATGGAGGAGTGGCTGGTGGGTCTAAGGAGCCTTACTGCAGTTGTGTTTATAGATGCCACGGTTGGGTGGGTTTGGTTTGATGACTGAAAGAGAAAATTCAGTCAGGTGGTCATGCCCTTCGGTTCTTATTGGTCGTAATGACAAGCTTGAAGGAGGGGACGAGACAGTGGTGGGTCCACATACACACACACACACGCACGCGCACACACACGCACACACACACAATGAAACTTATAAATTCACACATATAATATAATAATTGGAAAATATTTTTTAGAGGAAAATTTGAAAACATTTTTATTTAACATTTATTTTTTTTTGTCCCTTGTTGACTTGTTTTGATGAAATATGGAGAAGATGAATGATATTCATGTTGTGTATAATATAAAAAAAAAAGTTTCCTTTTTATCCTGTAAAACTTATACATAGCTTCTCACTTGGCTTATTGACTTTGCATTGTGTTGAACAAGTTCCTTAATTTTTTTTTTCATATGTATGAAGAGAAAAGGGAGTTAAAAAAAAAAAGTTCAAATCCTAGATGAGGAAATGTATGAAAGTTCAAGTCTTAATATAGGAATTCTGTTATTCTAATTATCATTGAAAAAAAGGCTAACCCATTTATTTTTATTTTATTAAGATGAAAAGGCCATATTTTTTTGTTCTAATAAATATTATGAAAATTATGAGGGTTCATTAGAAAAAAAAAAAGTTAAATGCTAAATTGTATATTCCTTATTAACCTCTTTCTAAAAAAATGGGGCCATAGTATGTACATGGATACACAATTGGGAGGAGATACAGGGTGGGTAGGATCATGTTTCAGGCCATAGGTAACTAGTTCAAAGAGGCTGCTATGAATTTGGAGGGGAGGTGACAAAGAGGTGTAGTGGGGGAGTAGCTGATAGATTTGTGCAGGCACCTCCAACAAAGGAGATGATAAAGCGTCATTGGTTGATAGCAGCGGTAAGAGGCTAAACCAGGGAATGAGATAGCACGAGGTGGAGACTGAGTGTGATGGGAATGAGTGGATCAAAGGTGGAGTAAACAACACATTGGTGGCAGTAGTCAAAGGGATCAGCAAGTTAGGGTTTTGCAAAATCCTTGAGGTATAGGCCACCTGAATACTTGTGTGTTAGACAATGGTAATGTTTTTAATAGCCCACTTAAGAATGGACTTCAAAGGGATTTCATTGGGTCAAAATATTCTTCAAATAATAGGCTTATATTTTCTTGTGAAGAGGTGAAAAAGAAAAAAAAAGTAAAAATGTTTCAGGGATGGAGGTACTTAATAGTAAAAAGAATTCTTATCTAATTTTCCCTATGCCCCCACCAATTTTGAAGGCCTTAGATAAGCCGTGAATGCAAGATTTTGTAACTTTTTTGTCAATTCATTTTAACTTAAGTCAACTGGCTCATTTTTACTTTTACATCTCTTTTGCCTAAAATTAATTTATTTGAAAGTCAATATTATGTAGATACAATAATCCATTTAAAAGAAAATTTTCATGATGTTGTTAAATTTTTATGAATTTTTCTTTTTTAATGCCTAAAACTAGAAAAAAATCATAAAAATTTAGTAAGATTACAAAATTTATATTTTCAATGGATTATTGCACCTATATAATATTGCTTTTTTAATTAAAATTAGTTTTGGGTAAAAAAAGATATAAGAATAAAAATAATTTATTTTGGATTTAATTGACTTGAGTTAAAACGAATTGGCTAGCTATTGACAAAAATTATAGCTACGAAAAGTGTTGGGCCTTCAAATTAAGGAAATAAGAATATTGGAAGTTAGGGCTTCCAATTTTTTTAAGGCATATTTTGATGATTGTGATGAATTAGCACAAAGAATTTAGAGATACTCGACAAGGCTAAGAAGATGAACAACTCGTGAAAAAAAATACGAGACTGAAGCCAAAAGAATCGACAATGAAATATAATTAAAAAAAATTTAAAATGAATGATTAAAGTATAGGACTATTTGTGTCTTTGGTTCTTCTGATATTTTGACTATTTATGCTAGAAATTCTAATTCTTTGGGGTTGGGGGTCATGTGGGAGTGCTTGGTTTTTAAGATAAGAATGAGCTATGGGGATTTCAAGTTAGCTTATGTTTTGGGATTTGATATACTTCATCTGTCCCACATTGATTGCAACATTTGACTCTGCATGATTGTTTAGGCGAGTAACAATTCTCACATGTAGGACAATTTTACCCTTCTCTTTTGAATTGTTGAAGTCATTATAGATGAGTCTTTTTTTAGCTTAATAGTTTGCCTACACAATCACCGACATCATTGATTCACCGATCGCTAGCAGCGCCCTGCCATTGAGCAGTCCTTGAATCGCTAGAGTACCAATCACTCTCGTTATGCTCTGCGCCGTCAGCGTGAACGACATCAATCATTAAAGCTGGGTTTGCAATCCTCGATCTGCCACTACCATCCACGATCACACCATCGCTCTGTTCTCGATTGCACCATTGCTTTGTTCTTGATCCACCATCGTTCTCAATCGAACCTTACCCATGCTCTTAAAGGATCGACTTAAGCACCTAAAGCCTCGATTTGGTGTCGATACATGCTCACCTGCTCATTCTCTCCTACCTATGCCCTAATTTGAACAATTGAGTCTAGGTTGCAAATGAGGGAAAAAAAGATTTAGAAATTTCATTCCTGGGATCTCGTTGGCGAAAGCAAATGAGCGATAGCGAAGGGGAGGATGATGGCGGAGGACATAGGAGCAACGGCGAATGGTGAAAGGAGGACGACGACAGAGGCAAAGGAACAATGGTGAAGTGAAGGTGGAGAGGACCAAACCCATTGATCACACCGGAGCAAGAAAACTAGATAAAGAAGAGTGAAAGTGAGATTAGGAATGGGAGGAAGAAAGATAAAGAAGAGTGAAAGTGAGATTAGGAATGGGAGGAAGAAAATGAGGGTATAATAGTCATTTTACACTCTAAAAGTTGCCAAAAGAGAAAATGATATAAAGAATATGAAATAACCCAAAAAAGAATATGGTGCAAATAATATGAGATAGATGAAGTACTTCTATAATATGTGAAGTTTTTTAAGGTTGGTTATAGTATTTTATTGAAATTGGGATTATATATTCTATTTATTAATCATATTTTCCTTGCGGTAAAAAAAAAATTCTACAACTTGTATTGTTCCTGCATTCTTATTCATAATTAGGTGTTCTTGTTTGTCGTGTCCATTCGCGTGTATATGATGTCGTTTATAATGTACGATTTGATATTTTGTTAGTCAAACAAAAATGAAAAAGAGAAGTTGACATTTTGTCTCTTTCGATTAGGAATTCCCGCAGCCTTGCAGTGAATTTTAGTCAGAGAAAAAGAGAATAACTTTTTATCTTTAAAAATTTCACTTCACTACTTTCTTTCTAAAAAGGTGAAATGCACAGGGTTACCTAGGTTTTTTTTTTATCCTAACCAATTACTTTATCTTTGACTTATCCTAATAAGATACTTTTTTCTTCTATTACATGTCCCGTTCAACTACTTTTTATCAAAATTTTTATTAAACTGAATGACAAAAGCTGAAGTGGCATTAAATAACCCTAAAATAAATTTAAAATGTTAATTTTAGTCTTCAAATTATTTCAATCACTAATTCTAACTCTTAAATTTTCACTCAAATCAATTCTACCCCTAAAACCCTAATCTTTCATCTCTACTACTATCAACTCAAAAGCTGCTAACCAGTCATTGCCGTTGCTGTCGCCACCATTGACCAACCTCCAGCCACCAGTCTAGCCACTGGCAACCCTCAAGCCACCAGCTTAACCATTGACTGCTCTGCAGCCGCTAGCCTAGCTGCTGATCGCCCTCCAGCTGCCAACCCTATCATCGGGACCATCAACTCAAACATCATTACCGAGAGAATTGAGGACCCTTTTTCGTAACCTACCAGACCATCACAACCCATGCCAGTGGTTTTGCTGCCGTTAATCTCATTCTTGATCTTGAATAATGTCGAGGACCATGGCTGTAATCAGTGAGAGTCGTCATTGACGCCATCAGACTATAGAAACTCATCATGGGATGGGAAGGCCAAAGAAAAGGGAACGAGGTCTTACCGAAGCAAGGGAGGCAAGGGTTTGGGCAAAGGAAGGGCGAAAAGGCATAGGGAATTACAAAGTTGGCAATTCACAATTTGCATCCTAAAGGATTGTAGAGATTGTGGGGTTTTCGTGTTTCTGGTTGTAGAGAGCGAGGCAACGATGGTGAATCGGTTGATTGGGAAAAGAACGAAGATTACAAAAGAGTTTTGGTGAGGATTGCGACAGTGAGGGGGAACGGAGAGCAAAGATTACGAATAGTACCAGATTTGCCTGGCCCGAGTAACAGTACCAGATTTGGGTGTCATAAAAAATCGATGGATTTTGAATTGATTTAAAATTTTAGGTTTAAAATTATTAATAGAAAAATTTAGATGACTAAATATGTTATTTTATGATTTATTTTAGTATTTTTTATACCACATAAGCATTTTCCATTCTACTTAATACTAAAATTGATTTTACCCTATTCTAAAATGCGTGGAATGCTACTGTTTATAAACAGTGTAAATCAATTTTTTCTTCCTTTTCCCCAAACGCAAATCGAATCTTTTTTAAGTTTGTTCCACTTTTAACAAGGTAATTGTGTTTTTGAGGCAGAGCACATTATAGTGAGTGGGTGATTGTCTCAATTAAATTTTTGTAGAACTACTTTTATGTATTATATCTTTCATAAAATTTACAACTTGACCCATAAGTTTTGTATTCTGTTTAATATTAATGTAAATGGTTAGTGTTAAAGTTTAAAAAAAAGATAATTAAATGTAATTTTTTATTTTTAATTTCAACAATTTTAACTCTATTATTAATAAATTATCTACAATTATGATGCAAACAACAGAAATTGTTACCAAACGAGGAGAATTTACACTATTTTCTGGTTTAGCTCTAATTTGACTAGATGCTTTTACTGGTCAATAATATTTTCTATTAAAAAATTTAAAAATTGCTTACCAAGTCCTTAGCATGGACATGGCGCATCTCGTGCCTCAAAAGGTAGACTAACGTGTGTGGAAAGCGTTGCAGCAGCCGAGGTAAATTGTCCAGTTTGCAGGGCTGAGGATGAATCAATTGACCATGCAATTGTTTTTGGGAGAATGACAATTTGCCCCCTAATGTTTACTTACTTTGCACCTTCAAATTCAGAAGCCTCTAAAACATATTATGTGGTTTTAAAAAAATCTACACTTAGTCTCTTACAGTCTCTTTTGAATATTAAAACTAATGAATTAATTATACTTTAAGATCTCAACTCTAGTTTTTGTTTAATTTTTCTCCTTAACATATAAATTATTTCATAACTTATTTTTTCAAATAATATAATATAATACATTTTTATATATATAGTTAATTTCAACTCACCATCTCCCAATTACTTATTTCTTATGATTATGTTTTTATTTATTTTTCATTATCTATATTTTATTTTATCTTTATATTTTTTTATTTTTAAAATATATCTAATTAAGGATATTATTTTTATTTTAAAAACTTATTGAACTTATTTATTTATTTATATTTTGAAGTTTTACAAGCATCCTCCTCATTTTTTTTCTAGAATTATTATGATAACTATTAAATCTATAATTGAAGAAATGACAAGGCTTATATTTACAATAATATGAAAGATTTAAAATTGCTTTCACTTCAATTAATATAAAATTGGTCATTTTGTTGTAACTTTAGTCTCTTATACTTATTCATTAATTAATTGTTTTGTAAGATAGTCTTATCCAACAAAATGCTTATTGATTATTTATCAATTAATTTAAACTCTCGACATTCTCATTCAACAGAAGAATTTGAGTACCAGGTGTTGCCACGAGTACCAAGAAGTGTAGAATAAAAAATATATTAATAATAAACCAATTCTTATATTATAATAATAATAAGTAATTGTCATTTAATAATATAATTTTTATTATTTTAACATATTTATGATAATAACGCGACATAGAATGATATAGTATAATCATACTCCTTCTGTCCCACTTTTCTTTACTCCATTTGACTTTTTTGACTAGTCTGACTTGAATTTATTCATATTATTTTTTGTCAATATATATATATATATATATATATAGAGGTCTTCATTTATCATTCATATATAAAAGTATTTCACTTATATACTAAAATGTTAAAAATAAAAAGTATTAAATTAATTGCTAAAAAGTGAATAGTGCAAAGAATTTGTGATAGAGAAAGTAATTTTTAGATTAAATAATCAAATGTCTGGACAAAAAAGGGAAAATTAAAAATATTTTAAAATGTGAGAAATGCCTAAGAATATTTCAAAATTTTAAAAAGTATACATTAAAAGAGTAGGAACAACATATGATAATGTGTCCTAAAAATAAAAAATAAAATAAAGCTAGATGGAATAGAATAATGAATTAAAATATATAAATATAAAAAAATGGATAACTTATAGAGATTGGGCTCTAAGTAACACAATCATTCTATTTTGTATACTGCTCTTGAGCTCTTGCTCTAAATTGCCACTCTTATTCTTACTCACTTTCTAAAGTATGATACTTCCCTGCTCCCGCCAATGCACCTACTCTATATCACCTTTGTTGGGACACATGAAAAATAAAAATAAGGATAAAAATATATGTATAGGCCTTTGTTGTAACCTTAAATGAATTTCCATAAATGTAGTACAACTAAAAAAATGTTTAATTACAGGAACAAAAAGAAAAAAAAAACTGGTTATAGTTTACTCTTGCTGGACAAACTGGTGAGGCAGCCGAGATGTAAGCGCAATCAAAGAATTGATCGACCATTTGAATCTTGGCAAAAGGAAATGAAACTGGTTAACGATGAAATTCTAGCAAGCGGAAAATGAAGATGATGATGAAGAAAAGTTGGTTATGCTTTCTCAAGGCATCAACATTTTGTTTGACTGGCGGTGAGCCTATTTTTCGGCTTTTTCTTGGTTAATAAGGAAAGATCTAAGTTATTATAATTTGTTAAGTAAACTGTATTGTTGTATCATTTATCATTCGCAATTGAAAATTATGGTGATTTAAAGGTTTCTTTCTTAAGTTTAGAATTTAGAATTTGAATTTGTTTTTAACCCGCCGAATTGGCGCACGGGCATTTTTGTTACATTTATGCCAATAATACTAGATTTCTTTTCTACATTGACAAAATTGCCATGTGTCATTACTTTGTCGCTCTTATTCAATGAAAAGTCTCTTTGATACTTAAGTGGTTCGTGCTTTATCTATATATATATATATATATATATATATATATATATAATATGTATAGCTTAAAAACCAAATTTACCATAAAAAAGTATTGAAAAAACCAAATTTACTATCAAACTTTTAAAAGTACCAAATTCAATATTGAACTTTACTTTTAAGATTAAATTTACCACCATCGTTACTTTTTCTGTCAAATCACAATAAAAATCATAGTTTTGGTCCTTTATTTTTCATGTTTCTTTTACTATTTCCCTAGCTTTATATATTTAACAATCATACTATCTTTTTCAACAAGTCCAGCACCAAGTTTAATTTTGGCTGTAGCTGACTTGCTTTCTTTGAAGGCCTTCCTAAAGTCATTAATCGCACTATAAACTTCCTTCATTTCTTAAGTTTGTTTCTTGATAGGCTTGAATATTAACAGATTTAGTCCTACTCTCACCGATAAATGCCTAATCCTAGAGCAACTAATCCTGGCTAAAATAGCCAAAGGCTTAACCTTTAGAAACTCACAAAATTTTCTTCATATTTCCCTAATCTCAATAACATTAACTAGAAATTATGACGAAAAACATATACAATTCCAGTTTGTGATAGTAATCCATAATTCCAATTTATGTTGTACCTTGGAGAAAAGAATGAAATGGTAGCGTTTAAGAAGGTGCTTTGTGAAGGTACGACAGTAGAACGGTAGTTGGCTGGCGTTGCTGGCGCAGTGGTCTTTCATCTCTTGAAAACAATAACACGATTATTAGATAAGCAAAGTACGGGCACTAGTAGAAGAAACATGAAAAATTAAGGACTAGAATTGTTATTTTCACATGCAATTTGATGGTTAATTTGGTATTTTTTGTAAGTTTAATGGTAAATTTAGTCTCCAAAGTAAAATTCAGTATGAGATTCGATATTTTTGAAAGTTTGGTGGTAAATTTGGTCCTATCAACACTTTTCGATGGTAAATTTAGTTTACATATCCTGCATTGCAGTGGGATTTCAAGTTATATTGAGGTTAGAAAAAGTATATATATTTACATATTATAGAAATATTATTATGAAAAATATTATAATAAAACCAATGATTTTAAAAGTATTAAATTCTTTCAAAATCTTATTAAGTGTCGCAAACAAATTTATTCACTATGTCAAACTTTATTAATGATTAAATTTATTAATTAAAAAATTCTTCAAACATTGATTGTACAATATATATATATATATATATATATATATATATATATATATATATATATATATATATATATATATATATATATATATATATTAAATTTATGAATTTTTTTAATAATAATAAAATATCATAATTTGAATTAGAATGATTATAATTATTTTCTTCTAACTTTAATTTCAAAGCATACAATTATCATGAATATTGAATATAAAAAAAATATCTAACTAATGCTCTAAAAACTCCACCAAATGAATGTTATTAGTAGTTTCTTCATCTTTATTTCTACTCATGTTGTTATTGAAGTCAATAACATTAGATTTTATACACTGAAACTACTTTCTATATACTCTTCTTTCCATACATTTCGATTTTTTTATGCAACTACCATACAACAAAATTTCATCGTTGAGAGTAGGAATGTGATTCTTTCATATTTTTTTTTTCACATGGACATATGTAATGTTGTAAAGCAATGAATAGTTTTTTTATTCAAAGAAACTATATATATTGTTGTGTATTTTTCATAGAAAATCACTGATGAATGGGTAAAAACACATAAGCAAAAAAAAAATGAAATGTAGGAAAATTTTTTAAAACCATGTATATGTTGGTACAACTATATTTATGAAACAACACTAAGAAAAAAAATAAATACTCATTGGCTTCGATCATTATATTTCAATATGTGCATAATGTTAGTGCTAATTAATCATATCAACATTTTTATCTTCCAACATTTTTTAGGAAGAAAATAGTAGAATGAATTAAATCTAAAAAATTATAGCAAACCTAACCAAAAGAATTATATTTAAATAGTTAGATAATTTCAGGGTGGCTGAAGAAAAAATAAAATCTTTTAAAAAATTATACCAAAATTATTATATTTAAATAGTTATAAAACTTTTGCAATTAAATCTATAGCTAGTGTCCGAAAAAATTATTACAAGAATACAAATGACCGACGCTAACAATAAACAACCCAAGTACCATAATGTGATGGAGAAAGAAGTTGAGGCCAGATAGTCCATTACCAAGGTACTAAATACTATTATCGCTTGGTATAACACACACTCTTGACTAACACGGTATACCGTATCGCATACTATCATATTTTTCATAAAAAAAATTAAAAAGTATTATTTTAAGATAAATAAATTAAATAAAATTTTTTGCACCTTTTTATATATATTCTAAATTTTCTCATTATAATTTTTCAAATATAAATAAAATAAATATGAAAGATGATATTTTTATATAAAAAATATATAAAAATTCTATAGAAAGCAAAATAAATATCAATTAATAAAAAAATTAATTTATTGATACATGAGAAAAAATGAACAATACTATAATAATAACAATATATTTTCTAATACCACATTAAATTTCTAAGTGGCTCAAGTTATCTTTCTCTTCTACGGCTATCATATCTCTAAGACAAAATTTCATGTTATAATGGAAAAACAAAAAGTAACCAAAAAATAAAAGTAAATATTTATGTTAAAATATGTATAGAAATTATATATTACTATTTTATATATTTATGTATGATATTTTGATATAAAATGACCAAAAAAATATGTTACACATGCCTTGTGAGAAATAGGAAACCACAGAATGAACCTTGTAATATTTTATGGTATACTATAGTATTATGAAAAAATACACATAAAAGTTGACTAATATGTAAAATACCACAAAATATCACGTTATACCATAGTATTTCATATGAAAAATGATAAAATATGAAAACATTTGTATCACATGCCATTTACTAGTCTGTATATTGTGATATACAGTAGTATTAAAGACTATGTCCATTACTCAGCAAACTGGAATGCATTTTATTGCTCAAGATGCTGAAATCATTACAATAACTGTAATTTTTTTTTCTTTAATTCATACTTTGCAAGAAAATTTTAATTTTATATGAAATTAGAACTAATCTAAAACCATATATATTTGTTTGAAAAAACATTAAGAAAAAAGTAGATACACATTTTATTCAATCACAATGTTTCAATCTGTGGATAATATCAAGTAAGGAGCAACTCTAGTGCTTAGTCATGATGACATAATTACTACTTATAAATGAAAAAAATCCTTAAAACAATTAATTAGGCTTTCAACAATAAACATTAGCAAAGGTCAAAAGCACTTTAGCATCAACAATTGAATTTTAAATTACTAGATAGACATAATATATTTTTGCTTTTTCTGTGACGTATCTCATACTAAATAACATAGATATCATTTATCTAATTAATACATACTATACTTAGTGGAACGAAGAACTCTTTTGGTGATAAACATGTGTGCATTCCATCTATCTCTATTAAAGTACTCATCTATCGTGCTATCAATTTTTACCTATAGCTAATCATTGACACGCAATATATATATATATAGTTAGCTAATCACTAATATATAGAATAATGTTTTTTATCAACAATTTGTATTTTCATTGACAAGAATTTTTTGTTTACATATTATGATTGTGGTCTCTCGTGCTCAAAGTGAATAAACAAAAGTTAGTTAACTTTATACAACTTGACATTTTTTTTTTGTCTATATATTGTCATGTAATCCTTGGAAGCTATATGATTTAAAATTTTTGCATTTTGGGTTTATATAATCTATATGATTATTGGTTCTTAAAAAAATAAATTATTAGATAACTGTTCTAATGTTTCTTGATGAGTGGAAATCATTTTAGATGAGATTATATCATGTTTAAATTATATTTATCTTAATCATGAATTAATTTAAATTTAATCCTAATTTTTAATTTGTAATTCAAATTTAGATACAAGTCAATAATTGTGGTTTTGACTGCCATATGTCACTACCCTATTACTTTATAGGGGTAAATATATTTGGTAAACTACATGTAAAAGATTATAATTAACTTACTAAAAAAGGAAAGTGTACCACATATCAACTCTACAATCTCTCTCATTAAGAAAAGGGTCAAAATCACCTTTAGATGTATTATGCTTTATGTATGTATGTGTGTATATATATATGAATGAGATCTTTATTTGGTAGGTGGTTGAGTTTCATTAATTTTGCACATTTGTGGGTTTAATGAAAAAAAAATATTAACTAAAAAGTAGTTGTTGCCCTACTGGACAAAGATTAAGCTTGTCCTCTTAGTTAAGCATCTAAAAATGACATTGAACAGTCATAGATCAGGTTCTAAACTCTCACATTCCAACAACAACAATGGAACCGTTCTACAATACCTCCAAGAAAAGGGGTCAAGAAAACTCCCCCATTTTTGAACCGTTTGATTGGCCCAAACCAACCTCAACCATTGGATTTTGCTACCTAGAACCGATTGAACAAGTTACAGAGGAGAGATTTGAAAAATTTTTGGGTCACAAACTGGGTAACATTCAGATCGTGAACTGACCTGGCTAAGATCCGATGTTCGCCTTCTCGATTATGATTATTATGGGAAATGCCGGATGTAAGTTTCCAGCCGGTGATTGGGGAAGGAACGCTAGGGATGACGAACGATTGGTTTGGCGGCTTAGGATCCTTGATTTCGCATTTCTGGTGGTCGGTGAAACATGACATAGGTTGTGATGGTTGTTGCGGCATGGCGGCAAACATGACTAGTTCGCAAAGGATAAACGACGGTGGCAGCGGCACTAGTAAGGTTGGCATTGGTGAACGATGCAAAGGAAAATATGGGGTGTTATTGTTAGAATTTGTAATGATTCAGGGACTAAATCCATGATTCTGCCCTTTTCTTAAAAATTTTTCAATTAAGTCCCTAAATATTACAATGTTTATCATACTAACCAAACATTTTGTGAACATGTAACTTTGACCCCAAACTTACAAAGATATCAAATTTGTCCAAAAATAATTAATAATTGTCTGGATATCTTGAAGGTGACTCGGTCACATTTTAGATTACCTTCAATGTGACCCAGTCACACTTTAGGTGCCTTTAAGGTGACCCAATTACCTTTAATGTGACCCGGTCACAATTTAAGTATCTTTAAGGTGACCCGGTAATTTTTTTAGGTTACTTTTAATGTAACCCGGTCATACTTTACATACCTTCAAGTGACCCGGTCACCTTTTTAGGTTATCATCAATGTGACCCGGTTACACTTTAGGTACCTTCAAGGTAACCCGATCACCTTTTTATATTAACTTTAATGTGACCCGGTCACACTTTAGATACCTTTAATTGACTCGATCACCCTTTTAGGTTACCTTCAATATGATTCGATCACACTTTAGGCATCTTCAAGCTGACCGGGTCACCTTTTTAGGTTACCTTCAATGTAACCCGATCACACTTTAGGTACATTTAAGGTGACTTGGTCACCTTTTAGGTTACCTTCAATGTAATTCGGTCACACTTTAGGTACCTTTAAGGTAACCCGATCACCTTTTTAGATTAACTTTAATGTGACCTAGTCACATTTTAGATACCTTCAATTGACCCGGTCACCTTTTTAGGTTACCTTCAATGTGACCCGATCACACTTTAGGTATTTCAAGCTGACCTAGTCACCTTTTTACGTTACCTTCAATATGACCCGATCACACTTTAGGTACATTCAAGGTGACTCGGTTACCTTTTTAGGTTATCTTCAATGTGATTCGGTCATACTTTAGGTTACCTTCAATGTGACCAGATCACATTTTAGGTACTTTCAATGTGACCCGGTTACCTTCAATATGACCCGGTCACACTTTAGGTACCTTCAAGGTGACCTAGTTACCTTTTTAGGTTACCTTCAATGTGACCCGGCCGTACTTTAGTACTTTCAAGGTGACCGGGTCGCCTTTTGAGGTTACCTTCAATGTAACTCGATTGCACTTTAGGTACCTTCAAGGTGACCCGGCCACCTTTATAGATTACCTTCAATGTGACATTGTCACACTTTAGGTATCTTCAAGGTGACCCGATCATACTTTAGGTACTTTTAAGGTGACCCGGCCACCTTTTTAGGTTACCTTCAATGTGACCCAGTCACACTTTAGGTACTTTCAAGGTGATTTAGTCACCTTTTTAGGTTACCTTCAATGTGACTCGATCACCTTTTTAGGTTACCTTTAATGTGACTCGGTTACACTTTAGGTACCTTCAATGTGACTCAGTCACACTTTAGGTAGCTTCATACAGTTTAAAGCTTTCTCTTCTAGCCGTTTACCTAGATGTTTTTTTATAAGCAGGATTTACATTTTTTTGGATGAATCTTTCTAAGTGTTCATCCTCAGCTTGTCTAAATGGTTTTTCAGTAATCATCATCCAATTAATTAAACCTCGCCTAGCATTTTTTAGATTAAATTGAAAAATACCTGTACCGCTGAAGCTGCCAATGCCCGTCAGTTGTTTTTGTTCACTAGAAATGCCACTGATATTTCCATGGATTTTGCTTAAGTGCCTTGTCATGGTGTCCATCCTGGAGTTCAATTTGTGTGCAAATTTGTCGTCGCATTGTTTGCAATTGGCATACCTCGTTTCACCTTCTCAAACTTGATCAAAATGTGCCTAAACGGAAGCCTTCAAATTCCCGCTCTTCACTTGACTTTGCTAGGGTTGCTCGCTTTGTGGCATGGGTTAGGACCCCTCGGCACCGAGTTGGGTCGGTGGAATTTCCTCAACGTCATCATTAGAGAGTTGATCATTAAAGCCAAGGTCGTATGCCGCCATATCGATGTTTGGATCATTATTGGCAATTTTTTGTGAATGCGAGCCTCGATTTTTGTGGAACAAACGTCCTCGCAAAAGTGAACCAACCCCCGTGTTAGATGAGGAGGAGGCAACACCTTTACCTTTGCCGAAGTTTCTTCCCTCGTGAATCCATTAGTAGAAGAAAATAATTGAAGAGATGGAGAGATGATTAAGAGGCAATTAAGAAAATATTAGTAAAAGATTGAGAAACTTGGATAGAGATAGTAGAGAGAATGAGAGAATATTGTAGGAGATTGGATAAGAGAAGATTTGTGTGAGAAAGTGTGGGAAGGAGGCTGGCTATTTATAGGAGAAGAAGAAATTAGTTTTGCACAAAAAGCCTTAAAAAACTAGCTGTTAGTGGCAGTTGACTGAGGGTAAAATAATCTGAGGGTAAAAAAAAAAGTCTTGAGCCATTGGGGGGGAGGGTGTAAATTTACCATTTTTTAAAAAATTTGAAAATTGCACAACAGAAACCTGGAAACGTTCGACCTGGACCGGGCCCGACCTGGCTCGGCCGGGTTGTGGGCCGGTCCGTCCTAATTCCGGTTTCCCTCATTTCCCAGGCCCATATTCGCCTCGCCACCTTCCGAGCCCATTCCATGCTGGGCCCAGCCCGGGTTTCGATCATGCCGGGCCGAGTTTGACTCGAGCCGGGTCTAGGTTGAGCCCGGGTCAACCCGGCTCATTGGCCACCTCTAACTATATGGAGATGCGTGTGCATGAAATCAGATTTTCTTTTTCCTATATATTTTTTTTCTCTCCTCCTCCCTCATCTCTCTTTTTTCTTTTTCTTTCCCCTCCCCCTCACCGGCTGCCCCTGTTCAGCCCTTTGCCCTTGCTTGTGTCACCATGACCAATGGTCAAGATTGGGAGGTTACTTTGGCCCTTTTTCTTGGGTGGATGTTATAGTTTCTCCTGCAACAATGCCTACGTGCAAAGAGAAATAACATGACTTGCTTGCCTTTTAGAATAATCCTCGATCACCTGATCCCGAAAAGCAAATTATATTAAAAATTCACATGATTGATAAAAAGAGGGTAAAATAATTAGGCCAAAAGAAAAACCTTGTGCAGGAGTTCTCCTTGGCGACTGGATATGAGTAAGCCGAAATCAATATGGGTAAGGGAGGCCCAAACGAAAATGCTACTTTTTGGTCAACTATGAGCACATTTAGATCCCTCAAATTCATGCTTAATTCTATGAGTTGTGTCTAGTTTTAAGCTTATAAATGTCAATTCATATGAGTGAAGCTTCACTTTACGGGCGATGCAAACCAGGCTGTAGCACCCTACACATCCAAAGTGGTCTCCAACCTCTTTCAATTTGATTCCAAACTTCTAATTCGCTATGCTTATGAAAAGGCCCCTAAGCCTTTTAAAATACATATATTTTTCCTAAATCTAGATATAGATCCAAAAGAACATAATATACTTTACACATTGTAGATCAAGCTTGCATTCTGTTCATCATCCATCATCATCTTGATCATTATTGCATCGATTTAAGGAGGGAGCTTTAAGGAGCCTTGGGGAAGGAGCTTTAATGAGCCTTAGACATTAAGTTTCAAGATATCATATTTTTTGGTTTTTTTTCTTTTTCCTTTGAAAACTCTTCATGTATCGTTTTGGTTTAAACACGGTGTTTGAACATTCTTTGATTATAAAGTAGTTAATTTCTTTATTACCTTCTTAGGTTGTGCACTACTTGAATTGACGGTTTAAGTTAATGAATGATGTATTGTTCATGAGCCCTTGTTACTTTTTTTTTTTTACTCTTCAACATATTGTTTTTGTGTTAATTGTTGATCACCTTCACATACGTACGTTCACTCTTACTGCTTGAAAGGTGAACCAAAGAGAACTCATGGTGGTCTTAGGAAGTTTAATGAAAAGTATCTTCTAGGCCACTATTGAGCTTCACCACCACTTAGCGCAAGTAGAGTGATTCGGATGTCATTGTGAAGCTAAGCTAGTGAGGAGCCCTTCTAGCTTGAACGGGGTAAGGTCTCAAGTTAGAATCCCAATAGCAACAAGTAAGAGCAAGTGAGTAGTATCTTGTTAATTTGACTATTGAGCTAGGCAAGGAATTCCTAGTTCGCATTTTAGATTGACTTTTAGGATATCTAATTAGCACATTCACCATTTCTCATCTTTAGTTAGTGTTCTTATTTGCTTGTTAGTAAAATAGTTGAATTACTTTATTGTTCATTTAGTTTTACTAGTAATTCGATAACTTGATAATCAAACCTCTTCTTACATTGAATGCCTCCATGCGGACAATCCTTTACTCACCACAATCCGAGCAATGTCATGTACTTGTGGGTGTATTAAAAGTAAATCTTTAATCACTTGAAAAATGGAAAAGGCTTGGCAATATTAACAACTTTTGATAAATATTAACTACAATTTTTTTTTCTTTACCACATATGTATGTTCGTAAAGATTTATATATACACTAAAGTGTTGAAAATAAAAAATTATAAATTAATTGCTGTGAATAATAAATATTACAAATAATGAAGTCCATGTGTTCTGTTTTAATTTAATTTTAGTTCAGTCTAAAATTGAATCAACAACTAAACTTTATTATTATTATTATTATTATTTAAATTAAATCAAACCAATAAATATGAATTATGCTGCTTTCCAATTTTACCCGGCCCTTGAAAATCACAAACATCCAAAATTGATGTTCAAGCATCTAATGGCCGATAGGGACCCATTTCCCCCCAATCAGAGAATCTTCTTCGCAGTTCTACCACACTCGAATGGACTCACGTTCCGCCACCTAAAAAAGGCCCAAAGGCACAACAGGTTACCGAACCAACGGCCCTGATCGGTCAACAAACCAGGAAAAGTCCTTGTCAACCCCTTTTAAAATTAAAAATTTCCAATTCGCCCTATAAAATCCAATTTGTTCATATAACCCCGTTTTTCAAATTTCAGCCCGACATCATGCAATCAGATTCAAAATGATGAAAGGAGCAGGAAGGAGCGTCTCAGATCCACTCCTCTCTCACGGTGCTTCCTCAATTAGCTCCTGGTTTCCGTTCACGTTTCCTCCATCTTCGGTCCTTAGCTCCCACTCCACTTCGTCCTCTGCAACTACATTTTAGTCCATGGTTGGAAGAATCTTCTCCAGAATACGGCTTCTCTTTTCTTTTCTGTGAAACCGCATCTTTGCAAGACCAATCTTTCAAAAAATGAGCGCGATTCAAGCACCCAAATCCTCCAAACCCATGAAACCTCCGAATTCGAACTCTTCCTCGACTCCGAACAAGCCCTCTTCTCTATCCTCCCACCTGGCCATGGTGGAGCTCAAGCAACGCATCCTCACCTCCCTCTCCAAGCTCTCCGATCGAGACACCTATCAAATCGCCGTCGAAGATCTCGAGAAGATCATCCAGTCTCTCTCCCCGGAGTCGGTTCCCATGCTTCTGAACTGCCTCTTCGATTCCTCAAACGATCCGAAACCAGCCGTCAAGAAGGAATCGCTCCGCTTGCTCTCTCTTCTCTGCCAATGCCACGCCGAATTGGCGGCGACCCACTTGACCAAAATCATTGCCCACATTGTACGGCGGCTAAAGGATTCCGATTCCGGAGTTAAGGATGCTTGCCGCGACGCCATTGGAGCGCTTTCGACGCAGTACTTGAAAGGGGAGAGTGGAGGGACCGTTGTCGGGTTGTTTGTGAAGCCTGTTTTCGAGGCCATGGGGGAGCAGAGCAAAGGAGTGCAATCCGGAGCTGCAATGTGTATGGCTAAGATGGTTGAATCCGCCGCGGATCCGCCGCTGGCTGCGTTCCAAAAACTATGCCCCAGGATCTGCAAGCTGCTCAATAATCAGAATTTCATGGCCAAGTATGCGCTTTTGCCGGTCATAGCAGGCCTGGCTCAGGTTCGAGACAATGTCTCTGTTTCTTGCTTGTCTACTATATGGTGCGTTCACTTGCCGTGAATGGATGTTGCACTATTTTGGTCTGATGCACTTGAAATATGCTCTAGAAAAGATGTGAAATTGTGGCTTAATAGATGTTAATACACTGGTTATGGAGTCACTTGCCGTCTAGCTAATAATCTGCATAGTCTTACCATTTTTATATTTCTGGCTCTTGACCTGGAAGAGTTTATATGATTATATGTCGATCTAGCGCTTGTTTATTGATGATGCATTTGGCATAGATTCAATGGACCATTTGGACCATTATGAGGAATTTATTTTTCTTCCAGCTATTAGAATATTTATGTTTACACTGTGCAGTGCATGTGAAAAATATAGTAGCAGTTAGCAAAAGACATTACCTAAGTTTTCACTGTATACGGGTTGAAATCACCTTGCCCCTTTGTCATTCTTAGAAACTTATGAAAATAGTATCCTTCTTTGAGCCAACTGTTACCTAGTTGGATTCTGGATTTTGATGGAAATCCTTCAAAGGTGGCATATTGGTAGTATAGATTTGTTATAATATGGTAGATGAAAAAACAGGAAAGATGCTAAAATGTTCTGTGTTGAATATTTGATTAGCTAAAAAATGTTCAGGATTAAGTTTTGAATCTAGGTGTGGGAAATGTATGATCTTCAGATGTGGATGGTGTTGTGGTTTCCTTCTCTTTGCTGACAAGCTACTTAATTAGTAGATATTCAATTCCATATTCTAGAATTTCTGTTTAAACTCACCATGGCCAATTAGCTGAAGAAGTTCAACCCATTAGATCTCCTCATTCATCCTGTTTTCAGGATCGTCGCTTTTAGTTTTTGTCCTGTGCAAGCAACTCATCATTCATGGATATTTGATACCGTTGTGGTGGTTTTCTTAATAATACATTTGCGGTTCATTTTACTTATGTATTCAATAGCACATAGATAGAAGTTATGCCTTGGAATGAAAGACTGTTCAATGGTAGAAAAAGAAACAAAATTTGAAAGATTATAGAAGTGACATTATTTCAGGTGGGAGCGATTGCACCACAGAGCTTAGAGTCATTGTTGCAAAGCATCCATGAATGCCTTGGGAGTACAGATTGGGCAACACGTAAAGCTGCAGCTGATACTTTGAGTGCATTAGCATTGCATTCAAGCAGCTTGATTAAAGACGGGGCTGCTGCCACAATAGCAGTACTTGAGGGTTGCCGTTTTGACAAGGTAAATGATGTCACTGACCAGGGCCTTCCTTTGATATTAGAGTTTCTGAGGATATGTTTTATTAATAGGACCACACGTTAACCAAACTCTAAAAAACAAGGCCTCAAACTCAGTAAATTAACAACTTAGAATTCAGGGCTTCTTTTTTATTGTCTTTTCTTTTTCCTTATAATTTTTTCCTTCTCATTTTCCTGGGTGTAAGAATTTGAAATGGAATATGGTTTATTTTTTAAGCTTGTTGAGGTTTCCTATGAAGGTCTGCTAATAATTTGTCAAGAATTCTAACTGTTGCAGATGTCAAGCCTTTAGACGTTTTGAGCATAAAAAAGTTGTCAAATGTATTGTCTTTGCATGGAGGTTTGTAGAAGATTGAACTAGGTTGAATTTTACTCTTTTGTTTATGTGATACTTTTTTTTATTAGGGAACATGCCAAAAACAATTACAGAGTTTTAATCTAGAGTTTTAGGAAATTCAATGTCAGTAACTAACAGATTCCTAGTGAGCCAAAAAGAGTATGGGTTCACTTATTTTGCAATGTGACAATTCTCCTTTAAATCCAGAACTCTTTGATTCTGCTATCCCACACTATCCAGAAAATGGAATAGGGACAAAGAAAGTTTTGATGTCAAAGTTAAAAATATTCTTGAATCCATAATTTCTCATCCTCCAAGTTGACTGTTAGTCTCCAATTTAAATATACACCTTACATGTTAGTGTATTGTGTTGCCCCATGCCCCAAAAGATTATATTGTTAATGCTTTTACCATGTAGCTCATTGTGTTGGTTTTAAGTGTGTAAAGACTAAAGAGAACACTGGAATGCTACTGCTCCTATGATTTCTTGGTGCTAGTGATGGTTGGTTATATCTCAAACAGATTAAACCTGTTAGAGATAGCATGACAGAGGCGTTGCAATTGTGGAAGAATCTTGTGGGGAAAGGAGAAGATGAATCTGCAGATGACACAAAAGCCTTGGCTGGTGGTAAGGATATTTATATATATGGATATAGGACTGACGTCTAAATTATAGACCTTGCTTATCAAGCAATATTCCATGTCCCTCAGATGGTAGAAATTCCAAAGCAACAGAATCATCTGAAAAGAGTGGTCAGAACAGTCCAGACTCTAGCAACAAAAAAGTAGATCCACCGACAAAGGAATCAATGGAGAGTTCAGCTCCTACTTCAGATTCTATTAGAAAAGGAAAAGGTGGAAGCATCCATGAGAAGGCAGTTGTAATACTAAAGAAAAAGGCACTATCTGACAAAGAGTTGAATCCGGAATTCTTCCAGAAACTTGAAACAAGAGATTCTGGTGATTTGCCAGTTGAAGTGGTTGTTCCTCGCAGATTTCTTAATTCTTCAAAGTTGAAGAATGAAGAAGAATCAGAGACAAATGATGTTGACCAAAGAAGAAAGTCAATTGGGATGGGGAACAATCAGTCAGATGACCATTTGTCTTTGGGCAGCAGATACCGTAACTTAGAGAGGGGAACTGCTGGTCTGCGAGACAGATGGCCTGAAGATAAAGTAAATGGGAAAGACTCAAAACAGAAGGCATCAGATATTGATGAAAATAATGATGTAAATCAAAGGGAGTTGTCCGGAAATCGTCCTGGGCTTCCAAAAATAGATGGGCAGTCTGAAGCATCCTTCAGCAGCAACAAAGGAAATTGGTCGGCAATTCAGAGGCAATTACTGCTTCTGGAGAGACAGCAAGCGCATCTACTGAACATGCTGCAGGTATCACTGAATTCTACTGTTAGAAACAGTTCTGATGAGCTTATTTTGAGTTAATATCTTAACATATTGCAGGATTTCATGGGTGGTTCTCATGATAGCATGGTGACTTTGGAGAACAGAGTAAGGGGTCTTGAGAGAGTTGTAGAAGACATGGCCAGGGATTTGTCAATTTCATCAGGTAGGAGAGGTAACAATTTCAATGGTGGGTTTGAGGGATCTTCTAGTAGACCACTGGGGAAGTATAATGGTTTCCCTGACTACAGTAATTCAAAGTATGGTGGGCGAATTTCGTTTGGGGACAGATTTGCTCAATCTGAAGGCCTTGCTCCTTCAATGAGGGGAAGGAGCTCTTCTTGGAGGTCTGATGTGTCTGATGACTGGGATTTCCCCCCTTATGCTGCTTCTAGAAGTGGGCAAATTGGCACAAGAAGAGCTCCAGGTACTGTTAGTCTGGATGGTAGATCACCTAAATCTGAGCATGATGATCAAGTTGGAGGAAGGCGAGCTTGGGATAAAGGGCCTGGGTCAGTTAGGTTTGGTGAGGGGCCTTCTGCCAGAAGTGTCTGGCAAGCTTCAAAAGACGAAGCTACCCTGGAAGCTATTCGGGTGGCTGGGGAGGATGGTGGTACATCTCGAATGGCAAGGGTTCCAGAGGCTGAAGCTGTAGGAGATGATAGTGTAGGGCAAGAACGAGATCCTGTCTGGACTTCTTGGAGCAATGCAATGCATGCCCTTCGTGTTGGTGACATAGAATCTGCTTATTCTGAAATTTTATCTGCTGGGGATGATCTCTTGCTTGTAAAGCTAATGGACCGATCAGGCCCTGTGTTTGACCAACTATCAAATGATATCACAAATGAGGTTCTGAATGCTATTGTGCAGTTTCTGCTAGAACAGGATGTGTTTGACATCTGTCTATCATGGATTCATCAGGTATACTCTTATCTCCATCATCTGGGTTTCCTTCTCTTTTTGTTTGTTTCCTTTTTAAGATTTCTGATTGATAGTTTTGTAGAAATAATCATCTTTCATGGACCTTAAGCACAGACCCGAGTAGCCTTAAGTACAATTACTTTTTGCATGAGAGGTCAGGTTCCTTTCCCCTTCAAAAGAGCCAGCTAGTCTTTAGCAACTGGAGTATGGGATTTATTTACATAAATTTCTTAGAATATGCATAAGCAGGAGTTTGGGAAACATTTATCAAACGTTGTATCAGCTCTGTTGTGAAAATTGAGATATAACAGACATGCTCTTTTTACATCGATATCAATTACTGTTGAAAGTGAAATTCTAAAGTTCCAAATCTCCCTGTGGTACTATTTGAGAATTGTATTGTAAATCAATATTGTTTGAGTTCATAATCATGTGAAATTTTGGATACAAACAGTATGATGTAAGGATGATGCAGAAGTTGATCAGTGCTACACCATAACCAACCAGACAAATGGCTTAGAGCTCAGCTAGAGCATTTTGACCTGAACTAGGGATTGTGATACTTTTGAAATTGCTTTTAGAATTATTGCCGGAAATAGTATTGGCTTCAGAACATTGCTGTTGCGTCAAAGTTGTGTTTAACAATTGTTGACAGCCTGCTGCACTAGATTCATTTACAAATTATAATGTATAGACCAAAGTTTCTGGGCGTCTGTACTGTAATTTTTAATTTCGCAGCTGGTGGAAATTGTGCTGGAAAATGGAGTGGATGCCTTTAATATTCCCATGGAGTTGAAGAAGGAGCTTTTATTGAATTTGCACGAGGCTTCTTCAGCTGTTGATCCTCCTGAAGATTGGGAAGGAGCCACTCCTGACCAACTTCTATTGCAGTTGGCATCTGCTTGGGGCATTGAGGTCCAACAGTTTGACAAATAGTGTTCTGTTTTCTTACTGTCATGAAAGTTTTTACATCTACAAAATGGTAAATGGAGAAGATAATTTTTTGTCTTATTTTTTTTTATTCTGGGCCCTGTTCTTCACTTTTACAGATTAATGATCAACTGCACGTGGTAAGATTCTCTTGTTTAGAGCTATCTTTTACCCCTCTAAATCTTGCCTGTAATTATATAAATCTGGAATTGAAATTGAATTTATATAAATTACCCCACAGCGCCCTAACCTTTATTTTCCTCTATAAGTGGTATGCTAATGCTTTTGGTTTCATATTTCTGATTTTTCCTTCTGTGCGTTTTGAGTTCATAAATTATGGCTAATCATGAGTGGTAGGTGATGTAAAAAATGCATTTTTATTTTGTTTCTTTTTCCCCTTTTTCAAAAGAAAATAAGATCCATCCATGTAACAGCCCCAGAAACAAAAGCCCAGAGAACAAACCTTTTCAATGCCTAACAGCTGCATTTGCTAAAGAGAGCTCAACAAAGGACGCGTTCTTCCCCATTTAATTTACAACAAATTTTCTGTACATTTCGGTACAATGCTAAGCCAATCCAGTAGAAGCTGCCAAAAGTGCCAAACCCAGGGTTAACAGATTCAGCTTTCACAAAACTTTGGCTACCTGAATCATCCAAAATGTAAGCAGCCAAGCACGCTGGCAAGAGACAATGTTTTTGGGAACCATTAGTGGATACAAAATGGACCTCTCACAAGCATGACACCCGCCAAGCCGGAATATATGCCAGAACTTCATACGGGTCTTGCAAGGTCCCATACTCTACTTAGCTGCATACCAGTTTTGAGCACACTTAGCATCAACTGCTAGATCGACTTTCAGAATATTTTTGCCTTGGAATGGTTTTGACATGCACTCAACAACTATAGCCTTTGCATCTTCTGCAGATTCGCTGGGTCCTTCCAAGATCACTTCATCATGTACCTATGATTGGAAAAGAGATGCCAGGTTAGGAATGCCCATATCAGCAGCATGATGCTAGTCTATGCTTATGCTCAATTCATTTTCTTTGCTACTACCGAGCCAGTCACTGAACATTTGTTCTAGATGAACTATGGGAGTAACTAAACATCACAACATCACTCTTTGATTTTAGTTAAAAAAAAGAAAGAAAGAAAGAATAGGCAACTCCAAGTCTCAGAGACTCTGAAAGTCTCATCCACTCCAGGACAAAAATACATTATTCAAGAGAGATTTCTTCATAGGCCTCCAGTTTATTCAAATGGCACACCAACTCCTTTCAACGACTTCAAATCCAATGGGAATCTAACAAAATTAGGAACTGGTATCAGAAAATAAAGGAAACTGAAAATGGGCAAAACCTGTAGCAGTAGCTTCCAACCAAGCTCCTGCAGCTGTTTATTTCTTGATATTTCTAACATGGCACACATTGCCACATCAGCAGCACTGCCCTGTAACAAATAATTACACTGAGAGAGACAGAACCGGGGGGGGGGGGGGGGGGGGGGGGGTGGGGGGCATAAATCAAGGGCAAGCACCTGCACTGGCGTATTAATAGCTGCTCGCTCAATATGCCCTCGTTGACCACGATTTGCTTGTCTCACTGAAGGGAAGCGACGAGCCCGTCCCAGCAATGTGAGCACATATCTCTTCTCTGGATCAAGAGCTTCCTTTTTACGAGCTTCCTGCCAATCAAGCACTTCTTTTCTGTCTCCATACCAAAGGTCAACTGTTCTCTTAGCTTCTTCAACGGAAACCTGAGGCACAAAAAAAAATGAGGGACCAAAAAATGAGGCAACCTGATGCACCCAGACTATGCTTTAAACCCAATCAGTTATGTTTAAGGTTTTGACCATACCTTCCAGTCCCGAGCAAGCCCAACTGGAGTTTTCCCATACGCAATGGAAAAATTGAGCATTTTGGCTTTTCTTCTTTCAGAAGCAAAGGCATCCTGAAACAAAAGGTTTAATATCAGCCATTTTCAACAACCCTGATGAGTGATTTCCAGAAACAATCATCACAAGAATGTTATGACCCATAAATTTCAACCTTTACGCAAGCTGCCTCAAGTTCATTGTTTTGCTGGAGTACCAAAAGCAAGCATGATGGGTCAACATTTGAACAAAGAAGAGAAATGGTTTGCATATTTGGAGATGAAGCATGAGAACTCATAACATTGGCAACTAACCCGCAGACTTGAAGTCTATCAAGATAGTTTTTGTTATAGCAACAGCAGAATCTAATTCCTTTGAGTAGTGCAATCATTAGAAGTGTATTTTTCAGTAATTTTAAGAAATTATAAGCTATCCCATTATGCTAGATTTCGAGGGTTAGGCAATCCTAAAGATGGTCAGGATGGGCAAGCAAGCGAAGATGCCTATAACTGGCATGGCCTTGTAAAGAATGTGCCAGGCCTTTAAAGCACATAGAGATACAGTAATACAGGCACATTCAGACTGCATCTAAATCATCAGTGTGCAGGCAAATAAAAACTCACTAGGCTAGTCAGAGCCACATCTATTCAATGGGAATAATCTTTTCCTTTCATGCCATCCTTCACAGAATGACACTCATAGGCCGTGCCCAAAGCCCATAGGACTTGCACAGCCCTGGGACAGGTTTGACCTGATCCTGAGCCATGCCAGTTGTACGCGACCTATGCTTAATTTGTTAGCCTGGTATGTCCAGGTATCACTTCTACTGGCAAATGACACCTCAAAACTGACTGGACAATGTACAAAGTACAAAGAGGTTATGGAAAATCAAACCCATGAACTCCACCTAGAAAAGAATGTGTTAAAAGGGCCTCAACGAGAAGGAACAGGCCCAACGCAACACAGCTTCCAATAACTAGCAGTATCATAAGCAAACAAGTTTGGCAGCTCTACCATGTTAACAAAGTTTCTCAAATTCCCCAAATCTGTTACAAAACCAGAGATGGTCATCACATTTTCAAGGGACTCAAAACATCCCTCCAGGAACAGAACGGCATTCAAAGACTGAAAGAGGCCACATTGCTCGTGCCCACCTTGACACTGTTAAAGGTACCATTGACCACTCTTAAGGTACACCCTATGGAGGAAATTAACCAAAAAAAAAAGTCTTACAGCATTTACACCCCAAAACTCCAAAACAATTGCTTCAGTTGTCAATAGAAAACTCACAGAAGAATTACATCAGAGAAGACAAAGACATCACTACTCTCAACACTTTCTCTGTGTGACCCTTATAAAGAAATCCCATTTCATCTCTCATAATAATCATCTTAGCACTTTAAAGTCAATATAGTGAAGTTCATATCATCAATTAACTTGTACGAGAAGCATTGACATCAGACGTCATCTGAGAGAGTAAAGTAGCAATTTTTATACTGGATGCAGTTGATATTCCAAAAACCATTGTCATCACACGTTCACCCCACTTGTATAAAAGCGTAAAGAGATGGTGAGTAAAGATACATAATATGTCGCATACAGAGCAGAAAACCATTGTCATCACACCTATAACTGGCATGGCCTTGTAAAGATCAAGATTGAACGTAACTACATGAGGAATTCACCTGATTATAAGCTCTTTGAAGATCAAGATTGAAAATAATACCCTTCTTCAATCTGATCATGCAAACAAATTTTTTGACTTCCACTGCAAATAACATTCAGTATCAGAATTGGCTGCTTACTTTTAACAGTGGAACAGGGGGCTTATCTTCATCGGGTTGAGGATGCCACTCAAGGAGAACTTTCTTCTCATCAATGGCTTCGCGGATATGTGGGTACATGTTCATTGCTGTCCTTGAATGGAAATCTCCACCAGCTCTGAAGGCATTCAGCATGCTTTCACAGTCAGCAAGATGTGCAAGAATCCTGAGTTCCAGCTGTCATATGAATACATATTCCAATTAACAATAAATATAATGTAATGGAAAAGAGGATGATGAGATCTACTACCTGACCATAGTCTGCAACAATAAGAGATTTTCCTGGAGCAGCGACAAATGCTTGGCGGATCTTGTATCTGTCCTTTTCAAGGGCAGGTTGATTCTGAAAGTTGTGAGTACATATTGCAAAGGTAAGGTCCACGACTGGGGCAGGGTTATGTATCAGTCGAACTAATAGTAATGATACATTTCACCACTCCCTCTCAGAAGCCATTCAACACTTTCATTGTTCATATTGAAGAGCTTATTCCCACTGTAGGGCTCCAAGAGGTTTCATTTTCTAAGCAAGAAAACGTTACTTACTTTCCCTTTCATGTTCCAATTTGCCAACATATCAGGTTCAAATGCATTCAACTCAGAAAATATTGATCTTTGAAGCAATAACTAGGTTTACATTTGATGGCTAAAAATGGTCTTAAAAAATAAGAAGTCACCTGCAAATTGGGCCTCCTGGCTGATAAACGCCCAGTTTCTGTGTTGATATTCAATGAACAATGAACACGGCCATTTTTTCCTGATACATTGCACCCCTAAAATAGAATACACTGTGTCAGAAAAAAGATTACAAAGTTTACGTGTGAACCAAATTAAAGCTCGTTTGTATTCATTGACCATTCAATATAATAGTTCTTAGGAGATCATGAATATAGAGACCAAGTCATTATTTCAGAGCCTGCTGAGCTTTCCTTTCCAAGTCTTCAACAAGGAGTCTAGATATTTTCGCAAACTTAGCATATTTAGAGAAGCAAACCTCACAAGATCTTCCACTTCTTTTCATACATAAAATTAATGAAATATGTAAACTAGTTAAATTAAAATGGCAGGTTAAAGCACCTGTAAGGGGAGAATGAAATTTGATATTAGTGAGTCGATGGAGCAAACTTCACATAATGAAGCAATGGCATGGCATGCCTCTGCGCCTCTTACTCCACCTCCAAAAGCATCATAAGCTTTCCCATAAGCAGAGATGTCAGGATCGATTTCAGCAGCTAACAACTGCTTCTCTAAGGTTTCATCAGTACTGCCGACAGTGCTTCCATCGCCACCGCCATCATCATAATCAAGAGGATCATCAGTAAAATCATAATCAACAGAAACCTTTCCAGCTAAGGCCTTAAGGGCATCACCACTAACTGAGGGCCAACCTGTAGCTGTATACTTTTCAGCTGGAAGATGTATATCATGGTAACACAAGCTACCTAGCTTAATACTGCGATATTTTGAGGGTGACTTTTTGCCTTCTTCAATCACTTGATAAACATTAGGAACTTTAAAAATTCTCTCACTGGGAAGGACCTCATCTTGGTTTTTACTGTAACAAGCAAAAACTGGTTTTATAAGAGATTATGCTTGAGACTATGTAAACAGGTCATTACAAAGTCCTGCTGTCCAAATGGCAAGATTCAAGCCTTTTGCATAACAGGAAAAAGGAGGGAAGGAGGTATGGAAGGAGAGAGCTACCATCCCCTAATTACAGATCTTACTACTAGCAAAGAAACGCATCTACAGGTAATAAAAACGTATAATGTGATAGAAGTAGCTATTTTTTTTTTTTCTGAATTCTGAATACATTGTGTTCTACTTATCACCATGCTATGAAGAATATACCATTTGATGCCACATCAAGAATCTTATGCATCAAAATATGAGGTCCCCAGAAGACCTAGAACTTGTACATGAAATATGCATACCTGTTAACAACTCCACCAAACAAGAATTGCCTCAGCTGTGAATCACTTCCCACATTCATATACTTCGCATCAGGACAGTACTTACATGCCCAGTTTCGAAATCTATTAACTGCAATCTCCTGCTCTGCTCTAGCCACCTTTTCCAACTGAGCAAGGTATGCCCGATCAACTAGCATTCCCTCTGTTTCCATTTTCACAAGAAGCTCGCCAAATGGTCTCCAGTACTCCTGGTAGAAATCAAACATAGATTTCCTTGTAGATGTTCCATCAAGTATCCAAGACATACTTGATAGTTTGTTTTGCAAGCTTTCATAAAGCTTTCGTGTGGCTATAGCATCTAAGGCAGAATAAGAAATCCAGGATTTGCGTTCTCCTCTCTGTAGCGACTCAACTGGAGCAACAGTCACAACCTTTCCTTCAGATCCATCTTTCTTTACCTTTCTTCTTCCAAAGATTGTTTTCATTGATATTTTACCAATCAAATCCTTTTCTTCACCCAAAATAGCATCACACATAACATTTTGGTCACCGGTTAGTGCTTCCAAAGAATAACCACCTAAAGTTCGTCTAGATGAATCCCACAGTCGTGCCATATGCATTGTGTCCGCTTCAAATCCAGAGAGCTTAATCCCATAGTTCTCAATGATGTGATTATCAAAGCTATAGTTGTGCCAAACCTAAAGAAAAACAACGCAGAACTATTAACTTTTGCACCAACCTTAGAGCACTAACTCAAGTGTTTCCGAATTGTCACTGGTCCTAATAATGAAACAGAAATCCTGGGATGTTCATACTATATATAACTACTTAAAAATTTGTGTGTCTGTCACAAATTTCTCAATTTGTATTAACAGCCTCCTGAACTCAGGAGCAGGCTTTAGCAGATTGGCGAGGAAAGGAAGAACAAGTGTGACATGTGAAAAGGCTACAAGTTCAATTAATGAAGAACCAAGATGTGCAGCCGAGCAGGAATAAAACACACACGCACACACAAAGGAGAGCATAAAAGGTAATTCACCTTCTTGATTGAGGGGTCTTCGAAGAAAGGAGCAAATTTATTCAAAAGATCTCTGCCACCACCATCAAGAACATCCACCCAAACACAAGACTTCCCATTTCCAAAATCTGCACTTTGTCCAGAATAAATGCTGAAGCATATAATCTTTCCGTGATCGACAGGTGTCTCTTTCTTTACATCAATGTTAGACACCTGCAAAATCCTTTCATTTGTAAATAGAAAAAAGCTAGTATATATAGACATTCTTTCACTGTTCCAGCATGGAACAAGGAACTATCAAATGCTTTTCTCCTCCCATGCATAAAAGGACATAAAGGCAATACAAAATTTCATCCTACATACATATGACACACCTCAGTATCACATGCGTGAACAAGATGCTTGTATTGAGTAGTGAGCTTCCCAATGACTTCTTCTGCCAAAGAGATATTATCTACTACAAGAACTTTATCATAAACTCTAGCAAGCTTGCTTTGAAGATCTTCCTGGTGCATGGTACAACTATTCATACTTGCATTAGATTCTATAGTCTCCATGTCATTTTTCCTTTTTGAAACACATTTTGGCAACAACTCAGTAACTTCTTCCATGGTTGGAACACTTTGTGAAGAGAAACCATTAATTTGCTTTTCAGCTACGTTCTTTTTTTCTCTGTGTGTGGCAAGACCATGCATGTAAGAATTGTGACTTAAGTCATCCAAATTGTCCTGAGGTTGAGCAAATACTGCCTCTTTATCACTTGTTTCAGGTGGAGGCTCAGCCGTCTGTGTATTAACACAAACTTGGTTAGTAGCGTAAGCAGAAGCAGAGCTCCCCTGTTGATACATCTTTTTATCATTCCGCAGTCTACGTGTAGCCTCCTCCCATGAACATGCACCAACATGGGCAAAAGAATTTTCAGCAATAGCTGGACGCTGAAGCTCTGGTCCTCTAAGCATTGCCCTTTCACTGTTTCTACAGTTGATCCTCTCTCCTCTGATGAAATTTGTCTTGGTAACTGATTTTCCTCTGAAGAATTTGTTAGAAAGATGCAATTCCTGAATGGCTGGAACCATCCTAGGAGAATTAGTAGAAGCATCAACTTGAGGGTTCAAAATTTCTCCATGGGAAGATGACCAAAGATAACGGCACAAAGTTCGAAACTGAAACGGGCAACCAAACTTGGTACTAGCAAACAAAGCACTGGGAGCACTCTGGACTGAATATACTTCCTTCCTGTGATATAGAAACTCCAGAAGTTAAAAGAAGATAGGAAAATGAATCTGCAGTATTATGTTTATTCTAGTATCTCATCAATAAGAAAAAACTTATTCAGGCATGTTAGCTGAAACTGAAAATAGAATAAAATTGTAGAAATACAAGAAAACCAGAATCATCCAAAAGGAGGCAAAGCTCAGTTGGCACAACAGTCTCATGTGAATGAAAAAAAGACATTTATGAACAACTCAAGCTAGGCCTGGTGGCCCCAATCTTTAGGTTGCTACCTACTGTCCAAGGTTCAAAAATTCCCTTCCCTCTTGGCCTCTCATCATATGTACGAAAAAAGAAATGACTATAAGTCTATTTTTTCCTGCAATGCATTTGTCCTTCAAGTAGCACTGTACACTACACATAATGCACTTTGATTTATTGTGGATTTGTTACTCATTTATTAGCTGAATATGAAAGTCCTGGAAAATGTTGGTCAGACACTTATACGTTCATTTGTTCTAAAGTCACCGATAAGCCTAAACTCACTCAAAAATCTCTTACTAGAAGGAAACAGATTACTAGGAAACTCGCTTCCAAGAGACAATGTCTAAAATACAACAGTTAACCTTAAATCTGTTTTGCCTCTCTCACTAAAATTTAAGCATATACTCCATTCTAGCTTGCATCTTCATATATCAAATTTAACAGTTCCATGAATACTAACCTTAATCCTTTTTGCCTCTCTCACTAAAATTTAAGCATATACTCCATTCCAGCTTTCATCTTTACATATCAAATTTAATGGTTCCATGAATACCACTTTGTTATATCCCCCAAAACCTTCAACAAACACATATGACAACAACTTTCCATATTGAGGCTCCTTTATTAATTTCTTCATCATATTCAGCACTTGAAAGTAGAAACAGAAAAGGAAGCACTCCAGATTGGCTATGCAGAACCTCTAGTTACATTACACTTTGAAAGGCAGAAAATAAAATGACATCAAGCAAATGATTGAGCACATTGCACGCTGTTCAAAAGAAGAATTCTACATTTGCAGTAAATATACTAATATAGGCACCCTTAAGAAAAGAGGACAAAAGAACTATAAACTAAACCTCAATAAATATGTGGCCTTGACATTCTCTAATACCCAGATACGGAACCTACAACAGGAGAACAACTACACTTGTAACCGCATAAAAGCATACGACATCGAGCAAATGATTAAGCACATTGTAAAATATACAAAAGAAAAATCCTTAATTTGAAATAAACCTAGGCACGGTTGAGACAGGAGAGAAAAAGAACACTAGAAAAAAAAAAAAGTGAAACTCAACATCAACAAACATCTGGCCATGAAATTACCTAAAACCCAGATACAGAACCTACAACAATTTATAGCAAAATTGGGTTCCGAGTCTACTGTCAAAATTTTTCTAACCAAAAAACAAAGCAATGAAGAAAACGACAGAAAATATAAAACAGAGCTGGCACGAACCAATTGCCAGAAAAAAAAAATCCAGAAAACAACAAAACGAAAACGAAGTGAGAAGCACAAAAAATGAAGGGTGAGGAGAGAAGGAACCTGCAAAGGGCTCTAGCAGAACCCAAAGAGAATCGTCGAGAAGAAGAAAGCGGAGAATGAGAGTGGCGAAAGGGTCCGAAAGGGGACTGGGAGGAGGAGACCCCCATAGCCATTAGGTCGGAGAGCCTTCGTCCCAGCTTGCCACGAGCGGTGGGCGAACAAGAAGCCGTTTTGGAGGGTCTTCCAGTGCCAAAATCAGCAAATAATCAAGCAAAGCAGCGCTTGTGTTTCGGCTGTTGGTCTGGCCGCAACAGAAGCAGAGCAGACAGCAGAGCAAGTTGTGGGCAAGAAGAAGAGGGAAGAGAGAGAGAGAGTGAGGGAAGGGCTGAAGAGTGAGAACCAACTAAAACCCTTTGTGGCCTTATTTTTAAGGGTCTGTCTTCCTTAAACCCCGTATGAACAGCCAACGGTAACGGGCCCTTTAACACATGGAAAACATTTATTTTCTTCCAAGGGTTGTGTGTGGGTTTCGTCTTCATGCAGGCTCCAAGTTCTAATGTTCGACCATGCTTCAATACTTATAAAATTGTTAACAAGATAATGGATTTAACTGAGGGAAAAAAATATCTTCTATTCTTTTTATTCTCTTTATAATATTCATTGGCAATCCTATGATACAGATTATATTCGATCCTAAACTGTGTTTCAATAATATAGAAGACTAATTACCTGTTTATTCTCAGATATTTAGGTGAAATTATAGTTTGTTTGTTGTTGTTTCAGAATTATATTTTATATTATATGATAGTCATTTTCAAGTAATTTATTCAGAAATTTCTTTTTACTTAACAAATGTTTTATGTTATTAGTTTTTTTCTTTATTTATATAAAATTATATTTTTTAAATACCAACTATTATTTTTTTAGTTTATAAGATGTCATTTGACTTAACATCTAGTTGTTTTAACTTAAGTCAATTGATTTCAAAATGATTTACTTTTATTCTTACGTATTTCTTATCTGGAACTAATTTTAATTTAAAACCAATATTATGTAGCTGCAATAATCTATTGAAAATACAATTTTTGTAATCTTACTAGATTTTTATGAATTTTTCTAGTTTACAACATTAAAAAAGAAAAATTCATAAAAATTTAACAACATCATAAAAAATTTACTTTCAAATGAATTATTGTATTTACATAATATTAACTGTCAAATAAAATTGATTTCAGGCTATAAAATATAAAAAAAATAATTAAATAAGTCAGTTAACTTAAATTAAAATGAATTAATTTTTTTTTTATTAGAAGGAAACATCTTTTGTCAAAAGAAAAACTTTAAATTAAGATGTTAAAACTTACTGTCGGACGGTATGAAAAAGATATAGTACAAAACATATATTTCTAAAACATGAGAGTAAACTGTAATTTTACTTAAATCTCATGGACAAATTAGAACTAGCCATATCATATATATTGAAAATACATAGTTTCAATTGATATACAATTTAAGTAAATAATTACTGTATATAAAAGTAATAACCCATAGAAATCTCTTCAAATACTCCAAAACAAAGAGATCTTCCAATATTCCTATAAACCTAGAGTCTTACAAATTGAATAGTATTCTATCTGTTTAATGATCAATCAGATAAAATTTATTTAGAAAGTTACTATTTTTTAAAATTTGTTTCTTACCAACCTTAAAAAAGTTAATAATATACTCAATTTTATGCAAAAGAGATGTATTAAAAGTATTTCTTAAAACTTACAATTTCAATTATACATAATTAGAACAAAATAAAAAAAAATAAACACTGAAAAAAATATCTCTTAAAATTTTTTAAACACTAGCCAATTTGAAGATAAAAAAGTGTCCTCTTCATTTGACATGAGTGAATTAATAGCATTGCTCAATATTGTAGTGTGTGTATAAAGGGGAACCATAGCCAAGTTTGAATAAAAGGATGTTCCCTCATGAAAAACAAAAAGTTACAGAACCAGAAATGTTCTTAACAGTAGGGTTCTAAACAGGGTGCAAACGACACAGCAGCTAGCATCATGTAGCTGCAAGGCATGGGAACCAAGAGAAAAAAAAAAAGGAAACAGAAAATTTAGAATGAAAGAAAATGGGCAAACATTTTCTTTCTCCACCCCTCAAAGAAACAAAACCAAAAAAGACATATATGTGTCATCTGGATTCTGCAGTGCTATAACTAGGATATGGAGAAACTGGACAAGGCCTGTTATTTCTGAACCCTTGTTCATCTTCATCATTGTTTAGAGCAATGTAATGTAGAGCTGTCACAACATCACTCATCAATGGCCTCATGGCTGCATCCTCTTGGAGGCACATTGCTGCTATGGCAAGTGCTTGGTGTAGACCTCTTACCGGGAACTTCCCTCCGAGCAAAGGGTCTGCCAGTAGCACAAAGTTTCGCCTGTCTGCCAGGAATGGTGCCGCCTGCAGGAAGAGAAGCATGGAATATGGTGTTAGCACTAGGCCTCAAAAGTGGAACATGAAGGTTCATTTGGTGCATACCCAAGTGACCAGGTTCTGCTCTTCCACTGGTCTTGATTTATCTATGACTCTTCTTCCTGTTAAGATCTCCAAGAAAACAACACCAAAGCTGTAAACATCGGATTTTGTTGTAAGCTGGCCGGTCAGTGCATACTCGGGTGCACAATAACCATAGGTGCCCATCACCCTGGTGGAGACATGGGTCTTATCCCCGGTTGGACCAAGCTTTGCAAGTCCGAAATCAGAGAGCTTTGGGGTCAAGTTCTCGTCTAACAAAATGTTTGATGCTTTGAAGTCACGGTATATTACTGGAGGGTTAGCAGTTTCATGCAAGTACTCAAGGCCTTTAGCTGCACCTGATGCAATTTTCATCCTTGAATTCCAATCCAATGGCTTCTTTCCTGGAGGTAAATCTGCAGAAAACAAAACAAACTTGCACTTAACTTTCACAAGTCATGCCATTGTAAGTCCGGCTAATGAGAAGGCAGGCATATATACCGAGAAGATGATCCTCCAAAGAGCCTTTAGCCATGTACTCATACACCAGAATCCTCTGATCGCCATCTGAACAATATCCTACCAAGTTGACAAGGCAAGGATGGTGAAGCAGGCTCAACATCAAGACCTCAACCAGGAATTCCCGGTTCCCTTGAAATCCATTCCTGTCCAGCTGCTTCACCGCAACAGCCTGAAAGCAAAATGAAATCGTTGAATCTAAAAGCTAAATGCTAATATTGGATATTTTTTTCAAAACTTTAACGCTAATGCCAAACGGCAACTTAGCTATTGGTTTATACCTTATTTTCGATATACCCCTTGTACACCCTCCCAAAACCACCTTCACCAAGTTGGTTTTCCGGATGGAATTGTTTGGTGGCGGCACATAGCTCATTGTAGGAGAAAATCCTGGCAGCAACATTACCTTTTCCACTTCTTGCTATTTCCCCTGCTATGTATCCTCTTCTGCTGGAATCTGTCAGTTAATTGGTTTGGAAAATAATTCAACCAAAATTCGGTTCAAGATGGAATTCATAGAGTTATGATGAAGGGAAAAGATCCTGATATTTTGAACAATACCAAGGTGGCATAGAATTTAGCAGGAAAAACCAAAATCTGCAGGGATTTGTTTTAACCTTTATAACATCAAATGGTTCATGATTCAACAGGATCTAGATCATATAGTGGTAAATGAAAAACAAAAAGTTTACCCGATTTGGTGGAAATATTGGCAAATGAGAACAAGGATCTTGTGTCATGGTAATCCTTAATGCCATGGCCCAAATGTTTTCTGCTCAGTCTGTCTTGGTTCATGCAGCAGGAGAAGCAATTCATCTTTTTTTTTTCTTTTCTCAAGAAATGTTATTTTCAGAAAAAAAGAATATGATGAAAAAGTTCAAGACAAACTTGAGCAGAAATGAGTTGGAATTCAATCCAAGGGAAGGATGGAAGAGCACCAAATGCAGGAGATAGAACAAAAACTCAGAAGAACAGATCCTTGGAGCCCTTCAAGAAATTCATTTCTGGAGAACCCCAAGGAAAAATTTTTCTGGCCCCTCGGAGGGAAGAGGGTTGCTCCATCAAAATTTTATTCTCCTTGAGCTCTCCCTCCAAGTCCATTGGGGTCTGGTAGACAGGCACAATGACCTGGTCATATTTCCTAAACATAGACCCGGCAGTTAAAGCTTCCTTAAATAACAACCTCAACCTCTGCAATTCTTTCTATGCCTAAAAAGATAAACATAAAAAAAAAAAAAAGGAAAAAAGAAAAAAGCTTTTTGTTCTAATTATTGATCATAAGTGTTGACATAAAAAAAGCCATATAGATAGTTTCAAAAGATAAGCACTAATGGAAGTTAAACCAGAAGAGTACTTCACAGCCTAATTGCTCAGTATTAATAGTGATTTTCCATTATCCATGTGCATTTGTTGGGAAGATAAGCCAACTAAGAAAAGCTTTTGATGCAAGCAGGTGTGATCATTTATTATCTGATTATGATTCTGGGCATGACAATTGTACCCACTTGCTTTTCTATCCCCTTTGATCAAATTAAAGCAGGTATACATCCCTAGTTGATATGTGATCTTTCTTTCCTTTTTTTTTTTTTTTTGTCTTTCAAGAATCATCAGTTTGGAAATAATTTTCTGGATTAATTTTAAGTGTTCCGGATAATTTATTTGATGATGAAGATAAAAGTATTGAAGGTAAAAGTTATCATTGTAAAGCTTTCCTAAAACTCTAACATTAATCGTTGACGCTAATACCAAACAGTACCTATGTCTGTTTGAAGAATAATTTAATTGAAAATTAGCTCCTCAGTATTTGAGATGGCCAAAGAATATGAACTAATAGATCAAATGATCTTTTTTTTTTTGGGCTTTTTATACTATTCTTCTACAAGAGGTTCGCATAATTGAAGAAATACACCAGAAGAACAAATCAAAGCAGCAATACAGCAACACTATCTTCTAATACTTCAAGCTTTTCAATATTTACAGAAAAAAGATCAGTACTTTATAATTAGAATCAACCTAGGTTAGGTTCATTAGTTACATGGTGATTCCAAGATTAGTGGGTTACTTACAAAAGAAGGTTCCAGTGGCACCCACAATCACAGATTGGACCAATCAAGCACCACAAGCCAGGCAGCTGGGTTGGCCAACAAAATCATTCTGTTGGACCCTCTTCAGAAAGCTTCTCAAACAATTTGCTTGATCCTCTTCTGCTCAAGTAAATCAACAAGCTTTTCAAGCCTGCAAATTCGAGCTTCGATCTCCAGTTCCGGTAGCTAGGAGTCATAATTTGGATTTGGGTTGCTCCATTGCTTGTCTCTCATATCTAAAGTCACCTGATTTCATTTAAAAACAACTTACTTGTAACCTCAACAGGATGCTCTACTTCCTCTAGCTATGTCCAGTTGCTGGCTCCTTTTGTTGAACTTTAAGAAACTTTTACCTGCTTATCCACCGAAAACAAAAGGCAGGCAACCAACAGAAGGGATAGTAGGACTAGATCAGAGAACAAAGAACCTGAATTATTATTTGCAACTTCAACACAATAATATTCAGCTAATTCTTGCCCATCTGATTGCCCCAAGCTATATCCAGTAACCAAGTTTTCTTCTTTATTTCAATTCAAACCACACCATATGTTTTAATATCTAAACACCAAACGAGGTATAAGAAGTTTAATTGGGGAAATTTTGTTCAATGAGATCTAGAGGGGTAATTTTTCTTTTTTATCCGGAGGATCTACATTGAAAAATAAAAACTTAAATTTCAAGGATTCACATCGTTGGTCAGAGGGGACTATTACATGGCTAACTTGTTATTTTCTTAGTTAAAGTGAAACCAAATCTAAGTCCTGAATAAAACGCGATCTAAAATTTATTGCAACAATTAATTTTCAAAAAGGAAAAAGAAAAGAAAAGAAAAGTTCGATTCTTTACTTACTACAACTTATACAAGAATCCTAAACAAGTTTGTATATATATAACTCATGTTACGGCACAAATTCCATATATCAAATTGGATCAAGTGCTCATCATAGTATAACAATCAATCTTCATGAAGCGAATCCTTATTTTTCTACTACTCGTTCTTGCTATAGGTACAGTTACCATTTTCTTTTTTCCACGTTAATTTCTATTTTAGTCCTTGGTTTTTTAAGTAATCGTCTAATTTGGCATGCAGGTTTGCAAAGTTCAAATGTAGGTGTTGAATCAAGGAATGTAGCACGCGAGTGCAGCAAAAGCAATCCTTGTTCCCCTGTGTGTGATTGTAAATGCTTCTGGCACAACAAATGCTGGTGCGTTTGCGGGAATCCTCCAGCACCAGCATCTGTTCCTCATCAACTCAACCATACAAAATATGATCATCCAAATGATCATGCAACTACCTTCAAGGAAAATATATATTCATCTGGGCCAAAAAGTAACCTGGGAAGTGTGAGAAGTGTGAGCTATAACCCAGTTGATAGCCAGGCAAGTGCAAACTATGATGGAGACTATCTTGCATGTGATGCAGCCTGTGACATAGCTTGCAGAGCAGAAGGTTTCACATATGGAGCATGCAACCAGGAACAACTATGTATGTGTTATAACATCAAAGAATCTTAGGTCAATTGAAGCTTAATGTAAGAGTTGCCTTCTCGTGACTCAAGTTGTTATGGGCCAAATATATATGATCATATATATTATGTATCAAGAGAAATAATATAAGGACTCAATCCGTTTAACAATACCTATTACTTTTCAAATATCATGTCTGAATCTTAGATTGTTAATTTTTTTTTATGCATTTTTGGGTTTCTCTTCCAGATTAAAACATAGATAAAGATCATGTGGCTGGCGAGAGCCTTTAATTAGCTCTGAAAATAGCAAAAGGAAAAAAAAAAACCCTTCACCTTGCTGCGCCCTTCAACCTATTCTCATATATTGTCTATCCCAGCCTCATCTGACATTTTCGGCCAAATTTCGACTCAGGTCTAGATTTGGCTGGTTCTCTCTCATTTCTTTTATTTCTTAGTTGATATTATCCAATGTTATCTATCAAAATTTATGATGAACACAACCTTCTTCAAATTCTGATATTCAAGAGTGATTTGAAAATCACACATGCTAGATTTTCAACTATAGGAGGCAGCGAATAGCGGTGTATCTATCATCAGAATCTTGGTTCTATTGAGATGCCGCAACGCTTGCCAATAAATATAGAGGCAGTTGTATAAAATAAAATCAACATTTATTTTTTTTTCAATTTTATGAGTAGTCTTTTTGTTTCTATAGCTATTTTTTTTAGATCTTTGATGCCTTGTTGGTTTTAGTACTTTCTTATTATTGTCAGCTTGGTTCATGATTTGATTCAGTTATTCATAAGCTCTGTATTACAAATTTATTATTGTTTAGATGGAAGGTTTGACTTGATCTAATTTTCTTCCTCTCATTCGGTGTTGCGGAAATGAGTAGCACTTTCATGACCAGTTTTATGGCTCTATTATTTATTAGAGTCTTATATCATTATTAGTAGTTTGTAAAATGCCTTTCAACTCATTTTTTAATTAGAATGAAAAAAATTTTATAAAAAAAAAAAATCTTTGGATGCAAAACAATTAAAAGCAACAAGCCAACATCTCAAGTTTTAACTTCATATTCAAAACTTTGAAGTCATTACCCAAGATTCAAAGTCTCTAAACGGGTGTTTTCTATATGTTATGAGTGCAGTTCATTTACACTAAATAGAATTAATAAAAAATAACTTAATTTTATTTCTAAATATTTGTCAATACAAAGTGTTTTCTTCTTTGCGTGACATCTTCAATTTCATGAGATAGCTCTAAATGCTCTGTTCCAGCAAGCTCACTAGGCATCAGGCACCTAGCAAATTCTCTTTAGCCAGTTGGGCGGCACCAGTTAATATCCATTGTCCCCCATCACCATAAAACTTGGGCAACTCTTCTTCTAGGTGGGCGACACCATTGATTTTATTAACAAATGTGTTTTTTTTTTACCTAATAAAAATCTTTTATAAAAAATTTCATGGACTAAGGTGAATGGGTTACTTGTAACCTCAAAAACATGGCCCAGCCTACAAATTAATTGCTCCCTTTAAAACTTTAATGTCATATCCGGTCCATTTTAAAATATTAGTAGGGATTAGGCAAAAAAAAAAAAATTATAGTGGTATATCCACTCTTAATCCAAAACATTAGTGACAAATTTGATATTTTTGCTAGCAAAAGCCTTTAATTAGCTCTAAAAATAAGAAAAATAAAAAAAATTAAATGAATAAATAAACCCCTTCACTTTGCTACCTCCTCTATCCTATTCTCATTTGTTGTCTCCCCGACCTTCATCTACCATTTTCAGCTAGATTTGGATTTTGGTTTGGATCTAACTGATTCTTTTTCATTCATTTTATTTCTTGTTTAACGTCATCTATCAAATTTTATGGTGGATACAATCTCCTTTACAACTTGATATTCAAGAGTGAAGATTTTCAACTATAGGGGGCAGCGATGTATCTATCACCGGAATCTTTGCCCTATTGAGGCATCGTGACATTTACTAACAGATATGAAGACGATTGCATAGAATAAAACTAGTCTTTGGGGTCAGTTTATTTCAAGTTAAGCCAAAAATAACTTATTTTTATTTTTATATCTTCTTTACTCAAAACTAATTTTATTTAAAAGAAAATATTATATAGGTGCAATAATCCATTAAAAACACATTTTTATAATCTTACTAAATTTTTATAACTTATATCATTGTTGATTTGTAAGATACTTTTCAACTCATTTTTAATTGGAATGAAGAATCGTTTATCAAAAAACATTATTTGGATGCAAAACAGTTAAAAGCAACAAGCCAACATCTCAAGTTTTAACTTCATATTCAAAACTTTAAAGTCATTAACCGAGATTCAAAGTCTTGATACAGCTGTTCTCTACATGTTACCGGTGCAGTTTATTTACACTAAGTCAAATTAATAAAAAATGACTTTATTTTATTTTTACATGTTCATCAATACAATTGCTTTCTTTGCGTGACATCTTCAATTTCATGATGAGCTAGCTCTAAATGCTCTGATCCAACAAGCTCACTAGGCCTCTAACACCTAGCAAAAGATTCGAAATCTTCACCCTGTTGGGCGGCAAAAGTTAATATCCATTGTTCCTCATCATCATAAAACTTGGGTAACTCTTCACCCAGCTGGGGGGCACTGTTGATTTTATCAACAAATGTTTTTTTTTTAATTTATCTTTACCTAATAAAAAACTTCTATAAAAATTTTCATGGACTAAGGTGAATGGGTTTCTTGTAACCTTAAAATCATGGCCCAGCACTGCAAATTAATTGCTTTGTCCCGCAATATGTTTTCAACTCTTTCTACAAAAAGCATCCTGGTACAGAAACTGGTTTTCATCGAATCAAGTTCTAAATCTATACTCTGCATTAGTTTCAGCTATAATCACTAGCACTACTTTATAGTTACCTTAGTAATGTTGCACGATCAGCATGTACTACTTTGATCTTTTCACCTTCAGTTCAGAGACAACCCTTTCAAGCCTGCAAATCCGAGCTTCAATCTCTAGTTTTGGTAATTTAACTCCACACCTTTTAACTCTCTGGTCACTCTCAGTTCTGTTCTTCATCCCTATTTCGGTTTCAACCGCTGGAATTTCCACCCTTGTTACCATTTGTTTATCATCCCGCTGCATCATAATAGCTTCTTTGTCAGTAGTTAGATTTGGCAAGGCCTCATACTTGCAGCCCGGAAGTGGTTGGCCAATGCAATTGTTTTCTTCTTTGCATGACATGTTCAATTTCATGAGCTCACTTCCTTTGATAGAACCTTCTCTTCTGCCATCTGCCTGAGGCCCAAGTGGAGACCTGCTACAAGGAATCAAATTGTAATATTGCTCCCTTGTAGCAGAAGCAAGTCTGGTTCTACTTGAACTCCTAGGCCGCTTAAGATATGGCTTGATGGCATCAAACTGAGTCGAATCATACACCTTCGAGTTCCACCAATCCGAGTACCGAGTAGTAACATCAGCCTCATGAAGGCGCGGTGGTATATACAGCAATGGATCTTCAATTGGCCTGCTATAATTGTTCCAAGCTACTGGTAGATCTCCATCACATCTAGGTACAGACCCAGGAATATCTTGATCGAATCCAAACTGCATTGCTACCCTATGTGGAAGATAGTGCTCTAAATGCTCTATTCCAACAAGCTCACTAGGCCTCAAACACCTAGCAAAAGATTCAAACTCTTCATCCAGTTGGGCGGCACCAGTTAATATCCATTGTTGCTCATCACCATAAAACTTGGGTAAGGCCCAGTTCTTGAGTGCCAAGCAATAAGGCCGCCATTGAAAACTCTCTCCAGCTGAGTCTATGGTCTTCCTCACATCACTGACCTTCACTTGTAATCCATGCCACCTTGCTACTCTCGGCTCACCATAGGAGATCAGACTAGGTACCGGTCTGAGCACTGGAAATCTCTCCCAAACCCATAGCTGCACCAGATGAAGCGGCCCCAAAAGGCTAAGCAACTTACCGTTTTGAATCATATGATTAAGGCCAAACAAATGCTTCTCCATCAGTCCCAGGTCTCTATAAATGCTAGACAAGACTGTAGGCGCAAGAGCGATTCGGGTACCTCTGGCTAAACGAATGGCAACTGAGAAGACATGCTTCGAAACATACGCAAGTGAATGGGTATTAACAAGCACAAACTTGGATAACCAGAAGGACAGAAACGCTTCGTGCTCTAGCTCATGTCCTGTCCCCATGAAATGCTCCATCCACGCGGGATATGAAGAAGAAACTCTCGTACTCCCCTTTCTTCTAGCAACTCTATGCGAGTGAAGAAGCCTAAATCTAATCCCAACCAGTTCGTCAGCCATTAAAGGGCCTACAACTGATTCACCCAAAACTGAGAAACCCCCACAAATCAACATATCTTCCAGAGAAATGGTGGCCTCACCCCAAGGGAAGACTAAGGAACTAGTCTCGGAATTCCATTTCTGGGCAACTCCAAGAACGATTTGCTTCTGCTGTTTGATCTCGTAGGTAGAAGACAAGATTGCTTCGCGAATGCCTGCTCTCTTCCATGTCAGTTCATGGGTTGGACGCAAGTTTCGGACCCATTGCTTCCATTTCTCTTTTGGGTATTTCCAGTTGAAAGAGACTTTTCTAGAGATGTCATGGAGCTGGGAAGCTGATTTCTGAGACGGAGGAGGCCTTGGAGCTGCCTCATCAATGGAGTTCGGTGTGGGTCCCAGGAAGCAAGCCTTTTTAAGAGTTGGGGAATATTCGGCAGCTGGAAAATCCATCGGAGCTTCTCTTTTTACTTGGATTGTGCCTGGAATCTTCGCCATTGACGGTATTTAAAGCTCAAGATGGGGGCTGTTAAGTGTGCCGAAGATTTTCTGGAGAAGGCGATGGAAAATGAGCTCTCGCACATTTTCTTGGGGTCGAAGCTTTTGGCCAGGTCCAGTGACAAATGAAAGGTAAAATAACAATATTAATCCACATTGTTTGAATGATTTTGCATATAACTTCAATACTTTCATAACTTGCCGATTCATCCACAAGTTTTTGCCATGACGCAACACCATCTGTAATTCCGAGCGCCGTCACTTGTCATTAGTTGCCTAATATTTTTGACCCGTTGTTTAAAAATTTCAGAATCATTTTTAATTTTATTTCAAAATTATGAATGGAACTTTTTTCAAATTTCAGAATCATTTTTAATTTTATTTTGAAAATTATGAATGGAACTTTTTTCTTTTCTATATTATGTTTTTTTTTTCCTTTTTAATTTAGGCTACAAACAGGAACAGCTAGAAAAGAAGTGGTAAAAGAAACCCATTTATTTTCAATTTTTCTCTTTTTTTTGGTCTAGTACCGTTATCATTTGAAAGCGTAAAACAATTGTTTTTTTCCAAAAGGAAAAATTTTTAAAGTGGTTTTTGGATTTCTTAAAATATAGGATTTTAATTGTCATACAAATTGCTCAAAAATTCATTGTACATAAAATAATCACTAATGTGTTTAATTTCTCTATTTCAGTGAAGCAGCAAGCATTAGAAGGGGATCTAGGAAACCTCTTGAATCTAAGGTAATTTCTGAGAGAGGCCAAAGTAATTCATTTCTCCTTTTCCCAGTAGTTTTATAGTGCCAAGGCTAATGATAAAGCCTTATTGCCTTAACGCTTACTTTGTTAGCAAGCAAGTGAACACAAAAGAAACCTACGACATGCCTCTGGAATGTTACGCAACAATTTCACTTGTATTTTCTGTGAACTCTCTTTACATGCTTTTCCATCAGTGGCTAGAATTTCTTCATTTCTTTTTCCAGCTTTTGAGATCTCTTACATAAGCCTCGCTGTTTCGAACAACTCTTTGGTTTTTGCATTTCAAGATTAGAAGAGTCCCTGCTAGTTCTGATTCCATATTGATCCATCATGTCTGTAGTTGGTTATTGTATCTTCTCTAGGGAAAGAATAAAGTTTCAGTTGATCAAGAACCAGCTCTACTTTAAGCAGCTAAGTACATACCCATGCCAAAAACTCAATATCTTTTTCTGATGCTCCTAACTTCATCTCTTTTCAAGTATAAACCCTTCAGCTTTTTGCTCTAATCAAGTACTTAAAGTCTAGGATCATTGATACGCTTATATTTATTATATTTATTTCTCTCATATTTAGTATGTTTTAATATGTTTTGAACCTTAAAGATATATTTTGATTATGTTTTGTAGTTTAGAGCATATTTGGACTCAATTGATTGAAAGTGAATTTAATTTGCCATTTTACAAGTTTTAATTTGATTGTGCTCTTTCAGGATGTTGATAGATTGGTGATGTTCCGGTTGAAAAATCATATCTTGAGCTACAGAGATAGGAATGAAGTGATTCTTGATTAATTGGAAAGCTAACATCTGGAGCTACAAATCACATTCAGACCATGAAACTCAGTTTGCAAGTTAATAGGGTCAAATTCAGCTTCAAAGTCGCGATTTACGAGTCACCGCCGGTTCAGAAACAGTTGCGGTATTTTGGGCATATCTTTGGCTGTAGATGTCCGTTTTATGTGATTCAGGTGTCGTTTTGAAGCTAAGAAATAGATCTACAACTTTTATGCTTTGAGTTTTGAGAAATAATGGCTGCATCAAGGTCGAATATCATCTTGAAGTTGCTATTGCTGTTCTGGGAGTATTGCTTGACTGACAACTTTGAAACCTTATAGTTATTTTGAATTTTTTTATTTTTTTGGGGTACTTTTGTAACAATGTAGAAAGTTTAGAGAATTTTTATGAGTTTAGCCATAGATTTTTTATCTTTTGATTTAAAAGCTCGCGGCTGCCAGAGGCTCCATCTCTCGTTTTCGCTTTTTAGTATTTTTTTTCTATTGTTTTTTGTTTTTTTCCTGATCATGGCTGAGTAATTTTCTGATTCAGTTCTAGGGACAATTTCCATCGCTAACACTGGTTGTGAAGATTGATTTTTCTTACTTAAACTTTCTTTAAATTCAAGTATTTACTTATTTGTTGTTCAGATTTATTGCAATTAATTTTCTTGTTCTCCCTTGTTGGACTGGTTATGAGATTGCAAATCTGCTTGATTTTCTTTCAACTGCTTAGAAGCAAATGAATTGATTGGAGATTACTTTTATTTCTAGTTAATTCATACAGAGAAGTAAAACAGGTTAAATTGTTCAAGCTTTTGAATCATTGCCTAGAATAAACTTTTGTTCACTGTTCTTAATGCTAATTTTGGGTTTATTAGAAATTGCTTTTTAATATCTTGTTACTCAAAATTTAAAAATTAATCTGAAGTTTTTTCTGATTAATTTTACTACTGAATTCTTAGGGTTCTTTTTAGCTTTAAAGAGAGTCCTGTTTATTTACTTGGATTGAAAAAATATTTTCTTTCGATGATAAACTGCGTGATTGGAATGAATAATCAACCTTAAACTGAGCATTTTTAATATTAGTTAATTTTATTTTAATTCTACTGTTAATTTATTTCAACATTCATTTCAAGAAAACCCCCCGATCTTTTATTTCAGTTTTCTGACAGGAAGTTTTTGGTTAAAGAAATTTCTCTTGGAATTCGAGTGATTTTCACTGCTAAACTACAAATTTATTTATTCTGAGTTGTTAGGAATACAAGAATTATTTTTTACGGTTTCAACAACCGACCAATAATTTCTGTACAAAATAAAGTTGGGACTTATTTACTTCATCTGTCTCAGCTGGAGTCACTTGCCATCCCTTTTCGCCTTCAATTTAATGACCAACATCTCAAGCCTGCAAATCCTGTCTTCAATCTCTAATCTTGGTAGTTCAACTGTGTGACACCTTGTTTCATTTTCTGTGGTGATTTCTGATGCAATGGATGGAGCTTTTACTTTCTTCACCTGTTCGTTATCATCTGTTTCCGTCTTAGTTTCTTCATCTTGCAGCGGATCTGAGAGGTCATGACATTTGCAGACAGGTAAAGGCACCCCAACGCATGCATTCCCATCCTTGTTTAACTTCTCCACTGCCGTATGCTCGCTTTCCTCAACAGAACCTCCAGTGCCATTGCAAACTACTTGAGGCTGAACAGGATATCTAGTAGCAGGAATTCGATTGTAATATTCTTCCTTACTAACAGAAACAAGTGAGGTTCTTTTTGCATTCCTATGCCTCCTTGGAAATGGCTTGAGGAAATCACACTGTGATGAAATATTTCCATTCCCCTTCCACCAATCCGAGTACCGTTTTGTAACATCAGCCTCAAGCAGCCGTGGTGGTATATATAAAACTGTCCCTCCAGTGGGCCTACTGTAATTTTCCCACGCAACCCTGTCATCTCCATCACATCTAACAAAGCCAGGAATATCTTGATCAAACCCAAACTGCATTGCAACCCTATGTGGGAGATATTGCTCTAAACATTCTCGTCCAAGAAGCTTGCTTGGCCTCAAACACCTTGCAAACGACTCGAACTCTTCATCCAAATTGTCGTTGCTAGTCACTATCCATTGTGCTTTATCACCATAAAACTTGGGGAAATTCCAATTCTTCACTGCTAAACAATAAGGCCGCCATTGGAAGCTCTCTCCAGCTAAGTCTATGGCTTGCCTCACATCACCATGTTCAACCTTTAGCCCATGCCACCTAGCTACCCTTGGCTCACTACAGGATAGCGAATTAGGAGTAGGGCGCAACATTGGATATCTCTCCCAAACCCAAACCTGCACAAGCTGAAGTGGTGCAAAGAGCTCAAGAAACCCATTATTTGGGTCATTTGGGAAAAATAACTCTTCAACAATCCGCCTCAAGTCCCTATATATGGCACACAGAACATCTGTTGCAAGGGCTATTCGGATACCTCTAGCTAAGCGAATGGCAACATCAAAAACATGGTCTTCAATGAAAATATGCGAACGAGGCGTCACAAACACAAACCTGGATAACCAAATGCTGAGAAATGCTTCATGCTCAAGCTGGTGCCTGCTGCCCCTGAGAAGTCGCATCCATTGGTTATGCGTAGCGCTATATGCACTTCCAGTTCCAGCCTCTCTTCTAGCATGGCAAAGCCTCTCCCTGACCTCAAGCATATCTCGATTACATAATGGGCCAAGAACAGACTCGCCCAAGACAGAGAAACCCCCAGAAAGCATTACATCCTCCAAAGTTATGGTTGTTTCACCCCAAGGGAGGACAAAAGTATTAGTTTCAGGGTTCCACTTTTCAGCAATTCCAAGAACTAATGCCTTGTGTTGTTCGATTTCATATGTAGAAAACATGATTGCCTCATAGATACCTGCTTTCTTCCACAAAGAGTGGTATTTTGAATGCAAGCTCTGGACCCATTTCTTCCAATACTGTCCTGGGCGTCTCCAGGCCCTGAAACACACTTTACCAACCAAACGCTCGAGATTTAAAGATGGGTTTTTGGTGGAGAGCGAGTGCGAAGGATGCTTCAGACCTGGTTCATCCATCGTGGCCGCGGTTGGTCTCAGGAAGTGAGCTTGTGTAAGAGTTGAGGTTTCACTTTCAGCAGCTGAAGGAACCAACAGTTCTTCTCGCTGTTCATGGATTTCGTCTGGAAACTCCTCCATTGTTGGAACTTGAAGATTTCTTCCTGGGAAGCTTTCCCAAGTGTTGCTGCAAATGGTGCTACCACTAAAAGGTCAAATTTTTACCAGGAACTGAAGGAAAATGTCTACTTTTCTTGCCCTTCTCATCATAGTATCTTCTCTGGGAACTCTTTCATGGGTTTTTTTCCTTGAGGGTTTTCTAAGGGCCTTTCTTAGGGTTTTCACCGAGGAATTGAGGAAAGAAATTGAGAGAAAAAAGTGTGCTTTTCTTGCCTTTCTATAATGTTATTTGGCGAGTAAAAGGAAAGACCGAAGAATACAAAGAAAAAGATGGAATTGGGAATGGGAATTGACAACATCCTGACGGAGTATGTACTCCACTTAACGGATGTTAACTAAAGTTGGCATCCATTATCCGTTTACTAGTTTGAATAAAAAAAGAAACCATGATATTTTAGAGAGGAAGACACAATCCCATACAACCGAGACATCCTTCCCAAATTCTCCCCTAGACATTAAGTTTTGTTTTTGCCTAACCTGCCACATCAAAATCACGTAACCCTCATTCTCTGGAGCAGACTTTGGGGTTAAAGGCCTTATTGATACCAACGGCAGCGAGTGTTGACGGGACATCTTTGTTGGTATTAGAACGTAACTCACAGGTTTAATGTGCTTGAAAGAGTACTATTATTGCTTTCACAGAACATAGGCTTTATAGCCTTACAAGAGAATCCAGAAAAATAAAAAAACAACTAATCCACGTTTTTCGTGGAAGATAAGTTTGATGCTTATCGACATTTCCTACTAAATAGGAACTTATTTCAACGGTAACAAACAACCAGAAGATAGCTTAAAGAACAAGAAAAACAATCCAATATTCCCTCCCTTAAACTAAATGCGTACAACACTTAGTTTAGATCTGAAGCTTCAATCATTCCAAGCTTGCCGCGAAGTTTCAGAAACTGATCCACTTTGAGAGGCTTAGTCATTATATCAGCGACCTGTTCTTCCGAAGTGCAGTAGCTTAATTCCACAACTTCATCTCGGGTTAAGTCTCGTAGGAAATGACATTTTATGTCAATGTGCTTGCTCCTACCATGCAGAACTGGGTTCTTTGAAAGCTTTATTGTGGAACTATTATCACATTGAATCATAGTGCTCTTCTCCTATTTATGGCCAAGTCTCTCCAAAATTCTTCTCAACCAAACACATTGGCATGCACAAGATGCGGTAGCGATATATTCAGATTCTGTAGTTGACAAAGTCACCACAGGCAGTTTTTTGGATGACCACGAGATTGCACCAGAGCCAAGTAAAAAGGCGAAACCAGATGTGCTTCTTTGATCATTCAGATCACCAGCAAAATCGCTATCTGTGTAAACGACAAACTCATCACTTCCTCCTTTCTTGTAAAGGATTTTTAGCTCAGCTGTCCCTTTCACGTACTTCAATATTTTCTTTACTGCCAACCAATAAGTTTTAGATGGACAAGACATGAATCTGCTAATGAGACTTACCTCAAACATTAAATTAGGTTGTGTGGCTATTAAGTACATAAGGCTGCCAACAACTTGTTTGTATGTTGTTGCATCACCTTTAGCACCTTCCTCAGTTTTTAACAATCTTGTACCTGGAACTACTGGATTCTTGACTGGGTTACTGCTGCTCATTCCAAATCTTGCTAGTAACTTGCGAGCATACCTCCTTTGACAGATGAATATCCCATCTGAAATTTGTGACACTTCCATTCCAAGAAAATAACGCATTCTCCCCAAGTCAAACATGTCAAACTCAAGCATCATGGATTTTTTGAACTCATCACACAATTTCCCATCATTTCCAGTATAAATCAAGTCATCTACATAAAGGCTTACTATTAAAAGCTTACCTCCTTCTTTGGATTTTGTGAACAGGGTAGGCTCACAAAAACACCTTTCGAAGCCTTCTTTGAGGAAGTACGCTTCAATCTTGCTGTACGAGGCTCTAGGGGCCTGTTTGAGGCCATACAATGCCTTTTTTAATTTATACACCTTGTTTTCTTCACCCTTCCTCTCATAGCCTTCAAGCTGTTGGACAAACACTTCTTTGTTTAGCTCGCCATGCAAGAAGGCGCTCTTGACATCCAGTTGAAACATGCTCCAGCCATGTTGTGTTGCCAAAGCAAAGATTAATCGTATAGTATCAAGTCTAGCAACTGGATCTTAAACTTCTGTGTAATCAATCCGATATTGCTGCGTGTATCCCTTTGCCACAAGTCTTGCTTTATGTTTGTCTATTTCTCTTTTCTCATTTAGTTTAGTTTTAAAAACCTATTTGACTCCAATAGGTTTTACTTCTTCTGGTGCGTCAGTCAATTCCTAGGTTTTGTTCCTCTCTATGGCTTCAATTTCCACATCCATTGCATCTATCCATTTCTTGCTCTTAACAGCTGTTTCAAAGGTAAGTGGATCATCCTCAGTCAGCATTATCATGACATTTAAACCTTCTTCTTCTGATAAACCTTCACTAGTTTTATAGTCATTCATCCAGAATGGCATTCTTCTTGCCCTCCCTTAAGCTTGAATGGGTGAATCTTCTTCTTGCGAGTCATTTGACAATGAGCTGGTCTCATGTGTGCCATCTGAACCGCATCATGACTCTCATGGATAATGTTATCTGTTTCCTCTTCATTATTACCAGAATTTCAGTCATCTCCCCAATCAAAAACATCGGGGCTTCCTTCCTCATTGCTCCAGTTCCAGGATTTGTCTTATTAAAAAATGACGTCCTTGCTAACAATGATCTTCTTAGTAGTCAGATCATATAACCTGTATGCCTTTGACTCCTCACATATTCCTAGTAAAACACACCTCCTACTCTTGTCATCCAGCTTGTTTCTCTTTTGATCTGGAATGTATGCGTGTGCCATGCACCAAAAAACTCGAAAGTATTCAACTGTGGGTTTGATGTTATTTTAAGCTTCTTCTGGTGTTTTGTTCTGCACAGCCACAGTAGGACACCTGTTGAGCACATGCATGCTCCACCTTGCAACTTCTGCTCAGAAAATTCTAGGAACTTGCTTTTTAGTTAACATGGTTCGAACCATGTTCATTAATGTTCGGTTTTTCCTCTTAGCAATGCCATTCTGTTGAGGCGTGTATGCTGCTGTCAGTTGTCTAATTATGCCATGCTCTTTGCAAAATCCTTCAAATTCTTTTAAGGTGAATTCACCACCTTTATCTGTCCTCAAACAGACAATGCATGTACCTATTTTTTTCTCTATGTAAGCTTTGAAGATTTTGAACATAGAAAAAGCTTCTGACTTTTCATGCAATAAATAAATCCAGGTTTTTCGTGTAACATCATCAATAAAGCTCAAGATATACCTCTTGTTGGTGTTGAAAGCAGGCTTGATGGGTCCGCATATATCTGCATGTACAAGTTGCAACTTTTGTGAAGCTCTCCACATACTTTTTTTTGGCATAGAGTCTCTGTATTGCTTTCCAGTCAAGTAGTCTGTGCATAACGTTGCTGAAGTCTTTAGAGAAGGTAGCCCATTTACCATCTTTTTGGAGAACAATGCCTTCAGTCTATTATAGTTTATATGACCAAGTCGATGATGCCAAAGATGGGTCTCATTTCTAGTGTCAACCTAAAAGCAAGCAAGTGCTTTCGTTTCCATGGTAGCTAATAACGCAAACATTCTATTTGTGCTCATTTTTTACTGCATGATTAGTCCTTTCTTGGGATGGAACACCTTGCATGTGTCATGCTGTACCAAAATGGTTAGCCCTTTCTCTTGGAATTGTCCTATGCTTAGCAAATTGTTCATAAGTTCAGGAATGTAATATACTTCAGCGATTATCTGAGTGTATCCATTCACATGCAGTCGAACAGTGCCTTTTCCCATAACCGTCATCTTGGAGTTGTTTCCTAACTTCACAGTCTGCCTGAATTCTTCATTTAAATTTGAGAACGATTTTTTGTTGCCACTTATATGGTTACTGCAACCAGAGTCAATAAACCATACTTCTTCTTCTCTTGTTTAGTTTTGATTCACATTTGTAATTAACAGAAGTTTTTCTTCATCTTCAACATAATTAGCCTTCTTTTCCCAATCTAGACACTCATACTGATAGTGCCCTAGCTTGTGGCAGTTGAAGCATTCAATGGCAGATTTGTTGAAGGATTGTCTCCTCTTTCCTCTTCCTCTTCCTCTTCCTCTTCCTTGAACCGTTCCACGTCCTCTGCCTCTTCCAACTCTACTTTCATATGATACTTTTAGGGCCTGCTCCTCTTCTATGTGGCTGTTCATGTGTTGTTCATGAACAAGTAAACTGCTTTGCAATTCATCGATGCTCATAATGTCCATATCATTGGACTCTTCGATGGAACAAACCACGTAGTCAAACTTTGAGGTCATTGACCTTAGCATCTTCTCTGTGATGATCGTTTGGCTCATCTTCTCACCATGAGCCTTCATCTTATTGGCTATGGCAAGGGTTTGAGCAAAGTAACTATCAACACTTTCTCCTTCTTTCATGTGAAGTGTTTCAAACTCCCTTCTCAGTCCCTGTAGTTGAGCACGTTTCACTCTTGTGGACCCTTGGTACTTGAGTTTCATTGAACTCCAAATGGCCATAGCAGAATCTCTGTTTAAAATTGTCTCCATGATGCTTCGATCGATTACTTGGAAAAGGTAATTCTTTACCTTGAGATCCTTCAATTTCTGTTCTTCAATCAATCTACATTATTCTTCTGTCGGCACCACTCTTTCCTCTAGCTCTAAGATTTCATCCTCTATAAGATCCCAATACTGTTTGGAGTGGAGAAAGTTTTCCATCGGCATTGCCCAGTGATCATAGTGTCCATCAAACTTCGGTATAGCTGGCTTCACGAAGTTGCTACTTTAAGCCATCTTTTTCGGAAAGAAACTGTGGTTTTCTTCCTACTTTCACTCACTCGATGTGGCTCTGATACCAAATGTTGGTATTAGAACGTAACTCACAGGTTTAATGTGCTTGAGAGAGTATTATTATTGCTTTCGCAGAACATAGGCTTTATAGCCTTATAAGAGAATCCAGAAAAATTAGAAAACAACTAATCCACGTTTTACGTGGAAGATAAGTCTGATGCTTATTGACATTTTCTACTAAATAGGAACTCATTTCAACGGTAATAAACAACTAGAAGATAGCTTGAAGAACAAGAAAAACAATCCAACAATCTTCCTGTTGTGATTCAGGATGACAACAAACAAAGCACTATATTTCCATCAGCTTTCTTTCTACATCTTGATTCAATCCGGTGACATTTTGCCACCATGATTCAGGACAACAGTATACAAATCACCGTTGTTCTATTAACATCATCTCTATGTTGCGAATTAGCCAGACCGTCAGACCTCCCTCCATTGCTAATAGCCAAACCACCGTACATTGAAGCATTGTCGCCGGCCCGTTGATCCGTCGTAAACCAATGAGAGTGAAAATCATTTGCTGTTCTATATTCGTGCACTAGTAAAAGTGGAAATGGTATAATGGTGGGGAGATTTTGAATGGAGTTGGTTATTTATTGTATGATAATGAACCTTTACTGAATGAAATTGGTAGTGATGATGGATGGGGCAATGCTTGTTCATGGAAGTAAGATGTGCGGAATTGGTAGAAGCATTGTATGGAAGTGTTAGGTCGGCAAAATGTGTTTTTTTTTTTGGTCTTATGTTTGTTATTTGGTACATGTATTTGAACTGTATATGTCTGGAGAATATGTACGGTAATAATGATTTTATGTACGAAACTGTTTAAGGATTGTACAATAATGGGAAGTTATTGTATAAAATCAATAGTTGGCATTGGTTGAGGGATACTGGTTGTGTTAGAAACTGCATGAACCCATAGTTATGATGTGAATTAGAATGCATATATGTTGTTGTGCAAAAATTGAATATGATTAATAATCAGTTGTATGATATTGGTTATCTCAATTAGTTATACAAATCTTGTTTGATTTTGTATGAAAGTAATGTTATAGATGTATGATATTGGTTACCCATATTAATTGTATAAATCTGGTTCACTCTTGTATGAAATTGGTGTTATAGGTATTGTTGACACCCAATTTCGTCCGACCATAAAAAATTTTAAAAGAAATTAAATAAAAGAAATTAAATAAAAAAAATTATTATTATTTTTATTATTATTATTACTAAAAATTTTAATTAGTTTAAAATACATTTTTTTTTGTGAAGATTTGATTTAAAATGATATATGTGTGTATTTGAAAGAAAAAAAGAAAACTCAAAAAAAATGGCAAAATTTAAAAGTTTGAGGTAAAAATGACAACATTAAGAAGTTTCGAGAAAAATTGATAAATTCTGAAAGTTTCAGGAGCATTTGGTAGTTTGTCACATAAAATTTTGGGCCTGCCGACGTTTCTGGCGCAAATTGACAGAAAACGACAAAATTGTCAAAATCAGAAGCTTCAGGAACTTATCCAGAGGCTGAGAGACGTAAAGGACTAAAATTGTCATTTTACCAATTTAAGAGATAAGTTTGAAATTTTTTATTAATTTATCCATCAACAGTTCAGCCAAACTTCCTCTATAAATAGCCCCCCAAATTTTGTGCTGAACACAGAGAAAAATAGAAAGAAAAGCTTAGAGCTCCGTTTTTAAAATAGAAAAAATTACAGCCTTAGTCCCTAGCTCTCCTTCCTTTCCTCAGAAAATCTCAAAACTTTTCATTTTGACGATTAAGCCATCTTCTTCCCCCCCCCGCGCGCCCTCTGTTTCCATTTCTCAGAATTCAGAATTTAAAATCAAGGGTACAACTCTCATTTAATCCTTCATCTTTTCAATTTCTTTCACTTTGGTCACTAACTTTGTATTTTATTCTTGCAGAATTAATTACTAACCCTTTTAATTTTTACTTGTTTGTTTATTATTTGTTTATTACTAACCCCTTTTTTTATTGTTGTTATTAACTTACTAACAACTAACTTTTAATACTATTATTGTTACTAACCTTTTAATTTTTGCATTATTACTAACTTTTATAATTGTTGTTAACAATTAATTAACTTTTATTATTGTTGTTAATTAATTAATTTAATTAACTTGGCTAACTTTTATTATTGTTGTTAATTAATTAATTTAATTAACTTGGCTAGCTTTTTATTATTTTTGTTAATTAATTAATTTAATTAATTTGGCTAACTTTTTATTTATTGTTGTTAATTAATTTAATTAATTTGGCTAACTTTTTATTTATTGTTGTTAATTAATTTAATTAATTTGGCTAACTTTTTATTATTGTTGTTAATTAATTAATTTAATTAACTTGGCTAACTTTTTACTGTTGTTAATTAATTAATTTAATTAACTTGGCTAACTTTTTATTATTGTGGTTAATTAATTAATTTAATTAACTTGACTAACTTTTTATTATTGTTGTTTAACAATTAATTTAATTAACTTTGCTAACATTTATTATTATTTTTAAAGTGGATGGCCAAAAAGCCCCACTTTATTATTATTAATTTTTTTTCTTTATATAATTTTTTTATTTAATTCACCTTTACCCTTTACTAATTAATAAATAAATGAAAATTAAAAGAAGATTATTTTGTAATTAATTATTAAGGCTAATAAAAATTATTTTTAAAATAGCCAATTATTTTTATTTTTATATACATGTTTTTAATTCTTTAAAGATAACAAAAAGTTAAAATTAATTTTAATAGTTATTTTTATCCAGTAAAAATAATAAAAAAATAAAAATAAAACCTGTTTAAAAAAATACATGAAAATTAAGACTTTATATTTTACTGATTTATTTAAAATATAACTTTTAAATCCACTAAAATAATAAATATTTTTCATTAAACAAGAAAACAAAAAGAAAATTAAAACAAGATAAGAAAAAGATAAGAAAGATAAGAAAAAGATAATAAAGATAAGAAAGATAAGATAAGATAAGAAAGATAAGAAGGAAAAGAAAGAAAAGAAAGAAAAATATAGAAAATAAAAATTTTTAGATTATTAATGAATCTAAAAATTCTATAACAAAAAGAATTACGAATTAGTAATTAAACTAATAATTAATTCCATAAAAATAAGAATTAAATAATTAACTATAAATTAAATCAACTTACATATCCGGATGATCCGTCAGGATCTGCGGTTTAAAAAAAATATCACCCTTTTAATTAAATAAATTAAATAAAAAAAAAGATAAAAATCCATATTTACAATATGGATTAAATTATTTAAAATTTCACCAAATTCCGTGTCCAAATGACTCTGCAGAGTCCATGGTTCGGAATCAAAATCTTCCGTGTCCAAATGACTCGGCAGAGTCCATGGTTCGGAAGTATAAAATTCTATACAAATTAACTTAAAAATCCACATTTCGACTAATTCAGTCAAAATTTCTAAATTAACTGAAAATTATTTAAAAGCAAAGTAAAACAAAAATTAAAATCAACTAAGGTGCCAATTTTGGGCGCTATAACAATATTGTTTTAGCGTAACCGTACTCCCGATCCCCGAACTCTCGCAGACCAATTTTAAGGTGACCAATCGACCTAAGAAAACTGATTGGTGGCGACTCCCGAAAACCACGCACTTTGCCACAGGTATATGATATTGGTTAACTCTAGTGGTTGTATAAATCTAGTTCGACCTTATATGAAACTGATGTTATACTTGCATGAAACTGGATCAACGTTGTGTAAAACAGAGCAAATTGTATACAAAAGGAAACATAACGATGGAAGTTTGTATGCTTTGATATGTTGGTGTATGGATCTGTTATGGATTTGTACTAAATTGGTAATTAGTTGCATATATAAATCTAACCATAGTTAGAAAAGTAAATGAATGCTTTTCCGTTCGCCTATACTTGTAGTATCGTTAGGATTAGCATATGGTCGATAGGAAACTGTATTGGATTAGTACATGTCCAACTGTTAGTATGTCAAGCCACAAAGAAAAAAATAATAGTGGTGGGGCCCACACAATTGAAATTAAAATTGGCTGTGAAGCGATTAGCGGCAGAAGCCAATCGCGGAGTGATTTGTGGGGAACGAATGCAGTAGACTTCCCTACAAATAGGGATTAGTTTCTTCAGTTCAATTCATTTGGTAGAGCCAAAAAGTCACAGATTGGCTGTGAGAAAAATACAGTGAGAGAGAGATTTATTTTGGGAAGTGACAAAATAATGAGGTATTTATTTGAGGTGTTTTGGGAAACACTTGAGTGTTAATATTTGGGGCTTATTCCAAATAGTATTTTTATCTTTGGGATTTTTTCTGGTGAAATTTCTTTCTCTTTGTAAGCACATTATTTATTTAGTGGAGAAAGGCTCATATTCGATTCTGTGGACGTAGCCCAAAATCAAGGATGAACGATGTAAAATTCTGGTGTCTTCTTCTTTACACTTGCTCTCGTCCGTTGTGCCCAACTAAGAATTCACATCCGCTGTGTGCATCCCAATAAGTGGTATCAGAGCCAAATTTGGGTGAGTGATATCTACTTATCGTATACTCTGTGGTTGCCCCTAAAAGGAGGATCTTCCACATCTGAAAATAAGTAGTTTTATCATTCACCTTAAGGTGTTGGGCACTACTCTCATACTCAATCGCTAATCAGTTTGTGACAGAGCTGATGGTTAAAAAAGATATGGGTAAAAGCTTAGGTTCAATGGTCAAATTAAACGTAACAAATTATTCAATTTGGAAGCCAATGATGGAGGATCTACTTTATTGCCTTGATTTGGGTGATTCAGCAAAGCCAGAGAACAAGTCAGAAAATGATTGGAAGAAGCTCAATCGTAAGATAGTTGGCACCATTAGGAGATGGGTGGATATGAGTGTATTCCACCATGTTTCAGCAGAGACAAATGCTCAATCTCTGTGACAAAAATTAAAAAGCTTATTTGAGAGGAAAACCGCTCAGAATAAAGCTTTCACTATACGAAAGCTTATCAATTTGAAGCTTAAAGAAGGACAATCAATTTCTGAATACTTGAATTATTTTCAAAATTTGATCAATTAGTTGACTACCATGAAGATGATGCTTGACGATGAATTACAAGCATTGCTTCTTCTGAGTTCTTTACTTGAGAGCTGAGAGACCTTGGTGATTACTATCAGTAATTCAACCCTAAATGACAAACTCACCTTGAGTTTAGTTAAGGACAACTTGTTCAATAAGGAGACAAGAAGAAAGAAGTTGGGTTTTGAGCATTCATAAGCTCTAGTCATCAAGACTAGAGGAAGAAGCAAAAGTAAAGCACTTAAAGGTAATCGTGGTAAATCTCGTGATCGCTCAAAGTCAAGAAATGACACTGGTTGTCATTATTGCGGAAAACTTGGTTATATAAAGAAGCATTGCTAGAAAAGAAAGAAGGATGAAAAGAATAGGGAGAAAGCTCCTGATGATACAAATACGGCTGCAATCACTGAGTCAGATGGTGATGAGTCGGTTATGCTAGTTTGTGCACAAAGGGACTGTGATCATATTATAGATCCAAATGTCCAATGGATAGTTGATTTGGCAGCATCCTATCATGTTTCTTTAAAAAAGGAATTATTCACCACTTATAAGGAGATTGATTTCGGGATAGTAAAGATGGGTAACACTACCCAGTCTAGAATCTTGAAGATCGGTGAGAATGTTGTGCATACTAGTTTGGGAGTCACTTTAATGTTGAGGGATGTACATCACATTCCGGATATGCGACATAATCTTATTTTAGTGAATGTGCTTGACCATGAAGGTTATGATTAGAGTTTTAGAGATAGAATGTGGAAGCTGAAGCATGGTTCTTTACTAGTGGCAAAAGGTGATCTTTGCTGCACTTTGTATAGAACATGTGTTCATGTTTGTGGAAGTGGTTCACTAAATGTGGTTGAGGATGATGTTTCTATGAATTTACGGCATAAACGACTGGCTCACATTAGCAAGAAAGGGTTAAAGACTTTGGCAAAGCAGTCCCTCATTCCTATTACCAAAGGTACTTCACTTGACCCTTGTGATTACTGTTTATTGGGAAAGCATCATAGAGTTTTTTTTTTTTGTGTTTCCTCTACACGAAAGAAAATAAAGCTTGAGCTAATACATTTTGATATTTGTGGTCTCATCGAGGAAGAATCGTTGGGAGGTAACAGGTACTTTGTGACTTTTATTGATGATGCTTCACGAAAGACTTGGGTGTACTTGTTAAAGAAGAAAAGTCAGGTGTTTGACTACTTCATAATTTTTCATGCCATGGTCGACAAGGAGACTGATGTACACTTAAAATGTCTTCGTACGGATAATGACAAGGAGTATACCTTTAATGAATTTGAGAGGTGTTGCAAAGAGTGTGGTATTCGTCATGAGAAGATGAAGCCTGGTACACCACAACATAATGGTGTAGCTGAGAGGTTGAATGCACCATTATTCCAAAAGTCAGATGTATGCTAAGGATGTCTAAATTGCCAAAGACATTCTGGGGTGAAGTTAGAAGTACTACTGTTTATTTGATTAACCGGACTCCATCAGTTCCTTTGGGTTTTCTAGTCTCGAAGAATGTTTGGACAGGTAAGATTTCTTCTTATTCACACTTGAAGGTGTTTGGTTGCAAAGCATTCATGCAAGTGCCTAAGGAACAACTATCAAAGCTTGATAGTAAGGCCAAACCATGCATACTTGTTGGCTATGGTGGTGAAGAATATGGCTACCGGTTATAGGATTCAGAGAAAAAAAAGGTGGTTAGAAGCAGGGATGTTGCCTTTAGAGAACATGAGAATATAGAAAATATAAGGCTGCAAGAGGAGATTTCAGATACTACTCCTGGTGTTGATGATTTGACACCTATACTTATTCCATTTGAGAATGCCATAGATGGAAAAGCTTCACAACATGGGGAAGAACAACCAACTGTTGTTGATGAACAAGTTGATGGCAATGATAGTGGTCTTGAGCAGGGAAAGCAACCCTTTCAATTGGAAAAAGTAGAGTCTCAACTGAAGAGATCTACTAGAAAGCGTCGTCCATCTACCAGGTATCCCAGTTCTGATTATGTCATGCTAGTTGATGCAGGGAAACCTGAAAGCTTCTTAGATGTGCAATCATGTATAGATAAGGATCAATGGATCGCTGTAATGCAAAATGAGATGAATTCTCTTCAGAAGAACAACACATATAAGTTAATGGATTTATACCTAAAGGTAGAAGAGTGTTGCAGAACAAGTGGTTGTTCAAGTTGAAGAGAGATGGTGATAAGCTAGTCAAGTATAAAGCTCGTTTGGTGGTGAAGGGCTTCCATCAAAAGAAGGGAGTTGACTTTGATGAGATCTTTTCCCTTGTGGTGAAGATGTATTCTATTTGGGTTGTACTTGGACTAGCAGCCAGTCTAAATCTTAAGCTTGAGTAGCTAGATGTAAAGACTGCATTTTTATATGGCGACTTAAATGAGGAGATTTACATGGTTCAGCCTGAAGGATTTAAAGTGAAAGGGAAGAAGCACATGGTCTGTAGGTTGAATAAGAGCCTTTATGGCTTAAAGCAGGCACCTAGACAGTGGTACCGCAAGTTTGATTCTTTTATGGTTGGCCATAATTATAAAAGAACCGATGCAGATTCTTGTGTCTATATCAAAAAGTTTCCCGAAGGTAACTTTATTATTCTTCAACTTTATGTTGATGATATTCTTATTGTTGGGCAAGATGCTTTGATGATTCGTAGGTTAAAAGAGGAATTGTCTAAGTCCTTTGGTATGAAGGATTTAGGGCCAGCAAAACAAATTCTCATATGAGAATTATTCGTGACAGGGAAGCTGGTAAACTATGGTTATCACAGGAAAATTATGTTGAATGAGTCCTTGAAAGATTCAACATGGCAAATGCTAAACCAATTAGCACACATTTTGCGAATCACTTCAAGTTGAGTAAAAAGTTATGTCTGACTACAGTGAAAGAAAAGGAAGAAATGTCTGATATTCCTTACTTTTCTGCGATTGGATCTTTAATGTATGTCATGGTCTGTGCTCAGCCAGACATTGCTCATGCTGTCGGAGTGGTTAGTATGTTTTTATCTAATCCAAGGAAGCCTCACTGGGAAGCTGTTAAATGGATTTTTAGATACTTGAGAGGTACTTCAAAATTGTGTTTGAGTTTTGGCAATACTAAACCTATCTTGGAAGGTTTTACTGATGTAGATATGGCAGGTGATCCTGATGGTAGAAAATCTACATCAGGTTACATTTTTACTTTTGTTGGGGAAGCTGTCTTATGGCAGTCAAAGTTGCAGAAGTGTGTTACTCTGTTTACAACTGAGGCAGAGTACATAGCTGCTAATGAAGCAGGTAAAGAGATGTTTTGGATGAAACGTTTCCTTCATGAGTTGGGTTTGAAGCAAGATGAGTATGTGATATGTTGTGATAGTTAAAGTGCTATTGATTTGAGCAAGAACTCGATGTATCATGCTCATACTGAACATATTGAGGTGATGTATCATTGGTTGCGCTTGGTGACTGAGAAGATGCTTTTAAAGCTTGAGAAAATTCACACAAATGATAATGCAGCTAACATGTTAACAAAGGTGACTCCCAGGGAGAAGCTTGAAGCATGCGGCCACACAACCGGCATGTGTTTTGTACAAAAGCAATGATGGTATCTTCTCCCATATGTGGCGTTAAGGGGAGATTGTTAGTGGGTCCCGCCACATAGAAAAAAATAAAAGTGGTGGGGCCCACACAATTGAAATTGAAATTGCTGTGGAGCAATTAGCGACTGGAGCAAATCGGGAAGTGATTTGCGAGGAGCGAACGTTGTAGAGTTCCCCATAAATAGGGATTAGTTTCTTCAATTCAATTCATTCGGTAGAGCCAAAGAGTTACAGATTGGCTGTGAGAAAAATATAGTGAGGGAGAGATTTATTTTGGGAAGTGACAAAATAATGATGTATTTATTTAGAGTATTTTGAGAAACACTTGAGTGTTACTATTTGGGCTTATTCCAAATAGTATTTTTAACTTTGAGATTTTGTCTGGGAAAATTTCTTTTTCTTTATAAATACACTATTTATTTAGTGGAGAAATGCTTGTATTTGATTCCATAGACGTAGCCCAAAATCAAGGATGAACCACGTAAAATTTTGGTGTCTTCTTCTTTACAGTTGTTCTCATCCGTTGTGCTCAACTGAGAATTCACATTTGCTGTGCGCATACCAACACCCCGGCACACACCCCATCGGAACGAGTTGCGGCATTTTCTTCTCATTCCTATACTCCCTTGAGAGCCATCCAACTCATCCGGTGGCAATTCGTTTAAGTCAAGAAACGTATTAAAATCGAAGCATTTTTGCTTACAAATTACAAAAAAAAAAAAAAACAGTGAAGAAGCGAAGAAAAGATGACGACAAATTGACAAATAGTTGCCAACTGCAAAAACTATTTAAATGCCTTAACATCCGAATTGAATGTGCGAGAGAGACAATAAAAAAAAAATTCAAAAAATTGATTACCAAAAATTAATTTTAACAAAAAGAAAAATTACGTGTAACATCAAATAACTCACACAATTATCAACTCCTTAATTTAATACCATTTCCCGGATTTATCCTCCCAATCCCAACATACCAACCGAAACTCTTTTCTCCCCCAAACCGGATTACGTCGTTTGTTTCACAAGAAATGAAAACCTATGCCCGTTGTTGCAGTCTGATACTTGCAGGGTACGGAGCTGGCAATGCACCAAGGACAGCTGGAATTGATCTTAATAAAAGGAATGTTTGGGTAAAAAGAAAACAAATTTAAGGAATTCTGCTCAGCTTACAAAATACCTCTTGTTCTAAAATTGTACGCTTTAAAATAAGTACATGGCAGACATTAATCGTTTATTTACTGTTATTCTGAATTTTAATTGATATTACAATTTCCTCTAAGATTTGAACATATATAATTTCTCCTCATTTCTTTGACACTGTCCAGAACAAATTTTCAAATTTTCTAATAATTTTAATCTATTATAAAAAAGTAAAAGGAAAGTGTGTATTTTCAAAATTTGAAGAGGTAATTGTTATCAACCAAAGCTTGAGACGTAACTGTAATTATCCCGATATTAATTGGGTATTAGAAATTTAATGATGACACTTATTTTTAAAATTATTAATTAAATTGTGTCACACTTAATTTTATAAATTCTGTTATACACACTTTAAAAGCTAAACTTCATTAATTTCAAATGCAGTCTCCAAGTTCCATGCAAACCTGCAGACTTTAATTTACCAAGCTTTCCAGAGAACTTAGTTCAAAACTTTTTAATGGTGTCCATTTTTTAAAGTTCTATTTTGATTTTCATCATTGAAACTTTAGACTTAAAGAAATTTCAAAAGTATTTTTTAAAATATTTTTTTGAAAAAAATTATATATTCTTAATTGATATTTTTTTCTTGGTTGGCTATGGAAAAAATTTATAAAAAATCCATTAATTTTTAGGAAATTTTATTCAACTGCTTATTATTAGTTTTCAAGTAAAGTTGGTTCTAGATTAAAAAAAAAAGTTAGCAAAACTTAAATTAATGAATTATTTTTAATTGGAAAATTACGTAAGGCAATAGTTTTTTTCAACGGTAAATATGTTTTAAATCATTAATGTTAATCTAAATATGACTATATGATAATTGCCCACAAAAGTAAAGGAGTTGTACGGTTGTGTTCAAAATGCATTACTTTATGGAGTATTTTTTTTAATTTGCATTATTTGATTCAATTTTTAGATGAATCGAAAACAGTTATAAATAATTAAAAGCTGTAAGCCATAAAAATATAAGAAAAAGAAAAAGAAGTTGGTTATTCACCAGATTGCCGTTGCCCTCCTTCTCCACTAGCCCAGTACAGCATTTCCTAACAAAAGGATTTTGGGCCAATGTCACATTTTTGTGTTTACTCTGTCTCTCTCTTTCTCCCTCCCTCTCTCTCTCCCTCTCTCTGCAGAACAGAAGAAAGCCAAAAAAAAAAAAAAAAGTCAGATTGCTTGGGATGGAGGAAAAATCGGAGAGCATAGTTGAAGAAAGAGAGAGCCTCATGGTTCCACCATATGGAGGCAAACCATCACTGAGAACAGCCCATTTCATCAAGCCAACAGGAGGCCACAAGAATGAAACTTTTACCTATCTAAAGTCACAACCTTTATTGCTGCCACCATGTTCTGATCCCAAAACCTGGCCTTTAAGCAGAAGGGTCAAGTTCCATTGCTGGAAAAACCCACGGATGGATTGGGAATCTTGGGTTGCAAAAATGGCTTCTTTACATGAATCCACATGGAAGCAAGCAGGAATCCATGGAGCCATTATGAGTTCTACTTGCAAAATCAAAGTAGACAGGGATTTTGTTCTCGGGTTAGCTGAGAAATGGTGCAGTGAAACCAAAAGCTTCATCTTTTCTTGGGGTGAAGCAACCATCACTCTTGAAGATGTTCTGGTTCTAGGGAACTTCTCTCTTTTGGGCTCCCCTGTGTTTGCCCCGCTAGAAACAGAGGAACTGAAGGAGATAGAAAAGAAACTTCACCATGCAAGGAAGCAAATTATCAGCACTAAATTTCAGAGACCCCGTCAAAAATTGTGGATGCAAAAATTCATGGACTCCAAAAGCGAAATCGAGCATGAAGCTTTCCTTGCGATGTGGTTGTCAAGGTTTGTCTTCTCATCACCCTACGACTCGATCGATAAAACTGTAGTTCCAATCGCAGTTCATTTGGCTAGAGGAACTAGAATTGCTCTTGCACCCGCTGCTCTTGCTCATATTTATAGAGACTTGACCACTTTGAAAAAGATTTCACAAAGGGCTGAGAATGGTGAGGATGAGGAACTTTCAACAATCCACCTTCAGTCACCCTTTCAACTAGTTCAGGTTTGGGGCTGGGAGAGGTTTTTAGGCATAATGCCAAAGCCTAATATTTTACACTATGGTGAACTTAGGTTGGCTCGGTGGCATAACCTGAAGTGCAAAGTTGAAAACTTGAGATTAGTCCTAGACTCAGCTGGTGAGAGTTTCGATTGGCGCCCTTATGTAAAGCCTTTAACTGGTTGGCATTCTCCAAAGTTCTATAGAGAAGAAGGGTTTTGGGTTTCAGCTGATTCTTTGGATGATGATTTGCTGGCATTTGCTCGAAGCATAAGGGTTTGCCAGTTGATTGGACTAAACTGTCTCGAGCAATACCTTCCAAACCGGGTGGCATTGCAATTCGGGATGGATCAAGATATTCCTGATGATGTTGTTGGATCAAATGTGTGTCGGAGGATTGCTTGGGATGATTATGTGCATGCTGGTGACAGAAATGTGTATATTCCTCCGCGGCTTTTTGAAGGAGATGTTACAGTGCGATATCTACATTGGTGGAGGCACTCACTGCTAATGAGCTCAGAAAAGTTGGAGGAGTTAGAAGGGCAGAAGCAAGTGCGTGAGATAGGACCTCAACTCAGAAAAGTTGAGAGTTTAGCTTGGGGCAGGAAAAGAAAACGAGGAAAATATGCTTCAAAGCATCATTTTTCTTACACTGGAAGATCAAAAGAATCTGACATGTGCTCGAAAGCAATGAAGAAATTTCCTGAGGCTGATGTTGCAGCTGCAAACCCTTCAAAGTGTTTAAATTGTCCAAGTTGTTCAAAGGTTTGTAAACAAGAATCACCTCCCAACGTTCAAGTTAAACAGGAAATTGATGACTTGCCGTGTCCTCCTGGTTTTCCCCCAAAATGCAATAGCTTGAAAACCGAAGTTACTGCTGAAGAGGACAACTTGACAGTTGCAGAACTAGTGCAGCATAACTGGAAGCATAAGAATGTGGAGAAGAACAGAAAGCTTGCTGCTTCAATGCCTCATTTTTATCAGTTTAGAACCTCAACAGAATCAGCTGCGAGCTCGAATGGGTTGAAGCAACTTCCTTATTCTGATGGTTCTTTGACAAATCCTCGAGAGGGTTCAAATGGTCCTTCAACCTGTTCAAAAGCAAAGATTGAAAAACTGCACTGTAACTTGCCAAGTATTCAGGAACTCAATGATTCACCATTTCCTCCTGGTTTTCCTTCGAGATGCAGCTGTTTGGAAACAAAACAAACTGATGACGACAGTTTGACAATATCAGAAATAAGGAAGAAGAACACAAATCCTGCTGATTCCCCCATGAAAAATCAACCTCTAGAGGAAGGAAAGATGAACCATGTGAGCCATAGTGTCATCGTCGAGTGCACGAAGGACACTGCTGTTGAAATTTCTGCACCTCCATCACGAATGCTGTCATTTCCAGAATCTTATAATGCCAGTCTGTTGATTCCAGGGAAACTTACAACTTCGATGGGCAACTTTTTGCAGAGTGGATGTGCTGGTGGAGAACCACCAAGAGGGACTAAGGATGTAACCTGGACCAACAGAGGAAGCAGTGTCCTTGACATGGCTAATAGCAACGGCAATGCACATCACAAGATGGAAAGATACAGGGATGAGGAGGCTTCCAATAGCCCTACAACTGATCTGCCAAAGCTGGAAATTGTGGAACGGATCAGCGCACTGGAAAGACAAGTTGCTATGCTTAAAGCAGCTATATTTGGTAAGCCTCACTAGTAGCTTCAACTTGCTTGATCCTAGTTCTTTGTTCTTCCTTGTCCAGTCTTAGTTTCTTACAGAATACATCTGATCACAGGCGGTTTGTTAGTCTAGAGACATGGATTTATGCGACACCAAATTTTTGTGCTGCTATTTAGGAAAAGAAAGTACAAGCCTGAAGTTTGTTATTATCACCAAAGATCGAAAGTCCCGTTAGCATTAGTTGTAAGGAGGAAAATCGTATGAAATATATACTTTAATACATGCCCATTTGGAACTGATTCATTGTTGGTTAAGAATTTTGTACAATATTTTACTAAAGTTGAACGTTACTTACTTCTTACTTACATGCATTTTGTTTTTATTTATTTCTCTTATGTCAAATTGATCGACTCACATAAGTTGTACCATTAAATATTTGAATGTGTACAATTCATGTAATAAAACATGTTTTTGAAAATTAGATAATCTCTTCTGGCAAAGTGTTCAGACATTTTAAATGAAAAAAAAAAAATACTAATATTCAATATTAGAATCGTTGGCACTATCGTTTTTCTTTGAAAAAACCACTATCGTTTTCAGATCAAGAAACTATTTACATGTGGCATAGAATGGTTTGATGGTGTCTGAATAACTCACCAACTTGTAAAGTCAATAACCCGAACCCAGTTTTGCCCACCTCGACATGAACTTGAACCCAATTAAAGTGATACATGAAAAAATTCAAAATCCAATATACCTAAATCTGGAATAACTCAAACCCAAATTGAACTAAACTCAAATTAGACTAAACCCGAATGACTCAAACCCGAGACAGACCTGACCCAAACTCGAAAAGATCTAAGTCTAAACCTAACAAGACATGATTTCTAAGATTTGTTGAATTAGCTTATGACTTTATGAGATCATCAGATTCTACCTCATTAAATTACCCAAACTAAAAAAGACATAAGTCTAAACCCAACAAGATCTGATTTCTAGGATTTGTTGAATTAGCTCATGACTTTATAAGATCATCAGATTCTACCTCATTAAATTGCCAGATTTACCTCAAACTCTCAAGAGTTGACAGATTTATCCAAAAAGTTTTAATTTTACCTAGAATTTTCTAAAAACCTATAGTTCACATCCAAACTCTTTCATTTTGCCTACACTGACGTCAAACGACCTCTAGCATTCCAAATTAATACCTAAACTAAATTAATTTCTATTTTGACTCTAAGTAATGATTCTAAATTCCTAAAAAATTATAACTCGAAGTGACAACATAATTTAAATGCATCTGATCCTACTAACCTCTTTAGTTCTAAAATGATCAAGTTTATAATTTTATAAATCGAATATGCAAAGTTTTGAATTAGGTATTTTTATTAAAATAATTGTATATTAATATATTTATATTTAGTTAAATTAAAATTTTTATATTATTTTTTATGCCTAGTAATTTTTTAGTTATAAGGTACCTAAATTTTGAAAATTTTTAGTCACTCATAAAAGTTGCAACACGGTTCTTAAAACTTTTCAAATACTTGCGTAAAAAATCAAATTTTTTAATTAAACTTTAGCAAAATCTAAATAAAAAATTGAATTAATCCAATTATTCCAACTTATGCACCAATAACTCGATTAGACTTAAATATTAATCCGAATCTGACCCCAAGCCCAAATAATCTAACTTGAAGTTATCCGATACTGAAATTGACCCGACCTAAATTAAACCTAAACAAAAAATCTACTTAACCCGAAATCAACCGGAACTCAAATAACCCGACTAAAACCTGAATTGATGTTAACTCGACTAAACCCAAACTTAAATGACCTGATCCAAACCTAACTCAACGCACCCAATTGTCATCCCTACAAACAAACACAACTTGCATATATATAGCCTTCTGGACTCTATTTTCCTCCAAACTGGTAGGAGGAAACATGCCACTCATCAGACAATGCCCAAACTTTTAGGCTAGCTTGTTTCAGGTATACGTGAAGGTATTAACATGTTAATCTCGTCTAATGGGGTTTACTATGCAATCCACTTTCAATTGCCAATTAGAATATCCCTAAAGTTGGCCTTATTTATGGGGCTGACCATACTCAAATCTTATATTGATACTTCTCGTCTAATGGGGTTTACTATGCAATCCACTTTCAATTGCCAATTAGAATATCCCTAAAGTTGGCCTTATTTATGGGGCTGACCATACTCAAATCTTATATTGATACTTCTCAAGGCGCAAAGAGAGCAAGGCTAACAACGGTGTTTGTAGGTTCAATGCCTCCAAACTTGTTAGGGCATTCATTTGCTTGCACTCCAAGTGGCAATAAATGAACTCTATAAATGGCTTCACTCATCCATGTTGCTCTTGGCATCTTTCTCAATGTCTATTGTGATGACTTAAAGTTTCATGCCACATGTGTACATTTAGGGGCTAGTCCGTTTTAATTTAAGTCTATTTAATTTAAAATAATTTATTTTTATTTATATATATATATTTTTTGGAATTAATTTCATTTTAAAGTGAATATTATGTTGGTAAAATAATTTATTTAAAATAAAATTTTTACGATGTTATTAAATTTTTATGATTTTTTTTAGAACCAAAAACATCATTTCTTAATCGCAATCAAGCAGCTTAGCAGTCAGGGGTAAAATTAGGGATAGACATTGGTTAGACAAACCAGAAACTCAACCCGAACCTTCTCTAATAGGTTGAGCTAGGTGGGTAAAAATGGATCTTGGGTCACAGGTTGATTCCACAATTGGAAAAACCTTTAGTTTGCTGATTGGTTCTAGTTCCATCTTGAACTAATTCGAGTTGAAACCGAAAATGAAGATATGTCTACAAATATTTTATAAGATTTATGGTATTATTCTCATGTATTTATATATTAAAAATTATATTGTGATGGTGTATGTCTTTTAGATGGAAACCTAATACTAACTTTCCTATGCCCATTTGGGCAATCCTAGCTTGATTTCAACCCATGCTTGCAAGCAGAGCTAATGAACAAGTTGGGGCTGATGGGGGTTGGAACTGGGGTTGGAGCTGGTGAAGGCACTGGATTTGAATGGGGATGATGTCGTTTTCCAAACAATGGCTTTGATACGAAGTTAGGGCCATTGTTTTTAAATATTTAATGGGGAATGATGGGTTAAAAGAAAGTAGCATGGTGAGTTGTTGTCTCGAAGAATGATGAGGATGGCCACACAGGGGAGAGTAAAATAGGTTGTGAGCTTAACAAGCAGAGGAACGGGCAATTTACCATCAAATTCGAGGATGGGGTTAAAAATGTGTTAGGTGGCCTACTAGCCAACAAGATGGCGAAAGTGGGAGGTTTGCATTAGTCAATTTGTTAGGTTCTGAATCCCTTAATTCGCTGGAACAATGTTTCTTGAGTTAAAACTTTGTTAAAAACTGAAAAAACTGAGAACTAAAACTAAAAAGCTCAGACTCGGATTTGGTTTTCTTCGGTTCTCAAGTTAGGTTGGATTTTTTTATAACTATGATTGTTTCAAGTTAGTTTAGCTCCACTAAAAACCCGACACATACTTACCCCTAGGTAAAATCACTACAAGAGGGAAATGATGGAGCAACTAAAACTAGTGATTGAATTTTAGTTACTAGTTAGTTCAGTTGCTAGTCAGTCACTAGCTTATGTGCCATGGAAATTATTACGACTGACTAGCAACTGAATATTTTTAGTCGCTAGTTTTAAATTTCAGTTGCTAGTTAGTCGTATATTTTATAATATTTCTGAATATTAGTCGCTATTTAATCGCTAGTTTACTTCAGTCGCTAAATCAAATTAAAACCTTCAGCTTCAACTTCTCCTTCCCCATTTCTCGTTATTCATTCTTTTTCTTCCTTCTCCGTTTCTCTTACTGTTTCTCCTTATTCCTTCTCTATTTCTCTCATTGTTTCAGTCAACCTTTAGGCGCCACTGCCATGTTCTATCTGCACCTCCGGGAGTCGCTGCTACCTTCACCACCTAAGCTCTACTCCCCAATTGTCTCGAAAACACCACCATTGAGAGAATCGAAGCTATGGTTGATCTTAATGTGGTCGGTGAACTAGTTACACAACGAGATTGTACTTTTATTTTAGTAATTGATACCATGGCTAATGTAAAAAATTCAAAGGATGAAGATGTTGGAGATGTTTTGGTTGTAATAATATATTTATACTTATATATATACTTAAAACATACATAATGTTATATAAAATATATCATTAATTCAAAAATCAGAACTTAAAATTGAATTTCGTCTAATAATTGATGATTGAAAAAATAGGCTTAGCGATTGAATTTAAAAATGACTAACGACTGAATTAAATGTATTAGTGACTGAACTTTTAGTTGTTATTTTAATAAAGTTCAAAATTTTAGCGACTGACGTATTTAGTCGCTAATAACTAGCGACTAATGATTTTGTTACTAAATGATTCAGTCGCTAATCAGACGCAGCTAGTGACTGACAGCAATTGTTTTTTCAATAGCTAACTTAATTTTCTCTTGTAGTAAATGTCTCATTTTGTAAAATTTAAGGAGTGAGTCCATTCGAGTTTAAAGTTTAAAGGGTAAAGTGTTGGAGTTATCGATGGTTAAGAGGCAAAAAGGATTTTAGGCCTTTTGTGGCTATACTAACTTTTTTTTAAACTGGGAAGCAATGAATAATAGACACGATTGCTAAAATGAAATAGTTGTGTTGCTTACTTAAAGATGTTGGTGGTAACATATTCACACTCACTCCTTTATTTTGTGGCAGTAAGAGTGTCATCCAGATTGCCCATAATGATGTTTTTCGTGCACGGACAAAACATATAGAAGTGGATTGTCACATTGCTCAGCAAGAGTTAGTTTGAGGCATTATTGAATTGCCACATATCTTATCTAACTTACAAGTTGCTAACCTCTTAAAAAAATCTCATGCAACACATTGATTTTATTACCTAGTATCCAAACACCATATGATTCATCTTGAACCATCATGAGTTTGAGGGGCATGTTAATTACTTCCTCCATCCCATATTCTTTACACCATTTTCCTTTTTCACTTAGTTTGACTTGAATTTATTCATATTAATATTTGTTCAAAAAACGTTTTAAAAAATATATTTAAAAATTATATGTCTTGATTTATCATTCTTATATAAAAGTTCTTCATTTATATACTAAAATGTTGAAAATAAAAAATTTTAGATTAATTGCTAAAAATTAAAGGGTGTAAAGAATATGGGATCAAGGAAGTAATATTTAAGATTTCTTTTAAATAATTTCTTTTATTCTTTTTACTATGTATTTTCTTTTCCTTCTATGCCTAAATGGCTTTTTTCTTGTTTCCTTCTTGAACACAAACGGCTACTTTTGCCTTGTGTATAAATAGGGTGCTTGACGTTGACCCACGTGTAAATATATATCTTTTGACTTATTTTCTCTTTTGTTCAATAGTTGGAACTTGAAGATTTCTTCCTAAGAAGCTTTCCAAAGTGGTGCTGCAAATGGTGCTAACACTAAAAGGTGAAATTTTTACCGAGGTACTGAAGGAAAATGTCTACTTTTCTTTCCAGGTCTTGTTTGGGAACTCTTTCATGGGTTTCTTTTCCTTGATGACTTTCTAAGGTGGAGCTGCAAATGGTGCCAAAAGGCCAGATTTTCACCGAGGACTTTCTAAGGGGTGGGGGAAGTGTGCTTTTCTTGCCTTTCTATTTCCCGAGGGTAAGACTCTGACTTGCGAAAAAGGTGAGACCGAAGAATATAAAGAAAAAGATGGAACTGGGAATACTATTGAACATAAATTCCTGTGCAGGAAAGCAAATTTTCCTTCGTTTGTTTCACAAGATATGAAAATCTATGCCTGTTGTTACAGTCTGACACTTGTAGGGTACGGAGCGGGCAAAGTACAAAGGACAGCTGGAATTGCTCTTAACAGGGTTTTTTGGGTAAAAGAAAACAAATTTAAGGAATTTTTCTAGGCTTAAAAAATACTTATTGGGTAAATTGCACTTGTGGCCTTTAATATTTTATTATTATCCTATTTTGGACCCTAACCTCAAAACTTCACATAGGACGGCCTTAACATCAATTTTTTATTTCATTTTAGACTTTTAGAAGACGGAAAGTGTTAAAAATAATGAAAATGGTCATGTGGCATGCCAGGTTGAGGCAGTTGGCCATGTGGCATAATAAATCACCAGCTATAGATGCCCGCAATTGGCCACATCAAACATTTAGAGCCTATATTACAAAAAATGGGAAAATTTAGGGCCTATATGGGGTTAGCCTGTCATGCCCAAACTTGCCCCTGGCCCATTCGGGCCCGATTACTTAAACACGCAGCGGAAATTTTCATACAAAAGGGGCATTTAATAATTCTTATCAAAACATACGGGCACGACCTCAGGATACTTACCGGTACTAGCTCGTTAAGTTCTTATTTAATAAATGTGAAGTTTGGGTGCTCTCAGAAACAAGCTAGTACCTATGTGGAATTTTAGTGTTCATTTCATGATCTTTATCATACTTAGCTAAGTACATGCATGGCAACCAAAACACCATATCCATATTTTGAAAGCTTGTTTATGGACTCATGTCTTGCATACTCTTATATGTCTTAAAAACAAGCATATTGCATGGCACATAATCAATCATAGGCCTTTTCCAGTATTTTCTCCATTTGTGCACACAATATCATAGGCATCACTTCACATACTTAATTCACCCAAAAGTACATATAACTATTACATGCACTTAATGTCCTTAGATGCCATTTTAACATATATGTGACTAATTCCATACAATTCCAAGTTCACTTGCAATTCCTCCTTAGGTGCACATACAAGGCCGAATGTTGCATGATTCATTATTAAACATATCTTTATAGACATGGAATTATGTTGGTACTTAACATGTGAGCTCATTCTCATTTGATCATAAATATCTTATCTTTCATACTTGCATATCATTTTTGGCACATGCCAAGCACATGGTAAAAATCACCAAGCATGCAAAAACATACCATAGTCGGTGAGTCCATATTTACAAGTCATAAAAATGGTGTTATACTAAAAGTAAACGAAATTACTTAAAACTTAGCAAGGATATCCAAAAGCATGATACATGGCAATCAACTTATAATATCATGGAACACATTCCACCTTAATAGACCTTGTTCCCACAACTTCTAGACTCCATAAGCCTGCACAAGGAAGTCCACACCATTAGCTTGATTCACAAGCAATCTATACCATATGAGACACTTAGAATATATATATATATATATATATATATATATATATATATATATATATATATTTATTTATTTATGAATATTTAGAGCAATACCATACACATACCCAACCCTTAACACAACAGAAAGAGTATTCCAATACTCTTAGCTTGATCTTTCAAATAATCCTTTTCCTACAAAAGTAGATGAAGGCGGGTGAGTTATAAAACTCCGTAAGGAATCCGGTGGCATCCAATGCCTAACTTAGTGAGGTATTTCATATGGCTTCCAAAGCCTAACTTATGCCAAGAACGTAATGGCAATTATTCCATGTTCCTGCAAAGAAAACACTAAGACAAAGAAAACACAAGATACATACATATAACAATAATATTCATAATCAGAGGTTAGCATGCACAATCAAAACAGAGAAGCACACAAACACACACACCACTAAACACCACTTCGGATGGGCACAGCAAGCATAAACACATTCCATTACACACAATTTTGGTCGACCTTTATTTTATACCATACCGAGCTCATTAGCTTGGGAATTGAGTTGGCCAAACTCAATTCCTAGCCGTAATGCTTGCACAGAACTCATGAGTAAACAGAATTGCAGAAGCAATGATACTTAGCCTACTTAGCACTATGTGCCCAAATACTCACAAAGTGAGTATGAGAAATCCTTACACAGAATTGCCGAAGCAATAAAACAACTTAGCCCTCTTATGCACTCCTAGGATCACATGGTTCTTTGACCATCACCTAGGGGCTCGAATACTCACAAACAAAATCATAGAACAAAGTGAGTATAGGAAATCCTTACCATAAATTTTGTAACCTCTTGTTGTTTAATTCCTTTGCCTTTCCTTGCTTTGTTGTTTATTAGAACTTGTCTTTTCCTTAATGGACCTATAAAGCTCAAAACACTAACAAGTTATTTACTTGCTTTTCATTAACTTAAAAACCATAATTTACCAAGAATACTTGGTGTAACTTACATAACCTCAACTTAAGGAGGTAAGACCCAATTTAGCCATTCTTTGTACTTAGGCCCAATTTAGCCTTTCTTGTATTTACGCCCAAATTAGCCTTTCTTGTATTTAGGCCCAAATGAACTTAGGAGCCACATAGGCCTAAATGAACTTAGGAGCCACTTAGGCCCAAATTAACTTAGGGGCCTAAGAACACCATGAACAAGTGTTCAAGCCCATGCAATTTCTCCATAATCATATGACCGAATTTATGGCTCAACCTTTCTCTTAATTTTCAAGCTCATATGTTCATAGAAACTTACATATACCAAGAACACTTGGTTTTAACTTAAAGAATTCAAAATGAATCCTTGGCCGAATTTATGCTTTATTCTTCCATCTCATCTTAGTTCCATATATCTCTAAGAACCCATAATTGCCAAGAACACTTGGCTAACTTACAAACATACAAAACAATAACATGGCCGAATTCTTTAGCTTACAAAACTTCTTCATTTTACATCCATCTTTTTGGCTCTTTCCTAGAACATCCATAAGAGCTTGTTTAGTACCAAGAACACTTGGTTTAAGCTCACTAATGCCAAAATAAAGGCTTGGCCGAATTTATACCCTTGCCTTTCATCCATCCTTTACTCATTTTTCTTGCTTAGGATGACCATAAAAGCTCAAAAGTACCAAGAACACTTGGTTTAGAGCTTCACAATGCCAAGAACATACTTGGCCGAATTTTCTTCTTTGCTTGGAAACCTTCACTTGATCTTTGCTTTGTAAGCTTCTAACACTTCATAAACACCAAGAATACTTGGTTTATCTTCCAGAAAGTTCAAACATGAACTTGGCCGAATTTCTTCAAAATGGTAGCATGCCTGGAATTTCTACTTGATTTTTCTTCGATATCTCACTTGATTTCTTGCTTTGGATGGCTTTGCAAGCTTAAGAATTCCAAGAAAACTTGGTTGAACTTCATGGCTGCCAATAATATATCATGGATGAATTTTAGAGGAGAAGAAAGAGTTAGAAGCTTAAGAAAAGAACATGGCCAAATTTTGATGAGAGAAAGAGAGAGTTTGGAGTGTGTTTTGAGTGTTTAAGTGTGAGAGAAGATAATAATGAATGGTGAGCAAGAGTGGCAGGCCATGAGGAGGTAAATGAAGTGAATAATGTGCTTGGAATGAGTGGGAGACAAGATTAAAAGAAAAGAAGACTAATTGGAAGACTTTTAGGTAAGTTTGGTAGAAAAAGTCAAAAGTAGGTGAAGAAAGAATCCAAAATCTTGACTAAGGATGAGAGGTGGATTAAAATAATGGGATTTGGAGGGAGGTGCCATAAAATATTGGGAAATGGAGGGGCATGGCTGGCCAAGGCATCCTAGGCCTTTAAAATGACCTAATTCCCCCTTTAGTCCTCCAACTTTCTGATTTTGGGCAATTAAGCCCAACTACTAAAAATCCCTTGATGCAATTGAGTACCTTAACTTTAAATTCCACCATTTCGTCACTAATATTCATGGCCTAAGCCAAGCTTAATTTCAAGAGTGTCCAACACTCACATAAACCCAATTCCTCACCTAAATAATGTCTCCCGAGCTCAATGAGCTCAATTCCCTTTTCAGAAAAATTTTTTGAGCCCTTTTTATCTTCATAATCTGAGACTTATATACTCGGGATTTTCAGGGCATTACATAGCCCACATCTCACCTCATCCTCCCTCCCCCGCTGCTTCCGACCTTAGCCAATTCCTCTGCCTTCAATTTTTTTTCCCAACCATGTCCAATGAATCGTCGCCCTCTCCTTTGCCTCCCCATGATCCCTTCTCAAACCCATTGTCACTGTAACTTCTCAAAGCCATTCTCGCCCTTCCCGTGTCGCCGCTCGCTTTCTTGCCCAATATTCCCATTGCCACGGTTGTCACGACGAATTTGCGTCAGTTGTCGCCCCCTTGCTGGTCTCCTGATTATACCGTTGCCCTAATCAATGCATATCGCGACAAGTGGTATGCTCTCTCAAGGCCACGCACAGGCAAGAGGTGGCGAAAGCCGTTTCACGATGCTGCTCCATCGCCTCCCTTGCCAAGACTGCTGTCCAGTGTTGCCATAAGATGGAGAAACTTCGAAAGAAGTACCAAATTGAGATCCAGCTGCCAAATTGATGCCTCTTAATGCGTACCGACCAACGGAAGAAATTAGAGGAGTGTTCAAGCTAGTTTAGGGTTTGGCTAAGGAGGGAGACGAGGGATGGTGGTGGCTTAGGGGATTCGATGGGGGACGGTGGCACGGTGAAGCAGGGACGGGCGGCTAAGGGGAGTGGTAGTCCAGGGTTTGGAGGAAGGGGAGCGGTAGTTGAGGAAAATTTAGGGTTTTGAGAGACAGAAGCAAAAAATTAGGGACCTATGCTGTTATTTACTTTTTATTCTTTCTTCCTTGTCCACATCAGTGCCACCGTGGCAAATTGTCCACGCTAGTGTGCCACGTGGCCAGTTCCGTCAATTATAACATTTTCTGTCTGCCAAAGGTATAAAATGAAACAAAAAATTGAGGTTGATGATATTTCATGCGAGATTTTGAGGTTAGGGTCTAAAATAGGACAATAATAAAAGGTTAAGGGTCATAAGTGCAATTTATCCAATACTTCTTGTTCTAAAATTATATAAAGGGAAAATTTTGAAAAACCCCTGAGGTTTAATGAAATTTCACTTACACCCTCATGTTTGGGAATGCCTCACTTTTACCCCATGAGCTTTAATGAATCTTTCACTTACCCCTCCCAAAATAGTAAGAATCGAAAATGCCCTTTTTTTTTCTCCTTAGATAAGTTTAATTGACCATAATGTTTCTTGGAGGTAATAACACTTTGCTAAATTAACTAAAAACTTGCACAAAATTACATATGACAAAAGTCATTTTTTTCGATTATCAATAAAACTTTGTTTATCAAACTTAGTAGGGATAAAATATTAGTTAGTTTTGAAACTTATTGTGTTTTGTCAACATAGTCCTAAAACTTATCAGCTTATCAAAGTAATCCTAAAACTATAAAATCGTTGGTTCTGTTAGTCCTAATTAGGATGCATTGCTACGTGGTAGATGGAAAAGCTAAGGTGGAACATACCAGACGTTAGATGTTGACTTATAACCATATTTACTATTTTGAGGGTGAGTTTATAATTAAACGTATAGTTTACGGACCTAACCCTTAAAACACTGCCAAGCTTCCCTGCCATTGCTCCACTGCTACCAGCCACTCCAGCTCGTTGCCGACGTCTCGCCTGGCCAGAGGCCACCGCTCCCAAGCGTCGTCAACCACCGGCGACGCCGAATCGAAGGAGAGGAGCTTCAATTCACTATCTCTACTGTGTTTGAGCTACCGGCGTCACCAGCCTTCGTTTCGTTTGGACCAATCGGCGTGCCCACCGATCCCCACCATCCACGGCGTGCCTATAGATCCCTACTGGCACATTTCGGTTCGCTCTCAATATTTAATTCACTTCGACCTTTTACTCTCTCAATCTCTAATTCCCAAACCTTACACCTTCTCACCGGCGGACAAGGAGCTCGAGCTCGGTGACAATGAAGACGTGGGTGATGAGATGGAGACGAGGCTAAAGGGACCCGATCGGTAAGTGGACGGCGACGAGTTCACCCGATCGTGGAAGAGAAGGAGCCCAAGGAGAAATATAAATTTGTTAAAATAATACATTTTAAATATAACATATTGAGTTAGGAGTAAATTGTGTAAATTGTACAGGTCATAAGAGAAAAATAAAATTTTTAAAATAACATGTTGAGTGTAAATCTCTGTGCTATATACAGATTTTATGAGTAAGAATTATAATTAAATATTTCAACATTTTTAATTTTTGTTAGTTAATTATTTGAAAATGATATGTGTAAATTGTAAATTAGGAAATTTTAAATTGCGTAAATTGTAAATGTCCAAATTTTTAAACTAATGCATTTTGTAAATGTGTAAAATGTGGGTTGGGCCCCTGAATTATATGTCTTATTGCAAAACTACCCTTAGAATAGAAAAAGTAGTCAAAAGTTAACATTTAATGCACGTTACATGCCACCTCAACTTTACGTTTGCCACATGACGAGACATTCAAATTAGGGCTAACAGAGCTAACAATTTCATATTTTTAGGACTACTTTGGCAAGTCGATGAGTTTTAGACCTATCTTGGCAAGACTTGGAAAGTTTTAGGACTGACTAATATTTTATCTTAACTTAGTATATATAACAGTACTCTTTGATAATTCTATCTCAATTGTAGCATTTGAAATATAGCATCTAGACACAATATATAATTAAATGTGAAATATGTTTGACAAATTAGCAATTAGATATTTTTTTAATAATTAAAAGTGTTTGGCAAAATAGTAGTTCCATTAAGTGGGAAGTAAATTTTCCACTAAGAGCACAATAATAATAATAATCATCTAAACTAATTCAACAAAAAAATAAGAACAAAGAAAAGTTTTCTAAGATTTCAATAAAAAATGAGTCATGGAATATATATATATATATATATATATATATATATATAAAAGAGTTGTTATGTTAATGTTTGACATTCTATCACCATAGCAGACATAATTCATCTGTCTTTTTATATTCCATAACTCATTTTTTATTGAAATCTTAGAAATTTTTTCTTTGTGCTTGTTTTTTATTGAATTGGTTTGGATTGTTATTATTATTATTATTACTACTACTTCTGCTATTGTGCCCTTAATGGACAATATACCTCCCACTTAATGGAACAATTATTTTGCCAAACATTTTTTAGTTATTAAAAATATTATTTAATTATCGAACATATTTCACAGTTAATTACATACTTTATCTAGCTACTATATTTCAAATGCTACAATTGAGGCACAATTCCCAAAGAGTAGTGTTATATAAACTAAGTCTGACAAACAAAGTTTTATTGATAATTAAAAAAAAATTTATCACATATAATTTTGTGCAAGTTTTTTAATTAATTTAGCAAAGTGTTATTGCTGCATAAGGGTATTATGGTCAATTCAACCTATCAAATGAGAGAAGTAAAAGGCTTTTTCTTCTCACTATTATGGAAAGGGATAAGTGAATGATTCATTAAACCTCAAGGCATAAAATGAAAGATTCTAAAACCAAAGGGGTAAATGAAGTTTTTGAAAATTTTCTTGTGTAAAATTAGACATCGTAGATATTAATGGGTTATTTATGGCCTTTGTGGTTAAAGTATAACTTCCTCTAAGGTATAATTTTCCTTGACTTTTTTTACACCAGAAAAATTCCGAAATCATAATTTAATCCGTATGAATCTCTATCTCCTAGTAATTTTAGTTTATTTGATTTTATTTTTTATAGCCAAATGACACTTAAAGTTATCAACCTTTCCTCTCTATAAGGTAAACTAATATTTTTAAATATCAAATAATTATAAAAAAATTAGATAGACTTAAATTGCGGAAAAATGACTACCATATAATTTAAATTAGGGTTTTACCATTTTTTTGGACAATACGAAAGAAGTAAGGGGAAAATGTATATTTTAAATCTCATGGTGTAATTGCAATATCAACCAAAGTTCAAGGAACAACTGTAATTAACCAGATATTAAATGGGTACTTTAGAAATTTACTGATGACACTTATTTTTAAAATTATCAATTAAATTGTCACACATAATTTTATAAAATCTCTAACACAAACTTTGAAAGCTAAACTTCATTAACTTCAAATCCACTTTCCCAGTTCCATGCAAAACTGCAGACGTTAATTTAGCAAGCTTTCCGTCTTCAAAATTTTTTTGAAGCTCTACAGTGATTTTTAAAATTGAGTCATTAATGATTATTGTTCGTTCCGCTTGTCTGCTAACTAAAACTTTATAGTAAAGAAGTTTAAAAGTATTTTTTAAAAACATATTTTTATTTATTTTTCTTTTTTTGGTTGGTTACTAGAAAAAGTCATAAAAAATCATTACTTTTTAAACAATTTTATTCAAGTGATTATTTTTTTAAATATTCAAGTGATTATTAATTAGATAGAATATTAGCTTTTGAAATAACATTGATTCTAGATTAAAAAAATCGACAAAAATAAAACAATTGATTTTTTAATTAGAAAAAAACAGAGATGTAAGTTAATGGTTTATTTCAGCAGTAAATATGTTTACAGTTATTATTGTTAATCTAAATCTATATGTATCTATATTAAAAAGAAACTCATCTATTCACCAAGACTAATTCCTTTAGTATTTACTTCATAATGCATTTATACCATTAATTTCAGAATTCATTTGTTATAATTAATAGTCAGGTTCTTATACAACCCTTACTCCAAAATTCACACATTCCCCTACTTCTTTTACCATTAATTGCATAGTGTGTTTATATTGTTTAATATCTGAGGCTCTCATATAGTCACAACTCCAAAATTTAAAATTTTGATTTGTAATTCTTGGTCGGCTCTTTGTACTATAGTAGAGAGTCATTAAAATTCTATTTTTCATAATATTTTAGTGATTAAATTTAAATTCCTTTTCTTTTAGTATATTAAAACACCATTAGCTTTTTTTTCCTTCTTAATGGCCCATTAATATTATTGTCCCTTAATCAATTATTTTAAATAAATTTCATCTCTCTTAGTAATTTAGTAGCTTTAATTTCCATTAAAGTGCTCTGCTTACAATTTATTTGCTGTAATGGTATTAATATTATCCATTCAACTTCCCTAATACTACTTCATTTAGTATTAACTTCATAGTGCATTTGTAGTATTAATTTTAGAATTCATTTGTAATAACTAATACTTAAAGTACCTATATAGCCCTCATCCCAAAATTCACTCATTCCCCAAGACTACTTATACATTTATGCTTCGATTATAAATTTATTTGGTTTCAATGGTATTGTTCAAGCAACTCATATATATATATGTACAGGTTCTAACACTTGCTTTCAATGCACACTCAATATTATCATTCTTTTCTTCATTTCTTCCTGTACTCTCTTGCTACTTATCTTCATTTCTTCACTAATTTATATTTTTAGATTTTCACCAATGTCAAAGATGAGGTAGTTGTCTAAAAAGACTCATAGATTTTTTTTTTATTTTTTTTATTTATTTTTCTTTGAATTCCTTCAACGGATGAATATGTTCTTTTACGAGTCTTTTCTTATTTTTATAGTTTCCCAATATAACATGTTACATTGGAGGAATTGTCTCCTGAAAGGAGTGACTGCACTATTCAAGTAAGGATGTGTCATTTATAGGTTGTTTTTCATTTTTGAAAAGGTGACCAATTTATTAGTATCGATTTTGCTCTTGTGGATAAGAATGTATTTTTTTTTTCTCCATTCTACTGAATTTCACAATTTATTTTTTCCTCCCTACTATAAATATACATTCATGATCCATTACTGGCTACTTTGTTTTTTGTTTACATATGAAGGGTATGACAATTCATGAGTCTATTAAAAAATTTTTGGCATACAAGTTTAAAGAGAAGCTTTGTGAAGGAAGTATATATATCTTCAAGAATTTTACTATTCTTCCAAAGAAGAAGACTTATTGGATCATAAATATACACTTATTTATAATCCACATTACTCATAACACATAAATCTATGATGTGAACCACGAATCTTGTGATTTTCCATTGCACAAATTTGAGTTTGATGCTTCTGATCAACTTAGCATATGCGTTGACCAAGAAAAACTATTTACAGGCTTCTATAAAAGTTTTTCAAAATTTAATCAGATGTTGCGTGTACTATCCATAAGTCATAATTACCATTTTTTTTATGCCAGATGTTATGGGAGTTGTTGTAGAGGTTGGTACAATTGAGAAAAAAATTATTAAGGGTGATTCAGTTGACATTTTAATTATCAAATTACATAATTTCAAGTATCTTCTATACCATGATATTCAATGTTTTCCCTTGGATCATTTGTGTTTATTTTAATGCTAATTTTTTTTAAATAACGAGAATAAAATTCTATTTAAACTATAGTCAAAGTTCTCCAAAATTTTTTCAGTGAATAAGGGAGAAAATGAATCATCTTGTATTGTAGGAGTTTTCACTTATTTGGTTGTTAAGACTTTTCAAGCTTTCTAACTTCTTGTACATTTTCTTATCCATATTTAGCTTTATTTCTCACTCCACTGTAATGTAAACTGATTAACTATATTGTTTTTGTATATAGGTCGACCAAACTTAAGAACTTCAAGATCAAGCAAGATTTACTTAAACCTTCAAATCTTTGAGGTGAACACTATAAGGGGTGATTTTTTTGTAGGTTTTTAGAGCCAATTTGTCAATTTATAGTACATGCCTTACATTAATTGATAACTTACTACTCATAATTTTATATTATATATTCGAATGTAGTGCCAAAAATCTATAGTTTCAAGCACATAGTTTGGTTATTGATGGGAAGAATAATAGCAATGAAAAGAAAAATAGAAAGCAAGATAATTTGTGAAATTTTCACGCTAAATGTATGCGCACATGACAATGTAAATTTGTGCATCTTATAAAACTATTTTATATGTAGCCTATTTTGTCTCTTTTTTTTAATAAGTAAGCCCTTTCCAACCTACTTTAGGAAGATGTCTACTGCTTGATTGGAACCATTTTTAAAATAATCATGAGATTAAGCTGGTATTATTTATCATGTTGATTGTCATGGTAATGACGAAAACTAATTCCTCTACGAACTAGATTACTTTGTGAGGAATGCAATGCACCTGTTGATTACCCAAAGCTGAGGTATAAAATTATATTGTTATTTATTTTCTTCTCTTCAAATTCAAGTATGTACTACTATTTTGTCCCAAAGATATCGGGTTGAAGTAGAAGTTGAAGATTCAACGGGCAACATTGGCTTCATCTTATTTGATGATGAAGTGGCCAACTTATTGGGGTCAACGTAAAAGTATTAGTTTGAGGAAAGGAAAATGTAATTGACTAGATCTTTAGTGTTTTACCCAAAAAATAAGTCACTACTAAATTAAATAATTTCTTAAAAGTTTCTTCAAAACTTGATTATTAAATATGTTATAACAGTCCAAGATAGAAAGTGACCTAGCACTAGCAATTAACAACTTAATTTCCCTTAAATGCGTGTTCCAATTTTGAATAAAATCGTTCGAGCAATAATTTGACAATCTTACTCTCAGTGCCATAAAAGTATATGTACTGTTTAATGTAGAAACTACAACTGAGATTTGTTATTGTTGACACTCAATTTCGTCCGACCATTAAACTTTTTTTTTTTTTTAAAAATTAAAAAAAATTAAATTAAATGGTTTATGGGGGCATTTTGTTTTATAGGATTAGTTTTAATATATATATATATATATATATATGTGTGTGTGTGTGTGTGTGTGTGTGTGTGTGTGTGTGTGTGTGTATAAAAATTAAAAAAAATATTATTATTAGTTTATTAATTAATTAAAAAAATTAATTAAAAAGGAAGAAGAAAAATACTAGCTCGCACCTCCCCCAGCTCGGCCTCTCTCGTCTCAAAGACTCAAACAGACAACAACTCCCTCTGACTCTCGGGGCTCTCTCCCTCAATTAGCTCTCTTTCTCCTCCCCTCTCATTTTGATTTTCTTTTCCCCCGGCTCGATTCTAATTTCTTCTCTTTCTCTCTCCCGAAAAGGAACTCTCTCCATCTCTCTCTCTCTCGCAACTCTCCCTCCTCGGCCTCTCTCGTCAGACAGCTCTCCATTCTCTCTCTTTCTCGGGCTCTCTCTTCTTCCTCCAGCAAAAACATTTCTCTTCACGCCTCTTCCTCTGCTATTCCTTGTCTGTATTTCCTCCGATTCACTCCTCACCGATCAGACGCCCAAAACCTTCATTTTCCTCGTCGACTCTCCATCAAAGCCCTCCATTTTTCCTACCCATTATCATTGGTACGCCTCCGAGTTCGCCGACTCCACTCGGATCCTTCACGTCTACGACACCGTTTTCCACGGTTTCTCCGCTTCTGTAACTGCCACTCAGGCTGCTGCGCTCCGCAATCACCCATCCATTCTCTCGATTCTTGAGGATCGTTGTCGCCTCGCTGGCCCTCATCCTCTCTGCGCGCGTCGCTTCTCTGGCCCTCGTTCTCTCCGTGCACAGATATGATCTATTTTAACTGCTGTTGATTCGTACGTCGCTGACCTCGCCTTGCCGTCCGTGCACCAGGTTCGCTCGCCGTTGGCTGCTCTTCGCCCCCACCTTGGCTCCTCACTTTGCTCTTCGCCGCCACCTTGGCCCCTCGCTCCGCCACGCTGTTCCGCCGTCAATCTCGCTCCTTCCCCTTCTGATCACATCTCATAACGTCCAATCCGGATCATGCCAACGATCCTGCGGCGACCATCATCTTCGGTACCCGTTTGGCTACTCTGGAGCCAGCTGCAAGATCAAACTCAACAGCTCCTCCACCGGCGACATCATCGTCAACAATTTCTCTGTCTTAGACTCTCCCTCTGCTTTTCTTCGCTCTTGCCCACCGTCTGCTTGCCTCTTTCTCTCTCTCTCGTCGCCGTGTTTCGTCTGTTCTCCGTCTCGGCCTCCGTTTGCTCGCCCGTCTCCCCGTCGTCGCTGCGCTCAGCTCGCCGGTTATCACCAGATCCGTTCTCCTCTCCTCGCCCAGATCAGTTCTCATCTCCGCTCGCCGGTCCTCTCTGCCCGTCTCTCCTCGCCTAGATCCGACCTCCTCTACATCCCTCCTCTCTCGCCCCTAGCCTCTCTTTGCTCTACCGGCGGCGGCGTCACCAAAAAAAAAAAGAGAAGAAAATTGCAGATTTTTTTATTTTTTATTGTTTATTTATTTTTTTATCATCAGATTGTATTTGTTCTCCTCTTTAAGTCTCTCTGAACAAATTTCTTCAAAATCTCAAAGGATTTTCGTCTATCACACTTGGAAGTTTTCTGTTCTAAAAAAAAAGTTTTTTTAAGATTTTTGGTTTTTTTTTTTTCGGTTCGTCCTTTCCCTTGATTCCTTTAAAGACTTGTCAGCGGGGTGGAGTTGCGTCGAACGCCGCCATTAGAGTAGGATACACCACGCCGGAGTGCCACGTGGCTGCCATACACGGTCAACGGCGGTTGGTTTTCATCACAGAAGGTTCTCTTACAAAATCGGTGGTTGATTAACGCTGGATGTGAATTTAAAGGGAAGAGATTGGCTGTTGTAGCTACTGCCGACGCCCCCCTGTCACGATTCGTCTCCGTCAACCACTCCACCCTCGCCACCTTCAGCTCGCCGTGACACCGCCGTAGCCTCTGCTGTCATTGCGACCCGTCTGTTAAATTTTGCCCCAGTCAAATTTGTAAGTAAAAATTCTCGTTTAATCCTTGATTCTTTTTATTTCCTTCATTCTAGTCACTAACTTTTCTTATTTTTGCAGATAGACCATTAACAGCAAAACTTTGAATGTATATTTTTCATTCATTCTTTTATTTTATTTTCTTTTTTTATGGAAGGTTATACCTCATACTTTTTTTAAGTGGTTGGCTAAAAACCACACTTTCTTTATTTATTTACTTTTTATGCATTAATTTACTTTACGCACTTTTATTTAATTATTTTTTTATGGAAGGTTATACCTCCTATTTTTTAAGTGGACGGCCAAACGCCCCACTTTTCTTTGTTTATTTACTTTTATGCAATTATTTACTTTACGCACTTTTATTTAATTATTTTTTTATGGAAGGTTATACCTCCTATTTTTATGTGGACGGCTAAACGCCCCATTTTCTTTATTTATTTATTTTTCTGCACTTTATTTCTTTCTTTATTTATTTACTTTCTGCACTTTATTTATTTCTTTATTTATTTATTGTTCTGCACTTTATTTATTTATTTATTTATTTATTTTTCTGCACTTTATTTATTTCTTTGTTTATTTATTTTTCTGCACTTTATTTATTTCTTTGTTTATTTGTTTTTCTGCACTTTATTTATTTCTTTTGTTTATTTACTTTTTGCACTTTATTTATTTATTTTTCTGCATTTTAGTTTTATGTGGATGGTTTTTTTTTTGGGTCAAAAGAACGATAATGTATTAAGAAAATGACCTCAAGGAGGTTCAAAGTTTACATCAGCCGACTGTTGAAGGGCATAGACCGAAGAGGGACACATTGTCCAATTCTTTCTCTTCTGGACACTCGCCCATTTAGCTATGCACAAAGCATATTTATTGGCTGTTTCAGTCACTTTCTGGACAGTACAATCAGAAAATGAATTTTACAGCGTTCTAATATCAGAAATTAGGGGGCCTATTCTCCAATCTTCTTGATCCCTTAATCTGCCGATGAGTTCCTGATCAGAAGCCTCAATTTCTACAGCATTGTAGCCTAGTCGAAGCAAATCCAAAAGCCCTTTCCTAATTGTTTCTGCAAAGGCTGCTGGTTTGTATATGCTGTCAGCTACCCCCGCCTGATTGTACAGCACATTCCCCAGCCAGTCACGGGCCAGATACGCAATTCCCAGCGAGCTAGCTTTGCGGACTACAGTTACATTAAGCTTAATGATGCCCCGGGTTGGTTTGCACCACCTATCTGAATGAGTATCCCCACGTAAAGGAGGATTTGTATCACTCATTTTCTGCTGTGTTTGGCGATACTCAGCAACAGTACTTTGTATCCTATAAATCACAGAGGCAGGGTTAACATTTTTCTTTTGGAAAATGGCCTCATTTCTTGCCAGCTAAATATACCAGCAAGTATAAGCAATAGTAGAGATAATAAGCTCTTTGTTTTCCTGTGTATGGTGTATAGCACAACAGAACTCCAGAAACCATTGATCAAAAGTTTGAATTTAAGCATTGTTGGGTTTATAATCCAAACATACAAACAAGATGTGATGTGTCCATTTACATTGCAGCGCCATATGCTCCACAGTTTCATCATGCATACAAAAAAGACATTTAGGATTTATCGAAATACCTCTTTTGGCCAAGTTTAGCCGAACAGCAACTCCATTATGGCAGAGCCTCCACATAAAGTTCTGAATCTTAGGAGCACATTTAATTTTCCAGATTATTTTCCATACACTGGAGTTTATTTGATGGGAAGTTGAAGCACAAAGATTAACAGAATGATATATTTTCTATACCCTGTAGGCCGACTTTACTGTGACTCTACCAGTCTTGTCATATGGCCAAATTACCTTATCTTCCCCTGGGTTATGACTAATGGGTATTTGTAATATGGCCTGTTTTTCCTCTGTTGAAATGTAAGGAGCTATTTGATTTAAATCCCAAGTATGAGTGCTAGGATCAATGAGGTTATTTATAATCACATTTCTTACACCTGCTAGAATATTCATGTTCTTTTACAGCTTAAAATCTCCAAGGTTTGGAATCCAAGCATCATTCCAAACTGAAATAGACAGTCCATTTTGCACTTGCCAGCAAACATGATTTTTTAGGAAATCTCTACCAGCTAAGATACTAGCCCAACCCCATGACGGTTTTGGTCCCTTGCTTGCATTTCAAAAATTACCATTTGGGAAGTATATTCCTTTTAAGGTTTGGGCCAAAATCGATTGGGGATGAGACTCTATCCTCCAGGCAAGTTTTGCAAGCAAGCCTATGTTCATAGCTTCTAAGTCCTTAAACCCCATCCCTCATTTTTCTTTTGTTGAGGATAAACAGTCCCAACTTTTCCAGTGGATACTCGAATCTGAATTCTTCCCATCCCACCAAAATTTAGCCATTAAGGAGTGAATATTATAACACCATTTTTTGGGAAATTTAAAACAGGCCATGGCATATGTTGGTATGGCAGTAATGACAGATTTAAGCATGATTTCCTTACCTGAGTATGACAGTAGAGCCTCTTTCCACCCTTGTATTTTTTTGATGATTTTGTCCCTAAGAAAGGCCAATGCCTCTGTCTTTGACCGTCCCCACAGGGTAGGTAGGCCAAGATATTTCCCTAGATTTTCTGCCTTGGGAATTTTCAAGAAAAGACTAATTTTTTCCTGCAAATTTTTAGGAGTATTAGGAATCAAGAAAATAGCAGATTTTTCAAAGTTTATACATTGACTAGAAGCCTGGCAATACTTTAACAGAACCTGCTGTAAGTTGTGGCCATTTCTGACCCTAGCCTTAACAAAGAATAAGGAATCATCTGCAAACAACAAATGCGTTAGTGTAGGGCACTCCTTATTCAGTTTAATGCCTTCTATAAAATTTTGATCTGTTGCCCTTTTCATTAATTGTGATAAAGCCTCAGTAACCATGATAAACAGATAAGTAGACAAAGGGTCACCCTGTCTTAACCCCCTAGTAGGCTTAAAAGTTTCAGTCTTTTTTCCATTAACTAACAGAGTATAGGACACTATGGTAACAATAGTCATAACCCAACTAATCCACCTAGAGGGGAATCCCATTTTTCTCATGATGCCTTCCAAAAAAGACCACTCCACACGATCATACGTTTTTTGCATATCAATTTTAATAGCCATATTCCAGTCTAAACCTTTCTTTTTAGCTTTTAGCATATGGAAGATTTCATGAGCTACTAGAATGTTATCCTGTATTTGTCTACCTTTAACAAAAGCATTTTGTAGAGGAGAAATTATCTGGTTCATATGAGACTTAAGCCTATTAACTAGAATCCTAGATATAATTTTATAGTAGTAATTACACAAACTAATTAGCCTAAACTGAGTGACTTTTTCAGGATGGGGAATTTTTGGGATAAGCACAATAGCAGTTTTATTTAGACTAGGGTTTAGAATACCTTGATTAAAGAATGCTTGTACTGCTTTGGTGACACTCTCTCAAACATCATCCCAATATTTTTGAAAGAATATTCCTGGAAATCCATCTGGCCTAGGGGCTTTTAAGGGAGCCATTTGAAAAGCAGTAGCTTTAATTTCTTCAGCTATCACGTCATTCTGCAGGTTCTCCTTTAGATCTTTCTGAATCACAGGTTTTATATGTTCCAGCACCTTATTTATTCCTATAGGTCCTTTAGAGCTGAAGAGCTTCTCATAGTAATGCTTAAATGTGTTTGATATATTTTCCTCCTTATCAATCCACACACCATTTTCATTCTGGATCTGTAAAATTTTGTTTGAGGCTCTTCACTGAATTGTGACATTATGGAAGAAATTAGTGTTCCTATCCCCCAATCTTAGCTAGTCCACTCTACTGCGTTGCTGCCAGTACATCTCTTCCCTAGTCCAATGCTCCTCTATTTGTTCAATAATAGGTCTCTCATTCCCTGCCACTGATGTATTTGACCTATCTTGCAGCTCCCCCAGCTTTGCAGTCAGTGTCTCTATTGCCCTTTTATTATTAGGGTAATAGGCCTTGCTCCACTTAGTCAAAGCTCTACCACACCCATTCAGCTTTTTCTGAAGTCCATAAGTATCATTCCCTGTATACATATCCCAAGATTGCTTAAAGACCTCTTTACAGTCTGGTTCTCTAGTCCACATATTCTCAAATTTAAATTTTCTCTTTCTAGGAACATTTTGAGCCTCTGAGGTAAGAATTATAAGGCAGTGATCTGAGCCAATTTGAGGACAGTTGTACACCTGAGTGTCAGGGTATAGAAGCCTCCACGAGCTACTTACCAAAGCTCTATCAATTCTCTCTTTAACTATACCATCTTTTCTGCCATTTGACCAAGTAAATTTTTGTCCCTGAAAACCAACATCCTGAAGTCTTGTTTTTAACATCATTTCCTGAAACTTCATGATTTGGTCTTGAGCTTTCAGTCTGCCTCCCTCTTTCTCATGTTGGGCTGCTATGTCATTCCAATCCCCTATACATAGCCAAGGTAAGGATATTTGCAATGCAAGTTACTGCAAATCTGCCCAATTCTTTTTCCTATTGCTGAATTTTGGATCTGCATAAATCCACGTAATACGACTGATGTTCCCCATGCTATCAGTTACTCTTGTATCAATGAAATTCTGTGATTTTAGATCAACACATACTTGCACATCATCTGTCCACCACAGCGCAAGCCCCCAGATAAACCAACAAGATTTACATAACAAGCATTCTTGAATCGAAATTTCTTTTTATTTTTTTTCCAATTTATCCATTTTATTTCTTGTTTCCATTAAGAAACATAACTGAGGATTATACCTCTTTTGGAGCCATTTGAGGTGCTGAACTGTCAGGGTTGGCCCCATACCCTGGCAGTTCCAACGTATTAGAATCATGATGCCTGGGTGGCTGTAGGGCAGCCACCAGACCCATCCTCAGTTGTAACTTCCTCTCTGGCTCTTTTTCCATTATTCTTCTGTTCAGTATTTTTCTTTTTAGGAGGTCTCCCTCTTTTTCTGCCCCCTCTCTGTGCCAAATCTTCATATGACTCTTCCTCCTCTGCTGCAGTATTATCAGAATCAATAGGGGTGATAGACAAGTTAGTGTGTTGTACTTGATCAGTTAGACTTGTTACGGTAGTATCAGTCTTGGTATGTTCCAACGCTGGTAGCAATTTTTGCCCCGACTGGTCAGTTTGGCAGTCAGGAGAACCAGATGGTGATGCTAGGTTTTGCCCTGATATCAATTGATCAAATTGTTCCTTCCATGTGTTATCAACATCAGATGATTCATTGGAGAACTTATTCTGCCTTTTATGCCCTACTAATGTTCCGGGTAATAGCTGATCTTGTCTTGGTGGTAGTGGTTTGGTCATGTCTTCAATGACTCTTGGCACAGGAGCTCTTAACCAAGGTCCATACATCTGCTGTCCAGTGCTCAACAGAAATGGTTGTGTAGTTAACTTGCAGCTAATATCAGAGTGGCCAAGTCTTCCACACGCATAACAAAGGTCCCCCAACCTTTCATATTTTGCTGTAATCCATTTCTTACACCCAAGAGGTTTAGGTTGCCAAAAACCAGCTTTGATAGGGATCATAACATTCAGTTTGATCTTGATTCTAAGGTAACCCTTACACAGTTCCCCCAAACTTCCAGGGTCCTCAACCTCCAAAACTTCTCCAAATTGTTTTCCTATAATAGCACCATTTGCCTTAGTCATTAGGTTGAGTGCCAATCCATGTATCTGCACACAAAAAGGAACCTCTGTGAACTTCAAATCCTGTAAAGCTTGAGTCGGCAACCATTTTTGGAGAGAAAATATACATCCCATGATGTTCTATGGGCCATCAGATAGCACTCGTTCAACCCCTTCACACTCAATGCACTGTTTTATCATCCAAAAAATTAACCGCTTGAACCTCGTAACTCTTCCAAATCTTCAATAGGATATTCGTAATACCTTTCTGGTTCAATCTCTTATCAGCTATGATCCTACCCACCAGAGATTTTATCTGCTCGCCAATTTCCACCTCAGGCTGTAACTCAAGAACCAGTTCCTCTAGAAAATCTGAACCAACGTTGGAGAAAGAGTCAGCCTCTGATACCTCATCCATTCTTAACAGTAGTGTAAATAGAACACCTATCAAGTAATGTTAGATGAATCATATCAAGAACTGAATCGCTGAATCAACCTAATCAGAAAAGCCAGGGCTTACTACCCTTAATCAATAGAATCACAGACTCGTAATATATTCAAGAATCAAGAATCAGTGATGAATCAGTAATATATTCAAGAATCAAGGATCAAGAATCGGTAATGACATCAATCAACCATAATGCAGTCAAGAATCAGTAATGTATTTAAGAATCAGTGTTGAATCAATAGAATCACTCAAAAATCACTCAAGAGTCGGTAATGAATCACTAGAATCAACAGAGTCAACCAATAGACTCGGTAATGAAACCTATAATCCGTAACGAGCACAAGAATCAGTAATGAAATCCAGAATCAGTAATGAAATCCAGAATTAGTAAAGAATCAGTAATGAAATCCAGAATCAGATCAAGGATATCCCTAATCCGAAGGAGAGTGCAACTACAAACAAACTACTTTAACCATACAAACCTCTTCCTCAATCAGAGATTCCGATATAGAATCCGCTTTTCTCCAGATTTTGAATCTACCTTCAGGTCCCCCGCAAGCCTTCTTTATCAAGATCGCTCGAACAATGCCGACTCAAATACTATCCCTACTACCTTCTCTTCTGCAAAATCTGAAAGAATACTTTGATGCGACCAGGAATTACCAATGTCCCAAAGAATCCGCTTTCTATATCGAGCGAACTGATCTGAAGCTAATTTCAGAGGAGCTCTCATTCAGAAAGGGAGACTCTCACGGGGAGAGAGAAAATAAATCTTTTGCTTATTTACTTTTTTATGTGGATGGTTAAGCACCTTACTTTATTTACTTTTTTATTTATTTAATTTCTACAATTTATTGTTCTTTATGTGGATGACTAACCTTATTTTATTTATCATTTTTTAATGACTGGCCAAAATCCCATCTTACTTCCTTATTTTATTATTTTTATCATTGCAACCAAGCCCCCCCGTCCTTTATTTTTTGCCATTTTTAATATTAATTGGAATATTAATAAATTTTTTTACTTCCTTTAAATAACAAAAGTTAACCTTTTTAGTCTTTTTATCAAAAAATAAAAATAAAAAAGTCATAACTAGATGATTCAACAAAAATCATTGGTTTTAAAATAAGTATTTTTTTTTAAATTTATGAATTAGATAGTTACTTTTAAATAAAAAAATAATAATAAAAATAAAAATAATATTAAAATCATTAAAATTCATATTCGGATAATTCGGCAAAATTTATGATATGGATTAATTAGAATAATCAATAATAAGTTAAAAATTAAAATTTTCATTAAATTCCATATCCCGGTGATTCGATAGGATCCATGGTTTTGGAAAATATCAAATTAAAAATAAAAAAATGAATAATAATTAAGTTCATTAAAAATCCATATTCGGATAATTCGGCAGAATTTATGATATAGATTAATTAAAATAATCAATAATAAATAAAAATTAATTTTTTATTAAATTCCATATCCAAGTGATCCGATAGGATCCACGATTTTGGAAAAATATCAAATTTTTAATAAAAAATGAATAAAATTAAGTATCAAGATAAAAAAAATCCATATTCGGATAATTCGACAGAATTTATGATATGGATTAATGATTAATTAAAATATTTAATATAAAAATTAAATTTTTATTAAAATCCATATTCGGATAATTCGGCAGAATTTATGATATGGATTAGTTATTAATAAAAACTTTTAATAATAAATAAAAAATCAAAATTCATTAAATTTCATATCCGTGTGATTCGATAGAATCCATGGTTCAGAAATATTAAATTTATTATTAACATTATTATAAAAATCAAATATCAAGATTTAAAATTCCATATCCGGCTGATCTAATAAGATTCACGGTTTGGAATTAAATTAAATAAAATTCATTAAAATTATTCTCAACCAAAGATTAGTTCAAGAAATAAATAGTTAAGAAAAGATAAAAACTGAATCCCATTGTACCAATTTCCGGGCACTTTAATAAGGTTATTTTAGCGTAACCAACTCACGATCTTAGAATCTCTCGCAGACCATTACAGGTATCCAATCGACCTAGGTAAACGGATTGGTGGCGACTCCATAAAAATCACGTTGCTACAGTTTTATATATATATTCTACTAATGTTTCATGTATATATTGTAGGCTAACAAAGACCTCACTACCAATGTTTCTGTAAAATATTCAAATTCCACAACAAAATGGGAAGATGCTCTTTCTAGAAAACACCCTGTGATTCACACAATAAAATGCAAGAAGGGAGCTCCAAGAAAATGAAGACCATAAGAACTAAATAATAGAATTGCAGCTTAAGCCAACAAAGTAAGTGAGGTATGTGTAGACCAGTATAATAATACAAGTCATTGATAGAACAATATAAAAAAATAAGACATACTTTGACTTTAAATAAAATCTGAGTATACATAATTGTAAACACACAGAATAGTTAAATGAATATTTGTTTACATTAGTTATTATAATTTGCCTATTTTTGGCTTGATTCTATTTTTTTATTTTTTGAAAATACAACCCTAGTTTTTTTTATAAATAGAAAGAGAGAAATAATTGACTTAATAAATATAAAAAAATTATTTAACTAAAAAATAAATAAATTATGGTCACCAATGTCTTACTTTAGAATATAGTACATAAAACAATAAGAAAAAAAAAGTTTGGGGATCAAAAGAGCAAATAGAAGATCTAATTAGAAAATTATAAAATTCAGCGACCAAAATATAACACAGATGTAACTCAGGGCCTAAAATGGAAAAATTGTTAGGGACTGAAATTGTCTTTTTTACCTAAATAAATGTGAAACAGACTAAAACAAAAACAATTGCAATATTGGCCCTAAAAAAAAAGAACACCTTGGGAAAAGAGGATCAAATTAAAAAAAGAGCAAATCACATATGAGAAAAGGACAAAAGCAAAAAAAAAAACAAAACAAAAAGAATATGTACTATTCGTATACAGTAATCATCATTGTGGAGGAACAGTAAAATCCATTCCTTGTTTAAAATATAGTATAGTTTAAAATGTGAAACAGACTAAAAGAAAAAAAAATTGCAATATTGGCCCTAAAAAAAGAGAACACCTTGGGAAAAGAGGATCAAATTAAAAAAAGAGCAAATCACATATGAGAAAAGGACAAAAGAAAAAAAAAAAAAAAGAATATGTACTATTCATATACAGTAGTCATCATTGTGGAGGAACAGTAAAATCCATTCCTTGTTTAAAATATAGTATAGTTTGATAATCTGCAATTAAATGTAATTTAGATTAATGCCATAATTGAAGAAGATAAGAGAATTTTAGAAATTACTAAGCAAATTGATGATATAGAAATAAAAAAAGAAATTTTGTTCAAATATCTGGACAAGGTTCGTAAGTAGGAACACTAGTCAGGTTAGGATGGAAGAAATTCGAAGAAAAAGATTAATATACAAGAATTGACCAAGCTTCCTTTTTATAGTTTAAATGAAATCCTTAAAAGAATAGGCAAGGTATAGAAGAGTCATAAGGAACCCATAATAACAGAGTTAAAAGAAGAAATTTGAGAAATAAAGGTAGAAATAAAATATCTCAAAAATAAAATTGAGATTTTAGAACTTCAAAATTTTAAAGGATATTCCCAAGATACTCCAGAAGATGAGTTAGTCATGGAAGACATGAAAGAATTTAGCTTTAAGAAAAAACAAAAAGAAAGGGGAAAAAATATTCCAGATGAAAGCCAAGAAAATAATAAAATGGAAATAGAATTTTTTCAAGAAAACTATCTACAAATTAATGAAGTTTATTCTATGCCAAAGCAGAGATTTACCAATAGAATGACTTTGTTGATCGAAAATCAATTGAAATTAACAGCAGTAGTCTTAGTTGATTCAAGAGCATATAGGAATTGTATTAAAGAAGGTATTGTTTACTACCAGTATGTTGATAAGTCATTTGAATCTATTACTGCTGCTAACAAAGAAGCTATACCAATAAGGTTTAAATTGACTAATGTTGATATGTGTAATGAGGACATTTGTATTAAACAACATTTAACAATTTTAAACATGAATAGAGAAATAATTTTAGGAACTTTATTCTTGGCTGCAATCATACCCTTTAAAGTAAGTTTGAATAGAGTTTTTACCAAGAAATTTGGAAAGAAAATTATATTTGAGTTTGCTGAACCATTTAAGAGGTCATTGTTAGAGGAGTTCAGTATTGATTTAGGAAGAAATAGAATGTTCTTATGTGTTTACAAGAAGAAATCAAACACAATAGTGTTGAAGAAAAATTAGAAAATCAAGAATTAAGACAAAAAATAGAACATTTTAAAAAAAATTTAGCAAAAAAGGTTAGTGCTAATATTCCTAATACATTTTGGGAAAGAAAGAAACACATTGTGAACCTTTCCTATGAACAAGAATTTAATGAGAAAAATATTCTTACAAGGTCTAAAGCAATCCAAATGAATGAAAAATTAATGATCCATTGTGGAAAAGAAATTCGGGATTTGTTAGATAAGAAACTAATTAAAAATAGTTCTTCATCATGAAGTGATTCTGCTTTTTATGTGATTAAGAATTCAAAAATTGAAAGAGGAGTATCTAGACTGGTAATCAATTATAAACCTCTAAATAGAGGTCTAAGATGGATTAGGTATCTGATATCTAATAAGAAAGATTTATTATCTAGACTTCATAATGCTGTTATGTTCTCAAAATTTAATATGAAGTTAGGATACTAGCAAATCCAAATTGCCGAAGAAGATAAATATAAAACAAGATTTAATGTCCCATTTGGTCACTATGAATAGAATGTCATGTCTTTTGGGTTGAAGAATGCTCATTTTGAATTTTAGAAAATTATGAATGAGATTTTTAATCCTTATAATTCTTTTACTATTGTTTATGACATCATGTTTTTCCAATCTATTGATCAACACTAAAAGCACTTAAATAAATTTGTAAAAATAGTTGAAGGTGCAGGACTTGTAGTATCAGCAAAAAAGATGGAATTATTCTAGACTAGAATAAGATTTTTAGGCCATGTAATTCATAAAGGAATAATTAAGCCTATTGATAGATTGATAAGCTTTGCTGATAAATTTCTTGATGAAATTAAGGACAAGAAACAATTGCAAAGATTTTTAGAAAGTTTAAACTATGTTGCAAATTTTAATAAAGATCTTGCCAAAGATTGTAAACCTTTATTTGATAAATTAACAAAGAATTCTCCAGATTAGAGTGAAGAACAAACTAAAGCTGTTAAGTTGGTTAAAAGAAGAATAAAAAAAATTTCTTATGTTAATATTTCTAATCCATAAGCTTTCAAAATTATGGAGACAGATGCTAATGACATTGGCTATGGTGGAGTATTAAAACAGAAAATTGGTGAAAAAAAACAATTAGTCAAATTCACATCAAAAGTTTAGAATCAAGCACAGAAGAATTATGCCACCATTAAGAAAGAAATTTTAGTCATTGTTCTTTGTGTCACAAAGTTTGAGGAAGATTTTCTCAATAAAAAATTCTTAATAAGAGTTGATTGTAATTTAGCTAAAGATGGTTTGTTGAAAGATGTTAAAAACTTAGCTTCTAAGCAAATTTTTGCTCATTTGCAAGCAATTTTATCTGATTTTGATTTTGATATTGAATATATTAAAGAAAAAACCAACTTTTTGCCAGATTTCTTGACCAGAGAATTTTTGCAAGTAAGAGGATATAGGAAGGAATTTGAATTAGAAGAACAAAGTCATTCTCTATCAAGAAACTAAAGAGGATATGATGGAAATAAAAGGTTGTTTGGAGGTGAATGCAGAATTAACCAAAGCTTTTCTAGCTCAGCACTATATCCATCTAGAAAATTCTAAAGAAGTGGGAAAACCTTCACAATAATTTATTCAGAAAATGATGAAATTTGAGGAAGAGCCCTCCAAGAAAAGAGATTTTTTGAATGACAATGATGAATTATTGCCTTGTCAAGAAAAAAAATTATATAGGAATTTTTAGAGAAATTCCCAAGAAAACAGTTAGAGAAATTTCCGTGCATAGTTTGGGTATACTAACCATATACCAATAAATTGAAAGGAAATGCCTTATATTCCCATAAAATAAAGATTTTAATAATCTTTCAGTCATAGAACTGATAGAAAAATACTAATCGAATCACCAAAATCCTTAATGGCAACTCCAGCCACTCAAGAATGTTTTATGTTTTAAAGTAGTCTTACAAGAGACTGGTTTTGCAGAAATAGAGCATAAATTCAGAAGAACTAAGATCACCATTAATCCTAAAAGTGGTGATAAAGAACCTTAAAAAAATATATATTTCAGAAATTAGAATTTCTTCATTTAAAATCCTTAAAGTTTGGACATTTGAAAAAGAAGAAGAAGAAGTTCCATCTGGAAGGAGAAGAATCTTGAACCGAGAGTAATATGAGAATATGTTATTCTCATATTTGGACTATATCAAAGCTTGGGATAAAGTTTTTCATATTTTGAACAGAGATCTTTAGCATTCTTGGATGATATTATTTAAGACCAAGTAGAGAAAATTCCTTAATTGGTTTTATAACTAGTACTTTGGAAAGGGTTTATTTAAAGACTTTTTCCCAGAACAAGTTATGAAGTCCTTTGAAGGATTCTGTATGTTCCAAGAACAATTCTACAAGAAAAGTCAAAGAATACCATTCCTGGACTTCTTCTTTGTGGTTATAAACCATATTCCCTGGATTCTACAGTGGCACTATGTGAAACAAAAAGTGGACTATGACACCTACTTTACTCATTGCTTAGAATGAGTTTGGGAATCAAAGTGGTGGGATAAGTGTGTCTTCAATCAATATTTGCCTGAAAGTATCAGAATTGATAAAATTGATATAATTGATGAAGAAGAAGATCCAAATGAAGATTTTCTAGATATTATGCTTCTTAATCAATTTTAATAAGGAGGTCAGTTTAGAAATAACCAGATCCCTTTATCTGTAATGAAGGAAAAAACCTTAAAATCTACTGAGAATCAATTAGCTCAGAAAAGGACAAGAAGGCATCGAATTCTCATTCGACAAAATTGACTCAGCATGACCCAGAAAAGGCATCTCTGAATAAGTGTCTTTGCTTTCACGTGAAGAAAAGCAAGTGTTGGCAAAAATCGACAAAAGAAGTAATCTGCTAGCTGTTAGAATAATTGCCCCACCAACTAGTCAAAGTATGAGACTCACATGTAGGGAACCTTGATAACATTAGGTCAAAGGACTACATATACCATGATCATTATGAGAATTACTTATGACACTTATATAATGATCCATATAGCGTTCCCATGGTGGGTTGGTCCAGTACACAAGTTATCCAACTTGTACTTATATGTAAACTACATATCTCATATTAGTCTCCACATATGTTAGTTTTTACGTATTATTGCAACCTGCTCCATGATAATACTAGACGAGGGACATTTAAGAATATCATTATTCTGGGGTTATAATTATGTTTATTATATTACGTAGAAACAAAACAACAAACATAATTATTGGATTAATGCCTCAATAAAATATCATGCCTCAATGTCTAAAATACTATCATTTCATGATTGGCTTTTAGGCATAACACTAACAGTTTCTACTCATTTAAGAGCCATGATTGTCACGTATTTCTTCAATACATACTACCAATCACATTATATGGCTATTTACTAAGAGCAGTGTGGTCCACCATATCAAACTCTAGTTCATTTTTTCAGAAAATTTGTTGATGGAAAATCAGAACAGAAGATATGGACAAACTGCAAAATTTCATCAGCGTTACAATCTACAAGCTAGAGATGATATTTCCTCCAGCTGTTTTGTGATTTGACTCAACAGTTGGGTGAAGGTTCTCAATCGAAATTAGGTATGAAAATTTTCGAACACCCAGTTTACCCCGTTTCACTTGGATCCTTGAGGGTTTCGGTTATATTTTGCTGCATTTATTTGGCTTCCAAAATCCTACAATTTTTCCCTCAACGCATCACTTTTTTTTATAAAGGATTATAGTTCCAATATTTAAAGAAGTGTAATTATTGCAGTTCTTGGGTTTCCTCCACCTAACTATATGTAGATCCTTGATAAGAGTTCATCACTTTCCTCATTTTCTTTCTCTAACTTTTACTTGCTCCAGGTTTTCCTTTATTTTCTAGCTCCTCATTTTCTCTAGCAAAGGTTTTTTTGCTGTAGATTAGCCCTATTTGGCTGCCCCGGTAGTGGTCTGGTTAATGTTCTTTTACAACTTTAAATTTAGGTAGGTCTTAGAGTTTTTCACCCTCCTTCCAACCTTAGGCAAATTAGTTTCCTTATTTAGCCAAAGTAAATGCCATGGCTTCCACCCTTGCTCAGTCCGAGGTTCCTCATCCTATTCAGTTTGAGAACTGTTGGGGTTCCTAGGATTCCTATCCCAGTTGCGCCACTCAAGAAAAATGGTGAAATGGGGGAAGAAATATCACTCAAAGTTGGTGAAGGACTTTTATGAATATCATGGAATAGCAATCAACCAATTTCCCCTAAACACATACACTCATTTCAATGCCTTCTTATACATGTGTGACATTTTCAAGGTTGAACCTCACTTCCTCATTTTCATGCGACACTACACGTTTTACCACTTTCTGAAAGGGTTCTTATACTACATGCTTCCCTAAGATATAGGTACTCTTTTTGTTTTGGCACAAAACAAATCTTGCACAATTGGCAAAAGGAATATTGATTTATGGCCGTGACGGACTTCTGGGGGATATCAGGCAAGTTGACTTTTGATTCCTTTGGATATGGACATTCTAAAGTCACTTGAGCTCTTAGAAGATGACCTTAGGAAGAAATTCGATCAGTTTGACACATGGATTAAAGAAGTGGGAGAGTAGGGTGATGCTAAGGAAGAACCATGAACCTAATCCCTTCCCCATCAAGTGCCTTTCCCCCATCAAGTAGGACTTGATGATCAAAGGGGTACTTCAGGAGCTTAAAGTAGTCAGTAAGCATCTTTCTAATCTTGATATAATGAACCTTCAAAAAATGGAGAGGACTTTCCCCTAGTTCAGCTCATCTAGAAGCAATTATTTTATTCAATTTCTTTTTTCATGTGAGTTTTCTTTCCATTTCATCTCATCCATTTTTCTGAAATACTTACACTGATATTGCTTTCTTATATAGGTATGGGTGACAATTCAGTAGACTTCTAAATGAACAAATTTTTAGAGAGGCTCAGGAAGAATAATGAAGAGGGGAAGAAGCCCTTCAAAAGAAATGAGGCCAAGAAGTCTACTGAAGGTTCAAAGCTAATGAATCCTCATGTTAAACCTACCTTAACTACCAATGTGGACAAAGAATCCTTCTTCCTTCCACTAAAGTTCCTAACAACCCCTCTCCACCCCCAAGTCCTTGTGCTATGGCAGATTTTTTTGGAGCTATTGCTTAGGATGCTATCTCCCCTTTGCCATGAATAAAGAGTTGGCTTCCTCTGAAGCCGTTGATAGTGAGAAGAAGAAGAAGAAGAAGGGAAAGGGAAAGGCTGCCCCATCAGACTTGGTCAAAATCCAATAAGTTTCAGGTTTTGAGGCCTTCACTTTTTCTGTTGTCAAGGTTCCTCAAGTTTGGTCCCAAACTTTCCATCTTTTAGTTTTTTTTGTTTGATATTATGAAATTAATAGATGACTATTTGCAGATTGACCCTGTGAATGAACTTTACCATGATCGCCCAAAGGAGACCTTAGAACTAGACAGTGTCATGGCTCAAGACCAACATCTCCGAATAAGGAATTCACAGAGGACATGGGCTTCTTTAGTGAAGACGCCTAGGTAATGAATCCTAAACATTACTTGGGGATCACCACCAACGCCACCTCTGATATGTGGCAAAGTTTTTTCCCAACAAGCAGATTATGGCATCTACTTTGATGAAGGATTCAGTTTAGGTAATCTTTTATCTTCTTGACTTTTTACAACCTCAATTACTTTTGAATGAGGTCAATTCCTTGCAATTACTTTCCATCATGGGGTTTTTCCATGATTGGGCATTAAAATAGACTTGCATTCGCTCCCAGACCAAGGAAAATTTGGCAAAAGTCATGACTGCTTTAGCCGAGGTCACCCTTAAGTCTAGCTAGATAAAGAAACTAGTTGATAAGGAACTTTTCCTCCTCATGAAACGTGTTACTAAGGAGGTAAAATCCTTTACCAATGATGCAATGGCCAAAATTAAAGACCTTGGCCAAAAATTTACTCTTTTATGCTTAGTTTGGGACATGGCTGATGCTAGCAACAAATATCTTAAGGCCCAGGTCAAAAAGCTAGTCAAGAAAATAAGGACTTGGCTGAAAGTCTTCAAAAAGCCAACAAGTGCAACAAAAAGTTAAAGAATGAGAATAAGGAGTTAGCTGAAGAGATGGAGAATGTCAAGAACATAGCCATCTCTAACCTCCAGGATGGCTTTTACTTGGCAAGATACCAGATTTTAGAGAAGCGTCCAAAGCTCGAGCTTTCCTTCCTTAATGCTTTTAGAAGGCCTGAAGATGCCTCATCTTCCTAGTTAAGGGACTAGTACTTTGGGAATCTTGAAGGAGTGTCCCAGGAGAAAGAGGATTTTAACAATGAGGATGAAAAAGGAGAAAAGGAAGAGGGAGAAGAGACTGAAATGTAGTAACCTTAGGATATTTCCTTACTTTTACTCTTTTTTCTCCTTGTAGTTCCTCAATTTGCTTCACATTAATAAAGTCTTTTCTTTAGACATTATTTATCTAAATATTTTTACTTAGCATTTATCGACTACTTCAAGTGTTTTAGATTTATACTTAACCACTCATTCTATTCAAATAGTAGAAGGATCTCGTCTTTGTGCGCAATTAGTTTGGATTTCCAAGTAAGATTTACCGAGGTCATTTTAATAAGCTCTATGATCCGAGCTTGAATTTTTATAAGTTGATATTCAACTTCTCTCCAAAGCCACTTTTTTAGGACTTTATTTGGATTATGGGAGAGGGTTGGCCATTCTCCCCCCATCATCTGGATTGAAGCCTTAGCTAAAAAATTCAAGCTAAATATTTTCAAACTATCAAATTCATACTTCTATTGAAAAAAATTGAATTTCATTCATATAATAGTCAGTACATCAACCGCCTGATGTCGATACTTTTTTTGTACATGCATTTCAGAATACGCATATTTTATAGGCACTTCGGCTAGTTACTTCAGCTTTCTAGGCACAGTATTTCTTCAAGTTATATGAACACCAAGTGTTTTTCAAGTCATTTCCAAAGCTATCTTAGAGTTTGTACACTTCTAGTCTTTCCCATTTTTTACGAGTTATGGCCTATCCCAATTTGCCTGAAATAAGTTATGTGTGGGCTTTTGAGCTTTGACTTCAGCTTTCCAGAGGACGAGGTCCTTAGCTTTTATCCCCTTACGCTTAACCTTTTGGTTGGCCGATAGGGCTGCTAGAAAGCCTTTCTTTTGAGAAAGAATAGAGTTTCTTTTGTGGCCTTCTTTGATGTTGTGTGATAACTCCATAATACATTTTGCAATTCTCCCTACCATTTTCCTTTAGCTTCCCCTAATCTTCTCTTTAGACTATTTTTGAGAATTTGGTTTGATACTTCGACCTATCCATTACTTTAAGGGCATGCTAGTAAGGCAATGTAGATTTTGATTACGAGGTCGTTCATGAATTCATAGAACCCTTTGTCAATGAATTATGTTCCATTGTTTGCACCGACACCCTTGGGCACTAAGGCTTGGAATTCGGTCAATTCAGTTTTGACCGAACAGAATTGGTTGGTTTAGTTAGTTTTCGGTTTTTGACTAGTATCAACCGAATTAACCAAATCAATTAAGAAAACTGAAACTGAAATTGTATGGTCCGGTTCTGATTAAACAGAAATAACTAATTTTTTTTGCCATTCATATACTTACTATTTTTTTTTTAAAATTGTGTCATTTTATCTTTTTCCAACCATTTATGTCTCACACCTTTTATGCCATTTTTTTTTAATTTACCAACTCCCACAAATGAAACAAACCAAAACCATTGTTAAGAATTTCAGTTTTAACCAAAACCAAACTAAAAAATCAAATAAACCAAACTGAATAATTGAAATGATTTGATTTCTCAATTTTTCCAATTCTGGTCAAATAATGCATACTCCTATCAAGCACCCAAACCTGCAAACAATATTTTTCCAAACAAATTTTTGAACTTCTTTAGCAGATATAATTGTGAGTGTTTTGCCCTTTATCTACTTTATAAAGTAGTCTATTGCATCAAACAACATTTTACCCTTCTAGGGGCCATGAAGAAAGGTCCAACTATATTGATTGCCCATATATTAACTGGGAAAGGATAATTTGCCAACATCAAGACTTCAAATGGCTCCTTCTACGAGAGGGAATGTCTTTGGCACATGTCGCAACACTTAATCAACTTTTATGTGTCTTGATTGAGCCAGAAATATCTTTGTCAAAGTACAACTCTGTCTAAGGTGTCTGTGCCAATATGGGATATACATATTCCTTCATGGACCTTTTTTAGAACTTCTTTGACATCTTCCCTAATACTCTTTTACAAAGGGTTAGAATGCCTGTATAATTCTTCACCTATCAAGAAGTACCTTTTGCCTCTTTACTTGACTTTGATAGCCTCTCAAGGGTCTTTAGGCATGATTCCATTGACCAAGTAATCTCTTAACGAAGCCTTCCACCCTTTTCTAATATGTATAACAAGTAAACTATTAATAATAGGTACTTCTTTTACCTTTGCGTGTTTAGGGGATTTTGCCAATATGTCAGCTTTGGCATTTTCTTTTTGAGATACTTTTTCCACTTGAATTCATTTGATTTTTTCCATAAAATGTTTTACAAGATCAAAGTATTTTCTAAGTCTTGGCTCCTTAACCTTGTACTTCCTTTTATTTGCTGAACTAGTAGCTGAGAGTCACAGTAAGCTCAGAAAGATTGGATGCCAACATTTTTAACTAACTCAAGTTGTAAGATCGAAACTTCATACTCAGTAACATTCTTCGTCACCTAAATTTTGAAGTTGATCAATGTCAATGTCTTGAGGACCTCAGAGAATTATACCAACACCTTAATGGGTCAGCACTAGATGCTCTGTTTATGAAGATAAACCACTACGTCTTCATTAATTGAGGACCTTGAAGAATTATTCTGGCACCCTAATGGTTGGCACTAGATGCTTTATCTATGATGAAAGGCTACTTCGATTCTTCTTTTTCCAAAGTAGATACATCTCCTTTAGCACTACTAGGTAGCTCAGTTATAAAATTAGCCAAAAGTTGTGTCTTAGGCATTTTCCTAGGTTTGTACACTATGTCATATGTTCTGAGTTGAATATGCCATTTGGATAGTTATCTTAGTGACCTACCATCTTCAGGATATCGTGTAACGGGAGATTACTTCAAATAATGAAGGTGTGCCCTTGGAAATATGGCTTAAGTCTTCGTCCTGCTAGTACTATAGGATAATTGGTTTTTGCAAGATCTGATAACCTACTTCGGCACCATACAGGAATCTACTAACATAATAAATTGGCCATTGTTGTCCATTCTGTTCCTCACACACCAAGGCTGAGGTTACAGCTTTCTTGCTTTATAGTAAGGTATAGCACAAAAGGCTCCCTTTCCTTCAGTTGCCAAAGAGTGGGAAGCTCAGCCATTCTCAATTTTTGGCCATTCTTATCCTCCCTCTTCGTGGCAACCTCTCCCACCTTTCCTGCCAGCAGCCCTCACCCTCTGACCACCCCTCATTTTCACCTCAGCGCCTTTGCCTTGAAATTTAGGGAATCTAAAATATCTAAATTTTGTCAATTCTAGGTTTCAACTAAAATGAAGAAGCCAGGAATTGGTTCAATGTAGAGTTAATAGATATGGAACTTTTATTTATTTTTTTTATTTGTGGATTTTGGATTGGACAATAGAACTAAATAAATAGACCCTAATTCAAACTAGCAAAAAACCCAAATCAAATATTGCAACAATTGGGTTATTTATGGGCATTAAGAATTGAGATCTAAGAGAAAAGTGAAACTAAGGCAGTGACTAGGACGAGAGCAAAGAGCTCGATGGCCACGCAACCTAGGTTCCAACCTACAATGGTGAGGGCTGCACTATGAAGGCAACTCCATGCAACTGCAAGTTTGAGAGAGATGACACAAAGTTGTTGGGTTGGAACTTCTGGCCATGCGGAGAGGATCTCATATTATCCATTACATCGAGCTCCAAATTCATCAACACTGCCCAAGGTATGGGCCTTCATCTTTTGAAATCCAACCTTGATGCCAACTCGGATCCTTGTTAGTTGAGGCAGCCAATTTGGCTTCTAGCAGATGGATGAGACAAAGAAAAAGTAAGGGGGAGAGTTCTTTAAGGATTTTCAGTGCCAAGTGAGTAGCAGAGAGTGACGGATTCGGGAGACAGATGATGTTTCTGTAGGAGAGAGCAACAAACGTTGGGGGAGGGCTAGAACTTCTTTAACGCTTTCTTCCTTGGGGAGAGCTACAATGGTGTTGATAGGATTTTTTTTAGCAGCTAAAATATGTTTTAATGGATTTGAGGCTTTTTAATTTATCTAAAACATGTTGCGAGGAAAGGAATCAAATGACCATGATGGTGGGTGGAGAAGAAGGCCGAAAATGGGTGAAAATGTGGAGAACGATGAGTTTGAGAATTGCGAGTCGGTAGTGGCTAGAAAGGAAGGAGAACGTAACAGATGTGAAGATGGTGGTCAAATCGTTAAATAGAAAAGTTTCAAGGTGTCTTTGGCAAAGAGAAAAATTTTCAGGGGTTAGAACTAGCATTTTACCTAACGCTGATGTAGCTTTCTCCCTCCACCATAACAACTTCCGTAAAAAAATGACCAAAATGAAACATTTTATTGAGGTTAAGGATACACTATGAATAAAATTGAGGTTAAGGCTAAGATAGAAACAATAATTAAAGGTTAAGGTTCAATTGTGTAATTAACCCATGGAATTAGGGATTTAGGATTAGGGTATATTAAAATAATATAATATTATTTATTATATTAATATAATATTAGATTTGTTAGGCTCGATATGGGTTCTAGCTGAATGTTATCATATTGAACTTGATTCGTTAAAGATTCAGATATAAAATTTAGCTTGAGTTTGAATTATAGCCTCAATAAGCTTAGCTCAATAATGCAAAAATCGAACCTAAACTCAAACAATTCGATAAAGTTTCAATTCATTTTCCATCCTTGATTGACCATTTGGTCTTTGCTGCTTCTCCGACCAGGTGAGATAATGCAATAAGAAAATCCTCTCGTCCAAGAGAAAGGAAATTATAGTTAACTAGCGTTATATTTCCCAGTAAAAGTTGGAAATCATAGTAAATTCATTGAAATATAATTAAGGAAAATTTTAAATAAACATACTAGAAAAAATAAAACTAACCTAAATTAAAACACAAAATAAAAAAATTTTAACTCAAATTTTAACACAACCGAACAAAAAGGTTGAATTAATTTAGTCATTTTAACTTATACACCATTAACTTGAGTAAACCTGACTGCCAACAAGAATTTGGCCCAAAACCTGAATAACCTGACCTGAATACTCGAGATTGAAATTGATCCAACCTTTAATGAATCCAAACACAAATAAATTCAACAAAACTCAACCCAAACCTGAAATTTACTTAACTTGAACAAAAATAACTCGACTTGGACCCAAATTTATGCTAACCCGATTAAAGTAAAACTTGAATGACCTCACATAAATCTGACCCAACCCACCCAATTGACATCTCTAGACTTTCAAAAATTATCATCAGACATTATAAAGAAATAAGAATAAATTCTAAGTTTTTAAAAATAAAACTATAAAGTGTAAGTTAAGCCAAATCTAAAGTGGAGTTTTTGTAAGTTTCTCCAAACTAAGGGTAGGTTAGAGTTTGTATCTGCTTCGCACTTAGCAGAAGCCACCACCAGCCCCAAGCCTCTTTTAGCCTTTCCGAAACCGAAACAGCATCGAAATCCTTATTCTCACAGATCTAGAGCTGCGTTTCATAAACTGATTCGGAATCGAGTTGGCTGCAGCTTGCGTATTGTATTTAATTAAGGCAGCTCCAGCCTCCAGGATCACAGTCAGCCGTCATCGACTCGGCACTGCAGAGATTTGCTCTCTCAAATTTTCTTCACTCGTAGCCCCCGACCTTTGTAGATCCGACGAAGTCTACCCGAATAAGGCGGGAACTTTCCTCAGTTCAATGTTTGCCGATCTGGAAAGCGAGATCGAAGCCTTTGGTAAAATCTCTGATCCTGATCTGTGATTCGAGTTCTCTGCTCAAAATCATGAAAGCCCACCCCTTTATATGTGATGTTTTGCTGGACATTGAACCGATGTTTACCTTGCAAACAGACGAGATGAGCTTGGATTTTGAGGAACCGAGGCCGGTGCTGGTGCAATCGGTCTCATGGGGAAAGCTTCTTCGCGGGTGTTCTCAGGTGTGTTTCTTTTTTTTTTCTCTGATTCGCGGCTCTGTTTGCTTGTTTCCCCTATTTCCATATGATTGGTAATGATGATCGACTCTTGTTGATTCAGCGATCTAAGTCTGCGTCCTCTTTGGCGGCCACCTTGGCTCCACCGTTGGTTTCAGAGGCGGTTAATTGGTCGGAGCTTCCTCTGGAGCTTGTCATCGAAGTTCTCCAGCGTTTTAGATCATACCAAGATTTCATATGCTTTGCCTCAACTTGTTCTTCCTGGAGGTTGCTTGCGACCAAAGAGAAGTTCACTGGGCACTATCAATTTCCCTGGCTGATGCTCGCAGAAGAAGAAGGTAGCGATGTCCGCTGCTTCTACAATGTCTTAAAGGACAAGTCCTGTTTTCTGGAGCTGCCGGAAGCCGGTGGGAAGAAGCTCCTCTCTTCGCATGGATGGTTGTTAACAGTTGACCCAAGCTTGGAGACGCATCTCCTGCATCCATTGTCCCGGGTCCAAATCAAGCTACCCCATGCAAATTCCCTGGATCCTTTGGATCGTGACGGTGTCTTGGCTAATCCAGCTCGCTCATATGATATGCTGATTGTGAAGATTGCTTTATCCTCCAGTCCTGGGAAGACATCAGATTTCAGTATTGGTGTTCTTGCTACAACAGGACGAATAGCTCTGTGTCGGAATGGTGACACATCTTGGACGTTGTTGGACGATTTGCCAACTGCCTTTGATGATATAATCTTCTATGGCGGTCTATTTTATGCGACTTTATGGGACGGCAGTGTCTACGAATGCGACATAGGAGGTGGCCGAACTGAGCTGGTGGCTAAGTTACCGGAAGGGAGCGTGGATGCTCTTGAGAAGCTGTATCTAGTAGAGTCCAATGGGACACTTATGATGGTATCACGGAGTGGGGTGACTGCTGAAGACACTGGCGATTATGGAACGAACAAGTTCCAAGTCTTTGAGGTGAGTTTCTGCCGGACAAACCAACACTGGAGTAGAGTTACGGACTTGGGGAGCAGGGCATTGTTCTTGGGCCACAACTCTTCCTTTTCTGTTGAAGCTTCAGACTTTCCAGGTTGCAAGCAAAATTGTATCTACTTCACGGACGATTGTGAGGATGCTTACTACAGTAATGCTCCTCGAGGAGGGGGTAAAGACATGGGCGTTTATGATCTCAGCGATGGACGCTTTGAACCACACTTCTCCGGTGAATCTTTCAGCCGTCTTTCTCCTCCTCTGTGGATTGAGATCACCGTCTAACTAGATTGTATGAATCTATTTAATAATCAAGTAATCCAGATTTATAGGACCCATGTCAGACTTTCTTCTTTTCGTTGAGTTTGGTAACTTAATTTAGTAAATGGTAGATATAAAAACATCGAGAATCCTTGGTCTGCAATAGAAATCTGATATCCTTGCTGATGCAAAACCAAACATAGAACAAAAATTTACCAGTTATGTTGTTCCCGCCTCCTCTGCTGAGAAGGAAACAGCCTGCTCATCTAGGCGGTAGGACTAGCTCACCCTTTTGGAAAAATATAGTTGACTGAAAGTTGGTAGAGTCCGCAAGAATATAGTCCTCCACTTATAACATTAGCTCGTACTTTGAGGCGAGTAACATAGATGGGTTCCGTCCAAGTACTATGAAAGGCACTATCCTAGGCCAAAGGTCTTGGTGATGAGTGATGACCAATCGACTCCTCCAGTAAGCATGTTGCTAATCGCAGTTGGCTTCTTTCTTGTATCATTCCGCTCTCGACTTCGTCCTCTGGGATAAGTTTCTTCCTATGTGACCACTATTTTACTTCCTTTTGTAATGGTTTTTCAACCAGACCTCCACCCTTAACCCAATAAATCTCAAACGGATGGCATTCGGTCGTTAAGGGTGTTATTTAATACAATGACTCAATGTTTATAGTGATTAATACTGTGAAGTCAGCCTTTCTAACTCTACGACAGTGGCGAGTAAAACGATGATGTGAAAGTAAGAGCTTCTGCGAGAAATTTGCTTTATCCAGAGATTTGAACATGAGAAGTATGCTTCCCAGCTATTGTAGCCCGACGAATGTATATAGGGCCCAACAATAGTCAGCGATCAATAGGCCGTGAAAGTGGGCTTGCTTCTCCTGCCACCTCACTCTTGTGTTTCCTAGTTGCCGGAACCCTTTTACGACGTCGCAGCAATCTTTTCATGACCTCCCAAGAGATTTGAACCATTAGCTACGAGATCAAATCTTCTAATTAGAAGAATAATGATATGATCCCCCTTCTAAGATCTTTTGCAAGCTCCAATGAACCGAGCCAACAATGCAACATCTGAACCAAGAATTGAGTATGACAGCGGCAAAGGATAGAAAAGATTGAGAAATAGAGATGGGAAAGAAGAAAAACAGAAATTGAGAAGAGAATTGAAAAGAATAGAAAGAATAAGTTAAGAAATTCATCTTAGTTTCATTCGGTATAGATAAATTCTAAAAAACTCAATAGAAATTGTTTTCTTATTGAAAAAGATAATAATAATCTATTGTGTAAACAAGGAAGAACCTATGCCCTTTTAATGTAGTTATTTTACTATAGATACCTGTCTAATTAGATATACTAACCTACACATAATCATTCATATACGATACGAGATCACACAAGAAACACTCCAAGACAAGCTTTAGGTTCCACACACAAACACTTTTGGGCTGGGCTAGCTGGTTGACAAGCAAAGATCACATAGTTTCTCGGATGCTAAGCAAACTTCATGCAAAAGTCAAGAGAGATTGCCTCACTAGCCAGCAAAAATATTATTGATTGAATTTTGAATAATACAAGAGGCTGGATGATCTTAAATAAAGGTACTTTGGCATAAGTCACATGAAATACTAAACCTAATCGAATCAGAAGTCTCAAGTCCTAGGAAACCCTATAGGACCCGGTAACATGGTAAGGCCCCAAGCCGGGTCCATGTCATGCACTTCGCACAAAATTTACGCTAAAATGAGTACTAAGGCATAAATAATCCAAAACATACTTAAATAGTTTGAAATAAACTTGAATAATCCAAAACCCCACATGTTTTTTGGGTTCTTGGCCGTGCTTGGACCTTCCTCTTCAAGGTTTCACACGAGCTTCTAATATGTGAATCCAGGTTCCAAAAGGGTCAGAATGTAGCTGGTCATAGGTGCTAGATGCATCATGATCCTCCAAGGGCTTGAAAAGCCCCACAATGTGTCTGTGAAGTGCCTCCTTGAGCTCTCGGACTTTCTTTTTTAGTCACTGACCCAATAGTGATCCTGAAGGAGTCATTGAGAATTTATGGATTCTTATCATCTCCCCATTCCTCAAAAGGCTTCATTCTCGAATCTGCATGATCAAATAATGATAGATCAGGGACAGTAAAAGTGGCACCCATATTGTACTCACCAAGCAAGTCCAGCTTATATGCATTATCATTTATCCTCTCTAGCACTTGAAACAGTCAGTCAGCCAGTGGATGCAACTTAGTCCATCATTGAACTTGAAATCTCTTCTTTTTCATGTGCACCCACATCCAATCACCCAGCTCAAACACTACTCTCTTATGCCCTTTACTGGCTTTCATATTGCTCACTCTTCCTTTCAATCTGTTGCTTACCTTTCTCATGGAGCCTCTTCACAAAATCTGTCTTCCGTGCACCATTTAAGCTAGCAATCTCATTAGTGGGTAATAGCATCAAATCCATGGGAATTAGCGAATTAAAACCATATAGTACTTCAAATGGTGAAAGCCTGCTAGTTAATTGCACTACAATGTTATATGCAAACTCCACATGAGGGAATATCCCTTGACAGCAGTCTTTTAATTAGTTTCCTCTTACGAGAAGGCTTCTTCTTCAAGTAATAACAGGTGGGCTCAGTGTGAGCTCTTGATCCAAACCGGTTGGCTCAGTTTGAGCCCATTCCGGCGCCAGGAAGAGATATGAAAACTTTGGGGCAGTTAATGACTCATGAAACAACGAAATTGGGACAAGAGCGACAAAGGTGGCTGAAATGAAAAGAATCCGTGAATCAAAACAAAACTTGCAAAGATACGGATTTGAAACAAGGATTTGACACAAGGATAATTGCAAAGATAATTGCAGTTCACGTGAAATAACAGGGATTTAGAACAGACTTAATTACTTCGGGCCCGTTTGGCATTAGCGTCAGCAATTAGCATTAGAGTTTTGAAAAAGCTATCCAATGATAGCTTTTAGCTTTTAGCTTCAGCGTTTTCATCTCAACCGTCAGATAAATTATCCAAAACTCTAACGCTGATGATAAAAGTTGTTCCCAAACGGGACCTTCTTTTGTTTTTCCTGCAAGTCACGTGAAAATAACCAGAAACCAAAAATGGAGACGGTCACTTGTTTATTAAAGCAAGAGTATTTTTTTTTTCCTTGTTAATTGATTGCATTACTTTTGTCTCTTTTTCCCTTTTTTTAACTATACCATTTCTTTTATTTTTCTATCCAATATTTTTCGTTTGCAACTCAAATGCCCATATGCCTTGAAAAATAAATTTTTCTTTGCTACATAAGTTGCATGAATTTTTTACATGAGATAATTACTCCATCCACTATATTTTAAAGGAATTTATAGACTATATATTTTTATCTCAGTCATCAATTGATGCACGTTCATCATGAAATAGTTTATGTTTTCGACCTTTTTTTAATTATTAATTTCAATTTATTAAATCAATAAATAAATCTCATGTAAAAATCATTGAAGTTAAGGTTTTTTACATGATTGACCATAGTATTTCAAAAGAATTAAACTAATTTTATTTTCATTGTCTAGCAACATTATTTTCCAATTAGATATAATTAAGCGTTTATCTATTGTAAGCCACCTTCTTATTAGGAAGTTTCCAAACCAATAAATTAATCATTATTAAGATATATATATATATATATATATTCAGATTTACAAATAAAAATATTTGGAAAAGAGTCTACTATAAAACATTATAAATGTCTATTACAAAATAGAAAAAATGTCTAATTTAAGAACATAGAGCCTATTATAAAACCATAAAGCATCTAGTAGAAAAGATAACAAGTATCTATTGTAAAACGTGATTAGTGTCTGCTGTAAAATAGCATAAGTATCTATTATAAAATAGTATAAGTGCCTATTATAAAATTGTAAAGTGTTTACTTTAAAATATAATAACTGTCTGTTATAAAATATAAAGAGTGTTAACTGTAAAACTACAAATAATCAACGATAAAACTGTAAAATGTTCATTATAAAACTGTAAATTATCTATTATAAAAAAAATGAGTGTCTACTATTAAAATCTTGTTCTATTTTAGAATCACTAAAAAAAATTGTTCTTTGTTGAGCAATGAGCTTTGAAAACTTAAAAAAAAAAATATTTAACCAACTTTAGATAAACCTGACATGTTAGTTTATACCTTTACATTTTTTAAAGAATATAAAAACGATCATTATCTCAATAATTATTTGATGTTAAAGAAAAATTTTTGTGTTTAGTTTTTAAAAAATTGCAATATGTGATGATGGGTTAGTTAATGAAAAGTTAAAAGAAAAAATTAAGAAAAAACATTTAGCCAACTTTAAGTAAAACGAATTTGTTAGTATCTTTGCATTTTCTTGATAAATTTTTGGCATAAAAGACAAATTGTTTGGATTTAGTTTAAACTTTTTTATAATATATAACGATGAATTAATTAACAAAAGGTCAAAAAAAATCAATCTTCTCATTTACGGGTCCTGTCCTTCCATTGCGAGGCCACGATATTTTGACCTCTGCGTGCGGTCAGTGCATATCAATGGACCAAAATAGAATTTTGAAGGTAAAACTCATCTTGTCCATCAAACCAGCAAGAAAGATAACCAGTAGAGTAGGTTTCTAAACAACCATAGGAGACAGAGGCAAATTCGGCGAGAGCGTGCCCTCGATGTTTCAGCATTTGAAAGCGAGTAGAATGGTTTCTTTTTTTATTGATTTAGCTGCCATAGCTGTTGCTCTGAGTATCCAAACCCCAAGTCAAAATCTGTTTTTCTTAGCGATTTCCCAGTAGGAAAGCTACGATACAGGAAGGATTCGATAATTTTCGAAAGCTTCAATGGTTCTCTGCATGTGAATATCACGTTCGTCGCTCAGAGATCCATTGCTGCTCAGGGTGCATAACCCTGGTGGTCAATATGGTGGAGGAGAAAGAGAATGAAAAGGTGTACAAATTCTTGATAGGACTTGACGATCGTTATAGTATCGTTAGATCAAGCATTATCTACATGGACCTTTGCCCTCTCTCACACGTTGGTTTGCCATTATATCAAGAGAAGAGCTGCAGCAGAAGGCTAGGCAACAAGAAGACCCGAGTCACAGGGAAAAACAGAGCAATGGTGAATCTCGAAACTCGGGAGTCAGCTTTGAAGTTTGCAGCCATTGCAAACGACCTGGGCATGATAAATCAAGGTGTTTCAAAATTATTGGCTGTCCATAAAACTGGAAAAGTAAGAGTGGTAGGGGTCGCGGTGATGGAGGCAGTGCAAGCAGAGGAGCGGCTTCGAACGCAGTTCAAGGACGGGTAGAAACCTCAACTGAAGATGGAAGAACATCAGGCAACATGGTGTAGATGCCAACCCCAACACAAACTCAGCTGGAAAGGTTAATGTCACTGCTAGATACGAATGAGACGTCAACCCATTTTGCTCATATTTCTTCAATCATCTAAATCCAGTAAGTTTGAATTTAAATTAAAAATTTTATATTTGATTATTATTACCTATAATCATATTCATTTTCTTCATTAGGAAATATTGGATCCTTTATCAACCCATTATGCTATTTATGAAAACAATTTCATCAATCATTTTGTGTGAATGTGAATCCAAATTTGACCTCCACCAATTTGGCCACATGTGATGAATTTCAGTATATTAATGTCTTAATTAGTATAGAGCAACTGAGTAACAAATTATATTTGCCTTCACAAATGGTAAAATGACATTTACTTTTAGAATAATATTTCTAAAACAAATAAATATATATACCTTTCTGAAATTCAATTTAACTTAAAATCTCATGGTAATGCCGGATATATTAATTAATTGAAGATAATACAACACAAAGTGTTATGAAAAAGGTTAAACTGTCCATTAAAAAAAGTGAAAGTGCTATCCTAAAATAGTGCACGTGCCCACTAAAGATGGTAAAAATGTCTACTAAAGATGGTGAAGAGTATGTTGTAAAATAGTTCATGTGTCTACTAAAGACTGTCTCTTGTAAAACAACACATGTCTACTATTAAAACACAAAGTGTCTACTAGAAAGTAATAAGTATCGACTATAAACAATAGATGTGTCTATTATTTTTTAAATTAACTAAGTACAAATCCTTTTGCCATTAACTTCCTGCTGGCCAAAATGATCTCTTCCCCTCCCTCACCCAAAAGAGAAAAAGTCATCTCTCTCCCTGACTCTACTTTTTTCTCATATTCAAGACTTATTTTCTTTTTAAGTTCTACAAAATTTCAGTCTCTGCTCTCTCAAGTTTCTTACAACTCTTCATAATAAGACTTGTTCGTTTTCATTTCTTGTTGTTTCTCTGTAGTTCCAAAGAGTCAAATCTTGAGCCCTAAGCCTCAGGTTCGCCAGATTCCCACGCCCTCGCCCACTTTTTCCTTTTCTTGATTAGTTTCTAATTATCTCGAGCTCGACTTTGATTGCTGACTTATAGATTAAATAAAGTAGTCTTGATTAAGTTTGGAAATGAATTGAATGAACATAGATGAGAGTTGTTCGTGTTCATTCATTTATGTTACCACTCTGAGAGCTTAAATGCGGTGACAATATCTAATGTGTCAACCTCCCAGGAGCTATACATGTTCTGTAGGCCATCAGAACAATGCTCACTATATTACCCAAGTGGCCCTCTTGGTCTTTATGCAAATATATGTATATTGGTCAAACCATAACACACATATTTACATTTATGCACACTATGCCAGCTAAGAAGAAAAACACTAACACAATTCTTAGTCTTGGCTTCCACACATTAGGTAATCTTGCTAAGTTCTAGTGACCAGCTACTGCACCTGTAACTTCCACTAACAAACTATATCATTCTAGCCACATAACCCCCTGTTTTCTTTGCTCCATTATCAAGTAGAGGCTTAGAGAAAACCAAGGAATTTTGTTTTACATCAATAGCCCACCTATGGACCAAGTTATGGATTTTTGAAGTTGGTTACAAAATTCTGACCAAATGAACAGTAAATCAGCCAACTTTGCAACGTCATATATTTGGCTACAGGGCTCTAAATCTATAAATTCCAAATTCCAATTCAACCTCTAGATGTTCTCTAGATGTGGTTAAAATTTCATACCAAGATTCATTCTACACAGGGAGAAATTAAATTTTAGGTGCAGAGTCAAAATTCTGGTCATCTTATGACCATTTTGCCCATACAAAATTTCTTAAAATGTATTCACTTCATTTCCACGTACAAAGCCCATATAGGCAGTTCCATATATATCTTAGCCACATGGGAAACCATTTTCCTGAATTTAGAATCTTTCCAACCCTTATTCATAAAAATTCCATCAAAACAGCCCATAAACACCATGTGGACAGCATTGTGCATACATTCCAAACTACACTCCAATGATTCATATATCCTTCTCACACTACATACACACCATACCCAGTTCATTTACATGCATTCATGCACTACATACATGCCAATAACTTAGTTAATATGTACACTAAGCTTCTTGGAGAGCTCCACAAAGCACTAAGCACTCCAGAAACTTGAAGGGACCAGCTGCTGCGTAGGGCAGAAAGTACCATTACTAAAAATAGCTACTGTGCTCCAAAAATCATGAAAATTTCCAATTTATCACTACACATATGGAAGTTAATATACCTGAAATTTCATAGAGAAATTCAAATGAAAACTATTGATCTGAATGTTCTCTTTCAGGTGCTCCTGAAATGGACAGAAAGGGGGTAAGTTTCTTGAATGAAACTTAGTAAGGGCTTATCATTAAAATCTTCAAAATCCAGCCATATACCTGAAATCCAAAGACACTAAAACAAAAAAATACAGTACAAACACACAAATATACACATCCAAATGCACAAACAAACACAGCATCAAACATATGAAATGCTGGCAGCAATAACACATTAAGGTTAGTCCATAATCATTCAATTAAAACAAGAATATATCACTTTAGAAACACTATGGCAGCCCTCCTAAAGCTTTTGCTTGGCCTTAGGAGTCTTTTAGGTCTTAGTTAGTACTAACTTGGGCTCTAGAAACCCTTCTTTCTTGCTGCCATCTTTAGCATGGTAACACTAAGGCCGAAACCTTGCCATGCTTCTTTCCCTTTAACCTATACTTGGTTCCTTGAGCTTTTTGCTCTCTTTCAAGCATGGTCTTAACTTCATGGATGTTTGGAAATACAGTAAACAATCCAATAAATTTTAGAAAACCCTTAATTGCACTGCAATAACAGAGCACCAAAGCTATAGGGCCGAAATCCTTAGTGCGATTTCCCCCTTAACCTAAACTTGGTTCATCAAGCTCTTGGCTCTCTTCCAAGCTTAGGGTCTTAGCTTCATGGATGTTTGGGCATTAGTATTGAACAATAAACAACCATGAAATCCAGATAAAACCCTTACCTTTTGCTGGAAATCCAATAAGCCTTTTGTAAACCCGAAAACTAGGGGTTTTTCTTGTTCTTGGTGCATCCGGTTGCTTTCCTTTGTTATTTCTTGAGAGCTTGAGCTATGGTGGCTATGGAAGCTTATGGAGGAGGTAAGAAACAAGTTGTGCCTGGTGGGGGACGAAAATAACCAAGAAATGGCAAGAAATCAAGATATTTTACTTGCCTTGATTAGTTTAACCTTAATCCTCACTTAGGTCACTATAAGTATGTCTTAAGCAAAGACTTTTTTGCTAATCTTTAGCCCACCTTTTTGACATCTTTAGCACACCTTTTTGACCTTAGAACTTGGAAATAAAAGGCTGGGATAATGGTAGAAAAGGCCACTTAAATGGCCTTAAATGAGCTTAAGGGCACAAAAGAGACTTAACAAGCTTAACCTTGCTTTATGTCATTTTCCTTCTCATTAATTATAGTCTCTTTATCTTAAACTCATTGGTATACATGTGCCCACCATTGTTGACTAATTATCAAGCCTTGGCTGCCTCCCCCATGGTGGGAAAACTCCAAATTGCTCCATTTGACTTAAGTAAAAAACGTACACATCATAAGGCTTACACTAGGACACTTAGGTCCTTTATGCCTTTTTGTGTTTTCTTTGTCTTTAGTTGTCTTCCATGAGCAATTTGGTCATCCAATAGCACTTTCATACCATTCATATCATTCTCATAACTCTCCAAATATCTTTCTTGAGAGTTTTAAAATTGAGTACCCGAGTTTCCAAAATCTTACAAAAAAGTCCATAGGTTGCTTGACAAACAAGCAATCCTTAAGGCTTTTCTTGGGGGCCAAGTTACCAACTTGGAACACTCTTAAGGAGGTGTTGTTCATACCTTTTACCCCTCACACTTCAATCACTATGGTGAGAATTACACAATATAATGGTTTTTAGCCATTATGACACACTTGTAATTCTCCCATTTTATGAGGTGGTAACAATCCTCCCCCCCTTAAAAATTTTGGTCCTCCAAAATACCCTTTAGCTTCGGGTATTCTTCAGGATACCTCTTCATAAGGTCTTTTTCAGTCTCCCAGGTTGCTTCTCTTTCATAATCTTGTGACCACTGAACTTTAACCATGGGAATATGTTTGTTTCTTAACCTTCTGGTATCCTTGGCTAAGATAGCTATAGGTTTTTCTTCATATATCAAGTTAGGTTCCAACTGTATGTCTTCCACTACAATAGCATGCTTTGTGTCCAATAGACACTTCTTAAGCATACTGATGTGAAAAACATTATGAATACTTGACATGCTTGGCGGTAGAGCTAACCTATATGCTACCTTGCCAACTCTATCCAAGATCTCATAAGGACTGATGTATCTTGAAGCCAACTTGGTTCTTTTGCCAAATCTGACAGTGCCTTTGGTTGGTGCAACTTTTAGCCAAACACTGTCACCAACCTCAAATTCCAAGTCACTTATTATTTTGTTGACATAGGCTGTGGTTCTTTAGGCACATAGATTCGGTCCTTGAAGTACAGTAATCCTTGCTTGTAGGCAAAGGATTTATACAAGGAACCTTTTCCTCTCCTGAGATCTTTTTCAAATCAGGATCTATCTCCTGTGCCTTTTTGGCTTCTTCAATCCATCCCGACTGAATTGCCAATGTGTAAATTTGGGCTTCCTCTCACTTATGCCATTTATGCCATAAGCATAGCAGACTATTTTGCTCATCATGATGAGCTATGGATCCTACTTTTAAAAGTCCTGTGTACTTCCTGCTTAAGGCATCTGCTACTAGATTGCCTTTGCCCTTTATGTACTGTATACTGCAGTCTTAGCCCTTGATGTACTCCAACCATCTCCTTTGCCTCATGTTCAACTTTTTCTGAGTGAACAAGTACTTTAGGCTCTTATGGTCAGTGCAACTTTTTCTGAGTGAACAAGTACTTTAGGCTCTTATGGTCAGTGTAGATCACAAAGGAACTAGTCATCAAGTAATGTCTTCATTGCTTCAGAGCAAAAATTCACTGCTGCCAGTTCTAGGTTATGGGTAGGATAATTTTGCTCATGGGGTCTTAACTGCCTTGACCCATAAGCAATGACATTTTTGTCTTGCATAAGCACACAACCTAACCCAGATCTAGATGCATTTGTATATATGATGTAGGGCTTTCTTGGATCAGGAAGAATCAACATTGGAGCTTCAATCAACCTCTACTTGAGCTCTTGGAAACTCTTTTCACACTTCTTAGTGCACTCAAATCTTTGACCCTTCTTGGTCAGATGAGTAGGAACTGAGGCAATCATGGAAAAGCCTGATACAAATCTCCTGTAGTATCCAGCTAATCCTAGGAAACTTCTGATTTTCTTCACAGTCTTTGGTCTTTCCCACTCTTGCACTGCCTTGACCTTTTCAGGGTCTGCCTTAAGGCCTTGTGCATCTATGGTGTGTCCTAGGAAGGACACTTCCCTTATCCAGAATTCATACTTGGATAACTTAGCATAAAGCTGATGCTTGCAACAGAGTCTTTAAGACAATCTTCAGATGATGTTCATGTTTATTTTCATCCTTGGAATACACTAGGATGTCATCAATGAACACAACCACAAATTTGTCCAGATGTGGTCTGAACACCCTGTTCATCAAGTCCATGAAAGTAGCTGGGGCATTAGTCAAACCAAATGGCATGACTACGTACTCATAATGCCCATATTTGGTCCTGAATGCAGTCTTAGGAATCTCCTCTTCTTTTACTCTTAATTGGAAGTATCCAGATCTCAAATCTATCTTGGAGAAGATCTTAGCTCCCTTGAGTTGATGAAATAGATCCTCAATCCTAGGGAGTGGATACTTATTCTTGATAGTCACTGCATTAAGCTTTCTGTAGTCAATGCATAGTCTCAACGATCCATCCTTCATCTTCACAAAGAGAACAGGAGCTCCCCATGGTGAAACACTTGGCCTTATAAACCCTTTTTCAAGAAATTCATCAAGTTGTTTCTTGAGCTCATTCATCTCTGTGATTGGCATTCTGTAAAGAGGTATGAATATTAGACTAGCTTCTGGTTGCAGCTTGATTTCAAATTCAATCTCCCTTTGTGGAGGAATACCTGGCAGGTCTTTAGGAAAGACTTGGGGAAAGTCTCTCACTATAGGTATTCAGTCCACTTCCTCATCACAGTGTAATTCATTCAATGCATAACAGTAATCATGCTCAGAAATCACAGGTATCTCATTTAGTACCTCTAGCTCCGTGCCATGCATTTCATACACTAATTCCTTAGAATTCACTAATGCATGCACTTCACCATCTGGCAATGTGATTTCCAACTTAGCACAATCAATTCTTATGTTATGCTTAGCAAGCCAATTCATACCCAGCACTAAATCATATTTAGGAATATCCAACACTAGCAGATTAGTCATAGCCTTAGTCTTTCATACTACCAGCTCACAATCCTTAGCTAGGTTATTAGTGAAAGACATTGACTACCTGCTGTTTTCACTAAGGATATCCTAGTCATGATTTTCATAGGCAATTTCATGGCTTCAATAAATTTCCTAGCCACTATAGACACAGATGCACTAGTATCAAACGGAACACTAATAGACATACCATTAAGGTAAATGTAACCTCTTGGTGCTCCTTCCTGCTCTGATGTCTCTGGCCTCTGCACTTGGAAGACTCTGCCAGCTCTTTGCACTGGAGGCTGAGGCACTGGAGGAACCGGCCTCTGCTGTCCCTCCCTAGGTGCTCCCCCTCTAGGTCCTGCCCCAATAGCCCTGACTGGACCTTGGTCTTCTGGCCTCCTTTGAGCCTGTGGGCAGTCTTTGATCCAATGATCCATGGATCCACATCTTAGACTTGCTTGGGTGTCAAAATAGCAAGGTTTCTTTCCATGAAACTTCTTGCATTTAGGGCACCTTAGGCCAAGGAACTTCCCCTTAACCTTGCCCTTACCACCAAGATGGGAACTCTTGGCAATTCCCTTGTCATGTGGTGGCTTCTTTTGATTGCCTCCTGCTTGACTACTTTCCCCTGGTGCACTGGGAAAGTACTTAGTCTCATACTCTTCTTGCTTTACTAATAGAGCTTGCTGCACTGCTTCATAATATGTAACTGCTCCAAAAGGTCTAACAACCTTTCTAATGTTTGACTTTAGGCATCTGACAAATCTTTTGGCCTTCAACTCCTTCAATCCATGATGCTAAGGAGCATACCTCACCAACTGATTGAATTTGTGCTCATACTCTAGGACACTAAGGTCGTCCTGCCTTAGAGCATCAAATTCAGCTTGCTTCATATCCTTGATGGCATCACTGATGTACTGTTCCTGGAACAGCTGTGTGAACTCTGGCCAGCTCATCTCAATATCTCTTCTTGGCCTTCTAGATCCTCTGATCTATGTCTCCTGGATATTTGAGAGTCCTCTTAATGGTGATGCTCACCATGATCTCCCTGCCTTCTCCTGGATCTTCTCTCATGGCCTTTCTCAATCTCATTCCTAGTGGGGGAATGGTCATAGACTGAGGGATTGGTCCTAGATACCTGACCAATCTCAGACCTTAGTCTTCTTCATCTTCAACAGTTTCATCATTTGTGTCTTTTAAGCTTCCAGAAGGAACATATTCAAATGTGTTCCTAGTATCCTCTTCTGGTTGTTGTTGTGCATCCCGAACTGGTTCTGCTAGAGCTACTTGGACTCCTTCCTGTTGTGCTTGAATAAGCCTTACTAAGTTCTCATTGATTAGAGCTAAGTTTCTCTGAAGCTCTAACCAAACCTGAGGTACTTTAGGGTTTGGTACCCTCTGTTGCCCTTGATTCCCTTTATTCTGTCCATTTTTTTTGTTGCCCAGAATCAGTAGGAGGCCTTCAGGGTGGTTCCCTTCTCCTTATGGCAACCATGTTTACTTCTTGCATTGATGATTCACCATAGAGCACATATAAAGATCATAGGTATTTTAATGGTACTTGACACTAGCAGCTGACCCAACTAAGTTCTATGTATGTAACTATATACATGTATGATGGAACTATATGGAACTTCAATTTAAACCATGCTCTGATACCAACTTCTGTTACCACTCTGATAGCTTAAATGCGGTGACAATATCTAATGTGTCAACCTCCCAGGAGCTATACATGTTCTGTAGGCCATCAGAACAATGCTCACTATATTACCCAAGTGGCCCTCTTGGTCTTTATGCAAATATATGTATATTGGTCAAACCATAATACACATATTTACATTTATGCACACTATGGCAGCTAAGAAGAAAAACACTAACACAATTCTTGGTCTTGGCTTCCACACATTAGGCAATCTTGCTAAGTTCTAGTGACCAGCTACTGCACCTGTAACTTCCACTAATAAACTATATCATTCTAGCCACATAACCCCCTGTTTTCTTTGCTCCATTATCAAGTAGAGACTTAGAGCAAACCAAGGAATTTTGTTTTACATCAATAGCCCACCTATGGACCAAGTTATGGATTTTTGAAGTTGGTTACAAAATTCTGACCAAATGAACAGTAAATCAGCCAACTTTGCAACGTCATATATTTGGCTACAGGGCTCTAAATCTAGAAATTCCAAATTCCAATTCAACCTCTAGATGTTCTCTAGATGTGGTTAAAATTTCATACCAAGATTCATTCTACACAGGGAGCAATTAAATTTTAGGTGCAGAGTCAAAATTCTAGTCATCTTATGATCATTTTGCCCATACAAAATTTCTTAAAATGTATTCACTTCATTTCCACGTACAAAGCCCATATAGGCAGTTCCATATATATCTTAGCCACATGGGAAACCATTTCCCTGAATTTAGAATCTTTCCAACCCTTATTCATAAAAATTCCATCAAAACAGCCCATAAACACCATGTGGACAGCATTGTGCATACACTCCAAACTACACTCCAATGATTCATATATCCTTCTCACACTACATACACACTATACCCAGTTCATTTACATGCATTCATGCACTACATACATGCCAATAACTTAGTTAATATGTACACTAAGCTTCTTGGAGAGCTCCACAAAGCACTAAGCACTCCAGAAACTTGAAGGGACCAGCTGCTGCGTAGGGTAGAAAGTACCATTACTAAAAATAGCTACTGTGCTCCAAAAATCATGAAACTTTCCAGTTTATCACTACACATATGGAAGTTAATATACCTGAAATTTAACAGAGAAATTGAAATGGAAACCATTGATCTGAATGTTCTCTTTCAGGTGCTCCTGAAATGGACAGAAAGGAGCTAAGTTTCTTGAATGAAACTTAGTAAGGGCTTATCATTAAAATCTTCAAACTCCAGCCATATACCTGAAATCCAAAGACACTAAAACACAAAAATATAGTACAAACACACAAATATACACATCCAAATGCACAAACAAACACAGCATCAAACATATGAAATGCTGGCAGCAATAACACATTAAGGTTAGTCCATAATCATTCAATTAAAACAAGAATATATCACTTTAGAAACACTATGGCAGCCCTCCTAAAGCTTTTGCTTGGCCTTAGGAGTCTTTTAGGTCTTAGTTAGTACTAACTTGGGCTCTAGAAACCTTTCTTTCTTGCTGCCATCTTTAGCATGGTAACACTAAGGCCGAAACCTTGCCATGCTTCTTTCCCTTTAACCCATACTTGGTTCCTTGAGCTTTTTGCTCTCTTTCAAGCATGGTCTTAGCTTCATGGATGTTTGGAAATACAGTAAACAATCCAAGAAACTTTAGAAAACCATAACAGAGTACCAAAGCTACAGGGCCGAAATCCTTGGTGCGATTTCCCCCTTAACCTAAACTTGGTTCATCAAGCTCTTGGCTCTCTTCCAAGCTTAGGGTCTTAGCTTCATGGATGTTTGGGCATTAGTATTGAACAATAAACAGCCATGAAAGCCAGATTAAACCCTTACCTTTTGCTGGAAATCCAATAAGCCTTTTGTAAACCCGAAAACTAGGGGTTTTTCTTGTTCTTGGTGCATCCGGTTGCTTTTCTTTGTTATTTCTTGAGAGCTTGAGCTATGGTGGCTATGGAAGCTTATGGAGGAGGTAAGAAACAGGTTGTGCCTGGTGGGGGACGAAAATAACCAAGAAATGGCAAGAAATCAAGATATTTTACTTGCCTTGATTAGTTTAACCTTAATCCTCACTTAGGTCACTATAAGTATGTCGTAAGCAAAGACTTTTTTGCTAATCTTTAGCCCACCTTTTTGACTTCTTTAGCCCACCTTTTTTACCTTAGAACTTGGAAATAAAAGGCTGGGATAATGGTAGAAAAGGCCACTTAAATGGCCTTAAATGAGCTTAAGGGCACAAAAGAGACTTAACAAGCTTAACCTTGCTTTATGTCATTTTCCTTCTCATTAATTATGGTCTCTTTATCTTAAACTCATTGGTACACATGTGCCCACCATTGTTGACTAATTATCAAGCCTTGGCTGCCTCCCCCATGGTGGGAAAACTCCAAATTGCTCCATTTGACTTAAGTAAAAAACGTACACATCATAAGGCTTACACTAGGACACTTAGGTTCTTTATGCCTTTTTGTGTTTTCTTTGTCTTTAGTTGTCCTCTATGAGCAATTTGGTCATCTAATAGCACTTTCATACCATTCATATCCTTCTCATAACTCTCCAAATATCTTTCTTGAGAGTTTTACAATTGAGTACCCGAGTTTCCAAAATCTTACAAAAAAGTCCATAGGTTGCTTGACAAACAAGCAATCCTTAAGGCTTTTCTTGGGGGCCAAGTTACCAACTTGGAACACTCTTAAGGAGGTGTTGTTCATACCTTTTACCCCTCACACTTCAATCACTATGGTGAGAATTACACAATATAATGGTTTTTAGCCATTATGACACACTTGTAATTCTCCCATTTTATGAGGTGGTAACAATTTAGGTTTTTAATGAACACGAACACGAACATGAATAAGCCTTGTTCATATTCGTTCATTCATTTAGTGTAAAATTGTTATTCATTTTTGTTCGTTTATATTCATGAACAATAATAAACAAACAAATGAATGAACTTGTTCATCATCGACAATACATGAACACAAATGTGTTCACGAACAATGTATACAATATGTTTGTCAATGATTTGAATGAACATAAATGAACGATCGTAAACGAATGAATATATATATATATATATATATATGTGTGTGTGTGTGTGTGTGTGTGTGTGTGTGTGTGTGTGTGTGTGTGTGTGTGTATAACAAATGAACAAACATAGGCTTTTTCATGTTCATTCGTTTAAATAAATGAACAAAAAATTGTGCTCGTGTTTGTTCATTTAACTTAATAAATAAATATGAACGAATTACCACTAAACGGTTCACTAACAGTTTATTAAATGCTCTGTTCAGTTACTACCCTGGTCATGATCAGTCTTACAAAAGGATAGAAATTGACTCCAAAATAACTTATTTTTATTATTACGTCTTTTTTATCCGGAACTAATTTTAATTAAAAATCAATATTATGTATACTGAAAATATAATTTTTGTAATCTTAATAATTTTTTGTGAATTTTTCTAGTTTAAGGTATTAAAATTTTTTTTAACAATATCATGAAAATTTACTTCTAAATAGATTATTGCACATACATAATATTGACTTTCAAATAAAATTGATTTCATATAAAAAATAAAAATAAAAATAAATCCATTGAGTTAAATTAAAACGAATTAACTCTACTCCAAAGCTTATGGGAGCAAGCCTGCCTGCAGAAGGGGAGGGGAGCGCATGGAGTAAAAAAACAGTAAAACACTCCTACACTTAAGTAATCACTTAAATCCCAAAATAGCCTGCGTCCAACTGCACATATATGCACTATAGAATTCCTATTTTTGATATTATTGCTAATATTCTAATTCTAAATTACATTTTATCCTTTTTATTTCAGAAACCTCTTAAAAGTTCTTGAGGTTTTAAAAAACTTACACTTATGCCCCTACAATCATTTTTCAAGATTAAAACCAATGAATTAATTACACTTTGGGACCCAAACTCTAATGTTTGTTTAAGTTTTCTCATATAAACTATTTCATTACTTTTTTTTAAATAATATAATACAATACATCTTTACATATATTGTTCATTTCAACTTACTATCTCCCAAGTATTTTTTTTTCTTATGATTTTATTTTTATTTATTTTTCCTTATCTAGATATGTTTTATCTTTATATTTTTAATTTTTAAAATATTTCTAATTAAGGATATCATTTTTATTTTAAAATTGGTTGTAGTTATTTATTTATTTCTATCTGGAAGCTTCACAAGCATCCTAATTTTTTTTCAAAACTTATTATAATAAATATTAAATATAAAATCAGATAAATGATCAGGCTTATATTTATAATAATATGAAAACTTCAAAATCGCTTTCATTTCAATTTGTAAATAATTTGTCATCTTGTTAAAAATTTAATTTTATATGTTTATTCATTAATTAATTGTTTTGTAAGAAGGTCTTATTCAACATAATGCTTATTGATTATTTAATAATTTTTCAGATGCTTAAATGGTTTCCAGTTATAACTCTTTGACTTCATCTTTGATGTCAAGTGAAATTGAAATCGTTATAAAATTACTATATTTTGGGTTACAATTCACCTACTTTTCACATTTATATTCTTTTGAAAAATATTCTTTATCATTATTCTCACTCAAGAGATTATGCTATTTAATGAACAATATTGCTCTTTGTTCTATTCCATTTTCTAGCTGCCACTATTATTCTAATAGCTAGTGTATTTTTCAGTTAAAAAAATCAAGAAACATGTTACTAAATGGGAGCTTCTTAGTAGTCAATAAATATATAAAAATAAAATAATCAATATGCATTTTGTTGAATAAAGCCTTCTTACAAAATAATTAGTTAATGAACAAATATATAAAATTAAATTTGTAACAAAATGACTAATTATGTATTAATTGACATGAAAGTGATTTTGAAGTTTTCATATTATTGTAAATATAAGCCTTATCATTTCTTTGATTTTAGATTTAATAGTTACTATTATAAATTTTGAGAAAAAATGAGGATGCTTGTAAAGCTTACAAATAGAAATATAAAATATGGGCACTATTCATTCAATAGTTCTTTTTTTTTTGAATATTTAGAATATAGTAATAATAAATAAATAAAGAAAATTAATTTTAAAATTAAAATGATATCCTTAAATAGAAATATTTTAAAAATTGAAAATATAAAGATAAGAAGATGTACAAATAATGAAAAATAAATAAAAATATAATCATAATAAAAAATAAATTGGGAGATAGTAAGTTGAAAGGAAATATGTGTGTGTGTGTGTGTGTGTGTGTGTGTATAAAGATTTATTATGTTATGTTATTTGAAAAAGACAAGTAATGAAATAATTTATATGTTAAGGAGAAAACTTAAACAAAAAAAAAATGGAATTTGGGTCTCAAAGTATAATTAATTCACATGTTTTTTATATTAAAAAATGACTATAGGGGTAAGTGTAGGTCTATTAAAATTTCAGGAGCTTTTAAGAGATTTTTGAAACAAGAGGGGGAAAATTGTAATTCTCCCTATAAAATACTAGATGTTGGATTTTTATTGTATTTTATTATTAATTGATTTTTTATGTATATAATGACTTAATGGGCTCATGAGATAAATGAAAGAAGAGATAATCATGTTTTGACAACTTCTCAACTTGTAGACTAAATTTCTTTAATTGAAAGATTGTTTAACAACTCACTCGACCTTCATATTTTGCAAACGCCTCTAACTCCGTTAATGCAGTCATCTTGATTTTGTTAAATACCGAAAATTGAGTCAATTCTATTGGCTTAATATACTTATGAGTTTTGTGTTTGGTAGACGTTGCAGGATATGCAAACCATGGAAGGCCTAGCTCCATGGAATATGGATGGCCCCGTAATTGCTGTCCAATCCTTGCAACCTTATCTCATGTCTCAAGATCGTTCCTTCACCTCCATTTCGACATGGGTACAAGTCCATCATCTCCCTTTCATGTAGGTCAATCAACCCGGGTTGCTCGGGACATAGCCGAGCAAGTTAGCCTGGTTTTGGAAATCGATATGGTAGAGCTAGAGATGTAAAAAAATACCATATCCTCCCAAAACATGGCTATTTAAATCCTAACCCGACCCTTACTCGCAAAGTCATAGGGAGGATATGGGTTTAACTTATCCTACCCGACGCTACACGTACCCTTCTTAAATTAATATATTTATATTCAAAATAAGATTTTATTTCAAAACTAAAATTATAATTTAAGATATATTATCTTACACTAATTTAGTTTATGATTTTTTAAGTATTAATTAATTGTAAATATAAACATTCTTTTGAGAATATATGTAAATATATATAAAAAATTTCTAAAAAAATTAAACATATGTGTTAAAATAGATTGGTGAATAGTACCCGTCTATCCGTGGGGTGGATACTACCCAAACCCGATTACTCGAGTGGAGGGTTTGGGATTAGCTATATCCAGCCCAAACTCAACCCATTAATATTCCTAGGTAGAGCATCGCTTGTATAGGTGTCATTATATCCGATTCTGAACAATCTTTATCCTTGTAGATCCGCTTTCCTGGGATTCTATCTTCATTTGCAAAACGGGGAAGAAAATGTGGGTGTAATTCTGCTAAGAAAAAGTCTTTCAAATCTACAAAAATTGTGGATGCATTAGCCATTCTCGTACTCACTATCATACATTTATCTTCGAGGCTTTTTGGGCATTCCAAAATTGTCTATGTTAGACGCAACTCTCAAATTTGGATAATATTTGGTGTGACTATTTTGCTCCTTTGTTCTCTAATGAACTCCAGGCTTTTGGATCATTGGAAAGAAGCACGGTATATTGTAACTACAATCATGTATTAAGTTTTTATGATTTTTTAACTTTTGAAGCCAAAAAATTAAATATTAATAAATTTTTAATTTTTATAATGAACATCGCAAAAGTATTTCTTAAAATTCTTAAAGTATAGGATTCTAATAAATATAAAACTTGAATAAATAAATATAGCAATACATAATTTAATTAAATTATCAATAGTTGAAATGAATTGATCCTAAGTTTTGACTATTTCAATCCTTAATGTTTAATTTCTTCTCCATTATATCTCTTTGTATTAGATCAAGTAAAATTCTTCAAAACTTTGATAAAAAGAGTTTTACTTGAACTTGCTACCATTTGTTTTCATACAGGTCTTATTATTACAAAACCTATTGTGCACATATGTACAAATAAGAGAAAATTACAAAAACATTCATACGGTTTGGACTAACCTACCTTTTGTCCCTTTATTTTAAAAAACTTACATTTTACTCCCTACTTTCTTTACATTATTTGACATCAACTTTTGAAACTTTAATTTAAACTCACTAGAAAAGAAAACAGCTGAAGCAACTAAATTATGTGATTGAAAATTATGCGATTGAAAATCAGTCACAACAAAAGTTAGTCGCATCTCAGTTACAATAAAGTGGGTCAGTCACTAAGATGTGACTGAAAATTTCAGTTGCAAATTTTCAGGTATATCTTAGTCATATATTTCAAAGAAAATATATTTTTTTTGTCATATTCAGTAGCATATATTAAAATATTACCCCTTTTAGTCATTTAGTCAATTGCATATTTTCATAAAATTGACTTTCAGTCACATCTTAGTCACATTAAAATTATCAATTGCAAATTCAGTCACATTTTTCTAGCATTTACATCTCCCGTTTCCTTCTTCCTCACTTTCCTTTCTTTTCAGGTTTTTCCTTCCCCTGCTCTGCGTCTCTGCTTCTTTTTCTCAAATTGCTTCTTTGGTCAGGCTAAAGCTTTGTTGTTTTCGCATGGTATCACTCATGGCTTTAGTTATCGATCAGTGTAGCGGTAATTGATATTTGTATTTTAGATTTTTTTAAAAAAACATGTTATTTATAGTTGTATATGTGTATAATACATATGCATATAGATAAACCATAATAAACCGTAGAATATCTGTCAATGATTATTGATACATTAAGAAATACTATGAATATATGGTAACTGCAATGATCTGCAATTAATGTATATACATAATATGTCTCTATTTGAGAATCATTGATTGTCCAAGTTGGATAGTTAAGAAATGAAAAAAATTTGTACCACACTTTTATACTTGTCATTTATCTTAATGGTAGATAAATTACAGTTGCATGAAACCTCATTCCTTGAAAGCTGGATTTGAGATTTTTGTCTCAAGTCAAGATGCATTATGAGGAACTAAGATAAGATGCTACCGAAATTTATCCATATTATCCAGTCTAACAACTCACCCGACCTTCAACTTCGCTTATTTGGAAAAATCATTGACCGTTGCTGCTTTATACCACATTATCTTCAATCTTACATGAACTATGCATGGCAACTCGACAGTTGGCCAAAACAAATTCATCATTTGCTTCCAGACGTTGCCAGATATGCAAACCATGGAAGGCCTAGCTTCATGGAATATGGATGGCACCATAATGTTGTCCAATGCTTGCAACCGCATCTCACCATTTCAATATGGGTACAAGTCCATCATCTTTTTTTCATGCATGTCAATCAAGCGGTTGCTCAGGACATAGCTGAGCGAGTTAGACCAGTTTTGGAAATCTATATGACAGAGCATCGGTCATATCTATGGCATTACATTTGATTCTGAACAATCCTTAACCTTGCGGATCCTTTTTTCCCATGATTCTATCTTTATTTGCAATACAAGGAGGAAATATGGGTGTAATTCCACTGGGGAAAGGTCTTTAAAATTTGTAAAAATTGTGGATGCACTGTCCATTCTTATGCTCACTATCTTCACTTATGTCCGAGGCTTTTTAGAATTTCTAAATTGTCTATGGTAGATGTAACTCTCACATGCACAAGACTTGTGTGCATCAAGCACATCTGTGCGCTTGGACACAAGTCTACTTAGATCAATTGAGCGAGTCTTAGACATATTTCCATATTGGACTAAACAATTAGTTGTTGTGGAGTTGGGATGGGTAGGTATGAGTTATAATAGCTGGGAAAAGAGCCAGCTGGCTTTCTGACTTTCTTCTTCTCTTTCCCGTTCTTTTTTCCATTTACTTCTTTTTTCGTTTTTCTTTCTGTCTTTTTAACTGTGTTTTGCTGCTTTTAGTAGTCTTTACCAACTTTCTCTTACTTTTTTTTTTGTCCAGATTTTTCTTTTTTCTTTTTTGCGTTTTACTCCCTTTTTTTTATTTAACTATTTTTTGTTCTTACTGTCATTTTTTGCCTTGCATCATCTTATTCTATTTAACTATTTCGTCTTACCCCTTTTTTCCTTCTTTTGTTATTTTATTTCTTTTTTTATTTTTTATTTAACTTTTTTTTTGTCTTTTTCCAATTTTATTCATTTTTTATTTTTGAGATCTATACCAAGAGCAATGTATAAAAGAACAAATTGATAAACATTAAACGAACATATTGAAAAGTAAATATTGTTAATATCGAAAGAACAGATTGATCTTCTTAAAAGAACAGATTGATAACATTAAAAAAAACAAGTTGATAACATTTTTGTTCTTTTATTAGTAGTAATTTGTTCATTTATTCGTATGTGTTTGTTTTTTTATCGGTTTACATTTTTTCTTTCATAATTTCTTGATTGTTCTTTTATAGAAAATAATATTTTATTCTCTTACTCATTATTTGTTATTTTATTAGTAGTTTTTTGCTTTTTATTAGTATGTGTTTGTTCTTTTTATTGTAGGTGTTTATTCTTTTTTTAATTCATACTTATTCTTTTTCAGTTCCTATGTGTTTGTTATTTTTTTTTAGTTCATGTTTGTTCCTAGTTGAACTTGATGTTTATTTTTTTATTCATATTTTTTTATTCATAGTTATTTGTTCTTTTATTTGTATATGTATGTTTTTTTATCAGTTTATGTTTGTTTCTTTAGATGAACCAGTTGTTTATTTTTTATTAGTAGCTATTTTTGTTTTTATTAGTAACAATTTATTTTTGTATACTGTTCTTTTACAGAAAATCTTCTTTTATTCACTAACTAGCTGTTTGTTTTTTTAGTAGTACGTGTCTGTTTTTATGTTAGTAGGTGTTTGTTCTTTTGTTGGTAATTCATATTTATTCTTTTTCAATTCGTATGTGTTTGCTCATTTTTTTGTTCATGTTTATTTCTAGATAAACTTGATGTTTATTCTTTTATTTGTATGTGTTTGTTCTTTTATTGGTTCATATTTGTTTCTTTAGATGAACACGTTATTTGTTCTTTTATTAGTAGCTATTTATACTTTTGTTATTAACAATTTGTTCTTTTATCATTTCCTGATTGTTCTTTTAGAGAAAATATTTTTTATTCACTTACTATTTATTTGTTCCTTTATTAGTAGCTATTTGTTCTTTTATCAATAAATTTTTTTTTTAGTAGGTGTTTATTCTTTTGTTTGTTCATGTTTATTCTTTTTTAGTCCTATGTATTTGTTCTTTTTTTTGTTCATTTTTGTTCTTCTAAAATAAGAATAATATAAGAACGGAAAAATGGAACAAAAATAAGAAAAAAGGTAGCAAATTAAAAAAAGGAATAAAACGGGGAAACAAAATAAGAGACAAAACTTGAAATAAAAAAAATGAAAAAGAAAAGGAAAACTGGAAAAGTGACAAAATGATAATAAAATATAAAGTTGGAAAAATGTAAAAAAAAAAAACAAAGCTGGAAAAAAAATTAAAGGATGAAAGAGAAACATTTAAAAAAATGCTGTGTATCCCTAGGGTGATTCGAACGCAAGAGCACATGTTTTAACTCCCACGCTCTAACCAACTCTGCCAAATGCGGATATTTGTTGCGTTACTCCATACACTTTAATATGAATCGAATTTGGTTGTGTCATTGCATGCTTCTTGATAAATGAGGCTAAAATGACAATTGTTTAATTTTTTAGGAATGACGCATGACATAAGCCTGGCTCATCAAAGAGCTACTTCAAATTTGAATAATACTGGACATAATTAGTTTGCTCCTTTATTCTCTAGTGAACTCCAGGCTATTGGACCCTTGGACAGAAGCACGGTATATCGTGACTACAATTATGCATTAAGTTTTTATGATATTTAAACTCTTAAAGCTAAAAAATTAAGTATTAATAATTTTTTTTTATTTTTATAATAAACATTGTAAAATTATTTCTTGAAATTCTTAAAGTATAGGATTCTAATAAATATAAAACTTGAATAAATAAATGTAGCATTACATAATTTAATTAAATTATTAATAGTTGAAATGAATTGATGGTAAATTTTAACTGTTTCACTCCTTAAAGTTTAATTTCTTCTCCATTATATTTCTTTGTATTAGATTAAGTAAAATTCTTGAAAACTTTGATAAAAGAGTTTTACTGAACTTGCTGCCATTTTTTTTCATACAGGTCTTATTATTACAAAACATACCATGGACACATGTACAAGTAAGCAAAATTATAAAAACACCCCTGTGGTTTGACTAACCTACATTTTGCCCCTCTACTTTAAAAAACTTACATTTTACACCGTTCTTCCTTTATAGTATCTAACAATAACTTCTGAAACCCTAATTTAAACTGTATGGTAACTATCTTATAGTAATTTTAAATTTTTTAACTCTTTTTTCCCAGCTAACCAACCTTCTAAAAAAATAATAATGTGCATTTATAAGGAGGAAAATGTATATAAAAAAAGAAAAAAATTGATAAATTAAAAATATCTATTTACTATAAAAAAATATTGGAGAGATTTAAATTGCTGAAAGATGAATATTATAGAGTTTAAATTAAAATTTTAGAAGTTATTGTCAAACAATGTAAAAAAGATAGGGACAAGGTATAGATTTTTAAAAATAAAGATAGCAAAGTGAGAGTAGGATAAACTTAAGGGGTAGTTATAAGTTTCCAATGCAAATAAACATACTACATTTTTAGCAAAGAAAAATTGTTGCATTCATGGAACTTGCACATCAAGTGCGTGTTAGTCCACGCGCAAAAGGCTGGGCGCATGAGAACACAGATTTTCTGTTTCTTTAACCTTTCGTTAATTTCAATAAAAAATAACCTTTCGTTAACTAAATAAAAAAGTTTAAACTAAACCCAAAAATTTTTCTTTTACGCAAAAAAATTATTAAGATAATGGTCGTTTTGCCTTCATTAGAAAAAAAAAACGCAAAGATACTAACATATTCGGTTTATCTAAAGTTGGCTAAATGTTTTTTCCTAATTTTTTTCTTTTATCTTTTCATTAACTAACCCATCATTACATATTACAATTTTTTAAAAAAATAAACCCAAAAAATTTTCTTTTACCTCAAAAAATTATTGAGATAATGATCATTTTTATATTCCTTAAAAAAATTTTGAGATAATGATCATTTTTATATTTCTTAAAAAATTATTGAGATGATGATCATTTTTATATACCTAAAACAAATTTTCTTTTACATCAAAAAATTGGAAATGTTCCAAATTTCCCTTTATAGTTTGACTCCTAGATCAGATTGTCCACTATAGTTTTTTTTTTTTGTTCCAATATGGCCACTCATGTTATAGTTTGAGACCAAATTCATAATTACTGTTAAAACCTAATGGTAAATGTGGGAAATTGTTGGTATTAAAATCTTGGGATACTAATGAAACGTTTAACAAACTTTGAGAACTTTTTGTAATTTACAATTTCCATTTTTCTTGTGCGTCAGGCACTACATCAGTCACTGATGGATCCGCTACTATGCGTCAGAAGCAATGGTGAAAGATGTAACATTTGACATCATTATTTGTAACTGAACCACTATCATATTTAAAATCCAGTGATCATAAGCACATTGATATTGAATGAATGAGTTTCATTTAATTGAAATTCGGGTTTTTTGTAACATTGAAATACGATAACTAATTTAAGTATCGTTTCTAGAGGGATCACTGGAGAATCCGTTGATGGATGGTAGTGGTTGATTGGTTATCACAAAAAGAGAGAGAGAGAGAGAGAGAGAGAGAGAGAGAGAGAGAGAGAGAGAGAGAGAGAAATGGTAAATTACATAAAATTTCTAAAATTTGTTAAAAGTAAGATAAGTACCCTAACATCAACAGTTGCCCACATTTACAGATTTTTAACAATTAGTGGCATATTTGCTCCCAAACCGTAACATTAATGGTTAATCTAGCACTAAATTATAACTTTAGTGGCCATATCAAAACCAAAGAAAACTCTAGTTGGCAATCCGTTTTAGAAGCCAAATTATAGTGGGAAATTTGGAACTTTTCCAAAAAAAAAAAAACATAAAACTTACATGATGACGACACATCCCATCAGGCACATAATCAAGGAACTTCATCCAAGTTCAAAACAAATGACTCTCAAATTTTGAAAAAAAATCAAGTAACTAAGATTTGAAAAATGTTAGTTTAGTTAATCAAATAGACAATGTTAGTGCCATGTCTGTAGTTCCGTCAGTTAAAAAAGTTTTAGGACTAATAGAGTTGACAATTTTGATGTTATAGCACTTGTTTTGACAAATCAAGTAATTTTAAGACTCATTAAGCAAAAGTGAAAGAAATGTAGAACTGAAAATGTCCTTTCCCCAAAAATCATTGGTACATGTTACCAATTCAGATTTGCTTTTACTCTGTTACTGGTAGGGGTGAGCATGGTTCGGGTTGGTTCGGTTTTATGGTGGAACCGAACCAACCTAAAATGGCATCGGTTCTAAAATATTTCTATCCAACCTGAGAACTGAGAACTAAACAAAACTAGAACCATAGTTCTGAGTTTTCGGTTCTAGTTCTCATATTTTTTTATTTATACCATATACATATAACAACATCAAAATTTAATAAAATTGCATCCATAACCAGTTTTATGAAATATTCAGCATAATATACAATTAAAATAATATTTAAATATATGTACTTAGACACATTCAAAAGAGTTTAAAATTTTGTTATTACCAAAATGATTCAAAAGAGTTGCTTGTAGAGTATCTTTCATCTTAACTAGTTTACTTCCCTCCAATAATTTCAATATTTGCATGACATTCAATATGGAAAGCCGAGCCTTTAAGATCAACTTCTTCAATATCAAAACTAAAAATATGTTAATTTCATGAAATTTCTAGTTTTGCATGACTCATAAATGAGAAAACATGATGATTGTATTATGGAGAGTAATTTGGAGTGGAAGATAGAAAGTAAAATGACCTATAAGTAATTGGTTTAGAAAACGAAATGATTTCAGTGAATATGAAGAAATTTCGTAAATGATGTCACAACTTCCATTCTATTTCAATTTAGAACATCAGTTTAAGGGTTTAATATAAAAACACAAAATGACCTTCATAGTTCATAAGTCTTCACAAATACATATATATGGATATATTAGTAATACTATAATATATATATATATATATTTTCTGGTTCAGTTCTATCTCGGGGTTGGTTCCATTTTATGGTTAGTTGCATATAGAATCAGAACCAATTCAAAAACTGCTAGTTCTCTTATATGTGGAACCAACCTGGGAACAATGATCAATTTTTATTCAACCCAATGGGGATGGTTCGGGTTAGATTCCACGTTTATCCAACACATACTCACCCTTTATTTTCTGATCTTGACTCGAATTTTTCTCGAAGGAAAATGTTAAACTTTATATTATGGTAAATCTCTCCAATTATGTTCATTTAGTGATCATTCGTTTTAAATTAAACCGAATTAAGCTGTTTATTTGATTTTTTGTTTTGTATGTTAAGAAGCCAAATAGACTGAATTAACCTCTAAAATCAAACTCAAACTGAATTAAAATATTTTGATTTGGTTTGAATCGATTCGGTTCAAACAGAATTAACAAAAAAAAAATTGGAGTGGGATTCTATGAGAGAAGGAATAAGAAAGAGGCATTGTTTTTTCTTCCAAATTTGATTTAATATATATGACAATAAAGAAAACAAGAATCCAAGCTAATTTAGGTTAATTTGTAGATTTATTATCTATGAAAAAATTGAAAAAAATCTAATAACAAAAGTTTTGGTTAATTCGGCTACTGAATTAACCAATATTCAAAACTAAAACCGAACCGAAACCAAAATTTTTATTATTGGGTTTCAACTGCAACAAAACCAAAATTTCAAATTATTTTAATTTTTGTATTTTTCAGTTTGAACCGAATAGTTTGAGAACTGAGATGGAAAGAGAATTTAGTTTACCATAAATTGCACAATTAACCCCCTAAACTAGCCATGTTGTATCACTTTTCCATTTTTATCCCTTAATAAATATATGTTGCCAATCGGTCCTCATGGTATGACTTTGTAGCTTCATTGACCTCACTTCCGGAGCTGGTCTTAAGCCTTTGAGTATTATTTTAACTTCAACAATGGTAATGTTGAATGGTTGGCTGATATTCTAAGAATGTCTTTTCATAAATATGATCGTCTGATGGCTCATACCAATATCTTGAAAATTCATAGCTGATTTGGTCACAATGGTGGTGAGCTCATTAAATAACATCACCATTTGTGTCCTCCTTATACATCATTCATCATTTTAGAAAGAACCTTATATGCCAAAGTGGCCCATTTTGGCTGTTGGGATCTATGTGCTTCACATCTTCATTCCACCAGCACATTATGAGGTGAAAGACCAGAAGAATGAAATGGTTGCTAGATGAGTGGTTCTACATATAGTGAAAATTGTGTATTAAAACCTTACAAACCCCTAAATGACATAATTTGATTGACAGCTTAAAAAGTAATCAAAACTGGTTAACCTTTTACATCTAGTCAATTCCCGTAAAAAATGACTTTCTACATATTTTTGGTGCATGTAGTAAAATTCTTGCTTGAAACTCGAACACTATAGAGAAAGAAGAGTGAGATGGGGGGAAAAAACATATCCATATGTACACTTTCGAAGGGTGATAAGGAACTGTTTAGAATTTCATCCAATACATCATACATGTGAACAAATAAAAGATCAATGACGCTAGCAATCGTACTTTAGGATCAATTTGCAATGAGCTTTTGTTTGAGGATCATACCGCTACAACATGATTAGTTAAGGGACCAATCGAGCATAACACATACATGTACATTTGCTCTTTTTTTTATTGATATTTACATACTTTTTTCCAATAATGGTGATACTTCAACTTTGGACTTGAATTATAGTGTCGAGCTAAGCCCAATCCAGGTCTTGTTTCAGGCAACTTACGCATAGGAGAGAAACTATGAGTGAATGATTTGCTAAAACCGTTTATTAAAAGATATTGTAATAAAAAACTTATTCTATAAAGAAGAATTGAATTAACATAAATAAAATCAATTTAATTTTTATCTTTTATTTATACATGAATTTGATAAATTTAAATGTTAATAATTTATTTGGATATTTAAAGTATAATCTCTTCAAGAAATATTTATACACATAATACATGGACAATATAAAAGAAAAAAAATAATATCATCCCACACAATTATTTTCATGATAATATTACATAAATACATGCAAACCAAAGTCAAGAACCCAACATTATTTTCATTGACATTAAAATACATACTCTTGTTATCATTAGCCTAGTTTAGCATCCCGGTTACAAACTTCAAAACTTTGTTTGCTTATGCTCGAATTGTGATAATATTGTTTAGCTAATATGAGCAAAAACTATTTTAGAAAACTTTGTTTGACATTCTATTTATATTTTTCTATTTAATAGATTAGTAATATAAACCACTAGTTGAAAAGAGAAATAGAGATTGGATGTTATTATTAAAATTTTATCCATACTAATGACCTTTCTTTCAAACAACAAAATGTGTAAGAAATATCAAGTTATTATGAGCTTATTTTAATAATTATTTTCTAATTCTTTAAACATAGTAATAGATTTTTTAAGTAGAAAATAGCTTTAGTACATGGAAGCACTATGAAGTGGTTATCTCCTTCTACTGGTATTCACCAAGGGATCTACTTTATCTGCATCTTTTCATCTTGTGTACAGAGAACTTTTCTAGTTTTTTTTGTTATAGTTACAAAGAGTAAGACTCTTTCTAGCCTTTTGGGCAAGTAGAATTGGCCCCTCGATCAGCTATTTATTCTTTGTCGATGATTGTCTAATATTTTTAAGGCCAACCAAAGAAACAATCCAAACCTTACAGCAAATGCTACAACTTTACTCAATAGACATGGGCCGAGAAGTTAATTTTTTAAAATCTGAATAGATGTTCAAGATGTTCAGTTGTAATGTTCCTCAGGTTATTCAACAATAATTCATTCAAGTTCTTCATTTCTAGATCAATAACGGTATTCTCAATTACTTGGGTGTTCTTTTTGCTTAAAATATGTCCAAAACATCTCCATTCAAAATTTTGGTGGACAAAATCAAATCACAGCTAGAGAATTTAAAATGGAAGCTTTTAAATAATGATGGCATATTAACCCTAATTCAATCCACTTTAATATATATGATAGTCTACATAATGTCATTATTTAAAGTTCCAATTACATTATCAAGTTCAATATCAAATAGCTATGTTTGATTTTGGTGGTCTGTATATCATAGTACAAAGGGTTTACATCTAAAGTAGACAACTGTGTCGAAAGATAATTGGGTTCCAAATATGGCCTCTGGTCAGGTGAGAGCTATTAATCTAGTTTTTAACACACATTTATAGCTAAGGGTTAGGTTTTTGATCTATCATCTAACATTAATTATGGTTGGAATAATTTGTTCCTTTACCATCTTTCTCCTCATTTTGTTGTGCAGAAAATATTGGCCTTTTCACCCCAGTATATTGATCAAGGTCTTGATATTATTCATTGCGCTGATCATACCTCAAAAAAATATTATACTAAACAATGCTAACGGTTGCGAAATGTTAACGAATCAACCTATTTACTTCACTCAAAGGGCCAGAATGCAGACATATTTCCTAACCATATTTTTCACTAGCCTATGATATAGATATAGGGCTTTAACATTCCCTAAAAATTTAAAGTTTTTTATGGAAATGCTTAGTAAATGTTCTTTATACTGCTGCCAATCTCACCAAACACGAGGGCTTTATGAGCTCATTTTGTACAAGACGCTCTCATTCCAATGAATCAGTCCTACACCTGTCTTGGGAGTATCCAAGCTAAGCAGAAGTATGGGGACTTCTGTGTCAACTTGTTATATCAAGGTTTCAATTTCGTGGAGGAGTGGTTATATTCTATTTTAGTAGCCAAGGTAAATGGTAGTAGGATTGGTTTTTTTTCCTAGTCTCTACTTTCTAATCTATATGGTTGAAGAGAAATAAGTGTATCTTCCATAATACATCATTTATTTCTTAATCAATCATAACCAGATAAGATGTTCTTTTTCAGCAACTCGATGTGTTTGGAGACTACCTCTCATGCTATGCTAGATTTATGTCCAATCCTCCTAATTTTCTACATTATTCTTGGGGTACTAAGAAGTTTATTACACCTCCAATAATCCTAAAATTATTATTGCTGATGGAGCATGGTGAAAACTTCAAGTCTCAAAGCTACGGCTTGGCTATAGAATAGTTTTAATGCCTCTTCTTAAGTTTAGGGAGACATCTCTAGTAGTAGTGTTCTTTTATTTTTAAAAGCTGAAAATTGTTGCAATTGTTATGACCAGTGTTTTTAAAATCAAACCGCACTTTAAACCGTTAGTCTTCAGGTCAAGGTCTAACTGGTTCAACTAATTGAACCATCAATTCTTTCTCTCTCTCTTTTTTTTTTTTTACATTTGTATTGTATGAATACTGAGTGACATGACTAAAATGGAAGGAATATGACTAAAATGAAACTTTATATATTAAAAAAGGACTAAATTTATATTTACCTAAAATATTAAGTTACAAACCCTAATATAAATAGACTCTATTTTCCCTCTTTACATTCAGCTGTTTTCTTCCTCTCATTCATCCTCTTATCTCTTTCACCTCTCTTTTTGTTTTCTTCTTTTTACTTCACATTTTCTTTCCCCATTCCCACTATCTCATTTTCTTTCCTCCTCCTCCCTTTTGTTACCTTTTTCTCTCATTTCTTTTTTCCTCTCTTGTTGCCTCTCTTTTTCGTCACCTTCTTTATTTCTTTTGGCTCTCATTTCTTTTATTTCTTGAGTCTTCTTTTTTTTTTCTTTGCCAAAAATTTTCTTTTTCTTTTCATCTTTTCTTTTCCCTTGTTTTCATTTTCCCCCTTCCTTTTGTACAATTCTTAAATATTTTTTTAGGCAACCGGTTTGCTTCAGTTCGACGGTTCAACTGTTTTATATGATTTTCTCAGTTTTGACCTTTTTTTTATCAAATACTAAATAAGTCGATAACCGGACTGGTGAAGTGACCAGTTCACAGTTGAACTAGTCGAACCATCCAGTTCGGTCCGGTTTTAACAACTATGGTTGTAGTAGTATAAACAACTATTTGTCTGTCATTCTTTTTGTCACTACTCTAACTTATTATTCCTAGGTTCTAGATGTTTTATGAGGTGATCAAGACACCAGTCTGCATTTGGTAAGTTTGGCTTGTCAAACTACTGATTGACATAAAGAACTTGGATCATTACTCAGAAGTTATAGTGCCTTGGCAGCATATTTCTTCAACCCATGATGTTGCTCCATCTTTTTTCTTTAGTACTTACTATTTTATATTTGATTTTGAGTATAAGAAAATACAATGTTTTAATGCTTTAGTCTATAATTTAATATAACATGGTCAAAAGTAATGTTTCATTCTAATTGCCAAAAGAAGAGTTTTTTTTTATTTCCCTTTCTTTCTAGTACATTTATGGGGGAGTAGGAGGGGTAATTGAATCTGGCATGGGCGGAGGAAGGCCAAAGCCTCATCAAACTTTGCCAAATGTCTAGTTCTCAAATGAGATTTTTTATCTTAAAAAGAAAAAATGAACTCATAAATAAACCCATCATTTTATGATTTTTGTTTTGGCTCAAATAAATTACTAATGTTATCAAGAATATGCCATTGAAATAATTGTTAAAGTGCTCATCATTCTTTATTTTAATTTCACAATGATTGACACTTTAAATTTAGAGAAATCCAAATAAGCTATACCTGTCACTCTCAAAGCCCTAATTGTGCACCTATCTTTCTCTAGCCCACTTTTTTGCCTTCTCTCTTCCACTGTTACTTGCAACGAACCAATGATTTTGATGGCTAATGGCCATATAGACTACCACAACAAGTTAATATAGTGCAAAATAAGATCTTCAACTCTTTTTTTCCTCATTCCCTTTCTATATATCATGTTATAATTTGTCATAAGCTTTTTGTTGATGTAAATCTAGGCTGAAGGCTAAAGATCAAGGTTTTGATTAAATGATAGACGAAATGATGAATTTATGGAATTGGGGGGGTGAAAGACAACTATCAGATCATTTAATAGGTGGTTGGCATTTTTTTACTTTATTTTTGTACTTAGTTTGTTAGTTTTTGTTAGTCCAAACTTATGTTTGGTATAAGCTTGACTTTTGTCCCCATTTTATGTTGTGGTTTGATTGTATTTTATGATGTTTGTCACAGAAAACATTATGTTCCTAAGTTTAGGATGTTTCTCCATAGTTTGGTATGCTTATCATAATTATTCTTATAAATTTTCTACTTTGGATATAATATTGTGGAGACATTGTTAACAACATAACTAACTAAGAGCTATTTCTCTCTACAAATCTTTAATAATGTTATTTCAGTTGTAGATATCATATGACTTATAATTAATGGAGAAATATCTATTTAAAAAAAAAAAAAGTTGTACCCTTACTGGCCTAAATCACTTTGAGTTTTATTGTTACCGCTGCTCATTGATATTCACCAGTGAAGATAGTTTAACTCATCATCCATCTTGATTGTGTCCTTGTTGCTCAAATTGAATTCAATTATACAAGAAAACTAAGGAGGATAGTGTATTCTTGCCTTGAATGATGATGCTTAGCCATGTTTGTTAACATCATCCATTATCTTATTATTTTTATCACTTAATTACCTACTAATTAATTCAACATTCTATCAACAAATGAATGAACCTGCTTACATCCACACCCACATCAAATTCTCGGTGTGCCGCCACCTAATGCCTCCAAAATATCTCCCAAACATGCACCAAAAGGTTTGGTCGGACATAAGCTGAGCCATCCGCCGCCATGAACACCATATCCATGTAAAACACATTTCCGGTTTCAAATGGAATTGCTAATTCACTCATTTCACTAATTACCCCTCAAATGTGAAGCTCCAACACATACTCACCCCTTATTTCTGATCTTGACTCGACTTTTGCTCGAAGGAAAATGTTAAACTTTATATTATGGTAAAGCTCTCCAATTATGTTCATTTAGTTAAATTTGGGTTTGATGCTATAGACAAATATGCAATTGCTTTCGTGTGAACCGCATTCGTCCGGATCACAAATGTAAACACACCCACACCACAGTGACCACAGCAACACCAGGCCGTGCGTCTACTTGCTTAGCCAATTTGCCATGCCTGGGCTTTATTATTTATTTTAACTATGGAATGAAAATGTATTTTTGGTTCTTGTCGGCAAATGTGCAATTACTTTTCCTGTCAGAGGGTTAGGTTGATGAAATTACTAGTGAGTCTAATTGTTTCCAGCAAGGGTAGGTGACAAGGACAAAGAAAACAGGTTACTGTCAAGAGAATACAATTGAGAGATGGGAACGCCGGGTGGGAATTGGCCGATTGAAAGACGTAAAGAAGACGGGTAAAATTCAGTTGTGTATCCTAACCTTTTTGCGTTATTCATACCACTTAAGCTAAATTTGTCCTGCAATTTGAAAATAAATGTGGTTTAGTTTCATTTCGTGTATGTATATATAATCAATTAATCCATTTTCCACATCAATCCCATTTGAAAGAACTAATTACTTATTTTCATTGAACACAGTTGATAATTTGAATTTCATTATTAATGCGCTTGGATAAAACATTACTAATTACCATCACATAGATTGAGGTTCTTGTGTGTACCATATAGCTAGGTGAAGCAAGAAGACAAGATGAGGACGGTGAATGGTGTCTGATATGCCAAAGGACACAACTGAATCTTAGCCAGTTTGTTTCAGATTAACAAGGTCCAATTAACGTATTTTAACATTTGGATTAGATCATACCCATAACCCGATATAGAAAAAAAACCAAATCATCTCTAACCAATCCAATCTGCTTTTGCCTTTGACTCAGTTGGCAAATCCAAATGAATTTTTCCGCTCTTGCAATTGAAGGAACAACAAACCCAGATTGCTCTTATAATTAACCATGTCATGATCTTTGCCTTTTCTGAAAAGTAAAAGTTTCAAATTTGACAGAATCGTTAAGAGTTTCTACTGATGAAGGAGATGGGTCTTAAGGGATTCAAAAGCAGAGGAAGATGAAAGCTAGGCATCGGGGTTGTGGGTCTGTGATTTTTCATTTGTCCCGAACAAAGACTTGGTAGGGGAGCTTTGTGGACATGATGAAGAAGGATCAGAAGATGGTTGTTGATGACATGAAGGACGAGTTGAAACAAGCTTGTATTTAGGGGCATAGTACAGAGAAGGGAAGATGAAGAAGATGGGGTGGTCTGACAGTGACTCGATGGTGTCCAATCCAATCGGTTTGATCAATGCTCGTTAGAGATCATAGGATTTGGATTAAGTTGGGAGGCTGCCAGTAGTGAAGCAAGGCGGCGATGGTCAATGGTCGATAGTCGACGGGCTAACATCAGAGACGCATGAATGGCACAGTTCTTAATTTCGTATAATTTTAGGGCCAAATACAATCACTTAAAAACCAGGTCCATTTTAATAATTTCAAAAACGTGTTAACAAATCTGATTTAAGCGAAAACGAACAGGCACTTTATGCCAGTTCGTTTTAGTTTAACCCAAGTTAGTTAACACGTTTTTTGGGCTTGGGTTCAATACGTTCAATTTTGGTTCCCTTTTTGCCCCTTTTCAAAATTCTGCAGCACCCATACCCATTCCACTTCTGATCTCCAATTCTCCACCGCTTCGCACGAGACACCGTCCTTTGCCTCTCCAAAGACATTGCCGATAACAACAAGGGCACTTGCATCCTTGTGGTCTGTGCTGACCTCACTGTCGTGACCTTCCGCAGCCCGTCTGAAATGCACCCTGACTCTCATCAGCCAAGCCCTCTTCGCCAATGGAGCCGCAGCGCTCATTGTCGACACCGATCCTAACATCAAGATCGAGCGTCCCCTGTTCCAACTTGTTTGGACGGCGAAGACGATCGTCTCCGATTCCAAAGGGTCCATTGACAGGTACTTGCGCGAAGTGGGTCTTGATCTGAAATCGTTGCAACCGAGCCTCCGTAATCCGACCCAGAGATGCCAAGTTGGATGTTTGGAAGCTCATCGCCATTAGATGAAACAAAACTCCGGTTATGAGCTCTCCGTCAATTGGACGGTGAAGACGATCATCCCTGATTTCGAAGGGTCCATCAATGGGCACTTGTGCGAAGCGGGTCTTGATCTGAAATCGCTGCGGCCGAGCCTCCGTAATCTGATCCAGAGATGCCGAGTTGGATGTTTGGAAGTTCGTCGCCGTTAGACGGAACAAAACTCTGTTTATGAGCTCTCCATCAACTGAATTGTATGCACTGAAGAGAGACAAGTAAAATATGTGAAATTGGGGGGGCAAATAAGTGAATAAATAGTGAATTCTACAATCAGTCAAAATGAATAGGCTCTTTAACGTGTTAACTTCCTCAAGTTAACATAAAATGAACTGCTGTAATTTGTCGGGATTTGATGGAGAGATTTTATCTGCCGGCTGTCCAGATTGTTTATTTAACATAAAACCGTGCTGACACACCTACCGGAGAGATAGAGGAGCACAGTTTGAGTCTGTCAGACTCACATGGATGGAGTGAATGGAGGGAGGGAGAGCCAGAGAGTTATTTACTGCAAAAGTCTCGGGTAGGAGGGTTATTTTCTACGGTGAGGCTGAATTACAAACATTTTGGATTTGTACTAACTTACGAAGTACTAAGTTTGACAGATAAATCTTATAAAATTGCTTACTCCCGTACAAATAATAAGAATGAGTAGTAAATACGCTAACATTTTACCTTTTACTGTCATTTTTATGAAATCATTGACTTTCATAAAAATAATAATAAAGAGTAGTAAATACATAATCCTCTTAAGTTTTACTTTCATGCTTACAAGATTATGAACTTTCATAAAAATAACATAAGAAATAGTAAATACACAAATCTCCTAAGTTTTTTTTCTCTAATTTTTATAAATCTACGATCTTTCATAAAAAAAATATAAGAAACAGTAAATACACAAATCTTTTGAGTTTTACTCACATCTTATAAAATTACTCATTTCCATAAAATAATAGTAAAGAGAAGTAAAAGCAAAAACATTAATAACAAGTAATAAATACAGAACAACAGTTGAGTTTCACTCATCTTTTTATGAGATTAAATTGCCCATGTCCTTAAAAATTATAATAGGAGTAGTAAATACACAAAGTTTTATATTTGATTCACATTCTTATAAAATTACTTTATAATAAATTGTATATGCATAGACTTATTAGATTGTATTCATATTTTTGCATAGTTACTGACTTGTAAAAACTAATAATGAAGGATAGTAAAATCAGTTTGTTCCGTATAATGATTATATTTACTCTAATTACCACAACTTATTAAAACTAATATTTCATGTTCTGCAATAAGTAAAATACAATAAAGAGAAAAGTTCGTATAAACTATTGTCCCCTCTAAACCCGCTTTAGTGGATATTGCTCTTGGCTGCATGGAGAAGTCAGCCTCACGGTAGAAAGACCGCTCATACACCAGCCTTTTTGCAGTAAATATCTTTCTGACTCTCCCTCCCTCCATTCACGTGATTCTAACTCCTCGCTCTCTCCGGCTCTCCTCGTTTCCCTAATGGTGTTAATTTTTCAACCCCACAGCAGAAGTGGTTTTGATTCTTACATGATTTTAGAAGACTTCTCTGCTATATGAAGATGAGAAACTCAGTGCCTATTCACCGGCACAAATTTTACAGAAATCGATCTCCATCTCGATAATGGATCTGAATATTAGATGCGTTCACTGCAGAAGGTTTTTCAGTAAGCCTAAAGCAATGGACGATCATAACAGAATCAAGCACCGGGATTTTACTGTTCAGTGCCCCTATTGTCGGAATGTGTTCAAATATACTGTCGATCTCTCTAACCACAATGATGAGCATCACGGAGGGGGAGGAGGAGGAGGAGGCCAGCAGGCCGGTGGCGGCGGAGGAGGCCAGCAGGTTGCCATCGGTGGAGCGGGCCAAGCTTGAGTTGGGTCTACTGTTACTGTCGCACATGTCTCTATTAACTCTATTAGGTTCAATTATATTGATTTTGTTTGTTTTATTTATGTTGGTATCTAAGTCAGGATTAATTTGTGCGTTTATATTTGATGTGTAACTTATGACAATCTAATCTAGGCTTGTAAGGAGACATGTGCTTTATTATCATAAATAAAAGCATTAACTTATGCATTTATATGTAATTTTCTCTATTTTATTTATTTTTTTCACTCCATCTTCTCTAGTTATTATCAATTCAAATAAGGAAAAAAAAAAAAAAACAAAACTAGCTGGTTAGTGGAATTCAAATTATCATTTATGTTCAATGAACATAAGTGCAGTGGGATGGTTAGAATGTGTTCCTATGCTGCCATATGTGAAGGCATATGCAGTGCAAGAAGATCTTTGATTGTGCAGCAAAAGTGTTAAGATGTATGAAGTTTGACTGGCTCTTTGACTTTTAATTAAAGAAAGAATCTGGAGCTAAGCTTTGCAAACACGTTTTTCTGTATAACTAAAACTTGTATGAAAGCTTGCTGCATTGGAATCTCCTAGTTTCAGAGGAAAGTATCATTGAACTCAAGTTCAGCAAGTGTGAGCTGAAGTACAAGGGGTTAGCAGCTTGGACTTTGATTTATGCATCTTTATTGAAGTTTCAGATTTTGATCAAGTTTAACTTCATGGAAGAAGTGCAAGTGTAGAATTTGATCCAGTCAATTATTGTGGAACCAGGAGGCGATCTCCCAAAGCCAAGTTTTCACAGCTGCAGTTCCTGCTTTATTTGACAGAAAATTCTGGTTTAAGCTAGCCCAACACTCTGGGGCTAAAGCCGCTGACTTCCTTAAGAGCTCAGTAGGGTGTTGGAAGGGAATGTCACATGGTCTCTATTCTCGGAATTTGGTCTGAGCAGGAAGACTTCGAGTTCTGCAGTAAGTGTCAACAAATTTGCAACATTTGACTTAGCTGTTGACTTTGAGCTAGGAAAGGCTATTGGGAATGAGCTTTTCCAGATTTTGTTTTATTGGTAAATTGGGGATTTATGAGTTTAGATAGCTTCCATATGAATATGAGAAGTTTACTACAAAATTTGGTAGCATTTGGAGCATTGGAACTCAAAAAAGCCCTTTGAGTTCTAGTTTTTGCTCAAACAACCTGCAGGAAATGAACTACTTCAAATTCATGTAAGAAGGCTTCTAATTTGGTTTCCTGGGGCTGAAGCAGGTTTTTTATGACCAAGAGAAGACAACTGCACAGTTTGGTTGCATTTGGACTAGGGGAACTCAAAAGGACTCCATCAGTTCCTATTTTCTGCTAATACTGCCAGGAGAAAAGAAATGCTTCAAACTTTGGGTTCTAAACTTTGAAATTGATGATTTGAGGTTAAGATAAGTCTGTTATGACAAAGATAAGATGCCACAAAATTTGAATTCATTTGAAGCACTGGAACATAAGATGACCCTTTAAACCCAAGGTTGAGATAAGACAGCCTGTGGACCAAAAGATGCTTCAAACTCTTGGAAAAAGACTTCAAAATTGAAGGAGTGTAGCTGGAACAAGCCTCTTATGACTAAAAGCTTATAACTGCAAATTTTTCAGCCAACTGGAGTAGTGGAACCCAAAAATGACCCTTGAAGTTGCTGCTACAAGTTGTAAAAAAAAAAAAAAAAAGAAACCTGCACAAAATGGTTTAATGGAGCAACTTTGGCTCAAGTTTGACTTTGAGATGGAGAAGGAATCTTGGAATGAAATATTGCAGACATGTTTATGACCTTAAAATGGACTTGTATTTGTCTTTAAACCAGATTTATGGCTTAAAAATCTAGTATACAATGCGACTGCAAGTTGAGGGCAGTTTTTGCTCCATAGAAGGTCATGAATGAGAACTAAATCGTAAACCTTGCATTTCTTTATTTTGGAAGGTTATTTACTGATCAGGTGCAGTGGAATAGCATCCATGGACCTAATAATGTGCTAAGACATCAAGGTTGAATCAGAGAAGGATCACCCGCAGATGAAGAGTACTGCAGTAGCAAAAGGGAAGTAAAATTGTTCTCAGGCATACCTGCCTTGTGTGTTGTGCAGCAGGTTCTGAAACTAACTGAGGAAGATTTACTGAGACCAAATGCAGTAGTTGGAAGCAGATAATGAAGCCTAATCAAGGACTAATCACTGAGAACAAGCAAGACACATCCCGGTTTGGTTCATGACGCAACAACAAGTAGTTTAGCTGCTGGATTGTACAGTTCCTTATGGACCTTTGACCTCAGAGTTGACGGTTCCTAAACTGAATTTTTGCAGGGAACTATATTATCATAATATAGACTTGTTGAAGTCTTAAAACCAGACTATAACCATAGGAATTTGGTTTTGGTGACTGGTTTAAGAAGGGGCAAACTTGTTCATTTAGTTTTCTGAAATAATGCTCTTGGATTGGATAGCTTTAACCATTATCGTTGGAATACTGCAGAAACAGTCTAGAACTGAAGGGTTGACTCAGTGATTGACCATCAACAGAACTTATTTGTTACTTATGAAGTTTTAGTAGCTGAATCAAGCCTAGTGAATGAAATATGTTGGGGGCAAGAAGCCATTGCACCCAAGAGTCTAGCACCGAGATTTCTGCAGGAACATTTTTGAGCAAAGAGTTTGACCTATTCTTCGACTTTTAGTTGGGCATATCTGCAGAGACCGACACCTTGTAATTGAGTTGAAGTTACCTATCTGGAATGAGAAGTTCAGGTTACCAGCTGCAGGAAGTGGGGATTTCTATAGTCTTGGTTTAAGCTGCAAGTTGACTTCAAGGTTGACTTTCTGAGTGGAAGTAGCGCTGAACTTGAAGTTTTGCAGGTAGTTAAGACTCCATTTTTTAACTTGGTGAAGCTTCTAGGACTGAATTTCTGGCTCTGGCAATCACATGGTATGGACTATGTTAGCAAAGCAGTTCCTATGTCAGAAATGCGTGCAACAACTTCAATGTTCTATGCATAGTTACTGCAATGTTGCAGTTATGGTTAGGGTATGGACTGGTGAACCAAAACCCATGAGGAAGACAGGAATTGGACACTAGAAGCAGAACTAAAAGAGAACTTGACGCGATGAAGATTGAACGTCACTATTATGAGATGGAGCAAGGCAATTCTATCTAAGAGGTACAGAATTTTGGAGTTTAATTGAAAATAGTACTATGACTACTGGAACTCTAGAGTTAAATATGGAAGTCACAGAAGGCAGCATTGAGCGACATACTTCTGTAAGTTAACTAGGAGGTTAACTTTCTGGAATGTTACAGTAATGGGCATAGGTCCTTGCTTCAATAGCCCTCTGAAAATCTCTGAAATGGTCAGAAACCTATTGTGGTTATAAGTTGCTTACTTCTGGATATATTTGTTTCAGTTTGACTGCTAGGCAATAAGCATTTAAGCTTCTGAGGATGAAACCTTATGATGAAGGTGCTGTTTACTAAGCATTCTTCCTAGTGATTTGAAGACTTGCGAAAAATCTGCACCAGTCTGTTGCAGCCAAGAAGCTATGTCCAGCAAATTTGGGGGACCAAATTTTTTTTAAGGGGGGTAGAATTGTCAACCCCGACTTTATTGTGGTTTTGAATTTTGAAGAGTGTAGCCAAGCCAAGCATGTCACTCTGGTTAGTTTGCAAATTTATTGGTTACCCAGCAAGACTTGAGGATTTAACTGAAGGAAGCCAAGAGTGTTTGTCCTAATTGAAATTTTTGGTGGCTCAATTGCAATGGAAGGTCTGCTTAAGGACATAATTGTTTAAATAAGGAAAAATCAGATTAGTTGCTTGATGTATGTGCTGAACAGAAGCAAAGTTCAGGGCTGATTGAATTAAATTGGAAAAATGGAGGATTGGAAGTGGGGTTTGATCCCCATTAACGCCCAACGCAAGCAGCTGTGCATCTCCTTCACGGACAACGCATAATTGACCATAATTGGTCTCTAAACTTTACGGACTCGGGTACGAACGAAGAACCAGCCATTAAACAAAGAAAATGGAAGCATGGAGCTCGATCACAGCCACTTTGGTCTTGAGGAAGCCTGGGTAAGGAGTTCCACCTTCGTTAAGCTGAGACATTGAATTTCTGGATTATAGCTACTATTTTCCAGAATTTAATGGATGTTTTGGAGCTATTGAACAGCTGTGGGAAGTTGACAAAACAGGAACATTGGCCGGAAAATTGAAGCTCGGTGTGCTCCAAACTTTTCTTACTTCGCAAACAAGCAAGGCAATGTGGGTTAAGAAGCAACAGGCTGGTCTGCAGTGGAACCCGAGAGGGTTTAACAGGCAAGGGACATTAGCCTTCTCTGATTTCTTTCAATGCTTTGACAATTTTATGCATTGCATGTTTATTTGAAGGCTAGGGGACCAAGTGACAATGCATAGGTTTGAATGATCGTGGTTTCCAGAGGGAATCGAAATGGGACTGAAGGTTCCTAGGAAAATGAATCTGCTAGATTCTCTGAAATGGATCAAGAACTAAGCCATAGTGGCTTTCTGTAGCAATCACTGAACCAGAAATGGTTACTGGAATGCAAGCATAAGGGGAATGTGCACCCGGGAGCAATATGTCAAGGCCTTTGCTCTCTGAAATGTTTGTAAAATCATGCTTGCTCTGCAGCTAGTGATGGCTTCTAGTATTTCAGCCTCACAACTCTGGATTGCTTCTGAACCCTTTTGGGGGTTACTGGATACATGTGTTTCCCTTGTTTAACTGACTACATTTGCATATCTTGCATCATATGCATCATTTGCACCATTTGATATGCATCATTTGCACAACATTTTTATTGCCTATTATACTGCTTGTATTCTGTTGGTTTTCTGAGCTTTGCTTATAGGTTATTTTAGAAATGGCGATATCTGAACACTCTGGACTAAATGTGTTCAGAACTATTGACTAATCATTTTGGCTTACTTATGATCAGAGTGTGTCTTGCTGAGTTTTCCAAGGAAACTCTGAAGGAATAAAAGATTAAGAGAAGGATAAAGGCAGTAGGTCGACTTGATTTATATGTACATATGTAGGTTTTATCTTTAGCATTATCTGTAATTTTTTTATACCTGTATAAGTACTGCATCTAATGAATGAAAGAACAAGTTGGTTGCTCTCGATCCATACTGAAAATTCTACACGGTATCAGAGCCAAATTTGGCACTCAAACTCGCGACACACACTATCGCAGATTGATCTAGGATGGCTGGACCGAGAGATGAAAGCTCTGACGGAATGTCAGGCGTAAGCAACCAATGGAGGGGCGTAGACGTAATGTCTCCCTACTACATCCACGCATCAGACAGTCCAGGACAAATCTATGTTGGCGAACTTCTCGATGACAGGAACTATGGTGAATGGGTTAACGACATGAGCAATGCCTTATTCGCCAAGAACAAGATTGGTTTCGTTGACAAAATCATTGACAAACCTGCAGCAAACTCGCTTGATCTTGGGAATTGGATGCGCTGTGATGCAATGGTAAAAGGCTGGCTGAAGAGCGCCATGGACAAGGAGGTTAGAAGCAGTGTCCGTTATGCCAAAACAGCTCGAGAAATATGGGCGGATCTTGAAGAAATATTCGGAAAAGAGAGCGCACCCAGAGCCTACGAGTTGAGGCATGCGATAGCATTGTTGAGGCAAGAGAAGTTGTCCGTGTCATCCTACTACACAAAACTCAAAAGCCTATGGGATGAGATACAGTCGATTTCGGCATGGCCAAAATGCACATGCAACGGTTGCACTTGTGATGTGCAAAAGCGATTGATTGAAATGAGAGAGGGATCAACTATATGATTTCCTCATGGGTTTGGATGACGCGTATGGGATCGTTAAGACACAGATCCTTACAGCCAAGCCAACACCTAGCCTCGGTAATGCTTATCATTTGGTGGCTGAGGATGAGCAGCAGAGGAGCATATCAATGACGCACAAGACAGCATCTGAAGTAGCGGCATTTCAGACCCAAGGTACTCGAAAGAATGGAGGAGAACCAAAGGCAGAAAAGAGGGACAAGCTTAGATGCGAGCACTGTCACAAGCTGGGGCACACCGAGGAAGAATGCTTCGAAATAATTGGCTACCCGCCAGGATGGAACAAAGGGAAACGTGACAAGAAACCAGGATCATGGACAGACAAAAGACCTGGACCAAAGGCAACTCAAGTCAGCCCAGATAATAGTCCTATCCCGGGACTGACGCAAGCACAATATGATCGATTGATCCAATATTTAGGACGCGAGGGGGAGACGCCAAAACCAACCGAACAGAATGCACCAACGGTGAATATGGCTGGTAAGCTTGATTTTATGCAGCCCTGGATAATCGATTCAGGAGCAACCGAACATATCATATGCGATGGCAAGCTTCTTGACAAAAGAGTGAAAGAGGCAAAGCATGAGACAGTGAAAATACCCAATGAAGAAAGCGTACCAGTGAAAGGCATGGGGAGGCTAAGCTTGCCGAATGGGATGCAAATTCAGCATGTGTTGAACATTCTAGATTTTAATGCAATCTTCTCTCTATCAGTAGATTGACAAAAGAATTTAATTGTGCATTAACTTTCGTTGCGGACCTTTGTGTGATGCAGGACTTACCTTTGAGGAACCTGATTGGAGTAGGTAGGAATCGTGATTTCTTGTATCTCCTTGAGCCAATGTGACATGGAGGGGTGGCAATGGCAGTCAACGAAGTAGACAAGTTAGATTTGTGGCATCGAAGGTTAGGACATGCATCAAGTGCAAAAGTAAAGTTGATTCAATCTCATTCGAGCATAGTAAGAGGGGGAGAGACCATTTATTGTGATTCATGTATGCGTGCTAAACAAACTAGATTGCCCTTTTCTGAAAGTTCAATAAAGACGAATGCAAGTTTTGATTTAATTCACTGTGATATTTGGGGAGGCTATAAAACACCATCTCTCTCGGGTTCACATTACTTCCTCACGATAGTTGATGACTATAGTAGAGGAGTTTGGGTATACTTAATGAAGTATAAATCAGATGTGAGTTATTTCCTGCCTTTGTTCCTAAATATGATCGAAACTCAGTTCGGAAAACGAGTTAAGCAGATTAAAGCAGAAAATGGTCCCGAGTTCCAGTCAAATAAAATGATAGAACACTACAAGGAGCGAGGCATAGTCTTGCAAACCACATGTGCCTATACCCATCAACAGAACGGTGTAGTTGAGAGGAAGCACAGATACATCCTTGAGATATCACAAGCATTAAGGTTCCATGCAGGTCTGCCTGTGGAGTTCTGGGGAGAGTGCGTGCTCACTGCCGTGCATATCATGAACAGACTACCTTCAAGGCGATAGGAAACAAGACCCCATACGAGGTAATTCTAAAAAGAAAGCCAATGTATGACCACTTAAGAGTGTTCGGATGCTTGGCTTACATGCACAAACAAAGGTCAGGAGACAAGTTCAGTGAAAGGAGCTGTGACGGAACGGGGCCCAGTGCCCCTAATCTTGTAGGCTCTTAGGGATAATGAATCCCACTAGTTACAGTTGGCTAACTATTACTCGTCAATATAAATTAAAACAATTTATATGCAACTAGTTACTTAGCCTACTCAGATTAAGTTATGCATGCTTCTGACTTGGCAATGCAACCGAAATTTTAAAAGTCTTGAATTAAAACATTGCTCGAGCATTTCTTTAAAACATACTGAAAACGTACCAAGTCATTGAAATACTAGTTGCTTTAACTACAAGTAACAGTTTTGTGCATACATTACAACTCTAGCATGCACCCAAAAGTAACAAGGTGGATTTACATCCTAATGTATCCCAATAGAGGCAACTTACTTAGTACACAAAGTACTATGTACAAGAGACAAAATTACTACTAACTAAGATCATTTACTTGAGCCCACCTTGAGCAAGCCAAGCTCCAAGTGTAGCCCTTCACTAGACCTTGTTCTTGTGTACTCTTAGCCTCTACACTGTAAAGGCACAACTTGGTTAGCACATAACTTATACTGCAAGAAACTAGAATCACTAGGATTCTCAATAAAATACCTGCAAAACAGAAAGCTTAGGCCTCGACTATCACCTCAGTGATTAGGCCCGGGATTAGATCCTGCACAATAAAACTAAGGGAATGAGTACTTAAAAGTACTCAGTAAGGATTCCCTTCTTAAATACCTGCAAGGAAATATGCAACAAATATGCAATATGGCAACCAAGCAATCAAACATGCAATTCAAACAACAAACAATCAACAAAATGCCAAAAATGCAATGTATGGATGTATGATATGGAATGCACACGACACATGCACTTGGGACTTTCTGCACTTAAGTGCCTTAATTCTTGCCGTGAGCTCAAACGGCTGAGGTACTTGAGATACTGGCCCTCGTATCCCGGACACTTTACCGCAATTAAGTCCCATCTACGGGTTCTAGAGTAGGTCGTCACCTATCTCAAACTTACCCGCCTTTACCCTTGATTTATTGTACAGGGTAGTCTTACTATGTGGTTTAACTAGTCAAACCCTCAAGGTTTAACTCAAAATACTACTAGTGGCTCACTTACCAAACCAAATGGCTTGGTTGGGATCGACTTAGGTTTTTCTCTCTATTGACCATATGTAATTGATACTCTATACGGCCAATAAAGAGTCTAAAAACCCACTTAATCCCCTTAATTTCCATTTAAAAGCTTAAATACTATGAGTTACTTAGCCACCAAGTCACATTTCTTTTATACTTAACCACACAACTTGACTACCTTCCAAATAACGCACAATTCCCGCCTTAGGAACGAATTCTAGACCCAACCGAGGCTATGGAACGTCTTAGAATAGCCTAGGGATAGAAACCGAGAGTCTAAGTTAATCTTAGGATGGCCGGAAATCGAGGCCAAATTTGCATTTGGCGACGCGGCGCCAAAGAGCAAATGCTTTTGGCGACGCGGCGCCGCCGAGCAAACGCTCTGTGTACATTTTCGCTTCTTGGCGCCGCGGCGCCAATTCACGGACGAATTGGCGACGCGTCGCCAACTCAATTTTTCTGGGTTTATGCGACAGCGTCGCTCTTGTACACAAACTACTCAAACTCTCTCATTTCTAATCCAAACTTAATGGGTCTTGTTTCTAATTCATCCCAACACACAAAGCTACAAAACCATGCATTATTTGAGCTTAATTACTTGAACCCTTACCTCAATTTTAGCCACAAAGCAAGCAATGAAACACAAGCTTTTCTAGCTCCACAAGCTTCCTTGAGTTCCAAGTCTAAAACCAACGAAAATTGGCACCCAAACCAATCAAACCAAGACCATTTCTAGCTCTAGAAACAACCTATAATCACACCAAATGATCTCAAGAAGCTTACCTACGAAAATTGGATTCCAAAACAAGCTCCAAAGATCAAATGAAGCAAGAACACTAGCAAAAGGGGCTTAGTGCTCTTTCTAACTCCTTGGGCACCCTTAATTCAATGAGAACTTGCAAGAAAATGGAAGTTTGAGCTGCCAAATTTGAGAGGAAAGTGGAGCTACGAATTTTGGGAGCATAGAACAATTGGCTAAGTGAAGAAGAAGAAGAAGAAAACTTAGTTTATAAGCTTAATAAGCAACTTCCCTCCCCTTGCACTTAAGTCCTCATACTCTCAAAAGCTTCAAATAGCTCACCAACTCACACTCCAAGCTCACTTTTCTTTGTTTTAAAAGGTACTAAAGAGCTTCCCAAACTTAATTTTCTTGAACACTTTAGCCACTTAAGTTCTAAATGGCTCAAAAAGAACACTTAGTGCCACAAGTTGTCAAAACTTACTAGGATGATTCTAAAAGCTAGAACAACTAATGGTCTTGACTCAACTATGCCAAATCACACTTAGGAACTCACTTAACTTGATTAAGCTTATGTTACTTGCTTAACAAGGCGCTAATTTGAGGTACTTAATTTCATAAACACTTAATCAAAGTAAATAAACACTTACTTGATTAGTTGACTAGGAGAGCTGTCACAGGAGCAGACCATGCATCTTCCTCGGATATCTGAATGAGAAAAAGGGGTATCGAGTTTACGACATCGAAGCAAAGAAACTGTATACTTCACGAGATGTGATCTTTTTCGAGGACAGATTCCCATGCTTACAGAAATGTGAAGATGTATAGGAACAACAGGAGCAACAGAGAGTCTATCATGACTGGAACCAGGGACGTAAACCAGTGTAAGATGAAGACCAGTGTAAGATGAAGAAGAACAAATGCTCAGATTAGGAGAAAATAATCACAACAATTGAGTTAGAGAGGCCTCTAGATTTGAGGCGAGCTCGAAACATCAAGTTGAAATAGCGAACACAGAGTTAACAATGGAAGAAAGCCAGGATGGAGTGCAAGACAATGATGTCGAGCAGGTTGAGGCTCGACGCAGCCAAAGGGATAGGCAACAACTGAAGCATTTAAAAGAATACAAGGTACACTTGCCACCCTCCATTGTCCACTCACGACCTGCTCCTCCATCAGGTAACTCGGTAGTATATCCTTTGTCGCACTATGTCTCATATGATGGTTTTTTGCATTCACACAAAGCCTTCATGGCAGCCATCACATCCCATGATGAGCCAAAGAATTTCTTTCAGGCTTCACGACATGAACATTGGAGGGAAACTATGAGAAAAGAGATCGAAGCACTGGAGAAGAATGGAACGTGGACACTAGAGCCATTACCACCGGGAAAGCACGTTGTGGACTCCAAATGGGTCTATAAGATCAAATATAGGCCTAATGGGGAAGTGGAGCGACACAAGGCATGATTGGTGGCAAGAGGGTTCACACAAGTTGAGGGAATTGATTTCCACGAAACCCATTAAAAACTTGATGTGCAGGTTCATGAATAGGGTCGATAAAATTTGACCCGATCTGGCCCAACTCACCCAAACTGAAGCTCAACATGACTAGATTTGATCAAAAAAATCAACGACCTGAACCCGACTTTACTCAACCCGACTTGAACCTGAACCTGATTGAAGTGGAACCCAATAAAACTCAAACCCGAGCCTGATCTTACCCGAATCCAAAATGACATGATAACTAAACTCGACAAAGTACGATTTTAACTTAAATCAACATAAATTATATGGTCGGGAAAGACTTTAAAAAATTATGATTTAACATATGTGACTAAGCTTCATCTATTTTATTGATTTGTTTTGTGTGGTAGAGCGAATAAGTAAGTTTTATGGGAAATGATTAGTGAAATGGTGAAAAAGGTATAGGAATAATTAGATTTTAGAAATTATAGTATTCTTTTCGTCGCATATTCTTTGAAACATTTAAGTTTTTTGAATAGTTTGAATTGAATTTATTCATATTAGGAGTATTATTTGTTACAAAAAAAATTAAAAAGTATATATTTAGAAACTATAGGTCTTTATTTATTATTTAATATAAATATTTTTCATTTATATACTAAAATGTTAAAAATAAAAAAATAATAGATTAATTGTTAAATCGTGAATGTTGCAAAGAACTTGGCACAAATAGAGTATTTTATTAAAGAAATTATATATTAATATATCTTCATAAATTTTATATTATTTTTTATGTCTAGTTAAATTAAATTTTAATTAAAATCGAATTGATTCAGCTATTTCACCTTATGCATTAGTGAATTGAGTAAACCTGACAATCAAGTTGAATTTGCTCTAAGACCCAATAACCTAACCTAATTGGATCCGAATCCAAATAAACCTAACTTGACCCAACCTAAACCCAAATACATGCTAACTCGATTACATCTGAACCTAAATGACCTAACCCAAACTTTACCCGACCTACCTAATTGTCATCCCTATTCATGAATGCAACAATTTCTCTTTGCTAAAAAAATACTCCATTTGTCTCAAATTCTTTGCACCATTCAATTTTCAGTAATTAATCTATATTTTTTTTATTTTTAAAATTTTAGTATAAAAATAAAAAAAATTTATGTATGAATGATAAATAATGACCTATAGTTTCTAAATATATTTTTTTTAATTTTTTTTTCTAATAAACAATAATATGAATAAATTTAAGTCAAACTAATTGAAAAGGTCAAATGGTGCAAAGATAGTGATAGTGGGATGAAGAGAGTAGTATGTTTATTTGCACTAGAAACTTACAATTACCCCTGAACTTTACCCTAGTCTACACTTTGCTACCCTTTTTTTTGAAAACTTATACTTTGCCTACTGTTTCTTTTATACTGTCTGATAATAACTTTTAAAACTTTAATTTAAATTATATGATGGTTATTTTCTAGCAATTTCAATCTCTCCAATATTTTTTATAGCAAATATATATTTTAATTATCAATTTTTTTTTTCTCTCTCTCTCTATATATATATATTTTCTTCTTATAAAAGCATAACAGTATTTTTTAGAAGTTTAGTTAGATGTAAAAAAATATTAAAAATTTTAAAATTACTATAAGATAGTTACTAGACAGTCACTACAAGGCTAAAGAGCTTTAGCGACTAAAAACATAGTCACAATTAGTTGCAATATGCAAATGAAACGTGATTGAAACATTTAGTCGCATAAAATATAATTCTGTCTACTTGTGATTGAAATGTCATTGCCACGTGCAATTGAAAAAGGTAGTCGTTGGGTTTCTGACAGCCACTTAGCGTGCAATTGAATGTCCCAATTACAAGATGCAACTGAATGTCAGTCGCTTTCTATTTGATATATATATATATATATATATTTTAAATTTTCACTTTTAATCATTAATAGAATTGGTTTATAATTAATATAATAACCAAAAGCAGTTTATTATTAATATAATTGGGTTACATAATTAATTAATATAATCATTATAATTTTTTAGATTGACAATTACTAAGATTAAGAATAATTATTGAAAAAGAAATATACTATTAATATAAAATGTCAATTAAGTACAATTTGGGAGAAAATAAAAACAACTAAACAAACCGGACTAATGACGGCAAAACGACCATTATCTTAATAAATTTTTGGCTTAAAATAAAAATGTTTGTGTTTAGCTTAAACTTTTTTATTTAGTTAACGAAAGGCTTTTTTTTATTATTATTAACGGAGGGTTAAAGAAAAAGAAAATTAATGTTCTCATGCGCCAACCTTTTGCGCGTGGAACAACGCACACTTGATGTGCAGATTCCATGAATGCAACAATTTTTCTTTGGTAAAAAATATAATATGTTTATTTGTACTAGAAACTTACAATTACCTATTGAAGTTTACACTAGTTCGTACTTTGTCTTCTTTGTTTTTCAAAACCTACACTTTGCTCCCTATTTCTATTACACTGTCGGACAACAACTTATGAAACTCTAATTTAAACTATATGATTATCATCTTTCAGCAATTTCAATCTCTTTAATATTTTTTAAAAGTATATAGATATTTTAATTTATCAATTTTTTCTCTCTGTATATATATATATTCCTTCTTATAAATGAACATTGATATTTTTCTAAATGTCAATTAGCTGTAAAACAAAACAAAAAAATTTAAAATTACTAAAAGATAGTTACTGGATAGTCACTATAAGGCAGAAGATCTTTAGCAATTAAAGATATAATCGCAATTAGTTGCAATATGTGACTGAAATGCATGTGAAACGTTCAGTCACATGCCTACTTGCGATTGAAATACCACTAGCACGTATAGCTGAAAAGAGTGGTCGTGGGGTTTCTAACAGCCACCTAGCATGCAACTAAATATCGCAGTTGCAAGATGTGACTGAATGTTAGTCACGTTATGTAATTTTACTTTTAATCATTTATATAATTGGTTTATAAATAATATAATAACCAAAAGTAGTTTATTATTAATATAATTGGGTTACATAATTAATTAATATAATCATTATAATTTTTTAGATTGACAATTATCAAGATTAAGAATAATTATCGAAAAAGAAATATGCTATTACTATAAAATGTCAATTAAGTACAATTTGGGAGAAAAATAAAAATGACTAAACAAATCGGAAGGGCACACCGTTTTTTAAATGAAGGCAAAACGACCCTTATCTTAATAAGTTTTTGGCTTAAAATAAAAAAATTTTGGGTTTAGCTTAAACATTTTTATTTAGTTAACGAAAGGTTATTTTTCTTTTATTGGAATAAACGAATGGTTAAAGAAAAAGAAAATCAATGTTCTCATGCGCCAACCTTTTGCGCGTGGATCAACGCGAACTTGATGTGCAGGGTGCATTAATGCAACACAATTTTTCTTTGCTAAAAAAATAGCATGTTTATTTGCACTAGAAACATATAATTACACCTAAAGTTTACCCTATTCTGTACTTTGCCACTTTTATTTTTGATAACCTACATTTTACTCCCTATTTATTTTACATTGTCTGACAATAGTTTCTAAAACTTTAATTTAAACTATATAATGGTTATCCTCCAACAATTTCAATATTTCCAATATTTTTTTATTGTAAATTGATATTTTCATCTATTAGCTTTTTCTCTTTTTATATGCATTTTCCTCCCTATAAATGTACATTAGTATTTTTTAGAAGGTTGGTTGCCTGTAAAAAAAAATATCAAAAATTTTTAAATTACTATAAATTAGTTACCATACAGTCACTACAAGGCAGAAGAGCTTTAGCAACTAAAGACATAGTCGCAATCAGTTGCAACATGTGGCTAAAATGCAATTGAAACATTTAGTCGCATAAAATATAGTCACAAGCCTACTTGTTGTTAAAATGTCACTACCATATGTGACTGAAAGAGTAGTTGTTGGGTTTCTAACAACCACTTAGCGTGCGACTGAATGTCATTGGCTTCCTGTTATATATATATATATATATATATATATATATATATATATATATATATATATATATATATATATATATATAATTATTTGTACAACTGGTTTATAATTAATATAATAACCAAAAAAGTTTATTATTAATATAATTGGGTTACATAATTAATTAACATAATCATTATAATTTTTGAGATTGACAATTATTAAGATCAAGAATAATTATTGAAAACATACAACTAATATAAAATGTGAATTAAGTACAAATTGGGAGAAAGATAAAAAGACTCAGCCCTGGGCTCATGATCAAGCTGATGACCATCACTCTGATGGCCTTCAAAATCTTGAGTTTGGTATTGCCCTTTGATCGGGCGGTAAGACAGGAATTTTTGAATCTTAGGTACTTGACTCCCAAGTTGAGTCGGGTCATGATCAGTCCTCCCATGTCAAGTCAGTACAATTATAATATCCTGACAGATGTTGTAGCGACTGCGATGTCAGTGCAGCTGCAGTCAATGTTGGGTAAGTCTAATGAAAAATCATCGTCGACTGCTTCTGGAAACCCGACATCATAGGTAATCCATTCAATGCTGAAGGATGCTGAAAAGATGGCAGCGTTGGCTGAGATCCAGACACAAAGAGATACGATGTAGGGGGGATTGGGTTAAGGACACAAACATCCCCTGATACGGTGCAGGAGGGATCGGGGTGTTCGATCCCCTCCACCCGATATACCTAGAATAAAGCCCGGATCAACAGCAATGGGCAGGGTGCCCTAAGCATGCATCCGGCCGATAGTCATTGTAACATTAGCCATAAAATTGTATGTGCCTTGTTAAGCCTGTATCCCAACCAATGTCTGCAGTAATGCCTCAACCCCCCGCATCCTTTGGTCCAACTCTGCTTGATGGGTGCACTAAGACTGGAGTTCTACCTGAACAGCATTGAGCTAGGGTCAGAATTCTGGGTTCTCCTTACACAGTTATTCATGACGATCATCCTCATACCCCTGAATTATTAATGGTTAGGATATAATTGATATAAAAATTTTTATATTAAAGTAAAGAATTAAAAATTACCTCAAATCATGCATGACGGTAACAATAGGAGAATGCCACCAGTTGTGGGACCCCCATTTATACCCTTGGCCAACCACATTCTCCAAGAAATCAGAGCAGAAGGTGGGATGTTTTGACAAATTTGGCCTATACTTTGTAATGTACTCTGCCTCATACTTGGTCTAATTAAGAAAAAATGTTAAGAAATATAAAAATATCATATTATTAATATACTAAATAAAATTGATGATTAATACTTGCCACATTTTCAACTTGTTGCGAGGAGAGTATCTCATTACCTCCAAATCTTGCTGAATAAAGTCTCCAAATTGCAAGGGTTGCCACCTTAAGTCTGTCAGATAAAATTATTTCAAGAATGAGAGTTAAAGTTATAAGTAAGATAGTTTTAAATTTAATTTTAGAGAAGTGACAATTTTACCATTTGATCATATAGTTGTTACTTTGTTCGTCTACCAAGAGAATGCTTTTGTGGCTTTATCCTCTCAGGCAGCTACATCGTTAATTAATAACATAATAAGTATTTTATGAAAATAATTTATTTAAATAACATAAAAAAGTTTTATTTTTGTACTAAATTCTTCTTCATGACGCCACTAACATGTTGGAATCTTTCTCTGTTCCAATAATCGATTAGCTTCTACCAATGCTCGGGCATTATGGAGGTGGGACAGTGAGGAAGTAAGTGGCTAAAGTCATTATCAGGCAATGCACCATCTAGCTTGCAAGAGATGATGGAGTTCCTCACATTGTTCAACTTGTTTTCATATTGTTTCCCGACAGCATGCAAGTACTCTTTCCTAACCAATCAATTGTCCGTAGGGTCCCACTGGCAATGTTGCTAAATTTCAATTGGCAAATAGTTAAAAATTTATTTTCATTGTTAATAATGTGAGAAATATTTTTGAATTACTTGTAGCTGTGCAACTTGTCCCCCCTAATGACATCCTTCCGCTCAAGAGCCTCCCCATCTTTCCTTCATCATGGTATACTAAAATCAGTCACAACACAGACATGTGGCTAACTGGGTTAGTCACACCTCCCCGAAATTTTGACAGAAAAGATCAGTCGCATCAACAAAAGTTTAGTCGTATATCTTAAAAGATTCAGTCGTAACTTTCTGAAAATTCATTGGCATCTTGAAACGATTCAATTGCATGTTCTTCATATGTATCCAGAAATATATGTAAAAATATAAATAGACATACATATTGTGGTGAATATATATAGACATACATATATGGACAAATATATGTAGACATGGATATGTAGACGTACATTATTTAACATGCTTATATAGACAAATATATGCATATATGGATAAAAATATTAATGAATATTCATAAACACTCATATATACACACACATACTTATATATTAATGAATATTCATAAATACTTATATATTAATATAAATGTATAATTATAAGCACAATACCAAGTTTAACTATACCGAATTCACAGTACATAGTCATTCATTTTAGTTAGACAAATTTTCATCATCAATTGCTTCACCTTCATCATAAAAATCTTCGGTTAACATTATGTCTCGATGTGAAAGAACTTTACCCTTGGCGTCAAGGTCAACCAACACAACGGTTGGCTCAACACTTGTAGAAGCAACCATTATTACATCATCTTGAACATTAGACGATTGGTATGATTCTTCTTCAATTACTAGCATGATGCTAATGTTTAGATCTTTTCACAACTGATCAACAATTTCAATGTCAATATAAGCTCATGATTTTACCTTAATTATTATCCACCACTGCTGCAATGTATTATGAGGATATTGACAATAGTACACCTATACCGCTTGGCAGGCAAAAATGAAAGGTTCATGCAAACTTAGTTTCCAGCATAATTTAACATCAACCATGCCAGAGCTGGCATGTGTTCAAACTCCGCATGTAGGATCAAATCATTTATATTTGAAAACTGTGACAAAGTTTGGGATGCTTCCAGAATATTCAATTTTGATAATTTCTTTAATCATTCCATAAAAAGCATAAACCCCAGATCTCTTAGCCTCACTCTCTGCACAAACACACTAGTTTGCAATTAACTTTGTCACCCCATAAGCATGTGCATGAAATTGAAAGCCATTAACCATGCATCCGTTAAAACTTGAAGCTACATATAAAGGACCTCAAGATAATTCAACAAGTCATTCACCTAATCTATTTGGATAGAGTTCACCATGTAAGTATGAAATGGACAAACATCAATCATTAAGAATGAATAAACTGTAGTCACCAGTTGTGCCACTAGAGAATAACAATTCCCAACATATGTATTCCTTAAACCATTGTTTGAAATTATCCGCACGTAACCTTTCAATTTTTCTAGCACTGCATTGAGGAAACTTGCATCACATAACATTGTTGAAAACCCTAAACTCCAAATAAGATGAAGGTTAATTAGTTAATGATAACACATAAAAAAAACCATTAACATACTGAAAGACACATGTTTAACAACTTACTGGGCATATGGGTCAACCTCCTCACAGTTTTGTAGAATATACAAATGCACCTGTCGTAATTCATCTTCATCTAGCTTTCTTTGTGCCCCATGGGATGGAAAGTTTTGATTTTCATCACAGAACAATGGCAATGAATTATTATCGTGCTGCTCAGGTGCACATTGATTCATGTTAGTGGGACCCTATTAAGTTTAGTTAATGTATCAAGACCAAAATAATGTTCATAGAATATTTTCATTTCCTAAATCAAATAAGCCTCAACAGTTAAGCTCCACATAACATGCCTCACGTGGTAGATGTATAGGGAGGTGCCCCAACCACTTAGGAAGTGGTCCGAAATTCTCTTGAATTCTCATTGTGGAAAATCCTAATAAGCCTTATCTCAAAGGACCAGAGTCTTATTTGTCTATAAAAGGAGGCCTTCCTCTATTGTTTTGGCATCCAAAAAAAATTATATTTCTCTCTGTTAGTCCATGTGTTTGACTCATTTCTTTCCACCAGAGCTAGTATTTTTATTGCTTAATGCTTAAGTTATGTGCTTGTACTTGTATCATAATGGTGTTGATCTCGTTGAAGCTTAGTCTCCTTCTTTAACAGTTTAAGTGTGTAATCATCCCGTTGTTCTTCATTATTTTGTGGTAAACTAGTTTTCACTAATTATCTGTAAGTTTGTATTTCAAGTTAATAAATTATGTGTGTGCAATTTTTAGTCTATATGTGTGTATGATCCATGTTTCATAATCTATGCTATGTGCTGTGTTTAAAGTACCTAGGTGATTTGATATCAGAGCCAAGAATTGATGTTTTGTTAATGCTGACGATATGTTTTAAACCTTAGGCCCTTCTTTATTAAAACAAGAAAACTAAAAACTCTGACCTAGAATTTAACACAGGCATACGTACACATATAAATGCAAAAATAAAGAAAGATAAAAAAGAAATTGGTGCATTATTTTCACTTTTATACTTTAAGTTTTACATGTAACCCTAAGAAAATGAAAAAAAAATATTGAATTGAGGACTTATGGTAAATAATTTTTCTAAACATTAAAATGTTACAAAATTAGAACAATAAAAAATAGTACATATAAAAAAAATTGAGAGACATGAAGCATTTGTTTGTGGTATTTTCTGATTTTCAATTAAATACATAGACAAAAAAAGTGTGCCTAGCGAAAGGTACAAGTAATTACAAATTTGCTACCAAGACTTTGCATTATGCGGTCATCGGTTTTCTTTATAAAAAGAGATAACATGTGGAAAGTTATCAAAAGATAAGGTAAAAAGGTGTAGGTCTAGCAGGCCCTTTAATAATACAGCAGAAAACAAAGAAGTTGCTAATTTACTAATTTGCCCTCCCTACAACAGTTACTAACAAACGGATTTTTGGCAAATGTTACTGTTTCTGTGTATAGTTTCGCTCTCTATATCTCTCTCTCTCTCTCCCTGCGAATATAACATTCGAAGAATACCAAAACCGAGAAAACCTCATAGTGCTTGGGAATTGGGATGGAGGAAAAATCAGAAAGCATAGTTGAAGAAAGAGAGAGTCTCATGGTTCCGCCATATGGGGGTAAACCATCACTAAGAACAGCTTATTTCATCAAGCCAACAGTAGGCCACAAGAATGAAACTTTTACGTATCTAAAGTCACAACCTTTATTGCCACCATGTTCTGATCCCAAAACCTGGCCTTTAAGCATGAGGGTCAAGTTCCATTGCTGGGAAAAACCATGGACGGATTGGGAATCTTGGGTTGTAAAAATGGCTTGTTTACATGAACCCACATGGAAGCAAGCAGGAATCCATGGAGCCATTCTGAGTTCTACTTACAAAATCGAAGTAGACAGGGATTTTGTTCTAGGCTTAGCTGAGAAATGGTGCAGTGAAACCAAAAGCTTCATCTTTTCTTGGGGTGAAGCAACCATCACTCTTGAAGATGTTCTGGTTCTAGGGAACTTCTCTCTTTTGGGCTCCCCTGTGTTTGCCCCGCTAGAAACAGAGAAACTGAAGAAGATAGAAAAGAAACTTCACCATGCAAGGAAGCAAATTATCAGCACTAAATTTCAGAGACCCCGTCAAAAATTGTGGATGCAAAAATTCATGGACTCCAAAAGCGAAATCGAACATGAAGCTTTCCTTGCGATGTGGTTGTCAAGGTTTGTCTTCCCGTCACCCTACGATTCGATTGATAAAATTGTACTTCCAATCGCAGTTCATTTGGCTAGAGGAACAAGAATCGCTCTTGCACCCGCTGCTCTTGCTCATATTTATAGAGACTTGACCACTTTGAAAAAGATTTCGCAAAGGGCCGAGAATGGTGAAGTTAAGAAACGTTCAATAATCCACCTTCGGTCACCCTTTCAACTAGTTCAGGTTTGGTGCTGGGAGAGGTTTTTAGGCATAAGGCCAAAGCCTAATATTTTACACCATGGTGAGCTAAGGTTGGCTCGGTGGCATAACCTGAAGTGCAAAGTTGGAAACTTGAGATTAGTCCTAGACTCAGCTGGTGAGAGTTTCGATTGGCGCCCTTATGCAAAGCCTTTAACTGGTTGGCATGCTCCAAAGTTCTATAGAGAAGAAGGGTTTTGGGTTTCAGCTTGTTCTTTGGATGATGAGTTGTTGGCATTTGTTCGAAGCATAAGGGTTTGCCAGTTGGTTGGACTAAATTGTCTTGAGCAATACCTTCCAAACCGGGTGGCATTGCAATTCGGGATGGATCAAGATATTCCTGATGATGTTGTTGGATCAAATGTGTGTCGGAGGATTGCTTGGGATGATTATGTGCATACTGGTGACAGAAATGTGTATATTCCTCCGCGGCTTTTTGAAGGAGATGTTGCAGCACGATATCTACATTGGTGGAGGCACTTACTGCTAATGAGCTCAAAAAAGTTGGAGGAGTTAGAAGGGCAGAAGCAAGTGCATGACATAGGTCCTCAACTGAGGAAAGTTGAGAATTTAGTTTGGGGCAGGAAAAGAAAACGAGGAACATATACTTCAAAGCCTCATTTTTCTTACATTGGAAGCTCAAAAGAATCTGACATATGCTCGAAAGCAATGAAGAAATTTCGTGAGGCGGATTTTGCTGCTGCAAGCCCTTCAAAGGATTCAAATTGTCCAACAAGTTGTTCAAAAGTTTACGAAGAAGAATCACCTTGCAGCGGTCAAGTTAAACAGGAAATTAATGACTTGCCGGGTCTTCCTGGTTTCCCCCCAAAATGCAATAGCTTGAAAACCGAAGTTACTGCTGAAGAGGACAACTTGACAGTTGCAGAAGTAGTTCAGCATAACTGGAAGCATAAGAATGCAGAGAAGAGCAGAAAGCTTGCTGCTTCAATGCCTCATTTTTATCAGTTTAGACCATCAACAGAATCAGCTACGAGCTCCAATGGGTTGAAGCAACTTCCTTATTCTGATGGTTCTTTGACAAATCCTCGAGAGGGTTTAAATGGTCCATCAACCTGTTCAAAAGCAAAGAATGAAAAACTGCACTGTAACTTGCCAAGTATTCAGGAACTCAATGATTCACCATTTCCTCCCGGTTTTCCTCCCAGATGCAGCTGTTTGGAAACAAAACATACTGCTGAGGACAGTTTGACAATATCAGAAATAAGGAAGAAGAACAAAGAGCCTGGAGATTCCCCCATGAAGAAACAACGTCCAGAGGAAGGAAAGATGAACCATGTGAACCATGGTGTCTTCGTCGAGGGCATGAAGGACACTGTTGTTCAAACTTCTGCACCTCCATTGCGAATGCTGTCATCTCCGGAACCTTATAATGCCAGTATGTTGATTCCAGGGAACCCCACAACTTTGATGAGCAACATGAGTGGATATGCCGGTGGAGAACCACCAAGACGGACTCAAGATGTAACGGGGAGCAACAGAGGAAGCAGTGTCCTTGGTATTGCTAATAACACTGATAATCCACATCACAAGATGGAAAGATACAGGGACGAGGAGGCTTCTAATAGCCCTACAACTGATCTACCAAAGTTTGAAATTGTGCAACAAATCAGCGCACTGAAAAGAGAAGTTGCTATGCTTAGAGCAGCTATATTTGGTAAGCCTCACTAGTAGCTTCAACTAGCTTGATCCTAGTTCTTTGTTCTTCCTTGTCCAGTCTTACGAGTATATACGATAAGAGTTTCTTAAAGAATACATATGATCATAGGTGGGGTTTGCTAGTGTTGTCCCAAGTGCAACCAAGAGTGGGTGAATTGGTTTAAGTTCCAAAAAATTACCAAAAAAGGGTTTTTAAACCCTTAAGCCAAAATGCAATTAAAAAAAGGAATAAATAAATCTATTCTAATTAGAAAATGACTACCACAATTATCATAAATTTTACTTTGAAAGCTAGCTTTGAAATTTTTTTGAAATCAAACAAGCCCTCAATCAAGGAAAAAGCTCAAGTCACCAAGCAATGATCAAATAATTAGAGGAAGAGAAGCTTGCACACATGAATTTTTATAAAGATTCGGTCTTTTTTCTTGAGAGTATATTTTTTTTTCTCAAGTTCACCACTTAAGAGTTTTCTTCTCTACTATAAATGATAAAAGTACACAAGAACATACAATCATTTGGTAACTCTCTTTACCACAAGCACTCACTAATTTTGCTAAAGACTAACTAGAAACCTTTCTATCTCCCTTTTCCTTAAAAGAAAATAACTTAAACACTCAAAGAGAAACTCACAAATTTCATAGTTACAAGGTGGTAAGAACAATAGAAACACTCAAAGCTAGATAAGCAAGTGAAAAATCAAACTCTTGGCAATTCTCAAAATTAAGCTCTTTAAAGATAAAATCTCTTTTCTTACTGCCAATGGTCCTTTTTTCAGGTGATTCTTGATGTTTTTATACTCCAATAGATGCAAAGAGATGTTGAAGACTGTTAGAATAATCAGAAAGGTCATTTGAAAAATTAATGAACGTTGCTGTCAATTTTGACAGAAAATTGTCTTAGTTGTCCAGTTTCATCCCAAATGAAAAATTTTTACTAAGTTGAAAATTTGGTCTCATAACGTTACCCAAAGTTTGATCTCCAACGTTTAAATTGTTAATTAATGAAGTGTCAGCACTTAATCTAACCTAATGTGGTACAAATTTTAAATGAATTTTCAAAGAATTTTTGAATTGGAAACTCACATGCAAGTCTGGAATGAACTTTTCATTCGATTTAAAAAATTTCACTTGAGTGATGTTTTTGTCTAGAAGCAAAATACTCTCAAGTTTTAAAAAATTGCTCAAGTTTTAACACGTTGAAATGCTTTCACTCTATTGAAATTGTAACTTCAGGTTTTTTTCACTTTCAGACTTTCAAACTTTAACAAAGTTTGTGCGAAAAATATTTCTTCTTTCACAAGAAATGCTTAAATCACAAAAAATACTTAAAATATACTTACGAAATATTTTTTCCTTCCAAAGATCAAAATTTTATCAACAAGATACTAATGTATACTTCTTTAAATAAGGGCTTGAAATACATAAAACAAATATGTTTTGTTATCATCAAAATTAAATAAATGTGAGCCACAAGTGGAATAAATTCAACAGTTAGTATAGTAGACATGGATTAATGCGACACCAAATTCTTGTGCTGCTATTTAGGAAAGGAAAGTTCATGCCCTGGAGTTTGTTATTATCACCAAAGATCGAAAGTCCCTTAGCATTACTTGTAACTTTGTAAGGGGGAAAATCATATGAAATATATACTTTAATACATGCCCATTTGGAACTGATTCACTGTTGGTTAAGAAGTTTCTACAATTACTAAAGTTGAACGCTACATGCTTCTTACTTACATGCATTTTGTTTATATATATTTCTCTTACGTCAAATTGATCGACTCACATAAGTTGTACCATTAAACATTTGAATGTGTACAATGCATGTAATAAAACATATTTTTTAAAATTAGATAATCTCTTGTGGCAAAGTGTTCAGACATTTTAAAAGGAAAAAAAAAATAATATTCTTTTTTAGAATCGTTGCTATTATCATTTTCCTTTAAAAACCACTTTTATCTTTTCAGATGAAGAAACTATTTACATGTAGTATACAACGGTTTGATGGTGTCTTAATGAGTCACCAACTTGGACATGACAAAGTCATGTATGGTCACATGCATATTACAAACAAACACAACAGGTATACATATAGATTCTTGGACTCTATTTTCCTCCAGACAGATTGGAGGATACATGTCACTCATCATTAGCACATATTTGATTGATGACGGCCAAACTAAGGGCCAGTTTGTTTCAGATATATGTGAAGGTATTAACACGTTAATTCCATCTAGTGGATCCACTATGCAACTCACTGTCAAATGCCAGTCAAAACGTCCCTAAAGTTGGCCTTACTTATTACAACGGTGTAGAGGGTGCAAGGCTAACAACGGCGTTTCCAGGTTCAATGCCTCCAAACTTGGTAAGGCAGTCATTTGCTTCCACTCAAAGTGACAATAAATGAATTTTGTAAACAACTTCGCCCACCCATGTAGTTCTCCGGCACCTTTCCCAATGCCTATTTGTGATGAGTTAAACTTTCATGCCTTATGAAAAGATTGTGTCCATTTAGGAGTCAATTCATTTTAATTTAAGTCAATTTAATTTAAAATAATTTATTTTTTTATATTTTTTTTTCTGAAATTAATATCATTTGAAAGTCAATATTATAATAATCCATTAAAAATAAAATTTTTATAACATTGTTAAATTTTTATAAATTTTTTTGTTCTAATAACCAAAAGTATCATTTCTTCTGTCACGGGTAAAATAGGGATGAGTATCAGTTAGATAAATCAGAAACTCAACCCGAGCCATCTCTAATAAATCGAGTTGAGTGGGTGAAAATGAATCTTGGGTCGTTGGTTGATTTCATAGCTAGAAGAACCATCAGTTTTTTTGGTTGATTCTGATTTTATATTGAACAAACCCGAGTTGAAACCGAACACGAAGGCATGTATACAAATATTTTATAAGATTTATGGTATTACTAAATTGCCCATGTATTTAAGTATTAAAAATTGGGAAAATTATAAAAACCCTCTGTGGTTTGGTCTAACATACACTTTGCCCCCTTTATTTTCAGAAACCTACACTTTACCCCTTACTTCCTTTACAGTGTCTGACAACAACTCTTAAAACTGTAATTTAAATTAGCTAATGTTTATGTTTCAGTAATTTCACAATTTTTAATATTTTTCAAAGCTAACTGACATTTAAAAAAAATACTGATATACATTTACAAGACAAAAAATGCATTTACAGAAGGAAAAAATTAATAATTTATAATGTCTATTAACTATAAAAAAATATTGAAGAGATTAAAATTACTGGAAGATGACTATCGTACAATTTAAATTACAATTTTAGAAGTTATTATTAGATAGTGTAAAAAAAAAAAAACAAGAGCAAAGTGTAGGTTTTAAAAAATAAAGAGGGCAAACTGTAAGTTAGGGCAAACTTCATGAGTTAATTGTAAGTTTCCCTTAAAAATTATATTGTGATAGTGTTTGTGTCTTTTAGATGAAAACCTATTACTAACTTTACCAGACCTACTCGGGGTAATCTCAGCTCAATTTCAACTTATGCTCACAATCAGAGCTGATGAACTAGTTGAGGTTGATGGGGGGTGGAGCTAGGGTTGGAGAAGGTGGAGGTGGTGGAGGCACTGGACTCAAATGGGGATGAGGCTACTCTTTATATAATGGCTTGAGAAGGAAATTGAGATGCAGTTGTAGCCATTGTTTTAATTAGTTGATGGGGCGTGATGGGTTGGCAGAAAGTAGCATGGTGAGTTGTTGTCTTGGAGAATGATAAGGATGCCCACATAGAAGAGTATAAAATAGGCTGTGAACCTAACAAGTGGTAAAACTGATAAGTCACTACCAGATTTGAGGACGGGGTTAAAAATATGTTAGGTGGCCCACTAGCGAACGAGATGGTGAAGGTAGGAGGTTTGCGGTGGCTGGTTTGTTAGATTTTGAATACCTTAATTTGCTGGAGTAATGTGTCTTGGATTAAAATTTGGTTAAGAATTGAAAAACCAAGAACTAGAACTGAAAAACTTAGACCTATGGTTCTGGTTTTCTTTAGTTCTCAGGTTGGTTGTTTTTTTTTTTCCTTTTTGTAACCATGACTATTTCAGGTTAGTTCAGCTCTACTAAAAACTTGACCCAACCCAACACATACTTAAAAAAAAAAAAAATCCTATTTTACAAAGTATGAGGAGCAAGTCAATTCGAGTTTAAAGTGCAAGGGGAAAAGTGTTGGAGTTATCGACATTTGGGGGGTGAAAAGAGCTTTAGGCCTTTTGCAACTATGTTGACCTTTTTTTTTTTTTTCTAATAACTAGGAAGTAATAAATACAAGTTTGTGAGAAGAGAAAGCGAAGAGAATATATGGAGGTCAAATTCAACCTCTAGATCTTCACCATGTTCTTCAACAATTCTAAATTGTTGGGAATTATTCATCATTTCAGGTAATGTTTATCCTCAATTCATTTCACACAATTAACGATAATGTATTAAAATTCATTATTTTTATATATAATTATTCATTCAAATTTAAGAATTGCGCGAAAGTAAATTGAGTAAATTGTGTGAATGGTCCTAATCTTTAATTATTATTTCATTTTAGTCTCTAACTTATTGAATGTTTTATTTTGTTCTTAAACCTATTAAAAATGTTTCATTTTGATCTCCATTTGATGAAATTTGTTAACTCAAAATATTTGTCTGATAATAACTTTTTAGATCATAATTTAAACTTTCCAATAACCATCTTACAATAAATTTTTTTATAATTAATGGAAAATTCAAATAATTTTTTTCTCTTCTATAATTGAATTTATTTCATTTAGGAAGAAAAAAACAACTAATTTAAATTGTCTATTCACTGTAAAAAATATTAAACTGTTTAAATTTACTGTAAAATAGTTGCTGAATATTTAAATCAAAATTTCAAAAGTTTATATTAGGCAGTTATTCTGAGTTAAATGAATTTTATCTCACCAAAATGAAACAATTTTAATAGGTTTAGAATCAAAATAGAATATTCGATAGATTAGGGACTAAAACGTAACAAAAATTAAAGGTTAGGGACCATTGATGCAATTTACTCAAAGCAATTTGAAAACTTTTTTATTTTTCTTAACTTTTTATTTCTTGTAAAAATTAAGAAAGAAATGAGTTAACGGAGGAACATTCACTTGTGCATTTCAAAAAAGACTGTTCGTCTGATCAACCCATTCACCTTCCTCATGCACTTTCCATTCAGAGGACGAAACATTCTCACGTCTCATAAAAGAAACCATGAAACAGGAACAGTCACCGCCGGCAATGGAGGAAGCATCGGACTCCATCGTCGAAGCAAGGGACGAACTTCTGGTTTCACGTTCCGGCGGCGACCCAACATTCCGAACAGCTCATTTCATCAAACCATCATTAGGCTCCAAATATGAAACTTGTACCAATCAAAAGGCACAACCTTCATATCCAGCAAGTTTTGACCCCAAGAGCTGGCCTTTGAAGGTCAAGTTCAATGGTTGGAGGTACCCGTCGAAGAAATGGGAATCTTGGGCAGGAAAAATGGCGTCTTTGCACGGGCCCACATGGAAGCAAGCTGGAATCTATAAAGCCATTATGAATTCCAGGTACAAAATCATGCGAAATGATGACGTTGTTCTTGGGCTTGCTCAGAAATGGTGTGATGAGACCAAAAGTTTCATTTTTTCTTGGGGTGAAGCAACCATCACTCTCGAGGATGTGCTTGTTTTAGGGGGTTACTCTGTTTTGGGCTCCCCTGTTTTCGCTCCTCTGGTTTCTGAGGAATTGAAGGAGATACAGGACAAACTTGAGACGGCAAGGAAGGAACTTAATAAATCTACAGCTAAGAAAGCTGGCCAATTCCCGTGGATGCTGAAATTCATGGATTCTGGTAGTGAAATCGAGCATGAAGCTTTCCTTGCAATGTGGTTGTCAAGGTTTGTTTTTCCATCAAATTTTGATGTCATTGTTCAGAGGGTGTTCCCAATAGCCATCCATTTGGCTAGAGGGAAGAGAATTGCTCTAGCGCCATCTGTTCTTGCTCATATTTATAAAGAGCTGACGATATTGAAAGAGAACATTGTTGCTGCAAGTAAGTTAAAAAGGCATGAAATTGATGGAGATGAGGAATTTTTGGATGTTACACTTTGGTCACCCTTCCAACTAGTCCTGGTATGGTGTTGGGAGAGGTTCTTGGAGTTGAGGCCGGAGCCCAATCTGATTGAAAATGGTGAGCCCAGGTTGGCTCAATGGCATGACCTAAAATGTAGAGTAGGAAATGTGAAGGATGTTCTGGACTCAGCGAAGGAGAGTTTTGATTGGCGTCCTTATACAAGGGCTCTCAAGAATTGGAATGCTCCTAAATTTTATGTTGAAGGGGAGATTTGTGTCGAAGTTGATTGTTTGAAGGATGAAATGCTCACTTTGGCTCGATGTATGAGGGTATCTCAGCTGGTTGGACTTGATTGTGTTGTACAATATCTTCCTAATCGGGTGGCATTGCAATTTGGGTTGGATCAAGATATTCCTGGTAATGTCACTAGATTGAATTGTGATCCTGAGATTGCTTGGGTTGATTATGTTCGGATCAGTGAATGGAAAATGTATATCCCACCCCGGCTTTCTGAAGGAGATGTCACAGTTAGATACTTAAAGTGGTGGGAAGGACCAATGTCAAAGAGTTCAGAAGAGCATGTCAGTTCAGGATCCGAAAAGCTTGGTTCAACACTTGATGGTTGTCCCTCCAAAAGGCTGAAAAAATCAGCAGGACAGGAACCAGCTTATGTTGCTGCTTCTCTTGTGGATCTGTCCAATGATTGCAAAAATTCAGAGGTTTGTTCAGGAGAAAATGGCAAATATCTTGAGCATATCCATGCCAGTTCTCTTGCCAAGATTAAAGAACTCAATGCCTCACCATTTCCTCCTGGTTTTCCTCCTAAATTCAATAGCTTGGATGCCAAGGTTACACCTGGCCCTGACAAAATGACCATTGAAGGACTCTTGAAGCTGAACAGCGGGAATGAAAAGATGAAGAATAGAAAGCTTGCTGATTCTGATGTCTCAAGGAAAGATCAAGCTAAAGTGACAGAAACAGTAATACTTGTTGATGACGATGATGATATTGCTGGGTTCATGGAGCAAAATGCAGTTGAGAACTTTTCTTCTCCGAATCAACTGTCTTCAGGCTCTCGAAACAAATGTTCGATGAAACCAAAGCAGCCACCCTTGCCAAATGAAGCTGCAAGTGGAAAACCAGTTCCTGCAGATTTGTTGCTGAAGCAAATTAGCTTAGAAGCCAAGGTTACAACTGAAGAAGAGAACATGGCTGTTGAACAAGTCTCGAACTCTAACAGAAAGCTTGCTGGTTCACCGAAGAAAGATGAAACAAAGGTGACTGAAAAGGCAATACAAGTGGATAATGGTGTTGATGAGTTTGCTGCAAGCATAGAGGGCAATGCTGGTAAGGATTTTCCTTGTCCATCTCCAGGTCTGTCAGCTACAGTTTCTTGCATTGGATGTTCCGTGAATCTGAAGCAACCGAATGTTATACCAGTAGAACAGCATGAAGCTGCAGGTGGAAAACCAGAGATCATAAGCTCTGAATATTCAAGAGGAAGTGTCATGGGGAACAAGATCAATAACAATGCTAGTAAACTTAACAAGCAAGTAAACACCGGAGATGAAGAAGCCTGCTTTACTTCTAGAACTGACTTACCAAAGCTCGAAATCGAGGACAGGATCGTAAAATTGGAAAGACTGGTTGCAAAGATCAAAGCAGCAAAATCTTGCCACAAAGTTCACTGATAACACAGAAGCAGAAATGATCCACCTGATTTTTGTGTATCTCTGACTCATTGGTTCTTTTGGTACTGTAAAGGGAAATGCCCAGGTAGTATTTTGTTGTGATTAATCCAGGTTATCGCAATGCCTGATTGAAATGAAGCATGTTATGCTGTTATCTAGTCATTAGTATTCTGGGAATTACTTTTCACAGCCTCCAAACTATTTCTGAGTCAGTTCTAAGTGAGCAAAAATACTTGTTCTGATGCTTGTTTATGACAAGGTACAGCATCTGTAACAAAGAAGGGGACCCAATATGTTTCCATGAAATGAATATAGACAACAGTAATTTGAGAACGTTAATAGGGGATGATGGGCAATAGAAATTGGTTGCAATATTAGAGAATGTTTCAGAAGCTTGTAATTTGTTTTATTTTTTTACAGAATATTACTACCTAATAATGAACTTTTGAAAAAAATGTACAAAAAGAGTGGAGTGGGAGAAGCTGCTCTCTTCTATCAGAGCCAGGTTTCGATCCTGGGACCTGTGGGTTATGGGCCCACCACGCTTCCGCTGCGCCACTCTGATTGTTGGTAGTTGTATTCACTTAAATTTTATAAGTATCATATTGGCTCCAGCGGCAGTTATCTGCTGAATCTCTCAAGAATTTGGAAGGAAAACACAAGCATGAGGAGAAGGCCTGGGATAGGAGGATTGCAAACTGCTGCTGCTGCTAGGGTTTGTCAATTTTATTAAAAAATCTGTTCTTATTTTGTGATTGATCATTTTAATCGCTGCAAATTGATGTGTTTCTTCTGCGGCTTGTAATTATGAATACTTGTTTCAGGATCAATATCGGTTACTGGGGGAAAATGTAGCCAAGATTCGGACCGATCTCTTGAAGGAGCAGCTAGCCACTTTTCGCTCTCAGCTTGAAGAATTTGCTCGCAAACACAAGGTCTCTTTTATTTTTAATCTGCGTTTATCTCACTAATTCATTTGCTTGATGTCCATGTTTAATAATTTCTTTTGAAGAAAAAAATTTTGGGAAATTGAAGATTAACTGCATGTTACGTTGTTAGTTTTTTCTGACATAATTTGTTGGAGATTGGGTTTTGGCTTTGGTTTGGTCACTGCAATTTTCTGTCTGGCAAAGGGAACAATAGTCAGGACCTTTTGCGGGTATCTGTTTGGTAGTGTTGGATGATTCTGTGTGCAATTATGTTTTCATTGTTGATGGAGCAATGATAATGAGAAATGTGTCATTTTTGCAGAATGACATTCGGAAGAACCCTACCTTCAGGGCTCAGTTCCATGAGATGTGTGCAAAAGTAGGAGTCGACCCTTTGGCTTCGAACAAGGGTTTCTGGGCAGAGCTCTTGGGGATTGGAGACTTTTATTATGAGCTTGGTTGGTACCTTCCTCTGGGAGTATTATTTCTGCTTAACAGATGTCATCCAGTATTATAGTGATATTTCAAGTTTAGCCTTCAGATGGTTCAATTTTATTGGTAGAAGGAGCTCTGTGTTTGCATTCATTGCCGGTTTTTGTTTTAAGTTTTGAACCAGCTTGATGATTGATTTTCTGTATCAAACATGAGCTCAGATCTAAGAAACTGCAACTTATCGGAAAGCATTCTAATAATGTTAGGATTCATATGTTTTGGTTTCCCTTTTGGTCGACAGGAGTTCAAATTGTGGAAATTTGCTTAGCAACTAGGCCCCATAATGGAGGTCTGATAGATCTACAGGAACTTTGCAGTCTGCTTCGACAGAGACGAAAGCATGATCGTGAAGTAGTTTCTGAGGATGACTGCTTGCGTGCTATAAGTAAGTTAAAGGTACTGTTGCTGATTATCACTAAGTTGTAGGCTCTCTGAGCAAATTCTTGCATCCTTCTGGCATATTTTTGCTGTATATGATGGTTCTTTTTTCACTCAAAGTAGAGAAATGGATTTTTTTATTACTTTGTAGCATTACAATTTATTATTTTCGATGCGATATTGCAGGTTTTGGGTAGTGGATTTGAGGTGATTTCGGCTGGCAAGAGGAAGCTTGTTCGATCTGTTCCAACTGAGCTAAAGAAAGACCATAATGAAATTTTGGAGCTTGCTCAGGTTTATTTGATTCCTTTTGGGTGTTTTGATAAAGTAGCTAAGCATGCACCGCTGCCCTTGCTTTCCTGAACAGTAGAAAAAGCAATTTTAACTGTGGGATCTTGATTCACATTTACGAAATTATTCTTCCACTAGAACATTTAAAGGGAATATCGTCATCCTGAACACTTATTCTCTTTCCAGATTATAAACTTGTCTTTGATTCTTCTTATGCTACATGGAGAGTGTTTTAAGTCTAATAATACCTCTTAAATCTCGTTTGGAGATAGGGCAGTTGAGTAGGGGTTGATTGGATTGTTTCCTTGCAGGAGCAAGTGAATGGATAGAATGTTATAGTTTGGCAAAGACCCTTTCCATTCACCATTCTATCCTACTTAATGGTTTTATAGTTTTGCACTGATTTACTGGTAAATAGTGAACCTGGAAGTGAAACAGTATCTTCTGTACTCTTTAGGCTCAAGGCTTTGTGACAGTTGATGAAGTAGAGAGACGGCTTTCCTGGACCCCTGGCCGTGCTATTGATGCCCTTGACACCTTATTAGATGTGAGCTCCTGCTGTTGCTGTCAACAGTATTTCTAGCCATCTCGTCATAGCTTCATTGAAACGCATAAATGTGTATGCATATCACTCATGAAATCCATTACTCGTTGCAGGAAGGTCTGGCAATGGTGGATGATGGCCATAAGGATGGCAAACGCCGGTACTGGTTTCCTTGTGTTTCTTCGATAGCTTCTTTTGGAGTTGATGCGTAAGACACTGGTGAAATTTTTTATGCATTTTGTTGTCTTTTGCATTGTTTAATTTGCTGCAAATAGGCATCAGTGCTTTGGTATTAAGCTTAGGCTTCAAACTTGTGTTTCCTTCCCTCAAACTTTGACGCGAGGGAAGGATTTTTTATGTAATAAAGTCATGTGTTCCTTCTCTTTATTGACTATATACACCTTAATACTAAGATTATTGGATATACTCCTGTCCAATAATATAAATCTCTTTTTGATATATCCTTGAAAGTATCCATTTGTTTTACAATTGGCCTACCATCTGTAGACTTCTATTAGGCATCTAACTGGTAAACACAAAAATTCATATTTTACATTTCCTAGATATTTTTTTCTAAACAATACTAACTGCATGGTTTCTTGGTGATGGTCTAAAAAAGGGCATTATGTCTATAAGATATATGAGTTTGTGTGTGAAAATGCCTCCGCTGGACCTCAAACTCAAGCCTCAAGTGCGACGGTATCTTGCACTTTGTCTGAGCTGGGTACGTGAAGACATACACATGTTATATGTATATTAATGTAGGACTAGATGACAACTGCATAAAACCTATACAAAATCTTATGCCATATTGAAAAATCAGAGGCTACTTATTACTTTCCGTAAAGCCATGATATGTACCAACAACCTTTAAGGTACGCAAAGTTTTCCATCATATGACAACAATAAAAAATTCCCAACTCTGGGCCATTTTGCGGAAAAGAATCTGACCCAGATCAAGGTCACATTAAAAAAATACATGCTTTACATGCAAACAAATATATATATACTAATGCCTTAGTTGAGACGCAAAATGGTTCAAAGTCTCTTTATGGTCTTCCAAAGTGAAGATACTCCTTATTCAATCTTCTGCCCTTGATCCAATGTCCCACCTCTTCATGACCGCTAATAATATTTGATTCCAAGTATCTACGGGGCCTGGCAAGCACCAATGCACACAATCGTTCTGCACACGCTCTTTAGTTCCATTGGCAAATGGGAGCGGGTGCATGTAAGGCCCAGGGTGGCCATCTGGCCTCATCAAGGACAGCTTGGTTATGTCCAGCATCTCAATCCTCAGCCCTTCAAATGGTTTAGCTTTCTCCTTAGCAGCCTCCACTTCCTTGACCTGAATTCCTCTAATGTCAGAATCCATACCGTCAAGGAACTTCTCCCCCTCCTTGTAGGGCTCTGTCTTAGGACAGGCACCGTTCTTGTCCCATTCCCCTTCGAAATGTGCCGGGGGAAACGAGGTGAGGACAACATCAGTTCTTGTGTCCTTAGTCCCCTTCTTCCCGACTATGGCTCTAAAGGCAGTGTTCAGAGCCTTCCCCAGAGCACCATAAAATCCTATCTCAGTGTGGTTGTGCCCCGCAGGACACAAATGGCAGCCCAGCACAGAACCATTCTCATAGTACACGGACGGGTTAAGAAACCAGTGGCCATTTGATAAGATAATCATGTCCATATGATCCAAATCCCTCACCCATCTATCATCAAACTCATCCAGAAACATCTCATTATGATTGGGCCCAGAACTTGATCGCTCTACACCCCGAACAAGAAATGGAGACCAATAAGCGGATACAGTGAGATTATGAGAATCGAAGTGCCATCTCCGAAACTTATCTACCCACCCATCACTGTACACGAGGTTTGGGGTTGAAACAGTTTCCAGCGTACAGAGAAGTGATTCCTGCTGATTTCTGGCCAAGGAGTCACCGATAAAAGCTAAATGTTTGTTTCTCATGAGTTGAAGGAAAGTGCTCGAATCAAACCTTGGGAGTTGGCATTGCCTTGGCTTCCACTGCCAGTAGAGGTAACCCATGTCAGGTCTACCATGGACGATGCAATTTCGGCTCTCTTTGATTGTACCACAGGTTCTTGCATTATATAAAGGCTCCGTCTTGTCAGGAACCCATCTTCCATCTGTATAGTCACATGGAACTTCATCGGCTACTCTTTTCTCTGCAACCATATTCACGAAAAAGAAACCAACTTTACTGAAAAAATGAAACGCCCAGAAACAAAAATTGAGAGGAAAGTGAAAAAGGAGTGAAATTTACCATGGGAGGATGAAGATGGTGGAAAAGAGGTAGAGAGAACAATGTCGGTGCTGTGAAGAAGCTGATCTTGGGTAGATTGGTACGGAAGGCCAGGAGGGTGATACCAATACAAATGAAAGATGGCAACGGGGAGGATTGAAAATATGGCGCAAGGCAAGAGCTTTCTAGTGAGAGAGTGAGAGTGAGAGTGAGAGTGAGAGTGGTGTTTGTATGGACTTGTGACGCCCATTTCAGATACTTTCTTCTTCGTCCTTAGTTCTTCCAACTGTTTTGGCACTTCCTGGCTTCCTGAGGCACACACCTGTATGGATATCAGTGGTGTATCTGAACTCCAACATTCCAAATCAAATAAGAAAAATAAACAGATAATTACAATTTGTCCATGAGGTTTAGGTGGAATTACACTTTGCCCCTTCTATTTCAAGAATGTACATCTTGGCCCTTGTCTTTTTAATACAATTCAACACTAATTTCTAAAATTTTAATTTAGATTATACAGTGTTCATCTTCGAGTAATTTCAATTTGTATAATATTTTTTTTACAGTTAATTGACATCTAAAAAAAACCTATTTTTCATTTATAGAAATAAAAAAATTAATAATTTAAAATGTCTATTAATAGTAGAAAAATATTATATAGATTGAAATTACAAAAAAAATGGCTACCATATTACTTAAATTAATATTTCAAAAGTTACTGTTGGACTGTATTAAAAAGACAAGGGGCAAAGTGTGTATTTATGAAACAAGAGCGGGCAAAGTGTATTTTAACCTAAACCACCAAGGCAAAATTCTAATTAACCCAAAAATAAAAGGTAACACATTATAATTATGATAATCCTATTGAGATTGCTAGTATAAGAGTTATGAAGTATTTATATTTAAGAAAAGAGAGATGTCTGCTTTTTCGAGATCCAAAAGGCGTCAAAATCAGTTGTTAGACTTCTACAAGATTCCCTTAGCCACCATGTTGGAGGCAAGAACTTATAAATGATAGGGTAAATTACAAAAGCCCCTTTTGTGGTTTGATCTAACATACACTTTGTCCCTACTATTTTTAAAAACCTACATTTTTCCACCTACATCTTTATAGCGTCTGATAACAATTTTTACAACAATTTCTGAAACCCTAAATTAAACGGTTTGCTAACTATGTTCAAGTAATTTCAAGATTTTTAATATTTTTTTCATAGCTAATCGATATTTAAAAAATACTAATATATATTTACAAGAAGAAAAATACATTTACAGAAAGAAAAAATTAATAATTTAATGTCTATTAACTATAAAAAAAAATATTGTAGTGACCGAAATTATTGGAATATGATTATCGTATAGTTTAAATTATAGTTTCAGAAGTTGTTATCGGACAGTATAAAAAAATTAGGTGACAAAGTATAAGTTTTAAAAAATAAGGGAGGCAAACTGTAAGTTATGATAAACTTGAGGGATAATTATAACTTTCGCATAAATGATATGGATTCCTAAATTATAGAATGATGATTCGTTTTCGGAATCCAAACCTCAGTCAAGTCTCAGGTGTTTTAATATGGTAAAGGATGAGGATCTCATGATTCCTGGTGCCGGTGGGAACTGGAATTCTGTGATCATGACCAAAATTTTTCACAAACCAGTGGCTCAAGCAATTCTTCATTACAAGATCCCAAGCAAACTAACTTGTGTTAAGTTGCAGATCTTTTTAATGTGACAGATCATGGACGCGACAGATATATCTGTGTTGTTTGATGTTATGGGTTCTATGGGGAGCTAATGCATCGGATAACACAGACACATCCATCGCGTCCGTGACCTATCACTTTTGAATTTCTGCTAAGTTACAGATTGATATACTCAACTGATAAGTCTAGTAATACCAAGACTAATTATATGCAATCAATTACAACTCATCCTAAGGCAGTCCAATTTAGCCCATTGAATTTACAAACCACGTTAAGTTTAATAGTTAATTATATTTTGGACCCCTAAAGTTTATGTAAAACAATATAATTTCATTATTGTTTAAAAAATTTGCATTTTGTCTCTCAAGTTCTAATATCAACTTTTTAAATTCTAATTTAAATGGTACAATACCTGTCTCCTTATACATTGAAAACATTTAATAACAATTTAATGATTATTTAACACTTTGAGTTATAACTTTTTTATTTATGAAAATGTAAAACAATCTTTTTTCTTTTTACCTCTAGAAAGTAATTATGTTCTAAACAAGTCAGGTTTGTACAAGTATAAGCGCTAACGTCGTTACAAAAATAAGGTCATTGACTGCTGGTTGAAGGAATTTCCTTTTTTTTTTTTTTTTTTTGTCTTTCAGTCCCAAGGTCAGGCACCCCCCAGGCAAAGAAACACAAACCTAACCGCTATTACTCATCTTGGTCGGACCACAACTTGTCCTCCTCGTAGACTTGTCACAGTCACATCTCACCAGAGATCAGTAGCCCATCTTTGCTGCCTCTTGTCATGCCTTTGCCCATCCTCTAATCCTCTGTGATTACCACTCCAAACTAGCAAACCAAATGCTGTTTACTTAGCAACATGTGCATCTAATTGCGAGACAAATATTGTTTATTAATGGGAAAACTAAAGCATTAATTACCACGTGAATTTCAATGGTAAATCATGTGATATTTTTTACCTTGGGTTAAAAAAAAAAAAAATTCGGGCCTCAGCCCGCTTTTCCCGGCCTAGAAGAGCAATCAGGTGATAAGAATTGTGAGGCGGAGCCAATGGAAGCGTGTCTAACTCCAACGAACAAAAAGTGATTGGAAACCTTTGTCTTCACTTTCCCTAAAGAGCTACGAGAACTTAGGCTTTGGGCATCAAAATAGAGCGCCTCTTGCATAATTGCATTTATAGCGTTAATATCATTACCTCCCCAAACTGTAGTTAAGAGGATGTGATAGTAATGGTGTAAAAGAGTAGGGGGTTGGAAAATGAGGTTGATATATAAATGAGTTGAACTCGAGGTTAGTGGTACTCAACCTGCGCCTAATTCGATTTTATGAAAAATGTGATTAATGATACTAATCATCTAAAGTTAAACCATGTGTACACATACTCCCTTAAGTTTTAAATCTGTCAGTTACCCCCTTGTTGAAAAATGACCATTATATATGAGAATATTATCACTAAAGTTGGGCCATATTTACATACAACCCTCTAAGGTTTCAAAAATTACATTTAGCCATTGTTGTTGCCAAGCCTATTGAGCTTGATGAATTGTGGTATTATTTCTTATTGAGCTCAAGCTTGGATAATGTCATTAATTTATAGAGCTGAGCTTGAGCCCAATAGACTCAGGTTTGGTGTGGCCCATTTATAATCCTACTAGGGAGATTAGTTGGATAAAGAGTATCCATAAAGGGAAATTTAATGTGGCCATTTAGTACAGAGACAAGGAAAGTATATGCCTATTGTTTGTACTGTATTCATTTTTATGGCTTTAATCATGGTCTTCGATAAGATTCAATTTTTTAAAAATTGGAATCTGGTTCTTCTGTGAACCATTTGCCTTTGATGTTTTTGATGTTTCGACTATCGACTCTTAGATATTTGGTACAAAATGTTCAAAACAGTCTAAAACTTTTTAAACTGGTAAACCAAGAAACAAAATGATTTTTTTAGGATGGTGAGCAATAGTCATGATTTTTCTTTTGGATGGTAAATGAATTAGTGGTCTAAACTGATTGAACTGATTGGACTGCTAACAGGGCTTCTTTGATTTCTTTCATGGTTAGATCCATAAGATAAAGTGACTGTGGATTTTTAAGTGCTTTTCAGGCATATTCAGTTCTTCCAAACTGTAATCAATAAAATGTTACCTTGTTGGTTATATCCTTTCAACTAAGTTGACTACATACACAGTTGAAGTTGAGCCTAACTGAGCTACTTGAAATTTCCATTCAGTGCATACATGAATATTTTTATATTATAGGTACACTGCTACAAAAATTCAAATTTGCCATGCCTAATTTTCTAATAGTTTAATGGTATATTTTTTTTTTCATTTTTTGGCAATTTTGAAAAACCGTAGATTTAAGTGAAATTATATCTTACTCCCACTCTACCTTATTCCAATGCAGATATACAATGAGAAAAAAAAGTTCAACTCACAAGAATATATTTTACAAATTATCCAAGAAGTATGGAGATGAAGACGATATTTGGCTTAGATCTAAATCTATGGAACATCTAAAAAACACACTTTAATTGTGAAATATAGCCTACAAACTACTATGGCAAAAAGTGAAGAAAATGACACGTGGAAAAATGACAAGCTATTAACTTTCGATAAATGCATCCATAATTCATAAAAGTTTTGTGTAACCTTTTATTCTTAAAGGAGTAAATTGTATAAATGGTCCCTAACCTTTAGTCATTGTTTCCCTTTAGTCCCCAATTTATTGAATGTTTTGTTTTGGTCCTAAATTTATTAAAATTGTTTCATTTTAGTCCCCCACTAGATGAAATTCATTAACTCAAAATAATTGTCTGATAGAAATATTTGAAATTATAATTTAAATATTTGGTAATTGTCTTTTAGTAAATTTAAGTAGTTTAATATACAATTTAAATTAATAGTTTTTTCTTTCTGAATGAAATAAGTTCAATTTACAGAGAGAAAAAAAGAAACATGATTTGTATTTTTCATTAACTATAAAAAAATTATTATACAGATTAAATTTATTGTAAGACAGTTACTGGATAGTTTAAATTATGATCTTAAAAATTGTTATTAGACAAATACTTTGAGTTAACAAATTTCATCAAATTGGGACCAAAATGAAACGTTTTCAATAGATTTAGGACTAAAATGAAACATTTTAATAGGTGAAGGATTAAAACTGAACATTCCATAGGTTAGGGACTAAAAGGAAACAATGACTAAAAGTTAGGGACCATTTAGGAAAGTTACTCATTCTTAAAGGAAAAAAAAAACATGTTGCATTTTACACAATTAATGATGGCTATGAACTCATTGTTTGTTCTCTTTATCTCTCTCTTTCTTTCGGCCTATCTAGGTTTCAAAATCTCAAATTTGATTCTTAGATTGTTTCTCTCAAATCTCAATTTTTTTTGGGCTTATTTCTAGTTGTTCATGTTGTTACTGTGGCTTGGCTACATCCCACTAGTTGCAAGCGTCTGATTGAATCTGGTAGTAGTGATAGAGCCTGAGACCTATCAAACCCACCATTGAGCCTTATAATCTTGTGTTGTTGCTGAATACAATAATGAAAAATTTAAAAAATGTATTAAAAAATGTTGAATTTGAATCAGAGTATTTAAAATTTTGAAAAGGAATAAGCTAGTGTTCGGTTAACTTACATACATCCATACACACATACATACATACATACACACATACATATATGTATGTATGCACACACACACACACATTTATATTAATTAACTTGGAATCACATTATTTTTATTGCATGCATTTTAATTATAATAGATTGTTAATTAAATTATTAATTTTAATACCAAAAATTTATAATTAATAAAAATGAATTAATAAAAAAAATTTCACAGCCTTACTAACTGATTAAGTCAGTCACTATGTAGCTCTGACTATTTGCTTACCATTTTTTTGGTTGTTACATTGGTGGCTAAGTCAGTCACTGCTTCTTAATGACCAAAGTTTTAGTAACCGTTTGTTGACTACATATTTCGGTCACCAAAAAGTATTTTGGTGATTGATTACTACCAATAAGCTAGTCAGTTTTCATCATCTCATTTGTAGTGAAACTCTCTCTATCCCTCTCCATCTTCTTCGCTCTTCCTTCTTCTATTTCTAGTCATTACCATATGCTTTGTTTTCTTCTTCCTCCCTCCTCTTTCTTACCATCTTCTACTTCTTTTTCTTCTTCTTCCTTCTCCCTCCTTCTCTTTCTCACAATATTCTTCTTCTTCTTTCGCTCTCCTTCTCAATATCTTCTTCTTCTTCTTCTTCTTCTCTTCTTATTCTCACCATTTTCAAGCATATTTCCATATGAAAAATCAAGATTAATTAATCAACCTAAAAATAAATACGGGGAAATTTTTTTTTTTTGATGGCAGTGTTTGTCCAAAATTCCAGCCGATGGAGTTGGAACTGCCTTCCGGTGGAGACATGCCATTCCAACAATTACTCATTAGAATTTTTTATGGCAACATTCAAAAAAAATTTTTCCCTGACGAGCCCAAACCCCGACGGATGTGTTTCTAATGAATTTTCGTCTAAAAATACAATTTTTGGTGGCTATCTTCAGAAATAGGAGTAGTGACATTTACCAAGGAGTTGCCTTGGTGATCGATTCAGGGGAATTTTTTTTCCCCGTTGAGTTGGTCTAATGGTGTTCTAGTGGCCAGTTATAATTTTACCCAAAGGCTAAATGGAAATATGTACTTGTCCCTTAATATTTTTGGATGCCATAGATTGTATAGTATATGTGCTTCTTATGAAACAACAGCCTGTTTCATTTTCGGATTATTTTCAGTTCAATTTGTATTTTTTTCATTTTTTGGTAATTTTGAAACAAACATAGATTTAAGTGAAAATACAACTCACTCCCTCTGTACCTTATTCCAATGCAGATATACAGTGAGAAAAAAATTCAACTCACAAGGATATGTTTTACAAATTATCCAAGAAGTATGGAGATGAAGACGATATTTGGCTTACTTAGATCTAAATCTATGGAACATCCAAAAAATACACTTTAATTGTGAAATATAGCCTACAAACTGTTATGGACAAAAAGTGAAAAGAAAATGGCATGTGAAAAATCACAAGCTATTAACTTTCGATATATGGATCCATCATTCATAAAAGTTTTGTGCAAACTTTTCTTCTTAAAGGAAAAAAAAAACATGTTGCATTTTACACATGTAATGGTGGCAAATAGGGGCAAAAAATATGATGGCATTGTACCAACAGCCTTTAAGGCTCAAGTGATGACGCTTTCTTCTTGCTCAAGCCTGAAGCTGGCCAAAGTTTCATTTCCTTTCCGATTGCTTGAGCTACAAGGCTAATGATTTAACTGAACTAAAAAAAAAAAAAGACCCAGAAGACAATGTGAACAACAATAAAAAGAACCAACTATGGACCATTTTGTGCAAAAAGAATTTGACCTAAAAGTTTCAGTTCAAAGACATACATGTCTAGAGCAACCAGCCTAATAGCTAAAGTTCGGATATCCCCCCCGACCTTCAACCGGTTCCGATTCCCACCAAAGACGCATCGTGCGTTAAATACCGTAAATTGCAGCATGAAACCCTTCAAGTTTCAAGAAACATGTAAATTTCTTCACAACTTTTCTAAGTATTCTCTCATAAACCTAATATACCATGTATGCTTTACATGCAAGTAACCACATACCATAAATTGAGATTAGTTTGACTCGACACTAGAATTTATGAATGGGCTCTGGTAATATTCGAATGCTGCATGCTCCTCATTCGATCTTCTTCCCTGATCCAATGCTCCATCTCCTCATGGCTGCCAATAATATTTCATTCCAAGCGTCAATGGGTCCTGGCAAGCACCAATGCACACAATCGTTCTGTACACGCTCTTGGACTCCATTGGCAAAGGGGAAGGGGTGCATGTAAGGCCCCGGGTGACCATCCGGCCTCAAGAACGACAGCTTGGTTATGTCCAACATCTCAATCCTCAGCCCTTCAAATGGTCTAGCCTTCTCCCTAGCGGCCTCCACTTCTCTCAGCTCACCTCCTCTCATCTCGTAGTCTACCCCTTGAAGCAACTTCTCTCCCTCCTCGTAAGGCTTTGTCTTTGGACAAGCACCGGCCTTGTCCCAGTCGCCTTCGAAATGTGCAGGGGGATACGAGGTTAGGACAACATCAGCTCTTGTGTCCTTGGTGCCCTTCTTCTCAACTATGGCTCTGAAGGAAGTGTTCACGGCCTTCCCTATAGCACCATAAAAGCCTATCTCGGTGAAGTTGAGCCCTGGGCAGAAATGGCAACCCAGTGCAGAACCACTCTCATAGTACACAGCCGGGTTAAGGTACCAATGCCCAGTTGTTAACACAATCATGTCTATATGTTCCAAATCACTCACCCATCTCTCATCAACTTCATCCAGAAACACCTCATTATGGTCAGGGCCAGAACTTGATCTCTCTACACCTCTAACTAGAAATGGTGACCAGTAAACGGATATACTAACATTATGGGAATCAACGTGCCATCTTCTAAATTTGTCATCTTCCCCATTTCTGTGCACAAGGTTAGGGGTTGAAACAGTTGCCACCATACAAAGAAGTGATTCCAGCTGATTTCTGGCCAGGGAATCACCAACAAAAGCTAGATGTCTGTTTCTGAGGAGTTGAAGAAAAGTGTTGGGATCAAACCTAGGGAGATCACATTGCCTTGGCTTCCAACGCCAGTAGAGGTAACCCATGTCCGGTCTGCCATGGCTGATGCAATTTCGGCCGTATTTGATTGTCCCACAGGTGGTGTCATTGTATAAAGGCTCCATCTTGTCATGAACCCAACTTCCATTTGTGTAGTCACATAGATCAGCTTCATTAGCTACCCTATCTTCTGCAACATTCATGAAAAAAGAAACAAACTTTACTGGAAAAACTAAACATCCCTAAGCAGAAAGTGAGAAGAGAGTGAAAAAGGAGCGAAATTTAATTACCTTTGGAAGAAGAAGACGTTGGAGAAGGGGTAGAGAGAACAATGTGGGTGCCAAGAGGGTAATTATAAAAGTAGAAGAAGGCAATGAAGAAGAATGCATAAATAGCGTAAGGCAAGAGCTTTCTGGTCAGGGAGTGAAAGTGAGATTGGTCTTTAACTGGATTTGTGATGCCCATTTCAGACAGGTTTCCTTGTTCCTCGAATCTCTGTTCTTCCTCTGTTTTGCCAACTTCCTGGGCTCTGAGGTTCCAGGCTGAGGAAAATGTTTTTGTAATTGTGCGGATGTTTGGGTCAAATCGGCATCCAGAACCGGAACCCCATTTTTCTATTGAGTTGGCCAACTAAACATATTGGCCTTTGTTCTAACATCCTGCCATGTGGGTCGTTGGTTTTTGTGTGCACATGACAGTTTGCATGAAACAGGTGAGCCAGTCAAGTGGCGAAGATGTTGAAATCTAGGGAACTTTCGTTTTCACCCCAAAAATGTTGCTATTTTAGTTATAGGTCACTTTTATCTTAAAACTTATGAAATTTTTTTTATTTGAGTATTAAAATTTTTATTTTTTAAAAAAATTAGTATTAGAATTTTGTTAAAATATCAACAGTTAGTCCTATATTTATTGAAATATAGATATTCAATAGAAACATAATTTACAAAGGAAAAGATTAATAATTAAAATAATTCATTAACTATAAAAAGTTATTGCAAAGTTTGAGTTTATTCGAAGATAGTTAGTGGGCAATTTACTTGAAGATAATGACCTTTTCTTCTATTCAAGATGAGCATATGTCGAATTGGTTCCATTCTTTGGTGAAATTTAATTTAATTAAACCAAAAGGTATTTGGGTATGCAAAAAAATGATTTACAAATTACGTTATCATGATAAATTTGTCACCAACTATGTGATCAAGGCGTATTTTTACAAGTTGCTTAACAAAAAAAAACCAGAGATAGAGAGACAGAGAATACCCCAATTAAGGTTTGGACGCATAGCCCACGTAACAATATCTTTCGACATTCTCCCTATCAATTTTAGGGAGTTTGGACTCTCGACACATAAGCCGTTGATGTTTTTGAATTCGTGCCAATCACAGCATTGAGAAGAATAAACGACCAGAATATTATGTATTTGATCAATGGAGACCGTCAAGTGTCCACACAACTTATTGAGTGGGCTATGTATCCAACCCTCTTTACTTGAGTGGCTTATTTGGCATTCTTGCCAAAAACAAGAGCATATTTTCTCTACTCTTGCCCCTCTTTTTTTTTTTAACAAAATAAAAAAGAGGGAGATAAACAAGTTTTTTACTTTTTATTTAAATAAGTCTGTTTTTAATAAAAAAGAAAAACTATAGAGGAACATATGGTGCAAGTAATTGTATTATATCATCCAAAAAGTATGCTAACGAAAAGTTTGACACATGTATTTATTTGTACATTAATCGTGAAATCTTGAATTCTTTTTCATTTCAAAGAATTATTTTGCATCTTTAATCAAATACAGATTGGTGATATTGTTTTTTTTTTGTTAGTTTTTGCGTGAACTTTGTCAGAGAGACTGAGAGCTACTTTGCATCCTTTTTCTTCCACTTCCATGGCATGTTAGCTAAACTTAAAATGAATGTGACCAAGCTCTGAGCTGTGACCAAGTTATATTATTTCAAAAACTGGCAAATCCATCCCATTATATATAGTCGAGAATTTCATTTTCTTTTTGGGCCTAAAGAAGTGTGAATTAGTAAGGATCGTTTGCAAGTATGCTATATTCACTTCGAGGGATATTTTCTTCACAACAATATTTTTTTATTTGGAATATAATACAAAATATCACAAGGTTTTAAAGAGAGAAGTGATAAGCAACCTAATAACAATTGAGCTTTTTTGTCTTTAGAAAGACTTGAATCCTGCCTCTTAGACTGCAAGCAACCTTGGTGCATTTTAAAGTAACCATTGAATCGAACTTTCAGGTGCTTCTTTGATATATTTGTACCATTGAAATGTGTTTGTTGTTCTTCACCTTTTTTGTAAAGGTTAAAAAGGAAAAGAGACTAGTTTTGATCGTGAAATTCACTCTTTTTCGGTTATCATCTAAGCACCATATTTTGGTTCAAAAATGGCTCCTAGAATTATTTTCTTGAATTTGATCTAAAAAAATTGTTATTCGACAAAAAACTAAATTACAAAGAGCTTTATTAACTCCAAATCATAATTGGAGTCTCCAATTATTATTGGGTGCTTATCGTGGACAAATAAGTACTAGCTGAGCCTTGGGCAGAAATAAACAACAAGCTAAGCCCATAAGAATTATAAGCATAAAAACGTGGGCCCAAGCCTATAAGAGTTAAAAGCAGAAATTCACTCTTTTTCGGTTATCATCTAAGCACCATATTTTGGTTCAAAAATGGCTCCTAGAATTATTTTCTTGAATTTGATCTAAAAAAATTGTTATTCGACAAAAAACTAAATTACAAAGAGCTTTATTAACTCCAAATCATAATTGGAGTCTCCAATTATTATTGGGTGCTTATCGTGGACAAATAAGTACTAGCTGAGCCTTGGGCAGAAATAAACAACAAGCTAAGCCCATAAGAATTATAAGCATAAAAACGTGGGCCCAAGCCTATAAGAGTTAAAAGCAGAAAAAGAGTGGATGAAGCTGCTCACATATCAGAGCCAGGTTTCGATCCTGGGACCTGTGGGTTATGGGCCCACCACGCTTCCGCTGCGCCACTCTGATTGTTGGTACATTCCATGTTTGTTTATTTTTTATTTTAATTCGAATAGCTTTTTTCATTTCCCTCCCTTCAAATTTGATCTCCTTCTGCTGGTTGTGATCGTTGTTTCAGGATCAGTTTCGGTCACTGGGGAGACTTGTAGCCAGATTTCGAACCGATTTATAATGAAGGAGAAACTAACCACTTATGGGTCTTTCACTCTCCCTCAGCTCGAATGAGTTGCAAGGTCTCTTTTTCATGTCGTAAACTCTGTTTAGTCTTGTTAGTAATTTGTTTATATCCCCGTTCAATAATTGCTTGGAATACATTGATCTGCCAATTGTCACTAACGAGTTAAAGAATGGTGTTTGTTTCTTTGGTTTGTCCGCTGCAATTTCCCTCTAATAAATAAGAGAACAAATTCCAGCCTTTTTGGCTAATCGTTAGGTAGTGTTGGATGATTCAGTCTTTTCAATTATGTTTTTATTTTTGCTCCACTTTTATTTTCCTTACACATATGGAAAACACAGTGGAGAGGAACTGGAGATGTGAATCATAAAACTTGTGGGTAAAAATCATGGTTTAATCATTAGGTTAACAATATTTTGTTTGTAGAAAGTAAACAATTACAGAAGCAAAAAGGTGAACATGATTCTACTCCCGACCTATGACTGGGAGGAAAGCTCAACCTCTTCTCTCCATTCATCAGTAGGCTCTGTCCACGAACGAGCTCTCACCTCCAGCCTGAAAAACAAAATCATCTCCAATGTCTCAAACACCTTGTTCCTGTCCAAGAACTCGTTCCAAATCCCACTGACTATGCAGTAGTTGTTGTTAAATGGTGGTCTGTGGTGGGCTGCGTGTTGTGACCTTGACACGAGCACGCCGGCATCCTGAAGCATGACCACCAATGGTGGTAGCTTGCTCTTGGTGCTGTGTGCCCAGGAGTGGAACTGCTGGCTAAACATGATGCAACCAGAGCACAGGCCAACGAACCCATGAAAAGTTGGGTCGTCACAGAGTAGGTCTAGCGGTAGGACTGCAAATGTGATGGCACGAGCTAAGGCGTGTAAGTTGTTTGCAACTTTACGCCTAGTGATGGTCCAAGGAAACTTATGGTGCCCTTGGAAGGCTTCAATTTGGGTGCCAAAGATTGGGGTTGATGCGTCCCCATAATTGTCAATGCCCCAGTGGTACACCCCTGAGCCGAGGTCCGCCAACACATAACCAATGTACCCGGCTAGCAAGGGCTCAAACCATGTGTGTGAACTGGCTGCACCGATACCGGCCTTGGCTAGTGAAACCAGCACTGTGGTGCACCCACTCGCCACCCAAGCGCGGTGAGCCCATGTCGATTTTAAGCCCGGGTCATTTACCAATGGAGGAGCAATGGAGGAGGGTGTGGCTAGGTGTGGCTCAGTAAGCACTTTGGTCCGGTTGATTTTAGGCCTAGTGGTGGTGGCTGAACATGTTATACGTGTGACCGGTTGTGGCCGGGAGCCTGTTGGGACATGATCAGGAGACCTCAGCAGGCACTTGTTATGTGGCAGGACAGACATTGAAATGTGTACGAGGAAAGCAATCGGAAATCTGCGGTGGCCAAGCCAAAAAGAGACTGTATTTTGGAGGATTGACGAAAATTGAAAATAGTGGCTCTTGAGGGGTGTTTGGGATTTTGTGGAGTGGGATTTGGAGGGAATATGTGGCCTAGGTAATAATGTGGGCGTGGAGGTGTGGGGTTCTCTGGTACTATGTGGTATACTTGTGCACGCAATGTTTCATCTCAAACATTCGGCTCTTTCTATTGGGCCCAAAGCCAATTTTGTTTTGTTGTTTTCATTGGCTAATATACTCTCTCCTCCATTGTTGCTTTTCTTAACCCAAATTTCTCCTGCTTTTGTTTTTCGTTTTCTTTCTTTGAAGGATTTGTTGCGTTCTTTAGAGAAAAGGTGTTGAATATTGTAGTAATAAGTTTAAGCCTTTTTCTATGGAAGATTAAACAATCAATGCATCAACTCAGACTTAATCTTAAGTACATAAATCATAACTTCTATTTGTGTTTTACTATATGTTACAAGGTACTTTTAGCTAGCCCAAGCCCCTTTGGCCCAAAACTTCTAGCCCAACAAATCCAAAACTCTCACACCAAAAATTTTGCCTTGTCTTTTTGTTTTAGAAAAGAGGCTGTCTTGTAAAACTTAGTCATTTTATCTTTTATAACTAAAGTTTGATTTGAATATTTTTATATTAATTTATATTACAAAAAATTCTTAAAAATTATATTTAGAGCTATAATATTTAATATCCTATTTTTATATAAAAAGTTTATGTTTCTATGAAAAATTTATGAATTAATTGTTGTGAATGATAAAGAGACAAAGTTTTGTGGTACTGATAGAGTTATATGTGTACAATATTCTGAGCACGTTTGCTTGCAAAGGAATCTCATCTAAGTCTATGCAAAGAGCTATATATGATAAAACTCGGTCAACGCTAATCATCTAATGCAATTTGTTGGTCGACCGGCAAAGTTTTCATAAACTATATAGACATGAGAATCATGTGCTTTCTTAGCAAAAAGCCAATATGGCCAGTGAACTTCCACATTTTTGCCTAAATCACCCCTGAATTAAAATTTTGTTTAGAGCTTACCGACTAAAAGTGGACTTTCCCCAATTAAGTTGATATCTTGTACTTGCCATAAAAATAAAGATTTGAGACTTCTGGTGCAATTTAGTATATACAATTGGTCAAAGTTAGAAACCATCTTCCCTTGTAATGGTTAGGGATTGAAGTAACGTGCATTACGGTGCCTTGGGGCCAAAATTATCCTATAGGAATTCTAGTTTAAGAAAGTGTTTATTTTGGTCCATAATTCCTAGGCTTGGCAGCTCCACCCGTAGCCCTTTCAAAGAAGTAGAGAACAACGGGTGAAGGATAGCATGGAAAACCGTCAACGCACCAAATTAAGTGGCTTATGGTATGCCATCTACCATATTTGGCATTAGAGTGCCGTGCAAAATACAAGCTCAACATACATGCACCACATAATATGACATCCTTAAATGAATAAATTCGATTTTTGTTTCAACAAATGCTTAGGGTCTATTCTTAATTTTATTATACATAACGGTTTGGGAACAACAATATCAACAAACATATTTTACCTTTGTTAGCCAACGTTCATAGTTGGACATATTTGCCAATCATTTGCTAGCCTCTTGCGTCCATTCATCACTAGGCTCAATCCAATTCCGGGGTTTCGCACCAAGCACATAAAACAAAACCACTTCCAATCCCAGAAACACCCTGGTCTTGTCTAAGAATCCATTCCAAACTCCACTCACAATGCAATAGTTATTGTTAAACGGTGGCTTGTGGTGTGCTGCGTGCTGCGACCTTGCTAGCAGCACGCCGCTATCTTGAAGCATCACCACCAACCGCGGTAGCTTGCTCTTCGGCTCATGAGACCAAGAGTGGAATTGTTGGCAAAATAGACTAGAACCCATGAATGTACCAACCAAGGCATGAACAACAGCATTGTTGTTGAACATGATAAATGGTAACTCCAAAACCGTCACTGCTTGAGCCAAAGAGCATAGCTTGTGAGCCATTGGTTGTTGGGTGATAAACCATGGGGTTCTATGGTGGCTCTGGAACCCTTCTATTTGTTCACCAAAGAAAGGAGTTGATGCATCCCCGTAGTTATCGATAGCCCAATGGTATACCCCCGTCACTAGGTCAGCCAAAATGTATCCAATGAACCCGGCTAACAATGGCATGAACCACATGCTTGACCCAACTGCACCATTTATTGCCTTACCTAGTGAAATCAACACCATGGTGCAGCCGGTTGCGAACCAACCACGGTGATACCATGTTGATTGTAGTCTAGGATCATTTGGCATGGGATGGACCACGGTTGGTGTAACTCGGTTTGCTCGGGTTTTGAGCCGTGGCTCGATTACTGGCTCGGTTCGGTCCATAAGTCTAGCTAGTAAGAAAGAAATATTGGATATATGTTGTGGAGGAATTTTGAGTTAAAAGGGTCAATATATAAGGGTTGGGGATGTCGGATGCGTGGGGTTATGGAAGTCGTTACGGGCTGGTGCCATACTGGTTTGATTTGTGAATTGGTGCACGCAATTACACGGATTAAATTAATTTTGCACGCAATTGCTCGGATTAAATTTATTTTTTGGCGCTTGCTTTGGAGTTTAATCAAATTAGATTCATGACGGAGAACTTTCATTGATGGTATCTTATGAAGCTGTCAAAGAAAAGAAAAATGAAAGATGATCGAAACTGGAAAAAGATGATATCTTTGGCCAAAAGTTAAATGTGTTTATGCTGGAAAAAAAAACAGAAAAATGTTCAATTTTAATTGAATTTAACTATGTAAGTCGTAAATTAATCAATCAAGACATTAGTCAACTAGAGATTTCTGTAAAATTGGGATTTGCTAGTTTCTAATATCTTTATAACATCTTAATATAAGAAAATAGGATTACTGGAATGTAGGGTTCAATTATGGAAAGTGATTGCTTGAACTTATCATTTTTTTAATACAGCTTAAACCTATATATCGCTTTAGGTTAAGGGTAAAAAACATTTTTTTTATAGTAGGGAGAAAAACATTTTAAATATTATTGCTTTGCATGGAAATCATATATATATATAAAAAAGTAAGAATTGGACATGTCAATAGAAAAGAAAACCCAGTACAAGGAAAATAATGTAGTGACAAGTTGAAACATTTTATTTTAGAAATTTAATATGACAAATATCATGGCGATGAGGCAATAAAATATTTGAAACTTTCTTGTCATTTGAAAATTAAAATATCCAACTCAAACACAATACTTTAGATATTATTTTCCATACACTGTAGGCCTGATTTCTTTCTTCGATAACTGTTTGTCGCGTTAGTTTAGCTGGAAGCAAAAGATATATCTTCAACACTTGGCGAAGATCTTAAAACGTAGAATATTATTGCAAGAAATTCCATATTTTTTTAAGGTATCGTATGTCCTTATATGTGCTGAACCTTAAATTAATGGTTATTTGACTCTAACTGTTCCTACACGTTTAATGGCTATAACCTACACAAAATGGTAAAGATGTTCATTATTTGGATTAATTGAAGCGATTATTCGATTTTTTTGATCGGTCCTGTTCAAAACCAAATTCGTTGCATGTTCGGATTTTGATTAGTTTTCCATTCCTACATGTAAAAACCAAATACTTCATAAATTATGAACTGATTCATGACGGGGAACTTCCATTGATGGTATCTTATGAAGCTGTCAAAGCAAAGAAAAATGAAAGATGATCGAACCTGGAAAAAGATGATATCTTTGGCCAAAAGATATAAATGTGTTTATGCTGGAAAAAAAAAACAGAAAAATGTTCAATTTTAATTGAATTTAACTATGTAAGTCGTAAATTAATCAATCAAGACATTAGTCAACTAGAGATTTCTGTAAAATTGGGATTTGCTAGTTTCTAATTTCTTTATAACATCTTAAGAAAATAGGATTACTGGAATGTAGGGTTCAATTATGAAAAATGATTGCTTGAACTTATCATTTTTTTTAATACAGCTTAAACTTATCGCTTTAGGTTAAGGGGAAAAAACATTTTTTTTTTATAGTAGAGAGAAAAACATTTTAAATATTATTGCTTTTCATGGAAATCATATAAACAAGTAAGAATACATGCCAATATAAAAGAAAACCCAGTACAAGGAAACTTATGTGGTGACAATTCGCAACATTTTATTTTAGAAATTTAATATGACAAATATCATGGCGATGAGGCAATAAAATATTTGAAACTTTCTTGTCATTTGAAAATTAAAATATCCAACTAAAACACAATAGTTAGATATTATTTTCCATACACCACTGTAGGCCTGATTTCTTTCTTCAATAACTGTTTGTCGCGTTAGTTGAGCTGGAAGCAAAAGATATATTTTCAACACTTGGCGAAGATCTTAAAACGTAGAATAGTATTGCAAGAAATTCCATATTTTTTTTAGGTATCGTATGTCCTTATATGTGCTGAACCTTAACTAATGGTTATTTGACTCTAACTGTTCCTACACGTTTAATGGCTATAACCTATACAAAATGCTAAAGATGTTCATTATTTGGATTAATCAAATCGATTATTTGAACTTTTTTATCGGTCCTGTTCAAAATCGAATTCGTTGCATGTTCAGATTTTGATTCAGTTTTCCATTCCTACATATAAAAACCAAATACTCCATAAATTATGAACTGAACCATCCATTTGAATACCCTATGTATAATGCTTCTTAAAGAGAAGTCTCATTCCTTCAAGAAAAATACATAATAAAGAGCGGATAAATGCGTATAAATATTTATTTGTACCTTATGGACTTGCTCATAAAAGTAGAATATTATTTTTTTTAGAAAACATTACGGTGAGTGTAGATTTCATTACATAAAAAGCCATGCGGCACTTACTACAAAATAAAACTCGCAAAACTTGATTCAAAAGAAAATCAAAACAATCCTTTAAATTTGTGTTGCACATTATAATCAGGCTAATATAAACTAAACAAAAGCTTCACTAATCATGAAGCCTAACCCAACTTGGACAGCCTCAACGAGAAGACTAACCATGCTGCCAACATAACAACCCTAGAAATTATGAAAAAGAAAATTACCAAATTACTCTAAAGGAAAAAATTACCATTTTACCCTCAAGGGTATTTTCATAATTTTATCTATCAATTTAAAAAATCAATGTAAAATTAAGAATCTTGATTCTTATATAATTTCTTTAGTGGTCACTAAGTCAAATTCCAAGTCAGAAGCTCAAAGCGATCTTCTTTGAGCTAAGGGCATTTTTGTCATTTTCTAACCAAGTATTGAATGAAAAATATGAGAGCACCGTTGGATTCTTCTTACAAAAATGAGTCAAAATAAATTTATCTTACTCAATTCTAAATTCGTTTGCTTAAGTTTCAAAAAGATTAACCTCTGTGCATCTACGGTTTACATCGGATGTGTGCTACTGTTACATAGGATAATTTCTCACTTAACCCTAATATTAAAAAAAATAAAATAACACCTTAGCTGCATCCTTCCTAGAATTTTTTTTTCAAAATCAAATTCAATTAAATTTATCTACTTATCTATAGTTTTGTTAACAAATTCACAATCAAGTCATCATAATCCAAATAAAACCCTTTCACATTCTTTTTTATTTTCCCCGTAATCACTCTTTCTATTGTGAGATTTAAACCCTAATTCGCAAGTGCACGGGACGTATGTAGATAGGGTGAATAAGATATCGTTCCCAAGAGAATTGATTTGTATTGTTTGCCAATTACCACTATCTTGAGACTTACTTTAGCTAAACAAGCAACAATTGATGATTTACTCACTATGAAAATAACTAAGTTTGCAACTCTACTTAAATAACCACTAAACAATAACAACAAACACAATGTAAATTATGAGTTTTCTAGTGAATTAGTGAAACACACTTCCCTTAGTTTCACTATTTGACTTGGTTAGCTGGTGAATTAAGGCTAATGGTTTTATTTTCCTACTTGTTGGTGAAGCTAACTAATTGGGCCCTTACTCTACCAAGTGAAAGAGTCATTCTTCCAAGCTTAAAATAAAATGGATTCCCATCCGAATTACTAGTTTAAGAGGGGCATTACAAGTTCAATCTACTTTCACCTAGTATCCTATACTAGTCTCCCAACAAGCCCATGGTCATTATACTCTTCTCCTAATTCCAATTCTTTTTAATCTTTTTCAAGAGTTTAAAAGAAATCTAAGGTGCAATTGATTAGGGCTTTTAATCAATCAACACATCAATGAGTTCAAAGAGAAGAGTAAACAAGCCAAGAAGGAAAATCAAAGACAAATAGCCATTAATCCAACTAACAAAACCAATTCAAGTAGCTATAACCATAGAAAGTGTAAAGAGAACTACTCCATAATTAAACTAAACATAATCATGAAAATACACAAAACAACATCCATGTCTAGCTACAAGGAAAAGGAAAGAAGGAACCAAAGTGGACTAAATGAGCTTGATTCTTCAAGCCTTCAAGAAATCCTCAAGAGCTCCAAGCCTCCTCTAAGTAACCCTCCACAAATGCCTCCACAAGATGATAAAAGTTGAGAGAAAAAATGAAGAAGAAAACCTAGTTCTAAGATGAGAAGATGAAAATGAAGAATGAGTTCTTTTGCTAGGTTCCAGGTTTTTCTACTCTTGGAGGTGTCCTTTTCACCTCACCAACTCATTTGGATAGAAACCCTTGGCCAATAGCAAGCTTGAGTTCAAATTTGAGGCTGGGGACTACTTTCCTAGGTGCCTAGCGCCTAGGCCTCATGAGGGGGTGTTCTGGCACCTAGGCCTCTAGGCTTGAGGGTGCTCTGGCGCCTAGGCCTCAGGAGGGGGTGATCTGGCGCCTAGGCCTTCAGGCTCGCGAGTGCCTGGCGCCTAGGCCTCAGCCTCCAAGATGTGTTTTTCAGGCAGCCACCTTTTGAACTGTGGTGCCTAGGCCTCACAGTTATAAATTTGCTTGACTTTCGCATGCCCGTTTTTCGTTTCGCTAGTCCTGGTGCTATTCCAATGCTACGGTCTACTTCTCCAACATACAAAATGAATGATCAAATCAAGAATCAGTCAAAAATGTTGAGTGGTGAGGTAGGAAATGGTGGTCAAAGTTGACAAAAAGTCAACATATTTGACCACAAAATTTACATTTATCAAAATTTAGAAAAATGCTATTCCCTAGCATTTATTAACCTAAAAACATAAAACAAACAAAACATAGAAGCTAACAACAAATACTCAATATTATATCATAAAGTCATTCCAAGTACAGACTCAACTCAAGAGAAATTAAGGTAAGTAATAAAAGAAGAACCTTATCATTAACGGTAGGTAATCGCTCACTAAGTATTTCACTCCCTAATCTATGGTTGCCTAGTGTATCTACGGCTTATAATCCACTTCATCAACAGATTTGCAAAATGACCCAAACTACCTATGAATTGTCCTTAAGGAGCATGCATGCAAATTCAAGTCCAATGATATATATATAAGGTTGTACCGCGGTCGGGTTTGGTATTGATGGGAATCGGATTGAGGCCTTTTGAGGTGGGGCTAAAGAAGTAAGTTAAGCATAAACACCATGGGCAATCCTAATAATCAAATGTAAAGTCCCAACCAAGGTATTCCAATTTAAAAATGCTTTTCTTGACTTCCAAACAACAATTCATGTAACCCTCATATGCACAATTTTGACAAAACACATGAGTGAACTCCTTTCAAATTAATGAAGTATTTCTAACTTTCCCCATATTTATTTATTTTTTTTAATATCAATGTTTTATTTTTATTTTTATTTATTTATTTATTTTTTAATGGGGCTTTTTCATGTTGACTCGTTTTACCTTTTTCATGAGGCAAAGATAGGTTTTTTTTTAATAACTAGAAATTCACCCAATCTTTAAAGTTCAAACAAATGTGCATGATTTATCCAAAGTATACTTAAACCATAGCTATATAAACTCAACAATAAGTTCATAACCCAACAAGCTCCCCCAAACTTGTTTATTGTTCACTCATATAACTCACAAATTTTTACCCTTTTCAAGCCCATATATGCAATGCTCAACTTACTTCAAGAACAAGAGATGATAAATAATAATGGATATGACTCAATTATGTGGGTTAAATAACAAACATGGCTTAAAGGCTTAAAGGGGTTAACTAAGGATTATAATGAAGGGTTAGCCATTTAGGTATGTAGTTAGCCCCAAGTTATCATTTTCATCATTTATTTGCATGCATCAATTCGGATATGAAGGGGTCCAAAAGCAAATTAAGGAATCCATAAGCAAAACAAGCACCACTCCAATTAATGAAATCATTTACAATGAAAGTGTGCCACACAAGGTCCAAAGACTCACCGGGTATGGTTTTTACCATTAATGACAAATGAAAATCTTTCCTTACTTAACAAAATTTACAATCAAGTTGAACTTGTAAATGAATTCCTCTAATCATAATAAAGAGCATGCATTGGGTCCCTAAAAGCACACAACCTAAATGCAATTACATGCTCCTATATTCATCCACTATATGCCAAACATGATAAGCAAAAGAGATATGATATGGATGCAATGTCATAAGAAAAGAAAAAAAATCACCAAGAACTAGTCTAAAAGAAAGAATATACAACTAAATGCCAAGTCTTAGGAAAACTCTCAAATAAGTATCATCCACAAACACATTTATCTCCCAAACTTAAAACCAACATTGTCCACAATGTTGACAAAAAAAGCTAGAAAGGAGATTGTGGTTCAAGAATCATACCCGGGAGGCGGATGTTCCCGCCTCCAATTACTCCTACTCAAACTCTTAGTGATGGTGACACTTCATCTTTTTATGTTTACTCTTGATCTTTCTACCATGCACCTACAATAAGTGCAAAGAGTAATTAAGATACATTTTCCCTAAAACTCAACTTATTGAAAAGACAATTAAAAACACAAAGGAGAAGAGATGTTGGGGTGCCTTTCAACAAGCGCTTGATTTATTGTCTCTAGCTAGACACCAACTCCTTTGTTTTAGGCACTAGGGTGGGTGATGTGACTCTATACCCTCTCCTTTGTAAGAATGCTTCCAATGCTTGGAAAGTCCAATATGCATCCAACAAGATGTGCCCCTCTCCATGCTTGAGTTCTCATTTCTTTCCTCTTTAAGCGTTTTGGGATTCTTTACATTTCCATTCCTTGTTGCTACCCATTTCTTCTTCATTGTTTTCTTCTTCTTTTCTTCCATCATAGAGTGTGTTGCTTCATATTTTACTTTCTCCTTGAGATTTGGGGGCTCAAATTCATTGACTTCTTTTTTGTCACCATCCATAACAAAAGTAGGAGAATTCCCTTGGCTGGATTCTATGATTACATCAACCATGTATACTCCTATCTTAGGAGGCAGAGTGCTAGAATCAAACATGTTGAACTCCACTTTTTCATTCTCAACATTGAATATGAGCTTGCCTTTCTTCACATCTATAGTTGCTCTGGCGGTGGCCAAGAATAGTCTTTCAAAGATAAGGGGGACTTGGTTATCTTCTTCCATGTCAAGAATCAAAAAATTCATGGGGAAGACAAATTTGTCAACTTTCACCAAAACATCTTCTATTACTCCCCATGGATACTTGATAGACCTATTTGCCATTTGTAATTGTATTGTGAAAGGATTTACTTTTAGCCCCAATTTATTGGCAATAGAAAATGGCATCAAGTTAACACTTGCACCAAGGTCACATAATACCTTTTTGAACTCAACTTTTCCAATTGTGCATGGAATAGTGAAGCTTCCGGGATCCTTCAATTTTGGTCAAAGCTTTTGTTGAACAATTGCACTACATTCTTCTGTGAGGCATATGGTCTCAAAATCTTCAAATTTTCTTTTCTTTGCAATGACTTCCTTAAAAAATTTACCCCAATTTGGCATTTGAGTTAAGGCCTCCAAGAATGGGATGTTGATGTAAAGCTTTTTAAAAATGACTAAGAACTTTCCATATTGATCATCAAGCTTTTTCTTTTGGAACCTTTGTGGGAAAGGTAAGGGTGGGTTCGGTGGGAGTTTTTTCATTCTCTGGGGTTACTTTTTTAGTAACTCCACTACTTCCTCTTCTTCTTGAACTTGCACTTCATTTTCCAAGATTGGTTTTCCTTGAGTGGGTGTCCTCATGTAGGGATCTTCAAGCTTCTTTTGGAACCTTTGTGGGAAAGGTAAGGGTGGGTTCGGTGGGAGTTTTTTCATTCTTTGGGGTTACTTTTTTAGTAACTCCACCACTTCCTCTTCTTCTTGAACTTGCACTTCATTTTCCAAGATTGGTTTTCCTTGAGTGGGTGTCCTCATGTAGGGATCTTCAAGCTTCTTTTGGAACCTTTGTGGGAAAGGTAAGGGTGGGTTCGGTGGGAGTTTTTTCATTCTTTGGGGTTACTTTTTTAGTAACTCCACCACTTCCTCTTCTTCTTGAACTTGCACTTCATTTTCCAAGATTGGTTTTCCTTGAGTGGGTGTCCTCATGTAAGGATCTTCAAGCTTCTTTCATCATCTAAGTGTAATTGCATAACATTGCTTCCTTGGGTTTAACTCGGTGTCACTAGGAAAATTTTCTTTTTGAGATGTTTTCATCGCCAAAGCCAATTGCCCAATTTGATTCTCCATGTTCTTGATGCTTGCATGCACATATGCCTTCATACTAACAAAGTTATCACTCAAGCTAGCCATCTTGGCTTCATTCTTTTCCATTATATCTCTTGTCTCCTTCATGAATTGCAACATAATTTTTTTCATAGAGGGCTTCTTCTCCATTGAGACTTGGTTGAAACCGGGAGGTGGTGGTGGTTGTTGCACATTCCTTGTATTGCCATAAGAAAAATTTTCATGGTTCCTCCAACTGGGGTTATATTGATTTCCCATTTGGTTGTCTCTAAACCCAAAATTCCGGTTGCCCGTGAAATTTGATTCTTCAAGCTCCATATCCATATTTCCACTATATGTGTTGAAGGTAGAGGTGGAGGCTTGCTCAATAGTTAGCTCCTTTTTATTGGTCAACTTGGACACTTAATTGATGAGATAAGCCATTTGTGCTGACAAAGCGGTCAATTGATCTACCTCAAGTAACCATTTTCTTGGTTGAACTTTTTTTCCTGGCCATTGCTCTCCATTTAGTGCCAATTGCTCAAGAATTTAGAAAGCATCACCGGCGGTCTTTGACATCAAGGATCCACCGGCCGAAGCATTAATCATAAATTTTGAAGTGGGTATCAAGCCTTCATAGAAAATTTGGATTTGTTGCCAATCCAAGAATCCATGTTGTGGGAACTTCTTAAGCAACTCCTTGAATCTCTCCCAAGCCTCCGAAATGGACTCCATCTCATGTTGCTTAAATGTCACAATTGAAGCTCTTAAATGGGTGGCCTTGGATGGAGGGAAAAACTTGCTCAAGAATTTTTCGGCCATGTCATTCTTTGTAGCAATACTTCATAGTTGAAGTGATTGATACCACCCTTTAGCCTTGTCCCGAAGTAAGAAAGGAAACAATCGAAGTCTAATAGCATCAGTGGAGACTCCATTAGCCTTGAATGTATCACAAGCTTCGAAGAAGTCCGTTATGTGAGTTTTGGGATCCTTCGAAGCCAAGCCTCCAAATTGGTTTTGTTGGATGAGAGAAATTAAGGCTGGCTTCAACTCACAGTTGTTGGCTTGAACCAGTGGCCTTACAATACCTGAATAATTCTCCGTCACCAAGGGTCAGATGTACTCCCTAATAGGCCTTTGTGGATTTCTTGGATAGACTCTATCTTGATGATCCATCTCTCCATTTCCTCAATTGCCCCCATTATACCAATTACCATTGAGATTATCACCTCCACCCTCCATGGATGTAAAGGTAGAGCTTGATTCTCCCGAGTGTGATGTTGCTCGAAGCTCTCTAAGATGTCTTTCGATCTCCAGAATGAATGGCAACAAAGTAGAGTGTTGGGAACGGGTCATACACCAATGGTACCTATCAAGGAAATATCTAAGCACAAAGGTAACAAATAAGTAAAGAAATAAAGGTTTAGTCTAGAGCCAATCTCTTAGCAATGATATTGAACAAATCAATATAATCAATCATCGGCAATGACGCCAACAACTTGTTGTGAGTTTTAAACCCTAATCCGTAAGTGCACGGGACGTATGTAGATAGGGTGAATAAGATATCGTTCCCACGAGCATTGATTTGTATTGTTTGCCAATTACCACTACCTTGAGACTTACTTTTCTAAACAAGCAACAATTGATGATTTACTCACAATGAAAATAACTAAGTTTACAACTCAACTTAAATCACTGCTAAACAATAACAATAAACACAATGTAAATTATGAGTTTTCTAGTGAATTAGTGAAACATACTTCCTATGGTTTTTACTATTTGACTTGGTTAGTTGGTGAATTAAGACTAATGTTTGGTTTTCCTACTTGTTGGCAAAGTTAACTAATTGAACTCTTACTCTCCCAAGTGAAAGAGTCACTCTCCCAAGCTTAAACTAAAATGGATTCCTATCTGAATTACTATTTCAAGAGGGGCATTACAAGTTCAATCTACCTTCACCTAGTATCCTAGACTAGCATCCCAACAAGCCCATGGTCACTATACTCTTTTCCTAATTTCAATTCGTTTTAATCTTTTTCAAGAGTTTAAAAGAAATCTAAGGTGCAATTGACTAAGGCCCTTAATTAATCAACACAATAATGAGTTCAAAGAGAATAGTAATATAAGTAAAGAAGGAAAATCAAAGACAAATAGCCATTAATCCAACCAACATAACCAATTCAAGTAGCTACAACCATAGAAAGTGTAAAGAGAACTACTCGATATTTAAACTGAATATAATCATGAAAATACACAAAACAACATCCATGTCTAGCTACAAGGAAAAGGAAAGAAGAAACCAAAGTGGACTAAATGAGCTTGACTCCTTAAGTTTTCAAAAAATCCTCAAGAGCTCCAAGCCTCCTCCAAGTAACCCTCCATAAATGCCTCCACAAGATGATGAAAGTTGAGAGAAAAGTTGAAGAAGAAAACCTAGTTCTAAGATGAGAAAATGAAGATGAAGAATGAGTTTTTTTGCTAGGTTCCAGGTTTTTCTACTCCTGGAGGTGTCATTTTCACCTCACCAACCGATTTGGATAGAAACCCTTGGCCAATAGTAAACTTAAGTTCAAATTTGAAGTAGGGGACCACTTTCCCGGGTGCTTGACGCCTAGGCCTTAGGAGGGGGTGCTCTAGCGCTTAGGCCTCTAGGCTTGCGAGTGCCTAGGGCCTAGGCCTTAGCTGGCGCTGAAGCCTCCAGGGTGTGTTTTTCAGGCAGCTACATTTTGAACTGTGGCGCCTAGGCGTCACTCCTGGGGCATAGGCATCACAGTTATAAATTCGCTTGACTTTCGCATGCTCATTTTTTGTTCCGCTCGTCCCGGTGCCATTTTAATGCTACTGTCCGCTTCTCCAACCTACAAAATGAAGGATCGAAGTAAGAATCGACCAAAAATATTGAGTGGTGAGGTAGGAAATGGTGGTCAAAGTTGATAAAAAGTCAACATGTTTGACCACAAAATTTACATTTATCACTTTCTTGTTAACAAGCCGTCAAGCAACATTGAAAAAAAAAAAAAACATGGCCGCCACTCCCCACCTCACCATCCTTGTAACTTTAGCCATATCCCTCTCTTTTGTTCTTTTAGTTCAATGAGATAGAATCATCATTCCTCCATTGTTCCTAGTCTTGCTCATTAAAGTGGAGAAGAAGGCATCTCACCAAAGGATCGTCACTGTACTCTTTGTTTCGTTACCGGCTTGATCGCGTTCTTTGTTGAACCAGTGTAAGTCTAGCCCATTTGGCTTTGTTTCTCCATCATCCAAGCTATTTAAAATGTTATTTAAATCCTTATTCTTTTCTAGGTTCATTAAGTTGCAGGGAAACCCCATCTGGATACCGAAAGTCATCCTACGTGCGTCGGCATTTCTGAATCTGTTTGTATGAGTCAAAATTATTTGGTATCACTCTTTTATTTATTTTTCTTTTTTTTTTTCCAGTAGCTAAATTCATTAAATTTGTGATATATTTCGTTTGTAGGTTCTTTTCTATTCAAAATTCTAGGTTTGTGCACTTGTTCCCAATACAATCATACCCCTACTTACACCTGATCCCCGGTAAGCCACCATAGTCTTTTTGGAATTCTTTTTGCTGCTGATTTTGAACCTTACATCTATGTCAAGTCTTTTATCTTTATTATCCATGTAGTTACAAAGGCCTAGGAACTCTTTATTGAAAGGTTTAGTACTTCTTTAAACTCCCGGAGCGCCAAAGATCCCTAAAAACACATCGGTAATTGAAATAAAATTTTGTCTTTCCAAGTTTAGTTTTTATAGCCACTAAATGAGTATATAACTCAGTGTGTTGGCCTCTGTAATTTTAGGATCAACATCAAGAGAGGTTTCCGACATGATCCCGAATAGGCACAAGGCCACCGGAGACACCCCGAGACCCCCTTTTTGCCCAATAGGTAAAATTTTGGCCTAGATGTCAAGAATGTGAATCTTCCAAGTACCATTTAGGAAATTTTTAAATTTTAGCATATTTTGTAATTTTCTACTTTACTAATATTTTGTAGGACCGTTCTAGGAAACCGCCCCATTTTACGATGTTATTCCATACTAGGTAAGGGGGAAAAGCGAGCCAGTTCTCATGGGTTCTCTTAGGCCCAAAATAACCATTAACATGAATAATAAATTCTAAGTAAACCATTGAGCTAATATAAAATATTTAAAAGCATGGCAACATGGGTAGGTTTATTAAATTAATTTTTCTAGAATTTTTATTTTGTTTTATTTTATTTTTTCTTTCTATTGAGATATAATTTCGGTTGGTTGATTGTATAGTTGTAATGATGCGTTATATGATGTATGTTTGGTGCTAGTACCATCGTAGGACCATTTTCAATAAGAATATGCTCATACCGTTTGAATAAATCCCATTAGTATCATGTTTAAGGTCGGTAAGATAAATACCGCTAGTGCTATATTTAGGCCCGACAAACTCGTTGGCAACATGATTCAGGCCAAAAGCAACCATCTCTCATATTTTCAGTGTTGCTCGTTGTCCGTCCAGTATCTGTCCTCCTTCCGATGAGTTCTTATCCTAGCTAAAACTCTAGCCTCATAATCCTAAGTTCCAATAGCCTCAATTTTGCACTTGTATTTTCTAATTTTCTAACAAATATTTCATGGTGCCTCGAACTCATGGTGGAGGAATACTGAAGAAAGGATGAGATGCTACAAATAAGGGTGGTTCCACATCCAAACGGTTGAAGGCAAATGTGATAAGAAATAAGCATCATTATATCGAACCACCAATTCTATCGTATTCTTCCTCATCCTCATATAAAGAAATTGAGGTAATTGATTCCCCCCATTTGAATTTGGCTACTACTAAAAAAACTCTGAGAAGTATAAAGCTTTGTAAGAATCAGATTGTTTCTGTGGAAGATTTGAAGAGGGAAAAGTTTGATAAGGTTGTTCTTTGGGTTGAATACTTCACATTAGGTTCATTTGTAAGTAAAAAACTTAGAGGTTCAGAAGCCTGAGTTAATGAATTTTATAGAAACTTGAAAGTGGATGTGAACTCATTTACTCTTATTAGTCAAGTAAATGGCACCAACATAGATGCATCCAAGGAAACAATTTATAATTTAGTTGGTGCTAAGTCAGCCATTGAAAAGAGTTATAAGGTTAAACATAGACTTACTCTAAGGCAATTATTCCTGAAATTAGTTAAGATTATTTTAAAGTTGCCTAACCGAGCCTTTCTAAGCTTACTATAGCATTGTGATAGAGTTCTTCATTAAGTCATTGCTGGTAATCTTGTATTAAAAGTGGGTGCAAATGATGTTACCTAGCATGATGCTTGTCTCATGTATAAGTTAGCTATGAGGAAAAATGTTGACTTTGATTGTAAAATCTTGTTCCAAATGAAAAAGGCAACCACCACCAAAGCTGTACCTTTCTAATTGCATGGCTTTTTAAAGCCTATAGAGTTGTTTGTAATGCAACTAAAATTCCTTTGGACAATCAAGCTTTACTTGTTGATCCTACTAATATAAGCTTAGGTGGTTTGGAATTTGTTGAAGGAGTTGGTTGGCAAAGAAATGACACTGTTTAAAAAAAGTGTCTTTGGAGGACATTTACAGAGATAAAGAAACATTGTAGAGATGAAGGAATTGATGAAGAAGGTGATGAGAATGTTGATGAACTTGGAGAAACCAAGTTTATTCAACTAGAAAAGCTTACAGTTGAGTTGGCTAAAACCAATGCCAAAATTGAGTCATTGGAAAATTTTAAGTTGAACTTCGTGAGAAACTTGAGAAGCTTGATGCTATACACTATCTTCTTCTTCTTCAAGTGGTATCTACTTAAGGAAAGCAGTCCAAAACTCCAGCCGAAGAACTAACAGTTGCTACGAAGTCTAAAACCTCAGCAGAAATGGCTTCCGAAGAACTTGCAGTTGCTGCCCCTACTGTTCCACCACTAAACCCCTGCGTTGTCATCATCCTCTTCATCTCAAGACCTTCCCTTTCTACTCCCAGTTAGTTCTTACTTGAGTCAAAGTCTAAAAAACATGTTCTTGTTGTGGCATAGAGACTCTTTTAACTTATTTTGAGTCTTAGGTTGCCCTTTTTGTAGTATGACTTTCGTTCTTGTAGATCTGTTTCATATGAATATTCTGATTTGTTATAGATGTTTTTCATTGCTAATGATTTGTGCAACTTATGTTCAATGTACTTGCCTTTCTCATATTTGCATATTTATCCATGCTTTTGTGCTTCCTATTTCACTCTTTTTGATTATGAAAAAAAGGAGAAATTATTGGTTCATTGTTATTTTTTTTTAAATTTAATGTTATATTATGTTTGTTGATTCAAGTATATATGCAAGAAGTGATGGGGAGTAGTATTGTTATTGTTGCTTAGTATGTTTGAGTAAGGGAAAACATGTGTATCTCTTAGTTATTGCTTGTGGAAGTGTTTGAACTCTTGCATATGCTAAATTTTGGATATTTGTGCACGTCTTTTAGATGTTTTACAAATTTGAACATGGAGGTTTGTTCAATTTATAGAAGAGACTATATCAAATTTTTTTTTTATAAATTTATACTTAGTTTTTGTAATGCCACTCTAAATTTTTTTTGTCATTATAAAAAAGAAGGAGATTTTTTTATTTGTTCCATTCATGATTCATGTTTCTTTAATTTTGATGATTACAAAACATATTTGATTTATGTGGTTCAAATCCATCTTTAAAGATTTATGCTTTGGTTTCTTGTTGATAAAGTTTTGATCAATGGAAGGAAAAATGATTTTTAATAATATTTCAAGTATTTTTGGTGTTCCAAGTATTGCTTGAGAAAAGAGAAACCAATTTGGAGTAATAAACGTTGAAGTTTGGAAAATTGGATGGTTAAAAATATCCTGGAAGTGCAATTTCAACAAGGTGAAAAAATTCAACATGTTGAAATTGAAACAATTTTTTGAGCCCGAGACTATTTTGATTCTAGACAAGAAAAAGACTCTAGTGGAACTTTTTCAACCGAGTAAAGCTTTCGACAAGGCTTGCATGCGATTCTCTGATCTAGAAAATCCTTGAAAATTCATTTTAAATTTGTGCCACCTTAGATTGCTATGTGGGTTAAGTGCTGACAGCTTATTAATTAGTAATAACTGTTGGAGATCAAACCTTGGGTGATGATATAGGACCAAAATTTCAATTGAGATATTTTTTTCATCTGAATGAAACTGTACGATAGAGGCAATTTCTGTTAAATTTGATAGTAACATTCACCAAATTTTCAAGGATTTTTCTAATCATTTCAATGGTCTTCAACGTCCTATTTTCATTCATTGGAGTATACAAACATCAAGAATTACATTAGGAAAAACTCTTTGCAACTAGAAAAGAGAATTCATCATCAAAAAGCTTAAATTTGAGAATTACCAAGAACATGTGCTTTCACTTGCTTTTCTAGCTTTGAGTATTTCTATTGCTCTTATCACTTTGTAACCATGAAATTTCTGAGTTTTCCTTGAGTGCTTGAGTTATTTCCTTGTATGGGAAAAATAGTTAGAAGGGTTTTTAGTTAACTTTTAGGAAAACTAGTTAGAGTTGGTGGTAGAAAGAGCTGCCAAAAGAGTATGTGTTTTTGTGTATTCTTGATGTTTATAGCGGAGAAGAAAACTCTCAAGTGATGAACTTGAGAAGAGCAGTAGGCTCTCAAGAGGAGATCAAACCTCTATAAAAATCCTTATGTATAAGCTTATCTTCCTCTACTTGCTTGATCGTTGCTTGGTGACTTGTGCTTTTACTTTGGTTGAAGTTGCTTGTTTTTAAAAGCTCTCCAAAGCTAGCTTTCGAAGCAAAATTTCAGATCATTGTGATAGTCATTTTTTTGTTAGAATATGTGACATTTTGCATCCGACATGGGAAGTCTGTGTGATTTCTGATGTGTATATATGACTCCAAATTCTAGAGCTTGATTACCTAGTGCTTATCCTTTTTATAAAGGATAGCTCATGTGATGTGGGCAGGTGTTTTGTGGCCCAATTCGGGACTTGGGTCATCACAAATAGTATCAGAGCTAACCCGGTTCCATGATGGTGTGAACCGTACTTTTAATTTTATATGGGCTGAGGCTTGATTCTGTTATGTCTGTTCTATGTACGGGCCATATCCATCACTTGCTAGGTTCTTAATTCTGGTTCTGTTTGTGGCTCAATGAGGATATTGGGAATAAAAGTATGTGAGATTATAATACCCCAGATCCCACATGAGAAGTTTGTGTGATTTTTGATATGTATATATGACTCCAAGTCTCAAAGCTTGATCACTTAACCCTTATCCTTTTCCGAAGGATAGACCATATGGTGTGGACAGGTATTCTGTGGACCGGTTTTGGGCTTGGATAGTCACGAAATATGTTTATTTTATTCTCTATAAATTACATTTTGGTTTAAGCGAAGAAAACCTCATTTTTTATGGTTTTTGAAAATTGACCAATTCACCCATCTTGGTTGCAGTTGGGCCAACAAATAATAATAATAATAATAAACTAATTAATTATAAGTATCAATAAACTTTTAAACAAAACTACCATTACACATGCCTTGAACATCTACAGGTTATAATTTAAAAGTTAACTACTGGATGTGTTTTTAATTAAGTACAGAATCATTTTTTATAATTTCAAAATTATTTAAAAAAACAAAGAGATGACATATATTAATGACCACACCATTTGTTTTTCTGTTTTTGGCTTTAGGGGTGCAAATATTGTAATAATTATTCAACCATCGATCCAAAAGAATAGTCGTACATTTTAAAATCTTTAATGTCTCCCAATGAATGATCAAAATTAACATAAAAATAAAAAAACATACAGAAAAAATAGTGAAATAGCGTAATATATTTTAAATTTATATGATAAAATTGGTATAATTTAGATCGCAACTCAAACACAAGCATGATTCATTCCTGCACAATGATGTATTTACATGGCTTGATTATTATTATTAAAACTGGCAGCATCATCATCATTATGATTATCATGATTATGATTATGATTATGATTTTGATTATGATGATGATTATTATTATTTGTCTAAAACTAATATTTTTTAGAAATAATAACCAATTATTATTGTTTTTTCCTTACCCAGCCTAAGAAAAAAATAATACTTTTCCCACCACATAAGCCAATCCTTGCCAGCTTACCCTATACACACACCTTCAGTCATGCATAGTGATAAATGAACCAAGTCACCAACTTCTACAAAGTTTAGGGGCCAACTTTTAATGTGTTCTAAGTTTTGGACTAAGTCACTCGAGTGATGAAAGTTTAGGGCCTTGGCCAAACACAAATTAAGAAACCAAAATGGAGTAAATTGCCCCCATGGCCCCTAACTTTTTATTATTGTCCTATTTTGAACCCTAACCTCAAAACTTCAAATGAGACGTCATCAATCTCAATTTTTTGTTCCATTTTAGACATTTGGAAGATGAAAAGTGTTAAAAATAATGGGAAAGACTAGGTGACATGCTAACTTGGGACAGATGCCCAAAATTGGCCAAATCAGTCATTTTGGGCCTATGTTACAAAAAAAAGAAGAAATTCAGGGCCTGTACAGGGTTAGTTCACATCTATCCTTCCTCTTCCTTCCCCCGCCCCTAGGGGTGAGCATGGGTTGGGTAAACTTGAAACTGAAACCAAACCACCCCCATTGGGTTGGGTTGGGTTGGGTTGAGTAAAAATTGATCATGGTTCTTGGGTTGGTTCCACATATAGGAGAACTGACGGTTTTTGGGTTGGTTCTGGTTCCATATATAACCAACCCGAGGTAGAACCGAACCCAAGATATATATATAATTATATAATAAAAATTAAAGTATTACTGATATATATATACACACACACACACACATATTTCTTTGAAGTATTATGATGGTTATTTTGTGTTTTTATATTAAACTTTTAAACTGATGTTCCAAATTGAAACAGTATGAAAGTTGTGGAATCATTTACGAAATTTTTCCATATTCACTTAAATCACTTTGCTTCATAGACTCACCACTCCTAAGTCATTTTGCTTTCGATCTTTTATTCCAGACTACTCTTTACGACACAATTATGATATTTTTTTCATTTGAGTTATACAAAATTAAAAATTTATGACATCGACATATTTTAGGTTTTGATATTGAAGAAGATGATCTTAAAGGCTTAGTTTTCTATATTGAATGTCATACCAATATTAGAATTACTGAAATGAAGTAAACTAGTTGAGATAAAAGATGTCCCACAAGCAACTCTTTTGAACCAATTTTGTAAGAACAATATTTTAAACTCTTTTGAATGTATCTAAGTACTTATATTTAAATATTAATTTAATTGTATATTATGTTGAATATATCATAAAACTAATTATGGATGTAGATTTATTGAATTTTGGTGTTGTTATAGGTATATGGTATAAACCGAAAAACTCGAGAACCAGAACCGAGAAACCCAGAACCATGGTTTTGGTTCTGTTTGGTTCTCGGTTCTGGGTTGAGTAGAAAAATTTTGGGACCGAGGCCATTTTGGGTTGGTTCGGTTCCACCATAAAACCGAACCAACCCAATCCATGCTCACCCTTACCCGCCGCCTCCAGGCCTCCTTTACCTCCTTCGGCCTCGGTTGATTGCTGCCAGATTTTGTTCGATTCCAACCATCGATTTTGTCCGATTCCAACCCTTGATTTCGGCCACGGGTGCAATTTACCCAAATGCTTCGCTTGGTCGACGGTGGGAGACGGGTCGGGTTACGGGTTTGACTTTAATTTGCTGGTCAGACAACTAAATGGAGGACGACTGTTGCTTGGGCTTTAGTGGCGGTGTTGCAAAATGAGTATGACCAGGTGTAGTGGAGGCAATCGGCGAACCGGAAGCAGCTGAGATGGACGCGAATTGTCCTTCCCCTCTTCTCCCTTGGCTTGGTGCGGACGGCGGAGAGGCAACGTTTAGGATGTGTGGGCCAACTAGGAGTGCTGATTACGGCAGATGGAGGCTAAAAGGCATCGAAACGTCGTGCAACAGGAGGAGGCAAGGAAAGGCTGGAGCGGCGGAGGAGGGAGGAGGAAGGAGAGATGTGGGCTTATCCTGTATAGGCCCTAAGTTTCTTCATTTTTTATAACATAAGCCCTAAATGTCTGATGTCGCTAATTCTGAGCATCTATAGCTGGTGATTCATTGTGCCACGTGGGCAACTACCCAAAGTTTCACGTAGACATTTCCATTATTTTAACACTTTCTGCCATCTAAAGGTCTAAAATGAAACAAAAAATTAAGATTGAGAACGTCCCATGCAAAGTTTTGAGGTTAGGGTCCAAAATAGAACAATAATAAAAGGTTAGGGGCCACAGGTGTAATTTACCCAACCAAAATGTGACAACGTATGGGATATTTTATTCTGCTCATGAAACATGTTGCTAAATCCGCGAAGCGATGCAACAGGGAAGAGAACGAGAATTTTGCCCAACACTGATCTCCGTATTTCTGGTTGTCTTCTTGAAATCCTGATCTTTCATGGGCAATCCTCCTCCTCCAGTTCCCTTTTCAATGCTACTACATCTCTTGGCTCTCTCTGCTCTTCTCGCCACCCAAACCGGCGCCGTGAAGCTCCCGTTCCACCCGCGAGACGCGCTTCCACTTTTGCCCAGGCAAGTCTCATGGCCGATTCTTAACTCCCTCAACAGCGCCGTCGACCTCGTGCCGTCCCTCGTCAGAGAACGCCACCATCACGTGGAAAGGTGCCTGCTTTTATCGGAACGAGGCGTGGATGGAGTTCAATGACAAGAGTGGCAGCGAGTTCGGTGGCGGGACTCTTCATATCAAGGTACTCGGACTTGGTTTTGGACTAATTTTTTGGTTATTGCATCTGGGTAGTGCCTGGTTTTACTTTTGGTGCGTAGAGATTTTGGTTTTTTTTTTTTTCAATTAATTGGTTCGTAGGAAGCGCATGATTAGAGCTGTGTATCTTTAGATGTCAAGTGTCCTTGTAACTTGGCTACAGATTATTGCATTTTCCCCGTTGAATTTGCTGGTGATCTGTTAGTCTTCCACTAATGATTTTGCAAGGTAAAGGCGTCTAAATTTAGTTAGGGAAAATTACCAAACTCTCACATCCTAACTTACACCTGTGCCCTTATTTCAAATATTTACACTTATCTAACTAAAAAGTTAACTTTATTATTTACCGTTACCACAAAAAAGAAAAAATACTTGATTTTCCCCTCCTAACCTTTAATCACAGAAACTTTAACCCAATTTAGGAAAAATAGAACCCATAAATAAAAAATGAAATCTAATAGATGAAAAGAACAATAACTCAAACCCAAATCCAGCAAGTTATGAACCTAAGTTTTATCAATGGAATGATCAAACCCAAATCTAGCAAATTATGAACCCTAGGTTTTATCACCGGAACAGATTGATACCTAGAAAGTGGACCTCTCATTCTCTATCCAAAAATTCGGCTATGAGTTTCTTCTCTATTCAATGCTCCACCAGAAAAATCAAATGGCCTAAAGCCATTTTTGGCCCCTGAACTTGGTAGACTCGGACACTTAGCCCTTTGGATATAAACTCGGTTCAACTCACCTCCCGAACTTGAAAAAATGTTACACTTTAGCCCTTTTGTGCCATATGATTGTCATGTGACCAAACTTAAAGAACAGCGTTTGCATGACTGTTAATTACCAACATACAATCAGTGCTCATTGACACCACCAATAGCTGCAGGTTGACCAATAGATTTTTTAGAAGCTGTAAGAGTTCCTCTCGAACCAAGCCCAAAAACTTTAACCATTGCTGGTCTTAGAAGTCGATCCCCAAGTAGAAAACGTCGACGAATTTCCTGGATGATAATTCCCTCCTTGGATTCCTGGACTTTGCTTCGATTGAGCTATCTCCAGAAGAGATTAAGCTTGGTAAGTTGACAAGGTGATTGAGGCATTTTGAGAAGATGGAAGAGTTTGGCTTGAAGCTCGAATAGTTGGATTACAACTGCTTAATTGACACCTTGGGCAAATCTAGGTAGAAGGCACACTAAGTGTTCGATGAAACGGAAAAGAGAAAGCTAAGAAATACAGCAAAGAATTATTGCTTCATGGGATTGAAGCAAAGGGATGCAAGCTTAGTTTGGTTTCTTTAGGATAATATTATAATCCCTTGGACCCCCTCCCCCCATAAAAATCTATAAGCATATTTGTTTTATACAACTAAATTCCACATGCACATTAAATCGTGGTGAGCAGAGTTGTCGGGATGATTATATCTTTATTCATTGGTTTATGTATTTTACATGTGAACATGCACTAACATGTACTTGATTAACACTTCGCTTTCTATTCAATTAGATGATCCACTTCCACCATCTGGAGTTGCCAGTAGCTCTATCATAAAAGATTCCACGTGTAGCAAGTGAATCGCCTCTATAAAATGAGGACCCGCAATAACACATGGGCCTGTGTCTAGTAATGAACCAAATAGCAGTTTAAAACATCGATTACATATGTGAAGGCACACTAAGTGTTCGATAAAATAAAAAAGAGAAGTTTAAGAAATATAACGAAGCACTATTGCTGCCGTGAGATGGAATCAATGGGATGCAACCTGGTCCTCACTTTTTTTTGTACTTTAATCAATGCACTAGGCTTTGTGAAGAGACTACAAGAAGCTCTCGAGTTCTTCAAGTAATCAAAGAAGACAAAGTGACTAGGTGAGCTAGTGGGAAAAAAGTTAATGCAACTGTTGGCACCATTACAGCCTGCAAACTTCTCAGGATCTCCACAAATTGCTTGTATATTCTCTAATAACTTGTATTAATCTTCTTTTTGTTATCAGTTTCTGGTTTAAGTTGTTGCTTTGCCCTTTCGAAGTTCTCAACCATGGGCATAAGGTTCTTGATCACTTGTCCCTGTGCGTGAAAAAAATCTCCACAAATTAATAGTCTTGCAAGCGCCGTTCCCTTGAGACAGGTCACATGGCAATCACAAGGCACAAAAGGGTTAAAGTGTACCGTTTCTCTAAGTTAGGGGAGTGAGTTGGACTGAGTTGATATTCAGGGGGTTAAGTGTCCAAGTCTACCAAGTTTGGGGGAAAAAAATGGCTTTAGGCCAAATCAAATAGAAAATAATGGCTACTGTTCGAATCCACGCCAGAATCCTACCTGGAATCCAACCCAAATTTGGCGGGACCTTGTCGTCCAAACCAAGTCGTTCAAGGAACTCTTCGAATCTTTCGAATCGTTCAAGGAAGTCTGCTCGCAGCCTCTATGTCCGAATTATTCCCCTACTGATTGCGCTCGGAAGTGATACGATCGGCTCTGCTCGCAGTCTCCAGGTCCTGTTCAGCTCTTCTCATCAGCCTCGCTTTTGACCTGATCGCTCGCCTCCTCAACCGATTGATATTCTCTTCCCAACCCTACTTGTCCACACGGGCCCCCTTGGTTCTCCATTGCCACCTCCAGAGCGAGCAGAAGCCGTTGGCGATGGACACTGATCAGAGCTCCGTGGGAGTGGGGTTTCTAGCGGTGTTCTCATTGTTGGGCTGCATGGCCTTCATTATACGACTGGTCCACAAGCGTCTGATGGCCGATTTCATGAAAGTGCTCTGTCTCGGTGACGATAGACTCTCGAGGAATTCACCAGTTCAACCGAAGCAAGAGATTTTGTTGGTAAATGAAGCGATTAGAATTGGGTAAACGAAGCGATGAGAACTGGACGAAGCAGACGGTGGACGGTGGTGGTCTCTCATGCACTTTCCAAAGGCTTAGACGGTGGCGTTGCCGGATTGAGTGACGGTTTCATATGTCCTTCTGGATTTCGTGTTGGCGACTGATGGCTGTGGGGGCGATAGCGGCGGAGGAGGAGTACGAATGACAGAAGTTTCAATCGGTATCTCGTCTAAAAACCGGAACCCATTTGGCTGATCAGGATCTCCAGATGCTTCCATTTGTTTTTCATTTTTTTAACTTTTAATTGAAGCTTCTAATTTGTTCACGGGATTTACTTGTATTGATATAGAAGTTGGGGGTAAGGTTTATAAGAAAGAAAGATTGGAGGAAAAAGTTAAGCATTTTCTCTATTCTTTTGTAACGGTGAATGACAGGATTAATGTGTTAGAACTTAGAAGGGAGAAGTGTAGGTTTTTGAAAATGTAGGACATAAATGGAGGTTTGACCAAACCTCAGGGAGTTTTGGTAATTTTTCCATTAAGTTATTCAGTGTTGTTCTTAGATTTTAGAACTTTCTCAGGAAATCATAAGCCCCCAGAAGTTATGTGTTAGTTTGTGGGAAGTCTTATGGTTTTCTTAGCTTTTGGTTTCTGCATCATGGCTGCCAAACCTCATGTAAGCTTAATACCTCAGAAAGCCTGGTTTGTTGAAGAGGTGATTCAAAGCCTAAGTCCCTGAGAATGCGTGAAGAGCAAGTCAAATAAACAGATATTTCTATTAGTTAGTCTGTTAGTTAGTCTGTTAGCTAAGTCAGTGTTCTACTGCGTTAAGTTAGCTGAGTTAGTTTAGATTTCTTATTCTGTTGCTTGTTAACGTTATAAGTTCTATTGATGTAAGAGTCAGTCATTCATAAAGCAATAACACAGAAAAAGCTCTCGCAAGCATTTCATCTCCTTGTTTGTGCTATTCTCCACAACATTGTGGTATCAGAGCCAGGTTCCAATCTAGGCTTCTTGCGAGACCAGTCAGCAATGGCCAATTCTGCAGTGAATGTGGCTCAGCCGCAAATCCCCATCTTCAAAGGTGAGTCATACGAATACTGGAGCATAAAGATGAAGACTCTCTTCAGATCACAGGATTTGTGGGATCTTGTATAAACTGGATACGATGAAGGAGAATCAGAAGAAGGAGCAAATCGAGAAATTCTGAAAAAGGATGCAAAAGCTCTTTTCTTCATCCAACAAGCTGTAGATGAAAACATCTTTTCTAGAATTGCTGCTGCAACCACAGCAAAACAAGCTTGGAATATCCTTAAAGTTGAGTATCAAGGATCATCCAAAGTGATGACAGTAAAGCTGCAGTTCCTTAGGAAAGATTTTGAGACATCCAGCATGAGGAACAATGAGTCAGTCCAAGACTTCCTTGCAAGGGTGTCAAAGATTGTGAGTCAGATGCGAACATATGGTGACAAGATAAGCGATGAGACAATTGTGGCTAAGATTCTCAGAAGCTTGTCCTCCAAATTTGATCACGTTGTAGCTGCCATTGAAGAGTCCAAAGATCTATCCATCTTGACTGTGGATGAACTCATGGGGTCGCTTCAGGCACATGAGACCAGAATCAACAGATCTGCAGCCAAGGAGGAGGAACAAGCCTTCCAGACTCAAGGAGAACGAGAAAGGAAGAGCTATAGAGGTAGAGGTGGATTCAGAGGAAGAGGTCGTGGTAGCAGCATACAGTGCACATTTTGCAAGAAATTTGGCCATAAGGAAGATGATTGCTGGAGCAAGAAGGGACAAGCAAAATTCACAGAAGAACCAGAAGAACAAGATGATTATTTGTTCATGACCCATGCAAACACTCACAGCTCCTCCAAAGACATCTGGTTCCTGGACAGTGCATGTTCCAATCATCTAACAGGAGACAAAGACAAGTTTAAAGATTTGGATGCTTCAGTCAAAACTCAAGTGAGGCTTGGCAATGATGATCAAGTTCAAATTGAAGGAAAAGGTACGGTTGTTATTTCTGTAAATGGTAAGGAAAGGCTAATTAGAAATGTTCAGTACGCTCCTGGTCTGACACACAATCTAATTAGTGTTGGTCAGTTGGTTCAAGGGGGATTAAGTGTCACTTTCGAAAAAGGAACTTGTTCGGTAAAAACAAGTTCAGGAGAGCCTGTGCTATCAGCTCAGATGACTGAAAATTAAATGTTTCCCATTGATTTTACCAGTTATGAGAAGTGTATGATCACTAGTAAAATTGAGGAGTCTGAGTTGTGGCATCAATGTTATGGCCATCTGCATTTCAAGGGACTACAGTTACTGACCAACAAAGAAATGGTAACTGACTTACCATTTGTGAAAGAGTCAGATCATGTCTGTGAAGGATGTGCATTTGGAAAGCAAACTAGAAGATCATTTCCTGTTGGACAGGCAAAGAGAGCTACATCCAAACTCGAAGTAGTCCATGCAGATCTGTGTGGACCAATGAAGACCACTTCATTAGCTGGGAGCAGGTACTTCCTTCTCTTTGTTGATGATTACTCAAGACTAAGTTGGGTGTACTTTCTTGCTGTGAAAACAGAAGCCTTCAAATATTTCAAGAAGTTCAAAGCCTTGGTTGAGAAACAAGGCTCACTAAAATTAAAGACTCTGAGAACAGATCGAGGGGGAGAATTCTGTTCAAAGGAGTTTCAAGAGTTCTGTGACGAAGAAGGCATAAGAAGAGAGCTGACAGCTCCATATACACCTGAACAGAACGGAATTGCAGAAAGGAAAAATCGCACCATTGTAGAAATGGCAAGATCAATGCTAAAAAAACAAGGATCTCTCTGATGAGTACTGGGCTGAAGCAGTGGCCACTGCTGTGTACCTCATAAATCTGTCACCAACACGAGCAGTTTTGAATCAAACCCCATATGAATCCTGGTATGATTCTAAGCCTTCAGTAAGCCATCTTCGCATCTTTGGCTGTGTATGTTATGTACTCACTCCTTCTGGTAGAACTAAATTGGATAAAAAATCCAAGAAATGCATCTTTGTTGGTTACAGCCTAATGTCCAAAGCTTACAGGGTTTTTGATCCTGAGAATAAGAAAATTCTGATTAGTCGGGACATCGAGTTTGATGAACGCAGCAGCTGGAAGAAAGTGGAAGAAGCTAGTCCATCAACAATTCAAGTCAACAATGAGGAGCAAGAAGAAAAGCATGATGAAGAATTAAATGGAGATGATCAAGTCACTCCAGTTCGCTCTTCCTCCAGTAGTTGCACCTCAAATGGTGCTCAAAGAAAAACCAGGTCACTCAGTGATGTTTACTCTTCAACTTTTGCTTTATTTACTGGTGATCCAATAAATGCTGAAGACGCCATGAAGATTAAAGTTTGGAGAGAAGCTATGGAAGAGGAAGTAGCAGCAATAAAGAAAAATGAAACATGGGAGCTAGTAAGTCTACCAGAAGGAAAGAAGACTGTGAGCTTGAAATGGATCTTCAAAACTAAGTTCCATTCAAATGGTGAAATCCAAAAACATAAAGCAAGACTGGTGGCACGTGGGTTTACTCAAGAATATGGAGTAGACTATGAAGAAACCTTTTCTCCAGTTGCACGCTTTGAGACAGTAAGATTAATACTTGCATTGGCAGCCCAACATCCATGGAGAGTACATCAAATTGATATTAAGACAGCTTTTCTCAATGGTTGATCAGCCAGTTGGTTTTGTGATTCAAGGAGAAGAGGACAAAGTCTATAGGCTCAAAAAGGCTCTGTATGGACTAAAACAGGCTCCTCGAGCCTGGTATAGCAGAATTGATAATTTCTTTTATCTTAAAGGATTTCAAAGGAGTCCAAATGAGCCAACACTTTACCTGAAGAAACTCAGTTCTAAAGACATTGTGATCGTGAGTCTGTATGTTGATGATATACTGTACACTGGCTCTTCACAGCAGCTTCTAATGGACTTTAAAAGAAATATGATGGAGGAATTCGAGATGACTGACCTTGGGGAGATGCATTATTTTTTAGGACTTGAAGTACAACAAACACAAGATGGTATTTTTCTGTCTCAACAAAAATATGTTACTGATTTGCTGGAACAGTTTCATATGTCTCAATGCAACACTGTTTCAACTCCTATGAATACCAGTGAGAAACTGAAAGAGGAGGATGGATCTGGGGTAGCAGATGCAAGGAGATACAGAAGCTTGGTTGGACGCTTGATCTATCTTACTCACACAAGGCTAGACATTGCATTCTCTGTTGGATTAATATCAAGATTTATGCATGCTCCTACAAGGCATCATCTTGGAGCAGCCAAAAGGATCTTAAAGTATGTTGCAGCCACTAGAGATTTTGGCATTTGGTATGTTAAAGCACCCAAAGTACAGTTACAAGGTTACACTGACAGTGATTGGGCTGGTGATCAAGATGACAGAAGAAGCACCACAGGAAACTGCTTCAGTCTCGGTTCAGGACCTATATCCTGGACATCTAAGAAACAAAGTACAGTAGCTTTGTCATCAGCAGAGGCAGAATATGTAGCTGCATGTACAGCTACCTGTCAAGCTGTGTGGTTCAGACGTTTACTAGGTGATCTTGGGCATAAGCAGACTGAAGCCACAAGCTTGTTATGTGACAGTGCATCAGCTATAGCCATGACCAAAAATCCAGTAATGCATGGAAGAACCAAACACATAGAGATCAAGCATCATTTCATAAGGGATTTAGTTGCTCAAGGAGAAGTGAAACTGGAGTTTTGCAGAACAGAGGTCCAAATGGCTGATATGTTCACTAAAGCCTTATTCCAATCAAAGTTTGAAGATATGCGAAGGAAACTTTGCATCACCAGCTTTGAATCAAGGGGGAGTGTTGAAGAGGTGATTCAAAGCCTAAGTCCCTGAGAATGCGTGAAGAGCAAGTCAAATAAACAGATATTTCTGTTAGTTAGTCTGTTAGTTAGTCTGTTAGCTAAGTCAGTGTTCTACTGCGTTAAGTTAGCTGAGTTAGTTTAGATTTCTTATTCTGTTGCTTGTTAACGTTATAAGTTCTATTGATGTAAGAGTCAGTCATTCATAAAGCAATAACACAGAAAAAGCTCTCGCAAGCATTTCATCTCCTTGTTTGTGCTATTCTCCACAACATGGTTTTCTTAGCTTAATAGCTTGCGTGAGGAAAATCGATGTCTTATAAGTGCTTGAGTTTTTTCTCTTATTTTACCTGGATAACAGCTGTTTGAACTGCCTTTCATCTTCATTTATCTATGTGCCTATCCAGGTTAGCAAAGCACACAGTTGGACTTGTATGGATCTATATATCTTTGCAACTCCTTGCAGGGTAACCTGGGGTTACTATTTCTTGTCTCGGGAGCATACTCTTGAAATTGAAGAGTGGGAGGGAAAAGCTGAGTATGAATATGTAAGTCACCGCTGTTTATTTGTTAAGACTTTACTGTTGCTCCAAGTCTTTTAGTTGGCTCTGAGGCTCAATTTTTTCTGCAAATGTTTTTCGATGTGACTTGGTCAGGTGAAAAACACCGGGATATCAATTTTCCTCATGCAAGCTGGGATGCTAGGAACACTTCAAGCGTTGTGGGATGTCTTTCCCTTATTCACAAATACAGGATGGGGCGAGAACTCCAACATTGCGTTTCTTAAAAAGCACATGGGAGCCAACTTTGAGCAGCGCCCTCAGCCCTGGGCTACTAATATCAGTGTTGATGATGTACATGCACTCAGGAGATTTCCTTGCAATATCAAAAATTCGGGGGAGGTGGGGTGGTTTTGAGACTCTTGAGAAGTGGGTTACTGGAGCCTATGCTGGTCATACAGCGGTTTGTTTGAAGGATTCTGAAGGAAAGTTATGGGTTGGAGAATCAGGCCATGAAAATGAAAAGGTGATTGCCTATTATTATGGCTCTAAATTCTTATACACTATTTCAATCAATCCTTTTGTTTTTTTTTTTTGGATTGTGGGGGGGGGGGGGGGGGGGGGTTGTGGTTTGCTTCCCTTCAATTTCACTTTAATGGGAAAATGCACTCCAGATTTGGCAGGTACAAAGCTGCTTGAGACTTTAGTTTTGCTTTCTTGAGAAGCTTTAGTTAGTTGTTCATGTGTATGATGTATGTGAATGACCTATAAATCTGTACAGCTTATTCATTCTTGCTTTCATGGTGTGTTCCTTAACCCTCCTACACCATGGGATAAAAATTTTCTCGGTAGAGTGACACCTACCATCTGTACAGCAGGTATGAGGGTGGTTGTTGGTTGCTTCTTGGTTGCACTAGAGTTGGGCAAGTGGCTCGTATGACAGATATTCTTGGGAAAAAGAAACTAAAATGCTATGAGAGATTCCTACTCAAAATTTGGTACTCTGATAAGATATCATTGTGTTTTCAAGTTCATTATTTCTGTAATTAGAGATTTAAACAGTATTCTGGAAGCTATTTTCATGTTGGACTAATTTTACTTATGTTCAATTCTTTCTGAGGCAGTTTGCAGTACTGCAAAAATGTTTTCCTTGCTTAAATAGTGCATCTGAGTGATCTGTTTGGAGTTCTATCTAGGGGTGATTATTCGGTGTATTCGGTTTAAACCGAACCGAATTAGTCGGTTTATTCTATTTTGGATGCTAAGAAACCGAAATAACCGAATTAGTCAATAAAGCCGAATTCAAACCGAACCGAAATATTTCGGTTCGGTTCGGTTTAAACCGAATTAACCGAAAAAATGGTAGTTAAATTCTATAAGAGATGAAATGAGATAAAGATATCATTTTTCTTTTCAAATTCCATTCAATATAGAAGATTCATTGTCCATGGAAAGAAAGAAAATAAGAATCCAAACTAATTTGGGTTACTTGGTAGCATTATTGTTCATGAAACAAATAAAAAAAATTTTGGTATAAAAAATTTTGGTTATTTCGGTTACCGAATTAACCGAATTCTAAAACTGAAACCGATTTTTTTGTTATTCGGTTTCAACTGAAACCGAACCGAATTTCAAATTTTTTTCGGTTTTTCGGTTTAAACCGAATACTGATCACCTCTAGTTCTATCAGCTAGTTTGCTTTTTATTAATATGTGAAACCTGAAGGGAGTATCTCACAAGGACCTGCTATAATGTGCAGGATTTTCTGTTGTGTTTGGTATTTGTAGTTGTCTTAGTGGGTTTAATGCATGTTACAGATACTCTTACACCTGAGAATGTAATAGAGCAAACGAGTTGAAATTTTGCCAACACTGTTGAAATTTTCATGCTACACCTATTTGTTGTGTTCGAACTGCTAGCATTGTTGTTTAAACTCAAAAAAAGTAAACAGGTGATGTATTCTGTCAAGGTAATACCTTCTTGTCTTTCGTAGGTTACTATGAGGCAAGAACTGGATACTAGTTACTGGATTGGTGCTTATGTTTTTTTCATTTCCATCCGATTTGTAGGGCGAAAGTATCATTGTCTTGTTACCATGGGATGAATGGTGGGATTTTGTGCTGAACAAGGATCAATCAAATCCTCATATTGCACTGCTTCCCTTGCATCCAGACATGCGAGCCAAGTTCAATGAGACTGCTGCTTGGGAGTTTGCACGGAGCATGGTTGGCAAACCATATGGTTATCATAATATGATATTCAGCTGGATAGACACATTAAATGGCAACTATCCTCCGCCACTAGATGCTCACCTGGTATATTTATCTGCAAAATAATCACACTATCTAAATAAAATATCGCGTTAAGGCCCTTCATCCTTGTCTATGTGTCATGTTTGTCTTTCTTATGCTGCAAACTTGTGGAATGAGGCTTTGAACAAGAGACTTATGCTGCAGGTAGCTTCGCTCATGACAGTTTGGAGTAAAATTCAGCCTGCTTATGCTGCAAACTTGTGGAATGAGGCTTTGAACAAGAGACTTGGGACTAATGTACAGTTTCATGGTTCAAAATAGACAGAATTCATGTTTCCTCTTTTGAAACATTCACCAAATTATCACCTCACTGTAACACTGCAAATATTTGTTTTTTTCCCTTTTACTGGGACTGGAACTTGCAGATATACTAGTTGAAACAGAAAGGAGGGGATCATCTTTTGATGAACTGCTAACAATTCCTGAACAGGATGATTGGCTATACACTGACGGGAAATCAACATCATGCGTTGTTTTTATTCTTGAAATGTACAAAGAAGCGGGATTATTCAATCCAGCTGCAGATTCTATTCAAGTTACTGAGTTTACAGTGAGTAATATGTATTTTCTTTTCTATTTAGATGGCTATTGTTGCAATCTGCTGTCAGATTAATGGTTCTTTTGTTGTTTCAAGCTAATAGAAACCATGATATTGGTCACATGTTCTGCTACTTAATCCAAGAGATTTGGCTCTGAGTATTTTTCTTCCTGGTGACACAGATCAAAGATGCTTACATGCTAAACTTTTTCGAGGACAATTCAAGTCGCCTGCCGAAGTGGTGCAATGATGGGGACAGTGTGAAGCTCCCTTATTGTCAGATCCTTGGGAAGTACCGAATGGAGCTACCTGGGTATAACTCCATGGATCTGTATCCTCATATGAACGAGCAGTGTCCATCTATGGCTCCAAAGTACAATAGACCAGCTAATTGCTGAACAGTTTGATCTGTCTCTCATTTGCAGCTATGCAGATGTATGATTTCAGGTAATTCTTCATGCCAGTAGATGTATTAAATATCTTCTGTGAATTGCTGAATTCTGTGAAACCTCGAGTCTTTAAATGGAGTTGCACCTCAAGTCTGGAACAATATGGATCTTTGGTTATTCTAAGGGCTCTTCTACGGGGTTGGATCATGGTTTTGAATCTTGTATCATAGTACCCGGCTGGATGATTTAAATCATGGTTTTGAATCTCGTATTTTACTGTATTGTAGTGCCGGATGTCTACTAATATCAATAAGAAAATGGCACATGAATACCATGTATTGGATTGCTGGTATAGGGCGTTTTGGTTGTCTCATCCAAGGGGAAGAATTTCTTCGATCTTTTAGTTTTTAACATTTTTTTTAACAAAATGTAATGTATATACTGTTATGTGTAATTGTAGCTGTATAATAAAGTTCGATTTTTTTCCCTTTTTATTTATTTTATGTCTTAATATTATGGTTTTACCATGTGTACTAAATCATTTACATGAGAAAAACTCTTAATTAATTTATATATAAAATTGGCTGAAATTGTCATGGTCTGTTGTTGGGAATTGCTGCCAATGAATTCATGAAAATAGGAAGAATTGTGCCACTCCAATTACCAGCTAATGCTCCATTGCTTTCCTTAGCCATCAAGAAAACTCCAATGCTTAAGTAATTGAAAGAAAATGAATTTCATTCACCGGATTCATGGGTTAGCATGGAAATTCAAGAGGCAAATTATCAACACTTCTCACAATCAATTGCCTCGAGAAACCTTGCAGAGCAACCAATCGCAGTTTTCAAGACACAAGAACCCTTCAACACAATCTTGCTCGTCCCTGAAGGATGGGCAGCTAGAGAAATTAATTAGGTTGGTTGGGTAGTTTTTATAAGATCATACACCTCCTCTAGTGTGTTTTTGCTCCCTCTTCACCCAGTAAGTTCTCAATCTGAAGTCCCAGTTGCCTTGTAGAGTTGCTAAGTCTGCGATGTCTCATCCTCCAACTTCTTCCGATTGTGTTTTCTTAGTTTTTCCAGATAACACCCGGTGCTTGGCTTCTCCGGTCACGTCTGCACTGCCGCAGCGGTGACAAAGACTGGAAGAAAGCATGAAATTTTCTGTATGATTGGCGGCGCCCTACACAACTCCAGCTAGCGTGTGTGATAAGTTTCATTTTTGCAGGCACAACGGCGCGGCCTTCGACGTGTCCCGGGAATAAGATGGAGATATCTTGTTCGTGGGAAGCACTAGCGCTGGATATTCCGGTTTCTCAAGCCTTGATCATTATAGTCTGTGGAAAGTAGGATTTTGGGGGAGAGGTGTTGGAGGAAGATATAGTACCTTGGGGTTGCGTGAACATTCGGTGACTAGGGTGCTTGCATTGGTAATTCAAAATTAGAGACCTATTTGAAACACTAATGAAAAATGAGGGACTAAAGAGGATTTAAAAAGGTTGGGTATAAAATGTTGATCATTTCATCCGATGGTACAAATTAATAGAAGAAACAAAATCTAATGGCTCAAATTATAAAGAGTTAATCCCATAAACAAGACCATTTATAAGGAGCAATCCGAATTTTTAGCTTGTACATAATATCTCTTAACACAGTTTTAGAATAATCACATTAAAAAAACATAAGTGATCCCTTATTTCATTTTTCTTCAAACAAAAATAATATAGAGTGCACTACATAACAGCAATCTTACCAAGTCTAGCAAAAGGAGACAACTGATCCAACAGTGCAAACCAGCAAATCATGTTATACCTGTGTGTGTCAGCCCACATGATAAAAATTCTCAACCACATGTAACTTCATCAAATATTTACCACCTTTAAATAATCCCAACTATATATAATAAAACGGTTGGGCGCTTTTACTGTTCCTGGAATAGGGACCCCGTCTCTGATACAGATTTTTGTTTTTGTTTTTGTTTTTTGCGTTTTCCTTTTTTTTTTTGTTGAGATGTTGTTTTTTATTTGGGTTTTTTTTTGTTTGGGTTTTTCTTTAGGCTTGAGGCGTTTTAGCTACCGTTCGCTCTGTTTTAGTAATTTCTTTTTATTTTTTTCATTTGGGTTTAGTTTTTCTTTTATTTGGGTTTTTTTTAAAAGATATTTTTTAGACTTGGGATGTGTTAGCTACAGTATCTGCTCTGTCACAATAACTCTTTTTTAGTGTGCCTGTTTTTTTATTATTTGGGTTGAGGTTTTTTTGTTCCTGGGATATTGTGAATAGTGTTATGCATTGCCACAGTTTCTTTTTTTTTCTCTGTTTTTTTTTTCATTTGGGTTGTTTTATTTTTATTTGGGTTGTTTTCTGTTTTTTTAGCTTATATTTTCTTTTTTGCATTTGATCTTTCCCACTAAAATATAGGCCCAGAAAATCCAAAAGCAAGAAAAAAAAAGAGATTACTGTAAAAAAAAAATCTCAGGAAAAAACTCGCCCTTTTTTTTTGTTGGCCCAAAATATGTCCAAAGTAGAAAAAGGGTAACACTACATAATAGATACTGCTATTTATGTATAATAATATTTTTTGGTCTTCAAATTTTAAAATTAGACATTTTTCTTACTTTACCCTAATAAATATAAAAGATATTCTAAATTTTTAATTTTTACTTTTTTGGACCCCCAAACTGCAAATTAATTACAAAACTTAATTTTGATCATAACTTAATTTTGAATTTATAATTTTTTTTTCAATATTTTTTTTAACCATAAAGTGTAGATACATTTGTTATGAAAAATTTGTACGTTTGTTGATCAATCCACAATAAAATTCAAATTTTATGTAACATTGCTCATATATCTATACATCTTTTATATATATTAAAATAAATTATTCTTTATATTTTCACCATCAATCATCTCTCTTTGAAATTGGCTAACTTATAAATTTAAAAAATGAATTAATTATTAAAAGTCTTTTTTTATTGTAGTAAAATAATGTATACGCTGTCGCAAGGCGCGGGCTTGCTTTTAGTTCTGATCATGAATGCTCTCACCAAACAAATGTCAAACTCTAAGAATATGCTATCACAATACCTCTTAAGTTTATTAAGATGATTAAAAATGGAGAAAATCGCAGTATGAGAAACAAATTAAGAAACAAAAACGTGACAACGAATGGGATATTTTCCTCTGTTCATGCCTTGATGGAATTATGTTGCTAAACCTCTAAGCGAAGGAACAGAGAAGAGAACGAGAAATTCGCTTTACACTGACTTCGGAATTTCTAGTTGTCTTCCCAATTTCTTCCTGAAATCCTGATCTTTCATGGCCAATCCTCCTTCTCCTCCACTTCCCTTTTCAATACTACTTCTCCTAGTTCTCTCTGCTCTTCTCGCTCCCCAAATCGGCGCCGTGAAGCTCCTTTTCCACCCGCGAGACGTGCTTCCACTTTTGCCCAGGCAGGTCTCATGGCCGATTCTCAACTCTCTCAACAGCGCCGTCGACCTCCTGCCATCCTTCGTCGGCTCCGCCTCGTCGGAGAACGCTACCGTGAGTTGGAAAGGTGCCTGCTTTTATCAGAACGAGGCGTGGATGGAGTTCAATAACAAGAGTGGTAGCGAGTTCGGTGGTGGGACTCTTCATATCAAGGTACTCGGACTTGGTTTTGGACAAATTTTTCGGTTATTGCATCTGGGTATTGAGTCTATTGACTGGTTTTGCTTTTGGTGCGTAGAGATTTTGGGGTTCTTTTTCTTTTTTTTCTTTTTTTTTTTTTTGCTTCAACTTGGTTAATTGGTTTGTTGGAAGTGCATGATTAGAGCTGTAATCCGCTGTGTATCTTTAGATGTCAAGTGTCCTTGTATTTTGGTTTCAGATTATTGCATTTTTTTCCCGTTGATTTTGCTGGTGATCTACTAGTCTTTCCCTAATCATTTTGCAAGGTTAAGGCGTCTAAATTTAGTTATTCAGTCCTGTGCTTAGATTTTTGAACTTTCTTAGGAAATCATAAGCCTCAGAAGTGATGTGTTAGCTTATACGAAGTCTGGTTTTTTTAGCTTTGAGTTTCTGCATCATGGCTGCCCAACCTCATGTGAGCTTCATACCTCAGAAAGTCTGGTTTTCTTAGCTCAATAGCTTGCGTGAGGAAATTGATGTTCTGTAGAGTGCAGTACGGGTGACTTTGTATGTCAACTTTTCCACTATCAACCCCCAAAAACCATCTCTTCTACCTGAAATTGGTTGTCTATAGGCTGGTTTTAAATAGCCCCAAGACTATGGAACAAAGGATTATATCATAAGTGCTTGTGTTTTTCTCTTATTTTACCTGGATAACAGCTATATGAACTGTCTTTCATCTTCATTTATTTATGTTCCCATCCAGGTTAGCAAAGCACACAGTTGGACTTGTATGGATCTATATATCTTTGCAACTCCTTACAGGGTAACCTGGGATTACTATTTCTTGTCTCGGGAGCATACTCTTGAAATTAAAGAGTGGGAGGGAAAAGCTGAGTATGAATATGTAAGTCACCCTTGTTTATTTGTTAAGACTTTCCTGTTGCCCAAAGTCTTTTAGTTGGCTCCTGAGGCTCAATTTTTTCTGCAAATATTTTTCTATCTGACTTGGTCAGGTGAAAAACAATGGGATATCAATTTTCCTCATGCAAGCGGGGATGCTAGGAACACTTCAAGCGTTGTGGGATGTCTTTCCCTTATTCACAAATACAGGATGGGGCGAGAACTCCAACATTGCGTTTCTTAAAAAGCACATGGGAGCCAACTTTGAGCAGCGCCCTCAGCCCTGGGCTACTAATATCAGTGTTGATGATGTACACTCAGGCGATTTCCTTGCAATATCAAAAATTCGGGGGAGGTGGGGAGGTTTTGAGACTCTAGAGAAGTGGGTCAGTGGAACCTATGCTGGTCATGCAGCAGTTTGTTTGAAGGATTCTGAAGGAAAGCTATGGGTTGGAGAATCAGGCCATGAAAATGAAAAGGTGATTGCATATTATTATGGCTCTAAATTCTTATATATTATTTCGATGAATCCTTTTGTTTTGTTTTTTTTTTTTTTTGTTTTGGGGGGAGGGGAAGGGAGGGGGTTTGCTCCCTCAAATTCCACTTTCCCTTACTTCCAATCAAAGGGAAAATGCGCTTCAGATTGGGTATGTACAAAGCTGCTTGAGTCTTTAGTTTTGCTTTTGCTAGAAGCTTTAGTTAGTTGTTCATGTTTATGATGTACGTGAATCAACTATAAGTCCATGCAGCTTCTTCATTCTTGCTGTGATTTTATGTTCCTTAGCCCTCTTACATCATGGGAGAAAAATTTCCACTTTAGAGCAACACCTACCATCTGTACAGCAGGTACGAGGGTGGTTGTTGGTTGCTCCTGGGGTGCATCAGAGTTGGGCAAGTGGCTCATATGATAGATATTCTTGGCAAAAAGAAACTAAATACAATGAGAGATTCCTACTCAAAATTTGGTAGTCCAGTAAGATGTTAGTTTGTTTTCGAGTTTGTTATTTCCGTAATTATCGATTTAAACAGTATTGTTGAAGCTATTTTCACGTTGGACTACTTTTACTCATTTTCAATTCTTTCTGAGGCCCATTCTTTCTGAGGCAGTATGCGGTACTGCAAATGTCCATTCTGGTCTTTAAAGTGTTTCCTTGCTTAAATAGTGCATCAGGGTGGATCCGTTTGGAGTTCTACCAACTAGTTTGCTTTTTATTAATATGAGAAACCTGAATGGAGTGCCTCATTAGGACATGCTATAATGCGCATGATTTTTTTATTGTGTTTGGTATCAGTGGTTGTCTCAGTGAGTTTAATGCATGTTACAGATACTCTTACACCTGAGAATGTAAAAAAGCAAATGAGTTAAAAGGTAGACCAAAAATTTGCCAACACTGTCAAATTTTTCATGCTATACATATTTGTTGTGTCCAAACTACTAGCGTTGTTGTTTAAACTCAAAAAGTAAACAGGTGATGTGTTTTGTCAAGGTAATACCTTCTTGTTTTTGGTAGGGTAATATGAGGCAAGAACTGGATACTAGTTATTTGATTGTTGCGTATGTTTTTGTCATTTCCTTCCTATTTGTAGGGTGAAGATATCATTGCCGTGTTGCCATGGGATGAATGGTGGGATTTTGAGCTGAACAAGGATGACTCAAATCCTCATGTTGCACTGCTTCCCTTGCATCCGGACGTGCGAGCCAAGTTCAATGAGACTGCTGCTTGGGAGTATGCACGGAGCATGGATGGCAAACCATATGGTTATCATAATATGATATTTAGCTGGATAGACACATTGAATGGCAACTATCCTCCGCCACTAGATGCTCACCTGGTATATTTATCTGCAAAATAATCACACTATCTAAATAAAAAATCACATTAAGACCCTTCACCCTTATCTATGTACTGTGTTTGTCTTTCTTAAGACGAACAGAAAGGTATATTGTGTTTGGAATGCCTCTGTTTTCTCAGCATTTACTGGATTTGGATGCATACAAGTCAGGTGTCTGCATTATAGCATCTTGTGCTTTTGAGCTTTGCAATCCGTTGAATTTGAGGTTTAAACTCTGGTTCTGCAGGTAGCTTCTGTTATGACTGTTTGGAGTAAAATTCAGCCTGCTTATGCTTCAAACATGTGGAATGAAGCTTTGAATAAGAGACTTGGGACTACTGTACACTTTCATGATTCAAAATAGATAGCATTGATGCTTCCTCTTTTGAACTATTCACCAAATATTGCCTCACTGTAACAGTGCAAATATTTTTTTTCCCCTTATGCAGGGACTGGAACTTCCAGATATACTAGTTGAAACTGAAAGGAGGGGATCATCATTTGATAAACTGCTAACAATTCCTGAACAGGATGATTGGGTATACACTGATGGGAAATCAACATCATGCATTGCTTTTGTTCTTGAAATGTACAAAGAAGCAGGATTATTCAATCCAATTGCAGATTCTATTCAAGTTACTGAGTTTACAGTGAGTGATATGTATTTTCTTTTAATGCATTTTTCAGTTTTTCCAGGACACTCCCACTTGACTGGAGTTATTTCTTGTGTGATTTTCAATTAATTTTTTTATTTAGATTGCCATTGTTGCAATCTGCTATCAGATTAATGATTCTTTTGTTCTTTCAAGATAATAGAAACCATAATTTTGGTCACATGTTCTGTTACTTAATCTGAGAGATTTGGCTTTGAGTATTTTTCTTCCTGGTGACACAGATCAAAGATGCTTACATGCTAAATTTTTTTGAGGACAATTCAAGCCGCCTGCCAACGTGGTGCAATGATGGGGACAGTGTGAAGCTCCCCTATTGTCAGATCCTTGGGAAATACCGAATGGAGCTACCTGGTTATAACACCTTGGATCCATATCCCCATATGAATGAAAGATGTCCATCTATGCCTCCAAAGTACAACAGACCAGCTAATTGCTGAAGAGCTTCATCTGTCTCGCGTTTGTAGCTGTGTAGATGTGTGATATCAGGCAAGTCTTCATGTCAGTAGATGTAGTGAATATATTCTTTGATAACACAGGTGGGAGACAAGATCTGTTTATGTAAGCTGTAAATATGAAGATGCTTAAATGTCTGAACAGGTGGTGGGAAGCGTCCAGATTTGCCTCCGGCCATGTCTATGCAATGGAGAACTGAGTATGGTTTTTTCATTCGTTTTGCTCAACTGCAATACTACTCCACCAGGCAGCATGCATACATCCATTATCAAAATCGCAGGGGAAGGAACAAATTTGTCGTAACATTGGGATGGTGGATGGTGTGAATTGCCGAATGCCGCGAGCCATCTAGTCTTTAAATGAAGTTGCACCCCAAGTCTGCAACAATATGAATCTTGGTTATTTTAGGGGCTCTTCTATGAGGTTGAAATCATGGTTTTGAATCTTGTGTCATAAATTCATGATCTATCATGGTGCCCGATGTCCACCAATATCAATAAGAAAATGGCATATGAATGGAACAAGTTTTATACTATACAATGTTCTGGGCTTTACTTGCTGGCATAGGGCGTTTTGGTTCTCTTCCATGGAAAAGACTTTCTTTAATCTTGTAGTTTTTAATATTTTTAAACAAAATTTAGTATATACTATTGTTATGTGTAATTGGTTTAACATAGTCTGGTCGAGGGGGCCTTCCTCACCACTCCCCTTCCCCTTATAATAGAAGCAAACCTAGCCATAATAGCTTTGAAGCCTGCTTCACTTCAAAAAGTTGTGTAGATAGACTATAACGAAGAGTTTCTGGGTTTAAAGAAGAAGAAAGATGATTATACCAAAAAGCTTTATTTTCCTTGTGTTAGCGGAGCTGGAAGTGGAGAGCTTTGTGTAGCATAAGTGTTTCCGCTCCTCTCCTCTCCTCTTTCCTTTCTCCGTCTTTCTAAGGACTCCGGCGTATGTAACATCTACACCCGAGATCTATGATGCAGCCTTAGCAATGTTCCATGAGTGATTTTAGGATTCTAATAAAATTTGAATTTTGCACTTTTTTAATTTATTTTATTCTTTTATTTTGGTTTTAAATTTTATACTTCCATTCAAAATTATTTATTCAATTTCAGTTTTTTTTTTACTTAAGTTTAACTTGAATTTATTTACATCAATATTTGATAAAAAAACATTAAAAGTATATCTAAAAACTATAATTCTTGTAGTTAATAAATATAAATTTTTAAAAAAATTTTAGCAAATAATAATATAAATAAATTTGAATCAAACTAAATTTGAATCAAACTTAAGTAAAAATATTGAAATGAAGCAAAGGATTTGGAATAAAGTTAATAGATTATTTATGTTAGAAAAAGTCTTGATTAATTTACATATACGCAAAAATATTTACATGGGACTAAAATGTTATTATGGGTATATGTAAATTCTGTATGAATAGAGTAGAATCAAGAGATTGAGACTATACCTTGCCACATAAAATAAAAGTAGAATCTCAAGTAGAAAAAATGTGTAAATTTACCATTGGACTATTGACCAAAGAGCGATTTTGTCATCAAACATTTTTTCATCTTAAATTTACCATCTATCTTTTTTATTGGACCAAATTTACCATTGTCCGTCCAAAAATGCTATAGTGGTTAACAGAACATATGACGTGGCAAAGACAATGCTGACTTTGGAGGAGTGATGTGGTAAGGAGATTGGAAAAAGTGCAATCTTACCATTATCATTTTGGCCACAGAGCAATTTTATCATCGATTTTTTTTATCACAAATTTTTCATTGACGTTTTATGTTGGTATTAAATTTAGAAATCAAAGGAATTTAGGTGTCCTATGAAGTCTAAAGTAACATTATGTTTCGGTGAGTTGAGAGGAAATTCGTGACCAGAGATGAGTTCACTGGAAATTTTCAGAAATTCATACCAGAAAGAAAGCAACACCCACCCACTTCAAGTCGATCATCTGATTCGGAAGCCTTGTTTTTTTTTTTGCGATGTTGGAGCTATAAATATTGCTCAGTTGAAAGGTCAATAGCTCATACTGTTGACACCCAATTTCGTCCGACCCGTAAATTTTTTTTTTTTAATTAATTATTATTATTATTACCAAAAATAATAAAAAATTAATAAAAAAAATTTTTAGGTTATGGGGGGGCATTTTATTTTATAGGATTAGCTTTAAAATAATATATATCTATATTTGTGTATAAAAATCAAAATTTAAAAAATTAAAAAAAAATTAATTAAAAAAAAATTTACTATTAATTAATTAATTAATTATTTTTTTAAATTGATTAAAACTAAAACTAAAAAAATTCTCCCCTTAGATACGTGTTTTCCTTGTAGCTCGGCCTCGCCCAGAACAAAACAAAAAAATCTACCTACCTTACCTGCCCCTGACTTTGGCTCCCCCCTACTGGAGAAATCACGAACTCTCTCCCTTATCTCAGGGACCCGATCTGATCTCTAGAGAGTTCGATTCCAGCTCCTTCTCTGTCCAATCTATCTGGCTCTCTCTAGATTTTTCTGATCTTATCTTCTCCGCTCTGAGATCATCTTCTCTCCTTCACGCTCTCCCTCTCTCATCCTCTCTCTCATTCACGCTCTCCCTCTCTCTCTCGGCCTACAGCTGAGTTATCTTTCTCCTTCTCCCTCTCTGTTTATTTTTTTTCTCTCTCTCCCTCTCGCAACAATTCTCTCCCTCTGGGAGTTTCTCAGCTAGCCTTCCATCTCTCTCTTCTCCCTCGACTATCTTCTCTCCTTCACCAGCTCTCTCTTTCTCCTACTCTCGCACTCTGACGCTCTCAGACTCGGTTCCTCTCTCTCTTTCCTCTCTCTCTCTTCTCTTCCCTCTCTCTCTCTACCCCATGGCTGCCTCTCTTCTCCCTTTTCTCTCCGCGCCAGCCTCCCTCTAGCCTCCTTCCGCGTCGCCGTCCGACACCATCCTAGCTTCGCATCGCCATCACCTCCGGTTTCCAGCCCCGACGTCCCAGCCTTCGTCTTCTCTCCTCCACCGTCGCACCGCCTCCGTCGCCACCTTCCGCGTTGTCACCGTAGCTCCTCCCTCCCTTGCTGCGCTCAGCCACAGACGACGTGCCAGCCACCTCGTCGCGCATCCCTGCCGACGCGCCAGCCACCCCGTCGCGCCTCCCTGCCGTCGCGCCAGCCACCCCGTCGCGCCGGCCACTGCCGACGCACCAGCCACCTCGTCGCGCCCTCTGCTCTCCGCGTCGTGCCCCCTGCCGTCACGTCGCCTCCCAGCTGCTGAGCACGCCGTTGCGACCCCCCAGCGCCCCCTAGCCGCCGCCGCCTCGACGCCGGAAGGAAACAGAAGGCGAAGACAAAAAAAAAACAAAGAAAAACTGACGCGTTTTTCGTTTTGACTAAGTCAAAACTCTTTGTTTTTTGGGTAAAAATTCTGGTTTAGCCCCTGGTTTCCTTTGTTTTATCTATTTAAGTCACTAACCTTATTTTCTTTGCAGATCAATCATTGACAGCATTTTTTTTTATCTATAGTTTTGTTTATTTTTGTTCAATTGCTCGTCTTATTATTTTGGATCATGAATTTGTTGATAAGTTAATATAAAATTGTATGTTTAAATTAGATCAGATATTTACTTATATATTGATTTTAACTTTTCATTGTTAGCATAAGTTTAAAACACATGTTTACTAACCATTTAATTTTTGCTATACTAACAATTAATTGTGCTAACCACTAACTTTCATTATTATTGTTATCACTAACCATTTAATTTGTGCTATACTAACAATTAATTGTGCTAACCACTAACTTTCATTATTATTGTTATCACTAACCATTTAATTTGTGCTATACTAACAATTAACTGTGCTAACTACTAACTTTATTATTATTATTGTTACTAACTTACTAACTTTATTACTTTTTTATTATTGTTACTAACTTACTAACTTTATTATTATTATTGTCACTAACTTACTAACCTTTTATTATTGTTATAATTGTTACTAACTTACTAACTTTTATTTTTATTGTTGTTATTATTGTTAACGATTAAATCAATTAACATCATTAACTTTTATTATTGTTATTATTAATTTTAACCATTAACTTTACTAACTTTTGATAATTTTTATCATTGTTGTTAACAACTAATTTTTTTTATTTTATTATTATAATTATTGTGGATGACCAAAAAGCTCCACTTTATTATTATTAATTGTCTTTTGGTGGTTAAATTTATTTCACTTTTAATTATAAAACAATAATAACAAATTAAAAATTAAATAAAAAGAATTTTATGTGAATAATTAAATTTATTAAGGTTAATTAAAAATCATTTTTAAAAGCCAATTATCTTTTGTTATTTTTAAAACACATATTTCTTTAAAAAAAAAGAGAACAACAACAAAAATTTAATCTTTTATTCCTTTACTAAAATAATTGAATAAATATAAGTAAATCATAACTAATTAAAAGAAAATCCTTTTATGTGAATGATTAATTTTATTCTTTAAGACTAGCATAAATGTTTTAAAAAAAAAAAAGTTAATTATCTTTTATTATTTCTTGAAGGAGCAATAAGAAAAATTAATTAACTTTTTATCCCTTTTATTAAAATTAATAAACAAACATAATTAAATAATTCTAAATATACAAATCAATTCTTTTTCAACATATCTTTAAAGTAATGATATTAAAATTTAAAAATTCAAAAAAAAATAATAAAAATCCAATAAAATTATAATTAAAATTAATAATTAATTAAATAATTAAAATTTAATAAAAATTAAAACTCCATGACCAAATGATCCGCCAGGATCCATGGCTTGGAAATATTTTTTAAATAAAGTATATAAATAATTTTTTTATTAAAAATAAAAACTTTAGACTAATATATTAATTATTTATTAAAATAATAAAATATAACTTTTTAGTTTTCTTTATTAATAAAAAGAACAAAAAAGGTAAAATTTTTGGGTTAATATTTTATTCAGTAATATTTTACTTATTTCTTTTAAAATAATAAAATATGACTTTTTTAGTTTTCTTTATTAATAAAAATTATGATAAAAAGTAAAATATGCTTATTTCTTTTAAAATAATGAAAAGATATAACTTTTTGTTTCCTTTATAAAAATCTTAGCAAATGATTTCAAAAATAGAATAAATTCAAAAGGATTAAATTATCTCTTAAATATCTTAGACTTATTAATTAAAATTATTTATCAAACAAAAAGAACATAAAAATGAAATATAAATATCAAAACTTTTCCTTTATTTTTTCAAAATATACATATAAATTTTATTTTTTTAAGATCCTTGTTAAATAATCACTTCTTTTTAGTTAATCTTTTATAAAAATAAAATATATAAATATCAAAATTCTTCTTTCATGTTTAAAATATATATAAAAATCTTTGATTTTTTTTTTGTTAATTTATCAAATAAATTATTAAGACTTTTCTTTTATTTTTAAAATATACATATTTTTTTTTTGGTTTTCTTTATTAAAGATCTTGATTAAATAAAAAAGAACAAATATAAATCTTTCTTGATTAAATTATTTTTAATAAACATAAAATAAATCTCAAGATTAATTAATTAACTTTCTTATAAAAAAATTAATTACTTTTTAATTCTTTTATAAATTGAGTAATTATTTAAATAACAAATATCCTTCATTAAACAAGAAAAGATAAAAGAAAGGAAAGATAAAAAATAAGAAAGATAAGAAAAATAAGAAAAAGAAAAGAAAGATAAAATAAAAAGAATAAAAAGAAAGAAGGAAAAGAATAATAAAATATAAAAAGAAATAAGAAAGATCTTTTAAAGATCATTAACAAAAACCTAAAATTTTAAAAGACTTACAAAAATAGTAATTAAAATAACAATTACTTCCATAAAAATAAAAAATCCATATTTACAATATGGATTAAATTGTTTAAATTTCACCAAATTCCGTGTCCAAATGACTCGGCAGAGTCCATGGTTCGGAATAAAAATCTTCCGTGTCCAAATGACTCGGCAGAGTCCATGGTTCGGAAGTATAAAATTTTATATAAATTAATTTAAAAATCCACATCCAATTAATTCAGTTAAAATTTCTAGTTTGAAAATTAACTGAATATTTTCTAAAAGCAAAGCAAAACAAAATTAAAATCAACTAAGGTGCCAATTTTGGGCGCTATAACAAAGTTGTTTTAGCGTAACCGTACTCCCGATCCCCGAACTCTCACAGACCAATTTTAAGGTGTCCAATCGACCTGAGCGAAAACCGATTGGTGGCGACTCCAGAAAACCCGACGTTGCCACAGCTTGGCGACTCCACTGGGGAGCCTGGTTAGTGAGTCAAGCCTAAAAGTTGATTTATTTTGTTCTGTTTTGCTTATTTTTATGTGGATTTATATGTTATATTTACTTATTCTAAACATGCATAATGCATTCACAATATGAAGCTCTATACCCGAGCTTCTTCAAAGCGAACACGTTCTTTCTAAGCAGAATTGGTGTTGTTGTCCTTGAGAGGCCATGGTCTCCAAGCCTTCACCGGTTTCAAAGTAGCAAAGTAGTGTATTGCCTTCTGAGACGGTTAGTCTCTGCATGGGCCCACGAAAAGCTACGACTCGAATTAATCCATTCCTTACATAAACCCTAGAGGGTAAGGAATCGGGCTGTCACTATAATTTAGTGACGGGATTCGGGAACTATCCCTTGCCTTTTTGATAAGCCACCTTATGCATATAGAACTCCCCACTTAACCATAGAACTGACCATAGAATTTCTACCATTTTACCAACGCCATAAGCATATCCTTGTTATGCTGTGTTGTTACTCTACACTTTTCTTCGTATGGTTTTAACTTGTTTATCCATAATAGTTCATGAGTTGTTAATTGTTATTTAACTTATTAATAACCTTATCTTTCTTTTCTTGTACTTCTGTTTTGTGCAATTACTCTTCATACATCAAAACCACGCATTAAACTTTGCTAACTTTTTGGTCTTTATAATGACAACTAAAAGTTTTGAAGTTCCACGATAATGGATAAGCAAACTCACTCATCGCATGCATGCATTACATTAATCACGTGCATATAAAATCTGATAAAAATAATCTCATTGCATGCATTCCATTACATCAATCACGTGCATATAAATTTTGATAAAAACATAATCTCATTATGTATTGCATGCATCCATTGCATCAATCATATACATGTAAAATCTAATAAAATGAATCTCACTTTAAAAAAAAGTAAAATTGGATATCAACACCAATATCCAACTCGGCTCCAAACAAGACTAATGGAAGAACAAACCGAAGGACGTCTCATAGATATAGAGTCCAAGATAGAAAATATGGCCGGAGCAATTCCCTCCTCATTACACCAAAAAATGAAATTCATTTTTGAAAGAAAGTTAATCACAGTCTTTGCTGAAGAAGGCATTCTGCTATCATCTATATCAATAGTAGTAAAGACCAAGTGACCTTCTCTTCCAAGTTGGTGTGACCCAAATCCCAAATGTAACTGAAAATTCTGTGGTACTGAAACTCAAGGTCCAACAGTTGGCCGAGTCCAAGTTGCTAGGCTTGATGTGATTGGTAATTGAAAGTGAAGATTTTGAGCTGGAATTACATTAATTTTGGAAGGGCTCCAAGTCAGATCTGACCTAATAGTCCGCACACACTTTTGAATGACAGGGAATCCTTTGAATAAACTTGTATCTTTGAAAGCTTGCAAAAGTAATCTAATAGTAAAAATCTCCTAGATTTAGTCCAGAATCTAGGGTGTAGTCTTTGTTAGATGGACACCTGGTATTCTTTTTCTGGCACAACAAAAAGATGTAATGCGTGCATTCTACTACTTTCCATTTTTACACTCTTTGCCATTATACTATCTATTATTGCCATCACACTTTACTTTTTGACAACTGGTAATTCTTTTTGTTCTCTAACAAAAAGATGTTACGTGTACATTATACCACTTTTTAATTCCATTATTACATCTACACATTGTACCAATTTTTACCAAAAATTCAATTATTACAGCTACACATTCTACCACTTCTTACCAAAAATTCCGTTTTTACATCCATCTCTCACTCCTTTCCATTATACTATCCATTATTGCTATCATACTTTGCTTTCTAAATGATACTACTCGTGGGTGAAAATAAAAAGTTAAGGGAAATTTGATAGTAATGATCTTGAAAGTGCTGCCAAATCTAGTAAGAAGGATTTCATATGTTGCACCTCAACCCTCAAAAAGAATTCACAGTGGTTATCAACATCCTTGCAAGAAGTTTGGGGTTAGTTTCCAAACAAGGTAGCTCTCATATTAAATGACTTCAGTGGCCTCCCAATTCTCATAAATGCTCAAAAAAAAAAAAAAAAAAAAAGGTTCTCAGTTTTCCGCAACACAAACTCCGAAAAGAAAAAGTTCATCCCTTCCATCAAAAGCCATTAAAGGGAAAATCCAAAAAAAAAAAATCCAAAAAAAAAAAAAGAGAGACTGAGAAGCAAATAAAGCCACTTGAGTCATCTCACTTCAAGAAAGCTATGATCTCGGTTCTCCATAACACAAACTCCAAAAAAAAAAAAAAAAGGGAAAAAGTTCATCCCTTCCATCAAAAAGCCAACAAGGGAAAATTCAAAACCAAAAAGAACTGAGAACAAGCACGAGCAAGCAAGGCCACTTGAGTCATCTCACTTCAAGAGAGTTATCAAGTATGTCATCACCATAGCTCACCAAAAAAAAAAGGGAAACAAAAAAAAAACAAAAAAAAAAGGAAAAAGGGCTCAAACTAGAGCAAAAGAAAAAAAAAAGAAAAAAAGTGAGCTATGGATTCTAGACTGAAAACCTGCAAAGGCGGTCTAGAAGACAAAAGCAACCCTCAAACCAAGCGTACATAAAGATTACGATAGTTGGGGGGCAACAGATGAGGTCTAACTTTCTGAAAAATGTGGCAAGTTTGAGGTCTTCATTATTGAATTTTTCACCGTAATCAGATATGCTCACGAGTAGTATTAAAAGACTCTTCTTCCACACCACTTAAACTTAACTTTCCTCAGACCGAACATCCTCATTCAGTTAAAAGACTATCATTGTGAATCATGCTTCAACCTTATTTAATACTGCTCACGAGTAGTATTAAAAGACCCTTCTTTCACACCACTCAAACTTAACTTTACTCAGACCAAATATTTACCTCTTAATATCATTATCATTCAGCTAAAAAACTGCAACAAAACAAAAAAAAAACATTCAAACTTAATTTTCCTCACGCCTAACAGTTACCTCTCGATATCATCCTCATTCAGCTAAAAGGCTATCCTTGTGAATCATGTTTATACCTTATTACCTTGCACAGTTTATGTCTTCGAGTTGGAAAGGGAAGAATGGCAGGATATTTTAATTAAAAACAAAGACCGTAAATTACTTTGTCAAGCTTTGCAAATTGATGAAAGTTTTTCTTTAAGGCCAAACCATTATTCATTAATGTGTGTAGACTTAAAAGTGAGGAGATAGCTTGAGACTTTCTTTAAGAAGATGTGGTTCTTGTAAGAGAAATTTACGATCAAGTGCCATCATAAAGGTCTAGAAATGCTCGACCTTCTGTTAAATCAAAGGCGAGATGATACCTTTTATTCACATAAATACCATATTCAGGGGGGCAAAGTAGTCTCTACGAAGCGTAAGAATAGTACTGCCAAGAAAGAAGTTCAATAGACAAGGGGGCAAGTCTTATGGATCAAAACATGAGTTCAAGGAAGAGCAATCATTCAGATTATAACATGGGAATAAGTAAGTGTCGGCATGGTCACAAGAAAAGGGGCAAAGCAGACATTGAAAGTAAAGCCTTTGATGGTATCAAATCCATGACAATGAATGAGTACCCGAAAGAGATATAAATTATGAGGCGGGCCAACTTTAAAGAAATTGAGGCCAAAATTCAAGAACAAGTCAAAGAAAGGGGATTTTGAAAAGAGTTGGGCTTTTGAGGCAATGGACAAGAGCTGGGAAGCATAAAGAGATTCAATGATAGTCCAAGAAGGTCATCACAAAGAGGATCCAGTAAAACAAAGACATAAAGAACTAGATCCATACAAAAAAAGCCATTAGTTACACATGCTCTGCATTCATGCATTTCATATCATGCATACATAGCCTTTACATAACAAGGACCAAACGGGAATCACATTCACAACACAGTTACAGCAATATAAGCTGAGATCTCAATGTCATCAGCTCTTACCAATCTATCACTGGATACACAGAGATATGCGGGACCAACCCGCATTAGGAATTCAAGGATAAAGTAGACAATATTGTCAAAAGCTTGGCTACCGATTCAATAATCGAGGCTACACCTGGAAGGATAGGATTGACGCCAGCTAGTAGTATCCAAGATAAGAGATAGCTATAGCCAAGGATAAGGCAGATATCAAAAAAAAAATATATAAAGTAGACAATATTGTCAAAAGCCTGGCAATTGATTCAATAATCGAGGCTACACCTGGAAGGACAGGATTGATGCCAGCTTAGCAGTATCCAAGATAAGAGATAGCTGTGGTCAAAGATAAAGTAGACATCAAGAAATATTGTCGTTGAAACTTTGTCAAAAGCGGACAAAAGATTCAATAATCAAGGACTCGATCGACGTCAGCTGGATGGAATATCAAAGATAAGAAATATCATTCACATCAAAATAAAGTAGGATCCACTTTTCCGGTTAAGCGGCGGATACGGTACTCCGTGACTCTCAAGTCGGTTCTCTCAGTTGCCCATAATAACTGATTCTTTCTTCTCTTCTTTCTTTTACTTCCCTCTAGAAAATGGATCCTACTCTTTCTGTCTTACGAAAATATTTTCCTTCTCTCCCAATGAACATTCTCAAAAAGATCTACCAAGTTCACTGTAAAAGATTAAGAGTTCTGATGCACAAAGGAATCCCTGAAGATGTGCGGTGGTTAATCGAAGCCAAGGTTCGTCTGGCAGGTGAAATCCCAGAGGCATTTGTGTCTCACATGCCTGGTATAGGCAAAAGCTCTTATGCCAAAAAGCAAAGAGCAAAAAGGTTACAAGTCTGCCATAAATGTGGACGGTGGACTTGTAATACTAAATGTCGTTCTTTAGGAATGATCTCTGATAATCGAGATGATAAAATACGATTCATTAAGAATGGCCTGAGTAAGGACTCGTTGGATGATATCTAATTGACTCTTGAGACGCATTCTTGTGGATCCGTGCAACGCGAACTTTTTGGTTTATGGAGTATTTTTCATGAAGAACGAGAGCGTTACAGTCCCGGGAATCTGACTTTAAATGACCATGTTTGCCAGCTTGTAAGAAAGCTGGATGGGAAGCAAACCCTCGACTCATAGAAGCCGTTAATGCCGTTACTAGACGTAAAGCCAGTGGAAGATGTGAGCCACAGTCACAATTACTGTACATACAGTTTGTTATATTTGGAAAAGTTTGCATTTTCTTTTGACAGATGTATATGCTCCCCTAAGTGTAATCGACACGTTATCCCTTTTCATCACTATAAATGCGTGTTCTTCCTTCTGATTAAGCAGCGGATAAGATACCCCGTGACTTCAAAAGTCGGTTATTCCAGTCTCCTACAATAACTGATTCATTTCCCTCTTCTCTCAAATTCTACTCTCATCAATGGATTCTACTCTTTCTGCACTGCGAAAATACTTTCCTTCCCTTCCAATAAAAGTCCTTAAAAAGATCTACCTTGCTAGATGTGAAAGAATCAGAGTTTTTACACGCAAAGGCATTCCCGATAATGTGCAGTGGATAATTGAAGCTAAGGTCCGTTTGGCAGGTGAAGTTCCAGATGCATTTATGCCCCACATGCCCGGTTTAGGTAAAAGTCGTTATGCCAAAAGGCGAAGAGCAAAGAGACTAGGCGTGTGTTATAAATGTGGGCGATGGAATTGTAATACTAAATGTCGCTCTTTAGGATACATCTCCACAAATCGTGAAGATAAAAGAAAATTCATTAAGAATGGCCTGCGTAAGGAATCTCTGGAAGATATCCGAGAGACTCTTGAAACGCATTCTTGTGGAAAAGTGCAAGATCAAATTGTCAAATTGTGGAGGACTTACCATAAAGAACGAGACCGTTACAGTCTTGGGAATGTGACTGTAAACGACCATGTTTGCCAGCTTGTAAGAAAACTGGATGGGAAGCAAATCTTCGACTCATAGAAGGCATTGAAGCCATTACTAGATATAAATCAGTGGAAGATGAGAGCCACAGTCATGATTGCTGTACATATAAGCTGTCATTTGTCTTTTCTTTTGACAATAATGTACTTGCTTCTGCAAGTGTAATTAACGCATTATCCCTTTCATCACTATAAATATATGTTAGTTATTTCCGTTTCCTACAATCACTAATTTCTTTCTTCTCTTAAATACCTCCTTCATCAATGGAGTCTTCTCTTTCCGCCCTACGAAAGTATTTTCCTTCCTTCCCAATAAATGTTCTTAAAAAGATTTATCAAGCTAGATGTGAACGATTCAGAGTATTTATGCACAAAGGCATTCCTGATAATGTGCGGTGGCTAATCGAAGCTAAGGTTCGTTCAGCTAGTGAAGTTCCAGAAGCGTTCTTTCCCCGTATGCCCGGCTTTGGTAAAAGCACTTATGCCAAAAAAAGAAGAGCAAAGAGGCTAGGCGTTTGTCATAATTGTGGATGGTGGATTTGCGGCAATAAATGTCGTTCTCCAGGAGTGATCACCAGAAATCGTAGTGATAGAATAAGATTCATTAAGAATGGCTTGCGTAAAGAATCTCTAGAAGATATTCGAGAGATTCTTGAAGCGCATTCTTGCGGAATAGTGCAATTTGAGATTGTTGGATTATGGATAATTCTCCAAAAAGAACGAAATCGTTATAGTCTTGGGAATCTGACTTTAAACGACCCAGTTTGCCAGTTTGTGAGAAAACTGGATGGGATGCAAATCACCGATTCATAGACAGCATTGAAGCCATTACTGGACGCAAAGCCAGTGGAAGACAAGGATCAAAGTCACGATTACTGTACGTGCTAGCTGTCGCTTTTGAAATTTTCCTCCCCTTTTGGTAATAATGTATCCACTCTTGACATGAACCAAAGTCACGATTACTGTACGTGCTAGCTGTCGCTTTTGAAATTTTCCTCCCCTTTCGGCGATAATGTATCCACTCCTGACATGAGCCATAGTCACGATACTGTACATGCTAGCTGTCGCTTTTGAAATTTTCCTCCTCTTTGGCAATAATGTACCCACTCCTGACACGGACTACTGTATATAGCTGCCATTTTTAAAATTTTCTTTTTCTTCCAACAATCACGTACCTACTCCTAACGTAAGCTACAGTAGTGACTACTGTACATGCTAGCAGCTATTTTGAAAATTTTCCTCCTCTTTTAACGATAGTGTACCCATACCTGACCAGAGTCATACTCGTGACTACTGTGAATAGCTGGCAATAATGTATCCATTCTTGAAAATAAAATTATTGTCTTATTTCTTCATCTCTATAAATATATCCTCTTTTCTCACAAGGGTAAGGATAGGAATGGAGAAAACCCCGACTCGTAAATCCCGAAGTATTTGTGTATTTTCTGGGGCTTTTCCTGGAAAAGATGAAGAGTATTTAAAGGCAGCCAACCATTTGGGTAGAGTATTAGCTGAGCGAAAAATACATTTAGTTTATGGAGAAGGTAGTGTCGGATTAATGGGAGGTGTAGCATCAGCAGCATCTTTAGGAGGAACTCAAGTTTTGGGCATCATCCCTGGACCTTTGAAATTTGTTTCTGGGGGCACGATTGGAGAAGAATTAGTGGTTAAAAATTTGCAAGAGCGTGTGTTACAAATGCTTTTAAATGCTAATGATTTTATCGCTCTACCAGGTGGTTTTGGCACATTGGGAGAAGTCTTTCAAATTGCTTCCATGGCCCAACTTAATTTGCATAAGAAACCCATTGGGCTTTTAAATGTTAACAATTTCTTTACAGGTCTGATAGCTTTTATGGATTATGCTATGCAGAAGAATTTCATATCAAGAGTGTCACGACGAATCATAATATCCACAACAACTGCTGAAGAATTGCTAGATAAAATACAAGCTTTTATTCCTGAACCAGATCCAGCAATGATTCAGATAGACTGGACACGACAGTCTTTCCCGACCAGTTCACTCCCATAATGGTCCTCTATTCACCCTGTTGAAGTATTGGGGAAGAAAGAAGTGATCTGATCCGTTTTTCTTGTCCTTTAGTTTTATTATCAGCATTTTCTTTCGTGTTTCAGTTTTTCTTTTCAGGGAATTTCTTTTTTTTATAAAATAGTTTCGTTCATGCTGATATTAAAACTACAGGACAACGCCTTTAGGTTGGAATGGCTGAGTAAAGAGTAATTTTTATTGCTCTTGAGACGCATCCTATTAGGTCTACTAAGCATGACATTTTGGGGTAGTTAAGCTTCAACCTTATTTGGATGACATATCTCACAAGGGAATCTATATTTACTGAAAAAATATTAGATGAACCTTGGATATTGATTCCAAACATCCGTTCCCTTTATATAATTTGTCAGTGTTATTGTCATCATCAAGATTCACTTGTTTTATCGAAGCCTAATTCTTTGCACTCGCCTATTATGAAAATTCACACTTTCGAAGAAAATTATTCCAATTTCAATTGCTTCCATATAAATTTCGCTCGAGGTCCTAAGGAAAGCTCATTAGCCTCAAAATCAATTTTCATCATCGGGGTTTTAAGGATGGAACCTTTGCCTCGAAAACAATCAATTTTCATCATCGGGGTTTTAAGGATGGAACTTTTGCCTCGAAAAACAATCAATTTTCACCATCGGGGTTTTAAGGATGGAACCTTTGCCTCGAAAAACAATCAATTTTCACCATCGGGGTTTTAAGGATGGAACCTTTGCCTCGAAAAGAATCAATTTTTATCATCGGGGTTTTAAGGATGGAACTTTTGCCTCGAAAGACAATCAATTTTCATCATCGGGGTTTTAAGGATGGAACCTTTGCCTCGAAAACAATCAATTTTCATCATCGGGGTTTTAAGGATGGAACCTTTGCCTCGAAAACAATCAATTTTCATCATCGGGGTTTTAAGGATGGAACCTTTGCCTCGAAAACAATCAATTTTCATCATCGGGGTTTTAAGGATGGAACTTTTGCCTCGAAAAACAATCAATTTTCACCATCGGGGTTTTAAGGATGGAACCTTTGCCTCGAAAAACAATCAATTTTCACCATTGGGGTTTTAAGGATGGAACCTTTGCCTCGAAAAGAATCAATTTTTATCATCGGGGTTTTAAGGATGGAACCTTTGCCTCGAAAGACAATCAATTTTCATCATCGAGGTTTTAAGGATGGAACCTTTGCCTCGAAAACAATCAATTTTCATTATCGGGGTTTTAAGGATGGAACCTTTGCCTCGAAAATAATCAATTTTCATCATCGGGGTTTTAAGGATGGAACCTTTGCCTCGAAAACAATCAATTTTCATCATCGGGGTTGTAAGGATGGAACCTTTGCCTCAAAATCAATCAATTTTCATTCGTCGGGGTTGTAAGGATGGAACCTTTGCCTCAAAATCATCAATCTTCCTTCAAAACGATAGGAGAGTTCCTATCGTCGAGGTTCTAAGGTAGGACCCTTAACCTCAAAATCATCAATTTTCCTTCAAACGATAGGAGAGTTCCTATCGTCGAGGTTCTAAGGTAGGACCCTTAATCTCAAAACAATCAATTTTCCTTCAAACGATAGGAGAGTTCCTATCATCGACGTTCTAAGTTAGGACCCTTAACCTCAAAATTATCAAATTTTTCCTTCAATGATAGGAGAGTTCCTATCGCAGAGGCTCTAAGGAAGATTCCTTAACCTCATGGTTTAGGCGAAGAGAAGATTCTCAATGCCTAGTTAAGCCGGACGAAATTTGGTAATGACTTTGCATGCGTCATGTTCCATGAGGCATGCAAAGGGGGGCAGCTGTTGACACCCAATTTCGTCCGACCCGTAAATTTTTTTTTTTAATTAATTATTATTATTATTACCAAAAATAATAAAAAATTAATAAAAAAAATTTTTAGGTTATGGGGGGGCATTTTATTTTATAGGATTAGCTTTAAAATAATATATATCTATATTTGTGTATAAAAATCAAAATTAAAAAAATTAAAAAAAAATTAATTAAAAAAAAATTTACTATTAATTAATTAATTATTTATTTTTTTAAATTGATTAAAACTAAAACTAAAAAAATTCTCCCCCTAGATACGTGTTTTCCTTGTAGCTCGGCCTCGCCCAGAACAAAACAAAAAAATCTACCTACCTTACCTGCCCCTGACTTTGGCTCCCCCCTACTGGAGAAATCACGAACTCTCTCCCTTATCTCAGGGACCCGATCTGATCTCTAGAGAGTTCGATTCCAGCTCCTTCTCTGTCCAATCTATCTGGCTCTCTCTAGATTTTTCTGATCTTATATTCTCCGCTCTGAGATCATCTTCTCTCCTTCACGCTCTCCCTCTCTCATCCTCTCTCTCATTCACGCTTTCCCTCTCTCTCTCGGCCTACAGCTGAGTTATCTTTCTCCTTCTCCCTCTCTGTTTATTTTTTTTCTCTCTCTCCCTCTCGCAACAATTCTCTCCCTCTGGGAGCTTCTCAGCTAGCCTTCCATCTCTCTCTTCTCCCTCGACTATCTTCTCTCCTTCACCAGCTCTCTCTTTCTCCTACTCTCGCACTCTGACGCTCTCAGACTCGGTTCCTCTCTCTCTTTCCTCTCTCTCTCTTCTCTTCCCTTTCTCTCTCTACCCCATGGCTGCCTCTCTTCTCCCTTTTCTCTCCGCGCCAGCCTCCCTCTAGCCTCCTTCCGCGTCGCCGTCCGACACCATCCTAGCTTCGCATCGCCATCACCTCCGGTTTCCAGCCCCGACGTCCCAGCCTTCGTCTTCTCTCCTCCACCGTCGCACCGCCTCCGTCGCCACCTTCCGCGTCGTCACCGTAGCTCCTCCCTCCCTTGCTGCGCTCAGCCACAGACGACGTGCCAGCCACCTCGTCGCGCATCCCTGCCGACGCGCTAGCCACCCCGTCGCGCCTCCCTGCCGTCGCGCCAGCCACCCCGTCGCGCCGGCCACTGCCGACGCACCAGCCACCTCGTCGCGCCCTCTGCTCTCCGCGTCGTGCCCCCTGCCGTCACGTCGCCTCCCAGCTGCTGAGCACGCCGTCGCGACCCCCCAGCGCCCCCTAGCCGCCGCCGCCTCGACGCCAGAAGGAAACAGAAGGCGAAGACAAAAAAAAAAACAAAGAAAAACTGACGCGTTTTTCGTTTTGACTAAGTCAAAACTCTTTGTTTTTTGGGTAAAAATTCTGGTTTAGCCCCTGGTTTCCTTTGTTTTATCTATTTAAGTCACTAACCTTATTTTCTTTGCAGATCAATCATTGACAGCATTTTTTTTTATCTATAGTTTTGTTTATTTTTGTTCAATTGCTTGTCTTATTATTTTGGATCATGAATTTGTTGATAAGTTAATATAAAATTGTATGTTTAAATTAGATCAGATATTTACTTATATATTGATTTTAACTTTTCATTGTTAGCATAAGTTTAAAACACATGTTTACTAACCATTTAATTTTTGCTATACTAACAATTAATTGTGCTAACCACTAACTTTCATTATTATTGTTATCACTAACCATTTAATTTGTGCTATACTAACAATTAATTGTGCTAACCACTAACTTTCATTATTATTGTTATCACTAACCATTTAATTTGTGCTATACTAACAATTAACTGTGCTAACTACTAACTTTATTATTATTATTGTTACTAACTTACTAACTTTATTACTTTTTTATTATTGTTACTAACTTACTAACTTTATTATTATTATTGTCACTAACTTACTAACCTTTTATTATTGTTATAATTGTTACTAACTTACTAACTTTTATTTTTATTGTTGTTATTATTGTTAACGATTAAATCAATTAACATCATTAACTTTTATTATTGTTATTATTAATTTTAACCATTAACTTTACTAACTTTTGATAATTTTTATCATTGTTGTTAACAACTAATTTTTTTTATTTTATTATTATAATTATTGTGGATGACCAAAAAGCTCCACTTTATTATTATTAATTGTCTTTTGGTGGTTAAATTTATTTCACTTTTAAATATAAAACAATAATAACAAATTAAAAATTAAATAAAAAGAATTTTATGTGAATAATTAAATTTATTAAGGTTAATTAAAAATCATTTTTAAAAGCCAATTATCTTTTGTTATTTTTAAAACACATATTTCTTTAAAAAAAAAGAGAACAACAACAAAAATTTAATCTTTTATTCCTTTACTAAAATAATTGAATAAATATAAGTAAATCATAACTAATTAAAAGAAAATCCTTTTATGTGAATGATTAATTTTATTCTTTAAGACTAGCATAAATGTTTTAAAAAAAAAAAAGTTAATTATCTTTTATTATTTCTTGAAGGAGCAATAAGAAAAATTAATTAACTTTTTATCCCTTTTATTAAAATTAATAAACAAACATAATTAAATAATTCTAAATATACAAATCAATTCTTTTTCAACATATCTTTAAAGTAATGATATTAAAATTTAAAAATTCAAAAAAAAATAATAAAAATCCAATAAAATTATAATTAAAATTAATAATTAATTAAATAATTAAAATTTAATAAAAATTAAAACTCCATGACCAAATGATCCGCCAGGATCCATGGCTTGGAAATATTTTTTAAATAAAGTATATAAATAATTTTTTTATTAAAAATAAAAACTTTAGACTAATATATTAATTATTTATTAAAATAATAAAATATAACTTTTTAGTTTTCTTTATTAATAAAAAGAACAAAAAAGGTAAAATTTTTGGGTTAATATTTTATTCAGTAATATTTTACTTATTTCTTTTAAAATAATAAAATATGACTTTTTTAGTTTTCTTTATTAATAAAAATAATGATAAAAAGTAAAATATGCTTATTTCTTTTAAAATAATGAAAAGATATAACTTTTTGTTTCCTTTATAAAAATCTTAGCAAATGATTTCAAAAATAGAATAAATTCAAAAGGATTAAATTATCTCTTAAATATCTTAGACTTATTAATTAAAATTATTTATCAAACAAAAAGAACATAAAAATGAAATATAAATATCAAAACTTTTCCTTTATTTTTTCAAAATATACATATAAATTTTATTTTTTTAAGATCCTTGTTAAATAATCACTTCTTTTTAGTTAATCTTTTATAAAAATAAAATATATAAATATCAAAATTCTTCTTTCATGTTTAAAATATATATAAAAATCTTTGATTTTTTTTTTGTTAATTTATCAAATAAATTATTAAGACTTTTCTTTTATTTTTAAAATATACATATTTTTTTTTTGGTTTTCTTTATTAAAGATCTTGATTAAATAAAAAAGAACAAATATAAATCTTTCTTGATTAAATTATTTTTAATAAACATAAAATAAATCTCAAGATTAATTAATTAACTTTCTTATAAAAAAATTAATTACTTTTTAATTCTTTTATAAATTGAGTAATTATTTAAATAACAAATATCCTTCATTAAACAAGAAAAGATAAAAGAAAGGAAAGATAAAAAATAAGAAAGATAAGAAAAATAAGAAAAAGAAAAGAAAGATAAAATAAAAAGAATAAAAAGAAAGAAGGAAAAGAATAATAAAATATAAAAAGAAATAAGAAAGATCTTTTAAAGATCATTAACAAAAACCTAAAATTTTAAAAGACTTACAAAAATAGTAATTAAAATAACAATTACTTCCATAAAAATAAAAAATCCATATTTACAATATGGATTAAATTGTTTAAATTTCACCAAATTCCGTGTCCAAATGACTCGGCAGAGTCCATGGTTCGGAATAAAAATCTTCCGTGTCCAAATGACTCGGCAGAGTCCATGGTTCGGAAGTATAAAATTTTATATAAATTAATTTAAAAATCCACATCCAATTAATTCAGTTAAAATTTCTAGTTTGAAAATTAACTGAATATTTTCTAAAAGCAAAGCAAAACAAAATTAAAATCAACTAAGGTGCCAATTTTGGGCGCTATAACAAAGTTGTTTTAGCGTAACCGTACTCCCGATCCCCGAACTCTCACAGACCAATTTTAAGGTGTCCAATCGACCTGAGCGAAAACCGATTGGTGGCGACTCCAGAAAACCCGACGTTGCCACACGTACATATCATTATTCATGTCTCTATGCTTATACTGGTTATGACTGATTTGAGCGTGAGAAACCTAAAACCGCCTCCATTGGGAAATGCTCAAAAGGAAATGATGCCGACGAGGAATGTCGGTGTGTAAAATTGCTCTAAAGTAATACTTCAATGGTAAAATTGCTCCAATGTAATACTTTAGTGGTAAAATTGCTCCAATGGAAAACATGGATGATATATTTGAGGTGAAAACAAGTTTTCTTTGCCACGTCACTTTACAAACTCAGCATTATTTTTGTCATGTCACACTTTCCGTTAGTCACTGTGGCTTTTTTTTTTATGAACAATGGTAAATTTGCTTTAACAGAAAAAATAGATGGAAAATTTGAGACGAAAAAAAGCTTGATGGTAAAATCACTCTATAGCCAATAGTTCAATGGCAAATTTACACTTTTTCCCAATCTAGTATGATATTTAAAACTTGGGTTTTAAAGCCGTAATCTTAAAATTAAAATGTATGCACGTTTACCAATTAAGTTAAGCTCAAGATGCAAAGACACACAAGCATGAATATATGCATATTTTTCTTTTCAAAATGAAATATCTGTAATTATATGTTTTTTTTTTGTATTAATATGAGGTGTTCTAATTTGATGGGTTAGACTAATGGGTTTGGCGTGTGGAAGTACGAGTTGGTTAAGAAGGGATGGCGTCGCCATTTATTGAAGGATAAGGAAGAGATGACACTGCAATTTATATAAGTTCAACTCTACCAACAAAATTCTATGCCCTCATACTTGGGAGTTTCTCTACTATTTTTTAATTAAGAATAGAATAGTATTTTCTTCAATGTTCATGCTTAACCAATTCTCAAATTTCTCCTAGGTTAATTAGAAATCATATTATAGTTTTCTTCAAAGCTCACTAGAAACTACTCAACATCAATAAAATTTTAAGACTTGGAGTGTTTACAAGCTCACAAACTTATAAATAGTACACTAGCTAAAGATATAAATGAAAATATAAATTTTGGCTCTTTTATCGAATGATGAAGACTTTCATAAGTATTTAATGATAAATCTTTAATCTTATGGCCAAATCTACATGAGAATGTTTTTGTCTATAAATTTATACTCTTTTGTGTCCATTTGAGTGTTAAAAAGCTGTTGGTGAGGCTTTGAGATTAATTTTGAAGAAATTAATTACTGTTTTGTCTTCTAGTGCAAAATCTCATAGTTTCCACTTGGGTTGAAAATTTCAACTGGCTGTTTCTGATTTCTAGTAGCTACAATAGGTTTTGCATCCAGAAATCAATCGGTTTGTCTATTCCAATTTGTTTTTCTTTTTTTTTCTGTCTAGGAACAAACACGCTAGCTTTCAAGTGAGATAAATAACTCTAGTTTCACTTGGTCGAATTTTTTTAACCTATTAATTTTACTAACCCTGTAGCTTAGTCTCATATACATGCAAAGACAACACCTGGAGCTTCTTATTTCAACTCATCATTTTATTTTCCTTTCAACTTGTTACTTCTCGTTTATATAGAATACTTAGAAACATCATACAAAATTATCTAATTTCCCGGTGCACTTAAAACAAACATATTAGTTCTTCGTAAATATTTTATAATCAATCAAAACTCTAGATTAATTAATTGGAAGAAACCAACATGGTCCATATAATTATCAAATGTAAAATATTCTAGTTACTTAGTTAGACCTACAAAAATATACTCCCTGGTCCCACTTTCTTTGCTTCATTTAACATTTTTGATTAATTTGACTTAAATTATTCATATTATTGTTTGTTAAAAAAAATTAAAAAATATATATTTAAAATTATAGATCTTGATTTATTATTCATATATAAAGATTTTTTTATTCATATATTAAAATGTTAAAAATAAAAAAAATCATAAATTAAATACTAAAAAGTAAAAGGTACAAAGAATTTGGGATAACAAAACTATTAAGAATATTATTTCATGGCTAACTCGCACTTAAATTTAGAAGAGTTGGACCAGATCATCTGGTCGGGTTTAACTTTGTTGTCCCCACTCACGATCATGATGCCCTTGTAATAGAATATTTTCGTTTCCAACGCGACCCACACATTTCATCTAGAAATACATAAATATATGCAACAAATTGGGCAATGTAAAATGTTAAAGTCAACTTAGTACATCAATAAGCTATTATCCAAATAAATAATTGATATTCACTTCAAGTAATCCAGTTAGGCCCAAAAAATGGCAAGAAACTTTGGCAAATGACGACTCGGAGCTTTTATCATCGTTGCACAAAAATGACGATGGGAATCAGGGCAAGTGGTCTTTTAAATTCCTTCACTAGACGAAGTAATAAAGCTGGGATGAATCTCGTTTCCTTCGGTCCTAACACATCAATTAGAGTGGACCATTAAGGCCAGGGGAGTAACTGTTTTAAATAAATCCTTGCATAAATCTCTAAGGAGTTGGTAAGATAGTTTTTATTAGGCAAGAAAGTTATTACCATTTTAAATAAATCTTTATAATTATAGAAGAAATAAAATTTAAGATTTTAATTCTTACTGTAGGAAAAAAATCTCTTATTTTCAAATGAAACTAATAGAATCAACACAATTTGGTTTGTAATGTATGTGAAATTGATGTTATATATTAGCTGAAACAATATTTAGAACTGTTGTTTTGATATCTAGAACTACTGTTTTGGTTTTTAGTACTATTTTTTTTGTCTAATTATGTTAGATTGGTGCATATATAAAGTAATTAATTTCATGTCTAGTACTTTTGATTTGATTTCTAGTGTTTCTGTTCCGGTATTTAGCAATATTTTTTTTTACCTGGTTATGTTAGGTTGATGTACAAATTAATTATTCTGGTATCTATTACTACTGTTCTGGTGTCTTTGACTGATTTTTTTGTGTCTAATTATATTATATTGGTATCTAAACTAGTTAGTTGGTTGATATCGATTAGAAGATCAAAAGTTTAGTATAAAAGCAGAGAAATTATAATTGATTCAGATCACTTAATAATAGAAACAATAAAAGAGATATTATTATATAAAATCTCTTTAAAAAATATCATGAGAACCCCAAATTAATAATAAAATTTAAAATTTAAAAAATTTCCTTTATCTATTTAATTTTTCCACCTCACAACTATTAACATTGTCAATGTTTCATCTTGTAGTCAAATTCGATTAGGGTGTTCCCGTGGGAAATTCGCTCATGGCCCGAACAATAGTGGTGGCAACCGGTGGAATTACCCCTAACAAGTCACCATAACAATGACATTTTTTTATTACTTTTTCTGTCTAAAAAAGGATAAAACATATTTTTTTTTCAGCCATCTTAAAAGAGGTGAAACATTTCCTTTTTATAAAGTTTTTAACATTTAATTTAATTTACTACCTTCATTTAAAATCTAATTACACAAAAAGAAAAAAAATCTTTACTTTTTTAATATTCTTTAAGACTCTCACTACATAAAATCTAAATTTTTTTTTTATATTTTTGAAAAACTATTTAAACTCTCATTGCAAATAATCCAAAGTATTTTTTAATTTAATTTTAGCGCAAAAATAAAAAAAATCATAAACTACAAAACCTCAATCATTGGGGTGCACACGCGGTTCAGAGTAGCTCACGAGCATGGCCCTCACACTAAGTATTTTTATTATTTTTTAAGCTTTACAAGTTAAAATGTTGTTAAAAGTTTAACCAATTTCTGAAAAATTGTTTAATTGATTATGAAGCATATAGAATATTAGCATTTAAATAGCTGTTACCGTTGGATTAAAGAGACTATGGAAATAAATGTGAAAATAATGTATTTTAAAAAATATAAAACTGCCATTTGGTCAACTGGTTTTTTCTAGATCAATTTTTATTGATGCAAAAGGTTGAGGATAAAATACTCTTGGATCAGTCATTGCACTCATACTTTTGTGATATATATGAAACTGTCACCACATTTTAAACAACATATTCGTTTGCAGAGAACAACACTTTATAGAACGATACATTTGTTTGAAGGCAATAACATTTCACAGAACACAAATTTATCTCAAGGAAACAATATTTCTTATGCTGAATCAAACAAAATTATTTACGAATAGTTCTCAAAGTAACAATATTTCACAGAACACTAAATTTGTAAGAATGGAACAACAGAGGATATCGTACTCTTTCTATTACGTGGCTAATGATGAGTTCGAGGTGAGTGTGAATCAGATTCACCATAGGAATATATTTGATAAAGAGGAGATTTAAGAAGACGATGCTACAACAAAGGTAATACTAGTGGTAGGGGTTATCACCAGTAGGACTTAGCTGAAGGAGTATGTTAATAGTAGTGCTTAAGCACTCAACTTTTATTTAGAGCAAAACATAGTTTTATTCCTTAGTGTTATTTCATTCAGTGATAATTAATGTTTCATTTATACAAATGTGTTATTCTATAAAATGATGTTTATTTTATAAGATGTGTTATTCATAATAAGTGATGTACCATTCAATAATAAGTGTTGTTCTATTTAGTGATAAATGTTGTTTTATTCATGTAAATGTGTTGTTCTGTAATATATTATTCATATCATAAGATGTGCTGTTCGTAATAAGTGTTATTCTATTCAGTAATAAGTATTATTTTATTCAGTAATAAGTATTATTTTAATCATACAGATGTGTTGTTTTGTAATGTGATATTCATTTTGTAAGATGTGTTATTCGTAATAAATAATTTTTTGTTCAATAATAAGTGTTGTTTTAGATGCTGGATTATTTTTTTTCAAAATTTTAGCAAATAATAAATGCTATTCGATTGATTGGATTAGTTTCCGGATTATTTCTTTCAAAATTTTAAATACAAGATTCAAAGTCAGAACCTTTTGATGTCTTCAAAAACTTTTCCAGTAGCTAGATTGAAATTTTTTCAATATGTTTCATCCACATATTCAGCAGGAGCATGAGATTGCAAAATTCAATGGTGGGTTTGATGTCTTAGACTCTGTCACTACTACCGGATTCAGTCATATGCTGGCTACCAATGGAATGTTGTTTTTCCTGGCTCTGTGAACTTTCGATGACCTTTATCATATTCTTCAGGCAAAACACGAGAATCACGGTCATGATGACCTGCTTCAGATCACTTACATATCTATAATATATCTATAGTCTAATTTGTTCCCATGGGCTATATTTTGTACATATTCATATCTTGCTTCCTAAATCAAACACAACTAAAACTTCTTCAATCCCCGACAGGCACTTTTCCAACAGCTTGCTGCCATCGAAAACTTCTAATAAATAGCTGTTGGAAACCATCCTGTGAAACTTTCCGATATCTAGCCCTCGGATATTTGCTGGTGAACTTCTCTCCGCCCAAAGTTGTATGCGAAAATGAAATTTTTTGAATTTAAGTTTTCTGATGAATAACCATTGGAAATTTCGATAGTTAGCCATCAAAAAATTCTTACCCGATGAAAGAAAATTTTGCTCAAGATTGGCCACCAAAATAAAATTTTCTACATTCAAAAGTTCTAACGGGCAATTTCCAATGGCTATCCGTCCTAAATTGAAAAATTTCCCTCCAAATTATCCCACTAAAAATTTCAAATTTTCCTTTTAAATTAAAAATTTTCCTCCTCTTCTACCATTATAAATCCCTCATTTTCCATCAAAACCTCATTTTTTCTCCCATCTTCCTTCTCTTTCTCACAAAATTTTCTCCTTCTCCTTTTTTTTCTTCTTCCTCTTCCTCTTCCTCATTCTTCTCCTCTCTTCATCTCTTCCTTATCATTACGTCTTCTATTTATTCTTCTAATTTCTTCCTTATCATTACCTTCTTCTTTCTCTTTTTCTCTTCTTCTTCTTCTTCTTCTTCTTCTTCTTCTTCTTCTTCTTCTTCTTTCTTCTGCCCCCCTCTCCTCTTTCTTTTTATTTTCTACTTCCTTTTTGTGTTTTGCTTTTTTCTTCCTTCCTATCTTTCTCACCAATTTTATGCCCAGGGGTGGTTTAGGTGTAACTAGTACAGATTTGGGACCAGACTACATAATTCTGGAAGCTGGAGGCTATGTGTGTAATTAGTTTTATGAAGAAAAAAAACTGAAAAATGATTGTTTATGTCCATGACTTCTAGAACCTTGAAAACTGGAGACAAAACTTTGAGTTTAACTATTTAAAGGACTACAAATTGCAACCTTGGAAAAATGTTTTTTTTTTTTGGGAAAAAAAATTTCGGACAGCTATTTGTTGGATTTTCTGACGGTTTTATTCAATAGTAACAAAATACAACAGACCAAAAGTCAAAAGATACGACTTACAGAACCTAACAATCCCAGCTATGGAAACAACTTAACATGTCTATGACCCAATACCAAGAGAAATCATACAAGATAGCCAACACCTGAAGCAAAGTAGGCCTAAGACCAAAATACCAAGGGACTGCTTCGATTCACTCCCTGTTTAGCCAAATTATCTGCATCTGCATTCTTCTGATCCTTAGGGATATGAAGAATTTGAACTCGTACCCCTGTCCTGATCATCCTGTCCATATCCATAAAAATGTAGGCCAACCTCCATGGTCTTTCCCCTTGATTATAGAACCCCAAGAGACAACACATTTGGTATCATTTTCAACCACGAAATTGTTGAAAATCAGACATTTGCTTCTGAACACCAGACGAAAGGCCTCTCTTAGGGCTACAACTTTTGCTGCATTAGAATCCACCAATCCCACAGATTTAGAAAACTGGCGAAATGTGTGATATTCTCTTCCAAACCGGTGAAACAAATTGATCCTTGGGCCTCATTGGGAGCAGACAGTGCCCAGTTCCTCCATATTTTGCAACGATAACTCGAAGCCAAACTGCATCAACCTCATTGCCATAGCGCCAGCACCACTTGGTCAACAGATTGAGTTTACTCATTGATATTGTACTCCAGTCGACAAGGCAAGCTTCGTTTCGTTCGGATTTTTTCCCCAGAAGAAGCTCCGCTGGATTTTTTCAAGTTCATTCGCAATACCAATTGGAATCTGAAATAAAGACATAAAATAAAGTGGCAAGTTATTAAGCATAGATTTAATTAACCTGACTCTCCTTGCTCTTTAAATGAAAGAAGATTTCCACTTGGATAAAGACTTCCTAGCCCTCACAATCACAGGCTCCCACACAATTTTAGAAAGCGGATTAGCACCAATTGGAAAACCTAGATAATAGAAAGGAAGGTGACTAACTTAGCAACTGATTTCCTTACCCAACGACTTCACCAGCCCCTCCTCCACTCCATTACTAGTGAGAGTACTTTTCAAAAAAATTAATTTTAAGCCCTAGCTGCTGGCGTCTGGAAGCATTCTTTTTGCATTCACCAGCATCCCACCATCAGCTTCACAAAACACCAGAGTGTCTTCTGTGAACTACAAATGAGACCAGAAAAAATCCTGTCTCCTTGCAACATTTATGGCCCTCAACAGACCAGCATCAGCAGCCTTATTAAGCAACACATTAAGCCTTCACTGACCAAATTAAAAAGAAAATGGGAGAGTGGATCCCGTTGTCATAAACCCCTACCCATTGAAAATCTTCCTGTGGGAGATCTATTAACTAGGACCAACATTGAAGCAGTCTTTAAGTATTCCATAATCCAACCCTTCCAGTGACTGCCAAAATTCATTTTTCTCCATTACCCACTCCAAAAAACACCATTCTATTGTATCATAGGTCTTCTCAAAGTTGACTTTCTGACAGCTAAACGCTAGAAATGACGTTTTCTGACAGCTAACTGTCATAAATTTCTGTCAGAAGTCACCTTTTTTTCTTGTAGTGAAATTTCATACATATATTGACAATTCTAGTATCAAACATTACATATGCAACTGCATATATGGAATTGTAGAAACATGCGATCACATATATGCAAATCAGTAAACTCATTTGCATAAATAATGTCACGCATATTATTTTTATATCAAAATTTTATTCATTTTTACATATAAGCTAATATGTTTCAATGCATGTGTAGCAACGTGATTTTTAGGAGTCGCCACCAATCAGTTTTCCTAGGTTGATTGGATAACTGAAAAATGGTCTGCGAGAGATTCTAAGATCATGAGTCAGTTACGCATGAGTCAGTTACGCTAAAATAACCCGATTAAAGCGCTCGGGAATTGGTACAATGGGATTTAGTTTTATCTTTTCCTAATTATTTATTTCTTGACCTAATCTTTGATTTAAAGTGATTTTTTTTTTAATTCTAAACCGGGGATCTTATCAGACCAACCGATTTAATTCCAAACCGGGAATCTTATCAGACCAATCGAATATGGAATAAACAATCTGTCTCGGGATTTTATCAAACCACCGAAAACAGACATTCTAAAAAATAAATGTTAAGTACTAAAAAATAAAAAAAAAGTTACCTTCATTTGATTTCTTGTTAATGTCTGTGTAATGAGAAAAATAAGAAAAATCTAAGTTTAATGGGTGCCCAAAACAAACAAATAAAAAGAAACAAAGAAAAGCTTGCTGTCAGTGATTGATCTGAAAGAAAAAAGAAAAGAATTAGCGACTTAATGAGCGAAATAAAAACTCAGAGGACTAGATTAAGGTTATACCAAAAAGGATGACTATTCGGGTCGGATCTGGGTCGAAAACGGGTCGGGTACGACTAGAGAAGCGGATCGTGCTCGATTTCTCCTTCGATTCGTGCGTTCAGTGGCCTAGCGAAGGCGGGGGAGGCGACGGCGCAACGTAGGGATGACGGCGAGTCTGGTGGCGGACCGAGGAGGAAGGAGACAGAGATGGCAGCGGTGACGGTGGCGAAACGGACGACGGTGGACGGCGTTAGGATCGCGCCGCGACAGGGAGGACGAGCAATGAAGGCTGGAGGTGACGGCGTGACGGAGCAAGGAGGCTGGCACGGCGTGGAGCGGCGTTGAACGGCTGGCGTCGGGCAACAGAGAACAGCAAGGGAGAGAGAAACACCAGGGATGACGGCGTAGATGGCAAGAACTTAGGATTTCTGGGAAGAGGGGCTGTGAGACCAGGGGGCTTAGGCTGCAGTTTGACCTTTTTCTGAGAGAGCTTAGGGTTTTGAACTTTCTCTCCCATTTTCTCTCGAAATCTGAGCCATATTTATACCAGTGTGGGCTTAAAAGGTGATTAACACTGCTTTTTAGAGTTTAAAATCCATCCAAATCAAATTTGAAGAAGTTTACTCCAATTAGGATATAATCTGGTGAAATTACTAGTTTCAGCCAATAAAACTCCCAATCTGCCTATTCTGCCCTATATTCTGTGAGAATGTCAATTTGACCCAAAACTTTCAGGAATTGTCAGATTAGCCCAAAACTTTGCAAAAATCCCCAGATTTTCCTAGAAATTCCATAAAATCTCCAGATTTGGCTCAAACTCTCTGAAATTGGAAAATTTGCCCCAAACTTTTGAATTTTGCTCAAAACTTTCTAAAAATCTCCCGTTTTCTCCCAAACTTTCTCTTTTTGCCCAAATTGACCCTACAAGACTTTTAAGACTCCAAATTAGTATCAAAACTAAATTAATTCCTATCTCTACCTTAAATGATCCAAAAAAAATCAAAAATTACCTAAAAAGACTAAAATGCCCCTAAAAATAAAAATGCTCCTAAACTAATTTTCTTAACCTAAAACTTAGACAAAAGTCAATGCCCGGACAAAATTGGGTGTCAACAGCATGTTTATATGAAAAATGTTATTCTTATCCATGTCTCACATAATTTATGCAAATCTTTGATACCAAATATACATATCAATTGTGTCATTTGTACAAATCTATAATATTATTTGTACATTAAATTCATACATATCGTATATCTGACTTGTACATATCAGTACAGTGTTACTATTAACTAAATTATTGTCATAATTTTCATTTCATTCAAAAAATATAATTATATAATAATATAAATAGTATATCTTCAAATGAATGTAAATTTATGTATACATAAGAAAAATTATATGAACAAGCTATGAAATAATGCTGATAGTTGAATGTCTAAAAAATTGAAGTCTAATAGTAATATGCATATGAAATAATGTGTATGAAAATATTTAATATGCGTATAGTTAAATATAAAACCAATAGTTTTCAGAATTTTGTTTGTGCATAGGTCTTCTAAGATTTATATATATTTCTCACTATTTTTTGAATTGCATTTCAATTTTTTTTTATATATTGGAGTTTATATATATTTTTATCTGACTTGTACATATCATTGATTTTGGTGAAAAATGCATTTTGATGCGTTTATAGCTATTTTGTGGATGAAATATTTAACTCGTACATACAATTGAATGTATTTGTAATATATCTCTAATCTCATTTTTACATATATAGTAGATATTTTGTACATACCCATTACTTGTTTTATACATTGAGTTTCATACATATTTGTCATCTCATTTGTACATATCTTTAATTTTAGTGGGAGGAAGGATTTGATGCGTTCGCAACCCTTTTCGTATAGGAGGTGAATTTGTATATACTATTGAATATATTGGTAACATGTTTGTAATTTTATTTATGCATATGTCTTATATTATTTATGCAGATCCCTCACTTTTTTTTTTTTGTACTTTGAGTTTGTATATATCTGATATCTAATTTATACATGTCTCTAATTTTATGAGATGTGACATTTGATATTTTCATACTTGTTGTATGTATGAAAGGTACTATTGGAATATAAATATATATAGACATAATGGATAGAGAGCATATATTTGACTTATCCAAAGTAAATTCTTTTAAATCCGTATGGATAGAAGCTTTTGTTGGATAATTAAAATTAAAGAGGTCCGATAAAAATATTCCTCTGTTAATTAGTATTTGTTTGTAGGTTTTGTGGAATCAATAAATGTAACTAAACTCTAGCATTATTCTTATATAAATTATATAAATACATAAATATATACATCTAGAAAGGCCTAAACTGTAAACCTAAAACAATATCTAGTTCCACATAGCAACTTCAACAAATTTCTGGTACCAACCCTAAATTGGAAATCACTTAACCTAACTATGATACAACTTTACCTACATTGGGTGCTATTGAAACCTTAATTTGATGCAATTTTAACCTAAATCTGCTACCACTTGGGCCAAATCTGATAACACTTGACCTATACCTCATACCACACTTAACCTAAATATGCAATAATTGGAACTTGAAATTGATGCCACTTGGACCTAAATCTGAAACCACTTGATCTAATTTGATACCATCTTACCTAAATCTGATACCACTTAACCTAAATATGACACCACTTGACCTAAAGATAGTACCACTTGAACTCAACTTTAATACCAAGTGACCTAAATCGGACACCATTGGAACTTGACATTCATACCACTTGACCTAAACATGGTAACACTTGAATCTTAATTTGATGCCACTTGAACTTAAATCTGATGCCATTTGAGGCTCAATTTAATATCACTTAAGTCTGAAATTGATACCACTTGACCTATAGATGGTACCACTTAAATCTTAATCTGAAACCACTTAAACCTAATGATACTACTTGACCTTATACCATAGAAATATGAAATTCATACCACTTGACCTAAACATGGTACCACTTAAACCTAAATCTGATACCACTTAAACTTAATGATACCACTTGACCTTATACCTCAGGAACATAAAATTCATGCCACTTAACCTAAACATGATACCATTTAAACCTTAATTTGATGTCACTTGAATCTTAATTTAATACCACATGAACATGAAATCAATGCGACTTGACATATAAATGCTACCATTTGAACCTAAATGTGATACCACTTGACCAAAATTTGATAGCACTTAACTTAAATGTAATACCACTTGAACCTAAATCTATTACCATTTAATCTTAATATAATATCATTTGAACCTAAATCTGATATCATTTGACCTAAATCCAAAACCACTTGAAACCTAAATTTGATAACACATGAACTAAAATACCATTTGACCTGAATTTGACACTATTTGAAACAAGGTTTTTGGCAACGGCTTAATTAGTGATGACTAAAAACAGTAACTATTTAGAGATGAAAAATAGTCACTAAAAGTCCGGTGAAAGTTTAGCAATGGTTGTCCGTTGCTAAATTGGAAAGTGTCTTTCGAATTTTGTCACATATAGCCCTCTCTAAAAACTGATGAAGTATATACAGCCAGCCATCATTAAAGTATGCCCCAATTAAAAATGACTTACTCACATTAAATGTGTAGGAGCTATCGCATGTTAATCATTTTTTATACTAAGTTGTCATCTCCTTTAACATAGATAACTTTTTTGAATATATATAATGTAGTGGAGATGTGTACCTAACAATCTGGTAAAGCTTTTGTGACAATTGGCTATCAGTAATGTTTAGTGATGGTTTACTCTTAATAATATGTTAAGAATTAGCAAGGGCGTACCTTCGCTAATATCCCAACTAGTTGCTAATAAGATTGTTATTCCATTTTGTTTTTAGTGACATTTTGCCTTCGCTAAATGAGTGACGGTTGTTAGTCACTAAATTTTGTGACGGTTTGCCTTTACTAATTTAGAGACGATTAGGCATTATTAATTAAAAAAATTTTAAAAACCCGATTTAATTTTATCTTTGATTGCATATCATCCCCTCTAATCATAAATGGGGTAGAAACAGAAGAGGGAGATGAAAGAGGAAACAATGTCAAAATGGGAAAAAAGATTAATGAAGGCTAACTGTCACTAATTAGCGAATGCTAGCATTCGATAAATTTAGTGACAGCTAGCATTCGATAAATTTAGTGACAGGTTATCCTTGATAAAATCATAAAAATTAGTGATGGTTAGCTTTTACTAAGTATGGATTAATAAGTTTATATAGTTATTAAAAATTATAGATTATAAAAAATATAGATTATAATTTTAGATAATTTTTTTTTTATGATTACAAAATTCTTTCATCTTATTAATTATTTTTCTCAAAAAATAATTAAGCTATCAATTACTTATATGCTGTTAAGCTTTTCATATTTTATTTTAATTTTTATTAAATCTTTCTAACTAAATTCATCATTTTATTTTATATTTTAGTTTATTTTTATTAAATCTTACTAATTAAATTAATTATGATTAAAAGTAGTGAAGATTTGTCTTCGCTAGTCACTAACTTATGCCTAGTACCTGTGACTTGCCCTCGATAGGCTCCTATTTGTGAGGTGTCGCTAGTTCAAAATGTTTTAACTCTGATCCGTCTCTCATCTTCCAGTCATTTCTTCTCCGTCACCCTCCCTCCACAGCCACCGTCGCCTTTTCACCTCCATAGCCGCCATCGCCTCCTCATCCTTCTCCACAGCTATCATCATCTCCTCGCCTCGACAACCACCGTCGCCTCCTCGGCCTTCTCCATAGCCGCTGTTCGTGCCCTCCGATCACGCCGCCCGTCCACAGCCCTCTGTTGGCCTCTCGTCGTTCTCCTCGGTCTCTTCGCCGTCCTCGCCAAAAAAATGATGATGGATGAAGCGGTGATTTTTTCATCATTGCAAGGTGCAAATCTGATTTTGCAAATCTAATTGTTGTTGGTTTTAGATAGGTTTAGGTGCGTAAATCTGATTTTGGTGGATTTACTTTTGTGATTACTTGGTGATTCTGTTGTTTACTTTTGTGCAAATTGGTTTTTCTTCTAATTTAGTCCAGAAGTGAAAGTTTAGCGATGAGTCCTGCTTGGCTGTTAGCTTGAAAGTAGTTCGAGGGGTGTTTGTTCCTTCCTCTCAAACTTCTCCCGTAGACCTGTTCATCATATAAACTTGCCCAGCTTACAAATTGCCATGCGTCTCAATCCATTTAGAAGGTTCAAGTACTAAGTTGCATTGTGAAATTGAAGGATATATGCTTAATCACAGGTCAGTAAGGCACTCCTTGAAGAATATGTGGCAGCTCAGAAGAGAAAGAAACTATTTAAAGGGTTGCGTCTAGAACACATGAATGGACCTTACGCAGTCATTCCAGCAAAGTTACCAAGCTCCACGTTGAGAAGCAGCCAGTTCCAGGTAAAACTGTAATGTCATAGGTGATCAGTATTTTTAGAAAATATTTTCCAAGTGTCTATAAATTGAGTGGGAATCATGGACCCTGATATATACTGGTTCAGATGGATGCTTTGTGCTTAAGGGAGAGAGATCTTTTGGATCGTTTTGCTGCTGAAGTATCTCAGCTTCAGGCTAAGGGAGAGAGTAAGGAGCATGCTGTCATGATGGTGAGGATACAATTTCACTACATAAAATAGCTTCTTGTTTTACTTGTTAGTCTCATTCTTATTTTGCATTGTCCTTACCAGAGCTATCAGCTTGTTAGTAAATGAACAAATGGTTTCAAATATGTATGCTAGTATGAGATCTGAACTAAATCAGATATACTCAAAGATCACAAAGCTGGAGATGGAAGTGAGTGAGCATTCTTTGGTCATTAATGTGATTCAGCCACTTGATCCAGCAAGAAGGTGTTATCGTATGATTGGTGGTGTGCTTGTGGAGAGAACCATCAAAGAAGTCCTTCCTGCTGTGCAGCGCAACAAAGAAGGGCTTGAGGAGGTAATTGCAAGGCTTAATGAAGCGCTTGAGAAAATGAAAAAGGAAATTGTGGAATTTGAATCTAAATACAAAATTAGGATACAAAAATCTGAGAGTGATGTGAAAGACGAAAGTGGCAAAAAAGAAGGCTCGGCTCAAGGAGTTCTTGTAGGTCCTGCGAGTTCAAGTGAGTAATGGGCCTGGGCCTTCTATTTATTTCTTGTATCGATTGCCATGTTCTCATCCTTTGATGCTTTTTAAAGTTATGATTGGACGTTGCTGGGTTATGGATGGTGGAACGAGTTTCTTAAATTGGAATTAGACTTCAAACAACTTTGTTGTCATTCCTCGGGTCTAATAGATTGGATGGAATTTGCTGCATATCAGGCTAGGAATGAAGATGTTTTTGGTTGCCTGATGTCTACGGCCTTGTATAATAGTTCTATTATTTGAGATAACTCTATTATAGGAAGAGGAAAAGAGGTTAGGTGTATAGCAAAACTTAATTGGGCAGAAATACCAGAATAAGAAAGTGTTCTTTTGGAGCTATTGTAGGTAGTTGCCTCCAATGGAGCAAAACTGAGATATGGTAGATATGAAAATTTTTTTAAACCAATTCTAGCTAGTGGAGACTAGGCCTAGTTTGATGGATTGGTGATAGGGTTTTACATTTTAATATAAATCCATATAACAACGTTAAATTTGGATGAACATTTTCATAGTACCCAAATATATTTTTTGTGTCAATTTTGTTGTTCTCATTTTCCCTTATATTATTTTGTGTTCTGCTAAAGTTTCTCGCTTCTGTGTGATTTTTTTTTCCCTTTAACCAGGTGAAGCAATCATATGAACTTGAAAACATACTTACTAAGAAGTTTCTTAGATTTTTGTCAATGAGGGTAGAAGCATTTCAAGTTTTGAGAAATCAACTTGTTCAAGCACTGAAGCTCACATGGAATTCAACTGACACCAGATGGGATCTATCGTACACACAAAAAAGCATAGTATTTTTTTATAAGCCACTTGTTTGCTAAAGCAATTTATGCCCGTTTAGTTTGCTTGGTAAAACACTGTTAGTTTGAGCAAACTACTTCATAACTTGTATGGTGTGCAGCAGGTTGCTATAAGCTGAAACATTTGCGATCAATTCATTTTTGTTATTTGCAGTATGTTTGATATTTACACATGCACTTGAATTTATTGACTCTTCTGTGAATAATGGTTTATATGTTGTAGATTTAGGAAACGGGAGGCTCATTATTGTTTCCATAATCTTGCCTGAAGAATCTTTTGCTCGATCTAGCGGTATGAGGAATTTGAGCTCAGTTTTTGTGTTGTAGAGAAAATTGTAACCTTATGTGTTTTAATAGTCGAATGACATGTTATTGTATAAATCATATTTTTGATTAACGAAAACTGCTTCACTACCCTACTTGTTGCACTTGTGTGGAATCGATGACAATATTGGAATATATGTAAGAGGATTAAGAAATGGATAGGGCAAGCTTTTTCAAATTGTTTGTATGAACTAGGAAAGTCAACTGTCACAAACTAGGGATAGCTAACTGTCACTAAACTAGCGATAATCTGCTTTCACTAAATTAGCGATAATTAGCTTACTAAATTAGTGATGACTGTCTGTTACAAAATTTAGTGAAGGCAAATTATCGCTAAATTAGTGACAGCTGACCGTCATTAATTTTACAAACTTAGCCACAGCTAGCCGTTACTAAATTTAGTGACGATTTGCCTTCATTAACTTATTAGTGATGGCTAACCGTCGCTAACTTACCGGCAAGAGGCAGGTGTTGGATAATTAGTGACCGTCGCCTTTGTGAATGCTAGCCATTGCTAAATAGCGACAGTAGCCGTTGCTAATAATTTAGCGGTGAGTAAATGAGCCACAATAAGTTTAGTAGCAGCTAGCCGTTGCTAACCTCAATTTAGAGATGACAGACCGTCGCTAATAGCCATTGCTAAAACTCTTTTTTTTAGTAGTGCGATACCACTTGTCCTAAGTATGACACCACTTAAACCTAAATCGGTTATCAATTGACCTTATTCCGATACCATTTAAACCTAAAATTTGATACTACTTGACCTATATGTGATAACACTTGGCCTAAATCTAATACCATTTAACCTAAATATGATATCACTTGAACTTAAATCTACTACCACTTAATGCCATTCTAATGCAACTTGAACCTAAATATGTTACCATTAACCTCAATTTGATACTACTTGACCTAAATCTAATATACCACTTGACCTAAACCCGATTCTAATTAATCTAAATATGATACCACTAGAAACAATAATTGATATCACCTAACCTAAATATTGTACCACTTGAACCCTAATATGATATAAGTTGAACCTCAACCAGGAACCACAGAACTTGGTTCCCATGAATCTAGTATCATATAACCTGAATTTAATACCATATAAACTTAATTTTGATATCACATAAACTTAAACGGGGAAGCACATAACTTAAATCTGGTACCACTTAACCTCATTCCTATATCATATAACTTGAATCTAGTACCACTTAACTTAATTATAGTAACACAAAAGATAAATATGGTATCAATTAAACTCATTCCCGTTCCACTGTACCTGAATTCGTTACCAATTAACCTAATATAAGCACCATGTAACCTGTAACGGGCAATAGCGGTTGCGGGCCATTCCTTCCGCTACACCCACCGTATTTTAAGGATCCTCATCCAGCATGTTTTTTCTTTTTTCTTCTTATTGTCTTCTGACACCTAGAAGGAATCTGACCATAAGTACTCGAGGCAGAAGCATATAAGCCCATCAACGTTAACGAGTGGGGAGCTAACTATTTTATCTGTGTAGCTAGCTAAAAACTAGAGTACATCATCTTCTGCAGGGAAATGGCGACGAACGTGTTCGGAAACCCCGTCACAGACATGACCTTGGAGGCGCTGCCGGAGTACGAGGGCAAGAAAATAACGCGCTACGACCGAGCCCTGGTGGCGCTCAACATGAAGAACGCCGAGAACAAGTCCGTCAACGCCCGCACCTATGTGGACAACCTAAAGATCAGCTCCGGGAATGGCGTCTCAACCAAGTGCCTCATCTACAACGCCACGGGAGAGACCATGACATTCGTCCGCACCTACGACTGGTTCGGCCACATCGGCGAATCCCCCTATCCCATGGAGATCGCCAACGGCCAATGGGGCGCCTTTTTCCACACCAAAACTGCCGGGGCCGCTTCGGGCTCCAATGGGTCGGTGGTGTACCGTCTGAAGGGCCTCGACGGCGCGGCGGACGTCGACTGCATGATGTGCTGGTCCACTGTGTGGGGGCCCTGGTACTCCAACACGTGCTACGCAGAGATCCGCGAGGCGGGCCACTTCGACGACACCGTATGGGGCGTCATCGACAGGAAAAATAGTAGATCCGGCCTCCAGTGCGTCGAAACATACGGCAATTTACAGGCTGCCCTGGCCATGGGGGCCGAAACAACGTCCCTCTGGGAGGCCGTCGTCAAACTTAAACAACCTTAAATGAAAATTACCGAGGGACCCGTGCTACCATATCTTCCCCCCCGGAGAGCGGGTTTGCTGCTTCATGTTTTATTTTTCGAAGAAAAAGACATGTGTGCTTTCCTTTTAAGTTCATTTGAGTTTTCTGTTTTTTTTTTTGTTTCATTATTTGTGTTTGATTTGTTGGTACTTGGTGAAGTTCTCACCCGAATATATGCCCGCTATTCCGATTTCATTTCCATGTTTATAATAATGCTAAATAAAATTTAGGACTATGCTTATGATTTGCGAGCATTCGAATTTTCATAATTTACTGTTACTGTAACTTTTTTTTTTTCTGAAAAATTAATAGAGTAATAATTTTTAATTAATGTGATTGTTTCCTTAATTTGTATATCAATTAAGCTATATACTTTAAGAAGCTCAAAAAATACTTATAAAAAATTTTACAAAACATTGATAGTTCTATTTTATTTTCTTAAGTTGGGCATGCAAAAACTACATAAAAATATTTTCTTTTGCAATAAATGATTCAAGTAATTATCAAGTATCTAAAGCATTAATTTTCAAATGATATCAATTCTTGATGATCAGCTTAATTTGTGTCTTAAATTTTTTCCCTATTTAAGGGGTCTGTCAAAGGACTTGATTAGGAGTAAAAGAACTAAATTGTACGAAATTATAAAGTAAGAGGTGCAATTGACTGAAATAGGGGCTTCAATTTATTAGTTGGGCTTGCGCTTTAAGAGGTGCAGAAGGACATTGGGGAACTAAAAATACTTTCTAGGAATAGATGTGGCCAGGTCAAGGCATTATATTATGCTAAAGAAAATATGCCCTAGAAATTCTTGAAGATACAGAGCTTCTTGGAGTGAAAGCCTTACACTTTCTGGATGATCAAAACTTGTCTCTCACACAAACAAATGGAGGTTTATTAAGGAATCCATCTCTATATTGTAGACTTGTGGGACATCTCATATATCTCACCCTTATAGAACCAGACCTTGTGTATGTTGTTCAAATATTGAGCCAATCATGAACAATGTAGACAGCTACACCTTGATGGTACACATAAGGTCCTCAAATATATCAAGCAAACACTTGGTCAAGGAATTCTTTTCCCATCCATGGGACCATTGAAGTTGAAAGCCTTTTGCAATGTTGATTGGAAACTTTGCAAAGGCACAAGGAGTTCAATAATTGGATATTGCATTTTTCTTAAACATGCATAAACTTCCTGGGAAATGAAGAAACAAAGTAAAGTAGCTCATTCAAGTGTAGAAGCAAAATTTTGCTCTATGGCTACAACATGTGAAATAATTTGGTTACAGAACATAATGAAATATTCAAATTTGAGTCACATAGGGCTAGTATACATTGTTCAGTGACAATCAAGTGGCTAAACACATAGCTTCAAATCCAATGTTTCCTAAGCCCATGATGAACATAGAAATAAATAGCCACATTGTGCATGAAAAGGTGCAAAGAGCGTTGATTAAAACAACACACATTAAGAAAAAAGAACAGCTTACATATTTATCTATACCAAGCCTTTGAGTTTGACATAGTTTGAGGCACTGCTTTGTAAGTTGAGTGCAATTAGCAAAGACTCCAACTTGAGGGGGAGTATTGAAGGAAAGAATCTAAACGCATCAACTATTTGATCTTGACAATGATATGAGTCATTGTATATATGCTTGATTCTAGGCTTTTTGTGAGGATTTGATTTGCAATAGAATTTGTATAAAGTGTGTAAATTGGTTCTGTGAATACATGAAAAATAAATTCTTCACCATCTTGTTTCTCTTATTGAAAATGGCATGTTTAAAAATAGATACTTTTTATTCTTCATGAAACAGTTGTTTGACATTGCATCATTGGGTAAGTGAAAAGTCTAGTCATATTTTAACTAAATTTTCTTTTTTATTATCATTATGGTTCAATTTAAATGTTGTATATTGCTTTTGAAACAAAAAAAAATAATGTTGCTCTATCGAGATAGTGTAACAAGATCAAATCCTGTTTCGAGGGGGTGTAGATTGAGAATGTTTTATGTCCCATACACAATAGCTTTATTGATACCATGGACCATATTACAATTTGATGTGACAACGTTGTGTCCTTATGAGAGATGATGTATAAATAGTGTCATACCAACAGGTAACAAGTTTGGGTGTTGTAGAAATTTTTGAACTATCGTCCCATATTGCAGTTAAGCAAGTACCAAAGAAAGGCTTAGGAAGTTGTTGTCACTATCTCATATTAGAATTTGTGAGGGAGATAAGATAATTGGATCTTCAATGATATCCAAAAAAATAATCTACAAATTCTTAGTGAGATTTAAGGTATTTCATTTTTGTGTGTGGGTAGCAGGTATTCAAAATTAAATTGTAACTAGATAGAGTGAATTATAACTTAGCCTTGCTGTTAAGAATTGGTTTTGAGGTTGTATAGTATATCCAAATGACTTGTGCCTTTTTTGTATGGCTGTTAATTTTAGCTAGAACAACTAGTTCCATCAAAACTTAATAGTTCCATCAAAACATAATATTTATGCATTGAAAGCAACACAGGGCCATTTACCAAGAATTTGACAAAAAGAATAATGCCTTAAATTCAGATGGAATATCCATTGTGTGACTCTCACTTGGAGATCCAGGAACCTTTTGATCCATTACCAAATATCTCAGAAAGTTTGGCAGGAATTGGTTGAATGGTGTAACTGTCAATTTCGATTAAACTTGTCAGTTAAACAGTTATTGAACTCTCAACTCCTTGGTATGGCTTTCAAAATTCTAAAAAATTAAGAGAATATAGACTAATAGTTTTTAAATAGAGTGGTTGTTTCCTTAATTTGTATATCAATTGATTTCCATAATTTAAAAAGCTTAAAAATACGTATAAAATAATTTTTACAAAAAATAATTCTTATAATTTTTATTTTTCAAGTTGTGTATGGAAAAAAATTCATAAAAATATTTTATTTGGAAAAGGCTAATTCAAGGAATTATCAATTAACCAAAGTATTAATTTTCAAATGATATCAATTCTTGATGATCAACTTAGTTTGTGTCTTAACTTTTGCACATATTTTAGGTTAGTTTTGTTTTAAATAAGTGATTTATTATTCTCTCTTGTTTAGTTTTTATTTTATTTAAATCAAGGGACATGTTGAAAGAGTTGGCCAGAATTTTGTGAAGGAAAAGAACTAAATTGCAAGAAATTATAAAGTTAGAGGTGCAGCTGAAATTAAAAGAAATTCTATCTTTTGAGTTGACTGAAATAGAAGCTTTAATTAATTTAGTTGGCCTTGTGCTTAAAGAAAGAGGTGTAGAAGGACTTTGGGGAACTAAAATACTTTTTAGGATTAGAAGTGGCTAGGTCGAAACAAGGCATTACATTATGTTGAAGGAAATATGCCTTGAAAATTCTCAAAGTAAGAAGTTTCTTGGAGTGGAAGCCTCACACTTTCTGGTTGATCAAAACCTGTTGCTCACACAGACAATTGGAGATTTATTGGAGGATCCATCTCAATACCATTGTCTTGTGGGACGGCTCATATATCTCACTATTATGAAACTAAACCTTCTATGTGTTGGTCATATATTGAGCCAATCATGGACAAGCCTACATAGCCACACCTTGATGCTGCACATAAGGTCCTGAAACATATCAAGCAAACACATAGCCAAGGAATTTTTTTCCCATCCATGGGACCAGTGGAGTTGAAAGTCTTTTGTGATGTTGACTAGGAACTTTGCAAAGACACAAGGAGATCAATAACTCAATTTTGCATTTTCTTGTACATGCACCATTTTCCTGGGAAAGAAAGAAAGAAAGTACAATAGCTTGTTCAATTGTAGAAGCAAAATTTCACCATATGGCTATCACATGCTTTGAAATAACATGGTTATAAAAGATAATGAAGGATTTGAATGTAAGTCATACATGGTCAGTTACATTATTCTATGACAATCAAACAACTATACACATAGCTTCGAATCCAATGTTTCATGAGTGCGTGAAGTACATAGAAATCAATTGCCATGTTATCCATGAAAACGTTCAAAGAGGGTTGGTTAAAATAGTAGACATTAGGACTAAAGAATAGCCTGTAGATTTGTTTACCAAGCCTTTGAGTTTGATGCAGTTTTAGGCACTACTTAGCAAGTTGAGTGTAATACACACATACTCCAACTTGAGGGGGACTATTGATGGAAAGAACTTAAACAAATTTGCCATTTGATCCTATCAATGACTGAGTCACTATATATAGGATTATGCTCGATTGTAGGCATTAAGTGATGATTTGATTTATAATAAAAAGTGTATAAAGTGCGTACACTAGTTTTGTGGATACATGAAAAATATATTCTTCATCATCTTGTTTCTCTTTGGTGGAAACATCATGCCTAAAAAAGTATACTTTTTATTCCTTGTGAAAGAGTCATTTGGCGTCGTATCCTTGGGTAGGCGTAAGTGATGGATTAGTCTAGTCATGTTGTAATTGAATTTCCTTTTTTATTATCATTATGGTTCAATTCAAATGTTGTTTATTGCATGCCTTTGAAACAAAATAATAATAATAATAATGTTGCTCTATTAAGATAGTGTAACAAGATCAAATCCAGTTTCAAGGGGAGTATTGATTGAGAATGCCTTATGTCCCTTATACAATAGCTTTGTTGAGACCATGGACCATATTACAGTTTGATACGTCTATGTTACGTTCTTAGGAGAGATGATTTATAATAATGGCATAGCAACGGTTAACAAGTTTGGGTGTTGTAGAAATATTTGAACTTTGGTCCCAGATTGTAGTAAAAAAGTACCAAAGAAAGGCTTGGGAAGTATTTGTCTCTATCTTTGATTGTACTTTGTGGGGTAGAAGAGATAATTGGGTCTTCAATGATGCTCGAAAATAAAATCTTCAAATTCTTAGTGAGATTTAGGGTATTTCATTTTTGTGGGTGGGTAGCGGGTGTTAAAAAAAAATTGTAATTGGATAGAGTGAATTGTAGCTTAGCCTTGTTGTTAAGAATTGGTTTGAAGGGGGAGATTCTTGGATTTGTTCCTTTTAATAAGTGGTTAATTTTGATGATTACAAAACAAAGTTAATTTGTTTTCTTAAATGTTTTAATCCTTTGGCCTAATTTGCTTGAGCTTTCTTTAAGAATAGGAAAATGTATTTTGATCAAGTATTTCACTCAAAACTAATTTTCCAAGTGTTTTATATCAAAGACTTGTAGTAAGTTGATTTAGTGTTAAAATGTGTTATAAGTAAGGTGTGAAAATTGGCAAGTTACTGTGATAAGGTGTAGGGCAAGCAAAAATAATGAGTTGAAAAGGTCCAACAAATTGTTTGTGAGTTTATTTTCACATTTGGTACGTTTTAGCTTTAGGGGGCTTCAAAGTAATAGGTTGGAATGAACCAACTGGTTGAATTCTAGAGGCTGAACCCACAATGGTTGTCGGAAGTGAAGAAGAATAAGTTGAAATGCATCAACATGTTAGAAATCACTAAAAAAGTCTTTCATGTGAAAAAATCGTTTAGAAATATTCAAAAATTCTAATTAAATTGATGTCAACTTAGATCGCCATGCCGATTTTGCACTAGTCCAGTTAGAATTCTAGCTGTTGGAGAAAAATTCAATTTTTGGTCTGAGACTCAGTTTTCAATGGTTCAAAATTTTCAACCAATTGAAAATGTTGGGCAGAAGCAAAAAATTGTCAAATTTGATAGCAATGGTTACCAAATTTCTTGGGAGCTTCTATAACCTTCTCAACTGTTCTTCAATGTCTTTTTGTCCTTAAAATGAGTATAAAAACATGAAGGAACACTTTGAGAAGAAGTCTTGGTCATGTAAAAGTAAGAATTTATCTTCAGGATCAAATCAAGTTGCTTAAAAGTTGAGATTAGCCAATAGATTTGTGATTTTATTTGGTTATCTAGCAACTAGTGCTTTCGTTGTTCTTATAACCTTGTAAACACCAATTTTCCGAGTTTATCATGTGAGATTGAGTTATTTCCTAGGAAAGAAAACAGTAGTGGTAATGTTTCTTGTTAGCCTCTAGGAAAACAAGTGAATGTTGGTTGTAGAAAGAATTACCAAATGAGTGTGTGATCTTGTGTACATTTGACTTGATAGTGGAGAAAAAAACTTTCAAGTGGTAAACTTGAGAAGATGAGTAGGCTCTCAAGAGGATAAACCGAACCATTATAAAAATCTTTGTGTGTAAGCTTCTCTACCTTTACTGACTGGATCATTACTTGGTGACTTGTGCTTTTACCTTGGTTGGAGCTGTTTGATTTAAAAAATTCTTCATAACTATCATTTAAAGTAAAATTTATGATCATTATTATAGTCATATTCTAGTTAGAATAAGTCTATTTATTGCTTTTTGAATTGCATTTTTATTTAAGAGTTTAATAACTTATTTTCTGTGATTTTTTGAACTCAACTAATTTACCTCTTCTTGGTTGCACTTGAGCCAACCCAAACATATATAACATTACAATTTTTTATGATTAATATCGATATGGGAATAGCTGAACCTCATGATACATAGGTTAACTTCCATTTATAGAAAAGCGAATTGCACAGACAAACGAATGTAATGTAAATTTGTTGGAAGAAAGAGTAGTGAATTCACTACTCGTTATTGTTTCATATATCAAAGGAAAGAGCGATCGATCGAATCAATCTAATGGGAATAGCTGAACCCCATGATACATAGGTTAACTTCCATTTATAGAAAAGCGAATTGCACAGACAAACGAATGTAATGTAAATTTGTTGGAAGAAAGAGTAGTGAATTCACTACTCGTTATTGTTTCATATATCAAAGGAAAGAGCGATCGATCGAATCAATCTAATGGTGAGCAATTTGACGCGCTAAGGCTTCACCATCCGGCATGGGCGCGACGAAGATTTGGAACCCCTGAGTGGTAGGGACTTGCCCACCCGAGTTAAAGATGCTATCAATCAACCACCCGGCGAGGGTAGACAAGAGAAATCCCACCGCCGTACCGACAATAAACCCGGCCACCGTAACCAACAATTCTGCACCCACAATGGCTAGCTCTGCTGCCTGTAAGGCCTTTGTAAGACAAGTGCCCAACATTGAGCCGCCTACGCTGGCAGCTAGATCCGCCACGTTGCGCGTCGTCTTCTCGAGCATCTGTATCGACGGGGAAGAGAATATGTCCCAAGCCATAGTAGCTGCCGTGAAGGTGATGAGGGCTATCCCTACAACCAAGCTCGTCCTGGCAAGAGAATACCCTTCCTCTATCATCTGCCCACGACCGGAGTCCTTGATAATGTCTTCGTACACATGAAACTTTTGATCTCCGCTCAGATCCTTAAAGGACCCTTCTAGTCCACGCTTTCGCTGGTACCTAAAAATGTTAAAAATAGAGTATTGAACAAGTAGGCAGCTAAAAATGCTACCTACTGGTGATCAAAAGTAGTGCAAATGTACAAATGTTATGTTGTTAAAAACGTTTTGCTGTGTTCTTAATTAATGGACCTTGTGACGAACTGCTTAAAAGAGAGCCCTTGCTCCTTGATCTGTTTGGTGAAGAAATTTGAGACTTTGTTGGCGTGCTTGGCGTTGAAGTTCTTGATGGCGTTCTTGAACACGTAGGCGTCCTTGGCGAGGTGGCGGACGTTGGCCTCATTGGTAGGGTTGAGCAGGTGGAGCTGCTTCATGGCGTCGTCTGCGTGGGCGGCCACCTTCTTGAGGAACTCCTTGCGGACGGTGTAGTTGCGGATGGCCTGGATGCCGAAGTTGACGAGGCCTTTCACTTGCTCGTACACGTCGTGGGCGATGGTGGACTTGGCCTGGTCGGCCTTGTGCTGCGCCACCAGGTCGCCGGCGTTGTTGAGGAGGGTCTTGATGGTCTTGTGATTGTCCTTGCATTCCTGGATGTACTTGACCCGCTAGTATTCCGACCCGAACTGGACGTCGTTGATTCTTAGTATCTCTTGGTTTCGGATCAACTTCGATAGACGCCGGAGCTGCTCGTCGTTCAGCTGGACAAGGCCTCCCATCTTTACTTTTCCCTTTTCGTTTTCTCTTTCTAATTCTTTGATCCTAATTTCGATCACTGGTACGCATCCATCAGGAGCCTTCCGGTTCTTATAGGCGTCCATGATATTACGGTGAGATCTATACTAATTAAACTATCCATTTTAAAGTTTTATAAAGATCTAAGTCCAATCACTACAAGAAAACTAAGTTTTGGAGACTGGAAAAGGAGAACAAAAAAGGTAAAGTTGCGAGGCAATTATAGTCATAAAAGAGAAAATTCCAAATATTAAATTTCGTCATCTTCCTCCGGCCACGAGTATAAGGACCTGCCCCAAAAATTTTAAGAAGCTTTAGATATAGGTATTTAATTAGTTAATTCGGGAGAAATTAGATGCTAAATATATATTCTTGCCCTCTGAAAATAATGAAATAATATAAATATGAGGAATGAAGTAGGCACCTAAGAACTTAGGGATCAAATTAGTAATTATTTTCTCCAGCCTGGAGCACATATTCTAATATGGCCTAACTGCACCATTAGTTCCCTAGCTTTTCAAATTTGTAAGATTTGGTTTCTTAGCTTTGATTTAGTACAACTTAGTCCCAATCTCCAGCTTTACCTTGCCACAACGCCATTCCTCTCCTCTAGTCTTTGTAAACTCTCCTCCAGGCTCACCCCCCAGAATAAAAAATCTTGATTCTGCCACAGCATCTATGATTGCTGATGATTAATTGATTGACAAATTCGATTGTCAAGATCAGTTGCCACGCCTATTTTGGTGATGGAATGGTGATTGACCTTTTTTATCATCAAAAAGAGAAATACCGACCAATTGGAGAATGATTCGTCGGTCAGTTTTTCACATTTTCTTTGAAGTGAATTAAAGTAGTAATTTTGTCAAAATGTAATGAACTTGGACACCTTAAATAAGAAACTTTAGATTTGATCCAAGTTATTGTGTACAAACAAAATGTGCTTAACAAAAGTCTCAACTTCTACACTCAACGCAGTTGATCTATGTTGATCCATATAATTATCCGTATGTAATTGAGATTTGAGTTATTTAGTAAGATCTACAAAATTATAAAGAATCTCTTGTCTCCTCTTGCCCTAGCTTCACACGACCAAGGATGGTAATTGGGTGAGCAAAGTTAGGTTTGAATTAGATCATTTAAGTTCAGGTTTATTCAAGTTATTATGAATTCAGATCTAAATTGGGTTATTTGGGTTATTTGGGTTTTGAATTTTTTTTAATTGAGTGGATTTCGAGCTTGAGTTGGGTTTGGATGGGTTCATTTATATTCAAGTTTAATACAGGTTTGGTTAATTTTAATCTCAGGTGACCTCAGATCGGAATAGGTTTTAGGCCAAATTCGGGAGACCAATCGAGGATACTAGAGTTACTAGTATGTAGGCTGACATAAAGGAATTAATTTGATTTTATGCTTTGATTTCTGTTGAAATTTAAAGAAAAAATTCAAAATATTTTTACAGTAGAAGAATAACAAAAATCAAATTTCAATATGGTTTAATTTAGTTTAATTTTTCTTTTATTAGTAGGTTTAATTGAAAATTCATAAAAATCATCATACTTACTTTTTATTACATAATAGGTTACTTATTGTTGCTAATATTTATAATATTGACTATTTTTCCGGAAAATTTTTTGATACATAAAAGCTTAGTTATGTAAGGTTCTCTTAAATTGCAAAATCTATGAATTATAATAAAAGTGATTCAAATAATAAATTTTATATTTTCTTATTTTCTGTCTGCAATTTCTTATTTTTGATGTTTTATTTGGTGGCTTTTTTAGGAATTGACACGTCACCAATCAGTAATCATTAGTCATTAGAATCACAAATAACACGTGAAATTCTAGATTTCTACTAAATAGCTAATGATTTGTACACCTCGTAAGATTTAAAGTCTTCCTGCCATTAATTGCAGAAAGTGTGACAATATTGCTACACCTTTATGATTTTGCTAAGATTTCTTTGTTTTGTTATGAAATTGCTATGGTTATGTCCTTATTGATTTTGCTACAAATTTTCTATAATTTTAAAATCATATTCACTACGGTTTTCTATGAAATTGCTACGTAACGCAACTTTAGTTTAATATCATTAACTAAATTGCAAAATTTCAAAAATTTCTGGTAGAAATGCAAGGATTTGAAAACTTTAGGGACCATGCTGTAATTATTATGAGTGTCTAAATGAATATTTTTTAAATTTTGGTATCTTATTGTGCTATATTTAAAAGTTTGGGGATCAATGTTGTAATATAGAGAATTGCGTATAAAATCATTACACTTACTAAATATGGAAGTTTTCAAAAAATGGGCGTTAATGTAAGTGATGTTCGTTCACCTATGTGCGGGCGAAAGAATAAAGATGCAGCTCATGTTCTTCTCAAGTGCAGACCCTCTCAACTACTTTGGAGGGCATTCTTTTTATGGTGGGCAAACTCCTTTAGCGGTGCAGATCATTTGCAAGATGTTTTTTTTTCCCACGAGCCATTGCTTTTAGGTTCTTCGGACTCACACAATGCTTGGGATGTTACGGCTAAAGCATGCTAGCTTTTGGTTTTTGTGGCTTTCTAGGATCAATGTTACCTTCAATGGCAAGCCTCTTGATCTTCTTCAAGTTCTCTCTTCAGTTCAATCACTCTCCTTTTTCTAGATTTCAGTAAGATCTGGCATAAAGCATTTGCACCTAGATACTTGGTTTATCAATTCGTGCTTGTGCTTATAATCATTCTTCCAAATGAGTGTCTATTTTCTTTAGCATCTGTCAAGTTTCTCACTGCTTATCCTGGTTGGGTGTTGAAGTGTCATGAGGTTTTGTACTATCTTGTTTTACCAGTGCCTTGCTGGGCTATAATAATAATAATAATAATAATTCCTTTTGCTGTTGATAAAAAAAAACATAGGACATCAACAAGTATATTGATTGCATCAAAAGCTGGCGCATCATTTGTGATGGGGTGGTGGGAGGTTTAAGGTTTAGAGTTAGGGTTATGTTAGGGTTTAGATTTAAGTTTTAGAGTTTAGATTTAGGATATATGGTAAATGATAGGGTTAGATTTGGATAAGAGTTAGGGTTAGAGTTTTGGTTTACAGTTAAGAGTTTAGATTTAGGTATAAGGCATAGGTTAGGATTGAGAGTTTATGGTTATTGGTTAACGTTTTGATTAGGAATAGGGTTTAAGGGTTTTGGGTTAGGGGCTGGATTTTGGGCAATATTTAAGGTTTAGAGTTTAGATTTAGAATTAAGATTTATAGATTTGGGCTTTTATTAGGATTTCAAGTTTCGGTTTAGGGGTTTAGGTTTCACGTTTTGGCGTAACATTCAAGTTTAAAGTGGTCTAAGGTTTTAGGATTTCAAAGGTTTAAAGTTCTCTTAAATAATTTAATTTTTTAATGTAGAATATGCATTTACTAATTTTACAAATGTTGGCGACTTAATTAATTATTTTGCAAATATTTGGTATGTTTTTGAAAATTTCAAGCATGCATATACGATTAGGGATTATTTGTAAATTCCAAGAATTAATTCCATATCATTCAAAACATGAATACTTTGAGGATTGTCAATATACTTCGAGGATACCCTGTTGTAGTGCCCTTCCTCAAATAAGATGAAGAAATCCGCCCTCCAGGCCACAAAGCTGTGGTCGACGTTGATGGGATTGCTACTCCTATTCTCTTATTAATCGACACCGATCACAAAATATTTCCATAGTGTCTTTTAAGTTTCTTAAACTGCATAACCATAATTTGTACAATTTAAAATAATAATCAATATATAAAAATATCACAAAAAATTAAATTTTTACCGACCATATTTTTATGTTTGATTTTTGTTGAAGTTAGATTTAGTTGGGTTTAGATGTTTAGTTATTTCAAGTTTGAGTTATTTCGGATTTGTATTAATTCGGTTTTAAGCCATTTTAGGTTACATGATTTATATTTTGGCCATTCAAGTTTGAATTTTCTTGAATTTTAGTTAAATCAAGTTTGGGTTAGACTCAATCGAGACTCTTCAAATCAAATCAAGTTAAGTCTTACACAAAATGACGATGGGAATCAAGGCAAGTGATCTTTTAAATTCCTCCACCAGACGAAGTAGTAAAGTTGGGAAGAATCTTGTTTCCTTGGGTCCTAACACCCCACGATAATGGCATTTCTAATAGCTAGAATATTTCCAGTTTCATCGGGACGCACACATGGTCATCAGGGCAACTCACGATCATGGCCCTAACAACAGTTTTAATTAACCAGGTAAACCAGAACCCTCAGAAGATATAGAAAAGGACGAAAATCAGGTAAGTTGAATGTTCTATAAAAATCTAAATGAAGGCGTGCCACGGTATTAAGACCATCCATGGTAATCTTCTATAAAGCATAATCAATAGTTTTAATGTAAATCTTCATCATAATTCTCCAAAAATTAAAATTTAAGCGCAATAAGAAAATGGTGGTTTAGATAGACTTTGGCCCCCAAGTCGAATAAAACTGTTGGTTACCATGCATGGTTTTGAAACAAAAAATCACTAAGCTCTCGTACCAATTGTTGGCCTTAGTGATATCAAGCGGAGGGTGAATTGGTTGCTTTAAAAGATTTAGCTAAATAAAATTTTGCAACCAAATTCATTTAAATAAAGATAAAAAAAATAAAGAAAACAATAATAAGTAAAAATGAAACAAGTAAATAAAAGAGAATAAGGTAGAAATGAGTGTTGATGGATTTGTCTATGGGCTTGTTTCAAACATATTATTATCCTAGGTTTTCCATCTTCTATAGTGATTATGAATCTTGAATAATGTGTTGATGATTGTTTGCTTGAACTGTAGATTATTTATCTAATTTATTATTTGGTTTGCTCTCTTGCTTGATTGTTAAGACTCTTAACCATAAATTTATTTTTTTATGCATATTTATCTTTGGGAGAAGAGATTTGTGCTAGAACTTAGAAGAAAGAGAAACTAGGTTAGGTTTATTTGAGGAGCAGAAGTCCCAAGTCTCTAAGAGATAATAGACCACATGAAGCTTAAAAATCCTTTAATCTTGGGTTGAACAAGGAATTGTCAACCAATATTAGGGGCTTAACCAAATTTATCTTGGGGGAGGGAATTTGATAAGGGCCATTTCATCTAAAATAAGTTGGTAATTGGTTTAGGTGAAAGAAAGCTAGCTCAAAGTAGATTCAAAGCGGATTAATTGCTCTACAAGAGTTTATTTCCTATGGTTAATTATTTGACTAATTTTTATAAGTAATAGTTAGTTTTAGTTTTCCTTAGAAATTAATTGGTAAGAGTTCAATATTTGTAAGTAGTTAATTGTGTTGATTGTCCTTCACTTCTTGTTTAATTTAGGATTTTGTTTCCTTTAGTCTCATTTTACAATTCTCAACTAACTTAATTTTTTCTAGCACTTAATCCTTGTGCACAGAACTCGGTCTCACTAGTTTTATTGCTCGTTCGACAATTGTATATTTGCAGTGAGCGTAAAAATGACACTGTGATTTATAGATATTCAACTCCATCATAGAAATCTACGTTCTCTTCTCAAACTTTGCCAACTTGAGAGTTCCTTTACTTTCTTTTGAACAAGAATACAATGATATTTTCTTTATAGTTCACACCCAACCATTCCTTAGTTTTCTCAAAGGCTAACTAGAAATTGCTCTTTGATTTTTTTCAAGGCTCACCAGAAATCATTCAACACTAAAAAAATTCTAAAATGTGGAGTGTTTACAACGTCAAAAGCTCGCACAATAGCACTACTACTAGATATACAATTGAAAGCACAACTTTTTACTTAGGGTAAACTCTACCTGTTATCCCTAAACTATATACAATATTGCTTAATCATCCTGGAACTATAAAGTATTACTTAATCATCCCTAAACTATATCCAATGTTGTTTAAGTATTCTACCATCTATTATAATCATTAAGGATGAACGAAAAAAATAATGTGATTACTGATGTGACATAGAAAAATGATGTAACATCACTTTTCCATCTATCATTGGCTGTGTGATGGACGTTAAGATGAGAAAGTAACAATTAAATTGTTCGAAGATGATTAGTGTGGCGGAACAGGGCCACAGTGCCCTGAATTGCTAACACTGGTAGGCTCTAGGGAACTATGATCCCACTTAAGTTACAGTTGGCTAGTTATTACTTGTAAAATTCCTTAAATCATTACGTGCAACTAGTTATTTAGCCGACCCTGCATAAGAGATATGCATGCATTGTCCTGGCTATGCAATAATAATTAAATTAAAACTTCATCGAAAACAGTGCCACGGCAATTAATGAAAACATAAATCAAATAAGCCAAGACATAAATCTTTAGTTGCTTTAACTTCAAGTAACAACTACGTGCATACATTTCCAACTTACATGCACCCAAATGTAACTCTAGTGTTATACACACCAATGGTCATTAGTATAGGCAATCTATGTATGAAATTACCATACATACTACAAGAAGCATCTCCTAACTACTAAGATCCATCCTTAGCTCTTCACCCAAGCAAGCTAGCTTCAAGTGATGAGCCACACTTTCCTTGTACTCACTTAGCCTCAACTGTAAGGCAAACACTTTGGTCAGTACTTACTTATGCCGTAAGTAACTTAGAAAACATGGAGTTTCCTACTTACAGAATACCTTTGAACCAATAAAACTTAGCTTTAACAGCTGCCCCTTACCAACTGTTAGGCCCAAACAAAACCGCTTAAACCTGCACAACACTTAAGGGGTGAGTACTCCAAAGTACTCAGTAAGGGATTAGTACCTGCAGGGAAAAGCAATGCATGCATACGCAAGCATATAAATAGACAGCATACAAAACAAAACAAGCAATCAACAAGATAACCAGAAGCAAGAAAATAAACAACAAATAATGCAAGTGATGGATGGATGGATGGATGAATGAGTTATGCACATGCAAATGCACTTAGGACTTCCTTACACCCGTAGGTGCTGGACTTGTCGTGAGCTCTTACGACTGGGGTACTTGGATACTGGCCCTCGTATCCTATGCTAGCACTTAACTACTAACCCCTTGAAGTCCTCTTACGGGCACCTTAGAGTAAGACCTTGCTTACTCAACCTTACCCGCCTTGACGAGCTACTTAGAGTAAGTTTCCACTTACTCACTCCTTACCCGTCTCTTCCCCTAACTTATTGTGCAGAGTAGCTACCTTATATGGTTCAACTTACCAAGCTTTTGAAGCTTAGCTTAGGGCCCCTTAGTGGCTTACTTACCAAACTATAAAGTTTGGTTGGGATTCTCTTAGGTTTCCTTTTCATTGACCATAGGTTTATGACATTCTACTCGGCCAACGAAGAGTCTGAAACCCGACTTAATCCCCTTAGTGCTCACTTGAGAACTGAAGCACTTTGACTTCCTTAGCCACCACTACTTATCCTTCCTTAACCACACCACTTAGCTACTACCTATATAATGCATAATTCCCGACTTAGGAATGAGTTCTAGACCCAACTGAGGCTACGGAATGTCTTAACTTAGCCTAGGGATGGAAATCGAGAGTTTGAGACACTCTTAGGATGCTCGGAGCTTAAGGGCAAAATGCCTTGGCGGCGCCATTAGCGACGCGTCGCCAAAGGCATCATCGTTTGGAGAACTTTCGCATTTCTTGGCGACGCGTCTCCAACTCGAGTCGCCGCTGGTGACGCGTCGCCAATGGTGTCGAAACTGGCGATGCGTCGCCAATGCTTTCCAGCATTGCACGACAGCGTGCGTTCTTGCACGAAAACTGCTCAAGCTCCTTCATCCCATAACCTAATCACTTGGGTCTTGTTTCTAACTCATTCCCACACAAAAGACTACATTTCTATGCATTATTTGAGCTTAATTAACTTAAATCCCTTACCTGAAATCATCTTGAAAGCAAGAACAAGCTATGAGCACCTCTAAGCTCCAATGGGTTCCCTTGAGTTCCAAGCTTGAAATCAACCAAATTGGACACCAATAGCACGAAGTTAAGACCATTTCCAACCATTTAACAACCTTTAAACTAACCCATAAGGATCAAATACGTTTACCTTTGGGTTTGAACAAAAAACTTGCAAGAACAACTCCAAATGCACCAATTCCATCAAAACGAGCTAAGGGCTTGTTGGGGTTGCTTCGGGACCTTCGAATTCCATGAAAACTTGAGTGATTTGGGAGGTTTGGGGGGTAGAAAGCAAGGGAGAAAGAAGAGCTACGAAAATGGCTAATGGGGAAGATGATGAATAGTGTCATCTCCTCCATTTAAACCAATTTAGCCCAACTTCTTCCTCTTGTCACTTTGGCCCTCAAACTAAATTTTGAATCACTTAGGCCACTTAAACACTCCCATTTCTATCACTTCTTGGTCCCAAAGAAAGGTTATTCTTACCTAAACACGCTGCCCTTGCGTCACCTAAGCCATTGTAAGACATAATAGCTTAAATTCTTACTTAGTGCATTTTTCACCTTTAACTTAAGTTTTTGGTTCAAATGGCTATAAATTCCTATGGTCTTAACTTAACTAGCTCAAAAAACTTGCATGGACCTAATCTTACCAAAATTACGGTCATGCCACTGACTTGGGCCAAAATTACCATTTTGCCTTTTTTGCCCCTTAGGTGCCAATTACTCTTTGGAACTCAATTTAACCTTAACTAGCTTGCTTTCCTTGCTTAATACTACTTATTTGAGGGAAAAATACTTGGGATTCACTTACCTCGACATTTAATGTAGAGGAAATACTAGGAGAGCCTTTACAATTAATGTAACACTTAATAGTTTTGGGGCGATTAAATAATATGGGATATAGTTTAGGGACGAGAGTTGGAGTTTAACCTTTTTACTTTTTTCTCAAATGATGAATACTTTAATAAGTATTTGATTATAAATCTTTGATCTTATAGCCAACTCTGCTTAAGAATGTGTTTATCCATAAATTTATAATCCTTTGGATTCATTTGAATGTTAAAGAAACGTGGCGAGGGCTTGAGATCAATTTCATAAAAACTAGCTGTTGTTTTGTTTTCTATAGCAAGATCGCAAAGTTCTTGAAAGGGTGGAAATTTTCAATTGGTTGTTTTTCACTTCTAGAAGCTGCAATAGGTCCAATAGGTTTTGTCTCCATAAATCAATTGGTTGTTTTTTTTTTTCCCACTTGTTGCTTTTCTTGTCTGGCAACAAATATGCTCTCAGGTGAGATAAAGTACTTTAGTTTCCCTTGGTTGAATCTCAACTTGTTCATTTTCCTTCCCCTGCAGTTTAGTGTCATGTATATACAAAGACAACTCCCATACCTTCTCATTTCAAATCTTCATTTCATTTTAATTTCAACTTGTTACTTCTCTTTGACATAGGTGACATGGCATCACGTAAAATTGTCTAATTTCCTTGCACACTTAAAACAAATATATTAGTTCTTCATAAATATTTTATTATCATCAAAACTCTAGATTAATTAATTGAAGCAAATCAAACATATTCCATATAATTTTCAAAATGTAATTGAGATTTATGTTATATAATTAGTTAGATCTACAAAACCATTAAGAATCTCCTTTCTCATCTCGCCCTAGCATCTTATGGTTGAGTCGGGTTGAGACTTGGGTAGATCTGACAAAATTATTGGATTGGATCCAATTTTACAATCCTACCCAAAGTCATGATCTCCTTATAATAAAATATTTTCAGTTCCAACGCGACCCACACATTCCATATCTAGAAATACATAAATATATACAGCTAACTGGAAAATGTAAAATATTAAAGTCAACTTAGTACACCAACTAATTAACTTTACCAAATGACGACTGGGAGCTTTCATCATGGTCGCACAAAAGAATTAGGGAAAGATGAAGAGAACTTTTGAATTAAGCTTCTTGATCCTCCACAAAAGAAATAAATTTAAGCTTTCTATCCATTTCCTTCTTCATTTAGTCTCCCATGTTTTTTCTTGTAGCCCTAGTCTTTTCTTCTCTTCTCCACCTTTCTTTATTTGCTTCTTCTTTAGTATATATACGTTGGATATTGCTTGTGACTCTATTTTTTCCCACATGCTCGATGTTTATACACTAGATGTCGCGGAACGGGGCCCCAGTGCTCCATTGTCTTATCTTGTAGGCCCTTAGGGACTATGAATCCCACTTAGTTACTATTGGCTAACTATTACTCATCAATATAAATTAAAACAATTTATATGCAACTAGTTTCTTAGCCTACCCAGTAAAAGATATGCATGCTTTTGTCCTGGTAATGCAAACGAATAAGTAAACTATTTGTTAAAAACATTGCTCGAGCATCGTGATTAAAACATACTCAAAACGTGCCAAGACAGTGAAATGCTAGTTACTTCGACTTCAAGTAATAGTCTGTGCATACTTAACACCACCAGCATGCACCCAAAAGTAACTAGATGGTTTTACATCACAATGTATCCTAATAGAGGCAACACCTTAGTACACAAGGTACTATAAACATGAGACAAAAACCTAACTAAAATCATCTACTTGAGCCCTACCTTTGAGCTATCAAAGCTCCAAGTGCAAGCCCTTCCTTAGTCCTTGTGCACCACTTAGCCTCTACACTGTAAAGGCATAAAACTTAGTCAGTACATAGCTTAGTCCACAAGTAAACTCAGAATCACAAGGATTCTCGAGGAAAAATACCTGCAAAAGAGAAAGCTTAGGCCACAGCTATCATCTAGTTATTAGGCCCGGGGTTAGAACCTGCACAATAAAGTTAAGGGAGTGAGTACATGAATGTACTCAGTAAGGGTCCCTTGGGGTACCTGCAAAGAAGATAGCAGCAAGCCAACATGCAACCATGACAAACAAACCAATAGACAAGTGTTCAACCAAACAAACAAACTCAAGCAATAACAACATGTAAAATATGCAATGCTTGAATGTATGATATGAAATTCACATAACACTTGGGACTTCCTGCATACTAGGTGCCATAAGCCTACCGTGAGCTCAAACGGTGGAGGTACTTGAGACACTGGCCCTCGTATCCCGGGTACTTTATCTTCTATAAGTCCCACCTATGGGTTCTAGAGTAGGTCGTCACCTCCTTTCAAACTTACCCACTTTTCCCCCTAATTTATTGTACAGGGTAGACATCCAATGTGGTTTAACTAGCCAAACCCTTAGAGTTTAGCTTAGAGCTCTGTAGTGGCTCACCTACCAAACCAAATGGTTCGGTTGGGATCTACTTAGGTTTCCTTTTTATTGACCAAATGTCTATGACATTCCACTTGGCCAACAAAGAGTCTGAAAACCGACTTAATCCCCTTAGTGCTCACTTAGGAACTTAAGCACTTAAACTTCCTTAGCCACCATTACTTAGTCTTCCTTAACCACATCACTTAGCCGCCACCTAAATAATGCATAATTCCCAACTTAGGAATGGTTTCTAGACCCAACCGAGGCTACAGAACATCTTAAGTTAGCCTATGGATGAAAACCGAGAGTTTGAGACACTCTTAGGATGCCTGGAGCTTGGGGGCAAAATGCCTTGGCGGCGCCGTTGGCGACGCGTGGCCAAAGGCATTAACATTCGGACAACTTTGGCATCTCTCGGCAACGCGTCACCAACTTGCATCGCCAGTCGCCAAAATGGCGTCGCTACTGGTGACGCGTCACTAATGCCTTTCCAGCATTGCGCGATAGCATGCGATCTTGCACGAAATCTGCTCAAACTTTCTCATCCCAAGATCAAATCACATGGGTCTTATTTCCACTTCATTCCCACACAAAACACTACATTTCTATGCATTATTTGAGCTTAATTAACTTAAACCCTTACCTCAAACTTAGCCACAAAGCAAGAATTAAAGCACAAGCCCTCCTTAGCTCAACCAAGCTCTCTTGAGTTCCAAACCTAAAACCAACGTGATATGGCACCAATAACTTCAAAGTAAGACCATTTTTAGCTATGGAAACAACTTAGAACCAACCCATGAAAACCCATGAAGCTTACCTAAGGTTTCAAGTTCAAACAAGCATTAAAGAGCTAGTTGAAGCAAGAACACCAAAATGAAGCTTGAGGCTACTTGTAAACACCTTGGGGCCTTCAAATTTGATGGAAAATTGCAGAAATGGGAAGCTTTGGAGCATAAATTCTGGTGGGGAGAGGAAGCTACGAAAAATTGGGGAAGGAAACAAATGGCAAGGGAAAACAACTTACCCAAAAATACTAACTCCCCCACTAAGACACACTTCTTCCACTTTTGCTCCCTTGACCCATAAATTCTCATTTGTTTTAATTTGGTCACCAAACTCTCAACCCAAAACCATCTTTCCTTTGTTCTAAAGGATGCCCAAAAGCCTCTTACACTTGGCCTCTTGGACACTTTGGCCACTTAAGACAGAAATGGCTCAAATAAACACTTAGTGCAACATTTTACCCAAAACCTTCAAAGATGGTTCTAATAGCTAGGATAACTAATGGTCTTGACTTAACTAAGCCAAATTTCGTACATGACCCTAATTTCATCAAAATTACAGTCATGCTTCTCACTTGAGTCAAAATTACCATTTTACCCATTTTTGACTTTAAGGTGCCAAACCACAGTTAGGAACTCACTTACTTAGTTAAGCTTGCCTTTCCTGCTTAACAAGGTGCTAACTTGAGGTACTTAATTTAATAAAAACACTTAAAATAAACTAAAAACAAATACTTACTTGGTTAAGACCCTTCTTTAACTAGGAGAGCCGTCACATCCTCCCCTCATTCAGAAATTTGGTCCTCCAAATTCTGACTTAATTGGGCGAATTCACTTGGATATTGCCTTAGCATATCCTGCTCGATCTCCCAAGTGGCCTCTTCCTCCCCATGGTTAGACCATAGTACTTTGACCATTGGGATCCGCTTTGTTCTTAGTTTCTGGACTTGGCGGTCAAGAAACTTGATGGGGCATTCTTCATAACTTAGGTCTTCTCTTAATGGAATGATGGGTGGGGTTAACACTTGCTCGGGATTCACAATGCATTTCCTTAAGGAACTCACATGAAATACATTATGAACATGGGTCAAACTTGGTGGCAAACCCAACTGATAAGCCACTTTTCCCACCTTTTCAAGGATTTCAAAAGGACCAATGTATCTTGGTGCCAACTTACCCCTTTGGCTAAACCTAGCCACACCTTTCATCGGGGAAACCTTAAGGAGCATTTTGTCTCCTACCTCAAACTCTAAGTCTTTCCTTCGCACATTGGCATACTTGGCTTGCCGGTCCGAGGCAGCTTTGATCCTTGCTTGGATCAACTTAATTTTTGCCATGGTCTCGGCAATGATTTCTGGACCAACAATTATTTCATCAGATTTATTTGCCCAACAATGAGGTGTCACACACTTACGCCCATACAAAGCTTCCTAGGGCGCCATCTTAATAGCCTCTTGATAGCTATTATTATAAGTAAACTCAATCAAGGGCAGATGCTGGTCCCAATCCCCTCTAAAATCCATTACGCAACTTTGTAACATATCTTCTAAGGTTTGGATCACCCGTTCAGTTTGCCCGTCAGTTTGAGGGTGATATGCAGTACTTAGGTTCACAGTGGAACCCATAGCCTTTTGAAAGGCATTCCAAAACCTTGAGACAAAACGGGGATCTCTATCAGATATAATCTGATCGGGGATTCCATGAAGTCTCACCACTTCCCGAATATACAACTGGGCTAACTTCTCCATGGCATAAGAAATTTTGATGGGGATAAAGTGTGCAGACTTTGTCAGCCTATCCACTACCACCCAAACTGAATCATGCTGACTTCTTGTGTTTGGCAACCCAACACAAAAGTCCATGGTGATGGATCCCTACTTACTTTCCGGGAGGGGCAAACTTTGCAACATTCCTGATGGTTTTTGGTGCTCTGCCTTCACCACTTGACAGGTGAGGTACTTAGACACATATTCATATATATCCCTCTTAAACTTTGGCCACCAGAAATGAGTCCTAAGGTCATGGTACATCTTATTCACATCGGGGTGAACATTGAGCTTACTCGTATGTGCCTTTTGCAACACTTGTTGCCTTAAGTCAAATGGCACATAGAGTCGGTCACCATGGTGAAGTAGTCCATCTTTGTACTGAAATTCCTTCAGCACAGTACCATGCCTTTCCTCTCCAAAAACTCTCTTCGAATTTGGGTCATTGTCTTGAGCTTGCTTAACCTTGGCTAGCCATGCTGACTGGATTTCAAGGACCGTGACTTGAGCCATTTCCCAGTCTCGCCATATTTCATATAGAACTGTGAATTGTTCTATAACAGAATCTTTTGAGGTATGTACTACTTGGTCCTTGGAGAGAATTACCCATATTTACATATTTGCTAGTCCTTAATAGATGTCGTATTTAAACATAGAAAAACATCCAAAACAACCAAGCTAACCAAATAAAATATCATGTTAAGACACTTTACCCTTATCTATGTATTGTGTTTATCTTTCACAAGATGAACAAAAAGGTATATTGTGTTTGGAATGCCTATAATTTCTTAACATTTACTGGATTTGGATACATACAATTTAGGTGTTTGCATTATAGCATCTTATGCTTTTGAGCTTTGCAATCTATTGAATTTGTGGTTTAAATGCTAGTTTTGAAGGAATTTTCTATCAGGATAATTTAGAGTTAAATTTAGCCTGCTTATGCTGCAAACATATGGAATGAAGCTTTAAACAAAAGACTTGGGTCTAATGTGCAATTTTTCAATTCAAAATAGATAGAATTGATGTTTATTCTTTTGAAATGTTCACTAAATTATTGCCTCATTGTAGCAGTGCAAATATATTTTTTTCTTTTTCCATATGCAGGGACTGGAACTTCTAGATATACTGGTTAGAACAAAAAGAAGGGGATCAAGTTTTGATGAATTGTTAACAGTTGCAGATTCTATTCAAGTTAATGAATTTACAATGACTAATTTTAGTATGTTCTTTCAATGCATTTTTTAGTCTTTCCAGGGTACTCCTGCTTGACTAGAGTTGTTTCTTGTGTGATTTTTAACTTTTTTTTTATTTAGATGGGTATTGTTGTAATTTGCTATTAGATTAATGATTCTTTTCTTGTTTCAAGATAATGCAAACCAAACCTTTGTCACTTGTTCTGTTACTAAATCCAAGTGATTTGGCTCTAAGTATTTTTTTCTTCCTAGTGACACATATCAAAGATGCTTACATGCTCAAATTTTTTGAGGATAATTCAAGCCATCTGCTAAAGTGGTGCAATGATGGGGACAATCCTTATAATCAAATCCTTGGGAAATACCGAACGGAGCTATCTGGTTGTAACTCCATGGATATTTGTCCCCATATGAATGAAATGTGTCCATATATGTCTCCAAAGTACAATAGACTACCTAATTTTTAAACAACTTGTTCTGCCTCACATTTGTAGCTAAGTAGATATATGACATTGGGCAAGTCTTCATGCTAGTAAATGTAGTAAATATATTATTTGAGAGCACAGGCGGGAGCCATAGGATCTTTTTATGCAAGCTATAAATAAAGAGATGCTTAAATGTCTAAACAAATGGTAGAAAGTGTCCAGATTTACCTCTAGCCATGTTTATCCAATTAAGAACCGGGTATGGGCGAGTTCGTTTGCAATTAACTAAATTAATTGGCCAACATTAATGGCTTGGTCAACAAAGAGTAAGCACGTGGGATGGACAAAGGGGCTGTTGTTTGACAAAATTATTGGGCTTCCCATTGCTTTATTTGGTCCATATCCTTACTCTCTCTCCTTGAAAACATGTTCCCAATAACATTCGACAATGTCCTCATCCAGGTGGGATGAAACTTAAAATCAACAAAAAAGCAAAAAAGCAATCTGAATTCTACTCATTATAATGGATTTCATAACCTTTATAGTCCAACCCCTCATGAATTGCATAAGCATGGAAAATGAACCACAAATATGAAATCCAACCGGTAAAAGGAAGCCTACTGACATGAAAGCTACAAAGATTTTAAACGATCAACTTTCATCAAAATCTCCAAATTAAAAAATCACCCACCGAACGAACAAATCCAGTGCCTAATGGTGCCTTATTTTGTTGATACCATATGCCATGATAAAAAAGAAGAATAACCTAACTTGGCTCGGATAAATCTTGCGAAAGACGAAAGCTACCACGACTTCTGGGCACAGATGACAAGTTTCACAAAAAATGGGGGGTTGGAGCTATTGAAATAAGGGAAGCATCGAGCGGGAAGAGGCCAATACTGGTTAGATTCGGTATGTGTACTAGATCCCACATGGCAGGTGACTCATGAAGAAAGGAGGAAAAGCTGCCACCGGATAGCAGGCTAGCAAGTTAGGGTTGCTAAGGAGACAAATTCTATTAAGACCAAAGAGTGAAAGTGAGGATATGGACAAAATAAAGTAATGGTAAGCACTATAATTTTGTCAAACAACAGCCCTTTTGTCCATCCTATGTGCTCACGCTCTATTGACCAAGCCATTAATATCAACCAATTAATTCTGTTAATTGCAAACAAACTTGCCCTATAGTTTTTTTTTTTCATTTCTTTTCCTTAGTTGCGATATTGCTTCACTAGGCGGCATGTATACATCCATTATCAAGTTTGCATGGGATGGAATATATTTTTCGTAACCTTGGACAGTGAATGGTGTGGAATGTTTATTTTGTAAACCATTATGTCTACCCCAAGTCCATAACAATATGAATCTTGGTTATTCTAGTGGCTCTTCTATAGGGTTGAAATCATGGTTTTGAATCTTGTATCATAATGTATCATAGTGCCTGGAACAAGTATTATACTATAAAATTTTCTGGGTTTTACTTATCCAACGTTTTTCCACCATTCCTCATTAACACTCCTCCACCAAACCGATAATCCACAGCCATGCTTCATCTGTTAGAACTCTTTGTAAATGCTTCTCTACCATGCCATCTTGGTGCCATACCTTGACCAATTTATCTCCATTGGTTCTTTCTCTATCCCTCCAATTTTATTGCCAATTCTATCATCGGGAACACAGAGATTCAAAGCCAACTCTATTGAGAAATTTTCTGGATGCCAAATAGTTTTACTACTGTTGTACCCACACCTACCACCACTAGCATTCTAGCCCTTGCCTGCAACAAATTCCAGCAACCTCAAAAACAACACAACTCTTACGAATTAGATCCTTAATGGATTATTATGCTTGAATGGCCTAGAAGCAACAGAGGAAGGAGGGGTTGCCTTCTCGCAGCAATATAGAGAAGTAGGGGGTGATAGTGTTGTACTTGATGGAATGAACCTGAAAAAAGCAGAAGGAAACAACTATCACCCATACCTTGAAAAAAAAGCTTACTGATACCCATAACTTCCTTCTATGACAAGAGGAAGATCTCTGGAGGTTGAAAGCTATAATTGGTTGGATTATTGAAGGTGACAACAATATCAGTTTTTTTTTAAAATATCTACTTCTATTAGAAGATGGAGTAAAATTGTTAGACTTAAGAATAATATTGGGAACTTGGTTGGTAACTTTGCTAAAGTTATTAATTTAATCTTAACCCGCTTTTCTAATTTATTTTCCAACTCTTACTCCAAGGTCAATTGGTGCCCTTTTTGCACTAGTAAGTCAAGCTTAACTTCCTCGCCCTTAATCTTCTTAAGTTGGCTGCTATTCCTTTGGCTAAGAAAGTTAAAAGAGGCTTTGATGGGATATGAAGCCATTTAAAGTCCCTGGGACTGATGGTTTCATACTTTCTTTTTTCAAAAATTTTGGGGCATTGTTGGGGACTCTCTTGTGAAAGATATTCTTGATATTTTTCATTGCAAATCTATCCCTAAAGAGTGAAATCAATGTTTAATAACTTTTATTCCCAAAATTGAGAATCTTGAGTCTGTTAGGAACTTCAAACCTATTAGTCTTTGTAATGCCATTTACAAAGTCATTTAAAAAATCAGGGTTAAATGTCTCAGAAAAAATATTCCTAAGCTTATTGGGCTTTGAAAAATGACATTTACCCATGGTAAAAGCTCTGTTGATAATACTATTATCATGTAGGAAATCCTTCACTCCTTTAGGCACAAGAAAGTTAAAGAGGCTTTTATGCTCATCAAATTAGATCTTGATAAAGGTTATGATAGACTGGAGTGGCATTTTATAAAACAAGCATTTTAACTTTCCTCTGGATGCTATTTAACTAATCATGTCCTACATTGCTTCAAATACTATAATTCTAAAAACTATAATTCTTGTAGTTTCTAAATATAATTTATTTTAAAAAAAAATAAGCAAATAATAATATAAAAACTTTTGAATCAAACTTAAGTAAAAATTTTGAAATGAAGCAAAGGATTTGGAATAAAGTTAATAGATTATTTATGTGAGAAATTTTTTTAATTAATTTACATATATGCAAAAATATTTACGTGGGACTAAAATTTTATTATGGTTATATGTAAATTCTGTATGAATACAGTAGAATCATAAGATTGAGACTACACCATGCCATAAAATAAAAGTATAATCTCTAGTATGATATTTAAAACTTGAGTTTTAAAGCCGTAATCTTAAAATTAAAATGTATTAACGTTTACCAATTAAGTTAAGCTCAAGATGCAAAGACACACAAGCATGAATATATTCGTATTTTTATTTTCAAAATGAAATATCTGTAATTATATGCTTTTTTTTTTTGTATTACTATGAGGTGTTCTAATCTAATGGGTTAGACTAATTGGTTTGGCGTGTGGAAGTATGAGTAGGGGGAGAAGGGATGGCGCTGCGATTTGTAGAGGATAAGGAAGAGATGACACAATGATTTATAGAAGTTTAACTCTACCAACTAAGTTCTATGTCCTCTCTTAGATCTTGCACACTTGAGAGTTCCTGCTTAATCTTTTGATCAAGAATATAATTGTGTTTTCTTCAATATTTATGCCCAACCAATTCCTAGTTTTCTCTTAAGTTAGCTAGAAATCACCTTCTAGTTTTTTTCAAAGCTCACCAGAAACTACTCAACACTCAAGAAATTCCAAGACTTGAAGTGTTTTCAAGCTCACAAACTCATAAATAGCACACTCGCTAGATATACAAGTGAAAACATAAATTTTGGATCTTTTATCAAGTGACAAATACTTTAATGAGTATTCAATGATAAATCTTTAATCTTATGGCCAATTCTAGTTGAGAATGTTTTTGTCCATAAATTTATACACTTTTTTGTCCATTTGAGTGTTAAAAAGTTGTTGGTGAGTCCTTGAGATCAACTTTGAAAAAATTAGTTATTGTTTTGTTTTCTAGTGCAAGATCTCAGTCTCCACCTGGGTTGGAAATTTCAACTGGTTTTTTCTGATTTCTAGTAGCACAATAGGTTTTGCATCCAGAAATCAATTTGTTTGTCTATTCCAATTCGTTGTTTTTTTTTTCCTGTCTTGGAAAAACACACTTTCAAGTGAGATAAATAACTTTAGTTTCACTTGGTCGAATTTTTTTTCACCTGTTAATTTTACTTACCTGTATCTCAGTCTCATATACATGCAAAGACAACTCCTGGAGCTTCCAATTTCAACTCATCATTTCATTTTCCTTTCAACTTGTTACTTCTCTTTCATATAGAACACTTAGAAACATAATATAAAATTAACTAATTTCCTTGCGCACTTAAAAACAAACATATTAGTTCTTCATAAATATTTTATCATCATCAAAACTCTAGATTAGTTAATTGGAACAAACCAACATGGTCCATATAATTATCAAATGTAAAATATTCTAGTTATTTAGTTAGATCTACAAAAATATATTAAGAATCTTCCATCATGGCTAGTTAGAGCTTAAGTTTAAAAAAGTTGACCAGATCATCGGGTCGGATTCAACTTTATCATCTCTACTCACAATCATGATGCTCTTGTAATATAGAAGATTTTCATTTCCATCGCGACCCACACTTTCCATCTAGAAATACATAAATATATACAACCAATTGGTCAATGTAAAATATTAAAGTCAACTTAGTACATCAATAAGCTATTATCCTAATAAATAATTGATATTCAATTCAAGTAAATCCAGTTAGGCCCACAAAACGGCAAGAAACTTTGGCAAATGACGACTCGGAGCTTTCATCATCGTCGCACAAAAATGACGATGGGAATCAAGGCAAGTGGTCTTTTAAATTCCTCCACTAGACGAAGTAATAAAGCTGGGATGAATCTTGTTTCCTTCGGTCCTAACATCTCACGATAATTACGTTTTTAATAGAATTATTTCCAGTTTCATCCGGATGCACACATGGTTAGGACAACTCACGATCATCGCCCCAGGCACTATACTATCAATTAGAGTGGATGTTGACCATTAAAGGCAGGAGAGTTACCATTTTAAATAAATCTTTGTATCATCACAATTTGGTTTGTAATGTATATGAAATTGATGTTATATATTAGGTGAACTAATGTCTAGAATTGTTATTTTAAATTAGAGTGGACGTTGACCATTAAAGGCAGGAGAGTTACAATTTTAAATATACCTTTGTATCATCACAATTTGGTTTGTAATGTATGTGAAATTGATGTTATATATTAGCTGAACTACTGTTTAGAACTGTTATTTTGATATCTAGAACTACTGTTCTAGTTTTTAGTACTATTTTTTAAATATCTTTTTATGTTAGATTGGTGCATATGTAAACTAATTAATCTCTTGTCTAATAATGTTGGTTTGGTTTCTAGCGTTGTTGTTCTGGTATTTAGTGATATTTTTTTTGTTCCTAATTATGTTAGGTTGATATACGAATTAATTATTCTGGTGTCTACTACTGCTGTTTTGGTGTCTGTGCCTAATTTCATTTGTGTCTAATTATATTAGATTGGTACCTAAACTTGTTAGTTGGTTGATCTCAATTAGAATATTAAAAGTTTAGTGTAAAAGCTGAGAAATTATAATTCATTTAGATCACTTAATAATATAAACAATAAAAGAAATTTCATTATATATAAAATCTCTTAAAAGATATCATGATAACCCCAAATTAATGATAAAATCTAAAATTTACCTTTATCTATTTAATTTCTCTACCTCACAACTTTTAACATCGTTGATGTTTCATCTTTTAGTGAGAGATCGATTAGGGTGGTCCCGTGGGAAATTCGCTCATGGCCCGAAGAATAGTGGTAGCAACTGGTGGAATTACCCGTAACACCTCACCATAACAATGAAGTTTTTTTTTAAATATTTTTTTGTCCAAAAAATGATAAAACATATTTCTTTTTTTGGTCATTATAAAGGGATGAAATATTTTCATTTTAGAAATTTTTTAACATTTAATTTAACTTACTACCTTCATTTAAAATGTATGGATATTGTAGCCATATGTTTAATTAGACATAGTATTGATTTTATAATTTTACCCATTTTCTTAAGTTTCTTTTCTCAAACCGTCTCTCTCTCTCTCTCTCTCCCTTTAATGTTGCCGCTCAAACTGTTTCTCTTTCTGCCCTCCTTTCATCGCCGCCATCACTGATCATAGATCGCCGTTCCAGATTTTGATCTCCGTCATGCACCTCCAATTTGATAGGTCACCGATCTCCGTTACTCCATCATGTCACTGATCTTCGTCGTGTCATCAATTTTTGTTGCTCCATCGCCATATCCATTCTTCGTTGTTCCACCGAACTCCGTCACGTCACTAATATCTAATCTCCGTTGCGTCACTGATCTCCATCGCCATCTTCGATCCCAAGCGAGTCACCGTTCTTTGTCGTGTCTGGACTCTATCGTTGCGTCGCACATGTCCAATCTCTGTACGAGTGACGACAGCTTGTGTTCATATGCAAATCACTTGGGTTCGTGTGCAAATCGATGGCACAAACACGAAACTTCGTCGGATCATCGGAATAGTAGAATTCACATTACAAAGGGAGCAATTAAAAGAGCAAATCGGATTGTGCGTGAATAAGAAACACAAAAAAATCTCTTTGATTGGCAAGAAACCAATGATGCTTTCTCTCCTTTTTTTCAATTTTTTGGGTTTACATATTCATTTACATTTTTGTACTTTTGTTAAGACACTTTTAAAATTTCATTAAGACATTTTTCCTTATTCTTTTAGACATTTTTAAATTTAAAAATAACAGTTTTTCTGTATTTTTAAATAATTTTTAGACACTTCTTTTTATTATTTTTTCACACATTAGCTCAGACACTTTTGAATATTTTTTCAAACACTTGTTTAATATCTAATCAGACACTTTCTTATTGCCTCGGATACTTCTTATTTTTTGATAATAATAAATTATTTGTAAATTACTTTAGACACTTTCAAATACTACATTAGACATTTTTATATATAATTTTGACAGAGAACAAATAGTTTATATATTATTGAAAAGAACAAATATTCTACATATTATTTTAGATATTTAAATGTACTTGTTTAGGCACTTTCCACCATTGTCTTTTGATACTTATGCAAATGTGAGTAATAACGGAAGATTTGGTGGGGGAGGTTGTGATGGTAGCAACGGGCGGCGATGGCAGTGGCGGCAACAGCAGCAATGGCGGCAAACGCGACGGTAGTGTGATTGAGGGTAGGATTTCTAGAAGGAGAAAGAGAGAGAGTTCGGGTAAGGGGCAATTTTATCAAATTCTTTTTATAGAAATGACTTATATATAGAGAGTTAAGAGTGGGTTAGTATGTCTAATTAGACATAGGTGCACAGTATAATAATTATTATTTAAAGTCCAACTATACAAAACCCAAAATGAAATATTTAGTTTTTTAATATTCATTTAGATTATCACTACATAAAATCTAAAAAAGAATTTTTTTAATATTTTTTAATAATTATTTAAACTCTCATTGGAAATAACCCAAAGGTTTTTTTTATTTAATTATAGGGTAAAAATAAAAGTTTATAAACTACATAACGTCAGTCACTCAGGTGCACACGTGGTTCAGAATAGCTCACGAGCATGGCCTTAACACTAAGTATTTTTATTATCTTTTAAGCTTTACAAGTTAAAATATTATAGCATTTAAATAGTTGTTACTGCGGGTTAAAGAGACTATGGAAGTAAATATGAAAACAATGTATTTTAAAAAAAATATAAAATAGCCATTTGGTCAACTTGTTTTTTCCAGATCATGTTTTATTAATGTAGAAGGCTGAGGATAAAATGCTCTTGGATCACGCGTTGCACTATATTTTTATGATATTTATGAAACTGTCACCACATTTTAAACAACATATTCATCTAAAGGGAACAAGACTTTATAGAGCAATACATTTGTTTGAAGAGAACAACCTTTTATAGAACAACACATTTATCAGAAGGAAACAACATTTCTTATGCTGATTCAAATAATATTATTTACGGAAAGTATTTTTTCTCAAAGTAACAATATTTTATAGAACACCAAATTTACAAGAATGGAACAGCCGGAGTGGAGGCTTCAGCTAGTGGTCCTTTTAGGGGCACTTTTCAGGACTCGTAAAATGACGTTTGCAGGGGAGGCACTTCGCCACCTAGGGGGTAAGCCTTGTTTGGACAGGTGTCACCTGTTTGCCTTTTGGTGTTCTCGAGATACCCAACCTTTTTACTTTTCCTGCCATAGGCTAGTGGACCGTCACATCTTGAAACTAGGCATGTCAATTTGGAGCAGTGCACTCGGGTTTTCAAGTTGTCGGAAAATGCGTCCTAGTTTCTCGTGACGGTCGACACGTGGCAGGTGCTGGTTGGGATGGGTACGTCTTTTCGTGCGTGAGGGGCAATTATGGCTACGTTTCACCTTCGCACAGCAATTATGACGCCCTTCTGGCTACCCTTCCTCGATCTATATAAGCCTCCTCCTGTCATACTCTTCATTTGTTTTTCTTTGCTCTCATTTTGCTCTCGTTTGCTCTTGGGCCTTCTCTCTTTTTTTGTGCCAGTATTAACGGCGGTGTTTCTTCCAGCCACCTTTCACAACGGCGTCCACAAACCCTGACTTCGGCAAGACTTTTGGTGGGTTCTGACCCTAGAGATCCTTCGATTTCTGCTTTTCTTTTAGCTTCCCGAAGTCAATTTTCTTCTTTTAGATGTCTCTTTTTTGGCCAACCATGTCTTCGCCTATTCCCGAGTGCTGGCAACCTCTTATGTCTCACCCTTGTTGCTCCACTTCTGAGAAATTAAAGAAGTGGACAACCAAATTTTTCCTTCCCTCATACGCCACCACGAGGTTACCCCACCTCGGTCACTTTAGCTTTATGAATCGGGACGACGAGGTTACCTTTTTTCGAGCCCAACTGAGGGCCGGGCTTTGGTATCCTCCCACGAAGATGATTTGTGACTTTTGCCAATTTCATGGCATAGCAGTAAATCAGCTTCCTCCAAACTCTTACTGCTATTTCAACGCCTTTCTCTGCATGTGCAGGGTCTTCGGGGTAGAACCCCATTTTATCCTGTTCATGCAGTATTATTAGCTCTATCCGGTTCCGAAGGGTGGCTTTGATTACATTGCCAATGACGTGTTCAAGGTGAGTGTGAATCGGACTTACCATAGGAATATATTTGATAAAGTGGAGATTCAAGAAGATGATGCTACAACGGAGACAATACTAGTGGTAGAGGTTGCCGCTGATAGGAGTTGGCTGAAGCAATATGTTGATAGTAGTGTTGAAGGACTTGACTTTTATTTAGAGCCAAATATAGTTTTATTCCTTAGTGTTGTTCCATTTAGTGATAAATGATGTTTCATTTGTATAAATGTGTTATTCTATAAAATGATGTTCATTTCATAAGATGTGTTGTTCATAATAAGTGATGTTTCATTCAGTAATAAATTTTGTTTTGTTTAATGATAAGTGTTGTTCCATTCTTATAAATGTGTTGTTCTGTAATATGTTGTTCATTTCATAAGATGTATTGTTCATAACAAGTGTTATTCTGTTCAGTAATAAGTATTATTTCATTCAGCAATAAATACTATTTCAATCATACAGATGTGTTGTTCTGTGATATGCTATGAATTGCATAAGATATACTATTCATAATAAATGATGCTTTGTTCAATAATAAGTGTTGTTTCAGATGTTGGATTATTTCTTTCAAAACTTTAGCAATTAATAAGTGCTATTCAATTGATTGGGTCAATTGTCGGATTATTTCTTTCAAAATTTTAAATACAAGATTCAAATTCAAAACTTTTTTATATGTTTTCAAAAAAATTTCAAATAGCCAGATTGAAAATTTTTCAATGTTTTTTATCCACATATTTAGCAGCAGCATAAAATTGCAGAGTTCAATGGTGGGTTTGATGGGTCAGGCTTTGTCACTACTATTGAATTCAGTTAGATGCTGGCTATCGGTGGAATGTTGTTGTCCTTGGCTCTGTGAACTTTTGATGACCCTTATCATATTCCTCAGGCAAAGCAAGAGAATCATGGTCATGATGACCTGCTTCAGATTACTTACATATCTGTAATATATCTTTAGTCTAATTTGTACATATGTGTTATATTTTATACACAGTCATATCTTGTTTTCTACATCAAACACAACTAAAATTTCTTCAATTCCCAACAGGCACTTTTTCGACTTCTTACTGCCATCAAATATTTCCGATACATAGTTGTTGGAAACTGTCCTACAAAACTTTCTGATAGCTAGCCCTTGGATATTTGCTGTCAAACTTCTCTCCTTCAAAATTGTCCGCGAAAATGAAATTTTTTGAATTTAATTTTTCTAACGGATATTTTTCAGAAATTTCGACAATTAGCTATAAAAAAATTCCTACTTGGTGAAAGAAAATTTGACTCAAGATAGGCCATCAAAATAAAATTTTCTGCATTCAAATGTTCTAACGGGCAATTTCCAATGGCTATCCATCCAAAATAGAAAAATCTTGCTCCGAATTATCCAACTAAAAATTTCAATTTTTACTTTTCAATTAAAATTTTTCCTCCTCTTTTACCATTATAAGTTTATCATCTTCCATCAAAACCTCATTTTTTTTTCTCCCATCTTCCTCATTCTCTTTTTCACAAAATTTTATCCTTCTTCTTCTCCTTCTTCCTCATTCTTCTCACCTCTTCATCTCTTCCTTATCATTGCCTTCTTCTATTTGTTCTTCTAATTTCTTCCTTATCATTACCTTCTTCTTCTTCTTCTCCATCCTCTTTCTTGTTATTTTATACTTCCTTTTTGTATTCTGCTTTGTTCTTCCTTCCTATCTTTCTCACCAATTTTATGTCCAGGGGTGGTTTAGGTGTAACTAGTACGGATTTCAGACCAAACTACATAATTCTGGAAGCTGGAGGCTATGTATGTAATTAGTTTTATGAAGAAAAAAAATTAAAAATTATTGTTTAGGTCCAAAACGTCTAGAACCTTGCAAATTGAGACAAAACTTTGAATCTGACTATTTAAATGACTACCAATTGCAACCTTGGAATTTTTTTTTTTGGGAAAAAAAATTCCCGACAGCTATTTATTGGATTTTCCAATGGTTTTATTCAATTGTAACAAAATGCAACAGAGAAAAAGTCAAAAGATATGACATACAAAACCTAACAATCCTAGCAATGGAAACAAACTAACTAGTCGTCTATGACCCAATACCAACAGAAATCATACAAGATAGCCAACACCTGAAGCAAAGAAGGCCTAGGACCAAATGAAATCGTAGTGAAGTTTCATACATATCTTGACAATTCTAGTATCAAACATTACAAATGCAACTACATAAATGGAATTGTAGAAACATTTGATCACATATATGCAAATGAGTTTGCTCATTTGCATAAATAATGTCACACATATTATTTTTATGTCAAAATTTTATTCACTTTTAGATATAAGCTAATATGTTTCAACACATGTATATATGAAAAAGTGTTATTCTTATCCATGTCTCACATAATTTATATAAATATCTGATACCAAATATACATATCAATTGTGTGTGATTTGTACAGATATATAACCTTATCTGTACATCAAATTAATACATATTGTACATTTGACTTGTACATATCACTATAGTGTTACTATTAATTGAATTCTTATCATAGTTTTCATTCCATTCAAAAAATATAATTACATAACATTATAAATATTATATCTTCAAATGAATGTAAATTTATGTATACATGAGAAAAATTATATGAACAAGCTGTGAAATAATGCCTATAGTTGAATATCTTAAAAATTGAAGTCTAATACTAATATCCATATGAAATAATGTGTATGAAAATATTTAATATGCATATAGTTAAATATATAAACAATAGTTTTCAAAATTTTATTTGTGCATAGGTCTTCTAAGGTTTATATATATTTCTCATTATTTTTTGAATTACATCTCTATTTTATTTATATATATTTTTATCTGACTTGTACATATCATTGATTTTAGAGAAAAATGAATTTTGACACATTTATACCTATTTTGTGGAAGAAATATTTAACTCATACGTACAATTGAATCTATCTAAACATATCTCTAATCTCATTTGTACATATATATTACATATTTTGTACATATCCATCATTTGTTTTATACATTGAGTTTCATGCATATATGTTATCTCATTTGTACATATCTTTAATTTTAATGGGAGGAGGGATTTGATGCACTTGCAAACCTTTTTGTATAGGAGATGAATCTATATATACTATTGAATATATTGGTAACATGTTTGTGATATTATTTATGCATATGTCGTACATTATTTGTACAGATCCCGCACTGTTTTTATACATTAAGTTTGTACATATCTGATATCTAATTTATACATATCTTCAATTTTGGGGGATATAAGATTTGATATGTTCATAGTTGTTGTATATATGAAGGGTACTATTGAAATACAAATATATATAGACATAATGAATAGGGAGCATATATTTGAGTTATCCAAAGTAAATTTTTTTAAATCCAGATGGATAGAAGCTTTTGTTGGATAATTAAAATTAAACAAGTCCGATAAAAAAATTTGTCTGTTAATTAGTATTTGTTACATAGGTTTTGTGGAATCAATTTTATAAATTTAACGAAACTCTAGCATTATTCTTATATAAATTACATAAATACATAAATATGTACCTCTAGAAAAGCCTAAACTGTAAACCTAGAACACTATCTAGCTCCACATTGCAACTTTAACAAATATCTAGCACTAACCCTAAATTCGAAATCACTTAAGATAACTATGATACAACTTTACCTACAATGGGTACAATTGGAACCTTAATTTGATGCAATTTCAACATCTAATACCACTTGGGCCAAATCTGATAACACTTGACCTAAACCTTATATCACGTTTAACCTAAATATGCAATAACTAGAACCTAAAATTGATACCATTTATGTCAAAGAATAAGGTCCCATCACCTCAAATTACTTGGGTTATAGGCACTTAGGGACTGTGAATCCCACTTAGTTACCATTGGCTAACTATTACTCGTTAGTAAATTAAAATAATTTACGTGCAACTAGTTTCTTAGCCTACACTACAAAAAGATATGCATGCTTTCATCTTGGCGATGCAAACAATTAAGTAAACTATTTCAAAAGCATTGCTCGAGCATTTCATTTAAAACTTACTTAAACCATGCCAAGATAATGAAATACCAGTTACTTCGACTTCAAGTAATAGTTTGTGCACACTTAACATCACTAGCATGCACCCAAAAGTAACTCAATGGTTTTACACCACAATGTTTCCTAATAGAGGCAACGTCTTAGTACACAAGACAAAAACCTAACTAAGATCCTTTAATTGAGCCTCACCTTTAAGCTATCAAAGCTCCAAGTGCAAGCCCTTCCTTAGTCTTTGTGCACCACTTAGCCTCTACACTGTAAAGGCGTAAAACTTAGTTAGTACATAGCTTAGTCCACAAGTAAACTTAGAATCACAAGGATTCAAAAGAAAGAGTACTTACAAAAAGAGAAAGCTTAGCCCACAACTATTCACTAGTTGTTATACCCGGTGTTAGAACATGCACAACAAATTTAAGGGAGTAAGTACATGAATGTACTCAGTAAGGGTTCCTTGGGGTACCTGCAAAGAAGATAACAAGTAAGAAAGCATGTAAATATGGCAAATAAACAATCAAGTAATCAACCAACAAGAAATACAAAACAACAACATGGACGATATGCAATGCATGAATGTTTGAAATGCAATTCACACAATCATTAGGACTTCTTGCACTTTAAGTGACTTAAACTTGTCGTGAGCTCAAATGGCGGAGGTACTTGAGACACTGGCCTTTGTATCCGGAATCCTTTACCTCCCTTAAGTCCCATTTATGTGTACGAGAGTATGTTGTTAGCTTCTCTCAAAACTTACCTATCTCACCCTTAATTTATTGTACAGGGTAGGCACCTTATGTGGTTTAACTTGCCAAGTTCTTAGAGCCTAGCTTAGAGCTTCTTAGTGGCTCACTTACCAAACCAAATGGTTTGGTTGGGATCTTTTTAGGTTTCTTGTTCAATTACCTTAGGTCCGAGACCTTTCTCTCTTAGGCCAATTTAGCATTTGAAACCGATCTAATCTCCCTTAATGCCCTCTTGACAACTTGAGCACTTTAGCACTTAGCCACTGTACTTTGCTCTACCTTAACCATAATACTTAGCTAGCTCTTAAATAATGCATAATTCTTAACTTAAGAATGAGTCTTAGACCCAACCAAGGCTACGGAATGTCTTAAATTAGCCTAAAGATGATAATCGAAAGTTTGAGACATTTTTAAGAAGCTCAGAGCTTAAGGGACTAATGCCTTGGCGACGTCGTCGGCAATGTGCCGCCAAAGGCATCAACGCTCGAGAATCTTGAGGCTTAACTGCGGCTTTTCTCCAATCTGCATTGCCGTTCGCCAACGGAGACGCGTCGCCAATGCACTATAGCGTTATGCGATAGCGTGCGAACTTGGACAAAACTTGCTCAAACATTCCCATCCCAAGTTCAATTTCACATGGGTCTTGTTTCTACTTCATCCAGGCACATAATACTACATTTCTATACATTATTTGAGCTAAATTAATATCACGCCCCAAAACCCATCATAAGAGTCTCGGGATGATGACACTCCGCATACTTAAGGAAATAAATTTTTCCTAAGCACACAAGGCTAAATATTTCAAATAATTCCAAACTTATGAAATTCTATTCTAAGAATAAGTGGCAGAGCAACCACAATTCTTGAAACTGAGACGTAATCCATAAGATTTTAAAGCTGTAAGGAATGAAACAAAATCCAAAGAGTTTTCTAAACATAAATAAATTTCTAATAGTAGTACTAATGAAATACTTTTAATTGTCTTGAACTGCTGCTGGTCTTGTAGTTGCTCCCGCTAGCTAACTCAAACTACTACTGATCTATGTGACAGGGTAAAACGGGGTGAGTACGAATACCCAGCAAGTGGCGGATTTTGAAAACAGAAATACAATATCCAAAATATATAGGGATCAAGCAAAAATAATTCTTGTAAAATAGTAACAAAAACTTTAACAGAAGATATTTGAACAGTCAGAACATAATCAATGTAATAGCAATTTTGAGAGCTGAGGAAATAATATTTGTAAATAAAATCCTTAACCAAAACAGAGCAGTTCAAAGCAGAATAGTAGAACAGAAATTTAGAACAGAGTGGGTGAGGTGATCACCGTGACTACACTTAAACCGTTGTAGTGCATCCAGAATCGTTTAAGAATCGCCAACGATCAAGCGCTCTGAAGGACCAGTCCTAAAAGTAGTGCACTGCAGAATAGAACAGAACAGAGTACCCTACGTGGAGGGTTTAAAACTACACTTTCCCAGTAGTACGGGTACAAAACCAACATTCACCAAAACGGAGTTGGAACAAAAATTTAGAGTATTACGATTGTTATAAAATTTCAGTACAAAACATCACAATCAAAACATACATAATCCCAGCTTGTTTAATCAAACATAATAGCTTGCTTAAATAAGATAAAATTCGAATAAGCAGATAAACAAGTAAATTAATAAAACACTTGGAAAACAATTTCAGAATAAAACTTGTAATTGAAAACTCTTATTCTGATTAAAAATTTATTTAATGCAAAATAGCTTTAAATCAAAATATTGAAATTTACTAAGTTGGAAATTTTAACATTTTGAAGAAATAATATGTACATAATATCAAAAAAATTTAGCTTTTTTCTTTTAGAAATGGTAGTAGCTACTTACCTCAATATGCAATTTTTGAACTCCTAAAATAATTGTTTAGCCACCTAAAATAATTATGTAAAAGTTTATGTCAAAACATAATCAATTCAAAAAATAACCAGAAATCACTTGCTAAAAGTGACCTAAATGAATGTTTCTGGAACCTAAGAATTCACTGAAGTATTGTTAGAAGCCTTAGGGACTGACACTGTGATTAACTCGATTATATCCTTCAACATTCTACTTCCAGTGACCAAGTTGTAACATTTTAGACTATTAGGTATCGATGAACCCGCTTGTAAGCCTTAAGGACCTAAATGTCATTATACCAATTTATACCCAGAAACACAATTCCTCGTCTTCTCCGATTCAAACCTTCTGCTACTTTCTCATTTGCACCATGCCCAACCAAAATCTCCACAAATTTATTTATAATCCATCCGAAACAATCTTAATAATCAATTGACACTTCCAATCATTAAAATAAATTATCATCAACCATGTCATTAACCTAAATCCTTCTTCAAGTTTAATGAAAAACTAGCATATGTATTAAAAAATAACTAATAATCACTCATTAAAAATTCTTCTTTTGTTGAAAAAACTTCACAGATTGCTCTCACTTGGTCCTCAATTGATGGTTTCTTATTTCACTTCTTCAATACAAAGGAATAGGTAGATGAGATTGTGAAAGAAATAACTAAACCCTAATTATTTCTTATTTCTCCCCTTTTATAATTTGTTTCCGTCTCTCCCTTCCCTTTTCATGTTTCCACTTTTTTTTTTTATTTCCCTTGCTATTTTTTTTTCTTCTTTTGGGCCTTAACCTAAATACCCAAAATAATAAAATAGACTAAATTGGGTTGAGTTGTTACATCCTCCCCCCCTTAAAATAAGTTTCATCCTCGAAACTTACCTTCATTGATGAAAAAAAATTGATACTTCACGCGCATCTTTTCTTCGTGTTCACAAGTAGCTTCTGATAAAAAATGTCTTTCCCATCGAACTTTCATAAATAGGATGGTGCGTCTCCTTAATATTATCTTCTCTCGATCAAGAATCTTTACCGACCGCTCCTCATATGTCAAATCTGGCTTAATGTTGATTGGTTGATGTTGAAATATGTGATCGGGGTCATGCATATGCTTAAGTAGCGTCGATACATGAAACACATTGTACACTCCTAATAAAGATAGCAGCAGTGTAACTCTGTAAGCGACATCCCTAACTCGATCTGGAATTTCAAAAGGACCCACATATCTTGGGCTTAATTTCCCACACTTTCTGAACCTCATAACTTATTTTGTTGGTGACACTTTAATGTAAATGCTCTCCCCAACCTCAAACTCCAACACTCGTCTTCTCATATCAGCATAACTCTTTTGTCTGCTCTGTGCAATCCGTAAGCGATCACGAATAATTTAATTCTTCTCTACCATCTCTGTAATTATATTTGAACTCAAAATTTTTCGATCATCTATATCATTCTAACATATTGGTGATTTGCATCTCGGTCCATACAATGCCTCATATGGTGCATTCCAATGCTAGACTAATGGCTATTATTATAGGCAAATTCAATAAGCGCTAAATGATCATCCTAATTACATCCAAAGCCTAGCACATGAGCTCAAAGCATATTCTCAAGAATTTGAATAGTTCGTTTTGACTGGTCATCAGTTTGAGGATGATGAGCAGTGCTAAAATTGAGTTGAGTTCCTATGGCCTTCTGCAATTGTTCCCAAAATCTTGACACAAACCGTGAATCTCTATCTAAAACAATAGATAAATGGGGCACCATGTAGGCGGACGATCTTTATAACATATAACTTAGCTAACTTCTCTAAACTTACACCATCTTGGAATGGCAAAAAGTGGGCAAATTTAGATAAATGATCAACAATCACCCAAATAACATTTTTACCTCTGGTAGTCCTTGGAAGTCCTCCAGCAAAATCCATAGTGATGTGTTCCCAGTTCTGTTCAGGAATTGAAAGAGGCTGCAAAGGTCTTGAAGGCTTTTGATGTTCCGTTTTGACATGCTGGCAAGTCTGACACTTTGGAACAAATTTAGCAATCTCCTTCTTCATTCATTGCCACAAAAAATGCTCCCGTAGATCTCTATACATTTTAGTTCCACCTGGATGCACAGTGTAAGGGGTATTATGTGCCTCTCTCATAATTTCTTCCTTCAAAGTCCCATCTCTAGGGATGTATAGCCGAGCACCAAACTTTAGAAATCCACCTTCATGAATACGAAATCTTGGATGCCTCCCTTGTGCAACTTCTTCTTTCAACTTGTTAATTCCTTCATATGATCTTTGAGAAATTTTGATCATCTCAATTAAAGTTGGTTGAACCATCAAGTTAGCAAACACACTACTGACACCATCTATTATAATTTCTACTCCCAACTTCTGTAGATCATTAAGAATAGTTTTTTTATTAGTAAGTAAAGAAGGTAATGAGCCCGATGACTTACGGCTTAAAGCACCAGCAACAACATTTGCCTTGCTAGGGTGATAGCAAATATTCAAATCATAATCTTTCAACAACTCCAACCACCTCCACTACCTTAGGTTTAATTCCTTCTGTGTGAAGATATATTGTAAACTCTTGTGATCAGTAAACACCTTACCGGAAGTACTATAGAGATAGTGTCTTTAGATCTTCAAGGAAAAGACAACTGCAGCTAATTCCAAGTCATGCGTAGGATAATTCTTCTCGTATGGCTTCAACTGCCTAGAGACATAGGCAATAACTCTTTCATTCTGCATAAGTACACAACCTAAACCAATATGTTTAATCATCACAATAAATTTCATAACCTTCAGTTCTAGATGGGATGGTAAGGACAGGTGAAGTGACTAATCTTTGCTTCAACTCCTAGAAGCTTTTTTGACAATCTTCAGTTCACTTATACTTAGCATTCTTTTGAACCAATTGTATAGAGGCATGGCCAAGGTCGAAAATCCTTCAACGAACCAATGATAGTAACCGGCTAAACCAAAAAAGCTATGAATTTCAGCAATATTAGAGGGTCTAGCCTAATTCACCACTGCTTCAACTTTCTATGGATCTACGAACACTCCATCTTTTGAAATTGTATGGCCAAGAAAAGAAATTTTCTCCAACCAAAACTCACATTTTTTGAATTTTGCATATAACTCCTTCTCCCTTGATGTTTGTAAAATAATTCTCAAATGATCCTCATGCTCCTTTGGACTTTTAGAATAGACTAAAATATCATCGATAAAGACAACAAGAAATTGGTCTAAATAAGGCTTGAAAACCCGATTCATCAAGTCCATAAAAACAACCGGTGCATTCATTAGACCAAATGGCATGGCCACAAATTTATAATGGTCATACCTGATTGTAAAAGCAGTCTTGGGTATATCTTCAGCCTTAATCTTCAGTTGGTGATACTCAAACCTCAAATCAATTTTAGAAAATACTTGTGCACCTTGCAGCTGATTGAACAAGTCATCAATACGAGGCAATGATACTTGTTGTTGACAGTCACTTTGTTTAGTTCACGGTAGTCAATGCAAAGCCTCAAACTTTCATCTTTCTTCTTCACGAACAAAATAGGTGCACCCCACGGTGAAACACTAGGTCGAATGTAGCCTTTATCGAGCAACTCTTGCAGTTGTACCTTTAAACTCTTTCATCTCTGCAAGTGCCATTTGGTAGGGAGCCTTAGAGATTGGGGTAGTCCTCAACTCAAGATCAATGGAAAATTCAATCTCTCGATTAGGGGCCAACCCAGAAATTTCCTCAGGAAAGATGTTAGAAAATTCCTTGGCAATAGGAATGTCTTCCAGCTTTAATTCAGGTTGGCTAGTATCTTTGATGAATGCCAAATATCCTTGATAATCCTTTCTTAACAACCAACACGCATGCATAGTAGAGATAAGACCAATTAGGATGCATTGCCAATTGCCGGAAAAGATGACTTATGGTTCATTAGGAACATGAAATACTACTTTCCTTTCATGGCAGTCAACCGAGGCATGGTTTGTCGATAACCAGTCCTTCCCTAAAATCAGATCAAAGTCCATTATATCCAGCCTAATCAAATTCATAGGCATATTTCTTTCCCCAAGTTTGACTACACACCCTTTATAAATAGAATTAGTGACAACAGACTTTTTTAAAGAGGTCTCGATAGATAGTTCAAAATCTAATGGCTCCAACACACATGACAATCGAGCAAAAAACTTTGGTGATGCAAAAGAATACTTGGCACCAGAATCAAACAAGGCATGAGGATAAACAGAACTGATTTTCACCGTACCTGAAACAACTGCATTAGAGTCATTTGCATCATGCTAAGTAAATGCATATATCCGGCCTCAAACTTGTAGCTTTGCTACACCTCCTTTTTAATCTTGCTTCTTCAGAGCTGGTAAATTACTCCTTGCCTGGAAGCTTCGATAAGGATTTCTGGTCTTTAGCTGTTTACAATCGGCAATCAGATGGTCTTTCTTTTCACAATGGAAACAGCCGCCAGTCTTCCAGTGACAGTCACCAAAATGAAAATTTTCACAATGGTCACACTATGGCACATCTTGACGCATAGAAAACTCCATGATAGGTTGGTGAAAGATTTGGTTTCTTTGTTACATTTCCAAATGGTTTGCTTGAAGATCCACTAGGTTTATTTTTCCCTTTTTTGACATGAAAAAAGGACCTAGCTACCTTTTCGCTATGATAGCAGTCTCCACTATATTTCGATATCTAAGCGCAACAAAAGCTTAGCATTTCCCTAATCTAAGGTCTTTAGGTTTATTGAACCTATGCTCTAATACCACTTCTGTCACGCCCTAAAACCCACCATAGGAGTCGTGGGACGATGACACGCCACATACTTAAGAAAATAAATTTTTCCTAAGCATGCAAGGCTAAATATTCCAAATAATTCCAAACTTATAAAATTTTCTTTTGATAATAAGTGGCAGAGCAACTACAATTCTTGAAACTGAGACATAATCGATAAGATTTTAAAGCTCTAAGGAATGAAACAAAATCCAAAGAATTTTCTAAACATAAATAAATTTCTAATAGTGGTATTAACGAAATACTTTTAATTGCCTTGAATTGCTGCTGGCCTTGTAGTCACTCCCATTAACTAACTCGAACTACTCCTGATCTGCGTGACGGGGTGAGCACGAATGCCCAGCAAGTGATGGATTTTGAAAACAGAAATACAATATACAAAATATATAGAGATCAAGTAAAAATAATTCTTGTAAAATAATAACATAAACTTTAGCAGAAGATATTTGAACAGTCAGAACATAATCAATGTAGTAGCAATTGTGAGAGATGAGTAAATAATATTTGTAAATAAAATTATTAACCAAAATAGAGCAGTTTAAAGTAGAATAGCAGAATAGAAATTCAAAGCAGAGTGGGTGGGGTGATCACCATGACTATACTTAAACCGCTGTAGTGCGTCCAGAATCATCTAAGAATCGCCAACAATCGAGCGCCCTGAAGGACTAGTCCTAAAAGCAGTTTACTAGAAAAACAGAACAGAACAAAATAACCTACGTGGAGGGTCCAAAACTACACTTTCTCAATCGTACCAGCACAAAACCAATACCCACTAAAATGGAGTCGGAATAAAAATTTAGAGTATTACGATTGTTATAAAATTTTAATACAAAACATCACAATTAAAACATACATGATCCTAGCTTGTTTAATCAAACATAATATATTGCATAAATAAGATAAAATTTGAATAAGCAGATAAACAAGTAAATTAATAAAACACTTGCAAAATAATATCAGAATAAAAATTGTAATTGAAAACTCTTATTCTGATTAAAAATTTATTTAATGCAAAATAGCTTTAAATTGAAATATTGAAATTTACTAAGTTGGAAAACTTAACTTTTTGAAGAAATAATATGTACATAATATCAAAACAATTTATTTTTTTTCTTTTAGAAATGGTAGTAGCCACTTACCTCAATATGCAATTTTCCAACTCCTAAAATAATTGTTTACCACCTAAAATAATTATGTAAAAGTTTATGCCAAAACATAATCGATTAAAAAAATAACCAAAAATCACTTGCTGAAAGTAACCTAAATGAATGTTTCTGGAACCTAAGAATTCACTGAAGAATTGTTAGAAGCCTTAGGGACTGATACTATGATTAACCCGATTATATCCTTCAGCATTCTACTTTCAGTGACCAAGTTGTAATCTTTTAGACTATTGGGTGTCAATGAACCCGACTCTAAGCCTCAAGTACCTAAACTGTCATTATACCAATTTATAACCAGAAACATGATTCCTCGTCTTCTCCGACTCGAACCTTCTGTTACTCTCTTATTTTCACCATGCCCAGCCAAAATCTCCCCAAATTTATTTCTATGCATCCGAAACAATCCTAATAATCAATTGACCATTCTGATCATCAAAATAAATTATCATCAACTTTGTCATTAACCTAAATCTTTCTTTAAATTTAAAGACAAGCTAGCCTATGATTTGAAAAATAACTAATAATTACTCATCAAATATTCTTCTTTTACTGAGAAAATTCACAGATTGCTCTCACTTGATCCTCAATTGATGGTTTCTTGTTCCCCTTCTTCAATACAAAAGAATAGGTAGATGAGATTATGAGAGAAATACCCAAACCCTAATTATTTCTTATTTCTCTCTTTTTATAACTTGTTTCCATCTCTCCCTTCCCTTTTCGTGTTTCCACTTCTTTTTCTTGTTTTTTTATTTCCATTGCTTTTTTTTTCTTTTGGGCCTTAACCTAAATACCCAAAATAATAAAATATACTAAATTAGGTTAGGTTATTACAATTAACTTGAACCCTTACCTCAAATTTAGCCACAAAAGCAAGAATCAAAGCACAAGCTCACTTGAGCTCAACCAAGCTCCCTTGAGTTCCAATCCTAAAACCAACATGATATGGCACCAAGAACCTCAAATCAAGACCATTTCTTGCTACACAAAAAACTTAGAACCAACTCCAACAAAACCAAAAGCTTACATTAGATTTAAGCTCAAAACAAGCATCAAAGAGCCATTTTGGGAGCATGAAAACCAAGAACAAGTTGGAGGTTTGTTGGATTTACCTTGGGGCCTTCAAATTCAACGAAAACTTGTGGAATTGGGGAGTTCTGGAGCATAAATTCTAGTGGGGAGAGGGAGCTACGAGTTTGGGAAAGAAACAAATGGTACAAGGGAGTCAAACTTCCAAAAATATCTTAACCACTCCCACTAAGGCACACTTTTTGTTTTCTTGCACCTTAGCCCTCAAGTTCTCTCTTGTTTCACTTTAGTCACTAAACACTCACCCAAAACCATGCTTCCTTGGTCCTAATTACCAAATGTCCCTTTTTACTCTTAGGTGCCAAACCACACTTAGAAACTTATTTTTATTTAACTTAGCTTGTCTTTCTTACTTAACAAGGTGCTAACTTGAGGTACTTAAGTAAAAACACTTAAATAAAAATACTTACCCGGTCAAAACCCGTCATTGACTAGGAGAGTTGTCACAACTTGGACCTAAATCTGAAACCACATGACTTAAATCTGATACCATTTTACCTAATTTGATATTACTTAACATAAATATAACACCACAAAAACCTATAATTAACACCACTTAACCTAAAGATAGTACCACTTGCACTTAACTTTAATACTAAATGGCCTAATTCGGACACCATTAGAACTTGACATTCATACCACTTGGCCTAAACATGGTACCACTTGAACCTTAATCTGATGCGACTTGAACTTAAATCTGATGCTACTTGAGCCTTAATTTAATATCACTTAAGCCTAAAATTGATACCACTTGACCTATAGATGGCACCACTTAAACCTTAATCTGAAACCACTTGAACCTAATGATACCACTTGACTTTATACTACAGAAACATGAAATTCATACCAGTTGGCCTAAACATGGTACGAGTTAAAGCTTAATCTGATACCATTTGAACTTAATGATACCACTTGTCCTTATACCACAAGAACACGAAATTCATACCACTTGACCTAAATATGGTACCATTTAAACCTTAATATGATACCATTTGAATCTCAATCTAATACCACATGAACATGAATTTAATACCACTTGACATATAGATGCTACCAATTGAACCTAAATGTGATACCACTTGACCAAAATCTGAAAGCACTTAACCTAAATGTAATAGCACTTGAACCCAAATCTGTTACCATTTAATCTTAACATGATATCATTTGAACCTAAATCTGCTATCATTTGACATAAATCCAAAACCACTTGAAACTTAAATTTGATACCACATGAACTAAATGTAATACCACTTGATCTGAATCTGATACCACTTAACCTAAGTATGACACCATTTAAAACTAAATCGATTATCAATTGACCTTATTTTGATACCATTTAAACCTAAAATTCAATACTTCTTGACCTAGATGTGATTCCATTTGATCTAATTCAGATAGCAGTTAACCTAAATATGATATCACTTGAACCTAAATTTACTACCACTTAATGCTAATATAATGCAACTTGAACCTAAATATGTTACCATTAACCTCAATTTGATACAACTTGACCTAATTTTGATATCACATGAACTTGAATAGGGAAGCACATAACCTAAATTTGGTACTGCATAACCTCATTCCCATATCGTATAACCTGAATCTGGTACCACCTAACTTAATTATACTAACACAACCTAAATATAGTACCAATTAAACTCATTCCCGTTCCACCATACCTAAATTCGTTACCAATTAACCTAATATAAGCACCATGTAACCTATAACGTACAATAGTGGTTGCGAGTCATTCCTTAATTTTTTCATGTATTGCTAAACTTCGAAGCTTAGGTTCTTAAATGACAAAAAGTGAAAAGTTTGAGGGAAAGAGGGAAAAGTGCCTGTCCAGCTACGGCTACAGTATTTTAAGGATCCTCATCCAACATGTTTTTTCTTTTCTTTTTTCTTTGTTTTGTTATTGTTTTCCTCCATCTAGAAGAATCTGACTATAAATACCCGAGGAAGAAGCATGTGAGCCCATCAAAGTTAACGAGTGGGGAGCTAACTATTTTATCTGTGTAGCTAGCTAAAGACCAGCGTACATCATTTTCTGCAGGGAAATGGCGACGAACGTGTTCGGAAACCCCGTCACAGACATGACCTTGGAGGCGCTGCCGGACTACGAGGGCAAGAAAATAACTCGCTACGACCGAGCCCTGGTGGCGCTCAACATGAAGAACGCCGAGAACAAGTCCGTCAACGCCCGCACGTACTTGGACAACCTGAAGATCAGCTCCGGGAATGGCGTCTCGACCAAGTGCCTCATCTACAACGCCACGGGAGCGACCATGGCATTCGTCCGCACCTACGACTGGTTCGGCCACATCGGCGAATCCCCCTACCCCATGGAGATCGCCAACGGCCAGTGGGGTGCCTTTTTCCACACCAAAACAGCCAGTGCCGCTTCGGGCTCCAATGGGGCGGTGGTATACCGCCTGAAGGGCCTCGACGGCGCGGCGGACGTTGACTGCATGATGTGCTGGTCCACTGTGTGGGGGCCCTGGTACTCCAACAAGTGCTACGCAGAGATCCGTGAGGCGGGCCACTTCAACAACACCGTATGGGGCGTCATCGACAGGAAAAATAGTAAATCCGGCCTCCAGTGCGTTGAAACATACGGCAATTTTCAGGCCGCCCTGGCCATGGGCGCCGAAACTACGTCCGTCTGGGAGGCCGTCGTCAAACTTAAACAACCTTAAATGAAAATTACCAAAGGATCCGTGCTACCATATCTTCCCCCCGCTCGCAGAGCAGTTTGCTGCTTCATGTTATATTTTTTTAAAGAAAAAGATCTGTTTTCTGTTTTAAGTTCATTGGAGTTTCTGTTTAGTTTCATTTGTGTTTGATTTGTTGGTACTTGGTGAAGTACTCACCCGAATGTATGCCCGCTATTCCGATTTCATTTCCATGTTTAAAATTATGCTAAATAAAATTGAGGGCTTTACTTGTGAAGAATTTTTTTTTTTTTATGCGAGCATTAGAATTTTCATAATTTATTGTTACTGTAACTTATTTTTTTCGTCTGAAAAATTAATAGAGTAATATTTTTTAAATAATGTGATTTTTTCCTTAATTTGTATATCAATTAAGTTATATACTTTAAGAAGCTAAAAAAATACTTATAAAAATATTTTATAAAACACTGACAGTTCTATTTTTATTTTTTTAAGTTTGGTATACAAAAAATACATAAAAATATTTTCTTTTGCAAAAAATTATTCAAGCAATTATCAAGTATCTAAAGCATTAATTTTCAAATAATATCAATTCTTGATGATCAGCTTAATTTGTGTCTTAATTTTTATGCTTATTTTAGGCTACTTTTATTGTTGATAAGTATTTTATTATCTTAATTTGTTTAGTTTTTTATTTTATTTAAATTAAGGGTTCTATCAAAGGAGTTGACTAGGAGTAAAAGAACTAAATTGCAGGAAGTTGTAAAAGTAAGAAGTGCAGTTGACTAAAACAGAGGCTTTAATTTATTAGTTGGGCTTGCACTTTAAGAGGTGCAGAAGGACATTGAGGAACTAAAGTACTGTCTAGGAATAGTTGTGGCCTGGTCAAGGCATTATATTATGCCAAAGGAAATATGCCCTGAACATTCTTGATGATACAATGTTTCTTAGGGTGAAAGCCTCACAGTTTACGGATGATCAAAACATATCTCTCACACAGACAAATGGAGATTTATAAGTGGATCCATCTCAATATTGTAGACTTGTAGGACAGCTCAATATCTCACCTTTATAAGACTAGACCTTGTGTATGTCATTCATATATTGAGCCAATCATGAACGGCCTAGGTAGCTACACCTTGTTGCTACAATAAGGTCTTGAAATATATCATGTAAACACCTAGTCAAGGAATTCTTTTTCCATCCATGGGACCATATGAGTTGAAAGCCTTTTGCCATGTTGATTGCGAATTTTGCAAAGTCACAAGAAGTTCAATAACTGGATACTGCATTTTTTTCAAACATGCACTAGCTTCATGGGAAATGAAGAAACAAAGCACAGTAGCTCATTCAAGTGTAGAAGCAAAATTTTGCTATATGGGTACAACATGTGAAATAATTTGGTTACAAAACATAATGAAGGATTCAAATTTGAGTCACACAAGGCTAGTTACATTGTTCTGTGACTATCAAGGGGCTATACACATAGCTTCAAATCCAGTGTTTACTGAGCGCATGATGCACATAGAAATGAATTGCCACATTGTTCATGAAAAGCTACAAAGAGGGTTGATTAAAACAACACACATTTAGAAAAAAAGAAGAGCTTATAGATTAGTCTACCAAGCCTTTGAGTTTGACACAATTTGAGGCACTGCTTGGCAAGTTGACTGTAATCAACAAAGACTCCTACTTGAGGGGGAATATTGAAGGAAAGAATCTAAACATATTAGCCATTTGATCTCGTTAATGGTATGAGTCGCTGTATATATGCTTGCTTCTAGGCGTTTTGTGAAGATTTGATTTATAATAAAACATGCATAAAGTGTGTAAATTTGTTCTACGAATGCATGAAAATAAATTCTTTACCATCTTGTTTCTCTTTTGTGGAAATGACATGTTTAAAAATGGATATATTTTATTCCTCATGAAATAGTTGTTTGACTTTGCAACATTGGGTAAGTGTAAGTGATAGATTAGTCTTGACATATTTTAATTGAATTTTCTTTTTTATTGTCATTATGGTTCAATTCAAATGTGTTTATTACTTTTGAAACAAAAACAAAAAAAATAATGTTGCTCTATTGAGATAGTGTAACAAGATCAAATCCTGTTTCAAGGGGAGTGTAGATTGAGAATGTCTTATGTCCCTTATACAATAGTTTTATTGATATCATGGACCATATTACAATTTCCCATGACGACGGTGCATCCTTATGAAAGATGATTTATAAATAGTGGCATATCAACAGGTAACAGGTTTGGGTGTTGCAAAAATTTTTGAACAATGGTCCTAAATTTCAGTTAAGCAAGTACCAAAGAAAGGCTTGGAAAGTATTTTTCACTATCTTGGATTCGACTTTGTGGGGGAGATGAGATAATTGGACCTGCAATGATACCCGAAAAGGGAGATGAGATAATTGGATCTGCAATGATACCTGAAAGTATCTATAAATTCTTCGTGAGATTTAGGCTATTTCATTTTTGTGTTTGGGTAGCAGGTATTCAAAACTAAATTGTAACTAGATAGAGTGAGCTGTAACTTAACCTTGCTATTAAGAATTGGTTTTGAGGTTGTGTAGGATATCCAAATGACTTGCGCCTTTGTTGTATGATCGTTGATTTTAGCTGGAACAATTGGTTCCATTGAAACTTAATTTCAAGTGCCAAAATATCCAAATTCATATCCAAGTAATTGATCTTGCTCTTTGGAGGATCATTAAGGATGGTCCTAGGATTCCTATAAAATTGGTTGATGGGAAACAAGTGTCAAAAGATCAAATGAAAAATGAATCAGAGGATGATCTCATGTGCACAATTAATGCAAGGACAATGAATATTATATATTATGCACTAACCTTCAATGTATTCAATTTGGTTTTTTCTTGTGGAAATGCTAGGGATATATGGAACAAGCTTTTGGTTACATATGAAGGAACAACACAAATAATGAACACCAAGATACATATGCTTGTGAGGGCATATAAGCTGTTTGCCATGGAGCCAAATGAAAGCACCTAAGAAATGTTTAAGATGTTCAATGAGATCCTCATACCATTCAAGTTGCTTGGGAAAGAAGATATAATTCAAGAGTTAGTGAGGAAAATCTTGTGGAGCTTACCTCCATCATGGAAGAGCATAGTTGAAACCATCAATATAGAAGGAAACAACAATCCATGTATGTGGATGAGATGTTTGAAAAATTGTTGACTTATGAAATGAAGGAACAAGTTGAGGAAAGATTCATAAAAAAAATAGGTCAAAGGCTTTGAAGACTCAAGAGAACAACACATCATCAAGTGAGGACAAAGATATTGACATAGCCTTCTTGGCAAATGAAAGCACCTAAGAAATGTTTAAGATGTTCAATGAGATCCTCATACCATTCAAGTTGCTTGGGAAAGAAGATATAATTCAGGAGTTAGTGAGGAAAATCTTGTGGAGCTTACCTTCATCATGGAAGAGCATAGTTAAAACCATCAATATAGGAGGAAACAACAATCCATGTATGTGGATGAGATCTTTGAAAAATTGTTGACTTATGAAATGAAGGAACAAGTTGAGGAAAGATTCATAAAAAAAAATAGGTCAAAGGCTTTGAAGACTCAATAGAACAACACATCATCAAGTGAGGACAAAGATATTGACATAGCCTTCTTGGCAAGGAAGTTTAATAAGATGTTCAAGAAATCAAGAAATAAGAAGTTCAAAAAGGAAAAGCACGAGAAGATCAAGGGAAAGCACTCCAAGAAGAAGGATGAAGTTATTTGTTACAATTGCAAGGAGCTCAAACATCTCTAACTTCATTGCCCATTGAACAAGAAAAGTAGTGTAAGAAGCAAAAGAAATGAAGTAAGAAGAAAAATGGAAAGGCTACAAGGACATGGAGTGATAGTGACCAATCATCAAGAGAGAGCTCAACTTTAAACGATTTAAGTGAAGATCTCAACTTGTGCTTGATGATAGATGAAGATGAAGGCTCCTTAACAAATTAAAGCCACTACTATGTATGTCTTATGGAAAAAGAGAAAGATGAGGTAAACTACTACTCAAGTGGCTATTCTAACTTATACATATCAATATGTAGTGAATATCTAGAGTTTTAAAATGTTTTCAATGCTCTTTACAAGGATTCCAAAAAACTTGCTAAACATGTTAGTGAATGGAAAGCCTTAAACGCTTCATTGACTAAAGAAAGAAATGAACTAAAAAAGAAGAACCTTGATCTCACTCAATCTTTGTCTAAATTTTTTAAAGGTAAAGAAAATCTTAATTTGTTGCTTAGTGCTTAAAAAGTTGTTTATGACAAAACAGGTATAAGTTATGGTCCTTTTACTTAAGGGAAAAAAAAATAAAAAATAGGTTTATTGGTGTATCTCCACCATCCATGAGTTGTTCATTTGTAACATGTTATGCTTCTGGTAGAAAAGGTCATTATTAATATGAATGCATGTTTAAAAGAAGAAAAGTTTCTATTGGCTACAAATTAGCATGGATTCCTAAAGAAACTAAAACCATTAGAGCTAACCCTCATAGACCCAATGAAATTTTGGTACCAAAGATTAAATTTTAAGATTTATTGTAGGGTGCTAAAGCATGGGGAAAAAAAATTGGAAGCCTATATATAAAGCTCTAAGCATAAGGAAATTGGAGACTTGAAGTACAGTGACAAATTATTGAGATTTGAGCTCAATTTTAGTAACATTATTGAATTTCATTGATTAATGGTGATTATTAATACATTACGCTATTTGATTGTGATATTTTTGTTATTACCACGATTATTATGGATTTGTTCCAATGTTTTGATGACTTGATCTTTTTTATTTAATGAATTGTGACAGATTTGATCTCAAGTGACTTAGCTCATAGGTTCACTGTTTAGGAAGTGTATAATCATGTTTCTTAAGTTCAATATATGCTTTATATGTTGATTTTGTAGCAAAAGTTGATGAAGTTGCGCTAAATAACTTAGAGGCCAAAAATTCTGTAGGTTTTGAGCTAACTTTGGGAGTTGAGTAACTAAGTTTTGATTTGAAGCATAATTTTCTATTTTATGACCTCAAGCAAGTTTCTTTTTACAAAAGAAATTTGTTAGCATCACTGGTTATTGAATGGAAAAGCTAAATTTAACTTAGCTATTTCAACAAGAATTTTTAGCCTTGTCTTGCTGCAAGTTTTCTGCAACTTAAATTTTGAGTGATCCTTTGCTTAAATTCTTTGTGTTTATATAGTATTTTATGGGCTTTTATTAAATATTTGGTTATTTGGTTATTAAATATTTGGTTATTTTATTAAATTAAGAAGGGGGAGATATATATATATATATATATATATATATATATATATATATATATATATATATATATATATATCCTTGAAGTTAGGGAAGCATGTTTTCTTGTGAAAATATCTTAGAATTTTATGTCTTGATTAAAGGGGAGTTTGCCACATATTTAGGTAATTTTATTTGAAAATTTTCATAATTTATCTTAATGTTCTATATGTCTTTTTTATTATGACAAAAATGGGGAGAGATAAAATTGAAAAATATTTTATGAAAGAGGGAGAAACATTGTTTATGCTTGTTGTTTGGATGTTATATATGCTTTTTAAATGTTTTTTGTTTTATCATAAAAAGGGGGAGATTGTTGGCTTTATTCCTCTTAATAATTACGTGGTTAATTTTGATGATTACAAAACAAAGTTAATTGTCTTTCTTAAATATTTTAATCCTTGGGTCTAATTTTTTTGATCTTCAAGAAAAGGTCCAACAAATTTTTTTTTCAGTTTATTTTTATATCCGAGACGTTTTAGCTTCAGAAGGCTTTAAAGAAACAGGTTGAAATGAATCAACTGGTTGACTTTTGGATGCAGAACCTACAATAGTTGCTACAAGTGAAGAAAAACCAGTTAAAATGAACCAATGGAGTTCAAAATCACTAGAAACGTCGTTCCTCTGAAAAAATCATTAACAAATTATTGACACCCAATTTTGTCCGGGCACTAACTTTTGTCTAAGTTTTAGGTTAAGAAAATTAGTTTAGGGGCATTTGCATTTTTAGGGACTATTTGGTCATTTGTTAGGAGTTTGGGTCATTTTTGTCATTTTAGGATTATGCATAATTAGTGAGTCTGGTCAATATTTAGGTTACGTTGTTATTTTTGTCTAAGTGATCATCTAGGGTAGAAATAGGAGTTAATTTAGTTTAGGTACTAATTGGGAGTCCTTAAAGGTCTTGTAGGGTCAATTTGGGTAAGAAGAAAAAGTTTGGGAGAAAAACTGGGGATTTTTAGAAAGTTTTGAGCAAATTTCAAAGGTTTGTGGCAAATCTGTCAATTTTAGAGAGTTTGAGACAAATCTGGCCATTTTAAGAAATTTCAGGAAAAATCTGGGGATTTTTGCAAAGTTTTGGGCTGACAATTCCTGAAAGTTTTGGGTCAAATTGAAATTCGTACAAAATTTAGGGCCAGATCAGCACATTGAGAGTTTTATTGGACTTAAAATTGTATTTCACCAGATTATATCCTAATCTCTTCAAATCTGATCTGGATCACGTTTAAACCCTCAAAAACCTTGTTAATCACGTTTTAAAGACTCTCTATTATATATAAGTCACATTTGGAAGAGAAAAGGGAGAAAAATAGAAGCCCTAAGCTCTAGTCTCGAAAAAAGAACAAATAGCAGCCCAAGCCCCTGATGCTTCGCTACTCTCTCCCAGAAACCCTAAACTTCAAAGCCTCGCCGCTGTCACCCCTGAAACATCCTTCTGTTGCCCGACACGAACTCCGAATCCCCTCCCGTCGCCGCCGCGGCAGCTGCTCCGCCGTCAGAGCCCTTGCTCGCCGAGCCCAGCCCACGCTGTCAACGTCCGCCCGAGCCGCCACCGACGGTTCTCCAGGAGAAGAATCGCGCTCCCACTGGCCACGACCTCTTCCTTGATCGGCCACCATAAGCCACCCCTCTTGCCGTCTGCACCTCCCTTGACTCACCGCTACCATCGCCGTTGAAGCTACCCTGCTTCCACCGTCGTTGCAACACCGGAGGCGGAGAATTGGGAGAGGATTTGATCGAGACCCGCTAAAACCCGACCCGTTTCCTCCTGTTGACCCCAGTCAACCATTTGTCTTGGTATAATTCCTATTTGATCCTTAACCTTCTTATTTCTTTCACCCAATTTGCTAACTTCTTTTCGTTTTACAGATGGGTCATTAGCAGCAAGCTTTTGACGTTTATTTTGTTTTATTTTCTTTCTTTCTTTGTTTTTCTTCACTTATTTATTTGTTTGGACATGCATTAGATTTAACCATTAAATTCATCTAGGAACATAATTTAGACTATTAATCTATTTATCTTTATTTTCTTTTTAGGATAGTTGGCTTTTGTTTTCTTTATTTAGTTCATATAATGCATCTAAAATTGGCAATACATAAAAAAATAATTTGTTAGCCTACTCACTTAATTATTTAAGTAATTCAAATTTTCCTCATCTTTGCCCTAGAAATTAAAAAGAAAGAGAATGAAGATATTTTTTTGAAATACCTAGCAAATTTCAAATATCCGTTCTTGGTGGTTTGATAAAATCCCGAGATGAATTATTCGTTCGAATCCATTTGGTCTGATAACATTCATGGATTTTGAACAAGATGTTCCTTTTAAATTTTTTTGTAGATTTAGAAAAGGCTCAAAATTTTTAGGACATCTAGGATTCCATATTCGGTTAGTCTGATAAGATTCCCGGTTTGGAATTAAAAATTAAATAAAATTAAATAAAAATCACTCTAAATTAAAGATTTGGTCAAGAAATAAACAATTAAAAAAAAGATAAAACTGAACCCCATGGTACCAATTCCCGGGCGCTTTAATAGGGTTATTTTAGCGTAACCGACTCACGATCTTAGAATCTCTCGCAGACCATTTTCAGGTATCCAATCGACCTAGGAAAACTGATTGGTGGCGACTCCAAAAATCACGTTGCTACACAAATCTTTAAAAATTCAATTTAAGTTGATATTTGATGTCAACTCAAATCATAATGTGGATTTCACACTAGCCCAGTCAGAATTCTAGCCATTAGAGAAAATTTACTTTTTGGTTTGAGACTTATATTTCAATAGGTTAAAAATTTCCAACAATTTGAAAATGCTGGGCAAAAGCAAACAACTGTAAAATTTGACAGCAACGTTTATAAAAATTCTTAGGAGCTCAACTTTTTAATGTCTTTTTAGCCCTCAAATGAGTATAAAAATATGGAGAAACACTTTAGGACGAACTATTGTCCATTTAGAAGTAAGAATTTATCTTCAAGATCAAATCAAAGTACTCAAAAGTTGAGATTAGCCAAGAGATTTGTGTCTTCACTTGCTTATCTAGCAACTGGTGCTTCAATTGTTCTTACAACATTGTAAACACTAATTTGGTGAGTTTATCTTATGAGATTGAGTTATTTGCTTGAAAAGAAAATAATGTTGATGAGGTTTCTAATTAACCTCTAGGAAAACAAGTGAATGTTGGTTGTAGAAAGAACTACCAAGAGAGTGTGTGATCTTATATGTACACTTGACTTGATAGTGGAGAAGAAAACTTTCAAGTGATTAACTTGAGAAGATGAGTAGACTTTCAAGAGGAGAGACCGAAGTTCTATAAAAATCCTTGTGTGTAAGCTTCTCTAACTTTACTTGCTTGATCATTGCCTGGTGACTTCTGTTTTTACCTTGGTTAAAGTTACATGATTTAAAAAATTCTTCAAAGCTAATTTTTTAAAGTAAAATTTAGGATCATTGTTATAGTCATTTTTTAGTTAGAATAAGTTTATTTATTGCTTTTTGAATTACACATTTGTTTAAGGATTTAAGAACCTATTTTCAGTGATTTTTGAAACTCAACTAATTCACCTTCTCATGATTGCATTTGGGTCAACACAAACATATATAACATTAAAATATTTTGCGATTAATATCGATATGGGAGTAACTGAACCTCTTGATACATAGGTTAACTTCCATTTATAGAAAAGAGAATAGCACACAGAAACGAGTGCAATGTAAATTTGTAGAAAGAAAAAGTAGTGAATTCACTACTCGTTATTGTTTCATATATCAAAGGGAAGAGCGATCGATCGAATCAATCTAATGATGAGCAATTTGACGCGCTAAGGCTTCACCATCCGGCATGGGCGCGACGAAGATTTGGAACCCCTGGGTGCTAGGGACTTGTCCGCCCGAGTTAAAGATGCTATCAATCAACCACCCGGCGAGGGTAGACAAGAGAAATCCCACCGCCGAGCCGACAATAAATCCGGCCACCGTAACCAACAATTCTGCTCCAACAATGGCTAGTTCTGCTGCCTGTAAGGCCTTTGTAACACAAGTGCCCAACATTGAGCCTCCTACGCTGGCAGCTAGATCCGCCACGTTGCGCGTAGCCTTCTCGAGCATCTGTATCGACGGGGAAGAGAAGATGTCCCAAGCCATAGTAGCTGCCGTGAAGGTGATGAGGGCTATCCCTACAACCAAGCTCGTCCTGGGAAGAGAATACCCTTCCTCTATTATCTGCCCACGACCTGAGTCCTTGATAATGTCTTCGTACACATGAAACTTTTGATCTCCGCTCAGATCCTTGAAGGACCCTTCTAGTCCACGCTTTTGCTGGTACCTAAAAATGTAAAATAGAGTATTGAACAAGTAGGCAGCTAAAAATGCTACCTACTGGTGATCAAAAGCAGTGCAAATGTACAAACGTTACGTTGTTAAAAACGTTTTGCGGTGTTCTTAGTTAATGGACCTTGTGACGAACTGCTTAAAAGAGAGCCCTTGCTCTTTGATCTGTTTGGTGAAAAAATTTGAGACTTTGTCTGCGTGCTTGGCGTTGAAGTGCTTGATGGCGTTCTTGAACACGTAGGCGTCCTTGGCGAGGCGGCGGACGTTGGCCTCATTGGCGGGGTTGAGCAGGTGGAGCTGCTTCATGGCGTCGTCTGCGTGGGCGGCCACCTTTTTGAGGAACTCCTTGCGGACGGTGTAGTTGCGGATGGCCTGGATGCCGAAGTTGACGAGGCCTTTCACTTGCTCGTATACGTCGTGGGCGATGGTGGACTTGGACTGGTCTTCCTTGTGCTGCGCCACCAGGTCGCCGGTGTTGTTGAGGAGGGTCTTGATGGCCTTGTGGTTGTCCTTGCATTCCTGGATGTACTTGACCCGCTCGTATTCCGACCCGAACTGGACGTCGTTAATTCTTAGTATCTCTTGGTTTCGGATCAACTTCGATAGACGCCGGAGCTGCTCGTCGTTCAGCTGGACAAGGCCTCCCATCTTTACTTTTCCCTTTTCGTTCTCTCTTTCTAATTCTTTGATCTTGATTTCGATTAGTGGTACGCATCCATCAGGAGCCTCCCGGCTCTTATAGGCGTCCATGATATTACCGTGAGATCTATACTAATTAAACTATTCATTTTAAAGTTTTATAAAGATCTAAATCCAATCACTACAAGAAAACTAAGCGGATGTTGGTTTCCATTTAATGTACATTAATTCAACTGCATTAATAAAACCGGTTCAGGTCAATTCACAGGTTAAATGCGTTCCACTTAGATAGAACATAATTTAGTCATTGGATTTGCAAAAATTACACTCATGTCATCCCTGTTTGTTCTTCGTCCCCCCATCCTTGCCGTTCTCCGCCTTTCTTGTCGTGATTCTTTGCCATTCTCTGGCTTTCGTGGTTAGATTCTCCGTCATTCGCCTTTCCTTCTCCCACCACATCTTCCTCTCAATATTTTTTGCTTTGATTCTCCGCTTTGCTCACCAACCTTGCCGACAAGTTAGTCTCAGTGGAGGGCCTATTAGGACTTTGGTGAGGGGGTTTCCAACTTTTGTGGCCTAATTCTCCATCGTATGCCTTTCTAACTCTAGTTCTCTACCTTCCCTACTCCCACCACATCTTCCTCTTAGCCTTTTTTGCTTTGATTCTTTGCTTTGTTCACTGATCTCACCATCGAGTTTGTCTCAGTGGAGGGCATATCAGGACTTCGGCGAGGGGATCCATGTCTGGGTTTCATTGATCTTTTCATGAATTTGGCTTCATCTAGGGCTGCGTCGGAGACGTAGGCGCTGGTTGGAGATGGGCTTCAGTTGGTATGAGAAGTGGCACGCATGTCAATCTGGACAATCCAATGTCCAAATCTTTTTCGACCTAGGTGGGTCGCATTCAACCTGCGAATCGACCTGATCCAGGTTGATTAATACGGTTGAATTAAATCACATTAAATGGAAACGAACAGGCCCTACATTTTGGTGGTTGGAAAGGGCAAACAAAAAATCGGACACAAGACATTTTGTTATCAAATCTGTTGCCAAAAAGGTGACACAACTTTTGAAGATAAGATGTCGACTGATTGACGACTGTTTAAGAATCAGTCACCAAATGTGATCACCAATCTGGTCGGTGTTATCATGGGGAAACCAATCAACTGTTGGTTTGCAGAGGCTAGTGCACATGATTTTGCCATGGAAAAGGGTAACACAAGAAATAAGAGAAAAAGGTAAAGTTGCAAGGCAATTATAGTCATGAAAGAGAAAATCCCAAATATTAAATTTCGTCATCTTCCTCCGGCCACGAGTACAAGGAGCTACCTAAATATTCTCTCTTGATTAGGATAAACACAGTCAAAACCTATTCATGCCATCCAAGACTAGTGACCCATTGGGAACAGTTGGCCCATCTAGGCATTGGTGGACAATAACAATGGTAGAAGGGTTCTACAGCTCCCCCGAAAATTTTGAGAAGCTTTAGATATAAGTATTTAATTGGTTAATTTGAGAGAAATTAGATGTCCAATATGCATACTTGCCCCTGGAAATAATGGAATAATATAAAGATGGGAAGCAATGAGATAGGCGCTGAAAACAATAGAGATCAAATTAGTAATTATTCTCTATAACCTTCAGCAGATATTCTAACATGGCCTAAATGCACTAGTAGTTCTCTAGCTTTCCCAATTCACAAGATTTGGTCCCTTAATTTTGACTTAGTACTACTTAATCCCAATCTCCAGCTTTATTTCACCATGACGCCATTCCTCTTCTCCTGGCTTAACCCCCCACCCCCCCCCCCCCCCCGAACCAAAGATCTTGGTTCCTCCATTGCATCTAGGATTGCCGATGACTAATCAATTGACAAATTTGATTGTCAAGATCACTCACCATGCCTATTTTGGTGATTGAATGGTAATCGACTTCTTTTATCGTCAAAAGAGAAATAGCGACCAATTGTAGAATGATTCGTCGGTCAATTTTTTGCATTTTCTTTGAAGTGAATGAAAACAGTAATTTTTTCAAAATGTAATGAACTTAGACACCTTAAATAAGAAACTTTAAATTTGATCCAAGTTATTGTGTACGAACAAAATTTGCTTAACAGAAGTCTCAACATCCATACTCAATGCATGCAGTTGATCTATGTTGATCCATATAATTATCCGTATATAATTGAGATTTGAGTTATTTGGTAAGATCTACAAAATTGTGAAGAATTTCTTGTCTCCTCTAGCCCTAGCTTCTCACAGTCAGGGATGGTGATTGGGTGAGCAAAGTTAGGCTTGAGTTAGATCATTCAAGTTTAGATTTATTTGAGTTATCATGAATTTAGATATAAATCGGGTTATTTGGGTTTTGAATTGTTTCTAATTGAGTGGATTTCATGCTTGGGTTGGGTTTGGATGGGTTTATTTAGACTCAAGTTCAATACAGGTTTGGTCAATTTAAATCCTAGGTGACCTCAGCTCGGATTATTCAGGTTTCAGGCCAAATTCGGGTAACTCATCAAGTATACTCAGTTACTAATATATAGGCTGAAATGACGAAATCAATTTGGTTTTACAGTTCTTTTTTTGTTGAAATTTAAAGAAAAAGTTTAAAATATTTTTTACAGCAGAAGAACAACAAAAATCAAATTTCAATACGGTTTAATTTTGGTCAATTTTTCTTTTCTTAGTAGGTTTAATTGAAAATTCATAAAACCATCATATTTACTTTTTGGTACATAATAGGTTACTTATTGTTGTTAATATTTTATAATATTGAGAATTTTTCCAAAAATTTTTTTTGATACATAGTTAAAAGCTTAGTTATGTAAGGTTCTCTTAAATTACAAAATCTATGAATTTTAATAATAAATTTTATATTTTCTTATTTTTTGTATACAATTTCTTGTTTTTGATGTTTTATTTGGTAGCTTTGAGGAATTGGCACATCATAAATCAGTAATCATTACTCATTAGAATCACAAGTAACACGTGAAATTCTAGATTTCTACTAAATACTTAATAATTTCTACACCTCGTAAGATTTAAAGTCTTCCTGCCACTAATGTCAGAAAGTGTCACAATATTGTTACATCCTTATTCCGATGATTTTGCTAAGATTTCTTTCTTTTGTTATAAAAATGCTATGGTTATGTCCTTATTGATTTTGCTACAAATTTTTTATAATTTTAAAATCATATATGCTACGGTTTTCTATGAAATTGCTATGAAATGCGACTTTAGTTTAATATCATTAACTAAATTGCAAATTTTCAAAAATTTTTGGTAGAAATGCAATGATTTGAAAAATTTAGGGACCCATGCTGTAATTATTGTGAGTGTCTAAATGATTTTTTTTTTTTAAATTTTGGTATCTTGTTGTGCTATACTTAAAAGTTTAGGGATCAATGTTGTAATTTAGATAATTACATCTAAGATCATTAAACTTACTAAATATGAAAGTTTTTTTTAAAAAAATGGGTGTTTGCTCACCGATGTGCAGGCGAGAGAATAAAGATGCAGCTCATGGTCTTCTCAAGTGCAGACCCTCTCAACTACTTTGGAGGGCAATCTTTTTAAGGTGGGGCAGTTCCTTCAGCAATGCAAATCATTTGCAAGGAGTTTTTTTTACCATGAGCCATTTCTTTCAGGTTCTTTGGACTCGCATAATGCTTGGGATGTTACGACTAAAGCATGCTAGCTTTTGGTTGTTGTGGCTTTCTAGGATCAATGTTACCAGCTTCAATGGCACGCCTCTTGATCTTCTTCAAGTTCACTTTTCAATTCAGTCACTTTGTTTGGGTGTTGAAGTGTCATGTGGTTTTGTGCTATCTTGTTTCACCAATGCCCTGCTAGGTAATAATAATAATAATAATAATAATAATAATAATAATTCCTTTTGTTGCTAATTAAAAAAAAACCACCCAAGACATCAACAAGTATATTGATTGCATCAAGAACTGGTGCATCATTTGTGATGGGTGGTGGGAGGTTTAGGGTTTAGAGTTAGGGTTATGTTAGGGTTTAGATTTTAGATTTAGGATTTATGATAAATAGTAGGGTTAGCATTTGGATAAGTGTTAAGGTTAGGGTTTAGGTTTACATACAGTTAAGAGTTTAGATTTAGGTTTAGGGTATCGGTTAGGATTGAGAGTTTATGGTTATGGTTAAGGTTATGGTTAAGATTAGGGTTTTAGGGTTTAGGATTAGGGGTTGGATTTTGGGCAATTTTTAAGGTTTAGAGTTTAGATTTAGGATTAAGATTTACAGATTTGGATTTTTCTTAGGGTTTCTAGTTTAGATTTCGCGTTTTGCCATAACATTCAAGTTTAAAGTAGTCCAAGGTTTTAGGATTTCAAAGGTTTAAAGTTCTCTTAAATAATTTAATTTTATAATGTAGAATATATATTATTTTACAAATGTTGGCGACTTAATTTATAATTTTGCAAATATTTGGTATGTTTTTGAAAATTTCAAGCATGCCTATACGCTTAGGGATTATTTGTAAATTTTAAAAATTACTTTCATATCATTCAAATCATGAATACTTTGAGGATTTCCAAGAAATCCGCCCTCGAGGCCACAAAGCTGGGGTCAACGTTGATGGGATTGCTACTCCTATTCTCTTATTAATCGACACCGATCACAAAAATATTTTCAAAGTTTCTTTTAAGTTTCTTAAACTACATAAACATAATTTGTTCAATTTAGAAAAATAATCAATATATAAAAATATCACAAAAAAATAAATATTTACTGACCATATTTTTATGTTGATTTAGGTTGAAGTTAGATTTAGTTGAGTTTAGATGTCTAGTTATTTTGAGATTGAGTCATTTCAGATTCGTGTTAATTTGGTTTAGGTCATTTTAGGTTACGTGATTTACATTTTGGCTATTCAAGTTTAGATTTTCTTGAGTTTTGATTAAATCAGGCACAATCAAATCTTACTTATTGACTTTTTAAATCAAATCAAGTTAAGTCAGAAAGGTCATTTGATCCGGTCCAAGTTTCCCATCCCTACTATCACGTTCATGATGTACTTATAATAGAATATTTTCGGTTGCAACCGGATTGAAACGTTCCATGTAGAGATACATAAATATATTCAACTAATTGGGAAATGTAAAAAATTAAGGTCAACTTATACAGTACACCAATAATCTATTAAGCAAATATATAATTAATATTCAATTCAAGTAATTCAGTTAGACCCACAAAACGGCAAGAAACTTTATCAAATGACGACTGGGAGGTTTCATCATGGATTGGTCGCACAAAATGACGATGGGAATCAAGGCAAGTGATCTTTTAAATTCCTCCACTACACGAAGTAGTAAAGTTGGGAAGAATCTTGTTTCCTTTGGTCCTAACACCCCACGATAATGGCATTTCTAATAGAATATTTCCAGTTTCATTTCATCGGGACGCACACATGGTCGACAGGACAACTCACGATCATGGCCCTAACAACAGTTTGCATTAACCAGGTAAACCAGAACCCTCAGAAAATATAGAAAAGGACGAAAATCAGGTAAGTTGAATATTCTATAAAAATCTAAATGAAGGCATGCCATGGTATTAAGACCATCAATGGTAATTTTCTATAAAGCATAATCAATAGTTTTAATGCAAATCTCCATCCTAGTTCTCCAATAATTAAAATTTAAGTGCAATAAAAAAAATGGTGATTTAGATAGACTTTGCCCCTCAAGTCACATAAAACTATTGGTTACCTTGGTTTTGAAACAAAAAATCACTAAGCTCTCATACCAATTATTGACCCAAGTGATACCAAGAGAAGGGTGAATTGGTTGATTTAAAAGCTTTGGCTAAATAAGATTTTGTAATCAAATTCACTCAACTAAAGATAAAAAAAATAAAGAAAATAATAATAAGCACAAATGAAACCAAAAAATAAGAGAGGATGAGGAAGAAATGACCGTTGATGGATTTGTTTATGGGCTTGTTTCAAACATATTATTAGGCTATGTTTTCCATCTTCTATAGTGATTATGAATCTTGAATAATAAGTTGATGATTGTTTGCTTGAACCATAGATTATTTACCTAATTTATTATTTGGTTTTGCTTTCTTGCTTGATTGTTAAGACTCTTAACCATAAGTTTATTTTTTTATGCATATTTATCTTCAAGAGAAGAGATTTGTGCTAGAACTTACAAGAAAGAAACAAACTACGTTAGAGTTATTTGAGGAGGCCCAAGTCTCAAAAACATAATAGACCACATGGAGCCTAAAAATCCGTTAGTTTTGGAGTGAACAGGGAATTGTCATCCAGTATTAGAGGGGTTAACCAAATTTATCTTAGGGGAGGGAATTTGATAAGGACAATTTCATCTAAAATAAGTTGGTAATTGGTCTAGGTGAAAGAAAACAAACTCAAAGTAGATTCAATGCGGATTAGTTGCTCTACAAGAGTTTATTTCCCATGGTTAATTATTTGACTAATTTTTATAAGTAATAGTTAGTGTTAGTTTTCCCTAGAATTTAATTGGTAATAGTTCAATATTTGCAAGCAGTTAATTGTGTTGATTGTCCTTAACTTCTTGTTTAATTTAGGAGTTAATTTCTTTTAGTCTCATTTTACAATTCTCATCTACCTTAATTTTCTCTAGCACTCAATCCTTGTGCACAGAACTCGATCTCACTAGTTTTATTACTCGTTCGATAATCATATATTTGCAGTGTGCGCAATAATGACATCATGATTTGTAGATGTTCAACTCCACCATAGAAGTCTATGTCCTCTTCTAAAGCTTTGCCTACTTGAGAATTCCTTCATTTTCTTTTGAACTATAATACAATGATATTTTTTTCATAATTCAAACCAAACCAATTCTTTGTTTTCTCAAATGCTAACTAGAAACTACTTTCTGGTTTTCTTAAAGGCTCACCAGAAATCACTCAACACTAAAAATATTCTAGAATGTGGAGTGTTTACAAGGTCAAAAGCTCGCACAATAACACTATTGCTAGATATACAAGTGAAAGCACAAATTTTGACTTAGGGGAAACTTCACTTGTCATCCTTAAACTATATCCAATGTTATTTAATCATCTTGCAACTATCAAGTATTGCTTAATCATCTCTAAACTATATCTAATGCTGTTTAAGTGTCCTACCGTCCATCACAACCATTAAGGATGGATGGAAAAATAATGAGGCTACTGATGTTGTATGAAAAAATGATGTGACCGTTAATGTGGCATCACTTTTTCTTCCATCCTTAGCGGGGTGATGAATGTCAAGACGAGAAAGTAAAAATTAGATTATTTGAGGACGATTAGTACAACACTTGATAGTTTTGAGATGATTAAACAGTATGGGATATAGTTTAGGGACAAGAGGTGGAGTTTACCCTTTTAACTGTTTTCTCAAATGATGAATATTTTAATAAGTATTTGATGATAAATCTTTGATCTTATAGCGAAGTCTGCTTAAAAATGTGTTTATCCATAAATTTATAATCCTCTGGATTCATTTGAATGTTAAAGAGACATGGTGAGGGCTTGAAATCAACTTTATAGAAACTAGCTATTGCTTTGTCTTCTATAGTAAGATTTCTGAGTTCTCAATAGGGTGGAAATTTTCAATTGGTTGTTTTTGACTTCTAGAAGCTACAATAGATCCAATAAGTTTTGTCTCCAGGAATTAACTGGTTGTTTTTTTTTTTTCACACTTGTTGCTTTTCTTGTCTAGTTAGTAGTAACAAATATGCTCCCATGTGAGATAAAGAACTTCAGTTTCACTCGGTTGAATCTCAACTTATCATTTTACTTCCCCTACACTTTAGTGTCGTATATATACAAAGAAAACTCCCGCACCTTCTCATTTCAAAACTTCAGTTCAGTTTAATTTCAACTTGTTACTTCTCTTTGACATAGGAGACTTGGAAGCATTACATAAAATTGTCTAATTTCCATGCACATTTTAAAAAAATATATTAGTTCTTCATAAATGTTTTATTATCATAAAAAATCTAGATTAATTAATTCGAGCAAATCAAACATGATCCATATAATTTTCAAAATGTAATTTAGATTTATGTTATTTAGTTAGATCTGCAAAACCATAAAAAATCTCCTATCTCCGTTGGCTCTAGCTTCTTACGGTTAAGTCGGATTTAGGTTTGGTTAGGTCTGACTAGACTATTGAGTTGGATCTAATTTTACCATCCTACCCATAGTCATGATGTCCTTATAATAACATATTTTCGGTCCCAACGCGACCCACACATTCCACCTATAAATACATAAATATAAACAACTAACTGGGAAATGTGAAATATTAAAGTCAACTTAGTACACCAACTAACTTTACCAAATGACGACTGGGAGCTTTCATCATGGTCGCACAAAATGACGATGGCAATCAACGTGAGTGATCTTTTAAATTCCTCCACTAGACGAAGTAATAAAGTTGGGAAGAATCTTGTTTCCTTTGGTCCTAACACCTCACGACAATGGCGTTTTAATGGAATATTTCCAGTTTCATCGGGACGCACACATGGTGGAGACAGCTCACGATCATGGCCCTAACAACTGTTTTAATTAACCAAGTCAAGCAGAATTTTTATAAAATATAGAAAATGAAGAAAATCAGGTAAATTGAATATTCTATAAAAATCAAGACAAGCGACGACATGGAGCTTTCATCATGGATTGGTCGCACAAAATGACGATAGGAATCAAGGAAAGTGATCTTTTAAATTCCTCCACTAGATGAAGAAGAATATTGTTTCCCTTTGCCCTCATCAACACCTCACGATAAGGCCCGTTTTTTTTTCTTTTAAAGAATGTCGATAATGGCCTTTTTTTATAGAATATTTGTTGCACACCACAAGTGTACGTTTGTCGAACAAGTAATAAAACTAGTGAGACCAGATCAGGTTTATAGGGATCAAGTGCATAAAAAAACTGAGCTAGTAGATAATTGTAAGATGAGACTAAAGGAAATTAAATGTCTAAATTAAATAAGAAATGATAGGTGACCAACACAATTAATTAATTGCAACTATTAAATATTATAAAAAATTCTAGTCATTATCATTTGCTAGGTTACTTGGGAGTTTTTTTTTTCTTTTTGCACTCCAACTTTTGTGTCATTATCATTTGCTAGGTTGTTTATTTTGAATGAATCTCATTTCAGTATTTTCAAGTTTTTTGTGGTCGAGGAAGATCATGTTGGTGCAGAGACGGGGGCGTGTGGCAATGGGACAAATGAATTTATGAAATTGTACTTCATTCGTATTATTTTAAATGTTATTATGTCTATTTTTTGTGTTCCCTCGGTATTACGTGTGTTATGTTCGCATTATATTTTCAAACGTCAAAAATATATTTGAAGCTGGTTTTTGTTTGTATTATTCATTTTCCTCATTGTGTTAAGCTAATTGGTTTGTTTTTTTTTTTTTAAGTATTTCTTAGGTAGTTCTGATGAAGAAAATGATCAAGTTGTTGTGCAAGCGGGGTAGCAAGGTCAGGGGGAAAACGATAGTATTAAACTGTTTTTCATTTGTATTTTTTTGCTAAATGATGTTTGTGTATATTTGTCTTCTTTTTATTGAACGGGTGTGTATTTTTGTCTCATGTGTGTTACGGTGTTCAATATATATTTTTCTATTTCAATTATGTATGAAATTGTTGATTTATTGTATTAGTTAGTTGTTTATTGTCATTTCGCTACATAAGCAATAAGACACATAAACATACCATGAGAGCACAAAGCCCACAAAGTCCCCAAACAAGTTCACATTCACACAACCCCGCATGGAAATGATTTACAAAATATTAACTAGATCATAGAATATCTTATACAAGAACGCTATGACAGCCACATGATATCACACATACAACTACCTACGTCATACATATCAATACCAGAAATGTATACAAAAAAACTTATTATGGCATCATTACCCTCCTTCACTTTCCCATTCTAATACATATTGGTAATACACATTTGGTCAACCCATGCAATTCAGGACAAAACCATACAAATCATACACACATTGGAGCACACATAATACTAATCCTTTCCATTAATAAACAAAAACAAACCTATGAAATACATAACAGTCACACTAGCATACATAATAGTAACACTAATATAACAAAGTTAAGCACGATTTTAATACACATTTGTTGCAAAATCATACATAATAATAGTACATTAGTTACACACAAACATTTACCCGAACAATACATTAGTTACACACAAGTAACTAGCATTCAAACCATAAGGAAAATGTTTTGCCCACAAACAGTTACCAGAATTATACATTAGTTACACAGGAACACACATACAGCACAAATACAACTTCAATACCTACATGTGTTATCCTATTGGGTAGATGTATTCCAACAACCATGACACACAAACATCCATCAAGGAACCTCTAGCATACAACCCAAATTCATTATCATACAAAGGATACCAATAACCACCCAATCAGACAATCATCCAAAATACGAAGGCTCATGAAACAAAATCACCATGTTTTGTCCTCTATACACTGATTATGCATTCCCTTCACATACCCACACAATTTCAACATGAAAACACACAAACACATTTACTATTTCGCCAATTCTTGCTCACACACAATCATCAAACAACAAAACCATACAAACCACACATCATACAAAAACTCAATTGCACTTGTTTTCCATTTTTAAATCTGCACAATCGCATCTCTGTCAATTGCCGCTAGTGCATTCGAATGCCTTCTCCTTTTCTTAACGTGCACTGCCACTGTCGCTATGTAGTTCTAGGCTTCGAACAACAATTGTGTGCTACAGGGTTGAGAAAATTGCAGGTAAAGGGCAGCCACAAAGGTTTGGACTGGTTTTCTGAAAGTAGCATAGACACATTTTGGGAGCATCAGGTTAGGGTATAAAAGTGATTTTTTGGGATGAATTTGTATGAAATCATTTTCTCATCCAAAAATTCCCCCAATTTCACTGCCATAATGTGTGCTTCCATTCATGTTTCAAAATTAGTTTAACGGGTGACTCCCATTAATAACACTTATGGTGTTACTATATATATATACACATATGTGGACAGTCTCAGATCTCAAATATTATCTTCTCAACTTAATCAAGTAACTGTGGGAAAAAAATTCTCATCGAGTAATTAATCATCTTAGGATCAACTTTGATCTTGTTTACTATTCACTTAGACCAGTTACTAATTTCTTGTAGATGAAATTACCCAATAACAAATTTCCTCTCCTTAGGTGAATTTGGTTAATTCCTCTAAGATTGATTGACAATCCTTTGTTTACCCAAAATTAAAGGATTTTAAGTTTCATGTTGTGGCCTATTCATCTCTTAAAGACATGGGAGTTCTACCTTTCAAGTGATTGTATCCTAGTTTTTCTTTTTCTTTTAACACAAGTCTTTTTTCCTGAACAATAATTTGCATCAAGAAATCAACTCATTGCCACAAGTCTTAAGAATCAAGCATGGGAGAAAACTAAATAATAAATTCAAAAAATATTCTAGGGTTCAAACAAACAATTATCATAGTATCATCCAAGATTCACAATTACTCTAGAAGATAAAAAAATCTAGCCCAAAATCTTTGAAACAAATCCAACAACTATACTAGAATCCATGTTTAATCCAGAAAAAAAAAAAAGAAAAAGAATTAGGGAAAGATCAAAAGAACTCTTGAATTAAGCTTCTTAATCCTCCATAAAAGAAATAACTTTAAGCTTTTTGTCCATTTCCTTCTTCATTCAGTCTCCCATGTTTTTCCTTGTAGCCCCAGTCTTTTCTTCTCTTCTTCACCTCTCTTTATTTGCTTCTCCTTTAATATATGTACATTCAATATTGTTTGTGACTTTATTTTTTCCCACATGCTCGATGTTGCCATGCTAGGTGTTGGTGCTGAAGCACCAATGTTATTGCTGAAATGTCCTTGCTTGTTGCCACTTAATGTTAGAACATCAAATTCTTGTCGTTGTTGCACCAACTTCCAGCAGCTCCAAACTCCTTTCATTCAAGCTCTTTCATTTCTTGAGCTCTAAGAATACGCCACCACATGCAAATTTCTCCTTAATTTGCACCAAAACATCAAAATAATGTTAGAAGACTGCAAATCATATTTTAAGGTTAAATTACCACTTCTCCTACGTTATCACACCCCCGCATTTACATATTTACTAGTCCTTAATAGATGCCACATTTAAACATAGAAAAAAATCCAAAAAAACCAAGCTAACCAAATAAAATATCATGTTAAGACACTTTACCCTTATCTATTTATTGTGTTTACCTTTCGCAAGATGAACAAAAAGGTATATTATGTTTGGAATGCCTCTAATTTCTTAACGTTTACTGGATTTGGATGCATACAATTCAGGTGTTTGCATTATAGCATCTTATGCTTTTGAGCTTTGCAATCTATTGAATTTATCGTTTAAATGCTGATTTTGCAAGAATTTTCTATGAAGATAGTTTGGAGTTAAATTCAGTTTGTTTATGCTACAAACATGTGGAATGAAGCTTTAAACAAAAGACTTGGGTCTAATGTGCAGTTTCATGTTTCAAAATAGATAGAATTGATGCTTATTCTTTTGAAACGTTCACTAAATTATTCCTTCATTGTAGCAGTGCAAATATATTTTTTTCTTTTTCCATATATAGGGATTGGAACTTCCAGATATACTAGTTAGAACAAAAAGAAGGGGATCAAGTTTTGATGAATTGTTAACAGTTGCATATTCTATTCAAGTTAATGAGTTTACAGTGAATAATATTAGTATGTTCTTTTAATGCATTTTTTAGTCTTTCCAGGGTACTCCCGCTTGACTAGAGATGTTTCTTGTGTGATTTTTAACTTTTTTTTTATTTAGATGGGTATTGTTGCAATTTGCTATCAGATTAATGATTCTTTTTTTGTTTCAAGATAATGGAAACCAAAACTTTGTCACATGTTATGTTACTAAATCCAAGAGATTTGGCTTTAAGAATTTTTTCTTCTTGGTGACACAGATCAAAGATGCTTACATGCTCAAATTTTTTTAGGATAATTCAAGCCATCTGCTAAAGTGGTGCAATGATGGGGACAATATAAAGCTCCTTATAATCAAATCCTTGGTAAATGCTGAATGGAGTTATCTAGTTGTAACTCCATGGATATGTGTCCTTATATGAATGAAAGGTGTCCATCTATGTCTCCAAAGTACAATAGACTAGCTAATTTTTGAACAACTTGTTCTGTCTCACATTTGTAGCTAAGTAGATGTATGATATCGGGCAAGTCTTCATGCTAGTAAATGTAGTAAATATATTATTTGAGAACACAGATGGGAGCCATAGGATATGTTTACGTAAGCTGTAAATAAAGAGATGCTTCAATGTCTAAACAGATGGTAGAAAGTGTCCAGATTTAACTCTAGCCATGTTTATCCAATTGAGAACCAGATATGGGCGAGTTCATTTGCAATTAACTGAATTAATTGGCCAACATTAATGGCTTGGTCAACAAAGGGTGAACACGTTAGATGGACAAAGGGGCTGTTGTTTGACAAAATTAATGGGCTTTCTATTACTTTATTTGGTCCATATCCTTACTCTCTCTCCTTGAAAAAATGTTCCCAATGCAACATTCGACAATGTACTCATCCAAGTGGGATGAAACTTAAAATCAGCAAAAAAGCAAAATAGCCATCTGAATTCTGCTCATTATAATGGATTTCAAAACCTTTATGGTCCAACCCCTCATGAATCACATAAGCATGGAAAATAAACCACAAATATGGAATCCAATCGATAAAGGGAAGCCTACCAACATGAAAGCCACAAAGATTTTAAACAATCAACTTTCATCAAAATCTCCAAACAAATTAGAAAATCACCCACCGAACGAACAAATCCAATGCCTAATGGTGCCTCATTTTGTTGATACTACACGCCATGATAAACAAGAAGAATAACCTAAGTTGGCTCAAATAAATCTTGAGAAAGACGAGAGCTGCTGCGACTTTTAGGCACAGGTGACAAGTTTCATGAAAAATGGGGGGTTGGAGCTATTGAAATAAGGGAAGCGTCGAGGAAAGCATCGAGTGAGAATGGGCCAATATTGGTTAGATTCAGTATGGGTACCGGATCCCACATGGCAGGTGACTCATGGAAAAGGGAGGAAAGGCAAACTTTGCTGCGACCGGACAGCAAGCTAGGGAGTTAGGGTTGTTAGGGAGACAAATTCTATTGAGACCAAAGAGTGAGAGTGAGGATATGGACCAAATAAAGTAATGGTAAGCCCCATTTGTCCAACAACAGCCCCTTTGTCCATCCTACGTGCTCACCCTCTATTGACTAAGCCAGTAATGTCAACCAATTAATTCTGTTAATTGCAAACAAACTTGCCCTATAGTTTTTTTCATTTATTTTATTCAGTTGTGATACTGCTTCACTAGGCAACATGTATACATCCATTATCAAGTTTGCATGGGATGGAATATATTTGTCGTAACCTTGGGGCAGTGAATTGTGTGGAATGTTTATTCTGTAAACCATTAAGTCTACCCCGAGTCCATAACAATATGAATCTTGGTTATTCTAGTGGCTCTTCTATGGGGTTGAAATCATGGTTTTGAATCTTGTATCATAATGTACCAAAGTTCCTGCAACAAGTATTATACTATAAAATTTTCTGGGTTTTACTTATCCAATGCTTTTCCACCATACCTCATTAACTCTACTCTACCAAACCGACAATCCTCAGCCATGCTTCATCTGTTGGAACTCTTCCTATATGCTTCTCTGCCATGCCATCTTGGCGCCATACCTTGAACAATTATCTCCATTGGTTCTTTCCCTATCCCTCAAATTTTATTGCCAATTCTATCATCGGGAACACATAGATTCAAAGTGAACTCTATTGAGAAATTTTCTGGATGCCAAATAGTTTTACTGATGTTGTACACACATCCACCACCACTAGCATTCCAGCCCTTGCCTGCAACAGATTCCAGCAACCTCAGAAACAACACCACTCTTACGAATTAGATCCTTATTGGATCATTATGCTTGAATGGCTTGACAATTTGACTTTTGACAATTCAAGAAATCGCCCACTGAAATTTTCTTTGAGTGATAAAATAAATCCCTCCCATTTGAATGCCAAAATTTCTTCATCCTCTCTCATCTTGAACATCCTCTACTCTTTTTCTAATATGAGATAAACCACTCAACCCCTTCCGCCATGAGATCGATTGAACTCTGACACTGATGACTATTTTCAAAGATTTAGACTATATCTTCATCTTTCCACCAGTCAATAAAAATATTAAAATTTTTTTGTTCAATTGAAAATTGAATTTGAACATCTAATCTTATCGATTTTGCCCAAGTTCAAGAGAGAGAAGAGAGAGTTTCTCACTCTAGAATCTCTAGAATCTCCTAACCCCTCAGACAATGAAAATGTAGAGTTTTAGGACTTCTTGAGCTATTTAATCTAAAAAGATATATGAATTAATATTTTTGTGGGCTTAAATCCATTTTGGCCCCTGTACTTGATTGAATTGGACACTTAAGCCCCTGGACTTGAACTCGGTTAGGCTCGGCCCCCTAACTCAAGAGAACGGTCCACTTCGTCCCTTAAATGAACATGTGATTGTCACATAATGCAATGAATTTGACACACCTCAGTTGCCATTTGGTTGTTAGTGATAAATAGCGGAAGTGCATGCAAATTGGGGCTGAAGTTTGGGAGAGCTAAAACCCTAAATCGACGAAGGATTGGTACTCTTGGATATCATCAAATTGGGGTTGTTGCGTTGAAATTGGGTGCAAGTTATCAGAGTTCCATGTCATCACAGTACTCATCTACTGTGTCAGAGGTAAGATTTGCTGATTTCGAGATTCCTAATTACAAACATGGGTTGGCTGCGAGTTTGGGAACAACATGAAGAGAGGAGGAAAATTACATGAGAAGGTTTTACCAATGCCGTTTTAATGGGGCGAGTTTCGAATATTGGTGTTTTTGTTTGATAGAGGATGAAATTGGAGAACATGGGTTGGCTTTGTCTCTGCATTTTGAATGTACTATGTCTCTATGTTGTTTATGCATTTTGAATGTGCTTGGTCTTGTGTTTTCGGTTTGATTGTGCTTTGTCTCTGTTTTGTATCTTTGTTGTAACGACGGGTAGCGTTTGGTTGTGATTATCTTGAGGGCTAAGTCTTGAGGTCATAACATGAAACTGGTGTCAATATGTTGGCTTTGAATCTACATTTTGAATGTGCATTGTCTCTATGTTGTTTATGCATTTTGAATGTGCTCTGTCTTTGTCTCTGCGGTTTGATTATGCTTTGTCTTTGTTTTGTATCCAGTGGCGGAGCTACGCTTTGTTGGGGGTCGGCCCCCTCCCCCCGGGGAATTTTGAAAAAACGTAAATATAGGGTAGTAATTTGATGATTTTGTCAAAAATTAAGAATAGGGTGTGTATTTTGCCCCACAAATATTGTGGAAAAATATAAAGATGGGTGGGCAGTGAGGCACATATCGAAAAGAATGGGAACTGAGTGTGTATTTCTCCCTTTCCCTCATTCAAAACGCATGACGCCGTTTCAGACTTTCAGTTATACAATTCGATCCCCAAATGCCCAATTCCCCCCGAATCCCTAACATTGCCAGCAGCTCTACCTCTGCTACTCCACTCCAATCTCCTCCAGACTCCACTCTCCAGTGCTTTGTGCAATTGTGCTCCGATTGGGACTGGCGACTGCTAGTGCTCCGTGCTCGCTGGCCGCTGCCTCGCTGTCGGCCTGTCGCTGGGCTAGTCCTCTCGGTTCTCGCCTCTCGCTCAAGCGGCTCAAGCGGCATCGACATCGGCATCGCCGCATCGCATGCTGACTCTCGCATCGGCGATTCGGCATCGTCGCATCATCGATTCATTCGCTTCATAATTCATCCATCACTGATTCTGTGATTCACCTCCAGCCAACGCCAATTACGTGCCATTGATCGCCAATTACACCAGTAACGCCACAGAACGCCGAGTCGAACTCCGGAGAGGACCAAGAGGTAGTGGCGGAAAATGGTTAATTTTCTTGCTTTGATTAATTAATTGGATGGCATTTTCAATTTTTTTTTTGTACCTTATAGTTACAGAGTTATAGTCAAAAGCCTTTTTTGGCTGATAATTGATAACTAGTGGCAGCGGCAGTGCGGCACTAATGCAGTAATGCTATAAATTTAGTTTTTATTCCTATGGGTTATGACTTATGAGTCTTGTGATTGCATTTTGTTGTTTCCTAATTTCTATACAAACTAATGTCTAATGGCATCTAATTTTCATGCAGAAGGTTCATAAAAATCATTTATTTACAATTTTCTTCTTAGAATAGTTTTAAATTTGTTGGATTTTTACCTTTTGAATTTGAAATTGAATGATGGAATTGTAAATTGTTGTGAATGTGAGAATGTCTATATTGGATTAAACTTTGAAATCAGGTTGACTGGTTTAGATAATTAATATTATATATCCTACATAAAACGTATTTACTTTGTGTCACTTTAATGATTAAACTAACTATCATTTGAAAAAAGAAATATCAGATCATGTGCTTACATTATTGTTTTATTTTTTTTTTCAGCTATGTCTAATAAACAAAAGACATTATCTCATTTTTTTTGAAAAATGGCTCCACCACCGGAAACTGACTGTCAACCCAAAAGCAGTCAAAATTCAAGGGTGGCTAAAAATTCAAGGGTAGTTAAAGAAGTTTCAGAGTCTATAGGATTCGAGGATTCTTCAAATGCTGAAAGTACGCAACAAAGTGAAGCACCTACAACTTCTAAAATTTTTTCCATAGTGCGTGATCCAGGGTTACGGCAGCCCATGTGGACATATCCCATCAATGAACGTGATGAGGTAAGAAGAGCTTACTTAAAAGCTAGACCTTATCAAATGTAGTTTGATTATCCTGAGAAAAAAAAACGTAGGTTTAAATATTCATGGTTTGCTGATTTTTTTTGGCTTGAGTATTCCCCAACAAAAGATGCTACATTTTGTTTGCCATGTTATTTATTTGCTGACAAACCAAAAACTCAAAATGGGTGGGATGTTTTTACTGTGAAGGGTTTCCAAAACTGGAAGAAGGTTAGAGATGGTCAAAATTGTGCTTTTCTCAAGCATATGGGTTCAGACCCTTGCTCCCCTCACAATAATTCGGTGAATTGCTGTACTGCATTGTTGAATCAGTCTAGTCATATTGATAAGGCAATGGAGAAACAATCGAAAGAAGAGGTTGTAAGGAATAGACTTCGAATTAAAACATCCATTGATGTTGCTCGGTGGTTATCTTTCCAAGGGCTTGCATTTAGAGGACATGATGAGTCTACTGATTCTAGAAACCAAAGGAATTTTCTTGAGTTGCTCAGTTTTTTAGCATCTTATAATGATGAAGTTGCTAGTGTAGTCTTACAAAATGCTCCTCAAAATGCAAGGTATACATCACCTACGATCCAAAAGGAAATCTTATGTGTAATTGCAAACAAGGTTAGGAATAAGATTTGTGAGGATATTGGTGATTCGATGTTTTGCATAATAGTTGATGAAGCAAGTGATGAAAGTAAAAAGGAGCAAATGGCTCTTGTTCTCTGATTTGTTGACAATAAAGGCTTAATACAATAGCAATTTTTTCATATTTCACATGTCAAAGATACATCAGCAGCCACTTTATATTCATAGATATGTTGTATTTTATCTCATTATGGACTAAATGCTCAAAATATTAGAGGTCAAGGGTATGATGGTGCTAGCAATATGCGTGGTGAATGGAAAGGGTTACAAGCATTATGTCTCAGTCAATATCCACAGGCATATTATGTTCATTGTTTAGCTCATCGTTTGCAGTTGGCACTAGTTACTGCGGCAAAAGAGTTGCATGTTGTGCATGAGTTTTTTCTCAATTTATCTTTTATTGTCAATGCTGTTACTGCTTCCTGTAAATGACATGATGAGTTGCAAGCTGCTCATGCTGAGAATATTGCACACTTGATTGCCATTGATGAGATTGAAACTGGCACTGGTATTAACCAATTTGGTACCTTAAAGAGACTTTGTGATACCCGTTGGAGTTCTCATTTTAAGTCAATTAGCAGTTTTCTTGATATGTTTGATGCAATATGCAAAGTTCTTGATAATGTTAGAGAAGATGGTGCTAATTATAAATCAAGAGGAGATGTTACAGTTGCTTTGAAAAGGGTATCATCATTTGAGTTTATCTTCATTGCTCATTTAATGTATGATATATTTGGTATTACGGAAGTTCTATGTCAAGCATTACAACAAAAAGGTCAAGATATTGTCAAGGCATTGAATTTAGCGGAAACTACTTCAATATTACTTCAGGATTTCAAGAGAGATGGATGGAATTCTTTTATTGACAAGGTCACTTCATTCTGCTCAAAGCATGATATTGTTGTTCATGATTTTAATGCTCAGCATTTTCTAGGATTTAGTGGTCGTCGACAGGATAGTGTTTCTATGGAGCATTATTTTCACTTTAATGTGTTCAATGAGGCAATAAATTTTCAGTTACAGGAGATATCTTCAAGGTTCAGTGAGCGCATTATTGTGCTTTTGACACTAAGCTCATGTTTGAACCCGAAGGATGGGTTTGAATCTATTTGCAATCTTGCACAGAAATACTATCCACTAGATTTCTCAAGGCATGAACTTGAGTTGTTGCCATTTCAGTTGCGCCATTTTTACGCCGATGTTAGGGTTATGTCAATTGTTGGCATCCACTGGAAAGTCAAGTTATTACTATCTTGTTGATCAATTAATCCGACTGATATTAACTCTTCCTGTGTCTACTGCAACTACAGAACGTGCTTTTTCAGCGATGAAAATTGTTAAAACCAGATTACGAAACAAGATGGATAATGACTTCCTTGCTGATACTTTGGTTTTGTACATTGAGAAGGACCTTGCAGAGACTTTTAGTTTAAATTCTATCATTGATGATTTTAGAGACATGAAAGAGCGTCGTGTTACATTATAAATTTGAATTTTTATAATTTAGACTTAATCATGTCTATGTACTCTTTAAATGTCATGGACTTATATAAATTGCATTATTTGGTTTGTTTTGTATTCTACAATTTAAGAATTTGTTTTGACCTTGCCCCCCCGAGCTTGAATTCTTGGATTCGCCACTATTTGTATCTGCGTTGTAACAATAGGTAATGTTTGGTTGTTATTATCTTGAGGGCTGAGTCTTGAGGTCAGAACATGAAACTGGTTGTCATTATTTTGGTTGTGTGGGTGGAATTGAATATGGTGCATGTTGACTTGATATTGTGCAGACAAAGAAAGACTGTAGATTCTTCGAGTGGTGGATGAAGAATTTACAGAGCGTGCAAAGGAGGTTATTGCAGCATTTTGAAAAAGGGAGAAGGCATTGGAAGATGAAGTTCGAAGTTTGAAGGTGCAAGTCTCACAACTGTTATATACAAAGGGGCCAGCATCTGAGATGGGTGATGGGATGGTTTTGCATCAACTTCAAACAATTTAGCTGCAACTTCAAACAATGCACAAGACTGTGTCTGAGTTGTCATTGTACCTTAAGTTTGGATGTTGTTTATGCATCTATATTGGCTCTGTTATAACAATGTGTGTCTGGTTGTATAGGTAGCACCTTAGTGCTAGTTGTTCTCTTTCACTTTGGTATGTACTATACGAAGCTGAATCATTGCTAACTACTGGCACCTTATGTAAACTTAAGGAGTTTTAGGAATGAAAAAAATGGTTTTTGATGTACATAATGCTGTGTGTTTGGTTTAGTCTTTGGTTTTTTCAGTTTGTGTGTGGCTATTTTGTTCTTCCTACAGGTACACAAGTGAAAATGAGATGCCAAATAGACACTCAGGTGTTGCAATTGATGTTTGTCCAACTGATGTTGGCGTCATATAGAAGGTAGAAATTGGTGATACCATAAGTAGATAAAATCCTAACCATTTGTGTCTGATAACATAACTTTTTTTTGTACAAATAACATAAGTTTGCCTGATCACAAAATTACTGGAATAGTTCACATTCTCTGAGCACAAAAGATATATGGCCAGCCCCAAAGTTATTCAATAGGCATGTACACTCTGCCATTGGATATCACAGTCTCATCTCACAACCCAGGTTGAATTTAAAAATTGAAAACAAAAACATATACATAAACTTGATTGAAAATGTAATGCTTATATGAACTTAAACAGTAAGAAAACTTACATTTATGATAAGGTCTGATGTATATGGGTTTTGATATACACCAAGACCATGAAATTTCTTTCTTTTTTGTGTTAAACCATGTGATGTTGGATTAGAACCAGCAGTTGATTGGATGGCCTCTTAAGTGCACCAGCAATTGAACCTGATATTGCATTCGGCCTCAAACTAGAAGCAGTAGCAGCAGTAGGCGTAGGGCAGTTAATACTTCCCCGTGTCTTCTTGTAGGAATGAGAGCAGGGTTAAGTGCAAAGTAAAATACGCTTCACAACTTAAACAATAAGATGATGAGATATAGATTTAAAACATAATGAAACGAAGTGTCCATGATTTCTATGTATGGTCGGCCACTTTGCACATTGAGCACTACATTACTCTCCCATGTCTAGATAACTATTGGTTGCTCTTGACAAGCTCATTTCTTGACTTTTTTTCTTTTTTTTCTATGGTCTCCCTGGCATTGGCCTAGCAAGTGGTGGTAACAAAAGACCAGCACCACTTTGTTACCAAAAGTCTTCTCCTGGCCTAAGATTGATTGCATACCCATAGGCCTTTTGGAACATGTCTTTCCTGTAAACAGGGTCTATGTATTTCTTAGGATCTTCTTCTTTATACAAGATGTCCCTAATGACATGTGCACAGGGTATTCCAGATATGGACCAACTATTAGAATTGCAGAATTTTCGTTCTAAATGGACAACATACTGTACCATACCAAACCTAATCTCAAACCCATATTCACCATTCCACTTAACCTTCCACTTATAGCTCTCAGTTACATTTTGCATCAATATCTCTATAATTTTGGCCCCATAATCATCTCACCATTTGGCTACATACTATCTTCGTTGAATGGTCCTTTCCATCTTATCTCTTCTAACATGGAAATAATTGGCTTGCTCTTAGAACTAATTAGAATGAAGTTGAAGGCTTTACAACTATTGTTATCAACTGAGTCACACTTGATTGCGCCAGAATAGTAAGCTTTACACCATCTTTGTGGGTCTACATGCATAATGGTTTCTCTTGCACCAGGTTTCAATTTTTCCAACTCTTCTAGCCTTTTATTTAGTGCATGAACATTAGGTGCCTTAGCAACTGCATAAAAAGCTTGCTTCAATGCCTCTTATAGATACTTTGGGTACTAATTAGTATATATATGTCGAGCAAGCCATTGCATTCAGCAAGCCCTACAAACAAAAAAAAAACAAGGTATATTATATTTTCTTACTCATAATTCAAGTAGAAGCATTAAGTGAAAATATTGGAAAAATTGTACCTTTTGTTGATTCAACATAAAGCACCACCCTTTGCCATCCATAGTTTCTACGTCTATTTTCAAATGTTGTGAGAACCATTCCCAAGATCATGAAGACTTAACCTTAACCACAGCCCATGCTAAGGGAAACATCTGATTATTCGCATATTTCTCGACAGCAGCTAAGATTTGGCCTTTAACAACCCCTTTCAAAAAGCATCCACCTAGACCAAAAAATTTCCTACATCCTTCCAAGAAACCTTTTCATAATGCAGCTAGACAAATATAGACACATTTAAAAAAGGGTGGACAACCTGGACCTCTATGATTGACCTCAATATCAACATTACTTCCACCATTTGAAGCAACTAATGCATGCAAATAGTCATGCAATTTACCATACTCATGGCCTACATCTCTTTCCATCATCTGTCTAACCCTTTTTTTTGCTTTCTTGCACTGATTTCTAGTCACCTCAATATTAAACTGTTCTCTTACAATTTCTTAAAGAAAATTAGTTTTCAAACCAAAATGTCCAGCAATTAGTGACTGAAATGTATTGGCAACCCATGGACAATTTGCTCTTGAAACTTTGAATACCCTATGACATTCATGCATTACAATATATTTTTTCACCACAAAATAATCTTTACTTTCACACTTCTTAACAGATGCGAAGAATAACCATGGACAACCCTCTGACTTACAATTGGCTCTTATTCTTCCAGGCTCATTTTTAACATACTCAAAGTCACGCCTTTCTACTATACTATATTTCGTCAATGCCTTCCTACATTGCTTACTATCAGTGAAGCTTAGACCTACAAAAATTTCACATATTTTACATTCTCATTAAACCTCGGAAACTTACTTGGCCTTCTTAAAAGAATTGTGTTTCCATCATCATCACTTTCTAAACAAAATCTTCCCACATCCGAGTTTTCTAGATCAAATACATCATCACCATTATAATTGTACTCAACCCTTCTCTTATTTGGCACCTCAGTTCCATATAAAATAGCTTGACAAACAAAGTTTAAAGGATTGCAAAACTCTTTAACTTTACGAATGGTTTCATCAATTTTCTCATATTCACCATTATATATAGCCTCCTCAATATTATTAAACTCTTTATCACATTCTTCCCTCAAAGTCACGCCATCATCATCTGAATCATCATTAAAGCCATCGGGTTCTTCTCCACTTTTATTGCCCTTAGAATAGAACACTTGGGCACTTTCATCTTCACTCACCTTTAGCCTTTTGACCCCATACTGCCTCCCCTATTTTAACTTCGTTGCTTCAATAATGGTGGCAGCCACAGCCTCATTTAAGATGCTAGGTTAAGCCTCGTGTAAAATGGCATTGTTGCCCTCACAAGTACCATTGTATACATGTTCCACATACACCTTTACATGCCTAGCAAAAATAGCACACCCTACCATATCCAATGCACTTACATCATTGTATTCTTATTTTAGTCCTATATCAAGACTTTTCCTAGGGATTTTATAGTATATTTTTTTCACGTCCCTCATATTATAACCAACTTCCTTCAATATGTCTTCAAATATCCAATATGTGACCAAGTCTTTATCAATCCTTTTTTCATACACTTTATGCCCAATATATCTAACCACTGGATACCTCATCATTGTTTCGCCATAGTAAATTTTCAAGTTTATTTCATCCATTTTCACTTACAAACAACCAACAATCATCATTAATGCACCACACAAGTAACATAACAGTAGAAATTTAGCCATTAGACCATGACCCATCATCACCAACATTCTAACAATTATAATGTACTCTTCCAATTCCTTACCAATTACCATAAAAACCAATTGATTTATACCCATTACTATAAATTACATCCCACTCCCATTTATATTACAATAAAATATATACCCATTAACATAAACACCTATGTACACAAATAAAAATGCTCTACATTCCAATACAAAAACTAGGTTTTGATTGCCCAACCTTTCTCCTTGTCAATATTTGGTTGATGCGTCGTCAGAAATCTCAAAACTTTAGACCAGCTGTCATCCTTTACCCTTTTTTCTCTCACTTTTGTACTAGCTGCATCTAAAACGTATTGCCCTGTTTGTATCATCCCCGTTCACCCGCAGCTATTGGCACAAAACAACAACAATGATGCCGCACTAAGTTTTTTGCAAACGGCAAGGGAAACGACATCAGATTCATTGCATCACTTGACAATCACGTGTTCATTTAAGGGGCAAAGTGTACCGTTCTCTTGAACTGGGGGGCCGAGTCTGACAGAGTTCAAGTCCAGGGGCTTAAGTGTCCGATTCAATCAAGTCCAGGGGCCAAAAATGGCTTTAAGCCTATTTTTGTATGAACAAGAGCTCGGAATTTGACTCAGGCCCATTACAGAAACAGTTGGGTCTCCAATGAAGCATGAATTCTACAACAGTCAGACAACTGCATTAATATAACTTCGCCAAAGTTCCTTGCAGTCGAAGAGAAAAAAGAAAAACCTCTCATACTTTTAGGCTGAAAATTGAAGTTCCCCAAATATAAGTCTTTAAATTGATCAAATTGTTCAGTAGATTTCAAAAAAGAAGAAACAAAAAACTTCTACACCGCTGCCATATTTCCTTTAAGATTAAGCATGCTGGGAAGCAAGAAGTGGAAGCAAAAATTTTTGCGAATGGAAGATGATTTTAGAGTATGTGATCTTCTTGATGAGATTGTGATCCACATTCTCAACAGACTCACTTCCACGGCAAGGGTTTGTTTCTTTGTCGTTTGCAAACCCTAGAAGCTTTTGCTTCACAGGTTTCTCCTGCTTCTTGTAGAACCCAAAGACTTCCCATGGTTTATGACATTGATACCCGTGACAAGTACATGGTTCTCTGGCTATCATGTTTAGGTCACTAGAAGAAGGCTTGCACAACAATTATGTGGTTTTTAAGACATGAACTGATCAATGCAATCTCATCCGTCACACCAAGTTGTGTTATCCATGTCTGGCATAAACTTCGGTTAGGTTGTTCAGGATTGCTAGCCACATGATACTCTCTTCTTGTACTCCCCTTTCATTAAGAAATTTATGTATCTGCTACCCGATTTGCCACCTCATGGTCATCGATTCTCGGTGTCCCATCCTCCAACTTATTCCAACTGTGTTTTTTTTCCCTGCTTTCGGATTGTAACTCAGAGCTATGTGCCTACACCTGCCACCTAGGTGACAAAAATTGGAAGAAACATGACAGTGGGAGACTGGAATTACTAGACTCTTGCAATCCAATTTTTATTGAGGGAAGCTTCTATTGCTTGTTATTTGGAGGCCAGTTCTTGGCTTTCAATGTGGCCGATGAATCATGGAATAATTTAGGGGATTTTAAGCCACTGGATGACACTATGTTATTAGGCTATGATCTACCGAAAGCAAAGGATTGGCTCAATATGATGGTGATATCTTGTTGGTGTGCTTAGAAATAGATTACGACTATAGTGTGTTCAAGTACACAAGTTGGCGGAGAGAGGTTGGAGGAAGATGAACAACTTGGGTGGACGGGTGTTATTTCTCAACGACGAATGCTCCAACAATGCCAACAGTTGCAGCGGTTGGGGAGCTAAAAACCTTCATCGATAGGATCTATTGCTCTTGTGATGGCTACATCAAGTATTTCTCAATGCGGGATGAGAAGTTACATTGCTATAGTCATTCTCCAAAATGTGGAAATTGGATTACACCTACACTGTTGCAAGTCTGAAGTTGCAAGTAGGACAAATTTGAGCAAAATATGATGAAATGGTGTAGTGGTTAAGGAGTGATGAGATGTCGTCGCTTCACATAGGAAACATTTGACCTTTCCCTAGTGAGTTAAGGAGGTTGGAATGTTGTATCAACTACAACAAAGATAGAAAGGCTGAAGCATTAGATAAAACTTATCACAACTTTGGAGTTACGAAATAAAAGAGAACTTTGTTTTTGAACATTGTCTTTTCAGCTGGTTAAGGTTGAACTTTTTTGCGTAGGATTTTTAATCTTTGCCTTTGTTTATTTTTTGGGGCCTATTTTTTATAAGATTTGGTTCAAGTTAATAATAGTGGGATTTGATTGGCTGGATGATACTTTTTTAATTTGTAATTAGAGATCTAGATCCTAGTTCCTTTCTTCCTTTTAATAAATTTCATTTTTTTTTTGCCGTTAAAAAAAGTAATAGTGATCTCTTTAGTTTGAATTTCCTAGTTATAATAATGAAGCTAAGGGGCAAGTTAAACCTACATCCTACCCCTTATGTTTATATATATTTATATTCCAATACTATCCTTCATAGTATAAAACAAGTGTGAACATTCCTAATCTTATGTCTCCTAGAATTTGAGATATGCATAAATCATATACTAGATATGTACAAACTCAATATACAAAGAAAACAATATATATATATATATATATAATGTGTGACGTATATATAAATGAGATCACAAATATGTTACAGGTTCAACCTTTCATAGAAAAATAGGTGTGAACATATCAAATTCCACTTTTCGTCAAAATTACAGATATATATAAAATTAGAGAGCAGATATATATGAACTTAATTTATAAATCATGTGATAAATATGTACAGAATATGTGACATATATGCATAAACGAAATCAGATATATATATTACACATAAATTAGTGAACAAACTTTTATATGTGAATAATAATATATTTGGCATTATCTATACAAAAACCTGATAGAGTGACTAAAATGAAAATCTAAAATTACTAATGACCAAAATAAGACATCAAAAAAGTTGAAGGACCAAGTTCGGAATTTTTCATGAAGTTAGGAGAAATTGTTTTCAAGGGATCTGAAACGGGTTGGCGATTTCCTCAATTTGGTTAGCGTAGCAGCAGAGGCTATGGTGGCGCGGAGTTGGCGTGCACGAGAGAGTCGACGAATGAGAGAGTCTGCATGCTCTTGTCTGGAGACGATCGAGGGAGCCGGAGGGAACACGGGAATCCGCAGACGAGGGAGTTGGCAGACGCAAGAGTGGGCGGAGTCCGAGGGTGTCGGCGGCGGACTATGGAGCAATGGGATCTCGAGGTCTAGAAGTGAAAGAGATCAGAGAAACTTTGAGCCAAAGATGAATAGGACATGACAAGAGTTAGCATGTTTTAATTAGTGAGGGTATGAACGTAAATTTATCCATAGCATGCATGTAAAGTAAGTCTTAGATGGGAGAAGCTTAGGGGCGTTGGTATGGGCCTTGGCCCCATGTAATATGGTAAAACCATTGTTCTAGTAGCAGTGAAAATTTAAGATGGTATTTATTTTGGCCCTAAAGTTCACTTGTAGATATTGTATTTTAAAAAGAAGCTTATTCATGCCCTTGCTTTCTAAGGGTTCTGGTTTGGATCTGTTTCCAAATATTCAATAGAAGAATAATAAAGTGAAGAAGGAACTGCCACATCCCCAATTTACTGCAATGAACAGGTTTTGTATTGCTGGAAAGGCTTTACGAGAATAATAAAGTAGAGAAGGTAGTGGAAATATTAGGCCCATAAACTTTATAGGAGTTGGGGGTAAAAGGAGAAAATATTGAGACTAAAATTATCATTTTATGCTGAAATTTTGCTAAACTTAATAGTTAAAAATTCTGAAAGTGGTCGATTTGAATCAACTAAAAAATGTAAGTGGTTTATTTGGTAAAAAAAAACATTATTTAGTGAATTGGCCAATTAAAAAATATTAGTGATTTATTCATCATCTTTGCCAACAGATATAGGAATTTAACTCAGGCCCATTACAAAAGCTTTTAGGTGTCTAATGAAGGATGGAGTGTACAATTGATAACAACTGTATTAATTAGATAGATAACTTAACCGAATAAACTCAAGCCTTTATGCTGAAAATCGAAGCATCGACCCGAATATATCTAATCTATTCATATCAATCAAATTGTTCCGTAGATTTCGAAAAGGATAAAAGGCAAAACTTTTGTTCCTCCGCTGTACTTCATTCAAGATTGCCAACGACGATGACTATGGCAGGGAGTGACAAGGGGAAGCAAAGGTTGCCAACGGTGGATGCAATACAAACTGGATAAATGTATTTTAGAATTAGATAAATGCACATAAATAACAGATATACAATCAAAGTGAGGAAAATATCTCAAATCAAGAGAAGATAAATCAATAATAAACAAATCCATTCCAGAACTACACAGATGCTTCTAAGAAATAGACATGTAAGTAAAGCAAAACAAAATTAATTTAATTGAAACTCTAGCCAAGATAATCTCAATCATAGATAAATGCATATCAGAACAAGAAAAATATTTCTCAAAATTAGATAAATGCATTTCATATATATATAGCTATAAATAGAGCTACTTTAAGAGGTAACAACTAGCTATCCCCATAAGAATGAAAGATGCCCATCTATGCCTCCAAAGTATAATTAATAGACCAGCTAATTGCTGAATAGCGTGATCTGTCCAGCGTTTGTAGCTATGTAGGTGTATGATATCAGGCAAGTCTTCATGCCAGTAGATGTAGTAAATATATTCTTTGATAACGCAGGCGGAAGACAAGATCTATTTATGTAAGATGTAAATATGAAGATGCTTAAATTTTGGAATAGGTGGTGGGAAGTGTCCAGATTTGCCTTAGGCCATGTCTATGCAATTGAGAATTGAGTACGGTTTTTTCATTTGTTTTTCTCAACTACAATACTACTAACCTTGGGATTGTGAATGGTGTGCAGGAGTAAAGCCAGAAAATTTCTTTACTAGAGGCAAGAATAGTTGCATATTTAAAGAATTATGGGGTTAAGATGCTCAATTATTATAAATTTATACCTAAAATTTGTAGTTTTTTTCAAAATTGAATGGAGCCAATTGCCCCCGCTCAACACTAAGTGGCGCCTCCCCTAATGATGTGAATTGCTGAATCCCGTGAACCATTGAGTCTGCCCCAAGTCTACAATATAATATGAAGCTTGGTTATTCTAGGGGCTGTTTTATGGGGTTGGAAATCATGGTTTTGAATATTATGTCATAATGTATCAATGTGTCATAATGGTTCAAATGCTACTCCGCCATGCCTCCTTGACGCTCCGCCAAACCGACAATACTCAGCCATGCTTCATCCATCGGAACTCTTCGTAGATGCTCTTTCACCTTGGAGCCAGACCTTGAACAATCACATCCATTGGTTTGTTCACCATCACTCCAATTCTATCGCCTAGAACATAGAGATTTGAAGCCAATTTTGCTGAGAAATTTTTTGGACGCCAAACGGATTTACCGCGGCTGCATCGATCCACATCCGCCTCTACAATCATTCTACCCCTTCCCTAATAACAGATTCCAACAACCTCAAAAATGCTGCCACTATTGTGATTAGATCCTTCTGAGATTATTATGCTTAAACGGTTTGACCTTTTGACTTCATACAATTCTAGAAATTGCTCACTAAAATTTTCTTTGAGTGATATAAACAATTCCTGCCTATCCAAATGCTGAAATTTCTTTGTCCTCTCACATCTCAAACATCCTCTACTCTTATTCCAACATGAGATAAACTACTCAATCTCTTCCTCCATGAGAACGATTAAACTCTGAGGACCCTGATGACCTTTTTCAATGATTCGGACTTCATTTTCAACTTTTCCTATTCGATAAAAATACTAAAAATTTTTTGCTCAATTGAAAATTGAATTTTAGCATCAAATCTCATTGTTTTTTGCCCAAGTTCTAGCTAGATAGAGGAGAGAGAGAGCCTCTCACTCTAGAATCCCCAACCCGGCCCCTACATAATAGAAATGTAGAGTTTTGGGACCTCCAGATCTATTTATCCTAAAGAGATATATGAATTATTTATTTTTATTTATTTATTTATTTTTTGCGAACAAGAACTAGGAATTTGACTCAGGCCCATTACGAAAACTGTTAGGTCTCCAGCGAAGTATGGATTCTACAATAGACAAACAACTGCGTTAACATAACTTCGCCAAAGTTTCTTGCGGCCAAAGGAAAAAAAAAAAAAATCCTCGCATACTTTTAGGCTGAAAATTGAAGTTCCATAAATATAACTCTTTAAATCGATCAAATTGCTCCGTAGATTTCGAAGAAGAAGAAAGAAGAAACTTTTGCACCGCTGCATAATTTCCTTCAAGATTAAGCATGACAGGAAGCAACAAGCGGGCGCAGAAACTTTTGCGAATGGAAGATGATTTTAGGCTATGTGATCTTCCTGACGAGATTGTGATCCACATTCTCGACCGACTCGATACCACGGCGAGGGTTCGTTTCTCTGCTGTTTGCAAAGCCTGGAAGCTTCTGCTTCACAGGCTCCTCCCACTTCTTGCAGAACCCAAAGACTTCCCATGGTCTGTAACGGTTAACAACCGGGACATGTCCTTGGTTCTCCACCCGGCATATTTAGGTGACCGGGAGAAGCCCTGCACCACAATCATCACACGGGTTTTAAGACATGAACTGATCAATGCAATCTCACCCGCCACACCAAACTGCTATATGATTGTCCGTGGAATAAACTTCGGTTGGGTTGCTCTGAAATGCAGGAAGCATCGTGCTCTCTTCTTGTACTCCCCTTTCACTGATAAATTTATCTATCTGCCACCCATTTTGCTACCTTATGATAATCGATTCTCGGTGTTATTAGAGCTCTACTAGGATATAACAATCCTATTCCTGCTGTATTCTGTATTGAATACGTAGCTTACTTGAGCACCAAGTTATAGTTCGACTAGGATTCTAAGTACAGTTCAACCAGGATTCTAAGTAGGATTCTAAGTACAGTTCATAGTTCGACCAGGATTCTAAGTCCTGTTTTCTGATAGTATAAAGCGCTGTAAATTGATTGCTCGGAAATAAGAAAAAGAGTGAAATCCCCATTCTACAACTTTACATGGTATCAGAGCAGGCGACTCGCCTGATCCCAAAATTCTTCCAATCAAACTTCCGTTGACGTTGACAATCCTAGCTGACTGAGATGTCAGACAACAGAAGAGGATCGAGCAGCAGTGGAGGAGGCCCTCCGAGTTCTGGGAACGATCCAACATCTCCCTACCACCTTAGCTCCTCCGACTCGCCTGGAATCACATTGGTGTTCTGCCAATTGAAGGGAGACAACTACCCCACATGGCGTCGTGCCATGTTAAATGCATTACGAGCAAAAAATAAAACAGCCTTCATTGACGGCTCCATGGAGAAACCTGGAGATGATGAGGCAGAGATCAACCTCTGGGAAAAATGCAATTCTATGGTGATCTCATGGATTTTCAACTCTCTTGCTCCTGAACTACATGGAAGCGTTGCCTATGCTAACACCGCTAGAGAGATGTGGCGGGAACTAGAAGACAGGTTCTCACAAGGCAATGCCCCTCGGGTTCATGAGTTGAAAAGAGAGTTGGCTCTCATGCAACAAAAAGAAATGCCTGTAGTTGTTTATTACACCAAACTGAAGGAGCTTTGGGATGAACTCGACACCTACAGCAAGATCCCTCCGTGTACTTGTGGTGCTGTTAAAGAGATGGTGGCTGAAAGAGACAACGAGAAGCTACATCACTTCCTCATGGGATTAAATGATCAATTCAGCATTATTCGATCCCAAATCCTGAATATGGAGCCGCTCCCATCTATCAACAAAGCCTATGCCTTCGTAGTAAAGGAAGAAAGGCAGCTAAGTGTAGCAACACTTAGGGCACCTACAACAGAAGTTGCCTTTGCAGCAAGAAGAAACACCTTAGAGAGGGAGTCAAATGGACCTTGCAAGCACTGTGGGAAAAGCGGCCATGATCCAGAAAAATGTTTCGAAGTCATTGGGTATCCAGACTGGTGGCAAGGAAAGAAAAAATTAGGAGGAAACATCAACAAATCTGGAAAAAAGGAGGGGCGATCTCCAGCAAACAAAGTCAGCACCAGCAATGCCAACAGCAATACCAAACAAGATCAAATGCCATTCACTCAAGCTCAAATAGAGCAAATCCTTGCGATGATCTCAGGACAAAAGCATGAAAGTCATGTGAACTTCATTGGTAAGCAAAAATCAGATTGGGTGATAGACAGCGGAGCATCTGAACATATGGTTCATCAAAATCAATTGCTCGAAAATATGAAATCTACAAGAAGCTCAAATATAGTTAAACTCCCAAATGGCACGGACTTACCTGTGGAGGCCTATGGGGCAATCAGCTTATCACCCCATTTAAAACTAAAAGACGTCCTTTACGTTCCCTCTTTCACATGCAATCTGATATCAGTTAGCAAAATCACTCAACAACTTAACTGTTCAGTGACTTTCTTCCCTACTTTTTGTGTTCTACAGGACCTGACTTCGAGGAAACTGATTGGCAAGGGTGAGATGAAAGATGGCCTATATCACTTTCAGGAGATCAAGACATCATTCATTGCTTCAGCCGACAAAAAGGTTTCCCATGAAATATGGCATCAACGTTTAGGCCATGCACCATTAGAGAAGCTCTCTTTTATTCCATATCTTTCTGAAATACCCCCTAGGAACAAAACCGAGCCTTGTGAAGTGTGCTTTAGAGCAAAACAAACAAGAAAGTCCTTTCCAAAAAGCTTAAGTAGGTCTAAGTCTGTCTTTGATCTAGTCCACATGGACATATGGGGGCCTTACAAAACTCCTACATTGTCAGGTTCTCATTATTTCCTTACTTTGGTAGATGACCATAGTCGTTGTACTTGGACCTATCTTTTAAAAAGGAAATCCGATGCTTACTCATGCTTTACCTTTTTTTATGCCATGATAAAGAACCACTTCAATAAAACTGTTCAAACTGTCAGGTGTGATAATGCCCTTGAATTCAAAGCTGGACCTTTGCTCTCCTTCTTGCACGAAAAAGGAATATGTCTTCAAACCTCTTGTGTTGAAACCCCTCAACAAAACGGAGTTGTGGAAAGAAAACATAGACACCTATTGGAAGTTGCCAGGGCCCTTCGCTTTCAGGCGCATCTACCCCTTAAATTCTGGGGGGAGTGCGTACAAACAGCCACATATCTGATAAACCTTACTCCAACTCCAAATCTTTGTGGCAAAACCCCTCTTGAAGTCCTTCTAAAAAAACCAGTGTCTCTTGAACACTTAAGAGTGTTTGGCTGCTTATGTTATGTCCACCATCGAACTAATGACAAGTTTGAAGCTAGGTCGAAACCATGCGTCTTCCTAGGCTATCCACCAGGCCAAAAAGGCTACAAGGTATGGGACATGGAAGCTCAAAAGCTTTTTGTATCTAGAGATGTGGTCTTCTTTGAAAATAAATTTCCCTTCCAAGAGTCAAATATGCCACAAGTTCAAACACCTCAAGAAGCCATACACATTGATACTGAAAATGTAGAGGAACAAGAAACAATGCCAAACCATCAAGAGCCACAACCTGAAAATTCGCATGAATCTGACCTTTCAAACCGACCCCAAAGGTCCAGAAGGCCACCCTCATACCTAAATGAATATGTATGTGATCTTCCGAAAGTAGATAAGTCATCTTCCATTACAACTGATGCCAACACAGTTGCCTCAGGTAAGGCATACCCCATATCACGTTACCTTTCTTACTTTCAATTGAGTACAGAATATAAAGCCTACATTGCAGCTATCTCCTCTCAAATGGAACCACAAACATATGCTCAGGCAGTCAAAGATCCTCTTTGGCGAGATGCCATGAAGACTGAAGCAAAAGCCCTTGAGGATAATGGGACTTGGACTCTTGAACATCTTCCCGATGGAAAGAAACCAGTTGGCTCAAAATGGGTGTATAGGATAAAGTACAAATCAAATGGAAGCATTGAGCGCTACAAAGCAAGACTTGTAGCTAAGGGGTTCACGCAAAGAGAGGGCATAGACTATGCTGAAACGTTCGCACCAGTTGCCAAACTTACATCAGTCAGATGTCTCTTGGCAGTAGCGGCAAAAAAACGCTGGGAACTTCACCAAATGGACGTGCATAACGCCTTCTTACAAGGAGATCTTCATGAAGAAATATACATGACTCCCCCTCCAGGAATCCTGAAACCAGGAGATGATCGTGTTTGCAAGTTGAAGAAATCCCTCTATGGGCTCAAACAGGCTCCAAGACAATGGTTTGAAAAATTTGCCAACTCTCTCATGAAGTATGGATTTGTGCAATCAACAGCAGACCACTCCTTGTTCATCATACAAAAAGGTACCACATTTACTTCCGTGTTATTATATGTTGATGATATGATCATATCAGGTAATGATCATGATGAGATACAAAGGTTAAAGAACCACTTGAACAAGGAATTTCATATTAAAGACCTAGGAAAGTTGAGATACTTTCTCGGTCTTGAAGCTGCTAGATCCCCCAAGGGTATCTCCCTTTCTCAGCGAAAATACACACTGGATATTCTTAAGGAAACAGGTATGCTCGGTTGCAAACCTGCTCAGGTTCCCCTACAACAACAACACCATTTGGCCTCAAAAAAGGAAAGGATGCTGAATGACCCCAGACCGTATCAAAGACTGATTGGAAAACTAATTTATCTTACGATTACTCGTCCAGATATCACTTACTCAGTTAATTTTCTGAGCCAATTCATGCAACAGCCCACTGTCGCTCATTTCGATGGCGTCATGCATATTCTTCGATACCTAAAAGGGACACCGGGTCTTGGCCTATTCTATCCAGCAGAAGGTCAATTGAGTGTTCATGCATATGTTGATTCTGATTGGGCGGGATGTCCCATTTCAAGGAAGTCCACTACAGGTTATATCACCTTCCTTGGTGATGCGCCAATATCATGGAAGTCTAAGAAGCAATCCACAGTCTCAAGATCTTCAGCTGAGGCCGAGTATCGGGCCATGGCTTCAGCCACAAGTGAGCTTATATGGTTGAAGGCCTTGCTCAAGGATTTGACCGTTCAACAAATCACACCCATGCAACTCCATTGTGACAACATGGCAGCCATTCATATTGCAAAGAATCCTGTCTTCCATGAGCGCACTAAGCACATTGAAATTGACTGCCATTTCATTCGAAAAAAGATACAAACCAGTGATATTGAAGCAGTTCATGTTGCCAGCAGTCAGCAACGAGCGGATGTACTCACTAAGGCTCTAAGTCGAGAGCAATTTGAGCATCTTATGTTCAAGATGGGCATTCAAAACATTCACGCACCAACTTGAGAGGGGGTATTAGAGCTCTACTAGGATATAACAATCCTATTCCTGCTGTATTCTGTATTGAATACGTAGCTTACTTGAGCACCAAGTTATAGTTCGACTAGGATTCTAAGTACAGTTCAACCAGGATTCTAAGTAGGATTCTAAGTACAGTTCATAGTTCGACCAGGATTCTAAGTCCTGTTTTCTGATAGTATAAAGCGCTGTAAATTGATTGCTCGGAAATAAGAAAAAGAGTGAAATCCCCATTCTACAACTTTACAGGTGTCCCATCCTCCAACTTGTTCCGACTGTGTTTTTCTCCTGCTTTCGTATTGCAACTCGGAGGTGTGTGCCTACACTTGCCGCCTTGGTGACAAGAATTGGAAGAAGCATTTTTTTGGCATTGGTTTTCAAGAATTGTTTGACCATTGCCATCCAATTTTTATTGAAGGAAGCTTCTATTGCTTGTTACGTACTGGCCACTTCCTGGCTTTCAATGTGACCAACGAGTCGTGGAATGTTTTAGGTGATTTTAAGCCTGCAGATGATGCTATGTTATTAAACTATGATCCACCGACAGAATTGGTTCAATATGATGGTGATATCTTGTTGGTGTGCTTCACTACTCACTTGCATCTACAGGAAGAAATAGATTGCGGCTATCGTGTGTTCAAGTACGAGGGGGCGGAGGGGCGTTGGAGCAAGATGAACAACTTGGGTGGACGGGTGTTATTGCTCAACGAGAGAAGCTCCAACAACGCGCTAGTGGCAGCGGTTGGGGAGCTAGAAGGCTTGGGCGATAGGATCTATTCCTATAGTAATGGCTCCCTCAAGCATTTTTCAATGCGGGATGAGAAGTTACATTACTATGGTGGTTATCCAGCATGTAAACATTGGATTGCTCCCCCACCGTTGCAAGTTTAAAGCTGCAATTAGGACAAATTTGAGCACAACATGTTGGAATGGTAAATTGGTTAAGGAGCGAAGAGATGTCGCTTCACGTAGCAAAAGGTGCGGCCTTGCACTAGTGAGTTAATGGGGTTGGAATGTGGAATCAACTCCGCAAAGATAAAAAGAGTGAATCATTAGACAAGACTTTATTTTTCAGTTGGTCAAGGTTGATTGGCTGGATGATACTTTTTTTCTAGTTATGGATCGAGCTCCTTGTTCCTTTCTTTCTTTCTTTCAATAAATTTCATTTTTTTTTTGCTGTTAAAAAAATAATAGTATTCTCTTTAGTTTGAATTCCCCTGTTATTGCGAAGCTAAGGGATAAGTTAAATCTATTCCCAAAATATATTTATATTATAGTACTATCAATTATAACATAAAACAAGTGTAAACACTTTAAATCTGGTGTCTCCCAGAAATTAAAACATGTACAAATCAAATATTAGATATATACAAACTCAATGTACGTATAAAAAAAGTGAGTGATATGTAAATATAATGTATGATATATGTAACCATGTGATCATAGATATATTACAGGTTCAATCTCACATAAAAAATGTGAATACGTCAAATTAATCTCACTTCCCACCAAAATTAAAGATATATACAAATCAGATATTAGATATACTTAAACTAAATATAACTTCTCACCAAAATTAAAGATATATATAAATCAGATATTAGATATATACAAACTGAATATAAAAAGAAAGTGAGAAATTTAATGTTATCTTACATTGGAAGCAAAGGAGATTTAACATTGACTTTCAGTTATCTAATTGAAGATGCCCAAGAAATCCAAGGGCCCTTTGATAGTCCACCGAGGTGACCACAACAATGACCATTGCCACGACCACCACTAGAGCCTCTGCCTCTAGTGCAGCATCCCAACTCACTACAATGAACAGGTTGTGCGTCACTAGAGAGGCACTTGGGGAAGATAAAATGGAGAAGGTGGTTGAAATATTAAATTAAGAAATTTTAGGGATACTAGGAGTAGAAGGAGAAAATGCAGATGAAAATTGGCATTTTATATTAAAATTTCACTAGACTTAACAATTAAAAACTATGAAAGTGGCCAATTTGAGTCAACTCATCAACATTACTAATTTATTTGGCAAAATAATAATAATAATAAATAACATCAGTTGGTGAATCTGTCCAATTAAAAAATATTAATCATTTGGCCATTGATATATTTTTGTGAGAAAGATCAGCATTTTGACTTAGGCCCATTACAAAAATGTTTAGGCATCCAATGATGTACGGATTCCACAATAGAGAACGGCTGCATTAATTGGATAGTTAACTTCGCTACAGAACTCATACGGAAACAAGCCGGTTGTTAAAGTGTTTGAAAATTTTTGCCTGCTTTGGGGAAAGATCAATTTTATTCCTAAATCATTTGATTTTTTTTATTTAAGTTTTAAATTTTGTGAATTTCTATTTAAGCCCTAAGATTTTATGAATTTCTATATAAGTCCTAAAAATTATAGAACATGTAAATAATTAATCATAAAATTAATATCAAAATAAGTGATTAACTGTTTAAAACTAACTATTCACACGTTTTGAAAATTTAGAACTCAAAAACATACTCATAAAATTTTAGAATTTAAAGAGAAAAGTCATCATAGGGTTTTAGGACTAAATATGTTCTTTCCCCAAAACTTTTAAGCATCCATTGAAGTATGGATTCTACAATAGATAACAACTGCATTAATTAGACAGATAACTTCGCCGAAGTTCCTTGGGGACAGAGGAAAATAAACTCGTGCTTTTAGGCTGAAAATCGAAGCATCCCAAATATAGCTATTCATACCAATCAAATTGCTCCGTAGATTTCGAAAAGGATAGAAGTCGAAACTTTCGTTCCTCCTCCGTATTTCATTCAAGATTGCCAGCAACGATGGCTATGGCAGGGAGTGACGAGGGGGCCCAAGTCTAGGGGAGTTGGTACAGGCCTTGGCCCCACCCCACGTGATACGGTAAAACCATTTGTTCCAGTAGTAGCGAAAATTTACTGTGGTATTTATTTTGGCCCCAAAAGTTCACTTGTAGGGATTGTATTTTAGAAAGAAGGTTATTCCTACCCCTACTTTCTAAAAGTTCTGGGTTGGACCTATTTCCAAATATTGACTAGGAGAATAATAAAGTGGAGGTGGATGGGCCGCATCCCAATTCACTACAATGAATAGGTTTTGTGTTGCTAGAAAGGCGCTAGTAGAATATAATAAAGTAGAGAAGGTAGTTGAAATATTAGGTCCAAAAACTTCAAAGACATTGGGAGCAAAGGGTAAAATATAGAGAATAAAATTATCATTTTACGCTGAAAGTTTGCTAGACTTAACATAGTTAAAAGTTATTAAAGTGACCAATTTAAATCAACTCAGAAATATGAGTTGTTTATTTGGGGAGAAAAATATTAGTTAGTGAATTAGGCCAATTAAAACAACTAGTGATTTATTCATCATTTTTTACAACTATAATTTTTTGTGAAGAAGAATAGGAATTATTTGACTCGGGTCCAGTACAAAAACTTTTAGGAATGAAATGAAGTATGGATTCTACAATAGAGAATAACTGCGTTAATTAGATACATAACTTCACCGAAGTTCCTTGGGGCCAGAGGAAAACAAAATCGCAGCTTTAGGCTGAAAATTGAAGCTTCCCGAACATAACTGTTCATATCGATCAAATTGTTCCATACATTTCGAAAAGGATAAAAGGCAAAAATTTAATTCGTTCCTCGGCCGTATTTCAATTAAGATTGCCAGCAACGATGGCTATGGCAGGGAGTGACAAGGGGAAGCAAAATTTGCCAATGGTGGATGCTTGCAGGCTCTGTCGTCTTCCCGATGAGATTGTGATCCACATTGTCGACAGACTCAGTTCCATGGCGAGGTTTCGTTTCTCTCCGCCGTTTGCAAAGCCTGGAAGCTTCTGCGTCATAGGCTTCTAACACTTCTTGCAGAACCCAACGACTTCCCATGGTTTCTAATGGTTGATACCCGGGACCTGTCCGTGGTTCTCCGCCCGGCATGTTTAGGTGACCAGGAGAAGCCCTGTACCACGGTCACACGGTTTTTAAGACATGAGCTGGTCAATGCAATCTCACCCGTTACACCAAACTCCTATATGCATGTCCATGGCATAAACTTTGGTTGGGTTGTTCTGCAATGCTGGCTGCCTCATAATTTCTTCCTGTACTCCGCTTTCACTGAGAAATTTATCAGTCTGCCACCCAATTTGCTTCGTTGTAATTACCAATTCTCCGTATCCCATCCTCCAACTTGTTCTCGCTGCGTTTTTCTCCTGCTTTCGGATTGCAACTCGGAGGCGTGTGCCTACACTTGCCGCCCTGGTGACAAGAATTGGAAGAAGCATTGTAGTTGGAGACGGGGATTAAATGACGATGGAGGTCCAGTTTTTCTTGAAGGAAGCTCCTATTGCTTGTTACTTAGTGGCAAGTTCGTGTCTTTCAATTGTGGCCGACGAATAGTGGAGTGTTTCAGGGGATTTTAAGCCACCAGATGATGCTATATTATTTGCCCATCCTCAAAGGCAACAACGCCGCAGTTGCAGCCGTTGGGGAGCTAGAAGGCTTGGGTGATAGGATCTATTGCTCTTTTGGTGGCTACCTTTACTATTATCACGGTAATTATTTTCGTGATGATTGTCTGCGTTGGATTACACCCCCACCGTTGCAAGTTCGAAGCTGCATTTAGGACAAATTTGAGCACAGTATGTTGCTTTACCTAGGAAAGGTTTGGTCTTGCACGAATAGTGAGTTAAGCAGGTTGGATTGAACTTTTCTTGGTTGGGTCTTTAATCTTGCCTTTGTTAAAATTTGAGGCCAATTTTCGACAGGCACATTGGCGGCTTTTGAGTTGGAAGAAGATGAAGAGCTTGGGGGAACTGGCTTTTCACAGGACAAATAGTGAGTTTAAGATTATGCCTCCAAATTGCAAGTTTGAAGGTGCAACATGAACATTGTGCTGTGCCCTTTTAGCTACCAAGAATGTGATTGATAACATAATGTTCTAGTCTGAATGATCAAATAATTGTTAATTTTGTCTCTTAAAGTGTTAGCACTTTGGATTGTCTCTTGTCATGTTAATTTTTTTCAGTTATATTTTGTCGGTCTTGTCTCACATTCATATGGTGTATGTTCACCCATTAATAGAAACCATTAAATATAAACAATTATAGACACGTGCGTATAAAACAAATATATATATCTTAAATCCAAACAAGATAATAATCCTAGACAAATATATATCAGAACTAGATATATAAATTTCAAGAGATATACAACTGGAACAAAGAAAATGTATGTCAAATCTAAAGAAGATGGTCTCAATCTTATACAAATACATCTTAGAATTAGACAAATGCATCAAAGAAATAGACATGTAGTAAGTGAAAATGTATTTCAGATCCAACCAAGATAATCTCAATCATAAGCAAATACACATTGAAACAAGAAAGATGTTTCTCAGGATTAGATAAATGCATTCTAAGCATCGACATATAATCAAAGCAAATTAAAACAAATGCATCTCAAAATTTATAGATGATTGTAATCATACATAGGCAATTGGCGACAGTGAGGAACTTCAAAGTGAGAGGTTGTGATTATGGTGGCAATGGCTTGAAATGTGAGCCTATTGGTGGCATTGGTGATGGTGAGGAACGCCAAAGTGGGAGGTGAAGGAGATCTAATGAAGACCTTCGGTTGTCTACTTGGAGATGGCCAAGGTGTCCTTAGACTTGTTGACTGTCCATTGTGGTGATGACAACCATGACCACAGCCATGACCATTTGTAGAGCTTATGCTCTCACTGCAACATCCCAACATATTGCAATGAATTGTTCATCATCGGAGAGGCATTGGGAGAAGAATAAGATGTAGGAAGTGGTTAAAATGTTAGATAAAAAAACTTCAGAGACATTAGGAGTAGAAGGAGAAAGCACGAAGAGAAAAAAAAAAGTTATTCGATTTTATAAACTTTTCATTAACAAATTATTTGTTTTTTCTTGACATATCTCATAGCTTTTACATATATTTGGTGAAAAATTCTGGATGATAGAATAAGTTATTGAGTTTCATATAAATATTATTTCATTGACAGATTATGAATTTCACATTCACATATCTAACATTTTTCATGTTATATTGGTAAATAACATTAAATGATTGAATATGTTATTGAGCTTCATGTAACTATTACTTTTATTGACAAATTGATGATTTCCATAACAAATCTCACAATTTTTACAGTAGCTTGGTAAATAAATTTGAATCATAAAATAAGTTATTGAGTTTAATGTAATTATTATTTTCATTGATATATTATGGATTTTACATTGACATATCTCACACTTTTCATATTACCCAAGTAAATAGCTCTCAATGGTATAATACGTTGTTGAGTTTCATGTGGCTATTGTTTTAATTGACAGATTGAGGATTTTTCTTTAACATATCTCAAAATTTTCATATTAAGTTTCTAAATAACTCTAAATGATAGAATATGTTGTTCAGTTCCATGTAGTTGTTATTTTCATGCACAAATTATAGCTTTTTCATTAACATATTTCACACTTTTTATATTAATTTGATAAATAAATCTAGATGCGTAAAATAGTTTATTCAATTTGACATTAATTGGGCTGGCTCTAACCCTTGTTGGGCTCTTACAACACTCATATTAAAAACTCACTTATGGATGAGAATTATGTGTAGAAAGCCACCAAGCTGTAAAAGAGCCTGAGTGTGAGCCAAAATGCATGAAAATTTCATAAAGAATTATAGATTGGTAAAAGAATGACACCGTGTAACTAACAAAGGAGGAGGATCTGAACAAAGTAGATGTAATTATAGTCTGATTAGAGTAAAAAATTATATAAATATTAACAGAGACTGAAACGATGGCAGCCTTAAGTGCCATTGCTGAAAAACTTGGTGGCCTAGAAATGACAAAAGATGGAGGGGTTTCCTTCTCACAGCAACATGGAAAAGTAGGAGACGATGGTGTTGTACTTGATGGACTAAACCTAACAGAAGGGGAAGGAAACAACCATCACCCATACCTTGAAAAAGAGCTTATTGATACACATAACTCCCTTCTGTGACAAGAGGAAGATCTTTGGAGGTTGAAAGCTAGAATTGACTGGATTATTGAGAATGACAACAATACTGGGTTTTTCCAAATCTCTACTTTTATTAGAAGGAGAAAGAGTAAAATTGTTAGACGTAAGGATAATATGGGGAATTGGGTTGATAACTCTGCTGGGGTTGTTAATTTAATCTTAACCCACTTTCTTGACTTATTTTCCAACTCTCACCCCAAGGTCAATTAGTGCCCTTTTTGCTCTGCTAAAGTAAGCTTAACTCACCTGCCCTTAATCTTCATAAGTTGACTGCTATTCCTTTGCCTGAGGAAGTTAAAAAGGCTTTGTGGGAGATGAAGCCATTTAAAGCCCCTGGGCCCAATGGTTTTCATCCTTTCTTCTTTCAAAATTTTTTGGGCATCGTTGGGACTTTGTTGTAAAAGATGTTCTTGACATTGTTTTATAGTAATTCTATGCCTAAAGAGTGGAATCAATGTTTAGTCTCTCTCTTTTTTTTTTTTAAAATCTCTCTTATTCCCACAATTGATAATCTTGAATCTATTAAGAACTTTAGACCTATTAGTGCCTATAATGCCGAGTACAAAGTCATTTAAAAAAATCATTGCTAAATGTCCCAAGAAAGGTATTCCTAGGCTTATTAGGCCTTGGCAAACAGCTTTTGACCCTAGTAAAAGCTCTGTTGATAATATTATTATTATGCAGGAAATCCTTCACTTTTTTTAGCACAAGAAAGGTAAACAAGCTTTTATGCTCATCAAATTAGATCTTGATAAAGCCTATGATAGACTTCAGTAACATTTTATAAAACAGGCCCTTCACTTTTTTAACTTTTCTCTAGATAGTATTTAATTGATCATGTCCTGTATTACTTCAAATACTATGTCTTTTCTTATAAATGTTGAAGTTTCTAAGAAGCTGGTCCCCTCTAGGGGGATTAGACAAGGTGATCCCTTGTCTCTTTATATTTTTATCATTTTCCTTGAGTATCATGCTTTCAAGATCTACATGGAATATGACAAGGGAAATTGGGAAAGTTTCAAATTTTGTAAAAAATGGACCATTTATCGGATTTGTTATTTGCTAATGGCATTATTCTCTTAGCTAAAGCCTCTCAAAATTTTGCTTCCATTATTTCTGATGTTTTGAATGAGTTTTGCTACTTTTCTGGTCAAGTGATTAGCACTGGTAAGTCGAAAATTTTATTTCCCCAAAATACATCTGACTCTATCAAAAATAGTGTTTGTGTTAAGTTAGGAATTCAAGAAATGCAAGATATTGGTAAATACTTGGGTTTTCTAAGGACCCCCCAAAAGTGGACTAAACAAGACTATGCTTTCATTTTGGATAAAATGAATAAGAAACTAAATGGAAATATCACACTATGATTTCAATCGATCTACCAAGGCAAATAATATCACAAAAAGAGTAGCACCAATATCAAATAATACTCTAATGCTATTATTTTGAAATATAAAATCACCTTGAACAGCGGTTGGCTCCCTAGTCACCTAACTAGCCAAGGTGATGACCTTCAACTGAACTGTTATTGCAACAACACCTGGTCAATTTCTTAGGGCAAAAGGTGTTACCAGTGGATTCACAAGTGGACCCAATAAGGGTCGAGCCTGCCGTTATTTCCTTGCCTAATGACCCTTCTGACCACAAGTATTATAGATATTAGTCCCCAATGTGCATGGCTTAAAGCCATGAAACCTCCTATACCTAGGGAATAAGCCCCCATTCTTCCTCTTAGCCAGTCCTAGACTCTCAACTGCCTTTCCCACCATTAGACGCTTTCCAACACTTTTTCCTAGGCTGGCTAGTCCAACCTCCACTTTCTTGCTCGGGGTACTCAAATCCTCAATCTCTCTTTCTAAATCCAAAGATTTTTGGACCATATGGCGATAGCTTCAAATATCCACCATTGCTATATACCTCCAAAGCATGGGCTTAAGGCCTTGGAGGAACTTCTTGGCCTTGAGTTCATCTTTCCCGGCCATGTATGAAGCATACTAGTTAAGCGAAATGCAATGCCACTCATACTCCTTCATAGTCATCTCCCCTTGAGTGAGATTCTTCAGCTGGATTTTCCTTTAGTCTTGAGCAGCCTCACTAATGTACTCTTGTCGAAACTTCCTCCTAAAGCCCGACCACTTAAGCACCTTTTTCTTGTGCTCCAATCGGTTCCCATTACTCTTTTTCAATAACTTTAACACATCATCCCACCATAAGCTAGCCATCCTTAAAAAAGAAAGGTTTTAAGGCCATTCTTTACTTAGGCTCGTAGCCTCCATAATTAAAAAATCAATTCATCTTGTTCAACCAACCCTCTACCTTGTCAAGGTCACCTAACTAATCAAAACCCGGTGGGTCAACCATCCTAAACTTCTCAAGCAATTTCATTTGATGTAGTGTTTCTCCCCTGCTTGGAGTCTCCATATACTCATGGTTATTCTGCTCATAAGCATGCTCCTACCTCTCAAGAGCCCTAGGCACTTGTAGATGGTCGACATACTTCTTTTGACCATGGGGCAGGTTACTTCCTTGATCATCCCCATCTAGAATGACTCATCCATTTTCTTGGTCCTAAAACAACTCTTTCAGAATGGTGGTCATGCCTTGTGCCATTTGCACCAAAGTCTAAGTTATCCCTTGAAGTAGCCTGGATATATCACCCAACCTTGCCACAAAAGGATCACTAGAACCCTCACGGAGGTCTTGGCTCCTCTAGTAGCACCTAACCTATTGTCAACCATAACAACCTATAACCAAAGCCAGATGACATTCCATAGATGTTGATTAGTACAAACTACCCTAGCACATGGACTTTAAACTATATCACAGTTCCTAGCCTTCAATCTCTATGAACCAGGCTTTGACACCAACTAACATGGCTCTACATGGCCTTACCCAGGAAACTCGTGAAAACGGGTCTCACATTTGTTGCAATTGACTAGTTCTTTAAGTGCACCTTTGTTAAAACTTCATGTCACTAGTTAATTAACCTAGAAATGCAAGTATGCATGCAAGTTCACTTTGAGTCACATAAGTGGAAATCCATAAAACATTCACATAGCTTAGGCATTTTCCGTAGAAACCAAGGTTGAAATAATTCAAAGCATACCAAACCACCATTTATGTCATCGTTACTACACATAGTAGTTATGTAAGGGCATCAAACTCATTTTTGTCTTCTTCGTGATATTCTTACCAAAAAAGATCATTGGGTATGGTACTAAGAAAGGGGGCTTATACTGTATTGATGACTTCAGTTTGGGACAAGCACATCACATGGGTACTCCAAGTGATATTATAGAACAACAAATTTGGCTTTGGCATCATTGGTTAGGACACCCCTCATTTGGTTATATAAAGCACTTGTTTCTTTCTTTATTCATTAAAATGTCAAATGATGACTTTTCATGTGACACCTACATTTTAGCAAAGAGTCATCGTATGTCTTATCCATCGAATCTGAATAAAAATAGCACTCCATTTGCCTTAATTTATTCTAATGTATGAAGTCTTGCTCTAGTATCAATTTTATCCGAAATTCGGTGGTTTATGATATTTGTTGATGATTGCACTCATATGACATGGTTTTACATGTTGAAAAACAAAGATGAAGTTTTTGCAGTCTTTCAATCCTTTCATTCCATGGTGCAAACCCAATTTTTGGCCAAGAATAAAGTACTTAGATCTGACAACGGTGAGGAGTTTATGAACAAATCATTTCATGACTACTTCCAACATTATGGTCCTATTCATGAAACCTCATATACTCAGACTTCTCAGCAAAATAGAGTTGCTAAAAGGAAGAATGGTCATATACTATAAACTACTCGAGCTATACTACTTGGGGCACATGTACTTAAACATCATTGGGTTGATCTTGTGGCCATTGTGGTACGCTTACTCAATAGGATGCCCTCCAAGGTTCTAAACTTTTAGACTCTACTTCAGGCTCTTTCAAAATATGTCACATTGCCATCAGCCTTGACAATTTCCCCACAAGTTTTTAGGTGTGTCACATTTGTTCACCTTCATAAGAATTAGAGAACAAAGCTTGACCCATGTGCCATTCAGTGCCTTTTCTTAGGATATGCATCATACAAAAAAAGGTACCAGTGTTATGATCCATTCACTAGGAAAGCCTACACTATGATGGATGTCACTTTTTTGGAGTCTGCCACGTTTTATCCTTCACAAGAATCTAGCTATTCTCTTTAGGGGGAGAAACAAGAGAAGCTTAACTGGCTTAGGTTCAACTAGGGAGAACCTACAAAGCTGGGAACAATAACTTCAGAATTAAGGAAAAATCCAGGAGAACCTTCAGAACTAGAACTAGCTATATTTAATGGGAATCCTAAAACACCTCCAAATGACATTACGATCACTCTCAACATAGAGCCCCCTTACTCCTAAGTACCTGGTGATCTACCTTGTGAGAACATTCTTGAGGTAAGTTCTCCTACTATATCTCTTGAAAATAGGGATATTCCTACTGGTTATAACTTATCTTTCAGGCACAATCGTGGTAAGCCTCCAAATAGGTACTCTCTGGATATAGAGAAATTAAAATCCAAGTATTTTATTGCAAACTATATGTTCACAAAAAGGCTTTTAGAGCCCCTCAAAAGGTTTACAGATGAGCTTTCAGTCGTCCACATCCCTGCTAATGTCGAAGAAGCAATGGCGGACCCTAGGTGGGGCCAGGCCATAAAGGAAGAAATGAATGCCTTATTGAAAAATGAAACTTGGACTCCTATTCCTCTACCAAAAGATATGAAAACAGTAGGATAAGGTTACACGCAAATTTATGGCATGGATTATCAAGAAACTTTCTCACCAATAGCCAAATTAAACACTATAAGAGTGTTTTTCTCTCGCGCAGCAAATCTTGAGTGGCCACTATACCAGTTCAATGTGAAGAATGCCTTCACTCATGGTGATCTAGAGAATGAAGTCTATATGGATATTCCATCTAGCTATATGGTTACTTCTGGGGCTATAGTTATGTGCAAATTACAATGAGCATTGTATGGATTAAAGTAATCACCTCGAGCATGGTTTGGACGATTTAGTATGACAATGAAGGCAAATGGATTCCAACAAAGTAATTCAGACTATACACTGTTCTTAAAGCACCGACAAGGTAAGGTAACAACCTTAATAATATATGTGAATGACATGATTATTACAGAAGATGTCTCAGAAGAAATACCAAGGCCTTAGGAACAACTAGCAAAGGAATTTCAAATGAAGGACCTAAGGGGACTAAAGTGCTTTCTTGGGATTGAGGTTGTACGATCAAAAGAAGGTATTTTTCTCTCCTATTGAAAATATACCCTAGACCTATTATCAGAAGTTGGGTTACTAGAGCGTAAGTATACAGACACACCCATTATCCAAAATCATAGACTTGGTGTATACCCTGATCAAGTACCAACAAACAAGGAGTGGTACCAAAGATTAGTTAGCAAGATTATTTATCTTTCACATACTCACCCAGATATTACCTATACTATGAGTGTAGTAAGTCAATTCATGCATTGTCCAAGTGAAGAACATATGAATGCAGTAATAAGAATTCTTAGATACCTCAAGTCGTCATCTGGAAAGGGACTTATGTTTATAAAAACCAATCACCTAAGGTTGGAGGGATATACAGACATGGATTAGGCAGGAAATGTGTTAGACAGGAAAATAACCTCAAGATATTTCACGTTTATTGGTGGAAATTTGGTTACTTGGAAAAGTAAGAAACAGAAAGTAACAACGTTGTCGAGTACTGAAGCGGAATTTTGTGGAATGGCTAAAGGTCTGAGATTGTTAAGTGAAATTGGATTTCCCCAAAATAGAGAAATGGACCTATTTCTACAGCAACGAAGCTGCTATTGAAATTCTCATAATCCTATTTAGCATGATAAAACCAAACATGTGGAAGTGGATCATCATTTCATCAAGTAAAATCTTGAGGATAAGATAATCCAATTCCAATTTGTTAAGTCCAAATATCAGTTGGAGGACATTCTTGCAAAAGCAACATGCAGCAAGAACTTCTATAGCTCACTTGACAAGTTGGGGCTTTAAGATTTATACACACCAACTTGAGGGGGAGTGTTAGCATGAGCTGTAGAATAGCATCATCATAGGAATGAAAATCTTTCCTTGTTTAAAGGTCAAATACAATTAATGGCTAGAATCAAGTATAGCAAAAAATAGATGCTTGAATACCTGTATAAATTCTTTTATCTTTGTACTAGAAAATATACAAAAAAAAAAAATTGTTTCCTCCTCATATTTTCATCATCAAGTTCCTATTAGGCTCTAAACTAAGATTAGAAGGATCCAAGTATAGAATACCTAATGAGCACCACCCAAACGATGAAAACACTTAAGAACCTAAAGACTCAATCAAAGAACCAAATTGAGATGGTATCATCGCCTAAGAACAAACAAATCTCACCTCTACAGAATACAAAAATCAAGGATGAGATCAAGAAAACAATCTATCCACCCATGCGAAGCCTACCATTTGCGCAACATCATCCAATACAATACCAACTCCATTCCTATGAGTAGCAAAAAATAGTAGCTGTCATCAAGATCGTAGTTGGAAATTGGGAAAAATGTGACGGTTATGGCAGGCTGGCAGAAAGAGATTTTAAAAACTATAATTCGCCTTGTTTCTAAATATATACTTTTTTAAAAAAATTAGCAAATAATAATGTAAATAAATTTAAGTCAAATTTAAGTAAAAAAACATAAATAAAGAAAAAAATTTGGAATGGAGGTAATAAATTATTTATGTGAGAAAAACTTTTAGTTAATTTACATATATGCAAAAACATTTAGATGGGACTAAAATATTATTATAGTTATATGTAAACTTTGTATGAATAAAGTAGAATCATGAGATTGAGACCGTACCACATCATAAAATAATAGTATGATTTCTAGTATATGATATTTAAAACTTGGGTTTTATAGCCCTAATCTTAAAATTAAAATGTTTGCACATTCCATCTAGAACTAAATCATTATATACGACTAATTAATTGGGCAATGTAAAATATTAAAGGCAACTTAATTAGTACATCAGTAAGCTATTAAGCAAATAAATAATTGATATTCAGTTCAAGTTATTCAGTTCGACCCACAAAACGGCAAGAAACTTTAGCAAATGACGACCGAGAGCTTTCATCATCATTGCACAAAATGACGATGGGAATCAACGCAAGTGATTTTTAAATTCCTCCACTAGACGAAGTAGTAAATCTGGGATGAATCTTGTTCCATTGGCATTTTTAATAGAATATTTCCAGTTTCATTGGGATGCACACACATGGTTAGGACAACTCACTATCATCGCCCGATGCATTATACTATCTATTAGAGTAGTGGTCTATCATTAACGGGGAAACTAAGGCATTAGATAGTTGTTGTTATTATATATTGGATGAATTGGTGTCTAAAATTGTAGTTTTGATATATAGAACTGTTCGTTTTAGTATTTAGTACTGTTTTCTGATATCTAATTATGTTAGATTGGTGCATAAATAAGTTAACCTCATATTTACTGCTACTGTTTTGATCTCTAGTATTGCTGTTCTTGTAATTAGTAATGGTTTTTCTTAACAGCAACGGAAAAGAATTTTATTGAAGAAAAATATTACAAGAAATAACATGTGCACCTGCAAGAGACTAGCCACAGATGGCCAACTAAGATACCTGCTCAAAATTAAGGAAAGCACAAAAAAAGAGTAAGAGGAAACGACAATCAGGTCTAGTGACTGAATTGACTTTAAAGACTGGTAAAAATCAATCCTAACTTGAGCAGCAATCCCTTGGATTCTGTAGCCAAACTGACCAGGAACATCTAGCTTTTGAAGATCTGATGGTGACCCAAAGTAAAGATAAAGGTTGAATTTTGTCCAGAAGGTTCAAGTGCCAGGAATTCGCCTCATTGTGTACCACCCGGTTTCTTCGTTTCCACAGAGCTCACATCGTTATAAATCTGACTGCTTCCTAGACTTTGCATTGAATCTTACTAGACCTGTGTATGTGGGATTCTGAAAGGACTTCACTAATATCCATACATTAGAATCTTACAAGCTGTCACCATGTCCAGACTCGATTTCAGATACAAATCTAATGACGTAGCACTCTATCAATTCAACTGCATTCAGACATAACGAGCAAAGAATATTGTTGACAGGAACACCTCTTTGAAGTAAACAGACTTTGGCTCGTAACTCCTACTATTTGGCTTTCCAGATAAAACTGTTGAACTTCTATGGAGCCTAGGAGTTCCATCTGGTTGGCTGACTGAGTGTTAAAGCAAGCAACATCGATCAATCTCGTCAAAGCTTTGACAGAGAACTTGCCGTTCCAGTCGAGCTCCCATCTCCAGCTGTCTTGCTGATTTTCAAACACCTGCACATTATTTATAGTATTTTCCAGCCTTTGAAGTTCACCCCACTTTAACCCACCTCAACTCCTAAGACCAGATGCCATCTATCCGACTTCCATGATCTCTCACAGACCCATCATTTTTCACATCCAGACAAAACAAATGCGGGCAAGTTCTTTTGAGTCTTCTTTCACCCACCCAGACACATCATCCCAAAAACTGATACCCTCATCACTTTCTACTACTCGTGTCTAATAAAAGAAGAGGAAAAGGAAACCCCTAAGTTTATCCATCTCTAACCGACCTTTTATTATTTTCCCATAAACAGCTCCTAAACCCCTTTCTCCTTCACTCTAATTTAAAGGAAGAAATATCAAATTTGCACTAATGTTTTGGGTAGGGAGCGGATATGCCACTATAGTTTTTTTTTGCCCAATCTCCCACTATTGTTTTAAAATGGCCCGAATATGCCACTGTCAGTTAGAAAAATAATGAAAAATGGTAAAAATAGTAGGTTTTGAAATTTTAGGATTATTACGGATCTTTCAAAAAATATCAAGACTTTTTATATTTTTGCCAAAAAAGGATTTGATCTCTGCCGTTAGTGCTTCAATCCTGTTGATGTTTCCATCACAAGTGCCCCAACCTCATTGCCACCCTTTCCTTTTCTCTATTATCTAATCTCTTTGCTAGTATTCTTGAGAGAGAGAGATAGAGTTTAATTACAAAAAGTATTTGAAGTTTGTTAAAACTTACATCATTATCCTAAAATTTCAAAACTTTTTTTTTTGAACTTTTTTCGTTGGATTTTTAACATTTTTTGTTAAATTTTTAACGGTTAGTAGTATATCCACTCTTAATTTAAAACTTCAGTGACATATCTGGCCCATTTTAAAATATTAATGGGAGATTGAGCAAAAAAAAAAATACTATAATAGCATATCCTCTCACAACCCAAAATTTTAGTGACAAATTTGATATTTTTGCCCCCAACTTACACCACCGTCCTTCCCATAGATATTTTTAATGACCTGGACCCATAAAGCATCTTCCCCTTAAAATGCCACCACCATTTACCCAACAAGTACAGGTTTTTCCCTTTTAAGCTCCTTACACTCAAGGCCCCAAAGCTCTTTTTGAATAACAACTTTTTCCCAACTTGCCAAAGCCATTAATCTACCCTCCCCTTGTCTCCCCCTAAAAGAATTGCAATCTTCTACTCTCAAGATTTTTTAGGACACTGAAAGGGGAACAGAACAAAGAGAAGAAGTGCAGAGCTAGACTTCTAAGCATAGATTTAACTAGGGTTAGCCTTCCTCCAGCAGACAATAATCTAAATTTCTAGGTTGCAAGCCTCGAATCAAATCTTCCCATCACATATATCCTTCCATGATGCCACCAAATTCATGTATAAGCCAATAGGTAAGCCAAGATACATGAATGGGCATTTGCCAGCCGAGCATCTCACAAAATCAACAAGGGATTGGACGTCCCCAAGACTGACTCCAGCGCCAGTGATCTTGCCTTCGATCAAGTTTAACTTCAGCCCTGAAGAAAGCTGAAAACATTTCAGCAAGTGTAATAAATTAATAATGTTTGATTGCGACCAGCAACCAAAAAAGAGAACATCATTCACGTATTGGAGGTGGGAGATTGACAAGTTCCCATTTCCAACCGAGACACCCTTGTAAACCCCTTTCTCCATGGCCTCATCCATTATTATATTTAAGGCTTCAGCTGCTATTAGAAACAAAAAAGGAAACAATGGGCATCCTTGTCTCAAGCCTTTTTCCATAGCATATTCTTTTGTGGGTGAGCCATTTACCAAAATTGAGAAATGTGTAGATTCCATGCATGCTCTTATTCATCACCTCCATTTTTCTCCAAAATTCATTTGCTGCATAGTTTAGTAAAGGAATTCCTAGTTAGCACTATTGAAGGCCTTTTCAAAATCCACCTTAAAAATTTTTCTTCACCAATTGCATCAGCTTGTTTGTTATTAAAACACCATCTACAATCTGTCTGTTTCTGATAAAACCAATCTGCACATGACTTATTACTAGATGGATAACTTTCTTCAATCTTTGAGTAAGAATTTTGGCAATAATCTTGTACTGGCATCCAATAAGACTTATAGGTCTGTAATCCATTAGGGTGGTAGGATTGCCTATTTTGGCACCAGGTGAAGAAGGATGAATGATATCCGAGCTCCAGTTTGCCATTCCTCTTGAACTCATGAACAAAATCTATTATATCTCCTTTTACCATCTCCTAAGACTCCTTTATGAAGTTAAAGGTAAACCCATTGGGTCCAAGGGCTTTTGATCCCCCACAAATCCATATTGTCGCTTCTATTTCTTCCTCTAAAATCAGAACAACTAAGGTCTGCTGCAAGTAATCAGAAATTTTCTTGAATTTGGTACTTTTGAACTTGGGCCGAGACTTCAAAGGCTCTTGAAACTTGCTCTTAAAGAAACTGAAGATTTCCTCTTTGATTTGTGTTAGATCCTCCTCCCACTTTCCTCTGACCGTCAACCCCTGAATTCTATTTTTTTTTTTGTATCCTCCCTTTCACAACTGAATGAAAGAATTTTCAGTTCTCATCTCCAACATAGGCCTAATTAATTCTGGCCTTCTGCTTCCGCATGCTTGATAATCCTCTGTTTTTCAGTAAATTCATTTAAACTTCTTTGTTCAGCCTCAATATCCAACCTGGCTATTTCAGATTGCAATGCCTTTGTCTGGGTATCAACTTCAATATATTCAGAAGCCCTTCAAACTTTCAATCGATTTTTCAACCTTTTAAGCTTCTCTTTGAAAATGAAAGCAGCTGATCCTTGAATAGAGTTCTTTGATCACACCGAATTAACAAAAGTAAAGTCCTTATGAGACATACAGACATAAAAAAATCTAAACGAAATCGGACCAAAATCAGACTGATCAAGCTTCAACAATATTGGGCAGTGATCAGCGCATGACCTGTGCAAGGCAATTGCACAAGTTTTAGTAATGCTTTTTTGGTGTCTAATTATGTTATATCAGTATATAAATTGATTATTCTGATATCTAATATTACTAGTTTGGTGTCTGTGATTGATTTTTTTGGTGTTTAACTATATTATATTAGTACGTAAATTAGTTAGTTTCTTTGTTGGTTGATGTCAGTTAGAATATTAAAAGTTTAGTGTAAAAACTAAGAAATTGTAATTAATTTAAATCACGTGATAATAGAAACAATAAATAATATTTCATTATATAAAATCTCTTTAAAATATTATGATTATCCCCAAATTAATAATAAAATCTACAATTTAAAAAATTGTCTTTATCAATTTAATTTGGCAAAAATATCAAATTTACCACTAAAGTTTTGGGTTGGGAGCAGATATGCCATTATATATATATATTTTTTGTTCAATCTCCCACTAATATTTTAAAATGGACCAGATATGCCAATGAAGTTTTAAATTAAGAGTTGATATGCTATTGACCGTTAAAAATCTAATAGAAAACGTTAAAAAAACCAATGAAAAACATTAAAAATAATAAGTTTTGAAATTTTATGATGATAATGTAAGTTTTAACAAACTTCAAAGGTTTTTTGTAATTAAACTCTCTCTCTCTCTCTCTCTCTCTCTCTCTCTCTCTCTCTCTCTCTCTCTCTCTCTCTCAAGCCAGTGACAAAATTAGACAGTAGAAATAGAGGGAGGGTGTTGATGGAGTGGGGGCACTGGTGACAGAGACAGCAACAAGGCTGAAGCACTGATAGCAGAGATCAAACCCTTTTTTGGCAAAACTTTCAAAAATCCAAATATTTTTTTAAAGATGTATAATAACCCCAATACTTCAAAACTTGCCAAAAAAAACTATAATAATATATCCACTTTCTACCCAAAATATTAATAGCAAATTTGATATTTCTGTCATTTAATTTCTACACCTCACAACTATTAAAATGCTTCATCTTGTGATGAAAGTCAATTAGGGTGGACGCAAGAAATTCACTCATGGCCCTAACAATAGTGGTGGTAACATGTGGAATTGCCCCTAACACCTCACGATAACAATGGCATTTTTTATACTCCCCGCCCCAAAAAAAAAAATAAAATGTAAGATTTTTTTTGCCATCTTAAAAAGGTTGGAACATTTACTATTTAGAAATTTTTTAGCATCTAATAAAAATATTTTCTTTTTTAAATTTTATTAAGACTCTTACTGCACAAAATCTAGGGAAAAAAATTCTTTTTAATCATTATTTAAACTTTCATTACACATAATCTAAAAAAATTTTAATTTTAATTTTAGAGACAACAATGAAAAGAAATATAATACACTACACGCACTTTAATTTTCGTATTCAAAGAAAGACGGAGGGGTATGAGACATATACAATATTAGCATTTAAATAGCAATTATCGTGGATTAAAGAAACTATGGAATTTTAAAATATATGAAACTGTCGTTTGGTCAACTGGCTTTTTCTGGCTCATTTTTCATTCATGTGGAATAAGTCGTCTTCGTATAAGTTATGGAATCATTTGTTTCCCGTTGCGATTAACATTATCCCTAATGCTGATTTATTGGCCGTTCGTGCAAATATTGCCGCCTTGGTGAGATTTATTTTTTAAAACAAAAAAAATTTCCGTCTCACTATGATTTTCTTTGTAAGGGTTTTTTCTTATCTTTGATTGTAAAAAAAGTTCTTCCAATTGTAAATTGAGCAATATAATTGCGAGGCTAAAGGGGCCAGTTTACGAATTAATATAAATATATTTAATTTAAGCTTAAACCAAAAAAAGTTGAAGGGTTAACTTTTGTGAAATGGAGGGAATAACACCTAAATACGGTACCACTTAAAAACTCCTTCCCGTTTCACCGTACCTACAATAGCCGATTGCGAGTCGTTCCATAATTTTGTCAAGTTTAAAACGTAGGTTCTTAAATCACAAAAAGTGAAAAGTTTGAGGGAAAGAGGAAAAAGTGCCTGTACCGCGACAGCCACCGTATTTAATTACGGATCCTCGTCCAACATTTTTTATTTTTCTTTTTTCTTATTGTTGTTTTCTTCCAACTTGAGGGAATCTGAGTATAAATACCCGAGGGAGAAGCATCAAACGTTAACAAGTCGGAAGCTAATGATTTTATCTGTGCAGCTAGCTAGAGACTAGAGTACTCATCTTCTGCAGGGCAATGGCGACGAACGTGTTCGGAAACCCCGTCACAGGCATGACCTTGGAGGCGCTGCCGGACTACGAGGGCAAGAAAATAGCGCGCTACGACCGAGCCCGGGTGGCGCTCAAGATGAAGATCGCCGAGAACAAGTCCGTTAACGCACGCACCTACGTGGACAACCTGAAGCTCAACTCCGGAAATGGCGTCTCGACCAAGTGCCTCATCTACAACGCTACGGGAGCGACCATGAAATTCGTCCGCTCCTACGACTGGTTCGGCCACATCGGCGAATCCCCCTATCCCATGGAGATCGCCAACGGCCAGTGGGGCACCTTTTTCCACACCAAAAAAGCAGGGGCCGCTTCAGGCTCCAATGGGGCGGTGGTGTACCGCCTGAAGGGCCTCGACGGCCCGGCGGACGTCGACTGCATGATGTGCTGGTCCACTGTGTGGGGGAGCTGGTACTCCAACAAGTGCTACGCAGAGATCCGCGAGGCGGGCCACTTCGACAACACCGTATGGGGCGTCATTGCCAGGAAAAATAGTAAATCCGGCCTCCAGTGCGTCGAAACATACGGCAATTTTCAGGCCGCCCTGGCCATGGGAGCCGAAACCACGTCCGTGTGGGAGGCCGTCGTCAAACTTAAACAACCTTAAATGAAAATAGTTTGCTGCTTCATGTTTTATTTTTCAAGGAAAAAGAACTGTGTGCTTTCCTTGTAACGAAAATGCTATACCCACCGTATTTTAAGCACCGTCCCTCCCCACCTGATGTGGCATGCTTGTGTGACATTCTAAGGTGTATCTTAACTCTATTGTACTTTTTTATTTCATTGAAAAAAAAAAAAAAGATGAGAGATGGAAACTAAAACGCCAGGAAAAGCATTGAGATCTTTTCTCCCTCACTCCAGTGCTCCACCTTCCATGGCCGATCCTTATCTACTGTAAAGAGACCCATTTTCGAGCTAAAGAAAGGAGATTTATGGGTGAAATCATGACCTATGAAGCTTGCTTCTTTCTTTCTTTCTCTTCGCCCTTACTCCAGCTTCCAAGGCCGATCCCAGCTTGTTCTAAATGTTAGGGGGAGGTCTTAACCGGGGAGATCCATCAAGCGAGATACAACATACGATCATGGCCTCACACATGTTCCCAAAAGCTTAAGCTATTGGGACAAGAGACCACAACCATATATATGTATCTCACTTGGGAGATTTACCAACCATGTGGGATAAGTCACTTGCATCCTTAACAATCTCCCCCTTGAAAGTGACTTCCCTAAGGCAAACATGGTCACCATACTCCCCCTTGAGCGAAAGCCTCGACGCACCAGGAGCATACTCAACTACGAGCACACACATCAAGAGCAAACTCTCCTCACGTCGTCCCATCGTGGGAGTCACAAACGCTCTTGGCAAATCATGTGGGTGGAGTAGCACATGATTCTCAACACTTTGCATCGTCAAACGAGTATTGGACTCCGGCAGCACCAGCGTCGTTTCCCAGCCGAACCATCGGCTCTGATACCACTTGTTAGGGGGAGGTCTTAACCGGGGAGATCCATCAAGCGAGATACAACATACGATCATGGCCTCACACATGTTCCCAAAAGCTTAAGCTATTGGGACAAGAGACCACAACCATATATATGTATCTCACTTGGGAGATTTACCAACCATGTGGGATAAGTCACTTGCATCCTTAACAATATTGTTTGGAGCTTAATCTAAAGTGATTAGCAAGAGGACAACTAACCGCTTTAGCCTTGTCCATATTGAATCTCTGAAGTACCTTGTCAATGTACTTCTCCTGTGATAACCACAATTTCTTGGCGCTTCTATCCCTTGTTATCTTCATGCCAAGAATTTGCTTTGCTGGCCCCAAGTCTTTCATAGCAAAAGACTTACTCAATTGCTTCTTCAAGCTGTTGATCCTGGAAATATTCTGGCCAACAATCAACATGTCATCCACATAGAGTAATAGAACAATGAAATCATCATCAGAGAATTTCTGCACAAACACACAGTGATCTGAAGTAGTCTTCTTGTAGCCTTGCTCCCCCATAATCGACTCAAACTTCTTGTACCACTGCCTAGGTGCCTGCTTCAAACCATACAAGCTTTTCTTTAGCTTGCAAACATGGTCATCTTTTCCTTTTACTTCGAAACCCTCTGGCTGCTCCATGTATATTTCTTCTTCCAAGTCACCATGTAGGAAGGCAGTTTTCACATCCATCTGCTCAATCTCCAAGTCGAGACTTGCTGCTAGTCCTAGGACTGTACGAATGGATGTCATTTTCACAACTGGTGAAAAAATCTCATCAAAGTCAATACCTTTCCTTTGGCTGAAACCTTTGACAACTAATCTGGCTTTGAACCGTGGTTGTGAATTGGATTCTTCAGACTTGATTCTGAATACCCACTTGTTTTTCAAAGCCCTTTTGCCTCTTGGCAACTTCACCAGCTCAAATGTTCTGTTCTCATGCAAGGATCTCATTTCTTCTTGCATGGCGTCAATCCACTTTCCCTTGTGTTCGTCGTCCATAGCTTCATCAAAGCTTTCTGGTTCTCCCCCGTCAGTCAATAACACATACTCATTTTCAGGATATCTAGTAGAGCGTTGTCTGACTCTATTAGATCTTCTTAAAGCTGGAGAACCTGCTGGTGCTGGTGGTTGTTGATGAACATCATCATCTTCAGCATTACCTGGTTCATTTTCAATGGGAGCATCATGATCACTTTCTTCCGGTTGATCATTTTGTATATCTTCTCCATCCTGTCTTTGTACTGTCGTTGGAGGAATCAACTGTAAATCTGTTGAACTACCATCAGATCTTGAAGCATCCTTCTCAGCTTTCTCAATATCTTCAATGGTCTGATCTTCAACAAATATAGCATCACGGCTTCTGACAAGCCTCTTTGTAGCTGGATCATAAAATCTATAGCCAAATTGATCTTGGCCATAGCCAATAAACACACATTGTCGTGTCTTAACATCAAGTTTAGACCTCTCATCCTTCGGGATATGCACGTAGGCTTTACAGCCAAACACTCGCAGATGGTCATAGGAGACATCTTTTCCTGACCATACCTTCTTTGGGACATCATACTGTAGAGGGACACATGGCGAAAAATTCAACACGTGAGCAGCTGCTAGCAATGCTTCACCCCAGAACATTTGAGGTAACTTTGCATGTGAGAGTAAACATCTTACTCTTTCCATCAAAGTCCTATTCATCCTCTCAGCTAAACCATTTAACTGCGGTGTCTTAGGAGGTGTTGTCTGATGTCGAATCCCATGCTCTTTGCAGTAGGCATTAAATGGTCCAATGTACTCTCCACCATTGTCTGTTCGTATGCACTTCAGCTTCCTGCCGGTTTGTCTTTCAACCATGGTTAGAAATTGTTTGAAAACTTCTAACACCTGATCTTTTGACTTCAGAGTGTATACCCATGTCTTTCGAGAATGATCATCAATGAAAGTCACAAAGTATCGAGCATTACCAAGTGACTTCGGCATTGGCCCACACAGATCTGAGTGTACCAGATCCAACACATTCTTCATTCTGGAAGGAGGGGAACTCATGAAAGACACTCTGTTTTGCTTTCCTGCCAGACAATCAGCACATTTCTTCAAATGGACCTGATCCAGTCCAGATAACGTCTTCTTTTTGGCAAGACGGGTCATGCTTTTCTCACTCATATGACCCAATCGTTTATGCCATAACTCCACTGTACTGTCATTCTCCACTGCATTCACAGCATCCTGGGAGAGCTTTGCCTGCATCATGTACAGTTTTGAGTTCTTTGTTCCTCTGGCCACCACCAGGATTCCTTTGGTCAACTTCCACTGACCATTAAAGAAGGTGTTGCAGTAACCTTCATCATCCAGTCTGCCTGTTGAGATCAGATTCAGGCGTAAATCTGGAACATGCCTGACATCTTTTAGGACTAACCGTGTACCATTCTGGGTCTCCAGGAAAACATCTCCTTTTCCTGCAACTTGTGAAAGACCCTCATTTCCCATTCTCACAACGCCAAAATTCCCAGGTGTGTAAGATGAGAAGAATTCTCTTCGAGAAGTGACATGAATGGTAGCACCACTGTCAATCACCCAACTTGTCTCATGGGTTACAAGATTGACAATATCATCATCATGGACAATGTTGAACTCACCGGCAACATTTGCTTGCTCATCATCACTGTCGTTATCTTTCTTCGGTCCTTTGCCTTTCTTTTGGTCTTGTTTGAGTTTTCGGCAAAATCTCTGGATATGACCCTTTTTCTTGCAGTAATGGCATTCAATTTTTGCATATTTGTTTGACCTTCCTCTACTCTTGTCTTTTGGCTTTGGCCCCCTGGTCTCACTTCTCCCCCTAGAATCTGCCACGAGGAGATCTGACTTTGATGAAGAGGATCCTTGCGATCTTCGTCTCATCTCTTCATTCAGTATTCCACTTTTGACGAATTCCACATTTACTACACCATTTGGTGCAGAATTTGTAAGTGAAATTCTCAAAGTCTCCCAAGACTCTGGTAATGAGGCCAGCATTATAAGAGCGAGTACCTCGTTGTCAAACTTTATGCCCATCGTGGATAACTGTTCCACGATTCCTTGCAAATCGTTCAGGTGATCTGCCATGGATGAACCTTCTCGGTATTTTATCTGAAGCAATCTTGTCAGATAAAATAATTTGTTGTTGCCGGTTTTTGAAGCATACAGCTCCTCAAGCTTGTTCCACAGTGTCCGTGCATGAGTTTCTGCAGATATGTGGTTGTAGACATTATCTTCGACAAATTGTCGGATGAAACCACATACTTGCTCATGCTCGAATGCCCAATCTTCTTCTGATCTGTCTTCCGGTTTGATTGTACCAAACACGGGCAAGTGCATCTTCGTCACATATAAGAGATCCTTCATCTTGCTTCTCCATATGTGGTAATTCGAGCCGTTCAGACTAATCATCTTGCTGGTCTTCGCCTCCATGATGCTAATAAATACCCAGTATCAAGCAAAAAATGGTGAATAATAATCTAACTTATTTTCTGATGTGGAGGATCCACTTTTCAGCGGCAACCACAGAGCATACGATAAGTAGATACAAACACCGGGCCTTGCTCTGATACCAGTTGTTGGGACTGCGCAGCGGGTGATAACTTCGGGAGCAAGATGATTAAAAATGGCACCAGAAAATTTACGTGGTTCACCCTTAATTTTAGGGCTACGTCCACGGGACAAACTCTGATATTTTCTTCCACTAAAAATAGTAGGCTTACAGAGAGAGAATCTTCTCTAGACAAAAAATTCTAGAGGTATGAGATAAACCCAAAATAGTGGCACTCAAGTGTTTCCCAAACACCCCAAAATTTATCTCACTATTTTGTCACTCCCAAAAAATAAATCTCTTTCTCTCACAATTTTCTTTTGCTCTTTAGGAATTATGAGCAAGCTACCAGATGCACTGAAGGAGGAGAAAGCATGGCTATTTATAGGAGAAATAGCCGCGTTGCATCCTCCGCGTTGCTAGCTGTTTCTCTTCTGTTTTCCAATTTTGCTGCTATAATTGCAGCTATTTCAATTCTGTCAGCTGCTTTGTTGACTTAGGAGAAAAGAAGACAGAAGAAAGATAAAGGAGAGAGAAAGAAAGAAAAGAAGAAAAGAAAGAGCCGATCACATGGGGGGGGAAGAAAAGTCAACACTAAAGAGGCCATTTTCAAGCTCAAGTACGGAGATTCATGGCTAAAATCGTGACCCAGGTTGCTTGTTTCTTTCTTTCTTTGTCCTTTCTTTTTTTCAATTGGGATATGATCTAGTATCAATTGGTTTCTTCCGAGCTCGCCTCTGCCTTGTAAAATGAGTAGTCGAGCTTGATGTCTACTGAAGTGATTCGATGTTGAGTTGGAATTCTTGTTTCATTAATCTGCCTCTTCATACTTCATAGATTATTGTGTGCTGTTTCAGGAAGCGTGATTAATGGTGTGTTTGGTCTTTAACTCTCAATAGCATTTTAGTTCTCAGATCTTTCCTTTCGAGTTTCTGGAAGGGAAAAAAAATAAAAGGCAAGATTGTCGATTCTAGGCCAAAGATTCGACAATGCTTCAAACATAACAAGTTTTTCAATCTTTTGAGTTAGTACATAAAGGAGAAGAGAAGCCTGGAGATGTGAAAGCTGGCCTGAATGGAAAATTAGAAGCTAAAGGTACCATTCTTACCTTGATTTTGCTTGGATGAAAGAAAGTTGAGTTCAATATAGTCTTGTGTTTCACGATGAATTATTTTGGGCTTGGGGATTTTATTGGTTAAACATAGACAATACGACACAAAGTAATCGTGCTTTTTTATTTGTCAAAAAATAGAATTCTTTTTTCACCCTTTTGCAAAACAAAAAAAAAAAAAGGATGACATGACAAAGATGGTGCGGAAGGCGATGCTTATTTTGGTCAATACTGGTAGTGGCGGTAGCATCATTGTTTTTGTTTAGTTTCATCTGTGTTTGAAGTGTTGGTACTTGGTGAAGTACCTACCCGAATGTATGCCGGCTATTCCGATTTCATGTCCAAGTTTATAATTATGCTAAATAAAACTGAGGGCTTTACTTGTGAACAATATTTTTTTTTATAGCATTAGAATTTTCATAAGTTATTGTTACTGTAGGTTTTTTTGTCTTAAAAATTAAGTGAATATAGAGTTAATATATTTTAAATAGAGTGATTGTTTCGTTAATTTGTATATCAATTAAGCTCTATACTTTAAAAAGCTCAAAAAATAATTATAAAATTTTTTTTTGAAAAAAAATAGTTCTTATAATTTTTATTTTTTTTAAGTTGGGTATGGAAAAAAAATTCATATTTCTTTGGAAAAATTATTCAAATAATTATCAAATAACTAAAGTATTAATTTTCAAATGATATCAATTGTTGATAATCAGCTTAATTTGTGTCTTAATTTTTATACATATTTTAGGTTCATTTTATTATAAATAAGTGATTTATTACCCCCACTTGTTTAGTTTTTATTTTATTTAAATAAAGGGGCATGTCCAAGGACTTGACCAGACTTTTGTGGAGTAAAATAACTAAATTGAAAGAATTTATAAAATAGGAGGTGCAACTAAAATTGAAAGAAATTCTCTCTTTTGAGCTGATTGAAATAGAAGCTTTAATTTACTAGTTGGGTTTGCACTTAAAGTAAGAGTTGCAGGAGGACATTGGGGAACTAAAATACTTTCTAGCAATAGAAGTAGCTAGGTTGAAACAAGGCATTACATTATGCCAAGGAAAATATGCCTTGGAAATTCTTTAAGATATAGAGTTTCTTAAAGTGAAAGCCTAACACTTTCTGGTTCATGAAATCCTATCTCTCACACAGACAAATGGTGATTTATTGGAGGATCCGTCACAATACCATAGACTAGTGGGATGACTTATATATATATATATATATATATATATATATATATCACCAATGTAAGACCAGACCTTGTGTATGCCATTCATATATTGAGCCAATCATGGACTAGCCTAGACAGCCACACTTTAATGCTACACATAAGGTCCTGAAATGTATCAAGCAAAAACTTGGCCAAGGAATTCTTCTCCTCTCCATGGGACCATTAGAGTTAAAAGCCTTTTGCGATGCTAACCGGGAACTTTGCAAAAAAACACATGGAGGTGAATAAATGGATATTGCATTTTTCTCATACATGCACAAATTCCTAGGAAATGAAGAAACAAAGTACTATGCAGAAGCAGAATTTCTCTCCATGGCTACAACATGTTGTGGAATAACTTGGTTACAGAACCTAATGAAGGATTTAAATGTGAGTCACACATGACCAGTTACATTATTCCTTGACAATCAAGTGGTTTTATACATAGCCTCAAATCCTGTATTTCATAAGTACGTGAAGCACATCAAAATCAATCATCATGTTGTCCATGAAACAGTGTAAAGCGGGTTGATTAAAACAGCACATATTTAGAAAAAAATATAGCATGTAAATTTATTTACCAAGTATTTCCGTTTGACACAGATTAAAGCACTACCTTGCAAGTTGAGTATAATCAATAAACCCTCCAAATTGGAATGGAGTCTTGAAGGAACAAATCTAAACAAATCAGCCATTTGATCTTGTCAATTACTAAGATTCATTGTATATGGGGTTATGCTTGATTCTAGGCATTGAGGATTTGATTTGTAATAAAATGTGTATGAAGTGTGTAAATTGATTCCGTGAATACATGAAAATATATTCTTAGCAAGTTGAGTATAATCAACATACACTCCAACTTGAGGACGAGTGATATTGAAGGCAAGAATCTAGACAAATCAGCCATTTGATCCCGTCAATGACTATGAGTCGATGTATACGTGATTATGCTCGATTATAGGCCATAAGTAAGGATTTGATTTGTAACAGAATGTGTATAAAGTGATCAAATTGGTTCTGTGAATACATGAAAATTTATTCTTGTTGGCCCAAATGATGGGGTGAATTGGTTGGGTTTAAAAAAAATAGCACAAGTGAATCCTTGAAACCCCAAACTCAAATTTAATTTGAGGAACAATGATTAACTCTATTTTACTCAGAAAATGACTACCACAATCCACATAGAATTTGTTTTGAAAGCTACCTTTGAAGTAGTTTTGAAAACAAACAAGTTCAACCAAAATAAGTTGCATAAAACACCCACCAAAGCTCAAGTATGTAGAGAGAAGAAAAAGCTTGGACAAGAGAATTTTTATAAAGGTTCAAACTTTCCTCTTGAGAGCCTACTCTTCTCCTCAAGCTCACCACTTGAGAGTTTTCTTCTCTACTATGAAACACAATGATACACAATAGCTTACAAGGGCATACAACCCTTTGGTAGTTTCTTCTACCTTCACCTTTCACTAGTTTTGCCAAAGGCTAACTAGAAACCTTTCTAACCCTCTTTCCTTTACAAGGAAATCACTCAACCACTCAAGACACGCTCAACAATTCGTGGTTCAAGGTAAGAACTAAGGAAACACTAAATGCTTAGATAAGCCAATGAAAGCACAAGCACAAGTTCTTGGCAATTTTTCTAATTCAAGCTCTATGATGAAGAATTCTCTTTTCTAGTTGCCAAGTGTGTTTTACAACTTGTTTCTTTGTGTAATTATACTCTTTAGGAAGCTATTAGACCGTTGAAACCCTGCTGGATATGCCTGAAAAGGTTCCTTAAAAACTAGAGAGTCGTTGCTCTGTTTTACACAAAAAACTAATACTTCCATACTTTGCGTTAAGTTCCAAGTTTAACGGGTTAAACTCGACTTCTCCCTTCAACGATCAAAAGCAGCTGGAGACAATGCATTTAATGCGCGGTCGGACTATACAAGTGGCATCTTCTGATTCGTCCGAGTTCCATTTGAATTCTTGGCTGAAAACGCGCCAATTGAAGCATTTGAACGCAAGCCTTCAGGCCTCGACTTAACAGGTTAAAACAAACTTTTAACGCATTAACTGAAGCTTTTTGAAAAGTCACAGGAAACTTAAACTTTGGATTAAACCAGTTTAACATGTTAAAGTATAACCTTGGGAGCAAGTTAAACTTAGGTGAAAGAAATACCTGTTAAACTATGACTTTAATGGATTAAACTTGAAACAACTCAAAAACACTTGTCATTTGGAAATCAAACTTGATTCAAACATTAACCTAAGTTAATAACTTACTAGTTTCTTTTCAAATGCAATTTTCCTCAATGCTCTTAAAACATATTTTTGTGAGATAACACTTGACACACTTGGAAATAAAGCATAAGTTTAATTTACCTTATTTTGACCAAGGAAGTGAGATTAAAAATATTAACACAAATCACTTGTCATCATCAAAATTAAAGATTTCTTTGAAATAAATCCAACAATCTCTCCCTTTTTGATGATGACAAAACCCTTTGGAAATAAATATTTGAGGGAGTCAAGTGTAAAGATTTTGGAAAAATTTTGCCATAGTTTCCCTTAAAAAATGAGCAATCCTTCCTATTAAAAGACAATAAAACAACCACAAATATCCAGCATATATAGAAATCCAATCATTTCCACAAGTAACAACAAGGAAATATAATCATACTCCCCCTTTCTTCATCATAACAATACTACTCCCCCTCACTTCTTGCATATAATTCTTGAATCAATAATAGCAAATAATCAATAACAACAACCACTAATTTTCTTCCTCTTTTTGTCATAATAAAAAAGAATGAAGGGCAGGTATAAGCACAAGCATCAAGTGAAACAAGAAGCAGAATAAAGTCATAACAGCCACATAGGCATAAATACGTCCATAACCAAACATAACAGTCAAGTGGAACAAATCCACAAAAACAAAAGTCACAGAGATAGATGAGCAACCCAAGTCTAAAAAAGAAAGTGCGATAAGTAGAAGATATGCGGTGTCACTACTAGACTCTGTCAACCGGAAATCAGAAGCTCTTGGATCGACGCAAGACAGTGGTGGAGGAGCCAGCATGAGTGGGAGGCGGAGGAGGGAAAGGACCATGAGGAGAGGAGGTCATCTGAGTAGCAGAGGGTGGTGGAACAGGGGTAGCGACAGCGGCAGCATGCTTAGGCATAGCTGGAAGGGTGTAGGCACCGCCAAGTCCAAAGTGTCGTAAGACAAGATCCACTTTCGCTTGCGACTCCTTGATCTCTTGTTCAAACCGCTCAAGAGGATTTTGTGGTCCTGAATTGTCCACAACTGCTTGAACTGGAGCGGGTTGGGCTGTTGACGAGGGATTTGTTGCAATGCCATCATTGCCACTTAGTCCTGCAACAGGCTCAGCATAGGAGGAACCTTTGAAGTTATCCTTGAGGGTTGCATCACGAGCAGCTTGGTAAATGATAGGGATCTGCTGCCAAGAACGGCCTTTCAACTCAAGAGCACTCTTCTCCAATCACTTTTTGGCCGTGAGAGAAAGCGGAGCAAGGGAGGTAAGAATGTCACCTGAGCAATCAACCTTAAGATGTTCAAGGAGGTGGGAGATGGGACCGAAATAAGGAAGAGAGAGCCTCTGTTTGGTGTTGTTTCGAGGCTGAATCATGTGCTTAAGGATCCGTCCACCAAGGTCAATAGGATAACTTTTTTATCAACTTATACATTAGGCAGGAATCCTTTTTTGTCACAGTGCTAAAGTTGTTTCTAGGTAGGAGAACACCTCTAACAATCCAATGCAACATTCGATGATTTACAGTGAGTAAGTTGGGAGAGGGATGGGAGGGGAAAACCTTAGCCTTTTGAACTACTTCGGCAAAGAAATATTTAAGGGCTTCCGATTCAATGTTGGAATCCTTAGCTTCTGAAACATGCTCCACGCCAATAACTTGACAAATTAAAGTTGGAGTGAGTTCAATTGTTTTTCCTTGCACAAAACTTGTTAACTGAAATATATCCCTGGAGTTCTTTATCCGTAAATTTCAGAAAAATTCTTTCACTAAGGAGGAGTAACCCTCTAGCTTGGCCTCACAAAAAAAATCAAATTAAGCTTGTTAAGCCTAGTGACGACCTCATCAAACAGCTCAAGATGCAAAGACCATGAATTCACAACAAAGCCTGGACAGAAATTTCGCTGCTTAATATCTGCTATAGTCTTCTTAGATATGTCTACCAAGTAAAGCCCAAGAGGGGATTGAGGTACCTCAGTGGAAGTGTGAGACGGGTTGTCAGTCGGAGGAGTCGAGGGAGAGATAAGGGCACTTTTTGGAGCAGTTCACTGGTTTCGCGGAGGTGCACTTCTCTTTAGTCACTTGCCCGGTTGAGAAGGAGGGTAAGAATCAGTCCCTTCGGGATGTTTGTGCGTCGAACCAAGCCCCCTTGTGCGTGCCATGGTCGGAGATCCAAGAATCAGAGCGAGGCAGCAGCAGAGAACGAGGGTCTCAAATTGGGGGATTTTAGAACAGGGAAGGCGAAGTGAAAAAGGGAAGAGGAAAGTGGAGCGCCGCCTGCCAGAAAACAAGTCGCCGATCAGAGAAGAGGATGGCAATGGAGGATTTCAGAAGACGAAACAAGAAAGTGTGTAAAAGCAAGGAGTCTAGTGGAGAAGCGCGACAGCCAGGAGTTAAGATACTTTGACTAATTTTGAAGAGAACGGACAGAACCAAAACGTTATAAATTAAACTAAAGAGTTAATCGGTTAAAGTGAAAATCATTTTTTTTAAGAAAACGAGCAGAGCCCATTAATAACGTATTTTAACAGGAAAAGCATCCTATTCGAATTAAATTAAAAACTGAATCGATTAAACTGAACCTAAACGTTTTTTTTTTTAAGAAAAAGAGAATTTTGAGTACAAAATTTTGATGGCTAAGTGACATACTTTATTTTATGAATAATTGAACTTTATGATCATGAAATTAATTTTCATGAACACATAATTCCATTCATTTGAAACAATTACTTTGGGTTGCTCATTCCAAGTTCCCTTCTAATAAAAATAAATCTTTCTTCACACAAGGGTTTGGTAAAAATATCAGCCAATTGATGTTGAGTATCTATGAATTCAAGAACAATATCACCTTCATGCACATGATCTCTAATAAAATGATGCCTAACTTCTATATGCTTTGCTCTAAAGTAGAAAACCGGATTTTTAGCTAGACTAATGGCACTTGTGTTGTCACATTTAATGGGTGTCTTTTTGAAATTAAAGCCATAGTCTTTCAATTATTGATTCATTCACAATATTTGAGCTACACAACTTCCGGCTGCTATATATTCGGCCTCTGCAGTGGATAAAGCAACCGAATGTTATTTCTTTGAAAACCAAGATACAAGACAACACCCAATAAATTGACAAGAGCCATTAGTTGATTTTTGATCCACTTTACTCCTGGCATAATCGGCATCGAAATATCCCAAAAGATTAAAACTAGTGTTTCTAGAGTACCATAATCCTAGGTTTAGTTTATCAACTAAATATCTAAAAATCCTTTTTACCATTTTCAAGTGTGATTCCTTAGGATATGATTGAAAACGAGCACACAAGCAAACACTAAACAAGATATCCGGTCTACTAGCCGTCAAATAAAGCAAAGAACCTATCATGCTTCTATAGAGTTTTTGGTCAATAGGTTTACTATCTTCATCCTCATCAAGCTTAGTTGTGGCACTCATTAGAATGACACTCGGCTTTGCATTTGAGTAACCAAACCTTTTTAGTAGCTCTCTTGTGTACTTAGCATGGTTGATGAAAATACCTTCCTTTGATTGTTTGATTTGAAGTCCAAGGAAGAAGATAAGCTCACCCATCATGCTCATCTCAAATTCACCTTGCATTAACTTAGAAAACTCTTCACATAAAGACTCATTAGTAGCATCAAATATGATATCATTTACATAAATTTGCACAATTAACATATTATCCTTAGAATGCTTAATAAAGAGAGTAGTATCAACCTTACCTCTAGCAAAACCTTGATCAATCAAAAATTTACTTAACCTATCATACCAAACTCTAGGAGCTTGCTTTAACCCATTCAAAGCCTTCTTCAATTTAAAAACATGGTTTGGAAAATTTAGATCTTCAAAACCGAGGGGTTGTGAAACATAAACTTCTTCTTTGATAAATCCATTTAAAAAAGCACTTTTCACATCCATTTGAAATAGCTTAATCTCCATATAACAAGCAAAGGCACAAAGCAATCTTATAGCTTCTAACCTTGCAACGGATGCAAAGGTCTCTTCAAAGTCAATACCCTCTTCTTGACTATAACCCTTTATGACTAGTCTTGCCTTATTTCTAGTGACAACACCATTTTCATCAAGCTTGTTTCTAAAAACCCATTTCATCCCTATAATGGAATGGTTTTTTGGCTTAGGCACTAGTTCCCAAACCTCATTTCTACGAAATTGGTTTAGTTCTTCTTGTATAGCTAAAATCCAATTTTCATCTCTAAGGGCTTCATCAATGGTTTTAGGTTCTATTTAAGACAAGAAGGCATAGTAACAACATAAGTTTTTCAAGGAAGATTTAGTCACAATACCTCTTGAAGCATCACCTATTATGAGGTCTCTTGGATGACTAGATTTATGCTTGAACTTCCATTCACTAGGCAATTCTTGATGTGAGTGCTCTTCTTGTTATAAGTATTGTTCCTTGGATTGATCTTGATTGTCATGCAAAGGCTCTTGACTTTGTGTATGCTCTAGTGCATCATTAAGCTCATCTCCTTCAAAGTTGTCATCTTTTGATGGAACATGAGAGACTTCCTTCTCATTGTGATTGATTTCATTTTGATGAGCATCATCTATAACATCATCATCACTACAACACTCTTTTCTAGTAGTATTGTTAGTCTCATCAAATACAACATGCATGGATTCTTTAATCACAAGGGTTCTCTTATTAAAGACTCTAAATGCTTTGCTTTTACTGGAGTATCCAACAAATATAGCTTTATCACTCTTTGCATCAAACTTTCCAAGATTATCTTTTCCATTGTTCAAGACAAAACACTTGCACCTGAATGCATGAAAATATGAAATGTTTGGCTTCTTACCTTTCCAAAGCTTATATGGAGTTTTATTAAGAATGGGTTTAATCAAAACTCTATTAAGAATGTAACATGCGGTATTTGTTGCTTCGGCCCAAAAATACTTTGGTAGACTACTTTCACACAACATAGTTCTAGCCATCTTCTCAAGAGTTCTATTCTTTCTTTCCACAACACCATTTTGTTGAGGAGTTCTAGGGGCTGAAAAGTTATGAGAAATGCCACTAGATTCACAAAATGAAATAATGTCATGATTAATGAACTTTTTACCACAATCACTACGAATTGAGCTAATACATGAACCTTTCTCTTTTTGAACCCTATAAGCAAATGGAATGAATACATCACAAGTGTCACTTTTATGAGTAAGAAAAAATACCCAAGTGAATCTAGAATAGTCATCAACAATTACAAAGAAATATTGCTTTCCACCCAAACTCCTAGTTCTAATAGGACCAAACAAGCCCATATGAAGAAGTTGAAGCCTAGAAGTTGAAATACAATTTTTTGATTTAAAGGAAACCTTTGTTTGCTTTTCCTTCATGCAAGCATCACACACTTTGTCTTTTTCAAACTTTATTTTAGGCAAGCCTCTAACCAAATCACTTTTTACTAGCTTTGAAATTATATGCATACTAGCATGACCAAGTCTTCTATGCCATAACCAACTACCATATTTGTTTGTGGCCATTAGACATTTCACATTAAAGGAAGACAAGTCATTTAAATCAATCATATAAACATTTCCTTGTCTTCTACCAATGAACTTAGTTTGATTGGAAACAATATCAGTCACTTGACATACAGGAGCTTCAAATATAACTCTATAACCTTTATCACACAATTGACTAATACTAAGCAAGTTATGCTTCAATCCATCAACAAGCAACACATTGTCAATTGAGGAGGAGTTTTCTTTACCAATTCTACCTATACCAATGATGGTACCTTTCTTATTATCTCCAAATGAGACGGTTCCTCTTTCTTTTTACTTGAGGCTTATGAAATGAGACTTTTCACCGGTCATATGTCTTGAGCATCCACTATCCAAATACCAAGTCTCTTTTCTTGCCCCCTACAAATAAACAATCACTTGTTGGATTTTGGTACCCAAATTTTCTTAGGTCCTTCAATGTTAGCCACAACCTTGGTTCCCTTGGGAACCCAAATCATCTTATAGCCAATTTGTGCATTTGGTTTCCTAGTTATGCAATTATATGCATAATGACCCTTTTTACCACTAACATGACAAGTTGTGAATGGGCTATACATAGTAGATGATGCACTAATAAATCTATTCCCAAACTTCTTTTCTTTAACTAAAGGATTGTACCTTATTCCGGTCCTATCATAAACACCTTTTTGTGCTCCAAGTAATAAGTCTAATTTTTCTTTTCCTTTGACAAATCTAGATAAAGATTGTGTGAGATCAAAGTTCTCCTTTTTTAGCTCATCTCTTTCTTTAGTCAAGGATGCATTTAAAGCTTTTAATTCACCTACATGTCTAGCAAGCTTTTTAGAGTCCTTGTAAAGAGCATTAAAATCATTTTGCAATTCTAAATACTCACTACCTATAGATATGTATGAGCTAGATGAATCACTTGAGTAGTTGTTTACCTCATCTTCCTCCTTTGCCATGAGACATGGGTTGGAGTGACTTTGGCTTGATGAGGAGGCTTCACCATCATCTATTAATAAGCAAAGATTTGCTTCATCACTTGAGCTATTTGATGAAGATGAACCTTCACTTGAAGATGAGTCACTTGCACTCCAAGCTGCCATAGCTTTTCCACTCTTTTTCTTGGAGAACTTCTTATACTTGTTTGGTTTTTTTTTCTTCTTCAATGGACAATCGAATTGAAGATGTCCGGGCTCCTTGCAATTGTAGCAAATAACTTCATTCCTTCTTTTTGAATGCTTTCTTTTACTCTTTTCATGCTTCTCCTTTTTGAAATTTTTGCTTCTTGACTTCTTGAACATCTTACTAAATTTTCTTGCTAAGAAGGCCGCATCAATTTCTCCATCTTCACTTGATGATGTTTGGTCCTCTTGAGTCTTTAAAGCCATTGACTTGTTCTTCTTGATGTATATTTTCCTTAACTTGTTCCTTCATCTCATAAGTTAACAACTTTCCAAAGAGCTCATCCACATGCATTGTCTTAATGCTTCCTCATTCATTGATGGCTTCAAGTATACTCTTCCATGATGGAGGTAAGCTCTACAAGATCTTCCTCACCAACTCCTCATTTGTGTACTCCTTCCCAAGTAATTTGAGTGGTGTGAGGATCTCATTGAATCTTCTAAACATTTCTTGAATGCTCTCATTTGGCTCCATGGTAAACAACTCATATGCCCTTACAAGCATGTGCATCTTGGTGTCCTTCACTTGTGTGGTTCCTTCATAAGTCACCAATAGCTTGTTCCATATATCCCTAGCATTTCCACAAGAAGAAACCAAATTGAATACATCGGGGGTTAGTGCGCAATATATGATATTCATTGCCCTTGCATTCATAGTGCACATGAGATCATCCTCCGGTTCATATTCCGTTCGATCTTTTCACACTTGGTTTCCATCAATCATCTTTATGGGTATCTTAGGACCATCCTTAATGATCCTCCAAAGAGCATAATCAATAGCTTGTATATGAATTTCCATTCTAGTTTTCCACCAATTAAAGTTTGTGGAGTCAAACAAAGGTGGCCTAGAAGGATTTTGCCCCGCAAGATGCATACTAGTAGTTGCCATGGATCTTTAGGCTTGAAAATTGTAGGATTTTATGAAAACATAGCTATTAGCTCTGATACCAATTGTTGGCCTAAGTGCAACCAGAGGGGGGTGAATTGGTTGGGTTCCAAAAATAAAGCATAAGTGAATCCTTGAAACCCCAAACTCAAATTTAATTTGAGGAACAATGATTAACTCTATTTTACTCAGAAAATGATTACCATAATCTAGCTAGAATTTGCTTTGAAAGCTACCTTTGAAGTGGTTTTGAAAACAAACAAGTTCAACAAAAAAAAGTTGCGTAAAACACCCACCAAAGCTCAAGTATGTAGAGAGAAGTAGAAGCTTGGACAAGAGAATTTTCATAGAGGTTCGAACTCTCCTCTTAAGAGCATACTCCTCTCCTCAAGCTCACCACTTGAGAGTTTTCTTCTCTACTATGAAACACAATGATACACAATAGCTTACAAGGGCATACAACCCTTTGGTAGTTTCTTCTACCTTCACCTCTCACTAGTTTTGCCAAAGGCTAACTAGAAACCCTTTTAACCCCCTTTCCCTTACAAGGAAATCACTCAACCACTCAAGACAAGCTCAACAATTCGTGGTTACAAGGTAAAAACTAAGGAAACACTCAATGCTTAGATAAGTCAATGAAAGCACAAGCACAAGTTCTTGGCAATTTTTCTAATTCAAGCTCTTTGATGAAGAATTCTCTTTTCTAGTTGCCAAGTGTGTTTTACAACTTGTTTCTTTGTGTAATTATACTCTTTAGGAAGCTATTAAACCGTTGAAACCCTGCTGGATATGCCTGAAAAGGTTCCTTAAAAACTGGAGAGTCGTTGCTCTGTTTTACGCAAAAAACTGATACTTCCAAACTTTGCGTTAAGTTCCGAGTTTAACGGGTTAAACTCGACTTCTCCCTTCAACGGTCAAAAGCAGCTGGAGACGATGCATTTAATGCGCGGCAGGACTATACAAATGGCGTCTTCTGATTCGTCCGAGTTCCATTTGAATTCTTGGCTGAAAATACGCCACTTGAAGCATTTGAACACAAGCCTTCAGGCCTCGACTTAACAGGTTAAAACAAACTTTTAACGCGTTAACTAAAGCTTTTTGAAAAGTCACAGGAAACTTAAACTTCAGATTAAACCAGTTTAACGTGTTAAAGTATAACCTTGGAAGCAAGTTAAACTTAAGTGAAAGAAATACCTGTTAAACTATGACTTCAATGAATTAAACTTGAAACAACTCAAAAACACTTGTCATTTGAAAATCAAACTTGATTCAAACATTAACCTAAGTTAATAACTTACTAGTTTCTTTTCGAAAGCAATTTTCCTCAATGCTCTTAAAACATATTTTTGTGAGATAACACTTGACACACTTGGAAATTAATCATAAGTTCAATTTACCTTATTTTGACCAAGGAAGTGAGATTAAAAATATTAACACAAATCACTTGTCATCATCAAAATTAAAGATTTCTTTGGAACAAATCCAACAATTCTTAACATGTTGAGTGTAATCAATAAACACTCCAAGTTGCAGGGGAGTAATATTGAAGGATAGAATCTAAACAAATCTGCCATTTGATCCTATCAATGGCTATGAGTTGATGTCTATAAGATTATGCTTGATTTTAGGCCTTAAGTGGGGATATGATTTGTAATAGAATGTGTATAAAGTGTGTAAATTGGTTCAGTGAATACATTAAAATATATTCTTAGCAAGCTGAGTGTAATCAACATACACACCAACTTGAGGAGCAATAATATTGAAGGAAAGATTTTAAACAAATTAGCCATTTCTTCCTATCAAAGACTATGAGTCAATGTATATGGGATTATGCTTGATTCTAAGCCTTAAGTGAGGATTTGATTTGTAATAGAATGTGTACAAAGTGTGTAAATTGGTTCTAATTCTGTGAATACATGAAAATATATTTCTTGCGAGTTAGGTGTAATCAACATACACTCCAACTTGTCGTGGCATAATATTGAAGGAAAGAATCTAAACAAATCAGCCATTTGATCCTATCATTGACTATGAGTTGATGTATATGGGATTATGCTTAATTCTAGGCCTTAAGTGAGGATTTGATTTGTAATAGAATGTGTAAAAAGTGTGTAAATTGGTTCTGGTTCAGTGAATACATGAAAATATATTCCTTGCAAATTTAGTGTAATCAACATACACTCTAACCTAAGGGGAAGTAATATTGAAGGAAAGAATCTAAACAAATCAACCATTTAATCCTGTCAAAGACTATGAATCGATGAATATGGGATTATGCTTGATTTTAGGCCTTAAGTGAGGAATTGATTTGTAATAGAATGTGTACAAAGTGTGTAAATTAGTTTTGATTCTATGAATACATGAAATTATATTCCTTGCAAGTTGAGTGTAATCAACATACACTCCAACTTGTTGTGGAGTAATATTGAAGGAAAGAATCTAAACAAATCAGCCATTTGATCCTGTCAATGACTATGAGTTGATGTATGTGAGATTATGCTTGATTTTAGGCCTTAAGTGAGGATTTGATTTGTAATAGAATGTATACCAAGTGTGTAAATTGGTCCTGGTTCTATGAATACATGAAAATATATTCCTTGCAAGTTTAATGTAACCAACATACACTCCAACTTGTGGTGGTGTAACATTGAAGGAAAGAATCTAAACATATCAGCCATTTGATCCTGTCAAAGCCTATGAGTCGATGTATATGGGATTATGCTTGATTCTAGGCCTTAAGTGAGGATTTGATTTGTAATAGAATGTGTACCAAGTGTGTAAATTTGTTCTGGTTCTGTTAATGCATGGAAATATATTCCTTGCAAGTTGAGTGTAATCAACATACACTCCAACTTATGGTGGAGTAATATTGAAGGAAAGAATCTATACAAATTAGCCACTTGATCTTGTCACTGACTATGAGTTGATGTATATACGATTATGCTTGTTTCTAGGCCATAAGTGAAGATTTGATTTGTAATAGAATGTGTACAAAGTGTGTAACTTGGTAATTCTAGTTCTGTGAATACATGAAAAAAAACATACACTCCAACTTGTGGTGGAGTAATATTGGAGGAAGGAATCTAAACAAATTAGCCATTTAATCCTATCACTGACTATGAGTTGATGTATATGGGACTATGCTTGATTCTAGGCTTTAAGTAAGGATTTGATTTATAATAGAATGTGTGTACCAAGTGTGTAACTTGGTAATTCTGGTTTTGTGAATACATGAAAATATATTCCTTGCAAGTTTAGTGTAATCAACATACACTCTAACTTGAGGTGGTGTAACATTGACGGAAAGAGTCTAAACAAATCAGCCATTTGATCCTGTCAAAGCCTATGAGTCAATGTATATGGGATTATGCTTGATTCTAAGCCTTGGGTGAGGATTTGATTTGTAATAAAATGTGTACCAAGTGTGTAAATTTGTTTTGTGAATACATGAAAATAAATTCTTAGCAAGTTGAGTGTAGTAAACACACACTCCAACTTGAGGGGCAGTAATATTGAAGGAAAAAATTTAAGGAAATCAGCCATTTGATTGTGTCAATGACTATGAGTCGATGTATATGGGATTATGCTTGATTCTAGGCCTTAAGTGAGGATTTGATTTGTAATAAAATATGTGTAAAGTGTGTAAATTGGTTCTTTGAATACATGAAAATATATTCTTCATCATTTTGTTTCCCTTTAGTGGAAACGTCACGCTTAAAAAATGATACTTTTTGTTCCTTTTGAAATAGACATCGCGTCTTTGGGTAAGTGCAAGTGATGGATCAGTCTAGTCATATTGTAATTGAATTTCCTTTTTTATTGTTATTATGGTTCAAATTCAGACAAAATTCTGATTAATGTCTGGCAAGCCATAACTTTGACAGCTCTTTTGTTTTTATAGGAAGGCAGGAATTACAAAGTTTTCAGCAACAAACCTTTAAAGGTAGCAGATATTGTTTTCTCTATCAAATCCTTATCTCATCTATGGATCTATTTGAACGCACTACTAAAACATAAGGTTCTCTAGCAGCCTTTTCCAACGACTTTGCCATGGAAATTTTAAGTTTTCAGTATAGTTCCGTTAGAAAAGTTCTCATTGGCGATATCTAATCTCCTATTAAGGGTTTCAGAGATATTCCTGAGAGAGATCAGATTGATGAATTTTTTCACGGCCAGCACTGCCACCTTCCAATGCCAACCGGAGGGAGGATTAGCGTTCGGATGGCCGTTGCTGGCTGCCTTGGCTTGCAGGCACATTCGCCCAATCACCCTTGCAAAGGCATCTCGTCTCTGTTTTTCATTAACGAGACACATACTCTCTTTTTCTTTTTTCTTTTTTTTTTTTTTGTTTCAAGTCCTTGTCCCTAAAATTGCAAATTGCAATCCTTGCTGCCTATAAATTTTAATCTAAACGGCGCATACTTCATTAATCTCCAGCTATCAGATCTTCCTCTCTTTTAATCAAACCATTGGATCGAGTTACAATGATGCGCCAATTGAAGCGCTTAATCTTTTTAAAACGTTGCAATTCAACACCCATCTTTTAGCTTGAGTTAGTTTATTTGTCTGCTGTTTTTTGTTATTCTGTAATACTTCTGATCTCCACTCTGTGATCATACCAGCTCCTAGCTGGTGTCTATAATAAATTTCATCTCGTTCTGATAATAAAAAAAATATATATGTAATTAGGCATCATCCTCCCTAACAAACTTATTTAAAATATTTTGTGATTAATGTCGATACGAGAGTTATAGCAGCTCATGATACATAGGCTGACTTCCATGTATAGAAAAGAGAATTGCACAAACAAACGAGATGTAATGTAAATTTGTAGAAGTAGTAAATTCACCACTCGTCTATTATATATATTATAAAGCAGAAGCTGAGCGTGCCTTAGTAATTACAGATTAATAGGTCGATTGAGTGTCACTTTAAATTTTTTTATGAAATTCTAATTTTACCCCTTCATTTGTTGATTTAATTTTGATTACATTCCAAATTCGCATTTTGACCATATCCAAATTATATTAAGTGGCTGCCCATCTCACCAAAAGTTTCGACACTGCATAATTTGTAATTTTAATTTATTTATTAATAAATGAAAATAATGCAAGTAAGTTTTTTTCATTTAAGTGTTGAATTGGTACTGACATATTAAACGAGAAAAAAAAAAGTACAGAAGGGTGTTCTAGGAGTCACAGGCAAATTAAATATTTTATTTTTTAAGACCATAATTAACCTTTCTATTTAAATTTATTTCAATTATTTTAATTTCTAAAAAATGTGATTATTATTTCCACTTTTTAAAAATCACTTAAACTTCAATTCAAAAATTAAATATCATAAAAAAATTATATTTTTAAGTTAACATTTAATGAATGGAAAAAAACTGCAACAAAAGATGTGAAATTAAGAGATATTTATATAAAATGCCATTTTAAATGTTTTCTAACCATCTCTAATCACATTAGAAAAATTGTCATGAAGAAAATCTCACTATATAGTCATTTTATTGTAGTGTGTCTATGGCAGTATGTATTTGAATGTCAATGAAAATGAGGTTTGATTCATGAGTTTAGTTTGTGTCTAAGCACGTACAACCATAGTGAATATGATCAAATACAGTGGTATATAAGTATAAATTTTTTGTATTGTTCATGTGCTATATGTTTCAATATTTCACTAAGAGATGAGATCTTAAATCTCTAAATAAAGAATTAAAATGTTTATCAATTTTTATATATGAACAAAGAATAAAAATTAAAATTGGATTTATTTACATTAATTCAATTCCCATCCGTAAAATAAAATTTTTTACTTTAATATTTTTTTAGCAAAAAAATCTGTCCATATGGCATGTATAGAGCTAGTTATTGTTTAATATATCAAAGGAAAGTATAGGTGCACAATGGGCCTACCCGGCCATGCTGGGCTTGGGCCTGGATTGAAAGGGACCGGGCACGGCCCTGCTATATCCATAAAGGTCCTAATCCGGGCCTGGGCCTGAGCCTGGGCCTAGCTAGGCTTGGGCTGGGCCTCGGCCGGCCTTTTATTTCTTTATTTATTTAATTTTTTTTCCTAATTTTTGTAAAATAATGTTTTGACTGAAAAATGTTAGAGTAATAATTTTATTAAGATTGAATTTCTCTTCAGTTATTCACTTGTTTTAGATATAATCAAAATTTTGCTTACGCCTAATTTTCACTAGGCTATAAATAGCTCATTTTAAACTGTATTCTACGCACTATAATTAATACCACTTAAACGTTCAGGTGGATTCCCAAGGTTTTTATTTCAAGTTTTTGACACTTGCAAATTTGTCATGTTTCATTAGGCAAAAAATTTCCTTCAATAAAAAATTTTAAAAATTATATTTACAAGCTATAAATTTTTTAATTTCAAAATATAATTTTTTGCAAATAGTATTACAAATACTCTTAGGTCAAATTTAAGTAAAAAGCTAAAATGGAACAAAAAATTTAAAACGTAAAAAGTAATAGTTAAATGCAAGTAACCATCAAAATAAACTATACTGTAAATAGATTGTGAAATAGATGTCACAATTATTAGACCTTAAGGCATTAAAAGGTTAATAGTAAAGGAATGATTCTATGATAGGGACAAATAAGTTACTTGAAACATATTTTTCAGCAATTTGAGAATGCTAATTTAAACTGATAAGTGTAATAAAGTGTAAATAAAAATATTGTATAAACTAGGATATGTTAGGCAAACTATAGATTAAAAAAACCGGGCCTAGGACGAGCTAGGCGGGGCCGGACCGATCCTGGGCTAGGCCTGTGGCAAACCTAATGTGGGCCGGGTCCATTTCCCTAATCAGCCCGTGCCGAGCTCACTTCCAACCTCATTATCTATTAGGCCTATAACCGCCCTTCTCTCACCTGTGCCTTACCCGGGCCTGTGTTGAGCTGTGTTTGACTAGTCCTGGGCCGGGTTAGACCTGGGCCAGCCCCGAGCTGGGTCGGGCTTAACCCACCTCGGTGAACACCTTTAAAAGAAAGAGCAATCAGTCGAATCAATCTAATGATGAGCAATTTGATGCACTAATGGTTCACCATCCGACGTGGGTGCGATGAAGATTTGGAATCCCTGGGTGTTAGGGACTTGTCTGACTGAGTTAAATATGCCATCAATCAAAACCACCCGGTGAGGGTAGACAAGAGAAATCCCACTGCTATGCCGGTAATAAATCTGGCTATCATAACCAGTCACACTACTAAAATTTACCTTTTTTCTAACATGCAAATTACTAACAGTTAGACTGTTAGTAATTATCAATACGTTAGACCATTGGTAAAAAAATTAAAAATTTACTAACGGTCAAACGCGTTCCCAATTTACCAATGGATTGGTAATTACCTATTTTCCAATAGGTAAATTATCATCGTCTAAATCATTAGTAATTATCAATACACTAGACCATTGGTAATTACTAATAATGGTTACCAACGGTTAAGCAATTAGTAATTTTCCAATGCCTTAAAACGTTGAAAATTATAAATGCGAATGACTATTAGTAAGACTTAAGCAATTAGAAAGTGACTACAAAAAATCATTCTGAAACAATTATGGAAAGTTTGGGGCTAAAGTGAAAATTTCCTCTATTTCAATTATATCATAATAATGTATCATATATAATCTATCATAATAATAATAATAAGGCCAAAATGCACCATTAGTCTTTTAACTTTGTCAAGTCGCATGAGTTAGTCCCTCAACTTTAATTCATCATGACTTAGTTCTCTAACTTTGAAAAATGATGCAATTTAATCCCTAAACATTGATAAAGTGCACGAGTTAGTCCATCAGTAGGCAGGAACTATAGTGCAAAACACCTAACAATGACTAAACTGCAAAATAAATAACACTAAATGCCAAAGCATATTTATCAGATGAAATAAATGACTAACATGAGGTTTCCTCAGTTATAAACTTGGATCTTCTTACTAACATGAGGTTTCCCTAGTTATAAACCTGGATATTCTTCAACCAACGATAGAGCATCTGTCATTCCCGTGACATTCATCGGCTAAACTCGGCCAGGCAGGATGATGGTGAGGTCGTAATCGAAGGTGGGATTAGTGCAAGAAATCAGAGGTAGAAGCAGATCCTTGACCGGTCAAGGGTTGGGTTTCGATTTTCTAGACAACAGGGTGATGGCGATTGTTGTTGAGAGGTGAGTCGGGAGCAAATCCTTGATTGGTCAAGGGTTGGCTTTGTTTTGTTCCTATCTTGAATCGATCATATCTGATTGTCACTATTCATTTTGCTATTCTTTTTCCATTTCATTGCAGGGTCGCTGATGGACAGGGCAGTGACGGCAGGCGAGGCTGACGTGAGGTGAGGGCGATGGGCAATGATTGAGGTCCGACTGGAAAACAAGGCTGATGAAAGGGAAGGTGAAGACGATGATGAGGCGAGGGGGTGAGGACGATAACGAGGTGAGGGGAGGTGAGGTCGACGGGAAAATGACGCTGTGGAAGTAAAGCCGGCCGACGGCATTGGAGAATGTAGCTGACAACGAGGGAGAAAAGAAATGCCGCCAATTGGGTTTCATGACTGAATTGAAAGTATAAAATATCTAGGCACAAATGTAAAGTACCAAATAAAGTTTAGTGACTTATAGCATAATTTTACCTCAGCAAGCCACTAACACCGTAGCTCATTTCGTTAGCAAGGGACTAAGTTGCACCATTTTTTAAAGTTAAAGGATTAGATTGTGCTAAGTCTAAGTTGAGGGACTAACTCATGCAAGTTGGCAAAGTTAAGGGACTAATGATGCATTTCGGCCTTATAATAATAATAATAATTATTATTATTATTATATTATTATTATTATTATATATAATGTATCATATGTATCATCTAATATGTTTGTAACATATATATATCATATTTATCATACTTATTTCAAGCCTTCTTTTACCCAGCCCAAACACTGCATTATCACTTTATAAAATTTCCTTCCAAACATTAACAATTATATTAACCACACCACCACAATATAACACCAGTTTTATACAGTTGAAAGTTAAACCAACATAACTTTAACTCTCACACTAACAATCAATTTTTAACTCGATTTATACATTATTAGTCTAGCTTAGTAATTTACCAAACAAAATGTTAAACATTCCAACTTCCATTATTGACACCCATAATTTCATACATCTACCAGTTACAGTTGTAACCAAAATAAAAGCACTGACATATAAAAAGGTAGTAAATGTTATCATCACACAAATAGAACACAATCACACACAAACAACACAAACCCATACTACATTATCTAGTTATATACATCAAATTAACCAATTTATACATTCATTACATAAATGTGTTCAGACAATCCCATACTATTAACATTCATACAATCTTGTTTTAGAATCATTCACACATACACTGGTATCATACAATCCTTACTTATATTCATACAAGCACACTATGATTTCACATAATCCTGTATTACTATGCAATTCTAAACACACAAATTTTGCTGAACCCAAACAAAATAACCATCATCCATACCTTGAAAAAAGCTTATTAATACCTATAACGCCTTTCTGAAACAAAAGGAAGACCTCTGGACGTTGAAAGCTAGAATTGATTGGATTACTAAGGGTGACAACAATATCATCTTTTTCAAACCTTTATTCTTATTAGAAGGAGAAAAAGTAAAATTGTCAAACTTAAGGATAATGTTGGGAACTAGGTTGATAACTTTGTTGGGGTTGTTAATTTAGTCTTAACCAATTTCTCTGACTAATTTTCCACCTCTCACTCCAAGGTCAATTAGTGTGCTTTTTGGTTTGTTAAAGCCAAGCTTAACCTACATGCCTTTAAACTTCATAAGCTGGCTGTTATTCCTTTGGCTGAGGAAGTTAACGAGGCTTTGTGGGACATGAAGCTATTTAAAGTGCCTGGGCCCGATGGTATTCATCCTTTCTTTTTACAAAATTTTTGCAACATTGTTGGCGACTCTTCTGTGAAAGATGTTCTTGGCATTTTTTGTAGCGAATCTATCCCTAAAGAGTAGGATTAATGTTTAATCTCTCTTATTCCTAAACATAAGAATCCTGAGTTTGTTAGGAACTTTAGACCTATTAATCTCTATAATACAAAGTACATAGTCATTTCAAAAATCATTGTTAAATGTCTGATGAGAGATATTCCTAGACTTATTGGGCCTTGGCAAACGGCCTTTATCCCTAGTAGAAGCTCTATTGATAATGCTATTATTGTGCATGAAATCCTTCACTTCTTTAACCATAAGAAAGGTAAATAAGCTTTTATGCTCATCAAATTATATCATGATAAAGGTTATGATAGAATTGAGTGGCATTTCATAAAACAGGCTCTTGAATTTTTCAACTTTCTGATGGATATTATTCAATTGATCATATCCTCTATTACTTCAAATACTATGTCTTTTCTTATAAACGGTGAAGTTTCTGAAAAGGTAATCCCAATCCCTTGTTTTTTTATATTTTTGTCATTTTCCTTGAGTATCTTGCTTTCAAGATTTGCATAAAATGTGAGAAGGGCAATTAGGAAAGTTTTAAATTTGGTAAGAAAAGGGTCCATTTATCTCATTTGATTTTCTAATGACATTATTCTCTTAGCTAAAGCCTCTCAAAATTCTGCTTCCATTATTTTTAATGTTTTGAATGAGTTCTGCTACTTATCTGATTAAGTTATTAGTACTAGTAACTCAAAAATTTTATTTTCCCAAAACGCCTTCAACTCTGTCAAAACTAGTATTTGTGGTAAGTTGGGAATTCAAAAAATGTAAGATATTGGTAATTACATGGGTTTCCCTTTGACCAAAAAAAGAAAACCAAACAAGACTGTGCTTGAATGAAATGAATAGCAAACTAAATGGTTGGAAGAAGGACTGCCTCTCCATTGCTGGTAGGGTTGTTCTAACAAATTTTGCTCTTGCTACTATCCCTAGCTATTATATGTAATTGAATGCCTTACCTGCGTCAATTAAAAATCTAATTGATAGAACCAACATGAGCTTTATCTAGAGTTCCTCCCCTAAGAGAGAAAATTCATCTGATTAATTGGAACAATGTTACTGAGCCTAAATACCTTAGAGGTCTTGGAATAAACACTTCTAAAAAGCTCAATGAGGCTAGGTTAGCTAAAACTAATTGGCAACTTCTTAAAAAGATGCCCAACCTTGGGTTAATGTGCTCAAAAGCAAATATTAGAACAAACCCTTAACCAAGTGCCTCCCATTTGTTGAAGGTTATGAGACAGAACTGGTCTTGGATACAAAAGAATACTAAGTGGATTGGTGGTAATGGTGTTGACATTAATTTCTGAATGGATGTTTGGTGCTTTAATGTTCCACTGAATAATTTAATTAAAGGCCTCTACCTCGATTCCAAGATCATATGTTTGTTGCATACTACATGGCAAATCGGGATAATCTTTCATTTTTTTGCCCCATTTTATCCTAGATTTAATTTATGGTTCTTTTGTTAGCTCTAACCTTTGTATCAAAGATAATCTGTCTTGCAAGTTCAAGGAACATGGTAAGTTTAAGCTTTTTCTGGCTTACTTGAACAAGTCTAACTTCCTTTAGATTCTTTTGGCTCTTTGGATTAGACATGGAATTGGAGATCAAAAAAATACCCAAAAATCAAATGCTTTACTTGGAAAGCCATGCATAGTAGATTGCCTATTAATCAGTATTTGGTTGACATTAGGTTAAATTCTTCACAAACCTATCATAGATGCCGCAACTTGACTGAGTCTATTGATCATTTGTTTTTTAACTACTAATTTAGTTCTAATGTTTAGTTTCTGTGCTTCTTAATACTATAACCTGGAAAAGTGCTTGTAAAGACTTGTGTACTAGGTCTGGAACTTTTCATTGGTTTAGCATTCCTTGGTATCACTTGTTGCCTTTTGTGTTTTGGAATCTTTAGAAAGCCCCCAATGATCATGTCTTCTAAGGCAAATATTCTAACCCTTCCTTCATGGTGTCAAAAATCAATGAGCAGGCTACTAAATTCACTACCTTAATGGGGAATAAAAATTCTCAAAAGATTTTTCAGGCGCTGCCAGAAAGAAATTTAGTTGGACCCCTCTTTGTGAGGGCTCTTTTCATCTTAATTTTGATGGTTCCTTGAACCATGGGGGTTGGGGGTCTTGTTAAGGACCATAAGAGCCAAGTTGTAATTGCCTTTGCCAAGAAGTTTGGGTTTACCAGTCCCATGGTTGCTAAAATTTAAGGCCCCTATAAAGGTCTTCAAATCGTCTATCTTATGGGGCCAATAACTCCTCATATTGAATCTAATTATAACAACTATATGAATTGATGTCTTCCCATATTCCTAACACTAACCCCTCTTACAATATTATGATGGAATGCAAGTAATTGATGGATATGGTGGGAGTGGTTCAACTTCAACATAGATTGAGAGAAGCGAACAAGGCATCTACCTCACTTTCTAAATTTGCCCACTCAATGGAAGTTTCCTTCATGTATTTTGATGGTTGTCCTAACTTCTTAAAGGGCATTGTTCTTGAAGACCTTTCTAGTTTAGTTAACCATATTAGTCAAGAGCACACTAGTCTGACTACTTTTGCTCTTACTTTCACCCAGAGGTCTACTGAAACCTTTGTTCAAGTTCCTTCTATTCCTATTACTTAGCCCTTCGACAAGGGTTAATAGTTGTTTTTGTAAGCTCCTTAGAGCCTTCATTTCTATTTAATGCACCTCTTTCCACTGAAATAAAGAAACCCATAATCATGCTTACTCCATCTATTATTATACAACATACTTTAGAGCATAAAAAAAAAGCCCACCTGTCTAGCAGCCCTCAACCGTTCTCCTAAGGCTCATCGACATTCAATTTGTTAGAAAGAGGAGATGCTCATACCTAAAACTCAGGAGATTATTGTAAGGCAAGATGGATGAGACCATGGCTATCCAAGAATAGATGCAGTGATGCCCCCGGGTTAATAGATGTGTTGCACCGATGATAGGGGTAAGGGAAGGAAACCAACAATTGGTTACCCGGTATTGTATAAAATCTAGGTTCTTTTGTACCAAACTTGGACATTTTTTACAAGAATATATACTCTTGACTCTTCCAAGTTCAAATCAATGGGATTTTGGATGGGGAAATCTCAAATTGTATGGAATCTTGGGGTTTCCGTCCATATCCCTTTGTTTTCATTCCTAAATTTTAATGTCTTTTTACTGCTTGAAACTAGAAAAAGTCAGGATATCCAAATGTGAGCTAATTGACCTGAAATGGAGTATATACTCCATGTAGACAATCTCAATTCCCTTGCTTACTAAATAGTAAAATGTAATATTGGAAATATACTTATGTGGCACAACATTTACAACTTTTATAAATAAACAAAAAAATAAAAAATATTTGGGACTAAGGAGTATTACCTTTTTTTTGTTATTTCTTTGGCACCTTGAACTAGAAGTCATTAACGTTTAGGGGAATTTGGTTCAAGGATTAATCTCAAAATTCTATCTACTGTGAAAAAATGATTTTTGTAAAGTAAAATATAAAAAGTATCAGCCACAACTTTCAGAGCATAAAAATGTTCTACCAACAATTATACATATGAAAAATAATTTAAATAACATTATGTTTGTTAGATTCGTGAAATAATTTCTTGCAATCACATTTTTCCAAAAAAAGATGTGTAATTCATTGTTTACTGACTCACATACTTTATGTACTCCTAAGTTTCAGATTAATGTGAGCCAACCTGAAATGGGTAAAGTCAATGTTAATCGATCTAATAGATCTTAGGCTTTGGGTATGAAAATAGAGGGGTAAAGGTGGTAATGCTCAACAGGCATCTCCTCAGTTTGACCTGATGCTACAATCTGGTTTGGCCACTAAAACAATGGTGGATAAAGAAAGGTCTACTCTAGTAGGTAAGAAATGATTGTTGCCACCTAAAATTTTAGAAATTTTTAGATTTGCCTCTTTAAATAAAATATAGATGTTTTCTATATGCATTAATGGCTCAATTGAGCGTTATTTTAGAGAGCAAAAAGGCCTCCATCAAGGTGACCCAATATCCCCTTATCTATTTGTGATCTTCATTTAGATTTTCTCTCATTATGTTTAGGATATTTATTCAGTGAAAGGGTTTTACTGTCACCCGAAGTGCTTCTAGCAGAGAATCACTTATTTAGCTTTTGCAAGCGACTATCTACTACTTTGTAGGGGTAATAAACACTCTATTGAGATATTGTCGCACTTTGTGTTGAAATTTGCTGCTTTATCTGGTCTAAAACCCGAGCCAAGATAAATCTAAATTCTATTTTGGTGGAGTGGATCGAGTCCTTAAAAATGAGATTTTGGACGTTTTGTAATTCCAAGAAAGTCATTCTCCTTTGGTTTAATCACACTAGGGGCCCCTTTAACTTAGTTAACTCGAACGAGTTGGTCCCTCAACTTGAACTTGTTTTATGTCAATCCTTTAACTTGCAACTTAGCCTATATTGGTCCTCTAACTTTTCAAATCGTTGCAAGTTAGTCCTGTCACCTCATATAATCATAACGTCATCACTTTTTCTAGAATGTTTAGGAACATTAGGGACTAAAATACAAAATAAGGAACATAATAGGGATTAGAGCAATATTTACCAAAAAAAGATTCTAATGCCTAACTAATATTTTTTTTAATCCAAGTTAAAAAAATCAATTACAATAGCCTCTGAATAGAAACCTTTTATACCTAATATGTAATTTCCATCATTATTTTTAATCCAAAGCTACACACACACACACACACACATACATATCTTTCACTTTAATTCAACCAATTCTCTTTCTACTTGATAAATTAGTTAATAAAAAGAGTTTATGAAATAGCTGGATGGAGGTAGCATTTTTCATATTATCACTAAATTATCATTTCAATTTTTATTTTTAATCTTTCTTGATTTTTTGTGCAAAAGTAAAATAAAAAATTGAAAATAACACATAAATTTTTTTTATGTTTCTTAATCTATGTACTATTTACAAAAGATGCAAACAATAGAGATATAAGTGGTATTATTTATTTTATATAATTATATACACCTTTTGTATCATTAGTTAATAATTATATTTGCTAGGCCCAACCAAACATGATCTATTGGTTTCAAGATATGTAATTATATATGTGATGATTACATTTAATAAATTGAATATCATTAAATATCATTCGGTTAATTAATAACACTTTTTACTGAATGCATATTTTTGCTTATCATTATATTATTATTATTTATTATGATTACTGTAAAAAATAATAATAAGAACAAATTGCCTAAATTATATATTCTAATTTTTTGGGCAAGCAATTAACTAGTATGGCAATACCAATGACCAATTATGATATTTTCCTTTTGGACACTAACAAGTGCATATTTTATGAAAACAATCTTCTTTGGTAAAAAAATAAATAAGAAAAAAAATGCCTTCCCTAGTAAAAAAGAAAAAAAGACTCCAAAAATCCAATCTTTTCTGTTATCATGCATTTTAGTCCCCAACACCACTTAACATTCAAAAAAGGTAACAATGTTTTGGAAAAATAGGTGGTTTGACTAACTCATAATAAATTGTAAAGTTAGAGGATTAATAGATACTGAGTTTAAACTAAGGAACTAACTCGTATGAGTCAGCCAAGTTAAAGGGCCCCTAGGGTGATTAGGCCCTCTCCTTTCAAGCATTTGGGTGTTCCAATTCACTCTCTGTCTCCTAGCAAAGGAGTATGATGTGATGGTGGATAAGATTACTTCAAAGATTGATTCCTAGGGATCAAGACATCTTTTATATGCTAGTAGATGGCTCTTAGTGCAATCGGTTCTGCATAATCTTTCTATTTTTTATCTGTCAATGTTTATTCTTGCCAAAATAGTGACTGACAAGATTGAAACTAAATTCAGCTCCTTTTTCTAGAAAAGGTGCTATGTGACCAAGTTTGCGTCTTATGTAGCTTGGTGGAACATTTCCATTCCAGAAAAAAAAATGAGGCCTTGACGCTAAGCAACTTCAAGTTTGGAACCACACAATGATTATTCGGTTGTTGTGGACCATGCACAAGAAAAAAGACTCGCTTTGGGTTAAATGGGTCCACAGCTACCATCTAAAGGGGAGTGAGATTTGGACAATCAGCAAAATTTCTATTGATTCTTCAGTTTGGCAGAGCATGTTGAAAGTCAGAATTTTTTTCTGTTTTAGGGTCAACTCAGTGCATCTAGCAAAAGAATTTATGAATGCTATTTTGGAACCCGCAGTAGTTCAATGGCAAGCTTATGATCTGTTGAGATAAAAGCTACCTAAAGATGATGGCATTCTTTATGTTGGGAGTCAATTCTGCCCCAAAATTTAACCTCATTATCTAGCAAGTTTTGCATGATGAGCTACGCATTCAGCCTAAGTTGCAATCTTAGGGGGTGCCTTTGGTTAACAAATGCTATTTGTGTTACTCTAATAGAGAAGACTTTGTTCTTTTCTTGTCCATTTTCTAGGCTTGTGTGGAACAAAGTTGCAGAGTTTTAAATTCCGTTCCGTACTGGCTGGTACGGCCAGTACATACCGGTACCGGAGAAAAAACGATACAGAATAGGCTGGAATTGTCTCGGATTGTATGCCAGTCTGTACCGGCGGTACTGGCTATCTCGGCGTACCGGCAATTCGTTTGTACCGGTTCCCGACGGTACAGGCTTTAAGAAAAGTTAAAAAATAAAAATAAAAACACGTAAGTAAATGGCTAAATCCCTAAATCATTTGTGTTGTTCTGTTTTGCCGTTTGCTCCTGGACTCTAAAGTGCGGGAGAATGCTGAAAAACTCCAGCTAAATCACACGTTGGCAACGTCTGGGTCTGCCGCTGAAGGGAGCTCTGCCTCGTCACCCATTTCGCTCCACCACCGTAGCCTCCACCCATCTGCCACCACCTCCAGTGCTCCACTCCACCTGTTTTTGCGATTTGAGTTTGGGAGAACGGAGAGGGAAACTAGAACACAAACAACAACAGAGCAGCCAACCGAAGCTTCTCCTCTCCATTTGTGCAACTCCGCCACCATGTCCTCCGTCCACCATTACTTGAACTTTTTTGCAGCAGTAGACAGTGATTCACAGAGGTTTGTTTTATTGCTATTTTTTTTTTCATTTTAAGTTTGATTTGGTTTAATGTAATTAATTTGCAGCAGTAGATTGATTCACAGAGGTTTGTTTTATTGCTCTTTCTAATTGATTTGCAGTAGTAAGTGATTCACAGAGGTTTGTTTTATTACTTGAATTGGAAGTTGAAACATTTTAATGTGTTGTTATGTTTTATGTGTTATTTGAGACCTTAAATGCTGGATATTGAGGCTTTCAATATGTTGGTGTATCATGTGTTGATATGTTCTATTTATATGTATGTGATTTGTATATATATGTATAAAATTTATTATAAACCGGTACATCCGAGATATATCACCGAGACAATTCCGGTACCCGAGACTGTACCGTACCGTTAAAAAAATGATATAGCTTCCGGTACAAGATTTAAAACCTTGATGTTACTGCTTGGCTGCAAATTTCTTCTAACTACTACTGCCTTATGGATTGGCACCAGTTCCTTCGTGCTTTCAGAGGGCATCACCTTATTAGGAGGGTGAAAAATATAGTCTCCAGGCTATTGTCTATCATATTTGCGGTGAAAAAGATACCTGCTTTCATGGTGAGATTCCAATGAGCATTGATGAAGTTGTGTGAAATATTCAGGTGGATTTGTGTATGGGATTGTCTATAATCCCCTTAGCCCGGTTGCTTTCATCTAGTTGGTGTAGGCAAGTTTTAAATCTTTAAGTCAGTTGTTGCTTCTTCCCTGAGAATGTCTGGGTGGATTTATGCAAAGGCCTTTGTGTTTATATGAATCTTTGCCTTTGCCTAAAAAAAATCATTTTACTAATCTAACCAAGTACAATATTATACTCAATACCCTTTTTATTGATCACTTTTATACTCTAAAAATTGTGAAATATTGCATTGTACAAATAATATTATTTTCTTAGAAGTATCATCCTTGACTGCTACATGCTAGAACAATTCGGTTCCATAAAGGTAGATGCTTTCATTTCGAGAGCATTACTTCACAGAATTCCAACAAGACAACTTGGTTCACCTCTAAATCCAAATATAGGATGATCTTTGTCCTCTTTTGTTGCTGCCACAATGAAGGTACAAATTATCATGCGATTGTTCATAGTGTTATCCCGAAGACAGTATGGCATCTCATTCTACGGTGGTGGCAAGTTCATGAAACAGTTGATCCTTCTCTTCTTGATCTGCTCGAGGCAAGGCCACCTTCTCATTTATTAAGATAATAGACTCGACATTGCAAGGCAAGTATGAAGAGTGTTGCTTGGATCATATAGATAACAATAAATAATTTTTGTGTTCAACAATAAGAGATTGACAATAAGTGACTTGTTTAAACTTAAAAGTCCAAACATCTTCCTTTTTTTTGTTATGGTACATGTAGACTAGATTAATTTGCTTATGAGAAAATAATATATATACACACACACACACTCCCTCCGTTTCACCATATTTAACCTTTATTTCTTTTTTGGCAGTTTTGAAAAAGCTATCTCCTTATTTTTGCAAATAAGATAACTTTATTATTATTATTATTATTATTATTATTATTATTATTATATTAATCATTGAAAAGAGAAAAGTTCAGAAAATTAAAAAATGAAAATACATAGACCCCATTAAAAAAGTACAAACAATGGTAACTTTTTTTAAATAAATACATGTACTTTATATAAAAATAAATAAAATAATAACTTTATATTAACTGAATGGAAATACAGGAGAGAAACCGTCAGTTAGGATGTCGCACAGACCCAAGCAAACAAGTCGATCTAGAACTTCAATTTCTAGGCGTAATAAAACCCATAAAATCCTCCAAACAGACATGGACCAGAAAATCAGGACACCTACAAAAACCGCCGTTCCCTCATTCACAAGAGTAGCTCCTCTTTTGGCTAAACCGTCAGCAATTCCTTTAGCCTCTTCGTAAGCGTGCCGAACCTCTAGCACTTAAGAACTCTGAATGAACAACCTTCAATCTGAAAGCAAAGGGCATTTGTTGGACAGAATCCATCTCAATGATTAACGGACAAGCGTTAAACTATTGGGCTAGTTTCACAAGTTGCACCACCACTCATGAATCCATCTAAATGATTAACGGAGACGCATTAAACTATTGGGCTAGTTTCAAGCCGTCTTTTAACCCCCAAAGCTCAGCTATTAAGCTGTCAGAGTAGCCCACATTTTGAGCAAACGCTGCCACAAGGTTTCCAGCACCATTTGTAATGACACCCACTACCCCTGCCAAGAAATTGTTCAGTTTAAATGAACCATCTATGTTCCATTTGAAGCAGTTTACAAGAGGGGGCTGCCATCTCACATCAACAACTCTTTTTGGCCCAACATTACTCAACTTGTTAACCATTAGAAAAGCTACTTCAGTGGCATGGTTTAATATATTGTCTACCACGAGTTGCACAGGCAAAAGAGAGTTTTCAAACACTTTCAAATTCCTGGCACACCAAATTTCCCATAGGAAACATGAGGACATGATATTTCTAGGAATGCCATGATAAGTAGAAAGGGCAAAATCCGAACACATATTCTGCAGGGTTTCAATGAAGCTCTCTGCTTGAGGCCAAGTAACATTTAAGGTACTGGCAACACTTTTTGTATAAGGGCACTGTACAAATAAGTAAATACAGTTCTCAGGTTGCCAACCTTATAGGCTACAGTTTTGGGGAACATGAATGCCTCTTTGGTTCAAGTTTTCAACTGTAGGCAACCTACAGTGGGCATTCAGCCAAATAAAATAAGGGATCTTGGCACATTTGGAGTAAGCCAAATCTAGTTCCAGGCCTTCCCCCAAGGTTGGCCCCAAGAGATCTCAACAGATTATTGGCCAATTTTAAAGTAAAATCCCCAACTTTGCTAACTTCCAGACAACTTTATCAAAAATATGATTAGAGCAGCAAACATTAATAGCCATGATTTCTTTTTAATACTCGCATGGAGATCAAAAGAGATGAGGTCCCATTTCTAGGTATCTCCGTTAAACACATTTTTAATGACAAGACTTCCTTTAGGCTCAGTAAGAGGCCCATATATTTTTCCCCTAATAGCACAGCTTCCAAGCCGGTCACTAAACCAAAAAGAAGTGTTAATTCCATTAAAAACCAGAGGCCTTTCTCCAAGGACATGAGCCTTACACTTGTTAATAGCCCTCCAAACTGGAGACCCTTGCTTAGAACTCCTAAATCTCTTATACTTATTAGCAAACACTCTAGAAACCAGCTTATTGCTATTATGTTTTATATGCCAGGCAAGTTTGACAACATGGGCTTGATTTAAGACAGTAGCTTTTCTTAGACCTAGACCACTATCCCTCTTAGGCCTAGTGACAGAATCCCAATTCACCAGATGCAACTTTCTTTTATTAGGAAGGGATCCCCAGATAAAATTCCTAATAATTTGGTCCATCCTCTCACTGTTGTTGACAGGGAGGGTGTTAACCTGCGTGTAGTAATTACGCACAGTAGCTAAGAAGCTTTGAGCCAATTGGACCCTTCCAGCAAATGACAAGCAGCTCACTTTCCGGCCAGCAATTTTTTTATTCATTTTCTCAAGAATAAAAGAGCACTCAGAGAAGCTCCATTTCTTATGACCCATAGGGAACCCTAGATACTTGCCCAGAGAATTGGTCTCATTTATCTTTAACAAATTAGCACAAGTATCTCTCATCCCCACATGGGTGTTGGCAGAAAACAGAAGTTTAGACTTTTCAGCATTTATAGTTTGATCCGAGAGCTCACAAAATAAGGCAATAGTCTCAGATATAGCATTGCAGTAATCAAGTGAGGCTTCAGCAAACACGAGCAGATCATCCACAAAAAAAAAAAAAAGTGAGTAAACTCCAGATCAAGGTTACTAAAATTAAAACTCTTCTAATCCCCTAGCATTTACTTATGTCTAATCAAGTGGGATGAGATTTCAAGAAAAATAACTAAATAAGTAGGGAGATAGGGGGTCTCCCTGCCTTATTCCCCTAGAAGGAGCTAAATGACTAGAAACAGAGCCATCAAACAAAATAGCTAGATCAAAAGTAAAGATGCAGCACATAATAAGATCAACCAAATGTTTAGGCAATTCAAGAAACATCAGAGCATTTCTAATAAAGTTCCATTCCATTTTGTCATAAGCTTTTTTAAATTGATTCCTAGAATCATGAAACCCTTTTTGCCCTTTTTCCTATGAAAAGAATGTAAAATTTCTTGGGCAATGAGAGCATTACCAGCACAACTTCTACCAAGCATAAATGCAGACTGAAAAGGAGATATCATCTTATCAATAGAAGGTCTTAGTCTGCTCACAATCACTTTGGTTATAATTTTATAAAAAGTGTTACAAAGACCTATAGGTCTAAAGGTAATTACCTCAGGATGAGCAACCTTAGGAATCAAGGAAAGAACAGATAAATTCCAATTAGGAGGCATAATGCAAAACTTAAAAAAAAATGCTTAATATCCTTTACCACAGAAGGACCCGCCACATTCCGAAACTATTTAATGAAGATGGCAAGTAAAACATCAGGTCCAGGGGCCTTTAGATCTTTAATGTTTCTGAGGGCCCTTCAAATTTCAATCTCAGTCGGCACACTACTTGAAGCATCACAGATAGTAGGATCCCAAAAGAAACCAGCAATCTGATCCCAAATGCCATAGCTAGAAAAAAGAGAAATAGTAAAGAAAAATTGAAAATGGGCATTGATATGGTCCTCAATGTCCTTGGGGTCACAGAGCCAATTACCAACTGAGTCTTTAATTCTAACAATCTGATTTCGTTCCCTACGTTTTAACACAGAAGCATGGAAAAATTTTGCATTTCTATCACCATTACATAACCACTCAATCCTTGATTTCATTTTCAAATATCTTCTTCTTTACACAAAATTTCATTAAACTCATTAAGCAGAGATTTTTCAAGATTCTCCAGAAAGCTATCAGGGGTTGAATACCTTCCAATCTGGCAAGGATACATTTTTTTTTTTTTTGCTTAAACACATTTCTAAACACAAATTTATTCCAGTCCTTAACAGAAGTATGAAAAGCATGCACATTATCAGGAACAGTAAGATCACTCTCCCAGCAATTAGTGACCAGATTACCAAAATCAGGGTGCCTAAGCCAGGCAATTTTGAATCTGAATAACCTCTGACTAGGATGAGAAGGAGGTCTATGTAAACATAGAAGGAGGGGGTTATGATCAAAATGAGTCCTTGGCAAAGTAGTGAGATGAGCCTCAGAGAAAAGAATGGATCAATCAGGATTAACCAACACATGATCAAGCTTTTCCCTAATAAAGCCACTATTCGACTTCAGATTGAACCAAGTGAATTTTGGGCCAGTAGCAGGTAAATTCAATAAATGACAAGCATCAATTCTTTCTCTAAACAAATTAAGCCTAGTGATATTGGCAGGAAGACCACCAAATTTCTCAGAAGCAGAGAAAGTTTCGTTGAAGTCAACCGAGCACACAACAACGACCAGTCACTAAGGAACTCAATAGAACAAGGTCATCCAAGAAAAGCAGTCTCTGATGCGGGTCAGTAGGGGCATAAATAGCAGATAAAACCCAATAAGTAAATGTTGGGGATGAGTTTAGTACCTGCACAGTTACGTGGATACGTCAATTGAAGCTAACCTTGGAGGGATCCCAAAGAAGCCAAATCCCACCCGAATACCCTACGAAATCCTTAGTAAGAATCCCCTGAAATCCCAGCGAAGAGCTGACCTCCCTTGCTTGCTGACCGGACAATCTAGTTTCAGTCAGAATCACAATAACAGGTTAATGCCTTTGAATGAGTTCATCAAAATTTTGACGAAACATAGCATTTCCCGCACCTCTACAGTTCCAGCTCAGACAGTTTAACTCCATAGGAATCTGAAAATATATATCCTGCGGCACTTCAAAGTTGCACAGATTCACCAGTACTGATCCTTGCATCATGCCCTTCTCCACCAGCACTGCTTGAGTATGTGAATGTGACATCCATAGCATCGTGTACAGTGATTTTTCCAGCTCCCTTTGTACTTGATTCAGAAACAACTTTATCAGAGGGAACTTGCCCAGCACAGTTACTAATTTCATCCAAACGTTGGATTCCGTGAATGTTTCTGAAAGGAGGGATGCCAACCCGATTACCTCTGAATCATGATCCATCTCGAAGTCCCGCAGGGCTTTGACTCCTAGCCCTGCTGTCCAAAGGCGATTGAACTTGTCTGAACTGATTGGGATTCGATTATCCTCTGAAACATTTCCCTTAGGCCCACTTAAGTGACTTGATTTTATATATCCTCTGTACTTGAAGGCAACAGGTGGGCAATCGCTCGAGGATCCAGATCCTTGGGTAACACTAGACGTCGATTCCATTCCCTTGTCAGCTCATCTTTTTCCAGTAGCCATTTTTCCTCCCTCAGGTTGGAGATGATTGTATGCAGTACTTGCACAATGGCTGTTGGCGTCTGCTCAGCTTGCAGTAAAAACCGCATTGGAGGAGTCCCCGGTGGACTGTGTATAGAATCATGATCCCCTTTAAGATTTCCTCTACTTCCATTGAGGTTTTGATGTTGTTCAGCTTGCAAGAGAGGACTTAGATTTTCCTCAGAAGAAAGGGCGGTGAACGAGTTCGTCTGAGAGGAGGGAACGAGCGAACGCTTGTCGCCTGCAATTAAAAAACCTAGGGTTTAATTTGGGGATTTCTGGATGAAGCTACTTCCAAGGTCCGCAATCCAAGTCAAGATTCTCGGGCGTCCGAACAAGGACTTGATTGTCAGCCGAACAAAGAACCTTCTTCTCCAAAAGCCTTTCAGGATTATCTGGAATGCATTCATCCTCTTTGTGCCAATGCAACACTTAAGATCCGAAAAACCCTGTGATTAATTTGAATTTTGCTAAGTAGTGATTTCTTCAAATCAATTTGGACGCAAATTTGGGCATACTTTTCTTTTAACCTAGCCTCTGAATGAGCATTAATTTTTAACACTACACTGATCTGTTGCCCAATTTCCAGTAAGGTTTCTGATAAGAAATATTCTAATGGAATGTTTGGTTATCGGATCTAAATGACTGTGGTTGTACAAGTAGCGTTCTATGGGATAAAATTTGGCTCCCACATTCTTATAGTGAGGTATTAAGATCCAACAAACAAGGGGCCTCCATAGATAACTCTATGCAGATCCTCCATAAGTTCAAAATAAGAAGAAATCTTCTCCCAGATCAACACATTGATATTTCCCCTGTGGCTTCCATAAATTGAGCATTCTTGGAAGAAAAAATTTACATCCCACTTTTCTTCCAAAAGGCCAAATGATGATAAAATTTTTCCAAGGTTCTCTACCTTTTCTTTTAGCCTCTCTGGAGCGATGGATTATAAGAATTTCATCGCCATAGTCCTCCTCAGGGTCAGAATCTTCTTCCACAGCAGATGGATTGTAATTCAGAGCAACTAAAATGCTTTGTTGATTCCTAAGGAGACTTTTACGATATGACTAGTTTCCTAGAGGATTTGGATCAGGCGCCTTTTGAATTTATGGATTCAATTGTGCCATGCCAACCACTTCCATGGCTTCATCTTGTTTAAATTTTTTCATGCTATGATTCAGTAGGTCCACTTCTTCATCGGGCTTCTCATCCGACACTAGAAAAAAAAAATCATTGCCATTCCAACGGTAACAAGGATCTAACAAAAAAAAAAGATTATATTATATTTTATTTGATTTTATTTAAATGAATTTTGTAAATTATACCTACTTGATCATGCCATTTAGTTTAGATTACTAATTTAGATTACCACTATCATCATCTCTTCTCCTTGCCCGCTCTCATTCCCTAAATTTCTAGCCTTTCCCTAAATTGGTGAATGATTAGGGAGACAAGTTGTGTGCAACATTTTGTTAGAGAATTTAATTCAGCTATCAGATTCCTTTAATTGGTGGTTAAGTGGTAAGATTATGTTTCGCATGACGATGGGCATGACTAAGTAAGTGATCGAGAAAGTCAAGAACTGTGCTTTCCTTTCTTGTATTGATCGTTCGTTAATAGTCACCTCTCAATCACTCTCTCACTTCTAGATCCTTCACAGTTGTAGATTGCATCTTTCCTTGTCAACCAGTTTTTTCTCTCAGCCAACTCTGCATCTTACCCACTTCTCATGTTGCTCCTTTGCATGCAATTCATATCTTGCAAACTTACATAAAACCCAAATCATCTCTTGTAGTTTGTTTTTCATCTTAATCTGAGTGATGAAAATGACAACCTATTCACAATAGATAGCGTAGTTTGAGGACCATCACCCCCAAAATATGCTTTGGCGTCAAAGCCAAAGGTAATTACAATCTGCCCAAGCATTGTGATAATAATGCGGTTTTAAAAGCTCTTTGCACCAAGGCTAGTTGGATTGTCGAGGACTATGGGACTACTTATTGCATGCTAATTTCTCTCATTCTTCTAGCTTTGTTCTTTTATGAGTTCTAATTTTTTTCTTCCCATCTTTCTTTTATGGTTCCATTTTGTTTGTATTTGCATTGATACACCGGCACTCTTGACTTTGCAATTTCACTGATTTTTCATGCTTTCTGTTTGGTCATTTGATTTGTGTTGATATCAATTTTGTTCGGGCACTAATTTCTATTTAGTTTTTTGTTAGGAAAATTAGTTTAAGGGGTATTTCCATTTTTAGGGGCAATTTGGTCAATTGTTAGGGTATTTGGGTCATTTTTGTTATTTTAGGGGTAGTTAGTCTAGTCACATTTAGGTTACATTATTGTTAATGTTATAAAACTTTAGGAATTTAATATGGTCATTTAGGGTCAAAATAAGAGTTAATTTAGTTTAGGTACTATTAGCGGTCCTAGAGGTTTTTGGGGTTAGTTTAAGAAAAAAACAAAAGGAGTTTGGGTGTGAATTGGAGGTTTTTTAGATGGTTCTAGGCAAAAACGTAAATTTTGGGTCAAATCTATCAAGCTCAAAAAGTTTGAGGCAAATCTGGCAAGTTTATGAAAGATTAGAAAACTCTAGAAAATTTTAAAAAGCATTGGGCTCAATTGACAAAACAAGAAAGTATTGGGTAAAACTAAAAATTCACATAGAGTTTGAGGCAAAATTAGGAACTCAAAAGTTTTTCTGGACTTAAACAAATATTTTGACCAGATAACATCCTAAAAGGTGCAAACTCTATCAAATTTGATTTGGATGAGTTTTAACTTCTAAACCTGGTTAATCTCACCTAAGATTGCCCTAATATAAATATGAGTCATTACTGGAGAAAAAAGGGGAGGAAAAGCTGAGAAATTAGCAAAACCCTAAGTGCTGTACTCTAGCAATTGTAACACAAGTGTAGGTTGTCACAAGTAATAAAATCTCGGGAGTCTGAGTGTCCAACCACAAAGAAGTGAATTAAGAAATATAAATTACAAAACTAAAGGAAGATTTGACAAAAGAGTGTGAACAAATTCTAATTAAAACTTAAAAATAAATAGCTAAGGTTAGGGGATTTACTTTTAGTATATTGGTTATGATTAATTTTTGCTCATCTTGCTACTCAACTGAGATCCATACATAGAGGAGGTCACAATCGGGGAATTCAATTAGCATTAGCTTTTCATTGATCTTAAAACACTAACACTTGCAAATAGATTCAAGTATCCATCATGTCAACCTTTGTCTACAATAACTCAAGATTCCAATATAGCCGGCAAGCCACGTTCTATAGAGGGAATCAAGTAGCCTTTGTGCCAATGATTGACTATGATGAATCAAGACTACCACTTAACAAGGAGGGAAGTTAAATAGAATAAGAAAGAAAATATCGTTAATGTTGAAATTCATTTAAATCAACCATAACCTTTATACCAAAAGCTTCACCCTTTCACCTTAGCAAAAGAATGATTAGTTACTCATGATGAGAGAAAAAAACATGTAAAAAGGTGAAATAAATATAGATTGATAGATCAAAGGAAGAACAAGAAGAAGAATAAGAAAAAAACAATTGTATTGTGTGTGAAGAGTAAGTTGGTGAATAGTAAAAAATGTGTGCGAAGAGTAAAAGCGCGTGAATAGTAACCCGATAAAAAAATTGCTCAAATTAAAAAAAGGCCAAAATACCCATTCAATCCCTGAACTTGGGTGCCCAGGATACTTAACCCCTGAACTTGAACTCAGTCAAACTCAATGCCTGAACTTACTAAAGTAGGTCAGTCAACCCCTTTGACTATGTAACTATCTTTTATTTACTATGTCCTCAGAAGTATATTTTTCCCAACCCTGGACAAGCTAAAATGGCCAGAACAGGCTCCTAGCTTATACAGGTTTCCACTGTGAAATGATTATGTTTTCCTGATTCTTCATCTTCTACCGTTTTCTATACAAAAAAAAAAAAAAACATTACAGCACGTCACTGAATCATTCTCAGTATATATCTTAGAATATCACCTCTTTCATTTTTTGAACAGAGCTTTGGGCACGATCCCACGGTAGAAATGAGCTCTTCATCTCACAGGTAACAACTTAATCCATGCATTTGTGCGTTCAATAAATTGGTTAGCTAAGCCTATTAGGTTAACTTTTTGTGAACATCAAGCAAATCAAACCGAGAGGGAGAAGCTGCAAAAATAGTGACTAAAGGAGCAAGAGCAGATCAAGTGCAATACTCTTACAACCTGTATTTCCTGATGTGGATATACCACAAACCACCAGTTCTATTTTTAAAAAAAAAAAAATATTTTTTCCTTCTTTTTGTTTACCTGATGAACATATTGAAATTGCTTGTGGTTACCAGGATGAGACAAGTCACAAACAAGTTATCCAGGTTTGTGGAAGCCTTCCCCTCCTGTGATTCTGCTACATCTTCTATTTTTTCTTAGTTGATGATCTGTTTATCTATCGATGATCTAATTGATGGGTCTTAAATTCCTAAGTTTTTCTTTTTTTTTCCTTATGTCACTATCAATTCATTGTATGAAGTGGTAAGCTTTGCATTTTAGCAGGTTATGAAGCCTATTAATTGATGAGTAATCTTACATAGGGCGCTCACGTGATAGTGACGTGATCATGTTTGCTGAATATATGTTCAGGTGTGCAAATACTTATAAGAAGCTATGAGAAAAAAGCCAAACAGTTGTTTTGACTCTATCCTAATGGTGGGAGAGATTGCTACCTCACTCATTATTTTCCTACAAGATATGTAATTGAAATCTTAGATGAAGGCTCTGATTGAGAATAATAAATCCATTAAGTAAAACATCTTGAGAATTAGTTATAATCAGCTCACTGACGGTTTGGACCGTATCTGTACTTTTTCTTATGCTTTCCGCTCATGATCCAAAGTTTGATATGTTCTGTTGGCATAAGGGCTCATGCATCTGTAAGACTGTTTATATTCTAAAACAACCAGAGTTATTTCTGTTTGTTTTTCCCTGCTTACGAACCACCCTCATGTATCCATGAGTTGCTTGGATACTTGAAAATGAGAAATCTATACTTTTAGATTTCTGATTGGTTTTATGTTTTTCAAAACCTAGCTTCCTCTGCATGGGAAAATAACTAATCCATACCTGTTTCAATTTGTTAATACCATGTATTGTAGGTAATTGCAGCAGCCAATCATGTTGGTATTCTAGATCCTGACATTATGAGTTCTGGCTAATTGGATCACAAGATTGTGTTTCCACATCTTAGTGAAGAAGTAAGGGCTCAGATTTTGCTGGTATCTCATACTTATTCCTTTCAGTTGTTGATCTGATGTACATACTACTGTGTTAGGAATCAGAACGTAAGCACAAAGAAAAGAGACACGAGAATTTACGAGGAAAACCCCAAATCGGGGAAAAACCTCAGGCGGCAAGCCGGAAGAAAGAATTCACTAAGAAGGAAGAAGAATACAATCTAAGTGGCTACTAGATTGTGGGATTAATTCTAATTGCCACAACTAAGCTCCTTATATAAGGAGTTGAAGGCACCAAGGTCCTTTCTATAGCCAATGTGGGATGAAGGGTGAAATATGGAGCTAAGGCATTAAGCCTTTGTTTCCTAGCCCATGTGGGATGAAGGTTAAGAACAAAGTTGAGGCAATCTTCAACAATCTCCACCTTGCATCAATTTTGTTGTACATGAACAAAACTTCACCTTCATACCAAATTGATCTGTAACCTTCTTCTCTGATCTTCACAGCCACCTCCAAATAAGTGATAATCAACAAATAAGATTTACTAAGTCCAAACAATGTTTGAACTTAGATCCAGGAAGCGTTTTTGTCATCATATCAGTAGCATTATCCAGCGTACTAACCTTCATGACCACAATATCACATTTATCAACAATTTCACGAACAAAGTGATATTTGACCCCAATATGTTTAGTATGCTCATGGAACATACTATCCTTTGTCAAAAAAATAGCACTTTGGCTATCACAATATATCTCCAGCCTGCGATCATCTTGAGTAAGCTCTGTATATATATTTCTAAGCCAAATTGCTTCCTTCATTGCTTCAATGATTGCCATATACTCTGCTTCTACAGTTGAAAGAGCAACTGTTGCTTGTAGGCAAGCCTTCCAGCTTACAGCACAACCACCGAATGTAGAAACGTATCCTGATGTGGATCGTCGAGTGTCAAGATTACCCGCATAGTCAGAATCCACATATCCAATCAATCTAGCTTTAGAACCACCAAACTCAAGACAAGTCGTAGTTGTACCTTTTAGATACCTTAATATCCATTTTACTGCTTGCCAATGCTCTTGTCCTGGATTAGCCATGTAACGGCTCACAACGCTAACTGCATGTGCTAAGTCAGGACGAGTGCAAACCATCGCATACATAATGCTCCCAACAACACTTGCATATGGTATTTTCTCCATCTTCTTTATTTCTTCATTTGTGGTCGGACATTGATGCGATGATAACTTGAAGTGTGCAGCAAGAGGTGTAGAAACTGGTTTGGCTTTGCTCATGTCAAACCTCTTCAGAACTTTGCGTACATAACCCTCCTGTGAAAGATAAAGCTTCCTAGCCTTACGATCACGCCTAATCTCCATGCCTAGGATGCGTTTTGCTGCACCTAAATCCTTCATATCAAATTCTGCACTTAATTGTGCCTTAATCTTGGCAATTTCTGACTTGCTCCTTGCTGCGATAAGCATGTCATCCACATAAAGCAGTAAATATGTGAATGAACCATCTCCGACCGGTCTCATGTAGACACATGAATCATAACTGCTTCTCCTGAAACCAAGATTCAAAACAAACATATCAAAGCGTTTATACCATTGTCGAGGTGATGGTTTGAGGCCATATAATGACTTCTGGAGTTTGCAGACATGGTCCTCCTTTCCCTCGACCTTAAAACCTTCGGGTTGCTGCATGTAGATTTCTTCCTTTAAATCACCATGCAAAAAAGCTGTTTTAACATCAAGTTGCTCCAACTCAAGATCATCTAACGCAACAAGACCAAGAAATAGTCGGATAGAACTATGCTTCACAACAGGAGAATAAATATCATTAAAGTCAACTCCCGGTACCTGGCTAAAGCCTTTTGCGACTAGTCTAGCTTTATACCTTGGTTTTTCAACTCCGGGAATTCCTTCATTCTTTTTGAACACCCACTTGCACTTGACAGCCTTTTTACCTTTGGGTAGCTTAGCTAGTGTCCAAGTGTCATTCTTTTGAAGCGATTCCATCTCTTCTTGCATGGCTACAACCCACTTAGAAGAATCTGGACAGTTAGTTGCATCTTTATAATTTGTAGGTTCAAAACAACTCTCTGTCTCTTCAGCAGCTGCAAAAGCAAACCCAACAAAGGCTGCTTCCTCAATTAACCTCTTTCGAGGTATACCTTGATTGCTACGACGGGGACGATCGATAGCAATGGAATGAAAAGGTTGAATGTCATCAGTTGAGGCCTCCACCTCAACTTGTGTATCCTTGACATCCTGATCATGACTTTCAGGATGTATTTGAAGCTCCACCTTGCTTCCAATCTTATCCTTCTCAATGCTTAAATCAGTGACAGTCAACTCCTCCTTTTGATGCAACATGGATGTCTCGTCAAACACAACATTTCTGGCTGTGAAAACTTTGGAAGTTTGAGGGTTCCATAATCTATACCCTTTAACTCCTGTAGTGTATCCCAGAAAGACACATTTAATAGATCTAGGATCTAACTTCCTTTCATTCACATGTACATAAGCGGGACATTCAAAAATCTTAAGATCATTATAGTTAGCTGGACTACCCGACCAAACTTCTTCAGGTGTCTTTAAACCAATAAAAGTATGAGGAGATCTGTTTACTAGAAAACAAGCTGTGGAGACTGCCTCTGCCCAAAATTTCTTCCCCAATCTAGAGTTTGAAAGCATGCATCTTGCCCTTTCCAACAAGGTTCTGTTCATTCGTTCTGCTACACCATTTTGTTGTGGAGTCCCTGGAACGGTCAAATGGCAAACAATACCTTGATCATTGCAGTATTGTTTGAATTCTCCCGAACAGAATTCCAGACCATTATCCGTTCTTAGCCGTTTCACCTGCTTCCCAGTCTGCTTCTCGATCATGGTCTTCCACTGCTTAAAGGCCGCAAAAGCTTCATTCTTATGCTTCAAGAAATATGCCCAAACCTTCCTTGAAAAATCATCAATGAAGGTAACCATGTAACGAGCTCCACCAAGAGATGCCTCACGAGACGGTCCCCAAACATCAGCATGAATATAATCAAGAGTTCCTTTAGTGTTATGTTTTGCAGGAGTAGTAAAAGAGATTCTCTTTTGCTTTCCAAATAAGCAATGTTCACAGAAATCTAACTTACTGACCTTTTGTTCTTCGAGTAGTCCTCTTTTGCTCAGCTCGGAAATGCCCCTTTCACTCATATGGCCTAGCCTCATGTGCCACAATTTTGTCACCTCCTCATCAGACATAGATGATTCAACAACTGCAGATTGGCCTTCCACGGTCTTGCCATCCAAAATGTAGAGCTTTCCTTTCCGCTGGCCTTTCATGACTACCAATGATCCTTTAACGATTTTCAGCGAACCATCCCTGCCAATAAAGGAACAACCATTTTCTTCCAATGTACTCAAAGAAATTAAATTTCTTCTCATATCAGGGACATGGCGAACATTTGATAGTGTTCTCACTATCCCATCATGCATTCGAATTTTGATGTCACCGATGCCTGCAATTCTACATGCATTGTCATTCCCCATCATGACTACTCCTCGATTGACCGGTTCATATGTGTAAAACCAGTCCTTATGGGGAGTCAAATGGAATGAGCAAGCAGAATCCATGGTCCATTCGCCACTCATACTACTTTATGCTTGTGCAGTTACATGAGCTTCTGTGCTGTTTGTCGACGAATTTTCAGCAACTAAAGCAAAATCATCTTCATTGGTGGCAATACTAGCCTCATCTGGTGGCCTCTGCTTGTTCTTGTCTCCATTCCCACCATTTTGATTCTTCTTCTTTAATTTGTGACAATCATCCTTAATGTGACCTTTCTTCTTACAATAGTTGCAATAAAGATTCCGATGTTTTGACTTAGACCTTGAAGATGATCCTCTATCATTCTTTCTTTCAACTGATCTACCTCTTGAATACAAGCCTTCTCCGCTTTCCTCACGCTTTGAAGTGTCCATCCTATCTCTTGACAATAAACTGGAACAGACTTCATCTAAAGTTATTGTGTCTTTTCCATAAAGCATGGTATCACGGAAACTATTGTATGATGTTGGCAGATGATATAATAAAAGCATAGCCAAATCCTCACCATCGGTCTTAACATCAAGATTTTCTAAATCATTGATGATCTCTTTGAATTCTTCAAGATATGATTTAATAGACTTACCTTCTGACAGCTTATGCAAATACAGCCTGGATTTAGCGTACAAGCGACTTGCTGGACTTTTTGTCATAAGAAGCGATTCAAGCTTCAACCATAAGCTAGCAGCAGTTGTCTCCTTACTGACCTCCTGAAGAATCTCCTTTGATAAGTGCAACTGAATTTGAGCGAGCGCCTTCAGATTCTTTCTCTCTTTCTCCTGCTCTGTTTCGGACATATTCTCCATTCCGAGTAGTGTCTCATCCAAATCAAGACTTATGATAATTGCTTTCATCTTGATTTTCCAAATTGAAAACTTTGTGCTATACGTGAGTGGTGCCATATCAAGCTTTGTCGATGTCGAAGCCATCACAACTCTGCCACAAGCTTTCTGAGCAAAAATAAACTCTGACAATTTCACGTGAATAGTAACCGTACACGTGAATAGTGACCGTATATAGGAACAGTAACCGTATACAGGAATAGTGATTATATACAGAAATAATACTCGTATACAGAAACAGTATGTGAATAGTAACCATATACGGGAATAGTGATCGTATACGGGAATAGTAACTGTATACGAGAATAGTACCCAACACCACAAGATGAATGATAAACTACTTATTTCTGATGTGGAGGATCTGCCTATTAGGGGCAACCACAGAGCATACTATAAGCAGCTATCACTAACCTAACCTTGGCTCTGATACCAGTTTGTTAGGAATCAGAACATAAGCACAAAGAAAAGAGACACGAGAATTTACAAGGAAAACCCCAAATCGGGGAAAAACCTCGGGCGGCAAGCCGGAAGAAAGAATTCACTAAAAAGGAAGAAGAATACAATCTAAGTGGCTACTAGATTGTGGGACTAATTCTAATTGCCACAACTAAGCTCCTTATATAAGGAGTTGAAGGCACCAAGGTCCTTTTTATAGCCAATGTGGGATGAAGGGTAAAATATGGAGCTAAGGCATTAAGCCTTTGTTTCCTAGCCCATGTGGGATGAAGGTTAAGAACAAAGTTGAGGCAATCTTCAACATACTGCACACATTCCAAAGTTTGATCATAGTGTACTCATTCGTTTGCATATTTTGGTAAATTGAACAGATCCACTCAAGGAAGATGAATGTTCACCCGGATGTGAATTTCAAAGAACTTGCTCAAAGAACTGACGATTTCAATGGTGCACAATGGAAAATATGTTTGTGTTGAGGCTGGTGTGGTGGCTCTTGGACGTAGTGCAGCCGAGGTGCTCTTCCTCACCAATTATATAAAACCCTTGATGAAATATTTGTCTTTGGATTTCAAATGTACGTATTTGTCATTGAAGTTTCCAAATGCAACATATAACTGCCTAGATAGTTGTCAGCTGATCATGCTAATTCCCTCTGGCGCTAAAATTTTGCATGGTGCATTTGTAGGTTAACCATGAGGATTTCAATGAAATTGTGATTGAAGTTCAGGCTAAGAAGAAAGCAAATGCTTAACTGCTTTGCTTAGCTGGCCGGAAGCAATTCATTGTGCCTGTGAAATTCAGTCTTTTTCCTTGTATAACCTAGATGGTTACAAAGTGTATGTAGAATTGCTGTATAGAATAAAATTCAGGATATGACTAGAAAAGTAGATGTTCTCTGTATTGTTTGTGAGGTGAACCGTAAGCTTTGCTTGGTAAGGAAGATAAACACGAGGAATGAAAATATGCAATTCAATAGTTGTTCTCAAAAGTAGATGAGCTCCATACAATTTTATAATCTCTTTATTCTTTGAAGGTCATTCCATACTTCTCCACTTAAAATTGGATACTTGGTATCGTTTTAAGTGTATGGTAGAGAACTTGAAAGAAAAGGAAACAAACAGCATTCATAGCATGTTCATGCAAAAGCTACGAGGAAATGTCACAAAACAAATTGATGTCCAAACAATTTAGAGTTGAGACTTCACTTGGCTAGTGAAGAGCTCTTGCGTTAAAATCAGCGTCTTTGGGGTCAAGTTCCAGCTTCACTAGGAGGGAAAAGTTATAGAGGAAGGGAGAACTACTGTAGTGTACGTAATGTAGCCGAACTTAAGCTTTTGAGTCAAGCAAACAAAAAAGTATTGATGTGACTTTAGTGCGACAAATGTTATGTCAAGAATCTATACTGTTTAGGATAGAGAAAAAGGTTGGGGACTAAATATGAAATAGTATAAGTTTTTTTAGGGAAAATTCGTCTATAAAATGACAAAGTCTAACTTAGCTTCGGCTTTTGAATATACAGTGAGTAAGAATGGCTTTTCAAATTTTAATTGCTTTCATCTTTGTCTAATCTAAACTAACGGACATTGTGACCTCACAGGCCACAGAAAAGTAAATGTTTTAAATCAATAGGACACACACACACACACACAAATAACAAAAAAAAAAATATATCATTATGCTTCATTCAAACAATTCATGTATTATTATATACTAACAGTTAAATCACCATTCATATTATACTTTCTATGTATCTCATAAATCATGTCAAGTCCAATATAGGCCTAATCAATTGTCCTTATTTTATTTAATTATTAAAAAATAGATCAATATTCATTGCAACATTATTATATAGTTGATATTTCTACGTTTTCATGTATACTATTAAAAATTACATAGCAATTTGCTCTAAATAAAGAAAAAGTCTATCCATTTATATCCAAATTAGTTGCTTTACAATATCATAGATGTCTGTTATGCAAGAATCATCATAACAAAACCATAATCTTGTTCACAACAATAAAATTTTATTTCTAGATGGTCTTATTAAAATGTCGAGACCTATGGAAACGAGAGCATAGAGAAAATACTTTGGAGTCTAAGATGCAACATTATTGATTCCAACAACAACACGCATGTAAATCAAAATGAGAAAGTTGCTAACAATTTTCATTTGGTCAAGTTTTCAGGGCATTAGTTAGATATTTGTTTTAGGTTTTATATTAAGGGTAATTGTTAACTTTGAAAATTCAAGTTACAAAAATTAATTATATTCATTATAATTTAAATTAAAATATTTTACTGAGAAATTAATAAATTTAATAATTTTATGACATCTGTACAATATAATATTGGAAAATTTGTTAATTAATAAATCTAATAATTAATAAATTTTAGCATAATGGATAAATTTATGAGCCATACTCAATATGATGTTGAAAGAAAATGTTACTTCTTAGATTGTTGGTTTTATTGTAGATTTTTATAATAATATTTCTAAAACATTTGAACGTATACAATTTTCTAAAACTCAATATAATTTGGAATCATGTGGCAATGCCAGACATGTAAACTAGTTGAGTCTTAATTTCAAATAACCGAAGGGTAGTGGGTTTTTGTGGGTAGCAATTCCAACTTCTTGATGGCTTTAGAGCAAATTCATTTTAACTTAAATAAATTTAACCCAAAATAACTTATTTTTTTTCATGTTTTTTTTTCCAAAACCAATTTTATTTTAAATGTAACATTATGTAGATGTAGTAATTTATTTGAAAATAAATTTTTATGATGTCATTAAATTTTTATGAATTTTTATTTTTTAAGAATTAAAAAAGTTCATAAAGATTTAATAAGATTATAAAAATTATATTTTAAATGAATTATTTTACCTACATAATATTAGCTTTTGGATGAAATTAGTTCAGGGAAAAAATATGTAAAAAAAAAAGCATTATGGATTAAGATAAAATTATTGAATATAACATATTACTGCTTTCACCATTAACAAAAAGCAAGAAGTTTGAAAAGCCTTTATGTTTTAAAAAATTATATGTGGAGACTGAATGTTATTCTTGTCCAACATTTTTCTTGCCATAACTTATTCAAATAGCTTTTGCAAAACTATGGGGCCTGCAGGAAGCTCATCGATTTGGTTTGTCATCAATTATTATTGAATCGGAATATTTTTCCATTTTAATTTTAGAACTAAATAAGGGGATTTCTCCATCACTGTTCTATTTTGGGGATCTGTTGGGTTTTCTTTTTTTCATTAAGCATGTGTGTAATAGGGTGGGTTACATTATAGCTAGGAGGGGCCTTACGCCAAAGTCCAAAACTAGTCAACAAAATACCTACCTACATCACATGAGCTATTTCTTGGAAAATGATAAGTACTAGGTGCTTATGCTTTAGAACTTAAGCGTATATATCCACAAAAAGTTTCTCACATTTCTCGCATATGGGATATAGGGTGTTACTCCTTAGCAAGTCTTTTTCTAAATTATTTGCCTCATGTCTTGAAGTTCGATTACTCGAAATGTATTCCTTTCATCAAAAACTTGTTCAAATAGGTCCATTTATCTATGAAAAATTATTTTCCTTGTATGACTTGTTTAGGATTAAAGGAAATAATTGTTGGTTACAGAAACTTGATATAATATCAAAAAAATACTAATATTATTTGTTTAGGTCTAACTAGTTTTAATACCTGGCATTGCCTCGGTACCAAATTGTGGGGAAAATATGGTTAAATTTAAAATATGAAGTGTATGGATATAAAATAAAAATAAAAATAAAAATTTAAAAACTCAGCATTATAATGAGAAAAAAAGCTAGAAATAATAAATAATGTAATGGCAATTTTAAATAAAAAAATATGTAAAAATGTTATTCACCAACACGAATACTTTACAAGTAAAATAAAGTGGTAGTAATATGTGTTATGATAGTGTATGCAATAGTTTAAATAAAAATATATGATTATACAACTAATAATCATGTGTTATTAGGTAAATTATTAAGAATTCATATTCTAGAATGAATAAAAAATTCTACTAATATTGCATATTATTTTAATTTTTATATAGTTCGTAGTAGTAATAGAACATAAATTAGATAGGAAATTATAGAATGTCTAGATTAAGATAATTATGTAGGACATTACAAAAAAAGTTTAACAGTTAACAAATCTCTGAGTATATTTTAGATGTTAGCATATGGTGATGTAAAATTTAATTTTTATACACTGTTTACAAATTTTTTTGATTGAAGAGTGAGAAAAATATATATGTAAGAAAGACAAATTTACAATAGTGTATCAGGCTACTAAAATATGTACGAAAAATATAAGAAAAATAAAAAAGAATATGAGTATTTTAAGTATTAGTTTTAATAACATAGTCCTAGCTCTCTAGCATTGCCAAGGAACACTGAACCTAGTTGCACTCCCCTAAACTGTTAATTGTATCTTGTATTTCTATAAGTCTTGAGAAACAAGTAAGTTCCCCCACATACTTTAGAACATCTTATTAAAAGAAGGAATATAGCTACATTAAGGTGTTCAAAACGTATGTTTTGGTATAAGTTAAATCAAATATAAGACTAAGTATAATTGGCCTAACTTGCCCCTACTAATGGAGATGATAAAAATAAATGTACTGTTCCTACCCCACCCGAACCCAACCACTTGAACTCGACCTTACGCGCAAAGCTTTGAAAAGGTTATGGGTTAAACCATTTTACTTGAAAATGTAAGAAAACAGATTTATTGTGGAGTACCAAGCTACTGAAATTTGTATGGGAAATATAAGAAAAATAAAAAATTAGTATGAGTATTTTAGGTATTAGTTCCAAAAACATAGTTTTTACGCTTTAGCGCAGCTACTGCCAAGGGACATGGGTCCAATTATCACTTCCCCTAATTGCCAATTTTGTCTCATATGCCCTCCAGGTTATGAGAAACTGGCAAGTTTTCCCTTATATTTTACATAATAAAAGAAACATAACCACATTAAGACTTCAAATGGTAGGTTTTGGCATAGGATAAATCAAATACCACTATAAAATAAAGTATAAGTGCTGAGCTTGCCCCCTAACCTTCCTAAACCAGGCCACTATAACTTGACCAAACCGTCAAAGCTTTGAGGAGGTTATAGGTTTAACTAATTCTACTGTATCCTAGCCCTCATAAATTAGTATATTTATTTTTTAAAAATTTTTTATCTCAAAATAAAGTCATAATCTAGTGTAAATCTTTTTATGTTACTTTATTTTATACATTTTTGTTTATCAATTATTTGTAGACATACATATTTTTTAAAACATAAATAAAATATATAGATAAAAAGACATTTTATGTGTGTGTGTGTGTACCCCAGATGGATAAGCGTGTATTACCCACCTATTAGTGGGAGCTGGGTATGAATTCAGTTACATGTTGAGATGGTTTGGATTTAGCGATACCCTTCCTGAACCTCCCTATTCACATCTTTATCTATGAGAAAGACTCATTACCATGATCGGCCTCACCCACCCCCTCAACAAGTACTAAAAAAACTTTCTACCAAAATAAATACATTCTTTATATCAAAAGATTTGTAGTCTAATAAAAATGTTGTTATTTTTTTTCAAAGAAAAAATGTTTATTACTTTTCAAGATGATTCTTTAAAAAATCAATTATCCGTTACATATGCTACGGTTCTAGTCGAGCTGTCCTGAGCCAAGCCAAGCTCGAACACCCTTAGCTTGAGCTTGATTGAAGCTTTTCATAAAAATCACAATATGATAGTAATAATATATTAGGTGAATCCCAACTATTGGACAATTTCTATTTCAAAAAGTTGATAATTATAACAATTAATAGGCACATAAATAAATAAAGGGGAAGTTGATTTCAAATTCTATGGCTAAGAGTACAAATACCTAGCTAGGCATTGAGTATTAATAAAAAAGTTGTAAACAATAATTTTTATAGTAAAATTAATCTAATATAGATAATTATAATTAATAAATAGAAATAAAAAGATTTGACATATTCATTAAAGAAAATGACTTAACCTAAAAAATTTAACCTGGCCTTAATTTTTTTATTACAATTTATGTTCGAGCATATTCCAGATATAAAATTATCATAAATTAATTAACCCTTAGTATAGTGCTAGCTTATTTCTTTAATTATTATTTTTTTAGAAAAAAACTTTTAAAGAAAAAATAATAAATTTCAAGTTAACATAAAAAGGCTCCAATTGAGTGTCATGTATATTTTTGGTGAATAAACATGATTGAGTGATGAAAATAATAGGAACACCATTTAAGGTAAAATATATTTATAAATTTAAAATGAAAAATACAATAACAATTGAAAAAATAGAAGATAACAAAAAATTTTAAGAGTAACCTACCACACCACAAAAAAATATTAAAATATTGAATGAAAAGAAAAAAATGGAACAAAAACATGTCCAGTATTGTCTATTAGTTTATATTTTGTTTTTAGTATGTACTTATATATGTGAGAAATATTACAATAGGAATGAAAAAGTCTAAGATGTAATAAATATAATAATATTAACACAAATCATAATGGAGTTTACTTTTTTGTATAATGCATAGTTGACCAAACCATAAAACAAGAAAAATGCGAGCGTTAATTTGATGTGTTGGTTTAACAAAAAAAAAGCTGAATTTTGAAAATCATGCAAGAATTTTGTATTGAATTCAAACCTTTATGATTGAATAAAAAACTAATGCCTTGCACCATTAAGAATAATAAAACTATTTTTGATAAGTGTTAAAGTATTTTCTATATTTTTCTGAAATGAATTAAATGTTAATAAACGTCAATTTGATTTTATTTTGGAAACAATTAACGTTGACATTCCCTGATTCAAATTTACAATTATTTAAAAAATTAATTGTTTTCATTTTATGGAAATAGGTGCTAATGGATGTGATCTTTTTATTTTAGATAACAAAATGTTTCCTCATGAAAAAATCATTCTTGTTACGTAAAATTTGTTACCTATTAAATTTTTATAATATAGAAGTGGAATGAATGTTTTATAATAAATATTAAAAGTTATTATATTTTTGTCAAAATTATTCTTTACTAATTGCATTATACGAATAGGATTTTGAAGAGCTTTCCTTTTTGTGTGAAATTAATATACTAATTTATCTGAGAAAATATGCCACAAGTATTTATTTTAAATATGTTAGTTTGTGAGAGATTGTGAGGAAGGCAAAGGAATAATGAAAATTTTGTTTCCAAAAGCATTAAGATGGATATTTTTGGTACCAAAATTATAAAATCATGATACTGATTAGTAAAAGAAAAAGTATACAAGAAAAATGCCTTTTACAGTGACAACATGACCATTATACTTTTATGGGCTTTGTATAATTATATTTATTGTAGGTTAAACTTACTAAATAGTGTAATTATAGTAATAATAATTTATGAGTTTACAAAATAAAAATGACACACTTAGAAGATGTAAAAAATGGAAAAGTAACATATTATCAAATATAAATAAGAAATTAACATATAGCTATTATACAACATAGATTTTTTTTCTTCTTTCTTATCCCCCATCAACTCATCTCCATATTTCTATCTCGTCATTATATCTTCAATAACATAGCTTTCAAGTTTGTCATTTGTTATAAAAGTGGTGAAAATCAATATTTTTTAAAGGAAGATTCAATAATATAGTTAAAATTTAGTTAGAATTGCAATTTAAAAAACAAAATTTCATAATTTGAATCTTAAAAATAAATAAAATGAGAATTTTTTAGGACTGATATATCACTACATAATAATATTGTATTAATCAAAATAGATTTCCAAAAAGAAAGAATACACAAACACACATGCACTATGAAAAAAAAATGTTATTCAATTGATTATTATACATATATAGTACCTATAACAAATTGCTCTTAGATTAATTTCATCTTTTATTCTTGAAATATTAATATCCAACATTTATCTTGCTAGTTGACCAAAAGGTGTGGTTTAACAATTAGTAATTGGATTTTTCTCTTACAAAAAAAAAACATTAGAATTTTTTAATCTTTCAATTGCCACGTTTATCGATCTGGTTACACAAAATTGATAGTATTTATTGGTCTCATATAAATATTTATGGTCTCATATGAACAATGGGCAAGCTTATAAACTTTTCATGACATATAATGGATAAAATGGAAAGATTGTAAAACTTCAATGGCAAAATCAACAGAAATAAAAAAATAAGGAGCTAATTAGTTACAAGAAAAAACTTAAGAGTCAAAAAGGCCATTTTAGCCTCTTTAATCCTTGGCTTGGAAAGAACGAAAACCATACCGACCCGGCGCTCAAAAACCCCAAATTATCTTACATTCCCACCATTTTCGTTTCTTGCTTGCTACCAGTCGAGTGTTTTTTGCTTCTCTGGCAACCAGCAGTGTAAGATTTGCTCCTCCTTTCTCATACATTCAGATATCTCTGCTTTTCATTGTGTTGGAGTCCTGTTTTACGTCTTAAATCTTGAGCGACAACTTCACTTCTCTACTTTTCTTTCCGTCTTGCTTGCCTGCTGATTTGATTGATTTCGACCTTGCTTCCTATTTTATGCTACTTATTGAGCTACCGATTGAGCTGTTTTCTACTTTCTTTAAAAGTGAAATCAGCAAGTCTGTGTTCGCCGCGAGAGTTTACGCTCGTTGTTGGTGATATTTTGGGTGCAAGTTTTAGACTAAGTTTATTCTTGCTTTTTTATATGGTTTTCTTGCTTCTTGGAGCTATTGATTAAGCCTTGTTCTTGCCATAGTTGATGAGGTGAGGGATTGCCAGCTCATGGACATGTATTTTGTAGGTGGCTTAAGTGTTTACGGTGGCAGCATTTGGAATCCCAGATGGTACGGCTATCTTTTATGTTAATCTCTTGAGTTTTTTGAATTCTTGTGTCTTGTTTAGTGTTTAGTTGTGATGCATTGTTTTTTTATACATAGGTGATGTTTACGGTTGAGGGAATGAGAAGACTCATGGAAAATAAACATAATATCCGTAATTTGTGTGTCATTGGACATATTGACCATGGTATGAATCTTATCATCTTTTGCGTGGTTCTCTTTTACTAGATGCATACAGAGTACTTCCTCTGTAATGTTTTGCTTTTTCTGGTACATTATGGTACAGAGTACTGGTTGATGCTAGATGCAAGTGTAGTCCCCTACTAACACACAATACAAAACAAAATTTTCTGGCCTTTTTGCTTATTATTTGTTTTCTGCTAAGTGTCTATAAGCTCTTGATGTGTATTATTTTGGTCACCTACATGTAGGAACATGTAGATCGTTTGGTATAATCTTCCTTTTTTGTGTTTTCATTTTAAGGACTTCACTCAAATTATGAAGTTCATACTTCCAATTTTTTCACGTGGTTTCTCATTTTCCTGTTTTGTTTTCAAGAAACTGAGCAAGACCAAAGCTGCAGATAGGAAATAGGTTGCAGTAGAGGGGCTGTTCTGTTAGAGAGAATTTTTATATTTTGCTTTCACAATTTTTTGAGGACTTGGGTGCACTGCTTTCTGGTTTCAAGAAACTAAGAGGACAATCAAAAGATATTTGTGGTTTAGCTCAGTTCTCCTGATCTTAGCAAAGAAAGTCTTCAACATCCGTGAAAAATATTGAGTTTCACTTTCACTGAAGGAATTTTCCAGGAAAAGAAACTATCCTCGACTAGACAGGCCATTTATTATTCTGCTATTTAATTCCCTCTTCATCATTCATGATGTTCTGCTATTTCATTTGCTTGTTTATCACTCATGGTGGAAGAACTATCTTCATCTATTGTGTAAATCTGTCAGCCAGAGAAGAAAGGTTTTCCACCATACTCTACAATGTTCCACCATACTCTACAATGTTCTCATACTGTTCTGACAATTCACAGGAAAGTCAACACTTATCACTTCCCTTGTGGCTGGTGCTGGTATCCTTGCACAAGAATTCCCTGGTCAGGTTAGGATGAAAGGTACCCGACAGGGTGAGGCTGAAGAGGGTGCTACAATCAAGTCTACTGGTGTATCTCTCTATTATGAAATGAGTGACGAGTCTATGAAGAATTACGAGGGACAGAGACAGGGCAATGAGTATCTCATAAATCTTATTGACTCACCTGGGCATGTGGACTTTTCATCTGAAGTCACTGCTGCTCTTCGGATTACTGATGGTGCTCTCGTGGTTGTAGACTGTGTGGAAGGTGTTCGTGTCCAGACGGGGAATGTGATCCGACAAGCACTTGGTGAGAGGATCAGGCCTGTCCTAACTGTTAACAAGTTGGACAAGTGCTTCATCGAGCTTCAGGTAGATGGAGAGGAGGCCTACCAGACGTTCCAGAGGGTCATTGAGGACGCAAATGTGGTTATTGCCACTTATGACGACCCCTTTCTTGGAGATGTTCAGGTCTACCCTGAGAAAGGAACGGTTGCATTCTCTTCTGGGTTGCATGGTTGGGCTTTCACTTTGAACAACTTCGCAAAGATGTATGCCTCCAAATTTGGAGTTGATGAGACAAAGCTGGTGGAAAGACTGTGGGGTGACAACTTCTTTGACCCAGATACAAAGAAGTGGACCACCAAAAGCACCGGGTCTCCGAAATGCAAGCGTGGGTTTGTTCAGTTTTGCTATGAACCCATCAAGAAGATTATCAACACCTGCATGAATGGCCCAAAAGAGAAGCTGTGGGAAATGTTGGAAAAACTGGGCGTGACGATGAACTCTGGAGAGAAGGATTTGATGGGCAAGCATCTTATGAAGCGTGTCATGCAGAACTGGCTTCCTGCAAGCTGTGCTGTGCTTGAAATGATGATATATCATCTCCCCTCACCTGCTAAGGCCCAGGAATACCGTGTTGAGAACCTTTATGAAGGTCCCCTAGATGATCATTATGCAACAGCTATTCGGGATTGTGACCCTGAGGGTCCATTGATGCTTTACGTTTCAAAGATGATTCCTGCATCTATTCCTGCATCTGAAAAGGGTAGATTTTTTGCTTTTGGTCGTGTGTTTGCTGGTAAGGTTGCAACTGGGATGAAAGTGAGGATCATGGGACCAAATTACGTCCCTGGGGAGAAAAGGGATTTATATGTAAAGAACATCCAGAGGACTGTTATCTGGATGGGAAAGAAGCAGCAAACGGTCGAATATGTTCCGTGTGGCAACGTTGTTGGCATGGTTGGCTTGGACCAATTTATTACAAAGAATGCCACTCTTACTGGTGAAAAGGAAGCTGATGCTTGTCCTATCAAAGCAATGAAGTTCTCTGTTTCTCCTGTTGTACGTGTGGCTGTTCAGTGCAAGGTAGCAGCAGATCTTCCCAAGCTTGTGGAAGGCCTCAGGAGTTTGGCAAAGTCTGATCCTATGGTTGTGTGTACAATTGAGGAGTCTGGAGAGTACGTCATCGCCGGTGCAGGCCAACTGCACTTGAAGACCTGTTTGAAGGACTTGCGAGACGATTTCGTGGGAGGAGCTGAGATCATACACTCTGAACCTGCTGTGTCATTCCGTGAGACTGTCCTTGAGAGGTCTTCCAGGACTGTGATGTGCAGAACTCCAAATAAGCTCAACCGTATATTCATGGAGGCTCGTCCAATGGAGGAGGGTCTTGCAGAGGCTATTGATGAGGGTCGTATTGGACCCAGGGATGATCCTAAAGTCTGGTCAAGGATCTTGTCAGAGGAGTTTGGCTGGGATAAGGATCTTGCAAAGAAGATTTGGTGTTTTGGTCCTGAAACTACCGGTCCCAACATGGTTGTGGATAAGTGCAGGGGAGTCCAGTACTTGAATGGGATAAAGGATTCTGTGGTTGCTGGGTTCCAATTGGCATCAAAGGGAGGCGTCCTAGCAGGGGAGAACATGAGGGGTATATGCTTTGATATATGTGATGCCATCCTGCATGCTGATGCTATTAAGAGAGGTGGTAATCAGGTCGTTCCCACTGTTAGGAGGGCTATACATGCTTCCCAGCTGACTGCCAAGCCAAGGGTTCTTGAACCTGTGTATTTGGTGGAGATCCAGACCCCAGAGCACGCTCTTGGTGCTATTAAGAACGTTGTCCATATGAGCCGAGGGCATGTGTTTGAGGAAACGCGGAGGCCAGGTTCCCCGTTGTGCAAAATTATGGCTTACCTTCCCGTTGTCGAGTCATTTGGATTCCCAGGCACGTTGTGGGCTGCTACATCTGGCCAGGCCTTTCCACAGTTTGTATTTGATCACTGGGCCTTGATGCCGTCTGATCCTTTTGAGCCCACTTCCCAAGCTGGGGTCTTGGTTGCTAAAACACGGATGAGGAAGGGCTTGAAGGAGCAGATACCTCCAATTTCCAAATACGAGGATGAGATGTGATTTTTTGTTTCTGTCGTTCGCTAGGTGATGGAATCTGAGTCTGACGTCTAGCTCTAGCCTACTAGAAGAAGTACAGTCTACTAATACCGCTACTGTTTTAGGTGCCTTTTTCTCTGTTGGAGAGTATACTGAAAGTGTTAGTATGGCATTTGCATCCATCTTTGTGTCTACATTTTCCTTCTTTCGTGATTTGTGGTGCCTCTCTGCCGGTTAATTGACGTAGAGCCTGTGGTGCTTTCGGCTATTGGCCGCCGATAGCTATTTACTGTTGCTTTTTTAGCTGGTCTTTGTTGCTTCAAACTTGTTTTCGCCGGTAATCTTATTACTTAGGTCAATATCCCATGCACTGCGTAAACGGAAAAAACGTAATTTTGCCAGATGAGGAAGTTTCTTCCCAGTACATTATTTCAAATGAAGCAGCTGGCTTTATAGCCTTACAGAAGCAACGGCGCCACATCTAAAACGATGTCTATAAACGTACGTGATAGCTAAGAAAACAATTGAAACTAGCACTTATCCGTATTGTTGAAAGGATAACTTAAGAATCAAGCAAGAATCCTAACACACTGTCAGTGTAATTTTTTTTTTCTTCATCAGCAGTTTATTTTGTTTGGACACGAGGTGAAAGTTAATATCAATGATACCAGCATTTGCGCGTAGAGCGCTGTGTCAAACTCCTCCACCTTAACTAGTAGTTTGGATGGTTCCTAATAAATTTGTTTCTAATATTTTTCTGAGTTCAATCGATTATTATTATTATTATTTTTTTTACTTTGGACATGGTCATATTCATGGTACCAATCACTCTTGCAGGTCTCGCAATGAAAATATTTTCATAAATAAATGAGATTGTGTGTTATTTGTATAGAAAAGTGTAAGCAATCCCAATTTTGAAAATGTCAAATATTGTTGTAGAGAAGATGTGTACAGTTATTTGCATGCCAAGAAAGTAATATCACACTTCAACTTAGCTAACTGGCTTTAGACATGACAATGCTTGAAAATTAGAAAGTAAAAAGGGCAAATAACCCACCTAAGTTATTGTCATGCAAATTATTCACTATTGCTCTTTTACAGTTAAGTGCACCAAATAACATTTTCATTCGAGTGAAATTCAATTCTAAATTAGCCACTTATAGAACTAACGGAGGTTGTATTTCATTTGTTTTATATATAACATATCTATTAAGTGTGATGGATGGTAGAAATAAAAAATAAATAAGACAATTTAATCATCCTCTTACCTAAATTGCACGTACAATTTTATTCTTAAACTTTGTTCACTGATGCACATAGGTCCCGAATACTAATTGATATAATACATTAATTGTTTTGAGGTGTGTGTTGTTTTCTTTTTCATTATTATTGTTACTTCTTGTATCTTGGACATTGTAAAGAATGGTTACAAGTGATATAATAGTGCGCCGTCTACCTATATAGCACCTTGCCCTTTCTAATCCAAGCGTTTAATTAATTGCGAAAGGGTGAAATTTTTTACATAAATTATTATCACAAATTAATTCTATGCAAAAAATTACCCGCAAGAAAATAATTTTATTATTAATATAGGAATTTTTTTTTTCCTAATCCAATGGATTGATGCCACCAAAGTTGGCTGCCACTAACTTTTGTACGCTAAAATAGATAGATCCCCAAAGCGATAAGGATTGCGTTGACGAGTCAGATAACTTGCGGAATTCCTTTTGCCGGAAGAAGAAGAGATACCTTATTAGTTTCGGCTACAAAAATTTCACGAGTTTATGACTCTTTATATAGATTTTAATTTCGTTTCATTAGGTCTCGAGGAAGAAGGGAAAAACTTGTGTCCCTCCGCCGCCGTATTTTCGTTCAAGATTGCCAGCCAGCAAAGATAAGTTTGACAGGCGCAACAAGCGGAAGCAAAAGAAGTTGTGCCAATGGAGGAGGATGATTTTAGGCTATGTGATCTTCCCGATGAGATTGTGATCCACATCCTCGACAGACTCAATTCCGTGGCGAGAGTTCGTTTCGCTGCTGTTTGCAGGGCCTGGAAACTTCTGCTTCGTAGGCTTCTCCCACTTCTCGCAGAGCCAAAAGAGCTCCCATGGTTTATAACAGGAGGGCAAGACAAGAAGGGCCACTGCATCGTTCTTCAACAGACATGTTCTCGTAACAACCAACTGGAAGCCTGCACCAAAATCAAGCGCACCTTGAAGCAAGAGTTGCTCGACGCAATCCCACCAGCCAGAGCAGAACGCAGTGGGTTTGAGCATGGTACAAGTTCCGGTTGGGTTGTTTTTTATTTCATGGACCAGCCTCGTCCTGCTCTCTGCTTGTACTCCCCTTTCACTGAGAAACTTATCTATCTGCCACCTGGTTTGCCTCGTTGTTACAAGGGGCTCGCGATGTCCCATCCTCCAACTTGTTCCGATTGTGTCTTTTTCGCCTTTTCGGATTGCTGGTCGGAGATGTGTACTTACACATGGCGCCCTGGTGACAAGAATTGGACGAAGCATGACCTTGACATTGTTTTTTATATGATTCGTACGGCACCCACATTGGAGAGTTTGATGTTTCTTGAAGGAAGCTTCTATTGCCTATTTCGTAGTGGCCATCTGTTGGCCTTCAAGGTCGCTGACAAATCGTGGAAACTGTTAGCGGATTCTACGCCATCAGAAGCGCTTTTGCACTTCTCTTGTAGATCTTATGAATTGGCTGAATGTGATGGCGATATCATAGTGGTGCCCTACGCTTGCCTGTCAGAAAATTGCCGTTGTTGTGTGTGGAAGTACGAGTGGGCGGAGAGGAGCTGGAGGAAGATGAACAATTTGGGTGGACGGGTGCTATTTGTCAACCAGGGACCATGCTCCAAGAGCATGGCGGTTCCAGCAGTCGGAGAGCTGCAAGGTTTGGCCGATAGGATCTATTGCTCTTATGATGCGCATCTCCAGAAGTATTTTTCATTGCGGGATGGGAAGTTCCATTACTGTAGTTTTTCTAGTAGTTCTGCATATTTGTATTGGATTACACCCCCACCGTTACAAGTTTGAAGCCGCATTTAGGTCCAAATTAAGCAGAGTATAATGAAATTATATATGGTTTTCTAGATATTTAAGAACTTTTTTAGATATTGAGATTTTCCTCTTCATTTTTTTTCTGTAGTTCCTGCACAAATAGAGCCCAACAGTAATTCGGGATAAATAGGCCATGCTCCATGACTCATGGAAGTCTGCATATTTGTGTTCGCTTGACAAAAATATCTTTTTTCCTAATATCTACTGCAACGGCTACATCCTTGTAAAGACATATATATTTGTTTAAAAAATTAACCAAATATCTAATGCTTTACCCTTAAAAATAAAAATATTATTTCCCGTTAAAATTCATCTTTAAAAGTTTCTAAATAATTTTAAAGACTTATTCAATTTAAATTTAAATGTAAAACATATATATGTAATGAAGATTATGGAAGTACTTTATTTTGAAAAATAAATAAAATTTAATAACTTACTTCGAATTAAAACTAATGATTACTCAAAATAATATTTATTTTCACGTATATTACTAAAAATTAACTCAAAGAATTTTTATTTAGATGGTTATATTCTTTTTAGCACTCGGAAATTTACAAGAGCATAACTATAGGAGATATACTCTCTTTAAATAGTTGTATTATAGTTTAAAGTTTAGCTCTTGATAAATTCAAAATAAGAGATTTTTTTCTATAGAAATAATTGAAATTTTAAACCTTATCCCTTTCATGATTAGAGAGATTTATTCAAAATAGTAACCTAATAATGACTAGCTTATCTACTCCATAATTATAGATGTTTATTTAAAATTGTAGCCTACGTTACCTTAATAATAGCTAACTAACACCGTTAGCTTCATCCTTAGTAATGGACACCCACCCTGGTGGATGATATAACACCTCCAAATACCCACAGGTATTATTTAATCCACTCCTTCATAGGCTAGGATCACAATTAACTTTATTGGAAAAATTATAAAAATCCACATACACAATGATTTTCAGTGAAGGTGCCTGTGAATTCAGTAAGACGATACTTAGCTTCCTTTCTCACTATCTATTGCATAAATGGAAACCATAAGCATGCTTGCCTGGTCCTTAATCGGACTGGTCCGTTAATCTGTTGCATGCCTCATTTTTTCTATTTCCTTCCATCTTCCTTCTCCGTATGTAACAGTAATAGACCTTCATCTGACTCCAAATTCGTGCACCATCATCATCAGTGTCATTCATTTTACCTTCCCATCCTCTTGAATTTTTTTAGCTCCCACATCTAAAGTCACTCGATCACATTCATCATCCTTGCTTTTACAATGTCCCCTATCCATACATTCATCTCTGCGAACCTATGTTGACTAAAGTGGTGTCCGCAAACTCCACATTTTATTTGAAAAACGTAAGTAAAAAGTGCATAAAATTATGTGCAGACCTCACTTTAATTTTATATTAGACCCCATTATTTCAAATAATTAAAAATCTAGCAAAAAAAAAACACATTAATATATTCACAGAAAATATCTAATGTTTTACCTAAAAAAGTAACAATATTATTTCTTGTTAAAATTCATCTTTGAAGTTTCTAAATGATTTGAAAGACTTATTCAATTTAAATTTAAATATAAAGCACATGTATTTAGTGAAGACTATAGAAGTAATTTATTTTGAAAATAAATAAAATTTAAAAAATTACTTCAAATTAAAACTAAAATTTACACAAAATAATATTTATTTCTATATATACTTTTAGGAATTAAGTAAAAGAATTTTTATTTAGATGGTCATATTCTTTTTAACACTCAGGAATTTGAAAAAGCATGGTTATAGGAGATATATATTATCTTTAAATAGTTGTATTATAGCTTAAAGTTTAGCTTTTAATCAATTCAAATTTTAGACCGATTGTAACTTAGGTTTATATATGGGCTCCACTTTAGAAATACCCTAAATCCGTCACTGCAGCTTGTTTGTTGAAATCATCAGCAGTTGCACTAATGAACAGGTGATAGAGTTAAGAATCTTCTTCCAACACCTGAAGGTATTATTTGTGCTCAACACTAATTCAGTAATATTTCACCGACTTCTACCATAATGAGAGAATCTGCCTAGCGACCATTGTACAACAATTTCTGGTTCTACTAGAAGTAAAAGAAGCTTCAACAATCGAAGTCATGAATGAATTTATGCATGCTATTCACCAAAAGATAACGAGGAAGAGTTTTTTCAAAGCATTTCTTTTATTCGCTCCAAGATCGAGTAGATCACTTTTGCAATTTTGTTTCTGGAAAATTCTTATGCTTAAATTGAAGTTTGGCTATGGAGTCTGAGAGTCTTTTCCACATGTATGTACGCAATATACACCTCCTTGTAACTTTCTAAGACACTTGTCTATTTGGAAAATGAGAGATTTTTTCCCACAGAAATAATTAAAATCTTAAACTTTATACTCCATCTGACCCAAAAGTTTTGCTCCATTTGTTTTTAGTAATTAATCTATAATTTTTTATCTTTAATATTTTAATATATAAATAAAAAATCTTTGTATATGAATGATAATTCAAGATATGTAGTTTCTAAATATATATATATATATATATATATTATTTTTTCTAACAAACAATAATATGAAAAAAATTAAGTCAAAATATAACAAAAAGTCAAATGTATCAAAACTTTTAGGACGGAGGGAGTATCTTTTATGATCAAGGAGATTTATTTAAAATAGTAACTTAATAATGACTATCTTTTCTACTTCATAATTATAGATATTTACTTAAAATGATAACTCATCCTACCCTAATAATAACTAACACCATTACCTTCACCGCTAGTGGTGAACACGCACTCTGGTGGATGGTATAACACCTCTAAATACCCAAAGTTAAGGTTGATCTAATCATAGATCATTATTTTTTAATCCACTCCTTGATAAGCTGGGAGGACAATTAATTTTATAGGACAAATTATATAAATCCACCTGAGGTTTGACTTAAACCTATACTTTACCACCTCTATTTTAAAAAACTACACTTTACCCCTATTCCCTTTATACTGTCTGATAACAACTTCTTAATTTCTAATTTAAATTATTTTGTAATTATGTTTCATTAATTTTAAAATTTTTTATATTTTTTAATGTTAATTTACATTCACAAAATACTGATTTGCATTTACAAAGAGAAATCTGCATTAAAGAAAAATTGATAATTAAAATTTCTTTTAATTGTAAAAAAATATTGAAGAAATTGAAATTATTGGAATATAGCTATTGTATAGTTTAAATTAAGGCTTTAAGTTGGCATGTAATATAAGCAGAGACAAAGTGTAGGTTTTTAAAAGTAGGGAGAGCAAAGTTAGGTTAGATCAAACCAAAGAGGGATCTTTTTGTAAGTTTCCTGATTTTATTTAGTAATTTGTAATTAAGAAATTCAATTTGCAATAATAAAAACAATCTTTTGCAATGAAAATTCCCAAGGACAGTTATGTGCAAATCAAATAGATGAATCATTAGCAATCTACGCAGAATTTATTGTAGGTTTGAATAATGAAGGTATAATTTTTTTTAATTGATTACATTTACAAAAAATTGTTAAAATGTTATGGATTAAAAAATATTTCATGAGTAGCTCAAGTGTTTTAAAAAAGTTCAAACATTTGAAAGTTGTTAGTAGATAGTTGGATAACAGAAAATACACAACATAAAACTAAAGTATTGTATTTGGGATTTCTATATAAACTTGGGCATACCTCAGGAAAAGCTCCAAGAGCCTGGCAGTTGTAGTAGTTTGAGAGTTGGAAGGTTTGGCGGATCAGATCTATTGCTCTTGGGATGGGCGCCTCAAAAACTATTTTTCATTTGCGGGATGGGAAGCTCCATTGTTATTGTGATTCCAGTTCAGGATATTTGTATTGGATTTCAACCTCCACCGTAACAAGTTTGGAGCTGTATTAGGACCAACTTGAGTAGAATATGATGAAATTATATAATGGTTTTCTAGGTATTTAAGATCTTTTTAGATATGGAAATTTTCCTTTTCACTTTTTTCTCCAATAGTTCCTGTGTATGTATTAGTCTTTATATCTTTATATTGTGGACGTATGTGTAACTCCACATAGATTCCAACAGCAATGAGGGATAAATAAGACATGGAAGTTGACATGTTTGTGTTGGCTTGATAAAAATACCTCTTTCCTAATATCTACGTCACCGCAACAACTACATCAATGTCAAATGATCACTCTCTTCATCAATCTAGCATTATATTTGGGAATATAGTGGCAGCTTCCTTGTCAAAATCACCAGCTAGTTGCATTGATAAACGGGTGATAGAGTCAATTAAGAATCTTCATCCAACACTTGAAGGTACTGTTTGTGCTCAACACTAAGTAATAGTGGTTTCCTCGACTTCAACCACGATGACAGAATCTGTACACTGTACAACAATTTCTAGTTTGACTACTAGAAGAAAAAAAAGCTTCAACAATTGAAGCTGTGGATGGGTTTACATGTGCTATTACCAAATGTGCATCTCTCATGCCACATGAGCTATTATTTATGAAAATAATAAGCATTAGGTAATCAAACCGTTCAACTTGGAGTTACACACACATACAAACGCGCGCGCACACACACACACATAGACTTCCCATATAGAATATAAGGTGTTATGGTTATCTATACAAGTATAAATTATTAGGGCCTTGGAACCTTTAAAAGTAGATCACCTCAACCGACTCAAACTTAAATTGAACATACAATAGAAGGCTTACAAGCTGGTACTATTTTGTTTAACTTTGATTGTTGTTGGACATCTATAACAATCAAGAAAGGTTTGTGGATGCTATACAAATGTAATTTGCTATGTTTACTCTGTTGACAAATATAATCAAATGGTGTGGACTCTTCCAAATTTTGGAAAATTGGTGGTTGGCAATTGCAAGTGGTGGTGGGAGAACTCTAAAAGTGACATCAATAAGTCGAGAAAGATCTAGCACCATGGCCAAGGTGGCACCACTTATGAACTTATGAAGAATGAGATAGCATTTTCAAAAAATGAGCAAAATTGAGAAGTTTTCTTATTTACATCCTTAATAAAATTATTTTTTTAAAAGAATATTATGTATTGAAATTCTTGCTTAACCACCAATTCTTATCCACTTTTCAAACTGATCCTAGAACATCAAATTTTTTTATTTAACCACTGCATTTTCTCTTGGTATCTATAGAATTCTAGGTCATGCACTAGATGAACCTTGAAAGGAAACGAAAAACACAAGTAAATAAAAAGGAGACAAGCAAGCAAACAAGAGTAATCAAGCACTTGATATCCAAAGTGGAACCAAACAACTATCCCTAGCAAGGACACAAAAAACTTTGTTGTGAGCATAAGAGTTTTAAATTTATAACCCTCAATTCACTCACAAGTTTACGATGTTATTGTCATTCCAAGAGATAGCTTTGGTTCTAACTTAAGCAATCATTACCAAATACTCAATTAACTAAGCTTAATTAAGAGCAAATGTTGTAGATTCTTGGTTGAAGTGAAGAAGAGTAAAAATGAAAATATTGAGATGTAATGCAATGGAATTGAAAATGTTTATTACATTAATTAGAACTAGCTTGGATTGAAATAACTTATGAACTAACTAAACCCCCTAGGATGGTACAACTTAAGCCACCTAAGTTATATTGAGGAACTATGGTTGCTACTGCATAGTGTGGTGTGGGGATTCTAAAATCATGGCCTTTCTTTATCAAGAACAAGTCTTTCTTACCTATAATCTAAATATGAGTCTTCTTTAACCTCACAAGTTAAACTAATGTGGATCAAGACCTAACTCTTAGACAACACCTCATGGGTAGCTTGATTATCTCCAATTCAAGCAACCCAGTAATTGAGTTCCTCCTTAGTTCTACCATACTTTTCTCTTTCTAAAGACTACAATGTGATTTTGATGTATGTATGAGACCATCAATCACACACATGAATAAGCTTAAAAAAAGAACAACACAAGAGTAACTCCCATAAATTTCCTCAAAATAACATTAAGTAGCAAATGTTAGGAGTACATCCTAGAGAGCTTAAAAAAACTACTCCATAATTGAGCTAAGAACATCAATATAAATAAGCTATCCAATGTCCATGAAAATACAAATGAAAATATAGAAGAAGTGTAAAGGCTCTCTTAGTATTTCCTCTACATTAAATGTTGAGGTAAGTAAATCCCAAGTTATTTCCTCAAATAAGTTTTATTAAGCAAGGAAAGTAAGCTAAGTAAGGTTAAATTGAGTTCCAAAGCGTAATTGGTACTTAAAGGGCAAGGAGGGCAAAATGATAATTTTGACCCAAGTCAGTGGCATGACCGTAGTTTTAGTGAAATTTGGTTCATGCAAGTGTTTTGAGCTAATTTATTTAAGACCATAAGTGTTTATAGCCATTTGGACCAAAAACGAAAGTTAAGGGTGAAAAATACACTAAGTGAGAAATTAAGCTATTATGTCTTATAATGGCTTAAGTGACCTAAGGGTAAAGTGTTTGGGTAAGAAAAATCTTTATTTGGGACCAAGGAGTGATGGTGTGGGGAGTGTTTAAGTAGCCTGAATGATGCAAAGTTAAGTTTGGGGGCCAAAGTGACAAATGGAAGAGAGGTTGGCTATATAAGTGGAGGACATGACACTATTCATCATCTCCCCTATTTGCCATTTTCGTGGCTCTCTCTCCTCCATAGCTATCCACCTCCAAACCTCCCAACTCACTCAAGTGTCCATAAAAATCGAAGGTCCCAAAGCCATCCCAACAAGCCCTTATAGCTTGTTTTTAGTGGAATTGGTGCATTTGGAGTTGTTCTTGCAAGTTTTTGGTTCAAACCTAGAGGTAAACATCTTTGATCCTTATGGGTTAGTTCTAAACTTGTTAATGGTTAGAAATGGTCTTAACTTCATGCTCTTGGTGTCCAATTTGGTTGATTTCAAGCTTAGAACTCAAAGGAACTCGTTGAAGCTCGAGTGTATTCATTGCTTGTTTCTTGGTTTCAAGATGATTGAGGTAAGGGATTTAAGTTAATTTAGCTCAAATAATGCATAGAAACATAGTATTATGAGTGGTAATGAAGTAGAAACAAGACCCATGTGAATTGGACTTAGGATGGGAAAGTTTGAGCAAGTTTTGTGCAAGTTCGCACGTTGTCGCACAATGCTGTAAATGCATTAGCGACGCATTGCCGTTGGTGACTTCATTTGGTGATGCGCTGCCGTTGGTGATGCGAACTAGAGATGCATTGTTGTTAGATGTCAGGACTCCAGAGCATTGATGCCTTTGATGACACGTCGCCGATGGCATCGCCAAGGCATTAGTCCTCTAAGCTGGGGGCATCCTGAGAATGTCTCAAATTCTTGGTTATCATCCCTAAGCTAATTTAAGATGTTCCGTAGCCTCAGTTGGGTCAATAACTCATTCCTAAGTTGGGAATTATATGCATTATTTAAGTGGTAGCTAAGTGGTATGGTCAAGGTAAGGTAAGGAATGATGGCTAAGGAAGTTAAAGTACTTAAGTTGCCAAGTGAGCATTAAGGGGATTAAGGCGGGTTTCAGACTCTTCGTTGGCCCTAGTAGGAGGTCTTAGACCTTTGGGCATTCAAAAGGAAACCTAAGAGAATCCCAACCAAGCTTTATGGTTTGGTAAGTAAGCCACAAAGAAGCCCTAAGCTAAGCTCGAAGAGCTTGGTAAGTTGAACCACATAAGGAAGCTACCCTACACAATAAGTTAAGGGAAGAGACGGGTGAGGAAGGAGTAAGAGGTGACTTACTCTAAGTAGCCCGTTAAGGCAGGCAAGGTTTGAGTAAGTGATGACTTACTCTAAGGCGCCCATAAGAGGTCTTCATGGGGTTAGTTAAGTGCTATTATAGGATACAAGGGCCAGTATCCAAGTATCCCAGCCGTAAGAGCTCACGGCAAGTCTAGCACCTACGAGTGTAAGGAAGTCCGAGGTGCATGTGCATGTGCATATTTCATTCGTCATCCATCTATCCATCCATCCATCCATCATTTGCATTATTTGTTGTTCTTTTCTTGTTTCTGATTATGGCGGTTGCTTGCTGTTTTGTTTGCATTTTATATATATGCATATATTTATATGCTTGCATTATTTTTCACTGCAGGTACCAAATCCTTTACTGAGTACTATAGAGTACTCACCTCTTTAGTGTTGTGCAAGTTAAGCGAGCTAGTTGGGCTTAACAGTTGGTAAGGGGCAGTTGTTAAAGCTAAGTTTTATTGGTTTAAAAGTATTCTCTAAGTAGGAAACTCTAAGTTTCTAAGTTACTTATGGCATAAGCTAGTACTGACCAAAGTGTTTGCCTTACAGTTGGAGGCTAAGTGAGTACAAGGAAAGTGTGGCTCATCACTTGAAGCTAGCTTACTTGGGTGAAAAGCTAAGGATGTATATTAGTAGATATAAGCTGCTTCTTCTAAATGTATGGTAATTTCATACATAGATTGCCTCTACTAGTGTCTAGGGTTACATTTGGGTGCATATAAGTTTAAGATGTATGCGCATAGTTGTTACTTGAAGTTAAAGTAACTAAAGTTTTAAGTCTTGGCTTGTTTTAAACTGGGTTTTCATTAGTTGCCGCGGCTCTATTTTCAATGATATTTTAATTTAATTTTTATTGCATAGCTAGGACAATGCATGCATATTTCCTATGCAAGGTAGGCTAAGTAACTAGTTGTACATAATGATTTAAGCTACTTCTCAAGAAATATCTAGCTAGTTGTAACTTAAGTGGGATCATAGGTTCCAAAAAGCATACTAGTGTTATCAATTTAGGGCACTAGGGCTCTATTCCGTCACAAGAAGAACCCATGAAGACCCTTCAAAAGACTGGCTTCCTAGCTCCTCAAAATATTGTTCCCAAGCTCCTCCAAGAGTTGACAATGATGGCTCATAAAGATGCAAGAAGATGAGGGTGAATATGAAGATGAAGGTGGAAAACCTAGCCCTTGTTCAAGAAGTTCCAGTTGCTAAAATTAGTTTTAGCTCCCAAATGCTTTTTGGGTCTCACCCAAATCTTTGGATAAGATCCCTCTTCCAATAGCAAGCTAAATTCAAATATACGGATGGGGCACCACATTTTTCCAGAAGTAGTGGTGCTACAACACTAAATCAAGGGAAAAGGTGGTATTGTGTTGCTAAAAGTGTCAAACAACGATGTTGTATCGTCGCCCCCTAGCACCGCATCACTAATCAACATCTGAGTTCCAAAGACTTCATAACATTGGTGTTGTGTCGCTAAAGAGCAGCGGCGAGTCACCAATGATAATTTGCTATGTTGACCTTTTATGCCCAAATTTTGCTCAACTTGCTCTCATTTTGCTCTGGCATTTCCATAATACTCTCCAACCAACACAAAGATGGAATAACACAAAAAAATAATAAAAAATGTTGAGCGAGTTGATATAAATTAAAGGTCAAAGTTGACGAAAGTCAAATAGTTTGACCAACAGTACATGCACATAACACCTACACTTTGCCATCTCTATATTAAAAAAACTACACTTTACCCCCTCCCCCCACTCTTTTTACATTGTCTGGCAACAACTTCTTTAACCTCTAATTTAAACTGCACGGTAACTATGTTCCAATAATTTCAAAATTTTTGATATTTTTGTCAATGTTAATTTTCATTTTAAAAATATTGATTGGCATTTACAAATAGAAATTTGTATTTATAGAAAATAAAAAATTTGATAATTTAAAATGTTTATTAATTATAAAAAATTTTAGAGAGATTGAAATTATTAAAAGATAACTATCATATATCTTAAAGTAGTGTTTCAGAAACTATTGTTGGACAATGTAAAACAAGCAAAGGCAAAGTGTATGTTTTAAAAAATAAGGAGCATAAGTATAGACGAAAGAGAGGTTTTTGTAAGTTTCTCGATTGTATTTAGTAATTTGTAATTAAGAAATTCAACTTGCAGTAATAAAAACAATCTTTTGCAATGAAAATTCTCAAGCCCAATTGTATGCAAATCAAATAGATGAATTAGTAGTAATCTGCCCACACTTTATTGCTGGTTTGAATAATGAAGGTATAAATTTTTTTATTGATTACATTTATAAAATGTTAAAATGTTATGAATTCAAAAGTATATCATGATTAGTTCAAGTGTTTTAAAAAGTTTAGACATTTCAAAGTTGTTAGTAGATAATTGGATACAAGATAATACATAACATAAAACTAGGGTATTGTATTTGGGATTTCAGCTTAAACTTGGGCATTCACTGTAACCCATGAAGGTACACCTTTCATGTTACATGGGCTATACTTTGGAAAAATAATAAGCATTAGTTAATCAAACCCTTCAACTTGGACTTATATATATAAAATAAAAAATTAAAAGACTTCCATATAGAATATAAGTTGTTATGAATATCAAGATGAGTATAAATTATTAGCTAGCTTGGAAGCCTAAACCCTTAAAAGTAGATAGCCTCAGCCCAACCCCAACTTGATCATACAATAAAAGTCTTGCAAATTGGATCAGTTTAGTTTAATTTCGATGGTTGTTGAACATCCATAAGAATTTAGATAGGTTGTTCCAAAATTTGGAAAATAGGTAGTTGGCAATTGCAAGCTATGGAGGGGGAACTTTGGAAAACAACATCAATAAGCCAAGAAAGATCTAGCACTATGGTTGAGTTGGCAACAATTATAGACTCATGCAGAATGAGAGTGTTTTCACAAAATGAGTCAAATTGTGAAGTTTTTCTTATTTGTCTCCTTAATAAAAAATGGTTTTTTAAGAAAATAGAATTATGCAATGACGTTCTTGTTTAACCCTTAATCCTTAACTGCTTTTAAAACTGATCCTCAAACTTCAAATTTATTTGTTTAACACTGCATTTTCTCTTGGTATCTTTAAGCAACTTTTGGCATCTTAGTCTCCAAAATTTTGATTGATTTTTGTATGCATCTCAAAACCTTTGAACTTTAAATCTGGGCCACTAGATCATCTCTATAGGATTTCCAAAATCATAATTACAACCCTAATCTTTTTTATTTTGCTAAAATTATTACCTGAAAGCTCCTTCAATTAATTGTTTCAAGTCAAAGCTTAACATCTAAAGAAAACCTGGATAAAAATTTCAATTCCTAGGTTGTATTCCTTGGACATAGAGCAACCAATTATAAAAAAATCACTTATTTTCTTTCAATTTTTTGTTTAAAAATATTTCTTCCATCCCACTATCTTTGCTATATTTGACTTTTTTTAATAGCCTAACTTGAATTTATTCATATTATTGTTTGTTAGAAAAAATAAAAAAAAAATATAGTTAGAAACTATAGGTCTTGATTTATCATTCATATATAAAGGTTTTTCATTTATATACTAAAATATTAAAAATTTAAAATTATAGATTAATTGCTGAAAAGTGAATGGTGCAAAGAATTTGGGACGAGAGATTAATTTCATTTGGAAGCATACTTTATTTACTCTTGGTAGGAAACAAGCCAAAATTTAGGGCCCAAAGCTAATAAAGAGCTCTTGTTGGGGGCCCAAATAGACCTGCAAGGGAACTTCACCATGGATGGAAATAGTATTCCATAATTACAGGATAAACTATGAGATTCCTATCCCATGACGAATTTCTGGGAGTTTCCCTTAGCTATATAAACCCTTCAAACCATCAATTCTGAGGTACGACGTTCTAGCTCTTCTCTCTCTCTCTCTCTCTCTGCTACTCTTCACTAGAAGTCTGACTTGAGTATCATAGGGTTTCCCTCAGAGACATATCTCTAAGCCCTGACGCTATCTTTGTGCACAGGTTACCAGTCCGTGATTCACCAAACTTTTGGGCCAGACCCACACAATCCCATTTACTATTAACTTCAAACAATGCATTCGGAAGACAAGAACATACCCATTTGAATTTTTTTTTTATTTTTAACATAAATATCAGACTTAAATGTTTAAATTTGATGATGATGCCCAAGATGATGTTAATTTAGTTTGCTTTTCAATTATTTTTTTGATAAGAATTATTTTCTTAATAATTTTTATTTAGCATTGAAATATTTATGTTATTTTCTCACTACAATTTAAAATATTGTGGTAACATCGGGTATGTAAATTAATTTTTATTTAGAAAGAGGAAATCCCCAAAAAATTCCGGATTTGAACCTTGCTTATTATAAAACATTGTGCATACTATACTACATAACAAATTCTTCTTAATTAATACTCTTTCGCAAGGAAGTAATGCTGATTTGATGCCAGCCTGCCACCCAATCCAAAACTGTTAGGTGTTCAAGTAAAATATGGACATCCCACAAGGATTGACTTAGGCTCCGTTTGGCATTAGTGTCAGTAATTTGCATTAGAGTTATGCAAACGTTATCTAATGGTAGCTTTTAAATTTTAGTTTCAATGTTTTCATCTTAACCATTAAATAAATTATCCAAAATTTTAATGCTGATTATAAAAGCTGTTCCAAACGGGGCCTTAACTAGTGCGATATATATCTTTGACAAATTCCTTGGGGTGCAAGTAAAAGAAATTAGATATCCTATTAATTTTGGTTAAAAAAGTCTCCTTACTATATATAACTCTTTATATCGATCCAATGCTGTTCCTCCGTGGTTTGATTCAAGACCGCAAGTATGGCGGTGAGGGACGAAGGGAATGAGTGTTTCAGGCTCTGTGACCTTCCCGATGAGATTGTGATTCACATTCTCAACAGACTCAGTTCCACAGCGAGGGTTCGCTTCTCTGCGGTTTGCACAACTTGGAAGCTTCTGCTCCGTAGCCTTCTCCCACTTCTCGCAGAGGCAAGGGAGGTCCCATGGTTTGTAACCGTCTACATCGGGAGCCAGTCCATGGTTCTTCACCAGACATGTTTAGGATAACTTCGGCGGAAGCCCTGTAACAAAATCAAGCCAAAATGGACCGCTATGTGTGTGGCTCTAGCACAAACTTCGGTTGGGTTGTTTTAGAAAGCATAGCCATGCCTCTCTGCTTGTACTCCCCTTTCACAGATAAATTCATCTATCTGCCTCCTGGTTTGCCTCTTTTTGTTAGAAATTCGCCATGAATCATCCACCAACTTGTTCACATTGTCTTTTTCGCTTTTGGTGATTGCAGCTCGGAGGTGTGTGCTTACACTTGCCGCTTTGGTGACAAGAATTGGAAGAAGCATGACATTGACATTGTTTTTTAGAGCATTCGTGGGCAACCAATGTTGGAGAGTTTAATGTTTCTTAAAGGAATATTCTATTGCTTGTTTTACAGTGGCCGGCTGGTGGCCTTTAAGATCGCTGACAAATCCTAGAAACTGTTGGCAGATTCTAAGCCATCAGAAGCTAATACGCCATACTCCTCTTGTACATTTTTTCAGTTGGCTGAATGTGATGGCCATATCTTATTGGTGGCCTACTTTTGCATGTCAGTAGACTGTGGTTGCAGTGTGTGGAAGTACGAGTGGGCGGAGAGGGGCTGGAGGAAGATGAACAATTTGGGTGGACGGGTGTTATTTCTCAGCCTCAAAAGCTCCAGGAATGTGACGGTTGCAGCACACGGGGAGCTGAAAGGTTGGCCGATAAGATTTCTTGCCTTTTGGTTAGGCAGCCGATAGGTTATCTTTCATTGCGGGACCGGAAGTTCCATTCCGGTAGAGATTATGATTATGGGGTTCGGTATTGGATTACGCCACCTTTACAAATTTGAAGCTGCATTTAGGACCAATTTGGGCAAAATATGATGAAATTATATAATGGTTTGCTGGAGAGACCCTTTTCAAATATGGATATTTTCCTTTTCGAGTAATGATTATACAAACTAAACTTATGCCATAAGCCATTCTCCCACTATATTACTATAGTTTCTTCGGTCTCTAAATTATCAAAATTGACATTAGGTGATGCGCTATAATTTTTCAGAAATTACGAGTCATGCCACTGTGTCCAATTTTCTCAAAATTTCAAATCATGTCATTTGATATATACAACCAGGGGGAAATAGAAGCTTTCAAAGCCACTCTTACAACTTCCTCTACAAGATTTTGATTTCCGGTTACTGTCCATCCTTCCTCTTCTGTTTGTCATGCTCTCTGCTTGCAATTTCTTTGTTTTCTGCTATACGTCCTGCTACGAAAGACGATCGTAGTAGACTAAAACCCTAATCTACAGAAATTGGCTGCGCTCAGCTTCTAAGCCTTCAATAAGAAGATTTTTCGACAAAATCGACAAATCTTAACATGGAAAGACCACGCGATAAAGAAACACTTGGCAAGGAATTGTATGCACTTTTTCTCTCATAGACCTCTTCATCTGATCTCTTCTTGTCTGTTATTTGCTACTAAAAGTCTTCTTACACCATTTTTTTTCTTGAATGAGTGTAATCAGAGAAAGAAAGAAGAAACAAACACCTAAATTACAAAAACAGGAAAAAGGAAAGAAAATAAAATCATATCGGTAACTAAAACTAGAAACATCTTTGAGGAAGAAAAAAACATCTATTAAGTTTGAAGAAATGAAAGCTGAAAGGTATTTGATTATGTTTGTGTTTGTCATTTTACTAGCCTCTGTATTTTTTTTAATTTCTGAAAGTATTTGTTCTTTTCCACTTTCATGTTTGTTCCTTTATAAGTAACTGTTTTTTCTCTTAAATGACTCTCTTTGCTATTTTTAGTCCAAGTGCTTTTTCGTTTATTTGTTCTAATTTATTCTTTTAGGAGTCTCTTTGTGTACCTTTGAGCATTTAGGGCCAATTTGAGCAGAATATGATGAAATTATATAATGATTTTCTAGATATTTAAGACCCTTCTAGATATGGAGATTTTCCTTTTCACTTGTTTCTTCTATAGTTCCTATGTATGTATTAATCTTTATATCTTTATATTGTGGATGTACTAGCAACTCCACATAGATTCCAACACTAACTAGGGATAAATAGGTCATGGAAGTCTAGGGATGTCAATGGATGCCCAATTCGACGAACATCCGGTTGCGTCTAATCTGATGGGTTGGGTTTTTTTCGCAATTGATCTGGTTTGGGTCAGATATGATTTTTCTTTTTTCACCCGCCATTGGGTTTGGGTAGAATATGGGTTTAGGGTTCACCCACTCCACATTCGACCCATATATATTTGTGTGCACGTGTGTATAACATATTAGTATTAGTTATGTGATGAAAATAAAAGTATAATGGATAAGTTATATAGAAATAAAGACAAACATGGGTTGCTTTAATAGATAAGCTTTTGAAATGTTTTTAATAGTAACAAATGTAAGATTAGACATGGTATGACTTAATAAAATTGTAGTTATGGAGATGTGGTGGGTTGTTAGGTTTTACGCGACCCAACCCATCTAAAAATGGGTACGATATAGATGTAAAAATTATCCAGCCAACGAGTAATGGGTAGAATGCAGATAGAGCGTTCAAGGTTACAGGGAGGATATGGGAATACCCCCATCTAACCCAAATCCGACTCATTGATATACAGTGGACATGGTTTCTTCCTAAAAAAAAAAATAAAAGCTTGATAAAAATTTCAATTCTTAGGTTTTATTCGTTGGACATAGAGTAACCAATTACAAATAAGTCACTTATTTTCTTTCATTTTTTGTTGACAATTAATTTCATTCGAAGGCATACTCTATTTACTTCAAACAGTGCATGTGGAAGACAAGGACTTATCCACTTGAATTTTTGTTTTTTTTAAGATAAATATCCTACTTAAATGGTTAAATTTGTTCTACTATAAAAAATATCTTTGAATATAAAATTTTGTCAATTAAGGTTTTTTTTCAAACTTGGATGAATATATACTTTGAAAGCTTAGGTATTTGGTCCATCTTAGAGCAATTATATGATTCATGTATGACTCAAACACATATTGTGAGAAGATAAAAAAATATTATTATTGTTGCAAAGGCCATCTTGAAAAAATTTAGGGAAAAATTCTTGGCTCCTAGGATTAGTTGCTTATATTATAATAAATTTTAATTTTAACAGCAATTTTTTTAACATTTTCCAATGTTTTAAAATGTTGGAAAATTTATAAGATTTATTTTTCCCACATGGTCATCCATTTTAATATTGTAACACAAATTTTTATTCTTTGCAACTATTGACTCTTTTTCTATACTGAATAATATTAAGCATTATTTTCATTTTTATTATTTTGTTTGGGGCCAATCAAATCTTATGAGTTGTATCAAAGTACTATTATGCATGAATTGTTTTTAGGCTTTAATTTTTTGGAAAAATCATTACTTTAACCACCAAATTTAGTTAAATTTAACAAATACACCCTCAAGTTTTGATAAATGCTTTCAAACATTATTTTGGGTCAATTAAATTCATCTTTATTTTGTTTGCCATTCTAATTATAATAATAATAATACTTAAAACTTATAATCTTTAATTAGTAGTTATTTATACACTAAAAATTAAAAATATTATTATAAAATTTTAATTTTATTTATAAAAAATTAAAATTTTTAATAGGAGTTTTTTTTGCAATGGTAAGCCTTATAGAAATTTAAACCCTTGGTTTCATCTGTACGAATTGGGACCTCATACTATCAAGTGGAATTAGAGTTAGGTGGCTGACTTGGCCTACTTATTAGAAAGTTGTAAGGTTTCATGAATGCTCTAACTTGAAGCTTTAGGGTTTAAATGATACACTTGAAAAAAGTAGATGGTTGTTTGAAGTTAATCAATCCAAAATGACTTATTCTTATTTTTATGGGATTTTTATATGAAACTAATATCATTTGATAACTAATCCTATATATGTATAATTACTTATTGAATAACATTTTTGTAGTGCAATTACTATGAATTTTTTACTTATTCAACATAAAAGATTAATTAAAATTCAGCTACAGCATAAAAATGTTATTCAATGCATTATTACTATTATTATTATTATTATTATTATTATTATTATATAGTATTAATTTCAGATAATATTGATTCCAAACAAAAAAAACCACAAAAACATATTTGGATTAATCTGACTTAATGCTAAATGAATTGGACCTTTATCTTAGTGCTTAAGTTTAAGCTTTTTTTGGTTGATGTTCTATGCTTTGATCCTCTTCTTACAAGTTAGTTTTGTAATGACGCAAGTCTAGAACCAATCAACAAAACAACTATACCCACACCAAATGAGCTATTCTTTGGAAAAAAATTAGCGCTAGGTTCTTGTGCTCTGGAACTTGAGCCGATATATCCACATAAGACATCTTACATTTCTCCCACGTGGGATATATGGGTGTTACAAACTTCCCCCTATATACGCAACGTCCCCATCGGGGTAGTCTCCTAGACTAGCAACCTTTCTAATCGGATTACTTGGCCCCGGCTAAGTAACCTTTCTAATCTAAGATCAGCGAGTAGATGATGCATGTGCAAACTCAGTGTGTTGTATCATCATGGTTTCGAATTAGCTTTAATAACATCTGTAATGACCCAAGTCTAAAACCGGTCAACGGAACACCTGTCCATACCACATAGGCTATCCATTGAAAAAGGTCAAGTGCTAGGTGCTTAACTACTTGTGCTTTGAAAGTAGAGTCTATATATCCACATAAAGATTTTCACATTTCTCTCATGTAAGATATCGGCGTGTTACAAATTTTATATGCTAATAATTGTTTGACCTACACAGATTTTAATTTTTTTAGAGCCAATCAAATCTTAAAAGTGGTTTAAAAAATTAGAAATAATTTTTGTTTGAATATTATATATCGTGGTTGAAGTTCATAGCCTAGAATTAGTTTTGTAGTCGTTAAGAGATGAAGTTAATGATTTTATGTTGTGATTGCAAGTTTTTATTTTATCTGAGATTAAGAATATTAAAAAGTTTGGAGGTTTATATGTTCAAAAATTATAATTAAATTTCATTTTTTTATATCTTAATTGCAATTTTGATAGTATAAGGGATTATATGGCAAAAGAAGAAGTTGGAGGACAGATGATGAGCTTGAGTAAAACAAAATAGGAAAAACCATGTTGGATCAAAATTTTATTTATTTTTTTCCAAAATATGATTTTTTTTGTGTTTATCATTTTTTCATTGTTGTAATACTGAATTCCTATACTTTCATATTTGAAATTGATACAGAAAATTCTTTAAACATGAAACATATTTTAAGAATTTTTAATTTTTTTAAAATAGTAACATATATTCAATTTATGAAGTTAATGTTTCCCTTTATTTGATTAGTCATAATTTTAATGTATTTTTAATATTTGAAGTTTAAACACATTTGTTCCATTTAAAAATTCTTTATATTAGGAAAATAATATTAGTATTTGAAAAGGATGAGTGTCAAGTGTTTATGTTTTGAAACTTATGTCTACATATCTATATAAGGCTTCCACATTTCTCACATGTGAGATATGGGGGTGTTACAAACTTCTTCCCCCTTTTATATACTCAATGTTGTTGTTGGACTCACTCATATTACACATTCGCTAGCCAAGTAACCTCTCTAATTCATGATCAATCTCGATAGACAGTACATGTACATATCCAGTATGTCACAACATCGCAGTCCTCAGTCAGCTCTGATACCATCTATAATAACTCAAGTCCAAAACCGATGACTAAAACACTTGCCCACATCACATAGGTTATTCTTTGTGAAAAAGATAAATATTACATACTTATATTCTGGAGCTTATGTTTATATATCTACATAAGACTTCCCACATTTTTTTCATATGGAATATGAAGGTTTTGCATCTTTAATTTATATGACTATTAAACATGTCTAATGTTAAAAGGGTTCCACCTGTTCCTCTCTCTCTCTCTATGAGAGTTTCTCTCTCTTTATGAGAGTTCCCGCTGAAAAAACATTTCAGCTCCTTTCAATATTCGCTTTCAATTCCCAAGTGCTAATGCTTGATTCCTTGCTGATTTTGGTTGCGAATTTCGTCATCAAAGCTGAATAGAAACCCCGAATCAATTGGTTCGATAACAACATTTCTCTGGAGGGATAGAATCAAGAATTGATCCAGATCGGAGCTCAAATCTAAGAGCATTGTTAGAGTGAAGGTATTGAACAATGCAGATGAGTAGCGATTGAATGGTAGAATTGTTTGGTTGGTAAGATAGGGGCGAAAGAAATATCGCCTTCTTGATTGCTTTCTTGATTGATTACTTGATTCTTGCTCTCTGTTAGAACTGTGACCGACGAGAGTAGCTGGAAATTTAGGTCTTGCTAACTTTGCAGCTATAGAAGAGTAGATTGCCATAGAATAACAATTGGCATTTCGATTGAATGCAGATTACAGAATCGATGGAATAGACAACTGAGGATGATGCTTTCGCCAATCTAAAGTCTGAAGAGATGGAGGAATTAGTTCTGGAGCTTCAGCCTGATTCGGAAACAGGTGAACAGACTATATCATTAGTTGGAAAAATCATATCGGATAAAAAACTGAATCAGAAAGGAATCATGAATATATTGTTGAAGATCTGGAAAACCTATGGAATTCATGTGATTAATTTTCTGGATGACAAAACGGTGCATTGTGTGTTTAAGGAATGGGAAATGATAGATCGTGTTATGGCTGATGGTCCCTGGAACATCATGGGAAGTATACTTTCATTACAAAAATGGATGCCAACACAATCTTTGCAGGAGCTAAGCTTTACAGAAGTTTCATTTTGGATCCAAATCCATGGTTTGGCCTTGAACTTAATGACTGAGGCGAATGGCAGAATAATTGGTAAGTAGTTTGGCCAAGTGCTGGAGGTGGAGGACCCAGGAAATATGGGAAAATTCTGCAAAGGTTACCTTAGAATCAAGATAAAAATAAATGTGAAGGAGGCCATCAAAGTAGGGTTTTGGCAGAAGAAGTCTCAGGGGTGCAAAAAATGGATAGCTGAAAAATATGAAAGACTAGGGGATCTATGTTATATATGTGGCAGGCTGGGACATTCTGACATTAGTTGTAGAAAAGCTACACAACCAGTCTTAATGAGTACTGGTCAGCAGATGTTTGGACCATGGATTAGAGCTGCTACACCAAGGAATACAGAGGATATTGTAAAATCTTTTCCACCAAGGCCAGAACATTTATTGCCTGGAACCCTAGTGAAACCTGATAAGAGAATAAAAGACATGTATTCTCCATCAACAGCATCCCCAGAGAGCCAGGACTCCCAACAAATGCTTATCTCCCGGTCTGGACCACTTCATTCCAACTTGGAGATGAATACAACTTGTCAACTGGGAATAATTCATCAAGGACAAGAGACTGTTAACTCAGAGGAAATAAATACAACTGGGAATGCAACAGGGACAGAGGAAGATGAGGCTCTGGATATAGTATTTCAGAAAGGGGGCCGCAAGAGAGGGAGACCTCCAAAAAGGAAAACAGCTGAATTGGAGAATTTGGGGGAGGCAAATGTAGACAAAAAGCTGAAAGAGAGCAATACAACTGAGAATGGGTCTGGTGACTGCCCTTCAGTCACCTGGGAGCCATGATTCTTATGAGTTGGAACTGTCAGGGGATAGGGCCAACTCTGACAGTTCAGAATCTTGATTGGCTCCTGAGGAAACACAAACCTCAGATATGCTTCTTAATGGAGACAAAGAATAAGGAGGAGAAGCTAGAAAAAGTGAGAAGGAAGGCGCAGTATAAAAATGCATGCTATATAGATCCTACTGGAATGTCTAGAGGGCTTGCCCTTTGGTGGTCTGAGGTTGTCCAAGTTAGGGTAAGTATGAAGACAAAGAATATGCTGGATACGGTAGTTACAGATGAGAAGAATAACAAAAGCCATATTACTTGGGTGTATGCAGATCCAAGATTTCCTGACAGGAAGAGAAACTGGGAAAGTATAAAAAGGCTAGCTGCCAAAAATTCCATGCCATGGCTATGCATAGGGGACTGGAATGATATTGCTGCTCAAAATGAAAAAATTGGGGGTAGGCTGAAAGCACAGGATAAAATTATGGAGTTTCAGGAAATGCTTCTAAAAACCAATCTTCAAGATGTTGGTTTCAAAGGACAAAAGTACACCTGGTCAAATGGTAGAAAGGAGGGAATAGTCCAAGAAAGAATAGATAGAGCTCTAGTAAGCCATGAATGGAGAAGGATGTATCCAGATACACAAGTGTACCATTGTCCAAGGATAGGCTCGGATCATTGTCCCATATCCTAAGAACAAAATGCGAAAACAGTAGGGGCAGGAAAAAATTCAGATTTGAGAACATGTGGACTAGAGAACCGGCATGTAGGGAGATTATAATAAAAACATGGGATACGAAGGTAGGCAATGACAGCTATGCATTGCAGAGAAATTTAAAAGGATGCAGTAGAGCTCTGAGAAATTGGAGTAAAAGTTACTACCCGAACAACAGACAGGCGATTGAAGAGTTGAATGTGAAGTTGGTTGAACTACAAGACAGCATTGCACCCTTGGATAAAAAAGCTGAAAACCAGTTAATAAACCAGATTGAGGAATATTGGAGTCGAGAAGAAATGTACTGGCAGCAGAGAAGTAGAGTTGATTGGTTAAATTTGGGGGACAGAAATACTGCCTACTTCCACAATGTGACTATACAGAGAAGAGCATCAAATAAAATCCTAAAAATTCAGAATGAGAAGGGCAGCTGGATGGAAAATGAGGAGGACATCATAAACATGTTCAAACATCATTATACAGAGCTTTTTACTTCAGAAAGTCTGGTTGGCATGAATGAAGTTCTTGCCCATGTCAAAGCGGTAGTTCAGGAAGATTTAAAAGAAAATCTCCAAAGGGACGTGTCAGATGAGGAGATTAAGTCAGCTGCCTTTCAAATGGCCCCGCTAAAGGCTCCAGGACCTGATGGCTACTCAGGAGTATTCTTCCAAAAATATTGGGATGAGATTGGGGAAAGTGTCATCACAGCAGTACAAGCATTCTTTACGCAAGGTATCTTTAATACTGCTCTAAATAAAACAACTATTGTGTTTATTCCTAAAGTTCCACACCCAGAGAAAGTCACACAATTTAGACCTATTAGCCTGTGCAACTATTGCTATAAAATCATATCTAGAGTACTTGTGAATAGATTAAAGAATCACATGACAGATATCATCTCGCCTTTCCAAAATGCTTTTATTAAAGGGAGACAAATCCATGATAACATATTAATAGCTCATGAAGTATTTCATTGGCTAAAATCAAGAAAAAAAGGCTTAGATTGGAACATGGCCATAAAAATTGATATGGAAAAAGCGTATGATAGAGTAGAGTGGTCTTTTTTGGAAGGTATTATGGAAAAGATGGGGTTTCCGCCTAGATGGATTAATTGGATTATGACTATGGTTACTTCGGTATCTTATAGCCTTATGATCAATGGAAAGGAAACTGAATACTTCAAACCTACAAGGGGTATAAGACAAGGTGACCCATTATCACCATATCTGTTTATCATTATTACTGAAGCATTGTCCCAAATGCTAGTAAATGCAGCTGAAGCTAAATCAGTAGAGGGCATTAAATTGAGCAAACAAAGTCCTGTCTTAACCCATCTATTATTTGCAGATGACTCTCTATTCTTTGGCAAAGCTAGTATCAAGAATGGTCATCGCCTGCAGCAGATTATTTCACAGTATTGCCAGGCTTCTGGGCAACGAATCAACTTAGGAAAATCTGCTATATACTTCAACCCTAACACCCCTACTACTCTGCAGGATAAGATTAGCCTATTTCTGAAAATTCCTAAGGAAGAAAAGCCAGGAAATTACCTTGGACTGCCTACTCAGTGGGGGAGATCAAAATGCGAAGCATTGGCATTCCTGAGGGACAGAGTTATCAAAAGACTCCAAGGGTGGAAGGAAGCATTACTCTCATATTTAGGCAAGGAAATTCTCTTGAAATCTGTTATTTCTGCCTTACCATCATATGCTATGACTTGCTTTAAGTTCCCTAGGAAATGGTATCAGAACATTAACTCCTTAATGGCAAAATTCTGGTGGGAGGGTAAATCATCAGAATCTAATATTCATTGGAAAAACTGGGATTATCTAACTATGCCAAAGAAAAAAGGGGGAATGAGGTTTAAAGATTTAGAAGCTATGAATATTGGAATTTTGTCAAAACTTGCTTGGAGGATTATCACGAACCCTAAAACCTTTTTAGCTCAGGTTCTTGAAGGAATTTATTTCCCAGATGGAAATCTGTGGAATGCAAAGAAAGGTCATAATCCTTCTTGGGGATGGACTAGTATTGTAGAGGGAAGGGATTTTTTGAAAAATAATGTTTGCTGGCAAGTTCATGATGGTAATTCTATATCCATATGGAATGATCCTTGGATACCAAATATAAGGGGTTTTAAACTTCAGCCGAATATAGACATTCCATTGGATGTAAGAGATATGACAGTAGGAAATCTTATAGATCCTTGCACCCACACATGGAAATTAGACAAGATATCAGATCTGATTTCTCAAAAGGAAAAACAGGCCATACTACAGATACCCACTAGCTTATTTCCAGGAATAGATAAGCTAATTTGGCCTTATGAAAAGGCAGGTAGTGTAACAGTGAGGTCAGCCTACAGAATTCAAAAGGACATTATTCCTAATACCTCCTCTGCTACAACATCACATCAAATAGACCCTGGAATCTGGAACTTGATTTGGAAGATTAAATGTACTCCCAAAGTCCAGAACTTCATGTGGAGAGTTTGCCAAAATGCTGTTGCTGTCCGGATGAACTTAGCAAAAAAAGGTATCAAAATCCATAATAGATGTCCATTCTGTTCTTATGCTGAAACAGTGGAGCATATGTTATTAAAATGTGAGTGGACTCACTTAGTTTGGTTTGCATGCCTGGATTATAAACCTCAAAACTCAGAAATTCGAACTTTTGACCAATGGTTCATTGAAGTATGTCATTCAATAAAGCATGCTCAAGAAGAAAAAGAGATGGTTAGATCTATTATTGCTTATACATGTTGGTTTATCTGGTTGGAAAGAAATGATGCTGTGTTTCAAAAGAAAAATATTTCTCCTGAGAAAGTTATATGCAGGATCCAAAGAACAGTTGCTGAGTTTCACCAAGCTCAACAACAAATGGGAAGGAAAAATCACAATGTACACACAGCTGTGGACTCAGAACATTGGAGCAAACCAGTAAGGGGGAGGATAAAGCTCAACGTGGCTGTTTGCAGAGGGAAAACTACAGGAATGGCTTACCTGATGCGAGACTGGCAGGGGAACTCAATGGGCAATCAGGTGAAGGCTGAAGCTGAAGGCCATAAGGAGGTAGCAGTAGTTGAAACAATCAGAACAGCCCTCCAGGACATGATGAAGCTGGGACACACAGTAATTGAAATTGAGTACTCAGACAAAAAGACCAAAGCCAGCTTAAAGGATAATGGAGACTGGAAAATAGGAGCATTAATGTCTGATATTAAGGTGCTGAAACAGGTTTTCTCCTACTGTTCTATAAAGGAGATTTCATATAAAGCAAATATGTGTGCTTTTAGTATAGCTAAGTGGGCAAAAGAGCATAAGAGAAAAAATTGGACAACTTGTCCCTCTTATGTGTATGCCCCTCAGTACTTGCTGGATGTCCAATTTAAGCCTCCTTGAGGCTATGGAATAAAATGTGTTGTGGTTGTGCTAAAAAAAAAAAAAACATGTCTAAAAAAAGATGTTTATCAATTTATTTACTTTTCAAACATTAAATATTTTTATTAAAATCTAAAAGCACAACTTAATATGTGTGTGTGTGTGTATGTTTATATTTGTATATTTATATCTATAGAATAAAAAGTGCAAAAATATAAAATGACTAAATGTTAAATTATAAGTTATTTGTTTTCCTTTTAGGTATTAGAAACTTATTCTATTTTAAGAAGTTTATTTTCACATGGTTAACTAATTATATTATAAGAATAATGAGTAAGAATAGGTTTTCAAAACTCAGTGATGTGAGTATAATTTTTAAATCAATTGACCTCAACCTTTGGAACAATCACATTAACTCGATCATATGCTTGCTTTTTTTAATAATGTATAGTTACTATGTCATTGGAAAAATACAATGTTTATTTACAATGTCTATACTTTGACATTATGGCTCATATTTATGTCATACTATTAATTTTAAGTTTCACGCTAAGGAGAGAAAATTTAACAGCTTTGATAAGATATTAAAAGTATGACGATAAAATTTTGATAAGTACTCTAGCATCACAAATAAAAAAAAATTTCAATTTTTTTGTAACCATTGTTACCTATAGCATGTTCTATATTATTATTATTATTATTATTATTATTATTATTATTCAAAATAAATAAAAATTAAATACAATTAACAATCTTTTATAATGAATGACACAAATGAGAATAGTTATGATAAAATATTATAATAAAAAATTATAAAAAATAGAAAAATGAAACTAATAAGAAATATATCTAAACTAAAGAAATATAAAATTATTATTGCTATTATTTATTTTGAAAAATATAATTAGAATTATAGTTAGTTGAGTGGAAAATAACTTAATATTTTGATTCACTTGCAACGCACGTGTTCATATACTAGTATATAAATGTCCACAGTCCCCACCATTATTTTTTATTGGATCCCACCATTCCAAATAAAAATCTAGAAAAAAAGGCAAATGCAATATTATCTTCCCAAAAAGGTATTTATTGATATATATGTACACACACGAACCTTAAATGCTACATTAGCTTTTGTATTTTATTTAATTGTTTAGTTAACACTCAAATTATGAGTTAGCCTATAGTCAATTAAACTTCACAAATCAAGTTAAGTTCAAAATTTTCAAATAAGTCACACTAATCCTTAATAGAAGTGTTAATGTCATCAAAGAAATATATTATTCTCTATTTTTTTTAGTGTAAAATTATAAAATTTTCCAGGTTTGGGTTTTTTTACTCCAAAAAAATTAAAATTGGCATATTTATAGGAAGTCACCCTTGAAACGTAGGACACAAGGTTTAAATTTTTTCTAAATTTAACTAAATATCTAGTATTTTACTTAAATATACAATAATATTTATTTTTTAAAATTCATTATTTTTAAAGTTTCTAAAAAATAGTAAAGGCTTACTTAATTTAAAGTAATTTTATAATTTACACCTTATAGAAATTTAAACCTTTGGCTTCATCTATACTAATAGGGGCCTCTTAGTGTCAAGTGGAATTAGAGTTATGCAGTCGACTTAGCCTATTTATTAGAGAGTTATAAGGCTTCATGAATGCTCTAACTTGAAGATTGAAGGTTTAAATGATACATTTGAAAAAAAATAGATGGTTTTTTTAAAGTTAATTAGTAAAAGATTATTTATTTTTATTTTTTTGAGATTTTTATATGAAACTAATATCATTTGATAACTAATCCTATATGTGTATAATAATTTATTGAATAACATTTTTATAGACTAATTGCTATGATTTTTTCTCTTATTCAACATAAAAGATTGCTCAAAATTAAACTACACTATAAAAATGTTATTCAATGCATTATTATTATTATTATCATTTATAGTATTAATTTTAGATAATATTGATTCCAAACAAAAAAAATAAAAACATATTTGGATTAATCTGACTTAATGATAAATGAATTGGATCTTTATCTTAATGGTTAGGTTTAAGCATTTTTTTTTGTTGATGTTCTATGTTTCAATCCTTTTCTTACAAGTTAGTTTTGCAACGACTCAAGTTTAGAACCAGTCAATGGAACACCTGCCCATACTACATGGGTTATCATTTGAAAAAATATTAATGCGAGTTCCTTGTGCTCTGGGACTTTAGCCTATATATTCATTTAAGGCTTCCCACATTTCTCCCATATAGGATAAGTGGGTGTTACAAACTTCCTCTTATATGGTCAATCGGATTGTGGTTCCTTAGACTAGCAACCTCTCTAATTGGATTACCTGGCCGCTAATCCAATATCAGCCCAGTAGATGATGCATGTGCACGCCCAATGTGTTATATCATCATGGTCTCGGGTTGGCTCTAATACCATCTGTAGTGACCTAAGTCTAAAATAAGTCAACGAAATATCTGCCCACACCACATGGGTTATCTGTTGAAAAAGGTTAAGTGTTAGTGTCTGTGCTCTGGAACTAGAGACTATATATCCACATAAAGTTTCTTACATCACTCTCATGTAAGATATAGGCGTGTTACATGTTTTATATGCTAATAATTGTTTGACCTACACAAATTTTTAATTTTTTTAGAGCCAATCAAATCTTAAAAGTTGTTTAAAAAATTAGAAATAATTTTTTTAATATTATATATCATGGTTGAAGCTCATAGCCTAGAATTAGTTTTGGAGTCATTAAAAGATAAGGTTAATAATTTTATTTTGTATTTGCAAGTTTTTATTTTATCTAAGATTAAGAAAATTAAAAATTTAGAGGTTTATATGTTCCAAAACTAAAATTAAATTGCATATTTTTATATCTTGACTACAGGTTTTGACCATAAAAGGGATTATACGACAAAAGAAGAAGTTGGAGGACATATGATAAGTTTTAGTAAAATAAAAAACCATGTTGGATCAAAATTTTATATATTTTTATCCAAAATATGATTTTTTTTGTGTTTATCAATTTTTCATTGTTGTAATATTGAATTCCTATACTTTCATATTTGGCATTGATACACAAAATTCTTTAAACATGAAACATATTTTAAGAATTTCTAATTTTTTAAAAATAGTAGCATTATATTCAATTTACTAAGTTAATATTTTCCTTTATTTGATTAATCATAATTTTAATGTATTTATAATATTTAAAATTTAAACACATTTTTTTCATTTATAAATTCTTTATGTTAGGATAATAAGATTAGTATTTGAAAAGGATAAGTGCAAAGTGTTTATGTTCTAAAACATGTGCCTATATATCCACATAAGAATTTCCACATTTCTCTCATGTGGGATATGAGGGTGTTATAACCCTCCTTTATTTACCCAATTTTCTTGTTGGGGTCACTCGGATTGCATGGCCCTTAGCCAAGTAATCTCTCTAATCTAGGATCAATCCTGATAGACGATGTTGTACATACCTAGCATGTCACGTCTTTGTAGTCCCGGTCAGCTCTGATATATACCATCTGTAATAACCCAAGTCTAATACCGGTTAACAAAACACCTACCCACATCACATGAGTTATCTTTTATGAAAAGGATAAGTGCTAGATACTTATGTTTTGAAACTTGTGATGCCCTCCAGCATCTCTGTTTGATGACATGGTGAACTCCGAGGGAGCTTCCGAGGAGGGGGGACGTCTTGCTGAGATATTCCCCAGGTGGGAAAATACCTGAAAGGCTCAGAAAAAAGGGTTAGGAGGTCCCCGGGGTGCTTTTCCGGGGAGGAGCCTCCGACGCCCAAGTTAGTGCCCTGAAAGTGAGTAAAGTAGGAACACTAGAGGGGTGTAAGAGCTGGCCTGTATAAGTTTTCTGCTATGCGCGAGGGCTGATCGCAGGATCCTTTGCCAAGTCCTATTTCCCAGTATTTATAGAAGTACCTGGCCCGTTCAGATCTTGACACGTGTTCGGTCGGATTCTCTCTGTGCTTTTTGGGCGTAGGGAACAGGTAGCCGTTTGTAGGCTCCTGGTTTTGTGGCTGAGATGGGACTTGGACGGCGTCAGCGCGTCAGGCCGCCGTTTCAGGTGGCGTGCGGGCTTCCTGTCAGAGGCTCCTTAAATGTTCATGCCGTACTCCCGAGGTCCTTTGGGCGAGGTCGCCCCTTGGAACGGACGCCCTTCCTCGGGGATCACGCTGGTGGCTCGGGGAGTTTTCTAGCTCTGGAGTTCTGTCTTCGGGGGAATCTCTCCTGCTCTTAGTAGCTGGCTCTTTGCTCCCGAAGACGATATGTTCGGTTTCCCGAGGGAGTCAGCAACACATTTAAATGATCCTGGCGTTTCAGCCGAAGTGCTTACTTCGTTGTGCTCGATTCCGCTTCTGCCGAGGTCGTTGGCAATGCTTCTTTCCGAGCTACGTTAGGTTCCCTAGACAAACCTTCGGGGAAGTATGTACTGGAAGAGGCGAGAGCCCTTCGGCTATCACAGGCCCTCCTCGAAAAGCCGAAGTGGAAACTTCGGTTTGTTCGCTTCCTGAGGGTTTTTCTTTGGGCTTTAAGCGTAGCACTTGTTCCGAAGACAAACCTTTCGTCCGAAGACGTAAGCTTTTCTACCACAACCTGTCTGTTGGTGTCTTCGAAGTAACCTGCTTTCCAGCTTTTTATGTCCGCGCCACGTCATGTGCCAGGAATAGGTGTGTCAGTCTGGAACGACGTGCCTGAGGATGATAAGTGTCAGGATACGCATCCCCCTTTTGGCGCGATGGTTGACACGTGGCAGCCAGTCATTGGTGGGGATTGTGCTGTAACGGCAGGTGCGCCTTTTTAGGCACAAAAGAGCAGTTATGGCGACGTTTCGCCTTTGCAGAGCACTTATGACGCCGGTTCGCCTACCTCCCTCGGCTTATATATATGCTTGTTCCGTCATTTGTTCTCTTTTGCTTTTACTTTTGCTCTGGTTTTCCTTCTGCTTTCTCCTGCTTTTCGCGGCGGTTCTTTCTCCTGAGCTTTTTTTCGGCCACCTTTCACGACGGCGTCTTCACACACAGATTTCGGCAAGAGTTTTGGTGGGTTTTGATTTCCAGAACTCTTTGTTTTTTCAAAGTTTTTCCAAAGTTCGTTTTTGCCTTTTTCCGAGCTCATTTTTCAGCCAAAAATGCCTATTCCTGAGAGTTGGCAACCTCTTTTGTCCCATCCTTGCTGCACTACTCCCGAAAAATTAGCAAGGTGGAAGAAAAAAATTTTCCTCCCTTCGTACGCTGTTACGTGGTTGCCGCGTCCTGACCATTACAGCTTCTCAAACCATAGCAATGAGGTTACCGTTTTTCGAGCTCAGCTGAAAGCCGGACTTCGGTACCCCCCTTCGGAGTTGATTTGCAAGTTTTGCAGATTTCATGGCATTGCCGTAAATCAACTCCCTCCGAACTCGTACTGCTATTTCAACGCCTTCCTCTGTATGTGTGGCGTTTGCAAAATAAAGCCCCACTTCGTTATTTTTATGCAGTACTACAAGCTCTACGTGGTCCCGAAGGGTGGCTTTTACTTCATGCTACCTCGGGGATCCGAGAGCAAAAAGTATATGTTCACCTTCGCCACCAAGGACAGCTGGCGAGGGTGGCAAAAAAAGTTTTTCTTTCTGAAGATGGAGGAGGCCTGGTCGCACGTTCCGACCAAGTGGGCTCAGGGAAGGCTGGAGGATGACATCGTAGATCCGAGGATGCTGCAGACTCCAGAGTTGGCTCCTGTATTCACGGATTTCGACAGACGTATCCGAGCCGTCACTAACTGGGGTCCCGAGGTCCCTTCGCGTTCTTTTTACCCCTTCCCCATCAATTGGAGGCTAATGACCGAGGAGGTCCTTCAGGAGCTCAAGGTGGTAAAAGAGCATAAGACGGACCTCGGGATGCCGGCTCCTGCCATTGCTGGGAAGGATTCCTGGCTTTTGCAACTTCTTCGGGAGGAAGTTTCTTTCGAGACCTTTTTTGAGAGTGATTTATTTTCTAGTCTCGTTATTATAACTTCATTTTGCACTCACACTGATGTCTTCCCTCTTTTTCAGAAATGGGCGAGGACACGGCTGCCTTCTACAAAGCCCTTTTCACCGGCCAAGCCGAGAAGGGCGAACAGACGAAGAAAGCCGTCTCCCAAAGGCGTAAAACAACCGGGGCCAGTCCTTCGGTGGCCAAACGGGCGAGGAAGGCCACTCCCGAGGAGGCTATCGAGGAGCCGGGAGCTGTTACCATTTCTCAGCCTGAGGTTATTGCTGAGGTTCCTCTTCAAAGTCCTACCCCGTCGCAGGCTCTTCTGGACGCCGTGGTAGAGCCCCCTTCTGCCGAAGAGCGGCGCAGAATCAAAGGCAAGGGGATCCCTACCGAGGAGGTTCCAGATCCTGACGACGATGTGGTCGAGGTGCCTGCAGGTTCGTTTTATGATGCCTTTACCTTTTTGGATTTTTTGATGTCTGCTTGCCTTAATCCAGCTCCATGTTTTGTTGTGCAGAAGAGTTGCTCACTCCGGGTTGGGTGGCCGAGCATGCGAAGAGGAGAGCCCTTCGGGACGCCCATGTCTCGAAGGGGAAGGTCCCAAAGGAGCCTTTCTGGACATTCACGGAGGACATGAATATGTACTCCGGAGATTGCCCACAAATGGCTAAAGAGATCTCGAAAGGGATCCTTACTGAGGCCTCATTTAGAGCCATTGCCGAGGCCCATCCAGGGGATGACTCTCTTGCTGCGAAGCTTTCCGAGCACGCCGCCCAGGTATATTTCACGTTTTTCTTTCTTGAATTTTTTCTAAGTGTTTGGTTTTCTCTTTGTCTTAGCAACCTTGCCTTCGTCCTTTTGCAGCTACTGGGATATGCCGGCTTTCTCAGAGTTCGGGTGGTGAGGCAGACGGCGTTCTGAACTCAGGTCTTAGACTCCTTAGAGAAAACTAAGGCCATGTGTTCGGATCTAGCTGTCAAGAATTTGCAGCTGGCCAGTGCTGCGGAGAAGGAAGTTGCCGCCTTTCGGGAGGAGTTCCGGAAAGAAAAAGAGGAACTTTCAAAGGACTCCTCCTAGAAAATTTCTGACCTCGGCTCCCATGTAGCGGAGCTGATCTCGGCAAATGAGGCGCATCAGAAAGAAAAGTCAGAGGCTGAAGATCGCCTGGTGAAGGTGCTTGCTGAGAAGGTTGCGCTTCAAGCCGAGGTTGATGCCTTGAAGAAGGAGCCAAAGAAGAAGAAGATGAAGGCATTGAGGGAGGAGGTCGCCGAACTGAAGAAAGACCTTGACGACCTTGGGGTCGAGAAAGACAAATCTGACCAGATGACCAAAGTTGGTTTTCAGGATGGATTTTATCTTGTTCGTCACCAAGTTCTTCAAAGGTTCCCAGATCTGGACCTTTCTTTCCTGGAGGCCCTGAATATTCCCGAGGGGCCTCGGTGGTCCTGGTCCAAAATCGAGTATCTCAACCTGCCATCTTCACTCCCTGCGCCGAAAACAGTAGAGAAAAACGCGGGAGCTGGCGGTTCTCAGGATGCCGGGAATCCTTAGTTTTGTTTAGGGCCCTTTGCCTTTTGCTTCTTCTTTTTTGGTCTTCTTTCTTTGTAAGCACTTTCATCTTTAATGAAGAAAATTTGGCTAAGTCTTTTTTGCGAGATCTGTTTATTTTCTTTCGTCCCGAACTAGTTCGCTCCAAAGACTTCGGAAAAAACTCGTCTGCGCTTAATATGGTGACCTTCTTCGTGAAGTTCCTACTTACGAGGGCTTTTGCTCAAGGATTTTGGCCAAGTCTTCTTGCGAGACTTTTTTCGTTGTCCTGAACACCTTCGCTCTAGAGACTTCAAAAAATGACACCTTCGCTTATCTGGTCACCTTTGCGAAATTTGCGCCACTTATGCTGAAGGCAATTTTTTGTACTTAGAGAAAATTTTGCTAACTTGTGTAGTACAATTTTCTTTGCCGAAATCCTAAGCATAGAATTTTCTCAAGGCGTCCGAATGCCAAGTATTTTTCAACTCTACTCCTTCAGAATTGCCGAGCTTGTAGACCCCTTTTCGTACTTCGGCTAGAACCAGGTAAGGGCCTTCCCAGTTTGCGTGAAATACCCCGTGGGATGGCTTTCGTGGTGCAAATTCAACCTTTCGGAGAACGAGGTCTCCTTCCTTTATTCCTTTCGTCCTAGCGCGCAGATTTGCAGCTGCGGCCACTCTTTGCTGAAAAGCTTTTCTTCTCAACTCGGCTACTTCTCTGTGTTCGCTGACGAGGTCCAGCTTGGTTCTTAGGCCGAAATCATTTCCTCTTTCATCAAACACTTGTACTCGCACCGAAGGTCGTATTATCTCTATCGGGATGATGGCCTCTGTTCCGAAAACAAGCGAAAAAGGTGTTTCCCCTGTGGCTCTTCGGGGTGTTGTTCGGTAGCTCCACAATACACTCTGGAGTTCGCCTGGCCATTTTCCCTTTGCTTCCCCTAGCCTCTTTTTCAGACCATCTTTTATGGTCCTATTAGATACCTCTACTTGGCCATTACTTTGAGGATGGGCTACTGGGGCGAAGTGCATCTTTATTCCGAGGTTGTTGACAAAGTCCTGGAACCCTTTGTCTATAAACTGGGATCCATTGTCGGCTACCAGTATCCTCGGTATGCCAAATCTGCATACAATGTTCTTCCATACGAACTTTTGCACTTCTTTAGCTGAGATAGTTGCTAATGGTTCTGCCTCGACCCACTTAGAGAAATAGTCGACTGCGACTACGCAGAATTTTACGCTCCCAGGTGCTGTTGGGAGTGGCCCGATGAGGTCTATGCTCCATACTGCGAACGGCCAGGGATAGTCAGCCGAAGTCACCATCTCCGAGGGTACCCTCTGGATTTTAGCGTGTCTTTGGCAGCTGTCACATTTTCGGATGAACTGCCGGGCATCCTTTCTTAGGGTAGGCCAAAAATATCCTTGGCGAAGTACCACTGTGGCAAGAGTGTCAGTTCCGATGTGTGAACCACAAGTGCCTTCGTGAACTTCTTCGAGGATCATTTCAGTGTCTTCTTCGTCGACACACCTCTGTAGCGGATTGGTGTATCCCTGCCGATATAACTCTTCCCCGATCAGGAAGAATCTTCTGGCACGTCTTCGGACCTTTGCCGCATCATTGGGGTCTTCGGGGAGGGCATTGGTTGCGAGGTACCTTTTTATTGAATTCTTCCAGCCTTTTTCCGAAGTCACTATGTTTATTACTTTGATGCTTGGGCGGTCTAGTACCTCGGTATACGTTTTTGACTTTGCCAAGCAATCTGCCTCGGCATTATATCGTCGAGGCACATTTTCGATTCGAACATTGTCGAATTCTCGAATGAGCTTGGCCACGAGCTCGTGGTATTTTGCCAAGGTTGGGTCTTTTGCGCCGTAGTCTCCTGCTGTTTGTCGAACTACCAGCTGGGAGTCGTTGTGGGCCTTCAAGTTTCTTATGCCAATTTTCCTGGCCAGGCGCAACCCTGCTACGAGAGCTTCATACTCAACCACATTGTTGGTGGCGTTAAAGCCGAACTTGATGGCCTTTATTACTTCTAAACCTTCGGGTCCTCTGATAATTACCCCGGCTCCCTGGTGTTCGGAACCTGAGGCTCCATCTACATGCAGCGTCCATTCTGGCTCATCTTTACCGAAATCTTGATGGCTGTCTTTGGTTATGGGTACTTCGGCGATGAAGTCTGCCAATGCTTGAGCTTTAATGGATTTTCTGGGCTCGTAGGTAATGTCATGTTCGCCTAGCTCTATGCACCATTTGGAAAGTCTTTCTGAATGATCAACTTTTTTCATGACGTCCCGTAGAGACAGACTACTTCGGACGATAATGGGGTGAGGCTGAAAGTATGGGCGCAATCTTCTTCCTGCCAACAGCAAGGCATATATGGCTTTTTGGAGCAATGGGTACCTGACCTCGGTGCCGTGCAGGGATTTGCTTACGTAATAAACTGGCCATTGCTTCGACCCTTCCTCTTTCATAAGGACCGAGCTTACTGCTTTTTCTGAAACAGCGAGGTACAGGATGAGGGGCTCTCCTTCGCGAGGTTGTCGCAGAGTAGGCAGTCGAGACAAATAGATTTTGAGTTCTTCCCAGACTTTTTGACAATCCTCATTCCAAGGATGGCCGTCGTGCCCGATGTCATTTTCTCTTTTTGCTGCCTTAGTAAGGACTTTGAAGAATGCCCGGCACTGATCTCCGTACCTGGAGATAAACCTGCTGAGAGAGGTTATCCTTCCAGTGAGTCTCTGTACATCTTTTATTGTGACGGGAGTTCGGAATTCGAGCAAAGCCTTGATTTTTTCTGGGTTAGCATCAATGCCTCTTTCTGACACCATGTACCCCAGAAATTTTCCCGAGGTCACGCCGAAGATGCATTTTTCGGTGTTAAGGCGAATTCCGAAGGTTCTGAGTTGTTGGAAGGTTTCCTTTAGATCTATGACGTGGTCACTCGGCATCTTACTTTTTACTATCATATCATCAACATAGACTTCCATGTTCCTCCTTATTTGGTCATGAAAGACTTTGCTCATCAGCCTTTGGTAGGTGGCTCCTGCATTTTTGAGCCCGAAGGGCATCCTGGTATAGCAATATGTTCCACCTTCGGTGATGAAGGCAGTTTTCTCTTCATCTTCGGGATCCATCCTTATTTGATGATACCCACTGAAGGCGTCGAGGAAGCTTAGGAGCCCATATTCGGCAGTTGAGTCGACCAACTGGTCTATCGGTGGGAGAGGGTAGGAGTCTTTTGGGCAGGCATCGTTCAAGTTTCTGAAGTCGATGCACATTCGGAGCTTACTACTCCCTTCTTTTGTAGCAATGACCACGTTGCTTAGCCATTCAGGGTATTTAACCTCCCTAATTACATTTACGTCCATCAAGCGCTGTACTTCGGTTTTGACGAATTTGCTTTTGTGAACCGAAATGCCTCATTTTTTTTGCCGGACAGGTTTTACTTCCGGACTTACTTTCAGGCTATGTTGTATTATGCGAGGGTTTATGTGACGGAACGGGGCCCCAATGCCCCTAATCTTGTAGGCTCTTAGGGATTATGAATCTCACTAGTTACTATTGGCTAACTATTACTCGTCAATATAAATTAAAACAATTTATATGCAACTAGTTGCTTAGCCTACTCAGATTACTTATGCATGCTTCTGACTTGGCAATGCAACCGAAATTTAAAAGTCTTGGATTAAAACATTGCTCGAGCATTTCATTAAAACATACTAAAAACATACCAAGTCATTGAAATACTAGTTGCTTTGACTACAAGTAACAGTTTGTGCATACATTACAACTCTAGCATGCACCCAAAAGTAACAAGATGGATTTACATCCTAATGTATCCTATTAGAAGCAACTTGATTTAGTACACAAAGTACTATGTACAAGAGACAAAAACTACTAACTACTAAGATCAACTACTTGAGCCCACCTTGAGCTAAGCTAAGCTCCAAGTGTAGCCCTTCCTTAAACTTGTTCTTGTGTACTCTTGCCTCTACACTGTAAAGGCACAACTTGGTTAGCACATAACTTATACTGCAAGAAACTAGAATCACTAGGATTCTCAATAAAATACCTGCAAAACAGAAAGCTTAGGCCTCAGCTATCACTTCAGTGATTAGGCCCGGGATTAGATCCTGCACAATAAAACTAAGGGAATGAGTACTTGAAAGTACTCAGTAAGGATTCCCTTCTTAAACACCTGCAAGGAAAAATGCAACAAATATGCAATATGGCAACCAAGCAATCAAACATGCAATTCAAACAACAACCAATCAACAAAATATAAGATATGCAATGTATGGATGTATGGTATGAAATGCACACAATAAATGCACTTGGGACTTTCTGCACTCTAAGTGCCTTAACTCTTGCCGTGAGCTCAAACGGCTGAGGTACTTGAGATACTGGCCCTCGTATCCCGGACACTTTACCTCAATTAAGTCCCATCTACGGGTTCTAGAGTATGTTGTCACCTCTCTCAAACTTACCCGTCTTTACCCTTGATTTATTGTACAGGGTAGTCTTCCTATGTGGTTTAACTAGTCAAACCCTCAAGGTTTAACTCAAAATACTACTAGTGGCTCACTTACCAAACCACATGGTTCGGTTGGGATCGACTTAGGTTTTTCTCTCAATTGGCCATATGTAATTGATACTCTATACGGCCAATAAAGAGTCTAAAAACCCACTTAATCCTCTTAGTGCTCATTCAAAAGCTTAAGCACTTTGAATTACTTAGCCACCAAGTCACATTTCTTTATCCTTAACCACACAACTTGACTACCTCTTAAATAATGCACAATTCCCACCTTAGGAATGAATTGTAGACCCAACCGAGGCTATGGAACGTCTTAGAATAGCCTAGGGATAGAAACCGAGAGTCTAAGTTAATCTTAGGATGGCCGGAAATCGAGGCCAAAATTGCAATTGGCGACGCGGCGCCAAAGAGTATTTGCTTCTGGCGACGCGGCGCCGCCGAACAAACGTTCTGTGTACATTTTCGCATTCTGGCGACGCGTCGCCAATATGGCGTCGAGCTTGGCGACGCGTCGCCAACGCCTTACTCTGCGTTGCGCGATACGTGCGTTCTTGTACACAACCTACTCAAACTTTCTCATTTCTATACCAAACTCAATGGGTCTTGTTCCTAATTCATCCCCACACACAAAACTACCAAACCATGCATTATTTGAGCTTAATTACTTGAACCCTTACCTCAATTTTGCCACACAAGCAAGCAATCAACAAAGCCTCCTAAGCTCAATTAAGCTTCCTTGAGTTCCAAGCCTAAAACCAAAGCAATTTGGCACCCAAACCAATCAAACTAAGACCATTTCTAGCTCTAGAAACAACCTATAACCACGCCAAATGATCTCAAGAAGCTTACCTACGAAATTGGATTCCAAAACAAGCTTCCAAAGATCAAATGAGGCAAGAACACCTTAAACAAAGCTTGGTGATCTTTCTAACACCTTGGGCACCCTTAATTCAATGGAAATTTGCAAGAAAATGCTAGTTTGAGCTGCCAATTTGAGAGAGGAGAGGGAGCTACGAAATTTTGGAGGCTTGAACAATGACTAAGTGAAGAAGAGAAGAAGAAAACCTTAGCTTATAAGCATAATAAGCAACTTTTCCCTCTCTTGCACTTAAGTCCTCAAGCTTTCAAAAGCTTCAAATAGCTCACCAACTCACACTCCAAACTCACTTTTCTTTGCTTTAAAGCATACTAAAAGCTTCTCAAACTAAATTTTCTTGAACACTTTAGCCACTTAAGTTCTAAATGGCTCAAAAGAACACTTAGTGCCACAAGTTGTCAAAACTTACTAGGATGGTTCTAAAAGCTAGAATAACTAATGGTCTTGACTTAACTATGCCAAATCACACTTAGGAACTCACTTACTTAATTAAGCTTATCTTACTTGCTTAACAAAGCACTAACTTGAGGTACTTAATTTAATAAACACTTAATCAAAGTAAAGTAAACACTTACTTGATTAACCAACTAGGAGAGCTGTCACAGTTTACCCCTGGCATATCCTTTGCCGAGTAGGCGAACAGACCTTTATTCATTAGTAGAAAGGATACAAGGTTTTTCTTGTCACATTCGGCCAAGTTTTTCCCTATTCGGGTATTTTGGCCTGGGACAAGTTCTATATCTTCCGTTTCTACTTCTTCAGCCTCGCCCATTTGTGGTTCTTCGGTGGGCCGAGTCCCTCCTGCTGTGGTTTGTGCGAAGTTGGCTGTTGGGGCCTTTTGTGCTTTGACAAACACCTTTCTGACCTCGGCTTGATCGATGAATATTTCGGCGTCTCCATCCTGGGTGGCGAAGGTGATTGTTAAGTACTTCACATTTGGTCGGATGTGCAAATTTCCTTGTGTTTGCCTTCCAAGGATGGCGTTGTACGACGAAGGGACATCCATGACGATGAACCTTGTCATTGTGGAGGCAAAAACTTCTCCTTTTTCGTTGACCGCACTCCCTCTCATCATCAGGGGAAGGTCGATCCAACCGAGGACGGGCAGCTCTGAGGGTCCTACTCCAAAGGTTGGCGAAGTAACCGATTTGAGATCGATGTTGGATATTCCGAAGCTTGGGAGCAGATGCGAGAATAGGACGTCGGCATTTGATCCGTCGTCAAGCAGCACCCTTTTGACGTCCCAATTTCCTATTCTCACCATAACCAACAATGGGTCGTCATGAGGGAAGATGACGGAGGAACCATCTCTTCGGATGAGTTTTTTCGATGGGCTTTGATACTCCATCGTTGCTATTTCCCTAACCTTCCTCTTTCTTCCCGAGGATGGCAGTCCAGTGGTGATGGTTTGTATTACCCCCGCCGAAGGTGGGATGCGCTTTTTTGGACTTCGGTTCCTCCTCCTGTCGGAGTCGTACTCCTCTTCATCAGCCCTTCCTTCCTCCTCCCTTCTTGCCTTTGGCGAAGGCATTCGCAGATAGCGCCGAAGCTGGCCTTGCTTAATCAGCGACTCAATGTACTTCTTCAACTGGAAGCAGTCCTCGGTGTCGTGACCGTGGTCGCGATGAAACTGACAAAACTTCTTCATATTCTTTTTGTTGTCAGCAGTCATTGACTTTGGTCGCTGAATCTAAGACCCCTGTTTCTCCATTGTCATGAGAATGTTGGTCCTTGTGGTGTTCAGGGGTGTAAAGTTCGGAGGAGGCTTCCTTCCCCTGAACCTCCGAGGTCATCCTGTTTGCTCCGTCGGATACTTGGCTTGCTGGCTTGACCCTTCGGGGCGGGAGTGATCGTTCTTCGGCCCCCCCATTCTCAGCTCTTCGGCTGTCATATGCTGCTCTTCCCTTCGGAAAAATTCACCGAGCGTGTCCGGGGGGTCCTTGGAAAACTCATAAAATAACTGTGAGTCTCTTCGAAGGCCCCATATCATTGCGAGAATGCGTATTTCTGGCCGAAAGTCTGGAACACTTAGGGCTTCTCCGTTAAATCTTTCGACATAGTCACGGATGGTTTCTCCGTTCCTTTGTGCTATGTCGAACATCTGTACTGGCATCTTTGCCGTAGGGCGACTTCCAATAAACTGCTGGGTGAAGGCAGTGGACAGCTCCTGGAACCCTCTGATGGTTCCTGGGGCCAGCGAATTGTACCATGCTGTAGCAGGACCGGCAAGGGTGACCTCGAAACATTTACATAGGGTGGCATCGTCAGCCCCATGCAACACCATGCTCCGTTTATACTTCATTAGGTGGGCCTGAGGATCTGTTCGGCCATCGTACGTTTCTAGCCGAGGTACGCGGAAGTCACTGGGCATGGCTGCTTCGACTATTGCTCGGGTGAATGGTGACTCATCACCACAGAAAGTTTCAGATAGTCTGGCCCAGACAGGTTTGCGGGCTACCTGTTTCTCTACCCTTTCTAACCTCGCCAGCATTTTCTCCAAAAGGAGTGTGGCGCTAGGCCCTTCTTCGGGACAGGGAGATCGTCGGCACCTCTTCGGGGAATGAGCTCGGCGCCGTGGGGACAAAGACCTCGTTTCAGGTGACGAGCTCCTTTGGTGCGGGATTCTGGGTCGTCTGGACCCCGTTTGCTCCGCACGCCCTGCCCTGAGGGGCATGTTTTCCATTGAAGACTCCTCCTGTGGGTCTCCACTGCCCGAACTGGGATGAATTGACTTGGGGCTTTTCCCCCGAGGGAGTGCTGGTGATGCAGGTCTTTGGGCCTGAGCCGGTTGCGGCCATCTTTGGTCTATTTGTTGTGTCACTTCGGCCACAATGAACCATTGTAAGTCACGCAGAAAACTCATGGTTACGACCAGAGGACGTTCTTCCTCCGGCAGAGAAGTCCCTGGAGTGGGTAGCTCGGCAGCTGGCTGGACTTCGGGCGCGGACGAGGAATTCGGAAGCGGGTTGTCCTTGGAACGCCTAGTCTCAACGACAGCCACCTGAGGGTGGGTTCCCACAGACGGCGCCAAATGATGCCCTCCAGCATCTCTGTCTGATGACATGGTGAACTCCGAGGGAGCTTCCGAGGAGGGGGGACGTCTTGCTGAGATATTCCCCAGGTGGGAAAATACCTGAAAGGCTCAGAAAAAAGGGTTAGGAGGTCTTCGGGGTGCTTTTCCGGGGAGGAGCCTCCGACGCCCAAGTTAGTGCCCTGAAAGTGAGTAAAGTAGGAACACTAGAGGGGTGTAAGAGCTGGCCTGTATAAGTTTTCTGCTATGCGCGAGGGCTGATCGCAGGATCCTTTGCCAAGTCCTATTTCCCAGTATTTATAGAAGTACCTGGCCCGTTCAGATCCTGACACGTGTTCGGTCGGATTCTCTCTGTGCTTTTTGGGCATAGGGAACAGGTAGCCGTTTGTAGGCTCCTGGTTTTGTGGCTGAGATGGGACTTGGACGGCGTCAGCGCGTCAGGCCGCCGTTTCAGGTGACGTGCGGGCTTCCTGTCAGAGGCTCCTTAAATGCTCATGCCGTACTCCCGAGGTCCTTTGGGCGAGGTCGCCCCTTGGAACGGACGCCCTTCCTCGGGGATCACGCTGGTGGCTCGGGGAGTTTTCTAGCTCTGGAGTTCTGTCTTCGGGGGAATCTCTCCTGCTCTTAGTAGCTGGCTCTTTGCTCCCGAAGACGATATGTTCGGTTTCCCGAGGGAGTCAGCAACACATTTAAATGATCCTGGCGTTTCAGCCAAAGTGCTTACTTCGTTGTGCTCGATTCCGCTTCTGCCGAGGTCGTTGGCAATGCTTCTTTCCGAGCTACGTCAGGTTCCCCAGACAAACCTTCGGGGAAGTATGTACTGGAAGAGGCGAGAGCCCTTCGGCTATCAACTTGTATCTATATATTCACACAAGGCTTCTGATAGCCGAAGGACTATCGCCCCTCCTAGAACGTACTTCCTACCGAAAGCATGCTCGGGAAACCTGGCACCATCCGAGGGAGGCACTAGTACTGACCTCGGATTGGGCGAATTCCAGTGCCTCAAACTCGGGATTTAGCCTAGTATCCCAGAGAACTCCAAAGGTGCAGACAGCCCCATCGGGGGATTAAACGGATCACCTTCGGGATAGAAGAACCAGCTACCGCAAGCAGGAGAGGATTTTCCGAAGGCGAAACCTCCGAGCTAGCCAGCTCCCTGAACTGCGAACATAACTCCCGTAGAAGGGTGTTCATCTCAGAGAACGACCTCGCCCAAAGGACATCGGGAGTACGGCAAGAGCATTTAAGGAGCCTCTGACACATCGCCCACAGACGCAACATGTCGCCTCAAACGGCGCTCTGACACGCCGACGCCGCCCAGGCCTTGTCACAACCTGTCTCGGACCAAGGCTCGAGGGAGCCTACAAACAGCTACTTGTCCCATATGCCCAAAGGTACACAGCAGATCTGACCGAACACGTGTAATGATCTGAACGGGCCAGACACTTCTATAAATACCAAAGAGCAGCTCCTTGCAAACGGTTGGTTGGCTGGTCAGTCAGTTGAGAGAATACGAACATGCAAGGCCACTAAACCCTTGAGTGCTCTCTTTCCTTCACCTCTCAGAAAACTGACTTGGGCGTCGGAGGTTCCTCCCCGGAAAAACATCCTGGGGACCTCCTAACCTTTCCTTTTGGGCTCTTCAGGTACCTCTCCCTGGGAAACCTCCACTCCGGGCGTTCTCCTCCTCAGGAAGTCCCTCCAGTAACCACCATGTCCTCCAGCGAAGATGTCTCCGGACATCATTTGGCGCCGTCTGTGGGAACCCACCCTCAGGTTGCCGTCGTTGAGACTCGGCGTTCTAAGGACAAAGGACTCCCAAAGTCCCCGTCCGCGCCTGAAGTCCAACCGGCTGCTGAGCAAACTCTTCCAGGGACTTCCACGCCCGAGGAAGAACGTCTTCTGGTCATAACCATGAGCTTCCTCCGTGACTTCCAACGGTCTGTTGTGGCTGAGATGACACAATAGATAGACAGAAGATGGCCACAACAAGCTCAAACCCAAAGGTCTCCTTCACCGGTACGCCCTCGGGAAAGGAGCCCCAAAGCAGTTCGCCGCAGTTCGGGGAGTGAAGACCCACGTGAGGAGTCTTCAACAGAAAATATGCCCCTCGGGGCACGCCTTCCAGGGCAAACGAGGCCCAACCAACCCAAAATTCCATGCCGAAGGAGCCCTTTGCCTGAGACGAGGTCACCTTCTCCCCGACGACGAAGCCATTCTCCGAAGAGGCGCCGCCAATCTCCTCCACCCAAGGAAGAACCTAGCGCCACCGCCCTCATGGAGAAAATATTGGCAAGGCTGGACAGAGTCGAGAGGCAGGTGGCTCGCAAGCCAGTTTGGGCCAGACTGTCTGAGTCTTTTTGTGGGGATCAGTCGCCTTTCACCCGAGCTGTGGTCGAGGCAGCTATGCCAGGTGACTTCAGGGTACCTTGGCTAGATACGTACGATGGTCGGACCGACCCACAGGCCCACCTGACGAAGTACAGACGCAGCATGATGATGCACGGTACGGACAACGCCACCTTGTGCAAGTGCTTCGAGGTCACCCTCTCTGGGCCAGCAACCGCGTGGTACAACTCCTTGGCCCCAGGAATCATCGGAGAATTCCAGGAGTTATCAACAGCCTTCACCCAACAGTTCATCGGGAGTCGCCTGACGGCGAAGATGCCCGTTCAAATGTTCAACATAGCGCAAAGAAGTGGAGAAACTATACGCGACTATGTCGAGAGGTTCAACAGAGAGGCCTTAAGTGTCCCAGACTTTCGGCCCGAAATACGCATCCTCGCCATGACAAGGGGCCTTCGGAAGGATTCTCAACTTTTCTATGAATTCTCCAAGGACCCTCCAGACACACTGGGCGAATTCTACCGACGGGCCGAGCAGCACATGACGGCCGAAGAACTAAGGATGGGTGGACCTAGGCCCGAGCACACCCGTGGCGAGGGGTCCAGCCAGCAGGCATGCTATCCGACCGACCAGCCACCCCGACCTCGGAGAATGCGAGGAAGGAAATCCCAGAACTTCACAGCGCTGAACACCACGAAGACCAACATCCTCATGACTCTGGAGAGGCAGGGAACACAAGTTCAGAGGCCAAGGGCCATGACGCTGAAAATAGAAAAAACATGAAGAAGTTCTGCCAATTTCATCGCGATCATGGCCACGACACTGAGGATTACTTCCAGCTGAAGAAGTATATTGAATCGCTGATAAAACAAGGCCAACTTCGGCGGTTCCTACGGCTGCCTTCCCCGAAGGGGAGGAAAGAGGAGGAAGGAAAGGTAGAAGATGAGGACTACGACTCCGACAGGTGAAGAAACCGAAGTCCAAAGAGGCGCCCTCCACCCCCTGCGGGAGTCATACAAACAATCACGACGGGGCGCCCATCCTCGGAAAGGAAAAGGAAGGCCAGGGAAGTAGCTGTGATGGACTATCAAAGTCCGGCGAAGAAGCTATCCCGAAAAGATGGTTCCACAGTCGTCTTTCCTCACGACGACCCACTCCTGGTCATGGCAAGAATTGGAAACTGGGATGTCAAAAGGGTATTACTTGATGACGGATCAAATGCTGACGTCCTATTTTCAAAACTGCTGCCGAGCTTGGGCATATCCATCAGCGATCTCAAGCCTGTTGATGCCCCAAAGCATCTTCGTTTGTTGTCATGTTGACAGGTGGAGAGACTTCCTGAGGAGGCGAGCGCCTGGAGCTCTGGTTTCCCAGCTGAGTGTGCCTGAAAAGCTCAAAGGAGAGGTTAGGAGGTCCCCGGTTTGCTTTTCCGGGGAGGACCTCCGACGCCCAAGTCAGTTTTCTGAGTGAAAGTGGAGGAAGAACACTAAAGGATCAAGTGTCTTGCCTGTTTGGTGCTTTCTCAGAGGGAGGAAAATGCCCATCCATTGCCCAGTCCCTTTTCCTAGTATTTATAGGAGTAGATGGTCCGTTCAGATCATGACACGTATTCGGTCGGATTTGATCTGTGCTTTTGGACCTAGGGGACAGGCAGCCGTTTGCAGCCTTTTTTAGCCTTGGACCCGGACAGGTTGTGTCAGGACTAGGGCGGCTGCGGCATGTCAGTTCGCCGTTCTGATGTGACGTGTAGGGCTTGTGGGCGACATGTCAGAGGCTCCTTAAATGCTCATACCGTACTCCCGAGGTCCCCTCGGCGAGGTCGCCCTTCGGTGTGTGCACCCTCTTCGGATTCTATCCGTCCTTTGGTGCGAGCACCTCCTTCGGGATCTATCCCATAGTTCTGGGAGTTCCCTTGATGGACACCTCCTTCGGGACTCACACCCATAGTTCGGGGATTCCCTTGTTCAGGTGTTTCTTGTTCGGGGAAAATCCTCTTCGGGGCAGTCAGTTTGGCCCCTCGATGGAGACGGTGTTATCCTCGGAATTCCTGACGAGCTAACCAAAGTCTCGAGCTCATAGTGTTTGACTTCGCACCTTCCGAGGTCAGTGAAAAGATCCTCTCTTGGGTGACGTCACACTCCTTGGCCAATATTCTGGCAGGGAGTTACTACTGAGGAGGCAATAGCCTTTGGCTATCACAGGCCCCCCTCCGAAAAGCCGAAGTGAGAAACTTCGGTTCATCGATTTTCGGGTCCTGTGGCTGTGATATCTACGCCGAAGACGCCTTCTTCTGCTTGTAGTGATGGGCAGCATTTTTGCGTCCTCGAGGCGCGAGAAGATAGGTTGTCCCTGTGCCGAAGATACACCCTCTGCCCGAAGTCACAGGCTGTCTCTTGGTGTCCTCGTGTCGAGGGAAGATAGGATAACCTTGTATCGAAGATGGACCTTCTGCCCGAAGTCACAGGCTGTCTTTCGGTGTCTTCGAGGTAACCTACTTTTTTGCCTTTATAGGTTTGCTCATGCGTCGCGTCCTGCGTCTAGCGGAGTCAGTCTAGGGCGGCGCCCCTAAACCAAACGATGTCAGAGGGCGTGCTCGACGTGATGGGCGACACGTGGCACGTTCGCTGTGCGATGACCGACACGCGGCACGTTTGCTGCGCGATGGTTGACACGTGGCGCACTTTTACTGGGCGAGAATGCACTGAGTACGGCAGGCGCGACTTTTCAGGCTCACTTAGCAGTTATGGCGACACTTCGCCTTCCGAGGGGTACTAATGACGACGGTTCACCTGGCCTTCTCGGCCTATATATACCAGTCCTATCATAACCCTCTTTTTGCTTCTGCTTTTGCTTTCTTCTGCCTTCTAATTCTCTCTCATTTTTCCGCGGCGGTTCTCCTTTTTCAGGTGTTTTTCCGAGAACTTTTCACGACGGATTCCAGAAATCCAGATTCCGGCAAGACCTTTGGTGGGTTTTAGTCTTTTTGCTTTTTTCAAAGCTTCTTCTTTGTTTTTCCCGAACTCGTTTTCCTTGTTGTTTCTGAACTCGTTTTCACCATGCCTGTTCCCGAGAGTTGGCAACCTCTCCTTTCTCACCCCTGCTGCACTACTCTGGCAAAACTAGCGAAGTGGAAGAAAAAGTTTTTCATACCCTCTTATTCTGTGACGAGGTTGCCCCGTCCTGACCAATTTCCTTTCTCCAACCGAAGTGATGAAATCACCGTTTTCCGAGCCCAATTGAAGGCCGGACTTCGGTATCCCCCCCAGAGATGGTTAGCGCGTTCTGCGACTTCCATGGCATTGCCGTTAACCAGCTCCCACCGAACTCGTACTGTTATTTTAACGCCTTCCTCTGTATGTGCGGCGTTTTCAAAATAAAACCTCACTTTGTAGTTTTTCTTCAGTACTACAAGCTCTTCGTGATCCCGAAGGGTGGCTTCTACTTTATGCTACCTCGGGGATCCGGGAGCAAAAGGTATACGTTCACTTTTGCCACCAAAGACAGCTGGCGAGGGTGGCAACAAAATTCTTTTTCCTGAAGAAGTCGGAAACTTGGTCGCACGTCCCGACCAAGTGGGCTCAGGGGAGGCTCAAGATGGATGTTGTTGACCCAAAGATACTGCTAGACGCCGACGTAGCACCTATCTTTGAGGACTTCGACAGGCGCATCTGGGCCGTCTCTGACTGGGTTGCCGAGGTCGCTCCTCGTGCCCTTTACCCCTTTCCGATCAACTAAAGGCTCATGACCGAAGAGGTCCTTCGAGAACTCAAGGTGGTAAAGGAGCATGAGACGGACCTCAACATGCCGAAACCGGCTTCTTCGGGGAAGGACTCCTGGCTCGTGAAACTCCTTCGGGGGAAAGAGACTTATGAGTCTTTTTGTGAGAGTAAGTTACTTTCTTATTTTTCCCTTCATATCTTCATCTTGGACTTACACTGATCTTCTTTTTCTTTTTTCAGAGATGGGCGACGACGCGGCTGCCTTCTACAAGGCTCTTTTTACCGGGCAGGCCGAGAGGGGCGAACAGACAAAGAAGGCCGCCTCTCGGAGGCGGAAACAGACTTCGGGCGGCCCTCCTCCCAAACGGGCAAAGAAAGCTGCTCCTTCCTCTCTTCCGCAAATTCCGGAGGAGGTAGGCGAGGAGCCCGAGGACCCTGCCGCCCTTTTGCCCGAGGTTCCTTCTGCCGACGTCCCTTCTTCCGACGTCCTACCTCAAAGCCCCACGCCTTCGCATGCTCTTCTGGAGGGCGATGGGGAGGAGACCCCTTCTGCCGAGGAGCGGTGTCAAATAAAAGGCAAGGGGATCTCTACTGAGGCGACGTCGATTCTTGACGACGACGTTACCGAGGTGCCAGCAGGTTTGCACTTTTGTCGAATCAACCTTTTGTTTTTTGCAAATCCTTAAGACTTTTCTGGCCTTAACCAATTTTTCTGCCTTGTTGCGCAGCGGAGGTGGCCGCTCCTGACTGAGTTGCCGAACACGCCCGCAAGAGGGCCCTTCAGGATGCCAAAGTCCCGGCAGGGAAAGTTCCAAAGGAGCCCTTCTGGACGTTCACGGAGGACATGAATATGTACTCCGAGGACTGTCCCGAGATGGCCAGGCAGATGTGCAAAGGGGTGCTTACTGAGGCCTCTTACAAGGCCCTTGCGGCAGCTTACCCAAGCGACAATTCTTTGGCTGCCAAGCTTACTGAACAGGCCGCCCAGGTACGCTTCTCCGTTTCCTGAGTGCCAATTTCGCCTTTGCCTTTTACTTAGCATCATTTTCCCTTTGTTTGCCTTTTTTGCAGCTGATGGGGTATGCCGGGTATCTCCGTGTTCGGGTGGCGCGAGAGTCAGAAAAGAGGGCGTCGCTCTGGGATTTTTACACCAAGGCGAAGGCCCAGTGTTCGGCGCTGGAAGCCGAAAATACTCAGCTGAAGCAGTCTTCGGAGAAGGAGGTTGCTGAACTTCGGGAGGGGTTCAAAAAAGAGAAAAAGGAACTTTAGAAAGACACCTCCCAGAAACTTTCCGACATCGGTTCTCGGGTGGCGGAGCTGACCTCGGCCGTTGAAGCGATTCAAAAGGATAAGTCAGAAAGTGACGCGATCCTTGCGAAGACGCTCGAGGAAAAGGCTCAGCTCGAGGCCGAGGTCGCAACTCTGAAGGAGCCTTCAGAAGAGAAGAAGAAGATAAAGGCATTGAAAAGGAAGCTCAGGGACCTGGAGAAGGACTATGCGGATTTGGCGGTCAGGAAGCGGGAGTCCGATGATATGACGAAGTTGGGCTTTCAAGACGGCTTCTGTCTTGTTCGACACCAAATTCTGCAGAAGTTCCCAGACTTTGACCTCTCCTTCCTGGAAGCCATGAACATCCCCAAGGAGCGTCGGTGGACTTGGTCCAAGATCGAGCACTTGAGACTGCCTCTTTCTCTCCCGGCGCCGAAGGCTACTGACAAAAGCACAGAGGCTGACAGTTCTCAAGACGCCGAGGTTCCTTAGTTTGCACTAGGGCCCTTTGTCTTCATTTTCTTCTTCTTTTTTGTAGCCTTTCAGCAACTTTCTTCTCTGTAAGCACTCTTTGGCTTAATAGATACAACTTTGGCTAAGTATTTCTTGCCAGATTTCTTTGTTTCCCCTTGTCCCGAACATATTCGCTCAAGAGACTTCGGAAAACCATACTTTTGCTTTCCTTTGTCCCGAACATATTCGCTCAAGAGACTTCGGAAAACCATATTCTTGCTTTCCTTTGTCCCGAACATATTCGCTCGAGAGACTTCGGAAAACCATATTCTTGCTTTCCTTTGTCCCGAACATATTCGTTCAAGAGACTTCGGAAAACCATATTCTTGCTTTCCTTTGTCCCGAACATATTCGCTCAAGAGACTTCGGAAAACTTACTTTTTGCTTTCCTTGGTGATTGCTTTCGTGAGACTCTTGTTTTGTACTTCTTCAGAACTTTTTGCTTAGACAAATTTTTCCAATTTGTACAATGCAACCTTCCCACCGAAATTCTTAGGCATAGAATTTTTTCAAGGCCTCTGAGTGCCAAGTATTTTTTAATTCTATGCCTTCGGCATCACCGAGCTTATAAACTCATTTTCGTACTTCGGCAAGTACCAGGTAGGGTCCTTCCCAATTTGCGCGAAGTACCCCGTGGGATGGCTTTCGAGGTGCAAATTCAGCCTTTCGGAGAACGAGGTCTCCCTTCTTTATTCCTTTTGGTCTAGCGCGTAGGTTTATGGCTGCTGCCACTCTTTGCTGGAAAGCTTTTCTTCTCAGCTCGGCCACTTCTCTGTGTTCGCCGACGAGGTCGAGCTTGGTTCTCAGGCCGAGGTCATTTCCTTTTTCATCGAACACTTGGACTCGTATTGACGGTTGTACTACCTCGACGGGGATGATGGCCTCTGTACCGAAGACGAGTGAAAAGGGCGTTTCCCCTGTGGCTCTTCGGGGTGTCGTTCGGTAGCTCCATAACACGCTTTGGAGTTCTCCTGGCCATTTTCCTTTTGCTTCTCCCAATCTCTTTTTCAGACCATCTTTTATGGTCCTGTTAGATACTTCCACCTGCCCATTACTTTGGGGGTGAGCTACTGGGGCGAAGTGCATTTTTGTCCCGAGGTCGCTAATGAACTCTTGGAATCCTTTATCTATGAACTGGGATCCATTGTCCGCTACGAGTACCCTCGGTATGCCAAATCTGCATACGATGTTTTTTCATACGAACTTCTGCACTTCTTTTGCCGAGATAGTTGTCAGAGGTTCTGCCTCGACCCACTTAGAGAAATAGTCTACTGCTACTACGCAGAACTTTACGCCTCCGGGAGCCGTTGGGAGTGGCCCAATGAGATCTATGCCCCAAACTGCGAAGGGCCAAGGATAATCTGCCGAAGTCATGAACTCTGAGGGTGTTCTTTGGATTTTCGCATGTCTCTGGCAACTACCACACTTCCGGACGAACTGCTTGGCGTCCTTTCTCAGGGTAGGCCAGAAGTATCCTTGGCGAAGTATCACTGCTGCCAGGGCGTCGGTTCCGATGTACGAACCACAGGCACCTTCGTGAACTTCTTCGAGGATCATTTCAGTGTCCTCTTCACTGACACACCTCTGTAGTGGATTTGCATATCCTTGCCGATATAGTTCTTCTCCAATTAAGAAGAATCGTCCGGAGCGCCTTCGCACTTTTGCGGCTTCGCTGGGGTCTTCGGGGAGTGTGTTGGTTGCGAGATACGTTTTGATTGGTTCTTTCCATCCTTTCCCCGAGGTCGCTATGCTTAATACCGCGATGCTGGGGTGGCTCAGCACCTCAGTGCAAGTTTTGGACTTCGCCAAACAGTCTGCCTCAGCATTTTCCCGTCGGGGTACGTTCTCGATTTTCACGACGTCGAACTCCCGAATAAGCCTTGTTACCAACTCATGGTATTTTGCCAAGGTTGGGTCTTTCGCGCCATAGTCCCCTGCCATTTGCAGGACCACCAGCTGAGAATCACTATGGGCTTTCAAGTTTCTCACGCCAATTTTTCTGGCCAAGCGTAATCCTGCTATGAGGGCCTCATACTCAGCCATGTTGTTGGTGGCGTTGAAACTGAACTTGATGGCCTTCATTACTTCTAGGCCTTCGGGGCCTCTGATAATCACTCCAGCTCCCTGGTGTTCGGATCCTGAGGCCCCGTCAATGTGTAAGGTCCATTCTGGCTCACCCTCTTTTGGATCTGAATGGCTCTCCTCAGTGGTGGGTATTTCGGCGATAAAATCTGCCAGTGCTTGAGCTTTTATGGCTTTCTGAGGCTCATACGTGATCTCGTGTTCGCCCAGCTCTATGCACCACTTGGAGAGCCTTCCTGAATGATCAACTCTCTTCATGACATCCCGTAGTGGCAGACTACTTCGGACGATGATGGGGTGAGCCTGAAAGTATGGCCGCAGCCTTCTCCCTGCAAGCACTAAGGCATATATAGCTTTTTGAAGCAAAGGATACCTGACTTCGGCGCCATGCAGGGACTTGCTGACATAGTAAACCGGCCACTGTTTCGGCCCTTCTTCTTTCACGAGGACCAAGCTCACAGCTTTTTCCGTGACGGCGAGGTATAATACCAGGGGCTCTCCCTCCCGAGGTTGCCGCAGAGTCGGCAGGCTGGCCAAGTAGACTTTGAGTTCTTCCCAGGCTTTTTGGCAATCTTCAGCCCAAGGATGGCCATTCCTTCCGAGGTCGCCTTCTATCTTTGCCGCCTTTGTGAGGACTTTGAAGAAGGGTCGACACCTATCTCCGTACCTGGAAATAAACCTGCTCAGAGAGGTTATTCTTCCGGTGAGTCTCTGCACGTCTTTGACTGTGGTAGGAGTTCGGAATTCAAGCAGAGCCTTAATCTTCTCAGGGTTAGCATCGATGCCTCTTTCGGATACCATGTACCCAAGGAACTTTCCCGAGGTCACCCCGAAGATGCACTTCTCTGGATTAAGGCGGATCCCGAAGGCTCTGAGCTTGTGGAAGGTTTCCTCTAAATCTGCAACGTGGTAGCCAGGCAGTTTGCTCTTGACTATCATATCGTCAACATACACCTCCATGTTCCTCCCCATTTGGTCTTTGAAGACCTTGTTCATCAGCCTTTGGTAGGTGGCTCCTGCATTTTTGAGCCCGAAGGGCATTCTGACATAGCAATATGTTCCTCCGTCGGTGATGAAGGCAGTCTTCTCTTCGTCTCCGGGGTCCATCCTTATCTGATGGTAGCCACTGAAGGCGTCTAGGAAACGTAAGAGCCCGTATTCGGCAGTTGAGTCTACCAGTTGGTCTATTGGTGGAAGAGGATATGAATCTTTCGGGCAAGCATCGTTCAAATTTCTGAAGTCGATGCACATCCGGAGCTTACTACTTCCTTCTTTTGTGGCAATTACCACGTTGCTTAGCCATTCGGGGTAGTTTACCTCCCGGATAACGTTAGCGTCTATCAGACGCTGGACTTCGGTTTTGACGAAGTCACTTTTGTGAGCTGAGATGCTCCGTTTCTTTTGCCGGACAGGTTTTACTTCCGGACTCACTTTGAGGCTATGCTGGATTACGCGAGGGTTTACCCCTGGCATGTCCTTCGGCGAGTAGGCGAACAGATCTTTATTTGTAAGCAGAAAAGATACAAGTTTTTCCTTGTTTCCTTCGGCCATACTTTTCCCTATTCGGGTACTATGGCCTGGGACAAGCTCTACTTCTTCTGTTTCCGCTTTTGTGGGATCTTCTGCCTCGCCCTTTTCCAGCTCTTTTGCTTCTACATCATGTGCTAAGTTACTTGCTGGAGCCTTTCGTGCTCTGACGAACACCTTTCTCACCTCGCCTTAATCAATGAAGATCTTTGCGTCTCCTTCTTTGGTGGCGAAGGTGACGGTCAAGTACTTTACATCAGGGCGAATGTGCAAATTTCCCTGTGTCTGTCTGCCGAGGATGGCGTTGTATGACGAAGGAACGTCCATGACTATGAACCTTGCCATGGTAGAGGCGAACAACTCAGTAGTTCTTTTCTCTGAAGTTCCTTTCATCATCAAGGGGAGGTCGATCCACCCGAGGACAGGTAGCTCAGATGGTTCTACGCCGAACGTGGGTGAAGTAACAGCCTTGAGGTCACTCCTGGATACGCCCAAGTTTGGCAGCAAATGTGAGAACAAAACGTCGGCGTTTGACCCATCATCCAGCAGTACCCTCTTGATGTCCCAGTTTCCTATCCTCGCCATTATCAGCAATGGATCGTCATGGGGAAATACGATGGTGGAGCCATCCTCGCGGGCCAATTTTTTCGTTGGGCTCTGATATTCCATCACCGCTATCTCTCTGGCCCTTCTTTTCCTTTCCGAGGATGGAAGTCCGGTTGTGATCGTCTGTATTACTCCTGCCGAAGGTGGAGGACGCCTTCTCGGACTTCGGTTCCTTCGCCTGTCTGAATCGTAATCCTTGTCATCGGGCTTTTCTTCTTCCTCTTTTTTCCCTTTCGAGGAAGGCATTCTCAAATAACGCCGAAGCTGGCCCTGCTTTATCAGTGATTCAATGTACTTTTTCAACTGGAAGCAGTCTTCGGTGTCATGACCGTGATCACGGTGGAACTGACAGAACTTCTTCATGTTCCTTCTGTTGTCAGCAGTCATGCCCCTCGGTCGTTGGATTTGAGCCCCCTGTTTTTCCAATGCCATGAGGACGTTAGCCCTCGTGGTGCTCAGAGGTGTAAAGTTTTGGGGGTTCCTTCCTCCTACTCGCGTCCTCCGAGGTCGGCCTAACTGTTCCGTTGGACACCGGGCTTGCTGGCTGGACCCTTTGCCACGAGCGTGAATATGGTCAGCCTTCGGTCCAGTCATTCTCAGCTCTTCGGCTGTCATATGTTGTTCAGCCTTTCGGTAGAATTCTCCCAGCGTGTCCGGCGGGTCTTTGGAGAATTCATAAAACAAGTGCGAATCCCTCCGAAGGCCCCTCGTCATGGTGAGGATGCGGATTTCGGGACGAAAGTCCGGAACACTGAGGGCCTCTCTGTTGAACCTCTCGACATAGTCACGGATGGTTTCCCCGTTTCTTTGTGCTATGTCAAACATCTGGACGGGCATCTTCACCGTCGGCTTGCTCCCAATGAACTGTTGGGTGAACGCTGTGGACAGCTCCTGGAACCCCCTGATGTTTCCGGGAGGCAGGGAATTGTACCAGGCAGTTGCTGGTCCTGCGAGGGTGACTTCAAAGCACTTGCAGAGTGTAGCATCATCAGCCCCGTGTAGCACCATGCTGCGTTTGTATTTCGTTAGGTGGGCCTGGGGATCAGTCCGACCCTCATAGGTCTCTAGCCGAGGTAGCCTGAAGTCGCTTGGCATGGCCGTCTCGACCACTGTTCGGGCGAAAGGAGTTTCATCTCCAGAGACAGTTTCAGTTAGCCTGCCCCAAACAGGCTTGCGTGCCACCTGCTGTTCCACTCTCTCCAGTCTTGCCAAGACTTTCTCCAGGAGGAGCGTAGCGCTGGGCTCCTCTTCCTGGTGCCGTCCCCTCGGGGAGCGACTTCGGTACCGAGGTGAGGGGGACCCTGCTTCTGGTGATAAACTTCTTCTGGACGGGACTTCGGGTCATTTAGACCTTGCTCTTTCCGCCAGCCGTGCCCCGAGGGGCAAGTTATCTGTCGAGGACTCTTCTCGTGGCTCCCCACTTCCCGAGCTATGATGGGTTGCCCTTGGGCTTTTCTCCCGAGGTCGTGCTGACGAAGTGGGTTTTTGCGCCTGGGCTGGTTGCGGCCATCTTCGGTCTATTTGTTGTGTCATTTCAGCCACAACAGACCTCTGAAAGTCTCTTAAAAAACCCATGGTGATGACAAAAGGGCGTTCCTCTTCAGGCAAGGAAGTCTCTGGGGGACTTTGTTCGATAGCTGGTTGGGTTTCAGGCGCGGAAGGGGACTTCGGGAGTCCTTTGTCCTTCGAACGCTGAGTTTCGACAATAGCTACCTGGGAGTGGGTTCCAACAGACGGCGCCAAATGATGCCCCAAAGCATCTTCGTTTGTTGTCATGTTGACAGGTGGAGAGACTTCTTGAGGAGGCGAGCGCCTGGAGCTCTGGTTTCCCAGCTGAGTGTGCCTGAAAAGCTCAAAGGAGAGGTTAGGAGGTCCCCGGTTTGCTTTTCCGGGGAGGACCCTCCGACGCCCAAGTCAGTTTTCTGAGTGAAAGTGGAGGAAGAACACTAAAGGATCAAGTGTCATGCCTGTTTGGTGCTTTCTCAGAGGGAGGAAAATGCCCATCCATTGCCCAGTCCCTTTTCCTAGTATTTATAGGAGTAGATGGTCCGTTTAGATCATGACACGTGTTCGGTTGGATTTGATCTGTGTTTTTGGACCTAGGGGACAGGCAGTCGTTTGCAGCCTCTTTTAGCCCTGGACCCGGACAGGTTGTGTCAGGACTGGGGCGGCTGCGGCATGTCAGTTCGCCGTTCTGATGTGACGTGTAGGGCTTGTGGGCGACATGTCAGAGGCTCCTTAAATGCTCATACCGTACTCCCGAGGTCCCCTGGGCGAGGTCGCCCTTCGGTGCGTGCACCCTCTTCGGATTCTATCCGTCCTTTGGTGCGAGCACCTCCTTCAGGATCTATCCCATAGTTCTAGGAGTTCCCTTGATGGACACCTCCTTCGGGACTCACACCCATAGTTCGGGGATTCCCTTGTTCAGGTGTTTCTTGTTCGGGGAAAATCCTCTTCGGGGCAGTCAGTTTGGCCCCTCGATGGAGACGGTGTTATCCTCGGAATTCCTGACGAGCTAACCAAAGTCTCGAGCTCATAGTGTTTGACTTCGCACCTTCCGAGGTCAGTGAAAAGATCCTCTCTTGGGTGACGTCAGACTCCTCGGCCAATATTCTGGCAGGGAGTTACTACCGAGGAGGCAATAGCCTTTGGCTATCACCTGTCACTTCACCGACCTTCGGGGTAGGACCGTTCGAGTTACCCGTCCTCGGATGGATCGACCTTCCATTAATGATGAGAGGGACTTCAGTCAAAGGACCAGCTGAGTTGTTTGCCTCGACAATGGCGAGGTTCATCGTCATGGATGTCCCCTCATCATACAACGCCATTCTTGGAAGGCAGACGCAGGGAAATCTGCACATTCGCCCTGACGTGAGATATTTGACTGTCACTTTCGCCACCAAGGAAGGAGACGCAGAAATCTTCATAGATCAGGGCGAAGTGAGAAAGGTCTTCGTCAAAGCCCGAAAAGCTCCAGCAAACAAATCCACACAAGCTGTAGAAGCAGGGGCTTCAAAGTCAAAAAATGACGAGAAAGAAGATTCCGGCAAGGTAGAAATGGAGGAAGTGGAACTTATCCCAGGATGAAGTACCCGAATGGGGAAAAACTTGTCCGAAGGAGATAAGAAAAAACTTGTATCCTTTCTAATAACGAATAAAGACCTGTTCGCCTACTCGCCGAAAGACATGTCGGGGGTAAATCCGCGCGTAGTACAACATAGCCTCAAAGTAAGTCCGGAAGCAAAACCTGTCCGGCAAAAGAAACGGGGCATTTCAGCCCATAAAAATGACTTCGTCAAAACTGAAGTCCAACGCTTATTGGAGGCAGAAGTAATCAGGGAGGTCAAGTACCCCGAATGGCTAAGCAATGTGGTGATCGCCACAAAAGAAGGAAGCAACAAACTTCGGATGTGCATCGACTTCAGAAACCTGAATGATGCTTGCCCAAAAGATTCATATCCTCTCCCGCCAATAGATCAACTGGTAGATTCAACTACCGAGTACGAGCTCCTAAGTTTCCTAGACGCCTTCAGCGGCTACCATCAAATAAAGATGGACCCCGAAGATGAAGAAAAAACAGCCTTCATCACCGAGGGGGGGACGTACTGTTACACCAGGATGCCCTTCGGGCTCAAAAACGCAGGAGCCACCTACTAGAGGTTGATGAGCAAGGTCTTTAACGACCAAATTGGGAAGAACATGGAAGTCTACGTAGATGACATGATAGTTAAAAGCAAGCTGCCTGTTGACTATGTCACAGACCTAAGGGAGACTTTTCACCAGCTCAGGACCTTCGGGATTCGCCTTAACCCCGAGAAGTGCACCTTCGGGGTAACTTCGGGAAAGTTCCTTGGGTACATGGTATCAGAAAGAGGCATTGATGCTAACCCAGAAAAAATTAAGGCTCTGTTGGAATTCCGAACTCCTGCCACAATAAAAGATGTGCAGAGACTTACTGGAAGAATAATCTCCCTTAGCAGATTTATTTCCAGATATGGAGACCGGTGTTGAGCATTCTTCAAAGTCCTCACTAAGGCAGCAAAAAGGGAGGACGACCTCGAGAGTAATGATCATCCTTGGAATGAGGACTGCCAAAAAGCTTGGGAAGAACTCAAAATCTACTTGGCTCGCCTGCCCACTTTGCGACAGCCTTGTGAAGGAGAACCACTTGTGTTGTACCTCGCCGTCACAGAAAAAGCAGTAAGCTCAGTCCTTGTGAAAGAGGAAGGGGCGAAGCAGTGGCCAGTCTACTATGTGAGCAAGTCCCTGCATGGCGCCGAAATCAGGTATCCTTTGTTACAGAAAGCTATATATGCCTTGGTCCTGGCAGGAAGAAGGCTACGGCCATATTTTCAGGCTCACCCCATCATCGTTCGAAGTAGTTTACCCCTACGGGATGTCATGAAGAAGGTTGACCATTCGGGAAGGCTCTCCAAATGGTGTATAGAGCTTGGCGAACACGACATCACTTATGAACCTCGGAAAGCCATAAAAGCTCAAGCCTTGGCAGATTTCATTGCCGAGGTCCCCATTACCGAGGACAGCCACCCAAGTCCCGAAAAAAATGAGCCAGAATGGGCCTTGTACGTTGATGGTGCCTCGGGCGCCGAGCACCAAGGAGCAGGGGTAATCATCAGAGGCCCCGAAGGCCTGGAAGTAATGAAGGCCATTAAGTTCAGCTTCAATGTCACCAACAATGTGGCTGAATATGAAGCTCTCATAGCGGGCTTGCGCCTGGCCAGAAAAATTGGTGTCAGAAACTTGAAAGCCCATAGCGATTCCCAGCTAGTAGTTCGGCAAACAGCAGGGGACTACGGGGCGAAGGATCCAACACTGGCAAAATACCATGAATTAGTGACGAAGCTTATTCGAGAATTCGACACTGTGCAAATCGAGAACGTGCCTCGCAGACATAACGCTGAGGCAAATGAATTAGCAAAATCAAAAGCATATACCGAGGTGCTAAGCCAGCCGAGCATCACAGTGCTGAGCATAATGACTTCAGGAAGAAGCTGGAAAGACCCAATAAAAACATATCTCGAAACCAATACGCTCCCTGAAGACCCCAATAAAGCAGCAAAAGTACGGAGGCGCTCCGGTCGTTTCTTTCTATTGGAGAAGAGCTATATCGGCAAGGATATGCAAATCCGCTACAGAGGTGTGTTGGCGAAGAGGATATTAAAATAATCCTTCAAGAAGTTCACGAAGGCACTTGTGGTTCGCACATCGGAACCGACGCCCTGGCAGCGGTGATACTTCGCCAAGGATACTTTTGGCCTACCCTGAGGAAAGACGCTAGGCGGTTTGTCCAGAAATGTGGTAATTGCCAAAGACATGCAAAAATCCAGAGAACACCCTCGGAGCTGGTGACTTCGGCAAATTATCCCTGTCCCTTCACAGTTTGGGGCATAGACCTTATTGGGCCGCTCCCGACAGCGCCTGGGGGCGTGAAGTTCTGCGTAGTCGCAGTAGACTATTTCTCTAAATGGGTTGAGGCAGAACCTTTGACGACTATCTTGGCAAGAGAAGTGCGCAAGTTCGTGTGGAAAAACATAGTATGCAGATTCGGCATACCGAGAGTACTAGTGGCTGATAATGGATCCCAGTTCATAGACAAAGGGTTCCAAGAATTTATCAGCGACCTCGGAACAAAGATGCACTTCGCCCCAGTAGCTCACCCCCAAAGCAATAGGCAGGTGGAAGTATCTAATAGGACCATAAAAGATGGTCTGAAAAAAAGACTGGGGGAGGCAAAAGGGAAATGGCCAGGAGAACTCCAAAGCGTACTATGGAGCTACCGAACAACTCCCCGAAGGGCTACAGGGGAAACTCCTTTCTCGCTCGTCTTCGGTACAGAGGCCATAATCCCAATAGAGGTAGTGCAACCATCAATACGAGTGCAGGTATTTGATGAAAGTGGAAATGACCTCGGCTTAAGAACCAAGCTCGACCTCGTCGGCGAACATAGAGAAATAGCGGAACTAAGAAGGAAAGCTTTCTAGCAAAGAGTGGCCGCCGCTATAAACTTGCGAGCTAGGCCAAAAGGAATAAAAAAGGGTGATCTCGTTCTCCGAAAGGCGGAATTCGCACCCCGGAGACCATCACACGGCGTACTTCGCGCGAATTGGGAGGGACCTTATCTGGTTCTTGCCGAAGTATGAAAAGGGGTGTACAAGCTCGATGACGCCGAAGGCGTGGAATTAAAAAACACTTGGCATTCAGACGCCTTGAAAAAGTTCTATGCTTAGAATCTTGACGAAAGGGTTTACATTGTACAAAGTTAGAAAAATTTTCTAAGTACAAGGGCTTCTGAAAGAAAGATTCTTGAACCATAGATATACTAAAATTCCGCGAAGGTGGTTGCCAGAGTAAGTATGGGTATCATTTTCCGAAGTCCCTCGAGCGAACATGTTCGGGACAATAGGAAATAAAGATTCCGCGAAGATGGTCGCCAGAATAAGCATGGGTGTGATTTCCTGAAGTCCCTCGAGCAAAGCATGTTCGGGACAATAGGAAATGTAAAACCTTGCGAAAATTTCTAAACACAAAGGCTCACAGAGAACCGATCTAATCTTCCGAAGTCTCTTGAGCAAATGCGTTCGGGGCAAAAAGGAATGAACAATCTCACAAAAAAGACTTAGCCAAAATTTCTTACAGGAAAGAAAAAAGTCTTTATTAAACAAGATCGGTTTACAAAGAAGAAGGACTACCAAGAAAGAAAGAGTACAAGGAAGAAGAAAAAGAAGGCAGAAGGGGCCTGAGATAAATTAAGGGTTCTCGGCGTCCCGGGAGCCACCAGCCTCTGTGCCCTTTTCCACCACCTTTGGCGCCGGAATTGTGGAAGGCAGGTTCAAGTGCTCAATTTTTGATCAGGCCCTCCGAGGCCCCTCGGGAATGTTGAGAGCTTCCAAAAAAGAGAGGTCCAGACCTGGGAACCTCTCAAGGACTTGGTGCCGAGCAAGGCAGAATCCGTCCTGGAAGGCAACCTTGGTCATTTGGTCGGATTTTTCCTTCTCAACCTCAAGGTCCTCGAGCTCGTCCTTCAAGTCTGCAACCTCCTTCTTCAGCGCCTCCACCCTCTTCTTTGCATCGGGCTCCTTCTTCAAAGACTGGACCTCGGCTTTGAGAGCCTTTTTCTCACTCACCAACGACCGAATGAGATTGTCAGAATCTGACTTATCTTTGAGAAGGTCTTGGTTGGCAGCAAGCATCCCTTTCACCTGATCGCCGAGGTCAGCAATCTTCAAAGAGGAGTTCTTCTCAAGATCTTCCTTCTCTTTCCGGAACTCCTCCCGAAGGGCAGCAACTTCTTTCTTCGCAGCATCTGCCAGCTGCTGGTTCTTGGCGGTCAATGCCGAGCACGTGACCTTCGCTTTCTCTAAGGCCTCTAAGGTCGAAGCTCGGAACGTCGCCTGCCTGGCCACCCGAACTCGGAGAAAGCCAGCATACCCCAGCAGTTGCAAAAAGATGAACGCAAGGTCAGTAAGAGCCAAGCACTTAGGAAAAATTGAAGGGAAAAATGTGTGAAGAACATACCTGAGTAGCATGCTCGGTGACTTTCGCGGCGAGGGTGTCATCGCCCGGATGGGCCGCCGCAATAGCCTTGAAGGAGGCCTCTGTAAGCACCCCCTTCGAAATCTGTTTCGCCATTTCAGGATAGTCTTCGGAGTACAAGTTCATGTCCTCCGTGAATGTCTAGAAAGGCTCTTTTGGTATCTTCCCTTGCGGGACTTTGGCGTCGCGAAGGGCCCGCGCCTTCGCGTGTTCGGCCGCCCAGTTCGGGGTAAGCAACTCCCCTGCTTGGCGAAAATGAGAAGCAGGTCAGAGACACAGGAAAATTCAGAGAAACAAAAGAGCCATACTTGTTCTGAAAACAACAAACCTGGCGGTACTTCGACCACGACGTCCTCGGAGTCCTGAGACTCCTCGGTCGAAATCGCCTTGCCTTTCTTCTTGCGCCGCTCCTCGGCAGAAGGAGCCTCTGCCACGGTCTCCAGAAGGGCCTGCGGCGTAGAAGGGCTCTAGGGGGGGGACGTCGGCAGAAGGAACCTCGGCAGCGACAAAAACCTCGGCAGAAGCCTCGGTCGGCGGAATCTCGGCTGTCCCAGGCTCCTCATTAGCCTCCTCGGAAATTTCCTCCAGAGGAACCTGGGCAGTTTTCTTTGCCCGTTTCGCCGAAGGCCCAGCGCCAGTAGACTTCCGCCTTCGGGAAGCCGCCTTCTTTGTCTGATCGCCCTTCTCCACCTGGCCGAAAAAAAAGGACTTGTAAAATGCAGCAGTCCCGTCGCCCATCTCTGAAAAAGAAAAAAGACATCAGCGTAAGTCCGAGGGAAAAACAACAAGGGAGTAGAAGATAGCTCACTTTCGACAAGCGTTTCGAAAGAGATTTCCTCCCGAAGGAGCTGCACCAACCAGGAATCCTTCCCGGCGATGGCAGGAGCCGGCATCTCGAGGTCGGTCTCGTGCTCCTTAACCACCTTTAACTCCCGGAAGACCCCTTCGGTCATCAACCTCCAGTTGATAGGGAAGGGGTACAGAGAGCGCGGAACGACCTCGGGAGCCCAGTCAGAGACGGCGCGGATGCGGCCGTCGAAGTCCGCAAAAGTGGAAGCCAACTCTGGAGTCAGCAACAACCTCGGATCAACGACGTCCACATCTAGCCTTCCCTAAGCCCATTTGGTCGGAACATACGACCAGGCCTCCTCCATCTTCAGGAAGAAGAATTTCTGTTGCCACCCCCGCCAGCTGTCCTTGGTGGCGAAGGTGAACATGAATTTTTTGCTCCCGGATCCCCGAGGTAGCATAAAGTAGAAGCCACCCCTTGGGACCACGAAGAGCTTGTAGTACTGCATGAAGATTATAAAATGGGGTTTTATCCCAAAGACGCCACACATACAGAGGAAGGCGTTAAAATAGCAGTACGAGTTCGGGGGAAGCTGATTCACAGCAATGCCATGAAATTGGCAGAACTCGCAAACCATCTTCGGGGGAGGATACCGAAGTCTGGCCTTCAGCTGGGCTCGGAAAACGGTAACCTCGGTACTACGGTTTGAAAAAGCATAGTGGTCAGGTCGTGGCAGCCGGGTAATGGCGTAAGAAGGAAGAAATAACTTCTTCTTCCACCTCTCTAATTTTTTAGGGGTAGTGCAACAAGGATGGGATAAAAGAGGCTGCCAGCTCTCAGGGATAGGCATTTTGGACAGAAAAATGAGTTCGGAAAAGACAAGAAAACAGTTTCCGGAAAAAACTCGAAAGAACAAAGGGATCAAAACACTCTGGGAAACAAAAACCCACCAAAAGATTTGCCAAAATCTGAGGTCGCCGTCATGAAAGGTTGCCGGAAAAAAGCTCTGTTAAGACAGCTCCGCCGAAGCAAGAGAAAGCGCAAAGAAAAGGACAAGCAGAGAAAAAGCAGAAGCAAAAGCAAAAGGGCCTATGACGGAATGGGCTATTTATAGACCGAGGAAGGGTAGGTGAATCGACGTCATAAGTGCTGTGCGAAGGCGAACCGTCGCCATAATTGCCCATTCTGCATAAAAAGACGCGCCTGCTGTAACTGATGTAACCCTCTCCAATGACGGCGTGCCACGTGTCAGCAATCACGACAAATAAGGAACATGCTTTCTGACGAATAGCGCGCCGTCCCAGACTGATAAGCCTGGTCACGAGACGAGACGTTTCAGTGACCTACAAAGGCTACAGAAAATAGGTTACCTCGAAGACACCAAGAGACAGGCTGTGCTACGTCTACGGACAGAAGCCTGGGTCTTCGGACAGAAGGTGTATCTTCGGCACAGGTACCCTCCGGAAGCTAACAAAGCCAAAGTCCCTACTTCGGCTTCTAGGGGGGGCATGTGATAGCCGAAGGACTATCGCCTCTCCTAGAACGTACTTCCTACCGAAAGCATGCTTGGGAAACCTGGCACCATCCGAGGGAGGCACTAGTACTGACCTCGGACTGGGCGAATTCCAGTGCCTCGAACTCGGGATTTAGCCTAGTACCCCAGAGAACTCCAAAGGTGCAGACAGCCCCCTCGGGGGATTAAACGGATCGCCTTCGGGATAGAAGAACCAGCTACCGCAAGCAGGAGAGGATTTCCCGAAGGTGGAACCTCCGAGCTAGCCAGCTCCCCGAACTGCGAACATAACTCTCGTAGAAGGGTGTTCATCTCAGAGAACGACCTCGCCCAAAGGACATCGGGAGTACGGCAGGAGCATTTAAGGAGCCTCTGACACATCGCCCACAGACGCAACATGTCGCCTCAAACGGCGCTCTGACACGCCGACGCCGCCCAGGCCTTGTCACAACCTGTCTCGGACCAAGGCTCGAGGGAGCCTACAAACAGCTACTTGTCCCATATGCCCAAAGGTACACAGCAGATCTGACCAAACACGTGTCACGATCTGAACGGGCCAGACACTTCTATAAATACCAAAGAGCAGCTCCTTGCAAACGGTTGGTTGGCTAGTCAGTCAGTTGAGAGAATACGAACAGGCAAGGCCACTAAACCCTTGAGTGCTCTCTTTCCTTCACCTCTCAGAAAACTGACTTGGGCGTCGGAGGTTCTTCCCCGGAAAAACATCCCGGGGACCTCCTAACATTTCCTTTTGGGCTCTTCAGGTACCTCTCCCTGGGAAACCTCCACTCCGGGCGTTCTCCTCCTTAGGAAGTCCCTCCAGTAACCACCATGTCCTCCAGCGAAGATGTCTCCGGACATCAGCTTCCCACATTTCTCTCATATCTCAGGCTTCCCACATTTTTCCTATGTGGGATATGGAGGTTTTACATCTTTGATTTATATGACTATTAAACATGCTTAAAAGCACGATGTTTATCAATTTATTTACTTTTTTAAACATTAAGTATTTTTATTAGAATCTAAAAGAACAACTTAATATGTGTGTGTGTGTGTGTGTGTTTATATTATATATAATAAAAAGTGAAAAATTTTAAGGTGACTAAATGTTAAATTGTAAGTTATTAGTTTTCCTTTTATATATTAAGAATTTATTCTATTTTAAGGAGTCTATTTTCATATGGTTAGCTAATTATATTATAAGAATAATGGGTAAGAATAATTTTTCAAACCTAAGTGATGTGAGTATAATTTCTAAATCAATTGACCTTGATCTTTGGAACAATCACATTAACTCAAATATATGTTTTTTAAATAATGTATAGTTACTCATAGTTACGTATGTCATTGGCAAAACACAATGTTCACTGACCAAGTCTACACTTTGACATTATGGCTCATATTTGTGTCATACTATTAATTTTAAGTTTCACACTAAGAAGAGAAAATTTGGCAGCTTTAATAAGATATTAAAAGTACGAGGAAGAAATTTTTATAAATACTCTACCATCACAATTAAAAAAAATTTGTCAATTTTTTTAGTAATTAGTATTACCTATAGCATATTCTATATTGTATTATTATTATTATTATTATTATTATTCTTATTCATAATAAATAGAAATTAAGTACAATTAGCAATCTTTTATAATGAATGACACAAATGAGAACAATTATGATAAAATATTATAATAAACAATTGTGAAAAATAGAAAAATGAAACTGATAAGAAATATATCTTAACTAAATAAATATAAAATTATTATTGCTATAATTTATTTTGAAAAAGATGATTAGAATTATAGTTAGTTGAGTGAAAAATGACTTAATATTTTGATTCACGTGTAACGCACATGTGCATATAGTAGTATATAAAATGTCCACAGTCCCCACCATTCCAAATAAAAATCTAGAAAAAAGGCAAATGCAATATTATCTTCACACACACACACACACACACACAAACACACACAAACAAACACACAACACATATATATCGACGCACAGACCTTAAACACTACATTAGTTTTTGTATTTTATTTAATTGTTTAGTTAATACTCAAATTATGAGTTAGCCTACAGTCATTGAACTACACAGATCAAGTTAAGTTCAAAATTTTCAAATTGGTCATACTAGTCCTTAATAGAAGTGTTAATGTCATCAAAGAAATATATTATTCTTTACTTGTTTTTAGTGTAAAATTATAAACTTTTTTATGTTTAGGTTTTTTTATTCCAAAAAAATTAGAACTGGCATATTTATATGAAGTCGCCCTTGAAAAGTAGGACACCAGTTTTAATTTTTTTGAAAATTTAACCAAATATCTAGTATTTTACATTTAAATGTACGATAATATTTATCTTTTTAAAATTCATTATTTTTAAGGTTTCTAAAAAATGTTAAAAGGCTTATTCAATTTAAAGTAAAATGCAAGGCATATTAGTGACTATAAAAGTGCTTTATTTTGTAAATCAATAAAACATGACAACTTATTCAAATTGAAATTAAATGTTACCTAAAATAATATTTATTTGTTTCTTTTTGTACTGAAAAATTTACAAGACAGTGGATACAAAAGATGTGTTATAGTTTAAAGTTTAACTTTTGATCAGTTCAAATTTCAAAATCTGTTGCAGTTTAGGCTTATAGATAGACCTCACTTTAAAAATATTATAGACTCACCATTGCTCTTGGACAACATGCTAATATCTTTATAATTCAACTCTAGGGATCGAGGAAGCGTTCAATTGCTACATTTTACATTCTAAGGTATCCATTTGTTTTAGGGATGTGGTTTTAACTAAAAAATATGTGATGTTTCTTGATTCTCTTAGTAGGAACAAAGGCTGGAAATTAGCCAGCTTAATACTTTTTTTTATGTTTGGATTGAAAAAGATTATGAATGAGCCATGAGGGAGCTATTAATGAGTTTTAAATTGATCGAGTTCAAGTTTTTCTTATAAAATAAATAAACAATCCAATTTATCAAAATAAATAAATAAATCAATAATTTAAAATTGAGTTTTATTATAATTATATATAAGTTTAAAATTTTATCCGCACTTGGCTTGATAATAATTTGGATAAGCTCTAACCCACATCAAGTTTGAGCCAAACTCGAATTGTTTGATCAGTTTTCACTCCTATTAGGAATTGTCCATTAACTGGGTTCTAGGCGACTTGGGTCATTACTAAGTCGTTTTGGGGCATTGGAGCTGAGTTTAGGCTTATTGGACCAGTTCAGTGTAAATATTGTAACTCTTTGTTGTTTAATTTTCCTTACAAAGTCAACAACAAAGAAGCAAAAGAGAAACAAACTAAAAGAAGACAACATAACATACATTTGGCACATTCTCACTATATGTATATGTGTATGTGTGTATTTCACTTTATGCTTAATTGATCTGATTTGATTTATTTAGTAATTTGAGCTAAAAATTACATTTTTCAAACTAAAATTTGACGGACAAAAAAAATTGTCCGGTCTCCATCAAGAATGGGCAGGGGTTCTATCAAGTATATGTTAAGGCCTCCAATATATGAACTTTTTTGCGAACAAGTATTAGGAATTTGACGCTGGCCCATTACAAGAACTGTTTAGGCCTCCAATAAAGTGTGGATCCACAATAGAGAAAGACTGCGTTATTTAGAGAGAGAAGCTCGCCCAAGTTCCTTGTGGCCGAAGGAAAGAAATCGTCCTAGTTTTAGGCTAAAAACTTGTTTTTCCGAACTTAAATCTTTATATATTATATTGATAAAAAAAAAAATAGACAGATCCCCCCAGAAACCTAAACGTATGGTCTCCAAAGCGATAACGATTGCGTTGACTAGGTTACGAAAATTTGACTCTTTATATAGATTTTAATTTCGTTTCAATAGGTTTGGAGAAAGAAGGGAAAAACCTGTCCCTCCGCCGTATTTCGTTCAAGATTGCCAGCAAAGATAAGTTTGACACGAGCAACAAGCGGAAGCAAAAAAAAAGGTTGTGGCAATGGAGGCTGCTTTTAGGCTATGTGATCTTCCCGATGGGGTTGTGATCGACATTCTGGACAGAATCAATTCCGTGGCGAGGGTTCGCTTCTCTGCTGTTTGCAAGGCCTGGAAGCTTCTGCTCCGTAGGCTTCTCCCACTTCTCGCAGAAGCAAAAGAGGTCCCGTAGTTTGTAACCATCGACGTTGTTCAGGGGAACCAGTCCATGGTTCTTCACCAGATATGCTTAGGAAACCTGCAGCAGAAGCCCTGTGCCAAAATCAAGCGCATTTTGAAGCAAGAACTTGTCGACGCAATCACACTACGCACAGGGGACCCCCATGTGAGTGTGCGTAGCACTAACTTCGGTTGGGTTGTTTTAGAAGGCAGAACCATGCCTCCTGCTCCCTGCTTGTACTCCCCTTTCACTGATAAATTTATCCATCTGCCTCCTGGTTTGCCTCCTCTCTTTAGGCGGTTCGCGATGTCCCATCCTCCAACGTGCTCAGATTGTGTGCTTTTCGCTTTGGCGGATTGCACCACGGAGGTGTTTGCTTACACTTGCCGCCTTGGTGACAAGAACTGGAAGAAGCATGACATTGAGATTGACATTCGTGGCCCCACGAACAGTTTGATGTTTCTTGAAGGAAGCTTCTATTGCCTGTTTCGCAGTGGCCAACTCGTGGCATTTAAGGTCGCGGACGAATCCTGGAAACTGTTAGCTGATTCTATGCCATTAGAAGATGCTACGCCGTTACGCGCTGTTTGTAGAAATCATCGATTGGCTGATTGTGATGGTGATATCTTACTGGTGCCCTCCTTTTACCTGCCAAGATCACCAAGAGATTGTGGTTGCAGAGTGTGGAAGTACGAGTGGGCGGCGAAGGGCTGGAGGAAGATGAAAAATTTGGGTGGACGGGTGTTATTTCTCAGCGTCGAAGGCTCTGAAAACGTGGCGGTGGCAGCAGTCGGGGAGCTGGATGGTTTGGCCGATAGGATCTATCTCTCTTTTGGTAGGAACCTCAAAAACTATTTTTCATTGGCGGATGGGTAGTTCCATTTTTGTAATGAGTATGATTGTAAAATTGCGTATTGGATTATGCCCCACCGTTACAAGTTTGAAGTTGCTTTTAGGACCAATATGTGCATAATATGATGAAATTATATAATGGTTTTCTTGAGAGATTTACTCATTATAAACTATACACACACTCAGATATATATATGTATACACACACACATCTATAGTACTTACCTTTCTTATCTTAAAATTATGCCTTAAATACTATATTGGCTCTTGTATTTTACTCAATCATTTAGTGAACATTCAAATTATGAGTTAGCCTATATAGTCAATAAACTTCACAAATCGAGTTAAGTTCGAAATTTTGAAACAAGTCATGCTAAGATCTCTAAAAGAATGTCAACGCTGTCAAAGAAATATATTATTCTCTACTTGTTTTTAGTGTAAAATTATAAATTTTTCTATGTTTGAGTTATTTTACTCTAAAAAATCACATTTGGCATATTTATAGGAAATCCCCCTTGAAATGTAGGACACCAGTTTTAATTTTTTAATAATTTAACTAAATATCTAATGTTTTACATTTAAAAGTAACCATAATATTTCTATTTCAACATTTATCAATTTTAAAGTTTTTAAATAATTTTAAAGGCCTATTCAATTTAAATTTATAGACAAAGCATATATTTAGTGACTATAAATGTACTTTATTTTGAAAATCAATAAAACTTAACAACTTATTCAAATTTAAACTAAATGTTATCGAAAATAATACTTATTTATTTAGTAAAAAATTTACTAAAAAATGGTTATAAGAGATATATTCTCTTAGATAACAGATTATAATTTAAAGTTTAACTTTTGATCAATTTAAATTTCAGAACCTGTTGTAGTTTAGGCTTATAATGGACCATACTTTAAAAATATTTTGGACCTGCCATTGCTCGTGGGCAACATGCTAACATATCTATAATTCAACTATTTATGTAGCCTCAAATCAAGTCTCTTTCTCCCTCTCTAGTACATATAAGAGAGAATTGGAGAGTTAAAGCTTTGAACCTTCGAACTAAGAATTTCAGGTGAAGGGTTTCAGATCCAAGCAAACTCGGCTGCTTGTTTTTTCAACAATGGCCAGGCCCCATTGCCTTTTTTTTCGGTTTAGCAAGCTCGTTCAACTTTTTCATTTACTAAGCCTAACATCTTCCAAGCTATACGACGCCCATGTTGTTGAATTTGGGCGTCATTGCTAGGGTTTAATAGATTTAGTAGGAGATGAATTTCATTGGTTCATATCAGTTTGGAAGAAGTTCATCGTGAACCCTTCAGTTGGAATGGGAGATCAAAGTGTAAGATTCTTTTTTTTTTTCGGGGTCCTAGCTAGGTGGTGTGATCTTTGGGGCTAAAGCGTGTAATTTTTATCTCTGGTAGGCTGTGTTTATTTTTATGCTTAATCAGTTTTTTTTTTAAATTAATTTGGGTTCTAGAAGTTGGTGGTGGTTTTTTCTTCTGGGTGTTTGCATGGGTGTTTGATGTTGGGGTGATATAGTTAGGGGTGTAAGTGTTGACCCTAAACCCGAACCCGATCCTAATTTTAGGGTTCGGGTCGGGTTGGGAGAAGAGAAAACGTAAATTCTGGTTGACCCGATCCAATTCGTGTTCAAAATTTAAAGAATCGATTTGGGTCGGGTGAGCCCAAAAAAATCTGACCCGACCCTATTTCTGATTTTCAGCAAACTGGCAAAGGCAAAGCCCAGCGGCCCCAGCCCAACTATGAACCAGAACTATCCTTGCTTGTTTGCAGGTTGTAGCCTTGCTCCACTTTCTAGCCAGCCCAGCCCAAGTCACGCACACCAGACCAGGCTGGCAGGCTCCAGCCCCATTCACTCTTCACTCTTCAGCTCTGAATCAATCCGATCTGAATATGATCCGAGGCCTTCATTTTTGCCGTCTTCACTCTTCACTCTTCAGCTCTGAATCTGATTCCTCTCTTCAGTTAAGCTCTTCGCCTCTTCCCGACTTTCCAATCTCCACCATTCTCCAGTCCGGCAGTCCCGAGTCTCCCGACACTTCGTCCAATCATTCGATTCATCCCTACGGGCTACGGCAAATGGCAAACGAACGTGAGCGAGTCATGACAGTCGTCAATCGACAGCGGTAGTGATGAGTTCCGATTGTCCTCCTCCTCCGTCCCTTTTCTCAACGTTCTCTGCGACTGACTGCTGCGACTGACTGCTGGTCTCTGCTGGCTGCTGTGACAAATTGCATCTTTTGTCAGGTTGAGATTATCAAAGGAGAGGCTGAACGACAGCGATTGCAAAGAGATGAGCTAGAATTGGAGCTTGATGTTGTGAGAGGTCATATGCAGAATGCTAAAACTACTGATACTGACATGAAAAGGTTTGGAGCAATTACTAAATTTTTAGTTTTTTAATTTGACAAGCTTGCTCTACTTATGGATATATTAGCTCTATTTGCCTATGCTTGATTTTTTTAATAGGTACATAGATGAGAAAGAGAAGGATCTTGAACAAGCACTTGAGCATATACAAACTCTTGATAGGGAGATGGCCAGCAAGGACTCCGAGGTGAAGTATTAAGTCCTGCCTTTGAGCCTTAGTGCTGTTTAACGTTTTCCCAAGATTTTGGAAGAATAACTATGTATTGCTGCCATTTATGGATCAACCTTGATCCTCATTTCAACAGATTGCCCAGTGTAAGGCTCATATTTCTGAGCTGAATTTGCATGCAGAAGCACAAGCCAATGAGTATAAGCTGAAGGTAGGAGCATAAGATGGTGATGAGGTGTTACTTTTACATGTATTTTCTCTCAAATATAAAATATAATGGCACATAAATTTGCCTTACTGTTTTATGTTTCATGACTGTAAAATTTGGAGAACAATTCAAAGAATTGCAAGTCATGGCCAAACAAGTCAAGCCTGAAACAAATACAACAAATGCTATAAATCATTCATCAAGCAATGCGGAGAAAAATGCTATGAAGCCCAGGGGCTCTGGTTCCCCGTTCAAATGTATTGGCTTAGGCTTGGCTCAACAAATAAAATCTGAAAAGGATGAGGATCTTACTGCTGCAAGGTGTCGCATTCAAGAGTTGGAATCTTTAGCAGTTACTAGACAAAAAGAGGTTAGCATTCCTGCATAAGACTACATTGCTCCTCCCTATAAGCAATGGTATAGTTTCTAACTGTTGTTTATTTCCTTGGCAATATTCCACCAGATATTTGCCCTGAATGCCAGATTAGCAGCTGCTGAAAGCATGACTCATGATGTAATTAGAGATTTATTAGGAGTCAAGTTGGATATGACCAGTTATGCTATAAAGTACACTGTTAATTTACTTTGTGTCCTAGAAAAGATCTTCCCTACTAATAAAAGCAGAAGTATTTTTTGTTACAACTTTATAATTTCTTATTTCTAATAAATAGGAAAGATGTCCAATGTCTAACTGGGTTTGCTTATTTATATGATGCATCTTTTATTTACCTTTTCCAAACGAGTCATCCCACTGATTGGCTGTGTATTTACCTATCTGTTTATTGATTTATGTAATTGTCACTGCAGCCATTGTTGGATAATCAGCAATTGCAACAAATGGCAGAGAAGGTTAGACTTAATAATTCAGAACCTCAAATAAAGGTATAACGGGTTTGATGAGGAACCATATTTCCATCGGTAGAAGGTTGGTTTTTTAACTGGCTCAAAAACTATGATCCTTCATGTTGTGGCCATTTTTATGTTTGTTACTAGTTCTTTTAAGTGGATATTTTTAGGACCTGTAGGTTGGACATATTTGAATGTGGAATGGAAATTATGGAATTATTGAACTATGCAGTAAGAATTTCGGGTCAACCCGACCCTAATTGGGTTAGGGTCGGTTCGGGTTATCAATGAAATAGGGTCAGGTTAGGGTTAGGGTTAATCGGGTTAGTGATAGCTTAAAAAAGTCGGGTTTCAACCCGAACCCAACTCTACAACCTGAACTTTCGCCCCTAGATACAGTTTAGTATCTTTCTTGAGCTGGGAAGTATGTATCCTTTAATTTTATATCTAATAAAAAATTTATTTTTCCATTAAAAAAATTTTCAATTAACTTGGCTTGATAATTATAATTATAACGTAAATTGAGATAAATGAATTGATATTTTTTGCGAACAAGAATTAGGAATTTGACGTCGGCCCATTACAAAACACTGTTAGGCCTCCAATAAGGTATGGATCCACAGTAGACAAGGATTGCGTTATTTAAAGAGAGCTTTGCCGAAGTTCCTTGAGGCAGGAGGAAAGAACTAAATTGATCAAATTTTGTTACAAGGTTTCTGTAGAAAAGTATTTGTCTGGAATTGTCGCGGAACGGGGCCCCAGTGCCCCATAATCTTGTAGGCCCTTAAGGATTATGAATCCAACTAAGTTACTATTGGCTAACTATTACTCGTCAATATGAATTAAAACAATTTATATGCAACTAGTTTCTTAGCCTACTCAGTTTAAGATATGCATGCTTTTGTCCTGGCAATGCAAACGAATAAATAGCTCAATAGTTAAAAGTGTTGCTTGAGCATTTCAATAAAACATACTTAAAACGTGCCAAGACATTGAAGTACTAGTTACTTTGACTACAAGTAATAGTTTGTACATACAATACGTTTCTAGCATGCACCCAAAAGTAACAAGATGGATTTACATCACAATGTATCCTATTAGAGGCAACTTTCTTAGTACACAAGGTACTATGTACAAGAGACAAAAACTAACTAACTAAGGTCATCTACTTGAGCCCCACCTTGAGCTATCCAAGCTCCAAGTGTAAGCCCTCCCTTAGTTCTTGTTCTTGTGCACTCTTAGCCTCTACACTGTAAAGGCGCAAACTTGGTTAGCACATAACTTATACCACAAGTAACTTAGAATCACAAGGATTCTCAAGGAAAGTACCTGCAAAAGAGAAAGCTTAAGCCTCTGCTGTCAACTAGTGACTAGGCTCGGAGTTAGAACCTGCACAATAAACTTAAGGGAGTGAATACTTAAAAGTACTCAGTAAGGGTCCCTTGAATACCTGCAAGAAAATGGCAACATTCCAAAAATGCAACCATGGCAACCACACAACCAATCAAGTATATCATCCAACAAGTAACTCAAACAATCAACAACAATTAAGATATGCAATGCATGAATGTATGATATGAAATGCACATAATGCATGCACTTGGGATTTCCTGCACTCTAGGTGCCATAAAGCTTGCCATGAGCTCAAATGGTGGAGGTACTTGAGATACTGGCCCTCGTATCCCGGGTACTTTACCTCCCTCAAGTCCCACCTACGGGTTCTAGAGTAGGTCATCACCCTTCTCAAACTTACCCGTCTTTACCCTTAACTTATTGCGCAAGGTAGCCATCCTATGTGGTTTACTAGTCAAACCTTTAAGGTTTAACTTAGAGCACTCATAGTGGCTTACTTACCAAACCAAATGGTTCGGTCGGGATCGACTTAGGTTTTTCTCCTCATTGACCGTAGGTAATTGACGCTCTCCTTGGCCAACAAAGAGTCTAAAAATCCACTTAATCCCCTTAGTATTCATTTAGAAGCTTAAGCACTATGACTTTCTTAGCCACCAAGTCATATTCTTTCTTAACCACACAACTTAACTACCACTTAAATAATGCATAATTCCCGACTTAAGAAGGAGTTCTAGACCCAACCGAGGCTATGAAATGTCTTAGGATAGCCTAGGGATGGAAACCGAGAGTCTAAGTTACTCTTAAGATGGCCGGAAAATGGGGCCAAATTCCTTGGCGTCGCCGCTGGCGACGCGTCGCCAAGGAACAAACGCTCTGTGAACATTTTGGCATTCTGGCGATGCATTGGCGACACGTCGCCAATATGGCATCGAGACTGGCGACGCGTAGCCAACGCCTTTCTCTGCGTTGCGCGACAGCGTGCGTTCTTGCACACAAACTACTCAAACTCCCTCATTCCATAACCAAATGACTTGGGTCTTGTTTCTAACTCATTCCCACACACAATACTACCATTCCATGCATTATTTGAGCTTAATTAACTTGAACCCTTACCTCAATTTAGCTACAAAGCAAGCATTGAAACATAAACATCCTTAGCTCAATCAAGCTCCCCTTGAGTTCCTCACCTAAAACCAAGGTAATATGGCACCAAACACTTCAAACCAAGACCATTTCTAGCTATGGGAACAACTTAGAACCAATCCAAATGAACCCAAGAAGCTTACCCACGAATTTTGAGTTCAAACAAGCACTAAAGAGCAAATTGGAGCTAGAACACCAACAAATGAGCTTGAGGATTCCTACCAACACCTTGGGCCTCCTCAAATTGATGAAGATTTGCAGGAAAATGGAGTTTTGGGCAGCCAATTTGCTGGAGAAAGAAGAGCTACGAAATTGGTGCATGAAACAAAATGACTAAGGAAGCGGAAGACTTAACAAATATACTAACTTCCCCCTTCCTAGCAACTTCTCCCTCTTTTACTCTTTAGCCCACAAACTCTCAAATGCTTTAATTTGGTCACTAACTCTCACTCAAAACTCACTTTCCTTTGCTTTAATGGATGCTAAAAACTTCTCAAACTTGATTTCTCGGACACTTTAGCCACTTAAGATTTAAATGGCCTAAAAGAACACTTAGTGCCACAATACTCAAAACTTTCAAGGATGGTTCTACTAGCTAGGATAACTAATGGTCTTGATTTAACTATGCCAAATCACACTTAGGAACTCACTTACTTAATTAAGCTTACCTTACTTGCTTAACAAGGTGCTAACTTGAGGTACTTAATTTAATGAAACACTTAAATAAACTAAAATAAATACTTACTTGATCAGTCAACTAGGAGAGCCATCACAGGAATGATTATTTTCATTGTATTACATGGTTTATATACACGGTGTATGCTTGTCCAATTAAGGTTCTCCACCAAGTCAAGAGACCAGTAAGGAAGGACAACTAATACAATTGCAATCTCTAACAAGTCAATTCTAATTATATACTAAGATATTTTGTCAATCAAATTGAATGCTGAGATACACTTTCCAACACTCCCCCTCAAGTTGGAGAGTGAATGTCATGAACTCCCAACTTGCTCACGAGTGATTTAAATTTTCCCTTCCCTAGAGCTTTGGTGAACAAATCCGCCAATTGTTGTGAAGAAATTACATGTCCAACAACAACTTCACCTTGTAAAATCTTATCCCGAATAAAGTGGCAGCTCATCTCAATGCGCAGTGTTCTTTCATGAAACACAGGGGTTTGCAGCAATATGCAATGGTGCTTGATTATTGCAATGTAGAATGGCAGCACTTAAGGTGGGCATGTGTAAATCAGCTAGTAAGTATTTTAACTAGGTGAGCTCACAGCATGTACCTGCCATTACCCTGTACTTTACTTCTACACTTGATAACGAAACATTCCTTTGCCTCTTAATCCTTCATGAGATCAAAGAACTTCCCAAAAATATAAAGTAACCAATGGTGGAACGATTGGTAATGGGGCAACCCGTCCAATTAGAGTCATAGAAAGCCCTTAAATTCATAGAGTTGTTTGCATGAAAGAGTAAACCTTACAAGGGGATGTCTTTAGGAAATGGACGACTTGAAGGGCAGCAACCATGTGGTGTTGGCGCGACTCATGCATAAAATAGCCGAGAATGTGTACCGAGTACATGATGTCAAGTTTAGTAATGGTCAAGTAAATCAGTCAACCGACTAGGTGCCAATATGCAGCAGGGTCTCTGAGTAAATATCTTTTGTGTGAAAGTTTGGATTCTTCTATCAAAAATTCTACCAGCTTAACACCCAGGTAGTCGCAACCCTTGTTAATTTCCAAGGCATATTTACGCTAAGACATGTATATCCCTTTTTGGAGCGAGCTATTTCAATGCCAAGGAAAAACTTCATATCACCAAGGACTTTGATGTGGAAACGAGCATGAAGGAATTGCTTGAAGGCATTGATGGATTCCACATTGTTGCTTGTAATTAGAATATCATCCATATAAATTAGCAAAATGGTGAGAGATGTACCATCTTTTAGGACAAACAAAAAGTAGTCGGTTTTGGATTGAGAAAAGCTAGCAGCAAGAATAACTTTTGTGAGCTTGGAAAACCATTAGTAAGAGGCTTGCTTTAATCCGTATAACAATTTGTGAAGGCGACACACAAGGTTGTCCCCCTGTCGTCGAAGACAGGAGGGGGATGCATGTAAATTTCTTCCAGCAAATCTCCGTGGAGGAAAGTGTTATGGACATCGAGTAGTTGTAGAGGCCAACTCAAACTGGCAGTGACGGCAAGCAGGCATCGAACAATTGTCATTTTTATAGTGGGATAAAAAGCATCATTATAGTCGATGTCGTGAGCTTGAGTGAAGCCTCTTGCAACCATTTGAGCCTTATAGCGGTCAACGGATCCATCAGCTTTATGTTTAATACGGTATACCCATTTTGCAGCTGATGGGCCATTTGCCAGGTGGTAAAGGAATAGGACTCCATGTCTTGTTATCGATTAGTGCTTGTAGCTCTAGATTCATAGCCTCCTGCCACTTTGGATTTGTTGTAGCAATATTATAAGAAGTTGGTTCCTTATCCCGACTTACATTAGCAACATAATTTAGGTATGAAGGAAAATATTGATGATATGATAAGTAATTGAAGAGAGGGTATTAGGTACGTGGTAAAGGACTAGGTGAGGCCAATGAGGTTTAGTGTGGTGGCATAGTCTCTTGTGATCAAATGTAGTACTTGAAATGGATGTTGGCTTTTTTTATTCATTGGGAGCCACGGAGGAATGGTATTGGAGTAGCCGGAAACTGGTCTAGTTTAGTTTGAAGAATGATGGGATTGGTCAGAGTTATGTTAGGATTGGCAGGAGGACAATCGGAGGGAATTTCTAGGGAAGAAATCAGTGGTGAAGAAGGATGTGTTGCAACTTCATGTGTAAAGGATGGTGGTAGGGTGTTTTTGGGTGATTGAGTTAAGGTCATTGGTTTTAGTTGTCACTGTAGCGTCTATTGTAAAAGAATCAAATAAGAGGGGCAAAGGAATGGGATGAGTTGTGGTGTTGGGTGTGGTTGGATTTGGGCACGGTGAATAATTAAAAATGTCCTACAAAAAAATGACATCCCTATTTGTGAATATCTTTTTGGTTTCAAGGCTGTGTAATTTATACGCCTTTTGACCCATAGGATAACCAAGAAAAATGCATTTGATGGCGTGAGGTGCAAATTTTGAAGATGGATTAACAGAGGTTGCAAAAGCAACACAACCAAAGACTTTCACTTGAGAATAATCTAATGGCTTATTGTAGAGAATTTCAAAAGGTGATTTTTTATTTAGCAATAAAGTGGCGAGATAGTTAATTATATAGACAACAGTAAGAACACACTCTCCTTAAAAATCAATAAGAAAATGGGATTAAAAATGAAATGCTCATGCAGTCTCAAGAATGTGTCTATGTTTATGCTCAAGAACACCGTTTTGTCGAGGTAAACGCAAGAATGTTGGGAAATGACGCCATTTTTAAGGAAGAAATTTTGTAGGGAAATAAATCTAGCACTATTATCAGATAGAAATTGTTGAACTTTAGTGTTGAATTGAGTGGTCACATAATGAAAAAATGGGCATAATATTGATTGTGTTTTAATTTTGTGGTGCATAAAAAATAACCATGTAAAATGAAAAAAATCATCCACAATAGTCAAGAAGTAATGGGCACCAGATAAAGAGGGGTGTTTAAAGCGACCCTAAACGTCACAGTGAATAAGTGAAAAACATTTTGAAGTTGAAATTGAACTAGGAGAAAATGGTTGACGAGTTTCTTTTGCTAAGGGACAAATGTCACATTTGTGACTAGAATAAAAATCAAAATGAAGCCAATTTTTAGCTAGAAATTGTAAATGACCTAAAGAAGGGTATCCTAAATGTTGATGCCAAAGGTTGGAGGGTAAAACCATATTACAAGTGGAATGAGGAGAATGAGCCAACGCCACCAGGTAATATAGGTCACCACAATGCTTACCCACACGAATCATCGTCCTCGTAGCTAAGTCCTGTAAAATGCATCAAGATGGGAAGAATGTCACTGAGCAATGTAAGCCATCAGCTATTTTCCTAACAGACAAGAGATTAACGTTAAAGTTTGGCACACATAAAACATTATTCAATTGAAAAAATCATTAAGCCATATTGAGCTAGTCATAGTAATTCCAGCCTTTTCTCCACTAGGTAATGAAACTGTTGCCAAAAAAAGATGCTCCTTAACATTTATCAATGTGGTAGCAGAAGAGGTAATGTGATGAGTTGCTCCACCATCAATTATCCAATGAATGGGAGCAACTGGTGATAAACTTGGGGCATATTCAGATGATGTAGTGGCATTGGCTGTGGATTAGAAGAATTGGGAGTTAAAACATGAAGTATTTGACTGTATTGATCTTCAGTTAGGTTCGGAAGAAAGGCCTGAATGTCCAGGAGAGTTAGCTTGAAATCTGCCTGATTTACAGAATGTTTGTTCAAAGCTTTGTCTAAAGAGTCATTGCTTTGATGGGTATATCATTTTTCTTTGCACTTGGGATGATTGGGAGGATATTCGATCAACTTGTAGCATGTTTCCCTTTTATGGTACATATCACCATAATAGGTGCATTAAAAGGGCTCATTGTTGTGTGGATTATTCATTTGATTGTTTTGTCATCCCTTTGGAGCATTGCTACGCACCACCATGGTTGTTGTGTTTGAAGGGATGGAGATAAAAGTCCCCAACTCGCACTGTTTTTCTTCTTGAGCAACAGCTGCATAAGCCTTATGAACAGAAGGCAAGGGATTCATTAGTAAGATCTGGCCTTGCATACCTGAATAAGATTCATTGAGTCCCATGAGAAATTGCATCAGTTTCGTGTGATCATTTGATTTCCATAAGTACAACTCATAGAGGAGTTGAAGGATGCTAACTCGTCCCATAATCCTTTTAGCTTTGTGTAGTACGTAGTGATGGTCATCGATCCTTGCTTGATCTTATAGATGTCTCATTGAATCTGAAAAACACGATAAGCATTCCCCAAGGAGAACCTTTCACACAAATTTTCCCAGATTGCGTGAGGAGTATTGCATGAAAGCACAGAGTTAGCCAGATCAGGTTCAATTGAGTTGAGAATCCAAGATAGTACCATATCATTACAACGCTGCTAGAGAGCATATTCATTAGGTCTTGAAGTTGCATCAGGTTCTTTGATCTTGCTAGTACTGAAGCTAGTTTTGTTCTTGGCACTTAGTGAAATTCTCATGGCACGACACCAAGAATGGTAGTTGTCACCATTTAATATATTGGAAACCAAAAAAAGATCGAGATGATCAGAATGGTGCAGAAATAGTGGATTGGTAAGAGCATCAGAAGATGTTCCTCTATAGATTAAAGAGCTTTCTTTGTCAATCTCAATGATGATATTGTGACAAAACAAAGAAGACGAAGAAGAGAAGAACTAGGATCTCAATCCCGCTCTAATACCATGTAGAAAAGTATTTGTTTAGAATGATTATTTTCATTGCATTACATGGATTTTATACACAGTGTATGCTTGTCCAATTAAGGTTTTCCACCAAATTAGGAGACTAATAAGGAAGGACAACTAATACAATTACAATATCTAACAAGTGTACTAAGATATTTTGTCACTCAAATTGAATGCTGAGATACACTTTCCAACAGTTTCGATGATGAAGAAGGGAAAAACTTATGTCCCTCCGTAGTATTTTGTCAAGACTATGATCAAAGATAAGTTCGACAGAAGCAACAAGCGGAAGCAAAAGAAGTCATGCCAATGGAGAATGATTTTAGGCTATCTGAAGTTTCTGATGAGATTGTGACCCACATTCTTGATAGACTCAACTTCGTGGCAAGAGTTTGTTTCACTGCGGTTTGCAGGGCCTGGAAGCTTCTTCTTCATTGGCTTCCCTTATTTCTCATAGAAACAAAAAAGCCTCCCCAGTTTATAAAAGCAGGGGAACACAAGAAGTGCCACTCCATTGTTCTCCAACAGACATGTCCTTGTAACAACCAGCAAGTAGCATACACCAAAATGAAGCTCGATGCAATCCCTCCAGCCACAGCAGAACACCTTGTGTATGTGAGTGGCACAAGCTCCAGCCAGTTGCATAGTATTTGAAGGCATACACATGCCTTCTACTTTCTGCTTGTACTCCCCTTTCACTAAGAAATCTATCCATCTACCACATGGTTTGCCTTTTTCTTTTAGTTGGTTTGCGATGCCCCATCCTCTAACTTGTTCGGATTATACTCAATCACCAGATAGTTGCACTGATGAACAGGGTGATAGAGTTAATAATCTTCATCCAACATCTAAAGTTATTGTTTGTGCTCAACACTAAGTAATATTTCCTCGACTTCTACTATAATGAGAGAATTTATCTGGTGGCCATTGCACAACAATTTCTAGCTCTACTACTACAAGAAAAAGAAGCTTCAATAATCGAAGTCATGAATAGGTTTATGCATACTATTCATCAAAGGTAACAAGGAGGAGTTTCTTCAAACCATTTGTTTTATTAGCTCAAACACTAAGTAGACTTATGTAATTTTGTTTTCTGGAAAAATTCTCTACTTCAATTAAAGTTTTGCTATGGAGTTTTTGGAGTCATTTCCACATGTATATACACAATATAAACTTCTCTACAACTATCTAAGATATTTTTCTCTTTGGAAAATTTGGAGATTTTTTTTCTATAGCAATAATTGTTAGTGTTCTGCCCAAAAGCCAATCATGAAATGATTGTATTTTTTACATTGAGTCATGGTATTTTATTAAGGCATTACTCCAATAATTGTGTTTGTTGTTTTGTTTCTGTGTGACATGATCAAACACAATTATAACCCTAGAATGAAAGTATTCTTAAATGCCCCTGGTCTAGTTTTACTGTGGAGTGGGTTGCAATAATATATAAAGACTAGCATATATGGAGACTAATATGAGACATGTAGTCTACATAACTTGTGTACTAAACTGACCCACCATGAGAATGGTATATGGATCATTATATAAATGTCATAAGTGATTCCCATAGTGATCATGTATATGTAGTCCTTTGACCTAAGGTCATCAAGGTTCCTTACATGTGAGTCACATACTTTGATACTTCCTTTTGTTGCTCGTTACTGAGTGAACATGAAGGTGGTCATTGGGTGTATCACATATCAAGCAGAGGATTTTGTATGATCAAGATGAGATTTGTCCTTCCTATGTAACGAGAGTGATGTCTTTGGACCCCTTGATAGAGTGAGACTAAGAAAATGCGTAGCCATGCTCGGATGAGTTGATATATGATATCAATGTCATCAGTTTAAGTTAGTCTCCTCGATAATCAAGAAACCATAGATTGGGTTATACGAGAGTGACATATTCCATGTCTCATGCTTGGTCTTGATATCTTAGACAAAGGAATAATAACATATATGGATAATATTCATAGAGGTTTAGTCGAATCAACGACTATCTTGTCACTTGGGGTAGTAATGATGTGTTGCTAAACACCGTTTATTGTTTATAATCATAAATGTGATTTATGATTGTTGTCAATATGATGGAAGCCTATTGAGTAGCACACATATAGTAAATTGGATTATTTGAGTGCATGGGCCAAATTGTTTGGGTTTTGGTTTCATGATAATTTTAGATTAGTAATTGGCCCAAAGGTTGGGCCATTATGAAGCCCAAAATTAAACCTAATTAGATTAGGGTATTGAAACCCATTAGGCTTGAGAGTTGAGTCTCACTATATATACATCATATAGTGAGAATTTTCATAGCTATTGTTCTAGCCTCCCTAAGGATGAAATCAGAAAGGTTCTAAAAAGTTCCGATCGCACTCTTGTCTTGTCATTCTTTGGAGGACACAAGCTAGCACTGCTGGCGCAAGAGAAACACATATGCGGGGATGTGGTGATCCCGGGAGGCTCGTGTGGATACTGTAGAGAGCTTGAACACATCAATTGTTCAAGTTTGTGATTCGACTCGATAGCTAGGTGAAAAATCTCAATCAACTAGGTATAAAATTTTCAAACACCCAATTTACCCCATTTCACTTGGATCCTGGATGGTTTCAGTTGTCTTCTGCTACACTAGTTTGGCTCCTGAAACCCTACAATGGTATCAAAGCTACTTGTGAAACCCTAAATCAGGATTGAGTGTTGAATCACATGATCCGTTATATGTTTGGTTGCTTTTGATCATGATTAATTAGATTGATTCATGAGGCATGAACTTGAACTTGTAATATATATATGAGATATATAAAGAAACAACATACATTGGTTAATGAGATTAACCCTAGGTTGATGCATATGAGATACTTATCTAAATAAAGATTGTTGCAACAGTTGTACTAATCATTACAGGCATTAGATTAGGGCTGTTCAGGCACCTTGAGTAGGGTACTTTTGGTGGCTCGAACGGAGGTGGTCTTGGGTGATTAGTTTCTTGAAATAATAGATCTCGGACAATGTAATTTTAAGACAATGTTTTACGTCAAGGGTGCTGCCCCTTTTTCACCCTCCACAAGGGCGACTCCCCTTGACCCTGCCTGTTGATTGGCCAGCGAGACCATCATATGTGAAGCGGCACATTAATAAAATTGGTTAACAAACACATGTTAATTGACATGCATTTTTTTGAATGAGATTTGACATGATATGCTGATTGGTCGTTGAAGCATGATGCACGGTTATAGCCCTTGTCTGTTGTATTTGTAAATATGGCCTGCGAGTCGTACCTTTTCTTGTTGCTCTCACTGTATATTCTCTTCTCACCTTACTCCCCTTAAAGGTAACTCGAGGTTTCTATTATTGATGTAATTGTACATTTTGGGATCATCCAAGGTGGTGTGTCCAAAGAGGTGACTACAAATAGGCAACCAAGCAAGGAGGAAAAGGAGCTTGTGAAGACATTTTCTTTTTTTAGGCTTTTATAATATTCTCATTGCCTTGAGAATATTGCATAGTTTGAGCTATAACCATGTCACGTTTAATTTGGTGTTAGCATGAGATGCATGTTTTTTATTTGTATGTGATACATACATAAGACAACAAAAATAATAATTGGTGAGATCAAATGAAAATCCTAAAAAAAATATTAAGTCATTAATGTGATGCCTTCCAAATGTTGGCATTCGTCAAGACTTTGATCAACATTGGGTGGTTGGTGCGTTTGCCAAAGCAAAGCACTAATGTTCATCTTGGTAAGACGCAATGGGATAAAAGTGATATCCAAATTGCTAACTTTGGGTCCGACCTAACTAAGTCATCCCAATAGGATTGGGACTTAGAGGCATGGAGTTGGGCTTAAGTTCATGAGATGAGCTTGGACAAGTGTTGTTCACCCAACTATCCAAGGCTTGCATGAAATGCAATTGGCAAGGAGTTGCCTACCTAAATAACTATAACTTGAGAGAAAAGCCAAAGCTGACTCAGGTTGTGGTAAAATATGGATATTGGCCTACTAGAATACTTTAGCACCAAGGTGTTCCGAAATAATATTAATCGTTATTATTTTGAGTAAAATAGTGGGCATATCGTTTAATAAAATTTCTTATTAAATGAATTAAAATGCATGACTTTTGCATTGCATATTTACTATTGTAGATTACCATGGCACAAAACACATTGACATTTTCATTGCCAATGATCCTTGAGAAAAAAAAAATGAATGGGACCAACTTTCTCAAATGGTACCGAAATTTAAGGATAATCCTTAAGTAAAAGAGAAAGACTCATGTCCTAGAGCAGTCCATTCCAAATGAGCCTGCTACCGACATTCTAAGAGCTGACTTAATATCCAAAGTGGAACCAAACAACCATCCTTGGCAAGGACAAAAAAAACTTTGTTGTGAGAAAAATAGTTTTAAATTTATAACCTAGCAAGTGCACAGTGTCAGTGTCATTTCAAGAGATAGCTTTGGTTCTAACTTAAGCAAATACTCAATTAACTAAGCTTAATCGAGAGCAAATGTTGTAGATTTTAGTTTAAGATGGTGAGGAGTAAAGATCTAAATATGAAGATCTTATATAATGGAAATGAGAGTGCTTACTACATGAATTAGAACTAGCTTGGATTGAAATAACTTATGAACTAACCAAACCCCCTAGGATGGTACAACTTAAGCCACCTAAGTTATATTGAGGTACTATGGTTGCTACTACATAGTGCAGTGTGGGGACTATAAAATCATGGCCTTTATATCTCAAGAAAATGTCTTTCTTACCTATAATCTAAATATGAGCCTTCCTCAATTGCAGAAGTTAAACTAATGTGGATTAACACCTAACCCTTAAACAACACCTCGTGCGTAGCTTGATTATCTCTAATCCAACTAACCCACTAACTTCCCCCTAGTTCCACCACACTTTTCTCTCTCTCAAGACTACGATATGATTTTGATGCATATATGAGACCATCAATCACACACATGAATAAGCTTAAGAGATGAATAACACAAGAGCAACTCCCATAAATTTCCTCGAAATAAAATTAAGTAGCAAATGTTAGAAGCACATCCTAGAGAGCTTATAAAAACTACTCCATAATCAAGCTAAGAACATCCACAGAAATAAGGTATCCAGTATCCATGAAAATACATATGAAAATATAGAAGAAGAACCCAAGAAGATCCCCTTGAAGACTAGCTTCCTAGCTCCTCAAAGTTGTGCTCTTAAGCTCCTCCAAGAGTTGACAATGGTGGCTCATAAAAATGCAGGAAGATGACGGTGAAGGTGAAAATGAATATGGAAAACCTAGCCCTTGTTCAAGAAGCTCCACTTGCTAAAATTTGTTGTAGCTCTTTCCTAAATATTTTTTCGACCTCACCTAACTCTTTGGATAAGATCCCTTTTCCAGTAGCAAGTTGAAATTCAAATGTTTCCAGAAGTGGTGGTGCCACATTGCCAAATTAGGGGAAAAGGTTGCGCCGTGTTGCCAAAAGTGTCAAACAATGGTGCTGTTTTGTCGTCCCTTGGCACTACATCACCAATCAACATTTGAGTTCCAGAGACTTCTTAACATTGGTGTTGTGTCGCTAAGGAGTGGCGGTAGGTCACTAATGACAATTTGCTATGTTGACCTTTTATGCTCAAATTTTGCTCTACTTGCTCTCATTTTGCGTTGGCACTTCCGCAATACTCTTCATCCAACATAAAAAAGGAATAACAAAAAAAATATTAGAAAATGTTGAGTGAGTTGATTGTGTCACAGGTCTTTACCCATAATCCCATCCACGTCATATAGGACCCCAGGAACCTTGCACTAAATTAGTGCTAGGCCTGTACAAATTGCTCCTTAGTGGACTTGCTAATTGATTAAATATTTAATACAATACTATTTTATACTATGCCTTACTATGGCTGTAGGTCAAAGATCATAAAAATAATATACATACGGTGTAACTGACTAGCATTTCAAACATATGCATTTATACAAAACATACTGTTATGCACTGTGAGTCCATACAAGCCACCAGGGAACATAGCCAGGGAATATAGCCGATAGTTCCGTAGCATTTACTAGAGGCGTAAGTTCCACACACATATATACATCATACACAAAAGTATTATACATATGCTACACATTAAGAATCTTGGGATCCAATCCCGCTTGAGCTACACTATTAAAAGAAATACCACTAAGTGCTCAGGTATCCTCTGCTCTTTGCCTCTATATCACAAAAGCCGGTAAGTTAGTACTCTGAGTAATTACGAACCTGCAAGAAAGAAACATAGCAAAAATAGACTATAGCAAATAACTCATGCGCACCTAGTATCAAAATACTAACAACCAGTTCTTTTATTGGTTATTAGCCCCAGGTCCACCAATATCTGCACATAAAATACATAAGGTATGTGAGAATCAAAAGTTCCCAGTAAAAGCTATAACCTGGAAAAAAACAACTATATAGGGCCATATATATTATCCATAAAGATGTCAATATATGCCTAGTGCACTTGATCTAGGAACTCGTATTATTGGCCAATAAATATGGGAGTAGCTAATTCCCATCATTTCTTTACTTATTAGTCCTACAATTGACAAGTCCAACTTATGCATACAAATACTGCTTTGAAAGCTTCTTAGTATTTGTCAATATCCCTTATTTTATGTGCAAGAGTGAACTATTTGTTTATTTAAATGCATGTGTTCGTGCTAGCGTTCTAAGGTTTTGTGAGTGGTTGAGGACACCTTCCCCTCTTAGGTCCACCCAAGCCTTGGCTCATCATGGTGACCTTAGGTATCTTAGGTTCTCAACCCATCATACTTTCTATAAATTAGGCCATATTAAGGTTCATTTTTCCCATAGGTACAAGCTTACAAATATGCACATACACATTTCATATGCACTTCATAGTTTGGCTTCCTACCAAACCCGATCACATAAGTGTTTTAAATAGCCATCAATACTCAATTTACATGCATGTTAAATTTATCAATAATTTAGCCACTTGATATACAAGTATCCGGCCAAATTTATTTAACACATAAGCATACAATTCAAGTAACCCTTACCTTAGATAACTTAGTTTGCAAGCTTCAAGTACTTAACCTTTTGTTTCGGTTTCAAGCCAAACCTAGGACCCCTTTTAGTAGCTTATTCCTAGCACCTATATTGATCATTTTAAGCATAATTTAGCAACTTTAACACATGGAAAGAACCCACGAGACAAGCACCAATAGCCTATAATTTTCTGTCCACAGTTTGCCCATCTTGTGGTTTATTACAGTTTTAATAACAAAAAAGCAGCCCAAACCTTGCTCTCTTATTTTTTATGCCTTGTATACTAGTGTATAAGCAAGATTATAACAACCAACAGCCACCAAAATTACTAGAATAACATAGTTTATTCCAATAAATAAGTACAATTTCAGTAGCCCAAAAACTGTATTTAATGCACATTAATGGCATTCATGGGCAATTCACTCCCAAATAACTGTTCTCTTGCTTCTTAGCTTTTATACACTAAATCATAAGCAAAATAATGGCATCTAAAGGTAATTTAAACCATTAAAACCAACAGCTCCTAGCTAGAACAAAATTAATACCATAAGCTTTCAACCAATGCTCCTTAAATGCACAACTTGGTTTCCATGGATAATTCACTGCCCAACACCTATTCCCACACTTCCTGGCCTTCAAATGCCAATTTATAAGGGAGACAACAACCTTATTGAGCTACTAAGACCCTATGGCTGGAAATAAAACAATCAAATCACACCTAACTCAATACTCACAATTTCAGCTACAACAAAATTCTAGCCTTAGTTCTCCTAGGTTTTTAGCTCATTTGTATCTCAAATCACATCTTAAAGTTAGGAAAAATGTTAAAGAATTATCCTAGCCATGATTTCTGCCACAAAAATTGCATGAACAGTACCAGAAATTCAAAGATGATTAAGGCACCATTTAGGAACAGCTTTTATCATCAGCGTTAGAGTTCTTGATAATTTATTTAACGATTGAGATGAGAATGCTAAAGCTAAAATCTAAAAGCTACCATTAGATAGCTTTTTCAAAACTCTAATGCTAATTGCTGAAGCTAATTGTCACTCTCCCTGGTGTTTGTGTAAGTAATTGGAAACTATATGTTAACAGGGAAGGCTTAGCAATTTGCCTTGAAAAACAAGCACACAAGTTTGATTTTTCCAGCTATAAAATGGTTTCAAATAAATTACAAAAGCCTTTAAGTAGAAACTAGAATCATGTTCCTTAACGGAAAGCTAATACAAATGTTGAAGAAAATTTAGTTGAATAGCCAAATTCCATAATTGACATAGAAAGCCTAGTTTTCTTGCACAATCATGTTCCATTTAAGAAAATGGACTTGTGTGCAAAATTTTATATTAAACAGATAGGTATAGCAGAAAGTCAACTAGTGGCAAACCATGTTAGAAATTGGCAGATTTCAGTAAAATAAGCTAAAACAATTTACAGAAATATTCTAGAATGTCATATCATGTACCAATTAGATTTCAAATATATGAAACTGTTCCAGAAGCTTCAATTACAATAAAATTAACTTATGTGTCATACAAAACAAGTTACAGTTACAGTTCATAGAAAATTAAATGATGGACACTAACTGGACTTAACTTGCAAAACAAGTACTATAAAATTAGGACTTGGGATTCAAAAATCCCTATCTAGGACTAATCCTAAGCCTCAAATCAGTATAGAGGTCCTTGCTCCTAGCCACACCTCCTAGCCACAGCCTACCACATAGCCAAAGTCCTGCAATAGTTTAAAACAATAGGGGTGAGTCTCCTTTGAAACTCAGTAAGGTACACTTCCTAATCATGGAAGAAACAATATGACCAGTCATTAATCATGACAATTAATCTGCTATAACCTGCATACAAAGCCAAAAAAACAAACACAAGCATAGATGGGCAAAATAGTAACAACAAATAATAAATAAATGATGCAATGCAAATGAATGTCAGTGAATGCAAGTGAACTCAATGTATGCAATTGCAAATGCAATTCCCATAGGATCATCAGAGGGATCATTAGAGGGTGCAATACAATATCCTTTCAATGGATCAATTCAATAAGCTACAAAGTTGCGATCCTTCAATAGCTATATCTTGTAGCTTTGGCAAGCATTCGGTCTTACAAAAGCTTTTCTATTTCAATTAGGGTCAATAGGCCTCCTAAAGTGTTTCGGTTACACTTTTTATACAATCCCCTGCTTGCCATCCTTAACCCTCCTGATGTTCTTACATTAACTTTAGTAAGCCAACGAAGCTTAAATCTTATTCCGTCAGAGCTTTTAGTTTAAGTCTGGTATTAGGAATTCTTGAACTATGTTCCTACAGAGATTTCCATCAATCTCTGGCCATTAGGAACTTTCACTATTTAATCAATCCCCTTTGGAAACCATAATCATCCGTAACCACTCAATGTCATATGGTCTCCTAGCCTTTCAGACAATTAAGCAAGCAAAAATTTTTACATGCGTTGCTAAATTAAAGAAAGGCTATTGGTCCCTTACCTTTCAGACCCATTCGGGGTTCAATTTACAAATCTTCGCCTATTGCACTCCTGAAGGAACAAGGCCTAACTTGATCATGGAGCAAACACAACTCAAGCCAACCGATGCCTCCCCAAACTTCAGCATTTCAGCTCCTTGCTCGGTTATCTTTCAGTCAAACAAATAGCTTTATTTCCTCCAATGTTGCCTTGGAATCTAAAGCCATAAATGGAGGTTATTGTTAACAAAAACTTGGCAGCCAAGAAAATTTCTTACGCAGCCAAACTTGAGGTTAAAGTAGCTAAATTTAGAGTTAGATGGCTTTTGTCCCTAAGCCTGATGTTAACTAGTTTCAATTTCCTTCAAAATTGAGCTAAGGAAGGTACAGAAACAGGTTTAAGTCAACTCTGCATTGGCTTGCAGGAAGAACAACAGTTGCTGGTTTTTCTATGTGAATGGGGCTTTATTTCCCATCTTGGTCCTTTGGGCAATGTAGTTGTTTATTGCTTGCACCTTGGACTTTAATTTTGTCTAGAATATATTTTTTTTAACCAAGCCAAAAATAAACTCCTCTCACATTTTAGTTGAGTCCTTGTCTTTGCAAAATGAACCCTCAATATTGCCACTAAAGGCAATTTAGTCAGTAAGGTTCGTAAATCAGCCCATCCTTTCTAAATCTTAAATCTTGTCTTCCCTTTAAGCAATTAGGTCCTTTGTCTTGACAATTCTTGCAATTAAGCACTTCTAACTAACTTAGACCAACTTTCTTTAACTTTTGTCGATCTAGTTCTCAGGCTGGGCTCAAGTACCAATTATGTCACAAACAAAATTTTGGTGCCTTATAAAGGCTCAGGTACCTTTGTCTTAGTAAGGGTGTGTCTGACACTAATGCCAAACGGGACCTAAAATTCACCTTAAGGACAAAACCAACCATGAATGAGCTTATGGGCACCTTCGAACATGTTGGGCACCTTCAATTTCTCTTTTGGTGTGATTAAATGGCTTCCCTTAAGCTAGATTGAATATGCTATGGAGGGAAAGAGGAGGCAAAAGTCGTGGCTATAGTTCTAGGAAGAAACCAATAGTGTTTTAATAGGAGAAATACCTAGCAATTATCGGCTTTTTAGGAATTTAACCCAAAATTTTCATATTTTTCCAACTTGCATCCAAACCTTCTCTAAGTGCTAAAATAGGTTGATTTCCATCCATTTCACTCAAGAGTAATTTTTGTAACATTTTTAGTCTTGAGAAATTATAAAATACCCTTTTTGCCAATTTTGCCTAAATGACCAATGTTTGTAATTTTTAAACTATTGAGCCCTTTATTACCGAGACTTAACTTGGAATAAATTATCTAAAGTGTTAATTTGTTAAATTAATCCGTTACTTGAAAGTTTGAGCTTCTTGTAATTACTTAATTAATTTGACTTATAGCTCTGAAGGCTGTCACAGATAGAAATTAAATTTCAAAGTTGAAAAAAGTCAAATAGTTTGACAAATAGTATATGCACATAACACCTACACTTTGCCATCTCTGTATTAAAAAACTACACTTTATCCCCCACTTCTTTTTCACTGTCTGACAACAACTTCTTTAACCTCTAATTTAACTACTTAGTAACTATGTTCCAATAATTTTAAAATTTTTGATATTTTTTTCAATGTTAATTTACATTTTAAAAGTACTTATTGGCATTTACAAATAGAAATTTGTATTTACAGAAAATAAAAAATTTGATAATTTAAAATGTTTATTAATTATAAAAAATTTTAGAGAGATTAAAATTATTAGAAGATAACTATCATATATTTTAAATTAGGGTTTCAGAAACTATTTTTGGACAATGTAAAAAAAGCAAAGGCAAAGTGTAAGTTTTCAAAAATAAGGAGAGTAAAGTTCATATCAAAGAGAGGTTTTTGTAAGTTTATCGATTTTATTTAGTAACCTATAATTAAGAAATTCATAAAAATAATCTTGTGCAATGAAAATTATCAAGCACCATTGTATGCAAATCAAAGAGATGAATCAGCAGTAATCAGCCCACACTCTATTGTATGTTTGACTAATGAAGGTATAAATTTTTTTTATTTATTACATTTATAAAATGTTAAAATGTTATGAATTCAAAAATATATCATGATTAATTCAAGTGTTTTAAAAAAGTTCTGACATTTGAAAGATTTTAGAAGATAATTGGATACAAGAAAATACACAACATAAAACTAGGGTATTGTATTTGGGATTTCAGCTTAAACTTAGCCATTCACTGTAACTCATGAAGGTACACCCTTCAGGCTACATGGGCTATACTTTGAAAAAATAATAAGCATTAGTTAATCAAACCCTTCAAATTGGACTTATATATATAAAAATAAAAATTAGAAGACTTCCACAAAGAATATAAGTTGTTATGAATATCAAGATGTGTGGGTATAAATTATTAGCTAGCTTGGAAGCCTAAACCCTTAAAAGTGGATAGCCTCAATCAACCCTAACTCGAATTGATCATACAATAAAAGGCTTGCAAATTGGATCGATTTTGTTTAGTTTTGATAGTTGTTGGACATCCATAAGAATTTAGATCGGTTGTTCCAGATTTTGGAAAATTGGCAGTTGGCAATCGCAAGCGATGAAGAGGGAACTTTTGAAAACAACATCAATATATAAGCCAAGAAATATCTAGCACTACGGTTGAGGTGGCAACAATTATAGACTCATGAAGAATGAAAGTGTTTTCACAAAATGAGTCAAATTGTGAAGTTTTTCTTAATGGTATCCTTAATAAAACTAGTTTTTTAAGAAAAAAGAATTCTGCAGGGACATTCTTGTTTAACCCTTAATCCTTATCTGCTTTTAAAACTAAACCTAAAACTTCAAATTTATTTATTTAACACTGCATTTTCTCTTGGTATCTTTAAGCAACACCACTAAAAAATCATTTTTTCCAACGGCCCATTTTCCAACAGCCAAACCTTTGGAAATTTCCAACATGCTAGACTGTTGGAAACTATGAAAAAAAATTGATCCTTGTGAAAAAAAATGTCCAACGGCTTGACCGTTGGAAGTGTTAAAAAATTTCCAACAGACACTTTTCCAACGGCCTAAACTGTCAGAAAATAGTGAGTTAAATTGTACATCTTAGTATTTATTGTTTCCAATGGCTAAATATTTTTATTTTTCCAACTGCCTAAGCCATTGGAAAAATTTTTTATTTTTCCAACAGCCTAGACCATTGAAAAATATTTTTAAGTTAAAATGTGCATCTCAGTATTTATTGTTTAAGCCGTTGGAAAACATTTTATTTTTCCAACAGTCTAGGCCATTGGAAAATAATTTTATCATAATATATGTGATAATATGTATTTATCATCATATATTAGTATAATATAAAATTTATCATAATATAATATATTATATGTTAAAATGTATCATAATATATAACGTATCATAAGTATTATATATATCATAATTATAAATATTATTATAAATATTTATAATAATATGTATATATTATTATATTATAAATATTTATTATAATATGTATGCATGCATGTATGTATGTATGTATGTACGTATGTGTATCATATTTATTGTATAATTTTAGAAAGTAAAGTAATTATTTCAAAAATATTTGCCATAAAAACAACAACAACAATAATAATAATAGTAATACATACATACATACATACATACATATATATATATATATATATATATATATATAGATAATTTTCCCCAACCTAAAAAAATGATTTATTAGGCCAAAAAAGCCCAAACTCAACCCTAACTGACCCTAAGTATAAATACTATCATTTACCCTCCCAACCCCTCCTCGTCTTTGCCTCTTCCAATGCTTCGTCTCCCTCCTCTCACCTTCTCCATCTCCTCTCTTCGTCTCCGGCTCCTCTCACTCTCTCCGTCCCCTCCTCTCAGCCTCTCCCTTTCCTCGCGTCCTCTCCGTCTTCCGTCTTCCGTCTTCGTCTTGCCCCCTCCTATCGGCCCTCTCTCCATCCTCTTAGCCCTTTCTATCTCAGTCTCCCCCTCCCCTTCCTCCCTGATTGCCGGTGCCCATTAGTGCCTCTCTCTTTTGCCGTGTTCATCGGCCTCATATGGAGCATCTCTTCTTCTCACACTTCAGCCTCCACAGCCGCCGTGCTCATTGGCCTCACCAGTCCGTCATCCGCACAGCCCATCGGCCCATCCTCAGTCTGTCTGTCTTCACCGCTTCTATGTCCTCCTCGCCTCCACGCCTTCCTCAGTGGCTAGAAGGGATAGGATCGGAAGAGATGCCTTAGATTATGTTTAGATCTGTGTCGGATTTTCGATTTGGGGTTCAAATTTGGTATGTTTTTTTATTTTTGATTTTTGTTTAGATCTGTTCGGATATTTTAATTTCTTGTTCAGATTTGTTCGGTTTTTTATTTTTGATTTTGGTTATATCTCTTTCGTATGTTTAATCTTTACTTCAGATTTTTTTGGATTTTTTCTCTTTTAGTTTGGTTAGATCTATTTGTATTTTTTGTTTTATTGATTTTTGTGTAAGATTTGTTACATTTTGTATTTTTATGATTTTTAAATTTTTTGTAATAATGTAAATATAATTTAAGTAATAATAATTTTAATTTTTTGAACTAATGTAAAATATAATTTTGTATATCTAAAATAATAAATATAAATTATTTAACGATATAAATTTTTTTATTTCCCGAAATATTTTTCCAACGGCCCTAGCCGTTGGAAACTTCCATCGGCTTGAGCCATTGGCAATTTTCCAATGGCCCTAACCGTTGGCAAATTTATTTCACTATTCAAAAAAAATTCCCAAAAAAACCGTTGGAAATTTCCGATGGCCCATTTCCAACGGCCTATCCGTTGGAAATACCAACAGCTTATCCTTGGGCCGTTGGAATTTTTTTTCCAATGCATGATTTACCAATTGCCTAGTTTCCAACGGCTCTGTGTTGGAAATTGTGAATTTTCCAACACAAGGCCATTGGAAATGGTTGTTAGAAAATGGCTTTTTTTAGTAGTGCAACTTTTGGCATCTTAGTCTACAAAATTTTGATCCATTTTTGTATGCATCTCAAAACTTTTGAACTTCAAATCTTGGCCACTAGACCATCTCTGTAGGATTTCCAAAATCATAATTACATCCCTGTTATTTTTTATTTTGCTAAAATTACCTGAAAGATCTTTCTATTGTTTCAAATCCAAGCATATTGTCTGAAGAAAACCTGGATAAAAATTTCAATTCCTAGGTTGTATTCCTTGGACATAGAGCAACCAATTATAAAAGAGTCACTTATTTTCTTTCAATTTTTTGTTTAAAAATACTCCTTTCGTCCCACTATTTTTGTTCTATTTGACTTTTTTTAATAGTCTAACTTGAATTTATTCATATTATTGTTTGTTGGAAAAAAATTTTAAAAAACATATTTAGAAACTATAATCCTTGAATTATCATTCATATATAAAAATTTTCATTTATATACTAAAATATTAAAAAAAATTATAGATTAATTGCTGAAAAGTGTATGGTGCAAAGAATTTGGAATGAGGGGAGTAATTTCATTAGGAAGCATACTCTATTTACTTTTGGTAGGAAATAGACCCAAATTTAAGGCCCAAAACTAATAAAGAACTCATGCTGGGAGCCTAAATAGATCTACAAGAGAACTTCAGCATGGATGAAAACAGTATCCCATAATTACGGGATATGTTATGGGATTCCTATCCCATGACGAATTCTTGGGAGTTCCCTTTAGCTATATAAACCCCTTAAACTGCCAATCCCGGGATACGACATTGTGGCTCTTCTCTCTCTCTCTCTCTCTCTGCTACTCCTCACCAAAAGTCTAACTTAAGTGTCGTAGCATTTTCCTCATAGACACATCCCTAGGCCCTAATATTGTCTTTGCACACAGGTCACCAGCTCATGATTCGCCAAACTTTTGAGCCAGACAATCACAATCCCATTAACTATCAGCTTCAAACAATGCATATGGAAGACAAGGAAATATATATTTGAATTTTTTTTATTATTAACATAAATATCTGACTTAAATGGTTGAATTTGTTGATGATGCTCAAGATGATGTTAGTTTAGTATTATTTAAATTATTGTTTTAATGAGAATTACTTTGTTAATACTTTTTATTTAGCATTGAAATATTTATGTTATTTTGTGACTATAATTTAAAATATTGTGATAACATCGGTATGTAAATTAGTTTTTATTTAGAAAGAGGAAATCCCCCAGAAAATCAGGATAGGATTTGAAGCTCGCTTATTATAAAAGATTGTGCATGCCGTACTAAATAACAAATTCTTCTTAATTAATACTCTTTCGCAAGGAAGTTTTACGGATTTGGCGCCGGCCTGCCCGCCAATCAAAAACTGTTAGGTGTTCGAGTAAAATATGGACCTCCCACAAGGATTGACTTAACTAGTGTGATATATCTTTGACAGAATTCCTTGGGGTGCAAGTAAAGGAAATTAGAAATCCTATTAATTTAGGCTAAAAAAGTCTCCTTAGTATATATAACTCCTTATATCGAGCCGATTCTGTTCCGCCGTGTTTTGATTCAAGACCGCAAGTATGACGGTGAGGGACGAAGGGAATGAGTGTTTCAGGCTCTGTGACCTTCCCGATGAGATTGTGATCCACATTCTCGACAGACTCAACTCCATGGCAAGGGCTCGCTTCTCCGCGGTTTGCAAGGCCTGGAAGCTTCTGCTCCGTAGGCTTCTCCAACTTCTCGCAGAGGCAAAAGAGGTCCAATGGGTTGTAACCCCGGACGCCTATTACAAGTGCCAGTCCATGGTTCTTCACCAGATATGCTTAGGACACATGCAGCAGAAACCTTGTACCGAAATCAAGCGCGTTTTGAAGGAAGAACTGATTGACGCAATCCTACCAGCCGCAGTGGGCAGCTGTATCATTAGGTGTGGCCCAGACTTTGGTTGGGTTGTTTTAGAAAGCATAACCGTGGGTCTTGCAGCTCTCTGCTTGTACTCCCCTTTCACTGAGAAATTCATCTATCTGCCTCCTAATTTGCCTATTATTTATAGCAAGTTCGCGATGTCCCATCCAATGTTGGAGAGTTTAGTGTTTCTTGAAGGAATATTCTATTGCCTGTTTTACAGTGGCCAGCTGGTGGCCTTTAAGGTCGCTGACGAATCCTGGAAACTGTTAGCAGATTCTAAGCCATACCCCTCTTGTGGACATTTTCAGTTGGCTGAATGTGATGGCGATATCTTATTGGTGCCCTACTATTGCCTGTCAGGAAATTGTGGTTGCAGTGTGTGGAAGTACGAGAGGGCGGTGAGGGGTTGGAAGAAGAACAATTTGGGTGGACGGGTGTTATTTCTCAACCATGCAAGCTCCAGGAACGCGGCGGTTGCAGCAGTCGGGGAGCTAGAAGGTTTGGCAGATAGGATCTATTGCCTTGGTTATAGGCACCTTGGAAGTTATTTTTCATTGCTGGATGGGAAGTTCCATTTTGGTGAAGATTATGATTCTAGAGTTCTGTATTGGGTTACGCCCCCTTCTTTGCAAATTTGAAGTTGCATTTAGGACCAATTTGAGCGGGTTATGATGAAATTATATAATGGTTTTCTGGAGAGATTTAAGACACTTTTCGGATATGGATATTGTCCTTTCCAAATACTGATTAGTTAAACTAGACTTATGCTATAAGCCATTATTCTACTATATTACTATGAGATTTGAGATTGTACTTATATGTGCAAATACACATATATAACACCGTTTGTGTTTTGATAGATTCTTGACGTTTGCATCTCTAAAAAAGTGGAAGAAGCGTGAATAATTAGGGACTAAAACTGGCAGTTATCAGAACTTCTCCCTTTTCCATTCAAATGCCTTCCAGAAAAATCCATAGGGAGCCCTAAACCCACGATTTCCCTCCCCATTCGTTTCTCTGCTCTCTCGATCATACAACCCGCCATCTTTTGGCCGACATTTCCAAACCACACAGAAGGCGCTTGTGATGAGGAGTGGCTTGGCAAAGGGTGACTATGGCGGTGAAAGGTGACGGCAGCTGAGATAATAGCACGAGAAACCCCTCCAACTGCCAATCCTGGGATACGACATTCTGGCTCTTCTCTCTCTCTTTGCTACTCCTCGCCAGAAGTCTAACTTGAGTGTCATAGTGTTTTCCCCGGAGATACATCCCTAGGCCCTTACATTGTCTTTGCTCACAGGTCACCAGCCCGTGATTCGCCGAACTTTTGGGCCAGACCCTCACAATCCCATTAACTATCAGCTTCAAACAATGCATATGGAAGACAAGGAAATATCCATTTGAATTTTTTTTTATTTTTAACATAATTATCCGACTTAAATGGTTAAATTTGTTGATGATGTTCAAGATGATGTTAATTTAGTATTGTTTAAATTATTTTTTTAATGATAATTACTTTGTTAATAGTTTTTATTTAGCATTGAAATATTTATGTTATTTTCTGACTATAATTTAAAATATTGTGATAACATCGGGTATGTAAATTAGTTGGTACTTAGAAAAGGGCGAGAAACGTGTCGGCAGTTGGTCTCGAGCCTCCAAAGGTTTAGGAAGCCAATACGGTGGATGATAGTGATTAAGATGTCGATTTCTGCCAAGAAATAGAAGATCCGTATCATTTTTTTATGTCCATAACAAAAACATCCACGGTTCATGTTTTATATTGCAAATAACATGAATTTGTACATATGTATGCTACGGGGTTTTATATGTATGTTCTAGATTTATAAAGAGCACAAATATATATGTATTTTTCTGGGACTTATATGTATGTTATGGGTTTGTAAATAACATAGGTATATATATGTATATTTCTGATGTTTATATGCACGTTTCTGTGTTTGTAAAAACACAAATATATATTTATGCTTTTGTACGTTATATGTGTACTTCTAGTTTTGTAAAGAATACAGATATATATGTATATTTTTGGAGTTTATATGTATGCTTTTGGGTCCGTAAAAACAAAAATATATATGTATACTTTTGAATTTTATATGTATACTTCTAATTTTGTAAAGAACAAAGATAGATATGTATATTTGCATATGTATACAAATAAAATATTTGTATGATTCTAGGTTTTATTACTATGCTTCTGGGCTTTATTTATATGCTTCTATACTTTATTTGTATGGTTATGGTTTTGTATGAGTTTTGAGTTTTGAGTCTTGAGTTTCGGTATTGTATTAAAGTAAGGAGGCAGGAGAAATTTCAGACAACCAACAGGGTTCTTTTCTTGGATTAAAATCAAATAAGTGTGGTTAGTTTTCTTCTTGATAAGTTTCCTTGCCACGATGAGGCAAGGAGTAATCAACATCTTCTAAGTTTTGAGAAGGAAAGATGCAGAAGCGGAGGAGAGGCGAAAAGGAGTCTCAACAGCATGGAGATGGTGTCCAAGAGGCCTGGCAATGACAACCAAGCTAGAGCTGAGAAGGCTCCATCAAAAAAAGGTGATGAAGAAGACAAGGAGATGCTGGCAGACAAGAAAAGCTCTTCAAGCGTGGACAAGAATCGCCCTGTTTGGGAGCAGCTTTTCAAATTAACGTTAAAGTTTTGGATAATTTATTGGATGGTTGAGATGAAACCACTAAAGCTAAAAGTTAAAAGCTACCATTTAATAGCTTTTTCAAGACTTTAACGCTAATCGCTGACACTAATGCCAATCGGGTTCTTGAAGTAAGTGAGGGTTTCCAAAACTGATTTAGGAATCAGCCGGGTGGGATCTTGTAGTGGGCCAGACAATGGTGAGGTTTTTGGTTGGTCTAAGCATAAATTTGGTGGACTTGAGGGGGGCTATCAAATAGCTGTTATTTGGCGAAAATCAGCTTCTGACATTATGTCTTCCATTTCTAGGTTGGTCCTAAAGTTTTTAAAGAAATCATTGAGCACGATGGAGGGGAAAATAATGCTTTAGATGCATCTTATCTAATTTTACCAGGAGTTGCACCAATTTTGAAACCAATGGATATAGTCTTGGGCAAATGGGGTTGTGGGTTCTGATTTGCCTATGTAAAAGGATAATGCCAGTGGGAAAAATTGTATGAGTTCTTGGTCAACTTAAAAAATTTTGATCTCGGAAGGTAGTGGGCCTTCGGATAAAGATGAAGAGAGTATCAAGAGTTTGGATTCTTGTATTATCCCAAAAGAGGTGTCCTTGGATTGTTATGATGAAATGGCATTGGGTATTTTAGAGAACGTTGACATGGCTAAGGATCAAAGGAAGAAGTGAAAGAAAATTAGATCACGGCATAAAGAATTAGTGTTAAAAGGTGAACTGAAAAGGTTGGAATGGGAGATCAAATATTAAGATTCTATTGGAATGTGAGAGTTCATTTCTCTGCGGTTTGCAGGGCCTGGAAGCTTCTTCTTAGTTGGCTTTTCCCACTTTTCGCAGAAGCAAAAGAGCTCCCCTGGTATATAAGAGCAGGGGAACACGAGAAGTGCCACTCCATCGTTCTCCAACAGACATGTTCTCGTAACAACCAGCTGGTAGCTTGTACCAAAATCAAGTGCACTTTGAAACAAGAGCTGCTCGACGCAATCCCACCAGCCACAGTAGAACGCCCTCTGTATGTGAGTGGCGCAAGCTCCGGTTGGGTTGTTTTTCAAGTCATACACATGCCTCCTGCTCTCTGCTTGTACTCCCCTTTCACTGAGAAATCTATCCATCTGCTACCTGGTTTTCGCTTTCTTTTAGCTAGTTCACGATGTCCCATCCTCTAACTTGTTTAGACTGTACTCAATCTCCAGACAGTTGCACTGATGAATAGATGGATAGAGTTAAGAATCTCCGTCCAACATCTGAAGGTATTGTTTGTGCTCAACACTAAGTAATATTTCCCTGACTTCTACTATAATGAGAGAATCAATCTGGTGGCCATTGCCCAACAATTTCTAGCTCTACTACTAGAAGAAAAAGAAGGTTCAATAATCGAAGTCATGAATGGGCTTATGCATGCTATTCACCAAGGGTAACGATGAGGAGTTTCTTCAAAGCATTTGTTTTATTAGCTCCAACATTAAGTAGACTTTTGTAATTTTGTTTTCTGGAAAATTTTTCTACTTAAATTGAAGTTTGGCTATGGATTCTTGAGAGTCTTTTCCACATGTATATACACAATATATACTTCTCTGCAACTATCTAAGACACTTGTCTCTTTGGAAAATTGGAGATTTTTTTTTCTACAGAAATAATTAAAATCTAAAAATTTATTTATTTTACAGAAATTCATTTTAAACAGTAACTGAATAATGACTACCTTATCTACGTCATAATTACAAATAATTATTTAAAATGGTAACTCCTTCTCCCTTAATTATAATAGGTAACTATAACCGTTAGGTTTACCGTTAATAGTAAAAATACCCACAGGTGAGGTTGAGCCAATCATGGATCACTATTATTTAGTCCACTTCTTGGGACAACAATTAATTTTATTGGGAAAATTATAGAAATCCCCCAAGGTTTGGCTAACCTATACTATTGCCACATTTATTTAAAAAAAACACTTTACCCTCATTCCTATTACACTGTTTAAGAACAACTTTTTATCCTTTAATTTAAACTATATGATAACTATATTCAGTAATTTTAAAATTTTTAATATTTTTTTCAATGTTAATTTACATTAAAAAATATTGGAGAAATTGAAATTACTGTAAAATGACTATCATATAGCTTAAATTAAAGTTTTAGAAATTGTTATCGAACAGTGTAAAATAAGTAGAGGTAAAGTATAGATTTTAAAAAATAAGAAGGGCAAAGTGTAGGTTAGATGAAACTAGATGAGAAGTTGTTGTATGTTCCTGGTTTTATTTAGTAATTTGTAATTAAGAAATTCAACTTGCAGTAGTAAAAACTATGTTTTGCAATGGAAATCTCCAAGCACAGTTGTGAGCAAATCGAATAAACAAATCACTAGTAATCTATCCACACTTCATTGCAGGTTTGGACAATGAAGGTATAAATTTTTGTTATTGGTTACATTTATAAAAAAATGTTAAAATGTTATGAATTCAAAAGCATGTCATGATTAATTCAAGTGTTTCAAAAAAGTTCAAACATTTGAAAGTTGATAGTAGTTAATTGGATAACAAAAAGTGCGAATTGAAACAAAAACCAAGACGAATTGAAACAAAAAAACCTAGGTTGCTGTATGTGGGATTTCAACTAAAAAAAACTCATACTTGCGTATTTATTGTAACTCATGAAGGTACACTCGTTATACAGTTATACCACATATGCTATACTTTGAGAAAATAATAAGCATTAGTTAATCAAACCCTTCAACTTGAAGTTATATATAAACAAACAAAAAATTGCACAGACTTCCTATACAGAATATCAGATGTTATGAACATCAACACAAGTATAGATTATTAGCAAGCTTGGAAGCCCAAACCATTAAAAGTAGATTACCTTAACCAACCGAACTCGAATTGATCGTAACATAGAAGGCTTGCAAATTGAAACCAATGGTGGCCAATAGGCCCGGACTGGCTCGGGTCAAACTCGGCCGGACACAGTCAAACCCGGGCTCAGCCCAGCACGGAACAGGCTTGGGAGGTGGCGGGGTGAACATGAGGCTGGAAGAAGATGGGGGCCCAAAATAGCACGAATCGGCCCAACAGGCCGTTAAACCTGGATCAGACCGGATTGGCCCACGACTCGGCCGAGCCGAGCCAGGTCGGACGTTTCCAGAAAACCGTTGCAGATTTCAAAATTTTAAAAAAAAAATGGTAAAATGACAGCCAACCCCCCTAACGGCTCCAAACTATTTTTTTTTTCCCAGACTTTTTTGCCGTCTATCAACAACCACTAACCAAAATTTCCTTTTCTTATAAATAGCCAGCCTCCTTCCTACATTTTCTCACACCAATTCTCTCTTCTCCAATCTCTTACAATATTCTCTCATTCTCTCTACTATCTCTCCCCAAGTTTTTTAATCTTTCACTAATATTTTTTTAATTTCCTCCTAATCATCTCTAGATCTCTTCAATTATTTTCTTCCACTAATGGCTTCACGAGGGAAGAACTCTGGCAAGGGCAAAGATGTTGCCTCCTCCTCCTCCTCCTCCGCCACCAGGGTCGGTACATTTCTATGAGGACCTTTGTTCCACAAAAACCTAGGCCCGCATTCACGAGCAATTGACGACAACGATCCCAACATTGACATAACGGCGTACAACCGAGGCCTTGACGATCAACTTTCCGATAATGACGTCGAAGAAATTCCACCAACCCAAGGTGGCACTAAAAGGTCCCAACCGATGCCATAAAGCGAACAACCCAAGCGGACTCAAGTCAAGAGTGAGAATTTGAAGGCTTTCGTTTGGGCCCATTTTGAGCGAGTTTAGGAAGGTGATACAAGGTATGCCAAGTACAAACACTGTGACAACAAATTTGCACACAAATTGAACTCCGGGACGGGCACCCTCATGTGGCACTTGAGCAAAGTCCATGGAGACAATGGCGACATATCCGGTGGACAAACACAATTGATGGGTGTTGGGAGCTCCGATGGTCTAGGTATTTTTCGATTTAATCCAAAAACTGCTAGGCAATATTTAATTAATTGGATGATAATTACACAAAAACCATTTAAACACGCTGAAGATGAATAATTAGAAAGATTCATCCAAGAAAATTTAAATCCTGCTTATAAAAAAATGACTAAGCAAACAGCTAAGAGAGAAAGCTTTAAACTGTATAAAGCTAGTAGAAGTGATTTGTAAGCATATTTTTCTACCATTGATCATTGTCTGTCATTTACATATGATATGTGGACATCTTCAATAGGACAAAACTACTATTGTGTCACTGCTCATTGGATAGATGATGAATGGGTTATTCATGGATCCTTGCTTTCAAATGTATGGAATCTGATCATACAAGTTAAAACATTTTCAATTGCATTATTGAAAGTTTGCGTGAATTTTTTATTGCCAATAAAGTTTTCTCTATTTCTTTTAACAATGCTTCAAACAATGATTCGGCTGTAAAAAAAATTGATAAAATAAATAAAATCACCACTTGATGGAAAATTTTTTCATGTTCGTTGCTTATATCACATTTTGAATTTATATATTCAAAATGGTTTACAACAACTGCAAAACCAAATCAAGTCAATTCGAAATGCTTTACTTTTTGTTAAAACAAGAAACAAATTGGCTTATGAATTTAAAATATTTTGTATTGAAAATGGGGTGAATTTTTCTTGGAAAAGGTTTAAAATTGATTACTCCACTCAATGGAACTCAACATTTGAAATGTCAAATGACGCTCAACCATGGGCATATCTTTTAACTCGATTTGTGAACTCAAAAGTGCAAAGCGACTGGCTAACAGATGAGGTTTGGGAAAAATGTTTTAAGTTAGTTGAGTTGCTTAAATATTTTTATGAGGCAACAAATTTTTTCTCTGGGGTTTATTACCCAACAATGCACCAAACAATGTTATATTTTGTGATATTATAAACACTTCAAGTCTTAGAATTTTTTGAGCGCGGAGTGGTTTTTAATGATCCTTGAAAAAAACTAGAGATAGTGGTTTCTAGTTAGCCTTTGTGAAAACTAGTGATTAATTATGTGTAAATCTTGAAGAAAACAACATTTTAATTTTGATCAAGAGATAGTGGAATAACTTTTAAGTGGGCAAGCTTGAGAAAAGACGTAGACTCCTATTGATGGCGTTGAATCTCTATAAATCTCAATACACTATTTTTCTTATCTCACTTTATATTTTGCTCATACTTGCTTAGTTTGTTCTTGAATCTTTGGTTGAATGAATTTGGTTGTAAAATTTGATTTTGCCAAAATTTTTAAAGCAACCAATTCACCTCCTCTTGGTTGCACTTGGGCCAACTTTTTTTAAGGCTTCCACCTGCTTCCTACTTTCTACTTGTACTCCCCTTTCATTGAGAAATCCATCTATCTGCGACTAGGCTTGCCTCGTTTTATTAGGGGGCTCACAGTGTCCTATCCTCCAACTTGTTCTGATTGTGTTTTTTTGCCTTTTTGGATTGCATCTTGAAGTTGTGTGTTTACACTTGTCGCCTTGGTGACAAGAATTGGAAGAAATATGGCACTGACCTTGATCTTGAGAGCGTTCTTGGGCAACCAATATTGGAGATTTTGATGTATCTTAAAGGAAGCTTCTACTACCTGTTTCGTGGTGGCCACCTGGTGGCCTTTAAGGTTGCTGACAAATCATGGGAAGTGTTTGCCGATTCTAAGCCTTCAGAAGCGCCACACCTCTCTTGTAGATATCATGACTTAGCTGAATGTGATGGCGATAACTTGTTGGTGCCCTACTTTTGCCTGTTGAAATCACAAAGAGATCGTAGTTGCAGTGTGTGGAAATATGAGTGGGCGGAGAGGGGTTGGAAGAAGATGAACAATTTGGGTGGATAGGTGTTATTTTTATTGCTCTTATGATGGGCACCTCCAAAAATAATTTTTGCGGGATGGGAAGTTCCATTGCTTCCACATGATTCTGGTTCTGCATATTTGTATTGAATTACGTACACACCCACCGTTACAAGTTTGAAGCTGCATTTAGGACAAATTAGAGCAGAATACGATGAAATTATATAATGGATTTCTAGATTTTTAAGACCTTTATAGATATGGAGAGCATAGTGCCAGCTTCTCTGTTGGAATCACCAAGTAGTTGCACTGACGAGCAGGTGGATAGAGTTAAGAATCTCCATCCAATGCCTTCGGTACTGTTTGTGCTCAATACTAAGTAATATTTCCTTAACTTTTACAATAATGAGAGAATCTGTCTAGCAACCATTGTACGATAGTTTCTGGTTCTACTAGTAGAAGAAACAGAAGCTCCAACAATTGAAGTCATGTATGGGTTTTGGCATGTTATTCATGAAAGGTAACGAGGAAGAGTTCTTCAAATCATATATTTTATTTGCTCCAAGATAGAGTAGACTTTAGAAATTTTGTTTCTGGAAAATTTTTCTACGTAATTTGAAGTTTTCCTATGGAGTCTTAGAGTATTTTCTATATGTATAAACATAATATACAATTCTTTGTAACTATCTAAGGCTCTTATCTCTTTGGTGAGAGATTTATTAGAGATTCATTTCTATAGAAATATTAAAATCTTAAACATTATATCTTTCATAATTAGAGAGATTTATTTAAAACAGTAACCAAATAATGACTACCTTATCTATTTCATAAATACAGATATTTGTTTAAAAAGGTAACTCTTTTCCTTTAATAATAATTATCAACATAAGTTTCACCGTTAATTGTGGACGCCCACCCTGGCAGATGGTATAACACCTCCAAATACCCATAGTTAAGGTTGAGCCAATCATGGATCACTATTATTTAATCTACTTCTTGATAAGCTGGGAGGTTAATTAATTTTATTAGGAAAACTATAGAAATCCGTCTGAGTTTTGGTCTTACTTACACTTTGACGTCTCTATTTTAAAAAAGTACACTTTACACCTACCCCATTTACACTGCTAGACGTCAAACTTTTAACCTTTTTTTTTTTTTTTTTTTTGAACGGCAAACAAGATAGAATTTATTGATAATTTAGAATAGAGTACATGCTAGAATAGGCAGAGGCTAATCTAGTTTGGCCCCTGGTGGAACCAACCTCTTCACAACCTTGCACCTAAACCCAATTCTTAACAGCCAAGTAAGGATCACAAACCCATTCAACCCGCACACACTTTAATTTGTCACTCCTATTCACTATCCAGATAAAAGAGAAAAGCCGAATTTCCAGCAAAATCTGAGAACTAAATTTCCTACAGTTTTTGAACAAGAAGTTGTTTCTACTGTCCCAAATTCGCCAAAGCACTACATATTTTACAGCAACCCAAACCTTTTCTTGCTTTTTATTTAACGGTTTATCCAACTGAATGTTCAGAGAGTCCAAAATTATGTCACCCGCCTCTTTGTAAACTTTCCACCACTGTAGAACTTGACCCTACAATGCCGAAGCCTTGTTGCAGCAAGCTAAAACGTGATCCACTGATTCTGCATCAGCTTCACAGAAAGGGCAGAGCATGTTCTCCAACGCGATCCGCCTAAGTATCAAGTTCAGTCTTGTAGGAAGGCTGTAATGAAGGGCTCTCCAAACACAAATATTCACCTTGCGTGGTACCCAAGAATTCCACATTGTAGGATGAGACGAAGCCACCTGACAAAACAGAACATTGTCCAACATTCAAGACAGCTGTTTCACCAAGAAGATTCCCTTCAGGTTATGATGCCACATCCAGCGATCAGCTCCTCCTGTATTAAAAGTTACTACGGCAAGTAATTGTTGCAACTCTTCAAACTCACCTATTTCTCTTCCCCTCAACTCTCTCCTCCAACGCCACCTCCAAGAGACACTCCTTTCCTCATAACCCTTTTTTTCCCTAAAAAAACACTCCTTTTGATCCTCCAAATTGAACAATCTAGGGAATCTACTCCTTAAACACAACCCCCCCCCCCCCCCCCCCCCCCCCCCAATTATGTTCCCAGAATTTTATTTTACTACCATTACCTAAACTCCAACTAAAAGAACCAAAAAATTCCACGCCACTGTTTTCCAAGTCAAACCATGATTTTACAATATTTAACCAAACTCCTGAGCCACCACCACCTCTACCTACGATCCTGTCTATCCCCCCAGATTGCCCATAAATGGACTTAATCACTTCCACCCACAACACCCTTTCTTCTGACTTGAACCTCAACCACCACTTTCCTAAAAGTGACAAGTTTTTGGCCTTTAAACTACCCACACTGAAACCCCCTGTCTCTCTACTTGTTAAAATTTTATTCCAAGCTACCCAACACAACTTTCTACCCTCCCCAACCCCACCCCAAAAGAAAAGCATTCTTTTACTCTCCAATTTTCTAAGAACACTCGCAGGGGTCCGAAAAATAGAGAAGAAATACAGGGGTAAGCTTCCTAACACAGATTTGATCAGGGTCAGCCTTCCTCCAAAAGACATCAATTTTTATTTCCAGAGACTTAATTTAGCGCTCACTCTGTTCACAAAATCTTGCCAAGATTTACCCCTGCTCATATTCGACCCCACCGGTAAGCCCAAGTATATGACAGGCATTTTTTCCGTACTAAAATTCATCTTCTTTGCCAGGATTTCCACCTCTGAAAAGTCAACACCAATACCAAACAGTTGCTCTTCTGATAATTAACTTTCAAACCAGAAGCTGATTGTAAACAGTTCAATAATCTCATCAAATTCAAACCATTTATCACCAACCAACTGCCCAAGAATAACGTATCATCAGCATATTGGAGATGAGACACCTTAACATTATCATTTCCAACTCTCGCCCCCTGAAACAGATTTTTGTGTTCTGCCTCTTCCATCATCACGTGAATTGCTTCTGTAACAATCAGAAAGAGAAATGGAGATAAAGGATCTCCTTGACGCACCCCTTTCTCCATGCCAAAATCTTGCGTAGGACTGCTGTTTACCAATACTGAAATTCTTGACGATTCCAGACATTCCCGAATCCACTTCCTCCATTGACAACCAAAATTCATCTGCTCCATGATAGAGTCCGAAAAATCCCAATTAATTGAGTCATAAGCAGCTCCATATCTACCTTGAACATAAATAATCTTTGTTTTTTTTCTTTTTGCCCAATCAACCACCACATTTGGAATTAGAATACCATCAAGAATTTGTCTACCTTTGATGAAGCCTGTTTGAACTTCACTGATTAAGCCTGGGCTCACATGTTGCAGCTGTATCGCCAAGATTTTTGTGATAATTTTATATTAACCTCTGATAAGGGTAATCGGGTGATAGTCTTTTAAAGAAACCGGGTCCTTGGACTTTGGTATCAAGGTGACAAATGATGAGTTACAGCCCTTCACTAACTTCCCGGAATCGTCAAACCATTTGACAGCCCTAACCACATCATTCTCCACCACCTCCCAATTTTTTCTTAGAAAATTAAAAGAAAAACCATCCGGACTAGGTGCTTTAGATCCCCCACAACTCCACACTGCCTCCTTAATTTCTTCAACAGTAATTGGTCTTTCCAACCCTTTCTTTAATTCTTCTGATAATCTCTTAAATCTTGCATTGATGAACCTTGGCCTAGCATGCTTTTGTTCTTGAAAATTCTGTCTGAAAAAATTAAAAATCTCTTGTTTTAAGACCTCTGGTTCCTCTCCCCATCTTCCGTTTATGCAAAGACCATTTAACTCATTTCTTCTGAATCTTCCTCTGACAATTGAGTGAAAAAAACTGGAGTTCTCATCGCCTTCTTTTGCCCAATTGACTCTAGATTTTTGTTTGAGCATAGCCTCCTTGATTTTTTGCTTCTCCCAATATTTCAACAAGGTTTCAGATCTTAACCGCTTTTCCTCCTCCAATAAATCTCCATTTTCTGCTGTCAAGTCCCAACTGTCCAGCTCCACCTTCATCTTTTCAATTTCAGCATCAATGCCATTGAAATTGTTCTTCCTCCACAGTTTTAAAACCAGCTTCAACTTCTGAAGTTTTAATTTGAAGATGTTGCCTAAATTTGCCCCCTCAACCTCTTCGGCCCAGGCTTCCTTGATGACCTCATGAAAATCTTTGTGCTTCATCCAAACGTCAAAAAAACATAAAGGGATATGCCCAAAATCAACATCCTTCACTTTTAATAAAACAGGACAATGATCAGATATTGTTCTCTTCAACGCCCAAGCACAAGCTTTCGGCCAACACTGTAAAAATCTGTTTGAAACCAACAACCGATCAAGTTTGCTCATTTTTTATCCCTCCTTATTGTACCACGTATATTTCCTACATGCACTTGTTTCGTCAAATCTACTTCCTCTTCTTTCTTCTTTAAATCTCACAGCATTGAAGTCCCCAAATATCAGCCAGATCCCCTCTTTACCACTCTTAACTTCCAAAAATCTTCCTCCAGACTTCACCCTTCAGTCGCTCGTCTTGCAGAGCATAAACATTTACTATTGTTATCAGTTCAGGACACCCTTCCCAATACCCCGAAACACCAATAAAAATTTCATAACCAAATTGGTCTACCATATCCCAGGCACAAATCAAACCACCAAACTGTCCCACAGAATCGTGTTTGAAGAAATCAAAATTGCCAATTCCCCATATGGACCTAACCTTACTCACAAACTCAGAATTTCCAGCAAACATTGTTTCTTGTAACCCCAGAAATTCCACTTTCTCTTTGCCACATAACTCCTTTACCAGTCTGCATTTTACATGCTTCCTAATTCCTCTCACATTCAATGATAGAAACTTCATTTATTTCGAAAAAACACCCTTCCTTACCATTCTTTAACCAACTAACTATACACTGGATTGTTTCAAGATTTCCCTTCACCAGACACAACCTCATTTCTAGCCATGCCTTCCATCTCAAACCCCACCATTTCACCTACCTTCCTGATACATTCTTCTTACCTTGACAAACTATCGGCAACCTCCGTAGATTCATTTTCTTGACAATAATTATCTTTCAAAAACTTTGAATTTCTAAAAGCAACCAAGGAATCAGTAATGGACTGACCTGCGATGGTCCCTGAACTGGAAGTTGAAGTCTTCGAACCCTTCGAACCTCTGCTGCATTTTTGGTCTGATTTTCTCTTCCATTCTCTGCCCACCTTCGATCTCGCCATGAATTTCATCGTTCGAACGCTTGTGCGCCCACACCAGCCTCCTGTTTTCTCCATCACCACAGGAACGTGTTTGTTTTCGGTTTTTCTCTGCTTAATTTGTTTCCTCCGATGGTCCCCTGTTTCTGCGAATTCCCCTCTGCTTCTCGCCACATTAACTTGGTTTTGGGCGTCACAAGGCCCATCTTCTGCACACCCCAATTTCGTAACCTGCTGCTGCTCCATTTCATCCAAATTAAGAAGGCCCAATTCTGGCCCATTCACTAAACAATTCACTTTTGGCATTTTCTGCAAAGACTTCTCTTCTCTTCAATGCCACAACTGTCCTCATTAATTTGGCCGGAAAAACGTGTGTCAATCAATAAATTGACACCAGCAGCCTCCGAATTTGAAATTTGTTCAGCGAAATCCGGCACCACATTTGCACTTTTCAAAATTTCCTTTAGACTTTCATTAATTCCTTCATTGGATGAAACATCATCTTCTTCCACGTTTCCCACCTCCAGGTTAACAGATTCGTCTTCTTCGACTTCTGATAGAAAATCACACTGAGAAACTGATTCATCTCGTGAACCAAAAACAACCACATGAGATATATCTTCATAGATTCTAACTTCATATAACTTGTCATCAACTTTGATTTTAACAATTGAGAAGATGTTATCCATGCAATGTGTTAAAACACACACTTTCCCAATGCAAACTTGATCCCTTGTTTGAGTTATTTAGTCAACTGATTATACCCTTCCCCACTTCACCCCCCTATCGTTTCAAAGGAATCTTTGCACCAAGCGTGTAGCGGTAAGCCTTCCACATTCAGCCAAACAATTCTTCCTGGACTATTAGCATTTGAAGACCAAGGAGCCTATCCAAGAGAACCGTTCAAGTAACCATTCTTATCCATCTTCTAGCCTGGTATCAATCAACAAGAACCATTCTTATCCATCTTCTAGCATGGTATCAATCAACTGCTTCTTTTGATTTGTTTGCATTCAATCAGAACCCTTACCCCTCCCACATACTTCACTTCGGCCTTCCACATTCAGCCAAACAATTCTATCCAAGAGAACAGTTCAAGTAACCATTCTTATCCATCTTCTAGCATGGTATCAATTAACTGCTTCTTTTGATTTGCATTTCATCGAATATTGTTTAACTTCCCATCCTCCAACTTGCTCAAATTGTGTGTTTTTCGCTTTGGTGTTGCCAACTAGAAGTGTTAGGGGAGGTCTTAACCGGGCAGATTCATCAAGCGAGATACAACAAATTGTGTGTTTTTTGCTTTGGTGGATTACACCCCGAAGGTGTTTGCTTACACTTGCCAACTGGAAGTGTTAGGGGAGGTCTTAACCGGACAGATCCATCAAGCGAGATACAACATAAAGTCATGGCCTCACACATGTTCCCAAAAACTTAAGCCATTGGAACAAGAGACCACAACTATATATATATATCTTACTTGGGAGATTTACCAACCATGTGGGATATAGGTCACTTGCATCCTCAACAAGAAGAAGCATGAAATTGAGATTGACATTCATGGCCCCGCGGACAGTTTGATGTTTCTTGAAGGAAGCTTCTATTGCCTGTCTCGTAGTGGCCAAGTCGTGGCCCTTAAGGTTGCTGACGAATCCTGGAAACTGTTAGCTGATTCTATGCCGTCAGAAGATGCTATGCCGTTACACTCTTTTTCTAGACAAAATCGATTGGCTAATTGTGATGGCGATATCTTATTGGTGCCCTTCTTTTGCCTGCTAAGATCACCAAGAGATTGTGGTTGCAGTGTGTGGAAGTACGAGTAGGCAGAGAGGGGCTAGAGGAAAATGAACAATTTGGGTGGATGGGTGTTATTTGTTAGCCTTGGAAGCTCTAAAATCGTGGCACTTGCAGCAGTCGGGGAGCTGGATGGTTTGGCTGATAGGATCTATCTCTCTTTTGGTGGGAACCCTAAAAACTATTTTTCATTGCCGGATGGGAAGTTTCATTTTTGTAATGATTATGATTATAAAATTGGGTATTGGATTATGCCCCCAACGTTGCAAGTTTGAAGCTGCATTTAGGACCAATATGATGAAATTATATAATGGTTTTCTTGAGAGGTTTAAGACTTTTTTAGATATGGAGATTTAAGCAGAATATGATGACATTGTTGACCTACGTGCAATTGCACATACGTTTCTTCAACATCTAACACCATTTTTGCAAGTTAAGAATGTTTTGTTTATACATTCGGTTTACTTGTTGCATCTAACAAGTTGTTAGAACACATATTCCACTACTCAAGTTAGAAACGTATCTCATTCCATACTTTTGTATATTTAAAACAATTTGAGTTCTACACATTTGTCAAGAATGGCATACATATCCTTGACTATATGTAGACATAACTACAACCATTTTTTGTAGCTTATATATGCCTTATTGAGTTTTTAGTTTACTTCTAGCCGTGACATATGAAAAGAGGTGCATATACATCTTGGCCTATACGGATGTATATGTATAAAAGTAGTGTCCTCACTCCCCACCTTTATTTTTCAATGGATTCCACCATTCCAAATAAAAATTTAGAAAAAAAACAGTAATATCTTTATAAAAATGAAATTGTTGGCACAAATTTGAGTTACTCATTATAAACTATGTACATATGTATATATATCATACTTACCTTTCTTATCTTAAAATTATGTCTTAAATGCTATATTAGCTCTTTTATTTTACTCAATTATTTAGTTAACATTCAAATTATGAGTTAGCCTATATAGTCAATGAACTTCACAGATCAAGTTAAGCTCAAAATTTTCAGACAAGTCATGCTAAGATCCCTAAAAGAAGGGGTAAATTTCATTTATGGTCCCTAACCTTTTGGAAATGTCCTAAATGGGTCTCTAACCTTTATTTTATCCTATTAAAGTCTCTAATCATCCTATTTTGTTCTAATCGTGTTCCATTAATTTCACAATTAAATGTGACAGAATTTCTGTAGAAAATGAAACTATTGGTTCTACATTGTTGCAAACCCTAGCATCCAACTCCCAAGCTTCACCTTTTGACGATAAGTTTCAAGACTCAAAAAAAAAATGTTACGTTTTGAGTTATTTGCTTCAATGTCACCAACGACCTAGCTGCCAAGGCTGGTTTCCAACTTAGGTAGTGTTCTTTTCATTGTTTTTTTCTCTTGTTAATGGTTTCTAGTTTTGTTTGTTACAAGAATTATGCATTGGCATCGATTGAGGATAGAATTGAATATATTTAGGCATTCTATCGCTGCCTTCAACCTCCACTACCACATGCCGCCTCGGTTTGGCATTCCTAAGTGACCTTGACCACTAGCGACGCCATTTGGAGGGAGTATTACCTTTTTTTGTTATTTCTTTGGCACATTGAACTAGAAGTCATTAACGTTTAGGGGAATTTGGTTTAAGGATTAATCTCAAAATTCTATCTACTGGGAAAAAATGATTTTTGTAAAGTAAAATATAAAAAGTATCAGCCACAACTTTCAGAGCATAAAAATGTTCTACCAACAATTATACATGTGAAAAATAATTTAAATAACATTATATTTGTTAGATTAGTGAAATAATTTCTTGCAATCACATTTTTCCAAAAAGAGATGTACAATTCATTGTTTACTGACTCACATACTTTATGTACTCCTAAGTTTCAGATTAATGTGAGCCAACCTAAAATGGGTAAAGTCAATGTTAATCGATCCAATAGATCTCAGGCTTTGGGTATGAAAATGGACGGGTAAAGGTGGTGGTAATGCTCGACAGGCATCTCTTCAGTTTGACATGACGCTACAATCTGGTTTGGCCACGAAAACAATGGTGGATAAAGAAAGGTCTACTCTAGTAGGGAAGAAACGATTGTTGCCACCTAAAATTTTAGAAATTTTTGAGATTTGCCTCTTTAAATAAAATATAGATGTTTTCTATATGCACTAATGGCTCAATTGAGCGTTATTTTAGAGAGCAAAAAGGCCTCCATCAAGGTGACCCAATATCCCCTTATCTATTTGTGATCTTCATTGAGATTTTCTCTCATTATGTTTAGGATATTTATTTAGTGAAGGGGTTTTACTGGCACCCGAAGTGCTTTTAGCAGAGAATCACTCATTTAGCTTTTGCGAGCGACTATCTATTACTTTGTAAAGATAATAAACACTCTATTGAGATCTTGTCGCACTTTGTGTTGAAATTTGCTGCTTTATCTGGTCTAAACCCGAGCCAAGAGAAATCTAAAATCTATTTTGGTGGAGTTGATCGAGTCCTTAAAAGTGAGATTTTGGACGCTTTGTAATTCCAAGAAAGTCATTCTCCTTTTGTCTAATCACCCTAGGAGCCCTTTAACTTGGTTAACTCGAACGAGTTGGTCCCTCAACTTGAACTCATTTTATGTCAGTCCTTTAACTTGCAACTTAGCCTATATTGGTCCTCTAACTTTTCAACTCATTGCAAGTTAGTCCAGTCACCTCATATAATCATAACGTCATCACTTTTTCTGGAATGTTTAGGAACATTAGGGACTAAAATACAAAATAAGGTACATACTATGGATTAGAGCAATATTTACCAAAAAAAGATTCTAATGCCTAACTGATATATTTTTTTTAATACAAGTTAAAGAAATCAATTACAACAGCCTCTGAATAGAAACCTTTTATACCTAATATGTAATTTCCATCATTATTTTTAATCCAAAGCTACACACACACACACACACACACACACATATTTCAGTTTAATTCAACCAATTCTCTTTCTACTTGATAAATTAGTTAATAAAAAGAGTTTATGAAACAGTTGGATGGAGGCAGCATTTTTCATATTATCACAAAATTATCATTTCAATTTTTATTTTTAATCTTTCTTAATTTTTTTTGCAAAAGTAAAATAAAAAAATGAAAATAACACATAAATTTTTTTTTTTATGTTTCTTCATCTATGTACTATTTACAAAAGATGCAAACAATAGAGATATAAGGAGTATTATTTATTTTATGTAATTATATACACCTTTTGTATCATTTGTTAATAATTATATTTGTTAGGCCCAACCAGAAATGATCTATTGGTTTTGAGATATGTAATTATATATGTGATGATTACATTTAATAAATTGAATATCATTAAATATCATTCGCTTAATTAATAACACTTTTTACTGAATGCATATTTTTGCTTATCATTATATTATTATTATTTATTATGATTACTATAAAAAATAATAATAAGAACAAATTGCCTAAATTATATATTCCAATTTTTTGGGCAAGCAATTAACTAGTATGGCAATACCAATGACCAATTATGATATTTTCCTTTTGGACACCAACAAGTGCATATTTTATGCAAAAAATATTCTTTGGTAAAAAAATAAAAAAGAAAAAAAAATACCTTCCATGGTAAAAAAGAAAAAAATGCTCTAAGAATCCAATCTTTTCTGTTATCGTGCATTTTAGTCCCCAACACCACTTAACATTCAAAAAAGGTAACAGTGTTTTGGAAAAATAGGTGCTTTGACTAACACATAATAAATTGTAAAGTTAGAGGATTAATAGATACTAAGTTTAAGCTAAGGAACTAACTCGTATGAGTCAGCCAAGTTAAAGGGCCCCTGGAGTGATTAGGATTCTGTTTCTTGGCAAAGGAATATGATGTGATGGTGGATAAGATTACTTCAAGGATTGATTCCTAGAGATCAAGACACTTTTATATGCTAGTAGATGGCTCTTAGTGCAATTGGTTCTGCATAATCTTGCTATTTTTTATCTGTCAATATTTGTTCTTCCCAAAATAGTGACTAACAAGGTTGAAGCTAAATTCAGCTCCTTTCTTTGGAAAGAGTGCTATGTGATCAAGTTTCGGTCTTATGTAGCTTGGTAGAACATTTCCATTCCAGGAAAAAAAATGAGCCCTTGACACTAAGCAACTTCAAGTTTGGAACAACACTGTGATTATTCGGTTGTTGTGGGCCATGCACAAGAAAAAAGACTCGCTTTGGGTTAAATGGGTCCACAGCTACCATCTAAAGGGGAGTGAGATTTGGACAGTCAGCAAGATTTCTATTGATTCTTCAATTTGGCAGAGCATGTTGAAAGTCAGAATTTTTTTCTGTTTTAGGATCAGCTCAGTACATCTATTGAGATAAAAGCTCCCTAAAGATGATGGCATTCTTTGTGTTGGGAGTCAATTCTACCCCAAAATTTAACCTCATTTTCTAGCAAGTTTTGCATGATGGGCTACCCATTCAACCTAAGTTGCAATCTTGGGGGGTGCCTTTGGTTAACAAATGCTATTTGGGTTACTCTAATGGAGAAGACTTAGGTCATTTGTTCTTTTCTTGTCCATTTTCTAGGCTTGTGTGGAACGATGTTATTACTTGGCTGCAAATTTCTTCTAACTGCTACTGCCTTATGGATTGGCATCGGTTCCTTCGTGCTTTCAAAGGGCATCACGTTATTAGAAGGGTGAAAAATGTAATTCTCTAGGCTACTGTCTATCATATTTGGGGTGAAAGAGATGCCTGCTTTCATGGTGAGATTCCAAAGAGCATTGATGAAGTTGTGTGAAATATTCAGGTGGATTTGTGTATGGGATTGTCTAGAATCCCCTTAGCCCGGTTGCTTTCATCTAGTTGGTGTAGGTAAGTTTTAAATCTTTAAGTCAATTGTTGCTTCTTCCCTAAGAATGCCTGTGTGTATTTATGCAAAGGCCTTTGTGTTTATATGAATCTTTGCCTTTGCCTAAAAAAAATCATTTTACTAATCTAACCAAGTACAATATTATACTTAATACCCTTTTTATTGATCATTTTTATACTCTAAAAATTGTGAAATATTACATTGTACAAATAATCTTATTTTCCTAGAAGTATCATCCTCGACTGCTACATGCTAGAACAGCTGGGTTCCATAAAGGTGGATTCCTTCATTTTGAGAGCATTACTTCACATAATTCCAACAAGACAACTTGGTTCACCTCTAAATCCAAATACAAGATGATCTTTGTCCTCTTTGTTGCTGCCATAATGAAGTTAGAAATTATCATGCTATTGTTCATAGTCTTATCCCTAAGACAGTATGGCATCTCATTCTACGGTGGTGGCAAGTTCATGCAACAATTGATCCTTCTTTTCTTCATCTGCTCGAGGCAAGGCCACCTTCTCATTTATAAAGATAATAGATTCGACATTGCAAGGCAAGTATGGTGAGTGTTGCTTGGATCATATGGATGGCAAGAAATAATTTTTGTGTTCAGCATTAACAGATTGACAATAAATGATTTGTTGAAACTCTAAAGTCCAAACATCTTCCTTTTCCTGGTCATGGGACAGGAAGACTAGATTAATTTGCTTATGGGGCAATAATATATATATATATATATACACACACTCCCTCGGTATATATACACTCCCTCGGTTTCACCATATTTAACCTCCATTTCTTTTTTTGCAATTTCAAAAAAGCTATCCTCATCTTATTTTTTTAAATAAGATAACTTTATTATTATTATTATTATTATTATTATTATTATATATTAATCATTGAAAACAAAAAAAATTGAGAAAATTAAAGAATGAAAACACATAGACCCATTAAAAAGTACAATCGATGATATCTTTTTTTAAATAAATACATGTACTTTATATAAAATTAAATAAACTAATAATTTTATATTAACTGAACGAAAATATAGGGGAGAAACAGTCAGTCAGGATGTCGCAGACCCATGCAAACAAGTCGACCTAGAACTTCAATTTCTGGGCGTAATAAAACCCATAAAATCCACCAAACAGACATGGACCAGAAAATCAGGACACCTACAAAAACCGCCGTTCCCTCATTCACAAAAGTAGCTCCTCTCTTGGCTAAACAGTCAGCAATTCCTTTAGCCTCTTCGTAAGTATGCCGAACCTCTAGCACTTGAGAACTCTGAATGAACAACCTACAATCTGAAAGCAAGGGCATTTGTTGGACGGAATCCATCTCAATGATTAACGGAAAAGCGTTAAACTATTGGGCTAGTTTCACAAGCTGCACCACCACTCATGAATCCATCTAAATGATTAACGGAAAAGCATTAAACTATTGGGCTAGTTTCAAGCCGTCTTTTAAACCCCAAAGCTCAGCTATTAAGCTGTCAGAGTACCCCACATTTTTAGCAAACGCTGCCACAAGGTTTCCAGCATCATTTGTAATGACACCCACTACCCCTGCCAAGAAACTGTTCAGTTGAAATGAACCATCTGTGTTCCATTTGAAGCAGTTTGCAAGAGGGGGCTGCCATCTCACATCAACAACTCTTTTTGGCCCAACATTACTCAACTTGTTAACCATCAGAAAAGCTACTTCAGTGGCACGGTTTAATATATTGTCTACCACGAGTTGCACAGGCAAAAGAGAGTTTTCAAACACTTTCAAATTCCTGGCACACCAAATTTCCCATAGGAAACATGAGGACATGATATTTCTAGGAGTGCCATGATACGTAGAAAGGGCAAAATCCGAACACATATTCTGCAGGGTTTCAATGAAGCTCTCTGCTTGAGGCCAAGTAACATTTAAGGTACTGGCAACACTTTTTGTACAAGGGCACTACACAAATAAGTAAATACAGTTCTCAGGTTGCCAACCTTATAGGCTACAGTTTTGGGGAATATGAATGCCTCTTTGGTTCAAGTTTTCAACTGTAGGCAACCTACAATGGGCATTCAGCCAAATAAAATGAGGAATCTTAGGCACATTTGGAGTAAGCCAAATCTAGTTCCAGGCCTTCCCCCAAGGTTGGCCCCAAGAGATCTCAACAGATTATTGGCCAATTTTAAAGTAAAATCCCCAGCTTTGCTAACTTCCAGACAACTTTATCAGAAATATGATTAGAGCAGCAAACATTAATATCAATGATTTCGTTTTAATACTCGCATGGAGATCAAAAGAGATAAGGTCCCATTTCTAGGTATCTTCGTCAAACACATTTCTAATGACAATACTTCCTTTAGGTTCAGTAAGAGGCCCATATATTTTTCCCCTAATAGCACAGCTTCCAAGCCAGTTACTAAACCAAAAAGAAGTGTTAATACCATTAAAAACCAGAGGCCTTTCTCCAAGGACATGAGCCTTACACTTGTTAATAGCCCTCCAACTGGAGACCCTTGCTTAGAACTCCTAAATCTCTTATACTTATTAGCAAACACTCTAGAAACCAGCTTATTGCTATTATGTTTTATATGCCAGGCAAGTTTGACAACATGGGTTTGATTTAAGACAGTAGCTTTTCTTAGACCTAGACCACTATCCCTTTCAGGCATAGTGACAGAATCCCAATTCACCAGATGCAACTTTCTTTTATTAGGAAAGGATCCCCAGATAAAATTCCTAATAATTTGGTCCATCCTCTCAATGGTGTTGACAGGGAGGGCGTTAACCTGCGTGTAGTAATTACGCACAGTAGCTAAGGAGCTTTGAGCCAATTGGACCCTTCCAGCAAATGGCAAGCAGCTCACTTTCCGGCCAACAATTTTTTTATTCATTTTCTCAAGAATAAAGGAGCACTCAGAAAAGCTCCATTTCTTATGACCCATAGAGAACCCCTAGATACTTGCCCAAAGAATTGCTCTCATTTATCTTTAACAAATTAGCACAAGTATCTCTTACCTCCACATGGGTGTTGGCAGAAAACAGAACTTTAGACATTTCAGCATTTATAGTTTGACCCGAGAGCTCATAAAACAAGGCAATAGTCTCAGATATAGCATTGCAGTAATCAAGTGAGGCTTCAGCAAACACACAAGCCGATCATCCACAAAAAAAAAAAAGTGAGTAAACTCCAGATCAAGGTTACTAAAATTAAAACTCTTCCAATCCCCTAGCATTTACTTACGTCTAATCAAGTGGGATGAGATTTCAAGAAAAATAAATAAATAAGTAGGGAGATAGGGGGTCTCCCTGCCTTATTCCCCTAGAAGGAGCTAAATGACTAGAAACAGAGCCATCAAACAAAATAGCTAGATCAGAAGTAAAGATGCAACACATAATAAGATCAACCAAATGTTTAGGCAATTCAAGAAACATCAGAGCATTTCTAATAAAGTTTCATTCCATTTTGTCATAAGCTTTTTTAAATTGATTCCTAGAATCATGAAACCCTTTTTATCCTTTTTCCTATGAAAAGAATGTAAAATTTCTTGGGCAATGAGAGCATTACCAGCACAACTTCTACCAAGCATAAATGCAGACTGAAAAGGAGATATCATCTTATCAATAAAAGGTCTTAGTCTGTTCACAATCACTTTGGTTATAATTTTATAAAAAGTGTTACAAAGACCTATACGTCTAAAGGTAATTACCTCAGGATGAGCAACCTTAGGAATCAAGGAAAGAACAGATAAATTCCAATTAGGAGGCATAATGCAAGACTTAAAAAAAAATGTTGAATATCCTTTACCACAGAAGGACCCGCCACATTCCGACACTATTTAATGAAGATGGCATGTAAAACATCAGGTCCACAGGCCTTTAGATCTTTAATGTTTCTGAGGGCCCTTCAAATTTCAATCGCAGTGGGCACACTACTTGAAGCATCACAGATAGTAGGATCCCAAATGAAACCAGCAATCTGATCCCAAATGCCATAACTAGAAATAAGAGAAATAGTAAAGAAAAATTTAAAATGGGCATTGATATGGTCCTCAATGTCCTTGGGGTCACAGAGCCAATTACCAACTGAGTCTTTAATTTTAACAATGTGATTTCGTTCCCTACTTTTTAACACAGAAGCATGGAAAAATTTTGCATTTCTATCACCATCACATAACCACTCAATCCTTGATTTCATTTTCAAATATCTTCTTCTTTACACAAAATTTCATTAAACTCATTAAGCAGAGATTTTTCAAGATTCTCCAGAAAGCTATCAGGGGTTGAATACCTTCCAATCTAGCAAGGATAAATTTTTTTTTTTTTTTGCTTAAACACATTTCTAAAGACAAATTTATTCCAGTCCTTAACAGAAGTATGAAAAGCATGCACATTATCAGAAACAGTAAGATCACTATTCCAGCAATTAGTGACCAGATTACCAAAATCAGGGTGCCTAAGCCAGGCAATTTTGAATCTGAATAACCTTTGACTAGGATGAGAAGGAGGTCTATGTAAACATAGAAGGAGGGGGTTATGATCAAAATGAGTCCTTGGCAAAGTAGTGCGATGAGCCTCAGAGAAAAGAATGGATCAATCAAGATTAACCAACACATGATCAAGCTTTTCCTTAATAAAGCCACTATTCGACTTCAGATTGAACCAAGTGCATTTTGCGCCAGTAGCAGGTAAATTTAATAAATGACAAGCATCAATTCTTTCTCTAAACAAATTAAGCCTAGTGATATTGGCAGGAAGACCACCAAATTTCTCAGAAGCAGAGAAAATTTCGTTGAAGTCAACCGAGTACACACCAAGGACCAGTCACTAAAGAACTCAATAGAACAAGGTCATCCAAGAAAAGCAGTCTCTGATGCGGGTCAGTAGGGGCATAAATAGCAGATAAAACCCAATAAGTAAATGTTGGGGATGAATTTAGTGCCTGCACAGTTACGTGGATACGTCAATTGAAGCTAAACTTGGAGGGATCCCAAAGAAGCCAAATCCCACCCGAATACCCTACGACATCCTTAGTAAGAATCCCCTGAAATCCCAGCGAAGAGCTGACCTCCCTTGCTTGCTGACCGGACAATCTAGTTTCAGTTAGAATCACAATAACAGGTTAATGCCTTTGAATGAGTTCATCAAAATTTTGACGAAACATAGGATTTCCCGCACCTCTACAGTTCCAGCTCAAACAGCTTAACTCCATAGGAATCTGAAAATATATATCCTGCAGCACTTCAAAGTTGCGCAGATTCACTAGTACTGATCCTTGCATCATGCCCTTCTCCACCAGCACTGCTTGAGTGTGTGAATGTGACATCCATAGCATCGTGTACAGTGATTTGTCCAGCTCCCTTTGTACTTGATTGAGAAACAACTTTATCAGAGGGAACTTGCCCAGCACAGTTACTAATTTCATCCAAACATTGGATTCCGTGAATGTCTCTGAAAGGAGGGATGCCAACCCGATTACCTCTGAAACATGATCCATCTGGAAGTCCCGCTGGGCGTTGACTCCTAGCCCTGCTGTCCAAAGGCGATTGAACTTCTCTGAACTGATTGGGATTCGATTATCCTCTGAAACATTTCCTTTAGGCCCAGTTAAGTGATTTGATTTTATAGATCCTCTGTACTTGAAGGCAACAGGTGGGCAATCGCTCGAGGATCCAGATCCTTGGGTAACACTAGAAGTCGATTCCATTCCCTTGTCAGCTCATCTTTTTCCAGTAGCCATTTTTCCTCCCTCAGGTTGGAGATGATTGTATGCAGTACTAGCACAATGGCTGCTGGCGTCTGCTCAGCTTGCAGTAAAAACTGCATTGGAGGAGTCCCCCGTGGACTGTGTATAGAATCATGATCCCCTTTAAGATTTCCTCTACTTCCATGGAGGTTTTGATGTTGTTCAGCATGCAAGAGAAGACATAGATTTTCCTTAGAAGAAAGGACGGTGAACGAGCGAACGAGCGAACGCTTGTCGCCTGCAATTAAAAAACCTAGGGTTTAATTTGGGGATTGGGTTTTGAGGAGCCGAGATTGAGTCCAACATTTTTTAGGACAGCTGGGCTTTTTTACTATGGCCCGGTGCCCCAATCCTGCCACTTGTAGCCCGGCCCATTACTAGCACCGTACCGTTACCGCCATCACGCAGGCAACGGTGGAATGCCATGTTGTTTGACCCTAGAATTTATGGATGAAGCTAGTTCCAAGGTCCGTAATCCAAGTCGAGATTCTCAGGCGTCTGAACAAGAACTTGATTGTTAGCCTAACAAAGAACCTTCTTCTCCAAAAGCCTTTCAGGATTATCTGGAATGCATTCATCCTTTCTTTGTGCCAATGCAACACTTATAATATAAAGTTGAAATTTCTTCCTACAAAATCCAAAAAACCCTCTTATTAATTTGAATTTTGTTTAGTAGTGATTTGTTCAAATCAATTTGGACGCAAATTTGGGCATGCTTTTCTTTTAACCCAGCCTCTGAATGAGCATTAATTTTTAACACTACACTGATCTGTTGCCCAATTTCCAGTAAGATTTCTGGTAAGAAATATTCCAATGGAATGCTTGGTTATCGGATCCAAATGACTGTGGTTGTACAAGTAGCGTTCTATGGGATAAAATTTGGCTCCCACATTCTTATAATGAGATATTAAGATCCAAAAAACAAGGTAGCTCCATAGATAACTCTGTGCAGATCCTCCATAAGTTCAAACTTGAATAAGAAGAAATCTTCCCCCAGATCAACACATTGATATTTCCCCTGTGGCTTCCATAAATTGAGCATTCTTGGAAGAAAAAATTTACATCCCACTTTTCTTCCAAAGGGCCAAAATATGATAAAAATTTTCCAAGGTTCTCTACCTTTTCTTTTAGCCTCCCTGGAGCGATGGATTATAGGAATTTCATCCCCATAGTCCTCCTCAGGGTCAGAATCTTCTTCCACAACAGATGGATTGTAATTCAGAGCAACTGAAATGCTTTGTTGATTCCTAAGGAGACTTTTACGATAGGACTAGTTTCCTAGAGGATTAGGATCAGATGTCTCTTGAATTTATGGATTCAATTGTGTCATGCCAACCACTTCCATGGCTTCATCTTGTTTAAATTTTTTCATGCTACGATTCAGTAGGTCCATTTCTTTATCGGACTTCTCATCCAACACTAGAAAAAAAATCGTTGCCATTCCAACGGTAAGAAGGATCTAACAAAAAAAAAAAGATTAGATTAGATTTTATTTGATTTTATTTAAATGAATTTTGTAAATTATACCTACTTGATCATACCATTTAGTTTAGATTACTAATTTAGATTACCACTATCATCATCTCTTCTCCTTGCCCGCTCTCATTCCCTAAATATCTAGCCTTTTCCCTAAATTGGTGAATGATTAGGGAGACAGGTTGTGTGCAACATTTTGCTAGAGAATCTAATTCGGCTATCAGGTTCCTTTAAATGGTTGTTAAGTGGCAAGATTATGTTTCGCATGATGGTGGGCATGACTAGGTAAGTGATCGAGAAAGTCAAGACTGTGCTTTCTTTTCTTTTATTGATCGTTCATTGATGGACACCTCTCAATCGCTCTCTCACTTCTAGATCCTTCACAGTTGTAGATTGCATCTTTCCTTGTCAACCAGTTTTTTCTCTCGGCCAACTCTGCATCTTACCCATTTCCCACATTGCTCCTTTACATGCAATTCATATCTCGCAAACTTACGTAAAACCCAAATCATCTCTTGCAATTTGTTTTTCATCCTAGTCTAAGTGACGAAAATGACAACCTATTCACAATAGAGAGCGTAGTTTGAGGACCATCACCCCCAAGATATACTTTGGCCTCAAAGCCAAGGGTAATTACAATCTGCCCAAGCATTGTGATAATAATGCGGTTTTAAAAGCTCTTCACGCCAAGGCTAGTTGGATCATCGAGGACGATAGGACTACTTATTGCATGCTAATTTCTCTCATTCTTCTAGCTTTGTTCTTTTATGAGTTTTAATTTTTTTTCTCCTCTTCTTTCTTTTATGGTTCCATTTTTTTTGTATTTGCATTGATACACCAGCACTCTTACTCTACAATTTGGCTAATTTTTCATGCTTTCTATTTGGTCGTTTGATTTGTGTTGACACCAATTTTATCCGAGCACTAATTTCTGTTTAGTTTTTTATTAAGAAAATTAGTTTAGGGGACATTTCCATTTTTAGGGGCAATTTGGTCAATTGTTAGGGCCTTTGGGTCATTTTTATCATTTTAGGGGTAGTTGGTCTAGTCACATTTAGGTTACATTGTTGTTAGTGTTATAAAACTTTAGGAATTTAGTATGGTCATTTAGGGTCAAAATAAGAGTTAATTTAGTTTAGGTACTATTAGGGGTCCTAGAGGTTTTTTGGGTTAGTTTAAGAGAAAAAAAAAACAGGTTTGGGTGTGAATTGGAGGTTTTGCTCAATTGACAAAACAAGAAAATATTGGGTTATGTACTTATTTTATATTGCCTAGTTAAGCAAACTAGTATGAGTACTAGCATAATTATGAACCAAATACTTTAGTAGTCTTTCATTTGATTTAGGGTAGTTATTTGAATTTTTGCTCAATTTATTGTGCAAGGAAGCAAGCCACCTTAAGGTAAAATAGAAGGTACTTCTTCTACCAAAATAACTCCATGTGCTTAATAAAGATTTTTCAATATTCTATATTTTACATATTCTAGTTATTGCATCTTAATTTGTATCTTTTTAATACCCATTGTAACATCATTTGGCCAACAGAAACTCCTATTGTAAATTTGTAACTCTCATTGTAAGTGCCATTTAAACATATTAATGGTCAGTTTTTTTATGATCTTAATGCTGATCACTTTATGATATTAATTGTTTCTAATTTACAAGATCTTATTATTGGGCATATATGTTTTATGCATGTTAAGATCACTAGCATTGTTTCATTACAACTTGAATAGGAGTTTATATGCATTAAATATGGACCTTTTTAAATTGTCAAATTCTTTATGATCTAGATAGATTCAAATGTAAAGTTAAAGAGTTCTTTTAAAATTTTTAGTTTGAAGATCTATTTCATTAGAACTTGCATAACAGATCATTCACTTTTAACTTAACTATAATACTAGATCAAAAAAACATTTATGTTACCACTTTAGACCTTTATTATTTCAAGTTTTGACTTCTAGATCTTCTTTTATCTAGAATAACACCTAACTACCATTGAATACTATAAATTAATTCACAACATCTCTCTTGACATTTATTCAGAAAATAATATATCATTTTTTAAGTTTTAGCATAAAATATTTTAATATGATTACTGTAATTTGTGAGTACTAATTATCTTTCCTCTTCATATATGCTAATACATGGTCATTAATCTTTTAGGTTTAATATATTTAGTTCTTTATGTTTTAAATTTAAACTTTTATATCCATTTAAGGTTTTAAATTATAGTCATATTACACACACAAAATAATAAAATCCAACAAATAAATGCCTTAGAAATGAAAGCATTAAGGGCTTTAAATATTAGCTACAAGTCAAGTTAAAGAATAATTAATAAATTTTAGTTTTTTCTTAATAAGTTATTAATTAAATCATTATTACCATTATTATTCTTAATTTTTATTTTTTTCTTAATTAGCATTCAATTGAATCATAAATTACATTAATTCATTTTCTAAACTCTCTTTGTTATTGTGACTATATATTAACTTTGCATTTCAAAGATTCTAAAATAGATTATCATTTGTTTCTTTATAGATAACTTAATTCCCTAGCTCTTTATATTATTCATCGAAACAAGACTGATTTTTCAGCTCAAGTAATATATTAAAATATTACTTATCTTATTCCTCTATTGTTTTTATAATTTGAGGACTCAACTTCTTATAGTAATACAAATTAGCATTGTTGGCATGGGTCTTGCAATTAGTATAGTAGAAGTTGATAATTGAATATTGGTTTACCATTTTTTCATATTTACTTTTACATTCAGACTATGTAATCTTTTAAATTGGCCAAAATTACTATTTATTCCAGTGATTGATTTTTTTTCATATTATATTCTATAAATTTTCTTTTTAAAAACTACCATCCATTTGTTATTATAACTAACATAGAAGAAAATGAGATTTTTCTGTTTGAACAAATAGAACAACAAAAAATCTTCCAAAAAGATTTGCTTTGAAGAGATATTCAGCCAATATTAGCTATACAATGAAGCCGACAAAGAAGATTTCAACAACAATAGAGTAACTTATTATCTCAGTTCCATTGAAATAATGTCTCAAACCGTTGTTTATTTTAGGTATAAAACTGTCTCTTTTTCTCACCCATTTTTTTTTTTTAGGTTTATTGCTTAACATCATTATAAGGATAAACATGTTTACTACTACTACTACTACTACTACTACTACTACTACTATTACTGTTACTGCTACTAGTGTTGTTGTTGCTGCTACTACTACTACTACTACTATTATTATTACCATGTTTTTATTATTATTAATGTTAAATAATTTTATTATTAACATTTTGTTATAAAGGTTATATATGTTCACTGACAATAAAGTAATAGGCTCCACCTTAATATATTTTACTTTTTATCATCATACACTCCAATCTCTTATTTTAATCTCATGCCATTACATTCCCAATTTCTTTCTTTTGCAAAGATTTTCTATTAACACCCATACCAAATAAAATAAAATTATTATAACCAATAAAAAAGGCTTAAAAAATAATATAAAACACAAATGCTCACAATAAACAAAAAAATTCAACACTAGTTACTATTACTATTATTGCCACTAACTTCTAAAGATGAACAATTGTCACTGTTCTATGAACAATACCATGTTACTTGAATTGGTTGTAAGTAATTAGTCTGTTTTACCCTAGGAGTGTGGCCTGGCTCGTTGGATAAAAATGATGTCATTTGCTTTTTAGGGCTGTTTTCTTCCATCCTAAGAAAGTCTGAAGCTTCTTCTATCTTTCGCATTATCGAACAATAGGAGGATGCTCAAGGGTTTCACATCAGTGAATAAGAGCTCAATGGAAGCCATGGCATGATTGAGTATGAATATGCCAATGAAGAAAGATTTGAAAGAGAGAGGCAGTTCAAATCAGGTGTTTTTTTGTTGAAGTTAGCTAATGCCCTCAAGCTGAAGGTGGGGGTGGATAAGAGAGGATGTCCAAGTTATGGGATGTTCTACTATACCATTTTGGTTGAATCCGTCCCCTCCTTTCATCGGTTTTGATATGATCTATTTTTTCACATGCTCTCTGCACCATATAATCTCTCTCTCTCTCTCTCTCTCTCTCTATTTTTTTTTTTTTGCACTTTCATATGTGTTTTTCAATTCATCTTTTAATTAAGCAATATTGTTATGTCAAAACATAGGTTGCTATACCTCTTGTTAATTGGTCATAGCTAATGATGTATCTTCTTTCTGTATATTGACCTTTGTTTTAATTTTTAAATATGTATCTTCTTTCTCATATTTTACATGTCCATTTATTTTCATTAGTTTCGAGAAACTCAAAGAGGTGCCATATTTGGTAAATGTATGAATTCTATAAAGAATTTTCTATAAGGTCTTTCACCTTCAACCGTATGATTATTTGACATTTAAAGTAATTAAAGTGTTATACTTTGGTCATAGACACTATAAAAGAAACGAAACACAAGACAATTTTTATTTGCAAGGGCTTGATTATATGTCTCTTCAAGCAGCCTTTCAAGCAAAGCTAGCTACATAGACCTAATGACCGATACATTCACTAGCTGATGAATGGGTTATTAAGTTATCATCTAATGATAGTTGAGGTGCTCTTTATTACCAATTTTATTACTTAAAAAGTATAGTTTAAAATTCTAAAATTACAATTCAACCATGTTGTTGTGTTTTTTACAGACTAAAAAGCCCTATACTTTTATAAAGCAGCATGAGTAGGCCAAGAAGAAGAACATAACAAGTACCTAGAAGTCTTGGGTATACACAAGCTTGGAAAGCATAGGTCATGCATTTTCAGAGATGATTTAGTTTTTTTCTTCCTCCTCTTTTTTATCTTTTATATGAAATTATTATTTCCTACTTGTTTCGCTTTGAATGGTTTTTAATTTATTTTTTCTTTCTTTTTTTTTTGTAGTCTTTTTGCAAGGAGTTTTCAACTTTTAACCGGGGCATGTTTTTGTCATGAATCAAGGTTCTGAAGATCGATTCTTGGTTTATAATTTATAGTAAATATAATCTCAACAAAATGGAAGTTTGTTTAATAATGAAGGTAATTAATAGGAGCCTTTTATAACCTTTGAAAGATTTCTAAGGTATGTTTTACTTCTAATTTCCATTAGTTCATTTTCTTTCATTTAGATTATTTACTGTCTTAGTAATAGTATCTCTAGTTTTTTGTATGGGTTAAAAAGAAGAAAGATGAAAAAAGAACATAAATTTTTGTGAATTGTTCTTTTGGTATGAGTTTTAGCTCTTTTTTCTTCCCTTATCGAGATTGATTCTGATAACTTTATGTTATATTTTTGAAAAATAATTATGTAATAAGATAATTTAAACTTCTCCGTTAATCATTTTTCTACTTTTGTAAGTCATTCTAATTGAAAATCCTATTGTCTTTCAAAGATTCACTAGACCCATTTGGTTGTGTGTGTGTGTGTGTATGTGTGTGTTTTCTAAAAAAAACCCCACTTGGTTGTGTATTTAAAGGTATGCATGCATGCTTTTAGTTTTTTTTTGTTTACTTTTAAATGCTGAGGTGTTGGTGAAGCTCGGTTCCTCAAATTAGTTCTATGGCTCATATCATTTTCCTATTACCATGAGGATGTTGTTTTGCCTATAGTTTTGAATGAGGCAGTAGTTCCAAGCCTCTAACTCCTAAGTTGATTGTTTACACAAATTAATGTCACTATAAGACATTTTTCAACTTATTCTTATACTTTTCTAAATTTTCATTCTATTTATTCTTTTGTTTATTTCTTGAGTTGGCTACGAAGGCTTCTTTTTACCTATAGGAAACCTTTGTTTCACGATTTTTTTAACTTTTCGTTAGTCTTTCTTTTTTTTTTTTTCATCCACCTATTTTTTCCTTTAAGACTTGTTTATCAGTGATTCAGTTTTTTCACCATGATTTTCTCCTTTGTTTTTCTATCTCTGTTGTTACATGTCAAGTAAGACAAATGCTCTTTTATGTGTGTGCATATTCATAATATAAGTTTTGCATCAAATTCCTTTGAAATTCTTTGCAGCTTGAGTTTTGCAGTGAATAATTCCATGCATCTTATTCCATTATTACATAGCAGTTAATTGTACTAAATGTTTTAATTCTTTTATTTTCCTTGAGTGACTCTTTGATGCCCCAAGTTCACTTTGAACACCGCTTTTGGTGCTTCAGAAATCAACATTTGGCATGGTAGGATCCTTTCAAATTCATCAATTTCCCCTCAAGTCCACTATTCCATTTTTTATTGGTTCTAACATTGCATTGAGTAATGTTATGAATAATCAAGAAATTTGTAACATTTTATGAATATAGCCTTAAGTTTTGTTAATCTTGATGTTATCCAGGTATGTAAAATGTTTCTTTAGAGTAGAGATGAACTACGATTTATGTAGTGCTACGATGGTAACTTTCAAATTTGTATAGAACTACTTATAACAAAGAGATATAAGCTTGCTTTGGCTTTCTAAATAGATGACTAAATTTTGGTTTCCAGGTTATAATCGTTGACAACTACTTTGCTACCTTCGATTGTGTTTTTACTTTAAAAATTTTAAAAGTTTTGGGCATTCTTTTAGTGACAATAATGCAATGTAGTACTAGCTTTATCACTTCACGTTTTGTTTCTTTTTATAAGACTGAAAAACATTTAAGCCCACGATCACCATCATCATCCTACTTACAACACACAGGTGAATAAAAACTCATACAATATACTAGTTGGCGACTTGAGTAACTATAGATGAACAGTGACCAAAACACCAATTCTATTGTTTGCTTTAATTTTGGTAGTTCTGGGGTCTTTTTGAAATTTGGAGAAGAGTTAGGTTGTCAATTTGGAAGCTAAAAGAAAAAAGAAAATCTTGCCATTTTATTGTTTCCTCAGTCCCTAAAGGTGTTGGTTCCACCATTTTAGTCTCCATAATTCTTTAAGTACCAATTAGGCCATGGAAGTTGGTGTTTGCCATTTCTTAGGGCCTAGTCTATTGAAATTAATCCAACCCATTTAATGTGTTTAGTCTAAGGCCCAAAAATTTATTCCTTTTTAACCCTTGTTTGTCTTTTTACCCAAATTCCCAAAACCTAACACTTAGACTCATTTGTGATCTTACTCTGATCATCTCTAATCTTACATCAATCTTGATGCGATCTTGCTCCGATTATCTCCGACTTGCTTTGATCTTGCTCTGATCATCTCTAATCTCAACCCGATTAACTCCTTGCAAGATTTCACGGACAGATTCTTGGCCAATTTATCTTCAACTCGATCTCAACCACCGATTCCAAGCCCTTAGGTTGAGGCCTTCCTCTACACTCTATTAATTTTCGATAAATCATCAACAAAAGCCTTGATATCTTTACTCGATTTGTTGCTCTTAAGGCCTCATTGTCTTTTTCTTCTTTAGTTGACGATAACAATGAGAAGGATGAAAATTAAGGTATGCTTAAGTAAATCAGACAGTTATGATGGCTCATGGGTGGCAAGGGATGCTGAATTCTTTTATTTTTTTTATTTTTTCCTTATTTTCATGTCAACAATAATACATGGATGGTTTGTAGGCCAAGCGGGGTAGAGGTGGGGCAAGGTAGAGGTGGAGTGGGGTGAGACTAAAAGAACAATGAAAGAATGGGGGTGGAGGCAGAGTGAAAGGACAGTGGAAGAACGATAAAGGTATAGTAGGCCGGGGCTGGAAGAACGAGGTGAAGGAAGACAGAGTTAGTTGTAATTTCAAGTAACTTTAGGGGGTAAAAGCATTAATGATATAAGTCTAGTAAGTGAAAACAAATTAATTTGGGGCCCTTAACTCCAAATGAACTGGCCCTAAACAGCATCATTCTTAGTTCTTTTACCTACTTACCTACTTTGGGAAAATGTTAGAAGATTGGAAGCTCCTCAACAAATGGGTGGAAGAGCAACTCGTAAGGGCTTCAGATGTAAAAAGCACCTCAAGAGTGACAATGAAGATGAGCATCTCTCCGACTGTAGCCTTTACTGACAAAGTGAGCTGCTGTAAAGAAGGTACTTGATTTGATTCTAAAAACAAAAGAAGAAAGGTTATCAATTCTTGCTCTGTTCGCGAAATTGACCCTATTCACGGGTTTGCTTGTGAACCTTACTCTATATGCTTTTTTGGCTTATAATTAGGTAAAATCCATTATAGGTCACCTAGTTTATTTTTTTGTCAAAAATGGATACCTGAGCTTCATATTATCCTAACGAGGTACCTGACCTCTTATAACGCATCCTATTTAAGTACTTCCAGTCAATTTCATAGTTAAATTGGATAAAAAATGATGATGTGGCATTAAAAAAATACTTGAATAAATTTAAAATGACAACTTTATTCCTCAAACTATTTTAATCACTATTTCTAACCCTTAAATTTTCACTCAAATCAATTCTACCCCAAAACTCTAATTTTCATCTCTACCACCACCTCCTAGCCAACCACTAGCCGCTGACCATTGAACCCATAGCCATCCAAATCTTACATATCGTGCCAACTTCGTTGAAGCCGCCGCTGTCCAAACTTAAATTAGACTTATAGTTCCACCCGATTACGACCTATAAATCGGCATCCTATCCAAAGACGCAATCATTTCTCCAAACTTGCGATTTGGACCAGGATCTTTATGCCTCGAATACCCGAAGCAAACAGTCACATCCCTCTTCTAGTTTACGTACACCGTGGAGGCTTTGCGTTGTCATTGATTTAATATCCAAATCAAGGCCCGATTGAGAGCTCCTTTACCTGCTATTCCCGCTCGCTCCCTATCCAAAATGAGTAGCCTGTGACAAATTTGTACCTCTTTTATGCCCACTACCACTAGCTCATCAACTGTTACCATGCTTCTCACGCAACTGCAGCCATGCTGCTAGCTTAGCAACCATGACTAGAATAATTGTACAGCAGATTTAGAAGTCCAACAGCGAAATTACAGCTTTCTGAACTAAAGAATGAACCAGAACAATTGGGTGAGCTCGCCGATGGTGGAGAGACGGATTTAGGGAAGACGGATTCATTGAAACCCAACCAATTTCGCTAATTTGTTGATGAGAAGGGGAGAAGCCATGGCTGATTTGTTGAAACCTAGCCAATTTTGCTAGTTTGTGTATGTGAAGAAGGCATTTTGTGTCACAGATTAACTGCTTGCACATTTTTATGTCTTTGAGTTCGGCCAGACATGGAGAAGGGTGGTGGTGATGGCAAGGGGGGGGGGGAGATGGAGAAGGGTGGAGGTGATAGAGAGGAGGGGCAAGTCAAAAATGAGAGCAAAAGTTTGAAAAAAGTGGTTAGTTAGTAAGCTAGAAAAGTTTTGAGGTCATTATGACAAAGGCAAAGCTTTTAAAGTGCTTTTTCTCCTATAATACTATACTGACGTGTCATTTTCTATCCAAGATAACGGATTCCATCACAAAAAATCAAAAATGAAATGTTTTAATCACATTAGGGAGGCGCAACAAACAAATTGCAGGTTGAGGTTAGAATTGAAATATAATTAAAAGGTTGGGGTTAACGCTTGCAATTTACCCTTGAAAAGCATTATAATAGATTGATTTTGATTCGTCTATGCTTACTTCATTTTGTATACTGCATCAAATAGGGATTGTGAACTATGTGTGAGTTGGCAATTACACTTGAAGCTATTGCCTCAAAAATCAACTTGTGTGAAAAAGGTTAGTTTATGTTTATTGTAAGTTCATTGTACATAATGTTTTTTTCTTATTATTTCTAAAAACATTAAAAAACAAGGCATTTCATGGATTTTAGTACCTTTATTATGCATGATTTTTCTGTTATGCCAATCTACTGTGAGGTCTGTGATTATATTTTCCTACTTATGTTTTGCTTTTTGTATTTATATGTGTGTTTGGTTGAAAGCTTTAACCAGTACTTTAATTAGTAATGATATCTCATTTCTATTTTATTTTATAGTATTCTCTCTTTTATTCAGCAGGATTCATTGTTTGGTTGAATTTTCCCTTTTTATCATTTTCTTTCTTTTATCTACCTATCGAATATTCTCTATGAATTTATTTTTTATTATTTTCTTTATTCTTGGCTCTCATCTTATGTTCATTCTTTATAGATTATTTATCCCCATCTTATCTAAGCTTAGTGTTTGGGCTACTGTCACTTTTGTTTTACTTGACTTCTCTGTTAAGTCAGCCTATTCCAAGGTTAGTAATTATATCTTCTATGCTCACGCTTTACTTTTTTTTTTTTACATATATATGACTGTTTTATAGAAAAGTTACACCTGTATTCTAATTAATGTTTATGCATCATATACTGTGCATGTGTTTGTATCTCAACTAATATTATTCCTTTTATCAGTATGAGTTAACATTTTAGTTATTTTTAAAATAATTTTCACAATAATTATAATCTTGTTGTCTTTTTAATTTGCCTGCTACATAAGTTCTATCTGTTTGATTGGTTTCCTGGTTTTTTTTACCCTGTTCATTTTTTTGGACTTATCTGCTATTATCTATAAATCTAACTCCATATTTTTTGGCCTGCATGTTCTAAACCTTCCTCATTTTGCCTTCTTCTATTTTTTTTATTGTTGTTGACTTTAACCTTATGTTCATTGTTTGTAACATCATTTGTCCCTTTCTCATTCAAGCTAATGTTTTAGTTATTGTTACTTTTTTTTTTAACTTTACTTTTATAAAGTTAACTATTGCAAGGCAATTGATTATGTCTTTCTTTACTGTGCTCTACCTTTTATACATGTACATACGTGTTAGCAAACTACTTTGATCAATGTATACTTGGTGTTGATGTATGATTCCTATATTAGCTTTAGGTTCTCTCTTGCTTTTTTCCCCCTTAATTCTATGTCATTGTTGCTTATGATTTTATGTTCATTTGATTTTGCAATATTTTTTAAAATTTTTTTTATTGTGAATCATGTCTTATGTTATTTGATCAGGTCAGTCTTTCTAAGTTTGGTTATGTCTGCTACTACCTAACCTTTACGTTTTCCATGTGGTATGTTATTTGTTCGTTCTTAATGCCTATATTTGTGGAACAGAATAAATACAATATTGCTTAAGTGCAACTTCACATTAACATTATACACTACTACATTTTACTATGAATAATCTATGTTGCGAAGCCTTTTTTGTGTCGGGTTTGAACCTAGATGAGCTTTGGCTACAAAAATTTATGGTCCTGATGTTTGCATTTTATGGTGATTATATTTATAGTTATGAGTTGTAGCAATTTTTTGTTTTTTAGGAAGAGGACAATGGGCAAAGGCTAGGCGTAGTGACAAGTGAATTCCCATTTTAGGTAAGTTCTTGACTTTCTCTTAGCTTTTGACCTTCATTTTTTTTAATTTTAGAATCCTAAGTTGTCATTAAGTTGACTTTCATTTTAAGAAAATTGATTGGGTAAAGTGGACTATAAAATTTTCAATGGAATTTTTGTTGTTGGCAATAGGTAAAGGAAATGCTAATTATAGGTAATTTTTCATTCTCCTTTCCCTTGAGCTTCGTGCCTAGTTTGAAGTTTCAAATTTTATACTCATTTTGTCTCAAATTATTTGCACCATTCACTTTCCAACAATTAATCTATGATTTTTTATTTCCAATATAATGGTATATAAATGAAAAAATTTTATATATGAATAATAAATCAGGACCTGTAGTTTCTAAAGATATTTTTTAAAATATTGTTCTAACAAACAATAATATAAATAAATATAAGTTAAAGTATTAAAAAAAGTCAAATGGAGCAAATATATTGGGACTGAGGGAGTATCAGATTAGATTTATTTTAGAGTCATTTCTTTCCCTATTTTCATCAAGGTTACGCATCGTTTCCTTTCATTTACTGGTATATAAAATAGGTAAGGTAAAGTTGAAAAGTGGAGGTGGAGTACTTGCGAGATTGCTCGAGATGTTAGAAACCAAGTAAGTCCTTCACATTTTTATTACATATTAAGTTGGGTTTCTTTGCATTGGTGCTTTGTGTTTGCTAACTTACGAGATGAATAAAAGAAAAGAAATTAAATCCTCTTCATTGTTACGATTAGCTTTATCTAAAATGGAGTTTAGACAGTTTTGATATAAAAAATAATTATGATTTCAAGTATAGCCTAAATATTATATAAGAGAATCAAATATTAGTAACCATGAACAATTCTAAAATCGCTACTTTTAATAAATAATTGCATGTACTTTATTTTGCACACATAAAACTTAATGACGATGGTTCTTGAAATTAAAACAAGCATACCCTACAACTTAAACTGATTGTAGGACTTCTTCAATAATTAAATAGTCTTAGACTATGGTAACATATGTTGTTGGATAACTTATGAGTGTTGTGTTCAACCTCTATACCACTATAATGAAACCCGCGGCCACGATTGAGTGAATAAACTTCGTTATATTCTAATTATGAAACAAAGAACACTGTTTATTGAATAGTGCAGATGGTGCCGGCCTCAGGAGAATAGTGGCAGCTTGGCCCAACCTTTTAACGACATCGTTCGGCTCTTTTAAGCTTTTGCTTACCTTCAAAAGAGGGACCTTCTTCCCGTCTTTCCATTGCACTTTCACTTCCAAATCCTTCTCAGCTTCAAATCGTAGCCAGTGCCAACGAGCTTCTTTCTCGGTCAGCTCCGCCTTCGACCCAATTCCTGCATTGCTCCTTCCCTCATATAGTTTTTATTATTTTAAAAAAATTATTGGAATATGCTGGGGCCATTGATTTTGTAGGTTATTACTTCCCTCATATAGTTTTGATTCTTGCATCTATACTGGCAGATTTTTGTGCATCTGTAGGTGGTAGTTTTATTTGTGTAGGCCCCCGGGGGGGGGGGGGGGGATGTACTTCCATTTCCCCTATATGGAAAAGAGTGAAAAAAAAATAGATTATGGTAGAGTGAGCTGTTTGCTTAAGTAATTTTTTAATTTTCAAAGCAAGAGGAGTTGATGACAATCTTAATGGTTTCATTTGAATTGGTTAATAGAATAAGCTCTTATCATTTTTGCTCTCAATCTATCATCTTACCATCCTCTAAGTGGCATTCCTTTGGTTGTTTTCCATTTGTTATCTTTAATACTCTTTTGATAATATGTAAGCATGTCTTCAGTTGACTATTATGTGTGTTTGTCTGCAAGGTGTTTGTTTCTTTCGCAATTTTTTTTCTCTTTTATTTTAATTCACAATTTCTTTGTTGATTTTGAATTTGATGGTTGCATTTTCTTGTCTTGGTTATGATCATAGATCACCTTCAGCTGGGAAAGGCATATGAATTTTTAGCTATGCATGTGTGCCGCCCAGGTGGTAGAGCTTATCATTCTTTTAAAATTTTTTCCTTCTAATTGTTTCTGCTTCTCTGTGTCAGTGTTTTTTGATATTCACAAAAAAAAAGAAAAAATGTAATTTGGGAATGGATTTTGATTTTGGGTTGCAAGTTTTTGGTTTAAAAAATGTTGATTATCCAGGTCCAGAAGACAAAAAAATATTTACCGAGAGTCTAGATTTTTTTATTATGTTTGTTTTTACCTTAATTTTAAATAGATCACGTACAAATCTTTTGTCTAATCATTATTTAGGGTTTATAGTTTGTAGATATATTTGTGCTCGAGGATTTATATTGGCTGCATTGCAGCTAATGTTATCCCCCCGCAACACGCAGGCCTCATGAACATCATTCTTTCTATATATTAAAGAGTGCAGGCTGATTTGCTGTATGATGAACAGTACCTAAACGACCTTTTTGGGAGGGGAGGTTGGTTTTGGTAATGGCTAAACCCCTGTTCTAGTTCTTCATCTTTTGGTACGTGTTCGTTGGGTTCTGTAACTTTCTCATGTGACAACCGGGCCTCTGAATTTCAATGCACGCACACGGAAATGAAGTCGTTTTGTTTTCCCTAAACTCTACTTTCGGTGTCAGCATTTTCCTTCTCTTGCCCGAAGAACCCAAACCTGCGGCAAATTCGATTTCCTTTGCTGTTTGCTCACCTCTCGCTGTTGTGCTCCTCGCTGCCTCCTTATGAAGCAGACAACAAGCAGCGAGGGATCGACTGCAGATTGGTCAGCCAGCATCGCCCCTCCGATGATCATATCGAGTTCTTCTGGCGCCATGCAGGTCTTGCATCAGCCGTTTAGAACTCACTATTGCTCTCATAGATCACCTCTCTAAAAAAGTTTGTTACTATTTCAAATACAATTAGATAGAAAATGTCACCTGGAAAGCTTTGATGAATGGAAGATAAATGATGGAGGGTTGTTGGACTGGATTTCAGAGATTGATTCAAGCAAGCTGAGGCTCTTGAAAGACTTTCTGATTGTGAGACTGGCAAATGTATTGTTGGTGATCAAATAGAGCGGCCAAGTGCGCCAGACGTAATTGAAACCTGGCGCTGTTATCCGCTTGGCGATGGCATCTACCGGCTGCTTGCTCAGCCCCTCCGCCACCATGGCCTCAAGTTGCGACACCCAGTTCATGCACACTAGCTTCATGCACTGCCCTTTCTCATCCGTGATCCGCTGCGAGTCGGTGTATAGAGGGAGAGAGATGGTGGTGGAAGTGAACAAGAGCAGAAGGCATGTGGCAGAGAATGGAATATTGAGCCTTCCCATGTGTAGGAAAATACTCTGAAAATTGTTCTCAATTGAGCATGTTTGTGTTGTTGCTTTGTAGGATGAAGCTGAGGGGGAATGATCCCTGTGTTGGAAATAAACTTAATTAAGGAGATGAAAGTCTGCAAAATAAAATAGGACAACGGTTGCTGGCATTACGAGGAGAAAACGGACAAACGTTGGAATTTGTTTTTAATTAGAATTCTTAAGTTCTATATTTAATAGGTAGTACGTTATTGTTTTGTTACTCTTATAAATGATTGTGTTTCAATATGAAAAGATGAGAGTAAGAAATACAAAGAGAAATCTTCTCCACCGAAAAAGCCTTCTTGCACCTAAAGTCATTTTTATCATTTCTTAACAAATTGGTATCAGAGCCAATATGAGTTCCGCCACAAACACAGCAAAGATGGTGGTGCCACGTTTGACAAAGATAAATTATGAAAACTGGAGTATCCAAATGCGAGTGTTGCTAGGTGCAAATGATGCGTGGGAGGTGGTCGAAACTGGTTACGAAGAACCGGCAACAACCGATGCGTTAACGGGGAACCAGCTGAAGGCGCTAAGAGACGTGCGCATGAAAGACAGGACTGCTCTTCATTTCCTGTTCCAAGCTCTTGATGAATCTGATTTCGAGAAGATTTCTGATTCGAAATCTTCTAAAGAGGCGTGGGCGAAGTTAGAAAAGTGTTTCAAAGGAGCTGATCGAGTGAAACAAGTGCGTCTCCAAATCCTACGCGGCGAGTTGGAGAGCATGAAGATGAAGGAATCAGAAAGTGTTTCCGATTACATCACGCGTGTTCAAACCGTGGTGAATCAGCTCAAACGAAATGGCGAGGATATAAAAGAAACTCGATCTGTGGAGAAAATCTTACGTTCTCTTACAGACAGTTTTGACAACATTGTGTGTGCCATCCAAGAGTCGAAGGACATCACCACGCTAACCGTAGACGAACTTGTCGGGTCCCTTGAAGCCCATGAGCAGTGGAAGAAGAAGAAGGATGAGAAGAAGGATGAGAAGAAGGATGAGACACTTGAGGAAGCTCTCAAATCCAAGGTGTCTATTAAAGATGATAAGGCATTGTTGTTTTCTCAATCTCGTGGGCGAGGACGTGGCCGTGGTGGTCGCAGTAATGGTGGCCGCGGTCAAGGAAGATATCAAGAAGAAAAGGGACAATCCAGTCAACAAAACTGGAGAGGTCGTGGACGCGGTAGAGGATACAAGGCGTTTGAATGCTACAAGTGTGGCAAGAACGGCCATATTGCAAGGAATTGCAATCCCGATAAGTGTCATAACTGTGGAAAAGTTGGGCACTATGCGAAGGATTGTTGGAGCAAGAAGAATGTGGAAGAAAACACAAATCTTGCAATAAAGGACGATGACAATGAAGGAATCCTCATGATGGTGCAAAATTGCACAGACGATTATGATGACTCGATTTGGTATCTTGACACGGGTGCAAGCAACCACATGTGTGGGCTCAAGCATTTATTCAGGGAATTACGAGAGGTGAAAGATGGCCATGTTTCATTTGGAGATGCATCGAAGATCCAGGTTAAAGGACAAGGTACAATTTGTTTCTTACAAAACGATGGTATGACAAGGAAAATTGAGGATGTGTATTATGTACCGGATCTAAAGAGTAACATTCTAAGTATGGGTCAACTTATGGAGAAAGGATACTCGGTACTTATGAAAGATCGGATGTTACAACTCAAGGACAAGCAAGGGCAATTGGTGGCTCATGTTGAGATGGGAAAGAATCGTATGTATAAGCTCAATTTGCAAAAGATGCAAGAGAAATGTTTAAGCGTAGATGTTGAAGACAAGGCAACTTTATGGCATCTCAGATTTGGGCACTTGCATCATGGAGGCCTCAGAGTGTTGGCAAAGAAAAACATGGTGCATGGACTGCCAGATGTAGGCTATGAAAGCAAGTTTTGTGAAGAATGTGTGCTTGGCAAGCATACAAGAGCTTCGTTTCAAAAGAAGGCAGAATATCAAGCCAAAGAACCCCTCGAATTGATCCACATTGACATTTGTGGGCCAATCACTCCTAGTTCATACAGCGGTAAAAGGTACTTCATCTCTTTTATCGATGATTTCTCACGAAAAACATGGGTTTATTTTTTGAAAGAAAAGTCCGAAGGACTTGATGAGTTCATGAAGTTCAAAACTTTGGTGGAAAAATCAACTGGAAAAGTCCTCAAATCCCTAAGATCTGACAGAGGAGGCGAATACAATTCGAAGGCATTCAGGAACTATTGCGAGGAACATGGCATAAGAAGATTTCTGACTGCACCTTATTCTCCTCAACAAAACGGTGTTGCTGAAAGGAAGAATCGCACCATTCTCGAAATGGTTCGGTCTATGCTCAAGAGTAAAAAGTTACCAAATGAACTTTGGGCGGAAGCTGTGCAATGCGTAGTTTATGTTCAAAATTGTTGCCCTCATGCGAAGCTGGAAAATATAACACCACAAGAAGCGTGGAGTGGTCAAAAGCCGACAGTCTCACATTTAAAGGTGTTTGGTAGTGTTGCTTATGCACACGTGCCAGATCAGCGGAGGACCAAGCTCGAAGACAAAAGCAAGAAGTATGTCTTCATAGGCTATGATGAGAAGACAAAAGGGTACAAGCTACTTGATCCGAAAAGTGAGAAAATGATAGTGAGTCGAGACGTGCAAGTCAATGAAGGTGCCGAGTGGGACTGGAACGAATCAAAGGAAGCAACAATTGGTCCAATAATAACTGCGACAAACACTTCAACAAAACCGCAAAGCAGCGATGATGAGGATGAACCAAAACAACCAAGATGGAGGACCTTGCAAGATTTGTATGATTCAACAGATGAGGTACATTTTGTGTGTCTTTTGGCAGATATGGAGAACATAAGCTTTGAAGATGCAGTGAAAGATGAGAAGTGGCAAGCAGCTATGGATGAGGAGATTCATGCAATTGAACGCAACAAAACCTGGGAGTTGACAGAATTACCAAAGGGCGGACAACCCATTGGAGTAAAATGGGTTTTCAAGAAAAAGATGAATGCAAAGGGTGAAATCGAGAGATACAAGGCACGACTTGTGGCAAAAGGATACAAACAAAAGGCAGGAATTGACTATGACGAGGTATTTTCTCCAGTTACAAGAATGGAAACAATCCGTTTGCTAATTGCACAAGCTGCTCAATACGAGTGGCCGATATTTCAGATGGATGTTAAGTCGGCATTTCTAAATGGCATGCTCGAAGAAGAGGTCTATCTCGAACAACCCCCAGGATACACAAAGACTGGAAGCAAGAGGAAAGTACTGAAATTGAAGAAAGCACTCTACGGGCTAAAGCAAGCACCACGGGCGTGGAATACTCGCATTGACAACTATTTCAAGGAGAATGGGTTCAAGCAATGCCCATTCGAACATGCTCTTTACATAAAGAAGAATGGAGAAAATTTGTTGTTCGTCGCACTCTATGTAGACGATCTCATCTTCATGGGAAACAATGGCAATATGATAGAAGAGTTCAAGGAGGCGATGATGCATGAATTTGAGATGACAGACATGGGATTGATGAGATATTTTCTTGGTCTGGAGATTCAACAAAGCAAGATGGGGATATTTGTATCACAAGAAGCATATGCGAAAAACATATTATAGAAGAGCAAGATGGCGGACTGCAATCCGGTATCAACACTGATGGAACCAGGTGCAAAGCTTTCAAAATATGATCATGGAGACCGAGTCAATGCGAGCAAGTATCGAAGTTTGGTGGGAAGTCTTCGTTATCTCACTTGCACAAGGCCAGACTTATCGCTAAGTGTTGGCGTGGTGAGTCGGTTCATAGAGGAACCAGTATACTCACATTGGAAGGCGCTTAAAAGAATTCTGCGATACATTCGTGGAACGATGTCACTCGGGCTATTTTATTCTAAGTCAAATGAATGCAAGATGTTGGCATATTCAGATAGTGACTGGTGCGGAGACATTGATGATCGAAAAAGCACAGCGGGATTGTTGACACCCAATTTCGTCCGGGTGTTTTAAAATTTTAAAAATTTTTATTAAAAAAAATTAATTTAAAAAAAAATATTACTATTATTATTAAAAAAATTTAATTAGTTTAAAATATATTTTTGTTTTGTGAAAATTTGATTTAAAATGATATATGTGTGAATATGTGTATGTTTGAAATAAAATAAAATTTCATGAAAAAAATGACAAAAAATTAAAAGTTTGAGGTAAAAATGACAAAATTGAGAAGTTTTGGGAAAATTTGACAAATTCTAAAAGTTCCAGGAGCATTTGGTAGTTTGTCACATAAAATTTTGAGTCTGCCGACGTTTCTAGCCCAAATTGACAGAAAACGACAAAATTGTCAAAATCAGAAGCTTCAGGAACTTATCCTGAGGCTGAGAGACGTAAAGGACTAAAATTGTCATTTTACCAATTTAAGAGATAAGTTTGAAATTTTTTATTAATTTATCCATCAACAGTTCAGCTAAACTTCCTCTATAAATAGCCCCCCAAATTTTGTGCTGAACACAGAGAAAATAAGAAAAAAAACTTAGAGCTTCGTTTTGAAAAAAAGGAAAAAATTAGCCTAGGTCCCTGGCCCTCTTCTCTTCCTCTCCAGAAAACCTAAACCTTCTCTGAATGTTTTTTTTTTTTTTTTTTTTTTTTTTTTTTTTCACCCCCGCGCGCGCACCTCTGCTCCGGAATTCAAAATTCATTTTCAAAAGGTACAACCTCATTTTTTATCCTTCATCTTCTCATATTTATTCATTTTAGTCACTAACCTTTTATTTATTTCTGCAGAATTAACTAATTACTAACTCTCTTTTACATTTTATTTGTTTATTATTGTTATTATTACTAACCTTTAATTATTGTTGTTATTATTATTATTAACTTACTAATTTACTAACTTTACTAACTTTTATTGTTATTATTGTTAACAACTAACCCAACTAACTTTACTAACTTTTATTATTGTTATTATTATTGTTATTAAAAACTAATTCTAACAACTAACTTTTATTATCTTTATTATTATTATTATTATAATAATTCATGGAAGGTTATACCTCCTATTTATTTATTTTTAGTGGATGGCCAAAAAGCCCCACTTTATTTATTTGCTTACTATTTATTGATCTTTAACTTTCCTTTATTTACTTTATGTGCTTTTTATTTGTTTATTTATTTATTTGAATATGTTATTTAATTTTTAAAAAAAGTAGAAGGTCAAAAAGCCCCACTTTATTTATTTATTCTTTAATATTCCTTTATTTACTTTATATGTTTTCCTTTTATTTATTTACATGTGTTATTTTATGCATTTTTTTTATGGATGTCTAAACTAAAAAAAAAATCCCCTTTACTTTACTTTATTTAATTTTCCTTTTATGCCAAAATTTTACTTTATGATAAAATTTATTTCATTTATTTAATAATAAATAAAATCAATAAGTAAATAATAATTAATTAAAAAAAAAGAAGTTTTATGTGAATAATTAACTTTCTTCATTTTTAAGGCTATCAAAAAAAATCTTTTTCAAACAAAAATCCCCATCCGTCGTTATTTCAAATCTTCATTATTTTGAAACATCAATTTTTATTTTTTTTCATTAACCTTTTATTAAAATTATTAAAAAATTATAATTGAATAATTCTAAAAATACAACAAAAAATCAATTCTGTTTTTTTTAAATATATTTTTTAAAAGTAATAATAATTAAAAATTCAAGAAAAATAATAAAATAATAAAATAAAAATTATGACTAAAATTCATTAAATAAACAATTAATAAAAAATAATTTCCATATCCGGATGATCCGGCAGGATCTACGGTTTGGAAAATATCAATTTTTTTTTAATTAAATAAATTAAATAAATACAAAAGATAAAAATTCATATTTTACGATATAGATTAAATTATTTAAAATTTCACCAAATTCCGTGTCCAAATGACTCGGCAGAGTCCATGGTTCGGAATCAAAATCTTCCGTGTCCAAATGACTCGGCAGAGTCCATGGTTCGGAAGTATAAAATTTTTACCCGAATTAATTACCAAAATCAACATTTTCGACTAATTCAGTTAAAATTTCTAAATTAACTGAAAATTATTTAAAAGCAAAGTAAAACAAAAATTAAAATCAACTAAGGTGCCAATTTTGGGCGCTATAACAATATTGTTTTAGCGTAACCGTACTCCCGATCCCCGAACTCTCGCAGACCAATTTTAAGGTGACCAATCGACCTAAGAAAACTGATTGGTGGCGACTCCCGAAAAAGACCCGCACGTTGCCACAGCTTGGCGACTCCACTGGGGAATCCATGTTAGTGAGTCGAGCCTAAAGTTGATTTGTTTTGATTTACTTTGCTTATTATGTGGATTTATATGTTATATTTACTTATTCTAAACATGCATAATGCATTCACAATATGAAGCTCTATACCCGAGCTTTCTCAAATCGAACACAATTCTTTCTAAGCGGAATTGGTGTTGTTGTCCTTGTGAGGCCATGGTCTCCAAGCCTTCACCGGTTTCAAAGTAGCAAAGTAGTGTATTGCCTCCTGAGACGGTTAGTCTCTGCATGGGCTCACGAAAAGCTACGACTCGAATTAATCCATTCCTTACATTAACCCTAGAGGGTAAGGAATCGGGCTGTCACTATAATTTAGTGACGGGATTCAGGAACTATCCCTTGCCTTTTTGATAAGCCACCTTATGCATATAGAACTCCCCACTTAACCATAGAACTGACCATAGAATTTCTACCATTTTACCAACACCATAAGCATATCCTTGTTATGCTGTGTTGTTACTCTACACTTTTCTTCGTATGGTTTTAACTTGTTTATCCATAATACTTCATGAGTTGTTAATTGCTATTTAACTTGTTAATAACCTTATTTTTCTTTTGCTATACTTCCGTTCTGTGTAATTATTCTTCATGCATCAAAATCACGCATCAAATTATGCTAACTTTTTGGTCTTTTTAATAATAACTAGAAGTCTTGAAGTTTCACAATAGTTGATAATCAAGCTCACTCATTGCATACATCAATTACATCAATCACATGCATATAAAATCTGATAAAAATAATCTCATTGCATGTATTCCATTACATCAATCACGTGCATACAAAGTCTGATAAAAACATAATCTCACATTGCATGCATGCATTCATTGCATCAATCACATACATGTAGAGTCTAATAAAATAAATCTTACTTTAAAAAGGGGTAAAATTGGACCTCAACGCCAATATCCAACTCGGCTCCAAACAAGATTAATGGCAGAACAAACTGAAGGACGTCTCATAGATATAGAGTCCAAGATAGAAAATATGGCCGGAGCAATTCCCTCCTCATTACACCAAAAAATGAAATTCATTTTTGAAGGAAAGTTAATCACAGTCTTTGCTGAAGAAGGCATTCTGCTATCATCTATATCAATAGTAGCAAAGGCCAAGTGACCTTCTCTTCCAAGTTGGTGTGACCCAAATCCCAAATGTAACTGAAAAGTCTATGGTGCTGAAACTCAAGGTCCAACAGTTGGTCGAGTCTAAGTTGCTAGGCCATTATGTGATTGGTAATTGAAAGTGAAGATTTTGAGCTGGAATTACATTAATTTTGGAAGGGCTCCAAGTCAGATCTGACCTAACAGTCCGCACACACTTTTGAATGACAGGGAATCCTTTGAATAAACTTGTATCTTTGAAAGCTTGCAAAAGTAATTTAATAGTAAAAATCTCCTAGATTTAGTCCAGAATCTAGGGTGTAGTCTTTGTTAAATGGACACCTGCTATTCTTTTTCTGGTACAACAAAAAGATGTAATGCGTGCATTCTACTACTTTCCATTTTTACACTCTTTGCCATTATACTATCCATTAGTGCCATCACACTTTACTTTTTGACAACCGGTAATTCTTTTTGTTCTCCAACAAAAAGATGTTATGTGTGCATTCCACCACTTTTTAATTCCATTATTACATCTACACATTCCACCAATTTTTACCAAAAATTCAATTATTACACCTACACATTCTACCACTTCTTACCAAAAATTTCGTTTTTATATCCATCTCTCACTCCTTTCCATTATACTATCCATTATTGCTATCACACTTTACTTTGAAAACGATACTACTCGTGGGTGAAAATAAAAAGTTAAGGGAGATTTAATAGTGGCGATCTTGAAAGTGCTGTCAAATCTAGTAAGAAGGATTTCATATGTTGCACCCCAATTCTCAAAAAAAGAATTCATAGTGGTTATCAACATCCTTGCAAGAAGTCTGGGGTTAGCTTCCAAACAAGGTAGCTCTCATATTAAATGACTTCAGTGGCCTCCCAATTCTCACAAATGCTCAATACAAAAAAAAAATTCTCAGTTTTCCACAACACAAATTCCAACAAAGGAAAGAAGTTCCTCCCTTCCATCAAAAGCCATTAAAGGGAAAATCCAAAACAAAAAAAAAGAGACTGAGAGCAAACACAAGCAGCTAAGGCCACTTGAATCATTTCACTTCAAGAAGGCTATGTTCTCAGTTCTTTGGCAACACAAACTCCGAAAAGAGAAATTCATCCCTTCCATCAAAAGACAACAAGGGAAAATTCAAAACCAAAAAGGACTGAGAACAAGCACGAGCAAGCAAGGCCACTTGAGTCATCTCACTTCAAGAGAGTTATCAAGTATGTCATCACCATAGCTCAAAAAAAAAAAAAAAAAAAAAGGAAACAAAAAAAAACAAAAAAAAAACAAAAAAAAAAAAAAGAAAAAGGGCTCAAACTAGAGCAAAAGAAAAAAAAAAAAGAAAAAAGTGAGCTATGGATTCTAGACTGAAAACCTGCAAAGGCGGTTTAGAACACAAAAGCAACCCTCAAGCCAAGCATACATAAAGACCACGATAGTTGGGGGGCAACAGATGAGGTTTAACTTTCTGGAAAGAGTGGCAAATTGAGGTCATCACTATTGAGTTTTTCACCATAATCAAATTTACTCACGAGTAGTATTAAAAGACCCTTCTTTCACACCACTCAAACTTAACTTTATTCAGACCTAATATTTACCTCTTGATATCATCCGCATTCAGCTAAAAGGCTATCCTTGTGAATCATGTTTCTACCTTATTGCCTTGCACAGTTTATGTCTTCGAGTTGGAAAGAGGAGAATGGCAGGATATTTTAATTAAAAACAAAGACCGTAAATTACTTTGTCAAGCTTTGCAAATTGATGAAAGTTTTTCTTTAAGGCCAAACCATTATTCATTAATGTGTGTAGACTTAAAAGTGAGGAGATAGCTTGAGACTTTCTTTAAGAAGATGTGGTTCTTGTAAGAGAGATTTACGATCAAGTGCCATCACAAAGGTCTAGAAATGCTCGACCTTCTGTTAAAGGCGAGGTGATACCTTTTTATCCACATAAACACCGTATTCAGGGGGCAAAGTAGTCTCTACGAAGCGTAAGAATAGTACTGCCAAGAAAGAAACTCAACAGACAAGGGGGCAAGTCTTATGGATCAAAACTTGAGCTTAAGGAAGAGCAATCATTCAGATTATAACATGGGGATAAGTAAGTGTCGGCACGGTCACAAGAAAAGGAGCAAAGCAGACATTGAAAGTAAAGCCTTTGATGGTATCAAATCCATGACAATGGATGAGTACCCGAAAGAGATATAAATTATGAGGCGGGCCAACTTTAAAGAAATTGAGGCCAAAATTCAAAGAACAAGTCAAAGAAAGAGGATTTTGAAAAGAGTTGGGCTTTTGAGGCAGCGAACAAAAGCTGAAAAGCATAAAGAGATTCAATGATAGTCCAAGAAGGCCATCACAAAAGAGGATCCAGTAAAACAAAGACATAAAGAACTAGATCCATACAAAAAAAAAAGCCATTAGTTACACATGCTCTGCATTCATGCATTTCATATCATGCATACATAGCCTTTACATAACAAGGACCAAACGGGAATCACATTCACAGCACAGTTACAGCAGTATAAGCTGAGATTTCAATGTCATCAGCTCTTACCAATCTATCACTGGAAACACAGCTAATATGCGGGACCAACCCACATCAGGAATTCAAGGATAAGGTAGACAATATGTCAAAAGCCTGGCAATCGATTCAATAATTGAGACTACACCTGGAAGGACAGGATTGACGTCAGCTAGTAGTATCCAAGATAAGAGATAGCTATAGCCAAGGATAAGGCAGATATCAAAAAGGATAAAGTAGACAATATTGTCAAAAGCCTGGCAATTGATTCAATAATCGTGGCTACACCTGGAAGGACAAGATTGATGCCAGCTTAGCAGCATCTAAGATAAGAGATAGCTGTGGTCAAAGATAAGGCAGACATCAAGAAATATTGTCGTTGAAAATTTGTCAAAAGTGGACAATGGATTCAATAGTCAAGGACTGGATCAATGTCATGCCTTACGAGATATCAAAGATAAGAAATATCTATGATACCAAAATAAAGTAGGATCCACTTTTCCGGTTAAACGGCGGATACGGTACTCCGTGACTCTCAAGTCGGTTCTCTCAGTTGCCCATAATAACTGATTCTTTCCTCTCTTCTTTCTTTTACTTCCCTCTAGAAAATGGATCCTACTCTTTCTGTCTTACGAAAATATTTTCCTTCTCTCCCAATGAACATTCTCAAAAAGATCTACCAAGTTCGCTGTGAACGATTAAGAGTTCTGATGCACAAAGGAATCCCTGAAGATGTGCGGTGGTTAATCGAAGCCAAGGTTCGTCTGGCAAGTGAAATCCCAGAGGCATTTGTGTCTCACATGCCTGGTATAGGCAAAAGCTCTTATGCCAAAAAGCGAAGAGCGAAAAGGTTACAAATCTGCCATAAATGTGGACGGTGGACTTGTAATACTAAATGTCGTTTTTTAGGGATGATCTCTGATAATCGAGAAGATAAAATACGATTCATTAAGAATGGCCTGAGTAAGGACTCATTGGATGATATCCAATTGACTCTTGAGACGCATTCTTGTGGATCTGTGCAACGTGAACTTCTTGGTTTATGGAGCATTTTTCATGAAGAACGAAACCGTTACAGTCCCGGGAATCTGACTGTAAATGACCCTGTTTGCCAGCTTGTAAGAAAACTGGATGGGAAGCAAATCCTCGACTCATAGAAGCCGTTAATGCCGTTACTAGACGTAAAGCCAGTGGAAGATGTGAGTCACAGTCACAATTACTGTACATACAGTTTGTTATATTTGGAAAAGTTTACATTTTCTTTTGACAGATGTACATGCTCCCCTAAGTGTAATCGACACGTTATCCCTTTTCATCACTATAAATGCGTGTTCTTCCTTCTGATTAAGCAGCGGATAAGATACCCCGTGACTTCTAAATTCGGTTATTCCAGTAGCTTACAATAACTGATTCATTTCCCTCTTCTCTCAAATTCTTCTCTCATCAATGGATTCTACTCTTTCTACCCTGCGAAAATACTTTCCTTCTCTTCCAATAAAAGTCCTTAAAAAGATCTACCTTGCTAGATGTGAAAGAATCAGAGTATTTATGCACAAAGGCATTCCTGATAATGTGCGGTGGCTAATTGAAGCTAAGGTTCGTTCAGCTGGTGAAGTTCCAGAAGCGTTCTTTCCCCGTATGCCCGGCTTTGGTAAAAGCGCTTATGCCAAAAAAAGAAGAACAAAGAGGCTAGGCGTTTGTCATAATTGTGGATGGTGGATTTGCGGCAATAAATGTCGTTCTCCAGGAGTGATCACCAGAAATCGTAATGATAGAATAAGATTCATTAAGAATGGCTTGCGTAAGGAATCTCTAGAAGATATTCGAGAGGTTCTTGAAGCGCATTCTTGCGGAATAGTGCAATTTGAGGTTGTTGGATTATGCATAATTTTTCAAAAAGAACAAGATCGTTACAGTCTTGGGAATCTGACCCTAAACGACCCTATTTGCTAGTTTGTGAGAAAGTTAGATGAGATGCAAATCACCGATTCATAGAAAGCATTGAAGCCATTACTGGACGCAAAGCCAGTGGAAGACGAGGATCAAAGTCACGATTACTCTACGTGCTAGCTGTTGCTTTTGAAATTTTCCTCCCCTTTCGGCGATAATGTATCCACTCCTAACATGAGCCATGGTTACGATACTGTACATGCTAGCTGTCGCTTTTGAAATTTTCCTTCTCATTTGGCAATAATGTACCCACTCCTGACACGGACTACTGTATATAGCTGCCACTTTTGAAATTTTCCTTCTCTTCCGACAATCACGTACCTACTCCTGACATAAGCTACAATCGCGACTACTGTATATTTTAGTTGCTTTTGAAATTTTCCTCCTCTTTTAACGATAGTGTACCCATACCTGACCAGAGTCATATTCGTGACTACTGTGAATAGCTGGCAATAATGTATCCATTCTTGAAAATAAAATTATTGCCTTCTCTCTTCATCTCTATAAATATATCCTCTTTTCTCACAAGAGTAAGGATAGGAATGGAGAAAACCTCAACTCGTAAATCCCGAAGTATTTGTGTATTTTCTGGGGCTTTTCCTGGAAAAGATGAAGAATACTTAAAGGCAGCCAATCATTTGGGTAGAGTATTAGCTGAGCGTAAAATACATTTAGTTTATGGAGGAGGTAGTGTCGGATTAATGGGAGGCGTAGCATCAGCAGCATCTTTAGGAGGAAGTCAAGTTCTAGGCATTATCCCAGGACCTTTGAAATTTGTTTCTGGGGGCACGATTGGAGAAGAATTAGTGGTTAAAAATTTGCAAGAGCGTGTATTACAAATGCTTTTAAATGCTGATGCTTTTATCGCTCTACCAGGTGGTTTTGGCACATTGGGAGAAGTCTTTCAAATCGCTTCCATGGCCCAACTTAATTTGCATAAGAAACCCATTGGGCTTTTAAATGTTAACAATTTCTTTATAGGTCTGATAGCTTTTATGGATTATGCTATGCAGAAGAATTTCATATCAAGAGTGGCACGGCGAATCATAATATCCGCAACAACTGCTGAAGAATTGCTAGATAAAATACAAGCTTTTGTTCCTGAACCAGATCCAGCAATGATTCAGATAGACTGGACACGACAGTCTTTCCCGACCAGTTCACTCCCATAATGGTCCTCTACTCATCCTGTTGAAGTATTGTGGAAGAAAGAAGCGATCTGATCCGTTTTTCTTGTCCTTTAGTTTTATTATCAGCATTTTCTTTCGCGTTTCAATTTTTCCTTTCAGGGAATTTCTTTTTTTTATAATATAGTTTCATCCATGCTGATATTAAAACCATAGGACAATGCCTTTAGGTTGGAATGGCTGAGTAAAGAGTAATTTTTATTACTCTTGAGACGCATCCTATTAGGTCTACTAGGCATAACATTTTGGGGTAGTTAAGCTTTAACCTTATTCGGATGACATATCTCACAAGGGAATCTATATTTACTGAAGAAAATATTAGATGAACCTTGAATATTGATTCCAAACATCCGTTCCCTTTACATAATTTGTCAGTGTTATTGTCATCATCAAGATTCACTCGTTTTATCGAAGCCTAATTCTTTGCGCTCGCCTATTATGAAAATTCACACTTTCGAAGAAAATTATTCCAATTTCAATTGCTTTCATATAAATTTCGCTCGAGGTCCTAAGGAAAGCTCCTTAGCCTCAAAATCAATTTTCATCATCAGGGTTTTAAGGATGGAACCTTTGCCTCGAAAATAATCAATTTTCATCATCGGGGTTTTAAGGATGGAACCTTTGCCTCGAAAATAATCAATTTTCATCATCGGGGTTTTAAGGATGGAACCTTTGCCTCGAAAACAATCAATTTTCATCATCGGGGTTTTAAGGATGGAACCTTTGCCTCGAAAATAATCAATTTTCATCATCGGGGTTTTAAGGATGGAACCTTTGCCTCAAAAACAATTAATTTTCATCATCGGGGTTTTAAGGATTGAACATTTGCCTCGAAAACAATCAATTTTCATCATCGGGGTTTTAAGGATAGAACCTTTGCCTCAAAATCAATCAATCAATCCGAGGTTTTAAGGATGGAACCTTTGCCTCGAGATCAATCAATCAATTCGAGGTTTTAAGGATGAAACCTTTACCTCGACATCAATCAATCAATCCGAGGTTTTAAGGATGGAACCTTTGCCTCGAGATCAATCAATCAATTCGAGGTTTTAAGGATGGAACCTTTGCCTCGACATCAATCAATCAATCCGGGGTTTTAAGGATGGAACCTTTGCCTCAAAAACAATCAATTTTCATCATCGGGGTTTTAAGGATTGAACCTTTGCCTCGAAAACAATCAATTTTCATCATCGGGGTTTTAAGGATAGAACCTTTGCCTCAAAATCAATCAATCAATCCGAGGTTTTAAGGATGGAACCTTTGCCTCGAGATCAATCAATCAATTCGAGGTTTTAAGGATGAAACCTTTACCTCGACATCAATCAATCAATCCGAGGTTTTAAGGATGGAACCTTTGCTTCGAGATCAATCAATCAATTCGAGGTTTTAAGGATGGAACCTTTACCTCGACATCAATCAATCAATCTGAGGTTTTAAGGATGAAACCTTTGCCTCGAACTCAATCAATCGTCGAGGTTTTAAGGATGGAACCTTTGCCTCGACATCAATCAATCAATCTGGGGTTTTAAGGATGGAACCTATGCCTCGAGATCAATTATCAATCCGAGGTTTTAAGGATGGAACCTTTGCCTCGAAAACAATCAATTATCAATCCGAGGTTTTAAGGATGGAACCTTTGCCTCGAACTCAATCAATCGTCGAGGTTTTAAGGATGGAACCTTTGCCTCGACATCAATTAATCAATCCGGGGTTTTAAGGATAGAACCTTTGCCTCGAGATCAATCAATCAATCCGGGGTTTTAAGGATGGAACCTTTGCCTCCAGATCAATTATCAATCCGAGGTTTTAAGGATGGAACCTTTGCCTCGACATCAATCAATCAATCCGAGGTTTTAAGGATGGAACCTTTGCCTCGACATCAATCAATCAATCCGGGGTTTTAAGGATGGAACCTTTGCCTCGACATCAATCAATCAATCCGGGGTTTTAAGGATGGAACCTTTGCCTCGAGATCAATCCATCAATCCGAGGTTTTAAGGATGGAACCTTTGCCTCGAGATCAATCAATCAATCTGAGGTTTTAAGGATGGAACCTTTGCCTCGAGATCAATCAATCAATCCGAGGTTTTAAGGATGGAACCTTTGCCTCAAGATCAATCAATCAATCCGAGGTTTTAAGGATGGAACCTTTGCCTCGAAAACAATCAATTTTCATTCATCAGGGTTGTAAGGATGGAACCTTTGCCTCGAAATCAATCAATCAATCCGAGGTTTTAAGGATGGAACCTTTGCCTCGAAATCAATCAATCAATCCGAGGTTTTAAGGATGGAACCTTTGCCTCGAAAACAAATAATCAATCAATCAGTCCATCTTACAACGATAGGAGCTTTCCTATCGTTAGAGGTTCTAAGGACCTTTCCTTAACCTCAAACAAACAATCAATCCATCAGTCCATCTTACAACGATAGGAAATTTCCTATCGTTAGAAGTTCTAAGGACCTTTCCTTAACCTCAAACAAATAATCAATCAATCAGTCCATCTTACAACGATAGGAGCTTTCCTATCGTTAGAGGTTCTAAGGACCTTTCCTTAACCTCAAACAAATAATTAATCAATCAGTCCATCTTACAACGATAGGAGCTTTCCTATCGTTAGAGGTTTTAAGGACCTTTCCTTAAACCTTACTGTTTGGGCGGCGAGAAGATTCTCAATGCCTACCTAAGCCGGACGAAATTTGGTAACGACTTTGCATACATCATGTCCCATGAAGCATGCAAAGGGGGGCAGCTGTTGACACCCAATTTCGTCCGGGTGTTTTAAAATTTTAAAAATTTTTATTAAAAAAAATTAATTTAAAAAAAAATATTACTATTATTATTAAAAAAATTTAATTAGTTTAAAATATATTTTTGTTTTGTGAAAATTTGATTTAAAATGATATATGTGTGAATATGTGTATGTTTGAAATAAAATAAAATTTCATGAAAAAAATGACAAAAAATTAAAAGTTTGAGGTAAAAATGACAAAATTGAGAAGTTTTGGGAAAATTTGACAAATTCTAAAAGTTCCAGGAGCATTTGGTAGTTTGTCACATAAAATTTTGAGTCTGCCGACGTTTCTAGCCCAAATTGACAGAAAACGACAAAATTGTCAAAATCAGAAGCTTCAGGAACTTATCCTGAGGCTGAGAGACGTAAAGGACTAAAATTGTCATTTTACCAATTTAAGAGATAAGTTTGAAATTTTTTATTAATTTATCCATCAACAGTTCAGCTAAACTTCCTCTATAAATAGCCCCCCAAATTTTGTGCTGAACACAGAGAAAATAAGAAAAAAAACTTAGAGCTTCGTTTTGAAAAAAAGGAAAAAATTAGCCTAGGTCCCTGGCCCTCTTCTCTTCCTCTCCAGAAAACCTAAACCTTCTCTGAATGTTTTTTTTTTTTTTTTTTTTTTTTTTTTTTTTTTTTCACCCCCGCGCGCGCACCTCTGCTCCGGAATTCAAAATTCATTTTCAAAAGGTACAACCTCATTTTTTATCCTTCATCTTCTCATATTTATTCATTTTAGTCACTAACCTTTTATTTATTTCTGCAGAATTAACTAATTACTAACTCTCTTTTACATTTTATTTGTTTATTATTGTTATTATTACTAACCTTTAATTATTGTTGTTATTATTATTATTAACTTACTAATTTACTAACTTTACTAACTTTTATTGTTATTATTGTTAACAACTAACCCAACTAACTTTACTAACTTTTATTATTGTTATTATTATTGTTATTAAAAACTAATTCTAACAACTAACTTTTATTATCTTTATTATTATTATTATTATAATAATTCATGGAAGGTTATACCTCCTATTTATTTATTTTTAGTGGATGGCCAAAAAGCCCCACTTTATTTATTTGCTTACTATTTATTGATCTTTAACTTTCCTTTATTTACTTTATGTGCTTTTTATTTGTTTATTTATTTATTTGAATATGTTATTTAATTTTTAAAAAAAGTAGAAGGTCAAAAAGCCCCACTTTATTTATTTATTCTTTAATATTCCTTTATTTACTTTATATGTTTTCCTTTTATTTATTTACATGTGTTATTTTATGCATTTTTTTTATGGATGTCTAAACTAAAAAAAAAATCCCCTTTACTTTACTTTATTTAATTTTCCTTTTATGCCAAAATTTTACTTTATGATAAAATTTATTTCATTTATTTAATAATAAATAAAATCAATAAGTAAATAATAATTAATTAAAAAAAAAGAAGTTTTATGTGAATAATTAACTTTCTTCATTTTTAAGGCTATCAAAAAAAATCTTTTTCAAACAAAAATCCCCATCCGTCGTTATTTCAAATCTTCATTATTTTGAAACATCAATTTTTATTTTTTTTCATTAACCTTTTATTAAAATTATTAAAAAATTATAATTGAATAATTCTAAAAATACAACAAAAAATCAATTCTGTTTTTTTTAAATATATTTTTTAAAAGTAATAATAATTAAAAATTCAAGAAAAATAATAAAATAATAAAATAAAAATTATGACTAAAATTCATTAAATAAACAATTAATAAAAAATAATTTCCATATCCGGATGATCCGGCAGGATCTACGGTTTGGAAAATATCAATTTTTTTTTAATTAAATAAATTAAATAAATACAAAAGATAAAAATTCATATTTTACGATATAGATTAAATTATTTAAAATTTCACCAAATTCCGTGTCCAAATGACTCGGCAGAGTCCATGGTTCGGAATCAAAATCTTCCGTGTCCAAATGACTCGGCAGAGTCCATGGTTCGGAAGTATAAAATTTTTACCCGAATTAATTACCAAAATCAACATTTTCGACTAATTCAGTTAAAATTTCTAAATTAACTGAAAATTATTTAAAAGCAAAGTAAAACAAAAATTAAAATCAACTAAGGTGCCAATTTTGGGCGCTATAACAATATTGTTTTAGCGTAACCGTACTCCCGATCCCCGAACTCTCGCAGACCAATTTTAAGGTGACCAATCGACCTAAGAAAACTGATTGGTGGCGACTCCCGAAAAAGACCCGCACGTTGCCACAGGGATACGTATTTTTTATGGGAGATACAGCTTTCACATGGCTATCGAAAAAGCAGCCAATTGTCACACTCTCGACATGTGAAGCAGAATATGTTGCAGCATCTTGGTGTGTCTGTCATGCAATTTGGGTGAGAAACCTCTTGGGCGAGTTAGGGCAAGAGCAACGTGAGCCAACCGAGATCCGAATTGACAACAGATCAGCTATTGAGCTAGCCAAGAATCCGGTGAACCATGAACGAAGCAAACATATTGATGTGCGATTTCATTTCATACAAAGCAAGATAAAAGATGGAAGTGTGAAACTTAAGCACGTAGCAAGTCATGACCAGGTAGCGGACATATTCACCAAACCGTTGCCTACGGTGTTGTTTGAAAACTACAAAAGGATGATAGGCATGAAGGATATAAAGGAATTAAGTTTAAGGAGGGGTGTTGGAAATAAACTTAATTAAGGAGATGAAAGTCTGCAAAATAAAATAGGACAACGGTTGCTGGCATTAAGAGGAGAAAACGGACAAACGTTGGAATTTGTTTTTAATTAGAATTCTTAAGTTCTATATTTAATAGGTAGTACGTTATTGTTTTGTTACTCTTATAAATGATTGTGTTTCAATATGAAAAGATGAGAGTAAGAAATACAAAGAGAAATCTTCTCCACCGAAAAAGCCTTCTTGCACCTAAAGTCATTTTTATCATTTCTTAACACCCTGAAGGTGAAGCTGAAGGGGAGGCACATGGAGAAGCAGAAGTGGAGAGCGAAGGTGACTTACATGATCTAGAATCTGATCGTAGAGAAAGTGAGGGTGAAAGAGAGCAAAGCTCCCGAGAAGTATAAGCTATTCGCTTAGAAAATAATATTGTGCGCTGGACTGGAGGGTTGTTAAAAATCCAAATGGAACAACTGTATGTCATGCCCTCTATTTTCATTCAGTTCTTTTAAGATCCAGTCCATGTTTTCTGATAGAATTTGGGTAATTTGTCAATTAAACATTATGGAGCAATGCTCATTTGCTTTCTATTTTTGTTTGCCCCCTGGACAAGTGACTTGAAAATATTTTGGTGTCATTACCCTACCAATCATCGCGGGGTGCTTTTTTGTCTTTCTTTGTGACCCCAATTAGAAACTAAGAAGTGCAATTTTAGCAGTTACTTTTGTTGAATGCATTTAATTGACAATGGGGCAGTAGAGCTTTGGGCATGATCCCACGGTAGAAATGAGCTCTTCATTTCACAGGTAACAACTCAATCCATGCATTTGTGCGTTCAATAAATTGGTTAGCTAAGCCTATTAGGTTAACTTTTTGTGAACATCAAGCAAATCAAACCAAGAGGGAGAAGCTGCAAAAATAGTGACTAAGGGAGCAAGAGCAGATCAAGGGCAATACTCTTACAACCTATATTTCCTGATGTGGATATGCCATATATCACCAGTTCTATTTTTTTTTTTTAAAAAAAAATATATTTTTTCCTTCTTTGTGTACCTGATGAACATATTGAAATTACTTGTGGTCACCAGGGTGAGACAAGTCACAAACAAGTTATCCAGGTTTGTGAAAGCCTTCCCTTTCTGTGATTCTGCTACATCTTCTATTTTTTCTTAGTCGATGATCTGTTTATCTATCGCTGATCTAATTGATGGGTCTTAAATTCCTGATTAAGTTTTTCTTTTTGTTTCCTTATGTCACTATCAATTCATTGTATGAAGCGGTAAGCTTTTCATTTTAGCCGTTTATGAAGCCTATTAATTGATGAGTAATCTTACGTAGGGTGCTTAAGTGATAGTGATGTGATCATGTTTGCTGAATATATGTTCAAGTGTGCAAATACTTATAAGAAGCTATGAGAAAAAAGCCAAACAGTTGTTTTGACTCTGTCCTAATGGTGGGAGAGATTGCTACCTCACTCATTATTTTCCTACAAGATATGTAATTGAAATCTTAGATGAAGGCTCTGATTGAGAATAATAAATCCATCAAGTAAAACATCTTGAGAATTAGTTATAATCGGTTCACTGACCGTTTGGACCGTATCTGTACTTTTTCTTATGCTTTTTGCTCATGATCTAAAGTTTGATATGTTTTGTTGGCATAAGGGCTCATGCATCTGTAAGACTCTTTATATTCTCAAACAACCAGAGTTATTGCCGTTTGTTTTTCCCTGCTTACGAACTACCCTCATGTATCCATGAGTTGCTTGGATACTTGAAAATGAGAAATCTATATTTCTCTTTTGGTTGCCTCATTGGGTTCGATACCATTAGTTTATTTATGAAAATAGTTTTAATCACTTTAACATAGGTAAGTGATGGTAATTGAGCAACTTGCACTATACAGTATACACATTGCATCATCATGCTTTGAAATTATCCTGCTGTGAAGTGCTGGCTACAAACCTAGTGGTTGACAAAATTCTGAAATTTTCGCTACCCAAATGTTTTTTAACTTCTTTTTCTTTATTAGTGTGTTTTGTGTAGTTTCTGTGTCACGCGATACTAAATTTGGATTTTAACACTCTTCAAATCAGATTCTATACTTGTATGAAGGAGGAAGCAACAGAGGAATCTCAAGGCAAGGAACAGTGCTCAATTTTTATGCATCCTTTGTGGTTAAGAGTGCTCAATCTATTTTTTTGCAACTTGCTTCTAAATAAATTGAGGTGTTTTATCTACTAGTAGTATTTTGTAAGAATAGGAACCCATTTTCTGTTATAGCTTTAGAATAGATAATGCAAATTCTCTGCTAGGTTTGAGTTCACTAAGATGAAGGAACTTTCATTTTTATGCAGTCATGTGCTAGAGTTTTAGCAAAATTTGTACATAATGCTTTTCAGATTGCAAAAGAGAAGTCAGCCTAATGTTATTTTTATTTGTGAGATCGATGCAATTGGTTATAAACGTTTTGACAAGTGTGTTATGATTTTTATTTCTTCCATTCTATGCTGCTCTGCATGCCAGCACATTTAAAAGAAGGATCTGTTTCAATGAGATAGCTACTAATTAGTAATCTGATACTCATGGATTGTAGTGAAGCGAGTATCGGAAATAGGGAGGTCGAAAGAACAATGTTGGAGGAGTTGCTAAGCCAGCTTGATGGCTTCAGCAGTGTTGACAACATCAAGGTATGGCAATGCCTCGTGAAAGTTCTGATTGGTTTTATGTTTTTCAAAACCTAGCTTCCTCTACATGGGAAAATAACTGATCCATACCTGTTTCAATTTGTTAATACCATGTATTGTAGGTAATTGCAGCAGCCAATCATGTTGGTATTCTAGATCCTGAGATTATGTGTTCTGGCTGATTAGATCACAAGATTGTGTTTCCACATCCTAGTGAAGAAGCAAGGGCTCAGATTTTGCTGGTATCTCCTACTTATTCCTTTAAGTTGTTGATCTGATGTACATACTACTGCACACATTCCAAAGTTTGATCATAGTGTACTCATTCGTATGCATATTTTGGTAAATTGAACAGATCCACTCAAGGAAGATGAATGTTCACCTGGATGTGAATTTCAAAGAACTTGCTCAAAGAACCGGCGATTTCAATGGTGCACAATGGAAAATATGTTTGCGTTGAAGCTGGTGTGGTGGCTCTTGGACGTGGTGCAGCCGAGGTGCTCTTCCTCACCAACTATATAAAACCCTTGATGAAATATTTGTCTTTGGATTTCAAATCTACGTATTTGTCATTGAAGTTTCCAAATGCAACATATAACTGCCTAGATAGTTGTCAGCTGATCATGCTAATTCCCTCTGGTGCTAAAATTTTGCATGGTGCATTTGTAGGTTAACCATGAGGATTTCAATGAAATTGTGATTCAAGTTCAGGCTAAGAAGAAAGCAAATGCTTAACTTTTTTGCTTAGCTGGCCGGAAGCAATTCATTGTGCCTGTGAAATTCAGTCTTTTTCCTTGTATAACCTAGATGGTTACAAAGTGTATATAGAATTGCTGTATAGAATAAAATTCAGGATATGACAATAGAAAAGTAGATGTTCTCTGTATTGTGAGGTGAAGCGTAAGCTTTGCTTGGTAAGGAAGATGAACACGAGGAATGAAAATATGCAATTAATTCAATAGTTGTTCTCAAAAGTAGATGAGCTCCATACAATTTTATAATCTCTTTATTCTTTGAAGGTCATTCCATACTTCTCCATTTAAAATTGGATACTTGGTATCGTTTTAAGCGTATGGTAGAGAACTTGAAAGAAAAGGAAACAAACAGCGTTCATAGCATGTTCATGCAAAAGCTACAAGGAAATGTCACAAAACAAATTTGGAGTTGAGACTTCACTTAGCTAGTGAAGAGCTCTTGCGTTAAAATCAACGTCTTTGGGGTCAAGTTCCAGCTTCACTAGGAGGGAAAAGTTAAAGAGGAAGAGAGAACTACTCTACGTAATGTAGCCGAACTTAAGCTTTTGAGTCAAGCAAACAAAAAAGTATTGATGTGACTTTAGTGCGACAAATGTTATGTCAAGAATCTATACTGTTTAGGATAGAGAAAAAGGTTGGGGACTAAATATGAAATAGTATAAGTTTTTTTAGGGAAAATTCGTCTATAAAATGACAAAGTCTAACTTAGCTTTGGCTTTTGAATATACAGTGAGTAAGAATGGCTTTTCAAATTTTAATTGCTTTTATCTTTGTCTAATCTAAACTAACGGACATTGTGACCTCACAGGCCACAGAAAAGTAAATGTTTTAAATCAATAGGACACACACACACACAAATAACAAAAAAAAATATATATATCATTATGCTTCATTCAAACAATTCATGTATTATTATATACTAACAGTTAAATCACCATTCATATTATACTTTCTACGTATCTCATAAATCATGTCAAGTCCAATATAGGCCTAATCAATTGTCCTTATTTTATTTAATTATTAAAAAATAGATCAATATTCATTGCAACATTATTATATAGTTGATATTTCTACGTTTTCATGTATACTATTAAAAATTACATAGCAATTTGCTCTAAATAAAGAAAAAGTCTATCCATTTATATCTAAATTAGTTGCTTTACAATATCATAGATGTCTGTTATGCACGAATCATCATAACAAAACCATAATCTTGTTCACAACAATAAAATTTTATTTCTAGATGGTCTTATTAAAATGTCGAGACCTATGGAAACGAGAGCATAGAGAAAATACTTTGGAGTCTAAGATGCAACATTATTGATTCCAACAACAACACGCATGTAAATCAAAATGAGAAAGTTGCTAACAATTTTCATTTGGTCAAGTTTTCAGGGCATTAGTTAGATATTTGTTTTAGGTTTTATATTAAGGGTAATTGTTAACTTTGAAAATTCAAGTTACAAAAATTAATTATATTCATTATAATTTAAATTAAAATAATTTACTGAGAAATTAATAAATTTAATAATTTTATGACATCTGTACAATATAATATTGGAAAATTTGTTAATTAATAAATCTAATAATTAATAAATTTTAGCATAATGGATAAATTTATGAGCCATACTCAATATGATGTTGAAAGAAAATGTTACTTCTTAGATTGTTGGTTTTATTGTAGATTTTTATAATAATATTTCTAAAACATTTGAACGTATACAATTTTCTAAAACTCAATATAATTTGGAATCATGTGGCAATGCCAGACATGTAAACTAGTTGAGTCTTAATTTCAAATAACCGAAGGGTAGTGGGTTTTTGTGGGTAGCAATTCCAACTTCTTGATGGCTTTAGAGCAAATTCATTTTAACTTAAATAAATTTAACCCAAAATAACTTATTTTTTTTTTCATGTCTTTTTTTTCCAAAACCAATTTTATTTTAAATGTAACATTATGTAGATGTAGTAATTTATTTGAAAATAAATTTTTATGATGTCATTAAATTTTTATGAATTTTTATTTTTTAAGAATTAAAAAAGTTCATAAAGATTTAATAAGATTATAAAAATTATATTTTAAATGAATTATTTTACCTACATAATATTAGCTTTTGGATGAAATTAGTTCAGGGAAAAAATATGTAAAAAAAAAAGCATTATGGATTAAGATAAAATTATTGAATATAACATATTACTGCTTTCACCATTAACAAAAAGCTAGAAGTTTGAAAAGCCTTTATGTTTTAAAAAATTATATGTGGAGACTGAATGTTATTCTTGTCCAACATTTTTCTTGCCATAACTTATTCAAATAGCTTTTGCAAAACTATGGGGCCTGCAGGAAGCTCATCGATTTGGTTTGTCATCAATTATTATTGAATCGGAATATTTTTCCATTTTAATTTTAGAACTAAATAAGGGGATTTCTCCATCACTGTTCTATTTTGGGGATCTGTTGGGTCTTCTTTTTTTCATTGAGCATGTGTGTAATAGGGTGGGTTACATTATAGCTAGGAGGGGCCTTACGCCAAAGTCCAAACCTAGTCAACAAAATACCTACCTACATCACATGAGCTATTTCTTGGAAAATGATAAGTACTAGGTGCTTATGCTTTAGAACTTAAGCGTATATATCCACAAAAAGTTTCTCACATTTCTCGCATATGGGATATAGGGTGTTACTCCTTAGCAAGTCTTTTTCTAAATTATTTGCCTCATGTCTTGAAGTTCGATTACTCGAAATGTATTCCTTTCATCAAAAACTTGTTCAAATAGGTCCATTTATCTATGAAAAATTATTTTCCTTGTATGACTTGTTTAGGATTAAAGGAAATAATTGTTGGTTACAGAACCTTGATATAATATCAAAAAAATACTAATATTATTTGTTTAGGTCTAACTAGTTTTAATACCTGGCATTGCCTCAGTACCAAATTGTGGGGAAAATATGGTTAAATTTAAAATATGAAGTGTATGGATATAAAATAAAAATAAAAATAAAAATTTAAAAACTCAGTATTATAATGAGAAAAAAAGCTAGAAATAATAAATAATGTAATGGAAATTTTAAATAAAAAAATATGTAAAAATGTTATTCACCAACACGAATACTTTACAAGTAAAATAAAGTGGTAGTAATATGTGTTATGATAGTGTATGCAATAGTTTAAATAAAAATATATGATTATACAACTAATAATCATGTGTTATTAGGTAAATTATTAAGAATTCATATTCTAGAATGAATAAAAAATTCTACTAATATTGCATATTATTTTAATTTTTATATAGTTCGTAGTAGTAATAGAACATAAATTAGATAGGAAATTATAGAATGTCTAGATTAAGATAATTATGTAGGACATTACAAAAAAAGTTTAACAGTTAACAAATCTCTGAGTATATTTTAGATGTTAGCATATGGTGATGTAAAATTTAATTTTTATACACTGTTTACAAATTTTTTTGATTGAAGAGTGAGAAAAATATATATGTAAGAAAGACAAATTTACAATAGTGTATCAGGCTACTAAAATATGTACGAAAAATATAAGAAAAATAAAAAAGAATATGAGTATTTTAAGTATTAGTTTTAATAACATAGTCCTAGCTCTCTAGCATTGCCAAGGAACACTGAACCTAGTTGCACTCCCCTAAACTGTTAATTGTATCTTGTATTTCTATAAGTCTTGAGAAACAAGTAAGTTCCCCCACATACTTTAGAACATCTTATTAAAAGAAGGAATATAGCTACATTAAGGTGTTCAAAACGTATGTTTTGGTATAAGTTAAATCAAATATAAGACTAAGTATAATTGGCCTAACTTGCCCCTACTAATGGAGATGATAAAAATAAATGTACTGTTCCTACCCCACCCGAACCCAACCACTTGAACTCGACCTTACGCGCAAAGCTTTGAAAAGGTTATGGGTTAAACCATTTTACTTGAAAATGTAAGAAAACAGATTTATTGTGGAGTACCAAGCTACTGAAATTTGTATGGGAAATATAAGAAAAATAAAAAAATAGTATGAGTATTTTAGGTATTAGTTCCAAAAACATAGTTTTTACCCTTTAGCGCAGCTACTGCCAAGGGACATGGGTCCAATTATCACTTCCCCTAATTGCCAATTTTGTCTCATATGCCCTCCAGGTTATGAGAAACTGGCAAGTTTTCCCTTATATTTTACATAATAAAAGAAACATAACCACATTAAGACTTCAAATGGTAGGTTTTGGCATAGGATAAATCAAATACCACTATAAAATAAAGTATAAGTGCTGAGCTTGCCCCCTAACCTTCCTAAACCAGGCCACTATAACTTGACCAAACCGTCAAAGCTTTGAGGAGGTTATAGGTTTAACTAATTCTACTGTATCCTAGCCCTCATAAATTAGTATATTTATTTTTTAAAAATTTTTTATCTCAAAATAAAGTCATAATCTAGTGTAAATCTTTTTATGTTACTTTATTTTATACATTTTTGTTTATCAATTATTTGTAGACATAAATATTTTTTAAAACATAAATAAAATATATAGATAAAAGGACATTTTATGTGTGTGTGTGTGTGTACCCCAGATGGATAAGCGTGTATTACCCACCTATTAGTGGGAGCTGGGTATGAATTCAGTTACATGTTGAGATGGTTTGGATTTAGCGATACCCTTCCTGAACCTCCCTATTCACATCTTTATCTATGAGAAAGACTCATTACCATGATCGGCCTCACCCACCCCCTCAACAAGTACTAAAAAAACTTTCTACCAAAATAAATACATTCTTTATATCAAAAGATTTGTAGTCTAATAAAAATGTTGTTATTTTTTTTCAAAGAAAAAATGTTTATTACTTTTCAAGATGATTATTTAAAAAATCAATTATCCGTTACATATGCTAGGGTTCTAGTCGAGCTGTGCTGAGCCATGCCAAGCTCGAACACCCTTAGCTTGAGCTTGATTGAAGCTTTTCATAAAAATCACAATATGATAGTAATAATATATTAGGTGAATCCCAACTATTGGACAATTTCTATTTCAAAAAGTTGATAATTATAACAATTAATAGGCACATAAATAAATAAAGGGGAAGTTGATTTCAAATTCTATGGCTAAGAGTACAAATACCTAGCTAGGCATTGAGTATTAATAAAAAAGTTGTAAACAATAATTTTTATAGTAAAATTAATCTAATATAGATAATTATAATTAATAAATAGAAATAAAAAGATTTGACATATTCATTAAAGAAAATGACTTAACCTAAAAAATTTAACCTGGCCTTAATTTTTTTATTACAATTTATGTTTGAGCATATTCCAGATATAAAATTATCATAAATTAATTAACCCTTAGTATAGTGCTAGCTTATTTCTTTAATTATTATTTTTTTAGAAAAAAACTTTTAAAGAAAAAATAATAAATTTCAAGTTAACATAAAAAGGCTCCAATTGAGTGTCATGTATATTTTTGGTGAATAAACATGATTGAGTGATGAAAATAATAGGGACACCATTTAATGTAAAATATATTTATAAATTTAAAATGAAAAATACAATAACAATTGAAAAAATAGAAGATAACAAAAAATTTTAAGAGTAACCTACCACACCACAAAAAAATATTAAAATATTGAATGAAAAGAAAAAAATGGAACAAAAACATGTCCAGTATTGTCTATTAGTTTATATTTTGTTTTTAGTATGTACTTATATATGTGAGAAATATTACAATAGGAATGAAAAAGTCTAAGATGTAATAAATATAATAATATTAACACAAATCATAATGGAGTTTACTTTTTTGTATAATGCATAGTTGACCAAACCAATTTAAAACAAGAAAAATGCGATCGTTAATTTGATGTGTTGGTTTAACAAAAAAAAAGCTGAATTTTGAAAATCATGCAAGAATTTTGTATTGAATTCAAACCTTTATGATTGAATAAAAAACTAATGCCTTGCACCATTGAGAATAATAAAACTATTTTTGATAAGTGTTAAAGTATTTTCTATATTTTTCTGAAATGAATTAAATGTTAATAAACGTCAATTTGATTTTATTTTGGAAACAATTAACGTTGACATTCCCTGATTCAAATTTACAATTATTTAAAAAATTAATTGTTTTCATTTTATGGAAATAGGTGCTAATGGATGTGATCTTTTTATTTTAGATAACAAAATGTTTCCTCATGAAAAAATCATTCTTGTTACGTAAAATATGTTACCTATTAAATTTTTATAATATAGAAGTGGAATGAATGTTTTATAATAAATATTAAAAGTTATGATATTTTTGTCAAAATTATTCTTTACTAATTGCATTATACGAATAGGATTTCGAAGAGCTTTCCTTTTTGTGTGAAATTAATATACTAATTTATCTGAGAAAATATGCCACAAGTATTTATTTTAAATATGTTAGTTTGTGAGAGATTGTGAGGAAGGCAAAGGAATAATGAAAATTTTGTTTCCAAAAGCATTAAGATGGATATTTTTGGTACCAAAATTATAAAATCATGATACTGATTAGTAAAAGAAAAAGTATACAAGAAAAATGCCTTTTACAGTGACAACATGACCATTATACTTTTATGGGCTTTGTATAATTATATTTATTATAGGTTAAACTTACTAAATAGTGTAATTACAGTAATAATAATTTATGAGTTTACAAAATAAAAATGACACACTTAGAAGATGTAAAAAATGGAAAAGTAACATATTATCAAATATAAATAAGAAATTAACATATAACTATTATACAACATAGAATTTTTTTTCTTCTTTCTTATCCCCCATCAACTCATCTCCATATTTCTATCTCGTCTTTATATCTTCAATAACATAGCTTTCAAGTTTGTCATTTGTTATAAAAGTGGTGAAAATCAATATTTTTTAAAGGAAGATTCAATAATATAGTTAAAATTTAGTTAGAATTGCAATTTAAAAGACAAAATTTCATAATTTGAATCTTAAAAATAAATAAAATGAGAATTTCTTAGGACTGATATATCACTACATAATAATATTGTGTTAATCAAAATAGATTTCCAAAAAGAAAGAATACACAAACACACATGCACTATGAAAAAAAAAATGTTATTCAATTGATTATTATACATATATAGTACCTATAACAAATTGCTCTTAGATTAATTTCATCTTTTATTCTTGAAATATTAATATCCAACATTTATCTTGCTAGTTGACCAAAAGGTGTGGTTTAACAATTAGTAATTGGATTTTTCTCTTACAAAAAAAAAACATTAGAATTTTTTAATCTTTCAATTGCCACGTTTATCGATCTGGTTACACAAAATTGATAGTATTTATTGGTCTCATATAAATATTTATGGTCTCATATGAACAATGGGCAAGCTTATAAACTTTTCATGACATATAATGGATAAAATGGAAAGATTGTAAAACTTCAATGGCAAAATCAACAGAAATAAAAAAATAAGGAGCTAATTAGTTACAAGAAAAAACTTAAGAGTCAAAAAGGCCATTTTAGCCTCTTTAATCCTTGGCTTGGAAAGAACGAAAACCATACCACCCGGCGCTCAAAAACCCCAAATTATCTTACATTCCCACCATTTTCGTTTCTTGCTTGCTACCGGTCGAGTGTTTTTTGCTTCTCTGGCAACCAGCAGTGTAAGATTTGCTCCTCCTTTCTCATACATTCAGATATCTCTGCTTTTCATTGTGTTGGAGTCCTGTTTTACGTCTTAAATCTTGAGCGACAACTTCACTTCTCTACTTTTCTTTCCGTCTTGCTTGCCTGCTGATTTGATTGATTTCGACCTTGCTTCCTATTTTATGCTACTTATTGAGCTACCGATTGAGCTGTTTTCTACTTTCTTTAAAAGTGAAATCAGCAAGTCTGTGTTCGCCGCGAGAGTTTACGCTCGTTGTTGGTGATATTTTGGGTGCAAGTTTTAGACTAAGTTTATTCTTGCTTTTTTATATGGTTTTCTTGCTTCTTGGAGCTATTGATTAAGCCTTGTTCTTGCCATAGTTGATGAGTTGAGGGATTGCCAGCTCATGGACATGTATTTTGTAGGTGGCTTAAGTGTTTACGGTGGCAGCATTTGGAATCCCAGATGGTACGGCTATCTTTTATGTTAATCTCTTGAGTTTTTTGAATTCTTGTGTCTTGTTTAGTGTTTAGTTGTGATGCATTGTTTTTTTATACATAGGTGATGTTTACGGTTGAGGGAATGAGAAGACTCATGGAAAATAAACATAATATCCGTAATTTGTGTGTCATTGGACATATTGACCATGGTATGAATCTTATCATCTTTTGCGTGGTTCTCTTTTACTAGATGCATACAGAGTACTTCCTCTGTAATGTTTTGCTTTTTCTGGTACATTATGGTACAGAGTACTGGTTGATGCTAGATGCAAGTGTAGTCCCCTACTAACACACAATACAAAACAAAATTTTCTGGCCTTTTTGCTTATTATTTGTTTTCTGCTAAGTGTCTATAAGCTCTTGATGTGTATTATTTTGGTCACCTACATGTAGGAACATGTAGATCGTTTGGTATAATCTTCCTTTTTTGTGTTTTCATTTTAAGGACTTCACTCAAATTATGAAGTTCATACTTCCAATTTTTTCACGTGGTTTCTCATTTTCCTGTTTTGTTTTCAAGAAACTGAGCAAGACCAAAGCTGCAGATAGGAAATAGGTTGCAGTAGAGGGGCTGTTCTGTTAGAGAGAATTTTTATATTTTGCTTTCACAATTTTTTGAGGACTTGGGTGCACTGCTTTCTGGTTTCAAGAAACTAAGAGGACAATCAAAAGATATTTGTGGTTTAGCTCAGTTCTCCTGATCTTAGCAAAGAAAGTCTTCAACATCCGTGAAAAATATTGAGTTTCACTTTCACTGAAGGAATTTTCCAGGAAAAGAAACTATCCTCGACTAGACAGGCCATTTATTATTCTGCTATTTAATTCCCTCTTCATCATTCATGATGTTCTGCTATTTCATTTGCTTGTTTATCACTCATGGTGGAAGAACTATCTTCATCTATTGTGTAAATCTGTCAACCAGAGAAGAAAGGTTTTCCACCATACTCTACAATGTTCCACCATACTCTACAATGTTCTCATACTGTTCTGACAATTCACAGGAAAGTCAACACTTATCACTTCCCTTGTGGCTGGTGCTGGTATCCTTGCACAAGAATTCCCTGGTCAGGTTAGGATGAAAGGAACCCGACAGGGTGAGGCTGAAGAGGGTGCTACAATCAAGTCTACTGGTGTATCTCTCTATTATGAAATGAGTGACGAGTCTATGAAGAATTACGAGGGACAGAGACAGGGCAATGAGTATCTCATAAATCTTATTGACTCACCTGGGCATGTGGACTTTTCATCTGAAGTCACTGCTGCTCTTCGGATTACTGATGGTGCTCTCGTGGTTGTAGACTGTGTGGAAGGTGTTCGTGTCCAGACGGGGAATGTGATCCGACAAGCACTTGGTGAGAGGATCAGGCCTGTCCTAACTGTTAACAAGTTGGACAAGTGCTTCATCGAGCTTCAGGTAGATGGAGAGGAGGCCTACCAGACGTTCCAGAGGGTCATTGAGGACGCAAATGTGGTTATTGCCACTTATGACGACCCCTTTCTTGGAGATGTTCAGGTCTACCCTGAGAAAGGAACGGTTGCATTCTCTTCTGGGTTGCATGGTTGGGCTTTCACTTTGAACAACTTCGCAAAGATGTATGCCTCCAAATTTGGAGTTGATGAGACAAAGCTGGTGGAAAGACTGTGGGGTGACAACTTCTTTGACCCAGATACAAAGAAGTGGACCACCAAAAGCACCGGGTCTCCGAAATGCAAGCGTGGGTTTGTTCAGTTTTGCTATGAACCCATCAAGAAGATTATCAACACCTGCATGAATGGCCCAAAAGAGAAGCTGTGGGAAATGTTGGAAAAACTGGGCGTGACGATGAACTCTGGAGAGAAGGATTTGATGGGCAAGCATCTTATGAAGCGTGTCATGCAGAACTGGCTTCCTGCAAGCTGTGCTGTGCTTGAAATGATGATATATCATCTCCCCTCACCTGCTAAGGCCCAGGAATACCGTGTTGAGAACCTTTATGAAGGTCCCCTAGATGATCATTATGCAACAGCTATTCGGGATTGTGACCCTGAGGGTCCATTGATGCTTTACGTTTCAAAGATGATTCCTGCATCTATTCCTGCATCTGAAAAGGGTAGATTTTTTGCTTTTGGTCGTGTGTTTGCTGGTAAGGTTGCAACTGGGATGAAAGTGAGGATCATGGGACCAAATTACGTCCCTGGGGAGAAAAGGGATTTATATGTAAAGAACATCCAGAGGACTGTTATCTGGATGGGAAAGAAGCAGCAAACGGTCGAATATGTTCCGTGTGGCAACGTTGTTGGCATGGTTGGCTTGGACCAATTTATTACAAAGAATGCCACTCTTACTGGTGAAAAGGAAGCTGATGCTTGTCCTATCAAAGCAATGAAGTTCTCTGTTTCTCCTGTTGTACGTGTGGCTGTTCAGTGCAAGGTAGCAGCAGATCTTCCCAAGCTTGTGGAAGGCCTCAGGAGTTTGGCAAAGTCTGATCCTATGGTTGTGTGTACAATTGAGGAGTCTGGAGAGTACGTCATCGCCGGTGCAGGCCAACTGCACTTGAAGACCTGTTTGAAGGACTTGCGAGACGATTTCGTGGGAGGAGCTGAGATCATACACTCTGAACCTGCTGTGTCATTCCGTGAGACTGTCCTTGAGAGGTCTTCCAGGACTGTGATGTGCAGAACTCCAAATAAGCTCAACCGTATATTCATGGAGGCTCGTCCAATGGAGGAGGGTCTTGCAGAGGCTATTGATGAGGGTCGTATTGGACCCAGGGATGATCCTAAAGTCTGGTCAAGGATCTTGTCAGAGGAGTTTGGCTGGGATAAGGATCTTGCAAAGAAGATTTGGTGTTTTGGTCCTGAAACTACCGGTCCCAACATGGTTGTGGATAAGTGCAGGGGAGTCCAGTACTTGAATGGGATAAAGGATTCTGTGGTTGCTGGGTTCCAATTGGCATCAAAGGGAGGCGTCCTAGCAGGGGAGAACATGAGGGGTATATGCTTTGATATATGTGATGCCATCCTGCATGCTGATGCTATTAAGAGAGGTGGTAATCAGGTCGTTCCCACTGTTAGGAGGGCTATACATGCTTCCCAGCTGACTGCCAAGCCAAGGGTTCTTGAACCTGTGTATTTGGTGGAGATCCAGACCCCAGAGCACGCTCTTGGTGCTATTAAGAACGTTGTCCATATGAGCCGAGGGCATGTGTTTGAGGAAACGCGGAGGCCAGGTTCCCCGTTGTGCAAAATTATGGCTTACCTTCCCGTTGTCGAGTCATTTGGATTCCCAGGCACGTTGTGGGCTGCTACATCTGGCCAGGCCTTTCCACAGTTTGTATTTGATCACTGGGCCTTGATGCCGTCTGATCCTTTTGAGCCCACTTCCCAAGCTGGGGTCTTGGTTGCTAAAACACGGATGAGGAAGGGCTTGAAGGAGCAGATACCTCCAATTTCCAAATACGAGGATGAGATGTGATTTTTTGTTTCTGTCGTTCGCTAGGTGATGGAATCTGAGTCTGACGTCTAGCTCTAGCCTACTAGAAGAAGTACAGTCTACTAATACCGCTACTGTTTTAGGTGCCTTTTTCTCTGTTGGAGAGTATACTGAAAGTGTTAGTATGGCATTTGCATCCATCTTTGTGTCTACATTTTCCTTCTTTCGTGATTTGTGGTGCCTCTCTGCCGGTTAATTGACGTAGAGCCTGTGGTGCTTTCGGCTATTGGCCGCCGATAGCTATTTACTGTTGCTTTTTTAGCTGGTCTTTGTTGCTTCAAACTTGTTTTCGCCGGTAATCTTATTACTTAGGTCAATATCCCATGCACTGCGTAAACGGAAAAAACGTAATTTTGCCAGATGAGGAAGTTTCTTCCCAGTACATTATTTCAAATGAAGCAGCTGGCTTTATAGCCTTACAGAAGCAACGGCGCCACATCTAAAACGATGTCTATAAACGTACGTGATAGCTAAGAAAACAATTGAAACTAGCACTTATCCGTATTGTTGAAAGGATAACTTAAGAATCAAGCAAGAATCCTAACACATTGTCAGTGTAATTTTTTTTTTCTTCATCAGCAGTTTATTTTGTTTGGACACGAGGTGAAAGTTAATATCAATGATACCAGCATTTGCGCGTAGAGCGCTGTGTCAAACTCCTCCACCTTAACTAGTAGTTTGGATGGTTCCTAATAAATTTGTTTCTAATATTTTTCTGAGTTCAATCGATTATTATTATTATTATTTTTTTTACTTTGGACATGGTCATATTCATGGTACCAATCACTCTTGCAGGTCTCGCAATGAAAATATTTTCATAAATAAATGAGATTGTGTGTTATTTGTATAGAAAAGTGTAAGCAATCCCAATTTTGAAAATGTCAAATATTGTTGTAGAGAAGATGTGTACAGTTATTTGCATGCCAAGAAAGTAATATCACACTTCAACTTAGCTAACGTGGCTTTAGACATGACAATGCTTGAAAATTAGAAAGTAAAAAGGGCAAATAACCCACCTAAGTTATTGTCATGCAAATTATTCACTATTGCTCTTTTACAGTTAAGTGCACCAAATAACATTTTCATTCGAGTGAAATTCAATTCTAAATTAGCCACTTATAGAACTAACGGAGGTTGTATTTCATTTGTTTTATATATAACATATCTATTAAGTGTGATGGATGGTAGAAATAAAAAATAAATAAGACAATTTAATCATCCTCTTACCTAAATTGCACGTACAATTTTATTCTTAAACTTTGTTCACTGATGCACATAGGTCCCGAATACTAATTGATATAATACATTAATTGTTTTGAGGTGTGTGTTGTTTTCTTTTTCATTATTATTGTTACTTCTTGTATCTTGGACATTGTAAAGAATGGTTACAAGTGATATAATAGTGCGCCGTCTACCTATATAGCACCTTGCCCTTTCTAATCCAAGCGTTTAATTAATTGCGAAAGGGTGAAATTTTTTACATAAATTATTATCACAAATTAATTCTATGCAAAAAATTACCCGCAAGAAAATAATTTTATTATTAATATAGGAATTTTTTTTTTCCTAATCCAATGGATTGATGCCACCAAAGTTGGCTGCCACTAACTTTTGTACGCTAAAATAGATAGATCCCCAAAGCGATAAGGATTGCGTTGACGAGTCAGATAACTTGCGGAATTCCTTTTGCCGGAAGAAGAAGAGATACCTTATTAGTTTCGGCTACAAAAATTTCACGAGTTTATGACTCTTTATATAGATTTTAATTTCGTTTCATTAGGTCTCGAGGAAGAAGGGAAAAACTTGTGTCCCTCCGCCGCCGTATTTTCGTTCAAGATTGCCAGCCAGCAAAGATAAGTTTGACAGGCGCAACAAGCGGAAGCAAAAGAAGTTGTGCCAATGGAGGAGGATGATTTTAGGCTATGTGATCTTCCCGATGAGATTGTGATCCACATCCTCGACAGACTCAATTCCGTGGCGAGAGTTCGTTTCGCTGCTGTTTGCAGGGCCTGGAAACTTCTGCTTCGTAGGCTTCTCCCACTTCTCGCAGAGCCAAAAGAGCTCCCATGGTTTATAACAGGAGGGCAAGACAAGAAGGGCCACTGCATCGTTCTTCAACAGACATGTTCTCGTAACAACCAACTGGAAGCCTGCACCAAAATCAAGCGCACCTTGAAGCAAGAGTTGCTCGACGCAATCCCACCAGCCAGAGCAGAACGCAGTGGGTTTGAGCATGGTACAAGTTCCGGTTGGGTTGTTTTTTATTTCATGGACCAGCCTCGTCCTGCTCTCTGCTTGTACTCCCCTTTCACTGAGAAACTTATCTATCTGCCACCTGGTTTGCCTCGTTGTTACAAGGGGCTCGCGATGTCCCATCCTCCAACTTGTTCCGATTGTGTCTTTTTCGCCTTTTCGGATTGCTGGTCGGAGATGTGTACTTACACATGGCGCCCTGGTGACAAGAATTGGACGAAGCATGACCTTGACATTGTTTGTGATATGATTCGTACGGCACCCACATTGGAGAGTTTGATGTTTCTTGAAGGAAGCTTCTATTGCCTATTTCGTAGTGGTCATCTGTTGGCCTTCAAGGTCGCTGACAAATCGTGGAAACTGTTGACGGATTCTAGGCCATCAGAAGCTCTTTATGACTTCTCTTGTAGATATTATGAATTGGCTGAATGTGATGGCGATATCATACTGGTGGCCTACGCTTGCCTGTCACAAAATTGCCGTTGTAGTGCGTGGAAGTACGAGTGGGCGGAGAGGAGCTGGAGGAAGATCAACAATTTGGGTGGACGGGTGTTATTTGTCAACCAGGGACCATGCTCCAAGAGCATGGCGGTTCCAGCAGTCGGAGAGCTGCAAGGTTTGGCCGATAGGATCTATTGCTCTTATGATGGGCATCTCCAGACGTATTTTTCATTGCGGGATGGGAAGTTCCATTGCTATAATTTTTCTATTAGTTATGCATATTTGTATTGGATTACACCCCCACCGTTACAAGTTTGAAGCTGCATTTAGGTCCAAATTAAGCAGAGTATAATGAAATTATATATGGTTTTCTAGATATTTAAGAACTTTTTTAGATATTGAGATTTTCCTCTTCATTTTTTTTCTATAGTTCCTGCACAAATAGAGCCCAACAGTAATTCGGGATAAATAGGTCATGCTCCATGACTCATGGAAGTCTGCATATTTGTGTTGGCTTGACAAAAATATCTTTTTTCCTAATATCTACTGCAGAGGCTACATCCTTGTAAAGACATATATATTTGTTTAAAAAATTAACCAAATATCTAATGCTTTACCCTTAAAAATAAAAATATTATTTCCCGTTAAAATTCATCTTTAAAAGTTTCTAAATATTTTAAAGACTTATTCAATTTAAATTTAAATGTAAAGCATATATATTTAATGAATATTATAGAAGTACTTTATTTTGAAAAAAAAATAAAATTTAATAACTTACTTCAAATTAAAACTAAAGATTACTCAAAATAATATTTATTTCCACATATATTACTAAAAATTAACTCAAAGAATTTTTATTTAGATGGTCATATTCTTTTTAGCACTTGGAAATTTACAAGAGCATAATAGGAGATATACTCTCTTTAAATAGTTGTATTATAGTTTAAAGTTTAGCTTTTGATAAATTCAAAATAAGAGATTTTTTTCTACATAAATAATTGAAATTTTAAACCTTATCCCTTTCATGATTAGAGAGATTTATTCAAAATAGTAACCTAATAATGACTAGCTTATCTACTTCATAATTATAGATGTTTATTTAAAATTGTAGCCTACCCTACCTTAATAACACCGTTAGCTTCATCCTTAGTGATGGACACCCACCCTAGTGGATGATATAACACCTCCAAATACCCACAGGTATTATTTAATCCACTCCTTCATAGGCTAGGATCACAATTAACTTTATTGGAAAAATTATAAAAATCCACATATACAATGATTTTCAGTGAAAGTGCCTGTGAATTCAGTAAGATGATACTTAGCTTCCTCTCTCACTATCTGTTGCATAAATGGAAACCTTAAGAATGCTTTGCTTGTTCCTCAATCGGACTGGTCCGTTAATCCGTTGCATGCCTAATTTTTTCTATTTCCTTCCATCTTCCTTCTCCGTATGTAATAGTAACAGACCTTCATCTGACTCCAAATTCGTGCACCATCATCATCAGTGTCATTCATTTTACCTTCCCATCCTCTTGAATTTTTTTAGGTCCCACATCTAAAGTCACTCGATCACATTCATCATCCTTGCTTTTACAATGTCCCCTATCCATACATTCATCTCTGCAAACCTATGTTGACTAAAGTGGTGTCCGCAAACTCCACATTTATTTGAAAAACGTAAGTACAAAGTGCATAAAATTATGTGCAGACCTCACTTTAATTTTATATTAGATCCCATTATTTCAAATAATTAAAAATCTAGCAAAAAAAAAAAACACATTAATATACTTACAGAAAATATCTAATGTTTTACCTAAAAAAGTAACAATATTATTTCTTGTTAAAATTCATCGTTGAAGTTTCTAAATGATTTTAAAGACTTATTCAATTTAAATTTAAATATAAAGCGCATGTGTTTAGTGAAGACTATAGAAGTAATTTATTTCAAAAATAAATAAAATTTAAAAAATTACTTCAAATTAAAAATAAAATTTACACAAAATAATATTTATTTCTATATATACTATTAGGAATTAAGTAAAAGAATTTTTATTTAGATGGTCATATTCTTTTTAACACTCAGAAATTTGAAAAAGCATGGTTATAGGAGATATATATTATCTTTAAATAGTTGTATTATAGCTTAAAGTTTAGCTTTTAATCAATTCAAATTTTAGACCGATTGTAACTTAGGTTTATATATGGGCTCCACTTTAGAAATACCCTAAATCCGTCATTGCAGCTTGTTTGTTGAAATCATCAGCAGTCACACTAATGAATAGGTGATAGAGTTAAGAATCTTCTTCCAACACCTGAAGGCATTATTTGTGCTCAACACTAATTCAGTAATATTTTCCCGACTTCTACCATAATGAGAGAATTTGCCTAACGACCATTGTACAACAATTTCTGGTTCTACTAGAAGTAAAAGAAGCTTCAACAATCGAAGTCATGAATGAATTTATGCATGCTATTCACCAAAAGATAACTAGGAAGAGTTTTTTCAAAGCATTTCTTTTATTCGCTCCAAGATTAAGTAGATCACTTTTGCAATTTTGTTTCTGGAAAATTCTTATGCTTAAATTGAAGTTTGGCTATGGAGTCTGAGAGTCTTTTCCACATGTATGTACGCAATATACACCTCCTTGTAACTTTCTAAGACACTTGTCTCTTTGGAAAATGAGAGATTTTTTCCCATAGAAATAATTAAAATCTTAAACCTTATACTCCTTCCGTCCCAAAAGTTTTGCTCCATTTGTTTTTAGTAATTAATCTATAATTTTTTATTTTTAATATTTTAATATATAAATAAAAAATATTTGTATATGAATGATAATTCAAGATATGTAGTTTCTAAATATATATATTTTTTATTTTTTCTAACAAACAATAATACAAATAAAATTAAGTCAAAATATAACAAAAAGTCAAATGTATCAAAACTTTTAGGACGGAGGGAGTATTTTTTATGATCAGGGAGATTTATTTAAAATAGTAACTTAATAATGACTATCTTTTCTACTTCATAATTATAGATATTTACTTAAAATGATAACTCATCCTACCCTAATAATAACTAACACCATTACCTTCACCGCTGGTGGTGAACACGCACTCTAGTGGATGGTATAACACCTCTAAATACCCAAAGTTAAGGTTGATCTAATCATAGATCACTATTCTTTAATCCACTCCTTGATAAGCCGGGAGGACAATTAATTTTATAGGACAAATTATAGAAATCCACCTGAGGTTTGACTTAACCTATACTTTACCACCTCTATTTTAAGAAACTACACTTTACCCCTATTCCCTTTATACTGTCTGATAACAACTTCTTAATTTCTAATTTAAATTATTTTGTAATTATGTTTCATTAATTTTAAAATTTTTTATATTTTTTAATGTCAATTTACATTCACAAAATACTGATTTGCATTTACAAAGAGAAAGTTGTATTAAAGAAAAATTGATAATTAAAATTTCTTTTAATTGTGAAAAAATATTGAAGAAATTGAAATTATTGGAAGATAGCTATCGTATAGTTTAAATTAAGGTTTTAAGTTGGCATGTAATACAAGCAGAGACAAAGTGTAGGTTTTTAAAAGTAGGGAGAGCAAAGTTAGGTTAGATCAAACCAAAGAGGATCTTTTTGTAAGTTTCCCGATTTTATTTAGTAATTTGTAATTAAGAAATTCAATTTTCAATAATAAAAACAATCTTTTGCAATGAAAATTCCCAAGGACAGTTATGTGCAAATCAAATAGATGAATCATTAATAATCTACGCAGAATTTATTGCAGGTTTGAATAATGAAGGTATAATTTTTTTTAATTGTTTACATTTATAAAAAATTGTTAAAATGTTATGGATTAAAAAATATTTCATGAGTAGCTCAAGTGTTTTAAAAAAGTTCAGACATTTGAAAGTTGTTAGTAGATAGTTGGATAACAGAAAATACACAACATAAAACTAAAGTATTGTATTTGGGATTTCTATATAAACTTAGGCATACCTTAGGAAAAGCTCCAAGAGCCTGGCAGTTGCAGTAGTTTGAGAGTTGGAAGGTTTGGCGGATCGGATCTATTGCTCTTGGGATGGGCGCCTAAAAAACTATTTTTCATTTGCGGGATGGGAAGTTCCATTGTTATTGTGATTCCAGTTCAGGATATTTGTATTGGATTTCAACCTCCACCGTAACAAGTTTGGAGCTGCATTAGGACCAACTTGAGTAGAATATGATGAAATTATATAATAGTTTTCTAGGTATTTAAGATCTTTTTAGATATGGAAATTTTCCTTTTCACCTTTTTCTCCAATAGTTCCTGTGTATGTATTAGTCTTTATATCTTTATATTGTGGACGTATGTGTAACTCCACATAGATTCCAACAGCAATGAGGGATAAATAAGACATGGAAGTTGACATGTTTGTGTTGGCTTGACAAAAATACCTTTTTCCTAATATCTACGTCACCGCAACAACTACATCTATGTCAAATGATAACTCTCTTCATCAATCTAGTATTATATTTGGGAATATAGTGGCAGCTTCCTTGTCAAAACCACCAGCCAGTTGCACTGATAAACGGGTGATAGAGTCAATTAAGAATCTTCATCCAACACTTGAAGGTACTGTTTGTGCTCAACACTAAGTAATAGTAGTTTCCTCGACTTCTACCACGATGACAGAATCTGTACACTGTACAACAATTTTTAGTTTTACTCCTAGAAGAAAAAAAAGCTTCAACAATTGAAGCTGTGGATGGGTTTACGTGTGCTATTCACCAAATGTGCATCTCCCATGCCACATGAGCTATTATTTATGAAAATAATAAGCATTAGGTAATCAAACCCTTCAACTTAGAGTTACACACACATACAAACGCGCGCACACACATACACACATAGACTTCCCATATAGAATATAAGGTGTTATGGTTATCTATACAAGTATAAATTATTAGGGCCTTGGAACCCTTAAAAGTAGATCACCTCAACCGACTCAAACTCAAATTGATCATACAATAGAAGGCTTACAAGCTGGTACTATTTTGTTTAACTTTGATTGTTGTTGGACATCTATAACAATCAAGAAAGGTTTGTGGATGCTATACAAATGTAATTTGCTATGTTTACTCTATTGACAAATAGAATCAAATGGTGTGGACTCTTCAAAATTTTGGAAAATTGGTGGTTGGTAATTGCAAGTGGTGGTGGGAAAACTCTAAAAGTGACATCAATAAGTCGAGAAAGATCTAGCACCATGTCCGAGGTGGCACCACTTATGAACTTATGAAGAATGAGATAGCATTTTCACAAAATGAGCAAAATTGAGAAGTTTTCTTATTTACATCCTTAATAAAATTATTTTTTTAAAAGAATATTATGTATTGAAATTCTTGCTTAACCACCAATTCTTATCCACTTTTCAAACTGATCCTAAAACATCAAATTTTTTTATTTAACCACTGCATTTTCTCTTGGTATCTATAGAATTCTAGGTCATGCACTAGATGAACCTTGAAAGGAAACGAAAAACACAAGTAAATAAAAAGGAGACATGCAAGCAAACAAGAGTAATCAAGCACTTGATATCCAAAGTGGAACCAAACAACTATCCCTAGCAAGGACACAAAAAACTTTGTTGTGAGCATAAGAGTTTTAAATTTATAACCTTCAATTCACTCACAAGTTTACGATGTTATTGTCATTCCAAGAGATAGATTTGGTTCTAACTTAAGCAATCATTACCAAATACTCAATTAACTAAGCTTAATTGAGAGCAAATGTTGTAGATTCTAGGTTGAAATGAAGAAGAGTAAAAATGCAAATATGGAGATGTAATGCAATGGAATTGAAAATGCTTATTACATTAATTAGAACTAGCTTGGATTGAAATAACTTATGAACTAACCAAACCCCCTCGGATGGTACAATTTAAGCCACCTAAGTTATATTGAGGAACTATGGTTGCCACTGCATAGTGTGGTGTGGGGATTCTAAAATCATAGCCTTTCTTTCTCAAGAACAAGTCTTTCTTACCTATAATCTAAATATGAGTCTTCTTTAACCTCACAAGTTAAACTAATGTGGATCAAGACCTAACTCTTAGACAACACCTCATGGGTAGCTTGATTATCTCTAATTCAAGCAACCCACTAAGTGAGTTCCTCCTTAGTTTTACCGTACTTTCCTCTTTCTCAAGACTACGATGTGATTTTGATGCATGTATGAGGCCATCAATCACACACATGAATAAGTTTAAAAGAAGAACAACACAAGAGTAACTCCCATAAATTTCCTCAAAATAACATTAAGTAGAAAATGTTAGGAGTACATCCTAGAGAGCTTAAAAAAACTACTCCATAATTGAGCTAAGAACATCCATATAAATAAGCTATCCAATGTCCATGAAAATACAAATGAAAATATAGAAGAAGTGTAAAGGCTCTCTTAGTATTTCCTCTACATTAAATGTTGAGGTAAGTAAATCCCAAGTTATTTCCCTCAAATAAGTTTTATTAAGCAAGGAAAGCAAGCTAAGTAAGGTTAAATTGAGTTCCAAAGTGTAATTGGTACCTAAAGGGCAAGGAGGGCAAAATGATAATTTTGACCCAAGTCAGTGGCATGACCGTAGTTTTAGTAAAATTTGGTTCATGCAAGTGTTTTGAGCTAATTGATTTAAGACCATAAGCGTTTATAGCCATTTGGACAAAAAATGAAAGTTAAGGGTGAAAAATGCACTAAGTGAGAAATTAAACTATTATGTCTTATAATGGCTTAAGTGACCTAAGGGTAAAGTGTTTGGGTAAGAAAAATGTTTATTTGGGATCAAGGAGTGATGGTGTGGGTAGTGTTTAAGTGGCCTAAATGATGCAAAGTTAAGTTTGGGGGCCAAAGTGACAAATGGAAGAGAGGTTGGCTATAAAATGGAGGACATGACACTATTCATCATATCCCCCATTTGCCATTTTCATAGCTCTCTCTCCTCCATAGCTATCCACCTCCAAACCTCCCAACTCACTCAAGTGTCCATAAAAATCGAAGGTCCCAAAGCCATCCCAACAAGCCCTTATAGCTTGTTTTTGGTGGAATTGGTGCATTTGGAGTTGTTCTTGCAAGTTTTTGGTTCAAACCCAGAGGTAAACATCTTTGATCCTTATGGGTTAGTTCTAAACTTGTTAATGGTTAGAAATGGTCTTAACTTCATGCTCTTTGGTGTCCAATTTGGTTGATTTTAAGCTTCGAACTCAAAAAAACTCATTGAAGCTCGAGTGTATTCATTGCTTGTTTCTTGGTTTCAAGATGATTGAGGTAAGGAATTTAAGTTAATTCAGCTCAAATAATGCATAGATACATAGTATTATGAGTGGCAATGAAGTAGAAACAAGACCCATGTGAATTGGACTTAGGATGGGAAAGTTTGAGCAAATTTTGTGCAAGTTCGCACGTTGTCGCACAATGCTGTAAATGCATTGGCAACGCGTTGCCGTTGGTGACTTCATTTGGTGATGCATTGCCATTGGTGACGCGAACTAGAGATGCATTGCCGTTAGATGTCAGGACTTCAGAGCGTTGATGCCTTTGGCGACATGTCGCCAATAGCATCGCCAAGGCATTAGTCCCCTAAGCTGGGGGCATCCTGAGAATGTCTCAAATTCTCAGTTATCATCCCTATGCTAATTTAAGATGTTCTGTAGCCTCGGTTGGGTCAATAACTCATTCCTAAGTTGGGAATTATATACATTATTTAAGTGGTAGCTAAGTGGTATGGTCAAGGTAAGGTAAGGAATGATGGCTAAGGAAGTTAAAGTACTTAAGTTGCCAAGTGAGCATTAAGGGGATTAAGGCGGGTTTCAGACTCTTCGTTGGCCCAAGTGGGAGGTCTTAGACCTTTGGGCATTCAAAAGGAAACCTAAGAGAATCCCAACCAAACTTTATGGTTTGGTAAGTAAGCCACAAAGAAGCCCTAAGTTAAGCTTGAAGAGCTTGGTAAGTTGAACCACATAAGGCAGTTACCCTACACAATAAGTTAAGGGAAGAGATGGGTGAGGAAGGAGTAAGAGGTGGCTTACTCTAAGTAGCCCGTTAAGGCGGGCAAGGTTTGAGTAAGTGATGACTTACTCTAAGGCGCCCATAAGAGGTCTTCATGGGGTTAGTTAAGTGCTAGTATAGGATACAAGGGCCAGTATCCAAGTATCCCAGCCGTAAGAGCTCACGGCAAGTCTAGCACCTACGGGTGTAAGGAAGTCCGAGGTGCATGTGCATGTACATATTTCATTCATCATCCATCTATCCATCCATCCATCCATCATTTGCATTATTTGTTGTTCTTTTCTTGTTTCTGATTATGGCGGTTGCTTGCTATTTTGTTTGCATTTTATATATATGCATATATTTATATGCTTGCATTGTTTTTCACTGCAGGTACCAAATCCTTTACTGAGTACTGTAGAGTACTTACCTCTTTAGTGTTGTGCAAGTTAAGCAAGCTAGTTGGGCTTAACAGTTAGTAAGGGACAATTGTTAAAACTAAGTTTTATTGGTTTAAAAGTATTCTCTAAGTAGGAAACTCTAAGTTTCTAAGTTACTTATGGCATAAGCTAGTACTGACCAAAGTGTTTGCCTTACAGTTGGAGGCTAAGTGAGTACAAGGAAAGTATGGCTCATCACTTGAAGCTAGCTTGCTTGGGTGAAAAGCTAAGGATGTATCTTAGTAGATATAAGCTGCTTCTTCTAAATGTATGGTAATTTCATACATAGATTGCCTCTACTAGTGTCTAGGGTTGCATTTGGGTGCATATAAGTTTGAGATGTATGCGCATAGTTGTTACTTAAAGTTAAAGCAACTAAAGTTTTAAGTCTTGGCTTGTTTTAAACTAGGTTTTCATTAGCTGCCGCGGCTCTATTTTCAATGATATTTTAATTTAATTGTTATTGCATAGCTAGGACAATGCATGCATATTTCCTATGCAAGGTAGGCTAAGTAACTAGTTGTACGTAATGATTTAAGCTACTTCTGAAGAAATAACTAGCTAGTTGTAACCTAAGTGGGATCATAGTTTCCAAAGAGGATACCAGTGTTATCAATTTAGGGCATTAGGGCTCTATTCCGTCATAAGAAGAACCCATGAAGACCCCTCAGAAGACTAGCTTCCTAGCTCCTAAAATATTGTTCCCAAGCTCCTCCAAGAGTTGACAATGATGGCTCATAAAGATGCAAGAAGATGAGGGTGAATATGAAGATGAAGGTGGAAAACCTAGCCCTTGTTCAAGAAGTTCCAGTTGCTAAAATTAGTTTTAGCTCCCAAATGTTTTTTGGGTCTCACCCAAATCTTTGGATAAGATCCCTCTTCCAATAGCAAGCTAAATTCAAATATACGGATGGGGCACCACATTTTTCCAGAAGTAGTGGTGCTACATCACTAAATCAAGGGAAAAGGTGGTATTGTGTTGCCAAAAGTGTCAAACAGCGATGTTGTATCATCGCCCCCTAGCACCGCATCACCAATCAACATCTGAGTTTGAGAGACTCCATAACATTGGTGTTGTGTCGCTAAAGAGCAGCAGCGAGTCACCAATGATAATTTGCTATGTTGACCTTTTATGCCCAAATTTTGCTCAACTTGCTCTCATTTTGCTCTGGCACTTCAATAATACTCTCCAACCAACACAAAGATGGAATAACACAAAAAAATAATAAAAAATGTTGAGCGAGTTGATATAAATTAAAGGTCAAAGTTGACGAAAGTCAAATAGTTTGACCAACAGTATATGCACATAACACCTACACTTTGCCGTCTCTATATTAAAAAAACTACACTTTACCCCCTTCCCCCGCTCTTTTTACATTGTCTGGCAACAACTTCTTTAACCTCTAATTTAAACTGTACGGTAACTATGTTCCAATAATTTCAAAATTTTTGATACTTTCTTCAATGTTAATTTTCATTTTAAAAATATTGATTGGCATTTACAAATAGAAATTTGTATTTATAGAAAATAAAAAATTTGATAATTTAAAATGTTTATTAATTATAAAAAATTTTAGAGAGATTGAAATTATTAAAAGATAACTATCGTATATCTTAAAGTAGTGTTTCAGAAACTATTGTTGGACAACGTAAAACAAGCAAAGGCAAAGTGTATGTTTTAAAAAGTAAGGAGCATAAGTGATAGCGCGTCGTACGCCATCGTTTGTGTTCCCACCGTGGCTACACGACGGGGGTGGCAGGGACCTCCTGTAAAACGTCGCAGGTCGCCGTCCAATGATGGATAGCGGTGGCCGTGAAGGATTCTGGTGCTGGAGAGAACTTGAACAGTGGACGTCCCTAAGCAGTCCGGCCTAAAACATACAGAAAACAGGGGTTAGGAGGTCCCCGGAGTGGTTTTCCGGGGAGGAGCCTCCGACGCCCAAGTCAGTGCCTCTAAATGACAAAGAGTGAGCCTAAAATAGACTTGTAGAGCATTTTTCTCCGGCATGCCCATGAGGGAAAGAATCTCGCCGGAGGCGTTTTTCTGGCATGTCTTTGAGGAAGGCTAGGATTCTGGAGACCTCTCAAAGCCCCTGTCTGGCCCCCAAAAGTGCCCAAAAAGCCCCCTTTACCCAGAGCCTCTCTTGTGGTAAATAGGGAAAATGAACCCCTCTGATGGTGACACGTGTATAGGCCGATGCCATTCGTACCTCTGAGCAGAAAAGTGACCAGCTGTGTGCAGGCTTTCTCGAACAGTGGTTTGTCGAGAAGCACGCCTCAGTGTGCCAGAGCACGGGCTACAGTGGCCTGTCAGAAGCTCGAGGTCAATGTCTAGTGCGTACGGGCGAATATGTCAGAGACTCCTTAGCATCGCCCATCACTCCTCCGAGGTCCCTTCAGCCGACGTTACCCTTTAGGGAAACAAGCAGGGATCTCTCCCCGGGGTGATACCGTTTCTTCGGGGTTATGCATTCTTCCGAAGTTGGTTCATTCGTCCTCTGACGGAGAGGCGACATGGTAATTTTCTGAGGTTGGTACGATGGGGCTTCCGAGGTCGCATATGTCGGGCGTTTGGCCACCCTCTTCTCCAAAGTCAGTGGCCAGGGCGATATCACTTTGGCTATCACATGCCCCCTCCCGGAGAGCCGGAGCAGGGGCTTCGGCTTTGTTTTCAAGAAGGTTTTTCCACCGGCCTGGCGTTTGAATCTTTTCTTGGAAATTGGCCTTGTTTCAGAAGTCGCTTCCTCGGAGCCGAGGTACCGCTCCTCGGGTTTTTTGGGCGTCCTCAGAATGTCCGTCACTTTTTTCTTTTTGCTTTTTCTGCCACGAGCCTGCGAATCGTCGCGTCCTTTGGCCAGGCGTGTCATTCATGGGCGTCGTGCCTGGGTTTTCGCGATGTTAGAGGGACATGCCCCAGTTCCCCGCGCTGTGTGACGCGTGCACGCTGTTGGATGGTGAAGCAGTTATGCTTTACTTCGGAAAGCCGAAGTGTGACTTCGGCTCGTAACCCTTTCGGGAGCACTTTCGGAGGATCCAGCTTATATCATTTGCAAAGAAGTACTTCACCATTTTAAGGGCGTAGTTGACTCGGGCGGATGTCACATACTTGCCTTTCGACGTCGCCGAGATTTCCAACCCTTTTTGCCTTAAGTCAGTGGGCTGTCATGCCTTGAAATTGGGCATGTCAATTTGGGGATGTACCCTAATCTTCAGGATATAAGGAAATATGCCCTAGTTTCTCGCAACGGTTGACACGTGGCAAGCGTTGATTTGTATGGCACGGCTTTTTGCGTGAGAAGGATAATTATGGTGACGTTTCGCTCCCACGCAGTAGTTATGACGCTTTTTCGACTGCCCTTTCCTGCTTCTATATAAGCTTCCCCTTGCCATTCTTCTCATTTGCCTTTTCTTTACTCTCACTTTTGCTCTCGCTTTCTCTCGCCTTTTCATTTCTTTGAGCGGCGGTCTGCACGGCGGAGCGATTTCCGGCCATTATTTACGACGGCATCCAGGAATCCTGATTTTGGCAAGGCTTTTCGTGAGTGCCTTTCTCGGGAAGTCGTATTTTTTCAGTTTTTGCTAACGTTTTTCCTTTCTTCCCGGAAGCTCTTTTTCTGGTTAACCGCTTTGGGACTCACATCCTTGGCTTGAGTGGCTTTTTTTGGACTCATACTGACGCTTTTTCCCCTTTTTTCAGAGATGGCTGACGATTCTGCCGCCTACTACAAGAGTATCTTCCTTGGTCAGGTAGAGAAGGGAGAACAATCAAAGAAAAGTGGCTCCAAAAGACGTAAGTCTACTGGGAGCGGACCATCTTCGGCCAAGAAGTCAAAGAAGAGAGCCCTTACTCCACCTTCGGAAGATGTGGTGGAGGTCGATGAAGTTATTGCTACTTCCACTGACATTACCGCAACCTTGGCCATGGTTGATGTCACTCCGATATCCTCCAGAGTTCCTGACCCCTCCGGAGTGGCTGCGACATTTTCTGCTGCAGCCGAGGTGCCCGCCTTGGTGCCTGCCGGGGTGGTCATTCTTTTCACTCCGTCGAGCCCCACCTCGTCGGTGAAGCTCTTAGGCTCTTTGCCTAAGAGTCCTCCTGCTAAAAAGCTGGAGAGACGTCGCAAGGATAAAGGCAAGCATACTCCGGCCTTTGCGGAGGAGGCAACCGGGGTTGCGCCAGGTTTGCGTCAAATGCTTTCTTATAACTTATGTTTTCAAGGAGTCCTCTCTGATTCACGCCCCTCCGTTTTGCAGAGAACCAACGGGCCCACGTATGGATGGTTGATCATGCCTGAAGAAGGGCTCTTCGGGACTCCCTTCTCCCAAAAAATAAAGTTCCGAGGGAGCCATTTTGGTCTTTCACGGAGGACATGAACTTGTTCTCCGGGGATTGCCGAGAGATGGCTCCCCAGATGGCGAGGGGTATTCTCACCGAGGCTTCCCAAATGGCGGTTGCTGAGGAATGTGCTTCTGGAGATATCCTCGCTGCCAGAGTTTCTGAGCACGCCGCTCAGGTAATCCTTTTGGCCTCCTCTTTTTTGCCCAAGTGTTTTGCCTTCCCTTATGCTTCTTTTACTGAGGATTTTCTCCTTCTCTTTTTGCAGCTTTTGGGGTACAGCGAGCACCTCTAAGTTTGGGCGGCAGAGCAGTTTTCTGCCCGAGCTTAGGCCGAAAGTGAACTGGAGAAGGCCAGGCTCTTCTGTGCTAACTCGGACCTAGCCAATGTCGAGTTAAGGCGCATAGCCAGGGAAAAGGTGGCTCTGCTCCGGGATGAGTTCCTGATAGGCCAAACGGACCTTCTGAAGGACTTTTCCAGTAAAATGCACGACCTTGGTGAGGAGGCTGTGCGCTTGTCTTCGGCCAATGAGGCTATTCAGAAGGAAAAGGAAGAAAAAGCTGCCCTTCTGCAAAGAACTCTTGCCGAAAAGGCGGCTCTTCAAGCCAGGGTCTATTTTCTGAGGAGGAGTGCGGCAAAGAGGAGGAACGCGAAGGGATTGGTGCGGAGGATTGCCAATCTTAAGAAGGAGATTCTAGGTCTCGAGAAAAAGGTTGTTGGTCTTGAGAACGAGGCGGACACGCTGGACGTCGAAAGGGACAAAGCCGTCCAAATGTCAAAGGTATCCTTTCAGGACGGCTTTTGTCTAGCTCGCCATCAGTTTCTCCAACGATACCCAGACCTTGAGACCTCCATTCTTTCGGCCCTGGATATTCCCGAGGGTCCCCGGTGGACTTGGTCGAAAGCTGATCACCACAACTTGCCACCTGCTCCTCTACCTGCGCCAAAGACGACGGCTAGAGATACGGGAGCTGGAACTTCTCGCGTCGCTGGGGATGCTTAGATATCCTAGGGTTTTTTGTTTTCGTGCTCTTCTTGTACTCCTCTTGTATCAAAGACCTTTTTTAATGGATTTCTTCTTTATTTCTTCACTTTGAGCAATTTTTTGTTTTCCAGTTGCCCTGGCTACTTTCGGCTAAGGGACTTCGGGAAACCATTCCCTGGCCTTTCTGCAGGCCGACCTTGTTTTTTCGGCTATCAAAGACTTTTCAGGTGAACACTAGATTGTCTTTGATGAACGCCGTGCTGACCTTCTTTTTAGAGAAGGAAAATGTATCCTTTGAGCATGCGTGCTTCAGCCTTGTTCAGCGGGTAACTTGTGCAGGAGAAAAGAGAAATTTCTTAAGTACAACCTGCTTACCTAAAAATTCTAAGTATAGAACGAAATTCTAAGTATAGCACTCTTCTGGGATATTTCTCAATTTTCTCCCTTTGATGCTGCCAAGCTGATAATGCCCTTTTTCGGACCTTGCCCTTCATTAAGCGAGGTCCTTTTTCAGTGGCCGAAGTTTTTCCTTTAAGGTAGCCCTCGAAGTTCTGTCTTGGCCCTTCAGAGAATAGGACCTCCTTTTGGTGTTCAGCGCACTTTCGCGCCTACGACCACCCTTTACGGAGAAAACACTTCTCCACTCCGGAACTCATTCACGCTTCGGGGAGTGGCTCGAGCTTGGCTCCCCATTTCGAGGCTACTTCTTTCTTTGCCGAGCATTCCTCCCGAGCTTGTTCTCTTTTTGGTGGTCGATTTTAATCGCCAAATCGGGACGCGAGGTCCTCTTTCTTAGCGGCCGAAGTTCTTCTCCGAAGTAATTTGGTTTTTGGCCTTTCGGAGAACGTGATCTGCTTTTGGCGTTTGGCGCGATTTTGCGCCCACGGCCGCCTTTTCGGGGAAGGCATTTCTCCTGAGCTCGTTCATGCTCCAAGGGGTGGCTCGGGTTTGGTTGCCAAACCGAGGTTACTTCCTCTTTCCGCCGAATCACTTGCGTTTCCCTTGGTAGCTGTATTGCTCCAAGTGGAAACTGGTCTTTGCAGGGGAGTAAGGTTTTTTGGGAAGTTTGTCTGATAATTCCTAATTTTACCAAGGAATTTTCTCGGCTATTCTGGGTCTTCTCCCCTCTGCCTTTCCCAAACTTTACGTAGTTCCTTGTGCGTACTTGTATTTGGGGCTCCACTTCGGGGGCTTCACTTTCTTGTTGCCTCAGAACTAAGCTGGTGAACCGAAATGCCATTTCACTCTCCGAAGTAAATGGCGAACTTTTTGGCCTCCTTTGTCTAAAGACTGAAGCCGTTATGCTGAAGACATTAATATGCCATCTTCGTGTACTATGTTCCTTTAAGTAGGCATTTGTATACCTTTTGCCTGCTTAATTAGTAGGGGTTTCACGAAACGAGGTGGTTTACCACTTTCTCGTAGTACTTCACCTCAGGCGTTGTTGGCAGTGGACCATATTTGCCCCCCTTTTTTGGCTAAGGGCCATCTCTCGGGTTACCTACCCCGACGGAAGTTTTTTGGGTATTTTATTTCGAAAGCAGTCTTTCGGGTGCTGGTGCATTTTTTGGCCATTCTCGTCCTTCTCGGACGTGTTTATTTGCACCTCTTTTTGCGCATTGTTCTGCACCTTTTTCTGCCGATGCTTTTTTATAACGGCCCTTAGCTTTCTTTCCGACATTGTTCCTTTTCAATCAAGGAAGACTGTCCGGAACATTTTCTGTACTTTTTGCCATTTCATAAAGATTTTCAGGATTCTTGGAAGATGCCTCTTTGTGGGGCATTTTTCCTTCCCTTGTCCTAGGTTTTTGCCCCTAGGTGATTCAGCACTTCATCAACCGAATACGCTATCTCAGGTGACTTCCCCCGCCCCGGGCCTCCAAGGTACCATTCCCATGCCGCAGCGTTTTTGCGCCTAGGATTTCTTCGGCCGGGAGTTTCTTCTTTTGGCTTTCGCCTATGTTCGGTCTTCGTTGGATTACCGCTTTTTCTGTTTCTGGTCTTCCGGCAATAATCTGCTAGCGCCTGGGATTATAATGCCCCTCTGGGCTTGTACGCGATGTACTATCTTTGGAGTTCGGTGCACTTGCCCGATTACCCTATTCCTTCTGTAGTCGCTCGTGGGCGACTCCCTTGGAGCAGGATCATAGCCTTTTGCCTGTTTTTAATATCAATGCGCAGGCATCCCCTCAGGGTAGTGGTCTCGGTGTCATTTTCTGAGGAACAACAACCTTCCATTGGCCCGAACTCTTTCAACCGGGGGGGGGGGGGTGGGGGTCTGGATAGCACCAATTCTACCTTTCCCGTCCGTCTTGTTGCAAAGGGAAACATATCTTTTGGGTATTCATCCCACTATTCTCTGTTTCCCCCCAAACTCATAGATCTCCAGCATTTCCCTTCGTCGAAGGGGTGGAGAGAGGGGGGGTAGGAGGGGGTACCTCGGCTAGATATTTGCACACGAACATCTTCGGCCTACCCGCTGTAGTACTTCGACCACGGCGACGCGTGGGAAATTATGTAGGAAAGCCACAGCGATATCTGGAGGATGATCATCTCCGGGATGGGAGGTCCCTATTTTTTAATTGTTCGGCCGCCGGGCGAGTCTCTGGCGCGGACGGGGGCCTCAGGGAGCCTTTTGTCCTTAGAACGCTGAGTTTTTGACCACGGCTGCCTGGAAAAGTTCCCACAGACGGCGCCAAATGATAGCGCGTCGTACGCCATCGTTTGTGTTCCCACCGTGGCTACACGACGGGGGTGGCAGGGACCTCCTGTAAAACATCGCAGGTCACCGTCCGATGATGGATAGCGGTGGCCGTGAAGGATTTCTGGTGCTGGAGAGAACTTGAACAGTGGACGTCCCCAAGCAGTCCGGCCTGAAACATACAGAAAACAGGGGTTAGGAGGTCCCCGGAGTGGTTTTCCGGGGAGGAGCCTCCGACGCCCATGTCAGTGCCTCTAAATGACAAAGAGTGAGCCTAAAATAGACTTGCAGGGCATTTTTCTCTGGCATGCCCATGAGGGAAAGAATCTCGCCGGAGGCGTTTTTCTGGCATGTCTTTGAGGAAGGCTAGGATTCTGGAGACCTCTCAAAGCCCCTGTCTGGCCCCCAAAAGTGCCCAAAAAGCCCCTTTTACCCAGAGCCTCTCTTGTGGTAAATAGGGAAAATGGACCCCTATAATGGTGACACGTGTATGGGCGGATGCCATTCGTACCTCTGAGCAGAAAAGTGACCAGCTGTGTGCAGGCTTTCTCGAACAGTGGTTTGTCGAGAAGCACGCCTTAGTGTGCCAGAGCACGGGCTACAGTGGCCTGTCAGAAGCTCGAGGTCAACGTCTAGTGCGTACGGGCGAATATGTCAGAGACTCCTTAGCATCGCCCATCGCTCATCCGAGGTCCCTTCAGCCGACGTTACCCTTTAGGGGAACAAGCAGGGATCTCTCCCCGGGGTGATACCGTTTCTTTGGGGTTATGCATTCTTTCGAAGTTGGTTCATTCGTCCTCTGACGGAGAGGCGACATGGTAATTTTCCGAGGTTGGTACGATGGGGCTTCCGAGGTCGCATATGTAGGGCGTTTGGCCACCCTCTTCTCTGAAGTCAGTGGCCAGGCCGATAGCACTTTGGCTATCAATAAGTATAGACCAAAGAGAGGTTTTTGTAAGTTTCTCGATTGTATTTAGTAATTTGTAATTAAGAAATTCAACTTGCAGTAATAAAAACAATCTTTTGCAATGAAAATTCTCAAGCCCAATTGTATGCAAATCAAATAGATGAATTAGTAGTAATCTGCCCACACTTTATTGCTGGTTTGAATAATGAAGGTATAAATTTTTTTATTGATTACATTTATAAAATGTTAAAATGTTATGAATTCAAAAGTCTATCATGATTAGTTCAAGTGTTTTAAAAAGTTTAGACATTTGAAAGTTGTTAGTAGATAATTGGATACAAGATAATACACAACATAAAACTAGGGTATTGTATTTGGGATTTCAGCTTAAACTTGGGCATTCACTGTAACTTATGAACGTACACGTTTCATGTTACATGGGCTATACTTTGGAAAAATAATAAGCATTAGTTAATCAAACCCTTCAACTTGTACTTATATATATAAAAATAAAAAAATTAAAAGACTTCCATATAGAATATAAGTTGTTATGAATATCAAGATGAGTATAAATTATTAGCTACCTTAGAAGCCTAAAGCCTTAAAAGTAGATAGCCTCAGCCCAACCCCAACTTGATCATACAATAAAAGGCTTGCAAATTGGATCAGTTTAGTTTAATTTCGATGGTTGTTGAACATCCATAAGAATTTAGATAGGTTGTTCCAAAATTTGGAAAATATGTAGTTGGCAATTGCAAGCTATGGAGGGGGAACTTTGGAAAACAACATCAATAAGCCAAGAAAGATCTAACACTATGGTTGAGTTGGCAACAATTATAGACTCATGCAGAATGAGAGTGTTTTCACAAAATGAGTCAAATTGTGAAGTTTTTCTTATTTGTCTCCTTAATAAAAAATGGTTTTTTAAGAAAAAATAATTATGCAGTGACGTTTTTGTTTAACCCTTAATCCTTAACTACTTTTAAAACTGATCCTCAAACTTCAAATTTATTTATTTAACACTACATTTTCTCTTGGTATCTTTAAGCAACTTTTGGCATCTTAGTCTCCAAAATTTTGATTGATTTTTGTATGCATCTTAAAACCTTTGAACTTAAAATCTAGGCCACTAGATCATCTCTGTAGGATTTCCAAAATCATAATTACATCCCTAATCTTTTTTATTTTGCTAAAATTATTACCTGAAAGCTCCTTCAATTAATTGTTTCAAATCAAAGCTTAACATCTAAAGAAACCCTGGATAAAAATTTCAATTCCTAGGTTGTATTCCTTGGACATAGAGCAACCAATTATAAAAAAATCACTTATTTTCTTTCAATTTTTTTTTTTAAAAATACTTCTTCCATCCCACTATCTTTGCTATATTTGACTTTTTTTAATAGCCTAACTTGAATTTATTCATATTATTGTTTGTTAGAAAAATAAAAAAAAAACATAGTTAGAAACTATAGGTCTTGGTTTATCATTCATATATAAAGGTTTTCCATTTATATACTAAAATATTAAAAATATAAAATCATAGATTAATTACTGAAAAGTGAATGGTGTAAAGAATTTGGGACGAGAGATTAATTTCATTTGGAAGCGTACTTTATTTACTCCTGGTAGGAAACAAGCCAAAATTTAGGGCCCAAAGCTAATAAAGAGCTCTTACTGGGGGCCTAAATAGACCTGCAAGGGAACTTCATCATAGATGGAAATAGTATTCCATAATTACAGGATAAACTATGAGATTCCTATCCCATGACAAATTTCTGGGAGTTTCTCTTAGCTATATAAACCCTTCAAACCATCAATCCTGAGGAACGACGCTCTAGCTCTTCTCTTTCTCGCTCTCTCTCTCTGCTACTCTTCACTAGAAGTCTGACTTGAGTATCATAGGGTTTCCTTCAGAGACACATCTCTAAGCCCTGACGCTATCTTTGTGCACATGTTACCAGTCCGTGATTCACCAAACTTTTGGGCCAGACCTACACAATCCCATTTACTATTAACTTCAAACAATGCATTCGGAAGACAAGAACATGTCCATTTGAATTTATTTTATTTTTAACATAAATATCAGACTTAAATGGTTAAATTTGTTGATGATGCCCAAGATGATGTTAATTTAGTTTGTTTTTCAATTATTTTTTTGATAAGAATTATTTTCTTAATAATTTTTATTTAGCATTGAAATATTTATGTTATTTTCTCACTACAATTTAAAATATTGTGGTAACATCGGGTATGTAAATTAATTTTTATTTAGAAAGAGGAAATCCCCAAAAAATTTAGGATTTGAACCTTGCTTATTATAAAACATTGTGCATCCTATACTACATAACAAATTCTTCTTAATTAATACTCTTTCACAAGGAAGTAATGCAGATTTGATGCCAGCCTGCCACCCAATCCAAAACTGTTAGGTGTTCAAGTAAAATATGGACATCCCACAAGGATTGACTTAGGCTCCGTTTGGCATTAGTGTCAGTAATTTGCATTAGAGTTCTGCAAAAGTTATCCAATGGTAGCTTTTAACTTTTAGTTTCAGTGTTTTCATCTTAACCATTAATAAATTATCCAAAATTTTAATGCTGATTATGAAAGCTGTCCCAAACGGGGCCTTAACCAGTGCGATATATATCTTTAAAAAATTCCTTGGGGTGCAAGTAAAAGAAATTAGATATCCTATTAATTTTGGTTAAAAAAGTCTCCTTACTATATATAACTCTTTATATCGATCGAATGCTGTTCCTCCGTGGTTTGATTCAAGACCGCAAGTTTGGCAGTGAGGGACGAAGGGAATGAGTGTTTCAGGCTCTGTGACCTTCCCGATGAGATTGTGATTCACATTCTCAACAGACTCAGTTCCACAGCGAGGGTTCGCTTCTCTGCGGTTTGCACAACTTGGAAGCTTCTGCTCCGTAGCCTTCTCCCATTTCACGCAGAGGCAAAAGAGGTCCCATGGTTTGTAACCGTCTACATCGGGAGCCAGTCCATGGTTCTTCACCAGACATGTTTAGGATAACTTCGGCGGAAGCCCTGTACCAAAATCAAGCCAAAATGGACCACTATGTGTGTGGCTCTAGCACAAACTTCGGTTGGGTTGTTTTAGAAAGCATAGCCATGCCTCTCTGCTTGTACTCCCCTTTCACAGATAAATTCATCTATCTGCCTCCTGGTTTGCCTCTTTTTGTTAGAAATTCGCCATGAATCATCCACCAACTTGTTCACATTGTGTCTTTTTCGCTTTTGGTGATTGCAGCTCGGAGGTGTGTGCTTACACTTGCTGCTTTGGTGACAAGAATTGGAAGAAGCATGACATTGACATTGTTTTTTAGAGCATTCGTGGGCAACCAATGTTGGAGAGTTTAATGTTTCTTAAAGGAATATTCTATTGCTTGTTTTACAGTGGCCAGCTGGTGGCCTTTAAGGTCGTTGACAAATCTTGGAAACTGTTGGCAGATTCTAAGCCATCAGAAGCTAATACGCCATACTCCTCTTGTACATTTTTTCAGTTGGCTGAATGTGATGGCGATATCTTATTGGTGGCCTACTTTTGCATGTCAGTAGATTGTGGTTGCAGTGTGTGGAAGTACGAGTGGGCGGAGAGGGGTTGGAGGAAGATGAACAATTTGGGTGGACGGGTGTTATTTCTCAGCCTCAAAAGCTCCAGGAATGTGACGGTTGCAGCACACGGGGAGCTGGAAGGTTGGCCGATAAGATTTCTTGCCTTTTGCTTAGGCAGCCGATAGGTTATCTTTCATTGCGGGACCGGAAGTTCCATTCCGGTAGAGATTATGATTATGGGGTTCGGTATTGGATTACGCCACCTTTACAAATTTGAAGCTGCATTTAGGACCAATTTGGGCAAAATATGATGAAATTATATAATGGTTTGCTGGAGAGATTTAAGACCCTTTTCAAATATGGATATTTTCCTTTTCGAGTAATGATTATACAAACTAAACTTATGCCATAAGCCATTCTCCCACTATATTACTATAGTTTCTTCGGTCTCTAAATTATCAAAATTGACATTAGGTGATGCGTTATAATTTTTCAGAAATTACGAGTCATGCCACTGTGTCCAATTTTCTCAAAATTTCAAATCATGTCATTTGATATATACAACCAGGGGGAAATAGAAGCTTTCAAAGCCACTCTTACAACTTCCTCTACAAGATTTTGATTTCCGGTTACTGTCCATCCTTCCTCTTCTGTTTGTCATGCTCTTTGCTTGCAATTTCTTTGTTTTCTACTATATGTCCTGCTACGAAAGACGATCGTAGTAGACTAAAACCCTAATCTATAGAAATTGGCTGCGCTCAGCTTCTAAGCCTTCAATAAGAAGATTTTTCGACAAAATCGACAAATCTTAACATGGAAAGACCACGCGATAAAGAAACACTTGGCAAGGAATTGTATGCACTTTTTCTCTCATAGACCTCTTCATCTGATCTCTTCTTGTCTGTTATTTGCTACTAAAAGTCTTCTTACACCATTTTTTTTCTTGAATGAGTGTAATCAGAGAAAGAAAGAAGAAACAAACACCTAAATTACAAAAACAGGAAAAAGGAAAGAAAATAAAATCATATCGGTAACTAAAACTAGAAACATCTTTGGGGAAGAAAAAAACATCTATTAAGTTTGAAGAAATGAAAGCTGAAAGGTATTTGATTATGTTTGTGTTTGTCGTTTTACTAGCCTCTGTATTTTTTTTAATTTCTGAAAGTATTTGTTCTTTTCCACTTTCATTTTGTTCCTTTATAAGTAACTGTTTTTTCTCTTAAATGACTCTCTTTGCTATTTTTAGTCCAAGTGCTTTTTTGTTTATTTGTTCTAATTTATTCTTTTAGGAGTCTCTTTGTGTACCTTTGAGCATTTAGGGCCAATTTGAGCAGAATATGATGAAATTATATAATGATTTTCTAGATATTTAAGACCCTTCTAGATATGGAGATTTTCCTTTTCACTTGTTTCTTCTATAGTTCCTATGTATGTATTAATCTTTATATCTTTATATTGTGGATGTACTAGCAACTCCACATAGATTCCAACACTAACTAGGGATAAATAGGTCATGGAAGTCTAGGGATGTCAATGGATGCCCAATTCGACGAACATCCGGTTGCATCTAATCTGATGGGTTGGGTTTTTTTCGCAATTGATCTGGTTTGGGTCAGATATGATTTTTCTTTTTTCACCCGCCATTGGGTTTGGGTAGAATATGGGTTTAGGGTTCACCCACTCCACATTCGACCCATATATATTTGTGTGCACGTGTGTATAACATATTAGTATTAGTTATGTGATGAAAATAAAAGTATAATGGATAAGTTATATAGAAATAAAAACAAACATGGGTTGCTTTAATAGATAAGCTTTTGAAATGTTTTTAATAGTAACAAATGTAAGATTAGACATGGTATGACTTAATAAAATTGTAGTTATGGAGATGTGGTGGGTTGTTAGGTTTTACGCGACCCAACCCATCTAAAAATGGGTACGATATAGATGTAAAAATTATCCAGCCAACGAGTAATGGGTAGAATGCAGATAGAGCGTTCAAGGTTACAGGGAGGATATGGGAATACCCCCATCTAACCCAAATCCGACTCATTGATATAGAGTGGACATGGTTTCTTCCTAAAAAAAAAAATAAAAGCTTGATAAAAATTTCAATTCTTAGGTTTTATTCGTTGGACATAGAGTAACCAATTACAAATAAGTCACTTATTTTCTTTCATTTTTTGTTGACAATTAATTTCATTCGAAGGCATACTCTATTTACTTCAAACAGTGCATGTGGAAGACAAGGACTTATCCACTTGAATTTTTGTTTTTTTAAGATAAATATCCTACTTAAATGGTTAAATTTGTTCTACTATAAAAAATATCTTTGAATATAAAATTTTTTCAATTAAGGTTTTTTTTCAAACTTGGATGAATATATACTTTGAAAGCTTAGGTATTTGGTCCATCTTAGAGCAATTATATGATTCATGTATGACTCAAACACATATTGTGAGAAGATAAAAAAAAATTATTATTGTTGCAAAGGCCATCTTGAAAAAATTTAGGGAAAAATTCTTGGCTCCTAGGATTAGTTGCTTATATTATAATAAATTTTAATTTTAACAGCAATTTTTTTAACATTTTCCAATGTTTTAAAATGTTGGAAAATTTATAAGATTTATTTTTCCCACATGGTCATCCATTTTAATATTGTAACACAAATTTTTATTCTTTGCAACTATTGACTCTTTTTCTATACTGAATAATATTAAGCATTATTTTCATTTTTATTATTTTGTTTGGGGCCAATCAAATCTTATGAGTTGTATCAAAGTACTATTATGCATGAATTGTTTTTAGGCTTTAATTTTTTGGAAAAATCATTACTTTAACCACCAAATTTAGTTAAATTTAACAAATACACCCTCAAGTTTTGATAAATGCTTTCAAACATGATTTTGGGTCAATTAAATTCATCTTTATTTTGTTTGCCATTCTAATTATAATAATAATAATACTTAAAACTTATAATCTTTAATTAGTAGTTATTTATACACTAAAAATTAATAATATTATTATAAATTTTTAATTTTATTTATAAAAAATTAAAATTTTTAATAGAAGTTTTTTTTGCAATGGTAAGCCTTATAGAAATTTAAACCCTTGGTTTCATCTGTACGAATTGGGACCTCATACTATCAAGTGGAATTAGAGTTAGGTGGCTGACTTGGCCTACTTATTAGAAAGTTGTAAGGTTTCATGAATGCTCTAACTTGAAGCTTTAGGGTTTAAATGATACACTTGAAAAAAGTAGATGGTTGTTTGAAGTTAATCAATCCAAAATGACTTATTCTTATTTTTATGGGATTTTTATATGAAACTAATATCATTTGATAACTAATCCTATATATGTATAATTACTTATTGAATAACATTTTTGTAGTGCAATTACTATGAATTTTTTACTTATTCAACATAAAAGATTAATTAAAATTCAGCTACAGCATAAAAATGTTATTCAATGCATTATTATTATTATTATTATTATTATTATTATTATTATTATTATTATTATTATTATTATTATATAGTATTAATTTTAGATAATATTGATTCCAAACAAAAAAAACCACAAAAACATATTTGGATTAATCTGACTTAATGCTAAATGAATTGGACCTTTATCTTAGTGCTTAAGTTTAAGCTTTTTTTGGTTGATGTTCTATGCTTTGATCCTCTTCTTACAAGTTAGTTTTGTAATGACGCAAGTCTAGAACCAATCAACAAAACAACTATACCCACACCAAATGAGCTATTCTTTGGAAAAAAATTAGCGCTAGGTTCTTGTGCTCTGGAACTTGAGCCGATATATCCACATAAGACATCTTACATTTCTCCCACGTGGGATATATGGGTGTTACAAACTTCCCCCTATATACGCAACGTCCCCATCGGGGTAGTCTCCTAGACTAGCAACCTTTCTAATCGGATTACTTGGCCCCGGTTAAGTAACCTTTCTAATCTAAGATCAGCGAGTAGATGATGCATGTGCAAACTCAGTGTGTTGTATCATCATGGTTTCGAATTAGCTTTAATAACATCTGTAATGACCCAAGTCTAAAACCGGTCAACGGAACACCTGTCCATACCACATAGGCTATCCATTGAAAAAGGTCAAGTGCTAGGTGCTTAACTACTTGTGCTTTGAAAGTAGAGTCTATATATCCACATAAAGATTTTCACATTTCTCTCATGTAAGATATCGGCGTGTTACAAATTTTATATGCTAATAATTGTTTGACCTACACAGATTTTAATTTTTTTAGAGCCAATCAAATCTTAAAAGTTGTTTAAAAAATTAGAAATAATTTTTGTTTGAATATTATATATCGTGGTTGAAGTTCATAGCCTAGAATTAGTTTTGTAGTCGTTAAGAGATGAAGTTAATGATTTTATGTTGTGATTGCAAGTTTTTATTTTATCTGAGATTAAGAATATTAAAAAGTTTGGAGGTTTATATGTTCAAAAATTATAATTAAATTTCATTTTTTTATATCTTAATTGCAATTTTGATAGTATAAGGGATTATATGGCAAAAGAAGAAGTTGGAGGACAGATGATGAGCTTGAGTAAAACAAAATAGGAAAAACCATGTTGGATCAAAATTTTATTTATTTTTATCCAAAATATGATTTTTTTTGTGTTTATCATTTTTTCATTGTTGTAATACTGAATTCCTATACTTTCATATTTGAAATTGATACAGAAAATTCTTTAAACATGAAACATATTTTAAGAATTTTTAATTTTTTTAAAATAGTAACATATATTCAATTTATGAAGTTAATGTTTCCCTTTATTTGATTAGTCATAATTTTAATGTATTTTTAATATTTAAAGTTTAAACACATTTGTTCCATTTAAAAATTCTTTATATTAGGAAAATAATATTAGTATTTGAAAAGGATGAGTGTCAAGTGTTTATGTTTTGAAACTTATGTCTACATATCTATATAAGGCTTCCACATTTCTCACATGTGAGATATGGGGGTGTTACAAACTTCTTCCCCCTTTTATATACTCAATGTTGTTGTTGGACTCACTCATATTACACATTCGCTAGCCAAGTAACCTCTCTAATTCATGATCAATCTCGATAGACAGTACATGTACATATCCAGTATGTCACAACATCGCAGTCCTCAGTCAGCTCTGATACCATCTATAATAACTCAAGTCCAAAACCGATGACTAAAACACTTGCCCACATCACATAGGTTATTCTTTGTGAAAAAGATAAATATTACATACTTATATTCTGGAGCTTATGTTTATATATCTACATAAGACTTCCCACATTTTTTTCATGTGGAATATGAGGGTTTTGCATCTTTAATTTATATGACTATTAAACATGTCTAAAAAAAGATGTTTATCAATTTATTTACTTTTCAAACATTAAATGTTTTTATTAAAATCTAAAAGCACAACTTAATATGTGTGTGTGTATGTATGTTTATATTTGTATATTTATATCTATAGAATAAAAAGTGCAAAAATATAAAATGACTAAATGTTAAATTATAAGTTATTTGTTTTCCTTTTAGGTATTAGAAACTTATTCTATTTTAAGAAGTTTATTTTCACATGGTTAACTAATTATATTATAAGAATAATGAGTAAGAATAGGTTTTCAAAACTCAGTGATGTGAGTATAATTTTTAAATCAATTGACCTCGACCTTTGGAACAATCACATTAACTCGATCATATGCTTGCTTTTTTTAATAATGTATAGTTACTATGTCATTGGAAAAATACAATGTTTATTTACAATGTCTATACTTTGACATTATGGCTCATATTTATGTCATACTATTAATTTTAAGTTTCACGCTAAGGAGAGAAAATTTAACAGCTTTGATAAGATATTAAAAGTATGACGATAAAATTTTGATAAGTACTCTAGCATCACAAATAAAAAAAATTTTCAATTTTTTTGTAACCATTGTTACCTATAGCATGTTCTATATTATTATTATTATTATTATTATTATTATTATTATTATTATTATTATTAATAAATAAAAATTAAATACAATTAACAATCTTTTATAATGAATGACACAAATGAGAATAGTTATGATAAAATATTATAATAAAAAATTATAAAAAATAGAAAAATGAAACTAATAAGAAATATATCTAAACTAAAGAAATATAAAATTATTATTGCTATTATTTATTTTGAAAAATATAATTAGAATTATAGTTAGTTGAGTGGAAAATAACTTAATATTTTGATTCACTTGCAACGCACGTGTGCATATACTAGTATATAAATGTCCACAGTCCCCACCATTATTTTTCATTGGATCCCACCATTCCAAATAAAAATCTAGAAAAAAAGGCAAATGCAATATTATCTTCCCAAAAGGTATTTATTGATATATATGTACACACATGCACCTTAAATGCTACATTAGCTTTTGTATTTTATTTAATTGTTTAGTTAACACTCAAATTATGAGTTAGCCTATAGTCAATTAAACTTCACAAATCAAGTTAAGTTCAAAATTTTCAAATAAGTTACACTAATCCTTAATAGAAGTGTTAATGTCATCAAAGAAATATATTATTCTCTATTTGTTTTTAGTGTAAAATTATAAAATTTTCCATGTTTGGGTTTTTTTACTCCAAAAAAATTAAAATTGGCATATTTATAGGAAGTCACCCTTGAAACGTAGGACACAAGTTTTAAAATTTTTTAAATTTAACTAAATATCTAGTATTTTACTTAAATATACAATAATATTTATTTTTTAAAATTCATTATTTTTAAAGTTTCTAAAAAATATTAAAGGCTTACTTAATTTAAAGTAATTTTATAATTTACACCTTATAGAAATTTAAACCTTTGGCTTCATTTATACTAATAGGGGCCTCTTAGTGTCAAGTGGAATTAGAGTTATGCAGTCGACTTAGCCTATTTATTAGAGAGTTATAAGGCTTCATGAATGCTCTAACTTGAAGCTTGAAGGTTTAAATGATACATTTGAAAAAAAATAGATGGTTTTTTTGAAGTTAATTAGTAAAAGATTATTTATTTTTATTTTTTTGAGATTGTTATATGAAACTAATATCATTTGATAACTAATCCTATATGTGTATAATAATTTATTGAATAACATTTTTATAGACTAATTGCTATGATTTTTTCTCTTATTCAACATAAAAGATTGCTCAAAATTAAACTACACTATAAAAATGTTATTCAATGCATTATTATTATTATTATCATTTATAGTATTAATTTTAGATAATATTGATTCCAAACAAAAAAAAATAAAAACATATTTAGATTAATCTGACTTAATGATAAATGAATTGGATCTTTATCTTAATGGTTAAGTTTAAGCATTTTTTTTGTTGATGTTCTATGTTTCAATCCTTTTCTTACAAGTTAGTTTTGCAACGACTCAACTTTAGAACCAGTCAATGGAACACCTGCCCATACTACATGGGTTATCATTTGAAAAAATATTAATGCGAGTTCCTTGTGCTCTGGGACTTTAGCCTATATATTCATTTAAGGCTTCCCACATTTCTCCCATATAGGATAAGTGGGTGTTACAAACTTCCTCTTATATGGTCAATCGGATTGTGGTTCCTTAGACTAGCAACCTCTCTAATTGGATTACCTGGCCGCTAATCCAATATCAGCCCAGTAGATGATGCATGTGCACGCCCAATGTGTTATATCATCATGGTCTCGAGTTGGCTCTGATACCATCTGTAGTGACCTAAGTCTAAAATAAGTCAACGAAATATCTGCCCACACCACATGGGTTATCTGTTGAAAAAGGTTAAGTGTTAGTGTCTGTGCTCTGGAACTAGAGACTATATATCCACATAAAGTTTCTTACATCACTCTCATGTAAGATATAGGCGTGTTACATGTTTTATATGCTAATAATTGTTTGACCTACACAAATTTTTAATTTTTTTAGAGCCAATCAAATCTTAAAAGTTGTTTAAAAAATTTGAAATAATTTTTTTAATATTATATATCATGGTTGAAGCTCATAGCCTAGAATTAGTTTTGGAGTCATTAAAAGATAAGGTTAATAATTTTATTTTGTATTTGCAAGTTTTTATTTTATCTAAGATTAAGAAAATTAAAAAGTTAGAGGTTTATATGTTCCAAAACTAAAATTAAATTGCATATTTTTATATCTTGACTACAGGTTTTGACCATAAAAGGGATTATACGACAAAAGAAGAAGTTGGAGGACATATGATAAGTTTTAGTAAAATAAAAAACCATGTTGGATCAAAATTTTATATATTTTTATCCAAAATATGATTTTTTTTGTGTTTATCAATTTTTCATTGTTGTAATATTGAATTCCTATACTTTCATATTTGGCATTGATACACAAAATTCTTTAAACATGAAACATATTTTAAGAATTTCTAATTTTTTAAAAATAGTAGCATTATATTCAATTTACTAAGTTAATATTTTCTTTATTTGATTAATCATACTTTTAATGTATTTATAATATTTAAAATTTAAACACATTTTTTTCATTTATAAATTCTTTATGTTAGGATAATAAGATTAGTATTTGAAAAGGATAAGTGCAAAGTGTTTATGTTCTAAAACATGTGCCTATATATCCACATAAGAATTTCCACATTTCTCTCATATGGGATATGAGGGTGTTATAACCCTCCTTTATTTACCCAATTTTCTTGTTGGGGTCACTCGGATTGCATGGCCCTTAGCCAAGTAATCTCTCTAATCTAGGATCAATCCTGATAGACGATGTTGTACATACCTAGCATGTCACGTCTTTGTAGTCCCGGTTAGCTTTGATAAATACCATCTGTGATAACCCAAGTCTAATACCGGTTAACAAAACACCTACCCACATCACATGAGTTATCTTTTATGAAAAGGATAAGTGCTAGATACTTATGTTTTAAAACTTGTGATGCCCTCCAGCATCTTTGTCTGATGACATGGTGAACTCCGAGGGAGCTTCCGAGGAGGGGGGACGTCTTGCTGAGATATTCCCCAGGTGGGAAAATACCTGAAAGGCTCAGAAAAAAGGGTTAGGAGGTCCCCGGGGTGCTTTTCCGGGGAGGAGCCTCCGACGCCCAAGTTAGTGCCCTGAAAGTGAGTAAAGTAGGAACACTAGAGGGGTGTAAGAGCTGGCCTGTATAAGTTTTCTGCTATGCGCGAGGGCTGATCACAGGATCCTTTGCCAAGTCCTATTTCCCAGTATTTATAGAAGTACCTGGCCCGTTCAGATCCTGACACGTGTTCGGTCGGATCCTCTCTGTGCTTTTTGGGCGTAGGGAACAGGTAGCCGTTTGTAGGCTCCTGGTTTTGTGGCTAAGATGGGACTTGGACGGCGTCAGCGCGTCAGGCCGCCGTTTCAGGCGGCGTGCGGGCTTCCTGTCAGAGGCTCCTTAAATGCTCATGCCGTACTCCCGAGGTCCTTTGGGCGAGGTCGCCCCTTGGTACGGACACCCTTTCTCGGGGATCACACTGGTGGCTCGGGGAGTTTTCTAGCTCGGGAGTTCTGTCTTCGGGGGAATCTCTCCTGCTCTTAGTAGCTGGCTCTTTGCTCCGGAAGACGATATATTCGGTTTCCCGAGGGAGTCAGCAACACATTTAAATGATCCTGGCGTTTCAGCCGAAGTGCTTACTTCGTTGTGCTCGATTCCGCTTCTGCTGAGGTCGTTGGCAATGCTTCCTTCCGAGCTACGTCAGGTTCCCCAGACAAACCTTCGGGGAAGTATGTACTGGAAGAGGCGAAAGCCCTTCGGCTATCACAGGCCCTCCTCGAAAAGCCGAAATGGAAACTTCGGTTTGTTCGCTTCCTGAGGGTTCCTCTTTGGGCTTTAAGCGTAGCGCTTGTTCCGAAGACAGACCTTTCGTCTGAAGACGTAAGCTTTTCTACCACAACCTGTCTGTTGGTGTCTTCGAAGTAACCTGCTTTCCAGCTTTTTAGGTCCGCGCCACGTCATGTGCCAGGAATAGGTGTGTCAGTCTGGAACGACGTGCTTGAGGATGAGGAGTGTTAGGATACGCATCCCCCTTTTGGCGCGATGGTTGACATGTGGCAGCCAGTCATTGGTGGGGATTGTGTTGTAACGGCAGGCGCGCCTTTTTAGGCACAAAAGAGCAGTTATGGCGACGTTTCGCCTTCGCAGAGCACTTATGATGCCGGTTCGCCTACCTCCCTCGGCCTATATATATGCTTGTTCCGTCATTTGTTCTCTTTTGCTTTTACTTTTGCTCTGGTTTTCCTTCTGCTTTCTCCTGCTTTTCACGGCGGTTCTTTCTCCTGAGCTTTTTTCCGGCCACCTTTCACGACGGCGTCTTCACACACAGATTTCGGCAAGAGTTTTGGTGGGTTTTGATTTCCAGAACTCTTTGTTTTTTCAAAGTTTTTCCAAAGTTCATTTTTTCCTTTTTCCGAGCTCATTTTTCAGCCAAAAAATGCCTATTCCTGAGAGTTGGCAACCTCTTTTGTACCATCCTTGCTGCACTACTCCCGAAAAATTATCAAGGTGGAAGAAAAAAATTTTCCTCCCTTCGTACGCTGTTACGAGGTTGCCGCGTCCTGACCATTACAGCTTCTCAAACCATAGCAATGAGGTTATCTCTTTCCGAGCTCAGCTGAAAGCCGGACTTCGGTACCCCCATCCGGAGTTGATTTGCGAGTTTTGCAGATTTCATGGCATTGCCGTAAATCAACTCCCTCCGAACTCGTACTGCTATTTCAACGCCTTCCTCTGTATGTGTGGCGTTTTCAAAATAAAGCCCCACTTCGTTATTTTTATGCAGTACTACAAGCTCTACGTGGTCCCGAAGGGTGGCTTTTACTTCATGCTACCTCGGGGATCCGGGAGCAAAAAGTATATGTTCACCTTCGCCACCAAGGACAGCTGGCGAGGGTGGCAAAAAAAGTTTTTCTTTCTGAAGATGGAAGAGGCCTGGTCGCACGTTCCGACCAAGTGGCTTAGGGAAGGCTGGAGGATGACGTCATAGATCCGAGGATGTTGCTGACTCGAGAGTTGGCTCCTGAATTCACGGATTTCGACAGACGTATCCGAGCCATCGTTGACTGGGGTCCCGAGGTCCCTTCGCGTTCTCTTTACCCCTTCCCCATCAATTGGAGGCTAATGACCGAGGAGGTCCTTCGGGAGCTCAAGGTGGTAAAGGAGCATAAGACGGACCTCGGGATGCCGGCTCCTGCCATTGCTGGGAAGGATTCCTGGCTTGTGCAACTCCTTCGGGAGGAAGTTTCTTTCGAGACCTTTTTTGAGAGTGAGTTATTTTCTAGTCTCTTTGTTATAACTTCATTTTGCACTCACACTGATGTCTTCCCCCTTTTTCAGAAATGGGCGAGGACACGGCTGCCTTCTACAAAGCCCTTTTCACCGGCCAAGCCGAGAAGGGCAAACAGACGAAGAAAGCCATCTCCCAAAGGCGTAAAACAACCGGGGCCGGTCCTTCGGTGGCCAAACGGGCGAGGAAGGCCACTCCCGAGGAGGCTATCGAGGAGCCGGGAGCTGTTACCGTTTCTCAGCCCGAGGTTACTGCCGAGGTTCCTCCTCAAAGTCCTGCCCCGTCGCAGGCTCTTCTGGATGCCGTGGTAGAGCCCCCTTCTGCCGAAGAGCGGCGCAGAATCAAAGGCAAGGGGATCCCTGCCGAGGAGGTTCCAGATCCTGACGACGATGTGGTCGAGGTGCCTACAGGTTCGTTTTATGATGCCTTTACCTTTTTGGATTTTTTGATGTCTGCTTGCCTTAATCCAGCTCCATGTTTTGTTGTGCAGAAGAGTTGCTCACTCCGGGTTGGGTGGCCGAGCATGTGAAGAGGAGAGCCCTTCGGGACGCCCATGTCCCGAAGGGGAAGGTCCCAAAGGAGCCTTTCTGGACATTCACGGAGGACATGAATATGTACTCCGGAGATTGCCCACAAATGGCTAAAGAGATCTCGAAAGGGATCCTTACTGAGGCCTCCTTTAGAGCCATTGTCGAGCCCCATCCAGGCGATGACTCTCTTGCTGCGAAGCTTTCCGAGCACGCCGCCCAGGTATATTTCACGCTTTTCTTTCTTGAAGTTTTTCTAAGTGTTTGGTTTTCTCTTTGTCTGTCTTAGCGACCTTGCCTTCGTCCTTTTGCAGCTACTGGGATATGCCGGCTTTCTCAGAGTTCGGGTGGTTGATAGCCGAAGGACTATCGCCTCTCCTAGAACGTACCTCCTACCAAAAGCATGCTCGGGAAACCTGGCACCGTCCGAGGGAGGCACTAGTACTAACCTCGGACTAGGCGAATCCCAGTGCCTCGAACTCGGGATTTAGCCTAGTACCCCAGAGAACTCCAAAGTTGCAGACAGCTCCCTCGGGGGATTAGACGGATCACCTTCGGTATAGAAGAACCAGCTACCACAAGCAAGAGAGGATTTCCCAAAGGCGGAACCTCCGAGCTAAGCAGCTCCCCGAACTGCGAACATGACTCCCGAAGAAGGGTGTTCATCTCAGAGAACGACCTCGCCCAAAGGACATCGGGAGTACGACAGAAGCATTTAAGGAGCCTCTGACACATCGCCCACAGACGCAACATGTCACCTCAAACGACGCTCTGACACGCCAACGCCGCCCAGGCCTTGTCACAACCTGTCTCGGACCAAGGCTCGAGGGAGCCTACAAACAGCTACCTGTCCCCTATGCCCAAAGGTACACAGCAGATCTGACCGAACACGTGTCACGATCTGAACGGGCCAGACACTTCTATAAATACCAAAGAGCAGCTCCTTGCAAATGGTTGATCGGTCAGTCAGTTGAGAGAATACGAACAGGCAAGGCCACTAAACCCTTGAGTGCTCTCTTTCCTTCACCTCTCAGAAAACTGACTTGGGCGTCGGAGGTTCCTCCCCGGAAAAACATCCCGGGGACCTCCTAACCTTTCCTTTTGGGCTCTTCAGGTACTTCTCCCTGGGAAACCTCCACTCCGGGCGTTCTCCTCCTCAGGAAGTCCCTCCAGAAACCACCATGTCCTCCAGCGAAGATGTCTCCGGACATCAGTGGTGAGGCAGACGGCGTTCTGAACTCAGGTCTTAGACTCCTTAGAGAAAACTAAGGCCATGTGTTCGGATCTAGATGTCAAGAATTTGCAGCTGGCCAGTGCTGCGGAGAAGGAAGTTGCCGCCTTTCGGGAGGAGTTCCGGAAAGAAAAAGAGGAACTTTCAAAGGACTCATCCCAGAAATTTCTGACCTCGGCTCCCAGGTAGCGGAGCTGATCTCGAAAAATGAGGCGCATCAGAAAGAAAAGTCAGAGGCTCAAGATCGCCTGGCGAAGGCGCTTGCTGAGAAGGCTGCGCTTCAAGCCGAGGTTGATGCCTTGAAGAAGGAGCCAAAGAAGAAGAAGATGAAGGCATTAAGGGAGGAGGTCGCCGAACTGAAGAAAGACCTTGACGACCTTGGGGTCGAGAAAGACAAATCTGACCAGATGACCAAAGTTGGTTTTCGGGACGGATTTTGTCTTGTTCGTCACCAAGTTCTTCAAAGGTTCCCAGATCTGGACCTTTCTTTCCTGGAGGCCCTGAATATTCCCGAGGGGCCTCGGTGGTCCTGGTCCAAAATCGAGTATCTGAACCTGCCATCTTCACTCCCTGCGCCGAAAATAGTAGAGAAGAACGCGGGAGCTGGCGGTTTTCAGGATGCCGGGAATCCTTAGTTTTGTTTAGGGTCCTTTGCCTTTTGCTTCTTCTTTTTTGGTCTTCTTTCTTTGTAAGCACTTTCATCTTTAATGAAGAAAATTTGGCTAAGTCTTTTTTGCGAGATCTGTTTATTTTCTTTCGTCCCGAACTAGTTCGCTCCAAAGACTTCGGAAAAAACTCGTCTGCGCTTAATATGGTGACCTTCTTTGCGAAGTTTCTACTTACGAGGGCTTTTGCTCAAGGATTTTGGCCAAGTCTTCTTGCGAGACTTTTTTCGTTGTCCTGAACACCTTCGCTCTAGAGACTTCAAAAAATGACACCTTCGCTTATCTGGTCACCTTTGTGAAATTTGCGCCACTTATGCTGAAGGCAATTTTTTGTACTTAGAGAAAATTTTGCTAACTTGTGTAGTACAATTTTCTTTGCCGAAATCCTAAGCATAGAATTTTCTCAAGGCGTCCGAATGCCAAGTATTTTTCAACTCTACTCCTTCGGAATTGCCGAGCTTGTAGACCCCTTTTCGTACTTCGGCTAGAACTAGGTAAGGGCCTTCCCAGTCGCGCGAAATACCCCGTGGGATGGCTTTCGTGGTGCAAATTCAGCCTTTCGGAGAACGGGATCTCCTTCCTTTATTCCTTTCGTCCTAGCGCGCAAATTTGCAGCCGCGGCCACTCTTTGCTGAAAAGCTTTTCTTCTCAACTCGGCTACTTCTCTGTGTTCGCTGACGAGGTCCAGCTTGGTTCTTAGGCCGAAATCATTTCCTCTTTCATCAAACACTTGTACTCGCACCAAAGGTCGTATTATCTCTATCGGGATGATGGCCTCTGTTCCGAAAACAAGCGAAAAAGGTGTTTCCCCTGTGGCTCTTCGGGGTGTTGTTCGGTAGCTCCACAATACACTCTGGAGTTCGCCTGGCCATTTTCCCTTTGCTTCCCCTAGCCTCTTTTTCAGACCATCTTTTATGGTCCTATTAGATACCTCTACTTGGCCATTGCTTTGAGGATGGGCTACTGGGGCGAAGTGCATCTTTATTCCGAGGTTGTTGACAAAGTCCTGGAACCCTTTGTCTATAAACTGGGATCCATTGTCGACTACCAGTATCCTCGGTATGCCAAATCTGCATACAATGTTCTTCCATACGAACTTTTGCACTTCTTTAGCTAAGATAGTTGCTAATGGTTTTGCCTCGACCCACTTAGAGAAATAGTCGACTGCGACTACGCAGAATTTTACGCTCCCAGGTGCTGTTGGGAGTGGCCCGATGAGGTCTATGCCCCATACTGCGAACGGCCAGGGATAGTCAGCCGAAGTCACCATCTCCGAGGGTACCCTCTGGATTTTAGCGTGTCTTTGGCAGCTGTCACATTTTCGGATGAACTGCCGGGCATCCTTTCTTAGGGTAGGCCAAAAATATCCTTGGCGAAGTACCACTGTGGCAAGAGCGTCAGTTCTGATGTGCGAACCACAAGTGCCTTCGTGAACTTCTTCGAGGATCATTTCAGTGTCTTCTTCGTCGACACACCTCTGTAGCGGATTGGCGTATCCCTGCCGTTATAACTCTTCCCCGATCAGGAAGAATCTTCCGGCACGTCTTCGGACCTTTGCTGCATCATTGGGGTCTTCGGGGAGGGCATTGGTTGCGAGGTACCTTTTTATTGAATTCTTCCAGCCTTTTTCCGAAGTCACTATGTTTAGTACTTCGATGCTCGGGCGGTCTAGTACCTCGGTATACGTTTTTGACTTTGCCAAGCAATCTGCCTCGGCATTATGTCGTCGAGGCACATTTTTTATTCGAACGTTGTCGAATTCTCGAATGAGCTTGGCCACGAACTCGTGGTATTTTTCCAAGGTTGGGTCTTTTGCGCCGTAGTCTCCTGCTGTTTGTCGAACTACCAGCTGGGAGTCGCTGTGGGCCTTCAAGTTTCTTATGCCAATTTTCCTGGCCAGGCGCAACCCTGCTACGAGAGCTTCATACTCAGCCACACTGTTGGTGGCGTTAAAGCCGAACTTGATGGCCTTTATTACTTCTAGACCTTCGGGTCCTCTGATAATTACCCCGGCTCCCTGGTGTTCGGAACCTGAGGCTCCATCTACATGCAGCGTCCATTCTGGCTCATCTTCACCGAAATCTTGATGGTTGTCTTTGGTTATGGGTACTTCGGCGATGAAGTTTGCCAATGCTTGAGCTTTAATGGATTTTCTGGGCTCGTAGGTAATGTCATGTTCGCCCAGCTCTATGCACCATTTGGAAAGTCTTCCTGAATGATCAACTTTTTTCATGACGTCCCGTAGAGACAGACTACTTCGGACGATAGTGGGGTGAGCCTGAAAGTATGGGCGCAATCTTCTTCCTGCCAACACCAAGGCATATATGGCTTTTTGGAGCAATGGGTACCTGACCTCGGCGCCGTGCAGGGATTTGCTTACGTAATAAACTGGCCATTGCTTCGACCCTTCCTCTTTCATAAGGACTGAGCTTACTGCTTTTTCTGAAACAGCGAGGTACAGGATGAGGGGCTCTCCTTCGCGAGGTTGTCGCAGAGTAGGCAGTCGAGACAAATAGATTTTGAGTTCTTCCCAGGCTTTTTGACAATCCTCATTCCAAGGATGGCCGTCGTGCCCGATGTCATTTTCTCTTTTTGCTGCCTTAGTAAGGACTTTGAAGAATGCCCGGCACCGATCTCCGTACCTAGAGATAAACCTGCTGAGAGAGGTTATCCTTCCAGTGAGTCTCTGTACATCTTTTATTGTGACGGGAGTTCGGAATTCGAGCAAAGCCTTGATTTTTTCTAGGTTAGCATCAATGCCTCTTTCTGACACCATGTACCCCAGAAATTTTCCCGAGGTCACACCGAAGATGCATTTTTTGGGGTTAAGGCGAATTCCGAAGGTTCTAAGTTGTTGGAAGGTTTCCTTTAGATCTATGACGTGGTCGCTCGGCATCTTACTTTTTACTATCATATCATCAACATAGACTTCCATGTTCCTCCCTATTTGCTCATGAAAGACTTTGCTCATCAGCCTTTGGTAGGTGGCTCCTGCATTTTTGAGCCCGAAGGGCATCCTGGTATAGCAATATGTTCCACCTTCGGTGATGAAGGCAGTTTTCTCTTCATCTTTGGGATCTATCCTTATTTGATGATACCCACTGAAGGCGTCGAGGAAGCTTAGGAGCCCATATTCGGCAGTTGAGTCGACCAACTGGTTTATCGGTGGGAGAGGGTAGGAGTCTTTTGGGCAGGCATCGTTCAAGTTTCTGAAGTCGATGCACATTCGGAGCTTACTACTCCCTTCTTTTGTAGCAATGACCACGTTGCTTAGCCATTCAGGGTATTTAACCTCCCTAATTACATTTGCGTCCATCAAGCGCTGTACTTCGGTTTTGACGAATTTGCTTTTGTGGACCGAAATGCCTCGTTTCTTTTGCCGGACAGGTTTTACTTCCGGACTTACTTTCAGGCTATGTTGTATTATGCGAGGGTTTACCCCTGGCATGCAGTAGGCGAACAGACCTTTATTCATTAGTAGAAAGGATACAAGGTTTTTCTTGTCACCTTCGGCCAAGTTTTTCCCTATTCGGGTATTTTGGCCTGGGACAAGTTCTATCTCTTCCGTTTCTACTTCTTCCGCCCCGCCCATTTGTGGTTCTTCGGTGGGCCGAGTCCCTCCTGCTGTGGTTTGTGCGAAGTTGGCTGTTGGGGCCTTTTGTACTTTGACAAACACCTTTCTGACCTCGGCTTGATCGATGAATATTTCGGCGTCTCCATCCTGGGTGTCGAAGGTGATTGTTAAGTACTTCACATCTGGGCGGATGTGCAAATTTCCCTGTGTTTGCCTTCCAAGGATGGCGTTGTACGACGAAGGGACATCAATGACGATGAACCTTGTCATTGTGGAGGCAAAAACTTCTCCTTTTCCGTTGACCGCGCTCCCTCTCATCATCAGGTGAAGGTCGATCCAACCGAGGACGGGCAGCTCTGAGGGTCCTACTCCAAAGGTTGGCGAAGTAATCGGTTTGAGGTCGGTGTTGGATATTCCCAAGCTTGGGAGCAGATGCGAGAATAGGACGTCGGCGTTTGATCCGTCGTCAAGTAGCACCCTTTTGATGTCCCAATTTCCTATTCTCACCATAACCAACAATAGGTCATCATGAGGGAAGATGACGGAGGAACCATCTCTTCGGATGAGTTTTTTCGATGGGCTTTGATACTCCATCGTTGCTATTTCCCTAACCTTCCTCTTTCTTCCCGAGGATGGCAGTCCAGTGGTGATGGTTTGTATTACCCCCGCCAAAGGTGGGAGGCGCTTTTTTGGACTTCGGTTCCTCCTCCTGTCGGAGTCGTACTCCTCTTCATCAGCCCTTCCTTCCTCCTCCCTTCTTGCCTTTGGCGAAGGCATTCGCAGATAGCGCCGAAGCTGGCCTTGCTTAATCAGCGACTCAATGTACTTCTTCAACTGGAAGCAGTCCTCGGTGTCGTGACCGTGGTCGCGATGAAACTGACAAAACTTCTTCATATTCTTTTTGTTGTCAGCAGTCATTGCCTTTGGTCGCTGAATCTGGGACCCCTGTTTCTCCATTGTCATGAGAATGTTGGTCCTTGTGGTGTTCAGGGGTGTAAAGTTCGGAGGAGGCTTCCTTCCCCTGAACCTCCGAGGTCGTCCTGTTTGCTCCGTCGGATACTTGGCTTGCTGGCTTGACCCTTCGGGGCGGGAGTGATCGTTCTTCGTCCCCCCCATTCTCAGCTCTTCGGCTGTCATATGCTGCTCTGCCCTTCGGAAAAATTCGCCGAGCGTGTCCGGGGGGTCCTTGGAAAACTCATAAAATAACTGTGAGTCTCTCCGAAGGCCCCGTATCATTGCGAGAATGCATATTTCTGGCCGAAAGTCTGGAACACTTAGGGCCTCTCCGTTAAATCTTTCGACATAGTCACGGATGGTTTCTCCGTTCCTTTGTGCTATGTCGAACATCTGTACTGGCATCTTCGCCGTAGGGCGACTTCCAATAAACTGCTGGGTGAAGGCAGTGGACAGCTCCTGGAACCCTCTGATGGTTCCTGGGGCCAGCGAATTGTACCATGCTGTAGCAGGACCGGCAAGGGTGACCTCAAAACATTTACATAGGGTGGCATCGTCAGCCCCATGCAACACCATGCTCCGTTTATACTTCGTTAGGTGGGCCTGAGGATCTGTTCGGCCATCGTACGTTTCTAGCCGAGGTACCCGGAAGTCACTGGGCATGGCTGCTTCGATTATTGCTCGGGTGAACGGTGACTCATCGCCACAGAAAGTTTCAGATAGTCTGGCCCAGACAGGTTTGGGGGCTACCTGTTTCTCTACCTTTTCTAACCTCGCCAGCATTTTCTCCATAAGGAGTGTGGCGCTAGGCCCTTCTTCGGGACAGGGAGATCGTCGGCACCTCTTCGGGGAATGAGCTCGGCGCCGTGGGGACAGGGACCTCGTTTCAGGTGACGAGCTCCTTTGGTGCGGGATTCTGGGTCGTCTGGACCCCATTTGCTCCGCACGCCCTGCCCTGAGGGGCATGTTTTCCATTGAAGACTCCTCCCGTGAGTCTCCACTGCCCGAACTGGGATGAATTGACTTGGGGCTTTTCCCCCGAGGGAGTGCTGGTGATGCAGGTCTTTGGGCCTGAGCCGGTTGCGGCCATCTTTGGTCTATTTGTTGTGTCACTTCGGCCACAATGGACCGTTGTAAGTCACGCAGAAAACTCATAGTTACAACCAGAGGACATTCTTCCTCCGGCAGAGAAGTCGCTGGAGTGGGTAGCTCGGCAGCTGGCTGGACTTCGGGCGCGGACGAGGAATTCGGAAGCGCCTTGTCCTTGGAATGCCTAGTCTCAACGACAGCCACCTGAGGGTGGGTTCCCACAGACGCCGCCAAATGATGCCCTCCAGCATCTCTGTCTGATGACATGGTGAACTCCGAGGGAGCTTCCGAGGAGGGGGGACGTCTTGCTGAGATATTCCCCAGGTGGGAAAATACCTTAAAGGCTCAGAAAAAAGGGTTAGGAGGTCCCCGGGGTGCTTTTCCGGGAGGAGCCTTCGACGCCCAAGTTAGTGCCCTGAAAGTGAGTAAAGTAGGAACACTAGAGGGGTGTAAGAGCTGGCCTGTATAAGTTTTCTGCTATGCGCGAGGGCTGATCGCAGGATCCTTTGCCAAGTCCTATTTCCCAGTATTTATAGAAGTACCTGGCCCGTTCAGATCCTGACACGTGTTCGGTTGGATCCTCTCTGTGCTTTTTGGGCGTAGGGAACAGGTAGCCGTTTGTAGGCTCCTGGTTTTGTGGCTGAGATGGGACTTGGACGGCGTCAGCGCGTCAAGCCGCCATTTCAGGTGGCGTGCGGGCTTCCTGTCAGAGGCTCCTTAAATGCTCATGCCGTACTCCCGAGGTCCTTTGGGCGAGGTCGCCCCTTGGTACGAACGCCCTTCCTCGGGGATCACGCTGGTGGCTCGGGGAGTATAATGGGTAAGAATAATTTTTCAAACCTAAGTGATGTGAGTATAATTTCTAAATCAATTGACCTTGATCTTTGGAACAATCACATTAACTCAAATATATGTTTTTTAAATAATGTATAGTTACTCATAGTTACGTATGTCATTGGCAAAACACAATGTTCACTGACCAAGTCTATACTTTGACATTATGGCTCATATTTGTGTCATACTATTAATTTTAAGTTTCACACTAAGAAGAGAAAATTTGGCAGCTTTAATAAGATATTAAAAGTACGAGGAAGAAATTTTTATAAATACTCTACCATCACAATTAAAAAAAAATTGTCAATTTTTTTAGTAATTAGTATTACCTATAGCATATTCTATATTGTATTATTATTATTATTATTATTATTATTATTATTATTCTTATTCATAATAAATAGAAATTAAATACAATTAGCAGTCTTTTATAATGAATGACACAAATGAGAACAATTATGATAAAATATTATAATAAACAATTGTGAAAAATAGAAAAATGAAACTGATAAGAAATATATCTTAACTAAATAAATATAAAATCATTATTGCTATAATTTATTTTGAAAAAGATGATTAGAATTATAGTTAGTTGAGTGAAAAATGACTTAATATTTTGATTCACATGTAACGCACATGTGCATATAGTAGTATATAAAACGTCCACAGTCCCTACCATTCCAAATAAAAATCTAGAAAAAAGGCAAATGCAATATTATCTTCACACACACACACACACACACAAACACACACAAACAAACACACAACACATATATATCGACGCACAGACCTTAAACACTACATTAGTTTTTGTATTTTATTTAATTGTTTAGTTAATACTCAAATTATGAGTTAGCCTACAGTCATTGAACTACACAGATCAAGTTAAGTTCAAAATTTTCAAATTGGTCATACTAGTCCTTAATAGAAGTGTTAATGTCATCAAAGAAATATATTATTCTTTACTTGTTTTTAGTGTAAAATTATAAACTTTTCTATGTTTAGGTTTTTTTATTCCAAAAAAATTAGAACTGGCATATTTATATGAAGTCGCCCTTGAAAAGTAGGACACCAGTTTTAATTTTTTTGAAAATTTAACCAAATATCTAGTATTTTACATTTAAATGTACGATAATATTTATCTTTTTAAAATTCATTATTTTTAAGGTTTCTAAAAAATGTTAAAAGGCTTATTCAATTTAAAGTAAAATGCAAGGTATATTAGTGACTATAAAAGTGCTTTATTTTGTAAATCAATAAAACATGACAACTTATTCAAATTGAAATTAAATGTTACCTAAAATAATATTTATTTGTTTCTTTTTGTACTGAAAAATTTACAAGACAGTGGATACAAAAGATGTGTTATAGTTTAACGTTTAACTTTTGATCAGTTCAAATTTCAAAATCTGTTGCAGTTTAGGCTTATAGATAGACCTCACTTTAAAAATATTATAGACTCACCATTGCTCTTGGACAACATGCTAATATCTTTATAATTCAACTCTAGGGATCGAGGAAGCGTTCAATTGCTACATTTTACATTCTAAGGTATCCATTTGTTTTAGGGATGTGGTTTTAACTAAAAAATATGGGATGTTTCTTGATTCCCTTAGTAGGAACAAAGGCTGGAAATTAGCCAGCTTAATACTTTTTTTATGTTTGGATTGAAAAAGATTATGAATGAGCCATGAGGGAGCTATTAATGAGTTTTAAATTGATCGAGTTCAAGTTTTTCTTATAAAATAAATAAACAATCCAATTTATCAAAATAAATAAATAAATCAATAATTTAAAATTGAGTTTTATTATAATTATATATAAGTTTAAAATTTTATCCGCACTTGGCTTGATAATAATTTGGATAAGCTCTAACCCACATCAAGTTTGAGCCAAACTCGAATTGTTTGATCAGTTTCCACTCCTATTAGGAATTGTCCGTTAACTGGGTTCTAGGCGACTTGGGTCATTACTAAGTCGTTTTGGGGCATTGGAGCTGAGTTTAGGCTTATTGGACCAGTTCAGTGTAAATATTGTAACTCTTTGTTGTTTAATTTTCCTTACAAAGTCAACAACAAAGAAGCAAAAGAGAAACAAACTAAAAGAAGACAACATAACATACATTTGGCACATTCTCACTATATGTATATGTGCATGTGTGTATTTCACTTTATGCTTAATTGATCTGATTTGATTTATTTAGTAATTTGAGCTAAAAATTACATTTTTCAAACTAAAATTTGACGGACAAAAAAAATTGTCCGGTCTCCATCAAGAATGGGCAGGGGTTCTATCAAGTATATGTTAAGGCCTCCAATATATGAACTTTTTTGCGAACAAGTATTAGGAATTTGACGCTGGCCCATTACAAGAACTGTTTAGGCCTCCAATAAAGTGTGGATCGACAATAGAGAAAGACTGCGTTATTTAGAGAGAGAAGCTCGCCCAAGTTCCTTGTGGCCGAAGGAAAGAAATCGTCCTAGTTTTAGGCTAAAAACTTGTTTTTCCGAACTTAAATCTTTATATATTATATTGATAAAAAAAAATAGACAGATCCCCCCAGAAACCTAAACGTATGGTCTCCAAAGCGATAACGATTGCGTTGACTAGGTTACGAAAATTTGACTCTTTATATAGATTTTAATTTCGTTTCAATAGGTTTGGAGAAAGAAGGGAAAAACCTGTCCCTCCGCCGTATTTCGTTCAAGATTGCCAGCAAAGATAAGTTTGACAGGAGCAACAAGCGGAAGCAAAAAAAAAGGTTGTGGCAATGGAGGATGCTTTTAGGCTATGTGATCTTCCCGATGGGGTTATGATCGACATTCTGGACAGAATCAATTCCGTGGCGAGGGTTCGCTTCTCTGCTGTTTGCAAGGCCTGGAAGCTTCTGCTCCGTAGGCTTCTCCCACTTCTCGCAGAAGCAAAAGAGGTCCCGTGGTTTGTAACCATCGACGTTGTTCAGGGGAACCAGTCCATGGTTCTTCACCAGATATGCTTAGGAAACCTGCAGCAGAAGCCCTGTGCCAAAATCAAGCGCATTTTGAAGCAAGAACTTGTCGACGCAATCACACAACGCACAGTGGACCCCCATGTGAGTGTGCGTAGCACTAACTTCGGTTGGGTTGTTTTAGAAGGCAGAACCATGCCTCCTGCTCCCTGCTTGTACTCCCCTTTCACTGATAAATTTATCCATCTGCCTCCTGGTTTGCCTCCTCTCTTTAGGCGGTTCGCGATGTCCCATCCTCCAACGTGCTCAGATTGTGTGCTTTTCGCTTTGGCGGATTGCACCACGGAGGTGTTTGCTTACACTTGCCGCCTTGGTGACAAGAACTGGAAGAAGCATGACATTGAGATTGACATTCGTGGCCCCACGAACAGTTTTATGTTTCTTGAAGGAAGCTTCTATTGCCTGTTTCGCAGTGGCCAACTCGTGGCATTTAAGGTCGCGGACGAATCCTGGAAACTGTTAGCTGATTCTATGCCATTAGAAGATGCTACGCCGTTATGCGCTGTTTGTAGAAATCATCGATTGGCTGATTGTGATGGTGATATCTTACTGGTGCCCTCCTTTTACCTGCCAAGATCACCAAGAGATTGTGGTTGCAGAGTGTGGAAGTACGAGTGGGCGGCGAAGGGCTGGAGGAAGATGAAAAATTTGGGTGGACGGGTGTTATTTCTCAGCGTCGAAGGCTCTGAAAACGTGGCGGTGGCAGCAGTCGGGGAGCTGGATGGTTTGGCCGATAGGATCTATCTCTCTTTTGGTAGGAACCTCAAAAACTATTTTTCATTGCCGGATGGGTAGTTCCATTTTTGTAATGAGTATGATTGTAAAATTGCGTATTGGATTATGCCCCACCGTTACAAGTTTGAAGTTGCTTTTAGGACCAATATGTGCAGAATATGATGAAATTATATAATGGTTTTCTTGAGAGATTTACTCATTATAAACTATACACACACTCAGATATATATATGTATACACACACACATCTATAGTACTTACCTTTCTTATCTTAAAATTATGCCTTAAATACTATATTGGCTCTTGTATTTTACTCAATCATTTAGTGAACATTCAAATTATGAGTTAGCCTATATAGTCAATAAATTTCACAAATCGAGTTAAGTTCAAAATTTTGAAACAAGTCATGCTAAGATCTCTAAAAGAATGTCAACGCTGTCAAAGAAATATATTATTCTCTACTTGTTTTTAGTGTAAAATTATAAATTTTTCTATGTTTGAGTTATTTTACTCTAAAAAATCACATTTGGCATATTTATAGGAAATCCCCCTTGAAATGTAGGACACCAGTTTTAATTTTTTAATAATTTAACTAAATATCTAATGTTTTACATTTAAAAGTAACCATAATATTTCTATTTCAACATTTATCAATTTTAAAGTTTTTAAATAATTTTAAAGGCCTATTCAATTTAAATTTATATACAAAGCATATATTTAGTGACTATAAATGTACTTTATTTTGAAAATCAATAAAACTTAACAACTTATTCAAATTTAAACTAAATGTTATCGAAAATAATACTTATTTATTTAGTAAAAAATTTACTAAAAAATGGTTATAAGAGATATATTCTCTTAGATAACAGATTATAATTTAAAGTTTAACTTTTGATCAATTTAAATTTCAGAACCTGTTGTAGTTTAGGCTTATAATGGACCATACTTTAAAAATATTTTGGACCTGCCATTGCTCGTGGGCAACATGCTAACATATCTATAATTCAACTATTTATGTAGCCTCAAATCAAGTCTCTTTCTCCCTCTCTAGTACATATAAGAGAGAATTGGAGAGTTAAAGCTTTGAACCTTCGAACTAAGAATTTTAGGTGAAGGGGTTCAGATCCAAGCAAACTTGGCTGCTTGTTTTTTCAACAATGGCCAGGCCCCATTGCCTTTTTTTTCGGTTTAGCAAGCTCGTTCAACTTTTTCATTTACTAAGCCTAACATCTTCCAAGCTATACGACGCCCATGTTGTTGAATTTGGGCGTCATTGCTAGGGTTTAATAGATTTAGTAGGAGATGAATTTCATTGGGTCATATCAGTTTGGCAGAAGTTCATCGTGAACCCTTCAGTTGGAATGGGAGATCAAAGTGTAAGATTCTTTTTTTTTTTTTCGGGGTCCTAGCTAGGTGGGGTGATCTTTGGGGCTAAAGCATGTAATTTTTATCTCTGGTAGGCTGTGTTTATTTTTATGCTTAATCAGTTTTTTTTTTAAATTAATTTGGGTTCTAGAAGTTGGTGGTGGTTTTTTCTTCCGGGTGTTTGCATGGGTGTTTGATGTTGGGGTGATATAGTTAGGGGTGTAAGTGTTGACCCTAAACCCGAACCCGATCCTAATTTTAGGGTTCGGGTCGGGTTGGGAGAAGAGAAAACGTAAATTCTGGTTGACCCGATCCAATTCGTGTTCAAAATTTAAAGAATCGATTTGGGTCGGGTGAGCCCGAAAAAATCTGACCCGACCCTATTTCTGATTTTCAGCAAACTGGCAAAGGCAAAGCCCAGCGGCCCCAGCCCAACTATGAACTAGAACTATCCTTGCTTGTTTGCGGGTTGTGGCCTTGCTCCACTTTCTAGCCAGCCCAGCCCAAGTCACGCACACCAGACCAGGCTGGCAGGCTCCAGCCCCATTCACTCTTCAGCTCTGAATCAATCCGATCTGAATATGATCCGAGGCCTTCATTTTTGCCGTCTTCACTCTTCACTCTTCAGCTCTGAATCTGATTCCTCTCTTCAGTTAAGCTCTTCGCCTCTTCCCGACTTTCCAATCTCCACCATTCTCCAGTCCGGCAGTCTCGAGTCTCCTGACACTTCGTCCAATCATTCGATTCATCCCTACGGGCTACAGCAAATGGCAAACGAACGTGAGCGAGTCATGACAGTCGTCAATCGACAGCGGCAGTGATGAGTTCCAACTGTCCTCTTCCTCCGTCCCTTTTCTCAACGTTCTCTGCGACTGACTGCTGCGACTGACTGCTGGTCTCTGCTGGCTGCTGTGACAAATTGCATCTTTTGTCAGGTTGAGATTATCAAAGGAGAGGCTGAACGACAGCGATTGCAAAGAGATGGGCTAGAATTGGAGCTTGATGCTGTGAGAGGTCATATGCAGAATGCTAAAACTACTGATACTGACATGAAAAGGTTTGGAGCAATTACTAAATTTTTAGTTTTTTAATTTGACAAGCTTGCTCTACTTATGGATATATTAGCTCTATTTGCCTATGCTTGATTTTTTTAATAGGTACATAGATGAGAAAGAGAAGGATCTTGAACAAGCACTTGAGCATATACAAACTCTTGAGAGGGAGATGGCCAGCAAGGACTCCGAGGTGAAGTATTAAGTCCTGCCTTTGAGCCTTAGTGCTGTTTAACGTTTTCCCAAGATTTTGGAAGAATAACTATGTATTGCTGCCATTTATGGATCAACCTTGATCCTCATTTCAACAGATTGCCCAATGTAAGGCTCATATTTATGAGCTGAATTTGCATGCAGAAGCACAAGCCAATGAGTATAAGCTGAAGGTAGGAGCATAAGATGGTGATGAGGTGTTACTTTTACATGTATTTTCTCTCAAATATAAAATATAATGGCACATAAATTTGCCTTACTGTTTTATGTTTCATGACTGTAAAATTTGGAGAACAGTTCAAAGAATTGCAAGTCATGGCCAAACAAGTCAAGCCTGAAACAAATACAACAAATGCTATAAATCATTGATCAAGCAATGCGGAGAAAAATGCTATGAAGCCCAGGGGCTCTGGTTCCCTGTTCAAATGTATTGGCTTAGGCTTGGCTCAACAAATAAAATCTGAAAAGGATGAGGATCTTACTGCTGCAAGGTGTCGCATTCAAGAGTTGGAATCTTTAGCAGTTACTAGACAAAAAGAGGTTAGCATTCCTGCATAAGACTACATTGCTCCTCCCTATAAGCAATGGTATAGTTTCTAACTGTTGTTTATTTCCTTGGCAATATTCCACCAGATATTTGCTCTGAATGCCAGATTAGCAGCTGCTAAAAGCATGACTCATGATGTAATTAGAGATTTATTAGGAGTCAAGTTGGATATGACCAGTTATGCTATAAGTACACTGTTAATTTACTTTGTGTCCTAGAAAAGATCTTCCCTACTAATAAAAGCAGAAGTATTTTTTGTTACAACTTTATAATTTCTTATTTCTAATAAATAGGAAAGATGTCCAATGTCTAACTGGGTTTGCTTATTTATATGATGCATCTTTTATATACCTTTTCCAAACGAGTCATCCCACTGATTGGCTGTGTATTTACCTATCTGTTTATTGATTTATGTAATTGTCACTGCAGTCATTGTTGGATAATCAGCAACTGCAACAAATGGCAGAGAAGGTTAGACTTAATAATTCAGAACCTCAAATAAAGGTATAACGGGTTTGATGAGGAACCATATTTCCATCGGTAGAAGGTTGGTTTTTTAACTGGCTCAAAAACTATGATCCTTCATGTTGTGGCCATTTTTATGTTTGTTACTAGTTCTTTTAAGTGGATATTTTTAGGACCTGTAGGTTGGACATATTTAAATGTGAAATGGAAATTATGGAATTATTGAACTATGCAGTCAGAATTTCGGGTCAACCCGACCCTAATTGGGTTAGGGTCGGTTCGGGTTATCAATGAAATAGGCTCAGGTTAGGGTTAGGGTTAATCGGGTTAGTGATAGCTTAAAAAAGTCGGGTTTCAACCCGAACCCAACTCTACAACCTGAACTTTCACCCCTAGATACGGTTTAGTATCTTTCTTGAGCTGGGAAGTATGTATCCTTTAATTTTATATCTAATAAAAAATTTATTTTTCCATTAAAAAAATTTTCAATTAACTTGGCTTGATAATTATAATTATAACGTAAATTGAGATAAATGAATTGATATTTTTTGTGAACAAGAATTAGGAATTTGACATCGGCCCATTACAAAACACTGTTAGGCCTCCAATAAGGTATGGATCCACAGTAGACAAGGATTGCGTTATTTAAAGAGAGCTTTGCCGAAGTTCCTTGAGGCAGGAGGAAAGAACTAAATTGATCAAATTTTGTTACAAGGTTTCTGTAGAAAAGTATTTGTCTGGAATTGTCGCGGAACGGGGCCCCAGTGCCCCATAATCTTGTAGGCCCTTAGGGATTATGAATCCAACTAAGTTACTATTGGCTAACTATTACTCGTCAATATGAATTAAAACAATTTATATGCAACTAGTTTCTTAGCCTACTCAGTTTAAGATATGCATGCTTTTGTCCTGGCAATGCAAACGAATAAATAGATCAATACTTAAAAGTGTTGCTCGAGCATTTCAATAAAACATACTTAAAACGTGCCAAGACATTGAAGTACTAGTTACTTTGACTACAAGTAATAGTTTGTACATACAATACGTTTCTAGCATGCACCCAAAAGTAACAAGATGGATTTACATCACAATGTATCCTATTAGAGGCAACTTTCTTAGTACACAAGGTACTATGTACAAGAGACAAAAACTAACTAACTAAGGTCATCTACTTGAGCCCCACCTTGAGCTATCCAAGCTCCAAGTGTAAGCCCTCCCTTAGTTCTTGTTCTTGTGCACTCTTAGCCTCTACACTGTAAAGGCGCAAACTTGGTTAGCACATAACTTATACCACAAGTAACTTAGAATCACAAGGATTCTCAAGAAAAGTACCTGCAAAAGAGAAAGCTTAAGCCTCAGCTGTCAACTAGTGACTAGGCCCGGAGTTAGAACCTGCACAATAAACTTAAGGGAGTGAGTACTTAAAAGTACTCAGTAAGGGTCCCTTGAATACCTGCAAGAAAATGGCAACATTCCAAAAATGCAACCATGGCAACCACACAACCAATCAAGTATATCATCCAACAAGTAACTCAAACAATCAACAACAATTAAGATATGCAATGCATGAATGTATCATATGAAATGCACATAATGCATGCACTTGGGATTTTCTGCACTCTAGGTGCCATAAAGCTTGCCATGAGCTCAAACGGCGGAGGTACTTGAGATACTGGCCCTCGTATCCCGGGTACTTTACCTCCCTCAAGTCCCACCTACGGGTTCTAGAGTAGGTCGTCACCCCTCTCAAACTTACCCGTCTTTACCCTTAACTTATTGCGCAAGGTAGCCATCCTATGTGGTTTACTAGTCAAACCTTTAAGGTTTAACTTAGAGCACTCATAGTGGCTTACTTACCAAACCAAATGGTTCAGTCGGGATCGACTTAGGTTTTTCTCTTCATTGACCGTAGGTAATTGACGCTCTCCTTGGCCAACAAAGAGTCTAAAAATCCACTTAATCCCCTTAGTATTCATTTAGAAGCTTAAGCACTATGACTTTCTTAGCCACCAAGTCATACTCTTTCTTAACCACACAACTTAACTACCACTTAAATAATGCATAATTCCTGACTTAGGAAGGAGTTCTAGACCCAACCAAGGCTATGAAACGTCTTAGGATAGCCTAGGGATGGAAACCGAGAGTCTAAGTTACTCTTAAGATGGCCGGAAAATGGGGCCAAATTCCTTGGCGGCGACGCGTTGCCAAGGAACAAACGCTCTGTGAACATTTTGGCATTCTGGCGACGCATTGGCAATGCGTTGCCAATATGGCATCGAGACTGGCGACGCGTCGCCAACGCCTTTCTCTGCGTTGCGCGACAGCGTGCGTTCTTGCACACAAACTACTCAAACTCCCTAATCCCATAACCAAATGACTTGGGTCTTGTTTCTAACTCATTCCCACACACAATACTACCATTCCATGCATTATTTGAGCTTAATTAACTTGAACCCTTACCTCAATTTAGCTACAAAGCAAGCATTGAAACATAAACATCCTTAGCTCAATCAAGCTCCCCTTGAGTTCCTCACCTAAAACCAAGGTAATATGGCACCAAACACTTCAAACCAAGACCATTTCTAGCTATGGGAACAACTTAGAACCAATCCAAATGAACCCAAGAAGCTTACCCACGAATTTTGAGTTCAAACAAGCACTAAAGAGCAAATTGGAGCTAGAACACCAACAAATGAGCTTGAGGATTCCTACCAACACCTTGGGCCTCCTCAAATTGATGAAGATTTGCAGGAAAATGGAGTTTTGGGCAGCCAATTTGCTGGAGAAAGAAGAGCTACGAAATTGGTGCATGAAACAAAATGACTAAGGAAGAGGAAGACTTAACAAATATACTAACTTCCCCCTTCCTAGCAACTTCTCCCTCTTTTACTCTTTAGCCCACAAACTCTCAAATGCTTTAATTTGGTCACTAACTCTCACTCAAAACTCACTTTCCTTTGCTTTAATGGATGCTAAAAACTTCTCAAACTTGATTTCTCGGACACTTTAGCCACTTAAGATTTAAATGGCCTAAAAGAACACTTAGTGCCACAATACTCAAAACTTTCAAGGATGGTTCTACTAGCTAGGATAACTAATGGTCTTGATTTAACTATGCCAAATCACACTTAGGAACTCACTTACTTAATTAAGCTTACCTTACTTGCTTAACAATGTGCTAACTTGAGGTACTTAATTTAATGAAACACTTAAATAAACTAAAATAAATACTTACTTGATCAGTCAACTAGGAGAGCCGTCACAGGAATGATTATTTTCATTGTATTACATGGTTTATATACACGGTGTATGCTTGTCCAATTAAGGTTCTCCACCAAGTCAAGAGACCAGTAAGGAAGGACAACTAATACAATTGCAATCTCTAACAAGTCAATCCTAATTATATACTAAGATATTTTGTCAATCAAATTGAATGCTGAGATACACTTTCCAACACTCCCCCTCAAGTTGGAGAGTGAATGTCATGAACTCCCAACTTGCTCACGAGTGATTTAAATTTTCCCTTCCCTAGAGCTTTGGTGAACAAATCTGCCAATTGTTGTGAAGAAATTACATGTCCAACAACAACTTCACCTTGTAAAATCTTATCTCGAATAAAGTGGCAGCTCATCTCAATGCGCAGTGTTCTTTCATGAAACACAGGGGTTTACAGCAATATGCAATGGTGCTTGATTATTGCAATGTAGAATGGCAGCACTTAAGGTGGGCATGTGTAAATCAGCTAGTAAGTATTTTAACTAGGTGAGCTCACAGCATGTACCTGCCATTACCCTGTACTTTACTTCTACAGTTGATAACGAAACATTCCTTTGCCTCTTAATCCTTCATGAGATCAAAGAACTTCCCCAAAATATAAAGTAACCAATGGTGGAACGATTGGTAATGGGGCAACCCGTCCAATTAGAGTCGTAGAAAGCCTTTAAATTCATAGAGTTGTTTGCATGAAAGAGTAAACCTTACAAGGGGATGTCTTTAGGAAATGGACGACTTGAAGGGCAGCAACCATGTGGTGTTGGCGCGACTCATGCATAAAATAACCGAGAATGTGTACCGAGTACATGACGTTAAGTTTAGTAATGGTCAAGTAAATCAGTCAACCGACTAGGTGCCAATATGCAGCAGGGTCTCTGAGTAAATATCTTTTGTTTGAAAGTTTGGATTCTTCTATCAAAAATTCTACCAGCCTAACACCCAGGTAGTTGCAACCCTTGTTAATTTCCAAGGCATATTTACGCTAAGACATGTAGATCCCTTTTTGGAGCGAGCTATTTCAATGCCAAGGAAAAACTTCATATCACCAAGGACTTTGATGTGGAAACGAGCATGAAGGAATTGCTTGAAGGCATTGATGGATTCCACATTGTTGCTTGTAATTAGAATATCATCCATATAAATTAGCAAAATGGTGAGAGATGTACCGTCTTTTAGGACAAACAAAAAGTAGTCGGTTTTGGATTGAGAAAAGCTGGCAGCATGAATAACTTTTGTGAGCTTGGAAAACCATTAGTAAGAGGCTTGCTTTAATCCGTATAACAATTTGTGAAGGCGACACACAAGGTTGTCCCCCTGTCGTCGAAGACCAGGAAGGGGATGCATGTAAATTTCTTCCAGCAAATCTCCGTGGAGGAAAGTGTTATGGACATCGAGTAGTTGTAGAGGCCAACTCAAACTGGCAGTGACGGCAAGCAGGCATCGAACAATTGTCATTTTTATAGTGGGATAAAAAGCATCATTATAGTCGATGTCGTGAGCTTGAGTGAAGCCTCTTGCAACCATTTGCGCCTTATAGCGGTCAACGGATCCATCAGCTTTATGTTTAATACGGTATACCCATTTTGCAGCTGATGGGCCATTTGCCAGGTGGTAAAGGAATAGGACTCCATGTCTTGTTATCGATTAGTGCTTGTAGCTCTAGATTCATAGCCTCCTGCCACTTTGGATTTGTTGTAGCAATATTATAAGAAGTTGGTTCCTCATCCCGACTTACATTAGCAACATAATTTAGGTATGAAGGAAAATATTGATGATATGATAAGTAGTTGAAGAGAGGGTATTAGGTACGTGGTAAAGGACTAGGTGAGGCCAATGAGGTTTAGTGTGGTGGTATAGTCTCTTGTGATCAAATGTAGTACTTGAAATGGATGTTGGCTTTTTTTATTCATTGGGAGCCACGGAGGAATGGTATTGGAGTAGCCGGAAACTGGTCTAGTTTAGTTTGAAGAATGATGGGATTGGTCAGAGTTATGTTAGGATTGGCAGGAGGACAATCGGAGGGAATTTCTAGGGAAGAAATCAGTGGTGAAGAAGGATGTGTTGCAACTTCATGTGTAGATGATGGTGGTAGGGTGTTTTTGGGTGATTGAGTTAAGGTCATTGGTTTTAGTTGTCACTGTAGCGTCTGTTGTAAAAGAATCAAATAAGAGGGGCAAAGGAATGGGATGAGTTGTGGTGTTGGGTGTGGCTGGATTTGGGCACGGTGAATAATTAAAAATGTCCTACAAAAAAATGACATCCCTATTTGTGAATATCTTTTTGGTTTCAAGGCTGTGTAATTTATACGCCTTTTGACCCATAGGATAACCAAGAAAAATGCATTTGATGGCGTGAGGTGCAAATTTTGAAGATGGATTAACAGAGGTTGCGAAAGCAACACAACCAAAGACTTTCACTTGAGAATAATCTAATGGCTTATTGTAGAGAATTTCAAAAGGTGATTTTTTATTTAGCAATAAAGTGGCGAGATGGTTAATTATATAGACAACAGTAAGAACACACTCTCCTTAAAAATCAATAAGAAAATGGGATTAAAAATGAAATGCTCATGCAGTCTCAAGAATGTGTTTATGTTTATGCTCAAGAACACCGTTTTGTCGAGGTAAATGCAAGAATGTTGGGAAATGACGCCATTTTTAAGGAAGAAATTTTGTAGAGAAATAAATCTAGCACTATTATCAGATAGAAATTGTTGAACTTTAGTGTTGAATTGAGTGGTCACATAATGAAAAAATGGGCATAATATTGATTGTGTTTTAATTCTGTGGTGCATAAAAAATAACCATGTAAAATGAAAAAAATCATCTACAATAGTCAAGAAGTAATGGGCACCAGATAAAGAGGGGTGTTTAAAGCGACCCTAAACGTCACAGTGAATAAGTGAAAAACATTTTGAAGTTGAAATTGAACTAGGAGAAAATGGTTGACGAGTTTCTTTTGCTAAGGGACAAATGTCACATTTGTGACTAGAATAAAAATCAAAATGAAGCCAATTTTTAGCTAGAAATTGTAAATGACCTAAAGAAGGGTATCCTAAATGTTGATGCCAAAGGTTGGAGGGTAAAACCAGATTACAAGTGGAATGAGGAGAATGAGCCAACGCCACCAGGTAATATAGGTCACCACAATGCTTACCCACACGAATCATCGTCCTCGTAGCTAAGTCCTGTAAAATGCATCAAGATGGGAAGAATGTCACTGAGCAATGTAAGCCATCAGCTATTTTCCTAACAGACAAAAGATTAACGTTAAAGTTTGGCACACATAAAACATTATTCAATTGAAAAAATCATTAAGCCATATTGAGCTAGTCATAGTAATTCCAGCCTTTTCTCCACTAGGTAATGAAACTGTTGCCAAAAAAAGATGCTCCTTAACATTTATCAATGTGGTAGCAGAAGAGGTAATGTGATGAGTTGCTCCACCATCAATTATCCAAGAATGGGAGCAACTAGTGATAAACTTGGGGCATATTCAGATGATGTAGTGGCATTGGCTTGTGGATTAGAAGAATTGGGAGTTACAACATGAAGTATTTGACTGTATTGATCTTCAGTTAGGTTCGGAAGAAAGGCCTGAATGTCCAGGAGAGTTAGCTTGAAATCTGCCTGATTTACAGAGTGTTTGTTCAAAGCTTTGTCTAAAGAGTCATTGCTTTGATGGGTATATCATTTTTCTTTGCACTTGGGATGATTGGGAGGATATTCGATCAACTTGTAGCATGTTTCCCTTTTATGGTACATATCACCATAATAGGTGCATTAAAAGGGCTCATTGTTGTGTGGATTATTCATTTGATTGTTTTGTCATCCCTTTGGAGCATTGCTACGCACCACCATGGTTGTTGTGTTTGAAGGGATGGAGATAAAAGTCCCCAACTCGCACTGTTTTTCTTCTTGAGCAACAGCTGCATAAGCCTTATGAATAGAAGGCAAGGGATTCATTAGTAAGATCTGGCCTTGCATACCTGAATAAGATTCATTGAGTCCCATGAGGAATTGCATCAGTTTCATGTGATCGTTTGATTTCCATAAGTACAACTCATAGAGGAGTTGAAGGATGCTAACTCGTCCCACAATCCTTTTAGCTTTGTGTAGTACGTAGTGATGGTCATCGATCCTTGCTTGATCTTATAGATGTCTCATTGAATCTGAAAAACACGATAAGCATTCCCCAAGGAGAACCTTTCACACAAATTTTCCCAGATTGCATGAAGAGTATTGCATGAAGCACAGAGTTAGCCAGATCAGGTTCAATTGAGTTGAGAATCCAAGAGAGTACCATATCATTACAACGCTGCTAGAGAGCATATTCATTAGGCCTTGAAGTTGCATTAGGTTCTTTGATCTTGCTAGTAATGAAGCTAGTTTTGTTCTTGGCACTTAGTGAAATTCTCATGGCACGACACCAAGAATGGTAGTTGTCACCATTTAATATATTGGAAACCAAAAAAAGATCGAGATGATCAGAATGGTGCAGAAATAGTGGATTGGTAAGAGCATCAGAAGATGTTCCTCTATAGATTAAAGAGCTTTCTTTGTCAATCTCAACGATGATATTGTGACAAAACAAAGAAGACGAAGAAGAGAAGAACTGGGATCTCAATCCCGCTCTAATACCATGTAGAAAAGTATTTGTTTAGAATGATTATTTTCATTGCATTACATGGATTTTATACACAGTGTATGCTTGTCCAATTAAGGTTTTCCACCAAATTAGGAGACTAATAAGGAAGGACAACTAATACAATTACAATATCTAACAAGTCAATCCTAATTATGTACTAAGATATTTTGTCAATCAAATTGAATGCTGAGATACACTTTCCAACAGTTTCGATGATGAAGAAGGGAAAAACTTATGTCCCTCCGTAGTATTTTGTCAAGACTATGATCAAAGATAAGTTCGACAGAAGCAACAAGCGGAAGCAAAAGAAGTCGTGCCAATGGAGAATGATTTTAGGCTATCTGAAGTTTCTGATGAGATTATGACCCACATTCTCGATAGATTCAACTTCGTGGCAAGAGTTTGTTTCACTGCGGTTTGCAGGGCCTGGAAGCTTCTTCTTCATTGGCTTCCCTTATTTCTCATAGAAACAAAAAAGCCTCCCCAGTTTATAAAAGCAGGGGAACACAAGAAGTGCCACTCCATTGTTCTCCAACAGACATGTACTTGTAACAACCAGCAAGTAGCATACACCAAAATGAAGCTCGATGCAATCCCTCCAGCCACAGCAGAACGCCTTGTGTATATGAGTGGCACAAGCTCCAGCCAGTTGCGTAGTATTTGAAGGCATACACATGCCTTCTACTTTCTGCTTGTACTCCCCTTTCACTAAGAAATCTATCCATCTACCACATGGTTTGACTTTTTATTTTAGTTGGTTTGCGATGCCCCATCCTCTAACTTGTTCGGATTATACTCAATCACCAGATAGTTGCACTGATGAACAGGGTGATAGAGTTAATAATCTTCATCCAACATCTAAAGTTATTGTTTGTGCTCAACACTAAGTAATATTTCCTCGACTTCAACTATAATGAGAGAATTTATCTGGTGGCCATTGCACAACAATTTCTAGCTCTACTACTACAAGAAAAAGAAGCTTCAATAATCGAAGTCATGAATAGGTTTATGCATACTATTCATCAAAGGTAACAAGGAGGAGTTTCTTCAAACCATTTGTTTTATTAGCTCAAACACTAAGTAGACTTATGTAATTTTGTTTTCTGGAAAAATTCTCTACTTCAATTAAAGTTTTGCTATGGAGTTTTTGGAGTCATTTCTGATGCCCCGAAGCATCTTCGTTTGTTGTCATGTTGACAGGTGGGGAGACTTCCTGAGGAGGCGAGCGCCTGGAGCTCTGGTTTCCCAGCTGGGTGTGCCTGAAAAGCTCAAAGAAGAGGTTAGGAGTTCCCCGGTTTGCTTTTCCGGGGAGGACCCTCCGACGCCCAAGTCAGTTTTCTGAGTGGAAGTGGAGGAAGAACACTAAGGGATCAAGTGTCTTACCTGTTTTGTGTTTTCTCAGAGGGAGGAAAATGCCCCATCCTTTGCCCAGTCCCATTTCCAAGTATTTATAGGAGTGGATGGTCCGTTCAGATCATGACACGTGTTCGGTCGGATTTGATCTGTACTTTTGGACCTAGGGGACAGGCAGCCGTTTGCAGCCTCCTTTAGCCCTGGACCCGGACAGGTTGTGTCAGGACTGGGGCGGCTGCGGCGTGTCAGTTCGCCGTTCTGATGTGACGTGTAGGGCTTGTGGGCGACATGTCAGAGGCTCCTTAAATGCTCATATCGTACTCCCGAGGTCCCCTGGGCGAAGTCGCCCTTCGGTGCGTGCACCCTCTTCGGATTCTATCCGTCTTTCGGTGCGAGCACCTCCTTCGGGATCTATCCCATAGTTCTGGGAGTTCCCTTGATGAACACCTTCTTCGGGACTCATACCCATGGTTCGGTGATTCCCTTGTTCAGGTGTTTCTTGTTCGAGGAAGATCCTCTTCGGGGCTTCTGCCTTCGGGGAGATTCTTCCTTGCTTCAGAGAGATGGCTTTCTTACCCGAAGACGGTCAGTTTGGCCCCTCGATGGAGACGGTGTTATCCTCGGAATTCCTGACGAGCTAACCGAAGTCTCGAGCTCATAGTGTTTGACTTCGCACCTTCCGAGGTCAGTGAAAAGATCCTCTCTTGGGTGACGTCAGACTCTTCGGCCAATATTCTGGCAGGGAGTTACTACCGAGGAGGCAATAGCCTTTGGCTATCAAAGGCCCCCCTCTGAAAAGCCGAAGTGAGAAACTTCGGTTCATCGGTTTTCGGGTCCTGTGGTTGTGATATCTGCGCCGAAGACTCCTTCTTCTACCTGAAGCGATGGGCAACCCTTTTTGCGTCCCCGAGGCGCGAGAAGATAGGCTGTCCCTGTGCCGAAGATACACCTTCTGCCCGAAGTCACAGGCTGTCTCTTGGTGTCCTCGTGGCAAGGGAAAATAGGATAACCTTGTACCGAAGATAGACCTTTTGCCCGAAGTCATAGGCTGTCTTTTGGTGTCTTCGAGGTAACCTACTTTTTTGCCTTTATAGGTCTGCTCATGCGTCGCGTCCTGTGTCCAGCAGAGTCAGTCTAGGGCGGCGCCTCTAGACCAAATGATGTCAGAGGGCGTGCTCGACGTGATGGACGACACGTGGCACGTTTGCTGCGCGATGACCGACACATGGCACACTATTATTGGGTGAGAATGCACTGAGTACGGCAGGCGCGACTTTTCAGGCGCATTTAGCAGTTATGGCGACGCTCCGCCTTCCGAGGGGCATTAATGACGACGGTTCACCTGGCCTTCTCGGCCTATATATACCAGCCCTGTCATAACCCTCTTTTTGCTTCTGCTTTTGCTTTCTTCTGCCTTCTAATTCTCTCCTGATTTTCCGCGGCGGTTCTCCTTTTTCAGGCGTTTTTCCGACCACTTTTCACGACAGCTTCCAGAAATCCAGATTCCGGCAAGACCTTTGGTGGGTTTTAGTCCTTTTGCTTTTTTTCAAAGATTCTTCTTTGTTTTTCCCGAACTCGTTTTCATCATACCTGTTCCCGAGATGGATGTTGTTGACCCGAAGATACTGCTAGACGTCGACGTAGCACCTATCTTTGAGGACTTCGACAGGCGCATCTGGGCCGTCTCTGACTGGGCTGCCGAGGTCTCTCCTCGTGCCCTTTACCCCTTTCCGATCAACTGGAGGCTCATGACCGAAGAGGTCCTTCGGGAACTCAAGGTGGTAAAGGAGCATGAGACAGACCTCGACATGCCGAAACCGGCTTCTTCGGGGAAGGACTCCTGGCTCGTGAAACTCCTTCGGGGGAATGAGACTTATGAGTCTTTTTATGAGAGTAAGTTACTTCCTCATTTTTCCCTTCATAACTTCATCTTGGACTTACACTGATCTTCTTTTTCTTTTTTCAGAGATGGGCGACGACGCGGCTGCCTTCTACAAGGCTCTTTTCACCGGGCAGGCCGAGAGGGGCGAACAGACAAAGAAGGCCGCCTCTCGGAGGCGGAAACAGACTTCATCTGGGCCTCCTTCCAAACGGGCAAAGAAGGCTGCTCCTTCCTCTCTTCCGCAAATTCCGGAGGAGGTAGGCGAGGAGCCCGAAGACCCTGTTGCCCCTTTGCCCGAGGTTCCTTCTGCCAACGTCCCTTCTTCCGACGTCCTACCTCAAAGCCCTACGCCTTCGCATGCTCTTCTGGAGGGCGATGGGGAGGAGACCCCTTCTGCCGAGGAGCGGCACCAAATGAAAGGCAAGGGGATCTCTACTGAGGCGACGTCGATTCTTGACGACGACGTTACCGAGGTGCCAGCAGGTTTGCACTTTGTCGAACAACCTTTTGTCTCTTGCAAATCCTTAAGACTTTTCTGTCCTTAACCAATTTTTCTGCCTTGTTGTGCAGCGGAGGTGGCTGCTGCTGACTGGGTTGCCGAACACACCCGCAAGAGGGCCCTTCGGGATGCCAAAGTCCCAGCAGGGAAAGTTCTGAAGGAGCCCTTCTGGACGTTCATGGAGGACATGAATATGTACTCTGAGGACTGTCCCGAGATGGCCAGGCAGATGTGCAAAGGGGTTCTTACTGAGGCCTCTTACAAGGCCCTTGCGGCGGCTTACCCAGGCAACAACTCTTTGGCCGCCAAACTCACTGAACACGCCGCCCAGGTACGCTTCACTGTTTCCTCAGTGCCAATTTCGCCTTTGCTTTTTACTTAGCATCATTTTCCCTTTGTTTGTTTGTTTTGTTTTTTTTTTATGCAGCTGATGGGGTATGCCGGGTTTCTCCGTGTTCGGGTGGCGCGAGAGTCAGAAAGGAGGGCGTCACTCTGGGACCTTTACACCAAGACAAAGGCCCAGTGTTCGTCGTTGGCTGCCGACAATGCTCAGCTGAAGCAGTCTTCGGAGAAGGAAATTGCTGAACTTCGGGAGGGGTTCATAAAAGAGAAAGAGGAACTTGAGAAAGGCACCTCCCAGAAACTTTCTGACATCGGCTCTCGAATGGCGGAGCTGACTTCGATCGTAGAAACGATTCAAAAGGATAAGTCAGAAAGTGACGCAATCCTTGCGAAGACGCTCGAGGAAAAGGCCCAGCTCGAAGCCGAGGTCGCATCTCTGAAGAAGCCTTCACAAGAGAAGAAGAAGATGAAGGCATTGAAGAGAAAGCTCAAGGATTTGGAGAAGGATCACGCGGATCTGGAGAAGGACTATGCGGATTTGGCGGTCAAGAAGCGGGAGTCCGATGATATGATGAAGTTGGGCTTTCAAGACGGCTTCTGTCTTGTTCGGCACCAAATTCTGCAGAAGTTCCCAAATTTTGACCTCTCCTTCCTGGAAGGCATGAACATCCTCAAGGAGCCTCGGTGGACTTGGTCCAAGATCGAGCACTTGAAACTGCCTCCTTCTCTCCCGGCGCCGAAGGTTGCTGATAAAAGCACAGAGGCTGGCAGTTCTCAAGACGCCGAGGTTCCTTAGTTTGTACTAGGGCCTTTTGTCCTCATTTTCTTCTTTTTTTTTGTAGTCTTTCAGCAACTTTCTTCTCTGTAAGCACTCTTTGGCTCAATAGATAAAAATTTGGCTAAGTATTTTTTGTCAGATTCCTTTGTTTCCCTTTGTCCCGAACATAATTCGCTCGAGAGACTTCGGAAAACCACACCTTTGCTTTCCTTTATCCCGAACATATTCGCTCAAGAGACTTCGAAAAACCTTACTTTTGCTTTCCTTTGTCCCGAACATATTTGCTCAAGAGACTTCGGAAAACCATACTCTTGCTTTCCTTTGTCCCGAACATATTCGCTCAAGAGACTTCGAAAAACCATACTCTTGCTTTCCTTTGTCCCGAACATATTCGCTCCAGAGACTTCGGAAAACCTTACTTTTGCTTTCCTTGGCGATTGCTTTCGTGAGACTCTTGTTTTGTACTTCTTCAGAACTTTTTACTTAGACAAATTTTTATACAACTTTCCCACCGAAATTCTTAGGCATAGAATTTTTTCAAGGCCTCTGAGTGCCAAGTATTTTTTAATTCTATGCCTTCGGCATCGCCGAGCTTATAAACTCCTTTTCGTACTTCGGCAAGTACCAGGTAGGGTCCTTCCCAATTTGCGCGAAGTACCCCGTGGGACGGCTTTCGAGGTGCAAATTCAGCCTTTCGGAGAATGAGGTCTCCCTGCTTTATTCCCTTTGGACTGGCGCGTAGGTTTATGGCTGCTGCCACTCTCTGCTGGAAAGCTTTTCTTCTCAGCTCGGCTACTTCTCTGTGTTCGCCGATGAGGTCGAGCTTGGTTCTCAGGCCGAGGTCATTTCCTTTTTCATCGAACACTTGGACTCATATTGACGGTTGTACTACCTCGACAGGGATGATGGCCTCTGTACCGAAGACGAGTGAAAAGGGCGTTTCCCCTGTGGCTTTTCGGGGTGTTGTTCGGTAACTCCATAACACGCTTTGATGTTCTCCTGGCCATTTCCCTTTTGCTTCCCTCAGTCTCTTTTTCAGACCATCTTTTATGGTCCTGTTAGATACTTCCACCTGCCCATTACTTTGGGGGTGAGCTACTGGGGCGAAGTGCATTTTTGTCCCGAGGTCGCTAATGAACTCTTGGAATCCTTTGTCTATGAACTGGGATCCATTGTCCGCTACGAGTACCCTCGATATGCCAAATATGCATACGATGTTTTTCCATACGAACTTCTGCACTTCTTTTGCCGAGATAGTTGTCAGAGGTTCTGCCTCGACCCACTTAGAGAAATAGTCTACTGCTACTACGCAGAACTTTACACCTCCAGGCGCCGTTGGGAGTGGCCCAATGAGATCTATGCCCCAAACTGCGAAGGGCCAAGGATAGTCTGCCGAAGTCACGAACTCTGAGGGTGTTCTTTGGATGTTCGCATGTCTCTGGCAACTACCACATTTCTGGACGAACTGCTTGGCGTCCTTTCTCAGGGTAGGCCAGAAGTATCCTTGGCGAAGTATCACTGCTGCCAGGGCGTCGGTTCCGATGTGCGAACCACAGGCACCTTCGTGCACTTCTTCGAGGATCATTTTAGTATCCTCTTCACTAACACACCTCTGTAGTGGATTTGCATATCCTTGCCAATATAGTTCTTCTCCAATTAAGAAGAAACGTCCGGAGCGCCTTCGCACTTTTGCGGCTTCGCTGGGGTCTTCGGGGAGTGTGTTGGTTGCGAGATACGTTTTGATTGGTTCTTTCCATCCTTTCCCCGAGGTCGCTATGCTTAATACCGCGATGCTGGGGTGGCTTAGCACCTCGGTGCAAGTTTTGGACTTCGCCAAATAGTCTGCCTCAGCATTTTCCCGTCGAGGTACGTTCTCGATTTTCACGACGTCGAACTCCCGAATGAGCTTTGTTACCAACTCATGGTATTTCGCCAAGGTCGGGTCTTTCGCGCCATAGTCCCCTGCCATTTGCCGGACCACCAGCTGGGAATCACTATGGGCTTTCAAGTTTCTCACGCCAATTTTTCTGGCCAAGCGTAATCCTGCTATGAGGGCCTCATACTCGGCCATGTTGTTGGTGGCGTTGAAACTGAACTTGATGGCCTTCATTACTTCTAGGCCTTCGGGGCCTCTGATAATCACTCCAGCTCCCTGGTGTTCGGATCCTGAGGCCCCGTCAACATATAACGTCCATTCTGGCTCGTCTTCGCCCGAAAACGAATGTCCCTCCTCGGTGTTTGGTACTTCGGCGATGAAGTCTGCCAAAGCTTGAGCTTTTATAGTTTTCCGGGGTTCATACATGATGTCGTGTTCGCCAAGCTCTATACACCACTTGGAAAGCCTTCCCGAATGATCAACTTTCCTCATAACATCCCGTAGAGGCAGGGTACTTCGGACGATAATGGGGTAAGCCTGAAAGTATGGCCGTAGCCTCCTTCCTGCAAGTACCAAGGCATATATAGCTTTTTGTAGCAGAGGATACCTGACTTCGGCGCCGTGCAGGGATTTGCTCACATAGTAAACCGGCCACTGTTTCGGCCCTTCCTCTTTCACAAGGACCGAGCTTACGGCCTTTTCTGTGACGGCGAGGTATAGCACGAGTGGTTCTCCTGCGCGAGGTTGCCGAAGAGTAGGTAGGCGGGCCAAGTAGTCCTTAAGCTCTTCCCAAGCTTTTTGGCAATCCTCGTTCCAAGGGTGGTCATTGTTCCTTAGGTTGCCCTTCTCTTTTCCTGCTTTAGCAAGGACTTTAAAGAATGCACGACATCGGTCTCCGTACCTGGAAATAAACCTGCTTAGAGAGGTTATCCGTCCGGTAAGTCTTTGCACATCCTTTATCGTAGTGGGAGTTCGGAATTCAAGCAGTGCCTTGATTTTTTCTGGGTTAGCATCAATGCCTCTTTCTGATACCATATACCCAAGAAATTTTCCCGAGGTCACGCCGAAGATGCATTTTTCGGGATTAAGACGGATCCCAAATGCTCGGAGTTGACAGAAAGTTTCCTCCAGGTCTCTGATGTGGCCTTCGGGTAGCTTGCTCTTGACGATCATATCATCGACATAGACTTCCATATTTCTCCCTAGTTGGTCCTTGAAGACTTTGCTCATTAACCTCTGGTAGGTAGCTCCTGCGTTTTTGAGTCCGAAGGGCATCCTGATGTAGAGTAGGTTCCTCCTTCGGTATTGAAGGCGGTTTTCTCCTCATCTTCGGGGTCCATCCTTATCTGATGATACCCACTGAAAGTGTCCAGGAAACTTAGGAGCCCATACTCGGCAGTTGAGTCTACCAGTTGGTCTATTGGTGGAAGAGGATATGAATCTTTCGGGCAAGCATCGTTCAAATTTCTAAAGTCGATGCACATCCGGAGCTTACTACTTCCTTCTTTTGTGGCAATTACCACGTTGCTTAGCCATTCGGGGTAGTTTACCTCCCGGATAACGCTAGCGTCTATCAGACGCTGGACTTCGGTTTTGACGAAGTCACTTTTGTGAGCTGAGATGCTCCGTTTCTTTTGCCGGACAGGTTTTACTTCCGGACTCGCTTTGAGGCTATGCTGGATTACGTGAGGGTTTACCCCTGGCATGTCCTTCGGTGAGTAGGCGAATAGATCTTTATTTGTAAGCAGAAAAGATACAAGTTTTTCCTTGTCTCCTTCGGCCATGCTTTTCCCTATTCGGGTACTATGGCCTGGGACAAGCTCTACTTCTTCTGTTTCCGCTTTTGTGGGATCTTCTACCTCGCCCCTTTCCAGCTCTTTTGCTTCTACAGCATGTGCTAAGTTGCTTGCTGGAGCCTTTCGTGCTTTGACGAACACCTTTCTCACCTTGCCTTGATCAATGAAGATCCTTGCGTCTCCTTCTTTGGTGGCGAAGGTGACGGTCAAGTACTTTACATCAGGGCGAATGTGCAAATTTCCCTGTGTCTGTCTGCCAAGGATGGCGTTGTATGACGAAGGAACGTCCATGACTATGAACCTTGCCATGGTAGAGGCGAACAACTCAGCAGTTCCTTTCTCCGAAGTTCCTTTCATCATCAAGGGGAGGTCGATCCACCCGAGGACAGGTAGGTCGGATGGTCCTACGCCGAACGTGGGTGAATTGACAGCCTTAAGGTCACTCCTGGATAGGCCCAAGCTTGGCAGCAAATGTGAGAACAAAACGTCGGCGTTTGACCCATCGTCCAGTAGTACCCTCTTGACGTCCCAGTTTCCTATCCTCGCCATTATTAGCAATGGATCGTCATGAGGAAATATGATGGTGGAGCCATCCTCGCGGGCCAATTTTTTCGTTGGGCTCTGATATTCCATCACCGCTATCTCTCTGGCCCTTCTTTTCCTTTCCGAGGATGGAAGCCCGGTTGTGATCATCTGTATTACTCCTGCTGAAGGTGGAGGACGCCTTCTCGGACTTCGGTTCCTTCGCCTGTCTGAATCGTAATCCTCATCATCGGGCTTTCCTTCTTCCTCTTTTTTCCCCTTCGGGGAAGGCATTCTCAAATAACGCCGAAGCTGGCCCTGCTTTATCAGTGATTCAATGTACTTTTTCAACTGAAAGCAGTCTTCGGTGTCATGACCGTGATCACGGTGGAACTGACAGAACTTCTTCATGTTCCTTCTGTTGTCAGCAGTCATGCCCCTCGGTCGTTGGATTTGAGTCCCCTATTTTTCCAACGCCATGAGGACGTTAGCCATCGTGGTGCTCAGAGGTGTAAAGTTTTGGGGCTTCCTTCCTCCTACTCGCATTCTCCGAGGTCGGCCTAACTGTTCCGTTGGACACCGGGCTTGCTGGCTGGACCCTTCGCCACGAGCGTGAATATGGTCAGCCTTCGGTCCAGTCATTCTCAGCTCTTCGGCTGTCATATGTTGTTCAGACCTTCAGTAGAATTCTCCCAGCGTGTCCGGGGGATCTTTGGAGAATTCATAAAACAAGTGCGAATCCCTCCGGAGGCCCCTCGTCATGGCGAGGATGCGGATCTCGGGACAAAAGTCCGGAACACTGAGGGCCTCTCTATTGAACCTCTCAACATAGTCACGGATGGTCTCCCCGTTTCTTTGTGCTATGTCAAACATCTGGACGGGCATCTTCGCCGTCGGCTTGCTCCCAATGAACTGTTGGGTGAACGCCGTGGACAGTTCCTGGAACCCCCTGATGTTTCCGGGAGGCAGGGAATTGTACCAGGCAGTTGCTAGTCCTGCGAGGGTGACTTCAAAGCACTTGCAGAGTGTGGCATCATCAGCCCCGTGCAGCACCATGCTGCATTTGTACTTTGTCAGGTGGGCCTGGGGATCAGTCCGACCCTCATAGGTCTCTAGCCGAGGTAGCCTGAAGTCACTTGGCATGGCCGCCTCGACCACTGTTCGGGCGAAAGGAGTTTCATCTCCAGAGACGGTTTAAGTTAGCCTGGCCCAAACAGGCTTGCGTGCCACCTGCTGTTCCACTCTCTCCAGTCTTGCCAAGACGTTCTCCAGGAGGAGCGTAGCACTGGGCTCCTCTTCCTGGTGCTTGGAGGTTCTTGGGTAAAAGGACTGTTGCCGTCTCTTCGGGGAGCGACTTCGGGACCGAGGTGAGGGGGACCTTGCCTCTGGTGACAAACTTCTTCTGGACGGGACTTCGGGTCGTTTAGACCTCGCTCCTTCCGCCAGCCGTGCCCCGAGGGGCAAGTTATCTGTCGAGGACTCTTCTCGTGGCTCCCCACTTCCCGAGCTATGATGGGTTGCCCTTGGGCTTTTCTTCCGAGGTCATGCTGGCGAAGTGGGTTTTTGCGCCTGGGCTGGTTGCGGCCACCTTTGGTCTATTTTTTGTGTCATTTCAGCCACAACAGACCTATGAAAGTCTCGTAAAAAACCCATGGTGATGACAAGAGGGCGTTCCTCTTCAGGCAAAGAAGTCTCTGGGGGACTTTGTTCAGTAGCTGGTTGGGTCTCAGGCGTGGACGGGGACTTCGGGAGTCCTTTGTCCTTCGAACGCTGAGTTTCGACAACAGCTACCTGGGAGTGGGTTCCCACAGACGGCGCCAAATGATGCCCCGAAGCATCTTCGTTTGTTGTCATGTTGACAGGTGGGGAGACTTCCTGAGGAGGCGAGCGCCTGGAGCTCTGGTTTCCCAGCTGGGTGTGCCTGAAAAGCTCAAAGAAGAGGTTAGGAGTTCCCCGGTTTGCTTTTCCGGGGAGGACCCTCCGACTCCCAAGTCAGTTTTCTGAGTGGAAGTGGAGGAAGAACACTAAGGGATCAAGTGTCTTGCCTGTTTTGTGTTTTCTCAGAGGGAGGAAAATGCCCCATCCTTTGCCCAGTCCCATTTCTTAGTATTTATAGGAGTGGATGGTCCGTTCAGATCATGACACGTGTTCGGTCGGATTTGATCTGTACTTTTGGACCTAGGGGACAGGCAGCCGTTTGTAGCCTCCTTTAGCCCTGGACCCGGATAGGTTGTGTCAGGACTGGGGCGGCTGCAGCGTGTCAGTTCGCCGTTCTGATTTATGTGTAGGGCTTGTGGGCGACATGTCAGAGGCTCCTTAAATGCTCATATCGTACTCCCGAGGTCCCCTGGGCGAGGTCGCCCTTCGGTGCGTGCACCCTCTTCGGATTCTATCCGTCTTTCGGTGTGAGCACCTCCTTCGGGATCTATCCCATAGTTCTGGGAGTTCCCTTGATGAACACCTTCTTCGGGACTCATACCCATGGTTCGGTGATTCCCTTGTTCAGGTGTTTCTTGTTCGGGGAAGATCCTCTTCGGGGCTTCTGCCTTCGGGGAGATTCTTCCTTGCTTCAGAGAGATGGCTTTCTTACCCGAAGACGGTCAGTTTGGCCCCTCGATGGAGACGGTGTTATCCTCGGAATTCCTGACGAGCTAACCGAAGTCTCGAGCTCATAGTGTTTGACTTCGCACCTTCCGAGGTCAGTGAAAAGATCCTCTCTTGGGTGACGTCAGACTCCTCGGCCAATATTCTGGCAGGGAGTTACTACCGAGGAGGCAATAGCCTTTGGCTATCAATTTCCACATGTATATACACAATATAAACTTCTCTACAACTATCTAAGATATTTTTCTCTTTGGAAAATTTGGAGATTTTTTTTCTATAGCAATAATTGTTAGTGTTCTGCCCAAAAGCCAATCATGAAATGATTGTATTTTTTACATTGAGTCATGGTATTTTATTAAGGCATTACTCCAATAATTGTGTTTGTTGTTTTGTTTCTGTGTGACATGATCAAACACAATTATAACCCTAGAATGAAAGTATTCTTAAATGCCCCTGGTCTTGTTTTACTGTGGAGTGGGTTGCAATAATATATAAAGACTAGCATATATGGAGACTAATATGAGACATGTAGTCTACATAACTTGTGTGCTAAACTGACCCACCATGAGAACGGTATATGGATCATTATATAAATGTCATAAGTGATTCTCATAGTGATCATGTATATGTAGTCCTTTGACCTAAGGTCATGAAGGTTCCTTACATGTGAGTCACATACTTTGATACTTCCTTTTGTTGCTCGTTACTGAGTGAACATGAAGGTGGTCATTGGGTGTATCACATATCATGTAGAGGATTTTGTATGATCAAGATGAGATTTGTCCTTCCTATGTAATGAGAGTGATATCTTTGGACCCCTTGATAGAGTGAGACTAAGAAAATGCGTAGCCATGCTCAGATGAGTTGATATATGATATCAATGTCATCAGTTTAAGTTAGTCTCCTCGATAATCAAGAAACCATAGATTGGGTTATACGAGAGTGACATATTCCATGTCTCATGCTTGGTCTTGATATCTTAGACAAAGGAATAATAACATATATGGATAATATTCATAGAGGTTTAGTCGAATCAACGACTATCTTGTCACTTGGGGTAGTAATGATGTGTTGCTAGACACCATTTATTGTTTATAATCATAAATGTGATTTATGATTGTTGTCAATGTGATGGAAGCCTATTGAGTAGCACACATATAGTCAATTGGATTATTTGAGTGCATGGGCCAAATTGTTTGGGTTTTGGTTTCATGATAATTTTAGATTAGTAATTGGCCCAAAGGTTGGGCCATTATGAAGCCCAAAATTAAACCTAATTAGATTAGGGTATTGAAACCCATTAGGCTTGAGAGTTGAGTCTCACTATATATACATCATATAGTGAGAATTTTCATAGCTATTGTTCTAGCCTCCCTAAGGACGAAATCAGAAAGGTTCTAAAAAGTTCCGATCGCACTCTTGTCTTGTCATTCTTTGGAGGACACAAGCTAGCACTGCTGGCGCAAGAGAAACACATATGCGGGGATGTGGTAATCCCGGGAGGCTCGTGTGGATACTGTAGAGAGCTTGAACACATCAATTGTTCAAGTTTGTGATTCGACTCGATAGCTGGGTGAAAAATCTCAATCAACTAGGCATAAAATTTTCAAACACCCGATTTACCCCATTTCACTTGGATCCTGGATGGTTTCAGTTGTCTTCTGCTACACTAGTTTGGCTCCTGAAACCCTACAATGGTATCAAAGCTACTTGTGAAACCCTAAATCAGGATTGAGTGTTGAATCACATGATCCGTTGTATGTTTGGTTGCTTTTGATCATGATTAATTAGATTGATTCATGAGGCATGAACTTGAACTTGTAATATATATATTAGATATATAAAGAAACAACATACATTGGTTAATGAGATTAACCCTAGGTTGATGCATATGAGATACTTATCTAAATAAAGATTGTTGCAACAGTTGTACTAATCATTACAGGCATTAGATTAGAGCTGTTCAGGCACCTTGAGTAGGGTACTTTTGGTGGCTCTAACAGAGGTGGTCTTGGGTGCTTAGTTTCTTGAAATAATAGATCTCGGACAACGTAATTGTAAGACAATTTTTTACGTCAAGGGTGCTGCCCCCTTTTCACCCTCTACAAGGGCGACTCCCCTTGACCCTGCCTGTTGATTGGCCAGCGAGACCATCATATGTGAAGCGGCACATTAATAAAATTGGTTAACAAACACATGTTAATTGACATGCATTTTTTTGAATGAGATTTGACATGATATGCTGATTGGTCGTTGAAGCATGATGCACGGTTATAGCCCTTGTCTGTTGTATTTGTAAATATGGCCTGCGAGTCATACCTTTTCTTGTTGCTCTCACTGTATATTCTCTTCTCACCTTACTCCCCTTAAAGGTAACTCGAGGTTTCTATTATTGATGTAATTGTACATTTTAGGATCATCCAAGGTGGTGTGTCCAAAGAGGTGACTACAAATAGGCAACCAAGCAAGGAGGAAAATGAGCTTGTGAAGACATTTTCTTTTTTTAGGCTTTTATAATATTCTCATTGGCTTGAGAATATTGCATAGTTTGAGCTATAACCATGTCACGTTTAATTTGGTGTTAGCATGAGATGCATGTTTTTTATTTGTATGTGATACATACATAAGGCAACAAAAATAATAATTGGTGAGATCAAATGAAAATCCTAAAAAAAATATTAAGTCATTAATGTGATGCCTTCCAAATGTTGGCACTCATCAAGACTTTGATCAACATTGGGTGGTTGGTGCGTTTGCCAAAGCAAAGCACTAATGTTCATCTTGGTAAGACGCAATGGGATAAAAGTGATATCCAAATTGCTAACTTTGGGTCCGACCTAACTAAGTCATCCCAATAGGATTGGGACTTAGAGGCATGGAGTTGGGCTTAAGTTCATGAGATGAGCTTGGACAAGTGTTGTTCACCCAACTATCCAAGGCTTGCATGAAATGCAATTGGCAAGGAGTTGCCTACCTAAATAACTATAACTTGAAAGAAAAGCCAAAGCTGACTCAGGTTGTGGTAAAATATGGATATTGGCCTACTAGAATACTTTAGCACCAAGGTGTTCCGAAATAATATTAATCGTTATTATTTTGAGTAAAATAGTGGGCATATCGTTTAATAAAATTTCTTCTTAAATGAATTAAAATGCATGACTTTTGCATTGCATATTTACTATTGTAGATTACCATGGCACAAAACACATTGACATTTTCATTGCCAATGATCCTTGAGAAAAAAAAATGAATGGGACCAACTTTCTCAAATGGTACCGAAATTTGAGGATAATCCTTAAGTAAAAGAGAAAGACTCATGTCCTAGAGCAGTCCATTCCAAATGAGCCTGCTACCGACATTCTAAGAGCTGACTTAATATCCAAACTGGAACCAAACAAGCATCCTTGGCAAGGACACAAAAAACTTTGTTGTGAGAAAAATAGTTTTAAATTTATAACCTAGCAAGTGCACAGTGTCAATGTCATTTCAAGAGATAGCTTTGGTTCTAACTTAAGCAAATACTCAATTAACTAAGCTTAATCGAGAGCAAATGTTGTAGATTTTAGTTTAAGATGGTGAGGAGTAAAGATCTAAATATGAAGATCTTATATAATGGAAATGAGAGTGCTTACTACATGAATTAGAACTAGCTTGGATTGAAATAACTTATGAACTAACCAAACCCCCTAGGATGGTACAACTTAAGCCACCTAAGTTATATTGAGGTACTATGGTTGCTACTACATAGTGCAGTGTGGGGACTATAAAATCATGGCCTTTATATCTCAAGAAAATGTCTTTCTTACCTATAATCTAAATATGAGCCTTCCTCAATTGCACAAGTTAAACTAATGTGGATTAACACCTAACCCTTAAACAACACCTCGTGCGTAGCTTGATTATCTCTAATCCAACTAACCCACTAACTTCCCCCTAGTTCCACCACACTTTTCTCTCTCTCAAGACTACGATATGATTTTGATGCATATATGAGACCATCAATCACACACATGAATAAGCTTAAGAGATGAATAACACAAGAGCAACTCCCATAAATTTCCTCAAAATAAAATTAAGTAGCAAATGTTAGAAGCACATCCTAGAGAGCTTATAAAAACTACTCCATAATCGAGCTAAGAACATCCACAGAAATAAGGTATCCAGTATCCATGAAAATACATATGAAAATATAGAAGAAGAACCCAAGAAGATCCCCTTGAAGACTAGCTTCCTAGCTCCTCAAAGTTGTGCTCTTAAGCTCCTCCAAGAGTTGACAATGGTGGCTCATAAAAATGCAGGAAGATGACGGTGAAGATGAAAATGAAGATGGAAAACCTAGCCCTTGTTCAAGAAGCTCCACTTGCTAAAATTTGTTGTAGCTCTTTCCTAATTATTTTTTCAACCTCACCTAACTCTTTGGATAAGATCCCTTTTCCAGTAGCAAGTTGAAATTCAAATGTTTCCAGAAGTGGCGGTGCCACATTGCCAAATTAGGGGAAAAGGTTGCGCCGTGTTGCCAAAAGTGTCAAACAATGGTGCTATTTTGTCGTCCCTTGGCACTACATCACCAATCAACATTTGAGTTCCAGAGACTTCTTAACATTGGTGTTGTGTCGCTAAGGAGTGGCGGTAGGTCACTAATGACAATTTGCTATGTTGACCTTTTATGCTCAAATTTTGCTCTACTTGCTCTCATTTTGCGTTGGCACTTCCGCAATACTCTTCATCCAACATAAAAAAGGAATAACAAAAAAAATATTAAAAAATGTTTAGTGAGTTGATTGTGTCACAGGTCTTTACCCATAATCCCATCCACGTCATATAGGACCCCAGGAACCTTGCACTAAATTAGTGCTAGGCCTGTACAAATTGCTCCTTAGTGGACTTGCTAATTGATTAAATACTTAATACAATACTATTTTATACTATGCCTTACTATGGCTATAGGTCAAAGATCATAAAAATAATATACATACGGTGTAACTGACTAGCATTTCAAACATATGCATTTATACAAAACATACTGTTATGCACTGTGAGTCCATACAAACCACCAGGGAACATAGCCAGGGAATATAGCCGATAGTTCCGTAGCATTTACTAGAGGCGTAAGTTCCACACACATATATACATCATACACAAAAGTATTATACATATGCTACACATTAAGAATCTTGGGATCCAATCCCGCTTGAGCTACACTATTAAAAGAAATACCACTAAGTGCTCAGGTATCCTCTGCTCTTTGCCTCTATATCACAAAAGCCGGTAAGTTAGTACTCTGAGTAATTACGAACCTGCAAGAAAGAAACATAGCAAAAACAGACTATAGCAAATAACTCATGCGCACCTAGTATCAAAATACTAACAACCAGTTCTTTTATTGGTTATTAGCCCCAGGTCCACCAATATCTGCACATAAAATACATAAGGTATGTGAGAATCAAAAGTTCCCAGTAAGAGCTATAACCTGGAAGAAAACAACTATATAGGGCCATATATATTATCCATAAAGATGTCAATATATGCCTAGTGCACTTGATCTAGGAACTCGTATTATTGGCCAATAATTATGGGAGTAGTTAATTCCCATCATTTCTTTACTTATTAGTCCTACAATTGACAAGTCCAACTTATGCATACAAATACTGCTTTGAAAGCTTCTTAGTATTTGTCAATATCCCTTATTTTATGTGCAAGAGTGAACTATTTGTTTATTTAAATGCATGTGTTCGTGCTAGCGTTCTAAGGTTTTGTGAGTGGTTGAGGACACCTTCCCCTCTTAGGTCCACCCAAGCCTTGGCTCATCATGGTGACCTTAGGTATCTTAGGTTCTCAACCCATCATACTTTCTATAAATTAGGCCATATTAAGGTTCATTTTTCCCATAGGTACAAGCTTACAAATATGCACATACACATTTCATATGCATTTCATAGTTTGGCTTCCTACCAAACCCGATAACATAAGTGTTTTAAATAGCCATCAATACTCAATTTACATGCATGTTAAATTTATCAATAATTCAGCCACTTGATATACAAGTATCCGGCCAAATTTATTTAACACATAAGCATACAATTCAAGTAACCCTTACCTTAGATAACTTAGTTTGCAAGCTTCAAGTACTTAACCTTTTGTTTCGGTTTCAAGCCAAACCTAGGACCCCTTTTAGTAGCTTATTCCTAGCACCTATATTGATCATTTTAAGCATAATTTAGCAACTTTAACACATGGAAAGAACCCACGAGACAAGCACCAATAGCCCAGAATTTTCTGTCCACAGTTTGCCCATCTTGTGGTTTATTACAGTTTTAATAACAAAAAAGCAGCCCAAACCTTGCTCTCTTATTTTTTATGCCTTGAATACTAGTGTATAAGCAAGATTATAACAACCAACAGCCACCAAAATTACTGGAATAACATAGTTTATTCCAATAAATAAGTACAATTTCAGTAGCCCAAAAACTGTATTTAATGCACATTAATGGCATTCATAGGCAATTCACTTCCAAATAACTGTTCTCTTGCTTCTTAGATTTTATACACTAAATCATAAGCAAAATAATGGCATCTAAAGGTAATTTAAACCATTAAAACCAACAGCTCCTAGCTAGAACAAAATTAATACCATAAGCTTTCAACCAATGCTCCTTAAATGCACAACTTGGTTTCCATGGATAATTCACTGCCCAACACCTATTCCCACACTTCCTAGCCTTCAAATACCAATTTATAAGGGAGACAACAACCTTATTGAGCTACTAAGACCCTATGGCTGGAAATAAAACAATCAAATCACACCTAACTCAATACTCACAATTTCAGCTATAACAAAATTCCAGCCTTAGTTCTCCTAGGTTTTTAGCTCATTTGTATCTCAAATCACATCTTAAAGTTAGGAAAAATGTTAAAGAATTATCCTAGCCATGATTTCTGCCACAAAAATTGCATGAACAGTACCAGAAATTCAAAGATGATTAAGGCACCATTTAGGAACAGCTTTTATCATCAGCGTTAGAGTTCTTGATGATTTATTTAACGGTTGAGATGAGAATGCTAAAGCTAAAATCTAAAAGCTACCATTAAATAGCTTTTTCAAAACTCTAATGCTAATTGCTGACGCTAATTGTCACTCTCCCTGGTGTTTGTGTAAGTAATTGGAAACTATATGTTAACAGGGAAGGATTAGCAATTTGCCTTGAAAAACAGGCACACAAGTTTGATTTTTCCAGCTATAAAATGGTTTCAAATAAATTACAAAAGCCTTTAAGTAGAAACTAGAATCATGTTCCTTAACAGAAAGCTAATACAAATGTTGAAGAAAATTTAGTTGAATAGCCAAATTCCATAATTGACATAGAAAGCCTAGTTTTCTTGCACAATCATGTTCCATTTAAGAAAATGGACTTGTGTGCAAAATTTTATATTAAACAGATAGGTATAGCAGAAAGTCAACTAGTGGTAAACCATGTTAGAAATTGGCAGATTTCAGTAAAATAAGCTAAAACAATTTACAGAAATATTCTGGAATGTCATATCATGTACCAATTAGATTTCAAATATATGAAACTGTTCCAGAAGCTTCAATTACAATAAAATTAACTTATGTGTCATGCAAAACAAGTTACAGTTACAGTTCATAGAAAATTAAATGATGGACACTAACTGGACTTAACTTGCAAAACAAGTACTATAAAATTAGGACTTGGGATTCAAAAATCCCTATCTAGGACTAATCCTAAGCCTCAAATCAGTATAGAGGTCCTTGCTCCTAGCCACACCTCCTAGCCACAGCCTACCACATAGCCAAAGTCCTGCAATAGTTTAAAACAATAGGGGTGAGTCTTCTTTGAAACTCAGTAAGGTACACTTCCTAATCATGGAAGAAACAACATGACCAGTCATTAATCATGACAATTAATCTGCTATAACCTGCATACAAAGCCAAAAAAACAAACACAAGCATAGACGGGCAAAATAGTAACAACAAATAATAAATAAATGATGCAATGCAAATGAATGTTAGTGAATGCAAGTGAACTCAATGTATGCAATTGCAAATGCAATTCCCATAGGATCATTAGAGGGATCATTAGAGGGTGCAATACAATATCCTTTCAATGGATCAATTCAATAAGCTACATAGTTGCGATCCTTCAATAGCTATATCTTGTAGCTTTGGCAAGCATTCGGTCTTACAAAAGCTTTTCTATTTCAATCGGGGTCAATAGGCCTCCTAAAGTGTTTCGGTTACACTTTTTATACAATCCCCTGCTTGCCATCCTTAACCCTCCTGATGTTCTTACATTAACTTTAGTAAGCCAACGAAGCTTAAATCTTATTCCATCAGAGCTTTTAGTTTAAGTCTGGTATTAGGAATTCTTGAACTATGTTCCTACAGAGATTTCCATCAATCTCTGGCCATTAGGAACTTTCACTATTTAATCAATCCCCTTTGGAAACCATAATCATCCATAACCACTCAATGTCATATGGTCTCCTAGCCTTTCAGACAATTAAGCAAGCAAAAATTTTTACATGCGTTGCTAAATTAAAGAAAGGCTATTGGTCCCTTACCTTTCAGACCCATTCGGGGTTCAATTTACAAATCTTCGCCTATTGCACTCCTGAAGGAACAAGGCCTAACTTGATCATGGAGCAAACACAACTCAAGCCAACCGATGCCTCCCCAAACTTCAGCATTTCAGCTCCTTGCTCGGTTATCTTTCAGTCAAACAAATAGCTTAATTTCCTCCAATGTTGCCTTGGAATCTAAAGCCATAAATGGAGGTTATTGTTAACAAAAACTTGGCAGCCAAGAAAATTTCTTACCCAGCCAAACTTGAGGTTAAAGTAGCTAAATTTAGAGTTAGATGGCTTTTGTCCCTAAGCCTGATGTTAACTAGTTTCAATTTCCTTCAAAATTGAGCTAAGGAAGGTACAGAAACAGGTTTAAGTCAACTCTGCATTGGCTTGCAGGAAGAACAACAGTTGCTGGTTTTTCTATGTGAATGAGGCTTTATTTCCCATCTTGGTCCTTTGGGCAATGTAGTTGTTTATTGCTTGCACCTTGGACTTTAATTTTGTCTAGAATATATTTTTTTTAACCAAGCCAAAACTAAACTCCTCTCACATTTTAGTTGAGTCCTTTGCAAAATGAACCCTCAATATTGCCACTAAAGGCAATTTAGTCAGTAAGGTTCGTAAATCAGCCCATCCTTTCTAAATCTTAAATCTTGTCTTCCCTTTAAGCAATTAGGTCATTTGTCTTGATAATTCTTGCAATTAAGCACTTCTAACTAACTTAGACCAACTTTCTTTAACTTTTGTCGATCTGGTTCTCAGGCTGGGCTCAAGTACCAATTATGTCACAAACAAAATTTTGGTGCCTTATATAGGCTCAGGTACCTTTGTCTTAGTAAGGGTGTGTGTGACACTAATGCCAAACGGGACCTAAAATTCACCTTAAGGACAAAACCAACCATGAATGAGCTCATGGGCACCTTCGAACATGTTGGGCACCTTCAATTTCTCTTTTGGTGTGATTAAATGGCTTCCCTTAAGCTAGATTGAATATGCTATGGAGGGCAAGAGGAGGCAAAAGTCGTGGCTATAGTTCTAGGAAGAAACCAATAGTGTTTTAATAGGAGAAATACCTAGCAATTATCGGTTTTTTAGGAATTTAACCCAAAATTTTCATATTTTTCCAACTTGCATCCAAACCTTCTCTAAGTGCTAAAATAGGTTGATTTCCATCCATTTCACTCAAGAGTAATTTTTGTAATATTTTTAGTCTTGAGAAATTATAAAATACCCTTTTTGCCAATTTTGCCTAAATGACCAATGTTTGTAATTTTTAAACTATTGAGCCCTTTATTACCAAGACTTAACTTGGAATAAATTATCTAAAGTGTTAATTTGTTAAATTAATCCGTTACTTGAAAGTTTGAGCTTCTTGTAATTAATTAATTGATTTGACTTATAGCTCTGAAGGCTGTCACAGATAGAAATTAAATGTCAAAGTTGAAAAAAGTCAAATAGTTTGACAAATAGTATATGCACATAACACCTACACTTTGCCATCTCTGTATTAAAAAACTACACTTTATCCCCCACTCCTTTTTCACTGTCTGACAACACCTTCTTTAACCTCTAATTTAACTACTTAGTAACTATGTTCCAATAATTTTAAAATTTTTTATATTTTTTTCAATGTTAATTTACATTTTAAAAGTACTTATTGGCATTTACAAATAGAAATTTGTATTTACAGAAAATAAAAAATTTGATAATTTAAAATGTTTATTAATTATAAAAAATTTTAGAGAGATTAAAATTATTAGAAGATAACTATCATATATTTTAAATTAGGGTTTCAGAAACTATTTTTGGACAATGTAAAAAAAGCAAAGGCAAAGTGTAAGTTTTCAAAAATAAGGAGAGTAAAGTTCATATCAAAGAGAGGTTTTTGTAAGTTTCTCTATTTTATTTAGTAATCTATAATTAAGAAATTCATAAAAACAATCTTGTGCAATGAAAATTATCAAGCACCATTGTATGCAAATCAAAGAGATGAATCAGCAGTAATCAGCCCACACTCTATTGTATGTTTGACTAATGAAGGTATAAATTTTTTTTATTTATTACATTTATAAAATGTTAAAATATTATGAATTCAAAAATATATCATGATTAATTCAAGTGTTTTAAAAAAGTTCTGACATTTGAAAGATTTTAGAACATAATTGGATACAAGAAAATACACAACATAAAACTAGGGTATTGTGACAGCTCTCCTAGTTGGTTAATCAAGTAAGTGTTTATTTACTTTGATTAAGTGTTTATTAAATTAAGTACCTCAAATTAGCGCCTTGTTAAGCAAGTAACATAAGCTTAATTAAGTTAAGTGAGTTCCTAAGTGTGATTTGGCATAGTTAAGTCAAGACCATTAGTTGTTCTAGCTTTTAGAATCATCCTAGTAAGTTTTGACAACTTGTGGCACTAAGTGTTCTATTTGAGCCATTTAGAACTTAAGTGGCTAGAGTGTCCAAGAAAATTAAGTTTGAGAAGCTTTAAGTATTCTTTAGAGCAAAGAAATGAAGTTTTGGGTGAGAATTTAGTGATTCATTTGGAGCTTTTGAGAGTAGGAGGACTTAAGTGCAAGAAGGGAAAAGTTTCCTTTTTGTGCTTATAAGTTAAGTTTCTTCATCCTTGCCATTTGTTCTAAGTCCTAAATTTTCGTGGCTTCCTCTCCTCTCTCAAAGTTGCAGCTCAAGCTTCATTTCCTTGCAAGTTTTCATCAAAATTAAGAGTGCCAAGGGGTTAGAAAGGATCACCAAGCTTGTTTGTGGTGTTCTAGCTCAAGTTTGCTCTTTGGTGCTAGTTTGGAATCCAATTTTCGTGGGTAAGCTTCTTGTGTTCATTTGGATTGGTTCTAGGTTGTTTTAAGAGCTAGAAATGGTCTTGGTTTGATTGGTTTAGGTGCCAAATTGCTTTGGTTTTAGACTTGGAACTCAAGGAAGCTTGTGGAGCTAGAAAAGCTTGTGTTTCATTGCTTGCTTTGTGGCTAAAATTGAGGTAAGGGTTCAAGTAATTAAGCTCAAATAATGCACGGTTTTGTAGTTTTGTGTGTTGGGATGAATTAGGAACAAGACCCATTAAGTTTGGATTAGAATTGAGAGAGTTTGAGTAGCTTGTGTACAAGAACGACGCTGACGCACAAACCCAGAAAACAGAGTTGGCGACGCGTCGCCAATTTGGCCGTGAATTGGCGCCGCGGCACCAGGGTGCGAAAATGTACACAGAGCGTTTGTTCGGCGGCGCCGCGTCACCAAAAGCATTTGCTCTTTGGCGCCGCGTCGCCAATTGCAAATTTGGCCTCGATTTCCGGCCATCCTAAGATTAACTTAGACTATCGGTTTCTATCCCTAGGCTATTCTAAGACGTTCCATAGCCTCGGTTGGGTCTAGAATTCATTCCTAAGGCGGGAATTGTGCATTATTTAAGAGGTAGTCAAGTTGTGTGGTTAAGGATAAAGAAATGTGACTTGGTGGCTAAGTAATTCAAAGTGCTTAAGCTTTTGAATGAGCACTAAGGGGATTAAGTGGGTTTTTAGACTCTTTATTGGCCGTATAGAGTACCAATCACATATGGTCAATTGAGAGAAAAACCTAAGTCGATCCCAACCGAACCATGTGGTTTGGTTAGTGAGCCACTAGTAGTATTTTGAGTTAAACCTTGAGGGTTTGACTAGTTAAACCACATAGGAAGACTACCCTGTACAATAAATTAAGGGTAAAGGCGGGTAGGTTTGAGATAGGTGACGACCTACTCTAGAACCCGTAGATGGGACTTAATTGAGGTAAAGTGTCCGGGATACGAGGGCCAGTATCTCAAGTACCTCAGCCGTTTGAGCTCACGGCAAGAGTTAAGGCACTTAGAGTGCAGAAAGTCCCAAGTGCATTTATTGTGTGCATTTCATACCATACATCCATACATTGCATATCTTATATTTTGTTGATTGGTTGTTGTTTGAATTGCATGTTTGATTGCTTGGTTGCCATATTGCATATTTGTTGCATTTTTCCTTGCAGGTATTTAAGAAGGGAATCCTTACTGAGTACTTTCAAGTACTCATCCCTTAAGTTTTATTGTGCAGGATCTAATCCCGGGCCTAATCACTGAAGTGATAGCTGAGGCCTAAGCTTTCTGTTTTGCAGGTATTTTATTGAGAATCCTAGTGATTCTAGTTTCTTGCAGTATAAGTTATGTGCTAACCAAGTTGTGCCTTTACAGTGTAGAGGCAAGAGTACACAAGAACAAGTTTAAGGAAGGGCTACACTTGGAGCTTAGCTTAGCTCAAGGTGGGCTCAAGTAGTTGATCTTAGTAGTTAGTAATTTTGTCTCTTGTACTTAGTACTTTGTGTACTAAGTAAGTTGCCTCTAATAGGATACATTAGGATGTAAATCCATCTTGTTACTTTTGGGTGCATGCTAGAGTTGTAATGTATGCACAAACTGTTACTTGTAGCCAAAGCAACTAGTATTTCAATGACTTGGTACATTTTTAGTATGTTTTAATGAAATGCTCGAGCAATGTTTTAATCCAAGACTTTTAAATTTCGGTTGCATTGCCAAGTCAGAAGCATGCATAACTTAATCCGAGTAGGCTAAGCAACTAGTTGCATATAAATTGTTTTAATTTATATTGACGAGTAATAGTTAGCCAATAGTAACTAGTGGGATTCATAATCCCTAAGAGCCTACAAGATTAGGGGCATTGGGGCCCCGTTCCGTGACAGAAATTGGTATCAGAGCGGGTTAATGTACCTAGTAGAGGCAATAAGTGAACTAAGATCAAAGTGTTCTTGTGTTAAGTGTGGTTAGTACTGCTTATAAGTTGCTCTGGGTATGGTCTTCTGGCTGTGGTTGCAGGTATGGTGAATACACGGGCAGGTACTGCTGCTGAGGTTCAGGGTTCTAGTGCAGGCACTAGTGACCCCAGTGGGGCAGATATAAGGGAAGTAGTTTCCTTGCTGAGGAGACTTAATGAATCCATGGACCGGATGTTGCATGGCATGGCCATTTTGCTTGAGGAGCGTGCTCAACCTCCAGTTCAGGGGGAGACCTTGGAGGACCCTAATGGGGTAAGGGCCGAAGTGCACCAAGGCCCAACGGTGCACCAAGGTCAGGGGAGAAATCCCCCGCCCCAGGGGCAAGTGCAAGGTCAGGAGCCAGAAAATGAGTATGTTCAAGTGGAGTCCAGTGAGGACAGTGAAGAGGAAGATGAGGAGGACATCCATCCAAGGAGGAGACGGAGGAGACCCGTCATTCCAGATCATATGGGACTTGTTTCCTTATGCCGGGACATCAATACTCCCAAGTTTAATGGCATGGGAGATCCCGATATGGCTGAAGGGTGGTTGCATCAGATTAATGAGATCTTCAAGAACATGAAGTTGGATGACAAAGCAAAGATGGATTTAGTACCTTTCTTTTTAGAGGGCAAGGCTTCTTTATGGTGGAAAGATGTCATGGAAAGGCTTGATGCTTATAATGAAGGAAGAATTGGGCAAAGGCCTAAAGAGCTTGATTGGATTGAATTCGAGAAAGAGTTTCGAAATGTATTCAATAGTGAGGCTGCCCAGGATCAAAAACGGATTGAGTTTGATGAACTAATCCAGGGAAGGCTAACAGTTCATGAGTACGAAAGGAAATTTAGTTCTCTTTTTCGGTATGCACCTCATTTGGCCGGGAAAGATGAACTAAAAGCAAAGAAGTTCATTCGTGGACTTAAGGTGGAGTTGAGGAGTTTCCTGACAGTGATAGGAGTTCGGACCTATCATGAGGCTGTTCAAAAAGCCTTAGTGTTTGAAAGGGAGCTGATGGAGGCGAAACCTATGGATAAGGCCGTTGAGCCGAGGGTTCCAGTACAATCAAGGTTAATGGATAAAAGGCCTAGTGTGGGAGGTGATCAAGGACCCTCCAAGAAAATCAAGAAAGCTGCAAAAGGCCGTTGTCCTAAATGTTACATCCGGAAAGTGATGAATGATTAATTACCGGGTTAAGTGGATTAGTGGCATAAATAGTTTCCTAATTTGGAAACTTAGCGAAATTATTTGTAGAGACTTTGAATTATTTATGGAATGGGCATTAATGAGTGTTGGACACTCTGAGAATTATGCTTGGCTAAGGCCAAGAGTTTGGGTGATAAAAAAATGGCAAGTTTGGAAGTTGAGGGACTCAATTGCAAAGTTGGAGAAAGATGGAGGACCAAGTGAGTAATTTGGCCATTTTTCATGAAAAATATATGCATGGCCAGCCACCCCATGTTATCAATTTAAAATTGGCCTACTACACATTCCACTCATAATTATTTAATCCCTCCACTACATCCTCCACTCACCAATTAAATATTACCCCACCTACTTTTGTCCCCCACTTTCCCAATTTGACTATTCTATTACCCATGCCTTGTCTCCCACTACAAATCCCACTCACCATATTTTAATCACCCACTTACATTGTCTCCCACTTACATTAAAATATTGGCCCATCATTTTTGACTTATTCTCCCACCTTTTTCATTCAAAATTCGTCCATACCTCCAAATTATGCATTTGATATGCATTTTGGGTGCATTTCACTTCATTTAGCACCATGACCACCCACCTTCTTTGAATATACGTTTAATGCACATTTAGAATGCATTTGAGTTTCATTTCTCTTTCATTTGCAAGTGCATAACCAGCCATCACTCCCACTTTCATTTCATTTTCATTTCCACTCTCTCTCTAGCACCAAAAGCTCTCCATTCTCTCTAAGTTCCAGCCATGGTGTTCTTCAAACTCCATCTCCTTCTTTCTTCATCTAAGATTCGGCCATAGCTAGAAATGCATGTTCTTGCACATGCAAACACATTTTCTTGAAGCTTTCAAGCTCCTAAACCCATCTAGACCAAGAACAAAGTGAGAAATCAAAGAAAACCCATGAAGAAATGCTTGTGAAGTTTCGGCCATATGGATAAAATGGTGTTCTTGAGCTCACCTCAAGAGCTCCTTACATGCATGGCATTTCTAAGCCATGAAGAGCAAGAAGATGAAGACGAACTCCAAGAAAGTGAAGCTCAAGTTTCGGCCATTTAAAGGTTGTAAGTGAACCAAGTTTTTCTTGGTAGTTTCATGTATTTTGAGCTAGATGCTACTCTCTAATGACTTGGCCATGTTGGATTTTTGCAAGGAAATCAAGTGGATATTTCGGCCATGGAAGGATATTGTTGTTCTTGAGCTCAACTCAAGAGCTCTTTATATGCATGGCACTTTTAAGCCATGGAAAGCAAGGATGGAGGTTTCGGCCATGAGTATACATGGCATTTGGAGGCATGAAACCAAGTGTTCTTGGTGCCTCGAGGCTTGTATGGCCATTCCAAGGAAGGAAACAAGCAAAAGATGAAAGAAAAGCAAGAAAAAGAAATGATGGGGCTATTTGGGCCAAAAGTTAAATTTGAAGACCCAAATTGAAAAACCAAGTGTTCTTGGTCCATAAATTATGAAATGGGCTATTTTGGGCCATAATGGCATTATTGAAAAATGGGCTAAATCCTGAAAAGGTTAATATAGGCCCAAGTCCTGAAAAGGTTAATATGGGCCTCAGTTCACAAAAAGGCTAAGTGGGCCTTTACCTCCTTAAGTGAGGTCCATTAAGGAAATGGCAAAGTTCCAACAACAAACAAAGCAAAGCAAAGGCAATAAGCAAAAGGTTACACCAATGGTGGTAAGGATCCTTTACTCACTTATTGCATGGTGTACTTCCATGATATTGTTTGTGAGTATAAATGCCCCTATGTGATGGTCATAGAACCAAGTGACCATAGGTGTGCAGCGGGTTAGTTGTTCTTTGTGTGAGGGCTCATGTTACTTTCTTAGTTTAATAATTGGGCACGTAAGTGCATAATTGATGAGGTATCATTGCTTCGGCAACTTTGGGCACGTAAGTGCATATTGGACGAGGATTGTTGCTTCGGCAACTATGGATATGAATAATGGGCATTTGTGGATATATATGGTTTGATTAGCTAATCAATATAAAGGCAAGTGTTAGAGTTTATAGTAAGAATGGCCAACTTACTATGTAACTCGGAGCTCTAGGGGAACGGGTGGTATGATTAAGAAGGAGAATTGAGGTTTAAAGCCTTGGACACTTGCCAGGGGTGCCAGTGGTGCCAGGGGTGCCATTGGTGCCAGTACTGCCAGTCTGGCCAGGAGTGCCAGTAGTGGGTGGCAGTAGTGATTGCCCAGGAAAACTTGTGGTTGAGTGCGTGTGTTGTGTGCTTCTCTGAACCGTTGTTGTTTGTGCATGCTGACCCAAATTATTATTATTATTGTTGATGCTGCTATTGTGCTGTATCTTGTGTTTTCTTTGTTTTAGTGTTTTCCTTTGCAGGAACAGGATTATTTGCCATGATATTCTTGGCATTGGATTTAATTGCCATGACATTCTTGGCTTAAGAATAGGCTTTGGAAGCCATATGTGACTACAAAAGTCACGAGAGATTACCTCATTCTGATTTGGCATTGCCATTACGTTCTTGGCACAATTTTGGCTTTTTAAGCCGGATATGACTATGAAAGTCATGAGTTACTTACCTCACACCTGGATCCTTACTGAGTTTTATAACTCACCCGCCCTTCTTTACTTTTTTCAGGAAGTGGATTGGATGGCTTGATAGATCAAGTAGGGAGTACTAGAGTACTCGTTATGTTTTGCTAAAGGGTTGGGTATGAGTTTAGTGTTGCTTAATATATTCATTTGACTCTAAGTGACTTATGTGGTATATTTTGCTTGCGGAACAAGCTAATGGTTTGGACTTCCTTGTGCAGGCTTGTGGAGTCTAGAAGTTGTGGGAACAAGGTCTATTAAGCTGGAATGAGTTCCAGGTTATGAGTTAAAGTTTGGGTAGACATAAGAACTTGGTCTGTAAAACCTAAACTTAACTAGTTATGGACATATAGCATCCTTGGTATGTTTTCCAAGTAGGAGATGCTTGTTAGATGCACATTGTGATCATGATTATCTTAGGATGAATTTTGATGAAATGCCATGATGGATATTCATGTTATGTGTACTAGACTTGGCTGATGCTCATGGATATATAAATGTGGTTTTCAAAGTTGAAAATGAGATGGGCTTCTTTGTTGCCATGCATTGGATTAGTACACTTGATGGACACACATCCTATGCACTTAATGGATTAAGTGTATGCTTTGCTTGAATTGCAAGTATGATTTGCTGATTATGTGTGTAACTAAGGGAAGACTTCCAGTGAATCTGGATTTATTGGATTTTGTTGAAATGGCATCTAAAGACTTGTGTGTGTAACCGGCTAAGTGGTAAAGTCCATAAATGGAACACTAGAATTCCACATAGGTATTAGCTCGTTCCTGGAGAGCACCCTGACAACACATTGAAAGTATTTAAGTAACAAGCTAGTACCAGAATAGATCCTGGAGTCACGCCGTAGGTGCTCATAACTAGCTAATAAAGCCCCTTCAGTATGAATAACTTCCGCTGCATTAATTTGATAATCGGGCCCAGATGGGCCAGGGGCAGTTTGGGGCGTGACACTAAATGTTAGAGATTTCATGGTAACAAACCTTGTACCCTTGGAACCGATCTCTGCAATTACTGCCGTCAGCCAGGACATTGGGCTAAGGAGTGCCCAAGGCTTAGGCAAGATCAAGGTCATGGAAGACCGGGAACCTCAGGAGTTGGTAGTGCTGGTAGTACTTTTGTCAGAGTCCCTCCTGTGCCACCACGAGTTTTTGCACTGGCAAGCCAAGTACCCAGAGAGCCTACAGCTGTGCAAGGTAACTTTAATGTTCAGGATAGTAGTATTAGAATTCTATTTGACACTGGTGCTACTATTTCTGTCATTACCCTAGGCATGGTTGTTAAGTTTGGATTGCATAGAACTGTGCTTGATGAAATGATGTTCATTAAGTCAGTTGGGAGGAATCTTGTTTTTACCAATGAGATGGTTGTAGGATATCCTTTGGAATTAGGAGGTAGTAAGTTTTTAAGTGACCTTTGGGTCTTGGCCTCAATTCCTTATGATATTGTCCTTGGAATGGATTGGTTAAGTAGGTTTAAGGCCCAGATTGACTATGCGGGTCATAAGGTCACTCTTGAGGATGCCTCAGGGGTAAGTATAACTTGCACAGGCGGTTTGGCAAGTAGTGTTAAGAGTTTGCACCTCAAGTTAATGGAGTCCATTTCCGTTCCGAGTGAGTTGGTGACTTGCTCGTTGAACGGAGTGGCAGTCGAGGAGCAACTCAAGGAAATTCAAGTAGCCAATCTATTTCCAGAAGTTTTTCCTGTAGACCTCCCAGGATTACCTCCAAGCAGGGAGATTGAATTCTCCATACATTTACAGCCTGGGGCAGAACCAATTTCCATACCCCCTTATAGAATGTCAGCACCTGAAATGGATGAGCTGAAAAAGCAATTAGAGGAATTGCTTGAGAAGGGCTTTATTAGGCCAAGTGTTTCCCCGTGGGGTGCTCCAGTGTTGTTTGTAAAGAAAAAGGATGGAACCTTAAGGTTGTGCATAGACTATAGAAAACTGAATGCAGTGACTGTGAAGAATAAGTACCCATTGCCCAGAATTGATGATCTATTTGATAGATTAAGAGGGGCGAAGGTCTTTTCTAAAATAGACCTAAGGTCTGGATATTTCCAGATAAGAGTTAGGGATGAGGATATCCCGAAGACTGCATTCAGGACTAGGTATGGGCATTATGAGTACACAGTTATGCCATTTGGAGTGACTAATGCTCCGGCAGTTTTCATGGATACCATGAATCGAATTTTTAGGCCCTACCTAGATCAATTTGTTGAGGTGTTTATTGATGACATTTTGGTGTATTCCCCGACTCCCCATGAGCATGCAAAACATTTAGAGATAGTTTTGCAAGTACTCAAGAGTAATCAGTTTTATGCCAAACTATCTAAGTGCCAGTTCTGGGCAAGTGAAATTCCTTTCCTTGGACATATTATAAATGCTCAAGGATTAAGTGTGGACCCAGAAAAGGTAAAGGCTGTGGTGGAGTGGAAACGCCCAACAACTGTAACTGAAGTTAGAAGTTTCTTGGGTTTGGCAGGCTATTATCGAAGGTTTATTGAGAAATTTTCTATAATAGCTTCGTCATTGACTGCCTTGACAAAGAAGGCACAGAAGTTTATTTGGACTCCTAAGTGTGAGGAGAGTTTCCAGGAGCTTAAGGAAAGGTTAATTTCTGCTCCCATCTTAATCCTACCAGATCCGCATGAGACTTTTGTGGTTTATACCGATGCATCTGGGACAGGATTAGGATGTGTGTTGATGCAGGATAAGCAAGTGATTGCATAAGGGTCTAGACAGTTAAGGCCTAACGAGTTGAATTACCCAGTGCATGATCTTGAGTTGGCAGCGGTTGTGTTTGCCTTAAAGCTCTGGAGACACTACCTTATGGGAAGATCCTTTAAGATCTTTACGGACCATAAAAGTCTAAAGTATTTATTTACCCAAAAGGATCTTAACATGAGGCAGAGAAGGTGGGTCGAGTATATCAAGGATTATGATTGCTCGATAGACTATTGTTCTGGTGAAGGCAACGTGGTTGCTGATGCCTTGAGCCGTAAGTATTCTGGAGTAATTCTCTCCAAGGATCAAGTAACACAAACCTCAAAAGATCCTAGTGCAGAGCAATTCACAGTTTTATATGAATTGTGGAGAGAATGGGAAATGGCTCAAGTCATGGTCCTTGAAATTCAGTCAGCATGGCTGACTAGAGTTAAGCAAGCTCAAGAAAATGATCCGAGTTTGAAAAGAGTTTCTGGGGAGGAAAAGCATGGTACTGTACGGAAGGAATTTCAGTACAAGGATGGGTTACTTTATTTTGGTGACCGGCTCTATGTGCCAAGTGAATTAAGGCAACAAGTGTTGCAGGAGGCACATACGAGTAAGTTTAATGTTCACCCTGGTGTGAATAAGATGTACCATGACCTTAGGACTCATTTTTGGTGGCCAAAGTTTAAGAGAGACATGTATGAATATGTGTCTAAGTGCCTCACCTGTCAAATGGTGAAGGCAGAGCACCAAAGGCCATCAGGAATGTTGCAAAGTTTACCACTCCCAGAAAGGAAATGGGGATCCATCACCATGGACTTCTGTGTTGGGTTGCCAAACACAAGAAGTCAGCATGATTCCATTTGGGTGGTGGTGGATAGGTTGACAAAATCTGCACATTTTATCCCCATTAAAATCACTTATACCATGGAGAAATTAGCCCAGTTGTATATCCGAGAAGTAGTAAGACTTCATGGTATTCCTGATCAGATTGTATCTGATAGAGATCCCCGTTTTGTTTCAAGGTTTTGGAGTGCCTTTCAAAAGGCTATGGGTTCCGCTGTGAACCTAAGTACGGCATATCACCCTCAGACTGACGGGCAGACTGAGCGGGTGATCCAAACCTTGGAGGATATGTTACGAAGTTGTGTGATGGACTTCAAAGGGGATTGGGACCAACATCTGCCTTTGATTGAATTTGCTTATAATAATAGCTATCAAGAAGCTATTAAGATGGCGCCCTACGAAGCTTTGTATGGGCGTAAGTGTGTGACCCCTCATTGTTGGGCAGATAAAGCAGATGAAATAATTGTTGGTCCAGAAATCATTGCCGAGACAACGGCAAAGATTAAGTTGATTCAAGCAAGAATCAAAGCTGCCTCAGACCGGCAAGCTAAGTACGCCAATGTGCGAAGAAAAGATTTAGAGTTTGAGGTAGGAGACCGAGTACTCCTTAAAGTCTCACCTATGAAAGGTGTGGCTAGGTTTGGTCAAAGGGGTAAGTTGGCACCAAGGTTTATTGGTCCTTTTGAAATTCTCGAAAGGGTAGGAAAAGTGGCTTATCAGTTGGCTTTACCGCCAAGTTTAGCCCATGTTCATAATGTGTTTCATGTGAGTTCCTTAAGGAAGTGCATTGTGAACCCTGGGCAAGTGTTAACCCCGACCACTATTCCCTTAAGAGAGGACCTAAGTTATGAAGAGCATAATATCAAGTTTCTTGACCGACAAGTCCGGAAACTAAGAACTAAGCGGATCCCAATGGTCAAGGTACTATGGTCTAACCATGGGGAGGAAGAGGCCACTTGGGAGACCGAGAAGGATATGCTAAGGCAATATCCAAGTTTGTTTGCTCAATTAAGTCAGAATTTGGAGGACCAAATTTCTGAAGAAGGGGAAGATGTGACAGCTCTCCTAGTTGGTTAATCAAGTAAGTGTTTATTTACTTTGATTAAGTGTTTATTAAATTAAGTACCTCAAATTAGCGCCTTGTTAAGCAAGTAACATAAGCTTAATTAAGTTAAGTGAGTTCCTAAGTGTGATTTGGCATAGTTAAGTCAAGACCATTAGTTGTTCTAGCTTTTAGAATCATCCTAGTAAGTTTTGACAACTTGTGGCACTAAGTGTTCTATTTGAGCCATTTAGAACTTAAGTGGCTAGAGTGTCCAAGAAAATTAAGTTTGAGAAGCTTTAAGTATTCTTTAGAGCAAAGAAATGAAGTTTTGGGTGAGAATTTAGTGATTCATTTGGAGCTTTTGAGAGTAGGAGGACTTAAGTGCAAGAAGGGAAAAGTTTCCTTTTTGTGCTTATAAGTTAAGTTTCTTCATTCTTGCCATTTGTTCTAAGTCCTAAATTTTCGTGGCTTCCTCTCCTCTCTCAAAGTTGCAGCTTAAGCTTCATTTCCTTGTAAGTTTTCATCAAAATTAAGAGTGCCAAGCGGTTAGAAAGGATCACCAAGCTTGTTTGTGGTGTTCTAGCTCAAGTTTGCTCTTTGGTGCTAGTTTGGAATCCAATTTTCGTGGGTAAGCTTCTTGTGTTCATTTGGATTGGTTCTAGGTTGTTTTAAGAGCTAGAAATGGTCTTGGTTTGATTGGTTTGGGTGCCAAATTGCTTTGGTTTTAGACTTGGAACTCAAGGAAGCTTGTGGAGCTAGAAAAGCTTGTGTTTCATTGCTTGCTTTGTGGCTAAAATTGAGGTAAGGGTTCAAGTAATTAAGCTCAAATAATGCACGGTTTTGTAGTTTTGTGTGTTGGGATGAATTAGGAACAAGACCCATTAAGTTTGGATTAGAATTGAGAGAGTTTGAGTAGCTTGTGTACAAGAACGACGCTGACGCACAAACCCAGAAAACAGAGTTGGCGACGCGTCGCCAATTTGGCCGTGAATTGGCGCCGCGGCACCAGGGTGCGAAAATGTACACATAGCGTTTGTTCGGCGGCGCCGCGTCGCCAAAAGCATTTGCTCTTTGGCGCCGCGTCGCCAATTGCAAATTTGGCCTCGATTTCCGGCCATCCTAAGATTAACTTAGACTCTCGGTTTCTATCCCTAGGCTATTCTAAGACGTTCCATAGCCTCGGTTGGGTCTAGAATTATTCCTAAGGCGGGAATTGTGCATTATTTAAGAGGTAGTCAAGTTGTGTGGTTAAGGATAAAGAAATGTGACTTGGTGGCTAAGTAATTCAAAGTGCTTAAGCTTTTGAATGAGCATTAAGGGGATTAAGTGGGTTTTTAGACTCTTTATTGGCCGTATAGAGTACCAATCACATATGGTCAATTGAGAGAAAAACCTAAGTCGATCCCAACCGAACCATGTGGTTTGGTAAGTGAGCCACTAGAAGGGAATCCTTACTGAGTACTTTCAAGTACTCATCCCTTAAGTTTTATTGTGCAGGATCTAATCCCGGGCCTAATCACTGAAGTGATAGCTGAGGCCTAAGCTTTCTGTTTTGCAGGTATTTTATTGAGAATCCTAGTGATTCTAGTTTCTTGCAGTATAAGTTATGTGCTAACCAAGTTGTGCCTTTACAGTGTAGAGGCAAGAGTACACAAGAACAAGTTTAAGGAAGGGCTACACTTGGAGCTTAGCTTAGCTCAAGGTGGGCTCAAGTAGTTGATCTTAGTAGTTAGTAATTTTGTCTCTTGCACTTAGTACTTTGTGTACTAAGTAAGTTGCCTCTAATAGGATACATTAGAATGTAAATCCATCTTGTTACTTTTGGGTGCATGCTAGAGTTGTAATGTATGCACAAACTGTTACTTGTAGCCAAAGCAACTAGTATTTCAATGACTTGGTATGTTTTTAGTATGTTTTAATGAAATGCTCGAGCAATGTTTTAATCCAAGACTTTTAAATTTCGGTTGCATTGCCAAGTCAGAAGCATGCATAACTTAATCCAAGTAGGCTAAGCAACTAGTTGCATATAAATTGTTTTAATTTATATTGACGAGTAATAGTTAGCCAATAGTAACTAGTGGGATTCATAATCCCTAAGAGCCTACAAGATTAGGGGCATTGGGGCCCCGTTCCGCGACAGGTATTGTATTTGGGATTTCAGCTTAAACTCTGCCATTCACTGTAACTCATGAAGGTACACCCTTCAGGCTACATGGGCTATACTTTGAAAAAATAATAAGCATTAGTTAATCAAACCCTTCAAATTGGACTTATATATATAAAAATAAAAATTAGAAGACTTCCACAAAGAATATAAGTTGTTATGAATATCAAGATGTGTGGGTATAAATTATTAGCTAGCTTGGAAGCCTAACCCTTAAAAGTGGATAGCCTCAGTCAACCCTAACTCGAATTGATCATACAATAAAAGGCTTGCAAATTGGATCCATTTTGTTTAGTTTTGATAGTTGTTGGACATCCATAAGAATTTAGATCGGTTGTTCCAGATTTTGGAAAATTGGCAGTTGGCAATCGCAAGCGATGAAGAGGGAACTTTTGAAAACAACATCAATATATAAGCCAAGAAATATCTAGCACTACGGTTGAGGTGGCAACAATTATAGACTCATGAAGAATGAGAGTGTTTTCACAAAATGAGTCAAATTGTGAAGTTTTTCTTAATGGTATCCTTAATAAAACTAGTTTTTTAAGAAAAAAGAATTCTGCAGGGACATTCTTGTTTAACCCTTAATCCTTATCTGCTTTTAAAACTGAACCTAAAACTTCAAATTTATTTATTTAACACTGCATTTTCTCTTGGTATCTTTAAGCAACACCACTAAAAAATCATTTTTTCCAACGGCCCATTTTCCAACAGCCAAACCTTTGGAAATTTCCAACATGCTAGACTGTTGGAAACTATGAAAAAAAATTGATCCTTGTGAAAAAAAATGTCCAACGGCTTGACCGTTGGAAGTGTTAAAAAATTTCCAACAGACAATTTTCCAACGGCCTAAACTGTCGGAAAATAGTGAGTTAAATTGTACATCTTAGTATTTATTGTTTCCAATGGCTAAATATTTTTATTTTTCCAACTGCCTAAGCCATTGGAAAATTTTTTTATTTTTCCAACAGCCTAGACCATTGAAAAATATTTAAGTTAAAATGTGCATCTCAGTATTTATTGTTTAAGCCGTTGGAAAACATTTTATTTTTCCAACAGTCTAGGCCATTGGAAAATAATTTTATCATAATATATGTGATAATATGTATTTATCATCATATATTAGTATAATATAAAATTTATCATAATATAATATATTATATGTTAAAATGTATCATAATATATAACGTATCATAAGTATTATATATATCATAATTATAAATATTATTATAAATATTTATAATAATATGTATATATTATTATATTATAAATATTTATTATAATATGTATGCATGCATGTATGTATGTATGTATGTACGTATGTGTATCATATTTATTGTATAATTTTAGAAAGTAAAGTAATTATTTCAAAAATATTTGCCATAAAAACAACAACAACAATAATAATAATAGTAATACATACATACATACATACATACATACATACATACATACATACATATATATATATATATATATAAAATTTTCCCCAACCTAAAAAAAATGATTTATTAGGCCAAAAAAGCCCAAACTCAACCCTAACTGACCCTAAGTATAAATACTATCATTTACCCTCCCAACCCCTCCTCGTCTTTGCCTCTTCCAATGCTTCGTCTCCCTCCTCTCACCTTCTCCATCTCCTCTCTTCGTCTCCGGCTCCTCTCACTCTCTCCGTCCCCTCCTCTCAGCCTCTCCCTTTCCTCGCGTCCTCTCCGTCTTCCGTCTTCCGTCTTCGTCTTGCCCCCTCCTATCGGCCCTCTCTCCATCCTCTTAGCCCTTTCTATCTCAGTCTCCCCCTCCCCTTCCTCCCTGATTGCCGGTGCCCATTAGTGCCTCTCTCTTTTGCCGTGTTCATCGGCCTCATATGGAGCATCTCTTCTTCTCACACTTCAGCCTCCACAGCCGCCGTGCTCATTGGCCTCACCAGTCCGTCATCCGCACAGCCCATCGGCCCATCCTCAGTCTGTCTGTCTTCACCGCTTCTATGTCCTCCTCGCCTCCACGCCTTCCTCAGTGGCTAGAAGGGATAGGATCGGAAGAGATGCCTTAGATTATGTTTAGATCTGTGTCGGATTTTCGATTTGGGGTTCAAATTTGGTATGTTTTTTTATTTTTGATTTTTGTTTAGATCTGTTCGGATATTTTAATTTCTTGTTCAGATTTGTTCGGTTTTTTATTTTTGATTTTGGTTATATCTCTTTCGTATGTTTAATCTTTACTTCAGATTTTTTTGGATTTTTTCTCTTTTAGTTTGGTTAGATCTATTTGTATTTTTTGTTTTATTGATTTTTGTGTAAGATTTGTTACATTTTGTATTTTTATGATTTTTAAATTTTTTGTAATAATGTAAATATAATTTAAGTAATAATAATTTTAATTTTTTGAACTAATGTAAAATATAATTTTGTATATCTAAAATAATAAATATAAATTATTTAACGATATAAATTTTTTTATTTCCCGAAATATTTTTCCAACGGCCCTAGCCGTTGGAAACTTCCATCGGCTTGAGCCATTGGCAATTTTCCAATGGCCCTAACCGTTGGCAAATTTATTTCACTATTCAAAAAAAATTCCCAAAAAAACCGTTGGAAATTTCCGATGGCCCATTTCCAACGGCCTATCCGTTGGAAATACCAACAGCTTATCCTTGGGCCGTTGGAATTTTTTTTCCAATGCATGATTTACCAATTGCCTAGTTTCCAACGGCTCTGTGTTGGAAATTGTGAATTTTCCAACACAAGGCCATTGGAAATGGTTGTTAGAAAATGGCTTTTTTTTAGTAGTGCAACTTTTGGCATCTTAGTCTACAAAATTTTGATCCATTTTTGTATGCATCTCAAAACTTTTGAACTTCAAATCTTGGCCACTAGACCATCTCTGTAGGATTTCCAAAATCATAATTACATCCCTGTTATTTTTTATTTTGCTAAAATTACCTGAAAGATCTTTCTATTGTTTCAAATCCAAGCATATTGTCTGAAGAAAACCTGGATAAAAATTTCAATTCCTAGGTTGTATTCCTTGGACATAGAGCAACCAATTATAAAAGAGTCACTTATTTTCTTTCAATTTTTTGTTTAAAAATACTCCTTTCGTCCCACTATTTTTGTTCTATTTGACTTTTTTTAATAGTCTAACTTGAATTTATTCATATTATTGTTTGTTGGAAAAAAATTTTAAAAAACATATTTAGAAACTATAATCCTTGAATTATCATTCATATATAAAAATTTTCATTTATATACTAAAATATTAAAAAAAATTATAGATTAATTGCTGAAAAGTGTATGGTGCAAAGAATTTGGAATGAGGGGAGTAATTTCATTAGGAAGCATACTCTATTTACTTTTGGTAGGAAATAGACCCAAATTTAAGGCCCAAAACTAATAAAGAACTCATGCTGGGAGCCTAAATAGATCTACAAGAGAACTTCAGCATGGATGAAAACAGTATCCCATAATTACGGGATATGTTATGGGATTCCTATCCCATGACGAATTCTTGGGAGTTCCCTTTAGCTATATAAACCCCTTAAACTGCCAATCCCGGGATACGACATTGTGGCTCTTCTCTCTCTCTCTCTCTCTCTGCTACTCCTCACCAAAAGTCTAACTTAAGTGTCGTAGCATTTTCCTCATAGACACATCCCTAGGCCCTAATATTGTCTTTGCACACAGGTCACCAGCTCATGATTCGCCAAACTTTTGAGCCAGACAATCACAATCCCATTAACTATCAGCTTCAAACAATGCATATGGAAGACAAGGAAATATATATTTGAATTTTTTTTATTATTAACATAAATATCTGACTTAAATGGTTGAATTTGTTGATGATGCTCAAGATGATGTTAGTTTAGTATTATTTAAATTATTGTTTTAATGAGAATTACTTTGTTAATACTTTTTATTTAGCATTGAAATATTTATGTTATTTTGTGACTATAATTTAAAATATTGTGATAACATCGGTATGTAAATTAGTTTTTATTTAGAAAGAGGAAATCCCCCAGAAAATCAGGATAGGATTTGAAGCTCGCTTATTATAAAAGATTGTGCATGCCGTACTAAATAACAAATTCTTCTTAATTAATACTCTTTCGCAAGGAAGTTTTACGGATTTGGCGCCGGCCTGCCCGCCAATCAAAAACTGTTAGGTGTTCGAGTAAAATATGGACCTCCCACAAGGATTGACTTAACTAGTGTGATATATCTTTGACAGAATTCCTTGGGGTGCAAGTAAAGGAAATTAGAAATCCTATTAATTTAGGCTAAAAAAGTCTCCTTAGTATATATAACTCCTTATATCGAGCCGATTCTGTTCCGCCGTGTTTTGATTCAAGACCGCAAGTATGACGGTGAGGGACGAAGGGAATGAGTGTTTCAGGCTCTGTGACCTTCCCGATGAGATTGTGATCCACATTCTCGACAGACTCAACTCCATGGCAAGGGCTCGCTTCTCCGCGGTTTGCAAGGCCTGGAAGCTTCTGCTCCGTAGGCTTCTCCAACTTCTCGCAGAGGCAAAAGAGGTCCAATGGGTTGTAACCCCGGACGCCTATTACAAGTGCCAGTCCATGGTTCTTCACCAGATATGCTTAGGACACATGCAGCAGAAACCTTGTACCGAAATCAAGCGCGTTTTGAAGGAAGAACTGATTGACGCAATCCTACCAGCCGCAGTGGGCAGCTGTATCATTAGGTGTGGCCCAGACTTTGGTTGGGTTGTTTTAGAAAGCATAACCGTGGGTCTTGCAGCTCTCTGCTTGTACTCCCCTTTCACTGAGAAATTCATCTATCTGCCTCCTAATTTGCCTATTATTTATAGCAAGTTCGCGATGTCCCATCCAATGTTGGAGAGTTTAGTGTTTCTTGAAGGAATATTCTATTGCCTGTTTTACAGTGGCCAGCTGGTGGCCTTTAAGGTCGCTGACGAATCCTGGAAACTGTTAGCAGATTCTAAGCCATACCCCTCTTGTGGACATTTTCAGTTGGCTGAATGTGATGGCGATATCTTATTGGTGCCCTACTATTGCCTGTCAGGAAATTGTGGTTGCAGTGTGTGGAAGTACGAGAGGGCGGTGAGGGGTTGGAAGAAGAACAATTTGGGTGGACGGGTGTTATTTCTCAACCATGCAAGCTCCAGGAACGCGGCGGTTGCAGCAGTCGGGGAGCTAGAAGGTTTGGCAGATAGGATCTATTGCCTTGGTTATAGGCACCTTGGAAGTTATTTTTCATTGCTGGATGGGAAGTTCCATTTTGGTGAAGATTATGATTCTAGAGTTCTGTATTGGGTTACGCCCCCTTCTTTGCAAATTTGAAGTTGCATTTAGGACCAATTTGAGCGGGTTATGATGAAATTATATAATGGTTTTCTGGAGAGATTTAAGACACTTTTCGGATATGGATATTGTCCTTTCCAAAGACTGATTAGTTAAACTAGACTTATGCTATAAGCCATTATTCTACTATATTACTATGAGATTTGAGATTGTACTTATATGTGCAAATACACATATATAACACCGTTTGTGTTTTGATAGATTCTTGACGTTTGCATCTCTAAAAAAGTGGAAGAAGCGTGAATAATTAGGGACTAAAACTGGCAGTTATCAGAACTTCTCCCTTTTCCATTCAAATGCCTACCAGAAAAATCCATAGGGAGCCCTAAACCCACAATTTCTTCCCTCCCCATTCGTTTCTCTGCTCTCTCGATCATACAACCCGCCATCTTTTGGCCGACATTTCCAAAACCACACAGAAGGCGCTTGTGATGAGGAGTGGCTTGGCAAAGGGTGACTATGGCGGTGAAAGGTGACGGCAGCTGAGATAATCGCACGAGAAACCCCTCCAACTGCCAATCCTGGGATACGACATTCTGGTTCTTCTCTCTCTCTTTGCTACTCCTCGCCAGAAGCCTGACTTGAGTGTCATAGTGTTTTCCCCGGAGATACATCCCTAGGCCCTTACATTGTCTTTGCTCACAGGTCACCAGCCCGTGATTCGCCGAACTTTTGGGCCAGACCCTCACAATCCCATTAACTATCAGCTTCAAACAATGCATATGGAAGACAAGGAAATATCCATTTGAATTTTTTTTTATTTTTAACATAATTATCCGACTTAAATGGTTAAATTTGTTGATGATGTTCAAGATGATGTTAATTTAGTATTGTTTAAATTATTTTTTTAATGATAATTACTTTGTTAATAGTTTTTATTTAGCATTGAAATATTTATGTTATTTTCTGACTATAATTTAAAATATTGTGATAACATCGGGTATGTAAATTAGTTGGTACTTAGAAAAGGGCGAGAAACGTGTCGGCAGTTGGTCTCGAGCCTCCAAAGGTTTAGGAAGCCAATACGGTGGATGATAGTGATTAAGATGTCGATTTCTGCCAAGAAATAGAAGATCCGTATCATTTTTTTATGTCCATAACAAAAACATCCACGGTTCATGTTTTATATTGCAAATAACATGAATTTGTACATATGTATGCTACGGGGTTTTATATGTATGTTCTAGATTTATAAAGAGCACAAATATATATGTATTTTTCTGGGACTTATATGTATGTTATGGGTTTGTAAATAACATAGGTATATATATGTATATTTCTGATGTTTATATGCACGTTTCTATGTTTGTAAAAACACAAATATATATTTATGCTTTTGTACGTTATATGTGTACTTCTAGTTTTGTAAAGAATACAGATATATATGTATATTTCTGGAGTTTATATGTATGCTTTTGGGTCCGTAAAAACAAAAATATATATGTATACTTTTGAATTTTATATGTATACTTCTAATTTTGTAAAGAACAAAGATAGATATGTATATTTGCATATGTATACAAATAAAATATTTGTATGATTCTAGGTTTTATTACTATGCTTCTGGGCTTTATTTATATGCTTCTATACTTTATTTGTATGCTTATGGTTTTGTATGAGTTTTGAGTTTTGAGTCTTGAGTTTCGGTATTGTATTAAAGTAAGGAGGCAGGAGAAATTTCAGACAACCAACAGAGTTCTTTTCTTGGATTAAAATCAAATAAGCATGGTTAGTTTTCTTCTTGATAAGTTTCCTTGCCACGATGAGGCAAGGAGTAATCAACATCTTCTAAGTTTTGAGAAGGAAAGATGCAGAAGCGGAGGAGAGGCGAAAAGGAGTCTCAACAGCATGGAGATGGTGTCCAAGAGGCCTGGCGATGACAACGAAGCTAGAGCTGAGAAGGCTCCATCAAAAAAAGGTGATGAAGAAGACAAGGAGACGCTGGTAGACAGGAAAAGCTCTTCAAGCGTGGACAAGAATCGCCCTGTTTGGGAGCAGCTTTTCAAATTAACGTTAGAGTTTTGGATAATTTATTGGATGGTTGAGATGAAACCACTAAAGCTAAAAGTTAAAAGCTACCATTTAATAGCTTTTTCAAGACTTTAACGCTAATCGCTGACACTAATGCCAATCGGGTTCTCGAAGTAAGTGAGGGTTTCCAAAACTGATTTAGGAATCAGCCAGGTGGGATCTTGTAGTGGGCCAGACAATGGTGAGGTTTTTGGTTGGTCTAAGCATAAATTTGGTGGACTTGAGGGGGGCTATCAAATAGCTGTTATTGGGCGAAAATCAGCTTCTGACATTAGGTCTTCCATTTCTAGGTTGGTCCTAAAGTTTTTAAAGAAATCATTGAGCACGATGGAGGGGAAAATAATGCTTTAGATGCATCTTATCTAATTTTACCTGGAGTTGCACCAATTTTGAAACCAATGGATATAGTCTTGGGCAAATGGGGTTGTGGGTTCTGATTTGCCTATGTAAAAGGATAATGCCAGTGGGAAAAATTGTATGAGTTCTTGGTCAACTTAAAAAATTTTGATCTCGGAAGGTAGTGGGCCTTCGGATAAAGATGAAGAGAGTATCAAGAGTTTGGATTCTTGTATTATCCCAAAAGAGGTGTCCTTGGATTGTTATGATGAAATGGCATTGGGTATTTTAGAGAACGTTGACATGGCTAAGGATCAAAGGAAGAAGTGAAAGAAAATTAGATCACGGCATAAAGAATTAGTGTTAAAAGGTGAACTGAAAAGGTTGGAATGGGAGATCAAATATTAAGATTCTATTGGAATGTGAGAGTTCATTTCTCTGCGGTTTGCAGGGCCTGGAAGCTTCTTCTTAGTTGGCTTTTCCCACTTTTCGCAGAAGCAAAAGAGCTCCCCTGGTATATAAGAGCAGGGGAACACGAGAAGTGCCACTCCATCGTTCTCCAACAGACATGTTCTCGTAACAACCAGCTGGTAGCTTGTACCAAAATCAAGTGCACTTTGAAACAAGAGCTGCTCGACGCAATCCCACCAGCCACAGTAGAACGCCCTCTGTATGTGAGTGGCGCAAGCTCCGGTTGGGTTGTTTTTCAAGTCATACACATGCCTCCTGCTCTCTGCTTGTACTCCCCTTTCACTGAGAAATCTATCCATCTGCTACCTGGTTTTCGCTTTCTTTTAGCTAGTTCACGATGTCCCATCCTCTAACTTGTTTAGACTGTACTCAATCTCCAGACAGTTGCACTGATGAATAGATGGATAGAGTTAAGAATCTCCGTCCAACATCTGAAGGTATTGTTTGTGCTCAACACTAAGTAATATTTCCCTGACTTCTACTATAATGAGAGAATCAATCTGGTGGCCATTGCCCAACAATTTCTAGCTCTACTACTAGAAGAAAAAGAAGGTTCAATAATCGAAGTCATGAATGGGCTTATGCATGCTATTCACCAAGGGTAACGATGAGGAGTTTCTTCAAAGCATTTGTTTTATTAGCTCCAACATTAAGTAGACTTTTGTAATTTTGTTTTCTGGAAAATTTTTCTACTTAAATTGAAGTTTGGCTATGGATTCTTGAGAGTCTTTTCCACATGTATATACACAATATATACTTCTCTGCAACTATCTAAGACACTTGTCTCTTTGGAAAATTGGAGTTTTTTTTTCTACAGAAATAATTAAAATCTAAAAATTTATTTATTTTACAGAAATTCATTTTAAACGGTAACTGAATAATGACTATCTTATCTACGTCATAATTACAAATAATTATTTAAAATGGTAACTCCTTCTCCCTTAATTATAATAGGTAACTATAACCGTTAGGTTTACCGTTAATAGTAAAAATACCCACAGGTGAGGTTGAGCCAATCATGGATCACTATTATTTAGTCCACTTCTTGGGACAACAATTAATTTTATTGGGAAAATTATAGAAATCCCCCAAGGTTTGGCTAACCTATACTATTGCCACATTTATTTAAAAAAAACACTTTACCCTCATTCCTATTACACTGTTTGAGAACAACTTTTTATCCTTTAATTTAAACTATATGATAACTATATTCAGTAATTTTAAAATTGTTAATATTTTTTTCAATGTTAATTTACATTAAAAAATATTGGAGAAATTGAAATTACTGTAAAATGACTATCATATAGCTTAAATTAAAGTTTTAGAAATTGTTATCGAACAGTGTAAAATAAGTAGAGGTAAAGTATAGATTTTAAAAAATAAGAAGGGCAAAGTGTAGGTTAGATGAAACTAGATGAGAAGTTGTTGTATGTTCCTGGTTTTATTTAGTAATTTGTAATTAAGAAATTCAACTTGCAGTAGTAAAAACTATGTTTTGCAATGGAAATCTCCAAGCACAGTTGTGAGCAAATCGAATAAACAAATCACTAGTAATCTATCCACACTTCATTGCAGGTTTGGACAATGAAGGTATAAATTTTTTTTATTGGTTACATTTATAAAAAAATGTTAAAATGTTATGAATTCAAAAGCATGTCATGATTAATTCAAGTGTTTTAAAAAAGTTCAAACATTTGAAAGTTGATAGTAGTTAATTGGATAACAAAAAGTGCGAATTGAAACAAAAACCAAGACGAATTGAAACAAAAAAACCTAGGTTGCTGTATGTGGGATTTCAACTAAAAAAAACTCATACTTGCGTATTTATTGTAACTCATGAAGGTACACTCGTTATACAGTTATACCACATATGCTATACTTTGAGAAAATAATAAGCATTAGTTAATCAAACCCTTCAACTTGAAGTTATATATAAACAAACAAAAAATTGCACAGACTTCCTATACAGAATATCAGATGTTATGAACATCAACACAAGTATAGATTATTAGCAAGCTTGGAAGCCCAAACCATTAAAAGTAGATTACCTTAACCAACCGAACCCGAATTGATCGTAACATAGAAGGCTTGCAAATTGAAACCAATGGTGGCCAATAGGCCCGGACTGGCTCGGGTCAAACTCGGCCGGACACAGTCAAACCCGGGCTCAGCCCAGCACGGAACAGGCTTGGGAGGTGGCGGGGTGAACATCAAGCTGGAAGAAGATGGGGGCCCAAAATAGCACGAATCGGCCCAATAGGCCGTTCAACCTGGATCAGACCGGATTGGCCCACAACTCGGCCGAGCCGAGCCAGGTCGGACGTTTCCAGAAAACCGTTGCAGATTTCAAAATTTAAAAAAAAAATGGTAAAATGACAGCCAACCCCTCTAACGGCTCCAGACTATTTTTTTTTTCCCAGACTTTTTTACCGTCTATCAACAACCACTAACCAAATTTTCCTTTTCTTATAAATAGCCAGCCTCCTTCCTACATTTTCTCACACCAATTCTCTCTTCTCCAATCTCTTACAATATTCTCTCATTCTCTCTACTATCTCTCCCCAAGTTTTTTAATCTTTCACTAATATTTTTTTAATTTCCTCCCAATCATCTCTAGATCTCTTCAATTATTTTCTTCCACTAATGGCTTCACGATGGAAGAACTCTGGCAAGGGCAAAGGTGTTGCCTCCTCCTCCTCCTCCTCCGCCACCAGGGTCGGTACATTTCTATGAGGACCTTTGTTCCACAAAAACCTAGGCCCGCATTCACGAGCAATTGACGACAACGATCCCAACATTGACATAACGGCGTACAACCTAGGCCTTGACGATCAACTTTCCGATGATGACGTCGAAGAAATTCCACCAACCCAAGGTGGCACTAAAAGGTCCCAACGGATGCCATAAAGCGAGCAACCCAAGCGGACTCAAGTCAAGAGTGAGAATTTGAAGGCTTTCGTTTAGGCCCATTTTGAGCGAGTTTAGGAAGGTGATACAAGGTATGCCAAGTACAAACACTGTGACAACAAATTTGCACACAAATTGAACTCCGGGACGGGCACCCTCATGTGGCACTTGAGCAAAGTCCATGGAGACAATGGCGACATATCCGGTGGACAAATACAATTGATGGGTGTTGGGAGCTCCGATGGTCTAGGTATTTTTCGATTTAATCCAAAAACTGCTAGGCAATATTTAATTAATTGGATGATAATTACACAAAAACCATTTAAACACGCTGAAGATGAATAGTTAGAAAGATTCATCCAAGAAAATTTAAATCCTGCTTATAAAAAAATGACTAAGCAAACAGCTAAGAGAGAAAGCTTTAAACTGTATAAAGCTAGTAGAAGTGATTTGTAAGCATATTTTTCTACCATTGATCATTGTCTGTCATTTACATATGATATGTGGACATCTTCAATAGGACAAAACTACTATTGTGTCACTGCTCATTGGATAGATGATGAATGGGTTATTCATGGATTCTTGCTTTCAAATGTATGGAATCTGATCATACAAGTTAAAACATTTTCAATTGCATTATTGAAAGTTTGCGTGAATTTTTTGTTGCCAATAAAGTTTTCTCTATTTCTTTTGACAATGCTTCAAACAATGATTCGGCTGTAAAAAAAATTGATAAAATAAATAAAATCACCACATGATGGAAAATTTTTTCATGTTCGTTGCTTGTATCACATTTTGAATTTATATATTCAAAATGGTTTACAACAACTGCAAAACCAAATCAAGTCAATTCGAAATGCTTTACTTTTTGTTAAAACAAGAAACAAATTGGCTTATGAATTTAAAATATTTTGTATTGAAAATGGGGTGAATTTTTCTTGGAAAAGGTTTAAAATTGATTACTCCACTCAATGAAACTCAACATTTGAAATGTCAAATGATGCTCAACCATGGGCATATCTTTTAACTCGATTTTTGAACTCAAAAGTGCAAAGCGACTGGCTAACAGATGAGGTTTAGGAAAAATGTTTTAAGTTAGTTGAGTTGCTTAAATATTTTTATGAGGTAACAAATTTTTTCTCTGGGGTTTATTATCCAACAATGCACCAAACAATGTTATATTTTGTGATATTATAAACACTTCAAGTCTTAGAATTTTTTGAGCGCGGAGTGGTTTTTAATGATCCTTGAAAAAAACTAGAGATAGTGGTTTCTAGTTAGCCTTTGTGAAAACCAGTGATTAATTATGTGTAAATCTTGAAGAAAACAACATTTTAATTTTGATCAAGAGATAGTGGAATAACTTTTAAGTAGGCAAGCTTGAGAAAAGACGTAGACTCCTATTGATGGCGTTGAATCTCTATAAATCTCAATACACTATTTTTCTTATCTCACTTTATATTTTGCTCATACTTGCTTAGTTTGTTCTTGAATCTTTGGTTGAATGAATTTGGTTGTAAAATTTGATTTTGCCAAAGTTTTTAAAGCAACCAATTCACCTCCTCTTGGTTACACTTGGGCCAACTTTTTTTAAGGCTTCCACCTGCTTCCTACTTTCTACTTGTACTCCCCTTTCATTGAGAAATCCATCTATCTGCGACTAGGCTTGCCTCGTTTTATTAGGGGGCTCACAGTGTCCTATCCTCCAACTTGTTCTGATTGTGTTTTTTTGCCTTTTTCGATTGCATCTTGAAGTTGTGTGTTTACACTTGTCGCCTTGGTGACAAGAATTGGAAGAAATATGGCATTGACCTTGGTCTTGAGAGCGTTCTTGGGCAACCAATATTGGAGATTTTGATGTATCTTAAAGGAAGCTTCTACTACCTGTTTCGTGGTGGCCACCTGGTGGCCTTTAAGGTTGCTGACAAATCATGGGAAGTGTTTGCCGATTCTAAGCCTTCAGAAGCGCCACACCTCTCTTGTAGATATCATGACTTAGCTGAATGTGATGGCGATAACTTGTTGGTGCCCTACTTTTGCCTGTTGAAATCACAAAGAGATCGTAGTTGCAGTGTGTGGAAATATGAGTGGGCGGAGAGGGGTTGGAAGAAGATGAACAATTTGGGTGGACAGGTGTTATTTTTATTGCTCTTATGATGGGCACCTCCAAAAATAATTTTTGCGGGATGGGAAGTTCCATTGCTTCCACATGATTCTGGTTCTGCATATTTGTATTGGATTACGTACACACCCACCGTAACAAGTTTGAAGCTGCATTTAGGACAAATTAGAGCAGAATACGATGAAATTATATAATGGATTTCTAGATTTTTAAGACCTTTATAGATATGGAGAGCATAGTGCCAGCTTCTCTGTTGGAATCACCAAGTAGTTGCACTGACGAGCAGGTGGATAGAGTTAAGAATCTCCATCCAATGCCTTCGGTACTGTTTGTGCTCAATACTAAGTAATATTTCCTTAACTTTTACGATAATGAGAGAATCTGTCTAGCAACCATTGTACGATAGTTTCTGGTTCTACTAGTAGAAGAAAAAGAAGCTCCAACAATTGAAGTCATGTATGGGTTTTGGCATGTTATTCATGAAAGGTAACGAGGAAGAGTTCTTCAAATCATATATTTTATTTGCTCCAAGATAGAGTAGACTTTAGAAATTTTGTTTCTGGAAAATTTTTCTGCGTAATTTGAAGTTTTCCTATGGAGTCTTAGAGTATTTTCTATATGTATAAACATAATATACAATTCTTTGTAACTATCTAAGGCTCTTATCTCTTTGGTGAGAAATTTATTAGAGATTCATTTCTATAGAAATATTAAAATCTTAAACATTATATCTTTCATAATTAGAGAGATTTATTTAAAACAGTAACCAAATAATGACTACCTTATCTATTTCATAAATACAGATATTTGTTTAAAAAGGTAACTCTTTTCCTTTAATAATAATTATCAACATAAGTTTCACCGTTAATTGTGGACGCCCACCCTGACAGATGGTATAACACCTCCAAATACCCATAGTTAAGGTTGAGCCAATCATGGATCACTATTATTTAATCTACTTCTTGATAAGCTGGGAGGTTAATTAATTTTATTAGGAAAACTATAGAAATCCGTCTGAGTTTTGGTCTTACTTACACTTTGACGTCTCTATTTTAAAAAAGTACACTTTACACCTACCCCATTTACACTGCTAGACGTCAAACTTTTAACCTTTTTTTTTTTTTTTTTTTTGAACGGCAAACAAGATAGAATTTATTGATAATTTAGAATAGAGTACATGCTAGAATAGGCAGAGGCTAATCTAGTTTGGCCCCTGGTGGAACCAACCTCTTCACAACCTTGCACCTAAACCCAATTCTTAACAGCCAAGTAAGGATCACAAACCCATTCAACCCGCACACACTTTAATTTGTCACTCCTATTCACTATCCAGATAAAAGAGAAAAGCTGAATTTCCAGCAAAATCTGAGAACTAAATTTCCTACAGTTTTTGAACAAGAAGTTGTTTCTACTGTCCCAAATTCGCCAAAGCACTACATAATTTACAGCAACCCAAACCTTTTCTTGCTTTTTATTTAACGGTTTATCCAACTGAATGTTCAGAGAGTCCAAAATTATGTCACCCGCCTCTTTGTAAACTTTCCACCACTGTAGAACTTGACCCTACAATGCCGAAGCCTTGTTGCAGCAAGCTAAAACGTGATCCACTGATTCTGCATCCGCTTCACAGAAAGGGCAGAGCATATTCTCCAACGCGATCCCCCGAAGTATCAAGTTCAGTCTTGTAGGAAGGTTGTAATGAAGGGCTCTCCAAACACAAATATTCACCTTGCTTGGTACCCAAGAATTCCACATTGTAGGATGAGACGAAGCCACCTGACAAAACAGAACATTGTCCAACATTCAAGACAGCTGTTTCACCAAGAAGATTCCCTTCAGGTTATGATGCCACATCCAGCGATCAGCTCCTCCTGTATTAAAAGTTACTACGGCAAGTAATTGTTGCAACTCTTCAAACTCACCTATTTCTCTTCCCCTCAACTCTCTCCTCCAACGCCACCTCCAAGAGACACTCCTTTCCTCATAACCCTTTTTTTCCCTAACAAAACACTCCTTTTGATCCTCCAAATTGAACAATCTAGGGAATCTACTCCTTAAACACAACCCCCCCCCCCCCCCCCCCCCCCCCCCCCCCAATTATGTTCCCAGAATTTTATTTTACTACCATTACCTAAACTCCAACTAAAAGAACCAAAAAATTCCACGCCACTGTTTTCCAAGTCAAACCATGATTTTACAATATTTAACCAAACTCCTGAGCCACCACCACCTCTACCTACGATCCTGTCTATCCCCCCAGATTGCCCATAAATGGACTTAATCACTTCCACCCACAACACCCTTTCTTCTGACTTGAACCTCAACCACCACTTTCCTAAAAGTGACAAGTTTTTGGCCTTTAAACTACCCACACTGAAACCCCCTGTCTCTCTACTTGTTAAAATTTTATTCCAAGCTACCCAACACAACTTTCTACCCTCCCCAACCCCACCCAAAAAGAAAAGCATTCTTTTACTCTCCAATTTTTTAAGAACACTCGCAGGGGTCTGAAAAATAGAGAAGAAATACAGGGGTAAGCTTCCTAACACAGATTTGATCAGGGTCAGCCTTCCTCCAAAAGACATCAATTTTGATTTCCAGAGACTTAATTTAGCGCTCACTCTGTTCACCAAATCTTGCCAAGATTTACCCCTGCTCATATTCGACCCCACCGGTAAGCCCAAGTATATGACAGGCATTTTTTCCGTACTAAAATTCATCTTCTTTGCCAGGATTTCCACCTCTGAAAAGTCAACACCAATACCAAACAGTTGCTCTTCTGATAATTAACTTTCAAACCAGAAGCTGATTGTAAACAGTTCAATAATCTCATCAAATTCAAACCATTTATCACCAACCAACTGCCCAAGAATAACGTATCATCAGCATATTGGAGATGAGACACCTTAACATTATCATTTCCAACTCTCGCCCCCTGAAACAGATTTTTGTGTTCTGCCTCTTCCATCATCACGTGAATTGCTTCTGTAACAATCAGAAAGAGAAATGGAGATAAAGGATCTCCTTGACGCACCCCTTTCTCCATGCCAAAATCTTGCGTAGGACTGCTGTTTACCAATACTGAAATTCTTGACGATTCCAGACATTCCCGAATCCACTTCCTCCATTGACAACCAAAATTCATCTGCTCCATGATAGAGTCCGAAAAATCCCAATTAATTGAGTCATAAGCAGCTCCATATCTACCTTGAACATAAATAATCTTTGTTTTTTTTCTTTTTGCCCAATCAACCACCACATTTGGAATTAGAATACCATCAAGAATTTGTCTACCTTTGATGAAGCCTGTTTGAACTTCACTGATTAAGCCTGGGCTCACATGTTGCAGCTGTATCGCCAAGATTTTTGTGATAATTTTATATTGACACCTGATAAGGGTAATCGGGTGATAGTCTTTTAAAGAAACCGGGTCCTTGGACTTTGGTATCAAGGTGACAAATGATGAGTTACAGCCCTTCACTAACTTCCCGGAATCGTCAAACCATTTGACAGCCCTAACCACATCATTCTCCACCACCTCCCAATTTTTTCTTAGAAAATTAAAAGAAAAACCATCCGGACTAGGTGCTTTAGATCCCCCACAACTCCACACTGCCTCCTTAATTTCTTCAACAGTAATTGGTCTTTCCAACCCTTTCTTTAATTCTTCTGATAATCTCTTAAATCTTGCATTGATGAACCTTGGCCTAGCATGCTTTTGTTCTTGAAAATTCTGTCTGAAAAAATTAAAAATCTCTTGTTTTAAGACCTCTGGTTCCTCTCCCCATCTTCCGTTTATGCAAAGACCATTTAACTCATTTCTTCTGAATCTTCCTCTGACAATTGAGTGAAAAAAACTGGAGTTCTCATCGCCTTCTTTTGCCCAATTGACTCTAGATTTTTGTTTGAGCATAGCCTCCTTGATTTTTTGCTTCTCCCAATATTTCAACAAGGTTCCAGATCTTAACCGCTTTTCCACCTCCAATAAATCTACAGTTTTAAAACCAGCTTCAACTTCTGAAGTTTTAATCTGAAGATGTTTCCTAAATTTGCCCCCTCAACCTCTTCGGCCCAGGCTTCCTTGATGACCTCATGAAAATCTTTGTGCTTCATCCAAACGTCAAAAAAACATAAAGGGATATGCCCAAAATCAACATCCTTCACTTTTAATAAAACAGGACAATGATCAGATATTGTTCTCTTCAACGCCCAAGCACAAGCTTTCGGCCAACACTGTAAAAATCTGTTTGAAACCAACAACCGATCAAGTTTGCTCATTTTTTATCCCTCCTTATTGTACCACGTATATTTCCTACATGCACTTGTTTCGTCAAATCTACTTCCTCTTCTTTCTTCTTTAAATCTCACAGCATTGAAGTCCCCAAATATCAGCCAGATCCCCTCTTTACCACTCTTAACTTCCAAAAATCTTCCTCCAGACTTCACCCTTCAGTCGCTCGTCTTGCAGAGCATAAACATTTACTATTGTTATCAGTTCAGGACACCCTTCCCAATACCCCGAAACACCAATAAAAATTTCATAACCAAATTGGTCTACCATATCCCAGGCACAAATCAAACCACCAAACTGTCCCACAGAATCGTGTTTGAAGAAATCAAAATTGCCAATTCCCCATATGGACCTAACCTTACTCACAAACTCAGAATTTCCAGCAAACATTGTTTCTTGTAACCCCAGAAATTCCACTTTCTCTTTGCCACATAACTCCTTAACCAGTCTGCATTTTACATGCTTCCTAATTCCTCTCACATTCAATGATAGAAACTTCATTTATTTCGAAAAAACACCCTTCCTTACCATTCTTTAACCAACTAACTATACACTGGATTGTTTCAAGATTTCCCTTCACCAGACACAACCTCATTTCTAGCCATGCCTTCCATCTCAAACCCCACCATTTCACCTACCTTCCTGATACATTCTTCTTACCTTGACAAACTATCGGCAACCTCCGTAGATTCATTTTCTTGACAATAATTATCTTTCAAAAACTTTGAATTTCTAAAAGCAACCAAGGAATCAGTAATGGACTGACCTGCGATGGTCCCTGAACTGGAAGTTGAAGTCTTCGAACCCTTCGAACCTCTGCTGCATTTTTGGTCTGATTTTCTCTTCCATTCTCTGCCCACCTTCGATCTCGCCATGAATTTCATCGTTCGAACGCTTGTGCGCCCACACCAGCCTCCTGTTTTCTCCATCACCACAGGAACGTGTTTGTTTTCGGTTTTTCTCTGCTTAATTTGTTTCCTCCGATGGTCCCCTGTTTCTGCGAATTCCCCTCTGCTTCTCGCCACATTAACTTGGTTTTGGGCGCACAAGGCCCATCTTCTGCACACCCCAATTTCGTAACCTGCTGCTGCTCCATTTCATCCAAATTAAGAAGGCCCAATTCTGGCCCATTCACTAAACAATTCACTTTTGGCATTTTCTGCAAAGACTTCTCTTCTCTTCAATGCCACAACTGTCCTCATTAATTTGGCCGGAAAAACGTGTGTCAATCAATAAATTGACACCAGCAGCCTCCGAATTTGAAATTTGTTCAGCGAAATCCGGCACCACATTTGCACTTTTCAAAATTTCCTTTAGACTTTCATTAATTCCTTCATTGGATGAAACATCATCTTCTTCCACGTTTCCCACCTCCAGGTTACAGATTCATCTTCTTCGACTTCTGATAGAAAATCACACTGAGAAACTGATTCATCTCGTGAACCAAAAACAACCACATGAGATATATCTTCATAGATTCTAACTTCATATAACTTGTCATCAACTTTGATTTTAACAATTGAGAAGATGTTATCCATGCAATGTGTTAAAACACACACTTTCCCAATGCAAACTTGATCCCTTGTTTGAGTTATTTAGTCAACTGATTATACCCTTCCCCACTTCACCCCCCTATCGTTTCAAAGGAATCTTTGCACCAAGCGTGTAGCGGTAAGCCTTCCACATTCAGCCAAACAATTCTTCCTGGACTATTAGCATTTGAAGACCAAGGAGCCTATCCAAGAGAACCGTTCAAGTAACCATTCTTATCCATCTTCTAGCCTGGTATCAATCAACAAGAACCATTCTTATCCATCTTCTAGCATGGTATCAATCAACTGCTTCTTTTGATTTGTTTGCATTCAATCAGAACCCTTACCCCTCCCACATACTTCACTTCGGCCTTCCACATTCAGCCAAACAATTCTATCCAAGAGAACAGTTCAAGTAACCATTCTTATCCATCTTCTAGCATGGTATCAATCAACTGCTTCTTTTGATTTGCATTTCATCGAATATTGTTTAACTTCCCATCCTCCAACTTGCTCAAATTGTGTGTTTTTCGCTTTGGTGTTGCCAACTAGAAGTGTTAGGGGAGGTCTTAACCGGGCAGATTCATCAAGCGAGATACAACAAATTGTGTGTTTTTGCTTTGGTGGATTACACCCCGAAGGTGTTTGCTTACACTTGCCAACTGGAAGTGTTAGGGGAGGTTTTAACCGGACAGATCCATCAAGCGAGATACAACATAAAGTCATGGCCTCACACATGTTCCCAAAAACTTAAACCATTGGAACAAGAGACCACAACTATATATATATATCTTACTTGGGAGATTTACCAACCATGTGGGATATAGGTCACTTGCATCCTCAACAAGAAGAAGCATGAAATTGAGATTGACATTCATGGCCCCGCGGACAGTTTGATGTTTCTTGAAGGAAGCTTCTATTGCCTGTCTCGTAGTGGCCAAGTCGTGGCCCTTAAGGTCGCTGACGAATCCTGGAAACTGTTAGCTGATTCTATGCCGTCAGAAGATGCTATGCCGTTACACTCTTTTTCTAGACAAAATCGATTGGCTAATTGTGATGGCGATATCTTATTGGTGCCCTTCTTTTGCCTGCTAAGATCACCAAGAGATTGTGGTTGCAGTGTGTGGAAGTACGAGTAGGCAGAGAGGGGCTAGAGGAAAATGAACAATTTGGGTGGATGGGTGTTATTTGTTAGCCTTGGAAGCTCTAAAATCGTGGCACTTGCAGCAGTCGGGGAGCTGGATGGTTTGGCTGATAGGATCTATCTCTCTTTTGGTGGGAACCCTAAAAACTATTTTTCATTGCCGGATGGGAAGTTTCATTTTTGTAATGATTATGATTATAAAATTGGGTATTGGATTATGCCCCCAACGTTGCAAGTTTGAAGCTGCATTTAGGACCAATATGATGAAATTATATAATGGTTTTCTTGAGAGGTTTAAGACTTTTTTAGATATGGAGATTTAAGCAGAATATGATGACATTGTTGACCTACGTGCAATTGCACATACATTTCTTCAACATCTAACACCATTTTTGCAAGTTAAGAATGTTTTGTTTATACATTCGGTTTACTTGTTGCATCTAACAAGTTGTTAGAACACATATTCCACTACTCAAGTTAGAAACGTATCTCATTCCATACTTTTGTATATTTAAAACAATTTGAGTTCTACACATTTGTGACAGCTCTCCTAGTTGGTTAATCAAGTAAGTGTTTATTTACTTTGATTAAGTGTTTATTAAATTAAGTACCTCAAATTAGCGCCTTGTTAAGCAAGTAACATAAGCTTAATTAAGTTAAGTGAGTTCCTAAGTGTGATTTGGCATAGTTAAGTCAAGACCATTAGTTGTTCTAGCTTTTAGAATCATCCTAGTAAGTTTTGACAACTTGTGGCACTAAGTGTTCTATTTGAGCCATTTAGAACTTAAGTGGCTAGAGTGTCCAAGAAAATTAAGTTTGAGAAGCTTTAAGTATTCTTTAGAGCAAAGAAATGAAGTTTTGGGTGAGAATTTAGTGATTCATTTGGAGCTTTTGAGAGTAGGAGGACTTAAGTGCAAGAAGGGAAAAGTTTCCTTTTTGTGCTTATAAGTTAAGTTTCTTCATCCTTGCCATTTGTTCTAAGTCCTAAATTTTCGTGGCTTCCTCTCCTCTCTCAAAGTTACAGCTCAAGCTTCATTTCCTTGCAAGTTTTCATCAAAATTAAGAGTGCCAAGGGGTTAGAAAGGATCACCAAGCTTGTTTGTGGTGTTCTAGCTCAAGTTTGCTCTTTGGTGCTAGTTTGGAATCCAATTTTCGTGGGTAAGCTTCTTGTGTTCATTTGGATTGGTTCTAGGTTGTTTTAAGAGCTAGAAATGGTCTTGGTTTGATTGGTTTGGGTGCCAAATTGCTTTGGTTTTAGCTTGGAACTCAAGGAAGCTTGTGGAGCTAGAAAAGCTTGTGTTTCATTGCTTGCTTTGTGGCTAAAATTGAGGTAAGGGTTCAAGTAATTAAGCTCAAATAATGCATGGTTTTGTAGTTTTGTGTGTTGGGATGAATTAGGAACAAGACCCATTAAGTTTGGATTAGAATTGAAAGAGTTTGAGTAGCTTGTGTACAAGAACGACGCTGACGCACAAACCCAGAAAACAGAGTTGGTGACGTGTCGCCAATTTGGCCGTGAATTGGCGCCGCGGCGCCAGGGTGCGAAAATGTACACAGAGCGTTTGTTCGGCGGCGCCGCGTCGCCAAAAGCATTTGCTCTTTGGCGCCGCATCGCCAATTGCAAATTTGGCCTCGATTTCCGACCATCCTAAGATTAACTTAGACTCTCGGTTTCTATCCCTAGGCTATTCTAAGACGTTCCATAGCCTCGGTTGGGTCTAGAATTCATTCCTAAGGCGGTAATTGTGCATTATTTAAGAGGTAGTCAAGTTGTGTGGTTAAGGATAAAGAAATGTGACTTGGTGGCTAAGTAATTCAAAGTGCTTAAGCTTTTGAATGAGCACTAAGGGGATTAAGTGGGTTTTTAGACTCTTTATTGGCCGTATAGAGTACCAATCACATATGGTCAATTGAGAGAAAAACCTAAGTCGATCCCAACCGAACCATGTGGTTTGGTAAGTGAGCCACTAGTAGTATTTTGAGTTAAACCTTGAGGGTTTGACTAGTTAAACCACATAGGAAAACTACCCTGTACAATAAATTAAGGGTAAAGGCGGGTAGGTTTGAGATAGGTGACGACCTACTCTAGAACCCGTAGATGGGACTTAATTGAGGTAAAGTGTCCGGGATACGAGGGCCAGTATCTCAAGTACCTCAGCCGTTTGAGCTCACGGCAAGAGTTAAGGCACTTAGAGTGCAGAAAGTCCCAAGTGCATTTATTGTGTGCATTTCATACCATACATCCATACATTGCATATCTTATATTTTGTTAATTGGTTGTTGTTTGAATTGCATGTTTGATTGCTTGGTTGCCATATTGCATATTTGTTACATTTTTCCTTGCAGGTATTTAAGAAGGGAATCCTTACTGAGTACTTTCAAGTACTCATCCCTTAAGTTTTATTGTGCAGGATCTAATCCCGAGCCTAATCACTGAAGTGATAGCTGAGGCCTAAGCTTTCTGTTTTGCAGGTATTTTATTGAGAATCCTAGTGATTCTAGTTTCTTGCAGTATAAGTTATGTGCTAACCAAGTTGTGCCTTTACAGTGTAGAGGCAAGAGTACACAAGAACAAGTTTAAGGAAGGGCTACACTTGGAGCTTAGCTTAGCTCAAGGTGGGCTCAAGTAGTTAATCTTAGTAGTTAGTAATTTTGTCTCTTGTACTTAGTACTTTGTGTACTAAGTAAGTTGCCACTAATAGGATACATTAGGATGTAAATCCATCTTGTTACTTTTGGGTGCATGCTAGAGTTGTAATGTATGCACAAACTGTTACTTGTAGCCAAAGCAACTAGTATTTCAATGACTTGGTACGTTTTTAGTATGTTTTAATGAAATGCTCGAGCAATGTTTTAATCCAAGACTTTTAAATTTCGGTTGCATTGCCAAGTCAGAAGCATGCATATCTGCCCCAGGCTGTAAATGTATGGAGAATTCAATCTCCCTGCTTGGAGGTAATCCTGGGAGGTCTACAGGAAAAACTTCTGGAAATAGATTGGCTACTTAAATTTCCTTGAGTTGCTCCTCGACTGCCACTCCGTTCAACGAGCAAGTCACCAACTCACTCGGAACGGAAATGGACTCCATTAACTTGAGGTGCAAACTCTTAACACTACTTGCCAAACCGCCTGTGCAAGTTATACTTACCCCTGAGGCATCCTCAAGAGTGACCTTATGACCCGCACAGTCAATCTGGGCCTTAAACCTACTTAACCAATCCATTCCAAGGACAATATCATAAGGAATTGAGGCCAAGACCCAAAGGTCACTTAAAAACTTACTACCTCCTAATTCCAAAGGATATCCTACAACCATCTCATTGGTAAAAACAAGATTCCTCCCAACTGACTTAATGAACATCATTTCATCAAGCACAGTTCTATGCAATCTAAACTTAACAACCATGCCTAGGGTAATGACAGAAATAGTAGCACCAGTGTCAAATAGAATTCTAATACTACTATCCTGAACATTAAAGTTACCTTGCACAGCTGTAGGCTCTCTGGGTACTTGGCTTGCCAGTGCAAAAACTCGTGGTGGCACAGGAGGGACTCTGACAAAAGTACTACCAGCACTACCAACTCCTGAGGTTCCCGGTCTTCCATGACCTTGATCTTGCCTAAGCCTTGGGCACTCCTTAGCCCAATGTCCTGGCTGACGGCAGTAATTGCAGAGATCGGTTCCAAGGGTACAAGGTTTGTTACCATGAAATCTCTGACATTTAGGACAACGGCCTTTTGCAGCTTTCTTGATTTTCTTGGAGGGTCCTTGATCACCTCCCACACTAGGCCTTTTATCCATTAACCTTGATTGTACTGGAACCCTCGGCTCAACGGCCTTATCCATAGGTTTCGCCTCCATCAGCTCCCTTTCCAACACTAAGGCTTTTTGAACAGCCTCATGATAGGTCCGAACTCCTATTATTGTCAGGAAACTCCTCAACTCCACCTTAAGTCCACAAATGAACTTCTTTGCTTTTAGTTCATCTTTCCCGGCCAAATGAGGTGCATACCGAAAAAGAGAACTAAATTTCCTTTTGTACTCATGAACTGTTAGCCTTCCCTGGATTAGTTCATCAAACTCAATCCGTTTTTGATCCTGGGCAGCCTCACTATTGAATTCATTTCGAAACTCTTTCTCGAATTCAATCCAATCAAGCTCTTTAGGCCTTTGCCCAATTCTTCCTTCATTATAAGCATCAAGCCTTTCCATGACATCTTTCCACCATAAAGAAGCCTTGCCCTCTAAAAAGAAAGGTACTAAATCCATCTTTGCTTTGTCATCCAACTTCATGTTCTTGAAGATCTCATTAATCTGATACAACCACCCTTCAGCCATATCGGGATCTCCCATGCCATTAAACTTGGGAGTATTGATGTCCCGGCATAAGGAAACAAGTCCCATATGATCTGGAATGACGGGTCTCCTCCGTCTCCTCCTTGGATGGATGTCCTCCTCATCTTCCTCTTCACTGTCCTCACTGGACTCCACTTGAACATGCTCATTTTCTGGCTCCTGACCTTGCACTTGCCCCTGGGGCGGGGGATTTCTCCCCTGACCTTGGTGCACCATTGGGCCTTGGTGCACTTCGGCCCTTACCCCATTAGGGTCCTCCAAGGTCTCCCCCTGAACTGGAGGTTGAGCACGCTCCTCAAGCAAAATGGCCATGCCATGCAACATCCGGTCCATGGATTCATTAAGTCTCATTAAGTTTGGATTAGAATTGAGAGAGTTTGAGTAGCTTGTATACAAGAACGACGCTGACGCACAAACCCAGAAAACAGAGTTGGCGACGCGTCGCCAATTTGGCCGTGAATTGGCGCCGCGGCGCCAGGGTGCGAAAATGTACACAGAGCGTTTGTTCGGCGGCGCCGCGTTACCAAAAGCATTTGCTCTTTGGCGCCGCGTCGCCAATTGCAAATTTGGCCTCGATTTCCGGCCATCCTAAGATTAACTTAGACTCTCGGTTTTTATCCCTAGGCTATTCTAAGACGTTCCATAGCCTCGATTGGGTCTAGAATTCATTCCTAAGGCGGGAATTGTGCATTATTTAAGAGGTAGTCAAGTTGTGTGGTTAAGGATAAAGAAATGTGACTTGGTGGCTAAGTAATTCAAAGTGCTTAAGCTTTTGAATGAGCACTAAGGGGATTAAGTGGGTTTTTAGACTCTTTATTGGCCGTATAGAGTACCAATCACATATGGTCAATTGAGAGAAAAACCTAAGTCGATCCCAACCGAACCATGTGGTTTGGTAAGTGAGCCACTAGTAGTATTTTGAGTTAAACCTTGAGGGTTTGACTAGTTAAACCACATAGGAAGACTACCCTGTACAATAAATTAAGGGTAAAGGCGGGTAGGTTTGAGATAGGTGACGACCTACTCTAGAACCCATAGATGGGACTTAATTAAGGTAAAGTGTCCGGGATACGAGGGCCAGTATCTCAAGTACCTCAGCCGTTTGAGCTCACGGCAAGAGTTAAGGCACTTAGAGTGCAGAAAGTCCCAAGTGCATTTATTGTGTGCATTTCATACCATACATCCATACATTGCATATCTTATATTTTGTTGATTGGTTGTTGTTTGAATTGCATGTTTGATTGCTTGGTTGCCATATTGCATATTTGTTACATTTTTCCTTGCAGGTATTTAAGAAGGGAATCCTTACTGAGTACTTTCAAGTACTCATCCCTTAAGTTTTATTGTGCAGGATCTAATCCCGGGCCTAATCACTGAAGTGATAGCTGAAGCCTAAGCTTTCTGTTTTGCATGTATTTTATTGAGAATCCTAGTGATTCTAGTTTCTTGCAGTATAAGTTATGTGCTAACCAAGTTGTGCCTTTACAGTGTAGAGGTAAGAGTACACAAGAACAAGTTTAAGGAAGGGCTACACTTGGAGCTTAGCTTAGCTCAAGGTGGGCTCAAGTAGTTGATCTTAGTAGTTAGTAATTTTGTCTCTTGCACTTAGTACTTTGTGTACTAAGTAAGTTGCCTCTAATAGGATACATTAGGATGTAAATCCATCTTGTTACTTTTGGGTGCATGCTAGAGTTGTAATGTATGCACAAACTGTTACTTGTAGCCAAAGCAACTAGTATTTCAATGACTTGGTACGTTTTTAGTATGTTTTAATGAAATGCTCGAGCAATGTTTTAATCCAAGACTTTTAAATTTCGGTTGCATTGCCAAGTCAGAAGCATGCATAACTTAATCCGAGTAGGCTAAGCAACTAGTTGCATATAAATTGTTTTAATTTATATTGACGAGTAATAGTTAGCCAATAGTAACTAGTGGGATTCATAATCCCTAAGAGCCTACAAGATTAGGGGCATTGGGGCCCCGTTCCGCGACAACATTTGTCAAGAATGGCATACATATCCTTGACTATATGTAGACATAACTACAACCATTTTTTGTAGCTTATATATGCCTTATTGAGTTTTTAGTTTACTTCTAGCTGTGACATATGAAAAGAGGTGCATACACATCTTGGCCTATACGGATGTATATGTATAAAAGTAGTGTCCTCACTCCCCACCTTTATTTTTCATTGGATTCCACCATTCCAAATAAAAATTTAGAAAAAAAACAGTAATATCTTTATAAAAATGAAATTGTTGGCACAAATTTGAGTTACTCATTATAAACTATGTACATATATATATATATCATACTTACCTTTCTTATCTTAAAATTATGTCTTAAATGCTATATTAGCTCTTTTATTTTACTCAATTATTTAGTTAACATTCAAATTATGAGTTAGCCTATATAGTCAATGAACTTCACAGATCAAGTTAAGCTCAAAATTTTCAGACAAGTCATGCTAAGATCTCTAAAAGAAGGGGTAAATTTCATTTATGGTCCCTAACCTTTTGGAAATGTCCTAAATGGGTCTCTAACCTTTATTTTATCCTATTAAAGTCTCTAATCATCCTATTTTGTTCTAATCGTGTTCCATTAATTTCACAATTAAATGTGACAGAATTTCTGTAGAAAATGACACTATTGGTTCTACATTGTTGCAAACCCTAGCATCCAACTCCCAAGCTTCACCTTTTGACGATAAGTTTCAGGACTAAAAAAAAAATGTTACGTTTTGAGTCATTTGCTTCATTGTCACCAACGACCTAGCTGCCAAGGCTGGTTTCCAACTTAGGTAGTGTTCTTTTCATTGTTTTTTTCTCTTGTTAATGGTTTCTAGTTTTGTTTGTTACAAGAATTATGCATTGGCATCGATTGAGGATAGAATTGAATGTATTTAGGCATTCTATCGCTGCCTTCAACCTCCACTACCACATGCCGCCTCGGTTTGGCATTCCTAAGTGACCTTGACCACTAGCGACGCCATTTGGAGGGAGTATTACCTTTTTTTGTTATTTCTTTGGCACATTGAACTAGAAGTCATTAACGTTTAGGGGAATTTGATTTAAGGATTAATCTCAAAATTCTATCTACTGGGAAAAAATGATTTTTGTAAAGTAAAATATAAAAAGTATCAGCCACAACTTTCAGAGCATAAAAATGTTCTACCAACAATTATACATGTGAAAAATAATTTAAATAACATTATATTTGTTAGATTAGTGAAATAATTTCTTGCAATCACATTTTTCCAAAAAGAGATGTACAATTCATTGTTTACTGACTCACATACTTTATGTACTCCTAAGTTTCAGATTAATGTGAGCCAACCTAAAATGGGTAAAGTCAATGTTAATCGATCCAATAGATCTCAGGCTTTGGGTATGAAAATGGACGGGTAAAGGTGGTGGTAATTCTCGACAGGCATCTCTTCAGTTTGACATGACGCTACAATCTGGTTTGGCCACGAAAACAATGGTGGATAAAGAAAGGTCTACTCTAGTAGGTAAGAAACGATTGTTGCCACCTAAAATTTTAGAAATTTTTGAGATTTGCCTCTTTAAATAAAATATAGATGTTTTCTATATGCACTAATGGCTCAATTGAGCGTTATTTTAGAGAGCAAAAAGGCCTCCATCAAGGTGACCCAATATCCCCTTATCTATTTGTGATCTTCATTGAGATTTTCTCTCATTATGTTTAGGATATTTATTTAGTGAAGGGGTTTTACTGGCACCCGAAGTGCTTTTAGCAGAGAATCACTCATTTAGCTTTTGCGAGCGACTATCTATTACTTTGTAAAGATAATAAACACTCTATTGAGATCTTGTCGCACTTTGTGTTGAAATTTGCTGCTTTATCTGGTCTAAACCCGAGCCAAGAGAAATCTAAAATCTATTTTGGTGGAGTTGATCGAGTCCTTAAAAGTGAGATTTTGGACGCTTTGTAATTCCAAGAAAGTCATTCTCCTTTTGTCTAATCACCCTAGGAGCCCTTTAACTTGGTTAACTCGAACGAGTTGGTCCCTCAACTTGAACTCATTTTATGTCAGTCCTTTAACTTGCAACTTAGCCTATATTGGTCCTCTAAATTTTCAACTCATTGCAAGTTAGTCCAGTCACCTCATATAATCATAACGTCATCACTTTTTCTGGAATGTTTAGGAACATTGGGGACTAAAATACAAAATAAGGTACATAATATGGATTAGAGCAATATTTACCAAAAAAAGATTCTAATGCCTAACTGATATATTTTTTTTAATACAAGTTAAAGAAATCAATTACAACAGCCTCTGAATAGAAACCTTTTATACCTAATATGTAATTTCCATCATTATTTTTAATCCAAAGCTACACACACACACACACACACACATTTCAGTTTAATTCAACCAATTCTCTTTCTACTTGATAAATTAGTTAATAAAAAGAGTTTATGAAACAGTTGGATGGAGGCAGCATTTTTCATATTATCACTAAATTATCATTTCAATTTTTATTTTTAATCTTTCTTAATTTTTTTTGCAAAAGTAAAATAAAAAAATGAAAATAACACATAAATTTTTTTTTTATGTTTCTTCATCTATGTACTATTTACAAAAGATGCAAACAATAGAGATATAAGGAGTATTATTTATTTTATGTAATTATATACACCTTTTGTATCATTTGTTAATAATTATATTTGTTAGGCCCAACCAGAAATGATCTATTGGTTTTGAGATATGTAATTATATATGTGGTGATTACATTTAATAAATTGAATATCATTAAATATCATTCGCTTAATTAATAACACTTTTTACTGAATGCATATTTTTGCTTATCATTATATTATTATTATTTATTATGATTACTATAAAAAATAATAATAAGAAAAAATTGCCTAAATTATATATTCCAATTTTTTGGGCAAGCAATTAACTAGTATGGCAATACCAATGACCAATTATGATATTTTCCTTTTGGACACCAACAAGTGCATATTTTATGCAAAAAATCTTCTTTGGTAAAAAAATAAAAAAGAAAAAAAAATACCTTCCATGGTAAAAAAGAAAAAAATGCTCTAAAAATCCATTCTTTTCTGTTATCGTGCATTTTAGTCCCCAACACCACTTAACATTCAAAAAAGGTAACAGTGTTTTGGAAAAATAGGTGCTTTGACTAACTCATAATAAATTGTAAAGTTAGAGGATTAATAGATACTAAGTTTAAGCTAAGGAACTAACTCGTATGAGTCAGCCAAGTTAAAGGGCCCCTGGAGTGATTAGGCCCTCTCCTTCCAAGCATTTGGGCACTCTTTCTGTTTCTTGGCAAAGGAGTATGATGTGATGGTGGATAAGATTACTTCAAGGATTGATTCCTAGAGATCAAGACACTTTTATATGCTAGTAGATGGCTCTTAGTGCAATCGGTTCTGCATAATCTTGCTATTTTTTATCTGTCAATATTTGTTCTTCCCAAAATAGTGACTAACAAGGTTGAAGCTAAATTCAGCTCCTTTCTTTGGAAAGAGTGCTATGTGATCAAGTTTCGGTCTTATGTAGCTTGGTAGAACATTTCCATTCCAGAAAAAAAATGAGCCCTTGACGCTAAGCAACTTCAAGTTTGGAACAACACTGTGATTATTCGGTTGTTGTAGGCCATGCACAAGAAAAAAGACTCGCTTTGGGTTAAATGGGTCCACAGCTACCATCTAAAGGGGAGTGAGATTTGGACAGTTAGCAAGATTTCTATTGATTCTTCAATTTGGCAGAGCATGTTGAAAGTCAGAATTTTTTTCTGTTTTAGGATCAGCTCAGTACATCTGTTGAGATAAAAGCTCCCTAAAGATGATGGCATTCTTTGTGTTGGGAGTCAATTCTACCCCAAAATTTAACCTCATTTTCTAGCAAGTTTTGCATGATGGGCTACCCATTCAACCTAAGTTGCAATCTTGGGGGGTGCCTTTGGTTAACAAATGCTATTTGGGTTACTCTAATGGGGAAAACTTAGGTCATTTGTTCTTTTCTTGTCCATTTTCTAGGCTTGTGTGGAACGATGTTACTACTTGGCTGCAAATTTCTTCTAACTGCTACTGCCTTATGGATTGGCATCGGTTCCTTCGTGCTTTCAAAGGGCATCACGTTATTAGAAGGGTGAAAAATGTAATTCTCTAGGCTACTGTCTATCATATTTGGGGTGAAAGAGATAACTGCTTTCATGGTGAGATTCCAAAGAGCATTGATGAAGTTGTGTGAAATATTCAGGTGGATTTGTGTATGGGATTGTCTAGAATCCCCTTAGCCCGGTTGCTTTCATCTAGTTGGTGTAGGTAAGTTTTAAATCTTTAAGTCAATTGTTGCTTCTTCCCTAAGAATGCCTGTGTGTATTTATGCAAAGGCCTTTGTGTTTATATGAATCTTTGCCTTTGCCTAAAAAAAATCATTTTACTAATCTAACCAAGTACAATATTATACTCAATACCCTTTTTATTGATCATTTTTATACTCTAAAAATTGTGAAATATTACATTGTACAAATAATCTTATTTTCCTAGAAGTATCATCCTCGACTGCTACATGCTAGAACAGCTGGGTTCCATAAAGGTGGATTCCTTCATTTTGAGAGCATTACTTCACATAATTCCAACAAGACAACTTGGTTCACCTCTAAATCCAAATACAAGATGATCTTTGTCCTCTTTGTTGCTGCCATAATGAAGTTAGAAATTATCATGCTATTGTTCATAGTCTTATCCCTAAGACAGTATGGCATCTCATTCTACGGTGGTGGCAAGTTCATGCAACAGTTGATCCTTCTCTTCTTCATCTGCTCGATGCAAGGCCACCTTCTCATTTATTAAGATAATAGATTCGACATTGCAAGGCAAGTATGGTGAGTGTTGCTTGGATCATATGGATGGCAAGAAATAATTTTTGTGTTCAGCATTAACAGATTGACAATAAATGATTTGTTGAAACTCTAAAGTCCAAACATCTTCCTTTTTCTGGTCATGGGACAGGAAGACTAGATTAATTTGCTTATGGGGCAATAATATATATATATATATATATACACACACACACACTCCCTCGGTATATATACACTCCCTAGGTTTCACCATATTTAACCTCCATTTCTTTTTTTGCAATTTCAAAAAAGCTATCCTCATCTTATTTTTTTAAATAAGATAACTTTATTATTATTATTATTATTATTATTATTATTATTATTATTCATTGAAAATAAAAAAATTGAGAAAATTAAAGAATGAAAACACATAGACCCATTAAAAAGTACAATCGATGATATCTTTTTTTAAATAAATACATGTACTTTATATAAAATTAAATAAACTAATAATTTTATATTAACTGAACGAAAATATAGGGGAGAAACAGTCAGTCAGGATGTCGCAGACCCATGCAAACAAGTCGACCTAGAACTTCAATTTCTGGGCGTAATAAAACCCATAAAATCCACCAAACAGACATGGACCAGAAAATCAGGACACCTACAAAAACCACCGTTCCCTCATTCACAAAAGTAGCTCCTCTCTTGGCTAAACAGTCAGCAATTCCTTTAGCCTCTTCGTAAGTATGCCGAACCTCTAGCACTTGAGAACTTTGAATGAACAACCTACAATCTGAAAGCAAGGGCATTTGTTGGACAGAATCCATCTCAATGATTAACGGAAAAGCGTTAAACTATTGGGCTAGTTTCACAAGCTGCACCACCACTCATGAATCCATCTAAATGATTAACGGAAAAGCATTAAACTATTGGGCTAATTTTAGCCGTCTTTTAAACCCCAAAGCACAGCTATTAAGCTGTCAGAGTACCCCACATTTTTAGCAAACGCTGCCACAAGGTTTCCAGCATCATTTGTAATGACACCCACTACCCCTGCCAAGAAACTGTTCAGTTGAAATGAACCATCTGTGTTCCATTTGAAGCAGTTTGCAAGAGGGGGCTGCTATCTCACATCAACAACTCTTTTTGGCCCAACATTACTCAACTTGTTAACCATCAGAAAAGCTACTTCAGTGGCACGGTTTAATATATTGTCCACCACGAGTTGCACAGGCAAAAGAGAGTTTTCAAACACTTTCAAATTCCTGGCACACCAAATTTCCCATAGGAAACATGAGGACATGATATTTCTAGGAATGCCATGATACGTAGAAAGGGCAAAATCCGAACACATATTCTGCAGGGTTTCAATGAAGCTCTCTGCTTGAGGCCAAGTAACATTTAAGGTACTGGCAACACTTTTTGTACAAGGGCACTGCACAAATAAGTAAATACAGTTCTCAGGTTGCCAACCTTATAGGCTACAGTTTTGGGGAATATGAATGCCTCTTTGGTTCAAGTTTTCAACTGTAGGCAACCTACAATGGGCATTCAGCCAAATAAAATGAGGAATCTTAGGCACATTTGGAGTAAGCCAAATCTAGTTCCAGGCCTTCCCCCAAGGTTGGCCCCAAGAGATCTCAACAGATTATTGGCCAATTTTAAAGTAAAATCCCCAGCTTTGCTAACTTCCAGACAACTTTATCAGAAATATGATTAGAGCAGCAAACATTAATATCCATGATTTCGTTTTAATACTCGCATGGAGATCAAAAGAGATAAGGTCCCATTTCTAGGTATCTCCGTCAAACACATTTCTAATGACAAGACTTCCTTTAGGTTCAGTAAGAGGCCCATATATTTTTCCCCTAATAGCACAGCTTCCAAGCCAGTTACTAAACCAAAAAGAAGTGTTAATACCATTAAAAACCAGAGGCCTTTCTCCAAGGACATGAGCCTTACACTTGTTAATAGCTCTCCAAATTGGAGACCCTTGCTTAGAACTCCTAAATCTCTTATACTTATTAGCAAACACTCTAGAAACCAGCTTATTGCTATTATGTTTTATATGCCAGGCAAGTTTGACAACATGGGCTTGATTTAAGACAGTAGCTTTTCTTAGACCTAGACCACTATCCCTCTCAGGCATAGTGACAGAATCCCAATTCACCAGATGCAACTTTCTTTTATTAGGAAAGGATCCCCAGATAAAATTCCTAATAATTTGGTCCATCCTCTCAATGGTGTTGACAGGGAGGGCGTTAACCTGCGTGTAGTAATTACGCACAGTAGCTAAGGAGCTTTGAGCCAATTGGACCCTTCCAGCAAATGGCAAGCAGCTCACTTTCCGGCCAGCAATTTTTTTATTCATTTTCTCAAGAATAAAGGAGCACTCAGAGAAGCTCCATTTCTTATGACCCATAGAGAACCCTAGATACTTGCCCAGAGAATTGCTCTCATTTATCTTTAACAAATTAGCACAAGTATCTCTCATCTCCACATGGGTGTTGGCAGAAAACAGAACTTTAGACTTTTCAGCATTTATAGTTTGACCCGAGAGCTCACAAAACAAGGCAATAGTCTCAGATATAGCATTGCAGTAATCAAGTGAGGCTTCAGCAAACACACAAGCCGATCATCCACAAAAAAAAAAAAAGCGAGTAAACTCTAGATCAAAGTTACTAAAATTAAAACTCTTCCAATCCCCTAGCATTTACTTACGTCTAATCAAGTGGGATGAGATTTCAAGAAAAATAAATAAATAAGTAGGGAGATAGGGGGTTTCCCTGCCTTATTCCCCTAGAAGGAGCTAAATGACTAGAAACAGAGCCATCAAACAAAATAGCTAGATCAGAAGTAAAAATGCAACACATAATAAGATCAACCAAATGTTTAGGCAATTCAAGAAACATCAGAGCATTTCTAATAAAGTTCCATTCCATTTTGTCATAAGCTTTTTTAAATTGATTCCTAGAATCATGAAACCCTTTTTATCCTTTTTCCTATGAAAAGAATGTAAAATTTCTTGGGCAATGAGAGCATTACCAGCACAACTTCTACCAAGCATAAATGCAGACTGAAAAGGAGATATCATCTTATCAATAAAAGGTCTTAGTCTATTCACAATCACTTTGGTTATAATTTTATAAAAAGTGTTACAAAGACCTATACGTCTAGAGGTAATTACCTCAGGATGAGCAACCTTAGGAATCAAGGAAAGAACAGATAAATTCCAATTAGGAGGCATAATGCAAGACTTAAAAAAAATGCTGAATATCCTTTACCACAAAAGGACCCGCCACATTCCGACACTATTTAATGAAGATGGCATGTAAAACATCAGGTCCACGGGCCATTAGATCTTTAATGTTTCTGAGGGCCCTTCAAATTTCAATCGCAGTGGGCACACTACTTGAAGCATCACAGATAGTAGGATCCCAAATGAAACCAGCAATCTGATCCCAAATGCCATAACTAGAAATAAGAGAAAGAGTAAAGAAAAATTTAAAATGGGCATTGATATGGTCCTCAATGTCCTTGGGGTCACAGAGCCAATTACCAACTGAGTCTTTAATTCTAACAATGTGATTTCGTTCCCTACTTTTTAACACAGAAGCATGGAAAATTTTTGCATTTCTATCACCATCACATAACCACTCAATCCTTGATTTCATTTTCAAATATCTTCTTCTTTACACAAAATTTCATTAAACTCATTAAGCAGAGATTTTTCAAGATTCTCCAGAAAGCTATCAGGGGTTGAATACCTTCCAATCTAGCAAGGATGCATTTTTTTTTTTTTTGCTTAAACACATTTCTAAAGACAAATTTATTCCAGTCCTTAACAGAAGTATGAAAAGCATGCACATTATCAGAAACAGTAAGATCACTATTCCAGCAATTAGTGACCAGATTACCAAAATCAGGGTGCCTAAGCCAGGCAATTTTGAATCTGAATAACCTTTGACTAAGATGAGAAGGAGGTCTATGTAAACATAGAAGGAGGGGGTTATGATCAAAATGAGTCCTTGGCAAAGTAGCGCGATGAGCCTCAGAGAAAAGAATGGATCAATCAAGATTAACCAACACATGATCAAGCTTTTCCTTAATAAAGCCACTATTCGACTTCAGATTGAACCAAGTGCATTTTGCGCCAGTAGCAGGTAAATTTAATAAATGACAAGCATCAATTCTTTCTCTAAACAAATTAAGCCTAGTGACATTGGCAGGAAGACCACCAAATTTCTCAGAAGCAGAGAAAATTTCGTTGAAGTCAACCGAGTACACACCAAGGACCAGTCACTAAAGAACTCAATAGAACAAGGTCATCCAAGAAAAACAGTCTCTGATGCGGGTCAGTAGGGGCATAAATAGCAGATAAAACCCAATAAGTAAATGTTGGGGATGAATTTAGTGCCTGCACAGTTACGTGGATACGTCAATTGAAGCTAAACTTGGAGGGATCCCAAAGAAGCCAAATCCCACCCGAATACCCTACGACATCCTTAGTAAGAATCCCCTGAAATCCCAGCGAAGAGCTGACCTTGTTTGCTGACCGGACAATCTAGTTTCAGTTAGAATCACAATAACAGGTTAATGCCTTTGAATGAGTTCATCAAAATTTTGACGAAACATAGGATTTCCCGCACCTCTACAGTTCCAGCTCAAACAGCTTAACTCCATAGGAATCTGAAAATATATATCCTGCAGCACTTCAAAGTTGCGCAGATTCACTAGTACTGATCCTTGCATCATGCCCTTCTCCACCAGCACTGCTTGAGTGTGTGAATGTGACATCCATAGCATCGTGTACAGTGATTTGTCCAGCTCCCTTTGTACTTGATTCAGAAACAACTTTATCAGAGGGAACTTGCCCAGCACAGTTACTAATTTCATCCAAACATTGGATTCCGTGAATGTCTCTGAAAGGAGGGATGCCAACCCGATTACCTCTGAAACATGATCCATCTGGAAGTCCCGCTGGGCGTTGACTCCTAGCCCTGCTGTCCAAAGGCGATTGAACTTCTCTGAACTGATTGGGATTCGATTATCCTCTGAAACATTTCCTTTAGGCCCAGTTAAGTGATTTGATTTTATAGATCCTCTGTACTTGAAGGCAACAGGTGGGCAATCGCTCGAGGACCCAGATCCTTGGGTAACACTAGAAGTCAATTCCATTCCCTTGTCAGCTCATCTTTTTCCAGTAGCCATTTTTCCTCCCTCAGGTTGGAGATGATTGTATGCAGTACTAGCACAATGGCTGCTGGCGTCTGCTCAGCTTGCAGTAAAAACTGCATTGGAGGAGTCCCCCGTGGACTGTGTATAGAATCATGATCCCCTTTAAGATTTCCTCTACTTCCATGGAGGTTTTGATGTTGTTCAGCATGCAAGAGAAGACATAGATTTTCCTTAGAAGAAAGGACGGTGAACAAGCGAACGAGCGAACGCTTGTCGCCTGCACTTAAAAAACCTAGGGGTTTAATTTGGGGATTGGGTTTTGAGGAGCCGAGATTGAGTCCAACATTTTTTAGGACAGCTGGGCTTTTTTACTATGGCCAGGTGCCCCAATCCTGCCACTTGTAGCCCGGCCCATTACTAGCACCGTACCGTTACCGCCATCACGCAGCCAGCGGTGGAATGCCATGTTGTTTGATCCTAGAATTTATGGATGAAGCTACTTCCAAGGTCCGTAATCCAAGTCGAGATTCTCAGGCGTCCGAACAAGAACTTGATTGTTAGCCTAACAAAGAACCTTCTTCTCCAAAAGCCTTTCAGGATTATCTGGAATGCATTCATCCTTTCTTTGTGCCAATGCAACACTTATAATATAAAGTTGAAATTTCTTCCTACAAAATCCAAAAAACCCTCTGATTAATTTGAATTTTGTTTAGTAGTGATTTTTTCAAATCAATTTGGAAGCAAATTTGGGCATGCTTTTCTTTTAACCCAGCCTCTGAATGAGCATTAATTTTTAACACTACACTGATCTGTTGCCCAATTTCCAGTAAGGTTTCTGGTAAGAAATATTCCAATGGAATGCTTGGTTATCGGATCCAAATGACTGTGGTTGTACAAGTAGCGTTCTATGGGATAAAATTTGACTCCCCATTCTTATAGTGAGATATTAAGATCCAAAAAACAAGGGAGCTCCATAGATAACTCTGTGCAGATCCTCCATAAGTTCAAACTTGAATAAGAAGAAATCTTCCCCCATATCAACACATTGATATTACCACTGTGGCTTCCATAAATTGAGCATTCTTGGAAGAAAAAATTTACATCCCACTTTTCTTCCAAAGGGCCAAAATATGATAAAATTTTTCCAAGGTTCTCTACCTTTTCTTTTAGCCTCCCTGGAGCGATGGATTGTAGGAATTTCATCCCCATAGTCCTCCTCAGGGTCAGAATCTTCTTCCACAATAGATGGATTGTAATTCAGAGCAACTGAAATGCTTTGTTGATTCCTAAGGAGACTTTTACGATAGGACTAGTTTCCTAGAGGATTAGGATCAGACGTCTCTTGAATTTATGGATTCAATTGTGTCATGCCAACCACTTCCATGGCTTCATCTTGTTTAAATTTTTTCATGCTACGATTCAGTAGGTCCATTTCTTTATCGGACTTCTCATCCGACACTAGAAAAAAAATCGTTGCCATTCCAACGGTAAGAAGGATCTAACAAAAAAAAAAAAGATTAGATTAGATTTTATTTGATTTTATTTAAATGAATTTTGTAAATTATACCTACTTGATCATACCATTTAGTTTAGATTACTAATTTAGATTACCACTATCATCATCTCTTCTCCTTGCCCGCTCTCATTCCCTAAATATCTAGCCTTTTCCCTAAATTGGTGAATGATTAGGGAGACAGGTTGTGTGCAACATTTTGCTAGAGAATCTAATTCGGCTATCAGGTTCCTTTAAATGGTTGTTAAGTGGCAAGATTATGTTTCGCATGACGGTGGGCATGACTAGGTAAGTGATCGAGATAGTCAAGACTGTGCTTTCTTTTCTTTTATTGATCGTTCATTGATGGACACCTCTCAATCGATCTCTCACTTCTAGATCCTTCACAGTTGTAGATTGCATCTTTCCTTGTCAACCAGTTTTTTCTCTCGGCCAACTCTGCATCTTACCCATTTCCCACGTTGCTCCTTTACATGCAATTCATATCTCGCAAACTTACGTAAAACCCAAATCATCTCTTGCAATTTGTTTTTCATCCTAGTCTAAGTGACGAAAATGACAACCTATTCACAATAGAGAGCGTAGTTTGAGGACCATCACCCCCAAGATATACTTTGGCCTCAAAGCCAAGGGTAATTACAATCTGCCCAAGCATTGTGATAATAATGCGGTTTTAAAAGCTCTTCACGCCAAGGCTAGTTGGATCATCGAGGACAATAGGACTACTTATTGCATGCTAGTTTCTCTCATTCTTCTAGCTTTGTTCTTTTATGAGTTTTAATTTTTTTTCTCCTCATCTTTCTTTTATGGTTCCATTTTGTTTGTATTTGCATTAATACACCAGCACTCTTACTCTACAATTTGGCTAATTTTTCATGCTTTCTATTTGGTCGTTTGATTTGTGTTGACACCAATTTTATCCGAGCACTAATTTCTGTTTAGTTTTTTATTAAGAAAATTAGTTTAGGGGACATTTCCATTTTTAGGGGCAATTTGGTCAATTGTTAGGGCCTTTGGGTCATTTTTATCATTTTAGGGGTAATTGGTCTAGTCACATTTAGGTTACATTGTTTTTAGTGTTATAAAACTTTAGGAATTTAGTATGGTCATTTAGGGTCAAAATAAGAGTTAATTTAGTTTAGGTACTATTAGGGGTCCTAGAGGTTTTTTGGGTTAGTTTAAGAGAAAAAAAAAAAACAGGTTTGGGTGTGAATTAGAGGTTTTGCTCAATTGACAAAACAAGAAAATATTGGGTTATGTACTTATTTTATATTGCCTAGTTAAGCAAACTAGTATGAGTACTAGCATAATTATGAACCAAATACTTTAGTAGTCTTTCATTTGATTTAGGGTAGTTATTTGAATTTTTGCTCAATTTATTGTGCAAGGAAGCAAGCCACCTTAAGGTAAAATAGAAGGTACTTCTTCTACCAAAATAACTCCATGTGCTTAATAAAGATTTTTCAATCTTCTATATTTTACATATTCTAGTTATTGCATCTTAATTTGTATCTTTTTAATACCCATTGTAACATCATTTGGCCAACAGAAACTCCTATTGTAAATTTGTAACTCTCATTGTAAGTGCCATTTAAACATATTAATGGTCAGTTTTTTTATGATCTTAATGCTGATCACTTTATGATATTAATTGTTTCTAATTTACAAGATCTTATTATTGGGCATATATGTTTTATGCATGTTAAGATCACTAGCATTGTTTCATTACAACTTGAATAGGAGTTTATATGCATTAAATATGGACCTTTTTAAATTGTCAAATTCTTTATGATCTAGATAGACTCAAATGTAAAGTTAAAGAGTTCTTTTAAAATTTTTAGTTTGAAGATCTATTTCATTAGAACTTGCATAACAGATCATTCACTTTTAACTTAACTATAATACTAGATAAAAAAAAAATTTATGTTACCACTTTAGACCTTTATTATTTCAAGTTTTGACTTCTAGATCTTCTTTTATCTAGAATAACACCTAACTACCATTGAATACTATAAATTAATTCACAACATCTCTCTTGACATTTATTCAGAAAATAATATATCATTTTTGAAGTTTTAGCATAAAATATTTTAATATGATTACTGTAATTTGTGAGTACTAATTATCTTTCCTCTTCATATATGCTAATACATGGTCATTAATCTTTTAGGTTTAATATATTTAGTTCTTTATGTTTTAAATTTAAACTTTTATATCCATTTAAGGTTTTAAATTATAGTCATATTACACACACAAAATAATAAATCCAACAAATAAATGCCTTAGAAATGAAAGCATTAAGGGCTTTAAATATTAGCTACAAGTCAAGTTAAAGAATAATTAATAAATTTTAGTTTTTTCTTAATAAGTTATTAATTAAATCATTATTACCATTATTATTCTTAATTTTTATTTTTTTCTTAATTAGCATTTAATTGAATCATAAATTACATTAATTCATTTTCTAAACTCTCTTTGTTATTGTGACTATATATTAACTTTGCATTTCAAAGATTCTAAAATAGATTATCATTTGTTTCTTTATAGATAACTTAATTCCCTAGCTCTTTATATTATTCATCGAAACAAGACTGATTTTTCAGCTCAAGTAATATATTAAAATATTACTTATCTTATTCCTCTATTGTTTTTATAATTTGAGGACTCAACTTCTTATAGTAATACAAATTAGCATTGTTGGCATGGGTCTTGCAATTAGTATAGTAGAAGTTGATAATTGAATATTGGTTTACCATTTTTTCATATTTACTTTTACATTCAGACTATGTAATCTTTTAAATTGGCCAAAATTACTATTTATTCCAGTGATTGATTTTTTTTCATATTATATTCTATAAATTTTCTTTTTAAAAACTACCATCCATTTGTTATTATAACTAACATAGAAGAAAATGAGATTTTTCTGTTTGAACAAATAGAACAACAAAAAATCTTCCAAAAAGATTTGCTTTGAAGAGATATTCAGCCAATATTAGCTATACAATGAAGCTGACAAAGAAGATTTCAACAACAATAGAGTAACTTATTATCTCAGTTCCATTGAAATAATGTCTCAAACCGTTGTTTATTTTAGGTATAAAACTGTCTCTTTTTCTCACCCATTTTTTTTTTTTAGGTTTATTGCTTAACATCATTATAAGGATAAACATGTTTACTACTACTACTACTACTACTACTACTACTACTATTACTGTTACTGCTACTAGTGTTGTTGCTGCTACTACTACTACTACTACTACTATTATTATTATTACCATGTTTTTATTATTATTAATGTTAAATAATTTTATTATTAACATTTTGTTATAAAGGTTATATATGTTCACTAACAATAAAGTAATAGGCTCCACCTTAATATATTTTACTTTTTATCATCATACACTCCAATCTCTTATTTTAATCTCATGCCATTACATTCCCAATTTCTTTCTTTTGCAAAGATTTTCTATTAACACCCATACCAAATAAAATAAAATTATTATAACCAATAAAAAAGGCTTAAAAAATAATATAAAACACAAATGCTCACAATAAACAAAAAAATTCAACACTAGTTACTATTACTATTATTGCCACTAACTTCTAAAGATGAACAATTGTCACTGTTTTATGAACAATACCATGTTACTTGAATTGGTTGTAAGTAATTAGTCTGTTTTACCCTAGGAGTGTGGCCTGGCTCGTTGGATAAAAATGATGTCATTTGCTTTTTAGGGCTGTTTTCTTCCATCCTAAGAAAGTCTGAAGCTTCTTCTATCTTTCGCATTATCAAACAATAGGAGGATGCTCAAGGGTTTCACATCAGTGAATAAGAGCTCAATGGAAGCCATGGCATGATTGAGTATGAATATGCCAATGAAGAAAGATTTGAAAGAGAGAGGCAGTTCGAATCAGGTGTTTTTTTGTTGAAGTTAGCTAATGCCCTCAAGCTGAAGGTGGGGGTGGATAAGAGAGGATGTCCAAGTTATGGGATGTTCTACTATACCATCTTGGTTGAATCCGTCCCCTCCTTTCATCGGTTTTGATATGATCTATTTTTTCACATGCTCTCTGCACCATATAATCTCTCTTTCTCTTTCTCTCTCTCTCTCTCTCTCTCTCTCTCTCTATTTTTTTTTTTTGCACTTTCATATGTGTTTTTCAATTCATCTTTTAATTAAGCAATATTGTTGTGTCAAAACATAGGTTGCTATACCTCTTGTTAATTGGTCATAGCTAATGATGTATCTTCTTTCTGTATATTGACCTTTGTTTTAATTTTTAAATATGTATCTTCTTTCTCATATTTTACATGTTCATTTATTTTCATTAGTTTCGAGAAACTCAAAGAGGTGCCATATTTGGTAAATGTATGAATTCTATAAAGAATTTTCTATAAGGTCTTTCACCCTCAACCGTATGATTATTTGACATTTAAAGTAATTAAAGTGTTATACTTTGGTCATAGACACTATAAAAGAAACGAAACACAAGACAATTTTTATTTGCAAGGGCTTGATTATATGTCTCTTCAAGCAGCCTTTCAAGCAAAGCTAGCTACATAGACCTAATGACCGATACATTCACTAGCTGATGAATGGGTTATTAAGTTATCATCTAATGATAGTTGAGGTGCTCTTTATTACCAATTTTATTACTTAAAAAGTATAGTTTAAAATTCTAAAATTACAATTCAACCATGTTGTTGTGTTTTTTACAGACTAAAAAGCCCTATACTTTTATAAAGCAGCATTAGTAGGCCAAGAAGAAGAACATAACAAGTACCTAGAAGTCTTGGGTATACACAAGCTTGGAAAGCATAGGTCATGCATTTTCAGAGATGATTTAGTTTTTTTCTTCCTCCTCTTTTTTATCTTTTATATGAAATTATTATTTCCTACTTATTTCGCTTTGAATGGTTTTTAATTTATTTTTTCTTTCATTTTTTTTGTAGTCTTTTTGCAAGGAGTTTTCAACTTTTAACCGGGGCATGTTTTTGTCATGAATGAAGGTTCTGAAGATCGATTCTTGGTTTATAATTTATAGTAAATATAATCTCAATAAAATGGAAGTTTGTTTAATAATGAAGGTAATTAATAGGAGCCTTTTATAACCTTTGAAAGATTTCTAAGGTATGTTTTACTTCTAATTTCCATTAGTTCATTTTCTTTCATTTAGATTGTTTACTGTCTTAGTAATAGTATCTCTAATTTTTTGTATGGGTTAAAAAGAAGAAAGATGAAAAAAAAAAATAAATTTTTGTGAATTGTTCTTTTGGTATGAGTTTTAGCTCTTTTTTCTTCCCTTATCGAGATTGATTCTGATAACTTTATGTTATATTTTTAAAAAAATAATTATGTAATAAGATAATTTAAACTTCTCCGTTAATCATTTTTCTACTTTTGTAAGTCATTCTAATTGAAAATCCTATTGTCTTTCAAAGATTCACTAGACCCATTTGGTTGTGTTTGTGTGTGTGTATGTGTGTGTTTTCTAAAAAAAACCCCACTTGGTTGTGTATTTAAAGGTATGCATGCATGCTTTTAGTTTTTTTTTGTTTACTTTTAAATGCTGAGGTGTTGGTGAAGCTCGGTTCCTCAAATTAGTTCTATGGCTCATATCATTTTCCTATTACCATGAGGATGTTGTTTTGCCTATAGTTTTGAATGAGGCAGTAGTTCCAAGCCTCTAACTCCTAAGTTGATTGTTTACACAAATTAATGTCACTATAAGACATTTATCAACTTATTCTTATACTTTTCTAAATTTCCATTATATTTATTCTTTTGTTTATTTCTTGAGTTGGCTACGAAGGCTTCTTTTTACCTATAGGAAACCTTTGTTTCACGATTTTTTTAACTTTTCGTTAGTCTTTCTTTCTTTTTTTTTCATCCACCTATTTTTTCCTTTAAGACTTGTTTATCAGTGATTCAGTTTTTTCACCATGATTTTCTCCTTTGTTTTTCTATCTCTGTTGTTACATGTCAAGTAAGACAAATGCTCTTTTATGTGTGTGCATATTCATAATATAAGTTTTGCATCAAATTCCTTTGAAATTCTTTGCAGCTTGAGTTTTGCAGTGAATAATTCCATGCATCTTATTCCATTATTACATAGCAGTTAATTGTACTAAATGTTTTAATTCTTTTATTTTCCTTGAGTGACTCTTTGATGCCCCAAGTTCACTTTGAACACCGCTTTTGGTGCTTCAGAAATCAACATTTGGCATGGTAGGATCCTTTCAAATTCATCAATTTCCCCTCAAGTCCACTATTCCATTTTTTATTGGTTCTAACATTGCATTGAGTAATGTTATGAATAATCAAGAAATTTGTAACATTTTATGAATATAGCCTTAAGTTTTGTTAATCTTGATGTTATCCAGGTATGTAAAATGTTTCTTTAGAGTAGAGATGAACTACGATTTATGTAGTGCTACGATGGTAACTTTCAAATTTGTATAGAACTACTTATAACAAAGAGATATAAGCTTGCTTTGGCTTTCTAAATAGATGACTAAATTTTGGTTTCCAGGTTATAATCGTTGACAACTACTTTGCTACCTTCGATTGTGTTTTTACTTTAAAAATTTTAAAAGTTTTGGGCATTCTTTTAGTGACAATAATGCAATGTAGTACTAGCTTTATCACTTCACGTTTTGTTTCTTTTTATAAGACTGAAAAACATTAAAGCCCACGATCACCATCATCATCCTACTTACAACACACAGGTGAATAAAAACTCATACAATATACTAGTTGGCGACTTGAGTAACTATAGATGAACAGTGACCAAAACACCAATTCTATTGTTTGCTTTAATTTTGGTAGTTCTGGGGTCTTTTTGAAATTTGGAGAAGAGTTAGGTTGTCAATTTGGAAGCTAAAAGAAAAAAGAAAATCTTGCCATTTTATTGTTTCCTCAGTCCCTAAAGGTGTTGGTTCCACCATTTTAGTCTCCATAATTCTTTAAGTACCAATTAGGCCATGGAAGTTGGTGTTTGCCATTTCTTAGGGCCTAGTCTATTGAAATTAATCCAACCCATTTAATGTGTTTAGTCTAAGGCCCAAAAATTTATTCCTTTTTAACCCTTGTTTGTCTTTTTACCCAAATTCCCAAAACCTAACACTTAGACTCATTTGTGATCTTACTCTGATCATCTATAATCTTACATCAATCTTGATGCGATCTTGCTCCGATTATCTCCGACTTGCTTTGATCTTGCTCTGATCATCTCTAATCTCAACCCGATTAACTCCTCGCAAGATTTCACGGACAGATTCTTGGCCAATTTATCTTCAACTCGATCTCAACCACCGATTCCAAGCCCTTAGGTTGAGGCCTTCCTCTACACTCTATTAATTTTCGACAAATCATCAACAAAAGCCTTGATATCTTTACTCGATTTGTTGCTCTTAAGGCCTCATTGTCTTTTTCTTCTTTAGTTGACGATAACAATGAGAAGGATGAAAATTAAGGTATGCTTAAGTAAATCAGACAGTTATGATGGCTCATGGGTGGCAAGGGATGCTGAATTCTTTTATTTTTTTTATTTTTTCCTTATTTTCATGTCAACAATAATACATGGATGGTTTGTGGGCCAAGCGGGGTAGAGGTGGGGCAAGGTAGAGGTGGAGTGGGGTGAGACTAAAAGAACAATGAAAGAATGGGGGTGGAGGCAGAGTGAAAGGACAGTGGAAGAACGATAAAGGTATAGTAGGCCGGGGTTGGAAGAACGAGGTGAAGGAAGACAGAGTTAGTTGTAATTTCAAGTAACTTTAGGGGGTAATAGCATTAATGATATAAGTCTAGTAAGTGAAAACAAATTAATTTGGGGCCCTTAACTCCAAATGAACTGGCCCTAAACAGCATCATTCTTAGTTCTTTTACCTACTTACCTACTTTGGGAAAATGTTAGAAGATTGGAAGCTCCTCAACAAATGGGTGGAAGAGCAACTCGTAAGGGCTTCAGATGTAAAAAGCACCTCAAGAGTGACAATGAAGATGAGCATCTCTCCGACTGTAGCCTTTACTGACAAAGTGAGCTGCTGCAAAGAAGGTACTTGATTTGATTCTAAAAACAAAAGAAGAAAGGTTATCAATTCTTGCTCTGTTCGCGAAATTGACCCTATTCACGGGTTTGCTTGTGAACCTTACTCTATATGCTTTTTTGGCTTATAATTAGGTAAAATCCATTATAGGTCACCTAGTTTATTTTTTTGTCATAAATGGATACCTGAGCTTCATATTATCCTAACGAGGTACCTGACCTCTTATAACGCATCCTATTTAAGTACTTCCAGTCAATTTCATAGTTAAATTGGATAAAAAATGATGATGTGGCATTAAAAAAATACTTGAATAAATTTAAAATGACAACTTTATTCCTCAAACTATTTTAATCACTAATTCTAACCCTTAAATTTTCACTCAAATCAATTCTACCCCAAAACTCTAATTTTCATCTCTACCACCACCTCCTAGCCAACCACTAGCAGCTGACCATTGAACCCATAGCCATCCAAATCTTACATATCGTGCCAACTTCGTCGAAGCCGCCGCTGTCCAAACTTAAATTAGACTTATAGTTCCACCCGATTACGACCTATAAATCGGCATCCTATCCAAAGACGCAATCATTTCTCCAAACTTGCGATTTGGACCAGGATCTTTATGCCTCGAATACCCGAAGCAAACAGTCACATCCCTCTTCTAGTTTACGTACACCGTGGAGGCTTTGCGTTGTCATTGATTTAATATCCAAATCAAGGTTCGATTGAGAGCTCCTTTACTTGCTATTCCCGCTCGCTCCCTATCCAAAATGAGTAGCCTGTGACAAATTTGTACCTCTTTTATGCCCACTACCACTAGCTCATCAACTGTTACCATGTTTCTCACGCAACTGCAGCCATGCTGCTAGCTTAGCAACCATGACTAGAATAATTGTACAGTAGATTTAGAAGTCCAACAGCGAAATTACAACTTTCTGAACTAAAGAATGAACCAGAACAATTGGGTGAGCTTGCCGATGGTGGAGAGACGGATTTAGGGAAGACGGATTCATTGAAAGCCAACCAAATTCGCTAATTTGTTGATGAGAAGGGGAGAAGCCATGGCTGATTTGTTGAAACCTAGCCAATTTTGCTAGTTTGTGTATGTGAAGAAGGCATTTTGTGTCACAGATTAACTGCTTGCACATTTTTATGTCTTTGAGTTCGGCCAGACATGGAGAAGGGTGGTGGTGATGGCAAGGGGGGGGGGGGGAGATGGAGAAGGGTGGAGGTGATAGAGAGGAGGGGCAAGTCAAAAATGAGAGCAAAAGTTTGAAAAAAGTGGTTAGTTAGTAAGCTAGAAAAGTTTTGAGGTCATTATGACAAAGGCAAAGCTTTTAAAGTGCTTTTTCTCCTATAATACTATACTGACGTGTCATTTTCTATCCAAGATAACGGATTCCATCACAAAAAATCAAAAATGAAATGTTTTAATCACATTAGGGAGGCGCAACAAACAAATTGCAGGTTGAGGTTAGAATTGAAATATAATTAAAAGGTTGGGGTTAACACTTGCAATTTACCCTTGAAAAGCATTATAATAGATTGATTTTGATTCGTCTATGCTTACTTCATTTTGTATACTGCATCAAATAGGGATTGTGAACTATGTGTGAGTTGGCAATTACACTTGAAGCTATTGCCTCAAAAATCAACTTGTGTGAAAAAGGTTAGTTTATGTTTATTGTAAGTTCATTGTACATAATGTTTTTTTCTTATTATTTCTAAAAACATTAAAAAACAAGGCATTTCATGGATTTTAGTACCTTTATTATGCATGATTTTTCTGTTATGCCAATCTACTGTGAGGTCTGTGATTATATTTTCCTACTTATGTTTTGCTTTTTGTATTTATATGTGTGTTTGGTTGAAAGCTTTAACCAGTACTTTAATTAGTAATGATATCTCATTTCTATTTTGTTTTATAGTATTCTCTCTTTTATTCAGCAGGATTCATTGTTTGGTTGAATTTTCCCTTTTTATCATTTTCTTTCTTTTATCTACCTATTGAATATTCTCTATGAATTTATTTTTTATTATTTTCTTTATTCTTGGCTCTCATCTTATGTTCATTCTTTATAGATTATTTATCCCCATCTTATCTAAGCTTAGTGTTTGGGCTACTGTCACTTTTGTTTTACTTGACTTCTCTGTTAAGTCAGCCTATTCCAAGGTTAGTAATTATATCTTCTATGCTCACGCTTTACTTTTTTTTTACATATATATGACTGTTTTATAGAAAAGTTACACCTGTATTCTAATTAATGTTTATGCATCATATACTGTGCATGTGTTTGTATCTCAACTAATATTATTCCTTTTATCATTATGAGTTAACATTTTAGTTATTTTTAAAATAATTTTCACAATAATTATAATCTTGTTGTCTTTTTAATTTGCCTGCTACATAAGTTCTATCTGTTTGATTGGTTTCCTGGTTTTTTTTACCCTGTTCATTTTTTTGGACTTATCTGTTATTATCTATAAATCTAACTCCATATTTTTTAGCCTGCATGTTCTAAACCTTCCTCATTTTGCCTTCTTCTATTTTTTTTTTATTATTGTTGACTTTAACCTTATGTTCATTGTTTGTAACATCATTTGTCCCTTTCTCATTCAAGCTAATGTTTTAGTTATTGTTACTTTTTTTTTTAACTTGACTTTTATAAAGTTAACTATTGAAAGGCAATTGATTATGTCTTTCTTTACTGTGCTCTACCTTTTATACATGTACATACGTGTTAGCAAACTACTTTGATCAATGTATACTTGGTGTTGATGTATGATTCCTATATTAGCTTTAGGTTCTCTCTTGCTTTTTTCCGCCTTAATTCTATGTCATTGTTGCTTATGATTTTATGTTCATTTGATTTTGCAATATTTTTTTAAATTTTTTTTATTGTGAATCATGTCTTATGTTATTTGATCAGGTCAGTCTTTCTAAGTTTGGTTATGTCTGCTACTACCTGACCCTTACGTTTTCCATGTGGTATGTTATTTGTTCGTTCTTAATGCCTATATTTGTGGAACAGAATAAATACAATATTGCTTAAGTGCAACTTCACATTAACATTATACACTACTACATTTTACTATGAATAATCTATGTTGCGAAGCCTTTTTTGTGTCGGGTTTGAACCTAGATGAGCTTTGGCTACAAAAATTTAAGGTCCTGATGTTTGCATTTTATGGTGATTATATTTATAGTTATGAGTTGTAGCAATTTTTTGTTTTTTAGGAAGAGGACAATGGGCAAAGGCTAGGCGTAGTGACAAGTGAGTTTAATGGGTCATTTTTAACACCTACTGAATTCCCATTTTAGGTAAGTTCTTGACTTTCTCTTAGCTTTTGACCTTCATTTTTTTTAATTTTAGAATCCTAAGTTGTCATTAAGTTGACTTTCATTTTAAGAAAATTGATTGGGTAAAGTGGACTATAAAATTTTCAATGGAATTTTTGTTGTTGGCAATAGGTAAAGGAAATGCTAATTATAGGTAATTTTTCATTCTCCTTTCCCTTGAGCTTCGTGCCTAGTTTGAAGTTTCAAATTTTATACTCCTTTTGTCTCAAATTATTTGCACCATTCACTTTCCAACAATTAATCTATGATTTTTTATTTCCAATATAATGGTATATAAATGAAAAACTTTTATATATGAATAATAAATCAGGACCTGTAGTTTCTAAAGATATTTTTTAAAATATTGTTCTAACAAACAATAATATAAATAAATATAAGTTAAAGTATTAAAAAAAGTCAAATAGAGCAAATATATTGGGACTGAGGAAGTATCAGATTAGATTTATTTTAGAGTCATTTCTTTCCCTATTTTCATCAAGGTTACGCATCGTTTCCTTTCATTTACTGGTATATAAAATAGGTAAGGTAAAGTTGAAAAGTGGAGGTGGAGTACTTGCGAGATTGCTCGAGATGTTAGAAACCAAGTAAGTCCTTCACATTTTTATTACATATTAAGTTGGGTTTCTTTGCATTGGTGCTTTGTGTTTGCTAACTTACGAGATGAATAAAAGAAAAGAAATTAAATCCTCTTCATTGTTACGATTAGCTTTATCTGAAATGGAGTTTAGACAGTTTTGATATAAAAAATAATTATGATTTCAAGTATAGCCTAAATATTATATAAGAGAATCAAATATTAGTAACCATGAACAATTCTAAAATCGCTACTTTTAATAAATAATTGCATGTACTTCATTTTGCACACATAAAACTTAATGACGATGGTTCTTGAAATTAAAACAAGCATACCCTACAACTTAAACTGATTGTAGGACTTCTTCAATAATTAAATAGTCTTAGACTATGGTAACATATGTTGTTGGATAACTTATGAGTGTTGTGTTCAACCTCTATACCACTATAATGAAACCCGCCGCCACGATTGAGTGAATAAACTTCGTTATATTCTAATTATGAAACAAAGAACACTCTTTATTGAATAGTGCAGATGGTGCCGTCCTCAGGAGAATAGTGGCAGCTTGGCCCAGCCTTTTAACGACATCGTTCGGCTCTTTTAAACTTTTGCTTACCTTCAAAAGAGGGACCTTCTTCCCGTCTTTCCATTGCACTTTCACTTCCAAATCCTTCTCAGCTTCAAATCGCAGCCAGTGCCAGCGAGCTTCTTTCTCGGTCAGCTCCGCCTTCGACCCAATTCCTGCATTGCTCCTTCCTTCATATAGTTTTTATTATTTTAAAAAAATTATTGGAATATGCAGGGGCCATTGATTTTGTAGGTTATTGCTTCCCTCATATAGTTTTGATTCTTGCATCTATACTGGCAGATTTTTGTGCATCTGTAGGTGGTAGTTTTATTTGTGTAGGCCCCCGGGGGGGGGGGGGATGTACTTCCATTTCCCCTATATGGAAAAGAGTGAAAAAAAATAGATTATGGTAGAGTGAGCTGTTTGCTTAAGTAATTTTTTAATTTTCAAAGCAAGAGGAGTTGATGACAATCTTAATGGTTTCATTTGAATTGGTTAATAGAATAAGCTCTTATCATTTTTGCTCTCAATCTATCATCTTACCATCCTCTAAGTGGCATTCCTTTGGTTGTTTTCCATTTGTTATCTTTAATACTCTTTTGATAATATATAAGCATGTCTTCAATTGACTATTCTGTGTGTTTGTCTGCAAGGTGTTTGTTTCTTTCGCAATTTTTTTTCTCTTTTATTTTAATTCACAATTTCTTTGTTGATTTTGAATTTGATGGTTGCATTTTCTTGTCTTGGTTATGATCATAGATCACCTTCAGCTGGGAAAGGCATATGAATTTTTAGCTATGCATGTGTGCCGCCCAGGTGGTAGAGCTTATCATTCTTTTAAAATTTTTTCCTTCTAATTGTTTCTGCTTCTCTGTGTCAGTGTTTTTTGATATTCACAAAAAAAAAAGAAAAAATGTAATTTGGGAATGGATTTTGATTTTGGGTTGCAAGTTTTTGGTTTAAAAAATGTTGATTATCCAGGTCCAGAAGACAAAAAAATATTTACCGAGAGTCTAGATTTTTCCATTATGTTTGTTTTTACCTTAATTTTAAATAGATCACATATAAATCTTTTGTCTAATCATTATTTAGGGTTTATAGTTTGTAGATATATTTGTGCTCGAGGATTTATATTGGCTGTATTGCAGCTAATGTTATCCCCCCGCAACACGCAGGCCTCATGAACATCATTCTTTCTATATATTAAAGAGTGCAGGCTGATTTGCTGTATGATGAACAGTACCTAAATGACCTTTTTGGGAGGGGAGGTTAGTTTTGGTAATGGCTAAACCCCTGCTCTAGTTCTTCATCTTTTGGTACGTGTTCGTTGGGTTCTGTAACTTTCTCATGTGACAACCGGGCCTCTGAATTTCAATGCACGCACACGGAAATGCAGTCGTTTTGTTTTCCCTAAACTCTACTTTCGGTGTCAGCATTTTCCTTCTCTTGCCCGAAGAACCCAAACCTGCGGCAAATTCGATTTCCTTTGCTGTTTGCTCACCTCTCGCTGTTGTGCTCCTCGCTGCCTCCTTATGAAGCAGACAACAAGCAGCGAGGGATCGACTGCAGATTGGTCAGCCAGCATCGCCCCTCCGATGTGTTGGTTAGAATAGCAACCTTAGTAAGCAAGAAACAACAGAGAACGCAATGCAATTTTTTATTTCATCAGTAACAGCCTGTTTATAGGCTGAGTTCAGTAACGTAAACTAACAAACTTTGCTAGAAAGCAGGAAACAAGTTTCAGTAACTTAAGGCCTATAGACTCGGATATCAGCAACTACTCCTACTGTCTTCAATGCTGACTTGGACTCTATTCCTCCTTGTGCCACGCTGGATTACTCACATCAACACGATGATCATATCGAGTTCTTCTGGCACCATGCAGGTCTTGCATCAGCCGTTTAGAACTCACTATTGCTCTCATAGATCACCTCTCTAAAAAAGTTTGTTACTATTTCAAATACAATTAGATAGAAAATGTCACCTGGAAAGCTTTGATGAATGGAAGATAAATGATGGAGGGTTGTTGGACTGGATTTCAGAGATTGATTCAAGCAAGCTGAGGCTCTTGAAAGACTTTCTGATTGTGAGACTGGCAAATGTATTATTGGTGATCAAATGGAGCGGCCAAGTGCGCCAGACGTAATTGAAACCTGGCGCTGTTATCCGCTTGGCGATGGCATCTACCGGCTGCTTGCTCAGCCCCTCCGCCACCATGGCCTCAAGTTGCGACACCCAGTTCATGCACACTAGCTTCATGCACTGCCCTTTCTCATCCGTGATCCGCTGCGAGTCGGTGTATAGAGGGAGAGAGATGGTGGTGGAAGTGAACAAGAGCAGAAGGCATGTGGCAGAGAATGGAATATTGAGCCTTCCCATGTGTAGGAAAATACTCTGAAAATTGTTCTCAATTGAGCATGTTTGTGTTGTTGCTTTGTAGGATGAAGCTGAGGGGGAATGATCCCTGAAGGTGAAGCTGAAGGGGAGGCACATGGAGAAGCAGAAGTGGAGAGCGAAGGTGACTTACATGCTCTAGAATCTGATCGTAGAGAAAGTGAGGGTGCAAGAGAGCAAAGCTCCCGAGAAGTATAAGCTATTCGCTTAGAAAATAATATTGTGCGCTGGAGGGTTGTTAAAAATCCAAATGGAACATCTGTATGTCATGCCCTCTATTTTCATTCAGTTCTTTTAAGATCCAGTCCATGTTTTCTGATAGAATTTGGGTAATTTGTCAATTAAACATTATGGAGCAATGCTCATTTGCTTTCTATTTTTGTTTGCCCCCTGGACAAGTGACTTGAAAATATTTTGGTGTCATTACCCTACCAATCATCGCGGGGTGCTTTTTTGTCTTTCTTTGTGACCCCAATTAGAAACTAAGAAGTGCAATTTTAGCAGTTACTTTTGTTGAATGCATTTAATTGACAATGGGGCAGTAGAGCTTTGGGCATGATCCCACGGTAGAAATGAGCTCTTCATTTCACAGGTAACAACTCAATCCATGCATTTGTGCGTTCAATAAATTGGTTAGCTAAGCCTATTAGGTTAACTTTTTGTGAACATCAAGCAAATCAAACCGAGAGGGAGAAGCTGCAAAAATAGTGACTAAGGGAGCAAGAGCAGATCAAGGGCAATACTCTTACAACCTATATTTCCTGATGTGGATATGCCATAAATCACCAGTTCTATTTTTTTTTTTTAAAAAAATATATATTTTTTCCTTCTTTGTGTACCTGATGAACATATTGAAATTACTTGTGGTCACCAGGGTGAGACAAGTCACAAACAAGTTATCCAGGTTTGTGAAAGCCTTCCCTTTCTGTGATTCTGCTACATCTTCTATTTTTTCTTAGTCGATGATCTGTTTATCTATCGCTGATCTAATTGATGGGTCTTAAATTCCTGATTAAGTTTTTCTTTTTGTTTCCTTATGTCACTATCAATTCATTGTATGAAGCGGTAAGCTTTTCATTTTAGCCGTTTATGAAGCCTATTAATTGATGAGTAATCTTACGTAGGGTGCTTAAGTGATAGTGATGTGATCATGTTTGCTGAATATATGTTCAAGTGTGCAAATACTTATAAGAAGCTATGAGAAAAAAGCCAAACAGTTGTTTTGACTCTGTCCTAATGGTGGGAGAGATTGCTACCTCACTCATTATTTTCCTACAAGATATGTAATTGAAATCTTAGATGAAGGCTCTGATTGAGAATAATAAATCCATCAAGTAAAACATCTTGAGAATTAGTTATAATCGGTTCACTGACCGTTTGGACCGTATCTGTACTTTTTCTTATGCTTTTTGCTCATGATCTAAAGTTTGATATGTTTTGTTGGCATAAGGGCTCATGCATCTGTAAGACTCTTTATATTCTCAAACAACCAGAGTTATTGCCGTTTGTTTTTCCCTGCTTACGAACTACCCTCATGTATCCATGAGTTGCTTGGATACTTGAAAATGAGAAATCTATATTTCTCTTTTGGTTGCCTCATTGGGTTCGATACCATTAGTTTATTTATGAAAATAGTTTTAATCACTTTAACATAGGTAAGTGATGGTAATTGAGCAACTTGCACTATACAGTATACACATTGCATCATCATGCTTTGAAATTATCCTGCTGTGAAGTGCTGGCTACAAACCTAGTGGTTGACAAAATTCTGAAATTTTCGCTACCCAAATGTTTTTTAACTTCTTTTTCTTTATTAGTGTGTTTTGTGTAGTTTCTGTGTCACGCGATACTAAATTTGGATTTTAACACTCTTCAAATCAGATTCTATACTTGTATGAAGGAGGAAGCAACAGAGGAATCTCAAGGCAAGGAACAGTGCTCAATTTTTATGCATCCTTTGTGGTTAAGAGTGCTCAATCTATTTTTTTGCAACTTGCTTCTAAATAAATTGAGGTGTTTTATCTACTAGTAGTATTTTGTAAGAATAGGAACCCATTTTCTGTTATAGCTTTAGAATAGATAATGCAAATTCTCTGCTAGGTTTGAGTTCACTAAGATGAAGGAACTTTCATTTTTATGCAGTCATGTGCTAGAGTTTTAGCAAAATTTGTACATAATGCTTTTCAGATTGCAAAAGAGAAGTCAGCCTAATGTTATTTTTATTTGTGAGATCGATGCAATTGGTTATAAACGTTTTGACAAGTGTGTTATGATTTTTATTTCTTCCATTCTATGCTGCTCTGCATGCCAGCACATTTAAAAGAAGGATCTGTTTCAATGAGATAGCTACTAATTAGTAATCTGATACTCATGGATTGTAGTGAAGCGAGTATCGGAAATAGGGAGGTCGAAAGAACAATGTTGGAGGAGTTGCTAAGCCAGCTTGATGGCTTCAGCAGTGTTGACAACATCAAGGTATGGCAATGCCTCGTGAAAGTTCTGATTGGTTTTATGTTTTTCAAAACCTAGCTTCCTCTACATGGGAAAATAACTGATCCATACCTGTTTCAATTTGTTAATACCATGTATTGTAGGTAATTGCAGCAGCCAATCATGTTGGTATTCTAGATCCTGAGATTATGTGTTCTGGCTGATTAGATCACAAGATTGTGTTTCCACATCCTAGTGAAGAAGCAAGGGCTCAGATTTTGCTGGTATCTCCTACTTATTCCTTTAAGTTGTTGATCTGATGTACATACTACTGCACACATTCCAAAGTTTGATCATAGTGTACTCATTCGTATGCATATTTTGGTAAATTGAACAGATCCACTCAAGGAAGATGAATGTTCACCTGGATGTGAATTTCAAAGAACTTGCTCAAAGAACCGGCGATTTCAATGGTGCACAATGGAAAATATGTTTGCGTTGAAGCTGGTGTGGTGGCTCTTGGACGTGGTGCAGCCGAGGTGCTCTTCCTCACCAACTATATAAAACCCTTGATGAAATATTTGTCTTTGGATTTCAAATCTACGTATTTGTCATTGAAGTTTCCAAATGCAACATATAACTGCCTAGATAGTTGTCAGCTGATCATGCTAATTCCCTCTGGTGCTAAAATTTTGCATGGTGCATTTGTAGGTTAACCATGAGGATTTCAATGAAATTGTGATTCAAGTTCAGGCTAAGAAGAAAGCAAATGCTTAACTTTTTTGCTTAGCTGGCCGGAAGCAATTCATTGTGCCTGTGAAATTCAGTCTTTTTCCTTGTATAACCTAGATGGTTACAAAGTGTATATAGAATTGCTGTATAGAATAAAATTCAGGATATGACAATAGAAAAGTAGATGTTCTCTGTATTGTGAGGTGAAGCGTAAGCTTTGCTTGGTAAGGAAGATGAACACGAGGAATGAAAATATGCAATTAATTCAATAGTTGTTCTCAAAAGTAGATGAGCTCCATACAATTTTATAATCTCTTTATTCTTTGAAGGTCATTCCATACTTCTCCATTTAAAATTGGATACTTGGTATCGTTTTAAGCGTATGGTAGAGAACTTGAAAGAAAAGGAAACAAACAGCGTTCATAGCATGTTCATGCAAAAGCTACAAGGAAATGTCACAAAACAAATTTGGAGTTGAGACTTCACTTAGCTAGTGAAGAGCTCTTGCGTTAAAATCAACGTCTTTGGGGTCAAGTTCCAGCTTCACTAGGAGGGAAAAGTTAAAGAGGAAGAGAGAACTACTCTACGTAATGTAGCCGAACTTAAGCTTTTGAGTCAAGCAAACAAAAAAGTATTGATGTGACTTTAGTGCGACAAATGTTATGTCAAGAATCTATACTGTTTAGGATAGAGAAAAAGGTTGGGGACTAAATATGAAATAGTATAAGTTTTTTTAGGGAAAATTCGTCTATAAAATGACAAAGTTTAACTTAGCTTCGGCTTTTGAATATACAGTGAGTAAGAATGGCTTTTCAAATTTTAATTGCTTTTATCTTTGTCTAATCTAAACTAACGGACATTGTGACCTCACAGGCCACAGAAAAGTAAATGTTTTAAATCAATAGGACACACACACACACAAATAACAAAAAAAAATATATATATCATTATGCTTCATTCAAACAATTCATGTATTATTATATACTAACAGTTAAATCACCATTCATATTATACTTTCTACGTATCTCATAAATCATGTCAAGTCCAATATAGGCCTAATCAATTGTCCTTATTTTATTTAATTATTAAAAAATAGATCAATATTCATTGCAACATTATTATATAGTTGATATTTCTACGTTTTCATGTATACTATTAAAAATTACATAGCAATTTGCTCTAAATAAAGAAAAAGTCTATCCATTTATATCTAAATTAGTTGCTTTACAATATCATAGATGTCTGTTATGCACGAATCATCATAACAAAACCATAATCTTGTTCACAACAATAAAATTTTATTTCTAGATGGTCTTATTAAAATGTCGAGACCTATGGAAACGAGAGCATAGAGAAAATACTTTGGAGTCTAAGATGCAACATTATTGATTCCAACAACAACACGCATGTAAATCAAAATGAGAAAGTTGCTAACAATTTTCATTTGGTCAAGTTTTCAGGGCATTAGTTAGATATTTGTTTTAGGTTTTATATTAAGGGTAATTGTTAACTTTGAAAATTCAAGTTACAAAAATTAATTATATTCATTATAATTTAAATTAAAATAATTTACTGAGAAATTAATAAATTTAATAATTTTATGACATCTGTACAATATAATATTGGAAAATTTGTTAATTAATAAATCTAATAATTAATAAATTTTAGCATAATGGATAAATTTATGAGCCATACTCAATATGATGTTGAAAGAAAATGTTACTTCTTAGATTGTTGGTTTTATTGTAGATTTTTATAATAATATTTCTAAAACATTTGAACGTATACAATTTTCTAAAACTCAATATAATTTGGAATCATGTGGCAATGCCAGACATGTAAACTAGTTGAGTCTTAATTTCAAATAACCGAAGGGTAGTGGGTTTTTGTGGGTAGCAATTCCAACTTCTTGATGGCTTTAGAGCAAATTCATTTTAACTTAAATAAATTTAACCCAAAATAACTTATTTTTTTTTCATGTCTTTTTTTTCCAAAACCAATTTTATTTTAAATGTAACATTATGTAGATGTAGTAATTTATTTGAAAATAAATTTTTATGATGTCATTAAATTTTTATGAATTTTTATTTTTTAAGAATTAAAAAAGTTCATAAAGATTTAATAAGATTATAAAAATTATATTTTAAATGAATTATTTTACCTACATAATATTAGCTTTTGGATGAAATTAGTTCAGGGAAAAAATATGTAAAAAAAAAAGCATTATGGATTAAGATAAAATTATTGAATATAACATATTACTGCTTTCACCATTAACAAAAAGCTAGAAGTTTGAAAAGCCTTTATGTTTTAAAAAATTATATGTGGAGACTGAATGTTATTCTTGTCCAACATTTTTCTTGCCATAACTTATTCAAATAGCTTTTGCAAAACTATGGGGCCTGCAGGAAGCTCATCGATTTGGTTTGTCATCAATTATTATTGAATCTGAATATTTTTCCATTTTAATTTTAGAACTAAATAAGGGGATTTCTCCATCACTGTTCTATTTTGGGGATCTGTTGGGTTTTCTTTTTTTCATTAAGCATGTGTGTAATAGGGTGGGTTACATTATAGCTAGGAGGGGCCTTACGCCAAAGTCCAAACCTAGTCAACAAAATACCTACCTACATCACATGAGCTATTTCTTGGAAAATGATAAGTACTAGGTGCTTATGCTTTAGAACTTAAGCGTATATATCCACAAAAAGTTTCTCACATTTCTCGCATATGGGATATAGGGTGTTACTCCTTAGCAAGTCTTTTTCTAAATTATTTGCCTCATGTCTTGAAGTTCGATTACTCGAAATGTATTCCTTTCATCAAAAACTTGTTCAAATAGGTCCATTTATCTATGAAAAATTATTTTCCTTGTATGACTTGTTTAGGATTAAAGGAAATAATTGTTGGTTACAGAACCTTGATATAATATCAAAAAAATACTAATATTATTTGTTTAGGTCTAACTAGTTTTAATACCTGACATTGCCTCGGTACCAAATTGTGGGGAAAATATGGTTAAATTTAAAATATGAAGTGTATGGATATAAAATAAAAATAAAAATAAAAATTTAAAAACTCAGTATTATAATGAGAAAAAAAGCTAGAAATAATAAATAATGTAATGGAAATTTTAAATAAAAAAATATGTAAAAATGTTATTCACCAACACGAATACTTTACAAGTAAAATAAAGTGGTAGTAATATGTGTTATGATAGTGTATGCAATAGTTTAAATAAAAATATATGATTATACAACTAATAATCATGTGTTATTAGGTAAATTATTAAGAATTCATATTCTAGAATGAATAAAAAATTCTACTAATATTGCATATTATTTTAATTTTTATATAGTTCGTAGTAGTAATAGAACATAAATTAGATAGGAAATTATAGAATGTCTAGATTAAGATAATTATGTAGGACATTACAAAAAAAGTTTAACAGTTAACAAATCTTTGAGTATATTTTAGATGTTAGCATATGGTGATGTAAAATTTAATTTTTATACACTGTTTACAAATTTTTTTGATTGAAGAGTGAGAAAAATATATATGTAAGAAAGACAAATTTACAATAGTGTATCAGGCTACTAAAATATGTACGAAAAATATAAGAAAAATAAAAAAGAATATGAGTATTTTAAGTATTAGTTTTAATAACATAGTCCTAGCTCTCTAGCATTGCCAAGGAACACTGAACCTAGTTGCACTCCCCTAAACTGTTAATTGTATCTTGTATTTCTATAAGTCTTGAGAAACAAGTAAGTTCCCCCACATACTTTAGAACATCTTATTAAAAGAAGGAATATAGCTACATTAAGGTGTTCAAAACGTATGTTTTGGTATAAGTTAAATCAAATATAAGACTAAGTATAATTGGCCTAACTTGCCCCTACTAATGGAGATGATAAAAATAAATGTACTGTTCCTACCCCACCCGAACCCAACCACTTGAACTTGACCTTACGCGCAAAGCTTTGAAAAGGTTATGGGTTAAACCATTTTACTTGAAAATGTAAGAAAACAGATTTATTGTGGAGTACCAAGCTACTGAAATTTGTATGGGAAATATAAGAAAAATAAAAAAATAGTATGAGTATTTTAGGTATTAGTTCCAAAAACATAGTTTTTACCCTTTAGCGCAGCTACTGCCAAGGGACATGGGTCCAATTATCACTTCCCCTAATTGCCAATTTTGTCTCATATGCCCTCCAGGTTATGAGAAACTGGCAAGTTTTCCCTTATATTTTACATAATAAAAGAAACATAACCACATTAAGACTTCAAATGGTAGGTTTTGGCATAGGATAAATCAAATACCACTATAAAATAAAGTATAAGTGCTGAGCTTGCCCCTTAACCTTCCTAAACCAGGCCACTATAACTTGACCAAACCGTCAAAGCTTTGAGGAGGTTATAGGTTTAACTAATTCTACTGTATCCTAGCCCTCATAAATTAGTATATTTATTTTTTAAAATTTTTTTATCTCAAAATAAAGTCATAATCTAGTGTAAATCTTTTTATGTTACTTTATTTTATACATTTTTGTTTATCAATTATTTGTAGACATAAATATTTTTTAAAACATAAATAAAATATATAGATAAAAGGACATTTTATGTGTGTGTGTGTGTGTACCCCAGATGGATAAGCGTGTATTACCCACCTATTAGTGGGAGCTGGGTATGAATTCAGTTACATGTTGAGATGGTTTGGATTTAGCGATACCCTTCCTGAACCTCCCTATTCACATCTTTATCTATGAGAAAGACTCATTACCATGATCGGCCTCACCCACCCCCTCAACAAGTACTAAAAAAACTTTCTACCAAAATAAATACATTCTTTATATCAAAAGATTTGTAGTCTAATAAAAATGTTGTTATTTTTTTTCAAAGAAAAAATGTTTATTACTTTTCAAGATGATTATTTAAAAAATCAATTATCCGTTACATATGCTAGGGTTCTAGTCGAGCTGTGCTGAGCCAAGCCAAGCTCGAACACCCTTAGCTTGAGCTTGATTGAAGCTTTTCATAAAAATCACAATATGATAGTAATAATATATTAGGTGAATCCCAACTATTGGACAATTTCTATTTCAAAAAGTTGATAATTATAACAATTAATAGGCACATAAATAAATAAAGGGGAAGTTGATTTCAAATTCTATGGCTAAGAGTACAAATACCTAGCTAGGCATTGAGTATTAATAAAAAAGTTGTAAACAATAATTTTTATAGTAAAATTAATCTAATATAGATAATTATAATTAATAAATAGAAATAAAAAGATTTGACATATTCATTAAAGAAAATGACTTAACCTAAAAAATTTAACCTGGCCTTAATTTTTTTATTACAATTTATGTTTGAGCATATTCCAGATATAAAATTATCATAAATTAATTAACCCTTAGTATAGTGCTAGCTTATTTCTTTAATTATTATTTTTTTAGAAAAAAACTTTTAAAGAAAAAATAATAAATTTCAAGTTAACATAAAAAGGCTCCAATTGAGTGTCATGTATATTTTTGGTGAATAAACATGATTGAGTGATGAAAATAATAGGGACACCATTTAATGTAAAATATATTTATAAATTTAAAATGAAAAATACAATAACAATTGAAAAAATAGAAGATAACAAAAAATTTTAAGAGTAACCTACCACACCACAAAAAAATATTAAAATATTGAATGAAAAGAAAAAAATGGAACAAAAACATGTCCAGTATTGTCTATTAGTTTATATTTTGTTTTTAGTATGTACTTATATATGTGAGAAATATTACAATAGGAATGAAAAAGTCTAAGATGTAATAAATATAATAATATTAACACAAATCAAAATGGAGTTTACTTTTTTGTATAATGCATAGTTGACCAAACCAATTTAAAACAAGAAAAATGCGATCGTTAATTTGATGTGTTGGTTTAACAAAAAAAAAGCTGAATTTTGAAAATCATGCAAGAATTTTGTATTGAATTCAAACCTTTATGATTGAATAAAAAACTAATGCCTTGCACCATTGAGAATAATAAAACTATTTTTGATAAGTGTTAAAGTATTTTCTATATTTTTCTGAAATGAATTAAATGTTAATAAACGTCAATTTGATTTTATTTTGGAAACAATTAACGTTGACATTCCCTGATTCAAATTTACAATTATTTAAAAAATTAATTGTTTTCATTTTATGGAAATAGGTGCTAATGGATGTGATCTTTTTATTTTAGATAACAAAATGTTTCCTCATGAAAAAATCATTCTTGTTACGTAAAATATGTTACCTATTAAATTTTTATAATATAGAAGTGGAATGAATGTTTTATAATAAATATTAAAAGTTATGATATTTTTGTCAAAATTATTCTTTACTAATTGCATTATACGAATAGGATTTCGAAGAGCTTTCCTTTTTGTGTGAAATTAATATACTAATTTATCTGAGAAAATATGCCACAAGTATTTATTTTAAATATGTTAGTTTGTGAGAGATTGTGAGGAAGGCAAAGGAATAATGAAAATTTTGTTTCCAAAAGCATTAAGATGGATATTTTTGGTACCAAAATTATAAAATCATGATACTGATTAGTAAAAGAAAAAGTATACAAGAAAAATGCCTTTTACAGTGACAACATGACCATTATACTTTTATGGGCTTTGTATAATTATATTTATTATAGGTTAAACTTACTAAATAGTGTAATTACAGTAATAATAATTTATGAGTTTACAAAATAAAAATGACACACTTAGAAGATGTAAAAAATGGAAAAGTAACATATTATCAAATATAAATAAGAAATTAACATATAACTATTATACAACATAGAATTTTTTTTCTTCTTTCTTATCCCCCATCAACTCATCTCCATATTTCTATCTCGTCTTTATATCTTCAATAACATAGCTTTCAAGTTTGTCATTTGTTATAAAAGTGGTGAAAATCAATATTTTTTAAAGGAAGATTCAATAATATAGTTAAAATTTAGTTAGAATTGCAATTTAAAAGACAAAATTTCATAATTTGAATCTTAAAAATAAATAAAATGAGAATTTCTTAGGACTGATATATCACTACATAATAATATTGTGTTAATCAAAATAGATTTCCAAAAAGAAAGAATACACAAACACACATGCACTATGAAAAAAAAAATGTTATTCAATTGATTATTATACATATATAGTACCTATAACAAATTGCTCTTAGATTAATTTCATCTTTTATTCTTGAAATATTAATATCCAACATTTATCTTGCTAGTTGACCAAAAGGTGTGGTTTAACAATTAGTAATTGGATTTTTCTCTTACAAAAAAAAAACATTAGAATTTTTTAATCTTTCAATTGCCACGTTTATCGATCTGGTTACACAAAATTGATAGTATTTATTGGTCTCATATAAATATTTATGGTCTCATATGAACAATGGGCAAGCTTATAAACTTTTCATGACATATAATGGATAAAATGGAAAGATTGTAAAACTTCAATGGCAAAATCAACAGAAATAAAAAAATAAGGAGCTAATTAGTTACAAGAAAAAACTTAAGAGTCAAAAAGGCCATTTTAGCCTCTTTAATCCTTGGCTTGGAAAGAACGAAAACCATACCACCCGGCGCTCAAAAACCCCAAATTATCTTACATTCCCACCATTTTCGTTTCTTGCTTGCTACCGGTCGAGTGTTTTTTGCTTCTCTGGCAACCAGCAGTGTAAGATTTGCTCCTCCTTTCTCATACATTCAGATATCTCTGCTTTTCATTGTGTTGGAGTCCTGTTTTACGTCTTAAATCTTGAGCGACAACTTCACTTCTCTACTTTTCTTTCCGTCTTGCTTGCCTGCTGATTTGATTGATTTCGACCTTGCTTCCTATTTTATGCTACTTATTGAGCTACCGATTGAGCTGTTTTCTACTTTCTTTAAAAGTGAAATCAGCAAGTCTGTGTTCGCCGCGAGAGTTTACGCTCGTTGTTGGTGATATTTTGGGTGCAAGTTTTAGACTAAGTTTATTCTTGCTTTTTTATATGGTTTTCTTGCTTCTTGGAGCTATTGATTAAGCCTTGTTCTTGCCATAGTTGATGAGTTGAGGGATTGCCAGCTCATGGACATGTATTTTGTAGGTGGCTTAAGTGTTTACGGTGGCAGCATTTGGAATCCCAGATGGTACGGCTATCTTTTATGTTAATCTCTTGAGTTTTTTGAATTCTTGTGTCTTGTTTAGTGTTTAGTTGTGATGCATTGTTTTTTTATACATAGGTGATGTTTACGGTTGAGGGAATGAGAAGACTCATGGAAAATAAACATAATATCCGTAATTTGTGTGTCATTGGACATATTGACCATGGTATGAATCTTATCATCTTTTGCGTGGTTCTCTTTTACTAGATGCATACAGAGTACTTCCTCTGTAATGTTTTGCTTTTTCTGGTACATTATGGTACAGAGTACTGGTTGATGCTAGATGCAAGTGTAGTCCCCTACTAACACACAATACAAAACAAAATTTTCTGGCCTTTTTGCTTATTATTTGTTTTCTGCTAAGTGTCTATAAGCTCTTGATGTGTATTATTTTGGTCACCTACATGTAGGAACATGTAGATCGTTTGGTATAATCTTCCTTTTTTGTGTTTTCATTTTAAGGACTTCACTCAAATTATGAAGTTCATACTTCCAATTTTTTCACGTGGTTTCTCATTTTCCTGTTTTGTTTTCAAGAAACTGAGCAAGACCAAAGCTGCAGATAGGAAATAGGTTGCAGTAGAGGGGCTGTTCTGTTAGAGAGAATTTTTATATTTTGCTTTCACAATTTTTTGAGGACTTGGGTGCACTGCTTTCTGGTTTCAAGAAACTAAGAGGACAATCAAAAGATATTTGTGGTTTAGCTCAGTTCTCCTGATCTTAGCAAAGAAAGTCTTCAACATCCGTGAAAAATATTGAGTTTCACTTTCACTGAAGGAATTTTCCAGGAAAAGAAACTATCCTCGACTAGACAGGCCATTTATTATTCTGCTATTTAATTCCCTCTTCATCATTCATGATGTTCTGCTATTTCATTTGCTTGTTTATCACTCATGGTGGAAGAACTATCTTCATCTATTGTGTAAATCTGTCAACCAGAGAAGAAAGGTTTTCCACCATACTCTACAATGTTCCACCATACTCTACAATGTTCTCATACTGTTCTGACAATTCACAGGAAAGTCAACACTTATCACTTCCCTTGTGGCTGGTGCTGGTATCCTTGCACAAGAATTCCCTGGTCAGGTTAGGATGAAAGGAACCCGACAGGGTGAGGCTGAAGAGGGTGCTACAATCAAGTCTACTGGTGTATCTCTCTATTATGAAATGAGTGACGAGTCTATGAAGAATTACGAGGGACAGAGACAGGGCAATGAGTATCTCATAAATCTTATTGACTCACCTGGGCATGTGGACTTTTCATCTGAAGTCACTGCTGCTCTTCGGATTACTGATGGTGCTCTCGTGGTTGTAGACTGTGTGGAAGGTGTTCGTGTCCAGACGGGGAATGTGATCCGACAAGCACTTGGTGAGAGGATCAGGCCTGTCCTAACTGTTAACAAGTTGGACAAGTGCTTCATCGAGCTTCAGGTAGATGGAGAGGAGGCCTACCAGACGTTCCAGAGGGTCATTGAGGACGCAAATGTGGTTATTGCCACTTATGACGACCCCTTTCTTGGAGATGTTCAGGTCTACCCTGAGAAAGGAACGGTTGCATTCTCTTCTGGGTTGCATGGTTGGGCTTTCACTTTGAACAACTTCGCAAAGATGTATGCCTCCAAATTTGGAGTTGATGAGACAAAGCTGGTGGAAAGACTGTGGGGTGACAACTTCTTTGACCCAGATACAAAGAAGTGGACCACCAAAAGCACCGGGTCTCCGAAATGCAAGCGTGGGTTTGTTCAGTTTTGCTATGAACCCATCAAGAAGATTATCAACGCCTGCATGAATGGCCCAAAAGAGAAGCTGTGGGAAATGTTGGAAAAACTGGGCGTGACGATGAACTCTGGAGAGAAGGATTTGATGGGCAAGCATCTTATGAAGCGTGTCATGCAGAACTGGCTTCCTGCAAGCTGTGCTGTGCTTGAAATGATGATATATCATCTCCCCTCACCTGCTAAGGCCCAGGAATACCGTGTTGAGAACCTTTATGAAGGTCCCCTAGATGATCATTATGCAACAGCTATTCGGGATTGTGACCCTGAGGGTCCATTGATGCTTTACGTTTCAAAGATGATTCCTGCATCTATTCCTGCATCTGAAAAGGGTAGATTTTTTGCTTTTGGTCGTGTGTTTGCTGGTAAGGTTGCAACTGGGATGAAAGTGAGGATCATGGGACCAAATTACGTCCCTGGGGAGAAAAGGGATTTATATGTAAAGAACATCCAGAGGACTGTTATCTGGATGGGAAAGAAGCAGCAAACGGTCGAATATGTTCCGTGTGGCAACGTTGTTGGCATGGTTGGCTTGGACCAATTTATTACAAAGAATGCCACTCTTACTGGTGAAAAGGAAGCTGATGCTTGTCCTATCAAAGCAATGAAGTTCTCTGTTTCTCCTGTTGTACGTGTGGCTGTTCAGTGCAAGGTAGCAGCAGATCTTCCCAAGCTTGTGGAAGGCCTCAGGAGTTTGGCAAAGTCTGATCCTATGGTTGTGTGTACAATTGAGGAGTCTGGAGAGTACGTCATCGCCGGTGCAGGCCAACTGCACTTGAAGACCTGTTTGAAGGACTTGCGAGACGATTTCGTGGGAGGAGCTGAGATCATACACTCTGAACCTGCTGTGTCATTCCGTGAGACTGTCCTTGAGAGGTCTTCCAGGACTGTGATGTGCAGAACTCCAAATAAGCTCAACCGTATATTCATGGAGGCTCGTCCAATGGAGGAGGGTCTTGCAGAGGCTATTGATGAGGGTCGTATTGGACCCAGGGATGATCCTAAAGTCTGGTCAAGGATCTTGTCAGAGGAGTTTGGCTGGGATAAGGATCTTGCAAAGAAGATTTGGTGTTTTGGTCCTGAAACTACCGGTCCCAACATGGTTGTGGATAAGTGCAGGGGAGTCCAGTACTTGAATGGGATAAAGGATTCTGTGGTTGCTGGGTTCCAATTGGCATCAAAGGGAGGCGTCCTAGCAGGGGAGAACATGAGGGGTATATGCTTTGATATATGTGATGCCATCCTGCATGCTGATGCTATTAAGAGAGGTGGTAATCAGGTCGTTCCCACTGTTAGGAGGGCTATACATGCTTCCCAGCTGACTGCCAAGCCAAGGGTTCTTGAACCTGTGTATTTGGTGGAGATCCAGACCCCAGAGCACGCTCTTGGTGCTATTAAGAACGTTGTCCATATGAGCCGAGGGCATGTGTTTGAGGAAACGCGGAGGCCAGGTTCCCCGTTGTGCAAAATTATGGCTTACCTTCCCGTTGTCGAGTCATTTGGATTCCCAGGCACGTTGTGGGCTGCTACATCTGGCCAGGCCTTTCCACAGTTTGTATTTGATCACTGGGCCTTGATGCCGTCTGATCCTTTTGAGCCCACTTCCCAAGCTGGGGTCTTGGTTGCTAAAACACGGATGAGGAAGGGCTTGAAGGAGCAGATACCTCCAATTTCCAAATACGAGGATGAGATGTGATTTTTTGTTTCTGTCATTCGCTAGGTGATGGAATCTGACGTCTAGCTCTAGCCTACTAGAAGAAGTACAGTCTACTAATACCGCTACTGTTTTAGGTGCCTTTTTCTCTGTTGGAGAGTATACTGAAAGTGTTAGTATGGCATTTGCATCCATCTTTGTGTCTACATTTTCCTTCTTTCGTGATTTGTGGTGCCTCTCTGCCGGTTAATTGACGTAGAGCGTGTGGTGCTTTCGGCTATTGGCCGCCGATAGCTATTTACTGTTGTTTTTTTAGCTGGTCTTTGTTGCTTCAAACTTGTTTTCGCCGGTAATCTTATTACTTGGGTCAATATCCCATGCACTGCGTAAACGGAAAAACGTAATTTTGCCAGATGAGGAAGTTTCTTCTCAGTACATTATTTCAAATGAAGCAGCTGGCTTTATAGCCTTACAGAAGCAACGGCGCCACATCTAAAACGACTATAAACGTACGTGATAGCTAAGAAAACAATTGAAACTAACACTTATCCGTATGCCCTGGAAAGTAGGACTTTATTGTTGAAAGGATAACTTGAGAATCAAGCAAGAATCCTAACTCACTGTCAGTGTAATTTTTTTTTTCTTCATCAGCAGTTTATTTTATTTGGACATATGGTGAAAGTTAATATCAATGATACTAGCATTTGCGCGTAGAGCGTTGTGTCAAACTCCTCCACCTTAACTAGTAGTTTGGATGGTTCCTAATAAATTTGTTTCGAATGTTTTTTTTATTATTAATATAGGAATTTTTTTATCCTAATCCAATGGATTGATGCCATCAAAGTTGGCTGCCACTAACTTTTGTACGCTAAAATAGATAGATCCCCAAAGCGATAAGGATTGCGTTGACTGGTCAGATAACTTGCGGAATTCCTTTTGCCGGAAGAAGAAGAGATACCTTATTAGTTTCGGCTACAAAAATTTCACGAGTTTATGACTCTTTATATAGATTTTAATTTCGTTTCATTAGGTCTCGAGGAAGAAGTTAAAAACTTGTGTCCCTCCGCCGCCGTATTTTCGTTCAAGATTGCCAGCCAGCAAAGATAAGTTTGACAGGCGCAACAAGCGGAAGCAAAAGAAGTTGTGCCAATGGAGGAGGATGATTTTAGGCTATGTGATCTTCCCGATGAGATTGTGATCCACATCCTCGACAGACTCAATTCCGTGGCAAGAGTTCGTTTCGCTGCTGTTTGCAGGGCCTGGAAACTTCTGCTTCGTAGGCTTCTCCCACTTCTCGCAGAGGCAAAAGAGCTCCCATGGTTTATAACAGGAGGGCAAGACAAGAAGGGCCACTGCATCGTTCTCCAACAGACATGTTCTCGTAACAACCAACTGGAAGCCTGCACCAAAATCAAGCGCACCTTGAAGCAAGAGTTGCTCGACGCAATCCCACCAGCCAGAGCAGAACGCAGTGGGTTTGAGAATGGTACAAGCTCCGGTTGGGTTGTTTTTGAATGCATGGAGCAGCCTCTTCCTGCTCTCTGCTTGTACTCCCCTTTCACTGAGAAACTTATCTATCTGCCACCTGGTTTGCCTCGTTGTTACAAGGGGCTCGCGATGTCCCATCCTCCAACTTGTTCCGATTGTGTCTTTTTCGCCTTTTCGGATTGCTGGTCGGAGATGTGTACTTACACATGGCGCCCTGGTGACAAGAATTGGACGAAGCATGACCTTGACATTGTTTTTGAGATGATTCGTACGGCACCCACATTGGAGAGTTTGATGTTTCTTGAAGGAAGCTTCTATTGCCTATTTCGTAGTGGCCATCTGTTGGCCTTCAAGGTCGCTGACAAATCGTGGAAACTGTTAGCGGATTCTACGCCATCAGAAGCTCTTTTGCACTTCTCTTGTAGATCTTATGAATTGGCTGAATGTGATGGCGATATCATATTGGTGCCCTACGCTTGCCTGTCAGAAAATTGCCGTTGTTGTGTGTGGAAGTACGAGTGGGCGGAGAGGAGCTGGAGGAAGATGAACAATTTGGGTGGACGGGTGCTATTTGTCAACCAGGGACCATGCTCCAAGAGCATGGCGGTTCCAGCAGTCGGAGAGCTGCAAGGTTTGGCCGATAGGATCTATTGCTCTTATGATGCGCATCTCCAGAAGTATTTTTCATTGCGGGATGGGAAGTTCCATTACTGTAGTTTTTCTAGTAGTTCTGCATATTTGTATTGGATTACACCCCCACCGTTACAAGTTTGAAGCTGCATTTAGGTCCAAATTAAGCAGAGTATAATGAAATTATATATGGTTTTCTAGATATTTAAGAACTTTTTTAGATATTGAGATTTTCCTCTTCATTTTTTTTCTGTAGTTCCTGCACAAATAGAGCCCAACAGTAATTCGGGATAAAGAGGTTATGCTCCATGACTCATGGAAGTCTGCATATTTGTGTTCGCTTGACAAAAATATCTTTTTTCCTAATATCTACTGCAACGGCTACATCCTTGTAAAGACATATATATTTGTTTAAAAAATTAACCAAATATCTAATGCTTTACCCTTAAAAATAAAAATATTATTTCCCGTTAAAATTCATCTTTAAAAGTTTCTAAATAATTTTAAAGACTTATTCAATTTAAATTTAAATGTAAAACATATATATGTAATGAAGATTATGGAAGTACTTTATTTTGAAAAATAAATAAAATTTAATAACTTACTTCGAATTAAAACTAATGATTACTCAAAATAATATTTATTTTCACGTATATTACTAAAAATTAACTCAAAGAATTTTTATTTAGATGGTTATATTCTTTTTAGCACTCGGAAATTTACAAGAGCATAACTATAGGAGATATACTCTCTTTAAATAGTTGTATTATAGTTTAAAGTTTAGCTCTTGATAAATTCAAAATAAGAGATTTTTTTCTATAGAAATAATTGAAATTTTAAACCTTATCCCTTTCATGATTAGAGAGATTTATTCAAAATAGTAACCTAATAATGACTAGCTTATCTACTTCATAATTATAGATGTTTATTTAAAATTGTAGCCTACGCTGCCTTAATAATAGCTAACTAACACCGTTAGCTTCATCCTTAGTGATGGACACCCACCCTGGTGGATGATATAACACCTCCAAATACCCACAGGTATTATTTAATCCACTCCTTCATAGGCTAGGATCACAATTAACTTTATTGGAAAAATTATAAAAATCCACATACACAATGATTTTCAGTGAAGGTGCCTGTGAATTCAGTAAGACGATACTTAGCTTCCTTTCTCACTATCTATTGCATAAATGGAAACCATAAGCATGCTTGCCTGTTCCTTAATCGGACTGGTCCGTTAATCTGTTGCATGCCTCATTTTTTCTATTTCCTTCCATCTTCCTTCTCCGTATGTAACAGTAACAGACCTTCATCTGACTCCAAATTCGTGCACCATCATCATCAGTGTCATTCATTTTACCTTCCCATCCTCTTGAATTTTTTTAGCTCCCACATCTAAAGTCACTTGATCACATTCATCATCCTTACTTTTACAATGTCCCCTATCCATACATTCATCTCTGCGAACCTATGTTGACTAAAGTGGTGTCCGCAAACTCCACATTTTATTTGAAAAACGTAAGTAAAAAGTGCATAAAATTATGTGCAGACCTCACTTTAATTTTATATTAGACCCCATTATTTCAAATAATTAAAAATTTAGCAAAAAAAAAACACATTAATATATTCACAGAAAATATCTAATGTTTTACCTAAAAAAGTAACAATATTATTTCTTGTTAAAATTCATCTTTGAAGTTTCTAAATGATTTTAAAGACTTATTCAATTTAAATTTAAATATAAAGCACATGTATTTAGTGAAGACTATAGAAGTAATTTATTTTGAAAATAAATAAAATTTAAAAAATTACTTCAAATTAAAACTAAAATTTACACAAAATAATATTTATTTCTATATATACTTTTAGGAATTAAGTAAAAGAATTTTTATTTAGATGGTCATATTCTTTTTAACACTCAGAAATTTGAAAAAGCATGGTTATAGGAGATATATATTATCTTTAAATAGTTGTATTATAGCTTAAAGTTTAGCTTTTAATCAATTCAAATTTTAGACCGATTGTAACTTAGGTTTATATATGGGCTCCACTTTAGAAATACCCTAAATCCGTCATTGCAGCTTATTTGTTGAAATCATCAGCAGTCGCACTAATGAACAGGTGATAGAGTTAAGAATCTTCTTCCAATACCTGAAGGTATTATTTGTGCTCAACACTAATTCAGTAATATTTCACCGACTTCTACCATAATGAGAGAATCTGCCTAGCGACCATTGTACAATAATTTCTGGTTCTACTAGAAGTAAAAGAAGCTTCAACAATCGAAGTCATGAATGAATTTATGCGTGCTATTCACCAAAAGATAACGAGGAAGAGTTTTTTCAAAGCATTTCTTTTATTCGCTCCAAGATTGAGTAGATCACTTTTGCAATTTTGTTTCTGGAAAATTCTTATGCTTAAATTGAAGTTTGGCTATGGAGTCTGAGAGTCTTTTCCACATGTATGTATGCAATATACACCTCCTTGTAACTTTCTAAGACACTTGTCTCTTTGGAAAATGAGAGATTTTTTCCCACAGAAATAATTAAAATCTTAAACTTTATACTCCATTCGACCCAAAAGTTTTGCTCCATTTGTTTTTAGTAATTAATCTATAATTTTTTATTTTTAATATTTTAATATATAAATAAAAATCTTTGTATATGAATGATAATTCAAGATATGTAGTTTCTAAATATATATATATATATATTTTATTTTTTCTAACAAACAATAATACGAATAAAATTAAGTCAAAATATAACAAAAAGTCAAATGTATCAAAACTTTTAGGACGGAGGAAGTATCTTTTATGATCAGGGAGATTTATTTAAAATAGTAACTTAATAATGACTATCTTTTCTACTTCATAATTATAGATATTTACTTAAAATGATAACTCATCCTACCCTAATAATAACTAACACCATTACCTTCACTGCTAGTGGTGAACACGCACTCTGGTGGATGGTATAACACCTCTAAATACCCAAAGTTAAGGTTGATCTAATCATAGATCACTATTTTTTAATCCACTCCTTGATAAGCTAGGAGGACAATTAATTTTATAGGACAAATTATATAAATCCACCTGAGGTTTGACTTAAACCTATACTTTACCACCTCTATTTTAAAAAACTACACTTTACCCCTATTCCCTTTATACTGTCTGATAACAACTTCTTAATTTCTAATTTAAATTATTTTGTAATTATGTTTCATTAATTTTAAAATTTTTTATATTTTTTAATGTTAATTTACATTCAAAAAATACTGATTTGCATTTACAAAGAGAAATCTGCATTAAAGAAAAATTGATAATTAAAATTTTTTTTAATTGTAAAAAAATATTGAAGAAATTGAAATTATTGGAATATAGCTATCGTATAGTTTAAATTAAGGTTTTAAGTTGGCATGTAATATAAGCAGAGACAAAGTGTAGGTTTTTAAAAGTAGGGAGAGCAAAGTTCGGTTAGATCAAACCAAAGAAGGATCTTTTTGTAAGTTTCCTGATTTTATTTAGTAATTTGTAATTAAGAAATTCAATTTGCAATAATAAAAACAATCTTTTGCAATGAAAATTCCCAAGGACAGTTATGTGCAAATCAAATAGATGAATCATTAGTAATCTACGTAGAATTTATTGTAGGTTTGAATAATGAAGGTATAATTTTTTTTAATTGATTACATTTATAAAAAAATGTTAAAATGTTATGGATTAAAAAATATTTCATGAGTAGCTCAAGTGTTTTAAAAAAGTTCAGACATTTGAAAGTTGTTAGTAGATAGTTGGATAACAGAAAATACACAACATAAAACTAAAGTATTGTATTTGGGATTTCTATATAAACTTGGCCATACCTCAGGAAAAGCTCCAAGAGCCTGGCAGTTGCAGTAGTTTGAGAGTTGGAAGGTTTGGCGGATCAGATCTATTGCTCTTGGGATGGGCGCCTCAAAAACTATTTTTCATTTGCGGGATGGGAAGTTCCATTGTTATTGTGATTCCAGTTCAGGATATTTGTATTGGATTTCAACCTCCACCGTAACAAGTTTGGAGCTACATTAGGACCAACTTGAGTAGAATATGATGAAATTATATAATGGTTTTCTAGGTATTTAAGATCTTTTTAGATATGGAAATTTTCCTTTTCACTTTTTTCTCCAATAGTTCCTGTGTATGTATTAGTCTTTATATCTTTATATTGTGGACGTATGTGTAACTCCACATAGATTCCAACATCAATGAAGGATAAATAAGACATGGAAGTTGACATGTTTGTGTTGGCTTGATAAAAATACCTCTTTCCTGATATCTACGTCACCGCAACAACTACATCAATGTCAAATGATCACTCTCTTCATCAACCTAGTATTATATTTGGGAATATAGTGGCAACTTCCTTGTCAAAATCACCAGCTAGTTGCATTGATAAACGGGTGATAGAGTCAATTAAGAATCTTCATCCAACACTTGAAGGTACTGTTTGTGCTCAACACTAAGTAATAGTAGTTTCCTCGACTTCAACCACGATGACAGAATCTGTACACTGTACAACAATTTCTAGTTTTACTACTAGAAGAAAAAAAAGCTTCAACAATTGAAGCTGTGGATGGGTTTACATGTGTTATTCACCAAATGTGCGTCTCCCATGCCACATGAGCTATTATTTATGAAAATTAGGGAATCAAACCGTTCAACTTGGAGTTACACACACATACAAACGCGCGCACACACACACACACATAGACTTCCCATATAGAATATAAGGTGTTATGGTTATCTATACAAGTATAAATTATTAGGGCCTTGGAACCCTTAAAAGTAGATCACCTCAACCGACTCAAACTTAAATTGAACATACAATAGAAGGCTTACAAGCTGGTACTATTTTGTTTAACTTTGATTGTTGTTGGACATCTATAACAATTAAGAAAGGTTCGTGGACGCTATACAAATGTAATTTGCTATGTTTACTCTGTTGACAAATATAATCAAATGGTGTGGACTCTTCCAAATTTTGGAAAATTGGTGGTTGGCAATTGTAAGTGGTGGTGGGAGAACTCTAAAAGTGACATCAATAAGTCGAGAAAGATCTAGCACCATGGCCAAGGTGGCACCACTTATGAACTTATGAAGAATGAGATAGCATTTTCACAAAATGAGCAAAATTGAGAATTTTTCTTATTTACATCCTTAATAAAATTATTTTTTAAAAAGAATATTATGTATTGAAATTCTTGCTTAACCACCAATTCTTATCCACTTTTCAAACTGATCCTAGAACATCAAATTTTTTTATTTAACCACTGCATTTTCTCTTGATATCTATAGAATTCTAGGTCATGCACTAGATGAACCTTGAAAGGAAACGAAAAACACAAGTAAATAAAAAGGAGACAAGCAAGCAAACAAGAGTAATCAAGCACTTGATATCCAAAGTGGAATCAAACAACTATCCCTAGCAAGGACACAAAAAACTTTGTTGTGAGCATAAGAGTTTTAAATTTATAACCCTCAATTCACTCACAAGTTTACAATGTTATTGTCATTCCAAGAGATAGCTTTGGTTCTAACTTAAGCAATCATTACCAAATACTCAATTAACTAAGCTTAATTAAGAGCAAATGTTGTAGATTCTAGGTTGAAGTGAAGAAGAGTAAAAATGAAAATATTGAGATGTAATGCAATGGAATTGAAAATGCTTATTACATTAATTAGAACTAGCTTGGATTGAAATAACTTATGAACTAACCAAACCCCCTAGGATGGTACAACTTAAGCCACCTAAGTTATATTGAGGAACTATGGTTGCTACTGCATAGTGTGGTGTGAGGATTCTAAAATCATGGCCTTTCTTTCTCAAGAACAAGTCTTTCTTACCTATAATCTAAATATGAGTCTTCTTTAACCTCATAAGTTAAACTAATGTGGATCAAGACCTAACTCTTAGACAACACCTCATGGGTAGCTTGATTATCTCTAATTCAAGCAACCTAGTAATTGAGTTCCTCCTTAGTTCTACAATACTTTTCTCTTTCTAAAGACTACAATGTGATTTTGATATATGTATGAGACCATCAATCACACACATGAATAAGCTTAAAAGAAGAACAACACAAGAGTAACTCCCATAAATTTTCTCAAAATAACATTAAATAGCAAATGTTAGGAGTACATCCTAGAGAGCTTAAAAAAACTACTCCATAATTGAGCTAAGAACATCAATATAAATAAGCTATCCAATGTCCATGAAAATACAAATGAAAATATAGAAGAAGTGTAAAGGCTCTCTTAGTATTTCCTCTACATTAAATGTTGAGGTAATTAAATCCCAAGTTATTTCCTCAAATAAGTTTTATTAAGCAAGGAAAGTAAGCTAAGTAAGGTTAAATTGAGTTCCAAAGTGTAATTGGGACTTAAAGGGCAAGGAGGGCAAAATGATAATTTTGACCCAAGTCAGTGGCATGACCGTAGTTTTAGTGAAATTTGGTTCATGCAAGTGTTTTGAGCTAATTGATTTAAGACCATAAGTGTTTATAGCCATTTGGACCAAAAATGAAAGTTAAGGGTGAAAAATGCACTAAGTGAGAAATTAAGCTATTATGTCTTATAATGGCTTAAGTGACCTAAGGGTAAAGTGTTTGGGTAAGAAAAATCTTTATTTGGGACCAAGGAGTGATGGTGTGAGGAGTGTTTAAGTGGCCTGAATGATGCAAAGTTAAGTTTGGGGGCCAAAGTGACAAATGGAAGAGAGGTTGGCTATATAAGTGGAGGACATGACACCATTCATTATCTCCCCCATTTGCCATTTTCGTGGCTCTCTCTCCTCCATAACTATCCACCTCCAAACCTCCCAACTCACTCAAGTGTCCATAAAAATCGAAGGTCCCAAAGCCATCCCAACAAGCCCTTATAGCTTGTTTTTAGTGGAATTGGTGCATTTGGAGTTGTTCTTGTAAGTTTTTGGTTCAAACCTAGAGGTAAACATCTTTGATCCTTATGGGTTAGTTCTAAACTTGTTAATGGTTAGAAATGGTCTTAACTTCATGCTCTTGGTGTCCAATTTGGTTGATTTCAAGCTTAGAACTCAAAGGAACTCGTTGAAGCTCGAGTGTATTCATTGCTTGTTTCTTGGTTTCAAGATGATTGAGGTAAGAGATTTAAGTTAATTCAGCTCAAATAATGCATAGAAACATAGTATTATGAGTGGTAATGAAGTAGAAACAAGACCCATGTGAATTGGACTTAGGATGGGAAAGTTTGAGCAAGTTTTGTGCAAGTTCGCACGTTGTCGCACAATGCTGTAAATGCATTAGCGACGCATTGCCGTTGGTGACTTCATTTGGTGATGCGCTGCCGTTGGTGATGCGAACTAGAGATGCATTGTTGTTAGATGTCAGGACTCCAGAGCGTTGATGCCTTTGGCGACACGTCGCCGATGGCATCGCCAAGGCATTAGTCCCCTAAGCTGGGGGCATCCTGAGAATGTCTCAAATTCTTGGTTATCATCCCTAAGCTAATTTAAGATGTTCCGTAGCCTCAGTTGGGTCAATAACTCATTCTTAAGTTGGGAATTATATGCATTATTTAAGTGGTAGCTAAGTGGTATGGTCAAGGTAAGGTAAGGAATGATGGCTAAGGAAGTTAAAGTACTTAAGTTGCCAAGTGAGCATTAAGGGGATTAAGGCGGGTTTCAGACTCTTCGTTGGCCCAAGTAGGAGGTCTTAGACCTTCGGGCATTCAAAAGGAAACCTAAGAGAATCCCAACCAAGCTTTATGGTTTGGTAAGTAAGCCACAAAGAAGCCCCAAGCTAAGCTCAAAGAGCTTGGTAAGTTGAACCACATAAGGCAGCTACCCTACACAGTAAGTTAAAGGAAGAGACGGGTGAGGAAGGAGTAAGAGGTGACTTACTCTAAGTAGCCCGTTAAGGCAGGCAAGATTTGAGTAAGTGATGACTTACTCTAAGGCGCCCATAAGAGGTCTTTATGGGGTTAGTTAAGTGCTATTATAGGATACAAGGGCCAGTATCCAAGTATCGCAGCCGTAAGAGCTCACGGCAAGTCTAGCACCGACGGGTGTAAGGAAGTCCGAGGTGCATGTGCATGTGCATGTGCATATTTCATTCGTTATCCATCTATCCATCCATCCATCCATCATTTGCATTATTTGTTGTTCTTTTCTTGTTTCTGATTATGGCGGTTGCTTGGTGTTTTGTTTGCATTTTATATATATGCATATATTTATATGCTTGCATTGTTTTTCACTGTAAGTACCAAATCCTTTACTGAGTACTATAGAGTACTCACCTCTTTAGTGTTGTGCAAGTTAAGCGAGCTAGTTGGGCTTAACAGTTGGTAAGGGGCAGTTGTTAAAGCTAAGTTTTATTGGTTTAAAAGTATTCTCTAAGTAGGAAACTCTAAGTTTCTAAGTTACTTATGGCATAAGCTAGTACTGACCAAAGTGTTTGCCTTACAATTGGAGGCTAAGTGAGTACAAGGAAAGTGTGGCTCATCACTTGAAGCTAGCTTACTTGGGTGAAAAGCTAAAGATGTATATTAGTAAATATAAGCTGCTTCTTCTAAATGTATGGTAATTTCATACATAGATTGCCTTTACTAGTGTCTAGGGTTACATTTGGGTGCATATAAGTTTAAGATGTATGCGCATAGTTGTTACTTGAAGTTAAAGCTGTGACGGCTCTCCTAGTTGATTAATCAAGTAAGTATTTATTTTACGTTAACTAAGTGTTTATTAAATTAAGTACCTCAAGTTAGCACTTTGATAAGCAAGTAAGGTAAGCTTAATTAAGTAAGTGAGTTCCTAAGTGTGATTTGGCATACTTAAATCAAGACCATTAGTTATTCTAGCTTTTAGAACCATCCTTGAAAGTTTTGAGAACTTGTGGCACTAAGTGTGTTTTTGGGCCATTTAAATCTTAAGTGGCTAAAGTGTCCAAGGAATCAAGTTTGAGAAGCTTTAAGCATCCTTTAGAGCAAAGAAATGTGGTTTTGAGTGAGGGTTTAGTGACCTATTTAAACCAAATGAGAGTTTGTGGGCTTAAGTGCAAGAAATGGGGAAGTTTACCTTAGTAGGGGGGGAGTTAGTTTAAGTTGGCTAAGTCTTCTTCCCTTAGCCATTTCTTTCATGCTCCAAATTTCGTAGCTCCTTTCCCCTCACCAAATTGGCTGCCCAAACTTCCATTTTCCAGCAATTTTCCATCAAATTAAGGAAGCCCAAGGTGTTAGAAAGAATCCTCAAGCTTGCTTGTTGGTGTTCTAGCTCAAGTTGCTCTTTGGAAGCTAGTTTAGAACTCAAATTCATGGGTAAGCTTCTTGGGTTCATTTGGATTGATTCTAGGTTGTTTCATAGCTAGAAATGGTCTTGGTTTGAAGTATTTGGTGCCATATTACATTGGTTTTAGGTGTGGAACTCAAAGGAAGCTTGATTGAGCTAAGGTGGCTTATGTTCCAATTCTTGCTTTGTAGCTGAATTGAGGTAAGGGTTCAAGTTAATTAAGCTCAAATAATGCATAGAAATGTAGTGTTTTATGTGGGAATGAGTTAGAAACAAGGCCCAAGTAATTTGAGTTTGGGATGAGGAAGTTTGAGCAGTTTCCGTGCAAGGTCGCACGCTGTCGCGCAATGCTGGAAAAGCGTTGGCGACGCGTCGCCAGTGTCAACGCCATATTGGCGACGCGTCGCCGGTGGCGACGCGAGTTGGCGACGCGTCGCCGAGATGTGCGAAAAGTCTCCGAATACTGATGCCTGTGGCGACGCGTCGCCAACGACGCCGCCAAGGCATTTTGCCCCTAAGCTTCGGGTATCCTAAGAGTGTCTCAAACTCTCGGTTTTCATCCCCAGGCTAAGTTAAGAGATTCTGTAGCCTCGGTTGGGTCTAGAGTTCATTCCTAGAGCGGGAATTGTGCATTATTTAAGAGGTAGTCAAGTTGTGTGGTTAGGAACAAAAGTGTGACTTGGTGGCTAAGTTATTCATAGTGCTTAAGCTTTTAGATGAGCATTAAGTGGATTTAAGTGGGTTTTTAGACTCTTTATTGGCCGTATGGAGCGTCATTTACATATGGTCAATGAAGAGAAAAACCTAAGTCGATCCCAACCGAACCATTTGGTTTGGTAAGCAAGCCACTAGTGGTGTTCTGAGTTAAACCTTGAGGGTTTGGCTAGTTAAACCACATAGGAAGACTACCCTGTACAATAAGTTAAGGTTAAAGGCGGGAAAGTTTGAGATAGGTGACGACCTACTCTAGAACCCGTAAGTGGGACTTAAGTGAGGTAAAGTATCCGGGATACGAGGGCCAGTATCTCAAGTACCTCCGCCGTTTGAGCTCACGGCAAGTTTTATGGCACCTAGAGTGCAGAAAGTCCCAAGTGCATGCATTACGTGCATTTCATATCATACACTCATGCATTGCATATCTTATATATGTTTGTTGATTGTTTGAGTTATTTGTTGGTTGATTCACTTGTTTGGTTGCTTGTTTGCCATGGTTGCATCTTTGCTGCTGTTATCTTCTTGCAGGTGCTCAAGGGACCCTTACTGAGTACTTTCAAGTACTCACTCCCTTAAGTTATTGTGCAGGTTCTAACTCCGGGCCTACTCAGTAGTGACTAGTAGAGGCCTAAGTTTTCTCTTTTGCAGGTACTTTTCCTTGGGAATCCTTGTGATTCTAGGTTACTTGTGATTTAAGCAATGTACTAACTAAGTTGTGCCTTTACAGTGTAGAGGCTAAGAGTGCACAAGAACAAGAACTAAGGAAGGGCTTGCACTTGGAGCTTGGATAGCTCAAGGTGGGGCTCAAGTAGATGATCTTAGTTAGTTAGATTTTTGTCTCTTGTATATAGTACCTTGTGTACTAAGAAAGTTGCCTTTATTAGGATACATTGTGATGTAAATCCATCTGGTTACTTTTGGGTGCATGCTAGAGATGTAATGTATGCACAAACTGTTACTTGTAGTTGAAGCAACCAGTGTTTTCAAGGTCTTGGCACGTTTTGTATATGTTTTAGAGAAATGCTCGAGCAATGTTTTAATCCCCGACTAATAAAAATTCGTTTGCATTGCCAGGACAGAACCATGCATAACTTGAACTGAGTAGGCTAAGAAACTAGTTGCATATAAATTGTTTAATTTATATTGACAAGTAATAGTTAGCCAATAGTAACTAGTGGGATTCATAAATCCCTAAGGCCTACAAGATTATGGGGCACTGGGGCCCCGTTCCGCGACAAAAGCAACTAAAGTTTTAAGTCTTGGCTTGTTTTAAACTGGGTTTTCATTAGTTGCCGCGGCTCTATTTTCAATGATATTTTAATTTAATTGTTATTGCATAGCTAGGACAATGCATGCATATTTCCTATGCAAGGTAGGCTAAGTAACTAGTTGTACGTAATGATTTAAGCTACTTCTCAAGAAATAACTAGCTAGTTGTAACTTAAGTGGGATCATAGTTTCCAAAAAGCATACTAGTGTTATCAATTTAAGGCACTAGGGCTCTATTCCATCACAAGAAGAACCCATGAAGACCCTTCAGAAGACTGGCTTCCTAGCTCCTCAAAATATTGTTCCCAAGCTCCTCCAAGAGTTGACAATGATGGCTCATAAAGATGCAAGAAGATGAGGGTGAATATGAAGATGAAGGTGGAAAACCTAGCCCTTGTTCAAGAAGTTCCAGTTGCTAAAATTAGTTTTAGCTCCCAAATGCTTTTTGGGTCTCACCCAAATCTTTGGATAAGAACCCTCTTCCAATAGCAAGCTAAATTCAAATATACGGATGGGGCACCACATTTTTCCAGAAGTAGTGGTGCTACAACACTAAATCAAGGGAAAAGGTGGTATTGTGTTGCTAAAAGTGTCAAACAGCGATGTTGTATTGTCGCCCCCCTAGCACCGCATCACCAATCAACATCTGAGTTCCAGAGACTTCATAACATTGGTGTTGTGTCGCTAAAGAGCAGCGGCGAGTCACCAATGATAATTTGCTATGTTGACCTTTTATGCCCAAATTCTGCTCAACTTGCTCTCATTTTGCTCTGGCACTTCCATAATACTCTCCAACCAACACAAAGATGGAATAACACAAAAAAATAATAAAAAATGTTGAGCGAGTTGATATAAATTAAAGGTCAAAGTTGACGAAAGTCAAATAGTTTGATCTACAGTACATGCACATAACACCTACACTTTGCCGTCTCTATATTAAAAAAACTACACTTTACCCCCTCCCCCCACTCTTTTTACATTATCTGGCAACAACTTCTTTAACCTCTAATTTAAACTGCACGGTAACTATGTTCCAATAATTTCAAAATTTTTGATATTTTCATCAATGTTAATTTTCATTTTAAAAATATTGATTGGCATTTACAAATAGAAATTTGTATTTATAGAAAATAAAAAATTTGATAATTTAAAATGTTTATTAATTATAAAAAAATTTTAGAGAGATTGAAATTATTAAAAGATATCTATCATATATCTTAAAGTAGTGTTTTAGAAACTATTGTTGGACAATGTAAAACAAGCAAAGGCAAAGTGTATGTTTTAAAAAATAAGGAGCATAAGTATAGACGAAAAAGAGGTTTTTGTAAGTTTCTCGATTGTATTTAGTAATTTGTAATTAAGAAATTCAACTTGCAGTAATAAAAACAATCTTTTGCAATGAAAATTCTCAAGCCCAATTGTATGCAAATCAAATAGATGAATTAGTAGTAATCTGCCCACACTTTATTGCTGGTTTGAATAATGAAGGTATAAATTTTTTTGTTGATTACATTTATAAAATGTTAAAATGTTATGAATTCAAAAGTATATCATGATTAGTTCAAGTGTTTTAAAAAGTTTAGACATTTGAAAGTTGTTAGTAGATAATTGGATACAAGATAATACATAACATAAAACTAGGGTATTGTATTTGGGATTTCAGCTTAAACTTGGGCATTCACTGTAACTCATGAAGGTACACCTTTCATGTTACATGGGCTATACTTTGGAAAAATAATAAGCATTAGTTAATCAAACCCTTCAACTTGGACTTATATATATAAAATAAGAAATTAAAAGACTTCCATATAGAATATAAGTTGTTATGAATATCAAGATGAGTATAAATTATTAGCTAGCTTGGAAGCCTAAACCCTTAAAAGTAGATAGCCTCAGCCCAACCCCAACTTGATCATACAATAAAAGTCTTGCAAATTGGATCAGTTTAATTTAATTTCGATGGTTGTTGAACATCCATAAGAATTTAGATAGGTTGTTCCAAAATTTGGAAAATAGGTAGTTGGCAATTGCAAGCTATGGAGGGGGAACTTTGGAAAACAACATCAATAAGCCAAGAAAGATCTAGCACTATGGTTGAGTTGGCAACAATTATAGACTCATGCAGAATGAGAGTGTTTTCACAAAATAAGTCAAATTGTGAAGTTTTTCTTATTTGTCTCCTTAATAAAAAATGGTTTTTTAAGAAAATAGAATTATGCAATGACGTTCTTGTTTAACCCTTAATCCTTAACTGCTTTTAAAACTGATCCTCAAACTTCAAATTTATTTATTTAACACTGCATTTTCTCTTGGTATCTTTAAGCAACTTTTGGCATCTTAGTCTCCAAAATTTTGATTGATTTTTGTATGCATCTCAAAACCTTTGAACTTCAAATCTGGGCCACTAGATCATCTCTATAGGATTTCCAAAATCATAATTACATCCCTAATCTTTTTTATTTTGCTAAAATTATTACCTGAAAGCTCCTTCAATTAATTGTTTCAAATCAAAGCTTAACATCTAAAGAAAACCTGGATAAAAAGTTCAATTCCTAGGTTGTATTCCTTGGACATAGAGCAACCAATTATAAAAAAATCACTTATTTTCTTTCAATTTTTTGTTTAAAAATATTTCTTCCATCCTACTATCTTTGCTATATTTGACTTTTTTTAATAGCCTAACTTGAATTTATTCATATTATTGTTTGTTAGAAAAAATAGAAAAAAACATAGTTAGAAACTATAGGTCTTGGTTTATCATTCATATATAAAGGTTTTTCATTTATATACTAAAATATTAAAAATATAAAATCATAGATTAATTGCTGAAAAGTGAATGGTGCAAAGAATTTGGGACGAGAGATTAATTTCATTTGGAAGCATACTTTATTTACTCTTGGTAGGAAACAAGCCAAAATTTAGGGCCCAAAGCTAATAAAGAGCTTTTGTTGGGGGCCCAAATAGACCTGCAAGGGAACTTCACCATGGATGGAAATAGTATTCCATAATTACAGGATAAACTATGAGATTCCTATCCCATGACGAATTTCTGGGAGTTTCCTTTAGCTATATAAACCCTTCAAACCATCAATCCTGAGGTACGACGTTCTAGCTCTTCTCTTTCTCTCTCTCTCTCTGCTACTCTTCACTAGAAGTCTGACTTGAGTATCATAGGGTTTCCCTTAGAGACACATGTCTAAGCCCTGACGCTATCTTTGTGCACAAGTTACCAGTCCGTGATTTACGAAACTTTTGAGCCAGACCCACACAATCCCATTTACTATTAACTACAAACAATGCATTCGGAAGACAAGAACATACCCATTTGAATTTTTTTTTTATTTTTAACTTAAATATCAGACTTAAATGGTTAAATTTGTTGATGATGCCCAAGATGATGTTAATTTAGTTTGTTTTTCAATTATTTTTTTTGATAAGAATTATTTTCTTAATAATTTTTATTTAGCATTGAAATATTTATGTTATTTTCTCACTACAATTTAAAATATTGTGGTAACATCGGGTATGTAAATTAATTTTTATTTAGAAAGAGGAAATCCCCAAAAAATTCCGGATTTGAACCTTGCTTATTATAAAACATTGTGCATACTATACTACATAACAAATTCTTCTTAATTAATACTCTTTTGCAAGGAACTAATGCTGATTTGATGCCAGCCTGCCACCCAATCCAAAACTGTTAGGTGTTCAAGTAAAATATGGACATCCCACAAGGATTGACTTAGTGTCAGTAATTTGCATTAGAGTTATGCAAAAGTTATCCAATGGTAGCTTTTAAATTTTAGTTTCAGTGTTTTCATCTTAACCATTAAATAAATTATCCAAAATTTTAATGCTGATTATAAAAGCTGTTCCAAACGGGGCCTTAACCAATGCATATATATCTTTGACAAATTCCTTGGGGTGCAAGTAAAAGAAATTAGATATCCTATTAATTTTGGTTAAAAAAGTCTCCTTACTATATATAACTCTTTATATTGATCCAATGCTGTTCCTCCGTGGTTTGATTCAAGACCGCAAGTATGGCGGTGAGGGACGAAGGGAATGAGTGTTTGAGGCTCTGTGACCTTCCCGATGAGATTGTGATTCACATTCTCAACAGACTCAGTTCCACAGCGAGGGTTCGCTTCTCTGCGGTTTGCACAACTTGGAAGCTTCTGCTCCGTAGCCTTCTCCCACTTCTCGCAGAGGCAAGAGAGGTCCCATGGTTTGTAACCGTCTACATCGGGAGCCAGTCCATGGTTCTTCACCAGACATGTTTAGGGTAACTTCGGCGGAAGCCCTGTACCAAAATCAAGCCAAAATGGACCGCTATGTGTGTGGCTCTAGCACAAACTTCGGTTGGGTTGTTTTAGAAAGCATAGCCATGCCTCTCTGCTTGTACTCCCCTTTCACAGATAAATTCATCTATCTGCCTCCTGGTTTGCCTCTTTTTGTTAGAAATTCGCCATGAATCATCCACCAACTTGTTCACATTGTCTTTTTCGCTTTTGGTGATTGCAGCTCGGAGGTGTGTGCTTACACTTGCCGCTTTGGTGACAAGAATTGGAAGAAGCATGACATTGACATTGTTTTTTAGAGCATTCGTGGGCAACCAATGTTGGAGAGTTTAATGTTTCTTAAAGGAATATTCTATTGCTTGTTTTACAGTGGCCGGCTGGTGGCCTTTAAGATCGCTGACAAATCCTAGAAACTGTTGGCAGATTCTAAGCCATCAGAAGCTAATACGCCATACTCCTCTTGTACATTTTTTCAGTTGGCTGAATGTGATGGCCATATCTTATTAGTGGCCTACTTTTGCATGTCAGTAGATTGTGGTTGCAGTGTGTGGAAGTACGAGTGGGCGGAGAGGGGCTGGAGGAAGATGAACAATTTGGGTGGACGGGTGTTATTTCTCAGCCTCAAAAGCTCCAGGAATGTGACGGTTGCAGCACACGGGGAGCTGAAAGGTTGGCCGATAAGATTTCTTGCCTTTTGGTTAGGCAGCCGATAGGTTTTCTTTCATTGCGGGATGGGAAGTTCCATTCTGGTAGAGATTATGATTATGGGGTTCGGTATTGGATTACGCCACCTTTACAAATTTGAAGCTGCATTTAGGACCAATATGGGCAAAATATGATGAAATTATATAATGGTTTGCTGGAGAGATTTAAGACCCTTTTCAGATATGGATATTTTCCTTTTCGAGTATAATGATTATGCAAACTAAACTTATGCCATAAGCCATTCTCCCACTATATTACTATAGTTTCTTCAGCCTCTAAATTATCAAAATTGATATTAGGTGATGCGCTATAATTTTTCAGAAATTACGAGTCATGCCACTGTGTCCAATTTTCTCAAAATTTCATATCATGTCATTTGATATATACAACCAGGGGGAAATAGAAGCTTTCAAAGCCACTCTTACAACTTCCTCTACAAGATTTTGCTTTCCAGTTACTGTTCATCCTTCCTCTTCTGTTTGTCATGCTCTCTGCTTGCAATTTCTTTGTTTTCTGCTATATGTCCTGCTACGAAAGACGATCGTAGTAGACTAAAACCCTAATCTACAGAAATTGACTGCGCTCAGCTTCTAAGCCTTCAATAAGAAGATTTTTTGACAAAATCGACAAATCTTAACATGGAGAGACCACGTGATGAAGAAACACTTGGCAAGGAATTGTATGCATTTTTTTCACTCATAGACCGCTTCCTCTGATCTCTTCTTGTCTGTTATTTGCTACTAAAAATCTTCCTACACAATTTTTTTTTCTTGTATGAGTGTAATCAGAGAAAGAAAGAAGAAACAAGCACCTAAATTACAAAAACAGGGAAAAAAGAAAGAAAATAAAATCATATCAGTAACTAAAACCAGAAACATCTTTGAGGAAGAAAAAACATCTATTAAGTTTGAAAAAATGAAAGCTGAAAGGTATTTGACTATGTTTGTTGTTTTATATGTTTGTGTTTGTCATTTTACTAGCCTCTGTATTTTTTTTAATTTCTGAAAGTATTTGTTCTTTTCCACTTTCATGTTTGTTCCTTTATAAGTACCTGTTTTTTCTCTTAGATGACTCTTTTGTTCCTTTATAAGTAACTGTTTTTTTCTCTTAGATGACTCTTTTTGCTATTTTTAGTCCAAGTACTTTTTCGTTTATTTGTTCTGATTTATTCTTTTAGGAGTCTCTTTGTGTACCTTTGAGCATTTAGGGCCAATTTGAGCATAATATGATGAAATTATATAATGATTTTCTAGATATTTAAGGCCCTTCTAGATATGGAGATTTTCCTTTTCACTTGTTTCTTCTATAGTTCACTACTAAAAATGCTTGATTTTCCAACGGCAATTTTACCAACGGCTATGCCGTTGGTAGTTACCAACGCGTATAACCGTTGGTATTTTTTTCCAACGTCCACGCGTTGGTGAGGATTAAAAAAAAAATGTGTCAGTTTTTTTTTTACCAACGGTCTTAGCCGTTGGTAAGTTTCCAACTTCCCAGCAGTTGGTGTTTTTTTTTTTTTAAAGGGAACTTTACCAACGGCTTTAGCCGCTGGTAAATTTTTTAATAAAACGGTGCGTTTTGATTAAATTTGTTTTAATCCCCCCTCCCCCCTCCCCCCGCCGGTCGCGCCCGAAACCCCCCAGCCCCAGCGTCGTCTTCTCTGTTCTTCTTCTTCTTCGCGTCGGCTGCGTAACTTGTTCTTCCCAAGACGTTTAAATCCCCCCCCCCCCCCCCCCCCCGGCCCCGCCATTCGCGCCGGAACCCAGCCTCGCGTTCTCCTTCTCTGTTCTTCTTCTTCTTCGCGTCTGTCTGCGGAAACTTTCGTAACTCGCCCACACGCACACACAACACGTTCGTTTGACAAATTAAGGGGTTAAATTACTTCATTGAGCTTACTAAAACGTGGATCTGGTCTTCATTTCGTTGATCTGTAGTTTAGTATGAAAATTTTAATTATTTTTTGATTTTTTGGAATTTGGATCAGTTGTTTGTTGATAATGGGTTTTGATTTTCATTGTTATAGCTGATTTGAAGCTATTTGGAGGTATTTGAAGCAACTGGAGTCGGATTTGAGGTATGTTTATTTAGAACGCATTTTTAATGTTTTTTATTTTTCAAAAATTAGTTAATATTGGATTATTTCATTGTATTTCGGAGTAAACTTTGTGAAATATTTGTGATTTATTGTTGTTGATGGTTAGATGTGAACTATTTCGGTGACCCATTATAATTTAACATTTATGTGCAATGTATTAGTTTTTTCTGAATTTTTGGATTAAATAAAAAATAGAAAATAATTACTTTTAAGTAAAATGTGTGGGTAATATATGTATATGTCAAAATATTGAGTTTAATTAAAAATAGTGATAAATTTATTGTCAGTTAATTGATTAGGTGGTATATTTATTATTTGTGTAAAATTAGTTTCTATATTTAGATATAATAAATAAGTACTTTGGAAGTAAATTATTTAGGTTGTATATTTATGTGTGAAATTATTTAGTTTAATTTAAAAAAGTTAATAATATGTTGTAAGTAAATTTATTAGGTAGTTTATTTAATTGTTGTGTAAAATTACTATGTAAGTAATCTACACTTAAATTTTTATTTGTGTACAAAGTATTTTTAATTTTTTTATTTTCCAAAAAATAGGTAATATTCCGATTATTTCATGGTATTTTGTAGTAAAATTTGTGAAATATTGGTGATGTATTGTTGTTGATGGTTGGATTTGAACTAGTTGGGTGACCCATTATAATTTAACATTTATGTACATTTTCTTACTTTTTTTTGAATTTTTGGATTAAATTAAAAATAGAAAATAATTACTTTTAAGTAAAATGTGTGGGTAATATATGTATATGTCAAAATATTGAGTTTAATTAAAAATTGTGAAAAATTAGTTGTAAGTTAATTGATTAGGTACTATATTTAATATTTCTGTAACATTAGTTTGTATACTTTGTGGATAATAAATAATTTGGTTGGAAGTAAATTATTTAGGTTGTATATTTATCTGTGAAATTATTTAGTTTAATTTCAAATAGTATGACAAGTTGGTTGAGGTAAGTTATTAAATTTTTTTAATTATCCGAATTAATTCTTTTTTTGGGAAAGAATATGTATTTATTTATTTATGTTGTACTTAAAATTTTAGTATTATGACTGTTCATTCTACATTTTTCTGGTGATTTAGTTCGGTCTTTCCCATTTATGTTGTGTTAATTAATTTTTGATTATGGGTAATTTTAGTGATGTCATTAAAATGTTTTTCTTCTTAGTAATTTTCTTGGATAAAATTAGATTGTGGGATAATTTCTGTATGGATAAAATAACAAACAAAGCAGTAATGATAATAATAATACTAATTTAGGTTTATTACTTTTTGTACCCAATAATATAAACATAATAATAGTAATAATAATAATTATTACTAGTTGATTGTGGTAGTAGTAAGTTAGAAAATAATTAAAATATTTGGTTAGTGATAGTTGAAATAATATTCATAATAATATTACCTCCAAATAATAGAAATAATAATAATTATAATAATACTAATAATAATAATACTAATTATTAAAATAAAACTAATAATTATTTACAATTATAATTATACTAATAATAAGGATACTAATAATTATAATAATTATTAGAATTTTGTTTAAATTACGCATTTAGAGTAAAGTTTCTTTTTTAAATTTTCAGAAATTTCTTATATTACCAAGATTTTAAGTTTTTGTCCCCCCTTTTTTCAGTTGCTCCCTGCATCTGTGGGTCTGAAGACGTACTCATTGGTTTTCCTCTCCGTTCGAACTCGTTTGAGGTAAGTTTCTATTTTTTTCCTTTCGAATTGAAAACGGGATTTGTCCAGCGAAATTGCTAATTAATAAGTTATATTGGTAATAAAACTTATGTGTTGTCACGTTGGTTTGAAAATAGTTTTTCATATTTGAATTTGCAGTTTATGTACATTATTTGTTATATCTGTGGATATTTTTTCTGATGCATTAGAGTGAATATGTAATTTCTTTGTTCCTTGTATAATGGCTAGTTGTATGGAATGATTATTAGTATAAGTGTATGGTAATAGGTATAGTTATCGTTTAGTTGGAGTGATTTAGTGTAAATGGTTACATTATGTCATTAGTATGTTAATAATAATAATAATTATTATTATTAAACCATGTGACAATAATATGACAATAATAATGCAGAAAAATTAAACAATTGATCTAGAGAAAATGTAAAAACTTTAGGTATTAAGAGTTTAACAATTGACTGTGGAAAAGTTAAGAAAAAAAAGACTTATGTAACTGAAAATATTAATTAAATCATGGTCATGACTTTGGGAAATAAGACATTAATAAAAATAAGCAATGAATTAAACAAAAACACTATAATTTATATTACTTAGGGTGTAATATACTTTAGGAAAATAATATAGGGTCTGGAAATGTGTTTAACAAAAAAGAAAAGTTTAACTCACAGAATGGCGAAATCGACAATCGATAAGATATTTTCATGCGAATTTGTCACCAACCTTCGAAAAGAAGCAACCAAACCATAAATCCACATTCTATATCCCTAAACCCTCAATTAAACCCAAAGATGTAAAACCTTAAACTTGATATACCATTAATTAACCTTAAATCCCAAACCCTAAATACACAAACCCATAATCATAAATTAAACACTAAGACCTAAAATGCTAAACCCTAAGTACAACCCGTCAAACCTAAACCATTGTTAATTAAATGTAAACCCTAAAACCCTAAACCCTAGCTAAGTAACTAACATTAACTCTAAATCATAACCCTATAGCGTCATTAAACCATAAACTGTAAAACCCTAAACCCAAATTCTATATCATTAAAACACTAAACCTAATATACCATTAACCTAAACCCTAAACATATATCCCTAAAACCTAAATTTCAATAATGTAATATTCATAATTACAATAACCCTAAACCGTTAAAAACCCTAAATCCTAATTCTATATCTCTAAACCCCATAAAAATTTGTATTCCCTAAATCATAAAAAAGTCTCCAAATTAATCCCAAATTGCCCTTAAAATAATTCCCAAAGCCATAATATTGAATTAATTCAATTTACCCCAATAACCTTATGTAGATAATTTCATATACCTAAACACACATTTTAAACCCTAGACAAAATATCAAAAATATCAAATCCAAACCCTATATCCAATACCCTTAACCCCTTAAACCCCTTAAATCCTTACAAAAAAAAATCGAAAACCCTTAACCCTAACAAAATCCCAATACACATACCCTAAAAAACCTTAAACCACTAAATCAATTTTGTCATTGAAAGCGCAACTGTAGTGTAATTAGGAAAAAAAATGAGTAAAAAGTGACTGCAATCTAATTTAAAAAAAATTACTAAGAACAATAAGATTGAGAATAAACTTTATCTATCTAAAAATACTGTAAACTTGAGAACGTAAACATTGAAGCATACTTTTCTTATTTTTACTAACTCCATATAAAACTTTTGTACTGCTATCATTTAATTGATTGAGGTGTTTATGATTACGAACAGAATTAGGGTGTAATGGAATCCGGCCGTAGTTGGATGTACAATAACCGTTGGTTGCCTGGCCGAACTTGTTACACAGAACAGTGGGAGACCGGGGTGGAAGAATTTATATCATTTGCTGTATCCCACCCTGAAACTATGAGCGGGTTATGTATTCGCTATACCGGGACGCCGACAGCCAGGTGCCATCCCACCGATCGACATCACGCAGACACCGCAATTCAACGAGCAAGTACAGAAGATGATGGCAGAGGAGAATGCGCGAAGGGATGCGCAGTACGAGAGGAAGCTCGAGAGAATTAAGAGGAGACAGAGAGCAGAGATGGAGGCTCAGAGAGCCGCATTGGAGGCAAACCGGGCTCAGTTGGAGATGATCTGTCGTTCACTAAACCTTCCGTGCTCGCCGGGTCAACCAGTTCCACAGTATCCTGATGACTCGGACTCGGATGATGAGGAGATAGTCGGGACTCCATGATGGGCGTTGACAAAAACAGGTCAGCGTAATTCAGCAGTTCTTGTGTTAGAGACCTTACATAATAATTTTTAGACGTAGTTAAGACTTAGTTGAAAAAACTTATGTGTTGTCCGTTGAATGTTGAATGCTTTCTTGCAGACATATATGTTGTTGTTTTAATTATGCTGTATTTGAGAATATTTTATTTTAATTACGTTTGCATACCTGTGTAATGCGAAAAATACAATAAAACCGAACCCTGGACCGTTTAATGTATAGTACGAACGTGCAAACGGGAAACTTACCAACTTGCGCGCGTTGGTAATTATCAACGGCCTCATAACCAGTACCTTACCAACTGATGTAAGTTGGTAACTTACCAACTGCTCAGCAGTTGGTAAGCACAACTACGCGATGGAAACCAAGCCTGGCGCATGACCGTTGGTAAATTACCAACGTGAATTTTACCAATGTGTATGCGTTGGAATTTTTCAACGTGTTATTGATTGCGCGTTGGTAAATAATTTTCCAACGTATCGAATACCAACTGCCATTTACCAACGTGCAACAGTTGGTAAATTCAGGTTACCAACTGCTGCACGTTAGTAACTGGCAGTTGGTAAAGTCCTAAGTTTTAGTGGTGGTTCCTATGTATGTATTAGTCTTTATATCTTTATATTGTGGATGTACTAGCAACTCCACATAGATTCCAACACTAACTAGGGATAAATAGGTCATGGAAGTCTAGGGATGTCAATGGATGTCCAATTCAATGGACATCTGGTTGCATTTAATCTAATGGGTTGGGTTTTTTTTGCAATTGATCTAGTTTGGGTTAGATATGGTTTTTCTTTTTCACCCGCCATCGTGTTTGGGTAGAATATGGGTTTAGGGTTCACCTACTCCACATTCGACCCATATATATATTTGTGTGCGCGTGTGTATAACATATTAGTATTAGTTATGTGATGAAAATAAAGTATAATGGATAAGTTATATAGAATTAAAAACAAACATGGGTTGTTTTAATAGATAGGCCTTAATGAATGTTTTTAATATTAACAAATGTAAGATTAGACATGATATAACTTAATAAAATTGTGGGGAGTTAGGTTATATCCAACCCAACCCATCTAAAAATAGGTATGATATGGATGTAAAAATTATTTAGCCAACGAGGAATGGGTAAAATGCGGGTAGAGCATTCAAGGTTACAGGCAGGATATGTGAATACCCCCATCTAACCCAAATCCGACTCATTGATATAGAGTGGACATAGTTTCTTCCTCAAAAAAATAAAAGCTTGATAAAAATTTCAATTCTTAGGTTTTATTCATTGGACATAGAGTAACCAATTACAAATAAGTCACTTATCTTCTTTCATTTTTTGTTGACAATTAATTTCATTCGAAGGCATACTCTATTTACTTCAATCAGTGCATTTGGAAGACAAGGACTTATCCACTTGAATTTTTGTATTTTTAAGATAAATATCCTACTTAAATGGTTAAATTTGTTCTACTATAAAAAATATCTTTGAATATAAAATTTTTTCAATTAAGGTTTTTTTTTCAAACTTGGATGAATATATACTTCGAAAGCTTAGGTATTTGGTCCATCTTAGAGCAATTATATGATTCATGTATGACTCAAACACATATTGTGAGAAGATAAAAAAAAATTATTATTTTTGCAAAGGCCATCTTGAAAAAATTTAGGGAAAAATTCTTGGCTCCTAGGATTAGTTGCTTATATTATAATAAATTTGAATTTTAACAGCAATTTTTTTTAGCATTTTACAATGTTTTAAAATATTGGAAAATTTATAAGATTTATTTTTCCCACATGGTCATCCATTTTAATATTGTAACACAAATTTTTATTATTTGCAACTATTGACTCTTTTTCTATACTGAATAATATTAAGTATTATTTTCATTATTTTTATTTTTTTTAGAGCCAATTAAATCTTATGAGTTGTATTAAAGTACTATTATGCATGAATTGTTTTTAGGATTTAATTTTTTTTGGGAAAATCATTACTTTAACCACCAAATTTAGTTAAATTTAACAAATACACCCTCAGTTTTTGAGAAATGCTTTCAAACATTATTTTTGGGTCAATTAAATTCATCTTTATTTTGTTTGCCATTCTAATTATAATAATAATAATTAAAACTTATAGTCCTTAATTAGTAGTTATTTATACACTAAAAATTAATAATAATATTATAAAGTTTTAATTCTATTTATAAAAAATTAAAATTTTTAATAGGAGCCTTTTTTTGCAATGGTAAGCCTTATAGAAATTTAAATCCTTGGCTTCATCTATACGAATTGGGACATCATACTATCAAGTAGAATTAGAGTTAGGTGGCTGACTTGGCCTACTTATTAGAAAGTTGTAAGGTTTCATGAATGCTCTAACTTGAAGCTTTAGGGTTTAAATGATACACTTGAAAAAAGTAGATGGTTGTTTGAAGTTAATCAATCCAAAATGACTTATTTTTATTTTTATGGGATTTTTATATGAAACTAATATCATTTGATAACTAATCCTATATATGTATAATTACTTATTGAATAACATTTTTGTAGTGTAATTACTATAAATTTTTTACTTATTCAACATAAAATATTAATTAAAATTCAGCTACACCATAAAAATGTTATTCAATGCATTATTATTATTATTATTATTATTATTATTATTATTAATTTTAGGTAATATTGATTCCAAACAAAAAAAAACACAAAAACATATTTGGATTAATCTGACTTAATGCTAAATGAATTGGACCTTTATCTTAGTGGTTAAGTTTAAGCTTTTTTTGGTTGATGTTCTATGCTTTGATACTCTTCTTACAAGTTAGTTTTGTAATGACCCAAGTCTAGAACCAATCAACAAAACAACTATACCCACATCAAATGAGCAATTCTTTGGAAAAAGATTAGTGCTAGGTTCTTGTGCTTTGGAACTTGAGCCGATATATCCACATAAGACATCCTACATTTCTCCCATGTGGGATATATGGGTGTTACAAACTTCCCCTATATACGCAACGTCCCCATTGGGGTCATTTGGATTGTAGTCTCCTAGACTAGCAACCTCTCTAATTGGATTACTTAGCCCCTACTAAGTAACTTTTCTAATCTAAGATCAGCGAGTAGATGATATATGTGCACACTCAGTGTATTATATCATTATGGTTTCGAATTGGCTTTAATAACATCTGTAATGACCCAAGTCTAGAACTGGTCAACGGAACACCTGTTCACACCACATGGGCTATCCATTGAAAAAGGTCAAGTGCTAGGTGCTTAACTACTTGTGCTCTGAAAATAGAGTCCATATATCCACATAAAGTTTTTCACATTTCTCTCATGTAGGATATAAGCGTGTTACAAGTTTTATATGCTAATAATTGTTTGACCTACACAGGTTTTAATTTTTTTAGAGCCAATCAAATCTTAAAAGTTGTTTAAAAAATTAGAAATAATTGTTGTTTGAATATTATATATCGTGGTTGAAGCTCATAGCCTAGAATTAGTTTTGTAGTCGTTAAGAGATGAAGTTAATGATTTTATGTTATGATTGCAAGTTTTTATTTTATCTGAGATTAAGAATATTAAAAAGTTTGGAGGTTTATATATTCAAAAATTATAATTAAATTTCATTTTTTTATATCTTAATTGCAATTTTGATAGTATAAGGGATTATATGGCAAAAAAAGAAGTTGGAGGACATATGATGAGCTTGAGTAAAACAAAATAGGAAAAACCATGTTGGATCAAAATTTTATTTATTTTTATCCAAAATATGATTTTTTTTTTTTTTGTGTTTATCATTTTTTCATTGTTGTAATACTGAATTCCTATACTTTCATATTTGACATTGATACAAAAAAATTTTTAAACATGAAACATATTTTAAGAATTTTTAATTTTTTTAAAATAGTAACATATATTCAATTTATGAAGTTAATGTTTCCCTTTATTTGATTAGTTGTAATTTTAATGTATTTTTAATATTTAAAATTTAAACACATTTGTTCCATTTAAAAATTCTTTATATTAGGAAAATAAGATTAGTATTTGAAAAAGATGAGTGTTAGGTGTTTATGTTCTGAAACTTATGTCTATATATCTATATAAGGCTTCCACATTTCTAGCATGTGAGATATGAGGGTGTTACAAACTTCTCCCCCCTTTTATGTACTCAATGTTGTTGTTGGTCTCACTCAGATTACATATTCCCTAGCCAAGTAACCTCTTTAATTCATGATCAATCTCGATAGATGATACATGTATATATCCAGTATGTCACAATATCACAGTCCTCAGTCAGCTCTTATACCATCTATAATGACTCAAGTCCAAAACTGATGAATAAAACACCTGCCCATATCACATGGGTTATTCTTTGTGAAAAAGATAAATATTACATACTTATATTATGGAGCTTATGTTTATATATCCACATAAAGACTTCCCACATTTTTTCCATATGGAATATGGGAGTTTTACATCTTTAATTTATATGACTATTAAACATGTCTAAAGAACAATGTTTATCAATTTATTTACTTTTCAAACATTAAATATTTTTATTAAATTCTAAAAGCACAACTTAATATGTGTGTGTGTGTGTGTGTATGTTTATATTTGTATATTTATATCTATATATAATAAAAAGTGCAAAAATATAAAATGACTAAATGTTAAATTATAAGTTATTTGTTTTCCTTTTAGGTATTAGAAACTTATTCTATTTTAAGAAGTCTATTTTCGCATGGTTAACTAATTATATTATAAGAATAATGAGTAAGAATAGGTTTTCAAAACTCAGTGATGTGAGTATAATTTCTAAATCAATTAACCTCGATCTTTGGAACAATCACATTAACTCGATCATATGCTTGCTTTTTTTAATAATGTATAGTTACTATGTCATTGGAAAAATACAATGTTTATTTACAATGTCTATATTTTGACATTATGGCTCATATTTATGTCATACTATTAATTTTAAGTTTCACGCTAAGGAAAGAAAATTTAATAGCTTTGATAAGATATTAAAAGTATGACAACGAAATTTTTATAAGTACTCTACTATCACAAATAAAAAAAATTCAATTTTTTTTGTAACCATTATTACCTATAGCATATTCTATATTATTATTATTATTATTATTATTATTATTATTATTATTCATAATAAATAGAAATTAAATACAATTAACAATCTTTTATAATGAATGACACAAATGAGAACAGTTATGATAAAATATTATAATAAAAAATTATGAAAAATAGAAAAATGAAACTAATAAGAAATATATCTAAACTAAAGAAATATAAATTTATTATTGCTATTATTTATTTTGAAAAATATAATTAGAATTATAGTTAGTTGAGTGAAAAATAACTTAATATTTTGATTCACTTGCAACGCACATGTGCATATACTAGTATATAAATGTCCACAGTCCCCGCCATTATTTTTTATTGGATCCCACCATTCCAAATAAAAATCTAGAAAAAAGGAAAATGCAATATTATCTTCCCAAAAAGGTATTTATTGATATATATGTACACATATGCACCTTAAATGCTACATTAGCTTTTTTATTCTATTTAATTGTTTAGTTAACACTCAAATTATGAGTTAGCCTATAGTCAACTGAACTCCACAAATCAAGTTAAGTTCAAAATTTTCAAATAAGTCATACTAATCCTTAATAGAAGTGTTAATGTCATCAAAGAAATATATTACTCTCTATTTGTTTTTAGTGTAAAATTATAAAGTTTTCTATGTTTGGGTTTGTTTACTCCAAAAAAATTAAAATTGGCATATTTATAGGAAGTCACCATTGAAACGTAGGACACAAGTTTTAAATTTTTTTAAATTTAACTAAATATCTAGTATTTTACTTAAATATACAATAATATTTATTTTTTAAAATTCATTATTTTTAAAGTTTCTAAAAAATATTAAAGGATTATTCAATTTAAATTAATTTTATAATTTACACCTTATAGAAATTTAAACCTTTGGCTTCATCCATACTAATAGGGGCCTCTTAGTGTTAAGTGATATTAGAGTTATACAGTTGACTTGGCCTATTTATTAAAGAGTTATGAGGCTTCATGAATGCTCTAACTTGAAGCTTGAAGGTTTAAATAATACATTTGAAAAAAAAAATAGATGGTTTTTTTGAAGTTAATTAATAAAAAATTATTTATTTTTCTTTTTTTGGGATTTTTATATGAAACTAATATCATTTGATAACTAATCCTATATATGTATAATAATTTATTGAATAACATTTTTATAGACTAATTGCTATGATTTTTTCTCTTATTCAACATAAAAGATTAATCAAAATTCAACTACACTATAAAAATGTTATTCAATGCATTATTATTATTATTATCAGTATATACTATTAATTTTAGATATATTCATTTCAAACAAAAAAAATAAAAACATATTTGGATTAATCTGACTTAATGCTAAATGAATTGGATCTTTATCTTAATGGTTAAGTTTAAGCTTTTTTTTTTAGTTTGTTGATGTTCTATGTTTCAATTCTCTTCTTACAAGTTAGTTTTGTAACGACTCAAGTTTAGAACCAGTTGATGGAACACCTACCCATACTACATGGGTTATCATTTGAAAAAATATTAACGCTAGTTCCTTGTGCTCTAGGACTTGAGCCTATATATTCACATAAGGCTTTCCACATTTCTCCTTTTTAGGATAAGTGGGTGTTACAAACTTCCTCTTATATGGTGAATCAGATTGTGGTTCCCTAGACTAGCAACCTCTCTAATTGGATTACTTGGCCGCTAATCCAGTATCAGCCCAGTAGACGATGCATGTGCACGCGCAATGTGTTATATCATCATGGTCTCGGGTTGGCTCTGATACCATCTGTAATGACCTAGTCTAAAATAAGTCAATGAAATATCTGCCAACACTACATGGGCTATCCGTTGAAAAAGGTTAAGTGTTAGTGTTTGTGCTCTGGAACTAGAGACTATATATCCACATAAAGTTTCTTACATCGCTCTTATGTAAGATATAGGCATGTTACATGTTTTATATGCTAATAATTGTTTGACCTACACAAATTTTAATTTTTTTAGAGCCAATCAAATCTTAAAAGTTGTTTAAAAATTAGAAATAATTTTTTTTGAATATTATATATCATGGTTGAAGCTCATAGCCTAGAATTAGTTTTGGAGTCATTCGAGATACGGTTAATAATTTTATTTTGTACTTGCAAGTTTTATTTTATCTAAGATTAAGAAAACTAAAAAGTTTAGAGGTTTATATGTTCCAAAACTAAAATTAAATTGCATATTTTTATATCTTGACTACAGGTTTTGACCATAAAAGGGATTATACGACAAAGGAAGAAGTTGGAGGACATATGATAAGTTTTAGTAAAATAAAAAACCATGTTGGATGAAAATTTTATTTATTTTTATCCAAAATATGATTTTTTTGTGTTTATCATTTTTTCATTGTTGTAATATTGAATTCCTGTACTTTCATATTTGGCATTGATACACAAAATTCTTTAAACATGAAACATATTTTAAGAATTTCTAATTTTTTAAAAATTGTATCATTATATATCATGGTTGAAGCTCATAGCCTAGAATTAGTTTTGGAGTCATTAAGAGATACGGTTAATAATTTTATTTTGTACTTGAAAGTTTTATTTTATCTAAGATTAGGAAAACTAAAAAGTTTAGAGGTTTATATCTTCCAAAACTAAAATTAAATTGTATATTTTTATATCTTGACTACAGGTTTTGACCATAAAAGGGATTATACGACAAAAGAAGAAGTTGGAGGACATATGATAAGTTTTAGTAAAATAAAAAACCATGTTGGATGAAAATTTAATTTATTTTTATCCAAAATATGATTTTTTTGTGTTTATCATTTTTTCATTGTTGTAATATTGAATTCCTGTACTTTCTGGCATTGATACACAAAATTCTTTAAACATGAAACATATTTTAAGAATTTCTAATTTTTTAAAAATTGTATCATTATATTCAATTTACTAAGTTAATATTTTCCTTTATTTGATTAATCATAATTTTAATGTATTTATAATATTTAAAATTTAAACACATTTTTTTCATTTATAAATTTTTTATATTAGGATAATAAGATTAGTATTTGAAAAGGATAAGTGCAAAGTGTTTATGCTTTAAAACATGTGCCTATATATCCACATAAGGATTTTCATAGTTCTCTCATGTGGGATATGAGGGTGTTATAACCCTCCTTTATTTACCCAGTGTTCTTGTTAGGGTCACTCAGATTGCATGGTCCTTAGCCAAATAATCTCTCTTATCTAGGATCAATCCTGATAGATGATGATGTACATACCTAGCATGTCACATCATTGTAGTCCCCGGTTAGCTCTGATATATACCATCTATAATAACCCAAGTCTAATATCGGTCAACAAAATACTTACCCACATCACATGATTTATCTTTTATGAAAAGGATAAGTGCTTGATACTTATGTTTTGAAACTTGTATCTATATATTCACATAAGGCTTCCCACATTTCTTTCATATCCCAGGCTTCTCACATTTTTCCTATATGGGATATGGGGGTTTTACATCTTTGATTTAAATGACTATTAAACATGTCTAAAAGCACGATGTTTATCAATTTATTTACATTTTTAAACATTAAGTATTTTTATTAGAATCTAAAAGAACAACTTAATGTGTGTGTGTGTGTGTGTGTGTGTGTGTGTTTATATCTATATATAATAAAAAGTGAAAAAATTTAAAGTGACTAAACGTTAAATTATAAGTTACTAGTTTTCCTTTTAGATATTAAGAATTTATTCTATTTTAAAGAGTCTATTTTCGTATAGTTAACTAACTATATTATAAAAATAATGGGTAAGATTAGGTTTTCAAACCTGAGTGATGTGAGTATAATTTCTAAATCAATTGACCTTGATCTTTGGGACAATCACATTAACTCAAATATATACTTTTTTAATAATGTATAGTTACTCATAGTTACATATGTCATTGGCAAAATACAATGTTTACTGACCAAGTCTATACTTTGATATTATGGCGCATATTTGTGTCATACTATTAATTTTAAGTTTCACACTAAGAAGAGAAATTTTGACAGCTTTGATAAGATATTAAAAGTATGAGGAAGAAATTTTTATAAATACTCTACCATCACAATTAAAAAAATTTTGTCAATTTTTTTAGTAATTAGTATTACCTATAGCATATTGTATATTGTATTATTATTATTATTATTATTATTATTATTCATAATAAATAGAAATTAAATACAATTAGCAATCTTTTATAATGAATGACACAAATGAGAATAATTATGATAAAATATTATAATAAAAAAATGTGAAAAATAGAAAAATGAAACTGATAAGAAATAGTCTTAACTAAATAAATATAAAATCATTGTTGCTATAATTTATTTTGAAAAAGATGATTAGAATTATAGTTAATTGAGTGAAAAATGACTTAATATTTTGATTCACGTGTAACGCACATGTGCATATATTAGTATATAAAATGTCCACAGTCCCCACCATTCCAAAAAAAAAAATCTAGAAAAAAGGCAAATGCAATATTATCTTCACACATACACACACACACAAACAAACACACACACACACACACATATATCGACGCACAGACCTTAAACACTACATTAGTTTTTGTATTTTATTTAATTGTTTAGTTAACACTCAAATTATGAGTTAGCCTACAGTCATTGAACTACACAAATCAAGTTAAGTTCAAAATTTTCAAATTGGTCATACTAATCCTTAATAGAAGTTTTAATGTCATCAAAGAAATATATTATTCTTTACTTGTTTTTAGTGTAAAATTATAAACTTTTCTATGTTTGGGTTTTTTTTATTCCAAAAAAATTAGAACTGGCATATTTATATGAAGTCGCCCTTGAAAAGTAGGACGCCAGTTTTAATTTTTTTTTGAAAATTTAACCAAATATCTAGAATTTTACATTTAAATGTACGATAATATTTCTCTTTTTAAAATTCATTATTTTTAAAGTTTCTAAAAAATGTTAAAAGGCTTATTCAATTTAAAGTAAAATGCAAGGCATATATTTAGTGACTATAAAAGTGTTTTATTTTGTAAATCAATAAAACATAACAACTTATTCAAATTGAAACTAAATGTTACCTAAAATACTATTTATTTGTTTCTTTTTGTACTGAAAAATTTACAAGACAGTGGATACAAAAGATGTGTTATAGTTTAAAGTTTAACTTTTGATCAGTTCAAATTTCAAAACCTGTTGCAGTTTAGGCTTATAGATAGACCTCACTTTAAAAATATTATAGACTCACCATTGCTCTTGTACAACATGCTAATATCTTTATAATTCAGCTATAGGGATTAGGGAAGCGTTCAATTGCTACATTTTACATTCTAAGGTATACATTTGTTTTAGGGATGTGGTTTTAACTAAAAAATATGGGATGTTTCTTGATTCTCTTTGTAGGAACAAAGGCCGGAAATTAGCCAAATCAAGTAGTAGATTAATCATTTACGACTTAAAATGTGTATTGAGCTTAATACTTTTTTTTATGTTTGGATTGAAAAGGATTATGAATGAGCCATGAGGGAGCTATTAATGAGTTTTAAATTGATCGAGTTCAAGTTTTTCTTCTAAAATAAATAAATAATCCAATTTATCAAAATAAATAAATAAATCAATAATTTAAAATTGAGTTTTATTATAATTATATATAAGTTTAAAATTTTATCCACACTTGACTTGATAATAATTTGGATAAGCTCTAACCCACATCAAGTTTGAGCCAAACTCGAATTGTTTGATCAGTTTTCACTCCTATTGGGAATTGTCCATTAACTGGGTTCTAGGCGACTCGGGCCATTACTAAGTCGTTTTGGGGCATTGGAGCTGAGTTTAGGCTTATTGGACCAGTTCAGTGTAAATAATGGAACTCTTTGTTGTTTAATTTTCCTTACAAAGTCAACAACAAAGAAGCAAAAGAGAAACAAACTAAAAGAAGACAACATAACATACATTTGGCACATTCTCACTATATGTATATGTGTATGTATGTGTTTCACTTTATGCTTAATTGATCTGATTTGATTTATTTAGTAATTTGAGCTAAAAATTACATTTTTCAAACTAAAATTTGACGGACAAAAAAAATTGTCCGTTCTCCATCAAGAATGGGCAGGGGTTCTAGCAAGTATATGTTAAGATATATGAATTGATACTTTTTTGCGAACAAGTATTAGGAATTTGACGCTGGCCCATTACAAGAACTGTTTAGGCCTCCAATAAAGTGTGGATCCACAATAGAGAAAGACTGCGTTATTTAGAGAGAGAACCTGGCCCAAGTTCCTTGTGGCCGAAGGAAAGAAATCGTCCTAGTTTTAGACTTAAAACTTGTTTTTCCGAACTTAAATCTTTATATAGTATATTGATAAAAAAAAATAGACAGATCCCACCAGAAACCTAAACGTATGGTCTCCAAAGCGATAAGGATTGCGTTGACTAGGTTACGAAAATTTGACTCTTTTATATAGATTTTAATTTCGTTTCAATAGGTTTGGAGAAAGAAGGGAAAAACCTGTCCCTCCGCCGTATTTCGTTCAAGATTGCCAGCAAAGATAAGTTTGACAGGAGCAACAAGCGCAAGCAAAAAAAAAAGTTGTGGCAATGGAGGATGCTTTTAAGCTATGTGATCTTCCCGATGGGGTTGTGATCGACATTCTGGACAGAATCAATTCCGTGGCGAGGGTTCGCTTCTCTGCTGTTTGCAAGGCCTGGAAGCTTCTGCTCCGTAGGCTTCTCCCACTACTCGCAGAAGCAAAAGAGGTCCCGTGGTTTGTAACCATCGACGGTGTTCAGGGGAACCAGTCCATGGTTCTTCGCCAGATATGCTTAGGAAACCTGCAGCAGAAGCCCTGTGCCAAAATCAAACGCATTTTGAAGCAAGAACGTGTCGACGCAATCACACTACGCACAGTGGACCCCCATGTGAGTGTGCGTAGCACTAACTTCGGTTGGGTTGTTTTAGAAGGCAGAACCATGCCTCCTGCTCCTTGCTTGTACTCCCCTTTCACTGATAAATTTATCCATCTGCCTCCTGGTTTGCCTCCTCTCTTTAGGCGGTTCGCGATGTCCCATCCTCCAACTTGCTCAGATTGTGTGCTTTTCGCTTTGGCGGATTGCACCACGGAGGTGTTTGCTTACACTTGCCGCCTTGGTGACAAGAACTGGAAGAAGCATGACATTGAGATTGACATTCGTGACCCCACGAACAGTTTGATGTTTCTTGAGGGAAGCTTCTATTGCCTGTTTCGCAGTGGCCAACTCGTGGCATTTAAGGTCGCCGACGAATCCTGGAAACTGTTAGCTGATTCTATGCCATCAGAAGATGCTACGCCGTTACGCGCTGTTTTTAGAAATCATCGATTGGCTGATTGTGATGGTGATATCTTACTGGTGCCCTCCTTTTACCTGCCAAGATCACCAAGAGATTGTGGTTGCAGTGTGTGGAAGTACGAGTGGGCGGCGAAGGGCTGGAGGAAGATGAAAAATTTGGGTGGACGGGTGTTATTTCTCAGCGTCGAAGGCTCTGAAAACGTGGCGGTGGCAGCAGTCGGGGAGCTGGATGGTTTGGCCGATAGGATCTATCTCTCTTTTGGTAGGAACCTCAAAAACTATTTTTCATTGCCGGATGGGTAGTTCCATTTTTGTAATGAGTATGATTGTAAAATTGCGTATTGGATTATGCCCCCACCGTTACAAGTTTGAAGTTGCTTTTAGGACCAATATGTGCAGAATATGATGAAATTATATAATGGTTTTCTTGAGAGATTTACTCATTATAAACTATACACACACTTAGATATATATATATGTATACACACACACATCTATAGTACTTACCTTTCTTATCTTAAAATTATGCCTTAAATACTATATTGGCTCTTGTATTTTACTCAATCATTTAGTGAACATTCAAATTATGAGTTAGCCTATATAGTCAATCAACTTCACAAATCGAATTAAGTTCAAAATTTTGAAACAAGTCATGCTAAGATCTCTAAAAGAAGTGTCAACGCTGTCAAAGAAATATATTATTCTCTACTTGTTTTTAGTGTAAAATTATAAATTTTTCTATGTTTGAGTTATTTTACTCTAAAAAATCACATTTGGCATATTTATAGGAAATCCCCCTTGAAATGTAGGACACCAGTTTTAATTTTTTAATAATTTAACTAAATATATAATGTTTTACATTTAAAAGTAACCATAATATTTCTATTTCAACATTTATCAATTTTAAAGTTTTTAAATAATTTTAAAGGCCTATTCAATTTAAATTTAAATACAAAGCATATATTTAGTGACTATAAATGTGACGGGTCTCCTAGTTGATTAATCAAGTAAGTATTTATTTTACGTTAATTAAGTGTTTTTATTAAATTAAGTACCTCAAGTTAGCACTTTGATAAGCAAGTAAGGTAAGCTTAATTAAGTAAGTGAGTTCCTAAGTGTGATTTGGCATAGTTAAATTAAGACCATTAGTTATTCTAGCTTTTAGAACCATCCTTGAAAGTTTTGAGAACTTGTGGCACTAAGTGTGTTTTTGGGCCATTTAAATTTTAAGTGGCTAAAGTGTCCAAGGAATCAAGTTTGAGAAGCTTTAAGCATTCTTTAGAGCAAAGAAATGTGGTTTTGAGTGAGGGTTTAGTGACCTATTTAAACCAAATGAGAGTTAGTGGGCTTAAGTGCAAGAAAGGGGGAAGTTTACCTTAGTAAGGGGGGAGTTAGTTTAAGTTGGCTAAGTCTTCTTCCCTTAGCCATTTCTTTCATGCTCCAAATTCGTAGCTCCTTTCCCCTCACCAAAGTGGCTGCCTAAACTTCCATTTTCCAGCAATTTTCCATCAATTTAAGGAAGCCCAAGGTGTTGGTAGGAATCCTCAAGCTCATTTGTTGTTGTTGTAGCTCAAGTTTGCTCTTTGGTGCTAGTTTGGATTCAAAATTCGTGGGTAAGCTTCTTGGGTTCATTTGGATTGATTCTAGGTTGTTTCCATAGCTAGAAATGGTCTTGGTTTGAAGTATTTGGTGCCATATTACATTGGTTATAGGTGAGGAACTCAAAGGAAGCTTGATTGAGCTAAGGTGGCTTATGTTCCAATTCTTGCTTTGTAGCTAAATTGAGGTAAGGGTTCAAGTTAATTAAGCTCAAATAATGCATATAAATGTAGTGTTTTGTGTGGGAATGAGTTAGAAACAAGACCCAAGTGATTTGAGTTTGGGATGAGAAAGTTTGAGCAGTTTCCGTGCAAGGTCGCACGCTGTCGCGCAACGCTGGAAAGCGTTGGCGACGCGTCGCTAGTGTCGACGCGTCGCTAGTGTCAACGCCATATTGGCGACACGTCGCCGGTGGCGACGCGAGTTGGCGACACGTCGCTGAGAAATGAAAAATTTCTCCGAATACTGATGCCTTTGGCGACGCGTCGCCAACGGCGCTGCCAAGGCATTTTGCCCCCAAGTTCCGGGCATCCTAAGAGTGTCTCAAACTCTCGGTTTTCATCCCTAGGCTAAGTTAAGACATTCCGTAGCCTCGGTTGGGTCTAGAACTTGTTCCTAAGCTGGGAATTATGCATTATTTAAGTGGTAGTTAAGTTGTGTGGTTAAGAAAGAGTATGAATTGGTGGCTAAGAGAATCAAAGTGCTTAAGCTTCTAAATGAGCATTAAGGGGATTAAGTGGGTTTTTAGACTCCTTGTTGGCCGAATAGAACGTCATTTACCTTTGGTCAATGAAGAGAAAAACCTAGGTCGATCCCGACCGAATCATTTGGTTTGGTAAGTAAGCCACAACGAATGCTCTAAGTTAAACCTTAAGGGTTTGGCTAGTTAAACCACATAGGATGGCTACCTTGTGCAATAAGTTAAGGGAAAAGGCGGGTAAGTTTGAGAGGGGTGACGACCTACTCTAGAACCCGTAGGTAGGACTAGGGAGGTAAAGTACCCGGGATACGAGGGCCAGTATCTCAAGTACCTCCGCCGTTTGAGCTCACGGCAAGTTTTATGGCACCTAGAGTGCAGAAAGTCCCAAGTGCATGCATTACGTGCATTTCATATCATACATTCATGCATTGCATATCTTATATATGTTTGTTGATTGTTTGAGTTGTTTGTTGGTTGATTCACTTGTTTGGTTGCTTGTTTGCCATGGTTGCATCTTTGCTGCTGTTATCTTCTTGCAGGTGCTCAAAGGACCCTTACTGAGTACTTTCAAGTACTCACTCCCTTAAGTTATTGTGCAGGTTCTAACTCCGGGCCTAGTCAGTAGTGACTAGTAGAGGCCTAAGTTTTCTCTTTTGCAGGTACTTTTCCTTGGGAATCCTTGTGATTCTAGGTTACTTGTGATTTAAGCAATGTACTAACTAAGTTGTGCCTTTACAGTGTAGAGGCTAAGAGTGCACAAGAACAAGAACTAAGGAAGGGCTTGCACTTGGAGCTTGGATAGCTCAAGGTGGGGCTTAAGTAGATGATCTTAGTTAGTTAGATTTTTGTCTCTTGTATATAGTACCTTGTGTACTAAGAAAGTTGCCTCTATTAGGATACATTGTGATGTAAATCCATCTGGTTACTTTTGGGTGCATGCTAGAGATGTAATGTATGCACAAACTGTTACTTGTAGTTAAAGCAACCAGTGTTTTCAAGGTCTTGGCACGTTTTGTATATGTTTTAGAGAAATGCTCGAGCAATGTTTTAATCCCCGACTAATCAAAATTCGTTTGCATTGCCAGGACAGAAGCATGCATAACTTGAACTGAGTAGGCTAAGAAACTAGTTGCATATAAATTGTTTAATTTATATTGACAAGTAATAGTTAGCCAATAGTAACTAGTGGGATTCATAAAATCCCTAAGGCCTACAAGATTATGGGGCACTGGGGCCTCGTTCCGCGACAATAAATGTACTTTATTTTGAAAATCAATAAAACTTAACAACTTATTCAAATTTAAACTAAATGTTATCGAAAATAATACTTATTTATTTAGTAAAAAATTTACTAAAAAAGGGTTATAAGAGATATATTCTCTTAGATAACAGATTATAATTTAAAGTTTAACTTTTGATCAATTTAAATTTCAGAACCTGTTGTAGTTTAGGCTTATAATAGACCATACTTTAAAAATATTTTGGACCTGCCATTGCTCGTGGGCAACATGCTAACATATCTATAATTCAACTGTTTATGTAGCCTCAAATCAAGTCTCTCTCTCTCTCTCTCTCTAGTACATATAAGAGAGAATTGGAGAGTTAAAGCTTTGAACCTTCAAACTAAGAATTTCATGTGAAGGGGTTCAGATCCAAGCAAACTCGGCTGCTTGTTTTTTCAACAATGGCCAGGCCCCATTGCCTTTTTTTTCGGTTTAGCAAGCTCGTTCAACTTTTTCATTTACTAAGCCTAACATCTTCCAAGCTATATGACGCCCATGTTGTTGAATTTGGGCATCATTGCTAGGGTTCAATAGATTTAGCAGGAGATGAATTTCATTGGTTCATATCAGTTTGGTAGAAGTTCATCGTGAACCCTTCAGTTGGAATGGGAGATCAAAGTGTAAGATTCTTTTTTTTTTTCGGGGTCCTAGCTAGGTGGTGTTATCTTTGGGGCTAAAGCGTGTAATTTTTATCTCTGGTAGGGTGTGTTTATTTTTATGCTTAATCAGTTTTTTTTTAAAATTAATTTGGGTTCTAGAAGTTGGTGGTGGTTTTTTCTTCTGGGTGTTTGCATGGGTGTTTGATGTTGGGGAGGTTGTTGGGGTGATATGGTTAGAGGTGTAAGTGTTGACCCTAAACTCGAACCCGAACCCGATCCTAATTTTAGGGTTTGGGTCGGGTTGGGAGAAGAGAAAACGTAAATTCTAGTTGACCCGATCCGATTCGTGTTCAGAATTTAAAGAATCGATTTTGGTCTGGTGAGCCCGAAAAAATCTGACCTGACCCTATTTCTGATTTTCAACAAACTGGCAAAGGCAAAGCCCAGCGGCCCCAGCCCAACTATGAACTAGAACTATCCTTGCTTGTTTGCGGGTTGTGGCCTTGCTCCACTTTCTAGCCAGCCCAGCCCAAGTCACGCACACCAGACCAGGCTGGCAGGCTCCAGCCCCATTCACTCTTCACTCTTCAGCTCTGAATCAATCCGATCTGAATCTGATCCGAGGCCTTCATTTTTGCCGTCTTCACTCTTCACTCTTCAGCTCTGAATCTGATTCCTCTCTTCAGTTAAGCTCTTCGCCTCTTCCCGACTTTCCAATCTCCACCATTCTCCAGTCCGGCGGTCCCGAGTCTCCCGGCACTTCGTCCAATCATTCGATTCATCCCTACGGGCTACGGCAAATGGCAAACGAACGTGAGCGAGTCATGACAGTCGTCAATCGACAGCGGCAGTGGTGAGTTCCGACTGTCCTCCTTCTCCGTCCCTCTTCTCAACGTTCTCTGCGACTGACTGCTGCGACTGACTGCTGGTCTCTGCTGGCTGCTGTGACAAATTGCATCTTCTGTCAGGTTGAGATTATCAAAGGAGAGGCTGAACGACAGCGATTGCAAAGAGAGGAGCTAGAATTGGAGCTTGATGCTGTGAGAGGTCATATGCAGAATGCTAAAACTACTGATACTGACATGAAAAGGTTTGGAGCAATTACTAAGTTTTTAGTTTTTTAATTTGACAAGCTTGCTCTACTTATGGATATATTAGCTCTATTTGCCTATGCTTGATTTTTTTAATAGGTACATAGATGAGAAAGAGAAGGATCTTGAACAAGCACTTAAGCATATACAAACTCTTGAGAGGGAGATGGCCAGCAAGGACTCCGAGGTGAAGTATTAAGTCCTGCCTTTGAGCCTTAGTGCTGTTTAACATTTTCCCAAGATTTTGGAAGAATAACTATGTATTGCTGCCATTTATGGATCAACCTTGATCCTCATTTCAACAGATTGCCCAGTGTAAGGCTCATATTTCTGGGCTGAATTTGCATGCAGAAGCACAAGCCAATGAGTATAAGCTGAAGGTAGGAGCATAAGATGGTGATGAGGTGTTACTTTTACATGTATTTTCTCTCAACTATAAAATATAATGGCACGTAAATTTGCCTTACTGTTTAATGTTTCATAACTGTAAAATTTGGAGAACAGTTCAAAGAATTGCAAGTCATGGCCAAACAAGTCAAGCCTGAAACAAATACAACAAATGCTATAAATCATTCATCAAGCAATGCGGAGAAAAATGCTATGAAGCCCAGGGGCTCTGGTTCCCCGTTCAAATGTATTGGCTTAGGCTTGGCTCAACAAATAAAATCTGAAAAGGATGAGGATCTTACTGCTGCAAGGTGTCGCATTCAAGAGTTGGAATCTTTAGCAGTTACTAGACAAAAAGAGGTTAGCATTCCTGCATAAGACTACATTGCTCCTCCCTATAAGCAATGGTATAGTTTCTAACTGTTGTTTATTTCCTTGGCAATATTCCACCAGATATTTGCCCTGAATGCCAGATTAGCAGCTGCTGAAAGCATGACTCATGATGTAATTAGAGATTTATTAGGAGTCAAGTTGGATATGACCAGTTATGCTATAAGTACACTGTTAATTTACTTTGTGTCCTAGAAAAGATCTTCCCTACTAATAAAAGCAGAAGTATTTTTGTTACAACTTTATAATTTCTTATTTCTAATAAATAGGAAAGATGTCCAATGTCTAACTGGGTTTGCTTATTTATATGATGCATCTTTTATTTACCTTTTCCAAATGAGTCATCCCACTGATTGGCTGTGTATTTACCTATCTGTTTATTGATTTATGTAATTGTCACTGCAGTCATTGTTGGATAATCAGCAACTGCAACAAATAGCAAAGAAGGTTAGACTTAATAATTCAGAACCTCAAATAAAGGTATAACGGGTTTGATGAGGAACCATATTTCCATCGGTAGAAGGTTGGTTTTTTAACTGGCTCAAAAACTATGATCCTTCATGTTGGATCATGTTAAGTTTGTTCATGTTGTGGCCATTTTTATGTTTGTTACTAGTTCTTTTAAGTGGATATTTTTAGGACCTACAGGTTGGACATATTTGAATGTGGAATAGAAATTATGGAATTATTGAACTATGCAGTCAGAATTTCGGGTCAACCCGACCCTAATCGGGTTAGGGTCGGTTCGGGTTATCAACGAAATAGGGTTAGGGTTAATCGGGTTAGTGATAGCTTAAAAAAATCAGGTTTCAACCCGAACCCAACTCTACAACCTGAACTTTCACCCCTAGATACAGTTTAGTATCTTTCTTGAGCTGGGAAGTATGTATCCTTTAATTTTATATCTAATAAAAAATTTATTTTTCTGTTACAAAAATTTTTATTAACTTGGCTTGATAATTATAATTATAACATAAATTGAGATAAATGAATTGATATTTTTTGCGAACAAGAATTAGGAATTTGACGCCGGCCCATTACAAAACACTGTTAGGCCTCCAATAAGGTATGGATCCACAGTAGACAAGGATTGCGTTATTTAATGAGAGCTTTGCCGAAGTTCCTTGAGGCAGGAGGAAAGAACTAAATTGATCAAATTTTGTTACAAGGTTTCTGTAGAAAAGTATTTGTCTGGAATGATTATTTTCACTGTATTACATGGTTTATATACACGGTGTATGCTTGTCCAATTAAGGTTCTCCACCAAGTCAAGAGACCAGTAAGGAAGGACAACTAATACAATTGCAATCTCTAACAAGTCAATCCTAATTATATACTAAGATATTTTGTCAATCAAATTGAATGCCGAGATACACTTTCCAACACTCCCCCTCAAGTTGAAGAGTGAATGTCATGAACTCCCAACTTGTTCACGAGTGATTTAAATTTTCCCTTCCCTAGAGCTTTGGTGAACAAATCCGCCAATTGTTGTGAAGAAATCACATGTCCAACAGCAACTTCACCTTGTAAAATCTTATCCCGAATAAATTGGCAGCTCATCTCAATGCGCCGTGTTCTTTCATGAAACACAGGGGTTTGCAGCAATATGCAATGTTGCTTGATTATTGCAATGTAGAATGGCAGCACTTAAGGTGGGCATGTGTAAATCAGCTAGTAAGTATTTTAACTTGGTGAGCTCACAGCATGTACCTGCCATTACCCTGTACTTTACTTCTACACTTGATAACGAAGCATTCCTTTGCCTCTTAGTCCTTCATGAGATCAAAGAACTTCCCAAAAATATAAAGTAACCAATGGTGGAACGATTGGTAATGAGGCAACCCATCCAATTAGAGTCGTAGAAAGCCCTTAAATTCATAGAGTTGTTTGCATGAAAGAGTAAACCTTACAAGAGGATGTCTTTAGGAAATGGACGACTTGAAGGGCAGCAACCATGTGGTGTTGGCGTGACTCATGCATAAAATAGCCGAGAATGTGTACCGAGTACATGATGTCAAGTTTAGTAATGGTCAAGTAAATCAGTCAACCAACCAGGTGCCGATATGCAGCAGGGTCTCTCAGTAAATATCTTTTATTTGAAAGTTTGGATTCTTCTATCAAAAATTCTACCAGCTTAACACCCAGGTAGTCGTAACCCTTGTTAATTTCCAAGGCATATTTACGCTAAGACATGTAGATCCCTTTTTGGAGCGAGCTATTTCAATGCCAAGGAAAAACTTCATATCACCAAGGACTTTGATGTGGAAACGAGCATGAAGGAATTGCTTGAAGGCATTGATGGATTCCACGTTGTTGCTTGTAATTAGAATATCATCCATATAAATTAGCAAAATGGTGAGAGATGTACCATCTTTTAGGACGAACAAAAAGTAGTCAGTTTTGGATTGAGAAAAGCTGGCAGCAAGAATAACTTTGGTGAGCTTGAAAAACCATTAGCGAAAGGCTTGCTTTAATCCGTATAACAATTTGTGAAGGTGACACACAAGGTTGTCCCCCTTTCGTCGAAGACCAGGAGGGGGATGCATGTAAATTTCTTCCAAAAAATCTCCGTGGAGGAAAGTGTTATGGACATCTAGTAGTTGTAGAGGCCAACTCAAACTGGCAGTGACGGCAAGCTGGCATCGAACAATTGTCATTTTTACAGTGGGAGAAAAAGCATCATTATAGTCGATGCCGTGAGCTTGAGTGAAGCATCTTGCAACCATTTGAGCCTTATAGTGGTCAACGGATCCATCAGCTTTATGTTTAATATGGTATACCCATTTTGCAGCTGATGGGCCATTTGCCAGGTGGTAAAGGAATAAGACTCCATGTCTTGTTATCGATTAGTGCTTGTAGCTCTAGATTCATAGCCTCCTGCCACTTTGGATCTGCTGTAGCAATATTATAAGAAGTTGGTTCCTCATCCCGACTTACATTAGCAACATAATTTAGGTATGAAGGAAAATATTGATGATATGATAAGTAGTTGAATAGAGGGTATTAGGTACGTGGTAAAGGACTAGGTGAGGCCAATGAGGTTTAGTGTGGTGGCATAGTCTCTTGTGAGCAAATGTAGTACTTGAAAAGGATGTTGGCTTTTTTTGTTCATTGGGAGCCACGGAGGAATGGTATTAGAGTAGCCGGAAACTGGTCTAGTTTAGTTTAAAGAATGATGGGATTGGTCAGAGTTATGTTAGGATTGGCAGGAGGACAATCGGAGGGAATTTCTAGGGAAGAAATCAGTGGTGAAGAAGGATGCGTTGCAACTTCATGTGTAGAGGATGGTGGTGGGGTGTTTTTGGGTGATTGAGTTAAGGTCATTGGTTTTAGTTGTCACCGTAGCTTCTGTTGTAAAAGAATCAAATAAGAGGGGCAAAGGAATGGGATGAGTTGTGGTGTTGGGTGTGGCTGGATTTGGGCACGGTGAATAATTAAAAATGTCCTACAAAAAAATGACATCCCTATTAGTGAATATCTTTTTGGTTTCAAGGCTGTGTAATTTATACGCCTTTTGACCCATAGGATAACCAATAAAAATACATTTGATGGTGTGAGGTGCAAATTTTGACGATGGATTAACAGAGGTTGCGAAATCAACACAACCAAAGACTTTCACTTGAGAATAATCTAGTGGCTTATTGTAGAGAATTTCAAAAGGTGATTTTTTATTTAGCAATAAAGTGGCGAGATGGTTAATTATATAGACAACAGTAAGAACACACTCTCCTTAAAAATCAATAAGCAAATGGGATTAAAAATGAAATGCTCATGCAGTCTTAAGAATGTGTCTATGTTTATGCTCAAGAACACCGTTTTGTCAAGGTAAACGCAAGAATGTTGGGAAATGACGCCATTTTTAAGGAAGAAATTTTGTAGAGAAATAAATCTAGCATTATTATTAGATAGAAATTGTTGAACTTTAGTGTTGAATTGAGTGGTCACATAATGAAAAAATGGGCATAATATTGATTGTGTTTTAATTTTGTGGTGCATAAAAAATAACCATGTAAAATGCAAAAAATCATCCACAATAGTCAAGAAGTAATGGGCACCAGATAAAGAGGGGTGCTTAAAACGACCCTAAACGTCACAGTGAATAAGTGAAAAACATTTTGAAGTTGAAATTGAACTAGGAGAAAATGGTTGATGAGTTTCTTTTGCTAAGGGACAACTGTCACATTTGTGACTAGAATAAAAATCAAAATGAAGCCAATTTTTAGCTAGAAATTGTAAACGACCTAAATAAGGGTATCCTAAATGTTGATGCCAAAGGTTGAAGGGTAAAACCAGATTACAAGTGGAATGAGGAGAATGAGCCAACGCCACCAGGCAATATAGGTCACCACACTGCTTACCCACACGAATCATCGTCCTCGTAGCTAAGTCCTGTAAAATGCATCAAGATGGGAAGAATGTCACTAAGCAATGTAAGCCATCAGCTATTTTCCTAACAGACAAGAGATTAACATTAAAGTTTGGCACACATAAAACATTATTCAATTGAAAAAATCATTAAGCCATATTGAGCTAGTCATAGTAATTCCAGCCTTTTCTCCACTAGGTAATGAAACTGTTGCCAAAGAAAGATGCTCCTTAACATTTATCAATATGGTAGCAGAAGAGGTAATGTGATGAGTTGCTCCACCGTCAATTATCCAATGAATGGGAGCAATCGATGATAAACTTGGGGCATATTCAGATGATATAGCGGCATTGGCATGTGGATTGGAAGGATTGGGAGTTAAAACATGAAGTATTTGACTGTATTGATCTTCAGTTAGGTTCGGAAGAAAGGCCTGAATGTCCAGGAGAGTTAGCTTGAAATCTGCCTGATTTACAGAATGTTTGTTCAAAGCTTTGTCTAAAGAGTCATTGTTTTGATGGGGATATCATTTTTCTTTGCACTTGGGATGATTGGGAGGATATTCGATCAACTTGTAGCATGTTTCCCTTCTATGGTACATATCACCATAATAGGTGCATTGAAAGGGCTCATTGTTGTGTGGATTATTCGTTTGATTGTTTTGTCATCCCTTTGGAGCATTGCTACGCACCACCATGGTTGTTGTGTTTGAAGGTATGGAGATAAAAGTCCCCAACTCGCGCTGCTTTTCTTCTTGTGCAACAGCTGCATAAGCTTTATGAACAGAAGGCAAGGGATTCATTAGGAAGATCTGGCCTTGCATACCTGAATAAGATTCATTGAGTCCCATGAGGAATTGCATCAGTTTCGTTTGATCGTTTGATTTCCATAAGTGCAACTCATAGAGGAGTTGAAGGATGCTAACTCGTCCCACTATCCTTTTAGCTTTGTGTAGTACATAGTGATGGTCATCGATCATTGCTTGATCTTATAGATGTCTCATTGAATCTGAAAAACACGATAAGCGTTCCCCAAGGAGAACCTTTTACATAAATCTTCCCAGATTGCATGAGGAGTATTGCATGAAAGCACAGAGTTAGCCAGATCAGGTTCAATTGAGTTGAGAATCCAAGAGAGTACCATATCATTACAATGCTGCTAGAGAGCATGTTCATTAGGCCTTGAAGTTGCATCAAGTTCTTTGATCTTGCTAATAATGAAGCTAGTTTTGTTCTTGGCACTTAGTGAAATTCTCATGGCACGACACCAAGAATGGTAGTTGTCACCATTTAATATATTGGAAACCAAAAAAAGATCGAGATGATCTGAATCGTGCAGAAATAGTGGATTGGTAAAAGCATCAGAAGATGTTCCTCCATAGATTAAAGAGCTTTCTTTGTCAATCTCAACGATGATATTGTGACAAAATAGAGAAGACGAATAAGAGAAGAACTGGGATCTCAATCCCGCTCTAATACCATGTAGAAAAGTATTTGTTTAGAATAATTATTTTCATTGCATTACATGGATTTTATACACAGTGTATGCTTGTCCAATTAAGGTTTTCCACCAAGTTAGGAGACTAATAAGGAAGGACAACTAATACAATTGCAATATCTAACAAGTCGATCCTAATTATGTACTAAGATATTTTGTCAATCAAATTGAATGCTGAGATACACTTTCCAACAGTTTCGATGATGAAGAAGGGCAAAACTTATGTCCCTACGTAGTATTTTGTCAAGACTATGAACAAAGATAAGTTCGACAGAAGCAACAAGCGGAAGCAAAAGAAGTCGTGCCAATGGAGAATGATTTTAGGCTATCTGATGTTCCTGATGAGATTGTGGCCCACATTCTCGATAGACTCAACTTCGTGGCAAGAGTTTGTTCCACTGCGGTTTGCAGAGCCTGGAAGCTTCTTCTTCATTGGCTTCCCTTATTTATCATAGAAACAAAAAAGCCTCCCCAGTTTATAAAAGCAGGGGAACACAAGAAGTGCCACTCCATTGTTCTCCAACAGCCATGTTCTTGTAACAACCAGCAAGTAGCATACACCAAAATCAAGCTCGATGCAATCCCTCCAGCCACGGCAGAATGCCTTGTGTATGTGAGTGGCACAAGCTCCAGCGAGTTGCATAGTATTTGAAGGCATACACATGCCTTTTACTTTCTGCTTGTACTCCCCTTTCACTAAGAAATCTATCCATCTACCACATGGTTTGCCTTTTTCTTTTAGTTGGTTTGCGATGCCCCATCCTCTAACTTGTTTGGATTATACTCAATCACTAGATAGTTGCACTGATGAACAGGGTGATAGAGTTAATAATCTTCATCCAACATCTAAAGTTATTGTTTGTGCTCAACACTAAGTAATATTTCCTCGACTTCTACTATAATGAGAGAATTTATCTGGTGGCCATTGCACAACAATTTCTAGCTCTACTACTACAAGAAAAAGAAGCTTCAATAATCGAAGTCATGAATAGGTTTATGCATACTATTCATCAAAGGTAACGAGGAGGAGTTTCTTCAAACCATTTGATTTATTAGCACAAACACTAAGTAGACTTATGTAATTTTGTTTTCTGGAAAAATTCTCTACTTCAATTAAAGTTTTGCTATGGAGTTTTTGGAGTCATTTCCACATGTATATACACAATATAAACTTCTCTACAACTATCTAAGACATTTTTCTCTTTGGAAAAATTGGAGATTTTTTTTCTATAGCAATAATTGTTAGTGTTCTGCCCAAAAGCCAATCATGAAATGATCGTATTTTTTACATTGAGTCATGGTATTTTATTAAGGCATTACTCTAGTAATTGTGTTTGTTGTTTTGTTTCTGTGTGACATGATCAAACACAATTATAACCCTAGAATGAAAGTATTCTTAAATGCCCCTGGTCTAGTTTTACTGTGGAGTGGGTTGCAATAATATATAAAGACTAGCATATATGGAGACTAATATGAGACATGTAGTCTACATAACTTGTGTACTAGACTGACCTACCATGAGAACGGTACATGGATCATTATATAAATGTCATAAGTGATTCTCATAGTGATCATGTATATGTAGTCCTTTGACCTAAGGTCATCAAGGTTCCTTACATGTAAGTCACATACTTTGATACTTCCTTTTGTTGCTCGTTACTGAGTGAACATGAAGGTGGTCATTGGGTGTATCACATATCATGCGGAGGATTTTGTATGATCAAGATGAGATTTGTCCTTCCTATGTAACGAGAGTGATATCTTTGGATCCCTTGATAGAGTGAGACCAAGAAAATGCGTAGCCATGCTCGGATGAGTTGATATATGATATCAATGTCATCAGTTTAAGTTAGTCTCCTCAATAATCAAGAAACCATAGATTGGGTTATACGAGAGTGACATATTCCATGTCTCATGCTTAGTCTTGATATCTTAGACAAAGGAATAATAACATATATGGATAATATTCATAGAGGTTTAGTCGAATCAACGACTATCTTGTCACTTGGGGTAGTAATGATGTGTTGCTAGATACCGTTTATTGTTTATAATCATAAATGTGATTTATGATCATTGTCAATGTGGTGGAAGCCTATTGAGTAGCACACATATAGTCAACTGGATTATTTGAGTGCATGGACCAAATTGTAAGGGTTTTGGTTTCATGATAATTTTAGATTAGTAATTGGCCCAAAGGTTGGGCCATTATGAAGCCCAAAATTAAACCTAATTAGATTAGGGTATTGAAACCCATTAGGCTTGAGAGTTGAGTCTCACTATATATACATCATATAGTAAGAATTTTCAAAGCTATTGCTATAGCCTCCCTAAGGACGAAATCAGAAAGGTTCTAAAAAGTTCTGATCGCACTCTTGTCTTGTCATTCTTTGGAGGACATAAGCTAGCACTGCGGGCGCAAGAGAAACACATATGCGGGGATGTGGTGATCCCGGAGGCTCGTGTGGATACTGTAGAGAGCTTGAACACATCAATTGTTCAAGTTTGTGATTCGACTCGATAGTTGGGTGAAAAATCTCAATCAACTAGGTATAAAATTTTCAAACACCCGATTTACCCCATTTCACTTGGATCCTGGATGGTTTCAGTTGTCTTCTGCTACACTAGTTTGGCTCCTGAAACCCTACAATGGTATCAAAGCTACTTGTGAAACCCTAAATCAGGATTGAGTGTTGAATTACATGATCCGTTGTATGTTTGGTTGCTTTTGATCATGATTAATTAGATTGATTCATGAGGCATGAACTTGAACTTGTAATATATATATGAGATATATAAAGAAACAACATACATTGGTTAATGAGATTAACCCTAGGTTGATGCATATGAGATACTTATCTAAATAAAGATTGTTGCAACAGTTGTACTAATCGTTACAGGCATTAGATTAGGGCTGTTCAGGCACCTTGAGTAGGGTATTTTTGGTGGCTCGGACGGAGGTGGTCTTGGGTGCTTAGTTTCTTGAAATAATAGATCTCAGACAACGTAATTGTAAGACAATTTTTTATGTCAAGGGTGCTGCCCCCTTTTCACCCTCCACAAGGGCGACTCCCCTTGACCCTGCCTGTTGATTGGCCAGCGAGACCATCATATGTGAAGCGGCACATTAATAAAATTGGTTAACAAACACATGTTAATTGACATGCATTTTTTTGAATGAGATTTAACATGATATGCTGGTTGGTAGTTGAAGCATGATGCATGGTTATAGCCCTTGTCTGTTGTATTTGTAAATACGGCCTGCGAGTCGTGCCTTTTCTTGTTGCTCTCACTGTATATTCTCTTTTCACCTTACTCCCCTTACAGGTAACTCTAGGTTTCTATTATTGATGTAATTGTACATTTTGGGATCATCCAAGGTGGTGTGTCCAAAGAGGTGACTACAAATAGGCAACCAAGCAAGGAGGAAAAGGAGCTTGTGAATACATTTTCTTTTTTTAGGCTTTTATAATATTCTCATTGGCTTGAGAATATTGCATAGTTTGAGCTATAACCGTGTCATGTTTAATTTGGTGTTAGCATGAGATGCATGTTTTTTATTTGTATATGATACATACATAAGACAATAAATAATAATTGGTGAGATCAAATGAAAATCCTAAAAAAAAATATTAAGTCATTAATGTGATGCCTTCCAAATGTTGGCATTCGTCAAGACTTTGATCAACATTGGGTGGTTGGTGCGTTTGCCAAAGCAAAGCACTAATGTTCATCTTGGTAAGACGCAATGGGATAAAAGTGATATCCAAATTGCTAACTTTGGGTCCGACCTAACTAAGTCATCCCAATAGGATTGGGACTTAGAGGTATGGAGTTGGGCTTAAGTTCATGAGATGAGCTTGGACGAGTGTTGTTCACCCAACTTTCCAAGGCTTGCATGAAATGCAATTGGCAAGGAGTTGCCTACCTAAATAACTATAACTTGAGAGAAAAGCCAAAGCTGACTCAGGTTGTGGTAAAATATGGATATTGGGCTACTAGAATACTTTAGCACCAAGGTGTTCCGAAATAATATTAATCGTTATTATTTTGAGTAAAATAGTGGGCGTATCGTTTAATAAAATTTCTTATTAAATGAACTAAAATGCATGACTTTTGCATTGCATATTTACTATTGTAGATTACCAAGGCGCAAAACACATTGACATTTTCATTGCCAATGATCCTTGAGAAAGAAAAAATGAATGGGACCAACTTTCTCCAATGGTACCAAAATTTGAGGATAATCCTTAAGTAAAAGAGAAAGACTCATGTCCTAGAGCAGCCTATTCCAAATGAGCCTGCTACCGACATTCTAAGAGCTGACTTAATATCCAAAGTGGAACCAAACAACCATCCTCGGCAAGGACACAAAAAACTTTGTTGTGAGAAAAATAGTTTTAAATTTATAACCTAGCAAGTGCACAGTGTCAGTGTCATTTCAAGAGATAGCTTTGGCTCTAACTTAAGCAAATACTCAATTAACTAAGCTTAATCGAGAGCAAATGTTGTAGATTTTAGTTTAAGATGGTGAGGAGTAAAGATCTAAATATGAAGATCTTATATAATGGAAATGAGAGTGCTTACTACACGAATTAGAACTAGCTTGGATTGAAATAACTTATGAACTAACCAAACCCCCTAGGATGGTACAACATAAGCCACCTAAGTTATATTGAAGTACTATGGTTGCTACTACATAGTGTAGTGTGGGGACTATAAAATCATGGCCTTTATATCTCAAGAAAATGTCTTTCTCACCTATAATCTAAATATGAGCCTTCCTCAATTGCACAAGTTAAACTATTGTAGATTAACACCTAACCCTTAAACAACACCTCGTGCGTAGCTTGATTATCTCTAGTCCAACTAACCCACTAACTTCCCCCTAGTTCCACCACACTTTTCTCTCTCTCAAGACTACGATGTGATTTTGATGCATATATGAGACCATCAATCACACACATGAATAAGCTTAAGAGATGAATAACACAAGAGCAACTCCCCTAAATTTCCTCAAAATAAAATTAAGTAGCAAATGTTAGAAGTACATCCTAGAGAGCTTATAAAAACTACTCCATAATCAAGCTAAGAACATCCACAGAAATAAAGTATCCAGTATCCATGAAAATACATATGAAAATATAGAAGAAGAACCCAAGAAGATCCCCTTGAAGACTAGCTTCCTAGCTCCTCAAAGTTGTGCTCTTAAGCTCCTCCAAGAGTTGACAATGGTGGCTCATAAAAATGCAGGAAGATGATGGTGACGATGAAAATGAAGATGGAAAACCTAGCCCTTGTTCAAGAAGCTCCACTTGCTAAAATTTGTTGTAGCTCTTTCCTAATTGTTTTTTCGACCTCACCTAACTCTTTGGATAAGATCCATATTCCAGTAGCAAGTTGAAATTCAAATGTTTCCAGAAGTGGCGGTGCCACATTGCCAAATTAGGGGAAAAGGTTACGCCGTGTTGCCGAAAGTGTCAAACAATGGTGCTGTTTTGTCGTCCCCTGGCACTACATCACCAATCAACATTTGAGTTCCAGAGACTTCTTAACATTGGTGTTGTGTCGCTAAGGAGTGGCGGTAGGTCACTAATGACAATTTGCTATGCTGACCTTTTATGCTCAAACTTTGCTCTATTTGCTCTCATTTTGCATTGGCACTTCCGCAATACTCTTCATCCAACATAAAAAAGGAATAACAAAAAAAATATTAGAAAATGTTAAGTAAGTTGATTGTGTCACAGGTCTTTACCCGTAATCCCATCCACGTCATATAGGACCCCAGGAACCTTGCACTAAATTAGTGCTAGGCCTGTACAAATTGCTCCTTAGTAGACTTGTTAATTGATTAAATACTTAATACAATACTATTTTATACTATGCCTTACTATGGTTGTAGGTCAAAGATCATAAAAATAATATACATACGGTGTAATTGACTAGCATTTCAAACATATGCATTTATACAAAACATACTGTTATGCACTGTGAGTCCATACAAGCCACCAGGGAACATAGCCAGGGAATATAGCCGATAGTTCCGTAGCATTTACTAGAGGCGTAAGTTCCACACACATATATATACATCATACACAAAAGTGTTATACATATGCTACACATTAAGAATCTTGGGATCCAATCCCGCTTGAGCTATACTATTAAAAGAAATACCACTAAGTGCTCAGGTATCCTCTGCTCTTTGCCTCTATACCACAAAAGTCAGTAAGTAAGTACTCTAAGTAATTATGAACCTACAAGAAAAAAACATAGCAAAAATAGACTATAGCAAATAACTCATGCGCACCTAGTATCAAAATACTAACAACCAGTTCTTTTATTGGTTATTAGCCCCAGGTCCACCAATATCTGCACATAAAATACATAAGGTATGTGAGAATCAAAAGTTCCCAATAAGAGCTATAACCTGGAAGAAAACAACTATATAGGGCCATATATATTATCCATAAAGATGTCAATATATGCCTAGTGCACTTGAGATGAAGTCATAGTGCTAGGAACTCGTATTATTGGCCAATAATTATGGGAGTAGCTAATTCCCATCATTTCTTTACTTATTAGTCCTACAATTGAAAAGTCCAACTTATCCATACAAATACTGCTTTGAAAGCTTCTTAGTATTTGTCAATATCCCTTATTTTATGTGCAAGAGTGAACTATTTGTTTATTTAAATGCATGTGTTCATGCTAGCATTCTAAGGTTTTGTGAGTGGTTGAGGACACCTTCCCCTCTTAGGTCCACCCAAGCCTTGGCTCATCATGGTGACCTTAGGTATCTTAGGCTCTTAACCCATCATACTTTCTATAAATTAGGCCATATTAAGGTTCATTTTTCCCATAGGTACAAGCTTACAAATATTCACATACACATTTCATATGCACTTCATAGTTTGGCTTCCTACCAAACCCGATCAAATAAGTGTTTTAAATAGCCATCAATACTCAATTTACATGCATGTTAAATTTATCAATAATTCAGCCACTTGATATACAAGTATCCGCCCAAATTTATTTAACACATAAGCATACAATTCAAGAAACCCTTACCTTAGATAACTTAGTTTGCAAGCTTCAAGTACTTAACCTTTTGTTTCGGTTTCAAGCCAAACCTAGGACCCCTTTTAGTAGCTTATTCCTAGCACCTGTATTGATCATTTTAAGCATAATTTAGCAACTTTAACACATGGAAAGAACCCACGAGACAAGCACCAATAGCCCAGAATTTTCTGTCCACAGTTTGCCTATCTAGTGGTTTATTACAGTTTTAATAACAAAAAAGCAGCCCAAACCTTGCTCTCTTGTTTTTTATGCCTTGTATACTAGTGTATAAGCAAGATTATAACAACCAACAGCCACCAAAATTACTGGAATAACATAGTTTATTCCAAGAAATAAGTACAATTTCAATAGCCCAAAAACTGTATTTAATGCACATTAATGGCATTCATGGGCAATTCACTCTCAAATAACTGTTCTCTTGCTTCTTAGCTTTTATACACTAAATCATAAGCAAAATAAGCAAAATTAATACCATAAGCTTTCAACTAATGCTCCTAGATAGAACAAAATTAATACCATAAGCTTTCAACCAATGCTCCTTAAATGCACAACTTGGTTTCCATGGATAATTCACTGCCCAACACCTATTCCCACACTTCCTAGCCTTCAAATACCAATTCATAAGGGATACAACAACCTTATTAAGCTACTAAGACCCTATGGCTAGAAATAAAGCAATCAAATCACACCTAACTCAATACTCACAATTTCAGCTACAAAAAAATTCTAGCCTTAGTTCTCCTAGGTTTTTAGCTCATTTGTATCTCAAATCACATCTTAAAGTTAGCAAAAATGTTAAAGAATTATCCCAGCCATGATTTCTGCCACAAAAATTGCATGAACAGTACCAAAAATTCAAAGATGATTAAGGCACCATTTAGGAACAGCTTTTATCATCAGCGTTAGAGTTCTTGATGATTTATTTAACGGTTGAGATGAGAATGCTAAAGCTAAAATCTAAAAGCTACCATTGGATAGCTTTTTCAAAACTCTAATGCTAATTGCTGACGCTAATTGTCACTCTCCCTGGTGTTTGTGTAAGTAATTGGAAACTATATGTTAACAGGGAAGGCTTAGCAATTTGCCTTGAAAAATAGGCACACAAGTTTGATTTTTCCAGCTATAAAATGGTTTCAAGTAAATTACAAAAGCCTTTAGGTACAAACTAGAATCATGTTCCTTAACGGAAAGCTAATACAAATGTTGAAGAAAATTTAGTTGAATAGCCAAATTCCATAATTGACATAGAAAGCCTAGTTTTCTTGCACAATCATGTTCCATTTAAGAAAATGGACTTGTGTGCAAAATTTTATATTAAACAGATAGGTATAGCAGAAAGTCAACTAATGGCAAACCATGTTAGAAATTGGCAGATTTCAGTAAAATAAGCTAAAACAATTTACATAAATATTCTGGAATGTCATATCATGTACCCATTAGATTTCAAATATATGAAACTGTTCCAGAAGCTTCAATTACAATAAAATTAACTTATGTGTCATACAAAACAAGTTACAGTTGCAGTTCATAGAAAATTAAATGATGGACACTAACTGGACTTAACTTGCAAAACAAGTACTGTAAAATTAGGACTTGGGATTCAAAAATCCCTATCTAGGACTAATCCTAAGCCTCAAATCAGTATAGAGGTCCTTGCTCCTAGCCATACCTCCTAGCCACAGCCTACCACATAGCCAAAGTCCTGCAATAGTTTAAAACAATAGGGGTGAGTCTCCTTTGAAACTCAGTAAGGTACACTTCCTAATCATGGAAGAAACAATATGACCAGTCATTAATCATGACAATTAATCTGCTATAACCTGCATACAAAGCCAAAAAAACAAACACAAGCATAGACAGGAAAATTAGTAACAACAAATAATAAATAAATGATGCAATGCAAATGAATGTCAGTGAATGCAAGTAAACTCAATGTATGCAATTGCAAATGCAATTCCCATAGGATCATCAGAGGGATCATTAGAGGGTGCAATACAATATCCTTTCAAGGGATCAATTCAATAAGCTACATAGTTGCGATCCTTCAATAGCTATATCTTGTAGCTTTGGCAAGCATTCGATCTTACAGGAGCTTTTCTATTTCAATCAAGGTCAATAGGCCTCCTAAAGTGTTTCGGTTACACTTTTTATACAATCCCCTGCTTGCCATCCTTAACCCTTCTGATGTTCTTACATTAACTTTAGTAAGCCAACGAAGCTTAAATCTTATTCCATTAGAGCTTTTAGTTTAAGTCTGGTATTAGGAATTCTTGAACTATGTTCCTACAGAGATTTCCATCAATCTCTGGCCATTAGGAACTTTCACTATTTAATCAATCCCCTTTGGAAACCATAATCATCCATAACCATTCAATGTCATATGGTCTCCTAGCCTTTCAGACAATTAAGCAAGCAAAAATTTTTACATGTGTTGCTAAATTAAAGAAAGGCTATTGGTCCCTTACCTTTCAGACCCATTTGGGGTTCAATTTACAGATCTTCCCCTATTGCACTCCCGAAGGAACAAGGCCTAACTTGATCATGGAGCAAACACAACTCAAGCCAACCGATGCCTCCCCAAACTTCAGCATTTCAGCTCCTTGCTCGGTTATCTTTCAGTCAAACAAATAGCTTAATTTTCCTCCAATGTTGCCTTGGAATCTAAAGCCATAAATGGAGGTTATTGTTAACAAAAACTTGGCAGCCAAGAAAATTTTTTACCCAGCCAAACTTGAGGTTAAAGTAGCTAAATTTAGAGTTAGATGGCTTTTGTCCCTAAGCCTGATGTTAACTAGCTTCAATTTCCTTCAAAATTGAGCTAAGGAAGGTACAGAAATAGGTTTAAGTCAACTCTGCATTGGCTTGCAGGAACAACAGTTGCTGGCTTTTCTATGTGAATGGGGCTTTATTTCCCATCTTGGTCCTTTGGGCAATGTAGTTGTTCATTGCTTGCACCTTGGACTTTAATTTTGTCTAGAATATATTTTTTTTAACCAAGCCAAAACTAAACTCCTCTCACATTTTAGTTGAGTCCTTGTCTTTGCAAAAAGAACCCTCAATATTGCCACTAAAGGCAATTTAGTCAGTAAGGTTCGTAAATCAGCCCATCCTTTCTAAATCTTAAATCTTGTCTTCCCTTTAAGCAATTAGGTCCTTTGTCTTGACAATTCTTGCAATTAAGCACTTCTAACTAACTTAGACCAACTGTCTTTAACTTTTGTCGATCTGGTTCTCAGGCTGGGCTCAAGTACCAATTATGTCACAAACAAAATTTTGGTGCCTTATATAGGCTCAGGTACCTTTGTCTTAGTAAGGGTGTGTGTGACACTAATGCCAAACGGGACCTAAAATTCACCTTAAGGACAAAACCAACCATGAATGAGCTCATGGGCACCTTCGAACATGTTGGGCACCTTCAATTTCTCTTTTGGTGTGATTAAATGGCTTCCTTTAAGCTAGATTGAATATGCTATGGAGGGCAAGAGGAGGCAAAATTCGTGCCTATAGTTCTAGGAAGAAACCAATAGTCTTTTAATAGGAGAAATACCTAGCAATTATCGGTTTTTTAGGAATTTAACCCAAAATTCTCATATTTTTCCAACTTGCATCCAAACCTTCTATAAGTGCTAAAATAGGTTGATTCCCATCCATTTCACTCAAGAGTAATTTTTGTAACATTTTTAGTCTTGAGAAATTATAAAATACCCTTTTTGCCAATTTTGCCTAAATGACCAATGTTTGTAATTTTTAAACTATGGAGCCCTCTATTACCGAGACTTAACTTGGAATAAATTATCTAAAGTGTTAATTTGTTAAATTAATCCGTTACTTGAAAGTTTGAGCTTCTTGTAATTACTTAATTGATTTGACTTATAGCTCTGAAGGCTGTCACAGATAGAAATTAAATGTCAAAGTTAAAAAAAGTCAAATACTTTGACCAATAGTATATGCACATAACACCTACACTTTGCCATCTCTGTATTTAAAAAACTACACTGTATCCCCCACTCCTTTTACACTGTCTGACAACAACTTCTTTAACCTCTAATTTAACTGCTTAGTAACTATGTTCCAATAATTTTAAAATTTTTGATATTTTTTTCAATGTTAATTTACATTTTAAAAGTACTGATTGGCATTTACAAATAGAAATTTGTATTTACAGAAAATAAAAAATTTAATAATTTAAAATGTTTATTAATTATAAAAAAATTTTAGAGAGATTAAAATTATTAGAAGATAACTATCATATATTTTAAATTAGGGTTTCAGAAACTATTGTTGGACAACGTAAAAGAAGCAAAGGCAAAGTGTAAGTTTTCAAAAATAAGGAGAGTAAAGTTCATATCAAAGAGAGGTTTTTGTAAGTTTCTCGATTTTATTTAGTAATCTATAATTAAGAAATTCATAAAAACAATCTTGTGCAATGAAAATTATCGAGCACCATTGTATGCAAATCAAAGAAATGAATCAGCAGTAATCAGCCCACACTCTATTGTATGTTTGACTAATGAAGGTATAAATTTTTTTATTTATTACATTTATAAAATGTTTAAATGTTATGAATTCAAAAATATATCATGATTAATTCAAGTGTTTTAAAAAAGTTCTGACATTTGAAAGATTCTAGAAGATAATTGGATACAAGAAAATACACAACATAAAACTAGGGTATTGTATTTGGGATTTCAGCTTAAACTTAGCCATTCACTGTAACTCATGAAGGTACACCCTTCAGGCTACATGGGCTATACTTTGAAAAAATAATAAGCATTAGTTAATCAAACCCTTCAAATTGGACTTATATATATAAAAATAAAAATTAGAAGACTTCCACAAAGAATATAAGTTGTTATGAATATCAAGATGTGTGGGTATAAATTATTAGCTAGCTTGGAAGCCTAAACCCTTAAAAGTGGATAGCCTCAGTCAACCCTAACTCGAATTGATCATACAATAAAAGGCTTGCAAATTGGATCCATTTTGTTTAATTTTGATAATTGTTGGACATCCATAAGAATTTAGATCGGTTGTTCCAGATTTTGGAAAATTGGCAGTTGGCAATCGCAAGCGATGAAGGGGGAACTTTTGAAAACAACATCAATATATAAGCCAAGAAATATCTAGCACTACAGTTGAGGTGGCAACAATTATAGACTCATGAAGAATGAGAGTGTTTTCACAAAATGAGTCAAATTGTGAAGTTTTTCTTAATGGTATCCTTAATAAAACTAGTATTTTAAGAAAAAAGAATTCTGCAGGGACATTCTTGTTTAACCCTTAATCCTTATCTGCTTTTAAAATTGAACCTAAAACTTCAAATTTATTTATTTAACACTGCATTTTCTCTTGGTATCTTTAAGCAACACCACTAAAAAATCATTTTTTCCAACGGCCTATTTTCCAACAGCCAAACCTTTGGAAATTTCCAACATGCTAGACTGTTGGAAACTATGAAAAAAAATTGATCCTTGTGAAAAAAAATGTCCAATGGCTTGACCGTTGGAAGTGTTAAAAAATTCCCAATAGACACTTTTCCAACAGCCTAAACTGTCGAAAAATAATGAGTTAAATTGTACATCTTAGTATTTATTATTTCCAATGGCTAAATATTTTTATTTTGCCAACTGCCTAAGCCATTGGAAAATATTTTTATTTTTCCAACAGCCTAGACCATTGAAAAATATTTAAGTTAAAATGTGCATCTCAATATTTATTGTTTCCAACGGCTTAAGCCATTAGAAAATATTTTATTTTTCCAACAGCCTAGGCCATTGGAAAATAATTTTATCATAATATATGTGATAATATGTATTTATCATAATATATTAGTATAATATAAAATTTATCATAATATAATATATTATATGTTAAAATGTATCATAATATATAACGTATCATAAGTATTATATATATCATAATTATAAATATTATTATAAATATTTATAATAATATGTATACATATTATATTATAAATATTTATTATAATATGTATGCATGTATGTATGTATGTATGTATGTATGTATATATGTATGTGTATCAGATATAAAATATTTATCATATTTATTGTATAATTTTAGAAAGTAAAGTAATTATTTCAAAAATATTTGCCATAAAAACAACAACAACAATAATAATAATAATAGTAATACATACATACATACATATATATATATATATATATATAAAATTTTCCCCAACCAAAAAAAAATGATTTATTAGGCCAAAAAAGCCCAAACTCAACCCTAAGTATAAATACTATCATTTACCCTCCCAACCCCTCCTCGTCTCTGCCTCTTCCAATGCTTCGTCTCCCTCCTCTCACCTTCTCCATCTCCTCTCTTCGTCTCCGGCTCCTCTCACCCTCTCTGTCCCCTCTTCTCAGCCTCTCCCTTTCCTCGCGTCCTCTCCATCTTCCATCTTCGTCTCGCCCCCTCCTATCGGCCCTCTCTCCATCCTCTTAGCCCTCTCTATCTCAATCTCCCCCTCCCCTTCCTCCCTGATTGCCGGTGCCCATTAGTGCCTCTCTCCTCTGCCGTGCTTATCGGTCTCATATGGAGCGTCTCTTCTTCTCACACTTCAGCCTCCACAGCCGCCGTGCTCATTGGCCTCACCAGTCCATCATCCGCACAGCCCATCGGCCCATCCTCAGTCTGTCTGTCTTCACCGCTTCTACGTCCTCTTCGCCTCCTCGCCTCCATGCCTTCCTCAGTGGCTAGAAGGGATAGGATCGGAAGAGATGCCTTAGATTATGTTAAGATCTGTGTCGGATTTTCGATTTGGGGTTCAAATTTGGTATGTTTTTTTATTTTTGATTTTTGTTTAGATCTGTTCGGATATTTTAATTTCTTGTTCAAATTTGTTCGATTTTTTATTTTTGATTTTGGTTATATCTCTTTCGTATGTTTAGATCTGTTCTTATATTTTTTATTTCATTTATGTTTATATCTCTTTCATATGTTTAATCTTTACTTCAGATTTGTTTGGATTTTTTCTCTTTTATTTTGGTTAGATCTATTTGTATTTTTTGTTTTATTGATTTTTGTGTAAGATTTGTTACATTTTTTTTTTTATTTTTAAATTTTTGAAATAATGTAAATATAATTTAAGTAATAATAATTTTAATTTTTTGAACTAATGTAAAATATAATTTTGTATATCTAAAATAATAAATATAAATTATTTAACGATATAAATTTTTTTATTTCCTGAAATATTTTTCAAACTTCCATCAGCTTGAGTCATTGGCAATTTTCCAACGGCCCTAACCATTGGCAAATTTATTTCACTATTCAAAAAAAATTCCCAAAAAAACCATTGGAAATTTCCGATGGCCCATTTCCAACGGCCTATCCGTTGGAAATACCAACAGCTTATCCTTGGGCCGTTGGAATTTTTTTCCCAATGCATGATTTACCAATGGCCTAGTTTCCAACGGCTCTGCGTTGGAAATTGTGAATTTTCCAACACAAGGCCGTTGGAAATGGTCGTTGGAAAATGGCTTTCTTTTAGTAGTGCAACTTTTGGCATCTTAGTCTACAAAATTTTGATCCATTTTTGTATGCATCTCAAAACTTTTGAACTTCAAATCTTGGCCACTAGACCATCTCTGTAGGATTTCCAAAATCATAATTACATCCCTGTTATTTTTTAGTTTACTAAAATTACCTGAAAGCTCTTTCTATTGTTTCAAATCCAAGCATATTGTCTGAAGAAAACCTGGATAAAAATTTCAATTCTTAGGTTGTATTCCTTGGACATAGAGCAACCAATTATAAAAGAGTCACTTATTTTCTTTCAATTTTTTGTTTAAAAATACTCCTTTCGTCCCACTATTTTTGTTCTATTTGACTTTTTTTAATAGTCTAACTTGAATTTATTCATATTATTGTTTGTTGGAAAAAAATTTAAAAAAACATATTTAGAAACTATAATCCTTGAATTATCATTCATATATAAAAATTTTCATTTATATACTAAAATATTAAAAAAATTATAAATTAATTGCTGAAAAGTGTATGGTGCAAAGAATTTGGAATGAGGGAAGTAATTTCATTAGGAAGCATACTCTATTTACTTTTGGTAGGAAATAGACCCAAATTTAAGGCCCAAAACTAATAAAGAGCTCATGCTGGGAGCCTAAATAGATCTACAAGAGAACTTCAGCATGGATGAAAATAGTATCCCATAATTACGGGATAAGTTATGGGATTTCTATCCCATGACGAATTCTTGCGAGTTCCCTTTAGCTATATAAACCCCTTAAACTGCCAATCCCGGGATACGACATTCTGGCTCTTCTCTCTCTCTGCTACTTCTCACCAAAAGTCTAACTTGAGTGTCGTAGCGTTTTCCTCGTAGACACATCCCTAGGCCCTAATATTGTCTTTGCACACAGGTCACCAGCTCATGATTCGCCAAACTTTTGAGCCAGACAATCACAATCCCATTAACTATCAGCTTCAAACAATGCATATGGAAGACAAGGAAATATATATTTGAATTTTTTTTATTATTAACATAAATATCTGACTTAAATGGTTAAATTTGTTGATGATGCTCAAGATGATGTTAGTTTAGTATTATTTAAATTATTGTTTTAATGAGAATTACTTTGTTAATACTTTTTATTTAGCATTGAAATATTTATGTTGTTTTGTGACTATAATTTAAAATATTGTGATAACATCGGTATGTAAATTAGTTTTTATTTAGAAAGAGGAAATCCCCCAGAAAATCAGGATAGGATTTGAAGCTCGCTTATTATGAAAGATTGTGCATGCCGTACTAAATAACAAATTCTTCTTAATTAATACTCTTTCGCAAGGAAGTTTTACGGATTTGGCGCCGGCCTGCCCGCCAATCAAAAACTGTTAGGTGTTCGAGTAAAATATGGACCTCCCACAAGGATTGACTTAACTAGTGTGATATATCTTTGACAGAATTCCTTGGGGTGCAAGTAAAGGAAATTGGAAATCCTATTAATTTAGGCTAAAAAAGTCTCCTTAGTATATATAACTCCTTATATCGATCCGATTCTGTTCCGCCGTGTTTTGATTCAAGACCGCAAGTATGACGGTGAGGGACGAAGGGAATGAGTGTTTCAGGCTCTGTGACCTTCCCGATGAGATTGTGATCCACATTCTCGACAGACTCAACTCCATGGCAATGGCTCGCTTCGCCGCGGTTTGCAAGGCCTGGAAGCTTCTGCTCCGTAGGCTTCTCCAACTTCTCGCAGAGGCAAAAGAGGTCCAATGGGTTGTAACCCCGGACGCCTATTACAAGTGCCAGTCCATGGTTCTTCACCAGATATGCTTAGGACACATGCAGCAGAAACCTTGTACCGAAATCAAGCGCGTTTTGAAGGAAGAACTGATTGACGCAATCCTACCAGCCGCAGTGGGCAGCTGTATCATTAGGTGTGGCCCAGACTTTGGTTGGGTTGTTTTAGAAAGCATAACCGTGGGTCTTGCAGCTCTCTGCTTGTACTCCCCTTTCACTGAGAAATTCATCTATCTGCCTCCTAATTTGCCTATTATTTATAGCAAGTTCGCGATGTCCCATCCAATGTTGGAGAGTTTAGTGTTTCTTGAAGGAATATTCTATTGCCTGTTTTACAGTGGCCAGCTGGTGGCCTTTAAGGTCGCTGACGAATCCTGGAAATGTTAGCAGATTCTAAGCCACACCCGTCTTGTGGACATTTTCAGTTGGCTGAATGTGATGGCGATATCTTATTGGTGCCCTACTATTGCCTGTCAGGAAATTGTGGTTGCAGTGTGTGGAAGTACGAGAGGGCGGAGAGGGGTTGGAAGAAGATGAACAATTTGGGTGGACGGGTGTTATTTCTCTCAACCATGCAAGTTCCAGGAACGCGGCGGTTGCAGCAGTCGGGGAGCTAGAAGGTTTGGCAGATAGGATCTATTGCCTTGGTTATAGGCACCTTGGAAGTTATTTTTCATTGCTGGATGGGAAGTTCCATTTTGGTGAAGATTATGATTCTAGAGTTCTGTATTGGGTTACGCCCCCTTCTTTGCAAATTTGAAGTTGCATTTAGGACCAATTTGAGCGGGTTATGATGAAATTATATAATGGTTTTCTGGAGAGATTTAAGACACTTTTCAGATATGGATATTTTCCTTTCCAAATACTGATTAGTTAAACTAGACTTATGCTATAAGCCATTATTCTAGTATATTACTATGAGATTTGAGATTGTACTTATATGTGCAAATACACATATATAACACCGTTTGTGTTTTGATAGATTCTTGCCGTTTGCATCTCTAAAAAAGTGGAAGAAGCTTGAATAATTAGGGACTAAAACTGGCAGTTATCAGAACTTCTCCCTTTTCCATTCAAATGCCTTCCAGAAAAATCCATAGGGAGCCCTAAACCCACGATTTCCCTCCCCATTCGTTTCTCTGCTCTCTCGATCATACAACCCGCCATCTTTTGGCCGACATTTCCAAAACCACACAGAAGGCGCTTGTGACGAGGAGTGGCTTGGCAAAGGGTGACCATGGCGGTGAAAGGTGACGGCAGCTGGGATAATCGCACAAGAAACCCCTCCAATTGCCAATCCTGGGATACGACATTCTGGCTCTTCTCTCTCTCTTTGCTACTCCTGGCCAAAAGTCTAACTTGAGTGTCATAGTGTTTTCCCCGGAGATACATCCCTAGGCCCTTACATTGTCTTTGCTCACAGATCACTAGCCCGTGATTCGCCGAACTTTTGGGCCAGACCCTCACAATCCCATTAACTATCAGCTTCAAACAATGCATATGGAAGACAAGGAAATATCCATTTGAATTTTTTTTTTTTATTTTTAACATAATTATCCGACTTAAATGGTTAAATTTGTTGATGATGCTCAAGATGATGTTAATTTAGTATTGTTTAAATTATTTTTTTAATGATAATTACTTTGTTAATAGTTTTTATTTAGCATTGAAATATTTATGTTATTTTCTGACTATAATTTAAAATATTATGATAACATCGGGTATGTAAATTAGTTGGTACTTAGAAAAGGGCAAAAAATGTGTCGGCAGTTGGTCTCGAGCCTCCAAAGGTTTAGGAAGCCAATACAGTGGACGATAGTGATTAAGATGTCGATTTCGGCCAAGAAATAGAAGATCCGTATCATTTTTTTATGTCCATAACAAAAACATCCACGGTTCATGTTTTATATTGCAAATAACATGAATTTGTACATATGTATGCTACGGGGTTTTATAATGTATGTTCTAGATTTATAAAGAGCACAAATATATATATATTTTTCTGGGACTTATATGTATGTTATGGGTTTGTAAGGAACATAGGTGTATATATGTATATTTCTGATGTTTATATGCACGTTTCTGTGTTTGTAAAAACACAAATATATATTTATGCTTTTGTACGTTATATGTGTACTTCTAGTTTTGTAAAGAATACAGATATATATGTATATTTTTGGAGTTTATATGTATGCTTTTGGGTCCGTAAAAACAAAAATATATATGTATACTTTTGAATTTTATATGTATACTTCTAATTTTGTAAAGAACAAAGATAGATATGTATATTTACATATGTATACAAATAAAATATTTGTATGATTCTAGGTTTTATTACTATGCTTCTGGGCTTTATTTATATGCTTCTAGACTTTATTTGTATGCTTATGGTTTTGTATGAGTTTTGAGTTTTAAGTCTTGATTTTCGGTATTGTATTAAAGTAAGGAGGTAGGAGAAATTTCAGACAACCAACAGGGTTTTTTTCTTGGATTAAAATCGAATAATCGTGGTTAGTTTTCTTCTTGATAAGTTTCCTTGCCACGATGAGGCAAGGAGTAATCAACATCTTCTAAGTTTTGAGAAGGAAAGATGCAGAAGTGGAGGAGAGGCGAAAAGGAGTCTCAACAGCATGGAGATGGTGTCCAAGAGGCCTAGCGATGACAACGAAGCTAGAGCTGAGAAGGCTCCATCAAAAAAAGGTAACGAAGAAGACAAGGAGACGCTAGCAAACAAGAAAAGCTCTTCAAGCGTGGACAAGAATCGCCCTGTTTGGGAGCAGCTTTTCAAATTAACGTTAGAGTTTTGGATAATTTATTGGATGGTTGAGATGAAACCACTAAAGCTAAAAGTTAAAAGCTACCATTTAATAGCTTTTTCAAGACTTTAACACTAATCGTTGACACTAATGCCAATCAGGTTCTCAAAGTAAGTGAGGGTTTCCAAAACTGATTTAGGAATCAGCCGGGTGGGATCTTGTAGTGGGCCAGATAATGGTGAGGTTTTTGGTTGGTCTAAGCATAAATTTGGTGGACTTAAGGGGGGCTATCAAATAGGTGTTATTTGGCGAAAATCAGGTTCTAACATTAGGTCTTCCATTTCTAGGTTGGTCCTAAAGTTTCTAAAGAAATCCTTGAGCACGATGGAGGGGAAAATAATGCTTTAGATGCATCTTATCTAATTTTACCAGGAGTTGCACCAATTTTGAAACCAATGGATATAGTCTTGGGCAAATGGGGTTGTGGGTTCTGATTTGCCTATGTAGAAGGATAATGCCGGTGGGAAAATTTGTATGAGTTCTTGGTCAACTTAAAAAATTTTGATCTCAGAAGGTAGTGGGCCTTCGGATAAAGATGAAGAGAGTATCAAGAGTTTGGATTCTTGTATTATCCCAAAAGAGGTGTCCTTGGATTGTTATGATGAAATGGCATTGGATATTTTAGAGAACATTGACATGGCTAAGGATCAAAGGAAGAAGTGAAAGAAAATTAGATCACGTCATAAAGAATTAGTGTTAAAAGGTGAACTGAAAAGGCTGGAATGGGAGATCAAAGATTAAGATTCTATTGGAATGTGAGAGTTCGTTTCTCTGCGGTTTGCAGGGCTTGGAAGCTTCTTCTTAGTTGGCTTTTCCCACTTTTCTCAGAAGCAAAAGAGCTCCCCTGGTATATAAGCAGTGGCGGAGCCACGTTTAACCCAAAAGGGGCAATTGCCCCCACTCAATTTTAGAAATTTTGGGAAAATTACATATTTAGTGTTGTCTTTTTAATAAAATTTATAATTTGACCCCACTGATTTTAAATTTTATAGTTACATATTATAAAAGAATTATATGTTACCCCCACTGATAATTTTTTCTGGCTCCGCCCCTATATATAAGAGCAGGGGAACACGAGAAGTGCCACTCCATCGTTCTCCAACAGACATGTTCTCGTAACAACCAGCTGGTAGCTTGTACCAAAATCAAGTGCACTTTGAAACAAGAGCTGCTCGACGCAATCCCACCAGCCACAGCAGAACGCCCTCTGTATGTGAGTGGCGCAAGCTCCGGTTGGGTTGTTTTTCAAGTCATACACATGCCTCCTACTCTCTGCTTGTACTCCCCTTTCACTGAGAAATCTATCCATCTGCTACCTGGTTTTCGCTTTCTTTTAGCTAGTTCGCAATGCCCCATCCTCTAACTTGTTTAGACTGTACTCAATCTCCAGACAGTTGCACTGATGAATAGATGGATAGAGTTAAGAATCTCCGTCCAACATCTAAAGGTATTGTTTGTGCTCAACACTAAGTAATATTTCCCTGACTTCTACTATAATTAGAGAATCAATCTGGTGGCCATTGCCCAACAATTGCTAGCTCTACTACTAGAAGAAAAATAAGGTTCAATAATCAAAGTCATGAATGGGCTTATGCATGCTATTCACCAAGGGTAACGATGAGGAGTTTCTTCAAAGCATTTGTTTTATTAGCTCCAACATTAAGTAGACTTTTGTAATTTTGTTTTCTGGAAAATTTTTCTACTTAAATTGAAGTTTGGCTATGGATTCTTAAGAGTCTTTTCCACATGTATATACACAATATACACTTCTCTGCAACTATCTAAGACCCTTGTCTCTTTGGAAAATTGGAGATTTTTTTTTCTACAGAAATAATTAAAATATAAAAATTATTTATTTTACAGAAATTCATTTTAAACGGTAACTGAATAATGGCTATCTTATCTACGTCATAATTACAAATAATTATTTAAAATGGTAACTCCTTCTCCCTTAATTATAATAGCTAACTATAACCGTTAGGTTTACCGTTAATAGTAAAAATACCCACAGGTGAGGTTGAGCCAATCATGGATCACTATTATTTAGTCCACTTTTTGGGACAACAATTAATTTTATTGGGAAAATTATAGAAATCCCCCAAGGTTTGGCTAACCTATACTATTGCCACATTTATTTAGAAAAAAACACTTTACCCTCATTCCTATTACACTGTTTGAGAACAACTTTTTATCCTTTAATTTAAACTATATGATAACTATATTCAATAATTTTAAAATTTTTAATATTTTTTTCAATGTTAATTTACATTAAAAAATATTGGAGAAATTGAAATTACTGTAAAATGACTATCATATAGCTTAAATTAAATTTTTAGAAATTGTTATCGAACAGTGTAAAATAAGTAGAGGCAAAGTATAGATTTTAAAAAATAAGAAGGGCAAAGTGTAGGCTAGATGAAACTAGATGAGAGGTTGTTGTATGTTCCTGGTTTTATTTAGTAATTTATAATTAAGAAATTCAACTTGTAGTAGTAAAAACTATGTTTTGCAATGGAAATCTCCAAGCACAGTTGTGAGCAAATCGAATAAACAAATCACTAGTAATCTATCCACACTTCATTGCAGGTTTGGACAATGAAGGTATAAATTTTTGTTATTGGTTACATTTATAAAAAAATGTTAAAATTTTATGAATTCAAAAGCATGTCATGATTAATTCAAGTGTTTTAAAAAAGTTCAAACATTTGAAAGTTGATAGTAGTTAATTGGATAACAAAAAGTGCGAATTGAAACAAAAACTAAGACGAATTGAAACAAAAAAACCTAGGTTGCTGTATGTGGGATTTCAACTAAAAAAAACTCATACTTGCGTATTTATTGTAACTCATGAAGGTACACTCGTTATACAGTTATATCACATACGCTATACTTTGAGAAAATAATAAGCATTAGTTAATCAAACCTTTCAACTTGAAGTTATATATAAACAAACAAAAAATTGCACAGACTTCCTATACAGAATATCAGATGTTATGAACATCAACACAAGTATAGATTATTAGCAAGCTTGGAAGCCCAAACCATTAAAAGTAGATTACCTTAACCGACCGAACTCGAATTGATCGTAACATAGAAGGCTTGCAAATTGGAACCAATGGTGGCCAATAGGCCCGGACTGGCTCGGGTCAAACTCGGTCCAACACAGTCAAACCCGGGCACTACCCAGCACGAAACAAGCTCGGGAGGTGGCGGGGTGAACATGAGGCTAGAAGAAGATGGGGGCCCAAAATAGCACAAATCGGCCAAACAGGCCGTTCAACCTGGATTAGACTGGACTGGCCCACGACTCGGCCGAGCCGAGCCAGGTCAGACGTTTCCAGAAAATCGTTGCAGATTTCAAAATTTAAAAAAAAATGGTAAAATGACAGCCGACCCCCCTAACGGCTCTAGACTATTTTTTTTTTCCCAGACTTTTTTACCGTCTCTCAACAACCACTAACCAAAATTTCCTTTTCTTATAAATAGCCAGCCTCCTTTCTACATTTTCTCACACCAATTCTCTCTTCTCCAATCTCCTACAATATTCTCTCATTCTCTCTACTATCTCTCCCCAAGTTTTTTAATCTTTCACTAATATTTTTTTAATTTCCTCCTAATCATCTCTAGATCTCTTCAATTATTTTCTTCCACTAATGGCTTCACGAGGGAAGAACTCTGGCAAGGGCAAAGGTGTTGCCTCCTCCTCCTCCTCCTCCACCACCAGGGTCGGTACATTTCTATGAGGACCTTTGTTCCACAAAAACCTAGGCCCACATTCACAAGAAATTGACGACAACGATCCCAACATTGACATAACGGCGTACAACCTAGGCCTTGACGATCAACTTTCCGATGATGACGTCGAAGAAATTCCACCAACCCAAGGTGGCACTAAAGGGTCCCAACCGATGCCATAAAGCGAGCAACCCAAGCGGACTCAAGTCAAGAGTGAGAATTTGAAAGCTTTCGTTTGGGCCCATTTTGAGCGAGTTTAGGAAGGTGATACAAGGTATGCCAAGTACAAACACTGTGACAACAAATTTGCACACAAATTGAACTCCGGGATGGGCACCCTCACGTGGCACTTGAGCAAAGTCCATGGAGACAATGGCGACATATCCAGTGGACAAACACAATTTATGGGTGTTGGGAGCTCCGATGGTCTAGGTATTTTTCGATTTAATCCAAAAACTGCTAGGCAATGTTTAATTAATTGGATGATAATTACACAAAAACCATTTAAACAAGCTGAAGATGAATAGTTAGAAAGATTCATCCAAGAAAATTTAAATCCTACTTATAAAAAAATGACTAAGCAAACAGCTAAGAGAGAAAGCTTTAAACTGTATAAAGCTAGTAGAAGTGATTAGTAAGCATATTTTTCTACCATTGATCATTGTCTGTCATTTACATATGATATGTGGACATCTTCAATAAGACAAAACTACTATTGTGTCACTGCTCATTGGATAGATGATGAATGGATTATTCATGGATCCTTGCTTTCAAATGTATGGAATCTGATCATACGAGTTAAAACATTTTCAATTGCATTATTGAAAGTTTGCGTGAATTTTTTGTTACCAATAAAGTTTTCTATATTTCTTTTGACAATGCTTCAAACAATGATTCGGCTGTAAAAAAATTGATAAAATAAATAAAATCACCACTTGATGGAAAATTTTTTCATGTTCGTTGCTTGTATCACATTTTGAATTTATATATTCAAAATGGTTTACAACAACTGCAAAACCAAATCAAGTCAATTCAAAATGCTTTACTTTTTGTTAAAACAAGAAACAAATTGGCTTATGAATTTAAAATATTTTGTATTGAAAATGGGGTGAATTTTTCTTGGGAAAGGTTTAAAATTGATTACTCCACTCAATGGAACTCAACATTTGAAATGTCAAATGACACTCAACCATGGGCATATCTTTCAACTCGATTTGTGAACTCAAAAGTGCAAAGCGACTGGCTAACGGATGAGGTTTGGAAAAAATATTTTAAGTTAGTTGAGTTGCTTAGATATTTTTATGAGGCAACAAATTTTTTCTCTGGGGTTTATTACCCAACAATGCACCAAACAATATTATATTTTGTAAACATCATCTATGTTTTCCACCAATACAAGGACGATAAGTTTTTGAAACCAATTGTTGAAGCAATGCAAAAAAAATGACTTGATTATTTTTAACAAATCCCATAAATTTATCTTGTTGCATGTTCATTAGATTCAAATGTCAAAATCATGGGTTTTCTGCAATTGTCAAAAGCATACTATCATACATATTTAGGTTAAGCACAAGTTTTTGCACTTGCTATTTCTGCTGAACCTGACCACAATTTGAAAGAGTTATACAAACTCTACTCCGCTAAGCAGTCTGATAAGGTTAGGTCATCCGATCCAACACCCGTCAGACATTCCATCTCCTCCTCATCATTAAGGTTCAACCCAGCGGTAAATATTCTCAAACGACCGAGACCCACAAACCCGAGATTAGCAAAATGAGATGATTACCTCTGCACTTCATTAGAAAGCAATGAATAAGACATCCTCGAATTGTGGAAGAACAAAAGAAGAAAATTCCCGTTCTTATCCACACTAGCGCAAGAAATCTTAGCAATTCCAGTCTTTACCGTCGCCTTTGAGGTTGCCTTTAGTGCGAGGAAATGAGCCATCTCGGAAAAACAAGCAAGGCTCACATCTGAGACTGTTGAGGTTTGCGTCTGTAACCGGGATTAAGCCCTTACTACTCTAAGGAAGCAAGATATGAAAAGCTCGGAAGATGAGGTCCTATGACCTGTAAGAGTAGATTGTAGGTTTCTTTACAATTTAAAGAATGTAATCGATCTAATTATGCTGTTAAGCACAAATCTTAAGTTTTACCCTTTTTTTCCTAGAAGATTTCGCCATTTTCAAATATAAGGTACATTCCAAATTATGTAAGTGCTGTTTGGCTTTTTCATTAATAAAAATTACACCGGCGGTGGTGTTGCTTAAATATATATATATATATCTCATAAAATTACTATCAAAAAATGATTGCAAACATATTAAAATGCATTTTTCATTAACCGCACAAACTCGGCCTAGCTCAAACCCGCCCTGCCCCGCCCCAAGCCCACCCCACTTTGAAGCGGGTCGTGCCCAAGTCTAGAAAACCCGACCCAGGCCTAGCCGGGCTGGGTTGGCCCACCGGCAACCACTAACTAGAACAGTTTTGTTTAATTTTGATTGTTATTAGACATCCATAACAATCAAGGTCAATGCAGGCTATGCAAATGTAATTCGCTATGTTTACTCTATTTTAAATTGGAAGCAAATGGTGTAGGTTGCTATAAAATTTGGAAAATTGGTAGTTGGCAAATCCATGCTTAATGCCTAAAGAAAAGTTGGATAAAAATTTCCACTCAATTCGTTTTAACTTAAGTCAACTTAATCTAAAATGGTTTTAAATCTTTTTCACCTAGAACCAGTTTCATTTGGAAGCCAATATTATATAAGTGTAATAATCCATTTGAAACAAAATTTTTACCATGTTATTAAATTTCTATCAAATTTTCTTTTTTAATGTTTAAAAAATAAAAATTCATAAAAAATTAATAGTATTATAAAAATTTTACAATAAATGGATTATTTCACCTAAATAATATTGAATTTCAAATAAAATTGGCTTCAAGTAAAAAATATGTAAACATAAAAATAAGTTGTTTTGAATTAAGTTGGCTTAAGTTAAAACGAATTGACTCTTCAATTCTTAGGTTGTATTTGTTGGACATAGGGCAGCCAATTACAAATAAAATCACTTTTAATTATTGTGATTCCAATTTCATTTTAATTAGTATTGCTTTTCTACAAGGACCTTTTCAAATACAAGTCCCAATGGACTTGAAAATCCAATTTCTTGCGGGGCCACGTGAGTGGCTTATGGACAATTGCCTGAATTCGGTTTTAGTGAGTCCGCTTGGGGCTTGATTTTGTGACAGGCTATAAAAGCCAATCTCCTCCTGCCTATTTGGGTGTGCAAGCGAATACATAGGCGAGATCAAGGCAAAGAGTAAAAAAATTGAAACAGAGCATGCGATTGGCATTAAATATGTTCTCTTTGGGCAGTAATTTTTGCTCTTTATTTGAGTATTAATTTTGTGACTTTGGAGTGTCATTTTTTTTTTATTTGTGGGCATCAATCTATGAGTATTGATGTTTTTGAGTCTGGGTAGTATGAGATTTTTTCAAAAACCTTATAGTGTTAAATTTCAAATTTTTCTCAAATTACTGTGATATGATTTGAGTTTGGGCAATAACTTAAATCTTGGACATTGTACTATTTTTCTTAATAGTGAATTTTCTTATCAGTTTTCCCGATGATTTTTCCCTCTACAGTAAAGAGCTTTCCACGTATGTCATATGTCTCGATTTATTTTTGTTTGTTGTTGCTTTTCTGGTTGTTTATACTTGGATATAATTTATTGGCTTTTAAAAGTGAGAATTCCACTATTACAAATAGGGGTTTTAGTGACGGCCAGTTTTCGCTAAATCAGATGTGACGGCCAGCTGTCGCTAAATATGTCGCAGCTAATTTACACACTACTAATAAGTTAGCGACAGCTACTGTCACAAACAGTGACAATCAACCTTCACAATAATGCAGTGACTAATTTTCTAGCACTGGTATGCTATCGCCAAATTAGTGATAGCTAACCATTGCTAATTTAGCGAAGGCTAGCTGCCACTAAATTTAGCCAAGGCTAGCCGTCGTCCAATTAATAAGGGTTGGCCTTCACTAGTCAATGGCCATTTTTAGTGACGCTGTCACTACATCCCTTCTCTCTTTTTTATTCCTATATATATTACCATGTTGTTCTATTTCCTTTAGTTCAAAAAATATAAAATAAAGGCAAATTATATATATCCATAAATACAAAGTACATCAACAACATCATTTATCAATCAAGTCATAGAAAAGATTTGAAAGATCATATATACACTATAAATAGAGTCCACAAGCTGTAGCTAAGAGTTCATAATATATACTTTAGGTCTTTTATACAACAGAAGTCTAAATCATACATAGTAGCTAATTATAAATAGTTCATGATATCTCTTCTATGCACTTCATATGTTGTTGCCATTTTGGCAGCTGCAAAAAGGTCAAAACCAAAGAACCAATGAAAAAATAAGTGGACAAAACTTGATAAAACAAAACAAAAAGTAAAAATAACCACATTGTATATAAGGGCAAAAAGAAAGAATATAAAACACCAAAGAAGAAACCCCTCCTCTGCCAAGAAACCCCTACTCTGCCAACCACACAAAAGCTAATTACCCTCTTTATAGCAAAAAAATCTGAAGGATCACTCTACCAGAAAAAAAAAAAAAAGTTAAAAACTAAAGACAGGAAACAATATTCCTAACACATTACATCAACATAATGATATACAATAAAGAAGCAGTGGAATGAAGGAGAAAAAAAGTAACTTCTACATGTCATTTTTCCCTTGGCCATGACTTCCCAAGAAAACACACTACACTCATTTATTCGTACACATAAAAATCTCATGCACACTAATACAACACAATCACACACCAACACATTCGTTCTTGTAAACAAAACAATTTATGCAGCAAAGAAGCTTGCAATCTAGTTTGAAGAAAGAAGATTATAACTAGTTTTCTTGCCAATTTTAAACCTTGTAGATTAAAAAAAAAACAAATGCCAAGGGAAATTTGAACAAGAAATCAAAACAAAACTCCGAGTCACAACTTTAAAATTTGCCACTTTAAACACCAAAAACCTACCTAAAACCTGCATCAACAAAAGTGCTGTGTTTTGCCTTATAAACTTGTTCTTTTAGCTTCAAAATGCTTCAAACACATCCTAAATATGATCAAGAATGTGCTCACAAAATTTCAGCCTCAAATGAATTCAGTAACAAAAAGTCAAGGGAAAGTCAAACTGTTACATAGAGAATAGTTTTGAGCAGGAAACTTAAACACTACATTTCTGTAGATAAATTCCTTTGTTTACTATGAAAATTTACCAACACATCACGAATAAGTGCAAGGTTATGATCACAAAGTTTTAGATGAAAACAAACTTCCTAGCATAAACTCAAACCTTTAAATGCCAACCAAGAAAATACAGGTCTTAGTAGCACATTTTGCTAATTTACTAGAATAAACCAAAAGTAAGATTGTAAATCAAGTTTGGATATTCAAAGAGACTTGTTTGCCCATAATGAGGTTTTTAAGCTTAAAACATGTTTCAATTATATATCCATACTTGCCTTTCAAAAATTACCTCATAATGAGGTTTTTAACTCAAAAGTCAAACTTTGGTCAGAACTTTTCTACTTATGAGCAAAACCGACAATAGTGTAGATTATAATCTAAAAATTCAATTAGAAAAATTGAAGTTATAAGAATCAGTCACACAAAACCAAATCGATACCATTAAATGCACAACAAATGTAGAGATATAAGAACATATATTTGTTGAACTACATTTAGGTGTCTAATTAACATGTTCATTATAGAACCACTATAGACCACTTTCATACAAACATAGACCATATTCAAATGTCCATTAACCACATATTCTAGTACACTACTCATATCTCCTTTCCATGCAAGCAAAAATATTCTACTGTAAAAAAAAATAAGGCTCAAATAAACAATCACATTTGCTATTGCAAATCAGCTATTTAGTTAGAGAAAAATAGTCCATATGCACATAAAACATTCTACTGTGAAAAATAAGCAAAAGTTTAGTTTGGAATAAGCATATCTTTGAACTTGTCCATAATTTTTCAAAGAAATTGTTATGTGAAATATATCAAGCAATTGAATATCAAGCAATGTATGACGTAAATCAAACAATTGAAGCATAAGCATGCCAATTTATGAAGTAACTTATCCATATATGGAATAAGCATACCAACCGACTATCAAGCAATTTAAGAAGTCAATCAACCAACTGAAAAAGGAAACCAATTTATGAAGCAAACTAATCGAATATCAATTTCCAAGCGATTGAATATTGAAATAAACAAATTGAAGAAGAAAAGATAGAGTTCATATTGTCCAGCACCGTCACACGTCATCAGTCGATCTCGATCCTCTCAAAGCAGGAAGTTTTTAAGGAAGATGGAGGAGTAGGGATGGTCGGTCTCTGTCTTCTCGATCCCCCAAGCTCCAATTCAACTACTTAGTCTACTTTCCCTAGTCTGTGTCGAAGTGATGCTACGATGGCCAATGGAATGATGGTGAGTGATTGCCAATTGTGAGTAATTAGGAATAAATGAAGAGATTGAGTGATGGTGAGCAGAGTGGGAAGTAGGAAAGGAATCACTGAATTGGACTGCATAGGATTTAAAAGTGATGGCAAGGTGGAGTGGTGAGTGCATACGCCTATACGACAATGAACTGATCGTGAACTAGGCTGGCTGGTGTGTGAGCGGTGTGCCGATGACTGGTGAGCGAAAAAGAATGAGGATCAGTATAACTGTGAAAGTGTTCTATTTTGTGAGCTTTTTAGTTTAGGGCATAGATCTTTTAAAAATTTTTAAACTAGCAACATAGCGAAGGCAAACAGCTACTAACTCTCGTAATAAGTCAGTAATGACTAGTCTTTGCAAAGTTAACTATGGCAAATCATCACTAACTTTGGCTATAAGTTAGTGACAGCTAGGCTTTACTAGTCCATGGTTAGTTAGCTAGGGCAATCCGCCATTATCTCTGACCATCACTTTAAAAACTTTGTTACTTCATTTGTAGAAAAATAACTGAGATAATGAATTTTTTAACCATAAAATAAAATTTTAACCTATATTATAATCTATATATTTTTTTTAGTGACACATAGATCCATCAATCCATACATCTTGATTAGAAAAAGAAACCGAAAGTAATTGAAATTGTTTATTATGGAAACAAATGAAAAGAAAAAAGAATAAAAATCTCATCAAAAGCTAGTAAATGTTATCTTCGGGAACTAGCGAGGGCTATTTTATCGGTTTTTAGCAAGGGGTACATGTCACAAAGTTTGGTTGAGACTTAGCAAAGGCTAACCGTCACTAATTTTTTGGATTTTAGCTAGAGCAAGTCGTCCCTAAATTTAGCCACAGCTAACCAACGACACTAAATTAGAAAGGGCAAGCAATTGCTAAAGTTAGCCATTGCTAAATCTAGACATTTAGCGACTGTTTACCATCTCCAAAGCAGTCTTAAATTTTACCATTGCTAAATCACTTTTTTCTAGTAGTGTTCAAAACCAAGTCTAAGAGAAAGAGCTTACCTTGAAAAAAATTATTAGTGTTCTTATACTTTCACTTATATATCTAGAAAGGGTGCTATTGTGTGAGCTTGTGATATTATAAACACTTCAAGTCTTACAATTTTTTGAGCGCGGAGTGGTTTTTAATGATCCTTGAAGAAAACTAGAAATAGTGGTTTCTAGTTAACCTTGGTGAAAACTAGTGATTAATTATGTGTAAATCTTGAAGAAAACAACATTTTAATTTTGATCAAGAGATAGTGGAATAACTTTTAAGTGGGCAAGCTTGAGAAAAGACGTTGACTCCTATTGATGGCGTTGAATCTCTATAAATCTCAATACACTATTTTTCTTATCTCACTTTATATTATGCTCATACTTGCTTAGTTTGTTCTTGAATCTTTGTTTGAATGAATTTGATTGTAAAATTTGATTTTGCCAAAGTTTTTAAAGCAACCAATTCACCTCCTCTTGGTTGCACTTGGGCCAACTTTTTTTAAGGCTTTCACCTGCTTCCTACTTTCTACTTGTACTCCCCTTTCATTGAGAAATCCATCTATCTGCGACCAGGCTTGCCTCGTTTTATTAGGGGGCTCGCAATGTCCTATCCTCCAACTTGTTCTGATTGTGTTTTTTTGCCTTTTTGGATTGCATCTCGAAGTTGTGTGTTTACACTTGTCACCTTGGTGACAAGAATTGGAAGAAGTATGGCACTGACCTTGGTCTTGAGAGCGTTCTTGGGCAACCAATATTGGAGATTTTGATGTATCTTAAAGGAAGCTTCTACTACCTGTTTCGTGGTGGCCACCTGGTGGCCTTTAAGGTTGCTGACAAATCATGGGAAGTGTTTGCCGATTCTAAGCCTTCAGAAGCGCCACACCTCTCTTGTAGATATCATGACTTAGCTGAATGTGATGGTGATAACTTGTTGGTGCCCTACTTTTGCCTATTGAAATCACAAAGAGATCGTAGTTGCAGTGTGTGGAAATATGAGTGGGCGGAGAGGGGTTGGAAGAAGATGAACAATTTGGGTGGACAGGTGTTATTTTTATTGCTATTATGATGGGCACCTCCAAAAATAATTTTTGCGAGATGGGAAGTTCCATTGCTTCCACATGATTCTGGTTCTGCATATTTGTATTGGATTACGTACACACCCACCGTTACAAGTTTGAAGTTGCATTTAGGACAAATTAGAGCAGAATACGATGAAATTATATAATGGATTTCTAGATTTTTAAGACCTTTTTAGATATGGAGAGCATAGTGCCAGCTTCTCTGTTGGAATCACCAAGTAGTTGCACTGACGAGCAGGTGGATAGAGTTAAGAATCTCCATCCAATGCCTTCGGTACTGTTTGTGCTCAATACTAAGTAATATTTCCTTAACTTTTACGATAATGAGAGAATCTGTCTAGCAACCATTGTACGATAGTTTCTGGTTCTACTAGTAAAAGAAAAAGAAGCTCCAACAATTGAAGTCATTTATGGGTTTTGGCATGTTATTCATGAAAGGTAACGAGGAAGAGTTTCTTCAAATCATATGTTTTTTTTTTTCTCCAAGATAGGGTAGACTTTAGTAATTTTGTTTCTGGAAAATTTTTCTGCTTAATTTGAAGTTTTGCTATGGAGTCTTAGAGTCTTTTCCATATGTATAAACATAATATACAATTCTTTGTAACTATCTAAGGCTCTTATCTCCTCAAGAAATGAGAGATTTATTAGAGATTAATTTCTATAGAAATATTAAAATCTTAAACCTTATATCTTTCATTATTAGAGAGATTTATTTAGAACAGTAACCAAATAATGACTACCTTATCTATTTCATAAATACAGATATTTGTTTAAAAAGGTAACTCTTTTCCTTTAATAATAACTATCAACATATGTTTCACAGTTAATTGTTGACGCCCACCCTAGCTGATGGTACAACACCTCCAAATACCCATAGTTAAGGTTGAGCCAATCATGGATCACTATTATTTAATCTACTTCTTGATAAGCTGGGAGGTTAATTAATTTTATTAGGAAAACTATAGAAATCCGTCTGAGTTTTGGTCTTACTTACACTTTGACGTCTCTATTTTAAAAAAAGTACACTTTACACCTACCCCATTTACACTGCTAGACGTCAAACTTTTAACCTTTTTTTTTTTTTTTTTGAACGGCAAACAAGATAGAATTTATTGATAATTTAGAATAGAGTACATGCTAGAATAGGCAGAGGCTAATCTAGTTTGGCCCCTGGTGGAACCAACCTCTTCACAACCTTGCACCTAAACCCAATTCTTAACAGCCAAGTAAGGATCACAAACCCATTCAACCCACACACACCTTAATTTGTCACTCCTATTCACTATCCAGACAAAAGAGAAAAGCTGAATTTCCAGCAAAATCTGAGAACTAAATTTCCTACAGTTTTTGAACAAGAAGTTGTTTCTACTGTCCCAAATTCGCCAAAGCACTACATATTTTACAGCAACCCAAACCTTTTCTTGCTTTTTATTTAACGGTTTATCCAACTGAATGTTCAGAGAGTCCAAAATTATGTCACCCGCCTCTTTGTAAACTTTCCACCACTGTAGAACTTGACCCTACAATGCCGAAGCCTTGTTGCAGCAAGCTAAAACGTGATCCACTGATTCTGCATCAGCTTCACAGAAAGGGCAGAGCATATTCTCCAACGCGATCCCCCGAAGTATCAAGTTCAGTCTTGTTGTAATGAAGGGCTCTCCAAACACAAATATTCACCTTGCTTGGTACCCAAGAATTCCACATTGTAGGATGAGACGAAGCCACCTGACAAAACAGAACATTGTCCAACATTCAAGACAGCTGTTTCACCAAGAAGATTCCCTTCAGGTTATGATGCCACATCCAGCGATCAGCTCCTCCTGTATTAAAAGTTACTACGGCAAGTAATTGTTGCAACTCTTCAAACTCACCTATTTCTCTTCCCCTCAACTCTCTCCTCCAACGCCACCTCCAAGAGACACTCCTTTCCTCATAACCCTTTTTTTCCCTAACAAAACACTCCTTTTGATCCTCCAAGTTGAACAATCTAGGGAATCTACTCCTTAAACACAACCCCCCCCCCCCCCCCCCCCCCCCCCCCACACCCAATTATGTTCCCAGAATTTTATTTTACTACCATTACCTAAACTCCAACTAAAAGAACCAAAAAATTCCACGCCACTGTTTTCCAAGTCAAACCATGATTTTACAATATTTAACCAAACTCCTGAGCCACCACCACCTCTACCTACGATCCTGTCTATCCCCCCAGATTGCCCATAAATGGACTTAATCACTTCCACCCACAACAGCCTTTCTTCTGACTTGAACCTCAACCACCACTTTCCTAAAAGTGACAAGTTTTTGGCCTTTAAACTACCCACACTGAAACCCCCTGTCTCTCTACTTGTTAAAATTTTATTCCAAGCTACCCAACACAACTTTCTACCCTCCCCAACCCCACCCCAAAAGAAAAGCATTCTTTTACTCTCCAATTTTTTAAGAACACTCGCAGGGGTCCGAAAAATAGAGAAGAAATACAGGGGTAAGCTTCCTAACACAGATTTGATCAGGGTCAGCCTTCCTCCAAAAGACATCAATTTTGATTTCCAGAGACTTAATTTAGCGCTCACTCTGTTCACCAAATCTTGCCAAGATTTACACCTGCTCATATTCGACCCCACCGGTAAGCCCAAGTATATGACAGGCATTTTTTCCGTACTAAAATTCATCTTCTTTGCCAGGATTTCCACCTCTGAAAAGTCAACACCAATACCAAACAGTTGCTCTTCTGATAATTAACTTTCAAACCAGAAGCTGATTGTAAACAGTTCAATAATCTCATCAAATTCAAACCATTTATCACCAACCAACTGCCCAAGAATAACGTATCATCAGCATATTGGAGATGAGACACCTTAACATTATCATTTCCAACTCTCGCCCCCTGAAACAGATTTTTGTGTTCTGCCTCTTCCATCATCACGTGAATTGCTTCTGTAACAATCAGAAAGAGAAATGGAGATAAAGGATCTCCTTGACGCACCCCTTTCTCCATGCCAAAATCTTGCGTAGGACTGCTGTTTACCAATACTGAAATTCTTGACAATTCCAGACATTCCCGAATCCACTTCCTCCATTGAAAACCAAAATTCATCTGCTCCATGATAGAGTCCGAAAAATCCCAATTAATTGAGTCATAAGCAGCTCCATATCTACCTTGAACATAAATAATCTTTGTTTTTTTTCTTTTTGCCCAATCAACCACCTCATTTGGAATTAGAATACCATCAAGAATTTGTCTACCTTTGATGAAGCCTGTTTGAACTTCACTGATTAAGCCCGGGCTCACATGTTGCAGCTGTATCGCCAAGATTTTTGTGATAATTTTATATTGACACCTGATAAGGGTAATCGGGCAATAGTCTTTTAAAGAAACCGGGTCCTTGGACTTTGGTATCAAGGTGACAACTGATGAGTTACAGCCCTTCACTAACTTCCCGGAATCGTCAAACCATTTGACAGCCCTAACCACATCATTCTCCACCACCTCCCAATTTTTTCTTAGAAAATTAAAAGAAAAACCATCCGGACTAGATGCTTTAGATCCCCCACAACTCCACACTGCCTCCTTAATTTCTTCAACAGTAATTGGTCTTTCCAACCCTTTCTTTAATTCTTCTGATAATCTCTTAAATCTTGCATTGATGAACCTTGGCCTAGCATGCTTTTGTTCTTGAAAATTCTGTCTGAAAAAATTAAAAATCTCTTGTTTTAAGACCTCTGGTTCCTCTCCCCATCTTCCGTTTATGCAAAGACCATTTAACTCATTTCTTCTGAATCTTCCTCTGACAATTGAGTGAAAAAAACTGGAGTTCTCATCGCCTTCTTTTGCCCAATTGACTCTAGATTTTTGTTTGAGCATAGCCTCCTTGATTTTTTGCTTCTCCCAATATTTCAACAAGGTTTCAGATCTTAACCGCTTTTCCTCCTCCAATAAATCTCCATTTTCTGCTGTCAAGTCCCAACTGTCCAGCTCCACCTTCATCTTTTCAATTTCAGCATCAATGCCATTGAAATTGTTCTTCCTCCACAGTTTTAAAACCAGCTTCAACTTCTGAAGTTTTAATTTGAAGATGTTTCCCAAATTTGCCCCCTCAACCTCTTCGGCCCAGGCTTCCTTGATGACCTCATGAAAATCTTTGTGCTTCATCCAAACGTCAAAAAAACATAAAGGGATATGCCCAAAATCAACATCCTTCACTTTTAATAAAACAGGACAATGATCAGATATTGTTCTCTTCAACGCCAAAGCACAAGCTTTCGGCCAACACTGTAAAAATCTGTTTGAAACCAACAACCGATCAAGTTTGCTCATTTTTTATCCCTCCTTATTGTACCACGTATATTTCCTACATGCACTTGTTTCGTCAAATCTACTTCCTCTTCTTTCTTCTTTAAATCTCACAGCATTGAAGTCCCCAAATATCAGCCAGATCCCCTCTTTACCACTCTTAACTTCCAAAAATCTTCCTCCAGACTTCACCCTTCAGTCGCTCGTCTTGCAGAGCATAAACATTTACTATTGTTATCAGTTCAGGACACCCTTCCCAATACCCCGAAACACCAATAAAAATTTCATAACCAAATTGGTCTACCATATCCCAGGCACAAATCAAACCACCAGACTGTCCCACAGAATCGTGTTTGAAGAAATCAAAATTGCCAATTCCCCATATGGACCTAACCTTACTCACAAACTCAGAATTTCCAGCAAACATTGTTTCTTGTAACCCCAGAAATTCCACTTTCTCTTTGCCACATAACTCCTTTACCAGTCTGAATTTTACATGCTTCCTAATTCCTCTCACATTCAATGATAGAAACTTTATTTATTTTGAAAAAACACCCTTCCTTACCATTCTTTAACCAACTAACTATACACTGGATTGTTTCCAGCTTTCCCTTCACCAGACACACCCTCATTTCTAGCTTCCATCTCAAACCCCACCATTTCACCTACCTTCCTGATACATTCTTCTTCCCTTGACAAACTATCGGCAACCTCCGTAGATTCATTTTCTTGACAATAATTATCTTTCAACAACTTTGAATTTCTAAAAGCAACCAAGGAATCAGTAATGGACTGACCTGCGATGGTCCCTGAACTGGAAGTTGAAGTCTTCAAACCCTTCGAACCTCTGCTGCATTTTTGGTCTGATTTTCTCTTCCATTCTCTGCCCACCTTCGATCTCGCCGTGAATTTCATCGTTCGAACGCTTGTGCGCCCACACCAGCCTCCTGTTTTCTCCATCACCACAAGAACGTGTTTGTTTTTGGTTTTTCTCTGCTTAATCTGTTTCCTCCGATGGTCCCCTGTTTCTGCGAATTCCCCTCTGCTTCTCGCCACATTAACTTGGTTTTGGGCCTCACAACGCCCATATTCTGCACACCCCAATTTCGTAACCTGCTGCTGCTCCATTTCATCCAAATTAAGAAGGCCCAATTCTGGCCCATTCACTAAACAATTCACTTTTGGCATTTTCTGCAAAGACTTCTCTTCTCTTCAATGCCACAACTGTCCTCATTAATTTGGCCGGAAAAACGTGTGTCAATCAATAAATTGACACCAGCAGCCTCCGAATTTGAAATTTGTTCAGCGAAATCCAGCACCACATTTGCACTTTTCAAAATTTCCTTTAGACTTTCATTAATTCCTTCATTGGATGAAACATCATCTTCTTCCACGTTTCCCACCTCCAGGTTAACAGATTCGTTTTCTTCGACATCTGATAGAAAATAACACTGAGAAACTAATTCATCTTGTGAACCAAAAACAACCACATGAGATATAACTTCCTAGATTCTAACTTCATATAACTTGTCATCAACTTTGATTTTAACAATTGAGAAGATGTTATCCATGCAATGTGTTAAAACACACAATTTCCCAATGCAAACTTGATCCCTTGTTTGAGTTATTTAGTCAACTGATTATACCCTTCCCCACTTCACCCCCCTATCGTTTCAAAAGAATCTTTGTACCAAGCATGTAGCGGTAAGCCTTCCACATTCAGCCAAACAATTCTTCCTGGACTATTAACATTTGAAGACCAAGGAGCCTACCCAAGAGAACCGTTCAAGTAACCATTCTTATCCATCTTCTAGCCTGGTATCAATCAACAAGAACCATTCTTATCCATCTTCTAGCATGGTATCAATCAACTGCTTCTTTTGATTTGTTTGCATTCAATCAGAACCCTTACCCCTCCCACATACTTCACTTCGGCCTTCCACATTCAGCCAAACAATTCTGTCCAAGAGAACCGTTCAAGTAACCATTCTTATCCATCTTCTAGCATGGTATCAATCAACTGCTTCTTTTGATTTGCATTCATCGAATATTGTTTAACTTCCCATCCTCCAACTTGCTCAAATTGTGTGTTTTTCGCTTTGGTGGATTGCACCCCGGCTATGTTTGCTTTGCTTACACTTGCCAACTAGAAGTGTTAGGGGAGGTCTTAACCGAGCAGATCCATCAAGCGAGATACAACAAATTGTGTGTTTTTTGCTTTGGTGGATTGCACCCTGAAGTTGTTTGCTTACACTTGCCAACTGGAAGTGTTAGGGGAGGTCTTAACCGGACAGATCTATCAAGCGAGATACAACATAAAGTCATGGCCTTACACATGTTCCCAAAAAGTTAAGCCATTGGAATAAGAGACCACAACTATATATATATATATATATATATATATATATATATCTCACTTGGGAGATTTACCAACCATGTGGGATATAGGTCACTTGCATCCTCAACAAGAAGAAGCATGAAATTGAGATTGACATTCATGGCCCCGCGGACAGTTTGATGTTTCTTGAAGGAAGTTTCTATTGCCTGTCTCGTAGTGGCCAAGTCGTGGCCCTTAAGGTCGCTAACAAATCCTGGAAACTGTTAGCTGATTCTATGCCGTCAGAAGATGCTATGCCGTTACACTCTTTTTCTAGACAAAATCGATTGGCTAATTGTGATGGCGATATCTTATTGGTGCCCTTCTTTTGCCTGCTAAGATCACCAAGAGATTGTGGTTGCAGTGTGTGGAAGTACAAGTAAGCAGAGAGGGGCTAGAGGAAAATGAACAATTTGGGTGGATGGGTGTTATTTGTTAGCCTTGGAAGCTCTAAAATCGTGGCACTTGCAGCAGTCGGGGAGCTGGATGGTTTGGCTGATAGGATCTATCTCTCTTTTGGTGGGAACCCTAAAAACTATTTTTCATTACTAGATGGGAAGTTGCATTTTTGTAATGATTATCATTATAAAATTGGGTATTGGATTATGCCCCCAATGTTGCAAGTTTGAAGGTGCATTTAGGACCAATATGATGGAATTATATAATGGTTTTCTTGAAAGGTTTAAGACTTTTTTAGATATGGAGATTTAAGCAGAATATGATGACATTGTTGACCTACGTGCAATTGCACATACATTTCTTCAACATCTAACACCATTTTTGCAGGTTAAGAATGTTTTGTTTATACATTCGGTTTACTTGTTGCATCTAACAAGTTGTTAGAACACATATTCCACTACTCAAGTTAGAAACGTATCTCATTCCATACTTTTGTATATTTAAAACAATTTGAGTTCTACACATTTGTCAAGAATGGCATACATATCCTTGACTATATGTAGACATAACTAAAACCATTTTTTGTAGCTTATACATGCCTTATTGAGTTTTTAGTTTACTTCTAGCCGTGACATATGAAAAGAGGTGCATACACATCTTGGCCTATACGGATGTATATGTATAAAAGTAGTGTCCCCACTCCCCACCTTTATTTTTCATTGGATTCCACCATTCCAAATAAAAATTTAGAAAAAAAACAGTAATATCTTTATAAAAATGAAATTGTTGGCACAAATTTGAGTTACTCATTATAAACTATATACATATATATATATATATATGTATATATATATCACACTTACCTTTCTTATCTTAAAATTATGTCTTAAATGCTATATTAGCTCTTTTATTTTACTCAATTATTTAGTTAACATTCAAATTATGAGTTAGCCTATATAGTCAATGAACTTCACAGATCAAGTTAAGCTCAAAATTTTCAGACAAGTCATGCTAAGATCCCTAAAAGAAGAGATAAATTTTATTTATGGTCCCTAACCTTTTGGAAATGTCCTAAATGGGTCTCTAACCTTTATTTTATCCTATTAAAGTCTCTAATCATCCTATTTTGTTCTAATCGTGTTCCATTAATTTCACAATTAAATGTGACAGAATTTCTGTAGAAAATGACACTATTGGTTCTACATTGTTGCAAACCCTAGCATCCAACTCCCAAGCTTCACCTTTTGACGATAAGTTTCAAGACTAAAAAAAAAATGTTACGTTTTGAGTCATTTGCTTCAATGTCACCAACGGCCTAGCTACCAAGGCTGGTTTCCAACTTAGGTAGTGTTCTTTTCATTGTTTTTTTCTCTTGTTAATGGTTTCTAGTTTTGTTTGTTACAAGAATTATGCATTGGCATCGATTGAGGATAGAATTGAATGTATTTAGGCATTTTATCGCTGCCTTCAACCTCCACTGTCACATGCCGCCTCGGTTTGGCATTCCTAAGTGACCTTGACCACTGGCGACGCCATTTGGAGGGAGTATTACCTTTTTTTGGTATTTCTTTGGCACATTGAACTAGAAGTCATTAACGTTTAGGGGAATTTGGTTTAAGGATTAATCTTAAAATTCTATCTACTAGGAAAAAATGATTTTTGTAAAGTAAAATATAAAAAGTATCAGCCACAACTTTCAGAGCATAAAAATGTTCTACCAACAATTATACATATGAAAAATAATTTAAATAACATTATATTTGTTAGATTAGTGGAATAATTTCTTGCAATCACATTTTTCCAAAAAGAGATGTATAATTCATTGTTTACTGACTCACATACTTTATGTACTCCTAAGTTTCAGATTAATGTGAGCCAACCTAAAATGGGTAAAGTCAATGTTAATCGATCCAATAAATCTCAGGCTTTGGGTATGAAAATGGACGGGTAAAGGTGGTGGTAATGCTCGACAGGCATCTCTTCAGTTTGACATGGCGCTACAATCTAGTTTGGCCACAAAAACAATGGTGGATAAAGAAAGGTCTACTCTAGTAGGTAAGAAACGATTGTTGCCACCTAAAATTTTAGAAATTTTTGAGATTTGCCTCTTTCAATAAAATATAGATTTTTTCTATATGCACTAATGGCTCAATTGAGCATTATTTTAGAGAGCAAAAAGGCCTCCATCAAGGTGACCCAATATCCCCTTATCTATTTGCGATCTTCATTGAGATTTTCTCTCATTATGTTTAGGATATTTATTTAGTGAAGGGGTTTTACTGGCACCCAAAGTGCTTCTAGCAGAGAATCACTCATTTAGCTTTTGCGAGCAACTATCTATTACTTTGTAAAGGTAATAAACGCTCTATTGAGATCTTGTCGCACTTTGTGTTGAAATTTGCTGCTTTATCTGGTCTAAACCCGAGCCAAGAGAAATCTAAAATGTATTTTGGTGGAGTTGATCGAGTCCTTAAAAGTGAGATTTTGGACATTTTGTAATTCCAAGAAAGTCATTCTCCTTTTTTCTAATCACCCTAGGAGCCCTTTAACTTGGTTAACTCGAACGAGTTGGTCCCTCAACTTGAACTCATTTTTTGTCAGTCCTTTAACTTGCAACTTAGCCTATATTGGTCCTCTAACTTTTCAACTCATTGCAAGTTAGTCCAGTCACCTCATATAATCATAACGTCATCACTTTTTCTGGAATGTTTAGGAACATTGGGGACTAAAATGCAAAATAAGGAACATAATATGGATTAGAGCAATATTTACCAAAAAAATATTCTAATGCCTAACTGATTTTTTTTTTAATACAACTTAAAGAAATCAATTACAACAGCCTCTGAATAGAAACCTTTTATACCTAATATGTAATTTCCATCATTATTTTTAATCCAAAGCTACACACACACACACACACATATTTTAGTTTAATTCAACCAATTCTCTTTTTACTTGATAAATTAGTTAATAAAAAGAGCTTATGAAACAGTTAGATGGAGGCAGCATTTTTCATATTATCACTAAATTATCATTTCAATTTTTATTTTTAATCTTTCTTAATTTTTTTGGCAAAAGTAAAATAAAAAAGTGAAAATAACACATAAATTTTTTTTTATGTTTCTTAATCTATGTACTATTTACAAAAGATGCAAACAATAGAGATATAAGGAGTATTATTTATTTTATATAATTATATACACCTTTTGTATCATTTGTTAATAATTATATTTGTTAGGCCCAACCAGAAATGATCTATTGGTTTTGAGATATGTAATTATATATGTGATGATTACATTTAATAAATTAAATATCATTAAATATCATTCGCTTAATTAATAACACTTTTTACTGAATGCATATTTTTGCTTATCATTATATTATTATTATTATTTATTATGATTACTATAAAAAATAATAATAATAACAAATTGCCTAAATTATATATTCCAATTTTTTGGGCAAGCAATTAACTAGTACTGCAATACCAATGACCAATTATGATATTTTCCTTTTGGACACCAACAAGTGCATATTTTATGCAAAAAATCTTCTTTGGTAAAAAAATAAAAAAGAAAAAAAAAATACCTTCCATGGTAAAAAAGAAAAAATGCTCTAAGAATTCAATCTTTTCTCTTATCGTGCATTTTAGTCCCCAACACCACTTAACATTCAAAAAAGGTAACAATGTTTTGAAAAAATAGGTGCTTTGACTAACTCATAATAAATTGTAAAGTTAGAGGATTAATAGATACTAAGTTTAAGCTAAGGAACTAACTCGTATGAGTTAGCCAAGTTAAAGGGCCCCTGGAGTGATTAGGCCCTCTCCTTCCAAGCATTTGGGTGTTCCAATTCACTCTTTCTGTTTCTTGGCAAAGGAGTATGATGTGATGGTGGATAAGATTACTTCAAAGATTGATTCCTAGGGATCAAGACACTTTTATATGCTAGTAGATGGCTCTTAGTGCAATCAGTTCTGCATAATCTTTCTATTTTTTATCTGTCAATATTTGTTCTTCCCAAAATAGTGACTAACAAGATTGAAGCTAAATTCAGCTCCTTTCTTTGGAAAGAATGCTATGTGACCAAGTTTCGGTCTTATGTAGCTTGGTAGAACATTTCCATTCCAGAAAAAAAAATGAGCCCTTGACGCTAAGCAACTTCAAGTTTGGAACCACACTGTGATTATTCGGTTCCTGTGGCCATGCACAAGAAAAAAGACTCGCTTTGGGTTAAATGGGTCCACAGCTACCATCTAAAGAAGAGTGAGATTTGGACAGTCAGCAAGATTTCTATTGATTCTTCAATTTGGCAGAGCATGTTGAAAGTTAGAATTTTTTTCTGTTTTAGGATCAGCTCAGTGCATCTGTTGAGATAAAAGCTCCCTAAAGATGATGGCATTCTTTGTGTTGGGAGTCAATTCTACCCCAAAATTTAACCTCATTTTCTAGCAAGTTTTGCATGATGGGCTACCCATTCAACCTAAGTTGCAATCTTGGGGGGTGCCTTTGGTTAACAAATGCTATTTGGGTTACTCTAATAGGGAAGACTTAGGTCATTTGTTCTTTTCTTGTCCATTTTCTAGGCTTGTGTGGAACGATGTTACTACTTGGCAGCAAATTTCTTCTAACTGCTACTGCCTTATGGATTGGCATCGATTCCTTCGTGCTTTCAAAGGGCATCACATTATTAGAAGGGTGAAAAATGTAATTCTCCAGGCTACCGTCTATCATATTTGGGGTGAAAGAGATGCCTGCTTTCATGGTGAGATTCCAAAGAGCATTGATGAAGTTATGTGAAATATTCAGGTGGATTTGTGTATGGGATTGTCTAGAATCCCCTTAGCCCGGTTGCTTTCATCTAGTTGGTGTAGGTAAGTTTTAAATCTTTAAGTCAATTGTTGCTTCTTCCTTAAGAATGCCTGCGTGGATTTATGCAAAGGCCTTTGTGTTTATATGAATCTTTGCCTTTACCTAAAAAAATCATTTTACTAATCTAACCAAGTACAATATTATACTCAATACCCTTTTTATTGATCATTTTTATACTCTAAAAATTGTGAAATATTACATTGTACAAATAATCTTATTTTCCTAGAAGTATCATCCTCGACTGCTACATGCTAGAACAACTGGGTTCCATAAAGGTTGATGCCTTCATTTTGAGAGCATTACTTCACATAATTCCAACAAGACAACTTGGTTCACCTCTAAATCCAAATACAAGATGATCTTTGTCCTCTTTGTTGCTGCCATAATGAAGTTACAAATTATCATGCTATTGTTCATAGTCTTATCCCTAAGACAGTATGGCATCTCATTCTACGGTGGTGGCAAGTTCATGCAACAGTTGATCCTTCTCTTCTTCATCTGCTCGAGGCAAGGCCACCTTCTCATTTATTAAGATAATAGATTCGACATTGCAAGGCAAGTATGGTGAGTGTTGCTTGGATCATATGGATGGCAAGAAATAATTTTTGTGTTCAGCAATAACAGATTGACAATAAATGATTTGTTCAAACTCTAAAGTCCAAACATCTTCCTTTTTCTGGTCATGGGATAGGAAGACTAGATTAATTTGCTTATGGGGCAATAATATATATATATATATATATATATATATATATATATATATATATATATATATACACTCCCTCGGTTTCACCATATTTAACCTCCATTTCTTTTTTTGCAATTTCAAAAAAGCTATCCTCATCTTATTTTTTTAAATAAGATAACTTTATTATTATTATTATTATTATTATTATTATTATATATTAATCATTGAAAACAAAAAATTTGAGAAAATTAAAGAATGAAAACACATAGACCCATTAAAAAGTACAATCGATGATATCTTTTTTTAAATAAATACATGTACTTTATATAAAATTAAATAAACTAATAATTTTATATTAACTGAACGGAAATATAGGGGAGAAACAGTCAGTCAGGATGTCGCAGACCCATGCAAACAAGTCGACCTAGAACTTCAATTTCTGGGCGTAATAAAACCCATAAAATCCGCCAAACAGACATGGACCAGAAAATCAGGACACCTGCAAAAACCGCCGTTCCCTCATTCACAAAAGCAGCTCCTCTCTTGGCTAAACAGTCAGCAATTCCTTTAGCCTCTTCGTAAGTATGCCGAACCTCTAGCACTTAAGTACTCTGAATGAACAACCTACAATCTGAAAGCAAGGGCATTTGTTGGACAGAATCCATCTCAATGATTAACGGAAAAGCGTTAAACTATTGGGCTAGCTTCACAAGCTGCACCACCACTCATGAATCCATCTAAATGATTAACGGAAAAGGATTAAACTATTGGGCTAGTTTCAAGCCGTCTTTTAAACCCCAAAGCTCAGCTATTAAGCTGTCAGAGTAGCCCACATTTTTAGCAAACGCTGCCACAAGGTTTCCAGCATCATTTGTAATGACACCCACTACCCCTGCCAAGAAATTGTTCAGTTGAAATGAACCATCTGTGTTCCATTTGAAGCAGTTTGCAAGAGGGGGCTGCCATCTCACATCAACAACTCTTTTTGGCCCAACATTACTCAACTTGTTAACCATCAGAAAAGCTACTTCAGTGGCACGGTTTAATATATTGTCTACCACGAGTTGCACAGGCAAAAGATAGTTTTCAAACACTTTCAAATTCCTGGCACACCAAATTTCCCATAGGAAACATGAGGACATGATATTTCTAGGAATGCCATGATAAATAGAAAGGGCAAAATCCGAACACATATTCTGCAGGGTTTCAATGAAGCTCTCTGCTTGAGGCCAAGTAACATTTAAGGTACTGGCAACACTTTTTGTACAAGGGCACTGCACAAATAAGTAAATACAGTTCTCAGGTTGCCAACCTTATAGGCTACAGTTTTGGGGAATATGAATGCCTCTTTGGTTCAAGTTTTCAACTGTAGGCAACCTACAATGGGCATTCAGCCAAATAAAATGAGGAATCTTAGGCACATTTGGAGTAAGCCAAATCTAGTTCCAGGCCTTCCCCCAAGGTTGGCCCCAAGAGATCTCAACAGATTATTGGCCAATTTTAAACTAAAATCCCCAGCTTTGCTAACTTCCAGACAACTTTATCAGAAATATGATTAGAGCAGCAAACATTAATAGCCATGATTTCTTTTTAATACTCGCATGGAGATCAAAAGAGATAAGGTCCCATTTCTAGGTATCTCCGTCAAACACATTTCTAATGACAAGACTTCCTTTAGGTTCAGTAAGAGGCCCATATATTTTTCCCCTAATAGCACAGCTTCCAAGCCAGTTACTAAACCAAAAAGAAGTGTTAATACCATTAAAAACCAGAGGCCTTTCTCCAAGGACATGAGCCTTACACTTGTTAATAGCCCTCCAAACTGGAGACCCTTGCTTAGAACTCCTAAATCTCTTATACTTATTAGCAAACACTCTAGAAACCAGCTTATTGCTATTATGTTTTATATGCCGGGCAAGTTTGACAACATGGGCTTGATTTAAGACAGTAGCTTTTCTTAGACCTAGACCACCATCCCTCTTAGGCATAGTGACATAATCCCAATTCACCAGATGCAACTTTCTTTTATTAGGAAAGGATCCCCAGATAAAATTCCTAATAATTTGGTCCATCCTCTCAATGGTGTTGACAGGGAGGGTGTTAACCTGCGTGTAGTAATTACGCACAGTAGCTAAGGAGCTTTGAGCCAATTGGACCCTTCCAGCAAATGGCAAGCACCTCACTTTCCGGCCAGCAATTTGTTTATTCATTTTCTCAAGAATAAAGGAGCACTCAGAGAAGCTCCATTTCTTATGACCCATAGACAACCCTAGACACTTGCCCAGAGAATTGGTCTCATTTATCTTTAACAAATTAGCACAAGTATCTCTCATCTCCACATGGGTGTTGGCAGAAAACAGAACTTTAGACTTTTCAGCATTTATAGTTTGACCCGAGAGCTCACAAAAGAAGGCAATAGTCTCAGATATAGCATTGCAGTAATCAAGTGAGGCTTCAGCAAACACGAGCCGATCATCCACAAAAAAAAAAAGTGAGTAAACTCCAGATCAAGGTTACTAAAATTAAAACTCTTCCAATCCCCTAGCATTTACTTACGTCTAATCAAGTGGGATAAGATTTCAAGAAAAATAAATAAATAAGTAGGGAGATAGGGGGTCTCCCTGCCTTATTCCCCTAGAAGGAGCTAAATGACTAGAAACAGAGCCGATAACAAAATAGCTAGATCAGAAGTAAAGATGCAACACATAATAAGATCAACCAAATGTTTAGGCAATTCAAGAAACATCAGAGCATTTCTAATAAAGTTCCATTCCATTTTGTCATAAGCTTTTTTAAATTGATTCCTAGAATCATGAAACCCTTTTTATCCTTTTTCCTATGAAAAGAATGTAAAATTTCTTGGGCAATGAGAGCATTACCAGCACAACTTCTACCAAGCATAAATGCAGACTGAAAAGGAGATATCATCTTATCAATAAAAGGTCTTAGTCTGTTCACAATCACTTTGGTTATAATTTTATAAAAAGTGTTACAAAGACCTATACGTCTAAAGGTGATTACCTCAGGATGAGCAACCTCAGGAATCAAGGAAAGAACAGATAAATTCCAATTAGGAGGCATAATGCAAGACTTAAAAAAAAAAATGCTGAATATCCTTTACCACAGAAGGACCCGCCACATTCCGACACTATTTAATGAAGATGGCATGTAAAACATCAGGTCCAGGAGCCTTTAGATCTTTAATGTTTCTGAGGGCCCTTCAAATTTCAATCGCAGTGGGCACACTACTTGAAGCATCACAGATAGTAGGATCCCAAATGAAACCAGCAATCTGATCCCAAATGCCATAACTAGAAATAAGAGAAATAGTAAAGAAAAATTGAAAATGGGCATTGATATGGTCCTCAATGTCCTTGGGGTCACAGAGCCAATTACCAACTGAGTCTTTAATTCTAACAATGTGATTTCGTTCCCTACGTTTTAACACAGAAGCATGGAAAAATTTTGCATTTCTATCACCATCACATAACCACTCAATCCTTGATTTCATTTTCAAATATCTTCTTCTTTACACAAAATTTCATTAAACTCATTAAGCAGAGATTTTTCAAGATTCTCCAGAAAGCTATCAGGGGTTGAATACCTTCCAATCTAGCAAGGATACATGTTTTTTTTTTTTTGCTTAAACACATTTCTAAAGACAAATTTATTCCAGTCCTTAACAGAAGTATGAAAAGCATGCACATTATCAGAAACAGTAAGATCACTATCCCAGCAATTAGTGACCAGATTACCAAAATCAGGGTGCCTAAGCCAGGCAATTTTGAATCTGAATAACCTTTGACTAGGATGAGAAGGAGGTCTATGTAAACATAGAAGGAGGGGGTTATGATCAAAATGAGTCCTTGGCAAAGTAGTGAGATGAGCCTCAGAGAAAAGAATGGATCAATCAAGATTAACCAACACATGATCAAGCTTTTCCTTAATAAAGCCACTATTCGACTTCAGATTGAACCAAGTGCATTTTAGGCCAGTAGCAGGTAAATTCAATAAATGACAAGCATCAATTCTTTCTCTAAACAAATTAAGCCTGGTGATATTGGCAGGAAGACCACCAAATTTCTCAGAAGCAGAGAAAATTTCGTTGAAGTCAACCGAGTACACACCAAGGACCAGTCACTAAAGAACTCAATAGAACAAGGTCATCCAAGAAAAGCAGTCTCTGATGCGGGTCAGTAGGGGCATAAATAGCAGATAAAACCCAATAAGTAAATGTTGGGGATGAATTTAGTGCCTGCACAGTTACGTGGATACGTCAATTGAAGCTAAACTTGGAGGGATCCCAAAGAAGCCAAATCCCACCCGAATACCCTACGACATCCTTAGTAAGAATCCCCTGAAATCCCAGCGAAGAGCTGACCTCCCTTGCTTGCTGACCGGACAATCTAGTTTCAGTCAGAATCATAATAACAGGTTAATGCCTTTGAATGAGTTCATCAAAATTTTGACGAAACATAGCATTTCCCGCACCTCTACAGTTCCAGCTCAGACAGTTTAACTCCATAGGAATCTGAAAATATATATCCTGCGGCACTTCAAAGTTGCGCAGATTCACTAGTACTGATCCTTGCGTCATGCCCTTCTCTACCAGCACTGCTTGAGTATGTGAATGTGACATCCATAGCATCGTGTACAGTGATTTGTCCAGCTCCCTTTGTACTTGATTCAAAAACAACTTTATCAGAGGGAACTTGCCCAGCACAGTTACTAATTTCATCCAAACGTTGGATTCCGTGAATGTCTCTGAAAGGAGGGATGCCAACCCGATTACCTCTGAAACATGATCCATCTCGAAGTCCCGCTGGGCGTTGACTCCTAGCCCTGCTGTCCAAAGGCGATTGAACTTGTCTGAACTGATTGGGATTCGATTATCCTCTGAAACATTTCCTTTAGGCCCACTTAAGTGATTTGATTTTATAGATCCTCTGTACTTGAAGGCAACAGGTGGGCAATCGCTCGAGGATCCAGATCCTTGGGTAACACTAGAAGTCGATTCCATTCCCTTGTCAGCTCATCTTTTTCCAGTAGCCATTTTTCCTCCCTCAGGTTGGAGATGATTGTATGCAGTACTAGCACAATGGCTGCTAGCGTCTGCTCAGCTTGCAGTAAAAACCGCATTGGAGGAGTCTCCGGTGGACTTTGTATAGAATCATGATCCCCTTTAAGATTTCCTCTACTTCCATGGGGGTTTTGATGTTGTTCAGCATGCAAGAGAAGACCTAGATTTTCCTCAGAAGAAAGGACGGTGAACGAGCCAACGTTTGTCGCCTGCAATTAAAAACCTAGGGTTTAATTTGGGGATTGGGTTTTGAGGAGCCGAGATTGAGTCTAACATTTTTTAGGACAGCTTGGCTTTTTCACTATGGGCCGGTGCCCCAATCCTGCCACTTGTAGCCCGGCCCATTACTAGCACTGTACCGTTACCGCCATCACGCAGGCAACGGTGGAATGCCATGTTGTTTGACCCTAGAATTGATGGATGAAGCTAGTTCCAAGGTCCGTAATCCAACTCAAGATTCTCAGGCGTCCGAACAAGGACTTGATTGTCAGCCTAACAAAGAACCTTCTTCTCCAAAAGCCTTTCAGGATTATTTAGAATGCATTCATCCTTTCTTTGTGCCAATGCAACACTTATAATATAAAGCTGAAATTCCTTCCTACAAAATCCAAAAAACCCTGTGATTAATTTGAATTTTGCTTAATAGTGATTTGTTCAAATCAATTTGGACGGAAATTTGGGCATGCTTTTCTTTTAACCCAGCCTCTGAATGAGCATTAATTTTTAACACTACACTGATCTATTGCCCAATTTCCAGTAAGGTTTCTGGTAAGAAATATTCCAATGGAATGCTTGGTTATCGGATCCAAATGACTGTGGTTGTACAAGTAGCGTTCTAAGGGATAAAATTTGGCTCCCACATTCTTATAGTGAGATATTAAGATCCAACAAACAAGGGGGCTCCATAGATAACTCTATGCAGATCCTCCATAAGTTCAAAATTGAATAAGAAGAAATCTTCCCCCAGATCAACACATTGATATTTCCCCTGTGGCTTTCATAAATTGAGCATTCTTGGAAGAAAAAATTTACATCTCACTTTTCTTCGAACGGTCCAAGTGATGATAAAATTTTTCCAAGGTTCTCTACCCTTTCTTTTAGCCTTTCTGGAGCGATGAATTATAGGAATTTCATCCCCATAGTCCTCCTCAGGGTTAGAATCTTCTTCCACAGCAGATGGATTGTAATTCAGAGTAACCAAAATGCTTTGTTGATTCCTAAGGAGACTTTTACGATAGGACTGGTTTTCTAGAGGATTAGGATCAGGCGCCTCTTGAATTTATGGATTCAATTGTGCTGTGCCAACCACTTCTATGGCTTCATCTTGTTTAAATTTTTTCATGCTACGATTCAGTAGGTCCACTTCTTCATCGGACTTCTCATCTGACATGAGAAAAAAAAATTCGTTGCCATTCCAACGGTAACAAGGATCTAACAAAAAAAATAGATTAGATTAGATTTTATTTGATTTTATTTAAATGAATTTTGTAAATTATACCTACTTGATTATGCCATTTAGTTTAGATTACTAATTTAGATTACCACTATCATCATCTCTTCTTTTTGCCTGCTCTCATTCCCTAAATTTCTAGCCTTTCCCTAAATTGGTGAATGATTAGGGAGACAGGTTGTGTGCAACATTTTGCTAGAGAATCTAATTCGGCTATTAGGTTCCTTTAAATGGTTGTTAAGTGGCAAGATTATGTTTCGCATGATGGTGGGTATGACTAGGTAAGTGATCGAGAAAGTCAAGAACTGTGCTTTCTTTTCTTTTATTGATCGTTCATTGATGGACACCTCTCAATCTCTCTCTCACTTCTAGATCCTTCATAGTTGTAGATTACATCTTTCCTTGTCAACCAGTTTTTTCTCTCAGCCAACTTTGCATCTTACCCACTTCCCACATTGCTCTTTTGCATGCAATTCATATCTCGCAAACTTACGTAAAACCCAAATCATCTCTTGCAATTTGTTTTTCATCTTAGTCTGAGTGACGAAAATGACAACCTATTCACAATAGAGAGCGTAGTTTGAGGACCATCACCCTCAAGATATACTTCGGCCTCAAAGCCAAGGGTAACTACAATCTGCCCAAGCATTGTGATAATAATGCGGTTTTAAAAGCTCTTCGCACCATGGCTAGTTGGATCGTCGAGGACGATGGGATTACTTATTGCATGCTAATTTCTCTCATTCTTCTAGCTTTGTTCTTTTATGAGTTCTAATTTTTTTTCTCCCCATCTTTCTTTTATGGTTCCATTTTGTTTGTATTTGCATTGATACACCAGCACTCTTACTCTGCAATTTGACTAATTTTTCATGCTTTCTGTTTGGTCGTTTGATTTGTGTTGACACCAATTTTATTCGGGCACTAATTTCTGTTTAGTTTTTTGTTAAAGAAAATTAGTTTATGGGGCATTTCCATTTTTAGGGGCAATTTGGTCAATTGTTAGGGCATTTGGGTCATTTTTGTCATTTTAGGGGTAGTTGGTCTAGTCACAGTTAGGTTACATTGTTGTTAGTGTTATAAAACTTTAGGAATTTAGTATGGTCATTTAGGGTCAAAATAAGAGTTAATTTAGTTTAGGTACTATTAGGGGTTCTAGAGGTTTTTGGGGTTAGTTTAAGAAAAAAAAAAAGGAGTTTGGGTGTTAATTGGAGGTTTTGCTCAACTGACAAAACAAGAAAGTATTGGGTAAAACTGAAAATTTGTATAGAGTTTGGGGCAAAATCAAGAACTCAAGAGTTTTTCTAGACTTAAACAAGTATTTTGACCAAGTAACATCCTAAAAGGTTTAAACTCTATCAAGTTTGATTTGGATGAGTTTTAACTTCTAAAAACTTGGTTGATCTCACCTAAGACTACCCTAGTATAAATATGGGTCATCACTGGAGAGAAAAGGGAAGGAAAAGCTGAGAAATTAGCAAAACCCTAAGTGCTACACTTTAGCAGTTGTAACCCAAATGTAGGTTGTCGCAAGTAATAAAATCTCAGGAGTTTGAGTGTCAAATCTCAGGAGTCTAAGTGTCAAACCACAGGGAAGTGAATTAAGAAATACAAATTACAAAAGTAAAGGAAGATTTGACAAAAGAGTGTGAACAAATTCTAATTAAAACTTAAAAATAAATAGCTAAGGTTAGAGGATCTATTTTTAGTATATCGGTTATGATTAATTTTAGCCCATCTTGCCACTCAACTGAGATCCACACATAGAGGAGGTCGCAATTGGGGAATTCAGTTAGCATTCGCTTTCGTTGATCTTAAAACACCAACACTTGCTAATGGGTTTAAGTATCCATTATGTCAACTTTTCTCCACAATAACTCAATATTCCAATATAACCGGCAAGCCAAGTTCTACAGAGGGAATCAAGTAGCCTTTGTGCCAATGATTGACTATGATGAATCAAGACTCCCACTTAACAATGAGGGAAGTTAAATAGATTAAGAAAGAAAATACCATTAACGTTGAAATCCATTTAAATCAACCATAATCTTTATACCAAAAACTTCACTCTTTCACCTTAGCAAAAGAATGATTAGTTACTTATGATGAGAGAAAACAACATGTAAAAAGATAAAATAAACATAGATTGATAGATCAAAGGAAGAACAAGAAGAAGAGCAAGAAAAAAAACACTTGGAGAGAACTTGGGTATTGAAAACAAGAACAAGAACAAAGGAGAAAAACTAACTTTGATACAAAAACATATATGAGGCCTAGGAAATGGTCTCCATTCATCATCCCCCCAAGGTGCCTATTTATAGAGTTTTTGGATGAGTGAAATGGTAAAAATAAAATGGTAAAATGTATGTAAATACAAATCAATAAAGGTAGGCTGCAATTTCTTTTAAATTTTCAACCACTGTACACATCTAATTAGCTCTTCCTCAAAGCACAAAACTTGTAGATCTCTTCTTTATCTTCGAAACAATAGCTTGCTAGCTCAAATCGAATATCTATAGCTCAAGTTATGATTCTTCTACCGAAACTGCTCTTCAGCACATAGAAGAATGAATAATCTAATCTATAATCAGATTTCGGTAATGAAAATGATCAAACTAGCTCTTGAAATAAAGATGGGTCGAAGATCTATATGTTGGATTTTAGATGAATTTAGAATCACTCAGTTCTGACATTTACAGTTCCAGATATGATTTTTCTTATTAAGGATCGCTAAATGATGATTTTCCCTACATAAAAAATAATTATTTAATATATTCTTTTAATATTAATGAACAGTAAATACACGTGTGAATAGTGAAATATGTGTATGAACAATAAGTCGGTGAATAGTAAAAAAATGTGTGTGAATAATAAAAATGCATGAATAGTAACTGGTGGAAAAATTACTCAAATTAAAGAAAGGCCAAAATACCCATTCAATCCCTGAACTCGAGTGACCAGGACACTTAACCCCTTGAACTTGAACTCAGTTCAACTCACTACCTGAACTTGCTAAAGTGGGTCAGTCAACCCCTTGACTGATCCGTGCCTGTCACGTGATGGGCTTTCACAGACATCGTTTGCCTTCATCTATCCAGATACAAGAAATGACAACACCCATGGTTCATTGACACATATGAAACTTTAGGGTTATAATTATAAGTTCATATAAAATATAAGGAGTCATGTGTAATCTTTTTACAATATAACAAGATAAGGAGAAACTATAAAAAATGTCCTAATCTTATTAATGTTTCACAGATTTACCATGATATTGTAAACATTACAAAGAAGCTACCATCTTCAATGAGACCTCTCTACCTTTTTCTAATCCATTCTCTAATCCTCCTCAAATAGTATCAAAATTGATAAACCTAGTCCAATACACATTATATCTCAATTCATGATCATCAATCCTTTACTTTTGCTAGCAAACCCATATTCAGATTCGATTCCTATGCCACAACTCATCTGAATGCGGAAGACAAACCCGATTCCCCCAATAAATTTAAAGCCCAATCTAGTGCGCACAGCCAATCCCTATGTCGCCGCCAGGCCCATTCTATATACCAATTTCCTACATTTTTTGTTGAAGAATTCACCCATAAGAAAACACCTTGCTTTCCTTTGCTCTGGCTTATGCTCCAAATTCCGTAACGGGTTTATATCACTAGAATTTGTCTTTATGGCAAAGGCAAGATCAATCACAAAGATTGGATTCTTGGTTTTCTTGCTCGATAGCCCGGCGGGAGAACATGTTGACAATAGAAAGTCATCTTTGATTGTTTCTAGAGGATTTCGTAGAAAAAAATGCTTAGAAAACGGATGAACAAAATTAGCAAACGGGGATGAATGACACTAAGCACATGACAGGCACTGGTCAAGTCAAAGGGGCTGATTGACCTACTTTAGCAAGTTTAGGGGCTAAGTTTGACCGAGTTCAAGTTCAAGGGGGTAAGTGTCTTAGTTAACCGAGTTTAGGGACTGGGAGGGTATTTTGGCCTTAAAGAAATTAATCACTCTCAAAGCGTATAATGATAATTTAAACCCTTAACAGCAATACACTTATGAGTATTTGTCACTAAGCTTCTTCATGAAAAAGGGAAACTACAATTTGGCCCCCTATCTCAGCGTTCTTCATCCCTAAAACCTTAAGTTCTGCCCAACTGATGCTGCAACCCCTAGAGCATTCTAGCTACCCTTGACGTCTCTAGTCTGTCACTTCAAGGTCACCTCATCGCGTTGCCTGCTTGCCGAAAAGCCACCCCAGCTGTCACCTGTCACTGTCAACATAGAATCAGGGGAGGGAAAACCACGCGACGCTTCTGTCCTCGTCTCGTTTTGCTCCAGCTACCATCTTCGTCTCCAATTCCGCCAGCCCATGCATCCATCGTCTCACCGTCGTTGCAACACTTAAGCCCAGGTAGCCACTCGCTCCTCTACCGCTGGTGAACAGGGAATCGAAGAGGTCCTATTTTCTTAACTTGCGTCTAACCAGGTTTCATCTGAAAACTTATCTAGTCAATTATTCCTCTTTTTGGTATAACCACGGTTTAGTCCTTAACCTTTTTATTTTGTTGACTAAGTCACAAACATATTTCTATTTGGCAAATTAGTCACCCACAACAAGCCTTTTATTTTTTGTTTCTCTTTATTTCCTTTGTTTATTTGTTTTTTGCCATGCTTTAAATTTATAGATTAAATTTGCATAGGGGTATAATGTAGGATATTAATTTGGTCCATCTCTTCTTCTATTTATTTTTGGAATAGTTTAATTTTAATTTCCATAATGCATCTAAGGGTTAATAACACACAAAAATTATTAGTTAAGCAATTATTCAACAAAGTTTCAAGTATCCATTCTTGGTAATTTGATAAGATCCCGAGGTGGATTATTTGTTCAAATTTGATTGGTTTGATAAGACTCACAATTTTGAACAAGATGCTCATTTTAAATTTTTAGTAGATTTGATAAAATCCTGAGATTTCAGGGACATCTAAGATTTCATATCCGATTAGTCTAGAGAGATTCACGATTTGGAATTAAATTAAAAATCAAATATAACTAAATAAAATTCATTAAAACTATTTTATCAATGATTAGATAAAGAAATAAAAATTTAGAAAAAGATAAAATCAAACTCCCATGGTACCAATTTTTAGGCACTATAATAAAGTTACTATGGCATAACCGACTCATGATCTTAGAATCTCTCGAAGACTATAAAAAATGTTGAAATTGATTGGTGGCGACTCCTAAAAACACATTGCTACAATTTACTTGTTGTTTCGTCTTTGATTTGAATTGCAGCTAAAGATTCTTCCTTTAAAATGAATTAGTTAATTGTTTATTGTTTCATTTCCCTTTGTTGTTGTTGTGGTGGTTATGTACTTATTTTATATTGACTAGTTAAGCAAACTAGTGTGAGTACTAGAACAATTATGAACCAAATACTTTATTAGTCTTTCATTTGATTTAGGTTAGTTATTTGGATTTTTGCTCAATTTATTGTGCAACGAAGCAAGCCACCTTAAGGTAAAATAGAAGGTACTTCTTCTACCAAAATAACTTCATCTGCTTAATAAAGATTTTTCAATCTTCTATATTTTGCATATTCTAGTTATTGCATCTTAATTTCTATCTTTTTAATACCCATTGTAATATCATTTGGCCAACAGGAACTCATATTGTAAATTTGTAACTCTCATTATAAATGCCATTTAAACATATTAATAGTCAGTTTTTTTATGATCTTAATGCTGATCAATTCATGATATTAATTTTTTATAATTTACAAGATTTTATTATTGGGCATATATGTTTTATTCATGTTAAGATCATTAGCATTGTTTCATTACAACCTGAATAAGAGTTTATATGCATTAAATATGGACCTTTTTAAATTGTCAAATACTTTATGATCTAGATAGACTCAAATGTAAAGTTAAAGAGTTCTTTTAAAATTTTAAGTTTGAAGATCTATTTCATTAGAACTTGCATAATTGATCACTCACTTTTAACTTAACTATAATACCAGATCAAAAAAACATTTATGTTATCACTTTAGACCTTTATTGTTTTAAGTTTTGACTTCTAGATCTTCTTTTATCTAGAATAACACCTAACTACCATTGAATACTATAAATTAATTCACAACATCTCTCTTGCATTTATTCAGAAAATAATATATCATTTTTGAAGTTTTAGCATAAAATATTTTAATATGATTACTGTAATGTGTGAGTACTAATTATCTTTCCTCTTCATATATGCTAATACATGGTCATTAATCTTTTAGGTTTAATATATTTAGTTCTTGATGTTTTAAATCTAAACTTTTATATCCATTTAAGGTTTTAAATTATAGTCATATTACACACACAAAATAATAAATCCAACAAATAAATGCCTTAGAAATGAAAGCATTAAGGGCTTTAAATATTAGCTACAAGTCAAGTTAAAGAATAATTAATAAATTTTAGTTTTTTCTTAATAAGTTATTAATTAAATCATTATTACCATTATTATTCTTAATTTTTATTTTTTTCTTAATTAGTATTCAATTGAATCATAAATTACATTAATTCACTTTCTAAACTCTCTTTGTTATTGTGACTATATATTAACTTTGCATTTCAAATATTCTAAAATAGATTACCATTTGTTTCTTTATAGATAACTTAATTCCCTAGCTCTTTATATTATTCATCAAAACACGACTGATTTTTCAGCTCAAGTAACATATTAAAATATTACTTATCTTATTCCTCTATTGCTTTTATAATTTGAGGACTCAATTTCTTATACTAATACAAATTAGCATTGTTGGCATGGGTTTTGCAATTAGTATAGTAGAAGCTGATAATTGAATATTGGTTTACCATTTTTTCATATTTACTTTAACATTTAGACTATGTAATCTTTTAAATTGGCCAAAATTACTATTTATTCCAGTGATTGAATTTTTTTCATATTATATTCTATAAATTGGCTTTTTGAAAACTACTATCCATTTATTATTATAACTAACATAGAAGAAAATGAGATTTTTCTGTTTGAACAAATAGAACAACAAAATATCTTCCAACAAGATTTGCTTTGAAGAGATATTCAGCCAATAATAGCTATACAATGAAGCCGACAAAGAAGATTTCAACAATAATAGAGTAACTTATTATCTCGATTCCATTGAAATAATGTCTCAAACCGTTGTTTATTTTGGGTATGAAACTGTCTCTTTTTCTCACCCATTTTTTTTTAGGTTTATTGCTTAACATCATTATAAGGATAAACATGTTTACTACTACTGCTACTACTACTACTACTACTACTATTACTATTACTGCTGCTACTACTGCTACTACTACTATTATTATTATTACCATGTTTTTATTATTATTAATGTTAAATAATTTTATTATTAACATTTTGTTATAAAGGTTACATATTTTCACTGACAATAAAGTAATAGGCTCCGCCTTAATACATTTTACTTTTTATCATCATACACTCCAATCTCTTTTTTTAATCTCATGCCATTACATTCCCAATTTCTTTCTTTTGCAAAAATTTTCTATTAACACCCATACCAAATAAAATAAAACTATTATAACCAATAAAAAAGGCTTAAAAATAATATAAAACACTAATGCTCACAATAAACAAAAAAATTCAACACTAGTTACTATTACTATTGTTGCCACTAACTTCTAAAGATGAACAATTGTCACTATTCCATGAACAATACCATGTTACTTGAATTGATTGTAAGTAATTAGTCTGTTTCAACCTAGGAGTGTGGCCTGACCCGTTGGATAAAAATGACGTCATTTGTTTTTTAGGGCTGTTTTCTTCTATCCCAAGAGAGTTCGAAGCTTCTTCTATCCTTCGCATTATTGAACAATAGGAGGATGCTCAAGGGTTTCACATCAGTGAAGAAGAGCTTAGTGGAAGCCATGGCATGATTGAGTATGAATATGCCGATGAAGAAAGATTTGAAAAAGAGAGGTAGTTCAAATCAGGTGTTTTTTTTGTTGAAGTTAGCCGATGCCATCAAGCTGAAGGTGGGGATGGATAAGAGAGGATGTCCAAGTTGTGGGATGTTCTACTATACCATCTTGGCTGAATCCGTCCCCTCCTTTCATCGGTTTTGACATGATCTCTTCTTTCACATGCTCTCTGCACCATATAATCTCTCTTTCTCTCTCTCTCTCTCTCTCTCTCTCTCTCTCTCTCTCTCTCTATTTTTTTTTTTTGCACTTTCATATGTGTTTTTCAATTAACCTTTTAATTAAGTAATATGGTTATGTCAAAACATAGGTTGCTATATCTCCTGCTAATTGGTCATAGCTAATGATGTATCTTCTTTCTGTATATTGACCTTTTTTTTAATTTCTAAATATGTATCTTCTTTCTCATGTTTTATATGTCTATTTATTTTCATTAGTTTCGAGAAACTCAAAGAGGTGCCATATTTGGTAAATGTATGAATTCTATAAAGAATTTTCTATAAGGTCTTTCACCCTTAATCTTATAATTATTTGACATTTAAAGCAATCAAAGTGTTATACTTTGGTCATAGACACTATAAAAGAAACAAAACACAAGACAAATTTTATTTGCAAGGGCTTGATTATATGTCTCTTCAAGTATCCTTCCAAGCGGAGCTAGCTACATAGACCTAATGACCAATACATACACTAGCTGATGAATTGGTTATTAAGTTATCATCTAATGATAGTTGAGGTGCTCTTTATTACCAATTTTATTACTTCAAAAGTATAGTTTAAAATTCTAAAAGTACAATTCAGCCATGTTGTTGTGTTTTTGACATACTAAAAAGCCCTATACTTTTATGAAGCAACATGAGTAGGCCAAGAAGAAGAACGTAATAGGTACCTAGAAGTCTTGGGTATAGACAAGCTTGGAAAGCATAGGTCATGCATTTTAAGAGATGATTTATTTTTTTTCTTCCTCATCTTTCTTATCTTTTATATGAAATTATTATTTCCTACTTGTTTTGCTTTGAATGGTTATTAATTTATTTTTACTTTCATTTTTTGTAGTTTTTTTGCAAGGAGTTTTCAACTTTTAACCAGGGCATGTTTTTGTCATGAATCAAGGTTCTGGAGATCGATTCTTGGTTTGTAATTTATAGTAAATATAATCCCAACAAAATGGAAGTTTGTTTAATAATGAAGGTAATTAATAGGAGTCTTTTCTAACCTTTGAAATATCTCTAAGGTATGTTTTACTTCTAATTTCCATTAGTTCATTTGCTTTCATTTATATTATTTATTGTCTTAATAATAGTTTCTCTAATTTTTGGTATGGGTTAAAAAGAAGAAAGATGAAAAAAAAACATAAATTTTTGTGAATTGTACTTTTGGTATGAGTTCTAGCTCTTTTTTTTCTTCCCTTATTGAGATTGATTCCAATAACTTTATGTTATATTTTTTAAAAAATAATTATGTAATGAGATAATTCAAACTTCTCCGTTAATCATTTTTCTACTTTTGCGAGTCATTCTAATTGAAAATCCTGTTGTCTTTCGAAGATTCACCAGGCCCATTTGGTTGTGTGTGTGTGTATTTGTGTGTTTTCTAAAAAAACCTCACTTGGTTGTGTATTTAAAGATATGCATGCATGCTTTTAGTTTTTTTTTTGTTTACTTTTAAATGCTGAGATGTTGGTGAAGCTCGGTTTCTCAAATTAGTTATATGGCTCATATTATTTTCCTATTGCCATGAGGATGTTGTTTTGCCTATAGTTTTGAATGAGGCAGTAGTTCCAAGCCTCTAACTCCTAAGTTGATTGTTTACATAAATTAATGTCACTGTAAGACATTTATGAACTTATTCTTATACTTTTCTAAATTTTCATTCTATTTATTCTTTTGTTTATTTATTTGTTTATTTTTTTTTCCAGCGATTCATGTTCTTTTTTTGGTTAATGGATGACAATGCTTTTATCCATAGTCCTTTAAACTGTGTTGAGACTTCAGATTAAAGAAAGATTTAGGGTTTGACAAAACAAGGCTATGTTTTTATTTATTTCAATTGTTAATTATTTTTACCTCTTTCTTGAGTTGGCTACGAAGGCTTCTTTTTATCTATAGGAAACCTTTGTTTCACGATTTCTTTTAACTTTTCATTAGTCTTTCTTTTTTTTTTCATCCACCTATCTTTTCCCTTAAGACTTGTTTATCAGTGATTCAGTTCTTTCATCATGATTTTCTCCTTTGTTTTTTTATCTCTGTTTTTACATGTCAAATAAGACAAATGCTTTTTTATGTGTGTGCATATTCATAATATAAGTTTTGCAGCAAATCCCTTTGAAATTCTTTGCAGCTTGAGTTTTGCAGTGAATAATTCCATGCATCTTATTGCATTATTACATAGCAGTTAATTGTACTAAATGTTTTAGTTCTTTTATTTTCCTTGAGTGACTCTTTGATGCCCCAAGTTCACTTTGAACACCACTTTTGGTGCTTCAGGAATCAACATTTGGCATGGTAGGATCCTTTCACATTCATCATTTTTCCCTCAAGTCCATTATTCCATTTTTTATTGGTTCTGACATTGCACTAAGTAATGTTATGAATAATCAAGAAATTTTTAACATTTTATGAATATAGCCTTAAGTTTTGTTAATCTTGATGTTATCTAGGTATGTAAAATGTTTCTTTAGAATAGAGATGAACTATGATTTATGTACTGCCGCGATGGTAACTTTGAAATTTGTATAGAACTACTTATAACAAAGAGATATAAGCTTTCTTTGGCTTTTTGAATAGATGACTAAATTTTGGTTTCCTGGTTATAATCGTTGACAACTACTTTGCTACCTTCGATTGTGTTTTTACTTTAAAAATTTTAAAAGTTTTGGGCGTTCTTTTAGTGACAATAATGCAATGTATTACTACCTTTATCACTTTACGTTTTGTTTCTTTTTATAAGACTGAAAAACATTTAAGTCCACAAATCACCATCATCATCCTATTTACAACACACAGGTGAATAAAAACTCATACAATATACTAGTTGGCCACTTGAGTAACTATAGATGAACAGTGACCAAAACACTAATTCTATTGTTTGCTTTAATTTTGGTAGTTCTGGGGTCTTTTTGAAATTTGGAGAAGAGTTAGGTTGTCAATTTGGAAGCTAAAAGACAAAATAAAATCTTGCTGTTTTATTATTTCCTCAGTCCCTAAAGGTTTTGGTTCCACCATTTTAGTCCCCATAATTCTTTAAGTACCAATTAGGCCATGGAAGTTGGTGTTTGCCATTTCTTAGGGCCTAGTCTATTGGAATTAATCCAACCCATTTAATGTGTTTTGTCAAAGGCCCATAAATTTAGTCCTTTTTAACCCTTGTTTGTCTTTTTCCCCAAATTCCCAAAACCTAACACTTAGACTTATTTGTGATCTTGCTCTGATCATCTCCAATCTTGCATCAATCTTGATGTGATCTTGTTCCGATTATCTCCGACTTGCTTTGATCTTGCTCTGATCATCTTTGATCTCAACCCGATTAACTCCTCACAAGATTTCACGGGCAGATTCTTAGCCAATTTATCTTCAACTCGATCCCAACCACCGATTCGAAGCCCTTAGGTTGAGGCCTTCCTCTACTTCCTATTAATTTTTGACAAATCATCAACAAAAGCCTTGATATCTTTATTTGATTTGTTGCTCTCAAGGCCTCATTGTCTTCTTCCTCTTTGGTTGACGGTAACAATGAGAAGGATGAAAAGTAAGGTATGCTTAGGTAAATTAGACAGTTATGATGGCTCATGGGTGGCAAGGGATGCTAAATTCTTTTTTTTTTTTTTCCTTATTTTCATGTCAACAATACATGGATGGTTTATGGGCCAAGCGGGGTAAAGGTGGGGCAAGGTGGAGTTGGAGTGGGGTGGGACTAAAAGAACAATGAAAGAATGAGGGTGGAGGCAGAGTGAAAGAACAATGGAAGAACGATAGAGGTATAGTAAGGCGGGGCCGGAAGAACAACATGGAGGAAGACAGAGTTAGTTGTAATTTCAAGTAATTTTAGGGGTTAAAAGCGTTAATGATATAAGTCTAGTAAGTGAAAACAAATTAATTTGGGGCCCTTAACTCCAAATGAACTGGCCTAAAATAGCATCATTCTTAGTTCTTTTACCTACCTACCTATTTTGGGAAAATGTTAGAAGATTGGAAGCTCCTCAACAAATGGATGGAAGAGCAACTCATAAGGGCTTCGGATGTAACAAGCACTTCAATAGTGATAATGAAGATGAGCATCTCTCCGACTGTAGCCATTACTGACAAAGTGAGCTGCTGCAAGAAGGTACTTGATTTGATTCTAAAAACAGAAGAATAAAGGTTATCAATTCTTGCTCTGTTCGCGAAATTGACCCTATTCACGGGTTTGCTTGTGAACCTTACTCTATATGCTTTTTTGGCTTATAATTAGGTAAAATCCACTATGGGTCACCTAGTTTATTTGTTTTTGTCTTAAATGGATACCTGAGCTTCATATTGTCCTAACGAGGTACTTGACCTCTTATAACGCATCATATTTAAGTACTTTCAGTCAATTTCATAGTTAAATTGGATGGAAAATGATGATGTGGCATTAAATAATACTTAAATAAATTTAAAATGACAACTTTATTTCTCAAACTATTTCAATCACTAATTCTAACCCTTAAATTTTCACTCAAATCAATTCTACCCTAAAACTCTAATTTTCATCTCTACCACCACCTCTCAACCAACCACTAGCCGCCGACCATTGAACCACTAGCCATCCAAATCTTACATATTGTGCCAACCTCGTCGAAGCTGCCGCTGTCCAAACTTAAATTAGATTTACAATTCCACCTTATTATGACCCATAAATCGGCATCCTATCCAAAGACGCAATCATTTCTCCAAACTTGCGATTTGGGCCAGGATCTTTATGCCTTGAATACCCGAAGCAAACAGTCACATCCCTCTTCTGGTCTACGTACACGGTGGAGGCTTCGCGTCGTTATTGATTTAATATCCAAATCAAGGCCCAATTGGGAGCTTCTTTACCTGCTATTCCCACTTGCTCCCTATCCAAAATGAGCAGCCCGTGACAAATTTGTACCTCTTTTATGCCCACTACCACTAGCTCATCAACTGTTACCATGCTTATCATGCAACTACAGCCATGCTGCTAGCTTAGCAACCATGACTAGAATAATTGTACAGTAGATTTAGAAGTCCAACAACGAAATTGCAGCTTTTTGAACCAAAACAATTGGGTGAGCTCGCCGATGGTAGAGAGACGGATTTGGGGAAGACGGATTCATTGAAACCCAACCAATTTCACTAATTTGTTGATGAGAAGAGGAGAAGCCATGGCTGATTTGTTGAAACCTAGCCAATTTTGCTAGTTTGTGCATGTGAAGAAGGCATTTTGTGTCACAGACCAATTGCTTGCACATTTTTATGTCTTCGAGTTCGGCCAGACATGGAGAAGGGTGGTGGTGATAAAGAGGAGGGGCAGGTCGAAATGAGAGAAAAAGGTTGAAAAAAGTGGTTAGTTAGTAAGCTAGAAAAGTTTTGAGGTCATTATGACAAAAGTGAAGCTTTTAAAGTGCTTTTTCCCTTATAATACTATACTGACGTGTCATTTTCTATCCAAGATAACAGATTCCATCACAAAAAAATTCAAAATGAAATGTTTTAACCACATTAGGGAGGCGCAACAAACAAATTGCAGGTTGAGGTTAGAATTGAAACATAATTAAAAGGTTAAGGTTAAGGTTAACGTTTGCAATTTACCCTTGAAAAGCATTATAATAGATTGATTTTGATTCATCTATGCTTCATTTTGTATACTGCATCGAATAGGGATTGTGAGCTATGTGTGAGTTGGCAATTATACTTGAAGCTATTGCCTCAAAAATCAACTTGCGTGAAAAAGGTTAGTTTATGTTTATTGTAAGTTCATTGTACATCATGTTTTTTCTTATTATTTCTAAAAACATTAAAAAACAAGGGATTTCATGGATTTTAGTACCTTTATTATGCATGATTTTTCTTTTATGCCAATCTACTGTGAGGTCTGTGATTATATTTTCCTACTTATGTTTTACTTTTTGTATGTCTATGTGTGTTTGGTTGAAAGCTTTAACCAGTACTTTAATTAGTAATGATATCTTATTTATATTTTGTTTCATAGTATTCTCTCTTTTATTCAGTAGGATTCATTGTTTGGTTGAATTTTCCCCTTTTTATCATTTTCTTTCTTTTATCTACCTATCGAATATTCTGTATGAATTTATTTTTTATTATTTTTTTTATTCTTGGCTCTTACCTTATGTTCATTCTTTATAGGTTATTTATCGCCATCTTAAGCTTATTGCTTGGGCTACTGTCACTTTTGTTTTACTTGGCTTCTCTGTTAAGTCAGCCTATTCCAAGGTTAGTAATTATATCTTCTATGCCCACGCTTTACTTTTTTTACATGCATATGACTGTTTTATAGAAAAGTTACACCTGTATTCTGATTAATGTTTATGCATCATATACTGTGCATGTGTTTATATCTCAACGAATATTATTCCTTTTATTATTATGAGTTAACATTTTAGTTATTTTTAAAAGAATTTTCACAATAATTCTAATCTTGTTGTCTTTTTAATTTGCCTGCTATATAAGTTCTATTTGTTTGATTGGTTTCCTGGTTTTTTTTACCCTTTTCATTTTTCTAGACTTATCTACTATTATCTATAGATCTAACTCCATGTTTTTTAGCCTGCATGTTTTAAACCTTCTTCATTTTGCCTTCTTCTATTTTTTTTTTTATTATTGTTGACTTTAACCTTATGTTCATTGTTTGCAACATCATTTGTCCCTTTCTTATTCAAGCTAATGTTTCAGTTATTGTTACTTTTTTTTTTTTACTTAACTTCTATAAAGTTAACTATTGCAAGGCAATTGATTATGTCTTTCTCTACTGTGCTCTACCTTTTATACATGTACATACGTGTTAGCAAACTACTTTGATCAATGTATACTTGGTGTTGATGTATGATTCCTATATTAGCTTTAGGTTCTCTCTTGCTTTTTTTTCCCCTTAATTCTATGTCATTGTTGCTTATGATTTTATGTTCATTTAATTTTGCAATATTTTTTTTTAATTTTTTTTATTGTGAATCATGTCTTATGTTATTTGATCAGGTTAGTCTTTCTAAGTTTGGTTATGTCTGCTACTACCTGACCCTTACATTTTCCATGTGGTATGTTATTTGTTCGTTCTTAATGCCTATATTTGTGGAATAGAATAAATACAATATTGCTTAAGTGCAACTTCACATTAACATTATACACTACTACATTTTACTATGAATAATCTATGTTGGGAAGCCTTTGTTGTGTCGGGTTTGAACCTAGATGAGCTTTGGCTACAAAAATTTATGGTGCTGATGTTTGCATTTTATGGTGATTATATTTATAGTTATGAGTTGTAGCAATTTTTTGTTTTTCAAGAAGAGGACAACGGGCAAAGGCTAGGCGTAGTGACAAGTGAGTTTAGCGGGTCATTTTTAACACCTACTGAATTCGCATTTTGGATAAGTTCTTGACTTTCTCTTAGCTTTTGACCTTCATTTTTTTTATTTTAGAATCCTAAGTTGTCATTAAGTTGACTTTCATTTTAAGAAAATTGATTGGGTAAAGTGGACTATAAAATTTTCAATGGAATTTTTGTTGTTGGAAATAGGTAAAGGAAAGGCTGATTATAGGTAATTGTTCATTTTCCTTTCCCTTGAGCTCCTTGTCTAGTTTGAAGTTTCAACTTCTTTCCCAAATTCTTTGCACCATTCACTTTTCAACAATTAATTTATTATTTTTTATTTTCAATGTAATGGTATATAAATGAAAAACCTTTATATATGAATAAAAAATCAGGACCTGTAGTTTCTAAAGAATTTTTTTTAAATATTGTTCTAACAAACAATAAAATAAATAAATATAAGTTAAACTATTAAAAAAAGTCAAATGGAGCAAACATATTGGGACTGAGGAAGTATCAGATTAGATTTATCTTAGAGTCATTTCTTGCCCTATTTTCATCAAGGTTACGCATCATCTCCTTTCATTTACTGGTACATGAAATAGGTAAGTTAAAGTTGAAAAGTGGAGGTGGAATACTTACGAGATTGCTCGAGATGTTAGAAACCTAGTAGGTCCTTCACATTTTTATTACATATTAAGTTAGGTTTCTTTGCATTGGTGCTTTGTTTTCGCTAACTTATGGGTTGAATAAAAGAAAAGAAATTAACTTCTCTTCATTGTTACGATTAGCTTTATCTAAAATGAAGTTTAGACAGTTTTAATATAAAAAATAATTATGATTTCAAGTATAGCCTAAATATTATATAGGAGAATCAAATATTAGTAACCATGAACAATTCTAAAATCGCTACTTTTAATAAATAGTTGCATGTACTTCGTTTTACACACATAAAACTTAATGACGATAGTTCTTGAAATTAAAACAAGCATACCCTACAACTTAAATTGATTGTAGGACTTCGTCAATAGTTAAATAGTCTTAGACTATGGTAACATATGTTGTTGGATAACTTACGAGTGTTGTGTTCAACCTCTATACCACTATAATGAAACCCGGCGCCACGATTGAGTGGATAAACTTCGTTATATTCTAATTATGAAACAAAGAACACTGTTTATTGAATAGTGCAGATGGTGCCGGCCTCAGGAGAATAGTGGCAGCTTGGCCCAGCCTTTTAACGACATCGTTCGGCTCTTTTAAGCTTTTGCTTACCTTCAAAAGAGGGACCGTCTTCCCGTCTTTCCATTGCACTTTCACTTCCAAATCCTTCTCAGCTTCAAATCGCAGCCAGTGCCAGCGAGCTTCTTTCTCGGTCAGCTCCGCCTTCGACCCAATTCCTGCATTGCTCCTTCCCGCATAAGTCGCATCTCGCAGGTGAACACCAAATTGTCTGTTGCTGTTTCTTTCCTTAATTTGATTATCAAACCCTAAACTGTAATTGATCGACGTGTTCCTTTCTTCCCCCCCTGTTTGGCTTAATTTTCACTGGATTCAGAGACAAAAACCTTCTCTGACATTCTAGGTAATCATCCCCCTAATTCGGCTACGTTCTTCGTTTCGCCATCCCTCTGAGCTCGCACTAGATTGACAGTGCCTATGAAGAATTCGAAGAAGTGGGAGGCATATAGGACGAACTGCATGAAGAGCTCATTATGTTGGTGACAGAGATACGGGGGTGTTGAAAGGTAGGCGAATTAACTCATTCCTGCTATTTTTTTCAATGTTGGTTCAGAAGCTATAAAACTATAGCGTTAGATTTTGTTAGAAGATTGACTTTTTTTGTCCTATCTATCGAGCATTTCTAGTCCTATCTATTGAGCATTCTCTCTTGAAATGTATTTAGCTTCACTTTGCTTTTTATTTTAAAGAAATTATTGGAATATGCAAGGGCTATAGCATTAGATTTTGTTAGGAGATTGACTCTTTTAGTCCTATCTATCGAGCATTTATCTTGAATTGTATTTAGATCTCACTTTGCTTTTTGTTTTTATTATTTTAAAGAAATTATTGGAATATGCAGGGGTCATTGATTTTGTAGGTTATTGCTTCCCTCATATAGTTTTGGTTCTTGCATCTATACTGGCAGATTTTTGTGCATCTTTAGGTGGTAGTTTTATTTGTCTACGCGCGGGGGGAGGGGGGGGGGGGTTGGGTGGGGTGGGGCGGATGTACTTCCATTTACCCTATATGGAAAAGAGTGAAAAGAAATAGATGATGGTAGAGTGAGCTGTTTGCTTAAGTAATTTTTTAATTTTCAAATCAAGAGGAGTTGATGACAATCTTAATGGTTTTATTTGAATTGGTTAATAGAATAAGCTCTTACCATTTTTGCTCTCAATCTATCATCTTACCATTCTCTAAGTGGCATTCCTTTGGTTGTTTTCCATTTGTTATCTTTAATACCCTTTTGATAATATATGAGCATGTCTTCAGTTGACTATTTTGTGTGTTTGTCTGCAAGTTGTTTGTTTCTTTCGCAATTTTTTCTCTTTTATTTTAATTCACAATTTCTTTGTTGATTTTGAATTTGATGGTTGCATTTTCTTGTCTTGGTTATGGTCATAGATCACCTTCAGCTGGGAAAGGCATATGAAATTTTAGCTATGCATGTGTGCCTCCCAGGTGGTAGAGCTTATCATTCTTTTAAAATTTTTTCATTGTTTCTGCTTCTCTGTGTCAGTGTTTTTTGATATTCACAAAAAAAAAAAAAATGCAATTTGGGAATGGATTGTGATTTTGGGTTGCAAGTTTTTGGTTTAACAAATGTTGATTATCCAGGTCCAGAAGACAAAAAAATATGCACCGAGAGTCTAGACTTTTCCACTATGTTTGTTTTTGCCTTAATTTTAAATAGATCACATACGAAACTTTTGTCTAATCATTGTTTAGGTTTATAGTTTCTAGATATATTTGTGCTCGAGGATTTATATTGGCTGCATTGCAGCTAATGTTATCCCCCCGCAACACGCAGGCCTCATGAACCTCATTCTTTCTATATATTAAAGAGCGCAGGCTGAGTTGCTGAATGTTGAACAGTAACTAAACGACCTTTTTGGGAGAGAAGGGGGGGGGGGGGGGGTTGGTTTTGGTAATGGCTAAACCCCTGTTCTAGTTCTTCATCTTTTGGTATGTGTTCGTTGGGTTCTGTAACTTTCTCATGTGACAACCGGGCCTCTGAATTTCAATACACGCACACGGAAATGAAGTCGTTTTGTTTTCCCTAAACTCTACTTTGGGTGTCAGCATTTTCCCTCTCTTGCCCGAAGAACCCAAACCTGCGGCAAATTCGATTTCCTTTGCTGTTTGCTCACCTCTCACTGTTGTGCTCCTCGCTGCCTCCTTATGGAGCAGACAACAAGCAGCGAGGGATCGACCGCAGATTGGTCAGCCAGCATCGCCCCTCCGATGATCATATCAAGTTCTTCTGGCGCCATGCAGGTCTTGCATCAGCAGGTTAGAACTCACTATTGCTCTCGTAGATCACCGCTCTAAAAAAGTTTGTTACTATTTCAAATACAATTGGATAGAAAATGTCACCTGGACAGCTTTGATGAATGGAAGATCAATGATGGAGGGTTGTTGGACTGGATTTCAGAGATTGATTCAAGCAAGCTGAGGCTCTTGAAAGACTTTCTGATTGTGAGACTGGCAAATGTATTGTTGGTGACCAAATAGAGCGGCCAAGTGCGCCAGATGTAATTGAAACCTGGCGCTGTTATCCGCTTGGCGATGGCATCTACCGGCTGCTTGCTCAGCCCCTCTGCCACCATGGCCTCAAGTTGCGACACCCAGTTCATGCACACTAGCTTCATGCACTGCCCTTTCTCATCCGTGATCCGCTGTGAGTCGGTGGATAGAGGGAGAGAGATGGTGGTGGAAGTGAACAAGAGCAGAAGGCATGTGGCAGAGAATGGAATATTGAGCCTTCCCATGTGTAGGAAAATACTCTGAAAATTGTTCTCAATTGAGCATATTTGTGTTGTTTATTTGTAGGATGAAGCTGAGGGGGAATGATCCCTGAAGGTGAAGCTGAAGGGGAGGCACATGGAGAAGCACAAGTGGAGAGCAAAGGTGACTTACATGATCTAGAATCTGATCGTAGAGAAAGTGAGGGTGAAAGAGAGCAAAGCTCCCTAGAAGTATAAGCTATTCGCTTAGAAAATAATATTGTGCGCTGGAGGGTTGTTAAAAATCCAAATGGAACATCTCTATGTCATGCTCTCTATTTTCATTCAGTTCTTTTAAGATCCAGTCTATGGTTTCTGATAGAATTTGGGTAATTTGTCAACTAAACATTATGGAGCAATGCTCATTTGCTTTCTATTTTTGTTTGCCCCCTGGACAAGTGACTTGAAAATATTTTGGTGTCATTACCCTACCAATCATCGCGGGGTGCTTTTTTTTCTTTCTTTGGGACCCCAGTTAGAAACTAAGAAGTGCAATTTTAGCAGTTACTTTTGTTGGATGCATTTAATTGACAGTGAGGCAGTAGACCGTTAAAAATTCTAAAGTTTTTGTAAGCCATTTTGTTTATAGACTGTTTATAGCTGGGCATCAATAATAATTGATGGTTTTGTCTGTTTATTATCTGTTTGTTTATCCAGCTATTTCTTTATTCTCTCATCTTGGTCAAACTATGTCCCTTTTGTTGACTTACAGTATGAAAGCAGTGCAAGCTTTGTTAGATGGTCAGATGGCAGTTTGCAGTTACTGATTGGGAATGAAGTTCTTGACATATCTGTGCAAGATGCACATCATGATCAAGTGCACCTTTTTCTCCGGCATGGGAAGGTTTTTGTGTGGTTTAAGTTCTATGGATGGGTTTTTGTTGTCTTGTTTTCCTATTTATATAAACAATATGATTGGGATGACATTGAGGAATTTTCCTGGTTTTGTAGTAGAAGTATTAAATTTGTGTCTTTATTCACTCTATCTTGTGTGTTATTTTGTTGTTTTTTCTTCTTTCTGCAGAAGGCACTATCGAGCAATGGGGGTAAAGTTTGCTGGTTTGGCCAGTTGTCAGCGTCACTGAGGTGAGAATCATATTCTTTCCTTTCTTGTTTCTGCCTTCTCTTTTTCATTTAATCTCATATATATTATCTGTGTGTCTCTGTATGTATATATATATATATTAAACGGTTGATCACAATGTGGTCTCAAAAGAGAAGATCATTAATGGGTTAATATATATATATATATATATATTATCTGTGTGTCTGTGTATTTATATATTATGTGTGTGTCTTTTGAGACCACATTGTGATCAACCGTTTAATTGTTGGCTAAACACATAACAGGTTTAAGTTCTATGCTGTCTTTGTTGGGGGTCACACTTTTGTGCACTGATCTAACCAATCTCAAGTTATTTTGTTTGGATCTTCACATTGTTTTAGTTTGCTACTTTGCTTTTCACCCTGCCTTTAATCCATGACTTTATTTTTGGTATATGTGATCTTATGCTTCATACAGTATCGCTAAGTGTCTGCTTGCTATTTCTCATGTTTGTCCACCTCTGTCTTAGTCATGTTTGAAACTCCTTTTGGCTAAATCATATCTACACGTTTGGGTCTCTGTTTACTATATGTGTTGCATTCCATCATAGGTCGGTGATAGGTATAGATAGAGAATTTTCTTGGTTTGAGATCTTTTTGGCCTCTTGAATATGGGGAGAGCAAAGAACGGCTAGAAGTTTTTGGTTTCAAAAATATGTATCCAGATGATTGATTTTCATCTGTTCTAAACATGGAATCCTTTTTTGAATTCATTTGTTTTAAATTAGAGATGTGTAAAGTTTATATTCTATTTATTGAATACTTTTTATTTGGTTGATTATGGTTCTGATGTAGGCGTTGTTAGAGAGAGCCAATTTAGATTTTGACTGAGGGGAGTAAGTGAACAGGAAGTTGTCAATCGTAGTAGGGACCATATCCGCCACTATTTGGTCATTCTTTTTCTCCTCTGGAGTGTTAGTATGAAGCATGGATTATTTGTAGTGGTTTCTTTCGGGATTATAATTGATTCCTCCCCAATCTCCAGGTGTTAGATATTATTGATATTTTCTAAGTCTGTAACTAGCTTTTATTCACTATGTTCTCAGAAGTATATTTTTCCCAACCCTGGACCAACTAGAATGGCCAGAACAGGCTCCTAGGTTATACAGGTTTCTACTGTGAAATGATTATGTTTTCCTGATTCTTCATCTTCTACTGTTTTCTGTACCAAAAAAAAAAAAATTGCAGCACGTGGCTGAATCATTCTCAGTATATTAGAATATCACCTCTTTCATTTTCTGAACAGAGCTTTGGGCACGATCCCACTGTAGAAATGAGCTCTTCATCTCACAGGTAACAACTTAATCCATGCCTTTGTGCGTTCAATAAATTGGTTAGCTAAGCTTATTAGGTTAACTTTTTGTGAACATCAAGCAAATCAAACCGAGAGGGAGAAGCTGCAAAAATAGTGACTAAGGGAGCAAGAGCAGATCAAGGGCAATACTCTTACAACCTATATTTCCTGATGTGGATGTACCACAAACTACCAGTTCTATTTTTTTTTTTAAAAAAAAAATATTTTTTCCTTCTTTTTGTGTACCTGATGAACATATTGAAATTACTTGTGGTTACCAGGATGAGACAAGTCACAAACAAGTTATCCAGGTTTGTGAAAGCCTTCCCTTTCTGTGATTCTGCTTCATCTTCTATTTTTTCTTAGTCGATGATCTGTTTATCTATCGATGATCTAATTGATGGGTCTTAAATTCCTGATTAAGTTTTTCTTTTTGTTTCCTTATGTCACTATCAATTCATTGTATGAAGCGGTAAGCTTTTCATTTTAGCCGTTTATGAAGCCTATTAATTGATGAGTAATCTTACGTAGGGTGCTTACGTGATAGTGATGTGATCATGTTTGCTGAATATATGTTCAAGTGTGCAAATACTTATAAGAAGCTATGAGAAAAAAGCCAAACAGTTGTTGTGACTCTGTCCTAATGGTGGGAGAGATTGCTACCTCACTCATTATTTTCCTACAAGATATGTAATTGAAATCTTAGATGAAGGCTCTGATTGAGAATAATAAATCCATTAAGTAAAACATCTTGAGAATTAGTTATAATCAGTTCACTGACCGTTTGGACCGTATCTGTACTTTTTCTTATGCTTTCCGCTCATGATCCAAAGTTTGATATGTTCTGTTGGCATAAGGGCTCATGCATCTGTAAGACTGTTTATATTCTAAAACAACCAGAGTTATTGCTGTTTGTTTTTCCCTGCTTACGAACCACCCTCATGTATCCATGAGTTGCTTGGATACTTGAAAATGAGAAATCTATATTTTTAGATTTCTGATTGGTTTTATGTTTTTCAAAACCTAGCTTCCTCTGCATGGGAAAATAACTGATCCATACCTGTTTCAATTTGTTAATACCATATATTGTAGGTAATTGCAGCAGCCAATCATGTTGGTATTCTAGATCCTGACATTATGAGTTCTGGCTGATTGGATCACAAGATTGTGTTTCCACATCCTAGTGAAGAAGCAAGGGCTCAGATTTTGCTGGTATCTCCTACTTATTCCTTTCGGTTGTTGATCTGATATACATACTACTGCACACATTCCAAAGTTTGATCATAGTGTACTCATTCGTATGCATATTTTGGTAAATTGAACAGATCCACTCAAGGAAGATGAATGTTCACCTGGATGTGAATTTCAAAGAACTTGCTCAAAGAACCGACGATTTCAATGGTGCACAATGGAAAATATGTTTGTGTTGAGGCTGGTGTGGTGGCTCTTGGACGTGGTGCAGCCGAGGTGCTCTTCCTCACCAATTATATAAAAACCTTGATGAAATATGTGTCTTTGGATTTCAAATGTACGTATTTGTCATTGAAGTTTCCAAATGCAACATATAACTGCCTAGATAGTTGTCAGCTGATCATGCTAATTCCCTCTGGTGCTAAAATTTTGCACGGTGCATTTGTAGGTTAACCATGAGGATTTCAATGAAATTGTGATTGAAGTTCAGGCTAAGAAGAAAGCAAATGCTTAACTGCTTTGCTTAGCTGGCCGGAAGCAATTCATTGTGCCTGTGAAATTCAGTCTTTTTCCTTGTATAACCTAGATGGTTACAAAGTGTATGTAGAATTGCTTTATAGAATAAAATTCAGGATATGACTAGAAAAGTAGATGTTCCCTGTATTGTTTGTGAGGTGAACCGTAAGCTTTGCTTGGTAAGGAAGATGAACACGAGGAATGAAAATATGCAATTCAATAGTTGTTCTCAAAAGTAGATGAGCTCCATACAATTTTATAATCTCTTTATTCTTTGAAGGTCATTCCATACTTCTCCACTTAAAATTGGATACTTGGTATCGTTTTAAGTGTATGGTAGAGAACTTGAAAGAAAAGGGAACAAACAGCATTCATAGCATGTTCATGCAAAAGCTACGAGGAAATGTCACAAAACAAATTGATGTCCAAACAATTTGGAGTTGAGACTTCACTTGGCTAGTGAAGAGCTCTTGCGTTAAAATCAGCGTCTTTGGGGTCAAGTTCCAGCTTCACTAGGAGGGAAAAATTATAGAGGAAGGGAGAACTACTGTAGTGTACGTAATGTAGCCGAACTTAAGCTTTTGAGTCAAGCAAACAAAAAAGTATTGATGTGACTTTAGTGCGACAAATGTTATGTCAAGAATCTATACTGTTTAGGATAGAGAAAAAGGTTGGGGACTAAATATGAAATAGTATAAGTTTTTTTAGGGAAAATTCGTCTATAAAATGACAAAGTCTAACTTAGCTTCGGCTTTTGAATATACAGTGAGTAAGAATGGCCTTTCAAATTTTAATTGCTTTCATCTTTGTCTAATCTAAACTAACGGACATTGTGACCTCACAGGCCACAGAAAAGTAAATGTTTTAAATCAATAGGACACACACACACACACAAATAACAAAAAAAAAAAAAAATATCATTATGCTTCATTCAAACAATTCATGTATTATTATATACTAACAGTTAAATCACCATTCATATTATACTTTCTACGTATCTCATAAATCATGTCAAGTCCAATATAGGCCTAATCAATTGTCCTTATTTTTTTTAATTATTAAAAAAATAGATCAATATTCATTGCAACATTATTATATAGTTGATATTTCTACGTTTTCATGTATACCATTAAAAATTACATAGCAATTTGCTCTAAATAAAGAAAAAGTCTATCCATTTATATCTAAATTAATTGCTTTACAATATCATAGATGTCTGTTATGCAAGAATCATCATAACAAAACCATAATCTTGTTCACAACAATAAAATTTTATTTCTAGATGGTCTTATTAAAATGTCGAGACCTATGGAAACGAGAGCATAGAGAAAATACTTTGGAGTCTGAGATGCAACATTATTGATTCCAACAACAACACGCATGTAAATCAAAATGAGAAAGTTGCTAACAATTTTCATTTGGTCAAGTTTTCAGGGCATTAGTTAGATATTTGTTTTAGGTTTTATATTAAGGGTAATTGTTAACTTTGAAAATTCAAGTTACAAAAATTAATTATATTCATTATAATTTAAATTAAAATATTTTACTGAGAAATTAATAAATTTAATAATTTTATGACATCTGTACAATATAATATTGGAAAATTTGTTAATTAATAAATCTAATAATTAATAAATTTTAGCATAATGGATAAATTTATGAGCCATACTCAATATGATGTTGAAAGAAAATGTTACTTCTTAGATTGTTGGTTTTATTGTAGATTTTTATAATAATATTTCTAAAACATTTGAACGTATACAATTTTTTAAAACTCAATATAATTTGGAATAATGTGGCAATGCCAGACATGTAAGCTAGTTGAGTCTTAATTTCAAATAACCGAAGGGTAGTGGGTTTTTGTGGGTAGCAATTCCAACTTCTTGATGGCTTTAGAGCAAATTCATTTTAACTTAAATAAATTTAACCCAAAATAACTTATTTTTTTTTCATGTCTTTTTTTTTCCAAAACCAATTTTATTTTAAATGTAACATTATGTAGATGTAGTAATTTATTTGAAAATAAATTTTTATGATGTCATTAAATTTTTATGAATTTTTATTTTTTAAGAATTAAAAAAGTTCATAAAGATTTAATAAGATTATAAAAATTATATTTTAAATGAATTATTTTACCTACATAATATTAGCTTTTGGATGAAATTAGTTCAGGGAAAAAATATGTAAAAAAAAAAGCATTATGGATTAAGATAAAATTATTGAATATAACATATTACTGCTTTCACCATTAACAAAAAGCTAGAAGTTTGAAAAGCCTTTATGTTTTAAAAAATTATATGTGGAGACTGAATGTTATTCTTGTCCAACATTTTTCTTGCCATAACTTATTCAAATAGCTTTTGCAAAACTATGGGGCCTGCAGGAAGCTCATCGATTTGGTTTGTCATCAATTATTATTGAATCGGAATATTTTTCCATTTTAATTTTAGAACTAAATAAGGGGATTTCTCCATCACTGTTCTATTTTGGGGATCTGTTGGGTTTTCTTTTTTTCATTAAGCATGTGTGTAATAGGGTGGGTTACATTATAGCTAGGAGGGGCCTTATGCCAAAGTCCAAAACTAGTCAACAAAATACCTACCTACATCACATGAGCTATTTCTTGGAAAATGATAAGTACTAGGTGCTTATGCTTTAGAACTTAAGCGTATATATCCACAAAAAGTTTCTCACATTTCTCGCATATGGGATATAGGGTGTTACTCCTTAGCAAGTCTTTTTCTAAATTATTTGCCTGATGTCTTGAAGTTCGATTACTCGAAATGTATTCCTTTCATCAAAAACTTGTTCAAATAGGTCCATTTATCTATGAAAAATTATTTTCCTTGTATGACTTGTTTAGGATTAAAGGAAATAATTGTTGGTTACAGAAACTTGATATAATATCAAAAAAATACTAATATTATTTGTTTAGGTCTAACTAGTTTTAATACCTGGCATTGCCTCGGTACCAAATTGTGGGGAAAATATGGTTAAATTTAAAATATGAAGTGTATGGATATAAAATAAAAATAAAAATAAAAATTTAAAAACTGAGTATTATAATGAGAAAAAAAAGCTAGAAATAATAAATAATGTAATGGCAATTTTAAATAAAAAAAATATGTAAAAATGTTATTCACCAACACGAATACTTTATAAGTAAAATAAAGTGGTAGTAATATGTGTTATGATAGTGTATGCAATAGTTTAAATAAAAATATATGATTATACAACCAATAATCATGTGTTATTAGGTAAATTATTAAGAATTCATATTCCAGAATGAATAAAAAATTCTACTAATATTGCATATTATTTTAATTTTTATATAGTTCGTAGTAGTAATAGAGCATAAATTAGATAGGAAATTATAGAATGTCTAGATTAAGATAATTATGTAGGACATTACAAAAAAAGTTTAACAGTTAACAAATCTCTGAGTATATTTTAGATGTTAGCATATGGTGATGTAAAATTTTATTTTTATACACTGTTTACAAATTTTTTTGATTGAAGAGTGAGAAGAATATATATGTAAGAAAGACAAATTTACTATAGTGTATCAGGCTACTAAAATATGTACGAAAAATATAAGAAAAATAAAAAAGAATATGAGTATTTTAAGTATTAGTTTTAATAACATAGTCCTAGCTCTCTAGCATTGCCAAGGAACACTGAACCTAGTTGCACTCCCCTAAACTGTTAATTGTATCTTGTATTTCTATAAGTCTTGAGAAACAAGTAAGTTCCCCCACATACTTTAGAACATCTTATTAAAAGAAGGAACATAGCTACATTAAGGTGTTCAAAACGTATGTTTTGGTATAAGTTAAATCAAATATAAGACTAAGTATAATTGGCCTAACTTGCCCCTACTAATGGAGATGATAAAAATAAATGTACTGTTCCTACCCCACCTGAACCCAACCACTTGAACTCGATCTTACGCGCAAAGCTTTGGAAAGGTTATGGGTTAAACCATTTTACTTGAAAATGTAAGAAAACAGATTTATTGTGGAGTACCAAGCTACTGAAATTTGTATGGGAAATATAAGAAAAATAAAAAATTAGTATGAGTATTTTAGGTATTAGTTCCAAAAACATAGTTTTTACCCTTTAGCGCAGCTACTGCCAAGGGACATGGGTCCAATTATCACTTCCCCTAATTGTCAATTTTGTCTCATATGCCCTCCAGGTTATGAGAAACTGGCATGTTTTCCCTTATATTTTACATAATAAAAGAAACATAACCACATTAAGACTTCAAATGGTAGGTTTTGGCATAGGATAAATCAAATACCACTATAAAATAAAGTATAAGTGCTGAGCTTGCCCCCTAACCTTCCTAAACCAGGCCACTATAACTTGACCAAACCGTCAAAGCTTTGAGGAGGTTATAGGTTTAACTAATTCTACTGTATCCTAGCCCTCATAAATTAGTATATTTATTTTTTAAAAATTTTTTATCTCAAAATAAAGTCATAATCTAGTGTAAATCTTTTTATGTTACTTTATTTTATACATTTTTGTTTATCAATTATTTGTAGACATACATATTTTTTAAAACATAAATAAAATATATAGATAAAAAGACATTTTATGTGTCTGTGTGTGTACCCCAGATGGATAAGCGTGTATTACCTGCCTATTAGTGGGAGCTGGGTATGAATTCAGTTACATGTTGAGATGGTTTGGATTTAGCGATACCCTTCCTGAACCTCCCTATTCACATTTTTATCTATGAGAAAGACTCATTACCATGATCGGCCTCATCCACCCCCTCAACAAGTACTAAAAAAACTTTCTACCAAAATAAATACATTCTTTATATCAAAAGATTTGTAGTCTAATAAAAATGTTGTTATTTTTTTCAAAGAAAAAATGTTTATTACTTTTCAAGATGATTCTTTAAAAAATCAATTATCTGTTACATATGCTAGGGTTCTAGTCGAGTTGAGCTGAGCCAAGCCAAGCTCGAACACCCTTAGCTTGAGTTTGATTGAAGTTTTTCATAAAAATCACAATATGATAGTAATAATATATTAGGTGAATCCCAACTATTGGACAATTTCTATTTCAAAAAGTTGATAATTATAACAATTAATAGGCACATAAATAAATAAAGGGGAAGTTGATTTCAAATTCTATGGCTAAGAGTACAAATACCTAGCTAGGCATTGAGTATTAATAAAAAAGTTGTAAACAATAATTTTTATAGTAAAATTAATCTAATATAGATCATTATAATTAATAAATAGAAATAAAAAGATTTGACCTATTCACTAAAGAAAATGACTTAACCTAAAAAATTTAACCTGGCCTTAATTTTTTTATTACAATTTATGTTCGAGCATATTCCAGATATAAAATTATCATAAATTAATTAACCCTTAGTATAGTGCTAGCTTATTTCTTTAATTATTATTTTTTTAGAAAAAAACTTTTAAAGAAAAAATAATAAATTTCAAGTTAACATAAAAAGGCTCCAATTGAGTGTCATGTATATTTTTGGTGAATAAACATGATTGAGTGATGAAAATAATAGGAACACCATTTAATGTAAAATATATTTATAAATTTAAAATGAAAAATACAATAACAATTGAAAAAATAGAAGATAACAAAAAATTTTAAGAGTAACCTACCACACCACAAAAAAATATTAAAATATTGAATGAAAAGAAAAAAATGGAACAAAAACATGTCCAGTATTGTCTATTAGTTTATATTTTGTTTTTAATATGTACTTATATATGTGAGAAATATTACAATAGGAATGAAAAAGTCTAAGATGTAATAAATATAATAATATTAACACAAATCATAATGGAGTTTACTTTTTTGTATAATGCATAGTTGACCAAACCAATTTAAAACAAGAAAAATGCGAGCGTTAATTTGATGTGTTGGTTTAACAAAAAAAAAAGCTGAATTTTGAAAATCATGCAAGAATTTTGTATTGAATTCAAACCTTTATGATTGAATAAAAAAGTAATGCCTTGCACCATTGAGAATAATAAAACTATTTTTGATAAGTGTTAAAATTTTCTATATTTTTCTGAAATGAATTAAATGTTAATAAACGTCAATTGATTTTATTTTGGAAACAATTAACGTTGACATTCCCTGATTCAAATTTACAATTATTTAAAAAATTAATTGTTTTCATTTTATGGAAATAGGTGCTAATGGATGTGATCTTTTTATTTTAGATAACAAAATGTTTCCTCACGAAAAAATCATTCTTGTTACGTAAAATATGTTACCTATTAAATTTTTATAATATAGAAGTGGAATGAATGTTTTATAATAAATATTAAAATTTATGATATTTTTGTCAAAATTAATCTTTACTAATTGCATTATACAAATAGGATTTTGAAGAGCTTTCCTTTTTGTGTGAAATTAATATACTAATTTATCTGAGAAAATATGCCACAAGTATTTATTTTAAATATGTTAGTTTGTGAGAGATTGTGAGGAAGGCAAAGGAATAATGAAAATTTTGTTTCCAAAAGCATTAAGATGGATATTTTTGGTACCAAAATTATAAAATCATGATACTGATTAGTAAAAGAAAAAGTATACAAGAAAAATGCCTTTTACAGTGACAACATGACCATTATACTTTTATGGGCTTTGTATAATTATATTTATTATAGGTTAAACTTACTAAATAGTGTAATTACAGTAATAATAATTTATGAGTTTACAAAATAAAAATGACATACTTAGAAGATGTAAAAAATGGAAAAGTAACATATTATCAAATATAAATAAGAAATTAACATATAGCTATTATACAACATAGAGTTTTTATTCTTCTTTCTTATCCCCCATCAACTCATCTCCATATTTCTATCTCGTCTTTATATCTTCAATAACATAGCTTTCAAGTTTGTCATTTGTTATAAAAGTGGTGAAAATCAATATTTTTTAAAGGAAGATTCAATAATATAGTTAAAATTTAGTTAGAATTGCAATTTAAAAGACAAAATTTCATAATTTGAATCTTAAAAATAAATAAAATGAGAATTTCTTAGGACTGATATATCACTACATAATAATATTGTGTTAATCAAAATAGATTTCCAAAAAGAAAGAATACACAAACACACATGCACTATGAAAACAAAATGTTATTCAATTGATTATTATACGTATATAGTACCTATAACAAATTGCTCTTAGATTAATTTCATCTTTTATTCTTGAAATATTAATATCCAACATTTATCTTGCTAGTTGACCAAAAGGTGTGGTTTAACACTTAGTAATTGGATTTTTCTCTTACAAAAAAAAAAAACATTAGAATTTTTTAATCTTTCAATTGCCACGTTTATTGATCTGGTTACACAAAATTTCCTTTCATTGATAGTATTTATTGGTCTCATATAAATATTTATGGTCTCATATGAACAATGGGCAAGCTTATAAACTTTTGATGACATATAATGGATAAAATGGAAAGATTGTAAAACTTCAATGGCAAAATCAACAGAAATAAAAAAATAAGGAGCTAATTAGTTACAAGAAAAAACTTAAGAGTCAAAAAGGCCATTTTAGCCTCTTTAATCCTTGGCTTGGAAAGAACGAAAACCATACCGACTCGGCGCTCAAAAACCCCAAATTATCTTACATTCCCACCATTTTCGTTTCTTGCTTGCTACCAGTCGAGTGTTTTTTGCTTCTCTGGCAACCAGCAGTGTAAGATTTGCTCCTCCTTTCTCATACATTCAGATATCTCTGCTTTTCATTGTGTTGGAGTCCTGTTTTACGTCTTAAATCTTGAGCGACAACTTCACTTCTCTACTTTTCTTTCCGTCTTGCTTGCCTGCTGATTTGGTTGATTTCGACCTTGCTTCCTATTTTATGCTACTTGTTGAGCTACCGATTGAGCTGTTTTCTACTTTCTTTAAAAGTAAAATCAGCAAGTCTGTGTTCGCCGCGAGAGTTTACGCTCGTTGTTGGTGATATTTTGGGTGCAAGTTTTAGACTAAGTTTATTCTTGCTTTTTTATATGGTTTTCTTGCTTCTTGGAGCTATTGATTAAGCCTTGTTCTTGCCATAGTTGATGAGGTGAGGGATTGCCAGCTCATGGACATGTATTTTGTAGGTGGCTTAAGTGTTTACGGTGGCAGCATTTGGAATCCCAGATGGTACGGCTATCTTTTATGTTAATCTCTTGAGTTTTTTGAATTCTTGTGTCTTGTTTAGTGTTTAGTTGTGATGCATTGTTTTTTTATACATAGGTGATGTTTACGGTTGAGGGAATGAGAAGACTCATGGAAAATAAACATAATATCCGTAATTTGTGTGTCATTGGACATATTGGCCATGGTATGAATCTTATCATCTTTTGCGTGGTTCTCTTTTACTAGATGCATACACAGTACTTCCTCTGTAATGTTTTGCTTTTTCTGGTACATTATGGTACAGAGTACTGGTTGATGCTAGATGCAAGTGTAGTCCCCTACTAACACACAATACAAAACAAAATTTTCTGGCCTTTTTGCTTATTATTTGTTTTCTGCTAAGTGTCTATAAGCTCTTGATGTGTATTATTTTGGTCACCTACATGTAGGAACATGTAGATCGTTTGGTATCATCTTCCTTTTTTGTGTTTTCATTTTAAGGACTTCACTCAAATTATGAAGTTCATACTTCCAATTTTTTCACGTGGTTTCTCATTTTCCTGTTTTGTTTTCAAGAAACTGAGCAAGACCAAAGCTGCAGATAGGAAATAGGTTGCAGTAGAGGGGCTGTTCTGTTAGAGAGAATTTTTATATTTTGCTTTCACAATTTTTTGAGGACTTGGGTGCACTGCTTTCTGATTTCAAGAAACTAAGAGGACAATCAAAAGATATTTGTGGTTTAGTTCAGTTCTCCTGATCTTAGCAAAGAAAGTCTTCAACATCCGTGAAACATATTGAGTTTCACTTTCACTGAAGGAATTTTCCAGGAAAAGAAACTATCCTCAACTAGACAGGCCATTTATTATTCTGCTATTTAATTCCCTCTCCATCACTCATGATGTTCTGCTATTTCATTTGCTTGTTTATCACTCATGGTGGAAGAACTATCTTCATCTATTGTGTAAATCTGTCAGCCAGAGAAGAAAGGTTTTCCACCATACTCTACAATGTTCTCATACTGTTCTGACAATTCACAGGAAAGTCAACACTTATCACTTCCCTTGTGGCTGGTGCTGGTATCCTTGCACAAGAATTCCCTGGTCAGGTTAGGATGAAAGGTACCCGACAGGGTGAGGCTGAAGAGGGTGCTACAATCAAGTCTACTGGTGTATCTCTCTATTATGAAATGAGTGACGAGTCTATGAAGAATTACGAGGGACAGAGACAGGGCAATGAGTATCTCATAAATCTTATTGACTCACCTGGGCATGTGGACTTTTCATCTGAAGTCACTGCTGCTCTTCGGATTACTGATGGTGCTCTCGTGGTTGTAGACTGTGTGGAAGGTGTTTGTGTCCAGACGGGGAATGTGATCCGACAAGCACTTGGTGAGAGGATCAGGCCTGTCCTAACTGTTAACAAGTTGGACAAGTGCTTCATCGAGCTTCAGGCAGATGGAGAGGAGGCCTACCAGACGTTCCAGAGGGTCATTGAGGACGCCAATGTGGTTATTGCCACTTATGACGACCCCCTTCTTGGAGATGTTCAGGTCTACCCTGAGAAAGGAACGGTTGCATTCTCTTCTGGGTTGCATGGTTGGGCTTTCACTTTGAACAACTTCGCAAAGATGTATGCCTCCAAGTTTGGAGTTGATGAGACAAAGCTGGTGGAAAGACTGTGGGGTGACAACTTCTTTGACCCAGATACAAAGAAGTGGACCACCAAAAGCACCGGGTCTCCGAAATGCAAGCGTGGGTTTGTTCAGTTTTGCTATGAACCCATCAAGAAGATTATCAACACCTGCATGAATGGCCCAAAAGAGAAGCTGTGGGAAATGTTGGAAAAACTGGGCGTGACGATGAACTCTGGAGAGAAGGATTTGATGGGCAAGCATCTTATGAAGCGTGTCATGCAGAACTGGCTTCCTACAAGCTGTGCTATGCGTGAAATGATGATATATCATCTCCCCTCACCTGCTAAGGCCCAGGAATACCGTGTTGAGAACCTTTATGAAGGTCCCCTAGATGATCATTATGCAACAGCTATTCGGGATTGTGACCCTGAGGGTCCATTGATGCTTTACGTTTCAAAGATGATTCCTGCATCTATTCCTGCATCTGAAAAGGGTAGATTTTTTGCTTTTGGTCGTGTGTTTGCTGGTAAGGTTGCAACTGGGATGAAAGTGAGGATCATGGGACCAAATTACGTCCCTGGGGAGAAAAGGGATTTATATGTAAAGAACATCCAGAGGACTGTTATCTGGATGGGAAAGAAGCAGCAAACGGTCGAATATGTTCCGTGTGGCAACCTTGTTGGCATGGTTGGCTTGGACCAATTTATTACAAAGAATGCCACTCTTACTGGTGAAAAGGAAGCTGATGCTTGTCCTATCAAAGCAATGAAGTTCTCTGTTTTTCCTGTTGTACGTGTGGCTGTTCAGTGCAAGGTAGCAGCAGATCTTCCCAAGCTTGTGGAAGGCCTCAGGAGTTTGGCAAAGTCTGATCCTATGGTTGTGTGTAAAATTGAGGAGTCTGGAGAGTACGTCATCGCCGGTGCAGGCGAACTGCACTTGAAGATCTGTTTGAAGGACTTGCAAGACGATTTCATGGGAGGAGCTGAGATCATACGCTCTGAACCTGCTGTGTCATTCCGTGAGACTGTCCTTGAGAGGTCTTCCAGGACTGTGATGTGCAGAACTCCAAATAAGCTCAACCGTATATTCATGGAGGCGCGTCCAATGGAGGAGGGTCTGGCAGAGGCTATTGATGAGGGTCGTATTGGACCCAGGGATGATCCTAAAGTCTGGTCAAGGATCTTGTCAGAGGAGTTTGGCTGGGATAAGGATCTTGCAAAGAAGATTTGGTGTTTTGGTCCAGAAACTAACGGTCCCAACATGGTTGTGGATAAGTGCAGGGGAGTCCAGTACTTGAATAGGATAAAGGATTCTGTGGTTGCTGGGTTCCAATGGGCATCAAAGGGAGGCGTCCTAGCAGGGGAGAACATGAGGGGTATATGCTTTGATATATGTGATGCCATCCTGCATGCTGATGCTATTAAGAGAGGTGGTAATCAGGTCGTTCCCACTGTTAGGAGGGCTATACATGCTTCCCAGCTGACTGCCAAGCCAAGGGTTCTTGAACCTGTGTATTTGGTGGAGATCCAGACCCCAGAACAGGCTCTTGGTGCTATTAAGAAAGCTGTCCATGTGAGGCGAGGGCATGTGTTTGAGGAAACGCGGAGGCCAGGTTCCCCGTTGTGCAAAATTATGGCTTACCTTCCCGTTGTCGAGTCATTTGGATTCCCAGGCACGTTGTGGACTGCTACAGCTGGCCAGGCCTTTCCACAGTTTGTATTTGATCACTGGGCCTTGATGCCGTCTGATCCTTTTGAGCCCTCTTCCAAAGCTGGGGTCTTGGTTGCTAAAACACGGATGAGGAAGGGCTTGAAGGAGCAGATACCTCCAATTTCCAAATACGAGGATGAGATGTGATTTTTTGTTTCTGTCGTTCGCTAGGTGATGGAATCTGATGTCTAGCTTTACCCTACTAGAAGAAGTACAGTCTACTAATACCGCTACTGTTTTAGGTGCCTTTTTCTCTGTTGGAGAGTATACTGATTTGTTCGTCGTACTGAAAGTGTTAGTATGGCATTTGCATCCATCTTTGTGTCTACATTTTCCTTCTTTCGTGATTTGTGGTGCCTCTCTGCCGGTTAATTGATGTAGAGCGTGTGGTGCTTTCGGCTATTGGCCGCCGATAGCTATTTACTGTTGTTTTTTTAGCTGGTCTTTGTTGCTTCAAACTTGTTTTCGCCGGTAATCTTATTACTTGGGTCAATATCCCATGCACTGCGTAAACGGAAAAACGTAATTTTGCCAGATGAGGAAGTTTCTTCCCAGTACATTATTTCAAATGAAGCAGCTGGCTTTATAGCCTTACAGAAGCAACGGCGCCACATCTAAAACGACTATAAACCTACGTGATAGCTAAGAAAACAATTGAAACTAACACTTATCCGTATGCCCTGGAAAGTAGGACTTTATTGTTGAAAGGATAACTTAAGAATCAAGCAAGAATCCTAACACACTGTCAGTGTAATTTTTTTTTTCTTCATCGGCAGTTTATTTTATTTGGACACGAGGTGAAAGTTAATATCAATGATACCAGCATTTGCAGGTCTAGTAGTTTGGATGGTTCCTAATAAATTTGTTTCTAATATTTTTCTGAGTTCAATCGATTATTATTATTATTATTTTACTTTGGACATGGTCATATTTATGGTACCAATCACTCTTGCAGGTCTCGCAGTGAAAATATTTTCATAAATAAATGAGATTGTGTGTTATTTGTATAGAAAAGTGTAAGCAATCCCAATTTTGAAAATGTCAAATATTGTTGTAGAGAAGATGTGTACAGTTATTTGCATGCCAAGAAAGTAATATCACATTTCAACTTAGCCAACGTGGTTCTAGACATGACAATGCTTAAAAATTAGAAAGTAAAAGGGGCAAATAACCCACCTAAGTTATTGCCATGCAAATTAGTCACTATTGCTTTTTTACAGTAAAGTACACCAAATAACATTTTCAATCGAGTTAAATTAAATACTAAATTAGCCGTTTATAGAACTAACAGAGGGTATATTTCATTTGTTTTATATATAACATATCTATTAAGTGTGATGGATAGTAGAAATAAAAAATAAATAAGATAATTTAATCATTCTCTTACGTAAATTGCACAATTTTATTCTCAAACTTTCTTCATTGATGCATACAGGTCACGAATACTAATTGATATAATACATTAATTGTTTTGAGGTGTGTGTTGTTTTATTTTTCATTAGTATTGTTACTTCTTATATCTGGGACATTTTAAAGAATGGTTACAAGTGATCTAATAGTGCGCCGCCTACCTACATACCACCTTGTCCTTTCTAATCCAAGCGTTTAATTGTGAAAGGGAGAAATTTTTTACATAAATTATTATCACAAATTACTTCTATGCAAAAAATTACCTGCAAGAAAATAATTTATTATTAATATAGGAAATTTTTTGTCCTAATCCAATGCATTGATCCTATCAAAGTTGGCTGCCACTAACTCAAAATATTTTGTACGCTAAAGCGATGGGGATTGCGTTGATTTGTTAGATAACTTGATATGATATTGTCCGCCAAGGTGGACATCAGTCATTAACAGAAAAATTAATGCTGTTAATGTCTAATTATAGGTAAATAGTGTCTGCCTTAGAGTGTCTGAAACTTGGTTGCTAGTGTCTATATCTTATGTTTGAGTGTTTGCAAGTTGTTTTCCTAGTGATGAGGATAAAACACTTTAATAATTCAAATTTTACCATTAATTGAGAGTATAATAATGTTATTTTAAAGGATATTTAACTGAAAAATTATTTCGTAATTTTATAATTTCCTGCATGGTTATATTTTGTCTACATGTAGATGAACTTAAATCCATTTTATATAAACTAAATATCATGTAGATATAGTTTGACATTTTATCGTAGAATTAGATATCTCATGTATAAAAAATGAAATTGAATCATTGAATTTTATTCTAAGTACAAGGTATCTTACTTCATTTTTTTTTAATATTTTGCAGTGTCCAAGTACCTAAATGTGGTGGTTTGATGTCTAGTATAATAGTTTAACTATCTAAATATGGTAAAAAGGTGTCTAATCTACCAGTTTGAGTATAGTGTCTCAAGTGTTGAATTGAGATATCCAAATGTTTTATTATAGTGGTTGAATGTCTAGTATGATGAGTTAAGTGTCTAAATCTGGCAAGAAATTTTTTTTTTTTAAAAAAACAAGACAACCATTTTATATTTTTATGCAAACAAGTTATGTACTAGTATCTAACATAATCTATAGAAGTGTCTAATTTTATCTATGGTGATGTCCAATGTGATATACTATAGTGTCTAATTTCTAATGAAAAATAAAAATGTAGACACCACTTTAACCTTTTAAATTATATTAAAATGTGTGTTAGTTAGAATATTAATATTTTAGTGTGAAAATATAAAAAAATTGTAACTGATTTGGATCCCAACAATAGGAATAATGAAAGAGATTTTGTAAAATAAGAGAATTGTTTGATGTTTAAAATAAAAAATGGTAATTGATTTAATTCCTTAAAATATGAAAAAAAAACTCTCAAAAATAAATTGTTCATAAAACTATATTTAGAAAAAAATATAATTATTTTTAATTAATTTTAAAATTAAAAAAAATAATTGAATTTAAAACAAAAAAAAAAAGAGAAAACAAATGGAGTTACGCATTCTATCCTTGGCGTACGTCACTATTGCTCTTTTACAATTAAATGCACCAAATAACATTTTCGTTCGAGTAAAATTCAATACTAAATTAGCCACTTATAGAACTAACAAACAGAGGGTTATATTTCATTTGTTTTATATATAACATATCTATTAAGTGTGATGGATGGTAGAAATAAAAAATAACTAAGATAATTGAATCATCCTCTTACGTAAATTGCACAATTTTATTCTCAAACTTTCTTTATTGATGCATACAGGTCCTGAATACTAATTGATATAATACATTAATTGTTTTGAGGTGTGTGTTGTTTTATTTTTCATTATTATTGTTACTTTTTGTATCTTGGACATTGTAAAGAATGGTTACAAGTGATATAATAGTGCGCCGTCTACCTATATACCACCTTGCCATTTCTAATCCAAGCGTTTAATTAATTGCGAAAGGGTGAAATTTTTTACATAAATTATTATCACAAATTACTTCTATGCAAAAAATTACCCGCAAGAAAATAATTTTATTATTAATATAGGAATTTTTTTTTTTCCTAATCCAATGGATTGATGCCACCAAAGTTGGCTGCCACTAACTTTTGTACGCTAAAATAGATAGATCCCCAAAGCGATAAGGATTGCGTTGACTAGTCAGATAACTTGCGGAATTCCTTTTGCCGGAAGAAGAAGAGATACCTTATTAGTTTCGGCTACAAAAATTTCACGAGTTTATGACTCTTTATATAGATTTTAATTTCGTTTCATTAGGTCTCGAGGAAGAAGGGAAAAACTTGTGTCCCTCCGCCGCCGTATTTTCGTTCAAGATTGCCAGCCAGCAAAGATAAGTTTGACAGGCGCAACAAGCGGAAGCAAAGGAAGTTGTGCCAATGGAGGAGGATGATTTTAGGCTATGTGATCTTCCCGATGAGATTGTGATCCACATCCTCGACAGACTCAATTCCGTGGCGAGAGTTCGTTTCGCTGCTGTTTGCAGGGCCTGGAAACTTCTGCTTCGTAGGCTTCTCCCACTTCTCGCAGAGGCAAAAGAGCTCCCATGGTTTATAACAGGAGGGCAAGACAAGAAGGGCCACTGCATCGTTCTCCAACAGACATGTTCTCGTAACAACCAACTGGAAGCCTGCACCAAAATCAAGCGCACCTTGAAGCAAGAGTTGCTCGACGCAATCCCACCAGCCAGAGCAGAACGCAGTGGGTTTGAGAATGGTACAAGTTCCGGTTGGGTTGTTTTTTATTTCATGGACCAGCCTCGTCCTGCTCTCTGCTTGTACTCCCCTTTCACTGAGAAACTTATCTATCTGCCACCTGGTTTGCCTCGTTGTTACAAGGGGCTCGCGATGTCCCATCCTCCAACTTGTTCCGATTGTGTCTTTTTCGCCTTTTCGGATTGCTGGTCGGAGATGTGTACTTACACATGGCGCCCTGGTGACAAGAATTGGACGAAGCATGACCTTGACATTGTTTTTGAGATGATTCGTACGGCACCCACATTGGAGAGTTTGATGTTTCTTGAAGGAAGCTTCTATTGCCTATTTCGTAGTGGTCATCTGTTGGCCTTCAAGGTCGCTGACAAATCGTGGAAACTGTTGGCGGATTCTTGGCCATCAGAAGCTAATCACTTCTATTGTAGATATTATGAATTGGCTGAATGTGATGGCGATATCATACTGGTGGCCTACGTTTGCCTGTCACAAAATTGCCGTTGTAGTGCGTGGAAGTACGAGTGGGCGGAGAGGAGCTGGAGGAAGATAAACAATTTGGGTGGACGGGTGTTATTTGTCAACCAGGGACCATGCTCCAAGAGCATGGCGGTTCCAGCAGTCGGAGAGCTGCAAGGTTTGGCCGATAGGATCTATTGCTCTTATGATGCGCATCTCCAGAAGTATTTTTCATTGCGGGATGGGAAGTTCCATTACTGTAGTTTTTCTAGTAGTTCTGCATATTTGTTTTGGATTACACCCCCACCGTTACAAGTTTGAAGCTGCATTTAGGACCAAATTAAGTAGAGTATGATGAAATTTATATGGTTTTCTAGATATTTAAGACCTTTTTAGATATTGAGATTTTCCTATTCATTTTTTTATATAGTTCCTGCACAAATAGAGACCAACAGTAATTCGGGATAAATAGATCATGCTCAATGACTCATGGAAGTCTGCATATTTGTGTTGGCTTGACAAAACTATCTTTTTTCCTAATATCTACTGCAACGGCTACATCCTTGTAAAGACATATATATTTGTTTAAAAAATTAACCAAATATCTAATGCTTTACCCTTGAAAATAAAAATATTATTTCCCGTTAAAATTAATCTTTAAAAGTTTCTAAATAATTTTAAAGACTTATTCAATTTAAATTTAAATGTAAAGCATATATATTTAATGAAGATTATGGAAGTACTTTATTTTGAAAAATAAATAAAATTTAATAACTTACTTCAAATTAAAACTAAAGATTACTCAAAAAAATATTTATTTTCGCGTATATTACTAAAAATTAACTCAAAGAATTTTTATTTAGATGGTCATATTCTTTTTAGCACTCGGAAATTTACAAGAGCATAACTATGTAGGAGATATACTCTCTTTAAGTAGTTGTATTATAGTTTAAAGTTTAGCTCTTGATAAATTCAAAATAAGAGATTTTTTCTATAGAAATAATTGAAATTTTAAAGCTTATCCCTTTCATGATTAGAGAGATTTATTCAAAATAGGTAACCTAATAATGACTAGCTTATCTACTTCATAATTATAGATGTTTATTTAAAATTGTAGCCTACCCCATCTTAATAATAGCTAACTAACACCGTTAGTTTCATCCTTAGTGATGGACACCCAGCCTAGTGGATGATATAACACCTCCAAATACCCACAGGTATTATTTAATCCACTCCTTCATAGGCTAGGATCACAATTAACTTTATTTTAAAAAATTATAAAAATCCACATACACAATGATTTTCAGTGAAGGTGCCTGTGAATTGAGTAAGATGATACTTAGCTTCCTCTCTCACTATCTATTGCATAAATGGAAACCTTAAGCATGCTTTGCTTGTTCCTTAATCGGACTGGTCCGTTAATCCGTTGCATGCCTCATTTTTTCTATTTCCTTCCATCTTCCTTCTCCGTATGTAACAGTAACAGACCTTCATCTGACTCCAGATTAGTGCACCATCATCATCAGTGTCATTCATTTTACCTTCCCATCCTCTTGAATTTTTTTAGGTCCCACATCCAAAGTCACTCGATCACGTTCATCATCCTTGCTTTTACAATGTCCCCCATCCATACATTCATCTCTGCGAACCTATGTTGACTAAAGTGGTGTCCGCAAACTCCACATTTATTTGAGAAACGTAAGTAAAAAGTGCATAAAATTATGTGCAAACCTCACTTTAATTTTATATTAGACCCCATTATTTCAAATAATTAAAAATCTAGTAAAAAAAACACATTAATATATTCACAGAAAATATCTAATGTTTTACCTAGAAAAAGTAACAATATTATTTCTTGTTAAAATTCATCTTTGAAGTTTCTAAATGATTTTAAAGACTTATTCAATTTAAATTTAAATATAAAGCACATGTATTTAGTGAAGACTATAGAAGTAATTTATTTTGAAAATAAATAAAATTTAAAAAATTACTTCAAATTAAAACTAAAATTTACACAAAATAATATTTATTTCTATATATACTTTTAGGAATTAAGTAAAAGAATTTTTATTTAGATGGTCATATTCTTTTTAACACTCAGAAATTTGAAAAAGCATGGTTATAGGAGATATATATTATCTTTAAATAGTTGTATTATAGCTTAAAGTTTAGCTTTTAATCAATTCAAATTTTAGACCGATTGTAACTTAGGTTTATATATGGGCTCCACTTTAGAAATACCCTAAATTCGTCACTGCAGCTTGTTTGTTGAAATCATCAGCAGTCGCACTAATGAACAGGTGATAGAGTTAAGAATCTTCTTCCAATACCTGAAGGTATTATTTGTGCTCAACACTAATTCAGTAATATTTCACCGACTTCTACCATAATGAGAGAATCTGCCTAGCGACCATTGTACAACAATTTCTGGTTCTACTAGAAGTAAAAGAAGCTTCAACAATCGAAGTCATGAATGAATTTATGCATGCTATTCACCAAAAGATAACGAGGAAGAGTTTTTTCAAAGCATTTCTTTTATTCGCTCCAAGATCGAGTAGATCACTTTTGCAATTTTGTTTCTGGAAAATTCTTATGCTTAAATTGAAGTTTGGCTATGGAGTCTGAGAGTCTTTTCCACATGTATGTACGCAATATACACCTCCTTGTAACTTTCTAAGACACTTGTCTCTTTGGAAAATGAGAGATTTTTTCCCACAGAAATAATTAAAATCTTAAACTTTATACTCCATCCGACCCAAAAGTTTTGCTCCATTTGTTTTTAGTAATTAATCTATAATTTTTTATTTTTAATATTTTAATATATAAATAAAAAATCTTTGTATATGAATGATAATTCAAGATATGTAGTTTCTAAATATATATATATATATATATTATTTTTTCTAACAAACAGTAATACGAATAAAATTAAGTCAAAATATAACAAAAAGTCAAATGTATCAAAAATTTTAGGACGGAGGGAGTATCTTTTATGATCAGGGAGATTTATTTAAAATAGTAACTTAATAATGACTATCTTTTCTACTTCATAATTATAGATATTTACTTAAAATGATAACTCATCCTACCCTAATAATAACTAACACCATTACCTTCATTGCTAGTGGTGAACACGCACTCTAGTGGATGGTATAACACCTCTAAATACCCAAAGTTAAGGTTGATCTAATCATAGATCACTATTTTTTAATTCACTCCTTGATAAGCTGGGAGGACAATTAATTTTATAGGACAAATTATATAAATCCACCTGAGGTTTGACTTAAACCTATACTTTACCACCTCTATTTTAAAAAACTACACTTTACCCCTATTCCCTTTATACTGTCTGATAACAACTTCTTAATTTCTAATTTAAATTATTTTGTAATTATGTTTCATTAATTTTAAAATTTTTTATATTTTTTAATGTTAATTTACATTCACAAAATACTGATTTGCATTTACAAAGAGAAATCTGCATTAAAGAAAAATTGATAATTAAAATTTCTTTTAATTGTAAAAAAATATTGAAGAAATTGAAATTATTGGAATATAGCTATCGTATAGTTTAAATTAAGGTTTTAAGTTGGCATGTAATATAAGCAGAGACAAAGTGTAGGTTTTTAAAATTAGGGAGAGCAAAGTTAGGTTAGATCAAACCAAAGAGGGATCTTTTTGTAAGTTTCCTGATTTTATTTAGTAATTTGTAATTAAGAAATTCAATTTGCAATAATAAAAACAATCTTTTGCAATGAAAATTCCCAAGGACAGTTATGTGCAAATCAAATAGATGAATCATTAGTAATCTACGCAGAATTTATTGTAGGTTTGAATAATGAAGGTATAATTTTTTTTAATTGATTACATTTATAAAAAAATGTTAAAATGTTATGGATTAAAAAATATTTCATGAGTAGCTCAAGTGTTTTAAAAAAGTTCAGACATTTGAAAGTTGTTAGTAGATAGTTGGATAACAGAAAATACACAACATAAAACTAAAGTATTGTATTTGGGATTTCTATATAAACTTGGGCATACCTCAGGAAAAGCTCTAAGAGCCTGGTAGTTGCAGTAGTTTGAGAGTTGGAAGGTTTGGCGGATCAGATCTATTGCTCTTAGGATGGGCGCCTCAAAAACTATTTTTCATTTGCGTGATGGGAAGTTCCATTGTTATTGTGATTCCAGTTCAGGATATTTGTATTGGATTTCAACCTCCACCGTAAAAAGTTTGGAGCTACATTAGGACCAACTTGAGTAGAATATGATGAAATTATATAATGGTTTTCTAGGTATTTAAGATCTTTTTAGCTATGGAAATTTTCCTTTTCACTTTTTTCTCCAATAGTTCTTGTGTATATATTAGTCTTTATATCTTTATATTGTGGACGTATGTGTAACTCCACATAGATTCCAACAGCAATGAGGGATAAATAAGACATGGAAGTTGACATGTTTGTGTTGGCTTGATAAAAATACCTTTTTCCTGATATCTACGTCACCGCAACAACTACATCAATGTCAAATGATCACTCTCTTCATCAATCTAGTATTATATTTGGGAATATAGTGGCAGCTTCCTTGTCAAAATCACCAGCTAGTTGCATTGATAAACGGGTGATAGAGTCAATTAAGAATCTTCATCCAACACTTGAAGGTACTGTTTGTGCTCAACACTAAGTAATAGTAGTTTCCTCGACTTCAACCATGATGACAGAATCTGTACACTGTACAACAATTTCTAGTTTTACTACTAGAAGAAAAAAAAGCTTCAACAATTGAAGCTGTGGATGGGTTTACATGTGTTATTCACCAAATGTGCATCTCCCATGCCACATGAGCTATTATTTATGAAAATAATAAGCATTAGGTAATCAAACCGTTCAACTTGGAGTTACACACACATACAAACGCGCGCACACAAACACACACATAGACTTCCCATATAGAATATAAGGTGTTATGGTTATCTATACAAGTATAAATTATTAGGGCCTTGGAACCCTTAAAAGTAGATCACCTCAACCGACTCAAACTTAAATTGAACATACAATAGAAGGCTTACAAGCTGGTACTATTTTGTTTAACTTTGATTGTTGTTGGACATCTATAACAATCAAGAAAGGTTCGTGGACGCTATACAAATGTAATTTGCTATGTTTACTCTGTTGACAAATATAATCAAATGGTGTGGACTCTTCCAAATTTTGGAAAATTGGTGGTTGGCAATTGTAAGTGGTGGTGGGAGAACTCTAAAAGTGACATCAATAAGTCGAGAAAGATCTAGCACCATGGCCAAGGTGGCACCACTTATGAACTTATGAAGAATGAGATAGCATTTTCACAAAATGAGCAAAATTGAGAAGTTTTCTTATTTACATCCTTAATAAAATTATTTTTTTAAAAGAATATTATGTATTGAAATTCTTGCTTAATCACCAATTCTTATCCACTTTTCAAACTGATCCTAGAACATCAAATTTTTTTATTTAACCACTGCATTTTCTCTTGATATCTATAGAATTCTAGGTCATGCACTAGATGAACCTTGAAAGGAAACGAAAAACACAAGTAAATAAAAAGGAGACAAGCAAGCAAACAAGAGTAATCAAGCACTTGATATCCAAAGTGGAATCAAACAACTATCCCTAGCAAGGACACAAAAAACTTTGTTGTGAGCATAAGAGTTTTAAATTTATAACCCTCAATTCACTCACAAGTTTACGATGTTATTGTCATTCCAAGAGATAGCTTTGGTTCTAACTTAAGCAATCATTACCAAATACTCAATTAACTAAGCTTAATTAAGAGCAAATGTTGTAGATTCTAGGTTGAAGTGAAGAAGAGTAAAAATGAAAATATTGAGATGTAATGCAATGGAATTGAAAATACTTATTACATTAATTAGAACTAGCGTGGATTGAAATAACTTATGAACTAACCAAACCCCCTAGGATGGTACAACTTAAGCCACCTAAGTTATATTGAGGAACTATGGTTGCTACTGCATAGTGTGGTGTGGGGATTCTAAAATCATGGCCTTTCTTTCTCAAGAACAAGTCTTTCTTACCTATAATCTAAATATGAGTCTTCTTTAACCTCACAAGTTAAACTAATTTGGATCAAGACCTAACTCTTAGACAACACCTCATGGGTAGCTTGATTATCTTTAATTCAAGCAACCCAGTAATTGAGTTCCTCCTTAGTTCTACCATACTTTTCTCTTTCTAAAGACTACAATGTGATTTTGATGTATGTATGAGACCATCAATCACACACATGAATAAGCTTAAAAGAAGAACAACACAAGAGTAACTCCCATAAATTTCCTCAAAATAAAATTAAGTAGCAAATGTTAGGAGTACATCCTAGAGAGCTTAAAAAAACTACTCCATAATTGAGCTAAGAACATCAATATAAATAAGCTATCCAATGTCCATGAAAATACAAATGAAAATATAGAAGAAGTGTAAAGGCTCTCTTAGTATTTCCTTTACATTAAATGTTGAGGTAAGTAAATCCCAAGTTATTTCCTCAAATAATTTTTATTAAGCAAGGAAAGTAAGCTAAGTAAGGTTAAATTGAGTTCCAAAGCGTAATTGGGACTTAAAGGGCAAGGAGGGGAAAATGATAATTTTGACCCAAGTCAGTGACATGACCGTAGTTTTAGTGAAATTTGGTTCATGCAAGTGTTTTGAGCTAATTGATTTAAGACCATAAGTGTTTATAGCCATTTGGACCAAAAATGAAAGTTAAGGGTGAAAAATGCACTAAGTGAGAAATTAAGCTATTATGTCTTATAATGGCTTAAGTGACCTAAGGGTAAAGTGTTTGGGTAAGAAAAATCTTTATTTAGGACCAAGGAGTGATGGTGTGGGGAGTGTTTAAGTGGCCTGAATGATGCAAAGTTAAGTTTGGGGGCCAAAGTGACAAATGAAAGAGAGGTTGGCTATATAAGTGGAGGACATGACACCATTCATCATCTCCCCCATTTGCCATTTTCGTGGCTCTCTCTCCTCCATAGCTATCCACCTCCAAACCTCCCAACTCACTCAAGTGTCCATAAAAATCGAAGGTCCCAAAGCCATCCCAACAGGCCCTTATAGCTTGTTTTTAGTGGAATTGGTCCATTTGGAGTTGTTCTTGCAAGTTTTTGGTTCAAACCTAGAGGTAAACATCTTTGATCCTTATGGGTTAGTTCTAAACTTGTTAATGGTTAGAAATGGTCTTAACTTCATACTCTTGGTGTCCAATTTGGTTGATTTCAAGCTTAGAACTCAAAGGAACTCGTTGAAGCTCGAGTGTATTCATTGCTTGTTTCTTGGTTTCAAGATGATTGAGGTAAGGGATTTAAGTTAATTCAGCTCAAATAATACATAGAAACATAGTATTATGAGTGGTAATGAAGTAGAAACAAGACCCATGTGAATTGGACTTAGGATGGGAAAGTTTGAGCAAGTTTTGTGCAAGTTCGCACGTTGTCGCACAATGCTGTAAATGCATTAGCGACGCATTGCCGTTGGTGACTTCATTTGGTGATGCACTGCCGTTGGTGATGCGAACTAGAGATGCATTGTTGTTAGATGTCAGGACTCCAGAGCGTTGATGCCTTTGGCGACACGTCGCCGATGGCATCACCAAGGCATTAGTCCCCTAAGCTGGGGGCATCCTGAGAATGTCTCAAATTCTTGGTTATCATACCTAAGCTAATTTAAGATGTTCCGTAGCCTCAGTTGGGTCAATAACTCATTCTTAAGTTGGGAATTATATGCATTATTTAAGTGGTAGCTAAGTGGTATGGTCAAGGTAAGGTAAGGAATGATGGCTAAGGAAGTTAAAGTACTTAAGTTCCCAAGTGAGCATTAAGGGGATTAAGGCGGGTTTCAGACTCTTCGTTGGCCCAAGTAGGAGGTCTTAGACCTTTGGGCATTCAAAAGGAAACCTAAGAGAATCCCAACCAAGCTTTATGGTTTGGTAAGTAAGCCACAAAGAAGCCCTAAGCTAAGCTCGAAGAGCTTGGTAAGTTGAACCACATAAGGCAGCTACCCTACACAGTAAGTTAAGGGAAGAGACGGGTGAGGAAGGAGTAAGAGGTGACTTACTCTAAGTAGCCCGTTAAGGCAGGCAAGATTTGAGTAAGTGATGACTTACTCTAAGGCGCCCATAAGAGGTCTTTATGGGGTTAGTTAAGTGCTATTATAGGATACAAGGGCCAGTATCCAAGTATCGCAGCCGTAAGAGCTCACGGCAAGTCTAGCACCGACGGGTGTAAGGAAGTCCGAGGTGTATGTGCATGTGCATATTTCATTCGTCATCCATCTATCCATCCATCCATCCATCATTTGCATTATTTGTTGTTCTTTTCTTGTTTCTGATTATGGCGGTTGCTTGCTGTTTTGTTTGCATTTTATATATATGCATATATTTATATGCTTGCATTGTTTTTCACTGTAGGTACCAAATCCTTTACTGAGTACTATAGAGTACTCACCTCTTTAGTGTTGTGCAAGTTAAGCGAGCTAGTTGGGCTTAACAGTTGGTAAGGGGCAGTTGTTAAAGCTAAGTTTTATTGGTTTAAAAGTATTCTCTAAGTAGGAAACTCTAAGTTTCTAAGTTACTTATGGCATAAGCTAGTACTGACCAAAGTGTTTGCCTTACAGTTGGAGGCTAAGTGAGTACAAGGAAAGTGTGGCTCATCACTTGAAGCTAGCTTACTTGGGTGAAAAGCTAAGGATTTATATTAGTAAATATAAGCTGCTTCTTCTAAATGTATGGTAATTTCATACATAGATTGCCTTTACTAGTGTCTAGGGTTACATTTGGGTGTATATAAGTTTAAGATGTATGCGCATAGTTGTTACTTGAAGTTAAAGCAACTAAAGTTTTAAGTCTTGGCTTGTTTTAAACTGGGTTTTCATTAGTTGCCACGGCTCTATTTTCAATGATATTTTAATTTAATTGTTATTGCATAGCTAGGACAATGCATGCATATTTCCTATGCAAGGTAGGCTAAGTAACTAGTTGTACGTAACGATTTAAGCTACTTCTCAAGAAATAACTAGCTAGTTGTAACTTAAGTGGGATCATAGTTTCCAAAAAGCATACTAGTGTTATCAATTTAGGGCACTAGGGCTCTATTCCATCACAAGAAGAACCCATGAAGACCCTTCAGAAGACTGGCTTCCTAGCTCCTCAAAATATTGTTCCCAAGCTCCTCCAAGAGTTGACAATGATGGCTCATAAAGATGCAAGAATATGAGGGTGAATATGAAGATGAAGGTGGAAAATCTAGCCCTTGTTCAAGAAGTTCCAGTTGCTAAAATTAGTTTTAGCTCCCAAATGCTTTTTGGGTCTCACCCAAATCTTTGGATAAGATCCCTCTTCCAATAGCAAGCTAAATTCAAATATACGGATGGGGCACCACATTTTTCCAGAAGTAGTGGTGCTACAACACTAAATCAAGGGAAAAGGTGGTATTGTGTTGCTAAAAGTGTCAAACAGCGATGTTGTATCGTCGCCCCCTAGCACCGCATCACCAATCAACATCTGAGTTCCAGAGACTTCATAACATTGGTGTTGTGTTGCTAAAGAGCAGCGGCGAGTCACCAATGATAATTTGCTATGTTGACCTTTTATGCCCAAATTTTGCTGAACTTGCTCTCATTTTGCTCTGGCACTTCTATAATACTCTCCAACCAACACAAAGATGGAATAACACAAAAAAATAATAAAAAATGTTGAGCGAGTTGATATAAATTAAAGGTCAAAGTTGACGAAAGTCAAATAGTTTGACCAACAGTACATGCACATAACACCTACACTTTGCCGTCTCTATATTAAAAAAACTACACTTTACCCCCTCCCTCCACTCTTTTTACATTATCTGGCAACAACTTCTTTAACCTTTAATTTAAACTGCACGGTAACTATGTTCCAATAATTTCAAAATTTTTGATATTTTCATCAATGTTAATTTTCATTTTAAAAATATTGATTGGCATTTACAAATAGAAATTTGTATTTATAGAAAATAAAAAATTTGATAATTTAAAATGTTTATTAATTATAAAAAAATTTTAGAGAGATTGAAATTATTAAAAGATAACTATCATATATCTTAAAGTAGTGTTTTAGAAACTATTGTTGGACAATGTAAAACAAGCAAAGGCAAAGTGTATGTTTTAAAAAATAAGGAGCATAAGTATAGATGAAAGAGAGGTTTTTGTAAGTTTCTCGATTGTATTTAGTAATTTGTAATTAAGAAATTCAACTTGCAGTAATAAAAACAATCTTTTGCAATGAAAATTCTCAAGCCCAATTGTATGCAAATCAAATAGATGAATTAGTAGTAATCTGCCCACACTTTATTGCTGGTTTGAATAATGAAGGTATAAATTTTTTTATTGATTACATTTATAAAATGTTAAAATGTTATGAATTCAAAAGTATATCATGATTAGTTCAAGTGTTTTAAAAAGTTTAGACATTTGAAAGTTGTTAGTAGATAATTGGATACAAGATAATACATAACATAAAACTAGGGTATTGTATTTGGGATTTCAGCTTAAACTTGGGCATTCACTGTAACTCATGAAGGTACACCTTTCATGTTACATGGGCTATACTTTGGAAAAATAATAAGCATTAGTTAATCAAACCCTTCAACTTGGACTTATATATATAAAATAAAAAATTAAAAGACTTCCATATAGAATATAAGTTGTTATGAATATCAAGATGAGTATAAATTATTAGCTAGCTTGGAAGCCTAAACCCTTAAAAGTAGATAGCCTCAGCCCAACCCCAACTTGATCATACAATAAAAGTCTTGCAAATTGGATCAGTTTAGTTTAATTTCGATGGTTGTTGAACATCCATAAGAATTTAGATAGGTTGTTCCAAAATTTGGAAAATAGGTAGTTGGCAATTGCAAGCTATGGAGGGGGAACTTTGGAAAACAACATCAATAAGCCAAGAAAGATCTAGCACTATGGTTAAGTTGGCAACAATTATAGACTCATGCAGAATGAGAGTGTTTTCACAAAATGAGTCAAATTGTGAAGTTTTTCTTATTTGTCTCCTTAATAAAAAATGGTTTTTTAAGAAAATAGAATTATGCAATGACGTTCTTGTTTAACCCTTAATCCTTAACTGCTTTTAAAACTGATCCTCAAACTTCAAATTTATTTATTTAACACTGCATTTTCTCTTGGTATCTTTAAGCAACTTTTGGCATCTTAGTCTCCAAAATTTTGATTGATTTTTGTATGCATCTCAAAACCTTTAAACTTCAAATCTGGGCCACTAGATCATCTCTATAGGATTTCCAAAATCATAATTACATCCCTAATCTTTTTTATTTTGCTAAAATTATTACCTGAAAGCTCCTTCAATTAATTGTTTCAAATCAAAGCTTAACATCTAAAGAAAACCTGGATAAAAAGTTCAATTCCTAGGTTGTATTCCTTGGACATAGAGCAACCAATTATAAAAAATCACTTATTTTCTTTCAATTTTTTGTGTAAAAATATTTCTTCCATCCCACTATCTTTGCTATATTTGACTTTTTTTAATAGCCTAACTTGAATTTATTCATATTATTGTTTGTTAGAAAAAATAGAGAAAAAACATAGTTAGAAACTATAGGTCTTGGTTTATCATTCATATATAAAGGTTTTTCACTTATATACTAAAATATTAAAAATATAAAATCATAGATTAATTGCTGAAAAGTGAATGGTGCAAAGAATTTGGGATGAGAGATTAATTTCATTTGGAAGCATACTTTATTTACTCTTGGTAGGAAACAAGCCAAAATTTAGGGCCCAAAGCTAATAAAGAGCTTTTGTTGGGGGCCGAAATAGACCTGCAAGGGAACTTCACCATGGATGGAAATAGTATTCCATAATTACAGGAAAAACTATGAGATTCCTATCCCATGACGAATTTCTGGGAGTTTCCTTTAGCTATATAAACCCTTCAAACCATCAATCCTGAGGTACGATGTTCTAGCTCTTCTCTTTCTTTCTCTCTCTCTGCTACTCTTCACTAGAAGTCTGACTTGAGTATTATAGGGTTTCCCTTAGAGACACATGTCTAAGCCCTGACGCTATGTCGCGGAACGGGGCCCCAGTGCCCCATAACCTTGTAGGCCTTAGGGATTTATGAATCCCACTAGTTACTATTGGCTAACTATTACTTGTCAATATAAATTAAACAATTTATATGCAACTAGTTTCTTAGCCTACTCAGTTTAAGTTATGCATGCTTCTGTCTTGGCAATGCAAACGAATTTTATAAGCCGTGGATTAAAAACATTGCTCGAGCATTTCACTAAAATATATATAAAACGTGCCAAGACCTTGAAAATACTGGTTGCTTTAACTACAAGTAACAATTTGTGCATACATTACACCTCTAGCATGCACCCAAAAGTAACAAGATGGATTTACATCACAATGTATCCTATTAGAGGCAACTTACTTAGTACACAAAGTACTATGTACAAGAGACAAAAACTACTAACTAAGATCAACTACTTGAGTCCCACCTTGAGCTATACCAAGCTCCAAGTGTAAACCTTTCACTAGATCTTGTTCTTGTGTACTCTTAGCCTCTACACTGTAAAGGCACAACTTGGTTAGCACATAGCTTATATCACAAATAACTTAGAATCACTAGGATTCTCAAGAGAAATACCTGCAAAACAGAAAACTTAGGCCTCGACTATCACTTAGTGATTAGGCCCGGAGTTAGAACCTGCACAATAAAACTTAAGGGAATGAGTACTTGAAAGTACTCAATAAGGATCCCTTGAATACCTGCAAGGAAAAATGTAGCAAACTATGCAAATATGGCAACCAAGCAACCAAACAAGCAATTCAATCAACAAACAATCAACAAAATATAAAATATGCAATGTATGAATGTATGGTATGAAATGCACACAATATATGCACTTGGGACTTTCTGCACTCTAGGTGCCTTAAAACTTTGCCGTGAGCTCAAACGGCGGAGGTACTTGAGATACTGGCCCTCGTATCCCGGATACTTTACCTCACTTAAGTCCTACTTACGGGTTCTAGAGTAGGTCGTCACCTATCTTAAACTTACCCGCCTTTACCCTTAACTTATTGTACAGGGTAGTCTTCCTATGTGGTTTAACTAGCCAAACCCTCAAGGTTTAACTCAGAACACTACTAGTGGCTCGCTTACCAAACCAAATGGTTCGGTTGGGATCGACTTAGGTTTTTCTCTTCATTGACCATATGTAAATGACGCTCTATACGGCCAATAAAGAGTCTAAAAACCCACTTAAATCCCCTTAATGCTCATCTAAAAGCTTAAGCACTATGAATAACTTAGCCACCAAGTCACACTTTTGTTCTTAACCACACAACTTGACTACCTCTTAAATAATGCACAATTCCCGCTCTAGGAATGAATTCTAGACCCAACTGAGGCTATGGAACGTCTTAGAATAGCCTAGGAATAGAAACCGAGAGTCTAAGTTGCTCTTAAGATGGCCGGACAAATGGGCCAACATTTCATGAAGTTGCCTTTGGCGCTGCGGCGCCAGAGCCCCCTGACGCAGCGCCAAAGAACAAAACCTTCTGTGTGCAAAATCGCCCTCTGGCGCTGCGGCGCCGGTACACTCACTTTTGGTGCTGCGGCACCAACGCTGTTTTCTGTGGGGCGCCGCGGCGCCAGTACACTTACTTCTGGCGCTGCAGCGCCAACGCAGTTTTCTGCGTTGCGGTACAGCTGCGTTCTTGCACACCAACTGCTCAAACTCTCTCATTTCTAATCCAAACTAAATGGGTCTTGTTCCTAACTCATTCCCACACACAAAACTACCAAACCATGCATTATTTGAGCTTAATTACTTGAACCCTTACCTCAATTTTAGCTACAAAGCAAGCATTGCAACATAGCCTCCTTAGCTCAATTAAGCTTCCTTGAGTTCCACACCTAAAACCAATGCAATTTGGCATCCAACCCAATCAAACTAAGACCATTTCTAGCTCTAGAAACAACCTAGAATCAATCCAAATGATCCCAAGAAGCTTACCCACGAATTTGAGTCCAAACTAGCACCAAAGAGCAAACTTGAACTAGAACACCAACAAAGAAGCTTGATGATTCCTACCCACACCTTGGGCTTCCACAAATTGATGAAGAAATGCAAGAAAATGAAAGTTTGGGCTGCGATTTTGGGAGAGGAGATGGAGCTACGAAGTTTGAAGTTTGAGGCAAATGGTTAAGGGAGAAGAAGACTTAACTTATATATGTGTTTAAGGCAACTTTTCCCTCCCTTGCACTTAAGTCCTCATACTCTCAAAAGCTTCAAATGAGTCACTAAACTCACACTTAAAACCAACTTTCCTTTGCTCTAAAGGATGCTTAAAGCTTCTCAACTTAATTTTCTTGGACATCTTAGCCACTTAAGTTCTAAATGGCTAAAAAAGAACACTTAGTGCCACAAGTTCTCAAAACTTTCAAGGATGGTTCTAAAAGCTAGAATAACTAATGGTCTTGATTTAACTATGCCAAATCATACTTAGGAACTCACTTACTTAATTAAGCTTACCTTACTTGCTTATCAAAGTGCTAACTTGAGGTACTTAATTTAATAAACACTTAATCAAAGTAAAATAAACACTTACTTGATTAATCAACTAGGAGAGCCGTCACACGCTATCTTTGTGCACAGGTTACCAGTCCGTGATTCACCAAACTTTTGGCCCAAACCCACACAATCCCATTTACTATTAACTTCAAACAATGCATTCGGAAGACAAGAACATTGCTTATTATAAAACTCCCATTTGAATTTTTTTTTATTTTTAACTTAAATATCAGACTTAAATGGTTAAATTTGTTGATGATGCCCAAGATGATGTTAATTTAGTTTGTTTTTCAATTATTTTTTTGATAAGAATTATTTTCTTAATAATTTTTATTTAGCATTGAAATATTTATGTTATTTTCTCACTACAATTTAAAATATTGTGGTAACATCGGGTATGTAAATTAATTTTTATTTAGAAAGAGGAAATCCCCAAAAAATTCCGGATTTGAACCTTGCTTATTATAAAACATTGTGCATACTATACTACATAACAAATTCTTCTTAATTAATACTCTTTCGCAAGGAAGTAATGCTGATTTGATGCCAGCCTGCCACCCAATCCAAAACTGTTAGGTGTTCAAGTAAAATATGGACATCCCATAAGGATTGACTTAGGCTCCGTTTGGCATTACTGTCAGTAATTTGCATTAGAGTTATGCAAAAGTTATCCAATGGTAGCTTTTAAATTTTAGTTTCAGTGTTTTCATCTTAACCATTAAATAAATTATCCAAAATTTTAATGCTGATTATAAAAGCTGTTCCAAACGGGGCCTTAACTAGTGCGATATATATCTTTGACAAATTCCTTGGGGTGCAAGTAAAAGAAATTAGATATCCTATTAATTTTGGTTAAAAAAGTCTCCTTACTATATATAACTCTTTATATTGATCCAATGCTGTTCCTCCGTGGTTTGATTCAAGACCGCAAGTATGGCGGTGAGGGACGAAGGGAATGAGTGTTTCAGGCTCTGTGACCTTCCCGATGAGATTGTGATTCACATTCTCAACAGACTCAGTTCCACAGCGAGGGTTCGCTTCTCTGCGGTTTGCACAACTTGGAAGCTTCTGCTCCGTAGCCTTCTCCCACTTCTCGCAGAGGCAAGAGAGGTCCCATGGTTTGTAACCGTCTACATCGGGAGCCAGTCCATGGTTCTTCACCAGACATGTTTAGGGTAACTTCGGCGGAAGCCCTGTACCAAAATCAAGCCAAAATGGACCGCTATGTGTGTGGCTCTAGCACAAACTTCGGTTGGGTTGTTTTAGAAAGCATAGCCATGCCTCTCTGCTTGTACTCCCCTTTCACAGATAAATTCATCTATCTGCCTCCTGGTTTGCCTCTTTTTGTTAGAAATTCGCCATGAATCATCCACCAACTTGTTCACATTGTGTCTTTTTCGCTTTTGGTGATTGCAGCTCGGAGGTGTGTGCTTACACTTGCGGCTTTGGTGACAAGAATTGGAAGAAGCATGACATTGACATTGTTTTTTAGAGCATTCGTGGGCAACCAATGTTGGAGAGTTTAATGTTTCTTAAAGGAATATTCTATTGCTTGTTTTACAGTGGCCAGCTGGTGGCCTTTAAGATCGCTGACAAATCCTGGAAACTGTTGGCAGATTCTAAGCCATCAGAAGCTAATACGCCATACTCCTCCTGTAGATTTTTTCAGTTGGCTGAATGTGATGGCGATATCTTATTGGTGGCCTACTTTTGCATGTCAGTAGATTGTGGTTGCAGTGTGTGGAAGTACGAGTGGGCGGAGAGGGGTTGGAGGAAGATGAACAATTTGGGTGGACGGGTGTTTTTTCTCAGCCTCAAAAGCTCCAGGAATGTGACGGTTGCAGCACACGGGGAGCTGGAAGGTTTGGCCGATAAGATTTCTTGCCTTTTGGTTAGGCAGCCGATAGGTTATCTTTTATTGCGGGATGGGAAGTTCCATTCTGGTAGAGATTATGATTATGGGGTTCGGTATTGGATTACGCCACCTTTACAAATTTGAAGCTGCATTTAGGACAAATTTGGGCAAAATGTGATGAAATTATATAATGGTTTGCTGGAGAGATTTAAGACCCTTTTCAGAAATGGATATTTTCCTTTTTGAGTAATGATTATGCAAACTAAACTTATGCCATAAACCATTCTCCCACTATATTACTATAGTTTCTTCAGTCTCTAAATTATCAAAATTGACATTAGGTGATGCGCTATAATTTTTCAGAAATTACAAGTCATGCCACTGTGTCTAATTTTCTCAAAATTTCAAATCATGTCATTTGATATATACAACCAGGGGGAAACAGAAGCTTTCAAAGCCACTCTTACAACTTCCTCTACAAGATTTTGATTTCCCGTTACTGTCCATCCTTCCTCTTCTGTTTGTTATGCTCTCTGCTTGCAATTTTCTTCGTTTTCTGCTATATGTCCTGCTACGAAAGACGATTGTAGTAGACTAAAACCCTAATCTACAGAAATTGGCTGCGCTAAGCTTCTAAGCCTTCAATAAGAAGATTTTTCAACGAAATCGACAAATCTGAACATGGAGAGATCACGTGATGAAGAAACACTTGGCAAGGAATTGTATGCACTTTCTCTCTCATTGACCTCTTCCTCTGATCTCTTCTTGTCTGTTATTAGCTACTAAAAGTCTTCCTACACCAATTTTTTTCTTGAATGAGTGTAATCAGAGAAAGAAAGAAGAAACAAGCACCTAAATTACAAAAACAAGAAAAAGGAAAGAAAATAAAATCATATCAGTAACTAAAACCAGAAACATCTTTGAGGAAGAAAAAAAACATCTATTAAGTTTGAAGAAATGAAAGCTGAAAGGTATTTGATTATGTTTGTTGTTTTATATGTTTGTGTTTGTCGTTTTACTAGCCTTTGTATTTTTTTTTTAATTTCTGAAAGTATTTGTTCTTTTCCACTTTCATGTTTGTTCCTTTATAAGTACCTGTTTTTTTATCTTAGATGGCTCTCTTTGCTATTTTTAGTCTAAGTACTTTTTCATTTATTTGTTCTGATTTATTCTTTTAGGAGTCTCTTTGTGTACCTTTGAGCATTTAGGGCCAATTTGAGCATAATATGATGAAATTATATAATGATTTTCTAGATATTTATGACCCTTCTAGATATGGAAAATTTCCTTTTCACTTGTTTATTCTATAGTTCCTATGTATGTATTAGTCTTTATATCTTTATATTGTGGATGTACTAGCAACTCCACATAGATTCCAACACTAACTAGGGATAAATAGGTCATGGAAGTCTAGGGATGTCAATGGATGTCCAATTCGACGGACATCCAGTTGCATCCAATATGATGGGTTGGGTTTTTTTTGCAATTGATCTGGTTTAGGTCAGATATGGTTTTTCTTTTTTCACCCGCCATCGGATTTGGGTAGAATATGGGTTTAGGGTTCACCCGCTCCACATTCGACCCATATATATCTATGTGCGCATGTGTATAACATATTATTATTAGTTATGTCATGAAAATAAAAGTATAATGGATAAGTTATATAGAATTAAAAACAAACATGGGTTGCTTTAATATATAAGCTCTAATGAATGTTTTTAATAGTAACAAATGTAAGATTAGACATGATATAACTTAATAAAATTGTGGTTATGGAGATGTGGTGGGTTGTTAGGTTTTACCCGACCCAACCCACCTAAAAATGAGTACGATATGGATGTTAAAATTATCCAGCCAATGAGTAATGGATAGAATGCGGGTAGGGCGTTCAAAGTTATAAGGAGGATATGGGAATACCCTTATCTAACCCCAATCAGACTCATTGATATATAGTGCATATAGTTTTTTCCTCAAAAAAGTAAAAGCTTGATAAAAATTTCTATTCTTAGGTTTTTTTCGTTTGACATAGAGTAACCAATTACAAATAAGTCACTTATTTTCTTTCATTTTTTGTTGACAGTTAATTTCATTTGAAGGCATACTCTATTTACTTCAAACAGTGCATGTGGAAGACAAGGACTTATCCACTTGAATTTTTTTATATTTAAGATAAATATCCTACTTAAATGGTTAAATTTGTTCTACTATAAAAAATATCTTTGAATATCAAAATTTTATCAATTAAGGTTTTTTTTCAAACTTGGATGAATATATACTTTGAAAGCTTAGGTATTTGGTCCATATTAGAGCAATTATATGATTCATGTATGACTCAAACACATATTGTGAGAAGATAAAAAAAATTATTATTGTTGCAAAGGCCATCTTGAAAAACTTTAGGGAAAAATTCTTGGCTCCTAGGATTAGTTGCTTATATTATAATAAATTTGAATTTTAACAACAATTTTTTTAACATTTTCCAATGTTTTAAAATATTGGAAAATTTATAAGATTTATTTTTCCCACACGGTCATCCATTTTAATATTGTAACACAAATTTTTATTCTTTGCAACTATTGACTCTTTTTCTATACTAAATAATATTAAGTATTTTTTCATTTTTATTATTTTTTTAGAGCCAATTAAATCTTATGAGTTGTATCAAAGTACTATTATGCATGAATTGTTTTTAGGCTTTAATTTTTTGGGAAAATCATTACTTTAAGCACCAAATTTAGTTAAATTTAACAAATACACCCTCAATTCTTGATAAATGCTTTCAAACACTATTTTTGGGTCAATTAAATTCATCTTTATTTTGTTTGCCATTCTAATTATAATAATAATAATACTTAAAGTTTATAATCTTTAATTAGTAGTTATTTATACACTAAAAATTAATAATATTATTATAAATTTTTAATTCTATTTATAAAAAATTAAAATTTTTAATAGGAGTCTTTTTTGCAATGGTAAGCCTTATAGAAATTTAAACCCTTGGTTTCATCTATATGAATTGGGACCTCATACTATCAAATGGAATTAGAGTTAAGTGGCTAACTTGGCCTACTTATTTGAAAGTTGTAAGGTATCATGAATGCTCTAACTTGAAGCTTTAGGGTTTAAATGAAACACTTGAAAAAAGTAGATGGTTGTTTGAAGTTAATCAATCCAACATTACTTTTTTTTTATTTTTATGGGATTTTTATATGAAACTAATATCATTTGATAACTAATCCTATATATGTATAATTACTTATTGAAGAACATTTTTGTAGTGTAATTACTATGAATTTTTTACTTATTCAACATAAAAGATTAATTAAAATTCAGCTACACCATAAAAATGTTATTCAATGCATTATTATTATTATTATTATTATTATTATTATTATATAGTATTAATTTTAGATAATACTAATTCCAAACAAAAAAACCACAAAACCATATTTGGATTAATTTGACTTAATGCTAAATGAATTGGACCTTTATCTTAGTGGTTAAGTTTAAGCTTTTTTTGGTTGATGTTCTATGCTTTGATCCTCTTCTTACAAGTTAGTTTTGTAATGGCCCAAATCTAGAACCAATCAACAAAACAACTATACCCACACCAAATGAGCTATTCTTTGGAAAAGGATTAGTGCTAGGTTTTTGTGCTCTGGAACTTAAGCCGAAATATCCACATAAGGCATCCTACATTTCTTCTATATGTGATATATAGGTGTTACAAACTGCCCCTTATATACGCAACGTCCCCATTGGGGTTATTTGGATTGTAGTCTCCTAGACTAGTAACCTCTCTAATCGGATTACTTTGCCCCGGCTAAGTAACTTTTCTAATCTAAGATCAGCGAGTAGATGATGCATGTGCATAGGGGTGGGCACAATTTGACCGAAACCGAAAAAACCGAAGAACCGAATTGATTCGGTTTTTCGGTTTGGTTATTTTGGTTTTTCGGTTCGGTTTCGGTCAAAACCGAATTGTTAAAAATTGGTTTCGGTTTGAAGTGTCAGTTAATTCGGTAACCGAATTTTTTTTGCGTTTTGGGCTTCTAACCTGCTAGTACGTACCAGGGCCTTGGCTTCTCCTATTCGCTTCTGAAATCTGGCCCAACAATAACCCAATTCGCTTCTCGGCTTCTCCTTGGACCTTGGCAAATCGGCAACTCTCCACTCTATCCACTCCAGCGCAGCGACTCAGCCGTGCCTTGCCCAGTGCCCATTCTTCTTCTTGGCTTCTCTAGGGCACCGAATCGTGATTCGCGAACAGGCAACGTCTCCTGCCGCCATCCCCCCTGCCCAACGCCACTAGCCGCAGCCACTGATCCTCTTTCGCCGCTCCAGGCCTCCGGCACCTCGTCTCGCACCACATAAATCGAATCGCGATTCGCGAACAGGCGAAACTGTCGCCGGCAGCTGCTGAGTTGAGGAGAAGGTAATTGATTCCTATGCTGATCGCTGTTTGTTTACTTTTCTCCTCTTTCTATACCTTGCCTTCTTGTTAAGTTTCCTTTCTGAATTTCATTTCCCTACTTTCTTCTCTAAGTCGGTTTCCCTTATTTGTATTGGATTAGGTGCAGTATATGATTGGGTGATAAGCATAGTTCCAGCAGAGAATCAGATTTCAGAAGCCAATTAGTATGGTTCTATAGAGTTTAAGGTTTGTAAGGGTGGAGATGGCTTTTGTTTCCGACGAAGAAAAAACTGAGGATTACCTTTTCAAAATTGTTATGGTTGGTGATTCAGCTGTTGGGAAATCAAATTTGCTTGCAAGGTTTGCTAGGAACGAGTTTTATCCGAATTCAAAGTCAACCATAGGAGTAGAGTTTTTTTTCCCCACCCCTCTCGCAATACTCAATCATATGTGCCTACCTGCCTGGGATAATTTGAAACACTGTTGTTGTATACATTCTGCTGGAAGAAAGCTAGAAAGACTAATCAAGAGAACCGGATTGTACTAGTTAACCCTAAATGCCAAACCTATAACTTGCCCTCATCCTTCCTCAACCCTGCTGAACCAATATGCAATTCTTACATTTCCAACAGCTGCAAGCAACAGTAGAATTAGAATTAGAAATTTATCGGCTGGGCAAGAGTGCTCCACATTTTCTGGTATCAAAAGGTTATGACCTATCAGTTTACGTAATTAAAGAGGGTTAAGTATGTACGAAAACTGACCAATTAAAGAGGGTTAATTATATTTAGTTTTGCCATTCTTGTTGGTAGGCTTGAGTCGTGTTTACTGTTTATGATTCTTCTTTATACTTATCTTTGTTAATAATATTATTTCTATCTTTTTTTTTAAAAAAAAAAAAAAGGCAACTGAAGTTAATTTATATTTTTGCTGCAGTGTTTGGAAGTTATTTGAGGTGTTAAATTAATTGTTCAAGACGGCTTCAACAAAACAATCGGGCAATGTAAGGTTTTAAAATTTTTAATGATTGTCAATAACATTATTTACTCAATCACTAATTATTTACTCATTTGCAATTGCAGATGACAATTGAGGTTACTAATTTGGATCCTGAAGAAGAAAGTTCACCATCACCGGCTTCTAGTCCTTCTCACTCTCCAAATGAGGGTACTTTTCCCACGGTTGCTCCGTCCTCTTCAAAATCCTCAAAAGCCAATGCAAAGAAGCAAGCAGTAAAAAGGAAATCAATGAATCCTAGATCATTTGTGTGGAAGCACTTCATTAAATTTGTCACAGTCGATGGCCACCAAAAATGCAAGTGTAACTATTGTGGCAAAGAATATGCTGCTGATCCAAGAAACAACGGGACAAGTTCAGCACGGGCTCATATTTCAAAATGTGATAAAAATCCGGAGGTAAAATCAGCACAAACTCATCTTTATGCTGCAAATAATGATGGGGAAGGGGGGGTTCTTGGTTGTTGGAAGTTTGATGAGGATGCCATTAGGAAGGCTTTGACTTTCATGATTATTGTGGATGAACTGCCATTTAAATTTGTGGAGAATGAAGGGTTTAAGCATATGATGTCTATTGCATGCCCTAGGTTTCACATTCCTTCTCGTTATACTATTGCTAGGGATTGCTTTTCCCTTTATTCTGATGAAAGAACTAGGTTGAAGAATTATTTCAAGGCTAGTTGTCAGAGGGTTTCTCTCACCACAGATACTTGGACTTCTATACAAAGGGTCAACTATTTGTGTCTTACTACTCACTACATAGATGACCATTGGATATTGCAGAAAAAAATCTTGAATTTTTGTCCCATTACTAGTCATAGAGGTCTTGATATTGGTATGGTTGTGGAGAACTGTTTGCGTGATTGGGAACTGTATCGGATTTTAAGCATCACTGTTGATAATGCTAGTTCCAATGATCTTGTTGTTGATTATTTGAGAAGGCAAATTCTTAATTGGAAGAGTGGAATTGTTGGATGTAAATACCTGCATATGAGATGTATTGCACATATTGTGAATTTGGTTGTTACTGATGGCTTGAAAGAATTTAATACATCTGTTGCTCGAGTAAGAGATGCAGTGAGGTTTGTTAGACAATCTCCTGCTAGATTGTCAACTTTCAAAAATTGTGTTCAAATGGAAGGAATTGAGAGCAAGGCCTTGTTGTGCCTTGATATGAGTACAAGATGGAACTCGACTTACATGATGTTAGAAACAGCACAAAAGTTTGAGGGAGCCTTTGAAAGATTTGGTGGGCAAGATCCAGTATATATGAGTGAGCTTGAATCCAATCATGGAGTTCCTACGGAAGAGGATTGGAATAATGTTAGGTCACTAGTATGTTTTCTTGAGAACTTTTATGAGCTCACTTGTAAGATATCTGGTTCTTTATATGTGACTTCCAATAGGTTTTTCCATGAAATTTGTGAAGTTGAAGGGTTGTTGCAACAATGGCAAAGTCATGAGAATGAGACATTTGCTTTAATGGCCAAGAGAATGAAAGCAAAGTATGACAAATATTGGGGAAATGTTGAGAAAATGAATGTGTTAATTTATATTTCAATTGTTCTTGATCCTCAATATAAACTAGCCTATGTTGAGTTTGCATTGGAGGATATGTATGTGGGAAGTGAGAATGTTGGAGCAACATTGAAAAGAAAAGTAAGAGATGCTATCCAAGAGTTGTTTGATGATTATAAGAGAATTATTCAGCCCGAGTCTGGTGAGTCATCTTTGAGAACCCAAGTGCCAGTGGAGTTGGGAAGTCAAAGGAAAAGAAAGTACACAGTCACAGAAGAAAGATTGAGGAAGTTTGAACATGCCACTGGAAGTGTAGAAAATAAAATAGAACTGGAAAGGTATCTTGCTGAACCAAGAGAAACAGTTTCTCCAAATTTTGATGTGTTAATGTGGTGGAAGATGAATTGTCACCGTTATCCTGTAATTGGAGCTATGGCCCGTGATATACTAGCTACTCCTATTTCTACTGTGGCATCGGAATCTGCATTTAGTACGGGTGGTCGAGTCCTTAATCCTTTTAGGAGCTCCCTAACTCCTAAAATCGTGCAGACACTTATTTGTGCTCAAGATTGGCTTAGGAGGACTCGACGTATCAATGTGGAGGAGGACTTGGAGGAGCTTGAAAAGATTGAGTCAGGTGTTATTCATACTTCCATTATAAGTTTACATTTTGTTTGGCTTCATGCATTTATACTTATGATGATTTTTTTTTCCAGATATTTCTGATATGAGTTTGGGGCTTCAGTAATTGATAGTTGGAAAGACATTAAGAATTGCAAGTAAGTACAAATAATTTTTTTATTATAGTATGTGTATTTATTTTATACTTTAAGTTATTTATTTTATACTTGAGATCTATTTCAATTGATATTATTTGTTACATTTATGACTCTTTGTATGATGCACAATAATTTTGATTGAAGGTTAAGGCATATCTTGCTCAAAGAGGAATTGGGGAAAACTTGGCCAACTCCTTCTTCGATTCCAGGATTCCATCTCCATCGAAAGAAGCATAAATATTATGTAAACTTGTGGGATTGTCAATTTAGTAGGATGCTATTAGGAATGGTTGAACTTAAGAAGTTCAAATGTATGTTTAGTAATTTGTCGGATTGTCTATTTAGGATGTTAAAACTTGGATGTCAAAACTTGAACTTAAGAAATTCGGTTATTTCGGTTCGAGTCAAACCGAACCGAAAAATTTCGGTTTCGGTTTAGTCGGTTTTCTTAAATTATTCGGTCAATTCGGTTTATAACGGTCAATAACCGAAAACCGACCAAACAGACTAATTCGGTTCGGTCAAAGTCGAATTAACCGAATGCCCAGTCCTACATGTGCATACTCAGTGTATTGTATTATCATGGTTTTGAATTGGCTTTAATAACATCTGTAATGACTCAAGTCTAGAACCGGTTAATGGAACACCTGTCCACACTACATGGGCTATCCATTGAAAAAGGTTAAGTGCTAGGTGCTTAACTACTTGTGCTCTAAAAGTAAAGTCTATATATCCACATAAAGTTTTTCACATTTCTCTCATGTAGGATATAGGCGTGTTACAAGTTTTATATGCTAATAATTGTTTGACCTACACAGATTTTTAATTTTTTTAGAGCCAATCAAATCTTAAAAGTTGTTTAAAAAATTAGAAATAATTTTTGTTTGAATATTATATATCGTGGTTGAAGCTCATAGCCTAGAATTAGTTTTGTAGTCGTTAAGAGAAGAAGTTAATGATTTTATGTTGTGATTGCAAGTTTTTATTTTATTTGAGATTAAGAATATTAAAAGGTTTGGAGGTTTATATGTTCAAAAATTATAATTAAATTTCATTTTTTATATCTTAATTGCAATTTTGATAGTATAAGGGATTATATGGCAAAAGAAGAAGTTGGAGGACATGTGATGAGCGTGAGTAAAACAAAATAGGAAAAACCATGTTGGATCAAAATTTTATTTATTTTTATCCAAAATATGATTTTTTTTTTGTGTTTATCATTTTTTCATTGTTGTAATACTGAATTCCTATACTTTCATATTTGACATTGATGCAGAAAATTGTTTAAACATGAAACATATTTTAAGAATTTTTTAATTTTTTTAACATAGTAACATATATTCAATTTATGAAGCTAATGTTTCCCTTTATTTGATTAGTCGTAATTTTAATGTATTTTTAATATTTAAAATTTAAACACATTTGTTCCATTTAAAAATTCTTTATATTAGGAAAATAAGATTAGTATTTGAAAAGGATGAGTGTCAGGTGTTTATGTTTTGAAACTTATGTCCATATATTTATATAAGGCTTTCACATTTCTCCCATGTGAGATATAGGGGTGTTACAAACTTCTCCCCCCCTTTATGTACTCAATGTTGTCGTTGGACTCACTCGGATTACATATTCCCTAGCCAAGTAACCTCTCTAATTCATGATCAATCTCGATAGACAATACATGTATATATCTAGTATGCCACAACATCGTAGTCCTCAGTCAGCTCTGATACCATTTGTAATGACTCAAGTCTAAAACCGATGAATAAAACACCTGCCCACATCACATGGGTTATTCTTTGTGAAAAAGATAAATACTAAATACTTATATTCTGGAGTTTATGTTTATATATCCACATAAGACTTCCCACATTTTTCCCATGTGAAATATGGGGGTTTTACATTTTTAATTTATATGACAATTAAACATGTCTAAAAAATGATGTTTATTAATTTATTTACTTTTCAAACATTAAATATTTTTATTAAAATCTAAAAGGACAACTTAATATGTGTGTGTGTGTGTGTGTATGTTTATATCTGTATATTTATATCTATATATAATAAAAAGTGCAAAAATATAAAATGACTAAATGTTAAATTATAAGTTATTTGTTTTCCTTTTAGGTATTAGAAACTTATTCTATTTTAGGAAGTCTATTTTCGCTTGGTTAACTAATTATATTATAAGAATAATGAGTAAAAATAGGTTTTTAAAACTCAGTGATGTGAGTATAATTTGTAAATCAATTGACCTTGATATTTGGAACAATCACATTAACTCGATCATATGCTTGCTTTTTTTAATACTGTATAGTTACTATGTCACTGGAAAAATACAATGTTTATTTACAATCTCTTTACTTTGACATTATGGCTCATATTTCTATCATACTATTAATTTTAAGTTGCACGCTAAGGAAAGAAAATTTAACAGCTTTGATAAGCTATTAAAAGTATGATGATGAAATTTTTATAAGTACTTTATCCGCACAAATAAAAAAAATTTCAATTTTTTTTGTAACCATTATTACCTATAGCATATTCTATATTATTATTATTATTATTATTATTATTATTATGATTATTATTATTATTCATAATAAATAGAAATTAAATGCAATTAACAATATTTTATAATGAATGACACAAATGAGAACAGTTATGATAAAATATTATAATAAAAAATTATGAAAAATAGAAAAATGAAACTAATAAAAAATATATCTAAACTAAAGAAATATAAAATTATTATTGCTATTATTTATTTTGAAAAATATAATTAGAATTATAGTTAGTTGAGTGAAAAATAACTTAATAGTTTGATTCACTTGCAACGCATGTGTGCATATACTAGTATATAAATGTCCACAGTCCCCACCATTATTTTTTATTGGATCCCACCATTCGAAATAAAAATCTGGACAAAAAGGCAAATGCAATATTATCTTCCCAAAAAGGTATTTATTGATATATATGTATACACACGCACCTTAAATGCTACATTAGCTTTTGTATTTTATTTAATTGTTTAGTTAACACTCAAATTATGAGTTAGCCTATAGTCAATTGAACTTCACAAATCAAGTTAAGTTCAAAATTTTCAAATAAGTCATACTAATCCTTAATAGAAGTGTTAATGTCATCAAAGAAATATATTATTCTTTTTTTTTTTTTAGTGTAAAATTACAAAATTTTCTATGTTTGGGTTTTTTTACTCCAAAAAAAATTAAAATTGGCATATTTATAGGAAGTCGCCCTTGAAACGTAGGACACAAGTTTTAAATTTTTTTAATTTAACTAAATATCTAGTATTTTACTTAAATATACAATAATATTTATTTTTTAAAATTCATTATTTTTAAAGTTTCTAAAAAATATTAAAGGCTTATTCAATTTAAAGTAATTTTATAATTTGCACCTTATAGAAATTTAAACATTTGGCTTGATCTATACTAATGGGGGCCTCTTAGTGTCAAGTGGAATTAGAGTTATGCAGTCAACTTGGCCTATTTATTATAGAGTTATAAGGCTTCATGAATGCTCTAACTTGAAGCTTGAAGGTTTAAATGATATATTTGAAAAAAAAAATAGATGGTTTTTTTGAAGTTAATTAATAAAAAATTATTTATTTTTATTTTTTTGGGATTTTTATATAAAACTAATATCATTGGATAACTAATCCTATATATGTATAATAATTTATTGAATAACATTTTTATAGACTAATTGTTATGATTTTTTCTCTTATTCAACATATAAGATTAATCAAAATTCAACTACACTATAAAAATGTTATTCAATGCATTATTATTATTATTATTATCATTATATAGTATTAATTTTAGATAATATTGATTCCAAACAAAAAAAATAAAAACATGTTTGGATTAATCTGACTTTATGCTAAATGAATTGGATCTTTATCTTAATGGTTAAGTTTAACCTTTTTTTTTGTTGATGTTCTATGTTTCAATCCTCTTCTTACAAGTTAGTTTTGTAACGACTCAAGTTTAGAACCAGTCGATGGAACACCTACCCATACTACATGGGCTATCATTTGAAAAAATATTAACGCGAGCTCCTTGTGCTTTAGGACTTGAGCCTATATATTCATATAAGGCTTCCCATATTTCTCCCATGTAGGATAAGTGGGTGTTACAAACTTCCTCTTATATGGTCAATCAGATTGTGGTTCCCTAGCCTAGCAACCTCTCTAATTGGATTACCTGGCCGCTAATATAGTATCAGCCCAGTAGACGATGCATATGCAGGCACAATGTGTTATATCATCATGGTCTTGGGTTGGCTCTGATACTATCTGTAATGACCGAAGTCTAAAATAAGTCAACAAAATATCTGCACACACTACATGGGCTATCCGTTGAAAAAGGTTAAGTGTTAGTGTTTGTGCTCTGGAAATAGAGACTGTATATCCACGTAAAGTTTCTCACATCACTCTCATGTAAGATATAGGCGTGTTACATGTTTTATAAGCTAATAATTGTTTGACCTACATAAATTTTTAATTTTTTTACAGCCAATCAAATCTTAAAAGTTGTTTAAAAAATTAGAAATTATTATTTTTTTAATATTATATATCATGGTTGAAGCTCATAGCCTAGAATTAGTTTTGGAGTCATTAAGAGGTAAGGTTAATAATTTTATTTTGTACTTGCAAGTTTTTATTTTATCTAAGATTAAGAAAATTAAAAAGTTTAGAGGTTTATATGTTCCAAAACTAAAATTAAATTTCATATTTTTATATCTTGACTACAAGTTTTGACCATGTTGACACCCAATTTCGTCCGACCATAAAAAATTTTTTAAAAGAAATTAAATAAAAAAAATTAAAAAAAATTATTATTTTTTTTATTATTATTATTACTAAAAATTTTAATTAGTTTAAAATACATTTTTGTTTTGTGAAGATTTGATTTAAAATGATATATGTGTGTATTTGAAAGAAAAAAAGAAAACTCCAAAAAAAAATGGCAAAATTTAAAAGTTTGAGGTAAAAATGACAAAATTAAGAAGTTTCAGGCAAAATTAACAAATTCTGAAAGTTCCAGGAGCATTTAGTAGTTTGTCACATAAAATTTTGAGCCTGCCGACGTTTCTGGCCCAAATTGACAGAAAACGACAAAATTGTCAAAATCAGAAGCTTCAGGAACTTATCCAGAGGCTGAGAGACGTAAAGGACTAAAATTGTCATTTTACCAATTTAAGAGATAAGTTTGAAATTTTTTATTAATTTATCCATCAACAGTTCAGCTAAACTTCCTCTATAAATAGCCCCCTAAATTTTGTGTTGAACACAGAGAAAAATAGAAAGAAAAGCTTAGAGCTCCGTTTTTAAAATAGAAAATATTACAGCCTTAGTCCCTAGCTCTCCTTCCTTTCCTCAGAAAATCTCAAAACTTTTTATTTTGACGATTAAGCCATCTTCTTCCCCGTCCGTTTGTCACCGTTTCTCTCTCTCTCTCTCACCTCTGCACGCTGCCCGTCCGCTCGCCGCCGTCGCTCGTCGCCCCGCCGTCCCACCCCGCCGACGTCGCCGTCCCCCCCTGCCCCTGGCCGCGACGCCACCGTGCCCAGCCACCCCCCCCCCCCTTCGCCTCCCGCGCGACGTGCTTTGTTTCCTTTTCTGCAGAATTCAAAAATTAAAATCTAGGGTAAAACTCTCATTTTGTCCTTCAATTTTTCAATTTCTTTCACTTTGGTCACTAACCTTTTATTTTATTCATGCAGAATTAATTCCTAACTATTTTAATTTTTACTTGTTTTACTTATTTGTTATTATTACTAACCCTTTTTTTTTTTTGTTATTAACTTACTAACAACTAACTTTTAATATTATTATTGTTACTAACCTTTTAATTTTTGCATTATTACTAACTTTTATAATTGTTGTTAACAATTAATTAACTTTTTATTATTGTTGTTAATTAATTAATTTAATTAACTTGTCTAACTTTTTATTATTGTTGTTAATTAATTTAATTAACTTGTCTAACTTTTTATTATTTTTGTTAATTAATTAATTAACTTGACTAACTTTTTATTATTGTTGTTAATTAATTAATTTAATTAACTTGACTAACTTTTTATTATTGTTGTTAATTAATTAATTTAATTAACTTGACTAACTTTTTATTATTGTTGTTAATCAATTAATTTAATTAACTTGACTAACTTTTTATTATTGTTGTTAATCAATTAATTTAATTAAACTTGGCTAATTTTTTATTATTGTTGTTAATTAATTTAATTAACTTTGCTAACCTTTATTATTATTTATTTTTAAAGTGGATGGCCAAAAAGCCCCACTTTATTATTATTAATTTTCCTTTATATAATTTTTTTTAATTTAATTCACCTTTACCCTTACTTAAATAAATAAATGAAAATTAAAAGAAGATTATTTTTTAATTAATTATTAAGCCTAATAAAAATAATTTTTTAAAAAGCCAATTATTTTTATTTTTCTTTTATAAATTGAATAATTATTTAAATAATAAATAACTTTCACTAAAAAAAAACTAAAAGAAAGATAAGAAAAAGATAAGAAAGATAAGAAAAAGATAAAAAAAGAAAAGAAAGAAAGAAAAGAAAGAAAAGAAAAAGAAAAGAAAAGAAAAGAAAGAAAAGAAAGGAAAAATAAAACTAAAAGAAAGATAAAATCAAAAAGAAAGAAAAGAAAGAAAGAAAAGAAAGAAAAGAAAAGAAAATATAAAGAATAAAAAATAAAGTTTTTAGATTATTAATAAATCTAAAAACAAAAGACTTACAAATTAGTAATAATAAATTCCATAAAAATAATAATTATATAACTAACAATTAATTAAAGTAATTTCCATATCCGGATGATCTAGCAGGATCTACGGTTTGGAAAATATCAAACTTTCAAAATAAATAAATTAAATAAAAAGATAAAAATCCATATTTTTACGATATGGATTAAAATTTTCACCAAATTCCGTGTCCAAATGACTCGGCAGAGTCCATGGTTCGGAATAAAAATCTTCCGTGTCCAAATGACTCGACAGAGTCCATGGTTCGGAAGTATAAAATTCTATACAAATTAATTACCAAAAATCCACGTCCGATTAATTCAGTTAAAAATTCTAGATTGAAAATTAACTGAAATTTATTTAAAAGCAAAGCGAAACAAAATTAAAATCAACTAAGGTGCCAATTTTTGGGCGTTTTAACAAAGTTGTTTTAACGTAACCGTACTCCCGAACCCTCGAACTCTCGCAGACCAATATTTAAGGTGACCAATCGACCTAGGTAAACAGATTGGTGGCGACTCCCGAAAGCTGCGACGTTGCCACAGACCATAAAAGGGATTATATGATAAAAGAAGAAGTTGGAGGACATATGATAAGTTTTAGTAAAATAAAAAACCATGTTGGAACAAAATTTTATTTATTTTTATCCAAAATATGATTTTTTTTGTGTTTATCATTTTTTCATTGTTGTAATATTGAATTCCTATACTTTCATATTTGGCATTGATACACAAAATTCTTTAAACATGAAACATATTTTAAGAATTTCTAATTTTTTAAAAATAGTATCATTATATTCAATTTACTAAGTTAATAGTTTCCTTTATTTGATTAATCATAATTTTAATGTATTTATAATATGTAAAATTTACACACATTTTTTTCATTTATAAATTCTTTATATTAGGATAATAAGATTAGTATTTGAAAAGGATAAGTGCAAAGTATTTATGTTCTAAAACATGTGCCTATATATCCATATAAGGATTTTCACATTTCTTTCGTGTGAGATATGAGGGTGTTATAACCCTCCCTTATTTACCTAATGTTCTTGTTAGGGTCACTCGGATTGCATGGCCCTTAGCCAAGTAATCTCTCTAATCTAGGATCAATCCCGATAGACGATGATGTACATACCTAGCATGTCACGTCATTTTAGTCCTCGGTCACTCTGATATATATCATCTGTAATAATCCAAGTCCAATACTGGTCAACAAAACACCTACTCACATCACATGAGTTATCTTTTATGAAAAGGATAAGTGCTAGATACTTATGTTTTGAAACTTGTATCTATATATTCACATAAGGCTTCCCACATTTCTCTCATATCCCAGGCTTCTCATATTTTTCCTATGTGGGATATGAGGGTTTTACATCTTTGATTTATATGACTATTAAACATGCCTAAAAGCACGATGTTTATCAATTTATTTACTTTTTTAAACATTAAGTATTTTTATTAGAATCTATGAGAACAACTTAATATGTGTGTGTGTTTGTGTGTGTGTGTGTGTTTATATATATATATATAATAAAAAGTTAAAAATTTTAAGGTAACTAAACGTTAAATTATAAGTTATTAGTTTTCCTTTTAGATATTAAGAATTTATTCTATTTTAAGGAGTCTATTTTCGTATGGTTAACTAATTATATTATAAGAATAATGGGTAAGAATGGGTTTTCAAACCTGAGTGATGTGAGTATAATTTCTAAATCAATTGACCTTGATCTTTGGAACAATCACATTAACTCAAATATATGCTTTTTTAATAATATATAGTTACTTATAGTTACACATGTCATTGGCAAAACACAATGTTTACTGACCAAGTCTATACTTTGACATTATGGCTCATATTTGTGTCATACTATTAATTTTATGTTTCGCACTAAGAAGAGAAAATTTGACAGCTTTGATAAGATATTAAAAGTACGAGGAAGAAATTTGTATAAATACTCTACCATCACAATTAAAAAAAATTTTCAATTTTTTTAGTAATTAGTATTACCTATAGCATATTCTGTATTGTACTATTATTATTATTATTATTCATAATAAATAGAAATTAAATATAATTAGCAATCTTTTATAATGAATGACACAAATGAGAACAATTATGATAAAATATTATAATAAAAAATTATGAAAAATAGAAAAATGAAACTGATAAGAAATATATCTTAACTAAATAAATATAAAATCATTATTGCTATAATTTATTTTGAAAAAGATGATTAGAATTGTAGTTACTTGAGTGAAAAATGACTTAATATTTTGATTCACGTGTGACACACATGTGCATATATTAGTATATAAAATGTCCACAGTCCCTACCATTCCAAATAAAAATCTAGAAAAAAGGCAAATGCAATATTATCTTCACACACACGCACACACACACAAACAAACACACACACAACAAACACACACACATATATATCAACGCACAGACCTTAAACACTACATTAGTTTTTGTATTTTATTTAATTGTTTAGTTAACACTCAAATTATGAGTTAGCCTACAGTCATTGAACTACACAAATCAAGTTAAGTTCAAAATTTTCAAATTGGTCATACTAATCCTTAATAGAAGTGTTTATGTCATCAAAGAAATATATTATTCTTTACTTGTTTTTAGTGTAAAATTATAAACTTTTCTATGTTTGGGTTTCTTTATTCCAAAAAAGTTAGAACTGGCATATTTATATGAAGTTGCCCTTGAAAAGTAGGACGCGCGCCAGTTTTAATTTTTTTGAAAATTTAACCACATATCTAGTATTTTACATTTAAATGTACGATAATATTTCTCTTTTTAAAATTCATTATTTTTAAAGTTTTTAAAAAATGTTAAAAGGCTTATTCAATTTAAAGTAAAATGCAAGGCATATATTTAGTGACTATAAAAGTGCTTTATTTTGTAAATCAATAAAACATAACTACTTATTCAAATTGAAACTAAATGTTACCTAAAATAATATTTATTTTTTTCTTTTTGTATTGAAAAATTTACAAGACAGTGGATACAAAAGATGTGTTATAGTTTAAAGCTTAACTTTTGATCAGTTCAAATTTCAAAACCTGTTGCAGTTTAGGCTTATAGATAGACCTCACTTTAAAAATATTATAGACTCACCATTGCTCTTGGACAACATGCTAATATCTTTATAATTCAACTCTGGGGATCGAGGGAGCGTTCAATTGCTACATTTAATATTCTAAGGTATCCATTTGTTTTAGGGATGTGATTTTAACTAAAAAATATGGGATGTTTCTTGATTCTCTTTGTAGGAACAAAGGCTGGAAATTAGCCAAATCAAGTAGTAGATTAATCATTTACGACTTAAAATGTGTATTGAGCTTAATACTTTTTTTATGTTTGGAATGAAAAAGATTATGAATGAGCCATGAGGGAGCTATTAATGAGTTTTAAATTGATCGAGTTCAAGTTTTTCTTCTAAAATAAATGAATAATCCAATTTATCAAAATAAATAAATAAATAAATAATTTAAAATTGAGTTTTATTATAATTATATATAAGTTTAAAATTTTATCCACACTTGACTTGATAATAATTTGGATAAGCTCTAACCCACATCAAGTTTGACCCAAACTCGAATTGTTTGATCAGTTTTCACTCCTATTGGGAATTGTCCGTTAACTGGGTTCTAGGTGACTTGGGTCATTACTAAGTCATTTTGGGGCATTGGAGCTGAGGTTAGGCTTATTGGACCAGTTCAGTTTAAATATTGGAACTCTTTGTTGTTTAATTTTCCTTACAAAGTCAACAACAAATAAGCAAAAGAGAAACAAACTAAAAGAAGACAACATAACATACATTTGGCACATTCTCTCTATATGTATATGTGTATGAGTGTATTTCACTTTATGCTTAATTGATCTGATTTTATTTATTTAGTACTAAAAATAACATTTTTCAAACTAAAATTTGACGGACAAAAAAATTTGTCCGTTCTCCATCAAGAATGGGCAGGGGTTCTATCAAGTATATGTTAAGATATATGAATTGATACTTTTTTGCGAACAAGTATTAGGAATTTGACGCTGGCCCATTACAAGAACTGTTTAGACCTCCAATAAAGTGTGGATCCACTATAGAGAAAGACTGCGTTATTTAGAGAGAGAACCTCGCCCAAGTTCCTTGTGGCAGAAGGAAAGAAATTGTCCTAGTTTTAGGCTAAAAACTTGTTTTCCCGATCTTAAATCTTTATATATTATATTGATAAAAAAAATAGACAGATCCCCCCAGGAACCTAAACGTATGGTCTCCAAAGCGATAAGGATTGCGTTGACTAGGTTACGAAAATTTGACTCTTTATATAGATTTTAATTTCGTTTCAATAGGTTTGGAGAAAGAAGGGAAAAACCTGTCCCTCCGCCGTATTTCGTTCAAGATTGCCAGCAAAGATAAGTTTGACAGGAGCAACAAGCGGAAGCAAAAAAAAAAAGTTGTGGCAATGGAGGATGCTTTTAGGCTATGTGATCTTCCCGATGGGGTTGTGATCGACATTCTGGACAGAATCAATTCCGTGGCGAGGGTTCGCTTCTCTGCTGTTTGCAAGGCCTGGAAGCTTCTGCTCCGTAGGCTTCTCCCACTTCTCGCAGAAGCAAAAGAGGTCCCGTTGTTTGTAACCATCGACGTTGTTCAGGGGAACCAGTCCATGGTTCTTCACTAGATATGCTTAGGAAACCTGCAGCAGAAGCCCTGTGCCAAAATCAAGCGCATTTTGAAGCAAGAACTTGTCGACGCAATCACACTGCGCACAGTGGACCCCCATGTGAGTGTGCGTAGCACTAACTTCGGTTGGGTTGTTTTAGAAGGCAGAACCATGCCTCCTGCTCCCTGCTTGTACTCCCCTTTCACTGATAAATTTATCCATCTACCTCCTGGTTTGCCTCCTCTCTTTGGGCGGTTCGCGATGTCCCATCCTCCAACTTGATCAGATTGTGTGGTTTTCGCTTTGGCGGATTGCACCACGGAGGTGTTTGCTTACACTTGCCACCTTGGTGACAAGAACTGGAAGAAGCATGACATTGAGATTGGCATTCGTGGCCCCACGAACAGTTTGATGTTTCTTGAAGGAAGCTTCTATTGCCTGTTTCGCAGTGGCCAACTCGTGGCCTTTAAGGTCGCCGATGAATCCTGGAAACTGTTAGCTGATTCTATGCCATCAGAAGATGCTATGCCGTTACGCGCTGTTTGTAGAAATCATCGATTGGCTGATTGTGATGGGGATATCTTATTGGTGCCCTCCTTTTACCTGCCAAGATCACCAAGAGATTGTGGTTGCAGTGTGTGGAAGTACGAGTGGGCGGCGAAGGGCTGGAGGAAGATGAAAAATTTGGGTGGACGGGTGTTATTTCTCAGCGTCGAAGGCTCTGAAAACGTGGCGGTGGCAGCAGTTGGGGAGCTGGATGGTTTGGCCGATAGGATCTATCTCTCTTTCGGTAGGAACCTAAAAAACTATTTTTCATTGCTGGATGGGAAGTTCCATTTTTGTAATGAGTATGATTGTAAAATTGCGTATTGGATTATGCCCCCACCGTTACAAGTTTGAAGTTGCTTCTAGGTGTTGGAGGCTGTCCCAAAGCTGATGTGAAGATCAAGTCAGCTGATATCAAGCCAACTGCTAGACCGAGTCTTCAGCAGGAAACTGTTATGTTAGCATCTGTTTAGGAGTTAGCTCCTACAAGATTAGCTAAGTTAGTTATTTTCCTACTTTCTCTCTTGTTTACGTTAGATGAGCTCTATTTAAAGAGTATTCTGTCAATTGCTTAGTTATGTTGTTGGAATACAAGAATTTCAGTGAAATTCATCTTCTTGCTCTGTCGTATTTTCCACATCATTGTGGTATCAGAGCCAGGTTGCAACCTAGGCTTCTCTTATTCACTATATTACCCAGCAAAATGGCCAACAACAACATTAACTCCACTGTGAATGTCTCCCAGCCACATATCCCTATTTTCAAAGGAGATTCGTATGATTTCTGGAGCATTAAAATGAAGACTCTCTTCAGGTCACAAGATCTGTGGGAGTTGGTTGAAAATGGTTATGATGTAGGAGGATCAGATGAGGCTACAAACCGAGAGATCCAAAAGAAGGACGCAAAGGCTATGTTCTTCATTCAACAGGCTGTGGATGACACCATTTTCTCCAGAATTGCAAGCGCCACTACTGCAAAAAATGCATGGAATATAATCAAGACTGAGTATCAAGGATCGGCAAAAGTAATGGCTGTAAAGCTACAATTCCTAAGGAAGGACTTTGAGATGTCCAGCATGAAAAACAGTGAAGCTATTCAAGAATACCTTGCAAGGGTATCAAAAATTGTCAGCCAGATGCGAGCCTATGGTGACAAGATAAGTGATGAGACTGTGGTCGCTAAGATTCTCAGAAGTTTATCATCCAAATTTGACCATGTAGTGGCGGCTATAGAGGAGTCAAAAGATTTATCCACTCTTACAGTAGATGAGCTGATGGGATCACTCCAAGCATATGAAGCAAGAATTGACAGAAGCTTAAACAAAGAAGAAGAACAAGCCTTTCAGACTCAGGGGAAGCGTGAAAGGAGCACCTTCAGAGGAAGAGGCAGGTTTGGATCGAGAGGAAGAGGTCGACGTTCCACGATCTAATGCACTTTTTACAAAAAATTTGGCCACAAGGAGGATGATTGTTGGAGCAAAGGTGGACAGGCCAAATACTCAGAAGAGACTGATGAACAAGATGAGTTCCTGTTCATGACATCTGGAAGTCATCATTCTTCTATCAAAGACATCTGGTATCTAGATAGTGCATGCTCAAATCATTTGACAGGAGACAAAGAGAAATTTAAGGACCTAGATGAGTCAGTCAAAGCACAAGTGAGACTTGGCAATAACGACCAAGTCCAGATTGAAGGAAAAGGGACAGTTGCCATCAGCATCAATGGAAAAGAGAAGTTGATCAGAAACGTCCACTTTGCACCTGGACTAGCACATAACCTGATCAGCATTGGTCAATTGATTAAAGGAGGTCTGTCTGTTCTTTTCGAGAATGACAGTTGCACAGTAAAGCCAAGGGCAGGTGAGCAGATCCTCAAGGCATAAATAACTGAGAATAATATGTTTCCTATTGACTTTGCTTGTAAAGATAAGTGTATGGTAGCTGGAATTGATAATTCAGAGCTATGGCACCAACACTATGGTCATTTAAACTTCAAGGGCCTACAGTTACTTGCAACCAGAAAAATGGTAACAGGCTTACCATCTGTCAAGATATCAGAACGTGTGTGTGAAGGATGCTCTCTCGGCAAGCAATCCAGAAAGTCATTTCCAAGTGGGCATGCCAAGAGAGCCACAACCAAACTAGAAGTGGTTCATGCAGACTTGTGTGGCCCAATGAAGACAGCCTCAATGGCAGGAAGTAAGTACTTTCTCCTCCTGGTTGATGACTATACTAGATTAAGATGGGTATATTTTCTTGCAAGAAAGACAGAAGCTTTTGAACATTTTAAGAAGTTCAAAGCTTTAGCTGAAAAATAGACCTCACTCAAGGTGAAGACCTTAAGAACTGACCGTGGAGGGGAATTCTGTTCACGCGAGTTTGATGAATTCTGTGAAATAGAAGGTATAAGGAGAGAGCTCACTGCTCTTTATACACCTGAGCAAAATGGCATTGCAGAGAGGAAGAACCGGACTATTATGGAAATGGCAAGGTCAATGTTAAAAAACAAAGACCTGCCTGACACTTACTGGGCAGAAGCTGTAGCAACTTCAGTATATCTTATCAACATTTCTCCAACTAAAGCTGTGTGGAACCAAACACCATTTGAAGCATGGTATGATTCTAAACCCTCTGCAAGTCATCTCAGAATATTTGGATGTGTATGTTACATTCTTATTGTTTCTGGAAGAACTAAGCTGGACAAGAAGTCCAAGAAGTGCATTTTCATTGGTTATAGCACAATGTCTAAAGCTTATAGGGTATTTGACCCTGAGGAGAAGAAGATCATAGTTAGCAGGAATGTAAAGTTTGATGAACAGAATAGCTGGAACACTTCGAAAGAAGAAAATGCACCCACTCTTCAAGTGGAAGAAGAAGAAGAACAACCAGGACAAGAAATTGAGTAATCAGCTTCAGATGAACCTGTTAGTCCAGCAGGCTCCCCAATTGCTTCATCAAGTGATGAATCCTCACACCAATCTCACAGAAAAACTAGATCCCTTCATGATGTATACTCTTCTACTTATGCTCTTTTTGTTCACGATCTAGTAAGTGCAGAATCTGCTATGAATGATAAAATTTGGAAGGAAGCTATGGAGGAAGAAATCAAGTCAATCGAGAAAAACAAAACATGGGAAATGGTGGATCTTCCAAAAGATAAAAAGACAGTCAGCCTAAAGTGGATCTTCAAGACAAAATATCATTCAAATGGAGAAGTATAGAAGCATAAAGCAAGGCTGGTTGCTCGCGGGTTTACACAAGAGCATGGTGTGGACTATGAAGAAACATTTGCGCCTGTGGCCAGATTTGAAACTGTGAGACTATTGTTGGCCATAGCTGCACAACATCAATGAAAGATGCACCAAGCCGATGTTAAATCGGCTTTCCTCAATGGAGACTTACTAGAAGAAGTATATGTTGATCAACCAGTGGGATTTGTTGTTTTAAGGGCTGAGAACAAAGTTTACAAACTCAGCAAAGCATTATACGGTCTGAAACAAGCTCCTCGTGCTTGGTACACACAGATTGATGGCTTCTTCCACCAGAAGGGATTTCAAAAAAGTCCTAATGAGCTTACTCTATAATTGAAAAGGTTCAGTTCTGGGGATATACTGGTGGTAAGCCTGTATGTGGATGATCTACTGTACACAAGATCCTCACAACGACTTATGATGGAATTCAAGCAAGTTTTGATGGAAGAATTTGAAATGACTGATCTCGGGGAAATGAATTACTTCCTGGGGCTAGAAGTTAGTCAAAGGCAAAGTGGAATATTTTTGTCTCAACACAAGTATGCAACAGAAGTGTTGAGACAGTTTTGTATGGACCAATGTAAAGCAGTTGCAACTCCCATGAACACTGGTGAAAAATTAAAGGAGGAAGATGGATCTGGAGCGACAGATGCAGAAAGATATAGAAGCCTAGTTGGTCGATTGATTTATCTTACTCATACTAGACCTGATATATCATTTGCTGTAGGTCTAGTATCGAGATTCATGCACTCGCCTACAACTCATCATTTTGGAGCAGCTAAGAGGATCTTGAGGTACATAGCTGGAACTAGAGATTATGGCATCTGGTACACAAAATCTGATAACTTTGTTCTCCAAGGATTCACTGACAGTGATTGGGCCGGAGCTTAGGATGATAGGAAGAGTACAACTGGCAATTGCTTTGATCTCGGGTCTGGATTGATTGCATGGATGTCAAAGAAACAAAGTACTGTGGCACTCTCCTCTACTGAAGCTGAATATGTGGCTGCAAGTATGGCAGCATGTCAGGGTATATGGCTGAGAAGACTGCTGGTTGATCTAGGGCATGAACAAAAGGAGGCCACTAAGTTACTGTGTGACAACGTGTCCACTATTGCTATGACAAAAAACCCTGTAATGCATGGAAGAACCAAACCTATAGAAATCAAACATCACTTCATAAGGGATCTGGTTGGACGCAAAGAAATCAAGATGGAATTCTGCTCAACTGAGTTACAAGTTGCTGACATGCTGACCAAGGCACTTGCACAGCCAAGGTTTGAAGAGCTAAGGAAGAAGATGAATGTTGTCAGCTTTGGTCTAAGGGGGAGTGTTGGAGGCTGTCCCAAAGCTAATGTGAAGATCAAGTCAGCTGATATCAAGCCAACTGCTAGACCGAGTCTTCAGCAGGAAACTGTTATGTTAGCATCTGTTTAGGAGTTAGCTGCTACAAGATTAGCTAAGTTAGTTATTTTCCTACTTTCTCTCTTGTTTATGTTAGATGAGCTCTATTTAAAGAGTATTCTGTCAATTGCTTAGTTATGTTGTTGGAATACAACAATTTCAGTGAAATTCATCTTCTTGCTCTGTCGTATTTTCCACATCACTAGGACCAATATGCTCAGAATATGATGAAATTATATAATGGTTTTCTTGAGAGATTTACTCATTATAAACTATACACACACTCAGATATATATATGTATACACACACACATATATAGTACTTACCTTTCTTATCTTAAAATTATGCCTTAAATACTATATTGGCTCTTGTATTTTACTCAATCATTTAGTTAACATTCAAATTATGAGTTAGCCTATATAGTCAATAAACTTCACAAATCGAGTTAAGTTTGAAATTTTGAAACAAGTCATACTAAGATCTCTAAAAGAAGTGTCAACACTGTCAAAGAAATATATTATTCTCTACTTGTTTTTAGTGTAAACTTATAAATTTTTCTATGTTTGAGTTATTTTACTCTAAAAAATCACATTTGGCATATTTATAGGAAATCCCCCTTGAAATGTCGGACACCAGTTTTAATTTTTTAATAATTTAACTAAATATGTAATGTTTTACATTTAAAAGTAACCATAATATTTCTATTTCAACATTTATCAATTTTAAAGTTTTTAAATAATTTTAAAGGCCTATTCAATTTAAAGTTAAATACAAAGCATATATTTAGTGACTATAAATGTACTTTATTTTGAAAATCAATAAAACTTAACAACTTATTCAAACTTAAACTAAATGTTATCCAAAATTATATTTATTTATTTAGTAAAAAATTTACTAAAAAAAGGTTATAAGAGATATATTCTCTTAGATAACAGTATTATAATTTAAAGTTTAACTTTTGATCAATTTAAATTTCAAAACCTGTTGTAGTTTAGGCTTATAATGGACCATACTTTAAAAATATTTTAGACCTGCCATTGCTCGTGGGCAACATGCTAACATATCTATAATTCAACTGTTTGTGTAGCGTCAAATCAAGTCTCTTTCTCTCTCTCTAGTACATATAAGAGAGAATTGGAGAGTTAAAGCTTTTAACCTTCGAACTAAGAATTTCAGGTGAAGGGATTCAGATCCAAGCAAACTCGGCTGCTTGTTTTTTCAACAATGGCCAGGCCCCATTGCCTTTTTTTTTCGGTTTAGCAAGCTCGTTCAACATTTTCATTTACTAAGCCTAACATCTTACGAGCTATCCGACGCCCATATTGTTGAATTTGGGCGTCATTGCTAGGGTTCAATAGATTTAGTAGGAGATGAATTTCATTGGTTCATATCAGTTTGGCAGGAGTTCATCGTGAACCCTTCAATTGGAATGGGAGATCAAAGTTTAAGATTCTTTTTTTTTTTTTTTCGGGGTCCTAGCTAGGTGGTGTGATCTTTGGGGCTAAAGCGTGTAATTTTTATCTCTGGTAGGGTGTGTTTAATTTTATGCTTAATCAGTTTTTTTTTTAATTAATTTGGGTTCTAGAAGTCGGTGGTGGTTTTTTCTTCTGGGTGTTTGCATGGGTGTTTGATGTTGGGGAGCTTGTTAGGGTGATATGGTTTAGTATCTTTCTTGAGCTGGGAAGTATGTATCCTTTAATTTTATATCTAATAAAAAATTTATTTTTCCGTTAAAAAAAATTCAATTAACTTGGCTTGATAATTATAATTATAACGCAAATTGAGATAAATGAATTGATATTTTTTGCGAACAAGAATTAGGAATTTGACGCCGGCCCATTACAAAACACTGTTAGGCCTCCAATAAAGTATGGATCCACAGTAGACAAGGACTGCGTTATTTAGAGAGAGCTTTGCCGAAGTTCCTTGAGCCAGGAGGAAAGAACTAAATTGATCAAATTTTGTTACAGGGTTTCTGTAGAAAAGTATTTGTCTGGAATGATTATTTTCATTGTATTACATGGTTTATATACACAGTGTATGCTTGTCCAATTAAGGTTCTCCACCAAGTCAAGAGACCAGTAAGGAAGGACAACTAATACAATTGCAATCTCTAACAAGTCAATCGTAATTATATACTAAGATATTTTGTCAATCAAATTGAATGCTGAGATACACTTTCCAACACTCCCCCTCAAATTGGAGAGTGAATGTCATGAACTCCCAACTTGTTCATGAGTGATTTAAATTTCCCCTTCCCTAGAGATTTGGTGAACAAATCTGCCAATTGTTGTGAAGAAATCACATGTCCAACAACAACTTCACCTTGTAAAATCTTATCCCGAATAAAGTGGCAGCTCATCTCAATGCACCGTGTTCTTTCATGAAACACAGGGGTTTGCAGCAATATGCAATGCTACTTGATTATTGCAATGTAGAATGGCAGGACTTAAGGTGGGCATGTGTAAATCAGCTAGTAAGTATTTTAACTAGGTGAGCTCACAGCATGTCCTGCCATTGCCCTGTACTCTGCTTCTACACTTGATAACGAAACATTCCTTTGCCTCTTAGTCCTTCATGAGATCAAAGAACTTCCCAAAAATATAAAGTAACCAATGGTGGAACGATGGGTAATGGGGCAACCCGTCCAATTGGAGTCGTAGAAAGCCCTTAAGTTCATAGAGTTGTTTGCATGAAAGAGTAAACCTTATCGGGGGATGTCTTTAGGAAATGGACGACTCGAAGGGCAACAACCATGTGGTGTTGGCGCGGCTCATGCATAAAATAGTTGAGGATGTGTACCGAGTACATGATGTCAAGTTTAGTAATGGTCAAGTAAATCAGTCAACCGACTAGGCGCCGATATGCAGCAGGGTCTCTAAGTAAATCTCTTTTGTTTGAAAGTTTGGATTCTTCTATCAAAAATTCTACCAGCTTAGCACCCAGGTAGTCGCAACCCTTGTTAATTTCCAAGGCATATTTATGCTAAGACATGATCCCTTTTTGGAGTCAGCTATTTCAATGCCAAGGAAAAACTTCATATCACGAAGGACTTTGATGCGGAAAGGAGCATGAAGGAATTGCTTGAAAGCATTGATGGATCCCATGTTGTTGCTTTTAATTAGAATATCATCCATATAAAGTAGCAAAATGCTGAGAGATGTACCATCTTTTCAAACGAACAAAAAGTAGTTGGTTTTGGATTGAGAAAAGCTGGCAGCAAGAATAACTTTGGTGAGCTTGGAAAATCATTAGCAAAAGGCTTAGTTTAATCCGTATAACAATTTGTGAAGGCAACACATAAGGTTCTCCCCCTGTCGTTGAAGACCAGGAGGGGGATGCATGTAAATTTCTTCCAGTAAATCTATGTGGGAGGAAAGTGTTATGGACATCAAGTAGTTGTAGAGGCCAACTCAAACTAGCGGTGACTACAAGCAGGCATCGAACAGTTGTCATTTTTACAGTGGGAGAAAAAGTATCATTGTAGTCGATGCCATGAGCTTGAGTGAAGCCTCTTGCAACCATTTGAGCCTTATAGCGGTCAATGGATCCATCAGCTTTATGTTTAATACAGTATACCCATTTTGCAGCTGATGGGCCATTTGCCAGGAGGTAAAGGAATATGACTCCATGTCTTGTTATCGATCAGTGCTTGTAGCTCTAGATTCATAGCCTCCTGCCACTTTGGATCTGCTGTAGCAATATCATAAGAAGTCGGTTCCTCATCCCAACTTACATTAGCAACATAATTTAGGTATGAAGGAAAATATCGATGCTATGATAAGTAGTTGAAGAGAGGGTATTGGGTACCTGATAAAGGACTAGGTGAGGCCAATGAGGTTTAGTGTGGTGACATAGTCACCTATGAGCAAATGTAGTACTTGAAATAGGCGTTGGCTTTTTTTGTTCATTAGGAGCCATGGAGGAATGGTATTAGAGTAGCCGAAAGCCGGTCTAGTTTAGTTTGAAGAATGATGGGATTGGTCAGAGCTATGTTAGGATTGGCAGGAGGACAATCGGAGGGAACTTGTAAGGAAGAAATCAGTGGTGGAGAAGGATGTGTTGCAACCTTATGTGTAGGGGATGGTGGTGGGGTGTTTTTGGGCGATTGAGTTAAGGTCATTGGTTTCAGTTGTCACTGTAGCTTCTGTTGTAAAAGAATCAAATAAGAGGGTCAAAGGAATGGGACAAGTTGTGGTGTTGGGTGTGGCTGGATTTGGGCACGGTGAATAATGAAAAATGTCCTATAAAAAAATGACATCCCTATTAGTGAATATCTTTTTGGTTTCAAGGCTGTACAATGTCTATGTTTATGCTCAACAACACCGTTTTGTCGAGGTAAACATAAGAATGTTGGGAAATGACACCATTTTTAAGGAAGAAATTTTGTAGAGAAATAAATCTAGCACTATTATAAGATAGAAATTGTTGAACTTTAGTGTTGAATTGAGTGGTCACATAATGAATAAATGGGCGTAATATTGATTGTGTTTTACTTTTGTGGTGCATAAAAAATAACCATGTAAAGTGCAAAAAATCATCCACAATAGTCAAGAAGTAATGGGCACCAGATAAAGAAGGGTGTTTAAAGTGACCCCAAATGTCACAGTGAATAAGTGAAAAACATTTTGAAGTTTAAATTGAACTAGGAGAAAATGGTTGACGAGTTTCTTTTGCTAAGGGACAAATGTCACATTTGTGACTAGAATCAAAATCGAAATGAAGCCAATTTTTAGCTAGAAATTGTAAACGACCTAAAGAAGGGTATCCTAAATGTTGATGCAAAAGGTTGGAGGGTAAAACCAGATTGCAAGTGGAATGAGGAGAATGAGCCAACGCCACCAGGTAATATAGGTCACCACACTACTTACCTACACGAATCATCGTCCTCATAGCTAAGTCCTGTAAAATGCATCAAGATAGAAAGAATGTCACTGAGCAATGTAAGCCCTCAACTATTTTCCTAACAGACAAGAGATTAACGTTAAAGCTTGGCACACATAAAACATTATTCAATTGAAAAAATCATTAAGCCATATTGAGCTAACCATGGTAATTCCAGCCTTTTCTCTACTAGGTAATGAAACTGTTGCCAAAGAAAGATGCTCCTTAACATTTATCAATGCGGTAGCAGAAGAGGTGATGTGATGAGTTGCTCCACTGTCAATTATCCAATAAATGGAAGCAATTGGTGATAAACTTGGGGCATATTCAGATGATGTAGCGGCATTGGCTTATGGATTGGAAGAATTGGGAGTTTAAACACAAAGTATTTGACTGTATTGATCTTCAGTTACGTTCGGCAAAAAAGCCTGAATGTCTAGGAGAGTCGGCTTGAAATCTACCTGATTTACAGAATGATTGTTGAAAGCTTTGTCTAAAGAGTCATTGTTTTGATGGGTATATCATTTTTCTTTGCACTTGGGGTGATTGGGAGGATATTCGATCAACTTGTAGCATGTTCCCTTCTATGGTACATATCACCATAATAGGTGCATTGAAAGGGCTCATTGTTGTGTGGATTATTCATTTGATTGTTTTGTCGTCCCTTTGGAGCATTGCTACACACCTCCATGGCTGTTGTGTTTGAAGGGATGGAGATAAAAGTCCCCAACTCGTGTTGCTTTTCTTCTTGAGCAACAGCTGGATAAGCCTTATGAACAGAAGGTAAGGGATTCATTAGTAAGATTTGGCCTTGTATACCTGAATAAGATTCATTGAGTTCTATGAGGAATTGCATCAGTCTCGTGTGATCGTTTGATTTCCATAAGTGCAACTCATAAAGGAGTTGAAGGATGCTAACTCGTCCCATAATCCTTTTAGCTTTGTGTAGTACGTAGTGATGGTCATCGATCTTTGCTTGATTTTATAGATGTCTCATTGAATTTGAAAAACACGATAAGCGTTCTCCAAGGAGAACCTTTCACACAAATCTTCCCAGATTGCATGAGAAGTATTGCATGAAAGCACAAAGTTAACCAGATCAAGTTCAATTGAGTTGAGAATCCAAGAGAGTACCATATCATTGCAACGCTGCTACAGAGCATGTTCATCAGGCCTTGAAGTTGCATCAGGTTCTTTGATCTTGCTAGTAATGAAGCTAGTTTTGTTCTTGGCACTTAGTGAAATTGTCATGGCATGACACCAAGAATGGTAGTTGTCACCATTTAATATATTGGAAACGAGAAAAAGATCGAGATGATTAGAATGGTGCAAAAATTGTGGATTGGCAAGAGAATCAGAAGATGTTCCTCCATAGATTAAAAAGCTATCTTTGTCAATCTCAACCATGATATTGTGACAAAACAGAGAAGACAAAAAGGAGAAGAACTGGGATCTCAATCCCGCTTTAATACCACGTAGAAAAGTATTTGTTTAGAATGATTATTTTCATTGCATTACATGGTTTTTATACACAGTGTATGCTTGTCCAATTAAGGTTTTCCACCAAGTTAGGAGACTAATAAGGAAGGATAACTAATACAATTGCAATCTTTAACAAGTCAATCCTAATTATGTACAAAGATATTTTGTCAATCAAATTGAATGCTGAGATACACTTTCCAACAGTTTCGATGATGAAGAAGGGAAAAACTTGTGTCCCTCCATAGTATTTTGTCAAGACTACAAACAAAGATAAGTTCGACAGAAGCAACAAGCGGAAGCAAAAGAAGTTGTGCCAATGGAGAATGATTTTAGGCTATCTGATGTTCCTGATGAGATTATGACCCACATTCTCGATAGACTCAACTTCATGGCAAGAGTTTGTTTCTCAGCGGTTTGTAGGGCCTGAAAGCTTCTTCTTCATTGGCTTCCCTTATTTCTCATAGAAATAAAAAAGCCTCCCCAGTTTATGAAAGCAAGGGAACACAAGAAGTGCCACTCTATTGTTTTCCAACAGACATGTTCTTGTAACAACCAGCAAGTAGCATACACCAAAATCAAGCTCGACACAATCTCTCCAGCCACAGCAAAATGCCTTTGTGTATGTGAGTGGCACAAGCTCCAGCCAGTTGTGTAGTATTTGAAGGCATACACATGCCTCCTACTTTTTACTTATACTCCCTTTTCACTGAGAAATCTATCCATCTACCACATGGTTTGCCTTTTTCTTTTAGTTGGTTCGCGATGCCCCATCCTCTAACTTCTTCAGATTATTCTCAATCACCAGAGAGTTGCACTGATGAACAAGGTGATAAAGTTAATAATCTTCATTCAACATCTAAAGTTATTGTTTGTGCTCAACACTAAATAATATTTCCTCGACTTCTACTGTAATGAGAGAATCTATCTGGTGGCCATTGCACAACAATTTCTAGCTTTACTACTAGAAGAAAAAGAAGCTTCAATAATCAAAGTCATGAATGGGTTTATGCATACTATTCATCAAAGGTAACAAAGAGGAGTTTCTTCAAACCATTTGTTTTATTAGCTCAAACACTAAGTAGACTTATGTAATTTTGTTTTCTGGAAAAATTCTCTACTTTAATTGAAGTTTTGCTATTGAGTTTTTGGAGTCATTTCCACATGTATATACATAATATAAACTTCTCTACAACTATCTAAGACATTTGTCTCTTTGGAAAATTTGGAGATTTTTTTTTCTATAGCAACAATTGTTAGTGTTGTGCCCAAAAGCCAATCATGAAATGATTGTATTTTGTACATTAAGTTATGGTATTTTATTAAGGCATTACTCCAGTAATTGTGTTTGTTGTTTTGTTTCTGTGTGACATGATCAAACACAATTATAACCCTAGAATAAAAGTATTTTTAAACGTCCCTGGTCTAGTATTACTGTGGAGTAGGTTGCAATAATATATAAAGACTAGCATATATGGAGACTAATATGAGACATGTAGTCTACATAACTTGTGTACTAGACTGACCCACCATGAGAACGGTACATGGATCATTATATAAATGTCATAAGTGATTCTCATAGTAATCATGTATATGTAGTCCTTTGACCTAAGGCCATCAAGGTTCCTTACATATGAGTCACATACTTTGATACTTCCTTTTGTTGCTCGTTACTGAGTAAACATGAAGGTGGTCATTGGGTGTATCATATATCATGCGGAGGATTTTGTATGATCAAGATGAGATTTGTCTTTTCTATGTAACGAGAGTGATATCTTTGGACCCCTTGATAGAGTGAAACTAAGAAAAGGCATAGCCATGCTCGAATGAGTTGATATATAATATCAATATCATCAGTTTAAGTTAGTCTCCTCGATGATCAAGAAACCATAGATTGGGTTATACGAGAGTGACATATTCCATGTCTCATGCTTGGTCTTGAAATCTTAGACAAAGAAATAATAACATATATCGATAATATTCATAGAGGTTTAGTCGAATCAACGACTATCTTGTCACTTGTGGTAGTAATGATGTGTTGCTAGACACCGTTTATTGTTTATAATCATAAATGTGATTTATGATCGTTGTCAATATGGTGGAAGCCTATTGAGTCGCACACATATAGTCAATTGGATTATTTGAGTGCATGGGCCAAATTGTTTGGATTTTGGTTTCATGATAATTTTAGATTAATAATTGGCCCAAAGGTTGGGCCATTATGAAGCCCGAAATTAAACCTAATTAGATTAGGGTATTAAAACCCATTAGGCTTGAGAGTTGAGTCTCACTATATATATATCATATAGTGAGAATTTTCATAGCTATTGCTCTAGCCTCCCTAAGGATGAAATCAGAAAGGTTCTAAAAAGTTCCGGTCACACTCTTGTCTTGTCATTCTTTGGAAGACACAATCTAGCACTGCGGGCACAAGAGAAACACATATGCGGGGATGTAGTGATCCCGGGAGGCTTGTGTGGATGCTATAGAGAGCTTGAGCACATCAATTGTTAAAGTTTGTGATTCGACTCGATAGTTGGGTGAAAAATCTCAATCAACTAGGTATAAAATTTTCAAACACCCAATTTACCCTATTTCACTTGGATCCTAGAGGGTTTCAATTGTTTTCCGCTACACTAGTTTGGCTCTTGAAACCCTACAATGGTATCAGAGCTACTTGTGAAACCCTAAATCAGGGTTGAGTATTGAATCACATGATCTATTGTATGTTTGGTTGCTTTTGATCATGATTAATTAGATTGATTCATGAGTCATAAACCTGAACTCGTAATATATATATAAGATACATAAAGAAACAACATACATTGGTTAATGAGATTAACCCTAGGTTGATGCATATGAGATACTTATCTAAATAAAGATTGTTGCAATAGTTGTACTAATCGTTACAGGCATCAGATTAGGGCTGTTCAGGCACCTTGAGTAGGGTACTTTTGGTGGCTCGAACGGAGGTTGTCTTGGGTGCTTAGTTTCTTGAAATAATAAATCTTGGACAATATAATTGTAAGATAATTTTTTACATCGGGGGTGCTGCCCCATTTTCACCCTCCGCAAGAGCGATTCCCCTTGACCCTGCTCGTTGATTAGCCAGCAAGACCACCATATGTGAAGCAGCACATTAATAAAATTGGTTAATAAACACGTTAATTGACATGTGTTTTTTTGAATGAGATTTGACATGATATGCTGATTGGTGGTTAAAGCATGATGCATGGTTATAGCTTTTGTCTGTTGTATTTGTAAATACAACCTGCGATTCGTGCTTTTTCTTGTTGCTCTCACTGTATATTCTCTTGTCACCTTACTCCCCTTAAAGGTAACTCGAGGTTTCTATTATTGATGTAATTGTACATTTTGGGATCATCCATGGTGGTGTGTACAGAGAGGTGACTACAAAGAGACAACCAAGCAAGGAAGAGAAGGAGCTTGTGAAGATATTTTCTTTTCTTAGGCTTTTATAATATTCTCATTGGCTTGAAAATATTGCATAGTTTGAGCTATAACCATGTCACATTTAATTTGGTGTTAGCATGAGATGCATGTTTTTTATTTGTATGTGATACATACATAAGACAACAAAAGATAATAATTGGTGAGATCAAATGAAAATCCTAAAAAAAAATATTAAGTCATTAATGTGATGCCTTCCAAATGTTGGCACTCATCAAGACTTTGATTAACATTGGGTGGGTTTAGTGCGTTTGCCAAAGCAAAGCACTAATGTTCATCTTGGTAAGACGCAATGGGATAAAAGTGATATCTAAATTGCTAACTTTGGGTCCGACCTAACTAAGTCATCCCAATAGGATTGGAATTTAGAGGCATAGAGTTGGGCTTAAGTTCATGAGATGAGCTTGGACAAGTGTTGTTCAGCCAACTATCCAAGGCTTGCATGAAATGCAATTGGCAAGGAGTTGCCTATCTAAATAACTATAACTTGAGAGAAAAGCCAAAGCTAACTCAGGTTGTGGTAAAATATGGATACTGGCCCACTAGAATACTTTAGCACCGAGGTGTTTCGAAATAATATTAATGGTTATTATTTTGAGTAAAATAGTGGGAGTATCGTTTAATAAAAGTTCTTATTAAATGAATTAAAATGCATGACTCTTGCATTGCATATTTACTATTTTACATTACCATGGCACAAAACACATTGACATTTTCATTGCTAATGATCCCTGAGAAGGAAAAAATGAATGGGACCAACTTTCTCAAATGGTATCGAAATTTGATGATAGTCCTTAAGTAAAAGAGAAAGGCTTATGTCTTAGAGCAGCTGTTGATACCCAATTTCGACCGATCCTTTAAAAAAATAATAAAAAAAAATTATTAAAATTTTAAAAAATTAATTAATTATTATTAAAGAAAAGAGATAAAAAAAATTAATTAATATTTTATGGGTGCATTTTGTTTTATAGGGTTAGTTAAGATTAATATATATATCTATATGTGTGTATAAAATAAAAATAATAAAAATAATAAAAATAGAAAAAAAAGGTAACAAAAATAATAAAAATTTTTGGAAACATTTTTATTTTTGGGGCTAATTTGATAAAATCCGGAAGTTTTAAGGCTCAATTGACAGATTGGAGAAATAATGGGTGAAATTGAAAATTTACATGAAATATGGGCCTAAATCAGCAACCTTAAAATTATTTTGAACCTATACTAACATTTTTCCCAATTATTCTGGCTGCATTTTTTTTGACCCGAAAATCAGACAATTGCAGAAGCGAGAGCGGAGGGGGAAAAGGGATTAAAAAAAAGAGAGAGAGAGGGATTAGCAGAAAAGAGTTAAAAAAAAAAAGATAAACTCTCTCTTCTTCCCCTTAGCGCTGCCACCCCTGGGCTCCGCCGGTTTTCCCTTATCTCCCATCTCTCGTCTCAGCCTTAACCTCGCCTTCTCTTAGCCATAATCTCTTTACTCTCGTCTCTCCCCGTAGCCGTTCCGCCATACACCTCGCCGAATTACTTAGCCGTTTCGCCGTTCGGCCTCCTGCGCTTCACGATCCACCGCGTTTCTCCCTCTCTCTGACTCCTTTTTCTCTCTCTCTGTCTCTCTTCAATCCTCTGACTCCCATCAAACCTAAACCATCGCCCACGTGCCTCCGCCGTCCATCGACCAAAACCCCACCGTCGATATAGACTACAGGCCCCTGTTCGTCGCCTCCTCACCACGCACCAGGACCAAGCTCCTAACTCCCAGCAAAAGCCAGCAGATTAAAGCCATGAGAGCCGTCGTCCAGAGGGTGACCTCGACGACCTCCTTCTCTTCGACCCTTCCGACCTCGACCTCTCCTCCTTCGACCTCCCCACCACATCCTCCAATCCCAATCCGCCCCGCGCCGCCGTCGATCCCTTCCGTGTTGGTGGCCCCATCAACCCTCTCCTAGCCGACGGCGGCCTCTTCACCGTCATCGCCAAACCCACGACGCCGATTTCTCTAGCATCCTCTTCCCCTGTCTCCCGCTGCCTCCTCACTTCTCTCTCTCGCCTCTCCGATTTTATCCTTCAACTTGAAGAAGGCGCTAGTCCTCAATCTCTCCACCGCGAGATCGAATCCTCGGGCTTATGTTAGATCATCTTGTTTTTCTTTCAGAGCACAGAAATTATTGCTTCAAATTCTTCGTTTCAATCTTCTGAGCTCCCGTTTCCTGACTGATATATTTTGGGTCATCCACCGAAATAATTTGGCCAGATCCTGTTCCTCGTTTTTTTTAGTGATAGAGAGCTAAGCTGGTTGATTCATCGCTTTTCCTTAATCAAGAAAAGTTGTTTGCTTTATCCTCCAATAACTTATGTTCCTAGCATTTTCCCGTCATTGCTCTGCAACTTTTTTTTTTCCTGTACCTTCTGCCTTTAAGATTTGTTGATTATTGATCTTGAAAGTAGGTGGAAGTTTACTTTCTCTGGTGATTTTTTCAATTTGGGCATTTCTGGCTTCTGGGGATCTCAATTTGGATTCTGTTGATGAATATATTTGTGATCTTCTGATTCGGGATTGGACTATTGGAGTGCCAGGGTTGGGCTGTTCGGCGATGTTGAAGAAGGTGGGTGAGGCTTGAAGATTTCAATCCAAGACCAGCAGCAGTCGAAGAGCTTCAGGATCCCATCCATGGTTGGTTGGCTGGTGGCTCACGTGAAAGAAGGGAAGATTCTTGAAATGTCCCTGGATCCCAAAAACTGAAGGTTGCAAGGGCCTAACGTCGAGACTGAAATATGACGAGTTTGCCCTTTGGTAGGTTGGGTTGTTACGGATTTCTATCTTCCGTCGCCCCACCGTCGTCCTGTCGATCCCTCAGTTCGCCTCACATTGAATATAGTCATAAAATTGAAATAGAAGAACAACATGGGATTTTGATTTGGTATATTTATTTATTTATTTATTTATTTATTTTAGAATAGTTTAATTTGAATTCTTGTAATGCATTCAATGTATATCAAATTATTGGTTAAGTAGTATTTAAATTTTTTAGAATCCGTTCTTTGTGATTTGATAAAATCTTAAGATAGATTATTCATTCGAATCCGGTTAGTCTGGTAAGACTCACAGCTTAGAATAAGATATTCCTTTCAAATTTTTGGTGGATTTGATAAAGTCCCGAAATTTCAAGTATGTCTAGATTCATATCCGGCTGATCTGATAAGATTCATGGTTTGGATAATTATTTAAAAATCTTTCAAAAGAATGAAGAAAAAAATAGAATAAGAATTACGGAAATCTTAAACTTTTAGTAAAAATAAACAAGAAAAAAAAAAAAGATAATCACCACGCCATTTGACAAGCCCAATACTGGTCGCCAACTAATTGTCCGCCATCGCTTGACATCAAATCGGGGAAAAAATCCGTTCGCAGACCCACAGCTTGATTAAAAATCAATTCAAATCACGCTACAACTCATCTCTAATACTCAAACTTTTCTATTTCATTTATACAAGCAATTAACTTTTCTTATTTTTACAGATGGGCCATTAACAAGTTTCTTTCATTGTTATGTTTACTTTCTTTTCCTTTCTTGTACTTTTTTTTTTACAAAAGATTATACCTCCTACTTTTAAGTGGATGGTTAAAAGCCCCACATTTCTTTATTTATTTACTTTTATGCATTTATTTACTTTATTCAATTTTTTTATGGAAGGTTATACATCCTACTTTTAAGTGGATGGCTCAAAGCCCCACTTTCTCTATTTATTTACTTTTATGCATTTATTTATTTTATGCAATTTTATTTTTTTAAGTGGATGGTTAAAAGCCCCCCACTTTTCTTTATTTATTTACTTTTATGCATTTATTTACTTTATGCAATTTTTTTATGGAAGGTTATACATCCTACTTTTAAGTGGATGGCTAAAAGCCCCACTTTCTCTATTTATTTACTTTTATGCATTTATTTATTTTATGCAATTTTATTTTTTTAAGTGGATGGTTAAAAGCCCCCCACTTTTCTTTATTTATTTACTTTTATGCATTTATTTACTTTATGTAATTTTTTTTATATGGAAAGTTATACCTCCTACTTTTACGTGGATGGCTAAAAGCCCCACTTTTCTTTATTTATTTACTGTTATGCATTTATTTACTTTATGCACTTTATTTTTTTAAGTGGATGGCTAAAAACCCAATTTTCTTTATTTATTTACTTTTCTGCAATTATTTACTTTACGCATTTTTTAAGTAGACGGCAACAAGCCCCACTTTTCTTTATTTATTTATTTTCCTTCAATTATTTACTTTATGCATTTTTATTTTTTTTATGTGGAAGGCTAATCGCCCCATTTTCTTTATTTATTTATCTTTCTTTACTTTATTATTTATTTATTTTGCACTTTATTTATTTCTTTATTTAATTTCTGCACTTTACTTATTTACTTTTTCTGCATTTTATTTTTACGTCGATGATCAAGCACCCCCACTTTATTTTTTTATTTACTTTTTTCTGCAATTTTTTTTAATGTGAATGATTAACCTTGTTTTACTTATTTACCATTTTTTTATGGCTAATAAAAAATCTACCTTAATTCTTTCTTTATATTACAACCAAGCCCCCCGTCCTTTATTTTTATTATTTTAAACATTAATTGGAGCATCAAGACTTATCTTTGTTATTTCTTTTAAATAACAAAATTTAACCTTTTGTTTCTTTTATTAAACAAATAAAAAAATCATAACCCAATCACTCCAAAAAAAAATTTTTGAAGTATTTTTTTATCTATGGATTAGATAATTACTTTTAAAAAGAAAATCTTTCATCAAACAAAAAAAATGTATTTTTAAAATAAAAATAAAATTTTTTTTAAAAAAGAAATAAATTAATATTAAGACTCATTAAAAACCTATATTTCAGCAAAAATTTATGACAAAATTAATAATTAATTAAATAATTAACATTAAATTAAAATTAAAAATTTTTATCAAGTTCCACATTCGAGTGAACCAATAGGATTCATGATTTGGAGAAATATTAAATTTTTAATAAAAATGAATAAAAATTAAGCACCAAGATTAAAAATCCATATTCGGACAATTTGATAGAATTTCTGATATGGATTAATAAAACATTTAATAAAAAAACTAAATTTCATTAAATTTCAGATCTAGGTGGTTCGATAGAATCCATGGTTTGGGAAATATTAAATTTATTATAAAATTTATTATAAAAAATTAAGTATCAAGATTTAAAATTTCATATCCGGTTGATTTGATAAGATTCACTGTTTGGAATTAAATTAAATAAAATTCATTAAAATTATTTTCAAACAAAGTTTAAATTGAGAAATAAACAGTTAGGAAAAGATAAAAACTGAACCCCATGGTACCAATTTCTGGGCGCTTTAATAGAGTTATTTTAACGAAACCGACTCACGATCTTAGAATCTATCGCAGACGACCATAATAGGTATCCAATCGACCTAGTTAAACCGATTGGTGGCGACTCCTAAAAATCACGTTGCTACAGCAGCCTATTCCAAATGAGCCTGTTACCGACACTTTAAGAGCTGACTTAATATCCAAAGTAGAACCAAACAACCATCCTTGCAAGGACACAAAAAAAATTTGTTCTGCGAAAAATAGTTTTAAATTTATAACCTAGCAAGTGCATGGTGTCAGTGTCATTTCAAGAGATAGCTTTGGTTCTAACTTAAGCAACCATTATCAAATACTGAATTAACTAAGCTTAATCGAGAGCAAATGTTGTAGATTATAGTTTAAGATGGTGAGGAGTAAAGATGTAAATATGGAGATCATATATAATGGAAATGAGAGTGCTTACTACACGAATTAGAACTAGCTTGGATTGAAATAACTTATGAACTAACCAAACCCCCTAGGATGGTACAACTTAAGCCACCTAAGTTATATTGAGGTACTATGGTTGCTACTACATACTGTAGTGTGGGGACTATAAAATCATGGCCTTTATTTATCAAGAAATTGTCTTTCTCACCTATAATCTAAATATGAGCCTTCCTCAATTGCACAAGTTAAACTAATGTGGATTAACACCTAACCCTTAAACAACACCTTATGGGTAGCTTGATTATCTCTAATCCAACTAACCCACTAACTTCCCTCTAGTTCCACCACACTTTTCTCTCTCTTAAGACTACAATGTGATTTTGATACATGTATGAAACGATCAATCACACACATGAATAAGCTTAAGAGATGAATAACACAAGAGCAACTCCCATAAATTTCCTCAAAATAACATTAAGTAGCAAATGTTAGAAGTACATCCTAGAGAGCATATAAAAACTACTCCATAATCGAGCTAAGAACATCCACAGAGATAAGGTATCCAATATCCATGAAAATACAAATGAAAATATAGAAGAACCCAAGAAGACCCCCTTGAAGACTAGCTTCCTAGCTCCACAAAGTTGTGCTTTTAAGCTCCTCCAAGAGTTGACAATGGTGGCACATAAAAATGCAGGAAGATGATGGTGAAGGTGAAAATGAAGATGGAAAACCTAGCCCTTGTTCAATAAGCTCCACTTGGTAAAATTTGTTGTAGCTCTTTCCTAAATGTTTTTTCAGTCTCACCTAACTCTTTGGATAAGATCTGTAAAGGCTCTCCTAGTATTTCCTCTACATTAAATGTCGAGGTAAGTAAATCCCAAGTTATATCCCTGAAATAAGTTGTATTAAGCAAGGAAAGCAAGCTAGTTAAGGTTAAATTGAGTTCCAAAGCGTAATTGGCATCTAATGGGCAAAAAGGGGCAAAATAGTAATTTTGGCCCAAGTTAGTGTCATGACCATAATTTTGGTAAAATTAGGTTCATGCAAATGTTTTGAGCTAGTTGATTTAAGACCATAAGTATTTATAGCCATTAGAACCAAAAGCGAAAGTTAGGGGTGAAAAATGCACTAAGTGAGAAATTGAGCTATTATGTTTTATAATGGCTCAACAGACCTAAGGGCGAAGTGTTTGGTTAAGAATAACCTTTCTTTGGGACCAAGGAGTGATGGAAAGGGGAATGCTCAAGTGGCCTAAGTGATTCAAAATTAAGTTTAAGGACCAAGGTGACAAGTGGAAGAAAGTTGGGCTAAATTGGTTATAAATGGAGGAGATAGCACTATTCATCATCTCCCCCATTCACAATTTTCGTAGCTCTCCTTCCTCCCTTGCTTTCTACCCCTAAAGCTCCCAAATCACTTAAGTTTCCATGGAAATCGAAGGTCTCAAAGCTATCCCAACAAGCCCTTAGCTCATTTTTGATAGAATTGGTGCGTTTGGAGTTGTTCTTGCAAGTTTTTGGTTCGATTAAGCTTGTCAAATGGTTAGAAATGTTCTTGACTTCGTGCACTTGGTGCCCAATTTGGTTGATTTCAGGCTTGGAACTCAAAGGAAGTCATTGGAGCTTGGATGTGCTCATTGCTTGTTTCTTGCTTTCAAGATGATTTGAGGTAAGGGATTTAAGTTAATTGAGCTCAAATAATGCATAGAAATGTAGTATTTTGTGTGGGAATGAAGTAGAAACAAGACCCATGTGATTTGACTTTGGGATGAGAAAGTTTGAGCAGTTTTCGTGCAAGGTCGCACGCTGTCGCGCAATGCTGGAAAGCGTTGGCGACACGTCGCCAGTAGCGACGCCATATTGGCGACGCATCGCCAAGAAGTGCAAAAGTTCTACGAGTACTGATGCCTTTGGCGACGCGTCGCCAATAGCGCCGCCAAGGCATTTTGCCCCTAAGCTCCGAGCATCCTAAGAGTGTTTCAAACTCTCGGTTCTCATCCCTAGGCTAATCTAAGATGTTCCATAGCCTTAATTGGGTCTAGAACTCATTCCTAAGTTGGGAATTATGCATTATTTAGGAGGTAGCTAAGTGGTGTGGTTAAGGAAGGGTAAGTAATGGTGGCTAAGGAAGTTAAAGTGCTTCAATTCCCAAGTGAGCACTAAAGGGATCAAGTCGGGTTTCAGACCCTTTGTTGGCCGAGTGGAATGTCATAAACCGTTGGTCAATAAAAGGAAACCTAACAGAATCCCGACCAAACTTTATGGTTTGGTGAGTAAGCCACTAAGGGGCCCTAAGCTAAGCTAGAAAAGCTTGGTAAGTTGAACCACATAAGGCAGCTACCCTGCACAATAAGTTAAGGGAAGAGACAGGTAAGGGGTGAGTAAGTGGTGACCCACTTTAAGTAGCCCGTCAAGGTGGGCAAGGTTTGAGTAAGTTTCAACTTACTCTAAGGTGCCCATAAGAGGACTTCATGGGGGTTAGTTAAGTGCTAGCATAGGATACAAGGGCCAGTATCCAAGTACCCCGGTCGTAAGAGCTCACGACAAGTCTAGCACCTACGGGTGTAAGGAAGTCCTAAGTGCATTTGTATGTGCATATTTCATCTATTCATCCATCCATCCATCATTTGCATTGGTTGTTGTTTTATTCTTGCTTCTGGTTGCATTGGTTGTTCTTTTATTCTTGCTTCTGGTTGCATTGTTGACTGCTTGTTTTGTTTTGGATGCTATATATTTATATATAATTATGGTGCTTTGTATGCTTGCATATCTTTCTTCCTGTAGGTACTAAATCCCTTACTGAGTACTTTAGAGTACTCACCCCTTAAGTGTTGTGCAGGTTTAAGCGGATTGTTTGGGCGTAACAGTTGGTAAGGGGTAGGTGTTAAAGCTAAGTTTTATCGGTTTAAAAGGTATTCTCTAAGTAGGAAACTCCAAGTTTTTGAGTTACTTATGGCATAAGCTAGTTCTAACCAAAGTGTTTGTCTTACAGTTTGAGGCTAAGTGAGTACAAGGAAAGTGTGGCTCATCACTTGAAGCTAGCTTGCTTGGGTGAAGAGCTAAGGATGGATCTTAGTACCTTAGTAGTTATGAGATGCTTCGCTTATATGTATGGTAATTTCATACATAGATCGCCTCTATTAGTGTCCATTGGTGTGTATAACACTAGGGTTACTTTTGGGTGTGATGGCCAAGGGCCTCATCGTTTATAGTCATGGTGACTGGTGGAGAGACTTCTGGGAGGAAGAACGCCTGGTGGAACGAACAGCCCGAAGGGGAGTGCCTGAAAGCTCAGAAACAAAGGGTTAAGAGGCCCCCGGAGTGTTTTTCCGGGGGGGGAGCCTCCGACGCCCAAGTCAGTGGTGGCTGAGAAAAGGCAGAGGAAATAGCACAAAGGGCTGAAGGGTCTCGCCTGATAGCTTTCTCAGAGTGTGGGAGCCGTGTTTGGCCAACCAACCAGCCTCCTGCCCAGTATTAATTCCTGGTATTTAAAGGAGTGCCTAGCCCGTTCAGATCACGACACGTGTTCGGTCGGATGTTCCCTGAGTTTCTGGGCGTAGCAGACAGATAACTGGTAGCAAGTTGTCCTGAGCCACGTGCTGAGATGGGCCATGATGTGATTCTGATGGCGTCCGTATGTCAGAGCGCCTATTCAGGCGACTTTATGACGTCTGCGAAAGGACGTGTCAGAGGCTTCCTTAAATGCTTCCATAAATGCTCCTGCTGTACTCCCGAGGTCCCTGGGTGAGGTCGTCCTTTGGTACGGACAGAGCCTCTTCGGGAAACAAGCCCTCAGTTCGGGGGTTCCCAGTTTCAGGGAGTTCCGCCTTCGGGGATATCATGTTCGGCTTGCTATGTCTGGTGCCGCTTTTCCGAAGGCGATGTGTTCACAACCTTGGGGGGCGAATAGTGTCCTCGGGGCTTCCTGGCGTGCCGGGCTCGGAGCTCTTCGGCTATCTCCCGAGGTGCCTGATCGCACCTTTTCTTGGGTAGCGCCAGCTTCTTTTGGCCATCATTGTGGCAGGGAGTTCGGCCAGATAGAGGCGATAGCGTTTGGCTATCACATGCCCCCTTTTGGAAAGCCGAAGTGAAGACTTCGGTTTTGCATCTCTTTCCGAGGTTTGTGTATGGGAGTTTCTTTGGAAGCTTAACCTGTTCCGAGGATGCGCCTTTTGCCCGAAGATCACGGGCTCTTCGGCCTTGGCCTGTTCTTTGGTGTCTTCGAGGTGGAGCCTGTGCCGAAGATACACCTCTTGCCCGAAGGTCATGGGTTGTTCGGCCATAGCCTGTTTCTTGGCGTCCTCGAGGTGGCCTGCTCTTTGTTTCTGCAGGTCTGTTTGGCCAAGCGTGTCAGTCTGAGCGGCGCGTCCCAGTTTCATCCCAGTTTTCCAGAGATGTCAGAAGACGTGTCCCAGCTTTCTAGGGACGTTTGGAGGACGTGTCCCCTATTTGCGCGCAGAGGTTGACACGTGGCGCTTTGCCATTGGAGGAGAGTGGCGTCAGTTACAGAGGGCGTGCCTTTTCAGGTGCAGAGAGCAGTTACGGCGACGGTTCGCCTCCAAAGGGTACTTATGACGATTTTTCGGTTACCCATCTCTGGCTTATAAATAGCCCACTCTACCATAAGTCCCTTTTGCTTTCTCTTTTGCTCTCCTCTCTGCTGTGCCCCTGTTCTTGCACTTTCTTGCTTTCTGTGGCGGAGCTACCTTAATCAGAGCTTTTTTCCAGCCAGCTTTCACGACGGCGTCCTCAGATTTTGGCAAATCTTTCGGTGGGTCTTTGTTTTTCAGAGCGCTTTGATCCCTGTGTTCTTTTGAGTTTTTCTCTGGGAACTGTTTTCTTCCATTTTCAAACTCGTTTTCTGTCGAAAATGACCTTTCCTGAGAGCTGGCAGCCTCTTTTAGCCCATCCTTGTTGTACCACCCCTGAAAAGTTAGAGAGGTGGAAGAAAAAATTCTTTCTTCCCTCTTACGCCATTACTAGGCTGCCTCGCTCTAGCCATTATGCTTTTTCAAACCGCAGTAAGGAGGTTACCATTTTCCGAGCTCAGCTGAAGGCCGGTCTTCGGTATCCTCCCCCGAAGATGGTGTGCGAGTTCTGCAAATTTCATGGCATTGCTGTGAACCAGCTTCCTCCGAACTCGTTCTGCTATTTTAACGCCTACCTCTGCATGTGTGGCGTCTTCGGGATAGAACCCAATTTCAGAATTTTTATGCAGTATTACAAGCTCTCTGTGGTCCCGAAGGGTGGCTTCTATTTCTTGCTACCTCGGGGATCCGGGGGCAAGAAATTCATGTTCACCTTCGCCACTAAAGATAGCTGGCGGGGGTGGCAACAGAAGTTTTTCTTCATGAAGATGGACGAGGCCTGGTCGTACGTTCCGACCAAATGGGCTCAGGGAACACTGGATGTGGACGTTGCTGATCCGAGGATGCTGCTGACCCCAGAGTTAGCTTCCTTGTTCACGGATTTCGACGCCCGTATTCGGGCTGTCTCTGACTGGGATCCCGAGGTCGTTTCGCTCGCCCTTTACCCTTTTCCAATCAACTGGAGGTTGATGACCGAAGAGGTCCTTCGGGAGCTAAAGGTGGTAAAGGAGCACGAGACTGACCTCGGGATGCTAGCTCTTGCCATCGCCGGGAAGGATTCCTGGTTGGTCAAGCTTCTTAAGGAGGAAATTTCTTTCGAAACGCTTGCCGAAAGTGAGTTATCTTCTACTCCTTTACTGTTCTTTCCTTGGACTCACGCTGATGTTTCTCTCCCTTTTCAGAGATGGGCGACGCGACTGCCGCCTATTACAAGTCCCTTTTCACCGGCCAAGTGGAGGAGGGCGACCAGACGAACAAGGTGTCTTCCCGAAGGCGGAAGTCTACTGGCGCGGGGCCTTCGAGGAAACGGGCAAGGAGAGCTGTTCTAGAAGAAATCCCCGAGGAGACCGCCGAGGAGCCTGGGACAGCCGAAGTTCCGGCGTCGGAGGCTGCTGCTTCCGAGGTCCCTTCAACCGACGTTCCCCCTCAGAGTCCTACCGCGTCACAGGCCCTCCGTGCTGTAGTGGTAGAAGTACCTTCTGCCGAGGAGCGGCGCAAGCGGAAGGGTAAGGGCATTTCCGTTGAGGACTCCGAGGACGATGTTGTCGAGGTTCCGCCAGGTTTGTTTCCAGACAAAGTGTACTTCTTTTGTTTTTTCTGGATTGGCTTCTTTGTCTTTAATCTCCTTCTCATTTTTATCACGCAGGGGAGTTGACTACCCCTGGCTGGGTGGCCGATCATGCTCGGAAACGAGCTCTTCGGTATGCCAAAATCCCGCAAGGGAAGATACCCAAGGAGCCTTTTTGGACGTTCATGGAGGACATGAATTTGTACTCCGAGGACGTTCCTCAAATGGCTAAGGAAATTTTGAAGGGGGTGCTCACCGAGGCCTCCTTCAGGGCTATAGCGGCGGCCCACCCGGGCGATAACACCCTCGCCGCAAAGATCACCGAGCATGCTGCTCAGGTATATCCTTCACAGCTCTTTCCCTTCAAATTTTTCCTAATTTTTTGGCTCTTACTGACCGTGCATTTATTTTTTGCAGCTGATGGGGTACACCGCCTTTCTCCGAGTTCGGGTGGCCAGGGAGGTTGCTTTTCGAACTTCGGCCACTCGAACCATGAATGAGACAAGGACCGCACTCGCAGAGTCGGTCGCCAAAAACCATCAGCTGAAAGAGGCTGTTGAGAAAGAAGTAGCTGCCCTTCGGGAGGAGTTCCGGAAGGAAAAAGAAGAACTTCAAAAAGACTCCTCCAGGAAGATCGCTGACCTCGGTGACCAAATAAAGGGGATGCTCGCTGCCAACCAAGATCTTCTCCAGCATAAGGCTGGTTCTGACGGTCGAATAGCGTCTTTGACGTGCGAGAATAACGCTCTCCGAGCCGAGGTCGAATCGTTGAAGAAGGAGCCGAAGGGGGAGGAGCAGATAAAGGCGCTGGAGGAGGAGGTCGAGGATCTGAAGGACGAGCTTGACGACCTCGAGCTTGAGAAGAACAAGTCTGATCAGATGAGCAAGGTCGTGTTCCAGGACGGCTTCTGCCTTGCTCGGCACCAGGTTCTCCCGAGGTTCCCAGATCTGGACCTCTCTTTCCTAGAGGGTCTAAACATTCCTGGGGGACCTCGGTGGAAATGGTCCAAGGTCGAACATCTGAAACTTCCTCCTTCAATTTCAGCGCCGAAGGTGATGGAAAAGGGCGGGCAGACGAGTGGCTCTCGGGACGCCGCAAACCCTTAGCCAACTTTTAGGGTCCCTTTTCCTTTCCTTCTATTTTGTAATCCTTCTTCGGACAGTTCTCTATTTTAAAGCAGCTTTGCTCTTAATGAGGATTTTTTGGCTAAGTCTTTTCTTGCGAGCTTCTTCATTTCCAATTCGAACATGATTGCTCAAGGGACTTCGGAAACCTTCAGTCAAATTTTTTCTTTTTCCGGTTGTCCCGAGCATGTTTGCTCAAGGGACTTCGGAAAACCTTTCGCGAGATTTTTCACTTCCCATTTTCCCGAGCATGTTCGCTCAAGGGAGTTCGGAAAATTATCTCTGCGCTGGGTATGGCGAGTACTTCTGCGAGATTTTTGTTTTCCATCTTTCCCGAGCGTGATGGCTCAAGGGACTTTCGGAAAGTCATATCTACGCTTTATCATGGCGAGCACCTCTGCGGAGTTTTGCATAATTTCTTTACACTTAAGAATTTTTCTCAAGGCCATTCTGTACAACATAACTCCTCCGCCCAACCTTAAGCGTAGAATTTTTTCAAGGCGTTTGAGTGCCAAGTGTTCTTCAATTCTACGCCTTCGGTGTCGCCAAGCTTGTACGCGCCTTTTCGTACTTCGTAGCGAACCAGATAGGGTCCTTCCCAGTTTGTGCGAAGTACGCTATGGGATGGCCCTCGGGGTGCGAAGTTGGCCTTTCGGAGAACGAGGTCTCCCTTCTTGATTTCTTCTAGCCCGTAAGTTTACGGCCGTGGCCACTCTTTGCTGAACAGCTTTTCTTCTCAGCTTGGCTATTTCTCTGTGTTCGGCCATAAGATCGAGATTGGTTCTCAGGCCGAGGTCATTACCACCTTCATCAAATACTTGCACCCGTACTGAAGGTTGAACTACCTCTAGTGGGATAATGGCCTCTGTTCCGAAGACGACTGAGAAAGGAGTCTCCCCTGTGGCTTTTCGGGGCGTCGTTCGATAGCTCCATAATACACTTTGGAGTTCTCCTGGCCATTTCCCTTTGGCTTCCCCTAGTCTCTTTTTCAGGCCATCTTTTATGGCCCTGTTCGATACTTCCACCTGCCCGTTGCTTTGGGGGTGAGCTACTGGGGCGAAGTGCATCTTTATTCCGAGGTCGCTAATGAATTTTTGGAATCCTTTGTCTATGAACTGGGATCCATTATCAGCTACTAGTACCCTCGGTATGCCAAGTCTGCATACGCTGTTCTTCCATAGGAACTTCTGTACTTCTTTTGCCGAGATAGTTGTCAGTGGTTCTGCCTCCTCCCATTTTGAGAAATAGCCCACTGCTACAACCCAGAATTTCATGCCTCTGGGTGCTGTGGGGAGTGGCCCAATAAGGTCTATACCCCAGACTGCGAAGGGCCAAGGATAGTCTGCCGAAGTTACCATTTCCGAGGGTGTCCTCTGGTTTTTCGCGTGTCTCTGGCAGCTGCCACATTTCCGGGCGAACTGTCTTGCGTCCTTTTTCAGGGTAGGCCAGAAGTATCCTTGGGGGAGTATCACTGCTGCCAGGGCATTGTGTCAACCACACATGCCTTCGTGAACTTCTTCAAGGACCATTTCAGTATCCTTTTCATCCACACATCTTTGCAGCGGATTCCCATATCCCTGCCGATATAACTCTTCATCAATCAGGAAGAAGCTTTCGGAGTGTCTTCGCAGTCTTGCAGCATCGCCGGGGTCTTCGGGGAGCAAATTCTCTGCGAGTTACCTTTTTATTGGGTCTTTCCATCCCGTTCCCGAGGTCGTCATGCTCAGCACTGAGATGCTCGGAAGGTCTGGCACCTCGGTATATGTTTTCGATTTCGCCAAGCAATCTGCTTCAGAGTTATTCCGCCGATGTTCCTTCATGATCCGTACGGCGTCAATCTTGGATGAGCCTTGCTACTAGCTCATGATATTTTCCCAAAATTGGGTCCTTCGCCCCATAATCTCCCGCCGTCTGCCGAACTTGGTAGCCTTCATTACCTCTAGGCCTTCGGGGCCCCTGATAATACGCCTTGAGCTTTTATGGCCTTCCGTGGCTCATACGTAATTTTGTGTTCGTCATGCTCTATGCCCCACTTGGAGAGCCTTCGCGAATGATCGCAGCCTTCTCCCTGCAAGCACCAAGGCGTATATAGCTTTTTGAAGCAAAGGGTACCTGACTTCGGCGCCATGCAGGGACTTGCTGACATAGTAGACCGGTCGTTGCTTTGACCCTTCTTCCTTCAGGAGGACCGAGCTCACAGCTTTTTCTGTGACGGTGAGGTATAGTTCGAGGGGCTCTCCCTCTCGAGGTTGTCGCAGAGTCGGCAGGCTGGCCAGGCAGACTTTGAGTTCTTCCCAGGCCTTTTGGCAATCTTCATCCCAAGAATGATTATTTCTTCCGAGGTCGCCTTCCATTTTTGTTGCATTTGTGAGGACTTTGGAGAAAGGTCTACACCTATCTCCGTACCTGGCAATAAACCTGCTCAGAGAGGTTATTCTTCCGGTGAGTCTCTGCGAATCTTTGACAGTGCCAGGAGTTCGGAGTTCAAGCAGGGCCTTAATCTTCTCGGGGTTATCGTCGATGCCTCTTTCGGATACCATGTACCCAAGGAAATTTTCCCGAAGTCTCCCCGAAGATGCACTTCTCAGGATTAAGGCGGTTCCCGGAGGCTCTGAGCTTTTGGAAGGTTTCCTCTAAAATCTGCAACGCGGTAGCCAGGCAGTTTGGTCTTGACTAGCATATCATCAACATACACCTCCATGTTTCTCCTTATTTGGTCTTTGAAGACCTTGTTCATCAGCCTCTGGTAGGTGGCTCCTGCATTTTTTAGCCCGGATGGCATCCTGATATAGCAGTACGTTCCTCCCTCGGTGATGAAGGCAGTCTTCTCTTCATCTTCGGGGTCCATCCTTTTCTGATGGTAGCCACTTAAGGCGTTTAGGAAACTTAGGAGCCCATGTTCAGCAGTTGAATCTATTGGTGGCAGAGGGTATGAGTCTTTCGGGTAAGCATCGTTCAAGTTTCTGAGGTCAATGCACATCCGGAGTTTGCTGCTACCTTCTTTTGTGGCGATGACCACGTTGCTTAATCATTCGGGGTACTTGACCTCCCTGATAGCCTCAGCATCTAGGAGACGTTGGACTTCGGTTTTGGCAAAGTTGCTTCGTTTCTTTTGCCGGACAGGCCTTGCTTCCGGACTTACTTTGAGGCTATGCTGTATTATGCCAGGGTTCACCCCCGGCATATTTTTTGGCGAGTAGGCAAACAGATCTTTATTTTCCAGCAGAAAGGATACAAGATTTTCCTTCTCACCTTCGGCCAAGCTCTTCCCTATTCGGGTAGATTGACCTGGAACAAGCTCTATTGCTTCCATTTCTGTCTTGGCGAGATCTTCTTCTTTGCCTTTTTCTGGTGCCCTTGCCTCCATTGTTTGCGCGAGGTTGTTGCCGGAGCTTTTCGCGCTTTCATGAACACCTTTCTTACCTCGGGTTGGTCTATGAACACCTCTGCATCTCCATCCTTGGTGGCGAATGTGATAGTGAAGTACCTCACATCAGGGCGAATATGCAGGTTCCCCATCGCCTGCCTTCCAAGGATGGCGTTGTATGAGGACGGGGCATTCATGACGATGAATCTCGCCATTGTGGAGGCGTGCAACTCAGCTGCTCTGTTCAGCGAAGTCCCTTTTATCATCAGCGGGAGGTCGATCCATCCGAGGACGGGGACAGGCTTCAGTTCGCTGCCGGAGATGCCCAGGCTCGGCAGCAGGTGCGAGAATAGGACGTCAGCATTTGAGCCATCATCAAGCAATACTCTTTTGACGTCCCAGTTCCCTACTCTCGCCATAATCAGTAGCGGATCGTTGTGGGGGAAGACGACGGTGGAGCCACCTTTGCGAGCCAGCTTTTTTGATGGACTTTGATACTCCATGACTGCAATTTCTCTGGCTTTCCGCTTTCTTTCCGAGGATGGGAGCCCCGTGGTGATGGTTTAGATAACCCCTGCTGGAGGTGGAGGCCGCTTTTTTGGACTTCTATTTCTCCGCCTGTCGGAGTCGTAGTCCTCGTCTTCGGCCCCTTCTTCCTCCATTTTTCTGTTTTTCGGGGATGGCATCCTCAGGTATTTCCGAAGTTGGCCGTTTTTTATCAGCGACTCTATGTACTTCTTCAGCTGGAAGCAGTCTTCGGTGTCATGACCGTGGTCGCGATGAAACTGGCAGAACTCCTTTGCATTATTCTTATTATCGGCGGTCATGGCCCTTGGTCGCCGAATCTGCATCCCTTGCCTTTCCAGCGCCATGAGAATGTTGGTCCGTAAAGTGCTCAATGGTGTGAAGCTTTGAGGTTTCTTTCCTCGCATCCACCGAGGTCGTCCTGCGTATTCGGTAGGATGCCGAGCTTGTTGACTGGACTCTTCGGGGCGGTGGTGATCAGACTTCGGCGCAGCCATTCTTAGTTCTTCGGCGGTCATGTGCTGTTCTGATCTTCGGTAAAATTCTCCGAGGGTCTGCGGGGGGTCTTTTGAGAACTCGTAGAACAGCTGTGAGTCTCGCCGAAGGCCTCGTGTCATGGCAAGGATGCGGATTTCGGGCCTGAAGTCTGGGACGCTCAGAGCTTCCCTGTTGAATCTTTCGACATAGTCTCGGATGGTTTCTCCATTCCCCTGCTCTATGTCGAACATCTGAACAGGCATCTTCGCCGTAGGTCGGCTCCCGATGAACTGCTGGGCGAAGGCTGTGGACAACTCCTGGAACTCTGTGATGGTTCCTGAAGGCAAGGAATTGTACCACGCCGTGGCTGGCCCTGTGAGGGTGACTTCGAAGCACTTGCACATGGTAGCGTCGTCAGCACCGTGTATTATCATGCTGCGTCTGTACTTCGTCAAATGGGCCTGCGGATCAGTACGGCCATCATAAATCTCCAACCGAGGTATTCTGAAGTCACCTGGCATGGCTGCCTCAACAACGGCCTGAATAAATGGCGAGCCATCTTCGCAGCCTGTTCCCGTGAGTCTGGCCCAAACGGGTTTTCTGGCCACTTGTTTCTCCACTCTGTCCAGCCGTGCTAGTATCCTCTCCATCAGCACTGTGGCGCTAGGGCTTTCTTCAGGGAATGGAGATCGCCGGCGCCTCTTCGGGGGGCGAGTTCGGCGCTGAGGGGACAAGGACCACGGCTCAGGCGCCGAACTGCTTCGTTGTGAGACTCTCGGTCGCTTGGACCCGGTTTGTCCCACAGGCCGTTTCCCGAGGGCTATATTTTCTGTGGATGATTCTCCGCGAGGGTCTCCTCTCCCCGAACTGCGATGTGTGGACTTGGGGCTTTTCTCCCGAGGGCGTGTCGGTGGGGGGGGTCTCTGGGCCTGTGCTTGCTGTGGCCATCTTCGGCCGATCTGCTGGGTCATTTCAGACACGACCGAACGCTGAAAGTCTCTCAAGAAGCTCATGGTGATTACCAGAGGGCGGTCTCCCTCAGGCGCAGAAGTCCCTGGGAGTGTTTGCTCAGGCGCCGGTTGTATCTCAGGCGCGGACGGGGACTTCGGAAGCCCCTTGTCCTTAGAACGCCGAGTCTCAACGACGGCGATCTCAGAGCGGGTTCCCACAGAGGGCGCCAAATGATGGCCAAGGGCCTCATCGTTTATAGTCATGGTGACTGGTGGAGAGACTTCTGCGAGGAAGAACGCCTGGTGGAACGGACAGCCCGAAGGGGAGTGCCTGAAAGCTCAGAAACAAAGGGTTAGGAGGCCCCCGGAGTGTTTTTCCGGGGGGGGAGCCTCCGACGCCCAAGTCAGTGGTGGCTGAGAAAAGGCAGAGGAAATAGCACAAAGGGCTGAAGGGTCTCGCCTGATAGCTTTCTCAGAGTGTGGGAGCCGTGTTTGGCCAACCAACCAGCATCCTGCCCAGTATTAATTCCTGGTATTTAAAGGAGTGCCTAGCCCGTTCAGATCACGACACATGTTCGGTCGGATGTTCCCTGAGTTTCTGGGCGTAGGAGACAGATAACTGGTAGCAAGTTGTCCTGAGCCACGTGCTGAGATGGGCCATGATGTGATTCTGATGGCGTCCGTATGTCAGAGCGCCTATTCAAGCGACTTTATGACGTCTGCGAAAGGACGTGTCAGAGGCTTCCTTAAATGCTTCCATAAATGCTCCTGCCGTACTCCCGAGGTCCCTGGGTGAGGTCGTCCTTTGGTACGGACAGAGCCTCTTCGGGAAACAAGCCCTCAGTTCGGGGGTTCCCAGTTTCAGGGAGTTCCGCCTTTGGGGATATCATGTTCGGCTCGCTATGTCTGGTGCCGCTTTTCCGAAGGCGATGTGTTCACAACCTTGGGGGGCGAATAGTGTCCTCGGGGCTTCCTGGCGTGCCGGGCTCGGAGCTCTTCGGCTATCTCCCGAGGTGCCTGATCGCACCTTTTCTTGGGTAGCGCCAGCTTCTTCTGGCCATCATTGTGGCAAGGAGTTCGGCCAAATAGAGGCGATAGCGTTTGGCTATCAGGGTGCATATAAGTTTGAGATGTATGCACATAGTTGTTACTTGAAGTTAAAGCAACTAAAGGTTTATGTCTTGGCTTATTTGAATTATGTTTTCGTTAATTACCGCGGCACTATTTTCGATGATGTTTTAATTTAATTATTATTGCATAGCCAAGACAATGCATACATATTTCTTATGCAGGGTAGGCTAAGTAACAAGTTGCATAAGATGATTTAAGGTACTTCACGAGTAATAACTAGCCAACTGTAACCCAAGTGGGATCATAGTTCCCGTAAGAGCCTACCAGTGTTAGTAATTTAGGGCACTAGGGCCCTGTTCCGCCACAAGATCCCTCTTCTAATAGCAAGTTGAAATTCAAATGTTTCCAGAAGTAGCAGTGCCACATTGCCAAATTAGGGGAAAAGGTTGTGCCGTGTTGCTAAAAGTGTCAAACAATGGTGTTGTTTTGTCATCCCTTGGCACTGCATCACCAATCAACATTTGAGTTCCAGAGACTCCTTAACATTGGTGTCGTGTATCTAAGGAGCGGCGGTAGGTCACTAATGACAATTTGCTATGTTGACCTTTCATACCCAAATTTTGCTCCACTTGCTCTTATTTTGCGTTGGCACTTCCGCAATACTCTTTATCCAACATAAAAAAGGAATAACAAAAAAAATATTAGAAAATGTTGAGTGAGTTGATTGTGTCACAGGTCTTTACCCATAATCCCATCTACGTCATATAGGACCCTAGGAACCTTGCACTAAATTAGTGTTAGGCCTGTACAAATTGCTCCTTAGTGGACTTGCTAATTGATTAAATCCTTAATACAATATTGTTTTATACTATGCCTTACTATGGCTGTAGGTCGAAGATCATAAAAAAAATATACATACGGTGCAGCTGACCAGCATTTCAAACACATGCATTTATATAAAATATATTGTTATACACTGTGAATTCATACAAGCTACGAGGGAACATAGCTAGGGAACATAGCCAATAGTTCCATAGCATTTACTAGAGACACAAGTTCCACACATATATATACATCATACACAAAAGTGTTATACATATGCTACACATTAAGAATCTTGGGATCTAATCCCTCTTGAGCTACACTATTAAAAGAAATACCACTAAGTGCTCAGGTATCCTCTGCTCTTTGACTCTATACCATAAAAGTTGGTAAGTTAGTACTCTGAGTAATTAAGAACCTGCAAGAAAGAAACATAGAAAAAATAGACTATAGCAAATAACTCATGCACACCTAGTATCAAAATACTAACAATCAGTTCTTTTATTGGTTATTAGCCCCAGGTCCATCAGTATTTGCACATAAAATACATAAGGTATGTGAGAACAAAAAGTTCCCAGTAAGAGCTATAACCTGCAAGAAAACAACTATATAGGACCATACATATTAGTCATAAAGATGTCAATATATGCCTAGTGCACTTGAGATCAAGTCATAGTGCTAGGAACTCGTATTATTGGCCAATAATTATGGGAATAGCTAATTCCCATCATTTCTTTACTTATTAGTCCTACAATTGACAAGTCCAACTTATCCATACAAATACTGCTTTGAAAGCTTCTTAGTATTTGTCAATATCCCTTATTTTATGTGAAAGAGTGAACTATTTGCTTATTTAAATGCAAGTATTCGTGCTAGCATTCTAAGGTTTTATGAGTGGTTGAGGACACCTCCCCCTCTTAGGTTCACCCAAGCCTTAGATCATCATGGTGACCTTAGGTATCTTAGGTTCTCAACCCATCATACTCTCTATAAATTAGGCCATATTAAGGTTCATTTTTCCTATAGGTACAAGCTTACAAATATGCACATACATATTTCATATGCACTTCATAGTTTAGCTTCTTACCAAACCTAATCACATAAGCTTTTTAAATAGCCATCAATACTCAATTTACATGCATGTTAAATTCATCAATAATTCAGACACTTGATATACAAGTATCCGGCAAAATTTATTTAACACATAAGCATACAATTCAAGTAACCCTTACCTTAGATAACGTAGTTTGCAAGCTTCAAGTACTTAACCTTTTGTTTCGGTTTCAAGCCAAACCTAGGACCCCTTTTAGTAGCTTATTCCCAGCACCTATATCGATCATTTTAAGCATAATTTAGCAACTTTAACACATGGAAAGAATCCACAAGACAAGCACCAATAGCCTAGAATTTTCTGTCCATAGTTTGCCTATCTTGTGGTTTATTACAGTTTTAATAATACAAAAGCAGCCCTGTTGACACCCAATTTCGTCCGGACATGAAAAAAAAAATTTTAAAAAAAAATTAATTAAAAAAAATTATTATTATTACTATTATTATTATTATTATTACTAAAATTTTTTAATTAGTTTAAAATACATTTTTTTTTGTTTTGTTTTGTGAAGATTTGATTTAAAATGATATATCTGTGTATATGTGAATGTTTGAAAGAAAAAAAGAAAACTCCATAAAAATGACAAAATTAAAAAGTTTGAGGTAAAAATGACAAAATTGAGAAGCTTTGGGAAAAATTGACAAAATCTGAAAGTTCTAAGAGCATTTGGTAGTTTGTCACATCAATTTGGGGCCAGCATAACCGTTCTGGCCCAAATTAACAGAAAACCACAAAATTGTTAAAATCAGAAGCTTCAGGAACTTATCCAGAGTCTGAGAGACGTAAAGGACTGAAAATGTCATTTTACCAAATTAAAAGATAAGTTTGAATTTAATTAATTTTTAATTATGAACAGTCCAGCACCCCTTCCCCTATAAATATGGGTCCAAATCTGTGTGTTAACACAGAAAGGGGAGAAAAAAAAAATAAATCAAGCTTAGAGCTCCATTTTAAAAAAAAAAAACAAAAATTACAGATTAGGTTCCTAGCTCTCCTTCCTTTCTCCAGAAAATCCCAAAATTTTGGCCTTTTGACGCTTTAGCCATCTTCTTCCTACTTCCGTTTCACTTCTCTCTCTCTTTCCTGCACGCTGCCCGTCCGCCATTGCCTCCACGCCTCCCCTGCCGTCGTCCCGCCGTCCGCCATCGCCCCCACGCCGCCGTCGCCTTCGCTCCCCTCCGCCGCATCTTTTCCCTTCTCCTCCTCACCATCGCTCACCTCCTCCGACGCGTTCACCGCCGTCGCCGCCTCTCGCCGGCCGCCGCCCTCGCCTTCGCTGCCATCGCCACCGTGCCCAGCTGCTTGCCCCCCCTCGCGCGCTACGCCGTCACGCTCTGTTTCCTTCTCCAGAATTCAAATTTTAAGTTTTAAGGGTAAAACCCCTACTTAATCCTTCATCTTTTCATTTACTTCACTTGAGTCACTAATCTTCTTTTTTTCATCCTTTGCAGAAAAAAACTAATTACTGACTCTTTTATCTTTACTTGTTTATCTATTATTGTTGTTATTATTACTAACCTTTTTTTATTGTTGTTATTAATTAAACTAACCTCACTAACTCGTATTATTATTACTATCATTAACTCACTAACTTACTAACTATACTAACTTTTATTGTTATTATTATTATTATTATTAATTGCTAACATAACTAACTTTTATTGTTATTGTTATTATTATTATTAACTACTAACATAACTAACTTCACTAACTTTTATTATTATTGTTGTTATTATTAACTCAACTAACATTATTAACTTTTATTATTATTGTTGTTAACAATTAACTTAACTAACTTTGCTAACTTTTATTATTGTTATTAACAACTAACTTTGTTATTATTATTATAATTATTGTGGATGGCCAAAAAGCCCCACTTTATTATTAATTGTTTTCTTTAAGTGGTTAAATTTATTTCACTTTTTAATTATAATAAAAAATAATAAAAAGAATTTTATGTGAATAATTAACTTCATTTTTAAGGCTAATAAAAAAATCATTTTTAAAAGCCAATCTTCTTTTTATCATTTTTAAAACACATGTTTTTATTTCTTTAAAAACAACAAAAAGATAATCTTTTATTCCTTTATTAAAATTATTAAACAAACATAATTAAATAATTACAAAAATACAAATCATTTCTTTTTAAATATATCTTTAAAAGTAGTAATAATTAAAATTTAATAAAAATCCAATAAAATTATGATTAAAATTAGTAATTAATTAAATAAATAATTAATAAAAATTAAACTCCATGTCCAAATGATCCGCCAGGATCCACGGTTTTGGAAAATATCAACTTTTTAATTAAATAAATAAATACAAAGATAAAAATCCATATTTACGATATGGATTAAATTATTTAAAATTTCATCAAATTCCGTGTCCGGGTGACTCGGCAGAGTCCATGGTTCGGAATTAAAACTTCCGTGTCCGGGTGACTCGGCAGAGTCCATGGTTCGGAAATATCAAAATTTAGCCAAATTAACTTAAAAATCCACATTTCGACATAATTCAGTTAAAATTTCTATTTTTGAAAATTAACTGAAAATTATTTAAATGCAAAGCAAAACAAAATTAAAATCAACTAAGGTGCCAATTTTGGGCGCTATAACAAAGTTGTTTTAGCGTAACCGTACTCCCGATCTCAAAACTCTCGCAGACCAATTTTAAGGTGACCAATTGACCTAGGTGAAACAGATTGGTGGCGACTCCAGAAAACCCAACGTTGCTACAGCTTGGCGACTCCACTGGGGACATGACGTTAGTGAGTTGAGCCTAGAAGTTGATTTATTTTGATTTACTTTGCTTATTATATGTGGATTTATATATTATATTTACTTAGATAAACATGCATAATGCATTCACAATATGAAGCTCTATACCCGAGCTTCCTCAAATCGAACATGTTCTTTCTAAGCGGAATTGGTGTTGTTGTCCTTGTGAGGCCATGGTCTCCAAGCCTTCACCGGTTTCAAAGTAGCAAAGTAGTGTATTGCCTCCTGTGACGGTTAGTCTCTGCATGGGCCCACGAAAAGCTACGACTCGAATTAATCCTTTCCTTACATAAACCCTAGAGGGTAAGGAATTGGGCTGTCACTATAATTTAGTGATGGGATTCGGGAACTACCCTCAGCCTTTTAATAAACCACCCTATGCATATAGAACTCCCCACATAACCATAGAACTGACCACAGTATTCCTCCTATTTACCAACGCCATAAGCATGTCCTTGTTATGCTATGTTGTTGCTCTACACTTTTATTTTCTTCGTGTCTTATATTTATGGTTTTAATTCATTTTTCCATAATAGTTCATGAGTTGTTAATTGCTATTTAACTTGTTAATAACCTTATTTTTCTTTTGTTATACTTCCGTTCTGTGCAATTATTCTTCATGCATCAAAACCACGCATCAAACTATGCTAACTTTTTGGTCTTTCTAATAATAACTAGAAGTCTTGAAGTTTCACGATAGTTGATAATCAAGCTCACTCATTGCATACATCCATTACATCAATCACATGCATATAAAATCTGATAAAAATAATCTCATTGCATGCATTCCATTACATCAATCACGTGCATATAAATTTTGATAAAAACATAATCTCATTATGTATTGCATACATCCATTGCATCAATCATATACATGTAAAGTCTAATAAAATGAATCTCACTTTAAAAAGGTAAAATTGGATCTCAACACCAATATCCAACTCGGCTCCAAACAAGACTAATGGCACAGCAAGCCGAAGGTCGTCTCACAGATATTGAGTCCAAGATGGAAAACATGATAGAACAAATGAAACAACTAATGGAGTTGATTAAGGGAAAAGCAACTCAAGTTCTTATCAAAGAACCACAAGATCTAACCTGTCCTCCCAAATTCACTCAACAATAGGTCTCAATTCAAGAGAAACCCTTTCACGACCCAGGCCCATCTGATAACACTCATCTAAGGCACTATCCAATTTTTGAAGAAAAGAAGCCCCCTATTTAAAGAAGATGAGGATACTCAAAAACTCGAGACCATAGAAAAGACACTTCGGGCCATTAAAGGAGGCACTGTATTTGGATCTCTTTCGGTGAACGATCTTTGCTTGATGCCAGACGTTGTGATTCCTTCAGAGTTTAAGATGCCAGACTTTGTGAAATACGTTGGAACGAGTTGTCCCATTACTCGCATTACACTATTTCTATGAAAAGTACAACCACTCTTAAAAGATGAGAAGGTGTGGATAGCACTTTTTCAAGAAAGTCCTACAAAGTCAACACTACAATGGTATCTAAGTCAAGGCCCAAAGAACATTAGAACATGGAATGATCTCGCCCAAGCTTTCATCAGAAGTTACAAGCATGTTATGGACTTGGCCCCAGATCGCCGAACTTTCCAAAATATGGAGAAGAATGAACAAGAGACCTTTAAGGAATATGTACAAAGGTGGAGAAACTTCTATGATAGAAAGAGAACTGATCACCCTGTTTATCCAAACACTAAACATACCATTTTATGAAAAACTAGTTAGGAACACTTCAAGTAGCTTTTCAAATATGGTATTATCTGAAAAAAAAAATCGAATTTGGAATCAAAACAGGAAAGCTGGTCGATTTTTCAATTGGAGGATCTTTCAATGAAAGAAGCGGAGCTGTCCGAAACATCATCTCCAAGTCATATGGTTCAATACCACTCACATTACAAGTGAAAAGACATCCTATTGAGACTATAATCTTCAAAGCTCCCTCATCATTACCACATACCATTCATGGGAAGAAAGCTACTCAAGTCGATTCAATTTTCACAAGCTACAAACCTGCTATCACCCATACTAATGGTAGCAAAGATCAAGTGGCCTTCTCTTCCAAGATGGTATGACCCAAATGCCAAATACCATATAGGCTTAATTGCGCATCTAACTGAAAATTGTGTGGCATTGAAACTCAAGGTCCAACACTTTTGAATGACAGGGAATCCTTTTACTAAACTTACATCTTTGAGAGCTTGTCAAAGTAATTTAATAGTAAAAATCTCCTAGATTTAGTCCAGAATCTAGGGTGTAGTCTTTGTTAAATGGACACCTGGTATTCTTTTTTCTGGTACAACAAAAAGATGTAATGTGTGCATTCTACCACTTTTTACTTAAAATTCCATTTTTACATCCACATATTCTACCACTCTTTACCAAAAATTCCATTTTTACATCTATCTCTCACTCTTTGCCATTAGACTACCCATTATTGCCATCACATTTTACTTTGTAAAAGATACTACTCGTGGGTAAAAATGAAAGTTAAGGGAGATTTGATAGTAGTGACCTTGAAAGTGCTGCCAAATCTAGTAAGAAGGATTTCAAATGTTGCACCTCAACTCTAAAAAAAAAAGAATTCACAGTGGTTATCAACATTCTTGCAAGAAGTCTCGGGTTAGCTTCCAAAGAAGGTAGCTCTCATATTAAATGACTTCAGTGGCCTCCCAATTCTCACAAATGCTCAACACAAAAAAAAAAGGTTCTCGATTCTCCGCAATACAAACTCCAAAAAGGGAAGAAGTTTTTCCCTTCCATCCAAAGCCATTAAAGGGAAAATTCAAAACAAAAAAAAAAAAGAGACTGAGAGCAAGCACGAGCAAGCAAAGCCACTTGAGTCATCTCACTTCAAGAGAGCTATCAAGTATGTCATCACCATAGCTCACACAAAAAAAAAAACAACAACAACAACAACAAAAGAAACAAAAAAAAAAGAAAAGAAAAGAGGCTCAAGTTAGAGCAAAAGAAAGAAAAAAAAAGTGAGCTATGGATTCTAGACTGAAAACCTGCAAAGGCGGTTTAGAAGACAAAAGCAACCCTCAAACCAAGCGTACATAAAGATTACGATAGTTGGGGGGCAACATATGAGGTCTAACTTTCTGGAAAAGGTGGCAAGTTTGAGGTCTTCACTATTGAATTTTTCACCATAATCAGATATGCTCACGAGTAGTATTAAAAGACCCTTCTTTCACACCACTCAAACTTAACTTTCCTCAGACCTAACATTTACCCCTTGATATCATCCTCATTCAGCTAAAAGACTACCACAAGAAAAAAAAACACTCAAACTTAACTTTCCTCAGACCTAACATTTACCTTTTGATATCATCCTCATTCATAAAAAAAACTATCATTATGAATTACGTTTCTATCTTATTGCCTTGTACAGTTTATGTCTTCGAGTTGGAAAGGGGAAGAATGACAGGATATTTTAATTTAAAAACAAAGACCGTAAGTTACTGGGTCAAGCTTTGCAAATTGATGAAAGTTTTTCTTTAAGGCGAAACCATTATTCATTAATGTGTGTAGACTTAAAAGTGAGGAGATAGCTTGAGACTTTCTTTAAGAAGATGTGGTTCTTGTAAGAGAAATTCACGATTGAGGGCCATCACAAAGGTTTAGAAATGCTCGATCTTCTTTTAAATCAAAGGCGAGATGATACCTTTTATCCACATAAACACCATATTCAGGGGGCAAAGTACTCTTTACGAAGCGTAAGAAGAGTACTGTCAACGAAGAAGCTCAATAAACAAAGGGGGCAAGTCTCATCGAGCAAAACTTGAGTTTAAAGAAGAGCAATCATTCAGATTATAACATGGGAATAAGTATGTGTCAGCCCGGACACAAGAAAAAGGACAAACATTGAAAGTTAAGCCTTTAATGCTATGAAATCCATGACAAGGGATGAGTACCCAAAGAGACATAAAGTATGAGGTGGGCGAACATTAAAGAAATTGAGGCCAAAATTCAAGAACAATTCAAGGAAAGGGGATTTTGAAAAGAGTTGGGCTTTTAAGGCAATGGACAAGAGCTGGGAAGCATAAAGAGATTCAATGATAGTCCAAGAAGGCAATCACAAAGAAGATCCAGTAAAGCAAAGACATGAAGAACTAGATCTATCCAAAAATCCAAAAAAAAAAAAACATCAATTCCACATGCTCTGCATTCATGCATTTCACATCATGCATGCATGGCTTTTACATAATAGGAACCAAATGGGAAGCACATCCACGGCACAGTTATAGCAGTATAAGCTGGGATCGCAATGACATCAGCTCTTACCAGTCTATCATTGGATGCACAGCTAATACGCTAGACCCAGTCCCATCAGGGATCCAAGGATAAAGTAGACAATATTGTCAAAAGCTTGGCAATTGATTCAATAATCGAGGCTACACCTGGAAGGACAGGATTGATGCCAGCTTAGCAGCATCCAAGATAAGAGCTAGCTGTGGTCAAAGATAAGGCAAACATCAAGAAATATTGTCGTTGAAAATTTGTCAAAAGCGGACAATGGATTCAATAATCGAGGACTGGATCGACGTCAGCTCGATGAAATATCCAAGATAAAAAATATCTATCACATCAAAATGAAGTAGGATCCACTTTTCCGGTTAAGCGGCGAATACGGTACTCCGTGACTCTCAAGTTGGTTCTCTCAGTTGCCCATAATAACTGATTCTTTCCTCTCTTCTTTCTTTTACTTCCCTCTAGAAAATGGATCCTACTCTTTCTGTCTTACAAAAATATTTTCCTTCTCTCCCAATGAACATTCTCAAAAAGATCTACCAAGTTCGCTGTGAACGATTAAGAGTTCTGATGCACAAAGGAATCCCTGAAGATGTGCGGTGGTTAATCGAAGCCAAGGTTCGTCTGGCAGGTGAAATCGCAGAGGCATTTGTGTCTCACATGCCTGGTATAGGCAAAAGCTCTTATGCCAAAAAGTGAAGAGCGAAAAGGTTACAAGTCTGCCATAAATGTGGACGGTGGACTTGTAATACTAAATGTCGTTCTTTAGGGATGATCTCTGATAATCGAGAAGATAAAATATGATTCATCAAGAATGGCCTGAGTAAGGACTTATTGGATGATATCCAATTGACTCTTGAGATGCATTCTTGTGGATCAGTGCAACGCGAACTTCTTGGTTTATGGAGCATTTTTCATGAAGAACGAGAACGATACAGTCTCGGGAATCTGACTGTAAACGACCCTGTTTGCCAGCTTGTAAGAAAACTGGATGGGTAGCAAATCCTCGACTCATAGAAGGCGTTAATGCTGTTACTGGACGTAAATTAGTGGAAGATGTAAGCCACAGTCACAATTACTGTACATACAATTTGTCATATTTGGAAAAATTTCCATTTTCTTTTGACAATAATGTACTTACTCCCATAAGTGTAATCGACACGTTATCCTTTCATCACTATAAATGCATGTTCTTCTTTTCGATTAAGCAGTGGATACGATACTCCGTAACTTCCAAAGTCGGTTGTTTCAGAGTCCTTTCCCTCATCCATTAAATTCTTCTTTCATCAATGGATTCTACTCTTTTTACCCTGCGAAAGTATTTTCCTTCTCTTCCAATAAATGTTCTTAAAAAGATCTACCATGCTAGATGTGAACGATTTAGAGTATTTATGCACAAAGGCATTCCTGATAATGTGCGGTGGCTAATCGAAGCTAAGGTTCGGTCGGCTACTGAAGTTCCAGATGCATTCTTCCCCCGTATGCCCGGCTTTGTTAAAAGCGCTTATGCCAAAAAGAGAAGAGCAAGGAGGCTAGGCGTCTGTCATAATTGTGGATGGTGGATTTGCGTCACTAAATGTCGTTCTCTAGGATACATCTCCAAAAATCGCGAGGATAAAAGAAAATTCATAAAGAATGGTCTGCGTAAGGAATCTCTAGGGGATATCCGAGGGACTCTTGAAGCACATTCTTGTAGAATAGTACAACGCGAAATAGTCGATTTATGGAGGACTTACCATAAAGAACGAGACCGTTACAGTCCCCAAAATCTGACTGTAAACGACCTTGTTTGTCAGTTTGTAAGAAAACTGGATGGGAAGTAAATCCCCGACTTATAGAAGGCATTGAAGCCATTACTGGACATAAATCAGTAGAAGATGAGAGCCACAGTCATGATTGCTGTACATATAAGCTGTCATTTGTCTTTTCTTTTGACAATAATGTACTTGCTTCTGTAAGTGTAATTAACGCATTATCCCTTTCATCACTATAAATATGTGTTAGTTATTTCCGTTTCCTACAATCACTAATTTCTTTCTTCTCTTAAATACCTCCTTCATCAATGGAGTCTTCTCTTTCCGCCCTACGAAAGTATTTTCCTTCCTTCCCAATAAATGTTCTTAAAAAGATTTATCAAGCTAGATGTGAACGATTCAGAGTATTTATGCACAAAGGCATTCCTGATAATGTGCGGTGGCTAATCGAAGCTAAGGTTCGTTCAGCTGGTGAAGTTCCAGAAGCGTTCTTTCCCCGTATGCCCGGCTTTGGTAAAAGCGCTTATGCCAAAAAAAGAAGAGCAAAGAGGCTAGGCGTTTGTCATAATTGTGGATGGTGGATTTGCGGCAATAAATGTCGTTCTCCAGGAGTGATCACCAGAAATCGTAATGATAGAATAAGATTCATTAAGAATGGCTTGCGTAAGGAATCTCTGGAAGATATCCGAGAGGTTCTTGAAGTACATTCTTGCGGAATAGTGCAATTTGAGATTGTTGGATTATGGATAATTCTCCAAAACGAACGAGATTGTTATAGTCTTGGGAATCTGACTTTAAACGACCCAGTTTGCCAGTTTGTGAGAAAACTGGATGGGATGCAAATCGCCGATTCATAGAAGGCATTGAAGCCGTTACTGGATGCAAAATCAATGGAAGACGTGGACCAAAGTCACGATTACTGTACATGCTAGCTGTCGCTTTTGAAATTATCCTCCCAATAATGTACCTACTCCTGACATGAGGTACAGTTATGACTACTGCATATAGTTGCCACTTTTGAAATTTTCCTTCTCATCCGACAATCACGTGCCTACTCCTGACGTAAGCTACAGTCACGACTACTGTGTATGCTAGTTGCTTTTGAAATTTTCCTCCTCTTTTGACGATAATGTACCCATTCCTAACATGAGTTATAGTCACGATTAATATGTATAACTGTCACTTTTGAAAATTTTCTCTTTTTCCGACAATAATATATCCACTCTTGAAAATAAAATTATCTCTTCATCTCTATAAATATATCCTCTTTTCTCATTCTCTCACAAGGGTGAGGACAGGAATGGAGAAAACCCTAACTCGTAAATCCTGAAGTATTTATGTATTTTCTGGGGCTTTTCCTGGAAAAGATGAAGAGTATTTAAAGGCAGCCAACCATTTGGGTAGAGTATTAGCTGAGCGAAAAATACATTTAGTTTATGGAGGAGGTAGTGTCGGATTAATGGAAGGTGTAGCATCAGCAGCATCTTTAGGAGGAGTCAAGTTTTGGGCATCATCCCTGCATCTCTGAAATCGGTTTCTGGGGGCACGATTGGAGAAGAGCTAGTGGTTAAAAATCTGCAAGAACGCTTGTTACAAATGCTTTTTAATGCTGATGCTTTTATCGCTCTACCAGGTGGCTTTGGCATATTAGGAGAAGTCTTCCAAATCGCTTCCATGGCCCAACTTAATTTGCATCAAAAACCCATTGGGCTGTTAAATGTTAACTATTTCTTTGCAGGTCTATTATCTTTTATGAATCGTGCTGTGAAGCAGAAGTTTATCCCTGAGGTGGCATGACGGATCATAATATCCGCAACAACTGCTGAAGAATTGCTAAATAAAATAAAATGCAAGCTTTTGTTCCTGAACCAGATCCAGCAATGATAGACTGGACACAACAGTCTTTCCCGACCAGTTCGATCCCACAATGGTCCTCTACTAACCCTATTAAAGTATTGTGGAAGAAGAAGCGGTCCGATCTGTTTTTCTTGTCCTTTCGTTTTAATTATCAGCATTTTCTTTCGTGTTCCAGTTTTCTTTTCAGGGAATTTCCTTTTTATCTTATAAGATAGTTTCATCCATGCTGATATTAAAACCATGGGACAATGCCTTTAGGTTGGAATGGCTGAGTAAAGAGAAATTTTTATTACTCTTGAGACGCATCCTATTAGGTCTACTAGGCATAACATTTTGGGGTAGTTAAGCTTCAACCTTATTTGGATGACATATCTCTCAAGCGAATCTATATTTACTAAAGAAAATATTAAATGAACCGTGGATATTGATTCCAAATATCCCTTCGCTTTACATAATTTATCAGCGTTATGGTCATCATCAAGATTCACTCGTTTTAACGAAGTCTAAATTTTTGTACACGCCTGATATGAAAATTCACACTTTCGGAGAAAATTATTCCAATTTCAATTGCTTTCATATAAATTTCGCTAGAGGTTCTAAGAAGAGTTCCTTAAGCCTCATTCAATTAAATTTCCAAAGATAGGAAAGTTCCTATTGTCGAGGTTCTAAGGAGAGTTCCTTAAGCCTCATTCAATCAAATTTCCAACGATAGGAAAGTTCCTATCGTCGAGGTTCTAAGGAGAGTTCCTTAAGCCTCATTCAATCAATTTTACTAGTTCAAGGAGAGTTCCTTAACCTCATTCAATCAATTTTACTTTCAACAATAGGAAAGTTCCTATTGTCAAGGTTCAAGGAGAGTTCCTTAACCTCATTCAATCAATTTTACTTTCAACGATAGGAAAGTTCCTATCGTCGAGGTTCAAGGAGAGTTCCTTAACCTCATTCAATCAAATTTTCAACGATAGGAAAGTTCCTATCGTCGAGGTTCAAGGAGAGTTCCTTAACCTCATTCAATCAATTTTACTTTCAACGATAGGAAAGTTCCTATCGTCGAGGTTCAAGGAGAGTTCCTTAACCTCATTCAATCAATTTTACTTTCAACGATAGGAAAGTTCCTATCGTCGAGGTTCAAGGAGAGTTCCTTAACCCCATTCAATCAAATTTTCAACGATAGGAAAGTTCCTATCGTCGAGGTTCAAGAAGAGTTCCTTAACCTCATCCAATCAATTTTACTTTCAACGATAGCAAAGTTTCTATCGTCGAGGTTCAAGGAGAGTTCCTTAACCTCATTCAATCAATTTTACTTTCAACGATAGGAAAGTTCCTATCGTCGCGGTTCAAGGAGAGTTCCTTAACCTCATTCAATCAAATTTTCAACGATAGGAAAGTTCCTATCGTCGAGGTTCAAGGAGAGTTCCTCAACCTCATCCAATCAATTTTACTTTCAACGATAGGAAAGTTCCTATCGTCGAGGTTCAAGGAGAGTTCCTTAACACCATTCAATCAATTTTACTTTCAACGATAGGAAAGTTCCTATCGTAAAGGTTCAAGGAGAGTTCCTTAACCTCATTCAATCAATTCTACTTTCAACGATAGGAAAGTTCCTATCGTCGAGGTTCAAGGAGAGTTCCTTAACCTCATTCAATCAATTTTACTTTCAACGATAGAAAAGTTCCTATCGTCGAGGTTCAAGGAGAGTTCCTTAACCTCATTCAATCAATTTTACCTTCAACGATAGGAAAGTTCCTATTGTCGAGGTTCAAGGAGAGTTCCTTAACCTCATTCAATCAATTTTACTTTCAACGATAGGAAAGTTCCTATCGTCGAGGTTCAAGGAGAGTTCCTTAACCTCATCCAATCAATCAACCAGTCCATCTTACAACGATGGGAGCTTTCCTATCGTAGAGGTTCTAAGGACCTTTCCTTAACCTTAAACAATCAATCAACCAGTCCATCTTACAACGATAGGAGCTTTCCTATCGTAGAGGTTCTAAGGACCTTTCCTTAAACCTCAAACAATCAATCAATCAGTCCATCTTACAATGATAGGAGCTTTCCTATCGTAGAGGTTCTAAAGACCTTTCCTTAACCTCAAACAATCAATCAACCAGTCCATCTTACAACGATAGGAGCTTTCCTATCGTAGAGGTTCTAAGGACCTTTCCTTAAACCTCAAACAATCAATCAATCAGTCCATCTTACAACGATAGGAGCTTTCCTATCGTAGAGGTTCTAAGGACCTTTCCTTAACCTCAAACAATCAATCAATCAGTCCATCTTACAACGATAGGAGCTTTCCTATCGTAGAGGTTCTAAGGACCTTTCCTTAAACCTCAAACAATCAATCAACCAGTCCATCTTACAACGATAGGAGCTTTCCTATCGTAGAGGTTCTAAGGACCTTTCCTTAACCTCAAATAATCAATCAACCAGTCCATCTTACAATGATAGGAGCTTTCCTATCGTAGAGGTTCTAAGGACCTTTCCTTAAACCTCAAACAATCAATCAATCAGTCCATCTTACAACGATAGGAGCTTTCCTATCGTAGAGGTTCTAAGGACCTTTCCTTAACCTCAAACAATCAATCAATCAGTTCATCTTATAACGATAGGAGCTTTCCTATCGTAGAGGTTCTAAGGACTTTTCCTTAACCTCAAACAATCAATCAATCAGTTCATCTTACAACGATAGGAGCTTTCCTATCGTACAGGTTCTAAGGACCTTTCGTTAAACCTCAAACAATCAATCAACCAGTCCATCTTACAACGATAGGAGCTTTCCTATCGTAGAGGTTCAAAGGACCTTTCCTTAAACCTCAAACAATCAATCAATCAGTCTATCTTACAATGATAGGAGCTTTCCTATCGTAGAGGTTCTAAGGACCTTTCCTTAAACCTTAAAACCAACCAAATCAATTTCTTTTCGACGGTAGGAAGGTTCCTATCGTAGAGGTTCTAAGATAGGGCCCTTAACCTCGATCAATCAATCAATTTTTATTTAACGATAGGAGAGTTCCTATCGCAGAGGTTCTAAAAAAGTTCCTTAACCTTAGGATTTAGGCGGCGAGAAAGTTTTCAATGCCTAGCTAAGCCGGACGAAATTTGGTAACGACTTTGCATACATTATGTCCCATGAAGCATGCAAAGGGGGGCAGCTGTTGACACCCAATTTCGTCCGACCACGAAAAAAAAAATTTTAAAAAAAATTAATAAAAAAAATTTATTATTGTTACTATTATTATTATTATTATTATTACTAAAATTTTTTAATTAGTTTAAAATACTTTTTTTTTTGTTTTGTTTTGTGAAGATTTGATTTAAAATGATATATGTGTGTATATGTGTATGTTTGAAAGAAAAAAAGAAAACTCCATAAAAATGACAAAATTAAAAAGTTTCTGGGAAAAATGACAAAATTGAGAAGTTTCGGGAAAAATTGACAAAATCTAAAAGTTCCAGGAGCATTTGGTAGTTTGTCACATCAATTTGGGGCCAGCATAACCGTTCTGGCCCAAATTAACAGAAAACGACAAAATTGTCAAAATCAGAAGCTTCAGGAACTTATCTAGAGTCTGAGAGACGTAAAGGACTGAAACTGTTATTTTACCAAATTAAAAGATAAGTTTGAATTTAATTAATTTTTAATTATGAACAGTCCAGAACCCCTTCCCCTATAAATAGAGGTTCAAATCTGTGTGTTAACACAGAAATGGGAGAAAAAAAAAATAAATCAAGCTTAGAGCTCCGTTTTAAAAACAAAAACAAAAATTACAGATTAGGTTCCTAGCTCTCCTTCCTTTCTCCAGAAAATCCCAAAATTTTGGCCTTTTGACGCTTTAGCCATCTTCTTTCTACTTCCGTTTCACTTCTCTCTCTCTTTCCTGCACGCTGCCCGTCCGCCATCGCCCCCACGCCTCCCCTGCCGTCGTCCCGCCGTCCGCCATCGCCCCCACGCCGCCGTCGCCTTCGCTCCCCTCCGCCGCGTCTTTTCCCTTCTCCTCCTCACCATCGCTCACCTCCTCCGACGCGTTCACCGCCGTCGCCGCCTCTCGCCGGCCGCTGCCCTCGCCTTCGCTGCCGTCGCCGTCGCTCCTCCACCCCACGCCCTCGCCGCTGTGCCCAGCTGCTTGCCCCCCCCCTCGTGCGCTACGCCGTCACGCTCTGTTTCCTTCTCCAGAATTCAAATTTTAAGTTTTAAGGGTAAAACCCCTACTTAATCCTTCATCTTTTCATTTACTTCACTTGAGTCACTAATCTTCTTTTTTTCATCCTTTGCAGAAAAAAACTAATTACTAACTCTTTTATCTTTACTTGTTTATTTATTATTGTTGTTATTATTACTAACCTTTTTTTATTGTTGTTATTAATTAAACTAACCTCACTAACTCTTATTATTATTACTATCATTAACTCACTAACTTACTAACTATACTAACTTTTATTGTTATTATTATTATTATTATTAATTGCTAACATAACTAACTTTTATTGTTATTGTTATTATTATTATTAACTACTAATATAACTAACTTCACTAACTTTTATTATTATTGTTATTATTATTAACTCAACTAACATTATTAACTTTTATTATTATTGTTGTTAACAATTAACTTAACTAACTTTGCTAACTTTTATTATTGTTATTAACAACTAACTTTGTTATTATTATTATAATTATTGTGGATGGCCAAAAAGCCCCACTTTATTATTAATTGTTTTCTTTAAGTGGTTAAATTTATTTCACTTTTTAATTATAATAAAAAATAATAAAAAGAATTTTATGTGAATAATTAACTTCATTTTTAAGGCTAATAAAAAAATCATTTTTAAAAGCCAATCTTCTTTTTATCATTTTTAAAACACATGTTTTTATTTCTTTAAAAACAACAAAAAGATAATCTTTTATTCCTTTATTAAAATTATTAAACAAACATAATTAAATAATTACAAAAATACAAATCATTTCTTTTTAAATATATCTTTAAAAGTAGTAATAATTAAAATTTAATAAAAATCCAATAAAATTATGATTAAAATTAGTAATTAATTAAATAAATAATTAATAAAAATTAAACTCCATGTCCAAATGATCCGCCAGGATCCACGGTTTTGGAAAATATCAACTTTTTAATTAAATAAATAAATACAAAGATAAAAATCCATATTTACGACATGGATTAAATTATTTAAAATTTCGTCAAATTCCGTGTCCGGGTGACTCGGCAGAGTCCATGGTTCGGAAATATCAAAATTTATCCAAATTAACTTAAAAATCTACATTTCGACATAATTCAGTTAAAATTTCTATTTTTGAAAATTAACTGAAAATTATTTAAATGCAAAGCAAAACAAAATTAAAATCAACTAAGGTGCCAATTTTGGGCGCTATAACAAAGTTGTTTTAGCATAACCGTACTCCCAATCCCCGAACTCTCGCAGACCAATTTTAAGGTGACCAATCGACCTAGGTGAAACAGATTGGTGGCGACTCCAGAAAACCCGACGTTGCTACAAGCCCAAACCTTGCTCTCTTATTTTTTATGCCTTGTATACTAGTGTATAAGCAAGATTATAACAACCAATAGCCACCAAAATTACTAGAATAACATAGTTTATTCCAAGAAATAACTACAATTTCAGTAGCCCAAAAACTTTGCCTTAATGCACATTAATGGCATTCATGGGCAATTCACTCCCAAGTAACTGTTCTCTTGCTTCTTAACTTTTATACACTAAATCATAAGCAAAATAATGGCATCTAAAGGTAATTTAAACCATTAAAACCAACAGCTCCCAGCTAGAACAAAATTAATATCAAAAGCTTTCAACCAATGCTCCTTAAATGCACAACTTGGTTTCCATGGATAATTCATTGCCCAACACCTATTCCCACACTTCCTGGCCTTCAAATACCAATTCATAAGGGAGACATCAACCTTATTGAGCTACTAAGACCCTATGGCTGGAAATAAAACAATCAAATCACATCTAACTCAATACTCACAATTTCAGCCACAACAAAATTCCAGCCTTAGTTCTCCTAGGTTTTTAGCTCATTGTATCTCAAATCACATCTTAAAGTTAGGAAAAATGTTAAAGAATTATCCCAGCCATGATTTCTACCACAAAAATTGCATGAACAGTACCGGAAATTCAAAGATGATGAAGGCACCATTTATGAACAGCTTTTATCATAAGCGTTAGAGTTTTGGATGATTTATTTAACAATTGAGATGAGAATGCTAAAGCTAAAATCTAAAAACTACCATTGGATAGCTTTTTCAAAACTTTAATACTAGTCGCTGATGTTAATTGTCACTCTCCTTGGTGTTTGTGTAAGTAATTGGAAACTATATGTTAACAGGGAAGGCTTAGCAATTTCCCTTGAAAAACAGGCACACAAGTTTGATTTTTTCAGTTGTAAAATGGGTTCAAGTAAATTACAAAAGCCTTTAGGTAAAAACTAGAATCATGTTGCTTAACGGAAAGCTAATACAAATGTTGCAAAAAATTTAGTTGAATAGCCAAATTCCATAATTGACATAGAAAGCCTAGTTTGCTTGCAAAATCATGTTTCATTTAAGAAAATGGACTTATGTGCAAAATTTCATAGCAAACCGATAGGTATAGCAGAAAGTCAACTAGTGGCAAACCATGTTAGAAATTGGCAGATTTCAGTAGAATAAGCTAAAACAATTTACAGAAATATTTTGGAATTTCATATCATGTACCAATTAGATTTCAAATATATGAAACTGTTCCAAAAGCTTCAATTACAATAAAATTAACTTATGTGTCATACAAAGCAAGTTACAGTTACAGTCCATAGAAAATTAAATGATGGACACTAACTGGACTTAATTTGCAAAACAAGTACTATAAATTTAGGACTTAGGATTCAAAAATCCTTATCTAGGACTAATCCTAAGCCTCAAATCAGTATAGAGGTCCTTGCTCCTAGCCACAGCCTACCATATAGCCAAAGTCCTGCAATAGTTTAAAACAATAGGGGTGAGTCTCCTTGGAAACTCAGTAAGGTACACTTCCTAATCATGGAAGAAACAATATAACCAATCATTAATCATGACAATTAATCTGCTATAATCTGCATACAAAGCCAAAAAAACAAACACAAGCATAGACAGGCAAAATAGTAACAACAAATAATAAATAAATGATGCAATGTAAATGAATGTCAGTGAATGCAAGTGAACTCAATGTATGCAATTGCAAATGCAATTCCCATAGGATCATCAGAGGGTTCAATACAATATCCTTTCAAGGGATCAATTCAATAAACTACATAGCTGCGATCCTTCAATAGCTATATCTTGTAGCTTTAGTAAGCATTCGGTCTTATAGGAGCTTTTCTGTTTCAGTAGGGGTCAATAGGCCTAAAGCATTTCGGTTACACTTTTTATACAATCCCCTGCTTGCCATCCTTAACCCTCCTGATGTTCTTACATTAACTTCAGTAAGCTAACGAATATTAAATCTTATTCCATCAGAGCTTTTAGTTTAAGTCTGGTATTAGGAATTCTTGAACTATGTTCCTATAGAGATTTCCATCAATCTCTGGCCATTAAGAACTTTCACTATTTAATCAATCCCCTTTGGAAACCATAATCATCCATAACCACTCAATGTCATATGGTTTCCTAGCCTTTCAGACAATTAAGCAAGCATAAATTTTTACATGCATTGCTAAACTAAAGAAAGGCTACTGTTCCCTTATCTTTTAGACCCATTCGGGGTTCAATTTACAGATCTTCCCCTATTGCACTCCCGAAGGAACAAGGCCTAACTTGATCATGGAGCAAACACAACTCAAGCCAACCGGAGCCTCCCCAAACTTCAGCATTTCAGCTCCTTGCTCAGTCATCTTTCAGTCAAACAAATAGATTAACTTTCCTCCAATGTTGCCCTGGAATCTAAAGCCATAAATGGAGGTTATTGTTAACAAAAACTTGGCAGCCAAGAAAATTTCTTACCCAGCCAAACTTGAGGTTAAAGTAGCTAAATTTAGAGTTAGGTGGCTTTTGTCCCTAAGCCTAATGTTAACTAGTTTCAATTTCCTTCAAAATTGAGCTAAGGAACGTACATAAACAGGTTTAAGTCAACTCTGCATTGGCTTGCAGGAAGAACAACAGTTGCTGGCTTTTCTATGTGAATGGGGCTTTATTTCCCATCTTGGTCCTTTGGGCAATGTAGTTGTTTATTGCTTGCACCTTGGAATTTAATTTTGTCTAGAATATATTTTTTTAACCAAGCCAAAACTAAACTCCTCTCACATTTTTAGTTGAGTCCTTGTCTTTGCAAAATGAACCCTCAATATTGCCACTAAAGGCAATTTAGTCAGTAAGGTTCGTAAATCAGCCCATCCTTTGTAAATCTTAAATCTTGTCTGCCCTTTAAGCAATTAGGTCCTTTTTCTTGACAATTCTTGCAATTAAGCACTTCTAACTAACTTAGACCAACTTTCTTTAACTTTTGTTGATCTGGCTCTCAGGCTAGGCTCATGTACCAATTATGTCACAAATAAAATTTTGGTGCCTTATATAGGCTTAGTTACCTTTGTCTTAGTAAGAGTGTGTGTGACACTAATGCCAAACGGGACCGAAAACTTCACCTTAAGGACAAAACCAACCATGAATGAGCTCATGGGCACCTTCGAACATGTTGGGCACCTTCAATTTCTCTTTTGGTTTGATTAAATGGCTTCCCTTAAGCTAGATTGAATATGCTATAGAGGGCAAGAGGAGGCAGAAGTCATGGCTGTAGTTCTAGGAAGAAACCAATAGTGTTTTAATAGGAAAAATACCTAGCAATTATTGGTTTTTGAGCAATTTAACCCAAAATTCTCCTATTTTTCCAACTTGCATCCAAACCTTCTATAAGTGCTAAAATAGGTTGATTCCCATCCATTTCACTCAAGGGTAATTTTTGTAACATTTTTAGTCTTGAGAAATTATAAAAATACCCCTTTTGCCAATTTTTCCTAAATGACCAATGTTTGTAATTTTTAAACTATTGAGCCCTCTATAACCGAGACTTAGATTGGAATAAATTATCTAAAGTGTTAATTTGTTAAATTAATTCGTTACTTGAAAGTTTGAGCTTCTTGTAATTACTTAATTGATTTGATTTATAGCTCTGAAGGCTGTCACAGATAGAAATTAAATGTCAAAGTTGAGAAAAGTAAAATAGTTTGACCAATAGTATATGCACATAACACCTACACTTTGCCGTCTCTATATTTAAAAAACTATACTTTATCCCCTACTCCTTTTACACTGTTTGACAACAACTTCTTTAACCTCTAATTTAAACTGCTTAGTAACTATGTTCTAATAATTTTAAAATTTTTGATATTTTTTTCAATGTTAATTTACATTTTAAAAGTACTGATTGGCAATTACAAATAGAAATTTGTATTTACAAAAAATAAAAAAATTGATAATTTAAAATGTTTATTAATTATAAAAAAAATTTAGAGAGATTAAAATTATTGGAAGATAACTATCATATATTTTAAATTAGGGTTTCAGAAACTATTGTTGGACAATGTAAAAAAGGCAAAGGCAAAGTGTAAGTTTTCAAAAATAAGGAGAGTAAAGTTCAGATCAAAGAGAGGTTTTTGTAAGTTTCTCGATTTTATTTAGTAATCTATAATTAAGAAATTCATAAAAACAATCTTGTGCAATGAAAATTCTCGAGCACAATTGTATGCAAATCAAAGAGATGAATCAGCAGTAATCAGCCCACACTCTATTGTAGGTTTGAATAATGAAGGTATAAATTTTTTTTATTGATTACATTTATAAAATTTTAAAATGTTATCAATTCAAAAATATATCATGATTAATTCAAGTGTTTTAAAAAATTTTTGACATTTGAAAGATTTTAGATGATAATTGGTTACAAGAAAATACACAACATAAAACTAAGGTATTGTATTTGGGATTTCAGCTTAAACTTGGGCATTCATTGGAACTCATGAAGGTACACCCTTCAGGTTACATGGGCTATACTTTGAAAAAATAATAAATATTAGTTAATCAAACCCTTCAAATTGGACTTATATATATAAAAATAAAAATTAGAAGACTTCCAAAAAGAATATAAGTTGTTATGAATATCAAGATGTGTGGGTATAAATTATTAGCTAGCTTGGAAGCCTAAACCCTTAAAAGTGGATAGCCTCAGTCAACCCCAACTCGAATTGATCATACAATAAAAGGCTTGCAAATTGGATCGGTTTTGTTTAATTTTGATAGTTGTTAGACATCCATAAGAATTTAGATCGGTTGTTCCAGATTTTGGAAAATTGGTAGTTGGCAATCGCAAGTGATGAAGGGGGAACTTTTGAAAACAACATCAATATATAAGCCAAGAAAGATCTAGCACTACGGTTGAGGTGGCAACAATTATAAACTTATAAAGAATGAGAGTGTTTTCACAAAATGAGTCAAATTGTGAAGTTTTTCTTATTGGTATCCTTAATAAAAACTGGTCTTTTAAGAAAAAAGAATTTTGCAGGGACATTCTTGTTTAACCCTTAATCCTTATCTGTTTTTAAAACTGAACCTAGAACTTCAAATTTATTTATTTAACACTGCATTTTCTCTTGGTATCTTTAAGCAACACCACTAAAAAGCCATTTTTTCCAATGGCCAACCCTTTGGAAATTTCTAACTTGCTAGGCCGTTGGAAATTGTGAAAAAAAAATGTCCAATAGCTTGACTGTTGGAAGTGTTGAGAAATTTCCAACAGGGGCTTTTCCAACGACCTAAACCGTTAGAAAATAGTGAGTTAAATTGTACATCTTTGTATTTATTGTTTCCAATGGCTTTAGCCGTTGGAAAATATTTTTATTTTTCCAACTACCTAAGCCGTTGGAAAATATTTAAGTTAAAATGTTTATCTTAGTATTTATTGTTTCCAACGACTTAAGCCGTTGGAAAATAATTTTATCATAATATATGTAATAATATGTATTTATCATAATATATAACGTATCATAAGTATCATATATATCATAATTATATATATATATATATAATATCATAATTATAAATATTATTATAAATATTTATTATAATATGTATGCATGCATGTATGTATGTATGTATGTATGTATATATGTACGTATGTGTATCATATATAAAATATTTATCATATTTATTGTATAATTTTAGAAGGTAAAGTAATTATTTCAAAAATATTTGCCATAAAAACAACAACAATAATAATAATAGATATTGATAGTGATATTTATATATATTCATATTGATATATATATGTGTATATATAATTTTCCCTAACCAAAAAAAAAAAAAAAAGAACTATTGGCCAAAAAAACCCAAACTCAACCCTAATTGACCCTAACTATAAATACTATCACTTACCCTCCCAACCCCTCCCTGTCTCTACCTCCTCCAATGCTTCGTCTCCCTCCTCTTACCCTCTCCGTCTCCTTTCTTCGTCTCCGGCTCCTCTCATCCTCTTCGTCCCCTCCTTTTACCCTCTCCCTTTCCTCGCGCCCTCTCTGTCTTTCGTCTTCGTCTCGTCCCCTCTTCTCGGCCTTCTCTCCATCCTCTTAGCCCTCTTTGTCTCCGTCTCCCCCTCTCCCTCCTCCCTGATTACCGATACCTATTAGTGCCTCTCTCCTCCGCCGTGCTTATTAGCCTCATACGGAGCGTCTCTTTTTCTCACACTTCGGCCTCCACAGCTGCCATGCTCATTGGCCTCACCAGCCCATCATCCACGCAGCCCATCGACCTGTCCTCAGTCTGTCTGTCTTCATTGCTTCCATGTCCTCCTCACCTCCACGCCTTCCTTAGTGGCTAGAAGGGATAGGATCGGAAGAGATGCCTTTGATTATGTTTAGATCTGTGTCGGATTTTTGATTTGGGGTTCAAATTTAGTATGTTTTTTTATTTTTTATTTTTGTTTAGATCTGTTCAGATATATTAATTTCTTGTTCAGATTTGTTTGGTTTTTTATTTTTGATTTTGGCTATATCTCTTTCGTATGTTTAGATCTCTTCTTATATTTTTTTTTTTCGTATGTTTATATCTCTTTCGTATGTTTAATCTTTACTTCAGATTTGTTTGGATTTTTTCTTTTTTATTTTGGTTAGATTTATTTGTATTTTTTGTTCGATTGATTTTTGCATAAGATTTGTTACATTTTTTATTTTTTTGATTTTTAAATTTTTTTAATAATGTAAATATAATTTAAGTAATAATAATTTTAATTTTTTTGAACTAATGTAAAATATAATTTTTTATATCTAAAATAATATATATAAATTATTTAATGATATAAATTTTTTTATTTCCTGAAGGCCGTTGGAAACTTTCATCGGCTTGAGCCATTGGCAATTTTCCAACGGCCCTAACCGTTGGCGAATTTATTTCACTATTCAAAAGAAAATTCCCAAAAAAAATCATTGAAAATTTCCGATGGCCCATTTCCAACGGCTTATCCGTTGGAAATACCAACAACTTATCCTTGGGCTGTTGGAATTTTTTTTCCAATGCATGATTTACTAGCGGTCCAGTTTCCAATGGCTCTGTGTTGGAAATTGTGAATTTTCCAACGTAAGGCCATTGGAAATGGCTGTTGGAAAATGACTTTTTTTTAGTAGTGCAACTTTTGGCATCTTAGTCTCCAAAATTTTGATCCATTTTTGTATGCATCTCAATACTTTTGAACTTCAAATCTTGGCCACTAGACCATCTCTGTAGGATTTCCAAAATCATAATTACATCATTGATCTTTTTTATTTTGCTAAAATTACTTGAAAGCTCTTTCAATTGTTTCAAATCCAAGCATAATGTCTGAAGAAAACCTGGATAAAAATTCAATTCTTAGGTTGTATTCGTTGGACATAGAGCAACCAATTATAAAAGAGTCACTTATTTTCTTTCAATTTTTTGTTTAAAAATACTCATTTCATCCCACTATCTTTGTTTTATTTGACTTTTTTTAATAGTCTAACTTGAATTTATTTATATTATTGTTTGTTGGAAAAAAATTTAAAAAACATATTTAGAAACTATAATCCTTGAATTATCATTCATATATAAAAATTTTCATTTATATACTAAAATATTAAAAAAATTATAGATTAATTACTGAAAAGTGTATGGTGCAAAGAATTTGAAATGAGGGGAGTAATTTCATTAGGAAGCATACTCTATTTACTTTTGGTAGGAAATAGACCCAAATTCAGGGCCCAAAACTAATAAAGAGCTCATGCTGGGAGCCTAAATAGACTTACAAGAGAACTTCAGCATGGATGAAAACAGTATCCTATAATTACGGGATAAGTTACGGGATTCCTATCCCATGACGAATTCTTGGGAGTTCCCTTTAGCTATATAAACCCCTTAAACTGCCAATCCCGAGATATGACATTCTGGCTCTTCTCTCTCTCTCTCTGCTACTCCTCACCAAAAGTCTAACTTGAGTGTCGTAGTGTTTTCCTCGGAGACACATCCCTAGGCCCTAACATTGTCTTTGCACACAGGTCACCAGCTCATGATTCGCCAAACTTTTGAGCCAGACCCTCACAATCCCATTAACTATCAGCTTCAAACAATGCATATGGAAGACAAGGAAATATAGATTTCAATTTTTTTTTTAACATAAATATCCAACTTAAATGGTTAAATTTGTTGATGATGCTCAAGATGATGTTAGTTTAGTATTGTTTAAATTATTGTTTTAATGAGAATTACTTTGTTAATAATTTTTATTTAGCATTGAAATATTTATGTTATTTTGTGACTACAATTTAAAATATTGTGATAACATCGGTATGTAAATTAGTTTTTATTTAGAAAGAGGAAATCCCCCAGAAAATCAGGATAGGATTTGAAGCTCGCTTATTATAAAAGATTGTGCATGCCGTACTAAATAACAAATTCTTCTTAATTAATACTCTTTCGCAAGGAAGTTTTACGGATTTGACGCCGGCCTGCCCGCCAATCAAAAACTGTTAGGTGTTCGAGTATAATATGGACCTCCCACAAGGATTGACTTAACAGTTTTCGAGTATAATATGGACCTCCCACAAGGATTGACTTAACTTGTGTGATATATCTTTGACAAAATTCCTTGGGGTGCAAGTAAAGGAAATTAGAAATCCTATTAATTTAGGCTAAAAAAGTCTCCTTAGTATATATAACTCCTTATATCGATCCGATTCTGTTCCGCCGTGTTTTGATTCAAGAGCGCAAGTATGACGGTGAGGGACGAAGGGAATGAGTGTTTCAGGCTCTGTGACCTTCCCGATAAGATTGTGATCCACATTCTCGACAGACTCAACTCCATGGCAAGGGCTCGCTTCTCCGCGGTTTGCATGGCCTGGAAGCTTCTGCTCCGTAGGCTTCTCCAACTTCTCGCAGAGGCAAAAGACGTACCATGGGTTGTAACCCCGGACGCCTATTACAAGTGCCAGTCCATGGTTCTTCACCAGATATGCTTAGGACACATGCAGCAGAAACCTTGTACCTAAATCAAGCGCGTTTTGAAGCAAGAACAGATTGACGCAATCCTACCAGCCGCATTGGGCAGCTGTATCATTAGGTGTGGCCCAGATTTCGGTTGGGTTGTTTTAGAAAGCATAACCGTGGGTCTTGCAGCTCTGTGCTTGTACTCCCCTTTCACTGAGAAATTCATCTATCTGCCTCCTAATTTGCCTATTATTTATAGCAAGTTCGCGATGTCCCATCCACCGACTTGCTCACATTGTGTCTTCTTCGCTTTTGGGGATTGCGGCTCGGAGGTGTGTGCTTACACTTGTCGCCTTGGTGACCAGAATTGGAAGAAGCATGGCATTGGCATTGTAGAGAGCGTTCGTGGCCAACCAACATTGGAGAGTTTAGTGTTTCTTGAAGGAATATTCTATTGCCTGTTTGACAGTGGCCAGCTGGTGGCCTTTAAGGTCGCTGACGAATCCTGGAAACTGTTAGCAGATTCTAAGCCATACCCCTCTTGTGGACATTTTCAGTTGGCTGAATGTGATGGCGATATCTTATTGGTGCCCTACTATTGCCAGTCAGGAAATTGTGGTTGCAGTGTGTGGAAGTACGAGAGGGCGGAGAGGGGTTGGAAGAAGATGAACAATTTGGGTGGACGGGTGTTATTTCTCAACCATGCAAGATCCAGGAACGCGGCGGTTGCAGCAGTTGGGGAGCTAGAAGGTTTGGCCGATAGGATCTATTGCCTTGGTTATGGGCACCTCGGAAGTTATTTTTCATTGCGGGATGGGAAGTTCCATTTCGGTGAAGATTATGATTCTGGAGGTCTGTATTGGATTACGCCCCCTTCTTTGCAAATTTGAAGTTTCATTTAGGGCCAATTTGAGAGGGATATGATGAAATTATATAATGGTTTTCTGGAGAGATTTAAGACACTTTTCAGATATGGATATTTTCCTTTCCAAATACTGATTAGGTAAACTAGACTTATGCTATAAGCCATTATTCTACTATGTTACTATGAGATTTGAGATTGTACTTATATGTGTAAATACACATATATAACACCGTTTGTGTTTTGATAGTTTCTTGCCGTATGCATTTCTAAAAAAGTGGAAGAAGCGTGAATAATTAGGGACTAAAACAAGCAGTTATCAGAACTTCTCCCCTTTCCATTCAAATGCCTTCTAGAAAAATCCATAGGGAGCCCTAAACCCACGATTTCCCTCCCCATTTGTTTCTCTGCTCTCTCGATCATACAACCCGCCATCTTTCGGCCGACATTTCCAAAACCACATAGAAGGCGCTTGTGATGAGGAGTGGCTTGGCAAAGGGTGACGGTGGCGGTGAAAGGTGACGGCAGCTGGGATAATCGCACGAGAAACCCCTCCAATTGCCAATCCTGGGATACGACATTTTGGCTCTTCTCTCTCTCTTTGCTACTCCTCGCCAGAAGTTTGACTTGAGTGTCATAGTGTTTTCCCCGGAGATACATCCCTAGGCCCTTACATTGTCTTTGCTCACAGGTCACTAGCCCGTGATTCGCCAAACTTTTGGGCTAGACCCTCACAATCCCATTAACTATCAGCTTCAAACAATGCATATGGAAGACAAGGAAATATCCATTTGAATTTTTTTTATTTTTAACATAATTATCCGACTTAAATGGTTGAATTTGTTGGTGATGCTCAAGATGATGTTAATTTAGTATTGTTTAAATTATTGTTTTAATGAGAATTGCTTTGTTAATAGTTTTTATTTAGCATTGAAATATTTATGTTATTTTCTGACTACAATTTAAAATATTGTGATAACATCGGGTATGTAAATTAGTTGGTATTTAGAAAAGGGCGAGAAACATGTCAGCGGTTGGTCTCGAGCCTCCAAAGGTTTAGGAAGCCAATACAGTGGACTATAGTGATTAAGATGTCGATTTTGGCCAAGAAACAGAAGGTCTATATCATTTTTTTATGTCCATAACAAAAACATCCACGGTTCGTGTTTTATATTGCAAATAACATGAATTTGTACATCTGTATGCTATGGGGTTTTATGTGTATGTTCTACATTTATAAAGAGCACAAATATATTGTATTTTTCTAGGACTTATATGTATGTTATGGGTTTGTAAAGAACATAGGTATATATATGTATATTTCTGATGTTTATATGCATGCTTCTGTGTTTGTAAAAACACAAATATATATTTATGCTTTTGTACTTTATATGTGTACTTCTATTTTGTAAAGAATACAGATATATATGTATATTTATGGGGTTTATATGTATGCTTTCAGGTCCGTAAAAACAAAAATATATATGTATACTTTTGAATTTTATATGTATACTTCTAATTTTGTAAAGAACAAAGATAGATATGTATATTTACATATGTATGCAAATAAAACATTTGTATGATTCTAGGTTTTATTATTATGCTTTTGGGCTTTATTTATATGCTTCTAGACTTTATTTGTATGCTTATGGTTTTGTATGAGTTTTGAGTCTTGAGTCTTGAGTTTCGGTATTGTATTAAAGTAAGGAGGTAGGAGAAATTTCAGACAACCAACAGGGTTCTTTTCTTGGATTAAAATCAAATAATCATGGTTCGTTTTCTTCTTGATAAGTTTCCTTGCCACGATGAGGCAAGGAGTAATCGACATCTTTTAAGTTTTGAGAACGAAAGATGCTGAAGCGGAGGAGAGGCGAAAAAAAGTCTCAACAGCATGGAGATGGTGTCCAAGAGGCCTGGTGATGACAATGAAGCTAGAGCTGAGAAGGCTCCATCAAAAATAGGTGAGGAAGAAGACAAGGAGATGCTAGCAGACAAGAAAAGCTCTTCAAGCGTGGACAAGAATCTCCCCGTTTGGGAGCAGCTTTTCAAATTAACGTTAGAGTTTTGGATAATTTATTAGATGGTTGAGATAAAACCGCTAAAGCTCAAAGTTAAAGGCTACCATTTAATAACTTTTTTAAGACTTTAACGCCAATCGCTGACACTAATGCCAATCGGGTTCTCGAAGTAAGTGAGGGTTTCCAAAACTGATTTAGGAATCGGCCGGGTGGGATCTTGTAGTGGGCCAGATAATGGTGAGGTTTTGGTTGGTCTAAGCATAAATTTGGTGGACTTGAGGGGGGCTATCAAATAGGTGTTATTTGGCGAAAATCAGCTTCTGACATTAGGTCTTCCATTTTTAGGTTGGTCCTAAAGTTTCTAAAGAAATCATTGAGCATGATGGAGCGGAAAATAATGCTTTAGATGCATCTTATCTAATTCTCCCAGGAGTTCCACCAATTTTGAAACCAATGGATATAGTCTTGGGCAAATGGGGTTGTGAGTTCTAAGTTGCCTATGTAGAAGGATAATGCCGGTGGGAAAAATTGTATGTGTTCTTGGTCAACTTAAAAAATTCTGATCTCGGAAGGTAGTGGGCCTTTGGATAAAGATGAAGAGAGTATCAAGAGTTTGGATTCTTGTACTATCCCAAAAGAGGTGTCCTTGGATTGTTATGATGAAATGGCATTGGGTATTTTAGAGAACGTTGACATGGCTAAGGATCAAAGGAAAAAGTGAAAGAAAATTAGATCCGCATAAAGAATTAGTGTTGAAAGGTGAACTGAAAAGGTTGGAATGGGAGATCAAAGATTAAGATTCTATTGGAATGCGAGAGTTCGTTTCTCTGCGGTTTGCAGGGCCTGGAAGCTTCTTCTTAGTTGGCTTTTTCCACTTTTCGCAGAAGCAAAAGAGCTCCCCTGATATATAAGAGTAGGGGAACACGAGAAGTGCCACTCCATCGTTCTCCAACAGACATGTTCTCGTAACAACCAGCCGGTAGCTTGTACCAAAATCAAGTGCACTTTGAAACAAGAGCTGCTCGACGCAATCCCACCATCCACAGCAGAACGCCCTCTGTATGTGAGTGGCGCAAGCTCCGGTTGGGTTGTTTTTCAAGTCGTACACATGCCTCATGCTCTCTGCTTGTACTCCCCTTTCGCTGAGAAATCTATCCATCTGCTACCTGGTTTTCGCTTTCTTTTAGCTAGTTTGCGATGCCCCATCCTCTAACTTGTTCAGATTGTACTCAATCACCAGACAGTTGCACTGATGAACAGATGGATAGAGTTAAGAATCTCCATCCAACATCTGAAGGTATTGTTTGTGCTCAACACTAAGTAATATTTCCCTGACTTCTACTATAATGAGAGAATCAATCTGGTGGCCATTGCCCAACAATTTCTAGCTCTACTACTAGAAGAAAAAGAAGGTTCAACAATCGAAGTCATGAATGGGCTTATGCATGCTATTCACCAAGGGTAACGAGGAGGAGTTTCTTCAAAACATTTGTTTTATTAGCTCCAACATTAAGTAGACTTTTGTAATTTTGTTTTCTGGAAAATTTTTCTACTTAAATTGAAGTTTTGCTATGGGGTCTTGAGTCTTTTCCACATGTATATACACAATATAGACTTCTCTGTCTAAGACACTTGTCTCTTTGGAAAATTGGAGATTTTTTTTTTCTATAGAAATAATTAAAATCTAAAAATTTATTTATTTTTACAGAAATTCATTTAAACAGTAACTGAATAATGACTATCTTATCTACGTCATAATTACAAATAATTATTTAAAATGGTAACTCCTTCCTCCTTAATTATAATAGCTAACTAAAACCCTTAGGTTTACTGTAAATAGTGAAAATACCCACAGGTAAGGTTGAGCCAATCATGGATCACTATTATTTAGTCCACTTCTTGGGACAACAATTAATTTTATTGGGAAAATTATAGAAATCCCCCAAGGTTTGGCTAACCTATACTATTGCCACATTTATTTATAAAAAAAAACACTTTACCCTCATTCCTATTACACTGTTTGAGAACAACTTTTTATCCTTTAATTTAAACTATATGATAACTATATTCAGTAATTTTAAAATTTTTAATATTTTTTTCAATGTTAATTTACATTAAAAAAATATTGGAGAAATTAAAATTACTGTAAAATAACTATCATATAGCTTAAATTAAAGTTTTAGAAATTGTTATCGAACAGTGTAAAATAAGTAGAGGCAAAGTGTAGATTTTAAAAAATAAGAAGGGCAAAATGTAGGTTAGATGAAACTAGATGAGAGGTTGTTGTATGTTCCCGGTTTTATTTAGTAATTTGTAATTAAGAAATTCAACTTGCAGTAGTAAAAACTATGTTTTGCAATGGAAATCTCCAAGCACAGTTGTGTGCAAATCGAATAAACAAATCACTAGTAATCTACCCACACTTCATTGCAGGTTTGGACAATGAAAGTATACATTTTTGTTATTGGTTACATTTATAAAAAAATGTTAAAATGTTATGAATTCAAAAGCATGTCATGATTAATTCAAGTGTTTTAAAAAAGTTCAAACATTTGAAAGTTGATAACAAAAAGTACGAATTGAAACAAAAACTAAGACGAATTGAAACAAAAAAACGTAGGTTGCTGTGTGTGGGATTTCAACTAAAAAAAAACTCACACTTGCATATTTATTGTAACTCATGAAGGTACACTCGTTATACAGTTATACCACATAAGCTATACTTTGAGAAAATAATAAGCATTAGTTAATCAAACCCTTCAACTTGAAGTTATATATAAACAAATAAAAAATTGCACAGACTTCCTAGACAAAATATAATTTGTTATGAACATCAACACAAGTATAGATTATTAGCAAGCTTGGAAGCCCAAACCATTAAAAGTAGCTCACCTTAACCGACCGAACTCGAATTGATCGTAACATAGAAGGCTTGCAAATTGGAACCAATGGTGGCGAATAGGCCCGGACCGGCTCGGGTCAAACTCGGCCCGACACAGTCAAACCCGGGCTCGGCCCAGCACAGAATAGGCTCGGGAGGTGATGGGGCGAACATGATGTTGGAAGAAGATGGGGGCCCAAAATAGCACGAATCGGCCCAACAGGCGGTTCAACCTGGATCGGACTGGACTAGCCCACGACTCGGCCAAGCCAAGCCGGGTCGGACGTTTCCAGAAAAATCGTTGCAGATTTCAAAATTTAAAAAAAAAATGGTAAAATGACAGCTGGCTCCCCTAACGGCTCCAGATTATTTTTTTTTTTCCCCAGACTTTTTTACCTTCTCTCAACAACCACTAATGGCTAGTTTTTTAGGGTTTTTTGGCAAAACCAAAATTTCCTTCTCTTATAAATAGCCAGCCTCCTTCCTACACTTTCTTACACCAATTCTCTTTTCTCCAATCTCCTACAATATTCTCTCATTCTCTCTACCATCTCTCCGCAAGTTTTTTAATCTTTCACTAATATTTTCTTAATTTCCTCCTAATCATCTCTAAATCTCTTCAATTATTTTCTTCCATTAATGGCTTCACGAGGGAAGAACTCTAGCAAGGGCAAGGGTGTTGCTTCCTCCTCCTCCTCCGCCACCTGAGTCGGTACATTTTTATGAGGACGTTTGTTCCACAAAAACCTAGGCCCGCATTCACAAGAAATTGATGACAACGATCCCAACATTGACATGGCGGCATATGACCTAGGCCTTGACGATCAACTTTCCGATGATGATGTCGAGGAAATTTCACCGACCCAAGGTGGTGCTAAAGGGTCCCAACCAATGCCATAAAGTGAGCAACCCAAGCGGACTCAATTCAAGATTGAGAATTTGAAGGCTTCTGTTTTGGTCCATTTTGAGCAAGTTTAGGAAGGTGATACAAGATATGCCAAGAACAAACACTGTGACAACAAATTTGCACACAAATTGAACTCTGGGACGGGCACCCTCACGCGACACTTGAGCAAAGTCCATGGAGACATTGGCAACATATCCTGTAGACAAACAAAATTGATGGGCATTGGGAGCTCCGACGGTCCAGGTATTTTTTGATTTAATCCAAAAACTGCTAGGCAAGGTTTAATTAATTAAATGATAATTACGCAAAAACCATTTAAACAAGCTGAAGATAAATAGTTAGAAAGATTCATCCAAGAAAATTTAAATCCTGCTTATAACAAAATGACTAAGCAAACAGCTAAGAGAGAAATATTTAAACTGTATGAAGCTAAGAGAAGTGATTTGTAAGCATATTTTTCTACTATTGATCATTGTCTGTCATTTACATATGATATGTGGACATCTTCAATAGGACAAAACTACTATTGTGTCATTGCTCATTGGATAGATGATGAATGGGTTATTCAAAAATGGATCATTACTTTCAAATGTATGGAATCTGATCATACGGGTTGAAACATTTTCAATTGCATTATTGAAATTTTGCGTGAATTTTTTGTTGCCAATAAAGTTTTGTCTATTTCTTTTGACAATGCTTCAAACAATTATTCGGCGGTAAGAAAATTGATAAAATAAATAAAACCACCACTTGATGAAATTTTTTTTCATGTTCATTGCTTGTATCACATTTTGAATTTATGTATTCAAAATGGTTTATAACAACTGCAAAACCAAATCAAGTCAATTCAAAATGCTTTACTTTTTGTTAAAATAAGAAACAAATTGGCTTATGAATTTAAAATATTTTGCATTGAAAATAGGGTGAATTTTTCTTGAAAAAGGTTTAAAATTGATTGCTCCACTCAATGGGAGTCAACATTTGAAATGTTAAATGATGCTCAACCATGGGCAAATCTTTTAACTCGATTTGTGAACTCAAAAGTGCAAGGCGACTGGCTAACAGACGAGGTTTGGGAAAAATGTTTTAAGTTAGTTGAGTTGCTTAGATATTTTTATGAGACAACAAATTTTTTCTTTGGGATTTATTACCCAACAGTGCACCAAGCAATGTTATATTTTGTAAACATTGTCTATGTTTTCCACCAATACAAGGACGATGAGTTTTTGAAACCAACTATTGAAGCAATGCAAAAGAAATGACTTGATTATTTTTAACAAATCCCATAAATTTATCTTGTTTGCATGTTCATTAGATTCAAATGTCAAAATTATGGGTTCTTTGCAATTGTCAGAAGCATACTATCATACATATTTAGGTCAAGCACAAGTTTTTGCACTTGATATTTTTGCTGAAGCTGACCACAATTTGAGAGAGTTATACAAACTCTACTCCGTTATGCATTTTGATAAGGTTAGGTCATCCGATCCAACACCCGTCAAACATTCCATCTCCTCCTCATCATTAAGGTTCAACCCAGCGGCAAATATTCTCAAACGACCGAGACCCACAAACCCGAAATTAGCAGAATGGGATGATTACCTCTGCACTTCATTTGAAAGCAATGAATAAGATATCCTCAAGTGGTGGAAGAACAAAAGAAGAAGATTTTTTATCTTATCCATGCTGGCGCAAAAGATCTTAGCAGTTCCAGTCTTTACCGTCACCTCCGAGGTTGCCTTTGGTGCGAGGTGTAGCAACGTGATTTTTAGGAGTCGCCACCAATCAGTTTACCTAGGTCGATTGGATACCTGTTATAGTCTGCGAGAGATTATAAAATCGTGAGTCGGTTACGCTAAAAGAACCTTATTAAAGCGCTTGGAAATTGGCATCATGGGGTTCAGTTTGATCTTTTCCTAACTCTTTATTTCTTAATCTAATCTTTAGTTGAGAATAATTTTAATGAATTTTATTTAATTTAGTTCCAAACCGTGAATCTTATCAGACCAACAGAATATAAAATCTTAAATGTCCTAGAAATCTTGGAACTTTATCAAATCCACCAAGAATTTGAAAGGAACATCTTGTTCTAGCCCGTGAGTCTTATCAGACCAATCGGATTTGAACGAATAATCCGCCTCGGGATTTTATCAGACCACCAAGAACGGATCTTTGAGATTTGCCATGTGTTAGAAAATTGACTCTTATTAAATCTCTTCCTCATTCCTAGATGATGAGAAAAGTAAACATACCTGAGCAATTAATTTACTAATTATTTTATATACTGTTAATATTTATTATTTTCAAGATGCATTATAAGAACTAAAATAAAAGAATCAAGCCATTCTAAAAATTAAAAGAAAACAAAAATAGGTAAAGGGATAAAAAAAATATTCTAAGTTATATTCCTAGGTGAATTAATGATTGAATTCAATACATGGGCAAACAAATGAGTAAATAAATAAAGATAGATAAACAAAGAAAAATAATAAACATTAGAAACTTGCTGTTAATGTCCCATTTGCAAAATAAAAGATGTTAGTGACTTGTATGAATGAAATAAAAAGAATTAGGGGCTAAACGAGAATAATTCCAAAATTATGGGTCAACGGTGGAAAGTCGGGTCTGATCGTGGGTCCGTATTCGGATCTTGTTCGATTCTTTCTGCCGTGGTGCTTTCGGGACGATCGGGCGGAAGGGCTCGCTTGGAGATGATGGTGGTGATTCCCGGAGGTGCAGACGGCAAGAAGCGGCAGAGTCTGGTGGCCGATCGAAGAGGGAGGCGGCGACGGTTGTGAAATGAGTCGCGGCGGCTTCTCTCCTTTGTTTTGACGTCACCGTCAACGGGTGTCTCACGGGGGCGGTTGTTCGGCGTGTGGCAAGACGACGGTGACCGGCTGGGAAGGCTGACGGAGGCGGACTGGCGACGGGACAACGTCAGGCGGAGAACATCAAGGCTCCAGAGGTGGCGGCGGCTTGGGAGAAGAAGCTAAGGTTTCTGGGAGAGAAGTAGCGAGAAAATAGGGACTTGGGCGGCAGTTTTCCCTTTTCCGAGTTAGGAGCTTAGGGCTTCGATTTTTCTCGTTTTTCATGCCAATAGTGAGTCCTTGGCGAGATTAACTAGGTTTTCCTAGTTTAAAACTGGTCCAAATTCAATTTTAAAGAGTTTTGGTAAAAATACTGATTCAAGTCCAGAAGACCTCTTAAGTTGCTGTTTGCCCCAAACTCTATTCGAATTTCCAATTTCATTCAATACTTCTTTAATCTGTCAATTAAGCCCAAAATTTTGCCAAAATCACCAGATTTTCCTAGAACTTCAGGATTTCGTCAGATTTTCCCCAAACTTTCAATTTTTGACAGATTTACCTCAAATTTTTCAATTTTGACAGATTAACCCCAAACTTTCAAATTTTGATAAAAACTTTCTAAAAATCCCTGACTTCCTCCCAAACTTTCCTTTTTGCCCAAATTGACCCTACAACACTTTTAAGACTCCAAATTAGTACCTAAACTAAATTAACTCCTATTTCTACCCTAGATGACCACTTAAACTCCAAAAATCGACAATTACCTAAAAAGACTAAACTGCCCCTATAAAAATCAAAATACTCCTAAACTAATTTTCCTAACCTAAAACTTAGACAAAAGTCAATGCCTGAACAAAATTGGGTGTCAACACGAGGAAACGAGCCATCTTGGAGAAACAAGCAAGGCTCACATCTGAGGCTGTTGAGGTTTGCATTTGCCACCAGGATTAGGCCCTTACTGCTCTAAGGAAGCAAGATATGAAAAGCTCGAATGATGAGATCCTATGATCTGCAAGAGTAGATTGTAGGTTTCTTTACAATTTAAAGAATGTAATCGATCTAATTATGTTGTTAAGCACAAATCTTAAGTTTTACCATTTTTTTTCCTAGAAGATTTCGCCATTTTCAAATGTAAAGCATGTTCCAAATTATGTAAGTGCTGTTTGGCTTTTTCATTAATAAAAATTACACCGGCGGTGGTGTTTCTTCCAAAAAAATATATATTTCATAAAATTACCATCAAAAAATGATTGCAAACATATTAAAATACATTTTTCATTAATCACAAAAAACTCGGCCTAGCTCAAACCCGTCCCGCCCCGCCCCAAGCCCACCCCACTTTGAAGCGGGTTGTGCCTAGGTCCAAAAAACCCAACCTAGGCCCAGCCGGGCTGGGTTGGCCCACCGGCAACCACTAACTAGAACAGTTTTGTTTAATTTGATTGTTATTAGACATCCATAACAATCAAGGTCAATGTAGGCTACACAAATGTAATTCGCTATGTTTATTCTATTGAAAATTGGAAGCAACTGGTGTAGGTTGCTATAAAATTTGGAAAATTGGTAGTTGGCAAATCCATGCTTAATGTCTAAAGAAAAGTTGGATAAAAATTTCAATTCTTAGGTTGTATTTGTTGGACATAGGGCAACCAATTATAAATAAAATCAATTTTAATTATTGTGAGTCCAATTTCATTTTAATTAATATTGCTTTTCTACTAGGACTTTTTCAAATACAAGTCCAAATGGACTTGAAAATCCAATTTCCAAGTGGATTTGCGGGGCCACGTGAGTGGCTTATGGACAATTGCCAGAATTCGGTTTTAGTAAGTCCGCTTGGGGCTTGGTTTTTTGGTAGGCTATAAAAGCCAATCTCCTACTGCCTATTTAGGTGTGCAAGCGAATACATAGGCGAGATCAAGGCAAAGAGCAAAAAAATTGAAACAAAGCATGCGATTGGCGTTAAATAGGTTCTCTTTGGGTAGCAATTTTTACTCTTTATTTGAGTATTAATTTTGTGACTTTGGAGTGTCATTTTTTTGGATTTGTGGACATCAATCAATGAGTATTGATGTTTTTAAGTCTGGGTAGTATGAGATTTTTGCAAAAATCTTATAGTGTTGAATTTTAGGTTTTTCTCAAATTACTTTGATATGATTTGAGTTTGGGCAATAACTTAAATCTTGGACATTATACTATTTTTCTCAATAGTGAATTTTCTCATCAATTTTCCCGATGATTTTTCCCTCTACAGTAAAGAGCTTTCCACATATGTCATGTGTTTCAATTTATTTTTGTTTGGTGTTACTTTTCTAGTTGTTTATACTTGGATATAATTTATTGGCTTTTAAAAGTGAGAATTCCACTATTACAAATAAGAGTTTTAGTAACGGCTAGTTTTCGCTAAGTCAAATGTGACGGCCAGCTGTCGCTGAATATATCGCAGTTAATTTACATGCTGCTAATAAGTTAGCGACAACTGCCGTCACAAACAATGACAACCAACCTTCACAACAATGCAGTGACTAATTTTTTGGCACTGGTATGCTATCGCCAAATTAGTGACAGCTAACCATTGCTAATTTAGCGAAGGCTAGCTGCCACTAAATTTAGCTAAGGCTAGTCATCATCCAATTAATAAAGGTTGGCCTTCACTAGTCAATGGCCATTTTTAGTGACAGTAAGCTGTCACTAAATCCCTTCTCTCTTTTTTATTACTATATATATTACCATGTTGTTCTATTTTCTTTAGTTCAAAAAATATAAAATAAAGGAAAATTATATATCCATAAATACAAAGTACATCAACAATATCATTTATCAATCAAGTCATACAAAAGATTTGAAAGATCATATATACACTATAAATATAGTTCACAAGTTGTAGCTAAGAGTTCATAATATATACTTTATGCTTTTTATACAACAGAAGTCTAAATCATACATAGTAGCTAATTATTAGTAGTTCATTATGTCTCTTCTATGCACTTCATATGTTGTTGCCATTTTGGCAACTGCAAAAAGGTCAAAACCAAAGAACCAATGAAAAAATAAGTGGACAAAACTTGATAAAACAAAACAAAAAATAATAACAACCACATTGTATATAAGGGCAAAAAGAAAGAATATAAAACACCAAAGAAGAAACCCCTCCTCTGCCAAGAAACCCCTACTCTGCCAACCACACAAAAGCTAATTACCCTTTTTACAGCAAAAAATTCTGAAGGATCACTCTAGCAGAAAAAAAAAAAGTTAAAAACTAAAGACAGGAAACAATATTCCTAACACACTACATCAACATAATGATATACAATAAAGAAGCAGTGGGATGAAGCAGAAAAAAAAAAAGTAACTTCTACATCCATAATGTCATTTTTCCCTTGGCCATGACTTCCCAAGCAAACACACTACACTCATTTATTCCTACACATAAAAAATCTCATGCACACTAATACAACACAATCACACACCAACACATTTGTTCTTGTAAAAAAAGCAATTTATGCAGCAAAGAAGCTTGTAATCTAGTTTGAAGAAGGAAGATTATAACTAGTTCTCTTGCCACTTTTAAACCTTGTTGATTAAAAAAAAAACAAATGCCAAGGGAAATTTGAACAGGAAATCTAAACAAAACTCCAAGCACAACTTTAAAATTTTCCACTTTAAACACCAAAAACCTACCTAAAACCTGCATCAACAAAAGTGCTGTGTTTTCCCTTATAAACCTATTCTTTTATCTTCAAAATGCTTCAAACACAACCTAAATATGATCAAGAATGTGCACACAAAATTTCAGCCTCAAATGAATTCAATAACAAAAAGTCAAGGGCAAAGTCAAACTGTTACATAGAGAACAGTTTTGAGCAGGAAACTTAAACACTACATTTCCGTAGATAAATTCTTTTGTTTACTGTGAAAATTTACCAACACATCACGAATAAGTGCAAGGTTATGATCACAAAGTTTTAGATAAAAAAAAACTTCCTAGCAAAAACTCAAACCTTTAAATTCCAACCAAGAAAATATAGGCCTTAGTAGCACATTTTGCTAATTTACTAGAATAAAGCAAAAGTAAGATTGTAAATCAAGTTTGGATATCAAAAGAGACTTGTTTGCGCATAATGAGGTTTTTAAGGTTCAGACATGTTTCAATTATATAACCATACTTGCCTTTCAAAAATTACCTCATAATGAGGTTTTTAACTCAAAAGTCAAACTTTGATCAGAACTTTTCTACTTATGAGCAAAACCGGCAATAGTGTAGATTATAATCTAAAAATTCAGTTAGAAAAGTTGAAGTTATAAGAATCAGCCACACAAAACCAAATCGATACCATCAAATGCACAACACACGTAGAGATATAAGAACATATATTTGTTGAACTACATTTAGGTGTTTAGTTAACATGTTCATTATAGAACCACTATAGACCATTTTCATACAAACATAGACCATATTCAGATGTCCATTAACCACATATTCTAGTATACTACTCATATCTCCTTTCCATGCAAGCAAAATATTCTACTTTAAAAAAATAAGGCTCAAATAAACAATCACATTTGCTATTGCAAATCAGCTATTTAGTTAGAGAAAAATAGTCCATATGCACATAAAACATTCTACTGTAAAAAATAAGCAAAAGTTCAGTTTGGAATAAGCATATCTTTGAACTTGTCCATCATTTTTCAGAGAAACTGTTATGTGAAGTATATCAAGCAATTGAATATCAAGCAATGTATGAAGTAAATCAAACAATTGAAACATAAGTATGCCAATTTATGAAGTAACTTATCCATATATGGAATAAGCATACCAACCGACTATCAACCAATTGAATATCAAGTAATTTAAGAAGTCAATCAACCAACTGAAAAAGTAAACCAATTTATGAAGCAAACTAATCGAATATCAATTTCCAAGCGATTGAATATTGAAATAAACAAATTGAAGAAGAAGAGATAGAGTTCATATTGTCGAGCACCGTCACACTTCATCAGTTGATCTTGATCCTCTCAAAGCAGGAAGTTTTTAAGGAAGATGGAGGAGTAGGGATGGTCGGTCTTTGTCCTCTCGATCCCCCGAGCTCCGATTCGACTACTTAGTCTGCTTTCCTTAGTCTGTGTTAAAGCGATGCTACGATGGCCAATGGAATGATGGTGAGCAATTGCTAATTATGAGTAATTAAGAAGAAATGAATAGATTGAGTGATGGTGAGCAGAGTGGGAAGTAGGAAAGGAATCACTGAATCAGATTGCTTAGGATTTAAAAGTGATGGCGAGGTGGAGCGGTGAGTGCATACGCTTATACAACAACGAACTGATGGTGAACTAGGCTAGCTGGTGTGTGAGCGGTGTGCCGATGACTGGTGAGCGAAGAAGAATGAGGATCAGTATAACTATGAAAGCATTCTATTTTGTGAGCTTTTTAGTTGAAGGCATAGATCTTTTAAAATTTTTTGAACAAGCGACATAGTAAAGGCAAACAGCTACTAACTCTCGTAATAAGTTAGTAATGACTAGTCTTTGCAAAGTTAACTATGGCAAATCATCACTAACTTTGGCCATAAGTTAGTGACAACTAGGTTTCACTAGTCCATGGTTAGTTAGCTAGGGCAATCCATCATTATCTCTGGCCATCACTTTAAAAAATTTGTTACTTCATTTGTAGAAAAATAACTGAGATAATGAATTTTTTAACCATAAAATAAAATTTTAACCTATATTATAATCTATATTTTTTTTTTATGACACATAGATCCATCAATCCATACATCTTGATAAAAAAAAACCGAAAGTAATTGGAATTGTTCATTATGGAACAAATGATAAGAAAAAGGAGCAAAAATCTCATCAAAAGCTAGTAAATGTTATCTTTAGGAACTAGTGAGGTCTATTTTATCGGTTTTTAGTGAGGGGCACATGTCACAAAGTTTGGTTGAGACTTAGCAGAGGCTAACCGTCGCTAATTTTTTGGATTTTAGCGAGAGCAAGTCGTCTCTAAATTTAGCGACAGCTAACCAACACTAAATTGAAAAGGGCAAGCCATTGCTAAATCTAGATATTTAGCGACTGTTTACCATCTCTAAAGTAATCTCAAATTTTATCATCACTAAATCACTTTTTTCTAGTAGTGTTCAAAACCAAGTCTAAGAGAAACAACTTACCTTGAACAAAATTATTAGTGTTCTTGTACTTTCACTTATATATCTAGTAAGGGTGCTATTGTGTGAGCTTGTGATATTATAAACACTTCAAGTCTTAGAATTTTTTAAGTGTGGAGTGGTTTCTAATGATCATTGAAGAAAACTAGAGAGGGTGGTTTCTAGTTAGCCTTGGAGAAAACTAGTGATTAATTATGTGTAAATCTTGAAGAAAACATCATTGTAATCTTGATCAAGAGATAATGAAAGAACTTTTAAGTGGGCAAGCTTGAGAAAAGACATAAACTCCTATTGATGGAGTTGAATATCTATAAATCTCAATAGATTATTTTCCTTATCTCACTTTATATTTTACTCATACTTGCTTAGTTTGTTCTTGAATCTTTGGTTGAATGAATTTGGTTGTAAAATTTGATTTTGCCAAAGTTTTTAAAGCAACCAATTCACCCCTCTTAGTTGCACTTGGGCCAACTTTTTTTTAAGGCTTCCACCTGCTTCCTACTTTCTGCTTGTACTCCCATTTCATTGAGAAATTCATCTATCTGCGACCAGGTTTGCCTCGTTTTATTAGGGGGCTCACAATGTCCTATCCTCCAACTTGTTCTGATTGTGTTTTTTTGCCTTTTTGGATTGCATCTCGAAGTTGTGTGTTTACACTTGTCGCCTTGGTGACAAGAATTGAAAGAAGTATGGCATTGACATTGGTCTTGAGAGCGTTCTTGGGCAACCAATATTGGAGATTTTGATGTATCTTGAAGGAAGCTTCTACTACCTATTTCATAGTGGCCACCTGGTGGCCTTTAAGGTTGCTGACAAATCATGGGAAGTGTTTGCCAATTCTAAGCCTTCAGAAGCGCAACACCTCTCTTGTAGATATCATGACTTAGCTAAATATGATGGCGATAACTTGTTGGTGCCCTACTTTTGCCTGTTGAAATCACAAAGATATCGTAGTTGCAGTGTGTGGAAATATGAGTGGGCGGAGAAGGGTTGGAAGAAGATGAACAATTTGGGTGGACAGGTGTTATTTTTATTGCTCTTATGATGGGCACCTCCAAAAATAATTTTTCATTGCGGGATGGGAAGTTCCATTGCTTCTACATGATTCTGGTTCTGCATATTTGTATTGGATTACACCCCTACCGTTACAAGTTTGAAGCTGCATTTAGGACAAATTACAGCGAATATGATGAAATTATATAATGGATTTCTAGATGTTTAAGACCTTTTTAGATATGGAGAGCATAGTGCTAGCTTCTCTGTTGGAATCACCAAGCAGTTGCATTGACGAGCAGGTGGATAGAGTTAAGAATCTCCATCCAATGCCTTCGGTACTATCTGTGCTCAATACTAAGTAATATTTCCTCAACTTTTACGATAATGAGAGAATCTGTCTGGCGACTATTGTACAATAGTTTCTGGTTCTACTAGTAGAAGAAAAGAAGCTCCAACAACTGAAGTCAAGAATGGGTTTTGGCATGTTATTCATGAAAGGTAACGAGGAAGAGTTTCTTCAAATCATATGTTTTATTTGCTCCAAGATAGAGTAGACTTTAGTAATTTTGTTTCTGAAAAATTTTTCTACTTAATTTGAAGTTTTGCTATGGAGTCTTAGATTTTCCATATGTATAAACATAATATACAATTCTTTATAACTATCTAAGGCTCTTATCTCTTCGGAAAATGAGAGATTTATTAGAGATTCATTTCTATAGAAATATTAAAATCTTAAACCTTATATCTTTCATGATTAGAGAGATTTATTTAGAACAGTAACCAAATAATGACTACCTTATCTATTTCTTAAATACAGATATTTGTTTAACAAGGTAACTCTTTTCCCTTAATAATAACTATCAACATAAGTTTCACCGTCACCGTTAATTGTTGACGCCCACCTGGCAGATGGTATAACACCTCCAAATACCCATAGTTAAGGTTGAGCCAATCATGGATCACTATTATTTAATCTACTTCTTGATAAGATAAGCTGGGAGGTTAATTAATTTTATTAGGAAAACTATAGAAATCCATCTGAGTTTTGGTCTTACTTACACTTTGACGTCTCTATTTTAAAAAAAGTACACTTTGCACCCACCCCATTTATACTGCTAGACGTCAAACTTTTAACCTTTTTTTTTTTTTTTTGAACGGCAAACAAGATAGAATTTATTGATAATTTAGAATAGAGTACATCCTAGAATAGGCAGAGGCTAATCTAGTTTGGCCCCTGGTGCAACCAACCTTTTCACAACCTTGCACCTAAACCCAATTCTTAACAGCCAAGTAAGGATCACAAACCCATTCAACCCACACACACTTTAATTTGTCACTCCTATTCTCTATCCAGACAAAAGTGAAAAGCTGAATTTCCTGCAAAATCTGAGAACTAGATTTCCTACCGTTTTTGAACAAGAAGTTGTTTCTACTGTTCCAAATTCGCCAAAGCACTACATATTTCACAGCAACCCAAACCTTTTCTTGCTTTTTATTTAACGGTTTATCCAACTGAATGTTCAGAGAGTCCAAAATTATGTCACCCACCTCTTTGTCAACTTTCCACCACTGTAGAACTTGACCCTACAATGCCGAAGCCTTGTTGCAGCAAGCTAAAACGTGATCCACTGATTCTGCATCAGCTTCACAGAAAGGGCAGAGCATATTCTCCAACGCGATCCCCCGAAGTATCAAGTTCAGTCTTGTAGGAAGGTTGTAATGAAGGGCTCTCCAAACACAAATATTCACCTTGCTTGGTACCCAAGAATTCCACATTGTAGGATGAGACGAAGCCACCTGACAAAACAGAACATTGTCCAACATTCAAGACAGCTGTTTCACCAAGAAGATTCCCTTCAGGTTATGATGCCACATCCAGCGATCAGCTCCTCCTGTATTAAAAGTTACTACGGCAAGTAATTGTTGCAACTCTTCAAACTCACCTATTTCTCTTCCCCTCAACTCTCTCCTCCAACGCCACCTCCAAGAGACACTCCTTTCCTCATAACCCTTTTTTTCCCTAACTAAACACTCCTTTTGATCCTCCAAATTGAACAATCTAGGGAATCTACTCCTTAAACACACCCCCCCACCCAATTATGTTCCCAGAATTTTATTTTACTACCATTACCTAAACTCCAACTAAAAGAATCAAAAAATTCCACTCCACTGTTTTCCAAGTCAAACCATGATTTTGCAATATTTAACCAAACTCCTGAGCCACCACCACCTCTACCTACGATCCTGTCTATCCCCCAAGATTGCCCATAAATGGATTTAATCACTTCCACCCACAACACACCCTTTCTTCTGACTTGAACCTCAACCACCACTTTCCTAAAAGTGACAAGTTTTTGGCCTTTAAACTACCCACACTCAAACCCCTTGTCTCTCTACTTGTTAAAATTTTATTCCAAGCTACCCAACACAACTTTCTACCCTCCCCAACCCCACCCCAAAAGAAAAGCATTCTTTTACTCTCCAATTTTTTAAGAACACTTGCAGGGGTCCGAAAAATAGAGAAGAAATACAGGGGTAAGCTTCCTAACACAGATTTGATCAGGGTCAGCCTTCCTCCAAAAGACATCAATTTTGATTTCCAGAGACTTAATTTAGTGCTCACTTTGCTCACCACATCTTGCCAAGATTTACACCTGCTCATATTCGACCCCACCGGTAAGCCCAAGTATATGAAAGGCATTTTTTTCCGTACTAAAATTCATCTTCTTTGCCAGGATTTCCACCTCTGAAAAGTCAAAACCAATACCAAACAGTTGCTCTTCTGATAATTAACTTTCAAACCAGAAGCTGATTGTAAACAGTTCAATAATCTCATCAAATTCAAACCATTTATCACCAACCAACTGCCCAAGAATAACGTATCATCAGCATATTGGAGATGAGACACCTTAACATTATCATTTCCAACTCTTGCCCCCTGAAACAGATTTTTGTGTTCCGCCTCTTCCATCATCACGTGAATTGCTTCTGTAACAATCAGAAAGAGAAATGGAGATAAAGGATCTCCTTGACGCACCCCTTTCTCCATGCCAAATTCTTGCGTAGGACTGCTGTTTACCAATACTGAAATTTTTGACGATTCCAGACATTCTTGAATCCACTTCCTCCATCGAAAACCAAAATTCATCTGCTTCATGATAGAGTCCGAAAAATCCCAATTAATTGAGTCATAAGCAGCTCCATATCTACCTTGAACATAAATAATTTTTGTTTTTGTCTTTTTGCCCAATCAACCACCTCATTTGCAATTAGAACACCATCAAGAATTTGTCTACCTTTGATGAAGCCTGTTTGAACTTCACTGATTAAGCCCGGGCTCACATGTTGCAGCTGTATTGCCAAGATTTTTGCAATAATTTTATATTGACACCTGATAAGGGTAATCGGGCGATAGTCTTTTAAAGAAACCGGGTTCTTGGACTTTGGTATCAAGGTGACAAATGATGAGTTACAGCCCTTCACTAACTTCCCGGAATCGTCAAAACCATCTGACAGCCCTAACCACATCATTCTCCACCACCTCCTAATTTTTTCTTAGAAAATTAAAAGAAAAACCATCAGGACTAGGTGCTTTAGATCCCCCACAACTCCACACTGCCTCCTTAATTTCTTCAACAGTAACTGGTCTTTCCAACCCTTTCTTTAATTCTTCTGATAATCTCTTAAATCTTGCATTGATGAACCTTGGCCTAGCATGCTTTTGTTCTTGAAAATTCTGTCTGAAAAAATTAAAAATTCCTTGTTTTAAGACCTGTGGTTCCTCTCCCCATCTTCCGTTTCTGCAAAGACCATTTAACTCATTTCTTCTGAATCTTCCTCTGACAATTGAGTGAAAAAAACTGAAGTTCTCATCGCCTTCTTTTGCCCAATTGACTCTAGATTTTTGTTTGAGCATAGCCTCCTTGATTTTTTGCTTCTCCCAATATTTCAACAAGGTTTCAGATCTTAACCGCTTTTCCTCCTCCAATAAATCTCTATTTTCTGCTGTCAAGTCCCAACTGTCCAGCTCCACCTTCATCTTCTCAATTTCAGCATCAATGCCATTGAAATTGTTCGTCCTCCACTGTTTTAAAACCAACTTCAACTTCTGAAGTTTTCATTTGAAGATGTTTCCTAAATTTGCCCCCTCAACCTCTTCGGCCCAGGCTTCCTTGATGACCTCATGAAAATCTTTGTGCTTCATCCAAACGTCAAAAAAACATAAAGGGATAGGCCCAAAATCAACATCCTCCACTTTTAATAAAACAGGACAATGATCAGATATTGTTCTCTTCAACGCCAAAGCACAAGCTTTCGGCCAACACTGTAAAAATCTGTTTGAAACCAACAACCGATCAAGTTTGCTCATTTTTTATCCCTCCTTATTGTACCACGTATATTTCCTCCCACCCAAGGGAATTTCTTCCATCTCTGCATCTCTGATAAATTCATTAAAATTACATGCACTTGTTTCATCAAATCTACTTCCTCTTCTTTCTTCTTTAAATCTCACAGCATTGAAGTCCCCAAATATCAGCCAGATCCCCTCTTTATCACTCTTAACTTCCAAAAATCTTCCTCCAGACTTCACCCTTCAGTCGCTCGTCTTGCAGAGCATAAACATTTACTATTGTTATCAGTTCAGGACACCCTTCCCAATACCAAGAAACACCAATAAAAATTTCATAACCAAATTGGTCTACCCTATCCCAGGCACAAATCAAACCACCAGACTGTCCTACAAAATCGTGTTTGAAGAAATCAAAATTGCCAATTCCCCATATGGACCTAACCTTACTCACAAACTCAGAATTTCCAGCAAACATTGTTTCTTGTAACCCCAGAAATTCCACTTTCTCTTTGCCACATAACTCCTTTACCAGTCTGCATTTTACATGCTTCCTAATTCCTCTCACATTCAATGATAGAAAGTTCATTTATTTTGAAAAAACACCCTTCCTTACCATTCTTTAACCAACTAACTATACACTGGATTGTTTCAAGATTTCCCTTCACCAGACACAACCTCATTTCTAGCCATGCCTTCCATCTCAAACCCCACCATTTCACCGACCTTCCTGATACATTCTTCTTCCCTTGACAAACTATCGGCAACCTCTGTAGATTGATTTTCTTGACAATAATTATCGTTCAACAACTTTGAATTTCTAAAAGCAACCAAGGAATCAGTAATGGACTGACCTGCGATGGTCCCTGAACTGGAAGTTGAAGTCTTCGAACCCTTCGAACCTCTGCTGCATTTTTGGTCTGATTTTCTCTTCCATTCTCTGCCCACCTTCGATCTCGCCATGAATTTCATCGTTCGAACGCTTGTGCGCCCACACCAGCCTCCTGTTTTCTCCATCACCACAAGAACGTGTTTGTTTTTGGTTTTTCTCTGCTTAATTTGTTTCCTCCGATGGTCCCCTGTTTCTGCGAATTCCCCTCTGCTTCTCGCTACATTAACGGCCAAAATACATCTTCAGCCCTCAAACTCGGATGATCAGGACACTTAGCCCCCTGGACTTCAAATTGGAGCAACTCAGCCCCTGAACTTGGTTAAACGGGTCAGTCAACCCCTTTGACCCACACGTGCCGTCACATGATCGTTGTCTTTAACGCCGTTCACCTCATCTGCGTCTCAACATGTTTTCAGCAGAATCCAACTCGTCTCCCTCCGGCGTTGGAACCTGCCATGTGGGAGGACGCGATGAGGCCATGCAAAGGGTGAAGGGTAGCGGACGGCGAAGGGTGAAGGAAGAAGGGTGGTGAAGGTTGAAGGGCAAAGGCCGGTGAAGGGCGAAGGGTGAAGAGCAGGAGACGGCGAAGGGCGAAGGTTGGCAAACGGCGAAGGGATGTGAAGAACGAAGGAAGTCGAAGGCTGAAGGCCGAAGGGCGTTCGACGGCGAGGGGCGAAGGACTGAAGGCGGGGAAGGGCAAAGGTCGGCGGACGGCGGACGGCGAATAGATGGTAGTAGTGCTAATGAAGTAGAGGAGATTGTGAAAGACGGTGCCCTTTACCTGGGGTTTTCTGGGCGTAGCATTTAAGAAGGATTAGAATAGGGCAGAGAAGTCCCGAGGAAGACGATGGGTGTTTTGTAACATTTATAAAATTAGGATAGATTAGGAAGAAATCAAAAAGTTTGGGAGATGTTATATAATTTTATTTCTGTTGTTATCTTATATTTGTAGAAAATAATTTCAAATTTACTCCCTATTGTTTATATTTAGTTATAGTTCTAACCGTAAGGATTTATTCGTGCCACCGAACCTGGGAGGACAAACGTTGTTATACTTATTGATATCACGTGACCGCACGTGATGGTCAAGGGGGCTGACTGACCTACTTAACCAAGTTTGGGGGCTGAGTTAGCCCGAGTTGAAGTCCAGGGGGCTAAGTGTCCTGGTCATTTGAGTTTGAGGGCTGAAGATGCATTTTGGCCCTACATTAACTTGGTTTTGGGCCTCACAAGGCCCATCTTCTGCACACCCCAATTTCGTAACCTGCTGCTGCTCCATTTCATCCAAATTAAGAAGGCCCAATTTTGGCCCATTCACTAAACAATTCACTTTTGGCATTTTCTGCAAAGACTTCTCTTCAATGCGACAACAATCCTCATTAATTTGGCCAGAAAAACATGTGTCAATCAATAAATTGACACCAGCAGCCTGCGAATTTGAAATTTGTTCAGCAAAATCCGGCACCACATTTGCACTTTTCAAAATTTCCTTTAGACTTTCATTAATTTCTTCATTGGAGGTGTTGACACCCAATTTCGTCCAGCCGTTTTTTTAAAATTTTTTTAAAAAATTTTATTAAAAAATTAATTTAAAAAATTAATTTTATTATTTTTATTATTATTATTACTGTTAAAAAATTTTAATTAAGTTAATTAGTTTAAAATATATTTTTGTTTTGTGAAGATTTGATATATATATGAATATGTATGTGTTTGAAATAAAAATAAAATTTCAGAAAAAAATGACAAAAAATTAAAAGTTTGAGGTAAAAATGACAAAATTGAGAAGTTTCGAGCAAAATTGATAAATTCTGAAAGTTTCAGGAGCTTTGGGTAATTTTTCGCGTCAATTTTGGGCCTAAACGGACGTTTCTGGCCCAAATTGACAGAAAACGTTAAAATTGTCAAAATCAGAAGCTTCTGAAGCTTATCCAGAGCTGGAGTAACGTAAAGGACTGAAACTGTCATTTTACCAATTTAAAAGATAAGTTTGAGATTTTTTATTAATTTATCCGTCCACAGTTCAGCCAAACTTCCTCTATAAATAGCCCCCCAAATTTTGTGCTGAACACGGAAAAAAAATAGAGAAAAAGCTTAGAGCTCCGTTTTAAAAAAAGGTAAAATTACAGCCTTATTCCCTAGCTTATCCTCTCTCTGCCCAGAAAGTCCCAAACTTTGTTTCCTTACGATCAGACCATCTTTTTCCTTTCTCTCTCTTCCGTTTCACTCACTGTCTCTCCTCTCTTTTGCTCCGTCGCTGCCGTCACGCCGTCACGCTGTCGCCCGTCGCCTCCCCACTCCGCTGTCGTCGTCTCGTCAGGCCGCCGCCGTGCTGCCGCCACGCCGTCGCCGCGCTCCGTCACCCCCCCTTCCTCCATCGCGTGTGCTCTGTTTCACGTTCCCAGCAAATTCAAAATTTGATTTCAAAGGTAAAACCTTGATTTACTCCTTCATCTTTTCAATTTCTTTCTCTTTGGTCACTAACCTTTTATTTTGTTCTTGCAGAATTAATTACTAACCCTTTTATCTTTACTTGTTTATTTATTATTGTTATTATTATTACTAACCCTTTTTTTATTGTTGTTATTAATTAACTTACTTACTAATTCAACTAACCTCACTAACTTACTAACCTTACTAACCTTTTATTATTGTTATAATTGTTACTAACTTACTAACCTTACTAACCTTTTATTATTGTTATAATTGTTACTAACTTACTAACCTTTTTATTATTGTTATAATTGTTACTAACTTACTAACCTTACTAACCTTTTATTATTGCTATAATTGTTACTAACTTACTAACTTACTAACCTTTTATTGTTATTATTGTTATTAACAACTAACTTTACTAACTTTGCTAATTTTTATTATTGTTGTTATTATTATTTATTTTTAAAGTGGATGGCCAAAAAGCCCCACTTTATTATTATTAATTTTCCTTTATATAATTTATTTCATTTAATTCACCTTTACCCATAAATAAATAAATAAAACCTAAAAGAAGATTCTTTTATAATTAATTATTAAGGCTAACAAAAATTTAAAAGCCAATTATCTTTTGATATTTTGGAATACATGTTTTTTATTATTTCTTTAAAAATACCAAAAAGTTAAACTTTTTATTCTTTTTGTTAAAATTAATAAACAAACATGATTAAATAATTCTAAAAAATATACAAATCAATTCTTTTTAAACATTTTTTAAAATAATGATATTTAAAAAAAATTCAAGAAAAATAACAATAAAAATTGTGATTAAAATTAATAAATAATTAAATGATTAAAATAAAATTTAATAAACAAAATTTAAACTCCATGTCCAAATGATCCGTCAGGATCCAATGGCTTGGAGAATAAAATTTTTTTTTAAAAAATATAAAATATAAAATTAATTTTAATAGTTATTTTAATTCAGTAAAAATAATAAAAAAAATAATAATAAAAAAACAAAAAATATGTTTAATAAAAGAAATACATGAAAATTAAGACTTTGTATTTAACTTATTTCTTTAAAATATAACTTTGGATTCTTTTATTGAACAAATAAAACTTTAGCCAAATGATTTCAAATAAAGGTAATAAAAATAAATAAAAAAAAAGAGATTAAATTTCTCTTAAATATTTTAAATTTATTAATTAAATGTATTTTTAGACTTATAAATAGGAAAATCTTTTATCAAACAAAAAGAACATAAAAATGAAATATGTAAATATCAAAAACTTTTCTTTTATTTTTGGAATATACATATAAATTTTTTAGTATCTTAATTAAATAATCACTTTTTAGTTAATCTTTTATCAAAATAAATTATATAAATATTATGACTTTACTTTTATATTTTTAAAATATACATATAAATTTTTAGGTTCCTTATTAAATAATCATTTTTGCTTAATTTTTTTATCAAAAATAAAACAAATAAATATTAAGACTCTTCTTTTATTTTTGAAATATACATATGAATTTTTGGTTTCATCATTAAATAAATAAAGTTTTGATTACCTTTTGATTCACCTTTTATCAAATACAATATTAAGACTTTACTTTATTTTTAAAATATTAAATCTTTAGTTTTCTTCATTAAATAAAACCTTGATTAAATAATTTCTTTTTTTGGTTTATCTTTTATCAAATAAAAAGAATAAATATATAGATTTTTCAATATACATATAAATCCTTAGTTTTCTTGATTAATTTCATTTTTGTTATTCTTTTATCAAATAAATAGAATAAATATAAAATAAAATATTTTTTTTTAACTCTTTAATTTCTTTATCAAAAAAATTAACCAATTAAAAATTAATTATTTTTCTTTTATAAATCAAGTAATTATTTAAGAAAAATAGATAATAAAAAAATTTTCATTAAATAAGAAAACTAAAAGAAAGAAAAAATATAAGAAAGAAAAGAAAGGAAAGAAAAGAAAGAAAAGAAAAGAAAAGAAAATATAAAATATAAAAAAATAAAATTTTTAGATTATTAATAAATCTAAAAATTTCATAAACAAAAAGAAATACGAATTAGTAATTAAACTAATAATTAATAAAAATAAGAATTAAATAATTAACTATAAATTAAATTAACTTCCATATCCGGATGATCCGTCAGGATCTACGGTTTGGAAAATATCAAATTTTTTTAATTAAATAAATTAAATAAATACAAAAGATAAAAATCCATATTTTACGATATGGATTAAATTATTTAAAATATCATCAACATTCCGTGTCCGGGTGACTCGGCAGAGTCCATGGTTCGGAATTAAAAACTTCCGTGTCCAAATGACTCGGCAGAGTCCATGGTTCGGAAATATCAACTTAACTTAAAAAATCCACATTTCGACTAATTCAGTTAAAATTTCTAGTTTGAAAATTAACTGAATTTTTTTTTAAAGCAAAGTAAAACAAAATTAAAATAAACTAAGGTGCCAATTTTGGGCGCTATAACAATATTGTTTTAGCGTAACCGTACTCCCGATCCCCGAACTCTCGCAGACCATATTTTAAGGTATCCAATCGACCTGAGCGAAAACCGATTGGTGGCGACTCCCGAAAAAGACCCGCACGTTGCCACAGGAGGAAACATCATCTTCTTCCACGTTTCCCACCTCCAGGTTAACAGATTCTTCTTCTTCGACTTCTGATAGAAAATCACACTGAGAAACTGATTCATCTCGTGAACCAAAAACAACCACTTGAGATATATCTTCATAGATTCTAACTTCATATAACTTGTCATCAACTTTGATTTTAACAATTGAGAAGATGTTATCCATGCAATGTGTTAAAACACACACTTTCCTAATGCAAACTTGACCCCTTGTTTGAGTTACTTAGTCAACTTGATCCCTTGTTTGAGTTATTTAGTCAATTGATAATACTCTTCCCCACTTCACCCCCTCCTATCGTTTCAAAGGAATCTTTGCACCAAGCATGTAGTGGTAAGCCTTCCACATTCAGCCAAACAATTCTTCCTGGACTATTAACATTTTTCTAGACAAAATCAATTGGCTGATTGTGATGGTGATATCTTATTGGCGCCCTTCTTTTGCCTGTCAAGATCGCCAAGAGATTGTAGTTGCAGTGTGTGGAAGTACAAGTGGGCGGAGAGGGGCTGGAGGAAAATGAACAATTTGGGTGGACGGGTGTTATTTGTCAGCCTCGGAAGCTCTAAAATCGTGGCACTTGCAGCAATCAGGGAGCTGGATGGTTTGGCTAATAGGATCTATTTCTCTTTTGGGGGGAACCCCAAAAACTATTTTTCATTGCCGGATGGGAAGTTCCATTTTTGGAATGATTATGATTATAAAATTGGGTATTGGATTATGCCCCCAAAGTTGCAAGTTTGAAGCTGCATTTAGGACCAATATTGTGACGGCTCTCCTAGTTAACTAATCAAGTAAGTGTTTATTTTACTTTGATTAAGTGTTTATTAAATTAAGTACCTCAAGTTAGCACTTTGATAAGCAAGCAAGGTAAGCTTAATTAAGTAAGTGAGTTCCTAAGTGTGATTTGGCATAGTTAAATCAAGACCATTAGTTATTCTAGCTTTTAGAACCATCCTAGTAAGTTTTGACAACTTGTGGCACTAAGTGTTCTTTTTGAGCCATTTAGAACTTAAGTGGCTAAAGTGTTCAAGAAAATTAAGTTTGAGAAGCTTTTAGTATGCTTTAAAACAAAGAAATATGGTTTTGGGTGAGAGGTTAGTGACCTAATTGAAGCTTTTGAAAGCTTGAGGACTTAAGTGTAAGAGAGGGAAAAGTTACCTTAATCACATATAAGTTAAGGTTTTCTTCTTCTCTTCTTCACTTAGCCATTTGACTCAAGCACCAAAATTTCGTAGCTCCACTTCCCTCTCAAAATTGGCAGCTCAAACTTGCATTTTCTTGCAAGATTTCATCAAATTAAGGGTGCCCAAGGTGTTAGAAAGATCACCAAGCTTTGTTTGTGGTGTTCTTGCTTCATTTGATCTTTGGAAGCTTGTTTGGAGTTCAATTTTCGTGGGTAAGCTCCTTGTGTATATTTGGAGTGATTCTAGGTTGTTTCTAGAGCTAGAAATGGTCTTAGTTTGATTGGTTTGGGTGCCAAATTGCTTTGGTTTTAGACTTGGAACTCAAGGAAGCTTGTGGAGCTAAGAAAGCTTGTGTTGCATTGCTTGCTTGTGTGGCTAAATTGAGGTAAGGGTTCAAGTAATTAAGCTCAAATAATGCATGGTTTTGTAGTATTGTGTGTTGGGATGAATTAGAAACAAGACCCATTAAGTTTGGACTAGAAATGAGAGAGTTAGAGCATTTGGAGTGAAAGAACGCAGCTGTCGCGCAACGCTGAAACCAGCGTTGGCGCCGCAGCGCCAGGAGCATGTGTGTTGGCGCCGCAGCGCCAGGATGCGATTTTTCACTCAGTAAGTTTCCTTCTTTGGCGCTGCGCTGGAGGGCTTTGGCACCGCGGCGCCAGAGGTGACTTTAAGGATTTTTGGCCCATCTTTCCGACCATCTTAAGAGTGACTTAGACTCTCGGTTTCTATTCCTAGGCTATTCTAAGACGTTCCATAGCCTCGGTTGGGTCTAGTATTCATTCCTAGAGCGGGAATTGTGCATTATTTAAGAGGTAGTCAAGTTGTGTGGTTAAGAACAAAAGTGTGACTTGGTGGCTAAGTAACTCATAGTACTTAAGCTTTTAAATGATTACTAAGGGGATTAAGAGGGTTTTTAGACTCTTTATTGTCCGTATAGAGTATCAATTACATATGGTCAATAGAGAGAAAAACCTAAGTCGATCCCAACCAAACCATTTGGTTTGGTAAGTGAGCCACTAGTAGTGTTTTGAGTTAAACCTTGAGGGTTTGGCTAGTAAAACCATATAGGAGGACTACCCTGTACAATAAATTAAGGGTAAAGGCGGGTAAGTTTGAGATAGGTGACGACCTACTCTAGAACCCGTAAGTGGGACTTAAGTGAGGTAAAGTATCCGGGATACGAGGGCCAGTATCTCAAGTACCTCCGCCGTTTGAGCTCACGGCAAAGTTTTAAGGCACTTAGAGTGCAGAAAGTCCCAAGTGCATATATTGTGTGCATTTCATACCATACATTCATACATTGCATATTTTATATTTTGTTGATTGTTGAGTTGTTTGTTGATTGAATTGCTTGTTTGGTTGCTTGGTTGCCATATATGCATTGTTGCTGCATTTTCCCTTGCAGGTATTTAAGGGATCCTTACTGAGTACTTTCAAGTACTCATTCCCTTAAGTTTTATTGTGCAGGTTCTAACTCCGGGCCTAATCACTGAGTGATAGTCGAGGCCTAAGCTTTCTGTTTTGCAGGTAGTTCTATTGAGAATCCTAGTGATTCTAGTTTACTTGTGAAATAAGTTATGTACTAACCAAGTTGTGCCTTTACAGTGTAGAGGCTAAGAGTACACAAGAACAAGATATAGTGAAGGGTTTACACTTGGAGCTTGGTATAGCTCAAGGTGGGACTCAAGTAGTTGATCTTAGTTAGTAGTTTTTGTCTCTTGTACATAGTACTTTGTGTACTAAGTAAGTTGCCTCTAATAGAATACATTAGGATGTAAATCCATCTTGTTATTTTGGGTGCATGCTAGAGGTGTAATGTATGCACAAACTATTACTTGTAGTTAAAGCAACCAGTATTTTCAAGGTCTTGGCACGGTTTATATATATTTTAGTGAAATGCTCGAGCAATGTTTTTAATCCACGACTTATAAAATTCGTTTGCATTGCCAAGACAGAAGCATGCATAACTTAAACTGAGTAGGCTAAGAAACTAGTTGCATATAAATTGTTTAATTTATATTGACAAGTACTAGTTAGCCAATAGTAACTAGTGGGATTCATAAATCCCTAAGGCCTACAAGGTTATGGGGCACTGGGGCCCCGTTCCGCGACAGTTTTTGGTATCAGAGCAGGTTAATGTACCTACTAGAGGCAATAAGTGGACTAAGATCTAATTGTTCTTGTGTTAAGTGTGGTTAGTACTGCTTATAAGTTGCTCTGGGTGTGGTCTTCTGGCTGTGGTTGCAGGTATGGTGAACACACGGGCAGGTACTGCTGCTGAGGTTCAGGGTTCTGGTGCAGGCACTAGTGACCCCAGTGGGGCAGATATGAGGGAAGTAGTTTCCTTGCTAAGGAGACTTAATGAATCCATGGACCGGATGTTGCATGGCATGGCCATTTTGCTTGAGGAGCGTGCTCAACCTCCAGTTCAGGGGGAGACCTTGGAGGACCCTAATGGGGTAAGGGCCGAAGTGCATCAAGGCCCATCGATGCACCAAGGTCAGGGGAGAAATCCCCCGCCCTAAGGGCAAGTGCAAGGTCAGGAACCATTAAATGAGCATGTTCAAGTGGATTCCAGTGAGGACAGTGAGGAGGAAGATGAGGAGGACATCCATCCCAAGAGGAGACGGAGGAGACCCGTTATTCCAGACCATATGGGACTTGTTTCCTTATGCCGGGATATTAACACTCCCAAGTTTAATGGCATAGGAGATCCCGATATGGCAGAAGGGTGGTTGTATCAAATCAATGAAATCTTCAAGAACATGAAGTTGGATGACAAAGCCAAGATGGATTTGGTACCTTTCTTTTTAGAAGGCAAGGCTTCCTTGTGGTGGAAGGATGTCATGGAGAGGCTTGATGCCTATAATGAAGGGAGGATCGGGCAAAGGCCTAAAGAACTTGACTGGATTGAATTTGATAAAGAGTTTCGAAATGAATTCAATAGTGAGGCCGCCTAAGATCAGAAAAGAATTGAGTTTGATGAACTGGTTCAGGGAAGGTTGACAGTTCATGAGTACGAAAGGAAGTTTAGTTCTCTTTTTCGGTATGCACCTCATTTGGCCGGGAAAGATGAACTAAAAGCAAAGAAGTTCATTCGTGGACTTAAGGTGGAGCTGAGGAGTTTCTTGACAGTGATAGGAGTTCGGACCTATCATGAGGCTGTCCAAAAAGCCTTAGTGTTGGAAAGGGAGTTGATGGAGGCGAAATCTACGGATAAGGCCATTGAGCCGAGGGTTCCAGTACATTCAAGGTTAATGGATAAAAGGCCTAGTATGGGAGGTGATCAAGGACCCTCGAAGAAAATCAAGAAAGTTGGAAAAGGCCGTTGTCCAAAGTGTCAGAGATTTCATGGTAACAAACCTTGTACCCTTGGAACCGATCTCTGCAATTACTGCCGTCAGCCAGGACATTGGGCTAAGGATTTCCCAAGGCTTAGGCAAGATCAAGGTCAAGGAAGACCGGGAACCTCAGGAGTTGGCAGTATTGGTAGTACTTTTGTCAGAGTCCCTGTGCCACCACGAGTTTTTGCACTGACGGGCCAAGCACCCAGAGAGCCTACAGCTGTGCAAGGTAACTTTAATGTTCAGGATAGTAGTATTAGAATTCTGTTTGATAATGGTGCTACTATTTCTGTCATTTCTCTGAGCATGGTTGTTAAGTTTGATTTGCAAAGGACTTTGCTAGATGAGATGAGGTTCATTAGATCTGTTGGGAGGAATCTTGTTTTTACCAATGAAATGGTTATAGGATATCCTTTGGAATTAGGAGGTTGTAAGTTTTTGAGTGACCTTTGGGTCTTGACCTCAATTCCTTATGATATTGTTCTTGGAATGGATTGGTTAAGTAGGTTTAAGGCCCAGATTGACTGTGCAGGTCATAAGGTCACCCTTGAGGATGCCTCAGGGATAAGTGTAACTTGCACGGGCGGTTTGGCAAGTAGTGTTAAGAGTTTGCACCTCAAGTTAATGGAGTCCATTCCCGTTCCGAGTGAGTTGGTGACTTGCTCGTTGAACGGAGTGGCAGTCGAGGAGCAACTCAAGGAAATTCAAGTAGCCAATCTATTTCCAGAAGTTTTTCCTGTAGACCTCCCAGGATTACCCCCAAGAAGGGAGATTGAATTCTCCATACATTTACAGCCTGGGGCAGAACCAATTTCCATACCCCCTTATAGAATGTCAGCACCTGAAATGGATGAGCTGAAAAAGCAATTAGAAGAATTGCTTGAGAAAGGCTTTATTAGGCCAAGTGTTTCCCCGTGGGGTGCTCCAGTGTTATTTGTAAAGAAAAAGGATGGAACCTTAAGGTTGTGCATAGACTATAGAAAACTGAATGCAGTGACTGTGAAGAATAAGTACCCATTGCCCAGAATTGATGATCTATTTGATAGATTAAGAGGGGCGAAGGTCTTTTCCAAAATAGACCTAAGGTCTGGATATTTCCAGATAAGAGTTAGGGATGAGGATATCCCAAAGACTGCATTCAGGACTAGGTATGGGCATTATGAGTATACGGTTATGCCATTTGGAGTGACTAATGCTCCGGCAGTTTTCATGGATACCATGAATCGGATTTTTAGGCCCTACCTAGATCAGTTTGTTGAGGTGTTTATTGATGACATTTTGGTGTATTCCCCGACTCCCCACGAGCATGAGAAACAGTTAGAGATAGCCTTGCAAGTACTCAAGAGTAATCAGTTTTATGCAAAACTATCTAAGTGCCAGTTCTGGGCAAGTGAAATTCCTTTCCTTGGACATATTATAAATGCTCAAGGATTAAGTGTGGACCCAGAAAAGGTAAAGGCTGTGGTGGAGTGGAAACGCCCAACAACTGTAACTGAAGTTAGAAGTTTCTTGGGTTTGGCGGGCTATTATCGAAGGTTTATTGAGAAATTTTCTATAATAGCTTCGTCATTGACTGCCTTGACAAAGAAAGCACAGAAGTTTATTTGGACTTCTAAGTGTGAGGAGAGTTTCCAGGAGCTTAAGAACAGGTTAATTTCTGCTCCCATCTTAATCCTACCAGATCCGTATGAGATTTTTGTCGTTTATACCGATGCATCTGGGGCAGGATTAGGATGTGTGTTGATGCAGGATAAGCAAGTGATTGCATATGGGTCTAGGCAGTTAAGGCCTAACGAGTTGAATTACCCAGTGCATGATCTTGAGTTGGCAGCAGTTGTGTTTGCCTTAAAGCTCTGGAGACACTACCTTATGGGAAGATCCTTTAAGATCTTTACGGACCATAAAAGTCTGAAGTATTTATTTACCCAAAAGGATCTTAACATGAGGCAGAGAAGATGGATCGAGTATATCAAGGATTATGATTGCTCGATAGACTATTGTTCTGGTAAGGGCAACGTGGTTGCTGATGCCTTGAGCCGTAAGTATTCTGGGGTAATTCTCTCCAAGGATCAAGTAACACAAACCTTAAAAGATCCTAGTACAGAGCAATTCACAGTTTTATTTGAATTGTGGAGAGAATGGGAGATGGCTCAAGTCATGGTCCTAGAAATTCAGTCAGCATGGCTGGCTAGGGTTAAGCAAGCTCAAGAGAATGACCCAAGTTTGAAAAGAGTTTCTGGGGGGGAAAAGCATGGTACTGTACTGAAGGAATTTCAGTACAAGGATGGGTTACTTTACTATGGTGATCGGCTCTATGTGCCAAGTGAATTAAGGCAACAGGTGTTGCAGAAGGCACATACGAGTAAGTTTAACGTTCACCCTGGCGTGAATAAGATGTACCATGACCTTAGGACTCATTTCTGGTGGCCAAAGTTTAAGAGAGACATGTATGAATATGTGTCTAAGTGCCTCACCTGTCAAATGGTGAAGGCAGAGCACCAAAGGCCATCAGGAATGTTGCAAAGTTTACCACTCCCAGAAAGAAAATGGGGATCCATCACCATGGACTTTTGTGTTGGGTTGCCAAACACAAGAAGTCAGCATGATTCCATTTGGGTGGTGGTGGATAGGTTGACAAAATCTACACATTTTATCCCCATCAAAATTACTTATACCATGGAGAAGTTAGCCCAGTTGTATATCCGGGAAGTGGTAAGACTCCATGGAATTCCTGATCAGATTGTATCTGATAGAGATCCCTGTTTTGTTTCAAGGTTTTGGAGTGCCTTTCAAAAGGCTATGGGTTCCGCTGTGAACCTAAGTACTGCATATCACCCTCAGACTGACGGGCAATCTGAGCGGGTGATCCAAACCTTGGAAGACATGTTACGAAGTTGTGTAATGGACTTCAAAGGGGATTGGGACCAATATCTGCCTTTGATTGAATTTGCATATAATAATAGCTATCAGGAAGCTATTAAGATGGTGCCTTACGAAGCTTTGTATGGGCATAAGTGTGTGACCCCTCATTGTTGGGCAGATAAAGCTGATGAAATAATTGTTGGTTCAGAAATCATTGCCGAGACCACGGCAAAGATTAAGTTGATCCAAGCAAGGATCAAAGCTGCCTCAGACCGGCAAGCTAAGTATGCCAATGTGCGAAGGAAAGATTTAGAGTTTGAGGTAGGAGACAGAGTACTCCTTAAAGTTTCACCTATGAAAGGTGTGGCTAGGTTTGGCCAAAGGGGTAAGTTAGCACCAAGGTTTATTGGTCCTTTTGAAATTCTCGAAAGGGTAGGAAAAGTGGCTTATCGGTTGGCTTTACCGCCAAGTTTAGCCCATGTTCATAATGTGTTTCATGTGAGTTTCTTAAGGAAGTGCATTGTGAACCCTGGGCAAGTGTTAACCCCGCCCACTATCCCTTTGAGAGAGGACCTAAGTTATGAAGAACATCCCATTAAGTTTCTTGACCGTCAAGTCCGGAAACTAAGAACCAAACGGATCCCAATGGTCAAGGTACTATGGTCTAACCATGGGGAGGAAGAGGCCACTTGGGAGACCGAGCAGGATATGCTAAGGCAATATCCAAGTTTGTTTGCTCAATTAAGTTAGAATTTGGAGGACCAAATTTCTGAAGGAGGGGAGGATGTGACGGCTCTCCTAGTTAACTAATCAAGTAAGTGTTTATTTTACTTTGATTAAGTGTTTATTAAATTAAGTACCTCAAGTTAGCACTTTGATAAGCAAGCAAGGTAAGCTTAATTAAGTAAGTGAGTTCCTAAGTGTGATTTGGCATAGTTAAATCAAGACCATTAGTTATTCTAGCTTTTAGAACCATCCTAGTAAGTTTTGACAACTTGTGGCACTAAGTGTTCTTTTTGAGCCATTTAGAACTTAAGTGGCTAAAGTGTTCAAGAAAATTAAGTTTGAGAAGCTTTTAGTATGCTTTAAAACAAAGAAATATGGTTTTGGGTGAGAGGTTAGTGACCTAATTGAAGCTTTTGAAAGCTTGAGGACTTAAGTGTAAGAGAGGGAAAAGTTACCTTAATCACATATAAGTTAAGGTTTTCTTCTTCTCTTCTTCACTTAGCCATTTGACTCAAGCACCAAAATTTCGTAGCTCCACTTCCCTCTCAAAATTGGCAGCTCAAACTTGCATTTTCTTGCAAGATTTCATCAAATTAAGGGTGCCCAAGGTGTTAGAAAGATCACCAAGCTTTGTTTGTGGTGTTCTTGCTTCATTTGATCTTTGAAAGCTTGTTTGGAGTTCAATTTTCATGGGTAAGCTCCTTGTGTATATTTGGAGTGATTCTAGGTTGTTTCTAAAGCTAGAAATGGTCTTAGTTTGATTGGTTTGGGTGCCAAATTGCTTTGGTTTTAGACTTGGAACTCAAGGAAGCTTGTGGAGCTAAGAAAGCTTGTGTTGCATTGCTTGCTTGTGTGGCTAAATTGAGGTAAGGGTTCAAGTAATTAAGCTCAAATAATGCATGGTTTTGTAGTATTGTGTGTTGGGATGAATTAGAAACAAGACCCATTAAGTTTGGACTAGAAATGAGAGAGTTAGAGCATTTGGAGTGAAAGAACGCAGCTGTCGCGCAACGCTGAAACCAGCGTTGGCGCCGCAGCGCCAGGAGCATGTGTGTTGGCGCCGCAGCGCCAGGATGTGATTTTTCACTCAGTAAGTTTCCTTCTTTGGCGCTGCGCTGGAGGGCTTTGGCACCGCGGCGCTAGAGGTGACTTTAAGGATTTTTGGCCCATCTTTCCGACCATCTTAAGAGTGACTTAGACTCTCGGTTTCTATTCCTAGGCTATTCTAAGACGTTCCATAGCCTCGGTTGGGTCTAGTATTCATTCCTAGAGCGGGAATTGTGCATTATTTAAGAGGTAGTCAAGTTGTGTGGTTAAGAACAAAAGTGTGACTTGGTGGCTAAGTAACTCATAGTACTTAAGCTTTTAAATGATTACTAAGGGGATTAAGAGGGTTTTTAGACTCTTTATTGTCCGTATAGAGTATCAATTACATATGGTCAATAGAGAGAAAAACCTAAGTCGATCCCAACCAAACCATTTGGTTTGGTAAGTGAGCCACTAGTAGTGTTTTGAGTTAAACCTTGAGGGTTTGGCTAGTAAAACCATATAGGAGGACTACCCTGTACAATAAATTAAGGGTAAAGGCGGGTAAGTTTGAGATAGGTGACGACCTACTCTAGAACCCGTAAGTGGGACTTAAGTGAGGTAAAGTATCCGGGATACGAGGGCCAGTATCTCAAGTACCTCCGCCGTTTGAGCTCACGGCAAAGTTTTAAGGCGCTTAGAGTTAAACCTTGAGGGTTTGGCTAGTAAAACCACATAAGAGGACTACTCTGTACAATAAATTAAGGGTAAAGGCGGGTAAGTTTGAGATAGGTGACGACCTACTCTAGAACCCGTAAGTGGGACTTAAGTGAGGTAAAGTATCCGGGATACGAGGGCCAGTATCTCAAGTACCTCCGCCGTTTGAGCTCACGGCAAAATTTTAAGGCACTTAGAGTGCAGAAAGTCCCAAGTGCATATATTGTGTGCATTTCATACCATACATTCATACATTGCATATTTTATATTTTGTTGATTGTTGAGTTGTTTGTTGATTGAATTGCTTGTTTGGTTGCTTGGTTGCCATATTTGCATTGTTGCTGCATTTTTCCTTGCAGGTATTTAAGGGATCCTTACTGAGTACTTTCAAGTACTCATTCCCTTAAGTTTTATTGTGCAGGTTCTAACTCCGGGCCTAATCACTGAGTGATAGTCGAGGCCTAAGCTTTCTGTTTTGCAGGTAGTTCTATTGAGAATCCTAGTGATTCTAGTTTACTTGTGAAATAAGTTATGTACTAACCAAGTTGTGCCTTTACAGTGTAGAGGCTAATAGTACACAAGAACAAGATCTAGTGAAGGGTTTACACTTGGAGCTTGGTATAGCTCAAGGTGGGACTCAAGTAGTTGATCTTAGTTAGTAGTTTTTGTCTCTTGTACATAGTACTTTGTGTACTAAGTAAGTTGCCTCTAATAGGATACATTAGGATGTAAATCCATCTTGTTACTTTTGGGTGCATGCTAGAGGTGTAATGTATGCACAAACTGTTACTTGTAGTTAAAGCAACCAGTATTTTCAAGGTCTTGGCACGGTTTATATATATTTTAGTGAAATGCTCGAGCAATGTTTTTAATCCACGACTTATAAAATTCGTTTGCATTGCCAAGACAGAAGCATGCATAACTTAAACTGAGTAGGCTAAGAAACTAGTTGTATATAAATTGTTTAATTTATATTGACAAGTACTAGTTAGCCAATAGTAACTAGTGGGATTCATAAATCCCTAAGGCCTACAAGGTTATGGGGCACTGGGGCCCCGTTCCGCGACAAATATGAGCAGAATATGATGAAATTATATAATGGTTTTCTTGAGAGATTTAAGACATTTTTAGATATGGAGATTTTAGCAGAATATGATGACATTGTTGACCTACGTGCAACTGCACATACATTTCTCCAACATCTAACACCATTTTTGCAAGTTAAGAATGTTTTGTTTATACATTCGGTTTACTTGTTGCATCTGACAAGTTGTTAGAACACATATTCCACTAGTCAAGTTAGAAACGTATCTCGTTCCATACTTTTGTATATTTAAAACAATTTGAGTTATACACATTTGTCAAGAATGGCATACATATCCTTCGACTATATGTAGACACAACTGCAACCCTTTTTTGTAGCTTAATATGCCTTATTGAGTTTTTAGTTTACTTCTAGCCGTGACATATGGAAAGAGGTGCATACACACCTTGCCCCATACGGATGTGTATGTAAAAAAGTAGTGTCCGCACTCCCCATCTTTATTTTTTATTGGATTCCACCATTCCAAATAAAAATTTAGAAAAAAAAATACAGTAATATCTTTATAAAAATGAAATTGTTGATACAAATTTGAGTTACTCATTATAAACTATATACGTATATATATCGTACTTACCTTTCTTATCTTAAAATTATGCCTTAAATGCTATATTAGCTCTTGTATTTTACTCAATTGTTTAGTTAACATTCAAATTATGAGTTAGCCTATATAGTCAATGAATTTCACAAATCAAGTTAAGTTCAAAATTTTCAAACAAGTCATGCTAAGATCCCTAAAAGAAGGGATAAATTTCATTTATGGTCCCTAACCTTTTGGAAATGTCCTAAATGGGTCTCCAGCCTTTATTTTGTCCTATTAAAGTCTCTAATCATCCTATTTTGTCCTAATCATGGTCCTTCCATTAATTTCATAGTTAAATGTGACAGAATTTCCATAGAAAATGACACTATTAGTTCTACATTATGGCAAATCCTAGCATCCAACTCTCAAGCTTTACCTTTTGATGATAAGTTTCAAGACTCCAAAAAAATGTTGCGTTTCGAGTCATCTGCTTCAATGTCACCAACGGTCTAGCTGCCAAGGCTGGTTTCTAGTTTAGGCAGTGTTCTTTTTATTGTTTTTTTTTCTTGTTAATGATTTTTGGTTTTGTTTGTTACAAGAATTATGCACTGGCATCAATTGAGGATATAATTGAATATATTTAGGCATTCTATAGCCGCCTTCAACCTCCACCATCACATGCGGCCTCGGTTTGGCATTCCCAAGTGACCTCGACCACTAGCGACGCCATTTGCAACGAGGAACCCTTCATGACTAGCTCTTGCCCTTTTTCCGTTTAAACCCGCCGCTGCCCATCACCATTCGCAACCTCCGCGACCTCGCGACCTTTACAACTCTGTGACTTCTGTGACCTTTGCAATTCCACCATTTTCGTAGCCTCCATGACCTCGCCTTTCCGCAACCCCCATGACTCTCACCGAATCGATCTCCCTTCTTCATTGTAGATCAGTGATCACAATAGATGTTGTCAATTTGGGCTTGATTTAAGCTCTAGTGGTAGTGATTTGGGCTCCAATGGTTCTAAATATCCACCGGTTATAGATCTCGAGATAGCGATGGAAGTCGTGGCTAGACGCATTGAACGGTAATGTGCGATGGGTGACAAGACGATTCGCAAAGGGGTGACGCATGTTGGTGGAGGAAAATGGTGGCTAGCGTCAAGTAAAACGCAACAGTGGAGGTAGATCGTGGCTGCCGGGTATGGTGATTGGTGAGGGAGGGAGAGAGAAAGAGATAATAAGAATAAGAAAATGTATGATGAATGTTGTCATTTTTTCTCATAATTCCGTCACATTTAACTGTGAAATTAACGGAAGAACCACGATTGAGACAAAATAGGATGGTTAGAGACTTTATAGGAAAAAATGAATATTAGGGACCCATTTAGGACATTTTCAAAAGCTTAGTGACCATAAATAAAATTTACTCCTAAAAGAAGTGTCAATACCATCAAAGAAATATATTATTCTATACTTGTTTTTAGTGTAAAATTATAAATTTTGGTATGTTTGAGTTATTATTTGGGATATTTATAAGAAATCCCCCTTGAAATGTAGGACACCAGCTTTAATTTTTTTGATAATTTAACTAAATATGTAATGTTTTTTATTTAAAAGTAACCATAATGTTTCTGTTTCAAAATTTATTATTTTTAAAGTTTTTAAATAATTTTAAAGACTCATTTAATTTAAAGTTAAATGCAAAGGTGATATTCTAGACCCGCCATTGCTCTTGGACAACATGCTAACATATCTATAATTCAACTGTTTTTATAGCCCCAAATCAAGTCCCTCTCTCTCTCTCTCCCCATATGAGAGAGATTTGGAGAGTTAAAGTTTGAACCTTCGAGCTCAGAATTTCAGGTGAAGGGGTTCAAATCCAAGCAAACTCCGCCGGTTTCTTTTTTCAACAATGAGGCAAGGAGTAATTGGCATTGTTGAGGACACTTTGCTTAGCTGGCGGTTTGTTAAGTTTTTTTTTGTTAAGATCAGATTAGTCCATGCTGTCATAATCCTTAGTTACTAGGATTCTGTTACTTGTTTTCAGTACGTTACTTAAGCTGTTGAACTAGGATACGAGTTAGTTTTTCCTTGTTATCTGCTCTCATGTAAGGCTATATATATAGCCATGAACTTCCAGATGAATAACAATCCTCCATATGCAGAAGTGTTGATGCTGGAACTCTAAGTTCTAAACAGGCATCTTCTGAGTTTTGAGAAGGAAAGATGCAGAAGCGGAGGAGAGGCGAAAATGAGTCTCGGCGGCAAGGAGATGGTGTCCGAGAGGCCTGGCGATGACAACGAAGCTGGAGCTGAGAAGGCTGCATCGAAAATAGATGAGCAAGAAGACGAAGAGTCGCTGGCGGACAGGAAAAGCTCTTCAGGCGGCGGACATGATTTCTCAAAGCAGGTGAGGGTTTCCAAAACTGATTTAGGAGTGGGCCGGGTGAGAACTTGTGGTGGGCCAGATAATGGTGAGGTTTTTGGTGGGTCTGAGAATAAATTTGGTGGACTTTAGGAGGGCTCTCAAATGCGTGTTATTGTGCCAAAATCAGCTTCTGACATTGGGTCTTCCATTTGTAGGGTTGGTCCTAAAGTTTCTAAAGATATCTTTGAGCATGATGGAGGGAAAAATAATGCTTTAGATGCATCTCATCTAATTTTCCCGGGAGTTCCACTAATTCTGAAACCAGTGGGTAAGTCTTGGACAAATGGGGTTGTCAGTTTTGATTTGCCTATGCAAAAGATAATACCGGTGGGAAAAATTATTTGTTCCACGTCAACTTCAAAACTTTTGATCTCGGAAGGTAGTGGGTCTTCGGACAAAGATGAGGAGAGTATCAAAAGTTCAGACACTTATGTTATCCCAAACAAGGTGTTCTTAGATTGTTGCAATGAAATGACATTGGATATTTAAGAGAACCTTGACACAGCTGAGGATCAAAGGAAAGGGCAAAAGAAGATTAGATTACGACATAAGGAATCGGCATTAAAAAGTGAACTAAAAAGGTTGGAATAGAGGATCAAAGATTAAGATTCTATTGTTTTCTATTTTTGGGGCCCCAAGTGGTGTGATTTTTAGGGCTAAAGTGTATAATTTTTATCTTTGGCAGGGTGTGTTTATTTTTGTGGTCAAAGGAGTTTTTTTTTAAATAAATTTGGGTTCTAGAAGTTGGTGGTAGTTTTTTCTTGTGGGTGTTTGCTTGGGTGTTTGATGTTGGGGACCTTGTTGGGGTGATATGGTTCACTATCTTTCTTGAACTCTGAAGTATGTATATATTCTTATTATATCTAATAAAAATTTTATTTTGCCGTTCAAAAAAAATTCAAACTTGGCTTGATAATTATAATTATAACATAAATTGAGATAAATGAATTGATATTTTATGCGAGCGAGAATTAGGAATTTGACGCCGGCCCATTACAAAACAATGTTAGGCCTCCAATAAAGTATGGATCCACAGTAGACAAAGATTGCGTTATTTAGAGAATGCTTCGCCGAAGTTCCTTGAGGCCGAAGGAAAGAACTAAATTGATCAAATTTTGTTACAGGGTTTCGACGAAGAAGAAGGGAAAAACTTGTGTCCCGCCGCCGTATTTCGTCAAGACTGCGAACAAAGATAAATTTGGCAGGAGCAACAAGCGGAAGCAAAAAAAGTCGTGCCCATGGAGGATGATTTTAGGCTATGTGATCTTCCTGATGAGATTGTGATCCACATTCTCGACAGACTCAATTCCTTGGCGAGAGTTCATTTCTCTGCGGTTTGCAGGGCCTGGAAGCTTCTTCTTCGCAGGCTTCTCCCACTTCTCGCAGAAGCAAAAGAGCTTCCCTGGTTTATAAGAGCTGGGGAAGACGAGAAGTACCACTCCATCGTTCTCCAACAGACATGTTCTCGTAACAACCAGCTGGTAGCCTGCACCAAAATCAAGCGCACTTTGAAACAAGAGCTGCTCGACGCAATCCCACTAGCCACAGCAGAGCGCCCTGTGTATGTGAGTGGCACAAGCTCCGGTTGGGTTGTTTTTGAAGGCATACACATGCCTCCTGCGCCCTACTTGTGCTCCCCTTTCACTGAGAAATCTATCCATATGCCACCTGGTTTTGCCTCTTTCTTTTAGTCGGTTCGCGATGTCCCATCCTCCAACTTGTTGAGATTGTACTCAATCACCAGACAGTTGCACTGATGAACAGATGGATAGGATTAAGAATCTCCATCCAACATCTAAAGGTATTGTTTGTGCTAAACACTAAGTAATATTTCCTCGACTTCTACTATTGTGAGAGAATCTATCTGGGGGCCATTGCACAACAATTTCTAGCTCTACTAATAGAAGAAAAGGATGGTTCAATAATCGAAGCCATGGATGGGTTTATGCATGCTATTCACCAAAGGTAACGAGGAGGAGTTTCTTCAAAGCGATTGTTTTATTAGCTCCAACATTAAGTAGACATATACACAACATACACTTCTCTTCAATTATCTAAGACACTTTGTCTCTTTGGAAAAATTGGAGACTTTTTTTCTATAGAAATAATTAAAAATTTAAACTTTATTTATTTTACAGAAGTTTAGTTAAACAGTAACCGAATAATGGCTACCTTATTTATGTCATAATTACAGATAATTATTTAAAATTGTAACTCCATCTCCCTTAACAATAACTAACTAAAACCATTAGGTTTGTAATGAAAATACCCACAGGTAAGGTTGAGCCAATCATAGATCACTATTATTTAGTCCACTTATTGGGACAACAATTAATTTTATTGGGAAAATTATAGAAATCCCCTGAGGTTTGACTAACCGACACTTTACCATATTTATTTTAAAAAAAACCACTTTACCCCCACTCCCATTACACTATTTAAGAACAACTTCTTATCCTCTAATTTAAATGATATAGTAACTATATTCAGCAATTTTAAAATTTTTTATATCTTTTTCAATGTTAATTTGCATTTAAAAGTACTAATTTACATTTACAACTAGAAAATTACATTCACAGAATTTAAAAATTTTATTAACTGTGAAAAAAAATATTAGAGAGATTGAAATTACTATGAGATGATTATCATATAGCTTAAAGTAGGGTTTTATAAATTGTTGGGGCAGTGTAAAAGAAGTAGGGGCAAAGTGTAAGTTAGATCAAACTAGATAAGAGGTTTTTGTATATTCTCAATTTTATTCAGTAATTTGTAATTAATAAATTCAACTTGCAATAATAAAAACTATCTTTTGCAATGAAAATTTCCAAACACAGTTGTGTGCAAATCGAGTCAATGAATCACTAGTATTTTATCCACACTTCATTGTAGGTTTGGACAATTAAGGTATAAATTTTTTGTTATTGGTTACATTTATAAAAAAAATATCAAAATGTTATGAATTCAAAAGCATGTCATAATTAATTCAAGTGTTTTAAAACAGTTCAAAAATTTGAAAGTTGATACTAGATAATTTGATAATAAAAAATATTAAAAAAAAACTAAGTTACTATATTTGGGATTTCAACTTAAAAAAATATAAAGTGTTCCGAACATCAACACGAGTATAGATTATTAGCGGGCTTGGAAGCCCAAACCATTAAAAGGCTTGCAAACTGGGACGGTTGTCTTTAATTTTGATTGTTTTTAGACATCCATAACAATCAAGGAAGGTCCATGCAGGCTACACAAATGTAATTCGCTATTTTACTCTATTGACGATTGGAAGCAAATGGTGTATCTTGTTCCAAAATTGGAAATTGGTAGTTGGCAAATCCATATGCTTAATGTCTATAGAAAGGTTGGATAAAAATTTCAATTCATAGGTTATATTTGTTGGACATAGGGCAACCAACTATAAATAAAATCGCTTTTTCTTTCATTTTTTCGTAAAACTAATTTCATTTGAAATGATACTCTATTTACTTCAAATAATATGCGAAGACAAGGACTTTCCATTTGAATTTTTTAGATTTTTAACATAAATATCCAATTATTGTGGGTCCAATTTCATTTTAATTAATATTGCTTTTCTACTTGGACCTTTTCAAAGACAAGTCCAAATGGACTTGAAAATCCAATTTCCAAGTGGATTTGTGAGGCCACGTGAATGGCTTATGGACAATTGCCTGAATTAGTTTTTAGTGAGTCCGCTTGGCTTGGGACTTGGTTTTGTGCTAAGTTATAAAAGCCAATCTCCTACTGCCGATTTGGGTGTGCAAGCGAATACGTAGGCGAGATCGAGGCAGAGAGCAAAAAATTGAGACAGAGCTTGCAATTGGCATTAAATAGTAGGTTCTCTTTGGGTATCAATTTTTTACTGTTTAATTGAGTATTGATTTTGTAATTTTGGAGTGTCATTCTCTTGGGTTTGTGGGTATCAATTAATGAGTATTGATGCTTTTAAGTCTGTGTGGTGTGAGAATTTTGTAAAAACCTTATGGTATTAAATTTCAGGTTTTTCTTAAATTGGTGTGATATGATTCAAGTTTGGGTAATAACTTAAATCTTGGACATTGTACTATTTTCTTGATAGTAAATTTTGCTATCAGTTTTTTCTGTGGTTTTTCCTTCTATAGTGAAAGGCTTTCCACTTATGTCATATGTCTCAATTTATTTATATTTGGTGCTGCTTTTTTTATTGTTTCTACTTGGATATATATGATTTATTGGCTTGAATATTTGTTGATTTTACTTTGTCGGTCTGGCGGTAATTAATTTCGAGTCTATCCCATTAAGTGGTACTAGAACCTATGGCTAAATAGGATATGAGTGACAGTGCAAGTTCAATGCTCAGATTGAATGCATCAAATTTTTTAATTGAAAGCCAATGATGGAGGATATATTTTATTATCTTAATTTATATGATCCAGTCTTAAGTGATTCAGCCAAGTTGAAAGACAAGTCTGATAATGATAAGAAAAAGCTCAATTGCAAGATCGTTGGTGCCATTAAAAGATGGGTGGATATAACTATGTTCCACCATGTTTTTGTAAAGACGAATGCTCAGACTCTATGAAAGAAATTAGAGAGCTTGTTTGAGAGGAAGACCACTTAGAATAAAACTTTCACTATATAGAAGATTGTGGATTTGAAATAATGAGGGACAGTCAGTTTTTGAGCACTTGGATGATTTTCAAAACTTGATTAATCAATTGACTAATATGAAGTTGGTGGTTCATGATAAGTCGCAAACATTACTTCTTTTGAGTTCCTTACACAAAAGCTGGGAGACCATGGTGATTACTTTTAGTAATTTGACCCTGGATGGAAAAATCACCTTGATTTTGTTTAAAAACAACTTGTTCAATAAAAGAGTCGATTCTAAGTATACACAAGCTCTTTTTATTGAGAGCAGAGGTAAGAGTAAGGGATCTAAGAGTGGCTGTGATAAATCTTGTGATCGTTTGAAGTCAAGAGACGGCAAAGGTTGTCATCATTGTGGGACACCTAGTATATAAAGAAGCATTGCTAGAAGAGGGAAAAGGATGAAAAAAAGGAGGAGAAAACTCCTAAAGACAAAAATACAACCACAGTTGTTGAGTCAGATGGTAATGATCCAGTTACATCAGTTTGAGTGAAGGGGGACTGTTATCACATTATAGATCTGAATATCTAGTGGATAATCGATTCAATTGCATTCTATCACATTTCTCCTAAAAAGAAATTGTTTTCTACTTGCAAGAAGACTAATATTAGGGTGATGAAGATGGGTAACATGATCCAGTCCATGATCTTAAGGATCAGTGATGTTGTTGTGCAAACTAGTTTAGGTGCTACTTTGACGTTGTGGGATGTGCGTCACATTTTTGATATACAGAATAACTTGATTTCAATGAATGTGTTTGATTATGAAGCTTATAATTAGAGATTTAGAGAAAGCATAAGGAAGCTGAAGTGTTGTTCTTTACTAGTGCCGAAAGGTAATCTTTGCTGCACTTTTTATAGGACACGTGTTGGTATTTGTGGGAGTGATTCATTGAATGTGGTTGAGGGTGATGCTTCTATGAATTTGTAGCATAAACGGCTGGCTCACATCATCAAGAAAGGGTAAGAGGCTTTGGCAAAGTAGTTCTTCATTCTTATTGCCAAAGTTCATTACTTTACCCATGTGATGTTTGTATATTAGGAAAGCATCATAGAGTTTGAAAGGTATTGCAATGAGCCTGGTACACCGCAACATATTTGTATAGCTGAGGGGCATAACCGCACCATTAATGAGAAAGTCAGATGCATTCTAAGGATGTCTAAATTGTTGAAGTCATTTTGTGAGTACTGTTATTTACTTGATTAATTGGACTCCATTAGTCCCTTTGGGTTTTCTAGTCCTGCAAAATGTGTGGACAAGTTAAAATGCTTCATATTCACATTTGAAGGTGTTTGGTTGTAAAGCATTCATGCATGTGCTTAAGAAACAACTATTTTGGTTGCAAAGCATTCATGCATGTGCTTAAGGAGCATTTCATGCATGTGCTTAAGGAACAACTGTTTTGGTTGCAAAGCATTCATGCATGTGCTTAAGGAACAACTGTCGAAGCTTGATAATAAGGCCAAATTGTTCCTTATTGTTGGTTATGGCAGTGAAGAGTATGACTACCGGTTATAGGATCAAAAGAAAATGAAAGTGTTTAGAAGCAAGATGTTTTCTTTAGATAGCATGAGAATATAAAAGATATTGGACTGCAAGAGGAGACTTCAGATATTGCTTATGGTGTTAATAATTAGACACCTGCACTTATTTCATCTAGAAACACCACAGATGGAGGAGTTATAGAACATGGGCTAAAGCAGCCAACCATTGTTGATGAACAAGTTGATGATGATATAGCTAACCATGGCAATGGTTTTGAACAAGGGGAGCAGCCCTTCCGCTAGAAAGGGTTGAGTCTCATCCAAGAAGATCTATTAGAGAGAGTCGTTCGCTACTAGGTATCTCAATTCTGATTATGTCATACTTGTTGATGTACGGAAGCCTTAGAGCTTCGTAGATGTACTGTTTTTTGTAAATAAAGACCTATGAATTGTTGCAATGCAAGACGGGATGAATTCTCTTTAGAAGAACAACATATGTGAGTTAGCGGATCTACCTAAGGGTAGAAGAACATTGCAGAAGAAGTGGGTATTCAAGTTGAAGAAAGAATGAGATAAGCTAGTTAAGTATAAGACTCATTTGGTGGTGAAGGACTTCCACCAGAAAAATTGAGTTGACTTTAATGAGTTCTTTTTCCCTATGGAAAAAATGTGTTCCATTCAGGTTGTACTTGGACTAATAGCTAGTCTAATCTTAAGCTTGAGTTAGTAGATGTGAAGACTGTATTTTTAGATGGAGATTTAAATGAAGAGATTTACATTGTTCAACTTGAAGGATTTCATGTCAAAAGGAAGGAGCACATGATTTGTAAGTTGAAGAATAACCTTTATAGCTTGAAGCAAGTGCCTAAATAGTGGTACCACAAATTTGATATGATTATGGTTGGTCAGAACTATAAAAGAATTTATGCAGATTCTTATGTTGATGATATTCTTATTGTTAGGCAAGATCCTTCGATGATTCGCATGTTAAAAGAGAAATTGTTTAAGTCCTTTAACGTGAATCATTAGGGCCAGCAAAACAAATTCTGGGTATGAGAATTGTTCATGATAGGAAAGTTAGCAAGCTGTGGTTGTCACAGAAAAATTATGTTAAGCGAGTCATTGAAAGGTTCAATATGGCATATGCTAAGCAAGTTAGCACACCCCACTGTGAATCACTTGAAGTTAAGTAAGAAGTCGTGCCCAACTACAGCGAAAAAAAAAATAAAACATGTCAACTATTACTTACTCTTCTACAGTTGGTTCTTTGATGTATGCTATGTTTTGTACTTGGCCAGATATTGTTTATGTTGTTGGATTTATTAGTTAGTTTTTATCTAATCTAGGGATGTTTCACTAGGAAGTTGTGAAGTGAATTTTTAGATACTTAAGATGTACTTCAAAATTGTGTTCGAGTTTTGACAGTGCTAAACCTATTTTGGAAGGCTTTACTGATGCAGATATGATGGGTGATCTTGATAGTACAAAATCTTCATCAAGCTACATGTTTACTTTTGTTGAGAGAGCTATCTTATGGCAGTCAAAGTTATAAAAGTGTGTTACTTTGTCAACAACTGAGACAGAGTATATGGCAGCTAATGAAGCAAGTAAAAGATGCTTTAGATGAAGCGGCTCCTTCATGAGTCGGTTGTGAAGCAAGAGGAGTATGTGATACATTGTGACAGTCATAATGCTATTAATTTGATCAAGAACTCAATATATCATACTCGCATTAAACACATTAAGTGCGGTATCATTGGTTGTGTTTGGTGACTTAAAAGAAGCTTTTGAATTTTAAGAAATTTCACGTAAATGATAATGTAGCTAACATGTTAACAAATGTGATTCCTATGAAAAGTTCGAAACATGTGGCCTAACAGCCTGTATGTGTTTCATCAGGAGAGTAGTAATAGTCTCTCCCCTAGTAAGATTGGCGGAGGTGATTGCTGTGGGTCCAATCTCATTTCAATTAATATTATTTTTCTACTCAGACCATTTCAAAGACAAGCGCAAATTGGACTTGAAAACCAATTTCTAATTGGACTTGTGAGGTCATCACATGAGTGGCTTATGTAAAATTGCCTAAATTCAGCTTTAATGAGTCTACTTCAGACTTGGTTTTGTGATGGGCTACAAAAACTAATCTCCTGCTGCTTATTTAGTGTGTGAGAGAAAGAATATGTAGACAAGATCAAGGTAGAGAAAGACAAAGATTGAAACAGAGCTTGTGATTTGACATTCAACGGGTTCTCTTTGAGCAGCAAATTTTTACACTTTATTTGAGTATTGCCCTGGGTTTCTGAGAATCAATTGGGGAGTATTGATATTTTTGGATTTCCATATTGTGAGATTTTTTTCAAGAATTCTAAGATATCAAAATTTAGACTCTTCTCAAATTACTGTTATAGGATTCAAGTTTAGGTAATAATATTAATAGTTGACATTGTAATACTTTTCTTAATAGTAGATTTTATTCCTAGTTTGCCCTGTGATTTTTTTCTTCATATTGTAGAGTTTTTCACGTATATCATATGTTTCGATTCATTTCTATTTAGTGCCACATTTTTTATTATTCCTTATTCGTTGTAATTTATTCATTTGAGCGTTTGTCAATTTTATGCTGTAAGTTTGACTATTATTATTTCATGTCCATCCCAACACCAATGTAAATGGCTAAATTTGTTGATGATGCGCAAGATCTTGTTAAATTAGTAGTATTTTCTAAAACTGTTATTTTGATGGTAATTAAATTTTTATTCAGCATTGATATATTTATGTTATTTTCTCACTACAATTTGAAATCCATGGTAACGTATGTAAATTAGATTTTATTTTGAAAAAACCTTCACATAAATCAGGATTCGAAGCTTGCATATCATACTAAATAACAAAATCCTCTTAATTAATACTCTTTCGCAAGAAAGTACTACGGATTTTACGCCGGCCTAGCGCCAAATCCAAAATTGTTAGATCTTGAGTAAAGTACGGACCTCCTACAAGGATTGTGTTAACTAGTGAGATATATCTTTGATAAAATTCCTTGAGGGGCAAGAAAAAGAAATTACATATCCTATTACTTTAGGTTAAAAAAGATTCCTTGGTATATATAACTCTTTATATCGATCGAATTCTGTTACTTCGTATTTTGATTCAAGACTGCAATTGACAATTTACTGAGTACGACAATGAGGGACGAAGGGCATGAAGAAGTTTTGCCAACGCTGGATGATTTCAGGCTCTGTGACCTTCTCGATGAGACTGTGATCCACATTCTCGACAGACTCAATTCCATGGCGAGGGTTCGCTTATCCGCGGTTTGCAAAGCCTGGAACCTTCTGCTCCATAGGCTTCTCCCAGTTCTCGCAGAAGCAAAAGAGGTCCATGGGTTGTAACCCTGGACGACTGTTACGGGAACCAGTCCATGGTTCTCTGCCAGATATGCTTAGGACACATGCAGCAGAAACCTTGTGCCAAAATCAAGCGCGTTTTAAAGCAAGAACTGCTAGACGCGGCAGTGGATAGCTATAATATTGGGTGTGGCCCATACTTCGATTGGATTGTTTTAGGAGGCATAACCTTTTCTCCTGCAGCTCTCTGCTTGTACTCTCCTTTCACTGGGAAATTTATCTATCTGCCTCCTGGTTTGCCTCCTTTTTATAGCAAGTTGGCGATGTCCCATCCACCAACTTGCTCACATTGTGTCTTCTTCACTTTTCGGGATTGCAGCTCGGAGGTGTGTGCTTACACTTGCCGCCTTGGTGACCAGAATTGGAAGAAGCATGAGATTGACATTGTTTTTGAGAGCGTTCGTGGCCAGCCCATATTGGAGAGTTTGATGTTTCTTAAAGGAAGCTTCTATTGCCTGTTTCGCAGTGGCCAGCTGGTGGCCTTTAAGGTGGCCGACGAATCCTGGGAACTGTTAGCTGATTCTAAGCCATCAGAAAATGCTACGCTGTTACGCTATTGTAGATATCATCAACTGGCTAAATGTGACGGCAATATCTGATTGGTGCCCTACGTTTGCGCGTATAGATCAGCAAGAGGTTGTGGCTGCAGTGTGTGGAAGTACGAGTGGGTGGAGAGGGGTTGGAGGAAGATAAACAATTTGGGTGGATGGGTGTTATTTCTCAACATTGACGAATCCAAGAACGTGGCGGTTGCAGCAGTCGGGGAGCTGGAAGGTTTGGCCGACATGATCTATTTCTCTCTTGGTAGGTATTACCTCAAAAGCTATTTTTCATTGCGGGATGGGAAGCTCGATTTTTGTAATGGTTATGATTCTGAAGTTTGGTATTGGATTACGCCCCCACCGTTACAAGTTTGAAGTTGCATTTAGGACCAATTTGAGCAAAATATGACGAAATTATATACTGATTTTTGGGAGAGATTTAGGATCTTTTTGGATATATATGGAGATTTTCCTTTTTCCTTTTTTGTTTTTATAGTTCATGGATATCTGTATGTGTTAGTCTTTGTATCATGGACCTGGGTGACAGCACATGCATAGGTGGTAGGAGTCAATAACATACTTGTGTTGGCTTTAAACAAAACCCTTTTCTGAAAAGAAAAATGTATTCCTTTTACCTTAATAAAAACAAAAAACTAATGTTTGCGCTTAAGCACTAAGTAATAGTGGTTTCCTCGACTTCGTTAATGAGAGAATTTGTCTCACCGTGTTGGTTCAACAAATTATAGTCCTGCTACTAGAAGAAAAAGAAGCTTCCACAAATCAGAAGTCATGAATGGGTTTATGCAATTCACCAACGGTAACGAGGAAGAATTTCTACAGACCATTTTGTTAGCTCTAAGATCGAGTAGACTTTTGTAATTTTGTTTTCTGGAAAAATTTTCTACTTAAATTGAGGTTTAGCTATGGAGCCTGAGGGTCTTTTCCACCTATATATACGCAATATACACTTTTTTGCAACTATGTAAGACACTTCTTCAACACCTGACACATTTGGGAAGACGTGTGTACACTCACATCTTGGCATAGGTGAACTTATATGTATAAAACTAAGGTTTACAGATCCCACTTTTATTTTTTTTTAGACCCCACCATTCTAAATATAGAATAATATCATCACAAAAAGAAAATTGTTGACACAAAGTCCAGTCACTCATTATAAACTGTACACACACACACACATGTGTCTATGTATGTGTCTATGTGCATGTGTGTATATATATGTGTATATGTAAACTTATGTCACATACATACATATATGTGTGTATGTGTGTGTGCATGTGTGTATATATCTGTGTGTGTGTGTAGAATTATGCCTTAAATGTGACATTGGCTATACTTTACTTAATTGGTTTAGTTAATACTAAAATTACAAGTTACCCTATAGTTATTGAACTTCATAAATCAAGTTACACTTAAAAGTTTCAAATAAGTCATGCTAATCTCTAATAGAAGTACCATTAATGTCCTCAAAGAAATATGTTATTCTGTACTTGTTTCTTGTGTAAAATTTTAAACTTTGCTTTGTTTGAATTATTTCACTCTAAACAATTAGAATTGTTATATTTAAAGGAAACTGCCCTTGAAAAGTGGTAGACCACTCTTTAATCTCTTGAAACTTTAATTAAACATCTAATGTTTTACATGTAAAAGTAATAATAATATTTCTCTTTCAAAATTTATTTTTAAAGCTTCTAAATAATTTTAAAGGCTTATTCAATTTAAAGTTAAATGCAAAACATATATTTTTAGTGACTATAAAAGTACTTTATTTTGAAAATCAATAAAAGTGAATAACTTACTTCAAATTTAAACTAAATGTTACTCAAAATAATATTTATTTTTTCTTTTTTGTACTAAAAAATTTTACAAGAAAATGGTTGCAAGAGATATATTTCCTTTATATGATTGTGTTATAGTTTAAAATTTAACTGTTGATTAATTCAATTTGAGGACCAATTGAAATTTAGGCTTATAGATGAACCTCACATTAAAAATATTCTAGATCTATCATTACATCTTGGATAACATGCTACATGTAAACACTCCAATGTTTCTATAGTTTTTTCAAGTTATATTTGCCCTCTTTCAATATACTATTTTGCTATGTTCTAATCATAATTAACTTCTAGCAAGATGCGCAAACACAGACCTGCAACCTTTTTTATAGCTTAATATGCCTTCTTGAGCATATATTTTTAGTTTAAGAAAAAATATCAAATTAACCAATAATGCTTTGGGTTATGTGCAGATTTGCCACTATAGTTTTGTTTGGGCCCAATCTCCTAGTAATGTTTCAAAAATGGCTTAAATATGTCACTGCTAGTTAAAAATAACAAAAAATAGTAAAAATAGCATATTTTGAAATCTTTGGGTTATTATGTATCTTTCAAAACTTATCAGGACCTTTGAGTTTTTTACCAAAACAGGGTTCGATCTCTGCCTTCAATGCCCTAAACCCGTTGCCATCTCCGTTACTAGTGCCCTAGTCTCATTGTTGGTCTCCTTTTGTCTCTGCTGTCCAATCTCATCACTGACATTCAAGAGAAAAGGAAAGTCTAATTACAAAATATCCTTGATGTTTATTAAAACTTACAATATCATCGTCCAAAAATTTTAAAACTTGTTACTTTTAAAGTTTTTCATTATAGACATATCTACTTCTAATTTGTGACTTCAATGACATATCGGGCACATTTTAAAACATTAGTAAGAGATTGGGAAAAAAAACTATAGTTGCATATTCACACCTAACCCAAAACGTTAGTGGCAAGTTTGATATTTCTGCTTTTAGTTTATTTTTGGCTGACACATCTAGGAAGATGTGCATGCACATCTTAGGATAGACAAACTATATGCATAAAAGTGATGCTTACGGATCCCATTTTTATTTTTATGGACCCACCATTCCAAATAAAATATGTTTTAAAAAATAAATACAATGATATCTCCACAAAAGCGAAATTCTTGACACAAAGTTCAGTCACTCATTATAAACTATATACACATATATACATATATGCAAATATGTGTGTGTGTGTCTATGTGTGTAAAAGTATGCCTTAAATGCAACCTTAGTCGTAGTTTACTTAATTAATTTAGTTAACACTCAAACGATATCAATCTTGTCAAGCTCTTTTGCTATCTGTGTTGTGACCAGGAACTAATTATCAGGACCCAGAAAATCATGGATGGTCCTAGAGAGGTTGGGTCTATTAGCAGAAAAGCTCTGCAGTGAAGTCACCTCCTTTAAACTTTTAGAACCACCCATTTTTGGAAAGGGTTATAATAAAGAGTTATGGATTGTAGAAATGACAATCCAAAAAAGAAATTAAGATGATACATGGTTGGTGTAAAAATTAGCTCTCTGAAATGGGCTCAAACTAAGGAGACTAGGAACAATTCCAAAAGAGTTGGTTGTTCATCTCCTAAAAAACAATCAACTGATAGAGGTTTTCAAGATCAGGAGGGAAGGTGCCATTAACATTCTTGCTAGGGATTTGGATCCATGTCATCCATTTGTTAGAAGAGCATTGAACACCATGCGAGTTACATGAGTAGAGGTGAGACCACTTGGAAGGAACTTAAGAATAAGAGAAGAGAAAGAGCAAGAGTAGAAAAATAGAACCTATATTGGTTTTCTTCATTGTTTGTATCTTCCTAAAGAGAACAGGTAAGAAAGTGAGGCTATGGTAAGGTGGAGGGACATTAGGGAGTCAGCGAAGGTTAGGGATGGCAAAATCGGACCCAACCAGATGACCTGGCCCAACCCACCCGAACCCAAGCCGGACCTGACCCGATTTGACTAAAAAAGTCAACGACCTGAACCCGACTGTGCCTAACCCGACCTGAACTCGAACCCGATTAAAGGGAAACCCGAGAAAAACCGAACCCAAATGACCCAAACTCGAAATACCCGAACCTGAAATGACCCGAGTCTGAATTGACCCAAACCTGAAATCACCTAAACCCGATACTGACCTGACCTGAACCCAAGATGACCTGATAACTAAATCCGACAATACCCGATTTTAACTCTCACCCTAAACCTTAACTTTCCTATTTCATTATTTTCCATATTAACTCAGTCCTAAATATGGAGGTTTCTATGTTTAGTAACTTCCATTTTTTTAGACTTTCATATTTAGTATGTCTTATATTTAGGAATGGTGATTTCCATTATTAGTAACTTCTTTTTTTTTGTACTTCCATATTTAATAAGTCTCATATTTGGAGATGAGACTTTCATATTTAGTAGTTTTATTTATTTTTTTAAGATATTCATGTTTTATAATTTTCATATTTTGAGAAAGGATTTCCATATTTAGTAACTTCTATTTTTTTAGAACTTCTATATATTGTAAATATCTTATTTGGGGAAGAAACATCCATATTTAGTGAATCCCATATTTGGATTTTTCCAACATAAGTAATTTTTATATTTAGTAAGTTTAATGAACTTAACAAGTAATTATTAAAATTACAACATTGATCCTTATACTTTTAAGTATAGTGCAATAAGGTACCTAAATTTTAAAAAATTTTATTTTAGTCACCCATAATAATTACAACATCGATCCTAAAATTTTTGAAATCTTTGCACTTTTACCCAAAATTTTTTAAATTTTACAATTTAGTCACTGATAATGAACTTGATTTGCATTTCATTGTAATTTCAAAGAAAATTCATTAATACATAAGCATAACAAAATTTTCATTGTGTATGTCTGAGTGATAGCTGGGTGAAGATCTAAATAATCTGTACAATGATAGTTAAAGGGTATGGGTTTAGAAAAATAATCAAATATTACTAATAATGTTAAATTACTTAAATATGTACTAAACTATAATGAAGAAGATTTTTATGAATATTTTAATTAAATATACTAAAAAATGAAAATTAAATTTAAATTAAATCACACAAAAAATCAAATTATTTGATTTAAATTTAAAAAAAAATTGAATAGATTCAATCGTTTTAACTTTACACTAATAACCCACGTGAACACTAAGGTTGACCCAAATTTGACCCGAAAGTTGGCCTGAAGTTACCCGACACTAAAATTGACATGACCTGAAGTGAACTCGAACCCAAATAAACCCGGCCCAACCCAACCCGAACCCAAATGACCTGACCTGGACCCGAATTCATGCTAACCCGACTAGACCTGAACCTGAATGACCTGACCCAAACCTGACCCGACCCACCCAATTGCCATCCCTAGCGAAGGTATTGGAGTGGTAGGATGAGACTAAGAAGTTTGAGTTAATTATATTTTAAGTGATTATAATTATGTGTTAATGTCAGCTTTAGTCTAAAGCTTACTATTTTACCAATATATTTATTTATTATTAAAAAAAAAGAGGGCATGTGGTAGTATGGGACCCACAGAAGCTAGTTCTGTCCAAAATAATGACTCAACTAATTGAGTGGACCTAAATAGGATACATTATGGGAAGTATGGGTCTTTAAGTGTATTTTTTGAGGTAAGAGACTACTTTTGAAGGATTGAAATGGTAAGCGAACATGAATAGATTTTAGCTCTTTTTACATGCTAAGGTATTCATTTCTATTAGGGGTGTGATTTTAACTCCCAAATATGGGGATCTCTTTATTTGTGGGAATGAAAGCCGCAAATAAGTTGAACTAGGTAGTAGGATGATCATCTTTGACTTGAAATCTCTATCAAGCTTGATATTTTTTTTTCATGTTTAAATTGAAAAAGATTATGTACGAGCCACATATAAAGGAGCTATATATGAGCCATGAATGAACTATAAATTGATCCAACTCAGCATGTTCACTTAAATTAAAGTAATAAGCTAAAATTGAGGCGAGCCAATCAGAGTAATAATAAATTAAGGTTTGTTATAGTTATGCATCAAATTTGAAATTTGTTCAAACTTGGTTTGATAATAATATAAATAAGCTTTAACCCAAATCAAATTCAAATGGAACTCAAATTGCTTGCTCATTTTTTACTCCAAGTGGGAATTCTACATTAACTGGGTTCTGGGCCACCTGGGCCATAACAAGTTTTGTGCACTTGGAGCTGAGTTTAGGCATATTGACCTAGTTCAATATTTTAACCTTAATTAATCTAATTTGATTATATTTAGTAATTTGAGTTAAAATTACAATGCTCAGATTAAAATTTGATGACCGAAAAAATTTGTTCAGCCTCCATCAAGCATGTATCGAGATATATATGACTTGATATTTTTTGCGAACAAGCATTAGGAATTTGACTCTGGTCCATCACAAAAACTGTTAGGCCTCCAATATTAAAGCATGGATCCACAACAGACAAGATTGCGTTAACTAAAGAGATAACGATTGGGTTAACTAGAGAACTTAGCCAAAATTCCTTGTGGAGGAAGGGAAAAAAATCGTCTTCATTTAAGGCAAAACTCTCAAATTTTCCACTAATATTTTGGGTTAAGGATGAAATCTACCATTAGAGTTTTTCTATCCTAAATTCTTACTAATATTTCAAAATTGACTCAAATTGCCCATTGACATTAAAAAACTAATAAAAAAAGTGGGAAACCTAGTGAAAATTAAAATTTTAGGGTGATAATGTAAATTTTAATAAGCAAGAGGACTTTATGTCATTTATTCATTTTTTTCAATGTGAATGGAAAATGCAACGATTCTGGCCCACCTCACCTGCGGCTACTGCTCTAGCTGCACGGCCATTGGCGGCCTTCTCAACCAACTCACTTGGCTTGCCATCTAAAAGACTCAATTAATTTATCCATTTTAAATACTGACAACTGACTATTCAATTCTGATTGAATCTTTTAATGAAACGCCTTCAAGCTCTAACTTTAGAAGTCATTCGTCATCTTTATCCAGATTATTCATATTTGCTTCCACAAGTTTGACCTGTCGAATGATGAGTGGTTGCAATCAAAACAAGAGCAAGAGTAGAGGGAATCACCAAGCAAAGAATTGGAGGCAAAGTATTCTTTGAGAACTGTGAACTTTTGGTTGAAGTCTCAAACTCACCAGCAGTCATCAATTTTTTTTCTCCATGGTTGTAGAATTTCAGCTTTCTTTCTCGCACTCTAGTAGTAAAGATTGAAGATGGTGAGGCGTAAGATTAGAGATTCGAGAAGGCCACTACCGGCGACATAGCTAGAGTAGCAACTGCATGCGAGGTGGACTAGTATCCTCACTTTTTACCTTTGCATAAAATAAAAAAGATAAATTATTTAAAATCCTTAAAATTTTTGAAAATTACATTATTAATCTAAAATTTCTAAACCTATGTTTTTTCCCTTTTTCCATTGGCCTTTTAACTGTCAGTGGCAAGTTTGAGCTAATTGTAACTATTAATGTGAAATTTGAGCCAATTGTGAAATATTAATGGGAATTTGAGACAAAAAAATTTTAGTGCAGATTTAGTGCCAACCCAAAATATTAGTAAAAAATTTGAAAATTTTGGCTACATTTAGGTTAAAAGGTAAAATCTTAAGTTTCCTGACTTGAACTCTATATATTTTATTGATGAAATTTAAATGCCTAATTCGTTTTAACTTAAGTTAATTGACTTTAAAATGACTTATTTTTATTTTTACATCTTTTTTATCCAAAATTTATTTTAATCAAAAGCCAATATTATGTAACTACAATAATCTATTGAAAATATAATTTTTTAATCTCCAATATTATGTAACTACAATAATCTATTGAAAATATAATTTTGTAATCTTAGTAAATTTTTATGAATTTTTCTAGTTTAAGGAATTAAAAAAAAATTCATAAAAATTTAACGATATCATGAAAATATACTTTCAAATAGATTATTATATCTACATAATATTGACTTTAAAATAAAATTAGTTTCAGGTAAAAAATATGTAAAAATAAAAATAAGTCAATTGACTTTTAAAACGAAGTGGCTCTTTGTTCTTAGGTTCGGACAAACGAGAAGGGAAAAACTTCTGTCCTCCGCCGTTTTCCTTTCAAGATTGCCAAGGAAGATAAGTTTGACAGGAGCAACAACAGAAGCAAAAAAGGTTCTGCTAATGGAGGATGATTTTAGGCTATGTGAGCTTCCTGATGACATCGTGACAGACATTCTGGGAACAAAGCTTTGGTTGGTTTGTTTTAGAAGGCACAGGGCCTCGTACTCTCTTCTTGTACTCCCCTTTCACAGAGAAATTTATCCATCTGCCACATTAATTGCCTCGTACTTTTAGCAGGTTCGCGATGTCCCATCCCCCAACTTGCTCAGATTGTGTCTTTTTCCTTCTTTCCCGCGCTCCACGTCCTGGAACGTGTGTGCCTACACTTGTCGCCTTGGTGACAAGAATTGGAAGGAACACTACTCTAGCATCGCTATTGAGAGCATTCCCAGGTTCGAATGTGTGATGTTTCTTGAAGGAAGCTACTATTGCTTGTTTGGCTGTGGCAAGCTGGTTGCTTTCAACGTTGCTGACGAATCGTGGGAAGTGTTTGCAGATTCTGATGAGCTAAAGATGATGGTACATCGTCAAGCTTTTGTATGTGCCGACAATATTTGGCTGAAAGTGATGGAGGTATCTAATTGGTGCGCTGGCACTGGGACTTTGAGTCGTGGACAGATCATTACTTTAGTGTGTGGAAGTACGAGTGGGCTGAAAGGGGGTGGAGAAAGATGAACAACTTGGGTGTACGGGTGTTATTTCTCAACTTCGAAAGCTCCAGAAATGTGCAGCTTGTAGGATCTACAGCTCTTTCCACGGGCGACTGAAACTATTTTTCATTTTGTGATGGGAAGTTCCATTATTGCCTTCGAGGTGATGAACGTGGGCATTGGATTACACCACCTGCATATTGCAAGTTTGAGGTTTCAATTGGGACATTTATTTTATTCTGCTACTTAGGGTCTTGGGTGTTGTTATTCGAGTGCTAAAGTTTGTAATTTGTTACTAGGGAGGGTTTGATATTTAAGGTAAGGGAGACTAGCAAGAGGTTTTGGGTTCTCTATATCTAACACTTTGGAATTTGGATGTATTTCTATGCATGCTTTGTGGGGATTTTTGGAAATTTGTTAGTAGATAGCGTTTGATTTTGAAGTTAAGGCCTATGTTGCTTGTATTATGGAGAACTTGTTGCCATCGTTAGAGCCTCGGGTCGGCGGCTGGATGTACTATATTGGCCGCTCGGAAGATTAGAGAAAAGAGTACAAAAGAATTCAAATTGGAAATATAGGGGCTTTTCTGCTCAATTCTAAAACTTTAAAAGTTTGTTAACGCATTTGGCCAATGACATTAACAGGAAGACTGCCTGAGGTTACGTTTTTTCTTATTGGTTCGTCGCGGTATTTATCGTGAAAATTTGCCTCCCACTCGGGGGTCTAAGTAGCAGTGGGCGGGGACGATGTAGTGTGTGGAAGTATGAGCGCGCGGATGGCTGGAGGAAGACAAAGGGCTTGGGGGAACAACAGTTTGTTTCTCAACACCACTGTAATCCTACCGTAGGATTATAGTAGTAAATGCTTATTTCCTACAATAAAAACCGTAGGATACAATAAGAATTGTAGGACAAAATTTTAGGAAATACCTATGTCAAAAATAGAAAACATAAAAAAAGTATAGGATAGTCCCACGGTTTTCTGACATGGGCTTGTCTAAAGGATTTGTTACACTTTGTGTCCGACTATTTTCTTACACATAACTTGCCCTATAGTTTTATGGAGCTTTCTGTTCTATACATTATGTTAGTTTTTTTTTTTGTGAAAATTATATATATATATATATATATATATAGAGAGAGAGAGAGAGAGAGAAGCAGTGAATACATGTATATTAAACTAATAAAATTACACAAAAAGGTCAATTACAATTAATGAATAGACTAAAATATTCTAATGAGATCAACTAACAATAGTCAATGGGATGCAAAGGCCAGTTGATCAACATCACCTCGCTAAGTACTACCAACATCATCACGCGGAGTAGAGGATCCAATTCAAAACTTGGCTAAGATATATAGCTGATGCAAATATGATATCATGCTGAATCAATTTGTTCATCACAGCGTTAGCTATAGTTTTTGTGTCCTGCTGGCCCTATTGACAAACCTCCGCCTGGAGTTAGGTCAAATCGTTGCATTAATTTATCTTATTTTCACTAATTTTTATATTTTAATTAATTTTTAAAATTTAAGTAATTTAAATATTTTAACTAATTTTCATAATTTAACTAATTTTCATGTTTTAGCCAATTTTCAAATTTTACCTATAATAACTAATTTCCACTAATCTTCATATTAAACTAATTTCCACTAATTTCCACCAGTTTTATCTATTTTAACTATTCATATTTTAACTAATTCCCACTAATCTTCAGACTAGAACAACCAAACAAAGCCATAAACTTGTAGCTAAAATCAACGTCATCATCATATTTTGTCTAATTGGTAGCAAATAAAGAAATAAGTGAGAGGGATAATGAGACCTGGAGGCAAGGAGAGAGAAGGACCGGCAATGAACAGAAAGAGTCCGACAGCAAGGGTGGCTTGACTGGTGGCGATCAAAGAGAGCTGGAGGGTGGCCTGCTGATGATGAGCAGAAGTGAGAAATGAAAATGAGAAGGGAGCGGAGAGACCAAGAACGAATTCAAGTACCTCAAGGAGATGTTTGACAGTTTTTAATTGAAGCAAAATCATAGCATAGCTTCCTACGAATCTGTGACAAGTTTCTCTCAAAAAATCAAAATCATAGAAAAACAGCAGGATACTTTCCTACAATGTTTTGGCACCCAGAGGACCGTTGGACAAAATTTCCATCTCCATCCCTTCTCCATCTATGAAAAATTTGTAATCCTACCCACCCTAGTGCCAATTTGTGACTATTTTTCAAAACCATAGGAAAATCATCACTATAGAAAATTTTGTTTTCTAGTTAACATTTCCACACACACACACACACACATATATATGCAAATAATACATTATATATGTTTGTGCGTGTGTGTATGCACTAACAAATGTAGAAATTGCTATACCTTAACAAAATTATTAAACATACTAAATATGGAAATTCCTCAACATGAAAGGTGCACCATTATATATGCAAGCCTCCAAATGAGGAAAGTAATTACTAGTATAACCCAATTGTGGGAGTTAGAAGTTAAGGTTTAAGGATTTTAAAGGGTTTAGGGTTAGGGTTTTGAGTTTTAGGGTTTGACCTTTAGGGATGTAGGATTAGGACTATAGGGCATAAGTTTATATAAAAGATATAGATTTAAGGTTAAGGTTGAGATTTTAGGATTGATAAGATTTGTGTTTAGAGTTAGGATTTTGGTTTAGGGATTTAGGGTTTGGGCTTAGGGATTCAGGGTTAGGGTTATATGTTTTAGGATTAGGGTTAATAAGATTTGCATTTAGAGTTAACATTTGGGTTTAGGGATTTCGGGTTAGGGTTAAGGTTAATAAGATTTGCATTCAGAGTTTGAGTTTGGGTTTAAGGGATTTAAGTTTATATGGTTTAGGGTTAGAGTTTTGGGTTTAAAGTTTGGGTTTAATGAGGGTTTGAGGTTAGGGTTAGTGTTTAGAGATTAATTTACAACCTGTTCGGCCCAGATTAACAAGGCCCCATTAATGTAAATTTTATGTTTTTCTTTTCTTTGTACATGAGGACCTATGAGAAGAAGACTTATTGGCCCCTCATTGTTTAGGGTTATTACATGGCCTTCTTCTCTTTATTGAGTATCACATGTTAATTGGTCTGACCTGTCTAAACCTCCTTGATCAACTCAAATGATTTTGGTCAAAATAATCTATATCAATGAATTTGGCCATCATCTCTATAGACCAATCCTTTTTCCCTTTTTGAGGCAAGAATTTGAAGAATGCTGGACTCTTTAAGATTGGATTAGGGAAACAAATAAATCAATGATAAAGAAGGTTTGATTAAATTAAAGGAAACAAAAATAATTATTTTTTTCTTTTTTCTTTTCCTCACCGTCTTTTCAGCAAAATTGAACCAGGGCACAATAGATCTAAGCCAACCATAGTAGATCCGAGCTAATTTTATGATTTAAGAGCTAGGGAATGTGTAGATCTGATCCATGCCAGTTAATAAAGCAGCACGGAAGATTGGAATGTGCTATAAGTGGCAGCTACTCTGCATTATTTTCGGTGCAGCTGCTCCTCAATCTTGTCAATTAGGTAGTGCGTGTCTCAATCGTTGCACTGCAGAAACACAGCTGCCACTACTTTGACAGGAAGTGGAGGCCAAACAGTGACTGAATAAGATGCGACTAAGGAAAAAGGAAAAAAGCTGTGAGATTTTGTATTTTTGTTAGCAGCAAGAGATTGGGACGCTTGTAATTATGGCAAACTTTGAGGAGAATAAATAAATTGCCGTTCTCTCTCCTTTTGCCATGCCGTAAAAACACATTAACAGAGATGCATTAACTACCCCCGAACTAGGCCTTAGTGTTTGGAGTTTAATGTTATAAGGTTTGGGCTAGTTTAGGGTTAGGGTTTGTGTTAAGGGATTTAGGGTTTAGGCTAGGGTTTGCATTTAAGGATTTTAGGATTTAGTGATTTTAGGGTTTGGGTTTAGGGTTTAAGGAGAATGTAGGGTTTGGACAAAATCATAAGATAATTGCCACAATTTACTTTCCTATGATTTTGATAAACCAATTTTCCTACAATTTTGAGACAATTTATTGTCGAAACTAGAGTTGCAAGAAAAGCATAGGAAACGGATTCGCCTAAAAAACGTAGGAAGTTTGGCCCCATCACACAGTCCAATGATTTTGCTTTAATTCTTTTGTCCTATGATTTCATCTGAATGAACTAGATCTAGGAAATAACCTCCACCCTTTTAGTACGACATCAACCCTAAAGAAAAGATCCAGCAAAAAGTAGCATGCATGAAGAGCCAACGTGAAACCTATAAAAAAGGAAAGAAGGGGTGGCCCTAGAAGAAACTAAAAAGAAGGAAAGTCACGGCCAAGAGAGAAGCAGTTCATATGTTTTTTGAAGCTTCGAATAAGGAGCTCTTCAACCTTTTCTGAATTCTTTTTCTTTAGTTTCAGGATTGAACATGAATTTTAATTTATTTGTTCATTTTGTTAAAAAATGTTATTAGGCTAGATTTTTTTCATCTTCTAGAATGATAGTGAATCTTGAATGATACTTTGATGATTGTTTGCTTGAACCCTAGACTTGAATTTATGGTTTGGTTAACTCTTGTGCTTGATTGTTGAACTTTTGGCCATGAGTTTATTTCTTGATGCAAATTTGTCTTCGGAAAAAGAGATTTGTGTTAGAAGAAAAAGGCAAACTATGTTAGAATAGCTTGAGAAGCGGGAACACCAAGTTTTTAGGAGATTAATAGACCATAAAGAACTTAAAATCCTTTAATTTTGGGTGGATCAGGAATTGTCATTCAATATATAATATTAGAGAGGTTTCCCCTAATTTCTCTATGTTCTTTAATTTAGTGCCCAACTTCTCTGTGCTCTCCCTAATTTCTCTCTTCTTCTTTATTCTTCTCTAGTTCTTGATCTTTCCTATATATCTCTTCTTGTTCCTATAGTTTTTTGGCTTGGTTTTTATCATAAATCCCTTCATCACGAATCCTCGTTGCTTCTAATGCTGTTCTCATCGTTGTAATTACTGCTAGCCAGCCCTTCATTGTTTCACTTCGCCTCTCCACCATTCACAAGAGCTTAATCCATAATACTAACACCTAAAAACTCTTGTGCAAAAAAAAAAAAAAACACGTAAAAAACACCCACAACACTATAACTTCATATAGGGATACAAATTGCAACATATAAGGAATCAATGATCTAAATGAAATAAAATCACATGTGTAGGGATGCCAGCTAAATTAGGCCAACCAAACCATGAGACGTGTCATAATGCTAGATTGAATGTAGCTACGACATATTAAATCTACTAGTTTTCGCATGCCACAAATAGAAAACTTAAAGGACAAAAACTGTCATTTTGCTGCCACAATCCTATGTCACTTATCACTTTCCCTCACTCTCTTGTACATTATAGTATTATATAGATGTAGTTTTTTTATTTCAAAACAAAAAAAAAATCTAGGTTTTTTATTGTGCTTATCCATAGAGATGGAAAGATCTGACACAACCCAATGACTTAGGCCAACTCACTCGAACCTAAGCTCGACCTGATCCGATTTGATAAAAAAAGTTAACGACTTGAACCCGAACCTGATTAAAGTGAGACCCGAGAAAATCCGAACCCAAATGACCCAAACCCGTAATACCTGAACCCAAAATGACCCGAGCCTAAATTGACCTGAACCCGCAATAACCCAAACCCGTGACTAACCTGACTTCGAACCTGTAATGACCCGATAACTAAACCTACAAGACTTAATTTTAACTTTTACATTAAACCTTAACTTTTCTCTTTCATTATCCTTCATATTTAGTAAGTTTTAAATATAAAAGTTTCCATGTTTAGTAACTTCTATTTTTTTAGACTTTTATATTTAGTATGTCCTATTTTTAGGAATGACAACTTTCGTAATTAGTAACTTCCATTTTTTTGTATTTTCATATTAAATAAGTCTCATATTTGGGGAATGAACTTCCATGCTTAGTAGTTTAATTTTTTTTAGACATTCATATTTAGTAATTCTCATGTTTTGAAAGGGGATTTTCATATTTAGTAACATCTATTTTTTGATAACTTCTATAAATTGCAAGTATCATATTCAGGGAAGAAACTTCTATATTTAATAAGTCTTCTATTTGCATTTTTCCAAAAGCATTTTTCCAAAAGAAGTAATTTTTATAATTAGTAAGTTTAATGATCTTAATAGGCAATTGTTAAAATTACAACATTCATCCCTAAACTTTTATGTATAGTGCAATAAGATACCTGAAATTTAAAAAATTTCATTTCAGTCATCCTTAATAATTATAACTTGGGTCCCTGAACTTTTAAAATTTTTGCACTTTCACCCAAAATTTTTCAAATTTTACAATTTAGTCACTAATACTGAACTTGATTTACATTTCGTATTAATTTTAAAGAAAATTCATCAAAACATAAGCATAGTGAAATTGTCATAGTGTGTGTGTGGGTAATGGCTGAGTAAGAATCTGAATGATCTGTACAATGATAATTAAAGTATATGGGTTTAGAAATGCAATCAAGTATTACTAACAACGTTAAATAACCTAAATATGTACTAAATTATAATGAAGAAGATTTTTATGAATATTTTAATTAAATATACTAAAAAATGAAAATTTAATTTTAATTAAATCACACAAAAAATTGAATTCTTTGATATTTTAATAAAATTTAAAAAAAATAATTCGATTTAGTAATTTTGGCCTACAGCCTGAGCAAACACGAAGATTGACTCGAATTTAACATGAAACCTGACTTGAAGTTACCTGAGACTAGTGGTGTTCAACGGTTTGAACCGGACCGGACCGGCCGGTCTTGGGCCTAATATCACTCGAACCTAAGCCCGACCTGATCCGATTTGATAAAAAAAGTTAACGACTTGAACCCGAACCTGATTAAAGTGAGACCCGAGAAAATCCGAACCCAAATGACCCAAACCCGTAATACCTGAACCCAAAATGACCCGAGCCTAAATTGACCTGAACCCGCAATAACCCAAACCCGTGACTAACCTGACTTCGAACCTGTAATGACCCGATAACTAAACCTACAAGACTTAATTTTAACTTTTACATTAAACCTTAACTTTTCTCTTTCATTATCCTTCATATTTAGTAAGTTTTAAATATAAAAGTTTCCATGTTTAGTAACTTCTATTTTTTTAGACTTTTATATTTAGTATGTCCTATTTTTAGGAATGACAACTTTCGTAATTAGTAACTTCCATTTTTTTGTATTTTCATATTAAATAAGTCTCATATTTGGGGAATGAACTTCCATGCTTAGTAGTTTAATTTTTTTTAGACATTCATATTTAGTAATTCTCATGTTTTGAAAGGGGATTTTCATATTTAGTAACATCTATTTTTTGATAACTTCTATAAATTGCAAGTATCATATTCAGGGAAGAAACTTCTATATTTAATAAGTCTTCTATTTGCATTTTTCCAAAAGAAGTAATTTTTATAATTAGTAAGTTTAATGATCTTAATAGGCAATTGTTAAAATTACAACATTCATCCCTAAACTTTTATGTATAGTGCAATAAGATACCTGAAATTTAAAAAATTTCATTTCAGTCATCCTTAATAATTATAACTTGGGGCCCTGAACTTTTAAAATTTTTGCACTTTCACCCAAAATTTTTCAAATTTTACAATTTAGTCACTAATACTGAACTTGATTTACATTTCGTATTAATTTTAAAGAAAATTCATCAAAACATAAGCATAGTGAAATTGTCATAGTGTGTGTGTGGGTAATGGCTGAGTAAGAATCTGAATGATCTGTACAATGATAATTAAAGTATATGGGTTTAGAAATGCAATCAAGTATTACTAACAACGTTAAATAACCTAAATATGTACTAAATTATAATGAAGAAGATTTTTATGAATATTTTAATTAAATATACTAAAAAATGAAAATTTAATTTTAATTAAATCACACAAAAAATTGAATTCTTTGATATTTTAATAAAATTTAAAAAAAATAATTCGATTTAGTAATTTTGGCCTACAGCCTGAGCAAACACGAAGATTGACTCGAATTTAACATGAAACCTGACTTGAAGTTACCTGAGACTAGTGGTGTTCAACGGTTTGAACCGGACCGGACCGGCCGGTCTTGGGCCTAATATCACTCGAACCTAAGCCCGACCTGATCCGATTTGATAAAAAAAGTTAACGACTTGAACCCGAACCTGATTAAAGTGAGACCCGAGAAAATGTGAACCCAAATGACCCAAACCCGTAATACCTGAACCCAAAATGACCCGAGCCTAAATTGACCTGAACCCGCAATAACCCAAACCCGTGACTAACCTGACTTCGAACCTGTAATGACCCGATAACTAAACCTACAAGACTTAATTTTAACTTTTACATTAAACCTTAACTTTTCTCTTTCATTATCCTTCATATTTAGTAAGTTTTAAATATAAAAGTTTCCATGTTTAGTAACTTCTATTTTTTTAGACTTTTATATTTAGTATGTCCTATTTTTAGGAATGACAACTTTCGTAATTAGTAACTTCCATTTTTTTGTATTTTCATATTAAATAAGTCTCATATTTGGGGAATGAACTTCCATGCTTAGTAGTTTAATTTTTTTTAGACATTCATATTTAGTAATTCTCATGTTTTGAAAGGGGATTTTCATATTTAGTAACATCTATTTTTTGATAACTTCTATAAATTGCAAGTATCATATTCAAGGAAGAAACTTCTATATTTAATAAGTCTTCTATTTGCATTTTTCCAAAAGAAGTAATTTTTATAATTAGTAAGTTTAATGATCTTAATAGGCAATTGTTAAAATTACAACATTCATCCCTAAACTTTTATGTATAGTGCAATAAGATACCTGAAATTTAAAAAATTTCATTTCAGTCATCCTTAATAATTATAACTTGGGTCCCTGAACTTTTAAAATTTTTGCACTTTCACCCAAAATTTTTCAAATTTTACAATTTAGTCACTAATACTGAACTTGATTTACATTTCGTATTAATGTTAAAGAAAATTCATCAAAACATAAGCATAGTGAAATTGTCATAGTGTGTGTGTGGGTAATGGCTGAGTAAGAATCTGAATGATCTGTACAATGATAATTAAAGTATATGGGTTTAGAAATGCAATCAAGTATTACTAACAACGTTAAATAACCTAAATATGTACTAAATTATAATGAAGAAGATTTTTATGAATATTTTAATTAAATATACTAAAAAATGAAAATTTAATTTTAATTAAATCACACAAAAAATTGATTTCTTTGATATTTTAATAAAATTTAAAAAAAATAATTCGATTTAGTAATTTTGGCCTACAGCCTGAGCAAACACGAAGATTGACTCGAATTTAACATGAAACCTGACTTGAAGTTACCTGAGACTAGTGGTGTTCAACGGTTTGAACCGAACCGGACCGGCCGGTCTTGGGCCTAATATATTTGGGCCCGGGCACAGCCCAAGTTGACACATGCCGGGTCCGTGCCGGGCCTGACCCGGTCCCGTGCTGAGCTAGGCCGAATCCGAGCTGGTCCGTTAATTTTTAAATTTTAAATTTGTAATTTTTATATTTATTTTAAGTTTTAGTTTTAATTTTTAATTTTTAGTCTTCAATTTTAAATTTTTAGTCTTTAATTTTAAGTTTAATTTCAATTTATATTTTAAAAAATTGATATTAAAATAAAACAATAAAAAAATATTATTGTCGGTATGTTAAAGAGAACAACATTTTGGTAACTAATGTTTTACCCTTTAAAATAGTACATAAAACAACAACTGAAAAAGAAAAGCTTGAGGACCAAGAGAGGAAATAGAAGATCTAGAGTAATAGTTATAATATGAATTTTTCAATTTTAATAATTATGGACCAAAATACTTTATTGAACCATGGATCTTTTAAAGTAAATAACTCATTATAAAAATCTCAATCATCAATAACGAAAAAATATGACGAAATACAATATTATGTTGAATTTATGTTAATTAATCAAAGGTTAAATCAATAACTTAATAAAAATAAAAAAAAAAGGTAAGAAATTGACCAAAAAGTTTGAAAACTATGATATATTTGATTTTGAGTTAAACCGTTTTTTTAAACTTTTATTAAGTCAATTATTAAAACCTTAAGGACTAAAGTTATTTATTCATGCTAAAGAAACAAACCATGATTACCAAGATTTTACTTTACAAGACAATAAATAAAATAATGACAAAAAAAATTAGAGATAAAGATAACAAAATTATGCTCATCAGTGTCTTACCTTAGAAAATAGTACATAAAGCAACAAAAAAAAATTTTGGGGACCAACAGAGTAAATAGAAGAACTAGATTAGTAGTTATTCTAAGCTTATCTTTATATTTTGTATAATTACTTGTTTTAGGGGTAAAACACCACCACCGGTGTTAACTTTTATTAATTTTAAAGCCAAACAGTACTTACATACCATGGAACAGGCTTTACATTACTCAATAGCGAAACGTTCCATAAAATTAAATGGAAAATAAAAGGTACGATCTGTGCTAAACAGCAAAATCAGATCAAATACAAAGTAAGTAAATAATGAGGAAGCAGTGGATTTAAGCATCTATCTCATCGGGGTTTTCCTCGTCAGAACTCTTATTGTCTTGTAATCTTAAAGCTGCAAGACCCCAATCACGGTTGTATATACAAACTTCAACTACATCTGGTGATAACCTTGCACGTTTCTCTGAAATGACACTCTTCCCAGCGCTGAAAGCGGACTCCGATGCAACGGTTGAGACGGGAACAGCTAGAACTTCTTTGGCAATGATGGAGAGTATTGGAAATTTGTTGCTTCTTGCTTTCCACCAGTCTAGAATGTCGGTCTCACTATTCTGCCAAACAAGGTTAAGGTATGCATCCACTTCAGTAAGACCGGATGCTGCAGCACGGGGCCGTTTGAGGAGTTGTTCAGCTGGATTAAATGACAATGAGCCCGATGAAGACCCGATGGTAGATGAAGTAGTGTTTGCAACCTTATCCTTATGCTGACTAGCATATATCTTAAATAACTTTCGCAAGTGCTCATCAATAGAGGCAGTTATAGCATGAACAGAAATATGTGCCATTTCTAAGAAACTATAATAACCCTCAAGTAGCTGTTGCGTACCTGTGATTCTTACGGTCGGGTCTAGTGTAGATGAAAGTAAGTAGATTGGGGGTATAATACTGAAATATAAATTCCATTTATCTTTCATGGCCGTAATTGTGTCTTTTAAGAACTCGTCATCTTTGTATTGGTTAAAAACTCATGTAATGTTGACCATGTGCATTAAAACTTTGTACGATGTGGGATAGTATACACCAGAGCAAAAAACAGTGGCATCATAAAAATATCACAGCACAACAGCCAATTTTGACAGTTTATCCCATATCTCTTGTTTCAAAATCGTTTTCTTTTCTCTGACATTTATAAAACATGTCATGTGTGCAACAAATGGCATCGCATCCATCAACATCTCGTAAATGGAGTTCCATCGGGTAGGGCAATCAAGTTTAAAACGTTACCAACTAAAATTGAGGCCATTTTTCAGACAATATTGTTTTAAACTCTTTAGAAACTTTGGTCCTTAACTTAAAATAATGGATTGCCCACCTAATTGGAGTAATTTCATTATTCAAAACTTGAAGATCTTTTTGGACAGCTAAGTTTAAAATATGACATATACACCTAATATGAAAAAATGCGGCATCACGGACAGGTTCTAGTGATTCCTTCAATGTCTCAGCCGCGACATCGTTGTTTGATGCATTGTCAAATGTTATGCTAAAAGCCTTGTCTTGACAAAAAAATTCTTTTAAACTTTCTGAAATTACATTAAATATGTTCCAACCAGTATGATTGACCTCCATCCACTTAAATGCAATGATACGTTTTTGAATGACCCAACTATCATCAATCCAATGTGCAGTTATATAATAATAATCTTGTCCTAGTGGTGAAGTCCACATGTCACTAGTGAATGAGATAGAATGATCAAAAGCAGAGAAGTATGCTTGTAAGGTTGATTTACCGGCTTCATAAATTTTAAATGCCTCCTTCCTAGCAGTAGTCCTAGATGTTCTTTTAAAAGCAGGGTTTAAGTATGATGTAATCCATTTTTCCATGTGTCTATCTTCCGATTGTGTAAATGGTTTTTCATTTAACATCATCCATTCTATCATGCCTTCTCTACAATCTTTTTGATTAAATTTAAAAATACCTGATCCACTGGCACTGCTTGCAAGCTGTGTCTGACCGCCGGTACTCCTAGCTGCATTTGGACATAAAGTCGGATGCTTTGATTCCATGTGACGTCTTAGTGTTCCTGTGCCAGCGTTCTTCTTGTGCGAGAGCTTTTGCTTGCAATGTGTGGCGGAACAGGGCCCCAGTGCCTCGAATTGCTATCACTGGTAGGCTCTAGGGAACTATGATCCCACTTAAGTTACAGTTGGCTAGTTATTACTTGTAAAATACCTTAAATCATTACGTGCAACTAGTTACTTAGCCTACCCTGCATAAGAAATATGCATGCGTTGTCCTGGCTATGCAATAATAATTAAATTAAAACTTCATTGAAAATAGTGCCGCGGCAATTAATGAAAACATAAATCAAATAAGCCAAGACATAAATCTTTAGTTGCTTTAACTTCAAGTAACAACTTTGTGCATACATTTCTAACTTATATGCACCCAAATGTAACTTTAGTGTTATACACACCAATGGTCATTAGTATAGGCAATCTATGTATGAAATTACCATACATATTAAAGAAGCATTTCATAACTACTAAGATACTAAGATCCATCCTTAGCTCTTCACCCCAAGCAAGCTTGCTTCAAGTGATGAGCCACACTTTCCTTGTACTCACTTAGCCTTGAACTGTAAGGCAAACACTTTGGTCAGTACTTACTTATGCCGTAAGTAACTTAGAAAACATGGATTTTCCTACTTAGAGAATACCTTTGAACCAATAAAACTTAGCTTTAACAGCTGCCCCTTACCAACTGTTAAGCCCAATAAAACTGCTTAAACTTTCTCATCCCAAACTCAAATCACTTGGGTCTTGTTTCTAACTCATTCCCACACAAAGGACTACATTTCTATGCATTATTTGAGCTTAATTAACTTGAATCCCTTACCTCAAATCATCTTGAAAGAAAGAACAAGCTATGAGCACTTCCAAGCTCCAATGGGTTCCCTTGAGTTCCAAGCTTGAAATCAACCAAATTGGACACCAATAGCACGAAGTTAAGACCATTTCTAACCATTTAACAACCTTAAAACTAACCCATAAGGATCAAATATGTTTACCTTTGGGTTTGAACCAAAACTTGCAAATACAACTCCAAATGCACCAATTCCATCAAAAATGAGCTAAGGGCTTGTTCGGATTGCTTCGGGACCTTCGAATTCCATGTAAGCTTGAGTGATTTGGGAGGTTTGGGAGAAGAAAGCAAGGGAGAAAGAAGAGCTACGAAAATGGCTATAAATTCCTATGGTCTTAACTTAACTAGCTTAAAACACTTGCATGGACCTAATCTTACCAAAATTACGGTCATGCCACTAACTCGGGCCAAAATTACCATTTTGCCCTTCTTTGCCCCTTAGGTGCCAATTACCCTTTGGAACTCAATTTAACCTCAACTAGCTTGCTTTCCTTGCTTAATACTACTTATTTGAGGGAAAATACTTGGGATTCACTTACCTCGACATTTAATGTAGAGGAAATACTAGGAGAGCCTTTACATTCTCCCCACCTTAAGAAATTTGGTCCTCCAAATTTTATTCTTAACCGAGCACAACACTTAGATGTTAATCCTCGTACAAAGTGCTCAGTTCTCTTACTCATGGTCCTTTCCTTACTATGTGTGACGGAACGGGGCCCAGTGCCCCTAATCTTGTAGGCTCTTAGGGATAATGAATCCCACTAGTTACAGTTGGCTAACTATTACTCGTCAATATAAATTAAAACAATTTATATGCAACTAGTTACTTAGCCTACTCAGATTAAGTTATGCATGCTTCTGACTTGGCAATGCAACCGAAATTTAAAAGTCTTGAATTAAAACATTGCTCGAGCATTTCATTAAAACATACTGAAAACGTACCAAGTCATTGAAATACTAGTTGCTTTAACTACAAGTAACAGTTTTGTGCATACATTACAACTCTAGCATGCACCCAAAAGTAACAAGATGGATTTACATCCTAATGTATCCCAATAGAGGCAACTTACTTAGTACACCAAGTACTATGTACAAGAGACAAAATTACTACTAACTACTAAGATCATTTACTTGAGCCCACCTTGAGCTAAGTCAAGCTCCAAGTGTAGCCCTTCACTAGACCTTGTTCTTGTGTACTCTTAGCCTCTACACTGTAAAGGCACAACTTGGTTAGCACATAACTTATACTGCAAGAAACTAGAATCACTAGGATTCTCAATAAAATACCTGCAAAACAGAAAGCTTAGGCCTCAGCTATCACTTCAGTGATTAGGCCCGGGATTAGATCCTGCACAATAAAACTAAGGGAATGAGTACTTAAAAGTACTCAGTAAGGATTCCCTTCTTGAATACCTGCAAAGAAATATGCAACAAATATGCAATATGGCAACCAAGCAATCAAACATGCAATTCAAACAACAAACAATCAACAAAATGCCAAAAATGCAATGTATGGATGTATGGTATGAAATGCACACAACACATGCACTTGGGACTTTCTGCACTTAAGTGCCTTAATTCTTGCCGTGAGCTCAAACGGCTGAGGTACTTGAGATACTGGCCCTCGTATCCCGGACACTTTACCTCAATTAAGTCCCATCTACGGGTTCTAGAGTAGGTCGTCACCTATCTCAAACTTACCCGCCTTTACCCTTGATTTATTGTACAGGGTAGTCTTACTATGTGGTTTAACTAGTCAAACCCTCAAGGTTTAACTCAAAATACTACTAGTGGCTCACTTACCAAACCAAATGGCTTGGTTGGGATCGACTTAGGTTTTTCTCTCTATTGACCATATGTAATTGATACTCTATATGGCCAATAAAGAGTCTAAAAACCCACTTAATCCCCTTAATTTCCATTTAAAAATTTAAATACTATGAGTTACTTAGCCACCAAGTCACATTTCTTTTATACTTAACCACACAACTTGACTACCTTCCAAATAACGCACAATTCCCGCCTTAGGAACGAATTCTAGACCCAACCGAGGCTATGGAACGTCTTAGAATAGCCTAGGGATAGAAACCGAGAGTCTAAGTTAACCTTAGGATGGCCGGAAATCGAGGCCAATTTTGCACTTGGCGACGCGGCGCCAAAGAGCAAATGCTTTTGGCGACGCGGCGCCGCCGAACAAACGCTCTGTGTACAATTTCGCACGCTGGCGCCGCGGCGCCAATTCACGGACGAATTGGCGACGCGTCGCCAACTCAATTTTTCTGGGTTTATGCGACAGCGTCGCTCTTGTACACAAGCTACTCAAACTCTCTCATTTCTAATCCAAACTTAATGGGTCTTGTTTCTAATTCATCCCAACACACAAAGCTACAAAACCATGCATTATTTGAGCTTAATTACTTGAACCCTTACCTCAATTTTAGCACACAAGCAAGCAATGCAACAAAGCCTCCTAAGCTCAATTGAGCTTCCTTGAGTTCCAAGCCTAAAACCAACGAAAATTGGCACCCAAACCAATCAAACCAAGACCATTTATAGCTCTAGAAACAACCTATAAACACACCAAATGATCTCAAGAAGCTTACCTACGAAAATTGGATTCCAAAACAAGCTCCAAAGATCAAATGAAGCAAGAACACCTCAACCAAAGTTGGTGATCATTTCTAACACCTTGGGCACCCTTAATTCAATGGAATCTTGCAAGAAAATGGAAGCTTGGGCTGTGATTTTGGGAGAGGAGATGGAGCCACGAATTTTTTGTGTTGCAATGAAATGGCTAAGTATGAAGAAGAGAATAAGAAACTTAACTTATAAGCTTATTAAGCAACTTTTCTCTCCCTTGCACTTAAGCCCTCATACTTTCATTTGTTTCAAATAGCTCACCAACTCACACTCCAAACTCACTTTTCTTTGTTTTAAAAGGTACTAAAGAGCTTCCCAAACTTAATTTTCTTGAACACTTTAGCCACTTAAGTTCTAAATGGCTCAAAAAGAACACTTAGTGCCACAAGTTGTCAAAACTTACTAGGATGATTCTAAAAGCTAGAACAACTAATGGTCTTGACTTAACTATGCCAAATCACACTTAGGAACTCACTTAACTTGATTAAGCTTATGTTACTTGCTTAACAAGGCGCTAATTTGAGGTACTTAATTTCATAAACACTTAATCAAAGTAAATAAACACTTACTTGATTAGTTAACTAGGAGAGCTGTCACATCCTCCCCTCCTTCAGAAATTTGGTCCTCCAAATTCTGACTTAATTGAGCATACAAACTTGGATATTGCCTTAGCATATCCTGCTCGGTCTCCCAAGTGGCCTCTTCCTCCCCATGGTTAGACCATAGTACCTTGACCATTGGGATCCGTTTGGTCCTTAGTTTCCGGACTTGTCGGTCAAGAAACTTGATAGGATGTTCCTCATAACTTAGGTCCTCTCTCAAGGGAATAGTGGGCGGGGTTAACACTTGCCCAGGGTTCACAATGCACTTCCTTAAGGAACTCACATGAAACACATTATGAACATGGGCTAAACTTGGCGGTAAAGCCAACCGATAAGCCACTTTTCCTACCCTTTCGAGAATTTCAAAAGGACCAATAAACCTTGGTGCCAACTTACCCCTTTGACCAAACCTAGCCACACCTTTCATAGGTGAGACTTTAAGGAGTACTCGGTCTCCTACCTCAAACTCTAAATCTTTTCTTCGCACATTGGCGTACTTAGCTTGCCGGTCTGAGGCAGCTTTGATCCTTGCTTGGATCAACTTAATCTTTGCCGTGGTCTCGGCAATGATTTCTGGACCAACAATTATTTCATCAGCTTTATCTGCCCAACAATGAGGGGTCACACACTTACGCCCATACAAAGCCTCGTAGGGCGCCATCTTAATAGCTTCTTGATAGCTATTATTATAAGCAAATTCAATCAAAGGCAGATGTTGGTCCCAATCCCCTTTGAAGTCCATCACACAACTTCGTAACATATCCTCCAAGGTTTGGATCACCCGCTCAGTCTGCCCGTCAGTCTGAGGGTGATATGCAGTACTTAGGTTCACAGCGGAACCCATAGCCTTTTGAAAGGCACTCCAAAACCTTGAAACAAAACGGGGATCTCTATCAGATACAATCTGATCAGGAATACCATGAAGTCTTACTACTTCTCGGATATACAACTGGGCTAATTTCTCCATGGTATAAGTGATTTTAATGGGGATAAAATGTGCAGATTTTATTAACCTATCCACCACCACCCAAATGGAATCATGCTGACTTCTTGTGTTTGGCAACCCAACACAGAAGTCCATGGTGATGGATCCCCATTTCCTTTCTGGGAGTGGTAAACTTTGCAACATTCCTGATGGCCTTTGGTGCTCGGCTCAAGGCATCAGCAACCACGTTGCCTTTACCTGAACAATAGTCTATCGAGCAATCATAATCCTTGATATACTCGACCCATCTTCTCTGCCTCATGTTAAGATCCTTTTGGGTAAATAAGTACTTCAGACTTTTATGGTCTGTAAAGATCTTAAAGGACCTTCCCATAAGGTAGTGTCTCCAGAGCTTTAAAGCAAACACAACTGCTGCTAACTCAAGATCATGCACTGGGTAATTCAACTCGTTAGGCCTTAACTGCCTAGACCCATATGCAATCACTTGCTTATCCTGCATCAACACACATCCTAATCCTGTCCCAGATGCATCGGTATAAACCACAAAAGTCTCATGCGGATCTGGTAGGATTAAGATGGGAGCAGAAATTAACCTTTCCTTAAGCTCCTGGAAACTCTCCTCACACTTAGGAGTCCAAATAAACTTCTGTGCCTTCTTTGTCAAGGCGGTCAATGACGAAGCTATTATAGAAAATTTCTCAATAAACCTTCGATAATAGCCTGCCAAACCCAAGAAACTCCTAACTTCAGTTACAGTTGTTGGGCGTTTCCACTCCACCACAGCCTTTACCTTTTCTGGGTCCACACTTAATCCTTGAGCATTTATAATATGTCCAAGGAAAGGAATTTCACTTGCCCAGAACTGGCACTTAGATAGTTTGGCATAAAACTGATTACTCTTGAGTACTTGCAAAACTATCTCTAAATGTTTTTCATGCTCGTGGGGAGTCGGGGAATACACCAAAATATCATCAATAAACACCTCAACAAACTGATCTAGGTAGGGCCTAAAAATCCGATTCATGGTATCCATGAAAACTGCCGGAGCATTAGTCACTCCAAACGGCATAACGGTATACTCATAATGCCCATACCTAGTCCTGAATGCAGTCTTCGGGATGTCCTCATCCCTAACTCTTATCTGGAAATATCCAGACCTTAGGTCTATTTTGGAAAAGACCTTCGCCCCTCTTAATCTATCAAATAGATCATCAATTCTGGGCAATGGGTACTTATTCTTTACCGTTACTGCATTCAGTTTTCTATAGTCTATACACAACCTTAAGGTTCCATCCTTTTTCTTTACAAACAACACTGGAGCACCCCACGGGGAAATACTTGGCCTAATAAAGCCTTTCTCAAGCAACTCTTCTAATTGCTTTTTCAGCTCATCCATTTCAGGTGCTGACATCCTATAAGGGGGTATGGAAATTGGTTCTGCCCCAGGCTGTAAATGTATGGAGAATTCAATCTCCCTTCTTGGAGGTAACCCTGGGAGGTCTACAGGAAAAACTTCTGGAAATAGATTGGCTACTTGAATTTCCTTGAGTTGCTCCTCGACTGCCACTCCGTTCAACGAGCAAGCGACCAACTCACTCGGAACGGGAATGGACTCCAATAACTTGAGGTGCAAACTCTTTACACTACTTGCCAAACCGCCTGTGCAAGTTATACTTACCCCTAAGGCATCCTCAAGAGTGACCTTACAACCCGCACAGTCAATCTGGGCCTTAAACTTACTTAACCAATCCATTCCAAGGACAATATCATAAGGAATTGAGGCCAAGACCCAAAGGTCACTTAAAAAATTACTACCTCCTAATTCCAAAGGATATCCCACAACCATTTCATTGGTAAACACAAGGTTACTCCCCACTGACTTAATGAACATCATTTCATCAAGCACAGTTCTATGCAAACCAAACTTAACAACCATGCCTAGAGTAATGACAGAAATAGTAGCACCAGTATCAAACAGAATTCTAATACTACTATCCTGAACATTAAAGTTACCTTGCACAGCTGTAGGTTCTCTGGATACCTGGCTTGCCAGTGCAAAAACTCGTGGTGGCACAGGAGGAACTCTGATAAAAGTACTACCAGCACTACCAACTCCTGAGGCTCCCGGTCGTCCTTGACCTTGGTCTTGTCTAAGCCTTGGGCACTCTTTAGCCCAATGTCCTGGCTGACGACAGTAATTGCAGAGATCGGTTCCAAGAGTACAAGGTTTGTTACCATGAAATCTCTGACACTTAGGACAACGACCTTTTGCAGCTTTCTTGATTTTCTTGGAAGGTCCTTGATCACCTCCCACACTAGGCCTTTTATCCATTAACCTTGAATGTACTGGAACCCTCGGCTCAACGGCCTTTTCATTGGGTTTTGCTTCCATCAACTCCCTTTCCAACACTAAGGCTTTTTGGACAGCCTCATGATAGGTCCGAACTCCTATCATTGTCAGAAAACTCCTCAACTCCACCCTAAGTCCACGAATGAACTTCTTTGCTTTTAGTTCATCTTTTCCGGCCAAATGAGGTGCATACCGAAAAAGAGAACTAAACTTCCTTTCATACTCATGAACTGTTAGCCTTCCCTGGATTAGTTCATCAAACTCAATCCGCTTTTGATCCTGGGCAGCCTCACTATTGAATTCATTTCGAAACTCCTTCTCAAATTCAATCCAATCAAGCTCTTTAGGCCTTTGCCCGATCCTCCCTTCATTATAAACATCAAGCCTTTCCATGACATCCTTCCACCATAATGAAGCCTTGCCCTCTAAAAAGAAAGGTACTAAATCCATCTTTACTTTGCCATCCAACTTCATGTTTTTGAAGATCTCATTAATCTGGTACAACCACCCTTCTGCCATATCAGGATCTCCTATGCCATTGAACTTGGGAGTATTGATGTCCCGGCATAAGGAAACAAGTCCCATATGGTCTGGAATGACGGGTCTCCTCCGTCTCCTCCTTGGATGGATGTCCTCCTCATCTTCCTCCTCACTGTCCTCTTCACTGTCCTCACTGGACTCTACTTGAACATGCTCATTAGATGGTTCCTGACCTTGCACTTGCCCCTGGGGCGGGGGATTTCTCCCCTGACCTTGGTGCACCGCTGGGCCTTGGTGCACTTCGGCCCTTACCCCATTAGGGTCCTCCAAGGTCTCCCCCTGTACTGGAGGTTGAGCACGCTCTTCAAGCAAAATGGCCAAGCCATGTAACATCCGGTCCATCGACTCATTAAGTCTCCTCAACAAGGAAACCACTTCCCTCATGTCTGATCCACCGGGATCACTAGTTCCTGCACCGGAACCCTGAGCCTCAGCAGTAGTACCAGCCCGTGTATTCACCATACCTGCAACCACAGCCAGAAGACCATATCCAGAGCAACTTATAAGCAGTACTAACCACACTTAACACAAGAACACTTTGATCTTAGTTCACTTATTGCCTCTATTAGGAACATTAACCCGCTCTGATACCAATTTTCTGTGACGGAACGGGGCCCAGTGCCCCTAATCTTGTAGGCTCTTAGGGATAATGAATCCCACTAGTTACAGTTGGCTAACTATTACTCGTCAATATAAATTAAAACAATTTATATGCAACTAGTTACTTAGCCTACTCAGATTAAGTTATGCATGCTTCTGACTTGGCAATGCAACCGAAATTTAAAAGTCTTGAATTAAAACATTGCTCGAGCATTTCATTAAAACATACTGAAAACGTACCAAGTCATTGAAATACTAGTTGCTTTAACTACAAGTAACAGTTTTGTGCATACATTACAACTCTAGCATGCACCCAAAAGTAACAAGATGGATTTACATCCTAATGTATCCCAATAGAGGCAACTTACTTAGTACACCAAGTACTATGTACAAGAGACAAAATTACTACTAACTACTAAGATCATTTACTTGAGCCCACCTTGAGCTAAGTCAAGCTCCAAGTGTAGCCCTTCACTAGACCTTGTTCTTGTGTACTCTTAGCCTCTACACTGTAAAGGCACAACTTGGTTAGCACATAACTTATACTGCAAGAAACTAGAATCACTAGGATTCTCAATAAAATACCTGCAAAACAGAAAGCTTAGGCCTCAGCTATCACTTCAGTGATTAGGCCCGGGATTAGATCCTGCACAATAAAACTAAGGGAATGAGTACTTAAAAGTACTCAGTAAGGATTCCCTTCTTGAATACCTGCAAAGAAATATGCAACAAATATGCAATATGGCAACCAAGCAATCAAACATGCAATTCAAACAACAAACAATCAACAAAATGCCAAAAATGCAATGTATGGATGTATGGTATGAAATGCACACAACACATGCACTTGGGACTTTCTGCACTTAAGTGCCTTAATTCTTGCCGTGAGCTCAAACGGCTGAGGTACTTGAGATACTGGCCCTCGTATCCCGGACACTTTACCTCAATTAAGTCCCATCTACGGGTTCTAGAGTAGGTCGTCACCTATCTCAAACTTACCCGCCTTTACCCTTGATTTATTGTACAGGGTAGTCTTACTATGTGGTTTAACTAGTCAAACCCTCAAGGTTTAACTCAAAATACTACTAGTGGCTCACTTACCAAACCAAATGGCTTGGTTGGGATCGACTTAGGTTTTTCTCTCTATTGACCATATGTAATTGATACTCTATATGGCCAATAAAGAGTCTAAAAACCCACTTAATCCCCTTAATTTCCATTTAAAAATTTAAATACTATGAGTTACTTAGCCACCAAGTCACATTTCTTTTATACTTAACCACACAACTTGACTACCTTCCAAATAACGCACAATTCCCGCCTTAGGAACGAATTCTAGACCCAACCGAGGCTATGGAACGTCTTAGAATAGCCTAGGGATAGAAACCGAGAGTCTAAGTTAACCTTAGGATGGCCGGAAATCGAGGCCAATTTTGCACTTGGCGACGCGGCGCCAAAGAGCAAATGCTTTTGGCGACGCGGCGCCGCCGAACAAACGCTCTGTGTACAATTTCGCACGCTGGCGCCGCGGCGCCAATTCACGGACGAATTGGCGACGCGTCGCCAACTCAATTTTTCTGGGTTTATGCGACAGCGTCGCTCTTGTACACAAGCTACTCAAACTCTCTCATTTCTAATCCAAACTTAATGGGTCTTGTTTCTAATTCATCCCAACACACAAAGCTACAAAACCATGCATTATTTGAGCTTAATTACTTGAACCCTTACCTCAATTTTAGCACACAAGCAAGCAATGCAACAAAGCCTCCTAAGCTCAATTGAGCTTCCTTGAGTTCCAAGCCTAAAACCAACGAAAATTGGCACCCAAACCAATCAAACCAAGACCATTTCTAGCTCTAGAAACAACCTATAAACACACCAAATGATCTCAAGAAGCTTACCTACGAAAATTGGATTCCAAAACAAGCTCCAAAGATCAAATGAAGCAAGAACACCTCAACCAAAGTTGGTGATCATTTCTAACACCTTGGGCACCCTTAATTCAATGGAATCTTGCAAGAAAATGGAAGCTTGGGCTGTGATTTTGGGAGAGGAGATGGAGCCACGAATTTTTTGTGTTGCAATGAAATGGCTAAGTATGAAGAAGAGAATAAGAAACTTAACTTATAAGCTTATTAAGCAACTTTTCTCTCCCTTGCACTTAAGCCCTCATACTTTCATTTGTTTCAAATAGCTCACCAACTCACACTCCAAACTCACTTTTCTTTGTTTTAAAAGGTACTAAAGAGCTTCCCAAACTTAATTTTCTTGAACACTTTAGCCACTTAAGTTCTAAATGGCTCAAAAAGAACACTTAGTGCCACAAGTTGTCAAAACTTACTAGGATGATTCTAAAAGCTAGAACAACTAATGGTCTTGACTTAACTATGCCAAATCACACTTAGGAACTCACTTAACTTGATTAAGCTTATGTTACTTGCTTAACAAGGCGCTAATTTGAGGTACTTAATTTCATAAACACTTAATCAAAGTAAATAAACACTTACTTGATTAGTTAACTAGGAGAGCTATCACACTATGGTTGCCCATAGATCCTTAACCACGAGCTGCTTCAAGTTCTTAGCTTCTTGACTTGTTGGTCAAGAAACTTATTAAGATACTACTTAAGAAATGGACACCTTACCTTGGTTCACAAGGCGTAACCCTCATACTCCCAAATTTTCGCTTAAGCCTATGCAACTTAGAGCTAACTTGCTCCCCTTTAGGCCTTTCTTCCTAATGGTTTACCTTCGGGAGTACTTATTCTCCTACTTGAACCATTACCCTTGGTGGAACTTACCACAGACTTACACTTTACTTAGGTTGTCTAGCCCTACCTAGGTGTTTCTTAGTTACCACTTAGTGCTTAGGATATGTCTTGACTTGGCAACTCTTACACCCAACTTAGGCACTCTAGCCAAACTTCGGTATATTTTTAATCTTGGTGCACCTTAAATACAGTACCTTTTGTGGCGACTTACCCTTAACTTTCTTAGGTAGCTACTTACACTTACTACCTTAGGGTTCCTTGGCCACTTTAGGCACAAATCAACTTAGTAACACTTACACCCTTGCCATGGTATAGGCACTCTAGTTCACAAAAACTTTACATTCTTTGGGTGTCTTTGGGTGTTTTACAAACTACCCAACCTCTTTACACTTGACTCCTCTAGGTAATCACTAACATGCTTGTGTCCTTGACTACTCTTTAGTCACCTAGCCTCTTCTGGGCCCTTAATTCTTAAGACACAGTTAGCATGCTTTTCACTTTTTAATACCTAGGGGTCAATCTTTAATCAACTTGGCCTTCTATGACGATGGGGTAATCTAGGGCATTATAACCTTTTCTTTGGTCTCCTCAGATTACTAAAGACCAATTCTTAGCACCACTAATTAACTTACTTAGGTGCCTTAAACACCCCATACTGTTTCCAACGTATTACTACCGTAACCCTTAGGCCTTAGCTTAATTACTCCGCCACTTTTGGAGTACACTTGGCATTAAATCCTCTTAGGCTCCACGACACTTCACAACCTTCTTAGGAAGCCCTTAGGACTCTTGAAAATCAACCTTTCCTGGTCCTCTCTTAGCTCCTACTCTTGGGTACACATTGTGTCCCACAACTTATGCCACACCCTTGGCCTTCTTAGAAAACTCGATCTGCTTGATTCCAACTTAGCATTTGGCATTTGCCTTCATGCTTGCCTTGGTTTCTTATGGAATCCAAAGGGGTCTTTCTTAACACCCTAAACCCATTGGGTTAACACAACCCAACTACTACCCATGAGTGCTCACAACACACTTGTGCTTGAAAGAGACTTACAAATCTTATGCCTTACTCAAGGCCATTTTGGTACCCATACCTTGCTTCCTTATACTTAGGCATATTCTTAAGTTACTACCTCATTAGCCCATCCTTATGCACTAACCACCATGACTACTTAGTGTGATTTTACACACCCATAGCCCATAGTGTGTGCACCCTTAGGCTTAACTGAGGCCCACAACCTCCTTATGCCTAAGGAAGCCTTACTTGGCACCCTTTTGGCTCATAATTCACTTAAGCACTTCAAGTCTCTTTGAACTCTAAAATTTACTAGAGCTTTCAGTATGACTCATTCTCATGGCCTCTAAATGATTCAAGGCCATTATTTAGTAACTCAACTTTGGGACTCAATAGGTAGTTCCAACTACCTTAGCTTCAAAAACCTTACCTTGGGGTTTTTTGTTTCTTTTCTTAGCTACCTACTTGTTCAAGAGTCTCTTTTAGTCATTAGCTGACCACACCTAGACTCTTAAACTACTTAGGTAACTTCTTACCCCTCAAGGAAATAAAGAATCCCATAAACTGCTTAAGCTTGGTGAGTTCACTAAATTTTTCCAACAACCTTAACTTCGGTTGCCTTGAATCCACTAATGAGGATATTACCTCTACTTACATGTAACTCCATCTTGAGTTATTTATGTTTAAGCCCTCAACTCGACATTCACACCTAACTACACCAATGCTGATTCTTCCTGAATTACTCAAGACCCTTCAACAGTGGAGTACACTTCGGACCTTAGGGTCCTTTCTCTTACGAACCTTCAGTTTAACTTAAGTCCGCACTCTTAGCCCTTTGGCTTTAAATTTTCTTAGTTTCCTCAACCTCATAAACAATGTCCACTATCTAGAATGAATGAACTCCTAGACACTCAAGAACACTGCTCAAATCACCTTTTCTCTTCTTGAGTAGCCTTAGGTCAACAAAGACCACAACAAAAACACTTCGCAAAAGTCTACTACCTGGAGTTCGTTCTACCTCCCTGGGTGTTCTTATCGACTATAGGTCTGGGTTCTAAAACCACTTAGGACAACTTCTTTTTTCTCACTTGAGTTGTCCTTAAAGCCTCTTGGCTAATGGTGCTCTCATGGTTCCGTCTTGCTCTCCCATTCTGGGTTATAGCTACTTAGGAAACCAAATGTTACTCCTTCGGTCTTTAAGGCTCAGGTTAACTCTTGAACCTCTACCAACTCACCAAAATTTCAATGGACTCCCCTCTTTAAGGAACCGCACCTTTAACTTAGTTGCGGGTGCTTGGAGAATCCAATCTCGCTTTACTTGGTAACCCTTTGTAACTAGTGCACGACACTTCTCAGAAATAGGACCAGTCATAACCGTCTAAGAGTTGTCCTTCCTTAAACTGTCCCTATAGTGCATAAAACACTCCTTACACCATAGGTACAAGTTTGATCAACTTAAGGCTCAACCCGTGGCACGACTTACTGACTCTTCTACGCAAGCCACCCTTGCCCTTAGAATACCTCTAAAGGTCACTTATGACCGGCACAGTTAAATCAGCCCTTATACCCTTTGACTAATCCTATTCTTAAGCAATGCACACTAACCAACGAACCGCAACCACAACTCACTGCACTAATGCTACCCTTAAGCTTCTAGGTAAAACCTTAACTACCTTAAGGGTCTAAACAAAACTTGCCCTTTTTCAGGCCCTTATGGGTTCAAATACCCACACCTTGCCGAAATCCTAATTTTCTAGGTAGGCTAGTCACAACCACAGACATAGCAATTTAAACAAGAAAACTACTTACTACTATGCTGTAACCTTAAAGGTACCTCTCTTTGTTGTCAGCTCCTTGACCAATCAATTGGTCCAAACAAAACTGCTTGATTGCCTATGAGTACTGGCAGTGCTTCCCCAGTGATTGAGGCATTCTTCAGTTTAACCTTGTTTAGGTTCCGGCCTCAAGTATGTTCATGGCCCTCATACTTTATCTCCCTTGATTCCGTGCACTTAACTCATAGCCTCACTTCTGACTTGTGATGTTCTTCCTTGGGTTCCGTGGACTCCACATGAACTGACTCTTCATGAGCTTTACTTCGGCCTCAACTTACCTTAGGGTGGAGATGTTACTATCTTGGCTCGGGTGCACACATGGTTCTAGTGCATCGTAGCCCTTACCCCATGGTCTATTGCTCTCTTGGCATCCATGTCACCCTTGCCCTTAGGTAATGATGGCTCACTTGGCCTCAGTGCACCTTTTAACAACTTAGTGCTCTTCGGCCCTTACCCTTGGGCTTTTCAACTGCTCGTCGAACTTTACTCTTATCCACATAACTGTGCATATTTCTTGACCTTGGTCCTGCCCTTAGGGTAGGGATTTCTCCCTTGGTCTCAGTGTACTAGTAGGCCTTAGCACACTTCAACCCTTACCCCTTAGACATGAACCATGATCTTCGTTCCTTAAGGATTCAAACACGCTTCTTGGGCTACTCACACCATGGTGCTATTGAGACTGTACAATGAAATCACCGCCTTCCTATGGCTAATTCCATAAAGCCACTTAGACCTTTGTTCGGTCCCCTGCCTCAATTTCCAGAACTTTACCGGGTATCCGCCCATATACCTGCAACCAAAGCCAGACAACAACTCCAAGAATACTTATAAGCAGTACTAACCATACTTAGCACAAGGACACACTTCGATCTTAGTGACTTATTGCCTCTACTAAGACCATTGGCCTGCTCTGATACCATTCTGTGGCGGAACAGGTCCTCAGTGCCCCGAATTGCTATCACTGGTAGGATCTAGGGAACTATGATCCCACTTAAGTTACAGTTGGCTAGTTATTACTTGTAAAATACCTTAAATCATTACGTGCAACTAGTTACTTAGCCTACCCTGCATAAGAAATATGCATGCGTTGTCCTGGCTATGCAATAATAATTAAATTAAAACTTCATTGAAAATAGTGCTGCGTCAATTAATGAAAACATAAATCAAATAAGCCAAGACATAAATCTTTAGTTGCTTTAACTTCAAGTAACAACTTTGTGCATACATTTCTAACTTATATGCACCCAAATGTAACTCTAGTGTTATACACACCAATGGTCATTAGTATAGGCAATCTATGTATGAAATTACCATACATATTAAAGAAGCATTTCATAACTACTAAGATACTAAGATCCATCCTTAGCTCTTCACCCCAAGCAAGCTTGCTTCAAGTGATGAGCCACACTTTCCTTGTACTCACTTAGCCTTGAACTGTAAGGCAAACATTTTGGTCAATACTTACTTATGCCGTAAGTAACTTAGAAAACATGGATTTTCCTACTTAGAGAATACCTTTGAACCAATAAAACTTAGCTTTAACAGCTGCCCCTTACCAACTGTTAAGCCCAATAAAACTGCTTAAACTTTCTCATCCCAAACTCAAATCACTTGGGTCTTGTTTCTAACTCATTCCCACACAAAGGACTACATTTCTATGCATTATTTGAGCTTAATTAACTTGAATCCCTTACCTCAAATCATCTTGAAAGCAAGAACAAGCTATGAGCACTTCCAAGCTCCAATGGGTTCCCTTGAGTTTCAAGCTTGAAATCAACCAAATTGAACACCAATAGCACGAAGTTAAGACCATTTCTAACCATTTAACAACCTTAAAACTAACCCATAAGGATCAAATATGTTTACCTTTGGGTTTGAACCAAAACTTGCAAATACAACTCCAAATGCACCAATTCCATCAAAAACGAGGTAAGGGCTTGTTGGGATTGCTTCGGGACCTTCGAATTCCATGTAAGCTTTTGGGAGGTTTGGGAGAAGAAAGCAAGGGAGAAAGAAGAGCTACGAAAATGGCTATAAATTCCTATGGTCTTAACTTAACTAGCTCAAAACACTTGCATGGACCTAATCTTACCAAAATTACGGTCATGCCACTAACTCGGGCCAAAATTACCATTTTGCCCTTCTTTGCCCCTTAGGTGCCAATTACCCTTTGGAACTCAATTTAACCTCAACTAGCTTGCTTTCCTTGCTTAATACTACTTATTTGAGGGAAAATACTTGGGATTCACTTACCTCGACATTTAATGTAGATGAAATACTAGGAGAGCCTTTACACAATGTGCGAACCTCGAATCGTTTCCATGACTATCATTCTAAAAAACTTGGTCAAAATACTCCCAAACCCATGCGGTGAGCCTCGACGTCTTACCTTGTGGTGGAAGTTCGGCTTGATGGCTTGTCGGGGTTTGTTCACAACCATCTCTTCCACCAACATTGTCTGTTGCCGTTGGTTTCACCTCCTTAACATCATCATCAGAAAGTTGATCGTCGAGCCCCAAGTCGTATTGACTCATATCGAATTGCTCGTCATCGTCAGTTTGTTGGATATTAGTCTCACGGGTCACCGGTCGGGAAAGGCCACGGAAAAATGACCTCAAACCGGTGCGGGATGAAGAGCTTGAGGCATTTCCCTTTCCTCTTGATGCCATTTGTGTGACAAAAAATTAAGCAGATCACGAGCCTTGAAAGTAATTGAGAATTGATTGAGAATAAAGAAAATAATATTGATTGCGTCAAAGAAATGAGAGAATATAGTAGTAGAGAAGGAGAGATTGTTAAGATTGGTGTGAAGAAATGGTGGAAATGGCCTCCCTATTTATAGGGGAAGGCCATATTTTTTTTTGCCTAAAAAACCCTTACAAAATAGTTGTTGGAGCGGGCAAAAATGTAATTTCTGGGGTCCAAAAATCACTGCCAACTGTTAGAAGGACCAAACGTGTAATTTGCCCATTTTTTTGAAAATTTCGGAACGTTGGAGGGGAGGCCACTGTTGCGCCGCTGCCGTGCTGGGCCGGTCCCGTGCCGACCGCCGTGCCGGTCCGGGCCCAAATCCTTCCTGGGCTGTGCCGAGCCCACATCCAGCCCTCTTCTAATCTAGGCTCATAACCAGCCCACATTTAGCCGGTCTTTAACCGGTCCCGTTCCGTGCTGGACTTGACCGAGCCTGGGCTGAGCTTAACGCGAGCCGGTCCCAAGTTGGGCTGTGTCAGGCCCGGCCCAATGTACACCTTTACCTGAGACTGAAATTAACTTGACTTGTAGTGAACCCGAACCTAAATAAACTAGGCCCAAGACTGAAATTGACTCAGCATGTAGTGAACCTGAACCCAAATAAACCAAGCCCAACTCAATCCGAACCCAAAATCAACTCAACCTGAAAATAAATTTAAACCCAAGTGACCCAACTTGAACCCAAATTCATATTAACCCGATTAGGCCTGAACCTGAATGATTTGATCCAAACTTGACTCGACCTACTCAATCCCTAGTTATCTATGAAATTAAATAATATTGTAACATTTTTTTAGTGTTCAAAAATTTATGAATTATGGAGTGTATGGTATATACCTCTGTCAATATATAGTTATTCACCCGATATTTCTCTTTTCTTTTTTTTGCAAATCAGGGCTTATAAAACCTGGGAGCTTCTTGGGGTAAGTTTGCACCGCAAAAGCGAAAACTGCAACTCCTTCTAACTAAAAACTTCTTCTGTTTCTTAGAAGAATAGACTAAAAACAAGATGACAGGGCTTATCGAGCTGGACGAGGATCAGCTCCGGCGGCTATCCAAGTTGATCCGAGACCAAGAGATACTACGAATCAATGACGTCCAGTTCGGGTCTGAGTACGAGCGGGTCAAATATATCCGGGAGTGCAGGGCCAACTACGACATGACCAAGTACCTCCTGGACAACGCCGTCGGCCTGTTGAACGAGCAAAAGTCCGACCAAACCAAGTCTCCGATCGCCCACGACGTGTACGAGCTGGTGAAGGGCCTCGTCAACCACGGCCTCCAGGCTATCCGCAACTACACCGTACGCAAGGAGTTCTTGGACAAGGTGGTCGCCCACGCCGACGACGCCATGAAGCAGCTCCGCCTGCTCGACACCGCCAACGAGGCCAATGTCCGCCGCCTCGCGAAGGACGCCCAGATGTTCAAGGACGCCATCAAAAACTTCAACGCCAAGCATGCCAGCACAGCCTCCAAGCTGTTCTCTGACAACATCAAGCAGCAAGGGATCTCCTTTGAGGAGCTTGTAACCAGGTTGCTAATTAGCTATTACTGCGTCCCAAATTCATCGACGCAATTAGTACTCCCTCCATCCCAAAATCTTTGCTCCATTTAACTTTTTGATGTATTTTGATTTGATTTTTTTCATATTATTGTTTGTTAGAAAAAATTAAAAAAAATATATTTAGAAACTACATATCTTGATTTATCATTTGTATGTAAAGATGTTTCATTTATATATTAAAATGTTGAAAATAAAAAATCTTAGATTAATTGCTAAAAAAAAATGGAGCAAAGATTTTGGGACGGAGGGAGTATTTCTTTTACGTATAGTTTAAGGTCATTTTAATTATTTGCTTTAGATCGTATTATTTTAATTTCAAATGACAAAAAAACCTTGTGGATGTTTCACTACTTGTGATTGATCATCACTCAACTTGCTAGGTATAAGCATAAGCGTGGACTGTCGGGATCTTTTAAGGAACTAGGCGAAGAGGACAAGTTTCTTGTGTACGAAGACATTATCAAGGACTCAGGCCGTGGGCAGATAATAGATGACGGGTTTGCCCAGGCTGGGAAGGACTTGAAGGTAGGGTTAGCCCTCCTCACTTTCACTGCAGGAATTATGGTGTGGGACATTTTCTCCTCCTCTTCGACGCAAATGCTCGAGAAGGCAACTCGCGATGCGGCAGAACTTGCAGCCAACATAGGTGGCTCAATGCTAGGGGATTTCGTCACAGCCGCCTTAATGGACACAGAACTAGCTGCCATGGAGGGCGCAGCTATGATGGCTACTGTGGCTGGGTTTCTTGTGGGTGCAGCGGTGGGCTTCCTCTTGGCTGCACTTGCTGGGGTGTTACTTGATACCATCTTTAGCTCCGGTGGGCAAGTCCCTAGCACCCAAGGGTTCCAAATCTTCGTTGCCCCCATGCCAGACGGTGAAGCATTGGCCCGCCAAATTGCTCATGAAGAGTAGTCGTCCGAGGCTTCTCCGGCCAATATCTCGTTTGTTTGTTCAAGTCACTTCGCTCTGTATGTCTAGTGAGTCTAAGGATGTCATAAGCAACAATGGTTTGCTTGAGTTTATGTCCCCTGTTTGGTTGTCAACTTTTGTCTTGTACTCCGAGGTCTCATGAGCATCCTCTTCTATGAATAATCGACCTCCTTAATCAGAATTAATTAGTACTCTTAATTAATATGTAGATTTTGAATGTTATTATATTTAATGCTCATTTCTCCTCCAAACTGTAGTGACTCAGACAGTTAATCTCCTCCACTACAAATCACATCAGCTTGAACCCTGAACTTTAATAAAGTGGCCTCTTTAGTCATTTAACTTAGTAAAACGCTGATGTAAGCACATATGAGCTGGATGCCGTGAGGCATTTAATGTTGCAGCAACAGATCAGTGTTGCTTTGTATTCCCAAAGTCTGTGTGGAGTACGGATAACGACGAAGATAATATTGAAAGTGGGGATTCAGATGACAAAATGTTGCTTAATCTGTGAGATACTAACGGATTGGCCAAATGAAAATCACACGAGTGACGGGATGTAATAATTAAAAAAGAAGACATATATTTGCTCTCAACATTTTAAGGTCAAAATCATCTCGGAAAAAAAAAAAGCTAAGAATTTAGCCAACTCGGTCACAAAATTCAAAAAGAAAAAAAGGAGGAGTGGCTACCTACCGTGCTGCCCCATCCATCACGAGCATCAATATTAGCTTTTCTGGAAAGCAAATCCTTAACAACTACAACATATAATTATTTTCCATTTACAGCTTTGCCCCCTAATTTTTATTTTTTAACAGCAAGCATTAAGATGAATTATTAAATCAAGTAGGCCCATCCAAAAAAAACTAGGCATTCCAAAAAATCTAATAACCTATCTGTAAGCAAGAAGACGTATATTGATATGGGTAAGTCAAACTAACGCCCTACCTCTTATTTCTATATATATTTACATTCCAATATAACTCTTTATAATATAAAACAAGTGTAAATACATCAAATCTTATATTTTTCATTAACCTATAGATTTATATAAATCAGATACCAAATATGTACAAAGTTGATCTATAAAGAAAGTAAGATATATGTATAAGTAATATGTACCATATGTACAAATAATTTGTAACACATGTACAAGTGATAATCCATTACTTAAAACCAAGTAATCAACTATTACTTTTAGTACAAAAAATCAATTATGCGAAATTTATTGCTTGCTAAACTATAATGCCCTTGTTTCAGGACAAGATTTGGATCAATTTTTGAATATCTAAATCTTATTATTGAGGTGTTATTTTCCATTTACAGCTTCACCCCTTAATTTTTATTTTTTAACAGCAAGCAATAAGATGTATTATTAAATCAAGTAGGTATAGCCAAAAAAGCTAGGCATTCCAAAAAAATCTAATAAGCTACCTGTAAGCAAGAAAAAGAATATTGATATGCTTCACTCACCGAAAAAGGGGAAAAAAAAGTAGGTGTACTAAGCCCAATCTAGCAAATTACTATATCGACTAACTGTACAAAAAGGTTCACTTACTACCAATTCTTTGTGGTCCGACGTGGTGTTTGGCTCTCTTGCAAACCCAAGGGAAATTGATTTGGGAAGTACTTTCTTATTTGTCTCACGTAAATTATGTTACCAATTCTCCACATTCGAGATAGGTGCGGCAAAGACGCTGGCTGGTATCATGTTCGGCATTCGCTCTCTTCAAAATAGTATGGCAAGCCCCGTTGTCGTACATATATAGCTTGTAGCAATGGCAGAAATCATCACTAAAATTACTAATTGAATCAAGTATTCTATTCAATTTCTTCAATATTAATCTTAATTTTAATGGCTAAAACTCCAAGCTGGCTACTAAAGTATCTTTTTACATCAAACATGCAGCTGTTTGTTCTATATTACTATCAAATAATACCTCAAGTATAGTAAACATTTTATAAAAATTGAAATTTTAAATTAGCATTTCAAAAACTTTCATAGTTAAATCCGTTTGTTTGAATGAAAGACTTAAAAATATGGTAAAACTCATGCTAAAATTTTTATTACTAAACATTTTGTAAAACTTAAAAGTTCAACTTCGAATTTCAAAAACCTTTATAGATAAATCTCTTATTTGAATACAAGATTTAAATATGTAGTAAAAATTATGTTATACTATAAAAATCACCTTAAAATTAAATTTTTATCAATTTCATTTTTTTGGCAACTTGGATGAGTATATACAATGAAAGCTTATTATCTAGCAAAACTGATGCTAAAGTTTCACAGGAAAATCTATAGGTATTATATATTAGAAAATAATTTTAGGTAAAAAAAGTGTATATAAAAAATTTATATAAGTGACCACTTTATAACAGTTCAACTAAATTTTTTCCTTTACCCTAAAAATATATGTTCTTTTATGGGTAAAATCCATCGGGAGTCACCTAACTTATTTTTTTGTCCTAAACAGGTACCTGACTTTTATATTGTCTTATCAAGATACTTTACATTTTATTACGTGTCTTATTTAAGTATTTTCCATTAATGTCAAGGTTAAGTTTGACAAAAAATGATGACATGACATTAAATAATACTAAAATAAATTTAAAATGATAACTTTAGTGCTCAACTTTTTTTCAATTACTAATTCTAACCCTTGGACTTCCACCAAATTAATTTTACCCCACAACCCTAGATCTCAAAAGTTGCTCTCCTACCCACTGTCGCCAATTGCCTCCACCCCAACCACCGCTGACCGCCCTCCGCTCTAATCATGGGCAGTCGCCCTTCAGCAACCAACCTAGCCGCCAACCCCAACATCGGCAGCCCTCCAGCACCCCGCCCGATCCGCCCAGACCATCGTGTTGTGTATTGTGTTCACTCCCTCGTTGTCGCCCACCAGAAAGATGCGATTCCAATCTGTGTGGTTGTCTAGCCACTCGTCCGACCCGTTTCTAGCCACCCATTTCAGAGCTTCCCATTCATCATCATAGCACGCGGGGATTGGGTTCTCCGGCGACTTCCTATAATCGACTAAGACGGCAACAACTCTAGCTTCGGAGCCAACAGTGGTCAGGTAGCTGTGATATCGGGGACTGAAGGGAGACTCAACGCGAAGCCTACACCGTGTACGTAGACTAGAAGAGGGATGCGAGTGTTCGCTTCGGGTAATCGAGGCATAAAGATCTTGGCCCAAATCGCAGGTTCGGAAGAAATGATCACATCTTTGGATTGGACGTTGGTTTTCGGGTCATAATCAGGTGGAACTGTGAGTCTAGTCTGAGTTTGGATGGCGACGGCTTTGACGGGGTTGGCACGATATGTAAGATTTGGATGGCCATGGGTTCGACGGTCGGTGGCTGGTAGGAAGGTGGTGGTAGAGATGAAAATTTTTGAGGTAGAATTGATTTGAGTGAAAATTTAAGGGTTAAAATTAGTGATTGAAATGGTCTGAGAATTAAAGTTATTATTTTAAACTTATTTTAGTATTATTTAATGTCACTTCATCATTTTCATCCAATTTAACTATGAAATTGATAAAAAGTACTTAAATAGGATGCGTTATAAAATGTAAGGTACCTTGCTAGAACAATATAAAGGTCAGGTACCCATTTAGGACAAAAAAAAAATAAGCTAGGTGACCCACAGTAGATTTTACCTATTCTTTTACTCTTTTAATGATGTACAAATTTTATATATATTGTCTATTTAATTAGAGTTATGTTAGTATGTGGACTCTAAAAAGAGGAAAAGAAAAGAACCTACTGACAGAGACCTAAATATATTTTTACATATATATTTAGATATTTAATAATATTAAAATATTAGAAATATCACAAAAGAGAAAAAATGCAAAGTGAGATACGTTTAGTCTTTAGTCTTTCAAAAATTTTCTATTTTTGCTACTAAACTTACTTTGACCACTAAATTTTCATTTTAACTTAAATCAATTTAAATTAAAATGGCTTTTCTTCTACATCCTTTTTGCCCAGATTCAATTTTATTTGAAATTCAAAATTACGTAGATATAATAATAAATTTGAAAGTAAATTTTCATGAAACTGTTAGATTTTTTAAAATTTTTCTATTTTTAGAAATTAAAAATAAAAAATTATAAAAATTTAACAAGATTATAATAATTATAATTTGAATTTATTTTTAGACCTATATAATATTGTAATTTAAGTGATATTGGCTTGAAATAAAAAAGATATAAAAATAAAAATAAGTCATTTTGGATTCAGTTGATTTATGCTAAAATGAATTGGCTCTAGTTAATTTTAAGAAATATAGATTAAGTTTGTTCTACTGTAAAAAATGTATTTAATATATAAATTTTGCTAATTAAATTTCTTTTTTCCAGCTTGGATGAATGTATACTTTCTAAAAAAAAAATGAGAGGAATCGGCATTGTGATCATATTATTTAGCTTTACTACATTTACTAAAAGTTATATATTAAGTATAACTTTTAATGGAAAAAACAATCTTAAATTGACATAAAAAGTTAAAATTGTGTAGCAAATATGTCCTTAATTAACTTGCAAATATTTGTGCGACATGTCCTTGAACACAAAATTTTTTCAATTTTTTGTACTTTTAAACTTGAATGAAGTACTTTAACTAGAACTTAAAAGTTTTGAAACCTCATAATTATGTCTATTTGTGTGGCAACGTCGGGTTTTCTGGAGTCGCCACCAATCGATTTTTTTCTTAGGTCGATTGGTCACCTAAAATATGGTCTGCGAGAGTTCGGGGATCGGGAGTACGGTTACGCTAAAACAATATTGTTATAGCGCCCAAAATTGGCACCTTAGTTGATTTTAATTTTGTTTTACTTTGCTTTTAAATAATTTTCAGTTAATTTAGAAATTTTAACTGAATTAGTAGAAATGTGGATTTTTAAGTTAATTAATTTGTATAGAATTTTATACTTCCGAACCATGGACTCTGCCGAGTCATTTGGACACGGAAGATTTAATTCCGAACCATGGACTCTGCCGAGTCATTTGGACACGGAATTCGATGAAATTTTAAAGAATTTAATCCATATCGTAAATATGGATTTTTACCTTTTTATTTAATTTATTTAAAAAGTTTGATATTTTCCAAACCGTAGATCCTACCGGATCATCCAGATATGGAATTTTGTAATTTATTAATATCCTAAATTCATCCTTGAATTTTATTAGATCCACGTGAAAAATGAAAATTTTTTTAGATGCATCGTGAATATTAAATTAATAAATGAACTATCCCAAGATTAAATAGATAAAAAGAAAAAAAATAAGTAAAAAAAAAAATCTAGATTATAATCCTACATGAATTTTATGGCTAAATTTAAATGAATGGTCAAAATAGACAAAATAAACAAAGGAACTTAAAGCAAAGAAAACAATAAAACTTGCTGAGTGGTTAATCTGCAAAAAAATAGAATATGTTAGTGACTTAAATGAACAAAACAAAGAAAGCTAAGAACTAAACAAGGATTTTACCAAAAAAAAATTTTAAATCTTTGACTCCGTCAAAATTAAAACGCCAGACGCGTTTTTGCTTTTCTTTCTTCTTCTTTCTTGGTGACGATACGTCGCAGGTGCCAGGTGGGATGGCGCGAGCACGGCAGCGGCGGGCGACTGAGAGCAGGGTGAGGAAAGGCGTGGGTCTGGTGCGACGCGGGAGAGCGACGAAGCTGGTGGAGAGCTGAGCGACAGCAGCAGGAAGCGAGCTGGGTAGCTCGAGCACGGAGGGCGATTGGGAGCAGGTGGGGCGGAGGAAAGGGAAGAGCTGAGGGCGCGACAGGGGGTGCGAGCGGCGGGAGCGAACCACGGGAAGCTAGACGGGGAGGAGACCGAGGAAGGAGGAGGGGAAGAGAAAGAAGGAAGCCGACCCGAGAGAGGAGGGGAGAGAAGGAGACCGACGCGGGAGAGGAGGAGAGAGAGGAAGGCCGACACGGGAGAGGGTGTGTGACGGAGGCTGGCGGCGGCAGAGGTGCAAGAGAGAAGGAAAGGAAGAGAGAAAGAAGTCTAGGCGAGAGAGAGATCAGAGAGAAGAGGCTGGTGGAAGGAGACGAGAGAGGGACCGGACAGAGAGAAAGAGAGAGAAGGCTTCTGTCTGGGGAGAGAGGGAGTGAGTTAATTGAAGGAGAGCCAGAGATTCCCGAGCGAGATGAAGAAGAAGAAGAGCGAAGCGTGCTCTGCCAGAGGGAGAGGAAAGAGAGAGAGAAGATTTTTTTTTTTTTTTTTTTTGTGAGTGTGCGTTATCTGTGTTTAGTGAGAGGGAGAGAATAGATGAAGATTGAGAGTGCGAAAGAAGATAAGAGATAAGGGGAGGGGGAGCCTCTGTCGGCCACCCTCCCCATTTTTTATTATTATTTTTGTTTTTTTCTTCTTTTTTCATTTTAATTAATTAATTAATTAATAATTTTTAATTTTAATTAATTTAGATTTAATTTATTATTATTATTTTTTTTCTTCTTCTTCCCCTTTTTTTTTTTTCTTTAACATACAAACTAAAAAAGAATGCCCCTAAAATAATATTGCCATTATTACTATTATTATTTTTTAATTAAGTAATCAATTAATTAACTAATTCAATAAATTTTCTTTTTTTAATTTTTAATTTAATTAATTTTTTATTTTTAAGCCTGACGAAATTGGGTGTCAACAGCTGCCCCCCTTTGCATGCTTCATGGGACATGATGTATGCAAAGTTAGTTACCAAATTTCGTCCAGCTTAGCTAGGCATTGAAAACCTTCTCGCCGCCTACACTCTGAGGTTTAAGAAAAGATCCTTAAAACCTCTAACGATAGGAAAGGTTCTATCGTTGTAAGATGGACTGAATGATTGATTGTTTGTTTGAGGTTAAGGAAAGGTCCTTAGAACCTCTAACGATAGGAAAGGTTCTATCGTTGTAAGATGGACTGAATGATTGATTGTTTGTTTGAGGTTAAGGAAAGGTCCTTAGAACCTCTAACGATAGGAAAGGTTCTATCGTTGTAAGATGGACTGAATGATTGATTGTTTGTTTGAGGTTTAAGGAAAGGTCCTTAGAACCTCTAACGATAGGAAAGGTTCTATCATTGTAAGATGGACTGAATGATTGATTGTTTGTTTGAGGTTTAAGGAAAGGTCCTTAGAACCTCTAACGATAGGAAAGGTTCTATCGTTGTAAGATGGACTGAATGATTGATTGTTTGTTTGAGGTTAAGGAAAGGTCCTTAGAACCTCTAACGATAGGAAAGGTTCTATCGTTGTAAGATGGACTGAATGATTGATTGTTTGTTTGAGGTTTAAGGAAAGGTCCTTAGAACCTCTAACGATAGGAAAGGTTCTATCATTGTAAGATGGACTGAATGATTGATTGTTTGTTTGAGGTTTAAGGAAAGGTCCTTAGAACCTCTAACGATAGGAAAGGTTCTATCGTTGTAAGATGGACTGAATGATTGATTGTTTGTTTGAGGTTAAGGAAAGGTCCTTAGAACCTCTAACGATAGGAAAGGTTCTATCGTTGTAAGATGGACTGAATGATTGATTGTTTGTTTGAGGTTTAAGGAAAGGTCCTTAGAACCTCTAACGATAGGAAAGGTTCTATCATTGTAAGATGGACTGAATGATTGATTGTTTGTTTGAGGTTTAAGGAAAGGTCCTTAGAACCTCTAACGATAGGAAAGGTTCTATCGTTGTAAGATGGACTGAATGATTGATTGTTTGTTTGAGGTTAAGGAAAGGTCCTTAGAACCTCTAACGATAGGAAAGGTTCTATCGTTGTAAGATGGACTGAATGATTGATTGTTTGTTTGAGGTTTAAGGAAAGGTCCTTAGAACCTCTAACGATAGGTTCTATCGTTGTAAGATGGACTGAATGATTGATTGTTTGTTTGAGGTTAAGGAAAGGTCCTTAGAACCTCTAACGATAGGAAAGGTTCTATCGTTGTAAGATGGACTGAATGATTGATTGTTTGTTTGAGGTTAAGGAAAGGTCCTTAGAACCTCTAACGATAGGAAAGGTTCTATCGTTGTAAGATGGACTGAATGATTGATTGTTTGTTTGAGGTTTAAGGAAAGGTCCTTAGAACCTCTAACGATAGGAAAGGTTCTATCGTTGTAAGATGGACTGAATGATTGATTGTTTGTTTGAGGTTTAAGGAAAGGTCCTTAGAACCTCTAACGATAGGAAAGGTTCTATTGTTGTAAGATGGACTGAATGATTGATTGTTTGTTTGAGGTTTAAGGAACTCTCCTTAGAACCTTGACGATAGGAACTCTTCTATCGTTGAAAGTTTGAGGTTAAGGGCCCTACCTTAGAACCTCTGCGATAAGAATTCTCTTATCGTTTAAGAAAAATTGATGATTGATTGTTTGAGGTTTAAGGAACTCTCCTTAGAACCTTGACGATAGGAACTCTCCTATCGTTGCAAGTTTGAGGTTAAGGGCCCTACCTTAGAACCTCGACGATAGGAACCCTTCTATCGTTTGAAGGAAAATTGATGATTTTGAGGTTAAGGGTCCTACCTTAGAACCTCGACGATAGGAACTCTCCTATCGTTTGAAGGAAAATTAACTGTTTTGAGGTTAAGGGTCCTACCTTAGAACCTCGACGATAGGAACTCTCCTATCGTTTGAAGGAAAATTGATGATTTTGAGGTTAAGGGCCCTACCTTAGAACCTCGATGATAGGAACTCTCCTATCGTTTGAAGGAAAATTGATTGTTTTGAGGTTAAGGGTCCTACCTTAGAACCTCGACGATAGGAACTCTCCTATCGTTTAAAGGAAAATTGATGATTTTGAGGTTAAGGGTCCTACCTTAGAACCTCGACGATAGGAACTCTCCTATCGTTTGAAGGAAAATTGATGATTTTGAGGTTAAGGGCCCTACCTTAGAACCTCGATGATAGGAACTCTCTTATCGTTTGAAGGAAAATTGATTGTTTTGAGGTTAAGGGTCCTACCTTAGAACCTCGACGATAGGAACTCTCCTATCGTTTGAAGGAAAATTGATGATTTTGAGGTTAAGGGTCCTACCTTAGAACCTCGACGATAGGAACTCTCCTATCGTTTGAAGGAAAATTAACTGTTTTGAGGTTAAGGGTCCTACCTTAGAACCTCGACGATAGGAACTCTCCTATCGTTTGAAGGAAAATTGATGATTTTGAGGTTAAGGGTCCTACCTTAGAACCTCGACGATAGGAACTCTCCTATCGTTTGAAGGAAAATTAACTGTTTTGAGGTTAAGGGTCCTACCTTAGAACTTCGACGATAGGAACTCTCCTATCGTTTGAAGGAAAATTGATGATTTTGAGGTTAAGGAGCTTTCATTAGGACCTCGAGCGAAATTTATATGAAAGCAATTGAAATTGGAATAATTTTCTTCGAAAGTGTGAATTTTCATAATAGGCGAGCGCAAAGAATTAGGCTTCGATAAAACGAGTGAATCTTAATGATGACAATAACCCTGACAAATTATGTAAAGGGAACGGATGTTTGGAATCAATATTCAAGGTTCATATAATATTTTCTTCAGTAAATATAGATTCCCTTGTGAGATATGTCATCCAAATAAGGTTAAAGCTTAACTACCCCAAAGTGTTATGCCTAGTAGACCTAATAGGATGCGTCTCAAGAGTAATAAAAATTACTCTTTACTCAGCCATTCCATCCTAAAGGCGTTGTCCTATGGTTTTAATATCAGCATAGACGAAGCTATATTATAAAAAAAGAAATTCCCTGAAAAGAAAAACTGAAACGCGAACGAAAATACTGATAATAAAACTAAAGGACAAGAAAAACGGATCAGATCGCTTCTTTCTTCCACAATACTTCAAAAGGGTGAGTAGAGGACCATTATGGGAGTGAACTGGTCGGGAAAGACTGTCGTGTCCAGTCTATCTGAATCATTGCTGGATCTGGTTCAGGAACAAAAGCTTGTATTTTATCTAGCAATTCTTCAGCAGTTGTTGCGGATATTATGATTTGCCGTGCCACTCTTGATATGAAATTCTTCTGCATAGCATAATCCATAAAAGCTATCAGACCTGTAAAGAAATTGTTAACATTTAAAAGCCCAATGGGTTTTTTATGCAAATTAAGTTGGGCCATGGAAGCAATTTGAAAGACTTATCCCAATGTGCCAAAACCACCTGGTAGAGCGATAAAAGCATCAGCATTTAAAAGCATTTGTAACACACGCTCTTGCAAATTTTTAACCACTAATTCTTCTCCAATCGTGCCCCCAGAAATAAATTTCAGAGGTCCAGGGATAATGCCCAGAACTTGACTTCCTCCTAGAGATGCTGCTGATGCTACACCTCCTATTAATCCGACACTACCTCCTCCATAAACTAAATGTATTTTTCGCTCAGCTAATACTCTACCCAAATGGTTGGCTGCTTTTAAATACTCTTCATCTTTTCCAGGAAAAGCCCCAGAAAATACACAAATACTTCGGGATTTACGAGTTGGGGTTTTCTCTATTCCTATCCTTACCCTTGTGAGAAAAGAGGATATATTTATAGAGATGAAGAGATAAGGCAATAATTTTATTTTCAAGATTGGATACATTATTGCTAGCTATACACAATAGTTACGAGTACGACTCTGGTCAGGTATGGGTACACTATCGTTAAAAGAGGAGGAAAATTTTCAAAATAGCTGCTAGCATGTGCAGTAGTCACTACTGTAGCTTACGTCAGTAGTAGGTACGTGATTGTTGGAAGAGAAGGAAAATTTTAAAAAGTAGCAGCTATATACAGTAATCATAACTGTATCTCATGTCAGGAGTGGGTACATTATTGCCAAAAGGGGAGGAAAATTTCAAAAGCGACAGCTAGCACGTACAGTAATCGTGACTTTGGTTTACGTTTCCACTGATTTTGCATCCAGTAACGGCTTCAATGCCTTCTATGAATCGGCGATTTGCATCCCTCCAGTTTTCTCACAAACTGGCAAACTGGGTCATTAAAAGTCAGATTTCCAAGACTGTAACGATCTTGTTCTTTACGGAAAGTCCACCATAAATCCATAATTTCCCATTGCACTATTTCACAAGAATGTGTTTCAAAAGTTAATAGGATATCATTCAAAGATTCCTTACGCAGGCCATTCTTGATGAATCTTATTCTATCATTACGATTTATAGTGATCACTCCTGGAGAACGACATTTATTGCCGCAAATCCACCATCCACAATTATGACAAACGCCTAGCCTCTTTGCTCTTCTTTTTTTGGCATAAGCGCTTTTACCAAAGCCGGGCATACGGGGAAAGAAGGCTTCTGGAACTTCACCAGCTGAACGAACCTTAGCTTCGATTAGCCACCGCACATTGTCAGGAATGCCTTTGTGCATAAATACTCTGAATCGTTCACATCTAGCTTGATAAATCTTTTTAAGAACATTTATTGGGAAGGAAGGAAAATACTTTCGTAGGGCGGAAAGAGAAGAGTCCATTGATGAAGGAGGTATTTAAGAGAAGAAAGAAATTAGTGATTGTAGGAAATGGAAATAACTAACACATATTTATAGTGATGAAAGGGATAATGTGTTAATTACACTTGCAGAAGCAAGTTCATTATTGTCAAAAGAAAAGACAAATGACAGCTTATATGTACAGCAATCATGACTGTGGCTCTCATCTTCCACTGATTTATGTCCAGTAACGGCATTAACGGCTTCTATGAGTCGAGGATTTGCTTCCCATCCAGTTTTCTTACAAGCTGGCAAACAGGGTCGTTTACAGTCACATTCTCAAGACTGTAACGGTCTCGTTCTTTATGGTAAGTCCTCCATAATTTGACAATTTGACCTTGCACTTTTCCACAAGAATGGGTTTCAAGAGTCTCTCGGATATCTTCCAGAGATTCCTTACGCAGGCCATTCTTAATGAATTTTCTTTTATCTTCACGATTTGTGGAGATGTATCCTAAAGAGCGACATTTAGTATTACAATTCCATCGCCCACATTTATAACACACGCCTAGTCTCTTTGCTCTTCGCCTTTTGGCATAACGGCTTTTACCTAAACCGGGCATGCGGGGCATAAATGCATCTGGAACTTCACCCGCCAAACGGACCTTAGCTTCAATTATCCACTGCACATTATCGGGAATGCCTTTGCGTGTAAAAACTCTGATTCTTTCACATCTAGCAAGGTAGATCTTTTTAAGGACTTTTATTGGAAGGGAAGGAAAGTATTTTCGCAGTGCAGAAAGATTAGAATCCATTGATGAGAGAAGAATTTGAGAGAAGAGGGAAATGAATCAGTTATTGTAGGAGACTGGAATAACCGAATTTAGAAGTCACGGGGTATCTTATCCGCTGCTTAATCAGAAGGAAGAACACGCATTTATAGTGATGAAAAGGGATAACGTGTCGATTACACTTAGGGGAGCGTGTACATCTGTCAAAAGAAAATGCAAACTTTTCCAAATATAACAAACTGTATGTACAGTAATTGTGACTGTGGCTCACATCTTCCACTGGTTTTTCGTCCAGTAACGGCATTAACGGCTTCTATGAGTCGAGGGTTTGCTTCCCATCTAGTTTTCTTACAAGCTGGCAAACAGGGTCATTTACAGTCAGATTCCCGGGACTGTAACGGTTTCGTTCTTCATGAAAAATGCTCCATAAACCAAGAAGTTCACGTTGCACAGATCCACAAGAATGCGTCTCAAGAGTCAATTGGATATCATCCAACGAGTCCTTACTCAGGCCATTCTTAATGAATCGTATTTTATCTTCTCGATTATCAGAGATCATCCGTAAAGAACGACATTTAGTATTACAAGTCCACCGTCCACATTTGTGGCAGACTCGTAACCTTTTCGCTCTTCGCTTTTTGGCATAAGAGCTTCTGCCTATACCAGGCATGTGAGACACAAATGCCTCTGGGATTTCGCCTGCCAGACGAACCTTGGCTTCGATTAACCACCGCACATCTTCAGGGATTCCTTTGTGCATCAGAACTCTTAATCGTTCACAGCGAACTTGGTAGATCTTTTTGAGAATGTTCATTGGGAGAGAAGGAAAATATTTTCGTAAGACAGAAAGAGTAGGATCCATTTTCTAGAGGGAAGTAAAATAAAGAAGAGAGGAAAGAATTAGTTATTATGGGCAACTGAGAGAACCGACTTGAGAGTCACGGAGTACCGTATCCGCCGCTTAACCGGAAAAGTAGATCCTACTTTATTTTGATGTGATAGATATTTTTTATCTTGGATATTCCATCGAGCTGACGTTGATCCAGTCCTCGATTATTGAATCCATTGTCCGCTTTTGACAAAGTTTCAACGACAATATTTCTTGATGTCTGCCTTATTTTTGACCACAGCTATCTCTTATCTTGGATGCTGCTAAGCTGGCATCAATCCTATCCTTCCAGGTGTAGCCTCGATTATTGAATCAATTGCCAGGCTTTTGACAATATTGTCTACTTTATACTTTTTGATATCTGCCTTATCCTTGGCTATAGCTATCTCTTATCTTGGATACTACTAGCTGACGTCAATCCTGTCCTTCCATGTGTAGTCTCGATTATTGAATCGATTGCCAGGCTTTTGATATATTGTCTACCTTATCCTTGAATTCCTAATACGGGTTGGTCCCGCATATTAGCTGTGTATCCAGTGATAAATTGGTAAGAGCTGATGTTATTGAGATCTCAGCTTATACTGCTGTAACGGTGCGGTGGATGTGTTTCCCATTTGATTCCTATCATGTAAAAGTCATGCATGCATGATGTGAAATGCATGAATGCAAAGCATGTGTAATTGATGGTTTTTTTTTGTATGGATCTAGTTCTTTATGTCTTTGCTTTACTGGATCTTTTTTGTGATTGCCTTCTTGGACTATCATTGAATCTCTTTATGCTTCCCAGCTCTTGTCCATTACCTCAAAAGCCCAACTCTTTTCAAAATCCCGCTTTCTTTGACTTTTTCTTTGAATTTTGGCCTCAATTTCTTTAAAGTTGGCCCACCTCATAATTTATATCTCTTTCGAATACTCATCCTTTGTCATGGATTTCATACTATCGAAGGTTTAACTTTCAATGTTTCATTGTCCCTTTTCTTGTGGCCGTGTCGACACTTATTTATCTCCATGTTATAGTCTGAATGATTGCTCTTCCTTGAGCTCAAGTTTTGATCCATAAGACTTGCCCCCTTGTCTGTTGAGTTTCTTTCTTGGCAGTACTCTTCTTATGCTTCGTAGGGACTACTTTGCCCCCATGAAATACGGTGTTTATGTGGATAAAAGGTATCACCTCGCCTTTAACAGAAGGTCGAGCATTTCTAGACCTTTGTGATGGCACTTGATCGTAAATTTCTCTTACAAGAACCACATCTTATTAAAGAAAGACTCAAGCTATCTCCTCACTTTTAAGTCTACATACATTAATGAATAATGGTTTGGCCTTAAAGAAAAACTTTCATCAATTTGCAAAGCTTGACAAAGTAATTTACGGTCTTTGTTTTTAATTAAAATATCCTGCCATTCTTCCCTTTCCAACTCGAAGACATAAACTGTGCAAGGCAATAAGGTAGAAACATGATTCACAATAATAGCCTTTTAACTGAATGAGGATGATATCGAGAGGTAAATGTTAGGTGTGAGGAAAGTTAAGTTTGAATGTTTTTTTTTTTGTGGCAGTCTTTTAGCTGAATGAGAATAATATTAAGAGGTAAATATTAGGTCTGAGTAAAGTTAAGTTTGAGTGGTGTGAAAGAAGGGTATTTTAATACTACTCGTGAGCAGTATTAAATAAGGTAGAAACATGTTTCACAATGATAGTCTTTTAGCTGAATGAGGATGATAAGTCTGAGGAAAGTTAAATTTAAGTGGTGTGAAAGAATGGTCTTTTAATACTACTCGTGAGCAGTATTAAATAAGGTAGAAACATATTTCACAATGATAGTCTTTTAGCTGAATGAGGATGATAAGTCTGAGGAAAGTTAAGTTTAAGTGGTTTGAAAGAAGGGTCTTTTAATACTACTCGTGAGCAAATTTGATTATGGTGAAAAACTCAATAGTGATGACCTCGAACTTGCCACTCTTTCCAGAAAGTTAAACCTCATTTGTTGCCCTCCAACTATCGTGGTCTTTATGTATGCTTGGCTTGAAAGTTGCTTTTGTCTTCTAGACCGCCTTTGCAGGTTTTCAGTTTAGAATCCATAGCTCACTTGTTTTTCTTTTTTTTCTTTTGCTCTAGTTTGAGCCTTTTTTTTTCTTTTTTTGTTTTGTTTTTTTTTGTTTCCTTTTTTTTTTTTGAGCTATGGTGATGACATACTTGATAACTCTCTTGAAGTGAGATGACTCAAGTGGTCTTGCTTGCTCGTGCTTGTTCTCAGTTCTTTTTGGTTTTGAATTTTTCCTTGTTGGCTTTTTGATGGAAGGGATGAACTTTTTCCTTTTCGGAGTTTTTGTTACAGAGAACCGAGATCATAGCCTTCTTGAAATGAGATGATTCAAGTGGCCTTACTTGCTTGTGTTTGCTCTCAGTCTCTTTTTTTTTTTTGTTTTGGATTTTCCCTTTAATGGCTTTTGATGGAAGGGATGAACTTCTTTCCTTTGTTGGAATTTGTGTTGCGGAAAACTGAGAATCTTTTTTTTGTATTGAACATTTGTGAGAATTGGGAGGCCACTGAAGTCATTTAATATGAGAGCTACCTTGTTTGGAAGCTAACCCCAGACTTCTTGCAAGGATGTTGATAACCACTATGAATTCTTTTTGAGGGTTGAGGTGCAACATATGAAATCATTCTTGCTAGATTTAGTAGTACTTTCAAGATCACCACTATCAAATCTCTCTTAACTTTTTATTTTCACCCACGAGTAGTATCATTTAGAAAGCAAAGTATGATGGCAATAATGGATAGTATAATGGAAAGGAGTGAGAGATGGATGTAAAAACGGAATTTTTGGTAAGAAGTGGTAGAATGTGTAGGTGTAATAATTGAATTTTTGGTAAAAATTGGTAGAATGTGTAGATGTAATAATGGAATTAAAAAGTGGTAGAATGCACACATAACATCTTTTTGTTGGATAACAAAAAGAATTACCAGTTGTCAAAAAGTGAAGTGTGATAGCAATAATGGATAGTATAATGGCAAAGAGTGTAAAAATGGAAAGTAGTAGAATGCACGCATTACATCTTTTTGTTGTACCAGAAAAAGAATACCAGGTGTCCATCTAACAAAGACTACACCCTAGATTCTGGACTAAATCTAGGTGATTTTTACTATTAGATTACTTTTGCAAGCTTTCAAAGATACAAGTTTATTCAAATGATTCCCTGTCATTCAAAAGTGTGTGCGGACTGTTAGGTCAGATCTGACTTGGAGCCCTTCCAAAATCAATGTAATTTCAGCTCAAAATCTTCACTTTCAATTATCAATCACATCATGGCCTAGCAACTTAGACTCAACCAACTGTTGGACCTTGAGTTTCAGCACCACAGACTTTTCAGTTACATTTGGGATTTGGGTCACACCAACTTGGAAGAGGAGGCCATTTGATCTTTGCTACCGTTGGTATGGATGATAGCAGAATGTCTTCACCAGCAAAGACTATGATTAACTTTCCTTCAAAAATGAATTTCATTTTTTGGTGTAATGAGGAGGGAATTGCTCCGGCCATATGAATCCATGGTCTTCCCAACAGACAAGTATAAGAAGGATTAATGTCCATAACTTGGAATGTGATATGAAAGACACAAGGGCCGATCTCTATTGGCAGCTCTATTTTTCCAACGACATTTCTATTCGTCCCGTCAAATGCTTGAATAGTGATATGACTGTAGTTGAGGTATGATGAGTCTATACCAAACTTGTGTAAGGTCTCAATTGGCATTATGTTTAGAGCTGACCCATTATCAACAATAACTCTAGTCATAGTTCGATCTTTGTATTTAACTGAAATATATAGAGCCTTAGAGTGACCCATTCTTTCTGCTGGTATCTCATCGTCAGTGAATGTGATGAGATTCTGTGCGGTGATGTTGTTGACGAGGTGGTCAAAATTATTCACTGAAATATCTGGCTCAACATAGGCCTTATTCAAAACTTTGAGGAGGGTTTCTCGATGAGCATCAGAGCTTATGAGTAGTGAAAGTATGGAGATCTTTGTTGGCAGGTGGTTTAACTGCTCCACGGCGCTGTACTCACTTTGCTTCATGAGTTTGAGAAACTCAGTAGTTTGTTCATCTGTCACCTCTTGAGACATCTTTTGCTCTTTGGATGTATCTGTATCTAAAGGCTCACTTGTTGGGTCTGTGACGTTCTTATCTTGTCGAAGCTTGTACATTTGTTCTGGAGAGTAACATGGACCACTTCTAGTCATACTCCTAACTTCTAATGGAGTTGATGTGATGTTGGAAGTGTAATCATGGCTCCATGGAACAGCCTTGTCTGATTTGTAGAGGAATGACCTCGGGACTCGAGTTCTTAAAGGCTTGACAATAGATTTTGAAATTGGTATAACTAGTGGTTTTGGCGTAGCATTGACTTCCCGTTCTTTAGTGATCACATTTACATCATCATCTTTATCCGACGTAGAAATGATGAGTTGGGATGAGTCCATGAGCCTTTGTAGACTTTCACGGAATTCTGAGCATTCTTGGATAGAATGACTTTTACTGTCATGAAAGTCACACCAGTCCTCATCTTTGACTTCTTCATGTTTAAAAGAAGACTTCCGGATGATAATCCCTTCTTTCAGAAGGCATGAATATTCATGCTTAAGAGGGGTTATGATACCGTTGACTGACTTCTTTATCGGCTGGTGTTCTTCTATTACATTGACTGGTTTTGATTGATAAGGCGGCAATGGATTGTGAGCGATGTTTGGTTCATCGGAAAAGTCCAACCATTTTGACTCGATTAATTGTTGGACTGTACGTTTCAATGCTATGCAATTTTCCAGGCCATGGCCTGTAACGCCATCATGATATGGGCAAGTTATGTTGGGGTCATACCACCTTGGATATGGGGGTTTGAATGGCTTTGTAGGAATTGGACAGATGAATTGTCTTTTAATGAGTTTTGGATACAACTCAGTGTAAGTTATAGGAATTGGTGCAAAGACTTCTCTTTGTCTTTGTGCAGGTACTGGAGGGGTCAGAACAGGTGGCTGTAATTGATTAGGTCTGTGGACAGGATAATTATTGGGCCAATTGGTAGAATAGGATAGGCGAGGCCCGGTAGCCACAGTACCTACGAGGGGAATCTCTCTTCCGCGTCCTATTTGTTGTACTTCGTCCTCCTTTCTTCTAGATGGTCCTTCTCTTTTCATAGGATCATTAAAGGACTCGGTAATCTTCCCGGTCTTAATCCCATGCTTGATCCTTTCTCCAGACATGACGACGTCAGAGAAATTAGCTGCTGAATTGCCAATGAGTTTGTCATAATATGGGTGCTTCAGTGTCTGAACAAATAAAGTAAGCATTTCTCTTTCTGTCATGGGTGGCTGAACTTGTGCTTCTTTGATGGGAACTTGAATTGTTTTCCCCTTGATTAGCTCCATCAATTGTCTTATTTGTTCAGCCATACCTTCTATCTTGGATTCTATCTGTATGAGACGTCGTTCGATTTGTTTTGCCATTAATCTTGTTTGCAGCAGAGTTGAATATCGGTGTTGAGGTCCAATTTTATCCTTTTAAAAGTAAGATTTATTTTATTAGACTCTACACGTATGTGATTTATGCAATGGATGCCTGCATGCAAAATAAGATTATGTTTTTATCAGACTTTGTATATACGTGATTAATGTAATGCATGCATGCGATGAGTGAGTTTGCTTATCCATTATCGTGGAACTTCAAAACTTTTAGTTGTCATTATAAAGACCAAAAAGTTAGCATAATTTGATGCGTGGTTTTGATGCATGAAGAATAATTGCACAAGAAAGATAAGGTTATTAATAAGTTAAATAGCAATTAACAACTCATGAAGTATTATGGATAAACAAGTTAAAACCATACGAAGAAAAGTGTAGAGTAACAACACAGCATAACAAGGATATGCTTATGGCGTTGGTAAAATGGTAGAAATTCTATGGTCAGTTCTATGGTTAAGTGGGGAGTTCTATATGCAGAAGGTGGTTTATCAAAAAGGCAAGGGATAGTTCCCGAATCCCGCCACTAAATCATAGTGATGGCCCGATTCCTTACCCTCTAGGGTTAATGTAAGGAATGGATTAATTCGAGTCGTAGCTTTTCGTGGGCCCATGCAGAGACTAACTGTCTCAGGAGGCAATACACTACTTTGCTACTTTAAAACCGGTGAAGGCTTGGAGACCATGGCCTCACAAGGACAACAACACCAATTCCGCTTAGAAAGAATTGTGTTCGATTTGAGAAAGCTCGGGTATAGAGCTTCATATTGTGAATGCATTATGCATGTTTAGAATAAGTAAATATAACATATAAATCCACATAATAAGCAGCAAAGCAAAACAAAACAAATCAAGTTTTAGGCTCGACTCACTAACCGTGTCCCCAGCGGAGTCGCCAAGTTGTGGCAACGTCGGGTTTTCTGGAGTCGCCACCAATCGATTTTTTTCTTAGGTCGATTGGTCACCTAAAATATGGTCTGCGAGAGTTCGGGGATCGGGAGTACGGTTACGCTAAAACAATATTGTTATAGCGCCCAAAATTGGCACCTTAGTTGATTTTAATTTTGTTTTACTTTGCTTTTAAATAATTTTCAGTTAATTTAGAAATTTTAACTGAATTAGTCGAAATGTGGATTTTTAAGTTAATTAATTTGTATAGAATTTTATACTTCCGAACCATGGACTCTGCCGAGTCATTTGGACACGGAAGATTTAATTCCGAACCATGGACTCTGCCGAGTCATTTGGACACGGAATTCGACGAAATTTTAAAGAATTTAATCCATATCGTAAATATGAATTTTTACCTTTTTATTTAATTTATTTAAAAAGTTTGATATTTTCCAAACCGTAGATCCTACCGGATCATCCAGATATGGATTTTTGTAATTTATTAATATCCTAAATTCATCCTTGAATTTTATTAGATCCATGTGAAAAATGAAAATTTTTTTAGATGCATCGTGAATATTAAATTAATAAATGAACTATCCCAAGATTAAATAGATAAAAAGAAAAAAAATAAGTAAAAAAAAAAAATCTAGATTATAATCCTACATGAATTTTATGGCTAAATTTAAATGAATGGTCAAAATAGACAAAATAAACAAAGGAACTTAAAGCAAAGAAAACAATAAAACTTGCTGAGTGGTTAATCTGCAAAAAAATAGAATATGTTAGTGACTTAAATGAACAAAACAAAGAAAGCTAAGAACTAAACAAGGATTTTACCAAAAAAAAATTTTAAATCTTTGACTCCGTCAAAATTAAAACGCCAGACGCGTTTTTGCTTTTCTTTCTTCTTTTTTCTTGGTGACGATACGTCGCAGGTGCCAGGTGGGATGGCGCGAGCACGGCAGCGGTGGGCGACTGAGAGCAGGGTGAGGAAAGGCGTGGGTCTGGTGCGACGCGGGAGAGCGACGAGGCTGGTGGAGAGCTGAGCGACAGCAGCAGGAAGCAAGCTGGGTAGCGCGAGCACGGAGGGCGATTGGGAGCAGGTGGGGCGGAGGAAAGGGAAGAGCTGAGGGCGCGACAGGGGGTGCGAGCGGCGGGAGCGAACCACGGGAAGCTAGACGGGGAGGAGACCGAGGAAGGAGGAGGGGAAGAGAAAGAAGGAAGCCGACCCGAGAGAGGAGGGGAGAGAAGGAGACCGACGCGGGAGAGGAGGAGAGAAAGGAAGGCCGACACGGGAGAGGGTGTGTGACGGAGGCTGGCGGCGGCAGAGGTGCAAGAGAGAAGGAAAGGAAGAGAGAAAGAAGTCTAGGCGAGAGAGAGATCAGAGAGAAGAGGCTGGTGGAGGGAGACGAGAGAGGGACCGGACAGAGAGAAAGAGAGAGAAGGCTTCTGTCTGGGGAGAGAGGGAGTGAGTTAATTGAAGGAGAGCCAGAGATTCCCGAGCGAGATGAAGAAGAAGAAGAGCGAAGCGTGCTCTGCCAGAGGGAGAGGAAAGAGAGAGAGAAGATTTTTTTTTTTTTTTGTGAGTGTGCGTTATCTGCGTTGAGTGAGAGGGAGAGAATAGATGAAGATTGAGAGTGCGAGAGAAGATAAGGGATAAGGGGAGGGGGAGCCTCTGTCGGCCACCCTCCCCATTTTTTATTATTATTTTTGTTTTTTTCTTCTTTTTATTTTTAATTAATTAATTAATTAATAATTTTTAATTTTAATTAATTTAGATTTAATTTATTATTATTATTATTTTTCTTCTTCTTCCCTTTTTTTTTTTTCTTTAACATACAAACTAAAAAAGAATGCCCCTAAAATAATATTGCCATTATTACTATTATTATTTTTTAATTAAGTAATTCAATAATTTTTTTTTAATTTTTAATTTAATTAATTTTTTATTTTTAAGCCGGACGAAATTGGGTGTCAACAATTTGAATTAAAAATTTAAATATGATAAACTCATAAAAAATATGAATATGTCAAAATGTTGGACAAGCGTTTTATCCTTCGGTTATATTTTATTTCCCTCTTTTAATGAGACTCAAATTTGACATTCCCTATTTATTAGATTTTAAACATTAAAATTATGAAAAGGAAAAAACAAAAAAAGTGATGGCAAGCTCTTAGGCTTTATATTGGGACAATGTATTAGTATTGGAAAAGGAAAAAATAGAAAAAAAATTGGTAATTATTTTTTGTGTTTTCTATAAGTTTTTTTTCCTTATAGTTAACTAACTATATTATGGGAACAATGGTAAGAGTATGTTTTCAAATTTCAGTCATATAAGTATAATTTCTAAGTCAATAGGTAGACAATAATTATCTAAAAAGATAAAGAAAACTATACAAGACTTGATTTCAATTTTTAAAACAATCACATTTACTCAGCCATAAAATATATGGTAACTGAAGATTTTCAAATCTAACAGATGAATGTATTTTTTATTAAAAATCAAGAGTATGGTTAAGCTTTTTGTAGTAATGTACAGTTATTTATATTTATATGTCTTTTGAAAAAATCAATGTATACTTACCAAGCCTATACTTTGACATTTTGACCCATATTTGTGTCATACTTATTGAAAGAAAATTATTTTTGCTTGAGTTTCTTATTGAATGTCTTACTTATGGACTTAGCTTATGTTTTTTTTTTCTATTTTGAATAGAACCTCAAAGCATTTATTATAATCACAGACCCTATTCATTTGAACTTAAGTCAACTGAATTAAAAATAAATTATTTTTAAAGTTACGATAATAAATTAATGGTAAATCAATTTAATTGTTGAGCCAACTAATATACGATTTTTTTTTCAATCATTAGCTTTTGAATCTAAAGTATAGACGTTAAAATAAATTTTTCTACCTTTTAATAAAATTTTGAAATACCTAATATCATTAAGTCCATTAAATTAAAATATTTTTTTAACAGATTGCTTGCTTTTAATTTTAAATTTTATGTTGAGAAGGGATTTTTATATATTTGATAATGATATTAAAGGTACAAAGAAGTAATTTTTAAAAATATTCTATGATCACAAATAAAAAAAATATTCTATTAGTTTTTTCACAACCAGTATTACCTGTAGCACTTTCTACATTGTATCATCATCATCACAACCACCACTGTTGTTGTTATTATTATTATTATTATTATTATTATAGCATATTCTGGCAAAAAAAGATATAAACATAAAAATAAATAATTCTAAATTACGGTAATTTAAATTAAAAAATTGGGTATACATATTCTGGTAAATTAGTCTTAAAATTTGTTTTAGTCCTTTTTAAACACACTGAACCATATGATGGACAGAAAATGCTTACATGACACTTTAACACATAAACCCCAAGTGTTAATTTCCAGACGTAAAATAATTCAATTAAGTTTTATTATCAAGTTTCTTCTAAAAATTGTCAAGTTTTACTAAGTTATAGAACTTGGGAGCTCATATGATAATAGCCCAAGTTATTTGAACGATAATTCTACAATATCCAACATTGATGCTGCATTACTTAAAAACAAGTAATCAATTATTACTTTTAGTACAAAAAATCAATTATGCAAAAATTCATTGTTTGCTAAACTATAATACCCTTATTTCATGACAAGATTCGGATCAATTTTTGAATATCTGAATCCTATTATTGAGGTGTTATTTTCCATTTACAGCTTCGCCCCTTAATTTTTAACAGCAGGCAATAAGATGTATTACTAAATCAAGTAGGTATACCCAAAAAAACTAGGCATTCCAAAAAAATCTAATAAGCTACCTGTACGCAAGAAGTTTATTGATATGCTTCATTCACCAAAAAAGGGGGAAAAAAACAAAGTAGGTGTGCTAAGCCCAGTCTAGCAAATTACTATATCGACTAACTATACAAAAAGGTTCACTTTACTACCAATTCTTAGTGGTCCAACGTGGTGATTTGCCCTATTGCAAAACCAAGGGAATTTGATTTGGGAAGCACTTTCTTATTTGTCTCACGTAAATTATGTTACCAATTGTCCACATTCGAGATGGTTCTGATTCTTATCACGTTCGCTCTCTTCAAAATAGTGTAGCAAGCTAGGAGGATTTATTAATTGGGTTAAAAGGGTAAAATGCACTGAGAATAATACGAAAATTTAAAAGGAGTAATTTGCATGAATATAATTCACCTTGCACATAGTTAAAATTATAGAGGAGTTTGTTTGAAATTAATATGCACGCATTAATTCATTAATGAAATTCCGGGCAAGGTCGCGCATGAACCGGTATTGGAAAAGACAAAAAAGCTCTTGAAGAAGTGTGTGAACTTGGGCCTATTCATCGTTTCTCATTCATATGCATGGCTTGAACATTAATAGCCTCCCATTAATTTCAAACAAATATTTGTTGCTCTATGCATTCAAACCTATTGCACGAGAGCAAAAGTAGGTTATGGTAGCTGGTCATAGTGAACAATCAAGTAGTTGAGAAGCTTCTCGTCACCAAATCAGTTGGTAAAAAGTGAGGCAAGTATTTCAATGAGAGTGACTGACCGGCTAGTGACCGTTGAGGCTTCAATCACCAATACTGGTCACTAGGCGGTCAGCCACCAATTTGTGTAGCAACAGACAGAGTGACAAGCTTTTATTTAGTTATCATAAATTAATTTTGCCACCTCTACTTGGTCACACGTTCGATCACCTTCCCTAAAATCTTTATGTTAATGATCTGTAAGAAACGAGACTGATAAGTTAGATTCAGCTTCAATGCTCTCTCCATTACAAAAAGTTGTAGCAATTCTTCTCGTAACTTGGTCCAAATCTCATGTGAAAATGCCCACCTTGAATTGCTTATCCCATTCATGGCCTCTAATTCTCTCTCTCTCTCTCTCCCTCTCTCTCTCATTCCCGTCCTTTACTCTCCTCCCATAATTCTTCACTTTCCATGACTACAATGGGGTAAGCAAAAAATAGCTAATATTTTTTCTTTGCTATGGAAAGTGCCGCATACTTCTCAATCTTATCCCTTTTATACAGCTTTAAGACACTACAAAAAAGGAATCCATAGAAGCAGATAGATTGAAGCGGTCACTTAAGACCGGTTCAGATTTCTAAGGCATGCATTAGTTGGAAGTGGCTTACTACGATCGCTTCATATATCACTTAAAAACAATAGTTATACTGTAAATTAATGTAAAATTTGAGCTTGTTTGAAAAAAACAAAATAAAGTTGAGGAATTTATAAAAAAATATTGGTAAAATTTGGCTAAACTCTCTCTTGCCTTCTAGATTGCCCTCTCATTCTGTCTACATCTCATCTTCATGCACCTATTTGATTCTCTGGCTGTCCACTTCACCAATTCTTTTCCTAGCATCACCTTTGATCCCCATTGTTAACCATACCTTTGCCAACGCTCTTAGAAGATCCAATTGGCAATGCCTCTAAGAAGAACCACTCGCCAACACCACATTTGAGAAGTACCAATGGCCAACGCCTCTCAGATGTACCAGTAGCCGGCTAACTACATTGTGCGGCGGGCAAGGATTTGAGTGTTCAATTGCTTCATATTTTTTTCCAATTGCAATTGGTGACAAAAAAACTTGTCTCTCAGAATCTTCGATTCTTGCCCTGCTCGGTATCTCTCTTTCTCATTACTTGATTAATCTTTGTACATTAACGTAGACAAGTGAAATGTTTTTTTTCTTTTTTATTTCTCAACTATAGTAATTTGTTCCTCATGATTAATTTGTGAGGGCCAATACCATTCCGTTGAGATTTAATGAAAAATGCTTTTCAACATTTCCATATCTAATGCAAAAGAAAAAACAAAATTTAAATAAACAAGGGCAAATTACACCATGAGACCCCTGAACTTTCCCAACTCACATGAGTTGGTCCTCAAACTTTAACTCAGTTAGCAAAAGCCCTTCAACTTTGCAACTCAGTATGTTTAGTCCAACTAGTTGACCTAACTCTTTTTCTTTTAATGGCTTACACATTAAGAGCCTTCAAACTTTTACAACTCATTTAAGTTGGTCATCAAACTAAAACTTGGATTACACAAGACCCTAAACTTTAAAATAAACAATGAGCATTATAAAAATTTATTAAAATTAATTAAAATTCACTATAAATTAACTAAAAGAGATTTATTATGTTGGGTAAAGAAACAAATTCATGAAAATTAGTTACTTCATAAAAAATATTATCCAAGTGCTTGTCAAGTAAATATAAGATTAGCTATAAAATAATCTTGGTTCTTTACAAAGAAAAAGTAAAAAAAAAAATGTATTGCCCATAACATGAAAATAACATATATTTAATAAAGACATGGAACAACCAATTTGTGACAAAGTTCCACCAATAACCACCTTTTAGTACATCTACAATAATGGTGCACCAAGAAAAATTCAAATGACCGCTTATAGCATGAAATATATATTTTTTATTTTTAGTTCTATTTAGTTCTATTTTACTGTTATTTTCCAGCTCTTTATTCAGTGTTGTTAGGCTTTCTTTTTATTGGGAACAAGTTTCTATTTCTCCTCCTTATTTCTATTTGCATTTTTCTAGGTACGCCATTATAATAGATCAAATAAATTGTGGTTATTTAGTAAAATTTTGTCACAAATTAGTTGTTTTGTATTTTTTATTAAACACGTGTTATTTTTGTGTTATATTTTTTTCTTGTTGTATGCAATACATTATTTTTGTTTTTACCTTTTTTTATTGAGGACCAAGATCATGTTTGTAGCTAATTCTATATTTTCTAGATAAGCACTTGAATACCATTTTTTAGGAATTAGTTAATTTTAATGAATTTTTTCCTTACTCAACGTAAAAAAGTTCAATTTTAATTAATTTATAATAATTTTTAATTAATTTTTACAATGCTCATTGTTTATCAGAACATTTAGGCCCTAATGCAGACCAAGTTTTAGTTTGATCAACTACTTAATGAGTTGTCAAAGTTTGAAGGCTTTTAATTTATTTAAGCCAATAAAAAAGAGGGTCAAGTCAATGAGTTGGACCAAAATGTACCAAAATTCAATGTTGGAGGGCTTTTGTAAACTGAGTTAAAGTTTGAGCACCAACTGTGTAAGTTGGGAATTCAGGGGCCTCTAGTGTACTTTGGCCAATAAATAAAATTGTTGCAAGGGTGAAGGCATTCCTTTGAGGTTTAGTGAAATTTGCTTTTATGTCTCTTGAATTCTTCTGCAATATCATTCCTCCCTATGTTTTAAAGGAGTAGGCGCATTCCTTTTGTTTATAGAAAAACTTGTTGCCCTTGAATTATTGTTGAAGCAGCTTTCAACTCTTTTGACATTTTGGTTAAATATAATTTTAGATTAAAGAGAGCACCATTTTTTAGTGGGACCGTTGACTACATATAAAAAATGAGATGCATGTGTAAAAATGTGACGGTTTACATACAAACTAAAAAAAAAAACCATAAAATTTCCTAAAATACCTTAATATTATTCATATTACCCCAAGGCACGACGTCCCTAACAGTAACAGTGCTGCAACACCAAAAATGGACGCACCACTGCCATTTACATTATTTAAAAGATTTAGGTTTTGTGTGGAGGATGAAAAGGGAAAAAAATTGCTCTTCTTTTAGCTTTTGCCATTCTAGTTCTCCACACAAATTAAGAAATATGGAAATGATAAAAAAATTTACAATTATGCAAAATAATAAATGGTGCAAATAATATGAGATAAATAGACTAGTAATTAAGTCCTCCATCTGTTTCTAAAAACAAGTAATCTTTTATGCACAGTTGATATACATTAAAAAAATAAAATATTGAGGAAACCACAAAAAGAGATACCATCCGTACTTTGCACATTCACATGCGGCAGGAATTTCTATCTGTTGAAGTGTTACTTTATTGGCAAAGCTATAAGATGGTACAGGAATCGTGGTGCTATCCAAAAAGAAAAAAAAATTATCAAGTATTGTGAGATGAAGAGAATATTAAGAGTTGCTTATTTAAAACACTATTTATATTTTTTATTAAATTTTTATCTAGAATCAGTAATATTTGAAAGCTAATATTCTATTTATTAAAGATCAATTAAATAATTTTTTTAGAAAATAACTAGCCTTTTTATAATTTTTTTATACCTAGCCCAATAAAATAAAAATTCTTAAATTGCAAATTCGACGTTCACTTTTATTTCGTTGCATATTAGTTCCGGACTTTATAAAAAAAATTTAATATAAATAGTTGATATTAAGAATATTGTGAGAAGTTTACCCTCATATTTTGCCGGGAAACTAACTATAAATACATGCGAAGGGAGCACAGAAAACACATCGATAAAGCTCGGATAACTAGCTAACGATACACTTTAGCTTCTCTTTTCTTGTAGAACATGGCGTCCAACGTTTTCGGGAACCCCGTCACCGACATGACCTTGGAGGCATTGCCGGAGTACGAGGGCAAGACAATAACGCGCTACGACCGAGCCTATGTGGCGCTCCAGATGAAGAACTCCGAGAACAAGGCCGTCAACGCCCGTGCCTACGTCGACAACCTCAAGGCCAACTTTGGCGACGGCGTCTGCACCAAGTGCCTCATCTACAACGCCACGGGTGAACCCATCACGTTCATCCTTTCTCACGACTGGTACGGCCGCGTCGGCGAGTCACCCTACCCTATGGAGATCGCCAACGGCCAATGGGGCGCCTTTCTCCACACCAAAACCCCCGGCGCCGCTTCGGGCTCCAACGCGGCTGCAGTGTACCGCCTCAAGGGCCTCGATGGAGCGGCAGACCTGGACTGCATGATGGCCTGGTGCACCGCATGGGGCCCCTGGTACTCCAACCACTGCTACGCTGAGATCCGTGAGAAGGACCACTTCGACGACTCACGTTGGGGCGTCGTCTACGATAAGCTGATTGATTCCGGCCTCCAGCACGTCGAAACGAATGGCCTTTTCCGGGTCGATCTGTCCATCGGCTCTGACAGCACTTCCGAGTGGGAGGCCATCGTCAAACTCGGCAAACCTTGAGCTTCATATTCCATAACTTCGAGTCGAGCACCGCCATCTTCCTTTTGAGCAGCAAGTTTTAGTTCATGTGTGTCAGTTTGTGTTGGTAGGTACTCGGTGACGGTACCCAAATAAATTAAGATCTGTACTGTGTTTCCAACTTTATTTATGTTGAATAAAAGGGAAGTAGTGTTCGGCTTTTCGTTTCTGTTCGCATTAGCCCATGCTGGTTCAGTCACATGCCTCGTCCTCAAGAAAGCGGGAAAAAAATGATGGAGCTGTGGGTAGCCATAGATAAACGTTGGTGGAGCTTTTTCAGCGGCCAATAGTTGGGAAAATTCACTTGACCTTTTCCTACAGCAAGTGGTTGGAGCGTTTTTAATGGCCAGCCGAAAGGAAAATAAAAAAATATAAACAAAAATATCCTCTTGGTTGCACCAAATCCCTCTTTTTCATGTGACATCCAAAAGTAGTTATTATATACTTCCTCTGTCTCATATTTTTTACACCGTATTTTTTTTTGGACCATTCCAAATTCTTTATAACATTTTTCCTTTTTACTAAGTTTTACCATTTAACTTTACAATTATACCCCTTTTTCTCACAACTTAATTCCTCTATTCCTCCTTCCACTCACTGCCCGATTAGACAAGGACAATGGCAATCAAGGCGATCGACGCGGTGACCCGATAGATGGGGATGGTGATGAAACAGACGGTGAAATGAGGGTGTGATTAAAGGCGGTGAGAGCAAACTGAGATGCGAGATCAGAGTGAGAGGCAAGATCAGAGTAAGAGGAGAGATCGAAGCAAGAGGCGATTGAAGTGAGGCCGAGATCGGCGTGACTAGGAAGGAGATGAATTCAGTTGGACATGGATGTGGGGAAGCGATTTGAGGGGGAGGGTAGCTGAACTTGAATCTTCTTCACAGCTTTGTTCAAATATTTTCCTTGACGCAAGCAAGATTGATGTTTCTTGCTACGAGTCATGCAATGCTAATATCTACACTGTCAAAGAAATCAATAGTATCATCAAAAGCAACGTATTGCGGTTTAATCTACTGTTGGAAGAGAATGTTGGATCTATGAGCAAAATAATATGTATTTCCTGTGTATTTCAATATACTTGATCTGTATATAGTGGGCCTATATATACACGAACCTATAAACTATACAAGGCAAGGAAATAAATGTGTAGAGTCGATTATATTACAATAGGAAAATTAAATCAATGCTAATTGATTTTGCTATCAATGCCAATCCTGCTAACACTCCCTTCAAACTTAAGGTGGTGCCGTAGATCCCATCTTGAGTTTGGACACGAGTTCTTGAAATCGTCCTGGAAGATGAAACTTAGTGAAAATTTCAGCAGCCTGGTTCTATGAGGAAATAGATTTCAGCTTAACAGTGCCATGAATGATATGTTGTCGAATGAAGTGACAACCATTTTCAATGTGTTTAGTGCGTTCATGACAGGCATCATTATGAGCAATTTGGGTTGCACTTCGGTTATCACAGTGAAGTGGTGCGGCGGCAGAATGAGTGATTCCCATATATTCTAGCAACCAGAGAAGCTAGATAAGTTCAAAGGTAGTATTAGCAAGAGCTCGACATTTAGCTTTAGTACTTAAGCGGGCTATAGTTATTTGTTTTTTGCTACGCCAAAAAATAAGGGAGTCTCCCAAGAAATAGAAGCTATCATATATAAATAAATGAAGAAGTTAAATATTTGATTAGAATATGAAAGGAATACATTAGTCACACAAAATTTTTACACAGCAAATGGCAAAGCCCTAGCAATCATAGGACCGCTACCTCATTTTAATCCTCTCCAAGGACGTACGGGTAGGGGATAGGAACCTCCAAAACAGATTTCCTAGGCTCTTCTAGCTGAAAACAATTACAGATATTAAATTTAGTGACAGGGATAGTTGGAGGGCATTGCAAGACAGACTACCTATGAGGTCGAATCTGATCAAATGACATGTATAACAGGGTGACGATTGGTGTGCCTTATCGGTCCGCTGTCAGGTCTGTTCTCAGGTTTGGTATTCCGTGTTTAATTGGTGGCAAATCCATATTCAACTGGGCTTGACCAATCAAGAAGCTCTTCAAGTTACCCTCCAATTCCCATCTTAAATAGGATCATAAACTTGCTTGGTTTGCCACCATAACATTGCTTAGATTATTTAGAAGGGAACAATTCGATATTCAACTCTAAGGCTTGTTGTTGAGGAGTTTGGTTTTTTTTTTGTTTATGGGAAACAAAAATTTATTAATATCAAAACTTCCAGCCGTCAGTGACTGGATTGGAATACAACCTATATGAAGACAAGAACCATAGACTACAAGCAGACTTGAGAATTAGTTTTGAAAAGAGATTTTCTCAAAATTCCCTCTCTTGGACAACCAGAAGAAAGCAAGCATTTGAATGGAGGAAAACAACTCAAGGGAAGAAGAAATCTTGTTGTCAAACACCGAACGATTCCTTGCTGACCAAAGCGTCCAGCAAGAAGCTTTGACAGTCACATCCCAAGCCAATCTGATGTTCCTTGCTGCTGACGGAACTGGACATTGGAAAAGTTGAGAAATTCTGTCATAATTGCAGCTGAGAACTCCCCACAAAGACAGGATTGAAGACCAAAGTTTCCTGGCAATATCGCAGTTGATGAACAAATGAACTACGTCTTCATGTTCCAGCCTGCAAAAAGAACAGAGAACCGAGATCTGATGCATTCTTTTTTGCTGTAAATTCACTTTAGTTGGGATCCTGTTTTGTATTAGCTTCCAAGCAATGAAATTGATCTTCAGCGGGCACCATTTATTCCATTGGAAGTTCATTACTAAAGGCAAAAGGACTGCCACTTTTGCATCTATTAGGCTTGCCAAACTCCTAACAGTGAAGCTTCCATCACTCTTCCTTGTGTCTTAAGAGTTCCTACTTCAAGTGACTGAATTCAAGGAAACAAGCAGATTAGAAAGTTCAGTAGCTTCTCTTCCTCTTGGAGGCCGGTGCCAAAAAAGATTCAAATGCCAAGAATCTCCACTCCATTGCCCCATTTTCGAAATTGATGGTTGAACATTCATAGAAAGCCTAAATAATCTTGGGTATTTTACAGCAAGCTTGCCATCTCCTGGCCATTTATCAGACTAAAATTTCACACTCTCCCCATTACCCACTTTCCAAAGGAAAAGATATTCTAAATTGATCCCTTTCTCTCACTAATTAAAACAAACGTTATTTTTCAATGGCCTTGCATTGGAAATTTGGGGTTTTCCAACGCTAAGCCGTTGGAACTAACGCGTTGGAAAATCAGATGATGGAAAATAAATTTCCAACGGTCCAATGTATGGCTATTGTATTACCAACGGTAAGCCATTGGAAAAAAATCATTGAAAATTTTCAACGGCCCAACCCTTACTTTTATTTGCAACGATTGAAAGGTTTTCCAACAGTAAGGCTGTTTGAAATTTGCAGCGGCTCAAGTCATTGGAAAAATGGCAATGACTCAATTTTAAAATGGCTTGACCATTGGAAAATCTTTTTGAGAAAATAAAAAAAAGAAAAATATATTTACCTAGAAATGTATTTACCAAAAAAATATTTACTAAAAAAATTATATTTTATATTTACCAAAAACTATATTTTATATCTTATATTTACAAACTTTATATATTATATTATTAGAAAAAGTAAGAATCACAAAATATATTTTGTATTGTAACAAAAATATATTTACTAAAATTATATTTCCTATTTACTGAAAACCACATAATTCACTAAAATCACATTTTCTATTTCTTATTTCCTATTTACTGAAAATCAAACCACTAAATTAAAAAAAATTCAAAAAACTCAAAAAATCATATAGTTCAAAAAATCAGATCAAATATGTAGAACAATTTAATAATTTCAAGTGAAAAATCACAATTAAAATATTTCAAAGATCGCAATTCAACAATTTTAGATCTGAAGAACAATTCAAAAGTTTAAAAACCCAGATTGGAGGAGCCTGAGGCTAACGATGGTGATGAATGGCGAGCCACAGCTAGAAATGTGGAGAGCCACGGTGAGGAATGACGAGAGCCACTAGGAGAAACAACGACAAGTCACGATGACAACCTCGGATGACGCAGGCGGATAACGACAAGGCAAGAATTGTCTCATGTTGGAAATTTCAAATGTGAAAATTTCCAACGGCCTCGGGTTTGGAATGGAAACATCCATAACAATCAAGAAGGATCCATGGAATTTACTCTGTTGACAAATAGAATCAAATGGAGAAGGTTATTCAAAAATTTAGAATAGTGGTGGTTGGCAATTGCGAGCAGTAGTGGGAGAACGAAGCAATGTCAATAAGTAAAAAAAAATCTAGCTCTGCAGTTGAGGTGGCACCACTTATGAACTCATGAAGAATGAGAAAGCATTTTCACAAAATGAGCAAAATTATGAAGTTTTTCCTATTCATATCCTTAATGAAAACATTTTTCTAAAAATAAATTATAGGGACATTCTTGTTTAATCCCCAATCCCTTGTCCGCTTTTCAAATTGATCCTAGAACTTGAAATTATTGATTTAACCACAACATTTTCTGTTGGTATCTTCAACCAATTTTTGGCATCTTAGTCTCCAAAATTTTGATCGATTTATGTATGTATCTAAAAGGATTTGAACTTCACATCTTGGCCACTGGGCCATCTTTTTAGGCTTTCCAAAATCACAATTCCAACCTTGATCCTTTTAGGTTAATGTATGAAGGAAAGCTTAATAAAAATTTCAATTCTTAGGCTTTATTCACTGGACATAGAGTAACCAATTACAAATAAGTCATTTACTTTCTTTCATTTTTTGTTGAAAACTAATTTTATTTTGAAAACATACTCTATTTACTTCAAATCGTGCATGTGGAAGAGATGTGGACCCCACCTTAAAAATAGTCTAGACTCGCCATTGTCCTTGGACAACGTGCTAACATCTTTATAATTCAACTCTTTGTGTAGCCACAAAATCAAGCCTCTCTCTATAGTACACATAAGAGAGATTTGGTGAGTTAAAGGTTTGAACATTCGATCTTAGAATTTAAGGCGAAGTGGTTCAAATCAAAGAAAACTCAGCTGGTTTTTTTTTTTTGAACAATAGCAAGGTTCCGGTGGCATTTTTTATTTATTTATTTTGGTTTAGCAAGCCCCGTCAACATTTTCATTTATTAAGCCTAACATCTTGCAGGCTTGGTGAGTAGTAAACTTGCAAGCAAAAACAAGGGTTAGGGCCTTGAAGTTGTGTATTCAAGGAAAACCATCCGATACTCAAGTCAAGCTGGGGATCGAGAAAGCATTCAATTGGTACATTTTACATTCTAAGGTATCCATTTGTATTAGGGATGTGGTTTTAACTAAAAAATCTGGGATGTTTCTGATTCTTTCTCTGTAAGAATAGAGGCTGAAAATGAGCCAAATCAAGTAGTAGATTGATCATGTATGACTTGAAATATATATCGAGATTAATATTATGTGTATTGAGCTTAATACCTTTTTTTTTTGTTTGGATTGAAAAAGATTTTGAACGAGCCATGAGGGAGCTATTAATGAGTTTTAAATTAATCGAGTTCAGGATGTTCTTCTAAATTAAATAGATAATCTAATTTATCAAAATAAATAAAATTAATTAATTAATTAAAATCAAGCTTTGTTATAATTATATATAAATTTAAAATTTTATCCACACTTGACTTGATAATAATATAGATAAGCTCTAACCCAAATCAAGTTCCAATTAGAACTTGAATTGTTTGATCAGTTTTCACTCCTATTAGGAATTGTCCGTTAACTGGGTTCTAGGTCACTTGGGTCTTTACTAAGTTGTTTGGGCCCCTGGAGCTGAGTTTAGGCTTATTGGACCAGTTCAGTATAAATATTGGAACCCTTTTTTTTTTTTTTTCCTTACAAAGTCAACAACAAATAAGCAAAAGAGAAACAAACTAAAAGAAGACAACATAACATACATTTGGCACATTCGAACTATATGTATATGTGTATATATGAATGTGTGTACTTCCACTTTATGCTTAATTGATCTGATTTGATTTATTTAGTAATTTGAGGTAAAAATTACAATATTGTTCAAACTAAAATTTGACGGATCGGACAAAAAAAAATGTCGGTTCTCCACCAAGAATGGGCAGGGGTTCTCTCAAGTACATGTTAAGATATATGAATTTATATTTTTTTACGAACAAGAATGAGGAATTTGACGCTGGCCCATTACAAGAACTGTTTAGGCCTCCAATAAAGTATGGATCCACAATAAAGAAAGACTGTTATTTAGAGAGAGAACCTCGCCGAAGTTCCTTGGGACCGAAGGAAAGAAATCGTCCAAGTTTTAGGTTAAAAACTTGTTTTTCCGAATGTAAATCTTTATATATTATATTGATAAAAAAATTGATAGGTCTCCCCAGAAACCTAAACGTATCGTGTCAAAAGCGATAAGAATTGCGTTGACTAGGTTACGAAAATTTGACTCTTTATTTAGATTTTAATTTCGTTTCAATAGGTTTGGAGAAAGAAGGGAAAAACCTGTGTCCCTCCGCTGTATTTCGTTCAAGATTGCCAACAAAGATGAGTTTGACAGGAGCAACAAGCGGAAGCAAGAAAAAAGTTGTGTCAATGGAGGATGCTTTTAGGCTATGTGATCTTCATGATGGGACTGTGATCCTCCCGATGGAATTGTGATCCACATTCTGGACAGACTCAATTCGACACGATCTCTCATGGGTCTGCCCAGAAAGTCTATGGGAACTTGTTTTTCACTGGTCGCAATTGGCTAATTGATTACGTGCACATTAGGTAAAACCTTCACACTTTTAGTTATTTAACCTACTATGTAATCATGCATGGGTAAGTGCTTTGACTTGAATACTTGAATGATTAAATAGATAATAAAACTATAAAACATTGCCATGGCTTTTCATTAAAACTGAACATCAAAACTATCAAAGCATACAAAGCATTTATGTGGTTAACTACACATAATCAACCGCTGTGAACATCCAAGCAAAAACAAACTATGCTCATACCCAAGAGCGACTCTAAAGTACACTACTCATATATGAACATCGGAGGCAAACTAGTGTATGAAAACTATACACTGAACAAGTCTATTGAGATTCATAACTAAGCTTCCACCTTAGAGCAAACTTTCCAGTGGTAAGCCCTAAAAGCCTTCTCTTGTGCTTCACTAGCCTTTGTTGGCCAAAAGACAACTGTAGTTAGTACTATAATGCAACCAACAAGCTAACCACAAACTATAATCATAAAGATTCAAATAAACCGTATACCTACTCATGAGCATAGGTCAACAACCCTTAATGGTTGTTGGCCTTACAGAACATATCTGCACAACAAAGACTAAAGGAGTGAAAATCAACGATTCTCAATAAGGGATCCTTTAACTTGTAAAAAAAATACTAAGGACACACATATATATGATATATGAAATCTACTGCGCTCGTTTGTAGTCTAAGGGCTAACATATACACATACATTTGAGTCCCTTGGTACCCCTTCTCTTCCTAGTCCTCTCACGAGCGTCACTTCATCCCTAGCAAGTTCTGGCCCCTAACTCGCTCCTAGTAAGCCATAGTTTACTGACATAGTAACTTTAAACTTCCTTTGGTTGTTGTGCAGGTGAACATGGTGGTTGCACCTCGCTTGAGTTCCCAAGGAACTCACTAGGTGTACTAAGCCTCCACATAGTATCTCAAGTCCTTAGACTTGCCTAGGTTACTTGTGTGCCAAGCTTTTACCTTAAAACCTTACCAAGAATGCACTAGGCTTTTACTTGTACCTCAAGTAACCCTGCTTAGGCTACAAGTGCACAAAACCTTCACTCAAGGAATATACCTATCCACCATTTCTTGGTTTACCCTAGCGGAGTAGCAATGACCATGGTTAGACTCATTCCTTAGGTTCTTTGGAACCCACCTAGGTGTACTAAGGTTTCCACATCAGGACCTCAAACCCAAATGTCCAACTAAGCTCCCGATGGTACTAAACCCTTCACCTGACTAATGGTGCTTTAATGTGGCAAAAAATACCCTCACTTTGAAAACAAATAAAGAAAAACCTATGCACATTCAAGCTTAGGGAAGGCATGAAAACGATAGCTTTTTTTCTTAGCTTCGCGTGAAATCTTGAATCATCTCAATTGAATAGCCGAGCGAAAAGTTATTACGAAAATATTACTGGGTGTCAAAGCTAGCAAATGGCCTCTGGCACTGCGGCGCCAGAGGTGCTGCAGCCCCACAGGCTTACCATTCTGTGATTTTTAAAGGTGTCTCCTTAGCACTGTAGTGTCGGTGGCGCCGCGACGCTAGGGCCACGATGTGTCTTGTTTAGGGACACGTCCCCTTATTTTCATGAAAAGCTTCCTAAGCCTATTGGGAGGCTTCCTATGGCTTCTAAGCCAACTTCGAACGCCTCCAATCACCATATACCAATAAACCAACTTGCATAGGCCACAATTACACCATTAGAAACATCTTATGATGCATCAAAACATCAAATAAACCATAAATTCAATCCTAGTCCACCATGATCATGCATACCCATAACCAATGTTATTGTCAACACTACTTGAAACACTTAATCCCTTACCTCAATTTTAATTCAGAAGTAAAAATCAACCAACTCTTCACCAAGGTTAAAGTTCCACGTAGTTCCAAGCAAAACCAAACCACAAGACACCAATTCATCAACTTCTAACCAAAACCTAAGCTTCAAATCATCAAATAAACAAGAGATCACCATGAAAACTCATGTTACCTCACATAAAAAAAAGGGGCTAGCTAGAAACATGATTCCAAGCTTCAAAAACACAAAAATCTACTTGAATCAAGCTTCTCATAGCATGTATACCCCTTGAGCCGTAAAAATCCACCAAGAACTCTTGAATTTGGGAAGAAATTAAAGGAGAAATCAATGGGGAAAGGAAGAGCTCGGATTTTAAGAGGAAAAGATGAATAGTAGCAACCCAAGCCTCATCATTCCTAATTTATAAAGCTCTTTGTTCCAATAGTCCCCAAACTTTTATTAAGTTGTCAAAAAGAACCCTTTCCTAAAATAGTGACTTTTGGTCAAATGAGTCAAACCTCTAACACTTAATGAAATACTTGGGTGCTAAGCAAGGGTTAGGTTTTAAAAAAAAATTTTACTCTTGAGACTCGGTCCGGGACCTTGGAATGCAAAATTACCATTTTGCCCTTGGACCTCTTTAGATGCGATAGTCTCATCGGAACCAAGTAAACCTTAACTAACTTGCTTAAACTTGCTAAAAGAACTTAAAATGAGGTATTGAACTAGGGATTTATTAATTATACACCTTAATTGAGCTTCCAAATAGGAGGGTTATAACACACTTCCGTGACGAGGGTTTGCTTCTCTACTATTTGCAAGGCCTAGAAGCTTCTGCTTTATAGGCTTCTCCCACTTCTTATAGAAGAAAAAAAGGTCCCATGGTTTGTAACCATTGACATAGGTCACGAGAATGGGTCCATGGTTCTTTAACAGATATGCTTAGAAAACCTACAACAGAAGCCCTGTACCAAAATCAAATGCATTTTGAAGTAAGAACTTCTTGACGGAATCACAGTAAGCACAGTGGACCGCCATCTGCGCGTGCATAGTACAAACTTCAGTTGGGTTATTTTAGAAGGCAGAATTATGGCTCCTACTCCCTACTTGTACTCCCCTTTCACTGATAAATTTATCTATCTGCCTCCTGGTTTGCCTCCTTTTTTTAGGCAGTTTGCGATGTCTTATCCTCCAACTTGTTTAGATTGTGTGTTTTTTGCTTTGACGAATTACACCCCGGAGGTGTTTGCTTACACTTGCCGCCTTAGTGACAAGAACTGGAAGAAGCATGACATTGAGATTGACATTCGTAGCCTCATGGATAGTTTGATGTTTCTTAAAGAAAGCTTTTATTGCTTGTCTCGCTGTGGCCAACTGTTTGAATTTTAGAATTTTCTAGATACTTTAAGAATCTTTTTGTACTACTTATTTAATAGAAGGTTTAGTTAGAAAGGAGTGAAGATCTTTATTTTGTGGAATTTTTTTTTAAAAGCTTTGTTTGTTAGTTGGGTTTGGTTTAACCAAACACTGATATAGATAAGGAAATGAATGAATCTAATGATCTTCCTCCACAAAAAAAAAAAAAAAAAACTCTGTAAAATTCTAACCTCCTTCCTTTTAACATGGTATCAGAGTTGTAAAAGATCTTTAAAAAAAACCTGTGAGTGACTAAAAAAAACCAACAAGGTTTCTTCCCTAAAAAGATCAAAAAAAAAAACTTAGGCTTCAAATTCTGATGGCATCCAGCAGTACTTCAGCTCTTTTAACCTCAATTTTCAATTGTGAAAACTATCAGATTTGGCCTATCAAGATGAAAACTCACTTAAGAGGTCTTGGTTTATGGCAGTAGGTTGAAATTGAAAGGCAAATACCATTTTTGGGAAACAATCCAACCCCCAATCAGATCAGGGCCCATGAAGAAGAAAAAGCTAAAGCTCCAAGAGCTTTATCTTATATTTATGCAGCTATCTCAGAATCAAGTTTCACAAGGATTATGACCTGTGAAACACCAAAAGAGGCTTAGGACAAGCTCAAGGAAATGTATATGGGGAGTGACAAAACTAGGCAAATGCAAATTTTGAATTTGAAGAGGGAATTTGAAGTTTTGAGGATGAAATATAATGAGTCCATCAAGGAATATGTTGAAAGGCTCATGGAAGTTGCCAAAAAAATCCGTCTTCCTGGAGAAGATTTCTCTGACTAAAGAGTTGTAGAGAAAGTTCTAGTGAGCTTGCCTGAAAGATTTGAGTCCAATATCTCTTATCTTGAAGACTCAAAGGATTTAACCAAGATTTTCTTGGCTGAACTTGTTCATGCTTTTCAAGCTCAAGAACAAATGAGATTAATGAGAAAAAAAAGAAAGCAATGAAGGGGCATTCCTACCAAAGCAAAATAGAAAAACTCCTCAAGGCGATGGGAAGAAGCAATCTGGTGAGAACAAAGGAAAGAAGAAGAATGATAGCCAAAAAAGTAAGATTGGTGGCAAAGAGAGATATTCTCCATGTCCTCACTGCAAGAAGAAGAGTCATTCAGAGAATTATTGCCGGTATAGGCCAGGTGTGCAATGTAGATCATGAAAGCAACTTGGTCACGTAGAGAAGGTATGCAGGAATTAAAAAGATCAACAAGGACAACAAGTAAAAGTGGCAGAAAATCAGCAACAAAAGGAGCAACTGTTTTTTGTTATAAATCATTCAACAATTATCTGTACAGAAACTTGGCTTATTAATAGTGGTTGTACAAACCACATAACTTCAAATTTGAACAAGTTTAGGGAGTTGGATCTGTCATATAAGTAAAAAGTGAAAATTGGAAATGGAGACTTGGTTGATGTCAAAGGCAAAAGAATTGTGCTATTGAGACTCCAATACATGCCTGAACTTAGACAAAGTTTGTTAAGTGTGGCTTAAATGCTACAGAAGAATTATTCTTTGTATCTTCAAAACAAGTCTTGCATCACAATTGATAATGCTGGCTATAAATTGATGACTGTAGAAATGAGAGACAAAAGCTTCCCAATTAAATGGAAAGAGACTAATTTGCATGTTTATACTACTGTTATTGATGAGTTTGAGTTGTGGCATAAGAAGTTTGCCCATTATCATTATGCCGCACTTAAAATTTTGCATCACAAAGACTTAACAGTAGGTTTATCTGTCATTTGTGATCAAAAGAATGTATGTTAAATATGTCAATTTAGGAAACAAAGTAGATTGCCATTGTTTGTCAACAAGGCTTGGAGAGCTTTTGAAAGATTGCAATTAATCCATACTGATGTGTGTGAACCAATGAAGACACCTTCGATGAATGGAAATAGGTATTTCATCTTGTTCATAGATGATTATGCAAGGATGTGTTGGGTTTACTTTATGAAGTAAAAATCAAAGGTGGCTGGTGTGTTTTGGAATTTCAAGGTTTTGCTGAAAAATCAAGCAAATTATAGCATCAAGGTGATAAGAACAGATAATGGGACTGAATATACATCAGACAAGTTTGACAGGTTTTATGTTGAAGCTGGAATTCAACATCAATTGACCTTTACTTATACTCCTCAATAGAATGAAGTGAGTGAGAGGAAGAATAGAATCATTATGGAGATGGCAAGGTGCCTTATATTTGAAAAGAAGATGCTCAAGTATTTTTGGGCAGAAGCTGTTAATACAGCTATCTATTTGTTGAACAGACTTCTAACTAAGGCTGTCAAGGTTAAAACTCCATTTAAGGCCTATTATGAAGTTAAACAAGATATGGAGCACCTCAAGGCATTTGAGAATTTATGCTACTCTCATGTGCCAGATGTTAAAAGAGAAAAGTTGGACTACAAAGCCGAGATGAGAATCTTCTTGGGTTACAATTTTACTTCAAAGGGCTATAGAATCTTCAATTTGAAAACAACAAAAGTAATGGTCAATAAGGATATCAGATTTGATGAAACTACAATATGGAACTAGGAGCAAAATGAGATAGAAGCTACAGATGTTGATCAATTTAGGGAAACCATACCCCAAGTTCCAGCAAAAATAGAGGATGAAGTTGATGTTGATAATTATGATGATGTTCCAGTGAGAGGAACAACGTGACTTGATAAAATCTATGAGAGATGTTATGTAGCATTAAAGGAGCCTACATGTTATGATGAAGTTGCCAAAGAAAATGGATGGAGAATTACAATGAAGTATGAGCTAAAAATGATAAATAAAAATGGAACCTGGGAGCTAGTTAATAGGCCCAAAAACCAAAAGATAATTGGTGTTAAGTGGGTTTTCAGAACCAAATATAACCCAGATGGTTATGTAAACAAACTTTAGGTCAGATTAGTTGTAAAAGGGCTATTTTCAAGAATATGGTGTTAATTTTTCAAACACCTTTGCTCTAGTGGCTAGGCATGATAATATAAGGCTTCTAGTGGCTTTAGGAGCAAAAATGGGCTAGAAAATTCATCATCTTGATGTGAAATCAGCCTTTTTAAATGGAGTGCTGGTTGAAGATATTTATGCTGAGCAACCAGAAGGATTTCAAGTTTCAAGTTGTGAAGACAAAGTTTACAAGCTCCCAAAAGGTCTTTATAGCTTGAAACAAGCACGAAAAGCTTGGTACAGTAAAATTGACAACTATTTGCTGCAGTAAGGATTTAAAAGAAGTGAAAGTGATGCCACTTTATATGTGTTAAATGTTCAAGAAGAAGTTCAGCTTATTGTCTCTTTGTATGTTGATGACCTGTTGGTTACAGGTTACAATTCACAAATCTTGAAAGAATTCAAGTTTCAAATGGAAAGTAATTTTGAGATTTCCAATGTAGGTAAGATGAAATATTTTCTAGGCATGGAAATTCACTAAGGTGAGGCTAGAATCTTCATCTCACAACAAAAGTATGCTCTGGAGGTTTTGAAAAAATTTCATATGGAAAGATCCAAACCAGTGGCAACTCCATTGGTTGTAAATGATAAATTGCCCAAGAATGAAGCTGGGAGCAAAGTTGATGCTTTTGTTTATAGAAGCTTGATTGGTAGCCTGCTCTACTTGTTTGTTGTAAGGCCAAACTCAATGTCTGCTACAAGCCTGCTCTCAAGGTTTATGCACTCTCTTAGTTAAATTCATCTTGGAACAACTAAGAAAGTTTTAAGGTATAGCTGAGGAACTTTTGAGTATGGTCTATGGTTTGTTAAGAAAGAAAGCAAAAAACTTGAAGGATATGCAGATAGTGACTAGGCAGGAAGTATAGATGATTGCAAAAGCATTTCTAGTTATGCTTTCTCATTGCAAGTGGCATTTTTTCATGGAATTCAAGAAAGCAATAGGTGGTGGCCCAATCCTTAGCTAAAGCTAAGTATATTTTTGTAGCAGCAACTACAAACCAAACAATTTGGTTAAGAAAGCTACTGTCAGATTTGAGACAGAGCCAAGAAGATGCTACTGTGATTTGGGTTGACAACAAGTCAGCCATTTCTATTGCAAAGAACCCAGTGCAACATAGTAGAACCAAACACATAAAAGTGAAGTTTCATGTAATCAAATAAGCTAAGAACAATGGTGAAGTCAATCTGGGGCATTGTTGCTAAAAAAATCAGATTGCTGACATACTAATTAAGGCTATTTCCAAAGTCAAGTTCGAAGAGTTAAGATCAAGGCTTAGAGTCTCTAAGAAAATTCTCAAGGAGAAGTGTTAAAATTTAAGAATTTTCTAGATACTTTAAGAAATTTTTTGTATTACTTAGTTAGTAGAAGATTTAGTTAGAAGGGAGTGAAGATCCTTATTTTATGGAATTTGTTTTTGGAAAGCTTTGTGTTAGTTGGGTTTAGTTTGACCAAACATTGATATTATAATATATATATATCAGGAAATGAATGAATTTGATGATCTTCCTCCACAAAAAAAAAAACTCTTTAAAATTCTAACTTCTTTTTTTCAACACCAACTCATGGCTTTTAAGGTCGCCGACGAATCCTGGAAACTATTAACTGATTCTATCCCATCAAAAGATGTTATGCTGTCACAGTCTTTTCATAGAATTCATCGATTGGCTTATTGTGGTGGTGATATCTTATTGGTTGCCTTCTTTTGCCTACTAAGATCACCAAGAGATTGGTGTTGCAGTGTGTGGAAGTATGAATGGGTGGAGAGGGGTTGGAGGAAGATGAACAATTTGGGTGGACGGGTGTTATTTCTCAGCCTCAAAGGCTCTGAAAACATGGCAGTTACTGCAGTCGGGGAGCTGGATGGTTTGGCCAATAGGATCTATCTCCTTTTTGGTAGAAACCTCAAAAACTATTTTTCATTGTCAGATGGGAGGTTCCATTTTCGTATTCAGTATGATTGTAAATTTGGGTCTTGGAGTATGCCCCAATTGTTACAAGTTTGAAGCTGCATTTAGGACAAATATGAGCAGAATATGATGAAATTATATAATGGTTTCTGGAGAGATTTAAGACCCTTTTAGATATGGAGATTTGAGCAAATATGGTGAAATTGTTGACCTACGTGCAACTGTACATACATTTCTTCAACATCTAACACCATTTTTGTAGGTTAAGAATGTTTTTTTTATACATTTGGCTTACTTGTGGCATCTGACAAGTTGTTCGAACACATATTCCACTGCTTGAGTTAGCTTGAGTTAGAAACGTATCTCGTTCCATACTCTTGTATATTTAAAACAATTTGACTTCTACACATTTGTCAAGAATGGCATACATATCCTTCAATTGCATGTAGACACACCTGCAACCCTTTTTTTGTATAGCTTAATATTCCTTATTAAGCTTTTAGTTTACTTCTGGCCATGACATATGGAAAAAAGTGCATACACGTCTTGGCATATACGGATGTATATGTATAAAAGTAGTGTCCATAGTCCCCACCTTTATTTTTTATTGGATTCCACCATTTCAAATAAAAATATAGAAAAAAAAATACAATAATATCTTTACAAAAAGAAAATTGTTGACACAAATTTGAGTTACTCATTATAAACTCTCTCTCTCTCTCTCTCTCTCTCTCTCTCTCTCTCTATATATATATATATATATATATATATATATATATATATATATATATATATATATATATATATATATATATATATATATATATATATATATACTTATCTTTCTTATTATCATAAAATTATGCCTTAAATGCTATATTAGCTCTTGCATTTTACTCAATTGTTTAGTTAACATTCAAATTATGAGTAAGCCTATATAGTCAATGAACTTCACAAATCAAGTTAAGTTCGAAATTTTCAAACAAAGTAATTCTAAGATCCCTAAAAGAAGTGTCAATGTGGTCAAAGAAATATATTATTCTTTATTTGTTTTTAGTGTAAAATTATAAATTTTGCTATGTTTGAGTTATTTTACTCTAAAAAATCACATTTGGCATATTTATAGGAAATCCCCTCGAAATGAAGTACACCAGTTTTTATTTTTTGATAACTTAACTAAATATCTAATATTTTACATTATTTAAAAATAACCATAATATTTCTATTTCAAAATTTATTATTTTTAAAGCTTTTAAATAATTTTAAAGGCTTATTTAATTTAAAGTTAAATGCAAAGGATATATTCTAGACCCGCCATTGCTCTTGGACAACATGCTAACATCTCAATAATTCAATTCTTTGTGTAGCCTAAAATCAACTCTCTCTCTCTCTCTCTCTGTCTCTCTCTAGTACATATAAGAGAGATTTGGAGAGTTGAAGGTTGATCTCAGAATGGTTTTTTTTTTTTTCAACAATGGCCAGGCCCTGGTGCCTTTTTCTTTTCGGTTTAGCAAGCTCATTCAACATTTTCGTTTACTAAGCCTAACATCTTACAGGTCTGGTGAGTTGGTAAACTTGCAATCAAAGACTAGGGTTAGGGCGTTGAAGTTGTGAATACAAGGAAAACTATCCGATGCCCATATTGCTGAATTTGGGAGTCATTGCCGGGGTTCGATAGATTTAGTAGGAGATGAATTTCATTGGTTCGTATCAGTTTGGTAGGAGTTCATCGCGAACCCTTCGGTGGGAAGGAGGTAGGAGAAATTTCAGACAACCGGCAGGGGCCTTTCTTTGGATTAAAACCAAATAATCATGGTAGGTTTTTTTCTTGAGAAGTTTCCTTGCCACGATGAGGCAAGGAGTAATCGGCATCTTCTGAGTTTTGAGAAGGAAAGATGCAGAAGCGGAGGAGATGCGAAAAGGAATCTCGGCGGCAAGGAGATGGTGTCCAAGAGGCCTGGTGATGACAACGAAGCTGGAGCTGAGAAGGTTGCATCGAAAACAGGTGAGGAAGAAGACGAAGAGACGCTGGTGGGCAGGAAACGCTCTTCAGGCGGAGGACAAGATTTCTCAAAGTAGGTTAGGGTTTCCAAAACTGATTTAGGAGTGGGCCGGGTAAGATATTGTAGTGGGCCATATAATGGTGAGGTTTGTGGTGGGTCTGAGCATAAATTTGGTGGACTTGAGGAGGGCTCTCAAATGGGTGTTATTGGGCCAAAATCAGCTTCTGACATTGGATCTTTCATTTCTAGGGTTGGTCCTAAAATTTCTAAAGAAATCATTGAGCATGATGGAGGGATAAATAATGCTTTAGGTGCATCTTATCTAATATTCCCGGGAGTTCCACCAATTCTGAAACCAGTGGATAAGTCTTGGGCAAATAGGGTTGTGATTTTTTATTTGCCTATGCAAAAGGATAATGCCATTGGGAAAAATTGTATGAGTTCCAGGTCAACTTAAAAAATTTTGATCTTGGAAGGTAATGGGTCTTCGGATAAAGATAAGGAGAGTATCAACAGCTCGGACTTTTGTATTATCCTAAACATGGTGTCCTTAGATTTTTGTGATGAAATGACATTGGGTATTTTAGAGAACCTTAACACAGCTAAGGATCAAAAGAAGGGGCAAAAGAAGATTGGATTGCAGCATAAAGAATCAGTCTTAAAAGGGTGAACTAAAAAGGTTGGAATGAGAGATCAAAGATTAAGATTCTATTGTTTTTTCTTTTTGGGTCCTAGGTGGTGTGATCTTTGGGGCTAAAGTTTGCAATTTTTATCTCTAGTAGGGTATGTTTATTTTTATGGTTAAAGTAGTGTTTTTTAAAATTAATTTGGGTTCTCGAAGTTGGTAGTGGTTTTTTCTTCTGGGTGTTTGCTTGGGTGTTTGATGTTGGGAAGCTTGTTGGGGTGATATGGTTTAGTATCTTTCTTGAACTAGGAATTATGTATTCTTTAATTTTATATCTAATAAAAATTTTATTTTGCGGTTAAAAAAAAATCAAACTTAGCTTGATAATTATAATTATAACATAAATTGAGATAAATGAATTGACATTTTTTGCAGGGCCTAGAAGCTTCTTCTTCGCAGGCTTCTCTCACTTCTCGCAGAAGCAAAAGAGCTTCCCTGGTTTATAAGAGCAGGGGAACACGAGAAGTGCCACTCCATCATTCTCGAACAGACATGTTCTCGTAACAACCAGTTGGTAGCCTGCACCAAAATCAAGCGCACTTTGAAGACGCAATCCCACCAGCCACAGCAGAACGCCCTGTTGTTTTTTGAAGGCATACACATGCCTCCAGCTCTCTGCTTGTACTCCCCTTTCATGAAGAAATCTATTCATCTGCCACCTGGTTTGCCTCTTTCTTTTAGCCCGTTCGCGATGTCCCATCCTCCAACTTGTTCAGATTGTACTGAATCACCAGACAGTTGCACTGATGAACAGGTGGATAGAGCTAAGAATCTCCATCCAACATCCAAAGGTGTTGTTTGTGCTCAACACTAGGTAATATTTCCTCGACTTCTACTATAATGAGAGAATCAATCTGGTGCCCATTGCACAACAATTTCTAGAAGAAAAAGAAGGTTCAATAATCTAAGTCATGAACGGGTCTATGCATGCTATTCGCCAAAGGTAACGAGGAGGAGTTTCTTCAAAGCATTTGTTTTATTAGCTCCAACATTAAGTAGACTTTTGTAATTTTGTTTTCTGGAAATTTTTTCTACTTAAATTGAAGTTTGGCTATGGATTCTTGAGAGTCTTTTCCACATGTATCTACACAATATACACTTCTCTGAAACTATCTAAGATACTTGTCTCTTTGGAAAATTTGGATTTTTTTTTCTATAAAAATAATTAAAATCTTAAACTTTATTTATTTTATGAAAATTTAGTTAAACAGTAACCGAATAATAAGCATCTTATCTACGTCATAGTTATAGATAATTATTTAAAATGGTAACTCTCTCTATACTTAAAAATAACTAACTAAAACCGTTAGGTTTACAGTTAATAGTGAAAATACCCACAGGCAAGGTTGAGCCAATCATGCATCAATATTAGTTAGTCCACTTCTTGGGACAACAATTAATTTTATTAGGAAAATTATAGAAATCCCCTAAGGTTTGGCTAACCTACACTTTGCCATATTTATTTGAATAAAAAAAAACCCTTTACCCTCACTCCCATTACACTGTTTGAGAAGAACTTCTTATCCTCTAATTTAAACTATATGGTAACTATGTTCAACAATTTTAAAGTTTTTGATATTTTTTTCAATGTTAATTTGCATTTAAAAAACTAACTTACATTTACAAAGAGAAAATTACATTCACAGAATTTAAAAATTCTATTAATTGTAAAAAAATATTGAAGAAATTGAAATTACTATAAGATGACTATCATACAGCTTAATTAGGGTTTCAGAAATTGTTGTCGGATGGTGTAAAAGAAGTAGAGACAAAGTGTAAATTTTCAAATATAAAGAGGGCAAGGTGTAGATTGGATTAAACTAAATGAGGCCCTTTTTTATGGATTTTATTTAGTAATTTGTAATTAAGAAATTCAACTTGCAATAATAAAAACTATCTTTTGCAATGAAAATTTCCAAGCACAGTTGTGTGCAAATTGAGTAAACAAATCACTAGTAATCTATCCACACTTCATTGTAGGTTTGGACAATGTAGGTATAGATTTTTGTTATTGGTTACATTTATTAAAAAAATATTAAAATGCTATGAATTCAAAAGTATGTCATGATTGATTCAAGTGTTTTAAAAAGGTTCAAACATTTGAAAGTTGATAGTAGATAATTGGATAACAAAAAATATGAAACAAAAAAATAAGTTAATGTATTTGGGATTTCAACTTAAAAAAAAAAACTTAAACTTGGGCATTCATTGTAACTTAAGAAGGTACACTCCCTATTCCACATGAGCTATACTTTGAAAAAATAATAAGCATTAGTTAATCAAACCCTTTAACTTCGAGTTATATATATAATAAATAAAAAATTGAACAGACTTCCTATGTAGAATATAAGGTGTTATGAATGTCAACACCAATATAGATTATTAGCAGGCTTGGATGCCTAAACCATTAAAAGTATATCACCTTAACTGACACAACTCGAATTGATCGTAAAATATAAGTCTTGCAAACTGGAACAATTTTTTTTAATTTTGATTGTTGTTAGACATCCATAACAATCAAGGAAGGTCCATGGAGGCTACACAAATGTACTTCGCTAAGTTTACTCTATTGACAATTGGAAGCAAAAGGTGTAGGTTGTTTCAAAATTTGGAAAATTGGTAGTTGGCAAATCCATGCTTAATGTTTGAAGAAAAGTTGGATAACAATTTCAATTTTTCGGTTGTATTTGTTGGACATAGAGTAACCAATTATAAATAAAATCACTTTTTTGTTCATTTTTTTAAAACTAATTTCATTTGAAAGCATACTCTATTTATTCAAATAATATGCAGAAGATAAGGACTTTCACTACAACAGAATTGGGTTTTGGTGATCGGTATGGTGACCGGTCAAGTGGTCAAGAAGATTCTGGCCACCTAATAAGTCAACAAAAAGTGTAGTGGGCCTCCCAACAAGAAGACCGACTGACTAGTGGCTGGCTGAGTTTTGGTGTCGCGGAACGGGGCCCCAGTGCCCCATAACCTTATAGGCCTTAGGGATTTATGAATCCCATTAGTTACTATTGGCTAACTATTACTTGTCAATATAAATTAAACAATTTATATGCAACTAGTTTCTTAGCCTACTTAGTTTAAGTTATGCATGCTTCTGTCCTGGCAATGCAAACAAATTTTTATAAGTCGTGGATTAAAAAAATTGCTCGAGCATTTCACTAAAACATATATAAAACGTGCCAAGACCTTGAAAATACTGGTTGCTTTAACTACAAGTAACAGTTTGTGCATACATTACACCTCTAGCATGCACCCAAAAGTAACAAGATGGGTTTACATCACAATGTATCCTATTAGAGGCAACTTACTTAGTACACAAAGTACTATGTACAAGAGACAAAAACTACTAACTAAGATCAACTACTTGAGTCCCACCTTGAGCTATACCAAGCTCCAAGTGTAAACCCTTCCCTAGATCTTGTTCTTGTGTACTCTTAGCCTCTACACTGTAAAGGCACAACTTGGTTAGCACATAACTTATATCACAAGTAACTTAGAATCACTAGGATTCTCAAGAGAAATACCTGCAAAACAGAAAACTTAGGCCTCGACTATCACTTAGTGATTAGGCCCGGAGTTAGAACCTGCACAATAAAACTTAAGGGAATGAGTACTTGAAAGTACTCAGTAAGGATCCCTTGAATACCTGCAAGGAAAGATGCAGCAACTATGCAACTATGGCAACCAAGCAACCAAACAAGCAATTCAATCAACAAACAACTCAATCAATCAACAATATATAAGATATGCAATGTATGGATGTATGGTATGAAATGCACACAATATATGCACTTGGGACTTTCTGCACTCTAGGTGCCTTAAAACTTTGCCGTGAGCTCAAACGGCGGAGGTACTTGAGATACTGGCCCTCGTATCCCGGATACTTTACCTCACTTAAGTCCCACTTACGGGTTCTAGAGTAGGTCGTCACCTATCTCAAACTTACCCGCCTTTACCCTTAACTTATTGTACAGGGTAGTCTTCCTATGTGGTTTAACTAGCCAAACCCTCAAGGTTTAACTCAGAACACTACTAGTGGCTTGCTTACCAAACCAAATGGTTCGGTTGGGATCGACTTAGGTTTTTCTCTTCATTGACCATATGTAAATGACGCTCTATACGGCCAATAAAGAGTCTAAAAACCCACTTAAATCCCCTTAATGCTCATCTAAAAGCTTAAGCACTATGAATAACTTAGCCACCAAGTCACACTTTTGTTCTTAACCACACAACTTGACTACCTCTTAAATAATGCACAATTCCCGCTCTAGGAACGAATTCTAGACCCAACCGAGGCTATGAAACGTCTTAGAATAGCCTAGGAATAGAAACCGAGAGTCTAAGTTGCTCTTAAGATGGCCGGAAAAATGGCCCAAAATTCCTTAAGGTCACCTCTGGCGCTGTGGCACCAAAGCCCCCTGACGCAGCGCCAAAGAACAAAACTTTCTGTGTGCAAAATCGCCCTCTGGCGCCGCGGCGCCAATGTACATACCTCTGGCGCTGCGGCGCCAACGCAGTTTTCTGCGTTGCGCGACAGCTGCGTTCTTGCACACCAGCTGCTCAAACTCTCTCATTTCTAATCCAGACTAAATGGGTCTTGTTCCTAACTCATTCCCACACACAAAACTACCAAACCATGCATTATTTGAGCTTAATTACTTGAACCCTTACCTCAATTCAGCCACAAAAGCAAGCATTGAAACATAGCCTCCTTAGCTCAATTAAGCTTCCTTGAGTTCCACACCTAAAACCAATGCAATTTGGCATCCAACCCAATCAAACTAAGACCATTTCTAGCTCTAGAAACAACCTAGAATCAATCCAAATGATCCCAAGAAGCTTACCCATGAATTTTGAATCCAAACTAGCACCAAAGAGAAAACTTGAGCTAGAACAACAACAAATGAACTTGAGGATTCCTACCAACACCTTGGGCTTCCTTAAATTGATGAGAACTTGCAAGGAAAGGAAGCTTTGAGCTGCCAATTTGAGAGAGGAGAGGGAGCTACGAATTTTGGACTTAGAAACAAATGGCTAAGGATGAAGGAACTTAGCTTATAAGCATATAAGGCAACTTTTCCCTCCCTTGCACTTAAGTCCTCATACTCTTAAAAGCTTCAAATGAGTCACTAAACTCTCACCCAAAACTACATTTCTTTGCTCTAAAGGATGCTTAAAGCTTCCCAAACTTAATTTTCTTGGACACCTTAGCCACTTAAGTTCTAAATGGCTCAAAAAGAACACTTAGTGCCACAAGTTCTCAAAACTCACAAGGATGGTTCTAAAAGCTAGAATAACTAATGGTCTTGATTTAACTATGCCAAATCACACTTAGGAACTCACTTACTTAATTAAGCTTACCTTACTTGCTTAACAAAGTGCTAACTTGAGGTACTTAATTTAATAAACACTTAATCAAAGTAAAATAAACACTTACTTGATTAATCAACTAGGAGAGCCATCACATTTGGTCACAAAGATTGGTCACCAGGCAATCAATAACCGGTCACTATAGTGACTAACATAGTGACCAACTTTATTCAGTTACCAAAAAGCTTCCACGTTGGCAATCCACAAGAATTATTCTAACGAAATCAATTTTTGTACATCTTTTCCATATAGATTCAAATTAGGGTTCTCGCCATTTTCACCAATCTTACTTCACTTAGTGTTCTAACTTTCATTAATCTCTTCCTCCTTCACACTAGTTTTTCATTATTGCTAATAAATAATGAGAAGAGCAACTAGTGGTAGTTGCTGATGAAGGGCGGGCCAAAGATCAATACCCAGAAGGCAGAGTTGAACATGCAGGCTATGGGATTTGGATGGAAAAGTGAGATTGGTGGTAGAGAAAATGGTGTTAGATTATAACCGCTCTTTTTGTTTTGTTCCAAAGAAAACTGATAAGTGTATTTTCAAAGATGATGAAGAGTATGAAGTGATTTGAAGTTAAAGTTACAGAGACATGATGATTTAAACAGTGGGGCAAACATCTTTAATTCCTGCAAAATTGAGTTAGGAGTCTTCAAAGAACTTATGCGAAACTTCATTGTAACTAAAAATTATTGAAGAATAAAAGAATCATTAAAAGCAAAATCCAGTGAAAATCACAAAGAAATGAAAATGAAATAGACAAAATGGGTATTTAGTGTTGTGACCAGTTCCTAACCGATTTTTTTTTTGTCACTAGCATCAGTCACTACACCAGTCACTTCTCCTAACTGACTAAGGATTTAGTGACTAATTCGTGACCGACTTTTACGGTCACCAAAAAGTGAAATAGTGACCAATTTGTTGGTCAATATTGTGCATTTTTCTTACAGTAATTTCCATTTGGATTTTTTAGATTTTTAACATAAATATCTAATTATTGTGGGTCCAATTTCATTTTAATTAATATTACTTTTCTGCTTGGACCTTTTTAAGGACAACTCCAAATGGACTTGAAAATCCAATTTCCAAGTGGATTTGTAAGGCCACGTGAGTTGCGTATGGGCAATTGCCTGAATTCAGTTTTAATGAGTCCGCTCGGAACTTGGTTTTGTGATAGGCTATAAAAGCCGATCTCCTATTGCCGGTGTGCAAGAGAATACGTAGGTGAGATCAATGGAGAGAGGAAAAAGAATGAAACAGAGATTGCGATTGGCGTTAAATAGGTTTTCGTTGGGCAACAATTTAAAAAAAAATTGAAACAGAGACTGCGATTGGCGTTAAATAGGTTTTCTTTGGGCAACAGTTATTACTCTTTATTTGAGTATTAGTTTTGTAATTTTGGAATGTCATTCTCTTGGGTTTACTGGCAATAAGTATTGATGTTTGTTAGTCTATGTGGTGTGAAATTTTTGCAAAACCCTTATGGTGTTGAATTTCAGTTTTTTCTTAAATTGCCGTGATATGATTAAAGTTTGGATAATAACTTATATTTTGGACATTCTACTATTTTTTTATTGTGGATTTTCCAATTAGTTTTTCCTGTGGTTTTTCCCTCTATAATGAAGGGCTTTCCATGTATGTCATGTGCTTTGATTTATTTATGTTTGGTGATGCTTTTCTGAATGTTTCTACTTGGATATGATTTATTGGCTTGAGCATTTGTCAATTTTACTTTGTAGGTTTGACAGTAATTAATTTCGAGTCTATCCCAATAAGTGGTATTAGAACCTATGGCTAAAGAAGATATGAGTGGCAACACAAGTTCAATGCTCATACTGGATGCGTTGAATTTTTGAATTTGGAAGGCAATGATGGAGTATATCTTTTATTGTCTTGATTTATATGATCAGATTTTAGGTGATTTAGCCAAGCTGAAAGACAAGTCAGATAACAATTGGAAGAAGCTCAATCGCAAGACAATTGGTGTCATTAGAAGATGGGTGGATGTAACTAAGTTCCCCCATGTTTTAATGTGTAAAGATGAATGCTTAGACTCTATGGAAGAAATTAGAGGACTTGTCTGAGATGAAGCCGCTCAGACTAAAGCTTTTACTATATGGAAGCTTGTGAATTTGAAACATAATGAAGGTCAGTCAATTTTCAACCACTTGGATCATTTCAAGAGCTTGATTAATCAGTTGATTAACATGAAGTTGGTGCTTCGTGATGAGTTGCAGACATTACTTCTTTTGAGTTCCTTATCCAAGAGTTGGGAGACCATGGTGATTATTATCAGTAATTTGACCCTGGATGGAAAAGTCACCTTGATTTTGGTTAAAAATAACTTGTTCAATGAAAGAGTCAGGTTCTGAGTATGCACAAGCTTTTCTCATTAAGAGCAAAGGTAAAAGAAAGAGTAAGGGATCTAAGAGTGGTCATGGTAAATCTTGTGATTGTTTGAAGTTTAGAGATGACAATGGTTGTCATTATTACGGGACATCTGCTCATACAAATAAGTGTTGCCGGAGTAGGAAGAAAGATGAAAAGAAGGAGAAGAAAACTCTTGAGGACAAAAATATAACCACAGTTGTTAAGTCAGATGGTAATGATCCGACTACACTAGTTTGTGCACTGGGGGACTGTGATCACATTATAGATCTGAATATCTAGTGGATAGTTGATTCAGTTGCATCCTATCACATTTTTCCTAATAAGTAACTGTTCACTACTTACAATGAGGTTGATCTCGGGGTGGTGAAAATGGGTACCATGATCTAGTTGAGAATCTTAGGGATTGATGATGTTGTTGTGAAAACAAGTTTAGGTGTTGCTTTGACATTGTGGGATGTGCGTCACATTTTGAATATACGGCATAACTTTATTTCAGTGAATGTGCTCGATCATGAAGGTTATGATAAGAGTTTCAGATATAGCACAAGGTAGTTAAAGTGTGATTCTTTACTAGTGGCCAAAGATGATCTTTGCCGCACATTGTATAGGACACATGTTGGTATTTATGGGAGCGATGCATTGAATGTGGTTGAGAATGATGCTTCTAAGAATTTGTAGCATAAACGGCTGGCTCACATCATCAAGAAAGAGTTAAAGACTTTGGCAATGTATTCCCTCATTCCCATTACCAAAGTTCATCACTTTACCCTTATGATATTAGTGTATTAGGAAAGCATCATCTAGTTTGAAAGGTACTGCAAGGAATGTAGTATTCGTCATAAGAAAAAGGAGCTTGGTACACTGTAACATAATAGTGTAGCTTAGAGGCTAAACCGTACCATTATTGAAAAAGTCATATGCATGCTAAGGATGTCTAAGTTGCTGAAGGCATTCTGTGAGTACTGTTATTTACTCGATTAATCAGACTCCATCAGTTCCTTTGGGTTTTCTCGTCCTGCAAAATGTGTGGACAAGCTAAAATGTTTCTTATGCACATTTGAAAGTGTTTGTTTGCAAAGCATTCATGCATGTGCTCAAGGAACAATGGTCAAAGCTTGATAGGAAAGCCGAACAATTCCTTATTGTTGGTTATAGTGGTGAATAATATAGCTACCAGTTATAGGATCCAAAGAAAAAGAAGGTGGTTAGAAGCAGGGATGCTGTCTTTAGAGAGCATAAGAATATAGAAGATATTGGGCTATAAGAGGAGACTTCAGATATTGCTTATGGTGTTAATGATTAGAGACCTACACTTATTTCATCTAGCAATACTGCAGATGGGGGAGTTACAAAACATGGGATAGAGCAGCTAGCCGTCTTTCATAAATAAGTTGATGATGATATAACTAAGCATGACAATCATCTTGAATGACAGGAGCAGCTCCTTCCACTAGAAAAGGTTGAGTCTCAGCCAAGAAGATCTACTAGAGAGTGTCATCCATCTAATCGATATCCCCAGTTCTGATTTTTTCATGCTTGTTGATGTAGGGAAGCCTTCTAGCTTCCTAGATGTGCAAACTTTTGCAAATAAAGACCAGCGGATCGTTGCAATACAAGATGAGATGAATTTTTTTATAAGAACAACACATATGAGTTGGTGGATCTATCTAAGGATAAAAGAGCATTGTAGAAGAAGTAAGTGTTCAAGTTGAAGAAAGAAGAAGATAAGCTAGTTAAGTATAAGACTCATTTGGTGGTGAAGGGCTTCTCTCAGAAAAAAGAGTTGACTTTGGTGAGATTTTTTCCCCTATGGAAAAAATGTGTTCCATTCGGGTTGTACTTAGACTAATAGCTAGTCTAAATCTTGAGCTTGAGTTACTAGATGTGAAGACTACATTTTTACATGGAGATTTAAATGAAGAGATTTACATGGTTCGACTTAAAGGATTTGTAAAGGAAAGAGCACATAATTTGTAAGTTGAAGAATAGCCTATATGGATTGAAGCAGGTGCCTAGATAGTGGTACCACAAATTTGATACTATTATGGTTGGTCAGAACTATAAAAGAACTTATGCAAATTTTTATGTTGATGATATTCTTATTGTTGGGCAAGATGCTTTGATGATTCGCTTGTTGAAGGATAAATTGTCTAAGTCCTTTAATATGAAGCATTAAGGGCCAACGAAACAAATTCTAGGAGTGAAAATTGTTCATGATAGGAAAGTTGGCAAGCTGTGGTTGTCACAGGAAAATTATGTTGAGTGAGTCATTGAAAGGTTTAATATGGCATATGCTGTAAAGGCTCTCCTAGTATTTCCTCTACATAAAATGTTGAGGTAAGTGTTTCCCAAGTGTAACGGCTTTCCTAGTCGATTAATCAAGTAAGTGTTTGTTAAATTTAAGTACCTCAAGTTAGCGCCTTGTTAAGCAAGTAAGATAAGCTTAATTAAGTTAAGTGAGTTCCGAAGTGTGATTTGGCATAGTTAAGTCAAGACCATTAGTTATTCTAGCTTTTAGAATCATCCTAGTAAGCTTTGACAACTTGTGGCACTAAGTGTGTTTTTGGGCCATTTGAATCTTAAGTGGCTAAAGTGTTCAAGAAAATTAAGTTTGGGAAGCTTTTAGTATCCTTTAGAACAAATAAAAGTGGTTTTGAGTGAGGGTTTGGTGAGCTATTTGAAGCTTTTGAAAGCTAGTGGACTTAGGTGCAAGGAGAAGGAAAAGTTGACTTGTTTACATATATGCAAGTCTTCTTCTTCCTTAGTCATTTGCAACTAACTCCAAATTTTCGTGGCTCCACTTCCTCTCCCAAAATCACAGCCCAAGCTTCCATTTTCTTGCAAGATTTCATCAAATTAAAGGGTGCCCAAGGTGTTAGAAGGATCACCAAGCTTGTTTGTGGTGTTCTAGCTCAAGTTTGCTCTTTGGAAGCTTGTTTTGGATCCAATTTTCGTGGGTAAGCTTCTTGAGTTTATTTGGATTGGTTCTAGGTTGTTTTAAGAGCTAGAAATGGTCTTGGGTTGATTGGTTTGGGTGCCAAATTGCTTTGGTTTTAGACTTGGAACTCAATGAAGCTTGTGGAGCTAGGAAAGCTTATGTTGCATTGCTTGCTTGTGTGGCTAAATTGAGGTAAGGGTTTAAGTAATCAAGCTCAAATAATGCATGGTTTTGTAGTCTTGTGTGTGGGGATGAATTAAGAACAAGACCCATTAAGTTTGGATTAGAAACGAGAGAGTTTGAGTAGTTTATGTGCAAGAGCGACACGGACGCACAAACCCAGAAAAATCAAGTTGGCGACGCGTCGCCAATTCGTCCGTGAATTGGCGCCGCGGCGCCAGAATGCGAAATTGTACACAGAACGTTTGTTCGTCGGCGCCGCGTCGCCAGAAGCAATTGCTCCTTGGCGCCGCGTCGCCAAGTGGGATTTTGGCCTCATTTTCCGGCCATCCTAAGGTTAACTTAGGCTCTCTGTTTCTATTCCTAGGTTATCCTAAGAGGTTCCATAGCCTCGGTTGGGTCTAGAATTCATTCCTAGAGCGGGAATTTTGCATTATTTAGGAGGTAGTTAAGTTGTGTGGTTAAGTAAAAGTGTGTGACTTGGTGGCTAAGTAATTCAAGTGTGCTTAAGCTTTTGAATGAGCACTAAGGGGATTAAGAGGGGTTTTTAGACTCTTTATTGGCCGTATAGAGTATTATTTACATATGGTCAATAGAGAGAAAAACCTAAGTCGATCCCAACCGAACCATTTGGTTTGGTAGGCAAGCCACTAGTAGTGTTTGAGTTAAACCTTGAGGGTTTGACTAGTTTAACCACATAGGATAACTACCCTGCACAATAATTTAAGGGAAGAGACGGGTAAGAAGTGAGTAGGTGGAAACTTACTCTAAGTAGCTCATCAAGGCGGGTAAGGTTGAGTAAGCAAGGTCTTACTCTAAGGTGCCCGTAAGTGGACTTCAAGGGGTTAATTAAGTGCTAGCAAGGATACGAAGGCCAGTATCCATGTACCCCAGTCGTAAGAGCTCACGACAAGTCCAACACCTACGGGTGTAAGGAAGTCCTAAGCGCATTGCATGTGCATAATTCATTCATTCATCCATCCATCCCATCATTTGCATTATTGTTGTTTATTTACTTGCTTTTGGTTGTGTGTTGTTTGCTTGTTTGTTGATTTGTTTTGTATGCATTATTTATATGCTTGTTGTGCCTTGTTTGCATGCATTATGTTTTTCCTGCAGGTGCTAATCCCTTACTGAGTACTTCGGAGTACTCACCCCTTAAGTGTTGTGCAGGTTTAAGCACTTTTGTCTGGGCTTAACAGTTGGTAAGGGGCACTGTTAAAGCTAAGTTCTTTTAGTTTCAAAGGTATTCTCTAAGTAGGAAACTTCATGTTTTCTAAGTTACTTACAGCATAAGTAAGTACTGGCCAAAGTGTTTGCCTTACAGAGAGGCTAAGTGAGCACAAGGATAGTGTGGCTCATCACTTGAAGCTTTCTTGCTTGGGTGAAGAGCTAAGGATAGATCTTAGTAGTTAGTAGTCATAAGATATTTCTTTGATATGTATGGTAATTTCATACATAGATTGCCTATACTAATGACCATGGGTGTGTATAACACTAAAGTTACTTTTGGGTGCATATAAGTTTAAGATGTATGCACGCAGTTGTTACTTGAAGTTAAAGCAACTAAAGATTTATGTCTTGGCTTATTTGAGTTATGTTTTCATTAATTGCCGCGGCACTGTTTTCGATGAAGTTTTAATTTAATTATTATTGCATAGCCAGGACAACGCATGCATATTTTTATGCAGGGTAGGCTAAGAAACTAGTTGCACGAAATGATTTAAGGTATTTTTACAAGTAATAACTAGCCAACTGTAACTTAAGTGGGATCATAGTTCCCTAGAGCCTACCAGTGTTAGTAATTCAGGGCACTGGGGCCCTGTTCCGCCACAGTTTGGTATCAGAGCAGGCCAATGGTCTTAGTAGAGGCAATAAGTCACTAAGATCCAAGTGTGTCCTTGTGCTAGGTATGGTTAGTACTGCTTATAAGTATTCTTGGAGTTGTTGTCTGGCTTTGGTTGCAGGTATATGGGCGAATACCCGGTAAGGTTCTGGAAATTGAGGCAAGGGACCGAACAAAGGTCTAAGTGGCTTTATGGAATTAGCCATAGGAAAGTGCTGATTTGGCGTTACAGTCCCAGTTGCACTTTAGCATAAGTAGCCCAAGGAGCGTTTCTGAATCTCTAAGGAACAGAGGTCATGGGTCATGTCTAAGGGGTAAGGGTTGAAGTGTGCTAAGGCCTACCAGTACACTGAGACCAAGGGAGAAATCCCTACCCTAAGGGCAGGACCAAGGTCAAGGAGATATGCACAGCTATGTGGACAATAGCAAAGTTCGACGAGTTATTGAAAAGCCCAAGGGCAAGGGCCTAGGAGCACTAAGTTATTAAAGGTGCACTGAGGCCAAGTGAGTCATCATTACCTAAGGGTGACATGGATACCAAAAGAGTAATAGACCATGGGGTAAGGGCTACGGTGTACTAGAATCACGTGTGCACCCGGGCCAAGAGAGTAACATCTCCACCCCGAGGTAAGTTGAGGTCGAAGTTAAGTTCATGAAAGAGTTAGTTCATGTGGAGTCCATGGAACTCAAGAAAGAACAACATAAGTTAGAAGTGGGGCTATGAGTAAAGTGCATGGAATTAAGGGAGACAAAGCACGAAGGTCTGAATATTTTCAAGGCCGGAGCCTGAGCAAGGCTACAGTAAAGAATGCCTCAATCACCGGGGAAGCATCGCCAGTACTTGTAAGCAATCAAGCAGTTTTGTTTGGACCAATTGATTGGTCAAGGAGCTGACAACAAAGAAAGAGGTACCTTTAAGATTACAGCATAGTAGTAAGTAATTTTTTCTTGTTTAAACTGCTATGTCTGTGGTTGTGACTAGCCTGTCTAGAAAATTAAGATTGTGGTGAAGTGTGGGTATTTGAACCCATAAAGGCCTGTGAAGGACCAGTTTTGTTTTGACCCTTAAAGTAGTTGAGGTTTTACCTAGAAGCTTAAGGGTAGCATTTATGCAGTGAGTTGTGTTTGTGGTTTGTTTTTAGTGTGCATTGCTTAGGAATAGGATCGGTCAAAGGGCATAAGGACTGATTTAACTGTGCCAGTCATAAGTGACCCTTAGAGGTGTTCTAGGGGCAAGGGTGGCTTGCATAGAAGAGTCAGTAAGTAGTGCTATGAGTTGAGCCTTAAGTTGATCAAATTTGTACCTATGGTGTAAGGAGTGTTTTGTGCACTATAGGGACAGTTTAAGGAAGGACAACTCTAGGACGGTTATGACTGGTCCCATTTCTGAGAGGTGTCGTGCACTAGTTACAAAGGGTTACCAAGTAAACAGAAATTGGATTCTCCAAGCACCCGTAACTAAGGTAAGAAGGGCTTTTAAAGCCAAGCGTTATTTTTTTTTTTTTTTTTTTTTTTTAGAACCTGAAGTTGCGAGTGAAGAAGAGTAAGTGGTGCCCTAAGAACTCACAGTTTTTATGAGAAGTTGTCTTTAAGGGTGCGGTTCCTTTAAAAGGGAGTAACATTTGGATCCCTGAGAAGGTACAACCCAGAAATGGGAGTGTAAGACGGAACCATGAAAGCACCATTAGCCAAGTGACTTTAAGGACAACTTAAGTAAGTAAAGAAAGAAGTTGTCCTAAGGGGCTTTGGAACCCGAACCTATAACTGATAAGAACACCAGGGAGACAAGATGAACTCCAGGAAGTAGACTTTTGTGTAGCACTTTGTTGTGGTCTTCGTTGACCTAAGAGCCGCTCAAAAAGTGAAAAAGGTGAATTGAACAGTGTTCTTGAGTGTCTAGGAGTTTATTTATCCTAGATAGTGGACATTGTTCGTGAAGTTAAGGAATTAAGGAAACTTGAAGCTAAAGGGCAAGGGTGCGGACCTAAGTTAATCTGAGGGTTCGTGAGAGAAAGGACCCTAAGGTCCGGAGTGTACCCTGCTAGTGAAGGGTCTTGAGTAATTCAAGAAGTTTTTGGCATTGGTGTAGTTAAGGTTGTTGGAAAAAAAAAAATTTAGTTAACTCACCAAGTCTGAGAATTTATGGGATTCTTTATTTCCTTAAGGGGTAAGAAGTTACCTAAGTAGTTTAAGAGTCTAGGTGTGGTTAGCTAATGACCAAGAGAGACTCTTGAATAGTAGGTAGCTAAGAAAACAACCAAAAACCCCAAGGTAATGTTTTTGAGGCTAAGGTAGTTGGAACTACTTATCGAGTCCCAAAGTTGAGTTGCTAAATAGTAACCTTGAATTACCAAGAACCCATGAGGTTGAGTTATACTGAAAGCTCTATTAAATTTTAGAGTCCAAAGAGACTTTGAGTGCTTAAGTGATTTATGGGCTTTAAGGGTGCCAAGTAAGACTTCCTCAGGCGTAAGGAGGTTGTGGGCCTCAGTTAAGCCTAAGGGTGCACACACTGTGGGCTATGGGTGTGTATGTCACACTAAGTAGTCATGGTGGTTAGTGCATAAGAATGGGCTAGTGAGGTATCGACCTAAGAATGTGTGTGTATAAGGAAGAAAAGTTTGGGTACCAAAGTGGCCTAAGTAAGGTGTAAGAGTTATAAATCTCTTTCAAACACAATTATGTGTAGGGAGCACTCATGGTTAGCAATTGAGTTGTGTAAACCCATTGGGTTTAGGGTGTTAAGAAAGACCTTTTGATTCCATAAGAAACCAAGGTAAGCATGAAGGCAAGTGCCAAATGCTAAGTTGGAATCAAGCAGATTAAGTTTTCTAAGAAGGCCAAGGGTGTGGCTTAAGATGTGGGACACAATGTGTACCCAAGAGTAGGGACTAAGAGAGGACTAGGAAAGGTTGAGTTTCAAGGGTCCCAAAAGGCTTCCTAAGAAAGTTGAGAAGTACCATGGAGCCTAAGAGAATGTAATGCCCTAGATCACCCCATCGTCAAAGAAGGCCAAGTTAATTAAAGATTGACTCCTAGGTATCAAAGAGTGAAGAACATGCTAGCGGTGTCTTAAGAATTAAGGGCCACGATTGGCTAAGTGACTAAGAGTAGTCAAGGACACAGCATGTTAGTGATTACCTAGAGGAGTCAAGTGTAGAAGAGTAGGGTAGTTTGTAAAACACCCAAGAACACCCGAAGAATGTAAGGTTTTTGTGCCTAAAGTGGCCAAGGAACCCTAAGGTGGTAAGTGTAAGTAGCTACCTAAGAAGGTTAAGGGTAAGTCGCCACAAAAGGTACTGTATTTAAGGTGCATCAAGATTTAAGTTATACCGAAGTTTGGGCTAGAGTGCCTAAGTTGGGTGTCGGTACTGCCAAGTTAAGTGGTGCAGAAGTGCTAAGTGGTGGCAACTAAGAAACACCTATGTAGGGCTAGAAAGCCTAAGTGAGGTGTAGACTTTTAGAAAGTTCCACCAAGGGTATTGATTCAAGTAGGAGACTTAGTACTCCCAGAAGAAAATCATTAGGAAGGAAGGCCTAAAGGGGAGCAAGTTAGCTCTAAGTTTCAGAGGCTTAAGTGAAATTTGGGAGTACAGGGTTTTGCCTTGTGAATCAAGGTAAGGTGTCCATTTCTTAAGTAGTATCTTAAGAAGTTCTTAACCATCAAGATAAGGTCTGTTGGTTAGACGTGTCTTCCCTCGGCAAGAGTAAGTCCGTGAGGGTGGGAGTTCGACTCCCAGGTTCCCGAAACGGGCGACCAACGCTGGTGGTGGGCTAGGTCCCAGCAGCCAGGTTGGATAGTGGATAATGCAGCGCTGGTGGTGGGCTAGACCCAACAGCCAGGTTGTAAAAATCCAGTCAGGCCCTCACGGGTTTGGTTGAACAGTGCTCGTGGTTAAGGAGCTATGGATAACCATAGTAAGGAAAGGACCATGAGTAAGAGAACTGAGCGCTTTGTAGGAGGATTAACATTTAAGTATTGTGCTCGGTTAAGAATAAAAATTTGGAGGACCAAATTTCTTAAGGTGGGGAGAATGTAAAGGCTCTCCTAGTATTTCCTCTACATAAAATGTTGAGGTAAGTGTTTCCCAAGTGTAACGGCTCTCCTAGTCGATTAATCAAGTAAGTGTTTGTTAAATTTAAGTACCTCAAGTTAGCGCCTTGTTAAGCAAGTAAGATAAGCTTAATTAAGTTAAGTGAGTTCTGAAGTGTGATTTGGCATAGTTAAGTCAAGACCATTAGTTATTCTAGCTTTTAGAATCATCCTAGTAAGCTTTGACAACTTGTGGCACTAAGTGTGTTTTTGGGCCATTTGAATCTTAAGTGGCTAAAGTGTTCAAGAAAATTAAGTTTGGGAAGCTTTTAGTATCCTTTAGAACAAATAAAAGTGGTTTTGAGTGAGGGTTTGGTGAGCTATTTGAAGCTTTTGAAAGCTAGTGGACTTAGGTGCAAGGAGAAGGAAAAGTTGACTTGTTTACATATATGTAAGTCTTCTTCTTCCTTAGTCATTTGCAACTAACTCCAAATTTTCGTGGCTCCACTTCCTCTCCCAAAATCACAGCCCAAGCTTCCATTTTCTTGCAAGATTTCATCAAATTAAAGGGTGCCCAAGGTGTTAGAAGGATCACCAAGCTTGTTTGTGGTGTTCTAGCTCAAGTTTGCTCTTTGGAAGCTTGTTTTGGATCCAATTTTCGTGGGTAAGCTTCTTGAGTTTATTTGGATTGGTTCTAGGTTGTTTTAAGAGCTAGAAATGGTCTTGGGTTGATTGGTTTGGGTGCCAAATTGCTTTGGTTTTAGACTTGGAACTCAATGAAGCTTGTGGAGCTAGGAAAGCTTATGTTGCATTGCTTGCTTGTGTGGCTAAATTGAGGTAAGGGTTTAAGTAATCAAGCTCAAATAATGCATGGTTTTGTAGTCTTGTGTGTGGGGATGAATTAGGAACAAGACCCATTAAGTTTGGATTAGAAACGAGAGAGTTTGAGTAGTTTATGTGCAAGAGCGACACGGACGCACAAACCCAGAAAAATCAAGTTGGCGACGCGTCGCCAATTCGTCCGTGAATTGGCGCCGCGGCGCCAGAATGCGAAATTGTACACAGAACGTTTGTTCGTCGGCGCCGCGTCGCCAGAAGCAATTGCTCCTTGGCGCCGCGTCGCCAAGTGGGATTTTGGCCTCATTTTCCGGCCATCCTAAGGTTAACTTAGGCTCTCTGTTTCTATTCCTAGGTTATCCTAAGAGGTTCCATAGCCTCGGTTGGGTCTAGAATTCATTCCTAGAGCGGGAATTTTGCATTATTTAGGAGGTAGTTAAGTTGTGTGGTTAAGTAAAAGTGTGTGACTTGGTGGCTAAGTAATTCAAGTGTGCTTAAGCTTTTGAATGAGCACTAAGGGGATTAAGAGGGGTTTTTAGACTCTTTATTGGCCGTATAGAGTATTATTTACATATGGTCAATAGAGAGAAAAACCTAAGTCGATCCCAACCGAACCATTTGGTTTGGTAGGCAAGCCACTAGTAGTGTTTGAGTTAAACCTTGAGGGTTTGACTAGTTTAACCACATAGGATAACTACCCTGCACAATAATTTAAGGGAAGAGACGGGTAAGAAGTGAGTAGGTGGAAACTTACTCTAAGTAGCTCATCAAGGCGGGTAAGGTTGAGTAAGCAAGGTCTTACTCTAAGGTGCCCGTAAGTGGACTTCAAGGGGTTAATTAAGTGCTAGCAAGGATACGAGGGCCAGTATCCAAGTACCCCAGTCGTAAGAGCTCACGACAAGTCCAACACCTACGGGTGTAAGGAAGTCCTAAGCGCATTGCATGTGCATAATTCATTCATTCATCCATCCATCCCATCATTTGCATTATTGTTGTTTATTTACTTGCTTTTGGTTGTGTGTTGTTTGCTTGTTTGTTGATTTGTTTTGTATGCATTATTTATATGCTTGTTGTGCCTTGTTTGCATGCATTATGTTTTTCCTGCAGGTGCTAATCCCTTACTGAGTACTTCGGAGTACTCACCCCTTAAGTGTTGTGCAGGTTTAAGCACTTTTGTCTGGGCTTAACAGTTGGTAAGGGGCACTGTTAAAGCTAAGTTCTTTTAGTTTCAAAGGTATTCTCTAAGTAGGAAACTTCATGTTTTCTAAGTTACTTACAGCATAAGTAAGTACTGACCAAAGTGTTTGCCTTACAGAGAGGCTAAGTGAGCACAAGGATAGTGTGGCTCATCACTTGAAGCTTTCTTGCTTGGGTGAAGAGCTAAGGACAGATCTTAGTAGTTAGTAGTCATAAGATATTTCTTTGATATGTATGGTAATTTCATACATAGATTGCCTATACTAATGACCATGGGTGTGTATAACACTAAAGTTACTTTTGGGTGCATATAAGTTTAAGATGTATGCACGCAGTTGTTACTTGAAGTTAAAGCAACTAAAGATTTATGTCTTGGCTTATTTGAGTTATGTTTTCATTAATTGCCGCGGCACTGTTTTCGATGAAGTTTTAATTTAATTATTATTGCATAGCCAGGACAACGCATGCATATTTTTATGCAGGGTAGGCTAAGAAACTAGTTGCACGAAATGATTTAAGGTATTTTTACAAGTAATAACTAGCCAACTGTAACTTAAGTGGGATCATAGTTCCCTAGAGCCTACCAGTGTTAGTAATTCAGGGCACTGGGGCCCTGTTCCGCCACATATGCTAAGTGAGTTAGCACACCCTTTGCAAATCACTTAAAGCTAAGTAAGAAGTCGTGCCTAACTATAGTGAAAAAAAGAAAAAGATGTCAGTTATCCCTTACTTTCTATGGCTGGTTCTTTGATATATGCTATGGTTTGTACTAGGCGAGATATTGCTTATGTTGTTAGATTAGTTAGTCAGTTTCTATCTAATCCAGGGATGCCTCACTAGGAAGTTATGAAGTAGATTTTCAGATACTTAAGAAGTACTTCAAAATTGTGTTTGAGTTTTGATAGTGCTAAACCTATCTTGGAAGGCTTTCTTGATACAGATATGACGGGTGATTTTGATGGTAGAAAATTTACATCAAGTTACATTTTTCAGATTTTCTAGGGGAGCTATCTCATAGCAATAGAAGTTACAGAAGTGTGTTACTTTGTCTATAACTGAGGTAGAGTATATAGTAGCTAATAAAACAACTAAAAAGATGCTTTAAATGAAACGGTTCTTTCATGGGTCGGGTTTGAAACAATTGGAGTATGTGATACATTATGACAGTCATAATGCTATTAATTTGAGCAAGAACTCAATCTATCATGCTCGCACTAAACACATTAAGGTGAGGTAACATTGGTTGCATGAAGCTTAAGAAAATTCACGCAGACGATAATGTAGCTAACATGTTAAGAAAGGTGATTTCCAGGAAGAAGCTTGAAGCAAGTGGCCTAACGGCTAGCATGTGTTTCATGTAAAGAGCAGAGATGGTCTCTCCCTCTAATAAGATTGGAGGGGGTGATTGTTGTGGGTCCAATCTCATTTTAATTAATATTATTTTTCTACTTGGACCTTTTAGAAACAAGTCCAAATTGGACTTGAAATCCAATTTCTAATTGGACTTGTGAGCTCTCGTGAGTGGCTTATGAACAATTGCCTAAATTCAACTTTAATTAGTCTACTTGGGACTTGGTTTTGTGGTAGGCTATGAAAGCTAATCTCCTGCTGCTTATTTGGTGTGCAAGAGAGAATACGTCGACGAGGTCAAGGGAGAGAGAGAAAGATAGAAATAGAGCTTGTGATTTAGTATTCAACAGTTCCTCTTTGGGCAATAGTTTTTACACTTTATTTGAGTATTGCCTTGGGTTTCAAAGAATCAATTGGGGAGTAATGATATTTTTGGGTCTAGATTTTTTTAAGAATCCTAGAGCGTTGAATTTCAGACTTTTTTTAAATTACTGTGATAGGATTCGAATTTAGACAATAAGTTTGATCTTAGCCATTGTACTATTTTTTTGTACTAAATTTTATTGTTGGTTTGCCCTATAATTATTTCCTCTATATTGTACGGTTTTTTACGTATATCATATGTCTTGAATCATTTCTGTTTGGTGCCACTTTTTATTATTTTTTATTAGTTGTGATTTATTTGTTTGAGTGTGTGTCGATTTTATACTGTACGAGTCTGATTGTATTTTATGTCCATCCCAACACCAATTTAAATTGTTAAATTTGTTGATGATTCGCAAGATCATGTTAAATTAGTTTTTTTTAATTGTTATTTTGATGGTAATTACATTCTTAATAATTTTTATTCAGCATTGAAATATTTATGTTATTTTCTCACTACAATTTGAAATCCATGGTAATATGTAAATTAGATTTTATTAAAAAAAACCTTCACATAAATCAGGATTTGAATTTCGAAGCTTGCATATCATACTAAATAACAAATTCTTCTTAATTAATACTCTTTCACAAGAAAGTATTGCGGATTTGATGCCGACCTGCTGCCCAATCCAAAACTGTAAGGTCTCAAGTAAAGTATGGACCTCCCACAAGGATTGCGTTAACTAGTGAGATATATCTTTGACGAAATTCCTTGAGGTGCAAGAAAAAGAAATTGCATATCCTATTAATTTAGGTTAAAAAAGATTCCTTGGTATATATAACTCTTTATATCGAGCAAATTCTGTTACTTCGTATTTTGATTCAAGACTGCAAGTGACAATTTAATGAGAATGACAGTGAAGGACGAAGGGCATGAAGAAGCTTTGCCAACACTGGATGATTTCAGGCTCTGTGACCTTCCCGATGAGATTGTGATCCACATTCTCGACAGACTTAATTCCATTGCGAGGGTTCGCTTCTCCACAGTTTGCAAAGCCTAGAACCTTCTGCTCCATAGGCTTCTCCCAGTTCTCGCAGAAACAAAAAGGGTCCTATGGGTTGTAACCCTGGACGACTGTTACGGGAACCAGTCCATGGTTCTCCATCAGATATGCTTAGGACACATGCAGTAGAAACCTTGTGCCAAAATCAAGCGCGTTTTGAAGCAAGAACTGCTAGACACGACAGTGGATAGCTATAATATTGGGTGTGGCCCGTACTTCGGTTGGGTCGTTTTAGAAGGCATAACCTTTCCTCTTGCAGCTCTCTGCTTGTACTCCCCATTCACTAAGAAATTCATCTATCTGCCTCCTGGTTTGCCTCGTTTTTATAACAAGTTCGCAATGTCCCATCCACCGACTTGCTCACATTGTGTCTTCTTCGCTTTTGGGTATTGCAGGTCGAAGATGTGTGCTTATACTTGCCGCCTTGGTGACAAGAATTGGAAGAAGCATGAAATTGACATTGTTTCTGATAGCGTTCGTGGCAAACACATATTGGAGAGTTTGATGTTTCTTAAGGGAAACTTCTATTGCCTGTTTCGCAGTGGCCAGCTGGTGGCCTTTAAGGTGGCCAACGATTCCTAGGAACTGTTAGCTGATTCTAAGCCATCAGAAGATGCTATGCCATTATACCATTGTAGATTTTTTCAATTGGCTGAATGTGATGGTGATATCTTATTGGCGCCCTACTATTGCCTGTCAGCAGATTGTGGTTACAGTGTGTGGAAGTCCGAGTGGGCGGAGAGGGGTTGGAGGAAGATGAACAATTTGGATGGATGAGTGTTATTTCTCAACATTGAAGAATCCAAGAACGTGGCGGTTGCAGCAGTCGGGGAGCTGGAAGGTTTGGCCGACAGGATCTATTTCTCTCTTGGTAGGTTTTACCTCAAAGTTATTTTTCATTGTGGGATGGGAAGCTCGATTTTTGTAATGGTTATGATTCTGAAGTTGGGTCCCCCACCATTACAAGTTTGAAGCTGCATTTAGGACCAATTTGAGCAAAATATGATGACATTATAATGATTTTTTTGGATAGATTTCAGATCTTTTTGGTTATATATGGAGATTTTCCTTTTTCATTTTTTGTTTCTATAATGCATGGATATCTGTATGTATTAGTTTTTGTATCATGGACCTGGGTGACTGCACATATGTAGGTGGTAGGAGTCAATAACGTACTTGTGTTGGCTTGTAAAAAATACCCTTTTCTGAAAATAAAAATGTGTTCCTTTTACCTTAATAAAAATAAAAAACTAATGTTTGGGCTTAAACAATTAGTAATAGTGGTTTCCTCGATTTCCATAGTGAGAGAATTTGCCTCTGAGTGTTGGTTTAACAAATTCTAGTCCTACTACTAGAAGAAAATGAAGCTTCAACAAATCAGAAGTCATGAATGGGTTTATGCAATTCACCAAAGGTAACGAGGAAGAATTTCTACATACCATTTTATTAGCTCTAAGATCTAGTAGACTTTTGTAATTTTGTTTTCTGGAAAAATTTTCCACTTAAATTGAGGTTTGGCTATAGAGCCTGAGGATTTTTCATCGATATATACCCAATATACACTTTTTTGCAACTATGTAAAACACTTCTTCAACATCTGAAACATTTGGGAAGATGTCCATACAGTATATACACACGCATCTTGGCATAGACGAACTTATATATATAAAAGTGATGTTTACAGATCCCGCTTTTATTGTTTTTTTTTTTGGATCCTGCCATTTTAAATACAGAATAATATCATCACAAAAAGGAAATTGTTGACACAAAGTTCAGTCATTCATTATAAATTGTACACACAAACGCACGCACACATACATACAGAGTGTGTGTGTGTAAATTTAAAAGTTTCAAACAAGTCAAGTTTCAAACAAGTCATGCTAATCCCTAACGGAAGTATCATTAATATCCTCAAAGAAATATATTATTATGTACTTGTTTTTTGTGTAAAATTTTAAACTTTGCTATATTTGAATTATTTCAGTCTAAAAAATTAGAATTGGTATATTTAAAGGAAACTCCCCTTGAAAAGTGGGAGACCTATCGTTGACCAGGAGAGTTGTCACACTTGGAGTTAGTATGTATTTTTATAAACATATTAGGACCACTGAGATTTTTTACTAAAAGAGAGTTTGACCTCCGCCTTCAACGTCCCAAACCTGTTGCCATCTCCATTACTAGTGCCACAATCCCATCGCTGCTCTTTTTTTGTCTTTACTGTTCGATCTCCTCAACGACTTTTGAGAAAAAGACATAGTTTAATTACAAAATGTCCTTGAAGTTGTTAAAACTTACATTATCACCCAAAAATTTTAAAACATGTTACTTTTAATGTTTTCCATCAGTGGCATATCTTTTTCTAATTTGTGACTTCAATGGCATATCAAGTTGATTTTAAAACATTAGTGAGAAAGTGGGCAAAAAAAACTATGGCAGTATATTCACACCTAACCTAAAACATTAATAGCAAATTTGAGATTTCTGCCTTTAGTTTATATTTGGCTGACACATCTGGGAAGATTTGCATGCACTTCTTGATATAGACGAACTATATGTATAAAAGTGATGCTTACGAATCCCATTTTTGTTTTTATTAGACCACCATTGCAAATATTTTTTTTTTAAAAAAATGAATACAATAATATTTTCACAAAAGAGAATTCTTGACACAAAGCTCAATCAATCGTTATAAACTATATACACACACATAAATATATACAAATATGCATGTGTGTCTATGTGTGTAAAAGTATGCCTTAGATGCAACCTTAACTGTAGTTTAGTTAACACTTAGATGATATCAATCATGTCAAGCTCTTCTACTATATGTATTGTGACCAAGAACTTATCAGGATCTAGAAAATCATGGATGGTCCTAGAAAGGTTAGATCCATTGGCAGAAAAGCTCTGCAATAAAGTCACTTCTTTTAAACTTTTGGGACCACCCATTTTTAAAAGGGGTTATAATAAACAGTTATGGATTGTACAAAGGACAATCTAGAAAAGAAATCAAAAAGAGACATGGTTGGTGTAAAAATTAACTTTTTTAAGTGGGCTCAAACTAAAAAGACTAGGAACAACTCCAAATGGGTTGGTTGTTCATCTCTTGAAAAAAAATCAACCGATAGATGTTTTCAAGATCAAGAAGGATGGTCCCATTAACATTCCTCTTAGGTATTTGGATCCATGTCATCCATTTGTTAGAAGAACATTGAACAACATGCCAATTACATAGGTTTGGGTAAGACCTCTTGGAAGGAACTTGGGAATAAGAGAAGAGAACCTAGATGGGTTTTCTTCATTGTCTATATCTTCCTAAAGAGAACATGTGAGAAAGTGAGGCTATGATAAGGTGGAGGGAGACTAAGGAATCGACAAAGGTGTTGGAGTGGTAGGACGAGACTAGGAAGTTTGTGTTAATTATATTTTAAGTCATTATAATTGTGTGTTAATGTCAACTTTAGTCTAAAGCTTACTATTTTACCAATATATTTATTTATTGTTAAGAAAGATGATGTTATGTGGAAGTGTGGGAGCCACATAAGCTAGTTCTGTGCAAAATAATGACGTAATTGATTGAGTGGACTGAAATAGGATACATTAAGGGAGGTATAGGTCTTTAAGTGCTTTTTTTGAGGTAAGGGACTACTTTAGATGGATTGAAATAGTAAGGGAACATGAATGGATTTTACCTCTTTTATATGCTAAGGTATTCATTCTATTAGGGGTGTGATTTTAACTCCGAAATATGGGGATCTCTTTATTTGTGGGAATGAAAGCCGCAAATTAGTTGAGTTGAGTAGTAGGTTGATCATCTTAGGCTTGAAATATCTATCTAGCTTAATATTTTTTTTTCTTATTTGTAAATTGAAAAGATTATGTATAAACCATGAAGGAGCCATATACGAGCCATGAATGGACTTTAAATTGATTGAGCCCAACTTGTTTAGTTAAATTAAAGTAATAATAAATTGAGCTTTGTTATAATTATGCATCAAATTTGAAATTTTTTCAAACCTGGTTTGATAATAATATGAAGAAGCTCTAACCGAAATCAAATTCAAATGGAACTCGAATTGTTTGTTCAGTTTTTACTCTAAGTGGGAATCACTACAACATATATAGGTTAGAGCGACCGAAAATTGTCACCGTGTATTCGATCGCTAGCATTTCGGTTTCCTAGTTGGTTGTAGAAAAGAAAACTTAACTTTTTTATGACCGAATAGCCACAAAAAAGTTCTGGTTGCGATTGTGGTCCTTAAAACAGTTGCCTCAACTACCATTTGAGCGACTAAAAGTTTGGTCATAATTTTTGGTGGCCAAACAATCACAGTAGCGACCGTATGGGCGACCATTTCTTATGACCCTCAAATTCGGTGGCTTCTAGTGGCTAGGACGGTCACTCCACCATTATTAATCTGCTCAACTTGCTCCCTTCCTTGTTTTACTTATTCGGGATACTTACTACTTCTCTTTCACTTCCTCTCAGCTCTGCCCTAGCTAATTTGGAAGATGAAGTTTCTATTTAGTACAGAGTTCTTCAGTGATGCAAGAGTACTCTTATTGTGAGATAGGTTTCTTTTTATGGTTATATGAGTAATAATATTTTATAGTTGTTATAAAAAATGGTTGTTTATCTTGAATGTATAATTTCTTATTTTTGAAAAATGGTTAGATAGATTGTAATCTTACATGCATTTAAACTATAGATTGCCTGTTAATGATTACTATTGCTGTGAGAAAGATTTATATTGTACATTGATTCTGATTATTTGGAATTTGCACATGTATAATATTTACTTTTGAAGTAATCATTGATTGTCCAAGTTGGATAGTTTAGAAATGTATAAGTGATATCGTACTATTATTGTTGTGATATTTCTTAATGGTGAAGCTATTTTGGTGGTATGAACTCTATTTCTCCAATACTTGGTTTGAGATATATTTTTTGAAGATACAATATTCCGGGATACTATGGGGACATGCTGCCGAAATTTTTTTAGGTTAGTAAGAAAAATTATAATATTTTAGTACAATATGGCGTGTATATTTTTAAATAGGCTACAATCATTCCCTTTAGATATTATAGTTAGATTATAGGCAAAGATGCATTTTTATTTATTAATAGTTTGTTATTTTTTTTTGTCACCAGACAGTATGGATGGACGTGATTGGATGTATAAATGACTGTTGGCAGATGGATATATGAATCCAGAATTTATCAATGGCGTAAGGCATTTTTTATCAGTTGTGTGTGGAAATGATGAGACAAAGTTATTGAAATGTCCATGTCATTGCTGTCATAATAGATATTTTCAAACACAAAATGAAGTGGGAGAGCATTTGTGTCAAGTTGGGTTTATAGATAATTATTATGTATGGTATTGTCACAGAGAGAGGTTTAATATGAAACGACATAATTATTATTGTGGAGAAACATCAAATCCGTCATTATCAGGAACAAATTCAAATAATCATATTGAGTATGACATTAGAAGTGGATATAAGAAAATGGTGATCAATTCTTTGGGACTGATGAGTAATACTTCTCTGAATAACAAAACAGATATAAATGATGAGAATGAAGAAGAAAATGATGGCAATAATCCAGCTAATTTGAATGATGTTGGGGATGAAATTCTAAATTCGAATGCACAAAAGTTTTACAATCTACATGTTGATACTTCAACACCCTTATGGGAAGGATGTACAAAACACACATGGTTATCAGTAGTATCTTAGTTATTAAGCTGTAAAAATCAATTCAATTTTTCGGATGGTTGCTTTAATAACGTACTGTCACTTGTGAAGGAAATGACTCTAGAGGATAATAGATTACCAGATACATTATATGACTCGAAGTAAATGATGAAAGGATTGGGCTTACCATATTTGAGAATAGATGTATGCCCAAAGAATTACATGCTATTTGATGGTGAGAATGTGCAACTGACACACTGCTCAATTTGTGGGTAGTGTAGGTATAAAGAAGAGATATTAAATAGATGGAAGAAAAAACTAATTTCAAAAAAGGTGTTTCGATATTTACCAATAATTGATCAGTTCAAGCGTTTATTTATATCAACAAAGACGGCTAAACATATGACTTGGCATGCAAAAAAAGACTTGGAGGTAATAATATGATGGGACATTCATTCCAAACGGAAGCATGGAGGCATTTAGATCAAACATTTCCTACATTTTCCTAAAAAGTTAGGCATGTGAGGCTTGGTTTATGCACTGATGGCTTTATGCCAAATTATACAACTGGAGGCCCATATTTAATTTGGCCTGTGTTTATAGTAGTATACAATTTACCACCAGATATGTGTATGAAAAAATAATACATATTTTTATTATTACTAATTCCAGGACCTAGATCACCAGGGCAAAATATCAACGTGTTCTTTAGACCACTAATTGAAGAGCTAAAAATATTATGAGATGATGATGTTGAAACATGAGATGCATTTCCTTTTCAAAATTTTATTATGCGTGCATGTTTACTATGGACAATCAGTGATTTCCCAACATATGGGATGTTATCAGGATAGAGTACGTGACAACTCTTTTAGTTAATGAATGGCTTTGACCCGGTAAGTACATTTTTATTTAGGTGATTCCACTTAAGCACCTCAAGTTAGCACCTTGTTAAGCAAGAAAGACATGCTAAGTAAAGTAAAGATGAGTTCCTAAGTGTGATTTGGCACCTAAGAGTCAAAATGGACAAAATAGTAATTTTGACCCAAGTAAATGATATGACTATAATTTTGATAAAATTAGGGTCATGAAACAAATTTTCACTAGTTAAGTTAAGACCATAAGTTATTCTAGCTATTAGAACCAACTTTTGGAAGAAAAGTGCAAAAATTGCACTAAGTGCTCAAATGAGCCATTTATGTATCAAATGGCTTAAGTGTCTAAGAGACTAAGTGTAAAAGGCTTTTGAACTTTATTTATGGCCAAGAAGGGATTGTTTTGGGTATAGGTTTAGTGACCAAAGTGAAACAAAGGAGATCTTGAGAGGCAAGCAGCAAGAAAATAAAAAGTAAGTTTAGTGGAGTTGGTTGGATATTTCTACCAAGTCTTTGACTTCCATTTTGAATTCCTTATCTCCAAATTTTCGTGGCTTCTTTTCCCCACCAGAAATTCTGCATCAAACCTCCCCAATTCTTTAATTTTCCATCAAATTTGAAGGCCCCAAGGTGATTACAAGAAGCCTCAAGCTCATTTTTTGTGTTCTTGCTTTAATCTTGTTCTTTGATGCTTGTTTTGGGCTTGAAACCTAAGGTAAGCTTCTTGGTTTAGTTCAAACTGGTTTTAAGTTGTTTGAATAACTAGAAATGGTCTTGATTTAAGGTTCTTGATGCCATATCACATTGGTTTTAGGTTTGGAACTCAAGAGAGCTAAGTTGTGCTCAAGTGTGCTTGTGCTTTATTTTTGCTTTGCAGCTGAATTGAGGTAAGGGTTCAAGTTAATTTAACTCAAATAATGCATAGAAATGTAGTATTACATGTGGGAATGAAGTAGAAATAAGACCCATGTGAATTGGCTTTTGGAATTGAAAGTTTGAACAAGCTCGCACACTCTTGCGCTATGCTATAGAGCATTGGTGACATCATTTGGTGATGCATCACCAATCACAATGCCATTTTGCATGCAATGTGAATTGGTGATGTTTTGCCAGTGAATTTCCAGAAAACTTGAGCATTGATGCTATTGGCGACGCGTCACCGATGGTGTCGCCAAGGCATAAACCCTTCAAGCTTAAGGCATCGTAAGAATATCTCAAACTCTCTATTATCATTCTTAGGCTATTCTAAGATGTTTCATAGCGTCGGTTAGGTCTGGACTCATTCCCAAAATGAGAAATATGAATTATTAAAATAGTAGCTAAATTGTGTGGTTAAGGTAGAGCTAAATAGAGTAGCTTAGAAGTAAAAGTGCTCAAATCACTAAGGGGGCACTAAAGGCATTAATTCGGGTTTCGGAGGCTTTATTGGTCCAAGTGAAGGGTCTTGGACTTTAAGGGAAATAAAGAGGAAACCCCCAGACTCTGCTGACTTTGAAAGTAAATCCCTTCAACTATGACTCAGTGCAACTAAGTCGTTAAACTTTGTAAACAATGACACATAACCTCCTTTAACTGATAAAAATGTTCTTTTTGGTTTTTAAGGGCTTAAATGACAATAACACTGAACAAGGAGAATAAATTTGGCATTTTAGCATATTGTTATCTGACATCTTATCTTCCTTCCCAGTTGTAATTGGCATGCTGAAGATACTCCCAACATCGCAAGTAACCCTCTAACCTCCTGCAAGCAAAGCTGTGAAGGAAGATGGCCTCTCAAATAGTAATATGCTAAAATGTCAAATTCCATATCCTTGTTCAATGTTCTTGTCATTTAAATCCTATGGAAATAAAAAAGAATATTTTCATTAGATATAAGGGGCTATGTGCCCTAGTTTACAAAATTTAGGGGCTGAGTTGTCCCGGGTCATAGTTAAAACGGTTAAATGTCTGAGTCAGCTAAGTTTAGGGGTGAATTGTAGATTTAGGCTATTACATTAACCAAAGTAGTAGTCTTAAGGTTGTTCAACCCGTTAATTTGGAGCACTCAAATTTAGACCATTTTACTATGTGATTGTTCAGAGTTGAAAAGCTAATTCATTTTAACATAAGTCAAATTACTTATTTTTACTTTTATAAATTTTTCTTTACCTAAAATCAATTTATTTGAAATCCAACATTATATAGATACAATAATTTATTTGAAACTAAATTTTCATAATATCGTTAAATTTTTATGAATTTTTGTTTTTTAATGCCTTAAACTAGAAAAATTCATAAAACTTTAGTTATATTACAAACATTGTATTTTCAATAGATTATTGCAACTATATAATATTTGTTTTTAATTAAAGTTAGTTCCAAATAAAAAAAATGTAAGAATAAAAATAAGTTATTTTAAAGTCAATTGACTTAAATTAAAACTTAAAACAAACTATGTTTAAATTATAATTTATATAAAATTTTTATTTCTTCCAAACAGTAAGTGTTGGGTTTATGTTTTCGGCTATATATTACTTTATCTCTCACATGTAAATCTTGTGAGTAAAAGAATATAAAAAAAAGAAAAAAAAAGAAAAAAGAATGTTTTCCCACTTGCGTCACATGCATGACACATTCTTTAATAGCGCCAGCAATTAAATTTATCCAGCCCAACTGCTCATACTTGCTCAAAGAGAAAAGAGTAATATCCGGCCTCCGATGCATTTTGTTCTTTAGCCAAATTCAATAATGTTGCACGAGTGAAAATAAAATTTAGGATTAATTACAATTTACTCCCAAGATTTAGGTGATATTACACTTTAACCCCTCCTGATTTTCTAAAGATGCACTTTACCATCCAAAAAAGAAACTATTTTAAATTTAGAGAAAGAAACAAAGAGTAATTTAAAACGTGAATTAATTGTTTAAACAAAGTACCATATACACTAAAATTATTTGAAGATAATTATCATACAGTTCAAATTAAGATTCAGTGATTATTGATAGACAGTGTAAACATGATAAAGGGCAAAATGTATATTTCTGAAATAGAATAGGTAAAGTGTAATATTACTTAAACATTAGGAAGAAAATTGTAATTAACCCTAAAATTAATCATACGTCTGCAACTAGCATCGGTCAGTCTAATGCTCTAATCACTCTTTGCTTTGCTTTTAATGGAGCTCAAATCACTCTTTTTAATTATTATTATTATTATTGTTGTTGTTATTTGCAAGTCGCTGTTGTTAATGACGGGTCGTGGTCGTAATCCCAATGTTTTGGCCCTTCCTCAACTCTCTCATCCCTTGGGTGTAACTTTTATAACTTGTTTTTTTAGTTTGAGTCCATACATTTTTAGCTATAAAATTATATTACCTTTACAAATTTGTATTCTAAAATCAATCTTATACAAATAACATAAACAACACACAATATATGTATTAGAGGAAAGAATTACAATGCGAGTAATGAACCCTGTTATTAAATATATTGAACACTTCTTATGTTCCTTAAACCATTAAAGGTTGAGAAACTAATTGAAATTTCTCAAGCTTCTAGGCACATAAAACAATGGATTCTCTCCCTGTAAGGTGATCTCTGTTTGCCCCAAAATCCTTTGTTTATGATTAATTCAAAGAAATCGTGTACGGGGTCTCACGTTGTTTAGGGCACATGGAACATGAGAGACTTAGGGTTTTTCAATGAATATAGCTTTTTCTTTCGACAAGAAGCTTAAGTTATTGAATTGCCAGCTTTTTTTACACTTCCCATGACCGAACCACTAACCCTTGTGTTTGCTTTTACTACTTTCAATGAAAAGTGGACTAATTTACATTCTAGAATAAACTTTTTATGATCGAGTAAAATAACATGCAAATGTGCGTACGCCCACACACACATATATATATATGTATACCGGAAAAAAGAATTACAATGCGATTAACGAACCATGTTATAGTGCTTAAATCTTTAAAGGTTGGGAACTAATTAAAATGTTGAATTTAGGACAAAAATTTTTGGGCCTCAATGCTCTTAAATTATTCTGGCCAGAAGTTTCAGAAAGTAAGGGCCAACGTGAACATTTTTGTGGATTGAATTCCAACTTGGGAATTTTACGCCATTCAACCCTTTTTTCAGAGGCAGAGAAATATATTTACCCAAAAAAAAAAAAAGGAATACAAGAAGTTTCAACATTAGAACAAAAATGAGACCACGTTTGGAAAGCAAACAAACCTCCCAACCCTTGCCCCTCACTTCTTGAGAATGCCAATTACGCCCCTTAATGGGGGCAAAATGGATTCTACTATAAAAAGTGGCCTAAAACACCTTTTGCCTTGTAGATTTCACAAACTCAAACCTTTTATCCCTAAACTTTGACTCAAGTCCACTTGCCCCTGAAACTTGCTAAGTTAGTACTTTTACCCCCTTGACCCACTTAAATGAAACAAAAATGGTTCTTTGGGTTATATGAGGAACAAAACAAAGGTAAAAGGAAAGATGAGGGGCTAACTTATTTGCATAAAGCAACAATTCTATTATGTTAGAAATAAAATAAAGGTTATCCCCAAATTATAACAATTTTGTTAACTCTAAATCTATGACCTAAAGGAAATTAAAAGAAAATAAAAATTTAACAACTTAAATGCCTATTCCTTCCATGAACTATAATGACTCAAACAGTTTACACTCTAAACTACAAACCTCCTGTAATAACCCTAAAAAATTTAAAAAAAAGAAAATTTTCAAATTACCCTAAATGCAAAAATTACCTTTTTAACCTTTAAGGGTATTTTTGTAATTTTACCTATAAATTTATAAAATCAACATAAAATTAAAAATCTTGATACTTAGATAATTTCTTTAGTGGTCGTTGAGTCAAATTCCAATCCGGAAGCTCAAAGTCATTTTCTTTAAGCTAAGAGCATTTTTGTCATTTTCAACCGAGCATCGAATGAAAAATCTAGGAGCACCATTAGATTCTTCTGACAAAAATGAGTAAAAAAAAAATTACCTCACTCAATTATGAATTCATTTGCTTAAGTTTTCAAAAATTTAGCCTACACGCATGTAGGGTTTAAACCAACTTCGTGCTTTTATTGCATGAGATAATTTCTTACTTAACCCTAATCTCTATCTTATTATAAAAATATAACTTCCTATGGCATGACTGACTAGAATATCTACATATATATATATATATATATATATATATATATATATATATATATATATATATATATATATATATATATATATATATATATATATATGTATGTATGTATGTATGTATATGTGTGTGTGTTGACACCCAATTTCGTCCGGCTTAAAAATAAAAAATTAATTAAATTAAAAATTAAAACTTAAAATTTTTTTTTTATTGAATTAGTTAATTAATTGATTACTTAATTAAAAAAATAATAATAGTAATAATGGTAATATTGTTTTAGGGGCATTCTTTTTTAGTTTGTATGTTAAAGAAAAAAAAAGGGGGGGGAAGAAGAAGAAAATAATAATAATAAATTAAATCTAAATTAATTTAAATTAAAAATTATTAATTAATTAATTAATTAAAAAGAAAAAGAAGAAAAAAACAAAAATAATAATAAAAAATGGGGAGGGTGGCCGACAGAGGCTCCCCCTCCCCTTATCCCTTATCTTCTCTCGCACTCTCAATCTTCATTTATTCTCTCCCTCTCACTCAATGCAGAGACGACACGCTCAGAGCTCTCTCTTTAAAAAAAAAAAAATTTCTTTCTCCTCTACCTCGGGGCTGGCTCAACTTCTCCTTCTGCGAGCTCTCTGCTACGCTTCTCTCTCTTTCTTCTCTCTCCCACAGACTCAAACACACGGACAATAGACAAAAAAAAATCACAGAGATCTCTCTCAGCTCTCTCTCACGCTTTCTCTTCTCTCGCTTCTCTCTCTCTCTTCTCTTCCCGCTCTCACTCTCGTCTCTTCCCTCTCTGTCTCAGGAATTCTCTCTTCTCAGACGCCAGCTCCGCCCCTGCTGTCGCGCCTCGCCCTCGCCTCAAGCACCGCCCCTGCCGACGCCCAGCTCCGGCCGCTTCTCCACTGTCGCCCCTCCCCTGCTGGTCGCGCTCTGTTTTTGGGCCCATCACGTCTCCCCTCCGCTACGTCGCGCGCGTGCACCTCCTTCCCTCGCCGTCTCCAGCTTCGCGTCGCCCCCTGCCGCGCCCAGCCCGCCGTGCGCCTTCCCCCTCCTCCAGCTCCCTGTCGCGTGCGCCTTTCCCCCTCCTCCAGCCCTCCGCTGTCGCGCGTGCCTCTCCCCCTCCAGCCAGCCTCCGTGTTGCCTCCCACCAGCCTCCTTAGCCACCGACGCCACTCATCGCGACACCATCGCGTCTCCCCCTCCAGTCCCCTGCCGTCGCGCCCCTTCGCCTTGTTGTCCCCTTTTGCTGTAGCACTGCCACCGTCCCGACGCCGGAAAAACAAAAGAAGAAGACGAAGACAGCCAAAAAAAAAAGAGACGCGTTTACGCGTTTTCAATTTTTTTACCGAGTCAAATTTTATTTTATTTTATTTTATTATATATATATATATATATATATATATATATATATATATATATATATATTTGGGCTAAAATCCTTATTTAGCCCCTATTTCTTTTTGTTTTATTCATTTAAGTCATTAATATATTTTATTCTTGCATATACGTCACTGACAGTAAAACTCTTTATTTATTTTATTTATTTTATTTATTTTATTTTTTCGATTTTTGCTTAGATCTGATTAATGTGAATTGTTGTGTGGATCTAATTAAATATCGATTGTTGTGTTGATCTGATGAATATGGATTGTAGTGATTGCTTGATTGTTAGTTTTCTTTACTGCTCCTGATTACTTGATTAATTAAATTGCTTATTTATATGGTAGTCTATACTGCAGTATGGTTATTCCTTTTGTGGTTTCTACTGTTTTCTGTGTTTTGCATTCTGTGTTTTGCAGGTGGTAAAAAAAAATGAACACTGATTCATAGTAGCATTTCATGATCCGCTTACTACAGAGGTGACGTGGGCGTTCTCCTCGTCTACAATAACCCTCACAGAGCCACCCCCACCAAAACCGCCTGGATTGATCTCTTCAAGAACTCTATTCCATCTTTCAGAAGCGAGCTGAGAACAATACAACTGTTCCAGATGCAGACGTTAGAGCTGAACAATTTCCTCGGAAGTATCTCTCTATTCATTCCAATTTCTTGGAACTAAGAACTGTCAAGGCCATAAGTATAGAACGTTTATCCATGATAACTGTGTATTGCTGACTGAAATATTTCACTCATGATTTTTGTTTTATGTTTTCCCTGCGGTATTTTGCTTTATGAAGTAGTCTTCTAGAAGTTTCCTACTTCTCTGTTAACTGATCAACCTATGTAGGAGGGTTTTCCAATAGTCGGGTTTAACGTTATATATTGAGCACTTCCTGTGCAAATTATTTAGTGACAGGATTATAAAGTCATAAAGATCATTTGTATACGGTGGCATATAGTTTTAATAGGGATACCTAGTTTGTGGATACTCTCATGCCTTCAACCCTAGAGTATGGAGACCCTTTCTTTTTATTTCTATAGTTTTATGTTGTTGTATGAATTATTGTGTGCAAGCAATACCTGGTGGTGATCTTCCTGTTTTCCTTGTCATCCGTCTATTTGTCTTGCATTACTTCACTGATTGTATCCATGCCATACTACCAGAATAAGACTATTGAACTGGAACTTCTATGTGCAAAAAGATACGCAGATATTTTTGAAGACATAAAAGAGACCCTGAAAGCCATGGGGGACCACATGATTGTATTCTGCGCTACTGACTTCCTGAGCGAATCCTTAGAGAACTTGGATTTTGAGATATTCAAGAAAATCAAAGACGAAGAAAAAGGTTAAGACTATATAATTTTGGTCATAAAATTGACATAAGAGAATAACATAAGATTTTTGATTTGATATGTATTTATTTATTTATTTATCTTTATAGTTTAATTTTAATTATTGTAATGCATTAAATGTGTATCAAATCATTAAAAATCCGTCCTAAGTTATCAAATCCATGTCCAGATGATTCGGTTAGAATCCATGGCTTGGATATTAAATTAAAGTAATTTCCATATTCGGATGATCCAGGCAGGACATACGGTTTGGAAAACTTTTTACTAAATAAATTAAATAAATACAAAAGATAAAAATCCATATTTTATGGTATGGATTAATTTATTTAAAAGTTCACCAAATTCCGTGTCCAAATGACTCGGCAGAGTCCAATGATTCGGAATCAAAAATCTTCCGTGTCCAAATGACTCGGCAGAGTTCATGGTTCAGAAGTACAAAATTTCATACAAATTAATTTAAAAATCCACACTTCGACTAATCCAGTTAAAATTTCTAATTTTGAAAATTAACTGAGAATTATTTAAAAGCAAAGCAAAAAAAACAAAAATTAAAATCAACTAAGGTGCCAATTTTGGGCGCTATAACAATATTGTTTTAGCGTAACCGTACTCCCGAACCCCCGAACTCTCGCAGACCATATTTTAAGGTATCCAATCGACCTGAACGAAAACTGATTGGTGGCGACTCCCGAAAATGACCCGCACGTTGCCACAGTGTGTGTGTGTGTGTGTATGTATATATATTCTTTTTTTTTTTTCAAATTAAACCTATTTAATGTACTTACCTTTTTCTTATTTGACTAACATTGCCATTATCCTATTAACCTTATTTTTTTTTATTTCTTCACTTCTCCCTATAATTGTAACTAATTCAGGATCCGAAACTTCGTCTAGAAAAACAAAACCTAGGCATATTCATTCTGTTGCCTTCAACTTTTTTTTTCTCTCCAGCCGCCAAGCCACACCACTCAAGGGCAACGCCATGGCCATTAATCCTATTCTTGCCGAACGAATTAGTTTCTAACATTTTTGACTATATTTCTCTCCAACATTCTTTTACTCCATCTACATAGCCATTTAACCGATCCAATCTTACTAGTTTTGCTCTTTGGAGAGCAGAAGTCATTGCATTAGAAGAATCATCATCACACCATTGTGTATTATTGTCATCTCGATCGTGCTCTTTGTCAAACTGTCGTAAGTCCAGGCATTGGGCTTTTTTTCTCCATCATCCAAGTAATTTTTATTTATTTGTTTATATTTTATTTAATTTCCTATTATTGCTTAGGTTCATTAAGTTAAAGGGAAACCACATCCAGACAACAAAAGTGATCCTATGAGTACCGACGATCCCGATTTAATTCACATGAGCCAAAATTCTTCGGTTTCACTCTTTTAATTTTTTTCTTTTCTTCCAGCACCTAAAGGCCTTATATTTTTGCTGTAAATTCGTGGTGGATCATTGTTTTTGACCAAGTTTTGGGCTTTTGCACTTGTTTTCAGTGCAATCGAGTCCATACTTGCTCCTGAACCACAGTAAGCCACCGTAGCCTTTTTAAAATTCTTTTAGCTGTCAATTTCAAATCTTACAGTCCTAACAATTATCTTATCTTTGTAATCCATGTTGTTACAAAGGGTTAGAAAATTCTTACTTGAAGGTTTGGCGCTTATTTAGACTCCCGGAGTGCCAAAAATCTCGAAAACACATCGGTAACCAAAATAAAAAAAAATTTCTTCCAAGATCAGTTTTTATAGCCATTAAATGAGCATATAACTTAGTGTGTGACCACTATAATTTTTAGGATCAATATCAAGAAGGCTCCCGACACGATCCCGAATAAGCATAAAGTCATTGAAGACACCCTGAGGCCCTTTTTGCTCACTAGGTAAAATTTTGGCCTAGATGCCAAGAACATAAACCTTTCAAGTACCATTCAGGAAATTTTCAATTTTTAGTATATTTTTCTAATTTTCTACCTTATTAAAATTTTGTAGGACCGTTCTACGAAATCACCACGATTCATCGTATTTTCCGTATTAGGTAAGGAGGAAGAGTGGGTTAGTTCTCGTGAGCCCTCTTAGGCCCAAAATAAGTATCAACCCAAATAATAAATTCTAAGTAAATAATTAGGTTGAACAAAATCTTTAAATGCATTGGCAACATGGGTAGGGTAATTAATTAGTTTTTCTAGAATTTTATTTTTATTTTATTATATTTGATTTTAATTCTTTTCTAATGAGATGTAATTTTGGTTGGTTGGTTGTATGGTTGTAATGTTGTGATATATAATGTATGTTTGGCGCTAGTATCATATTAGGACCGCTTGTAACAATAATTAAATTAGAAGTATGTTAGGACCGCTTGAATAAACCTGTTAGTATCATGTTTAGGGTCGGTAAAACAAACACCGCTAGTACCAAGTTTAGGGCCGATAAGCTTGTTAGCAACGTGATGAGATTGAAAGAAACCGTTAGTGGCATGTTAGGGCCGTAATAAATTACTATAAGCTGGTAGATAAAGGATTAGGAGCGTAATTGCTAAAGGACAAACTTAGAAAAAAATTCATGGAAGAGGAGATGAACACATATCATAAATACACTTAAAAAGATACCATTGAATGTCATGTCATCATGAAACACTAAACTAAGATAACAAGATAAGAGAAATAGAATGCATTAGAATCATGGCACTCAACTAAAAAGGGCTAAATAAAATGAGCTACAGTCATGTATCAATTGGTTGTTGCATATGATTGATATTGGTCATACACAAAATTGCATTAAGTAAAAGATTTGAGGAGTAAGATAAAACACGAGGCATGCAAGGTTGGTGACGAACATATATGCATGACCTAACAAGCCATAAATTTAGACAAGAGGTTCAGAACGGACCATTTAAACCCGAGAGGCATGTTAGGGTGGTGGCGGACTGTCCCTAGTCATGACCCGATATTGACACGGAGTATGGAGATATGATTTGTACACTGTTAGGCCATAGCTAGTGAGGGACCATGCTTATGGCTGGTATCATGAGAGGCTCTACCTTGGCATAGGTATTTCGAGAGGCTCTGGCTTGGTGGCATCCCTAGTGGCATTGCCTAAGAGTTATCCCAAGAGTGGGTGATGTACACACTCACCACTCTAGGTTTGTCCGACAGCATTTAAGTATTGGATTAAATGATCGATCAATAAAATATGATTTAATCGGTAAAATGAATAATGCATATGCATGGTAGTTCAACATACTAGTAGGACTTTGATATTGTTGTCATGATGTTGTATGAAGTTTTTCTTTAATTAAATTGCTATAACTTAAATTTTATAATTCGTTGTTGTTTGTTGCGGGAATATTAGGACCCACGTGATGGGCCTGATACTTCTCCTTTACTGAGCAAGTTGTACACACCCCTCATTCTAACATGGTTTCTTATGTGAGTACTATGAGGAGATAGAGTACACTGAACCATATAATGAGTTCAAGATGTGAAGCAGACTAAGTGAGGGTACGCTGTAGCCCCTCAAAAGTAAAACTGGCTGGGATTGAGTTTCAACTTTGTATTATTTGATTTCTAAAGAGACATATGGTTTGCTTAAATTTGTACATTATCCGTATATTAGTTTTCCTAGGATTGTCACTTAATTACTCTGATTTCATTTAACACTCTTATTATTTGGAAAATAGATTAAAAGAAAATATTTTACTCATATTTCTTAAATCATTTTTAATTAATAACTCTGAGTAATTTTGATATTTTCATAAATTAAGATTTATAAAATTGGGGGTATTACATTTTGTCTTATTGCCCTTTTTCTGCCTTGGATCATCTTTTTCTATTTAACTGTTTTGTCTTACCTACTTTTCCTTCTTTCAGTTTTTTTTTTGCTATTGGTGTTTTTATCTTTTATTTATTTATTTTAGTTTTTTTCAGTTTTATTCATTTCTTTTTATTTTTTAGATCTATACCAAGAGCAATGCACAAAAAGAATAAATTGATAACATTAAATGAACATATTGAAAAGTAAAAATTGTTACTATTGAAAGAATAGATTGACCCTATTAAAAGAACAAATTGATAGCATTGAAAGAACTAATTGCTAATATTAAAAGAATATGTTGGTAACATTTTTGTTCTTTTATTCATATTTTTTTGTTATTTTATCAGTTCATAATTGTTTCTTTAGATGAATTAGTTGTTTGTTCTTTTATTTATAGCTATTTGTATTTTTATTAGTAATAATTTGTTTTTTTTTATCATTTTCTGCTTGTTCTTTTACAAAAAATATTTTTTTTATTGCCTTACTAGTTGTTTGTTCTTTTGTTAGTAGCTCTTTGTTATTTTTTTAGTAGGTGTTTTTTTCTTTTCTTTATAGGTGTTTGTTCTTTTATTAGTTATTGTTTATTCATTTTCAGTTCCTATGTGCTTGTTCCTTTTTTTTTTTAAGTTCATATTTGTTCCTAGAAGAACTTGATATTTGTTCTCTTATTAGTAGTTATTTGTTCTTTTATTTATATGTGTTTATTCTTTTATCAGTTTATATTTGTTTCTTCAAATGAACTAATTATTTGTTATTTTATTAGTAGCTGCTTGTATTTTTATTAGTAACAATTTATTTATTTATTTTTATCATTTTCTGCTTGTTCTTTTAGAGATAATAATTTTTTGTTCTTTTATTTATATGTGTTTCTTCTTTTATCGGTTCATATTTGTTTCTTTAGATGAACTAATTCTTTGTTCTTTTATTAGTAGCTATTTATATTTTTATTAGTAATAATTTTTTTTTATTATTTCCTCCTTGTTCTTTTAGAGAAAAGAATTTTTTATTTACTTACTAGTTGTTTGTTCTTTTATTAGTAGCTCTTTATTCTTTTATCATTATGTGTTTGTTCTTTTGTTAGTAGGTGTTTGTTCTTTTATTAGTTCATGTTTATTCTTTTTCAGTTCCTATGTCTTTGTTTTTTTTTTTTGTAAATTTTTGTTCTTTTAAAATAAGAAAAATATAAGAAAGGAAAAATGGAATAAAACTTAGAAGAAAAAGGTAGCAAATTAAAAAACAAACAAACAAGGAATAAAACTGGAAAAAAAAATAAGAGAAAAAACTTGAAATAATAAAAAAAGAAAAAAAGAAAAGGGAAAGCTGGAAAAAATGATAATAAAATATAAAACTGGAAAAAGTTAAAAAAACTTGGAAAAAGAAAATTAAAAAAATGAAAAGATGCAAGAGAAACATTAAAAAGATACTGGAAAAAGATAAAAAAATTATAATCCCCAAGGTGATTCAAACGCAAGAGAATGTGTTTTACTTTTAACCCCCACTGTCTAACCAACTCGACTAAACATAGATGTTTGTTCACTATCACAGAAACTTTATAATATGTCCACGTTCCAGTGACTTCATTGCCTAAGAAGTGGGACTGAAATGACAATGTTAAATTATTTATGGATGACGCATGGTATAAGCCCGGTTCACCCAAAAGTTACTCTTCAATAAATTATTTGTATATTTAATTTGTTTGTGTATAAAAAAGATAAATTATTTGAATTTGCACGATGGGGATGGATAGGTTTAGAGTTCAGTATGACAGGGGGCTTTTGCTTCACTATACAAATAATTAATTATTTTAATTTGCATTATACTGTGGATGGAAAAAAAGAGAAAAATAAAAAGTAATATATACTATTTGTCAATGGTAAATTTTAAAAATATATATATGATATATTTATGTGTTCAATTTTCTTAGCTTTTACAAAGAATTGAAAAGTGACAAATATTTTGATACAGAGCAACTATTAGAGTTGTTAGAAATGAATTCCCACAAAGGAGATGAGAGATTTAGAGGAAAGAAAAGCATCCATCTTTTCTTTTTGTTGTCATCTTACTCGATATTTGTAGAAACAAAGATAAATAGAGTGGCAGATTTATGGGCATGAAGGCCCTAAAAAATGGTATTTTAATGTTTTTATAGGCCTAAATCCCCTTTTACCCTTGAACCATGCCAACTCAGATATTCTACCCTTTGGACTTTGATTCAGATTTACTCAGCTATCAAAGTTTACAATTGGTACTTTTTACCTTTTTTCCTATTTAAATGAAATAGAAATGGCTCTTCGGGTTACATGAGAACTAGAATGAAGATAAAAAGAAAAGATGAAGGGCAAATTAACTATTTGCCCCATATAAAGCTATAGTTCTGTAGTTTTGAATAGAAAATAAAGTGCTTTCTCATTTTGAAGAGAGCAGTCCCAATCTTTGGAACCCTAATCATCATCCTGAAAAAATCCTTCACAATTAGCACCAATTAAATAGGTTCTTCAATGTCGAATATAACCTAAAGCAGTCTGTGAAACAAATAAAAAAGGATAATGTTATAAGCTATTTTTTTTTTTGTAAAATAACCTAACTTAATTTTTGTTAGGCCGTAGATATAAGGCTAACAAAATTGTTGTAATTATGGGATGAATTTTTTATGTTTAAAATAGGAAAATTGGAGTTTTGTGTTGGGTAAATGGTTAGTTCACCCCTCATATTTCCCTTTACCTTTGTTTTGGTCCTCATATAACCCAAAGAACCACTTACATTTCATTTAAGTGGGTCAAAGGAGGTAAAGTACTAATTTACTAAGTTTGATGGAAGAGTGGACCTAACTCAAAGTTTAGGAGTAAAAGATCTGAGTTAGTAAAAACTAGTGGCCAAAAGGTTTTTTAGGCTGTTTTTAATTATAGTAGAATGCATTTTGGCCACATTAAAGGGTAATAAGTGGCGTTCTTAATAAGTGAGGGGCAAGGGGTTGGGAGGTGTAACACTCCCATATCTCATATGGATGAATTGTGAGAAACCTTATGTAGATATATAGGCTTGAATTCTAGAATATAAGCACCTAGCACTTATTCTTTTCCAAAGGATAGCTCATGTGGTATGTGTAGGTATACTGTTGACCGGTTCTGAACTTGGGTCATTACAGGTGGTATCAGAGTTGACTTGGGACTACAATGGTGTGGCATAGTGGGTGTGCACATGCATCATCTGCCGGGACTGATCCTGGATTTGAGAGGCTACTTGGTCAAGGGCTAAGTAGTCTGATTAGAAAGATTATTTGGTCCGGGGAACCAAGTAATCCAACTGATACCAACAAGGATGCTGGGTACACTAGGGGGGGAGTTTGTAACACCCTCATATTCCACATGGGTGAATTTGTGAGAAACTTTATGTGGATACATAGGCTCCAATTCTAGAACATAAGCACTTAGCACTTATCTTTTTCATAAAGGATAGCTCATGTGGTGTGGGCAGGTGTTCCGTTGACCGGTTTTGGACTTAAGTCGTTACACCCCATATCCTACATGGGTGAATTGTGAGAAACTTTATGTGGATATATAAGCTCTAATTCCAGAACAAAAGCATCTAGCGCTTATCCTTTTCATAAAGGATAGCTCATGTGGTATGGGCAGTTGTTCCGTTGACTGGTTCTGGACTTGGGTCATTATAGATGGTATCAGAACCGACTCGGGACCACGATGATGTGGCATAGTGGATATGCACATGCATTGTCTACCGGGATTGATCCTGGATTCGAGAGGCTACTTAGCAAGGGGCCAAATAGTCCGATTAGAGAGGTTACTTGGCCAGGGGAACCAAGTAATCTGATTGACCCCAACGGGGATGTTGGGTACATAAGGGGGGAGTTTGTAACACCCTCATATCCCACATAGGTGAATTGTAGGAAGCCTTATGTGGATATATAGGCTCTAGTTCCAGAACATAAGCATCTAGTGCTTATCCTTTACATAAAGGATAGCCCATATGGTGTGGGCAGGTGTTCCATTGACCAGTTCTGGACTTGGGTTGTTATACAAAAAAAATAGTTAAATAAAAACAAAAGGGAATAAAACGCCAAACAAAAAGCTAGACACCAAAAAAAAGTAAGAGAAAGTTGGGGAAGAATAGTAAAAGCACCCAACAAAAAAAAATAAGAAGACAAAAAGAGAGAAGAAAAAAGAAGCAGAGAGAAAAAGGATGGGAATAATAAAAAGAAAATCGGAAAGCGAGATAGCTTTTTCCCAGCGGCTCGAACCTTTACCCTTCCATCTTTAACTCCACACCAACTAACCGTTGCACCAATTATAGGAATATGTTTACGACTTGCACATTTGCCATAAGAAGACTTGTGTTTAAGGGCATAAATGCACCCGACACACACAAGTCTCACGTGAATTCCTATAGCAGAACAAAAGAGCACATGAACTACTAACAAAAGAATAAACACATACAAATAAAAGAACAAAGAGCTACTAATAAAAGAATAAACACCAAATTCATATAAAGAAACAAATATGAGCTAAAAGAAGAACAAACACTTACTAAGAATAAAGAAAGCAACACATTCATTTAGAAACATATATACAGAATAAATATCAAAACACACATGTTCAGAGGAACATATGCATATAAAGAAAGAAACATATACCTTTACATATATTTATATTGACCAAATATCAAAATACATTATGAACATACACACATGCACAAATGAACATATACAAATAAATAAAAGAACATATGCATGCAAAAGAAAAGGACACATACATTCAGAAATATCCATTCAGAACAAATTTGTATGTATATGTGCATGTACATGTACACATATATAAAAGAACATATGTGTAGAATGAAAAGAACATATGCAAATAAAGCAAGGAACATAAATATATAAATGTACATATATTTATAAAAGAACATACACATATTTATAAAAGAACATATCCATATAAAAAAAACACATATCTACAAAGAAAACAACTTATACTTCTAGAAACATATATAAAAAACAAATATCAAAACACACATGTATAAGGAACATATGCTTTTAAAGAAAAGAAAAATAAAATGGTAGGATAGAATGAAAAAAAAAAAAGTAAGAAAAAAGAAACAGAAAAAGAAAAAAAAATGGAAAAGGACAATTTACCTCAACTTCATGGTCTTTTATTGGGTTGTATTTGTTCTTTTAGCTAGATTTATATAAATTGGGAAAAAACGAAAAGCAAAATCACAATATACGATTTGGCCCCAAAAAAAATGAAAAAGAAAAAAAATGGAGAAGAACAATTTGGTGAAAAAAAAAAAAGAAACGAAAAAGGAAAAAAAAAAAGAGAGGAAAGGATTGATTTGGCAAAGAAAGCAAAATAAACGAAAAAGGCCAAAAAAAAAAAAAATGGTTCTAGGACGATTCAGCAAAAAAAAAAAAAAAAGAACAAAAGAAATGAAGAAGGAAAAAAGTTTAACTCAAGACTCGAACCTATGAGAATATGCCAAAAGCAACTTAGTACTCAAGGACCTGACTACTCTGTCAAATGTGAGAATTTATTCAATGCTTACACGATTTTTATAAGTACCCTCCATAGCCAGGTACACATATGCACCGGCCGCACATAAGATTTTTCCTTTATTGAAGTGAAGTATAGATCAATAAAGTATAGAGCTAAATATTCGAGTCTCCACAAAACATTATACCTACCCGATTAAAAATCCAGACTACGAGACCATCTCAAACATCGCGTATTGCTCGCATAAATAATGTGACGATATGTAGTATTCCTACGGTCGTATGCTTTTTTTGATCGGCAAAAGAGCAATTAAATTAAACAAAATCAGCCAGGAGCTGGGAAGAAAACACTGTTCCTACAGCGTATTCTGTTCGGTAAAAATAAAGTAATGTGGCTATGTCCGACTCCAACTCCTCAAAATAAAATAGGAACCTATCTCATAGTTCCCCACAAACAAAAGATATCTTATCCTAAAAGTTTTGTCTGTTTTCACGTCTATACACATGAATGATTGCATAAATCGAAGTAGTAGAGTTTAAGGTTGTTGGTCCCCTTCATCAATTTGGAGCATTCACGTGTAGATCATTATGTGTTGTGATTGTTCAGAGTTTAAATTATAGTTTGTATAAAACTTTTATTTCTTCCAAAGTAAGTGATGGGTCTATCCATCAAAAACAAAATGCGAGGGCTATATATTATCTCTCCCGTGTAAAACATATGAGTAGAAAATAAAAGAAAAGAAAAAGAAATGTTTTCCCACCTGCGCCCGTATCACATGATGACGAATTAATTAATAGTACTAGCTATTAAATTTAGAGTTAAACTTCATAATGTGCCTTTTTCTTATATTTTTGTCATGTCTAAATCACATGCTTTCATTTCATCTTAGTAAAATCCTATATATTATACAGCATGTACTATTGATATTCTTTCTATCATTTGATTTGTTAATTTTAACAGAATCTTAACAAAAAATGACTACTTCAACTCTTAGATTTGAGTTGTCATTTTTTTATCAAGATTCAACCAAAATTAGCAGGCCAAATGATGGAAAGGGTTTTCATTCGACACGTTATATCACTACTAACTTTTGCTCATTTTCCAATGCGTTATTTACCAACGGCCTAGCCGTTGGTAATCACCAATGCGTAGGACTATTGGTACCAATTTCTAACGTGCACGCGTTGGTATAACAGTAAACTATTTTTTTCTATTTAATTTTTTTTTTCCAATGGCCTAGCCGTTGGTAATTACCAACATTTAGGACCATTGGTAAGATTCCAACTGCCGTGCGTTGGTGCAATAAATGGGCTGTTATTAAATGCTAAATTACCAACGGCTAAGCCATTGGTAATATTTTAAATGAAACGGTGCGTTTAACTTTGTCATTTTCCAACGGCTAGCCGTTGGTAATTGGTTTTTAAATGTTTCTTCTTCCTACTTCAGCACCAGTTGGGCATTTCGGGCGGGGAGGGGGAGAGAGAAGCTGGCAGAGTGTGGTAGTCACCGATGCCACTGACGGAGCTCCGATTCTGGCCGTTTTGCGCCGTTTTTGCCCCCATTTCGTAGACCAGCTCTTTACATTGATGGATATGTGTTTATTTAATAGGTATTTTTTTATTTTACTGATATATTTGTGAAAAACTAGCATTTTGATGGAGATGGCATGATTGTTTCAGTTTAAACTCTTCTTTGAGGTTCCATTGCTTGTCATTGTTACATTCCTCAGCTTCTGAAGTTGGTGGAGGTAAGTTTATAATATTTTTTTTGTAAATCAGATTTTTTTTTTAAATTTTGAGGGAAAAAAATTTATTTTTTTGCCTATGTTGTGATTAAAATTTATGTATTATGACTGTGGTTCTACATTCCTCTGGTTATTTTAGTTTGGTTTTTCCCATTTAATTTGTGTTAATTATTTTTTATTTAAGGGTAATTTTAGTAATGGAAAATGTGAAGATGAAATTTATTTATGGTATTTAATTATGTTGAATATAGGTATTTTGATGAATTTCCATATAGATTGTTTATTTCATTTATTTTTTCTATATTGTTTACATCGTAATTAGTTGACTTAAGCTTTACTTTGAGTGATTTAGTGTTGGGTAATAATAACAATAATAAAATAATAATAATAATTATAATTATTATTATTATTGTAAGATGTATCCAATAATGTAAACATAATAATAGTAATAATTACTATTAAGAATACTTCGTAGTAGTAGTAGTAACTTAGAAAATAATAATAATGAAACTAACTAATAATAATTATGTTAATCAACCCACAATTATGACCCTTTAAACTGTGGCTTGCTTCCTTCACCACCTTTTGCTGGTTGGTTCTGTTTAACTCATTAACTGATAAAAACCATTAAGACAAATGAGACCAGTAATTTTCTCCATTAGAACCTTATGTCCCAGCTTCAATCTCATCCATAAATCAAGCACTAATTGCATACCTTTGCTTATGGAATTCAACAGCACCTAAACCATGCATACCCAACGTTATGCTCTTTGTTTCCTTCCTCGTGAGCTTGATTTAGCTAGGGTTTTTGGTTTTAGTTTTCTGGGCTTGGGAGGTTCGTTTATGGGGGTTTTGGGAGGAAAGAGATGAACAAAAATGCTAGAGATGGAATGGTTCTAGAATGGTTTTGGAATGGTTCTTTTTATTTTATAACTAAGATGTTTATCTCTTTGAGGCCATGTGTCTCCAGAAATAAAATTTGTCTCCTTTCTTTGCAAAGCTAGCAAAACTGTCCTTCGCCCTTATTCCATCATAAATCCTTCAATTTGGTGCTTCGAAACAATTGAGTCCATATAGCTACGGGTTTTGCACTTCAACCACTCATTGCTTTCCTTGAGGGTAAAATGGTAATTCCATCTTTCTTATAGGTGGGATGAGAATTAGATTTTCTCATGATACCTTATCTTCATATTTTCTCATTTCCTATCCATTTATGGAATAAGATCACCCTATTATGAAAAATCACCAAATAATCCCTGGTGGGTCTTTTTGCCAAAATAACTAAATTGCTCTTCAATATCGAGGCCTAGTTTAGTCTATCAATAAGGTTCTAAATATAAGTTTTAACATTAACCTATGTTTACCTGGTAAGTTATGATTTGTAATTCCCAAGCTATAACATCGAATCTTGATCCTTCACTAAGTTTTGATTTAGTGTAATGCCAAAACAACTTAGGACAAATTTTGGTATGATGAAAAAGGAGTTTGTGTTGCTAATAGGACCTTTCATGTGTTAGCCAATTACCTGCTTTGTTTCATGAACATCAGTTATAGCTGTAAATTGGTTGGTCAAGTTTTTCTTTCATTTGATAATGGTGGTTGTTGATGAGTTGAAATTTGTTCATTTGTCTTCATGGGCTAAATAACAAATTGAAGCATCTAAAAATATTGTGAAGGAAAGATTATATCCACAATATCTAGCCCACTATTGTCATCTGTGGGAGCCTATGATATACCTCTTTTGGTTGTCAAACAATATGTTCAAAGTGGTATTCATTTTGCCCTTCTAACCAGGAATTTCTTACAAAAAATAATCAACAAGTAAATTGGTGTAGTTTTTGTGCCTTGCTTTGGTCAAGCACCCCTTTATGTTGTTCCTTCGTGCATAGGGACCCTCAGAATAAATATTCACCATGCACCTGGTGTGCCTTGTGCCTCTGAAAACATTACCAAGCAATTTGATCTTATGCTAGAAAAATGATCACTACCTTGAAAATTATATTCTTGAACCATCCTTACCTCAAAGAAGATTTTTCATACATTGTACTCAAAAGTGGAATTGTGGTCATTCTGTAGAAAGGATGTTGATTCTCCGGTTATGAAACCCACTAAAAACATTTGATAGGGATTACCTGCACATAATTATTTTGAATACATCAGCATTGTATATTTTGTTCATCTTAATAAACTTCCTCTCTTTGTACCCCAAAATAATCTCTGTTTTTATTTTCCTTTCTCCTGCCTGTCTATGCTCCTGAGTGCCAATTACTTTTTCTTTCTTTCTTTAAGATATGAATATGGATGTTTAGAGTTTGAAATTTCACAGCTGGACCGTCTTTGTCTTATATTTCCTACAATCTTGTTGACTTGTGATAGCATCGGCTGGGCTCTTCATATAGAATTTGACAAAACCAATTTTTGTTACTGCAATTTTCTTTTGCAAGTTTGCTGGTGGTACACTGTTATCGGTATATGAAACTATGAAGTGATTTATTCTATATCACAATTAATAATAGAATGATTTGTTACTTCTCTTTCAGGCAACATTGCAAATTACCTGAGGCTTCTTGAAGTTGATTCTTTGTACCTTCCTATCCCTGTCAACTTCATTCTCGTAGGATTTAAAGGAAAAGGGAACCAAGGTACGTACTTTTTACTTCATTTATTAGTTCATTGTTTCTCTCTTCTATTAGCCTGAGTTTCGATATAGAATAAGTGACGAAATATTTGACTCTGTTGTTGATCCAATTTAGAGTTCAACGTTCATCCAGAAGAACTAGAGCGTTGGTTCATAAAAACTGATCACATCTTTGAGCATTCACGAGTTCCACAAATTGAAGAAGTTCTCACTCCATTTTACAGAATAAATGTTGGCAGAAGGCAACATCGAGATCTTCCAATCATCAGTCACATTAGCTACAAGTAATTTCATTGCTTTCTTTGTTCTTCTCTACCTCTCATTCATGTATGTTAAACTACTTTATTTCTTGATTCATTTTGACTAGAATGGATATTTATAGAAGCTGAAATAGGCTATTATTAACTTTGTTATTATTATTCCACAGTTTCTCTGTTCATGTAATTTAAATGGGTGAGAAGGTGACTTCTGTAATTGAGCAAGCCACTAAAGTTTTTGCCCGAAGAGATGATATATCAGTTGACAGGTGACCTATATTTATTGTGCAACTGTCTAGCATATGACACTATCCATATATGATGAGAGATATGGTATTTGTTAGCAGTTTGAACTTGGTGTATGGTGGTGTGGAGAGTTCTTTTTGGGGTTTTTGAGTTGATTGTGCTTTTAGTTTATGTTTTCTCCTTTCTGGTATACTTTGAAACTTGAGGATGCTAGGGTGGGATGGAGGAAACTTGAATCACAGCCCGGGGATGTTAAGCACCAACTAGGCTTATTATAGTGTAAAAATGACTGAAAACTAATTTTTCTTGATAATTCCTAAGTCTCCAGTTGTTCGATGGATTACAGCTCTGTACATACCTTTAGAAGATCTCTGATTCCAGCAAAACTACACTTTTGTATTTTATTTTAATTTTCTTAATTACTTTTTATGGGTGTTTTATTTTCTCAGTTTAAGAATTATTTTAGAGTTTATTTGGTTAAATAGTCTTAGCTGATTATATTACTCCTATTAGTTAGGGCTTCTAGCTTTCTACAGTTAACTAGGATGCATGGAGTTCTTTTCCTGAAGAAGGTAGCTCGGTTCAGTACTCTAATTTCTCTAGGGGTTTAATTAATTGCTCTGATAGGAGCCTAGTTTAGCTATTGCCTAAGGGTGTAGTATTCCTATTTCTATTAGCACTATATTAAATAATCCTAATGAGAGTCTAGTTAAGGGTTGTCGGCCAAGGCTCTATATAAAGCCTCTTAAGTGGCGTTCGCATATCAATTATGAATGATTTTAGCAATAAAAATTCTGAGAATTTCCTCTTTTCCAAGGCTTTAGCCTTTTATCTCAAGCCCTAAGTTATATTGTATGCTTCTATGGTTGCGTCATTTTCTTTCTAGGATGTCCAAATATCAATCTTAGAAGTCTTTGCATTGATGTAGTTGTGCTTTAGGGAAAATTTTGTAACTCGGCTTGTGCTATATGCTGCTCAGCACAAGACGACTTGTCTTGCATTACACGTTCATCTGATTTCTGGAATATCTTTATCTCCAATACATGCTGTTACAGATTTGGCTGTGGAGATCTCTTAACTACATAAGCTGATAATCTGTTTCTTGATGATAGGGATGATGGCAAGTAGATGTGGACTTGATGGATGTTGTTTTCACAAGCCTTGTAGAATATCTTCAGCTTCATGATGCATATAATATATTTGTTTTGAATCACAAGTGGGAGGTGAAATGGATTAAATATGGCTACAAGTGTGTAATGCTGTCACTTTGGTTTGCAAATTGATCCACAGAAGATGTAATCTGAAGTTGTTTTAGCCATAGAACCTATGTTTCAGGTTTTTTAGACCAGAGTTGGAATTTAGGTTGAGTTTATTGATTGACTGATTGTGTTTTTCATACAAATTTTGGTGCTTAAAGACAAAGCACACAAAACTAAAACAGTTGAATGAAATGTAGGGAATTTGAAGGTTCTTTTTTTTTTTTCCCTCCATTCCTTGCCGGTTCTTTTTGTGATTTTTGAATAAACTAATACAGCCTTGAATCCAACTATTTAGGTTTTTTTTTTTGCATGAACCTTGTGTTTTTTTCCTGTTGCTTGTAAGGAAGTTAGTTTGTAGGCTCTGAGAAATTGATGCTTATGTTAATCCTATGGTTTTCAAGCACCAAGGCATCCATTGATTTCAACTTGCAGAAACCATATTAAGTGACACTAGCTAATCTTAGTTGACCTATGGCCTATTTTTTACCTGATGCTCTTATATTTTCATTTATAGTTCTATACCTGGATACAATACTCTCAATCACTAATCTATTTTATTCTCTTTACAAGTATGTTAGAAAGTTGGCAATGTGTAGTCATTGAAGGTGTAGTAATTAAACCACTCTGCAGTTTTTCTTTGACGAAGCGTCTGTCCACTTCAATGTGGTTAGTTCTATCATGTTGCACTGGGTTATGAGCTATATTGAATGTAAATTTATTGTCACAATAGAGTCTCATTGGCCAACCTCACTTAATATTCTAGTCATCTTAGATAATCTTCTAGTCCATTTCGAACTTGTTTCAAACTGGGAAAAATACAAAACAACTGAAGCCTGGAACGCTTAATGTACATTACCAACGTGCAACCGGGGTCTACCAACTCGCGCGCGTTGGTAATTACCGACTGTCGTCCACGTTGGTACTTACCAATAATGTTACCAATGTGTATGTAAGTTGGTAATTACCAATGGCTTGCTACCAACTCATACGCGTTGGTAATTACCAACTTTGATGTACGTTGGTAATTACCAACCCCCTTATCAACTGTTGTAAGTTGGTAAATACCAACACGGTCAAGTACCAACTGCTATACGCGTTGGTAAGTATCAACTGCCATGTACCAACTGCCGTGCACATTGGTAATTACAACTACGCGTTAGAAACCAAGCCCGGTTCTTGACCGTTGGTAATTACCAACATGAATTTTACCAACGTTTACGCGTTAAAATTTACTAACGTGTTATTACTTGCGCGTTGATAAAAAAATTTCCAACGAATCGAATACCAACATACGTTTACCAACGGCTTCGCGTTGGTAAATTCGGTTTACCAATTGCTACGCGTTGGTAACTGGCAGTTGGTAACTGGCTGTTGGTAAACTGGAGAATTTTAGTGGTGTATGAGATATAGGAGCTCATTATGATAAATGAAAATACGTGACCTAGATATATAGGATAAAAAAAAAAGTAAGGAAAGAAACACACCATCAAGTTTACTTATTAAAGTTAGGGTTAAATAAAATTTTCCCCTGTGGTTTAAGTAATATTACAATTTGCTCCTCCATTTTCTAAAATATGTACTTTGCCCCCTGCCATATACTTTACCTTCTAAAAAAACAAAAACTATTTTACATAGAGATTGAAATTTCTGAAAATAATTATCTATAGTTTAAATTAAAAATTTCAGAAATTACTCTTAGACTATGTAAAAAATACAGAGAAAAGTGTATATTTCTAAAATCTTAGAGGCAAAGTGTAATATCTAAACCTAGGGGGCAAATTATAATTAACCCTTAAATTTGTCTAGCCCAATTATTCATACTTGGCCCCACCAAAAAAAAAAAAAACTTGCTCAGAGAGAAGAGTAATATTCGAGCTCCCATTTTGTTCTTTATCCAAATTATTATTATTATTATTATTATTATTATTATTATTATTAATTTCAACTCGCCAGTTTTAATGGTGGGGTTTGGTCGGAATCCCAATGCCCCTTCCACAACTCTCACCCCTTGGGTAGCCTCAGAAGCAAAGTCAGAAAAAAATTCACTGGGCTTTGAGTTAATGTATTTTTTTAACTGTAAAATAATATTAATTTTACTAATTTCCATTATAAAATCAACATTATATGAATAATATAAACAACACGCACATAGATGTGTCGGAGGAAAGAATTACAATACGAGTAATGAACCCTGTTGTTAAATATATTGAACACAATTCTTATGCTCCTTAAATATTTAGAGCTTGAGAAGCTAATTAAAATTTTTCATGCTTCTAGACACATAAAATAATGAACTCTGCCACCTGTCTGCCCCAAAATGCATTCTACTCTAAAAAAGCATTAAAATACCATTACTTGGGCCTTAATGCCCTTAAATCCTCCACTCTAATTGTTTTTCTTTGTACAAATATCGAGCTGGACCACAACAAAATGAGAAGGTGGATACTCTACCTTCCTCTACGTCTCTCATCTCCTTCGTGGGAATTCAGTTCCAAAATTTGGCTTGAATTAACAAGAAAAATGTTTACTAGGTAATGAGTTTCTAACAACTCTAATGCGTCCTCTCTATCAAAATATGTGTTATGTTTCAGCTCTTTGTAAAAAATATGAAAACTGAGATACTTAACTATATTAAATATATTTTTTAAAATCTATCATTCACAAATAAAACTATTATTTTTTAATCAATCTGAAAATTCAAAAGTACGTTCAACGCACATCTTAAAATCAAGTTTTGATAAACTCAAAAGCTTGAAATTCAGTCTAAACTAGTAAGCTTTTCCTTCCCTGCTTCAGAGCATTTTCACCTATATGAACTACTTGAAGAGGGAGGACGAAAATTTGGAAGAAATTTTATGAATAGCTAGAAGTGACAAACATTTTGTGAACAAAAAAAAAAAAGAAAAAATGATTTGGGACGGATCAAATATAGTTGATTGATTGAGAAAAGACAAACTAACAGTATTTTATTTTACCAACAATATTGTTTTCCACCTTTTCTTTGCATCTGCTGTTAAAAAAAAAAAAAACTTTTCTTTTCATCCATCAGCAATAATGCAAATTCAAGATACAAGAGTCCAAGATGTTGGAACTTTTGAATAATATAAAATGAGTTAAAGTCCACTTGGAGTATCCTATCTAATTTTTTTTTGTCTCAATTTGATACCTTACTTTTAGATTTATCCTATCGAACTATCTAATCTTGCTTGCACATCTTAATTTGGTACTTTTAATTGATTTCATCGTTAAATCAAATGAAAAATGTTGATAGGATATTAAATAACGCTAAAATAAATTCAAAATAACAACTTTGAATCCTAAACTTTTACAATCAATAATTCTAAGCCTAAAAACTCACAATAGAATCAATTTAGTATCTCTCTCTCTCTCCCTCATTCATCTGACTCTTTGCTCTCCCAATGTTAGTCTTTCTCTCACTCACACTATCACGGTCCTGTTAATCTATAATGTTAGTCCTCCCCCAGCACCTCCACGTGGGCCATCCACCTTGTTAACAACATCACAATCCCCTCAATCTTTGGCGAGTCCCACAGATGCACATGAACATCGAACAATAGAACCCTAGTAGTTCTTTGATTTGGGCATCGATGTTGTCAATCTTTAGATTTGGGCTATTGTGAATCTTCAAATTTAAGCATCGATGTTTTGAATTCTAGAGGAAGACACCGTTCCCTCTTGTTATCTTCTTCAACCCCCTCAATCTCTTCTAATTTGCACACCTCATCATTGAAACCCTGGCAATAACATGAATTCTGGCTCTGACCATGGAGGTGATCTTGAGGTGAGGTTGCGGTTGCTCGGATCTACGGTTGGGTGGCAAGGTAGTAGCGGATTTGTGAGAGAGAGATAGAGGGAGGGAGAGAGAGGATCAAATTTGAGACTGACATTGGGAGAGCAATTTGATTTTAGAGGAAGTTTGAACTTAAAATTAGTGATTAGAAAAGTTTAGGGTCCAAGCTTGTTATTTTAAGTTTATTGTAAAATTAATTAATATCACATTAGCAATTTGCCGTTATATTTAATGGTAGAATTAATGAAAAGTACCCAATTGAAATGTATAATATAGATTATGTAGTACAATAAAACAAATCTAATGGTCAGGTGCTAGTTTGGGATAAGAAAAAAGGCAAGAGTACCATTGGTGGGCTTTACTCATGTAAAATGTTAAAAAGTAAGAAGATATAAACATAATCACAAAGAAACCTCTTTTAAACAATCTGTATCTTAAATAAAAGTGAGTTATTGTTCATTTCCAATTTTTCAAAGACCATTTATTATATTATTATTTTCTTTTTTTTTTCCTATGTTTAAAATTAACCTCATTTAAAAGCTAATACTCTACATACCCAATATCATTTGAATAGTTTTTGTTTTTGCGAAATAATTTATTTTTTTATGAAAAATTTCCCTAATATGGCTTAAAAAGAAAAATTAAAAATTTATTAGTTTTTTATATAAAAATTTCATAAAAGTGTTATTCGAACTTCTTTTTTATCGGTAAAGAAAGAGTTTTTTAAATAAAAAAGAAGTAAACAAGAAATGCAAACATCATCTTCGAAGTAAAGATGATAGAGAAAACTCCCAAAAAATCGAGAGAGCCCAACCCAAACAAAAGCTTATCACCCCAAGAAACTAAAAAGATTTTATCCCAAAGCCCAAGCAAAAAAACCTAAACTAGAAACAAGTCCACTCCCATAATCAAAGCCCAGAACCTTTAATAGCAGCCCTATTTTGTTGTTGTTTTTTTTTTTTGTGCTGGGACTTATTTATTCTCAATGTTTCTTTCTAATGACTTGATCCCCAATTTCAATCTTCTCAACTCATTTTGCAACGATGAACCTTTTGGCTGAAAACAAATCTTTCCCCCCCCTTTCCTCTGATTCTTATTCTTTTCAAACTTCTCCAAAATACCCACTGTAAGCTCCTCACACACATCCACCAACCAGCCAACATAATAATAATAATAATAATAATAATAATAATAATATATTACTATTATTATTATTATTATTAGTAGTAGTAGTAGTTTTATTGTTATTGAAAGAAAAGCAAAAGTCCAAATTAACAAACTCTGAGAAGTGAGAAAGAGTTATAAGAACAACACACAAACGAAGAAGATGATGATGATGATGATGATGATGATAAGACAGACATGTCAATTGGGAGAAAGCTCCAATCTCCAAGAATGCTCCAGACAAACCTTCTTTTTTTTTTATCGACAAGACAAATAGGAGTAAAATTTTATTGAACACCAGCAAGAAGCTGGAAATGAAACAAAGATAGGAACAAAGCAGTAAGCTTCAATCTCTTGGTCAATGCAGAAATTCTAAAAACTAAAATGAATGATGCCAAACAATTTCTCATTTGGAAGCAACCACGCGGGTTAAGCGAGAAGTTTGCTAATTAAGACGATTACGGCAACCCGAAGAAGCTGGCGGAGGACACCTATACGTCTGTTGCATGTCAATAGAAAATGCAGGAAATGATAGAATAGAGATGCCTGAGTAAGCCAGCCAAAGCCCAAGGTAAACTTCCACAGTCCAACTCCAGTTGAGCCCAGCAAGGCTCAAGGATCAAGGAGCTAGAGCACTCGAATATCATCACCTAAAAGAATAAACCAAAGAACATAGTTGCCTTTTAACATTAAATTAGATTAATCTAAAATTACTTATCTTCATTTTTGTAATTTTTTATAATGAAAATAAATTTTTATAATTTTTTTACTTAATCAACCTAAAAAAAAAGAATAGAAAATCTAACTTTATCATAAAAAGTGTTATTCAGTGGATTATTACACATATACAGAATCGGATTGGGACTTATGCAATAACTATTACCATAGCAAAATCGTCGGAAAAGCTTCAATTGTGACGTTAAATATCGTGGTACGTAGAGAATTGTTGGGAAAACCTTGTTTCACCCAAAAAAAAATATATATATATTGTCATGGAATCTATGCGCTATGATTCTGATATCTGTGACAATTAGTTTTTATGGCGTAACCTGCGGGTCTGCGACGTAATTCTGATGATATTTGACATTGACTATATATATATAATTGGATTAAAAAATTAAAAGTAAATTTAATATAAGCAGAAATTAATTAAAATTAGAACTACATATAAAAAATGCTGAGAAGCATGTATAAAAATGTGACAATTTACTTACGAATTACAAAAAAAAAAATGTAAAATATCCTAAAAGGCCCTAATATTCATATTACCTAAGGCACAACCTCTCCAACAGTAATGGCGCAACAACACCAAAAATGGACGCACCGCTGCAACAGCACAGGCAGCCAGCAACAACATCAGAAATATAAAGTAGAACCAGCAAGATAGGAAGAGAAGAAGGGAAAAGGGGAAGAAGCAAGCAGAAATAATACCAAGAAATTGTGGCAATGTAGCAAATTTGAACGAATTTTTAGTTGTGCTCTGCATAGCTCAGTTTAGGTTTTTTTTTGAACGGAAATGAAAATAATGTTAATCAACAGAAAAAGAGATTACAACCAAATTCCAGAAAGGTTATGAAACAAACCCAAATGACTTCCATCCTAATGAAGCATTTTTATTAAGTTTAGGATTAACATAAAATATTTTTAATACATCTAGAACCAAAAGAGTATAATCAATAGGTTAGGGATGAAATGAAAGTACTCTGTCCGATTTATGTTTTTTGAAACATTTAAGTTTGTTAGCTTTTGCCATTCTACTTTTCCACATAAATTAAGAAATATAAAAATGTAAATATTCAAATGATATTTTTATAAGTAATTGATAAAATAACTTACAAATATGGAAATGGTACAAAGATTTAAAATTTTCTAAAATAGTAAAAGTTGCAAATAATATGAGATAAATAGACAAATAATTAAGCACTCCCCTGTCACTAAAAATTGAGAAAACTACAAAAGAGAGACCCATCTGCATTACATTTGTCATTTGCACATTCACATGTGCAAGGATCCATGTGTTAAATCACTAATATTAAATTAATTTTTATCCTTTGAAGTGTTACTTTATGGGCAAAGTTATAAAATGGTACAGGAATCTTGATACTATCCGAAAGGAACAAAATATCAAGTATTGTGAGCTGAAGATAGATTTAAGAATTGCTAAAAAGTTTAGCCACATATTTTGCCGGGAAACCAACTATAAATACTATCACGGAATGGGGTTTCAGTGCCCCAAATTACTTAATTTGTAGGCTTTTAGGGACTGTGATCTCACTTAGTTACTATTAGCTAATAATTACTTGTAGGTAAATTAAAATAATTTATGTGAAATTAATTTTTTAGCCTACTCTGCAACAAGGTATATATGCATTTGTCCTGTTGATGCAAACAATTAAGTAAACCATTTGAAAAACATCGCTTGAGCATTGCATTTAAAAAGTACTTAAACCGTGCCAAGATAGTGAAATACTAGTTACTTCAATTTCAAGTAATAGTTTGTGCACACTCTACAATACTAGCATGCAACCAAAAGTAACTCAATGATTTAACAACATAATGTATCCTAACAAAATGAACTTCTTAGTACACAAGGTACTATATACATACAAGACAAAATCCTTAACTAAGATTCTTTACTTGAACCCCACCTTTGAGCTACCAAGTTCCAAGTGCAAGCCCCCATCCTTATCCTTGTGCACAACTTAGCCTTTATACTATAAAACACAACTTCAATTAGTATAAAGCTTAAATCACAAGAAAAATTAGAATTTCAAGGATTCCGAAGAATAAGTACCTACAAAATGAGGAAACTTAACCCACAACTACTCACTAGTTGTTGGGCCCGGTGTTTGAACCGACACAACAAATTTAAGGGAGTGAATACATGAATGTACTTAGTAAAGGTCCCTTGGGGTACCTACAAAGAAGATAGCAAGTAAGCATGCAATATGGCACACCAACGACCAAGCAACCAACCAACAATCAACACAAGACAATAGTATAAAAGATATGCAATGTATGAATGTATGATATGCAACATACACATCCTTAGGACTTCTTACAACTTAGGTGTCTTATGCTTGCCGTGAGCTTAAATGACGGAGGTACTTAAGACACTGGCCCTTGTATCCCGAATCCTTTACCTCCCTTAAGTCCCACTTACGAGCCCTAAAATAGGTCGTCATCTCCTCTAAAAACTTACCTGTCTTACCCTTAACTTATTGTGCAAGGTAGCCCCTTATGTGGTTTATCTTGCCAAGCTTTTAGAGTTTAGCTTAGAGCTTCTTAGTAGCTTACTTATCAAACCTCATGGTTTGGTTGGGATTCCCTTAGGTTTTTTACTCATTTTCCCAATGGTCTAAGACCTAACTCTTAGGCCAATGAAAACTTCAAAACCCCACTTAATCCCTCTAGTGCCCCATTGACAACTTGAGCACTCATACCCCCTTACCACTCTACTTAGCTCTACCTTAACTACACCACTTAGCTACCACTTAAATAATGCATAATTTTCAACTTAGGAATGAATCTTAGACCCAACCGAGGCTACGAGACATCTTAGGATAGCCTAGGGATGATAAACCGAGAGATTGAGACATTCTTAGGATGCTTTGAGCTTAAGGGACTTATGCCTTGGCAACGCCTTCAGTAACACGTCGCCAACGGCATCAATGCTTGGGCTTCTTGGAAAATCACCGACAGTGTGTCGCCAATGCTTTTCCATCATTGTGTGACTAGCCGCAAACTTGCACAAAACTTGCCCAACCTCTCAATCCTTAAAACCAATTCACATGAGTCTTGTTCCTATTTCATTCTCATATGTAATACTACATTTCTATGTATTATTTGAGCTAAATTAACTTGAACTCTTACCTTAATTTAGCCATAAAGCAAGAATAAAACAAAAGCATCCTTAAACTCAACTTAGCTCTCTTGAGTTCCAGACCTAAAACAGTGTTATATGGCACGAAGAACCTCAAATCAAAACTATTTCTAGCTACTTAAACAACTTAGAACCAGCTCAAACTAAACCAAGAAGCTTATCTTAGGTTTCAAGCTCAAAACAAGTATCAAAGAGCTAGATTGAAGCAAGAACACAAAAAATGAGCTTGAGGCTTCTTGTAATCACCTTGGGGCCTTCAAATTTGATGGAAACTTGAGGAATTGGGGAGGTTTAAAGTAGGATTTTTGGTGGGGAGAGGGATCTATGAAAATGGCTAGTAAAAGAATGGAAATGGAAGTCAACAAAAGGTAGAAATATCCTACCAACTCTACTAAGCTTATTTCTTGTTTTCTTGTCCCTTAACCTTAAGTTCTCATTTGCTTCACTCTAGTTACTAAACACTTACTCAAAACCATCCCTCCTTGGTCCTAAAGGATGCCCAAAAGCCTTTTACACTTAGCCTCTTAGACACTTAAGCCACTTAAGGCATAATTGGCTCATTTGAGCACTTAGTGCAACTTTTCATTCAAAAGATAGTTCTAATAACTAGAATAACTTATGGTCTTGAATTAACTAGTCAAAATTCCTTACATGGCCCTAATTTTATCAAAATCTTAGTCATGCCATTTATTTGGGTTAGAATTACCATTTTACTTTTTTTGACTGTTAGGTGTCAAATCACACTTAGGAACTCATCTTTATTTTACTTAGCTTGTCTTTTTTGCTTAATAATGTGCTAATTTGAGGTGCTTAAATGAAAATACTTAAAGAAAATATACTTACTTGGTCAAAGCTAATCATTAACTAGGAGATTCATCACAAATACATGCTAAGGGAGCACACAAAACCCATCGATAAAGCTCCAATAACCAGCTAACGATTTCGATTTAGCTTCTCCTGTTTTGTAGGAAAATGGCAACCAACGTTTTTGGGAACCCCATCACCGATATTACCTTGGAGCTGGAGGCATTGCTGGAATATGAGGGAAATATAATAACGCGCTACGACCGAGCCTATGTGGTGCTCCAGATGAAGAACTCCGATAACAAGGCCGTCAACGCTCGTGCCTACGTCGACAACCACAAGACCACCTTCGGCAATAGCGTCTGCACCAAGTGCATCACCTACAATGCCACGGGCGAGCCCATCACGTTCATCCTCTCGCACGACTGGTACAGCCGCAATGACGAGTCACCCTACCCTATGGAGATCGCCAACGGCCAGTGGGGCGTGTTTATCCACACCAAAACCCCCGGCGTCGCTTCGGCCTCGATGGGGCCGCAGACCTGGACTGGATGATGGCCTGGTGCACCGCATGGGGGCCCTGGTATTCCAACCACTGCTACACTGAGATCCGTGAGAAGGACCACTTCGATGACTCATGTTGGGGCGTTGTCTACGATAAGCTGAATGATTCCGGCCTCCAGCACGTCGAAACAAATGGCCACTTCCGGGTTGATCTGTCCATCGGCCCCGATAGCAATTCTGAGTGGGCAGCCGTCGTTAAACTCGGCAAACCTTGAGCTTCATATTCCACAACTTCGAGTCGAGCACGTCCATCTTCCTTTTGTGCAGCAAGTTTCAATTCATGTGTGTCAGTTTGTGTTGGTAGGTGCTCTGTGACGGTACCCAAATAAATTAAGATCTGTACTGTGTTTCCAACTTTGTTTATGTTGAATAAAAGGGAAGTAGTGTTCGGCTTTTCGTTTCTCTCAAAATGTTTGCATTAGCCCATGCTAGTTCCGTCACATGCCTCATCTTCAAGAAATTGGGAAAAAAAAAATGATGGAGCTGTGGGTAGCCATAGATAAAAGTTGATGGGGCATTTTCAGCAGCCAATAGTTGGGAAAATTCACTCGAGCGTTTCCTTCAGCAAGCCGTGCAAAAAAGTTGTTGGAGCATTTTTATGGCCAGCCATAAGGAAAATATAAAAAATATAAACAAAAATATCCTCTTTTCATGTAACAACCAAGTGTAGCTATCATATGTGAACAAATGAAGAAGTTAAATATTTGATTAGAAAATTGAAGGAATACATTAGTCACAGACAATGCTTACACAGCAAATGGCCAAAGCCCTAACAAGCCTAAGACTGCTACCTCATTGTAATCTTCTCGAAGGACGTACGGGTAGGGGATAGGAACCTCCAAAAACAGATTCCCTAGGCTCTTCCACCTCAAAACAATTACAGATATTAAATTTAGTGACAGGGATAGTTGGAGGGCATTGCAAGGCAGACTGTCTATGGGGTTGAATCTGATCAAACCAATCGAATGCCTATGGGCAGTAGCTAATTGGAATCCTCCCTGCACATATCGGTCCGCTGTTAGGTCTTCTCTGGGTTGGTATTCTGTGTTTAATTGGTGGAAAATCCATATTCAACTGGGTTTGACCAATCAAAAAGTTCTTCAATGTACCCTTCCAATTCCCATCTTAAATAGGATCATAAACTTGCTTGGTTTGCCACCATAACTTTTGTAGGTTAAGAATGTTTTTTTTATACATTTGGCTTACTTGTGGCATCTGACAAGTTGTTCGAACACATATTCCACTGCTTGAGTTAGAAACGTATCTCGTTCCATACTCTTGTATATTTAAAACAATTTGACTTCTACACATTTGTCAAGAATGGCATACATATCCTTCGATTGCATGTAGACACACCTGCAACCCTTTTTTTGTATAGCTTAATATTCCTTATTGAGCTTTTAGTTTACTTCTGGCCATGACATATGGAAAAAAGTGCATACACGTCTTGGCATATACGGATGTATATGTATAAAAGTAGTGTCCATAGTCCCCACCTTTATTTTTTATTGGATTCCACCATTTCAAATAAAAATATAGAAAAAAAAATACAATAATATCTTTACGAAAAGAAAATTGTTGACACAAATTTGAGTTACTCATTATAAACTCTCTCTCTCTCTCTCTCTCTCTCTCTCTCTCTCTCTCACTCTCACTCTCACTCTCTCTCTCTCTCTCTCTATATATATATATATATATATATATATATATATATATATATATATATATATATATATATATATATATACTTATCTTTCTTATTATCATAAAATTATGCCTTAAATGCTATATTAGCTCTTGCATTTTACTCAATTGTTTAGTTAACATTCAAATTATGAGTAAGCCTACATAGCCAATGAACTTCACAAATCAAGTTAAGTTCGAAATTTTCAAACAAAGTAATTCTAAGATCCCTAAAAGAAGTGTCAATGTGGTCAAAGAAATATATTATTCTTTATTTGTTTTTAGTGTAAAATTATAAATTTTGCTATGTTTGAGTTATTTTACTCTAAAAAATCACATTTGGCATATTTATAGGAAATCCCCTCGAAATGAAGTACACCAGTTTTTATTTTTTGATAACTTAACTAAATATCTAATATTTTACATTATTTAAAAATAACCATAATATTTCTATTTCAAAATTTATTATTTTTAAAGCTTTTAAATAATTTTAAAGGCTTATTTAATTTAAAGTTAAATGCAAAGGATATATTCTAGACCCGCCATTGCTCTTGGACAACATGCTAACATCTCAATAATTCAATTCTTTGTGTAGCCTAAAATCAACTCTCTCTCTCTCTCTCTCTCTCTCTCTCTCTCTAGTACATATAAGAGAGATTTGGAGAGTTGAAGGTTGATCTCAGAATGGTTTTTTTTTTTTTTCAACAATGGCCAGGCCCTGGTGCCTTTTTCTTTTCGGTTTAGCAAGCTCATTCAACATTTTCGTTTACTAAGCCTAACATCTTACATGTCTGGTGAGTTGGTAAACTTGCAATCAAAGACTAGGGTTAGGGCGTTGAAGTTGTGAATACAAGGAAAACTATCCGATGCCCATATTGCTGAATTTGGGAGTCATTGCCGGGGTTCGATAGATTTAGTAGGAGATGAATTTCATTGGTTCGTATCAGTTTGGTAGGAGTTCATCGCGAACCCTTCAGTGGGAAGGAGGTAGGAAAAATTTCAGACAACCGGCAGGGGCCTTTCTTTGGATTAAAACCAAATAATCATGGTAGGTTTTTTTCTTAAGAAGTTTCCTTGTACGATGAGGCAAGGAGTAATCGGCATCTTCTGAGTTTTGAGAAGGAAAGATGCAGAAGCGGAGGAGATGCGAAAAGGAATCTCGGCGGCAAGGAGATGGTGTCCAAGAGGCCTGGTGATGACAACGAAGCTGGAGCTGAGAAGGTTGCATCGAAAACAGGTGAGGAAGAAGACGAAGAGACGCTGGTGGGCAGGAAACGCTCTTCAGGCGGAGGACAAGATTTCTCAAAGTAGGTTAGGGTTTCCAAAACTGATTTAGGAGTGGGCCGGGTAAGATATTGTAGTGGGCCATATAATGGTGAGGTTTGTGGTGGGTCGAGCATAAATTTGGTGGACTTGAGGAGGGCTCTCAAATGGGTGTTATTGGGCCAAAATCAGCTTCTGACATTGGATCTTTCATTTCTAGAGTTGGTCCTAAAATTTCTAAAGAAATCATTGAACATGATGGAGGGATAAATAATGCTTTAGGTGCATCTTATCTAATATTCCCGGGAGTTCCACCAATTCTGAAACCAGTGGATAAGTCTTGGGCAAATAGGGTTGTGATTTTTTATTTGCCTATGCAAAAGGATAATGCCATTGGGAAAAATTTTATGAGTTCCAGGTCAACTTAAAAAATTTTGATCTTGGAAGGTAATGGGTTTTCGGATAAAGATAAGGAGAGTATCAACAACTCGGACTTTTGTATTATCCTAAACATGGTGTCCTTAGATTTTTGTGATGAAATGACATTGGGTATTTTAGAGAACCTTAACACAGCTAAGGATCAAAAGAAGGGGCAAAAGAAGATTGGATTGCAGCATAAAGAATCAGTCTTAAAAGGGTGAACTAAAAAGGTTGGAATGAGAGATCAAAGATTAAGATTCTATGGTTTTTTTCTTTTTGGGTCCTAGGTGCTGTGATCTTTGGGGCTAAAGTTTGCAATTTTTATCTCTAGTAGGGTCTGTTTATTTTTATGGTTAAAGTAGTGTTTTTTAAAATTAATTTGGGTTCTCGAAGTTGGTAGTGGTTTTTTCTTCTGGGTGTTTGCTTGGGTGTTTGATGTTGGGAAGCTTGTTGGGGTGATATGGTTTAGTATCTTTCTTGAACTAGGAATTATGTATTCTTTAATTTTATATCTAATAAAAATTTTATTTTGCGGTTAAAAAAAAATCAAACTTAGCTTGATAATTATAATTATAACATAAATTGAGATAAATGAATTGACATTTTTTGCAGGGCCTAGAAGCTTCTTCTTCGCAGGCTTCTCTCACTTCTCGCAGAAGCAAAAGAGCTTCCCTGATTTATAAGAGCAGGGGAACACGAGAAGTGCCACTCCATCATTCTCGAACAGACATGTTCTCGTAACAACCAGTTGGTAGCCTGCACCAAAATCAAGCGCACTTTGAAGACGCAATCCCACCAGCCACAGCAGAACGCCATGTTGTTTTTGAAGGCATACACATGCCTCCAGCTCTCTGCTTGTACTCCCATTTCATGAAGAAATCTATTCATCTGCCACCTGGTTTGCCTCTTTCTTTTAGCCCGTTCGCGATGTCCCATCCTCCAACTTGTTCAGATTGTACTGAATCACCAAACAGTTGCACTGATGAACAGGTGGATAGAGCTAAGAATCTCCATCCAACATCCAAAGGTGTTGTTTGTGCTCAACACTAGGTAATATTTCCTCGACTTCTACTATAATGAGAGAATCAATCTGGTGCCCATTGCACAACAATTTCTAGAAGAAAAAGAAGGTTCAATAATCTAAGTCATGAACGGGTCTATGCATGCTATTCGCCAAAGGTAACGAGGAGGAGTTTCTTCAAAGCATTTGTTTTATTAGCTCCAACATTAAGTAGACTTTTGTAATTTTGTTTTCTGGAAATTTTTTCTACTTAAATTGAAGTTTGGCTATGGATTCTTGAGAGTCTTTTCCACATGTATCTACACAATATACACTTCTCTGAAACTATCTAAGATACTTGTCTCTTTGGAAAATTTGGATTTTTTTTTCTATAAAAATAATTAAAATCTTAAACTTTATTTATTTTATGAAAATTTAGTTAAACAGTAACCGAATAATAAGCATCTTATCTACGTCATAGTTATAGATAATTATTTAAAATGGTAACTCTCTCTATACTTAAAAATAACTAACTAAAACCGTTAGGTTTACAGTTAATAGTGAAAATACCCACAGGCAAGGTTGAGCCAATCATGCATCAATATTAGTTACTCCACTTCTTGGGACAACAATTAATTTTATTAGGAAAATTATAGAAATCCCCTGAGGTTTGGCTAACCTACACTTTGCCATATTTATTTGAATAAAAAAAAATCCTTTACCCTCACTCCCATTACACTGTTTGAGAAGAACTTCTTATCCTCTAATTTAAACTATATGGTATGAATGGTGCCATAACCTCTTTTAGCAATCTATAACTATTTCTTAACGGTAAAAAATATACAACTCATTACAAGCGTATAACTTATAATGTTTCAAGCTTCCAACCATAATTTTGTAGGTTTCCAACCAAACGCAAAAGTTAAGAACGCATATATTTTAGCTAGTGACTCAAATTGCAAAAACAAAGAAAAGGTAGGTAAAGAATTGGAACCAAACCACTAAAATACCAAAGCCAACCCCAATTCAATAGAGAGAGCGAAGTAGTACAAATTTGACAGAATTTAGGAATGGAGGAATAATGAACCCTAAATGGAATTGTGGGTATTAATGAACCTACAGTACATTAGTAGGGGAAACAGCCTCAATGAAGAGAACCCAAATGAAGAGATTAAAAATAGGATGCCATGGAAAAAACAACAACTAGGTTGGAAAAGTAGACTGTAGTAAAGCATGGAAGAAGCGTTTAGAGCAAGAGTGCAAAGCCTCTAGTGGGAGCTCGCCAGCTACCAATTGTGCCCTTTTTTCAACGTCAAAACCCCTAGGATTGCTTCAAGCTCCTCCAAGTTTGTGGTTTACCTCCTTAGGGGCACGATAAGGCTAAGGATGCTGATTTAATCTCTTTTTGGTCCACCGCATAAGGCCCTGTTACTCCAACAACTACTATACAAGGATCCACAAAAGCACTACTTCAGTGACACTGTTTGGGGCGTTATGATATACTCCTAATTAGGTATACGTTTTTCATTTATTTCTTTGAGTTTTTCTTGCTTCTTAAGTGTTCTTTTATAAGATTTGGTAATTAATTGCTTTCTATTTTGATTTTAGGAAACATTTCAACTTAAATGCAGGACATTAAAAATTCTGAAGAATTTTAGAGCTAAAGGTGAAGAATTCAAGCTACTTGAGCCTACAAGCACTACTAAAATTTGACCATTTTTGAACAGCTATTACCAATGGTCTACCATTGATAATTTTAAAATTACCAATGTGTAATCGTTGATAAATGACCATTGGTAATTCATTCATTCGAAACTGATGTACCAATAATAAAAAATAGAGCCATTGGCAACTTACAACACCAGACCGTTAGTAATAGAATCGTTGGTAATTACTAACGGTTCAATATCAGCTACTTTGGTAATTACCAACCACAGGCAAAATACCTAGACCTGCTAGCTTTAACACTTGGTAGTTTTTTATAATAACTTTTTATTCGAGTGTATGATTGAGGTAATTGAAGATTCCACGCAAAGTTAAGAGGGGGAAGTACCATTTCCATGCCTCCCCCAGGGCTATATTTGCCTTGGTTTAGCTATATTATAGTTCAATGTAAAGGCATGTCTGGGCACAATAGAGCACCATTAGTCATGTGCTTGGTTTTGGTACCATCAGAAGCCTAGTTAGGTCTTCGAGTTTGAGGCTCTGATGTGGGAACCTTAGTGCACCTAGGTGGGTTCCATAAAACTTAGAAAATGGGTCCAAACATGGTCACTGCTACTCCACTAGTGTAAACTAAGTAATGGTGAATAGGTATGTGCCTTGAAGGAAAGCTTAATGGACTTGTAGCCTAGGCATGATTACTTGAGGTACAAGTAAGAACCTAGTGCACTCTTAGTAAGGGTTTAAGGTTAAAGTTTAATGCACAAGTGACCTAGGCAAGTCTAAGAACTTGAGGCATTATGTAGAGGCTTAGTACACCTTATAAGTTCGTTAGAACTCAAGCAAGACGTATCCACCATGTTCACCTATACAATATAAACTAGGTCAAAACTAGGGATAAATTTCACTAATTAGGCTAGTAAGCAATGCTTGTTAGTAGACAAGGCCTTTTTTTGTAGTTTAAGGACTATATAGGGGACAAGTCTCAAGGGATTGAAATGTTAGCGCATAAGTTTAGCCTTACACTATATGAGCTCATAGTAGATTACATTTCCGTATATGTGTTGTCCTTAGTGTTTTCCTTGTAGGTTGAAGATCCCGTACTGAAAATCATAAGATTTTCACTCCCTTAGTTTTATGTTGTGCAGATACTATGATTAAATGACCCAACAATCATTAAGGATTGTCGTGGTAGTTTCCATTGTAGGTATATTACTTTAAGAATCTTTGAGATTTTAGTTATTTGGCTACTTGATAGTTAAGTTGTTATTGTACTAACTATAGTTAACCATGTGGAGGGTTATTGGGGCTTGCCACCGGGATTTCTTATCTAAGGTAGAAGCTAGTTGATTAGCTTTCAGTAGTACTAATCTTGTACATACATGATATATGGTAGTGGTCTCCAATATGTATGAATAGAGTTATGGACTGTAGGATTACCTTTGAGTGCAGGGCATAGTCTTCTTTGGTGTGGATGCCCACACGCGATTAATTATGTGTAGGATTATGATGACACTATGTGGTTTTGTATTATTTTGACTATTTGGACAACCAATTTTATGGAAAATGCCTAGTCTATATAAATGCTTTATGATTTTGCACTTGCCAGGTCAAAGTAACTCTTGCATGCATGATTGCATTTCTAGGTTAAATAAGTATAGAGTTTTAACAAAGGTGCACCTTATTAATTAGCCAATTGTAACCAACATGAGATTTGTTCTCAAAGGTTTCTTAGGCAGGGTCATGCGAGGCTGTGTCACTTGGTATCAAAGCCCAGTCCATAGACATTAGAGGCTAGGGATTGAGACCTAGATTATGCTCCATATGCTAAAGTAATTAGCACTAACCAACATCTGTAAGTTTTCGTCTGGCTTTCGCTATAGGTTGTGATCGTGGAACTAGGTCAATTGCAGTTTGGATGCTAGAGGTCTGGCAATGGATCCTAATAGTCTAGTGTGGCAACATTGGGGCAGGTAACTTGACTTGCTCCAAGGTAAATGAAACACCTTGGAGTAAGTAGTTGGGATGTGACCACCATCCTAGAAAATTGTTTTGGAACCTTGAACACGAGGTAGTCTACATGATCCGTAGAACTAGGAGGGTATGGAAATCTCTATGGTGAAGAGTACCATTGAACTGGGTGGATTACTTCTAAAGTTCCAAAGGTTAAACCCACCAATGTGGATGGGTTAGGCTACCAGAAGAGAGCTAAAGATGTGCTGATCAAAAGACAGGCACTTGGTCAAGTAAGCTACAAAACAGAGTGCAACACTTTTATGCCTTATGTCAAGAGTAGAAGGTTGGGACCTAGACCACCAAGGCCTTAAGCTAGTGTGCAGAGACCTTTGATGATCGTCAATGTAGAATCATCGATAAATGGTCTAGCATACAGTAGATCTCGAAAGAGAGTTAGAATAGTTGAAACATGGGATAGCGAGGTGGAGGTTTACTCATCCAACCTGGATGGAGCATGGAAGATATGCCCATAATACCAAAGTCAATTAAAGATTGAGGGACGAGAACGGATCATGTAGGTGAGGGGATTAAACCCAGGGGTGCAAAGAGTGCATGGCTCTTGGGTCACAACTAAAAATTGTTATCAATGGTCCAAGTGGTCGTCAGACTAATGTCATATTTAGGCTTGGTTAAGTTAAGACTTGCCTAGGAAGTTTGTCCTTAGTAGTTGCTAACACAAGGATTCAGCTTGGTACACTAGAGCAATAGTTCAAGCTTTGCTTCTAAGTGGTCGAAGTAAGCAGCCACTTGGCAGGTCCGACGGGTAGCCATAATGAACTCATGGGCAGTGCATGGCTAGTGTGAGGTAAGTCTTTACCCTTTCACTAGTAGTTTGTTATTTACTTGGTAATTTCTAGCATTAATTACTAGCATTGATGGGTGATAGTTTCAAGTGATGTGAATGGCTAACCTAAGTGCATTAGAACCTATAGATGTACCAAGTATTAGGTGATACCCGAAACCCTAGGAACCACTTGTTATTTTGTAAACCCACCTAAGTAGAAGCATAAATTCCTTAGATTGGAAATGTTATAAGGTTATATAGGTTATCTTCTTGCATGAGTTAGTTTAAAGGCCTAATTGATAGCGAATGACTGGCTAGTTAAATGGATGAGTTCGTTAAAGTAGCCAAGCAATGGAGTAGTTTAGTTAGATGTCAAAAAGGTAAGTTGGTAAGTTTTTATTTGTTTTTAACCATTGAATGTAGGAGGTAACCATTAAAGGAAGTTAAGTGAAAAGAACTCATCTAGGGGTAAACTGATGGATAGGCATGTTTGTCTATTAGCTGTATACCCTAGGGTTGAGTTAGTAGGAATAGAGTTATTGGTGGGGTTTGGCTCCACTATCAGAAGATAGTAAGAAAGCCCAAGTAATAGGATTGACTATCATGGACCAAGGGATAGCTCATGACTTGTGGTCATCATCCTTTGGATAAGGGGGGTCCAAAACCACTAAGATGACTTCTAGAAGAAGGGAAAGGTGAAGGACTAAGTCCTGAGTGGAACCGAGTAAGTTGTGGGGATTACAAATCGCTTTGAGTTAATGCCAGTAAGTTAGTAAAACATTGGATTGTCAAGTCAGAAATTGCCAGGTGATGCTAGAAAGAAGAAGTAAATCGTTCATATAATTTTATATGGCCATAAAACTATTTAATCTATTTTTTATTTTTTTTATAGATATATTAGGTGCCTTATGATTTGGATTTTTTTTAACAGTACAATTTTCCCTAGGCACACAACCTTGGGGTCCTCTAACTTTTTATTTGATTGCAAATATACACATCTCTTAGGCAACCCACTAGATAGTTTATATATCAACTTGGCAAAGTTTGTGTGAGCGGGCAATTGGTGGAGATGAGGAAATCACACCTGAATAATGAAATTGGCAAAGCGGACAATGGGCCTAACATTTCCATAGGGCTAGATAAAGTACCCTTATTGGATCACGAACTCCAAAGATAATATGGGATAGAAATCCTCTACAATGAGATCCAGCACAAAGGAACGCTCCTACAGCCTTAACGGATGATCAATTTAATGTTTTGAAACATTCCTAACTAGAGGATTTGTGAGAAAAGTTATAGTAGGAGATCCATTATAAAGCCTTTTTTGAGGCCTAAAAGAAGATGTGGAGAGACACCATGGGGACATAGATATAGGCAAGCCTCTTGCCAAAGAACGCAATAAATTATATGGAAGAATGACAAGGGGGAAATACTAACAAAGACTCAAAGGTCAATAACATAAACACTATTAGTTAAAGGTTAGATGAAATAAAGAGAGATTTAAGGGGAACACTAAAGGCAAAAGCACAATGCTTCGAAGAAACCCCCTACTAGACATGGGCTATATATTGTTTTAGTACATCAAGGATGAAATCTAAAATGTGGTGACTCATTATGGCTTTCTTATGCTAAAGGTTGATCTGTATGATGGCTGACAAATTCAGTCAATCACATGTAGAGATATACTACAATGATGAACTTGGAAAGTGCTAGCTATGCTATCATTTGCATGACATTCAATTCAACACTTTATAGAGCAACTTCTTCTTGGTTTAGGGTGTTGAAGAAGGAGAAGTTTGCTTCATTCAATGAGCTATTTCAAGAGTTCTTATGGCAGTTCATGGGAAGCTGACTGTTAAAAGAAATGGTAACCTAGCTCTTGAATGTTAAATAAAAGAAAAATGAGCCCCTTCGGGACTATCTAAGGAGGTTCGATTTGGAGGCCTTATAGGTTCCCAATCTTTCTTTTGACATGAAGCTGCAAGCTTTGACCAAGGGATCTTCCTAAAGACATGTTTCTCTTGATCCATCTAGGAGAATCCTGCCCAAAGCATGGAGGAGTTCTATAATCGAGTAAACATTATATCCAAATAGAGGATGCTGACCGCCACGATAAGGAAAAAGAAGTAAGGAAGGGCCAACCAAGCATGCAATTGAGGGCCAACAAGAAAAATGTGCTAAGCCCAATATACACACCTTTTGAGACTCTAGGACGAACATCTTCTATGTGCTACAGTGGAGGAATACAGTGGCGAACTAGCCCCAACCAACTAATGCACGAATTCCAAATGACAAGAAAAAATGTCACAGGTATAACATGGACTATGGGCATCATATCAAAACTTGTGACGAACTTAAGGCTTTCTCAGAAGAACTGGTTGTGGAAGCCAAACAGTTAAAGTTTGTCCAAGATGTCTCCCTTGGGTGAAAAAGAATGCATGAAGCCTATCAAGAAGACTAGGACGATGAATGATGGGTGACGAAGCACGTAATGGAAGTTCTCTAGGCATGAGAGATTAAGACTCTGATGGACCTGCTTGGGTAATTGAGATGGTCACGGTGACCAAAGGATCAAAACAGAGATTATTATGTATTATGTGCTTAATTATGATTTCTATATATTATGATTGGATTTTAGGCCAAGATGGATATGAATGAAATATTTTTAAGAATTGTTGAAACTAGTGAATAAAGCATAAACAGCAAATTCACTAGTTTCATTTGCTCTTAAAAATAATTTGGTAGCATTAGGTGCTTGAATATTGTTCTAAAAGAAAGAAGTCATAGTTCAACACACAATGCCTTCAATGCCATAGATTTTTCTACTAAAACTAATAATTAATTACCCATTTTAAAAAGTTCGTTGTGCCGAATCATTGAGTCCTTATCAACATATGAATAGCTTTTTCATGGGTAGAACTTTTAAGGGGCAATAGAGAGCTTTATATTTCTACCTATTTATGGTATAAATAGGATAAAGTAGAAGAAAATAAAAGTATGACCCCTTCACTATTGTTTTCTTCATGAGTATATCAGCCACTATAAGTTTTTATTTTACAGTTAAATTGATTGTTTATTTCCAGCTGGATGAAGTTTACCACTACCGTTAAAATTTTCTAGCTATGTGATCATATGGACCTTCTAATTACATGGCAACATATGTGTCAAGCTTGTGTACAAGAAAAAAAATTATACAACAAACTTGGCTCCTGAACATTTTTCCAACACTATAAAGTGCTCATAAGTTATTGCATTTGAGGATTTAGCTACTGTCTAACTCCTATCAAGGGGAAAAATATGTAGACTAGATCTAGGTTGCTGGATCAGAAATGGGTCGTGGTCATACCTTCTTTCTTATCCTTCAATTACAGTGGAATTGATGGTGACTAATGTCTAGGCTCTACAGCAAGTGCACAAGGGTGAGGGAAATATTTTCAGTAAGAATTTGGTGGGCTGAATCATCATTGAGATGAGGGCAACGAAGGTGCTGCTTGATCTTCTTTTAGGCAACACTTCATGCGGTGGTTGGTAGTGTGTAAGATCAGTGATGGTGGGACAAGGGAATGTAGTGGTGATTTCACTCCAACATAAACATGAAAGGTGTATTTTAACTCCAAAAAACTATAATGACCGATTTGTGCTGTAGCGGTAACTTCAGTAGTAAATTTGCCCTTCCTTAATCTGTAACAATCTTTAATTCTCACCTTTGCTTTCCTTCGGCTTAGTTGCAGAAATCTCTCCAAAATTCTCATAAAGCTACAATTTCCCATCTTAATCCAAAAACAAGCATTTTTTCACTAAAAGAATGAAAAAAATTGACGTGATCACTATTTTTTCCCTAATGTACAGCCATTTGGATACTGTATACTAAGTTTGGCCCCAAAAATATTTACCAAATTTTGCAAACCGATCATTTTTATCTAAAAAAGAATGCCTTTTAAAAATTGAGTTTCAAAATCACAAACTTTTAATACAAACATGTATGTGTATAGCTGGCGCTTGGATTCATGGGTACATACGTGAAGGAGATAAAGTGAAAGTGAGCTCTAACCATGTACATACCTCGTTATTTGAATCTACATCTATAAAATTTCTTGTGCGGTATCGTGAAGCAATAACTTTGTTTAGTGGCCAAATTGAGGGTTTTGAGTCTCTTGACCATTTTAATATACACATGTAACGAAACGCCTACCATTTGCCCCGCCTATAAATAACGAATGAGTTTGAACAATTGTCTTCGACTGAGTAATGTAACACAGTTACATGTACGGTTGGATATTAAAATTATGTACGCTTTTAACTTAAATTAATTTAATTTAAAATGACTAATTCCTTAGCATCTGTTTTGTCCGAAACTAATTTCATTTCAAAGTTAAGATTATGCAGGTGCAATAGTTAATAATTCATAAGAAATAAAAATTTTGTCATGTTATTAATTTTTATGAATTTTCTTTTTTTTATGCCAGATACATATGGCCCTCAGCTGATAGTGAAGCAAGGTTCCAAGGTAAAATGCAAGATTGAAGAAATTTTTATGGTTAATTTGCACGATTGAACAAAGTACATGGTAAGTTCAAAAAGTTATTCTTTGAAAATTATAAAATGACCCTTTAACTTTGATAAAAAGTTTCAAGTACGTAAGTAAGGTTTAAAAAATATTAGTTTAGTCACTTAAATAAACCGTCTTAAGTATCATTTGAGGATTTGCATCAGCTAAATGAAAGCTCACAAGTATTAAAGCTAGCAGAGTTAACGATTTTAATGTTTTAGGACTTATTTGGCAATTTATGAGTTTTAGGAATAACTTGATACCACTTGAAAAGTTTTTGGACTGATAATGCACTAAGAAATAGTAAAAGTGACATCAACGTATGAAGCATCAAACTGATTTTCAAAATAAATCCATAATTGGCACTAATGAATATTAGAAGAGAGAAAGCAGTCAACCGGCCCAGAAGAGGAATAGAGAAGTAAACTCTCCCAACAAACATGCATGATGCTCTAGCTGGACAATGACCTACCATATTTCCAAGTCTATTTCTATAAGCAAAAATAACTTAGATAAAAGAAGGAACTAAAAAAGAAAATATCTACAAAAAATAACCTTTTAAGGACACATGAAAATTGTCATACCAAAGCAAGGAGCAGAAATCAAAATGGGAATTTCATTCCAAGGAAATCAACATCCATTCATGCACCCTTGGCTTAAGCAAATTATAAAAAATGGCAAGCACTTCTCCTGGAGAACACTATCATACTACTAAAAATTGTGAGCCATAAGTAACAATGCCTTGCCACTATGATCTAGAGCAACCACAACAACACCAATAAAAGCATGTGACTGAAAGACAACATCATCTACACTGAGCTTCACCGCACTGACAGGGGAACCTGTTATCCAACATTAACCCCAAAGGTAAGAGCAAGCATATATGGACTTAAAAGCCACCTAGTTACTTCAAGCCAAATAATCCTACACCTGCATAACCAAGGTTGTGGATCAATTTGTATGGGAATAAAAGACAAATCAATTTTCGTTCTTGTGACAGCTCTCCTAGTTAACTAATCAAGTAAGTGTTTATTTACTTTGATTAAGTGTTTATGAAATTAAGTACCTCAAATTAGCGCCTTGTTAAGCAAGTAACATAAGCTTAATCAAGTTAAGTGAGTTCCTAAGTGTGATTTGGCATAGTTAAGTCAAGACCATTAGTTGTTCTAGCTTTTAGAATCATCCTAGTAAGTTTTGACAACTTGTGGCACTAAGTGTTCTTTTTGAGCCATTTAGAACTTAAGTGGCTAAAGTGTTCAAGAAAATTAAGTTTGGGAAGCTCTTTAGTACTTTTTAAAACAAAGAAAAGTGAGTTTGGAGTGTGAGTTGGTGAGCTATTTGAAACAAATGAAAGTATGAGGGCTTAAGTGCAATAGAGAGAAAAGTTGCTTAATAAGCTTATAAGTTAAGTTTCTTCTTCTCTTCTTCATACTTAGCCATTTCATTGCAACACAAAAAATTCGTGGCTCCATCTCCTCTCCCAAAATCACAGCCCAAGCTTCCATTTTCTTGCAAATTCTCATTGAATTAAGGGTGCCCAAGGTCTTAGAAAGATCACTAAGCCCCTTTGCTAGTGTTCTTGCTTCCTTTGATCTTTGGAGCTTGTTTTGGAATCCAATTTTCGTAGGTAAGCTTCTTGAGATCATTTGGTGTGTTTATAGGTTGTTTCTAGAGCTAGAAATGGTCTTGGTTTGATTGGTTTGGGTGCCAATTTTCGTTGGTTTTAGGCTTGGAACTCAAGGAAGCTCAATTGAGCTTAGGAGGCTTTGTTGCATTGCTTGCTTGTGTGCTAAAATTGAGGTAAGGGTTCAAGTAATTAAGCTCAAATAATGCATGGTTTTGTAGCTTTGTGTGTTGGGATGAATTAGAAACAAGACCCATTAAGTTTGGATGAGAAATGAGAGAGTTTGAGTAGTTTGTGTACAAGAGCGACGCTGTCGCATAAACCCAGAAAATCGAGTTGGCGACGCGTCGCCAATTCGTCCGTGAATTGGCGCCGCGGCGCCAAGAAGCGAAAATGTACACAGAGCGTTTACTCGGCGGCGCCGCGTCGCCAAAAGCATTTGCTCTTTGGCGCCGCGTCGCCAAATGCCAATTTGGCCTCGATTTCCGGCCATCCTAAGATTAACTTAGACTCTCGGTTTCTATCCCTAGGCTATTCTAAGACGTTCCATAGCCTCGGTTGGGTCTAGAATTCGTTCCTAAGGCGGGAATTGTGCGTTATTTGGAAGGTAGTCAAGTTGTGTGGTTAAGTGTAAAAGAAATGTGACTTGGTGGCTAAGTAACTCATAATATTTAAGTTTTTAAATGGAAATTAAGGGGATTAAGTGGGTTTTTAGACTCTTTATTGGCCATATAGAGTATCAATTACATATGGTCAATAGAGAGAAAAACCTAAGTCGATCCCAACCAAGCCATTTGGTTTGGTAAGTGAGCCACTAGTAGTATTTTGAGTTAAACCTTGAGGGTTTGACTAGTTAAACCACATAGTAAGACTACCCTGTACAATAAATCAAGGGTAAAGGCGGGTAAGTTTGAGATAGGTGACGACCTACTCTAGAACCCGTAGATGGGACTTAATTGAGGTAAAGTGTCCGGGATACGAGGGCCAGTATCTCAAGTACCTCAGCCGTTTGAGCTCATGGCAAGAATTAAGGCACTTAAGTGCAGAAAGTCCCAAGTGCATGTGTCGTGTGCATTCCATACCATACATCCATACATTGCATTTTTGGCATTTTGTTGATTGTTTGTTGTTTGAATTGCATGTTTGATTGCTTGGTTGCCATATTGCATATTTGTTGCATATTTCTTTGCAGGTATTCAAGAAGGGAATCCTTACTGAGTACTTTTAAGTACTCATTCCCTTAGTTTTATTGTGCAGGATCTAATCCCGGGCCTAATCACTGAGGTGATAGTCGAGGCCTAAGCTTTCTGTTTTGCAGGTATTTTATTGAGAATCCTAGTGATTCTAGTTTCTTGCAGTATAAGTTATGTGCTAACCAAGTTGTGCCTTTACAGTGTAGAGGCTAAGAGTACACAAGAACAAGGTCTAGTGAAGGGCTACACTTGAAGCTTGGTTTAGCTCAAGGTGGGCTCAAGTAAATGATCTTAGTTAGTAGTAATTTTGTCTCTTGTACATAGTACTTTGTGTACTAAGTAAGTTGCCTCTATTGGGATACATTAGGATGTAAATCCATCTTGTTACTTTTGGGTGCATGCTAGAGTTATATGTATGCACAAAACTGTTACTTGTAGTTAAAGCAACTAGTATTTCAATGACTTGGTACGTTTTCAGTATGTTTTAATGAAATGCTCGAGCAATGTTTTAATTCAAGACTTTTAAATTTCGGTTGCATTGCCAAGTCAGAAGCATGCATAACTTAATCTGAGTAGGCTAAGTAACTAGTTGCATATAAATTGTTTTAATTTATATTGACGAGTAATAGTTAGCCAACTGTAACTAGTGGGATTCATTATCCCTAAGAGCCTACAAGATTAGGGGCACTGGGCCCCGTTCCGTCACAGTTCTACCACAACTTCCACCAAGTTATAACCAAAAGTTGGACAGAATTAGCCAAAGTTAAACCCTTTTACTATGCATAAGCTCTACCATTTTGACATTAAAGCGCATTTACATAAAACAACTATGAAAAAGATGGGATTTCCAAATGTGCAAAAGGATGGAAAGTACGAGAGGAAGCTTGAATCGGCTTAAAAGTAGACAATGAATAGAGATTGAGGTGAATAACAATACCTTGGATGCTAACCAGACTCAATTACAACTTTTATGTCAATCGTTGAACCTATCCTACTTGCCACCTCCACTAGTCTCATACTAAACAGATAAGTAGGGCTCGGATAGTGAGGAGAAGGGTTTGCTTAGCTCCCGTTTGGAATAGGTAAATCAATCTATGACTTTTGTACTAATCGACTTATTATTTTCTGAGATGTTGCAAGCACTATCATGTGCTCGAACCTGTACTTGTTGTTGATGGCTTATTACTACTAGACATTACTATTATGCATGATCGAATATTGGATGCACATTGACTGTACCAATATTAGTGCAGAAAGTAATATGGTCAATTTAAAAAATCAAGAACCACGCAACGAGCAAAAATTCAACAGTACCCATTGCTAATGTTGTTGTCAAATCACTAATGGTTCAAATTATTGGTAGGTTATTAACGGTTTATCCCATTAGATTGTTATTGACGGTTATGGTCAGTGGTAACTTCCAGTTACCTAAACTGTTGGTAATTACTAATGGTTCAAATTATTGGTAGGTTACTAACGGTTTATCCCATTAGATTGTTATTGACGGTTAAGGTCATTGGTAACTTCTAGTTAACTAAACTGTTGGTAATTACTAATGGTTATGACCGTTGGTAATATACCAATGATCCAAGCCGTCGTTAGCTACCATCAACCAAAACTGATGATACATTAGCCACAGTCAAAATCATTGGTATTTACCAATAGGTCAACACATTGGTACACTGTCAGCTGACAATAAGTCAATTATAGATTGTTGGTAATTGTTAATGGTCCGCTTATCATGGGTTTGGAAGTTTTAAATCACCAAACACGTTACGTTCAGCTGCTGTATGCTAATTACTAATGTGCGGAATTCCAAGTACTAGCTACCAATGGTCATATGTTGGTAATTTTAAAAGTTGGAAATATCCAATGGAGAATGACCTCATGCTAACTATGAAGTTTCAATTAAACGAAAGCAAGGTTCCCCAGCTTCATAAAAACATTCAAAATAGTTGTTTCTTAATTCAATTTCATTTCAAAAGTGCCTAATTATTCTACATGTGCCAGTAAATTCCGTGTGGCAGTTAAGAATTGCTGGACTTTTGTTCCACCAAATATCTTGAGGTAGGTGCATATCCAACACATGCGACGATCGATTCCGATAAGTGAAAAAGAAAAAATAAAAATAAATCCCGTTCTTCACCCACACAAGGATTGCGGAATATATAGGACCACAATGGGAAACTGCCACCAAATTTTGGCCAACATTTACCCCAAGAAAGCGAGATAACGACGACGGGACCATTTAATCTATTTTTGTTGCATTTGCAGATATATCACGTGCATTATGGTTTTGATTTTTTTAATAGTGAGATATATTTTGAAAGACAATTTTTAAAAGAGAGGGAGTAGAAGACAATTTTTTAAAGGGGCCTCGTACACTTTGAAGTTACCACTTAAACTAAATACTTCAATTGTGCATTATATTTTGGTTAATTATGAGGTTAATATCCCCTGTGAGTATTATTATCATATTTCTGTGCAAACTTAGGCTTTCCTAGGGCTAAGGTGGTATGTCTTAGGGAAGAGCCAAATGCAAAAATATGGAAAACTATCACTTCCGAAATTGCTAGCCTCAATCACAAACAAAGAAGCTTAGGAATACCTTAAATTGGATTTAACCCAATAAAAAGAACCCTGTTGATTCTTTGCATCATAACACTTTCCCTAACATATAGACCAACATTAAATTCCAAAAAAAACAACATGATAATAACTAACAATAAACTGAAGTGCTTAATATACAACACTAACACTAATAACTCCTCTACCCAAAAAAAAAAAAAAAAGAAAACACTTAAAGAACACTGCAACACTAAAATTTCACATAGGGACATAAATTGCAACATATAAGGAATCAATAGTCTAAGTGCAACAGAACCACATCTGTAGGGATGCCAGCTGAATTAAACCAGCCAAACCATCACACATGTCGTGATGCTAGATTGAATGTAGCTGTCGCATATCAAATCTAGTAGTTTCAGTACGCCACAAATAGAAAATCTAAAGGACCGAAACCATCATTTTGTCACCACCACCCCAGGCCACTGTTCACGTCCTCCTCACTTTCTTGTACTTTATAGTATTATATCGATGTGGTCTTTTTTTATTATTTCAAAACAGAAAAGTCCAGGTTTTTCATGGTGCTTATCTATTAAATTAAATAATATTCTAGCATTTTTTTGTGTTAAAAAATTTATGAATTATGCAATGTATAGTATATGCCTGGGTGTATATATATTTACTCACCCAATATTTCTTTTTCCTTTTTAGCATCTGTTTCTTAAAAAAAAAAAAAATACAAATCAGGGCCTATAAAATCTGGGAGGTTCATGAGGTAAGATTCACCGCAAAAGCCGAAAGTACAAATTAATACTTCTAGTTAAAAGTTCTTCTGTTTCTAAGAAGTTAGAAGAAAAGACTACAAATAAGATGACAGGGCTTATCGAGCTGGACGAGGATGAGCTCCGGCGGTTGTCCAAGTTGATCCGAAACCAAGAGAGAGAACGAATCAACAGCATCCAGTTCGGGTCAGAGTATGAGCTGAGAAGTTACCTCCTGGACTGCAAGGCCAGCTACCACAAGATCAAGACCCTCCTGGAAAACGCCGCCGGCCTGGTGAACGAGCAAAAGTCCGACCAAACCAAGTCTCCGATAGCCCACGACGTGTTCGAGCAGGTGAAGGGCCTCGTCAATCACGGCCTCCAGGCCATCCGCAACTACACTGTCCGCAAGGAGTTCTTAAACAAGGTCGTCGTCCACGCCGACGACACCATGACACAGCTCCGCCTGCTCGACCCAGCCAACGAGGCCAACGTTCGCCGCCTAGCCAAGGACGCCCAGATGTTCAAGGACGCCATCAAGAACTTCAACGCCAAGCATGCCAGCAAAGCCTCCAAGCTGTTCTCTGACAATATCAAGGAGGAAGGGACCTCCTTTGAGAGCCTTGTAAACAGGTTGCTAATTAGCTATTACTTCGTCCCAATTTCATTAGTTTAAGGTCATTTAATTTTTTGCTTTGATATTATTTTAATTTCCAATGACGAACAAACCTTGTGGATGTTGCACTAACTTTGATTGATCATCACTCAACTTTCTAGCTATAAGAACAAGCGTGGATTGTCCGAGCATTTTAAGGAACTAAGCGATGAGGACAAGTTTCTTGTGTACGAAGACATTATCAAGGACTCAGGCCGTGGGCAAATAATAGATGACGGATTTGCCCTGGCTGAGCAGGGCCTGAAGGTAGGCTTGGCCCTCCTCGCTTTCACTGCAGGGATTATGGTGTGGGACATTTTCTCCTCCTCCTCAACGCAAATGCTCGAGAAAGCGATTAGCGATGGGTTAGATATTGCTGCCAACGTAGGCGGTTCAATGATAGGAGATTTCGTCACAGCCGCCATAATGGACACAGAACTAGCTGCCATAGAGGGCGCAGCTATGATCGCTACTGTGGCTGGGTTTCTTCTGGGTGCAGCCGCGGGCTTCCTCTTAGCTGCACTTGCTGGGTGGTTAATTGATGACATCTTTAGCTCCGGCGGGCAAGTCCCTAGCACCCAAGGGTTCCAAATCTTCGTTGCCCGCATGCCAGATGGTGAAGCGTTGGCCCGCCAAATTGCTCATCAGAGATCACCTGACGCTTGAATCAAAAAAATAATGAGCATATGCAAAAACAATAATGAGTGGTAGTCCGAGGCTGCTCCAGCTAGGTACACTGCAAAGTTATATCTCGTTTCGTTTGTTTCTTCGAGTCACTTTCTCTATATGTCTAGTGAGTCTAATTAAGGACATGCCGTAAGCAATAATGGTTTGCCTGAGTTTATGTCCCCTGTTGGATTGTAAACTGTTGTCTTGTACTCCAAGGAATCATGAGCGTCCTCTTCTATGAATAATCGACATTTTCGGTCAGAACTAATTATTACCTCTAGTTAAGATATGGATTTTAATTGTTATTATTTTTAATGGCTTAAATGCCTTTTTATTCCTGAATTATATTGACTCAGACAGTTAATCCCTTAACTGCAAACATCATCAACTCAAATCTTGAACTTTAACAAAGCAGCCACTTTTATCCTTTAGCTCAACAAAATGCTCATGTCAATGCAAGTGAGCTGGACACCGCGTGAGGCATTTAACATTGCAGCAACATTCAGTATTTAAACCTTTCCATTCCAAAAGTTTGGCGCTGTTCTAGTAATGAACAAGATAATGATGAAAGTAGAGCTTCAAATGACAAACTCTTGCTTAGTCTGTGAGACACTAATGGATTGGCTTAATGAAAATCACATGAATGACACCATATAATAAAGAGAACATATTTTCTCATTGACATTTTAAGATCAAATTCATACAAAAAAAAAAAAAAAGCCAAGAATCCAGCCAACCCAATCTCCAAATTCAAAGAAAAAAATAGGAGTGCGTAGCTACCAATTGTGTTGCCTCATTGATCATGAGCATCAATATTAGTCTTCCTAGAAACCGAAAGCTTAACAACCAATACATGGCCTTCACAAGCAGAGATTTAGAGTCATGCGCACATCCAGCTTAATGCTATTAGGGTCAATCCCTTCATCTAGTAACTCTTAAACCCATTCCACATCCCCTATACAAGACATGAACAACAGCTACATTGTGGAGTCCATATTTGTAAAAACAGTGAACCGTTCATCACTAGGGTTCCGATGAATCGCATCCAGTGACAACTAGTGGCTGAAGCTAAGCAATGATTGGCTTGAGAACTGGCAGCTAAAGGTCTTGATCGAACCCTTGAAGGGCTGTCACAAAATTCTATGGTTCCGCTCACTGGCACTTTGTCCATACATGTTGCATCATGCCAATCACAATGCCACTATAACAAAAGCGCATTTTTCCTAGTCGTTAGTGGCGAATGACTCAATCTTAGGTCAACCACCTATATGGTGACAACCTTTAATCTCCGGTTAGTGGCTCTTGTTATTATATAAATTAGTAAGTGTGATATACTCCTTCTGTCCTAAAATCTTTACTCTATTTGTTTTCAGCAATTAATCTATGATTTTTAATTTTCAGCATTTTAATATATAAATGAAAAATATTTATATATAAATGATAAATCAAGACATGTAGTTTCTAAATATATTTTTTTTAATTTTTCTACCAAACAATAATATGAAAAAAATTAAGTCAAAATACAACAAAAATTCAAATGGAGCAAAAATTTTGATACGCAAGAAGTATATAATTGTATGAATTTATAACTATATATAAATTAAATGGATTGGTAATTTAATACACTAAAAACTAAAATTAAATTAATTATAAAGGATAGTCAAATTAAATATACATAAAAGTTTAAAAAATAGATTGAAATTCATATGAATGTTGTGAATGAAGTCCTCCTTAGGCAGAAAATGAACATTGTCTATCCGATCTGCCTAACCCTGACAATCTTGAGAAACCTAGTCCTCCATCTATTTGGAAACAATGCCTGCATCTCACCCTTGTCAAACATTAACCAATACAGTTGCGATGAAGGGGGATAAAAAACTGTTGTAGGAGGAATGAGGAAAAATGAATGATGGGGAGAGGTGAGATCAAATTAGTGGAAGAATTAGGAAGATACCTAAAAACATTTACTACTGCTAATCCTAGCGGAGGACAAGGTAGCAGCAAGACAGATGAGATGCAGTGAGTTTTGAAATAGAAGAAAAAAGGAGGAGTAGCTAGAAGAGATTTTGTATGCTTAGAGCATTCAAATCTTGACTAATTAGATACTGACTAACTATTAACATAGTGGAGATTGACTTTTTCAGTTGCCACTCAATTACTGTCTACCCATAGCCTACATACAAGCAACTAAACAATGACTAAATATCCATTGTGGCTAAAATTTAGATGCAATTTTCAATCGCTTGTATGTATTTCTCTTGTAGTGTGCTCGACTAGGATAGAACATAACTTGCATTATTGGGATAGGTTTTTTGCTTGATTGATCAAGGTAGAGGTTGGCTCTCAACGCTAGGCAAATGAAGGGAAAAGAGAACAAATGAAGAAAAATGGTATTCGAGCTTGTTTCATTAATTGCCTCATGGCATCCAGCTCATGTGAGCATTTTGTTATGCTAAATGACCAAAGTATCAGACCAAAGTGACCACTTTATCAAAGTTCAGGATTTAATTTGATGTGGTTCGTAGTTGAGAGGCTTAACTGTCCAAATCACTATAGCTTACGTGACCAATAGACATTTACACCTATTTTTAGCATTAACCTTTCCTCTTTTTTTTTTTTAATAAAACATTAACCTTTCCAGATATGAACGAACTTGTTTGTCTAACATAATATGTTCGTAGCTTCTATTATTAGGGGTTAGCAAAAATCTAATTTTCCCTAAACATTCTAAAATATATCCACTAATTATATGTATTTGTTAAAATTATTGTAGACCTACAACAAAAATACACTACAAAAAAATGGCATTTACCAATGGCTATTACCAACGGTCTTCCAACAGTAATTTTAAAATTATCAACGCGAGACCATTGATAATGAGCCATTGGTAATCAATGCGTTTGAAAAAATTTTAACCAACAGCTTAATACGAAGCCATTGGTAATTTCAAACATATAGATGTTGGAAATAAACCAATGCAAATTACTAACAGTCTAAGTTTGTATGCTTTTTACCAACAGTTTAACTTTTATCAACATGTTAGGCTGTTGGTAATATTTCCAACATATAAGACTCTTTGTAACTCTTTGAAAATTTTTTAAAAATTAAAGTAGTTTCCAAGGCGGAGTTGTTGAAAACAACAAATTACTTTTTAAAAAAATATACACAAAATTTAATATAATTAATATTACAATTTTTATTAAATTTTACTAAATTAATGTATGAAAAATTAAAAAATAATATTAACAAAACCGAAGCACTTTAATATGAACAACATTAATAAAATTATATAATTAAGATTTTATTAGTATAAGTAAATTATATTACTGAAGTTATATTTACTGAAATTATAATTTATGTTTTACTAAACCTTATTGAAATTCATAAAAATAAAAATAAAAATTCACAAAAAATTCAAAAATGTAAAAAAAATTCAAAAAATAAAACAAAAAATTAACTTAAAATTCAGAAAATCAATACCTAATCTAAAATCAACAAGATTAAACACTAACAATTCAGATCGACAAAAATTCAAAAATAATAATTAGCAACAATTAACAATTAACCATTAACAAAAATTCAAAATTCAACAACTAACAAAAATTAAAAAATGAGAAAAATAATTCAAAATAACCAAAATTCCAAAATTTCACAACAATTAAAAAATTAACCAAAATTTAATTGCTTCAAAAAAATTAGATCGCTACCATGTTATTAGATATGCACCCCAAATTAGATTGACAAGGGAAGGTATGTTGGGCGAGAATGCGTTGGCCAAGGAGCGAGGAGGACAGTGAGGAGAAGAGGCAGATGGCAAGGAGCATGAGAAGCCAATGGCATCAAGGACCAATGAATAAAGAAGGGAGGCTAACCAAGGAGATGATGACAAATGATAAGCAAAATAGTAGATGGCGATTGAGGATGAAAGATGATGAAGGACAGCAAACGGCGTGTGGCATGGCTGGTGATCTCTTGGAACTAGGCGACTGAGGGAGCACAATGAATGAAGGTGAACGATAATGGCGAGTCGATGGATGAGGGGGAAGGTAAGGGAACGACGATGCATGAAGGAGAACAACCAGGCTGTAGAGAGACGAGATGAGAGATGAGAAGCTGAGGCTTTAAGGAATGAGCGGAAAATGGAGAAGTGGCGGTTTGGTAGGAGGGGTGAGATGTGAGAGGCAAGGTATAGATAAAGTATGGTTAAGTTGGGTTTGGGCTAGGCTGGGTTAAACTGTTGATAGAAAACATACAAACCTAACTGTTGGTAAAAAATTTTCTAACGCATTGATTACCAATGGTCCTGCATTGGTAATTTTGAAATTACCAATGCAAGAGTGTTGATAATGGCCATTGGTAACGATCGTTGGTAAATGCCATTGTTTTAAAACAAATTTGATGGTAAAGTTTTAAGAATGCAAATTTTATTTACATGAGTAAAATTTTTCCTTTTTTCTTTGCTGGGAACCCAACTGTAAATACACGCGTAGCTGCAAGCAAGACTCATATTTGAGTGTAATCGTTTGTAGCTTTGATTGGTGCTATGATTAATGTAGACATGTTCAAATCACCTTCTCGCACTAACTTGGCTCTGAAGGCGATGCTGAGTACAAGGGCAAGGAAATAACACACTACAATTGGGCCTTCGAGGAACTCGACACAAAGAACATTGGTGACAAAGCCACCGATGGTATGCCTATGTAGACAGCCTCGAGAAGGACTTCAACAATGGCGTCTGCACCAAATGCCTCATCTACAATGCCATTGTTGAAGATATGATTCAAAAGGATGTTGAAGCTGATGGAATGGCATGAAGATCAAGTCAGAAAAGAAGACTAAGATTATAGCATGTTGACATTAGAGTTTGAATATTTAGCTGCATTAAATTAGCTAGTTAATTAAGCTTTGATATGCTTACCGTTGTAATAATCTCTACTTAAAGAGATATTAAGTACACCTCTGTGTGTGATTGAATAACAAAGCAATCTCAGTATACACTATCTCCTTGTTCTGCTATTATCCACAACATTGTGGTATCAGAGCTAGGTTGGAACCTAAACTTTTTCATACGTAATTATTCAGCACAAATGGCAACAAACAACTCATCAGTCAATGTAACTCAGCCGCAAATCCCAATTTTTAAAGGGGATTCATATGAATACTGGAGTATAAAGATGAAGACCCTCTTTAGATCACAAGAATTGTGGGATCTTGTGGAAACAGGCATGGATGTAAGAACCTCAGAAAAGGTTACAAATCGAGAAGTCCAAAAAAAGGATGCAAAGGCTTTTTTGTAGATGAGACTATCTTCTCCAGAATAGCCGCAGCCATTACAGCAAAACAAGCTTGGAATATCTTCAAAATTGAGTATCAAGGTTCAGTAAAGGTTATGACAGTAAAGCTACAGTACCTGAGAAAAGACTTTGAAACCTCCAGCATGAAGAGCAGTGAGTCAATCTAGGGGTATCTTGCAAAAGTCTCCAAGATCGTCAGTCAAATGCTCTCCTATAGTGACAAGATAAACTATTGTAGCTAAACTTCTCAGAAGTGTGACCTCTAAATTTGATCATGTATTAACTGCCATTGAGGAATCACGAGATCTGTCAACACTAATAGTAGATGAACTCATGGGATCGCTTCACACGAGGTCAAAATCAACAAAACAGTGGGAAAGGAAGAAGAACATGCATTCCAAATCTAGAGGGAGCGTGCAAGAAAGACCAATAATAAAGGAAGAGGTAGAAGTGGATTTAGAAGAGGATGAAGCAGCATGGTCCAGTGCACCTTTTGCAAAAAAAATTGGCCATAAAGAGGACAACTGCTGGAGCGAAGATACCCAGGCTAAATACGCAGAAGATCTTGATGAACAAGATGATTACCTGTTCATGACATATGTAAGGCCTTAATTCCCTTCTAATGATGTCTGGTACTTAAATAGTGCATGCTCTAATCATCTAACAGGAGATAAAGGAAAGGTCAAGGGAATGGATGAAACAAGTAAAACTCAAGTGAAGTTGGGCAATGACAAACAAATCCAGATTGAAGGGAAAGGTACAGTTCCTATTAGTATTAATGGCAAAGAGAGGTTAATAAAAAATGTACAATTTGCACCTGGTTTAGTACATAACCTGATCAGTATAGGTCAATTGGTAAAAGGAGGCTTTAGTGCTACATTTGAGAAAGGAACCTGCACAGTGAGAACAAGTTCAAGTGAGCATGTACTACAGGCACAAATGATTGAAAATCAAATGTTTTTTATTGACTTTACTGGTAGTAATAGGTGTATGACAGTCAGTATCAGACTTGATGAGTCTGAACTATGGCACCAATGCTATGGTCATCTATATATAAAGGGCTTACAATTACTGGCTAGCAAAGAAATAGTAATTGGTTTACCTTTTATAAGGATGCCAGATCATGTGTGTGAAGGTTGTTCATTTGGCAAATAAGCCAGGAGACCCTTTCCAAAGGGACAATAAAAAAGATCATCAGTAAAACTTGAGAAAGTTCATGCAGATCTCTGTGGACCCATGAAGACCACTTCATTAGTTGGAAGTAAGTACTTTTTGTTGTTTATGGATGATTTTACCAGATTCAGTTGGGTTTATTTTCTTACCATGAAAACAGAAGCATTTGACTACTTCAAAAGATTCAAGGCTTTGGTTAAGAGACAGGGGTCATTAAAGTTTAAAACTTTGAGAACTGATCGAGGAGGAGAATTCTGCTCAAAGGAGTTCAATGAGTTTTGTGAAATGGAAGGCATAAGGAGAGAGCTAATAGCCCCATACACACCTAAACAAAATGGCATTGCAGAAAGGAAGAATCGAACCATTATAGAAATGGCAAGATCAATGCTAAAAAATAAAGAACTTCCTAATAAGTATTGGGCAGAAGTAGTGGCAACTGCAGTGTACCTCATAAATCTATCCCCTACAAAAGCTGTATGGAATCAAACACCATATGAAGCATGGTATGATTCTAAACCTTTTGTAAGCCATCTTAGAATTTTTAGGTGTGTTTGTTATGCGCTCATTCCCTTTGGCAAAACTAAATTGGATGTAAGGTCCAAAAAATGTATCTTTGTTGGCTACAACTTAGTGTCTAAAGCCTACAGGCTATTGGAACCTGAAACCAAGAATATCATCATCAGCAGAGATGTCAGGTTTAACGAAAATAATAGCTAGAATAATATAGATAAAGCTGGTGCCTTAACACTCCATATGAACAATGAAGAAGAGCAGAAGGAGAGGAATTTAGAAGAAGGACCAGAAAACAATCAAAGCACTCCTGTGAAATCTGCCTCATCATCATCAAGTGGTGACTCACCAAATTCTACTCAAAGAAAAACCAGGTCATTAGCAGAAATGTACTCCTCAACATTCACCTTATTCTCTGGCGATCCAACAAATGTAGAAGCTGCATTGGAAAGCAAAGTCTGGAGGGAAGCCATGGAGGAAGAAGTAGCATCCATTGAAAAGAACAAAACATGGGAGCTGGTTAATCTTCCAGATGGGAAGAAAATAGTAAGCTTAAAGTGATTTTCAAAACAAAGTACTACTCAAGTGGACAAATCCAGAAGCACAAGGCTAGACTAGTGGCTTGAGGATTCACTCAAGAGCATGGAGTGGATTATGAAGAAACTTTCTCCCCAGTAGCAAGATTTGAAACAGTAAGGCTCATTCTTGCGTTGGCTACACAGGAGCAATTGAAAGTGCATCAGTATGATGTCAAATCAGCTTTCCTTAATGGAGAATTAAAAGAAAAGGTATATGTGGAGCAACTAGCTTGGTTTAAGATTCCAGGAGTAGAAGACAAAGTTTACAAACTCAGAAAGGCTCTATATGGTTTGAAACAGGCTCCTGGAGCATGGTATAGCAGAATCAATGAGTTTTTCCATCAAAATGGATTTGAGCGGAGTCCTAATGAGCCAACTCTCTATTTGAAAAAATTCAGCGTTGAAGCAATAGTTATAGTAAGTCTGTATGTAGATGATATGATCTACACTGGTTCTTCACAAGAACTTATCTTAAATTTCAAGGAAATTATGATGAAGGAATTTGAAATGACAGATCTTGGAAAGCTACATTATTTTCTAAGACTTGAAGTGAGACAAACTCCAGAAGGTATATTTATTTCTTAGCAGAAGTACAATTTTGACTTATTGCAACAATTTCACATGAGTTAATGTAAGGTTGCTGCAACTCCCATGAATATGAATGAAAAGCTGATGGAAAAAGATGATTTAGGAGTAGTAGATGCAAGGAGATACAGAAGCCTAGTTGGGCATTTAATTTATTTGACACATACTTGACCTGATATTTCCTTTGCAGTATTTTTAATATCCAGGTTCATGCATTCTCCTATAAAGCATCACTATAGAGCAGCCAAGAGGATTTTGAGATACGTAGCAGTGACTAGAAACTATGGTATCTGGTATGTAAAAGTGCCCAAGTTTCTTCTACAAAGGTACATTGACAGTGATTGAGCAGGAGTTCAAGATGATAGGAAAAGCACCACAGGAAACTACTTTACTTTGGGGTCAGGAGCAATTTCATGGATATCAAAGAAGCAAAGTTCTGTAGCATTATCATCCATAGAAGCCGAATATGTAGTTGCCAGCACTGCAGCTTGTCAATGTATCTGGCACAGACGTTTGTTAACAGATTTAGGGCATGAACAAATGGAGGCAACTGGATTATACCGTGACAATGCATCAGCAATAGCAATGACTAAGAATATAGTCATGCATGGAAGAACTAAGCACATAGAGATTAGGCATTACTTCATAAAAGACTTAGTGTCACAAGGAGAAGTAAAACTAAAGTTTTGTGGAACTGAGTTTCAAGTTGCCGATCTATTAACTAAAGCTCTTTCTCAAATGAAATTTGAAGAGTTACGAAGCAAGATGTGTATTACCACTTTTGAATCAATGGGGAGTGTTGAAGATATGATTCAAAAGGATGTTGAAGCTAATGGAATGGCGTGAAGATCAAGTCAAAAAAGAAGACCAGGATTATAGCATGTTGACGTTAGAGTTTCAATATTTGGCTGCATTAAATTAGCTAGTTAGTTAAGCTTTGATATGTTTACCGTTGTAATGATCTCTATTTAAAGAGATATCAAGTTCACCTCTGTGTGTGATTGAATAACAAAGCAATCTCAGTATACACTATCTCCTTGTTCTGCTATTATCCACGACAGCCACTGGGGTGCCTAATTTCTCCACACCGAAACCCCTCTGGCTGCCTCAGGCTCGACAACGGCGGTAGTGTACCGCCTGAAGGACATTGATAGGGCGGAGGACCTAGAGTGCCTGATGCCCTGGGAGCCTGGTACTCCAACAACTGCTATGCCTAGATCTGCAGTCCGGACCAATTGGATTATTGGAACAGCGTTGAATCTAAAATGGATGAAACGAATGACCTCTTTCATGTCGAACTGTCATCAAACTTGGCCGCCTTAAGCTTCATGAAGCCTATGAAGCTTCAGGAAGCTTCATCAAACAGAGTCCCAGTATCGTCATCTTCCCATGAAGTACCAAGTTTGCGGCCAATTAAATTAAGAGGGCTACCTAAATAATTTGTATGTTGAATAAAAGAGAAGTTCTGTTGGGCTATTCTGTCTCTAGGTTCAATGTTAATAAATGGTTTCTTCTCAATTCACTTCTTTGCTCCAGCAATGACGAAACTGCTACATGCTACAAACAGTATTGATCGAGTTTTCTGAAAAGCAAAATTTAGTCTTTGATCTGGTTTTTGCACCCCTAACTCAGACTATTTGGCCGTTATTCTCCTTGCAGGACCTCTGAAACCAAACAGTTTATGTCTTTTAGCATTGATTCTTGAATGAAAAATGTACGAAGAAGACTGAACCAGGGTTTTGAAGATCATATTCTTTGCTGAAAAAAGTTAGCATATTAGAAGAACCTTTCTTTGAGGAAGACCCACATATTTTTCTTCTTTCTTTTTATTTTTCCTTTCAAATTTTTATTTTTTTCTTCTTATTTTGCTATTTTACCTTCTAACCAGACCACATATTTTTTAATCCAATGACCCGAATTAACACTCTAAATCCAATGATTATCATTACTTCTTTACCCGTGGAGAATAAACTATGATTCTCTACAATAAATGGACCGTAGTAATAATTTGAAAGATAATTAAAGTTTATATTACCAATATTTCATCAATCTATATAAAAAATAGTATTTTTCGGTCGGCTAAAAAATAAAGTGTAAATTTATGAAATAAGACGGAACATATATACTGTAACTCTACATAAACTTCATCGGATTTATCTAGTTTGCCCTTTATTTTTTTTTTCCTGAAAAGGAATTACAAAGAAAACAGAAACGGAGTGTGTATTGAAAAAAGAAGACTTCTACTTGAATGCCAAATAATCGTTGCAGATTAATGCCATTTTCCAAATTTGTTCCAATTGGCGATGAAAGACATTAAGAAAAAGAATTTTCCCGCAGTAAATTCTTGCAGAAATAGGTGAAATGATTTCTAATAAATCCTAATCGTCGCATCTTTGGCAACAACTCTCTTCGGGTAGCAAAATTTGGTTGTCTTATATTTTTTTAACTAAAGTTTGACTTAAATATATTTATATTAATTTATATTATAAAAATTTTAAAAAAATTTACTTATAAACTATAACCTTTAATATGCCATTTTCAAATAAAAGGTCTATATTTTTATGAAATTTTTTTAAAAAAATATGAATTAATTGATGTGAATAATAAAAATGACAAACTTTATGAGACCAAGAGATTAACAATTTTTTTTTTTGTCTACCTCGCAAACATACCACGTAGATTACGAAATGTCTTTAAATTTTTTTGCGTTCCCCACTCAAGAATTTATTTCGGATTCAGGCACAAACAAAACAAAAGAGCGTGTAATTATTTTCGTCTTTTTGTGCGAGCACACATTTCACGTTTGGTTTTCGCGTTTTTCTCCCAATTACTGTTACTGCTTTTTTGAGTTCGCCGCAGTCTGAGCTTGGTGTAGATCTGCTCGTACAATATCGGTGGCTTTGTTTGTAGAATAAGTATTTGGGTTTTTTATAGCTACCCCTAAATTTTAGGTAAAATTACACTTGTCCCTAAGATTTAAAAATTTATACTTATTTATTTACTTTTTTAATGTCATCAGTTAGCCATTACTAAAAATTACAATCAGTTTCCATTAATGTATTTTTGAAAAATTTCTTCATACCCATCTTCCTAATTCCGTAAAATTCAAAGACCTAGGCCTCCTCTGCTTCCCAAACCCTAATTCTCCCATACTCGCCAAGGCCTTCTTGACCACCGTCCCATTGCGTTCACTCCTCGCTGTCTAATCCGACGTCATATGAGAACCGGTGTGTGTGGAGGCATCGGTTGGAGGGAAGAAGGTGAGGAGAGGAGCGGCGGGAATGATGAGCGACGAGTCACAAGAATGATGGACAACGAGCAGTAGGAACGACGAGTGATGAGAGGCAGGAGGCCATAGGCGACAAGCTGTCGGAACGATGGGTGACGGGCAATCGGATGATGAGTTTGAGATTGGGGTGAGATGAACGGAGCATTGAGGAGGTCGGGGCAATGGGGATGATGGGCGGCGGGCGGTAGGAATGATGAGGGACGAGTGGCTGGAAAAATGAGTGACGAGCGACAAGAGGCAGTGGTGAATTGAGGCTAGGGGAGAAGGTGATGGAGGCCAAGCAAGGAGGTGATGGAGGCAACGGAAGAAGGGATGGATTGAGGCCAGGGAAGGAGAAAGTAGGCTATGGGACGAGGCCCGTGAGGAGACGAGGATCGAGCAGGTAAGAGAGGAGGCAATGGAGTGGGCAGCCGGCGACAGGCGAAGGTAGAGGTGGCGGGGAATTAGACGATCTATTCGAGTGAGAAAGAATTTGCTTGCTAGATTTTGCTGCAGAAGATTTCCTCCCCTTGGTTTTGCCGCAGAAAAATAAACATGGATTTTTTCTTCATTGGTTTCCCAGAAGATCTCCTTCCCGATGTGTTTTGGTTTACATTTCAATTTGAATTTGAAGGTTCGATTATTGTTTATGGGTGTGATATTCAGATCGTTTGGATTCTCTGTGTTTGTTCTCATGGTGCCATACTTCAATCTTTTGTAAAACGGCGACAAGATGAATTGGGTGACGTTGTAATTGTGCGCTAGTAACTGCTTTATGGGTTACGGTGGCTGGGTCAGTGTGGCAGTCGCAGATTGGCAACGATAAGGGTTGAAGGCGAGTTGGAGATGAGAATTGTTACTTTGTGTTCCTAGAAAAATATTACGGAATTCATTCAACTGGAGTTGACGAAGCAAGAGGGCGAAGTTGGATAAGGATGCGGGGAGATGGTGAAGATGAATGGGTCAAAGTTGTGACGGAACGGGGCCCAGTGCCCCTAATCTTGTAGGCTCTTAGGGATAATGAATCCCACTAGTTACAGTTGGCTAACTATTACTCGTCAATATAAATTAAAACAATTTATATGCAACTAGTTACTTAGCCTACTTAGATTAAGTTATGCATGCTTCTGACTTGGCAATGCAACCGAAATTTAAAAGTCTTGAATTAAAACATTGCTCGAGCATTTCATTAAAACATACTGAAAACGTACCAAGTCATTGAAATACTAGTTGCTTTAACTACAAGTAACGGTTTTGTGCATACATATAACTCTAGCATGCACCCAAAAGTAACAAGATGGATTTACATCCTAATGTATCCCAATAGAGGCAACTTACTTAGTACACAAAGTACTATGTACAAGAGACAAAATTACTACTAACTAAGATCATTTACTTGAGCCCACCTTGAGCTAAACCAAGCTTCAAGTGTAGCCCTTCACTAGACCTTGTTCTTGTGTACTCTTAGCCTCTACACTGTAAAGGCACAACTTGGTTAGCACATAACTTATACTGCAAGAAACTAGAATCACTAGGATTCTCAATAAAATACCTGCAAAACAGAAAGCTTAGGCCTCAACTATCACCTCAGTGATTAGGCCCGGGATTAGATCCTGCACAATAAAACTAAGGGAATGAGTACTTAAAAGTACTCAGTAAGGATTCCCTTCTTGAATACCTGCAAAGAAATATGCAACAAATATGCAATATGGCAACCAAGCAATCAAACATGCAATTCAAACAACAAACAATCAACAAAATGCCAAAAATGCAATGTATGGATGTATGGTATGAAATGCACACAACACATGCACTTGGGACTTTCTGCACTTAAGTGCCTTAATTCTTGCCGTGAGCTCAAACGGCTGAGGTACTTGAGATACTGGCCCTCGTATCCCGGACACTTTACCTCAATTAAGTCCCATCTACGGGTTCTAGAGTAGGTCGTCACCTATCTCAAACTTACCCGCCTTTACCCTTGATTTATTGTACAGGGTAGTCTTACTATGTGGTTTAACTAGTCAAACCCTCAAGGTTTAACTCAAAATACTACTAGTGGCTCACTTACCAAACCAAATGGCTTGGTTGGGATCGACTTAGGTTTTTCTCTCTATTGACCATATGTAATTGATACTCTATATGGCCAATAAAGAGTCTAAAAACCCACTTAATCCCCTTAATTTCCATTTAAAAACTTAAATACTATGAGTTACTTAGCCACCAAGTCACATTTCTTTTATACTTAACCACACAACTTGACTACCTTCCAAATAACGCACAATTCCCGCCTTAGGAACGAATTCTAGACCCAACCGAGGCTATGGAACGTCTTAGAATAGCCTAGGGATAGAAACCGAGAGTCTAAGTTAATCTTAGGATGGCCGGAAATCGAGGCCAAATTGGCATTTGGCGACGCGGCGCCAAAGAGCAAATGCTTTTGGCGACGCGGCGCCGCCGAGTAAACGTTCTGTGTACAATTTCGCTTCTTGGCGCCGCGGCGCCAATTCACGGACGAATTGGCGACGCGTCGCCAATTCAATTTTTCTGGGTTTATGCGACAGCGTCGCTCTTGTACACAAGCTACTCAAACTCTCTCATTTCTAATCCAAACTTAATGGGTCTTGTTTCTAATTCATCCCAACACACAAAGCTACAAAACCATGCATTATTTGAGCTTAATTACTTGAACCCTTACCTCAATTTTAGCACACAAGCAAGCAATGCAACAAAGCCTCCTAAGCTCAATTGAGCTTCCTTGAGTTCCAAGCCTAAAACCAACGAAATTTGGCACCCAAACCAATCAAACCAAGACCATTTCTAGCTCTAGAAACAACCTATAAACACACCAAATGATCTCAAGAAGCTTACCTACGAAAATTGGATTCCAAAACAAGCTCCAAAGATCAAATGAAGCAAGAACACTAGCAAAGAGGCTTAGTGATCTTCCTAACACCTTGGGCACCCTTAATTCAATGGAATCTTGCAAGAAAATGGAAGCTTGGGCTGTGATTTTGGGAGAGGAGATGGAGCCACGAATTTTTTTGTGTTGCAATGAAATGGCTAAGTATGAAGAAGAGAAGAAGAAACTTAACTTATAAGCTTATTAAGCAACTTTTCTCTCCCTTGCACTTAAGCCCTCATACTTTCATTTGTTTCAAATAGCTCACCAACTCACACTCCAAACTCACTTTTCTTTGTTTTAAAAGGTACTAAAGAGCTTCCCAAACTTAATTTTCTTGAACACTTTAGCCACTTAAGTTCTAAATGGCTCAAAAAGAACACTTAGTGCCACAAGTTGTCAAAACTTACTAGGATGATTCTAAAAGCTAGAACAACTAATGGTCTTGACTTAACTATGCCAAATCACACTTAGGAACTCACTTAACTTGATTAAGCTTATGTTACTTGCTTAACAAGGCGCTAATTTGAGGTACTTAATTTCATAAACACTTAATCAAAGTAAATAAACACTTACTTGATTAATTGACTAGGAGAGCTGTCACATCCTCCCCTCCTTCAGAAATTTGGTCCTCCAAATTCTGACTTAATTGAGTTTACAAACTTGGATATTGCCTTAGCATATCCTGCTCGGTCTCCCAAGTGGCCTCTTCCTCCCCATGGTTAGACCATAGTACCTTGACCATTGGGATCTGTTTGGTCCTTAGTTTCCGGACTTGTCGGTCAAGAAACTTGATAGGATGTTCCTCATAACTTAGGTCCTCTCTCAAGGGAATAGTGGGCGGGGTTAACACTTGCCCAGGGTTCACAATGCACTTCCTTAAGGAACTCACATGAAACACATTATGAACATGGGCTAAACTTGGCGGTAAAGCCAACCGATAAGCCACTTTTCCTACCCTTTCGAGAATTTCAAAAGGACCAATAAACCTTGGTGCCAACTTACCCCTTTGACCAAACCTAGCCACACCTTTCATAGGTGAGACTTTAAGGAGTACTCGGTCTCCTACCTCAAACTCTAAATCTTTTCTTCGCACATTGGCGTACTTAGCTTGCCGGTCTGAGGCAGCTTTGATCCTTGCTTGGATCAACTTAATCTTTGCCGTGGTCTCGGCAATGATTTCTGGACCAACAATTATTTCATCAGCTTTATATGCCCAACAATGAGGGGTCACACACTTACGCCCATACAAAGCCTCGTAGGGCGCCATCTTAATAGCTTCTTGATAGCTATTATTATAAGCAAACTCAATCAAAGGCAGATGTTGGTCCCAATCCCCTTTGAAGTCCATCACACAACTTCGTAACATATCTTCCAAGGTTTGGATCACCCGCTCAGTCTGCCCGTCAGTCTGAGGGTGATATGCAGTACTTAGGTTCACAGCAGAACCCATAGCCTTTTGAAAGGCACTCCAAAACCTTGAAACAAAACGGGGATCTCTATCAGATACAATCTGATCAGGAATACCATGAAGTCTTACTACTTCTCGGATATACAACTGGGCTAATTTCTCCATGGTATAAGTGATTTTAATGGGGATAAAATGTGCAGATTTTGTTAACCTATCCACCACCACCCAAATGGAATCATGCTGACTTCTTGTGTTTGGCAACCCAACACAGAAGTCCATGGTGATGGATCTCCATTTCCTTTCTGGGAGTGGTAAACTTTGCAACATTCCTGATGGCCTTTGGTGCTCTGCCTTCACCATTTGACAGGTGAGGCACTTAGACACATATTCATACATGTCTCTCTTAAACTTTGGCCACCAAAAATGAGTCCTAAGGTCATGGTACATCTTATTCACACCAGGGTGAACATTAAACTTACTCGTATGTGCCTCCTGCAACACCTGTTGCCTTAATTCACTTGGCACATAGAGCCGGTCACCAAAATAAAGTAACCCATCCTTGTACTGAAATTCCTTCAATACAGTACCATGCTTTTCCTCCCCAGAAATTCTTTTCAAGCTCGAATCACTTTCTTGAGCTTGCTTAACTCTAGTCAGCCATGCTGACTGAATTTCAAGGACCATGACTTGAGCCATTTCCCATTCTCTCCACAATTCATATAGAACTGTGAATTGCTCTGCACTAGGATCTTTTGAAGTTTGTGTTACTTGATCCTTGGAGAGAATTACCCCAGAATACTTACGGCTCAAGGCATCAGCAACCACGTTGCCTTTACCTGAACAATAGTCTATCGAGCAATCATAATCCTTGATATACTCGACCCATCTTCTCTGCCTCATGTTAAGATCCTTTTGAGTAAATAAGTACTTCAGACTTTTATGGTCTGTAAAGATCTTAAAGGATCTTCCCATAAGGTAGTGTCTCCAGAGCTTTAAAGCAAACACAACTGCTGCTAACTCAAGATCATGCACTGGGTAATTCAACTCGTTAGGCCTTAACTGCCTAGACCCATATGCAATCACTTGCTTATCCTGCATCAACACACATCCTAATCCTGTCCCAGATGCATCGGTATAAACCACAAAAGTCTCATGCGGATCTGGTAGGATTAAGATGGGAGCAGAAATTAACCTTTCCTTAAGCTCCTGGAAACTCTCCTCACACTTAGGAGTCCAAATAAACTTCTGTGCCTTCTTTGTCAAGGCGGTCAATGACGAAGCTATTATAGAAAATTTCTCAATAAACCTTCGATAATAGCCTGCCAAACCCAAGAAACTCCTAACTTCAGTTACAGTTGTTGGGCGTTTCCACTCCACCACAGCCTTTACCTTTTCTGGGTCCACACTTAATCCTTGAGCATTTATAATATGTCCAAGGAAAGGAATTTCACTTGCCCAGAACTGGCATTTAGATAGTTTGGCATAAAACTGATTACTCTTGAGTACTTGCAAAACTATCTCTAAATGTTTTTCATGCTCGTGGGGAGTCGGGGAATACACCAAAATATCATCAATAAACACCTCAACAAACTGATCTAGGTAGGGCCTAAAAATCCGATTCATGGTATCCATGAAAACTGCCGGAGCATTAGTCACTCCAAACGGCATAACGGTATACTCATAATGCCCATACCTAGTCCTGAATGCAGTCTTCGGGATGTCCTCATCCCTAACTCTTATCTGGAAATATCCAGACCTTAGGTCTATTTTCGAAAAGACCTTCGCCCCTCTTAATCTATCAAATAGATCATCAATTCTGGGCAATGGGTACTTATTCTTTACCGTTACTGCATTCAGTTTTCTATAGTCTATACACAACCTTAAGGTTCCATCCTTTTTCTTTACAAACAACACTGGAGCACCCCACGGGGAAATACTTGGCCTAATAAAGCCTTTCTCAAGCAACTCTTCTAATTGCTTTTTCAGCTCATCCATTTCAGGTGCTGACATTCTATAAGGGGGTATGGAAATTGGTTCTGCCCCAGGCTGTAAATGTATGGAGAATTCAATCTCCCTTCTTGGAGGTAACCCTGGGAGGTCTACAGGAAAAACTTCTGGAAATAGATTGGCTACTTGAATTTCCTTGAGTTGCTCCTCGACTGCCACTCCGTTCAACGAGCAAGCGACCAACTCACTCGGAACGGGAATGGACTCCAATAACTTGAGGTGCAAACTCTTTACACTACTTGCCAAACCGCCTGTGCAAGTTATACTTACCCCTGAGGCATCCTCAAGAGTGACCTTACAACCCGCACAGTCAATCTGGGCCTTAAACTTACTTAACCAATCCATTCCAAGGACAATATCATAAGGAATTGAGGCCAAGACCCAAAGGTCACTTAAAAATTTACTACCTCCTAATTCCAAAGGATATCCCACAACCATTTCATTGGTAAACACAAGGTTACTCCCCACTGACTTAATGAACATCATTTCATCAAGCACAGTTCTATGCAAACCAAACTTAACAACCATGCCTAGAGTAATGACAGAAATAGTAGCACCAGTATCAAACAAAATTCTAATACTACTATCCTGAACATTAAAGTTACCTTGCACAGCTGTAGGTTCTCTGGATACCTGGCTTGCCAGTGCAAAAACTCGTGGTGGCACAGGAGGAACTCTGACAAAAGTACTACCAATACTACCAACTCCTGAGGCTCCCGGTCGTCCTTGACCTTGGTCTTGTCTAAGCCTTGGGCACTCTTTAGCCCAATGTCCTGGCTGACGACAGTAATTGCAGAGATCGGTTCCAAGGGTACAAGGTTTGTTACCATGAAATCTCTGACACTTAGGACAACGGCCTTTTGCAGCTTTCTTGATTTTCTTGGAAGGTCCTTGATCACCTCCCACACTAGGCCTTTTATCCATTAACCTTGAATGTACCGGAACCCTCGGCTCAACGGCCTTTTCATTGGGTTTTGCTTCCATCAACTCCCTTTCCAACACTAAGGCTTTTTGGACAGCCTCATGATAGGTCCGAACTCCTATCACTGTCAGAAAACTCCTCAACTCCACCCTAAGTCCACGAATGAACTTCTTTGCTTTTAGTTCATCTTTTCCGGCCAAATGAAGTGCATACCGAAAAAGAGAACTAAACTTCCTTTCATACTCATGAACTGTTAGCCTTCCCTGGATTAGTTCATCAAACTCAATCCGCTTTTGATCCTGGGCAGCCTCACTATTGAATTCATTTCGAAACTCCTTCTCGAATTCAATCCAATCAAGCTCTTTAGGCCTTTGCCCGATCCTCCCTTCATTATAAGCATCAAGCCTTTCCATGACATCCTTCCACCATAATGAAGCCTTGCCCTCTAAAAAGAAAGGTACTAAATCCATCTTTACTTTGCCATCCAACTTCATGTTTTTGAAGATCTCATTAATCTGATACAACCACCCTTCAGCCATATCGGGATCTCCTATGCCATTGAACTTGGGAGTATTGATGTCCCGGCATAAGGAAACAAGTCCCATATGGTCTGGAATGACGGGTCTCCTCCGTCTCCTCCTTGGATGGATGTCCTCCTCATCTTCCTCCTCACTGTCCTCTTCACTGTCCTCACTGGACTCTACTTGAGCATGCTCATTAAATGGTTCCTGACCTTGCACTTGCCCCTGGGGCGGGGGATTTCTCCCCTGACCTTGGTGCACCGTTGGGCCTTGGTGCACTTCGGCCCTTACCCCATTAGGGTCCTCCAAGGTCTCCCCCTGAACTGGAGGTTGAGCACGCTCTTCAAGCAAAATGGCCATGCCATGTAGCATCCGGTCCATCGACTCATTAAGTCTCCTCAACAAGGAAACCACTTCCCTCATGTCTGCCCCACTGGGGTCACTAGTTCCTGCACCGGAACCCTGAGCCTCAGCAGTAGTACCAGCCCGTGTATTCACCATACCTGCAACCACAGCCAGAAGACCATATTCAGAGCAACTTATAAGCAGTACTAACCACACTTAACACAAGAACACTTTGATCTTAGTTCACTTATTGCCTCTACTAGGAACATTAACCCGCTCTGATACCAATTTTCTGTGACGGAACGGGGCCCAGTGCCCCTAATCTTGTAGGCTCTTAGGGATAATGAATCCCACTAGTTACAGTTGGCTAACTATTACTCGTCAATATAAATTAAAACAATTTATATGCAACTAGTTACTTAGCCTACTTAGATTAAGTTATGCATGCTTCTGACTTGGCAATGCAACCGAAATTTAAAAGTCTTGAATTAAAACATTGCTCGAGCATTTCATTAAAACATACTGAAAACGTACCAAGTCATTGAAATACTAGTTGCTTTAACTACAAGTAACGGTTTTGTGCATACATATAACTCTAGCATGCACCCAAAAGTAACAAGATGGATTTACATCCTAATGTATCCCAATAGAGGCAACTTACTTAGTACACAAAGTACTATGTACAAGAGACAAAATTACTACTAACTAAGATCATTTACTTGAGCCCACCTTGAGCTAAACCAAGCTTCAAGTGTAGCCCTTCACTAGACCTTGTTCTTGTGTACTCTTAGCCTCTACACTGTAAAGGCACAACTTGGTTAGCACATAACTTATACTGCAAGAAACTAGAATCACTAGGATTCTCAATAAAATACCTGCAAAACAGAAAGCTTAGGCCTCAACTATCACCTCAGTGATTAGGCCCGGGATTAGATCCTGCACAATAAAACTAAGGGAATGAGTACTTAAAAGTACTCAGTAAGGATTCCCTTCTTGAATACCTGCAAAGAAATATGCAACAAATATGCAATATGGCAACCAAGCAATCAAACATGCAATTCAAACAACAAACAATCAACAAAATGCCAAAAATGCAATGTATGGATGTATGGTATGAAATGCACACAACACATGCACTTGGGACTTTCTGCACTTAAGTGCCTTAATTCTTGCCGTGAGCTCAAACGGCTGAGGTACTTGAGATACTGGCCCTCGTATCCCGGACACTTTACCTCAATTAAGTCCCATCTACGGGTTCTAGAGTAGGTCGTCACCTATCTCAAACTTACCCGCCTTTACCCTTGATTTATTGTACAGGGTAGTCTTACTATGTGGTTTAACTAGTCAAACCCTCAAGGTTTAACTCAAAATACTACTAGTGGCTCACTTACCAAACCAAATGGCTTGGTTGGGATCGACTTAGGTTTTTCTCTCTATTGACCATATGTAATTGATACTCTATATGGCCAATAAAGAGTCTAAAAACCCACTTAATCCCCTTAATTTCCATTTAAAAACTTAAATACTATGAGTTACTTAGCCACCAAGTCACATTTCTTTTATACTTAACCACACAACTTGACTACCTTCCAAATAACGCACAATTCCCGCCTTAGGAACGAATTCTAGACCCAACCGAGGCTATGGAACGTCTTAGAATAGCCTAGGGATAGAAACCGAGAGTCTAAGTTAATCTTAGGATGGCCGGAAATCGAGGCCAAATTGGCATTTGGCGACGCGGCGCCAAAGAGCAAATGCTTTTGGCGACGCGGCGCCGCCGAGTAAACGTTCTGTGTACAATTTCGCTTCTTGGCGCCGCGGCGCCAATTCACGGACGAATTGGCGACGCGTCGCCAATTCAATTTTTCTGGGTTTATGCGACAGCGTCGCTCTTGTACACAAGCTACTCAAACTCTCTCATTTCTAATCCAAACTTAATGGGTCTTGTTTCTAATTCATCCCAACACACAAAGCTACAAAACCATGCATTATTTGAGCTTAATTACTTGAACCCTTACCTCAATTTTAGCACACAAGCAAGCAATGCAACAAAGCCTCCTAAGCTCAATTGAGCTTCCTTGAGTTCCAAGCCTAAAACCAACGAAATTTGGCACCCAAACCAATCAAACCAAGACCATTTCTAGCTCTAGAAACAACCTATAAACACACCAAATGATCTCAAGAAGCTTACCTACGAAAATTGGATTCCAAAACAAGCTCCAAAGATCAAATGAAGCAAGAACACTAGCAAAGAGGCTTAGTGATCTTCCTAACACCTTGGGCACCCTTAATTCAATGGAATCTTGCAAGAAAATGGAAGCTTGGGCTGTGATTTTGGGAGAGGAGATGGAGCCACGAATTTTTTTGTGTTGCAATGAAATGGCTAAGTATGAAGAAGAGAAGAAGAAACTTAACTTATAAGCTTATTAAGCAACTTTTCTCTCCCTTGCACTTAAGCCCTCATACTTTCATTTGTTTCAAATAGCTCACCAACTCACACTCCAAACTCACTTTTCTTTGTTTTAAAAGGTACTAAAGAGCTTCCCAAACTTAATTTTCTTGAACACTTTAGCCACTTAAGTTCTAAATGGCTCAAAAAGAACACTTAGTGCCACAAGTTGTCAAAACTTACTAGGATGATTCTAAAAGCTAGAACAACTAATGGTCTTGACTTAACTATGCCAAATCACACTTAGGAACTCACTTAACTTGATTAAGCTTATGTTACTTGCTTAATAAGGCGCTAATTTGAGGTACTTAATTTCATAAACACTTAATCAAAGTAAATAAACACTTACTTGATTAATTGACTAGGAGAGCTGTCACAAAAGTGGATGCAGTGGAAAATGGAAGTGGAGATCAAATAAGAAAGGAAAGGACAATCTTAAAAAATTGTAAACTTTTAAATTGTGGTAACGAGATAAGAGATTCTCACTGACATTTTACATTAAATAAATACAGTACAAACATCTCTGAATGCACATCTTTGACTCTTTTAATCATATTTAATAGATAAACATGAAGATATATGATAAAAAAAATACAACTAATATTTCAATTGAGAGTAACTAATATGAATTAAGATAATCAAATCATTAACCTCTTTTCAGACCCTAAAATTCTTTGCTGAAAAACTTCATCAGCCCTTGTCTTTTAGCATTGATTATGGAAATAAAAAGGAATGAAGGGAGACTCAACCTGGGTTTTGAAGATTGTCTTCTTTGCTGAGAAAGGTTGGCATATTAGAAGAACCTCTCTTGAGGAAGACCCACTTATTTTTCTTTTTTCCTTTTTTTTTTTAATTCAGATAGCTAGCAATTTTTTTTTTCTTCTTATTTTGCTATTTTACCTTCTAAACATGCCACATATTTTTTAATTCAATGACAAGAATTACTACCCTAAGATCCAATGATTATCATTGTTTCTCTACCCATGGAGAATAAACTGTGGTTCTCTACTATAAATGGACTCTAACAAGAATTTGAAAGATAATTAAAGGTTATATTACCAATATTTCATCCATCTACATATAAAATATATAGTATTTTTCGGTTTTCTAAAAAATAAAGTGTAAATTTATGAAATACGGGGGAACATTTGTAATTCTACATAAGATTCATCGGATTTATCTAATTAGACCTTTTTTTTTTTTTTTCTTTCCTGAAAAAGCATTAAAAGAAAAAACAAACGGAGTGTGTATTGAAAAAGAAGACTTCTGCTTGAATGCCAAGCAATTGTTGCAGATTAATGCCACTTTCCAAATTTGTTCCAATTGGCAATGAAAGACATTAAGGAAAATAATTTTCCCGTAATAAATTCATGTAGGAATAGGTGAGATGATTTCTAATAAATCCTAATCGTCGCATCTTGGACAGCAACGACTTTCTCTGTATCGCAAAGTTTGGCTCTTTTATATTTTTTAACCAAAATTTCAATTAAATATATTTATATTAATTTTTATTGTAAAAAAATCTTAAAAATTTTATTTATAAACTATAGTATTTAGTATACCATTTTCAGACAAAAAAATTATATTTTTATAAAAAAATTATAAATTAATTGTTGTAAATAACAAAAAGTACAAGGTTTACGAGACATAAAGAGTAATAATTTTTTTGTCTACCTCGCAAATATACCACGTATATTACGAAATGCCTTGGAAATTTTGTGGGGCCCAACTTAAAAAAATTTATTTCAGATTCATGCACTAACAAAACAAAAGAACTTGGTATTCCTTACAGAACTTGCCAATTCGCAGAGAATGTAATTATTTTCGTCACTTTTTATCAAGCACACATATCACGTTTGGTTTTGGCGTGTTTGGCCCAATTATTGTTACTGATTTTTTGAGTTCGCTGCAGTCTAAGCGTGTTGTAGACCTGCTCGTGTAATTTCGGATTTGTTTGTAGAATAAGTATTTTGTGCACCTGTTGCTTAACGTACATTATGTTTTTTGGTTGGTTCGTATGTATTCTTTTATTAGATATATTCTTTTATAAATAATATTTCTTCTTTTATGTATTGTTATTTATTTATCTTTTTTTTTTTTTAAGTTCTTATATGCTCTCATCTGATAAGGATAATACTAAAGTTGTTGGGTAACCTCATTGTATTTATCACTCTCTATGTGTTATCTTATTATCCTCTTATACTTATCATCTTATACACTATAACTACGCGAGAAGCTAATGGAAATGCGTAGCTTTTGTTCCTCTCACAATTAAACCTTTTTATGGTATTAGAGCTGTAAGTGCTCCCACAAGCCAACCTCTCCCTCCTCTTCTTCTCCTTTCCTCCCATTAGTTAACCTCATGCAGGCCATATCAGAATAGAATCCTACAACTCCCACTTCTAAACTCACAACCTCTTTCTCCCCTGATCTCTCAGAGACAAAACTTATCTCCATCAATGTTTCATCTCAACTACCCATTAAATTAACTTATCATAATTATCCGTCATGGAAAGATCAATTTCTCCTCATTCTTGAAGGCTTTGACCTTAAAGGGTAAGTTGACGGAACTCACCCATCTCCTACGAAAACTATAACTAAAGGGGCTAACAATGTTACAAATCCATACTATACATTATGGAAATATCAGGATCAACTATTGCTAAATGCCAATTTGGCATCCACGTCTGAACTTGTCATGCTCCTCGCTGCCACAACAACTACTACACATGAAGCTTGGGTGATGATTCACACTCTATTTGCCAACAAATCACGGTCAAGAATCATGTCCCTCAAAGAAAAATTGAGGAACCCACTACTAAAAAAATCAGGTTTTCCAATAAGTAAGGGCCAATTCATTTGAGCTAAAGTCAACTAACTTTTTTTAACTTTTACATCTTTTTTACTTGAAACCAATTTTATTTGAAAGCCAATGTTATGTAGATACAATAATCAATTTGAAAGTAAATTTTTAGGATGTTGTTAAATTTTTCTGAATTTTTCTTTTTTAAGGCTTGAAACTAGAAAAATTCATAAAAATTTAGTAAGATTATAAAAATTGTATTTTCAATTGATTATTGTAACTACATAATATTGGCTTTTAATTAAAATTAGTTTCAAGTAAAAAAGATGTAAAAATAAAAATAAGTCATTTGTAGTCAGTTGACTAAAGTTAAAACGAATTGGGTGTAAATTACCAACATGTCAGACAATTGGTAACAGTTATATATCATATTATTATTATTATTATTATTATTATTATTATTATTATTATTATTATTATTATTAAAAATACAATAATATATTTTTAAATTATATCATATATATTATAATGTATAATGATATTAATCATATATAAAATTATATATTTTAGAAAGTAAAGTTTAAAAATTTTTAAAATTATTTTTAGAATAATAATTATAATCCTGAAACTATACATATAATGCAATTAGTAAGAAATTTACCTATAATTTATAGAATATGGTCAGCTATAAAATTTCTTTATCCATAAATAATCTTAAATTTTAAATTAGAAAAAATGGTTGCAAAATGATAGTATTGCATCTTTTATTCCTTTTTTTTTTATGGACATATAAGTGCTTTATCTATAAACAATGCAAGTAAATTTTGCAACTAATGGCGTATTTGGAGGATATCATTAAAGAGGAGTTATAAGTGATTCGTTGCATATGTTATAAGGGAAAATTTTCATAAAAATTTGTAAAAGAATATGACTTCTGATTAATAACTAAATAGATTATTGGTTTTCGCATGGAATTAGTTATATTCATATTTTTATTTCATTTTTGCAAAAAATTGCCCAAAGCAAGCTTAAAATTTTATAAAATTTGAAATTTTTTTGCTTTAATAGTGTTTTTACCTTTATAGATAACTAAAAGCACTTATTCTATGCTTATTTATTAATTTATTTCATGTCAAACTTTGAGTTCTTTTTATTTCTAGTCGGCACACAAGAAAAGGATAATCTACTCAAAGTCCCTAAAGGTTTTAAAATTGTATGATCACCATAAATTCACTATGCCCCTCTTGTCTAAAACATCTAAATTGTCTCTTGAACTGGGGGAAAAAGGTTCAACTTTTAAATAAATGAAAAATTGATAATTTTGCATTCTTAAATGACTATCAAATTACTATTTAAGCACTTGCCATAAACTATAAGTAGTGGCAAAATGAAAATAAAAAAAAAAAAGGGAAAAAGAAAAGAAACCCTTTAGTGATATATTTGACCCCAACATTAAACATTATAGCTGCAAATTTTGTATTTCTGCCTTCACACTATCATCATATCGTCTATAAGCAATCATTTATATGAGCTCCCTTATCATCATATCATTTATATTTTTATATATAATAATAATAATAATAATAATATATTAATTATTATTATTATTATTATTATTATATTAAAAGCCTATATATTACATATATATGGGTAAAAGCCCATAAAAGCCAAAACTCATAACCCTAACTTAACCCATCTAAATACCTTAACCTATCCCACCTCTCATTTCCACCCATAACCCACACTGCCTATCACCCTCTCTACTCTCGCCTCTCACCCTTTCCTCCCTCTCTCCTGTTCTCCAGCTGCCTCTCCTTTTCCTCCCTGTCCGTCGATCACCCTCCGTCTATCCCCAACTTCACATAGCCTAGCCGTGCCACTGTTCTCCCTCTGCTATTTTGCCTCCTTCGACTCTCCTCCCTCTTTCATTCTCCCTTCATCATTCTCCCTCCATCATCATCTTCAACCCAACCTCCTCACCTTCCCTAATGCGCTTGATGCCGGATCACTATATGCCTTCTTGCCTAGCCGTATCGCTGACACTTACTCGCGAACGCCTGCTCACCTCCCATTCTCGCTCAATGCAGTGTAGACTGGTGCTGCCGCTTCCCCACCTCACCCACCACGATAGGTCTCCACCCATCTTCAGTGATTTGGATTTCGATGTTGTAACCCATATATGTCTCATTTTCCTTTCACTTATTTCGATTTCAATTTTTTGAATAATTTGATGTTTGATTTTGTACTATTGGTTGCAATTTTTGTGTATGAACTTGTAGATTAAGTTGTCTCATTTTTTATTTGGTAGATTTGGTTGTTTGATTGTAGAATCGATTGTTTGATTTCATAGATTTGGTAGATCCAGTTGTTTGATTGTATATTTTGTTTGGATTTTGTGAATTTTTTGTTAATTGTTATGATAGTTTTTTATTCTATTATTTTGTAATTTATTTTCAAATTTTCAAATTTTTGTGAATTTTAAAATTTTTATTAATTTCAGTGAACTTTTACCAAATTTTGTGAATTCTTTTTAATTTTTTTGTACTTTTAGTATTACAATTTTGTGCAATTTTTTACTTTTCAGTTTTTATGAATTTTTTTGAATATTGTGGTACTAATAAAATCTTTGTTATATAATTGTACTAAATATAAATTTTAGTCAATCTAATGTTTAGTAAATATGACATATATTTTTATTAAATATAATTTTATAAATTATTTTTTGGTTTTGTTAATATTAATTTATAATTATTCATACATAAATTTAGTAAAATTTAATTTGAATTTTATTGTTAATTATTTTAGATTTTTTTCTGTATTTTTTTAAAATTCAATTCAATTTCCAATGACTTCTCATTGGAAACTGCTTTAATTTTTTTAAAATCCTAAAAAATTTACCAACGGACTTTCACGTTGAAAGTATTACCAACAGCTTGGTGGGTTGGTAATTGCCTATGGTTTAGCACCTTGGTAAATACCAACACGCATGCACATTAGTAATTACCAACGTGCGTGCACGTTGGTAATTTCTTAGCTCGTTGGAAAATAATTCTGGTACATGACCGTTGACAATTATCAATGGGCGTATTACGAACACATTCACATTAGAAATTATGGACGACTTAAATTTTGCACGTTGGTAATTGAATTTTCAATATACAATTTACCAATGCATATTTACCAACCGCTATGCATTAGAAATTCAAAATTATCAACGTACAGCCGTTAGTAATGCGCGTTGGTAAAAGTTAAAATTTTAGTAGTGACCCTTGACGGGAAAAACCAGTTTCAGGCTATCTTCAACTCATAAAAATGACTGCTAATGAACTAGCAATTGATCATGAGCCTTTTCATGATGATGAACTTCTTCTTTATGCACTGGATGGTCTTGGCATTGACTATAGGGTGATCTTAGCAGCTATTTAAACCAAAGATAGACTAATTTCATTTGCTAAATTGCATAATTAGTTAATTGATTATGAAAGTTTCTCAAGATATTTGAAGCTTCTAATAACAATTAATATATTACCACAACTAAGATTTCAATGAAATAGATATCAAAGAAGGGTGGCACCAACATGGGGGCAAGGATGGTTTGCTTCTTTGACCACAAGGACCTCTACATTAAACCAATTATGGCACGAACAAACATCCTCACAGCTATGGCACAAATAAATTGAGGCAAAGGTATTGCTTTCGGAACTACTCCATTAATGAAATGCCAAGGTGCCAATTTTGCAACAAGCTTCACCATACAACCAATATTTGCTGGCATGTTCAACCAAATGATTAGAACTCCATCTTTCATTTAAAGCCCTCATCACTACTTAGCGACCAAGTCAAAGGTGGATTGTTGACGCTAGTGCTAGCCATTTTGCCACTTTGGATATTGTAAATCTCAGTATCAGGAATTAGTATGCTGAAATTGATGAGCTTTAGCACTACCTTTCTTACTATACCAACAAACACACACTTTGGTCTAGTGAATGCCTTTTGTATACCTCAACTTACCCAAAATCTTATTTCAACCTCTAAATTTTGTGCTGTTGTTGATGTCTCAGTTGAACTATGACTTTTCCCTATGATAACTACGACTTTCATGTGCCTTACCTCTAGGTCTTTCTAGTGTCAAAGCTTTCTCAACTCATTGGCATCATTGCCTTAGCCACCCCTATATTCCCATTCAATGTATCATCTGTAGTCAATTTTGGTTACCAAGTTCATGTTGGGTTTCAGGAGATAAACAAGCATAGCGGAATTTAACCGAAACCTTCCAAGATCCAAGTGAAATGGGGTAAACCAGGTGCTCAAAAATTTTCATATCTAATTTTCGATTGAGATCTCTCACCCAACTGTAGAGTCGAATCACAAAACCTGAACAGTTGACATGTTCAAGCTCTCTATGGTATCCACACGAGCCTCTCGGGATCACCATGCTTCCACTGCGTCCCGGTAGATACGTTTCTCTCGCACTCGCAATGCTAGCTTACGTCCTCCAAAGAATTGCAAGAAAAGAGTGCGGCTACCCTTTTGGAATGCTAGGGCATGGAGCTTGAATTTCTCACTAAAAGTTGTATTTCTAGTAAAACTCAACTTCTAGGCCTAATGGGCTTCAAAGCCCTAATCCAGTTAGGTTTTAATTTCGGGCTTAATAATGGTTCAACTCTGGGGCCCATTATTAATACAAAATTATTGTGAAACCATAACCCAAATAATTAGCTCATGCACTCTAATGATCCAAATAGCTCTATGTGTGCGACCTAATAGGGTCTTACCACATCGGCAATAATCATAAATCACATTTATGATCATAAGCAATTAGCGGTGTCTAGTAACACATCATTGCTACCTAAGTGATAAGATTATCGGTGATTTAACTAAAACTTTATGATCATTACCGATATATGCCATTGTCCCTTTGTCTAAGATATCAAGACTAAGCACGAGACATGGAATGTGTCACTCTCGTATAACCCAATCTTTGGTTTCTTGATTACTGAGTAGACCAACTGAAACTAATGACATTGATATCATATATCAACTCATCCGAGCATTGCCATGCATTTTCTAAGTCTCACTCTATCAAGGGGCCCGAAGATATCACTCCCGTTACATAAAAGGGACAAATCTCATCTTGATCATACAAATCCCTCCACATGATATGTGACATACCCAATGACCTCCTTCAAGTTCATTCAGTTACGAGCAACAAAGGAAAGTATCAAAGTATGTAACTCACATGTAGGGAACCTTGATGATATTAGGTCGAAGGACTACATATACCATGATCACTATGAGAATCACTTATGACACTCATGTAACGATCCATGTAGTGTTCTCATGATGGGTCGGTCCAGTACACAAGTTTTCCAACTTGTACCTATATGTAGACTATATATCTCATATTAGTCTCCACATATGCTAGTCATTATGTACTATTGCAACCCGCTCCACAATAATACTAAACCAGGGACGTTTGAGAATATCATTATTCTAGGGTTACAATTATGTTTATTATGTTACACAGAAACAAAACAACAAGCATAATTGCTGGATTAATGCTTTAATAAAATATCATGACTCAAAGTGTAAAAAATACAATCATCTCATGATTGGCTTTTTGGGTACAATACTAACAGTTAATTCATTAAACCAAGTTTGTCTTGTCACTCGTGTCGACGTAACAAAAGCCACCAACTTCCTTTTCATGTTTCATCTCTTTACAATCGATGTCCACTAGACATTATCTACATGGATGTTTAGGGTCCTACACTAGTTACATATATTATTGGTTTTAATTAGTATGTTGCCTTTGTTGATCATTTTTCTAAATATATATGGCTATTTCCAATAAAACTTAAGTCTAATGTGTCTTAAATCTTTCCTAATTTCAAAGCTCTTATTGAAAAACATTTTAATATACCAACAACCACCTTGTACTCAAATTGTAGAAGCGAGTTCATTGCAGTAAAATGGTTTCTTCAAACTTATGGTATCACCCTTCTCACATCTCCTCCATATACTTATTATTACAATGCTACAGTTAAAGGATGTCACCATCATGTTGTCAAAACTGCTTAACATTCATCCATCAAGCATGCACACGTTTCTTCTATTGGACTTATGCATTTCTAAAAACCACCTATTTCATCAATCAACTTCCCACTCCCTTTAATTACCACAAGTCCTTTCTCTAGGTTTTATTCAACCAGGACCCTAGCTATCTTAAGTTATGTGTTTTTGGGTGTCTATGTTACCCATGGTTACATCCTTATAATCATCACAAACTTCAACCTTGCTTTTTTCCTTGCTTTTTGTCAGTTACTATTGAGTCAAAGTCAATATTTATCTTATGATCCCTCCACTTGTAAAGTTTGCATGTCTCATCATGTCACCTTTGATAAAGATACCTTCCCTTTCAAGTCCTTTATGTCATTGCCTACTTATTCTTTTTCTACCATGGCATGTTGCATAAGTTGACTTGCAAGCAACTTCCATTAACAACCCTCTTATAATCCAAAATCCTCCAACCTTAATCTCTTTTATTCTTCTACCATTCATTCCTCGTCACTATCCAATGGCCAATCTGACTTTTTATCCATTCCTCCTAATGTGTCCCCATCCCAAAATATCCACCAATCTCTTCATACTTCTTCATCTTCAAGCCCATCCATCGTTCCTACAGACTCATCCTCCTACTTTAATGAGTCATTTCATCCTTTACCTTTTCTGTTGCCTCATCTGTCGCCTAAGCCAACTTGAACCCATCCTATGACCATTCCTTCCAAGAATAATATTTTTAAACCAAAACGTGTCCTTCGTGCAACCATTCATCCTCTTTCTAATGTTATCAAACCAACCAATGCCTCACAAGCTTTGTAATATCCTAAATGGCATGATGCTATGGTCAACTAGTACAATTCCCTCATTCAAAATGACACATGGGATCTTATGCAACCTTAACCACACCATAACACTGTTGGCTATCATTGGTGTTTCAGATCAAAAGAAACTCTAAGGGTATTATTCAGTGTTACAAGGGTCACCTAGTGACAAAGGGATTTTATTAGCAAGCCGGTATTGATTATCGAGATACCTTTAGCACTTTTGTAAAGCCTGTTACAATTTGCCTCATTCTCTCTGTTACTATCTCCAATGGCTTGCCAATTTACCAGCTGAATGTTAATAATGCCACCTTGAGAACTAAACTTGATGAAGAAATGTTTATGCAGAAGCCAACAGGTCTCCGTCACAAGGATTTTTTCAATGTGTCTATCAGCTCAAGAAACATATTTATGGTCTCAAGTAGTCCCCTGGGGCCTAGTACACATCTCTTACATCCTACCTTACTAACTTTCACTTTGTTCACTCACAGGTAGATTCTTCTCTTTTCATTTATCAATATGGCTATCATTGTACCTATGTTTTGGTTTATGTTGATGACATTATTGTCACGGGTGGTGATACAGCTTTCCAGTGTTCATTCATTTTGGCCATGTCCTCACACTTTTCTCTCGAGGATCTTGGTTCACTTAATTATTTTCTAGGTGTTGAAATGATAAAAAATTACCTCTGGTTTGTTTATTTCTCAACATAAATACATCATGGACATACTTGAGTGTGCTAATATAACAGCTGCAGATGAGGTTTTTATGTCGTTGTCCTCTTCCCTCACTCTCCATAAGGATGATGTTACAAATATAATTGATTTCTCTAAATTTCATCAGCTGGTATATGCCCTACACTATTTCTATTTCATACCCCCAGATGTAGCCTTCTCAGTGACCAAGCTTGCTCAATTCATACATCGGTGAAACGGTTTCTTCACTACCTCAAGACCACATCATTTTATAGTATTCTACTTCAAGAGGATTCCATTATGGATCTTTATGTGTTTTTAGACTTGGACTCTACTAGATATGCTATTAGTTGGTACTCCACCTCTGCCGATGAAACTTTGTTAAGCAATTCACCTATCTCTTGGTGCTCTTAATGGAAAACTATAGTTCCTCAGTTTTCCATAGAGGTCAAATAACATGCCAATGCCTTCACAGCTTGTGAGGTTAAGTTGCTTAATTCTCTTCGTCATGGGCTCAGCATACATTCTTCTTCTACAACCTCTTTACATTGTGATAACCTTAATGCTACCTACATGTGTATGAACCCAATTTTTTCATTCATGGATGAAGCACTTGTCTATTGACTATTATTTCACACATGAACGTGTTGCATCTAGAGTGCTTCAAATTCACTATGTTCCTACAAAAAATCTACTTGTTCACCCTTTCACAAAACCATTTTTTAAGCAAAGATTATAGCTACTACAAACCAAGATTGGTGTTACTGATGACACCACCATTTTGTAGGGGCAAAATGAGGATAATACTAAAGTTGTTGATTAATCTCTTTGTATTTATCACTCTCTTTGTGTTATCTTATTATCCTCTTGTACTTATCATCCTATACACTATAACTATATGAAAAGCTAATAGAAGTGTGTGGCTTTCAATCCTATCATAATCAAACATTTTATCATTGATGCCTAGTTTGTTGTTATCTTCCATTGTTATGTAATTGAATAATATCTATTATTTTGCTTTGATATGATTATTACTTGTTATTTGTTCAAAATATCTTCATTTATAAAAAGAATATTGGTATAATTTAAGAAAGAACATTTACTTAGTATAAAAGAACATATTCATTGTTTAGTTTGTTCTTACACTTCTAAATCTCAAGTTTTTTTGTTTTTGTTTTTTTTAGTTCTTATGTGTTCTTTTATGTATTACTATTTATTCTTTTGTAAAACTGGTTTTTTTTTCAAATCCTATTTGTTCTTTTTTTTTTTGTATTCATTTTCAAGTTTCTATATGTTTTTTAAGTATTGATGTTTGTTCTTTTATAAATATGTTCTTTTTTACATTTTTATCTGCTCTTTTATTTCTGTTCTTTTTTAGTTCTTATATGTTCTTTTTGGCATGAATGTTGTTTATTCTTTATTAGTTTTATATGTCCTTTTATTATTATTTATTTATTTATTATCAATTTTTCTATTTCATAAAAAAAAATGAAGAGGTGCAATGGAAAGCAAAAAAAGTAAAATAAAATTTGGGAGAAAAATGAAAAAAAATTGAAAAAAAAAACAAGAAAAGGAAAATAAAAAACTACAAGTGAAAAAAGAGGAAAAATAAAAGTAGAAAAAATTTGGAACAAAAAAGAAACGAAAATGAAAAAAAGGATTTACAAAAGAAAAACAGAAGGAACTAAAAAAGAAAAAGAAAAAGAGAAACTAGAAAGAAAGAACGACGGCGGGGGGCTAGCAGGGATCCAAATCCAGGCCCCCCATAATTCTAGCCACTCCGCAAAATTCAGAAAATGTCTTAATCTGATAAATCTATTATAAGTAACAGTGTGTGCCTGGTTGCATGACCGCTCCTGGCGCACACAAGATTCTTCTTTGTTTGAAAATTATGTCTGGATTACCGTTAGAAATATGGAAAGAGTTTTCAAATCACAGGTTTTAGTATAAAAAATGTGGATAAGCAATTTCCTCCATCCTTAAATTTTCTCAAAATCTAACACTAATTAGTTACAAAAGTTATTTCTAGATGAAGCCATCACCGCCAACTTAATTTAACTCTCATATATTTCCAAACGAAACCATATATTGGTTTAATACATCAATTTGATTTTAACACATGAGTTCTTTGAAGTTTCTTACATGGACTGTCTAGTAGATAAGTTTTTGGAGCGGATAAATCATGTGAAACTAAAAAAGAAGTTCCAAAAATAGACTTTGTGTGCCCCTCAACCTTTTGAGATCATAACTTTTATTGTCGTTATCAGAATGACTATTATTGTGACAGCTCTCCTAGTTAACTAATCAAGTAAGTGTTTATTTACTTTGATTAAGTGTTTATGAAATTAAGTACCTCAAATTAGCGCCTTGTTAAGCAAGTAACATAAGCTTAATCAAGTTAAGTGAGTTCCTAAGTGTGATTTGGCATAGTTAAGTCAAGACCATTAGTTGTTCTAGCTTTTAGAATCATCCTAGTAAGTTTTGACAACTTGTGGCACTAAGTGTTCTTTTTGAGCCATTTAGAACTTAAGTGGCTAAAGTGTTCAAGAAAATTAAGTTTGGGAAGCTCTTTAGTACCCTTTTAAAACAAAGAAAAGTGAGTTTGGAGTGTGAGTTGGTGAGCTATTTGAAACAAATGAAAGTATGAGGGCTTAAGTGCAAGGGAGAGAAAAGTTGCTTAATAAGCTTATAAGTTAAGTTTCTTCTTCTCTTCTTCATACTTAGCCATTTCTTGCAAACACCAAAAATTCGTGGCTCCATCTCCTCTCCCAAAATCACAGCTCAAGCTTCATTTTCTTGCAAGTTTTCATCAAAATTAAGAGTGCCAAGGGGTTAGGAAAGATCACCAAGCTTTGTTTGAGGTGTTCTTGCTTCATTTGATCTTTGGAAGCTTGTTTTGGATCCAATTTCGTAGGTAAGCTTCTTGAGATCATTTGGTGTGATTATAGGTTGTTTCTAGAGCTAGAAATGGTCTTGGTTTGATTGGTTTGGGTGCCAATTTTCGTTGGTTTTAGACTTGGAACTCAAGGAAGCTTGTGGAGCTAGAAAAGCTTGTGTTTCATTGCTTGCTTTGTGGCTAAAATTGAGGTAAGGGTTCAAGTAATTAAGCTCAAATAATGCATGGTTTTGTAGCTTTGTGTGTTGGGATGAATTAGAAACAAGACCCATTAAGTTTGGATGAGAAATGAGAGAGTTTGAGTAGCTTGTGTACAAGAGCGACGCTGTCGCATAAACCCAGAAAAATTGAATTGGCGACGCGTCGCCAATTAGTCCGTGAATTGGCGCCGCGGCGCCAAGAAGCGAAAATGTACATAGAGCGTTTGCTCGGCGGCGCCGCGTCGCCAAAAGCATTTGCTCTTTGGCGCCGCGTCGCCAAATGCAAATTTGGCCTCGATTTCCGGCCATCCTAAGATTAACTTAGACTCTCGGTTTCTATCCCTAGGCTATTCTAAGACGTTCCATAGCCTCGGTTGGGTCTAGAATTCGTTCCTAAGGCGGGAATTGTGCGTTATTTGGAAGGTAGTCAAGTTGTGTGGTTAAGTGTAAAAGAAATGTGACTTGGTGGCTAAGTAACTCATAGTATTTAAGCTTTTAAATGGAAATTAAGGGGATTAAGTGGGTTTTTAGACTCTTTATTGGCCGTATAGAGTATTAATTATATATGGTCAATAGAGAGAAAAACCTAAGTCGATCCCAACCAAACCATTTGGTTTGGTAAGTGAGCCACTAGTAGTATTTTGAGTTAAACCTTGAGGGTTTGACTAGTTAAACCACATAGTAAGACTACCCTGTACAATAAATCAAGGGTAAAGGCGGGTAAGTTTGAGATAGGTGACGACCTACTCTAGAACCCGTAGATGGGACTTAATTGAGGTAAAGTGTCCGGGATACGAGGGCCAGTATCTCAAGTACCTCAGCCGTTTGAGCTCACGGCAAGAATTAAGGCACTTAAGTGCAGAAAGTCCCAAGTGCATGTGTCGTGTGCATTCCATACCATACATCCATACATTGCATTTTTGGCATTTTGTTGATTGTTTGTTGTTTGAATTGCATGTTTGATTGCTTGGTTGCCATATTGCATATTTGTTGCATATTTCTTTGCAGGTATTCAAGAAGGGAATCCTTACTGAGTACTTTTAAGTACTCATTCCCTTAGTTTTATTGTGCAGGATCTAATCCCGGGCCTAATCACTGAAGTGATAGCTGAGGCCTAAGGTTTCTGTTTTGCAGGTATTTTATTGAGAATCCTAGTGATTCTAGTTCTTGCAGTATAAGTTATGTGCTAACCAAGTTGTGCCTTTACAGTGTAGAGGCTAAGAGTACACAAGAACAAGGTCTAGTGAAGGGCTACACTTGGAGCTTGGCTTAGCTCAAGGTGGGCTCAAGTAAATGATCTTAGTAGTTAGTAGTAATTTTGTCTCTTGTACATAGTACTTTGTGTACTAAGTAAGTTGCCTCTATTGGGATACATTAGGATGTAAATCCATCTTGTTACTTTTGGGTGCATGCTAGAGTTGTAATGTATGCACAAAACTGTTACTTGTAGTTAAAGCAACTAGTATTTCAATGACTTGGTACGTTTTCAGTATGTTTTAATGAAATGCTCGAGCAATGTTTTAATTCAAGACTTTTAAATTTCGGTTGCATTGCCAAGTCAGAAGCATGCATAACTTAATCTAAGTAGGCTAAGTAACTAGTTGCATATAAATTGTTTTAATTTATATTGACGAGTAATAGTTAGCCAACTGTAACTAGTGGGATTCATTATCCCTAAGAGCCTACAAGATTAGGGGCACTGGGCCCCATTCCGTCACAGAAAATTGGTATCAGAGCGGGTTAATGTTCCTAGTAGAGGCAATAAGTGAACTAAGATCAAAGTGTTCTTGTGTTAAGTGTGGTTAGTACTGCTTATAAGTTGCTCTGGATATGGTCTTCTGGCTGTGGTTGCAGGTATGGTGAATACACGGGCTGGCACTGCTGCTGAGGCTCAGGGTTCCGGTGCAGGAACTAGTGACCCCAGTGGGGCAGACATGAGGGAAGTGGTTTCCTTGTTGAGGAGACTAAATGAGTCGATGGACCGGATGTTACATGGCATGGCCATTTTGCTTGAAGAGCGTGCTCAACCTCCAGTACAGGGGGAGACCTTGGAGGACCCTAATGGGGTAAGGGCCGAAGTGCACCAAGGCCCAACGGTGCACCAAGGTCAGGGGAGAAATCCCCCGCCCCAGGGGCAAGTGCAAGGTCAGGAACCATTTAATGAGCATGTTCAAGTAGAGTCCAGTGAGGACAGTGAAGAGGACAGTGAGGAGGAAGATGAGGAGGACATCCATCCATGGAGGAGACGGAGGAGACCCGTCATTCCAGACCATATGGGACTTGTTTCCTTATGCCGGGACATCAATACTCCCAAGTTCAATGGCATAGGAGATCCCGATATGGCAGAAGGGTGGTTGTACCAGATTAATGAGATCTTCAAAAACATGAAGTTGGATGGCAAAGTAAAGATGGATTTAGTACCTTTCTTTTTAGAGGGCAAGGCTTCATTATGGTGGAAGGATGTCATGGAAAGGCTTGATGCTTATAATGAAGGGAGGATCGGGCAAAGGCCTAAAGAGCTTGATTGGATTGAATTCGAAAAGGAGTTTCGAAATGAATTCAATAGTGAGGCCGCCCAGGATCAAAAGCGGATTGAGTTTGATGAACTAATCCAGGGAAGGCTAACAGTTCATGAGTATGAAAGGAAGTTTAGTTCTCTTTTTCGGTATGCACCTCATTTGGCCGGAAAAGATGAACTAAAGGCAAAGAAGTTCATTCGTGGACTTAAGGTGGAGTTGAGGAGTTTTCTGACAGTGATAGGAGTTCGGACCTATCATGAGGCTGTCCAAAAAGCCTTAGTGTTGGAAAGGGAGTTGATGGAAGCAAAACCCAATGAAAAGGCCGTTGAGCCGAGGGTTCCGGTACATTCAAGAATTATGGATAAAAGGCCTAGTGTGGGAGGTGATCAAGGACCTTCCAAGAAAATCAAGAAAGCTGCAAAAGGCCGTTGTCCTAAGTGTCAGAGATTTCATGGTAACAAACCTTGTACTCTTGGAACCGATCTCTGCAATTACTGTCGTCAGCCAGGACATTGGGCTAAAGAGTGCCCAAGGCTTAGACAAGACCAAGGTCAAGGACGACCGGGAGCCTCAGGAGTTGGTAGTGCTGGTAGTACTTTTATCAGAGTTCCTCCTGTGCCACCACGAGTTTTTGCACTGGCAAGCCAGGTATCTAGAGAGCCTACAGCTGTGCAAGGTAACTTTAATGTTCAGGATGGTAGTATTAGAATTCTGTTTGATACTGGTGCTTCTATTTCTGTCATTACTCTAGGCATGGTTGTTAAGTTTGGTTTGCATAGAACTGTGCTTGATGAAATGATGTTCATTAAGTCAGTGGGGAGTAACCTTGTGTTTACCAATGAAATGGTTGTGGGATATCCTTTGGAATTAGGAGGTAGTAAATTTTTAAGTGACCTTTGGGTCTTGGCCTCAATTCCTTATGATATTGTCCTTGGAATGGATTGGTTAAGTAAGTTTAAGGCCCAGATTGACTGTGCGGGTTGTAAGGTCACTCTTGAGGATGCCTCAGGGGTAAGTATAACTTGCACAGGCGGTTTGGCAAGTAGTGTAAAGAGTTTGCACCTCAAGTTATTGGAGTCCATTCCCGTTCCGAGTGAGTTGGTCGCTTGCTCGCTGAACGGAGTGGCAGTCGAGGAGCAACTCAAGGAAATTCAAGTAGCCAATCTATTTCCAGAAGTTTTTCCTGTAGACCTCCCAGGGTTACCTCCAAGAAGGGAGATTGAATTCTCCATACATTTACAGCCTGGGGCAGAACCAATTTCCATACCCCCTTATAGAATGTCAGCACCTGAAATGGATGAGCTGAAAAAGCAATTAGAAGAGTTGCTTGAGAAAGGCTTTATTAGGCCAAGTATTTCCCCGTGGGGTGCTCCAGTGTTGTTTGTAAAGAAAAAGGATGGAACCTTAAGGTTGTGTATAGACTATAGAAAACTGAATGCAGTAACGGTAAAGAATAAATACCCATTGCCCAGAATTGATGATCTATTTGATAGATTAAGAGGGGCGAAGGTCTTTTCAAAAATAGACCTAAGGTCTGGATATTTCCAGATAAGAGTTAGGGATGAGGATATCCCGAAGACTGCATTCAGGACTAGGTATGGGCATTATGAGTATACCGTTATGCCGTTTGGAGTGACTAATGCTCCGGCAGTTTTCATGGATACCATGAATCGGATTTTTAGGCCCTACCTAGATCAGTTTGTTGAGGTGTTTATTGATGATATTTTGGTGTATTCCCCGACTCCCCACGAGCATGAAAAACATTTAGAGATAGTTTTGCAAGTACTCAAGAGTAATCAGTTTTATGCCAAACTATCTAAGTGCCAGTTCTGGGCAAGTGAAATTCCTTTCCTTGGACATATTATAAATGCTCAAGGATTAAGTGTGGACCCAGAAAAGGTAAAGGCTGTGGTGGAGTGGAAACGCCCAACAACTGTAACTGAAGTTAGGAGTTTCTTGGGTTTGGCAGGCTATTATCGAAGGTTTATTGAAAAATTTTCTATAATAGCTTCGTCATTGACCGCCTTGACAAAGAAGGCACAGAAGTTTATTTGGACTCCTAAGTGTGAGGAGAGTTTCCAGGAGCTTAAGAACAGGTTAATTTCTGCTCCCATCTTAATCCTACCAGATCCGCATGAGACTTTTGTGGTTTATACCGATGCATCTGGGACAGGATTAGGATGTGTGTTGATGCAGGATAAGCAAGTGATTGCATATGGGTCTAGGCAGTTAAGGCCTAACGAGTTGAATTACCCAGTGCATGATCTTGAGTTAGCAGCAGTTGTGTTTGCTTTAAAGCTCTGGAGACACTACCTTATGGGAAGGTCCTTTAAGATCTTTACAGACCATAAAAGTCTGAAGTACTTATTTACCCAAAAGGATCTTAACATGAGGCAGAGAAGATGGGTCGAGTATATCAAGGATTATGATTGCTCGATAGACTATTGTTCAGGTAAAGGCAACGTGGTTGCTGATGCCTTGAGCCGTAAGTATTCTGGGGTAATTCTCTCCAAGGATCAAGTAACACAAACCTCAAAAGATCCTAGTGCAGAGCAATTCACAGTTTTATATGAATTGTGGAGAGAATGGGAAATGGCTCAAGTCTTGGTCCTTGAAATTCAGTCAGCATGGCTGACTAGAGTTAAGCAAGCTCAAGAAAGTGATTCGAGCTTGAAAAGAATTTCTGGGGAGGAAAAACATGGTACTGTATTGAAGGAATTTCAGTACAATGATGGGTTACTTTATTTTGGTGACCGGCTCTATGTGCCAAGTGAATTAAGGCAACAAGTGTTGCAGGAGGCACATACGAGTAAGTTTAATGTTCACCCTGGTGTGAATAAGATGTACCATGACCTTAGGACTCATTTTTGGTGGCCAAAGTTTAAGAGAGACATGTATGAATATGTGTCTAAGTGCCTCACCTGTCAAATGGTGAAGGCAGAGCACCAAAGGCCATCAGGAATGTTGCAAAGTTTACCACTCCCAGAAAGGAAATGGGGATCCATCACCATGGACTTCTGTGTTGGGTTGCCAAACACAAGAAGTCAGCATGATTCCATTTGGGTGGTGGTGGATAGGTTAACAAAATCTGCACATTTTATCCCCATTAAAATCACTTATACCATGGAGAAATTAGCCCAGTTGTATATCCGAGAAGTAGTAAGACTTCATGGTATTCCTGATCAGATTGTATCTGATAGAGATCCCCGTTTTGTTTCAAGGTTTTGGAGTGCCTTTCAAAAGGCTATGGGTTCTGCTGTGAACCTAAGTACTGCATATCACCCTCAGACTGATGGGCAGACTGAGCGGGTGATCCAAACCTTGGAAGATATGTTACGAAGTTGTGTGATGGACTTCAAAGGGGATTGGGACCAACATCTGCCTTTGATTGAATTTGCTTATAATAATAGCTATCAAGAAGCTATTAAGATGGCGCCCTACGAGGCTTTGTATGGGCGTAAGTGTGTGACCCCTCATTGTTGGGCAGATAAAGCTGATGAAATAGTTGTTGGTCCAGAAATCATTGCCGAGACCACGGCAAAGATTAAGTTGATCCAAACAAGGATCAAAGCTGCCTCAGACCGGCAAGCTAAGTACGCCAATGTGCGAAGAAAAGATTTAGAGTTTGAGGTAGGAGACCGAATACTCCTTAAAGTCTCGCCTATGAAAGGTGTGGCTAGGTTTGGTCAAAGGGGTAAGTTGGCACCAAGGTTTATTGGTCCTTTTGAAATTCTCGAAAGGGTAGGAAAAGTGGCTTATCGGTTGGCTTTACCGCCAAGTTTAGCCCATGTTCATAATGTGTTTCATGTGAGTTCCTTAAGGAAGTGCATTGTGAACCCTGGGCAAGTGTTAACCCCGCCCACTATTCCCTTGAGAGAGGACCTAAGTTATGAGGAACATCCTATCAAGTTTCTTGACCGACAAGTCCGGAAACTAAGGACCAAACGGATCCCAATGGTCAAGGTACTATGGTCTAACCATGGGGAGGAAGAGGCCACTTGGGAGACCGAGCAGGATATGCTAAGGCAATATCCAAGTTTGTATGCTCAATTAAGTCAGAATTTGGAGGACCAAATTTCTGAAGGAGGGGAGGATGTGACAGCTCTCCTAGTTAACTAATCAAGTAAGTGTTTATTTACTTTGATTAAGTGTTTATGAAATTAAGTACCTCAAATTAGCGCCTTGTTAAGCAAGTAACATAAGCTTAATCAAGTTAAGTGAGTTCCTAAGTGTGATTTGGCATAGTTAAGTCAAGACCATTAGTTGTTCTAGCTTTTAGAATCATCCTAGTAAGTTTTGACAACTTGTGGCACTAAGTGTTCTTTTTGAGCCATTTAGAACTTAAGTGGCTAAAGTGTTCAAGAAAATTAAGTTTGGGAAGCTCTTTAGTACCCTTTTAAAACAAAGAAAAGTGAGTTTGGAGTATGAGTTGGTGAGCTATTTGAAACAAATGAAAGTATGAGGGCTTAAGTGCAAGGGAGAGAAAAGTTGCTTAATAAGCTTATAAGTTAAGTTTCTTCTTCTCTTCTTCATACTTAGCCATTTCTTGCAAACACCAAAAATTCGTGGCTCCATCTCCTCTCCCAAAATCACAGCTCAAGCTTTATTTTCTTGCAAGTTTTCATCAAAATTAAGAGTGCCAAGGGGTTAGGAAAGATCACCAAGCTTTGTTTGAGGTGTTCTTGCTTCATTTGATCTTTGGAAGCTTGTTTTGGATCCAATTTCATAGGTAAGCTTCTTGAGATCATTTGGTGTGATTATAGGTTGTTTCTAGAGCTAGAAATGGTCTTGGTTTGATTGGTTTGGGTGCCAATTTTCGTTGGTTTTAGACTTGGAACTCAAGGAAGCTTGTGGAGCTAGAAAAGCTTGTGTTTCATTGCTTGCTTTGTGGCTAAAATTGAGGTAAGGGTTCAAGTAATTAAGCTCAAATAATGCATGGTTTTGTAGCTTTGTGTGTTGGGATGAATTAGAAACAAGACCCATTAAGTTTGGATGAGAAATGAGAGAGTTTGAGTAGCTTGTGTACAAGAGCGACGCTGTCGCATAAACCCAGAAAAATTGAATTGGCGACGCGTCGCCAATTAGTCCGTGAATTGGCGCCGCAGCGCCAAGAAGCGAAAATGTACATAGAGCGTTTGCTCGGCGGCGCCGCGTCGCCAAAAGCATTTGCTCTTTGGCGCCGCGTCGCCAAATGCAAATTTGGCCTCGATTTCCGGCCATCCTAAGATTAACTTAGACTCTCGGTTTCTATCCCTAGGCTATTCTAAGACGTTCCATAGCCTCGGTTGGGTCTAGAATTCGTTCCTAAGGCGGGAATTGTGCGTTATTTGGAAGGTAGTCAAGTTGTGTGGTTAAGTGTAAAAGAAATGTGACTTGGTGGCTAAGTAACTCATAGTATTTAAGCTTTTAAATGGAAATTAAGGGGATTAAGTGGGTTTTTAGACTCTTTATTGGCCGTATAGAGTATTAATTATATATGGTCAATAGAGAGAAAAACCTAAGTCGATCCCAACCAAACCATTTGGTTTGGTAAGTGAGCCACTAGTAGTATTTTGAGTTAAACCTTGAGGGTTTGACTAGTTAAACCACATAGTAAGACTACCCTGTACAATAAATCAAGGGTAAAGGCGGGTAAGTTTGAGATAGGTGACGACCTACTCTAGAACCCGTAAATGGGACTTAATTGAGGTAAAGTGTCCGGGATACGAGGGCCAGTATCTCAAGTATCTCAGCCGTTTGAGCTCACGGCAAGAATTAAGGCACTTAAGTGCAGAAAGTCCCAAGTGCATGTGTCGTGTGCATTCCATACCATACATCCATACATTGCATTTTTGGCATTTTGTTGATTGTTTGTTGTTTGAATTGCATGTTTGATTGCTTGGTTGCCATATTGCATATTTGTTGCATATTTCTTTGCAGGTATTCAAGAAGGGAATCCTTACTGAGTACTTTTAAGTACTCATTCCCTTAGTTTTATTGTGCAGGATCTAATCCCGGGCCTAATCACTGAAGTGATAGCTGAGGCCTAAGCTTTGTGTTTTGCAGGTATTTTATTGAGAATCCTAGTGATTCTAGTTCTTGCAGTATAAGTTATGTGCTAACTAAGTTGTGCCTTTACAGTGTAGAGGCTAAGAGTACACAAGAACAAGGTCTAGTGAAGGGCTACACTTGGAGCTTGGCTTAGCTCAAGGTGGGCTCAAGTAAATGATCTTAGTAGTTAGTAGTAATTTTGTCTCTTGTACATAGTACTTTGTGTACTAAGTAAGTTGCCTCTATTGGGATACATTAGGATGTAAATCCATCTTATTACTTTTGGGTGCATGCTAGAGTTGTAATGTATGCACAAAACTGTTACTTGTAGTTAAAGCAACTAGTATTTCAATGACTTGGTACGTTTTCAGTATGTTTTAATGAAATGCTCGAGCAATGTTTTAATTCAAAACTTTTAAATTTCGGTTGCATTGCCAAGTCAGAAGCATGCATAACTTAATCTAAGTAGGCTAAGTAACTAGTTGCATATAAATTGTTTTAATTTATATTGACGAGTAATAGTTAGCCAACTGTAACTAGTGGGATTCATTATCCCTAAGAGCCTACAAGATTAGGGGCACTGGGCCCCGTTCCGTCACAATTATAATATATCATTCAAAGGGAATTTCACACGCTACTGATGCCATTAGGACTTTTTCCCCTCCATGACCGCATGTTTTAGGCCAAAATCCATCATTTTGAAGGGCATCTGGGCCTCCAAAGTTTATATTGATTTTTACTACTTGTTATTTTTTACTTTTTCTTGTAGGACTATAAATAAACCCTCTTACATTTTATTATTCATTCTACCAATAATAATTAAATGTTCCAATGGCTTTTGTTGTCTCCATGAGTTGATTCTCATTTTTCCTTCTTGATTATGCAGGTTGCTTGAACAATTTCGTTTCACGCTGCATCAATGCTGATGGTTTTCTACATCCTATAATAATAATAATGGCAATAACAATAATAATAAAGGTCTTTTTGGTCAATTTCCCACATCTTTGCTATGTTGTTCTAATTGTATAACTTTTTCTTAGTTCTACTAACAAAAAACTTGTTACATTTTCTCATATTTTAAAAAAATTATCTTATTTTCTCATAAAATAAAAAAATTTGTCATATTTTTATTTTTATTTTATTTTTACATATTTTAAAACCAATATTATATAGGTGTAATAATCTATCCAAAATAAAATTTTATGATTTTATTCAATTTCAATAAATATTTCCTTTTTTATGCCTAACTAAAGAAAATTCAGAAATATTTAGGCATGTTGTAAAATTTTTACAATCAACCGATTATTACATAAACTTCATCGGGTTTATCTAATTAGTCCTTTCTTTTTTTTCTTCCCAAAAAAAGTATTAAAAAAATGGGGTGTGCATTGAAAAAAGAAGACTTCTACTTGAATGCCAAATAATCGTTGCAGATTAATGCCATTTTCCAGATTTCTTCCAATTGGCGATGAAAGAAATTAAGAAAAGAATTTTGCAGTAATAAATTCATCCACAAGCAGGTGATCCGATTTCCAATAAGTCCTAATTGGCCGCATCTGCGACAGTAACTGATAACTTTCTGTCGACCTCGCAGACGTGTATGTAAATGTCTTGGAATTTTGTTCGGTCCCAACTCAAAAGGATTTATTTCAGATTCTTGCACTAACCGAACAAAAGAACTTGCCAATTCCAAGAGCATATAATTATTTTCATCGCTTTTTTGCAAGCATACATATCAAGTTCTTTTGTTTAGTTAGTGCACGAATCTGAAATAAATCCTCTTGAGTTGGGACTGCACAAAATTGCCAAGAAATTTCGTAATACACGTTTTGATTAGATGTGAAAATGGATCGGGTAAAGCCTGAGCCCATTAGGCTTGAGCTTGGTCCCTTTACTGTTCGGTTTTACTGTTCGGTATTACTCAAACTCATGTTCAAATTGCTTAAGCCCTTATTTTTAGACTCAACCTCAGCTCGAGAAGGGCTCAAGCTCCGCTCAAAAGCTTGCTAGGCTCAAATGACACATAAATATTTAGTCTCAGAATTATAACTTAGATGACATATGAGAACCAGATCTATAATTTCCTATAGAGACAATAAGAAAAGAGAAAATTTTAAAACCTATCTCAAACTTTCTAATTCTTTTGCCTTTCTACCTTGATTTAATAAACTTCACAAATTAGCCATCTTCTTCCTCAAGACAAGCAAGAAACACGATTCAAGTTGCGACAATAGTAAACTAACTCATAGAGAAAAAAATAGCCAATGAAACCTGAAAGAAAACTAAGGATAGGTTTACAAACTCGCACTACACTTTCAGATCCTTTTGCACTTGATACAAGAATCCGCGCCTTAACATTGACAAAGAAAGGGCTTTGAATAGATGATAAAATCGGAGATTGTTATGGAGTGTGGAGCCACGGAAGATTGCAATTTTGGGGGCAATTTTGAGGAGCCTTTGAAGGACAATAATGTCAGCGTTGATGAAGATGATTTTGTTGTAGTCCGTGAGCTGCCAGAGATGGAATTTGTTGTAGTTGTACTCATTATAAGATCCTTTCTCCGTTCATGGGTTGTGGATCCACTTGATGAATTGGAGCTTCTAGTTGGTGGTGACGAGGGCAGCTCACTTGGGGTGGAGATTGAGGTGTCGAGGAGGAGAGGAGGTCACGTTTGGTGCTAGTTTTAAGGAGGGATTGGGCAAGCGTTATTGTGCCACAGACATAGCCTTCCAAGGAAAAGGCCATAAGGTAGGCCTTTAAGGCCTGTGAGCATATAGGATCGAGTTCCTTCAGGCTTGAGCTCTGCCCTTTTAGAGCTCAAGCCCATTTTTCAACTCGAGCTCGAGCTTGAACTTGAATGGGCCCTGCTCGAATAGTCACAATTCGAGCTCAAACTCGAGTTACCTGAAAAAAGCCCAGCCCCTTTTCACCCTTAGTTTTGATATATTTTGCGGGGTCGGTAAAAAGTTATTATTTACTGTGGAAGATGTGGCCGATTAGGATTTATTAAAAATTGTGTAACCTATTTTCTAGATGAATTTATTACGACAAAATTATTTTCCTCTTTTTTTTTTTGGAGTAGAAATCATTCATCATCTAATTAAAAGTGAGGAGTCCAAGTGTCCAACAAGGAGGCGAATAGACACGGACAACAAAGATGGCAGCAGAATATGAAGCAGAATTCCAAGAGCGTGGAACAAAAATGAAAGATCAAGAATGAAAAAATGAAACTAAACTTTTGATGTTGTCCATGACAACACTAACGGGGTGGAGGGTCTATTTGGAGCTTGTAACTTCCTAACCAAGACTTCTGTGTTTGAGTCAATGATAACACGTTGGTTGTTCACTCCATTTTCTGAAAGAAACTAAGAAAATATAAATTAGGGAGGCAAAACCAAACAAATCACAAAATACAATACAAACATATCTCCATTGTTGGAAAAAGGATGTTATTGCATCAACGTTAATCTTCATATGACTAGTGGGAAGGGGAGCCATCGACATGAAGAAGAAGGAGCAGGGGACTTGGTAGGGGAAATGGTTGATGCTTGCTAGTTCAATGTCCAAGACTTTAGTGCATCAACCAGTCTGCCAAGTGCGTAACACTTATGTTCATGCATGACCTTATTTTGATCCCAGCAATGAAACTACCCCATAACCACAAAGAGACAACCCCACTGGGAAGTGCTTACCAGAACCATTTAAAGATTGATAAATTATAAGAAAAAAAGGGAGTTTGAACATTTAAAGAGTCCCATACCTTGAGCATGAAGGGGCAGATCAATAGTAGATTTGAAATAGATTCTTCACTAGGCCCACACACTGAATAGGAGGAATGAAAATCCATACCTCTTCTTCGTAAATTATTTTAGGTTTGTAATTCATTTACAATAGCTCTCTACCAAAAAAGTTAAGGCTGAGGAGGGGCTAGGTGATGTCAGAAAAACTTCCCTACTCAATCATCTTCCCATTGAGGACAACCCTTAAACAACACAAAAAGTAACATGGTAGCAGTCTTGACAGAAAACTGTCCTGATTATATAATCCCCCAAGTGAATAAATTGATTCGAAAAATTGTTGAAATGGGAATCTGTAGGACACTAGCAACATCTTATGGGTGAAATAAAGCTTCTATCATTGGCACTTGCGATGAAGAACCGTCATCTGATATCAACTACAAGATTGTCATCTCTTCTAAGCCTGGTAACACTGCTGTGATTGGGTGACGGTAATTGCCATAAGAAAGCCAATTATCACGCGAAACACTAATGGCAATTCCCTGCCCTACTTGCCAAATACCACTGCCCTAAAGCATTCGGCCACTCGCCACAAGACCCTTCCAAAATGGAGAAACTAAAGAACAAGTTTACACTTATGCAGGAAGTAAAGTATATGTAAGGGCATATTTCCCCTACTGTACCTTATATAGAGTGACAATTGATCACAAATGAGCCTCTAGCCATGCCTTGAGAGATATGGATGATTGAAAACCTCAAAGTCCTAAAGAGCTAAACTGCCTACATCCTTTAAAGTGCATAAATGATCCCATACACACCAAGTAGTTGCTCTTCTATTATGAAAAAATGTCCAAAAAAATGCAATCAGTAGCTGACAAAGATTATCATAGACATGAGTTGGCAACAAAAAACAGTTCATAAAATGACAAGGCATGGCCTGGACAACAAACTTAATTAAGACCACCTAACCAGCTTATGGCAAAAAGGAAGCCTTCCAAGCCGACATCTTGCTAGAAACACATTCAATCAAATAATCAAACTGATTCACCTTTTAGCAACCAAAAAACCTTAAAAAACCTAAATATTTACACAAGGTGAAGGAGCGACTACTACCCAAGAGGCAACTAATTGATGACCAAACGCTACTTGGGGTATTAGGACCAAAAAATGTAGAATATCTATGAAAGTTCACCATTTGCCTTAAGATTGGCTTGATAGGTGTCCAAGATAGAAAGGATGGCTTGAACCTTGTCCTCATAATTGATCGAATAAAAAGCTAGCTATCATCAATGAATAACAAGTGTGAGACCTGATGACTAAACGGTCTAATAGCCACACATGAAGAGCTCTCAGACACTCTGCCAATTAAAAAACGGACCGAACCCTCAGCAGAAAATTAAAATAACTAAGCCGACAAAAGGCAGCCCAGCCCCTAGTTTGATGCCACAAAAGGGAGAAAACCTATGTGATGGCTCCCCATTGATTAGCACTAAAAAACACGTCGACATAACACAACTAAGGACAAGATGAATTCATTTAACATGAAACTTCAGTAATCACATAGATCTTCAAATGAAAGGCAACTCAACACAGTCATAGGCTTTGGTCATGTCCACTCCACACATACAAACAAATAAAATACTTTGCACGTTGTTCACTAGATGCACATAAAACTTACTCTAAAAATCAAGCCAATATTACATGAGTAGATCTATAACAAGCTAATGCTACAGTGAAATGAAAAATCAGTAACAATTATTGGGAACAAAATGCTAAAACCAAATGTATTCCTCATAGACCTTTCCAATTCTAAGATCATGTAGTTATTTTCATCATTTTTTTGCAAGCACACATCATGTTTGGTTTTAGTGTTTTGCACCCAATGATTGCTACTACTTTTTTGAGTTTGTTGCAATGTGAGCCATTGTTTTTAATTTTGAATTATGATACAATCAGCTGAGCTGGTTGAGCCATTGGTTTATTGTTTTTCTACATTTATATTAATGCATTGCATAAACACTGAGTTACAAGAAAAATATGAAAAAGCTATACTAAAAATAAAAATTTTTAATTTATCTAAAACATTTTAGTTTACTAACCCTAAATAGAAGTAGTGGCTACCACACTTCATTTTCCATCTCCACTCTCCACCTCCAGTAGGTGCACAAGTAACATTCCTTTTCTTTTCCTTTTCCTCCTTTTGTTTAGTTGACTTCTAAATTCTCACCTTTTCTTTTATCTCATTCGTGTTTTAAATGTGGTATTTTTTTAGGAGATAGTAAATTCTTCTCAAATCTTCCTTTTTTTTTTCTTTTTATGATGTCGTTTACTTGCAATTTCCTTACTTATTAAGAGAATATTGGAAGAGAACAGATAGAAGAAAATTGAAAAACCCTGGTAATTGTCATTTCATATTCACATCTTTAAATTTTGTTCTTCAACCGCTAGTTCAAAATAGTTTTTGGTTCATGGTACTGAGCCATTTTCACTATTATTGACCATGTTTTTTTTATCTTAATGTGATTGAGCTAAAACCCATACTTTAAAGATTGTCAGTTCATAGTTGAACTAGTGAAACTGGCTAATCCAATTTGGGTTTAACAACCATTGTCAAGGCTTGTTTTGGATTTGCTTGTTTAATATTAGCTTTGTTTGAAGAGTAAGTTTTGTGTGCACTTTATGCGCAACGTACATCACATGTTCTTTTATTTGTCTATTTGTATTCTTTTATTGGATATATTCTTTTATAAATATAGTTTGTTCTTTTATGTATTATTGTTTGTTCTTTCTGAGTTCCTATATGTTCTTATCAATGCTTGGCCAGTTCTTTTCTTTCCATTATTTTATAAAAAAACAATATTTATTCTTTTGTTCAAGACTGATTATTGTTTCCTATTTGTCCAAAATACCTTCATTTATGAAAAGAACATCTGTATGGTTTGAAAAAACATATACTTAGTGCAAAAAAACATATTTATTGTTTTATTTTTTCTTACATGGTTTTCATGATTTGCGGTCTTCTAGCACTATTTTGATGTTTTAGTGCAGGTTGAGGAAAAAATTGCAAGTTGTGACGTATTCTTGGAGCTCAAGACATGAAAGAACTTGAAGGAAAAGAGCTTAGAGCTACTAGAAGTTGGTGTGGTAGGGCCAAAAATTTGCTGCAATAGCACCAACTAAAGAGCAATAGTGGTGCGAGAGTTGATGCGTTAGCATCGAGAAGTCTCAAGTAGACTAGTTCAACAAACAGCAATGGTATGACAACAACAGACTTTGGTGTAACAACATCATCCTGAGGGCGAAATAAAGAAAGACAGATAATAAAAATATGTGATGTTTTGTGGGAGCAAAGGAGAAATAGATAAGAATGAAGACTACCAAAATAAAGAATAGGATTCTGATCAAAAGTAGTGGAGAGCATCAAGAAGCATCAAGCAACTCATTTGAAAGGATTTGGGAGCTGTAATCAAGAGTTTTTCTTATCTTTCCCTTACTCTCTTTCTCTATTTTATGGATAGAGCATAGACGTGAGCTTTTATGTTGGATATTCTTTCAAGGTTGTCATTAGGCAAGATTTTTCCAACTCCTAGGATGATTGTATATCTTCGATGATGATTTGATGATTGGTTGCTTGAATCCTAGACTATTTATCTCTTTTATTGTTTGATTTGCTCTTTTACTTGGTTATTAAGACTTTTGGCCATGAGTTTATTTCTTGATGAAAATTTATCTTTGGGAGAAGAGATTTATGCTAGAAGAAAGAAGCGGAAAAGATTTATGTTAGAGGAAAAAAGTAAAAGAGATTAGATTTGCTTGAGGAGTGAAAGCCCTAAGTCTTTAAGAGGTGAATAAACCATATGGAGCTTAAAATCTTTTAGTTTTTAGTTGTATAGGGACTTGTCAATGTATACTAGAGGGGTTAACCAAATTTACCTTAGGAGAGAAAATTTGATATGGGCAATTTCATCTTTAATAAATTGGTAAATTGTTTAGATGAATAGAAAACAAATTTGTTTAGATGAATAGAAAACAAACTTAAAGTGGATTCCAAGAGATCAATTACTCCAGGACAATTCTTTTACCATAGTTATTTGAGTAGCAGTTGTTAGTGTTAGTTCTCTTTAGAAATTAACTAATAATAGCTCAATAGTTACGATTAATTAACTGTGTTGATCATCCATCACCTCTTGTATAATTCAAGCACTTAATTTTCTTAACAGACAATTTACCATTATCAACTAGTTTAGCATTCTTTAGCACTTAATTCTTGTGGATATTACTTGATCTCATCGATTTTATTGCTTGTTTTAGAATTGTATACTTGCAGTGTATGTAACAAGTTTTTGGTATCATTTCTAGGAATCAGTTAGCAATAGTATTACTATAGCTAGTTTAGAGTTTAGTTTTGTTGTTAGTTATTTTACTTCTAGAGTTTTTTATTTATGGTCTTGTTTGTTTTGTTTATTTCCTTGTCTTTTTTGCACAATTTTTTTGTGCTGCTAATGTATGTATCGAACTGTTATGGCACAAAATAAGTTGTTTACCCTACACTTAGATAAAACAGTCAAGGCAATAAAAAACAAAATAATTAACACTAAAAAAATGTAGCAAGAAGAATTGAGTTAGAAAGACGAGTAAAGAAGGTCAGAATAAGAAAGGATAGCCTAAGAACAACTACAAAAAAAAAAAACCTGAGAAGGAAAGAATTGAGAGAGAAAAAAATGGGAGTTAAAAATCAAGGAAATCAAGATTTTGGTGGCAAATTTAAGATGAATAGAGAAGATGGTCAATATCAGCAATAGTGACCCATTAAAGAATATTGTTAGCCAGAGGTAGCAGACAACTATTAGTTTAGAGGAGCTTTAGTTGAGGACCTAAATGATCACTTAGCGAATTTCCAGAAGCTTCATGACACCATTAAAATTGAGGGAGCTACATCTAATGACATCCACCTAAATTTATTTTCATTTTCTATCTGGCACAAGGCAAAGACTTGGATCCACACTATATCAGCTAAGGGAATGGGCACATATCATGAAGTTGTAAATTTTATTTAAAATATGTTTCCTTCAAACTAAGACAGCCAAGTTAAGATCCAAGATTAGTGCATTCAGGCATCATGTGTTAAAGTTGCTTTATAAAGATTGAGAAATGTTTAAAGACTTGCTCAAAAGTGTCTAAGCCATGGCTATCTAGAATGGTACATATTGAAATTTTCTATAATAGAATGAATGGTCAAATGGGGACCATTGTGGATGCAGCAATTAGAGGAACCATGATGGCCAAGACTTCATAACAAGCTTTCACATTTTTGGAGAAAATGGCTTCTAGTAATTATCAGTGGCCTACCGAGAGGTCTGGTGTGTGAAAAAGTGGTGGAATCCATAAACTTGATTAGATTACTTAGCTTTTAGCACAGATAGTAACTTCAATCAACCAATTCACCAATTCAACAAGTAAGGAGAGATCAGTAAAACAAGTTGAAGTAGCAAGTTCTTCTCACTATCCGTTGGAGCATTAGCATGAGCAAGCAATTTTGTTGAATAAGAGAAGTTATGGCTATAGAGGCAATATGATGCAAGGTTAATTCAATCAAAGATTTAGCAATCAAGATAGTTATTGCTATGGAGGTAACAAAAATGCACCTTACCCACTAGGATTTACCCACTCTCTTGAAGAGAAAAAACCTTGAGGAGAAAAAACCATCACTAGAAGATTTGCTTGGCTCATTCATTACTAAAGTAAGGAATAGATTTGCTTAAAATGATAGTCGGATGGATAACATGGAAATGCAAATAACACTCATTGGGTATTTGTTAAAAAATTTATAAATGCAAGTAAGACAGTTGGCTAAAGCTATGGGTTCACTTCAACAGGGAAATCTTCCTCTGAAATGAATCTAAAGGAGCATTTCAAGGCTAGATGAAGATAAACCCAAGAGTAAGGAAGAAAGCTTCTTTCCATCCAAGGACATGCAAGTAAGCCCACAAGATAAGGAATAAGAATGATCAATTCAAAACATGAAAAACACACTTGAAAAAAAGGAAAAAGTATCTCACTTACTCCATCTTTGCCACTTCTAACATCATCTACTCCATATCCTCAAAGCTTTAAGAAGAAGAAGTTGGATGAGTAATTTTCTAAGTTTTTAGTTATCTTCAAAAAGATGTAAATCAATATTCCCTTGTTAGAAACAATTCAACAAGTGCCTAAGTAGGCAAAGTTCCTTAAGCACATATTGTTTAACAAGAGGAGAATTGAGGAATTTAAGATAGTAATGATTACCAAAGAATGCATTGTTTTTCAAAAGAAGTTGCCCCAGAAATTTCAAGACCGCGGTTGTTTCACCATTTTATGTGACATTGACAACTCTCACTTCAACATAGTGTTATGTGATTTGAGTGAAAGCATCAATCCTATGCTATACTCAATTTTTGAGAAGTTAGGTTTTGAAGAAGTAGTCAAGCCTTCCACATTTTACCTACAAGTTGTTGATTGATCACATGCTTAACCAAGAAGGATAATAGAGAATGTGTTAGTGAAGGTTGAAAAATTTGTATTTATGTTGGATTTTGTTGTGCTTGACATGGACTGAGATCAAGAAATTCCAATCATCTTAGGTAGACTATTTTTAGCCATGAAAAACACTTTTATTGATGTAGCATTGAAATGCTCATCTTAAGAGTGGACAACGATCATGTGCCTTCAATATCTACAAGTTTCTTCAAAATCCAAATGATCTTCAAACTTGCAAATGAGTTTATGTGATTCCATCTTGTGTTGTAACATTTTTCTCTCTTATAATTTCTAAAAATCTGTTGATAACATGGCTGGAAGGTAATAATCATGAGTGTTAAGGTAAGTACTTTGAATTCTTTGAGAACTTTGAAGTCAATTTTCTCGACTCCCACGTATGATCCCTTATTCTTTCTTTCTATCACATTGAAGATAATGGTTTGATTTGAGTTCGGGGGGAAGCATTTGGGCCGCATAGAGTATTTTTGTTTGAGTGCTTGTCGAGCTAGCAATGTAAAACTTAGCACTCATCGAAAGGCACCCCAATATCTTTCCCCTTATTTAACTTTCACTTCATGCATTTTGGTTTGGTTTATTTTAAGTTTTTCCTTACAATTTTATGGTAGATGTTGTTTATTTAATGTTTAATTTTGGATGTTGTTGGTGTTACCATGAAGAACAACTTTAGTACATGCCAAGAAGCAATAACATTAAGGGTGTCTAATGAGGTAGAAGGAAGAGAAAGCAATCACAGCATGAAGGTAAAATTGTATTTTCTTTCAATTTGGTGCAAGGAAGTTGGCTCTCCATGTTGGTGCTATAGCACTAAAATTTGGTAAATAGCACCCACCATCCTCAAACTAATACCCATGTTGCTAATCATCCCACATCTACCAATTGTTACAATAATTGTCCTCTAATTATAAAAATGTTTCAATAAACATCTTACTATTTGGTTAGAGTTGGACCATTAAGAAGTAACAGAATTAGCATTTGGTAAGGGGAAAGTAAACGGTTAGCTCTAAAAGTTACTAAACTGTTTTACTTGTGTGTTAAAACTATGTAGTATTTTTTAATTCAATCCTAAAACTATCAAAAGGGCGTCTGTAACAATAATTACTTTCGTCGCTGTTTTCAAGCACACATGTCACGTTTCGTTTTAGCGTTTTGTCCTTAATAATTGTTATCGAGTGGTGAGTTTTGTCTTTTTGCTGAAAATCAAGTCTCTTTTTTTTTTAAGGAAAAAAATGGAACCGAAATAATATTCCCTAAAAAAAATACTATTAGATTGGAGAATAAAAAACTGAACAGAACCAGAATGTTGTGTTTGGATTTTTTTATTTTTAGTTTTCGGATTTTTTTGTTCCTATCATATACATGTAATAATTAACAGCTTTGTAATATAATGAAATTGTATCCACAACCATTTTAACAGGAGGTTTATTATTTGGTTTAAGGTAGGATCTATTATTATATATCACTGTGCCACCTAATGCCTGCTCCCCTAGTCGAGTTGAATCATGAAACATGTATCAATCATGACATCAAGGACGATGATGGATATCCAATAAAATATTTCAACTTATTTTAAAAGTAATGAAGGTCAAAACCATCACATTAATTTATAGAATCATACAAATAAAACAAATATCTTTTAACTAGATATAAGAAGACCTACTTAAGATTGATATACCATTAAGAATTGACAATAATACATTTTTTTTTTTTTACTTTCTTAAGAACATGCAAACTTCTAAATTGGAGAAATCTTAGTTAACAAAATAAAATAGTACCATGAAGTACCCTCATAATTTTTTATTTTACTACATAAATATACAAGTAATATAGTAATATAATAAATTTTTTTATATATTTATACATATACATTTGGTTCGATTTCACTCAAGTTAATTTTATATGAAACTGGAACCAACGTAAAAACTGATAGTTCTCCAAGATGGGGAATCAATTCGTGAACTATGATCAAGTTTTACTCAATTCAACTCAATCCAATAACATTAATTCAAGTTGAGTTTTGGGTTTACTTAACTCATGTCCACCCTTAGTCCTATTCATCGAAGGGTTACATTACTTACATGCAACATTTGCCGGGAAACTAACTATAAATACTTGCGAAGGGAGCACACAAAGCCCATCGATAAAGCTCCAATAACTAGATAAAGATTTCGAATCAGCCTCTCTTTTGTTTTTTGTTTTTTTGGTAGGAAAATGGGGACCAATGTTTTCGGAAACCCTGTCACCGACATAACGGTGGGCGCATTGCCGGAGTACGATGGCAAGAAAATAACGCGCTACGACCGAGCCTATGTGGCGCTCCAGATGAAGAACTCTGAGAACAAGGCCGTCAATGCTCGTGCCTACGTCGACAACCTCAAGTCCAACTTCGGCAACGGCGTCTGCACCAAGTGCCTCATCTACAACTCCACGGGCGACCCCATCACGTTCATCCGCTCCCACGACTGGTACGGCCGCATCGGTGAGTCACCCTACCCCATGGAGATCGCCAACGGCCAGTGGGGCGCCTTTCTCCACACCAAAACCCCCGGCGCCGCTTCGGGATCCAACGCGGCTGCAGTGTACCGCCTCAACGGCCTCGATGGGGCAGCAGACCTGGATTGCATGTTGGCGTGGTGCACCTCATGGGGCCCGTGGTACTCCAACCACTGCTACGCTGAGATCCGTGAGAAGGACCACTTCGACGACACACGTTGGGGCGTCATCTCCGATAAGATGGATCGTTGCGGCCTCGAGTATGTCGAAACGAATGGACGTTTCCGGGCCAGCCTGTCCATTGGCGATGATACCACTTCCGAGTGGGAGGCCATCGTCGTACTCGGCAAACCTTGAGCTTAATATTCCATGACTCCGAGTCGAGCACGACCATCTTCCTTTTGAAGAGCAAGTTTCAGTTCATGTGTGTCAGTTTGTGTTGGTAGGTACTCTGTGACGGTACCCAAATAAATTAAGATGTCTACTGTGTTTCCAACTTTATTATGTTGAATAAAAGGGAAGTAGTGTTCGGCTTTTCATGCCTCTCGAAATGTTTGCATTAGCCCATGCTGGTTCCGTCATATGCTCTCGTCTTCAAGAAACAGGAAAAGAAATGGAGCTATGCGTAGTCATAGATTAAAGTTGATGGGCTTTTTCAGCGGCCAGTAGTTGGGAAAGTTCACTCCAGCTTTTACTATAGCCAGCCGTGGGAAAAGTGATTGGAGCGTTCTTTGTGGCCGGCTGGAAGGAAAATCAAAATATGTTAAGAAAAGACTAAAGTCTTACATTTAATATTATTTGTCACTCCCATAAAATTTCAGAACTGATATTTTGACCAAAACTCTAAAAGATTCCTAATTACACCATGGAATTTGGTGGACATAACGACCTCCACATTTTGGTGTAGAGGTTAGAGTGATGAGTGGAAATAGATCACGAGTTCAAATTTCACTGCAGACTTGTTCTTTTTCTTTTTTAGGTGAATTACAATTTGTCTACTGATATTTGCCTTAAATTACACTTTTCCTCTTCTATTTAAAAAACATCTTAAAACCTAATGAGGTTTTAAGAAACCAACACTCATCTCCTACTATCTCTTTAGGACTTTGAAATCAATGGATTAATTACACTTTAAGATCCTAACTTTTAATTTTTTTTTCAAGTTTTCTCCTTAACATATAAATTGCTTCATTACTTTTTCATTTTTCCAAGTGACATAATCTATTTAAATGTTTTGTTCCTTTATACTTAACCTATTATTTTTTTTCTTATAATTCAGTTTTTATTTACTTTTCATTATTTTTATGTACTATCTTTTATATTTTTAATTTTTTAATTACCTCTAATTAATGCCATTTTGGTTTTTGAAATTGATTGCAGCTACTTTTTATCTCTTCACTTTTTTCAAAACTTGTAATAGTAACTATTAAAGTAAATATCAAAATAATAAGGCTTATTTTATAATAATATTGAAACTTCAAAATTTACTTTCTTTAAGTTAATGGAACATTTGGTCATTTTAATCTAATTTTATTTTTATATATTTATTGATTAATTGATTAATTTTCAACAAGCTCTCCTTTAGAAAAATGTTTTTTGATTTCCTTAACTAAAAAGACACTATAGCTCTTGAAAACAATTTTAGTTGATATGAAAGATGAAGTCAAAAAATTATGACTAGAAATTATCTGAGCACCCGTGAGATTGGTAAATAATCAATAAGCATTTTGTTTAACAAATCCTTCTTAAAAAAATTTACTAATGAATAAGTACATAAGATTAGGATTACAACAAAATAACCAATTACATATGTATTAATTGAAATGAAAGTGATTTTGATGTTTTCATATATTGTAAATATAAGCCTTATCTTTACCTCAATTTTAGATTTAATAGTTATCATAATAATTTTGGAAACAAAATAAGGGGGTTGCTTGTAAAGCTTCTAAATAAAAAAAATAAAGAAATACAATAATTTTTTAAAATAAAATGATATACTTAATTAGAGATATTTTAGAAATTAAAAATATAAATAGAATTAAATGTAAAAGCAATGAAAAATAAATAAAAAAAATTATAATAAAAAATAATTTTGACATGGTAAGTTGAAAGGAACTATATGTACAAAATGTATTATATTATATTATTTGAAAAAGACAAGTAATGAAATAATTTCTATGTTAAGAAGAAAACTTAAAAAAAATCTAAAGTCGGGGCCTCAAAGTGTAATTAATCCATTGATTTTAATATTTAAAAGAGACTATAGGGGGGTGAATATAGGTTTTTTAAAACTTTAGGGGGCTTTTAAGAGGTTTCTAAAACAAGAGGGGCAAAGTGTAATTTAGAGTAAACATGAGAGGAAAAATTGTAATTCTCCTTTTCCTTTTTTGTCATTCTTTTAACCAGTTAGTTTTTTCATTTTTGCACAGTTTTTCTTTGTTTTTTTTTTCATTATTTTATTTTATTTTCTCAGTTTAATTTTTTATTTTCATTTACTAATTTCTACAATTTTCCCTTTTATTTTTTTTATTTTTTCATATAATTTTCAGTTACTTAAAAAAGAATAGATAGATTCTTAGAAAGAAGAAATAAATACTAAGAAAAAAACAATTAATTTATCAAAAAATAAAAACTAACAGATAATCATAAAAGAACAAAGAGATAAAAATTAAAATAACAACAAAAAAAGAGTTTATTAAAATTGATAAAAAAAAATATAAACTTGATAAAAGAGCGGGTAAAACATATAAAAAAAAAACAAGACATGATACAAGAGCAGAAAAAATTTATAAAAACAAATAAAAAAGTAAGAAAACTGAAACAAGAATAGTTAAAACTGTCAAGGAACATTAAGAATTGATAAAACAACACATAAAATATATAAAAGAATATATAGGACCTGCAAAGAAATAAAAAAATTATAAAAAGATTTAAAGAACAGCTAAGACTGATTAAAAATAGATTCAATTGATAAGAGAAAAGCTAAAACTGATAAAAGAACAAATAAGAACTTATAAAAAGACAGATAAATTTATAAAAAAACATGTGATACTGATTAAAGCATAGATAAAATTGACATAAAGATTAAAAAAACTAAAAAAAAAACTGATACAAGAATAGCTAAAACTAATAAAAGAACAAACAAAAATTGATAAAAGAACAAATAAAACATATTAAAAATAGATAGAAGAATTGGTAAACAAATAAAAAAAAGAATTGATAAAAGAAAAATTAAAACCGATGAAAAAACAAATAAAATCTATGGAAAAACAGCAAAAACTAACGAAAGAACAAATAAGAATTGAGAAAAGATTAGGGAATAATCAAAGAGAACAACAACAAAAAATAATCAAACAAGATTAATTAATCTCCTAGATGTGGAAAGAAGTATCATCCAAAATAAATAACACTACAAGACGAGAAAAATGATTAATCTAAGAGAACAACACTGAAAAAGAAGCAAACAAGATTAATTAATAACCTAGAAGAGGAAAGAAGTATCATCCAAAATAAAAAATGCTACAAGACGATGTAGTATATTATGCACATATGTCGAATTACAGATAACACATTTTAGTAAATATGTAGTTAACTATGATTGTTTTCGGAAAAGATAAAACCGTGCATGATAGGACAAAAAATGAGAGACTGTTTTTCTTACTTAAACTATATATAGGTATTTGCAATTTCACATATGTGCATAATATAATTTGTGGTCGATCCCTCCTGACAGTTCCCTAGGGCTAGATGGTTTCTCTGCAAAGTTTTTCAGAGCTTGTTGGAGCCAGCTGTCTAATCTTCTGTATGTTGCAGTGGCAGAATTTTTTCTTAGTGGTAAACTACTGAAATCTGTTAATGCAACCTCAATTACTTTGGTGCCAAGGACCAGTGAAGTAAAAAGAGTTGGAGATTTTAGACCAATAGTTTGCTGTAATGTTCTTTACAAGTGTCTGTCTGAAGTCCTCACGATAAGGCTGAAAAGGGTTTGGACACGATGATTTCCAAAAATCAAACTGCTTCTGTTGCAAAGAGAAAGATAGCTGAGAATATTTTACTATGCTCTGAGCTTATGATTCCTCGTTGCATGATTCAACCGGACATAAAGAAAGCTTATGATTCCGTCAGTTTTTTTTTTTAATCACCACGTACGGAGGGTGCACTTCATTAAACTAACATGCCTGTGACACTTACATAGGATAGGGGCCCACATTAAGTAGCCGGCAATACCTAATCCAAAATCAAAAGAAAGGTCATTCCTATCATCTGTGCTACACAGCACAATTAGATAAGCACAAAATTAAGAAAAAACCTTGACAATAATAGTGGAAAATCTGTACTGGATGATCTAAATCACTAATTACATAATTATCTCTACTGTTCGCCTTGGCTGCTAATAGAGTCTATAGTTTCATTCCTACCAAATATGATATACTGTAGACACAATACAGGTTCGGCAGATATTTGTTTGGAAATATGTACAATTTTTTTGGAAAAGTCACAATCAAAGAACAAGTGGTCACGTGTTTCCCTAGCAGATAAGCAAAACAGACAGCAAATAGACGGTATGTCCATAAACTGACTTAAGTCTATCGAAAGTTGGCAATCTATCTAAAATAGAATTCCGTCAGCTTTAACTTCCCAGAAATATTTTGTGAAATTGATCATGGCCTCTGTGAGCACTCCAGGTTATTCTATCACTATCAATAGTGTTAATTTTGGTTATTTTAAAGGGAGAAAGAGACTGAGACAAAGGGACCACTTATGCCCATACCTCTTGGTGATATGTGTGGAAGTCCTTTCAAGGTACTTGGAGCAGCTAGAAAATAAATAACGCTGCAAGACCAGAAAAGAATAATAAAAGAAGCAAACAAGGTTAATTAATATCCTAGTGGTGGAAAGAAGTATCATCCAAAATAAATAACGCGTACAAGACGAGAAAAAGGAAAAATCAAAGTGAACCACACCAAAAAAGAAACAAACAGGATTAATTAATGGCCTAGTGGTGGAAAAAAGTATCATCCAAAATAAATAATGCTACAAGACGAGAAAAAGGAAAAATAAAAAAGATCAACACCAAAAAAGAAGCCAAAAAAATTAATTAATGTCCTAGTGGTGGAAAGAAGTATAATCCAAAAATAAATAACGCTACAAGACGAGAAAAAGAAAAAATCAAAGAAACAAGACCAAAAAAAATAGCAAACATGATTGATAAATGACCAAAAACAAAGAAAACAACACCGTAAAAGAAGCAAACAAGATTAATTAATGTCCAAGAGGTGGAAAGAAATATCATCCAAAATAAATAACACTACAAGACGAGAAAGGAAAAATTAAAGAGAACAACACCAGATTAGAGACTATCCACCTATGTGTTTGTACACTTAGTAACAACAACACCGTAAAAGAAGCAAACAAGATTAATTAATGTCCAAGAGGTGGAAAGAAATATCATCGAAAAGAAAGGAAAAATTAAAGAGAACAACACCAGATTAGAGACTATGCACCTATGTGTTTGTACACTTAGTAACATCCTTCAACCTAATTTGAAGCGAATATGGAAGCTCACATAATGGGATCGAGATTTGTGGGATTTCCCTAATTCTATACAAACCCATCACAAAAATCTCTTCCATACCCTAAACCGAAACTAAATCTCTTTCCTTCCAGCTTTCTTCTGTTTTGACGGCGCCCAGAAGCACACAAAGGAACTTGGGAGGAGTGAAGAGCCATTTGGGAAGGCGGATCAGGATGGCAGCGAGAGTTTTGTGGGAGAAAGACGATGACATAGATCGGAACTACGATGTGCACAGAGGGTGAACAGGACCAACGAAGGATGGAGAGCAATTGAGATTTCGAGAGCAAGGGCGACGGAGATTTGGACGATGGAGATTTGGGTGAATATGATCGACCGTGAAGGTGCAGTTAAATATTTGAGAAAGAAGACAATGACTTTGAAGGTGAGTTTTGCTAGAAAAATACAAATTGGCCTTGAATCTACGATGTTTGTGGCGTGGGTTATGTGTGTTTTCGGGAGATATTTTTATATGTTCTGGGTTTATAAAAAGCATAAATATTCATGTATTTTCTAGGATTTATATGTATGTTTTGGGTTTATAAGGAACATATATATATATATATATATGTGTGTGTGTGTGTGTGTGTGTGTGTGTGTGTGTGCATGCTTCTAAGGTTTATATGTATGCTTTTGGGTTTGTAAAAACCACAAATATATATATGTATGTTTCTATGGTTTATATTAAACTGGAAGTCAAATGTATTAATATATGTGGCAAAACCATCACACAAGAAAATTATATTGTCACGAACAAATAAAACCACCAAACTCATCATCACCACCAGTATCATAATTGACATTGTCATTGCTATCAGCAACAACTGGATGTGAAAATGTATTAAATTGGAAGTGAAATATATTAAATTGTGTGAGATATGTGTTAATTGAAAGTGATAAAACTTGAAGTGAAATGCATTAAACTGTGTGAGATATGTGTTAAACTGGAAGTCAAATATATTAAACTATGTGAGATATGTAGTAAATTGGAAGTAAAATATATTAAACTATGTGAGCAGGTCTCTGATCACGATTAACTATGCGAGAAAAATGAATTAATAAAATTATTTTAAATAATTACCATGTTTATCATATTATCTTTATTATTTCCTTAAGATTATATTTACAAATGAATTCAAATTCAAAAGGTTCCATAATTAAAATTTTTGCAATGAGAAAATAAATATATTTATTCCAATCAAACCACATATCTTAACAGTCAAGATTTACCAAATTTAAGCATAAACAAACAGATTCATCTCTTCTCGTTAGTTGTCATAAATAAAACATTTAAAGGTGTAAATCTACAAAATTAATATCCAATCAAATTTTAAATCCCAATTTGTGTTGGTAGGTACTCTGTGACGGCACCCAAATAAATTAAGATGCTTACTGTGTTTCTAACTTTATTATGTTGAATAAAAGGGAAGTATAGTGTTCGGCTTTTCATGCCTCTCAAAATGTTTGCATTAGCCCATGCTGGTTCCGTCATATGCTCTCATCTTCAGGAAACAGAAAAAACATGGAGCTATGCGTAGTCATAGATGAAAGTTGATGGGCTTTTCCGGCGGCCAGTTGTTGGGAAAGTTCACTTCAGCTTTTACTATAGCCAGCCGTGGAAAAAGTGGTGGGAGCGTTCTTTGTGGCCGGTTGTAAGGAAAATAAAAAAAATATAAAAAAGGACTAATTGTTACATCAATCTGATTAATATTATGTGCTACTCCTTTAAAATTTAAGAAACTTATATTTTGGTTAAAACTCTAAAATATTCTATTTCATTTTAAACAAGCTTTGAGTATTTCTATTTCATTCTAAACAAGCTCTGAATGTTTCTACTTCATTCTAAACAAACTTTGAATATTTCTATTTTATTATAAACAAGTTGTTGAAGTTTCTATTTTATTGAAGACACTTATCAAATAATCTATTTCAAGTGCCAAGACACTGATTTTTTTCTTGTTCTATTTTTGGTATATGCCTCAGGAAAGATAGAGATGCAGAGCAGTAATGTTTGTCTTCAGCGCAAAACATGCGCACACAGACAAAGGAAATGGGAACAAAACTAAGCGCTCTGTGAAATCATAAACATTCCATGGTGATAACCATAATTGCATTAAGTATATACCTCTACATGCTTGATTATTCAGCACGCAAAGGACTGCATGAGGCATTGTTGACGATCCATCAATTTCTAAAAGTGTAAACTGGAAATACTAATAAGAGTTAGCTTGACACAGTTGCAAAAGTTGTACAGGGAAAGGGGTAGACAAAGAGGAGAGCAGTTTTATATGGATTACCAGTTCAAGAAATTCTAGGACATCCTTAACAGATAAAGTAATACCCAAAATACAAGGAACCTATATAGTTGCATGAATAAAACTGCATCAATACCATGAAGGAACCTAAGCTAAAAATTTTTCTTAATGAAAATGTAACACCTCATATTCCACATGGGAAGTCTAAGTGATTTCTTATGTGTATATATGACTCTAAGTCTTAGAGCTTGATCACTTAGTGTTTATCCTTTTTCAACTGATAGGTCATGTGGTGTGGACAGGTGTTCCGTGGATAAGTTCTAGACTTAGGTAATCACAAATGGGATCAGAGCCAAACCAGTTCCATGATGGTATGGCCCGTACTTTTGATTCTGTACAGGCTGAGGACCGATTATATTCTGTCTATTCTGTGTATGATTCATATCCATCACCTACTGGGTTTATGATTATGGATCTGTTTCTGGCCCAATAAGGACATTGGGCATATAAGCGGGAGAGATTATGACACCTCATATCCTACATAGGAAGTCTATGTGATTTTTTATGTGTATATTTGACTCCAAGTCTTAGAGCTTGATCACTTAGTGCTTATCCTTTTCTAAAGGATGGCCCATGTGGCGTGGGTAGGTGCTCCGTGGATAAGTTCTAGACTTGGGTCATCACAAAAAAAAGGGGTAAGAATTAAAAAACTGAAATGTCTTAGGGAAAATGGGGTAAGAATAAAAAAAGGCAAATGCAGCAACAAAGAATTCACATGTATATTATAATATTGGCTCATAGAGAAGAATCCATAATATCCTCATCATTCATATAATATAATGGTTGAACATACTAAGCAGTTTTCCTGGGATTCATCTAATAAGTTTTTGTGCGCCACCACAATCTATTATATTACATCAGACCATGTACAACATCCAACTTTACCAAACTGTCACCAAAGGCTTAGACCAAATAATTTCCATGTTTGCATGAAAATAACCAAAAGAATGCTATTGCTTATTTATGAAAAAGAATATTTATAAAGATTGCATCATTGGAAACAAATCTCTTCCCAATCTAAACATCAAGTCTCAGAACCAATCAAACACCATTTAGAAATTTCTTAAGGTCAGTCATTAGCAATTTGCAACTTATTAGCAATGTAAACACTATTTTAGTTTTACTATAAATTTTGATTCCACTTCACTTTCCCCTCAAACCGACTCATTTTCCACCCAAATCAGTTTTTGCAATTTACTAACTTATCATCGAAAATGCAACTTTAAAAGCCTTCATCAACTTAAATTCAACCTAAGCAAGAGTGGGGGTTTATATATTGCCTGACATAATATTGATCTATGTCCTAACTTACTATTTATATAGTTAGCATGGGGTTAAATAGAAGCATGGGAGTTTCCATATGAAACGCTTTTATCTATTTACCTACCTTCTGACAACGCTTGCACAAAAAATGGCTCTGATACAGCAGTGAATATATCAAATGAGAAAAACCTATAGCAACAAAACAGGTGATATAAATTAGTTCTATGAATTGATGAACATGTGAATTGATGAATGAAACAATACAGTAAATTTGGCATTCACAATGATCATCTGGGAAGAAAAATATATGAAAGGGTTGAAATACATCAACAAAGGACACTGATAGGTGGGAACACAGAAAACAATTACTAATATCCTAAATTAATTCAACTTGAAGAAAGAATAATAGAAAGAAAAGTAAAGCAAATTGCTCATTAAAGATGAGACAAGTATAGGGAAGGTAATCTATGAAGAGATCGCTGAAGAGATAGGACACTGCTGAATAGGGGCTACAACAACCACTCATAGAGGGGCGACATAAACTACTACACAAAAACAAAATCTGAACATAGAAAATGGTCCCTATGCAAGTTGACAAACTAGAAATAAAAGAAAGACATAGGAAAATGTCCAATAGTGGTGAAGAGAATGGTGCAACTGTAGACTAACAGTGGCAAAACTGCATGTAGCACCCACCAGGGCAAGAGAAAGCTTGTACATGTCAAAAACCGTAAAGAAAGCCTATAATACATGAGCACCAACAAATCTTAACAGGCATAGAGGAATGGAGGAAAACACAAAAAAAAAAAAAAAAAAAAAAAAAAAAAGAAACATTCACAATATGTCTGGAATGGAAACATTCACAACTTGTTCGGATTGGAAAGATTTATAACTTCCTTAGAATGAAATAGAAATATTCACATTTTTTTTAATGAAAATGTTCATAACTTGTTTGGAATGGAAACAATCACAACCTAATTAAAATGAGTTAGAAACATTCACAACTTCTTTAGAATGATATGGAAACATTCACAACTTGAAACATTTACAACTTGTTGGGAATAGAAACATTCACAACTTGTTCAGAGCGAAATAGAGATATTCACAACTTATTTAGAATGAAATGGAGACATTCACAACATGTTTGAAATGAAAACATTCGCAACTTGTTCAGAATGAAATAGAAACATTCACAACTTATTTGGAACAGAAACGTTCCCAACTTGTGTTAGAATGAAATGGAAACATTCACAACTTGTTCGGAACAAAAATATTCATAAGTTATTTAGAATAAAATGGAAACAATAGCAATTTGTTTGGAATGGAAACAAAGTAGTTAATCAGTTGAAGTGAAATAAGAAAAAAGGAGTAATCTTCAAAGTGGACTTCGAAAAGGAATTTGACTTGATAAGTTAGACCTTCTTAGACTCAGTTATGGAAGAAATGAACTTCGGTAACAAATGGCAGGGTTGGATAAAAGCATGCTTGAACTCGGCAAGAATCTCAGTTTTAATTAATGGCAACCCCTAAAAGGAATTCAATCTAGAAAAAGGCTTAAGGTAGAGAGATCCCTTATCTCCTTTTCTATATTTGTTGGTGGCAAGAGCTCTTCATATCATGATGCTTGAGACTGTGGATAGGGGCTTGTTTAAAGAGCTTGGATATTGGATTCCCCTCTATTCCAATTTCTTTCTTACAATTCATGGATGATACATTGTTTTTTGCCAATTGGGATGTTGTTAACTTGAATAACTTGCTAAGAATTATAAAATGCTTTCAAATGGCTTCTAGGTTGAAGATGAAAGTGTCAAAAAGTTTGTTACTTAGAGCGTGTGTTCAAATTGAAGATGTAGAACTAATAGCCAGATCTGTGGGTTGTGTAGCGGATAAACTTCCTTTTAACGACCTTGGATTGGTGGTGGGTCTTAATATAAAAAGGACTAATTCCTGGGGCATTGTGTTGGAAAAATTTAAAGCAAGACTAAGCCACTGGAAATCTAATTTCCTTTCATTGGGAAGAAGATTAACTCTATTGAAATCGGTGCTCAACAATATACCCCTATACTTCTTCTCGATCTTCCATGCCTTGATGAGTGTCCTTCATTCTCTTGAAAATTTATGCATTAACTTCTTTTGGGGGGTGACGGGGAAGGTAGAAAAATTTGATGGGTAGCTTGGGATAAGATAATGGCACCTAAGGAAGTTGGGGGTTTGAGTGTGAGCAATTTAAAGGCAAAAAACCTATCTTTGCTAGGAAAGTGATGGTGGAGATATAGAGGTGAAGGTGGAGTGTTGTGTAAAAAAGTAATCAGTTCCTTGTTTGGTTCTCAAGGAGGGTTACATGTGGATAGGAATGATAGAGTATTAGGGAGGGTTTGGAGTAACATTATAAGTATAGGAACACACATAGAGAACATGGGTCTAGAGTTCAAGGATTTATTCTATTGGAAGTTGGGCAATGGGAATAGAATCGTCTTGTGGAAGGATACATGGGCTGGTAACTTCTCTTTGGAGTCTATATTCCTACATTTCTTTGCACTAGCCACAAATAAGCAGTCTTTAATTTCTGAAATGGAGGTTTCGTGCAATGAAGATTAGGAATGGGTGTCGAATTAGAGAAAAGGTTTAAGGGGTAGAGAAATGGATGAATTTGGTGAACTAATGGATATCATTCAAGTCATATAGATACATTTAAAAGTGGATGATCATCCTTAGAACTCCCTTACCAATAATGGGAATTTCTCAACAAAGCTGCTATATTCTGAGTTAGAAAAATTACAACATCAACCTTCCCTAGTACTTTAGAATTTCAAGTAAAATGCTTGGATACCGTCCAAAATCAGTGTCTTCACCTGGAAAACCTTACAAGACAGAATACCTATAAAATTAAATCTCAGCTCACAAAGAGTTCAGTTTGAAGATGTCTCCTGTCCATTCTGCAGGGGTGATTTAGAATCGTCCAATCATGTTCTGTTCAAGTGCAATTTCTCATTCCAAATTTTTGTTTAAATTTTTAATTGGTGGCATCTTGCTAGACCTAGTAGCACATAACAATCAGAGTTTCTCCGTAAAACTCATCCAAGTCTTATCAGCCGTTGCAAAGCTTCTATTTAGGAGGCTACTCTTTGGTCTTTAGCTTGGATTACATGGAGGTAGAGGAATAACTCTTTCTTTTCTTCAAAAACAATCAACATTCAAGATACACTTTCGAAAATTCAAAGTATAAATTTCTCATGTATTATTGGAAGGTGCAAGAAGTTGGGTTACTCTTGGTTTGAGTGGTGTCAGGATCCAATTGCCTCAATTCTAAATTATTTGTAATTTGTTAGTCCTTATTTTGTCCTAATTAGGTGATGTAAACTTTTTGGTTTTATCTAGTTCCCTACTAGGCAAGAACTCTGTATCGATTAATTTGGTTAATATTATTGTTGCTGTTCAAAAGAAATAAAAAGGAAAAGAAAATAACACCAAGGGTCCCCAAAACATTTACTTTTTATTGTAAATTCATCCCTAAGTTCTCAACTATTTCATATTTGTCTCAATTCCATCACTGAACATGTTAACTATTGGTCAATGAATAAATTTGCAATGCCAGACAAAGGTTTGAGATAGATATTTAATGATTGAGAGTTTATGGATGAATTTGCAACGAAAAATAAAGATTTAGGACTATTGGCGCAATTTACCCTCTTTATATTCATCCACTGGTTTGGGGTTGGGGATTTATACTTGGTCTTTAACTTCTCACAAAATAACCAACTTAAAAACTCAAATTTACGCAATTTCAAAATTCTCGAGGGCAACACCACTTTCCCACCCCTATGTGGTTCCACCACTGCAGACCAAGATGGTTTTTTATTTTTTGGTCATACGGTCTAACAGTTATTCACGCAAAGAAACAAGCCAATTACATGGAAGATAAACTCATGCGGATGACAATTATTGCTCAACAAGGGAATAAACCGAACAAGACGAGATATAAAACTCAGTAGCAGCTAGCTGGAGCAGTCTACCGCTACTGGTTATTGTTCCATTAAAGCGCGATCAAATCGATCTAGCTATTGTGAGCGATTTGACGGGCCAAGGCTTCACCATCGGGCATGGGCGCGACGTAGATTTGGAAGCCTTGGGTGCTAGGGACTTGTCCACCGGAGCTAAAGATGGCATCAATCAACCACCCACCGAGTGCAGCCAAGAGGAAGCCCGCAGCTGCACCGATAATAAATCCGGCCACTGTAACCAACATAGCCGCACCCTCTATTGCGGCTAGTTCTGTGTCCATTAAGGCGGCGGTGACGTAATCCCCGAGCATTGACCCTCCTATGTTGGCAGCGAGATCCGCTGCGTCGTGCGTCGCCTTCTCGATTATTTGCTTCGAGGGGGAGGAGAAAATGTCCCAGACCATAAGCCCAGCTGTGAAAGTGATGAGGGCTAACCCTGTAACCAAGTCCATCGTGGCGAGGGAATATCCATCATCTATTATTTGGCCACAGCCCGAGTCCTTGATAATGTCTTCGTACACAAGAAATTTGTCATCCCCACTCAGATCCTTGAAAGTTTCCGGCAATCCACGCTTTTGCTTGTATCTAGCAGGTTAAATTTTAAAAATGCCATCCATTAACAAAACTAAGGAATAACGTTAAAGTTGCAAATGAATTTTGAAAAGTTTGAACAGTAATTCTAATGAAAACAAAATATTAACGAAGTGCATAAAATGGTTATACTTACTGGAGATAAAAATTAAAGAAAGAAAGTTAATTATTATAGCTTTGCCAATGCTTTTTAACTTAAGTTAATTTAATCTAAAATGATTTATTTTTATTTTTATAAATTTTTTGTCCAAAATTTCATTTGAAAGATAATATCAGGAAGATCTAATAATTCATTGAAAATATAATTTTTATATTATTATTGAATTTTTATAAATTTTCTTTCTCAATGCCTAAAAATGAAAAAAAAAATCCTAAAAATTTAATTAATCCTTGAAAATTTAATTTCAAATGAATTATTACAATTAAAATTTACTTTTAAATGAAATATTATGATTACATAATATTGACTATTTAATAAAATTAATTTAAAAAAAATTTAAAAATAAAATAAGTCATTTTAAATTAAATAGACTTAAGTTAATGCTTAGTTCCGCTGTTAATGATCAACGAACCTCGTGACAAGCTCCTCAAAGGAGATTCCTTGCTCCTTGATCTGTTTGGAGAAAAAGTCGGAAGCTTTGCTGCCGTACTTGGCGTTGAAGTTCCTGATGGCGTCCTTGAACATCTGGGCGTCCTTGGCAAGGCGGCGGACGTTGGCCTCGTTGGCGGGGTCGAGCAGGCGGAGCTGTTTCATGGCGTCGTCAGCGTGGGCGACGACCTTGTCGAGGAACTCCTTGCGGACGGTGTAGTTGCGGATGGCCTGGAGGCCGTAGTTGGCGAGGCCCATCGTGTGCTCGTAAATGTCGTGGGCGATCGGAGATTTGGTCTGGTCGGCCTTCTGCTCCTCCACCAGGGCAGCGGCGTTATCCAGGACGCTCTGGATGGTGTGATAGTTGTCCGTGCAGGCCTTCATATAGTTGACCCGCTCGTACTCCGACCCGAACTGGACGTCGTTGATTCTTAGAATCTCCTGGTCTCGGATTATTTTCGACAGCCGCCGGAGCTGATCCTCGTTCAGATCAATAAGACCTGTCATGTTTTTCTACACTTTTCGATTTCGAGGTGCAATCTATCCTCATGAGCCTCCCTGGTTTTATAGGCCTTGATGCCTATAAAAGTAGCAGGCATGATTTGAATCCTAGCTTGGCCTTGGCATACGATATGATTGTTTTTAGCGAGAATTACAATTTCCCTGATGTTTACCTTAAATTACATTTATCCCTTCTGTTTAAGAAATCTTTTAACTGAGCAGAACAAGGACAGCCACTCCTACTTACAGCAGACTGTGTAACACCAGAAACGGCCATCAACAGCTGCCACTGTTTGTGACCAACTTGTTTCTGACCTTTCATATCAGCCACAAAGTAATAAAAAAAATAGCTTGCCATACCTGTCTTTGTTTCCCAAATTGATTCGCCTCATCAAATTCTTCTAGCAGATCGCAAATATCAATGCTTCCTCTGCTTGCGCGTTGCCACCATAAACTGACATTTCCCCATAAGCAACTAGTAATCTTGCATCGAACAAATAATGATACTCAGCTCCAATATCCAGCTTACAAAATGGGCACCACGCATCTGCAAGCTGCACACCTTTACTGGCCAGGTTAATTTTTGTTGGCAAACACCCAGCAGCCAACTTCCACCCGCAAATATTGATCTTCCCTGGTACAAGATTGTTCCTCTTTGTTTGAGCTGCTGCATAATCCAGTTGGAGGATACAATCATCGATCATTTTTAAAAGCTTTTTAACTGAGAACATGCCTCCTGAATCAACAGTCCATAGCCACTTGTCATGGGAATTTTCTGAAATCGAGACATGTTGAAGGAAATCTATTAGCTCCTGTTGTAAATCCTACTCCCACCCTCTTTAGTTCTCTCCTCCAAGAACACTTCCACCACCAAACCCTACCTGACATAGTTACGTTGTTGCATATCTAAGTATTTTGAATGATAATAAAATATTGAAGAAAAGTTTAAAAGATGGAGGATTTTAAAGCAAAGGATATATCTACAATTTCTAAAACGATTCTGGATGTCGTAAAAGGCGATGTGATGAATTGGGTTCATCAATTTGGAAATTCTGGTGTCATTAATAAAGGGAGCAACTCCTCCTTCATCACTCTGGTGCCAAAAAGAGAAAACCCAATCTCTCTCCCAGACTACCACCCAATTAGCCTGGTGGGCTGTCAGTACAAAATCATGGCTAAAGTTCTAGCGAACAGATTGAAAAGGGTTATGCCTAACTTGATTGGCGAAGTGCAAACAGCATTTATAAAAAGAATGCAGATACTGGATGGAGTGTTAATCATCAATGAGGTGCTAAGGCTTACAAAGAAAAAACAGTGCAAAGTAGTGATGTTCAAAGTAGACTTTGAAAGAGCTTTCGACAGTATCAGCTGGAATTTTCTTGACGTGGTTATGCAGTAAATGGAATTCGGCCCCAAATGTAGGAAGTGGATTCGAGCTTGCTTGGAGTCCTCCATGGTGTCAGTGCTGGTAAATGGTTCTCCAACAGCAGAATTCAAGATGGAGAAGGGGGTGAGGCAAGGAGACCCCTTATCGCCATTCCTTTTTTTTATCGTGGCTGAAGCCTTCAACGTAATGATGCTGGAAGCGGTGGAAAATAATCTATTCACAGGAGTGAAGGTCGGGGATGGGAATTTGGTGGTATCTCACCTTCAATATGCTGATGATGCAATTTTTATTGCGAATTAGAAGGAGGATAATATAGTGAACTTGTTGAGGTTATTAAGGTGCTACGAATTGGCTTCGGGTCTTCGTGTGAATGTATCAAAGAGTAGATTAATTGGTGTTGGAGTCTCTAAAGAAGAGGTCCATCGTTTAGCCAATGAGGTGGGATATAAGGAAGATCAATTACCGATGACGTATTTGGGGCTCCCGGTGGGGGAAAACATGAACAAGTCAGATGCTTGGCGGACTGTGATAGGAAAAATCAATAAGAAGTTGAACTCATGGAGGTGTAAAGTCCTATCAGCTGGTGGGAGGCTGACGCTGCTCAAATCCATTATGGGAAGCTTACCCTTATACTTCTTCTCCCTGTTTCGTGCCCCGAAGAGCGTTATAAAACACATTGAGAGTGTAAGGATGAATTTTTTCTGGGGAAGGGTAGGGAAAGATAGGAAAATCGCATGGGTTGCATGGGAAAAAATTTTGTCTAGCAAAGTTACGGGTGGATTAGGTGTTGGTAGCTTGTATGCAAAAAATCTGGGCTTATTGGGGAAATGGTGGTGGAGGTTTAGGAAGGAGGGGGAAGCTCTGTGGGTTAGGGTTATTAAATCCATTTGGCGGGAGAGTGGAGGGGTAGGAAAGTCTAAGGAAGAAAGTCTATCTGGAGGGGTTTGGGGTAATATAGTAAAGGCTGGGTTCGAGATAGAAGAAAAAGGGATTGACTTTATCAATTCTTTTAAGAGAAAAGTGGGAAGGGGGGATGAGGTGAAATTCTGGAAAGATTTATGGGTAGGGAGTGTTTGTCTCAAAGAGAAATACAATAGGCTATATAGGGCTGAGGAAAATGGTGAGTGCCTTGTTTCCAATAAAGGCGCATGGGTGGGGAAAGAGTGGGTTTGGTATTGGAGTTGGAGGGGGAGGTTAAGGGGTGCTGAAGTAGAGCAACTAACAGAACTCAATTCCTTACTATCTCATGTTTCCTTGTCAACAGATGCGAAAGACGATTGGAGCTGGTCTTTGGATCCTGGTGGCTCATTCTCAGTGAGGAAACTCTCTTCCTTGCTGGATAGCGCATGCTTGTAGTCTGAGACCCCGCCACTCTCTTATTCTCCCCGGATTTCGCTGGTGCCTCAGAAAGTGAACTTGTGTGTCTGGAGAGCGGCCCAAGGTCGGCTCCCAACCAAATTAAATTTGGCAACTAGAGGTGTGGAAATTTTGGATGTCAACTGCCCTTTTTGCAGAACTGAGCAGGAATCAGGCGATCACATCTTCGCTGGATGTAACCTCTCATCTCGAATATGGCGAAAGGTCCGATCTTGGTGGCAACTCTGTGGCCCGGCCCCGATAGATGTCAGGGACGCCTTAACTAACATCGCAGTTTAGCATCTCCCCTCCCACATTCAGATGCTATGGCAAGCGGTATACTACACTACTTGCTAGATTATTTGGAAGTATAGAAATAATTACATTTTTCGAGGTAGTCAGGTTTCAGAGATGCAGATGTTAGGCGATGTCCAATTTTACTCATTCTTTTGGATTAGTCATAGGTGTAAAAAGATAAATTTGGCATGGGTGGATTGGCTGCTCAATCCCTCCCTAGCTACTCAAATCTGTAAGTAGGCTTAGTAGGCTTGCTGTGCTGAGAGGCGATGCTGGGCTGCTCTTCTTAATAGAGAGCAGAAGTGTGTGTCTTTCTTGCTAGCTTCTAGCTAGCTCTGTACTTTGCTCCTTGCTTAATTTTATTTCAGTTGCCGTTAAAAAAAAAAGGATATATCTACAAAATGGATTACAAAATTGAGAAAAACAGTTTTAAGTTTGTAAGAAAATACAACATAAGTATAAATTGTCATCTAATAATGTATAAATAAATAGAGTAATATGTGAGAACAATAGAATAACAAATTAACGTAAAAATATTAGTCTTTCATAGTAGGTAGAATCGAAATGTATTGTGGCCGAATGTATGAGAGACATGTATGTATATGCTACTATAGGACTACTTTAATTGGAGTATTAGATACTACATATTGTTCATAATGCAAATACAATATAATTGTAATTCAAATCTTGGATTGCCCATGAATTCAAAGAATAGAGGATTCACAAATGAATAAGTTTAAGAATTAAAATAATTAGCACATATAGGGGGCAAATGTATGACATCAATTAGTTGAAGTAGAAAATGATGGAAATATAAATAAAAAGAAAAATTAACATGTAATATGTTGAGAAAACATATTAATATAAGAAAGAATGAGGCATGTAGACTAGGAAGGTAGTTCTTGAATTTAGGATTTAGAGATACCAATAAAAATAAATATCGTTGCTATTGAATATGATAATTTCATATTTATAACAGATAATGCTATTATTGTGCATGCAAAATGTCATTTAGAGGATTTAAGTTTAATGGATAATATGATTTTTCCTGAATCTGAAAATGTAATTGATATTGAATATTGTCATTTTCATGCACATAAACATGATTATGAGATTACAAAACTTGAGTCATGAAAAATATAGAGGAAAATGCCAGTTGGCATGTCATATGAAAAATTATAAATTTCTAGTGCAAAGTCACTTTTATTTTCTTAGCGAATCATCATATTTTTTTCTTGAGAAAATGCCTCATATCTAACAGTGACTAAAATGTCATTTTATAAACTCTAGAGACATATTTATACTTTCTAAAATGCTTAAGGCTAATTGTGTAATTTTGAATGGACAATTTTGTAAATTTTTGAAAGTTTAGGGACCAAATATGCAATTTTTAGGATAATTTGTTTCAATTTTTAAAAGCTTAAGGACTAAATATTTAACATTTAAAGATAATGCTGCCAATATTTGAAAAGTTTTGGACCAAATATGTAATTTTTGAAAACTTTCATTCTAAAAATATTGTTTTACATACCAATAGACTTGGATTAAATACTAGTATTACTTCTTTACGTTTAGGATAATTTGTTTCAATTTTTAAAAGTTTAGGGACTAAATATTTAACATTTAAACATAATGTCATTAATATTTGAAAAGTTTTGGACCAAATATGTAATTTTTTAAAAACTTTCATTATGAGAATATTGTTTTACATGCCAATAGACTTGGATTAAATGCCAATTGCTTCTTTATGTACTAGTGCTTTTAAAATGTTAAGAAAACCTTTGGTAGGTAAAATCACACAAATCAGTATGTAAATAAGGTAAGTTGGCACATAAATTCTTTCATTTTAGCAGTGCCATTTTACATACTATGAGTCTTAAATTATATACAACATAATTTTTTATATACCGATGATTTTGAATGTAAAGAAAAGCTTCAATTAGAAAAATTACCCCTCTTGGTTTGTAAAATCACCCACTCAATATGTACATAAGGTCAACTAGTATGTTATTTGAAAATTTTTCATTTCTAGGTGCATAATTGCCTTATTTTCTTAATAGATTATTATTTTATCTTGAGAAAATGCCTTTTATCTAGCACATAAATTTGTCTTTCCTAGCCTTGAAATTGCCTTTATTTATAACGAAATCGCTATCTAGAGTATAAGAAATATTGTTCTTCGAATTAACATAACTTATTTTGCATGACTATTTATACATTTTCACAATTGCTCTAAGTTATATGACAATAACTGTATAACATAAGTAAAATGTTGTTCTTGGGTTACAAAAGTAACAAAACGCAAGTATTTTTTCAAAATAACATCAAATTTCCATTCAATCACATACTAAAATTACACATTAATAACTTCAGTTACATATCAAACTATATATGAACATTATTTCCAACTAAGAAGTATATCAGCTAAAGCCGTTGGAAATATTAAAAATTAAACAATAATATTTTTTCCCTTCAAAAACCAATTATTTCACCATTTTCCAACGGTTTTAGCCGTTGGAAATATTAAAAATTAAACAATAATATTTTTTCCCTTCAAAAACCAATTATTTCACCATTTTCCAACTGCTTCAGCCGTTGGAAATATTAAAAATTAAACAATATATTTTTTTTCTTTAAAAATGCAATAATTTCACATTTTCCAACGGCTTAAGCCGTTGGAAATACTAAGTATTAAACAATAATATTTTTTTTCGTTCCGAATGCAATAATTTCAACATTTTTCCAATGGCTCAAGCCGTTGGGAAATACTAAATATGAAACCTCAATATTTTCTTTCGTTTCAAATGCAATAATGTCACCATTTTCCAACGGCTTTAGCCGTTGGAAATATTTTTGAAATTTAGTTTCTTAATTTTCCAACTGCTGGGCCGTTGGAAATTAATTTATGTTCCTTCCAACGGCTCAGGCAGTTGGAAATTTCCAACGGCTTTACCGTTGGAAATAATGGCAGTTGGAAATTCATGGTTTTTTAGTAGTGGTGACTTATTTTCATATACGAATGAATCGTTATGTTACATCAAGAGATCATTGTTCTACACTAAAAAGATGTTATGCATACAAAACATTATTCCTTTACATGAAATTGCCATAAGTGTTTCTAGTACCAAGATAAGAGATTGCCTCCGACATTTTACTACGAATAAATACAGTATCACTCATATCTAAAAGCTCATCTTTCACTCTTTTAGTCAGATTTAATGGATAAACATGTAGATATGTAGTAAATGACACAACTAATGTTTCAATTGATAGTAACTAACACGAATTAGGGTAATCAAATCATTAACCTCTTTTCAAATCCTAACATTTTTCTCTGAAAAGTTTCATAACCCCTTGTCTTTTAGCATTGATTCTAGAATGAATAAGGTACGAAGAAAGACTCAACCAGGGTTTTTAAGCTCATCTTCTTTGCTGAAAAAGGTTAGAATATTAGAAGTACCCTTCTTTGAGGAAGACCCACATATTTTTCTTCTTTCTTTTTTCTCTGTTTTACCTTCTAACTAGACCACATATTTTTTAATCCAATTAATGAGCAGAATTAACACCCTAAGATCCAATGATTATCATTACTTCTCTACCCACGGAGAATAAACTATGATTCTCTACAGTAAATGGACCGTACTAATAATTTGAGAGATATTAAAGTTTATATTACCAATATTATTTCATCCATCTACATATAAAATAGTATTTTTCGGTTAGCTCAAAAGTAAAGTGTAAATTTATGAAATAAGGCGGAACATATATACTATAATTCTACATAAACTTCATCGGATTTATCTAATTTACCCATTTTTTTTCCTGAAAAGGCATTACAAAGAAAAAAGAAATGGAGTGTGCATCGAAAAGAAGACTCCTGCTTGAATGTCAAATAATCGTTGCAGATTAATGCCATTTTCCAAATTTGATCCAGTTGGCTATGGAAGACATTAGGAAAAAATAATTTTCCCGTAATAAATTCATGTAGAAATAGGTGACATGATTTCTAATAAATCCTAATCGTCCCATCTTGGACGACAGCAACTACTTTCTCTGTGTCCTAAATTTGGCTCACTTATATTTTTCAACTAAAATTTAAATTAAATATATTTATATTAATTTTTATTGTAAAAAAATTTTAAAATTTTTTTTATAAACTGCCCCAGTTTAATTATTTTCGTCACTTTTTTGCAACCACACATATCACGTTTGGTTTTGGCGTTTTTGCCCCAATTATTGTTACTGATTTTTTGAGTTCACTGCAGCCTGGGCTTGTTGTAGATCTGCTTGTGTAATATCGGATTTGTTTGTAGAATAAGTATTTTGTCTTAACGTACATTATGTTTTTTGGTTGGTTCGTATGTATTCTTTTATTAGAAAAATTCTTTTATAAATAATATTTCTTCTTTTATATATTGTTTGTTTTTTTGAGTTCTCATATGCTCTCATTTGATAAGGAAAACACTAAAGTTGTTGGTTAATGTCATTATATTTATCACTCTCTATGTGTTATCTTATTATCATCTTATACTTATCATCCTGTACACAATAAATATGTGAGAAGTTAATGGAAATGTTTAGCTTTTAATCCTCTCACAATGAAACCTTTTGTGTATCGGAGCAGTAAGTGCTCCCACAAGCTAACCTCTCCCTCCTCTTTTTCTCCTCCCCTCCCATTACTTAACCTCGTGCATGCCATATCTGAAGAGAATCCTACAACTCCTACTTCTAAACTCAACACCTTTTTCTCCCTTGATCTTTTAGAGACAAAACTTATCTCTATCAATGTTTCCTCTCAAGTACCCATTAAATTAACTCATCATAATTATCTGCCATGGAAAGATCAATTTCTCCCTCTTCTTGAAGGCTTTGATCTTAAAGGGTAAGTTGATGGAACTCACCCATCTCCTATGAAAACTATGACTAAAGTGGGTAGCATTGTTACAAATCCATATTATAAATTTTGGAAACATCAGGATCAACTATTGCTAAATGCCATTCCGGCATCCACATATGAACTTATCTTACTCCTTGCTGCCACAGCACCTACTTCACTTGAAGCTTGGGTGATGATTCATACTCTATTTGCTAACAAATCACGGTCAAAAATCACATCTCTCAAGGAAAAAATGACGAACTGTTGAGGAGAAAAATCAATTTCAGACTATCTTCAATTCATCGAAATGACTGCTAATGGACTAGTAATCGCTCATGAACCTTTTCACGATGATGATCTTGTTCTCTATGCATTGGATGGTCTTGGCATTGACTATAAGGTGATCTCAACGACTATTTAAACCAAAGACAGACCAATTTCATTTGCTAAATTGCATAATAAGTTAATTGATTATGAAAGTTTTCCCAAAAAGATTTCAAGCTTCTGATAACAATTATTCTATTGCCACAGCCAAGATTTCTGTGAAATAGATATCAAAGAAGGGTGGCACCAACATAGTAGCAAAGATGGTTTGCTTCATCGACCACAAGGGCCTCTACATTAAACCAATTATGGAACGAACAAACATCCTCATAGCTATGGCACAAATAAACTGAGGCAAATGGATTCCTTTCAGAACTAATCTGTTAATGAAATGCCAAGGTGCCAATTTCACAACAAGCTTGGCCATACAGCCAATATTTGCTAGCATGTTCTACCAAATAAGTAGAGCTCCTTCCCTCGCCCAGAGCCCTCGTTACAACGTAGTGACCAAGTTGAAGGTGGATTGTTGACTTTGGTGCTAGCCATTTTGCCACGTCGGATTTCGCAAATCTCAGTATCAGCAATTAGTATGCCGAAATTGATAAGCTTGTGGTTGGTGATGGTGCAGGTTTGAACATCTTTCACTTTAGCACTACCTTTCTTACTACACCAACAAACACACACTTTGGTCTACCAAATGCCTTTTTCATACCTCAACTTACCCAAAATCTTTTTTTAATGTCTAAATTTTGTGCTGTTGTTGATGTTTCAGTTGAACTTTTTGTATCTCACTTTCTTGTTAAGGATCTACAAACCAAAGAGATGCTCGCAAGCCGACCGAGTAAACATGGCCTCTACCTTTTCACTACAATAACTACAGCTTCCACTTGCCTTACCTCCGGCACTTTCTAGTGTCAAAGCTTTCTCAACTTATTGGCATCATTGCCTCAGCCACCCCTTTGTTCTCATTCAACGTAACATCTGTAGTCAATTTTGGTTACCATGTTCATTGATTAAACCAAGTTTATGTTGTGACTTGTGCCAATGTAATAAGAGCCACCAACACCCTTTTTGTGTTTCATCTCTTTATGGTCGATTTCTATTAAACATTATCTACACGGATGTTTGGGGTCTTGCACTAGTTACATATATTGATGGTTTCAATTATTATGTTGCCTTTGTTGATCATTTTTCAAAATATATGTGGCTATATCCAATGAAACTTTAGTGTAATGTGTCTTAAATCTTTCCTAAGTTCAAAGCTCTTGTTGAAAAACATTTCAATCTATCAACTACCACCTTGTACTCAAATTACAAGGGCGAGTTCATTGTAGTAAAATGGTTTCTTCAAACTCACGGTATCACCCCTCTTATCTTTCCTCCACATACTCCCTAACACAATGCTATGATTGAAGGATGCCATTATCATGTTGTCAAAACCGCTTTAACACTCCTTTATCAAGCATGCAAGCCTTTCTTCCATTGGATCTATGCATTTCTGACAACCATTTATCTTATCAATCAACTTTCCACTCCCATTTATTACCACAACTAGGATCTATTCAACCAGAACCCGAACTATCTTAAGCTACATGTTTTTGGGTGTCTATGTTACCCATGGTTACGTTCTTATAATCAACACAAACTTTAACCTTGCTTTTGTCCTTGCCTTTTGTCAGTTACTATTGAGTCAAAGTGCATATTTATGTTATGATCCCTTCACTTGTAAAGTCTACATGTCTTGTCATGTCACATTTGATGAAGACACATTTCCTTTCAAGTCCTTTATGTCTTTACCTACTCACTCTTTTTCTTCCATGCCATGTTACATAAGTCCACTTGCGAGCAACATCCATCAGCTACCCTCTTGTAATCCAAAATCTTCCAGCCTTATTCTCACGCATCCTTCTACCATCCTTCTCATGTCACTATCCAATGGCCAATCTAGCTTTTTATCCACTCCTCTTAATGTGTCCCCATCCTAAAATACCCACCAATCTTTTCATCCATCTTCATCTTCAAGCCCATCCATCTTTCTTACAAAATCATCCTCCCACTTTAATGTGTCATCTCATCTTTTACCCTTTCTGTTACCCCATCTCTCCCCTAAGCTAAGTTGAACCCATCCTATGACCATTCCCTCCAAGAATAATATTTTTAAATCAAATGTGTCCTTCATGCAACCATTCATCCTCTTCCTAGTGTTATCAAACCAACTAATGCCTCACAAGCTCTGCAATATCCTGAATGGAGTAATGCCATGGTTAAGGAGTACAATGCCCTCCTTTGAAATGACACATGGAATCTTATGCAACCTCAACCACACCATAACACTATTGGTTTGGTGTTTCGGATTAAAAAAAACCTCTAATGGTAGTATTCAACATTACAAGGCTTACCTTGTGGAAAAAGGGTTTTCATTAGCAAGCCGACATTAATTATTAAAGGAAGAAAAGCATTGTACAAGACCAAGAAACTACCAAGCAACTACTATTTAACTGAACAGAACAAGGACAGCTACTCCTACGTACAACAGATTGTGTAACACCAGAAATGGCCATGATCAGCTACCACTGTTTACAATAGCTTGATTTAGATTTATTGGCAATCAATCCAATCAAACCTTATATTATCCTTCTTCTAGTAGATCACAAATATCAATGCTTCTTCTGCTTGCACATTGTTACCATAAACTGACTTTTTCCCACAAGCAACAAGTAATCTTGCATCTAACAAATAACTGATCCTCAATTTCAATATCCAACATACAAAAACGGGCACCACACATCTACAAACTGCACACCTCTGCTGGCTAGGTTAATTTTTGTTGGCAAACGTCCAAGAGCCAACTTCCACACGCAAATATTGATCTTCTTTGGTACAAGATTACTCCACTTCATTCGAGCTGCTACATAATCTGGTTGGACAATGCAATCATCGATCAATTTGTAAAGCTTTTTAACTGAGAACATGCCTCCTAAATCAATAGCCATAGCCATTTATCATGGGAATTTTCTAAAATTCAAACATGTTGAAGAAATATGTTAGCTCCTATTGTAGATCCTCCTCCCACCCTCTTCATTCTCTCCTCCAAGAACACTTCCACCTCCAAACCCCACCCAACTTTGTTACGTTGTTGCATATCTAAGTATTTTGAATGATAATAAAATATAGATGAAAAGTTTAACGCATGAAGGATTTTAAAGCAAAGCACATATCTACAAAATGGATTACAAAAATGAAAAAAAAAGGTTTAAGATTGTAGGGAAATACAACATAAGTATAAATTGTCTTCTAATAATGTATAAACAACAGAGTAACACATAAGAACAATAGAATAACAAATTAGTGTAAAAATATTAGTCGTTCATAGTAGGTAGAATCAAAATGTATTACGTCCGAATGCATGAGTAATATGCATTATGTATATGCTGCTATAGGAATACTTTAGTTGGAGTATTAGATAGTACATATAGTTCATAATGTGAATATAATTTAATTATAATTCAAATATTGAATTGCACATGAATCCAAAGAAAAGATGATTCAAAAGTGAATAAGATGTGAGAATTAAAACCATTAGCACATAAAGAGGGACAAATATATTATATCAATTAGTTCGAGTAGGAAATAATGAAAATATAAAATAAAAAAGAAAATTAACATATAATTTGTTGAGAACACGTAATAATAAGAAAAAGAATGAAGCATGTAGAGTATTAAGGTAGTTTTTGAATTTAGGATTTAGAGATACCAATAAAAATAAATATCGTTGTTATTGAATATGATAATGCCATATTTATAACAGATAATGCTATTATTGTGCATGAAAAATGTCATTTAGAGGATTTAAGTTTAATGAATAATATGATTTTTCTTATATCTGAAAATGTAATTAATATTGAATATTGTCATTATCATGCATGTAAATATGATTATGGGATTATAAAATTTAAGTCGTGAAAAATATGCAGGAAAATGTCTGTTAGTATGTCACATTAAAAATTATAATTTTGTAGAGCAAAGTCGCTTTTATTTTCTTAACAAATCGTCATATGTTTTTGTTGAGAAAATGTCTTGTATAACAATGACTAAAATGTCATTTTATAAACTTTAGAGATATATTTATACATTTTAAAATGCTTAAGGGCTAATTGTGTAATTTTTCATGGACCATTTTTGTAAATTTCTAAAAATTTGGGGACCAAATATGTAATTTTTAGGATAATTTTTTTCAATTTTTAAACTTTTAGGGACTAAATATTTAATATTTAAAAATAATACTGTCAGTATTTGAAAAGTTTTGGACCAAATATGTAATTTTTTAAAAACTTTCATTATGAGAATCTTGTTTTACATACCAATAGACTTGGATTAAATACTAGTTACTTCTTTATATACTGTTGCTTTTAAAATGTTAAGAAAATCTTTGGTAGGTAAAATCAGACAAATTGGTATGTAAATAAAGTCAGTTGGTATATAAATTCTTTCATTCTAGTAGCCCCATTTTACATACTGGGAGCCTTAAATTATTTACAACCCATATTTTTTTTATATATTGGTGATTTTAAAATATAAAGAAAACTTTCAGTTAGAAAAACTGCTCGTCTTGGTATGTAAAATCACCCATTCAGTATGTAAATAAGGTCAACTAGAATGTCATATGAAAATTTATCATTTCTTGACACATCATTGCTTTATTTTCTTTTCTCAATAAATTATTATTTTGTCCTAAGAAAATGCCTTTTATCTAGCACATAAATTTGTTTCTCCTAGCCTTGAAATTGCTTTTATTTATAATGAACTTGTTATCTAGAGTACAAGAAATATTGTTCTTCGAATTGACATCAATTATTTTGCATATGACTATTTATATATTCTCACAATTGCTCTAAGTTATATGACAATAACTATATACCATAAAGAAAATGTTGTTCTTGGGTTTCAAAACACAAGTATTCTTTTAAAACATCATCAAGTTTCCATTCTTTAATTACATATCAAATATGAACACTATTTCCAAGCAAGAAGTACATTAGACAAGACACTTTTTTCCATATATGAATGAAATGCTATATTACATCACAAGATCGTTATTCTTCACTAAGAAGATGTTATGCATACAAAATATTATTTCTTTACATGAAATTGCCATATAGTGAGTGTGGTAATGCAATAAGTGATTGCCATTGACATTTTACTTTGATAAACATAGAACCAATCATATCTGAAAGCTCGTCTTTCACTCTTTAGTCAAATTTAATATATAAACATGTAGATGCATAATAAAAGACACAACTAATTTTTCAATTAATAGTAGCTAACACGAATTAGGGTGACCAAATCATTAAGCTCTTTTCAAACCTTAACATTCTTCATTGAAAAACTTCATAACCCTTGTCTTTTAGCATTGATTCTAGAATGAGAAAGGTATGAAGCAAGACTCAACCGGGGTTTTGAAGATCATCTTCTTTGCTGAAAAAGGTTAGCATATTAGAAGAACCTTTCTTTAAGGAAGACCCACATATTTTTCTTTTTTTTTTCTTTCAAATTTTTATTTTTTCTTCTTAATTTGTTGTTTTACCTTCTAACCAGATCACATATTTTTTAATCCATTGACCAGAATTAACACCCTAAGATTCAATGATTATCATTACTTCTCTACCCATGAAGAATAAACTACGATTCTCTACAATAAATGGACCGTAGTAATAATTTGAAAGTTAATTAAAGTTTATATTACCAATATTTCATCAAACTACATAAAAAATAGTATTTTTCGGTCAGCTCAAAATAAAGTGTAAATTTATGAAATAAGACGGAACATATATACTGTAAATCCACATAAACTTCACCGGATTTATCTAATTTGCCCTTTCTTGTTTTTCCTGAAAAAGCATTACAAAGAAAAAAAAGAAACGGAGTCTGTGTTGAAAAAGAAGACTTCCACTTGAATGCCAAATAATCGTTGCAGATTAATGCCATTTTCCAAATTTGTTCCAATTGGAGATGAAAGACTTTAAGAAAAAGAATTTTCCCGTAATAAATTCTTATAGAAATAGGTGACATGATTTCTAATAAATCCTAACCGTCGCATCTTTGACAACAACTACTTTCTTTGTGTAGCAAAGTTTGGTCGTTTTATGTTTTTTGAATAAAGTCTGAATTAAATATATTTGTAGTAATTTGTATCTTAAAAAATATGAATTAATTGATATAAATAATAAAAAGGACAAATTTTATATATGAGACTAGGGGAGTAATAATTTTTTTTCAACCTCGCAAATATACCACGTATATTACGAAATGTCTTGGAATTTTTATGCGGTCCCAGCTAAAAAGAATTTAGTTCGGATTCAGGCACTAACAAAACAAAAGAGCATGTAATTATTTCCGTCTCTTTTGTGAGAGGACACATATCACGTTTGGTTTCGGCCTTTTTCTCCCAATTGTTACTGCTTTTTTTAGTTCGCCGCAGTCTGAGCTTGTTGTAGATATGCTCGTGCAATATCGGCTTTGTATGTAGAATAAGCATTTGGGTTTTTTACACCTACTCCTGAATTTTAGGTAAAATTATATTTATCACAAGATGTTTGAAAATTTATACTTATCCCCTTACATTTTAATGCCATCAATCAGTCATTATTGAAAATTACAACTAATATCCTTGAATTTAGTGGTTTAGAAATATACCCAAAGGTTCAGAAATCTACATTATCCCATCATGTATTCTTGAAAAATTTCTTCATACCCATCTTCTTGTTTCTGTGAAATTCAAAGACCCAGACCTCCCCTGCTTCCAAACCCTAATTCTCTCATACTCGCCACAGCCTTCTTAACCTCCGTCCCATTGTGTTCACTTCTCACTGTCTAATCCAACGTCATATGACAACTGGTGTGATTGGAGGTATTGGTTAGAGGGAAGGAGGTGAGGAAAGGAGCGACGGGAATGATGGGCAAGGGGTGGCAAGAATGATGGGCGACGAGCTGTGGGAATGACGAGTGATGAAAGGCGGGAGGCCATGGTCGATGGGTGACAAGCAATCGGATGATGAGTTTGAGGTTGGGGTGAGAAGGTCAGAGCGTCGAGGAAGCCAAGGCAATGGGGATGATGGGTGACTGGTGGTAGGAATGATGGGCTATGAGTGGCTGGAAAAATGAGTGACAAGCAACAGGAGGCAATGGCAAATTGAGGCTAGGGAAGAAGGTGATGGAGGCCAAGTAAGGAGGTCATGGAGGCTAGGGAAGGAGGTAATGGAGGCAACGGAAAAAGGCACAGGTTGAGGCTAGGGAAGGAGAAAGGAGGCTATGGGACGAGGCCCGTGAAGGGACAATGAGCAACCAAGGGGGTGAGGAGGCAATGGAGTGGGCCACCAGCGACAAGCGAAGGTAGAACTGCGGGAAATCAGACAATCTATTCGAGTGAGAAAGAATTTGCATGCTGGATTTTGCTGCAGACTATTTCTTTGCCTTGGTTTTTCTCCAGAAAGGTAAACATGGATTTTTTCTTCTTTGGTTTCCTAGAAGATCTCCTTCTTAATATGTTTTTGTTTACTTTTCAATTTGAATTTGAAGGTTCGACTTATTTAGATCATTTGGATTCTCTTTGTTTGTTCTCATGGTGCCATGCTTCAACCTTTTGTAAAATGGTGACAAGATGAATTGGGTGACGTTGTAATGGTGTGCTAGGAACTTCTTTAGGGGTTACGGTGGCTGGGTCAGTGTGGCAATCACATATTCACAATGATAAGGATTGAAGGCGAGTTGGAGATGATAATTGTTAATTTGTGTTCCTAGAAAAATATTATGGAATTCATTCAGCTAGAGCTAGCGAAGCAAGAGGGCAAGGTTGGATAAGGATGCAGGGAGATGGTGAAGATGGATGGGTTCAAAGTGGAGGCAGTTGAGAATGGGAGTGGAGAGACGAAGAGAAAGGTAATCTTGAAAAATTGTAAATTTCTAAATTGTGGTAACAAGATAAAAGATTCTCACTGTCATTTTACTTTGAATAAATACAGTACAAACATATTTGAATGCTTATCTTTGACTCTTTGAATCAGATTTAATAGATAAACATGTAGATATATGATAAAAAAAAATACAACTAATATTTCAATTGAGAGTAACTAATACAAATTAAAATAACCAAATCACTAACATCTTTTTAGACCCTAAAATTCTTCACAGAAAAACTTCATCACCCCTTGTCTTTTACCATTGATTCTGGAATGAAAAGATACGAAGAGAGACTCAACTTGGGTTTTGAAGATCGTCTTCTTTGCTGAAAAAGGTTGGCATATTAGAAGAACCTTTCTTTGAGGAAGGCCCACATATTTTTCTTCTTTCCTTTTTTTTCTTCGTTTCAGACAGCAATATTTTTTTCTTCTTATTTTGCTGTTGTACCTTCTAACCAGGCCACATATTTTTTAATTCAATGACAAGAATTAAAACCCTAAGATCCAATGATTATCATTTGTTTCTCTACCCATGGAGAGTAAACTATGGTTCTCTACTATAAATGGACCATAATAATAATTTGAAAGATAATTAAAGTTTATATTACCAATATTTCATCCATCTACATATAAAATAGTATTTTTTGCTTATCTAAAAAATAAAGTGTAAATTTAGAGGGAAAATATATACTGTAATTCTACATAAGATTCATCGGATTTATCTAATTAGGCCTTTCTTTTTTTTTTCCCCGAAAAAGCATTAAAAAGAAAAAAGAAACGGAGTGTCTATTGAAAAAGAAGACTTCTTCTTGAATGCCAACTAATCGTTGCAGATTAATGCATTTTCCAAATTTGTTCCAATTGGCAATGAAAGACATTAAGAAAAAGAATTTTCCCGTCATAAATTCATGTAGAAATAGGTGACATGATTTCTAATAAATCCTAATCGCCGCATCTTGGACGGCAACTACTTTCCCTGTATCGCAGAGTTTGGCACTTTTATATTTTTCAACTAAAATTTAAATTAAACATATTTATATTAATTTTTATTGTAAAAAATTTTTAAAAATTTTATTCATAAACTATAGCATTGAGTGTACCATTTCCATATAAAAAATCTATATTTTTATTAAAAAATTATAAATTAATTATTATAAATAACAAAAATAACAAGTTTTATGAGACATAGAGAGTAATAATTTTTTGTCTACCTCGCAAATATACCACGTATATTATGAAATGTCTTGGAAATTCTGTGCGGTACCAACTTAAAAAAATTTATTTCAGATTCATGCACTAACAAAACAAAAGAACTTGGCATTCCTCACGGAACTTCCCAATTCCAACAGAATGTTGTAATTATTTTCGTCACTTTTTTGCAAGCACCCATATCACGTTTGGTTTTGGCGTTTTTGCCCAATTGTTGTTACTGATTTTTTTAGTTCACTGCAGTCTGAGCTTGTTGTAGATCTGCTCGTGTAATATCGGATTTGTTTGTAGAATATGTACTTTGTGCACCTGTTGCTTAACGTACATTATGTTTTTTGGTTGGTTCGTATGTATTATTTTATTAGATATATTCTTTTATAAACAATATTTCTTTTTTTATGTATTGTTGTTTGTTTTTTTTAGTTCTTATTGTTGGGTTTGTTGGCTTAAATTCTAGAAGGTTTAGGATTTTGTTTTTGTTTAGGATTTGATTTTAGTGTTCCTATTCATTTAGGATTTAGTTTTCCTATTTTGTTATGGTTTAGATTTGTGTGATAGCCTATTCAAAGTCTTCTTGTGTTAAGTTTGGGTATGAGAGAAAAACCAATGTAGTGAATAGGCAAGATATAACAGTTTCAAGATGGAAGAGAGGTCCGAAGGCCGGAGAGGGCTAAGACGAGAAGCCTTTTGCAATTTCTCATATCTTGTAATTGTGTGAAAGCAAGATATTGGGGTTATTAGTAGTATGTATGAGATCCATAGGCCAACGTGAGTACTAAAGACATACCTTTGCTGTAATCCCTATATTTTGTTTAAGTGAATTTTCTCTTATTTATGGACGTAGGCTAATTAAAAGCCGAATCATGTTAAATTTGTTTGTGCTTGTTTGATCGTGTTTGTTATTTCACTGTGCATGATAGGTGATTTGTGAATTTTTTTCCCAACACTTATATGCTCTCAACTGATAAGGATAATACTAAAGTTGTTGGTTAATCTCATTATATTTATCACTCTCTATGTGTTATCTTATTATCCTCTTATACTTATCACCCTGTACACTACAACTACATGAGAAGCTAATGGAAACCTGTAGCTTTTGATCCTTTCACAATTAAACCTTTTACGGTATCAGAATAGTAAGTGCTCCTATGCACAAGCCAACCTCTCCCTCCTCTTCTTCTCCTCTCCTCCTATTACTTAGCCTCGTGCAAGCCATATCTGAAGAGAATCATACAACTCCCACTTCTAAACTCACTGTGTCTTTTTCACCTGATCTTCCAAAGACAAAACGTATCTCTATCAATGTTTCATCTCAAGTACCCATTAAATTAACTCATCATAATTATCCATCATGGAAAGATCAATTTCTCCCCCTTCTTGAAGGCTTTGACCTTAAAGGGTAAGTTAATGGAACTCACCCATCTCCTACGAAAACTATGACTAAAGGGGGTAACAATGTTACAAATCCATATTATAAATTTTGGAAACATTGGGATCAACTATTACTAAATGCCATTCTGGCATCCACGTCCGAAGTTGTCTTACTCATTGCTGCCACAGCAACTACTTCACGTAAAGCTTGGGTGATGATTCATACTCTATTTGCTAATAAATCACGGTCAAGAATCATGTCTCTCAAAGAAAAAATGAGGAACCATTGCAGAGAAAAATCAATTTCTAGCTATCTTCAATTCATCAAAATGACTGTTAACGAACTAATAATCACTCATGAACCTTTTCACAATAATGATCTTGTTCTCTATGCATTGTATGGTCTTGGCATTGACTATAGGATGATCTCAGCGGCTATCTGAAACAAAGACAGACTAATTACAGTTCCTAAGTTGCATAATAAGTTAATTGATTATGAAAGTTTTCTCAAGAGATTTAAAGCTTATGATAACAATTATTCTATTGCCACAGCCAATATTTTAGTGAAATAGATATCAAAGAAGGGTGGCACCAATATGGCAGCAAGGATGGTTTGCTTTCTCAACTACAAGGGTCTCAACATTAAATCAATTATGGCATGAACAAACATCCTCTCGTCTATGGCATAAATAAACTGAGGAAAATGCTTTCCTTTCATAACTAATCCTTTGATAAAATGCCAAGGTGCTAATTTTGCAACAAGCTTGGCCATACAACCAATATTTGCTGGCATGTTCAACCAAATGAGTAGAACTCCTTCCTTTACCCAGAGCCATCATCACTACTTAGCGACCAAGTTGAAGGTGGATTGTTGACTCTGGTGATAGCTATTTTGCCATGTCAAATCTCACAAATCTCAATATCAGCAATTAGTATGCCAAAATTGATAAGCTTGTGGTTGGTAATGGTGTAGGTTTGAACATCTTTCACTTTAGCACTACCTTTCTTACTACACCAACAAACACACACTTTGGTCTACTGAATGCCCTTTGTACACCTCAACTTACCCAAAATCTTTTTTCAATGTCTAAATTTTATGTTATTGTTGATGTCATAGTTGAACTTTTTGTATCTCACTTTCTTGTCAAGGATCTATAAGCCAAAGAGGTCATCGCAAGTGGACTAAGTAAACTTGGCCTCTACCTTTTCGCTACGATAACTATGGCTTCCACTCACCTTACCTTTAGCTTTTTTTAGTGTTAAAGATTTCTCAACTCGTTGGCATCATTGCCTCAGCCACCCCTCTATTCCCATTCAACGTATCATCTATAGTCATTTTTTGTTACCATGTTCGTTCATTACTCGTGTCAATGTAATAAGAGCCACCAACTCCTTTTTTGTATTTCATCTCTTTATGGTTGATGTCCATTAGACATTATCTACACTGATGTTTAAGGTCCTGCACCATTTACATATATTGATGGTTTTAATTATTTTGTTGCCTTTGTTGATCATTTTTCTAAATATATATGGCTATATCGAATAAAACTTAAGTTTAATGTTTCTTAAATCTTTCCTAAGTTCAAAGCTCTTGTTGAAAAACATTTCAATATATCAACTACAGCCTTGTACTCAATTTGCAGGGAGAGTTCATTGCAGTAAAATGGTTTCTTCAAACCTATGGTATCACCCTTCTCACATCTCCTCCACATACTCCCTAGCACAATGCTACAATTGAAAGATGTTAGCATGATGTCGTCAAAACTGCTTTAACACTCATCCATCAAGCATGCATGCCTTTCTTCTATTGGACCTATGCATTTTTTACAACCACTTATCTCATCAATCAACTTCCTACCCCTATTTATTACCACAAGTCCCTTTTCTAGGTTCTATTCAACCATGACCATAACTATCTTAAGTTATGTGTTTTTGAGTGCCTATATTACCCATGGTTACATCCTTATAATCATCATAAACTTTAACCTTGCTTTTGTCTTTGCTTTTTGTTAGTTACTATTGAGTCAAAGTGCATATTTATGCTATAATCCCTCAACTCGTAAAGTCTATGTGTTGTATCATGTTATCTTTGATGAAGATACCTTCCCTTTCAAGTCCTTTATGTTTTTTCCTACTCACACTTTTTCTACCATGCCATGTTACATAAGTCCACTTGCTAGCAACTTTCATTAACTACCCTTTTGTAATCTAAAATCTTCCAACCTTATTCTCACTCATCCTTATTTCATTCCTCCATTGTCATTATACAATGGCAAATCTAGATTTTTATCCACTCTTCTTAATATGTTCCCATCCCAAAATACCTACCAGTATCTTCATATTTCTTCATATTCAAGCCCATCCATCTTTCCTCCAGACTCATTGTCCCATTTTAATGAGTCATCTCATCCTTTACACTCTCTGTTACCTGATTTCTCCCTTAAGCTAACTCAAACCCATCCCATGAAAACTCCCTCCAAGAATAATACTTTTAACTGAAATGTGTCTTTCATGCAACCATTCATCCTCTTCCTGATGTTATCAAACCAACCAATGCCTCAGAAGCTCAACAATATCCTAAATGGCCTGATGTCATGGTTGAAGAGTACGATGCCCTCATTCGAAATGACATGTGGGATCTTATGTAGCCTCAAACCAAACCATAACACTACTAGTTGTTATTGGGTGTTCCGGATAAAAAAAAACTCTAATGGTAGTTTTCAACGTTACAAGCCTCACCTTGTGGCAAAGGGTTTTCATTAGCAAGTCATCATTAATTATCAAGAGACCTTCAGCCTTTTTGTAAAGCCTGCTACAATTTGCCTCATTCTTTCTGTTGTTGCTTTCTATGGCTTGCTAATTTACCAACTGAATGTTAATAATGCCATCTTGAGAAGTGAACTTGATGAGGAAGTGTTTATGGAGCAACCAATAGGTCTCCATCACAAGGATTTTTTTCAATGTGTCTGTCAACTCAAGAAACCCATTTATGGTCTCAAGTAGTCCCATAGGGCTTGGTACACATCTCACTTTCAATTTGTTAAGTCACAAGTAGATGCTTCTTGTTTCATTTAGCAACATGGCTAGCACTATGCCTATGTTTTGGTATATGTTGATGACATTATTGTCATAGGCAACATTGCAACTTTCCGGTGTTCATTCATCTTGGCCTTGTCCTCACACTTTTCTCTCAAGGATCTTAGTTCACTTAATTATTTTTTTGGTATTAAAGTGATAGAAATTACCTCTGGTTTGTTCATTTCTCAACATAAATACATCATGGACATACTTGAGCGAGCTAAGATGACAAGTGCGAAGGATGTTACTACGCCATTGTCCCCTTCCCTCACTCTCCATAAGGGTGTTGTTACAAATATAATGGATGTCTCTAAATTTTGTCAGATGGACTGTGCCCCACAGTATTTCTATTACATACCCCCAGATGTAGCCTTCTTGATGAACAAGCCTACCCAGTTCATGCATCAATTGTAACACCCCTATATCCCAAATTGGTGAATTGTAGAAAGTCTTATATGGATATATAGGCTCAAGTTTCAAAACATAAGCACTTAGTGCTTATCATTTTCCAAAGGATAGCCTATGTGGTGTGGGCAAGTATTCCGTTGACCAGTTATGGACTTAGGTCGTTACAATGGTATCAGAGCCAACCCAGAACCATTATGATGTGGTATAGTGCGTGTGCACAAGTATCGTTTATCGAGACTGATCCTAGATTTGAGAGGCTATTTGGCCAAGGGCTAAGTAGTCCGATTAGAGAGGTTACTAAGTCTGGGGAACCAAGTAATCTGATTGACCCCAACGAGGACGTTGAGTACATTAAGGGAGGAGTTTTGTAACTCCCTCATATCCCACATGGGTAAATTATGAGAAACCTTATGTAGATATATAGGCTCAAGTTCCAGAACATAAGCATTCAGCGCTTATCCTTTTCTAAAGGATAGCCCATGTGATGTGAGCAAGTGTTCTGTTGACTAGTTCTAGACTTGGGTCGTTACATCAGTGACACAGTTTCTTCACTACCTCAAGACCACACCATTTTGTAGTATTCTACTTCGAGAGGATTCCATTATGGATCTCGTTGTGTTTTAGACATGGACTATATTAGAAATGCTATTAGTTAGTACTTCACTTCTCTCGATGAAACTTTGTTAAACAATTCACCCATCTCTTGGTGCTCTTAATGCCAAACTAAAGTTGCTCGGTCTTCCATAGAATTCAAATATCATGCCATTGCCTTCGCAACTTATGAGGTTGAGTTGCGTAATTCTCTTCATCTTGGGCTCAACATGCATCCTTCTTCCACACCTTCCTTACATTGTGATAACCTTAGTCCTACCTACATGTGTATGAACCCAGTTTTTTCATTCATGGATGAAGCACTTGTCTATTGACTATCATTTCACATACGAACATGTTGCTTTTGAAGTGCTTCAAATTCAATATGTTCCCACAAAAAATCTACTTGCTAATGTTGGGTTTCGGGAGCCAAACAGCGCAGCGGAATTTAACCGAAACCCTCCAGGATCCAAATGAAACGAAGTAAACCGGGTGTTCAAAAATTTTCATACCTAATTTTCGGTTGAGATCTCTCACTCAACTGTAGAGTCGAATCACAAAACCTGAAAAGTTGACGTGTTCAAGTTCTCTATGGTATCCACACGAGCCTCTCGGGATCACCACGCTTCCACCACGTCCCGGCTGATGCGTTTCTTTTGCGCTCGCAGTGCTAGCTTACGTCCTCCAAGGAATGGCAAGAGAAGAGTGTGGCTGTCCTTTTGGGAGGCTAGGGCAAGGAGACCTACGAATTTCTCACTTAAAAGTTGTATTTATAGTGAGACTCAACTTCCAGACCTAATGGGTTTCAAAGCCCTAATCCAATTAGGATTTAATTTCGGGCTTAATAATGGCTAAACTATTGGGCCCATTATTAATACGAAATTATTGTGAAACCAAAACCCAAATTATTAGCCCATGCACTCTAATGATCCAAATAGCTCTATGTGTGCGACCCAATAGGCTCTTATCACGTTGGCAATGATCATAAATCACATTTATGATCATAAGCAATGAGCGGTATCTAGCAACACATCATTGCTACCCAAGTGACAAGATTGTCGATGATTCGACTAAACCTTTATGATCATCACCGATATATGCCATTGTCCCTTTGTCCAAGATATCAAGACTAAGCACGAGACATGTAATGTGTCACTCTCGTATAGCCCAATCTTTGGTTTCTTGATTACCGAGTAGACTAACTTAAACTGATGACATTGATATCGTATATCAACTCATTCGAGCATGGCCATGCATTTTCTAAGACTCACTCTATCAAGGGCCCCGAAGATATCACTCCCGCTACATAGGAAGGATAAATCTCATCTTGATCATACAAATCCCTCCGCATGATATGTGACATACCCAATGACCTCCTTCAAGTCCACTCAGTTACGAGCAACAAAGGAAAGTATCAAAGTATGTGACTCACATGTAGGGAACCTTGATGATCTTAGGTCGAAGGACTACATATACCATGATCACTATGAGAATCACTTATGACACTCATATAACGATCCATGTAGTGTTCTCATGGTGGGTCGATCCAGTACACAAGTTCTCCAACTTGTACCCATATGTAGACTACATATCTTATATTAGTCTCCACATATGCTAGTCGTTATGTATTATTGCAACCGCTCCACAATAATACTAGACCAGGGATGTTTAAGAATATCATTATTCTAGGGTTACAATTATGTTTATTACGTTACGCAGAAACAAAACAACAAACAAAATTGCTGGATTAATGCCTTAATAAAATATCATGACTCAATGTGCAAAAAGACAATCATCTCATGATTGGCTTTTGGGTACAACACTAACAATCTCTCACTTGCACTAAAAGCCAATCATCCATGTATCTAATACCGATGGACCTAGAATGGCTATCATGCTTCTGCTGCGTAAGGGGTTTTGTCAGTGGATCAGCAATGTTGCTGTCTGTCGAAGTCCTGCATATCCTTACATCACCCCTCTCGATGATCTCCCTGATGAGATGATAGCGTCGGAGTATGTGTTTGGATCGCTGGTGTGATCGAGGTTCCTTAGCCTGTGCGATTGCTCCATTGTTGTCACAATAGAGCTTTATCGGGTCGGTAATGCTTGGAACCACTCCAAGTTCAGTAATGAACTTCTTGATCCAAACTGCCTCCTTCGCAGCATCAGAGGCGACAATGTACTCAGATTCAGTTGTAGAGTCAGCTACTGTCTCTTGCTTTGAACTCTTCCAGCTCACAGCACCATCACCAATACAAAACACATAACCAGATTGTGATCTAAACTCATCCTTATCGGATTGGAAGCTTGCATCGGTGTAACCCCTTACAACGAGCTCATATTCAACTCCAAAGACCAAGAATGCATCCTTAGTCCTTCGTAAGTACTTAAGGATGTTCTTAACAGCTGTCCAGTGACTCTCACCGGGGTTCGATTGGTACCTACTCGTCATGCTCAAAGCATATGAGACATCAGGACGAGTACATATCATGGCATACATGATAGATCCAATTGCTGAGGCATATGGAATCTTACTCATGCACTCTCTCTCCTCGGTTGTACTCGGACACTGAGATCTAGAAAGAGTGATACCATGTGACATGGGCAAGAATCCTTTCTTGGAATCTTGCATGCTAAACCTCTTTAGCACCTTGTCAATATATGTACTTTGACTTAGGCCAAGAAGCTTTCTAGATCTATCTCTATATATCCTGATGCTTAACACATAGGCTGCTTCACCCAAGTCCTTCATAAAGAAACATTTCCCTAGCCAAGTCTTCACAGACTGTAGCTCAGGAATGTCATTCTCGATGAGTAGTATGTCATCTACATACAACACCAAGAAGACAATAGCGCTCCTACTAACCTTCTTGTAGACACAAAGTTCATCTTCATTTTTTATAAAACCAAACTCTTTAATTGCATCATCAAAATGAAGATTCCAACTTCGAGAAGCTTGCTTCAGTCCATAAATGGACCTTTGCAACTTGCACACTTTATTGGCATTCTCAGGAGTGACAAAACCCTCAGGTTGTGTCATGTACACATCCTCAAGTAGCTTTCCATTTAGGAATGCAGTTTTGACATCCATTTGCCATATCTCACAATCATAGTGTGCAGCAATAGCAAACAAAATTCGGATGGATTTAAGCATAGCAACTGGTGAAAAAGTTTCATCATAGTCAATACCATGAATTTGCTTAAAACCTTTTGAAACCAATCGTCCCTTAAAGGTAATCACATTACCATCCATGTAAGTTTTCTTCTTGAAAACCCATTTGCACCCTATGGGTTTTACCCCTTCAGGTGGGTCAACCAAAGTCCATACTTGGTTTTCATACATGGATTCCATCTCGGATTTCATGGCCACTAGCCACTTCTCAGAGTCAGGCCCCGACATAGCTTACTGGTAGGTTGTGGGCTTATCCTGATCCATGAGCATCACATCTCCGATGTGAGTCACGAGAAATCCATATCCCTCGGGCTCACACCGAATCCTACCAGTCCTACGTGGGCTCTGTGCTACAGGAACAGACTCTTGAACAACATATTATGGTGTCTGTTCATGTTCCATTTCAGGTTCAATGTCTCCTTGTTGTTCTTGAATTTCTTCAAGTTCTACTTTTTTCCCACTAGTTTCTTTAGAGATAAACTCTTTCTCCAAAAAGACACCAGTTCGAGCAACAAACACTTTTTGCTCAAAAGGATTGTAGAAATAGTAACCCTTTGTTTCTTTGGGATACCCAACAAAAAGGCATTTTTGAGATTTGGGCCCTAGTTTGTCAGAGGATTGACGTTTCACATAAGCGTCACAGCCCCAAATCTTCATAAAAGATAAATTGTGACGCCTCCCAATCCATATCTTATATGGTTTCTTTTGAACCAATTTAGATGGAACTCGGTTTAGTGTAAAAGCGGCTGTCTCTAGAGCATGTCCCCAAAAGGAGTTTGGAAGGTCAGTTTGACTCATCATAGAGCGAACCATGTCTAACAGAGTTTGATTTCTCCTTTCAGACACACCATTCCATTGAGGTGTACCTGGTGGAGTGAGTTGTGATACTATACCACACTCCTTTAGATAGTCAAGAAATTCTCGATCCAAGTACTCTCCACCTCGATCTGATCGAAGCACTTTAATACTCTTCCCGAGTTGATTCTCTACTTCATTCTTGAATTCTTTAAGCTTTTCAAAGGATTCTGACTTGTGTCTCATGAGATACACATAGCCATATCTGCTGAAGTCATCAGTGAAAGTAATGAAGTATTGGAAACCTCCTCTAGCTTGTGTAGACATAGGGCCACATACATCACTATGTATGAGTCCTAGTAAGTCATTAGCCCTTTCATTTTGCCCTGTGAATGGGGCTTTGGTCATCTTGCCTAACAAACATGACTCACATGTCTCATATGATTCAAAATCAAATGAGTCCAAAAGTCCATCCTTATGGAGCTTGGATATGCGGGTCTCATTTATATGGCCCAAGCTACAGTGCCAGAGATAGGTCGGGTTTGAATCATTTAATCTGACCTTCTTGGTATTCACATTATAGATTGGATCTTCGAGGTCTAGAACATACAACCCATTGCTAAGTTGAGCACTACCATAAAAGATTTCATTCAAATAAATAGAACAACATTTGTCCTTTATTATAAATGAAAAACCTTTCTTGTCCAAACAAGAAACAGAAATCAAATTTCTACTAATAGTAGGCACAAAGTAGCAGTTGTCTAATTCTAAAACTAATCCACTAGGTAAAATGAGAACATAAGTCCCTACGGCTAAGGCAGCAACCCTTGCTCCATTTCCAACACGTAGGTCCACTTTACCACGGGCCAATCTTCTACTTCTATTTAGATCCTGCACATTTGCACAAATGTGAGATCCACATCCAGTATCCAATACCCAAGATGAGGAAGTAGAAAAGTTAGCCTCTATAACAAGAATACCTGAAGTGGAAGTCTTACTTCCCTTTTCCTTAGCAAGTTCTTCAAGATAGAGCTTGTAGTTGCGCTTCCAGTGTCCAGGTTGCTTACAATGGAAGCACTCCCCTTCCTTTACCACACCACCCTTTGGTTTCAATGCAGCTGAAGAAGAATTAGCATTAGACTTTCCATTAGCTTTATCCTTCTTCTTGTTGGCTTTTCCCTTTCCCTTGCCCTTTTGAACCATCAAAATGGGCTTAGCTTTCTTAAGGTTTTGCTCCGCAGTTTTTAACATCTTGAGCAATTCAAGGATGGACTTGTCTAGGTCGTTCATGTTATAGTTCATGACGAACTGACTGTAGCTTTCAGGCAACGATTGCAAGACTACATCAATAGCCAACTCTTTCTAAAGAGCAAATCTCAAATTCTCAAGATTCTCAATGTAACCAATCATCTTGAGCACATGAGGACCCACGGGACTTCCCTCAAACATCTTGCACTGAAACAATGCCTTAGAGGTCTCAAACCTCTCATGCCTAGCTTGCTCTTGGAAAAGCATTTTGAGATGTTCGATCATATCAAACGCCCCCATGTTCTCATGTTGCTTCTGAAGCTCAGATTCCATGGTAATAAGCATGAGGCATGCAACATCCAAAGCATCATCAGAATGCCTCTTGTGAGCATCCCTTTCAGCTCTTGGAGCAGTGGCAGCAGGCTCATTCGGAATGGGCTGCTCTAGGACATAAGCCTTTCTCTCTTGTTTGAGGACTATCCTCAAGTTTCGGTACCATTTGAGAAAGTTGGTCCCATTCAATTTTTCCTTCTCAAGGATCGATCGCAACGAAAGTGTCGATGTGTTTTGTGTCAAGGTTATCTACAACAGTAAATATGCAGTGTTAGAGTCATGTATTTTAATTCATTTAATAAGGACTTTTATTAAACGATACTCCCACTATTTTCCTCAAAATAATAACCCTCGATATTATTTCGGAATACCTCGGCGCTAAGGTATTCTAGTGGGCCAAGATCCATATTTGACCACAACTTGAGTCAGTTTTGGCTTTTCTCTCAAGTTACAGATATTTAGGTAGGTAACTCCTTGCCAATTGCATCTTATGCAACTCTTGGATAGTTGGGTGAAAAACTCTTGTCCAAGCTCATCCCATGAGCTTAAGCCCAACTCTATGCCTCTAAGTCCCTAATCCTATTAAGATGACTTAGTTAAGTCGAGCCCAAAGTTACAGTTTGGATATCACTGTTATCCCATCGCGCCTTACCAAGATGAACATAGGTGCTTTGCTTTGGCACACCCACCTAATGTTGATCAAAGTCTTGACGAGTGCCAACATTTGGAAGGCATCACATTTAACGACTTAATATTTGTTTGAGGGATTTTTTCTTTTATCTCATCAATTTGTTATCTCCGATTATTTTATACATGCATCACATACAAATATAAAACATGCATCTCATGCTTACAAGAACATAAATATGACATGGTTATAGCCCAAACTATGTGATATTCTCAAGCCAATGAGAATATCATAAAAGCCTAAGAAAAGAAAAGAGTCTTCACAAGCTCATTCTCTTCCTTTCTTGGTTGCCCTTTTGTTGTCACCTCCTTGGACATACCACCTTGGATGATCCTTGGACAAACCAACTTGGATGATCCCATAATGCACCATTACACTAATAATAGAAACCTCGTGTTACATTCGAGGGGAGTAAGGTGAGAAGAGAATGTACAATGAGAGTAATAAGAGAAGGCACGACTCGCAGGCCGTATTTACAAGTACAACCAATCAAGGGCTATAACCATGCACCATGCTTCAAACACCAATCAGCATATCATGTCAAATCTCATTCAACAAAGATGCATGGCAATTTTTGCGCATTGATTAACCAGTTTTTATTTATGTGGCGCTTCGCATACAGCGGTCTCGCTGGCCGGTCAGCGGGCGGTGGTTCAGGGGGTGTGGGGGGCAGCGCCCCTCGGCGCAAAAAATTGTCTTATAATTACTTAGGCTGAAATCTTCTATTTCGACCAAGTAGGCACCCGAGACTCCTCCATTCAAGCCACCAAAAATACCTTACTTTCGGTACCCGAACAGGCCGAATCCGAACAAACCTAGGGTTTTCGCAACTATTGCAAGAATCCTAATCCATATAGGTATCTCATACCTATCAATTTCGGGTTAATCTCATTAACCAATTTGTGTCATTTCTTCATATATCTCATATGTTCATTACGAATTCCGGTTTCATGCATTATGAATCAATCTAATTAATGAAAAGCAACCGAAAATATAGCATCATGCGATTCAACACTCAATCCCGATTTAGGGTTTCACCAGTAACTCTGATACCACTGTTGGGTTTCGGGAGCCAAACAGCGCAGCGGAATTTAACCAAAACCCTCCAGGATCCAAGAGAAACGGGGTAAACCGGGTGTTCAAAAATTTTCATACCTAATTTTCGATTGAGATCTCTCACTCAACTGTAGAGTCGAATCACAAAACCTGAACAGTTGACGTGTTCAAGCTCTCTATGGTATCCACACGAGCCTCTCGGGATCACCACACTTCCACCACGTCCCGGCAGATGTGTTTCTCTTGCGCTCGCAGTACTAGCTTGCCTCCTCCAAGGAATTACAAGAGAAGAGTGTGGCTGTCCTTTTGGAAGGCTATGGCAAAGAGACCTATGAATTTCTCACTTAAAAGTTATTTTTATAGTGAGACTCAACTTCCAGGCCTAATGGGTTTCAAAGCCCTAATCCAATTAGGATTTAATTTCGGGCTTAATAATGGCTCAACTATTGGGCCCATTATTAATACGAAATTATTGTGAAACCAAAACCCAAATTATTAGCCCATGCACTCTAATGATCCAAATAGCTCTATGTGTACGGCCCAATAGGCTCTTATCACGTTGGCCATGATCATAAATCACATTTATGATCATAAGCAATGAGCGGTGTCTAGCAACACATCATTGCTACCCAAGTGACAAGATTGTCGATGATTCGACTAAACCTTTATGATCATCACCGATATATGTCATTGTCCCTTTGTCCAAGATATCAAGACTAAGCATGAGACATGGAATGTGTCACTCTCGTATAGCCCAATCTTTGGTTTCTTGATTACCGAGTAGACTAACTTAAACTGATGACATTAATATCGTATATCAACTCATTCGAGCATGGCCATGCATTTTCTAAGTCTCACTCTATCAAGGGGCCCGAAGATATCACTCCCGTTACATAGGAGGGATAAATCTCATCTTGATCATACAAATCCCTCCGCATGATATGTGACATACCCAATGACCTCCTTCAAGTCCACTCAATTACGAGCAACAAAGGAAAGTATCAAAGTATGTGACTCACATGTAGAGAACCTTGATGATCTTAGGTCGAAGGACTGCATATACCATGATCACTATGAGAATCACTTATGACACTCATATAACGATCCATGTAGTGTTCTCATGGTGGGTCAATCCAGTACACAAGTTCTCCAACTTGTACCCATATGTAGACTACATATCTTATATTAGTCTCCACATATGCTAGTCATATGTATTATTAAAACCCGCTGCACAATAATACTAGACCAGGGATGTTTAAGAATATCATTATTCTAGGGTTACAATTATGTTTATTACGTTACGCAGAAACAAAACAACAAACATAATTGCTGGATTAATGCATTAATAAAATATCATGACTTAATGTGCAAAAATACAATCATCTAATGATTGGCTTTTGGGCACAACACTAACAGCTAACCCTCTCACAAAACCATTGTTTAAGCAAATATTCCAGCTGCTACGAACCAAGATTAGCATCACTAATGGCACCACCATCTTGCAGGGGCATAATTAGGATAATGCTAAAGTTGTTGTTTAATCTCTTTGTATTTACCACTCTCTTTGTGTTATCTTGTTATCCTCTTGTACTTATCATCCTGTACACTATAACTACGAGAAAAGCTAATGGAAATGTGTGGCTTTTAATCCTATCACAATTAAACCTTTTATCATTAATGTCTAGTTTGTTGTTATCTTCCATTGTTATGTAATGAAAGAATATCTGTTATTTTGCTCTAATATGATTATTACTTGTTATTTGCCCAAAATAGCTTCATTTATAAAAAGAATATTTGTATCATTTAAAAAGAACATTTATTTAGTGTAAAAGAACATTGCTCATTGTTTAGTTTGTTCTTGTACTACTGACTCTCATGTTTTTTTCTGTATTTTTTTTGTCTGTATTTTTTTTTAGTTCCTATATGTTCTTTTATTATTGCTATTTATTCTTTTATAAATATGTTCTTTTTTAATTCCTATTTGTTCTTTCGTTTGTATTCCTTTTCAAGTTTCTATATGTTTTTTATGTATTGATATTTGTTCTTTTATAAATATGTTCTTCTTTACATTTCTGTCTGCTCTCTTATTTATTTTATTTTTTAATTCTTATTTGTTCTTTTTGGCATTAAGTTTTTTTTGTTCTTTATTAGTTGTATATGTCTTTTTATTAGTTTTTATTTATTTTTTATCAAGTTTGCTATTTCATAAAAAAAAATTAAGAGGTGCAATGGAAAGCAAAAAAAAAAAATAAATACTGGGAGAAAAATAAAAAAAAATTGGAAAAAAGACAAGAAAGTGAAATAAAAAACTAGAAGTGGGAAAGGGGGAAAAATAAAAGTAGAAAAAAAATTGAAGAAAAAATAAACAAAAATGAAAAAAATCCCCCCCCCCCCCCCCCCCCCAATAATTGTAGCCACTCCACAAAATTCAAAAAATGTCTAAATCCTGTAAATCTATTATAAGTAACAATGTGTGTCAGGCTGCATGACTGCTCCTGCTGCCCATAAGATTCCTCCTTGCTTGAAAATTATGTCTCATTTACTATTAGAAATATGAAAAGAGTTTTCAAATCACAGGTTTTCGTAACAAAACTTTGGATAAGCTATTTCCTCCATCCTTAAATTTTCTCAAAACCTAACACTAATTAGTTACGAAAGTTATTTCTAGATGAAGCCATCACCGCTAACTTAATTTAACTGTCATACATTTCCAAACGAAACCACGTTATTGGTTTAATACATGAATTTTATTTTAATACAAGAGTTGTTTGAAGTTTCTGACATGGACCGTCTAACGGATGAATTCTTAGAGGGTTGATTGTGCGAAACTAAAGAAGAAGTCAAAAATAAGCTTTGTGTGATTCTCAACTTTCAGACGCCATAACTTTTGTTGTGGTTGTTGAAATAACTGTTATAATATGTCATTTTGAAGGGAATTTCATATTCTATAGGTGTCATTAGGGCTTTTCCCTCCAAGACTGTGTGTTTTAGGCCAAAAATCCATCGTTCGAAAATCCATCGTTTTAAAAGGTATCCAGGCCTCTAAAATTTTTGTTTATTTTTACTACTTTTTATTTTTTTATTTTTTCTTGTAAGACTATAAATAAACCCTGCTATATTTTATTATTCATTCTACCAATAATAATTAAGTGTTCGAGTGGCTTTTGTTATCTCTACGAGTCAATTCTCATTTTTCCTTCTTGATTAAGCATGTTGCTTGATCAATTTCATTTCTCAGTGTGCCAATTTCGATGGTTTTCTACATCCTATAATAATAATAATAATAATGTTCCTTTTGGTCAGTTTCGCATATCTTTTCTATGTTGTTCTAATTGTATAACTTTTACTTAGTGTTACTAACAAAAAACTTGTTACATTTTTTCATAGTTTAAAAAAAATTATCTTATTTTCCCATAAAATAAAAAGATTTGTCAAGGTTTTATTTTTATTTTTATTTTTACATTTTTAAAACCAATATTATATAGGTGTGATAATCCATTCAAAATAAAATTTTTCTGATTTTATTCAATTTCAATAAATATTTCCTTTTTTATGCCTAAATAAAGAAAAATCAGAAATATTTGGGCATATTGTAAAATTTTAACAATCAATCGATAATTCCATAAACTTCGGGGTTTATCTAATTAGTCCTTTTTTTTCTCTTACCGAAAAAAGTATTAAAAAAATACGGAGCGTGCAATGAGAAAAGAAGACTTCTACTTGAATGCCAAATAATCGTTGCAGATTAATGCCATTTTCCAGATTTCTTCCAATTGGCGATGAAAGAAATTAAGAAAAGAATTTGCAGTAATAAATTCATCCACAAATAGGTGATTCCGATTTCTAACAAGTCCTAATTGGCCGCATCTACGACGGTAACTAATAACTTTCTGTCGACCTCGCAAACTTGTATGTAAATGTCTTGGAATTTTGTGCGGTCCCAACTCGAAAGGATTTATTTCAGATTCTTGCGCTAACTGAAAAAAATAACTTGGTATTCCCCAAAGAACTTGCCAATTGGAAGCAATGTGCAAACTCAGATTGAGGGATACTCCCAGCAAATAGAACAAGTTTTGTGACTGGTTAGTTCGTGTGGTGAAAAGTAAATCAATAAAGTCTACAATTCGTAGAGCCTATGTAACTACATATATTTATGTTTTCGGCAGAAATGAAATAGAAGAATTTACCACAATAGGTGTAGAACACCGATGGTCCTTCTGAGGATTATTGAATCCAATCTCTCTATTAGGTTTAGATACTCGTTGGACAATATATTCTAGGTTGTATTACCTGATTTTATTGTAAAGCATAAGTTTAGGCTTTTTGGTTTTATTTTATTTTTTAGGGCAAGCTTTGCCTTTTCTTTTGTAGGCCCTTGTCTTTATTTTGTAAGTGCTATTGGAAATTTTTGATGAAATGAAAATGTGCTCTGAGGTATTTCCTAAAAAAAAAAAACTTGCCAATTCCAAGAGCATATAATTATTTTCGTCTCTTTTTTGCGAGCATACATGGTCAGGTTCTTTCGTTTGGTCAGTGCAAGAATCTGAAATAAATCCTCTTGAGTTGGGACCGCACATAATTATTTTCGTCTCTTTTTTGCGAGCATACATATCAAGTTCTTTCGTTTGGTCAGTGCAAGAATCTGAAATAAATCCTCTTGAGTTGGGACCGCACACAAGTGGCCAAGAGATTTCGTGATACACGTTTTGATATGTTTGCGGGGTCGACGAAAAGTTATTATTTACTGACGAAGATGCGGCCGATTAGGATCTATTAGAAATCGTGTCAGCTATTTTTCTAGATGAATTTATTACCGCAAAATTTTTTTCTTTTCTTTCTTTTTTTTTTTTTTTTTTGGAATAGACATCATTCATCGATTAATTAAAAGTGAAGAGTCCAAGTGTCCAACAAGGAGCCGACTAGAAGAGGACAACAAAGATGGCAACAGAGTATGCAGCAGAATTTAAAGAGCATGGAACATAAATGAATAAGCAAGAATGAACAAATGAATGTAAATTATTGATGTAATCCATGACAATACCAAAGGGGTGGAGGGTCCGTTTGGAGCTTCTAGCTTCCTAACCAAGACTTCTGTGTATGAATCAATGATAACACGTTGGCACGCCCTCCCTCTTCCTTCTCTCAAGCCGTAGAGAATGGTTAAGGCTTTCACAGGTGTCGGCTGTTCACTCCACTTTTTGAAATAAACTGAGAAAATATAGATAGAGGAGGCAAACCGAACGAATCACAAAATACAATACCAACAAAGCTCCGTTGCAGGAAAGAAGATGTTATTACATCAACATTAATCTTCATATGACTAGTGGGAGAGAGGAGCAATCGACACAAAGAAGAGGGAGCAGGGTACCCGATAGGGGAAATGGTTGACGCCTGCTAGTTCAATGCCTAGACCTTTATTGCATCAACCAATTTGCCAAGTACGTAACACTTATGTTCATGCACGACCTTATTCTGATTCCACCAAAGAAACCACCCCATAACCACAAAAAGACAACCCCATTGAAACGCACTTACCAGAACCACTTAAAGATTGATAAATTAGGCGAAAAAAGGGAGCCTGAACGTTTAGGTACCATGCCTTGGGCACGAAAGGGCAGGTCAATAGTAGATTTGAAATATATTCTTCACTAGACCCACACACCGAACAAGGGGAAAGAAAATCCATACCTCTTCTTCATAAATTATCTCAGGTGCATAATGCATTTACAATGGCTCCCCATTAGAAAAGTTAAGGCCATGGAGGGGCTGGGTGATGTTAGAAAAACTTCCATTCTCGATCACCTTCTTACCGAGGACAACCTTTAAAACAACGCAAGAAACAACATGGTACGTAGTCTTGACAGAAAACTATCCTGATTACATCATCCCCTAGGTGAACAAATCAATTCAAAAAGATGTTGAAAGGGGAATCTGAAGGATACTAGCAACATCTTCTAAGTGAAATACAACTTCTATCATTGGCCCTCACCATGAAAAGCCTTCATCTGATATCAATTGCAAGATTATCATCTCCTCTAAGCTTGGCAGCACTGCAGTGATTGGGTAAGGGGAGTTGACATAGGGAAGCCAATTATCACGCCAAACATTAATGGCAGTTCCTTGCCCTACCTACCAAATGCCACTGCCCCAAAGCATTCGCCTACTCGCCATAAGATGTTTCTAGAATAGAGAAACTAAAGAACAAGTTTCCTCCTATGCACAGAGGAAAGTAAAGGTAGGGACATATTTCCACCATTGTACTTTATACAGAGCATTGATTGATTAAGAATGAGCCTCCAGTCATGCTTTAAGAGATATGGATGATTGAAAACCTCAAAGTCCCAAAGAGCTAAACTGCCTACATCCTTCAAAGTGCATAAATGATCCCATGCACACAAAGCAGTTGCTTTTCTATTATGAAAATAGGCCTAAAAAAACCAAATCACTAGCTGACAAAGATTTTCACAAACTTGAGTAGGCAACAAAATGTAGTTCATAAGATGACAAGGCATGGCCTAAACAATAAACTTAATTAAGACCACCTGACCAACTTGTGACAAAAAGGAAGCCTTCTAAGCCTATAGCTTGCTAGAAACACAATCAATCAAATAATCAAACTAATTCACCATCTAGCGACCAATAAGCTATGGAAAACCCAAATATTTACTTGAGGTGAGGAAACAACTACTGCCTAAAAGGTAGCTAATAGATGACCGAGCACTAGCCGGTGTATTAAGGCTAAAAAATGTAGAAGATTTATGAAAGTTCACCATCTGCCTTGAGATGGCATGATAGGTGTCCAAGACATAAAGGATAGCTTAAACCTTGTCCTTAAAATTGACCGAATGAAGAGCAAGCGTTCATCAGTAAATAACAAGTGTGAGACAGGGGGACTACCCCGTCTAATAGTCACACCATGATGGGCTCCCAGACACTCCACCTGTTGAAGAAGGCACCAAACCCTCAGCACAAAATTGAAATAACTAGGGCAACAAAGGGTACCCCAATCCTTAGTTTGATGCCATAAGAAGGAAAAAACCTATGTGATGGCTCCCCATTGATTAGCACTGAGATGCCCATCGACATGACACAACTGAGGACAAAATGAATTTATTTAGCATGAAACCTCAGTAATGACATAGCTCTTCAAATGAAAGGCCACTCAACATAGTTATAGGCTTTGGTCATGTCCACTCCACACATACGAACAAATAAAAAACCACAACATGTATATTGTGCATTAGATGCTCACAAAGCTTACTCTACAAACAAATCCAATATTGCATGAGCAGATCCATAACAAGTTAATACTGCAATGAACTAAAAAATCAGTAACAATCATCGAGAGCAAAATGCTAAAGCCAAAGGTATTCCTAATAGACCTTCCCAATTCTAAGATCATGTAGTTATTTTAATCGTATTTTCACAAGCACACATATCATGTTTGGTTTTAGCATTTTACAGTAAATGATTGTTACTGCTTTTTTCGAGTTTGTTGTAGCGTGAGCCATTGTTTTTAATGCTGAACCATACTTCAAATCATTAGGGTTTTTGAATTATGATACAATCAACTCAACCAGTTGAGCTGTTGCTTTATTGTTTTTCTACATTTGTGTTAATGCATTCCATAAGCACTAAGTTACAAATATGAGAAAAGTTGGACTAAAATAAAAATTTGTACACACAATAAACAGTAAGTTTGTAATTTATCCAAAACATTTTAGCTTATTAACCCTAAATAGAAGTAGTAGCTGCCATGCTTACTAACCCTAAATAGAAGTAGTAGCTGCCATACTTCATTTTCTATCTCCATTTTGCACCTCTAGCAAGCACACAAGCAACATTCCATTATTGTTTTGTCCTTCTTTTGTCTTGTTGACTTCAAAATTCTAATCTTTCCTTTCATCTCATTCTTGTTTTAAATGTGGTATTTTTTTAGGATCACAGATTCTTCTAAAATCTTCCTCTTTCTTGCTTTTTGTATTTTCCTTTACTTACTATTACCTTGCTTATTGGGAGAATATTGGAAGAGGATAGATAGAAGAAAATTAAAAAGAATTGGTAATTGCCATTTCATATTCACATCTTCAAATTTTTTTCTTTGACTGCTGGTTCAAAACAATTTTTGGTTCACGGTCTTGAGCGGTTTTCATCATTATTAACCATTTTTAATCTTAATGTGATTGAGAAAAAAACCCAGACTTTAGAGATTGCTGATTCAAAATTGAACTAGTGAAATAGGCCGACTTGGTCTAGGTTTAACAACGATTGTCTAAGCTTGTTGTGGATTTGCTTGTTTAATATCAGCTTTGTTTGAAGAGTAAGTTTTGTGTGCACTTGGTGCTCAATGTGCATCACATGTTCTTTTATCTGTCCGTTTGTATTTTTTATTGGATATATTCTTTTATAAATATTGTTTGTTCTTTTATGTATTATTATTTGTTCTTTCTGAGTTCATATATGTTCTCATCAATACCTAGTCGGTTTTTATCTTTCTATTGTTCTATAGTCAACAATATTTATTCTTTTGTTCAAGACTAATTATTATTTCCTATTTGTCCAAAATACCTTCATTTGTAAAAAGAACATCTGTCTAGTTTGAAAAAACATATACTTAGTGCAAAAACATATATACTAAGTGCAAAAGAACATATTTATTGTTCTAATTGTTCTTACATAGCTCCTATGATTTGTGGTCTTCTAGCATTATTTTAAAGTTTTAGTGTAGGTTGAGGAACAAATTGTAAGTGGTGGCATCTTTTTGGTGCTTACGACGTGAAAAAGCTTGAAAGAAAAGAGCTTAGAGCTACTAGAAGCTGGTGTGGTCATGCCAAATATTTGTTGCAATAACACCAATTGAGAAGCAATAGTGGTGCGAGAGTTGATACGCCAGCATTGGGAGGTAGCAAGTAGAACTAGTTCAACAAACAACAGTGGAACGAGAACAACAAACTCTGGTACAACATCATCATTATGAGGGCAAAATAGGGAAAAATAAAGCATAAAAATGGGGGATTTTATGTAAAAGCAAAGTAGCAACATATAAGAATGAAGATGGCAAAATAAAGAACAAGATTTTGATTGAAGGTGGTGGAGAGCATCAAGAAGCATTAGGCAACCTATTTGAGAGGAATTGGGAGCTATAATCAAGAGATTTTCTTGTCTTTCCCTTTCTCTTTTTCTTTATTTTATGGATTGAGCATGGACGTAAGCTTTTATGTTGGATTTTCTTTCAAAGATGTCATTAGGCAAGATTTTTCCAACTCCTAGGGTGATTGTGTATCTTGGATGATGCTTTGATGACTGCTTGCTTGAATCCTAGACAATTTATCTCTTTAATTGTTTGGTTTGCTCTTTTGGTTGATTATTAAGAATTTTGGCCATGAGTTTATTTCTTGATGGAAATTTATCTTTAGAAAAAGAGGTTTGTGTTAGAAGGAAGAAGTAGAAAATATTTTTATTAGAAGTAAAAAGCAAAAGAGGTTAGATTTGCTTTAGGAATAAAAGCCCCAAGTTTTTAACATGTGAATAAACCACATGGAGCTTAAAATCCTTTAGTTTTTGGTTGTACATGGAATTGTCAATCAGCACTAGAGGGGTTAACCAAATTTGCCTTTGGAAATAAAATTTGATATGGGCAATTTCATTCATAATAAATTGGTAAATGGTCTAGATGATTAGCAAACAAGTTTAAAGTGGATTCCAAGAGATCAATTGCTCAAGGAGAACTTTTTTACCACCGCTATTGAGTAACAGCTGTTAGTGTTAGTTCTCTTTAAAAATTAATTGGTAATAGCTCAATAGTTATTATTAGTTAATTATGTTGATTATCCATCACCTCTTGTATAATTCAGGCACTTAATTTTCTTTACTGTCATTTTACCATTCTCAACTACTTAAGTATTCTCTAGCACTCGTTTACTATGGATATGACTTGATCTCAATGATTTTATTACTCATTCAACAGTTATATACTTGCAATGTATGCAACAAGCTTTTGGCATCATTGCCGAGGATCAGTTAGTAATAGTATTACTAAAGCTAGTTTGGAGTTTAGTTTTTTTTTTAGTTATTTTACTTTTAGAGTTTCTTATTTATTGTCTTGATTGTTTTGTTTATTTCCTTGTCTTTCCTATGCAATTTTGTTGTGCTACTGATGTTTTCTCTAAACTGTTAGAGCACAAGACAAGTTGTTTAGCCTAGACTTGAAGAAAACAATCAAGGCAACCAAAAAACACAATAATTGACACTTAAAAGGAAGTAGCAAGAAGAGCTGAGTTGGAAAGATGAGCAAGAAATGTTGGAATAATAAAGGTTAGCCAGAGAACAACTAGAATGAAATAGACTTGAGCAAGAAAGAATTGAGAGAAAAAGCGGGACTCAAAAAGCATGGAAATCAAGATTTTGGTGGCAACTTAAGATGAATAGGGAGGCTGATCAGTATCAACAACAATGACCCATTAAAGAATATGGTTAGCCAGAGGTAGCAGACACCTATCATATGCAACTTAGAGGTTGATGTTTAATGTAAGAAACTTTCATATCCCTCATCACTTAATTAATTTGGTGAAAATGAATTAGTTTAGAGAAGCTTCACTTGGTGAGCTAAATGATCACTTGGTGAATTTCCAAGAGCTTTATGCACCATCAAAATTAGGGGAGCTACATCTGATGATATCCACCTAAATTTGTTTTCATTTTCTATCTGGCACAAGGCAAAGATTTGGATCTACACTACATCAGTTTAGAGAATGGGCACATATCATGAAGTTGTAAATTTTCTTTACAAAATTTTTCCCTCCAACCAAGACAACCAAGTTAAAATTCAAGATTAGTGCATTCAAGCATCATGCGTTAAAGTTACTCTGTGAAGCTCGGGAAAGGTCTAAAGACATGTTCAGAAATGTCCAAATCATGGCTATCCAAAATGGTACAGATTGAAATTTTCTACAACAGAATGAACGGTCAAACGAGGACCATTATGGATGCAGTAGTTGGAAGAAACATGATGACATCCAACAATTATCAGTGGCCACCTGAAAGGGCTAGTGTGTGAAAAAGTGGTGGACTCCATGATGTTGATTAGATTACCTAGCTTTTAGCATAAATAGAAACTTTAATGAACAAATTCACCAAGCTCACAAGTAAGGAAAGTTCAGTAACGCAAGTTGTAGTAGCAAGTTCTTCTTACTATCCATTGGAGCATGAGTAGGACCAAGTAATTTTCATGAATCATAGAGGTTATGGCTATAGAAGCAATAAGATGCAAGGTCAATTCAATCAAAGATTCAAAAATCAAGATAGTTATGGCTATAAAGGTAACAAAAAAGCACTTCATCCACCAGGATTTACCTAATCTCCTGGAGAAAAGAAGCCATCACTGAAAGATTTGCTTGGATCATTCGTTACTGAAGCAAGGAATAAATTTGCTCAAAATGAGAGCTGGATGGATAACATGGAAATGCAAAATACACTTGTAGGGTATTCGTTAAAAAATTTGGAAATGCAGGTGAAACAGTTGGCAAAAGCTATGGGTTCACTTCAACAAGGAAATCATCATAGCAACACTGAAGTGAATACAAGGGAGCATTTTGAGACCATTACCTTAAGAAATGGCAATGAACTAGATGAAGATAAACTGAAGAGTAAGGAAGAAATCTTTTTCCATCCAAGGACCCATAAGTAAGCCAACAAGATAAGGAACAAAAAGGATAAATTCAAAACATGGAAGAAAAAGAAACCAATGAAAGCACACCTCGAGAAAAAAGGAAAAAGTATCTCTTTTTCTCCACCTTTGCCACTTATAACATCATCTACTCCGTATCCTTAAAGCTTTAAAAAGAAAAAGTTGGATGAGTAATTTTCTAAGTTTTTTATATCTTTAAAAAGGTGGAAATCAATATTCCCTTCTTAGAAGCAATTCAACAAGTGCCTAAGTAGGCAGAGTTCCCTAAGGACATATTGTCTAACAAGAGAAGATTTAAGTAATTTGAGACTGTAATGATTACTAAAGAATGCAGTATTGTTTTGCAAAAGAAGTTGCCCCAGAAATTGCAAGACTGTAATAGTTTCACCATTTCATATGATATTGACACCTTTCATTTCAACAAGGTGCTATGTGATTTGGGTGAAAGCATCAATCTTATGCCAAACTCTATTTTCTAGAAGTTAGGTCTTAAAGAAGTTAAGCCTTCCACCTTTTGCCTACAAGTTGCTGATAGATCACATACTTATCCAAGAGTGATAATAGAGAATCTGTTAGTGAAGGTTGAAAGGTTTGTGTGTCTGGTGGATTTTGTTGTGCTTGACATGGAGATATTCTAATCATCCTAGGTAGACCATTTTTAGCCATGAAAAAACTTTTGATTGATCTAGCATTGAAATTTTGAGACCTTTGAAGTCAATTTTCTCAACTCCCACGCACGATCCCTCATTCTTTCTTTCTAACACATTGAAGATAATGGTTTGATTTGAGTTCAGGGGGAAGCATGTGGGCCACATAAAGTATTTTTGTTTGGGTGATTGTCGAGCTAGCAACATAAAACTTAGCATTCATCAAGAGGCACTCCAATATCTTTCCCTTTATTTAACTTTCATTTCATCCATTTTAGTTCAGTTTATTTTAAGTTTTTCCTTAAAATTTTAGAGCAGATGTTGTTTATTGGGTGTTTAATTTTGGATGTTGTAGGTGTTGCCATGAAGAACAACCTTAGCACATGCTAAGAGGCAATAACATTAAGGGTGTCTCATGAGGTAGAAGGGAGAGAAAGCAAGCACAACATGAAGGTTAAAAAAGTATTTTCTCTCAATTTGGCGTGAGGAAGTTGGTTCTCTGAGTTGGTGTTGTAACATTAAATTTTGATAAATAGCACCCACCATCTTTGAACTAATACCCAAGTTGCTAATCATCCCGCGACTATAAATTATTACATTAATTGTCCTTTAACTATAAAATTGTTACAGTAAATGTCTTACTATTGGGTTAGAGTTGGACAGTTAAGAAGTAACAAAATTTGTAGTTCATAAGCGGAAAGTAAACAGTCAGCTCTATAAGTTAGTAATTTTTTCTTTTGTATTAAAGCTTTATTTTTTTTAATTATCCGTTGTCTATAACAATAACTACTTTCGTCACTATTTTCCAAGCACACATGTCACATTTGATTTTAGTATTTTTTCCTCCAATGATTGTTACCGCAATGGTGAGTTTTGTCTTTTGTTGAAAATCAAGTGTGTTTTTTTAGGAAAAAAAATTCGTTTTTATTAAAAAAAACGGAGAAAAATTCAAAGGGCCCATGGTCTTACTTAGAGATCAATATGAGTTGGGTTGGTTTGGTTTTTTAGTGGAACCGAAATATTGTTTATTCCCAAAAAATCCTATCAAACTCGAGAATTAAAAATTGAATAGAATAAAAAATCATGAGTTTGGTTTTTTTTAATTCTAGTTTTCAGATTTTTCAGTTCCTGTCATATACAAGTAACAATTAATAACTTTGTAATATGATGAAATTATATCCACAACCATTTTAATAAGAGATTTATTATCTTTTTTAAGATAGGACCTATTATCATCACTGTGCCAACTAATGATTACTCCTCTAGTTGAGTTGAATCAAGAAATATGTATGCGCCATCACATTGGGGGAGAGGATTGATGTCCAATAAAATATTTTAACATATTTTAAAAGTAATGAAGGTGAAAACAAACACATTAATTTATAGAATCATACCAATAAACCAAATATCTTTTAATTAGATATAAGAAGACCTGCTTGAGATTTATATACCGTTAAGAATTGACAATAATGCATTTTTTTTTTACTTTCTCAAGAACATTCAAAGCTCTAAATTAGAGAAATCTTAGTTAACAATATTAAATAGTACCATGAAGCACCAATCAAAATTTTTCATTTTGCTACGTAAATATATAGGTAATATAGTACTATCATAATTTTTTTTATATATTTATACATATTTATCGAGTTCGATTCCACCTCATGTTTGTTTCATATAGAACCGAAACTAACTTAAAAAATAAAGGAAATTTAAGTGTACAACTAATGAACATTTTAATTGCCATGATATAAAATAAATGTAGAAATAAAGGCTTACTTGGTTATCATAGAAGAACCGAGTGATAATCTCCTTGAGAAAAAAAAAAACTTTTTTCACATGTTGCAGTAGACGTGACTTGTTGTGAACACCCAAGATCATATATTTAATTAACTTTAAAATAAAAATAACTAAATATGCTGGTTCACACCCAATGCTCATCCAGAATTCTCTTTTTAGTGATAGAGAAGTGTGTAGAGTGAAATAAAACAAGTAGAGCCTCCAAAAATTATGTTTGCAACTTCTATATGTACAATTATATTGCCCTCTATTTATAGGGGATAAATTAACACTTATGGATGGTCATAACCCTTCATAATAAAGTCACAACTCTTCATAAAAGGTTGTAATACTTCACCAAGAAGTGCCTTTATCTAACCATAACTTCTTCCTTTAAAATAAGGTAATAACTACTATTAGAATGGATATGTTGGTTTGGCCATAGATTTACAACTCTTCTAAGAGTTATGTCTCTTTAAATCAATGTCATAACTACCTTCTAAAAGTTGTTAAATTCGCCTAAAACATGAACATTCACTAAAAGTCATGTTACTTCACTAACCAGGGTAGTGATGGTACATAACTACCTTTCCAAGTGTCATATATATTGGGATAGACATATTCTTTCATTTAAATGTTATATCCCTTCATAATATGAGTAGTTATGGGATAGTTTTTAAATAATTATCTCATATGTAAAGGTGTACATATACATGTTATACAATCACCATATATCAACTTTCTATTAGTTCCAATGTGATGACGTGTTATACATATATGTCACATCATCCTAACCAATTAACTACATCTAGTTAATGTTAGAAACAGTGATATGATTTAATGTAACAACACTAACATATGGTGTGACCACACCAAGAAATTGTAAAATACATATATTTAAGCACGTCTATGGAATTCAGTAATCACTTTTGTGAACTAAATTCCAACAAAAATTGGTGGTTCTCCAAGATAGGGAACCAATTTATGAGCTATGATCAATTTTTATCCAATTCAACCTAATCCAGTAAAATTTGTTCAAGTTGGGTTTTAAGTTTACCCAACTCATACTCACTCTTAGTTCTATTCACCGAAGGGTTACATTTTAATAAACTAAAATTTGTTCAAATTAGAGAAACGTTAGTTCATAAACTTAAATAGTACCATGAAGTACCCTTATAATTTTTCATTTTAATACATAAATATAAACGCAATATAATAATATCATAATTTTTTTTTATATATTTATACATATGCATCGGGTTCGATTCCATCCTAGGTTAGTTTCATATAGAACCAGAACTAACCTAAAAACCAATTGTTCTCCAAGATGGGAAATTAATCCGTAAACTATGATTAATTTTTATCCAACTTAACCCAATGCAGTAAGATTGGTTCAAGTTGGTTTTTGGATTTACCCAATCATCCATAATCACCCTTACTTCTATTCATCGAAGGGTTACATTACTTACATGCAACATTTGCCGGGAAACTACCTATAAATACATGCGAAAGGGAGCACACAAAGCCCATAGATAAAGCTCCAATAACCAGCTAAAGATTTCGATTCAGCCTCTACTTTTTTCTTCGTTAGGATAATGGGGACCAATGTTTTCGGAAACCCCGTCACCGACTTAACCGTGGGGGCATTGCCGGAGTACGATGGCAAGAAAATAACGCGCTACGACCGAGCCTATGTGGCGCTTCAGATGAAGAACTCTGAGAACAAGGCCGTCAATGCTCGTGCCTACGTCGACAACCTCAAGAACAACTTCGGCAACGGCGTCTGCACCAAGTGCCTGATCTACAACTCCACCGGCGACCCCATCACGTTCATCCGCTCCCACGACTGGTACGGCCGCATCGGTGAGTCACCCTACCCCATGGAGATCGCCAATGGCCAGTGGGGCGCCTTTCTCCACACCAAAACCCCCGGCGCCGCTTCGGGCTCCAACGCGGCTGCAGTGTACCGCATCAACGGCCTCGATGGGGGAGCAGACCTGGACTGCATGTTGGCGTGGTGCACCTCATGGGGCCCCTGGTACTCCAACCACTGCTACGCTGAGATCCGTGAGAAGGACCACTTCGATGACACACGTTGGGGCGTCATCTCCGATAAGATGGATCGTTGCGGCCTCGAGTATGTTGAAACGAATGGCCGTTTCCGGGCCAGCCTGTCCATGGGCAGTGATACCACTTCCGAGTGGGAGGCCATCGTCGTACTCGGCAAACCTTGAGCTTCATATTCCATGATTCCGAGTCGAGCACCACGATCTTCCTTTTGAAGAGCAAGTTTCAGTTCATGTGTGTCAGTTTGTGTTGGTAGGTACTCTGTGACGGTACCCAAATAAATTAAGATGTCTACTGTGTTTCCAACTTTATTATGTTGAATAAAAGGGAAGTAGTGTTCGGCTTTTCATGCCTCTCGAAATGTTTGCATTAGCCCATGCTGGTTCCGTCATATGCGATGCGTAGTCATAGATGAAAGTTGATCGGCTTTTTCAGCGGCCAGTAGTTGGGAAAGTGCACTTCAGCTTTTACTGTAGCCAGCCGTGGGAAAAGTGATTGGAGCGTTCTTTGTGGCCGGCTGTAAGGAAAATAAAAATATATAAAGAAAAGACTAAAGTCTTACATTTAATATTATTTGTCACTCCCATAAAATTTAAGAACTGATATTTTGAGTAAAACTCTAAAAGATTCCTAATTACACCATGGCATTTGGTGGACATAACGACCTCCACATTTTGGTGTAAAGGTTAGCGTGATGAGTGGAAAGAGATCACGAGTTGAAATTTCACTACAGACTAGCCCTTTTCTTTTTTAGGTGAATTACAATTTGTCTATTGATATTTGCCTTAAATTACATTTTTCCTCTTCTATTTCAAAAACCTCTTAAAAACCTCATGAGATTTTAAGAAACCAACACTCATCTCCTACTATCTCTTTAGGAATTTGAAATCAATGGTAATTACATTTTAAGATCCTAACTTTTAATTCTTTTTCAAGTTTTCTCCTTAACATATAAATTGTTTCATTACTTTTTCTTTTTTCCAAGTGACTACTCTATTTAAATGTTTTGTTCCTTTATACTTAAACTATTATTTTTTTCTTATAATTCAGTTTTTATTTAATTTTCATTATTTTTATGTACTATCTTTTATATTTTTAATTTTTTAATCACCTCTAATTAATGCCATTTTGGTTTTTGAAATTGATTGCAGCTACTTTTTATCTCTTCACTTTTTTTAAAACTTGTAATAGTAACTATTAAAATAAAAATAAAAAATAATAATAAGGCTTATTTTATAATAATATTAAAACTTCAAATTTTACTTTCTTTAAGTTAATGGAACATTTGGTCATTTTAATGTAATTTTATTTTTATATATTTATTGATTAATTGAATACCTTTTAACAAGCAGACCTTTAGAAAAATGTTTCTTGATTCCCTTAACTAAAAAAGACACTATAGCTCTTGAATACAATTTCAGTTGATATGAAAGATGAAGTAAAAAAATTATGACTAGAAATTATTTGAGCACCCGTGAAATTGGTAATAATCAATAAGCATTTTTTTTAACAAATCCTTTTTACAAAAAAAGAATTAATTAATGAATAAGTACATAAGATTAAAATTACAACAAAATAACCAATTATATATATATATTAATTGAAATGAAAGTGATTTTGATGTTTTCATATTATTGTAAATATAAGCCTTATCATTACTTCAATTTTAGGTTTAATAGTTATCATAATAATTTTGGAAACAAAATAAGGAGGATGCTTGTAAAGCTTCTAAATAAAAATAAATAAATAAATAAAATAAATTTTAAAATAAAAATGATATCCTTAATTAGAAATATTTTAAAAATTAAAAATATAAAGAGAATTAAATATAAAGGCAATGAAAAATAAATAAAAAATAATTATAAGAAAAAATAATTTTGACATGGTACGTTGAAAGGAACTATATATATATAAGTATATTATATTATATTATTTGAAAAAGACAAGTAATGAAATAATTTATATGTTAAGAAGAAAACTCAAAAAAAAATCTAAAGTTGGGGCTTCAAAGTGTAATTAATCCATTGATGTTAATATTTAAAAGAGACTGTAGGGGGTGAATATAGGTTTTTTAAAACCTTAGGGGGCTTTTAAGAGGTTTCTAAAACAGGAGGGAAAAAGTGTAATTTAGGGTAAACGTGAGAGGACAAATTGTAATTCTCTATTCCCCTTTTTGCCATTTGTTTAACCAGTTAGTTTTTTCATTTTTGCACAGTTTTTCTTTGTGTTTTTTTTTTGTTTCATTTCCCTTGCTTCATTATTTTATTTTCTTTTCTCAGTTTAATTTTTTATTTTCATTTACTAATTTCTACAAATTTCCCTTTTATTTTTTATTTTTTTCTTATAATTTTCAGTTACTTAAAAAAGAATAGATAGATTCTTAAAAACAAAAAAATAAATACTAAGAAAACAACAATTAATTTCTAAAAAAAAACTAACAGATAATCATAAAATAACAAAGAGATAAAAATTAAAATAACAACAAAAAAATATTTTATTAAAATTGATAAAAGAACATATAAACTTGATAAAAGAATGGGTAAAACATATAAAAAAAAAAACAAGACATGATACAGGACAAGAAAAATTGATAAAAAAAATAGAAAAGTAAGAAAACTGAAACAAGAATAGTTAAAACCGACAAGGAACATTAAGAATTGATAAAAGAACAGATAAAATATATAAAAGAATACATAGGACCAGCAAAGAAATAAGAAAAACTTATAAAAAGATTCAAAGAACAACTAAAACTGATTAAAAAATAGAGTGAATTGATAAGAGAACAGCTAAAACTAATAAAAGAACAAATAAGAACTTATAAAAAGACAGATAAACTTTATAAAAAAACATGTGATATTGATTAAAGAATAGATAAAATTGACATAAAGATTAAAAAAAACTGATACAAGATAGCTAAAACTAATAAAAGAACAAACAAAAATTGGTAAAAGAACAAATAAAACATATTAAAAATAGATAGAAGAATTGATAAAAGAACAATTAAAACTGATAAAATAAACAAATAAAACTGATAAAAAAGCAGCAAAAACTAATGAAAGAGCAAATAAGAATTGAGAAAAGATTAAGGAACAATCAAAGAGAACAACGAAAAATAAGCAAACAAGATTAATTAATAACCTAGAGGTGGAAAGAAGTATCATCCAAAATAAATAACACTACAAGACGATGTAGTATATTGTGCACATATGTCGAATTACAAATAGCACACTTTTAGTAAATATGTTTTACTAAACTGTAATTGTTTTCGAAAAAGATAAAACCGTGCGTGATAGGACAAAAACTGAGAGAATGTTTTTTTACTTAAACTATAGGTATTTGCAATTTCACATATGTGCACAATATAATTTGTGGGCGATCCCTCCTGACAGTTCCCTGGGGGGACGGTTTCTCTGCAAAGTTTTACAGAGCTTGTTGGAGCCAGCTGTCTGATCTTCTGTATGGTGCAGTGGCAGAATTTTTTCTCAGTGGTAAACTACTGAAATCTGTTAAAGCAACCTCAATTGATTTGGTGCCAAAGACTAGTGAAGTAAAAAGAGTTGGAGATTTTAGACCAATATCTTACTGTAATGTTCTTTGCAAGTGTGTCTAAAGTCCTCACGATAAGGCTGAAAGGGGTTTTGGACAAGATGATTTGAAAAAATCAAACTGCTTTTGTTGCAAAGAGAAAGATAGCTGAGAATATTTTACCATGCTCTTAGCTTTTGAAGCATTACACTAGAGCTCGCGTGACTCCTCGTTCCATGATTCAACCGGACATAAAAAAAGCTTATGATTCCGTCAGTTGGAGGTTCCTTCGTGATGCGCTGTTGGCTTTTTAGCTTCCCTGAATATTTTGTGAAATTGATTATGGCCTGTGTGAGCAGTGAGCCCTCCAGGTTATTCTATCACTATCAATAGTGTTAATTTTGGTTATTTTAAAAGGAGAAAGAAACTGAGACAAAGGGGCCCCTTATCCCCATACCTCTTGGTGATATGTGTGGAAGTCCTTTCAAGTTACTTGGAGCAGCTAGAAAATAAATAACGCTGCAAGACCAGAAAAGAATAATAAAAGAGAACAACACCGTAAAAGAAGCAAACAAGGTTAATTAATGTCCTAGTGTTGGAAAGAAGTATCATCCAAAATAAATAACGCGTACAAGACGAGAAAAAGGAAAAATAAAAGTGAACCACACCAAAAAAGAAACAAACAGGATTAATTAATGGCCTAGAGGTGGAAAGAAGTATCATCCAAAATAAATAATGCTACAAGACGAGAAAAAGGAAAAATCAAAAAGATCAACTCCAAAAAAGAAGCAAAAAAAATTAATTACTCAATTCACCCTAAATGTCACTGGCAGAAAGTTTCACACATAGAGAAACAAGGATTGCTGGTCTATTAAGAAAAAACAGAATGATTCACGGATTTGGCAAAACTTCCTGAAGCTTAGAGACTGAATTAGAGGCACAATTATATGTTCTTTTTTTTTGTTCTTCTTTATTTCCTATATGTTTTTCCATGCATTGTTGATTGTTCTTTTATAAATCTGTTTTTTGAGTTACTCATCTTCTTTTTCAATTGTTCTCTAGATAAATAATATATTTTGTTTTTCTATCCTCATACGTTTTTCTATTGATTGTTAATTGTTCTTTTTTAGTTCCTATAAAAAAAATAAAAAATGAAACAAAATTAGAAAGAAAAGGTAGGCAAATTGAAAAAACTTAAAAAAATATGGAATAAACTGGGAACAAAATAATAGACAAAACTAAAAATAAAAATGATAAAAGATCATATCAGACTAATAAAAGAACATATAAGAACTAAAATAGAATAAAAAAAAAATTTATTTTTTAATATTATCAATCTATTCTTTTAAGAGCTGATAAAAGAACAGATAAAACTGATAAAAGAATAAATAATGACAAATAAAAGAACAAATAAATAAGGTAAAATATCAAATAAAATCTAATAAATGAATAAATAATAACTGATAAAAGAATAGATAAAAATGATAAAAATAAATAAAAATTTATAAAAAAATATATAAAGCTAATAAAAAATAGATAAAAATTGAAAAAAGAACAGATAAGGCATGATAATTTGATCTATAAAAAGAAGAGGGTAATTTACATAAGTAAGTAGCATGTGACACCCCTATTCCACATGAAATATTTGTATGATGTGCATATATGATATCAAGTTTCAACTATAAAAAATTAAAATTTAATGATGTAATCAATAAATAAAACAATAGGGACCAACATGGATATTACCTTAAAGTTGGTGGTCCATTATGTAAATTACCCCTCGTCTTTTTATCGAGACGCGGACAAGATTGTGAGGGAAAGTGCCAACTTGGCAAAACCTACCCCCATTTTGAGAAATAAGATCAACACTGCCTTTATCTTGAAATAAAGATCTAAAAGTACACATGATAAGGAAAAAAAACTTTGAAAAGAAGTAAAAAAAAATCTGAAAACAATGCAAAAAAAAAGTAAAATAGAAGAAACAAACTCGGGAAAGACCAAACAAACAGAGAATGAAAAAAACCAAGATCTTACTATTTCCATTGTTCTGTAAGCAAAAAATATTTGTTTTTTTTTTCAATTTCTATATATTCTTTTATTTACTAATGTTTGTTCCTTTTTACTTTCAATGTATCCTTTTATTTTTTTATTTTTTTTCTTTTTCTTGAACTACATCTTCTTTGCTCATAACTAAAAGAAAAAGAAAATAAAAGTGGAAAAATAGAATTAAAAAAATATACAAAATAATACAAAAAATAGAATTGGAACAATAGAAAAATGAAACCAAGGAAAAAAGAAAAACCAAAGTACGAAGTTGAGAAAAATAAGATAAAAAATGAAAAAATGAAAGAAAGAAGAAAGAAAAGAATAAAAAGGGGGGAAAAAGGAAAAAACAAAAATGGGAAAAAACAGAAAATCAAGTGCAATTGTGCAAACATTACATAAGAAGGAAAAACGAAGCAAAGGGAAACAAATAGATGGGGGCATGGGGGTCAATCCCGCACCCCCTAACCAATTACTCACGTGTTTTTGCCATTTTGCTAAATCGGGCACTTTGTCTTAAGCGGACAAAAAATACATAAGTAGTAAAGCGTGTCCCAGTTTACTTAGGTACCAAGCGCACACAAGTCGAAACCTGAGAATGTCTACCATGGTGGACGTATACCACTAACGGACAAATTAACGTCATTAATATCTAATGATAGATAAATAGTATCTACCTTTGAGTATCTAAATTTGGGTTATTAGTGTCTATGTCTGGTGTTTTAATGTCTACATCTAGTATATAAATGTCTGTAAGTTGTTTTCATAGTGTTGAGGATAAAATACTTTGATTATTCAAATTTTACCTTTAACTCAGAGTATAATAATCTTATTTTAAAGGATATTTAATTGAAAAATTATATCATAATTTTACCTTTAATTCTAGTAAATGATTGTCTGCAAGTTGTTTGAGTATGATGTCCCATGTGTTGAATTGAAGTATCCAAATGTCTGATAATGATGGTCGAACGTTTAGTATGATGGGTTAAGTGTCTAAATCTGATAAAGAAATGTACAATTTACATGATTGTGGTGTCTAAATGTTTAATTATGACGCTTTACATGTTTTCTTTATTCTATATAAAACTAGATACTACATAGATATAATTGGATACTAAAAAAAAGGTAAACATATTTAAGAGAAAATAAAAATTTTATATTTTTATGCAAACAAGTTATGCATTGGTATCTAATATAATCTATATGAGTGTCTAATTTTACCTATAGTGATGTCCAATATCACATATTATGGTGTCTAATTTCTAATGAAAAATAAAAAAGTAGATACCATTTTTTCCTTTTATATTATCTCATTCTGTGTGTTGGTTAAAATATTAATATTTTAGCGTGAAAATATGAAAATTTGTAACTAATTTGGATCCCAACAATAGAAATAATAAAAGAGATTTATAAAATAAGAAAATTATTTGATGTTAAAAATAAAAATTGGTAATTGATTTAATTCCGTAAAATATGAAAGACCACTATCAAGAATAATTTTTTTTATAAAATATACTTAGAAAAAGAAATATAATTATTTTTAATTAAATATGAAATTAAAAAAATAGATTTAGAAAAAAAAATGGGCAAACGGACGTTTGCGTTCTGTCCCTGGCGTACGTCCGCCAGGGCGGATGCGAGAATTGCCCCACAAGTCTAGCCATTTACAAAACAGAAAATTCTAGTGTCTGCCATGGCGAACGTACGCCAAGGGCAGAATTGTTTAACAGTGTGAAGAGTGGGGCGTGGAGTTGGAGGGATAAGCAAAGTTTTTGAATTTTCTATCGTAATAAATAGAGATAGGAAGATATTCTTAGGTGTTGGATTTATTTCTCTCTTGACTTATGTTTATTTAATTTTGATGATAACAAAACATTTTTTTTTTTGTGTTTCAAGTCTTTATTTAAAGATTTACACCTTGGTTAGTCATTCATAAAGTCTTGATCCTTGCTAGAAAAAATGTTTTCTCAAGTATATATCAAGTATTTTTAGTGATTCAAGCATTACTTGTGAATGAAGAAATCTCCTTGGCAAAAACCTTTTTAAAGTTTGGAAGCAAGGAAATCCTGAAATTACAGTTTCAACAGGGTGAAACATTTTCAACGTGTTGAAACTGGAGTCAATTTTCGAACCCGAGAGCATTTCATTTCTGAACAAAAAAATCATTCAATTGAAATTTTTTCAACCGGATAAAACTGGAGCCAGTTTTCTAACTCGAGAGGATTTTATTACTGGATAAGAAAATCATTCGAGTAAAATTGGAGTCAGTTTTTGAACCAGAGAGAATTTCATTTATGGACAAGGAAATCATTCGAGTGAAAATTTTTCAACTGGGTGAAACAGGAGTCTTTGAAAAATAATTATAAATTAATGCCACATCATATTTTATTATCAGACAGAACTTTTAACCGAGTAAAAATATTTCACCCGGGTGAAACTGGGCAATAGACGTAATTTTCTGTCAAATTAATAGCAACATTCACTAGATTTCAAGGGGCCTTTTTCTGATCATTCCAACGGTCTTCAACGTCTCTTGTGCATCCATTGGGGTATAAAAACATCAAGAATCATCAAGGAAAACTCTCTTGGCAACTAGAAGAGAGAATCCTTCATCAAAAAGCTTGAACTAGAAAAATTGCCAAGAACTTGTGCTTGTGGTTTTATTGGTTTATTTAGTATTGAGTGCTTCCTAAATTCTTACCACCTTGTAACTATGAAATTATTGAGCTTGCCTTGAGTGGTTGAGTGATTTCCTTGTAAGGGAATGGGAGTTAGATAGGTTTCTAGTTAGCCTTTGGCAAAACTAGTGAGAGGTGAAGGTAGAAGGAATTACCAAAGGGTTGTGTGACCTTGTAGGCTATTGTGTATCTTTGTGTTTCATAGTGGAGAAGAAAAGTCTCAAGTGGTGAACTTGAGGAGAGGAGTAGGCTCTCAAGTGGAGAGTTCAAACCTCTATAGAAACTCTCTTATGCAATCTTCTCATTTTCTCTACATACTTGAGCTTTAGTTTATGTTTTATGCAACCTATCTTGATTAAACTTGTTTGTTTGCAAAACCACTTCAAAGGTAGCTTCCAAAGCAAAATTTAGGTGGATTGTGGTAGTCATTTTCTGGTCAAAATAGAGTTAATCATTGTTCTTTAAGTTTAATTTGAGTTTGAGGGTTCAAGAACTCATTTGTGGTTTGTTTTGGAATACAACCAATTCACCCCCCCTCTTGGTTGCATTTCGGCCAACAATTGGTATCAAAGCTAGTAGCTGTGTTTTGATAAAATCCAATAATTTTTAAGCTTAAAGATCCATGGCAACCACTAGTATGCATCTTGAGGGGCAAAATCCTTCTAGGCTACCTTTGTTTGACTCCACAAACTTTAATTGGTGGAAAACTAGAATGGAAATTCATATCCAAGCTATTGATCATGCTCTTTGGAGGATCATTAAGGATGGTCCTAGGATACCTATAAAAATGGTTGATGGAAACCAAGTGCCAAAAGATCAAACGGAATATGAACCGGAGAATGATCTCATATGCATTATGAATTCAAGGGCAATGAATATCATATATTGTGCACTAACCCCTGATATATTTAATTTGGTTTCTTCTTGTGGAAATGCTAGGGATATATGGAACAAGCTATTGGTGACTTATGAAGGAACCACACAAGTGAAGGATACCAAGATGCACATGCTTGTGAGAGCATATGAGTTGTTTACCATGGAGCTAAATGAAAGCATTCAAGAAATGTTTAGAAGATTCAATGACATCTTCACACCACTCAAATTGCTTGGGAAAGAGTATACAAATGAGGAGTTGGTAAGGAAGATCTTGTGGAGCTTACCTCCATCATAGAAGAGTATAGTTGAAGCCATCAATGAATGAGGAAGTATTAAAACAATGCATGTGGATGAGCTCTTTGGAAAATTGTTGACCTATGAGATGAAGGAACAAGTTGAGGAAAGATACATCAAGAAAAACAAATCAATGACTTTTAAGACTCAAGAGGACCACACATCATCAAGTGAAGATTGAGAAATTGATGCGGCCCTCTTGGCAAGAAAATTTAGTAAGATGTTCAAGAAGTCAAGAAGCAAAAATTTCAAAAAGGAGAAGCATGAAAAGAGTAAAGGAGAGCATTTTAAAAAGAGGGATGAAGTTATTTGCTACAATTGCAAAGAGCCTGGACATCTTCAATTCGATTGTTTATTAAAGAAGAAGAAGAAACCAAACAAGTACAAGAAATTCTCCAAGAAAAAAAATGGAAAAGCTATGGCGGCTTGGAGTGCAAGTGACTCATCTTCAAGTGAAGGTTTATTTTCATCCAATAGCTCAAGTGATCAAGCAAATCTTTGCTTATTGATAGATGATGGTGTAGTCTCCTCATTAAGCCAAAGTCACTCCAACCTATGTCTCATGGCAAAGGAGGAAGATAAGGTAAACAACTACTCAAGTGATTCATCTAGCTCATACATATCTATAGATAGTGAGTATTTAGAGTTGCAAAATGCTTTTAATGCTCTTTACAAGGACTCTCAAAGGCTTGCTAGACATGTAGGTGAATTAAAAGCTTTGAATGCATCCTTGACCAAAGAAAAAAATGAGCTAAAAAAGGAGAACTTTGATCTCACACAATCTTTATCTAGATTTGTCAAGGGAAAAGAAAAATTAGACTTGTTACTTGGAGCACAAAAAGGTGTTTGTGATAGGGTCGGAATAGGCTATAATCCTTTAGTTAAAGAAAAGAAATTTGGGAATAGATTTATTGGTGCACCATCTACTATGTATAGCCCATTCACAACTTGTCATACTTGTACTAGAAAGGGTCATTATGCATATGATTGCATAACTAAGAAACCAAATGCACAAATTGGCTATAAGATGATTTGGGTTCCTAAGGGAACCAAGGTTATGGCTAACATTGAAGGACCCAAGAAAATTTGGGTACCAAAATCCAATAAGTAATTGTTTATTTGTAGGGGCCAATAAAAGAGACTTGGTATTTGGATAATGGATGCTCAAGACATATAACCAGTGAAAAGTCTCATTTGGAGATAATAGCAAAGGTACCATCATTGGTATGGGTAGAATTGGTAAGGAAAATTCCTCCTCAATTGACAATGTATTGCTTGTTGATGGATTAAAGCATAACTTGCTTAGTATTAGTCAATTGTGCGATAAAGGTTATAGAGTTATATTTGAAGCTCTTGTATGTCAAGTGATTGATATTGTTTTCAATCAAACTAAGCTCATTGGTAGAAGACAAGGAAATGTTTATGTGATTGATTTGAATGACTTGTCCTTTCTTAATGTGAAATGTCTAAGGGCCACAAACAAAGATGATAGTTGGTTATGGCATAGAAGACTTGGTCATGCTTGTATGCACTTAATTTCAATGCATGTGGATGAGCTCTTTGGAAAATTGTTGACCTATGAGATGAAGGAACAAGTTGAGGAAAGATACATCAAGAAAAACAAATCAATGACTTTTAAGACTCAAGAGGACCACACATCATCAAGTGAAGATTGAGAAATTGATGCGGCCCTCTTGGCAAGAAAATTTAGTAAGATGTTCAAGAAGTCAAGAAGCAAAAATTTCAAAAAGGAGAAGCATGAAAAGAGTAAAGGAGAGCATTTTAAAAAGAGGGATGAAGTTATTTGCTACAATTGCAAAGAGCCTGGACATCTTCAATTCGATTGTTTATTAAAGAAGAAGAAGAAACCAAACAAGTACAAGAAATTCTCCAAGAAAAAAAATGGAAAAGCTATGGCGGCTTGGAGTGCAAGTGACTCATCTTCAAGTGAAGGTTTATTTTCATCCAATAGCTCAAGTGATCAAGCAAATCTTTGCTTATTGATAGATGATGGTGTAGTCTCCTCATTAAGCCAAAGTCACTCCAACCTATGTCTCATGGCAAAGGAGGAAGATAAGGTAAACAACTACTCAAGTGATTCATCTAGCTCATACATATCTATAGGTAGTGAGTATTTAGAGTTGCAAAATGCTTTTAATGCTCTTTACAAGGACTCTCAAAGGCTTGCTAGACATGTAGGTGAATTAAAAGCTTTGAATGCATCCTTGACCAGAGAAAAAAATGAGCTAAAAAAGGAGAACTTTGATCTCACACAATCTTTATCTAGATTTGTCAAGGGAAAAGAAAAATTAGACTTGTTACTTGGAGCACAAAAAGGTGTTTGTGATAGGGTCGGAATAGACTATAATCCTTTAGTTAAAGAAAAGAAATTTGGGAATAGATTTATTGGTGCACCATCTACTATGTATAGCCCATTCACAACTTGTCATACTTGTAGTAGAAAGGGTCATTATGCATATGATTGCATAACTAAGAAACCAAATGCACAAATTGGCTATAAGATGATTTGGGTTCCTAAGGGAACCAAGGTTATGGTTAACATTGAAGGACCCAAGAAAATTTGGGTACCAAAATCCAATAAGTAATTGTTTATTTGTAGGGGCCAAGAAAAGAGACTTGGTATTTGGATAGTGGATGCTCAAGACATATAACCAGTGAAAAGTCTCATTTGGAGATAATAGCAAAGGTACCATCATTGGTATGGGTAGAATTGGTAGGGAAAATTCCTCCTCAATTGACAATGTATTTCTTGTTGATGGATTAAAGCATAACTTGCTTAGTATTAGTCAATTGTGCGATAAAGGTTATAGAGTTATATTTGAAGCTCTTGTATGTCAAGTGATTGACATTGTTTTCAATCAAACTAAGCTCATTGGTAGAAGACAAGGAAATGTTTATGTGATTGATTTGAATGACTTGTCCTTTTTTAATGTGAAATGTCTAAGGGCCACAAACAAAGATGATAGTTGGTTATGGCATAGAAGACTTGGTCATGCTTGTATGCACTTAATTTCAATGCATGTGGATGAGCTCTTTGGAAAATTGTTGACCTATGAGATGAAGGAACAAGTTGAGGAAAGATACATCAAGAAAAACAAATCAATGACTTTTAAGACTCAAGAGGACCACACATCATCAAGTGAAGATTGAGAAATTGATGCGGCCCTCTTGGCAAGAAAATTTAGTAAGATGTTCAAGAAGTCAAGAAGCAAAAATTTCAAAAAGGAGAAGCATGAAAAGAGTAAAGGAGAGCATTTTAAAAAGAGGGATGAAGTTATTTGGTACAATTGCAAAGAGCCTGGACATCTTCAATTCGATTGTTTATTAAAGAAGAAGAAGAAACCAAACAAGTACAAGAAATTCTCCAAGAAAAAAAATGGAAAAGCTATGATGGCTTGGAGTGCAAGTGACTCATCTTCAATTGAAGGTTTATTTTCATCCAATAGCTCAAGTGATCAAGCAAATCTTTGCTTATTGATTGATGATGGTGTAGTCTCCTCATTAAGCCAAAGTCACTCCAACCTATGTCTCATGGCAAAGGAGGAAGATAAGGTAAACAACTACTCAAGTGATTCATCTAGCTCATACATATCTATAGGTAGTGAGTATTTAGAGTTGCAAAATGCTTTTAATGCTCTTTACAAGGACTCTCAAAGGCTTGCTAGACATGTAGGTGAATTAAAAGCTTTGAATGCATCCTTGACCAGAGAAAAAAATGAGCTAAAAAAGGAGAACTTTGATCTCACACAATCTTTATCTAGATTTGTCAAGGGAAAAGAAAAATTAGACTTGTTACTTGGAGCACAAAAAGGTGTTTGTGATAGGGTCGGAATAAGCTATAATCCTTTAGTTAAAGAAAAGAAATTTGGGAATAGATTTATTGGTGCACCATCTACTATGTATAGCCCATTCACAACTTGTCATACTTGTAGTAGAAAGGGTCATTATGCATATGATTGCATAACTAAGAAACCAAATGCACAAATTGGCTATAACATGATTTGGGTTCCTAAGGGAACCAAGGTTATGGTTAACATTGAAGGACCCAAGAAAATTTGGGTACCAAAATCCAATAAGTAATTGTTTATTTGTAGGGGCCAAGAAAAGAGACTTGGTATTTGGATAGTGGATGCTCAAGACATATAACCAGTGAAAAGTCTCATTTGGAGATAATAGCAAAGGTACCATCATTGGTATGGGTAGAATTGGTAAGGAAAATTCCTCCTCAATTGACAATGTATTGCTTGTTGATGGATTAAAGCATAACTTGCTTAGTATTAGTCAATTGTGCGATAAAGGTTATAGAGTTATATTTGAAGCTCTTGTATGTCAAGTGATTGATATTGTTTTCAATCAAACTAAGCTCATTGGTAGAAGACAAGGAAATGTTTATGTGATTGATTTGAATGACTTGTCCTTTTTTAATGTGAAATGTCTAAGGGCCACAAACAAAGATGATAGTTGGTTATGGCATAGAAGACTTGGTCATGCTTGTATGCACTTAATTTCAATGCATGTGGATGAGCTCTTTGGAAAATTGTTGACCTATGAGATGAAGGAACAAGTTGAGGAAAGATACATCAAGAAAAACAAATCAATGACTTTTAAGACTCAAGAGGACCACACATCATCAAGTGAAGATTGAGAAATTGATGCGGCCCTCTTGGCAAGAAAATTTAGTAAGATGTTCAAGAAGTCAAGAAGCAAAAATTTCAAAAAGGAGAAGCATGAAAAGAGTAAAGGAGAGCATTTTAAAAAGAGGGATGAAGTTATTTGCTACAATTGCAAAGAGCCTGGACATCTTCAATTCGATTGTTTATTAAAGAAGAAGAAGAAACCAAACAAGTACAAGAAATTCTCCAAGAAAAAAAATGGAAAAGCTATGGCGGCTTGGAGTGCAAGTGACTCATCTTCAAGTGAAGGTTTATTTTCATCCAATAGCTCAAGTGATCAAGCAAATCTTTGCTTATTGATAGATGATGGTGTAGTCTCCTCATTAAGCCAAAGTCACTCCAACCTATGTCTCATGGCAAAGGAGGAAGATAAGGTAAACAACTACTCAAGTGATTCATCTAGCTCATACATATCTATAGGTAGTGAGTATTTAGAGTTGCAAAATGCTTTTAATGCTCTTTACAAGGACTCTCAAAGGCTTGCTAGACATGTAGGTGAATTAAAAGCTTTGAATGCATCCTTGACCAGAGAAAAAAATGAGCTAAAAAAGGAGAACTTTGATCTCACACAATCTTTATCTAGATTTGTCAAGGGAAAAGAAAAATTAGACTTGTTACTTGGAGCACAAAAAGGTGTTTGTGATAGGGTCGGAATAGGCTATAATCCTTTAGTTAAAGAAAAGAAATTTGGGAATAGATTTATTGGTGCACCATCTACTATGTATAGCCCATTCACAACTTGTCATACTTGTAGTAGAAAGGGTCATTATGCATATGATTGCATAACTAAGAAACCAAATGCACAAATTGGCTATAACATGATTTGGGTTCCTAAGGGAACCAAGGTTATGGTTAACATTGAAGGACCCAAGAAAATTTGGGTACCAAAATCCAATAAGTAATTGTTTATTTGTAGGGGCCAAGAAAAGAGACTTGGTATTTGGATAGTGGATGCTCAAGACATATAACCAGTGAAAAGTCTCATTTGGAGATAATAGCAAAGGTACCATCATTGGTATGGGTAGAATTGGTAAGGAAAATTCCTCCTCAATTGACAATGTATTGCTTGTTGATGGATTAAAGCATAACTTGCTTAGTATTAGTCAATTGTGCGATAAAGGTTATAGAGTTATATTTGAAGCTCTTGTATGTCAAGTGATTGATATTGTTTTCAATCAAACTAAGCTCATTGGTAGAAGACAAGGAAATGTTTATGTGATTGATTTGAATGACTTGTCCTTTTTTAATGTGAAATGTCTAAGGGCCACAAACAAAGATGATAGTTGGTTATGGCATAGAAGACTTGGTCATGCTTGTATGCACCTAATTTCAATGCATGTGGATGAGCTCTTTGGAAAATTGTTGACCTATGAGATGAAGGAACAAGTTGAGGAAAGATACATCAAGAAAAACAAATCAATGACTTTTAAGACTCAAGAGGACCACACATCATCAAGTGAAGATTGAGAAATTGATGCGGCCCTCTTGGCAAGAAAATTTAGTAAGATGTTCAAGAAGTCAAGAAGCAAAAATTTCAAAAAGGAGAAGCATGAAAAGAGTAAAGGAGAGCATTTTAAAAAGAGGGATGAAGTTATTTGCTACAATTGCAAAGAGCCTGGACATCTTCAATTCGATTGTTTATTAAAGAAGAAGAAGAAACCAAACAAGTACAAGAAATTCTCCAAGAAAAAAAATGGAAAAGCTATGGCGGCTTGGAGTGCAAGTGACTCATCTTCAAGTGAAGGTTTATTTTCATCCAATAGCTCAAGTGATCAAGCAAATCTTTGCTTATTGATAGATGATGGTGTAGTCTCCTCATTAAGCCAAAGTCACTCCAACCTATGTCTCATGGCAAAGGAGGAAGATAAGGTAAACAACTACTCAAGTGATTCATCTAGCTCATACATATCTATAGGTAGTGAGTATTTAGAGTTGCAAAATGCTTTTAATGCTCTTTACAAGGACTCTCAAAGGCTTGCTAGACATGTAGGTGAATTAAAAGCTTTGAATGCATCCTTGACCAGAGAAAAAAATGAGCTAAAAAAGGAGAACTTTGATCTCACACAATCTTTATCTAGATTTGTCAAGGGAAAAGAAAAATTAGACTTGTTACTTGGAGCACAAAAAGGTGTTTGTGATAGGGTCGGAATAGGCTATAATCCTTTAGTTAAAGAAAAGAAATTTGGGAATAGATTTATTGGTGCACCATCTACTATGTATAGCCCATTCACAACTTGTCATACTTGTAGTAGAAAGGGTCATTATGCATATGATTGCATAACTAAGAAACCAAATGCACAAATTGGCTATAACATGATTTGGGTTCCTAAGGGAACCAAGGTTATGGTTAACATTGAAGGACCCAAGAAAATTTGGGTACCAAAATCCAATAAGTAATTGTTTATTTGTAGGGGCCAAGAAAAGAGACTTGGTATTTGGATAGTGGATGCTCAAGACATATAACCAGTGAAAAGTCTCATTTGGAGATAATAGCAAAGGTACCATCATTGGTATGGGTAGAATTGGTAAGGAAAATTCCTCCTCAATTGACAATGTATTGCTTGTTGATGGATTAAAGCATAACTTGCTTAGTATTAGTCAATTGTGCGATAAAGGTTATAGAGTTATATTTGAAGCTCTTGTATGTCAAGTGATTGATATTGTTTTCAATCAAACTAAGCTCATTGGTAGAAGACAAGGAAATGTTTATGTGATTGATTTGAATGACTTGTCCTTTTTTAATGTGAAATGTCTAAGGGCCACAAACAAAGATGATAGTTGGTTATGGCATAGAAGACTTGGTCATGCTTGTATGCACTTAATTTCAATGCATGTGGATGAGCTCTTTGGAAAATTGTTGACCTATGAGATGAAGGAACAAGTTGAGGAAAGATACATCAAGAAAAACAAATCAATGACTTTTAAGACTCAAGAGGACCACACATCATCAAGTGAAGATTGAGAAATTGATGCGGCCCTCTTGGCAAGAAAATTTAGTAAGATGTTCAAGAAGTCAAGAAGCAAAAATTTCAAAAAGGAGAAGCATGAAAAGAGTAAAGGAGAGCATTTTAAAAAGAGGGATGAAGTTATTTGCTACAATTGCAAAGAGCCTGGACATCTTCAATTCGATTGTTTATTAAAGAAGAAGAAGAAACCAAACAAGTACAAGAAATTCTCCAAGAAAAAAAATGGAAAAGCTATGGCGGCTTGGAGTGCAAGTGACTCATCTTCAAGTGAAGGTTTATTTTCATCCAATAGCTCAAGTGATCAAGCAAATCTTTGCTTATTGATAGATGATGGTGTAGTCTCCTCATTAAGCCAAAGTCACTCCAACCTATGTCTCATGGCAAAGGAGGAAGATAAGGTAAACAACTACTCAAGTGATTCATCTAGCTCATACATATCTATAGGTAGTGAGTATTTAGAGTTGCAAAATGCTTTTAATGCTCTTTACAAGGACTCTCAAAGGCTTGCTAGACATGTAGGTGAATTAAAAGCTTTGAATGCATCCTTGACCAGAGAAAAAAATGAGCTAAAAAAGGAGAACTTTGATCTCACACAATCTTTATCTAGATTTGTCAAGGGAAAAGAAAAATTAGACTTGTTACTTGGAGCACAAAAAGGTGTTTGTGATAGGGTCGGAATAGGCTATAATCCTTTAGTTAAAGAAAAGAAATTTGGGAATAGATTTATTGGTGCACCATCTACTATGTATAGCCCATTCACAACTTGTCATACTTGTAGTAGAAAGGGTCATTATGCATATGATTGCATAACTAAGAAACCAAATGCACAAATTGGCTATAACATGATTTGGGTTCCTAAGGGAACCAAGGTTATGGCTAACATTGAAGGACCCAAGAAAATTTGGGTACCAAAATCCAATAAGTAATTGTTTATTTGTAGGGGCCAAGAAAAGAGACTTGGTATTTGGATAGTGGATGCTCAAGACATATAACCAGTGAAAAGTCTCATTTGGAGATAATAGCAAAGGTACCATCATTGGTATGGGTAGAATTGGTAAGGAAAATTCCTCCTCAATTGACAATGTATTGCTTGTTGATGGATTAAAGCATAACTTGCTTAGTATTATTCAATTGTGCGATAAAGGTTATAGAGTTATATTTGAAGCTCTTGTATGTCAAGTGATTGATATTGTTTTCAATCAAACTAAGCTCATTGGTAGAAGACAAGGAAATGTTTATGTGACTGATTTGAATGACTTGTCCTTTCTTAATGTGAAATGTCTAAGGGCCACAAACAAAGATGATAGTTGGTTATGGCATAGAAGACTTGGTCATGCTTGTATGCACTTAATTTCAATGCATGTGGATGAGCTCTTTGGAAAATTGTTGACCTATGAGATGAAGGAACAAGTTGAGGAAAGATACATCAAGAAAAACAAATCAATGACTTTTAAGACTCAAGAGGACCACACATCATCAAGTGAAGATTGAGAAATTGATGCGGCCCTCTTGGCAAGAAAATTTAGTAAGATGTTCAAGAAGTCAAGAAGCAAAAATTTCAAAAAGGAGAAGCATGAAAAGAGTAAAGGAGAGCATTTTAAAAAGAGGGATGAAGTTATTTGCTACAATTGCAAAGAGCCTGGACATCTTCAATTCGATTGTTTATTAAAGAAGAAGAAGAAACCTAACAAGTACAAGAAATTCTCCAAGAAAAAAAATGGAAAAGCTATGGCGGCTTGGAGTGCAAGTGACTCATCTTCAATTGAAGGTTTATTTTCATCCAATAGCTCAAGTGATCAAGCAAATCTTTGCTTATTGATAGATGATGGTGTAGTCTCCTCATTAAGCCAAAGTCACTCCAACCTATGTCTCATGGCAAAGGAGGAAGATAAGGTAAACAACTACTCAAGTGATTCATCTAGCTCTTACATATCTATAGGTAGTGAGTATTTAGAGTTGCAAAATGCTTTTAATGCTCTTTACAAGGACTCTCAAAGGCTTGCTAGACATGTAGGTGAATTAAAAGCTTTGAATGCATCCTTGACCAGAGAAAAAAATGAGCTAAAAAAGGAGAACTTTGATCTCACACAATCTTTATCTAGATTTGTCAAGGGAAAAGAAAATTAGACTTGTTACTTGGAGCACAAAAAGGTGTTTGTGATAGGGTCGGAATAGGCTATAATCCTTTAGTTAAAGAAAAGAAATTTGGGAATAGATTTATTGGTGCACCATCTACTATGTATAGCCCATTCACAACTTGTCATACTTGTAGTAGAAAGGGTCATTATGCATATGATTGCATAACTAAGAAACCAAATGCACAAATTGGCTATAACATGATTTGGGTTCCTAAGGGAACCAAGGTTATGGCTAACATTGAAGGACCCAAGAAAATTTGGGTACCAAAATCCAATAAGTAATTGTTTATTTGTAGGGGCCAAGAAAAGAGACTTGGTATTTGGATAGTGGATGCTCAAGACATATAACCAGTGAAAAGTCTCATTTGGAGATAATAGCAAAGGTACCATCATTGGTATGGGTAGAATTGGTAAGGAAAATTCCTCCTCAATTGACAATGTATTGCTTGTTGATGGATTAAAGCATAACTTACTTAGTATTAGTCAATTGTGCGATAAAGGTTATAGAGTTATATTTGAAGCTCTTGTATGTCAAGTGATTGATATTGTTTTCAATCAAACTAAGCTCATTGGTAGAAGACAAGGAAATGTTTATGTGATTGATTTGAATGACTTGTCCTTTTTTAATGTGAAATGTCTAAGGGCCACAAACAAATATGATAGTTGGTTATGGCATAGAAGACTTGGTCATGCTTGTATGCACTTAATTTCAAAGCTAATAAAATGAAGTTTGAAAAGGACAAAGTGTGTGATGCTTGCATGAAAGGAAAGCAAACTAAGGTTTCCTTTAAGTCAAAAAATTGTATTTCAATTTCTAGGCCTCTTCAACTTCTTTATATGGACTTGTTTAGACCCATCAGCACTAGGAGTTTGGGTGAAAAGCAATATTGTTTTGTAATTGTTGATGATTATTCTAGATTCACTTGGGTATTTTTTCTTGCTCATAAAAGTGACACTTGTAATGTATTCATTCCATTTGCTTATAGGGTTCAAAAAGAAAAAGGTTCATACATTAGCTCAATTCGTACTGATTATGGTAAAAAGTTCATTAATCATGACATGATTTCATTTTATGAATCTAGTGGCATTTCTCATAACGTTTCGACCCTTAGAACTCCTCAACAAAATGTTGTTGTGGAAAGAAAAAATAGAACTCTTGAGGAGATGGCTAGAACTATGTTATGTGAAAGTAGTCTACCAAGGTATTTTTGGGCCGAAGCAACAAATACCACATGTTACATTCTTAATAGAGCATTGATTAGACCCATTCTCAATAAAACTCTATATGAGCTTTGGAAAAGTAAGAAGCCAAACATTTCAAATTTTCATGCATTTAGATACAAGTGTTTTGTCTTGAACAATGGAAAAGATAATCTTGGAAAGTTTGATGCAAAAAGTGATGAAGCTATATTTGTTGGGTACTCTAGTAAAAACAAAGCATTTAGAGTCTTTAATAAAAGAACTTTTGTAATTGAAGAATCCATTCATGTTGTATTTGATGAGACTAACAATGCTACTAGAAAAAAGTGTTGTAGTGGTGATGATATTGTAGATGATGATCATGAAAAGGAAATCAATCACAATGAGAATGGGGTCTCTCATACTCCACCAAAAGATGACTCCTTTGAAAGAGATGAGCTTAATGATGCACTAAAGCATATACAAAGTCAAGAGCTTTTACATGACAATCTAGATCAATCTAAGGAACAACACCTACAACAAGAAGAGCATTCTCATCAAGGATTGCCTAGTGAATAGAAGTTCAAGCATAAATCTAGTTATCCAAAAGACCTCTTAATCGGTGATGCCTCAAGAGGTATTGTGACTAAATCCTCCTTGAAAAACTTGTGTAGTTACTATGCCTTCTTGTCTCAAATAAAGCCTAAAACCATTGATGAAGCCCTTGGAGATGAAAATTGGATTTTGGCTATGCAAGAGGAACGAAACCAATTTCATAGGAATGAGGTTTGGGAACTAGTGCTTAAGCCAAAAGATCACTCCATTATAAGGACGAAATAGGTTTTTAGAAACAAGCTTGATGAAAATGGTATTGTCACTAGAAATAAGGCAATGTTAGTTATAAAGGGTTATAGTCAAGAAGAGGGTATTGACTTTGAAGAGACCTTTGCACCCGTTGCAAGGCTAGAAGTTATTAGATTGCTTTGTGCCTTTGCTTTTTATATGGAGATTAAGCTCTTTCAAATGGATGTGAAAAGTGCTTTTCCAAGTAGTTTTATCAAAGAAGAAGTTTATGTTTCACAACCCCCCAGTTTTGAAGATCCAAATTTTCCAAACCATATTTTTAAATTAAAGAAGGCCTTGTGTGGCTTAAAGCAAGCTCCTAGAGCTTGGTATGGTAGGTTGTGTAAATTTTTTATTGATCAAGGGTTTGCTAGAGGTACAGTTGATACTACTTCCTTTATTAAGCATTCTAAGGATAATATGTTAATTGTGCAAATTTATGTGGATGATATCATATTTGGTGCTACTAATGAGTCTTTATGTGAAAAGTTTTCTAAGTTAATGAAAGGTGAATTTGAGATGAGCATAATGGGTGAGCTTACCTTCTTCCTTGGACTTCAAATCAAACAATCAAATAAAGGTATTTTCATCAACCAAGCTAAGTACACAAGAGAGCTACTCAAAAGGTTTGGCTACTCAAATGCAAAGCCTAGTGTCATTCCAATGAGTGCCACAACTAAGCTTAATGAGGATAAAGATGGTAAGCCTATTGACCAAAAACTCTATAGAAACATGATAGGTTCTTTGCTTTATTTGACCGTTAGTAGACCGGATATATTGTTTAATGTTTGCTTTTGTGCTCGTTTTCAATCATGTCCTAAAGAATCACATTTGAAAGTGGTAAAAATGATTTTTAGATATTTGGTTGATACACCCAACCTAGGATTATGGTACTCTAAAGTCTAGAGACACTAGTTTTAATCTTTTGGGATATTCCGATACCGATTATGTCAGAAATAAAGTGGATAGAAAATCAACTAGTGGCTCTTGTCAATTTATTGGGTGTTGCCTTATATCATGGTTTTCAAGGAAACGAACTTCGGTTGCTTTATCCACCGCGGAGGCCGAATATATCGCAGCCGGGAGTTGTGTAGCTCAAATATTGTGGATGAACCAACAATTGAAAGATTACCAGTTTAGCTTCAAAAAAACACTCATTAAATGTGACAATACAAGTGCTATAAGTCTAGCTACTCTAGAGCAAAGCATATAGAAGTTAGGCATCATTTTATTAGAGATCATGTGCATGATGGTGATATTGTTCTTGAATTTGTTGATACTCAACATCAATTGGCTGACATATTTACCAAACCATTGTGTAAAGAAAGGTTTACATTTATTAGAAGGGAATTAGGAATGAGCAACCTAAGGTAACCTATTTTCTTCCAAAAGGAATGAAATTATATTATCATGAAAAGTTTAATTTCATGCTTTTATAAATTCAAATATTCACATGTTGAAGTGTGTCATTCGTTGTTTCATGCCCTGCTGTTCCTTGTTTTGGATTTAATAGTGTTTTTCACACGTTTTCTTAATGCTCGAATCTGTCTTTTAAATTCACTCGGGTTAAAATTTTTCAATCGGGAGTTTTCACCATTAAGCCTCCGGGATTTTGCTCCCAGGATTTCTGTATGGTAATTTCACTCGGGCTAAAATTTTTCACTCGGGTGATGTCAAAGTTTTGCTTCCAGGATTTTGCTCACAGGTTTTCTGTCTATTAGTTTCACCTGGGTGTTTATTTTTCAATCAAGTGATTTTTTTTTTAAAAAAAATGCTGTCACTTGACGGACACTTTTTGTTTCTTTTTTGTTGACTAGTCCAACTTTGCTCAGCCGAGCGTTTCGTTTCTTCTCCTCTGTTCCTCCCACCTAGTTTCGCTCCCTCCCTCGCCTTCGTAAGTCTTCGTTCTCTGCCTACCCAGCCCTCCTCTCTCTCGTCGCCGGCACCATCCTTCTTTGTTCGACCCGTGCTTCGTCTCCAGCGCCCCTCTGGCACACCAAAACCCTGGCCTCTATATTCCCAGTCGTCCACCGCCATTAAATCTGGGCTCGTCCTCTATGATTCTCTGTCCTATCTCCCATGGCACCACGAACTGGCGGTGGGGGCATACCGAAACGCGGCCGTGACGCAACAAACAGAGGGGGACTTGCTCGAAAGTGCCTGAAGGCTAGTGCCAAGCGGGCCACAAGTCCGACAGCTCAATCACCGCCCTCTCTGGCATGCTCCTCCTCCTCTGACACTAAAATCTAGGTAATGAACACCCCTCCCGTGACTGTGGCTCCTGTTACTGGCACATTTCAGAAATTTGAGAAATTATGCAAGAATCGTATTGTCTCTGTTGACGAGTTACGGAAAGAAAATTTTGCTAAAGTGGCTCTATGGGTTGAATTTTTCAAGATAGGCTCGTTCATTAGTCAGGAACCTAGAGGTTCAGAGGCTCAGCTTAATGAGTTCTACAGAAATTTAATAGTAGATGACCAATCTCTTACCCTCATGAGCTTCGTAGATGTTATTCGTATCTGTGCATCTAAGGATTCTCTCTCTGCTTTAATTGGTGCTAAATCATATACTGAGAAAACTTTCAAAGTTGAACATAAGCACATTTTGACTTGGTTCTTTCCGGGGTTGGCTAAGGTATGTTCTCAGTTGCCTAATCGAGCTTCTCCTAGCTTGCTCGAGTCTTACTATCGGGTTTTGCATTGGATTATTGCCCATATTTTAGTGCCTAGGGAGGGGGCTAATAATGTCACTTATCAAGATGCATGCCTTATGTATAATATCTCTAAGCTGAACAATGTGGATTTTGCTGCTCGGATCATGTCCCAAATGAAAAAGGCAGCTACCATCAAGGCAACCCCTTTGCCCTATCTTACCCTCATCACTCGGCTTCTTGAAGCCCATGGGGTAGCTTGCAACTCGGCAGAAATTCCATTGGATAGTCATGCTTCTCTTGTTGATCCTACAAATTTGAAATTGGGCGATCTCAAGTTTGATGAGGGAGTTGGCTGGACTAGAGATGAGACTACTTACAAGAAGTGTCTTCAGAGAACACTACGAGAGGTTAACAGAAAGCGTGGGGTTATAGAGCCTACTGTGGACAATGATGCAAGCACTGATGAGGCTGATGCACATGAGCCTATTGAGTTAGAGCTGCTTGCTCATGAGTTAGCCAAAGCCAATGCACGCCTTGATTCCTTGGAAAAATCTCAAGCTGAAATTCTTGTCAAACTTGGGAAGCTTGATGATATCCACTCCCTCATTCTCCAACTAGTTTCTCATCGAGGCCAAGGGTTTACGCCTTCCACTACCACCACTCCAGCTTCTCCCAGGGCCACCACTTTGGCGGATCCACCTCCTAAAGCTCCTACAACTGCTGCCCCTGTTGCTCCACCACCTAGCCCCTGCCTTGCCATCATTCCCCTCCCCCAAAACCCTCATTTTGCCATCATTCCCCTTCCCCCAAGACCCTCCTTTCCTTTCCCCTATTAGTTTTCTTTAGGATCAAGGTTTCACAGCTTGTTTGAGTTATGGCACAAACAATGTTTTTCTCTTCTTTTAGACTTGGTTTGCTCATCTATCTCTGTGACTTTTGTTCTTGTGGATTTGTTCCACATGACTCTTATGCCTTGTTATGGACGTATTTATGCTTATGTGACTATTATGACTTTCTTATGCTCCTTGTTTCACTTGTCACTTGTGCTTATAACTGTTCTTAATTCTTTTTTATTATGACAAAAAAGAGGAGAAAATTAGTGGTTCATTAGCTTAATATTGATTATTTGCTTTTATTGATTCAAGATTATATATGCAATAAGTGAGGGGGAGTAGTATTGTTATGATGAAGTAAGGGGGAGCATGCATAGTTTAAACAATTGTGGAAGTGTTTGGTATTATATCTACTTAGTATTGATTTTTCAGTGAACATCATGTGGCTGGTCTTGTTCATTTTTTAGGGGAGACTATGTCAAATTTTTTTAAAACTCTTATTCTTAATCATTTCCAATGTTTTCTCAAAAGTTTTATCATCATCAAAAATTAGGAGATTGTTGGATTTGTTCCTCTCATGACTTATGTTTATTTAATTTCGATGATAACAAAACATATTTATTTTTTGTGTTTCAAGGCTTTATTTAAAGATTTACACCTTGGTTAGTCATTCATAAAGTCTTGATCCTTGCTAGAAAAAATGTTTTCTCAAGTATATATCAAGTATTTTTAGTGATTCAAGCATTACTTGTGAATGAAGAAATCTCCTTAGCAAAAACCTTTTTGAAGTTTGGAAGTCTAGAAGCAAGGAAATCCTGGAACTATAGTTTCAACAGGGTGAAATATTTTCAACGTATTGAAACTGAAGTCAGTTTTTAAACCCAAAAGAATTTCATTTCTGGACAAGAAAATCATTCGAGTGAAATTTTTTCAACCTGGTGAAACTGGAGTCAGTTTTCGAACTCAAGAGGATTTTATTTCTAGACAAGAAAATCATTTGAGTGAAATTTTTTCAACCAGGTGAAACTGGAGTCAGTTTTCGAACCCGGGAGAATTTCATTTCTGGACAAGAAAATCATTCGAGTGAAATTTTTTCAACTGGGTGAAACTAAAGTCATTTTTTGAACCCGAGAGCGTTTTATTTCTGGACAAGAAAATCAATCGAATGAAAAATTTTCAACCGGGTGAAACTTGGATTCTAAACCTGCGTGCGAGTTTCCGGTTCGAAAAATCTTTGAAAAATAATTATAAATTAATGCCACGTCAGATTTCCACGTGTATAAAGTGCTGACAGCTCATTAATTAAAAATATAGCCATTGGAGGTCAAACCTTGAATTTCATTATCAGACAGAACTTTCAACCAAGTGAAAATATTTCACCCGGGTGAAACTGGCCAACAGACGCAATTTTCTGTCAAATTGATAGCAACATTCACTAGATTTCAAGGGGCCTTTTTCTGATCATTCCAACGGTCTTCAACATCTCTTGTGCATCCATTGGAGTATAAAAACATCAAGAATCATCAAGGAAAACTCTCTTGGCAACTAGAAGAGAATCCTTCATCAAAGAGCTTGAACTAGAAAAATTGCCAAGAACATGTGTTTGTGCTTTTATTGGTTTATTTAGTATTGAGTGCTTCCTAAATTCTTACCACCTTGTAACTACGAAATTATTGAGCTTGCTTTGAGTGGTTGAGTGATTTCCTTGTAAGGGAAAGGGAGTTAGATAGGTTTCTAGTTAGCCTTTGGCAAAACTAGTGAGAGGTGAAGGTAGAAGGAACTACCAAAGGTGTAGGCTATTGTGTATCTTTGTGTTTCATAGTGGAGAAGAAAAGTCTCAAGTGGTGAACTTGAGGAAAGGAGTAGGCTCTCAAGTGGAGAGTTCGAACCTCTATAAAAATTCTCTTGTGCAAGCTTCTCCTTCTTTCTATATACTTGAGCTTTAGTTTGTGTTTTATGCAACCTATCTTGATTAAACTTGTTTGTTTTCAAAACCACTTCAAAGGTAGCTTCCAAAGCAAAATTTAGGTGGATTGTGGTAGTCATTTTCTGGTCAAAATAGAGTTAATCATTATTCTTTAAGTTTAATTTGAGTTTGAGGGTTCAAGAACTCATTTGTGGTTTGTTTTGGAATACAACTAATTCACCCTCCCTCTTGGTTGCACTTGGCCCAACATTAGGAAATTTTAATAACTAATCCAAATCAATTTCAAATTTTTATTTTGGTTTCACACCACAATATTTAGTTGAATGCAACAGACAGTGGAAAAGGAAACCGGTATAATTCTATCCTTTTCATTACGAATATGTTTGATCTAAACCTAAAACCTGATAATTTTTCTGAGAATGAAGCAGATAGAAAAGATTCAGACTCAATGTAATACCATTGTTATGAGAAGGAAGAGTTGTTCAAGAGGATGAACGAGAATGTTAGTACAGATATGGAGAACAGAGACATCTTAACTGAGGTAGAGGCATTGTCATTTTGCGCTTTGCTTTGTTTTATTTGGTCATTTTAATGTCTTTTATGGTAGAATTTTTGTGTGACGCCTTGTATTTTGTTTCCCAAAGATGGCGATGGAGCAACAATTGACTGTGACATTCTTGAAGATGATTGTGAAGGTGCAACAGGTGCTAATGTATTTTTCAAGTCATTAACATTTGTTTTACTATTTGTTTGGATGGTTAACATTTGTTTTACTATTTGTGTTTATAATTTAAAACTAGAACTTTTGTTCCAGATGAAGAGGATGTGATTAGTGAAGAGGAAGCTGAAAGTAGGGAGCTCCAAAAAGTGACAGAAGGTGCTGTTGTTGGATTAAGTTTCATATGTTAAGCTGTTAGACATTAAAAGTGGGAGAGCAAACACTTGCAAGTTGTGTGTGGACACCACATTGGTTATCTGTGTATATGAGTTTAAAACTTCAATAGTAGATAGACATATGTTCATTGTAGTGTAAACACCTCATCAGTCAAGTTACTTCCCTCATCTATTCAACTTTAGATAATTAGAAGGCATAAACACGCATTTAGTTACGATAGAATCAAACATATTGCCTCATTGCACTAAAAATAACAAAAATACGAAAAAAAGTCCATAAAATAAAATACACTAAATATTAATTTGTGTTTCTACATTAAAAATAAAAGACACTCAAACACTACAAACAAACATAATAGCACCAATTTTAGACAAAAAAAGTGTTTGTATCAAATACACTCTGAAAGTGTTATTTACTCTTAAATTAGCAATTTTTCACCCAAAATTGTTTCCTTTAAAACTACCTGATCACCAAAGTGTATCATGTTCATTACATCTTCAATAAAAAATAAAAAATCAAACACCTGCCTTCATTTTTCTCCCGGTGTCGGTGGCAACCCACTTCACTTTGAGAAAATATACCTATAGACGTAACCAATTGCCTTCTCATGTTCTCTATCCAAATTGCAATTTGCTCAAGCAAATTACTACAATTTGTTTTCCTTGTACACTACAAGGCTGATGTACCACTCACAGAATTCATTTTTCACATGAGACATTGTTCCATCATCTACACAAATGCTAACCTACACACCTACAAACAGCAATCTTACCAAACGATACAAGAATATATATATATATAACATTAGATACAAACTTAGACACCACTGCACTGGCGATAGACACCAGTTAGACACAAACAGTACACTATATTTGATACCACCACACAGTATACAGCCACCATTTATACTCCTCCACAAAGAACACTGAATGCACTTCGTACAAAAGTAAAAACCAAATAACCTGTAAAACAATTTGTCTCACAATTGCAAAAGCACTCACGAAGCACCTGCACAAAAACTATCTCCCACCAGACACCAACTAAGAATAAAATAGACACCAGTACAAATAATTGACACCCATACCTTTCTTTCATTCCTCCACCTAGTGCTATAGGTGGGTCTGTTGTGTCCTTATCTTGCACTTCCTAACAAATTTCCACATGCAACAAATATCAGAACCAAAATCCAAACAAAACACCTTTCAACACCCCCACCCGACACCCATAATAACCCACATAGACACCATGAATTAAAAGCCATCCCAAACCAATTCTTTATGTAGTAATAACAACCTACATCGGTGATTCGGCGACTGTACAGCATCGCCCTAATCCTTCTGTCTCTATCTCCTCTGCAATATTCTAACCGCCGGCCTGCACCATTTCTCCCGGAATGGCTGTCGTCCATCGGACGACGATCGTACAGCATCCCCGACATCCTTCTGTATTTGAATCGACTTCAAAATTCTTTCCGCCATCGTCCACCATTACCTCAAACAGATGCGCTCCAATTTCTATTCTCTCTTGCAAATTGGTCTTTACTCTGCCCCTTGCAAAGATGGGGAAAAAAAGAGTCCAGAGTATACCACTTAAGTGTCCGTCCTTAGCTTTTTAAATTCCTAATAATTCAGTTATTTATCTTTATCCCTTAATTGTGCCAATTGCACCCCACCTAAGTTTTAAAACAGACATTATATACTTAATAGAAAACATCTAAGCGTATGTATACCATAGTGGATATTCTCATATCTCTTTACAAAAGTGGATTTCTTTAGAATATAACAATATATTTAACTTTTAAGACAAAAAATCATTCAACATTGAGTTTTTTCCCTATCATGTGTACTTTTAGATCTTTATTTCAAGCTAAAGGTAGTTTTGATCTTATTTCTCAAAATGGGGTAGTTTTTACCAAGTTGGCACTTCTCCTCACAATCTTGTCCACGTAAGAAGAGGTAATTTACATAATTGACCACCAACTTTAAGCTGATATCCATGTTGGTCCCTATTGTTTTATTTATTGATTACATCATTAAATTTTAATTTGGTATAGTTGAAACTTGATATCATATATGCACATCATACAAATATTTCATGTGGAATAGGGGTGTCACATGCTACTCACTTAATTATAAAAAGTATCATACTTTATAATTTAATGAAATTTATTATATCACTTCACAGTACCACCTTTTTTATTGGAGCATAACATCAACTGATGTTCCCCAAACAATTTTTTCCCATTTTGTTTCACCAATATGTTACTTGAGAGTGAATGACTTATTTCATCTGAGCATTTGAGTAATTTTTTTAAAAAATGTTTTTTAGTTTTTTATCATTAACTTTTTAACAATTTTTTAAAAAAATGATATATATTTTAAAAAAAATACTAAGTGATTTAAGCTTTAACAACCAATAAGATAAAAAAATCCTTTGTATATATCATAGGTTTTTGGTATAAAATTAAAAAAATAAACATTTTGGGTAATCATGTCAATCACAAAAACTTGTCATAAAAATGAGTTCCTTTTAATTCTTACATGCATATAAAAGGATAATCTTTTTTCATGCATAGGAAATTTTAGTCACTTTTTTTTCATATGGTGCCTTTTTTATACGGAAGAGATTGAGTCAAAATTTCAATGGTATTTGTCATCCAATCCTACAAAAAATAGAAAAAGAGAATAAAGAGATCAAATAGCAAAAATGAATGGAGCAATAATTAATTGTACATGCATTTATATAATTCATGGAGATTCAACTAAAAAAATATGTAAGAAATGAAACACTAGGGACCAAGGTGTGAGTTGATTGACAATTGCTGGTTAATCTTGTACATTACCTTTTGTTTCAATGGACAGCGATGTTGTGGGAGAGAGTGCCAACTGCCAACTTGGCATTAACTACCTTATTCTAAGAAATAAGACTAAAACTACCCTTGTTTGGAAATAAAGATCTCAAAGTACACTCGTTAGATAAAAAGCTCATTCAACATTTATAATATATATAACAAAAAAAAAGAAAGTATTTATTTTCCGTTAGTACACAATACGTGGCTCTATCTTGCTAACATTACTGCTGAAGAGAAATTTGACGGGCCAGGGCCAAACCATCTGGCATGGGCGCGATGAAGATTTGGAAGTTTTGGGTGCTGGGGACGTGTCCACCGGAGCTGAAGATGGCATCAAGTATCACGCCGGCAACGGTAGCCAAGAGAAAGCCGGCAGCTGCACCGAAAATAAATCCGGCCACCGTGATTAAGGCAGCTCCGCCCTTTATTGCGGCTGATTGCTTTAAAGCGGCTGCCAGGTAATTGCCCAGCGCTGTGCCCCCTGCGGCGGAAGCGAGATTTGCTGCGCCGCGTGTCACCTGTTCAAGAATCTCCTTCGAGGGGGTGGAGTAGATGTCCCACACCATAATGGCCGCCGTAAAACCGAGGAGGGCAACCCCTGCAACCAACTTGGTGTTGGTGACGGCAGATCTTTCCTTTATTATCTCCCCACGGCCCGAGTCCCTAATAATGTCTTCGTACACAAGAAACTTGTCTTCTTCGCTCAAATCCTTAAACAACCCCGGAAGTCCAAGCTTTCTCATGTACCTAGTAACAAGTCGCGTTTAAGTGAAAAAAAAAAACAATACGAAAAGGTTCGTAAATTTAAATTCTTTTCTTGTGTGAATTAATTAACCTGAAGACAAGCTCGTCGAAGGAGATCCCTTGCTCGTTGATCTGTTGGGCGAAAAAATCCGAGGCACGGCTGCCATGCTTGTCGTTAAAGTTGTTGATCGCCTCCCTGAACATTTTGGCGTCCTCAGCGAGGCGGCTGACGTTAACCTCGTCGGCCGGGTCGAGCAGGCGGAGCTGCTTCATGGCCTCGTCGGTGTAGGTAACGACCTTACTGAGGAACTCCTTGCGGACGGTGTAGTTGCGGATGGCCTGGAGAGCGTTGGCGACAAGGCCAATCACCTGCTCGTTGACGTCGTGGGCGATTAGGGACTTGGTCTGGTCGTCCTTCTGTTCCTCCACCAGGCCGGCGGCGTTATTGAAGAGTGACTCGACGGTGTCGAAGTTGGCCCTGCAGTCGAGGATGTATTGGACCCTCTCGTACTCCGACCTGAACTGGATGTTGTTGATTCTTAGTATCTCTTGGTTTCGGATCAACAACGCGAGCCGCCGGAGCTGACCCTCGTCTAGCTTTACAAGGCCTGCCATCTTTTCGGGTTTGTGGAGCTTAAATCTTCAGGTATGAGCCTCACGGGATTTTATAGGCGTTGAAGGGAGTTCTCTTCTTTTTGTTTTTAAATCACAAAATACTAATCTATGGAAAACAATTTACCTAGAAACAGAAACCCGTCGCATTTCAGCAATTGTTAGCCTGGGAAAATAACCCATGACAGAATAGATCGACGGCATCCTTAAAGTTGGTGGCAATCATAAAGTCTTTAGTCTTATTTCTCTGTAAGGTATTTAATAATTCCACCCAACAATACGAAGATATTGGCAAAAATAAAGAATAAAGCACTAACATTTTGGGACAACTTGAATGGGCCACTAATATTTTTTTAGCCTAACAAACTATTAACATTATTCAAAATAACCAAATAAACCACTATCATTATTCAAATGGGACAATTCACCCACTCGGATCTTAAAATATTATAAAACTCAATCATTAACTTTTAAGAATTAAAAAAATAAATCCACTTGGCTTAGAACAATTCAAATAAGCTACATTCTCCATTTACAAAGTTTCATAATCACCTTTCACAATTAAATTTTTTGAGCATAGTCTATCCGTTGCCGCTTCTAGCTCCTTCAAAATATACCATCTCCATCGTTTAAGATGAGATGCCTCTGCCTCCAGCCCCACATTGCCACTTCTGAACAATGCCTCGCTCATATTAAAGCTTAACGCAAGATTATGGTGTAATGTGAGATAGAGCAATAAGAGGATCATTGTGACCACTATCAGTAAGTTCAGGAAGATCCCAATTACTACTCACAAACAGAATATGAAGATCAATATCAACTTCGATGAGGTGATTAAAATGTTAGATTAATAAACTTCAAATGTGCTGGGAGCAAAAGGATAAAATATAGGGACTAAACTTGGTATTCTACGCTAAGATTCTGTTAGACTTAATGGTAAAAGTTACAAGAGTGACCAATTGAGCTAACTCAGAAACATCAATTGTTTATTTAACCCAAAAAAATATTAGTTGGTCAATCTAGCTAGCATGAAAACGTTAGTGGTTTATTCGTTATTTTTGCCAAAAATATTTCATGGGTTACTTTGACAAATTCTTCTTGTCATGATTTGTTTAAGGGAGAAGGGGAAAAATTGTCACTAATTTTTGTTTGTTGAAGCAATTTTTTTACTAAAATTTTTATTTCATGCAAATTACCACTAGTGTTAAGGCAGAAGGGCAAATTTACTACTTTTGTAACTAAGAGTGAAATAGCCTCCAAATGTCTAATGGTTGTCTAATAGTAGAAATATTCTATTCAAAATGAGACTATTTGTGGTACATCAGCAACACAGCCATATAACCAACTAGTGAACTGCTACAGTATATTTAGATTTAGTCTTACCTATGTAATCGAGCAATGCTTGATCAGGGTTTGTTTTAATGAGTGTTTCAGGGAGCATTGCTAGCAAATGTGAAAATGCAGAGGTAACACTAGTGGCTTAAAGGGTGGATGTTGTCAAATGGTATAGGGGTTTGCTGGAGCAAAGACAATGATGAAAATGATATATTTGAAAACTTAAAGGCCAGGGTCTTAGGTAAATGAAATTTTGAATTGAAACTGGCAAGTTTGCCATTTTTTCATGTTTGTCATGTTAATTAATTTTAACGGTTGGGGGCGGATATACTTCTAACACAAAACATTGATAATATATTTGCACTGTTCAAAAATATTAATTGCAAATTTGCCCGTAAAAAAAAGTTCAGTGGCAAAAATTACTCTATGCCTTATAGTTTAGTGGTATTTTATCTCTTTTGCCAATTACAGTCATTAGTCCCACTTCACAGATCTTCCTTCTATTTTGACCATCTTCTTTGACTGATACTACTTTGACCGGGCCAACGACTTCCCAAAGTGAATTCAGGTCATGTCCAATCGGCTTTAGTCGCTCATCGTTGACCTCATCTCCCTCTTCATGCCCATTATTGTCACCACAATCACCGTTTTTTTCATCTTCTCTAACTTTTCATGCTTAAATAACTTAAGTCCATAAACCTTCAGAGCTACGTCATTCAATTAAGAACCCACTTCACCGATTAATTCCAAGCCTTAAAAATTTCTATCCTCTCTAACATTCGGTGATTAAATAACTTAAGTTCATAAACCTTCAGTGCTAAATCATTCAAGAACCCACTTCGTTGATTGATTCCTAACCCAAAAAATTTTAGGAAACTAGCAACACCAACTTAATTCCATGGAAGAGAATGAGATGGAAAAGATAGTTAAAGCGCCCAATTCAAACCCGATTAGTGATCAGTTGTAACACCCTCATACCCCACATGAGTGAATTGTGATAAGCCTTATGTGGATATATAAGCTCCAACTCCCGAACATAAGCACCTAGCATTTATCCTTTTCCAAAGGATATCCCATGTGATGTGGGCAAGTGTTCCATTGACCGGTTCTGGACCTGGGTCGTTACAAATGGTATCAGAACCAACCTGGGACCACGATGGTGTGGCATAGTGAGTGTGCACATGCATCGTCTATTGGAACTGATCCTGAATTTGAAAGGCTACTTGGCCAATGGCTAAGTAATCCGATTAGAGAGGTTACTTGGTCTGGGGAGCCAAATAATCTTAAAGGGAGAAAGTTTGTAACACCCTCATATCTCACATGGGTAAATTGTGAGAAGCCTTATGTGGATATATAGGCTATAACTCTAGGAATATAAGCACCTAGTGCTTATTATTTTCCAACTGATATCCTATGTAGTGTTTGGTAGGTGTTTCATTGACCGGTTCTAGACTTGGATCGTTACATCAGTGAAGAGACTTCAATGTAGTATATAGAAACAGGAAACCACTCTAGTAAATCATGTGATCAGATTTAATGTTTATATTGTTGAAGTTATAACAGAGGCTAGACCAAAAACAATACTGAGAAAGATTAGGTCCATGAAACCTAAGTTCTAAAATAATGTTAAAACATCAAACTTAAAATCAATTGTTGATAATGGAGAGTGTTCTTCACAATATATATAGATAGAAAGCTTCTTTACTAGATCATGTGAGATTTAACAAAGAATGATAAATTTAGAAACCTGGGAGCTATGGTTTTAGATAAAGAAAATTTGGAATAGAAACTTTCATTTTCATGAATTTTTCATATTTCCCACATAAGCAATTTTAATAGGAGAAACTGCTTCTAATAGGTAACATCAATGGAAAATTTGTATACAAAAAACAATAGTAGCAAAATTGCTCTCTCAATAAAAAATTAGTGACCCTTTCATAAAAATTGGTGAAAAATCTCTAGAACTCAACATGAATTACTGTTTGGTTTAAGGGAGAAGAAGAGTAGGGGAAGTAAATTAATGACTCCCATACTTTGATATAAGAAAATAGAGAGGAATGGAGAGTTATTATCCCCTATAAAATCAAAGTTTAAAAAAAATTAAGCTAATTTCTAGTAAGATTGTTTTTTTAATTTTGTAAATGGTACTATTAATGATGTTTAGTTCAAAAATTCTCAAAATCCTTAAATAGTAAGATTGTGAGAAAAAATATTTAAAAAATAAAAATCCATAATAAAAATGATATATTATAATTACCTCCTAAACTAAGATTGATGTTATAATTATATTTCTAAGGCTTAGCAATCTATATTTTACCTTTGTTTTTCACACTGTTTAACAATAACTTCTGAAGTACTGATTTAAACTTTCTATTAATTATGTTCTAGTATATAATTTGAAGATATATTGGTGTTTATACAATAAATTGACTTTTAAAAAAATATTTTTTTGCATTTATAGATTAGACAAAAAAATTTTGGTCAGTCTTAAAAAGGTCTCACATGATTGATAAGTACAAAACTACAAAGCGACTATTTTCTGTACAAATTGATCTTCTAGGTAGGACTAGATGTGTAACCCACGCTTCACAACAAGTGTTAAGCTTTTTCCTTGATATGTAAGAAAGTAGGCAAATAGGGACATTTAGTTGGTGTCATAGCACATAATATAAACATTGGATACATGGAAGACTTTAACATTTATCCTTTTTAGCTAATGGAAGCTTATATAGGTCATACATTTTACATTTATGTATCATATAGTTGTTGCCTACATTTAGTTGTTGCTTTAAGCATAATGTCAGCGGTTGGTTGTGCTTTTGTTTGTCTGCATGTAGTTTGGGGTTGTTTGTTGATGAAGTTGGATGTGCGTGTCATTCATGTGATAAGTTGTTGAAGGCCCTAGTTAGAGTAAGAAGGAAGAATAGATATGCGATTGGAATGTGATAGATATGAGTGGGTCAATGAAGGTTTAAATTCAGGAGCACTTACAATTTCCATCTTTTTGGTCTAAGCCTAATGTTGTCTATTTTTTCACTTGGTGTTGAGCTGTATGAAGTGCCTAATTTTTTCCTATTAGTTGATGAAGAATGGAAAATTTTAATTTTTTTACGTTGCAATAATATGAAAAAGTGTAAAAGATAGGTCTTACTATTTGCCTTTGTTATGACAACTCTCTTAGTCAACCACTGGCTATGACTTGATAAGTATGTTTAATTTAACTATTTTTACTTAAAAGCTTCAAGTTAGTATCTTATTAAGAAAGAAAGAGAAGCTAAAGTAAAGATGAGTTCCTAAGAATGATTTGGTATCTAAGAGTTATTGCGCAGAATGATAATTTTAGCTTAAGTGAGTGGCATGGCCATAATTTTGATGAAATTATGTTCATGTAAAGGTTTTCTACTAATTAAGGTAAGACTATAAATTATTTTAGGTAATAGAACCACCAATTGAAGAAAAAGTATAAAAATTACACTGAGTGTTCACATGAGTCATTTATGTCTTAAGTTACTTAAATGTCCAAAAGGCTAAGTGTAGAAGATATAAAAACATTCTTTGAGACCGAAAAGGGATTTTTCCTAGTGTAAGTCTAGTGGCCAAAGTGAAGCAAAATAGAACTTAAGAGCCAAGAGACAAGAAAACAAGAAATAAACCTTAATGAAGTTGTTGGGATATTTTAGCAAGAGTTTACCATCATTCTCCATCTCTTTTTTTTCCTAATTTTTTCATCTCTCTTTCTCAAGTAGCTTAGCTCATACAAGCTCTCCTAATCCCAACCAATTTCTAACAAATTTGAATGTCCTAAAGTGAAATTAAGAAGTCTCCAACTCATTCTTGGTGCATTTGCTTTAATTTAGCTTTTGTTGCTTATTTTGGCCATAAAACCTAAATTAAGCTTCTTTGTTTGGATTGAATTGGCTCTAAGTTGATTGAGTAACAAAAATGGTCTTGATTACAAGTACTTGGAGCTATATCGTGTTGCTTTTAGATCTAGAACTCAAAAGAGCAAAGTTGAGCTCAAGTGTGCTTCTAGTGCTTATGTTTTGTTCTTATTTTGTAGTTGAATTTGGAGGAAAGGGTTAAAGTTAATTTAGCTCAAATAATGCATAAAATTATAGTATTACATGTTGGAAAGAAGTCGAAACAAGACTGATGTGAATTGACTTTGGGGATTGAAAGATTAAGCAAGTTTTGTGCAAGATAGCACATGGACGCGAAATGTTGACTTGCCCTTGGTGACGTGACATTGAGGACACATTGCTAGCTAGTTTCCAAGAATCTTGAGGCTGCTGCCCTTGGCGACACATCGCCAAGGCCTAAACCTTTTAAGCTTAGGGCACCCTAAGAATGTTTCAATCTCTCGGTTAACATCCCTAAGGTATTCTATGATGTTTCATAGCTTCAATTGGGTCTAAAATTCATTCCTAAGTTGAAAATTATGCATTAATTAAATGGTATCTAAATGGTGTGGTTAAGGTAGGGCTAGGCAGGGTGGCTAAAAGGGTAAAAGTGCTCAAGTTGTTAATGTGGCATTGAAGGGGTTAAGCTGATTTTTGGAATCTTCGTTGGCCTAAGTGAGAAGTCTTAGATCTTTGGGAAATGAAGTAGAAACCTAAGAGGATCCTAACCAAACCTTGTGGTTTGGTAAGTAAGCCACTAAGAAGCCTTAAGCTAAGCTCCTAGAGCTTGGTAAGTTGGACCACATAAGATAACTACCTTACATAATAAGTTAAGGGAAAAATGGCTAAGATTTTAGATGAGTTGACGATCTACTCTAAGACCAGTAAGTGGGACTTAAGGGAAGTAAAGGATTCGAGATACAAAGGCAAATGTTTTAAGTGCTTCCACCATTTGAGCTCGCAATAAGAATAAGGCACCTAGGGTGTAAAAAGTCCCAAGAATTATGCATGTTGTATATCATACATTCATGCATTTCATATTTATTATGTTACTTGATTGTATTGATTATTAGTTGGATGTTTGCTTGTTTGTATGTCATATTTTCATGTTTACTTAGTATATTCTTTTTAGGTATCCCAAAGGACTCTTACTCTGTATATTTATGTACTCACTCCCTTGGGTTTGTTGTGCAGGTTCTAATGTTGGGCCTAACAACTAAGTAGATAATTGTGGGCTAAATGTCCCCTTTTATAGGTACTTGTTTACTTGAATCCTTGAGATTCTATGGTTACTTGAGAAATAAGCTTTGTACTAAATATGTGTTTTGTCTTTATAGTTTACGGGCTAAGTTATGCACGAGAATAAGTGAGGGCTTACACTTGGTGCTTAATAGCTTAAAAGTGGGGCTTAAGTGATAGATCTTGGTTATGATTTTTCCATGTATATATGGTACCTTGTGTACTAAGACATTGCCTCAATTAGGATATATTGTGATATTTGACCGTTGAGTTACTTTTGGGTGCATGCTAGTGTTAAACAATATGCGCAAACTATTACATAAAGTTGAAGTAACTATTTTTTTTATTTTCTTGGCATGTTTTAAGCATGCTTTAAAGGGAATGCTCGAGTGATGTTTTTTTTAAATGGCTTACTTATTTGATTTGCATTGCCAGGATAAAACGCATACATATCTTCTTACAAGGTAGGCTAAGTAACTAGTTGCACAAAAAATTGTCTTAACTTACCTATGAGTAAAAGGTATTCAATAGTAACTAAGTGAGATCAAAGTTCTTAAGGCCCTACAAGTTAAGTAATTCGGGGCACAAAGACCTTGCTCTGTGACAATTTGGTATCAGAGTAGGTCAATGGTCCTAGTAAAGGCAATAAGTGAACTACGATCTAAATGTTATTTGTGCTAAGTGTAGTTAGTGCTGCTTATAAGTTGCTCTAGGTGTGGTCTCCTAGCTTTGGTTACAGGTATCATGGTGAACACTCAGTCAGGTGTTGAACTGAGGCTCAAGTTTTTGGTGAAGGAACTAGTAACCCTAATGGGGTGGATATGTGAGACATGGTGGCTTTGTTGTGTAGGTTCAATGAATTTATGGACCGGATGGTATATCGCATAGCTATACTACTTGAGGAGAATGCTTAACCTCTAAATGGAGGGGAGACATTGGAGGACCCTAATGAGGCAAAGGCCGAAGTACACCAAGGCCCAACGGTGCATCAAGGTCAGGGAATAATTCCCCCACCCCAAGGGCAAGTGCATGCTTAAAAGCATGTGTATAAGCGTGTTCAAGTGAATTTTGAAGATAGTGAGGAGTAGGATGAAGAAGATATTCATCCCCATAAGAGAAGGATGAGACCCGTTATTCCAAACCACATGGGACTTGTCTCAATATGCCAAAAATTAATACTCCTAAGTTTAATAGCATGGGTGATCTTCATGCGGCCAAAGGTTGGGTGCACCAAATTAATGAAATCTTTGAGAACATGAAGTTGGATGACAAGGCTAGGATGGATTTAGTGCCTTTCTTCTTGGAAGGCAAGGCTTCCTTGTGGTAGAAAGATTTCATGGAAAGGTTCAAGTCCTATAATGAGGGTAGACCCAAGCAAAGGCTCAAGGAACTTGATTGGACCAAATTTGAGAAGAAAATTTGAAATGAATTCAATAATGAGGTGGCCCAAGATCAAAAGAGAACAGAATCAAGAGAGTTGGTTCAAGGAAATATGATGATCCATGATTATGAGAGAAAATTTAGTTTTTTTTTTCAGTATGCTCCTCACATGGCCGGTAATGATGAACTTAAGGCAAATAAGTTTATTCATGGACTTAAGGTAAAGTTAAAGAGCTTCTTGCTTATTATTGTGGTTTAAACCTATCATGAGGCTATTCAAAAAGCCTTGGTATTGGAAAAAGAGTTGATGGAGGTGAAATCTAAGGATAAGATCATTGAGCCAAGGGTTCCGATGCACTCAAGATTGTCAAGCAATAGGCCTAACCCGGGAGAAAACCAAGTTCCCTCTAAAACAAGTAAGAAGAATGGGAAAGGTCGTTGGCTAAAGTATCAAAAATTTTATGGTAACAAACCTTGCACCCTCAACACCGATCTTTGTAATTACTATCATCAATCTGGACATTGGGCTAGGGAATGCCTAAGGATTAGGCAAGAGTAAGGCCAAGGAAGGGTTAGAGCCTTAGGATCTGGAAATGCACCTACTGGAGCCCTTGTGCAGCCATGCATTTTTACCTTGACAGGCCAAACACCCAGGGAGCTGACATATGCTAGGTAACTTTAATGTTCAGGATAGTAATATTAAGCTTTTTTTTTCCTATTATTTCTTTGAGAATGGTTGTTAAGTTAAGATTCCATAGAGTTTTGATGGATGAGATGAGGTTTATTAGAACTGCAAAAAAAACATCATCTTCGCCAATGAAATGGTTCATGGGTATCCTTTGGAGTTAGAGGGTCGTAGGTTTTTGTGTGACCTTTAGGTTATAACCTCGATCCCATATGATATTGTTTTTAGGATGGATAGGTTAAGTAGGTAGAAGGCCAAGATCGACTGTGTTAGTTTTAAGGTCACCATTGAGGATGCCTCAAGGGTAAGTGTGACTTGCATGGACAGTTTAGTAGGTAGTACCGGGAGCTTGCACCTCAAGTTGTTGAAGTCCATTCCCATTATAAGTAAAGAAGAATATTATTCACTGAATGGGGTGGCAGTCAAAGAGTAGCTCAAGGAAATCCCAATAGCCAATCTATTCTTGAAAATATTTCTTATAGATCTTCTAGGGTTACCTTTATAAAGGAAAATAGAATTCTCCATACACTTATAACCTAAGGTAGAACCAATTTCTATACCCCTCTCGGTATCGGATGTCAACACCTGAAATGGATGAGCTGAAAAAGTAGTTAGAAAAGCTGCTTGAGAAGGGCTTTATAAGGCCAAGTGTTTCCTCGTAGGGTAGCCCAGGTGTTCTTTGTGAATAAGAAAGATAGAACCTTTTGCTTATGTATAGACTACAGGAAACTAAATACAGTAACTATTAAGAAAAAATGTCCACTGCCCAAGATCGATTACTTATTTGATAGGTTAAGAAGGACAAAGGTCTTTTCTAAAATAGACCTAAGGTTTGGATACTTTCAGATAAGAGTAAAGGAATAAGATATCCTAAAAACTACATTCAGAACTAAGTATGGGCATTATGGGTACATGGTTATGTCTTTCGAAGTGACTAATACTCTTACAGTTTTCTTGGATGCCATGAATCGGATTTTTAGGCCCTACCCAGATCAGTTTGTGGAGGTGTTTATTGATGATATATTAGTGTACCGTAAGACCCCCCAAGAACATGAAGAACATTTAAAGGTAGTTTTACAAGTGTTTAAAGATAACTACTATTATGTAAAACTATCTAAGTGCCAATTCTAAGCTTGTGAAATTCTATTCCTCAGGCATATCATAAATGTTCAAGGACTAAGTGTTGGCCCAGAAAAAGTAAATGTGGTGGTGGAGTGGAAATGTCTAACCACTGTAAGTGAAATTTGATGTTTTTTAGGGTTGACAAGTTATCGCAGAAGGTTTATTGAAAAATTCTATATCATCGCTTTATCGTTAATTGCCTTGACAAATAAGGCATGAAAGTTTATCTGAATTTCTAAGTGTGAAGAAATTTTCTATGAGCTTAAGAAAAGACTAACTTCTGCTCTCATCTTGATCCTACCAGGTCTACATACGACTTTTTTGGTGTACACCAATGCATCTAGGACAAGATTAGGATGTGTGTTGATGTAGGATAAGCAAGTGATTACATATGGCTCTAGGCAGTTAAGGCCTAATTAAGTGAACAACCTAGTACATGATCTTGAGTTGACAGTTATTGTGTTTGCTTTAAAGCTCTAGATACACTATCTTATGGGAGGATTCTTTAAGATCTTTACGGACCATAAGAGTCTATAGTATTTGTTTACCAAAAAGGACCTGAACATAAGGCAAAGAAGGTGGATCGAGCATATCAAGTATTACAATTGTTGGATAGATTATCGTTCTGGAAAGGACAATGTGGTTGTCGATGCCTTGAGTCGTAAGTATTCTGAGGTGATTATTTCCAAGGATCAAGTGGCTAGTACCTTATAAAGTTCCAATGTGGAACAATTCTCGGTCTTATTTAAAATCTGGTAAAACTAGAAAATGGCTTATGTCATGGTCCTTGAGATTTAGTCAGCATGGCTGGCTAAGGTTAAGGAAGCTCAAGACAAGGACCTGAGCTTGAGGAAAGTTTTTGAGGAGGAAAGGCATGGTATTGTATTGAAGGAATTTTAGTAGAAAGATGGGTGACTTTATTATGGCGACCAACTCTATGTGCCAAATAACCTAAGGCAACAAGTGTTGCAAGAAGCATATACGAGTAAGCTTAATGTTCACCCTGACATGAATAAAATGTACCATGACCTTAGGACTCATTTCTGGTGGCTGAAATTTAAGGACATATATGAATACATGTCTAAGTGCCTCACTTTCTAAATGGTGAAGGCAAAGCACCAAAAGCCATAAGAAATGTTGCAAACTTTGCTCCTCCAGGAGAAAAAGTGGGGATCCATTACCAGAAACTTCTATGTTGGGTTACGTAATATAAGAAGCCACCATGACTCAATTTGGTGGTCATTGATAAGTTAACAAAATTGGCATATTTTATCTCCATTAAGATTACTTATAACATAGAGAAGTTGGCCTAATTGTATATTCAGAAAGTAGTGAGACTCCAAGGAATCTCCGACAGATTGTATCTGATAGAGATCCCTGTTTTGTCTTAAGGATATAAAATGCCTTTCAAAAGGCTATGGGTTCCACTGTGAGCCTAAGTACTTCTTATCCGCCCCAAAATCGATGGTTAAACTAAACAGATGATCCAGACCTTAAAAGACATGTTACGAAGTTATGTGATGGATTTTAGAGGCGATTGGGACCAACACTAATCACTAAGCGAATTTGCCTACAACAATAGCTATCAAGAAGTCATTAAAATGGTGCCTTATGAAGCTTGTGTATGGGTATAAGTGTGTAACACCTCATTGTTGGGTGGATAAGGTAGATGAAGTTATTGTTGGCCTAAAAATCATTGTTGAGACCATAGCAAAGATTAAGTTGATCCAAGCAAGGATCAAGGTTACCTCGGATTGCTAAGACAAATATGTAAATGTGCAAAAGAAAGAACTAGAGTTTAATGTAGAAGACAAGGTGTTCCTTTATGTTTCCTCAATGAAAGGTGTGGCTAGGTTTGGCCAAAGGGACAAGTTGGCTATAAGATACATTAGTCATTTTGAAATCCTTGGAAGGGTTGGGAAAGTAGAATTGGTTGGCTTTGTTGCCAAGTTTGGCCCTTGCTTATAATTTCTTCAATGTAAATGTTAGCCTCATTTATTATACCAATAAGGGAGGACCTAAGTTATGAAGAGTACCCTGTTAAGTTTTTTAATCGCCAAGTCAGGAAACTAAGAACAAAGTGGATTTTAATGGTTAAGGTACTATTGTCTAACCATGGTGAAGAGGAGGCCACTTGGGAGATCGAGCAAGACATGCAAAGGCAATATCCAAGTGAATTCGCCAAATTAGGTCAGAATTTGGGGACCAAATTTCTAAATGAGGGGAGGATGTGACAACTTTCCTAGTCAACAACTAGCTTTAACCTCGGTAAGTATGTTTTATTTAAGTGTTTTACTTAAATGCAACAAATTAATATTTTATTAAGCAAGAAAGATAAGATAAATAAAGTAAAGATGAGTTCCTAAGTGTGATTTGACACCTAAAAGTCATAGGGTAGAATGGTAATTTTGACCCAACTGAGTGGCATGACCATAATTTTGATGAAATTAGATTCATTTAAATATTTTTGACTAATTCAATTGAGACCATAAGTTATTCCAGCTAATAAAACCACCAATTGAAGAAAACTTGCAAAAAATTGCACAGAGTATTCAAATGAGTCATTTATCTCTTAAGTGGCTTAAATGTTTAGAAAGTTCAGTGTAGGAGGCATAAAAACATTCTTTGGGACCAAAGAGGGATGATTTCTAGTGTGAGTCTAGTGGCTAAAGTGAAACAAAAGAGAACTTAAGGGCCAAGAGACAAGAAAACAGAAAATAGACCTTAGTGGAGTTGTTGGTATATTTTAGCAAAACACTACAAAAAAAACGGACTTTACCAACTGCCATTTACCAACGTGCAGCAGTTGGTAAACTGAATTTACCAACAGCTGCACGTTGGTAAATGGCCGTTGGTATTCCATACGTTGGAAAATTTTTTACCAACGCGCAACTAATAACACGTTGGTAAATTCCAACGCGTACACATTGGTAAAATACACGTTGGTAATTACCAACGGTCATTTAAAGGACTCGGTTTCCATCGCGTAGTTATAGTTACCAACTGCTGCACGTTGGTAACTTACCAACTGTCAGCAGTTGGTAACTTGACAGTTGGTAATTACCAACTGGCGGAAGTTGGTAACGATGCTGTTATAAAGCTGTTGGTACTGACCCTTCGCGGAAGTTGGTTTGTTTCACATTTACGCATTCGTTATGTATATTAAACGTTCCAGGTTTCGGTTGTTTCGTATTTTTCCCCGTTTCAATCCACATTCAAAAGTAAATTACCAATTCAAAAGTACGCCCGGCTTGACTTAGCAATAAACATTACACAACTATGTCAACGTAATTGAAATATTAATATTCTCAACTACAGCATAATTAAAGCAATAACAGATATGTCTGAAAGAAAGCATTCAACATTCAACGGCTTACACATTTCATAAATATCAAGTCAGTCTGATTTAGGTCTAAAAATAATTATGTTGCCATGCTCTAATACAAGAACTGCAGAAATGCGCTAACCTGTTCATGACGCCCATCACGGAGTCCCGACTATCTCCTCATCCTCTGACTCCGAGTCATCCGGATAATGTGGAACTGGTTGTGCCGGCTGGCATGGAAGGTTTAGCAAACGACAAATAATCTCCAACTGTGCCCGGTTTGCCTCCAATGCAGCTCTCTGAGCCTCCATCTCTGCTCTTTGTCTCCTTTGAATCCTCTCAAGCTTCCTCTCGTACTCCGCATCCCTTCGCGCATTCTCCTCCGCCATCATCTTCTGTACTTGCTCGTTGAATTGCGGTGTCTATGTGATGTCGATAGGCGGGATGGAACCTGGCTGTCGGTGTCCCGGTATAGCACACTGCTCAGATCCTAATCCAAATACCCGGCCTCTCTTTCTACCGCCAGATGCGGTACTAATGATTGCTAGTTCATCAATGGCCTCAATTCCATCCTCTTGCTGTGTTTGCTCCTCAATCTCTGCACTGATACGAGTCTACAGCAACGTCATAAAATACATTTAGTCATGTCATAATTTGTAAAACATAGTAATTAAGTTAAGAATATTCTGCAACCAAACGACTTTTACTACTTACAGCAACTTCTTCATAGTGCTTACTAACATATCTCCCATTCTTCTTTTTATGTGTCGCTTGAAGGACTTTAAACAAGCCAGGGTCTTTCTTCTCAGGATCTCTCTCTCTCTATTTGAATGAAAACCAACATTAATATTTTACAATATTTCATTAGTATCTGAACTGTTATTTGAAAGAACATTAAAGCATACATACCATTTGCTCTCGATGTGCAGACATCGAGATAGATCCCCCAGCATATGTCGCGCTGCAAGAGCCTGACTGTGAATCCTCGTCAGTCATTGTTGCTCGCATTGCCTTGAACTTCGCGGACTTCTAAATGAACTCAGGACTCGCCCAATATGCCTCCATCTCCGCATATGCAGAATCTGACATAAAATTCGCCTTCACTCGACGTTTAACAGGATCCTTCACACGCCAAATTTCTGACATCATGCTTCTGTAATGTTGTGCTCCCAATACATTCCAAACCCGATACACCTCATTATGGTGTATGGGATCCCACTCACAGCTCCTCTATACAGGTTAATATGTTTAAACTATTAGAATGGGGAAATAGCATTCTATCTCTTATAACATTATTACATCATTATCATAGTCATATTATTGTCATACCTCAAAAACACGCCACCATTGCTGCAGGTCTGATGGAGAGACGGATGACCAATCAGCATATGGCTTGAAATGTGTGGTGAAACATGGTGTCACTAACCGTGTCGCCACAGCTGGAATGAATCTGTGACGTTTAAATTATCGGACTTAAGTTTCAAAGAATGATTCCATGTAAAGTATTTATTTTACTAATATTACTACTTGTGTCTGGTATTTATCACTTACGTGTTACCATGTGGGGATATCCTCATCCGCGGTCGACCTGCTGTCTGTGACATCGATGATGGGATGTCATCAATATGTATATCATCATCTGAGGAATGGGTCGGCACTATGGGGTGCCTCAGGTGTCGCGCACCAGATCCATGTCCAGATGGCGTGCCTCCACCGCCGTCTTCTCGGTGCTCATGTGAGGGGACCTGCGTGGATGGCACTGTTGTCCCCTGTGTCTCCACACCGACATCCTCCTATGCCCGGGATGAAGAACCCATCCTATGTCGTTCATTAAGTATTGGTTCCATTACCTCCTTAAACTGCGCAAATGGTCCTTTCCTAGGTCGGCGTTTATACGTGTTATCCCCTTTACGAGGCATCTGCATTTATTTTTCGGTAAGTTGGTCAATTAAACATAACATATATCTACTGACATATATTGTGCAGTATTAGGGGTACATAAACGTACTCAAATATTTCAATGACATACATAAAAATTATAGGTTACCATTGTTCCTAATACATGTTATCTACTCATTCATTCAGACCCGCTGCTGTCATTCGACTCAAACTCCTCGGACTCTTCAGAGTCACTGTCATTCGATATAAACTCCCCACCATCATCTGTCTCGCCATTAGATTCCCCCTCCTCAAGTACATCTTCTTCAATATCATCACTGACACCCGGATCAGCTAACTCCTCAATTGGGTCATCTTCAATTCTTTGACAATTAACGGATGAACTGTCTTGATACACGTCATCCGTGTCCATAACTGCAGCCTCTATTATCCATCGAGGTTTTATCTTCATAACAGCTGACCACCCATTTCTTTCACGTGACTTGCTCGGATATCGTGTGTAGTAAACTTGGTCAGCCTGTGATGCTAGAATGAAAGGATCAAACTTCTGATATTTGCGGCTATTCCGGATCTCAACTAACCCAAATTGTTTATGCATTCGAGTTCCACGTTCAGGTGTTGGGTCAAACCAGTTGCACCTAAACAAGACAACATTCTTATGCGGAAAGCCGGGATATTCAAGTTGAATGACTTCTTCTAATATACCATAAAAATCACATTCAACTTCATTTGCACCCGTGCTGCGTATGCATACTCCACTATTAAATGTTGATTTTTCCTTCCCCCATTCACTTATGTGAAACTTGTACCCATTTGTGAAATACACCGGCCATGTCTGAACTCGCCGTGAGGGACCACATGCAACATCCCACAAGATGGTATCGACAATATTGTTACCTGGGTCATCAACCTATGCAAAACATATTTCAATTTAGGCCAACATATATGGAATGTTGTATAACTTAACATATTGCAATACATTCTGTCCTAAAAGCACACGTACATATCGTCGGAGTCAGGATGAGAAATTGTTTTCAATGTGTATGTCCATCTCAGACATTGTTATCTTAGGTGCAGTTTCCCTGACCATGTCCACAAACATACTGTGGCCAATAACAGAAACAATAAAAGTATGTTAGTTTTGTTTGATGAGTAGTACTTAATTTTTACATAGTCAATGTTAGAATGTATTTACATGACTGATCACTTACTTTAGGTATGGCCTGATCTGAGCACAGTTTAGAAGAACGTATGTGGTTGCCAGTCTGAGTTCATCGTCCGTGAGGAATCTATATCTGCATGCACCATATGGTCGTCCCGGAAAAGTGAATATGGACCACAAGTCACCATTACATTGGACAGGACCACCATCGTCATTTCTTGGTACGCGGTTCATCATGCAGGGAACATGGGACTCAAAGTAATGGGAGCAAAAGATGGAAGTCTCCTCTATAAGGTATGCTTCACATATCGATCCCTCAACATAAGCAGTATTAGAAACCTTCATTTTCAGGTCATGCATGCACCGCTCAAATTTATACATCCATCGGTATTGAACAGGTCCTCCAACCCTTGCTTCAAAGGGCAAGTGAACTGGGAGATGCTCCATGACATCAAAAAACCCTGGAGGGAAAATTCTCTCAAGCTTACAAATTATAATTGCAATATTTTCCTCCAACGCAAACAAGTGATTTTCATGCAACTCTGGAGAGCACAAATCTCTAAAGAATAGGCTTAACTCCGTTAATGGCTTCCAAATATTCTCGGGTAGCGCTTCGAGGGCAATGGGGAGAAGCCTTTGCATCATAACGTGGCAATCATGGCTCTTCATACCATACATATTGCAACCAGCTGTATCAACACATCTCCCAAGATTCGAGGCATATCCATCAGGGAATCGTAAAGATTTTACCCAGGCGATCACATCTTGCCTTTGGTTAACATCCAATGTAAACCTCGCCTTTGGTTTGAACGAACGACCATCATCAAGTGGAACCATGTTTAACTCCTGCCGATTACAAAAAAATTCCAGGTCCTTCCGTGCTTTCACATTATCTTTCGTTTTGTTCTTAACATCCATCACAGTATTCCATATATTTTCAAACACGTTCTTCTCAATATGCATAACATCAAGATTATGTCGTATTAAGTTCGCGGCCCAATATGGTAACTCCCAGAAAATGCTTCGCTTCGTCCAATTATGTGATTTCCCATAATCGAATGGGCGATTTTGTGGCCCATCGTTTCCAACTGATGGAATCCATGAGATTCTTTCAAATATATCCTCACCTGATAAGCGCGGAGGAGGTAATGACTTCTCTGATTTCCCCTTCTTAAACCAAGTACAATTCCTTCTATATGGGTGGTTCCGGGCAAGGAATTGCCGATGACAGTCGAAAAATGAAATTTTCTCCCCATACTTAAGTTGGAATGCCTTGTTTTCGCCCATACAAATAGGGCAACACAATCGCCCATGTGTCATCCACCCTGACAGCATGCCATAAGCTGGAAGTCATTTATGGTCCACATTAACGCTGCTCGCAGAATAAAATTTTGTTTCAATGACACATCCCATGTTTCAACGCCATCAAACCACAGATGCCGTAGCTCCTCGATTAAAGGTTGTAGATAAACATCAATCTTATACGGAGTATTGTTTCCCAGATGCTCCAAAAGGTGTAAATCCATCGGCACATAACCCCAATCTGACATTTCGTGGTTCTGAAGCAAACCATGGGTAGGTCTGATCAAAATGCTTCCAAGCTTCACCATCTGATGGATGTTTGATAACACCTGTGACCTGTGTTTGCTCCTTATGCCACCTCATCTGCTCAGCTGTTGCCAATGACGCAAATAAGCGTTGCAGACGAGGGCTTAGTGGTAAATAATGCATGGTTTTTCTCGGGCGATATTTACCACGACCTCCCTTTTTTGGCTTATATCTCTCAGCTGCACAGTACTTACATATACCCAGACTACTGTCATCTTTCCAGAACAACATACAATCATTCACACAGACGTCAATCTTCTCGTGAGACAGACCCAACTGCGAAACTAATTTCTTAGTTTCATACTAATTTGATGGCATCGTACTATCTGTTGGTTGAGTCTCCTTCATCAGTTGGGCAATGCCATTAAAGCATCCTCGTGACATGTGATACTCAGACTTAATGTTGAGAAGACGGACAGCAGCAGATAACTCAGAATGACTTTCGCACCCATCCCATAAAGGAGTTGATGCTGAATTCAAAAGGTTAAAAAATTTTGAGGCGCTTTCATTCGGCTCTGCAACATTAACTTCTGGAATTTGTGAGTAACTAGGGCCAACGGCATCTAATACCATCCTTTCATATGGATTCGTTGAACTCCCCTGGTCAAACTGATCAAACCCACTCACACCCGGAGCCGTATCTGATGCTTCATTAAATGGCTCACCATGAGCGATCCAATTCAAGTAAAAAGGCGTAAACCCCCATTTGTACAGATGAACTCTGACCTCATCAGCCTAATTAAACCGCAAATTCTTACATTTCCGACAAGGACAGCGAATGTATAACCCACTCATAGTTTCAGGGTGCGAGACAGCAAATGATATAAATTCTTCGACCCCGGCCTCCCACTGTTCTGTGTAACCCGTTCAGCCAGGCAAGAAACGGTTACTGTACATCCAACTACGGGCGGATTCCATTACAAACAAAATATATTCGTAATCATAAACATCTCAGTGTTCTTACATGATATACGTAGTCAAGTTTTATATTCAGTTAATAAAAACAACAAAAGTTCATTAATGTTTATGTAAGTAACTTAAAAAGTTGGAAGATAAACAAAGTTTATTCTGAATCTTATTGTTCTTATGATTAACGTACAATCATTATTATTGTTGTTAGTGTTCTTATTATTCTTATTGTTCTTAGTATGTAAATTAAAAATTTTCTTCATTATATTTTATTACATATAGGCTTTATACTAAGTAAAAAAGGTAATGAATAAAGAAAGTTTATGTTTAGGATGAGAGTTAAAACTGTCCTTATCATTCCTTTATGATTTAGGGTTTGAAGGTTAGAGATTGAGGGTTTATGATTTGGATTAAGAGCTTATAGTTAAGGTTAAGGTTAAGGTTAGAGTCTTGGGTTTATGGGGATTAGGGTTAAAAATTTTTTATTTAGCGTTTATGGTAATACTAATATTAGTGTTAAGGTTAGGGTCTAAGTTTATGTCTATTAGAGTTTACATTTAGGACCCATCGCAGATACTGCTACGATTATAGACTTATAGTTTAGGTTAGATTTTGTAATTAGTGTTAACAAAGTTTAGGTTTGGGGTCTTGGGTTTAAGTTTTGTTTTATGGTCTAAGGTAAAGGTTAGGGTTAGGAAGCAGATTGCGTTCAATTCATGTTTGGCACAATCAGGATAGCTGGATTTTGTCGAAGGACAATGAGTCCTCCTCTTTTCAAGGTTGGTGACATTTTATCATTTTCATATCTTTCCGATTTTCGATTTCGCTATTCTTGTACTTTAACTTTTCTTTTTTCGGGAACACATTTCCAGTCCCTATATTATTTTCATTTCTGATATTAGACCATAAGTTTAATAAATTATAGTGTTTTTGTTTAATGCCTTGGTTATTTTTTTTAAATCTTTTATTATCTAAACTAAAATATCTGTAACCATGGTTTAATTTTTTTTAGTGAAATAAGACCTAAACCAGTTCACTTTTCGAAAGTCAATTGTTAAACTCGTAATACGTAAAGTTTAAAGATTCTCTCTATCGGTCTTAATTAAATAATTATTCTGCATTATTATTGTCATATTATTGCAACATGGTTTAAACATATAATATTAATTGTTATTATCATTACACCATGACATAATATAACTATTTACACTAAAGCACTCCAAGTAAACCATAACTATACCTATTACCATCAACTTATACAAATAATCATTCTATAAAAGAATATAAACAACGCACAAAGAACTTACATATTGACTCTAATCCATAAGCAAAAATATCCACAGATAACAAATAATTAACATAAAATGCATATTCAAATATCAACAATTATGTTCAAACCACAGTAACAACACAGAAGTTTTATTATCAATATTAATAATTAAAAACAATGGTAATGTTAAAATCTCGTTTTCAATTACAGTCGCTAAGAAATTACAAACTTACCTCGAACAAATTCGAACGCAGAGGAGAAACAATGGGTACGTCTTCAGGCTCGCAGATGCAGGGAGGAACTGAAAAAATGGGGGGAAAAAACTTAACATCCTGGTAATATAAGAAATTTCCTTCAAATCCAACAAAGGAACGTTAATCTACACGAGCCTTATAAATCAATACATTATAAAGAAAATTATTAGTAACATTATACATATTATTATTATAATAAATACTATTATTATTAGTAGTATTTATTGTAATTATGATTGTTAAGAAGTGATCAAAGGTTGATATTAAGCAGTTCTCTTTTCTCATCTGGAAAAGTTTGTATAATTTATATCCACTTTTTACTAATCTTATGTATAAAAATGTGAATGACATTAATTTGCATGGATGAATAAAATTGTTATCATATATAAAGTAATCAGTTCAAAATAAAAGTTGATACAAATAATTTTTTTTAAAAAGAGAGGAATTAAAATTTGGACAATTTAATCTCAGAATTATTGTATTGTTCGTAACATGCTTAGAAAATGGAGTCAATTAAAACTGAGATCTTTAATATATAAACTCAAAAATGATGACCCTGAAAAAGGTCAAAATTACAATATTTTCATAAAAATTACATAAAAATAAACGATAAATTAAGGCATGAGTTATGTTTTCATAAAAATATTTAAAACATAAAAAGGTGTCAAATCAAGAATATTAATAATGGTAAATCCGCGACTGTGCTCATAAAAAAAAATATTCAGTAAACAATAAAAATGGACCATCTTACATAGAAATAATGAAATGGTGATAAATATATCTATTAGTATGTTCATGATTTGTTTTTAATTAAACGTAATATTTTGACATATACATATATTACCCACACATTTTACTTAAAAGTAATTATTTTCTATTTTTAAATTAATCCCAAAATTCAGAATAAACTAGGAAAATGTACATAAATGTTAAATTATAATGGGTCACCCAACTAGTTCAAATCCAACCATCAACAACAATACATCACCAATATTTCACAAATTTTACTACAAAATACCATGTAATAATCGGAATATTACCTATTTTTTGGAAAATAAAAAAATTAAAAATATGTTCTAAACAAATAAAAATTTAAGTGATAGTAAAATTAAGTGTAGATGACTTACATAGTAACTTTACACAACAATTAAATAAACTACCTAATCAATTTACTTACAACTTATTATTAACAATTTTAAATTAAACTAAATAATTTCACACATAAATATACAACCTAATTAATTTACTTCCAAAGTACTTATTTATTATATCTAAATATAGAAACTAATTTTACACAAATATTAAATATACCACCTAATCAATTAACTGACAATAAATTTTTCACTATTTTTAATTAAACTCAATATTTTGACATATACATATATTACCCACACATTTTACTTAAAAGTAATTATTTTCTATTTTTTATTTAATCCGAAAATTCAGAAAAAACTAATAAATTGCACATAAATGTTAAATTAAATGGGTCACCGAATAGTTCACATCCAACCATCAACAATAATAAATCACAAATATTTCACAAATTTTACTCCAAAATACAATGAAGTAAACTGAATATTAACTAATTTTCAGAAAAAAAAAATTAAAAATACGTTCTAAACAAACATACCTCAAATCCGACTTCAGTTGCTTCAAATACCTCCAAATAGCTTCAAATCAGCTAGAACAACGAAAATCAAAACCCATTATCAACAAACAACCGATCCAAATTCGATAAAAAAATTTGAAAAATATTCAAACTAACCTCCAGATCAACAAAATGAAGACCAGATCCACGTTTTACTAAGCTTTATGAACCAATTTCACCCCTTGGTCTTCAAACGAACGTGCTGTGTGTGCGTGTGGGATGGCAATCACGGCGAGGGAGACACAGGCGAAGAACAGAATAGAAGAAGAAGAAGAAGAAGAAGAAGACGAGATTGTTTCGCGTCGCTGGGGGGGGGGGGGAGGTTGTTGTTTTAAAACCGAAATCAAAACGCACCATTTAAATAAAAAAATTTCCAACGGCTCAAGCCGTTGGTAAACTTTTGAAAAAAAAAAAACCAACTACTGGAAGTTGGAATTTTACCAACGGCTAAGACCGTTGGTAATTACCAACGGTTTGCACGTTGGAAAACCCTAAAACTTACAAATTTTGTTGAAGCCCTCACCAACGCGTGCACGTGTGAAAATATTTACCAACGGCTAGCCGTTGGTAAATCAGCCTTAAAAAAAAAAAATTTTTACCAACTGCTAGGAAGTTGGAATTTTACCAACGGTCTTGACCGTTGGTAATTACCAACGGCTAGCCCGTTGGAAACAAAACAAAAAACTTGCAAAAAAAAGTTGACACCCTCACCAACGCGTGCACGTTGGAAAATAAATACCAACGGTTCTACGCGTTGGTAACTACCAACGGCATAGCCGTTGGTAAATAAGCCGTTGGAAAAGCCACGAATTTTAGTAGTGAAAGTTGACCATCATTCTTTATCTTTTTCATTCCAAATTTTCATAGCTCTCTCTCTCCAACAGCTCACTTATTGCAAGCTTTCATATTACCACCAATTTCCAACAAACTTAAAGGTCTCAAAGTGAAATCAAGAAGCCTCCAACTCATTCTTGGTGCATTTGCTTCATTTTACCTTTTTGTCGCTTGTTTTGGTCATAAACCCCAAGATAAGCTTTTTGGTTTAGATTAAGCTGGTTCTAAGTATATTTATTACCTATAAATAATCTTGATTAAAAGTTCTTGGTGCCATATTATGTTGGTTTTAGGTATGGAACTTAAGAGAGCTAAGTTGAGCTTAAGTGTGCTTATGGTGCATATGTTTTATTCTTGCTTTATAGCTGAATTTGAGGAAAGGGTTCAAATTAATTGTGGCAACGTCGGATTTTCGGGAGTCGCCACCAATCTGTTTACCTAGGTCGATTGGTCACCTTAAATATTGGTCTGCGAGAGTTCGGGGGTTCGGGAGTACGGTTACGTTAAAACAACTTTGTTAAAACGCCCAAAAATTGGCACCTTAGTTGATTTTAATTTTGTTTCGCTTTGCTTTTAAATAATTTTCAGTTAATTTAGAGATTTTAACTGAATTAGTCGAAATGTGGATTTTTAAGTTAATTTGTATAAAATTTTATACTTCCGAACCATGGACTCTGCCGAGTCATTTGGACACGGAAGATTTTGATTCCGAACCATGGACTCTGCCGAGTCATTTGGACACGGAATTTGGTGAAATTTTAAACAATTTTATCCATATTGTAAAAATATGGATTTTTTTATCTTTTTATTTAATTTATTTATTTTAAAAAGTTTGATATTTTCCAAACCGTAGATCCTACCGGATCATCCGGATATGGAAATTAAATTTAATTTATTGTTAGTTATATAATTATTACTTTTATGGAATTAATTATTAGTTTAATTACTAATTCGTAATTCTTTTTGTTATAGAATTTTTAGATAAAAAAATTTTATTTTTTATTTTCTTTCTTTTCTTTTCTCTCTTTTCTTTCTTATATTTTTCTTTTCTTTTTGATTTAATCTTTCCTTTCTTTTCTTTCTTTTCTTTCTTTTCTTTTTCTTATCTTTCTTATCTTTCTTTTCTTTTCTTTTTCTTGTCTTTCTTATCTTTTTCTTATCTTGTTTTAGTTTTCTTTTTGTTTTCTTGTTTAATGAAAAATATTTATTATTTTAGTGGATTTAAAAGTTATATTTTAAATAAATCAGTAAAATATAAAGTCTTAATTTTCATGTATTTTTTTTAAACAGGTTTTATTTTTACTGGATAAAAATAACTATTAAAATTAATTTTAACTTTTTGTTATCTTTAAAGAATTAAAAACATGTATATAAAAATAAAAATAATTGGCTTTTTTAAAAATGATTTTTATTAGCCTTAATAATTAATTACAAAATAATCTTCTTTTAATTTTCATTTATTTATTAATTAGTAAAGGGTAAAGGTGAATTAAATAAAAAATTATATAAAGAAAAAAAAATTAATAATAATAAAGTGGGGCTTTTTGGCCATCCACTTTAAAAATAATAATAAATGTTAGCAAAGTTAATTAAATTAATTGTTAAACAACAATAATAAAAAGTTAGTCAAGTTAATTAAATTAATTAATTAACAACAATAATAAAAAGTTAGCCAAGTTAATTAAATTAATTAATTAACAACAGTAAAAAGTTAGCCAAGTTAATTAAATTAATTAATTAACAACAATAATAAAAAGTTAGCCAAATTAATTAAATTAATTAACAACAATAAATAAAAAGTTAGCCAAATTAATTAAATTAATTAACAACAATAAATAAAAAGTTAGCCAAATTAATTAAATTAATTAATTAACAACAATAATAAAAAGCTAGCCAAGTTAATTAAATTAATTAATTAACAACAATAATAAAAGTTAGCCAAGTTAATTAAATTAATTAATTAACAACAATAATAAAAGTTAATTAATTGTTAACAACAATTATAAAAGTTAGTAATAATGCAAAAATTAAAAGATTAGTAACAATAATAGTATTAAAAGTTAGTTGTTAGTAAGTTAATAACAACAATAAAAAAAGGGGTTAGTAATAAACAAATAATCAACAAACAAGTAAAAATTAAAAGGGTTAGTAATTAATTCTGCAAGAATAAAATACAAAGTTAGTGACCAAAGTGAAAGAAATTGAAAAGATGAAGGATTAAATGAGAGTTGTACCCTTGATTTTAAATTCTGAATTCTGAGAAACGGAAACAGAGGACGCGCGACGGGGGGAAGAAGATGGCTTAATCGTCAAAATGAAAAGTTTTGAGATTTTCTGAGGAAAGGAAGGAGAGCTAGGGACTAAGGCTGTAATTTTTTCTATTTTAAAAACGGAGCTCTAAGGTTTTCTTTCTATTTTTCTCTGTGTTCAGCACAAAATTTGGGGGGCTATTTATAGAGGAAGTTTGGCTGAACTGTTGATGGATAAATTAATAAAAAATTTCAAACTTATCTTTTAAATTGGTAAAATGACAATTTTAGTCCTTTACGTCTCTCAGCCTCTGGATAAGTTCCTGAAGCTTCTGATTTTGACAATTTTGTCATTTTCTGTCAATTTGTGCCAGAAACGTCGGCAGGCCCAAAATTTTATGTGACAAACTACCAAATGCTCCTGGAACTTTCAGAATTTGTCAATTTTTCCCGAAACTTCTTAATGTTGTCATTTTTACCTCAAACTTTTAAATTTTGCCATTTTTTTTGGAGTTTTCTTTTTTTCTTTCAAATACACACATATATCATTTTAAATCAAATCTTCACAAAAAAAATGTATTTTAAACTAATTAAAATTTTTAGTAATAATAATAATAATAAAAATAATAATAATTTTTTATTTAATTTTTTTATTTAATTTCTTTTAAAATTTTTTATGGTCGGACGAAATTGGGTGTCAACAGCTGCCCCCCTTTGCATGCTTCATGAGACATGATGTATGCAAAGTCGTTACCAAATTTCGTCCGGCTTAGTTAGGCATTGAAAACCTTTTCGCCGCCTAAATCCTGAGGTTAAGGAACTCTCCTTAGAACCCCGGCGATAGGAGCTCTCCTATCGTTGAAGGAAAATTGATTGTTTCTGAGGCAAAGGTTCCATCCTTAAAACCTCGGATTGATTGATTGATTTCGAAGCAAAGGTTCCATCCTTAAAACCTCGAATTGATTGATTGATTTCGAGGCAAAGGTTCCATCCTTAAAACCTTGAATTGATTGATTGATCTCGAGGAAAAGATTTCATCCTTAAAACCTCAGATTGATTGATTGATTTCGAGGCAAAGGTTCCATCCTTAAAACCTTGAATTGATTGATTGATCTCGAGGCAAAGATTTCATCCTTAAAACCTCAGATTGATTGATTGATTTCGAGGCAAAGGTTTCATCCTTAAAACCTCAGATTGATTGGTTGATTTCGAGGCAAAGGTTCCATCCTTAAAACCTCGGATTGATTGATTGATGTCGAGGTAAAGGTTCCATCCTTAAAGCCTCGAATTGATTGATTGATGTCGAGACAAAGGTTCCATCCTTAAAACCTCGGATTGATTGATTGATTGATGTCGAGGTAAAGGTTCCATCCTTAAAGCCTCGAATTGATTGATTGATCTCGAGGCAAAGGTTCCATCCTTAAAACCTCAGATTGATTGATTGATTTCGAGGCAAAGGTTCCATCCTTAAAACCTCGGATTGATTGATTGATGTCGAGGTAAAGGTTCCATCCTTAAAACCTCGAATTGATTGATTGATCTCGAGGCAAAGGTTCCATCCTTAAAACCTCGGATTGATTGATTGATTTCGAGGCAAAGGTTCCATCCTTAAAACCTCGGATTGATTGATTGATGTCGAGGTAAAGGTTCCATCCTTAAAGCCTCGAATTGATTGATTGATGTCGAGACAAAGGTTCCATCCTTAAAACCTCGAATTGATTGATTGATGTCGAGGTAAAGGTTCCATCCTTAAAACCTCGAATTGATTGATTGATGTCGAGGTAAAGGTTCCATCCTTAAAACCCCGATGATGAAAATTGATTGTTTTCGAGGCAAAGGTTCCATCCTTAAAACCCCGATGATGAAAATTGATTGTTTTCGAGGCAAAGGTTCCATCCTTAAAACCCCGATGATGAAAATTGATTATTTTCGAGGCAAAGGTTCCATCCTTAAAACCCCGATGATGAAAATTGATTTTGAGGCTAAGGAGCTTTCCTTAGGACCTCGAGCGAAATTTATATGAAAGCAATTGAAATTGGAATAATTTTCTTCGAAAGTGTGAATTTTCATAATAGGCGAGCGCAAAGAATTAGGCTTCGATAAAACGAGTGAATCTTAATGATGACAATAACACTGACAAATTATGTAAAGGGAACGGATGTTTGGAATCAATATTCAAGGTTCATCTAATATTTTCTTCAGTAAATATAGATTCCCTTGTGAGATATGTCATCCGAATAAGGTTAAAGCTTAACTACCCCAAAATGTTATGCCTAGTAGACCTAATAGGATGCGTCTCAAGAGTAACAAAAATTACTCTTTACTTAGCCATTCCAACCTAAAGGCATTGTCCTATGGTTTTAATATCAGCCTAGACGAAACTATATTATAAAAAAAAAAATTCCTGAAAGGAAAAACTGAAACGCGAAAGAAAATGCTGATAATAAAACTAAAGGACAAGAAAAACGGATCAGATCGCTTCTTTCTTCCACAATACTTCAACAGGGTGAGTAGAGGACCATTATGGGAGTGAACTGGTCGGGAAAGACTGTCGTGTCCAGTCTATCTGAATCATTGCTGGATCTGGTTCAGGAACAAAAGCTTGTATTTTATCTAGCAATTCTTCAGCAGTTGTTGCGGATATTATGATTCGCCGTGCCACTCTTGATATGAAATTCTTCTGCATAGCATAATCCATAAAAGCTATCAGACCTGTAAAGAAATTGTTAACATTTAAAAGCCCAATGGGTTTCTTATGCAAATTAAGTTGGGCCATGGAAGCAATTTGAAAGACTTCTCCCAATGTGCCAAAACCACCTGGTAGAGCGATAAAAGCATCAGCATTTGTAACACACGCTCTTGCAAATTTTTAACCACTAATTCTTCTCCAATCGTGCCCCCAGAAATAAATTTCAGAGGTCCAGGGATAATGCCCAGAACTTGACTTCCTCCTAGAGATGCTGCTGATGCTACACCTCCCATTAATCCGACACTACCTCCTCTATAAACTAAATGTATTTTTTGCTCAGCTAATACTCTACCCAAATGGTTGGCTGCTTTTAAATACTCTTCATCTTTTCCAGGAAAAGCCCCAGAAAATACACAAATACTTCGGGATTTACGAGTTGGGGTTTTCTCCATTCCTATCCTTACCCTTGTGAGAAAAGATGATATATTTATAGAGATGAAGAGATAGGGCAATAATTTTATTTTCAAGAATGGATACATTATTGCCAGCTATTCACAGTAGTCACGAGTATGACTCTGGTCAGGTATGGGTACACTATCGTTAAAAGAGGAGGAAATTTTTCAAAATAGCTGCTAGCATGTACAGTAGTCACTACTGTAGCTTACGTCAGGAGTAGGTACGTGATTGTTGGAAGAGAAGGAAAATTTTAAAAAGTGGCAGCTATATACAGTAATCATAACTGTATCTCATGTCAGGAGTGGGTACATTATTACCAAAAGGGGAGGAAAATTTCAAAAGCGACAGCTAGCACGTACAGTAATCGTGACTTTGATCCTCGTCTTCCACTGGCTTTGCGTCCAGTAATGGCTTCAATACTTTCTATGAATCGGTGATTTGCATCTCATCTAGCTTTCTCACAAACTGGCAAACAGGGTCGTTTAGGGTCAGATTCCCAAGACTGTAGCGATCTCGTTCTTTTTGGGAAATTATCCATAATCCAACAACCTCAAATTGCACTATTCCGCAAGAATGCGCTTCAAGAACCTCTCGAATATCTTCTAGAGATTCCTTACGCAAGCCATTCTTAATGAATCTTATTCTATCATTACGATTTCTGGTGATCACTCCTGGAGGACGACATTTATTGCCGCAAATCCACCATCCACAATTATGACAAACGCCTAGCCTCTTTGCTCTTCTTTTTTTGGCATAAGCGCTTTTACCAAAGCCGGGCATACGGGGAAAGAACGCTTTGGGAACTTCACCAGCTGAACGAACCTTAGCTTCAATTAGCCACCGCACATTATCAGGAATGCCTTTGTGCATAAATACTCTGAATCGTTCACATCTAGCTTGATAAATATTTTTAAGAACATTTATTGGGAAGGAAGGAAAATACTTTCGTAGGGCGGAAAGAGAAGACTCCATTGATAAAGGAGGCAAAGAAAGAAATTAGTGATTGTAGGAAACAAAAATAACTAACACATATTTATAGTGATGAAAGGGATAATGCGTTAATTACACTTACAGAAGCAAGTACATTATTGTCAAAAGAAAAGACAAATGACAGCTTATATGTACAGCAATCATGACTGTGGCTCTCATCTTCCACTAGTTTATGTCTAGTAACGGCTTCAATGCCTTTTATAAGTCGGGGATTTGCTTCCCATCCAGTTTTCTCACAAACTGGCAAACAGGGTCATTAAAAGTTAGATTTCCAAGACTGTAACGATCCTGTTCTTTACGGAAAGTCCACCATAAATCCATAATTTCCCATTGCACTATTTCACAAGAATGTGTTTCAAAAGTTAATAGGATATCATCCAAAGATTCCTTACGCAGGCCATTCTTGATGAATTTTCTTTTATCTTCATGATTTCTGGAGATGTATCCTAAAGAGCGACATTTAGTATTACAATTACATCGTCCACATTTATGACAGACACCTAGCCTTTTTGCTCTTCGCTTTTTGGCATAAGCGCTTTTACCAAAGCCGGGCATACGGGGAAAGAACGCTTCTGGAACTTCACCAGCTGAACGAACCTTAGCTTCAATTAGCCACCGCACATTGTCAGGAATGCCTTTATGCATAAAGACTCTAATCCTTTCACATCTAGCTTGGTAAATCATTTTAATAACATTTATTGGGATGGAAGGAAAGTATTTTCGCATGGCGGAAAGAGTAGAATCCATTGATAAAAGAAGAATTTGAGAGAAGAGATGAAGAAATCAGTTATTGTAGGAAACTGAAATAACCGATTATGAGAGTCAGAGAGTATTGCATCCGCTACTTAACCGGAAAGAAGAACACGCATTTATAGCGATGAAAGGATAACGTGTTAATTACGCTTACAGGAACAAGTATATTATTGTCAAAAGGTAATGCAAATTTTTCAAATATGACAAATCGTATGTACAATAATTGTGACTGTGGCTCACATCTTCCACTGGCTTTACGTCCAGTAACGGCATTAACGGCTTCTATGAGTCGAGGATTTGTTTGCCATCCAGTTTTCTTACAAGCTGGCAAACAGGGTCGTTTACAGTCAGATTCTCGGGACTGTATCATTCTCGTTCTTCATGAAAAATGCTCCATAAACCAAGAAGTTCATGTTGCACGGATCCACAAGAATGCGTCTCAAGAGTCAATTGGATATCATCCAACGAGTCCTTACTCAGGCCATTCTTAATGAATCGTATTTTATCTTCTCGATTATCAGAGATCATTCCTAAAGAACGACATTTAGTATTACAAGTCCACCTACCACATTTATGGCAGACTTGTAATCTTTTCGCTCTTCTTTTTCTGGCATAAGAACTTTTGCCAACACCAGGCATGTAAGATGCAAATGTCTCTGGGATTTCACCTGCCAGACGAACCTTGGCTTCGATTAACCACCGTACATCTTCAGGTATTCCTTTGTGCATCAGAGCTCTTAATCGTTCGCAGCGAACTCGGTAGATCTTTTTTAGGATGTTCATTGGGAGAGAAGGGAAATACTTTCGCAAGGCGGAAAAAGTAGGATCCATTTTCTAGGAGGAAGTAAAAGAAAGAAGGGGTGAAGGAATCAGTTATTATGGGCAACTGAGAGAACCGACTTGAGAGTCACGGAATACCGTATCCGCCGTTTAACCGGAAAAGTATATCCTACTTCATTTTGATGTGATAGATATTTTTTATCTTGGATATTCCATCGAGCTGACGTTGATCCAGTCCTCGATTATTGAATCCATTGTCCGCTTTTGACAAAGTTTCAACGACAATATTTCTTGATGTCTACCTTATCTTTGACCACTGCTATCTCTTATCTTGGATACTACTAGCTGACGTCAATCCTGTCCTTCCAGGTGTAGCCTCAATTATTGAATCAATTGCAAGGCTTTTGACAATATTGTCTACTTTATATTTTTTGATATCTACCTTATCCTTGGCTATAGCTATCTCTTATCTTGGATACTACTAGTTGACGTCAATCCTGTCCTTCCAGGTGTAGTCTCGATTATTGAATCGATTGTCAGGCTTTTGACATCTTGTCTACCTTATCCTTGAATTCCTGATGCGGGTTGGTCCTGCATATTAGCTGTGTATCCAGTGATAGATTAGTAAGAGCTGATGACATTGAGATCTCAGCTTATACTGCTGTAACTGTGCTGTGAATGTGATTCCCGTTTGGTCCTTGTTATGTAAAAGTCATGCATGCATGATGTGAAATGCATGAATGCAGAGCATGTGGAATTGATGTTTCTTTTTTTTATGGATCTAGTTCTTCATGTCTTTGCTTTACTGGATCTTCTTTGTGATTGCCTTCTTGGACTATCATTGAATCTCTTTATGCTTCTCTGGACAATTTTCCCTGTTATGGATTTCATATCATCGAATGCTTATCTTCCAATGTCTGCTTTGCCCCTTTTCTTGTGACCGTGCCGACACTTACTTATCCCCATGTTATAATCTGAATGATTGCTCTTCCTTGAACTCATGTTTTGATCCATAAGACTTGCTCCCTTGTCTATTGAACTTCTTTGTTGGCAGTACTTTTCTTGCGCTTAGTAGAGACTACTTTGCCCCCTTGATTATGGTGTTTATGTGGAAAGAGATATCATCTCGCCTTTGATTTAACAGAAGGTTGAGGATTTCTAGACCTTTGTGATGGCACTTGATCGTAAATTTCTCTTACAAGAACCACATCTTATTAAAGAAAGACTCAAGCTATCTCCTTACTTTTAAGTCTACATACATTAATGAATAATGGTTTGGCCTTAAAGAAAAACTTTCATCAATTTGCAAAGCTTGACAAAGTAATTTACGGTCTTTGTTTTTAATTAAAATATCCTGCCATTCTTCCCTTTCCAACTCGAAGACATAAACTGTGCAAGGTAGTAAGGTATAAACATGATTCACAATAATAGCCTTTTAACTGAATGAGGATGATATCGAGAGGTAAATGTTAGGTGTGAGGAAAGTTAAGTTTGAATGTTTTTTTTTTTTGCGGCAGTCTTTTAGTTGAATGAGAATAATATTAAGAGGTAAATATTAGGTCTGAGTAAAGTTAAGTTTGAGTGGTGTGAAAGAAGGGTATTTTAATACTACTCGTGAGCAGTATTAAATAAGGTAGAAACATGATTCACAATGATAGTCTTTTAACTGAATGAGGATGTTAGGTCTGAGGAAAGTTAAATTTAAGTGGTGTGAAAGAATGGTCTTTTAATACTACTCATGAGCAGTATTAAATAAGGTAGAAACATGTTTCACAATGATAGTCTTTTAGCTGAATGAGGATGATAAGTCTGAGGAAAGTTAAGTTTAAGTGGTGTGGAAGAAGGGTCTTTTAATACTACTCATGAGCAAATTTGATTGTGGTGAAAAACTCAATAGTGATGACCTCAACTTGCCACTCTTTCCAGAAAGTTAGACCTCATCTGTTGCCCCCCAACTATTGTGATCTTTATGCATGCTTGGTTTGAGGGTTGCTTTTGTGTTCTAAACCACATTTGCAGGTTTTCAGTCTAGAATCCATAGCTTACTTTTTTTCTTTTTCTTTCTTTGGCTCTAACTTGAGCTTCGTTTCTTTTCTTTTCTTGTTTTTTTTATTTCCCTTTTTTTTTGTGAGCTATGGTGATGACATACTTGATAACTCTCTTGAAGTGAGATGACTTAAGTGGCCTTGCTTGCTCGTGCTTGTTCTCAGTCCTTTTTGATTTTGAATTTTCCCTTGTTGTCTTTTGATGGAAGGGATGAATTTCTCTTTTCGGAGTTTGTGTTGCAAAGAACTGAGATCATAGCCCTCTTGAAGTGAAATGATTCAAGTGAACTTAGTTGCTTGTGTTTGCTCTCAGTCTCTTTTTTTTTTTTTGGATTTTCCCTTTAATGGCTTTTGATGGAAGGGATGAACTTCTTTCCTTTGTTAAAATTTGTGTTGCGGAAAACTGAGAATCTTTTTTTTGTATTGAGCATTTGTGAGAATTGGGAGGCCACTGAAGTCATTTAATATGAGAGCTACCTTGTTTGGAAGCTAACCCCAAACTTCTTGCAAGGATGTTGATAACCACTATGAATTCTTTTTTTTGAGAGTTGGGGTGCAACATATGAAATCCTTCTTACTAGATTTGACAGCACTTTCAAGATTGCCACTATTAAATCTCACTTAACTTTTTATTTTCACCCACGAGTAGTATCGTTTTCAAAGTAAAATGTGATAGCAATAATGGATAGTATAATGGAAAGGAGTGAGAGATGGATATAAAAACGGAATTTTTGGTAAGAAGTGATAGAATGTGTAGGTGTAATAATTGAAGTTTTGGTAAAAATTGGTAGAATGTGTAGAAGTAATAATGGGATTAAAAAGTGGTAGAATGCACACGCAACATCTTTTTGTTGTACTAGAAAAAGAATAGCAGGTGTCCATTTAACAAAGACTACACCCTAGATTCTGGACTAAATCTAGGAGATTTTTACTATTAAATTACTTTTGCAAGCTTTCAAAGATACAAGTTTATTCAAAGGATTCCCTGTCATTCGAAAATGTATGCGGACTGTTAGGTCAGATCTGACTTGGAGCCCTTCCAAAATCAATGTAATTCTAGCTCAAAATCTTCACTTTCAATTACCAATCACATCGGGCCTAGCAGCTTGACCTCGGTTTTGTTTGATTTGTAGAGCAATGGCCTTGGGACTTGACGGCTTAAGAGTAGGTTTTGAGATTGGTATAGCATTGACTTCTTGTTCTTTAATGATCACATTCACATTATCATCTTTATCTGACATAAAAATGATAATTTGGGATGAGTCTATGAGTCTTTGCAGATTCTTACGGAATTCTGAGCATTCTTGGATAGAATGACTCTTACTGTCATGAAAGTTGCACCATTCCTCATCTTCAACTTCTTCATGTCCAAAAGAAGGCTTTCCCATGATAATCCCTTCTTTCACAAGGCATGAATATACATGCTTAAGAGGGGTTATGATATTATTGACTGACTTTTTCATCAGCCGGTGTTCTTCTATCATATTGACTGGTTTTTCTTGATGAGGCGGCAATGGATTGTGAGTGACGTTCGGTTTATCGGAAAAGTCCAACCACTTTGATTCGATTAATTGTTGGACTATACGTTTCAATGCTGTGCAATTTTCCAAGCCATGGCCTGGAACGCCATCATGATATGGGCAAGTTATGTTGGGGTCATACCACGTTGGATATGGGGGTCCAAATGGATTTGTAGGAATTGGACGGATAAGTTGACTTTCAATGAGTTTTGGATACAACTCAGTGTAAGTCATGGGTATTGGTGCAAAAACTTCTTTTGGTCTTCGTGTGGGTACTGAAGGAATCGGAACAGGTGGCCGTAACTGATTAGGCCTATTGAGAGGATAATTGTTAGGCCTATTGGGAGGATAATCATTAGGCCTATTGGAAGGATAATCATTGGGCATATTAGGAGGATAGTCATTGGGCCTATTGGTAGGATAATAATTGGGCCTTTTGGCAGAATAGGATAGGCGAGGACCGGTAGCCAAAGTACCTATGAGGGGGATCCCTCTTTCGCGTCCTATTTGTTGTACTTCTTCATCTTTTGTTCTGGATGGTCCTCCTCTTTTCATAGGATCACTAAAGGACTCAGCAATCTTCCCAGTCCTAATCCCATGCTCGATCCTTTCTCCAGACATGACAACATCGGAGAAATTAGTTGCCGAATTGCCAATGAGTTTGTCATAATATGGGTATTTCAGTGTCTGGACAAACAAAGTGACCATTTCTTTTTCTGTCATGGGTGGCTGAACTTGTGCAGCTAAGTCCCTCCACCGTTGGGCATATTCCTTGAAAGTTTCTGGCTTTTTCTTCTCCATGTTTTGGAGAGTTTGGCGATCCGGAGCCAAGTCCATAACATGTTTATAGTTGCCGATGAAGGCCTGAGCAAGGTCATTCCAAGTTTTGATGTTTCTTGGTCCTTGACTTAGATACCACTGCAATGCTGATTTTGTGAGACTTTCCTGAAAAAGTGCAATCCACACCTTTTCATCTTTTGTGAGTGGTTGTAGTCTCCTTAGGAACAGTGTGATGTGAGTGATGGGATCACTCGTTCCATCGTATTTTACGAAATCCGGTACTTTAAAGTCCGAAGGGATTATGACGTCTGGCACTAAGCAGAGGTCATCCACTGAGAGAGATCCGAATATATTACCTCCTTCAATGGCTCGCAGTCTCTTCTCTATTGTTTCGAGTTTTTGAGATTCTCCTTCTTCCTTTGGTGGTGTCTTCTTCTCTTCATACACAGTGTCTTGTTTCAGGTGAACACTAGCAGACTGTCCTGGTTCCTGAAACAGGTTTTCTTGGACTGAGACTCGTTGTGGGGTGAATCCCGGAGGATAAGTGGGATATTGTGCTTCTTTGATGGGAACTTGAGTAGCTTTCCCTTTGATTATTTCCATCAATTGTCTCATTTGTTCTGCCATACTTTCAATCTTGGACTCCATCTCCATGAGACGTCCTTCGGCTTGTTCTGCCATTAATCTTGTTTGGAGCCGAGTTGGATATCGGTGTTGAGGTCCAATTTTACCCCTTTTTAAAGTAAGATTTATTTTATTAGACTCTACATGTATGTGATTGATGCAATGAATGCATGCATGCAATGTGAGATTATGTTTTTATCAGACTTTGTATGCACGTGATTGATGTAATGGATGCATGCAATATAAAGTGAGATTATGTTTTTATCAAACTTTATATGAACGTGATTAATGTAATGCATGCATGCGATGAGTGAGTTTGCTTATCCACTATTGTGGAACTTCAAAACTTTTAGTTGTCATTATAAAGACCAAAAAGTTAGCATAATTTGATGCGTGGTTTTGATGCATGAAGAATAATTGCACAAGAAAGATAAGGTTATTAATAAGTTAAATAGCAATTAACAACTCATAAAGTATTATGGATAAACAAGTTAAAATCATACGAAGAAAAGTGTAAAGTAACAACACAGCATAACAAGGATATGCTTACGGCGTTAGTAAAATGGTAGAAATTCTATGGTCAGTTCTATGGTTAAGTGGGGAGTTCTATATGCATAAGGTGGCTTATCAAAAAGGCAAGGGATAGTTCCCGAATCCCGTCACTGAATCATAGTGACGGCCCGATTCCTTACCCTCTAGGGTTTATGTAAGGAATGGATTAATTCGAGTCGTAGCTTTTCGTGGGCTCATGCAGAGACTAACCGTCTCAGAAGGCAATACACTACTTTGCTACTTTGAAACCGGTGAAGGCTTGGAGACCGTGGCCTCACAAGGACAGCAACACCAATTCCGCTTAGAAAGAATCATGTTTGATTTAAGGAAGCTCGGGTATAGAGCTTCATTTTGTGAATGCATTATGCATGTTTACTTAAGTAAATATAATATATAAATCCACATAATAGTAAAGCAAAGTAAATCAAAACAAATCAACTTTAGGCTCGACTCACTAACGTCGAGTCCCCAGCGGAGTCGCCAAGCTGTGGCAACGTCGGATTTTCGGGAGTCGCCACCAATCTGTTTACCTAGGTAGATTGGTCACCTTAAATATTGGTCTGCGAGAGTTCGGGGGTTCGGGAGTACGGTTACGTTAAAACAACTTTGTTAAAACGTCCAAAAATTGGCACCTTAGTTGATTTTAATTTTGTTTCGCTTTGCTTTTAAATAATTTTCAGTTAATTTAGAGATTTTAACTGAATTAGTCGAAATGTGGATTTTTAAGTTAATTTGTATAAAATTTTATACTTCTGAACCATGGACTCTGCCGAGTCATTTGGACACGGAAGATTTTGATTCCGAACCATGGACTCTGCCGAGTCATTTGGACACGGAATTTGGTGAAATTTTAAACAATTTTATCCATATTGTAAAAATATGGATTTTTTTATCTTTTTATTTAATTTATTTATTTTAAAAAGTTTGATATTTTCCAAACCGTAGATCCTACCGGATCATCCGGATATGGAAATTAAATTTAATTTATTGTTAGTTATATAATTATTACTTTTATGGAATTAATTATTAGTTTAATTACTAATTCGTAATTCTTTTTGTTATAGAATTTTTAGATAAAAAAATTTTATTTTTTATTTTCTTTCTTTTCTTTTCTCTCTTTTCTTTCTTATATTTTTCTTTTCTTTTTGATTTAATCTTTCCTTTCTTTTCTTTCTTTTCTTTCTTTTCTTTTTCTTATCTTTCTTATCTTTCTTTTCTTTTCTTTTTCTTGTCTTTCTTATCTTTTTCTTATCTTGTTTTAGTTTTCTTTTTGTTTTCTTGTTTAATGAAAAATATTTATTATTTTAGTGGATTTAAAAGTTATATTTTAAATAAATCAGTAAAATATAAAGTCTTAATTTTCATGTATTTTTTTTAAACAGGTTTTATTTTTACTGGATAAAAATAACTATTAAAATTAATTTTAACTTTTTGTTATCTTTAAAGAATTAAAAACATGTATATAAAAATAAAAATAATTGGCTTTTTTAAAAATGATTTTTATTAGCCTTAATAATTAATTACAAAATAATCTTATTTTAATTTTCATTTATTTATTAATTAGTAAAGGGTAAAGGTGAATTAAATAAAAAATTATATAAAGAAAAAAAAATTAATAATAATAAAGTGGGGCTTTTTGGCCATCCACTTTAAAAATAATAATAAATGTTAGCAAAGTTAATTAAATTAATTGTTAAACAACAATAATAAAAAGTTAGTCAAGTTAATTAAATTAATTAATTAACAACAATAATAAAAAGTTAGCCAAGTTAATTAAATTAATTAATTAACAACAGTAAAAAGTTAGCCAAGTTAATTAAATTAATTAATTAACAACAATAATAAAAAGTTAGCCAAATTAATTAAATTAATTAACAACAATAAATAAAAAGTTAGCCAAATTAATTAAATTAATTAACAACAATAAATAAAAAGTTAGCCAAATTAATTAAATTAATTAATTAACAACAATAATAAAAAGCTAGCCAAGTTAATTAAATTAATTAATTAACAACAATAATAAAAGTTAGCCAAGTTAATTAAATTAATTAATTAACAACAATAATAAAAGTTAATTAATTGTTAACAACAATTATAAAAGTTAGTAATAATGCAAAAATTAAAAGGTTAGTAGCAATAATAGTATTAAAAGTTAGTTGTTAGTAAGTTAATAACAACAATAAAAAAAGGGGTTAGTAATAAACAAATAATAAACAAACAAGTAAAAATTAAAAGGGTTAGTAATTAATTCTGCAAGAATAAAATACAAAGTTAGTGACCAAAGTGAAAGAAATTGAAAAGATGAAGGATTAAATGAGAGTTGTACCCTTGATTTTAAATTCTGAATTCTGAGAAACGGAAACAGAGGACGCGCGACGGGGGGAAGAAGATGGCTTAATCGTCAAAATGAAAAGTTTTGAGATTTTCTGAGGAAAGGAAGGAGAGCTAGGGACTAAGGCTGTAATTTTTTCTATTTTAAAAACGGAGCTCTAAGCTTTTCTTTCTATTTTTCTCTGTGTTCAGCACAAAATTTGGGGGGCTATTTATAGAGGAAGTTTGGCTGAACTGTTGATGGATAAATTAATAAAAAATTTCAAACTTATCTTTTAAATTGGTAAAATGATAATTTTAGTTCTTTACGTCTCTCAGCCTCTGGATAAGTTCCTGAAGCTTCTGATTTTGACAATTTTGTCGTTTTCTGTCAATTTGCGCCAGAAACGTCGGCAGGCCCAAAATTTTATGTGACAAACTACCAAATGCTCCTGGAACTTTCAGAATTTGTCAATTTTTCCCGAAACTTCTTAATGTTGTCATTTTTACCTCAAACTTTTAAATTTTGCCATTTTTTTTGGAGTTTTCTTTTTTTCTTTCAAATACACACATATATCATTTTAAATCAAATCTTCACAAAAAAAATGTATTTTAAACTAATTAAAATTTTTAGTAATAATAATAATAATAAAAATAATAATTTTTTTATTTAATTTTTTTTATTTAATTTCTTTTAAAATTTTTTATGGTCGGACGAAATTGGGTGTCAACATTAATTTAGCTCAAATAATTAATAAAAATGTAGTATTACATGTTGGAATACAGTAGAAATAAGACCCATATGAATTGGCTTTAGGAATTGAAAGATTGAACAAGTTTTGTGCAAGATAGCACATGGAAGCAAAATGCTAAATTGCCCTTAGCGATGCATCACCAACATTAAGGACGCATCACCAGTTGGTTTGTAGGAAAACTGTGCGTTGTTGCCCTTGGCGGCGCGTTACCAAGGCCTAAGCTCTCCAAGCTCAAGGCATCGCAAGAAAGTCTTAATCTCTTAGATAACATCCCTAGGCTATTTTAAGATGTTTTATAGCTTTAGTTGAGTCTAAAAATAATTCCTAGGTTAGGAATTATCTATTATTTAAGTTGTAGCTAAGTGGTGCAGTTAAGATAAGGCTAGGTAGGGTGGCTAAAGGGGTGAAAGTGCTCAAGTTGCTGAGAGGGCATTAAAGTGATTAAGGTGGGTTTTGGAATCTTTGTTGGCTTAAGTAAGAGGTCTTAGACCTTTGGGAAATAAAGTAAAAACCTAAGAGGATCCTAACCAAACCTTATGGTTTAATAAGCAAGCCATTAAGGAGCCTTAAACTAAGCTCCTATAGCTTGGTAAGTTTGACTACATAAGATGGCTACCTTACATAATAAGTTAAGGGAAACCTGAGCATTGCTACCCCCGGAGACGTGTTGACAAAGTGCAAGCTCCTCAAGCTCGAGGCACCTTAAAATCATCTCAATCTCTCAGTTAACATCCCTAGGCTATTCTAAGATGTTCCATAACTTCAATTGGGTCTAAAACTCATTCTTAAGTTAGGAATTGTCCATTATTTAAGTGGTAGCTAAGTGGTGTGGTTAAGATAGGGCTAGGTAGGGTGGCTAAGGGGGTAAAAGGGCTCAAGTTGCTAAGAGAGGACTAAGGGGATTAAAGCAAGTTTTAGAATCTTCGTTAACTCAAGTAAGAGGTCTTAGACCTTTGAGAAATGAAGTGGAAACCTAAGAGAATTCCAACAAAATCTTGTGGTTTAATAAGCAAACCACTAAAAAGCCCTAAGCTAAGCTCCTAGAGCTTTGTAAGTTTGACCAGATAAAATGACTACTTTGCACGATAAATTAAGGGCAAGACGGGTAAGATTTGAAAGGAACTGACAACCTACTTTAGGACCCATAAGTAGGACTTACGGGTGGTAAATGATTTAAGATACGATGGCCAGTGTCTCAAGTACCTCTGTCGTTTGAGCTCACGGTAAGAATAAGTCATCTAGGATGTAAGAAGTCCCAAGAATTATGCATGTTGTATATCATATGTTCATGCATTGCACATTCATTATGTTACTTGATTTTGTTGATTATTGGTTGGTTGTTTACTTGTTTGTATACCATATTTACATATTTGCTTGTTATCTTCTTTGCAGGTATCCCAAGAGACCATTATTGAGTACATTCATATACTCACCCATTTGAGTTTGTTGTGCAAGTTCTAATGTTCGGCATAATAACTAAATGGATAGATGTGGTCTAAGTTTCCTCTTTTATAGGTACTTGTTTACTTGAACTCTTGAGATTCTAAGGTAACCTTTGTAAGCTTTTGTACTAACTAACTGTTTTGTCTTTACAGTTTAAAGGCTAAATGGTGCATAAGAATAAGTAAAAGCTTACATTTGGGGCTTGATAGCTCAAATGTAAGGCTCATGTGATAGATTTTAGTTATAATTTTGTGTTGTATATATGGTACCTTATGTGCTAAGACATTATCTCTATATAAAGTTTGATACTTGTTAATATATGATATTGGGGTATTTTTTGTTTTGTACCCGTTGGGTACGGGTTTAGGAATCTACCCTTCCCGAACTTGGCCCTGCACCCTACCCGCATATTATAGTGATCACCATGACAAGTATCACACTTTATAATGGCCTACAAATCTATATTGACAAAAATGTATTTTAACTTTATTCTTATTTTATAACATCTATTTCAATATCTATGACGTGGGCATTTTATCGGTTTAGTACCATTATTACAAATAGTTCTTATAAGATTTTCTACACTTAATATGAAATCTAGGTTCATGTATTCATTCATTATTAAACGCTATTATATCCATTCACATCTATTTGTCATGCTCTTATTTCTTACAATTAAAATTTATATTTATTTAATTACAAAAAACAAAAATTACAAATTAATAATATTTAAAAGGCCATTTTAACAATTTTAATAAACAGATGATTATCTACCTGTACTCTAAATAATTTATGAAAGAAATGACCATAACCTACTCAAAAATGGAAAATTAAGCTTTTCGGAATGCACCGTTTTCTTTAGACTCAAATCCCATATCTGATATCTAAAAAATGTAGTTTAATATAATTAAAATTTATTCACTATGAAAATAAAATCACAAACAGTGAAATATGAACCACGTATCTTCATATTTTATCCAGATAAGAACACTCAACACGACAATGGAAATAATAGCATAAAATTGCAAAGAAGAAAAATCACAAACGAGTGGCGCCGGTGGCTTCAAAAGTAAATGGAATAGAATCTGTCCGTCTACACGTTTGTCACGTTATTCAAATTTGAAAGTGACTCCACACGGACCATGAGAGTGACTCAACACTCTTTTCACCACACGTCGATATTTACAAAGATTTGACAATTGCCATTTGACGGGGAAGCACGAAAAGGTTAATGACAGTGAATGAGTAAATTGCATAAATAGTCCTTAATTTTTAATTTTTATTTTATTCTAATCTCTAATGTATTAAATATTTTATTTTGATCCTAAATCTATTAAAATTATTTTATTTTGGCCCTTCATTGGATGAAATTCATAAACTTAGAATAACTATCTGACATAAGCTTTTAAAATTTTAATTTAAATATTTGGTAACTGTTTTATTGTAAATTTAAACAATTTAATAGTTTTTTATAATAAATAGATAATTTAAATTAGTAGTTTTTTGTTCCTGAATAAAATAAGTTCAATTTACTGAAATAAAAAAATGATGATTAATTTGAATTTTCTATTAACTATAAAAAATTATTATATAGATTAAATTTATTGTAAAATAGTTACCGTATAATTTAAATTATGATCTAAAATTTTTTTATTAGATGAATACTTTAAGTTAACATATTTCACACAATGGGAACAAAAAAAAATATTTTCTAATAGATTTAGGACCAAAATAAAACTTTTTAATAGGTTTAGGATAAAATAGAATATTCAATAAGTTAGGTACTAAAATGAAATAATTTTTAAAGATTAGGGATCATTATGTAATTTACTCCACAGTGAATGCTTTTGAATGTCTTATTTAAGGCCAGTTACTTAAAATTAATTTTAATATATTTTATATTAGACTATTTTTATGTAAAACAGTTATTTTAAGAAGCTTAAAACGTAATTCTTTGGAATTTAAGTTTTAGGAAGTTTAAAATTTAATTTTAGAATATGTTTTATAAAAATTATTATTTATTATTTTTTGACTTATCTAACCTAATAGGATAAAAATTAATAAAATCATGTTTTCTTAAAAAATGTTTTTAAAATTATTTTTTATACATTTTTAAATATAAAGTTTCAATAAATTGATAATTTAATCAAATAGTCACTTTATATATGAATAATACATATATATTAAAATTAATTGAAAAAACTGGCTCTTGGTGTTCATCCGGTTCGGAAGAGTTATCAACACCTAATAAGTTATCATACTTTTAAAAAGTAATGAAATTAGGTGATCAAGTAGACAAACTTGAAGACATACATAAACTCCAATAATCACACAGACTTTTCATATAAAATTTGAGTTATCACACAGACTCCAATAGCTTATCGTTATCACAAATGATGGCTAATAGTGTATAGAGCCGATCTCATTCCATCATGATGTGGATAATACGACATATTCTGCGTAGGCAGAAACCTTTTTTCAATATTTGTGTTTGACAATTCATTTCCAGCACTTATTGATATCAAGATTATGGGACCACTTATAACCTCACAAGAACGTTTGCATATAATTGAGGGGATTATGATTCCTTATATTTTATATGAGAAGTTTGTACAATTTTTAAAATATATCTATTATTTTCAAAAACTAAAAAATACTTGTTACTTGTCTATTTCAAAAAGGATATGTCATATGATATAAGTATTCCATCGATCAACTCTAAAGTTGGGTATCACCCACGTATATGTGAACAGTTGGCTACGGCTCCACTAATGATACTCTCCATCTCAAAAGGTTTATTACTTTTTTTTCTAATTTTGCATATGCTTTCATTACGTAAAAACATATGAATATTCACTTTTGTAATAATATGTGTTCTTAAAGTATAACATTGGATAAATATTCAACCTAGTCCATTAGCTATAATGGAAAAAAAAAGTCCGTTCAAAAAATGGTATAAGTCGGGTTTAACATTCAGCCAATGCACAATTTTAAATACATGATGCTTTTAGTTTTTTTTTCCCCTCAAAAAGTAAGATATGTGTGACACCCGCGCATGGCTATACGAAATGATAAAATTACCGTCCGGATGAAATCTTCTTTTATACAAAAACAATGATGTCTGTAGAAATATATGTTCTGAAATTTTCTTTTAAGGGTTCCGATTCTTCCGAAATGTTGACATTTGAAATGATGCACAATATATTAGGAGAAAAACAAGAACAAGACATTAAAGCAGTCACTAACAAAAATTAACTTTTTGGCCTTGTTTAGCTGGTTTTGTCCATCCATCTTTTGTATTATTTTTTTTTTGTATCTTCAACTTTTTTTAAGAGTTGTCTTATTTTAAAATAAAAAAGTCATCTTATTTTTAATAACTCAGTGTTTTGGAAGATTAAACAACGAATTACTTAATGCATGATTTTCAATTTTGTTAATTTTTCACTTTAACTTGCATATCAATTGAGATATTAAAACTTTACAATTTAAAAATCTGAAAATTATTTTCAGAATATATTTTTGATAAATATGTAGTTTTAGTAAATTTGCTTTCTATAAGTACATGCACTGGAGGATTCAAAACCGCTGAGCCTGCCGATATCCGATCCAGAGTCCAGGCTCTGGTGCAGCAAAATGGCGACGGGCGTGTTCGGAGTCCCCATCACAGACATGACCTTGCAAGTCCTGCCGGACTGGGACGGCCGGGAAGTGACGCGGTACGACCGAGGCTTTGCAGCCCTCAACATGATTAACTCCGAGAACAAAGCCGTCAACGCTCGTACCTACGTCGACAACCTCAAGGCCAACTTCGGCAACGGCGTCTGCACCAAGTGCCTCATCTACAACGCCACGGGAGAGCCCATGAGGTACATAACCCACCGAGACTGGTTCGGCCGAATCGGCGAGTCCTTCTACCCGACACAGCTATCCAACGGCCAGTGGGGCGCCTATCTCCACACCAAAAGACCCGCGGTCGCTTCAGGCTCCTGCGGGGCTGTGGTTTACCGCCTCGTGGGCCTTGACGCCGCGAACCCAGAGCTCGACTGCATGATGGCCTGGTCAACCGCTTGGGGGCCCTGGTACAACAACAGCTGCTACGCGGAGATCCGCGGGAGGAACCACTTTGTCGGCCAAAGTACTTGGGACGCCATCTACAGAAATTTAAGTAACGCCGGCCTCCGCCACATCGAAACGCGAGGCCTCTTTCAGGTCGAACTGTCCATCGGTAACTCTACCACCTCCGTTTGGGAGACCATCATCAAACTCAACTCCCCAAATTAACTGAAACTGAAAATCCAGTTCGCGCTCTGTTTTAGGTGTTTTTAGAGTTCACGTGTGTGATTCGTACTTGGTGAGGGTACCCAAATAAACTGCTCCTATTCCCTTTCCAACTTTATTAGTATGTTATTTGTTTCCGGTTTCGGGGAGAGATCCTGGTCCATGTATGTATTCTCAAGTATATACGGATTCGAGCTATCGTTGGTTCATTGGCAGTGGCGGACTTATACAGGGGCGGGGTAATGTTGCAAGAACTGAATCGTACAGAGAACCGTTGAAGTTTTTGGTTCACAGTCTAATCTGTTTTGGACCAGATACAGAAAAGTAGCTAAGGTATGTTTGATCAACACGATGTAGTGGATATATTATACAATAAATTTAGTATAAAAAATTTGAATAATAAATAATTAAAAAAGTATGAAAAACATTGACTAACACCTAATTAACTTGAACAATAACAAAAAATAGGTAAACATAAACATAACCTCACATGTACTTCGAAATAATGTATAATTTTGTCATTAAAAATAATTCACTAAAATTTTGTCTCTTTTATCCACTTAAAATTTAATTTTTAATAGCAATAAAAAAATTATTTAGAAAAATTTAATTTCAATTTTTACAATTATCGACTAAATTATTTTATTAAACCATTAAGAACAATTCATACCACAAAACACAATCATGAATAACAAAATAATATAATTAAAACATAAAATTGTGTTTAATTTATGCTAATAAATTAACAATTTAAATATTAACTTAATAAAGATAAGAAGAACCAAAAAGAAAAAAAATTGGCTAAAGTCGAATCAATTATAACTATAGCTAGAAGTAGGTAAATTATAATGATTAAATTTTTATTTTGAAAAACAAAATTAAAGAAAAGCAATGACGAAAAGGTTTGAACCAAGACAGAAAATAGAAAAACATTAGGTATTAAAAATTTAACAATTGATTTATTGAATGTAAACAAATAGCTTAACATAAAAATAAATAAATTATGATACTTAATGTCTTACTTTAGAATATAGTACATAAAAACAAAAAAAAAGTTTGGGGACTGAGAGAACAAATAGAAAGATTCTAATTAAATGCTTATTAAATTTGGGACCAAAATAAAACACAGATGGAACATAGGGACTAACATGGAAAAAAGTATAAGCTTAGGGAGTAAATTGACATTTAAGCATAACAAAGTGTAAGAAAACCTAAAATTGGAAAAACTAGAAGATAGGCCCTAAAAAATGTGAGCACCTTGTGAAAAGATGATCAAATTTAAGAAAGGGTCAATTGCATTTGAAAAAGAAAAAATAAAGAGACAAAAGAAAAAAAAAAGAAAGAAAAGAATTGTTTGTCCTCAATGATGAACAGTGAAAATCCTACAACTTTTAGAAATAAGTGAGGTATGTGGTGTCAACACATTGCGTTGATACACTCTATAGCAACATTAGTTGTAATATAATCAATATAAGTCATTGGTGGAACAATGTAAAAGCATAAGACTTATCTTCACATTAAATAAAATTTGAGTATAGATAATTGTAAACACATAGAGTAGTCAATCACTTTTGGTATTTAATATGGTCAATAAAAACATGCCTCTCACTTTCATTTAAGGTTTTATCATCATAAATTTAAGCAGGCCATCAAAATTTTATTTTCCTAAAGTTCATGACAAGTATATGAAAGCTAGCCACACCCACACTTAGGGATTGAGACACTCTGCTTCCATTCTTCTTAAAAACATTTGACTTTTGGTATGTACAAAAATTTTGATTAGCAAAAGAAAAAAGTTTATGATAGATCATGAAAGTTGAGGACTATTATGACAAAACAAAATCCCCTTAGGTCCTTATAATGTGTTTTGTCGCTATTGATACTCCCCAATCTTTATACTATATCAATCATGGCACCGTTAGGCGCTAGCAAGTAGTCTACTACCCTCTAACTGACGACAATAGGCAAAAGTGGGGAAGCGTTATGACATGCGTGAAATATTTAGGGACCAAAATATGGGTTTGACCATAAATCTAGGGAAGGAAAAAGAAAATCAAGCTAATGTTGATGAATAATAAAAAATCATCCTCTTTTATAATATACTCCCTCCGTCCCAAAAATTTTGCTCCATTTATTTTTTGTAATTAATTTATAATTTTTTATTTTTAATATTTTAATATATAAATATAAAATCTTTGTATATGAATAATAATTTAAGATATATAATTTTTAAATATATATTTTTTAATTTTTATAATAAATAATAATATAAATAAAATAAAATTAAAATATAATAAAAAATTAAATGTATCAAAATTTATGAGACAGAAGGTGTAGTTATAATATATAAGGGGAGGAGAGGGCGCAATTTGAGATTTAGGCAATCATGGTAGGACATTATGTGAGGAGTGAAAAATATGCTTTTTTAGGGCCACTAAAAACAAAATGCTAAAAACAAGAGAGAGACAGAAGAGAGGGAGAGAGAAAGACAGAGACAATCCATAGAAATAGAGAGAGAAGCAAAAAGTCAGTCGGTGGCAGACTTAAAAAGAAACGCAAAATGGAAAAAAGGAGACAAAAACAAACAAATATGGTTCAGTTTAATTGATTGAATGGACAATGGTTCAAACGGTTTTGCCGCTTTTGAGTAAACAGTAACTGAGCCGAGAGTCAGACCGTTAGAGACCCCGGCTCATGGTTGACGAGAGTTCTACGTCTATTACTTACGGGATTTTGAAAATGCTTGTAGATTAGTTAATAACTTGGTCATTCATTAACTTGTTAGAGATTAGAGTTTGAGTGTAAAATTTTACCTCCAAATATAGTGAAAGAATATAAAAATAGGAAGTAGTAATTCTATTAAACAATTTAAATAAGACTATTAAGTGAAAGAATATTTCTGTTATTTATAGTGTAGAATAATATTGCATAATATACATATATAAATTTTCAAGATTTTTACTCACTAATAAATTAGTGGTAAAATGAAACTTTTAAGAATTGTGCATTCATACATAATATAAATTGTCTACTTGTTTAAGCTACTTAAAAGTCTAAATCAAATCTATATAAAGTGTTCATGCATTATGAAAATTGTGTATTTGTTTCGACTAATAAAAACTTTGAATCAAACTTATATAAATAAAAATTTGAGTCAAATCTTGCAAAAGAAAATTTTTTTGGTATTTAACATGGTCAATAAAAATATGTTCCCTCACTTTCATTTAAGGTTTTATCATCTTAAATTTAAGCGGACTATCAAAATTTTATTTTCCTAAAGTTCATGACAAGTATCTGAAAGCCTGCCACACCCATAGTCAAGGATCGAGACACTCTGCTTCCCTTCTTCTTAAAAACATTTGACTTTTAAAGAAAAAAGTTTATTATAGATCATGAAAGTTGGAGACTATTATGGCAGAAATTTTATATTCAGGGACTAAAAGAGCGATTTGACCAATCTGCAGGAGTAGGAAAAAAATTTTTGAAACGGCGGAAGTGTAAAAAATGGCACAAAATCCCCTTGGGTCACTGTAATGTTTTTTTTCGCTATTGATACTGATAGTCCCCAATCTTTATACTATGCCAATCATGCCACTATCAGGTAGGGGTGAGCATGGGTTGGGTAAACCCGAAACCGAAACCGAACCACCCCCATTGGGTTGGGTAAAAATTGATCATGGTTCTCGGGTTGGTTCTACATATAGGAGAACCGATGGTTTTTGGGTTGGTTCTGGTTCCATGTGGAACCAACCCGAGGTGGAACCGAACCCGAGATATATATATAATTATATAATAAAAATTATAGTATTACTAATATATCCACACACACACACACACACACACATTTCTTTGAAGTATTATGATAGTTATTTTGTGTTTTTATATTAAACTCTTAAACTGATGTTTCAAATTGAAACAGTATGGAAGTTGTAGGATCATTTACGAAATTTATCCATATTTACTTAAATCACTTTGCTTCATAGACCCACCACTCCTAAGTCATTTTGTTTTCGATATTTTATTCCAGACTACTCTTTACGACACAATTATGATATTTTTTTCATTTGAGTCATGCAAAATTAAAAATTTATGACATCAACATATTTTAGGTTTTGATACTGAAGAAGATGGTTTTAAAGGCTTAATTTTTCATATTGAATGTCATACCAATATTGGAATTACTGGAATGAAGTAAACTAGTTGAGATAAAAGATACCTCACATGCAACTTTTTTGAACCATTTTTGTATGAACAACATTTTAAACTCTTTTGAATGTATCTAAGTACATATATTTAAATATTAATTTAATTGTATATTATGTTGAATATGTCATAAAACTAATTATGGATGTAGATTTATTGAATTTTAGTGTTGTTAGAGGTATATGGTATAAACCGAAAAACCCAAGAACCAGAACCGAGAAACCCAGAACCATGGTTCTGGTTCTGTTCGGTTCTCGGTTCTGGGTTGGGTAGAAAAATTTTGGAACCGAGACCATTTCGGGTTGGTTCGGTTCCACCATAAAACCGAACCAACCCGACCCATGCTTACCCCTACCATCAGGCATCAGCAAATGGTCTACTACCCTATAACTGATGACAGCAGGTGAAAGTGGGGAAGCATTATGACATGCGTGAAATATTTAGGGACCAAAATATGGGTTTGACCATAAATCTGGGAAAGTGAAAAAAAAAAACCCCCTTTGTGTATCTAATGTTGATGAACAATAAAAAACCATTCTCTTTTAGAATATAATTATAATATATAAGGGAAGGGGAGGGCTCAATTTGAGATTTAGGCAATCATGGTAAGACATTATTTGAGGAGTGAAAAATATGCTTTTTCAGGGCCACTAAAAACAAAATGCTAAAAACAAGAGGAGAGAGACAGAAGAGAGACAGAAGAGAGACAGAAAGACAGAGACAAGACATAGAAAGAGAGAGACAAGCAAAAAGTCAGTCGGTGGCAGACTTAAAAAGAAACGCAAAATGAAAAAAAGGAGACGAAAACAGACAAAATGGTTCAGTAACTTTAATTGATTCAAGGGACAATGGTTCAAACGGTTTTCACCGCTTTTGGGTAAACAGTAAATGAGCCGAGAGTCAGACCGTTAGAGACCCCGGCTCATGGTTTACTTACGGGATTTTGAAAATGCTTATAGATTAGGTAATAACTTGGTCATTTATTAATTTGTTAGAGATTAGAGTTTGAGTGCAAAATTTTGCCTCCAATTATAATGAAAGAATATAAAAATAGGAAGTAGTAAAACATGTGATAAAAAGATGGAGACTGCACGCATAATAATTCTCCTTCCCTTATTACTTGAAGCCAATATTTTTAGTTACGTCACCGTCTCTGGGTATTTAGACTTAAAACTTTTCTTGAATTCAATAATGGACAAGTAGAGCCAAGATGACTTTGGTTTGTCTGTCTCCTTCTGAAAGTTATTATGCTTTTTATGCTTCAATTTTATTTATGTTTGACACAAAAATTACGAAAGATAACAAAGATAAAAAATTATATTTGCACCATTCAAATTTTATATGTAAATAAAAAAAGATAAAAAAATAAATATTAAATATTTATTATAAAAAAATAGGAAGACCAAAATAGGATGTGTTGTAAATAATTTTGAAAAGCTATTTTATGTCAATTAAATTTATTTTCACTTGGAAGATAATAAAAATAAAGAATGAAAACAAAATAGAAAACGAGCCCTCGAGAATGACGTATCGTCGTCATGTCAGGAACTGATAATCAACGTCCCAGGCTTATCCATTTGGGTTTCAACCAGTACATTAGGCCTACATTTGAATTGTTTAAGAAATTTGGGCCTGTTAAGGTCCCAAAAAGTCGGGCTCTACCAGCTAGATAGACTTTTTCTTTTCAGGAGGAGCTCTTGTATCTACATTTGATGAAAAATAATTAATTTTCACCCGAAAAAAGGAAAAATAACTATTTATTATGTATTGGTTATCCTAGTTGTTCATATGTCTAATAATGAATAAATTGTACATATGCCTCACCACATTTATACCTTATTAGAGTACGTTTACAAATTCCATTCATTAAGTTTAAATTAGTAGGTGTTTCCGTGAACCTATTTGAACTTACTTTTGGCATAAGTTATGTATATCGGTTACATCAACCATCACATTCATTTAGTTTTATTGATTTTTGCACATGATTATATATGCGATATACTTGTCTAAGCACTTGGGAGTGTGCACGTCTTGACGGAAACTTGTGAATGCGTGTGTAAACATGTTTTAATACAAAAAAAAAAAAAAAGATATTTGGGCTTTTAATGTTACAATAGCAGAAAATTGGGCTTTATTATCTCTCTAGGTCAATCCAGTATTGGCAGAAATGGAAGCAACCCGGGCTAAGGCCCACCCCCACCACTAGAAAACCCCTACCCGTTGCATTACCATAGAGAAAATGTCAAATGTGCAGCTCAAAGTCCTCCAAGTTTTGACAAGTAGGCAAGTAGCCCCCCATTTATCATAAAGTGTGATAAATTCCCTTGCTTGTAAATGTTTTTGTTGAGATATCCGTACATGTTTACTCCTTTTTCCATGTGTGCTTATCTTGTTTCTTGTTGGCTTAGCCTCTTGTATAGATGCTATTGCGAGTTAGATACTTACATAAACCTAGGACTATTGTACATAGTTACTTTGTATTCCTTCCTCTATACGATTATATATATGTTGAAGTACAAGAATATTTGGAAGCTATTTAATAGACACTCACCAAAAACAATTTTCACATGGTATTAGAGTAGGATTGCTTAACCCTAAAACCCAAAATCTAAGCTTGATGTAAGGTGACAATAACAAAAAGGCTTTTGCATCGGGCTCTCAAGCCAATATGGGTGATGCATCATCACCTTTCTTCTTAGGTGTTCTAGATAATCCAGGAACTAGGCTTATTGGTTGTTTTCTTAAGGGGCAAAGTTGCCTTACATGGTTTTTGGAAAATGCTAAATGCACTAAGAACAAAAACACAATTGGGTTTCATTGCCGAAACTGTTAGAAAGCCAGATAAGGATGATTCGACAATATAGGTTTGGGGGAAGTCCAAATCGATGGTCTTCTCTTGGACTTTTAACTCCTACTACCAGAGTTGCAGACTTATATAGCCTATCAGACATTGTAACTGAGACATAGAGTGACTTGCAAGAAAGCTTTTCTAATGAAAATGTGCCTTATATTCATGGGTTGAAGTATAAGACTGCCTTGCATCAACAACAAAACATGCCAGTTGTAACTTATTACATAACACTGAAATTTTTATGGGATGAATTCTAAACATATTCCAACATATCTGCTTGTATGTGCCGTGCTATAAAGGAGCTCCTTGCTAAAAAAAAGGTAAGAAACTCTAAAACTTCCTAGTGGGTCTTAAAGTACGATCAGTTTAATACTGTTAGATCTTAAATTCTTAATGCACAACGATGGCCAGACTTCAACAAGGCATATGCTTTACAAAGTAAGAAAAACAACAAAGCATGGCTACAATGAGACTATATCACTAATAAAGATGCAACTTTTGTAGTTAGGCAGAAAAAGTTGAAGGAACTTAGGCCAATATAAACCTCAATAAAAGCCAGTTGCACTTTACTCATTATGGAATAAATGGACACATCTTGGATGGCCATTTTAAATTAATAAGTTACCTAATTGGTGGTAAAAAGGCAATTCACAACAGCATCAAAATAAAATTAAACAAAATCATAAGACTGGAAAAGCTATTACCAACCAAGCCATGGTGAAACAAATAGAAAGTGTAGCAGATTCCAACAATATTGGTCTTAGAGCCAAAAATCAATATAATTAGCTCGTTTCATAGCTTGCAAATTAAAATCATAACACTTTGACAAAGTTTGCTAGTAAGGTCTTAAGGAAGTCTTTAGGGTAGATTGTTGATAGTTGAGTTTTTGATTGCATGACATCTTATACAACATTGTTTACAAACATACAATGAACAACATCACAGTATAGCATAATTCTATAAAGGTGATTGAAAAGGGCAACTAAGATTTAGTTACTAAGCATGTTTAGTTGCTAGTTTGTGGGAATCACTTTCTGAGCAACTGAATAATTATTAAAATTTCCAATGATCCCTATTTAGTCATTATGTCGTGCCCTAAATTGCCCCTGGCCCATTTGGGCCTGATTACTTAAAACCCCAGGATACTTATCGGTATTAGCTCGTTAAGTTCTTTAATTAAGGTTAAGTTGAAGTGCTCTCAGAAACAAGCTAGCACCTATGTGGATTTCATGTGTTCATTTTCATGGTCTTTACCAAGCTTAGCCAAGAATATGCATGGCAACCAAAACACCAACTTAAGTTTAAAAACTTATTTTCATGCATATGCTTTGCATGCTTATGTGTTTTGGTGTTCATTAGTGCACATAATCACTTAATGCCTTTAGATGCAACTAATGCTTAGGCATGTATTAATTCACATACGTGCACTTAAATTTCTTATTAGCCAAACTTTACACAAGCATCCAATTTCATGCCTTTTCTAAGTTTACTTGCATGTTTTTTTACTAAGTGCGCATACATAGCCAAACATTGCATGCTTTCAACATAGACATGGGCTTATGGGCCTTTTAGTACTTAACATGCATATGGCCCAAAATTAACCAAGAATAAATTCAAATTTTCCAAGCTCTTATTTAAGCCCAAAATGTACATTTAAGCCCAATTTCAACCTGCTTCAAGTTTCATGAAAACATAACCCATAAATTCATGCATGGGCCTTGGTAAGTCCACCAAGCAATAAAAATACCCAAAAATGTCCAAGTCCATAATACAAGCCCAAAGTCAAGTTTGGCCAAATTTTAGCTAAGTCCATAATTTGGTCACTAAAGTTAGACCAACAAAAACATGCTTAAAAGTAAGCCATAAATCCACAAAGCCATGGAACACAAATTTCCACCTTAATAGACCTTGTTCCCACAATTCTAAGACTTCAAGTCCTGCATAGAAAGTCCACATATTTTTTTTTAGCTTGTTTACAAGCAACTTATATACTTAGAATATTTTGAGCAATACCATACACAAATCCAACCTTAGTATACAGAAAGAGTACTCAAGACTCTTAGCTTGATCTTTCAAGCAAACCTTTACCTACAAAAGTAGAGTAGGGCGGGTGAGTTATAAAACTCAATAAGGATTCCATGGCATCTAATGCCTAACTTATGGCCTCCAAGGCCTAACATATGCCAAGAATGTAATGGCAAAATAATCCTTACTCCTGCAAAGAAAACATAAAGACAAAGAAAACACAAAGATACATGCATATAACAATAATATCATAATCGGGGGTTAGCATGCACAACAAATTAAAGAAGCATACAAACGCACACCACTTAACACTTTGTTCACAGAAAGGCAGCAAGCATCCCTCAAGTTTTAATTCATTAATTTCATATACTTAATGTTTTCGGAGAGCTCAGTTAGGATAAGAATTAAGGTGGCCGCCTTAATACCTAGCCCATAATGCTTGCTTACTTAACTTAGCTCATGAGCAAAACAGAATTGCCGAAGCAATAACATAACTTAAGCCCTCTTAGCACTCCTAGGATCACATGGTTCTTTGACCATCACCTAGGGGCCCGAATATTCACATAAAAATCCATGGAACTATGCCATGCAATAAAGTGAGTATAAGAATCCTTACCCACAACACTGAAAGCATTAGAAGCTTATTTCCCTTCGTTTTCCTTGCTTGTTGACTCTAGAAATTGTTTTCTAGCATAAGAACCAAGATGAGCCAAATTTTATTAGTAACCATAAGGTACCAAGAACATTTGGTGATTAACTCAAATAACACAAAATACCAAGAACACTTGGTGTACACTTACAGAACCTCACAGAAGAGGTAAGACCAATTTCTTGTGCTTGATGTTCTTCAAGCTTCTTCTTGATTTCTTGCTTTTAATGAACTTAGGAACTCAATCACACAAAGAGCTCCTTGAGTAGAGTTTAAAACCTCCAAGAAATGGAAATGGCCGAATTTTCCTCCTTGGTTTTCTTTGAATTCTTCACATAATTCTTGCTTTTTATGGTCTTAGAGCTTGATTTCAACCAAGAATACTTGGTTTTAATTTGAGGAAGGATTATTTCTAGCTATGGCCGAATATTTAGATGAGGAAAAGAGTTGGGAATGTGTTTGGAATGGTGAGACTTGGTATGGAAGAAAATGGAGAGAGAATGAGAGAGTTTGAGAGCAAATGGCTTTGAATGAGTGGATTGATTATGTTTAATGTATGGGAAGGTGATGGCCAGCCATATGGGAAGGAAAATGAGTGTATAATGTGCTTGGAAGAGTGGGAGACAAGGTTTAATGGAAGGAAGACTAATTTGAAGACTTTTGTGTAAGTTGGTAGAAAAAGTCAAAAATAGGAGAAGAAAGAATCCAAGGTAATGACTAAGGGTGGGAGGTGGATTAAAATAATGGGATTTGGAGGGAGGTGACATAAAATATTGGGAATTGGAGGGGCATTGTTGGCCAAGGCATCCTAGGCCATTAAAATGGCCTAATTACCCCTTTAGTCCTCCAACTTTCTAATTTTGGGCAATTGAGCCCAACTACTAAAAATCCTTTTGTTCAATTGAGTCCCTCAGCTTTAAAAACCACCATTTTCATCACTAATTCCCTTGGCCTAAGCCAAGCTTATTTTTAAGATGTTCAATACTCAATTATGCACATGCTATATTGTCTCCTCAATTTAATTGGGCTAAATTCCTGATTAAGGAAAAATTCTTATGCTCCAAATCCATTTAACCCAAGACCTAATCACTTTGGATTGTCCGGCCATTACACATTACTCATTTGGTTTTTAGTAGCAAGTTAGTTTTCTTTTAGTGGATATCTCAATTTCAGTCGCTTATCAGTTCCCCTTAGTAAAAAATAACACCATCTTCATCTTCCTTTCTTCCTTATTCTTTTATTGCCTACTCTTCTTCTTCTTCTTCTACCTTATAGCTATCTCTCATCTTTCTTAACTTTTTCCCCTCTCTTATCCCCATTTCCACGGCCGCTCTAGGAAAACCTACCATTGCCTGCATGAATCTCGGCATTAAGCCTTCTTCCTTTTCTACCCACCATGACTGGTATGCCCCCATCATATCTATTGATGACTTCCTCTTCTATTCCTACCCCACTGCCTTCCATAGTTTCGCAACATCCCTCGACCCTTAACAACCTAAACTAATTCATTGTTCTGACTCCATTATCCATATTTGTGAAGACTTTGTCTATACTCTCTACACAATGCACTCATAACTGACTATCGACTTTGATTTGAAACTTTGCAACAAAAAGCTAATTAGAGTGAGAAGTTTCTTGAAAGGAACATCCCAAAAAAACTTGATAGGGCTATTGTCACCAAGAGATCATGACAGAAATGAGACACACATGACAAGCATAGTGGCCAGCGCCCATGTGAAGCTTCTAATTAATTTTGTTTTAATTTTATTGCAAACTACAAACAATTAAAATAAAAAACCCCCAAATGATAAACCAACCAAAAATTAATTGCTAGTTTGAGCAACTAACTAATTTAGTTGCTCTATCTCATATTGTTCCTAAGGCGAGCGAGTGACTAGTTTAGTCACTCCAAACAGTTGCTAGTTAGTCGTCCTTAACTAAAGACTAGGATTTTTTCCACTGAAAATGTTAGTTGCCTTTTAGTTGCTTCGAATGACTGATTATGATTGTAGACTTAGTTGCTTTTGTATATTTACATTGTACTGTTATGTTATTTGGTTCAAATACCAAATGGAAACAATATGAAAATACATGCTTATGATGAAATGACTTTGACATCTTGAATTAAGTTGAGAAAAAGTCATATTTGACCTTACTTTTATATGCAGCTTAGCTCCTGTCAGTTAGCAAGTTGAAAAAAGACTTTAATTGCACAATAACTATTTTTTTTACGTGACCATCGGTCATTTCTTTTTCTTTTTTTTACTGGCTAAATGCATAAACTAGTCTTTTTTGCACTGCATTTACATCTGTAGTTCTAGAATTTTACACATATTGTGCACAACCAAACATTTGAAATTAATTATGTTGTCATCATGACTAGTGTTTCTATTTTCCTCTAACCTATTCTCCACTCTCTTTGTTGTTCCTAGCTAGTTCTCCTTCAATCTTTTTATTGTTCGGTTGGACTTATTTGATGTTAGCTATTGAATTTTATGATGGATGAAATCTCCTAAAATTTTGGTATTCAAGAGTAATTCGAGGCTCTTACATTGTAGATTTTCAATTAGAAGTGAGCAATAATAGATCTAGGTTTTCTCTTTGGTTTACCAGAATCTTGAGTTTACTAGATATCCTAACCCTTCGTAATAAATATGGAAGTGATTATACAAAATAAAGTCAGCATTGATTTTTTTTAAGGCTTTATAAGTAATTATTTTATTTTTATAGATAGTCTTGTTCAGACCTATAATATCTAATTGGTCATAGCACTACTTGGTTATTGTTGGATTGGTCTGTACTTTATTCTAGTTATTTGTGAGTTCTGTATTCTAGATTTATTTTAGCTTACCTAGTCGATTTGACTAAATACAATTTTCTTTCTTTCATTTAGTGCTGTAGGAATGAGTAGTTTTTTTGTGGCCAGTTTTATATTTTTGTTATCTTTTAGAGTTTTATGTCATTGCTAATTTGTAATACGGTATGTGACTCTTTTTTAATTGGAATAAAGCATTAGTTGTAAAAAAGATTATGTTGTCATCCCATATTTGATTAGTGTGTACATTACATCTCACTGTAATACTATTTCAAACCTTGAGCTCCTGTAGTCACTCCCTAACTAGCTAACCATATATTTCCTACATTTGCATGAGTGAGAAAAGTGTGGGTAAGCATGAATACCTAGTAAGCAGCGGGTTATCCACCATTCCATAAAATATAAAAATAGTTCATAAAACATATAATGTAGGGATTGAGTAGAAAACAATCTTGTTGGAGATATCAAAAGTTCAAAAGTCCTACGCAGAAAAGTAATTTAAAGTATCGTGAAAGAAATATCAATACAAAAATGTAATAAGCAAATATATAAGTCAAAATATTCATTTTGTAGACAAATCATACTCATAAAAATAAAAAAGTCTTTTAAATGCTAGACACAAATACATTTAACTCTATCATAAAGAGTAAATTTTATAAATTGTCCCTAATAGCTATTTATCTTTTAGTTTTAGTCCCTAACCTTTCAAATGTTCTATTTTGGTCCTAAACCTATTAAATTTTTTTCATTTTCATTCCCCACCAGATGAAATTCATTGACTAAAATAACTATCTGATACAAACTTTTTGAAATTTTAATTTAAATATTTAGTAACTATCTTTTAATAAATTTAAACTATTTAATATTTTTGACAGTAAATTTAAACAAACGACCTTTCAGATTGTGTCTTATGTCCACTCTTGATGTCTTCACGTAATCACATCCCAAGAACACCATCTACATCCCCACTACCTTAGTTTTTCTTATAGGAATCATCAAGTACACAAAACAAATTTGGGCATTGTACAACCTGAGTTTGGACAAGTTCTGGGATTCCATGCTAAAAAAGCATAATCTGAGTACTAATTGTTGTCCCACCTATGTGGGCTCTTCACCTTTTTTTTTTTTTCTTTCTTTCTTTTCTCTATTTCTTTCACTCTTTGTTTGTCAAATTGGTGGAGATCAAAAGTTGCGGCTAGAAGACAATTGAAAGTTGTAACAAATTGCAATGAAATTTGAAACCGGGTGAAGAAACAGGTTGGAGGTGGCACCGCAATTATTGAAATCTGGATTGGAGCAACGTGGTACTTCAGCTATAAATAGCCTTTCTGTATAGGCTCTCCTAGTATTTATTCTACATTAAATGTTAAGGTAAGTAAATCCTAAGTTATTTTCCTCAAATAAGTTTTATTAAGCAAGGAAAGCAAGCTAAGTAAGGTTAGATTGAGTTCCAAAGTCCAATTGGCACCTAAAGGACAAGAAGAGGGGGCAAAATGCTAATTTTAGCCCAAGTCAGTGGCATGACCATAATTTTGGTAAAATTAGGTTCATGCAAGTGTTTTGAGATAGTTGATTTAAGACCATAAGTGGTTATAGCCATTTGCACCAAAAGCAAAAGTTAAGGGTGAGAAATGCATTAAGTGAGAAATTGAGCTATTATGTTCTATAATGAGTTCAGTGACTTAAGGGCAAACTGTTTGGGTAAGAAAAACCTTTCTTTGGGACCAAAGAGTAATGGAGTGGGGAGTGTTTAAGTGGCCTAAGTGATTCAAAGTTAAGTTTGAGGGCCAAGGTGACAAGTGAAAGAGAATTAGGCTAAGTTGGTTATAAGTAGAGGAGATGACACTATTCATCATCTCCTCCATTTGCCATTTTCATAGCATTTTTTCCTCCATATCTATCAACCTCCAAACCTCCCAAATTACTCAAGTTTCCATGGAAATCGAAGATCCCAAAGCTATCCCAACAAGCCCTTAGCTCATTTTTGTGGAATTGGTGCATTTGGAGTTGTTCTTGAAATTTTTTGGTTTAAACCCAAAGGAAAATGACTTTGATGCTTGTGAATTAGTTCTAAACTTGTTAAACGGTTAGAAATGGTCTTAACTTCGTGCTCTTGGTGTCCAATTTGGTTGATTTCAAGCTGGGAACTCAAAGGAACTCGTTGGAGCTCAAATGCGCTCATTGCTTGTTCTTGCTTTCAAGATGATTTGAGGTAAGGGATTTAAGTTAATTCAGCTCAAATAATGCATAGAAATGTAGTATTATGAGTGGAATGAAGTAGAAACAAGACCTATGTGAATTGGCCTTAGGATGGGAAAGTTTGAGCAAGTTTCGTGCAAGTTCGCACATTGTCGCGTAGTGCTGTAATGCATTGGCGACGCATCACTGTTGGAGATGCCATTTGGCGATGCGTCGCCATGAATTAGAGATGCGTCACTATTAAACGCCAGGATTCTCGAGCGTTGATGCCTTCGGCAACGTGTCACCAACGGCGCCGCCGAAGCATTAGTCCTTTAAGCTCCGGGCATCCTAAGAATGCCTCAAACTCTCGGTTATCATCTCGAGGCTAATTTAAGATATTCTATAGCCTCATTTGGGTTTAGAACTCATTCCTAAGTTGTGAATTATGCATTATTTAGGTGGTAGCTAAGTGGTATGGTTAAAGAAGGGTAAGTAATAGTGGCTAAGGGGGTTAAAGTGCTTAAGTTGCCAAGTGGGCACTAAAGGGATTAAGACGGGTTTTAGACTCTTTGTTGGCCTAGTGGAAGGTCATAGACCTTTGGGCAATAAAAAGGAAACCTAAGAGGATCCTAACCAAACTTTATGGTTTAGTAAGTAAGCCACTAAGGAGCTCTAGGCTAAGCTCGAAGAGCTTGCTAAGTTAAGCCACATAAGGCAGCTACCTTGTACAATAAGTTAAGGGAAGAGACGGGTAAAGAGGGAGTAAGCGATGACTTACTCTAAATAGCCCATCAAGATGGGTAAGGTTTGAGTAAGTGATGACTTATTCTAAGGTGCTCGTAAGAGGACTTCATGGGGTTAGTTAAGTGCTAGCATAGGATACGAGGGCTAGTATCCAAGCACCTTAGCCGTAAGAGCTCACGGCAAGTCCAGCATCTACGGGTGTGCAGAAGTTCGAGGTGCATGTGCATGCGCATATTTCATCCATCAATCCATCCATCCATCCATCCAGCATTTGCATTATTTGTTGTTCTTTTCTTGTTTCTGATTATGCTGGTTGCTTGCTTGTTTTGTTTGCATTTTATATATATGCACATATTCGTATGCTTGAATTGTTTTTCCCTACAGGTACTAAATCCCTTACTGAGTTCTTTAGAGTACTCACCCCTTAAGTGTTGTGTTGGTATTAAGTGGACTAGTCAGGTTTAATAGTTGGTAAGAGGCAGTTGTTAAAGCTTAGTTGTATTGGTTTAAAGGTATTCTCTACGTAGGAAACTCCAAGTTTTTAAGTTACTTATGGCATAAGCTAGTACGAATCAAAGTGCTTGCCTTACAATTTAAGGCTAAGTGAGTATAAGGAAAGTGTGGCTCATCACTTGAAGCTAGCTTGCTTGGGTGAAGAGTTAAGGATGGATCTTAGTAGATATTAGCTGCTTTTTTTATATGTATGGTAATTGCATACATAGATCGCATCTACTAGTGTCCATTAGTGTGTATAACACTGGGGTTACATTTGGGTGCATATAAGTTTGAGATGTATGCACATAGTTGTTGCTTATAGTTAATACAACTAAATTTTTTATGTCTTGGCTTGTTTGAATTGTGTTTTGTTAACTGCCGCAACACTATTTTCAATGACATTTTAATTTAATTGTTATTACATAGCCAGGACAATGCATGCATATTTCCTATGCAGGGTAGGCTAAGTAACTAGTTGCATGTAAAGATTTAAGATACTTTAAGAGTAATAACTAGCCAACTGTAACCTAAGTAGGATCATAGTTCCCAAAGAGCTTACCAGTGTTAGCAATTTAGGGCACTAGGGCCCTGTTCCACCACACTTTCCACCTTTTCACCTAAAACCCTTGTGCAGCTTGCTCATTTGTGAAGAGCAAAAGAAAAAAATTGTGTGAGAGTAAGATTTATTTGTGGAGAGTGGCAAAATAGTGAGAAAATTTTTGAGGTATTTAGGAAACACTTGAGTGCCACTATTTTGGGTTTATCTCATACTTCTAGAATTTTTTATCTAGAGAAGATTATCTCTCTATAAGCTTATTATTTTATTAGTGGAATAAAATCTAGGAATTTGTCCTATGGATGTAGCCCTAAATTAAGGGTGAACCACATGAACTTTTTAGCACCATTTTTCTAATAATCTTGCCCTTGAAATTATTACCCATTGCACGATCCCAACAACTGATATCAGAACAAGGCCCAGTGTTCATATCTACTTATCGTATACTCTGTGGTTGCCACTGAAATGTGGATTCTCCATATTAGAAAATAAGTTAGATTATTATTCACCATTTTTGCTTGATACTGGGTATTTATTAGTATCGTAGAGGCCAAGACCAGCAATCTGATTAGTTTGAATGGCTTGAATTGCCACATATGGAGAAGCAAGGTGAAGGATATTCTATATGTGACAAAAATGTATTTACCCGTGTTTGGTAATGCACTTACCCGTGTTTGGTACAACCAAACTGAAGGACAAAACAGAAGAGGAGTTGACATTCAAGCATGAGCAAGTATGTGGTTTCATCCGACAATTGTTGAAGATAATGTTTACAACTATATATCTATAGAAACTCATGCGAGGACATTGTGGAATGAGCTTGAATAGTTGTACGCTTCAAAAACTAGCAACAACAAATTATTTTATTTAAAAAGATTGCTTTAGATAAAATATCGGGAAGGTTCATTCATGGCAGATCATTTGAATGATTTGCAAGGAATTGTGGAACAATTATCCACAATGGGCATAAAGTTTGACAACGAAGTACTCGCTCTTATAATGCTGGCTTCATTGCCAAATTCTCGGAAGAATTTGAGAATTTCATTTACAAATTCTACACTAAATGGTGTAGTTTGGATAATTAAATGTTAAAAATATTATAATAAGATAAACAATTTGATCTTTTTAGACATCCTATAAATGAATATATTTTATTTGAATGCGCTTCACCTTTTTTGGAAGAGAGTATAGTAACACGGGAAATGACATAGCATCAGGGAGAATTAGTTCAACCTGCAAGATTTTTTCTAAAAAAAAAACTAGAGTCACATCAACTTCAGAGTTAGTGAGTAGGATGCAAGTTCAATTGGTAACTCTAAGAGGTTTGGTGAAGTTTATCTTAGGAGGGAAAAAATTTTATCTTATAGTTTCTTGGCCTGGAAATTATGATGCTTAGCTAGTAGAAACCAATAAATATACAAATCGGATATCAAGTCTAGGGATTGTTTGCTTGATTGATTCTAGTTAGTTTTTATGTATTCATCTCATTTAGTTAGAGTTGCAGTAGTTTAAGTTCATTTATATTTAATTGTATAACTAAACTTAAATATTAAGAGCACTTGCATTTTACATATTTATCTATGAGATCAACTTTTATACAACATACTACAAATGACACTATCTTTTACTTGATAATAGAGCAAGTCTAGTCTGCACCAATTGTTACAAGCAAATTTAGATACAATCCATGATGACCATTAATCAACAAAGAGTGTCAAAACCCTAATCAAAACCTAAACCTTAAAACCTAAACCCTAGACCCTAAATACAAACCCTAATCAAAACCTAAACACTAATTAAACCCTAAACCCTAAACCTAACTACCATTAACCCTAAACCTTAAATACCAACCTTATTAATTAAACCCTAAGCCCTAAACCCTAAATCCTAAACCTTATACAAACCCTAATTAAACCCTAATCCTTAAGTATACCATAAACCCTAAATACAAACCCTAATGGTAGTTTCCTAAACCCTATAAAACCCTAAACCCTAAACTGTATGCAAACCCTTATTAAACCCTAAACCTTAAGTATACCCTAAACCCTAAATGAAAACCCTAATGGTAGTTCCCTAAACCCTAAACCCTAATTATATCTTAAACCCTAAATACAAACCCTAATTAAAATTTGAACCTTAATTAAACTCTAAACCAAAACCTAATTACCATTAACCCTAAACTCTTAATAGAAAGCCTATTAATTAAACTCATACCCCTAAACCTAACTGCCATTAACCCTAAAACCTAAAACCTAAATAAAAAGCCTAATTATACCCTAAACCTTATGCAAACCCTAAACACTAATTAAATACTAAACCCCAATTAAACCCAAAACCCTAAATACAAACCTTAATTAAACCTTAAATGCTAAACCTAATTCATACCATTAACCCTAAACCCAAAACCCTAAACTTAATCTATACCATTAATCCTAAATCTTAAACCCTAAATGCACATCTCATACCCTAAATTTCAATATCCAAATACTTAATTAAATAGTCTTAAACCATCCTAATTCTCTATATTTCCGTAAACCATAAAAAAAATTCTCAAAACCTAAATCATAAAAGCTCTAAATTAATCATAAAATAAATCCCAAAACCGTAATATTAAATTGAATCAATTTATACCCCTAACCCTATGCTAATTTTAAAACTTAAACCTTAAATAAAAATCTCAAACCCTAAATCTATGTCCAATACCCTTAATCCCTTAAAAACCCTAAATCCTATTTATATATCCTTAAACCCTAACAAAATTTTCAAAACCTAAAAAAAAATCCCAATACATATATCCTAAACACTAAAAAATCCCAAATTCTAAAAATCAAAAACTTCTAAATTAACTTAGCCATTAAGAAAGTGACTAAGGCAAATTTGATAGCAAAAAAAAAAAAAAAAACTGAAGTTAAATTTCCAAAAAAAATTTCAATTGAAAAGCGACTAATATTTCAGGACTTGAAACTTTCAGCCACCTTTTAGTCACAATAAAAAGTAGACCTTTTTACTTCTGACTGATTAGTAACTGAAACAATTAGCGATTGACCTTCAGTTGTGATTGTGCATTTGTTTTGTAGTGTTTGAGATTTAAACCAATGAAAAATGACAAACATAAATTATTTATTGAAGTTAAATCCCAGATAGAATAAAAAATTATAGTCAACACATAGCGCTACATTTACCCGATTAAAAATCCGGGCTACGAGGCCATCTCAAACATCGTGTATTGCTCACATAAATAATGTGCTGATATACGGTATTCCTATGCCGCATTCTATTGGGTAAAAATAAAGTAATGTGGCTATGTCCATCTCCTTAAAATAAAATAGAAACCTATCTCATAGTTCCCGACAAACAAAAGATATCCTATCCTTTCAAGTTTTGTCGGGTTGCACGCGTATACACATGCGTGATTGCATTAACCAAAGTTGTAGTTTAAGGTTGTTGGACCCCGTCAATTTGGAGTACTTACGTGTAGACCATTTATGTCATGTGTTGTGATTGTTGAGTGTTTAAATTATAGTTTTTATAAAAGTTTTATTTCCTCCTAAGTGATGGATTTATGATTTCGGCTATATATTCTCTCTCGCGTGTAAGAGCAAAAAAAAGGCAAAAGAAGGAAATGTTTTCCCACTTGCGTACCTATCATGCTTTGCACTTTTCTTAATTTTCTGCTGGAAAACAAAAAACAATAAAGCAATGTTCAATTTATTTTTTTATGATAGATTAACTGTTTCTACTTTGAATGACTTGTTTTTGTCTTGATTGGATCTGGTTTGATTTGAGATACAATTTCAAGAGTGCCATGGACAAAGGGGCAAAAGTTGCTCCGATTGGGATCACACAGAGGGTGAAGAAGGGAGATTGGAGATATCCAGAAGTTTTGTAAAGACTTGGACTCTGACGCATGGAGACAAATGGTCAGCTATGCTAAGAAATACTTTTGCTGGCAGAAGATGTTCTTGTTGCATGACCAATAAACTCAACAAAGCCATGGCCATTTAGAAAGAAGAGTATGCAATTTTGGAAATTTTTTGTATTGATTATTGTATGCACAACAATTAGACGAGATTGCTCACCTTCATTTATGGCTGAAGGTCACAACCCCAAAGTAGCAAAATCTCCCCAGATCAGAGAGTTCTACTATGGCGGCATAATTAACAGAGTCCATTTGCCTACAGGAGGCATATGCTACTGCTGCTATTGCAGTAACATCATCTAGTACTGAATGGTGGTTAGCTTCATATTGACTACAGTTGCATAGAATGGAAACAAAGGAACAAACTGTAGATTCAAATTCTTTATTTTTTTTTTCAAGAAACTGGTGATATGGCGAAACTGATGTTGAAGATGGTGGAGATTTTGGTGCTTGTTTGGAGGTGCTCGTGGCTGGGCTCAATTAAACACACGATACATTCGCTCCACAGACTTTTTCTACCAAAAATAACAATTAATTACTTATTTTTAGTAGTTGGGTAGCGGTACATGAATATTAGGTTGGGTACATGTAGAGACAAGTACATAATACATTAATATAGATAGAAACGCGCAAAAGTCCAACAGGCTAGAGTAGGTACTCCTACTGGAGAAGTTTTACGACGGCCTTCCACTCGGCAATGCTGTCCCCGCCGATGGTCAGTTCCGCCTTCAATTTACGAGATTCAGATCTGTCAACGTGTTGGCGGTTCGTAACTTGAAACATACGGCGTTCTGTCCCATCCCAGTAGCTGTCACGGGGGTTGGTGAAGAAGCCCTTCTGCTCCATCTGGGCATAGCAGTGGTTTGTGTTCCAACCCCATCCTGTGCACCAGCTCATCAAGCAGTCTACATCCCGCCTGGGGTGCAGGTCCTTGCAGCGGTAGACAACGGCACCCTCATCGCTTGACGGCAGCGCAGACGGTTTGTGGTGGAAAAAGACACCCCACTGGCCATTGCCGATCACCGTCGGATATGCCGACTCCCCAATGTGCCCGCACCAGTCGTAGTACCTGACGAACGTCATCGTATCACCCGTGGCGTTGTAGATAAGACACTTGGTGCAGGCAGCGTTGAAGCTGCCGTAATTGTTTTCCAAATGGCTCAAGTAGTTACGAGCTCTATCCAGCTTTTGCTCCCTGTTAATCATCTCCATAGCTGCATCGGCTAGCTCGAAACGGGTTATTCGTCGCTCTTCTTCGTATCCCATTAATTCTTTCACGGTCATCTTCGTGATTCTGCTTCCGTACACGTTCGTGCCCATCCCTGTTTGCCCTTGCCGCTTGATGAAGATTAGTGGCTTTAGCCCCATGCTCTAATGTGTGAACAACACAAATTTGTAGAGCCTTTTTTAATTGTTAACAACCGACCAGCACGCCATATTATAAGAATTTAGGCCTACAGTGTGGAGTTTGTTCAACCTATATCCTTGGATGCATATGGAGTAGTCGAACACTCATCACTAAAATATCATTCCACTTGCATAAACAAACAACTAGATGTTTAATTAATAAGATGCTGATTCAACGTTATGCCAACTGACAAGCGCTTTATTAAATAATCATGTAAGATTCGTAATTATCTAGGTTGGTAATGACACCCAGAATTTAGTAACACCCATAATTTGTCACTATGGTGGTAGAAAATGACAATACGAGTGCTCGGAATTTCTTTCTAAAGTCAACATGTTGGATATGGAATACAAGATAGGAACAAATTATTAATGCGCCCTGGGCCTGATTCGATAAACTTCAGCTACTTCTGCGGCACAAAGTACGGAACGATGCTCAAACTCTGTTGAATCGATATAGGTTGAGTTAGTCTATTTTAGCACTCCAACTTTGCAAACAAGTTAGAGCCAAAAAGCTTTGAAATGGTTGGAAAAAAAACAGAGGCGGGAGGGGGGTAAGCATTCAAAAACCACCATAGTTATGGGTCCAAGTCCATTTGCTCAGTATAATTTTAGGTAGTTTCAATTTCATTACTAAAGTCACCATTTAGGGCCACATTGACTACTTAGCTGTTAATAGACTGAGATGTAAATGAGAGTGTGACCGATCAGTGATGTGCCCTTGAATTGGTGATGTGGCAGTGAGTAGGTCACCTTCTCTCCAATTTTCAACTCTGATGGCAGAGGGTTAGCAATTTTAGAGCAATTCGGGGCATGTGTCTTGAAAGGGATGGTGGCAGTAATCTCCCAATGAATAGACAATGTTAGAGGTGATAGCAGATAGTGGATTTTGCGAATAACTCCTCCTTTGGTGATGATAGCACAGGGCGAGGCTTGAACAATGCTAGCTAGGATGATGTTGGACAATGACAATGAGGCTTGGGTTGGCTGAATCGGCAACGGGATTGAAGAGGGACATGGGAGGCGAAGGTGGTGAGAGGTGACGAGGACAGTTGTGGATTCGGTCTACGTTGAGCAGCTCGTTTTGTTCTTCTTTTTCTTTCTTTTTTTCTTTCTTTTTTCTTATTGCATTGCCAACAGTGGGAGGTGATGTGGAAAATTGTGGATCAAGCATAGAAGCAGTGGAGGGAGGCTAGGTGGTGGACATGGTGGGCATGGTTGACAATCTGGTCCAGGTCCCTGACTATGATGGGTTGTTTGCTCTAGGTCCTTAACTATGGAGTTTTTGCGTTTTGCATACATGGCATGTCATTTCATCCATTGTTTGCCACATAATCACATTTAAGCAAAATATTCTATCATTTGTCATAATATTCTCACTATCACTTATATTGGTGGCTATATTTGTCCCAATTCAAAACTTTAGTAGTCAATTTGGCATCAAAGTAAAACTTTAACGTTGCAATTGGAGCCACTCAAAACTATAGTGGGCAATATAATCCAAACCCATAATTGTGGTATGTTTTTTAATAATTTCAAAAAGAAAAAACTTAAACTAATGGATTCATTAACTTTTGTTGACTTTTGCAGGGTAAATTACAAAAGTGTTAGCTACTAGCGTTAAAATTTTAAAAAAACTATCTAAGAGTAACTTTTAACTTCAATTATTTGATTTTCACCATTAGTAAATCATTTAAAACTGTAACATTAATTATTTCAAAAAGGGCAAAAAAGTACTCATCTTGCGTTTTCACTTAAATCTTCAAGTAATCACTTAAAAGGTTCATATATATATCAACTCACGCCTATAAAGATCTTCATATTAAAGCCCTTCTTGATCGCATCCACCCAATATCCAAAAAAAAAAAAAAAAAAAAGGAAGATGGTGGGAGGGATTGTGGAGCAGAGCGAGAAACAGCTACGGAGACTGTCGGAGAAAATCTGCAAACAAGAAAAACAACAGATTCTAAACATCCCGTACGACTGCGAGCCGGAGCTCCGCAAGAATTTGCGGGCCTGCAACCACAACCACGAGACAATCGAGATTCTTCTCGATTTCCGCCATGCTCACCGCGTGGAGGAGCATCGAGGCGATGAGGCGATGTATCACCTCTGGCACCGCTTGTGGGAGCTTCTCAAGGCCCTTGTCAATTTCGGCCTTCACGCCATCAATAACTACACCGCGCGCAAGGAGTTCCTCGAAAGGGTCGTCGCGTTCAAGGACGAGAGGGTGGCGCACCTGCTTGGCCCCAGGGACAGGGCTAAAATCCACCGCCTGACCAGTGACACCGAGAAATTCAAGGACGCGATCAAAAACTTCAACTCCAAGCATCGCAGCGTAGTTTCCAGAATGTTCTCCCAACGGATTCAGGAGGAAAGGATCTCCTTCGAGGATCTTGTCAAAAGGTTGATTACTCAATCCCCTCTAACAAACAATTTAGCTGCCTTTAAGCATAATTTTTCACTTCTTTTGCTTGACACATGTTCAATTTATAATGTGATAGCAAAACTACCAATAAAAGGTTCTTTTTTTAATTAACGATGGTAACGGAAATCCCTGTGAACCATGTTAAATCGGACATTCTTGTACGAGGAACTGAATATTCGGATTATTTGCTGGTAGGAGAAGTCTTAATTCAAAACTTTTAATCTGTTGATATTGGTTGGTTAGGTACAAGAGAAGGCGTGGGCTGCGAGGGCCTTTCAAAAATCTAAGTGAGAACGAAAAATTCCTAGTGTACGAAGACATCATTAAAGCGTCGGGCCGTGGGCAAATAATAGATCAAGAATTCGCGGCCGCTAGGAGGCAGTTGGTTAAAGGGTTCGGCCTCCTGACTTTTGTGGCAGCAGTTACAGTTTGGGACATCTACTTGGACCCCTCGACGCCACTGGTTGAACGAATTACCCGCAACATGAAGGACATCGCCTGTAGCATAACTGGCTCAACCGTGGGGCACTTGGTACGAAGCGCCTTGATGAGAACAGCTTGGGCTGCAGTAGCGGGTGCTACTACTTTGATTGCGGTTCTCGGATTTGTTATCGGTGTAGGCGTAGGTATGTTCTTGGCCTGCCTCGGTGACATTCTATTTGATGCCATCTTTGGCTCTGGCGGGGAGCACGATCCGAGCATTGAAAATGTTTCCATCTTTCTTTTGCCCATGGAAGACGGACAGTGAAGCCTAGGCTCTTCCAGATTGCAGATTCTCTAACAAAGAACCTGCAATTTATGTTAATTTTCTTTTCCTCGTGTTACCTGCATAAGTAAGTGTCCTTTTTGACACAGGTTGTGAGCAAATTAACCTCTTTTATAAATGACGAACTTTTCCTTGTAAATTAAATGTGAACCAGTTCTAGTCCTAAAAGTTTAATTATCCGTTTCTTTCAGTTCTAAAATTTACGTTTTCTTAAAATAAGTTCTAACTCTAAGTCAGTTTGCTAGGCCTAAGTTTGATTAAGGCAGTTATCAAGTAGAAATTTCATTTATAGTCCCAAGGGCCCCTTAATTGGGCTGAATCATATGAGTTAGTCCCTTAAATTAAATTCAGTCTCTGTTGATCCTCTAACTTTGCAACTTATCATAAGTTAGTCCAGTCACTTATTTTGTTGTAACATTGTTACCTTTTTTGAATATTAAGTAGTGTTTGGGATTGAAGTGTACGGTAAGAGAAACAACATAGATTCTTAGAGCATTTTTTCTTTTCTACAATTGAAGGTATTATTTTTATTTTTATTTTTATTTTTTCACTGAAAAGGATTTTTTGCATAAAATATGTACTTGTTGGCTTCTAAAAGGAAAATATCATAATTTTCAATGGTAGTACCACACTAGTTAATTGCTTGCAAAAAAAATTGGAATATATAATTTAGGCAATTTGTTATTATTATTATTTTTTACAGTAATCATAATAAATAATACTAATATAATGATAAGTAGAAATATGCATTTGGTAAAAAGTATTATTAATTAATTGAATGATATTTAATTTATTAAATATAATCACCACATATATAATTAAATATCTCGAAACCATAAATCATTTATTTTTAGACCTAAGAAATATAATTATTAACTAATGATATGAATGGTGCGTATAGTTATGTAAAATAAATGTTACTCCCTACATCTTGATTGTCTGCACCTTTTAGAAATAGTACATAAATTAAGAAATATAAAAAAAAATTATGTGTTATTTTCACTTTTTTTTTTCTAATTTTGCACAAAAATAAAGAAAGATAAAAAATAAAAAATGAAATGATAATTTAGTGGTAATATGAAAAATACTACCTCCATCTGGCTGTTTCATAAATTCTTTTTATTAACGAATTTATCAAGTAAAAAGAGAATTGGTTGAATTAAAATAAATATATATGCATGTATGTATGTATCTTTAGCTTTGGATTAAAAATAACGAAGTTACATACTTAGGTATAAAATGCTTCTATTCAGAGGCTGTTGTAATTGTTTTCTTTAACTTGGATTAAAAGAAAAATTAGTTATGCCTATTAGAATCTATTTTTGATAATTGTTGCGCTAATCCTTGTTATGTTCCTTACTTGTATGTTAGTGCCCAATATTCCTAAACATTCCAAAAAGAGTGACAGCGTTATGAGTGATGGCTGGAGTAACTTGTAACAAGTAAGACAAACATATGCTAAGTTTCAAGTTAGAGAAGTAACATAAAATAAGTTCGAGTTGAGGGACCAACTTGTTCGAGTTAACCAAATTAAAGGGCCCCTAGGGTGATTAGGCAAAAAAAAAAAACTAATAAGTTATGGTGTACTAACTGTAAAAAAGTTATATTGCAATTTAATTTTCTCAAAACTAGTTATTGAACGATTTAAATTAATAATAAAAAATTGATATAAAATAGTTGCGTTGATTTGCCATTTTCTTTTTGTTGGCGTGGTTTGTCATTTTCTAATCTCTCAACCATATAATGGAAAGTTTTAGGACTATGCTTACAAAGTCCCAAACTTTTATGACGTATTTATAAAAACATTAACTTTTAGGAGTAAAGTAAAAAATGTATAAAATTTTTGAACTCAGTATTCTTTTTCCAATTAAAAAAAATAATGTCTACAGGCAGAGGTATGGGCATATATGTTCAGATTCGCTTGTCCAAATCTAGGAAGGTTTGGGTAGAATAGATTTGTTTTTGATTAGTTATACCTGGTGCAAATAATTTTTCAATCTATTTTGCATTATTGACAAAAAATATCACGGTACCTTAATTAAACAACACATTCAATGAAATGAGCAGTATCTTCTACAAGAATGCAAACACTTCTTAAACAGCATATCTTATAAAATGAGCAACATATTACAAAATATTACATTTATATGAATTAAACAGTACTTCTTAATAAAAGAAACAACATTATCTATGAACAATATTTCTTACAAAATTAACAATATATTATATAACAACACATTTGATATCTTTTACAAGATTGTTACAACATCTTGAATAACATATGTTACAAAATGAACAATACCTTTTATAACACTGCCATAAAATTTCAAACAGCCCAACTTTATGAAACAAACAACATTTTTATATAATAGTAAATTTTTCCGAATGAAATAATAATTTCTATTAAAACGAGCAACATTATTTATAAATAGTATTTTTAATGAAATAAATATCATTTTATAGAAAAACACATTTATATGAATGAAACAACATTTCTCATTGAAAGGATCAACACTTTTTATAAAACTGCCACATTATCTTGAACTGCATAACTTACAAAAAGAACAGTATTTTATTGTACAATAAATTTGTCTACATGGAACGATATTTTTTACTGAATCGAGAAAATTATTTACAAATAATATTTCTTATAAAATCAACAACAGTTTACAAAATAACACAATTATATGAATGCAACGACACTTCCTACTGAAAGGAACAAAATTATTTATGGAACATCAGTTTTTATGGATTGAACATCTTATTATAGAATATCATATTTGTATGCATGGAACATTACTTCTTTCTATAAAGAACAATGCTTTTTATGGAAATGAACAATGTTTCTTATGAAATGATCTTCTTCCTTTCTCTCTTGTTCCTCGATCCCAGTAACCTTCTTCTCATGAACTTAACAACTATAGAATTTTCTTTCCTATTGAGTCAAACAAAAGTGAAGATTTTTTTGAACAAAGAAGTACAAAAAAGTTCACTACAACACAAGAGAGCATTAGCAACATTTCTTTGCACTTTTTGTGGCATTTTTAGATGCCAGGAGTCCTTTACTAACTAATTAGAAAGCACAAAAAAAATGCCATTTAGGAACATGTTGGTAAAGATCTTTTTGCGTTTAGAAAATGAAGCTAATAGCCTAGAGTCACTTGTGTTTTCAAGGGAGAAAAATTGAGAAATTTAATGGCATTTATGAGGGAAAAAATCCCCATAAGCATACGTGAAAAAATATTAAAAAATATCAAATATAAAATCGAACACTACTTAGATAAAAGGGTTAAAATCCATTTATAATCCCTTTACTTGTACGGTCGTCTTAGAGTAGTCCCTTATCTCAACTTCGTCCTCATAAAGTCCCCTAGCTCCTGTATTTTATCCTAGTTGCAGTCCTTACATTAGTTTTAGTGTTAACTTTTATGGAAATGCTGATGTGGCGATCTTGAAGGCTGTCTAGGTCTTTACACAGTTATCGTGGCTTCATTTCTAACTACAAAGGATGCTCTAGATTGTACAAAGATGAAAGTTCAAGACAAACTGACACAAACACATGATCTTAGAGACTTGAAACCTAAATGAACCAAAACTCATCTTCCTCAAATCAACATCATTCAAAACTCCTTTGACGTTATCTTTTCAATCATCATCAAATGGCTATATCTATTATGGGTGCCTCTCGTTATCTTTGCCGTCATCATAAATCCCCTTGACATTGCCAAGATACTGGATTTACTTCAATAGGCCAAATCTCTACCACCTAGAAGCTCCAAGACACTATTGAACCTACACCATCACCAGAGCTCTCCCACTCAACCCTATGGTGCTACCTTAGCCATCTGATGACCTTTTGGGCTTCATTCGTGCTCTTTTACTCTGATGATCCTAACACAATTATCATTTTCCATCTTGAGAACTATGCCCTCTGGAAGCGACATCTATTTCAGATCGTGTCTTATGTCCTTTCTCGATGTCTTCATGTAATCACTTCTCGAAAACACCATCTACATCCCCACTACCTTAGTTTTTCTTGCAAGAATCATCAAGTACACAAAACAAATTTGGGCATTGTACAACATGAGTTTGGAGAAGTTTTGGGATTCCATGCTAAAAAAACCTACTATGAGTACTAATTGTCAACTTTCCCCACATATGTGGGCTCTTCACCTTCTTTTTTCTTCTTTTCTTTCTTTCTTTTCTCTCTCTCTCTTTCATTCTTCATTTGTCAAATTGGTGGAGATCAAAAGTTGCAGCTAAAAGACAATTGAAAGTTGTAACAAATTGTAGCAAAAATTGAAACCGGGTGAAGAAACAGGTTGGAAGTGCCACTGCAATTATTTAAATTTAGATTGGAACAACACGGTACTTTAGCTATAAATAGCCTTTCCCTATTCTCACCTTAAACCTTTGTGTAACTTGGTCATTTGTGAAGAGAAAAAGAAAAAAAATTGTGTGTGTGAGAGATTTATTTTTGGAGGGTGACAAAATAGTGAGGTAATTTTTGGGGTATTTCTTGAGTGCCACTATTTTGGGTTTATCTCATGCTCTAAAATTTTTTATCCAGAGAAAATTCTCTCTTTGTAAGTCTATTATTTTATTAGTAAAAGAAAATCTAGGAATTTGTCCTGTGGATGTAGCCCTAAATTAAGGGTAAACCACATAAACTTTTGAGTGTCATTTTTCTAATCATCTTGCCCTTGAAATTAGTACCCATTACACGGTCCCAACAACTGATATCAGAGCAAGGCCTAGTGTTGGTATCTACTTATCATATACTCTGTGGTTGCCACTAAAACGTGGATCCTTCATATTAGAGAATAAGGTGGATTATTATTCACCATTTATACTTGATACTGGGTATTTATTAGCATCATAGAGGCCAAAACCAACAAGATGATTAGTTTGAATGGCTTGAATTGCCACATATGGAGAAGCAAGGTGAAGGATCTTTTATATGTGACGAAAATGCATTTACCCATGTTTGGTACAACCAACCCGAAGGACAGATCAGAAGAGGAGTTAGCATTCAAGCATGAGCAAGTATGTGGTTTTGTCCAATAATTTGTTGAAGATAATGTTTACAACCACATATCTACGGAAACTCATGCGGGGATATTGTGGAAGAAGCTTGAATAGTTGTACGCTTAAAAAACTGGCAATAGCAAGTTATTTTATCTGACAAGCTTGCTTTAGATAAAATATCAGGAAGGTTCATGTGACGGCTCTCCTAGTAGATTAATCAAGTAAGTGTTTATTTTACTTTGATTAAGTGTTTATTAAATTAAGTACCTCAAGTTAGCACTTTGCTAAGCAAGTAAGGTAAGCTTAATTAAGTAAGTGAGTTCCTAAGTGTGATTTGGCATAGTTAAATCAAGACCATTAGTTATTCTAGCTTTTAGAACCATCCTTGAAAGTTTTGAGAACTTGTGGCACTAAGTGTGTTTTTGGGCCATTTAAATCTTAAGTGGCTAAGGTGTCCAAGAAAATTAAGTATGAGAAGCTTTTAGCATCCATTAGAGCAAAGAAATGTAGTTTTGGGTGAGAGTTTAGTGACTCATTTGAAGCTTTTGAGAGTAGGAGGACTTAAGTGCAAGGGAGGGAAGAGTTGCTTTATAAGCTTATAAGCTAAGTCTTCTTCTTCCTTAGTCATTTTGTTTCTAAGTCTCAAATTCGTAGCTCCCTTTCCTCTCTCAAAATCACAGCCTAAACTTCCATTTCCTTGCAAGTTTTCATCAAATTAAGGGTGCCCAAGGTGTTAGAAAGCATCACCAAGCTTCTTTGCTAGTGTTCTAGCTCAAGTTGCTCTTTGGAAGCTAGTTTTGGACTCAAATTCGTGGGTAAGCTTCTTGAGATCATTTGGATTGATTCTAGGTTGTTTCTAGAGCTAGAAATGGTCTTAGTTTGATTGGGTTGGATGCCAAATTGCATTGGTTTTAGGTGTGGAACTCAAGGAAGCTTGAGGAAGCTTAATTGAGCTAAGGAGGCTTTGTGTCAATGCTTGCTTGTGTGGCTAAATTGAGGTAAGGGTTCAAGTAATTAAGCTCAAATAATGCATGGTTTGGTAGTTTTGTGTGTGGGAATGAGTTAGGAACAAGACCCATTTAGTTTGGATTAGAAATGAGAGAGTTTGAGCAGTTGGTGTGCAAGAACGCAGTTGTCGCGCAACGCAGAAAACTGCGTTGGCGCCGCAGCGCCAGAGGTATGTATACTGGAGCCTAGGCGCCAGAGGGCGATTTTGCACACATAAAGTTTTGTTCTTTGGCGCTGCATCAAGGGGGCTCTGGCGCCTAGGCGCCAGAGGCAACTTCATGAAGTGTTGGCCCATTTTTCCGGCCATCTTAAGAGTAACTTAGACTCTCGGTTTCTATTCCTAGGCTATCCTAAGATGTTCCATAGCCTCGGTTGGGTCTAGAATTCATTCCTAAGGCGGGAATTATGCGTTATTTGGAAGGTAGTCAAGTTGTGTGGTTAAGAACAAAAGTGTGACTTGGTGGTTAAGTTATCCATAGTGCTTAAGCTTTTGGATGAGCATTAAAGGGATTTAAGTGGGTTTTTAGATTCTTTATTGGCCGTATAGAGCGTCATTTGCATATGGTCAATGAAGAGAAAAACCTAAGTTGATCCCAACCGAACCATATGGTTTGGTAAGTAAGCCACTAGTAGTGTTCTGAGTTAAACCTTGAGGGTTTAGCTAGTTAAACCACATAGGAAGACTACCCTGTACAATAAGTTAAGGGAAAAGGCGGGTAAGTTGAGATAGGTGACGACCTACTCTAGAACCCGTAAGTGGGACTTAAGTGAGGTAAAGTATCCGGGGTACGAGGGCCAGTATCTCAAGTACCTCCGCCGTTTGAGCTCACGGCAAAGTTTTAAGGCACCTAGAGTGCAGAAAGTCCCAAGTGCATATATTGTGTGCATTTCATACCATACATTCATACATTGCATATTTTATATTTTGTTGATTGTTTGAGTTGTTTGATGATTGAATTGTTTGTTTGAGTGCTTGGTTGCCATATTGCATTGTTGCTGCATTTTTCCTTGCAGGTATTCAAGGGATACTTACTGAGTACTTTCAAGTACTCATTCCCTTAAGTTTTATTGTGCAGGTTCTAACACCGGGCCTAATCACTAAGTGATAGTCGAGGCCTAAGCTTTCTATTTTGCAGGTATTTCTCTTGAGAATCCTAGTGATTCTAAGTTACTTGTAAAATAAGTTATATGCTAACCAAGTTGTGCCTTTATAGTGTAGAGGCTAAGAGTACACAAGAACAAGATCTAGTGAAGGGTTTACACTTGGAGCTTGGTATAGCTCAAGGTGGGACTCAAGTGGTTGATCTTAGTTAGTAGTTTTTGTCTCTTGTACATAGTACTTTGTGTACTAAGTAAGTTGCCTCTAATAGGATACATTATGATGTAAATCCATCTTGTTACTTTTGGGTGCATACTAGAGGTGTAATGTATGCACAAACTGTTACTTGTAGTTAAAGCAACAAGTATTTTCAAGGTCTTGGCATGATTTATATATGTTTTAGTGAAATGCTCGAGCAATGTTTTAATCTACGACTTATAAAATTTGTTTGCATTGCCAGGACAGAAGCATGCATAACTTAAACTGTGTAGGCTAAGAAACTAGTTACATATAAATTGTTTAATTTATATCGACAAGTAATAGTTAGCCAATAGTAACTAGTGGAATTCATAAATCCCTAAGGCTTACAAGGTTATGGGGCACTGGGGCCCCGTTCCGCGACAGTTCATCCATGGCAGATCATTTGAATGAATTGCAAGGGATTGTGGAACAGTTATCCACAATGGGCATAAAGTTTGACAACGAGGTACTCACTCTTATAATGCTGGCTTCCTTGTCAGATTCTTAGAAGACTATAAGAATTTCACTTACAAATTCTGCACCAAATGGTGTAGTAAATGTGAAATTTGTCAAAAGTGGAATCCTAAATGAAAAAATGAGACGAAGATTACAGGGATTTTCTTCATCATAGTCATACCTTCTCGTGGTAGATTCCAGAGGGAGAAGTGAAACTAGGAGGCCAAAACCAAAAGATAAGAGTAGAGGAAGGTCAAATAAATATGCAAATATTGAATACCATTATTGTAGAAAGAAGGGGCATATTAAGAAGTTCTGTCAAAAATTTAAGTAAGAATAAAAGAAAGGCAAAGGACTGAAAAAAGATGACAGCAGTGATAATCAACAAGCAAATATTGCCAATGAGTTTAACATTATCCATGATGATGATATTGTCAATTTCGCAACCCATGAAACGAGTTGGGTGATTGACAGTGGTGCTATCATTCATGTCACTTCTCAGAAAGAATTCTTCTCATCTTGCATACTTGGCAATTTTGTTGTTGTGAGAATGGAAAATGAGGGTTTCTCACAAGTTGCAGGAAAAGGAAATATTTCTTTGAATACTCAGAATGATACACGGTTAGTCCTAAAGGATGTCAAGCATGTTTCAGATTTAGGCCTAAATCTAATTTTAACAGGCAGACTTGATGATGAGGGTTATTGTAACACCTTCTTTAAATGGCCAATAAAAGCTAATAAAGGAAACCTTAGTGGCAGCCAGAGGAACAAAGAACTAAAAACTATACATAATGTAAGCAAATCTCTCCCTGGATGTTATGAATGTAGTGTAGAATGACAGTATAATTGAGTTATGGCATAAATGATTGGATCATATGAGTGAGAAAAACATAATTCATCTTACCAAAAAAAAGACATTACCTAGACTAGATTAGGTCCATTTAAAGAAATGTGCTAATTGTCTAGCAGGAAGGTAAAATAGTGTTTCTTTCAAGAGTTTCCCTCATTTTAGAATAAAGAATGTGTTAGATATAGTGCACTCAGACCTGTGTGGGCCAATGCCAAAGTCACTTGGTGGTGCTTGATACTTTGTGACTTTCATTGATGATCATTCTTGAAAAACATGGGTATACATTTTGAAGTCAAAAGATCAGGTGTTAGATATTTTCAAGCAATTTCTAACCTTATTTGAAAGGCAAATCGGCAAAAATCTGAAGTGCATTCGAACAAACAATGGTGGAGAGTAAATTAGGCCATTTGATGTTACTGCAATGACTATGGTATTCAACATCAGACAACACCTCCTACAACACCGCAATTAAATGGTTTAGCTGCAAGAATGAACAGAATTTTGATGGAGAGAATGAGATGCTTACTCTTACATGCAAAGTTACCTCAAATATTCTAGGGTGAAGCATTGCTAGTAGTTGCTTACGTCTTGAATCTTTCACTATGTGTTCCTTTACAGTTTGATGTTCCAGAGAATGTATGGTCAGGAAAGGATGTCCCTTAAGACCATCTATGAATGTTTGGTTGCAAAGCCTATGTGCATATCCTGAAGGGTAACAGATCTAAATTTGATGTCAAGATACGACAATGTGTGTTTATTTCACTACTAAAAAACAGACTTTTTCCAACGGCCATTTCCAACGGCTTCACGTTGGAAATTTTAAAATTTCCAACGCGAAGCCGTTGGAAATAAGACATTGGAAAACCCACCGTTGGAAGTCAATTTTCCAACGGCCAAAATGAGGGCCGTTGGAATTTCCAACTGTTAGCCGTTGGAATTTGAGCAGTTGGAAGTTTTCCAACGGCTCAGGTTTTTTTTTCTTTTTTTCCATTTTCCAACTGCCAAGGCCGTTGGAAAATTTACTTGGTAGTTGGAAAATTTTCCAACTGTCAAGGCCGTTGGAAATCAAGCTTTTTATATTTTGTGCATTCTCATTCCATTTCGAATGTGTGTGATTAAACGTCAAACGGGTACGGCGGTTCAAATTGATTGTATCGTATGTAATCACATTCTGAACCAGTGCACGTGCATAAATGCAGTTGTAGATCTCAATAAAAACATACAGAATCATTTCATAAATATAGTTATAACATACACATAAAAGCATACACAATTCAAATTTCAATATCATGACACAAATATAGTTACAATCCACATAAAAACATCTATAATTATTATTACATACTTCCATTACTCTTAAAAAGTGTTTGTTTGTTGATGAAGACAGAAAGTAAAGTGATATACCTGATCTAGTCATCATCGGATCCCGAGGCATCAATATCATTCTCTGGGTGCGCGGGCGGAGGAATTCCAAGTCGTTTATATATGTACTTCATCTCCGCTTGTTGTCTCCTCTTCATTCGCTCCAACTTCCGCTCATAATATGATGCTTGTTGTGCTGTATTCTCTGCAACGACTCGCTCAACTTGTTCAGTGAACTTCGGCGTCTGAGTGACATCAACATGTGCTGAAGGAATATTCCCTGGTCGTCGTCGTCCGAGCACAGCATGTTGTTCTGATCCAAGCCCAAATACACGCCCTTTCTTCCTTCCACCTGCAGTTACACTCATTATCGCTGCCTCATCAATGTCATGTGCGACGCCTTCCTCTTCCATTTGCTGTGTTTGTTCTTCGATCTCAGCAGTTACCTTCGCCTTCATAAGGGTACAACTTCATTTATTAGTAAGTCGATATTTATTCGTATGTAAAAATGTAATTTAATATAACATGATTATTACCGCCACTTCTTCAGTACGCCTGTTGACGTATTCCCCGCTCTTTTTCTTATGAGTTTGCTGCATGACCTTGAACAAGCCAGGGTCCCTCTTCTCCGGATCTTTTTCACACTACATTGGTTGTTAGTATGAATAAAGTTATTACGCATGTAACATAAGTTGAATTATGTGTATAAGAGGTTCATAACGTTTACCATTTGCTCCCGGTGTTCTGTAATTGAAACAGATCCTCCTGCATAAGTAGCACTGTATCCACCAGTAGAGTTAGACGACTGCGATGATGATGCTCGTATTGTCTTACCCCTCGACGATTTCTCCTGAAACTCCGGTGTAGCCCACCATTCCTCTATGGCTGCATACTGTGCGTCGGTCATAAATGATGCCCGTGCTCGCCGTTTCTCAGGATTTCTCTCCCGGCGAATGTCACCCAGCGTCCCTCTGTAATGATTAGCCGCCATCATGTGCCAAACGCGATAGACCTCATTATGGTGGGCTGGATCCCACTCACATAAACCCTAGACATAAAATAAAATATAAGGGGGTCAAATAGTTATCTACATGATTTGTAAAGATGAAAATTCAATGTGTAGATTAAGTGCAAACCTCAAATACGCGCCACCACGCCTGAATATCTGCTGGGCTTGCACTCGACCAATCATGATGTCCCTTAAAGTGTGTGGTGAAGCATCTAGTGACCATCCGTGTTGCTCTTGATGGCAGGAAGCTATATGAAACACATGTTCGAATACAATAAAATTTGTTTTCATTGGAAGATAATGAACTACATGTAACATAAACTATTATTCTTTCAAAGTATACATTACTTACGTGTTACCATGAGGTGTGATCCGTAAGCGACCCTGATGCGGGGCTTCGGATACCGCTGACTGGCCAATGGAATTTCCTCCATCAGATGAAGGTATATGTGCGGGAGTCGAGCGACTAGAACTACGGCGGAGTGGAGGAATGCCAATATCATCCGTACAAGGGGTGGTTGACGGAAGAACATCTTCTTCTATTATAGGCCGCGACCCTGAATGTCGGGAATGCGATTGGCCTGCCCTTTCATGTCTGGCAAGTGGCTCTGCTATCGCTTCTTTGAACTGCTGAAATAGGCCTTTCCCTGGCCTACGTGTATACGTCGCATCTCCTTTAGGTGGCATCTGCAATTTGATTAAAAACCTTACAACATTTTACAAATATTAATTATAGCCAATAGTATTGCTCTCGCAAATGCACCCATCACAGTCAATTTAGACGTACTCATAATTATGATTACAAGTTATTCCACGTTCACATTACATTTTATAAGTAATCGCACGTTAACATGAAAGTCAATGGACGTCATCGTCCTCAGACTGTGCCTCTGAATCGCTATTCTCAGTATCTCCAGATTCAAATTCATCTTCTTCATCACTCGCTTCAACGGCGTCCTCTTCGTCAGATTCATCCTCATGTTCCAACGTTCCTACCCTGTTCGGCATGTCATCATCTACAGCTTCCCCGACTCCCGTTTCAGCTAAATTCTCAATTGGGTCATCCATAATTATGGGTGGATTGTTCAGGCCACCTTGAAAATCTTCCTGAAATGCATCATCGATGTCTGCTACATTATAATGAACGATGCGTCGAGGTTTGATTTTCAAAACGGCTAACCACCCTATTTTTTCACGTGACTTTGTTGGGTAATGGGTGTAGTAAACTTGATCAGCTTGGGAGGCAAGAATGAATGAGTCAAACTTCCCATATCGACGACCATCACGAACCTCAACTAAACCATATTGTTTATGAACCCGAGTGCCACGATCTGGAGTAGGGTCAAACCATGCACACCTAAACAATACAACATGTTTCTGTGGCCATCCAGGATATTCGAGTTGAATGATTTCTTCTAACAGGCCATAAAAATCACATTCAACCTCACTTGATCCTGAAGTCCTTATGCAAATGCCACTGTTAAATGTTGCTTTGTCGCGACCCCAATCGCTAATGTGGAACTTGTACCCATTTATGAAATAAACAGGCCAAGTCTCAACACGACGTGATGGCCCGCACGCAACATCCCACAAGAAGCGGTCCGTGATATTGTTGCGCACATCATTAACCTAGTTACATATCAGCAAGTTTATGAATATTTGTATCGATGGAAACCAAAATATGAAGATGAGGAAAGTGTATGTAACTTACATAGTTTCTAAGCCATGTACCAAAGTTATTCTCAATGTAGACATCCAGGTCTGACATTGCTATATTTGGTGCATGCATACGCACTTCCTCAACAAACAAACTAGAACATATACATAAAGGTCGTTTAGTGTGAACCTAGATTATGCAAGTGTATAAAGGGAGAAAAGTAGTATTATTAGAGTATAATATATAAAGCAAATGTGTTATGTCACTTACTCGAGGTACGGCTTCACCTCCTTACAATTCAGTAAGACATATGCAGTAGCAACCCTCAATTCATTGTCATCAAGATATCGATATCTGGAGACACCATATGGACGACCCGGGTATCTAAAGATAGACCACACCGATTCATCATATTGTCTTTGTTCACCATCGTCATTACGAGGTACTCTAGTAGCCATATGTGGAATATGAGATTCAAAGTAGTGAGAGCAAAATGTTGAGGTCTCCTCAATTAGATACGCTTCACAAATTGAACCTTCTACATGAGCCTTATTTGATACCTTCATTTTTAGGTCATGCATACAACGCTCAAACTTATACATCCACCTATACTGAACGGGTCCTCCAACCCTGGCTTCATAAGGAAGGTGAACCGGCAAATGTTCCATCGAATCGAAAAAAGTAGGTGGAAAAATTCTTTCCAACTTGCAGAGTATTACTGGAATATTTGCTTCTAACTCGACCATGTGATTCACATCTAACTCTGGAGAACATAAATCACGGAAGAATTGACTTAGCTCAGTCAATGGTTTCCATATATTTTCAGGTATGGCTTGAAGGGCTATTGGGAGGAGCCTCTGCATCATTACATGACAATCATGACTTTTCATACCAGACATATGACTTACATTACTGTCAACACACCTCCCAAGGTTCGATGCATACCCGTCTGGGAGTCTAAGTGTTTTAACCCAATTGAGCACATCAGTTCTCTGATGTGAATTTAGTGTAAATGTTGCTTTGGGTTTAAATGCTCGACCGTCGGCAACCTCAATTAAATTTAGCTCTGATCGACTACACAACATCTTAATGTCCGTACGAGCCTTCATGTTGTCTTTAGTTTTGTTCCTCACATCCATCACTGTATTCCATATATTGTCAAACACATTCTTCTCTATATGCATCACATCCAAATTATGGCGGATTAAATTATTCTTCCAGTAAGGCAACTCCCAGAAAATACTTCTTTTTGACCAATTATGCGTTCTACCATAACCTGGTATGGTTAAAATCTCTCCATTCTGAACAACAGATGGCAAATTTGAGATTCGTTGAAATATTGTTTCAGGCGGAAGACGCTCAGGAGACAACGATTTTTCAATTTTTCCTTTCTTAAAGGCAACTCTGTTTCTTCTATAAGGGTGATCCAGCTCAAGAAATTGTCGATGACAATCAAAGAAGGAAGTTTTCCTCCCGTTCTCAAGCTGGAAGGCTTTACTTTGGTCCATGCATATAGGACAAGATAATCTCCCATGAGTCATCCAACCTGACAACATCCCATAAGCCGGGAAGTCATTGATGGTCCACAAAACTGAAGCACGGAGCTGAAAATTCTGTTTAAGTGATACATCCCATGTTTGGACACCATCTTCCCACAACTGATTCAATTCATGGATAAGAGGTTGTAAATAGACGTCAATGTTCTGACGTGGACTCCGAGGGCCTGGTATCAATGAAGTCAAAAACATATATGGTTTCTTCATGCACATCCAAGGTGGCAAATTATACGGCGTTACGATGACCGGCCAACATGAATATTGTTTACCAGAGTTTCCAAACGGAACGAAACCATCAGAACATAGACCAAGGCGAACATTTCGGGGCTCTGCGGCAAACCACGGGTAAGTGGAATCAAAATGTTTCCATGCTTCCCCATCTGAAGGATGTTTTAAAACATTTGGCTCGGATCGATGCTCACTGTGCCACCTCATGTGCTTTGCAGTTGAAAGTGAAGCATATAGTCGCTGAAGACGAGGAGTTAGTGGTAAATGGTGCATGGTATTTCTTGGTCTATCTTTACCTTGTCCACCTTTTCTCGGCTTAAACCGCGATTCACCACAGAACTTGCACTGTGTAGCATCTTTATCAGTATTCCAGAACAACATGCAGTCGTTAACACAAGCATCAATTTTTAGATGCGCAAGACCAAGTTGTGAAACTAATTTCTTCGTCTCGTACCAATTCGACGGCATCTTGCTGTCACTTGGCTGTGTTTCTTTCATCAAGGCCGCAATACCATCATAACACCCTCTTGGTATATGATATTCTGCTTTAAGGTTTAACAAACGAACTGCAGCAGATAGCTCAGAATGTGTCTCACATCCATCCCAAAGAGGTGTAGTCGCTGAGTACAATAAATCAGAAAACCGTCTAAAACCTTCATTAGGTTCTTCATGGACGTCAGAAAAATTCTGATGGGAACTTGGTCCAACTGCATCAAAAATCATTCGAGCATATGGGTTTACAGGTGAACTACCCTCAGCATGCTCATACGAACCACAACTATCAAACGGCTGATCTGACGGTTCCTTAAACGACTCCCCATGAGCTGTCCAGTTAGTGTAAGAAGGCATGAATCCGCACTTATATAGATGCACTCTAACATCATCACAATCCTTAAACCTCAAATTTTTACATCTCCGACATGGGCAACGAATTTTGTTCCCATCCATATGACCTGGATTACTACAAGCAAATGTTATGAACTGCTCAACCCCTGTCTCCCACTCCTCCTTGTACCCAACTCGCCCAGTTAAATAACGACTACTATACATCCAAGTACGTTCTTGTTCCATGGAGTCCTACCAATGGAAATTATATATTAATAGAGGGTAAGGCCTGGGAGGGTATGTCCACTTTTTAACCCTCAAATTACTTGCATTTGAAGGACAGGTTGACGAGGTGACATGCAACAACAGCAAGACATAGACAATTTCATACTTAAGTGTTTAGGGTGTGTGAGTTCAATAAGTGCGGCATTCTAATGCATGTCAACCAAAAAGCCCACATCTTTCAAATTTTGCAAACATAGTGTTTCATGTCTCATGCTGATTAGGCACATCAAAGCCGAGAGCAAATTCAACACCAAATATTAATAACTCCAAAATATACAAAGCATAAGAAGTCATTCCATCCATAGTATAGATAATGATTATTCTAATTATTACTACTCTTGTTGGGTTTATTATAATTATTATTATTATTAAAATATTTATTATTATTATTCGTAGTCATATTATTATTGTCTTTGTTATCTTCCAACCATACATAATTATTTAAATAATTATTATTATAGTATTCTAAGTTTCATAATAATTATTTTAATTAGCCATTATTATGATTATTGTTACTATTATTATTACTACTACCACTCTTAGTATAATAGTAATTATTTTATTAATTATAATAATAATTCTTATTATTATTATTAATATTATTATTACAATAATATTAGTATTATAATTATAAATATAATTAGTATTATTATTATTACTACTACCACTCTTACTATAATAGTAATTATTGTAAGTATAATAATAATAATTATTATTAATAATAATATTATTCTTATTTGCATCCTTCTCTTCGAATAATAATAATTATTGAAATTATTATTACTATATTTATTAGTATTATTATTATTACTTGTATTATTAAAGTTCTACTATAATAATAATTATTTAAATTATTATTATTATTATTATTATTATTATTATTATTATTATTATTATTATACTACTACTCTTATGTAATAAAAATTATTATTATTATTATTATTATTATTATTATTATTATTATTATTATCATTATATAACTTCTCTTACTATAATAATTACTAAATTACTTATTAGTATTATTATTATTACTGAAATTATTATTAAGTACTACTCTGAGTATACTTCAACTTACCTAAATTATTATTAAAATTATTATTATGATTACTTTAATTAATACCATTATTATGATTATTGTAGCTCGTACCTTTGTATAATAATTACTATTTTAATTATTATTTTGACATAGTATTATTAATATTACCATAACTATTTTTATTATTATTATAATTATTATTATTATTATTGTTACTATTATTATTATTATTGTACTACTACTCTTAGTATAATTATTATTATTTTTATTACTGTTATTACTATTAGTATTATTCATAATACTATTATTATTATTTTTTTATTAAAATTCTTATTATTGACACATATTTTAGTAAAGGTAAATTTTAATCAAACAAATTTAGTTAAGTATAAATACTTTCAACGTTTCTACTAATTCTAAAACTAAAAACCTGATAAACATATTCCCAGCTAAATATTATTAATTAAACTTTAACTGTCAAATTAGACTAAAACTATAAAATTAACCCTAAAAATCCGAAAATAATAAAAAAATAACAAAATGGGTAAAAATTAAAAATTCTAATGGGTGTTCTAGCAAATCTTCACATCAAACCATGAACCACTTAAAATCACATAACAAATATTTCAAGCATTTTTCGGATAAATAATGTCAAAAATTATTAAAATACGTAATAAACGCAAAATACCTCAAAATCCTTCCTTCAAATGCGTTCTTTCTTTCTTCCAATCTGCTACAACAAGTAAAAAATTACACCCATTACATTTATTAAACAAAAAACCATGAAAATCGAAACAAACAAAACAAAAAATATTCACACTTACCTACAGATCTGCGACTTAGACCACCAGATCCAAGAAATCAGCCTCCGTGCGACGTTAATCCAGCCCTCGGACAGTTGAGAAAGGTGCTGTGTGTGCGTGTGGAGAGAGAGACAGGGAAGGAAGTTAAAGAACAGAGCGAAAACGCAAAGGAGGAAGAAGACGATGCGAGCTGTGGGAGGGAGGGGGGGCCGCATTTATTGCCATTTTCCAACGGCCTTGGCCGTTGGAACCTAATAATTTAAACGGCGCGTTTTGTCCATAATTTTTCCAACGGCTTCAGCCGTTGGAAATAATTCCCAGAACTTAACTAATTTCAAAATCAAACGGCGCGTTTTGAAATTTGGTGCTAATCTTCCAACGGCCAAAGCCGTTGGAAATATTTAATTTTTAAAATTTTCAAAATTTCTATAACTTTTCATTATGTGCTCAATTTTCCAACGGCTTAGGCCGTTGGAAATATTTCATGTTTCAAAATGTTCAAACTTCCTCCAGAACGCCATTTTACTAGCTTTATTTTCCAACAGCCAACGCCGTTGGAAATACATCAAATTTTCAAATTATTAAGCTTGCGTTTTGAAATCTGGTGCTAATCTTCCAACGGCCAAAGCCGTTGGAAATATTTAATTTTTAAAATTTTCAAAATTTCTATAACTTTTCATTATGTACTCAATTTTCCAACGGCTTAGGCCGTTGGAAATATTTCATGTTTCAAAATGTTCAAACTTGCTCCAGAATGCCATTTTGCTAGCTTTATTTTCCAACGGCCAACGCCGTTGGAAATTATTCCAACGGCTGTAGCCGTTGGAAATACATCAAATTTTCAAATTATTAAGCTTGGGGTTTTTTCTTCTTTCTCCAACGGCCTAAGCCGTTGGAAATTCTCCAACGGTCAGACCGTTGGAAGTTGGGCCGTTGGAAATGTTGGTTTTTTTAGTAGTGTTTGCTGTGGCCAAAATTAATTTGGTTATAGATTTTATGATCTAGTCATGAAAAGGCTTGTTAGAAGCCATGATACTATCTTTGTTGAAGATCAAACCATTGAGGATATTAAGAAAGCTGAAAAAAAATGCTTCAGGATCTGATGGTTGTTCAACAGACTTATAGCTAATTCTTTCAATGGTAATACAAAGACAGGTTAGAAATGATGTACAAAATAATCAACCAAATGAAGGTGATCAAGATGCACCCATTGAGAATTAACCAGGTAATGCTGATGATGATGGTGTTCATCAATAACCACCAGCACCAGCGGGTTATCCAGTTTTAAAGAAATCTAATAGACTCAGATAATGCTCTACTAGATATCCTGAAAATGAGCATGTGTTATTAACTGGCAAAAGAGAACTAGAAAGCTTTGATGAAGCTATAAATGATGAGCATAAGGAAAAGTGGATTGAGGCCATGTAAGAAGAAATAAGATTCTTGTATCAGAATAAAACATTTGAACAAGTAAAGTTGCCAAAAGGCAAAAGGGCTTTAAAAAACAAATGGGTATTCAGAATCAAGTCTAGAAAATCCAATTGACAGCCACCATTCAAAGCTAGATTAGTTGTCAAGAGTTTTAGCCAAAGGAAAGGTATTGACTTTAAAGAAAAATTTTCACTGATTGTGAAAATGACACCCATCCATACAGTTCTAAGGCTTGCAACAAGTCTCAACTTGGAGATTAAGCAAATGGATGTGAAAACTACCTTCTTGCGTGGTGACTTGGAAGAAGAAATATGCATAGAGTAACTAGAGTGTTTTGAAGTAAAAGGAAAAGAGGATTATGTTTGTAAGCTAAAAAAAAGCTTGTATGGTTTAAAGTAGGCACCCAGGCAGTGGTATAAGAAGTTTGAGTCAGTTATGGGAGGGTAAGGTTACAAGAAGACTACTTCAAATCACTGTGTGTTTGTGCAAAAATTCTCTGATAACAATTTTATTGTTCTATTGCTCTATGTGGATGATATATTAATTGTTGGCCAGAATATTTCTAGAATTAATAGCTTGAAGAAGCAGTTGAGTAAGTCTTTTGCTACGAATGACTTAGGGCCAACAAAGTAAATTATTGGAATGAAGATAACAAGAGATAAGAGCACCAAGAAATTGTGCTTATCATAGAAGAAGTACATTGGAAAAAATACTTCAGAGGTTTAATATGGACAAGGCTAAAGCAGTTAGTTGTCCTTTTGCTAATCACTTTAGATTAAGTTCCAAACAATGCCCTTTTACAGATAAAGAAAAGGAAGAAATTGGAAAGGTTTCATATGCCTCAACAATTGGAGGTTTAATGTATGTCATGGTAGGTACATGGCCAGTTATTGCTTACTCAGTTGGTGTAGTGAGTAGGTTTATTTTAAATCCTGGTAAGGAACATTGGGCTGTAATTAAATGAATTTTTAGGTCTCTTCGTAGTACTTCCAAAATGTGCTTATGTTTGGGAAATGCAAAGTCTGTGTTAGTTGGCTACACAAATGCAAATATGGCTGGCGATGTTGATTTAAGAAATTCTATATCAGGTTACCTGACTACATTTACAAGGGAAGCTGTGTCATGGCAGTCAGGGTTACAAAAATGTATTGTTTTTTCAACAACAGAGGCAGAGTTTATTGCAACAACGGAAGCATGTAAGCAAGGATTTCACTAGGAGAAATATTAGCTATTCTGTGATAGTCAGAGTGCAATTCATCTTGGTAAAAATTCTTCTTTTCATTCCAAATCCAAACATACTGACGTGAGGTGTCACTAGATAAGGAATACAATGGAGATGAAGCTACTACAGCTTAAAAGGATCCATACTGATGAAAACGAATCTAATATGTTAACCGAGATTCTACAAAAAGAAAGGTTTGAATATTGTTGACACGGCAGGAATGACGGAACTCTCACATGAGGTGCGGGGGAGGTTGTTGATTTTTCCCACCTATGTGGGCTCATTCCCTTCTCGTTTCTTCTTTTCTTTCTTTCTTTATTTTCTCTCTCTCTTTCTTTCTTAGTTTGTGAAATTGGTGGAGATCAAAAGTTGCAGCTAGAAGACAATTGAAAGTTGTAACAAATTGCAGCAAAAATTGAAACTGCGTGACAAAACAAGCTAGAGGTAGCACCGTAATTGTTGAAATCCGGATTGGATTAATGCGGTACTTTGGCTATAAATAGCCTTTCCTTCTTTTCACTTCAAACCCTTATGTAGCTTGCTCATTTGTAAAGAGCAAAAGAAAAAAATTGCGTGAGAGAGAGATTTATTTTTGGGGAGTAACAAGATAGTGAGGTAATTTTTTTGTTGTTTGGGAAACATTTGAGTGCTACTATTTTGGGTTTATCTCATACCCCTTGAATTTTTTTATCTAGAGAAAATTCTCTCTCTGTAAGCCTATTATTTTATTAGTGAAATAAAATATTACAATTTGTCTTGTGGGCGTAGCCCTAAATGAAAGGTGAACCGCATAAATTTTCTTGTACCATTTTTCTAATCATCTGCGCGATACCAACACTAATTACACCAAGCTTATAAAAGAGTATGTTCCCAAAAGCAACTCAAATCTTCCCACCATGATCAGTTGCATACTCGAGACTGATAAAGGGTTCAAACCAAGTGCTTTTGTAGAGAAGAACTGTAATCGCTCAAATAAATCCTAGGCCATCCGATATGCGTTTTATTTCTTCAAAATAGATTACCCTAAACATTTTCCAAGTGTCCGGTCCCATATGATTGATCAAAGTCAACTCAATTTTGTTCTTTAAAGTTCAAATTTTAAAAGATTAGAACTTACAATAATCAATTGAGGTGGCGCTGAAGCTACTAGCAGATATTATCCATGGGGGAGGAATCAGCTCAAGGCTTCCCGCAAAAGGCACGATGGAGGTGCTGATGGAGCCCACTGAGAGTGGAGCGGCAAAAGAGATGTCGGTTTTAGCAAAGAAGATTTGGGGAAGAAGATAAAGTTTGGGCTAATTTACATTTTAAGTCATTCAAACTATGTTTGTGTCAATTTTAATCTAAAATTTCTTGTTCTTCCATCATAGTTTTTTATTACCATGAAAGAGGAGGTCACATGACAGTGTGGGATTAACCGTAGGGGTAGAAAATGCTACATAAGCAATTTCCATTTAAAATAACAGAAGGAACTCATATAGAACATGATATATAAGTGAGGAGACTTTATGATTCACTTTTTGATGTTATGGATCACATTATGACAACCTTTATAGTTAGGGTGACCATATATGGAATTTTCCCTAGATATGTGTTTTCATGGTTTTGCACATTGTCTTTAAATTTTATCAAGGCAATACCTGACCTTCAGGAAAAGAGAGCATAGTGTCGATGTTTCTCTTCTTTCTACTACATTTACAAATAAATCACAATATAGAGCTGGTCAATGGTATGTACTTCAATTACAAAAGATTCACATACAAGCAACGATAAGATGGACACATGCGAGTTCGAAGAAATAGAGCGTGGACATTAACTTACAGGTAATAATTCAAACTATGCACAAACATAAAGAAATACGGAATGAAACATGAAATGCTGAATAAAAGGCATTTCAAAGAGAACAAGTTGAAAAGCATGATGAAGAGCACAGTTAGGAAAGCTGGAATCAATCAAACGGCAATGAGAGGAACATAGGTTGAAAAGTTGGAAACAAACTGAGGGGACGACTTTGGAGTCGAACTCGACGCCAAAATGCTTGGCTTCACAAAGAGATGAGTGGCCTTTCATAGTCGAGAGTGGTATTCAACATCAAAAGTAGTAGCCTGAGAATTAGGGACTCATCCCCAAGTCTCTAATGCAAGTTTTTTTTTATAGAATTGTTGTAATTTTTGTTTTAGTTGGTTATATTGGGTTGGGCTTCTTAATAAGCTTAGTGGGCTTAAGAGTTTCATTAACTGTTTTTTCTTCAAAATAATCAGGCTTAAAAGGCACTTTATTTGCTTTTTTTGAATTTTTTGGGCTCAGAAGGTTCATTAGCTATGTTTTATGGTAGATAGTAGGGCTTAGATGGTTCTTTGCCTTTGTTTTTGAAAGGCCTAATTACCTTCTTGATAGTGTCTGTTATTGTTAATATCAACTTTTCAAATTTCATATCAAATTGTACAGAATTTATAAGTCTAGTGAATTGTAAACTATGTATATTTTCATCCAAATCTTAGGGATTTTGAAATTTACTATTTTTTAATTATCCAATGTATCATTCGAATAGTTTTTTTTTTTTAATCTCTATTGACACCTTAATATTATAATAATCATAGCTAACCTGAATATTGTTACTCCCTCGGTTTTGAAAAGGTTGGTGCTTTTTTCTTTTTTCTTTTTTTGCTAAAATTTGGCTTAAATATATTCACATTAATTTATATTGTAAAAAATTCTTAAAATTTATGTTTACTATAGTCTTTAAGGTACCATTTCACATAAAAAGTTTATATTTCTATAAGAAATTTTGAAAAAAAATAATGAATTAATTACTACAAATAGTAAATAAGAGAAGTTTTGTGAGACACAAGGAGTAATATTAACATTAATTATCTTTATTTGCTACCTACAAAATCCTAGTCACTCTGCCTCCACATGCTCTCAGCTAGGGGTGAGCATTCGGTTATTTTGGTTTGAACCGAACCGAAATAGTCGGTTTTGTGTGGTAACAAACCGAAATAACCGAATTGGTGATAGAAACCGAATTGGAACCGAACCGAAATATTTCGGTTCGGTTCGGTTCGGTTCCAATCGAATTAACCGAAAAAAAATCCTAGCTAATTTCCTGCTGAAACTTCCCCAGGACCACAGTAGCATGTAAACTTGATGGCTGCTGTGCGCCTGTGCCTGTGTGAACTGGGAGCCTGGGAAGGAGAACGACGCCGCCGCTAGTACGCCCAGTCACCTAGAAGGAGAACGCCGAGAAGGATTTGCGGTTTGCCGCTGCGACCCGCGAGGACCAGGACAGGACAGTAGGCGGGTAGAGCAGAGGGAGAACGCGGGGGACGGGGAGAGCTGAGGCCGACGTCGAGAGAGGCTGCGATTGGCCGATTGTGCCAGCGATTTGCGATCGGCCCTCGCGCAGTCGCCAGTCGAGGTCGAGGAGGAGCACTGTGCGCAGATAGAGACTACAGGGCTGGCCGAGGGCCGAGGCTGCTGCGATGCGAGGGGTGGTGATTGGGTGATCTTGGGCTGGCTGGTTGACGGGCTGAGGAGAATCATATTAGGCCTGAGCGTGTCGGGCCATGGGTGTACAGGCCCAAAAGGGTGAGTAACTGGGGGCCTGGGGCGGATAGGTAAGGTAACTAGGGCCTAGGGGGTAAGGGTTTGGAAAAGTGGGCTAAAGCCCAATAAGTATAATTTGGTTATTTCAGTTACCGAAATAACCGACTCCCAAAACCGAAACCGAACCGAAACCGAAATTTTCTTTATTCGGTTCTCACCGAAACCGAACCGAAATACCGAAAAAATCAAACCGAATTTCTAAAATATTTCAGTTTTTCGGTTTTTTCGGTTTGGCCCGAATAGTGATCACCCCTACTCTCAGCCTTCCAAACCTTCTTCCTCAATTTGCATTGTACCTAGCTGGGCTTCACTTTTAGTCTAAGCTTAGCTAGTCAATCTATTATCCTATGTTACTTGATCACCCTCAAAGCTAATAATTCATTCGTGTTTACTTCTCTTTCTAATGATCCATTTCTCTTTGAAAACATGATTGTTGGTGGACATCGAGAATTATGCTAGTTTGACAATGGATTATAATTTGTCATCTCATTGATGGTGGTTTGACTAAGCCGAAAGAAGACAAAATGAAATTTTTAGTGATAGTGAGCAATATCTGAATAATGACTTGGGGATTTATGTTTCATTTTCAATTTATTTTTGTGTTTCTATTTGGAGCATGGTACATTAGTTCAACTATATGTTGATTTTGATCAATGTGTTGATATGTCCAGCAAACTTGCTGGTTAGTTTGTCTTTCTGTTTTTTTTTTTTATTTATCTCTTCAAATCTAGAAGGCATGAACATTGGGATGATCTAAATTATTCATATAAGTTTTCTTCTTGATACGGATTCTTTAGGAAGCATTTTAATACTTACTATTGAGCCAATTGTTCTCTATAAATAGTGTTTTTTTGTTAATGTAAATACTATGTGACATACAATTAGTGAGATGGATGACATCTATAAAAAGAACATTAACTGTGCGATCCCTAGTTGTTCAAATTTTATTTCTAAGGTACTGGTGGAGAGAAAAATTTACGATGTCAGCAATATAATATTAATTATTTTTTTGGTAGATTTTAAATGTTATTATAGGCAAAACAAAGCATGCAACACTAAGACAAAGGTACATGACTTAATAAAAGAGTTACTTGTAGCTTTAAATTGTGAGAAAGTCCCTTCACTCATGGCCAATCAATTTTTATTTGGATGCTTTAATGACAAAGAAGGATTAATGAAAAAATCCAAGGAGGATCGAGCGAGTTAGCTAATAAAGTTCAACAGCAACAAGCCCCACGACCGAAACTCATGCAGCGTCTCAGCGTTAAGCCGAAGTTATACGTTCAGCGAGAAGGCGTGTTTTACGAAGGCAGCCCAATACGATCCAAAGGCATAACATTCCAATCGCTAGATTTTGTATTTAGCCCCTAATTCGTGAAAAGTATTTACTTTTAAACTGTTAGATTTTAAATGTTATTTTATTTTGCTTTCCTAAACTTTAACTTTATGCACTTACGTTTAAGCCTAGCTGATGGATTGCAGTGAAACCAGAGTTTGTCACAAATTAACTTTCAATTTTTATTTTATGTTCAGAACAGCATAAGAGTTATAAGAGTTAGAAGGACTTACTAAAAACTTAGAAGTAAAGTGTCTACTACACAAAACCATAAAAGAATTGGGGTGCAATTTGACCATTTGTAGATACTTAATATTTGAGTGTGCAGCGCTACTCAAACCTATATTTTCTGTCTGAGATGTCTCTTATGTTAATTATTAGCTGAGCTGGGAATGTGGGGCAACTTTCGAATCCTTAAACTCCTGCGTTTGGAGTAGTGATCAGGGTGCCTATAGAGGAGGGGCGTTCAACTTTGGAATTCAAATGTTGTTACACGAGCTTTGCTAAAGTCTCTAGAGTTGCGTAAGGGCTTCCTTGACAGGTGTAATTGAACCAAGAGAATTTGGGCTTTGGAGGGATAAGAGTGATGCCTAAAATGATACAAGGAATCAGTGGCGAAGCTACGTGTTGCTGGGGGGGGGGGGGTGTTTCCCCCCGGGAATTTTGGAAAAACGTAAATATGGGGTATTAATTTGATGATTTTGTTAAAAGTTAAGGATTGTGTGTGCATTTTACCTCCCCAAATATTGTGGAAAAATATAAAATGGGGGGCAATAAGGTAGGCTATGAAGAAAATAGGGACCCAGTGAGTAGTTATTCCCTTTACATTAAGGGGATATTCTAAAATGGCCTAAATGCACTATTATCCTCCAACGTTTCAAACCCGTATGATTTGCTCCTTGATCTTTGAATTAGTGTGAATTAGTCCCAATTTATAGCTTTACCTAACTGCGACGTCGTCTCTCTCCTCCGGGCTCCGCCAACTCTCTTCCGGGCTTATCCCCCCGAACCAAAAATCCTGGATTCGCCACTGCAAGGAATGGTCATCATATAATTGTTGTGAAAATAGGCGGCCCGATATGGTGTCTAAAAGAAAGTCACTTTCCCTAAGGAATAATTTTATAGACGAGCATTTGTATGCATGGTTTATACTTTATAGGGCCTTCATCGAACTGGTAGAAGGTTAGTGTAATAACCTAGTAGGCTTCATGTGTCAGTGGGCTTGTCTTGTAGGCCCTTCTGCAATATATGGGTATCATCAACAAGCTTTAATGCTGAAGTAATACCAATTTTTGTTTGAAATTAATGGGAACCTATTGATGTTTAGCCTGTGCCTGCGCATGCAAAACTGGAAAGGAGGTTCACACACTTCTTCAAGAGCTTTTTTGTCTTTTCCAGAACCGTGTGATGCGCGACCTTAAGCGAAATGCATTAACGAATTAATGCATGCTCATTAATTTCAAACAAACTGCTCGATAATTTTAACTATGTTCAAGATGAATTAAGTTTATTAAAATTAAAGAGGAAAATACGCTAATCTCTGTTTGCCACAACTGTTTTATAAACTTCTATTATATTCTTTTTTTTTTCTTTTTTGTAACTTTTAGTATTATTCTCAGTGCATCATATTACCCTTTTAACATATAATAAATGCTCCTAAGCCTAGCGTATCAGCTCCCAGCCGAGAGATCCAAACCCATCCCCATCCGTCAATCAATATTAGTCACGTGTTCTATAATTGGGCCGAATGAAGGCCCAGGCAGCATCATTCATTCCCAACCCACCCGGGTTGTCGAGGACAGGGAGAAGAAATTAATGATTCCACATAGAAATCAACACTACTAAATTATCGAAATAAATAAATATGATAGATGTTTATAGTAATAGAAGGCCCAAGTAATTAGGGCCATGATCATGTATTGGTATCATCAATAATAATTTTTTTTGGTAATCAAAATCATAAAAGAGAGAAGAAGAAATAGCAATATAGTTGCTAAATAACATAGTCTCAAAAAAGAGACTAAATAAAAAAAAAATTCTTTATAATTTGAGAGAATCTGTTACTGTTATTGGCTCGTCTGACTAGTTTGAAATTTACTCTGGCTTCTAGAAAGCTTAGAAAACCCGATATCATCAAATGAGATATCTGTTAAGGGAGATTGATGCCTCTTGTCACATAACTTGATTTCCTCTAAACATGTCCTCTTGCTGCTCACAATCATTTTGATTTCACTAGAGTCTTCTTTAGTAACCAAGTATCTCATTTTTTCCTCAACAATGGCATAAAGCTTGGATGATTTTGTCTCATAAAACATTTGGCACACCTTGCCTTTAGGGTTTCAATCGCCTTTGGAGCAACAAAGGCAAGAGAGTCTTTAACAATTGCAAAGAAGACAACAGGCTGATTAGTAGCTCCTTATTGCTCATTCTTTTTAAAAATAACAAGATTTTGTGGCTTCTCTTTGCCCTGCTGTAGAGGCATAGGCTAATTTAAGAACATCTTTAGATGGCATTTTTTGGGAATAGGAGCCGTAGGTTGTTGGCATTTTGTTGATCAGAAGATTGATTGTGATGCTTGTTTTCATCCAACCGTGAAGACAACTAGCATGCCACGCTACTCTTTGAGGAACTTTAGGAAAATTGGTTTAAGAGTCTCACAATTGGAGCCTTTTTGTAAAGTATTCCTATACTTTGATGCATGTGACACGTTTCTTCTCACATTGAAAGATCAACCAATATCAAACATTGTCAGAGGAAGTTACCTAAACTCCCAACCTACTAGCTTGTAATAGCTTTGAGGTGTTGATGGATTCCAAGGAGGTTGGGGTCTTTGAGCTTTGTGGGATGGAAGGTTTTATAACACACTCATATTCTATTTTTCCATTTCTTTGGTGAGATTTTAAACCTCTTTCATGTGAACCAAATGTTCTTGTTGAAACTCTTTCAACTGGACCTTAAGGCTTTTGACGTCGCTTTCAAATTTAGCTAGTCTTGATTGATCAACTTGAGTAGTGAAGGAATGTGAAGCTTGAGGGGACTAGGTTCATATGTAAGAATTTTTCTTTTTGGCAATGAGGTAGTTGATCCACACGAAATCATTTTTTGCTTTTTGTTAATCATATTTATAGAATTGAATGAAAATCATTAATTGTAATTGTTGAATCTAATTGAATTGTTTGTCATACCTTAGATCATAAAATCTTAATATTCTAATATTTAAAATGGGATTTTGACAACCTTCAATTGAAACTTCAATTTTGAATGCACCTGTCGTGCGAGTGCGTTAGGAGTTAGGACACACAGTGAAATTAAATATATAAACTTTACGTATGTGTTTTAGCAACAAGCCCTTTCTAGGAGAATCGGTCTGAAACTCATGGGCCTATGCAAGCATTCTAGGTCTGATTCCCAAATCTATCATTTGACCTTTTCTTTTTCCAGCTTTCTTCTTTGTTTCGCTATTCTTCCCAGTTTTTTGCTTTTATTTTCTTGGTTTTTGGCTTTTCGTTTTCATTTTTTTGTATTTTATTTAATTATTATTATTTTTTATTTTTTCAGTTCTATTTTTTACTTTAAGTTTTTCAGTTTTTTTGTTTATTTTTTATATTATTTTATTTCTTTACAACTTCCATATTTTTTATTTAAAATTTTTTATTGTTTTTATTTCTAGTTTTATTCCTTACTTTTTTTTTCTCATTTTTTCTATTTTTCCGTCTTAGTTTTATTTTATTTTCCATATTACCCTTAATTTTTAAAAAAATTATCTACTTTTTCCTTCATTTTTTATTTCAAACTTTTCAACTAATGAAAGAAAAATAACTAGTTGAGAAAAAAAATAAACAGTTATTGGTAAAATAATATCTATTAGTCTAAAAAAATAAATAGATACTAAAAAATAATTAATTTCTCTAAAAAAAAAAGCTAACAGCTACTCATAAAAGAAAAAATAGAAAAAAAAATAGTTTATCTAAAAAAGATAAGAACTTACAAAAAGCAATAAATTGAGCCAAAAGAACAAATAGTTACTTATAAAAAAACTATTTTTATAAATAAATAACTATATAATAAAAAAGTAAATAACTACATAAAAAGAACAAGCAACTAATTTATTTGAAAGAGCAAAAAAATTGATAAAAAAGAATAAACTCATTTATGTGATATATTTTATACCAATATATATCTATAAGAAAAAAAATTAAAAAAATTTTAAATTGACAAATCTAAAATATAAAAAAGTATGAACAAACATGATAAAGAAACAAAAATAGAACTGATGAAAAAACAGGTAAGGTTTATAAAAGAACAAAAACTTGATAATAAATAAATAAAAACTAATAAAAAAATAAATCTAATAACAGAATAGATAAAATTGATACAAATGCAATGACTCAAACACATACTCATCGATTACCATCAATTGATATACCACAGGGATTTGCTTATTTTCATCCTCCGCACTTTCAGCGAGTAACGTCTCATCATTCACCGAGTGCCTTATTCCCTTATTTGGATGCCAATTATGTCCTCCATAAGCAACATATCACATTCGCAACTCCCAAACTAGCACTGATTGATCATTAACATTTACCTCAATATTTAGATACCAATACTCTATTATAAAAAATGGTGTTTTATTATTAGTTTTAGTGAAATGATCTGTGATAGTGAATGCATGAGATAATGAATTATGGCTCTCCTCTTCTATATCAGAATTCAGATTAGAAATGATTTCACTGAATTTTTTTTTAACATAAAAAACACAAATTTCTTGAGCAAACAGGATACAATTTACAGCAAAATCTAGCCAGAGACTAAGATTTACAAGCCACCAAGAAGAAAAGAGAAGCAAACAGTCAGAACCTACAAACTAGAAGGATTTTGTACCCAATCAGACCATAAACAATTCAACTTAGAACATCTAGTTGTTGTCCATAAAGAAGACACCATCTGAATTTCCCCTAACAAGTCTAATTTCACCTGCCCATCTTCAGAGAATAAATTTTTGTTTCTCCTTTTCCAGATAGCCGGCCCAAGCTGTAATAAAACAAACAGCCTCCCATGTCTGTCTTTCTTTGATCTCTGTAAACCAGCTGCTGGGGCACATGACTTAAAGCCTCCCCTGCATCTAAAAACGTAAATCTGCCAAATTTCCAACTTGTAGTACTTTCCACACATAGATGTTCACCTTCTTGGGGACCCATGAATTCCACCTTGTAGGTTGGCCGCCATCTGTAACTCTCAAAATCTGATCATCAATTAACAAAGTCAATGTCTTCACCACAAAGCAAACCTCCTGGGTCCAGGTTCCATCTCCATTTCACTGAATTATCGGATAAAAACTGGTGAAGCTGTAGGAAGTTTGATGTGTTATGATTAGATGTTATGCACTTTTCACCCTTTCCAGCAGGCAAAAATTTAAAGAGATTGATATGGGATCCAATTGTTTACCTGATGGTTTAAAGAGATTGACATGAGTCCAATTATTTACCCGCAATTATTGGTAACGAGATCTTTTTACTCATTAAACATGATTATAAGATCCCCATCGCTAGTACAATGCCACGCAAGTGAATGTTATGAGGCTAATTATGCATTGTAAAGAAAATTTAACACTCGTTTAATGCTTATGAACAGTGTAGGGTAGAGGAAAGGTGCACTGTTCATGCACATAAGCGCTAAAATGAAGAGGAAAAAAAATACGATTAGGAGAGATGGCCGGCATATATAGGGAGAAAGAAGAAAATAAAAGATACATACATGCATTTAAAAAAAAACAGTTGAGGGTGATCCTTTTACTTTTTTTTTACTAAAGTTTCTTACCGTTTCACAAGGGAAGATCATTTTACTTTTTTTTTTATTATTAAAGTTTGATTTAAATATTTTCATATTAATTTACATTATAAAAATTTAAAAAAATTATATTTACAGACTAGAGTTTTTAAGGTACCATTTTCATAAAAAAAAATTTATATTTCTATAAAAAAATTATAAATTAATTATTGTGAATAATAAATTGGCAAAGCTTTGAGAGACGAAGAGATAAATATTTTTGGCTTAAATGCACCAACATCCCCCAAACTTTGAAAACTCAATGAGTTAGTCGCTGAACTATAACTCAGTTAGTAGTATCCCTTCAACTTGCAACTATGTATGTTGTAGTCCAGCTCATAAACTTGGCACTCATTTTTAATGGCTTAAATATATTAAAAGCCCTCAAACTTTAACAACCCATTTAAGTTGGTCATCAAACTAGAATTTGGTTTGCATTAGGTCCTAAACTTTACGATAAACAATGAGCATTATAAAAATTAATTAAAATAATTAAAATTCATTATAAATTAATTAAAATTAATTTTTTAGGTTAAGTAAAGAAAAAAATCATTAAAATTAATTAATTAATAAAAAATATTATTCAAGCTAAGTGCTTATATAGGAAATATAGAATTAGCTATAAAAATGATCTTGGTCATCAATAAAAAAAGGTAAAAACAAAAATAATGTATTGGTCTTTCCAATGGGAAGTGAAGCAGTTGAGGCCCTGATGGAGTAGCCAATTTCATCGGAGCTACAAGACGTCATCGGTGGCTACCATTAATTTCCCCCGATCTAGCATCATTTTCCAACATCACTTTGTCATCTGCAATTTCTTTTTGTTGATTAGGTTGATTGGGTTGATTTCTTTTTGTCGATTGGGTCAATTTCACTAAACCTCTTTGCAGTACCTCTGTCTCGCTTCACTCACTAGCGACTATTCCTTGCAATTTGCTTCATTCACTTTGCTTCTTCTCCTACCTCATCCAAATCACCGAACTTGAAGTGCACCTGTCTGACCCTTTCGTCCTTAGTTCATCCCATCGGTTCATCCTTTTCTTGCACAATTCATACCATCAATTCACCACTTTCATCCCTTTATTCATCCAATTGATTCATCCCTTTGTTCCTCCAGCATGGGAGGTATGCAAGGAAGACATAGTGGATCATGTTATTCAGTGTTGTTTTGTTTCTTTCCAGAATAGATGAGGTTGAAAGATTAGAGATATAAACATTAGCTTTAGAATTCCATGGTTTAGACTAATTAATTGGAAAAGTTTGAGGATGAAAATTTTTATTTTACATTTATTTTAATGTTAATTAATGCCACCTCAATAGTTTTCATCCGATTTAATGGTAAAATTGAAGGAAATGGCTCAATTGAAACGTGAAAATGAAGTAGGGCACTTTAATAAGACAATACATTTTCTAGGTACTATGTTATTTTTTTTCATTATAGGTAATGCATTCTTTTATTTTTACTTTTTCTTTATATAGGACCAAGATCATTTTATAGCTAATCTTATATTTACTTAACGAGCACTTGGATAATAGTTTTATGAAGTAATTAATTTTTATGGTTTTTTTAACCAACCTAAAAAATCAGTTTTAATTATTTATAATGAATTTTAATTAATTTTATGAAATTTTATGATGCTTATTTTTTATTCTAAATTTTAGAGTCTAGTGCAATCTAAGTTCTAGTTTGATGACTAACTTAAATAAGTTGTAAAAGTTTGAGGGCTCTTCATGTATTTAAGTCATTAAGAAAAAGTCAAGTCAATGAGTTGGACTAAAACATACCGAGTTACAAAGTTGGAGGGCTTCTGTTAGGTAAGTTAAAGTTTGAGGATCAACTCGTCTGAGTTGAGAAAGCTCGAGGGCTGTTGGTGATTTAGGCCAATATTTTTCAGTGAAGTTTTAAATTACAATAGTAGAAAAAGAAAAACATTATTCCCTATTTTCATTTTATGTATAAGCAAGGGACCACATCTAATGGTGGATTGTTAGGTAGACCACGGTCTTCAAAAACCCAATTAGTTTCGACCAGATTATCTTTTAGGCAATTAGAGGGTTTGAATTTGTTTTGCTTGTTTGTAGCACATAATAATCATTTTAAATGGATGAGAAATTAAGTATTATTATTAAATTAATTAAATCTAAAACACTTTTGGAACTGATATTTATTAATACTATTAAAAGGGAAGGAGCATATTATGGAGATTTCTACTAATTATAATAATTCACACAAGGATTTTGAGCAATTATATATATATATATATATATATATATATATATATGAAAGATACATATATACATATACTACTAAAATTGGTTACTGATGTTATTATCGGTTTGAAATTTTGAGGTATTAATATAACTTTTAACAAACTTAAAAAACATTGTGCAAGTTACTATTTTCATTATTTTATGCGTCAGGCATTGGATCAGTCGCCATCGGATTCATCTCTTGTGACAGAGACAATTTCAGAGGTGGCAATGTTGGACATCACTATGTATAAACAGAAATATGCCATTCCAGGAAGCAAATGATCAAAAACACTTTGATATTGGATGAATGAGTTTTGTTTAATTGAGGTTTGGGTTATCTGTAGTATTGTAATATGTTTTAAATAATATTTTTGGAGGGACAAGTGATAGATTCAGTTAAGGATTGAGGTAGTTATCACAAAAAAAAAATAAAAATAAAAAAGATAAATTATTCACTATTCTTAAAGTTTAGTAAAATTTTTGTAACTACCCTAATATTTCAAAAATCGACACCTTCCTATGTTTACTATTAGGCTAACAACTTGTGGCATATTCAATACCAAACAATAATATTAATAGCTAATTTGGGCACAAATTATGACTTTAGTGATACAATTAGAATCACTTAATATTATAGTTACCAAATCATTCCAGCTCAAAACTACAGTTGTTTGGTACTTTCCCCAACCTGAAACCAGGAAAATGATGGCATTTTGTTTACTGGAATAAGGATTGAAAACAAAAAAGACATCGTTTTGTTTAATAGCAAAGGGAAAAAAATTAAAAGAAAGCGGTAAAATTCATTGGAAGTACTTTAACTACATAAACTTATATAGCGTGTCCTAATTGAGTATTTTTGTCAATTTTATCATTAAATTATATAAAAATTGATGATGTGACATTAAATAGTATTAACATAAAGTTTTAATAATAATTTTCGTCCTCAAATTTTTCCCATCAATAACTCTAGACCTTAAACTTCTAAATCTACCTTTTCTAGCCTAAATCTACTCTTCCTTCTCCCCCTGTCCTCTCCTTAGCCTCCGCCACCCACCTCCTGCGATTCTTCACGATTGGCTCTCCATGTCATCGCCACCATCGCCCAAATCCCTATCTTACCATGTTGCCGCTACTGTCACCCAAATCCCTCACCGATTGGCTTCAGCCTTGGTTGCCATCGAAAACACTGGTGGCTCCCGGGGTGTAAAGCAGAGATTTTCTGTCGATCGGCTCTGGCCTCAACGCTACCCTTACTGATTGGCTTCGAACTCAATGCCGCAAGCCCTCACTGCGATGCTCCATCGAATAACAGAAGGAGTGCGAGAAGAACCTGTAGGTCTGTCCGGCGCTCAATCGACAAGGACCGCGACGCCAACCGCCGGTTTCTACCAAAAGCCACCAGCCAATGTTAGGTATCGCTTCAGGGGTTGAGTATCTACCGACTACGGCAGGGGCTTGGTATCGAAGATGACAGTTTGGGTATTAACGGAGAAGGCTAGGGCGACCCCTTGGAGGTCGGATGACAAGTGGTGACGATGGGACACAATGGATTGATGGGAAACCAAAGATTGGAAGGGCAGGCCGAGGAATTGAATTTTGAATCTTGATATTGGGATCAGTCAAATAGAAATCAGAGAGTACATGAGAGGGAGGGCAAATTTTATTTTATTGAAAGTTTAAGATTTAGAATTAATTATTAAAAAAGTTTGAAGATAAAAGTTATTATTTTAAATTTATTTTAATGTTATTTAATATCATATATGTCAGTATTTTCCATCTAATTTGATGGTCAAATTGATGAAAAGTATCAAATTGAGAAATACGTTATGAGTTTCTATAGTTCAATAGGATCAAAGTAAAGAAATGACACTTATTTAGGATACGAAAGTAAGATATAGTGCCCTAAGTGGAATTTACATGCCCAAAATGACGCCGTTTCATTCATGGAAAAAAAAAAGTTAAGGGATAAGCCCAAAAGCAACGTAATTTTGAGCATTTTATAATCTTATTTCCCGCCCTTCCTAGCAAGTTCACAGAACCACAGAGGAGAGATACAGTGAGCTTCATGGTCTCTCTTCGTCCAAATCACTCCGAAGCTCCAAACTAGCTCATTTTGAAGCAAAATTCCTCCATTCTCTATCAGATCCATCTCCGTTTCAAGAATTTTCGTGGATTTCTTTGTGTTTTAGGTAAAGTTAGGTTTGGAAGAAAAATTGAGACTATTGATTTTTTATGTTTTCCAAGTTGCAAAGAACATTGCTAAATTGGTTTTTTCGAAGGTTAGAGTGATATTCTTTTGCATTTCTTGATGATGCCAGATGATCTAAATGTATGTTATTGAATTGATTTTTTTATTTTGTAATATTTTTTTATTTGATTCCCAGATCGTGATTTAGATGATCCCTTTTTTCTAGAAGCGATCCCTCGAGCTTTTTAGAGCACTCAAATATTTGCGAGATTCATTTATGCAAGGTGTCCCTGTGTCTTTTTGGCATCTTTTACAATTTGTGGCATTTCAGGAAATAAGCATTCTATTGAATTGGAAAGGGTAAACGGCACCCATTGTATTTGAAATAAAACCAATGTTTCGGATTCATCCCGAAACTACGAAACGTTACTTTAAAATGTTACAATAATTGTCCTGCCATTAATATCAACCATTAAAATGGACGGAAAATATGTAAAAAATTAGTTTTAATCCTTGAAAACCTTCTATTCGTTACAGAAATCTCAAAACTTTTACATCTTAAAATAAAACCACATTTTCCTAACTACCCTTTCTTCTCCATGACTGCCACCATCCTTTGTTTTGCCCATTCAGTTCTCGCATCCTTTGTCGTTGATTCCAAGCCCACTTCCCATCTTTTCCTGCCAGATTGTTAATGGCCATCTTCCTCCAGTGATGTGTGCTTGTCACCTTCTGGTGGTGCACGATTGTCTTCATTTGGCGGAGTGTGATTGTCAATCATTACCTTCCTCCAGTAGTGCATGATTGAAGAGAAATGATGATGTTAGAGTACGATTGAAGGGAGATGTCTAGGTAGGATTGAAGGGAAACGATGATAGAAGATGGCAATGGGCAAGATTGGAGCATAACGGGAGAGTGCTATGGAAGAGGACACTTAATCAATGGGGGGTTGCAACGGGATGGTGACTGAAAACAGTGACTTAAGAAAATGGCAAAGGACGACGGACGATGAGGAAAAAGGCCACATTCTGGCCTCAACGGTCTTAGCCTTTTATTCCCTTTTCTCCATCGATTAATCATCAGCGATGGCTACGACATGGGATGTCGGCCGTAGGATGGGGATGTGATAATGGCAGATCAATGCTGGCCATAGCAAAGGTGAAGGTTATGAGTGGCAGAGGAGAAGAGATGAAGGTCATGACGGGACGGTGGTTTTACAATAAGATGTAAATGTTTTGAGATTTTTATAACAAATGGAAGGTTTTTAGGGGTTAAAACTAGTTTTTTATATTTATTCCGCCCATTTTAACAGTTGCAGTTAATAATAGGAAATTTGTGTGACATTTTTATAGTTAAAAGATAAATAGTGTAACGTTTTATAGTTCTAAGATGAATTCAAAATATGGGTCTTAGTTCATAGATGACGGTTGCTGTTTACCTAATTGAAGAAGAAAAAATTATGCCAAAAAGTTTGCTAACATCTTTTGTAAGTGTCAGTTCGAATTCAAAGTTGTTATGGCAACATCTCACTTTGCTCTTTAGTCAGTTAAGATGATGTTTATCCATAAAGGTTAAATAGAAAGTTAGTTTGTGATATTTGGTCTACCATTTGTGGCAGAAAGAAGCATAAAAAGTTATGCAGCCTTACTTGGATGCCCTTTGTGATGATTATTCTATTTCTTGCCAAGGTACTATTTGATTTGAACTTTCCTTGCAGTTTATCAATTGATTTCCTCAACATGTATTCTATTTTTTGCTATGGATAATATTTGTTGTATTCTACTGTTTTTAAGCAAAGGGTCGGTCAAGTGTTTTTGGCTTTCTTATGTTTCAGAATCCTTTTGCACTTAAATCTAAATTTTGGCTTGGTACATGGTAAGGAAATTGATTGTAATCTCTAACAATTACTTGCTTTTGAGGAAGTCCAAGATTGCGTAGTACGGTATGCTCACTAAAGTTGGGGCTCACCATTACAATGGAAGTAAGGGTTTGTTGTTTCATTTTCCCTAATTTCTAGGTTGTTTCCATGAAATTTAGCTCAAAATTTGTTAAGCTTAGCAATTAGTTTGTTTCTTTTATGAACTGGGTTGGAAAACCTTTGCTAATGCCTAGGAAAGGTCTTAGATCATATTAAACAAACTGGGTAGTCTATTCTAATCATGTGTTATCATGACTTCCTTTTTCTTTTCTTGCTTTGTTGAGTTGGGACCCATGGGATCATACTGAATAAACATTTACTTTATTATGGGTTCCTATTTTTCAATTTATTTGTTTTAGTGTTTTTACTTTTCTGACGGTTAGCATTCATTGGGAACTCTAACGTCTGCCATCCGTTGGGAAATCTTATGGCTGCCATCTGTTGGAAATTTTGATAGATGCATCTGTTGAAAAATCCAATGGCAGTTGTTGGAAACTTGTTTCTAATGTAAAGGAAGTTGACAGCTCTTTTCTGATGGCTACCCATCAGAATTGTCATTTTTTTATGGCTAATCGTCTGAAAAATCCTTTGGTAGTGGGACTTTTTCTAGTAATGATACATTTTGATTTGTTATCTGACATTACTTATCCAAAAATTTTTGCTCACATATAAATTGGTTGAAAAAGTGACTATCCTAATTTAATAAATTTATAAGCTAGGTTCCCGTAGCTATAATGATAAGTTTCCTAAAGTGTTTGAAGGGTAATTTGGTCTCATATGCATAGGACTATGAATGACTTTGAGCTAGAGTCAATCTTGACAATCTTGGAGGATGTTGCCATTGTGGACCAAACCATGAACTCTACTTAGGGATGGATGGGATGGCACTTTTCTAGCCCAGTTGTTCAGGTCAAAGGAGGTAGACCTTATTTGTCGCATTTCCCTTATTGCTAATGGTGTTTTAGGGGGGGGTGGGGAGAACCGGCAGATGTGGCATTTTACCCATGATGGCATCTATATAGCTAGGAGCAGATATGAGGTTGGCCGAATGCATGGGGCACACAAGAGGCATTGCTGGAGCATAAGAGGGTATGATAGTGCGTTTGGGGATTGGCTATCTTGAATAAAGTGAAGGTGTTTAACTGGCGGCTCATGCTCAACGTTCTTCCTACTCATAACAATCTAGCCTTTTGTCATATTTAGTGGGTGTGTGTGTCCAAGCTACCATTAATGGGGGAAGCCCGGGCTGCATGCCATGCAGGATTATGCTTTTGTGAGACAAGTGTAGAACTCTTTCTAGCTGGTATATATTATGGAGAATGGTAGCCTTATAGTGCTGGATTGGTTTGAAAGGCTGGTTGATTTGAATCCTAGAACCCCTAGCAAATTATCTTCATTATTACCTAGATGCTTTGGTCTTATCAGAATGATATTATGCATGGAAAGCTAAGTAAAACATTTGCTCATTAGTTTGGGGGACTCACATAAAGTTTAATGAGTTATTGGGGCTTGGTTTGGATGGTCAACAATTGTATCGAACTCCTTGATGGGTTCCCCCTCCTGCAGGTTGGATCAAAGTGAACTATAATGCTTCAATCAAGGAGAATGGGCAACTTGGTTTAGGAGTAATCGTGAGGGACAAAAAGGGGGAGGTGCTTGCTGCATTGGCGGTGTCGGTATAGGGGCAGGAGGATGCTTTCCAAGTTGAAGTTAGGGCAATGCGTGCAGCTCTATAGCTTTGCCACATTCTCAGGCTGCCTCGCATTCTTGTTGAGACTAACCTAAGTACTGTGGTTAATGCAGTTAATCAGGATGTCTTTGTTCATTCAAAGGTAGGTAATTTGATTGAAGATATTTGGTCATTGCTAGTTAAACGGGAAAGGGTGAAGGGTACTTCCCATGTACCAAAACATGAATAAGTTCCGTCATAAGTTAGATTCATTTACAAGTAGACTGATATCTTTTCAGTTGGGGACTAAAGGGTTCCTAGATTTTATTTCTAGTTTAGCTGCTTATAAGGCTGAGTATGTTCATTCTTGTTAAGCAGAAATGAAAGATATTTCATTAAAAAAGAAAACATCTTATTAAAGTATGCATATATAAGGAAAAATATTTCATATAGTTAGTAAAAATCAGAAAATTACTTACATATTTCCGAAAATTTAAAGGATTTGAAGTCGTGTAATATTCCTTGCACCAACTTATATGGCACTCCCGAAAGGGACCATCTAAATTCAAATTTAGTCAGAGCTACATATACTACGCCTATTTCTGATTGAAGAAAGTTGCAATCAAGTGAGGCGAGTGCACACACATTCATTTTATTTTATTGTCTGTTCAATTATTTTCATAAGTAGTTTTTTTTTCTATAGAAAATTTTATTTCAATATATCATAAATCATGGGCATCCATAAACTAATATAACATACTAAGTCTTTACAAAAATAATTAGTTTTAGATTTAGTGTTTCCGTGCATCTGGTATATCTTAATAGAAAAGTACATTTGTAAATAATAAATTCATGCTTAAAAATAAAATGAAAACAATATGAAAACACAAAAATAAATAGAAGCATCAATACAAAATTGAAAAAATACACCAACATAAAATTGGACAAATGGTACCAACATTAGAGTTGAAGTCGAATGTTGACGAGTTGACCTAGATCACCTTAGGAACAGTGTTGAGTTCCCAATTATTCTTCTTCTCCATGGCAATTATTGCCATGAATTTAGAGGTCTGTGAGCTCCTAGCTTTACACTGCATGCGCACTTGTGATGGTGTTAAGCTATCCCCAAGTCTAAGAAGCCTCTATAGACATAAGAAAGCCACATATGATGGGATAACACCATGCTAACATCAAACCATGGAAAGGCATAAACATACAGAAAATAGTTCCCTACTTTTATTTCTACAATAAAGGAATCATGTATCTTTCAACTATATGCTACATGAAGTAAGCCTTTAAAACTAAGTCATTTCAGCTTGCCTAAGCCTTATGCTCTAGCTCAACCTTAGCCTAGACACTATTTTGGTGGCCCTTTAGTAACCTCAACATCTAACCTCTTCCAAGCTAGCACTAAGCACAACTGCCTAGTAACTGCTAAGTGCAAAGTGGATATGCCCAACTAGTAGCAATACCCATCTAGCATGCCATTCACATGTTTCATTCTATCTTTAATGCATATCATGTAACTTAGCCAAGCTAGTAACTGTTTTGCACAACTCCTAAATAGGGCAATACCCTTGACCCACATGATAGGCTACACTTTGCTCATAACCATACACAACTGCTCCTTGCGCGCACTACCACGTTTGAGCTATACACTATCGCACCTTACCTTGCCCATGTTTCTTCCTGAAAGCCTACACATGCAACTCACATGAAGTGGTAACACATCACCATGAGATTGCATAAAGTTCACTAGCCATGAGCCCAAGAACCCAATGAGCATGACCCCAGCCTTGGCCAACATTGGATGCTATGCATATGTTGCCACATGCATTTGTTGCCCAACAACACCATGTGCCACCTAGACACGTGTCTCAGCCTTACTTGTGCACCTCTCTAGTCTACTATGAGTACCTTACTTGCTCAACATGCCCATTGTAGCATAAACCTACCTAGGGTCCTAGCATATGCAAGGTTGCCCGCACACCTCCTCTCCTCTCAACAAAGCAAGTCATAGGTCTAAAAAACCACCCCTAGCAAATGAGTTCAATGTCCTCGTTGAACCTCCATGAAACATCATTCATTTTTTTGAACCCTTAGCATTTATACACAACCTAAGGTATCTTGTACCACCAGTGGCCCATGAAGGCTTTAAAGATGTTTAAGTACTGCTCGACTAAGCACTTGAACCCCGAGCTTTTGATCAGACCCACAGCTTGTTCTAAACTCATAAAACAAGCTTTTACAATCATGGAAACTTGTATAATGTTGGTTCTTTATGCCTAACCCTTTATAGTAAGCCTTTGTCCCATAATACATGTCGTAGGTTACTAACTTGCCAACCTATGCAATGTGCCACTTATCAATCCCATGCTTTCTTCAAGTACTGCAACACTTCTTTGCAACTCATGCATGTAGCACATATATCATTTCACTTTTTTTTAGGCACCCCTATGGTAGAACAGGGCATTGTCCCCTTATTTGCTAACATTGGTAGGCTCCATAAGATTATGATCCCACTTAGGTTACAATTGGATAGTTATTACTTGTGAAGTATCTTAAATCATTATATGCAACTAGTTTTTTAGCCTACCATTCATAGAAAATATGCATGCATCATCCTGGCTATGCAATAACAATTAAATAAAATCAACGTTAAAAATAATGCCATGGCAATTAATGAAAACACAATTCAAAACAAGCAAAGATGCAAAACTTTAGTTGCTTTAATTTCAAGTAACAACTATGTGCATATGTCTCAAACTTATATGCACCCAAATGTAACCTTAGTGTTATACACATCAAATGAACACTAGTAGAAAATATGCATGTATCATCCTGGCTATGCAATAACAATTAAATAAAATCAACATTAAAAATAATGCCGCAGCAATTAATGAAAACACAATTCAAAACAAGAAAAGATGCAAAACTTTAGTTGCTTTAATTTCAAGTAACAACTATGTGCATATGTCTTAAACTTATATCCACCCAAATGTAACCTTAGTGTTATACACATCAATGAACACTAGTAGAAGTAATCTATTTGTATGAACATACCACACATATAAAAGAAACAACATATATCTACTGAGATCCATCTTTAGTTTTTCACCTAAGCAAGCTAGCTTCAAATGTTGAGCCACATTTTCCCTGTACTCACTTAGCCTCTGTAAGGCAAATATTTTGGTTAGTACTAGCTTATACTACAAGTAGCTTAAAAACATAAGATTTCCCATTTAAAGGGTACCTTCAAACCAATAAAACTAAGCCTTAACAGCTGCCCCTTATCAACTATTAAGCCTGACTAGCCCCGTTTAATAACTGCACAACACTTAAGAGGTGAGTACTTTAAGGTACTCAGTAAGGGGTTTGACACTTGCAGAGGGAAACATATGCAAGCATGCAAAGCATAACAAACAAATATATCTTATATAGCACAACCAACCAACCAAACAATTCAACAAGCAACAAACACAAATAACTAATACACAACAACAAGAATGCAATGTAATGTATGGATAGATGAATGAATGCACATGTTTATGCACTTAGAACTTCCTTAAACCCAAAGGTGTTCTTAACTGCCGTGAGCTCATACGACTGGGGTACTTGGATACTAGCCTTCGTATCCGATTCTAGCAGTTGATTAAACCCCATGAATTTCTCTTTACTAGCGCCTTAAGTAAGTCGTCGCTTACTTCACCTTGCCCCCTTTTATGGGTTATTTAAAGTAAATCATCACTTACTTACTTTTTACCTGTAACTTTCCCTTACTTGTTGTGCTAGGTAACTGAACTTAGTGGCCAAACTTCACCAAGTCCCCACGAACTCAACTTTAGTGGATTCGCTTACCGAGCCCGTCGTCTTGATTGGGACCTTTTGGGTACCACTCGATGCCCAAAGGTACTTGATCTCTACCCTTGGGTCGTCAAGGGTCCCGTACCCTTCTTAGGTCCTTCTTCATTGTTGGAGGTTCCCTCACCCCTTACCCATTAGAGGACTCATACGATACTTGGTCTTTCTTTAGTACCCTACTTATGATTTAAGGTATCTAACTTATCCACTTTTCTTTAGCCCTCTTAACCACCCACTTATTACCCACTTAATAATGCATAAATAAATCTTAGGATCATTTTTAAGCTATGTTAGGATACCACCTAACCCTTAGGAATTGATTTGAGACACCTAGAAATAAGGTTGGCACAATTTAGGCACAATGTTATAGCATTGCATATTGTGGTGCGACAACATCATATTTTTATGGAAGTTGCTAGAAATGATGTGATAGAACCAGCATAGGTTGTGTGACTACATTGCATATTTAGGTAGCCCATTCTTCTTCAAAAGCTCAATACGATTGCATCAAAATAATTAGTGCGATCGCATTAACCCCTGGAACTGTATTTCTTCGCCCATTTCTTGGCCAATCTTGCTCCAAATCTTACCCAAAGCAGTTCTAATCAGTTTTGGATTTTTTCAACTCACTCCTAAGTGTTCTAAAACTAATTATGAATTATTTAATCATGCCATAACATAAATCCCTTACCTCAAATCTAAGTTATGCAAGATACAAAACAAACTAACCACACAAAGTTCACTTGAGCACAAATTGCTTCCCTTGAGTTCCAAGCTTAAATCCAAGCAAAATGGGCACCGCAAGCACTAAATTAAGGCCATCACTAACCATATTTCACGATTAGAACAAATTTAAACCCATAGATAAAACATACCTTTGGGTTTCAACTTAAACTTAGAGGAATGAGTTCTAAAGCACAAAATACACCAACTTCTACCTAGGAGAATGAAACAAATTTGGAAGTTTTGATGACCAATGGATATGGAGGAAGGGAAGTATGAAAATGAATTGAGGGAGATGATGAATAGTTGTTTGATTTGTCTAAAAAAATATCTGCACCCACTCCCACCAAAACTTTGACTTAATTCCTCCACTTGCCAAATTAATCTTTTTTTCCTTCTCACCAAATTTTCTGTCTTAAACCACCCCTTTAGATTTTATGGTTAATTTTTCTCCATGCCCTAGTCCTTAAGCTTTATGGCATAAGTGGCACGGTAGCCCTAATTCCTTATTTGGTGCATTTTGGTCCCCAAACACTTATTCTTTGTTGGAATGGTTAGAGTAACTTATAGCCTTAAATTATTTGATTAAAATTACTTATATGACCTTAATTTCACTAAAATTACAGTCATGCCACTTATTTGGGTCAAAATTACCACTTTGCCTTTCTTGCCTTTGGGTGCGATTTTACATTTTGGAACTTAATTTAACCTTACGTAGCTTATTTTTCTTACTTATAAAACTTATTTGAGGAAAAAATAACTTAGGATTTACTTGAATTGGCTCCCAAGTATGGGAAGTACTTGAAGAACCCCTACAACCCCTTTGCTAAGCCCTTAAGTCACAGCATCTATTAACCCAATACCTCTTCTGCCTCAAACCCACAACATTACTAAGCACATGCACCCTCCCTATGCTTGAGTCACCGATTCAGTATCCCTTTAGCACACATCTTGCCTTTGATCAAATGCATCCATACAATTCTAAACTTGAAGCCACCATAGCAATACCTGTAACCCAAAAATGATACATCTCAATGCTTTGAGTACATTTCCATTAGGTGCCAAAGCAAACTTTATGATTGAATCAAGGCTTTGAGCAACTTTTAACCCACACATCATAGCAATTTCCATTACTCAATACAACTCTAATATTAACTTGTCATGAGCCCAGAGGTTTTGCTTACCTCTAGCTCACACCCTACACACATATAATGGCGTAAAGCTATCCCTTACCTAAACAACCTCCATAGATGTGGGAACAACAAATAGAATGAGGCAATACCAAGCAAACATCAAACCATGGACATGCACACACATATAAGAACCATTCCCAAAAGGAAGCATGCAAGTTCCAGGTACAAGCCACATGAGGTAAGCCTTTGAAACTAAGTCTCCCCTCGCTTAAGCCTTATGCTCTTGGGTCAGTCTTAGCTTATACTCTCTATGATGGTCCATTTGTGCCCTCTTCCCACACTAGCATCATACTCGAATATACACCAAAATGTGTAATGGATAACTGCCACCACTAGGCCTAACTACTTGGTAACCACCAACTATGTAATGGAGACCCCCCACTACTAGCAATACCTTTCTAGCATACCTTTCATGTGTCCTATGCTATCTTCAACATGTATCATAGCATTCAGCCAAGCTAGTAATCATCTTACACACCTTTCATGTATGAGAATTCTTATAGGCCATGATCTAAGCCACCACTTCACTGGTAACTGTTTGCAATGGCTACCACAATCACTCATCATGTGGTGTAAATTGCACACTACTACCACAACCATCTTTGACAGGTTTATTGTTTTACAAGTAGCACCAAGACAACAACATCAAGCCATTAAAAGTAAGGTCCAGATAAGTAATAATAATACATTAATTGATAGTGCTTATATTTATGTATAGTGATTATTTGTACAAATTATTTGATTATTGAAACTTTCAAATTTAATAACCTAGAAAAGTAGTTTTTTTTCATAAAGGGTAATTATTTTTTTATTAATATTTTTACTTAGGTAAGAAAAGAATTCATATAAATTGGTTTTGCATAAAAAGGAACTAAAAATGAAAATAATGCATTATAATATTGGTTTTGCATAAAAAAGAAGTAAAAATAATATTGGTTCTACATAAACAGGAAGTAAAAATGAAATAATGCATAATAATGCCTTATTATTTGTTTTTTCGGTATTCAGAATAAGGTACATAGGTATAGGGTTTAAGGAGCTATTTGTAGCATAGGAAACAGGGAAAATGCTAACTTTTTTGAGACTCGAAGGTGACCAAATCAGTATTTAATGACATTGTTTGGGATTGGGGGAGGAGAAGAGGGATGGGCCTTGAACTTTGGTGGTGGCTAGGGCCTTGAACTCTAGTGGTGGCCAGGGCCAAATGTCCTTTAAGCCAAGTGGATTCAGCTTTATTACTGGACAATAATACCGTATTGTTAACTTGAAACAAATTGACCCTAAGATTTCACATGCTTTGATCAAATAATTATATCTTCAACCATGATTCACTATGATTCTCAAATCAATAGCTAAACTAGTGCATGGGGCTTTTTGTTTTGTTCCCAATGAAGAAGAGTTTTATGGTATTAAAATTGAAAAAATGTTAGTTTTTTTTCTTTTTAAATTTTTGAGAACTATAATGTCATTAACATGAAGACATGCGTTCTATTTATTTTTTTTTAAATTCTAGGTTTTTTTTTGTATTCAGAATCATATACATAAATACAGGGTGTAGGGGGGTATGAGCAAAAGCAATGTAATATTAAATGAAAGATCAACAAGTTTTTATATAGTACAGGGGATTGGGAAAATGTCTATGTATTTTTTAAGATAACTTAATTAGTATTTAATGATATTGTTTGGGATTAGGGGAGGGGATTAGGGGAGGGGAAGGGTTTTGAAACCTAAGATCATTGCTAGGACCGAGTCTACCCTTTAATTACCACTTAGACTGGGTGGCCGGGACAATTCTAGCAGGTTAGTGATAAGGAAACGACACAACGTTTCACACAATCAATTTTGACTTGAAACAAGAAAAACGTGAGCCTCACCAGCCGTTGATGACAGTAACGGATGGTACGTAAAAGTCACTTGGATAAATTACCCTAACATAAACTGGGCTATATAATAGAAACACTTGTGCTTCTTAGATTTTTTGTAAAAAGAGAAAGCAAAAGGGTCGAACGTTAAAGAAAGAGAGGTCCTAATCCTACGTTTTGGTGGTCTGAGCAGGATTTATGGGGCTCGAAAACGGATCTCAAAAGGATTTTATTAGATAAAAAACATCATCAAATATTGGGTTTCCATTTTCTTGTGTGGGTCCTAAAGCTACTAGAGGAATCAATGATCATGATGTCGGGAAAAGCAATTTTATAGAAGGATCTTATTCGGTTTTTCTTCTGGGGTCCCAACCAATTCTTAAATCTTTGGACAAGTCATGCGTATGAGGTTGTGAGTTTGAAGCAACGGGACGAATTTTCCTTCAAATAATTTTAATTTAGTTGATGAAATATCTAAAGAAATTAATTAGGTAAGCAAAAAATTCATTTAAATGATCATTATATTAATATAGTATTAACTTTCAAATAATATTAGTTCTGCATAAAAAAGAAGTAAAAATGAAAATATTGTATAATAATGCCTTATTATTAGTTTGAAACAAATTAACCTTTAAAGTTTTCACATACTTTGAAAAAATAATTAAATCTTCAACCATGATTCATTATGATTCTCAAATCAGTAGCTAAACTAGTACATGGGACATTTTGCTGTGTTCCTAATCAAGAAGAGTTTAGTAATGTTAAAATTGAAAAAGCCGTAGTTTTTTCTTCTTTTTAAATGTGTGAGAACAATAATATCATTAATTTGAAGACATGTGTTTTATTTGTTTTTTCTTTTAACAATTAGTTTCATACAATTATAATCAGCTTGAAACAATAAAAACCTGAGCCTCACTGGCTGTTGATAACAGTAACAGAGTGTAGGCAAAAGGCACTTGGAAAAATTACCATAACGTAATGGCGTTGGTAGGGTTGTTCGGTTTTTCTTAAGATTACTTAAGGGAGATTTAGTAATAGTAAGGACTTTGGGTTTTCTTTATTGATTGCTGTTTTGGAAGCTAAATATTTTTATCAGCAAAGCAAATTTTATTACTAAAAACCAGAAGAAGCTGGTAATTCATGTATAGAAACGAAGGAGTACGACCACTTGAGCACTTTGCATTGAAGCAACTTTAAAAGGAAAGTAATGGATTCGAACACCAGTTTGCTAAAGACGGATAAGGGGCTTTCTATCCAGAAATGAGTTAGCATCTGGATGTAGTTTTATGTTTTCTGGATGATGGTTTGGATGATTGTTTTATAGTATCTTTCTGTAATTAGAAGTTTTGTAATCTTTTAATTATTAATAATATTTATTTTTTCCGTTAAAATAAGGCACATCCATATTTAATTACCTGAATGCAAATTAATCTTAATATATACAAAGTAGTATTTTTTAAAATTTAATATAGTATAAGTACAAATACTAGTACAACTTCTAAAATAAAAATCCATACAAGAAAGTCATCAATACACACAAACATGCAAGAGATTTATTCATTCACATTCGGTAACAGTAGCTTTCAGAAGTCACTGGCAGTACTTGTGATCAAACATCCGTACATTTGGCACTACAGTACCAATTTCAAACACACTCTATGGGACTCAAAACGACATCAAAGTACTTGAATTTATTGTTGGGAAGAAAGCCAGACCAAAGAGGGTCAGGGTGGCACCAACTTAGACAAGTTTGAGGGTGGTTTTGCACTCGGTAGTGGTGCTGCCGCCGATTGTCACTTCCGCCTCAAAATATCCGTTTCTTTCCGTACATGGACTGCCGCCGTTAACCATCTTGTCCTCAACCACGCCCCAGACGTCGTTGAAGTGGTCCGTCTCGCGGATCTCAGCGTAGCAGTGGTTGTTGTACCATGGCCCCCAAGGGGTGGACCAGCTCACCATGCAGTCCATGTCCCTCCCGTAGTCCACGCCCTTGAGGCGGTACACGACGGCCCCCTCTGAGCCGGTCGACATCACGGCTGGTTTCTGATGGAAAAAAACGCCCCACTGGCCATTTTTAATCACCGTCGGGTATGCCGACTCCCCAACGTGGCCGTGCCAGTCGTAGGACCTGACGAAGTTAACGGCCGCCCCTGTGGCGTTGTAGATGAGGCACTTGGTGCAGACACCGTCCCCGAACTTGGCCTTCAACTCGTCCAAGTAGGCACGAGCCCTTTCCAGCTTGTTCTCTGCATCGCTCATGTCCATAGCCACCTTGGACAAGTCGGCACGAGTTATCACTCTCCCCGGGTCGTCGTATCCTGGCAGCTCCCGCACTGTCATCTCCGACACCTCGCCTCCGAACACGTTCGTGCTCATTTCTGCTGCTTATTCTTAGTGTTAATCTATAATTAGATTAGTGTTAGATGGCACGCATATATAGGTAGCGAAGGCCAAGATCAAACACCTTTAATTTGGAATTTGTTCTTGTAGAAAGTAAAGTTATTTAATTCCATAAATCAAAAACCAGCCCGCTGGACCCCATTTCAATTGAGACGCCAGTCACGCCACATCTTGGTTCTTGGATTCTCCATTTTTCCCTAGCTCTTTCAATAAAGTTGTATTCTTATCTTTTATTAATAAATTCTTTTTCTCATCAGTGGATAAAAATGATTGGGAAAAAAAGTAAGCTCTGCTGCAATATGAGCTCAATTTTCATTAAATTTTATCAGAACTAGGTACGTAAACTAACCTTTCGTAAAAGAAATTGATTTTTTTATATACAATAAAAAGAAAAAAGGTGTACAAAGTGATTTCGTATGTTTTTCTTTTTCGTAATCAGTGACTTTCTATTTGGTCAACCAGAAGGAAACAAGTCATGACACTTGTATGCGTCGCGGCCGTCACCTACTTCAAAAAATTTGCAAAATGCAATTAAACCTTGATATTCTGTTCAAATATTTCCAGAACTTCTACTACTAACAAAAAATCCGCACGTTGAGCGCAATAACAAAATAATTTGGCAAAATTTTACTACATATAACTAAATAGGTTTAAGACAAATGAAGTTTTTGCCCTTCAATAAAATTCTGCCATCTCCTTTTAATAATAAGACGTACTTTTTAAATTTTACTTTATTTAGATTTTCGTTCATAATAAGTTATCTGGACACTCCAGGGATGACAAAATTTGACCCGCCCTAAAGATCTAGCCCAATCCATCTAAACTCAAGCCTAACTTAATCTGGTTTAATTAGAAAAGTCAACGACTTAAACCCGATTAAAGTGAAGCCTGAGAAAACCTGTATCAAGCCCGATTTGACCCCAACCCGAAATAACTTGATAAGTAAACCCGACAGGACCCAATTTTAATTTAAATCAATATAAAATATATGGTTGGTAAAGACTTTAGAAAAATTATGATTTAATGCATGTGAATTGGTTTTTTTTCTATTTAGTTGATTTGTTTTTGTGTTGTAGAGCAAACGAGTGAGAACTTTGGAAAACAATTAATGAAATGGTGATAGAGTGATAGGAATAATTAAGTTTTAGAATTATAGTACCCTTTCCGTCCCACATTTTTTAAAATATTTGAATTTTTTTAATTAATTAATTGAATTTATTAATATTACTCCATCTATCACAAATTCTTTGCATAATTCATATTTTAACAATTAATCTATAATTTTTGTTCAATATTTTAATATATAAATAAAAAAATTTTATACATGAATGATAAATCAAGACCTATAATTTTGAAATATATATATTTTAATTTTTTAATAAATAATAATATTAATAAATTTAAGTCAAACTAGTCAGAACAGTTAAATGGAGCAAAGAAAATGGGACGAAGGGAGATTATTTGTTAGAAAAGAAATTAAAAAGTATACATTTAGAAACTATAGGTCTTTATTTATTATTTAATATAATCATTTTTCATTTATATACTAAAATGTTGAAAATACAAAATCATAGATTAATTGTGGAACAGTGAATGTTAGTGTTAGAAAGAACTTGGCAAAGAGGGTATATTTTGTTAAAAAAATTATATATTAATATATCTTCATAAATTTTATATTATTTTTAGGTCAAGTTAAATTAAATTTTAATCAAAATTAAATAAAAAAAATTGAATCAATTCAGTTATTTCGATTTATGCATTAGTGAACCAAGTAAACCCAACAATCAAGTTGAATTTGATCTAAGATATGATAATCCGACCTGATAAGATCCGAACCCAACTAAACCTGGAGTAGCCCAACCTAAACAAAAAATCTACTTAACCCGAAATCAACCCGACCCAAATAACCTGACTTGGATCCGAATACATGTTAACTCGATTAACCTGAACATGAATGACCTGACTTAAACTTGATCCGATCCATCCAATTGTAATCCCTAGGATCAACTAAAATGGAACAAGCCAGGAGACCTATGCGCATCTCCTACTTAAAAGAATTGCACTACTAAAAAAACCATGTTTTCTAATGAGTAAATTACCAATAGCTGGCGCGTTGGTAATCTCCAACGCGTCAAACTGTTGGTGAAAAAAATTGAAATTTACCAATGCGTCAGCGCATTGATAATTTACCAACGGTTAAACGCGTTGGTAAATCAACTGTTTTCCAACGGGCAAATTACTAACACATTAGAATGTTGGTAATTGCCAACACGCGTGCACGTTGGTAATTATAAATATATATTATTATATTTTTAATAATAATAATAATAATAATAATAATTATTATTATTATTATTATTATTATTATTATTATTATAATATATCATATATAAGAATATATACTTCACTTATATCATATGTATACATTAAATATATATATGATACATACATTAAATAATGTATCATATGTATCATATTTATATATTTTTTATTAGAATAATAATATGTATAGTTTTAAATATAATATTTACTATTATTGTAATTATTAAAAATATAATAATATATATTTAAAATATGTCATATAATAATCATATATGAATTTATATATTTTATAAAGTACATTTTTAAAATTGTAGAAAATAAAATAATATTTTTTAAAACATTTTTTACAAATAATAATTATAATTTAAAATATGCATTATCATACACATAAATAATAATAATAATAATAATAATAATAATAATAATAATAATATAATGTATCATATATAAGAATATATTTATATATATGTCATATATATCATATAATAATAATAATAACTATATTATATATACAATTTATAATTAAAGTAAAGTAAAATTTTTAAAAAAATTGTTGCAAATAATAATTACAATTTAATATAGACACACACACATAAACACACACACACATACACATATGATAATAATAATAATAATAATAACAAAATATTGTATTATATTTAAGAATATATACTTTAAATATAATAAAAACAATATAATGTACCATATATATTATGATGTATAATAATAATCATATATAAAATTATATATCTTAGAAAGTAAAGATGTATTTATTTATTGGATCCAAACTCAGCCTATATGTATTTATTCATTGGGCCAAAACCCAGCCTAATCTAAGTATCTAACCCTAGCCTTAAATACCTATCCCTAACCCTATCCCACTCAGCCTCCCTCATTTTCCTCTCCTCCGCTCAGTCCCTTGCCCTCCCGCCCTCTCATCTGCTCGATCTCCCTCACTTCGCCTCACCGTCTCTCCACCGTCCCTCATTCTCTCTTCATTGCGTGGCCGTACCTTCACTCTCCGTCTCGTCGCCCTTCCTCCACGTTTCATTGCGTTGTCGTCCATGTCGCTCACTCGCCGTCCTCCTCACCTGGGCATCTCCCTTTCTCCACTCTCCGTCGCGTTGGCGTCCGTGTCGCCCTTGTTGAAGACTGATTCAAAGTTTGTTGAATAATATCATAAGTGCTGCAGATCTTCAGCTAAGTAGTTAGTTTGTTTCCTAAGTTTTAGGCAATTTAGTTTTATGCTTAACGGTTCAATGTACTGCCTATAAAAAGGCTCTTCTTTCAGTTAATAAATGATTGCATTGCACTCAATTCTTTCTTGCTCCGTTATTTCCCATCATTGTGGTATCAGAGCAAGGTTTCAGTCTAGGCTTCACGTTGTGCATTGCAAAATGACTTCAAATAGCTCAGCTGTGAGTGTCTCGCAACCACAAATTCCTCTGTTCAAAGGAGAGTCGTATGAATTTTGGAGCATAAAAATGAAGACTCTCTTCAAGTCTCAAGAACTTTGGGATTTTGTAGAGAATGGATTTCCAGCAGAGAATCCTGATGATGCTCGACACAGAGAGAACGTGAAAAAGGATGCAAAAGCCTTATTCTTCATTCAGCAGGCAATGGATGAGTCTATCTTCTCGAGAATTGCAGCAGCAACTACCTCCAAGCAGGCTTGGAACATTCTCAGAACTGAATTCCAGGGATCCGCCAAGGTAATGACTGTGAAACTTCAGTCTTTACGAAGAGAATTTGAAACTGCTAGCATGAAAAACAATGAGACAGTTCAGGTGTTTCTAGCCTCCATCTCCTCTATTGTAAGTCAAATGCGCACATATGGTGATACCATAACAGATGAGACTGTAGTAGCAAAAATTTTAAGAAGTTTAGCCCCAAAGTTTGATCATGTAGTTGCTGCTATAGAGGAATCAAGGGATTTATCCATACTGTCATTTGATGAACTAATGGGATCCTTGCAAGCACATGAAGTCAGGATCAACAGGTCACAAGGTCGAGAAGAAGAACAAGCTTTTCAAGTTCAGGGGGAGCAGACAAAAATAAATAGAGGAGGAAGAGGTGCCTTCAGAGGAAGAGGACGAGGGCGAGGCAGCCCAGTGAGGTGCACGTACTGCAAAAAACTGGGACATAAGGAAGATGATTGCTGGAGCAAGCAAGAGTATGCAAAGTATGCTGAAGAAAGAGATGATGATTATCTCTTCATGACATATGTAAGTGCACCAGCTAATTCTATAGAAGTCTGGTACCTTGACAGTGCATGTTCAAATCATCTTACAGGAGCAAAAGAAAAATTCAAAGAGTTAGATGAAACTCAGAAAGCTCAGGTTCGACTGGGAGACAACAATCAGATCCAAATTGAAGGGAAAGGAACTATTGCAATCAATATCAATGGAAGAGAAAAATTGATTCAAAATGTTCATTATGCTCCAGGTTTGGCACATAATCTGATAAGTGTAGGGCAATTGGTTGATTGTGGCTACTCTGTGATTTTTGAAAAGAATGCATGTACTGTGAAAAGGAAAACAGGTGAAGTGTTGTTTCATACGGAAATGACAGAAAACAAGATGTTTCCCATAGACTTTGCAGGGAAAGAGGTCTGTGGAATGATGACTAGCAGGTTCAATGAAACAGAAATATGGCATCAACGTTATGGGCATCTGAATGTCAAAGGAATGCAACTTCTTGCCAGTAAAGACATGGTGAAAGGCCTTCCTACTGTCAAGGAACTAACTCATGTATGTGAGGGATGTGCTCTTGGGAAACAAGCAAGAAAGACATTTCCTGTAGGACAATCAAAAAGAGCAAATGAAAAATTGGGGCTAGTACATGCAGACATTTGTGGACCAATGAGAACTGAGTCTCACGGTGGCAGTAAGTACTTCTTGCTTTTTATTGATGATTACTCTAGAATGTGTTGGGTATATTTTCTCAAATTTAAGACAGAAGCATTTGAGCATTTCATCAAGTTCAAAGCACTAACAGAACGACAGAGTGGTGGTAAATTAAAGGTGCTCAGAACAGACAGAGGTGGAGAATTTACCTCCAAGGAGTTCAACACATTCTGTGAAAACCAGGGAATCAAAAGAGAACTCACAGCCCCATATACACCAGAACAAAATGGGGTAACAGAACGCAAAAACAGGACTATTGTTGAGATGGCACGCTCAATGTTAAGGACAAAGGATTTGACTGATGAACTCTGGGCAGAGGCAGTGGCAACATCAGTATATTTACTGAATATATCACCCACTAAAGCAGTATGGAACATGACTCCATTCGAAGCCTGGTATGAGTCTAAACCCTCTGTTGCTCATCTGAAGATATTTGGTTGTGTGTGTTATGCCTTAATACCCTCTGGAAGACATAAACTTCAGCAAAAATCAAAGAAATATGTCTTTGTTGGTTATTGCTTGAACTCCAAAGCATACAGACTTTTCGACCCTGAAAATAAGAAGATCATCATCAGTCGAGACGTGCAGTTTGATGAGGAGATGAGCTGGAACAAAAACTCAGTAAAACACTCAGTCACAGACACAATCAATGATGAAGATCAGATAGAAGAACGACCAGTCAATCCTTCAATTTCTGAAGCAACCACTCCAGCAAGAAGTGAAGCCACTTCATCTGATGAATCAACTCCAACACCTCGAAGGGGGCACAGATCTTTAGATGAATTATACTCTTCCACTTATGCTCTTTTTGCAGGAGATCCAACGAGCACAGAAATGGCATTGCAAAGCAACATCTGGATAAAGGCCATGAGAGATGAAATTGCAGTAATAGAGAAAAATGGAACCTGGGAGATGGCAGACTTACCAGAAGGAAAGAAGGCAATTGGTCTCAAATGGATATTTAAGACCAAATACCATTCAGATGGAAGCATCCAGAAACATAAAGCAAGATTGGTTGCTCGTGGATATGCTCAGGAGTCTGGAGTGGATTTTGAAGAAACCTTTGCGCCAGTAGCAAGGTATGAAACAGTAAGAATAATTCTTGCCCTTGCAGCTCAATTGCAATGGACAGTTTACCAGTTTGATGTTAAGTCTGCATTTCTTAATGGAGACTTGTTGGAAGAGGTCTATGTAGAGCAGCCAAAGGGTTTTGTCATTACAGGAAAAGAAGATAAAGTCTTTAGACTGAAAAAGGCTTTATATGGCTTAAAACAAGCCCCTCGCGCATGGTACATCAAGATAGACGAGTTCTTTCAACAAAATGGCTTCAAGAGGAGTCAGAATGAACCAACGCTGTACATCAAGAAGCAAGGAGAGGATGGTATGGTTCTTGTAAGCCTATATGTTGACGATATGATCTATGCAGGATCATCTGTTCAACTTGTCTCTGAATTTAAAAACGCAATGATGAGCATGTTTGAAATGACTGATTTAGGAACTCTCAGTTACTTTCTTGGTTTTGAAATTAAGCAAACCAAGACTGGTATATATCTTTCACAGGAGAAATATGCCACTGATCTTTTGAAGGACTTCAACATGATAGGCTGCAAAATAGTGGGAACTCCCATGAATACAAATGAGAAGTTGAAAACAGAAGATGGTACAGGTTTGACTGAAGCAAGAAAGTATCGAAGCCTAGTAGGACGACTCATATACCTCACTCATTCCAGACCTGATCTAGCCTTCTCAGTAGGCGTGGTTTCAAGATTCATGCAATGTCCAACCAAACAACATTTTGGGGCGGCAAAAAGGATTCTCAGGTATATCGCAGGAACCAAAAACTATGGAGTCTGGTATTTGAAGACTGAGCAGATGGTATTAAAGGGGTACTCTGACAGTGACTGGGCAGGATCACAAGAGGATAGAAAGAGTACTACTGGAAACTGCTTTTTATTTGGCTCGGGAGTTGTTTCTTGGACATCAAGGAAGCAGGCAACGGTGGCTTTATCCTCAACAGAAGCTGAGTACGTGGCTGCAACAACTGCAGCCTGTCAAGTTGTATGGATGAGGCGCTTGTTATGTGAGTTAAATCAAAAGCAACCAGGTGCAACTCAACTTTATTGTGACAATTTGTCTACTCTGGCTATGTCAAAAAATCCAGTAATGCATGGAAGAACCAAGCACATCCAGATTAAGCATCACTTCATAAGAGATCTTGTAGCTGAAGAGGAAGTTAAAATAGAATTCTGCCCATCAGAACTACAACTTGCGGATCTATTTACTAAAGCCCTTCCTCAAGCAAGGTTTGAAGAACTAAGAGCTCAGTTGTTCATCACCAACTTTGAATCAAGGGGGAGTGTTGAAGACTGATTCAAAGTTTGTTGAATAATATCATAAGTGCTGCAGATCTTCAGCTAAGTAGTTAGTTTGTTTCCTAAGTTTTAGGCAATTTAGTTTTATGCTTAACGGTTCAATGTACTGCCTATAAAAAGGCTCTTCTTTCAGTTAATAAATGATTGCATTGCACTCAATTCTTTCTTGCTCCGTTATTTCCCATCAGCCCTTCATCTCTGACAGTCGTCTCTCTCCTCTGTCCATCCGTCCCTAGCTGGAGATCTCTCTCCTTCTCCTGATTCCGCCTCACCTCCCACTGTCAATCATCCTCGCATAGCATCGCCACCAATCGTCCTCGCCTCGGCTCATTGCCTCTCTTCGCCACCCCAAATCCGCATCTCTTTACTGATTTCTGTTTTTATTTTCTGTTTATTTGGTTGTTTTGAAAGTTTATAAATCTGGTTGTCTCGTAAGTAGATCTGCTTGTTTGATTGTTGATTTGTGAATTTTGTGTTAAATCGTGTGAATTTTTAATTTTGTTCATCATTTCCGGTAAATATTTATGAATTCCAGTGATTTTTTTAAAATTTTGGAAATTTTGAGTTAATTTTTGGATTTATTTTGAATTTTAAAATTTTAAATTTCTTAATTTTTTTCTTAATTTTGGTACAATTTTTTTAAATTTTGAAATTTTTTTTAAATTTCATGAAATTTTAGTTAATTTTTGTGAAATTATCTAATTTATAATTTTTACCAAAATTTTCAAATTTCTGGGCACTAATAACTTCTTAGTGATATAATTTTGATTGAATATGTAGTTTCAATTTAGATTAATTATTTTATTTTATTTTTAAAAATACTGTTACCAACGACTCCTCATTGGAAAGTTATTTTTTTTTTAACTTATAAACTAATTTCTAACGGCTAAAGCCGTTGGTATTTTATCAACATGCATGCGTGTTGGTATTTTACCAATATGCACGAGCGTTGGTAATTACCAATGTGCACGCTTGTTGGTATTTACCAACGTGCACATGCATTGGCATTTACCAACGTGCACTCGCGTTGGTAATCTTTTCGCCCGTTGGAAACTAAATCTCCTACATGACCGTTGGTAATTACCAACAGGCATGTTACCAACGTGTACGCATTCGAAATTACTAACAGCTTAATTTTTGCGCATTAGTAACTGGATTTCCAACGATTGATTTACTAATGCGCATTTACCAACGGCTGTGCGTTGGTAATTTCAAGTTATTAACCCATAGCCGTTAGTAAATGCGCGTTAGTAAATCACAAAAATTTTAGCAGTGTTGCCAGAATCCAATACTGCATTTCAAGCTTTGACATTTTGTGCAAATATTTCCTAAAATGACATTACAACCACAAAAACCAACATATTTAACCAATAAAAATATTTATACTAAAAAATTATTCATAATAGTATTTGATCAACTAACTAGAATAAAGTCATGAGACTTGTGTGTATCTCCTACTTCGAAAAGAATTGACAAAAATGGAACATTGATTAATCTTAAGAGTTGACATTTGGAGCACATATTTCATAAACTTTCGTTACTAAAATAAATATGTTCAAGCGATTATGACAAAGTAATTTGGCAAAAACCTTAGCCTAACTAACATTATTGGAAAAAGGTATCTTAGTGACAACTAAAGACTGTTACTAACTAGTGACAACAAATAGTGGCTAAAAGTCTGATCACATTCTAGTGAAGGTTGGCAGACACTAAATTTGAGTGGTAACCTGGCATCACTAGTTTAGCAATAGTTATCCATCTCTAAATTATAGCTAGAGTTAGCAATGGCTAACTAGTGATGCTTACTCGTCATTAAGTTATGGCTGGAGTTAGTGATGGAATGTCCTCGCTAAGTTATTATGGACTAGCGATAGCTAACCATCATTAAGTTATGAATAGAAGTATCAATGGTTTGTTCTTGCTAACTAGCTGTGGACTAGTAATGGTTGCCATCACTGAGTTGTGGCTGGAGTTAGTGATGGTTTGTCTTCACTAACTGGTTATAGGACTAATAACAGCTAACCGTTATTAAGTTATAAATAGAGTCACTAAGTTATGAACAAAAGTAGTGGGAACTTTCCTTCGTTAATTGGTAGGACAAAATCGAACCAAGCCTTAGTTAAATGACCAAACTATTTGATTCCACAAAGTTGATGAAATAAGGCTTCAATCCAAACTTAGTGAATTTTTGTGTGATTAAATATTCCTCAAAATCACCGGTTATAGCTAGAACTTGTGCTTCTTGATGTTTGGAATGACATACAATATCTTTGTTTTATTTTTTTCTCACCTTTTTTTTTCTTTTTTTCCTTTTTTTATTTTTGTGTACTAGCAAATTGCATTCTATGCTATCCAACAGGTAATCAATTTGCTGCGGCATAATTAAATTAGGAATAAGATGATGATGATCTTGTAGCATCAAAAGAAATCCTAGCTATCGAGTTCTAGAGTGGGTTTTCCTAGCTAGCTAGGTTATGGTAAAATAGTTTTTGAGTTTTTATTATTTTAGATGAAAAATAGTTTAAGAAATGAGGTTTTGGTGAGACAACAATTTGGAACCGTATGTATATATGATCTTTATTATATTATGTATGACTTGACTATTAAAAGACATTGCCAATGTATTTCATATTTATGGATATACATAATTTGCCTTAATTTTATACTTCTTACATCTCGCAAAGCCTGTCTCTTTTATTATTCATAACAATTAATTCATTATTTTTATTTTTTAAGACTTTTTTTTATAGAAATATAAACTTTTTATATGAAAATGGTACCTTAAAGGCTCTAGTTTATAAATATAATTTTTTAAAAAATTTTATAATATAAATCAATGTGAATATACTTTAGTCAAACATTAGTCAAATAAGGTAAAAAAGTCATCCTTTGTGAAAAATAGATGAAGTAATTATTTAAATAGTGACAACAAATTTAGCAACAGTTGGCAGTCAGTACGTCCAATTTAGCAGCGGCTAATAGCCATCACTAAAATCTTTTTTTTAGTAGTGTAATTTTTTTTTAAATGATTTTAAATGGAACGGCTTCCTATTGGGATTTAAGAATAAATGTCTTTGTTTTGCTGATAAAAAAGGTATTTACAGACAAATGAATAAATTTTTGGCTTTCTATAAAACTTCATCATGTCTTTCTTTTTTTTGAACTGCCAAAACAAATGCATTATAACAGGCCAAAGATTACAATGTAGACCACATAAACTGGAGCTAGCCAGCAGCTAGACTGAAAAATGAAACAAAAGGAAGCCTATGGAGACACCCAACAGAGAGAACCCTTGACAACAGAAACAAAGACTAATCAAAACTAATTTGAACTGATTAGTGAAGGATTTAGTACCTAGTCTGACCGACGCACCATTTCCTTTGTTTTGGAACCCCGACTAGATATCCATTAAAAAAGGGATAGCTTATATGCCACCTATCAAAAAATTAAACTAGAAGTTTGTCTACAGTAAGAGTTGAGCCTGCAACTCCATGACTTCAGACAAATATGCTAACCAGTCGACCAGACATAGAAGCTTTTTTATCATCTATTTTTAATGAGTTCTATTCTTGACATTTTACTTTATTAGAGTTGCATCTGTAATGATAGGATATTTCATAACTAAAACGAAATTATTTGTCATGAGACTTGTGCACACCTCCTACTTCAAAGAAATCGCAAAATGCAATAAGAAAAATAATCTTGCCCTACAATAAAATCCTATCCTGTCTGCTTATCGAGATTCGAGAGCTAATTATGACATTTTATTACTCGACTTAGAGTTTTGTTCGTAAAAGGTACTTGATCAACTAAAGGGGAACAAGTCATGAGACTTGTGTGCGCGCACAATTCAGCATTGAATCTTGAGCTTTAATATTTTGAGCAAATACTTCCTAAACTTTCTTTAGCAACATATATAAAATCGATTTAAACCAACAACAAATTAATTTGGCGAAGCTGGTTGCCAGAACAAGACTTTCAAGTGATAACAATCCCGTCTTTTATTTGTTGAAGAAGAAAGATAGTGACAACAAAGGCACAGGACATTAAAAAAGCAGACTGAAGAGCACAGATCAGCTGGAACTAAACCAACAACAGAACAAAAAGCAAACCAGAAGCAAGACCAAACCAAATCGTTTAATACAAACGGACAAACAGATTAGGATCGAGAAATTTCACGAGCCAAGGCCTCCCCGTCCGGCATGGGTGCGACATAGATCCGAACTTCCTGAGCGTTGGAGACGCGCTCCCCACCGGAGTTAAAGATGGCATCAATCACCGCCCCACCGAGAATGGACAAGACCATCCCTATAACCACACCGGAAACGAATCCGACCACTGTAATCAACGTCTCTGCTCCGGCCATAAGAGCGAAGTCTGTGTCCAGCAAGGCCGACTCGACGAAGTGCCCCAGCGTGGATCCAGTTATGCTGGCCGCAATGTCCTTCATATCTTTCGTTGCCTGCTCGATCACTTTGGCCTTTGGGGCTGTGTAAATGTCCCACACTGTAACGGCTGCCACAAATGCGAAGAGCGCAAACCCTCCAACCAAGTCCTTGCGACTGGCAGCGAATGCTTCGTCTACGATCGGCCCACGGCCAGAGTCCTTGATAATGTCGTGGTACACCTCGAACCTTTCTTCTGGGCTTAGATCTTTGAAAGGCCCCGTTAGTCCCCGCCTTAACTTGTACCTAGTTATTTTCATAGAAAAGTTAATAATGAACATCTGTTGATCAGTTCAGAGAAAAGCTTGGAGAGTGTGGGATCAATATTTGTTGAACCTTGTTACGAGCTGCTCGAAGGAGATTCCTTCCTGGTTGATCTGTTCAGAGAAAACCTTGGAGAGTGTGCTGCGGTGGGTGGCCATGAATTTACTAATGCCTTGCTTGAACTGCTCAGCGTCCTTTGCGAGGCGGCGAAGAGCCGCCTCGTCGGTGGGGGAGAGCATGCGCGCCTGTGCCATGGTCTCCTCCGCGTGAGCCACGACCTTCTCGAGGAACTCCTTGCGCACGGAGTAGTTGCGGATGGCTTGGATGCCGAAATTGACGAGGCTCTTTTCCAGTTCCCAGATCAGGTGGGCGATCTCGCGTTTGGTCTCCTCGCGCTGGAGGTCCTTGATCAGGCCCTGCACTTTATCGAGCAGGCTCTGGATGGTGTTGTGGTTGGAGTTGCAGATTTGGAGGTGCTGCACCCGCTCGTACTCGGATCCGAACGGAATGGTTCGAATCCGGTCGAGTTCTTGCTCATGGACTATCTTCGACAGCCGGCGAAGCTGATCCTCGTTCAGCTCCACGAGCACTTCCCCCATCTTTTGGCTAAATAGTTACTCTACTTTTCAGAAGTATGTTTGATATATTCTGAACGGGATGATCCGAATACGCATGAGCTGCCTGATTTTATAGACCCAAATGACACAATAACACTCTCTAACTGTGAAGACTCAGGTAGTTTGCTCATTTGACTAAGTAACTATGCTGTCACATGATACAAGTTGTTAATTTCGAAATGATAACATCACCGAATTATGGTGCATTTAGAACTCTTGGGCCATATTCACCCAAACACAAATAAAATTTTTAAGCTTCTGTTTGTGTTAGATCCTCCAATTTTCGAGAAGTTGAGTACTAACTCTATGCAAGTTCCTTGCACCATTTATGATTTTTGACTCAAATTTGAATTAAGTTTATTTATATTAATATTTTATTTTTTGAAAAAAATGTATTTAAAAAATTTAAATCTAAGAGTTTTTAAATAAAATTTTTTGGAAATTTTTAACAAATATTAACGCAAATAAATTTTAGTCATACTTAGGTAAAAAAATGAAGTACAAAGCAAAACAATCCCAGTGAAAATATGAATAAGCAGACATCTTACATTATTTACAGAGTTTTGGATAATTTATTAAAGATCAAGATTAAATCATTGGATCTAAAAACTGAAAGATACTATTAAATAGTTTTTTCAAAGCTTTATCGTCAATCACTAACCCTAATACCAAATATCTTAACATAACTAAATAGTTTTTTTAATGGTTTTAAGTGGAGAAGTTGGTGCCCTTCAAAATAAACCTTTTTTTTGCCTAGAGGGCTATTTAAATCAAGATTGCAACTTGAGGCAATTTTCATATTAGGGGATTGCAGCCTTCAGTGACCTGCCTAGTGTGTAAGTTTGAGCAGGAGATTAGTAATTTGTTACTTTGGTGCCACCAAGCTGCCAAGTATGGTTTTTAATGTAGAAGACACAATTGTTCAGAACCCTTCTATGCTCTTCATTGCAAAAAGGCTTGGGACGCAATACAATTAAGTTATCTTTGAGGACTCTCTGGAGTGCTAGGAACAAACCTGTATTTGATGTCAAGTAGCTCCATATATTGGACATATTCTCATCCATTCAGACATCTTTCTCACTATAATTTATCGTCATGCTTGCATCAATTTTGAGTTCAAAGAGGCCTGGTTTTATATTTCGTAACACTACCTCATCAAATTCTTATATATACATTTTTATGATAGAACAACCCATATTTTCTCTATCAACGTAATATAACCAGAGGTGGGAGTCGAGGCAACCCGACCTAGTACCAGCCGGGACTGGGTCTGGTTCCAAGAGGACTGGGAATAGACTAGGTACATGTGGTCTTTTTCCGGGCAGTTCTTGATCGGGTTGTTGGTTTTTCGGGCTTTTAAGAGTAAAAAAATTAATTAACTTTGTATTTAATTTTTATTTTTTTAGGAAAAAACCACCTCCAGTGTAATTTTTAGTAAATAAAAAAGGGATAAATTCCATTTATGGTCCTTAATCTTATTGCGTTATACTAAATGGGCCCCTAATCTTCATTTTGTCCTCTTAAAGTCCTCAACCTCCCTATTTCTATCTCAATCGTAGTTCTTCCGTCATTTTCATGGTTGACTTTGACAGAATTTTTGTGACAAATTCTAAGATTGGTCTTACATTTATCTATTCCCACTTAAATAACCCTCAAGAAAATAAATTTATCACTACAATCATCATCTCTCATCTCTTCTTCCCTTACCATCTTTGGCCGCCACATCCTTGCACATTTGTGGCAAAAACGAAAGCTCAAGGTCCTTAAGGTAGGCTTGCTACAACACCCCTCTATCCCCCTCGACAAATCCAACACCTTTGCCATCCACTTTTGCAAGATCATTAGCTCTGATGGCTCCCACCCCATCGACACTGAAAAGAACTCTGATAACATTTGCACCTTCTGCAACAACGTAGTCTCCTTCTGTTGGTGCTCCTCCAATGGCTCCGCTACCAACATCTGCCACTGGGCCGACGGCTTGCCCCTCAACATACACGTCTACGTGTCCCTCCTCCACTCCATTTTTGACTTCCGCGATGAAACCCTTGTGCTCAATGAGGTCAACGACCTCCTCGAGCTCATGAAGAAAACCTAGTTTACCTTGGGAATTAATTGGCAGATCCATAATGTTTGCTTCACCTTGGTGCTCTTCAATCAACACATCTCGATGGGCCAGGTGGAGCTAGATATTTTCTATACCTCTTATGCCATGCTTGCCGGGTCTCGAACGATGCCAAGAAGCCCAACCATAAGGCATCCTACGTCAAGCTCTTGACAGTGCTGCTGAGCTCAATGCAGAATTGGGCAGAGAAGAGGTTGCTTCATTACCACGATTACTTCCAGAGAAGGTCCATTGTCGGGATCGAGAACCTTCTTCCTCTGGCCCTGTCTGCAACCAAGATTCTAGGCGATGATATGATGATAATTGAAATAAAAGGGAACGCAAGCAGAGACATGATGGTCATTGATTTGACCAGCAATTAAGTTGATTACTACATCTGATCCTCTGTGAAGGATGCATTAAAAAATGTGAGTTAAAATTATAAATTACAATGTGAGCTACATCCCTATGCTTCCTCCTCTGACTAGCTACAACTAGGATTCCAAGTTCACAATGCTATAGAAGAAAGATGTGGTGGCTGGAGATGGTAAAAGAGGAAGAAAGGGGGAGATAATGGTCATAGTGATAAATTTATTAGCTTAAGAGTTATTTGAGTGGGAATAAAAAATGTAAGACCATGTTGACATTTGTCACAAAAGTTTTATCAAAATTAACCATGAAAATGATAGAAGGATTACGATTGAGACATAAATAGGGAGGTTAGGGACTTTAAGAGGACAAAATGAATGTTAGGGACTCGTTTATGATGACGCGATAAAGTTAAAGACCATAAATGGAATTTACCTAAAAAAAAGGTCAAATGATACTTATAAAATATCGGAACAAGCCTTACATTTCAAATGGTGAAATGTTCCAAAAATTACAGAAAATAAAAACCTATGATCTACACTTAATGACATAGTTAGATCAAATACAAACTATATGTAAGAAGGAAAAAAAATTCAAGTCTTTTAAACGAATACTACCTCATAATTGGAACTCTTTTGGTCTTGCTTTCGGAGTGCTACTATGACTCAATCTCAGTTGCACATACATATTTTTGCCACCTCGGGCATCAATCTTGATCGTTTCTTTGATATCACCCATTTTCCTACACTAAACGCTGCCTCGAATGCTATTATGGAGACTGGAATGACTAGAATCTCTTGTGCAATTATTGTCAAGATCAGAAACCTTGATTTCTTTTATTTCCACCACTCCAATATATCGATGTCGCTTAGCTTGAATGATGTATTGGGATAGTCATTAAACTCAGCCAATCCCGATGTTGTCGGTCAAGGATGCTTTAGCATTTGGAGGGCAGGTTAAATCTTGATGAGATTGATCTCCTAAGAGGCTCAATTTAGGGAGCTTCAAATCTTACCTTCTCCGCATACTACTCACAATATAATTTGTACAAAGAATACAAGTACTTGACAGCAGTAGCAGACATAGCCAAAACATTTATATGACATATTTCTAAATAAGTATGATAAATGTCTTAAAGCAATATGGTTGTGCCAATCAATTTAACATATAGGTCAAGCAAAGAAACAACTAGAAAAATATAAGGAATATGTTTGAAATACTGAAGTCACTTAGCACGCATGGCTTCGATAGTCAGTTTAAGAAAGCTTATGTAATATTCACTAAATGAAGCAAAACTTGATGAATGGTTAGATAATAAACACCAGAGAAAAATTTAGTTAACTCGTAAAAAATTTAAACAATTCACTAGTTTTAGAACATGTTTGTAATACTTTAGTCATAAGAAATTCACAATCCATCTTCAAGTTCATGAAATGCCTCTATAAATTTGCATACGGGTATGCATCTTATAACATCAAACAAGTCAAGCTCTAGCGGGTTTCAAAATCAAAGCTGCCTCCATAAACATGAGAAAGCCATATAGGATAAGATAACACTATGCTAACATCAAACCATGGATAGGCATAAACATGTGAAAAATAGTTACCCACCATTATTTCTACAACAAAGGAATTATGTATCTTGTAACTACATGCTACATGAGGTAAGCCTTTGAAACTAAGTCCCCTCAGCTTGCCTAAGCCCTATGCTTTAGCTTAACCTTAACCTAGAAACTCTATTGGTGGCCCTTGGTAATCTCAACATCCAACATCTTCCCAAGCTAGCATCATACTTGGATATACAAAAAATTTGTATGGCCCCCACCACTAAGCGCAACTGCCTGGTAACTACTAAATGCATAGTAGACATGCCCAACTGGTAGCAATATCCATCTAGCTTGCCATTCGCATGTCTTATTTTATCTTTAATGTGTATCATGTAACTTAGCCAAGGTTGCCACTTTGCTAGTAACCATACACAATTGCTCCTTATGCACCGCATATGCCATTGCTACATTTGAGCTATACATTATCGCACTTCACCTTGCCCATGTCTCTTCCTCATAGCCCATAAATGCAACTCACATAAAGTAGTAGCACATCACCATAAGAGTACAAAAAGTTAAATAGCCATGAGCCCAAAAACCCAATGAGCATGACCCCAGCCTTGGTTAATTGTGGATGCTATGCATATGCCACCATATGCATTTGTTGCCCAACAACACCATGTGCCACCTAGACATATGTCTCAGCCTTACTTGTGCACCTCTTAAGTCCATTGTGAGCACCTTGCTTGCTCAACATGCCCATTGCGACACAACTCCTCCTAAGGTTCTAGCATATGCAAGGTTGCCCACACACCATCTTTCCTCACAGCAAAGCAACTTGTAGGTCTAAAAGAGCACCCCTAGCAAATGAGTTCAATGTCCTCGTTGAACCTCTAGGAAGCATAATTCATTTTTCTGAACCCTTAGCATCTATACATCACCTAAAGTATCTAGCACCACTAGTGGTCCATGAAGGCTCTAAAGTTGCTTAAATACTTCTCCACTAAGCACTTACACTCTGAGCTTCTAATTAAACCCACAGCTTGTTCTAAACTCTTAAAACAAGCCTTTACAATGATAGCCACTTGTATAATGTTGCCCCTTTATGTTAGAAACGCCCTATAGTAGGCCTCTGTTTAGCAACTTCCCAACCCATGCAATATGCCACTTATCAATCCCATGTTTTTTTTTTCAAATATTGCAACACTTTTTTGGAACTCATGCATGTGACACATATGTCCTTTCATTTTTTTAGGCACCTTTTGTTAGGCCCTCAAGTCACACCATCTATTGACCCAATACATCTTCTGCTTTAAGCCCACGACATTACCAAGCACATGTGCCTTCCTTGTGCTTGAGGCACCCATTCAGTGCCCCCTTTAGCACACATTTTGCCTATAATCAAATGCATCCCTACAGCTATAAACTTGAAGCCACCATAGCAATACTTGTAACTGACAGATAATACTTCTCAACACTCTGAGTACCTTTCCATTAGGTGCTGAAGCACACACTATGACTAAATCAACGGTTTGTAGAACTCTTAACCCACGACACATCATAACAATGTCCATTACTCAATATAACTTTAATACTAACTTGTCATAGGCCCAGAGGTTTTGCTTACATCTAGCTCATACCCCTGTAAACATGTGATGGCGTAAAGCGATCCCTAACCCAAACAACCTCTATAAATGTGAGAAAGACAAATAGAATCAGGCAATACCAAGCAAACATCAGGCAATGGACATGCACACACATACAAAAACCATTCCCAAAATGAGGCATGCAAGGTCTAGGTACAAGCCACATGAGGTAAGCCTCTGAAACTAAGTCTCCTTCCACTTAAGCCTCATGCTCTTGGCTCAGTCTTATCTTATACTCTCTGTGGTGGTCGATTTCTAATCTTTTCCCACTCTAACATCACACTCAAATATGCAATAGAATATGTAATGGACAGCTGTCACCACTAGGCCCAACCACCCGTTAACCACTAATTAGATAATGGACACCCCCAACTACTAGCAACACCTTTTTAGCATACCTTTCATGTGTCCTATGCTATCTTCAACATGTATCACAGCATTCAGCCAAGTTATTAATTGTCTTACATAAGAATTCCTATAGGCCATGATCTAAGCCACCACTTCACTGGTAACTGTTTATAAGGGCTACCACAATCGCTCCTCATGCGGTCTACATCGCACAATACTGCCACAACCGTCTCTAACAAGTTTCTTATTTTACAAGCAACACCAAGACAACAACATCAAGCCATTAAAAGTAAGCTCTACATAAGTTATAATAATACATTAATTAATAGTGCTTATATTTACGTATAGTGATTATTTGTACAAATTATTTTATTCTTAAAACTTTCAACTTTAATAACTCGGAAAACTAGTTTTTTTTAATGAAAGGTAAGTATTTTTGTATTAATATTTTTACGTAGGTAAGAAAAAAATTCATATAAATCTAGGAGATTGTGGGTTCAGGTAATGTCTCTGTTTGTTGGAAGCATATTTTAAAGGTAAGAGAACATTTCTCTGACTATGTTCATGATCAAGTTTGGGATTGTGTTAAGAATAGTAAGTTTGTTACAAAACTTGCTTATTTGCAAGTGGTGAAAAATTTTGATCAAGTGAACTGGGGATCAATGATTTGGAGATCTATCCTAAAGTTCTCATTTGTTTGCTGGCGGACTATGCTAGACAGAAAACCTACTTTTGATAGATTAAGTACATGGATGTGAGTTCCTCTTTATGCCTTCTTGTTTTTGAGTTGATGAATCCAGAAATCATCTATTTTTTTAATTCCTTTTTTCCCTTTCTCTTTAGCGTGAAGCAATGTGCAAACTCAGATTGAAGGATGCTCCTAGCAAATGGAACAAGTTTTGTTACTGGTTCGTTCGTGTGGTGAAAGGTAAATCAATAAAGTCTGCAATTTGCAGAGCCTATGTAGGTGCATTAGTTTATGTTATTTGGTAGGAACGAAATAGGAGAATTTACCACCATAGGTGTAGATCACCGTTGGACCTTTTGAGGATTATTGAATATGATATCTCTATTAGGTTTGGGTACACATTGGATAATATATTCTAGGTTGTATTACCTGATTTTGCTTTAAATCACAGGTTTAGGCTCTTTGTTTTTGTTTTCCTTTTTAGGGTAGGCTTTGCCTTTTTTTCTTCTTGTAGATTCCTGTCCTTCTCTTGTAAGTGCTGTTGGGATTTTCAATGGAATGAAAATGTACACCGTCCAAGGTGTTTTCTGAAAAAAAAAAAATTAAATGGTTAATTATATTCATATAGCATTAACTCTGAAATAATATTGGTTCTGCATTAAAAAAATTAAAAAAGAAAAAAATGTATAATAATGCCTTATTATTATTATTTTTTTTTTTTGTATTCAGAATAAGGTACACAAACATAAGGTTCAAGTAGCTATTTGTAGTACAGAAAACGCGGGAAATGCCTACTTTTTTAAAATTCAAAGGTGACGAAACTAGCATTTAATGACATTATTTGAGATTTGGTAGGGAAGCGAGAAAGGGGGAGGGGACTTGAACCTTGGTGGTGGCAAGGGCCGAATGTCTCTTAAGCCAAGTGGATACGGCTTAATTGTGGGACAATAATGCCTTATTATTAACTTGAAACAAATTGACCCAAGTTTTCACATGCTTTGATCGAATAATTAAATCTTCAACCATGATTCACTATGATTCTCAAATCAATAGCTAAACAAGTGCATAGGACTTTTTGTTTTGTTCCTAATCAAGAAGAGTTTAATGGTATTAAAATTGAAAAGTGATAGTTTTTTTTTTTATTTTTAAATATGTGAGAACTATAATATCATTAACTTGAAGACATGCGTCCTATTCATATTTTTTTTAATTCTAGGATGTTTTTTTTTTGTATCCAGAATCACTTATACAAATACAAGGTTTAAGGAGGTATGAGCAAGAGCAAAGTAATATTAAATGAAACAGCAACTAGTTTTCATATAGTACAGGGGACTGGGAAAATGTCCTTTTTTTTTTTTTGGCCAACTTAATTATTATCTAATAACATTGTTTGGGATTGACGGAGGGGAAGAGTTTTGGAGCCTGAGATCATTGGGGTTTAGGACCGACTCTCCCCTTTACCACTTAGACTGAGTGGCGGGGACAATCCTGGCATGTTAGTGATAAGGAAACGACACAACTAGTTTCACACAGTCAATTCTGACTTGAAACAAGAAAACATGAGAATCACCAGCCATTGATAACAGTAACGGATAGTAGGTAAAAGGCACTTGGATAAATTATACCTAACGTAAACTCGGCTCTATAATAGAAACAGTTGTGCATCTTCGATTTTTTGTGAAAAGAGAAAGCAAAAGGTTCAAGCGTTAGAGAAAGAGCTGTCCTAATCCTACGTTTTGGTGGTCTGAGGAGGATTTCGGGGGCTTGAAAACGGATCTCAAAAGGGTTGTATTAGGTTAAAAACATCATCAAATACTGGGTTCTCATTTTCTTGCGTGGGTCCTAAAGCTAATAGAGAAATCAATGATCATGATGTGGGGAAAAAACAATTTTACAGAAGCATCTTATTTGGTTTTTCTTCTGTGGTACCAACCAATTCCTAAATCTTTGGATAAGTCATTCGTAAGAGGTTGTGAGGTTGGATTTGCCCACAAATCAACGGGACGAATTTTCCTTCAAATAATTTGAATTTAGTTGATGAAAAATCTAAAGAAATTAATTAGGTAAGAAAACAATATCATTTAAATATTTATTATATTGATATAGTATTAACGTTCAAGTTTTGCATAACAAAAAAAGCAAAAATAAAAAAATCGTATAATAATGCCTTATTATTAAATGTGTGAGAACTATAATATCATTAATTTGAAGACACGCGTCCTATTTTTTTTTTTTATTTTTGAAAACAATTAGTTTCACACAATTAATCAATTTCGGCTTGAAACAATAAAAACCTGAGCCTCACTGGCTGTTGATAACAGTAACAGAGTGTAGGCAAAAGGCACTTGGAAAAATTACCATAACGTAATGGCGTTGGTCCAGGGGTGTTCAGTTTTTCTTAAGGTTACTTAAGGGAGATTTAGTTTAAGGACTTTGTGGTCTCTTTATTTACTGCAGTTTTGGAAGCTGAATATTTTTCATCAGCTAAGCAAATTTTATTACTAAAAGCCAGCAAGAAGCGGTAATTCATGTATAGAAACGAAGGAGTACGACCACTTGAGCACTTTGCATTGAGGCAACTTTAAAGGGAAAGTAATGGATTCGAGCATGAGTTTGCTACAGACGCATAAAGGGCCTATTCCTTTTTTCTATCCAGAAATGAGTTCGCATCTGGATGTAGTTTTATGTTTTCTGGATGATTGTTTGGATGACTTGTTTTGTAGTATCTTTCTGTAATTAGAAGTTTTGTAATCTTTTAATTACTAATAATATTTATTTTTTCCGTTAAAATAAGGCACATCCATATATTTAATTACCTGAATGCAAATTAATCTTAATATATACAAAGTAGTATTTTTTAAAATTAATATAGTATAAGTAAAAATACTAGTACAACTTCTTAAATAAAAATCCATACAAGAAAGTTATCAATACACACAAACATGCAAGAGATTTATTCATTCACATTCGGTAACAGTAGCTTCCAGATGTCACTGGCAGTACTTGTGATCAAACACACTCTATGGGACTCAAAACGACATCAAAGTACTTGAATTTATTGTTGGGAAGAAAGCCAAAGGAAAGAGGGTCCGGGTGGCACCAACTCAGATAAGTTTGAGGGTGGTTTTGCACTCGGTAGTGGTGCTCCCGCCGATTGTCACTTCCGCCTCAAAATATCCGTTTCTTTCCGTACATGGATTGCCGCTGTTAACCATCTTGTCCTCAACCACGCCCCAAACGTCGTTGAAGTGGTCCGTCTCGCGGATCTCAGCATAGCAGTGGTTGTTGTACCATGGCCCCCAAGGTGTAGACCAGCTCACCATGCAGTCCATGTCCCTCCCGTAGTCCACGCCCTTGGGCGGTACACGACGGCCCCCTCTGAGCCGGTCGACATCACGGCTGGTTTCTGATGGAAAAAAATGCCCCACTGGCCATTTTTAATCATCGTCGGGTATGCCGACTCCCCAACGTGGCTGTGCCAGTCGTAGGACCTGACTGATGGAGATTGCCCCAAAAAGAAGCAACAGAGAACACGAAGAAATTAAAGCTGCAGAATCAAGTCTGTGTATTCCTGAAAACGTAGCCCATTAAATAGGCAATACAAGAGTAGAAGCCAAATCAAACTAAACTACCTAACCTAAACCAGCTAAGAATCAGAACACAATTAACTCCTACTGCTACCGGACTCCTACGTTTATTCGAAGACTAACAAACCGAGAACACCAATGAAACAAATTCATATGATCTTTAACACTCCCCCTTCATTTGAATTTGGATATTCCCAGTAGAGTGCATAGTTCTAAATGCTTCTTGAGTGGCAAACTCTTAGTCATAAGGTCTGCAAGTTGCTCCTCAGTACGGCAATTTTCTAGTTTAACTTCAACTTTTGCTATCAATTCACGGATGAAATGGTGCTTGATCTCAATGTGTTTCGTCCTGCTATGGTAGACTTGATTCTTTGCAAGCAATACAGCTGACTTGCTATCACATAATACTTCTGTTGCAGTACTTTGCACCTCACCAATATCTTCCAGCAGCCTTCGGAGCCATACTGCTTGGCAAGCGGTGGCTGTAGCAGCTACATATTCTGCCTCTGTTGATGAAAGGGCCATAGTTGCCTGTTTCTTGGAGCTCCATGATACTACGGCTGTCCCAAGTAAGAAACAGCTCCCGGTCGTGCTTCGTCTATCCTCCAATGAACCTGCCCAATCACTATCACAGTATCCTCTAAGGATGAAAGACTGAGCCTTTCAAAACCATATACCATAGTCCTTGGTTCTAGCAAGATAGCGTAATACTCTTTTAGCTGCCCCAAAATGATGCTTACTCGGATTATGCATAAAATGAGAAAGAACACCAACTGAGAAGCTTATATCTGGATGAGAATGCGTTACGTAAATCAGTTGACCAATCAGGCTTCTGTACCTGCTTGCTTCTGTAATTCCCGTATTATCACCTGGCCCTAGCTTCTCATTGTTGTTCATCGGAGTAGCAGCCGTGTTACACCCCAGCATGTTAAAACTCTTCAACATGTCCGCCACATATTTCTTTTGTGTCATGAAAATTCCATTACATGCTTGAGTGACCTCTAAACCCAAGAAATACTTCAACTCTCCAAGATCAATCATATCAAACATGCTTTTCATAGACTTTTTGAACTCACATATAAGTCGTGAAGAAGACCCAGTATAGATCATATCGTCGACATATAAGCTTACCACCATAAGTTCATTTGTACCTTGCTTCTTGACATATAACGTGGGCTCGTGCATACTTCTTTCAAAGCCATTGTTGTGAAAGAATTCATCTATTTTGCTGTACCACGCCCGAGGGGCTTGCTTCAAACCATAAAGTGCTTTCTTGAGTCGAAACACTTTCTTTTGCTCGTTTTGCCTTTCGAACCCAGGTGGCTGAGCCACATAGACTTCTTCTTGCAATTCTCCATTCAAAAAAGCCGACTTTACGTTGAATTGAAAAACTTTCCACTGTTTTTGTGCTGCTAGTGCTAATATGACTCGAACAGTCTCAAATCGAGCGACTAGTGCGAAGGTCTCCTCGAAGTCTACTCCTGGTTGTTGCGCGTAGCCTCTCACGACCAGCCTTGCTTTATGTTTTTGAATGCTCCCATCTGCCAAGTACTTTGTTTTGAAAATCCATTTCAACCCAATTATATTTTTTCCTTCCGGCTCGTCGACCAGCTCCCACATTTGGTTTTTATCGATGGCGTGGAGCTCTTATTGCATTGCTCTTTGCCATTGTTGCTGCTTCATGGCCTCTTCTACACTTGAAGGATCTTCAGCAAACAAGACCAAAGGTGAAGCAGCATAAATCTCCTGACTAAGAGATTTTAATTTCCGTGGAGGCGATGATGAGTCCTCTGACAAAGACGCAGACCTGGAATCCAAACTCGATTTTGTTGGTGTTGACGCTCGTGAGCTGTGAGGAGTCATTGTTTGCATCTCTGCACCAATTGTTTCTTCTTCTTCCTCCAGTGTCTATGTTTGAACAACTGATTCCTTCACCTTTTCTTTCCATTCCCAGCAACCTTGCTCATCAAACTTCACATTTCTGCTTATAATAATTTTTCCATTTTCTGGATCATAAAGCCTGTAGGCTTTCGAATTTGAACAATATCCAATAAAAATGCATTTTTTTGACTTTTCTTCCAACTTATGCCTGTTACTTGTGAGTAATGCATAGCAAATACAACCAAATATGCGCAAGTGACTTACCGTAGGCTTGTTCCCATGCCATGCTTCATAAGGAGTTTTGTCCCATACTACCTTAGTGGGAGAAATATTGATGAGATACACTGCGGTGGCCACTCCTTCTGCCCATAATGAGTCTGGCAGTTGCTTTCCCTTCATCATCGACCTAGCCATTTCTACAACCATTTGGTTCTTTCGTTCCGCCACGCCGTTTTGCTCAGGTGTGTGTGGAGCTGTCAGCTCTCTTTTGATACCATCTTCTTCACAAAATTCAGTGAACTCTTTTGATGTGAACTCACCTCCGCGATCCGTTCGTAACACCTTCAGATTCCTTCCACTTTGCTTTTCTACCAGTGCCTTGAATTTCTTGAAATGTTCAAATGTCTCTGATTTTGATCGCAAGAAGTATACCCAACTCATCCTGCTGTAGTCATCAGTGATCAGTAAGAAATACTTACTTCCTGCTAGCGACTCGACCCTCATTGGACCACACAAATCGGCATGTACTAGCTCCAAAATTTGGTTAGCACGTTTGGACTTCCCTACCGGAACCACTTTCTTAGACTGCTTGCCGAGTGGACATCCCTCACACATCCTTTCAAGTGGTGCAATGTTTGGCAAGTCATTAACCATCTCTTTGTTTTTCAGAAGTTGCAAGCCTTTAATATTTAAATGCCCATACCTTAGATGCCACAACTCATTGTTCTCGACCACTTTGCTCATCATGGCTGCTTCAGCATGTTCCGAAAAATTTAGAGGAAACATTCGGTTGGGTAGCATTCGAGCTGTTGCAAGAGGTTTACCTGTTGCTTTCTCCTTCACCACACACTTATTATCGTCAAATAATACAGAATATCCAGACTCAATCAACTGACCCACGCTTATGAGACTATGAGCCAAACATGGAGCAAAATGCACATTTTTTATGAGTTTGGTCTGGTTACCTACAGCCACAATTGCTGTACCTCTTCCTTCAATCTGAAGTTGCTTGTTATCTCCAAGTCGCACCAATGATTTTACTGATTCATCAAGGCTTTTGAACTTGGATTTGTCCCCGGTCATATGATGTGAGCAACCACTATCGAGATACTAGACCTCCTTGTCAGCCACTTCTGAAGCCATGAACAAATAATCATCCTGTTCATCATCTTCTTCAGCAAATTTTGCCTCTTCCGGTTTTGACAAGCAAAATTTTTCTGTGTGTCCATATTTTTTGCAATAGGAACATTGAAGCGAGCTACTACGCCCTCGTCCTCGTCCTCTGTAGTTTCCTCTACCTCTTCCTCTCATACGCTGGGTAGAGGAATCTGGCTCCCCCTTCGTCTAAAATGCCTTTTCTTCTTCTCCAGTAGAGGACCGGTTCAATCTGGCTTCATGGGCTTGCAAAGACCCCATTAGTTCATCAAGAGAAAAATTTGATAAATCCTTAGACTCCTCAATGGCAGCAACCACATGATCAAATTTTGGAGTCAAACTTCTTAACACTTTAGCCACCACCACTTCATCATTCATTGTTTCTCCGTATGAACGCATTTGCCCCACAGTTGCTGATACTCTAGCCAAGTATTCTTGGACTGACTCATTATTCTTCATGCAAAACGTTTCAAAAACCCGTCTAAGAGTTTGTAGTTTGACAATAATTACCTTTGTCGATCCTTGATATTCGGTTTTAAGGATTGACCATGACTGTTTAGCGGTTGTAGCTGCAGCTATCCTTGGAAAAATGACTTCATCCACTGCCTGCTGAATGAAAAACAGGGCCTTTGCATCACGTTTCAAATTTTCCCTGTGGCGCGCATCATCATCGCTGGCTTCTGCATAGCCGGACTCGACAAAATCCCAAAGATCCTGGGATTTGAACAAGGTTTTCATTTTAATGCTCTAGAATTCGTATGATTCGCCCTTGAAAATAGGAATTTGGGGCTGAGATATATTGAGAGAACTTAGATTCGCAGCCATTATTTTTCAAGTAGAATGCCCAGTTTAGAAGGAACCGAGCTCTGATACCACTTTGATGGAGATTGCCCCAAGAAGAAGCAACAGAGAACACGAAGAAATTAAAGCTGCAGAATCAAGTTTGTGTATTCCTGAAAACGTAGCCCATTAAATAGGCAATACAAGAGTAGAAGCCAAATCAAACTAAACTACCTAACCTAAACCAGCTAAGAATCGGAACACAATTAACTCCTGCTGCTACCGGACTCCTAAGTTATTCGAAGACTAACAAACCAAGAACACCAATGAAACAAATTCATATGATCTTTAACACTGACGAAGTTAACGGCCGCCCCTGTGGCGTTGTAGATGAGGCACTTGGTGCAGACACCGTCCCCGAACTTGGCCTTCAACTCGTCCAAGTAGGCGCGAGCCCTCTCCAGCTTGTTCTCTGCATCGCTCATGTCCATAGCCACCTTGGACAAGTCGGCACGAGTTATCACTCTCCCCGGGTCGTCGTATCCTGGCAGCTCCCGCACTGTCATCTCCGACACCTCGCCTCCGAACACGTTCCTGCTCATTTCTGCTGCTTATTCTTAATGTTAATCTATAATTAGATTAGTGTTAGATGGCACGCATATATAGGTAGCGAAGGCCAAGATCAAATACCTTTAATTTGGAATTTGTTCCTGCAAAAACTAAAGTAATTTAATTCCATAAATCAACAAACAGCCAGCTGGGCCCATTTCAATTGAGACGCCACGCCACTCTTAGTCCTTGGATTCTCCATTTTTTTTTGTTTATTTTGGCGTTAATATTGTACTTTTCCTAGCTCTGTCTGTAAAGCTGAATTCTTATATTTTATTGATAAAATCTTTTTGTCCTTAATGGATAAAAAAGATTGGAAAAATATGTACGCTCTGTTGCAATATGAGCTCAATTTTCATTAAATTTTATCATAACTAGGTACGCAAACTAACATTTTTCTAAAAAATTAATCTTTTTTTTTCTTGATAAAACCTTCTCTTATATATATATATATATATATAAGAGGAAAGGTGTACAAAGTGACTTTTGTATTTGATCAACTAGAAGGAAACAACTCATGAGACTTGTATGCGTCTCCTACTTCAAAAAATTTGCCAAAATGCAATATCGGTTCTAAATCTTTGATATTCTGAGCAAATATTTCCAAAACTTTTACTAAGATAAAGTACGTTGAGGCAATAACTGATTAATTTGGCAAAACTTTATTATATATAACTAAATAGGTTTAAGACAAATGAAGCTTTTGCCCTTCAATAAAATTCTATCATCTCCTTTTAATAATAAGACGTAATTTTTAAATTTTACTTTATTTAGACTTTCATTCGTAATAAGATCTCTGGATCAACTAAAGCGGAAAAAGTCATGAGGCCGTTCGAATCTCCTACTTCAAAATATTGCCAAAGTCCAATACTGCACCTCATGCTTTAACATTTTGTGCAATACTACCGCAAAAAGGAATTACATTTAAGCAATAACAACGCAAATTAATTAAGAAAAAATTATTATAACCAAATAATTTTGAAGATAAATGAAGTTTTTGCCGTTCAACTAAAGGGAAACAAGACTCGAGTTGTTACTCTCGCGAGCTTCTCTTACTTCAAAAAATTGGCAAAATGGCATCTTGAATCTTATCCTTTGTGATCTCTAGAAAATATTTCCTAAACTTTCATTAATAACATTAAATCCATTGAGGTAGTAAGAATTAATTTAGCTTATTTTTGGGAACCCAAATCGTATGTCCCCCCTTTGTTGTGTCCCCTCCTTTCTCTTCTTGCCACGTGTAGCACTTAACTACAGCTAACAATTGGTGTTAATGTCCAATGCTGAGAGACGGAGGGTTCAACTCCAATTAAAATAAACCCTAAAAAAATTCTAATTTCTCATCTGAAAGTTGTGAACTTAGATGAATTCAATGGTTCTAAATGAAGAAATCAAGTGGATTCTTCTAATTTCTCTTTAGTGGAGAGCCTTTGTTTGTTTGCTTTATTCTATTTTTCCTAGATGCCGATAGCTTCCTCCTTTTTCTTTGTTGGAGTCGATTTTCTTGGTGGAAGCTCCTGTTGAAGGGGAGGAAGAGCAAAGGTTCATTCCAACAATTGGAGGGGGAACAAGAGTAAATGTTTGTTTTGTGAGTTTCTCAAATGTCTTATCACAAATTCATCCACTTAATGGTGAGTTTCTTCTTCCAATAGTAGGATGCCTCTTTATAGTGCAGTAGATCATTAAGACTTGCTCCACACCTTATAGCTGCCCCCACATCTAAACCGCATTTTGTTTAAATTTTACTATTCACTCAGAATCCCCTTCAATGTACTAGGTGTCCATGAATTTAATCCTAAGCCTCACCTTCTTTTCATTGCTTTTCCTTGATAATTTAGATATTGCGTAAATAATGTAGTTCTATTTTTGGAAGCATCCTATTTCTTTGGTTATTTTGGGTAATCTTTAGGATCTATGTAGCATAAATTTACAGCTACTATGGCAGCAGATAAGCCAAACAAAACCATGGTTCTCAAATCTTTTTGTTTATTTTTTGTTGTACATGAAACCCGTAGACGATGTTTGGTGGATGTAATCTTTTTTTTTTTTTAATCAAGAAACAAGTTTGGTGACTATCATTGTTTTTCTCCTATGTAAAAATTTGGGGGCAAAAGTTTGCGAGCTTCGTGGAAGGGGTTGCGGACTCTCATGAGGCAAAGAGAATAACAAATCATCAATGATATAGAGTGTCATGAAGTCGGGTCCCAGTGCCCCAAATTACTTGACTTATAGGCTCTTAGGAACAGTGAATCCCACTTAGTTATTATTGGCTAACCATTACTTGTAGGTAAATTAAAATAATTTATGTGCAACTAGTTTCTTTACCTACCCTGTAAAAAGATATGCATATATTTGTCCCAGCGATGCAAATAATTAAGTAAACAATTTCAAAAACATTGAAATACTAGTTTCTTCAATTTCAAGTAATAGTCTGTTCACACTTAATATCACTAACATGCACCCAAAAGTAATTTAATGGTTTTACATCATAATGTATTTTAATAGAGGCAACTTCTTAGTACACAAGGTACTATATACATACAAGACAAAATCCTTAACTAAGATCATTTACTTGCGCCCCACTTTTGAGCTATCAAGCTCGGAGTGCAAGCCCTTCCTGATCCTTGTGCGCCATTTAGCCTTTATACTATAAAGGCAAAACACATAGTTAGTACAAAGCTTAAATCCCAAGTAAACTTAGAATCTCAAGGATTCCAAAAAATAAGTACTTACAAAAAGAGGGAACTTAGCCCCTAAATATTCACTAGTTGTTGGGTCTAGTGTTAGAACCTGCAAAACAAACTTAAGGAAGCAAGTGCATGAATGTACTCAATAAGGGTCCTTTGGAGTACCTGCAAAGAAGATAGTAAACAAGCATGCAATATGGTGTACAAACAAACAAGCAACCAACCAACAATCAACACAAAACCAACATAAAAGACATGCAATGCATGAATGTATGATTTTCAATACACACAATCCTTGGGACTTCTTACACCGTAGGTGTCTTACACTTGCCATGAGCTCAAATAGCGTAGTTACTTGAGACACTAGTCCTCGTATCCCAAATCCTTTACCTCCTTTAAGTCCCACTTACGGGTCCTAGAATAGATCGTCATTTTCTCTTAAAACTTACATGTTTTACCCTAATTTATTGTACAGAGTAGCGATCTTATGTGATTTAACTTGTCAAGCTCTTAAAGCTTAGCCTAGAGCTCCTTAGTGGTTCACCTACCAAACCAAATGTTTTAGTTTGGATTTTCTTAGGTTTCCTATTCAATTCTATTAGGTCCAAGACCCCTCACTTAGGCCAATGAAGCCTCCAAAACCGGACTTCATCCTTTTAGTGTCCCCTTAGCAACTTGAGCACTTTTAGCCCTTAGCCATTTTACTTAACTCTACCTTAACCACACCACTTAGCTACATCCTAAATAATGCATAATTCTCAACTTATGAATGAGTCTTAGACCCAACTAAGGCTACGGAACATCTTAGAATAGCCTAAGGATAATAACCGGGATATTAGGTCATTCTTAGGAAGCCTTAAGATTAAAGGACTTATGCCCCAGCACGCCTTCGGCAACACGTCGCCAACGGCATCAATGCTTGAGCTTCCTGGAAAATTACCGGTGATGCGTGGCTAATGCATTTTCCAGCATTGCGCGATTAGACGCGAACTTGCACAAAACTTGCCTGACCTTCTTAGCCCCAAAGCCAATTCACATAGGTCTTGTTCTTACCTCATTCTCATATGTAATACTACATTTCTATGCATTATTTGAGCTAAATTAACTTGAATGATTACCTCAATTCAGCCACAAAGCAAGAATAAAGCAAAAGCACCCTTGAGCTCAACTTAACTCCATTGAGTTCTAAACCTAAAACCAACGTGATACAGTACCAAGAATCTCAAATCAAAACCACCTCTAGCTACCTAAACAACTTAGAACCATCTCAAACAAAACCAAGAAGCTTACCTTAGGTTTGAAGCTAAAAACAAGCAATAAAGAGTTAGATTAAAGCTAATGCACCAAAACAAGTTGGAGGCTTCTTGGATACAACTTTAGGCCTTCAAATTTGATGGAAACTTGAGAAAGTAGGGAGGTTTGGAGCAGGAAATCTTGTGGGGAAAGGTAGCTATGAAAATGGGATAGAAACAAATGGGTAGAGGAAGTCAAACATACCCAAAATATCCTAACCACCCTACTAAGTCAAAGTTCTTGCTTTTTTTCCTCTTGGGCCTCAAGTTCCCTTTTGTTTCACAATGCTCTCTAAACATTCACCCAAAACTAATCCTCCTTGGTCCTTAAGAAAGTTCAAAAATTTCTTACACTTAGTCTCTTGGACATTTAAGCCACTTAAAACATACATGACCCATTTGAACACCTAGTGCAATTTTGCACTTTTCTTCCAAATGATTATTCTAATAGCTAGGAAAACTTATAATCTTGACTTAACTAGTCAAAATTCTTCCCTTTTTGACTCTTATGTGCCAAATCACACTTAGGAACTTATCTTTACTTTAGTTTCCTTATCTTTCTTGTTTAATAAGGTGCTAACTTGAAGTGCTTAACTGAAAACACTTAAATAAAATATGCTTATCTAGTCAACTCTAATCATTAACTAGGAGAGTCATCATATAGAGATTTCATTAGAAGATTTTTTGGTAAGTTGGATTAGTTTCACTTCTGCTTTTCCTTCTCATTTCAGGCATGTTTCTTCTATTGATACTTTTGTCCTTAAAGCCCTAGATTGTTCTCTCTCATATTGCTGCTTCTACTTTGTTATTTCCCAATTATTATAGAGTCCTGCTAAAAAATAAATATTGACATGGGGCCAAGAGGCTTCACAAATTCACAGCCACACAACCACATTCTGATCTTTATATGAATCTTGTTGGTCTTAAAAGCCTGATGCCATGTGCTTTCTCACTTTAACAGCTCCTAGCAGGATACAAGTGCTCATTTAGGATGGGCATTAGGTAATTGATCATGCTACTTCCTTCTTTAGGATAGAATATCTGGGTGGTCATCCTATCCAGAAGCTACTACCATTTCAGTACATTCCTGATGCCCCTTTGCTTTCAATGCCAACTTCATGTTCTTCAACATCAATGAAAAGAAAGCCCAAGGTGGTGAAATTCTTCCTTAGAGAAGAATGATCTCAAGGAGACACTGGACTTGAAGTATGAAAATCCATTACAGAAAAAGTTTGGCAAGATTTGGTCAGAAAAGAGTCTTTCTCTATGAAGAGTATCTATAGTTGCTAGGTGAGACTTGTTATATCCTTTGTGGCCTCTAGGTGAATTTGTTCCATGGTGGGAGAAAATAGTACTGATCAGAATGATTCAATGATCCTTGTATATCTTTAGTTAACATTAAGAATATATTTTTGAAATTTTTTATAATAGCTATGTTATTAAATGTTTAGTTTAGAAGATCATGCTTTATGGTAGTTTATGGCTCCTTCAAATTTAGTCTACTTGATCCAGTTTTTTTAGGTTTATTACTCTTGGGCAATTCATGGCTCTTTCTTTAAAGCCTGTTAATACATTATTTTTTTTCAAAAGAAAAATTTCTTAATATGATAGGGGCTAAATAATTTGATCATCTCCTTCAAGTCTCTCCGTGGTGAAACCACAAAACTATCATGTTATTTTTCTTTTTTGCTCTTGCACTTGGCATTTATCCTACTACAAATGTCAAGCAAAAAATGTACAATGTAATTGAAGATGATATTATGACCAAAATTCCATAATTGAGTTAATAGCATACAAACAAAAGAAAAGAACAAAGACTGAAAGAAAAATATGTCAGAAAATGTTTCTTTTAATTGAAGAGAAGCTGATTTTAGCCTACATCTTTAAATAGGAAAAACAATTCTGGGTAAGTGGCAGACTATCAATGCGTTTGAGAATCCAGCATATAGGACACATAACTCTATGGCACCGCAGAAGATAAATTTGATTTTTTTTAGGGGTTTGTCAATGGAAGTTGAACTCTTTGTCTTTCATGTTGGATGTTAACACCAATTGTCAGCCGCAGTTAAGGGCTACATGTGGCAAGGGGAGAGAGAAGGGGACAGGAAGGGACATGACAAAGGGAGATAGACAATTTGGGTATATTTTTAGAGCTAATTTTGGAATCTAAATCCTCTGTCCCATAATTTCCTATCCCCTTCACGTCGCACTCTCATGTTATGACACATGTCAATTCTATTTAACAAGAAAAAGCAAAGCGAATAAAAATATTAAACATATATAAACTAAAGACTCATAAAAAAAAACAAAAATGGTTGTTTCAATCGTATTGGAAGATTTATTTTTTTTAATAGAAAAAAAAATAGAATTTTGATAAAAACAAGACAAGAACAATACATAGTTAACAAAAGAAAATCTATTCGATTAAAAAAAAATTGGCATGTAGAATTGTTCTTTGTTCTGCCTTATCTGGTCCCCAAGCGACGAAGATGTAATAGACAATGGCCACAAGTCGATTACACTCTTGGAGTTGGTGGATGACATCTGGAAAAGTTATAAAGCCCATAGTTTGCCAAGGGTTGTAGTAGGACTTAGTGGAGTCAGCTTTGGTGTAGCCACCTTGATCATACCCGTTGGAGAAAGACAAGATGTAAATAGAGGATGAGTTGGGGTGGCACAGCGGTGCGATGATGATGAAGAATGTAGCTTTTTTTTTTCTTTTTCATGAGTCCTTTTACTGGTTAATGGTCCCATTAACTTCAATATCTCTAGTTAAATAGGATAGATGCGTGTCATAATCTTGAGAGTGCAACATGAAGGGGGTAGGAATTTGTGGGATAGAAGATTTGGATTCCTAATTTTGGCGTGAGTTTGCTGGTGATAATAGGAGGAATTAGTGGTCTCCTCCACATCATTTTTTTGGCTTTCCCTTTGTATTTTGTACTTTTCTAAAATATTTGTATCATGTAAATTTTAGATTATGCTTATTCTTGCAAATAAAATTGTTAATTAAGCTCTTGTTTGTGTTAGATCTTCCAAATCACAATTAGGTGCCAAATCACACTTAAGAACTCATCTTTACTTTACTTAGCTTGTCTTTCTTGCTTAACAATGTGCTAACTTGAAGTGCTTAAGTGAAAACACTTAAATAAAATATACTTAACCAGTCAAAGCCAGCCATTTACTAGGAGAGTCGTTACATAAAGATTTTGTTAGAAGAACTTTTGGTGAGTTGGATTAGTTTCACTTTTGCTTTTTATTTTTTTCTTGTTTCATCCATCTTTCTTCTATTGATATTTTCGTCCTTAAAGCCCTTGATTGTTCTATCTCATATTACTACTTCTACTTTGTTGTTTCTTAATTATTTTAGAGTCCTGCCAAAACATGAATGCTGACAAAAGGCCAAGAGGCTTCACAAATTCACTGCCACACAACCATATTCTGATCTTTATATAAATATTGCTAGTCTTAAAAAGCTTGATGCCATGCGCTTTCTCCCTTTAACAACTCCTAGTAGGATACAAGTGCTCATTTAGGATGGGCATTAGGTAATTGATCATTCTACTTCCTTTTTTAAGATGGAAGATCTAGGTGGTGTTCCTATCTAGAAGCTACTACCATTTCAGCACATTCCTTCTGCCTCTGTACTTTCAATGCCAACTTCAAGTTCTTTAACATCAATGACCAAAAAGCCTGAGCAGGCAAATTTTTCCTTAGAGAAGAATGATTTCAAGGAGACACTGGACTTGAAGTATGAATATCCATTATAGAAAAAGTTTGGCAAGATTTGGTCACAGGGGAGTCTTTCTCTGTGAAGAGTATCTACAGTTGCTAGGTGAGACTTATTAAATCCTTGGTGGCCACTTAGTGACTTTGTTTTGTGGTGGGAGAAAATAGTACCGATTAGAATGATTCAATGATCCTTGTACATCTTTAGTTAACATTAAGAATATACTTTTCAAATTTTTTATCATAGTTGTGTTATTAAATGTCTAGTTTAGAAGATTATGCTTTATGGTAGTTTATGGCTTTTTCAAATTTAGTCCAGTTGATCCAATTTTTTTAGGTTTATTAATCTTGGGATGTTCATGACTCTTTCTTTAAAGCCTATTAATATATTATTTTCTTTCAACAGAAAATTTTCTTAACATGATAGAGGCTAAATATTTTGATCATCTCCTTCAAGTCCCTCGGCGGTGAAACAACAAAAATCACATGTTATTTTTAATTTTTGCTCTTATGCTTGACATTTATTAGACTAAAGACATAAAAGAAAAATATACAATGCAATTCAAGATGATATCGTGACCGAAATTCCACTATTGGGTTAATAGCATACAAACAAAAGAAAAGAACGAAAACCAAAACAAAAATATGTTAGAAAATGTTTCTTTCAATTGAAGAGAAGCCGATTCTAGCCTACCTCTTTAAATAGGAAAAAAAAAATTGGGGAAGTGCAAACAATAATTGCGTTTGAGAATCCAGCATATAGAACATAGAACTCTGTGGCATCGTGGGAGATAAATTTTATTTTTTTTTAGCGGTTTGTTAATGGGAAGTGAACACTCTGTCCCTTACATTGGATGTTAACACCAATTGTCAGCTGCAGTTAAGGGCTACACGTGGCAAAAAGAGAGAGGAGGGGATAGGAAGGGACATAACAAAGGGTGATAGACGGTTTGTGTTTATTTTTAAAGCTAATTTTGGAATCTAAATACTCTGTCTCATAGTTTCTTGTCCCCTTCATGTTGCACTCTCATGGTTATGGCAGGTGTCCATTCCATTTAACAAGAAAAGGCAAAGCTAATGAAATTGTGAAACATATCTAAACTAAAGACTCATAAAAAAAACGGTTGTTTCAATTGTATAAAAAGATTTTTTTTAATAGTAAAAAAAAAAGAACTTTGATAAAAACAAGACAAGAGCAGTACACAATTAACAAAAGAAAATCTGTTCCATTAGAGAAAAAGAAAGCTGACATGCAGAATTCTTCTTTTTTCTGCCTTTTGTCATCCCCAAAGGAGCAAGACGTCATAAACAATGGCCATGAGATTGATTACACTCTTGGAGTTGGTGGATGACTTCTGAAAAGGTTATAGAGCCAATGATTTGCAAAGGGTTGTGGTAGGACATAGTGGAGTCGGCTTTGGTGTAGTTAGCTTGATGATAGTTGTCGAAGAAAAATAGGATGTAAATAGAGAATGAGCTGGGGCGACACAGTGCTGCGATGACGATGAAGAATGCAGCTTTTTTTTCCTTTTTTATGAGCCCTTTTACTGTTTAATAGTTCCGTTAACATCAATGTCTCTAGTTAAATAGGATGGATGCATGTCGTAATCTTGAGAGTGCGACATGAAGGGGATAGGAATTTGTGGGACGGAAGATTTGTATTCCTAATTTTGGCGTGAGTTTGCTGGTGATAATAGGAGGAATTAGTGGTCTCCTCCAGATCCTTTTTTGGCTTTCTCTTTGTATTTTGTACTTTTTTCAAGTATTTGTATCATGTAAATTTTAGATTATGCTTATTCTTGCAAATAAAATTGTTAATTAAAGTCTCATTTGTGTTAGATCTTCCAAATCATACTTAGGTGCCAAATCATACTTAAGAACTCATCTTTACCTTACTTAGCTTGTATTTCTTGCTTAACAAGGAGCTAACATGAAGTGCATAAGTGAATACACTTAAATAAAATATACTTAACCAGTTAAAACCAGTTGTTAACTAGGAGAGTTGTGACATAGGGATTTCATTATATGAGCTTTTGGTGAGTTGGATTAGTTTCATTTTTGTTTTTTTTTTCTCGTTTCATGCATCTTTCTCCTATTGATCTTTTTGCCCTTAAAGCCCTTGATTGTTCTCTCTCATATTACTACTTCTACTTTGTTATTTCTCAATGATTATAGAGTCCTGCCAAAAAATGAATGTTGACAAGAGGCCAAGAGGCTTCACAAATTCACAGCCACACAACCATATTCTGATCTTTATATGAATGTTGCTGGCCTTAAAAAGCCTGATGCCATGCGCTTTCTCACTTTAACAGCTCCCAGCAGGATACAAGTGCTCATTTAGGATGGGCATTAGGTAATTGATCATGCTATTTCCCTTTTTAAGATGGAAGATCTGGGTGATGTTCTTATCTAAAAACTACTACTAGTTTAGCACACTCCCTCTGCCTCTCTGCTTTTAATGCCAACTTCATGTTATTCAATATCAATGACTGGAAAGACTGAGGAGGCCAAATTCTTCCTTAGAGAAGAATGATCTCAAGGAGACACTGGACTTGAAGTATGAAAATCCATTATAGAAAATGTTCGGCACGATTTGGTCTGCTAGGTGAGACTTGTTACTCCTTGGTGGCCTCTCAGTGAATTTGTTCCCTGGTGGGAGAAACAGTACCGATCAGAATGATTCAATGATCCTTGTATATCTTTAGTTAACATTAAGAATATATTTTCAAATTTTTTATCATAGCTGTGTTTTTAAATGTCTAGTTTAGAAGATCATGCTTTATGGTAGTTTATGGCTTTTTCAAATTTAGTCCAGTTGATCCAGTTTTTTTAGGTTTATTAATCTTGGGCAGTTCGTGGCTCTTTCTTTAAAGCCTATTAATATATTATTTTCTTTCAAAAGAAAATTTGCTTAACATGATAGAGGCTAAATATTTTGATCATCTCCTCTAAGTCCCTCGGTGGTGAAACCACTAAACTCACATGTTATTTTTAATTTTTGCTCTTGTGCTTGACATTTATTAGACTACAAACGTCAAACAAAAATTATACAATGTAATTGAAGATAATATCATGACCGAAATTCCATTATTGAGTTAATAGCATACAAACAAAAGAAAAGAACAAAGAGACAAATATGTCAGAAAATGTTTCTTTCAATTCAATAGAAGCTATTTCTAGCCTACATCTTTAAATATGAAAAACAATTTTGGGGAAGTGGAAACGATGATTACGTTTAAGAATCCATCATATAGGACACACAACTCTACGGCATGGTGGGAGATAAATTTTTTTTTTTAGCCGTTTGTTCCGTTTCTCACATTGGATGATAACACCAATTGTCAGCTGTAGTTAAGGGCTACACGTGACAAAAAGAGAGAGGAGGGAACAGGAAGGGATACAACAATGGGGGATAGATGATTTGGGTCGATTTTTAAAGCTAAATTTGGAATCTAAATACTTTGTCCCACAATTTCCTGTCCCCTTCATGTCACACTCTCATGGTTATGGCACGTGTTCATTCCATTTAACAAGAAAAGGCAAAGCAAATGAAATTGTTAAACATATCTAAACTCAAGACTCGTAAAAAAAGAAAACAAAAATGGTTGTTTCAATCGTACAAAAAGATTTTGTTTTAATAGAAAAAAAAAAGAATTTTGATAAAAACAAGACAAGAACAGTACACAATTAACAAAAGAAATTTTGCTCCATTAAAAAAAAAAAGAAAACTGACATGTAGAATTCTTCTTTTTCTGCCTTCTCTGGTCCCCAAGGGATGAAGTCGTCATAAACAATGGCAACGAGATTGATTACACTCTTGGAGTTAGTGGATGACTTCCGAAAAATTTATAGAACCCATAGTTTGTAGAGGGTTGTGGTAGGACATGGTGGAGTCGGCTTTCGTGTAGTCAGCTTGATTATAGCTGTTGGAGAAAGATAGGATGTAAACAGAGAATAAGTTGGGGTGGCACAGTGGTGCAATGACAATGAAGAATGTATCTTTTTTTTTTTTTCTTATTGATGAGCCCTTTTATTGTTTAATAGTTCCGTTAACTTTAATGTCTCTAGTTAAATGGGATGGATGCGTGTCATAATCTTGAGAGTGCGACATGAAGGGGATAGGAATTTGTAGGACAGAAGATTTAGATTCCTAATTTTGGCGTGAGTTTTCTAGTGATAATAGGAGGAATCAGTGGTCTCCCTTGCATCCTTTTTTGGCTTTCTCTTTGTACTTTGTACTTTTCTCAAATATTTGTATCATGTAAATTTTAAATTATGCTTATTCTTGCAAATAAAATTGTTAATTAAGCTCCCGTTTGTGTTAGATCTTCCAAATCACACTTAAGTGCCAAATCACACTTAAGAACTCATCTTTATGTTACTTAGCTTGCCTTTCTTGCTTAACGAGGTGCTAACTTAAAATGCTTAAGTGAAAACACTTAAAAAAATATACTTAACTGGTCAAAGCTAGTCGTTAACTAGAAGAGTTGTCACATAGAGATTTCATTAGAAGAGCTTTTGGTGAGTTAGGTTAGTTTCACTTTTTCCTTTTTTTTTTCTTGTTTCAGGCACATTTCTTCTATTGATCTTTTCGTCCATAAAGCCATTGATTGTTCTGTCTCATATTACTACTTCTACTTTGTTATTTCCTAATTATTATAAAGTTTTGCCAAAAAATGAATGTTGATAAAGGGCTAAGAGGTTTCACGAATTCATAGCCACACAACCACATTCTGATCTTTATATGAATCTTGCTGCTCTTAAAAAGCTTGTTGACATGCACTTTCTCACTTTAACAGCTCCCAGCAGGATACAAGTGCTCATTTAGGACGCGCATTAGGTAATTGATCATGCTATTTCCCTTTTTAGGATAAAAGATCTTGATGGTCTTCCTATCTAGAAGCTAATACCATTTCAGCACACTCCTTATGCCTTTCTACTTTCAATGCCAACTTCATGTTCTTCAACATCAATGACAGGAAAGCTTGAGCAAGCCAAATTCTTCCTTACAGAAAAATGATTTGGAGAAGACACTGGGCTTGAAGTATGAAAATCCATTATAGAAAAAGTTTGGCATGATTTGGTCATAGGGGAGTCTTTCTTTATAAAGAGTATCTGTAGTTGCTAAGTGAGACTTGTTAAATCCTTGGTGCCCTCTCAATTAATTTGTTCAATGCTGGGAGAAAATAGAACCAATAAGATTGAATCAATGATCATTGTATATCTTTAGTTAACATTAAGAATATATTTTTCAAAATTTTTATCATAGTTATGTTATTAAATGTCTAGTTAAGAAGATCATGCTTTATGGTAGTTTATGGCTCTTTCAAATTTAGTTCAGTTGATCCAATTTTTTGAGGTTTATTACTCTTAGGCAGTTCATGGCTCTTTCTTTAAAGCCTATTAATATATTATTTTATTTCAATAGAAAAATTTCTCAACATGATAGAGGCTAAATAGTTTGATCATCTCCTCTAAGTCTCTCCATGGTGAAACCACAAAACTTATATGTTATTTTTTATTTTTGCTATTGTACTTGACATTTATCAGACTACATACATCAAACAAAAAATAAACAATGTAATTGAAAATGATATCATGACCAAAATTCCACTATTGAGTTAATAATATACAAAAAAAAAGAAAAGAACAAAGACCAAAAGATAAATATGTCAGAAAATGTTTCTTTCAATTGAATAAAAGCCGATTCTAGCCTACATCTTTAAATAGGAAAAACAATTCTAGGTAAGTGGCAAATGATGATTGCGTTTGAGAATCCAGCATATAGGACACAAAACTTTATGGCACCATGGGAGATAAATTTGATTTTTTTTAGGGGTTTGTTAATGGGAGTTAAACTCTCCCTATTTGACGTTGGACGTTAACACCAATTGTTAGCTACAATTAAGGGCTACACGTGGCAAGAAGAGAAAAGAGGGGAGAGGAAGAGACATGGCAAAAGGGGATAAACGATTTGGGTCTATTTTTAAAGCAAATTTTGGAATCTAAATCCTCTATCCCACAATTTCCTGTCCCCTTCATGTCGTACTCTCACGGTTATGGCACTTGCCCATTCCATTTAACAAGAATAGGCAAAGCTAATGAAATTGTTAAACATATCGGAAATAAAGACTCATTAAAAAAAAGTGGTTGTTTCAATCGTATAAGAATATTTTTTTTTTATAGCAAAAAAAAAAAAAAAAGAATTTTGATAGAAACAAGAAAAGAACAGTACATAATTAACAAAAGAAAATCTGTTCCATAAAAAAAAAAGCTGACATGTAGAATTCTTCTTTGTTCTGTCTTCTCCACTCCCCAAAGAACGAAGACGTCATAGACAGTGGCCATGAGATTGATTACACTCTTGGAGTTGGTGGATGACTTCCAAAAAAGTTATAGAGCCCATAGTTTGTAGAGGGTTGTGGTAGGACATGGTGGAGTTAGCTTCGGTGTAGTCACCTTGATCATAGCTATCGGAGAAAGATAGGATGTAAATAGAGGATGAGTTGGGGCGGCACCGTGGTGCACTAATGATGAAGAATGTAGCTTTTTTTTTCTTTTTGATGAGTCCTTTTTCTGTATAATAGTTCCATTAACTTCAATGCCTCTAGTTAAATGGGATTGATGCGTGTCATAATCTTGAGAGTGTGACTTGAAAGGGATAGGAATTTGTGGGATAGAAGATTTGGATTCCTAATTTTGGCATGAGTTTGCTGGTGAAAATAAGAGGAATTAGTGGTCTCCTCTGCATCATTTTTTGGCTTTCTCTTTGTATTTTGTACTTCTCTCAAATATTTGTATCATGTAAATTTTATATTATGCTTATTCTTGCAAATAAAATTGTTAATTAGGCTCCCTTTTGTGTTAGATCTTCCAAATCATACTTAGGTGCTAAATCACACTTAAGAACTCATCTTTACTTTACTTAGCTTGTCTTTTTTGCTTAACAATGTGCTAACTTGAAATGCTTAAGTGAAAACACTTAAATAAAATATACTTAACTAGTCAAAGCCAGTCATTAACTAGGAGAGTCGTCAAATAGAGATTTCGTTAGAAGAGCTTTTGGTGAGTTGGATTAGTTTCACTTTTGCATTTCTTTTCTCGTTTCATGCATCTTTCTTCTACTAATCTTTTCGTCCATAAAGCCCTTTATTGTTCTTTTTCATATTACTACTTCTACTTTGTTATTTCGCAATTATTATAGAGTTCTGCCAAAAAATGAATGTTGACAAGGGGCGAGAGGCTTCATGAATTCACAGCCACACAACCACATTCTGATCTTTATATGAATCTTGCTGCTCTTAAAAAGCCTAATGCCAAGCACTTTCTCACTTTAACAGCTCCCAGCAGGATACAAGTGCTCATTTAGGATGGGCATTAGGTAATTGATCATGTTATTTCCCTTTTTAGGATAGAAGATCTCGATGGTCTTCCTATCCAGAAGCTAATATCATTTCAGCATACTGCCTATGCCTCTCTACTTTCAATGCCAACTTCATGTTCTTCAGCATCTATGAGAGGAAAGCCTGAGGATGCCAAATTCTTCCTCATAAAAGAATGATATGAAGGAGACACTAGACTTGAAGTATGAAAATCCATTACAGAAAAAGTTTGGCAAGATTTGGTCACAAGGGAGTCTTTCTTTGTGAAGAGCATCTATAATTGCTAGGTGAGACTTGTTAAATCCTTGGTGGCCTCTCAGTGAATTTGTTCTATGGTGGGACAAAACAGTACCAATCAGAATGATTCAATGATCCTTGTATATCTTTAGTTAACATTAAGAATATATTTTTCAGATTTTTTGTCATAGTTATGTTATTAAATGTTTAGTTTAGAAGATCATGCCTTATGGTAATTTATGGCTCTTTCAAATTTAGTTCAGTTGATCCAATTTTTTTAGGTTTATTACTCTTGGGTAGTTCATGGTTGTTTCTTTAAAGCCTATTAATATATTATTTTCTTTCTAAAGAAAAATTTCTTAACATGATAGAGGCTAAATATTTTGATCATCTCTTCCAAGGTGCTCGGTGGTGAAACCACAAAACTTAAATGTTATTTTTAATTTTTGCTCTTACGCTTGAAATTTATCAAACTACAAATGTCAAACAAAAAATATACAATGTAATTGAAGATGATATCATGACCGAAATTCCATTGTTGAGTTAATAGCATACAAACAAAAGAAAAGAACAAAAAGGAAAAGACAAATATGTCAAAAAAAGTTTCTTTCAATTAAATGGAAGCCAATTCTAGCCTACATCTTTAAATGGGAAAAAATTCTGGGGAATGGCAAACGATGATTGCATTTAAGAATCCAACATATAGGACACACAAATCTGCGGCACCGTGGGAGATAAATTTGATTTTTTTTAGGGGTTTGTCAATGGGAGTTGAACTCTTCACTTCTCACATTGGACGTTCACACCAATTGTTACCTGCAGTTAAGGGCTACAAGTCGCAAAAAGAGGTGGGGACAGGATGGGACATGACAATGGGGGGATAGACTTTTTGGGTCTATTTTTAGAGCTAATTTTGGAATCTAAATCCTCTATCGTCCCACAATTTCCTGTCCCCTTCATGTCGCACTCTCATGGTTATGGCACGTGTCCATTCCATTTAACAAGAAAAGGCAAAGCTAATGACATTGTTAAACATATCTAAACTAGAGACTCGTAAATAAAAAAACAAAAATGGTTGTTTCAATTGTATAAGAAGATATTTTTTTGAACAGCCAAAAAATAGAATTTTGATAAAAACATGACAAGAACAGTACACAATTAACAAAAGAAAATTTGTTCCCTTAGAAAAAAAAAAGAAAGCTGACATGTAGAATTCTTCTTTGTTCTCCCTTATCTCTAGTCCCCAAGGGACAAAAATGTCATAGACAATGGCCACGAGATTGATTACACTCTTGGAGTTGGTGGATGACTTCCAGAAAAGTAATAGAGCCCATAGTTTACAGAGAATTGTGGTAGGACTTGGTGGAGTCGGCTTTGCTTTAGCCACCTTGATCATAGCCATCGGAGAAAGTCACAATGTAAATAGATGAAGAGTTAGGGCGGCACAGCGGTGCAATGACGATGAAGAATGTAGCTTTTCTTTTCTTTTTTTTTTTTTTTCTTTTTGATGAGTCCTTTTATTGTTTAATTGTTCTGCTAACTTCAGCATCTCTAGTTAAATGGGATGGATGCGTGTCATAATCTTGGAGTGCGACATGAAGGGGGCAGGAATTTGTGGGACAAAAGATTTGGATTCCCAATTTTGGCGTGAGTTTGCTGGTGATAATAGGAGTAATTAGTGCTCTCCTCCACATCCTTTTTTGGCTTTCTCTTTGTATTTCGTACTTTTGTCAAATATTTGTATCATGTAAATTTTAGATTATGCTTATTCTTGCAAATAAAATTGTTAATTAAGCTCCCGTTTGTGTTAGATGTTCCAATTTTCTACAAATTAAGTAGAAAGTAAGAAAAAAAAGGTGAAAACATGAATAAACACACATTTTACTTTATTTTTAGAGTTTAATTTGAAATAGAACATTTTATAAACTAACTAATTTGGCAAAAAATTAGCATAAATAAAGAGTTTTTAAATGGTTTTAAGTGGAATAACTTCTTATTGGGATTTAATAATAAATGTCTTTGGTTTGCTTATTAAAAAAATGGTTTTCAAAGACAATGAAAGTGATATTGTATGGGGAAGTGATGGAGTCAGGAATTGAACTCTTGATCTCCTACTTTCTATAGTGCCTCTTTACCACTTTAACCTTTACCGTTTTACTAGAGTGGTGGGGACTACTCATGAGACTTGCGTGCACCACCTACTTTAAACTATTGGCAAAATGCAATAAGAAAATTAATTTAGCCCTTCTACCTATCCTTTCTGCTTATGGAGAGCTAATTTTGACATTTTATTACTTGTGTGGCAACGTCGGGTTTTCTGGAGTCACCACCAATCAGTTTTCTTAGGTCGATTGGTCACCTTAAAATTGGTCTGCGAGAGTTCGGGGATCGGGAGTACGGTTACGCTAAAACAACTTTATTATAGCGTCCAAAATTGGCACCTTAGTTGATTTTAATTTTGTTTTACTTTGCTTTTAAAACTTTTCAGTTAATTTAGATATTTTACCTGAATTAGTCGAAAATGTGGATTTTGGTAATTAATTCGGATAAAATTTTATACTTCCGAACCATGGACTCTGCCGAGTCATTTGGACACGGAAGATTTTGATTCCGAACCATGGACTCTGCCGAGTCATTTGGACACGGAATTTGGTGAAATTTTAAACAATCAATCCATATCGTAAAAATATGGATTTTTATCTTTTTATTTAATTTATTTATTGTAAAAGTTTGATATTTTCCAAACCGTAGATCCTGCCGGATCATTCGGATATGGAAATTGATTTAATTTATCGTAATTATTTAATTCTTATTATTAATTTTTAGTTTAATTACTAAATTTATCTTTATATTTTTACATTTTCTTTCTTTCTTTTTCTTCTTATTTTTACTTTTTAATTTTCTTTTCTTTTCTTTCTTTTGTTTTCTTTTTCTTATCTTTCTTTTCTTTTTCTTATCTTTTCTTTTTTTGATTTTTTTCTTGTTTAATGAAGGATATTTATTATTTAAAGAATTACTCAATTTATAAAAGAATTAAAAAAAATTAATTTTTTTATTTAATAAGAAGTTAATTTAAAGGAATCAAAGAATTTAAAAATAAAAATTTTGATCATGGTACGGGGCGTTGTTACTCAGCCAGACCCTCTTCACCAGGTGAAGCAGCTCAAAAGCGGGCACGAGACAGTTTCCAGCCAATATACCATGAACTAAAATTTTTTATTTTTTTTTATTATTTTTATTATTTATTATTATTATTATTATTTTTTTTATAAAAGATTAACCAAAAGTAATTGTTTTATTAAGAGAATCAAAAATTTATATGTATATTTTAAACAAAAGAAGAAAAGTTTTGATATTTATTTAATTTATTTTGGAATAAAAGATTATTTAACTGAAAACTTATATGTATTTTAAAACAAAAGTCTTGATATTTTTATTTTTTATATTCTTCTTTGTTTGATGAAAGATTTTTTTTTTATTTTAATTTATATTTCTGAAAATATATCTAATCAATAAGTCAAAAATATTTAAGAGAAAATTCAATTATTTTTGTTTTATTTTGTATTATTTTGAAATTATTTGATTAAGATTTTTATAAAGGAAACAAAAAGTTATATCTTTTAATAAGTAAAATATTACTGAATAAAATATTAACCCAAAATTTTTATTCTTTTCATTCTTTTTATTAATAAAGAAAACTAAAAAAAAATTATATTTTAAAAGAAATAAATAAAATATTATTGAAAAATATTAACTCAAAATTTACTCTTTTTATTCTTTTTATTAATAAAGAAAACTAAAAAAAAGTTATATTTTAAAAGAAATAAGTAAAATATTACTGAATAAAATATTAACCCAAAAATTTTACTCTTTTTATTCTTTTTATTAAAAGAGAAAATTAAAAAGTTATATTTTATTATTTTAATTATTAATATATTAGTACAAAGTTTTTATTTTTAATAAAGAAAATAAATTATTATATACTTTATTTAAAAATAATTTCAAGCCATGGATCCTGACGGATCATTTGGTCATGGAGTTTTAATTTTTATTAGATTTTAACTATTTAATTAGTTATTAATTTTATTTATAATTTTATTGGATTTTTCTTGAATTTTTAAAAAAATATTTAAAAAGAATTGATTTAATCATGTTTATTTATTAATTTTAACAAAAAGTTAACTTTGTTATAATAAAACATGTATTCCAAAATAAAAATAAAATAATTGGCTTTTAAATTTTTATTAGCCTTAATAATTAATTACAAAATAATCTTCTTTTAGTTTTTTTTTTATTTATGGGTAAAAGGTGAATTAAATAAATTAAATCATATAAAGAAAAATTAATAAAGTGGGGCTTTTTGGCCATCCACTTAAAAAAAATAATAAATGTTAGCAACAATTATAAAAGTTAATTAATTAACAACAATAATAAAAGTTAGCCAAGTTTAATTAAGTTAATTAATTATCAACAATAATAAAATTTAGCCAAGTTTAATTAAGTTAATTAATTAACAACAATAATAAAATTTAGCCAAGTTTAATTAAGTTAATTAATTAACAACAATAATAAAAATTAGCCAAGTTTAATTAAGTTAATTAATTAACAACAATAATAAAAGTTAGCCAAGTTTAATTAAGTTAATTAATTAACAACAATAATAAAATTTAGCCAAGTTTAATTAAGTTAATTAATTAACAACAATAATAAAAGTTAGCCAGTTAGTTGTTAGTTGTTAGTTGTTAATAACAACAATAAAAAGGGGTTAGTAATAATAACAATAATAAACAAATAAATACACAAGCAAAAAAATAAAAAAAAGTTAGTAATTAATTCTGCAAGAACAAAAGAAAAAGGTTAGTGACCAAAGTGAAAGAAATTGAAAAGATGAAGGACTGAAAGGAGGTTTTACCCTTGAGAATTAAAATTGAATACTGAGAAAACGAAAACGCAGGCGACGCGAGGGAGGGCAGGGGAGCGACGGCGGGCCAGGCGACGGGGGCGCTGGAGCACGGCGGCGGGGCAGGGTGACGGCGGCGGGGCAGGGTAGCGGCGGCGCGGGAGCCCAGCGGCGGTATCCGGCGGACTGGAGCGGAAGGAGGAGGGAAAACGCCGGGGAAAAGGGAGTCGGCTACGGCAGGACGGCGGCGGCGGAACGGCAGGACGGCGGCGGCGTAACGGCGGGACGGCGGCGGCGGGAGAAGCGGTGGAGATGGCGTGACGGGAGGAAAAAGGGGAAAACGGCAAGGAGGAAGACGGGGACCAAAGCTTTACTAAAAAAAACTTTTGAGATTTTCTGGAGAAAGGGAGGAGAGCCAGGGACAAGGGCTGTGGTTTTCTCTTTTTCTAAAACGGAGCTCTAAGCTTTTCCTCTATTTTTTTCTGTGTTCAGAACTGAATTTGGGGGGGTATTTATAGAAGGAGCTTAGCTGAACTGTGGACGGATAAATTAATAAAAAATATCAAACTTATCTTTTAAATTGGTAAAATGACAGTTTCAGTCCATTACGTTACTCCAGCTCTGGATAAGCTCAGAAGCTTCTGATTTTGACAATTTTAACGTTTTCTGTCAATTTGGGCCAGAAACGTCCGTTTAGGCCCAAAATTGACGCGAAAAATTACCCAAAGCTCCTGAAACTTTCAGAATTTGTCAATTTTGTCCGAAACTTCGCAATTTTGTCATTTTTACCTCAAACTTTTAATTTTTTTGTCATTTTTTCCTGAAATTTTATTTTTATTTCAAACACATACATATTCACACATATATTATTTTAAATCAAATCTTCTCAAAATAAAAATATATTTTAAACTAATTAACATAATTAAAATTTTTTAGCAATAATAATAATAATAATGATAATTTTTTTAATTAGTTTTTTTTTTTTAAAAAAAATTTTAAAAAAAACCCGGACGAAATTGGGTGTCAACAACTTGACTTAGAGTTTTATTCGTAAAGGTACTTGATCAACTAAAGGGAAACAAGGCGATGAACACAAAATCTTTTTGTGTTCATCGCCTACTTCAAAAGAATTGGCACAATTCAGCATTGTCGAGCTTTAAAATTTTGAGCAAATTAAACATTTACTAAACTTTCTTTAGTAACATATATAAAATCGATTTAAACCAGTAAAAAATTAATTTGCCGAAGCTTGTTACCAGAACAAGACTCAAGTGATAACAAACCCGTCTTTTATTTCTTGAAGAAGAAGTGACAAGAAAGGCGCACGACATTGAAAAAGCAGACTAAAGAACACATATCAGCCGGAACTCAAGCAACAACAGACCTAACAGCAAACCAGAAGGAACACCAAACCAAATCGTTTGATACGAAAGGACAGCAATTAGGATCGAGCAATTTGACAAGCCAAGGCCTCCCCGTCCGGCATGGGTGAGACATAGATCCGAACTTCATGAGCAAGGCAGACTCGACGAAGTGCCCCAGCGTGGAGCCAGTTATGCTGGCCATAATGTCCTTCATATCTTTTGTTGCCCGCTCGATCACTTTGGCCTTGGGGGCTGTGTAAATGTCCCAAACCGTAACGGCTGCCACAAATGCGAAGAGCGCAAACCCTCCAACCAAGTCCTTGCGACTGGCAGCGAATCCTTCGTCTACGATCGGCCCACGGCCTGAGTCCTTGATGATGTCGTGGTACACCTCGAACCTTTCTTCTGGGCTTAGATCTTTGAAAGGCCCCGTTAGTCCCCTCCTCAACTTGTACCTAATTATTTTCATAGAAAAGTTAAGAATGAACATCTGTTGATCAGTTCAGAGAAAAGGTTGGAGAGTGTGGGATCAATATTTGTTGAACCTAGTTACGAGCTGCTCGAAGGAGATTCCTTCCTGGTTGATCTGTTCAGAGAAAACCTTGGAGAGTGTGCTGCGGTGAGTGGCCATGAATTTACTGATGCCTTGCTTGAACTGCTCAGCGTCCTTTGCGAGGCGGCCAAGAGCAGCCTCGTCGGTGGGCGAGAGCATGCGCGCCTGTGCCATGGTCTCCTCCGCGTGAGCCACGACCTTCTCGAGGAATTCCTTGCGCACGGAGTAGTTGCGGATGGCTTGGATGCCGAAATTGACGAGGCTCTTTTCCAGTTCCCAGATCAGGTGGGCGATCTCGCGTTTGGTCTCCTCGCGCTGGAGGTCCTTGATCAGGCCCTGCACTTTATCGAGCAGGCTCTGGATGGTGTTGTGGTTGGAGTTGCAGATTTGGAGGTGCTGCACCCGCTCGTACTCGGACCCGAACGGAATGGTTCGAATCCGGTCGAGTTCTTGCTCATGGACTAACTTTGACAGCCGCCGAAGCTGCTCCTCGTTCAGCTCCACGAGCCCTTCCCCCATCTTTTGGCAAAATAGCTACTCTACTTGTCAGAAGTAAGTTTGTTATATTATGAACGGAATGGTCCGAATACGCATGAGCTGCCTGATTTTATAGACCCAAATGACACAATAACACCCTCTAACTGTGAAGACTCAGGTCGTTTGCTCATTTGACTAAGTAACTTGGTCATATGCTGTCACATGATATAAATTGTTAATTTCGAACCGGTAACATCACCGAATTATGGTGCATTTAGAACTTTAGGGTCATATTCACCCAAGCACAATTAAAATTGTTACGCTTCTGTTTGTGTCAGTTCTTCCAATTTTCAAGATGTTAAGTACTAACTATATCCAAGTTCCTTGCACCATTTAAATTTTTCTTACTTCAATTTGAATTAATTTATTTATATTAATATTTTCTATTTTTTTTAAATGTATTTAAAAATTTTAAATTTTATAGTTTCTAAATAAAATTTTTTGAAAATTTTTAATAGATATGAATGCAAATATATTTTAGTCATACCTAAGTAAAAAAAAAAGAAAGTACAAAGTAAAACAATCCCAATGAAAATATGAATAAACAGACATCTTACATTATTTTTAGAATCTTGGATAATTTATTAACGATCAAGATTAAATCATTGAAGCTAAAAACTAAAAATTACCATTAGATAGTTTTTTCTAAGCTCTAGCATCAATCCCTGATACTAAACACCTTAACATAACCAAATAGTTTTTTCATGGTTTTAAGCGGAAAAGCTAATGGCCCTCAACGTAAACCTTTTTTTTTTTTTTTTGCCTAGAGGGCTATTCAAAATAAGATTGCAACTTGAGGCAATTTTCATACTAGGGGATTGTAGCCTTCAGTGATGTGCCTAATGTGTAACTTAGAGTAGGAAACTGGTGGCCATTTGTTACTTTGGTGCCATACAGCTGCCCAAGTATGATCTTTAATGTATATGACACAATTGTTCAAAACCCTTCCATGCTCTTTGTTGCAAAAAGGCTTGGGACGCAATACAGTTAAGGCATCTTTGGGGACTCTCTGGAATGCTAGGAACAAACTTGTATTTGATGTCAAGTAGCTCAATAAATTGGACATATTTTCATCCATTCAGAGATCTCTGCACAAAGGCCTTTAACCTCAGAAGTTTTAGTTTACCCGATATCTCCACCTCAAAATAGATCTTGAAAAATATGATGAAATAGGTAAAGAAACATCATGATTTCTCTCACCATAATTTATTGTCATGCTTGCATAAATTTTGAGTTAAAAGAGGGTTGGTTTTATATTTCACAGCATTGCATCATCAAATTCTTATATATGCACTTTTTTGACAGACCGACCCATGTTTTCTATATCAACATAATGTAACTAGAGGTGGGAGCCAATGGTGACCCAACCCGGGATCGTGCGGGCAGAGGTCTGGGTCCATGAGGATCGAGAATGGATCTGGCACAAGCAGTGTTGTTTCGGGCCTGTCCTAGTCAAGTTGTGGGTTTTTTGCGATTTTTTAAGAGTAAAACAAATTAATTAACTTTGCATTTAATATTTATTTTTTAGGAAAAAACACCACATCCGGTGTAATTTTTATTAAGTAAAAAAGTCAAATGGCACTTACAAATAATCAGAATATGCCTTATATTTTCAAATGGTGAAACATTCCAATGATTGTGGAAAATAAAAACCTATGATATGTGCTGAACAACATAGTCAGATCAAATACAAACTATATGCAAGAAGGGAAAAAAATTTAAGGCTCTTAAACAAATATTACCTCATCATCGAAAATTTTTGGCTCTTACTTTCAAAGTGTTACGAGGCCCCAATCTCAGTTGCACATGCATACTTCTACTGCCTCGGGCATTAATCATGATCGTTTCTTTGATATCACCCATTTTCTTATACTAAATGCTACCTCGGATGCTACTATGGAGACTGGAATGATGAGAATCTCTTGTGTGATTATTGAAAAGATTGAAAACCTTGATCTCTTTTGTTTCCACCACTCCAATATGTTGACATCGCTTGGCTTGAACAATGTGTTGAGATAGTTATCGAACTCAGCTAATCATGATGTCGTCGGTTGAGGACGCTTCAACATTTGGAGGGCCAGGTTGAATCTTGATGAGATTGATCTCCTAGGAAGCTCGGTCCGGGGAGCTTTAAATCTTACCTTATATGAATACCACTCAGAATATAATTTGTACAAAGAATGCAAGTACTCGGCAGCAGTAGTAGATATAGCCAAAACATTTGTATGAGACATTTTTAAATAACTGTGATAAATGCCTTTAAGCAATGTGGTCATGCCAGTCAATGTAACATATGGGTTGAGCAAATAAGCAATTAAAAAGATAGAGGGAATGTGTTTGAAAAACAATAACCACTTACCCCTCATGGCTTCGACAATCGGTTTAAAAAACTCATCATTTTTAAACTGATGTAAAGCTTAGGTAATGTTCACTAAATGAAACAAAACTTGATGAATAGTTGGGTAATAAATACTAGAGAAAAATTCATTTGCCTCCTAAAAAACTTAAGCAATTCATCAGTTTTAGAACATTTTTCCTAGACTTTAGTTGTAAAAAATTCATAACCTATGTTCAAGTTCATGAAAGTGTCAACAAATTTGTATACAAATATACATCTTGCAACGTCAAATAAGTAAAGTTTCAACAAGTTACAACTTCAAAGAAGCCTCCACAGACATGAAAAGGCCACATAGGATGAGATAACACTATGCTAACATCAAACCATGGACAGGCATAAATGTACAGAAAATAGTTCCCTACCTTTATTTCTACAATAAAAGAATCGTGTATCTTTTAACTAGATGCTACATGTGGTAAGCCTTTGAAACTAAGTCTTTTCAGGTTGCCTAAGCCCTATGCTCTAGCTCAACCTTAGCCTAGAAACACTATTGGTAGCCCCTCGTTAACCTCAACATCCAACTTCTTCCTACCCTAGCATTATACTCAGATATATGCAAAAGTTGTATGGTCCCCACCAATATGTGCAACTACCTGGAAATTGTTGAGTGCATAGTGGACATGCCCAATTGGTAGCAATATCCATTTAGCATGCCATTCATATGTCTCATTTTATCTTTAATATGTATCATGTAACTTAGCCAAGGCTGCTATTGTGCCAGTAACCTTACACAACTTCTCCTTGTGTGTTGCACATGCCACTACCACATCTGATCTATACATTGTCCCACTTTACCTTGCCCCTGTCTCTTTCTCATAGCCCACAAATGCAACTCACATAAAGTTGTAGCACATCAACATAAGACTGCAAAAAGTTCACTAGTCATGAGCCCAAGAAATCAATGAGCATCACCCTAGCCTTGGCTAACCTTGGATGCTATGTATATGCTAACACATGCATTTGTTGCCCAACAACACCATATGCCACCTAGACATATGTCTCAGCCCTACTTGTGTGCCTCTCAAGTCCAATGTGAACACCTTGCTTGCTCAACATATCGATTGTCACACAAATCCTCCTAAGGTCCTAACATATGCAAGGTTGCTCTCACACCTTCTTTGCTCATAGCAAAGCAACTTGTTGTTCTAGAAAACCACCCATAGCAAATAAGTTCAATGTCCTCGTTGAACGTCCCGAAAGCGTCATTCATTTTTCTGAACCCTTAGCATCTATGCACAACCTAAAGTATCTAGTACCACCAGTGGACCAAGAAGGCTTTAAAGTTGTTTAAGAACTTCTCCACTAAGCACTTAAACCTTGAGCTTCTAATCAGATCCACAAAGTGTTCTAAACTCTTAAAAAATTCTTTACAATAATGGCCACTTGCATAATGTTGCCCTTCTATGTTGGAAACTCCCTACAGTAGGCCTTCGTCCCACAAGACATGTCATAAGTTAGCAACTTGTGTGACGACTCTCTTAGACAATGACGGTTTAGACCGGGTAAGTATCATTATTTAAGTGCTTTTACTTCAACACCTCAAGTTAGCATTTTATTAAAAAAGAAATACAAGCTAAATTTATGTAAAGATGAGTTCCTAATTGTGGTTTGGCACCTAAAAGTCAAAAGGGCAAAATAGTAATTTTGATCCAAGTGAGTGGGATGACTATAATTTTGATGAAATTAGGGTCACATAAGGAATTTTGACTAGTTAAGTCAAGACCATAAGTTATTCTAGTTAATAGAACTATCTTTTAAGGAAAAATGCAAAAAATTGGATTAAGTTCTCAAATGAGCCACTTATTTCTTAAATGGTTTAAGTGTCCAAGAGGCTAAGTGTAAAAGGCTTTTGGGCATCTTAAGGACCAAGGAGGAATGATTTTGGGTGAGTGTTTAGTGACCAAAGTGAAACAACAGAGAACTTGAGAGCCAAGGGACAAGAAAATAAAGAAAGAGTTAGTAAGATATTTAAGCTCCTTGTTGACTTCCATTCTCCATCTCTTCCTCCTAATTTTCGTGGCTACCTCTCCCCACCAGAAATTATACTTCAAGGCACCCCAATTTTTCATGTTTTCATCAAATTTGAAAGTCCCAATGTGATTACAACAAGCCCCAAGTTTATTTTTGGTGTTCTTGCTTCAATCTCGCTATTTGATGCTTGTTTTAGGCTTGAAACTTAAGGTAAGCTCTGTGGTTTAGTTTGAGCTAGTTCTAAGTTGTTTGAGTAACTACAAATTGTTTTGATTTGAGGTTCTTGGTGCCATATCACATTGGTTTTAGGATTAGAACTCAAGAGAGCTAGGTTGAGCTCAAGTGTGCTTGTGCTTTGTTCTTTCTTTGTGTTTAAATTTGAGGTAAAGGTTCAGGTTAATTAAGCTCAAATAATGCATAGAAATGTAGTAATGGAGGTGGTAATGAATTAGAAACAAGGCCCATGTGAATTGGCCTTGGGATTGGAAAGTTTGCGTAAGTTTGGTGCAAGTTTGCACACAGTCACACAATGCTGCAGAACATCAGTGACGCCATTTAGCGACGCATCATCAGTAAATCTCCAGGAAGCCCAAATGTTGATGCCATTTGCTATGCATCACCGAAGGCATTGCCAAGGCATAAACTCCTTAAGCTCGGGACATCCTAAGAATGGCTCAATCTCTTGGTTTTCATTCTCAGGCTATTCTAAGATGTTCCGTAACCTTGGTTGGGTTTAAGACTAATTCTTAAGGTGAGAATTATACATTATTTAAGTGATAGCTAATTAGTGTGGTTAAGATAGAGCTAAGTAAAGTGACTAAGAGCTAAAAGTGCTCAAGTTGCTAAGGGCTAAAATTGCTCAATTTGCTAAAGGGGTGCTAAATGGATTAATTTGGGTTTCAGAGGCTTCATTGGCCTAATTGAGAGGTTTTAGACCTAAGGGGAAATAAAGAGGAAACCTAGGAAAATCCCAATCAAACCATTTGGTTCGATAAGTGAGCCACTAAGGAGCCCTAAGATAGGCTTTAAGAGCTTGGCAAGTAGGACCACATGGGAAGGCCACTTTGTATAATAAATTAAAGGTAAGACGGGTAAGTTTTGAGATGAGGTAACAACTTACTCTAGGACACATAAGTGGGACTTGAGAGAGGTAAAGGATTCGGGATACGAGGGCCAGTGTCTCAAGTACCTCCGTCATTTGAGCTTACGACAAGTATAAGACACCTAAGAAGTAAGAAGTCCCAAGGATTGTGTATGTTGCATATCATACAATCATGTATTGCATATCTTTTATATTGTTATTTTGTGTTCTTTGTTGATTGATTGCTTCTTTGTTGGTATGCCATATTGCATGTGTGCTTGCTATTTTCCTTGCAGGTACCTTAAGGGACCATTATTGAGTACATTCATACACTCACTCCCTTAAATTTGTTGTGCAGGTTCTAACATCGAACCTAACAATTAGTTGATAGTTGTGGCCTAAGTTTTCTTTTTTTGCAGGTACATTCTCTCCAAAATCCTTATGATTCTAAGTTTACTTATGAGTAAAGTTTGTACTAACTCAGTGTTGTGCCTTTACAGTATAAAGGCTAAGTGGCGCACAAGGATAAGGAAAAGCTTGCATTTGGAGCTTGATAGATCAAAGTTAGGGCTCAAGTAAAGGATCTTAGTTAGGGATTTTATCCTGTATATATATGGTACCTTGGGTACTAAAATGTTGCCTCTATTAGGATACATTGTGGTGTAAAACTATTGAGTTACTTTTGGGTGCATACTAGTATTGTATAATGTGGACAAACTATCACTTGAAGTTGAAGTAACTAGTATTTCATTGCTTAGGCACGATTTAAGTACTTTTTAAATGTAATGCTCGAGCAATGTTTTTTTGAAATGGTTTACTTAATTATTGGCATCACCAGGACAAATGCATGCATATAGTAGGGTAGGCTAAAAAACTAGTTGGACGTAAATTGTTTTAATTTACCTACAAATAATGGTTAGCTAATAGTAACTAAGTGGGATGTACGGTCCTTAAGAGACTACAAGATAAAGTTGTTAGGGCACTAGGACCCTGCTCCGCGACAACTTGCCAACCTATGCACTGTGCCACTTATTAATCCCATGCTTTTTAAAATGTTACAACACTTTTTTGGAACTCATGCATGCAACACAAATATCCTTTCACTCTTTTTTTTTAGGCACCCTTTTGCTAAGACTTCAAGTCACACCATCTATTGACTCAATGCCTCTTCTGCTTCAAACCCACAACATTACCAAGCACATGCACCCTCCTTGTGCTTAAGGCGCCCGTTTGGTACCCTTTTAGCACACATCTTGCCTATAATCAATTACATCCCTAAAGCTCCAAACCTGAAGCCACCATAGCAATACTTGTAACTGACAAATGATACTTCTCAATGCTTTGTGTACCTTTCCATTAGTTGCTAAAGCACACTCTATGACTAAATCAATGCTTTGTACAACTCTTAACCCATGAAACATCATAACAATGCCCATTACTCAATACAACTGTAATAGTAACTTGCCACAAGCCCAGAGGTTTTGCTTACCTTTAGCTCGTACCCCTACACACATGTGATGGCATAAAGCTACCCTTAACCTAAGAAACCTCCATAGATGTGAGAAAGACAAATAGAATGAGGCAATAGCAAGCAAAAATATCAAGTCATGGACATGCACACACATACAAGAACCATTCACAAAATGAGGCATGCAAGGTCCAGGTACAAGCCACATGAGGTAAGCCAATAAAACTAAGTCTCCTTTCGCTTAAGCTTCATGCTCTTAGTCAATGTTAGCTTATGCCCTCTATGGTGGTCCATTTGTACCCTCTTCCCACTCTAGCATTATACTTGAATATACACCAGAATATATAATGGACAGCTGCCACCACTAGGCCTAACAGCCTGGTAACCACTAACTAGATAATGGACACCCTCTACTACTAGCAACACCATTCTAGCATACCTTTGATGTGCCCTATGCTATCTTCAACATGTATCACACCATTCAACCAAGCTATTAACCATCTTACATGAGAATTCCTACAGGCCATGATCTAAGCAACGACTATCACAATCGCTCCTTGTGTAGTCCACATTACACATTACTACCACAACCATCTCCCATAGGTTTATTGTTTTACAAGCAACACCAAGACAACAACATCAAGCCATTAAAATTAAGGTTTAGATAAGTAATAATAATACGTTAATTGATAGTGCTTATATTTATGTATAGTGATTATTTGTACAAATTATTTTATTATTGAAACTTTCAACTTTAATAACCTGGAAAACTAGGTTTTTTTTATGAAAGGTAAGTATTTTTGTATTAATATTTTTACTTGGGTAAGAAAAAAATTCATATAAATTCATTTACTTTCTAAAAAATTTATTTAAATGGTCAATTATATTCATATAGCATTAACTTTGAAATAATATTGGTTCTGTATAAAAAAAATGAAAATTGTGTATAATAATGCCTTATTATTTTCTTTTTTTGGTATTCAGAATAAGGTACACAAGTATAGGGTTTAAGGAGCTCTTTGTAGTACAAAAACTGGGGAAAATGCCTACTTTTTCAAAACTCAAAGGCGACCAAATCAGCATTTAATGACATTGTTTGAGATTTTTGGGGGGAGGGGGGAAAGGGAGTGGAAGGGGACTTGAACCCTGGTGGTAGCCAGGGCCGATTGTCCCTTAAGCCAAGTGGATACGGCTTAACTGTAGGACAATAATGCCTTATTATTAACTTCAAACAAATTGACCTAAGTTTTCACATGCCTTGATCGAATAATTTAATCTTCAACCATGATTCACTATGATTCAATCAACAGCTAAACAAGTGCATGGGACTTAGTTTTGTTCCTAATCAATAAGAGTTTAATGGTATTAAAATTGGAAGAATGATGGTTTTTTTATTTTTAAATCTGTGAGAACTATGATATCATTAACTTGACGACATGCGTCCTATTCATCTTTTTAAAATTCTAGGATGTTTTTTTCTTTTTATCCAAAATCACGTATACAACTATAGGGTTTTAGGAGGTATGAGCAAGAGGAAAGTAATATTAAATGAAAGAGTAACAAGTATTCATATAGTACAGGGGACTGGGAAAATGTATGTTTTTTTAGGTAACTTAATTAGTATTTAATGATATTGTTTAAGATTGAGAGTGAGGAAGAGTTTTGAAGCCTAAGATTATTGCTAGGACCGACTCTCCCCTTTACCACTTAGACTGGGTGGCGGAGACAATCCTACCATGTTAGTGATAAGGAAACGACACAACTAGTTTCACACAGTCAATTTTTGACTTGAAACAAGAAAAACGTGGGCCTCACCTGCCGTTGATAACACTAACGGATAGTAGGTATTAAAAGGCAGTTGGATAAAATACACCTAACGTAAACTGGGCTCTATAATAGAAACAGTTGCGCACCTTGGATTTTTTGTGAAAAGAGAAAGCAAAAGGGTCAAACGTTAAAGAAAGAGAGGTCCTAAGTTTTGGTGGTCTGAGGAGGATTTTGGGGGCTTCAAAACGGATCTCAAAAGGCTTTTATTAGGTTAAAATCATGATCAAATACTGGGTTCTCATTTCTTGCGTGGATCCTAAAACTACTAGAGAAATCAATGATCATGATGTGGGGAAAAGCAAATTTATAGAAGCATCTTATTTGGTTTTTCTTCTGGGGTCCCAACCAATTCTCTTTGGATAAGTCATGCGTATGAGGTTGTGAGTTTGGATTTTCCTTCAAATAATTTGAATTTAGTTTGATGAAAAATCTAAAGAAATTAATTAGGTAAGAAAAAAGATTCATTTAAATGGTTATTATATTGATATAGTATTAACTTTTTAATGATATTGGTTTTGCATAAAAAAAAATGAAAATATTGTATAATAATGCCTTATTATTAATGTGAAACAAATTAACCCTAAGTTTTCACTGGCTTTGATCAAATAATTAAATCTTCAATCATGATTCACTATGATTCTCAAATCAATAGCCAAACTAGTGCATGGGATATTCTGCTTTGTTCCTAATCGAGAAGAGTTTAATAATATTAAAATATATAACTATTTTCAGTTGTCCCTAAACTATGCTCAAGTTGTTTATTTATTCCCAAATTATCATGTGTTGCAACACTCATTCTGAAACAATTTAATTGTTAATATTTCGTCCTGTCACCAACTAAACCATTAAATATGGACTGAAAAATGCTACCATATCAGTGACTATATCATTTTTTCATGTCACATCAGCGACAACGTCATTTATCCATCAATATTTAACGGTTTAGTTAACGTCAGAATAAAATAGTAACAATTAAATAGTTTTGGGACAAGTGATGCAATACATAGTTTGGGGACAAATAAGCAACTTAGGCATAGTTTATGAACAACTGAAAATATTTACCTTATTAAAATTGAAATGTGGACAGTTTTTTTTTTTCATTTTAAATGTGTGAGAACTATAATATCATTAATTTGAAGATATGCGTCTTATTTGGTTGTTTTTTTTTTTACAATTAGTTTCACACAATTAATCAATTTCGGCGTGAAACAGGAAAAACCTGAGCCTCACTGGCCGTTGATAACAGTAACAGAGTGTAGGTAGAATGCACTTGGAAAAATTGCCATAACGCAATGGCGTTGACCAGGGGTGTTCGTTTTTTCTTAAGGTTACTTAAGGGAGATTTAGTAATAGTAAGGACTTTGGGGTTTCTTTATCTAATGCAGTTTTGGAAGCTAAATATTTTTTATCAGGAAAGAAAATTTTATTAATAAAAACCAGCAAGAAGCTCGTAATTCATGTATAGAAACGAAAGAGTACGACCACTTGAGGACTTTGCATTGAAGCAACTCTAAAAGCAAAGTAGTGGATTCGAACACCAGTTTGCAAAAGACGCATAAAGGCCTATTCCTTTTTTCTATCCAGAAATGAGTTAGCATCTGAATGTAGTTTTATGTTTTCTGGACGATTGTTTGGATGACTTGTTTTGTAGTATCTTTCTATAATTAGAAGTTTTGTAATCTTTTAATTATTAATAATATTTATTTTTTCCGTTAAAATAAGGCACATCCATATATTGAATTACCTGAATGCAAATTAATCTTAATACTAGTTAGTAATTTTTGAAAATTTAATATAGTATAAGTACAAATACTAGCACAACTTCTTAATTAAATAAAAATCGATACAAGAAAGTCGTCAACACACACAAACATGCAAGAGCTTTATTCATTCCCACTCGGTAACAGTAGCTGGATTTATACAGCATTCAGAAGTCACCGGCAGTACGAATTTCTAACACACTCTATGGGACTCAAAAGGACATCAAAGTACTTGAATTTATTGTTGGAAAGAAAGCCGAACCAAAGAGGGTGGCAACAACTCAGATAAGTTTGAGGGTGGTTTTGCACTCGGTAGTGGTGCTCCCGCCGATTGTCACTTCCGCCTCAAAATATCCGTTTCTTTCTGTCCATGGATTGCCGGCGTTAACCATCTTGTCCTCAACCACGCCCCAGACGTCGTTGAAGTGGTCCGTCCCGCGGATCTCGGCGTAGCAGTGGTTGTTGTACCATGGCCCCCAAGGGGTGGACCAGCTCACCATGCAGTCCATGTCCGGCCCGTTGTCCACGCCCTTAAGGCGGTACACGACGGCCCCCTCAGAGCCGGTCGAGATCGCGGGTGGTTTCTGATGGAAAAAGACGCCCCACTGGCCATTTTTTAGCTCCATCGGGTACGCCGACTCCCCAACGTGACCGTGCCAGTCGTAGGACCTGACGAAGTTGACGGCCGCCCCTGTGGCGTTGTAGATGAGGCCCTTGGTGCAGACACCGTCCCCGAACTTGGCCTTCAACTCGTCCAAGTAGGCGCGAGCCCTCTCCAGCTTGTTCTCGGCATCGCTCATGTCCATAGCCACTTTGGCCAAGTCGGCACGAGTTATCACTCTCGCTGGGTCATCGTAGCCCGGCAGCTCGCGCACCGTCATCTCCGTCACCTCGCTTCCGTACACGTTCGTGCTCATTTCTGCTGGTTATTCTGAATGTTAATATTAGTGAAAGATGGCACGTATATATAGGTAGCGAAGGCCAAGATCAAATACCATTGATCTGGAATTTGTTCCTGTAGAAACTAAAATAATTTAATTCCATAAATCAACAAACAGCCAGCTGGGCCCATTTCAATTGAGACACCACATCTTAGTCCTTGGTTTCTCCATTTTTTTTGTTTATTTTGGCCTAAACGTTGAACTTTTCATAGCTCTAACGATAAAGTCGTATTCTTAGCTTTTATTAATAAAATCTTTTTCTCCTCAATGGATAAAAAAGATTGGAAAAATAAGTACCCTCTGTTGCAATATGAGCCCAATTTTTATTAAATTTTATCAGAACTAGGTACGTAAACTAACCTTTTGTAAGAAAAAAAAAATTAATCCTTTTTATATATAATAAAGAGAAAAAGGTGTACAAAGTGACTTTTCTATGGTTTTTTTTTCTTTTTGGTAATCAGTGACTTTTCCATTTGATCAACTAGAAGGAAACAAGTCATGAGACTTGCATGCGTCGCCTACTCCAAAAAAAATTGCAAAATGCAATATTGGTTCTTAAACCTTGATATTCTGTGCAAATATTTCCAAAACTTCTACTACTAACAAACAAAACTGTACGTTGAGCGCAATAACCAATTAATTTTCATTAAATTTTATCAGAACTAGGTACGTAAACTAACCTTTTTCTAAAAAATTAATCTTTTTATATATAATAAAGAGAAAAAACGTGTACAAAGTGTCTCTGTTTTTTTGGTAATCAGTGACTTTTCTTTTTTATCAACTACAAGGAAACAAGTCATGAGACTTGTATGCGTCGCCTACTTCAAAAAATTTGCAAAATGCAATATTAATTCGTTCTTAGACCTTGATATTCTGTGCAAATATTTCCAGAACTTCTACTAATAACATACAATCCGTACGTTGAGCGCAATAACAAATTAAATTGGCAAAGTTTTACTATATAAAACTAAATAGGTTTAAGACGAATGAAGTTTTTGCCCTTCAATAAAATTCTGTCATCTCCTTTTAATAATAAGATGTAATTTTTAAAATTTACTTCATTTCGATTTTCGTTCGTAATAAGTAATCTGGATCAACTAAAACGGAACATGTCAGGAGACCTGTGCCCATCTCCTACTTAAAAAAATTGCCAGATTCCAATAACTGCATTTCAAGCTTCGATATTTTGTGCAAATATTTCTTAAAATGACATTACTACCACAACAACCAACATATAATTTAAGCAATAACAAATTAATTAAAAAATTATTATCACTAAAAAATTATTCATTATAGTATTTCATAAACTAACAGGAAACAAGTCATGAGACTTGTGTGTATCTCCTACTTCGAAAAAATTAACAAAAATGAAACATTGATAATTAATCGTAAGCGCTGACATTTGGAACAAATATTTCGTAAACTTTCGTCACTAATATAAATCTATTGAAGCGATTATAACTAATTAATTTGCTAAAAATCTTATCATAACTAACACTACTAGAAAACTCTATTTTAGTAACAGCTAAAAACTCTTACAAACACTACAACAAAACTCATTTATAGTGACTGACATTTTAGTGGCCAAACGGTCGCTAAACTTACATTTAGGCGACCAAAAGAGTTGGTGGCTAAACGATCGCAAAAACCCTGGTTGCTAGAGAGTGGCCATCGTCTGGTGACCAAATAAAAAATCAAGGGATGGTGACAATCTTGCAACTGAACCCAAATTGAAATTTAAAAATATATATATATATTTTAGCTCCAAATTTAAATTTAAATTCAAATTCAAATTTTAAATTTAACATAGATTTAATGAAATTTATTAATTAATTCAAATCTTTTAAAATTTATTCCACATCTCCAAAAGTCCCTCAAAGACTAGAAGATCTTTTGGCGCTGACAGCGCAGTCGTACCGGAAGAGCTGCTAAAACCAAAGGAGGCCGACAGTCTCCACACCACGAACAACTTCTTTCAAAGGTTCATAGCTAGAAAAACAATCTAAAAGCAAAAAATATAAAAAGAAATAGTTAAGAGGATTAAACTTTAACTCAAGATATATAAAAATTGAAAAGAAAATTTAACATAGTTCTTTAGGAAAAGTTAAAGATGAGGAAAATCTGAATCGAACCATGTAATCACCCTCGAGGGCCGCCATAGATGGCAGCTGGAAATCAATCCGGTGAGGCCATCACCGATGGATCTGCACTCCTTTCCACCTCATGAACAATTTCCTTCAAAAGACCATACTTTGAAAACCAACCTACAACCATAAAACACAAAAGAAACGGTTAAGACATTAAACTTTAACTCAAAATCTAGTAAAATCTATATGGAATTTGAAAATAGGTTTTTGAGAAAAGTTAAAGAGAAGTAAAATAGGAATCAAACCATGTACACGGCTTCTCGAAGCTACCGTGGACAATGGCCGGAGATCATTTGAGGTGGCGGCGGTTGACACTGGATTTAGCTAGGGTTTGGCGAAGAAAAGTGGTAGACGAAACACTCACGAAAAAAAATATAAGAACAAGTTGTGTTTAGAACTTTATATAACTTATAGGCTTAATATACAACCTTGGTCACCAAACTTATTGTCGTGTTACAAATTTACCTAATTCTATATAGCGCCTGTCAACTTAGTCCTTACAGTTCCAAAATATTCATTTTTACTTAAAAAATTTACAATTAAGTCATTATCCAACTTTTCACTTAGCAACCGTCTGGCAACCAAAATATCAGGCCCTAGAAAACAGTGCCTAAGACGGTTGCCAAAAAGTTACAACTGCTCTTTTACCACCGTCTAGGCAACCGACTTCCAAGCCACTATTTAAACGGTCACCATCCGCAATCGCTATAACCTAAATTTGTTGTAGTGTACCTAGTGATGGCAAATAGTGGTTAAAAGTCAAACTATACTCCAAGGAAGGCTTGTTGTCTGCCATCGCTAGATTAGTAATGTCTATCTATCTCTAAATTATGATTAGAGTTAGCGATGGCTAACCAATGACAGCTACATGTTGCTAAGTTATGGTTAGAGTTAGTGATTGAATGCCCTCACTGACTTGTCATGGACTAGCGATGACTAACTGTCACTAAGTTATGAATAGAAGTAGCATTCTTGCCCTCGTTAACTAGCCATGGACTAGTAATGGTTAACCATCACTAAGTTATAGTCGAAGTTAGTATCAGCTTGCCTTCGCTAACTAGTTATGGACTAGTGACAACTAACTATCTCTAAGTTATAAACAGAGTCACTAAGTTATAAACAAAAGAAGCGATAGCTTACCCTTTCTAATTGGTAGGAAAAAATTAAACCGAGCCTTAGTTAGAGGACCAAACTGTCTGATTCCACAAAGTTTATGAAATAAGACTTCAATCCAAATCTAGTGAATTTTTGTGTGATTAAATATTTCTCAAAATCACCAGTTGTATCTAGAACTTGTGCTTCTTGATGTCTAAAATGACATCCAATATCTTGTTTTATTTTTCCTCTCTATCTTTTCTTTTTTTCTTTTTTGTACTTTTTGTTTACAGGCAAATTGCATTACATGCTATCCAACAATTAATCAATTTGCTGCGATGTAATTAAAGCAGGAATCAAATGAAGATGATCTTGTAACATTATAAGAAATTGCAGCTATCCAGTTTTAGAGTGGATTTTCTTAGTTAGCAAGGGTATGGTAAAATAGTTTCTAAGTTTTCATTTATCCCACTTGGCCAAAAGGGAACGACAGGATAAAGAAGGAGAGAAGGAGTATTAAAAAAAAAAACAAGAAGGAGAGAAGGCTATTGGCGGTGATTAATTGAAAAAAAATTATGTAATAATTAATTGAAAAAATAAGAACAAAAGATCAACTTCCTGAGGCCGAAAGAAAAGAACGGAAGAACAAAAGATCACATAATAATTAATTGAAAAAAAGAAGAGTACCTAACCTACTTGATCACAAACCTATTTTATCTATGACAACCATCAAAACCAAATCTTCAGTTTTCACGTGTGCAACAATCAAACAACAATTCTAGCCAGGATGGACTTAATAATCTCCTCGTCATCCTCATTAATTAGTCAGCTAGGCATTGCATCTAACAACTTAGCAGCATTTACAACTAGCTTGCAATCGAGTGATTGCCGGCGGGTGTCATCTTTTTCAAGCGGATTTTTGCCATCTTCTTTATTTGTTCAGGCGTCGGAGGCACGACAGAGGATAGACTGGATGAAGTTCATCCGGAAAAACCCAGTAGATAAATGAAAGAGACAAAAAAAGGCAATGATATGACCATCTGGGAGAAATTAACGATGTGGTACAGTGTGGAGTTGCGGATCTTCTCCCGCCACCTCGCCAGCAGGAAATACACAACCCAGAAGAAAAGCAAGAAGATGGCGTTGACGACATACGGCGGAAGCGGCACCACATCGGAGGCTCTCCGGGCTTCGACAGCGTCGTGTAGGCTGGTTTGCTTAGAAGGCTTAGAAGGCTTGAGCGATTTGACAAGTAAGGAGAATTTTTGGCGAACCTCCATCACTGGCGGTGGTTAACGGTGGAGAGTGGTGGCCGGAGGACAAATGGGTAATTAGCCCTTTCTCTTCCCTTTTCTCGTTATTTCGGTCCTCATAAATGTAAACAACCGTTTCTATCACAAACATTTTAGACTTGGCTCACTTAAATGGGTTAAGGGGCTAAAAGGTCCCAATTTGCAAAATATGAGGGGTAAGTCACCTCAAGTCAGAGTTCATGAGGTAAAAGGTCTGAGCCACCAAAGTTTAGGGGGTAAAAGGGGGAAAATGCCATATTATAATTGTTTGAATACTGACGGCAAATTTAGGGACGGTTGGCGGTTGATATGTCCAATTTAGTGACGGCTAATAGCTATCACTTAAACCCCTTTTTTAGTAGTGTAAATAGGTTTTAAATGGTTTTAAGTGGAACAACTTCTTATTGGGATTAATGATACACGTCTTTGTTTTTTATGATTAAAAAAAGGTTTTTAAATACAAATGAATAGGTTTTTGGCCTTCTATAAAACTTCATCATCTCTTTTTTTTTTTTTAACAGCCAAAATAAATGCATTTAAAAAGGCCAAAGATTACAATGTAGACAACATAAACAGGAGCTAGCCAACAGCTAGACTCCAGAATGAAACAAAAGGAACCCTATGAAGACACCCAACAAAGAACCCTAGAAAACAGAAAGCAAAGACTAATTACAACAAATTTGAACCAATGAGCGAAGGATTTAGTACCCAGTCCGACCAACGCACCCCTTCCTTGATTTTAGAACACGGACTAGATATCCATAAAAAAAGAGATAGCTTGTATGTCACCTATCAAAAATTTAAACTAGAAGTTTGTCTACAACAAGAGTTGAACCCGCAACTCCATAACTTCAGACAGACATGCTAACCAATTCACCAGACACAGAAGCTTTTTCATCATCTCTTTTTAATGAGTTCTAATCTTGACATTTTACTTTATTTAGCGTTTTATTTGTAATAATAGGATATTTTATAACTAAAACGAAATTATTAGTCATGAGACTTGTGCGCACCTCCTACTTCAAACATAAATGGCAAAATGCAATAAGAAAAATAATCTTGCCCTACCATTTCTGCTTATCGATATTCGAGAGCTAATTATGACATTTTATTACTCGACCTAGAGTTTTGTTCGTAAAAGGTACTTGATTAACTAAAGGGGAACAAGTCATGAGACTTGTGTGCTTCTCCTACTTTAAAAGAATTGGCACAATGCAGGATTGAATCTTGAGCTTTAAAATTTTGAGCAAATATTTCCTATACTTGCTTTAGTCGCATATAAAAAATCGATTTAAACCAATAACAAATTAATTTTGCGAAGCTTCTTACCAGAACAAGACTTTCAAGTGATAAAAATCTTGTCTTTTATTTCTTGAAGAAGAAAGATAGTGATAAGAAAGGCACACGACATTAAAAAAAAAAAAATGCAGCCTGAAGAACACAGATCAGCCGGAACTCAAGCAACAAAAGAGCAAACAGCAAACCAGAAGCAAGACCAAACCAAATCGTTTGATACAAACGGACAAACAGATTAGGATCGAGAAATTTGACGAGCCAAGGCCTCCCCGTCCGGCATGGGTGCAACATAGATTGGAACTTCATGAGCGTTGGAGACGCGCTCCCCACCGGAGTTAAAGATGGCATCAATCACCGCCCCACCGAGAATGGACAAGACCATCCCTATGACCACACCGGAAACGAATCCGACCACTGTAATCAACGTCTCTGCGCCGGCTATAAGAGCGAAGTCTGTATCCAGCAAGGCCGACTCGACGAAGTGCCCCAAAGTGGAGCCAGTTATGCTGGCCGCAATGTCCTTCATATCTTTCGTTGCCTGCTCGATCACTTTGGCCTTGGGGGCTGTGTAAATGTCCCACACTGTAACGGCTGCCACAAATGCGAAGAGCGCAAACCCTCCAACCAAGTCCTTGCGACTAGCAGCGAATGCTTCGTCTACGATCGGCCCACGGCCAGAGTCCTTGATGATGTCGTGGTACACCTCGAACCTTTCTTCTGGGCTTAGATCTTTTAAAGGCCCCGTTAGTCCCCGCCTCAACTTGTACCTAATTATTTTCATAGAAAAGTTAAGAATGAACATCTGTTGATCAGTTCAGAGAAAAGCTTGGAGAGTGTGGGATCAATATTTGTTGAACCTTGTTACGAGCTGCTCGAAGGAGATTCCTTCCTGGTTGATCTGTTCAGAGAAAACCTTGGAGAGTGTGCTGCGGTGAGTGGCCATGAATTTACTGATGCCTTGCTTGAACTGCTCAGCGTCCTTTGCGAGGCGGCGAAGAGCGGCCTCGTCGGTGGGCGAGAGCATGCGCGCCTGTGCCATGGTCTCCTCCGCGTGAGCCACGACCTTCTCGAGGAATTCCTTGCGCACGGAGTAGTTGCGGATGGCTTGGATGCCGAAATTGACGAGGCTCTTTTCCAGTTCCCAGATCAGGTGGGCGATCTCGCGTTTGGTCTCCTCGCTCTGGAGGTCCTTGATCAGGTCCTGTACTTTATCGAGCAGGCTCTGGATGGTGTTGTGGTTGGAGTTGCAGATTTGGAGGTGCTGCACCCGCTCGTACTCGGACCCGAACGGAATGGTTCGAATCCGGTCGAGTTCTTGCTCATGGACTAACTTTGACAGCCGCCGAAGCTGCTCCTCGTTCAGATCCACGAGCCCTTCCCCCATCTTTTGGCTAATAGCTACTCTACTTGTCAGAAGTAAGTTTGATATATTCTGAACGGAATGGTCCGAATACGCATGAGCTGCCTGATTTTATAGACCCAAATGACACAATAACACCCTCTAACTGTGAAGACTCAGGTAGTTTGGTCATATATATGCTGTCACATGATGCAAGTTGTTAATTTCGAAATGATAACATCACCACATTATGGTGCATTTAGAACTCTTGGGCCATATTCACCCAAAAACAAATAAATTTTTAAGCTTCTGTTTGTGTTAGATTCACCAATTTTCGAGAAGTTGTTCTTTGCACCATTTATGATTTTTGACTTAAATTTGAATTAAGTTTATTTATATTAATATTTGCTATTTTTTTAAAAAATGTATTTAAAAATATAAATATTATAGTTTTTAAAAATAAATTAGTTTTTCAAAATCTTTAACAAATATTAATGCAAATAAATTTAATTCAAACTTAAGTAAGAAAAAATGAAGTACAAAGTAAAACAAACCCTATGAAAATGTGAATAAATAGACATCCTACTTTATTTTTAGAGTTTTGAATAATTTATTTACGATCGAGATCAAATCATTGAAATAAAAAACTAAAAATTACCATTAGATAGCTTTTTCAAAATTTTAGCGTTAATAACTAACCCTAATACCAAACACCTTAACATAACTAAATAATTTTTAAATGGTTTTAAGTGGAAAGTTGGTGCCACTCAAAGTAAACCTTTTTTTGCCTAGAGGGCTATTCAAAACAACATTGCAACTCGAGGCAATTTTCATATTAGGGGATTGCAGCCTTCTGTGATGTGTCTAGTGTGTAACTTTGAGCAGGAGACTAGTGATCATTTGTTACTTTGGTGCCACCAAGCTGCCCAAGTATGGTCTTTAGTGAATATAACACAACTGTTCAAAACCCTTCCATGTTCTTTGTTGCAAAAAGACTTGAGACGGAATATAGTTAAGGCATCTTTGAGGACTCTTTGGAATGCTAGGAACAAACTTGTATTTGATGTCAAGTAGCTCAATATATTGGACATATTCTCATCCATTTAGACATCTCAGTGCAAAGGTCTTCAACATGGGAAGTTTCGGTTTACACAATATCTTAATCTCAGAAAAAATCTTGAAAAATATGATGAAAGAGATAAAGAAACAACATGATTTCCCTCACCATAATTTATCGTCATGCCTGCATCAATGGTGGTTTTATGTTTCGCAGCATTGCCTCATCAAATTCTTATATATGCATTATTCAAACAGACCGACCCATATTTTCTTTATCATTGTAATGTAACTTGTTGGGCATATGACTATAAATTAATTCAGCCAATATGACCCATTAGCTTAATTGGCCCCACTAGGCCTAATCCATCATCTCTCCAAGTTCCCATACCATTCTATTGTTTGCAAAGTACATAAATCTTACTAACACCTATATATTTAAAATGTTTTTAAAGTTAGTTTAGTTAATTAACATTATTTAAACATATTTGCCCAAAAAATGCTCCCTTTATCCCAGGTTTTCTACTCCATCTACCATTCTGAGCGATCTCAAATTCTTTGCACAATTTATTTTTTTGGAAAATTTTTTCAACCAAAATGACGTTCAATTACTGCTAGCCAGCCTATGCACATAGGATCTATCTCCCCTATTCATCCTCCAACATCATTCAATTGCTACTATGGAGGATGTGGGTTTTTAGATCCAATGATTTGTGGTGTGGGTAGGCTGACGCATATGCTCAATTGAAGTGCCATTTTGTGTCAGCCATAATCGAGCGATTTGCTCAACTGGAATATTACATAGAGAGGGGATGGTGATGATGGGGGAGGTGTGCTTGATTGACCCGATGAGATGATGGCTGATGGTGACAACAGGGAAAATGTGGAGGTGGTGGTGCCGAAGATTGAGCGGCGATGCTAAAGATCATGGGGGGAGGAGTAATGCTGGTGACAAAGTCAACAAATGAAGGGAGGTCGAGATCGGTGCACGATCGAAGGGAATCAACAAAGTGCTGCACGAGAAGATTCGTGAGAAGAAGAATCGATCTATGGCTGGAAGGGTGGGCATGCTACAGAACTCGGTCTAACCATTGCTACAACATCATTCATCGAACTAGACCTTAAGACTAACTGAGCAACTAAGCAATTGGGGACATTGGCAAGGGTGTAGCTAGAAATTCAGCCTAGGGGTAACGGAGTGGCGTGTGGTGGGTTATTGGCATGTATAAATTTATAATCAATAATAGAAAACACTAGATAATATTATATATAGACACATGAAATTTGAAAGTTTATGATAATTAAGTTCATTTCAAAAATTTACAACTTAAAATTTAATAAACAATTTACATATGTAGGCACATGGAATTTGAAAGTTTACAATAAGTAAGTTCAATTAAAAAATTTAATTTAAAATTATTAGTTTCTTTTTGTGAATGAAATAAGTTCAATTTATGAAGTAAAAATAGTTATTTGAATTTTCTATCAATTATAAAAAAAATTATTATACAAATTAAATTTATTATATAATACTTTAGGGATAGTCCAATTATAATCCAAAAAGTTGTTATCAGACAAATACTTTGAGTTAACAAATTTCATATAGTGGAACCAAAATGAAACATTTTTAATGGATTTAGGACTAAAATGAAATGCTTTTAATACGTTTGGGACTAAAACAAAATGTGTAATAGGATAGGGACTAAAACGAAACAATAATTAAAGATTAGGGACTATCACACAATTTACTCAATAAGAAAATGAGTAAGACCTTAAAAGGATAAAATATACTAAAGCCCCTTATTAATTATAAAACTTACAAATAGGTACCTAACTTCAATTTTTCTACAATTTTATCACGTATCCAACAACCGAATAAAAATTTTTAAAAGTCTGGGGGGGCGGCTGCCCCCTCTTGCCCCTAAGAAGCTACGCCTCTAATTGGAGTTGACTCATTGAGCCTAAAGGCTTAGTGGAGGGAGGCAACTCAGAAGAGGGTCAAAACAGCAAATTTCAACCTATGGAAGGCAAACAATCAAAAGAATCAACAGATTTCATAACCCTAAGTTGGTCTGGGAAGTGAGTGAAGAAGCAAATCTAGTTGGGTGGTGTGGCAGATGAGAAGAGAGAAAGGATAGCAAACAGAGGTAAAAATGGAAGAATATACATCCTTTTATCATTTCTTTATCTCCGTGCTATATACAAATGGAGCAGAAAACTTGAGATGGAGTGGGTACAATAGTGCCCATATTTTTAGTAAATTACAACTGTGTCCCTGTATTTTTGAAAATTTTCATTAGTCTTTATATTTTTAGAAAAGTTGTAAGGCAACCTAAAGCATTTGAAAGATATATGAAGTGAGTTACTAACGTTTGAAGAGTGATATTTTGGCCACTGGGATATGTGGGGAAGAAAAATGAAAAAACAAAAAATTTACACTCTTTAATATCTGCATGCTAACCAGTGTTGCGAGGAAATAAGACGACTTTTTTTTGTTTTCTTTTAGGTGAAAAAAAAAGGTTTTATTACAGAAAAAGAAACATGAACTGGTGCAAGGAAAAGTTAAACACGAAGTTAGGGGGTTTATCTTTATAAAAAAATTAACAAGCAAAAAAATACACGGACAAAAATGCCCTAACAAAATGGTCTCATTTAACAGTAAAATGAAGACTAGAACTGGTAGTATTTGATATTTTTTTTCAATTCAGAATACAATATAAGTCATTATAAATTATAATACAATACAAGTTATTATAAATTAGAATGTGAAATACAAGTTATTGTAAGGTAGAGAGATAAAAAAGAACAACTTAATGAGGGGTAGTTATTTTTCATTCAAAGAGGCTTGAACTTAGGTCTCAAAGCTTTGACAAATACAACATTGTGCATTTGAAGTTACCATTGAAGTAAACTTCCATGTGCACAGGTGGTATGATTTTTATCCTATCACGGAAGGTAAGTTTTATCCTATCGATACATATATCTTTTTTGGTGATATACTGTAGCTTGTTGGCTTGGAGTCCTGTAGGATCCTAAGTTAATTGGGCTGATACGGCCTAATGCATATTGGCTAACTGCCTAATATCCCATGGTGGATTTTGGATCCAAATTGCTGGGAATGAGTAACAACATCCTCCTCTCCCTTAGTTTATTTTTTTAATAATAAGTTTAGCATTAAAAATAAATTTAAATAATAAATAATTAAAAATTTCTCCTCATAAGTTTACGTTAATCAATTAAAATTTTTATTTTATTTCAATTTTAGGTAACTCCAACAGGCAATTTCTAGAATTGTCTGAAATCAAAATATCAAGAGAATCAAGTATAATGACTCTGGAAGGAGCAAGGTCGCATCAGTGGCGTTGATTTCTTTGGTTGGTAAGTTCCCTAATAGGCATGAATAGGAGTTCTGGCAGAGGCGATACTGAGAGTAGATGCCGTTTTCGGTTCATCCTGGATCAGATGCCAAGCTTGGATACCGGGAGGAATTAGGGAGGCGGCAAGTGTGTGATTCAAGCACTGGTGCGTCAAGCACATCGATTGTCAAGGAGAGTTCAATGTCTAGCGGATCGACGACAGCAATTGAGGAAAGGACAGAAGCGGCCGTGTTCGAGGAAGATGGGAAGAGTTATCAGAGAATGAGATAAGAAGAGTGGCGACGAGCCTTGGTGCTAGGGAGGTGGTGTCATTTGGGGAGGAGGTACGACGAGGACAAGGAGGGGACGAGGCGACGTGGAAGGGAGAAGGAGACGTTATTTTCCAATTATGAAGTAGAATAAACTTTGTTTGGTTCAAGAATCCCCCGCAAGGCAATGGTCATAAAACAAAATGAGGTTAGGGTTTCTCTACCTCATATGGATTTGGGCTGGGTTAGAGGGTCTGAGAAGTTTGTTGGTGGGCTTCATAACGGAGCTAGCTCTGTTGGTTCAAATTCTTCCGATATTAATGGGTTTTCTAAAGTGGGGGATAAAGATAATAATTATAACAATCATCTTAGTGGGGGGAAATAATTTAGTAGATGCATCTTATGTAATTTTTCCTAGGGCACCATTAATTGTTAAATCCATGGATAAGGAAGGGGCAGGAGATTGTGAATTTTGATTGGCCCATATAATCTAGGGGATAACTTTTTCTTCGAGGTTAACGTTGCTAAAGAATCAAAAGTTGTTAAGGACTCAATGATGGAAAAAAAAAATAAGAATGATGATTCTGAATCCTTTTTTATTTTTCAAGGGGTTACACATGGAGTTATCAATCACGAAAGGAAGCTTATAAACTTATCAAGGTGTCCTTTAATAGTTCACTACTAGAAAAAATGTCATTTAGCGACGGTTAAAAACAATCACAAATTAACAACGGCAAACAGTCACTAAAAGTCCGGTGAAAGTTTAGCGATGGTTGACAGTCGCTAAATTTTAGTGACGGCTAGCAGTCGCTAAATTTTAGCAACGCTAATTTAGTGACGATTAGCCGTCGCTAATTTTAGTGAGGGGTTCAAAAATTACAATGGCTTGTCCTTGGTAATATTCCAAAGACTAGCGACGACTAACTATGACTGGCTTTTAATGAGATTTTTATTCCATTTTCTTTTCATTTGTTTCGATAATGATAAATTTTAATTACTTTCAGTTTCTTTTCCGATGAAAATGTATGGATCGATGTATCCATGTGTGTATAAAAAAAACTATAATTTAGGATAAAATTTTGTTTTATGGTTAAAAAATTTATTATCTCAATTATTTTTCTAAAAATGAACGAACAAAGTTTTAAAAGTGATGGTTACCTTTCACTAACTTATGGAGACGGTTTGCCCTCACTAAGTTAGCGAAGGCTATCCTTCACAAAATTATGGTCATAGTTAGTGAAGGCTTACCCTCGCTAATTTAGTGACGGCTAGCTGTCGCTAAATTTAGTGACGGTTTGCCCTCACTAATTTAACGAATGCTAGCTGTCACTAAATTATAGATAGTGTTAGTGGCAACTTGCCCTAACTAATTTAGCGACGGTTAGTCGTCACTAAATTTAGTGACGGCTTGCCGTCACTAATTTAGCGAAGACTAGCTGTCACTAAATTATAGATAGTGCTAGTGACAGCTTGCCCTCGCTAATTTAACCGTCGCTAAATTTAGTGACAATTTGCCCTACCTAAAATCCTAAATATTATTGATGGTTAGCCTTCGCTACGTGTCAGCTAAATTTTGCTACACGCAACCCTCACTAGTATACATCAGTTCCAACTCTTAAGATTTTTTTTATTCAGATAGATTGATCAATGAATCTATGTGTTTATGGAAAAAATATAAATTATAATTTAGGTTAAAAAAATTATCTATCTCAATTATTTTTTAGAAAATAAAAAAGAGAAGTGAAAATCTCTTGAATTTCAATTGATTTTTTCCAGGCCTTAGCAATATTAATTTCTTGATCAATAACCATAATATTATTGTTTATGTTAAATTTGATTTAGTTATTGTTTATGTTAAATTTTTCACAATTTTGTTTAGTTATATGTGAGTAGCTTGTTAAATTTTATATTTAAAAATTATAATTTGGGTAATTAGAATTTTTTTGCTATTTATTGAGCCAAAATCTTTTAAGAAATTTTAAGTAATTTAACAAAAAATCTAGTTAATTAAAATTAAATTAATTTGAATAGGTTTATTGGCACATAAGGGTTAGCCATTTTATAATATATTGGGATCTCATTTAGCCTAAATTTATTACAATTATGGCTAGGTTAATGTTATTTGATGATATAGCGAAGGCCACACGTCGCTAGGATTAAGCGACATTTTGCCGTCGCTATTTGTTGCGAGGGCACACTGTCGCTACTGGAAAGTAAAATTCCCCTGCTCACCGTCCAAACTTCAAAATAGAAAGACAGAAGTCCCTTCTCTGCTTTGGCGGCCACAATCTCCTTAATCGGTCCTCCCCACCCAACACGATTATGTTGAAACATGGAATCATGGTACAAGTCATTTCTATTTCAGGTAAATCTCTCTCACTTTCACTTGAAATCGATTTTGGGCTCGAATCGGTAGTTCTATTTAGGGTTTCACTTTCATTGCATTTTGATTTTCTCTTTCTTCCATGGTAGTTTCGAACATAGCTGTGTTGTTGTCGACTGTTTAATCGCCACAGTAGGAGCGACGACAGGCGATTCATCCATTGCTGCTGTGCGATTTGAACGCTATGATAGTAAGTCTGATGTTGTTAATTCTGTTGTTCATTTCTGACATTGTTAATTTTGATAGGGATTTGAAGCCATTGGTTTTAGTTAATATGGATGTCGTTTCCGACGCTGCTTATTCTTTGTTTCTCCTCTGTTTGTCCTCTATGATACTACCAATTGTTTTCTAAAAGTTTACTCTTTCACATTTGTTGGCTTCACTCTATAACTTGACAATTTCTCTTTGTTTCTTACATGTGTTACCTTTTAGCTTTTTCTCAAATAAATTCTACAAAAACCCCCTATACTTTACATCTACCATTGATTGGTATTATAGGCAATTGGCATTACTGAGTTGAATAGGTGCCAACGTAATGCATTTAGGTTAAATGTGAATGAAAGGTTTTAGAAAAGAAGGTGAAAAGATATATTCATGCAGAAATTGCCAACCGATATGCATATAGTGTTTGCTGTGCATTATTTGTGATTTGTACAGTCTCTTGTGATTTTCTTTTTATTCGAATAGCTGTTGCTATGTCTTCTCACTCTTTTTCAAAATCATCATTTGCTCGTTCAGGAGGTCATCCAAAAGTACACAACAGTTTCTTACATTGGGAATAAACATGCCGCTCTTCCCAGTTGTTTAGGATCCTTAACATGGGATAAACCCTCATACTCTTAATTCCAACAATTGGAAAGGTATTAAAATACTTTGGTACCTAACTGAAAGGAACTGAGGATTTAGAATTTTGAATTGTACTGATGATATCACCTTGACACGTTAATATACAATTATAATCACAACTTTAATTTATTTATTTATGTTTTGACCCATCTCTTGAATACAGGGAAAGTGAGTATGCTGCATGGACTCTTGTAAATGGTTATGGCTTGAATCATGTTACAATTTCAGGAAGTTTGGCTGGAATCTCACTTGAGAGATATCAAGAGCCTCAATCAGTTTGTTGAAAATAATGGGTTGAAGCTGAATTCGGAAGGAGGTGTCCTAAAAGGTTGGTAAACTTGTTTTGCTTGAGATAGCTAATGCTTTGTTTCGTTGATTTTCTTGCTTGCACTACAAACAAAATGGACTAAACTTAGGTTTTCATATTAGAACTTATTAAGTTTCAAGTTTTTGGTTTAGAACACGTAGAGCTCCAGGTCTTTGTAAAAGGCTGGCCACACCCAGAACAATACCCTAATGCTTGCTTCCAACATATTCTAGCTACAATATAACATAACATAGACATCCTTGATGTAAATCAACTTCAGAAGCCCTCCATATGGTCTCCAATTTTCTGTTTAACAAATTTGTCATTCAAGATTTCAACTCATTCACTCCTTTTGATTTTGAAGTCATTCTTTGATCTCCACACTCATCATCTCAATAGGGTCTTGTAGACATGATTTATTCTCATTATGAAACTCATTTGAATCTAAGAATTTCAGTAGATAGCCCTTGATTGAAGAGTTAGAAGCTTGCACTTGAAAGGGTCATTTTAAGCTCCACTTGAAATTTTAGGTTCAAACTATGGAAACACCTTTCTATAGTTATCAGGAAGTTTTCTCCAATTAAATACTCCAATTCGGAGGCTTAATTCAGGATATGCCCCAAAAATCTCCATAAAACTTCCTCAACATTGCTGATTTCCTGTCTTTTATAGCACTTCCTTCGTAACCAGGAAGTTTTCATGGAAAAATTTCTCAACAATTTCTAATTTACCATGACATCATACTTGCATAAACTCAGGTTCAAAAGCTTTTCCAAGCTCAAAGTCAACAGTTGGGTCAAACTTGCTCAATTAAGCTCTCATGCTGATTTTTCTTACTGGCAGTCACGAAATTGGGTCCATATTTCTTCCTCTTGCTGCAAATGTCCAGGTACTACTTTATAAACTTCTCATAGCAATTTAGACCTCAATATAATAGCCAAAAACACCCAAAACCCTCAAATCCATGTCATCATCCCAAACTTGTTTTCCCGTAAATTTATAACTTGAGCTTGGGGTCTTGGGAGGTCATTTTTTATTGCTATAGCTCCAAATCCAGCCAAACATAGCAGTATACTTCGCTAGGTTATAAGAAACCTGTTCATTGCTTTAGACCTCAATTTAGAAGTCATTCTCCTAGAGTTTGAAGAGCGCCAAGTTTTATAAGTTGTCATGGTAGCAACCTTGATCTTAAGAGGCCATCCTGAGTTCCATGGCTTCTAATGGTACAAAAATTTGCAAATAAGTCCTAAATATGTAGATAAAATTTTCTGCAAAATATCAAACCGAAACTCCATTCCAAACTCAAAGTCAAACTTGAGTCAAAGTTGCCCAACGACCTATCCTTGTACAGGTTTTCAGCTGCTCCAATAAGATCAGCTCCATTTTCAACAAAATCTTCCTTAGGCCATAAGAAACATGTCTCCATTCATATACCTTAGTTTAGATGCCTTCTTCCAAAACTCTGAAGTAGAAATAATTCTGCAAGTCACATAAGCCAAAATGTTGAGTTTATTGTCAGTTCACTGCCCTCAACAATTCAGAATCCAACCAAGCTTTTCAGTCATGTTCCATTATCATAATGAAATATATTGATGCTAAAAAATATCAGTTTAATGATTCAGAATCAGAATTTTGTATTTGACCAGTTTTGCTGGTCACAGCTTTCAAAAACTGAAGCTTAAAGGGTGATTTCGAATTCCACTCTTTCAAATTGGTTCAAACTTATTAGGGAACATCCCTTAGACATAAGTAACTGGTCTCAGCCCTGATACCTTTGTTTACATATCCTTTAGGTAAAATTTGAAGCATGTTTTGTTCTACTGAACACTTAGGCTGGAAAGTTTATTTTTTAACACATTTACTGACTTCTCCTTGTCATATCCTTAAAAAAGTTGGCATTTATGCTTCTCTTATTCATTAAAACATGTTCAATTTCATAAATCTCATATTGGCTTCACAGATCGACATTTGACCCTCAAATCTCATAAAGTTTTGTTCATTTCTGTTGAAACAAAAACTCCTCTTCATTTTCCCATTAAACCAGACTTTCTTGCATTCTTATTGACCTCAACAAGTTCCAGTTTGCTTCAGGAACATGTCTGCAAGGGTTCATGATCAATCACTTCCTTCCACAAGAAGTCAATGGCCCAGTCAAACTGGTTTAGTCATAACTCTTGCCTTTAAACATTGGCTTCAAAAATCAGTAGCTGGAGCATAAACTTTCCAAACATGTTTCTACCATTAAAAGAAACATGCTTATCACCAGAAACTGTGGATTGGAAACTAGATTAAATTATACTTTTCTTGGTTCCTGTCAATATTCAAATCTTGCAGAACTCAACTTCTTCTGCATTTTTGTTCCAGACCAGATTTTGTGCCACCCAAATTGGGCGTAATGAGTTCCAATTCACTTAGACAACATGCATCATAAAGCTCAGCTCCAACAGATTCATGTAGCAAAAAGTCAGCAGTCTGGTCAAAATGCCAAAACTTGTAAATTCTAGGTCCTGCTGTAGTCCCTTAACAACTTCATTCAATTTCTTGATTTCACGGTTATAGAGCACAACCATTACTTGGCCTATAAACCGTGAATTCACAGCCCTTGGCCACAAGTATACATGGACCATCACCTCCCGCCGATACGATTGTACCAGATACGGGTGTGTCATTGGAGCGTGGAGGCTCAAGATCATTGCACTCAAGTTGGTGTGGTGGTACGCCAATTGAAAGCAGATTGCCTCGAGGTCACTCCCACGAGTCCTTTGATCAGCCAAACTCCTTGGATTGTGGCATGGATTCTTTGAGCCCTGACCTATCTGTTGGCATGGTATCTCGAAATATTTATATATCACCTTATTCTAGAACATGGTATGGAAATTATTAAACCTCCTTTTGTTAACTAATTTGTTTCTTTGTACACTGCTTATTGACAATATTGATATATGTTTTCATTATCTAGCTTCATTCCATACGCTGCGCAGGACCAGATTGCTCATTGCATCAAGGGTCATTTTCATGGACCATATAGGTCATGGGAGGATGTTGCCAAGGCCGGTGCTGTCGACCAATGGTTTAGCGTCCTCCAGGTTCATAGATTCATTAAAAGTTATTGAAATTATTATATAAGATCAAACTTTAATTGACTTTGTTGATAATTTTCAGACAAAATGTTCATGGGAGCCAGCTGATCATAATCGGATATTTTCCATTTTCTGCAAATTAGGAAAGAGGCGCTTGATGCAAGCATATGAAAAAATAAGACGAGAAAAAGATCCAACGAAGTGAAAAGAAAAAGCAAACTGGATGACGATAGAGACATTAAAGGCAATTGAAGCTTGGTGGGCTTCACCTGATTTCAAGGATATGTCATCTAGGATGAGCTAGATTAGATGTGCATCTGGTGAAGAGATGGCAAATTATGCTGGAGGTAGAGTCTCAGTTTTAGGACATAGGCTGAAGATGATAAGAAAAAAATTTTGAGTTAATTGAAATTTGTCACAATAAGTATGTAACTAACAAATTATCCTTGCTTATTACCATGCAGAATGAGGCAGATCCAGAGAAAAAGGATCCCGGGTTCTTCAAACCATGGAACAAGTGCTACACAAAGAAAGATGGAATGAAGGTGAATAAGAAGATGGAAAATTTTGAGGTAAGTATGAATGACCTATTAGACATTGCTTAAAAATATCTTAACCATATACTACTATTGGTTACTTGATTAAAATGGAGCATTATATAGGCTCAATATCTTGCAGAGGTAGAGGAAATAACACAGCGTTCAGACGGTGAGGCTGAGTTCGATGAGGCATTGCTATTTGCAGAGATTGCTGGGGGGAAAAATAAGGGGCGCATCCTAGGAATGGGTTCAGAGAGTCATTTGGTGCTTAGTCATCGTCGTCGTCGTTCATACTATGGTGATGGATCTATTGCCCCAATATCATTCACTCAGACATCCCAATTTTAGAATGAGGTTGACCATCGGGTGGAGCAGATAGTCTCCCAGAGAATGAGCCAGTTGCAGTCACAGGTACAATAGGACATGGATAGGCGTACTGCTCAGATGGAGAGTCAGTATCAGGATCAGTTAGCACAGATGGAGTGCAGACACCAGGATCAGATGGCTTCAATATGGCAAGCAATTGGGAAGACTTCGCCAGTTGCACCAGAGTTTGATGGTTAGATACTGTTCATCATAAAACTGGTTGTCATTGTAGTAGAATTATATCCCATGAACTTGTTTGACTATAATTATTATGATTGTAAGTATGACAAAATACATTGTGATATTGTATGCATTCTAAATATCAATTGTTATGTTTATCATTTTTGGAAGTGTATAACATAACTTTGGATTACTGGGAACTAGTTTTGTGTTTGGGCTGTATCGAATGGACATGTATAGTTGAGGTTTGCTGATAAATTGTTGACCATGACATAGCTAAATTTGTAGGGATGCATATAATGGAACTAGCGGCTGCTATAAGTCTGAAAGTTTTAGCAGTAATTAGCGACAGCTATGCGTCACTAACAAAACTAACTATCGACGGTTACGCGTCCACTAACTAGCGACGGCTATGCGTCACTAACTACACTAACTAGCAACGATTATGCGTCACTAACTACACTAACTAGCAACGGCTATACGTCACTAACTAGCGACGGTTATGCATCACTAATTAGCGATGGTTACCCATCACTAACTAGCGACAGTTATGCATCACTAACTACACTAACTAGCAACGGCTATACGTCACTAACTAGCGACGGTTATGCGTCGCTAACTAGTGATGGTTATGAGTTACTAGCTGCACTAACTAACGACAATTACGCGTCACTAACTAGCGACAGTTATGCGTCACTAACATGCCGGCAGAAACCGTTGCCGGAAAATTTGTGACGGTGTATTTTGCGACATTTAGCTGTCGCTAATTAGAGACGGTATCCGTCGCTAAAAATTAGCGGCGAGTAAATAAGCAACAGACCTTTTAACAATAATGTGCCGTCACTATTTCATGTTTAGCGATAGCTGGCCGTTGCTAATGGCTGTTGCTAAATGGTGAATTAAGGACTAAAATTCTATATGCATTTTTTCTTGGGGTGTTGGTTGCGATAACACTTGATACTAAAGTTTGAAATTTATTGGTGTATGTTGCTGTTATTCGGATCTTTAAGGATGGGGACATTTTAGGATATTGGTTTTAAGAGCAAAAGGTAGTTTCTATGGTTGATAGATGAGCGTTAGAGTGTCTTGGTCCGGTATCTCTCTAAAACTAGGATTTTTGTATTCTATTTGTTTTTAATAACATTTATTTTTTCTATTTGACAAAAAAGGTTTTGGTGGATATTCTTATCAATAAAATAAATAATTATGATCATAACATAAGACTGAAACATAGCATCATATGTGCTTTTCAAGTAAATGGCTTAAGCTACAAAGCTCAATCATCAATAATGAAAGATATGACCTAAAAAAAATTATGTTTAATTTATGTTAATTAATTAATGATTTAGCCATTAACTTAATAAAATTAAAAATAAAAAAAATAAATTCACCAAAGCCAAATCAATAAGAACTATAACAAAAGTGGATATATCATAATGACTAATGTTTTATTTGAGAAAACAATAATTAAGAAAAGCAACAAAAATAGTTTAGGGACCAAGAGAGAAAATGGAAAAAATTTAGATATTAAGAGTTTAACAATTAATTTAATAAAAGCTAAAAAGGAAAGAGAGATTATTTTTCTCAAAAACAAACAAACCATGGTGACCATTGTTTTACTTTAGAAAATAGTACATAAAAAAAAACAAATATTGGTGGCTAAGAAAGCAAATAAAAAATTAAAGTAAAGTAGATATTAAGTTCTTGGATAAAAACGCCAAATAGATCAAACTTAGGGACTAAGATCAGAAATAGAAATGACTCCGGGACTGGAAATCTATTTTCACCAAAAAGAAACGTTAAACAAAATAAAAAGTGGGAAAATAGTGATATAGATCCTCAAAAAACTACTGTGTTTCAAAAAGCTAAACAGACTTCTAAAAAAAACAATTGCATAAATAAAAGAAAAAAAAATCAGGGAAAGATTAGATGAACACTGCACGCCTTAACCTGGACCACCTTAATCAAGAGCAACATTAAGGGCAAAATTGGAAGTACACTTTGGTTTATTGTTTTATGACCATTGCCCCCTTCATGACTTTTAGATATAGTATAATACAACAACACTATTTTGGATATTATAGAAGTCTTAATCTATAATATTTTTAGATTTAGAAAGTTTTTCACGGTGAATTTATTATTTTACCTTTTTTTTAACAGCAACTAGGGAAGAACTTTATTAAAACAAAGATTGAGTACTAACACAAATCACCAGCAAATAGGTGGATTCTATTCCAAAACCCAAACCAAAAATACACTACCAAAGTCCCCTCCGTTAACTACATGAGTTTATAACCAGCAAAGGGTCCATACACTAATCTCTGCAAGAGCATACAAACTTAGACCACTTACTTTTCAACCAAAGATAGGATATCGTTTGAATTTCAGATAATACACTCACAGCTACAAAGTTTTTTCCATTAAAAACTACCTGAAGAATTGCTTGCCATACGTTAAGTTGAATTTATGTCCTGTACTCCTTAGGCCACTTCATAAGAAAAGCCAGCAGATCAATTCCAACTTGCATATCCAGGTTACACCATTTAGCACAGGCTGTCATACTGTGCTTGTCTTTTCACAATGCAACAAAATATGAATTGTGTCCTCTTACCCATCACTGCAAAGGAGACAACTGGTGCTCAATAAAGACACTACTTTGATAATAAAAATTTGTCTTCATTAGAATCTGGTCCTAGATTGCTTGCCGCATAAATAAGCTCATCTTCTTTTGGATGCACTAGTTCCAACGATCACAGGTTGAGGAAACACTCTAAAGTAGCACTTCATCTAAGAATCTACTCATCACTCGGACCGTATAGGCACCATCGCTGCTTCCACTCCATACCATAGAATAAGTTACTCCAGGTTCCAGCGAAACATCTTGTAAAATGGACTCAAGCTCCTATAATTCACCTAATTCTCTTCCTCCTACACTCCTCCAAGCCCACCGCCATTGCCACACGCCTTCCATCCACCTTCCCTTATCAACAATCCTACACTCCACTTTTTTTTCTTGTCTCGCTAATCTAGGAAATTTGATCTCTAATTTTTCACTGCCCACCCAGATATCCTTCCACAGTCGACATTTTTGTAATACCCCTAACCCCTGCCCCAATTCCTTTCTCCTAAGTCACTATTTAAACCACCATCAATTCCATAAAATGCTAGAAATAACCTTCCGTGACAATGCTCCCTCCTCACCATAGAATCTACACCACCATTTATCCAATAATGCCATAATTTCACTTTTCAATCAACCCACACTTAAGCCCCCTAACTCTTTATCAACTTGCACCTTGCCCCAACCCACCAAAGTAATTTTTCTACCCTCACCTCCCCCCTCCCAAAAAAAAAAATATTTCAAAGACTCAAAAGAATTTAAAACACTCACTAGGGCTCAAAACAAAGATAAGTAGTATGAGGGCATACTAGCTAGTACCGACTTCACCAAAGGTTAACCTACCACCAAAAGTCAATAATCATGCTTTCCGTGATCTTAATCTCTTCTGGAAATTATCAAGCACAGGCTTCCACACATCATCTCTCAACATATTCCTACCAATAAGAAGGCCAAGGTATATAAATGGGCTTTTTTAATTAGCCTTACACCCCAAAATAGCAGCAAGCCTTTCCACCTCCTCATGCTCAACTCATATACCAAATAATATGTTTTTCTCTATGTTTACCTTAAATCCCAAACCTAACTGAAAACATTTCAACAATCTAATCCAATTTGTAATATTTATTTCATTCCATTCCCCCACAAACAAGGTATCATCTGCATACAGTAATTGAGATATATGCAAACCATCACCACCCACATAAGTACCCTTAAATCTTCCTTTTTCATAAGCTTCCAACATCATGACATTCAAAGCTTCAGCCACCAATAAAAATAAAAAAGGTTATAGGGGGTCACCTTATCAAATGCCTGTTTTTTTAGAAGGAATTTGCCAGCTGGGCTTCTATCTACCAGCACCGAAATTCATGTTGTAGAGATGCACGATCTAATCCACTTGCACCAATTATCGCGAAATCTAGTCTGCTGCATCACCATATCGAAGAAGATCCAATTAATATAATCATATGTTTTTTGAAAGTCAACTTTGAAGAAGAAAGCCTTTCCTTTCCTTCTCTTGGTTAAATCAAACAATTCATTAGCAATAACAACCCCATCCAATATTTGCTGGCTTTAATAAACACGAACAGCTCTTCACCTATTATTTCCACAATAACCTCCTTTGAACATGAGCTTTAAAATACATTATTGCATCTTTCTTAATCTTTATGTTAAATCCAAATACTTCAAAAACTTCTCTATTAAGGACTATTGATGATATATGTAAGTGGCCTCTCAGATAATTAGAAATTGTTCAAAGTGACGTGCACACACACACACATATATATAGTAGTGGTTTCTTCTCTTATTGTCTTTAATTTTTCGGAGCATGTGTGAGGCGATGATCCTATGTTGTATCTTGTGTGATAGATCTCCACAACAAAAATGTCTCACTAAAAGTTAACAATAGGGATCTTCAATCATAATTTTAAAGCAAAACTCAACATTCATTACACACATATATATCCTGCTAGGCAACAATGCTTTATTCATTTCATACAATTCACAACTGAAGGACGTAGCTAGGAGTAGAAGGACATACGTTTTAGAAGGATATCCAACATAAGCGTACACAAGTTCAATCTTAATTAAGAGAATACCGGAGTAGCTGGTATTGTTTATTTATATGAAATATGCACGCACAGTGGCCTATCAGACAAGTTTGAGAACAGCCGAGAACTCAGAAGTGGTACTCTTGCCCATGGTCAATTCGGCCACCAAACGTCCATGTGTTTCCTTCCAGTAGGTGTCCGCATCGTTAAGCATCTTGCGCTCAACCACGCCCCAGACTGTGACGTCGAAGTGGCCCATCTCACGGATCTCAGCGTAGCAGTGGTTGTTGTACCATGGTCCCCATGGCGTGGACCAGCTCATACAGCAGTCAACCTCCGGGTTGCTATGCACGTCCTTCAGCCGGTAAACGACGGCACCCTCAGAACCTACAGCTGCCCCAGACGGTTTCTCATGGAAAAAGACACCCCACTGGCCGTTTTTTATCTCGGTTGGGAAAGCCGACTCCCCAATGTGACCATGCCAGTCGTAGTACCTGACATAGGTCACTGGCTCCCCCGTGGCGTTGTAGATGAGGCCCTTGGTGCAAACACTATCACCGAACTTGGCTTTCAACTCGTCCAGGTAGGCACGCGCCCTCTCCAGCTTGTTCTCTGAACCGATCATGTCAAGAGCCACCTTGGCCACGTCAAAACGTGTTATTAGTTTCCCCGGCTCGTCGTATCCAGGCAGCTCCCTCACCGTCATCTCAGTCACTTCGCTTCCGTACACGTTAGCCATTGCAGACGGTTGCTTCTTATGTTAATGCGCCCTAAGTTGCAGACAAAGCCAACGGCTCCTTCGCATGTCCTTATAGCCAAGAGCAGACGTAGATGAGCCTTCACATCTGTTGCAAATCCATTGGCCAAGAGATCAATAAAATCTATCGCGCTCATCAAAATCTCATTAATGAGATTTAATGAGACCCACTTAATTTTTGCTTTCCTTTAACTCTAGTCTCGACATTCACATCTCTTGCAAATTCACCTGTTGCAATGTGTCGTTTCAAGCTAAACATTTGCGATAAACGATTTGCTTCACCTGAAATGATCCGTAATAATAAGCTACCTACCAAAACTTAGGTATTAAAATCGTACTACTACAAAATCATGTTATGACATTGTGATTGGTTCTTCTATAGAAAGTTAAATTGCATCATTTTCTTAAAACCATACATTGATTTGAAAATATGTACATATTACTAAAATTTAGCCAATTTTCAAAGGTCATAAATTTTGGTCATTTTTCAATGACCATTACCAACTGTCTCGCACCGGTAATTTTAAATTTATTAGTGGGTAGTGATTGGTAAGTAGCCATTGGTAATCCATTGTTGGAAACCAATATACCAATGGAGCAATATAAAAGCCTATTTGAGAAAAATTTTATAATTAGTGTTAAAGTTTTGGATAATTTATTTAATAGTTGAGATAAAAATGTTAATCGATAACACTAATACCAAATGAGACCAAAGTTGTTGGTAATTTGCAACCCTCCACCTCTGGTAATATGACGGTTGATAATTACCAAAGTAACCAACGTGGCAAATATATTTTTGGAAAATCTATTTGTTACACAATTTCCCTTCTTATAGATCTTTATTAGGCATGCAGTTGATAAATATAAACAGTTAAAGTAGAGTAAGATTCTACGAGGGCCAAAATATAAAGGCGAATGTAGACTTTTTTTTCATAGTGATTTACATACTACATTTTCAAAACCTATTTAATGTTATATTGATTATTCAGTTTATATCTATTTGATATGATAATAAAGTTTTTTTATTATAATTGAAATATATAATTTATGAATAAAGTTGCATAAAAAACTGGTTAGTTAATTTTTATGGATTAATTACAAATTATTTCCAAAACAAAATATATTTTGGTGGTTCATTTTTTCTTCACTCGTGTACCCCTCATTACTACTATATTCTAAAGATGAACATTGATACTGTTATATGAACAATAACTCAGTTTTGGGTTAGTTGAGCCCAGTTGGTTTTGGGTCATGGTTCAGCAGTTTTTTTTTTTCTTTCGACTTTTTCTTTTTACTTTTTTTAGGATGTGATTTGCTCTTTTTTTAGATTTATCACATTTCGTACGGTGCTTGTCTTTTTTAGGGCCTACATTGTCATTTTTCTGATTTTCATCTGTCTGATTTTTTTTTCCGGTTAAAACGCTATTTCATTCCCTAACTTTCTAATTTCTTCTTTTTTGGACCTGAGTTACGTCCGTGTTATATTTTTGTCCTTAAATTTTATAACTATTTAATTAAATCTTTTATTTGTTCTCTTGGCCCCCAGGTTTTTCTTTTTATTGTTTTTTATGCATTATCTTCTAAAGTAAGACATTATTGACCATAATTTGTTTATTTTTTAGTTAAACCATTTTTTATCTTCATTAAGTCAATTGTTAAATCCTTAATGCCTAAATTTTTTTTTTGTCTCGATCCTAACTTTTTTTATTGATTTTCTTTATTGTTGTTTTCTAAAATAAAGCTTTAATCATTATTTCTATCATTATTCTTTTAATAGTGTTTCGAAGCACGTAATGTATTTTGTGTCGCACTATCATTATTAAAATTTATTACAAAAAATATCCATTAGAATGTGTGGGTCACCAAACCTCTCCATTTGTTCTCTTGGTCTCTAATTTTTTTGTCATTTTTTTATTATCTTCTAAAATAAAATATTGGTAACCATGATTTGTTTCTCTTATGTTTCTGGTAATAGCATTTTTTACTCCAGCCTTCACCTAGTAAGATGTGAACATTATTTTGTTTGAAAATTACAATGGCTGAAACTTAAAGCATATATTTTTGTTATATAAAGCTTATATATCTTTCCATAAATTTATGCAATGATCATATGAACCGCTGCAACGCATGGTCTCCATACACCTCGTAAATAACTAATTATAAGAGTTTTAGGTCAACTGTTCCAACAGTCCTCATAAACACTCACGCAAGAGGACAAAAAGTGACATATATTCTTGAGTTAAGAGAAAGCCACTTCTTTTTCTGGATGACTAATTTTTGTGAAATTTTTTTATTAAAAATGGAAGAATTTGTTAAAAATGTGGAGTAATTTTTATGAATTACACCACGGCCTGTCATGAAAGGCATTTAACAAGTTACTTGTTTTTCTAAAAAGATATTTTATTCCAATTGAAAGTAAGTCAAAATGACATCTTTATATATTGATAATATTATAAGACCTTAATAAACAAAAAGTGTTAAGTGGAAAAATTGAGATGGCTAAGAAAAGAGGTTAGCAAAGGATTTATATAGTGATGAACCTCTCCATCTATTACCAATTGATTTTAGCTTGGATCCTTTAATATGGTATTGGAACCTATGGTTCGAAACTATCCTAACCATTGCTAAAAATAACCTATACGATAGAGTCAAACTGGCCTACACGTGAAGAGGTGTGTTAGGCAGGAAAACCCTACATGGCTAAGAGAAAGGGTTAGTGAAGGATTGATATAGTGATGAGGTCTCTCCACCTGTTGCCAATTAATTTTATGTTAGATGTTTTAACAATAAGAATATAAATTTATGTTATTTTTTATTTGTTGAAAAATATTCTAAATTTATATTTAAAAATTTTCAGCTTTTATTTACTAATTATATATAAGATTTTTTGAATATATATAGCAAAATGCTGGAGAAGAAAGTAATGTATTAATAAATAGTTAATGTGCCTAATTTAGATTTAAGTTAAACTTGAGTGACCTAGAGTGGTGGTGGAGATGGTCAATTGATTATACCACTATTTTTCTTAAGTTTTGTCACAAAAAAAATGTTCATGTGCAAAGAGATGAGAAGTTAAAATCCACGTAGGGCTATTTTAATTTTTTTATTCTTAGAATAATTCTATATAACTATTTTAATACAATATGAATATATATAATTAGATTAGGAGGTTATTTGAATTTTAATTATTAAAATCAAGCGCAGAAAATTTTAATGAAGTCAAATTTTAGTTTCTGTAACTTATACATTGACATTAATTAGGCTGTTGAAACTTTTATATAGTTTCATGACTGGTAAAGCGAAGGCAACCTGCAAACTTGCGACGGAGTAACGACTATAAAACGTTTTAGTGGCACCTTCCAAGTGCACGGGGTTGACTTAATTCAAGAGAAGAGGAGAGATTTTACCTCCTATAATACCTAATTAATACACTTAATACACCGATACCGACTACTTAAAACGAAATAAATCTCCATGTGCAAGCAATGACTCTAAGTTCAGAAGCGAAAGCAAATTGATTAGTTGCACAGAAAGTTGATATCACAGCCAAAACCAGTCTGTTTTTTTTGTTGTCCTGAAAGTGTTGAATGTTATCATTATATATTTTCACGTAGTTTAGGTTCTAGCTAGTTGTCCTAGTCATTTGGATATGCAGCAGTGTTTGTTGCATAGTGGAGTTATTGAGCTTATATATATATATATACTAGTAATTGTATACGTGCGTTGCATGTAAATCAAAATACATAGTTTTAACTTAAATAACTCTATTTCAATTATATTGTTCAAAATAAATAGTAGCAATTATTAGTTTCATTTTTCTATTTTTTACACAGTTTTTATTATAATATTTCATCGTAACCATCCTCACTTGCTAATAGATTGCTAATTGTATTTGATTTCTGTTTATTATAATAATAATAATAATAATAATAATACAATGTAGAATATGCTATAGGTAATAATGATTGTTAAAAATTGATAAAATTTTTTTATTTGTGATGGTAGAGTACTTGAAAAAATTTATTTCTTTTACATTTAATATCTTATCAAAGATGTTAAAACATCTTTTAATCCTTACAAAAATATTTTAATTTAATGGACTTAATGATATTATGTATTTACAAAAAAGATAAGTTAGTTAATTTTATTTAATTTTTTATACTTTAGATTCAAAAAGCTAATGTTTAAACTAAAAATATTATATTAGTTGGATCAAAAAATTAAATAGATTTATCATTAATGATTAACATAAATTTTACTTTTGTAAGAGATATGAGCCAAGTTTTTAATAAACATTTTGAGGTTCTGTTTAAAACACAAAAAAGGACATGTACTAAGCCACAGGTGAGGCATTCAATAAGAAACTCAAGGCAAAAGTGAATTTCTTTGATAAGTATGACACAAATATGGGTTATGATATCAAAGCATAAACTTGGTAAGTAAACTTAAGTTTTTCCAAAGACATGTAATTGTAAGTAACTACTAAAAAACTTAATTACCTAGCTATTGAATTTTAATAAAAAAAATACACTGATTCCAGGTTTTCAAATCTAAGCACATTCTCTATTTTATGGTTGAGTCAAATATAATTGTTCCAAAGATCGATGTCAAGTCTTGTATAGCTTTTTATATTTTTTGGTGATTCATGCTTACCAACTAATTTAGAAATTATATTCACATAACTAGGGTTTGGAAGTCTAGTCTTACCCATTACTCATATAATATAATTAGTCAGTCATAGCAAATAAAATCATTAAAATAGACTAAATTCATAGTACCTAAAAGGAAAACTAATAACTTATTATTTAAGGTTTACTCACTTTATATCTTTGAACTTTTTATTACATAAAGATATAAATATAGATATATACAGATCTTAAGTTACACTTTTAGTTTTTGATAAAAATATATAAAGTTTAAAACATAAACAAGTTGATAAATATCATGTTATTAGGCATGTTTAATAACCGTATAAATTAAAGACATGTTTGGCATAAATTTTTAATTTTAGTGGAATTTTTCAGTTTTTTTTCCATAAAAAACTTATAGAAAACATAGAAAATAATTATTGATCTTTTTCTATTTTTCCTTTTCAAATACTAATCTCATTTTCCTGATATAAAGAGTTTATAAATGGTACAAATGTGTTTAAATTTTAAATATTATAAATACATTAAATTTTTGATTAATCAAATAAATAAAAATATTTACTTATTAAACTAAATATAACAATACAATTTTTTAAAAAATTAGAAATTTTCAAAATATGTTTCATATTTGAAGAATTTTGCATATCAATGTCAAATATCATTGTATAACAGCATTATGAAAATAAAAAAAATAATAAAATTTCAATAAAAATATATTTTTGATCAAAATGAATAAAATTTTGATCCAATACATAGAGTACATGTTGAGAATTTTTCTTGTTCTACCAAAATTTATTATATGTCCTCCTAAAAATCTTCCAATTTCTTCCTTGATCATATAATCCCCCATGTGGTTAAGACCAGCAGTGAGGATCTAAAATTATGTAATTTAATTATAAATTTTGAACATATAATTGCCAAACTTCTTTCTTTGTTATACTTAATCAAAGATAAAATAAAAACTTGCATTTAGAACATAAAATTATTAACTTAATCTCTTAACAACTCCAAAACTATTTTCAAGCTATGGGCCTCTACCATGAAATATAATAGTCAAACAAAAATTACTTCTAATTTGATACAACTTGTACAATTTAATTGGCTTTAAAAAAAATTAAAATTAAAAATAATATTCTAATACTATTTAGAAAAGAAAAAGAGTTAGTTGGTAAGAATAAAAAATTATGCTACAATATTAAAAGGGATGACCATTTGGAAAAAATAATTTTTATAATTTTTTAAAAATTTTAAAATAATGAAAAATTTAAAAAAAATTACTGCTAAAAGCCCCTTTATCATAGTGTAAGCAACTAATTCTAATAGCAAGTACTTTTTTTCCTAAAATATTTCACAATGACCTTTGTAATAATTATATTTTTTTATTTTTTTTTCACAAAAGATCCTTGAGTCATACTTGAATTATATTATTGCTCTAAGATGTACCAAAGATGTAAGTTTTCATATAATACATATTTATCAAAGTTGGAAAAAAACTTAATTGATAAAAATTTTATATTCAAATACCATAATTATTAAGTTGAAAAAAAGTTATAGCAGAACAAACTTATGTCATAATTGTTAAGTTGAAATTTTAAGTTTGAGAAAATATTTATTGTACTTGATATATTATTCGATAGTAATATAGAACCAAGTGCAACATGTTAACTGCAAGAAAAGAAAAAAAGTTAGTATAAAGTTTGTACCAAAAAAATAAAATGTTTATTGTACTTGAAATATTATTTGATATTAATATAGAACCAAATGCAACATGTTAACTGCAAGAAAAGAAAAAAAGTTAGTATAAAGTTTGTAGCAAAAAAAATAATATGTAGCAACAATTTAAGGGTCTGTTTTAGGGTTCTAGTGCTAATACATAACTCTAATTAAATAGATAACAAAAAATGGGTTTTATTAAAATAATAAAATAAATTATAATATAAGGGTAAAAAGTCATTTAATATTTGTATACCTTAATTGTTTTTATATATAATGTGCATTTTGAATACCTTTGTAGTTTTTATATATAAATTGCATGTAATTGCCATAGATTTATTTGGACATTAGAAATATTATAAATATATTATAATTTTAATTAATTAAATAAAATGTTAAATACTATATTTTAAAAAAAATTTCAATAAATTTGTTTAATAAAAAAACACCAAATGCATAAAAATGAAAACAAACGCATAATGGATAAAAAAATATAAACTATTGTTAAGTATGTCATTAGTTTTTAGTTGGAGTAATTTATACTTATTTTTTCTACCAATATTGCTTTATTTGGTTTGGCACAGAGCTCAAAAAAGTGAAAAAGAAGTTTGTGCATTGTTTTCACTTTTACTCTTAACTTTTCATGCATAAATCAAGAAAGTTTTAAAAAGTGAATATTAAGATGATAATTTGAAAGATAAAGTGTGGTAAAGTAAGTTACTAAATATTGAAATGTTGTAGAGATTTGAAATGACTAAAAAAAAGTGGTGCAAATTGGTGGGACAGAAGGAATATATTTTATTCAAGTTAAAAAAGAAAATTAGAACTTTGTTAATAGTTGATATACTCAAAATTTGTGAATAGTACCCAACCTTTAACTCATGCTTTCTTATCATCCTTAACCCATTAAATATTTTTTTTTGGTCCTAAATTTTTTAAATATTTTACATTAGTCCTCACCTAATGAAATTTATTAGCTTTGAGTCACTATGTAATATCAGGTTTTCTTGAAATTATTTTAATTTTTTTTCTTTTTCATTTCCAACAAATTTTTAACTGGGTAATACTCTTCTGTAGTTAATAAAACTTTACATTATCATTTTTTTCTTGAAATAGTAATTGTTCACCATGTAAACACTTATGTAATTGTTTATTTTTTGTTGAGGGATTACTTTAAGTGAGAATCAAATCAACATATTTTTAATAATTTTAGAACAAATAGAGAGTACAATCAAATGATCAAGATTAAAAAAATGAAAATGAAAATGTTATCAATCGATTACATAATTTAGCCCGCATAAGTCTTGAGTATTGAAAAAGATTAATTTTGTAAAATATGTAACTTAACTATAACTTTTAATCCTATAGAATCCGAAACTTTTTCCTTTACTATACTTAAGCCTCCACACAATCAAAATCTTTGCCACAGTTCTAAAATTATTAATTTATTTAAAACTTCTAAAAATTTTGAATGCTGTATGTGACAAATTTAATATTATAGGTGGTTCTATTTAGCAATTTCAAACCTTATATTCTATTTAACAATTTTTATATTTTAGATTAAAAAAGCTAATGACTAAACAAAGATCTTATATTAGTTGGCTAAAAAATTAAATGTATTTACCATTAATGTATTAGCATAATTTTAACTTTTTAAAGATACGTCAGCTAAGTTTTTAATAAATGTCTTGAGGTTTTATTAAAATAGAAAATAAAAATATGCTAAGTACACAGGTGAGATATGACTTAAGCAAAAGTAAATTTCTTTTAATAAGTATGATGACAATTATGAGCCATGATGTCAAAGTATAGAATTGGCAAGTAAATATTAAGTTTTTTTGAAGACATATAACTATAGGTAATTGTGCATTACTAAAATGCTTAATTACTTTATTCTTGATTTTTAATAAAAATTGCATTTGCCCCAAGGTTTCAAACTTACACATCCGCTTCATTTTATTTTATCTTTTTGTGTTGATTTATAAATTATACTCACATCACTCAGGTTTGATAACCCAGTCTTATCCATTGTTCCTATAATATAATCAGTAAACCATAGAAAATTCGAATCCTTAAAATAGAAAAAAAATCCTAGTAGCTAAAAGGAAAACTAATAAATTATAATTTAAGGCTTAGTCACTTTATATCTTTGTACTTCTATTATATATAGTTATAATATAGATATAATAGAGAGAAAGAGAAAGAGAAGCAAAAAAAGAGGAAAAGATACGGGAAGAGGAAAGGAAGAAAGAGTTGCGTGTGTTAGTGTCATTTTATAATTAAAATATAGGAAAACTTCAATTTAGTCCCAAAATTTTCATGATTGCTTCAAAATAGTCCCTTATTTTCACTTTCTAATGGCTTAAACTGTATTAATTTGATGTGGAGCATCTAGTGAATGAGTTCATGGGGCGGGCTGAGTGAGCGAAACCGAAGAAGAAATCCCAAAAATAAGACTCGCACGAACCCTAGTTCCAAAAGTCATAACTTTTGCTATGGTTGTCAAAATGACTACTATAATATGTTGTTTTAAAGGGAATTTCGTGCTCTATAGGTATTATAAGAGCTTGCTTTTCATCACACATTCTTTGGGTCAAAATTCCATTGTTTTAAGGGGTATTCAGGCCTTTAAAGTTTTCATCAATTTTGTTTTCTAATTATTTTCAATTTTCTTAATTATTTTGGTTTAGGGTTTCTTTCTAAGCCTATAAGTAGGCCTTGTTTTGTTATTATGGGACAGTCTATTAATAATATTGAAGTATTTCAGAGCTTTGACTTTCTTTACGAGTAGATTCTCGGTTTTCTTATTAACAGTATTATAAGAGCTTGCTTTTCATTATGCATTTTTTTGGTCAAAATTCCATCATTTTAAGGGGTATTCTGGCCTTTAAAGTTTTCAACAATTTTATTTTCTAATTATTTTTTATTTTCTTAATTATTTTGGTTTAGGGTTTCTTTCTAAGCCTATAAATAGGCCTTAATTTGTTATTATAAGACAATCTATCAATAATATTGAAGTATTTCACAACTTTTGCTTTCTTTATGAGTGGATTCTCGGTTTTCTTATTACCAATGGTTTAAGCCGTTAGAAAGTTATTAACAGTCTAACGCATTGGTATTTACTAACAGTCTGGCCGTTAGTAATTTACGTGTTGGAAAATAAGCAAATTTTAGTAGTGTGACAATGCATCAAAATTGTTCATTGAGATGTTATGTGCAACATATGCCTTATTTAGCACCTTAAGTTAAGCCGCTTTTTGAACATTAGAGTTTAAGAGTTTTAAGAGCAATGACAGTATTGAAATCATCGTTATAAATGGTTTAACTGTTGCACAATACTTTACTGGCTGTGCTTTATAAGTTAGGTTAGGGAGAGTAAGGGTGGGCTAGGTACTTGGGCTTGGGATGGATTGGATGGCTTGATATAATTTCGTGTTGCTTAAGTTATAGGGCTAAACTGACCTTACCTTTGCAATAAAAATTGGGTCAGGTCATATTTCACATATTTCATCATCAAAACTAACCCAAACCTGATATTTTGTTTGGATTTGAGCCTGTAATCACTCCATGGGTTTTATTTTTACCTGCTAGCAATTGATCTCATATATTGTAGAACTAAATATAAGGTTATTGATGTACTCTCTCTATCCTATATTCTTTGCACAATTCATTTTTCAATGATTAATCTATAGTTTTTTATTTTCAACATTTTAGCATAGAAATAAAAAATCTTTATATATGAATGATAAATTAAGACCTATAGTTTCTAAAAATATAGTATCTTTTTTTTATTTTTTTTCTAACAAATAATAATATGAATAAATTTAAGTTAAACTAGTTGAAAAAGTCAAATGAAACAAAGAAAATGGGACAAAGGAGTATCTACCAAGTCCCTCAAGTCGGCATCTTCTTTCAATGCCTGTCACTCTAAGAGCAAAACTATATAAAAGAGCTAAGCTGCTGCAAGTCAGTGAGTCATTAGCCAGTTGAATAAAAGTCAAATTTCCTTCACTCTTTTTATCATTCACCAGCAAGAAACTGGACTACTACAAGAGCAAATTTTTGACCATTTCATTCACTCTATTTTATTGCGACAGTTTTTTGCAACAGAAACAGCAACAAGCAGCAGTTTAACAGAAGCAGCAACAAGCAACAACGACGCAAAAGTACGGAAGCAGCAGAAAACAGCAGTCCAAACCAAATTATGTGAGAGCAATTTGACGAGCCAACTTTTCACCGTCGGGCATGGGCGCAATATAGATGCGAACTTCATTCTTGTTCGGCATGTGCGAGCCGCCAGAGTGAAAGATGGCATCCAGTACAAGCCCACCAAGTAAGGACAAGACCATACCTATGGCCACACCTATAACAAATCCGGCCACCGCGATGAGCGTCTCTGCACCCGCCATCAAAGCCAGGTCTGTGTCTAGCATGGCCGTTTCGACCATGTGCCCCAGAGTCGAGCCGCCTATGCTGGCCGCAATGTCCTTCACGTCGCTCGTTGCTCGCTCGACAAGGTTGGTCTTGGGGTCCATGTAAATGTCCCATACGGTAACTGCAGCAACGAAAGCGAAGAGCAGGAACCCTCCGGTCAACTCCTTCCTAGCGGCAGCAAATGCTTCATCCATCATTGACCCTCGGCCAGATTGCTTGATGATGTCGTTGTACACAAGGAACTTTTCTTCTGGGCCTAGCTCCTTGAATGACCCCGAAAGTCCTCTTCTCACCTTGTACCTAAATAACAAGCAAAATAGATACGATAAATCTTTGATTACACGATCGACGAGCTTATCTTAGACTTTTAATGTTGAAATTCAGGTTTTGACATCCAATCCTTATTTGAACTGGTGGAGACGGCAAGAGAAAGTTATCTACGTCCCATTGGACAACCCAATTGCATCTATTAAATTTTAGACTAGTTAGAAAGACCTATGTAAATAAGAAATTTTTTCATCATATTTCAGAACCTGTTTTATTCTATGTTTCCGGTACTAAGAATGCATTGTAGCTTTAAGTAATCTTTTGTAAGGGGGCAGCCAGTATAGAACCCCAGTTGTGGAGCTGCAAGAGCCAGTGTCCACCCAGCCAGATAAATTGTTTCTTATATATACTTCATCGGCAAGACAGATAAATTTGCCACTTAACGGTAAGGCATATAGTAATTTTTCCACTCAACTTTGTTGCTGGAAAATATGTCATTAATTCTTTTGAAATGTACAAATTTGCCTTCAATAGTTTGTGTTAAGAGTAAACTTGCCACCGTCAGTTAAAATTGTTTAATGTGGTGCAAGTTTTGATTTCAAGTTTTTTTTTTCTTTTTTTTTTCTACTTACCAATGTGGCCTTTAAGTTTCTAAATCTATTATTTTCATCATTATCTTCACTCTAGCAAATCCATGTAACTTTCATAGGTCTGTACCTTTTTCACCACCGGCATTACCTCTACCTTTTCACACATCTTGACAATGCTGCTAAAACATTCCTTAGAACAAATCTCAATGAAACATGGTTCAATTGATGCAGGTGAGACAAAATTCAAAGACACCATAGTTCTAGAATACATGATTGTTGGCAGTGGCAATAGAGGATTGCTCAATAGCAATAAGAAAAGTGAAAACAAGAAGACTCGGTAGTAGAGATGTGTGGTCAAATACAAGATTTTGATTTATTTAAATGTTGTAAAAGGTTTAGGTAGTTAATGGCTAAAGAGAAAATTTTTAGGGACTAATTGAAAAATTTTGCATCGAATATTTTCTAAACAAGTGGAATATCCTAACTATTTAACGACTTCTGGCAAAATTGAATACAACGAAGGCATTAATGCTAAATTTACTTGCAAAAAAATTTAGTGAAAAAATTACTCTACCCCTATTTGTGTAGTGGTAAATTTACCCCTTTGTCATATTTTATCATTGATCCTAAACTTTTTTTCATAGTGTATTAGATTAACTATTCATTCAAACTATTCACCAATGGTTTGAAGAGTGGGTGAAAATGTAAATTATCAATTTTTGCTCGAAAAAAATATAAAACAGTTTTTTTTCTTAGACAAAATGTAGATTTTTTAAATAACTAATAGATGCACACGTGTGTTGCACGTGAATTAAAATACTAAGTTATTTTTTACTCATATAACTATGATTCTTTCCTATTATATTTCTAGTATTTTAATACTATTAAATATCTAATTAAATATGCAACCACATAATTGGATCTTTGCCAGTTGATTCGTTTCATTTTCTATTTTTTAGAATCCTAATACTAACAAAATTTTAATTAAATAAAAAGTATAAAATTTTTATATCATTAAAATAGAAAAAAAAAACTTATAATTTCAGCATAAATGAAAAACTATAGGTGAACTATTATATAGTGTTCACTTACAGAAATTTTTAATATACATTTTTTATACATAAAATTATTTTTTACAGTCCAATACTTATAGATTTTTGTGTGAAACTTTACCAAGAGTTTTACCGGATAATAAGTTTTCATGGCATATACTCAACCAAGTTGCAAAACGAAAGAAACTTAATTGACAAAAATTTTATGTTCAAAGGTGTTTTTTTTATAGTAGTACAAACTCTAGTATGATTTTACCATATATTTATATCTTTTATTCCAATAAAAGATGTAGCTCTAAAGGTTTTTGAAATGCAAAGTTAAAATTTAAATTTTTATAAAATTTTTAGTAGTATAAATTTTTGCTTGAGATTTACCATTTATTTAAGTTTTTTATTAAAATAAAATATTTGGCAATGAAAGTTTTTGAAATGCTAAGTTGAAATTTTAAGTTGTACTTGAGGTGTTGTTTCATAGTAATATAGAATAAAGCGAAATGTTTGATGTAAAAAAAAATTTTAATGACAATTTAAGATTTTAAGGTGAGATTAACACAAACAAATTTCATATAATACTTAATTATGTAACATAGAATCAAATAATGGCAAGTTTGTAGAAAAGAAAATTAGTAACAACTTAAGGGTTTCTTTTAGTGTTCTAGTGCTAATATAAATTTAATTAAATAGACAATGATAAAATTATGTTTTATTAAAAGACCAAAACAACTTATATCGTATTTCAACTAAATCACTCCTATTTCTTTTCCTGCCCGGAGAAAAATGCATTTTGTAATTAGCCTTTATTGAGCAAATAAATTTCTTCTTACCCAGAAAAAAAAAAAGTGATCGGAATAAGTTAATAGAGGGATAAAAAATCGAACCTTGTGACAAGCTGCTCAAAGGTGATGCCTTCCTGGTTGATCTGTTCGGAGAAGACCTTAGAGAGCATGCTACGGTGCTTGGCCATGAAGTTGCGGATGCCCTCCTTGAACTGCTCGGCGTCCTTGGCGAGCCGGCGAAGGGCGGCCTCGTCCGTAGAGGCGATCGTGCGTGCCTGTGTCATGGTCTCTTCAGCGTGAGCAACGACCTTGTTGAGGAACTCCTTGCGCACGGAGTAGTTGCGGATGGCTTGGATGCCGAAGTTGACCAGGGCCTTCTCCAGCTCCCAGATCAGGTGGGCGACCTCGTACTTGCCTTCCTCGGTTTGGAGGTCCTTCACCAGATCCCTCCCTTTGTCGAGGAGGCTCTGGATGGTGTCGTGGTTCTGCTTGCAGACATGGATGTGCTCGACGCGCTCGTACTCGGACCCGAACGGAACGCTCTTCATCTGGTGGAGCTCTTGGTCGCGGACGAGCCTCGCCAGTCGGCGAAGTTGCTCCTCGTTCAGCTCCACTAGGCCTCCACCCATGTTTTGCTCGAACTGCTACGACTAATTTAGAAGTGAAATGGTCCGGATCCGCTTAGGCCTGCTGGGTTTTATAGGCCTATACGTGATATATTGAGATGTACCAAACACATCTAATTAGGTGCAACGTTAAAAACCTTCTTTTTCCCTTAAGCAATACCTTGAGTTCAATTTTCATAAATGAAGAATTAGGTTTTGAGAGAGTTTCTATTAAATGAGGTCTAATCCGGCTCAACTCTGAAATAGGCGGGGTGCTACTGAATATTGTTGAGTAGTGCTCAAAAAATTCCTAAACGTGTTCCATTGTTTTAGGATAGATTAGTTTCTTGTTTTACTAAGTCAATTAAAGCATCTTTTAATTCTTGATTCTTCAGTTAGTGGTTTAGTTTTTTGCTTAAAATCAGGAGTGTTTGTTATTTTCTAAGCCTGTATATTGGGCTGGTGATGTTACTTTTCAGTATTGCAGTAAGAAATAAAAAAAGAAGTGCCAAGTACTTTTCCTTTGCAGCAAAACAAAGCTCCTGTCGTGCCTCAGTTCCCCATTTCTTTTTTACTTTTTCCAACAAATATCGGTGCTTTCCAACAAAAACAAAATGATATGTTGCGATCGATGTGCAAACTTCGAAATATGTCTTCCATTTCATGGTTTTTTTTTTTTGGCCTCTTTGTTTGGTTGTATGGTCATTGGTCCCCGTTTGTTCTTATGAAATACAAGAGCTATTGACATATATCATTTAAGGTTATTTATACACTGTAAAATTTTGGATTGTTCAGTTAAATGATTATTACGACATCTGCAACAGAAATTATATGATATGGAGTCATGTTTAATGCACACATTTAAGTACTCAAATATAAGTTTTTGAAATGGGTTTAGCAAATTGTGTTTTCAACCAAATTTTGAGAAAACGATTATTTATTATTTTTTATTCTTGAATCAGTTATATATAGAAGTAAGAAATGATATATTGACCACTCAAATTTAGATTATTATAAACATGACTTCCCGAAGGTTTGCAAAGCTCAAAGAACTTTAGGGGGCCAATCTTTCCATCGCATTCGCACTAAAATGACAAGTTTTACTAGTCTAATGTGAGATTTCGAGAAATAAGCAAACTAATGCCTAACTATTACAAAGTCTGACTCTACTGTGTTGCTTCCAAGTACAAAGACAAACCCTGAGCTTCCCAATGTGTGGTCGAATTTACCATTGCCTCGTCCTTTTTTAAAATGGATTTTATTCACCGTCAAGTTTTCTGAAACATGTTGTTACACCTGAACAGTTCATTTGAAAAATAGAACACAATCAGACCTCGTATTCTTTATTGTATTTATTGTTTTACTCCATCTCAAAAATGGTTCCTTTATCTATTTTTCTAGCGAATTGTACTTTATTTCTGGCATAGTAGTCCTTGGATTTTGTCTGAAAAATTTGTTTTGGCAGCACATATTGTAGTTAAATTAGTCACTACTTAAAATTTCTTCAATATTAATTCATTATATGTTTGTTAGTAGATTGCTCGATTAATTAATTAATTGTTAGTAATTAGTAAATTAATCGATTAATTAATTAATTGTCAGTAAACATTTAAGCATCAAGCATCTTTTTTTTTGTTTGTACTGCTTGATGAAACTTTTTTTCCATCATTACACCTTACAATTTTTGCAGTTGCTCTTTTATTTTGGGGTCCATGACATAAGGAGTGATCTGATTTTTCCAGTGCTTATCACGCAATATTTAAGGAGTTTAAATTGAACTTAATTAAGTGGTTGGTTTATTAGTTATTTTCGTAGGATAGATTTGGTATTATTGAATAGTGTTGAACAGTTTTAAATAACATAAGTCCTACATCTTTAGTTGAATCTAACTTTGCTAATTTACAAATTTTGGAGAACAAGGGACTTTTGTTCAAAACCGGTCGGAGATATATGTGTTTATATGTGGCAAAAAAAGAAAAATTCTCCCTTTAGTCCTCTAGTTTTTCTATCCTATTCCAAACTGACCCCTGATATTGAATTTACACCTTCAAGACCTTTTTACCAACATGTGACTATTGGTAAATTTCAAAACATGTTACCGACGGTATATTGTATTTGTAATTACCAACAAAAAAAAATTGGCAAAGAGGTAGTTTTCTTTTTTGAACAGCAAGCAACAAGATTAATTAGCAGGGTTGGTAAAAAGGCATGGTAAATGCTTTGATTTTAGTAGTGGTTGTTCTATAGAGAAAGCAAGAAGAGAAACCTAGCTTCGCATTTGATGCATTCAATTGCATGCTTGGAATGATCAGGTTTTCACAACTATTGCATTATTATAGGGTTCATTCTTTCTGTTGATAAAGAGACAAGTGAAAAGAAGAATCTCATATTTGGAATGGTGCTTATTCAAAAAAAAAAAAATCCAAATTATATTTCTAAAATGGTTCATATCAAAGTTTATGGAATTTTCAGGAGTGCAATTCTTCATTTTTAGGCAACATTGCACCCTCTTTATATATATATTTTTTAATACTCAAAAGCATGTACAAATACAAGGGTATTAGAGGATATTTAGTAAAGATTGAAGGAGATCTATTTATTTTTTGAAACTTAGAGGATTTCAAGCCACAATTGATAGTTGTTAAATCTTATCGTGCTCGAAAGGGCTCAAACACAACTTATGAAATAGGAATGTCCAAGACTCTACCACTAGACTAAAGTTTACGGACTATGTCCTTTTTATATTAAGATTGGGACAAAGACAGGTTCACTAATTATGATGATGGAAAGTTAGATAGCTTTGCTAAATTTGACCAGGATGAAGTAGCTAAAGAGGCATTCTTTGGAGATTGTTTCCCTAGGTTGGCAATAGAAAAATAAAAGAAAGTGGATGACATAAATAAATGAAAAAAAATCATGTAATAGATATAAGAAAAAACAAATTACTGTTAAATATACAACTAGTTTTGCTGAACCTGTCTAGAATCCTCATATATTTCAGTATTGATGAATAGGAGTCCAACACCAGAATTTAAAATCGAGAATAGGGTGATGCAAGGTGACCCTTTGCCACTGTTTTTATTTCTTATTGTGGCGGAGGCACTACATATCATGATGGTGGAAGCTAAAGCGAAAAAAAATTCAAAGGAGTAAATATTGGTGATGGAGGCTTGCTGATATCTCATCTTTAATATGCAGACGACACGTTTTTTGCAGGAGAATGGGCAGAACAGAATGTTTGAGTTTGCTTAGATTACTAAAATGCTTTCAATTGGTGTCAGGACTAAAAGTGAATTTACAAAAAAGTAAAATCTGCGGAGTTTATGTTGAACAAAAAGAAGTTCAAAGGCTGGCTGAAAAAGTGAATTGTGGCACTATGGAATTTCCATTTAAGTATCTTGGACTTCTAATTGTAGATAACATGAGGAGATGCTTTGCATGGAAACAGGTTGTTGATAAGATCATAAATAAGTTATCAAGCTTCAAAAAGAGAATTTTGTCTATAGGAGGAAGACTAACCCTGATTAAATCTTATGTTGGGTAGTATTCCCCTATTTTGCTTGTCATTGTATCAAGCTCCAATGAGTGTTATTAAGTGCATTGAGAACTTTCGAAACCAATTTTTTTGGGGAGGAAAAGGGGAGGGTAGGAATATAACATGGGGTGTGTGGAATAAGATTTTAGTTAGTAAGGAAGAAGTGGGGTTGAGTGTTAGGATTTTAAAGTTAAAAAAATTAGCTCTTCTAGGTAATTGGTGGTGACATTTTAGAGTGGAAGAAGAGGCTTTATGGGTAAGTTTTATTAAGGTTTTTTATGGAGAAATGGGAGGGTTAAGAAGAAATTTAGAAGGGAGCTATTTTGGGGGAGTGTGGGGAGAGATTTTAAAGGCTAGATTTGAAACAGAAAAGAAGGGGGTGGAATTTGTTAGTTCTTTTAAGAGGGTAACGGGGGATGGGAAGAAAATTATGTTTTGGGAGGATGTGTGGTTAGGTAGTGTCAGGTTAAATGAAAGATTTAGTAAGTTGTTTAGACTAGAGACAGAAAAAGAATTGCTTAATAAGTCCAAGGGTAGAATGGAATGAGGGAGTTTGGAGTTAGAGGTGGGATTGGCATCAATCTCTGAAAGGTAGGGAAGTGACAGAATTGCAGGAACTAATGACAAGTATTGAAGATGTGCATTTACAGGTAGACATACAAGATACAAGGTGGTGGAATTATGATTTTGGTGGCAAATTCTCGATAAAGAAATTATGCAAAAAGCTAGATGAGGTGCATGCACAGTTGATAAGTGATACATAAGCTGTGAAGTGGAACTCGTGGATCCCATGGAAGATTAACATATGTGTTGAGAAAAATTCCCCAATCACCATCATGCACAGTGAAACAACAAACACGAGCAAACAAGCAAAAAATGAATTTCACGTGGCTTGGCTCTTAACTAGCTTATATCCACAAATGAGATAAGCTCCACTTGAACAAAATATAAAGATTACAATAGATGTATGTTTTTAGTGTTGACGTTGGCCTATAAATTTCCTACACACCATTGATAATCTCAACATCTTGTCTTCACACAATTACAAGATATAATAATCATAAAAGGCTTCTCGTCCTAGCCCTTTCGGCCTCTGGACCTTTCCCCCATTTTGAAACCTCACATCTTACTTTTTTATCACATTGTTTTCTGTTTCATATTCGAAACCTTAACACAAGAAGTCTTTTTATAGGCCAAACACAAACCCAAACCATATCAAAATAGGAAAATCAAATCCTAAATACATAGGAAAACTAAAACCAAATCCTAAATAAAATCAAAAGCCTTAACCTTTTCAAATTTAAGCCAGCAAACTCAATAATCCCTATCTTAGCTCAAATTCTTCACCATGAACATGAATATCACAAACATATGATCATAATCATAGACATGAACACACTGAACATCACCAAAACATGAACACAACAACAAACACAAATGACTATGAACAACATGAACAAGACTAGGAATGATAAACACCACCAAGACACGAACAATAGTGATCGGAAATGACTACAAACCAAATATCACAGACATCAACATCATTAGCAGGTGAGATTCCCCCATACTATCATTAATACATCAACATCACCAACATCATATGCTCCACCATACTATGAACACACTATAAGTTCCACCATGCTAAAAATGCACCACACGATCCATTGTGCCAAGACTAAACCACAAGCTCTGATACCACTTATTAGGAAAAAAATTTCTAACTACCATTATGCGCAGTAGAACAACAAACAAGATCAAACAAACACACACAAATTTAACGTAACTCATCTCTTAACTAGCCTATATCTTCAGATGAGAGAAAATCCACTTGAACAAAATATAGATATTAGAGTAAAGGTAGGCCCTTAATGCTCATGCCAACTTATAGATCCCCTACACACCACTAATAACCTAAATATCCTGCCTTCAAACAATTATAAGATATGAGAATCACAAAAGGCTTTTTATCCTAGCCTTCTCCGGCATCCGAACCTCTCCTCCCTCTTGAAATCTCCATTTTGCCTCTTCACCATATTGTTTTTTCTCTCATACTCAAAATCCTAACATAAGAAGTTTTTTTTATAGGCCACACACAAACCCAAACCACATCAAATCCTAAACAAATAGAAAAACTAAAACCAAATCCTAAACAAAATCAAAATTCTTAATATTCTTGAATTTGAGCCAACAAACCTAACAATAAGTGTGTGGAAGGCAAAACAAGGAAAGTTGCCAATAAGACAAGATTTAGTCAATAGAGGAGTTTTTCCTTATATTTCCAGGTGCAAATTCACAAGAAAAATCTAGACAAAAGTATGCAATTGGTGGCAACTCAATTCTTTCAATGGTTTAAGTGTGTCGGAGATAATTGATGAATGTAAACTACTCTAGGAAATAAAAATCAGAGGAAACTTTGGGAGTCAGTTTTCTGTATCACACTTTGGGCATTTTGGAAGGCAAGAAACAAGTATATATTCAAAAGTGCTCAAAGATTACGTATTAAAGCACATGTTTTTATCTCTTTTCTTATTTATCACTTGTTCATGTATATCAACTCTATTGTTGTATTTTTTATCATATAAGTTTTGTAGATAGCATAGTTAGTAGGGACTTTCTCTCCCACTTGTATATATATACGCTTCATTGCTGCTGATTGAAAACTAAAAAATTATAGAAATATAAGTTGTTGTCCCTTTTTTTACATGGTATCAAAGCAAGATACGGTACCTTCTATTTGTCTTTTTCAATCTAAGTAACCAATGAGATATTGATGGCAGGTGGAAATAGAGGCAATGGTGGCAATGGCAAAAAGGGTGGCAATAAGAACAATACAACCAACTCAACTACTTTCTCCCTCTTCCAAGACCCCAGTTCACCATATTTCCCCCACCATGATGGATTACACCAACCTCTCACTTGTATCTGGACTCTTGGACAGGGATAACTACTCTTGATGGAAAAGGGCTATCTCAAATGTCTTGCGAGGTAAAAACAAGCTACAATCGTTAACGGAAAATTGTTCAAGCCCGAAGAAGGCACTCTGGAGGCAATCGCATAGGGTAAATGCGATGGGTTAGTAATTAACTAGTTAGTAAATTTAATTAGCCAAAATTTACATGATTCAATTGCTTATCATAACTCAGCTTTTAAGTTGTGGCATGACCTAGAAGAAAGGTATTGGCATACGAACGAGCCATGAGTTTACGAACTCAAGAGGAACATCACCTTATGCAGCCAAGGATCATTGTTAAAAGCTACATATTACACTAAGTTGAAGAGTTTGTGGGATAAGTTGAGTGACTACACTTCCCTGTCGAACTACACTTGTAATGTCGCAAAGCAATGGCTTCCAGAAAGAGAAAAGAAACGTTCACAGTAGTTTTTCATGGGTTTGGATCTGAAGTTCAAGATTGTTCTTTCCCAAGTTCTTGCCATGGAGCACTTCCTTCTCTGAATCACATTTATACCACAATAATGGTGGAGGAAAAATAGCTAAGCATGATGCAGCTTGGAAAACTTGAATCAGCAAATGTGCTTGCCACACGGTCTCAACCAAAAAAGAACCTAAACAATAGCAAAATCATATGTGATCACTACAAGTGACCAGGACACATCAAAGACAACTATTGATGGATAATGGGATATCTTGAAAATTGCTAACCGAAAGGAAAAACAAAGCAGCCCAAGAATAAAGGAACAATGAACATGTGTGAGAAAAAAAGACAAGGAACCTCGTGTAAAAGGATCAAATACAACATGCATGTGGTGTGATTGATAATTCCTTTTTCCTTAAAGAAACTACCCATCAATCTTCCAATTAGGTCTAAAGCATTGCTGCTTTTCACAAATTTGATTTTTAGATTGAACTGATTCTAAACAAGGCAATAGAACTCCTCAAAAATTTTCCATGCATCATTTTTATGCTTCATTAAATATGTCTAAACGGATCTAGTGAAATCATCTACTATGGTAAAGAAATAGCAAGAGCCATCAGTCGAAGGTGTGTGATATGGTCCCCAAACATCAATACAAACTAATTCAAAAGGAACATTTGCCTATTATTACTTGAGGGAAAAGGTAATCTAGTAGATTTAGCTAAAGGATAGACCATACACTCTTAGTAGCTAGCTTTTGAAATCAAATTGGATAAGGGTGGGATGGCGGTCAAGTGATCATTGGAAGGATGTCCCAGCTTTTGATGCCATATTACTTGGTGCATGTGCATACATGGTGCACAATTTTTTGGAAATGAATTACTAGATAATTTAAAATAGTTTAATGACGACAAATATTACACAGTTACACAGAGTTCACAAACTTCATCCAATTAAGGACTAATATACAATTGATGCAAAATATAAGGCATCGGTGGTATGATTTTTATTCTATATATCACTAAAGATTATTTTTATCCTATTGATACTGGGGGGGGGGGGGTGATATATATAATTTAGACTGTTGGAGTCGTGTTTGGATTCTTGTTTTTTTGGCACTAATAGGGTATCTGATTCTTTTTCTGGCATGGTTTGATGGCAGGGTGCGCTTTATATCTTGTTGTTGAATGTATTGGAATATCAGATTTCCGCACAGCCTGGTAACGTGGTTTTGTTTTGGTTCGTTAATCATTGGTGCCTTTCGTATGCTGATTAAAGTTTGTCTTTAGTTTTTAGGTTCTGATCGTTTTCTGGTTAGGAGAGCTTGGTTGTTGGTGTGTATTGTGATCGCCTGTGAGCAGGCTATATGGACTCTTGTATCATTATGTGGACTCCTTAATTTGGATTGGAGTTAAATTGTGAATTGAAAAGATCGAAATGAGAAATTGAAAAATTATACATTATTTTATTCTGTTTTATGGGTTTTGGATGATGTAACTTTTTGGTCTATGACATGTACCTTTTATGGTGTTAGTAATTAAGGTGTGTTTATATTGTAAGTATAATAGAGTTCTGCTTTGGATTTCGGGTTCTGGATGGAAGGTGTTTCTCTTAGGGTTCATTTGTGTGATTTGTTCCAGTTTCTTACCGATGTCTTTTGTACTATAGTTTTACTATTAATATTGTTTTATTTTACTGTTCGAAAAAAATCAAGTGGACCCATTGCCTTTATCTATTTTTGTTAATATATTATTGCTTTTTACCAAAACAAAAAAAGAGAAAAGAAAAGAAAAGAAAAGTCATGTTTGGATTGCAAATTAATTGGGCTGGTATAGCCTATCGGCTAACTGCTTGATATCCCATAGTGGATTTTGGATCCAAATTGCTGGGTATGAGTATCAACATCCTGTGCCATAGTTTCTATCCATTCAACAATACTATTTTTTGCACATTATGAAAATCTTAATTTGTAATGTTTCTAGATTTAGTAAGTTTTTTACAATCAATTCATTATATTACGCTTGTTTGTGTATTACCTTTTGAAATACAGTAATCATTCTTTCTCGGTCTTTGCGTCAAATCTAAATGCTTCAAAAAATCATCTTTTGATATTTGTGGATGATATATGTAAGTGGTTTCTCTCACATTACAAAAAATTATTCATAAGGAGATATATACAGGCCCTTCTACTTTGCCGCAATGCTAGAACTACGGCATAGTGTTGTAGTATGATGCCAACCGTCAGATTAAGAGGAAACATTGGAGCCGCTCGTTCATCCATTGGTTACCGGTTGGGCCAATACACTTCATCCCGCATGAGAGAGAAAAAATAAAAGGCATGCAAGAGCAAAGAAAAAAAAAGGACAACAAATAGAAACAATGAATCGCACGATGGGCATAAAAGGAAGTTTATTGGTGGCCTGAGAGCACCAGCATTGTTCTTTTGGTTTGTGGCATGAGATGGAATGAAACTAATAGAACAAAAGTGAGTCAATGACAACAAACATGTAAATATGGAAAGAAAAGTGGCAAGGCAAGCACAAAAGTGATTAGCTGAAATAAAAAGTGATAACATAAAAAAAAGATTAAAAAAGAAAAAAAAAAGTGATGGATAACTGGGTTGATTGTGAACGGGAACCCTAAAATTAAATCTGTTCATATTTAGAGGCGTAATGGAAAGTCAATAATCCCTAAATGTGAATTTGTAAGTACTGGTTCATATGTAGGGGATCCCTAGTTTACATTCAAAGCCTAATATGGAACTAGTGACCCCTTTTAATGTGAATAGGTAAGCACTGGTTCACATTCAAAGAGTCACTAGTTCACATTCAGGGGTCCAAAGGAGGACTAGTGAGCCCCCTAAATGTAAACCAGTACTATGTGAACTGGTAAATACTTGTTCAAATTCCAGGGGTCCCTGGTTCACATTAAGGGGCTTTATGAAAAACCAATCACCCCCTAAATGTGAACCGATAAGTACTGGTTTACATTTAGGGGCCTAATGGAGAACCAGTGACCTCCCTAAATGTGAACCGGTAAGTACTGGTTCACATTTAGGGGGTCTTTGGTTTACATTTAGAGGCCTAACAGAAAACCAGTGATCACCTAAATATGAATTGGTAAGTACCGGTTCACATTCAGGGACCTAATGGACAACCAGTGACCTCCCTGAATGTGAACCGATAAGTATTGGTTTACATTTAGGGGCCTGAAAGAAAACTATTAAACCCATAAATGTGAACCGTTAAATATTAGTTAACATTCAGGGGGTCCCTGGTTCACATTCAAGGGCTTAATGTTAAACCAGTGACCCCCTGAATGTGAACCAATAAGTACTGGTTCACAATAAGGGGGTCACTGGTTCTCCCTAAATGTGAACTGCAAAGTACTGGTTTACATTTAGAGTGTCACTGGTTCACATTCAAGAGCCTAATGGAGAACCAATTATCCATTGAATATGAATCGGTGAGTACTGGTTCACATTCAATGGCCAAATGAAGAACTAGCGAACCCCTTAAATGTGAACTGGCAAGTACTGGTTCACACTTAGATTCAGGAGTCTGATGGAGAACTAGTGACCCCTAAATATGAACCAATAAGTACTGGTTTACATTTAAGGGGTCCCTCGTTTACATTCAATGGGTTCCTAATTTACATTTAGGGGCTTGATGAAGAACCAATGACCCATTAAATATGAATCAATAACTATTAATTCACATTTAGGAGGTTCCTAATTCAAATTTTGGGGCTAGATGTAGAATCAATATCCCTCTAATTGTTCACATTCAAAAGGTCCCTAATTCATAGCCAGGGGTCTGATGGAGAACTAGTCACCCCACTAGTATACTTTCATTACGTCACTAGTTCATCGCCATGTTCCTCACAATGAATCTGTGGCCCCTCTTAATGTTAACCAACCTTCACTAGTTTACATTCAAAGGGTCACTTGTTTACTGTCACGCTCTTAATAATGAACCCGTGACCCCCCTAAAACATGAACCAAGCCCCTGAAAGTGAACCAGTGACCCCCCTGAATTTGAACCAGTTCATTTTAGGAGAATTAAGACTCAGGTATAAATTAGATAACTTTTAGGATTGATTTGGTAAAAAAGTAAAAATTTTAGCACTGAAGCGCTTTTTTCCCAAAAAATGTTGTGCCAATACTTTTCTTCTCTTTTTATTACTGTTTTATATCTCATATATGCTTTTCTTCTACCTTTATCACTTTTTATATCCCATAAACACTTTTCCTGTTTTTTAAATGCTTTTTACTAAATATAAATGCTAGTTCACCCAATTTAATTATTTTTTAAGTGTAATAGTCAATCATTTTTCTGGCATTTCAACTATATGTTCATGCACTGTATCATTTTTTTTCTCATGTTCTTAATTTTTTCTCATGTTCTTCCTATCTTGTTCGTGATATTCTAAAATACTACTAGTGACCTAAGTAAGTCTAAGAGACCTTTGCGCTCTTGTTCATTCATGCCTCACTTCATTTTGTATTCTTCTTCCACACCAACGGGATGAAACATTTATGTGTTGATCAATATTGCAAGAACAGATTGATAAATATTATTGAAAAATTTTAGGGATTCTAAACCCTACCAATATTTTTCCATTACACCATCTCCCCTTTCTATTTGCATGTACTTTTACCAACAAATTTACTTACTACTAATACACTAATTGTTTTTCATGTTTTCATTAACTCAATTTTTACATTAACTCCCATTTCTTATTTTTTTTCTTCCAACAATTTTTTGTGTTAATTGAATCTTTCTCTTTCTCTTTTTTGTCTTAAATGTCGTTGATTTCATTTATTTCACAAACATTTCACAACAACATTTCACAAAAAAGAAAAATTGCTAATAAATTATTTAATGATATATATCAAAATGATTGCAACTTATTTCCTATTTTTTAAAATTTATTTGTCATCATATTTTCCATTTTATCTAATAGTGTTACATGTCTACTAGTATCATAAATATGTATGTATGTATGTATGTATAGATATATATCTGCTATTTATTAATTATAATCTTCATTAACTTGAAACAATTATTAATTCTAACCATACTTATCCAACAATATTTACTAATATAATATCAATATTTTATGATACATTTTATTTTACATAAACTGATAATTATTTCCTACTTTTATAAATTTTTAACCCCATAAGTTGCATAAAAACCCCTTACAACCGGAAAAGCCAGTTAACAGATTTTAAATCATTTTTTTCCCTTTATTTCTCATTTTGCCATTTTTACCTCCCAGCTGTCGCAAGTTGCCGTTGCAGCAAAGCAGAATTTTTTAATATATATAGATATAGTGATGATCTCTTGTTGTATTGGGTTAAATTTTTTGGAACATGTATAAGACCGTGACCCTATCTTGTTTATCGGAAAAGATAATATTATTGAAAAGAAGACCAGCAAGAAGCTAGAATGTACAGCAGATGAGAATTAACCTGCAGAAACAAGCCCAACTAAACCCAAGACCCCTGAACACCCGTGCTCAAGAGAAGAAAATACTAGGATTCAAAAACCGATTTGACAAAGAAGAACAGACCTGACCTGATCTATTAAAGATCTAGAAAAAGGAAAGAGACTGAATTGTTGAGAGTATAACTGAGAGAACCAAGCTTTTGCTGTTGAAGATCAGGTTGTTTAGTGCTTTCCAGATTGTCCAAATAGCCGCGTTAGCTGTTGCATTCCAAGCGCTGGAAGAGTCTTGTGTAGAACCTGGAAAGGGAGGTTGATTGAGAAGAGACGAGATGTCTGCCGTTTGGAGAGAATGGAGCCCTGCAGGGAAGGAGCCACATGATTCAACATGGCTCCATGACCCTATGTTGTATCTTGCATAGTGAATCTCCTCAACAAAAATGACCATCAATCGTTATTTTAATCCATGATTCTACATTCATTACAAACAAAGCCTGCTAGGCAACAACTCTTTATTCATTACGTTCATTTCGCAACAGAATGAAGTAGATAGCTAGGAGGAGAGGGACATACGTTTTAGCAGGACATCCAATCAACAGAAACGTATACTAGTCCTAACTTAATTAAGACAATACCGGAGTAGCTAGTAAATATGCATAGTGCCTATCAGGCAAGTTTGAGAACCGCTTTAAGCTCGGAGGTGCTACTTTTTCCCATGGTCAGTTCGGCTACCAAACGTCCATGTTTTTCTTCCCAGTAGGTGCCCGCATCGTTAAGCATCTTGCGCTCAACCACGCCCCAGACTGTGTCGTCGAAGTGGTCCCTCTCACGGATCTCGGCATAGCAGTGGTTGTTGTACCATGGTCCCCATGGGTTGGACCAGCTGATACAGCAATCCACCTCAGGGTTGTCATCCACGCCCTTGAGGCGGTAGACGACGGCCCCCCTCGGAACCTACCGCCGCCCCAGGCGGTTTCTCGTGAAAAAAGACAGCCCACTGGCCATTTTTTATCTCGGTCGGGAATGCCGACTCCCCAACGCGGCCATGCCAGTCGTAGTCCCTGACATAGGTCACTGGCAACCCCGTGGCGTTGTAGATCAGGCCCTTGGTGGAAATACCATCGCCGAACTTGTCTTTCAACTCGTTCAGGTACGCACGCGCCCTTTCTACCTTGTTCTCTGAATTTTCCATGTCAAGAGCCACCTTGGCCACATCGAAACGCGTTATTTTCTCTGGGGATCCCGGCAGCTCCCTCACCGTCATCTCCGTCACTTCGCTTCCGTACACGTTAGCCATTGATGGTTGCTCCTTATGTTAATGCGCCCTAAGTTGCAGGCAAAGCCAACGATTCCTTCCCATGTTCTTATAGCCAAGAGAATACCTATATGAGCCTTCACATCTGTTGCAAATCCATTGGCCATCAATAAAATCAATCGCACTCATCAAAATCTCAAGTTTATTAATGAGATTTAATGAGACCCAATAGCCAAGAGGCTTCAACAGATCCTGTCCATATGTAATCGATCTCATACATCGATTACTACTTTGAAATTTCTACCAGTAAGACGACAAATTTGCCTCTCATTTTTCCAAGACTTCACATGCGCTTCAAATTCATTGGCCAAGAGATCCAAAAAATCAAAGAGTCGTTACATTCGAAACGTGTGGTATAAACGATTCGGTTCACCCAAAAATTATCCGTAATACTAAACGACCAACGAAAACTTAAAATCGTAGTACTATTAAATCATGTGTTATGAAATTGTAATTTCTTCTTATATAGTAAGCTAATTCGACCGTTTGTGTCACAATCATACATCAATTTGCAAATGGCAGATATATTTTTGCAGTAACAGTTTGTTGCATGATTGTCCTTTCTTTGCCGACTATTATTATTAGGTGTTCAACTTAAAAACAAAAACAATTAAAATAAAGTAGACTATGTTTAAGAAAAAAACAAAGTTAGGTGAATATAGAATTTTGTTCAAAAGTGATGTAATTACACACTAAATTTTACTTAATCTTCTCAGAATTATCAAATATTACACCAATTATCCTTAAACTATTTAATTGTTGATGTCTCGTCTTGTCGTTTAGCACACAATTAAAAATGGATGGAAAAGAGACTCTATATCAGCAGCCATGGAAACTTCCAAAGCCACATTAGCAGTCACATTATTTCCCGTCTATACTTAACAGTTATGATAGATGGTATGACTAAACAACAATAATTAAATAATTTAAGGACGCTTGATATAATATATGATAATTTGAAGATGATTAAGCAACATGAAATATAGTTTAAGGATGACAAATAGAGTTTACCCAATCTAGTTACTATCATAGAATTTAGTTTGCAAATCTTTAATTTGGCAATAACCATTTTTACATAAAATTAATTTTTAATAAAAATTATTTTCATTTTGTATTTTCAGAATACATATTTTCTAAATGAAAAATCTTACAATTTTTGTTATACATGGAACATAAATTTTTGAAGGTTTATTCATTGATGCATTGCTGGATTTGAGCTCCAGGATTGCTTTGTGGAGTGTTATTTATTTTTTTCTTATTAATGAAAGGTGCTATTCTTCAGGTCAGGGTGTATCATGAATGCTTTCTTCCAAATTCCAGCCACCAGCTGGAGCTTGGGCTGCATTATCTTTATCCATTAATAAATATCTTGTTTGCCGTTCATTAAACAAAAAAACATGGAACATAAATGTACACATGTGGTAACAATTTCGCACGAGATTGTTACTTGAAGAATAAACTAATTAGGTTACTCAAATCATATACTGTCTCTATCCTATAAATGATGAAATATTTCATTAGCGCTAACACAAATATTAAGATTTATGTAATTTATGATATTTTTCTTTAAATTTTGCCCCTGAAACTAAAATTAAAAAATATTAATTCTTTTTACGTTTTGTGTAATAATAGTTTAAATGATAATTAGAAAAAAAATTATTCAATTTTTTGCAGATAAAATTTAAATGCAGGCACTAAGGTGAATTACATATTAAAAATTTTATGAACAAACATGTTTCAATTTTTATGGGAAGTACAAATGAAAAATACATGTCATCATTTCAAAGACGATGGGAGTACAATTTTTTTATATGAAATATAATTTCTGGATAAATGTGCAAAAATAGGTTAGTAAATTTTCTACATCAGTTATAAAATTAACTTTTCTCCAAAACAAAAAATATCTCAGGGATTCAGTTTTTCTCAGCACACATACAGGTCTAAGGATGGTAAATGGGTGAGTCAGATCAAGTTTGGGTCAGGCCATTTAGGTATGGGTTTGGTTGAGTTAGCATTAATTTGGGTTCAAATTAGGTTCCACAAATTTTGGCTTCGGGTTTAATTCAGGTCGGATCAATTTCAGTTTCGGATAACTTCAGGTCGGGTTATTTGGGTTTTAAGTTGATATTCAAGTCTAATCGGGTTATTGGTGCATAAGCTGGAATAATTAAGTTAATTCAATTTTTTATTTAGATTTTTCTAAAATTCAAATTAAAGAATTTTATTTTTTATTTAAATATTTGAAAATTTTAGAGATCCATTTTACAATTTTTATGAGTGAATGAAATGAAAATTTCAAAATTTAGGTACCCCGTAACAAAAAAATTACTAAGCATAAAAAATAATCTAAAAAATTTAATTTAACTAGATATAAATATATTAATATACAATTATTTTAATAAAAATAGCTAATTCAAAACTTCAAAAATTTAATACATGAAACTATAAACTCGGTCATTTTAGAACTTAAGAAGTTGGTAGGATCATATGCATTTAAATTATGTTGTCACTTAGAGTTATAATTTTTTAGGAATTTAGAATCATTACTTAAGGTGAAAATAGGAATTAACTTAGTTTAAGTACTAACGTACAGTCATAGAGGTCATTTGAGGTCAATGTAGGCGAAATGGAAGAGTTTGGGTGTGAATTGGAGGTATTTAGAAAGTTCTAGGTAAAATTGAAAATTTTAGGGTAAGTCTATCAACTCTCAAGAGTTTGAGATTGAAATTTGATGATCTCATAAAGTCACAAGCTAATTCAAAAAATCATAGAAATATTGGGTTAAATTGAAATTTTTCATAAAATTGGGGCTAGTACAATAGGCTAAGAGTTTTGTTGGACTTAAACTGGAATTCTTGTCAAATTATATCCTAATATATATAAACCTATTCAAATTGGATTTTGTTGGTTTTGTTCCAAGTAAATATTTAATTTTGATGATGATAAGTGTATTGTTTTAGTGTGTTTAATCTCATTTTATTGAGTCAAAATAGATTTGTTAAAGTTATGTTTGATTTCCAAGTATTTCAAGTGTTATTTCAAAAAAAAATATGTTCTAACTTTATTGAGGAAACTTGTTTTTGAAGAAAAGTTAGTAGGTCATCAAAATATGTTAGTTTTTGAATCAAGTTTGATTTCCAAATGACAAGTTTTTCTAAGTTGTTTCATGTTTAATCCACTAAAGAAACAATTTGACATGTCTTTTTATCACCTAAGCCTACCCAGCTTCCAAATGTATGTTTTAATGTGTTAAAACACTTTAATTTGAAGACCGGAGCTGCTGGTTATTTTTTGAGATATCAGGTAACGTGTTAAACTCTGACTTTAACTTATTAATCGCAAGCTTGAAGACTTATGCCCAAAATCTTCCACATGCACGATTGCAACCCAGATTTGAAATATGACTTGGACGAATCAGAGAATGCCACCTAGACCTGGACAGTATGGGAGAGCATTTAATGGTCTTTCTCTAGCCATTTTTTACTGTTGAATGATGAAATCAAGTTTAACGTGTTAAACCCAGAACTTAACAGGAAATCTAAAGCCTTTTTTGCATAAAAAATAGAGTAATGGTCACCAGTATTTTTTGCTCTCTAGTGAGTATAAAAATATGGAGAAACACTTTGGAAAGAACTCTTGGCAACTAAAAAAGAGATTTCATCTTCAAAAAGCTTGAGTTTGAGAATTGCCAAGAGATTGAGCTATCACTTGCTTATCTAGCTTTGGGTGCTTCTATTATTTTTACCACCTTGTAACCTTATAAATACCATTTGATGAGAATGAGTTGGTGGAGTTTCTAGTTAACCTCTAGGAAAACTAGTGAAAGAATGGGTGTTTGTGAGGTTTCTAGTTAGCCTCTATAAAACCTAGTGAGTGGTTGTGGTAGACAGAACTGCCAAAGAAGTGTGTGCTCTCGTATACTCTTGTGATTTTTAGTGGAGAAGAAAACTTTCAAGTGGTAAGCTTGAGGAAAGGAATAGGCTCTCAAATGGAGAAATCGAACCTCCATAAAAATCTTGGTGTTCAAACTCCCTCATTCTCTTATTCTATTTCTTGTCTACTTTGTGCATTTTGGTTTATTAATTATCAAACCTTTGTTGCCCTTTCTTTAGTTTATTCAAAGCAAATTTTTAAAACAAATTCTAGGACAATTGTGGTAGAGTTTTCTGAGTAAAATAAGTTTACATAAGCTCTTTTATGTGCTTCTTGACTAAAGGCAACAAAGATATATTTTTTTTTTTAGAGAATTTTTTAAACTAATCAATTCACCTCCCTATTGATTGCTCATTGGGCCAACAATTGATACCAAAGCTAGTGGTTGTGTTTTCTCAAAATCTAATGATTTTTAGGCTAAAAGAACCATGACAACCACTGGTATATATCTTGAGGGGCAAAACCCATCTAGGCCACCTTTGTTTGACTCTACAAACTTTAATTGATGGAAAACTAAAATGGAGATTCATATACAAGCAATTGATCTTGCTCTTTGGAGGATTATCAAGGATGGTCATAGGATTCCTATAAAAATAGTTGATGGAAATCAAGTACCAAAAGATTGAACAAAATATAAACGGGAGGATGATCTTATGTGCACTATGAATGCAAGAGCAATGAATGTTATTTATTGTGCACTAGCAATGCAAAAACAATAAATATTATTTATTGTGCACTAACCTTGGATGTATTCAATTTGGTTTCTTTCTGTGGAAATATCAAGGATATAAGGAACAAGCTATTAGTAACTTATGAAGCAACCACTCAAGTAAAAGACACCAAGATGCATATGCTTATGAGGGCATATGAGTTGTTTATTATGGAGCCAAATGAAAGCATCCAAGAAATGTTTAGAAAGTTTAATGAGATCCTTACACCATTCAAGTTACTTGGGAAATAATATACAAATGAGGGGTTGGTGAAGAAAATCTTGTGAAGCCTACCTTCATCATAGAAGAGCATAGTTGAAGCCATCATTGAAGGACAAAGCTTCCAAACCATGCATGTATATGAGCTCTTTGGAAAATATTGACTTATGAGATAAAGGAGCAAGTTAAGGAAAGATTCATTAAGAAGAATAAATCAATGGCTTTGAAGACTCAAGAAGACTACACATCATCAAGTGAATATGGAGAGATTGATAAGGCTTTCTTAGCAAAGAAGTTTAGCAAAATGTTTAAAAATCAAGAAACAAGAAATTCAAGAAAAAAAAAGATGAGAAGAAGAAGAATGATATTATTTGCTACAAGTGTAAGAAGCCCAGGTATTTACAATTTGATTTTCCATTGAACACAAAAAAGAAGCACAAGAAACAAAAGAAAGGTAATAAGAAGAAAAATGAAAAGGCCATGAGGACATAGAGTGATAGTGATCAATCTTCAAATGAGAGCTCAACTTCAAGTGATTCAAATGAAGATACCAACTTGTGCTTGATGATAGATGAAGATGAAGTCTCATCAATAAATTGAAGCCATTCCTATCTATGTCTTATAGCAAAGAAGGGAGATGAGGTAAATAACTACTCAAGTGACTCTTCTAGCTTATACATATCCATAGGTAATGAATAGTTAGAATTGCAAAATGCTTTCAATGCTCTTTACAAGGATTCCCAAAAACCTGCTAAATAAGTAGGTGAATTGAAAGCATTAAATACTTCCTTGACTAAAGGCAGAGATGAATTGAAAAAGGAGAACCTTGATCTTGCCCAATCTTTGTCTAGGTTTGTCAAAGGTAAGGAAAACCTTGATTAATTTGTTGCTTAGTGGTCAAAATGGGGTTTATGACAAAGCGAGAATTGGTTTTAATCCCTTGATGAATGAAAGAAAATTTGGGAATAGATTTGTTAATACATCTACATCCTCATTTAGTCTTTTTGTAATATGTTATGCTTGTGGTAGAAAGGGATACTATTCTTATGAATGTATACTTAGAAGAGAAAAAGTTCCTATTGGCTATAAATTGGTATGGGTTCCTAAAGAAATTAAAATTATTGAAGCTAACCCTCAATGACCCAAAGAAATTTGGGTACCAAAAATTAATGTTTAAAATCTCATGTAGGGTGCTAGAGCATGAAACAATCAAAGAATGATTATATATGAAGCTCTAAGCATTTGTAAGGAACGAACCTGGAACATAATGACAAATACTTGAAATTAAAGCTTTAATATGATAACATTGTTAATTTTTTATTGGTTAATGGTAATTATTAATGCATTGAGCTATTTGTTGTGATATGTTGCTTGATGAGTATGATTGATTATTACTTTTGCAAAATATATGATGTGCTTGATGTTACCATAATCATTGTGAATTTGTTCAAATAGATTTGATGATATGATCTTATGTTAATAACGTTGCTAGTCTATTAGTTGATACTTTGCTACTTTCATGATTTAGAAAGGGAGAGAAATTTTTTATATACTAGAGCTAGGGAGGAGCATGTTTTCTTGTAAAAGTACCTTAAATTTTATATTCCTAGATTAAGGGGGAGCTTGTTGCATGTTATGGTAATTACACTAGAGAAATTTTCATGATTTATTTTAATGATTTATATATCATTTTTATTATGAAAAAAAAAATGGGGAGAGATAAAATTGAAGAATATGTAATAAAGGGGGAGAATCATTGTCTATGCTTATTGTTTAGATGTTATATGTATTTTTCAAAAGATGAATCATTGTTCTTTGGATGTTATATGTGTTTTTTGAAAGGTTGTTTTGTCATCATAAAAAATGGAGAAACTGTTGGATTTGTTCCAAATAAATATTTAATTTTTATGATGACAAGTGTATTGTTTTAGTGTGCTTAATCTCATTTTACTCAGTCAAATTAGATTTGTTAAAGTTGTATTTGATTTCCAAGTATTTCAAGTGTTATTTCAAAAAAATATGTTTTAAGTTTATTAAGGAAACTTGTTTTTGAAAAAACGTTAGTAGGTCATCAAAATATGTTACTGTTTGAATCAAGTTTGATTTCCAAATGACAAGTTTTTCTAAGTTGTTTCATGTTTAATCCAATTAATCTATTAAAGAAACAATTTAACATGTCTTTTTATCACCTAAATCTACCCAACTCCCAAGTGTATGTTTTAATGCGTTAAAATGCTTTAATTTAAAGTCTGGAGCTATTGGTTATTTTTTGAGATATCAGGTAACGTGTTAAACTTTGAGTTTAACCTTTTAATCACAAGCCTGAAGACTCCTACCCAAAATCTTCGACTCGCACGATTTCAACACAATTTTGAAATATGAATTGAACGAATCAGAGCACGCCACCTAGACAGTTTGGAAGAGCATTTAATGGTCTTTCTCTAGCCTTTTTTTACCGTCGAAGGATGAAATCGAGTTTAACGTATTAAACCTAAAACTTAACACGAAATCTGGAGCATTTTCTTGTATTCCAAATATAGTAACAATCACCAGTTTTTCAGAAACTTTTCCATACATCTCCAGCAGGATTTCAACATCTTTTTGGCTTTCAAATGAATATAAAAACATGGAGAAATACTTTGGGAAGAACTCTTGGCAACTAGAAATGAGATTTTATCTTCAAAGAGCTTGAGTTTAAGAATTGCCAAGAGATTAGCAATCATTTGCTTATCTAGCTTTGAGTGCCTTTATTATTCTTACCACCTTATAACCTTGTAAATATCATTTGGTGAGATTGAATTGGTGAGATTTCTAGTTAGCCTCTTACAAAACTAGTGAAGGAAAAGGTGTCGATGAAGTTTCTAGTTAGCACCTATGAAAACTAGTGAGTGGTTGTGGTAAAGAGAACTACCAAAGGAGTGTGTGCTCTTGTGTACTCTTGTGATTTTTAGTGGAGAATAAAACTCTCAAGTGATAAGCTTGAGGAGAGGAGTAGGCTCTCAAGAGGAAAGACCGAACCTCTATAAAAATCTTGGTGTTCAAGCTCTTTCATTCTCTTCTTTCCTTTTCTTGTCTACTTTATGTGTTTTGGTTTATTGATTATCAAACCTTTGTTGCCCTTTCTTTAGTTTGTTTAAAGCAAATTTTCAAAACAAATTCTAGGACATTTGTGGTAGAATTTTCTGAGTAGAGCAAGTTTACGGAAGCTCTTTCATTTACTTCTTGACTAAAGGCAACAAAGAATTGTTTTTGAGAGAATTTTTCAAACCAATCAATTGCCGCTGCTGCTTCCCCACAAGCTGCACCGCCTAATCCAAGGGTCCCCCACTGCTGTTTGTGCCAATCAAAGGGGAGAAGGAGGATCACTACCCATCCCCCGTTGTGTCCTGTGTCAGATTCACTGCGTCCCCCACCGCCGGTCATCGTTCCCTCGATACCTAGGTTGCCATGGCCACTGCATCGGAGCCCAACCTCTAATTTCCCCAAGTCACCGGCATCAATAGAAAGTCAAAGACGACCCGAACACAAACTCGAGATCCAACCATATATTTTATATTGATTTGAGTTGAAATTAATATACAATTTAGATAAATAATCAATATATGAAAAATCATGAATTTTTAAATATTTACCGAGCATATATTTTATGTTGATTTGGGTTAAAATCGGGTCATGTCAAGTTTAGACTTGGGTCATTTCGAGTTTGGGTCAAGTCAGTCTTGGGTCTGCGTCATTTCAGGTTCAGGCCAATTCGAGTTCAATCCAATTTTGGTTTGGGTTCGGGTATATGTCATTCGGGTTTCACCTTAATCGGATTCGAGTTGAGGTCAGGTTGGGTATAACAGAGTTTGGGCCACTGACTTTCCTAGTCAGATCAGGTTTGGGTTCTTGTGAGTCAGTCCAGGTTTTCGGGTCAGGTTAAATTTTTTCACCCATATAAATGCCTAATTATAGTCTTAAGTCAACTGTATAAACTGCCCCTCACGAACACGCACGCAAGATGACAAATTTCACATAACTGTCCTTTGTTTTCCGAGATAGCCACTTCTTCCTTGTCTTTTCCAAGATGACTAATTTTTTCGAATTACATCGGCGGTCTTAAAAGGCATGCAACAAGGTTTAATTAAGAGAGATTTTACCACCCATGGTACCTATCCACTTAACACCCCATACGACCACTTAATGGAAGCCTAACGTTGGAGTTCAATATGGAAAAGGGGTTGATACAAGGAGATCCCTTCTCCCCTTTTCTCTTTTTGCTAGTTGTGGAAGGACTAAATATCATGGCTCAAGAGGCACAAGAAATTTGTTTCAGGGTGTTAAAGTTGGATGAGATGAGATGAAGCTAACTCATCTACAATATGCCAGTGATACATTGTTACTTGGTGAGTTGAGCCTTCCAAATCTGTTAAATCTGGAAAAAATTCTGAAATGCATGTAGTTAATCTCTAAGCTGAAAGTCAATTCATTAAAGAGCAGACTTTTGGTATTGGTACAAGTGAGGAGGAGATTGCTGAAGCAGCTGCATTGCTAAACTTTTCTCCAAGCTGTCTCCCCTTCATACACTTGGGACTGCCACTGAGTGAGAACCCCAAACGAGTTGCTTCCTAGAAATTGGTGGAGGAAAAATTAAACTCAAAGCAGAGTTGTTGGAAATCAAATATCCTTTTGATTGCCAGAAAATTTACTCTTATGAGGTCGGTTCAATGTAGCCTCCCTTTGGGAAAAATTCGAATGAATTTCTCATTATTTCGAGCTCCCATGAGTGTTATAAACTCTTCGGGAAAAATTGGAATGAATTTCTTTTGGGGGGGAATGGGGAGGGTGGAAATATTGCTTGGATTGCGTGGAGCAAAATTCTAGCTGAGAAAGAAAGGGGTGCCAGTGTGTGGGCAGTTTGAACTCCAAAAAACCTTGCACTACTAGGAAAATCGTGGCGGACATTTTTTAATGAGCAACAGGCGCAGTGGAGAAAAGTTATTGCGAGTCTTTATGGTTCTTAGGGAGGCCTTAGCGATAATCTGGTCATTGGAAAATTAGGGCAGGTTTGGGGTGCTGTTGTTAGTAGCTGGGGTGAATTAAAGTCGGCAGGAGTTAATTTTAGAAAGACTTTCGAACGCGTCTTGCGGAAAGGCGACAAAGTTCTTTTTTGGAAAGCTGTTCTTGTGGGGGATGTGTGTTTCCCCATATTGTTTCAGCTATCCGCAGATAAAGAGTGCAAGGTTTTAGAGTTCAGTTTGTGGGGGTGGTTCTTGGAGTTGGGTCTGTAATTGGTGAAGGGAGTTACGAGGTGGTGAGATTGAAGAATTTGACACGTTAATGCAGGTCTGCAATTTGCTGCCGTTGGATGCATCTAAAGAAGACAAAATTACATGGAGGACAAGCAAAAATGAGAGCTACCCTGTCAAGGAAGCTAGCCGACATTTAGATTCTCTTCTACTGCAGGTTCAAAACATTGCTGGTAGAGAATGTTGGAGCAAATATGTGCCACTGAAAGTTAACCTTCTTGTATGAAAAGCCATCCAAAATCGCATTCCGACTAGATCCAATCTTCTCCAAAGAAGCACTGTCATCTCTAGTTCACTTTGTGCACTTTGCAGTAACAGCCTGAGAGATTTTAGGCATGTTTTGGTCAGATGCCTGCGGGTGAATCCTGTTTAGAGTTTGATCTTCTCCTGGTGGCATTCTGGTGTTCCTTCTGGCCCGAGCTTGCAAGAAATACTACAGGAAAAACATGCAATGTGCCATTCCGAAGAACAAAATAAAGTTTGGCATCCTACTTTTCTGACAACAACATGGGTAATATGGAGGGCAAGAAACGACCTTGTGTTCAAAGCCAAGGAATTTAATTTGCATAAAGAAATTTTCTTGGTTCAGTCTATTTCATTTCTTTGTATTGTGAAGAGATGTAAAAGTTTAAAGAGCTCCTGGTATGAATGGGTACGTACTCTACTGGCAATAGCTAATTCTGTAGGGTGATTTGTATTCCCTTTGTATGTTCAGCAACCTGTTGGACATCCCTTCAGTACTTCATCTTCAAATTTCAATAAATCTTCATGCTTGTTGTTTTTGAAAAAAAAAAAAAAAAGGAAAGAAATCTTCATGTGCAAGAAATGACTCTAAGTTGAGGAGCGAAAGCAAATTTATTAGTTGCACAGGAAGTTGTTAATTAACACAACCTTTAACTACACTTTTTTTTCTTCTTTCTTATTTACTCACAGAAAGATAATGATGATTTGCCAAATATACAAAAGCAGCAAGAAACAGCAGTCTAAACCAGATTATGTAGTAATAGTTTAAATCATAATTAAAAAAAATTCTCTTCGGGTTTTGTGTGATTTGAATATGAAAAAAAAAAAGAAAATTTTTTTTTTATCGAGTCTTATGTAAAGTGTAAATGAAGGTTGTATGATAAATTGAAAATTAAAAAAAAATTTAAAACAAAGTTTCAAATTCTTTTTTGGGAGTATAATTTTTTTTATATAAAGCATAATTTATGCATAAAGGTGTGAAAAGAAAAAGAAACAGGTTGGCAGAATCATGTACAAACCACTAAAGTTTTTTTTACCCAAATCAGTCACTAATGTTTCTTTTTGGCCAAATAATCCATTAAAGTCACCGATTGAAGCCGATTCAGCCGTTGCCGTTAAATCGAGCTGATGTGGATGATGGAAACACCCCCAGCCCCAGATCACCTGTCTCCGGGAAAGGCTCATTGCTCCCCAATCTGCTAGTCCCTGAACTCCCCTGCTCTATCTCTTTTCACGTTGAAACCCCACGACAATGAGTAATCCTAGGCTGCTCACCACCACCGTTTCCAGATTAATTCGCTAGTTGGCCCAACTAACAGCAACGCCTCTAGCATTGTTGATTTCAAACGTTTTAGATCGTTTGAGACGAAGAACAAGAGATTCACCACTAGATCGTTTGAGACGACGAAGAACAAGAGATTCACCACTGTCTACCCTGTTGATGTGGAGATTCGAGAAATTAAAAATTTGGACCTTTTGAGTTTTTCTTTGGATCTGATCCGTATCTATTTTGTTGTCTCTTGTTCTTGCTGAATCAACACGATCTTCTCGGTTCGTCGGAGAAATTCGTAGCCTCAAGTTGAGGTTTGCCTGGCAGGCCTTAACCGAAAAGGATACTACCTAATATTGCACTAACCGAAGCTTTAAGGTCCTGATTTCCAGTCCATAAATTGCATAACTCAGCTTCATTATTGCTTCTCCTAATTGCAGGTTACCCGGTTGAAATTTAGCCAACCATAGGAACAAAATTAAGCCCTAAACAAAAACAACTTCAAATGGTACACAAAATTACCCGCAATCCAGCCCTTCTGTCTTGAACAAACCCAAAAACATAAAGCAGCAAGCTGCAGGTTTTTCTTCATTTAATGGTGACGGATTTTGGGATTTAGTTTGCTTTCCCATCCAGGTATTTGCGTTTAATCAAAGAGTAAGATGCTGAATTTTTGGTCTTCTAGTTCAAATTTCAAAAAAAACAAGGTAATGCAACTGGCGAGAGGAGAAGCCGGTGTGGTATCTTAATGGAATATTCCAATTCTGGCAGTATATTCTACTAATATGACGATAAATGGCTACCTTTGGCTGATTTTAAAACACTAATGGTTTGTTTGGCTGAAGAACAACATCAGAGGTTCATTTGGGCCAACATAGAAACATAAGTGGTTTATACGTTATTTTTTGCCAAAGAGGTTAGTCAACCAAGTCGGCTGGAACAGGCGATTAAGGGGTGGACCACAAATTGACAAACTGCAACTTTTTCTCCCACAACCACACCTACGCCTACGCCTCCCTCGTCCTTTTGATGGCCCCTCCAAGGTTCCACTATAGGCCACATGGTGAAATTTTATCCTCTTTATTGCGGAATTCAGATGATATAGACTTTTGCGATTCAAGTGCCTGCGCATGTATTTCCTTTGTGTTTCTCTATTTTGAGTGATCAGCTGACCCTTATTGAAACTATGGCCATCCCTCAAGGCTTGTTTGAATCTCGTCTAAGGGGCTATCGTGAATATCATTATAGAGATTGCACGATTGTTCTTGTGCAAGAGTTAGGGATGGCAATTGAATGAATTAGGTCATGTCATTCAGGTTTATATTTAATCGCGTTAGCATATATTTTGATTCAAGTCAAGTTTAAGTTGGGTTATTTGGGTTTAGCTTAATTTTGGGTTGAGTATTTGGGTTAGGTCTAGTCGGATTTATTTGGATTCGGATACAATTAGGTCGGGTTATCGAATCTTAGATCAAATTCAACTTAATTGTCTGGTTTACTCGATTTACTGATATATAAGCCGAAATAGCTAAATCGAATCAATTTTTTAATTTAATTTTAATTAAAATTTAATTTAACTAGACATAAAAAATAATATAAAATTTATGAAGATATATTAATGTATAATTTCTTTAATAAAATACTTCATCTGTGTCAAATTCTTTGTAACATTTTCTATTCAACAATTAATATATAATTTTTTATTTTCAACATTTTAGTCTATAAATGAAAAAATATTATATTAAATAAAAAATAAAGATCTATAATTTCTAAATATATACTTTTAAACAAAATTCTAATAAATAATCTCCATCAATCCCATTTTCTTTGCTCTATTTAACTTTCCTAACTAATTTGACTTGAATTTATTTATAGTATTATTTATTAAAAAATTTAAAAAATATATTTAAAAAATATAGGTCTTGATTTATCATTCATGTATAAAAATTTTTTATTTATATATTAAAATGTTGAAAATAAAAAATTATAGATTAATTTTTAAAATATGAATAGAGTAAAGAATTTGAGACAAAGGAAATAATATGAATAAATTCAATTCAAATATTTTAAAGAATATGAGACAGAAAGAGTATTATAATTTCTAAAACCTAATTATTCCTATCTCTCTATCACTATTTCACTAATCATTTCTCATAATTCTCACTTATTCGCTCTACAACGCAAAACAGATCAATAAAATAGAAAAAACTCATCCACATACATTAAAACATAAATTTTTTTAAGTTTTTGCTAACCATATATTTTATGATAACTTAAATTAAGATCAAATCTTATCGAATTTAGTTATCAGGTCATTTCGGGTTTAAGTTAGGTCATGCTTAGGTTTGAGTTTTTTCGGGCTTCATTTTAATTTAGTTCAAGTTTAGGTCATTAACTTTTTTAATTAAATAAAATCATTAAACTTAGGTTCGGGTGAATCTTGTTAAATGTTCAGGTTTGCCATCTCTAGCAAGAGCTATAGTTGTCAAACGTCCCTTCATTTCGCCCCTTTGGAGTTTTGATTGCGGTAGTAAGTGCTCGATTTTCTTCTTTTCACTATTGTTCTTTTGTTTATATTTCACGCTCTTTGAGCAATCTTTCGCATTCTATTGCCCATGTTGGCCCATTTGTTCTTGTCCGTTTTTATTTGGTGTCGTCCATAATTGTTATCGTTGGACTACTCTTTTGGCGATTGATAAATGACATATCTTTATTTAAAAAACACTAAAGAGAACAGGTTAGTCAATTCTCTGCATTAATTATAAATTTAAGATTTTTCTTGCACGTGGATCCCAAATACATGACTAATTATAATCTTAAGGCCAGCCGTTCGAAGTTCAAACTGTCGATCATAAAAGCGCACGCAAGAGGACATATTCCCTCTTTTTCTCCCAGACAGCCACCTGCCGCTTGTCTTTTCAAGATGACCGAGTTTCATGAATTACATCGGCTGTCTTAAAAGACCTGTAACAAGGTTTAATTCAGGGAAGAAGACAGATTTTACCACTTAATACACCAAACGACTACTTAAAACAAAAAAAATCTTCATGTGCAAGAAATGACTCTAAATTGAGGAGAGAAAGCAAATTTATTAGTTGCACAGGAAGTTGTTAACACAACCAAAACCACTGTTTTTTTTTTGCCCTTTCTTATTTATTCCCGGAAGTATAACGATGAGCTCCCAAAAGTACAGAAGCAGCAACAAACTTACTTAAAGCACCTATAAACAAGATTTCATGGGATTTAATTAAGTAATAGCATCGAATACAAGGGTCAGTATCCAAATACCCTAGTCGTATAAGCTCACGACAATTAAATACACTTTCAAATGCCAGAAAGTTTTAAGTGCATAAACATGTGCGTCAACTCATTCATCCATACATTACATTGCTTAATTGTTGTTGTTTATTAATTACTTTTGTTTATTGCTTGTTGTATTGTTTGATTAGTTGGTTTTGTTGTATGAGATATATATGTTTGTTGTACTTTGCATGCTTGCATATGTTTCTCCCTATAGGTACTAAATCTCTTATTAAGTATTTTAGAGTACCCAGCCCTTAAGTATTATGCAGGTATTAAGCAGACTAGTCAGGCTTAACGATTGATAAGGAGCAGTTATTACAGCTGTGGCAACGTCGGGTTTTCTGGAGTCGCCACCAATCGGTTTACTTAGGTCGATTGGTCACCTTAAAATTGGTCTGCGAGAGTTCGGGAATCGGGAGTACGGTTACGCTAAAACAATATTGTTATAGCGCCCAAAATTGGCACCTTAGTTGATTTTAATTTTGTTTTACTTTGCTTTTTAAAAATTTTCAGTTAATTTAGATATTTTAACTGAATTAGTCAAAAATGTGAATTTTGGTAATTAATTCGGGTAAAATTTTATACTTCTGAACCATGGACTCTGCCGAGTCATTTGGACACGGAAGATTTTGATTCCGAACCATGGACTCTGCCGAGTCATTTGGACACGGAATTTTGGTGAAATTTTAAACAATTTTATCCATATTGTAAAAATATGGATTTTTATCTTTTTATTTAATTAATTTATTTATTTTTTTAAAAAAACGTTTAATATTTTCCAAACCGTAGATCCTGCCGGATCATCCGGATATAGAAATTGATTTAATTTATCGTAATTATTTAATTCTTATTATCATGAAATTAATTTTTAAATGATAATTTTGTTCATGAATGATTTTTAATACAAATTAAAAATTTATTTTTTTTTTTTTAACTTTCTTTCTTTTTCTTTTTTATTTATTTATTTTTACTTTCTTTTTTTTTTAATTTTCTTTCTTTTATCTTTCTTTATCTTTATCTTATCTTTCTTTTTTTTTTTTTTCTTTTTTTTTTCTTTTATCTTTCTTTATCTTTTCTTTTATTTTTCTTATCTTTTCTTTTATTTCTTTCTTTTTTTATCTTTTATTTCTTTCTTTTATTTTTATCTTATCTTTCTTTTATTTTTCTTGTCTTTTCTTTCTTTTTTTTTGTTTACTTTTTTTGTTTTCTTGTTTAATGAAAGATATTTATTATTTTAAAGGATTACTCAATTTATAAAATAATTAAAAAAATAATAATAATTAATTTTTATTTAATAAGAAGTTAATTTAAAAGAATTAAAGAGTTTAAAAATAAAAATTTTGATCATGGTACGGGGCGTTGTTACTCAGCCAGACCCTCTTCATCAGGTGAAGCAGCTCAAAAGCGGGCACGAGACAGTTTCCAGCCAATATACCATGAACTAAATTTTTTTTATTTTTTTATTATTATTTTTTTTATTTTTTTATTATTTTTTTTTTTATAAAAGATTAACCAAAAGTAATTGTTTTATTAAGAGAATCAAAAATTTATATGTATATTTTAAACAAAAGAAGAAAATTTTTGATATTTATTTAATTTATTTTGGAATAAAAGATTATTTAACCGAAAACTTATATGTATTTTAAAACAAAAGTCTTGATATTTTTATTTTTTTATATTCTTCTTTGTTTGATGAAAGATTTTTTTTTTTAATTTTAATTTATATTTCTGAAAATATATCTAATCAATAAGTCAAAAATATTTAAGAGAAAATTCAATTATTTTTGTTTTATTTTGTATTATTTTGAAATTATTTGATTAAGATTTTTATAAAGGAAACAAAAAGTTATATCTTTTAATAAGCAAAATATTACTTGAATAAAATATTAACCCAAAATTTTTATTCCTTTCCTTCTTTTTATTAATAAAGAAAAACTAAAAAAAATTATATTTTAAAAGAAATAAATAAAATATTATTGAAAAATATTAACTCAAAATTTACTCTTTTTATTCTTTTTATTAATAAAGAAAACTAAAAAAAAGTTATATTTTAAAAGAAATAAATAAAATATTACTGAAAAATATTAACCCAAAATTTTACTCTTTTTATTCTTTTTATTAATAAATAAAACTAAAAAAATTATATATTAATAGATAATTAATATATTAGTCTAAAGTTTTTTTTTTATTTTTTATAAAGAAAAAAAGTTATTTATATATTTTATTTAAAAATATTTCCGAGCCATGGATCCTGGCGGATCATTTGGTCATGGAGTTTTAATTAATTTTTTTTATTTCATTAATTATTAATTTTAAAGATGTATTAAAATAATGATTTTATGTTTATTTATTTATTTATTTTATTTTTGAATTATTTCATTATGTTTGTTTATTAAAAGGAATAAAAAACTTTGTTTCAAAATAAAAAAAAAGTAATTTTTATTAGCCTTTAGAAAATTATTCACATAAAATTCCTTTTTTTATCTTTTAATCATAAAAAAATTCAATTAATAAAGTGGGGCTTTTTGGCCATCCACTTTAATAACACAATAATAATAAAAGTTAGCACAATTAATATAGTTAGATTAGTTGGATTAGTTAGTTAATAACAATAAAAAAGGTTAGTAAAAGTTAGATTAAATTAATTAACAACAATAATAAAAATTAGCCAAGTTTAATTAAATTAATTGTTAACAACAATAATAAAAGTTAGCCAAGTTTAATTAAGTTAATTTTTAACAACAATAATAAAAGTTAGCCAAGTTTAATTAAGTTAATTAATTAACAACAATAATAAAAGAGTTAGCCAAGTTAATTAAGTTAATTAACCAAGTTAATTAAATTAATTAATTAACAACAATAAAAAAGTTAGTAAGTTAGTTGTTAGTTGTTAGTTGTTAATAACAACAATAAAAGAAGGGTTAGTAATAAACAAATAATAAACAAACAAGTAAAAATTAAAAAGGTTAGTAATTAATTCTGCAAGAACAAAATAAAAGGTTAGTGACTAAAGTGAAAGAAATTGAAAAGATGAAGGATTAAATGAGAGTTGTACCCTTCAAATTATAATTTGAATTTCTGGAAACAGGAAAACGACGCGCGCGAGGGGCAGGGGGTTGGGCTGGCGGCGCTGGCGCGGCGGCACGGGTGCGGGGTGGCGAGGCGGAGGGGGGTACGGCGGCGCGGGACGGCCGGAGCGACGGCAGCGTGACGGTGGAGGCGGTGGACGGCGCGAGGCGAGGAGAAAGGAGGAGGAAAAAAGAAAAAGGACGGCGGCGGCGGGACGACGGCGGCGCGGGACGGCCGGGGCGACGGCAGGGAAGTGACGGCGACGGCGGGGCGTGGGCTGGCGGTGGCGGGACGGCGACGGAGGAAAGAAGCAGAAGAGAGAGAGAGAGAACGCACGAGAGGAGAGAGAGAGAGAGCAAACGGGAACAGGGGCTAAAACGAAGAGAAAGAGATGTTCTTAGGCTTCTGGGAAGAGAGAAAGAGGTCAGGGACTGTGGCTGTAATTTTTTTCCTTTTTTAAAACGGAGCTCTAGATTTTTTTCTATTTTTTTTATGTGTTCAGCACTGAATTTGGGGGGGTATTTATAGAAGGAGCTTAGCTGAACTGTGGACGGATAAATTAATAAAAAATATCAAACTTATCTTTTAAATTGGTAAAATGACAGTTTCAGTCCTTTACGTTACTCCAGCTCTGGATAAGCTCAGAAGCTTCTGATTTTGACAATTTTAACGTTTTCTGTCAATTTGGGCCAGAAACGTCCGTTTAGGCCCAAAATTGACGCGAAAAATTACCCAAAGCTCCTGAAACTTTCAGAATTTGTCAATTTTGTCCGAAACTTCTCAATTTTGTCATTTTTACCTCAAACTTTTAATTTTTTTGTCATTTTTTCCTAAAATTTTATTTTTATTTCAAACACATACATATTCACACATATATTATTTTAAATCAAATCTTCTCAAAATAAAAATATATTTTAAACTAATTAACATAATTAAAATTTTTTAGCAATAATAATAATAATAATGATAATTTTTTTAATTAGTTAGTTTTTTTTTTTAAAAAAAAAATTTTTTAAAAACAAAAAAAACCCGGACGAAATTGGGTGTCAACAGCTGCCCTCCTTTGCATGCTTCATGGGACATGATGTATGCAAAGTAGTTACCAAATTTCGTCCGTCTTAGCTAGCCATTGAGAACCTTCTCGCCGCCTAAACTATGTGGTTAAGGAAAATTTTTAGAGCCTCTGCGATAAGAACTCTCCTATTGTTGAAGGGAAAATTTGATAATTTTGAGGTTAAGGGTCCTACCTTAGAACCTCGACGATAGGAACTCTCCTATCGTTTGAAGGAAAATTGTTTGAATGAGGTTAAGGGTCCTACCTTAGAACCTCGACGATAGGAACTCTCCTATTGTTTGAAGTAAAATTGATTGTTTTGAGGTTAAGGGTCCTACCTTAGAACCTCGACGATAGGAACTCTCCTATCGTTTGAAGGAAAATTGATGATTTTGAGGTTAAGGGTCCTACCTTAGAACCTCGACGATAGGAACTCTCCTATCGTTTGAAGGAAAATTGATTGTTTTGAGGTTAAGGGTCCTACCTTAGAACCTCGACGATAGGAACTCTCCTATCGTTTGAAGGAAAATTGATGATTTTGAGGTTAAGGGTCCTACCTTAGAACCTCGACGATAGGAACTCTCCTATCATTTGAAGGAAAATTGTTTGAATGAGGTTAAAGGCCCTACCTTAGAACCTCGACGATAGGAACTCTCCTATCCTTTGAAGAAAAATTGATTGTTTTTGAGGTTAAGGGTCCTACCTTAGAACCTCGACGATAGGAACTCTCCTATCGTTTGAAGGAAAATTGATTGTTTTGAGGTTAAGGGTCCTACCTTAGAACCTCGACGATAGGAACTCTCCTATCGTTTGAAGGAAAATTGATGATTTTGAGGTTAAGGGTCCTACCTTAGAACCTCGATGATAGGAACTCTCCTATCGTTTGAAGGAAAATTGATTGAATGAGGTTAAGGGTCCTACCTTAGAACCTCGACGATAGGAACTCTCCTATCGTTTGAAGGAAAAATGATGATTTTGAGGTTAAGGGTCCTACCTTAGAACCTCGACGATAGGAACTCTCCTATCGTTTGAAGGAAAATTAATTGTTTTGAGGTTAAGGGTCCTACCTTAGAACCTCGACGATAGGAACTCTCCTATCGTTTGAAGGAAAATTGATGATTTTGAGGTTAAGGGCCCTACCTTAGAACCTCGACGATAGGAACTCTCCTATCATTTGAAGAAAAATTGATTGTTTTTGAGGTTAAGGGTCCTACCTTAGAACCTCGACGATAGGAACTCTCCTATCGTTTGAAGGAAAATTGATTGTTTTGAGGTTAAGGGTCCTACCTTAGAACCTCGACGATAGGAACTCTCCTATCGTTTGAAGGAAAATTGATGATTTTGAGGTTAAGGGTCCTACCTTAGAACCTCGATGATAGGAACTCTCCTATCGTTTGAAGGAAAATTGATTGAATGAGGTTAAGGGTCCTACCTTAGAACCTCGACGATAGGAACTCTCCTATCGTTTGAAGGAAAATTGATGATTTTGAGGTTAAGGGTCCTACCTTAGAACCTCGACGATAGGAACTCTCCTATCGTTTGAAGGAAAATTGATTGTTTTGAGGTTAAGGGTCCTACCTTAGAACCTCGACGATAGGAACTCTCCTATCGTTTGAAGGAAAATTGATGATTTTGAGGTTAAGGGTCCTACCTTAGAACCTCGACGATAGGAACTCTCCTATCGTTTGAAGGAAAATTGATTGTTTTGAGGTTAAGGGTCCTACCTTAGAACCTCGACGATAGGAACTCTCCTATCGTTTGAAGGAAAATTGATGATTTTGAGGTTAAGGGTCCTACCTTAGAGCCTCGACGATAGGAACTCTCCTATCGTTTGAAGGAAAATTGATGATTTTGAGGTTAAGGGTCTTACCTTAGAACCTCGACGATAGGAACTTTCCTATCGTTTGAAGTAAAATTGATTATTTTGAGGTTAAGGGTCCTACCTTAGAACCTCGACGATAGGAACTCTCCTATCGTTTGAAGGAAAGTTGATGGAATGAGGTTAAGGAAATCTCCTTGAACCTCGAGCGAAATTTATATGAAAGCAATTAGAATTGGAATAATTTTCTTCGAAAGTGTGAATTTGCATAATAGGCGAGTGCGAAATTTTAGACTTCGATAAAATGAGTGAATCTTGATGATGACAATATCGCTAACAAATTATGTAAAGGGAACGGATGTTTGGAATCAATATCCAAGGTTTATCTAATATTTTCTTTAGTAAATATAGATTCGCTTGAGAGATATGTCATCCAAATAAGGTTGAAGCTTAACTATCCTAAAATGTTATGCCTAGTAGACCTAATAGGATGCGTCTCAAGAGCAATAAAAATTACTCTTTACTCAGCCATTCCAACCTAAAGGCATTGTCCTATGGTTTTAATATCAGCATGGACGAGACTATCTTATAAGATAAAAAAAGAAATTCCCTGAAAGAAAAACTAAAACACGAAAGAAAATGCTGATAATAAAACTAAAGGACAAGCAAAACGGATCGGATCACTTCTTCTTCCACAATATTTCAACAGGGTTAGTAGAGGACTATTATGGGATCGAACTGTTCGGGAAAGACTGTCGCGTCCAGTCTATCTGAATCATTGCTGGATCTGGTTCAGGAACAAAAGCTTGTATTTTATCTAGTAATTCTTCAGCAGTTGTTGCGGATATTATGATTCGCCGTGCCACTCTTGATATAAAATTCTTCTGCATAGCATAATCCATAAAAGCTATCAGACCTGTAAAGAAATTGTTAACATTTAAAAGCCCAATGGGTTTCTTATGCAAATTAAGTTGGGCCATGGAAGCAATTTGAAAGACTTCTCCCAATGTGCCAAAACCACCTGGTAGAGCGATAAAAGCATCAGCATTTAAAAGCATTTGTAACACACGCTCTTGTAAATTTTTAACCACTAATTCTTCTCCAATCGTGCCCCCAGAAATAAATTTCAGAGGTCCAGGGATAATGCCCAGAACTTGACTTCCTCCTAGAGATGCTGCTGATGCTACACCTCCCATTAATCCGACACTACCTCCTCCATAAACTAAATGTATTTTTCGCTCAGCTAATACTCTACCCAAATGGTTGGCTGCTTTTAAATACTCTTCATCTTTTCCTGGAAAAGCCCCAGAAAATACACAAATACTTCGGGATTTACGAGTTGGGGTTTTCTCCATTCCTATCCTTACCCTTGTGAGAAAAGAGGATATATTTATAGAGATGAAGAGATAAGGCAATAATTTTATTTTTCAAGAATGGATACATTATTGCCAGCTATTCATAGTAGTCACGGGTATGACTCTGGTCAGGTATGGGTACACTATCGTTAAAAGAGGAGGAAAATTTTCAAAACAGCTGCTAGCATGTACAGTAGTCGCGACTGTAGCTTATGTCAGGAGTAGGTACATGATTGTCGGATGAGAAGGAAAATTTCAAAAGTGGCAGGTATATACAGTAGTCATAATTATAGCTCATGTCAGGAGTGGGTACATTATGGGAGGAAAATTTCAAAAGCGTCAGCTAGCATGTACAGTATCGTGACTATGGCTTATGTCAAGAGTGGATACATTATTGCTGAAAGAGGAGGAAAATTTCAAAAGCGACAGCTAGCACGTACAGTAATCGTGACTTTGGTTCATGTCAGGAGTGGATACATTATTATCAAAAGGGGAGGAAAATTTCAAAAGCGACAGCTAGCACGTACAGTAATCGTGACCTTGTTCCGTCTTCTACTGGCTTTGCGTCCAGTAACGGCTTCAATGCTTTCTATGAATCAGTGATTTGCATCTCATCTAGCTTTTTTACAAACTGGCAAACAGGGTCGTTTAGGGTCAGATTCCCAAGACTGTAACGTTCTCGTTCTTTTTGGAGAATTATCCATAATCCAACAACCTCAAATTGCACTATTCCGCAAGAATGCGCTTCAAGAACCTCTCGGATATCTTCCAGAGATTCCTTACGCAAGCCATTCTTGATGAATTTTATTCTATCATTACGATTTCTGGTGATAACTCCTGGAGAACGACATTTATTGCCGCAAATCCACCATCCACAATTGTGACAGACGCCTAGCCTCTTTGCTCTTCTCTTTTTGGCATAAACGCTTTTACCAAAGCCGGGCATACGGGGAAAGAACGCATCTGGAACTTCACCAGCCGAACGAACTTTAGCTTCGATTAGCCATCGCACATTATCAGGAATGCCTTTGTGCATAAATAGTCGGAATCGTTCACATCTAGCTTGATAAACCTTTTTAAGAACATTTATTGGGAAAGAAGGGAAATATTTTCGTAGAGCGGAAAGAGAAGGCTCCATTGATGAATGAGGCATTTAAGAGAAAAAGAAAGAAATTGGTGATTGTAGGAAATGGAAATAACTGAATTTGGGAGTTATGGAGTACCGTATCCAGAAGGAAGAACACGCATTTATAGTGATGAAAGGATAATGCGTTTATTACACTTACGGAAGTAAGTACATTATTGCCAAAAGAAAAGACAAATGACAGCTTATATGTACAGCAATCATGACTGTGGCTCTCATCTTCCACTAATTCATGTCCAGTAATGGCTTCAATGCCTTCTATAAGTCGGGGATTTGCTTCCCATCTAGTTTTCTTACAAACTGACAAACGGGGTCGTTTAAAATCACATTCCCAAGACTGTAACGGTTTCGTTCTTTATGGTAAGTCCTCCATAAACCGATAATTTCACCTTGCACTTTTCCACAAGAATGCGTTTCAAGAGTCTCTCGGATATCTTTCAGAGACTCCTTACGCAGGCCATTCTTAATGAATTTTCTTTTATCTTCACGATTTATGGAGATGTATCCTAAAGAGCGACATTTAGTATTACAATTCCATCGCCCACATTTATAACACACGCCTAGTCTCTTTGCTCTTCGCCTTTTGGCATAACGGCTTTTACCTAAACCGGGCATGCGGGGCATAAATGCATCTGGAACTTCACCCGCCAAACGGACCTTAGCTTCAATTATCCACTGCACATTATCGGGAATGCCTTTGCGTGTAAAAACTCTGATTCTTTCACATCTAGCAAGGTAGATCTTTTTAAGGACTTTTAGTGGGAGGGAAGGAAAGTATTTTCGCAGTACAGAAAGAGTAGAATCCATTGATGAGAGAAGAATTTGAGAGAAGAGGGAAATGAATCAGTTATTGCAGGAAACTGGAATAATCGACTTTAGAAGTCACGGGGTATCTTATCTTGTTGTTTAATCAGAAGGAAGAACACGCATTTATAGTGATGAAAAGGGATAACGTGTCGATTACACTTAGGGGAGCATGTACATCTGTCAAAAGAAAATGCAAATTTTTCCAAATATAACAAACTGTATGTACAGTAATTGTGACTGTGGCTCACATCTTCCACTGGTTTTACGTCCAGTAACGGCATTAACGGCTTCTATGAGTCGAGGATCTGCTTCCCATCCAGCTTTCTTACAAACCGGCAAACAGGGTCGTTTAAAGTCAGATTCCCGGGACTGTAACGGTCTCGTTCTTCATGAAAAATACTCCATAAATCAAGAATTTCACGTTGCACAGATCCACAAGAATGCGTCTCAAGAGTCAATTGGATATCATCCAATGAGTCCTTACTCAAGCCATTCTTGATGAACCGTATTTTATCTTCTCGATTATTGGAGATCATTCCTAAAGAACGACACCTAGTCTTACAAGTCCACCTACCACATTTATGGCAGACTTGTAATCTTTTCGCTCTTCTTTTCCTGGCATAAGAACTTTTGCCAACACCAGGCATGTAAGACACAAATGCCTCTGGGATTTCACCTGCCAGACGAACCTTAGCTTCAATTAACCACCGCACATCTTCAGGGATTCCTTTATGCATCAGAGCTCTTAATCGTTCACAGCGAACTCGGTAGATCTTTTTTAGGATGTTCATTGGGAGAGAAGGGAAATACTTTCGCAAGGCAGAAAAAGTAGGATCCATTTTCTAGGAGGAAGTAAAAGAAAGAAGGGGTGAAGGTATCAGTTATTATGGGCAACTGAGAGAACCGACTTGAGAGTCACGGAGTACCGTATCCGCCGTTTAACCGGAAAAGTGGATTCTGCTTTATTTTAGTATCATAGATATTTCTTATCTTTGATATCTCATCAGGCATGACATTGATCCAGTCCTTGATTATTGAATCCATTGTCTGCTTTCGACGACAATATTTCTCGATATCCGCACTTATCTTTGACCATAGTTATTTCTTATCTTGGATACCGCTAAGCTGGCGTCAATTCTGTCCATCCCGGTGTAGCCTCGATTATTGAATTGATTACCAGGATTTTGACAATATTGTCTACTTTATCCTTGAATTGCTGATGGGGCTGGGTCCACTATATCAGCTGTGCATCCAGCGGTAGATTGGTAAAAACGGATGTCACTGAGACGTCAGCTTATACTGCTGTGACTGTGCGGTGGATACGCTTCCCATTTGATCCTTGTTCTGTATGCCATGCATGTATGATGTGAAATGCATGAATGCAGAGCATGTGTAACTGATGGATTTATTTTTTATATCTTTGCTTTACTGGATCCTCTTTGTAATTGCCTTCTATTGTTGAATCTCTTTATGCTTTCCAACTGTTGTCCATTGTTTCACTTTCCAGCTGTTGTTCATTGTCTTGCTTTCCAGCTGTTGTTCATTGTCTCGCTTTCCAGCTATTGTCCATTGTCTCAAAAGCCTAACTCTTTTCAAAAATCTTCTTTCCTTGATTTGTTCTTAAATTTTGGCTTCAATTTCCTTAATGTCCGCCTCGTACTTTATGCCTCTCTGGATAATTGTCCCTGTTGAGATATTCGTGAGTATGATTCTTTCTTGCTGACATGGACGTGTTAAGACTTCTGAAGCGATCATTCAGGCTACCACCAAGGCTATCTCCCAAAGATTTGTTACTCCTTCTTCTTTGTTAGCCTATGTTCTGTGCCGCTCGCAAAGCAGGACCTCAATCTTACCTGTTTTAATTCATAAAGCTTATCAAAGTAATCTACGGTCTTTGTTTTTTCTAAGTTTTAATTATTACTATTCTTCCTTCAAAAGTCATAATTTATTGCACACTTAAGGCTAGTAAGAATGTGAGATTTGAAGGAAAAGAACTGGATAGAAGCGACTTTAGCATTTTGAACGTGAGAATCTAAGGTAAGTTAAAGAAAATTGGCTTTTTATTTATGAGTAATATGAAAATCTTGGGTACAGATAGATAATGAAAGTGTAAGAGAAGAAAGCTCTCTTTGACAACTTTGATCAAATAAACTTTGGTAACCCTGTATCCACTTTTCCCCTTCTGTTTGAAAATTTCTTCATTATGCAAAGTATTTCTTTACTGCATCCGAATTTACTGGCTTCGGTAATTCTCGTCCATCCATTTCTGTCAGAATTAGTGCCCCTCCTGAAAATGCTTTCTTCACGACATATGGCCCGTCATAATTTGGTGTCCATTTTCCTCTTGAATCATGTTGCATGGGTAAAATTTTCTTGAGCACTATGTCACCCTCGTGAAATTGTCGTGGGCGAACCTTTTTGTTGTAAGAACGAATCATCCTTCTTTGATAAAGTTGCCCATGGCAGAGGGCTATCATTCTTCTTTCATCAATTAGATTTAATTGCTCGTATCTAGCTTTGACCCATTCTGCTTCTCTTAATTGAGTATCCATTAGTACCCTTAATGAAGGTATTTCAACTTCGATGGGCAATACAGCCTCCATACCGTATACCAGAGAAAAAGGTGTTGCTCCAGTAGAAGTACGGGTAGAAGTTCTATAAGCATGTAGTGCAAAAGGTAACATCTCATGCCAGTCCTTGTAAGTGACGATCATCTTTTCAACAATTCTCTTGATATTTTTATTGGCCGCTTCTACTGCACCATTCATCATTGGTCGATAAGGTGCCGAATTGAGGTGTTTGATTTTGAACTGCCGGCACAAAGTCTGCATCATTGCATTGTTCAGGTTCGTGGCATTGTCTGAGATGATACATTCCGGCGGCCCATAACGACAAATGATTTCTTTCTTAATGAACCGGCATACCACCTTTTGAGTCACACTTGCATATGACATAGCTTCTACCCATTTAGTGAAGTAATCAATTGCCACTAGGATGAATTTGTGACCATTGGAAGCTTTAGGGGTAATGGCTCCAATGACGTCAATTCCCCACATGGCAAAAGGCCAAGGTATTGCTGTTACATTAAGAGGGGTGGGTGGAGCTTGGATCTTGTTGGCATATATTTGACATTTGTGACATTTTCTCACGTGATTAATACAATCACTTTCCAATGTGAGCCAATAGTAGCCAGCCCTCATTATTTGTCTTGCCATGGTATGACCACTAGTGTGTGCTCCACATATTCCAGAATGAACTTCTTCCATGATCTTTCGTGCTTCATGAGTATCTACACAGCGAAGTAGCATCGAGTCTGGGGTTTTCTTGTAGAGTATGTCTAGGTTTAAAAGAAAACCCATTGACAATCTTCGTAGAAATTTCTTGTCATTTTCTGATGCTTCTAGTGGATATGTTCGTTCTTGGAGGTATTTCTTGATATCATGATACCAAGGCTTTCCATCCAATTCTTCTTCGATGCTCATGCAATAAGCTGGAGAATCTATTATTGTCATCTCGAACACAGGAGTATGCTCAGGGTCGCTTATCTTGTACATAGCAGCCAAAGTAGCTAAAGCGTCTGGGATTTGATTATCTTCCCTTGGAAGATGATGGAAACTTATACTGTTAAATCTTCGAGTCATGTCTAGTATAAGCTTTTGGTAAGGGATTAATTTTGAATCTCTTGTCTCCCATTCTCCATTGATTTGATATATGACTAATGCGGAATCCCCATAGACTCGGAGATCTCGCACTTTCAAATCCAATGCCATTTGGAGTCCCATAGCACATGCTTCATACTCTACTATATTGTTGGTACAAGGAAATGTAATTTTTGCTGTGAGGGGAAACTGCTCTCCGCTTGGAGAGATGAGTATAGCTCCGATCCCTTGTCCCAAAGCATTAGATGCTCCATCGAATGCCATTTTCCATGTTTCATTTTCTTCATCGACTTCCTGTTCTATCGTCATTATATCTCCATCAGGAAAGTCCATTCTCATGGGCTCATAATCCTCCAATGCTCTATCAGCCAGATATTCAGCGATCACACTTCCTTTTACGGCCTTTTGGGTGACATACTGTATGTCGTATTCAGATAACAGCATTTGCCATTTTGCAATCCTGCCTGATAAAGCGGGTTTCTCGAAAATGTACTTAATGGGGTCAGTCTTGGAGATCAGTAATGTTGTGTTGTTGAGCATGTAGTGTCGTAGTCGATGTGCTACCCATGCAAGGGCACAACAGGACTTTTCTACTATTGAGTATTTAGCTTCATATGTGGTAAGCTTTTTGCTCAAATAGTAAATTGCATGCTCCTTCTTGCTTGTCTCATCACGTTGACCCAATACGGATCCTAATGAAGAATCCTGTATGGATAAATATAGAATCAACGGTTCTCCGGATCGAGGTGGTATCAAGACTGGTGGATTTGATAGATATCGTTTGATTTTCTCGAACGCTTCTTGGCATTCGTTATTCCACTCAATCGGATTGTTCTTCTTTAGTGATTTGAAAAGCGGTTCACACTTGGACGTCAATTGTGATATGAACCTTGCTATGAAGTTGATTCTACCCAGAAAACTTCTTACTTGTTTTGGAGTCTTCGGGGGTTGCATTTCTTGTATCGCTTTGACTTTACTCGGGTCAACTCGAATCCCGTCCTTGCTGACTATGAAACCCAATAACTTTCCTGAAGAGGCTCCAAAAGTACATTTGGCAGGATTCAACTTCAATTGATATTTGCGAAGTCTATCGAATAGTTTTCTTAGCACTTTTAGATGCCCCCCAGCAGTGAAAGTTTTGGCGATCATGTCGTCCACATATACTTCAATTTCTTTATGCATCATGTCATGGAACAACGTGACCATGGCTCTTTGATATGTAGCACCAGCATTCTTTAACCCGAAAGGCATCACCTTATAGTAGAAGGTACCCCAAAGGGTAATAAAAGCAGTTTTTATCATGTCATCTGGATCAAGTTTGATTTGATTGTATCCAGAAAAACCATCCATGAAGGAAAAGTAGGAGTTTCCTGCGGTATTATCCACCAGTGTATCAATATGAGGAAGTGGGAAGTTATCTTTAGGACTGGCTTCGTTCAAAGGCCGGTAGTCCTGACAAACTCTTAGTTTCCCACTTTCTTTCTTTTCGACTGGGACAATGTTAACCACCCATTCTGTATATTCAGCGACCCCAAGAAATCCTGCATCCCACAGCTTTCGAATCTCATCTTTTACTCTTAAGATTAACTCCGGCTTTAATCTTCGTAACTTCTGTCTGACAGGCTTCGCCCTAGGCTTCAAAGGTATTTTGTGTAGTACTATGTCTGAGCTTAAGCCAGGCATATCTTGGTATGACCAAGCGAATACATCCACATATTCTTTCAATAAATGGACTAATTCTTCTTTTTCTTCAGGAGGGAATAAAGTGCCAATCTTGACTTCTTTTACATCCTGACTGTCTCCCAGGTTGAATACCTCAGTTGGTTCTTGACTTGTTGCTCTTTCTTTTTCATCTCGCTCAATCATTTTTAATAGCTCAGGAGATACTTGAAGATCTTCGTCATCCGAGTCGGTAGTGTTTACAGGATTATCAAAGTTCATTCTTTCATTGTCATCAAAGAGAGTTTTGGGTCTGCATTATCCAGAGAGAAAAGAAAGAGAAGAGAGAAAAAAAAAAAAAAAAAAATGGCACGAATGAGATGGATGCAAACTGGTACTTTATTTACAATGTGCATAAATCACAACTTTATTGGAATAAAAAGCAATAACTAAAAGGTTCACTTAAACAAAGACTACACCCTATTGATTGAACCTTTCTTTAGGAGGTTTTTACTATTAGATTACTTTGGAAAGCTTTCGATTATAACAGGCAGTTCTATCGCCTCCCAATTGTTCAGCACATCCCGTGGGCCACAAGGTTGAATGAGCTCCTCCTCTTCAGGTGAATCGCTGATGATTGCCTGAATAGAAAGACTTTCAAAAGACTTGTTGATGTTGATAGTCAGCTTGCCTTCATTGTCATTTTTCGGAATGAGACCACCACTCACGAACATTTCGGTGATTTCAGGGATATCCAGATTTCTTTCCTGGAGAGGATGCCCTGTTAATCGTGCAATCCTCTTTTCTCTCTTTTCAGCTATTGCCTTCATTTTATCATGTTTTGTCGGTGTGAAGCCTAGGCCGTATTTCCCTTCATTTGCGGATATTTTCAATGGCTCTGGGATTCCTTGTAAATCTTGTCCCAAACCTAACCCCGGTGAGTATCCTCCTTTTATCATGAGTTTGGCGACCATGCGACTTGTTTTAGAGATGTTAGGAACGGGTTCTTCTCCATATTCATTGACATAAGCAGCATTGACAATCTCAAAAGACCTGAAGGAGCAATCAGGTATATTTTCATTGACCTCAACATATTGAGCATCCGCAGGTCTGGATAGCAGAATGTCTTCTTCAGCAAAGACTGTGATTATTTTTCCTTCAATGATGAATTTCATTTTTTGATGTAATGAGGAAGGAATTGCTCCAGCCATATGGATCCATGGTCTTCCCAGCAGACAAGTATAAGATGGAGAAATGTCCATGACTTGGAATGTGATATGGAAAAGACAGGGACCAATCCCAATTGGTAGCTCTATTTCTCCAACCACATCTCTCTTTGTTCCGTCAAATGCTCGAACAACAATATGACTGTTGTTGAGGTGTGATGGGTCTAAACCGATCTTATGTAAAGTTTCTAATGGCATTACATTTAGAGCTGATCCATTGTCGATCAGAACTCTAGCCATAATCCGATCTTTGTATTTAATCGAAATATGTAGAGCCTTAGAGTGACCCCTTCCTTCTGCTGGTATCTCATCGTCAGTGAATGTGATGAGATTTTGTGCCGTGATGTTGTTGACAAGGTGGTCAAAGTTGTTCACGGAAATATCTTGTTCAACATAAGCCTTATTCAGGACTTTGAGAAGAGCTTCTCGATGGGCATCAGAACTTAAGAGCAATGAAAGTATGGAGATCTTTGCTGGCAGACGGTTCAACTGCTCTACGATGCTGTATTCACTTTGCTTTATGAGTTTGAGAAACTCAGTAGCTTGTTCATCTGTTACTGCTCGAGGCATCTCTTGCTCTTTAGATGTGTTAATAGGTCCATTTGCTGGATCCGTAACCTTCTTCTCTTGTTGGAGCTTGTTCATTTGCTCGGGAGAATAACACCGACCACTTCTAGTCATGCCCCCAACTTCTAACGGAGTTGATGTGATGTTAGAAGTATAGCCATAGTTCCATGGAACAGTTTTGTCTGATTTGTACGGGAATGGCTTTGGAACTTGAATTCTTAAAGGCTTGAGAGCAGATTTTGAGATTGGAATGACTAGTGGTCTTGGCATGATATTGACTTCTTGTTCTTTAATTATCACATTCACGTCATCCTCTTTATCTGACATAAAAACGATGATTTGGGAGGAGTCCATGAGACTTTGTAGACTTTTACGGAATTCTGGGCATTCTTGGATAGAATGACTCTTACTGTTATGAAAGTTGCACCACTCCTCATCCTCGACTTCTTTATTTCCAGAAGACTTTCCTATGATAATCCCTTCTTTCACAAGGCATGAATATACATGCTTAAGAGGGGTTATGATATCATTGACTGTTTTCTTCATCGGCCAGTATTCTTCCATCATATTGACTGGTTTGGCTTGATGAGGAGGCAATGGATTATGAGTGACGTTTGGTTCATCGGAAAAGTCCAACCATTTTGACTCAATTAATTGTTGGACTATACGCTTCAATGCTATGCAATTTTCGAGTCCGTGGCCCACGGCACCATCATGATATGGGCAATTTAGTTTAGGGTCATACCATGTTGGATATGGGGGTTCGAATGGCCTTGTGGGAATTGGGTGAATGAGTTGGCTCTGGATGAGTTTTGGATATAACTCAGTATAAGTCATGGGAATCGGTGCGAAAATTTCTCTTGGTCTTGGTGCAGGCATTGGAGGAGTCGGAACAGGTGGCCGTAACTGATTAGGCCTGTTGAGAGGATAATTGTTGGGTCTATTAGGAAGATAATCACTGGGCCTATTTGGAGGATAATCATTGGGCCTATTGGTAGGATAATAATTGGGCCTGTTGGCAGAATAGGATAGGCGAGGTCCGGTAGCCACGGTACCCACGAGGGGAATCCCTCTTCCTCGTCCGATTTGTTGTATTTCTTCATCTTTTCTTCTGGATGGTCCTCCTCTTTTCATAGGATCACTAAAGGACTCAGTAATCTTCCCGGTCCTGATACCATGCTCGATCCTTTCTCCAGACATGACTACGTCGGAGAAGTTAGTTGCCGCATTGCCAATAAGTTTGTCATAATATGGGTATTTCAGTGTCTGGACAAACAAAGTGACCATTTCTCTTTCTGTCATGGGTGGCTGTACTTGTGCAGCTAAGTCCCTCCATCGTTGGGCGTATTCCTTAAAAGTTTCTGTTTTTTTCTTCTCCATGTTTTGGAGAGTTTGGCGATCCGGAGCTAAGTCCATAACATGTTTATAGTTGCCGATGAAGGCCTGAGCAAGGTCATTCCAAGTTTTTATGTTTCTTGGACCTTGGCTTAGATACCACTGTAATGCTGATTTTGTGAGACTTTCCTGAAAAAGTGCGATCCACACCTTCTCATCTTTGGTAAGTGGTTGTAGTCTTCTGAGAAACAAAGTGATGTGAGTGATGGGATCACTCGTTCCATCGTATTTTACGAAATCTGGCACCTTAAAATCTGAAGGGATTACGACGTCTGGCACTAAGCAGAGGTCATCCACTGAAAGGGATCCGAATATAGTGCCTCCTTCAATGGCTCTCAGTCTTTTCTCTATTGTCTCGATTTTTTGAGATTCTGCTTCATCTTTTGGTAATGTCTTCTTCTCTTCCTGTACAGTGTCTTGTTTCAGGTGAACACTAGCAGAGGGTCCTGATTCTTGAAACAGGTTTTCTTGGACTGAGACTCGTTGCGGGGTGAATCCCGGGGGATAAGTGGGATCTTGTACTTCTTTGATGGGGACTTGAGTTGCTTTCCCTTTGATTAATTCCATCAATTGTTTCATCTGTTCTGACATACTTTCAATCTTGGACTCCATCTCCATGAGACGTCCTTCGGCTTGTTCTGCCATTAATCTTGTTTGGAGTCGAGTTGAATATCGGTGTTGAGGTCCAATTTTACCCTTTTAAAGGAATATTTATTTTATTAGATTCTATGTGTGTATGATTGATGTGATGGATGCATGCATGAATATTGTAAATACTTGGTGAAAGAAGAACTATAATGGAATTTCTCAATTATATTCAACAAAGGTTTGTTTAAAAGAAACGACCCAAAGTACAATACTGCTTTCTGGCCTTAGATATGAACTCCATCATTCTTTGAACATTTACTGATGGAGTAGGACAGCTCAGTTCTTCTAACTCCTTGGCTTCTTCGCCCATTAGTTGGGCTTGTTCTGTAACTTTTCTGACTTCTACCAAAAATGTTTGCAATTGATCTTGAGAAAATCTGTATTGATCTTCCCAGTATCTGACTCTCATCTCTTTTTGATCGGTTTCATCAACCAATTGGGAGATGACTTGTTTTTGGTATTCAACTTTCTCTTCGAGGAGTTGTGTTTTATGACCGAGCTGTTGCATGTCAAGGAGCATCCTCTTGTTCTTCTCCTTTTCTTCCTCTAGTTCTTTCTCCAACTCTCTTTTCGCCAATTTTTTGATGACCTCTTCAGGTAGAACTATTCCTTCCTTCCGGTTATTTCTCCATTCATAATAAGCAGTGGGAGAAATAATAGGCCCCGACTTCAATATGAAAATTCTTTTCCACGCAACTGAAATACCCATTGCGAGCTTATTTGAATTTGGATCTTCGTGTGAAAATTCCAACTTACTCAGATTATGCGTCATGGGTATAAATTGCATGGACCCAAATTGTTTACGTACTTGGGCTGGAGCATAGCTTGTTCCTCCCCATATGCCTAAGAGAGGAACCCACGGGCAATTGCCGCAACGGTAAACTATGCGGGTGGTGGTGGACCAGGGTGCTCTCCATTCAATTTGGAATTCGCTGATGTTCTTGAAGTAGTCAACCCATGCTTCCTTGCTATCATGATTAGTGGTTTCACTTTTCAAAAAGGCTTCAATTGGGATGAAGTCCTTTGAAAAGCGATTTCCAAAATGTTGCTTCTCACAAGGAAGGTGGCTTTTGATCCAAACGTTGAGGAGATGTGAACATCCTATGAATTTGCCTCCTCTTTGGCGACAAAAGTTTAATGCCCTGATAGTTTCACATAATATCACTGAGGTCGGATTTACTTGGGCATTGCAGACTTGCTCAAATAATGTGATGACGTCTCCTTCAATAAATCCGACAATTCTTGGGAAGACTACCAGGCCATATATTGCCAAGGCGAACAACTTGCGTCGTTGATTCTTCTGAGGGAGGGTGTGACTTAGTTGTTTTAGATCGGTCCAGCTGATAAATTTCCGACACCCTTTTGTTGCAAATTTGGGTTGAAGACTGGAAGCTGGCATGTCCAATAATTTTGCTAGGGCTCGATGAGGCTCCGTTCTTCTATCATGTTGATAAGTCTCGATTGGATAGTCGGAGGACCAACCCAAGAGGCTGTTGTATTCTTCAATGGTTGGAACCAGATCCATCTTATCGAAAGAAAAGCATCGATAAAATGGATCCCAAAATTGTATTAGAGCCCGGACAAGTGATGCATCAACGGTAACCTTTAGTAGGCAAGTGATGTGACCATATTTTGCCGTAAAAGCTTCCCGATCAGCAGAATTCCAACTATTCCAGACTTGCAATAATTCCATGGTGTCATTATGGTTTATCCGAACCGATACCTGGTCCTTAAGCTGTATGTGAGAGTGGGATGTCAGAGCATCTCCGTGAAGCTTTTGAGCTGTTTCGGAATATTCCATAGCTTCAGGCTGAGTTTCGATTACAGTGTCATTCCATGATGCAGTAACAGCCGTGGGAAGATAATCGAGAATATCCATGATAATGGTTCTTTCACCAAATATTTATCTTTAATGATGAAATGTATATGCCAGAAAAATAAGGAAAAATAGAGTTAGTAAAAAAAATAACACATAGGATCATACAAACATATAGATAAAACAAAACCTATGGAAATGGGAACCGAGGTATGGGAAATTCTTAATGGCTGGTTCTAAGGTAGAGTAAGGAATTCTACATGCAGAAGGTGGTTTATCAAAAAGGCAAGGGATAGTTCCCGAATCCCGTCACTGAATCATAGTGACGGCCCGATTCCTTACCCTCTAGGGTTTATGTAAGGAATGGATTAATTCGAGTCGTAGCTTTTCGTGGGCCCATGCAGAGACTAACCGTCTCAGAAGGCAATACACTACTTTACTACTTTGAAACCGGTGAAGGCTTGGAGACCGTGGCCTCACAAGGACAGCAACACCAATTCCGCTTAGAAAGAATCGTGTTTGATTTAAGGAAGCTCGGGTATAGAGCTTCATTTTGTGAATGCGTTATGCATGTTTACTTAAGTAAATATAATATATAAATCCACATAATAGTAAAGCAAAGTAAATAAAAACAAATCAACTTTAGACTCGACTCACTAACGTCGAGTCCCCAGTGGAGTCGCCAAGCTGTGGCAACGTCGGGTTTTCTGGAGTCGCCACCAATCGGTTTACTTAGGTCGATTGGTCACCTTAAAATTGGTCTGCGAGAGTTCGGGAATCGGGAGTACGGTTACGCTAAAACAATATTGTTATAGCGCCCAAAATTGGCACCTTAGTTGATTTTAATTTTGTTTTACTTTGCTTTTTAAAAATTTTCAGTTAATTTAGATATTTTAACTGAATTAGTCAAAAATGTGGATTTTGGTAATTAATTCGGGTAAAATTTTATACTTCTGAACCATGGACTCTGCCGAGTCATTTGGACACGGAAGATTTTGATTCCGAACCATGGACTCTGCCGAGTCATTTGGACACGGAATTTTGGTGAAATTTTAAACAATTTTATCCATATTGTAAAAATATGGATTTTTATCTTTTTATTTAATTTATTTATTTATTTTTTTAAAAAAAAGTTTAATATTTTCCAAACCGTAGATCCTGCCGGATCTTCCGGATATAGAAATTGATTTAATTTATCGTAATTATTTAATTCTTATTATCATGAAATTAATTTTTAAATGATAATTTTGTTCATGAATGATTTTTAATACAAATTAAAAATTTATTTTTTTTTTTTTAACTTTCTTTCTTTTTCTTTTTTATTTATTTATTTTTACTTTCTTTTTTTTTTAATTTTCTTTCTTTTATCTTTCTTTATCTTTATCTTATCTTTCTTTTTTTTTTTTTTCTTTTTTTTTTCTTTTATCTTTCTTTATCTTTTCTTTTATTTTTCTTATCTTTTCTTTTATTTCTTTCTTTTTTTATCTTTTATTTCTTTCTTTTATTTTTATCTTATCTTTCTTTTATTTTTCTTGTCTTTTCTTTCTTTTTTTTTGTTTACTTTTTTTGTTTTCTTGTTTAATGAAAGATATTTATTATTTTAAAGGATTACTCAATTTATAAAATAATTAAAAAAAAAATAATAATTAATTTTTATTTAATAAGAAGTTAATTTAAAAGAATTAAAGAGTTTAAAAATAAAAATTTTGATCATGGTACGGGGCGTTGTTACTCAGCCAGACCCTCTTCACCAGGTGAAGCAGCTCAAAAGCGGGCACGAGACAGTTTCCAGCCAATATACCATGAACTAAAATTTTTTTATTTTTTTATTATTATTTTTTTTATTTTTTTATTATTTTTTTTTTTATAAAAGATTAACCAAAAGTAATTGTTTTATTAAGAGAATCAAAAATTTATATGTATATTTTAAACAAAAGAAGAAAATTTTTGATATTTATTTAATTTATTTTGGAATAAAAGATTATTTAACCGAAAACTTATATGTATTTTAAAACAAAAGTCTTGATATTTTTATTTTTTTATATTCTTCTTTGTTTGATGAAAGATTTTTTTTTTTAATTTTAATTTATATTTCTGAAAATATATCTAATCAATAAGTCAAAAATATTTAAGAGAAAATTCAATTATTTTTGTTTTATTTTGTATTATTTTGAAATTATTTGATTAAGATTTTTATAAAGGAAACAAAAAGTTATATCTTTTAATAAGCAAAATATTACTTGAATAAAATATTAACCCAAAATTTTTATTCCTTTCCTTCTTTTTATTAATAAAGAAAAACTAAAAAAAATTATATTTTAAAAGAAATAAATAAAATATTATTGAAAAATATTAACTCAAAATTTACTCTTTTTATTCTTTTTATTAATAAAGAAAACTAAAAAAAAGTTATATTTTAAAAGAAATAAATAAAATATTACTGAAAAATATTAACCCAAAATTTTACGCTTTTTATTCTTTTTATTAATAAATAAAACTAAAAAAATTATATATTAATAGATAATTAATATATTAGTCTAAAGTTTTTTTTTTATTTTTTATAAAGAAAAAAAGTTATTTATATATTTTATTTAAAAATATTTCCGAGCCATGGATCCTGGCGGATCATTTGGTCATGGAGTTTTAATTAATTTTTTTTATTTCATTAATTATTAATTTTAAAGATGTATTAAAATAATGATTTTATGTTTATTTATTTATTTATTTTATTTTTGAATTATTTCATTATGTTTGTTTATTAAAAGGAATAAAAAACTTTGTTTCAAAATAAAAAAAAAGTAATTTTTATTAGCCTTTAGAAAATTATTCACATAAAATTCCTTTTTTTATCTTTTAATCATAAAAAAATTCAATTAATAAAGTGGGGCTTTTTGGCCATCCACTTTAATAACACAATAATAATAAAAGTTAGCACAATTAATATAGTTAGATTAGTTGGATTAGTTAGTTAATAACAATAAAAAAGGTTAGTAAAAGTTAGATTAAATTAATTAACAACAATAATAAAAATTAGCCAAGTTTAATTAAATTAATTGTTAACAACAATAATAAAAGTTAGCCAAGTTTAATTAAGTTAATTGTTAACAACAATAATAAAAGTTAGCCAAGTTTAATTAAGTTAATTAATTAACAACAATAATAAAAGAGTTAGCCAAGTTAATTAAGTTAATTAACCAAGTTAATTAAATTAATTAATTAACAACAATAAAAAAGTTAGTAAGTTAGTTGTTAGTTGTTAGTTGTTAATAACAACAATAAAAGAAGGGTTAGTAATAAACAAATAATAAACAAACAAGTAAAAATTAAAAAGGTTAGTAATTAATTCTGCAAGAACAAAATAAAAGGTTAGTGACTAAAGTGAAAGAAATTGAAAAGATGAAGGATTAAATGAGAGTTGTACCCTTCAAATTATAATTTGAATTTCTGGAAACAGGAAAACGACGCGCGCGAGGGGCAGGGGGTTGGGCTGGCGGCGCTGGCGCGGCGGCACGGGTGCGGGGTGGCGAGGCGGAGGGGGGTACGGCGGCGCGGGACGGCCGGAGCGACGGCAGCGTGACGGTGGAGGCGGTGGACGGCGCGAGGCGAGGAGAAAGGAGGAGGAAAAAAGAAAAAGGACGGCGGCGGCGGGACGACGGCGGCGCGGGACGGCCGGGGCGACGGCAGGGAAGTGACGGCGACGGCGGGGCGTGGGCTGGCGGTGGCGGGACGGCGACGGAGGAAAGAAGCAGAAGAGAGAGAGAGAGAACGCACGAGAGGAGAGAGAGAGAGAGCAAACGGGAACAGGGGCTAAAACGAAGAGAAAGAGATGTTCTTAGGCTTCTGGGAAGAGAGAAAGAGGTCAGGGACTGTGGCTGTAATTTTTTTCCTTTTTTAAAACGGAGCTCTAGATTTTTTTCTATTTTTTTTATGTGTTCAGCACTGAATTTGGGGGGGTATTTATAGAAGGAGCTTAGCTGAACTGTGGACGGATAAATTAATAAAAAATATCAAACTTATCTTTTAAATTGATAAAATGACAGTTTCAGTCCTTTACGTTACTCCAGCTCTGGATAAGCTCAGAAGCTTCTGATTTTGACAATTTTAACGTTTTCTGTCAATTTGGGCCAGAAACGTCCGTTTAGGCCCAAAATTGACGCGAAAAATTACCCAAAGCTCCTGAAACTTTCAGAATTTGTCAATTTTGTCCGAAACTTCTCAATTTTGTCATTTTTACCTCAAACTTTTAATTTTTTTGTCATTTTTTCCTGAAATTTTATTTTTATTTCAAACACATACATATTCACACATATATTATTTTAAATCAAATCTTCTCAAAATAAAAATATATTTTAAACTAATTAACATAATTAAAATTTTTTAGCAATAATAATAATAATAATGATAATTTTTTTAATTAGTTAGTTTTTTTTTTTCTTAAAAAATTTTTTTAAAAAAAAAAAAAACCCGGACGAAATTGGGTGTCAACAACAGCTAAGTTTTATTAGTTTGAATGTACTCTCTAAGTGGGAAATCTTATGTTTTTAGGCTACTTATAGCATAGGCTAGTACTGACCAAAGTATTTACCTTTTAGTTTGAGACAAAGTAAGTGCAACAAGAAAAGTGTAGCTCATCACTTAAAGCTAGCTCGCTTTGGTGAAAAGCTAAGAATTGATCATAGTAGATATATGTTGTTTTTTCTATATGTATGATGTTTTCATATAAAGAGATTGTCTCTACTAGTGTCTATTGATGTGTATAACACTAGGGTTACATTTGAGTGCATATAAGAATAAGATGTATGCACATAGTTGTTACTTGAAGTTAAAGCAACTAAAGTTTTACATTTTGATTTATTTTGACTTGTGTTTTCATTAATTACAGTGGCACTATTTTAAATATTATTTTTATTTAATTGTTATTGAATAGCTAGGACGATGCATGCATATTTTCTGTGCAGGGTATGCTAAGTAACTAGTTGCATGTAATGATTTAAGATATTTCGCGAGTAATAATTAGTCAATTGTAATATAAGTTAAATCATAGTTCCCTAATATCCTACCAGTGATAGTAAATTCAAGGTCATGGGACTCTGTTTTGCCACAAAATTTGTCCAGTAAAACTGTATATCCTATCCACCAATCTTTCTAGAATCTCGTTAACTCCCCATTGCCTACTTTTTTCCCAAATGAGTTACTAAAACCAACCCCAAGCTTATCAATCTCACTCCCTGCCTTCAGTATATTTCCCCATACTCCACTAAACCGCCCCCTTCCCCTATTACTCCCACTCCCCCACACTCTCCCAAAATATTCTTAATTAGTCTTACCCACAAAACCTCCTGTCTTTCTCATATCTGTACCAACTAGAAGGCCTAGGTAAGTAAAAGGTAATTTTCCTGCTTTACACCTCAACTTCCATGCCATCCTGTCCTTCTCTTCCTGATCCACACCAATGTCAGAAATTTTGCTCTTTTTTAAATTTACTTTCAAACCAGATGCTAGCTAAAAGCATTTCAGTAGTTGCAGTAAATTTAGTGTATTTTTCTCTGACCACTCACCAATAAACAACGTGTCATCCGTACATTGTAAGCGAGACACTTCCAAACCATCTTCCTATTCACCGAAATCGTTGAAAAACACCTTCTTTTCACATGCCTCCACCATCATGATATTTAGTGCTTCTACCACAATTACAAATAGGAACGGGGATAACGGATCCCCTTGTCTCACTCCTCTTGACATCTAAGACTCTGGGGTAGGGGACCCATTAACTAAAACCGGCACCGTGGCTGATTCCAAGCAACTTCTAATCCAACTCCATTTACAGCCAGACCCCATTTGTTCCATAACGTCAACCAAAAAACACAAATTTATGCTGTCATAAGCCCTTTCAAAGTCCACTTTGAATAATAACATCTTCTTTTTATTCCGTTTGGCAAAATTTACTAGCTCATTTGCCATAAACCTGTCTGCACTTCACTTATAATTTCTGGTAATGCCAACTTTATCCTTTCGGCAAGAATTTTTTAAATAATTTTGTATTGAAGTCCAATGAGGCTTATAGGCCGATATTCATTCAAGCTGGTGGGGTTCTTGCTTTTTGGTACCAAGGCCACAAATGAAGCATTGCAGCCCCTCTCAATTTTACCTCTCTTCAAAATTCTGCACAAAATTCGCGACATCTTCTTTCACAACTTCCCAACATTTCTTCACGGAGTTACTTCTTCACGATGAAACATCTTTTCCATCGTTACACGTCACAAGTTCGGTTGGTTTCTCTTTGATTTATTTTGGGGTCCATGACATAAGGAGTGATCTAATTTTTCTTGTGCAATCTTCTTTCACAACTTCCCAACACTTCTTCACGGAGTTACTTCTTCACGATGAAACATCTTTTCCATCGTTACACGTCACAAGTTCGGTTGGTTTCTCTTTGATTTATTTTGGGGTCCATGACATAAGGAGTGATCTAATTTTTCTTGTGCATGTGACGCAATATTTAAGGAGTTTAAATTGGAGTTAATTAAGTGGTTGCTTTACTAACTATTTTCACAGGATAGGTTTGGTTTTATTCAATCATGTTTTACTATATTAAATACTGCCTTCATCTTTAGTGGTGTACGTTAGAGTTTCATCTAGTGGTTTACGTCTACCAGGGTGGACACAAGAATCTCTCTCTTTAATTGAATCTAATTGGGGAATTTCTTGCGTCTACTCTGGTGGACGTACACCACTGGATGGAACTCTAACGGTGTTAATATTAAATTAATAAGATAATTTTTTTACTTTTAAATTTTTTAATTAATTGGAAAGATAATTATAATATTTTGAATTTAAAATTAATAATAAGATAATCATATCTCATTATCTCCATTAACAATAAAGATCATTTTCCACGATCATGATAATTTAAAACAATTTACAATTTTTATGTATCAAGCACAACCTAGCATTATTTAATTCTTCTTCTTCTTTTTCGTTCTCTCCTCCTCCACCTCCTCCTCCTCGTCCTCTCTCTCTCTCTCTCTCTCTCTCTCTTGTTTTGGGTTTCACAAGCAAAGAAAAATGGGGCTTTAATTAGAAAATGAAGTGTATATTCATTTTATATTTTACAGATAATTATGATATTTTGAATTTAAAATTAATAAGAAGATAATCATACCATTTTTAAGATTTTTTCCTACAGTTTTAGACATCAGATTGATAAATTTAGACACGAAACTAACATAATTAGACATCATAAAAGTAGTCATAGACACTATAACAGTAGTTCTAAACATCAGTCTTAGACACTAGATTAATAAATTTATACATCAATCTAACATAATTAGACACAGAGAAAGTATTACTAGATACCTAGAACACCAGTACTAAACACCAGAATAGTAGTACTAAATACTGGAAGAGCAGCACTGGACACCAAACTAACTAAATTATACATAAATGTAATATACTTAGACATAAAAAAAAAAGTAGTATTGGACACTAGAATAATAGTTATATACACTAAAATAATAGTTATAGATACCAAAACAACAGTTCTAGACACCACTCCAGCCAATATATGACATCAATTCCACATACACTACAAGCCAAAATTGCGAAGACGCTAGCATTTTCGTTTGAAAATGATAGATTTTTTCTCTACATAAATAATTAAAATTTTAGGCATTATTTATTTTATGATTATAGAAAATTATTTAAAATGACAACTCTATCCCCTAGTAATAACTACCTTGTTTACTCTATAATTATGTATTTTTTTTAAATGGTAACTTCCATTCTCTTAATAGTAACTACCTAACATCATTAGTTTCACTGTTAATGGTGGACGTACAACATAGTGGATGATATAATACCTTAATTAACTGTGCTAATTTACAAAATTTGCAAAACAAGTGACTTCCGACAGCCGGCCTTCATAAAAAAGTCAAATAAGCAACTGCGACGACACCATCGAAAACGTGAGAAACGGAAATGGTTCAACTGTGTCTTCCGACAACTGTCAGTAGAGTTCTTACGGTGGGCCGCCAGAAGTCTCCGGCAACTGTCAAGATTTCATTTTTTTGTGTGCCTTCCATTTTTAAATTAGATATATTGAATAGGAAAATGTGTAAATTTATCACTAATGTATTGGTTATAGAGAAATTTTTCCATCAAATTTTTTTTTTTCTCAAATTTACTATTTATCTTTTCTGTTGAAACAATTTTACCACTATCATTTTGGTTATTAAGTAATTTTGTCATCAATGTTTTTTTTATAATCCTAAATTTGCCACTGACATTTTTAAGAGACAATGATAAAATTGTTCTAATAGAAAACATGGATAATAAATTTTAGATGGAAAAAAGATTGATGCTAAAATCGGTGTATGACTAATACGATAGTAGTAAATTTGTATTTTTTTTCTATTGAATAAATTCAACCTGTTTAATGTTAGAATACATAAATTGAAGGAGTTTAATGTCTCCATTTCATGACCAACAATGAGAGAGCTGAGGGAAGCGAAGGAGGCTGCTTGGAAACGAAACAACAAAGCAGAGGCAGAGCTATAAAATTTCTTTAGTGGGGGCAAGAACCATATATAAAAGATAGTGAGGACAAATAGCTATATATTAAAGGATTATGGGGTTAAGATACTCGATTATCATAAATTTATCCCTAAAATTTGTAGTTTTTTCAAAATTAAGTGAGGGGAATTGCCCCGCTCAACACTAAGTGGTGCCGCCCCTGCAACAGGAACAAGTAAAAGGCAAGAGAAGATTGGAGGGGTTTGGATTGTGTTTCACCAACAACCGGCAGGCGGTTGATCTTTGGGAATTCTAATTTCAATGCTATGGTGTGGTGGTGGATGTATATGTTTCTCATAGGAGGACAAAGTCAGGACGGAGATTTGGCTTTGTTAGATTTCGCAAAACAGACTTGGTTGCTGAACTGGAGACTGGAGTAAAGGAAATAAAAGAGGAAAACTTAATGAAGGGTCGGTGTTTTTCTTTTGAAGATGCTTGGAAGTAGGTCCCTAAGCTTTGATAGAGACAACTTTGTGTACTTGAAATCAGCTAAACTTCCAAGTGCAAAGGTAGTATGGTTTTTATCCTATCAGTTAAGATTATTTTCATCCTATTGATACCTTTTTCTTGCATGAAATATATACTTCCTTTGCCACGTAAAGCTCGTCTTCTTTATTATTCACAACAATTAATTTATAATTTTCTTTCTTTTAAAATTTCTTACAGTAATGTAAACTTTTTATATGAAATGGTACCTTAAAGACTCTAATTTATAAATATAATTTTAAGAATTTTTTATAATATAAATTAACATGATTATATTTAAGGTAAAATTTAGTAAAAAAAAAGTAAAAGCTGAACTTTTGTAAAATGGAGGGAGTAATTAATTTAGCATGTTAAAGTTGTGTTTGGATTTCAAGTTAATTGGGTAATATGGCCTGTTGGCTAACTGCCTAATATCCCATAGTGTCTTTTGGATCCAAATTACTGGGTATATGAGTATCAACATCCTATGCCACAGTTTTCATAGAACAATGCTATTTTTTGCATATTATGAAAATCTTAATTAGATTTATTAAGCCTTTTACAGTCAATTCATTATATCACACGTACTTATTTGTGCATCAGCTTTAAACACAGTAATCCCTCTCTTTTAATCTTCTTGTCAAATGATCACTTTCCTCTCTCACTTTATAAGCGAATGAATATATCAATTGCCTGTAACTATGTGGAGTATTGGTTAAAACTTCCCATCATATGAACCAACGAAAAGAGTTTTTTGCAGGAATTTTCGTGGGTTTTAAGTTTCTCCATATTTTTCACCATCCTTCTGTGTTGTTTTCATGTACTGGAATAATGCAGAAGTTTTGGTTTCAATTTTCGAATTGAATGATATTGGTTCAACTCCATCATAAATTAGGAACAAAGAAAAGAAGGAATACTACTTATTTTCTTTGTTTCTAATATATATTAATAAGTACTATTATGAAAGAGAAGGAATACTTATTTGCATTGTTTTTAATAAGTATTAGTTGAAAGGAATGCAAACAATAGAAAACATGAAATTGTAGTTCCATAAAAATGCCATTATTGTGAAAAATACATTGTGATATATTTCACCTGACTATGAATGTGGAAGAATTAAAGGGGAATAATCTTCTTTGTTGGTAAGAAAATTCCATTAACAAAAAGGTGTTGGAACTATAATATTGATGTATAGTGATGTACATAAAGTTACTTTCACACACAACATAATCGGTTGAGTGATAACCCACATTTCCTACAGTAAAGAAAAGTGAATATAAATTCAATCAACCTAAGAATTAAATGTTGTACTCAGATAGAGTTAATTAAAATATCAATAATCTTAAATTAAAAAAATATAATTATTAATTTAAAACAATAACACTAAAGTATGAAATAAAATAAATAAAAAATTTCATACAAATAAAAGTATACCAACAAAAAAGTTGGCAAATCAAAATTTTATAATATAGAAGGGGAGAGGAAAATTATCTTGGTGTAGGGTTTTGTGAGATGTGTTAGTATATATAGACCAAAATTTAGAAGGAATAATAATAGTTTCTACAATACATTAAACATGATATGATAATTAAATAAAAAATAGCCATACATGGAAGTTTGATTTTTTACCCAATACTTTGTATGTATATACTTTTTTTTAATGGAAAAAAAATTTATTAATAATGAAGGAAAATACAAGGGTAATGCATAAGGAGGAAGCAGGTTCAATTGGTAGATGAACCCACAGCAAATTGTAAAAGCATAAAGTCTCTTCTCAGGCTTGCTATGTCAACTTCTTTTCAAACTAAACAATTTACATATGCCAATTTTAGATTAAAACACCATTCATACCAACAACAGGTTAAGGCTAAACTCCTATGGATTATCTAAAGGTAAGACACAAATTGCACCATGGTAAAGATTTCATCAGAATCAAACACCTTGTCGTTATAAAAGCTTATATGTTTCTAGCATTCCAAATACCCCAAGCAGCAATGCAAAGAGTAGCATGAAATGACTACACATGCTCCTTGCAAACCAGCAGAGATGATTCAGGCTTCAGCAACTCCAATAGATCCGCGCCTGAACTAAAATGAATTCCCAACCAATTGTAGACACAAGCCCAGATTGAAGAGGATAGTGAACAACGTACAAGAATGTGCTCTACTGTTCTAAGTAGTATGTATATACGACTAAAAACATTCACTTCAAATACATTTAATTGGCTAATTAATTGTGAGATTTGATTTTCCAATTAATTTAATAGCGTAGTTACTCAAATTCAAACCTTTGAACGTGTGGTATGGTTTTGGTTAAAACACAAAATTATAGCTTAAATATCAACATTTTAGATTAAATATCAATTTTAGGTCAAAATTGAAAAGAATATTAAGTGGATATTCTTGTGATTATAAAAAAAAATTTAAGGGTAATTTGGCCATTTATGGAAGAAAGTTTGACTCGGCATTCAATTAGCTAGGTTGGCTATAATAGAGTGTATCATTATTAAAATCTCCTTTGATTTCCTTTTATAATAACGAGGTTCATTTGTCCCGCACATTACATCGGTTCAATTTGTAGTAGTACTTAATATAAATATAGCAAAATAATTATTGAATAACAAAGTCTGGGTATAAAGAGAGAAAAAATTAAAGTTCTAGAATTTAAAACTGGGTTTAATCATTGATGCAAAAATCGTTTCCACGAAATAAAAAAAAAAACCTGAAATTTGGAGATAGCCTAAATCATGATCTAATCTTTACAAAATGAAGTTTTGGGATTAATAGGGTAAAAGGCAAGATTTTAGTAACTAAAAGTGGTGTTTAACTATCGACATATAAAAAAAATAAAGTAAAAAAATAGTACAAATTTTAGGTTTAAACTGAAACATCCAAACACAATTTAGGGATAGTCCAAGTCATGACAGGCAAATCATAACGACCAAATTTTTTCTTGAGATGATAGAAACAACGTTTTTACAAAAAGTGATATTTAAGCATTGAGATAAAAGTCGAAGTAAAGTTTCAAGATCAATAGTAAAGTTTAACAATGACTTAATAAAGACAAATAAATAAATAAAATTGTGAACAAATAAAATTTAGGGATTGAAATAAAATAATCGATAGCATAGGGACTGGAATGTATTATAAGTACAAAAAATTTGAGACAAACAAAATTTGGAGAAAGTCCTTGTAGTTGTTCTATTTGACAACTAGAGTTCCCAAACTTACATATGTGTTGACCCCGGCACCAACCTGATACTGTCTCACTCTCTCAAGATTTGATTGTGAGATGGAATAGTTAGGAACCAAAATAGAAAGAAAAGGAATCTGCATGTGCAAGAAGATGGGTTAAACCATCACTTGGGGAAAAGCAAAAAAGAAAAAGAAAAAAGGTAGGAACCAAAATGGAAAGAAAGGAAAGAAGCCTATGCAAGAAGATAGGTTAAACCATCACTTTGGGAAAAGCAAAAAAGAAGAACAAAACAAAAAAAAAATAGAGGCAAGTCACTATTCATAAACAGTGATATGTGCAAGAAGATAGGTTAAACCATCACTTGGGGAAAAGCAAAAAAAAAGAACAAAACAAAAAAAAATAGAGGCAAGTCACTATTCATAAACAGTGATATGTGCAGGAAGATGGGTTAAACCATCACTTGGGGAAAAGCAAAAGAAAAACAAGGTCGGAACCAAAATGGAAAGAAAGGAAATCTGCATGTGTAAAAAGATGGGTAATAAACCATCACTTGGGAAAAAAGAAAAAAAAAAGAAAAAGAAAAGGCAAGTCATTGTTCATGAGCAGTGATTTTGTTCCACAATTAATATATAATATAATATAGAAGATTAGTTACTTAATTTTTTTCATATTATTACTATTATTATTATTTTCATTCTTTATACCTTTATTAAAACTTAACTAAAACCATTTATTTGAATTATTTCTTTTGTTATCAATCTTTGATATGTACCCTTTACTTTTTAGCATGCAGAATATTTTTATCTTCTTATTCGCGCCATACATTTTTCCTACATCTGTGAATATTTTCAAGACTAACCGTTTTATGTTTTTTCACGAGGTAAGGCTCCATACAATAAACAAAATTATAAAATACAGCTAAGATTTATAAAAAAATGAAATTAGTTAATTATAATTTCTGGTTTGGACCGAGTTAAAAAAAAAACTAAAAGCTGCATGTTTTGTTGTTGTAATTTTTAATCCTTTAATGGATTTTCTAATCACCCATAAAAGCTAATATTGCTAACAATAATGTAAAGTGGATTAAATAATATTTTAATATAATATTTGGCCTAAAAATAATTAGAAATAAAATTTTAAATAATTTCCATAAATTTTTAACTTTAATAAGGAAGTAATATGAAAAAAAAAAGAAAAAAAAAAGATGGAAATTATATGAAGTTGCGAACAAAGGTCATTTGCCAACACTACAAGAAAACAGAGTATTTGAGTCGGGAAAAAAAGTAGGAAAAGCGTAGGAAATAGGTATTTCCTACAATTGAAATCATCGGTCAAAACCGTAAGAAAAAGTAGTGACGGAAATAAAAACCGTCGGATTACCGTAACATCATCCTATGCTTTTGTGATGGCCGTGGACCCCATTTTATCCAACGGTTTTTAGAGGCATTAATTCCTACGCTTTTCTGACACCCATTTGTCCTACGCTTTTCTGACACTATTTGTCCTACGCTTTTGTGATGGCCATGGACCCCATTTTATCCGACGGTTTTAAGAAGCATTAACTCCTACGCTTTTCTGACACCCATTTGTCCTATACTTTTCTGACACCATTTGTCCTACAGATTTCTGACCCCTATCTCCTACGTTTTTGTGACGGTTTTCTGTCATAAATATTATTCCTACGATTTTGTGACAATTTAAAGATTTTATTAAATTAATTTATACATGAATTAAAAACATATTATATGTGAATATTTTATTGTTATTATTATTATTATTATTATATAAAAATGGATCAAAGTAGTCAATAAAAGTTTTGCAAAACTTTTGGGAAACTTACGGTTTGAACTTAAAGTAAAAAACATGAATTGTCAATTAAACTTGAAGATTTTGGATTAAAGGTCAAATATGTTCAAAATTGATAAGAACATTTTAATGTATATTTTTTGGATTACACTAATAATATAGGAATAATTTTGCCATTTATAAAGGTAAATTTGAAATGGCGTTCAATTAGGCTCTCATAAATTGGACAATTACATAAAACTTCTTTACTTCTCCATTATAATAATATGATAGATTGTATTATCTAATAAGAGGTAATATTGAAAAAAAAAATTACGATAAAATATATCTACAAAAAAAAAACTCAAGAAGCGAGGACTAGTATTAAAATTTGTAAATTTCAATAGAAATATAGTTACCCCTTACATCAATTTTTGCAATAAAAGCAACTAGTTTACATACCCAGCCTTGTTATGGGATTATAAATTATTTTAAGCTTCATAAAATAATAAATATTTAAATATTATATAAATATTATTATAAAAATATACAATCAAACCAACAGTTTAAAAACTATTATCAAATTATTATAGCATGGTATTAAGTATCACCAATGAATTATTTATTTATGTCAAATTTTTAAGTTTTAAATAAGGAAAATTACAAAACCCCCTTTGTGATTTGGTCTAACCCACACTTTGCCCCTTCTATTTTAAAAAACCTATACTTTACCCCTTGTTTGCTTTATAATGTTTGACAACAAATTCTGAAATTCTAATTTAAACTGTCTAATAATAATGTTCCAGTAATTTTAAGATGTTTGATAGTTTTTTCACAGCCAACCAACCTTTAAAAAATACTGATATGTATTTACACGAAGAAAAGTACATTTACAAAAATAAAAAATTAATAATTTAAAATATCTATTAACTGTAAAAAAAATTAAAGAAATTGAAATTATTAGAAGATGACTATTATATATTTTAAATATAGTTTTAAAAGTTGTTATCAAATAGTGTAAAAAATGCAGGGGTAAGGTGTAGGTTTCTAAAAATAGAATGGATAAACTGTATGTTATGGCATACCTTAGGAGGTAATTGTAAGTTTCTCGTTTTAAATAACAATAATTCAAGCGGATATATCGTTATCTTCAGTTCTAACTCTAAAATGAATTGTTTTTCTCCAAAAATTATACACGAAAAGTGTTAACATAAGATTAGAAAAGATAAAGCCAAAAATCATATTTTAAGTGAAAAGTAATCATCAATTTGGATTCTAGAGAAACTGATTATGTTTTTTTAGCTCTTAGCACCACTAAACCTTGTTGAAACCTTAAAATTATGATATCTTTTATATATAATGAATCTGTAAAAGAAAGATAGTAAAAATATAACATGCTTTTGAATATAAGGCCAAAGGTTAGAAAATGGAAACATAAGAAATTTATACACACACACATACATACATATTTTTTTTGCATGGATTAATAGACAAAAAAAAAAGTTTAGATTGAGCATATGTATTTGTAAAAATATAAACCTGCAAAAGAAAATTAAAAATTGAATCACAATAAAACTATGAACAGAATCCGAAAAGAAAAACTTGAATTTACTTACTTCATCCTTCATGAGATATGAACAACTATCGGAAGGTCAAAATTTTGTTTTTATATATCCTTACTTTCTCAAAATCTTACTTTTAAGATATTTTTAAAATTATTGAACCAAATGTATCCTTACATGAAAATTATGATGAGCAAATATCATAGGAAAAGAAACAAATCTTGTAATAGTTGTACTGAATCATTTTTTCAATATCTCCGTTAGCGAAGAATTAAGATAGTGTCAGTATTCCATGCAAAGGAAACACAAAAACTTACCAATCATATAATGGTAGTTGATCTAGTGATAAAAATCAAAGAGACGATTAAGGGGCATATAAAAACTCTAAAACAAAAATCATAATTAATAAAAAATTCAAACAAATTTATGCCCCTCTAAGAAATTAATTATTGATAACAAATTTTCAAATAGAAAATTAATGTCTATTAAACAATAATGCTGTTACACGGTAAATTGAAGAAAAGGATTTAGGCTTATGTTTTGGGGCGGTTGACAAAAAAATATAAATTAAGAAAGTGTGTTTTTAGGTGAATAAAATAAACCTATCAAATTAATTGTATATCTTAATTTTAATTATTATAATCAGGAACATATATATATTTATAGATTTTTCTATTTTCTCTTTAATTTGATATCTATCTTGCTTTATATGCTAATTCTATCCTCATTTTTAATTCTAAATTTGAATGAAAGTCAACAATTATGGGGTTGAGTACCACGTGTCACTGTAACATTACTGAATAAGGTCGGAGATACATTTGATATATCAAGTGTAAAAGATTACAATTATCTTACTAGAAAAGAAAAGTCTATCATATGTCAGTACCACATTTCACCTATTATGTGAAAAGTCTACCATACCTTTCGTAGATTCTTCTGCTATATATATATGTATATATATATACGATATGTCTTGGTGTACGAGACTATGAGTGAAATGTATACAAATAGCTCAAACTTGGCTCAAATTTGACTGCATTTAAATTTTATTTATATTCTTTTAAAAAATTTTAAATTTAATATACAATTTAAACCAATCTAGCTTATCCATTATTGGATCTTAACTTATTTCTTTAACAAATAGCTCAAGCTAGATAGCAATTTAAAATTTTGTTTTGACGCTTCAACTTAAAATTGAACAAAATATTATATGTTAGGACAAACTACACCGGTCATCCCTAAACTATATTCAGTGTTATTTATTCATTCCTAAACTATTAAATGTTGTTGAATAATTATATCTAATATTGCTTAATCGTTCTACCATCCATCACAACCATTAAGAATGAACGGAAACATAATGTGATTGTTGATATGGCATGAAAAAATGATGTGGCTACTGATGTAGCAATATTTTTTCATTCATCTTTAACGGTATGATAGACAACAAGACGATTAAGCAACATTGAATATAGTTTAGGAATGATTTACACTATGTGTTATCCCTTTTTAAGATATGGACAAGTCCCTGTCATTACTCAGCTCGTTGCTCGTTGTCAGCTCATATTAGACAAATCAAACATTAACGTTTCTACTTGGGTAAATTACAAAAGCCCCTCCTGTGGTTTGATCTAACCTACACTTTACCCCGTTTATTTTTAAAACCTACACTTTACACCCTACGTTCTTTATAGTGTCCGGCAACAACTTTTGAAACCCTAAATTAAACTGTCTGATAACTATGTTCCGGTAATTTCAAGATTTTTGATATTTTTTTCATAGCTAACCGACATTTAAAAAATATTGATATGTATTTATAAGAAGAAAAATGTATTTACAGAATGGAGAAAAATTGATAATTTAAAATATCTATTAACTATTAAAAAATAATAGAGTGACCGACATTACTGAAAAATGACTATCATATAGTTTAAATTATAATTTCAAAAATTATTATCAAATAGTACAAAAGAACTAGAGATAAAGTGTAAATTTTTAAAAATAAAAAGGCAAACTAGGTACACCCGAAGGGTAATTGTAAGTTTTTATTTCTACTAATTCACGACCTGAAGACCAAGCGTCTCTTTCATGGTGTTTTGTTTGACCTGGCGAGTCATTTTATCTGTTGTTCTTCTGATGCTTCCACTTGGCTATGTTAGGTTTGCTATTTAAAATTTTATTAAAAAATTTACTCTCAATTTCATTAAGTTTTTTGTTAACACTGAATAATTATTTGAATGAAATTTTTTGTAAAATAAAAAAAATTATATTTTTTCTATACCCATGAAAATATTTAATTTTTAATAAATATTTTAAAAATTCTTTTCAAGTTTTTCAAATTATATAATATACAAGTTAGAAAAAAAACACGAAAATCCACCATAGTTATGGATCTAGACCGATTTTGATCGCTATAGTTTTAGATAATTTGAATTACATTATTAAAGCCATAATTTGGGGCCAAATTGGCCACTAAAGTTATAGTTTGGTACCAAATATGCCACCAGTTGTTAAAAACCTAATGGTAAACACGAGAAGTTGTTGGTTTTGAATTCTTAGGATACTTATGTAACTTCCAATAAACTACAGGAAATATCTACAATTTATTATTTTCATTTTCATTCCTAAACTCTCAAATGTTGCTTAATTAGCCAGTACATTTTGACGCTTCAGATAACTTGAACTTCAATCAAATAAACTCACTTATCCAATATCAATGTATTTTTAATCATCTCCTTCTTAGTTTGCAAATTTTTCTGTTTACAAATAGTGTTGTCTAACACACCTCCTCTGGCATCGCCTCTGCCACCAATAGCAAATTCGGCAATGACCAATGGTGCAGCTGGTGCACAAAAAATGATAATGGTAAATTACTCAAAGTTTTTAATGGCAGGTGACATATTTAGTTAATTAGTACCCCCACATTTCAAAACCAACAACTTTTCACATTTATAGTTAGGTTTTTAATGGTTTGCAGCATATTTGGTATTAAACTGTAACATTAGTGGTTAGTTTGGGCCCAAACTATGATTTTAATGATGTAATTGGAATAACCCAAAACTATAGTGACCAAATCTGTCCAAGCCCAAAACTTTGGTGGTTTTTTTGTAGTTTTTACCAAGTTAAATAAAAATCCAATAAAATTACGGATAATGTATTAAATAACTCCAGCATTAAATATGACAGCTGATTACCACGACCGAAAGAGACAACAACGAAATACTTCTACTTACGCTACTTCCAGCTGCTTCTCTACTCCACCGGCGACCGCCATGGCTCTCTTTCACTATTGTTTCATCATAAAATCGCTGCTCCTCTTCTACCTTTTCAGCATCTCTCTCTCGAACGACACCTTTTCGCCCTCCAACTATCTGAAAGACGGCGATCTTTTGGTCTCCAATAGAGGAACCTACGCCCTCGGATTCTTCTCCCCCGGGAATTCCAGATTCCGATATCTTGGAATCTGGTACTACCAAGTTACAGACCAAACGGTCGTCTGGGTGGCCAACAGAAACAATCCCATCAACGGTACTTCAGGAATTTTATCAGTCAGCAATGAAGGGAACCTGATTTTGTATCCGGACAACCGAACAGCTTCCCCTGTCTGGTCCACCAGTGTTTCTGTTTCCGGCACGAAGAGCTGTGTCGCCCAGCTCCTGGATTCTGGGAATTTTGTTTTAGTTCAGAATGATTCTACAAGAACTCTGATATGGCAGAGCTTCGATCATCCGACTAACACATGGCTTCCGTTTATGGTTCTCGGATTGGATCTCAAAACCGGTCTGAACCGGTTCCTGACTTCTTGGGAATCCACGGATGATCCAGCTACTGGGAACTACTCCTACCGGATCGACCCAACCGGGTTTCCCCAGCTATCTGTATACAAAGGCTCGGCCAAGTTTTGGCGGGCCGGGTCATGGACTGGGCAGAGGTGGAGTGGAGTGCCTGAGATGACCCAGAATTTCATCTTCAACATCAGTTTCGTGAACAATGATAGCGAAGTATCTATAGTAGATGAAGTGAAAGATCCTAAGATCATAACAAGGATGACTCTAAATCAGTACGGGATTAGCCAGCGGTTCACATGGAGCCCCACGCAGCGTACGTGGATCGAGGTTTGGTTCGAACCAAAAGAGCAATGCGACTATTACAGCCATTGTGGGTTAAACGGGTATTGCAATCCTGATGAGTCACAGAATTTTGAGTGCGAGTGCCTTCCTGGGTTTGAGCCCAAGTCACCCCGGGAGTGGTTCCTAAGGGATGGGTCTGGAGGGTGTGTAAGAAATTACGGAGTGTCAACGTGTCTGAGTGGAGAAGGGTTTGTGAAGTTGGAACATGTGAAGGTGCCCGATACGTCGGTCGCACATGTACACATGAGCTTGGGACTCAAGCAATGCCAGGAGCAATGCTTGAGAAATTGCTCATGTATGGCATACGCTAGCGCGTATGCAAAAACCAATGGGGGTGCGGGCTCCGGGTGCCTCACTTGGCACGGGGACCTAGTGGACACTAGGACTTACTACACAGGTGTGGGCCAAGATTTATATGTGCGGGTGAATGCAGCTGAGTTAGGTAACAAGTGGTGCAGTTCATACTTCTTTTATAAGTTATTTTGAAACTTTCAGTTTAACCTTTATATGTCTTTTTTACTTGGCTTACCTTGTATGTATATAAAACAAAAAATCATGGATGGAGTGGTAGAGAAGTAGCAATTACATGTGGTTAATCACAGAGCCAATGTGTCAACATTTTTCATATGATCAATTTACCCCCTGCAGTAATTTTTTTGAGGTCAGTACTATATACTATTGATATTAGTTGTCTGTAATTGCAAGGGGGCAAAAGTAACTGGTTTGCATTTTCATAGTTAAGTCTTCCTTTTTAATAATGGGAAGTTGTATGGATATAAAGATAAATGTGTATTTATTGTAATGGTCCTCATAGATGTATATGCTAACCTTAGCTAGCTAATGAGGCATACAGAATTAATGCCTTCCATTTTTTGTAGCTCGTTACAGAAAAAAAGGACCATTCAGAAAGAAGGGCATATTGGCAGCTATTATAGTTTCTGTTGCTGTCATCTTTTTTGTGATGGCCATTTCTTTATGCTTCCTATGGCGAAGGATAGGTAGCTACGCAAACTTTCTTTATCTATAACTAGCCATTATCTTTAATTATATTCCTTAACCTGCCACTTAGTTAAACATTAGAACTTGGCTTGTTTGATGTACTTGTGCTAGGGAAAAGAAGCAGTAGTCAAAATTCAGCCAACTTTATAACAGGTTCCTCATTCTTGGAACCTTCTTTCAACGAGAATGAGCTCGAAGAGAACAAGGCTGACCTTCCTTTGTTTGATTTAAGCACCATAGCAACTGCCACAGAACATTTCTCTTCCAATAATAAACTTGGACAAGGTGGCTTTGGCCCTGTTTACAAGGTAATGCATACATCTTAATGATGCAATTTGAATTGATTCCATCTCTTCATTGGTTGAGGCTCAGATAACATTACAGCTAATGAAAATCAATAGTAAACATTGCAACAAGTACACAGAACTTGTGTACCAAGGTATTTGAAAAAGGAATTAAGCAGTTGTAATTAGAATTATCTTCCGAATGTGTTTGTGATTGCAGGGGGTGTTGTCTAATGGGAAGGAAATAGCAGTTAAAAGGCTATCAAAGTACTCGGGTCAAGGAAAAGAAGAGTTCAAGAATGAAATTACACTTATAGCTAAGCTCCAACATAGGAATCTTGTAAAGACTCTAGGTTGCTGCATTCAAGGAGAAGAGAAAATGTTAATCTATGAATATCTACCAAATAAAAGCTTGGACACTTTTATTTTTGGTACATCTTTTTTTTCCTCTTTTAAGTATTTTTCAGCTAATATAGTTTTGGAACACAACATTAATCAACTGAAGGAAATACATTGATTCTTAACTTAGATGAAAAAAAGAAGTCATTGCTAGGTTGGGAGAAGCGCATGGATATTGCATTGGGAATAGCCCGAGGGATTTTGTATCTTCATCAAGACTCGAGGTTGAGGATCATACATAGGGACTTGAAGGCTAGCAATGTGCTATTAGATGAAGCCTTAAACCCCAAGATTTCAGATTTTGGCATGGCGAGAATATTTAAAGGGAACCAACTTGAAGCCAATACAAATCGCATTGTTGGAACATAGTAAGTTCATTACTAATTTATTTTTAACGAGTATTCTTCTCTTTTCTAACTTATGAACACACCCCAATACTATGTTTCGCTACTACAGTGGCTACATGTCACCAGAGTATGCAATGCAAGGACTTTTTTCGATAAAATCAGATGTTTATAGCTTCGGGGTCTTGCTGCTAGAGATCATAACCGCTAGAAGAAATAGTGGGCATTATCCTGATAGCCTTACCTTCAGTTTAGTGGGGCATGTAAGTGAAGAATACAGAGCCAATTAATCATCATTACCTTGATATATGAATAAGCCGGTCTTTAATGGTTTAGAGTCTGTTTCAGGTCTGGGACTTATGGAGAGCAGGAAAAGCCCTAGAGATTGTTGATCCATCACTAGGGGATATCTACCTTGTGGACCAAGTTAAGAGATGCATTCAAATAGGTCTGTTGTGTGTCCAAGAACACGCAACAGACAGGCCAACAATGTCCAACGTTGTGTTCATGCTGGAAAATGACTTTGACGTTGTAACCCCAAAACAACCTGCATTTGTAATGAATAGGAGCTTTTATTCTGATGACCATATTGGTTCCAGTATTGAAGGAGGCAGTTCTTCAAATAATGTAAGCATTACAACAGTTTATGGTCGCTAAATAATGGAAATTGGTATTGGCATGTTCCTTAGTCCTTAGGCATCTAAGTGTTGTATTCTATGGTGCATGTCAGATAAGTCATTTTCTTCCTTTTCTCCTGGGTACATTAGGACTCGAACCTGTGTTGTGGAGGAAAAAGGTCAATCATGAATTTATTTGTATAGAACTATGGATAAAACCATAATTTATTGGTTGAGCACTAGAAGATTTATAGAGTTCTTAAATTATGTTGAGCATAGAACTAATAGGCAATTGATCATATCAGTTACAGAAAAGAAAAAAAAATGGTAAACTACATTGCTCTCCCAAATGTTTGATATACTATTTATTTTCTGAGCCTCAAAGTTTGGACACTTACTTCTTTCAAAAAGAGGTTCAGATACCTACTTTTTCTCCCAAACTTTTCCTAAACCAATAGAGAAAATAATTGTTTTGCATTTAACAAAAGTAACATTAAAAAGTTAAACCATTTCTTAATTTTTAAACTCTTATTAGATAGTTTAGATCTCCTCAAAGAATGTATTTAGGCAATTTAAATTAAAATCTCAAAAATTGATTTTTGATCATATTTAAAAGGAAACGGGGCAAGTGTGAGCTTGCAAACTTGGTGGTAAACAATAAATAAAGCCAAACGTTGGGGAAAAAAGTGTAGCGGTCCCTTCTAAAAGTAATGGATGTTATCGCTGTAATATACATATGTGATGTGCCCCTGATCAATGCCTACTATGCCTGGTGTCCATGATTATAGATGTTGATTGCAGGCTTATGGCTCAATTGCGTGTAACTCGGGTTGTATCCCCTATATTTAATTCTTTGGCTATCTAGAACTTAGTTGGTGTTGGACTTAAGATACATGCCTCTCAATGGCTCGTGTAGCAACGTATTTTTGGGAGTCGCCACCAATCAGTTTCAATAGGCTAATTGGATACCTGTTATGGTCTGCGAGAGATTCTAAGATCATGAGTCGGTTAC